>JAWPNB010000004.1:30547500-40547500 GCA_033996785.1 Trichosanthes truncata | reverse complement strand
TCTGCTTCAGTTTTAAGTGCAGCAATATGATGAGTACCTCTGCTCCCATGAGATTGTGATGCAACCCTCAAAGCAGCCTGCAAGGAGCGGACGGATACACCTTACTTATACAACACTCAGATCAAGGACTTAATCCTTTGTTAAATATAAATAGACCAACCACAAAATGAGAAGGATAGATTTTTTCTAGTGCCAGACTCCGTAAGTAAATAACAAGTTTGGTCACAGAACTTTTGAAGTTGTGTCATAGTCCCTATACTTTCAAAAGTTTTCCTAGACTATCAAGGTTGTGTTTATTTGGTTTCATTACTTAAAAATGTTTCTAATTGATCTTGAAACTTACAATATTGAGTCTAATAAATTATTGTCTTCAACTCCATTAGTTTAACCCTTTTTTGGCATACCAATTCATTATTTAAGGATTACATGATGAATCAGTTTCGAATAAGTTTAGGTATTTAATGACATAATCGTTTAATTAACAATGTTAACACATGGACCTGTTAAACTCATCATTGAAATTTCAAGTGCCACACTTTTTAAAGTAAAGAGACCAAAGAGACACAACTTTGAAAGTATGAAGACCTATTTAAAATTATTTTTAAAGTACTAGAGTTAAATAGACACACCAACCAAACTTATAATTTAACCTAACAAGTTATTTACATCATGATTATAAAAGTAGAATAATAAGGAAATTGAATTCAAGCACATATACACCACTACAAGTATCTTATTTTCTGCAATGCAAATCAAGATTTTCCTTCAAAACTCCACGATCTTCTTACAAGATAGTTACTGCAACTTTATAACGTTTGTCCTCATTTCAAGAAAAAACAATAAGGAAATTGAATTCAAGCACATATACACCACTACAAGTATCTTATTTTCCTCATATACACCACACAAGTAAGAACAATAAATACGTACACTATTTTTCAAGTTATTGCTCTTATTATTTACTTCCATTTTTTATTTTTCTTTTACATTCTCAATTGCTGAAATGAATAACATAGAATGATTGTTCTTTAGTTTATATTAATGACATCATCTCAACTGGTAGCATTTGTTTCAAATTCTTCCAACGAGTTCTTCAAAAGCTGGGCATTTGGCTTAGATGATGGGAAGGCTCTGAAAGTACACGGAAGAAATCTTTAGTGATCAAAACTAGGATAAACAGGAGGGCCAATGGAGAGGCTTACTTCATGTGAGACAATTATTAACATTCCTTCTCCACTATATGAACTGTAGAAGGAAGGACACCTATTACCAACACAAAGATCGATGGTTCGATCTCCCACACCCACAATGGTTAAACTCACAAAAAAAAAAAAAAGGAACGCAAAGATGAATGAATTTCCTCTAATTTAAGTTATCGAACAGTTTAAAAAATGCGCAGCACTGGCAGCAAACAAGCATCCACACTGTCGATTGTCATTGGTCCTTGATCTATCACGGTTCCCTGGGGTCAAAATTACGTACCTTTGGGACATCCTAGATTTAGTGTGTGGCATGGAATTTGGGAATCACACTGGCATAATAAATGCACACTTAGAATAATGGATGTAGGAGACTTCAGCAGTGACCTATCTCGGATCCACTCTATCCACATAAAGGATATCGGGAAAGTTCAACCTAGTGGTCCTTTTCCATGGAAGCAGCAACCCATATAGGGCAATTATGCAGTAAAAAAAAATTGATAATATTGCCAGTTTTAGTAGGACAAACCTCTCTCTGCTGCAAAGCTGCCTCCTTCCTGGGAGAAAAACAATAACGAATTATTATATAATATGAAAACTGAAGTGGCTTGCAAGTTGCAAGTGGAAATAAAAGTCAGGAGCTAGCCTGCTCAAAAGACGGGCCTCCAGTGTCACACCTTCTCCAAGCATAGCAACCTAAAAATCACATTTAAATACTTCAAAATGTGTACATTGGATGAGATTGATATTTATTTGACAATGTTAAGATGTTCCCATCACTATGGCCTATAGACCTATAGATTAGATGTGCAACTATGAAGTGTAACACCACATTGAATATAGCACACTTATGCAACAAAGTTGTTAAAAAGAAACCAATCTGGTTAGATTCGTCAGAAAGATACCCTACCCCAGAATTTTCTTTCTGGGTCTTAGCTGAAAGAAACTCGTTAAAAACATTTAAATGGATGACTTGCTTGTTCCAGAAATCATCAAAAAAATCTCCCATCTAATAGTGGGAAACAAACATCAGATGAAATTTGAATATAATTCCGACGACTACTAACAGTTAACACCATAAATCCCCACCCCACATATTGTCAAAAAAGACTACTAACACCATAAATACTAACAAAGACAAACAAGAAGAAGATAAGGGAAAAAGGGAACTCTTAACACAGGATGACATGAATTAATCTATAGATTGTCCAATGGATCCTCAAATAATTCAGAGAACTAGATGGGAGTAAATGGACGACATTTTAAAGAGTGTTTTTGTAGATATAAAATTAGTATTTTCCCATAGCATGAGCAGAATATTTTAAGTGAAGATAACACCATCCAAATAGTGGAAGATAGAACCCAACTAAATTTTTTACCTGATTCTCAAGCTGTCGGGCTCTAGCCTCTGCTTCCTCACATCTTTCTTCTGCAAGTCGAAGCTGGGGAGGCACATATTAGGTATATGCCAAATGAAATAAATGAAAAGCCTATCACTTTTACGTCAATGTTATGCTATTATCTGGAGTTATGTATTGTGCTTGCATTAGATTAGTTAGACTATGAACCCAGTAATTTAAAAGGCATCTGGGCATTGAACTAGTTTTCATATAAAAAGCAAATGAACTCTTAAATTACAGAGCCTTTTTTCTTGTTTAAATCAGTGATTTCGAAAACAGGATTGTTCCATTACAGGTATAAATTGTTCTTGTTGAACCGAGGACACTATAACTCTATAAGAAACAGCCAATAACAGTCGCATAAGAAGAACCAGAAAAGTTGTTGGCATCACCTTTTCAAGTAAACTTTCATTTTCCTCCTGTACCATATCAAGCTGCACCAATATCATCACCATCATTAGCAGAATCTTAAAAGAGCCAAATCTTTATACATGTTTCCAAATATCTCGTTCAGTCAAGGAAGTTGAAACTAAGCACATTAACTTGATCTTAAATTAATAACAAAAAGAAAAATTCAGCACAAGAAGCACAGAAAATTTTAATTCCTCTCTGGAAAAGACTAGACCAGTAGACCTCTAAATTGCCCAGATACATTTCACGTGAAAACAAGTCCATTATTTGGATTCTTCCAGCCAGCAAGCTGGGTCAGCAGGGGAAACATACGACTGTGATCAGGTAAAGACATAATTTCTGACTGTTCGTTGCAAAATCAAAAGAAAGAAAAGAAAATGTAGAAGAAGATGATATTAGTGTGAGTGATAGACAATTGATGTATTAATCTTTTATGAATATAATGAGCTCAACCTCAGATTTCTAATAGGCTGTAAAAGTACCCTATACCTCATCTTGTAGAGCAGAACTGGAAGGTTGGTTGCTAATTTCTCTGAAGTTCATGCTTCCCATATCCAAAGACAACCTGTTCAAGGACCAGCATAATCATGGAAAAGACATTCGAGAAGCAAATATTAGCAACAAACTATAACAACTTTGACTTCACATGACCTGCAGACACCAGAATTAAATCTCCATATGAAAATTTAGCAAGCTATAAGAAGGTAGTGGAAATCAAAGTTCTTTGGTAATAGCAAGATGCTTTGCTTTTACTCCCAAATAATAGTTAATTCTTAAATAACAAAAAAACATATTTACAAAGCAATAAAATAGTAAACACTCTTAACAAAGACGACATTTTATGGTATCCAAAACCACAGTGCCCGGACTAAACAATCGTCATAGGACTTTCTAAATACAAATACTATCAACATAAAATGTGCATTGTCAAGTCCTTGAGATGATAACATGTTTTAATCGGTGATCTAACATTAAGTTGTAGGTAGATAGTTATCCATAAGAATGGCGCTTATCTATTTGACAAATTAGCATAGTAGCAAAAAAAGGCACATTGATGATAATGACATAAGAAATACATTGTCTAATACCTCTTATCTCTTCTGGTGTCAAACTGACCCTCTGTTGGAGTTACTGGAAAGCTTGGTCTAAGTGAGATTTTAGAATCAAATTGAGCCTCTTTTGGAGTTATAGGTAAGGTTGGTCTAAGTGATAATTTAGAATCAAATTGACCCTCTTTTGGGGTTACAGGCAAGGTTGGTCTAACTGATGTTCTAGTATCAGATTGACTCTCTTTGGGAGTTACTGGCAATGTTGGTTTAAGTGATATGGATACAGAAGAAGGTACCAATGGAACTGTCTTGACTCCTAAATTTGGACGACTAATTGATGTTGAACGAGTAGATGGAGGTTGCTCTGTGGAGTTTGCGAGGTGAGATGATCGACTAGCTGTTGAAGAGCGAGTAATGGGTGGTTGTTCAATATTAGTTTCAGAATGAGATGATCGATGTCCTAGTGTTGTACGAGCTGACATTGGTTGCTCCGTAGGGTTCATAGTTTGAGATGATCGACCCCCTGATCCCGCTTGTCCAGAAGTAGGTTGTTCTTGAATAGTACGAGCAGATGGCTAGATTTAAAATTGAAGCATGTATTAGACTTGCAAGTAAAACATGAAAATAACATTTATTAATAGTCTAACACATATGGCTAAACAATCTAAGTGCTCAAGAAGATCTCCAGATGATGTGTTGACTTTTGGAACTAAATTATTAATCGAGTAATGGAGTTTATGATTAATCAAAATACTACAAAATAAGAATTAGATCATATCAAGATGAGACACAATCCATCTTTATCAATTTAAAGAGTTCACTGATTGAGTTCAACCAATTCAAGTCCATGAAACATTTAAATTGTCCCACATGCTCATATTTGGACAAAAAAATTGTGTGAACTAAATTGGCATAAAGAATAAAATGGAACTTGTCCCTTCTTACGGCGATGTTATCAAGTGTCTACTACTATTAGGGCTTTATATATCTGTGCTTTCACCATTGTAAAGCAGGGAAATATAGTTTCTATTTGAAAAGGAGAAAGTCGAAATTAATAACTAACATGTTCTCAGTCAAGATCAAGAAAATGTATCATAACGACAACCTGTAACCCAGAAACTTGAATAGTAAGAAGCGAGCAGAAAGACCACTAACTTTCATGCCTCAACTGCCACACACATAAGCACAATGGTTCATATTTATATTAACAAACAGAATGTCATGTAAACCTGAACAAATATATAGTAACTAAAAGCGACAGTTACCATAGGAGAGCGGGATCTGACTGATCTTCCACTTGCTAGTCCAATGCTCCCTGTGCCACTCGCCAAACTTAAATCAAAAGAAAGATCATCTTCTTCATCCTCGTCATCAGCTGAACTTGCCATTACTTTTGCAAGCCTTTGCGCTGCAGCTTTCGTTGCATTGTTCTGTCCTCTCTTCGAATTTGCCAAGCCAGTTGAACCTGATCGCCCATGTTGGGGAAACGGTGACACCAATGGCGACGCTGGTCCCAGTGGGGTGCCAGTGTTACTTTTCTGTCGAGTATATACTGGTCTAATCCGATCCATAGCTCCTGTAATCCACACAATCTAAGTACTCAACGAGATTATGATTAAAGAGAGTTTCATACTCACAAGCTCACAAACTGCAGAAACGTGCAGTTATACGATGAGAAATGCACCTGCTTCATATATATTGAGCCAAATTCCAACACAATTCAATACGGATGAAAATTATTGCAAAATCGTAATCGAAGTAGGATTTCACAAATTTCAGAGAATTCGAACGATCGAACAAAGAAAGAAGAACGCGCTAGTTTCCAAACCTTCGTAATCTTTGAGCTGAGGATTTGACAATCAGATCGTCCGTTGCAATCGACTCATGAACGACTCATTCATATTCAGGGACGTTGAAGCTCCACGTACGGATGGGAAAAACAAAAATTCCTCCGGATTAAACCTCCATGATTGCGAAAATGGATTGCGAATGTCGTTGCTGGAGATCGAAGCAAGTAACGAAATGGAAAGAGTCCAATGCGAACATGGAGGAGGTTGAGAAGACGACGGAAGGAAGTGCAATGCGAATTTGTTTGTTCTTTTGGACGTGCCGCGGTTTTTGGTTGCGAACGGTTAGTTCGTTAATGTTTCTCAATTTTCATTTCCGTCCCCACACCTATTTTATTTTCACTTTTCTCCCCCCGATTCTCTTCATTTTCTTTTTTAAATTTATTTATTTCAAAACATTATAACCACTAGAAATAAAGTAATAGTAGATATAACACATTTTAAAGCTATATGTAAATATAGCACGATATTAGGCCAACCCATAATAAAAATCCAAAACGTCATTAATTTTTAATATACTTCTAATATATTCAAAATGTTAATAAAATGATACATTTATGTTTTACCTTAAATGAATGTTGGTTGATGTTTGATATATTGGTGATATACTCAAAATACTACTAAAATGATACACTCATATTTTACCTCAAATGAATGTTAATTGATGTCTAATATACTCATGATATACTTAACATTCTATTGAAATTATATACTCAGTTTTACTTGAAATGAATACTTATTGATATCTGATATATTGCCAATACTTAAAATATTAAAAAAAAAATGACACCTTTGTTTTACCTAAAATGAAGGTTGATTGATGTCTAATATACTAGTGATACACTCAAAATACTACTAAAATGATACACACGTGTTTTATCTCAAATAAATATTGATTGATGTTTGATATATTGTTGATATGCTCAAAAATGATACACTCATATTTTACTAGATTGATGTTTGATATATTTTTTATATACTTGAAATACTAATAAAATACATGTTCTTTAAAAGTTGATATTACTCATATTTTACCTTAAATGAATGTTGATTGAGTGATAATACCCATGATATAAAACAACAATCTACGACACAAAAATCTTGGAAATGCAATCCAAACAATATTGAATTTAAGTCCTAAAAATATTCAAATTAGTTGATTACAACAAACTTACTAAGAAAGTGAAAAATCAGAAGAAAACAAAAAAGATAAAAAGTTGGAGGAAGATAAGTCAAAAAGTGTGAAACCTTAAACAAGAGTGATCAACCTACAAATGATCCTAGACAAGATATACTATTTTGATTTATCTCATTTATTATATATTATTGAATATACCTCATATATATTATATCATCGATATAACGATATATTATATAACTATTATGTCATGTATATTTATCATCAACCGATTTTATCCTTCACTAACATTGAGGGACAAAATTGAAAATTGTTAATATATAAGGGAATGGGATTAAAACTTTTTAAATAATATAGACTAAATTAAAAAAAATACCCAAACATTATGAACCACAACATATATTTAGCCTATTATTTAACTGACATACTTCATAGAATAATATGTATGTTAACATGAATGTTGATATACGACGAATATATCGTTGATATACTTGATCTATTATACTATTGATATGCCTAATAATATATATCATTGATTTACTAGAGAATAAAGAGGGCAAAATTGGAATAGCAAAAAATGAAAATTTGATGTTAAAAACTTTGCCATATTTGCAAAACAAAAAAGAAACTGATGCTCTATTTGCAAATACGGTAAACATTTTTGCTACCCATTACAATTACTCATTTGAATATTTGCTCTTGCTTGTTATGGGCGGGGAGGCAATTTTTTTTTTCTTTTTGCTGTGAAAATATGTATGTTTATATAGGTAATTACAAAACTAGTCTTTTTCTAAAAGTACTCACACATATAACATTCTTTAAGAAAAATTTAATAATTATTGATTTTTTTTTTTTTTTAGTTCAGCCATATGAGAAGTGGGAGATTCGAATATTTTATTTTTTAGAAAAAAATATGTCTTAACCAATCGAATTTTGGTCAATTAACTTTAATAAAATAAGGATAATTAATATGCTATTATTTTATGTGATAGTCATTTACATAATCGATGGTTAACCTAAATTACACGATCTTTATTTACTTTATTCAAACTATTGGACATAATTTATATATTATCTATATATAGTAATTATTCACAAATTCATCGTAATTATAAATTACGAATCTAAGCTTTGTAATTATTCACAAATTCATTGTAATTATAATTATTTTTTAAAATTTCATGGACTAATACACTTACAAAAAAAATCTAAAGTTCCTAAACCAAAATGTACTTTTAATCATATATATATTTTTTAAATAAAGAATAACTAATAAAAATAGTTTTTCAAAATAATAAAAATAGTTGATTTTCATATATCCACAATTACATATGAAATTCCCAAAACCAACTATGTAGAATACATAATGTCATTGTTACTATTGCCAGAGTATAGCTCAATTGATCAATATATTATATTATTAGCTCAATTGACCAATATATTATATTATTAATTAGAAGGACAGAAGTATATGAGTCTTTGCCTCCCCATATTGTTGAACTTATAAAAAAAATTACCATTAAACTATTAAACTCCGCCACTCCAAAATGATAGTCATAAGTTTTGAAAATTTTTGTTCAAATTGAAAGTTGGGAGTGTTATCGTGTAATTTTCATAGTTCATAATTTTTTTTTTCAATATTTTAAAATATTATAATTAAAACAAGATTTTGAGTTTCAAACCTACCAATTAAAATTTGGCTTAGTTTGAGTTTCAAGTAATAGCAAATCAACCCAAGCATAAGACACATGTTATTAAGCTGTATTACTTTAGTTAGTTTTTATAACTATTTTTTGAACTGTATTTAGTTGAAACGTGTATTGAATTACGATTAGTTGGCTTCTTATTTAGCCACCACGTGTATATATATGTACCCATTTTCTTCAAAGGAAATACAATTTCGAATCACTATTATTCTTCTATCATTCTTTGTTGTTCCAAAACATGTTATCATCTCAAAGATCAATAGTTCGATCTCCCAAATCCCGCCCTACAATGGTTGAACTAAAAAAAATGGTTGTCAATTGTATTTTAATCTTAGACCCCCACCTTAAATTTCAAACTACATAAATCTAAACTTATTAAATGGTAAGTCAAACCATCCATCAATTATTCCAAAGGATACAACATTTTCAAGCCTATGAACCAGAGGTCAAGAATTCATAAGCTAGTGAAAGATGTTCACAAGACTACAAGAGGGGTTGGTTTTGATTTTTTTATCCCGAAAATAAGAATCATGAAATAATTACCAAACATATATATTTTTGGAAAAGAGAAGATTAGGAAACAAAGTCATATATATCGTGATTTTAAGACCTATTACATTGATTAGCATTAAAATGTAGATAAAGAAAGAAGAAGAAACAGCCTCTTTCAAGTCAAACATCCATCAATGTGGATATACCATTTTCAAGCCTGTGTACAGAGGTCGAGAATTCACAAGGTAATGAAACGATGTTCGAAGGGGCAAGAGGGGTCGGGTTTTGATTTATCATCCCAAAAATAAGAATCAACCATTTGAAAAATATGGTAAGATCGGACCGTCCTTGAGACTAATCGAAGTGCGCATAAACTAGCTCAAACACTCACAAATATTAAAAAAAAAAAATGCCGAACAGATATATTTTTGGAAAAGAGAAGATTAGGAAACAAAGTCTAGTGAATTATTATCATTATTTTAAGACCTAATACATTGATTGGCATTAAAATGTAGATGAAAAAAGATATGAAGACTACAAGGCCTCTTTCAAGTAGCAGTGGGACAGTGCGAGTAAAAGAAACAGAAGGGCATGCAAAAAGGTGAATAAGGGGGGGCTTATTTTTGCTCACCCTCCCTCAAGGCAGTGGAATTTTTAAGCACCCTTTTTGAGGATGAGATCCTCGATCATATCTGCAGCCTCTTGAACGGTTGTGATGCTCTGTGCGCTCTCCTCTTCCACACTTATCCCAAATTCTTCCTCAAGTCCCATCACAATCTCAACCTGATCTCACATATATGTATATTGCATTGCATGTGTCAAATTCAAGTACTAAGAGCTTGAAAATCTCCGACTAAAAGCCAAAATGAGTTGACCAAGAGGTCAGAAGTTCGAATTCCCCACCCCAAATATTGTTGAACTCAAAAAAAAAAAGAAAAAATAAAATCTTCAACTAAAATTTTGGTGATTTTATGTAAATTTCTGTAAAATTGAGTACGTGAAACAATAATAATATCACAGGCATTTTTATTGTTTTTAGGTAAGGGAAGAACAAAAAAAAAAAGTGTTCACCTCACACCCTACTATAGTGGTAAAAAAAATTCATTAGCATATATACGTCTTAGGTAAATATAAGTCACTATGGTTTAAACACATGGTGATTGTGAAATCATTATTCATAAGAAAAAAGAATATCAATTATTTTTTTAAAAAAATTGGTTAGATGTAAAAATAAATTAATGGAGGAAAACAACAACTGAAAGAACAGCTATTCATACATAACTGCCAAAAAGTTCAAAATGGTGGTCCCAAACACTTACAAACAACGCAACAACAACCCTCACTAGCAAAAAGACAGGAACAGACACGTTGGGAAATGATCTCATAATAGCCGTGACAAGTTTTAATAGGAAAACCATTTTCAAGTACTAAATAGTTTAAATTAAATCATAAATTTAGTACTAGATTTTCAGCATCTCTTTAGTATACTAAAAATTTTCAATTATGCTTTTATTTAATATTTATCATTAATTAGTTATATTTATATATCGATATGTTACGTTAGCATCTCGATAATAATATTAATAATATAGACTTAGAAACCTTGAGGGTGCCCCATTGGTAAAGAGAACGTGAGTAACATCTACTTAGAGGTTGCATGTTGAGCTTAATAAGAAAAATTCTTGATGTCTCTTAGATTTGGGTGTCGAGGCAGGCATGGGTATGACCAGATTTGTGGGGGTGGGGCCCCATACCAGGTTACTAAAAAAAATGTATAGGACTTAGAAGTTAGAAACATTAATATCAACTTAAGAGTCTTAATTAAAATATTTTAAAGTTAAAGTTTCTATAAAATATAGTAATGACATGCAAAGGAAAAGTTCTATGAAACATGCTCTGCAAGGTACAGTACAAGGTTACCGTGTCAAGAGAATCAGCTCCAAGCGTTGAAAATTTGGACTCGCCGTTAACAGTGGAGTCATCTGGCAATGCCAATTGCTTCTTCACTATTCTGCTAACCTTTTCAACTGTCTCTGGTTTGGCCTGTTCCACAGCACAGTTAACATCATAAAGCAACAGTAATTGGCGCTTTCCTGAGGAGCATGCTGTAAAAAGAACTATAGACTTACAGCACATGAAATTCGAAGCGATTGTAATCTTCTAGAAGAGAAGGTATTTATCCCTTGGTAAGAAAACGAAACCCTCTTCAAACCAGAAAGCTTGGATATTGCCTGCTTACCAAGAAACAATATAATTCACCAAAATGATCAGCAGAGAATATATGATATAACACAAGTTCTTAACAGAGAGAGAGAATTCAAAAAGAACAATAAACCAATTATAATTGACACACACACACACAGAATTTTTCAGGACATCATGACTTCAAGTTGGCTCATAACTAACAGTAAACAGAATATATGTAAGGATTTCAAGATCCGCTTGTAACTAATGGTTTGCTTTTGCGCTTCAAAATTTTCAGGACGGACACAAATTACGAGAGAAACTTAAGGTCTGCTGGGATTTTTTTTTCCTATTATTGTCTCTATAAAGAAATTTTCTAATTGAAAATACTGTTTTCTCTGAATGTTTAATGTTTTGAAGGAGGGGGAAGAAAATAGTTTTAAAAAAAACTATTCCCTTCGACCCTCAGGTCCCAAATAGCCGCGAAAATTAGACAAGAAATTCAAATCAGTGTCGAAATAACTCAAATGAAAGCAAAACAACAAAAGAAAGAGATACAAAACATTCTGAAATGAAAGAGGGGATGCCAAGTCCATTATCCATGCATTTTACAGCCATGCAATACAACCAAAACAGCCGATTCCAACCAATGCCTCAAACTTCGTAATTAACGACATTGAACGAGAAATCGACACGAAATCGAGGTCAAAGAATTGGAATCAAGAATATCAGTTCCACGGCAATTGATTATACAGAAAGAACGAGAACAGAGCAAACATGAAATCGTTCAACGGATCCATAAACACAAAATGACGAAGAGAAGAGGAATTGAAAATTTACAGAGATTTGGCGCGATCGAGGAGCTGCAGATCGCACGCAGAATGATGAAGCTGAGATCGAAGCCATTGATGAAAAAGAGAGAGAGAATTTGGAGTGGCGAAGAGTGGAAATGGAACGGAGAAAGCAATGCGAGCAAGTTCGTGGCCGTTGCAAGAGCTTAAATAGGCAGTTTGTTTGTGGCTCTTTTTCTCTATTTGTTTATTTATTTTTGGGGGAAAAAAAAGAAGGAACAATATGGACAAAATGCGAAATCGGAGGATCCAAAGGAGTTCTCTTCTGGGCCTAGTTTAGTGGGCCTGCAGAGGTTATGGGCTGGTTTAGGAAGTGGTCCATGGGCTTGTCTACGTTGTGATGGGGTTGTCACTTCTACGCTATTCGAATATCGTTTTGGGTTAAATTCCATTTTTGATTCATGAATTTTTATGATTATTTCATTTTAGTCCTTGAATTTATAAAATATTTATGTTTTTTTTAGTTTTAAAATGTTTGTCTTTAGTCTTTGAACTTTTTTTTTTCCATTTTGTTGTTAATTGTTTAGCTGTGATTTCAAATATGTATATTAAGATGTTGATATAGTCAATTGAAGTATAGCTTAGTAGATAGACCTTTATTTTCCTTGAGAATGAAAGTTCGAACCAAAATGAGCATAGTTCAATGATAATTGACATGTATTTCTTTCTTTGAGGTTAGAGGTTCAAATTCCAATACCTTACATTTGTTGTACTAAAAAAAAGATTGAGAGTTCAATTGCATACTATCTAAAAAAAATGTTGATGTAGATATGTATTGGAACCATATAAACTAGTTAAAATAAACATAGGGCTTAAAAGGATATTAGATGACAACATACATAAATAAATAATGATGAAGACCATAATAGTTTTAAAAAAAAAATTAATACAACTATTTTTTAAAATTTCAGGGACTAATAAAACAAATCCAAAGTCGTACACCAAAATGTAATTTAAATCATATATGTTTTGAAATAAAGAATAACTAGTAAAAATATTTTTTTCAAAATAATAATAATAATAACTGATAAAAAAATAGTTTATTTTCATATATACACAATTACATATGAAATCCCCAACAACATCTATGCATAATGCATAACCTCATGCTTCTAATTACAATCACTATACTTATATATAGAGATGTCCATGGGGCGGGGTCGGGGAATGGATTCCCCGTCCCTGCCCCCCATTTCATTCTCCGTCTCTGCGAAATTCGCCATTTAATTTTGCTGGGATCGGGGTGGGGATTCCCAACGGGTAATTTTTCCCCATTAATTTTTTTTTTATCTTTTTTATTTTTTTAAATTTATTCTCAACCATATTAAAAATTATTTCTAAATGAATAATTTTCAATATAATTATCTTTAAAGAAAATGTTATAAAATTTCCTAATAAAAACAATAATATACCATAAGTAAAAATACTATAATGTCGAAACAACTTAATTCCTAAAAATTCAAATTTCAATATTACAATATAGTATTTAATTTTTCTTTATTATGAAATAGTCTTAAACTAATTCCTACTATAGTTTTTTTTTTTTTAAAAATTATATTTATAGATAATATATATATATATATATATATATATATATTATTAATCGGGGCGGGGCGGGGAATCGGGTCAGGGACGGGGAAAAAAATCTCCCAGCTCCCTCCCCTCCCCCATTCCCCGTGTAATCGGGGATTCCCTGCCCCGTTCGGGGCGGGTCTCTGCGGATTAAATGGACATCTTTACTTATATACCTAAAAAATTGTTACCATTGCTTGGGTATCGTTCAAGTGGTTAATACATTATATTATTGACCAAAAGAAGGTTTGAATCTCGACCTGCCTCCAGACCAAGAAGTGGTCCTCAAAATTCTCAACTTCTAATTCATGCAAAAGCAATTCCAAACGGGCATGTTCAACTCCAATATATATTTTAAAGAATAATACTTGGCTACACATCCTTCAAAATTTTGCAGATTATTTATTTTATTGAAAAAAAGAAAAAAAAACTCTATTATCTCATTTTTGTCCTCTCCTAGTCATCAATTCTTAGTTTTTTTTAGGTGTCAAACATATATTTTTTTTTTAGTTCAACAACAATAAGAGGTTCGAAGATTCGAATCTATGATCTCTTGGTCATAAACTCATACTTTATGCGAGTTGAGCTATGCTTTTGTTGGCTAGTTGTCAAATACTTAGTTGTGGTTACTATTATTTATTTTAAGAAAAAAATCAATTTATATATATATGTACCCCTAAACTTTGGAGTTGGTTTACTTACAACCTCAAACTAATAATTGTATCAAACTTTCATAAGTGAATCAATTTAGGCCCTCCGATAAAATTCTTTGACGTGTATAAGACTTCATGCAGGGATTAACGTAAATTAACAAGAAATACTTAAATCAAATAGATATGAGTGATTTTTTATCTTCTCGTCTTTCTTTATTTTTCTCTACTTATTTGAAGTAACTTTAAACTGATTTTAAATAGAATCAAGTGAATAGCTATAAATCATTAACCAAATAAATTGATACCATTATTAGTTTGGAATAATCCTACATAAATTGATTTTTGCCCATTTCTTTTTTATTTCCCTTTACCCGATCAAATTGATCTGAAAACTCAAAGTCATGGTCTTCTTCGATATGATTAAACTCAAGACTCGGTCAGCATTTACGTCGCGTTATACCCTCTGACCTTAGAAATTTGTTTGGCTACTCCTAAAAGGAAACCCATTTTTTCAAACTTTTCCCTCTCAACTTGCTCCATTCTATCTTTCCTTTCTCTTTTTTTTTTCCTGCAATTTTTCTCGAGAACCAAACAGAAAATACATCTTCTCTCTCTCCAAACTTGAGCCCAACGAAGAAGAACATGAGCCTTGTAGAGCTTCTTCTCGACATCCAACCCAAGGAACTACCATTTGTATGTAAGTAATTTTTTTCTTAGTTTTAAATCTTATTATACTCGTTTCCACCGATTTTATACTCTCAATTTTTCCTTTGTATTTTCATCTAAATCTCCATAAATTTGTTGTTGATTAGGTTAAAATGTCTCGTACTAATAAAAATTGATACGTGTGATATATACTTTTAGATTTCTTAGATTATAGTTTTTGAGAATTTTGCATAAAGTTGTTGATTTGGTATTTGTTAAGTTAAAGTTTATTTAGTGAGCAATCCAAATATAATTTAGTAGATAAGACATCAATATCATTTTGAAGGTAGGTGGTTCGATTCCCACTCTCACAATTATTAAACTAAAAAATTTTAAAAATAAGGTAAAGTTTATTCAACGTACTTATGAGAAATTATACATCAATAATCAATGTATGTTTTTAGATTTCTTTTATGTCATCATAGTTTTAAATTTTTTGCATAAAGTTTTGCGATTCATTTTGTGCTGGTGTTAAAACTTCTTTTGTGCATTTATATAAAAAAAATTAAAGAAAAATCATATGTCAACATATATTATATATACTTCGTTTTAGTTTTTTAATTTTGCATAAAGTTTTTTTTTATGGTACATGGATTGAATCTTTATATGGCAATTTTTAAAAGAGAATTCTTACTTGTTCCAAAAAAAAATCTTACCATTCAAACAAAGGATAAAAATTGGGATCAAATCGACTTAATATAAAGGAGGTTTCATGTGTTATATTTAAATTGGCAAAATTTTCTTTTTTAAAATAGTTTAAATGAGGAGTGAAAATTCAAACCAACATTTAAAAGAGGTTACCAATGTCTTGACTACTTGACCAGGTCATTAAAGCATTTGCCATTCTTATTAGAGTGACTAAATAACAAAGTGTACATATTTTTGGTGCAGTTGAATTAGGAAGACGTCTCACAAGTGAATTTCAACTAGCCAATAACACCCAAGACTATGTTGCTTTTAAGGTACATATAAGACGGTTTGAATTCTTGACTACTACTTATATTGTTCAAATTCCAAGAGTTTAATGATGAAAATATGGGTCATTAATACGAGATCAATCAACTTGAACATAACTCAACCAGTTAAAGAGTATTACAACCTCGATCAAAAGGTCAAAGAATTAAATCTTCACCCTCACATATTGATGAGCATGAATTGAGTGGTTAAATATTTGTACTTCCCGTTAAAATTCAAGTTTAATGGTGAAAACTTAGGGCTGCAGGTTTTAACCACAGATCCTAAGAAGTACGCAGTTCAACGGCCGAAGGGAGTAATTTTGCCAAATTCAACATGTGAAGTGTGGGTTCGATTTTTTATCTTAATTACAAGTTGTTTTATATAAAGAGTGATAAATATCATGAATCATAGCCATGAAAAAAAGAAAGAGAATATTTGTATCTAACTTTTGGATTTACTTGGAAATGTTATTAGAAGCTTTGAAGATAGCTAGTCGAGCTGATTGAAACCGACCCAAAACCAAATCGAACCAATTAGAACTGTTAAAATAATCAAAATTTAAGAAATCGACCTAGAATTTTATGATCTTATACTTTAGAAAATTGAATTTGATTGGTCAACTCAGTTCAGTCAATCTCATCAGTTTTTTAAGCTAGGACTGCACACCTGTTTTTGAAAATTATATATTTTCGTATAATGACCAATCACTCTATATTTGATCTACATTTTTTCTATATATATAATGAGCTAAGGATTTTTATTTATTTATTATTTGTCTTTTAGCATTACAATTGAAGTGACGATTGGTGGGATATCATGAAATCAAGTATAAGCTAAGTTGTACATGATAATTCTCAATGGTCTCGACCCCTAAACTACCTTGTTGTCTAAATGGTAGACACTTCACATATCCTAAAGTTCTTTTGAGCTCAAATCTTGGGGGGTTATTTTACATCGAGATCAAATAGATCATTTAATCTCAAAATCTAGTTCAAGAGATTTAGTCTTTCTTGTATATTTATAAACCGATATTTAATCTTTTTCATAATAATGGAATATCAACACATTGCATTTGATTCTTCTAACTTTACAATTCGATTTAATAGAAAGCAAATAGAGCTCAAACATCTATCTCGAAATAATATTGAAAAGTTCTCAAATATAATATAAATAGGACATTCAACTCTTAACATTATTACATTTTCCATATTAAAAAACAAAAACCTTCAATTTTTGGCAATTTTTGGCTCTAATAAAAAATTTTCTTTTAGTAAAAATTATTACATTTTAAAAAAATAATTCCTTTTTTTTTTTTTTTTTTTTGGTTTGTAATGTAGTTACCATGCAAGTTCAAAGGACAGCTCCACCTGATACGGTTTGTAAAGACAAATTTTTAATCCAAAGCACAGTGGTTCCTTCTTGGACAGTAAGAGAAGATATCACTTCAAACATGGTAAGAAATAAGAATGCTAGTTTTTAATCATAGAAATTAAATTACTCCTAAACTGTCAAATTCAGTTTTTATAATTTATCTTTGTGTTTAGCTTGATTAAAAATTTCTGAAAAAAAAAGTTGAAAATGAAATAGTTGACTTAAATAATATTTTAAGTTCTTGCATTTTTGTAGTTTGATATTTTTACTCTTGAAATTTTATAAAATTTCAGTTTTGGTCTCCATCAATTTTCTACTAGATTAGTAATGAAAGCTGACTTGGGCTTTTTGTAAAAAATTAGCTTTGAGGTTGTTATAACTTATTAAAATATTTTTATTTGGCTTAATTAGAAATGCTTGAAGTGCAATTTAAACATAGGAAAAAGGAGGAAAAAAAACTCTTACCATTTTTTTTCAGTTTACACTTATTCTTGATTTGCTAAAAGAGAGGATGTGGTATGGATCGCTCTATTTTGTCCTATTTTCTTTTTTTTTTTTTCTCAATCATTTATATGTCATATTCTACACAAACAAGTTAATGTTTATTTGATAGAGATATTCACGTCATCATTCATTAATTGATGGTATTGATGGCATTGTGGCTACATAAAATTACAATTCAATATTCAAGAAAATAATCGAAACTTTTTAAAGTTTATGAACTCTATTGATACAACCATCAAAATTCATATTGGACTATCATTGTCATTTAAAATGTCTCTCACTAATGTTTTCTTTGCTTTATTTTATTACTATTTTTGGTTAAATTACAAACTTATACCATTTACCTTTTATGTCCTATGAAAATTTTCAATAACATCATTGAATTCCCAATTTTTATTCTAATAAGAACTTTTGCCATTAATTCCATACTAAAATATTGACATGACAAACTTGTAGAACTAACAAATGATGTTTTGACACGATGTGACACAAGAGAATAGACAAGTTTGATAAAATAAAAGCGAGTTAGCCAAATAATTCAATAAAGCGAACCAAGAAGAACTTGTCCTAGAACAAGTTATTTAGCTTTAACATGCTTTAATTTCTCTTATTGATATCTCTTCACTTATTATTTGTAGTTTTTAAGAGAAGAAGGCAAGTATGTTGAAGAGGAGGTGCTTTTAGTGGAATTTGTTAGCACCCAATTGCCAATTAATGCACCATTCAAGGAGAAGGAGGGCCTCTTTCACAAACCTTCCAAATCTACAAATCAAAATAATATTGTACAATTTGACCAAACTGCCCCTAAGTTCAAAGATCAAAACGCTGCGTCTAAGTCTTTCCTTTTGAAATTGAAAGTTGAATAAAACAATGGGCTCATTGCAAATATCATCACTTTTTTTTTTTAGTTTTGTACAATTTTTTTTCCCATTTGGGTGTAATTTTATCACTTTTGGATTTCTTTTTCTACTCAATAGTTTAATAAAATAATGATTTGAATATATGTCGACAAATTTATTTTTTAAAAAATAAAAAATAAAAAGATAGCATATTGTAATTTTGTATTTTATTCTCTGTTTTTGTTTATTTTTGTAAATTGAAGTATGAGAATCATCGTTGTAGTTGTAATAGAGTAATTTTTCTAATCCTCCAAAAAAGATGATAGCTTATGTGGGGGGTGGATTTCAAAACAATTATCTAATTTTCAGAATAAAAATTAAGTAAATTCATGATTTTTCAATTATATTTTCATAATAAATTGAAATTCTTTAATAATAATTTTAATTTCTGACCACAATTCTCAAAACAGAAAAAACTGTTATAAATTGAAATGAATGTACCATTCAAGTCCTAAATTATCCGACATTTGAAAAATAATTATTTTACTCTAGTAAAAAAAATTAATATCAATACAAAATCTAATGTGCAACAAAAAAAGTTCAAAATCTAATAAGCGTTAAAACTCTTTAAAAACAACTCCTTGTTAGGAGAAAATTGAAGTTATTTGAGAAGACCGCCATAATGAGGTCGACAGTTTTACACTGTTAGATGAATGAGAAAGAAATTATAAAAGTATCTTGATTTTGTATGTCCAACTATCCAACAATTATTAGGGATGGGCATATTTTAAGAATTACGTCCGATGGTTTTAAAGAGATACCCACATTGTGGCAAACTCATTGAATAATTTGTCATTTGTTAGAGGTAAGATGGAGGCTCTCTCTTATCATTCCACGAGAAGTTTGCTTTTTTCTTTTTTTTTTTTTTTGTTGTTTTTTCATTTTAAGACATCAATTCTATGGATATATGAGATTCCTTGAAAGCGAAAGTGCTTTTAAGATATATTGAATCAACACTCCTCGACACATTATAAATTGTTCTTTACAAAGTAGATTAAATTGATGCATTGAAAATAAACATTAAAAATTTAAAATATTGATGATGACAAAAACATCCAGATGTCAAATTTATGAAGACTGCTGACAATAGAAATATCAATTAAATATGGTTAAAACTATTAACTTAGAAATATTGTTTCAATTAATAATAAGTATTTACATTTTTTAAATAAGACATAAAGATTGTCAATTTTTATACTCATATTGATTATTTTTATTGATATTTTTTAGATTTTATCCATATGTATATGGTAGGTTGAAAATTTGATTCATTTCAATTTTTTTTAGTTCAACGACATGTGAAATTGAGAGATTCAAACCTCTAGCCTCTTGATCAAGGATATATGTTTTAACTAATCGAGTTATGCTTGGATTGCTGATCCATATTAACTCGTTGATATATATATATATATATTTAAAGATAGATAATGTGTGGCTAAAAGATTGGACATTAAGAAAGGATGAGAAAAGAGGTATAAGAAAATGACATTATCCGAGTTTTTTTTTTTCTTTGTTTAACAATATTTGAGAGTGAGAGATTCCAACCTCTAACCTTTTTGTCAAGACTCGAGAGTTCATGCCAATTACCGCTGAGCCAAACTCACTTTGGCACTACATCTATATATTTATTATCTAAAATAATAACAATCAATTAGATGGGAAAGCCATCTATATTTTTTATTTTTTTTTGCCAAATCAACCAATTTGTCAAAATAGATTGGCCATAGCTTTTATTAGCTTCACCCACCTCTCTACCTCTCTAAAGCTTCCCTTTCTTACAAGTTTCTTTTAATTCTCAACCAACTATTTGGTTTGCATCATTTTCTTCATTGACTTTTTCATTGAGATATATATCTCCTCATTATATTTTATCTCATTAACAATGGTTAAAACACATTTTTAGTCTGTATATTGCATCTTTTGTAGTATTCTAGACTCCGTTTGATAATCATTTGATTTTTAATTTTTAGTTTTTAAAAATTAAGCCTATAAATGCTACTTCTACTTCTCCCTATGAATTTCATTATTTTGTTATCTACTTTTTACATATGTTTTCAATAACCGACCCAAGTTTTGAAAACTAAATAAAGTAGTTTTCAAAAACTTGTTTTTGTTTTTGGAATTTGACTGACAACTCAAATGTTTCCTTAAGAAAAATGAAACCACTGTAGAGAAGATGAAAATCATTATAGAGAAATTGTGAGAAAACAAACATAATTTTCAAAAATCAAATAGTTATCAAACATGCATGGCCTTAATTATTATATTTGTTTTTGTAATGTTTTAGTCGGTAGTTTTGTAATGTTAAAAATATGTGAATTAGTAGATAATTGAACTGCATTTGATTTGAAAACGTTTGAAGTTTGTTGACTTCACTCACTAATCCATATTTTATGACAATGATGTTTTTTAATCAAATTTTCAATTCAATCTAAACATAGCTCAACTAGTTAAGGAGTTAATAACATTCTTTTAAAATAACTATATGATATAATTCGAATACAACTACATGTATAAGACATCAAGATTTATCATCCTAGAGGTTGATAGTTCAGTTCTTCACCCCGCAATTGTTGAACTTAATAATAATAATAATAACATTATTTATAGGTTGAAGGTTCGAATTCTCACCTTATTTTTGAAATGTGTTATATATTCTTAAAAAAAAAACTATTTTTTAATAAAATTGTAACTCAATTATTTCATTGTTACATTTGTGAAAGTGTCCAGACTAAATCATAAATATAAGCATGATGATCAACAAAATATTATAAATGTGATACTACATAGAGATGAAGATTTAAGCCTACCATTTATAGAGAAAAGAAACAAATATCTGCCTCTGGAGACCGGAATTATACTCGAGTTAGAAATTTTGTCTTTTTTTTTTTTTTTTGGTAGAAAGATTCAAAAGGTATTTTTTTAAAACTAGAAAACAGGCGAAAAAGTAGTATTAAGATATTTACTTTCGGAAAAAGGCAAAAATAAATACAAGAAATTCAGTAGTTATTTCATACGACCCACTTTTAGAATTCGTTCAATGATTACTTTCTTTTTGCTTTTAAAATAAGTTTTTTTTTCAAATAGTTTTTTTTTCTTTTGAAATAAGTTTATTTAGAAATGTTTTTTTTTCTCTTTTCTGGTTATACTATTCTTAAAGATGTTTCTTTTTACATATTAGATGTGAAGTAAACTTTTTGTATTTCTCATATGAATTGAATGGTAGAGAACAAAATTCAATTAACGAAATACCAAATGCAACTTTATTTCATTTCTCTATGAAAAATAAAGAATAAGAAATGAAAAACAATCTAGTAATTGTGTATATTTCTCTCTCAAAACATGAAAATAAAAAAAAAAAAAAGGAAAAATGAAAAACAATAAAAACAAAAGGAAAAATTAAAAAAAAATATATAAAAATACATCTATTTATCAAGAAAATGACAAAATATATATTCGCATAAACATCTACTCATCACGTAAGTGGACAAAAGCTATATCATATAAAAAAAGAATTTTTATGTGAATTTTAGAACAAAAAAAATTGAAGTTTAGATTATTTTGATTAAATAATCAAAATTTGAAATTATGTAAAAAGAAAAAAAAAAGAGTATATTTTAAAAAAATCTGACATAAATTTATTTTTATTAGTAAACATTCAAACAAGATGTTGCGATTAATAAAACTAAATAGTATAAAACTTTTTCAAGTATTTTCACGCTCACCAAAAGCATCCAAAAGTCCACCCAAAAAAAAAAAAAAAAGTTTCTCAATGATCATAAGGTTGAGTGGGACCAAATATTTCATGATGATAATCACAAAGTTTCAAATTAAAAATTTATTTATCTTTTTCTTCCCTAAGATTTCATCTCAAAAGCGAAAAGGTAATTCAATCAGATCTGAATTGATGAAAACAAATACTTCATTTCAAACCTTTTTGCCCTATTCCTTTTGTTTCCTATTTATAATCAAAGCACCTTTTAAATATTTCATTTTTTCCTTGACTTTTAAATATTTTAATTCCCTAAATTATTGTATAATTTTATTTTGAAAACTATAAAAACTATTTTAATTCTTAAGGTTAATTTTTAACTAAAGAAAATGTTACAAAAATCACCCCTAAATTTTAGAGTTTGTTACAATTAAACCCTCTAAACTTTTAATTTGATCAATCAACTCCCTGAATTTTGTTAAGTATTGCGATCACACCCCTAAACTTTTAATTTGATCAATCAACTCTATACTTTGTAAAGTGTGCAATTAGCCTTCTGTACTTCTTTTTTTTCTTTTTTCTTTTTCTTTTCAAATATGTCAATAATAAATTTGCTCTTTCCAATTAATGTGTGAGTCACACATGTAAAGTCCAATTAAGTGGTAATTTAACAACAACTAACAAAAGTGACTAATTGCAACACTTAACAAAGTATATGGACTAATTGATCAAATTAAATTTTAAGGGTGTGATTGCAACATTTAATAGGGGGTTGATTGATCAAATTAAGAGTTCAAGGGTGTGATTGCAATGCTTAACAAAGTTCAGGGGCTGATTGATTAAATTAAAAATTCAAGGGTGTGATTGTAACAAACCTCATAGTTCAAGAGTGGCTTGTGCAATTTTTCCTTTAATTAATTATTTAACATACATCGGAATCTATTTTGAAATCTAACACCTGATTAATATGCGTGGCTTTGAATACATTTTTGTATAAATATCTACTTATTAGGTATAAATGAACAAAATATGTGTTTATGTTAAATAGTTTATAAAAAGTTTAATGACAAAGACTAAAATAATTTTTTTATATGAGGTTTGAGAACGAATAAAATTTTTAAAAGTTTAGAAACAAAAAAATTACACATTTAGTCCCTGAACTTTCAAAATTACAAATTTAGTCCTTGGACTTTTGAATTTTTTAAAATTCCCGAGTCTAATGGGCACAAAATTGAAATTTTAGAGTTCCATTAGACATAAATTTCAAATTTATATCTATTAGATCAATTAATTTTTAAATATTTTGAATTTGATAAGAACCTATTAGACATAAAATTAAAAATTCAAGAACCTATTAGACACAAAATTGAAAGTATAGGGACCTATTAGAAACTTTTGAAAGTTTAAAGACCAAATAGACATAAATATCAAAATTCAGGGACTAAACTTGTAATTGAACCAATTTTTTAAAACATAAAAAAAGTATTTTAAAAATAAAATTAAGTTAACCAACTAAAATTTTAAAACCGACATATTAAAATCAAAACTTTGTAACCTTTCAGTATCAAGTATTACTTCCCATATTATTTTTAAATTTCTGTTATGTTTTTCTTATTTCTGTTATTTTCAATTTTTTCTTATTTTAAAAAAATAATTATAAACTAGGGAAAAAAACCAATTTTGATCCCTAAGGTTTCGTTTGATAATCATTTAGTTTTTGGTTTTTGAAAAATAAGTCTATAAATACTACTTCCACGTATGGTTCTCCTATGTTGATATCTACTTTTTACATATGTTTTCAAAAATCAAACCAAGTTTTGAAAACTAAAAAAAAAAATTTTGGGGAGGTCAATTTGGCTAAGAATTCAAATTTTTTCTTAAGAAAGATGAAACTTATTATAGAGAAACGATGAGAAAACAAACACAATTTTCAAAAACAAAAAACTAAGGCCCCGTTTGATAACCATTTGGTTTTTGGTTTTTGGTTTTTAAAAATTAAGTCTATAAATACTACTCCCACCTATGGTTTTACTTGTTTTGTCATATACTTTTTGCCTATGTTTTCAAAAACCAAGCCATGTTTTGAAAACTAAAAAAAGTAGTTTTCAAAAATTTGTTTTTGTTTTTAGAATTTGGCTAAGAATTCAAATACTTCCTTAAGGGAGATGAAAATCATTGTAGAGAAATTGGTGGAAAACAAGCTTAATTTTCAAAAACCAAATGGTTATCAAACAGGGTCTAAATGGTTATCAAACGATGCCTAAACTTGTCAAGTTGTATCAAATTTTATTCTAAACTTTCAATTTCATCAAATTGCACCCAAACTTAGTTAAGTGTTGCAATCTTAACCTTAAACTTGAAAAAGTGTTGCAATTTTTACCTTTGTTCACACGTAATTTCAACAGAGAAATAAGACACGTGTAAATAAAATTTGTATTGTATTAATATTGTGAGGTGTACAATCTCTAAGTATAATCCTCTTATTCTCTCTCTTGTATGTGTAACACTTGAGGGCTGGAGCGTTTGTTCTCGAGACTGAAGGTCTAGAAGAGTCTTTAGTCTTCACAGAGTGTTTGACACCTAAGGGCTGTGCTTGAAGAGTCTTTGGTCTTCAAAGAAGATTCAGCACTTAAGAACTTGTTTTGGAGCGTTCAGCACCTAAGGACTTCATGGAGCATTCAGCACTTAAGGACTTTGGCCTTCTTTGCTCACAATTCTCTATGAGTTCTCTAGAGAGTACAATTTCTGAACATCTCAAATGAAGGAGGGCTCTTCTATTTATAGAGCTTTCCATGGCATGTGGGCTTGAGCTTTAATGGCCTTTGGGCCCAATCATGAACTTGGGCTTTGGTTGGCTTTGGACTTAACCATTTTGATTTGAGTTTTATTTAACTTTGATCCAAATTCCATATAATCCAATTTGACTAAATTAAATTTAATTGTTTAGTCAAATTGTCATAATGAAGACACGTGACCTTTCAATTTTTTTTTAGAGGTTGCCAATTTTTATCTTCAAATTAAATTTGGGACACATGTCAATTTATAATTGATCCCAAATTCAATTATTTGTAGTCTCATCATTAATTTGGAATAATG
Organism: Trichosanthes truncata; assembly: GCA_033996785.1. Taxonomy (NCBI): domain Eukaryota; kingdom Viridiplantae; phylum Streptophyta; class Magnoliopsida; order Cucurbitales; family Cucurbitaceae; genus Trichosanthes; species Trichosanthes truncata. The sequence goes on along the minus strand of JAWPNB010000004.1, from coordinate 40,521,754 downwards.
ACATGACAATCTGAGATTGGCCGAAATTTCTCAGTCAACAACCCTATAATAAGTTCTCGTTTGAAAATTTATTAAATTTTTTTCTCATATGCTTTCAATAAATTATAAAACATATGTATAATACGAAATTGATAGAATTTTAAAGAAAAACCACATTCGAGCTAGATTTTTGTTAAAATTTGTGAGTTTTGACAAAGTTATTCAATGATTAATTTTTGTATCAGTCAAACTTAAATTGGTGCAAAACTTGATTTATTAAAATTAGTGAGTTCACAGAGACCTTCACGTTGCTTTTGTTAAAATCAATAGATTAATTAGCAAAATTAAATAAAAGGTATAAATTACAACATTTAACTAAGTCTTGAGTCCAATTTAATGAAATTAAAAGTTCAAGGTGAAAATTGATACAAGGTGTGATAAATTTAGGAGAAATTTTGATTTTTTTTCCCTATAAACTAAACGACATTGCATAAATTTACAAGAGGTTCTGTGGTTTTTTAAAAGGGTCTATCTAGTAAGTAGCCCTTATTTTTCTTAACACAATGGTTTAGTAACCATTTATATATTTTTATAATTTTTTTTTTTGAAGTTTAACAAACATGTGGAAGTAAATATTCAAACATTTAACCTCTTGATTGAGGGTATGTTCTTTAACTAATTGAGTCATGTTTAGATTGACATATATTTTTATAACAATCTTAACACTTCAACTAATTTTAGAAAATTAACATTTAAAAAAATTGTTTTATTAGGTTTCTAAATTTCTTAAAAATTTAAGGCATATTTAAGAAAATACATTGTCACTAAAAAAGCAAGTTTCTTTTTTTAAATGTACACTTTTTTTTCATTAACATTTCATTTAAATTTTGTTAATATTAAAATTCAAAATCTGCCTTCAAACAAAGCCAAACTACCTCTAAAAATTAGACCCTCAAACTTACACAATTGTAAAATTGGGCCTAAACTTTTAATGGCAGAAATTAAATCCCTTAACTTACATTTAATTGTAAATAGGGACCCTCAAACTTACAAATGTAAAAATAAACCCCTTTAACTTATATATAATTGTAAAACTTGGATCTTTTTGTTAAAATTGTTAATTTTTTCTGAGAGTTCTCCAACGTTAAAGTTGCCCTCAGGCTTATTGCACTAGTTATTAGTAAACCACAACCTCCTTGGACGAATATTCTCATTTTTATTGGCATTAATCTTAAGAGCCAAATTAACCATAAATTTACAATTTTAACAAAAGGGACCCAACTTTTACAATTATTGTACGTTAGGGGGTTTATTTCTTAAAATAAAAAAGTTGGAGTGTCACTTTTTATGATTATAGGTAAGTTAAGGAGTTTAATTTTTACAATTAAAAGTTTGAGGTTCTATTTTTTATATTTATACAAATTTGAAGGTTTAATTTTTACCATAAGGGTGCATTGTAACCATCATCATATTTCAACGTAGTTAGTGTCATTTGCTTTTTTTTTTTTTTTAAATAAAATAACAAAAATGATGATAATAATAATAAATGGGCATGCTCATGCATGTTGTAAAATAGATTATTCTCTTTTTCTAAAGTAGATGTAACCTTTTGATATCCCACCTTTCTGGTCAATAAACAAAACAAGTTATTCAATATTTCTTTTTTTAAAAGAAAAACTTTTTCCCCATGAAAATGGAAGTAATAAAAGTTGGTCAGAATTACTTTGTGTAATTCAAAAGGTTAGTTACTTTGTTGTATCATAAAGATTAAAATGAAATGGATGAGAGAAGAATGATTTATCTTCAAGAATCCATGAAAAGTGAAGATTAGGATAATTATAAATTATATTTTTTTTTTTGGTGTTTATGGATTTTATATATTATATATATTACGTGCTTCACAAATAGATTTACATATTTAAAGTGGTTAGATATTTATACCTCTTGTGTTATGAGTTATTAGAAAACTTTTAGATACCTTATAGAGGTGTGTTGCATTTTAACATAGGTTTTAAAATTTCTAGTTTGATAACAATTTTATATTTTGTTTTAGAATTTATTTTTGAAATCTTAATCAATTTGAGAATTAAGCCCGCACGATTTTTTTAAACTGATTTTTTTCATATAAAAATTTTGACTAAAATTTCAAGAACTATTTTAAAAACTTGATGCAATTCATTTTAACTTTATAACATAAATATTATTTTTATTTTAATAAAAATAATGAAATAAATCAAGTATAAACTACCATTATTGAGTACACGTTTGAAACTTGGTGTGTAAATAAATCAAATAACAAATAATAATAAAAATAATTCTCAATTATCTCACTTTTAATACAATAAAAATAAAGAGAAATTATATAATTGATTAATTAAAATTTTACAATTACATTATTGACATTATTGATATTATCAATTGAAAAGTTGAGGTAAACTTATCTAAAAATAATTATCCAACATTGTACCTTTTAATATAAATAACGATAGGTTAGAATCTCTCATTTTTATTCATAAAGTAGATATTCTCTCGTTAGTTTGTAAAAGTCAGCAAAATTATACTTATTTATTAAATTTTACATTTTTGAAAAATAAATTTGGTGTGTGTGACATAGGTAAAAAATGTTACATTGGTGATATTTCATTAAAAGAAATAATGGTCAAATTCAACAAAAAGAGTATGATTTATAGGCAAGCCATGTAAATACAAGGATATAATTTGTAATTATCTCAAATGTTAAATAGGAGGACAATAATGTATAATAACATTTCTTTTTGGAATTAAATGTTTGCTTTTAATAATTTGAATAATTCGAACTCAAAATAATAATAATAATAATTTGAATAATTTGGTTTCACTTTTGGTATCTTTGAAATAAACTTTTAACAATAATACATGGTGATACTATTTTTTTTTTTTTTGAGTTCATGCATGGTGATACTAATAATTGTCTTTTTGTATATATATATTTTTAGATTAAAAAAAATAATTTAGCATAGACCAAGATCAAATGACCATCATTTATAATAATTTGTAGCAGTCTAGTTGAACAAAAAATATATAATTCAATAAAATTATTTTTGGTAAAGTCAAATATCATAGAAAATTTTTAAATTTTTTTTTTAGCCAAAGTACTTTTCACAGTTGATAAAAAACTCACCATGATGTATATCAAAATTTGTATAAGTGTAGTTGGAAAAAAAAACTATTAGATATAAATATTTTCGGTCAAGTAGTCAACTATCATAAAAAACTTGTGATAGTTTAATTAGCTATAAATTTCTGACTCCTAATTAAAAAACTTCGGTTTCACACACTGAGCCAATTTCATTATTCTCCTCATTATTTGAATATTTGTAAATGGTTAAGCAAAATAAAAAATCCATATGTCAACTTGAACTTTAAAAAAAGAAGTAAACTTTGAACGTATAATACCAAGTTAAAAGACGCCAATTCGAACTTAATTTAGTAGGTAATGCATTTATTATTATTATAAATATAGATGGTACGATTCTTTTCTCGTAATAGTTGAAAAAAAAAACAAAAATCAAAGCATTAATAACTGATATAACTCATTAAAACCAAACTTCATTATTCTTACTTGAACATTTGTAAGTGATTCACAAAATATAGAATTAGATTGTCAACCAGAACATAGACTTTTAAATGTGTGTCTATTAAGTCTCTTATTTACGAGACATTTTAATTTTAAAATTTAAAAGACTTCAAATAAACATAATTAATAATTTTGAAATGTATAAACAATTTTCTTGTTAATAATCATATAACTATTCGACACAATATTAAAAGTTCAAGAATCTAATCGATACTTTCAAAGTTCAACGATTGATCAGACACAACTTTGAAGTTTTGAACTAGACCAATTTGTAATTTACTTGGAAAAGAATCTCGTAAAAAAGGGAAAAAAAAGTTAAAATATCATTTTGAGTATTGTATTTAGACACATTCCATTTTAGCCCTACATTTTTAAATGTTCAAATTTTATACTTTTAATAAATTTTAAAATTAATCGTCACCACTAGTTTGAAGTTAGTGTTTATTTAAATTATGGTATTAAATTTTCGTCGATATGTCGATATTTCCATCGATATTTCCACATGTCAATGGGTTCGACATCGACATAAGGGAGAATCGACATTTCCACTATACCGTACAAAATTGATGAAAGATTAAAAAAAATAGTAAGAAAATGTAACTTCATGTAAATATAAATTGTAACAAGTATTTTAACTCATTTAAAAAGTGTAAAATGTTCATTTATTAATTTAAATATATTTTTTTTGAATTTGTTGTTTTTAAAATTTTTCCAAAAATCTCCATTTCCATCGATATTTTATCGATATTTCCATAAAATGGAGACTTCGACATTTTCGTCGACATTGACATTTTAAACCTTGATTTAAATTAGAAAAAAAATGATAATTTTTATTAATCCTCACCATTAGTTTGAAGTTAATGTTTATTTAAATTAGAAAAAAAAAAACACAATGATAATTTCTATTAAAAAAGATACAATTTGAACATGTTTTTAAAATGTATATAGAGAAGACATGATGACAATTTTTTTCAGAAAGATTAATAATAAACCAACGTAAGGACTCATTTTAAGATTTATTAAAAATTGAGAAACTAAACCTGAACATTTGAAACAACATGGACTAAAAGAGGACATGTACAAAACTATGGGGACCAAAATTATATATTTTATTTTAAAGGATAAAAAGTATAATTGAAGTAAAAAGATATTTAAATGAGAAAATTCTGTAGAATTACACCCAAAAAATGAGAAAAAGCCTCGAAGTTGGAGCCATCTGCTAAAATTATTTGAAAAAAAAAAGTTCAAACGGGAATTGGATTCTGCCGCACCGGCTCAAAGCGAAGATCACAGCACAGCCGGTACAACAAACACATCTCTCTCTCTCTCTTCTTTCTCTCTCTACTTTGCTTTCACCGAGCACTCTTCCAGACCACCAAACAGACCATTCATTCACACCTTCCTCTCTCTCTCTAGAAAATTTCAGGGTTTCTCTCTCTTTATGGAATTGTAAATTCCACCAAATCTTTGGACGCTATTACAATTTCAATTTTCCAGTGCGTTTTATTTATTCAAAGCGGAATTTTCACGCCAAAGTTTCCATTCATCTCCACTACTCTTTGTTCTCTGTCTTTGCGCTCTCTCTGAGTTTCTTCTCCTGCGGAACGGGTGAGTTTTTGGGTTCTTTTGGACTTTTTTTTTGAAGACTGGAAGAGTGGAAGAATCTTCTTGTTTAACTGTTTTGTTGTGCTTATTGTTCGAAATTTCAGTTACCGTGTTGGGAACGTAGTCTGTGTGTATTCTATTGAATTTCTGCTGGTTTCTTGACTATTGGAGTTTTTTAGTTTTGGAATTGGGTGTGATTTTGGTGTTTGTTTGATCGGTGGTTGATCTTGTTGATCTCTTTGGTTTGTTGAGTATGGAAATGGGTCGGAATTTGTAATCGGATTTGTGTTTAGAGCGACTCTGTTCGTTGACTAATGATTTACGGTTCGAGACGTGTTTGTTTTGAACGATCTGTTTTGGAATTAGCTCAGCGGTGCGTCCCTGATCCTCACCGACAACGGGTTTGGTTTGACTTTCTTGTGGTTGACTGACTGATAAAAATGGAACCCAGTTTTTTTTTTGGAAAATTGCGGCATGGAGGCATTATTATTATTTTCTTTTCGCTAAGAACAGGGTGGATGGGATGCACGTGGTCCTTAACTTCTTTGATCTGTAACTATATGATGAAATACTTGAGATTTATGTTTCTTTCTTTTCTTTTCTTTTCTTTCCTTCAATTGCTTCTTAATCAAATTCAAATTGTTTGCAACGATTATAAGAACATTACTTTTCTGAGTGCAGAATAATTGTTGCCTAAGCTTTGGATGCAGAGAAGTATTATTATTGAATTTGGTGTATTGTGACGAATAGACATGAGTACGAAGCTCTTGCATATTCAACCCAAGGAATTACAATTCATATGTAAGTGCATCATTGGAAATACTAGTTATTGCTTGCTCTTGAAAAAGAATTGAAGTGAAGTACCTTGCTGCTTTCAGTTGAATTGAGGAAACAAAGTACGTGCACAGTTCAACTAGCCAATAACACCCATCATCATGTTGCCTTTAAAGTATGAACAACCTTCTTTTTGTTTTGTTTATCTTGTGTTTCTCTGAAATTTATGTGAATTTTCATGTGATATATGTAATAATATTATAACGTTTGGCAGGTTAAAACTACATCTCCCAAGAAATACTGTGTTCGACCAAATGTTGGGATAATTTTTCCAAAATCAACATGTGAATTTTCAGGTATGTTCTGTACAAATTTCATCTAACATATTCAGGCACCTGAAACAATTGACCCCCACCCCCGGGCAAAAAGAAGAGTGTTTATAGATATTGGTAATGAAGTTACTGCCGTCGCCATTCAATTTTAACATTCGAGTTTCAATGAAATTAATTCTTCTGTGTATTACTTTACATTTTCAATATCTGATCTGCTCAATGTCTTTCCTAAAAAGGAAATTTGAAAGCATAACATTCAGTGTTTTGAGGATGAAAAACTATAAGAATGTCTAATATCTTGCGATGATTCAGTTCTGCATTTGACAAATAGTTCTCCCATATATTTTTTTAGCAAGACTGTGTTTAGTCTTCTTAAAGAATTTATTGTGCCGTTGAAGTGAGGACTTATGAGATATCATGAGATCCCACTCCATAGCGTACGCAATAAGGTTAACTGTATTCCCGTAATACTTGTGTCTATTCTTTTTTTTAAGTTCTAAACCTGGGAACTATGTATTCTTACTTACCCTTTTTTTCCCCCTTTTTTTAACGTTAATTTCTTCTTATGATTCTGATGCAGTTATAATGCAAGCTCAACGGGCTGCCCCACCTGATATGTTCTGTAAAGACAAGTTTTTAATTCAAAGCACCATTGTTCCGTCAGGGACAACAGAAGAGGACATCACCGCAAGTATGGTAAGTTTTTGTGGATATAATCAGCTTTCATTCTTTAGGTTTTTAATCGTTTTCTTTTTTTCTTTTTTCCAGTTTTCAAAAGATGGAGGTAAATATGTTGAAGAGGATAAGCTCAAAGTAGCGCTTATTAGTCCGCTGAATTCCCCAATACTCTCACCTTCTGATGGAGCATTGGACACAATCATGGATGAAGTTATGAAACTGAACGAGCAAAGTGGACCATTAAGAGATGGGCTGGCCACCAATGAAACTCCAAAGCTGAAAGATCAAAATGGTGCATCAGATGAGGTGCTTCCCTCTGCGGTTTCAACACTAAGAGATCAAAATGGACCATCAAATGACGGTATGGCCCATGAGGCTTCAAGATTCAAAGATGGTATTGTTGCATTGAAGGGGGGGCGGACCATTGAAGTTTTAAAACCATATGATCAAAATGGAGCATCGAGGGAGGAGGTTATGCTTCAGGAGACTTCAAGATTGAAGGATCAAAATGGAACATCAAAGGAGGAGCTTCCTCGTGAAGCATTAACACCAAGAGTGCAAAATGGAGCATTAAAGGAGGAGGAGTTGAGTGTTGAAGCTCCAAAAAGAAGAGTTCAAAATGTAGCACTGGAGAGGCGAGCCTTTGAAACTTCACATCTGGAGGATCCATCACCAGACAATGTTATCATTCAACTTCCACCAGCCGGTGTTACCATTCAACCTCCACCATTAATAAAAGTAAGGAAAAACATTCTTATCTATACAGAGTTAAAAAATTTCTTCTCTCTCTCTCTCTCTAAAAAATGCTCCTGAGGGATCAAATCGACATTTTCCTTAATAAATTTGATGTTATACTGCTTAATTATTGTTGCTCTAAGACCTTGTTGGAGGTCTCTTTTTAACCTCTTCCAAATTCCTAGGGAGGGTGCCACATCTTCCTTTGTTCCCAATAGAAAGTGTTTCTTATCTAGAAAAAAATGAATTTGTTGTAGCAGGAAATGGTAGAACAATCTGTTAACTTGGACAGTGTGTCATTAATTTTTCAATCAATCTGATTGGTGGAACTGCCAATTGTTACGTTCTGTGATTTTCAGCTTCTTGAAAATTGAAGTTTTGCTCTTGTGCATCAGCTTCCAAAGGGTGTGGATGAATACCTAGAGCTAAACAATAGCTCGTTGAGATTACAAAAGACTGCTGAGATAAAGCAAGCAGCAGAATTGGAGCCGATGACAGTGAAAAAAGCGGAACAGCTAAAGTTAGTTAAGGACATTGATGAGATGAAGTCAAAGCTAAATAATATTGAATTAAAGCTTGGAGAGGTGAGTTTTGATTGCCTTTTGTGCTTTTCTCGTTTTTTTGCAGCTTTTACATGTATGGATATAACAAACTGACGAGTTTTAAGCTATAATTGAGAATCTGGCCATTGAGATCGTTTGTCCTCACCTAATCCAATCAAGAATTACGGCTCTGATTGATTTTTATTTTTATTTTTTTCTTGTGTTCAGTTTATTTCTATGGAATTATGTACGAGTATGTACTATTAACATATCAGTTGATTTGTAGAAAGAACCAGTGAACAATAAGATCTCAAACAGGTTTTAGATAAAAAACTGAATATCATTCCGAATAAAAGAGATATAGAAGAGAGGGAGAACCTCAAAAGCCAAGTAGAATATTAAGAAAATCACTCCATTTGGCATGGATATAAAGAAAGAATCAGTTTAGAAACCAATAGAAAGAGAGCACCATGAAGAAGCCAAAACTTTAACATTGTCCCAAAAATCACTAAAATCTTTTATGTCAATCCTCAAAAGTTCTGAATTCTGTTTGTCAAAGGTTAACTTCTGATGAGATTCACCTTACCCTGTTGCAAATTGCAATCCCTGGAGTCTCTAAACTCGTCTTTTAGACATGGGTTATAAGGCTCCTTGGGTTGGATGTTCAATTCTGCAACTTTTGTGGTTGATTTTGATTTTTCACTGCATTTTCTACTTGGTTTTGTTCTACAGAGTACAGATTGATTCTTAAAATTTGTTAAAACTTGGGTTTCGGTTTATCATCTGTTTATTATTATTCCTTGAAAGTTCAAAATGTTTTTCCATAATTAGAGAAAGAGACAGGTAAAGACTTCATTTTATCATAATCTCACTACCCAGAAATGAGTTGTTGATGGAAATGGAAAAAACTATTTTCCTAATATGCATTTCTCCATTTGCTGTATTATTTTACTGTTTATGGACTGTCCAATACAATTGTAATGATGTTCTTTTGTCACATCGTTTAATAGGCTCAAGGTACCATTTCAATGCTGTCCGAGGAGAGGAGATTAAGTGCTCAAGAAGTAAAAAACTTGAAGGAGAAATTGGTAACTTCCTGGACCATATTATTCTGTTAGTGGCTGTTCTTGTTGCATGTTCAGAGTCTTATGTTTGCCACTGCCCTGTCACTGTATCTTCTTGTCCATTTGATAGCAACATTCAAGCCTGGTCACCTCAAGGGTACCCTAGTACTAGAGAGATTAGAGACTTTTTGCTAGATTCAAAAGGGTAGGTTAGCTTTACCCTAGGTACCCAACACGGTATCTTGGTGGTAAGGATTTCAGATGTTAGGAGATGTCTTTAAGATCCTAGGTTGAAACTTCTTAGTTTGAAAATTTAAAATCCTTGTGGTCTTTTGGAACCGACTTTGGAGTGGATGTGGATGAAGTTTTCTTAAAGATTTTGAGGTTGTGCCATGAGCATAATAGAAAGATTGGATGAAGTCTTCTTAAAGATTTTGAGGTATGCTGTGCGCATCATAATAGAAGGATTGGATGAAGTCTTCTTACAGATTTAGTTGGAGGTGTGCATTGAGCATAATAAAAGGTTTATAGGATGTCAACATCTCAGTTATACCGAGTAGCCTTGACATGTTGTTTAACTCAAAAAAAAAAAAAAAAAAAGAAAAGGAAAGGGCTAGCTTTTGGTGGAGCCAAAAGGAAAAGCACTTCTGTTTACTTATGCTTTCTCTAAAGTAAACATTGCTACTCAATTGAGTTGCTTTGATCTTTTGGAAATACTACTTAGAAATTCATTCATCCTGCCCATTGAACTGTACTTTGAAACCCAGTTTTTGTATACTACAATTGAATTTCAGCTAGTTCCTTAATACTGTATTCAAGATTTCTCTCACTTCTATGTCTTTCTTCCCTACATTTCGTGACTCGATGTTTCATTTTGCTACTTTCCCAGATGGAATTGAGTAGGAGAGGCAGGGTGAGCAATCAAGTCGGTTTTCCTCCTTTGTTTATCTGTATGGTGGCGCTTATTTGCATTGTGCTCGGATACGTTTTCCACTATTGAAGAACCATGTGCGCCGATCCCGAGTGATTGAAGAGGGAGTGATGAGGATTGGAGAAAACATGTAAAGAAATATCTTTCTTATGTAGATAGCTTGGTAGCTAGTGCTGTGTGTTGTCAATAAGAATAGCCTCCATTCACAATACACACCAAAAGATGCACGTTTTGATTTTGGCTACTAGAAGTTTGCTGCTTTTAGTATGCAATTCAGATTTTGGGTACAAATGTAACTTGCTCATCTGCTTTTAACTATGTTTGAAGATAAGTGGTGATGGTTGACCAAATGTTGGCTTTCTTGTTGGTCTTCTCACTTTCTTTTTTCCTTTCTATGATTGAGTGTTTGAGTTAGTCTATGTGCAAGTTTTTTACTAAATTTATGAAAATTTGATCTTATTTTGCGTTGGAATATCTTAAGCAGGTGACCCTTTTTGGTCTTCTAAGTGAGATTACTATTTTTGGTCTTCTAAGCTTTTTACAAGTACTATTTTTGTTTCTTGTTTTCTATTTTTAAAAAACTATGTCATATATTGATGACTTTCTTTGAATTCTAGTATGTTTTTAAGAATATTTTAAATTTATAATTGAATTTCAGAAACGAAAAGTAGTCTTAAGAATCTAAGATTATATTAAAAAAAAAATAAATTGTTTAAGAATTTTAAAGTTCTTTGGAGAAGTGAAAAATAAATAAAATACAGGTAAAACTTCTTTTTTGAACAAAGAAAAAGAAAAAAGTGCGTTCTTTTTTACTACAAAAATAAAAAGTACTTTTAATTAGCTTAAAACAGTTTATTTTAGTGCTTTACTCGTTTATATGATGCTGAGTAATTTAAGTAGTTATCATTGCATTCCAATCTAAAGGAATTATAGATTTGAATACTCTTTGGAAAAAAATCATTTTATACTCATAAATTTTAGAACTTGTATTAATTAAAATCTCAAATCTCAAACTAATAAGTGCATCAATTTAAATTCTAAACTTCCATAAGTGAATCAATTTAGATCATTCACTAATGATTTATAAGTTTCACTTATTCCAATTAAAATCAACTCAAAATCATCTCAACAAAATTATTCTTCTCCCAAAATCTTACCAAAGAAGATAGAAAAATTATCACGTAATTCTTTTTAAACAAGTAAAGAAAAATAGAGTAAGACAAAAGATGAAAAATCATTCGTATTAATGAAAAATTGATAATGTTCATTGGATAATAGCATTTCTCTCTAATGTTGCATTAATTATTGCATTTAAAGTACTATACATGTGTTAAAATTATGAATTATTAGTTTGGAGTTTTAAGGGAATTTTAATATGACTTTTGAAGTAGTGAAAAGTATATTAGCTAATTAAAATTATTTTACAAGTTTTTTTTTTATTATTTTGGATAAAATATACTTTTAATCTTTAAGGTTTGAGGTTGGTGTGACGATTATTTATCGACTAACTTGCTGATTTGGTTAGGAAAGTGCTTATAAATAGTGTAAGTTGGAGGGAATTTAGGCCGGCAAATTTTGGAGAGTACCAACCTCTTGAAAAGCTTGAAAGTTCATATATATATATATATATATGTATACACACACACGCATGAGATTATTTTACTTCAGTTCCTTAATAACCATTAAGGAAAATATATGTTATTCAAATCGAAGTTTGAAAGATGCACTCTATAGCAATGTATCTCTCAAACAAACGCATCATCTTGAAAATTTTCAAATTTAACAACGTTCGTTTGGACGTGTTTATGGCTTTAAAATGCATCTCTTTCTCTCGAAAAATTGCGTGGTAGAGATTCCTGACACACCTGACGTAGGCAACGTGTTAGCGTTAGTGGCCTTTAAAGATGGTAGGTGTGAATGCGTCTCTCAAAGAGATGCATTCCACCTGTACAAAGTCCCCCATTCCCTTCATTTGCAACATTGGCTTTTTCTTTCGAAGAAAAAGGATTATTTAGAAAGATAAGTGTTTTTTAAAAAAAAACTATTTTAAAAAACAAGATGACCCAAGACTATTTACAAAAAATGTGTGTTTATTAGAAAGCGTCTATTTGAAAGACACATGTTTTATGGAATGCGTCTCTCAAAGAAACACAGTACTAGTGCATTAACATTTTTTGGAGAAATGCATCCAGGTGAATGCGTCTCTCCAAGAAACGCACTCGCATGAGCCATTAAAACATGTTTCTCCACCTGTTATTTTAATTATTATTAATTTTTAAATTTTTTCTTAGCCCTAATACTAACCTACCTATATCTATTTTTGTATTATTATTTTTAATTTTGCCTATTATCTTCTTAGTTTTGCTATTTAAAAATGTTTGATTTTTAATACAATGATTTAAAAAGTGAAAACTTTGAAGATAACATTTTCATGTTATTGGTGTTTTTGCATTTTAAAATTCAAAATATGAAATTTTTTGATAAATATACTATTTTATCTTTTTATAGTAAAATACATTTAGCATAATATATTATAAAATGTATAATATACTAAAATGACAATAGTTTTTTTTTAAAAAGAAGATAATGATACATATTTTATAACATAAAATAGATGAAATATAGAAGACACAATATTCAAAATGAATGGTAGAAAGATCATATGAAAACAATATAATTTATTTAGAAAAGAAGACTAAGAAAGGAAAAGGAAAAAAAAGTCAAGGTCATCAAACACTATCAATTTAACCAAATAAGCTCCAAAAACTTAAATTTTATAACCATAACCCTCACTCGTAACTCTTCGAAGACACAAAGAACTTACTTCTATCTTCCTTCACCATCCATTCATATTGTAATTGAAAACCACATTAATCCTCTACTTATCACGAACATAGAAACGGGAGCAAAAAGAAAGAAAAAAAACTTTCATTTTTTTCTTCCACTTATCTTCTTTACACTTTTAAAAAAGAGAATATTCAATTTAGAACTTTGTGTTTATTTGGTATTTTGTTGCACATAGCTTTCATAAGCATTTTCAATAAAAATATTTTTAAAAGGTTAATGGTATTAATGAAATTTTAATTTTTTTTAATCTAAAACTTAACAATGAAGATATTTTTAAAATTTTTTAAAGATTAAAGATATTAATGAAACTTTTTAAAGTTGACAATCATTATCGAAATAAAGTACAAAGTTAGAAGTATTGTAAATATGATTATGTAAATGCCCATTCCACCACATGCCCATTTAATATCCATGCCATGTGGCATTTTCTCCATAGCCAAAGTGTCTTCCAAAGACCATTGATTGGTGTCCAAATGTTCCACTTCATGCTCTCCCTTATGCCTATAAATAGAGGTTTTTGGTGGTTGATTATGAGATACATTTTTGGAAAAGAAATAACAACAATTTTCTCTAATTTCTTGTGTTTTGATTTTTCCATAATTTTCCACTTTCTTTGTTTATATCATATTTATATATACTCCTTTATATTCCTTTAATTGCATTATATATTATTATTATTATTATTATTATTATTATTATTATTATATGATTTGGTAAAGTTTTGGTGCCCGGTTTCGCCTCTCAATTTTACAACACGTTATCAGCACGAGACTCTGTCATTTTTCCCGCTAAAGGTAAGTCTTATAGGTAAGCCATTTTTACGCATTTGGTTTATGTTAAATTTCTAATATAAATATATTATTATTTTTGATAGTGTTATTATGGCAAACCTTACAAAGCTAGAATTTGCGGCCCTGGATATTAATGGAAATAACTACTTGTCATGGGTCCTTGACGCTGAGATCCATTTAGATTCTATGAATCTTGGAGAAACAATTAAAGAAGGAAATGATGCATCAAATCAAGAAAAAGCAAAAGCCCTGATCTTCCTTCGCCATCATCTTCACGAGGGATTGAAAATGGAATATCTTACAATAAAAAATCCCTACGTTCTATGGCAAGGTTTGAAAGAAAGGTACGATCATCAAAAAACAGTTATTCTTCCAAAAGCTCGTTATGATTGGATGCACCTGAGGTTGCAAGACTTTAAATCAGTAAGTGAGTATAATTCCGCACTCTTCAGAATTAGTTCGAAATTAAAATTATGCGGAGAAAAGATTACTGATGTTGATATGCTAGAGAAGACATTTTCCACTTTTCATGTCTCGAATATGCTCCTGCAGCAGCAATATCGAGAGAAGGGTTTTGCAAAATATTCTGAACTTATCTCATGTCTTCTCGTTGCTGAACAAAATAACGAGTTATTGATGAAAAATCACGAATCCCGACCAACTGGAGCAACACCATTCCCTGAAGTGAATGCTGTGAATTTTAATAACCGTGGTCGAGGTCGTGGTCGTGGTCGAGGTCGGGACCGCGGTAGAGGAAGAAATACCTATTTTCGTGGTGGACATTATAATTTTAAGAAACCCACACGAAGTGATGATCATAAAGGAAATGCTCCACAAGATAGAAGTTCGAAAGGTGATGAACATAAATGTTTCCGGTGCGGAATGACTGGGCACTGGTCACGTACCTGTCGTACGTCAAAACACCTTGTTGATCTCTATCAAGCTTCCCTGAAGGAAAAAGGAAAAAGAAAGAATGTGGAGGTAAATCTTGCCATTCAAGAAGATGATGTGTTTGACCCCTCCAATATGATGCATCTTGATGTAGCTGATTACTTTGAATCTCCTGGAGAGAGAATTGATGCAATCAAACAAGTAGAGGATGATTTGTATGAAAATATATAATTAAGTACTGTTTAGTATGTTTTTGTTGTTGTTTTGTTTGTATATATATTTAAGACTCTTTGTAATCATTTTTCTTTTCTTTTCAATGAAGAAATATGAACAATTTCAATATGTTGAGTAACTCGAAAATGAGCAATGAGGATTTATGTCTGGCAGACTGCGCAACTACGCACACGATACTCATAAATAGAAAATATTTTACTAGATTGACAATGCTGGAAGCAAAAGTCAATACTATATCAGGTTCTGCAAATCTGATTGAAGGTTTTGGAAAAGCAAACTTTATTTTGCCTAGAGGAACAAGATTTACAATTAATAATGCTCTGTTCTCTAGCAAATCGAAAAGAAACTTATTAAGTTTTAAAGATATACGTGAAAATAATTATCATGTTGAAACTGATTGTAAAAATAATATAGAGTGTCTCTATATAACATCTATTGTTTCACATGAAAAACGTATATTAGAAACACTGCCTGCTTTTTCTTCTGGATTATACTATACTCATATACGAGTAATCGAAAGTTATGCAATAATGAACCCGAAGTTCATGAATCCAGAAATATTCAGTGTTTGGCATGATCGATTGGGTCATCCAGGGTCAATAATGATGAGAAAAATTATTGAGAATTCACATGGACATCCTTTAAAGAGCCAGAAGATTCTTCAATCCAATGAGTTGTCATGTGATGCTTGTTCTCAAGGGAAATTAATTATTAGACCATCACCAGCTAAAGTGGGGATTGAATCACCTGCATTTTTAGAGCGAATTCAAGGTGATATTTGTGGACCTATTAACCCACAAAGTGGTCCATTTAGATATTTTATGGTATTAATTGACGCATCCAGCAGATGGTCACATGTATGCTTATTATCAAGTCGAAATCTTGCATTTGCAAGATTACTTGCTCAAATAATTAAGTTAAAAGCACAATTTCCTGATAATACAATTAAGACCATTCGACTTGATAATGCTGGTGAATTTACATCCCAAACTTTTAATAATTATTGTATGTCAATTGGGATAAGTGTTGAACATCCTGTAGCTCACGTTCATACACAAAATGGTCTAGCAGAATCATTTATAAAACGTCTGCAACTAATTGCAAGACCATTGCTTATGAGAGCTAAACTTCCTACATCGGTATGGGGTCATGCTATTTTGCATGCTACATCACTGGCACGTATTAGGCCAGTAGCTTATAATAAATACTCCCCAATGCAATTAGCTTATGGCCAGCAGCCAAATATTTCCCATCTAAGAATTTTTGGATGTGCAGTATATGTACCGATTGCTCCACCACAACGTACTAAGATGGGTCCTCAAAGGAGATTAGGAATATATGTTGGTTTTGATTCCCCATCAATTATTAAATATCTTGAACCCCTGACGGGTGATGTATTTACTGCACGATTTGCTGATTGTCATTTTAATGAGACAAATTTTCCAACATTAGGGGGAGGAATTAAGAAGTTGGAAAAAGAAATTACATGGAATGCATCGTTATTATCTCATTTAGATTCTCGTAGAAATCAATGTGAACTTGAAGTTCAAAAGATAATTCATTTGCAAAATATAGCAAATCAACTACCAGATGCATTCACAGATACTAAAAGTGTGACTAAATCATATATACCAGCTGCAAATGCTCCATCAAAAGTTGATATCCCAAATGAACAAGTTGTCAATAATGAGTCTGGAGCACGCCAGAAGCGTGGTAGACCAATAGGTTCTAAAGATAAAAATCCTCGAAAAAGAAAAGTAGTTGAGAATCAAAATGATTCGATAAAAGGTATGGATGTTCCAGAAGAAATCCAGAATACAACTACTCAAAAGAGTATTGGTGAAAATCAAACGCTTGAGGATAATAATGAAATTTCTATAAACTATGTTACAACAGGAAAGAGATGGAACCGAAATGATATCATTATTGACAACATTTTTTCTTATAATGTTGCTCACGATATTATTCATGAAAGTGATGATTTTGACTCAAAATCTATCAAAGAATGTCAACGTAGAAAGGATTGGCCGAAGTGGAAAGAAGCAATCCAAGCAGAGTTGAACTCACTTTCAAAACGTGAGGTTTTTGGACCAGTAGTCCCAACACCGGAAAACGTCAAACCTGTGGGATATAAATGGGTATTTGTAAGAAAAAGAAATGAAAAGAATGAAGTCACAAGATATAAAGCGAGACTTGTTGCACAAGGATTCTCGCAAAGGCCTGGTATTGATTATGAGGAGACATATTCTCCTGTGGTGGATGCAATAACGCTAAGATATTTGATTGGTCTGACTGTATATGAAAAGCTTGATATGCATCTAATGGATGTAGTCACGGCGTATTTATATGGATCTCTGGATAATGACATTTATATGAAAATCCCAGAAGGATTTAAAATACCAGAAACATATGAATCAAGTTCTCGGGAATTGTATTCAATAAAGTTACAGAGATCATTATATGGATTAAAACAATCAGGACGAATGTGGTATAATCGCCTGAGTGAATATCTGTTGAAAGAAGGATACCAAAATAATCCAATATGTCCGTGCGTTTTTATAAAGAAATCTCAATCAGGATTTGCTATTATAACTGTATATGTTGATGACTTAAATATAATCGGAACTCCTGAAGAGTTATCCAAGGCAATAGAATATCTTAAGAAAGAATTCGAGATGAAAGATCTTGGAAAAACAAAATTTTGCCTTGGTTTGCAAATTGAACATTTAGCAGATGGGATATTTGTTCATCAATCAACTTATACAGAGAAAATCTTAAAAAGATTCTATATGGATAAAGCAAATCCATTGAATATTCCAATGGAAGTTCGTTCACTGGATGTAAAGAAAGATATATTTCGACCTCGAGATGACAGTGAAGAACTACTTGGTCCTGAAGTACCATATCTTAGTGCAATTGGTGCACTTATGTATTTGGCTAATAACACAAGACCAGATATTGCATTTTCAGTAAATTTATTAGCTAGATATAGTTCATGTCCTACAAAAAGACATTGGAACGGAGTTAAGCATGTACTCCGATATCTTCGAGGGACAATTGATATGGGTTTATTTTATTCTAACAAATCAGAGTATGATCTAGTTGGTTATGCAGATTCTGGTTATCTATCTGATCCACACAAAGCTAGATCTCAGACAGGTTATCTATTCACATGTGGAGGAACTGCTATATCGTGGCGATCAGTGAAACAGACTATAACGGCCACTTCTTCAAATCATGCTGAAATCCTCGCTATTCATGAAGCAAGTCGAGAATGTGTATGGCTAAGATCGATGATACAACACATTCATGAGACATGTGGCTTGTCTTCAAGTAAACCTCTTCCAACGATGTTATACGAAGACAACACAGCATGTATAGCTCAAATCAAGGGAGGATATATCAAAGGAGATAGAACAAAGCATATCTCACCAAAACTCTTCTATACTCATGATCTTGAAGAAAATGGCGATATCACTGTACAACAAATTTGTTCAAAAGATAACCTGGCTGACTTATTTACAAAGGCATTACCAACTGCAACATTCGATAAATTAGTATATAGCATTGGAATGCGGCGACTCAAAGACTTTAGGTGATGTCTCCATGAGGAGGAGTGAATGTATTATAGTAAACTATATAAAATATGTACTCTTTTTCCTTCACTAGGGTTTTTCTTCCCATTGGGTTTTTCCCTAGTAAGGTTTTAACGAGGCATATTTTATATAAATGGGCATTTAAGGGGGAGTATTGTAAATATGATTATGTAAATGCCCATTCCACCACATGCCCATTTAATATCCATGCCATGTGGCATTTTCTCCATAGCCAAAGTGTCTTCCAAAGACCATTGATTGGTGTCCAAATGTTCCACTTCATGCTCTCCCTTATGCCTATAAATAGAGGTTTTTGGTGGTTGATTATGAGATACATTTTTGGAAAAGAAATAACAACAATTTTCTCTAATTTCTTGTGTTTTGATTTTTCCATAATTTTCCACTTTCTTTGTTTATATCATATTTATATATACTCCTTTATATTCCTTTAATTGCATTATATATTATTATTATTATTATTATTATTATATGATTTGGTAAAGTTTTGGTGCCCGATTTCGCCTCTCAATTTTACAACAAGAAGGGTATTTATCTATAATTTAGCCTTTATAATATAACCTTTTACTTTTCCTTTGCTCATCTACTTTTGAAATCAGTGCAACTTCACGTAGCCCAACCTTCCCATCCAAATTTGCTTTATCATTCAACTTCTTCATCTTGCTAACGAGTTACAGTTTTGCTTTCATCCTGAAATCTGTCTATCCGATCGGAGCTCTGAAAAAGCTATGGCAGCCTCTTGATTTCCTTTGCTTCAACTCAGATTCCTCCTCTTCTTCCATTTTCAGCAATTTAATCACTCCAGAGGAGTCATTTTCAGACGATACTTGACGAATCGCTACTTCGCCTGAGTTTCGGCGATGTCTGAATCCAGGTACGCATAATTTGTTCATTACTGTTTCGAGCTACATTGTGCTTCGATTTGTATCCACGATAGACGATTTGATCCTGTTTCTTCCATAGATCATTGAAATTCCTGTTTATTTCTTCCTGGTTGTGCCTTTTGGTTGCCTACGAGGACGGACTTGTTCATTGATAATTTCCGTAGTCTTCTTCTCTCATAGCTTCTTTTCATATTTTCTGTCATTTCTGTCATTTCTGTCATTATATTTTTCTTTTTGATGTAAAGCGCAACAGTAAGTCAACAGAATCCGTAGTTTAGTTTGGCTAATCAGTATAGTAGAAACTAAAAAGGAGATTCGTTTCAGGCCTTTTTTGCTCACTTGCACCTTTATAGAACATCCATAGCATCTTCTTTTGCTTTGCCATAAGTCGTGCATTCTCTCGTCACTTCAATTCCCCTGAATGCTTGATTTACATTCGTTGGGATACTGTTCTGGTACACTTTTCAAGTGATCTCAATCTTATTTGGTATATTTCCATATAATACGATTCCACTAGGAGTAGGTTTATTCCATTGAAGAGGAAGATTGTCATATTTGTGCATCTTCTTCCCCACAGAATCCTCTTGACTAAATTCTCCTTGAGACTATAAACCAAACTTTTTTTCCAGTTTCCTTGATAAGAGAACTATAGTTTTTTAATTTATTTTATTTTATTTTTATCGTATGGAATTTTTATATATATATGATATATATTCAATTTTTTTTTAATACACTTACTTCGACCTTTTCATCCAAGTTAAACGAAATAGTTAATTGAACTGGAAAAAATATACTAAACTCAATTATTCTTTACAGTTATTTTCCTTGTTTTTAAAAACTTTCATATTATTTTAATATTATAAGAAATCTTAAATTAAAAAGTAAGAAGAAGTGCCTGGCTTCTCTTCATGTTGGAGGAGGCCCTTTTTTTTTCCTTTTTATTTTATAATAAAGTTAACATGAGGTCATTTATAGTTTTAGTAAGAAAGATTAAAACAAAAGAAAAATGTGCTGCAATTTTTTTGGAACATGTGAAACTGAAACAATTACATTTGATCTCGTATTTTCCACAAATTGGAGTTCCAATATTTTTGAATTTTTATTTTGAAAACCTTAAATATGCTTTAATTTTTTAAAAAACTTAAATAAACCACTTTTTATATCAGAGCCAGGTTTCGATCCTGGGACCTGTGGGTTATGGGCCCACCACGCTTCCGCTGCGCCACTCTGATTTGGATGACATAAATATTTTGCTTAATGATTATTAAGGAACTTAAAAAAACTAAAAAAGAAAAAGAAAAATCAAGTTCCTACTTGCTAAATTCATTTTCCACCGGAAGGCCACTGTAGTTGTAAGGCATGACTCATGTCTTCTTGTATGGTCTTGATCTATGATCGGTTTTCAGGATTTCATTTTAAATCTGTTCACATTCTAGCTAGTGATAGGAACCGAAGCAAAACAATTTGATTAGTGCGTGTGTATATATATATATATGAGCTTTCAAGCTCTTCGAGAGGCTGGTACTGTCCAGAATCTGCCGGCCTAAAATCCCTCTAACTTACACTATTTATAACCACTCCATTAGCAAACTCCTAACTGGTGACTTATATGCTCTTATAATATCCTGATAATATTTCTAATATTTTCCTAGTAGCTGCTTGATTGTTCCTCTATTTGTTAAGTTAATTGTAGTTCTTTGGCGTGGGTTTGCAGGCCAGAAGAGAGCAACAAGAGGAATGGCAGAGTTGCTTTCCTGAATTACATCCGAAGAACAGTGCGTATTTATAGTCGTCTGCCCTATCTCCATCGCTATTTTCATTAGTTTGTCATTCTTCATTGATTACTTGGTATGAATCTTCCATAAAAGCTGAAAAGAAGAAAATAATGGACATTGTTATTTCAGTTATTGCAAAAGTTGCTGAGTACACGGTCAAACCCATTGGACGTCAGATGGGTTATCTGATTTTCTACCAAAGCAATGTTAAGGATCTTGCATACCAACTTAGAGTTCTAGAAGATACGAAATGCAGGGTGCAGCATATGGTTGATGAGGCAAGAAGAAATGCTGAAGATATAGAAGTTGATGTTCAGGAATGGCTAACCAAGGTGGATAAGGTCACCAAAGAAATTAAGATTTTCCATTTAGATGAAAATCAATCAAAGAATAAATGCTGCAGTGATTTATGCTTATTTTCTGTCCAGCGGTACCGGTTAAGCAAAAAGGCAAAGATAGAGGCATCCAATGTCATAAAGATCAAGGAAGAAGGAAAATTTGACAAAGTTTCCTATCGTGGAGCACTCCCAGGGGTGGGGAATTCAGCTATCAAAGGTTTCCTAACCTTTGGATCAAGAATATCAGTTGTGAAGGAAATTATTGAGGCACTGATAGTTTCTAAAGTCAGCATGGTTGGAGTGTATGGGATGGGTGGTGTTGGCAAAACTATGATAGTCAAAGAAATTTCAAGACAAGGGAGGTCAGATTATTTGATGAAGTGGTTATGGTAACTATAGGCCAGACTCCAGATATTAGAAGTATTCAGGCAAAAATGGGTGACATGCTAAGCTTGTCTTTTGAGCAAGAAAGTGTTGAGGGAAGAGCAGCTTTATTACAAAAGAGGTTGAAGAGGGAGAATAAGATCCTTGTAGTGTTAGATGATATGTGGGAGGGACTTGATTTGGAAACCGTTGGAATTCCTTATGGAGAAGATCATGAGGGATGTAAGATACTCATTACTTCAAGACATCACAATGTATTATACAACAAAATGTATATTCGTAATACTTTTGAGGTAAAGTTTCTTAGTGAAGAAGAATCGTGGAGTTTCTTCAAAAGCATGGTAGGTGAATCACATGAAATTCCAGATTTAAAGTCCGTAGCATTTGACGTAGCAAAAGAATGTGCAGGATTGCCAATTGCACTTAGTACGGTTGCAAAGGCATTGAGTGGAAAATCTTTGCCTATATGGAGGGATGCCTTAAAACAACTACAAAATCCTGCTGCAGTACCTGAAGGGGTAGGCAAAGAAGCTTATGCCTCAGTTGAACTAAGTTTTAAGTATGTAGAAGGTGAAGAAGCAAAGTTACTATTCCTACTTTGTAGTATGTTTCCTGAAGATTATGACATTAACATGGAAAAATTGCTCACATATGCTATTGGTCTGAGATTGCTACAGGGTATCCATTCTTTGGCTGATGCAAGAGACAGAATGGTTAAATTGGTTGATGATCTCAAATCTAGTTGTTTACTTCTAGATTCAGAACGAGGGGACAATTTTGTTAAGATGCATGATGTCGTTCGCAATGTTGCTATTTCAATTGCATCCAGAGGTGATAAGATGTGTACAATGAGTTATGGGCGAGCATCAACGGAATGGGTAGAAGATGATGCAATCAGAAAATACAATGCAGTCTTTATAAATTCTGAAAATTTCCACAACCTGCCTCAGAAGTTGATGTCTCCAAAACTTGAGCTGTTGGTACTGGTTCAAGGTCCTTTTATGGAACCAAAAATTAAAATGCCAGAAGATTTCTTAATGGAATTGGCAAAACTCAAAGTTTTAGAGCTGCACAATATGCAGATTTCACTGTCATCATTCCACTCCTTGGCACACCTTCGAACTTTATGTCTATGGTTTTGTGAGTTGGGGAACATGGACATGATTAAGGAGCTAAAGAAACTTGAAATTCTCAGCTTGAGAGGATGTAAAATCAAAGAAGTACCCCCAGCTATTGGCCAATTGACACAACTCAAGTCATTAGATTTAAAATATTGCTATGAACTAGAGGTGATTCCACCTAATGTGATTTCAAAATTGACAAAATTAGAAGAGTTGGATATGGAAGAGAGTTTTGTTGGATGGGATAGGGTAGGATTGACCAGTCAAACAAAAAATGCCAGCCTTTTGGAATTGCAGTTTTTGACTTGCCTTACTACTTTATGTTTATGTGTTCCTGATGGTAGCCTTATGCCAAAACAACTGTTTTTAGTCAATCTGAAATTAGAAAGATTTCAAATAGTCATTGGTAGGGAATGGCCAGAATATACGTTTAACACCTCCAAAGTGATGTATCTCAAAGTTGATTCAAAAATTCTTTTTAGTGAGGGGATAAAAAGGTTACTCTGTAGATCTGAAGAATTGTATATAGAAGTACCAGTCCATGGAAAGGATGTTCTTTTTGAATTGGATAAAAATGATATGCCACCTTTGAGAAATCTTCACGTTTTTGATATTTTTGATACACAATATTTAATTAGTGAAAAAGCTTCACTTAAAGGATTCACTAATTTGGAGTTGTTATCTCTTAATAGAATGATGAGCTTGGAGAATATAATTCATGGGCGTCTCAAAGTTGTTCCTTTTAAAAAATTGAAAATCATAAAAGTGGTGGAGTGTAAAATATTGAGGAATCTCTTTTTGTCATCCATCATGAGTGGACTTCCAAATCTTCAAACGATAGATGTTTCTAATTGTGAAATGATTGAGGCGATTGTTGCTGTGGAAAATGAGGCAACAAGCCAGTTTGAGTGTAGTAAATTAAGCTTCTTATCCTTAGTTGGCTTACCTCAGCTTACAAGTTTCTGCTTGAAAGTGGAGCGGCTCAGACAAATAATCCAGGATGATGTACAACATTCAGAAATTGTAGAGGAATACAAACTTAGCGATTGCATCCCGTTTTTCAAAGAGCAGGTATGCAGAAATTCCCTAGATATAAAATGCACAAACACATAAGAAGAAAATGCATGTAATATGGAACATTTCATAGATTTTGTCTTCATGCCATTCTATTTTCTTTTTAGGAGAAACAGAATGGCAGGACAGTCTACAACATTCAGATATTAGTCTTTTATCCTATATCATAATTTGTTAGTTTAGAACCTTCCATATATGCCTTTAGTGTATAGAATGACCTGGAATAATTTCTCATATTTTGTCTCACATCATCATAATAATAACAATAGAAATCAGATTTTGAAGTGAAAAGCTAAGAAAATATGGACTGTGTTGTACATGTACTACTTGTTCAAGGAAAAATACGAAGGTTGATGTCTTTTTTTGAGTGCCATATCCCTCTTTATTCTTGCAAAGTGAAATTGCCAAGTTTATAGTGTCAAGTTTTACTATATAAGTGAGAAATGTTAATTAACTTCTCATAATAAATAATATTCATAGAGTATAAATAGCATGGTCAGACTCATTATTCATTGAAATAAGTGTATTTATTCTTTGCTAAACTTAAGACAATTTTTATTTTGCACTCATATAGTATAAATATTGCAGGTTACATTTCCGAGTTTGGAAAGGTTAGTAATTAGTGGCTTGCACAAATTGAAGACAATATGGCATAATGGACTGACAGTGAAGTCGTTTAGCAAACTCAAAAGGATAGAACTTACTCATTGTAGAAGTCTTAGAATTGTATTCCCTTCAAATACAATAAGGATGCTTAAGAGTCTCGAGAAGTTGGAGATACGGAACTGTGAATTAATTGAAGAGATATTTGAAATTCAATGGTCAAATACCAATGAAGAAGGCGATATATTTGCCAGCCAGTTGAGATACTTGGATTTAGATGATCTACCAAGATTAAAAAATGTATGGAATAGAGATCCTCAAGAACTGGTAACCTTTCAAAACCTAGCTGGTGTCACTGTTGAAAGATGTCCTGAACTGAAAAGTCTTTTCCCAGCCTCATTCACCACCAATCTTCAATTACTAGAAAGCTTAGTCCTTGACTGCTGTGGATTGGAAGAAATCTTTGTGGAGGAAGAAAGATTTAAGACAACCAAAACACAGTTTGTCTTCTCTAAGGTAATGCTACTACATCCTTCCTGCAAGCTCAAGGCCCCGTTTGATAACTATTCCGTTCTTAGTTTTTTGTTTCTAAAAATTATGCCTACTTTCTCTCAATTTTTGTGGTTTGTTTTCACTATTTTTGCAAACACGTATGAATTTTTAGCCAAGTTCTAAAAACAAGAACAGATTTAGGTTTTGAGAACATTTTTAAAACACAGAAGACAAACTGTTGAAACATATAGGTGGAAGTAGTATTTATAAGCTAAAATGAAAACAAAAAACAAAATGGTTATCAAATGGGACCTAAATGTTTTGATCGATCATGTAGCGTGTTATTGTTTCAAAACATTTCTTGGTCAACCATTTTTTCATATTGTTTAATGGGTGTGGAGGCTTGGGATCCTGAATTAGACGCATAGTTATTGGGTTGGGCATAAGAATAAAAATTATAGAGTGCCTTGAAATGTACAAAAATTGAATTAATCATCCATGTCTTAAATGGTGCATTGGGTATTTTCTCCTTGAAACATAAGGTATGCTTTTTTCTGTAAAACAATCTTATCAAACTAATTGCACAACTTTGCTTTTCAGGTTTCATTTTTGACTTTAGACTGCACATTGGTAATGAGAGACTTATGGCATGGTCAATCTCCCAGAGTGTTGTTTCCCAAGCTTAAAGCTCTCGCATTGTTGGGTTCAGATGATTATAAATGGTCAATCTTGATGTCCAATTTACCATTTGGATTAATTGAAGTATTGTTCATTGTTGATGAACTCCATGTGATAGATACCTTTCTGGTTGAACTCTTTCCAAATGAAGGATTTTGTACTGCTGAGGAAAATCAAGTTGGCAGATCTTCACCTTTGAGGAGATTAAGTCTCCTTAGACTTCCCAAACTTGTACACTTATGGAAGACAAACTTGCAAGTGACCCCATCATTTCACAATTTAGAATTCCTCGAGGTAGAGGACTGCAGTCGATTAAACTCTTTATTTCCATCGTCATTCTGTCTCCACAACTTGAATTCTATTAGAATAGTTGCTTGTCATGGATTGGTTCATTTGATGGATTCATCAGTAGCTAAAACCTTGGTGCAACTGCAAGAGATGCGTTTATCTGCTTGCAAAAAGATGACCACTATAATTGCAAAAGGAGAAGGAGAAGGAACATGTGAAGAAGAGGATGAAATTGTTTTCAACAGATTGAAAGTTTTGGAACTCTTTAACTTACCCAATTTATCAACCTTTCATTCTGGGAAAAGCACTGTTAAGTTCCCATGCCTGACAAAAGTGGTTATGAAGAAATGTCCTGAAATGAAAGCATTTTCTCGCGGAGTTGTAAGTACTCCTGAACATTACTGGTATGTCAAATGCGGATCAGATGATGGGTTCTGGACAAGCAATGTTAATTCCACAATCAACCAGCTTTGGGATAATGACCTTGACACCAGCCTGCAGAGTTTGTTTATGGAAGAGGCATGTGTGTCTATTGATTCTACAAATTGTTAGTACATGATTTTACTTCTTTGCACAAATCATTTATATAATTTTACTTTCTATGGAACTGAATAGAAAAAAACCAAGTGATGTCATGTGAAGTCATTTACAAGTTGGATTGTGGATTTATAGATTCTATGTAATTTAGTAAAGTTGGCCTAGAACAATTAAAGAGCGAGATACACTACTAAAGTGCAATAACCTTCTAAGGCTTAAGTGCAAATAACAAGAAAATATGCGAGGATTTTTTTTTAATACATGCCGTTGAAAGATACAAAAGAAGATAATAGAATAAATGATAAAAAAAAATACTCCTAAACTTTGCAATTTGTTTCAAAAATACCCCTATTCTTTCGAAAGTTTCAATATTACTCATGACCTTTAATAAACGTTTCAAAACTATCCTTGGAGTAGAAAAACTTTTAAAATATTGGACAAAAAGTCAACGTGTCTGAATGTCGTTCTTTCAAACTTAATCCAAGCAAGCGTCCTAGTAATCACCATGTTGTTCCAAGTCTCTGCCCTGTTGGTTTTCCGTCCAATATTCTCATGGATTTCTACTCCATAAACATTTTTTGGTGGTCTTAACCAGTTGAACTACGCTCATGTCTACATTCTTATGGAATTCTAGACTATGTACAGGAACTTTTTTTTTTTTTTTTTGATAAGAAACAATTTCATTGATGAGAGAATTTACAAAAGGAAAAAGCAAGGGAGAGCAAAAAACATAGAATTACAGAAGGCATTCCCAATTTGATAAGAGGGAAGCATAACTATATGAAGTGAAATGGCTAGATAGTTTACACCAAGAGATTGTACAGGAACTTTTGACGAACTCATCTTATTGTACGTAAAGGTTTTCGAATTCCTACACCTGTCTACATTTTAGTTTTGGTAGATCTTTTTTTTTTTAGCTTTGTTAACAAGACTTCAAGACCATTTTTAAGAAATCACCTAAGTAAAGGCTTATGGAAGATTTCTCATACTATTCATGAAGTTTAGGTAACTCTTGTTTTCCTAAACACTAATTTTTTACTTTCCTTGTACTTTTAATTTTTTGTCAAACAAGACTTCATGACTCATTTCAGGAAATCATCCAAGAAAATTTTTATTAGAAGTTTCTTGGACATAATCTTGAATTCAAAACCATGACCTAGAATTTAGAAACCTTCCGTGTCCTCTTTTTTCTTTTACGTACAGGTTATTTTTTTTATCATTCTCACACCCTTCTTCTTCTGCTATAATTCATTAAGTTTAGGTACTTTTGTTTTCTGATGAAGTACAAAATCTCCCTTTACTTGATGCTTTTAGCTTTGTCAACAAGACTTCATGACTCATTCCAAGAAATCAACGAAAAAGAAGTTTATGGAAAGTTACTAAAACATGGTCAACACTCAGCTAAACCATGTCCAAGAAACCTTTTATTTACTTTTTTTTTTCCTTTTACATTTAGGCACTGTCATTCCCACCCGCTTTCCTATATTAAATTTAGCTCTTATTTTCCTAATCATAGAATCTCACTTTCCTTGTAATTTTAGCTTTGTCAACAAGATTTTGCAATTAGTCCAAGAAACGACTAAAAAAATGTTTATGGAATAGTTTTTGGACATGGATCAGAATTCGTGAACAACTGAAGTGAGAAAGAATAGATGATCTTGTAATATGGAATTGAGAACTCATGTGATTTGCCAAAAAATTATAATTAGAGATGATAGATAATTACAGCTAATTATGAAATTAATGGTAAGGGATAGATGGGTGGTGATTCTTAATGACCCTGGGGGAAAATTTTTGGTACAACTTAGATTGGAAATCTTTCTCTTCTACTCGTTTATTGTCAGTCATATTAGCAAGTCATATTAGCAACGTCTAAGAATAATGTAGGATTCATGAAATATAATAATATATCACTCGATCACTTCTCAAAAAAAAAAATCACTCAATCACCTAATGATGTGTTTGAGTATGAAGGGAGAGAATACATATCACGGGAGTATTAAAAAAATTTCTTGACCCTCTTTTGTTCTCCCATTGTGCTTTTAGTTTGAACTAATTCTCAAGAGAAGACAAAAGAGAGGTTTCGAGAAACATTATGTCATATTTTTTTAGTACAACAAATGTGGGGTATGTGGATTTAAACCCCAACCTCAAGAGAATGAGTACATGTCACCATTGAGTTATGCTCACCTTGGTGAGAAACATTATGTCTTGGATTCATTTTTTTTCCTCTTTTTATCTTCTTTTATTTTTGTTCCTTGAACTAAAGAGGAAGGTTTCTAAACTTTCTCAACGAAGATTTTATCTCCTCTCCCATTACACAACTTCCTTTTGGTTCCAACTCATATCCAACCAACTTTACCCATTTCTCTATTTGTGAGCCAAAAACTTCTAAAAGAAAGAAAAAAACATTAAAAGCCTCAATTTTTCCCACTGTACTTTCTGACCATCAAAAAATTAGTCTTGAACTCACAGGCAACATGAAGAGAGAGAGAGAGAGAGAGAAAACCAGCCTAATTGGGCATTAGCCAAGATGTGTGTTGTTTAATATGTATTTATAAAGGATGAAGTAACTTGAAGAAGACATATACAAAAGGACATTGGTATTCTTTTGAGTTCAACAACATATGGAGTGAGAGGTTCAAACCTTTGACTTCTTGGTCGAGAGTATATGTTGTAATCAGTTGAGTCATGCTCAAATTGGCCAAAAGGACACTAGTATGCATATGATTATATTCAGTCTACAACTAACTGAAATCTAAAGCCTTCGAAAATCTTTAAGTACATGAAATGAATTGCAAATTTCTTGTACTATTTGGCATTGGATTTCAACAAATTTGTGTGCCATGTTTTTGTAATCCACGACCACACGAACGAAAGAACTTGCACAAAAAATATGATTGACAGCTCAATTACTAGAATGCAGGGAATAAAATGTCGAACGACATGTCAAAATATTGCTAGCATGTCATCATGTCAACAAGATCAATGAATCAATCATTGTACCAAAATTTTCTTCCTTGAGGTCTCAACATGTCATCTGTCATTTTTGACATGTCAATCTATCTAACATATCAAGATATATTGAGCCTTCTCTTAAAAAGAACTCTTTACTGGACAATACCAAGGTTGTTAACTCGTGAAACGGAATGAGTATTGAAATTTAAACTTAGTGTATCGTAATGTATCGTGTATCGTAAGTTTCAATTTAACAAATAACATTGATATATAAATATAAATAGCCAAGCCTAAAATAGATAAATAAATAGTCTAACATTAAATAACATCAAAATAAGTATGAAAACATCAATTAACTTCAAAGTTCAAAATACTCCAGGAAAAGAACATCAACTCACTTCAAAATGGGGCAATTTTAGCCATAATGTACTTTTTTTTAAAAAAAAAAAAAGACAAAATAAGAGTACTTTTGAAAAAAATAATTTTAATAATGTAAAAAAAAAAATCAAATTACAAATATTAAGGTACCAAACTCGTGTACATGGTACACGTTTTGTGTGAATTAGCACATGGGTGGTGAGGTGGTAAAAAAACGTGGAAATTGCAAACAAGGTAGGTGATTTACATTTTTTTTTAAAAAAATTGATTGTCACGTCGGAGGCAAAGACAATCAGAGGGGTTTGTCTTGCACCACGACGTAGTAGAGAGTGCGGGAGAGGATTTGTCTTTTGAAAAAAGAATCATTCACACTCCTGCAAGAAAGAAAGATAGATAGCCTTAAATTAATGTGGAAATCCATTGAAAAAGGATACTGTAGCTATGAGTAGAACAACAACGGCACACAATGTATTTGTTAAAATGCCTAAATGAGCTCAAGTGCAAAACTCCATTTGGGGCATTTTCTTGAAGAAGCCTGAAACATTTGGGGCATTTTTGATACCTAAAATACCAAACAAGGAAACCAACAAAACTCAGTCAAATGTGATAATGGGTTGAAGAAGATTGTTACCTCTGAAGCCAAATGAAGAACAGAATATGCCAATGGTAGCAAACATGTCTGCTTGTAGATTGTGTTGGGAGTTGCTTAAAATGAAGAAGACTCTTTTTCATGAAATGGAGAAATTGTTGGCCGACGTGGAGATGGAGAAAGAAAGGAGAATAGGCTAATGACGTGGAACTCGTGTACCAAGGAAAAATTCGAATAATTTTTCATACTACTCTCATTTATTGCTTGCCACATCAACATCCTTTTAAAAATTATGTAGGGTCCACTAATATTAAAATATAATGTGAACAAATGGAGTATGGTACTCTTGTAGTACTAAAAATTTTATCGTGCACCATGTACACGAGTTCCATGCACTCCACATGACTACCATGTGAGTGACTTGGTCCAAGTGTTGTGCTATATCAGGTAAATTGTATAAATGGGTCACAATTTAACTTAAATCGTGGCCCATGTACACGTTTAATCAACCCTATGTTGAAATTATTTTCAAAACTATCCCATATTTATCTTCTTCTTTTTTTAAGTACATTATTTTTTTTTTTAAAAAATCCCTTCAAAATAGGTAGGAAAAAACATTAAAAATTGAAAATATTAAAAATAATAGAACTAAAAAATTAGAATAAAATAAATCCTCTTAAAAAAAAGGAATAAAATAAATTTGGGTTTCCAAAGAAAATTAAATCTGATGTGATACCAATGTACCACGTTAATGAGAGAGAGAGAAAAAATCCTTTGAAAAAATAATATTCAATTTTCAAATTTCAATTTTCTGTGACTCTGTCAGACTTTTCATTTTCCTCCTTTTTATTTTTTATTTTTTTATTTTCCTATTCTTTCCTTCAACACTTCACTGCCTTTTCATTATCTGAACCTTTCCTCTCGTTTTCCATTCTTCTTCCTTTTTTTCCCTCTCTTTTATCCACGCTAATCGCCCGCATCGTCTTCTCCATTTTCTTCTCTGGTTGTTTCGTCCATACTAATTGCCGTTATTTTTAATTTTAGTTTTTTTAGTTTATGTTTTATTGATATTCTTGGATCAGGAACCCGATTCGTACAATTCAACATTTGGAATTGTACGTTTCATCACATTTTCGATTCAAATGAACAATCTAACTCGTTTTAGCTCTGTTTCGATTTGACTCGTACGATACAACTCATGTATCGTATGAGTTTGATAACACTGGACAATACTTCATTTGAGCCCAAAAAAAAAAAACCAATATGGTATGCATGGAAAGGGTTTTTCTACAAGAATGTAAACATAGGCGTAGTTCAATTGGTTAAGGCATTAAACCCCCTTAAAGTTTGGAGGTTCAAATTCCTTCCCTTTTGTTGAACTCTAAAAATAAAATATTATTTACAAGGACAATAATTGTTCTAGGCAGGGGCGGATCCACGTTGGGACCAGGAGAGGCACGTGCCCCCCTAACATTATGAGGTTTATATATATCTAATACTTGTTTCACTAAAAACTTAAAGCTATGCCTTGGTCTGATAGCTGTAGGAGGAGCACAATGCATGACTGCAAATCCAAGGTCGTCTTGGGATCAATTCTTTGTAAACGCGCAGCTTTTTGAATTTTTAATCTTTTTTTAATTTTATTTTTAGTATATATATATACCAAAAAAACGCCGCTTTTTAACTTCATTTTTTTTTCTATTACTCTTTTAGTTTAACTTCATTTTTATTATATATTTAATTTGCAATATACATATATAATATTATTTTAATTTTTAGTAAGTTGGGTACGGTTAGAGTTTAATTAATTTTTTATTTTTACTCACATATATACAAAAAGAAATAAATCTTTAGTAAATATTTTAGAAAGATTAAATGGATAAAAAAACTTAATTCTATTTTGAAAAATCTTAAATATTTCAAGTTTCATTTTTTTTATATATATTTAGGTGGATAATTCTATAATAGTTTATTACATTTTTGTAATTACTATTACTTAATCTAAATATTATATATCAATACATTTAAAATTATATTTATATAAAAGTTAAATTACATGTGTTAGTCCATGAATTTTAAAATTTGTGTCTAATAGTTCTTAAACTTTTTAATTTTGTGTCTAATAAGTCATTGATTTTTAAAAATGTTTAATAGATTCACAAACTTTCAATTTTGTATCAAATAGATCTTAGATTTCAAAAATGTTTGTGATTAATTGTTCTCATAAAATTTAATTTTGTATCTAATTAGACCTTAAACTTTCAATTTTTTAACTAATAAATATATTTAAAAGGTGTCAAATAGGTGGAAGAAGTATTAGACAAAAAATTTTAAATTTATGTCTAATAGAACATTTAATTTTTTAAAATTTTGAATATGTCAAAGACTTGTTTAATACAAACTTGAAACTTTAGAGATCTATTAGATTTAAAATTGACAAGGACCTTTTAGATATATTTTTTTAAATTCAGGGATCATATATACTCAAATTTAAAAGTTAGGCCCCGTATGATAACCTATAAATACTAGTTCCACCTATGAGTTTCCTTACTTTGTTATCTACTTTCTACATATGTTTTCAAAAACCAAGCCAAGTTTTGAAAACTAAAAAAAAATAGTTTTCAAAAAGTAATTTTTGTTTTTAGAATTTAGCTAAGAATTCAAATGTTTCCTTAAGAAAGATGAAATCCATGGTAGAGAAATAGGGAAAAAACAAACTTAATTTTAAAAAACAAAAAATAAAAAATCAAATGGTTATCAAAGAAGACATCAATTACTGAACATATGATTTAAGTTAATATGAACTTGTGCCCCCCGGACAGAAAGTTTTGGATCTGCCACTGGTTCTAGGTTCTTTATTTCTAAAACAACATAATAATATTTCAAAAGGATCTCATATGATTCTTCTACATATTCATACATCACAACATAATTATACGTTCAACTTACATCATCTTTTACATTATTGTTGTTCTTGGTATCTTGGCCATAGTAATATATTGACAAACTCTATTGCATCATAGGCCTCTTAAGCTTCATTAGGAAACTCTATAAATAGCATATTTTTAGTACTATGACGACTCGGATTGTTTACTTCGTGTCCTGATTGATCTTGATGAAGTAGATACACATAATGGAAAACTTTGTTTACGTTCGACCAGTAGTCGATAGAATCTCAGATCCTCATTATTTGAAATCTGCATAGCTGGTGTGTGCTTTATTGGATGAGAAGTGTGCAACTCGATGTTGTCAAAATTTCGGTCTATTTGGGTCACATGAGAAATATAATCCACCAGTTTTTCTAACGTTGTATTTGGTTCTAAGATAAGTCCTTTCAGTGTCCCACCCAAATATTCTGGATAACCATCATTGTTTAACTGCCATTCACCATTATATAGCAAGTATACTGGGAGGCACATCCTATCACAACAAATACCTACAAGAATTTATATATATATATACATAAAACAATCTCAATCAACGAATCCAAATACAAATAAGAAAAAGATGAATGCAACAAACAAAAATGTTATAAAAAAAAATGAGCATAGCTTCGTGGTAATTGACATGTACCATCGACCAAGAGGTTAGAAGTTAGAAGTTCGAAACTCCTCACCTTCAAATGTTGTTGAAAAAAAAAGTCAACAAAAAAATGTTGAATTACAAGTTTAGTCCTTCAACTTTTTAAGTTAATGTCAAATAGGTTTTTAAACTTTCAATTGTGTTTAATAAATCCTTGGGGTTTCACTTTTTTGTCTAATAGGTACTTGACCTATTTGACATTTATAAAAATTTACGAACCTATTTGATGCAAAATTAAAAGTGTAATGACCTATTAGACACAAAATTTAATTTTATGTCTAATAGATTTGTTGATTTTTAAAAATATTGAATATGTTAGAGATTTATTAGACACAAAATTTAAAATTCATAGACCTATTTGATATTAAAGTATACGAACCTAATAAATTAAAAGTTCAAGGATCTATTAGATACAAATATGAAAGTTTGGGAACTAAAGTTGTAAAAAATAAAATAAATAAAAAAACATATGATAATTTTAATACTAAATCAGGATTTCAGTCATGTGCCTTGCGAGGAAAAGAAAAAGAAACCGAAGAATCATAGAATGGTACCTTGTTTGTCATTTTTCTTGAACTACATAAAAAATACTAACAACCGATCAAGAATTTTAAGACATAGTTATGAATTCTCTATAACTAGTACTAGAGAAGGTGATATACTTTGTTTTTGTACTTTTTTTCTTTAAAAAAATTAAATTTAATTATAAAAAATAAAAAAGCTCTTATTTTTCCTAACACTTTTATCGTTCAAATACACATCATCTTTGAGATAACTTTTTTTTTTTTAAATTTCTTAAGATATAAATAAACAAAGTGATTCTGATAAATATAAAGTTAATTACCAAATTGGTAGGTTTAGTTTCAATTATGGTTCAAATGCTCCAATTAAGTGATTATGGTTTAGGCTTAATTTTTATTTAATCTCTATAATTTTAAATATTTTAATTTAGTCTCTATGATTTAATTAAGGTTGTCTCTATGTTTAAAGATACATATATTCTTTTAAAAATTGTAGTGTTACTCGTCACTCGTGACCTTTCAAAAAGGTTTAAAAATACCTAAAAATTCATAAGAATGTTGATTGAAAGTTGACGTGGCGAAATAATGCTATTTCAAACTTAATTCAAATAAGCATATCGTCAACATTACATTGTTTCAAGTCACCACCCCATCTATTTTAATTTAGTTTCTTTGTTTTTGAGTACTTTTAATATAGTCTCTACGATACAATTAAACCTACCCACTTGTAAATTCACTATTTTGGTCTTAACTTTCACTCATCTGAAATCCGATCCAAATAATCAACACATAATAAACATAATGTTCCAAATCAAAACTTTTGAGACTCCTAATTAAAACTAAGCCAAAATCATATGGTCAAATAGAAACTTTCTAAACTAAAAAACTAAATCCTAAACTAGAGAGACCAAATTACAAAGTTAACCTAAAAAAAAATTGAAAATGAAAAAGAGAGAGAGAGAGAGATCTTATTTCATGTCTAACCTTTGATAAAAAATTACCTCTAAGATTTATTGTTCCTTCGGTTGATTCTGATTCCAACAATGAACCACGATCGATAGGCTGCTCAGAACGTCGTCGTCTTTGAATTGGATCGGAGTCCGATCGTTGAAAAAAACCAGCTGCCTCCATCTATACATAAAGCTCTAAAGAGTTGTTTTAATAGTGCTTCGGCGGCTGAAGGAAATTAAATATTATTATCACCAAATTATAATTTAATCGACAGCTTTAAAAAAATATATATATGTCATTGACGTTTTGGTCCTTAGGAAATTAATAACTTAATTCAAGGTTGCACTGTTCAATCCTCCCCCATTTGTTTTTTTATATTTAGAAAAGAGGTTTATGTTTGCATTTTGGTTATGAAATTTTGAACATCGTTCCATTTTAGGCCTTCAACTTTCAAAATTAAAATGTTTATTTTGGTATTTGAATTTGTTCTATTTTAATCTTTGAACTTTTAGAATATCTATTGTAGTTCTTGAGCTTTAAGAATATAAGTAGTATATATATATTTTTTGAGTACGAATATAAGTAGTATATTTGGTCCTTACTTTTATTTGTATTTAACAAATCAATTTTATGATTTTGAGTATGAGTATTAATATGTCAATGTAAGCATGTTCCAGAGTAACGTAGATTGGTTGAGGTTTATGCAAGGTAACGAATATTAAGTAGCAAAATAATAGCGAGAACATTTTGCAAATAAAAAATAGCAAGAATCAAAATGGTTATCTTTAAAAAAAAAAGTTTGTCGACTAAAATAGACATTTTGAAAATTATGGGACTAAAGTGGCTAGATTTTTTTAACTTTAGAGACAAAATTGAGAGCTCAATGATCAAAATGGAACAAAAGTATAGAGACTAAAATGAGATTTAAATCTAGAAAGAAAAATAATTATGGTTTTGACACCATTTTTAGAATAGATTACTAAATAGAGAAAATTGTTATCACATAAAAAAGATCTTTAAAATAGAAAGCAAAAAATAAATTCGATATGCTTTTCCGACGTTTGAAATTGAAAATAAATGATTTTAAATTTTAGGATTTTAGAAGATATAAATAATGTGAAATTCTTAATTTCGTTTAGAATTCAATAAATTTTAATTGACTTCAAATTATTAGGAATAAAGTTTCTTGGTTTGGTTGCTCATAAAAAATAAAAAGTCATTCTTACCATTATGCCTTTATAATTATTTATATTTACATATTTAAATATATTAAAAAAGACCCAACAAGTCTACTCTCCCTCTTTATTTCCCCATATATTTATTATATATTAAAAAAACCTAACCCCTACTTTCCCACCTCCTTTTCTCATATATTTATTACATACTAAAAAGAAAAACCTAAACCCTATCGCCTCTTTCTTTTCTCACTCTCGCCCACTCTTCTTTATATCTCATAGTCTCCCTCTGTATCCCACGACCCCACCACTAGAGGTGTTAAAAAAAAACGACAACTCAAAAAATTTGAGCAACCCAATCTGAATCTTGAAGTTAATTAGATTGGGTTAGGTAAATTCTCAATTTGGTTTGGATTTAAAATTCTAAGAACTGACCAATTTAGTTCGATTTGTGAGTTCACAAAATTGAGAATTTACCATTTATATATATATATATATATATATATATATATCCATGTTTTTTGTTTAGGGCTTCTTTTTTTTTCCCCTCTCAACTACCAGCTCCCTTTCTCCCTCGCTCTAAATTAACAATCTCTCTCACTCAACAAATGATCTCCTAACGCTAAACAATGAGCAATCTCTCTTTCTCTTAACAAATGATCGCCTGACACCCAATGAATGAACGATCTCTATCTCCTGAACGATCTCCAACACCAAACAAATGAACAAATTCCAATATTGAACATTGAAGGCCTATCGTCAGCAAAGCACTAGCAGTCGTTGTCTGTCTCCTTCACCAACACAAATATTCATAGCAGTTGTATTATCGTTCAACACCAACATTAGAGGCACACCGTCATCGGTCGCTACCTTCCTCTCTTTTCTTTCTCCTTCAGATTTTAATCTCTAGTCTATAGTAAAACTCGAATGACCCAACTCAAAATTGTAATGGTTGGGTTGCCACTAATTAAATTCCAGTTGGTCGAAGAAAATTTCCTAACCCTATCCAAGCCAACCCATGTGCAACCCTACCCACCATCCCTTTTCTGGCAATCGCACGCCAACATGCCACTCCATAGCCAACTTATAGTATACGTAAGCGAGACTATAGCCATAAGCTCCAAATTTTGGAAGGCCTCATACTGCTGATATAATATAAATTAATAATATTATCTATATATTTTAGCTTATAATTCTAAATGCAATAGTATTCAAAAAAAAAAAAAAAATTCTACATGTAATATTAGGTTATAAAATAATTGATAAAATATTTATGGTTCTTTTTTTGTTAAAATGTCATTTTAATTTTTGTATCACGGGACTTGTTCTATTTTAGTTCCTTCACTTTCAAATATTTAAATTTCATTATGTATTATCAATAAATCTTAAAATTAGTCCATAATATTAGTCTATAGTTAATCTTTTCAAAAACAATTTAGTCTTTATTAGCTTTCTTTCTATAAAAGTATAAATTTTAAAATTAAAAACATATTTGGGTTGTGTTTTTCTTTAATGAAAATTGTTGTTATTATTTTACTAAGTTCAATAAAACTTAACTTCAAAGATGACTAATTTTAAGATTTATTGAAAGTACATTGACTAAAATAGAATGAGTCCCAAAGTTTAGGGACCAAAATAGTGTTTTAACCTTTTTTTATTAAT
Source organism: Trichosanthes truncata (assembly GCA_033996785.1). Lineage (NCBI taxonomy): Eukaryota > Viridiplantae > Streptophyta > Magnoliopsida > Cucurbitales > Cucurbitaceae > Trichosanthes > Trichosanthes truncata. The sequence continues at coordinate 40,483,131 of JAWPNB010000004.1, read as the reverse complement.
AAATTACATAAACTCATTTTTCATTTATTTTTTTTAAATATGGTTTTGTTATTTATAATATTGAAAAAACAAATTAATTTTTAGTGTGGGTATTCTTTCACTCTCACTCCATTCTCATTTCATTTCTTTTTGTACTTCTTGTTTTGTGAACAAGAGCCCATATCTCCTTCCAATAACCAAAAGAAATATATATCTTGGGAAGGAACCAAAATTATGGACCATCCTCAATTTTAGTTTAATTACAAAATTTAGGCCATTGATAACCATTTAGTCTTTAAATTTTCATATTTGTATTTAATAGGTCCTTGAAACTCCAAAAAGTTTCTAATAGACTTTTAAACTTTAATTATTGTATCTAATAGATCTTTGAGTGTCTAATAAGTTCTTAAACTTTCAATTCAATAAGTTAATTTTCAATTTTGTATCTAATAAATCATCGACCTATTTGACATTTTTTAAAAATTATGAATATGTTGTATACAAAATTGAAAGTTTAGAATTTTATTAGATACAAAATTTAATATTATGTCTAATAGATCCATTAATTTTAAAAAGTGTCGAATATATTAAAGACCTATTAGACATAGAATTAGAAGTTCAATAATCTATTAGACATGTTTAAAATTCATAGATCTATTAGATAAAAAAATGAAAATTTAGAAACCCTATTAAATACTTAAAAATTTAAGAACCTATAAAACACAAACATAAAAGTTCATAGACTAAATTTGTAATTTAACAAATAAAATAATATATTTAGTTTTTTCTTTTTTTTTAGAAGTAAAATAAGGCTAAATTATAAAGTAAAAAAAAATACTCCTGAACTTTGTCATTTGTTTAAAAAATACCCATATTCTTTAAAGAAAATTACAATATTACCCTTGACCTTTCTGTTAGAATGTGTGGTGATAACTTGAAACAACGTGATGGTGACTATGATGCTGTCTAGATTAAGTATGAAAAAATGACATTCAAATGCATCGATTTTATAGTGAACATTCTAACGATTTTATAATTTAGTTGTAAAATAACAATCACTTGGTTGTTTTACAGGTGAACACAAAAATCCCACAAATCGATCCGGTCTGGTTTATTTTTAATTTTACAAATTATGCATTTCTTGGACTACTTGGCATTGGATTTAAACCAGTTTGTTTAGTGCGTCTTTGTTGCCCACTAATGAACTTCTTCAGCACTAGGCATTAATTGGTCGAAAGACCATATCGAGAAAATATGATTAGATATTGCTCAATTACTAGCATGCAAGAAACAAAAGTTAATATAATTAAGTGGTTAAGACATTTACTCTTTCTCTTGAGATTTAAAATCTAAATTTCTATCCCACAATTTTATGTACTTTTTTTTAGTACAATAAATGTGGGATATGAAAATTTGAACCTCCAACTCCAAAAAAATGAGTACATGTCAATTATTGTTGGACTATGCTCATTTGGCCACAATTATTGTACTAAAAATTAAAGTATTCTACGGAACAAACATATGACATGTGTTGCCATGTCAACAGGGTCAATATATCAACTATACAAAAGTTCTTTCCTAAGGTCATGACTTAACTTGTCTATACCTATCGACATTTCATGATATATTTTGAGCCTTCTTTAGAAAATTTCAAAATGTAAAAAACTTCATTTGATCCGGAAAAAAAAAAATAGCCTACCTAATATAATAGAATGGTATGGAAAGAGGCAATTTATAAGAAGTTATTGGCTTTCTCTCTCTTTTAGAAGCTATGTGATGTGAAAGTGGAATGCAAGAACTTTTCATAACTAAACATTCATCTCATGTTCCCTTTTAAGGCAAGAAACAAAACTTTCATTGAAAAAGATGAAAGAATGAACAAGGACACACAAAAAATCAAGTCCACAAAAAAAAATAGTCCAAACACTAACTAAAGAAACAAACTCCAATCTAAGAGAATCAAATGAAGCTCATAATTACAAATAAGCTAGGGTAATAGACGCTCGTGTTCCCTTTTACATTTCTCAATAGTATCACTTTACCTCAACAAGATAAGTCAAATTTTCTATGAGTAGTTACTCATAATGGATAACTTTGTTTATGCTCAACCAATACTTGGTAGAAACTCAAATCCTCATCATTTGAAATCTCCATGGGTAATGTGTGTTTTATTGGATGAGAAGTCTCCAACTTAATGAAGAATTGATTAGGATTTATCTGGGTCACCCTATAAATATCATCCACCACTTTTTTTAAATGATGCATGTGGTTCTACGATTATTCTTTTCACTGTCCCACCCAAATATTCATAATAACGTTTATTATTGATCACCCATCCACCATTACATAGCACGTATACTGGGAGGGACGACATCCTATCACAACAAATATGGCCATTAAACATAAACAAGAAATGTCAACCTAAGCATAGCCCAAGTCGTTAAAGCATTATAATCTCAACCAAAAGGCTATAAGTTCAAATCTTACTCCACAGTCAAACTAAAATAATAATAAGCAAGAAAAATAAATAATACAAAATAAAATGTTTAGCCAATGAATCCAAATTCTGATAAGACAAACATGAATCACACATACAAGAATTATACGTATGATCTAAAAAAACCTTTATATGATATCTTTCTGACTTAAATATTCGAGCACAAATGAAATTTGATAGGTTTTTTTAACCCTTAGTCAATGTCAGCAAACTTTTTTTTTTTCATATTTTTTTCTCACTCTCTCGCTCCCTCTTTCTTCTCCGTCGATAAACAGAGTGGAGATGGGCAATGAGATTTACTGTTGTCGTTGGAATCCACTCCGCCATGGGAGAGTGGCGGCGTCAATGGTGGCACAGGCATTGATCCCTTCATATGGCTTAGATCCATTCCACAAAGGCTCAAATGTCTCGCAAGCAAAAGAGAGTTTAAAAGCAAAAAGACTACAACTTCAGAAGATTTGGAAACTTCTGAACCAGAAATCGAAGGCAAGAACTCTTTTACTGCTTGAAGATCAAATTCTCAAATTGATTTGATTTCATGGAGGTTTGATCATTTCTATTGCTTGCTTATTTACATGTATTTTACTCATAGAAGTGGGTCGCTCCTTGAAGATTGGATCCGGAGGCTGACCTTCTAACACATGATGGCGGTAAATGTCATTACCCATCTCCACTGAATTTATTGACGGAGAAGAAAGAGGGGGAGCGAGAAAGCGAGAAAGAGGAAAGAAAAAAAAGTTTGAAAAACTGGTCAAATTTTGTTTGGGCCCAAGAATCTAGGCCAGTCTATCAAAAAAATCCATCTTTTAAGCCTAACTTACTAAATGGTCACTAATGTTTTAGGTAACTTTCAATTTCATCTTAATCTTTTAGGGGCTGTTTGTGATATTGAGTAAGTTATAATAGTCTGTAGAGTTATATAATATATGTTTAAGATGCAGAATTGTTTAGTCAATTCTACAGACTATTATAACTCATTCAACGCTTCAAATATGCTCTTAAAATTTATAATTTTACTTGTAATGTACTAAAAATTCTCAATTAGGTCTTTTCATATAAAAGTTGTTAAAATTTAGAGAAAAAATCATTTTTGACCATAAACTTGATAGGTTATATCAATTTTAACCTCAAACTTTCAATTTCATCAATTTAAACCTATTTAGCAATTTGTATGAATTTTAATTTTAAACTTTCAATTTCATCAATTTAAACCTCAAATTTGAATAAGTGAATCAATTTACACCCTCAGTTAAATTTCCGTTTCAATCCCCATTAGAAAGATTTTCCACACATGTCCAAAACTACGTGTTGCTCTATAATAGGTATGTATTTTGTTATTTTTTTAAAAAAATAAAATTACTGAAGAAAATTTGAGTAGACTTGCCATAATGTTTTTCAATTTCAGATTATGACTTTTCTTCACTTCTTATCTTCTATGATTCTGCTGCTTTTTTCATTTCATTAATTGAGGAATTTTCAATTTTAAGGTAGCATTCTACTCGATCTATCGGCTTTTAGTAGAAACAAAGCTTATTTGCACCATATTTTTCCTCAATGGAATATTCCTATTCTTGAATTGGATGCCAATATTGATTTTTTTCTTTTTGAATTTCTCATCGGCCTTGAGCTCGATTTGTCCTTCATCCATCGCAATGGACATAGGGCTTTTGAAATAGTTCACGTCAAAATCTTTGTCTCATTCTTCTCCATCATCGATGTCGCTTTAATGCTCCATAAGACTGTCGACGAGGCTGACAAGGTCAACTACGACCAGTTCATTGTATTCATGAGCGTCACTTTGTCCACCACTGCCTTTCTTGTTCTCTCCCACATTTTAGTCGAGCTCAAAATCTTTACCATCGAAGTCGACGAAACCGCCATGGTCTTCGCTGCCTTCAATGACGTCACTACCTGGATCTTCTTCACACTCGTCGTCGCTGGTATTGACACTAAAGGCGAGGGAGAACACATGAGTCCATTTATTTTCATGTGGGTCCTACTTTCGAGAATTGAGTTCGTGGTTTTTATGTGGTGGCGACCCGATTTGAAATTATTTAATTATTTTTTGGTAATGTTTTTTTTCTAAAAATAACAAACAAGTACATATCATGGAGCAGCACGTGGCTTTGAGCATATGTGAGAAACCTTTCTAATGATAATTGAAATGGAAACTTAACCGAATGTGTAAATTGATACACTTATTCAAGTTTGAGGTTTAAATTGATGAAATTAAAAATTTAGGGTTAAAATTGATACAACCTACCAAGTTTATGGTCAAAATTGAATTTTTCTCTAAAATTTATTAACAAAAATTTGGTGTATTATTAAATTGTTGTTTTATTAACTCATTTGGCCTCGCAATGCTAGTTGACACATAAAACAAATCCATGTGGCATATCTTTGTATCCAAATAATTTAATAATACAATAATTTTAACTTTTTTTTTTTTACAAGATGTAATTAAGAAGGTAATGAGAATTTTAAAGAGTAATGGTTGGAAATGGTCCAAAAAGTTTTAGGCCTTACATTAATGACCCCCTCACCCAAAAAATTGTTTCTATGGTTCTTTACTTATTTTACTTTACATTTTAAATGTAGTTTTATATTTTTGCCCTTATTCACCAAGTATTTTTACAACACTCAATGGCTTGCTTAACAAGTTTCTCTCGACCATTCTTTTTGTAAAACTTTCTTTCTTTTGCTTGCATTCCTTTCTCCCTAATATTCTCTCACGTTCGTGACATTTTAAACAAGCTCCATGTTGAACATTTAAGCCAGGTGTATAGTTTTTATTATTTTTTTAATATCTGTATATTGGAGATGATTTTAGGGTTTATTATTGTTTGGGTGAGATTCTTCGTCGTTTTTTGTTCGTTCTCAGTTAGAATTTACATGAATCCATATAGAGATTTATGTAAATCCTAACCAAAAAACGAATGAAAAACGACAATCGAGACTGAGATTTATTTTTGAATTTTCTTTTTGTTAATTTTAGTATTTTTTATTATTATTATGCTACTTACAAAATGCCTCGCATATTCGTGTTTCAATGGTAAGTGGAAGGAGACTGAGAAAGAATATGAAGGGGCCAGTTAAGAGAATTGGTTGTGGACATAGGAATAACCTACGGGGACTTTTACATCAAATATATAGACTGAGTGGAATAAATATAAAACAAAATAAAAGAAAATCAGAAACATTGCTTGACACGAAAAAAAAAAAACCAAATTATCGTCTGTCCCAGAGACGTCTCGATCGAAATTGAAAGTGAGACAAAAGACAGATCCAATTGAAACTAAGTTCAAACTGTGAGATTAAATTGGTAACTTAACTTTATCTTTGAATGAACAACTTTGTTTATTTATATATTAATAAACTATCCAAAAACATTTAGGTGGGTTATAATAACATGTATTATAATGATCTACACCTAAAACACAAACTATTATAACTTAGACTAAACAATTCTATATTTTAAACAATATTATATAACTTCACATATTATTATAACTCACAGACTATTATAATCCATGTTATTATAATTCACTTAGTGCCCCACATAGTCTCTTACATATTAGAGATAGAAACTTGTAAACCATAGGACCAATCTTACATATTAGAGATAGAAACTTGTAAACCATAGGACCAATCTTACATATTAGAGATAGAAACTTTTAAACCATAGGACCAACCTAAACTAAACTGCAAAAAGAATAAGAAACAAAAGAAAGTATCACATTCCGTGTCTAAGGTTGAACAAAAATTTGCATAGATTTATTAGTTCAGCAATGAATCACGATGGATAGAGTGGTTGTAGTAGTTCAAGCGAAGAAGGCTGACCGTATTTTGGAGATGAGACCAGAGAAAGAGCTTTAGCAGCTAAACGAGTCGTTTGGTTTCAGCCAAGCAAACTGCCTGGGTTCATCCTTTTATAAAAGACCACTCGATCGCCGATTGAAATGAAGAACCATCTGGGTTCATCCTTTTATAAAAGGTTAAACCCTAATCTGATTTTCAATTTAATTTTATGGCTAAATTATAAATGTAAAAAAAAAAAATACCGACTAACTTTTGAAACTACCCTTATTTTTATAAAAAAAAAAAAAAAAAAAACCTACTGCGTACTACCCTTATTTTTTATTTGTTTAAACTATACAGTATTACATACTTTTCGCAAATATTTCAAAATTATTTTTGGAGTAGAAGTTTTATTATAATGCCACAAAAATTCGATGTGGCCGAATCGATTCTCTCAACATTAATTTGGACAAGCATCTTAGCACATTTATGAAATGTCACTATATAACATTTATGAAATGTCACTATATATAAGAATATGAGTATTTTTTAAACAAATTGCAAAGTTCATAAGTATTTTCTTTTATAATTTAGCCTAATTTTACTAACTTTTTTGTAATACTATTTTGGTCTCTAACTTATTTAATTTTAGTATATATACTTTCAATTTTTTTTTTTTGAAAAATACTTTCAAATGTTTATACTATTTTAGTTTTGTACTCTCAAATGTTTAAATTTAGTTATACACTTTAAATAAATTTTAAAATTAGTTCTTATGATTCGTTTGAAGTTAATTAAACAATAAAATAACATTAGAGACTATTTTTAAAATTTATGTATATTATAATAACATTATATATATGTAATTGATATGATTTCTATATATAAATACAAATATAATTATTGCATATTCATCCATGATTAATTAGAAGACTATATATATATATATATATATATATATATATATATATATATATATATATATATATATATATTTCTTTTTAAAGTAGATGCTAACTTGAGCATATATAGTTCAACTGATTAAGACATATTATTGATTAAGAGGTAAAATAGTATGGTAAAAAAATTCATACTTTGTTTTTCTATCATAATATTGAATTAGGTTGATTCTCAACCATGATCAATTATATTTTATTTTTTTAAAATAACTATTGCTAATTAATTTATGTTATAAATTTTGCAATATGTTTATCTTACAATAGTATATAATTTATAATGTAATTATACATATTTTAATTTAAAAAGAGAATGAGAAGAGTTTATGACATAAATAATATATTTATTAAAGTGTTTATATTTTGATTAAATTATAAATTTAGTCATTGAACTTTGAGGTTTGTGTCTACTTATTTCTAAAATTACAAATTTAGGCCATAAACTTTTGATTTTTTTTTTTAAAATTTACATATCTACTATACACGAAATTAAAAGTTTAGGATTTCATTAGACATAAATTTCAAATTTATATCCAATAGATCAATTAATTTCTTAAAAATCTGAATTTATCATGGACATGTTAGACACCGAATTGAAAGTTCAGAGACATATTAGACACAAAATTAAAAGTTTATAGACCCAATAGACACAACGTAACCTTATAGACTAAATTTGTAATTTAAAATTCAAAATATAAATACATTCTAAACATAAAATATTTATATTTTTAAAAATTTCACTATTTGGATCACATAATCTAAAAATAATTTTAAAAAATAGATATACCAAATGGATATTTGTTGAATCCATTTGTCTTAATGAATCTAAAAATCTAAAACAAAATCTAAATTGAATACAAAAAATGTCCCTATACACTTTACCAAGTTTAAGAGTAAAAAGTTGAACTTTGGTTCTTGAACTTTAAAAAGTGTCTAATAAGTCTATGAACTTTGCATTTTGTGTCTAATAGGTTCTCTAAACTTTTAAAAATGTCTAATAGGCTCTCAAATTTTCAATTTTGTGTCTAATAGGTCCCTGAATTTTTTTATTTTTTTAGATCTCCTGAATTTTTAATTTTGTGTCTAATAGATTCTTGACCTATTCAACATTTTTTAAAATTCATAAACTTACTAGACACAAAATTGAAAGTTTAAGGTCCCATTAGACATCAAGTTTAAATTTATATCTAATAGATCAGTTAATTTTTAAAAAATTTGAATATGTTAGTGACTTATTAAACACAAAATTGAAAGTTTTGGGACACATAAGACATTTTTAAATTTCAGAGACCTATTAGACATAAATTGAAAGTTCATAGATTTATTGGACACTTTTTAGAGTTCATGGACCAAATATATATAAATTTGAAAGTTTTGGAACTAAACTCGTAGTTTAACCAAAATTGAATTATACTAAAAAAAAAAAAAGAGTAAACAATTGATTTTTTTTCCAAAAAAAAAAAAAAACTCACACTTGATGTTTGGTATTAATTTCAGATTTTTTTTTTAATAAAGATAAAAAGTGAACTAAAAAAAAAGAAAAAGAAAAAGTAAAAAGCAAAAAAAAAAAAAGAAGCAAGGCCCGTTTAACGAAAACGGGTGGGTTTAAGACGGATCGGTAAGGAATCCAAAACCATCTCTCCATCTCTCTGAAACAAAAGCCCAGCCGTTCTGCTGCTTCAATTCTTCTTCCCCGCCGATCTCTCTGGTATCTGCCGATTCATTCCTTTTCCGTTTCAATTCATTTCGTCGTTTCACTTTCTTCTCTCTTTCATGCTCTCCAACTGATCGATTTACACTCATTCCTTGATTACCAGATGGTCCACGTTTGCGAATCTTCTAATTGAGCCAGCAGTGTTGAGAAAGATGTTGAGATTCCATGTGGGCGGGAAGGTGGTCGAGAGAGTTGATTTGTTGAGGAAGAAACACTGGACATGGCGGTTGGATCTGTGGCCATTCGCCATTCTTTATGCGGCCTGGCTTGCCGTCGTTGTTCCTAGTATAGACTTTGGGGATGCTTTCATTGTGTTGGGTGGACTTGTGGCTTTTCATGTTCTGGTCTTACTTTTCACTGCTTGGTCGGTTGATTTCAAATGTTTTGTCCAGTACAGTCAGGTGTTCTTCTACAATCATCATTCTTTTCCTTCTTTAATTTCGTACTTGCATTTGATGATGCTTATGCATTGCCATTACATTTGAGACGTAGACTTGTCATATGGTTGCCTGCAGTATGTCTAACTGTACATGTGCAGCATAGCTGTAAAATATCACTCTTTCTATGTATCTTTCTGCTGGATTTGAGGCTGTATATAGAGTCCGAATCTTATTGCTTAATGGACAAAGAAAATTATAACCATCATGGGTTGCCTTAGTTGTCAACAAGGGCCATGGGAAAAATAAAGGGCTTAGAGGGAATGAGCTCAATCTATGGTGGCGACGTACCTAGGGTCTATTATCCTACGTATTTCCTGACAACCAAATGCAGTAAGGTCAGGCAGTTGTCTGTGAAATTAGTCGAGGAGCGTGCAAGCTGGCCCAAACCGTCACAAATATAGAAAAAAAAAAAGACAGAATCATTTGAGCTTGATCCTTCCTATGTATCATACAGATAACGTAGAACTTGGATTTAAAGCCTTGTTTACACATAGTTAATATAGTCTATCATTCTATATGCTATATTAACACTTTCATGGTTGAGCGGCCAGATCAAGAATTTAACATCTTTAGATATTTTCCCTTCCAATCTGCCCAAGTAACGTCTTTATTAACCACCATTATTATACCAGTTAATTTGTATTAGTTTGTGGATAAGAATTTCAGTGAGAAGAAACCTGATGTTGTCATTTTTGCTTTACTTTTGCTTCACTCTTTCCCCTTCCCCTCCGCCGCTCCATATTTGCTTAACTATTTTGAATGAGTTTGGCCTTTCCTTATGTTTATTGGAGAGGGTTGATGATTGGCTGATGCAAATTCTGCTGGGAATGCATTTCGATGGTAAGGCTAAGGTCCTTTGGATGTGTGCAGTGAGAGCTACCCTTTGGTTAATGTGGAAGGAGAGGAACCTTAGAATTTTTGAGGTTAAGCTGAATACTGAGGATTCTTTTGTCTTATAGTCTTTCCATGATTATTAGAAATTGGAAAGTCTTTTTATGATAGTTTTCTTTAGGAGGGGGTTTCCTCGTTCCCTTTTGTGGTGTTAATATAATCCTCAATCGCTTCTCATCAAAGAGAGAAAAAAAAAACTATTACCTCCATGGTTGATGTGTTTTCTACTGCATTCACTTAGAACTTTTCTATTTTTAAAGTTCAAAGTGATCTCTTCTCTCGTACTATTTTTGATTAGGTGGATTTGTTAGAAATTTAAACCATACTTCACCTAATATTCTAGTGGTGAATATGACTTTAAATTGAATTGCAATGAGGTCTGTGCTAGATGAAAGCCATATAGTTTGTAAACATCTTATGTTTTTGTACGGTGCTTCTTTTGACATGCAGGTTAATGATATTTATCAAGCTGATACATGCAAGATAGTTCCAGCAAAATTTTCGGGCTCGAAAGAAATTGTTTTGCTTCATTTTCGTAAGCTTGTAAGTGATTTAAGTATGCATATCCAGATCTTGATTTAAATTTTAAATTAGGTATTGTAAATATTTACTGCTGATGCTAACAGAGTGTGGTGTACATAATCGAGGATTTGGTTACATGAGCACATTTAACAGCTTGCATTATTGATTAGAGTTCAATGATTGCTTTTCTAAGGTGTTGATAAGGAGAGCTGTAGGGACTTCTGTGATCTCTTTGAGCAAACTTTTTATAGTGGTGAAGTTAGCAAAAAATGAGCAAACTTTTTTTTATTTTTTATTATTTTTAATTAAACATCAAATAGTTAATTACAAATGTCTATCACCAAGCATTTATATATGTGGACCAGTGTTGGCGTTAGATGAATGATTAATTGATTATAATTTACAACATGAAAAGAAACTAATTATGGTAAATCCTGATCATAACCTACTACTAACCTAGCTAAATAACTAGAACAAATAAGAATACAAACTATTTTCGATTTAACTAGCAAGCGTACATCAGATTGTGTTATTGTTGTTTTTTATAGTGACCATTTTTCTCTTCATTAGTACAAATATAGTTTCTGGCTGTTGCAAATAATTTCCATTATTGGTTCCGCTGAGGGTGGAATGAGTTCTACATGAACACAGAAATTTAAGAATTATGAATTTTGGATGGAACAGGTTTTAGTTCAAGATATTTGTCCCATGGGTAATTCTTGTAGTTTGTTAGCCCTTTTTTTCTGCTCCTTTTGTTTTGGAATTCCTTTCTTTTATTTCCATTGTATATTTGAATTATTTCTTGATTTGTGCATGCCATCCTTGCACAAGGGTCATGCTAATCTTCTATGTATCGTTCCAATTTCATTGGATTGCATATTCTTTCATTGAGAAATGAAAGCTGGATTTTCACAAAAAGGGAAAAACTATATATTTGGTGTACGGTCTTCCCTGCATTCTGATTCTGGTATTGTTTTTTCAACATTCTGGTATCTGTTCTGTTCATTATCAGTCACATTAAACTCTCTGCTTCGCAGCTGGCAGGTTCTGTGTCTGCAGTGGATATGGAGGAGATCTACTTCGATTTCAGAAAACAACGATTTATTTATTCAAAGGAAAAGGAAACTTTCTGCAAGCTTCCTTACCCAACAAAAGAAACTTTTGGTTATTATCTAAAGAGCACTGGCTATGGCTCCGAGCCTAAAGTTGTAGCTGCCGTTGAAAAATGGGGACGCAATATGTGGGTTTCTTTTGCAATTCACTTTATTATTATTAATTTGTGCATCTGTTGAGCGTGGATGTTTTATAAGTGACTGCTGCATGCATGAATGGTGTGACATGGGACACCAAAGATAATCTTTCCACATTACATTATTACATGTAATGTACACCATTCCACTTATTTGATTGAGTGATTTGAGTTCTCCAGATAACGTTTGCTGGATATCTATCATTTAGTAGAAATATGCTGGACAGTGAAAACCCTGAGTAGTCGTTGGATTTCATTGGATTTCTGATATCAGGGAGGATAGGGAGAAAATGATTGCAACACCCTTCAGGGCATTTTTCATGCAAACCTTTGTTTTCTTATCTTTTAGGTGGTTGTCTCTTAACTGCTTTTTGCTGTACACTTTTGGATTAAAAAATACTCTAAGAAGGCCAAACTCTTTCTGTGGACTGGAAAAGAAGTTTCAGAAAAGAGGATTGTACTTGGATCATTAAAAGTGCTTATAGTAATTTTATGAGACCAGGTCTTTTACTTCTCACCAAAATTTCGTGTTTGGTTATCTGGTATCTCAAACATTCATTAAAAAAGTCTGTCATTATTCCCAACTTCAAATTGATATTATACTATGTGCCTTTTCTTTTTTTTTTTTTTGGATAAGAAACGATGTATTAAGAACAAAAGAGGAGGAAGCAACTTAGAGGCTGGGGTAGAGGAAATTTCCTCCCAAAAGAACTACGAAAGAAGAGCCTTTTAATCATTCATTATGACTATAGTTATAAAAAAATGTATTGTTGTTTGACACCACCGGGAAGTAGTATGCTGTACACTACTACAAAAAGCTCCTAAACTACTGATTTTGTAGTAGCTTTTGTTTCTAGCGGGCTGTTTTGCTCTGTTTTCCCTCCTTTTTTCTTTTTGTACTTATATCCTGAAATATGAAATCTTAAAAATAATGATAATCCACAAAAATGCAATAAACTGTCTTTGACTTCTAATTGAAGTCTGGTTTACCCTGGGATGTGAAGAATTGGATTTGTGGAACCTGATCCTTGTTACAGAGTTGGTATGTTTAATAATTTGTTTAACGCTTCTTTTCTTTTTAAATTTTTTTGGCTTTACAGATTCGAGTATCCACAACCTACGTTCCAGAAATTAATGAAAGAGCAGTGTATGGAACCATTTTTTGTGTTTCAGGTTGACTCTATTTTATATATGAGATTTTGTGTTTACGTTAAATGCTTTCCCTTCTCTTTCTCTCTCCCCCAACCCCCCACTTTTGATGTAATTTGGGAGACATTTATTATTTCTCACACGGTTGTACCTTTTCTGCCTTTCCACAGGTTTTTTGTGTGGGACTATGGTGTTTGGATGAGTATTGGTATTACAGCCTGTTTACTATGTTTATGCTGTTTATGTTTGAGTCAACAATGGCAAAAAGTCGGTTAAAGACCTTAAGTGAGTTAAGACGTGTCAGAGTGGATACTCAGACCTTAATGGTGCATCGGTGTGGAAAGTATGTCATTTCTACTAGGACTATTTTCCCTATTTTTTAGCCACTCTGGTTCTTTGACTTGTAAACGTGATGGTGTAACTTAGGTGGGTGAAACTACCTGGAACTGAGCTTTTGCCTGGAGATGTTGTCTCCATTGGGCGTGATTCTGGTCAGAGTGGTGAAGATAAATCTGTACCTGCTGATATGCTTATATTGGCTGGAAGTGCTATTGTTAACGAAGCCATTCTTACTGGGGAGTCCACACCACAATGGAAGGTGTTTCTCCTTTTATTTTTCTCTCTATGTGTGTTTTCGTTTTACTTTTGTCATTGATATTTAGAAATTTCCAAGCTAACATCTTTCTCCCCCCTCTCCCAACAACAACAACAAAAAAAACTGAAGAAGTGCATACTTACAGCCTTGAAAAATTACAAAATAGCAAGGTTTCTACAACAATCATAATTCCATAGCCCCCTAAAGCTGAAACAATGCATACTTACGAGTCACAACCTAAAATTACAAGTAATCATTCCAGCAAGAATTAATTTCATGTACTGAACAATTTTGAAAAGTTATAACCTAAAATTACTAGAAAGCATTTCAGCAAGGTGTTCTTTTTTATTACTTAAACCATAGTATCTAAATAATAGTTACGTTAAATACTATTAATGTGATCAATTAAGTTATTTAAATAACTTTCTGCAGTGGGGTACTCTATTAGGGTTGAGAAGGATATTGAAAGATTTATATCTATCCATGACCACATTAACTAGAGCTTCCCTTCTCAGGTTTCAATATCTGGGAGAGGAATTGAGGAGAAGTTATCAGCTAAGAGAGACAAAAGTCACATGTTATTTGGTGGGACCAAAATATTGCAGCATACTCCGGATAAGGTGGTTTTGTTGAAAAAATCTTGTGGCTTTAGTTATGACCTTGTGAGTATTCTCATTTTTATTATTTGTTGGGTGGAAGCAGACCTTTCCTCTTAGAACCCCTGATGGTGGCTGCCTAGCAGTTGTTTTGAGAACTGGATTCGAAACAAGTCAAGGGAAACTAATGCGCACAATTTTGTTTTCTACAGAGAGGGTAAATAATTTGACACCTTTTGTTTTGCAATTGTAATGAAGTTTATACCATGCTTCTTGTCCAAGATACGATAATATATGTTTATACTTTTTTCTCCAATTGTAGGTTACAGCTAACAGTTGGGAAAGTGGCCTATTTATTTTGTTCTTGGTTGTATTTGCAGTTATAGCTGCTGGTTACGTTCTTGTAAAGGTAAGGTGACATACTTTTCTGTGCTCAAGTTGATCTCAATGATATAGGGTGAAGAAAGTTTCTTTGATGCAGGGGTTGGAAGATCCCACGAGAAGCAAGTACAAGCTTTTCCTTAGTTGCTCACTTATAATCACTTCTGTTATTCCTCCTGAACTACCAATGGAACTGTCAATAGCCGTTAATACGTCATTAATTGCTCTGGCACGTCGTGGAATATTTTGTACAGAGCCTTTCCGAATACCATTTGCTGGAAAGGTAGTTTGCCTTTGCCTGTCTGGTGAATTTTCACCACTGTTTTTGCATTTACATACACGACTCTTTACTTCATTATACAATGTGAGATTGATAATTGATTTTACAGATCATATACATGATATTTCTCTTCATTGTTTCATATTTCCATCCTTTGATGCATTAACTGGACAACTTTCTATCAGTTGTCATGGCATTACAAAATTATAAAAGGAGGAGAGATGACATATTTTGAGTAGCTTGGTAGTGTAGAGATAGATGGTTGTGCTCATCTGAGTTCTTGGTGTAAGGTAGGTCTATAGAAGGAGAGAGTAATGTTAACCGCCAGTCATAGGTTGGTCTGGTGGTCAATAAGGGTCATGTAAATAATAAAAGGTTTAGAGGGACTGGATTCAAGCCATGGTGACCACTTACCTAGGATCTAATATCTTACAAGTTACCTTGGCAACCAAATGAAGTAGAGTTAGGTAGTTGTCTTGTGAGAGTGGTCGAGGTGTGTGCAAGCTGGCATTGACACTCATAGATATAGAAAAAAAAGGAAAGTAATATCTTTGGATATTTGTAGCTATGTTCAAGCTATCTAGAGCTCTTATTTACGAGGAAGGATATGTCGGACCCACGATTGTAGATAACTGAGTTGCTAACATTCTATATCTGTCTATCTACTAATATTCCTAACATTTTAAGATCGGGGTCCAATCAAGGACTTGGAGTTTGATGCAGTTTGAGGCTTCTCTTTGGTGTATAATTAACGATTCTCTTTGGTGTTTAACACTGCATTTGGACGGTTGTATGTCTTAGACTTGTTTGCGATTATCTTTATTTTTACGTTGTATCACCAGCAATTGGGGCTGCTTGTAATTTTCATTGTTTTTTAATATTATTTTTGTAGTCCTGATATCGGTTGAGTTTTGTTTTGGCTTTGATGTATTGCCTTAGAGCTGTAATACATAAATCTGTGTTGCGTAAGTTCGTTCTTATCATTTTTTTTTTGTTGGGATGGCATGCTAGTACCTCTCTATGAGTGTATTTATAATCAGCTTTTGTATTGTTTCTTCTTCTGCAGGTTGATATTTGTTGTTTCGATAAAACTGGAACGTTGACATCAGATGACATGGTTTTTGCTCATATTGAACTTAAAATATGAAAATAGTTGTCTATTATGTAATATTCAAGATGTTTATTCTTCTTCACTTTCCGGGCATTTGTAGGAGTTTCAAGGAGTAGTGGGATTGAGTGATAAGGAGGATTTGGAAACTGACATGACTAGTGTGTCTTTGCGCACAGTTGAAATTCTGGCTTCTTGCCATGCATTGGTGTTTGTGGACAACAAGTTGGTAAGCTAGCTTCATTCTTGATATATCTTCCAATGAAAAGAGAAGTTTGCGTGAATATGCACCTTACAAAATATTGCACATGGGAACGCTGTATTTGGTGGTCTTCAATTTTCAATAGGGTGGGAATCTCTGCTTGAAAAGGTTGTTATTAATGTAGTTGATTTGCATTTATCTCATGAAACACAATGCCTTAGACATCCAAACCATGCCTTTTGCTAGCACTTATTGGATCTACTTTTGAAGCAACTGTATTTAAACATTTCTTCAAATTTTGAAGCCACTCCAGCTAGTGCTACCTTTGACCAAATGCATTCCCTCTATGTTTGAGTGGCCTTGGCCTAGATGTTTTGTTCTAGGCCCCTCTCAATGGAGAAGGTCTTTCTTTTGATTATTATTATTATTTTTTACTCTTTAAACAAAAATTTGAACAAATGGCCTAAATAACCGAACTATCCCAACCCAATTACTTTACTTCATGGTTGAGTCATCATTTAACTAGGACTCATTGTTTTAGTTGAACAAATTTGCAATTCGAACAATTGGATTTGGTCCAAAAAGTCCCTTAATCCAACCCATGAACACCTCTAAAGCCATCCGATGCGACCTGAATTAATCTCACCAGGCAACCGCCTGGAAAATTTGTAGGAAAGTATTTTAGGCAAATCACTACAGCGTTTGAGACCTTTGGATTAACCCAGGGTGGTTACAGGAGGAACAACTAGAATGGATGAACTAAATTAATCCACCCTTACACAGTAACTAACAGAACATCAAACTATTAACTAAACAATGTGTTGAATACAAATGGTGCACATTATATCATAATTCTTACAACTTAAATTTGTATGGTTTCTGTGAATATAGAAATTATATTCATTGCACATAATTGTAGTTTCCAATTTTCTGTCGAGGAGGGGGATTGGATGGTCGTACTTGTATAGAGTCCTTTTAGATGGAAATTCATATGCACACTTAGACGAAGGGTTTTCATATATTTGCACAAGTGACAAAAATGTATTCATTTTTTTTGAATTCATTCAACATGCATATTACATCTGTGAACATTACTTTATTTGTTCTCACTTTTCTGTAGGTGGGTGATCCTCTTGAAAAGGCTGCACTGAAGGGAGTTGATTGGACTTACAAATCTGATGAGAAAGCTATTCCCAGAAAGTAAGCCCCCCCTCCCCCTCTTTAAGGACCCACAAACATATGAATTTATGTATGTCGGTATACATGTAATGCAGAAAGATTACTTAAATTGATTGAGTTTTAGTTTAAAAAATCTGATCTCCAATGTAATGTGATCAAAGTTATAATTTAAAATATGTGTTTACATGTATTATCTCAGCATGTAACTAGATGCACGTTGGGCCATGGTAAAGAGATAAGATACAAATTTAGATTCATTTGAGGTTATAAATTGAATTTTGGTGATCATCTACGTCAAATGGTTAATATCCAAGCTTACTAGTACTAAAGGAGGTTGACTTACTCTCATCCAACCCGTTTTGAGTGGTATCCTAACTTACTTTTTCTCTTTGTTTAGGGTCCCGTGATGGTTAGTAAGTCTTTGGAGAAGCTTATGAGAGACTTCTTATGGGAAAGGGTGGATGAGGGGAAGGGTTCTCACTTAGTGAGGTGGGAGATGTTGTCCAAACCGTTGAACTGGGGGGTTAGGCTTAGGTAACCGTAGGGTGTGATATGAGGCCTTGTTGGCTAAATGGTTGTGGCATTGTCCTTGTGAGGCCAATTCCCTTTGACATAAGGTTATTGTGAGCAAGTATGGGTCCCATTTTTTTTGAGTGGATTTCGAGTGGGGTCTTTAAAGGCACTTCTAGAAATTCGTAGAAAGATATTTCGGGTGGGCTTCTCTTTTTCTTTCTTTTTTGTTCCGTAGTTAGTGGGGAATGAGATGGATACTTATTTTTGGGAGGATAGGTGGATGGGGATAGACCCATCTGCTCTTTGTTTCCTCAGTTCTATTCTCTTACTTCGAAGAGGAACCACTCGATGGCCTCCATTCTCCTGTTCTCTGGGAGCGTATCCTCTTTTTCTTTGGGTTTCTGTCGTTTGTTGCCCGATAAAGAAATGAGGAATATTGTGGCCTTCTTATTTTTAATTAGGGAGTTTGCGATTAGGCTTTTGAGAGGGGATCTCGTCTTTAGGGTCCCAATCCTGTCGATGGGTTTTCTCGTAGTTCCTTCTTCCGATGTCTAGTGAACCTCTTGCCCAGTTCCTTTGTCTTTTCCTTGTTGTGGAAGGTCAAAATTCCCAAGAAGGTTAAATTCTTTGCATGGCAGGTCCTTAATGGAAGAGTTAATACCTTGGATGGTGTTTCGAGGAAGTCGTTGAGTATGTTAGGATCGCAGTGTTGTATTCTCTGCAGGAGGCTAGCTGAGGATCTCAACCACTTTTTTAGGAGCGCTGTGACTTGGCATTTTCTGTTTGGAGTTGCTTCTTTAAGGTTTTTGGTTTTCATCTAGCTCGCCCAAGAGGGTGTAGCTTTTTGATAGAGGAACTCATTCACCTGGCCCTTTCGTTTTGGCCTTTGGGTTGAGGTGAACAATAAAATTTTTAGAAGGATTAAGACCTAAGGAGGAGGTGTGGTTCCTTGTTAGGTTCCATGTCTCCCTTTGGACTTCGGTCTCTTAGGCCTTTTGAAATTACCCTATGGGTCTTATTTTGCTTGATTGCAGTCCTTTTTTAGTTTGGGTCCTTTTCGTTTGGGCTTTCTTTTTGTATATCCCTGTATTCTTTCATTTTTTCTCAATGAAAGATTTGGTGTTTTGATAAAAATAAGGGTTGCAAATGAGGATTCTACTTGAGGTCCTTGGAGTGAAGATTGGGTTACAAAGTTATGATTAGAAGTCCA
This sequence comes from Trichosanthes truncata, assembly GCA_033996785.1. Lineage (NCBI taxonomy): Eukaryota > Viridiplantae > Streptophyta > Magnoliopsida > Cucurbitales > Cucurbitaceae > Trichosanthes > Trichosanthes truncata. The sequence goes on along the minus strand of JAWPNB010000004.1, from coordinate 40,463,872 downwards.
TATGTGGTGTCTCTTGGGACCAAGTTGCTTAATATAAAGCAAGCAAAGTATTAAGATATGGTAGCGTTGGTACTTAAAATCTTCAAAATTCCAAGGGGGAAAACTTCATTGAACTCCAAGGATGTTCTAGAAATAGACCGATATCTTTTTGGTTATGTTTTCATTATCATGATCTTCTCCTTGGATATGTATATATATATCCTTTTATTCAACGTTCTCTTCCAACATCTTTTTGGTTATGTTTGCATTATCATGATCTTCCCCTTGGATATGTATATACATCCTTCTATTCAATGTTCTCTTCCACCATCTTTCCATCCATCAATTAGGTGGCAAGGCACACGAGTTCATTGTCATGATAGTGATGTTCCCTTCCTTAAAATATTCGTGCCTTTTATGGGTTGAGAATGGAGGATTTAAGCCTCTGATTTGTGTAGAAGAGAAGTCCAATGGGTGATTCTGTGTCTTGTAGAGTTTTAGTAAAGTCTAGATTTTTCTTTTTTCTTTTTTCTTTTTGATACGAAACGATAAGTGTATTAGAAAAGGTAGTAAAGTCTAGGATTCAACCCCCAAAATCAGTGTTCCAGAATTCTTGAGTGCTTTTTGTTCACTGTAAGCCAATGCATTAGGAAAGGACAACATATTTCTCATCAATCCGAGAATCTTCCTAAAATTTGTTGAAACGATGTTCTACCTTCCAACCCATAGGTTTTTTACACTTAGTTATGAGATAGGAAGGGCAAGCATCTTTAATGGACTACTCATAAGATTCTATACCATACTTACCTGTTATCACCTCATGCCAAAGAGAATTGGTCTTTGTAGGCCTTGAGGAGGGGAGGCACTTTTGCAGTTGGCCATAAATGTCTAGAGGATGTGGCAAGTGTGACTTGAAAGTTGAAAATAAACGTTTTCCCTCTTATAAAAAAAAGAAGAAAATAAAAGTTTTCTAGTTTGATGCCCTTGGATTTATAAGCATATCATAGAGCTGCATTTGGTTTTGAATTTTTTATAACCTTTGTTTTGAGATGCTGGCTGCTTTAGATATACATGTAAGTGGCAATGTACTAGTTTTAACTCTCTTTCTCACCCCCGTACACAAACACGTTGAGTTCACGTTCAATGTTACATGAGCAATTTATCTTATCCTCTTTATTCTTCAAAATATATTTTGGATTATCAAGAAAAATTTTCTGCTCCTGCTTTCAGTTTTGTGTTTCAGCTTCTGCTCTCTTCGTTTCTCTGTGGGTGAAACATTTAATTATTGTAGTCATTAGTTTTGCTTAGTTCAGTGTTCCAGTTGAGCTTTCTTCTTCTAACTCTGCATCTGCTATGCATCTTTTTTTATTTTCATTAGAGAATTTGTTTTTAATTATTTGCAGGGGAAGTGGCCACGCTGTCCAGATTGTTCAGAGGCACCACTTTGCTTCACATTTGAAGAGAATGGCAGTTGTTGTGCGCCTTCAAGAGGAATTTTTTGCATTTGTGAAGGTCTGATTGTTTCCTCTTCTTCATTTCCATCATACGTCTTAGACTTGTTTATTTAATTTACCTTGTTTCACGAGTAAGATTTTTTCCCCTCCCTTTTTGGGATGAAGAACCATACTTTTATAGATAATATGGAAGGATATACAACGGGGAATTGAAAAAAGAACCAGCCCAAATGTTGGAGCAACAAACTTTTAAATGAGAGGCTATATATATGTATGTATGTATGTATATAAAAGAAGCCAACTTTCTTGAAAATGAATGAAAGTATAAATAAAGGGGCTTTGAAAAAAAATGGCCCGAACAAAGGAGCAACCAAAGACAAAACAAAACAAAAAACACGCCAATATAACTAGCAACCTTGAGGAAGATGGAGAGAAACCTCACTTATCCATATGTTCTAATTTTGTATACATCAACTACTTGGTGTAAGCAAGATAGATCATTTCATAATAATTTTCTTAGGCAATATTTGTGCTAATTGGAGGGGATTTTTTGTAACCCCATTATTCTTGGAGGACCTCATCCCTTTTTGTATATTTCACTGTATTGATGAAATTTATGGATTTCCAAAAAAAAAAAGAGAAAAAAAAGGCAAAATTACAAGATAACTGCTTTAGTTGTTAATAAGAATAAAATATAAAAGATTAACTAGAAAACTTAGAACGCCCAGAGAGGCAGGGAAATGCTTGCTGCCCAAATCTCCTTCCCGGACAGCCGGTCTTCTAAAACCCATTAAAACTCTCCTATTTCTCTTGAGCCATAAATTGTAAAGAACGTTGCTTGCCAAAGTTCAATGAGAGGCTAGAATGAACAGATGTGGAGTAGCAATTTGTTTATCTTGAAATCAATTTTGGTGGAAATCATATGAATTCTTTGTTTCATAGTTTTCTTAACTTACATTGAAGTATGAACACTATTTATAGAGTGTTGGCGTTCTACACGTAACTTGTAAGATATGCCCATATATTTGCATCAAGCATGTAATTTGGGAAACACAATGACGAAACGAAAGTCATGGATATTATTGTTATTTAATTTCAAACATGTTAGGATATGCTAAGGACACATCTAGCTCACATCAGGCATGCATATAAGTATCTAGATTCGAGAGCCAGTGCTATATATCTAGTTTGTGTATTTGTCATGCAAATAATTGTTTTAACCCCATGGTTTAAATAAACTTGGTCTCTTCATTTCAGGGTGCCCCAGAAACCATCCAAGAGAGGCTCACCGATATACCTTCATTTTATGTTGAGACGTATAAGAAATATACACGACAAGGTTCCCGTGTCCTTGCTCTTGCTTACAAATCACTTCCAGACATGACAGTAAGATATTCGTCACATCTCCACCACATCTATATATAAATATAAAAGGACTGTACGTTGGTTTGTACATGGCTTGTTTTCACTGTCATCATCATTGCCATTGTAGTAGTCCCTGTTATTGTCACAGTTGACAATTTCATTTTTTTGTTACGGTTATTTTTTCCACTGTGATTTTCATAATCATCATTGTCATGGACGTTATCACTATCTTTATCTCGGAAACATGGACACTCTATTTTGAGCACATTGCTGTTTTCCCACAGTTATGTTTGGACATGCACTGGAGACATGCTGTGGACGTGTGATTTGAAATGTCTAATCTTTTTAATTGCTTCTAAAATCTTGGACACAATAAGGTCATATTAAAACATGAAGGGGAACAGATGTGGTGACATGTAACAGAGAAAATGCACAAAACTATTTTTCAAAAGAAAAAAGTTTTTTTTTTATCAAGTCTAAAATTATTTACGCAAGGAACTAAGATGTAATGAAAAGAAGGATAAAAATCTATTGGAACTGAACCAAAAAAAAAAAAAGATTTCTTTTGATGAATCTGTGTAAAAGTAATTCTGCACTGTTCAGACGCAAGTTTTTTGTGTTTGTTTTCTTTATAAAAATGTATATTTTGAGGGAAATTGATCTTATTTTGTTGTTAAATAATATTTTGTCCAAGAAGATAAACACTTCATTTAACAATATTTATATTTGCTTAAAATTGAATCGATGAAGTTGGAAGTCGGGATCTTTAATTTATTAAAGTATTAATAGGTGGAAAAGTATATTAAAAACGTGTAAATGACCTAATTTCTTAGAAAATGGTATGCCTTCTTTTCTGTATTTTGTCATGTTTGTGTCCATGTTCCTTAGATCATTGTCATTCTCCTCTTGATTGTTGTCATCAATATTATGTAATTTGAATTTATCAAACAAAATATTATGTAATTTGAAATGGAATGTACATAAATCTATAATTTCATTATATGAATGCTTCATTTACCTGACTGGTTTCTATTTCTTTCCAATATTGAAGGTTAGTGAAGCTAGAGGCCTGGATAGGGACTTGGTGGAGAGTGACCTGACATTTGCTGGTTTTGCGGTAATCAGGGACTTTCTCTCTCTTATTTCATTTTTAGTATTTGATCATATTTTCTCTTGTTAATCAAAGCCACTCATACTTATCCCCACCCATAATTGATTTTCCCAATTTTTACTCTTACAAAAATTTCAGCTTGCTGTGAAAGCTATTTTTCTGTTCCTTCGTCCGTATTTTCTACTGTTTAATGTTCATCTTACATTCCAGGTGTTCAATTGTCCAATTAGAGCAGATTCGGCTACAGTATTATCTGAGCTTAAAGGATCATCCCATGACTTGGTACAGTTTATCTAGCCTAATTATTGCCACTTAATTGTGACTAATAGAAAATGCTTATTGGTTTACTATATCAGTGAGATTTAAGAGCTTCATTGTCAATTTAGTAAGAAACTAATCTTCTTTCCCCTTTTGCGTTTTATGTGTCTATGATGAGAAGCTGTAATATGAATTAATCAGTACCAGGGGATTATGATGTGGATTTGTTATGTTGTGAAACCGAGCTATGTTCTTTAGTTTCTGTACTCCAAAGCGAAAGTATCTGACTATGGTATTCTTTGAAATTCAGAATTGTGGATCTTTGAAATCAGATTTCTGGATTAAGCATCTAACTGGATGAACAAGACATTTTGGACATCTGAAAATTATCAATTTTGGAAGATATACTCAATTATGTTAGTTCTTATATTATCAATAGAATCTGAATGTCAACCCACGGCTGTCTAAGTGTGCGAATACATCTCAATTGATCTAATGGTACATAGAATCAACTCCAATTTGCAAGTCCACGTCAATTAAATTTTTAATATTCATCTGGATTCTAACCGTGGCCATAAGAATTTTCTTTGATTCTTGAAACCTCTATTTACCTCCTTTGATCTCCTATGTATATCATGTAACTGCAAACTCGGTTGATTTATCAAGGCATTCTTGTAGGCCTCGTTATGTCTTATAGGATTCTGCCATCTGCTTAGTGATTTGTTTCCCATATTTGCAACCTACGTCTCATTCTTTGCCATTTCTTTTCATAAGTCCAGCTTTTCTTAGTTGATCTCATCTTCAATCTCTTTCAGTGCAGCTCATTTTTTATTCTCATTTATTTGAAGCAAGTGACAAGTGTGAAATACATGTTTTTTTGTTGTATTAGGTAATGATTACTGGTGACCAAGCTTTAACAGCGTGCCACGTAGCTAGCCAGGTTCATATTACCTCAAAGCAGATTTTAATTCTCAATTCAAAGAAGGGAACTGAGGAATATGAATGGCTCTCCCCAGATGAGTTACAGACAGTTCCCTACAGGTGAATTTTATTAGTATTTAAAGTCCTCATTTTGATTCTACTTTTTCCCCCTTGCTTCTCAACCGTGCTGATTTACATTTTTTTCCCTAGATATATTAATGTTGGTGTTTACATTTACTTGATTTCTTTTCCCTCATATAAATTTCCTCAGAGAGAAAGAGGTGGGAAATTTATCAGAGACATATGATCTGTGTATTGGAGGTGACTGCATCGAAATGCTACAACGCACTTCCACTGTGCTGGATGTTATTCCATACGTTAAGGTTCTCGATCTTTCTCTTTTGTAAGAATATTGTTTTTCGCAATGATGCCATCTTGATGCCGTACATTTGAAGTGTTCTATTAGGTTTTTGCAAGAGTTGCTCCAGAGCAGAAAGAACTCATATTGACCACGTTCAAAACAGTTGGAAGAATGACGTTGATGTGCGGGGATGGAACAAACGATGTTGGAGCTTTGAAGCAGGTCTTGTCTTAAGATGTGAAGTAGCAGATAGATTTTATGCTAGAACATTTAACTTGGATGTTTGAGATGAATGTCTTCCCTATATAACACTTATTTTTTCCTTGTTTATCAGGCCCATGTAGGAATTGCTCTCCTAAACGCAGTACCTCCTCCTCAAAGTGGTAACTCTTCTTCAGAAGCATCTAAAGATGAGGCTGTACGGTCTGCAAAGTCAAAGAAATCTAAGCCTTCATCCGAATCATCAGGAAAAGCACTTGTAAGTGGAGAAGGTTCTTCAAAAAGCAAAGTTGGTGCAAAACTGGATTCCGTTGCTGAGCAAGCTAGTAACCGTCCAAGGACACCTGCAGAGATGCAAAAACAAAAGCTAAAGAAACTGATGGATGAGTTAAATGAAGAGGGCGATGGGCGCTCTGCCCCTATTGTCAAGCTTGGGGATGCATCCATGGCATCACCATTCACAGCAAAGCATGCTTCTGTTGCCCCTACTACCGACATTATTCGCCAAGGTCGAAGTACTCTAGTGACAACTCTCCAGATGTTTAAAATACTCGGTCTCAACTGCCTCGCTACTGCATATGTACTGAGTGTTATGTATTTGGATGGTGTAAAGCTTGGCGATATTCAAGCGACAATCAGTGGAGTATTCACAGCAGCCTTTTTTCTCTTCATCTCACATGCACGCCCCCTTCCGACACTTTCAGCTGAACGACCCCATCCACATATCTTTTGCTCTTATGTTCTCCTTTCTCTGCTAGGCCAATTTGCAATCCACTTATTATTCTTGATTTCTTCAGTGAAAGAAGCCGAAAAGCACATGCCCGATGAATGTATAGAGCCAGACTCTGATTTTCATCCCAACTTGGTTAACACGGTTTCATACATGGTAAGCATGATGCTTCAGGTAGCTACCTTTGCTGTAAACTACATGGGTCATCCCTTCAACCAGAGTGTATCCGAAAACAAACCGTTCTTATACGCCCTCTTGGCTGCGGTCGGTTTCTTCACCGTTATTACCTCCGATTTGTTCAGAGACCTGAATGATTGGCTGAAACTGGTTCCATTGCCTGTGGGATTGAGGGACAAGCTTCTGGCTTGGGCACTTCTTATGTTCTTGTGCTGTTACTCTTGGGAAAGACTGTTGAGATGGATGTTCCCGGGTAAAATCCCGGCGTGGCGGAAGCGACAACGATTGGTAGCGGCTAATCTGGAGAAGAAGAAACAGCTCTGAGTGATTTTTTTGGTGGCAATGGCGGCGGAATCAGCAGTTGATAAGCAATGGGATTGAGCCCAAGTGTTGTAGCAATAGAAGGAAAATGATGATTTATATTTGCCACTGAGGCATACTAAGTGGTGGAATTTTGTCAAAATCACTTATAAAATTTAGGAGGATTAGACTTTCTATTTATGGGTAAATTTTAGACTGACGAAACTATTGATTGGATGCAATTTTTCAAAAAGATGTAAATGACACACTTAGTCATCGTTGCTTTATCCTAATTTTAATGAAATGTTCTTACAGAGTTCAGTACTCTTTTCATCATCGAGAGTGCTATTGGGTTTATACAATTTAGTGTTGTTAAGTCAAGTTATATGAAATTGTTTATTTTAATCTTTCGATTTGTTGATGTTATAAGTTATGCACGTTTAAGCTTTCTAGACTTTTTATAGTTGTAAATGTATAAATTGAATGAAAATTATTATATTTTTATAATATATATTTTTAAGCTATGTATGTCCGGAGGGGCAAAAACTACGAGTTGAACATCCCCTTCAAATTTATGTTTAAGAGATCAAATCTTCTTAACTTGTATCTTTATATTAGAAACAAATATTAACTGATTATGATGTATTTTTAGCTTCTTTGCTATAGTTTTATTTTATTGTTTTTAAGTATGTTTTTTGAGTTTGGTTTTAGGAAATGACACTTTTTTTTTTGGTTCATGTCTCAATCTCCAATTTAGAAGAATCGGGTAGAAGTATGTATGAAATTGTGAAACTGAAAAGTCAAGTCAAATTGATCTATTCGGTTTGATCTCTTCAAAATTTTCAAGTTTTGATGGTGTGATTTTTTCAAAATTTGAAGTTTGATTTTGTTTGATAGTTTAAAAGTTCAATTTGAACGGCATGGAACCTTCGTCGTGTTATAACCTTACTATATTACTAAATAAATAGCACAATGCTAACTTGAGCTTAGCTCAACTAGCTAAGAATTATAATTTCAATCAAAAGGTCAAGTTCCAATTTCTACTCCCACAAATTGTTGAACTAAAAAAAAAGTAAATAGTACAATCCAATAGTAGGTAGAAGTAACTAAATAAATAGCACAACTTAATAGTAAATATCACAACTCTAATAGTAAGTAAAAATGACATGCTCAATTGGTTAAGATATTATAAGGTCAAATGTTTGAATTCCAACCTCTTTATTGTCTAACTTCTCAAACTTTTTATTGTCTAATTCAAAAGAAAAAAAAAAGAAGAAAGCAAATTTTAAGAAAATGTGAGATGAAAATATAAGTATAAAAGGAAATTAATTTACAAAGGAAATATTCGCCCTTGTTAAAATAAAGCTACAAAACATCACATCTTGTTTTAAAAAAAAAGACACATCACATCTGACCAGAGTTTTAAATTTCGTTGATATGTCTGACATTTTTACATATCTATGAGTTCGACATCTGTTGGATTTTATAGTAAATTATGAAAGAAAGTGTTGGTTTGAAACATTAAAATTGAATTGATGTTTCATTTATGTTGTTGTTATTTGACTTGAAATTCAAAGGTTTCAAAATGGTTTGAAACATCAAAATGTGTTGATGTTTCTTTTACAAATTTAACTTAAAAGTTAAATTTGTGAGTTATGTTTGAATCTTTACAAGTAACTACACAATTGAATTACTTTTTATGTATGTTTCATTTTGTTTATATTAATTTTATTTTTGGAGAGTTACTAAGTTGCTAGCCTATAAATAGCAACTTGTTTCTTCATTTGAAGCATCTCATTCCATTTTGGAGTATCTCATTCCAATTGAAGAGTTCTTCTCTCATCTCTTTCTTCTCTTTAATCTTGAGTCAAGTTGAGAGCAAGTATCCAAGAGTTTTGCCAGATCCGAGTAGTTCAAGGTTGCTGTTCTATCTGAGTTAGTCGTTGTATCCTGCTGAGACAATCGCTGTAGCCTGCTTGCAACCCGTGCAGAGCAAATAATGTTCTTCAGGACAGCGCTTCGTAAGCGTGCCTCGACTACTTATTATATTTTAGAAACTGTTATTACATACAGTGTCTGTATTATTATTTACACTATAATTGTTTGTTGTCAGTTAAGTTGTAATCAAATTTGCTAGTCTTACTCAGTTCTTATACACAGTGAATTATTATTTCCAACAACATCAACATGAGAGGTGAATCAACATTCTCATTATATCATAGAAAAATAGATGAAATATTACAAAAATATCAACAAAATATCACTAATGTAGACTAATATTAAAAAAAAAAAAACTTATTTTAAATGGTGAAATGCTAATTTGTTAATTTTTTAATGAATTTTTATATTTATAATTTTTTTTTGAAATATCTATTGGTATCCACATTTTATCGATATTTCCATAAAATTGATTGAGAGTATGAGACATTAACATTTCTGGCTACATCGAACATTTAAAACCTTGCATCTACTCATCTAAGTTGAAACTTCTATCCAAAAATATGAGATTGTAACATAATAGAAAACCTAATATGAGTAAATGCCACAAATGAGACAAATAAAGGGGGTATTCAAGAGGTTTGGGATGGTTTTTAATTTTAGGCTAATATGACTTTTGAGGGTATGAAATGACTATGTTGCACCTTTAAAAAAATCCTAATTTTGTTTGTTCATCTCTTACCCCTCACGCAAATTCACCTCCTCAAGCACGCACCACTCCAGACGATTACTAGCAGGCGACGGCGGCGGCTTCGGCTCCGGCAGTGACGGACGGCGACGGCGACGGCGACGGAAGAAACGCACGGAGACGGCAGCGACGACAACGACCTCCACGCCATTTACTGAAATTTCTTTCTTTGGGTAGGCTTGACAAACTTTCTTCACAACTTTACGCCATTTACTGAAATTTCTTCTTTGGGTAGGCTTAACAAACTTTCTTCAAAGTTTATACTTTTTTTGTTGATGAAAGCTTCTTTTTACATTGTTGAGGAACAGAATGTGGGTTGTTTGCTAGTTTTTTTTTTTGTTTTTTTTTTGAAGTATTTGCCTATGAATACTAGGTTGTTAGTTTGTTTTTGCTCTTTATTGCATTGGTTTCTAAGTATAAGACATTACGAGAGGGAAAAATGAATGCAAAAGTCTCTAATTAGGGTCAATTAGGGTCAATTTTTGATTTATTGTACTTTTACTCTAATTTATGAGTTGAGGACTTGAGAGACCTAAAGGCTAAAGGTACCAAATCGAACCGAGGTGAAGTTCTGGTAAAAATGGCAAGGGCATGGGCATCAATTTTTGTTCTTTTATATATTGGTATCTCTTTTCTTAGCTTTTGATCCAAATTCCACTGCACTGAACTTTGCTCTCTCCCAACTTTAATTTGGCTCTCAGCGACCTGGCAGCTTAATCGAGCTGTGGAAGAAGATTAAATTATTGCAGAAATTAGTTCGCCTCTTGGGTTCCCTTCATTTGTATCCTGTTGGGTAATTTCTCTCTCAGCTATTCACATTATTTCTTTGTTTTCTTGATGGAGTTTTGGTTTTGGGTTGCCAATAATGCACATAACTTGTTCGAATGCATCGCTTCTTCCATTTTTTACTCGTTTTTTAATATTTGAAGTGTTCGTTAGAATGCCAATTCTGTATTGCCTGATAACTGTTCGACACAATGCCTCTTCGAGGTTGAATCTGGATGTGTGTTCTTCTATGTTAAATTTAAGCCTTCTCCAATGTACTTGATGTTCATTTAGGCCCCATTTGATAACCATTTGGTTTTTGGTTTTTAAAAATTAAACTTGTTTTCTCCCAATTTCTCTACAATAGCTTGGTTTTTAAAAACATATGTAAAAGTAGATAACAAAACAAGGAAAACCATAGGTGGAAGTAGTATTTATAGGCTTAATTTTCAAAAACTAAAAACCAAAAACCAAATGGTTATTAAATGGGGCCTTAGTTGTTTAATCTGTTTATTAAACTCCTGAGATATTTCATGTGACTTGGGAGATATTCACCTGTTTTTTTAGGTGCTCATAGGAGTTGAAATCGGGTTCTTTCAGTAGAAAAAGGGGGTTGACTAGTAGAAAAAGGAAAACATGTTGAAACACTTCCTTGGAAATATGCGGAAACATGTGGTTTGTGCATATGAAGTAAACAGGGCGAGGCCTTATTTCTTTGTGCCAACAAGTGACTTTCATAAGGGGGAGGTAAAATTTCTTGCCTTAGTTATCAATGTTCTTGTTTTTAACACCATTTTTTTCCTTAAACAAGAGACACAAGATTCCACTCTGTGTAAATTTACATACTAAGGTAACCCCCATACCAGAAAACCATATTGACTTGCACCTTTTTACAAAAAGGCATTCCACCCAACAAAAGTTTCCTGGATTGAATAGTTTTGAAAAGCTTTGCACCAAGAATTCGCACAAAGCTTGATTAATTCAAAGATTTCTTCCCATGAGGAGTGCATTTGTTATCAAAGATCCTCTTGTTCCTCTCAACTGGTAGCCTTGACAAGGTTGATCCAAAGAATCCTAGCTTTTCCTTTGAAACCGAGCTGCATAAGAAACCGAATATATTACTTTTAGCTCTGGAATTAATAATCCAAGCACTTCCAAATAACTTAAAACATACCTCATTTAAGCTTAACTATATAGGAGCTAGGAGTTAAATGGTAGGATAGGATCAAACGGTTATCCCATGAGAATAGTCGAGGTGCGCACAAGTTGGTCCAAACACTCATGGATATAAAAAGTAGTTTTGGGATCGGATGCCATATCATCCACCATGGGCCAATAGTGAAGTTGTTATCTTAGATGTCTATGAGGTGTTGAGTACAGACTAGTAACTAGAATTATAAATAATTCTACAAGGTTTTATATCAATTGTTGTAGGGTTAGACAGTAATCCTCATATAAATTGGCCTAGGGCACTGATGATTATAAAGAAAATCATATATTCTAATATAATCAATATTTATATATCCCTATATCCGCTTATGGGCTACTCTTGACTTCTAAAAGGATGTCCTCACATGATGCTACCCCAGAAGTTTTGATCACGAATAATTATCATGTTCATGTTGCTTAAATTGATCCATCTTTTGCATTAGAATAATTACTTGCCCAAATTTAACCGACCGACTTTTTTAAACCTTTGATTATCCAAACCTCTGCTTGATTGATGCTCTATCACAGGTTCATTATGCACCCAGAAGTTTCTTTGGTGTAGAAGACTTCTTAGATGATGATAACAGTCGGCCATATACATACCAAAAGGGGAAGAAATCCAAAAATCCAAAAAAGCACATATCATTTAAGCAACGGACAATAGCCTACATGGAACCATTTACACTTGACGTGTTCATCTCAAAGCGGTTCGTTTCAGCATCACTTACGCACAGGGTGACTTGCAAACAAGTTGCAGTTGCAGGTACTAACTCAAAAGATATTAAAGCTGTTCTTAAATCTCGTTCAGACATACCTGCTTGTTTGGCTGTTGGCCGTATTTTAGCTGAGAGGGCTAGAGAAGCTGATATTTATACCGCTAGTTATACACCTAGAGAGAGGGACAAATTTGAAGGCAAAATTAGAGCTGTGGTTCAGTCTCTTATTGATAATGGGATAGGTGTAAAAATTTATCTGGAGTAAAAAACCAGATACCGTTTTTGAAATAACACTTCATGAGTTTTCTATTTTGCTGTTATAATATCAAGGTGACTTCCCACATATTTTCTTTCCTCAGATACCACGTGGCTTTACAGGGTTTGTTTCTTATTATCTAAGCAGATTTTTCTTTTTGAATTCTCAAATTCTAACAAATAGTTAGGATAAAATCTTAATAACTTAACAAATGGTAATAGTCCTTATGCTTATGTTTGTCAACTCGTTAAGTTCATCACACCATCAGTAGCACTTGTAACAAAGATTTGTTTTTCCCCAATGTCTTCTAATTTTATTTTCAGATTCTTGAGTAAAGTGGTTATGAAGTATGAGAAAACTCTTTTGTTAAGTTTGATAGACTTTTGATATGTGGAATGAATAGCAATGCATATCTATTTAAATGCTTGATCATTAATGCTTAATTATAGTACACATACTTGAGTAAACATGTCAATTATTATTATTATTTTTTTGTTTTTTTTTTCTGATATAAACATTTCAATTATAATATTGAAAAAAAAAATTACTTATTGGACTGTGAATGCTCAGTAGAACCATTTAGGGTAAAATACACTTTTGGTCTTTGAAATTTGAACTTAATTTCTATTTGGTTATTAAGTTTTCAAAACTGACTCTTTGGTCTTTGATATTTGAATTTAGTTTTTATTTGGTCATTGAAGTTTCAAAAGTGACATGTTTGGTTCTTGAGACTTAAATTTGATTTTTAATTAGTCTCTAAAGTTTGAAATTGGTTTCTAAATGATCTCTAATTAGAATTGACTACTAATTTTTTTTATCACTAGTTGATATAATGAAATGATGATGTGACAGTTAAAATGTGATGGCTTGACTTTGCTCCTATGTGTTTTTTAAATGAGTTGGATTATTTTATATTTTATATACTCTAGGTCCAATTAGAAACCACTTTCAAACTTCAAAGACCAATTAGAGATCAAATAAGTCTCGAGGATCAAACATGTCACTTTTAAAATTTTAAGGGCCAAATAAAAATTAAATTCAAATTTCAAGGACCAAAAGTATTAACTTTGAGACTTTAGTACCAAATAGAAACTACGTTTAAATCTCAATGATCAAAAGTGCATTATATCCTTCATTCTATTAGCTCCTTTTCGTTAGTATAGTGATGCAAATCAAAACCCAAAAATTTGAAAAAAATCAACCAAACCTGATTCTCTCTTAAATTTGAGGGCTAATCATTTTTATTCTCAGATAAAAGATTATTTATTTATGTTTGGGCAAATTTTTCTAATGCCATCAAACATACTAAGTGCAAATTACTTTTGGCCCAAGTGTTTGTTCGAGAAGTAAAAACTTTTTTTTCTAATGAATGTCGAATAAAATATAAAGTAATCTGTGATTAATTACCTTTTAACAAAGTGCTTATAATTATTGTACATATTTTAGAGGCACTTTCAAACACATGTTGGGTTTTCGAATTTCAATTTGTGAAGAGATCAATCAATTTCTTGAAGTTGTACCACATATAACATTAATATTCTATGAATTTTATGAGGCTTTAGATTTAAAATATTGGATGCTTTAAAGTTTCAAAACTTTTACAACTCGTATTTGAAAATTCTTTTATTTTCTTAACTTTTTACAGGTCTCAAGTGAGCTTTGCCTTACTAGATTTTGGGTTTAAATCACTGTGTCACATGACATAATCTAATTGAATTAATTATAAAATCTTGTTTTTACCTCCAATTTAGCGAGATGTAAACAATTAAGTATCCATCCAAAGGGTTGACATTGATAGGAGGAGTTAGTTGATATTCTCAATTACGTGAAAGAAATATTGACAATGTATAAAAAATGTTAACAAATATCACTAATGTGAGTATAAATACTATTAATCAATTTGAGCACAACTTAATGAACAAGAATTCTATTAAAGTCGATGATTGTTGAATTCAAAATAAGAGTATAAATACTATTAATAAAGATTTTAAACTTATTTTAAAATTATGAAAATTTTATCTTAATTTAAATAACTTTTATGATTTTTTTATTTCCATGGTTTTTCTGAATACCTCTCATATCTTATCAAAATTTAATTTTTGTTTAAGAAAATCAATATTTAAATTTTTCATAAAATTGATGTTGGCTTTTTGGCCCTTAATCTCAAATTAATTAATTTTAATTAATTAATTAATTAATGTTTTGATGATAACAAACCTGTTATTAATTACTAACAATTTTAGTGTTTTTAAGTGTCCATGGTGTAGAGCTCGGAACAACGATTCCAACGCCTCTTGAATCACTCAAATCGGAGTTAAAACGAAGAAGTTATGGGCAAAACAAATTTGAACGGAAAATTCCCGACGCGATGACGTGGCAGCCAAGTCAGCAATGTGGACCATTTAGAGAGTGACACGTGGGCCTATGGTGGCTTTTTGTTTGTTTAAAAAGAAAAAGAAAAAAATTATATTATTATATATTATTTTTCTATGTGTCTAACGGTTTTTAAAATTTAAAAAAAAAAAAAAAAAAAAAATCTGACAGCATTAAATGCTGCCAGAAATCAGGCTGATTTAAAAAAAAAAAAAAAAAAAAATTATATATGTATTTTGACCGTTGGACACACATAAATATATATTATTATATTATATATATATTATATATATATTATATTATATATTTTATTTATTATTTACTTTTTACTTTTTATTTTCTTTTAATCTCCACCATTCATTTCACTTTTACTACAATCCAATGGCCCAAATTAAATTTTGATTTTTACCTCATTTCCCTCTCTATAAATACCATCTTCTTCTTCAAAATTCAATAACAAGTTTTACAACTTTCAATCCTCCAAAAATCTCAAAAAGCTCCCATTGTTGCTCTCTCCAAGCTCTAAATTTTTTCTTTTCATCTTTTTCTTGAGAGAGAATTATTGTATTGTGAGGATTCTTTTTGTGTGAGAAATTTGTAAATCCACTCTATTGAGAGAGTTGTAAGTGTGATTCCATAAACTATTCAATCTTTGTATCGGTTTGATCCTAATCCGTGGAAAGGATTGAGTTTGCTCTTGAACTCGAAAAAGGAGCGTTGTAGCGGTTGGGCTCTAATCCGTGGAAAGAGTCGATAAAGTTTGTTTTATTCAAATTCCCAAGAGGCGCTTGGGGAGTGGAGTAGGTCGAGTTTGACCGAACCACTATAAAATTACGGTGTCATCCTTTCTAACTCTTCTCTATTTACTTTAGAAATTAATCGTAGTGATCTATTGCATGCTTTAATTTGCTTTTAATTGTTTATTGTGTTAGATTGAATTAATTTTCCATACTTTATAACTATCTTGCTTATTATATTAATTATCCTTTTTATTGTTTTATAAAAAGTTTGATAATTAGAAAATTGAGCATAGATTAGTAAAAAGTTTTATAATTTTTAAATAAACCCTATTCACCCCCCCTCTAGGGTTGCCATACCGATCCAACAATTGGTATCAGAGCGAGGTTGCTCTTTTAGAATTTTTTTATAAACTTTATTGTTTGAGTTTTATGGCAAACGTAGTAGTAAATGGTGTGATTGAAGGACAATCCACCTCTAGACCTCCTTACTTTGATGGGTCAAATTATGCTTATTGGAAAGCTAGAATGAAAATTTATTTGCAATCCGTTGACTATTATTTATGGTTAAATGTAGTTAAAGGTCCTTATATTCCCATGAAAATAGTTAATGAAAATGATGTGCCTAAATTAGAAGAAGAATATGATGACAATGATATGAAAAAATGTGCTTTTAATGCTAGAGCAATAAATTGTCTATATTGTGCTTTAAGTAAAGATGAATTTAATAGAATATCTATGTGCTCTTCGGCTAAAGAAATATGGAATACTCTTGAAGTGACTCATGAGGGAACTAATCAAGTTAAAGAGTCAAAAATTAGCATGCTAGTTCATAATTATGAATTATTTAAGATGGATGCTAATGAATCTATTACCGAGATGTTTACTAGATTTACTAACATTATAAATGCTTTGAAGGGTCTTGGAAAAATATATACTACCTCCGAAAATGTTAGGAAAATTCTTAGGTCTCTACCTAAGAATTGGGAAGCAAAGGTGACGGCGATTCAAGAAGCAAAAGATCTCACCAAACTTCCTTTGGAGGAACTTATTGGCTCTCTCATGACACATGAGATTACCATGAAGGAGCACATGGAGGATGAGTCCAAAAAGAAGAAGAGTATTGCATTAAAGACCATATCCTTGGAAGTTGAATCCGAAGGTGAGGATGTTCTTGATGAAGATGATATTGCATATTTTTCACGTAAGTATAAAAACTTCATCAAGAGAAAGAAACAATTCAAGAAGCACATTTCCAACCAAAGAGAGTCAAAAGGTGAAAAGAGCAAAAAGGATGAGGTAATATGTTATGAATGCAAGAAACCGGGTCACATAAGAACGGATTGCCCTCTCCTTAAATCATCCAAGAAATTCAAGAAGAAAGCAATGAAAGCTACTTGGGATGATAGTGATGAAAGTGAAAGTGGAAGTGATGAAGAAGAAGTAGCAAATTTTTGCTTCATGGCTCATAGTGACAAGGGTGATGAACAAGATGATGAGGTAACTCTAGAACCCCTTTCCTATGATGAATTGTTTGAAGCTTTTGAAAATATGCAAAAAGACTTAGAAAAGCTTGGTTCCAAATATGTTATGCTTAGAAAGAAATACAATGTTTTAACTAGTGAAAATAAGTCTTTACTTGATGAAATTTCTTGCTTAAAAGACAATGAGCATGATGTTGTTCAAATTGATGAAGTAAATGTCTCTTGTGATAAGCATGTTTTTGATTGTGATGAGAAAAATGCCTTGCTTGATAAAGTTAGATT
Organism: Trichosanthes truncata; assembly: GCA_033996785.1. Classification (NCBI taxonomy): domain Eukaryota; kingdom Viridiplantae; phylum Streptophyta; class Magnoliopsida; order Cucurbitales; family Cucurbitaceae; genus Trichosanthes; species Trichosanthes truncata. Next base: position 40,446,489 of record JAWPNB010000004.1, on the reverse strand, counting down.
TCTTGAGCATGATAGTTGTGAAAAAGATAACTTGATTAATTTGCTTAAGGAAAAAGAATTAAATGCTTTGCAAGAACTTGGTAAGGCTAAAGAGTCTATTAAAAAGTTGACAATAGGTGCTCAAAGGTTGGACAAAATAATTGAAGTAGGCAAGCCTTATGGTGATAAAAGAGGATTAGGCTACATTGATGAATGTTCTACTCCCTCAAGTTCTAAAACTATTTTTGTTAAAGCATCTCCTATTGTGCCTAAGCTTAATATGCCTAAGGTTGTGTCTAAGCATGATAAATCTAGTGTTGTGCCTATATGTCATCATTGTGGTGTTGAAGGTCATATTAGACCTAAGTGCTTTAAATTGAAATATGCTTTTACTACTTCTTCAAGAAGAAATTTTTCTCAAAGAGCAAAGTTTCACAATGCTCCAAGAAAGAATTTCTCCAAGAAAAGTAGAGTGCATAAATTTGTTGTAAGAGATAAATCCTTGCATAATGTTGTTTGTTTCTCATGTGGCAAGTATGGACATAAAGTGTATTCTTGTTTCTTGTCTAAATCCAATGCTTTAAATGTGGATGCAAAAATGAAATGGGTTCCCAAGTTTGTAAATGCTAACCTTTTAGGACCCAAACAAGTATGGGTACCAAAAGATCAATCTTGAACACTTTTGTTTATAGGTTTGTTTGAAAGTATCCAAGAAAAACAAATGGTACTTGGATAGTGGTTGCTCAAGGCACATGACGGGAGACCAATCCAAGTTTGTCAATCTTTCTAAAAAGGATGGAGGTTTAGTAACCTTTGGTGACAACAAGAAAGGTAAAATTATTGGTAAGGGTAGTATAGGTAATGGTTCTTCTACCTTGATTGAAAATGTGCTTTTAGTTGATGGTTTAAAGCATGATTTACTAAGTATTAGTCAATTATGTGATAAAGGCTTTCGAGTTGTGTTTGATAAAAAGAATTGCATCATTGAAAATGCTAGTGATAGAAAAGTCTTGTTTGTTGGCAATAGGGATGAAAATGTGTACACTATTGATTTGAATGATTGCCCTATTAGTGATAAATGTCTTTCGGCTTTGCATGATGATTCTTGGTTATGGCATAGAAGACTAGGACATGCTAGCATGCACTTAATTTCAAATATTTCCAAGAATTCTTTGGTTAGAGGTCTTCCAAAATTTAAATTTGAAAAGGATAAAGTTTGTGATGCTTGTCAAATGGGTAAGCAAACCAAGTCCTCCTTCAAATCTAAAAATGTGATCTCTACAACTAGACCCCTTCAACTATTACATATGGACTTATTTGGCCCTTCTAGAATTGCTAGTTTTGGAGGAAATTATTATGCCTTTGTGATTGTTGATGATTTTTCAAGATTTACTTGGGTTTTGATGATAAAACATAAGGATGATGCTTTGAAAAGTTTTGCTAGTTTTGCAAAAAGAGTTCAAAATGAAAAAGGATTTTTGATTTCTAAAATTAGGAGTGATCATGGAGGAGAATTTGATAGTATTGCTTTTGAAAATTTTTGTGAAGAAAATGGTTTTTCTCATAACTTCTCCACTCCAAGAACTCCTCAACAAAACGGTGTGGTTGAAAGGAAAAATCGTACTTTGCAAGAATTTGCTAGGTCAATGTTGCATGAGTATGATTTACCTAAATACTTTTGGGCCGAAGCCGTTAACACCGCTTGTTATGTTTTAAATAGAGTTTTAATTAGGCCTTCTTTAGATAAAACTCCTTATGAGCTTTGGCATAACAAAATTGCAAATATTGGGTATTTCAAAGTGTTTGGTTGCAAATGTTTTATTTTGAACAACAAAGAAAAGCTTGGAAAGTTTGATTCTAAGACGGATGTTGGTATTTTTCTAGGTTATTCCTCTACTAGTAAAGCTTATAGAGTTTTCAATAAGAGAACTTTAATTATCGAGGAATCTATGCATGTTGTATTTGATGAATCTTGCAATAATGTTTCTAATGAGTCTATTTGTAGTGATGATTTAGAAAGAAATTTTGGAGATTTACTTGTTAGTGACAAAGACAAGGAAATTGATTCAAGCAAGCAAGAATTGAGCTTCAACGAAAAGAAGGAAGACGGTTCTTCATCTATGCCTAAAGAGTGGAGGTATGCTCCATCCCATCCCAAGGATTTGATTCTTGGTGATCCCAAACAAGGTGTGAAAACTCGTTCTTCTCTTAATTTGTTTAATAATCTTGCTTTTGTTTCTCAAGTTGAACCTAAAAGTTTTAAGGATGCCGAAAATGATGAGTTTTGGATTTTAGCCATGCAAGAAGAATTAAATCAATTTGAAAGAAACAAAGTTTGGGAATTAGTCCCTAGGCCTTCTAATGCTTCTATTATTGGAACTAAATGGGTCTTTAGAAATAAAATGGATGAAAATGGAAATATCATTAGAAATAAAGCTAGGCTTGTAGCTCAAGGTTATTGTCAAGAGGAAGGTATAGATTATGAAGAGACTTTTGCACCCGTTGCTAGATTAGAAGCTATTAGAATGTTACTTGCTTTTGCTTCTTATAAGAATTTCATCTTGTATCAAATGGATGTAAAAAGTGCTTTTTTAAATGGCTATATTATGGAGGAAGTTTATGTAGAACAACCTCCGGGCTTTGAAAGTTTTGATTTGCCTAATCATGTCTATAAGTTGAAAAAGGCTCTTTATGGCTTAAAACAAGCTCCAAGAGCTTGGTATGATAGACTTAGTAATTTTCTACTTGAGAATGGCTTTAAAATGGGTAAACTTGATACTACTCTCTTTATTAAGACTAAGGAAAATGATATGCTTTTAGTGCAAATATATGTGGATGATATTATCTTTGGTTCTACTAATCCTTCTTTGTGTGAAGAATTTTCTAAGTGTATGCATAGTGAGTTTGAGATGAGTATGATGGGAGAACTTAGCTTCTTCCTTGGACTTCAAATCAAACAACTCAAAGATGGTATCTTCATAAGTCAAGAGAAATACACAAAGGATTTGCTCAAAAGGTTCAAGTTCAATGAAGGTAAAATTGCAAAAACTCCTATGAGCACATCCACTAAGCTTGACAAGGATGAAAAAGGTAAATGTGTAGACATAAAAGCTTATCGAGGTATGATCGGATCTCTACTTTATTTAACCGCTAGTAGACCCGATATCATGTTTAGTGTATGTCTTTGTGCTAGATTTCAATCTTGTCCTAAGGAATCCCATTTGCATGCCGTTAAGAGAATCTTTAAATATTTGCTTGGGACTATTGATTTAGGTTTGTGGTATCCTAGAAATGTAGAGTTTAATTTGGTAGGATATTCCGATGCGGATTTTGCCGGAAGTTTACTTGACCGTAAGAGTACTAGTGGGACTTGCCAATTTCTTGGTAGCTCCTTAGTATCTTGGTTTAGTAAAAAGCAAAATTCGGTTGCCTTATCCACTACCGAAGCGGAATATATTGCGGTTGCTAGTTGTTGTGCTCAAATTCTTTGGATGAAACAAACTCTTTGTGATTTTGGATTAAAGTTTGATAATGTGCCTATATTTTGTGATAATACTAGTGCTATTAATTTGACTAAAAATCCTATTCATCATTCTAGGACTAAACATATTGATATTAGACATCACTTTATTAGAGAGCATGTGCAAAATGGTAATATTATTCTTGATTTTGTGACCTCTAATAATCAATTAGCGGATATTTTCACCAAGCCTTTGAATGAAGAAAACTTTTGCAAAAATAGGCTTGAGCTTGGTATTATTCGTTGCGATGCCTCTTGAATTTACTATTTTGCTTTTTTATCTTTTTAAAGCATATTGATAGAGGGAGTTATGCAAAATATGTATCCATGTTCTTAGGGGGAGCTTTCATATAGTTTTTAATATTTCTCAATTGTGTTTTTTTGATGATTCCAAAGGGGGAGAAGTTTAAGAAAAATATGTTCTAAATTTTGTATCATGTTGCATTAATTTAGGGTGAGAATTAATTTAATTATTTTGAGTGAATTTTCAAGTATGAGCTTTATGGTGATATATTGGACTTTATATTCAAATTATTACTTGGACACATGTACTACCTTGGTTTTTATGAACTTCGAGTTATTTTTCTTTTGTGGTTTGTCATCATCAAAAAGGGGGAGATTGTTGGCTTTTTGGCCCTTAATCTCAAATTAATTAATTTTAATTAATTAATTAATTAATGTTTTGATGATAACAAACCTGTTATTAATTACTAACAATTTTAGTGTTTTTAAGTGTCCATGGTGTAGAGCTCGGAACAACGATTCCAACGCCTCTTGAATCACTCAAATCGGAGTTAAAACGAAGAAGTTATGGGCAAAACAAATTTGAACGGAAAATTCCCGACGCGATGACGTGGCAGCCAAGTCAGCAATGTGGACCATTTAGAGAGTGACACGTGGGCCTATGGTGGCTTTTTGTTTGTTTAAAAAGAAAAAGAAAAAAATTATATTATTATATATTATTTTTCTATGTGTCTAACGGTTTTTAAAATTTAAAAAAAAAAAAAAAAAAAAAATCTGACAGCATTAAATGCTGCCAGAAATCAGGCTGATTTAAAAAAAAAAAAAAAAAAAAATTATATATGTATTTTGACCGTTGGACACACATAAATATATATTATTATATTATATATATATTATATATATATTATATTATATATTTTATTTATTATTTACTTTTTACTTTTTATTTTCTTTTAATCTCCACCATTCATTTCACTTTTACTACAATCCAATGGCCCAAATTAAATTTTGATTTTTACCTCATTTCCCTCTCTATAAATACCATCTTCTTCTTCAAAATTCAATAACAAGTTTTACAACTTTCAATCCTCCAAAAATCTCAAAAAGCTCCCATTGTTGCTCTCTCCAAGCTCTAAATTTTTTCTTTTCATCTTTTTCTTGAGAGAGAATTATTGTATTGTGAGGATTCTTTTTGTGTGAGAAATTTGTAAATCCACTCTATTGAGAGAGTTGTAAGTGTGATTCCATAAACTATTCAATCTTTGTATCGGTTTGATCCTAATCCGTGGAAAGGATTGAGTTTGCTCTTGAACTCGAAAAAGGAGCGTTGTAGCGGTTGGGCTCTAATCCGTGGAAAGAGTCGATAAAGTTTGTTTTATTCAAATTCCCAAGAGGCGCTTGGGGAGTGGAGTAGGTCGAGTTTGACCGAACCACTATAAAATTACGGTGTCATCCTTTCTAACTCTTCTCTATTTACTTTAGAAATTAATCGTAGTGATCTATTGCATGCTTTAATTTGCTTTTAATTGTTTATTGTGTTAGATTGAATTAATTTTCCATACTTTATAACTATCTTGCTTATTATATTAATTATCCTTTTTATTGTTTTATAAAAAGTTTGATAATTAGAAAATTGAGCATAGATTAGTAAAAAGTTTTATAATTTTTAAATAAACCCTATTCACCCCCCCTCTAGGGTTGCCATACCGATCCAACAATTGAAACTTGTTATTTCCCATACCATTGAGTTTTAAATCCTTTCACTGAATATTAAAAAATTTTAAATTAATATTTAGGTTAAAATGTCATTTTAGTCTATATACTTAGAGTTTCATTTCATTTTAGTTCTTGTATGTCCAATTTTAGTCCCTAAATTTTTATTAAAACATAAAATTAGTCCATATTGCTAGTTTATTGTTAACTTTTCTTAAAAAATTAGTCTCTATTAATCTTCTATCTATAAATTTTGGAAATATGTTATATTGTGTATTTTCTTGCATAAAAATTATTATTATTATTTAACCAATTTCAAAAAAAATTAACTTCAAACAAATGGTAGGAACTAATTTTAAAATTAATTAAAACTACATGGACTAGAATGAAAATTTGAAAGTACATTAATTAAAATGAAATGAAACTCTGATTACAAAGATCAAAATGATATTTTAACTTAATATTTACGTAACAAATAAATGGAAAAAAGAGAATATATAAAGAGGGAATTAGGGAAATTTTCTCTTTGACAGATTTATTTAAATTAAAAACAATCGAAGGAAAGCAAAAGCCCTATCTTTCAAGATAGTTCCTCATTTTCAGATTATCGTTTTTACGGTTCTCTTCTCAGATCGCTCTCCATTTTCGTCGGCTTCCCAGGTACTCTCTAGCTTCTTTTGTCTCTGTCAACAAGTTATTGTTGAACTTTGGTTGGTTACCGAGAGAGAGTGAGGGAAATGAGATGGAGCTGAAATCGCCTGATGTTTGGTGTTTTTGTTGGGGGCTAATCGGAAATGTATCTTGACGCAACTTCTGGTTCAGAAGTTAGGGCTTGGTTAATTTATGTTAGAGCTTCGTAATTTGGATTAGAACATGCTATCCTTGTTCGATAAGTTAGGTCAATAACTTGTAGTTTTTTTTTTTTTTTTGGGGTTCATTTTGCTGAAGAAGTAGTGAAATTTTTCTGGGTATTTAGGGGTCTCAAGTTTTTGGTTTGGAGCTTAGCGCAGTTCTTTGAGTTTTTTTTTTTTTTTTTTTTTTTTTTTATCTTAGGATTTTCCTTATTCTTGATTTATGCAATTGGAAAGTTTTACTTTTTTTTTTTTTAAAATTTTTATTTTGTTTTGTTGTTCTTCGCTCCTTTTTATTGTTCTTGGCTTTTGTTTTTGTATGGTCTATTTTCCTTTAGAATGAAACCTTCTTTCTTCATGTGTGAACATTCTTCTACTGTCTCTGCTGAAAAGATAATAGCATCTAAAATTTGTCTTCCTTCGATAAAGCCAACCGGGAAACATCAATGGTGAAAGTAAGTACTTTTTTTAATCTTTCCACCAAAACTTTCACAATATTTTTATTAAGAGGAGAAAGAAGGCTCACCATTACTGGTGATGTATCTGCATGCACCCTTGATTTGTATTATTTGTGTTGAAGACTCTGTTCATTTGATTTTTGTATCTCTCTTTTACTTCTTGTGATAAGAGAGTTTGAAAAAGGAATATGATGTGCTGCAATATTTTTTTACTCTGGCATTATGTGTATGTGAGTAGATCATGACGCAAGATTCAAATATGGAGGTGGATTCTAGTTTGCCTGAATGTGAGAAGAAGGAAGTAGGCTTTTCTAATGTACAGAAAGCTGAGGGAAATGTAGAAGAGTTCTCAACAGAACATGAAGGTAAGAGGAAAGAAGCAGTGTCTTCGGCAGTGCAAGAAGATAGCAAAATGAAAGAAGACTTTCCCGCAGAACAAGTAGACGACATGAAAGGAGCTGTGACCGAAGTTGGGAACACTCCTGAAGCTGGAAAGTCTGATGAAAAGTGCATTGAAGAAGGGTCACGTAAAAAGAAAACTGTAAAAGTTTTGAAGGTAAAGCGAAAAATTATAAAGAAACCCCCAGCTAGCAGTGTATTGAGGGCCAAAAAGGAACAGGTTGAACAGGAAGACGATAAAAAGGAAAAAGAGGTTCCTGTAGCCCAAGAAGTTGGAGAAACTCTTGAAGCTCAGAATCCCACTGAAAATTCCAGCAAACCAGAGTCAAAGACGAAGAAGATTAATAAAGTTTTGAAGGTGAAAAGGAAAATTGTAAAGAAATCTCCTACCAGCAGCCAAATTAAGACTAATAAGCTCCAGAGTAGTCCTAAGGTGCAGGCCAGAAAGAGACGGGAGAACAATAAGAGTGCGTTGCAGGCAAATGGGGAAGATAGTGAAAAAAAGGTGGAAGATACAGAGAAGCCTGACCAAAAGGAAAATGTTAATAGAAGTATCTCGAAAGAGGAGCATATTGAAAAGGGTGAAGAGACTTCTGTTAGCCATAAAAACATTTCTGAGTTTAAAAATAGTGTCAAGGAACAGAAGAATACAGAGAAGGCTGGTTCTTCAGATAAGAGCATAAAGAATCAGAAAAAGAAAGAAAAGGACAGAGAGCAAAAGAGTCGAAGAGAAGATAAAAATAAAGAAAATCTTGGTGGATTGATTTTCATGTGCAGTGCAAAAACGAAGCCGGATTGTTTTCACTACAACGTAATGGGTGTTTCTGCTGGCAAAAAGGATGTTGTCCTGGCAATCAAACCTGGGTTGAAGCTCTTTCTCTATGATTTTGATCTCAGGCTTCTGTATGGGATTTATAAGGCATCATCTTCCGGTGGCATGAAACTTGAGCCAAAGGCTTTTAATGGGGCTTTCCCTGCTCAGGTTCCAGTTTTGTTAGTTATTATAAACTATTCCAGAAGCTATTCTTCTGATCTGTCAAGGACATTTTCTCAATTCCAAAATTGAAATTTCAGGTGCGGTTCAATGTTTACAAGGATTGTTTTCCACTACCTGAGAGCATTTTCAAGAAGGCAATCCAAGAGAATTATTATGAGAAGCACAAGTTCAAAGTTGAACTCACTGTTAAACAGGTGGATGTGTCAGGTTTCTTCTGCTAGCTTGACTTTTTAATAGCACTATTATATATTTTCCCTGTGATGACAGTGTAGGATTTCATCTTTCAGGTTAGGAAGCTCTCAGATCTTTTCCGACCAGTTGGACTCCACACGAGTTCTGCTACTGTTCGGTCCCATCTAGAGGTACCAAGTAGGGATAGGAAAGTTCATGAGAAAGTTAAAGACACTCGGATTAGGAATTCTAAATCCAAGGGTGACGCTAGGAATGACCATTTATCATCTCATGGACGGGATCGACACAGAGAAGAGGCACCTAGACATAGAGAGGAAGTTCCTCGTGATTTGTACCTAAGCGAAAAGGACTATCGAGCTTATGGTCTCCGTGCAGAGAGAAGAAATTTAGATCCTGTGCCTCGACCTTATTTAGAAACATACCACAAAGATCATGATAGGGACTATCAACTGAGACATCTAGAGCCCAGATACAAGGATGATATCTCTGCACACGCACCAAGAGAAATTCGTGCGGATCATGTATACTTTAATGGGAAAGATTATCCAATTTATAGTATTGATTCTAGATCTCAAATATCATCCCCTAGAGCAATATCTGGTAGAGTTTCGGAACGCAATGCCTATGATTCGATTTACACTCGTCAATATGGCCTTTCTTCAATCGACCCGTATCTGCCCCAATCAAGGAGAGAGGAAGCAGCCCCTCGAGCTTATTCAAGAAGTTATGTTGCTGATACTGAACCCATGAGACATGCTACTGGTGCTCTAGCGCATTACAATCAGGTGCATCACAAAGATGTGGAGATCGATACGATGCCGGTTTCATCGCGTTATTCATTTGCTGGTCCATCATTGTATCGCTAACTATGATTTCCATTTGTAAGCTTTGGTTTCACTCAAAAGACTTCGTCTGGAATTCATGTAGTATAGGAACTTTAATTGAGTAACAAATTATTGAGTGTCAGACTCTCACTTACCTTGTTAGTAGTGATATCAGATTTCTATTACCTTAATGTATGGAGTTCTTCATACTTGGTAAATTATTATCTATATTTTACATAATTTATTGCGCACACATTCATTTTGCTTTAAAAATACTTGAAATATAGATTGATGTTGTGTTAGAAAGTATTTATACAATTTGCTTGAAAAACACTTATAAATTGATGTTGTGTTAGAAAATATTTATACTTATAATAATGGTTGTAGAAGCATAAAAACCAAAACAAAACAAGTATTGGAGTTCTAAATAGGAATTCTTTTATAAATACTAAAAAATAGGAAAAATACACTTTTGGTCCCTGAGATTTGAGCTAGGAGTTTATTTAGTTTCAAAAAGTCTATTCTTTTATAAATACTAAAAAAATAGAAAAAATATACTTTTGGTCTTTGAGATTTGAACTAGGAGTTTATTTAGTTTCAAAAAGACTTTTAGTCTTGAGCTATATATTTTTAATATAATGTCTTAATTTGATTAGTTATAATTAGGTTTGACTGGATTATTGCATATTAAATCATTAATTTAATGATTCAATTAAAGGGCCGTTAAAGTGAGATATCTGGTTGAGAATCAAACTCACAGTAGCTAGTCAGCAATAGTATCAATCTGTTTAGGGGCAAAAGTTTCAAAGCAAAATCAGTTTTTATCTAAGACCACGGTGGAAAATTTCGGTCGACATGTCATCCGGGGGGATGTCGTCTCCCCCCCCCCCCCCACCCCATTTCGACGACATGTCGTCCATATTTCGAGTTTTTTTATTTTTTATTTTTTATTTTTTTTTACAAACATGAGAGCAAGGTTTATATATATATATATTTTCGAATTTAATCTTTTCTTTGTTAATAAATAATAAGTAATAGCCTACGTCCACAGGTAGAGGGAGAGAGAATTTTATTATATTGAGGAGAAATTGAGTACAAAATACAGAGAGCAATTAGATTAGAGTTTAAATGGTGTATAAATAAATTGATTTACATATCACTTAGGTTTCGGGGGTGTTGCCCCTGAACCCCCACTAGGGCGCTTCGCCCCTAGACCCGGACTCGTACTTGGTCATTCGAAGCGCTAGATAATAGGTTCAAAGCATTTCTACACTCCAATTCCAATTATCTTAATTTCCCTCCAATTCTCTCAAATTCTCTCAAATTCTCTTAAATTCATTTCAATTCTCTCAAATTTCCTTCATAGTTGTCTAATTGAATATAAATATTACATATATTTAGATATATGATGTTAAGACTTAAGAGTAATCAATTATACTATAATTGAGTCACGACTCACAATTAAGGTTTCATGAAATAATTTTAATAATTTAAATCAATTTCCATATATTTTTTTAAAATTCCTACTCGCATCGACATTTCAAATTTTCAATTGACATTTATATCTAAATATTATCTTAATTTTTAGATGTGATGCTTAAAAATAGTCCATTATAGTCTAATTAAGTCAAAATCTAAGGTTCATTGGCTAATTCAAACAATTTCCATGAATTTCCACGATTTCCGTAAATTTCCACCGAAATTTCCATCGACATTTCCATTTCCATCGACATTTCCATAAATTTTGGACCTCGACATTTCCATCGACATCGACATTTCGAACCTTGTCTAAGACGTTATTATTATAGATGATTTATGTAGGGATGAAGTGTTTAAGTTATTAGAATTTTAAATATAGAAGCATAGATTGGACTGTTTCATCAAGTAAAATTAGTTGAATGCTAGGAAGTCAACCTTATCTTTACGCGCATAGAGAGTAAGGTTCTTTTACTTTACATGATAATTGAACATCTTTATGGGATTATATATTTTAGTACTCAATTAAGAAATCCTAATGAACTGCTAATTAAAAATGGGAGAAGGAAAATTCCCATTTCTCAAAATAATATGGAATATTTTCGTACTATTACTAGTGACATTTGGAATGACTTTCTACGTGTTTAAAAATAATTTTTGTGCCACTTAAAAATACTGTTTTAAACACTTTGAAAGTCATTCCAAACATGTCATAAACTAAACATTGTTGTTTTTTAAAAATAAAAATTAAACCAAACAGTTTGAAACAATGTATAAAGAAACCCCCTGATGCGCGGGTTTGAGCTCATCCCGAGCACTTTCATTCTTTAAACACTTGTGGAGTGAATTGAGTTCTCTTTACACCTATTGTGACATCTCTTGGTGTATTGGTGGTTACTTCAATATTACTTGTTGGATCCATGAGAGGGTTTCAAGTGGAAGACAAACTAAAGGTATCGAAGAATTTGGTCTCATGGAAGTTTCTTTATCCAATAGAAGGTTTACTTGGTCAAGACTTGGTGATGGTGGTCTCAAATCTTTGCTGGACCGTTTTTTGTCTCTAAAACTTGGGATCAAATATTTGACACCACAGTCCACAAGGGCTTCTAAAAAGGTATCCCTGGCCAGACTCTTCTTAAAGTCAACACCATGCCAATACAGACATCAAGTGTTGACCAGTTGGAATTTGATTTGAGCCAGCATAAATAGAAAGATTGAAGATTGAGGTGCACGAACGTAAGTTTCTTGCTAAAAAGGTAGCTAAATTTTTTTATGATAAGGATCCTGTTCATAGGAAGCTTAAACTGTTGAACAGAGTAGCCACAGTGAAAGATGGAACTGTGGAATTTGAAGTCCTTGTAGATGTTGCACCAGATCTTGGCATTGGACCAAGGGACTTATCATGATATAATTAAAGAAGAACCTCTTGAAGCAACAAAGCCTCTACGATATTCCACCTTTGTAAATAGTAATATTATTGTTGGAACAAGTGGGGATGTACAATTATTTATAGCAATCGAAAAACGTTTATAGGATTATGGTCATCGTGTTAGACTTGCTACTCATTCAAATTTCAAGGAGTTTGTTTTAACTACTGGACTGGAGTTTTTTGCTCTAGGTTGAGATCCTAAGATTCTTGCCGGATGTCTTTCTTTGATTTTCAAAGAAATTTTCTTTGGATTAATGCAGTCAAGGCTACTCTTTCCGAGTTACGGATGGAAAGAAATCAAAGAATATTTCATAATAAGCATCTTCCTTGGTTTGAAAGATTTGAAGCTGACTGTCTCAAGGCCTCTTCATGGAGCTCTCTCTCAAAGCTTTTTGCTGGATTTTCTCTTCAAGTCATTTATCTCAATTGGAATGCTTTTTTATATCCTTCATTATTTCTATTTTTGCCGTCTGGCTATGTTTTTGTTCTTTCATTTGGTCCTTCATGTATATGTTTCTTAGTTCAGTCTTCTTGTTGTTGTTTTCTTCACTCTCTTTCACTCCTTTTGGAGTTTTATCTTTGAGGTTTAGTCTCTTTTCATTACATCAATGCATGAAATTGTCTCTTGTTCAAAAAAATAAAAAAAAAAAAAAAAATCTAAAAAAATGCTTCCAAATCTTAATGATGTATGTGGTTAATGATCTAAAAAACAAAAAATTTGAAAACAAGAGCTTCAATGAAAAATAAAGTTGTATTTCATGCTTTTAGTGTTTCGAAATACGTGTTTGGTTGCAAATCTAGGATTAGAAATTCAATCTAAAATGTTTTTTTTTCAGAGTGTGTTTAATAGTATATTCTTAAACAATAAATGTTAAATTACAAGTCTGTCCTTGCACTTTTAGGTTTTTATCCTAATAGGTCTTTAAACTTTAAAAAATGTAAAATAAGTATATGAACATTTAATTTTGTGCTTAATAAGACATTGAACTTTCAATTTTGTGTTTAATATAGAACATTGAACTTTTACTTTTTGTGACCATTAGGTCCATGACATATCCAAACATTTTTAAAAAAATTATAGACTTATTAGATAAAAAATTTAATTTTATATCTAATGAACAAGTTAATTAAAAAAAAATCGATGACTAAACTAGATTGTTATCTAAAAAATGTCGAGGTCTCAATTTAGAAAAACATTGATGTCGGTGGATGTTTGAGAAAAAAATTATAGAATCAAGAAATTCTTGAAAAATGTTTAAATTAACAAAAAGGAATTAAAAGCTAACCTTCACAGAGAGCTATTGGCCACTGACTCTAAAGAGGAGACTTCCCAGCTGATTAACGATGATTTGCAACGAAGAATTGCCATTAAACGGAAGTTGATTTCTATTTCTGTCAATGAAGAAGCTATGTGGCGTCAGAGTTGCAAAACAAAGTGGTTATTTGAGGGTGATGGAAATACTACTTTTTTCCACTGGCTTGTTGCTGCAAATAGAAGAAAAAGCACTATTGTGGAAATTCCCCCTCTTCGAACGTGGACAGTTTGGTGCAAGATAACGAGATTGAGGGTGAGTTTATTGATTTCTATTGGAAACTTTTCACCAAAAAACATGGGAAAAGATGTTACCTGATATTATGGATTGTATTTCAAATTTATATCGAACAATTAACAATGATAAATAGATTTTAAACTTACATCCAACAATTATTTCATCCATCAATGAAATTATTTTTTATCCAAGAAAAAGAGGAGAGGGAGACACTAGCATTAATGTCCATGTGCAGATCATATTATGGATGTGTAGGTGAATTTATTTTCTGTTTTTTCCCATATCCCTAAAATTATCACTCATTTACATGTATGAACAAGAAAGTTTCTTGAAATAGAAGATTGTTTTCATGGATAATGAAATAAACAAGATTAGCATTAGAGTATTTGCATGTTAGCTCCTCTCCTATTATCTTGGGCTTCTGTGGGAGGTAACCCAAGGAGCTCTGTTTTCTGGAATCCGGTTTTGGATGAGGTTCATAAAATTTGTCTACATGGAGAAAGACTTTCTTCTCTGAAGGAGGTAGGCTCATTCTTATCCAATAGGTGTTGGGTGAGATTCCCTCTTACTTCTTAGCTCTCTTTAGAATTCTAGTTTTTGTGAGTAAGAGTATTGAGAAAGTGATAAGAAATTTCTAGTGGAAAGAGGTGGACGAGAGGGGTGGGTCCCATCTGGTTAAGTGGGAGGTGGTAGTCAAACCAATGGAATTGGGAGGATTAAGAATTGTTAGCTTAAGATTGCATAACGAGGGCCTGCTAGTTAAGTGGTTGTGGCGATTTTTCATGGAGCCTAATGCTTTGTGGGACAAGGTTATTGTGAGTTAGTATGTTCCGCACCCTTTTGAGTGAGTTGTTTCAGGTGACACTCGAGGGCCTTCTAAAAATCTCTAGAAAGTACTTGCCAGTGGCTTACCATATTTTTCTTCTTATGTCAGATGCTTTGTTGGGGAAGACTCGAGTGTTTATTGTTAAATCACTAATCAACCCAAAAGCTTAAGCTGGTGGGTTATGATAAATTTAATTATATCAACACTCTAACATTTATTTTTGGGAAGATTGGTGGGTTGGTGAAAAGGCTCTTCGTGAGTTGTTCCTGCGCTTATTTCATCTCTCGAGCAAGAAGTTGCATTTTGTGGCTTCTATTTTACCGTCCTTTGATTCCTCCTCTGCATTGTCTTTAGGCTTCAAATGCCATCTTTATGATAGAGAGACGTTAGACTTGGTGGGTCTCCTTTCTTTCCTCCATGATTGGTGTGTGTTTCGTAGGGCGATGTGAGGGTTTGGTCCTGACGTGAGCTTGTCGAGGGCTAGTCAAATTAAAATTTATAAACCGATCCTAAGCTACTTGTAGCATTGAGTGGACCGGATCGATCTCAGGGAACCGAATATTAATTTCTCAAGTTAAATTCGCAAACGAGAAAATAATTAAAAAATGGGGGGTTTTGTATTTTTATTAATAAAATAAAACATAAGCAAATAAAATAAAGATAAATCAAATCTTACCAAATTCTAATTCAAAGGTGCGGTTCTACTCAATTGCAAAAATTGATCATAAGCATTCAAAATATTTAAACTTAACAGTGTCAAGTTAATGCTAATTACCTAAACAATTTAATGCAAATATTTAAACTTGGTCAACTTATTAGGAAACCCCAAAAAGTAGCAAATTCCCTACGGTCATTAACTCTAACAAATGTCAAGTTAATGCTAATTACCTAAACAATTTTTGACGAAATCGGTCCAAATTATTTAGGTAAAGGCATTGAGTGCTTTGGAAGGACCAAGACAACCAATTAGGTGAAATAACTTTAATCTAATTAAGATGCTCCTTCAATTCCTAGAATTAAACATGCAAGCCATGTAATATGGAAACTCACAAAACATACGCATGTAATAATCCTAATGCTACCAGTTCAATCAACATGACAATTACGGATCATGCATCATGATTAGCAATCAAACATGTAAAGCTATCAAAGCGTCAATTCAATCAAAATACATGCTTATAAAATTAACACAGGAATCAAAGAATACTTGCAATTGAAAGAAAACTACGTTAAGGTTCAAGCCTCACAATATTGCAATTGATTACAACCAACCTCTGAACTGGAAAAGCGAAGTTTTGCCGAGCATCGTGATAAAATTTGATACCATTATTGTCTAAGGAGAAAAGGGAAAAAGGGGTCTAAAAACTCTCTAAAAACGTCTAGGCCAAGAGGCCAAAGATCCCCTTGCTGCTGTCCAAAAGAAGGCTTAAATAGCCTTGAAGTAGACAACTTGCACAAGTAAAACCTTAAATTCTAGAAAGATATTTTTTCAAAACAATTAGGGAATAATATTTAAAATAAAATAAAATAAAGTAAATAATTTTCTATCTTGCAAAATGCTGGAAAATACATCCAAAAATCGAAAATCCTTTCCTCAATTCTTAAAACGAACATAGAAGGTTGCAAATAAGGAAAGTTTCTAGATTGCGCAGTCTTCAGTATTTTGCCAATAACTTCTTCTCCAAAACTTGGATCAATGTGATCTTTATATTTCTGGAAAGCTCTTTCAGAGAGCTTTAAAATGATATCTAATTGGGATATATTCTCAAACGTGATAACTAAGATAATGGGAATGGAAGTTGACACAAAGCATTCTCGGGTATGACAGTTTTCTAGCAGGAGCAGTAATCACTAAAAATATCATAACTTTCATAATACTTGGTGGAATGCAATGAGTCTTATACCGTTGGAAATATAATTCAATAAGCTTCTATTTGATGCCAAACTTGAATATGTTTGAGTCTCAAAATATCATGATATGATCGGTCAAATTTGGTATAGAAATTCAGTTGCTCGACTCACCTCCAATTTGGTCCGAATTAATTCCGAAATGTTGCAAACTCCCAAAACACGTGAATTGCTCCAATCCCCAAAAAATAATAATAATAAACATAAAATCTTTCAAACTACCAAGAAATAAGTGTGATTAAATAGGACTTTATAGGTCCTATCAGGTCCCCATATTCTTCTAGGGGTTTCACTTGCAGTTCCCTTTTTTTGTGGTTGTCAATCTCTTCCTCGCCCCATTCCACCCTTTCTTTTACCTTGCTCTAGAAGGTTAAATTCCCTATGAAGCTTAAATTTTTTGTGCAGTAGGTTTTACATGGGAGAGTTAACACTATGGATCGTGTTCAAAGCCATTCTTCTTTGGTGTTGTTCCTGCAATGGTGCAGTTTGTATAATTCTCATGCTGAGGATCTTCATCATTTGTTGTGGGGCTGTCAGTTTGTTCAGTCTCTTTGGGCTAGGTGGTTGAAAACTTTCCGTTTTTGTTGGGCATGGAATGATGACTAGTTGAGGAGGTGCTCTTGTTTGCCTTTTCAAAAGAAGGGCAACATCTTATGGCACGCTAGTTTATTTGCTATTTTGTAGAAGATTTGGATTGAGAGAAACAATAGGATTTGTAGAGAGGTGGTGATTGCTAGCTTTTGCTACAACATGCAAGTGCACATGATCGAAGTAATAAAGAAACTGAAAGTACTCCAGAGTGTCGTACCCAAGGGAACGGGTTTTAACAAAATTTATTAAATGGCACACAATCGTTTACAAGCTGCAACTTAAGTAACCTTGGATGTAAGAATATAAGAGGTTGGCTTGTTAACAAAGATTGGGTGAAAAATCAATGAGTAGAAATAAGGGATTTCAAGTGGTTCAAGCACCTTTGGAAAAATGCTATTCAAAATGCAATTGCAATCTTGACTAAACATGTGAAAACTAAGTAAACCGAGTTCAACTCCTATTCAATTTAGATTCAAAATCTTTAGGAGACTAAGTGATTAAACCTATATGTCTATGACTAATCTAACTTAGATATTTTCGCACACAACTTTAGTGGTTTTGGAGTCTCGCCCTATGTCTAGGGTCGATGTTCAGAACTTATTTCTAAGCCTTTTCCTCCATTACTTTTGTGACATCGGCTTTCCCTTAACTCTTTCGATATTAAGTTCAAGCTTGACAAGCAATCACTAGTTGGCCGACTAGATTTACCCAGATCTAAATTCAACAAAAGCAAACAAAGTTCACATGCTAGTTAGATTGGTTATGCTTTAGAGCTTTTACATTTTTCCTTAGGGCTTTCACCAACTTGAACCCCTAAAGAAAATTTAGTTCATTATGGAAGAAATGAAAAACCAAAATTTACTTGCCATAAGATTCATAATTAATAAAACTAAATAAGGGAAATAACTTTTAAAGTAACCGATTTGAATTTTCTTAAGGAAACCTGAATACACAATTAATTTAAAATCTTAACTTGTCCGAAAAGAGGTTAATAATCATGTTGACTTAAAATTAGAATTTTCATTCATGAAGCTACTGGAAATTTGAACCTTAGTAGAGAAAAAAAAAAAATCCAGAACTTGAACAAGCTTTTAGAAGGAAATTGTAATCTAAAATTCAACCATTCGTTCAATTATGCAACAAATAGGAAAATGGAATGAAACCAAGACTAATTCTATGACTCAAAACTGAACAAAAATTGAAGAATTCAAACAAAACCTACTTGTAGAAATAAAATTGACAAAAAACAGAGTATTGCGCCAATGTATGTTTCCTTGTATTGATCAATCCACGACCATCGAAGGTTGTTGGATCTTCACCTCCTCGAACTCTCGTGAGGAGGGATCAACCTTGGAAATTACAAAGAAAAATGAACATAAACTACTGAAAGAAAGACAAAAAACGAGAAAAATAAAGGCTGCTGTTGATGATCGAATTCGCAAGCGCACGAATCGTTACAAGTAATACAGTGATTTAAATCAAAGTTCGTTCTCCACAGGGACTAAAAGTTACCAATTACCAAATTCTTTAGCTTCAATTTTATCTAAGCACCTAATTTTCAAAGATGAATGGAAATTTAACTTGCTTGATGAAAAAGAAAATGTGATTAAACTCAACAATTTATAGAGCAAAAACAGAGGATAAAACTAATTTTGTAAAAACTCTAGAGCAATGATTTCACCAAATACTTCCTCCTACTCTTTGTTCATTAATGGCTAATGTTTTCCTCTATTTCAAGATTGTTGGCAAGCTCTACCCTATAGACTCGATATTCTTTCTCAAGCAATAACGATATTCATTGAAGTGTAAATTGACTATATTTCTATGACAATTCAAACAAATCAAATACTAAGCCCGTAGAACTTAAAATTGCCACAAAACCCACAAGGATATCTCTAACTCAAGTGTAAATTAGGGAAAATGCTTTAGTTCATCAAGGGTTCTTGTTTCTCAACCTCAAACCATGACATAGGAATAATGTAAAGAGTGGCCAAATCCAAACATACTTTAGGTACAAAAGCAATCTCACAACCATATATGAAATAGAGACATCAACCATTAACTAAGAAAGAGTAGGATTCAAGTATTTGATTACATCAAAGCCCTAGAAAAGAAGACTTAGTTCATATTGTAAAACTTCACAAAACCAGAAAAAGTCATCATTTGGGTCTTTACAAACGAACAAAAGAGAAGGGAGAAGTAAAATAGGAACAAATTAAGCTTAGCTCTACTCCTTTTTGGCTGCTAAAGACCTCCAAGATTGAGCAATCTTTTCTTCCTTGGTCGTTCTCCCTCTGTTGCTCTGTTTGTCGCCCCTTTCTGCCCTAAAAATCATCTAAAAATCGACCCCCCTGTGTTTTGAGACACCCCTTTTTAAAACAGATCTGCGATGCAGCTCCTAGGCGCTGTAAAAAAATTGATTATGCCCGAGCTTCAGCGCCTAGGTGCCATCCTGCTGTGCGCCTGCCTCCTATCGCAGCGCCTAGGCGCTATCCTGCTGCCACAAATCCCACTTTAAACCTTTGTATTCATCCTTTAAAAACCCAAATGAATGCCAAAACACAACCTACAAGGAGATAAAACATAAACAAACAAAAAGTAAGCAAGATTAATAAAACAAAGACCTCAAAAGCCAACAATTTGCCCAAAATGCACCCTATTTTGTCATGCTTAAATTGGCTTATCAGTTGTTAAAACCGAAAGAACCCAGAAAACAGAGTACGAAAATTCCCAAAAACGCTCCTCTTTCTTCTTTGTTCCTCTTTCCATTTTAAAGATATTCCGAGGCCTTTTTCTTTCCACCTTGGGCTCCTTAATTCTTGGGTAGACTTGGGTGTGAGATTTAGGCTGGAATTTCTCCCATAAATCAAGCAAATCCCGTGAATTTTTGATGAATTTTCGAAAATTCTGTGCTGCTTGATAAGTCTAATTGCATTTTCCTTTTTGTTCACCATCTTGCCTTCTCAAGGAAATGCAATTACATTTCATTTGCATTTTCTTTATTTCTAAAATCTGCAAAAAAACAACGATTTTAGCTACCTTTCTTGTAACTTTTCAACTTGATTATTCTTTTTCCATATTCGACAAGCTTGCATGAATTTATTTTATAAATGCTAATTTTAGCTTGCTCATTATTTGATAAAATGTGCAAAAATGACAAGAACAACTTAGTTTTAGGGTTAAATAATCCTCATAAATGAGAATTATCAGGTGGAACTGTCTTGTGATGAGGTTTGGAAAGCGGTTAGGTTTAATGGCTCCTTATGGTCGTCGGTCACTAGGCCTTTTTGTAACTATGGTCTTGGTTTGATTTTATTGGATTGGAGTCCCTTTTTGTAGCTCTTTAGGGCCTTTTTGTTGGACTTTTTCTTTTTGTGCTGTTGTATTTTCTTTCATTTTTCTCAATGAAAGTTCAGTTTCTTAAAAAAAAAAAAAACCTTTTTAGTGGAGTACTATAGTTGTTGGTGAGGAGTTTCTTGCAATGAGTATTTGTATCCTGTATGCCTTGAATTAAAGAGTATATTGGTTGCACTTGCATGTGTTTGTCATGCGTCCCCCCCCCCCCCCCCCCCCCCCCAAAAAAAAAGAAGAAAAAAATTCTTTGTTTTAACTCCAGTTCCTTTTCCTTTTCTCCCCTCCCTTTTCCTTTTCTTTCTTTTTCCTATCGAAGCACTATTCAATATGGATATAATAAAAAGGCTGACGATGTTGTTTTTTATTACTTAACCTATAGTATCTATATAACAGTTCCGTTGAATACTATTAATGTGATGAAGTGAGTTATTTAAATAAGTTCCTGCAGTGGGGAACTTTATTAGGGTTGAGAAAGATGTTGAAAGATTTTATATCTATGTTCTCATGACGAGGTTAACTAGAGCTTACCTTCTCAAGTTTCAATAACAAGAGAGGAATGGAGAAGTTATCATCTAAGGGAGACAAAAGTCACATGTTATTTGATGGAACCAAAATATTGCAGCATACTCTGCATAAGGTAGTTTTGTTGAAAGAAATCTAGTGGCTTTAGTTTTGATCTTGTGAATAATCTCCTTTTTATGATTTGTTGGGTGGAACATACCTTCTCTCTTAGAACCCTTGATGGGGGCTGCTTAGTGTCACAATCACACTAGAAGAGAGTTGGTTGTGACCCCCAGAAGAGAAGATTAGCGAGAAGGCGTCACGCGAGTGGCATCCACATGGCCACGCGAGGGCCAAGAGAAGACAAGTACCATGATGAGACCGAGGAGGACGGTGCATCATCTAACACACCAACATATGTGGGCTTGAATGCCATGTTGAGATACAAGCAAAATAGAAGACAACTATGTCGTCAGGGGTGTCAGTGACAAGCTTAGTGGGGGTCAGATGGAGCCCCGGGCCATATCCTCGAAAGTCGGGGTTCCGTCATGAGTTTTGACGTGCAGCTCTGGAGTTAAGTCCGTATATGGGAAAGATAGAAGCTCGCCAGATTTGTGTCGATCGGAGTTGTAGGCTTGGTTTTCATTGAAATTTTGGCTACATTTACTTCTTAGGGAATTCACATCCTTGAACCCCCTAACAAGTTTTAGCTCATATTTTTAATGAAAAACATAAAACTAAATTTAAAGAAAGATTTCATAATGAAATTAAATAAAAAAAAACTAACTTATGAATTGTAATTGGGTTTTCCTAGAAAATTCAAGCAAAAATAATTAATTGAAAGTAAATCAAGAGGCAAGGGTAATTATGTAATTCTTCCCTTTCTCCTTCCTTGTTTTAATCTCTTCTCCAGAAACTAATTTGAAGGCAATTGAAAAACAGAGCAAGAATTAAGAAATTTAATTCGATGCTATCCCACTTCTTCCTTCCCAATCAATTCAATTTCCTTCACTTTTAGAGAGAAATTGATCTTAACGATCCAAGAATCTCTTAAATCGGATTGGAATTCCAAGGGAGATTCGGAAATTGCTTAACGGTTCAAATTAAAGAACACTAAAGAAAAAGAACTTCGAATGGATTTGGAAATTCCTACGCAATAATACTTGTTTACATTCACTTAAGAGAAAAAGGAGAATACCCAAACCCATTCATTGTGACAATACCGAAGAGTTGATGTACTGTATTTGAAATTTTGGTGAAGAAATCAACTAAAACCGAAGGAAAAACAGAGGAACATTTGCGAACAAAGCTATCCTTGAATCCAATAGAGAACAACTCAAACTTAAATGAAATTATAACAAATTGAAAAACAAGGTAACTTAGAGTATTCTGTAACATAAACTAAAAGAAAGTTGCAATGGGAACTGATTAAAATGATAAGAACAGTAGTGAACAGCCAAAACAGAGGCTGTCCAAAACCAAGAAAAACAGAAACAAAGCTTCGAATTGACCCCTCAAATCGTCCTCTTTGTTCGACGTTCTTCAATCTCCTTATGTAGACCAATGTAGGGTTCCAATTTTCCAAGAATAATGCACTAAATCCCTTGATTTGTGCGAGAAATTCTCTGTCAATTATGGGTTCATCAATCACGAAATTCCCGAAATTTCCTTATTTGTAGCTGCTGAAGATTGCCATTTGGTCGGTTTGGCAATTGGTTTGGCAATTCGTTTGGCAATTCCTGCAAAATAATCACAATACTTAGAATTCTTTTCCAATTGCTACCATATTTCATTACTTTCTTCTTTCAACCATTTTCCATTAATAATAGGACAAACACGAGTTCTTTCGAACAATTTAGGATTAAAATAAGCCTTAATTTCATGGCTTATCAGGAGTCCAGACGAGCGCTCCACGCTGGCGTATGATCCCTCGCCAAATTGACGTGCATGGGTGGTAGGAGCTAAAATCTCAATTGTCTACCTTAGGGGGAGGCATGGTGTTGGCTCTCCACCACCTCTGGGCCTCAGGGCCTAAGCGAGCTACCCCATGGCACATGAGTGTGTTATGGCGAGGGCGAGCGTCTGCAAGACGAGTGTCTTGGGCGTCTTCTTATGGAATGAGTTTTTCTAAGACAGTGTCGAGCGGCACGGGTGTGCCGACATTGCGCCCCTTCCCATGGGCTAGAGGTTCGACCATAGGACCCGGTAGCGGCCAGTGACGCGAGAATGACTCGGCATGGACACGGAAGGGTCCATGCCTCGATATGACTAGTATGGATGGATGTTCAAGAGGCCCCGATTATGAAGGCAACCCATGGGAAGGATTTCGATAGCATGTTCGAGCGAGCAGCTAAGCCAGGTGACCTCCCGAGGCTTGGGATGGCGCCACTATTCATCAGTGGGACTCGATGGTTTCTGGTTTGCACGTTACTTGCCCGATATGTCCCGGTTTGTATTATAATACCTCGAAAAGCTCCTGTTTGCATCGGTTGCACCCGGTAAGCATTATAATCACCCGGTAAGTCCCGATAAGTGCTGGAATCACTTGGTAAGCTCCAGTTGAGAGTTTTAGGGCTGTTTTGGCCCAATGAAGGATCCGAATGAGTCCCGGTGAAGTTCCAGACTGATGTAGAGACATTGTGGGCATGTTGGAGAGTTGAGGGACGATGTCCCGAGAAGCGACGTTGCGTTCCAATGACCTTGGCCTAGTGTAGAGGCAAGGTTGAGCCTTAGGACTTGGCCTAGAGTAGAGGCAAGTCGACTAGAGTCGAGTTTTAGAGAAAATACACGTACAGGCGACGTGTATGACCAAGTATACTTCCGCTGCATATGAAAAGAAGCTTGGTTGGGAAAGAACCTCGCCTAAGGTCCGACTAAGCCACAAAGCTGAGCGAAAAATGGATTGGGGCTTGAGTTCCCCTTAAGGCTGGCCATGATTAGGTGAAAAATCATGGCGCCGCATGGTTGAAGGTCTACGACCGTGAAACTTAACAGTGGTTTTGATAACTGGATTTGAAACCAGTCAAGGAAACTAATGTGCACAATTTTGTTCTCTTCAAAGGGTAACTAATTTGACATTTTTTGGTTTGCAATTGTAATGAAATTTATACCATACTTCTTGTCCAAGATACGATAATACATATACACCTTTTGCTCCAATTGTAGGTTACAAGCTAACAGTCGGGAAAGTGGCCTATTTATTTTGTTCTTTGTTGTATTTGTGGTTATAGCTGCAGGTTACGTACTTGTAAAGGTAAGTGGCATACTTTTCTATGCTTAAGTTGTAGATCTCAATGATATAGGGGGAAGAAAGTTTCTTTGATGCAGGGCTTGGAAGATCCCATGAGAAGCAAGTACAAGCTTTTCCTTAGTTGCTCTGGCACATCGTTAATTGCTCTGGCACATCGTGGAATCTTTTGTACAGAGCCGTTCCAAATACCATTTGCTGGAAAGTTAGTTTGCCGTAGCCTGTCTGGTGAATTTTCAGCACTGCTTTTGCAATTACATACACTCGAAACTCTTTTCTTCGTTATACAATGTGAGATTGATGGGTGACTTTATGGATGATATATATGATATTTCTCATCATTGCTTAGTATTTCCAACCTTTGATGCATAAAGTGGTAAGACACTTTCTATCAGTTGTCATGGCATTACAAAATTATAAAGCCTTCATTGGCAGATATCCTATTTTGATAAGAAACCAAAACTTTCATTAACGAAAGAAGAATTTCAAAATTGCAAAAGAGAGTGGAAGGCATACACCAAGAAGAGACATTATTGACTGCACATTCCCAAAGAATCTGCGTTCATTGGCAGATATCCTATTTTGATATCTTCACTCTCCTAAATTTGTCTCTTATTAGTCATCCCTTTCAAGAAGGAAAAGAAAATTTTGTAGCGCAACTTTCTTTATGCATTTTATTGGAATTATGGCTGGAAAGGAATGCTCGCATCTTCACAGATAAGCAACAAAGCATCCACACTTTTATTGAGTCTACAACGTATCTTGCTTTATTTTGGAGTTATCATTCGCATCCTTTTTGTAATTATAGCTTATCAACCCTTTATCTCATTGGAGATGTTTTTTGTAATTACCGTTGATAGGACCCTCTTTTGTATCTATTTCACACATCAATGAAATTGTTTCTGTTTCCTATAAAAAAAAATGGTATTGGGCATGGACGAATGGTGGCACCCAGCTGATGTGAAACTGTCGGAATAGGAGAAACGACAAATTCTGAGTAGCTTGGTAGCGTAGAGATAGATGGTGGCGCTCCTCTGAGTTCTTGGTGCATGGCAGGTCTATAGGAGGAGAGAGTGATATCTTTGGATATTTTCAGCTATGTTCAAGCTATCAAGAGAGAGGCAGCATAAGAAAAATTTCACTCTTTTTCGGATTGACGATTCCAAATAGCTTTGTAAAATTGATTAAGAATAGAGCTGTTATTTGTGAGCAAGGATAGTTGGAGCCACAGTTGTAGATATACTTGAGTTGCTAACATTCTATCTCTGTCTATCTATTAGGAATATTAGTCGGGAATTGTTAAGAGTTTAAAATACTAAGTGGGCATGTTTGTCATTAGACATTAGTTAAGGGAGTTGGTTGGTAAAGAGTGGTTATAAATGGAGGGGGTATGAGGGGTGAAAGCAGGAAGAAATTTGGAGGTTAATTTTGGGAAAGTTTTATCCTCTCGAAGGGGTCAGATATTGTAATATTTTTTTTCTTTATATCGAATTAGAATCAGTGTTATTTTTTAAATTTTATTTTCGAGATTGAGGTTCTATCAAGGATTTGGCGTTTGATGCAGTTTAAAGCTCCTCTTTGGTGTATAACACTTCCTTTGGCCGGTTGTATGTTTGAGTGCATGTTTGAGAGTGATTTGAAAATGGTTAAGATCACTTTTGTCATGTTCAAAATCACTTTAAAACATGTCTTTAATCATTCAAAATCAATTTAATATTTGATTTTACACTTTTAAACATGATTAAATCCGATCAAAATTGATTTTGAATTATTAAATATATGTTTCAGAGTGATTTTAAATATGAGAAAAATAATTTTAACTATTTCAAAATCACTCTCATGCCCTTGGTCGTGTTTGTGATTATCTTTATTTTCACATTGCGTATCACCAACAATTGGGGATGCTAGTAATTTTCATTGTTTTTTAATATTCTTTTTTTAGTCCTGATATTGGTTGAGTTTGGTTCTGGCTTTGTGTTGATGTATTGCCTTTATAGAGCTGTAATACATAAATCTGTGTTGCGTAAGTTCCTTTTTATCCCATTTTGGTTGGGATGGCATGTTAGTGCCTCTGTATGAGTATATTTGTAACCAATTTTTGTATTGTTTCTTCTTCTGCAGGTCGATATTTGTTGTTTTGATAAACCTAGAACGCTGACGTCAGATGACATGGTTTGCTCATATTGAACTCAAAATATGAAAATAGTTATCTATTATGTAATATTATTCAAGATGTTTATTCTTCTTCACTGTCTGAGCATCTATAGGAGTTTCATGGAGTAGTAGTTGGGTTAAGTGATAAGGAGGACTCAAAATTCTGGCTTCTTGCCATGCATTGGTGTTTGTGGACAAGAAGTTGGTAAGCTAGCTTCATTCTTCATATATCTATCTATGAAAAGAAAAGTTTGCATAAACATGCACCTTACTAAATATTAAACACTGTATTTGGTCTTCACTTTTCAATAGGGTAGGATTCAGGAATCTCTGCTTGAAAAGGTTGTTATCAATGGAGTTGATTTGACATTTATCTCATGAAACACAATGCAACCGTGTCTTTTGCTAGCCCTTATTGAATTTACTTTTGGAGCAACTGTATTTAAACATTTCTTCCAATTTTGAAACCACTTCTGCTAGTGCTACCTTTGACCAAATGCATTCCCCTCTATGTAGGAGTGGCCTTGGAGTAGGTCTTTCTTTTGATTATTTTCTTTTCTTTTTTCTCTTTAAAAAAAAAAAGTGAACAAATGACCTAAAATAACCTATGCCAACCGAAGTACTTTATGGTTGTCATCATCTAACTAGGACTCATTGTTTGAGTTTAACAAATTTGCAATTCGAACCATTGGTTTTGGTCCAAAAAGTGCCTTAGGTCTAACCTAGACTAATTCATGAACACCTCAAATGCCATCTTACATGACCTCAACTAATCTCATAAAGATGTTTGAGCAAATGGCTACATTGATCTTAAAGACGTTTGGGACCTTTGGATTAACTCATGGTGGTTAATGGAGGAATGACTAGAAGTGATGAACTATAACTAAAGTTAATCCACCCTACACAGTAACTAACAGAACATCAAGCTATCAAATGGTGCACATTAGGTCATAATCCTTACAACTTAAATTTGTATGATTTCTGTGAATATAGAAATTATATTCATTGCACATAATTATAGGTTCCAATTTTCTGTTGCGAGGGATTGGATGGTCCTACTTGTATATAGAGTTATCTTTCAGATTGAAATTTATATGCACACTCAGATGAAGATTATTTTTATATTTGCACAAGTGACAAAATATATTCATTTTTTTGAATTCATTCAACATTCATATTAAAGTTACATCTGGGAACATTACTTTATTAGTTCTCACTTTTTTAGGTGGGGGATCCTCTTGAAAAGGCTGCACTCAAGGGAGTTGATTGGACTTGTTGTATCTGATGAGAAAGCTAAGGCCTCACTAACATATGAATTTATGTATGTCAGTACACATGTAATGCAGAAACATTCCTTTAAGTGATTTAAGTTTCAGTTTAAAATTGCCTATTCTTATAGCTCCATTTTTGGACAGGTCTGGACTCTGGACTTTTTGCACATATGGCTTTAATGATTGATTAATATTTCTGCTTCTAATAAGATGGTTGAAAATGAAGATTCTACATGGGTTCCTGGGAGTGAAGATTGGGTTATAAAGTTATGAGTAGAAGTCCATATGTGGTGTGTGGAGTAGCAATTTGTTTATCTTGAAATTGATTTTGGTGGAAAATCATATGAATTCCTTTTTTCTTCATAATTTTCTTAACTTACACCAAGTACGAACACTACTTTTAGTTTAGGAGAGTCTTGGTGTTGTACACGTAACTTGTAAGATACGCTCATATATTTGCACCAACCATGTAATTTAGGGAACACAATGACGAAATGAAAGTCAATGATATTATTGTTATTTAATTTCAGACATGTTAAGGATATGCTACCCCTCGTTTAAATATACATTTCGTCATTGACTAATAAACTATCCAGGAGAGATTCATTGATATACCTTCATTTTATGTTGAGACATATAAGAAATATACACGACAAGGTTCCCGTGTCCTTGCACATGCTTACAAATCACTTCCGGAAGATATTCCTCCCATCCCCGCCACATCTACGTATAAATATATGTTGGAAAGAAACTTTTGGAGATTGAAAGTTAAACTTGAAAGATAGATTTTTTAGAAAGAGACTACTTGTATTATTGGCCACTTCTAACTTTTAGCTTGATACCAACTCTAAGATATCAGCTATATTTATACTAGTTGCACCTCCTAAACTTATGACTATGGTTTTGTCAACACATATACAGTCTAGTGGGTTACAAATGACTTTCTAGAATATTATTTATAAATACATTTTTTTCCTCACATTCTAGAAAATTCTACATCATACTCTAAAATACCTTCTAAAAGAGATTTCTCTAGAATATTATAGTAATACTAATTATCCAAAATCAAGTTTATATTTCAACAACGTAAAAGACTACATTGTTTTGTAGATGGCTTGTTTTCATTGTCATTGTCATTGCCATTATAATAGTCCCTTTTATTGTCACAATTAACAATTTCATTTTGTTGTGACGGTTATTCTTACCACTGTGATTTTTGTAATCATTTTTATCTTGGACGTTATCACCATCTTTATCTAAGAAGTATGGATACTCTATTTTGAGTACAGAGTAGATTATTGCATTAGGCTGTACTCTTTTTTTAATAAATACATTTGCAATCATGAACCACATGTTGGAATGAACTTTTTTTTTTTGGAACAAATATTGAAATGAACTTAAAAGAGAAGATTAGTTTTCTCTTCATCTTTTGATCCAATCTTTCTCTTTAAATCTTCGATCATCCCAAATCAGTTATTCAACATCTTCCCAATTGATTGATTTTCCTTCAACAGCCCCCTTTTTGCAATCTCATATTTTCTCTAGTTTTTCAACCATCAGCTTCTGACATTTTCTCCTCCAAATTTTCAATCTCCCAATCTCTGCTTCACCATTTGTCTGCCATTTACTAAAATCTATAACAAATCACACCAACACATATTAGTACAGCAAGAATTTGAAATTTTGGTTCACAAGTCATATTTGAGAACTTTATTACCAACTGAAATAGGTACTCACCTATAATGCAAACAAATATTGAAATATGCTGGTAACACAATTGTCCTCCCCAGTTCGGCGAAGAATGACATTGATATCCTCCACAACGATCTATCTTCTGAATCTTTTTGAGAGGAATTAATGTTTATTGTCATGATAAAATCAAATATTTTCAGTTTATAACTGAGGTGCGCCTATCACCATATCTACTTAGTTTCACAAGAAGTTAAAAGATGCATATCCCATAATGAAAGTTCTTTTAGAAAAATAATCAAGGCTTAAATATCGTAATTTATTGAAATAATTTCATTCATCATATTCCCTTCTTCAGCTCCTTCTACAAATTAACCATGGTCACCCTTTTGCATGCATCTTTCTAAAATCTAATTTTCAGAGTTACACCAAGGTTCAAGACATTTAGCAATGGGTCAATCTAGTACATCTATCCATTCCAATTTGAAGAAAAAACTAAATAAACTGACCTTTTATGTATGGACTTTCAAAATAGTGAATGGTCTATTTGATTTTTTCCATTTACATGTGAAAAATGATGATGCATGTACTTGGTTTTCCTCGATCTTCTGCAAAACAAATCACATCAGACTCATAAAACAATTTAAATACCAAAAAACTGCAATCCTAGTTTTCAGTTATTTGTAATATATTGATTGAAATAGCCAAAGTACCTATTGCATGTGTAAACAAAATTTAGAATGTCTAAAATCATAATTATTCTCTCGAGCTTTCTGGATACAATGACATTAATTTCCTTCCACATGTAATAATCTCTTACATCTTAATCTCTTTTGTCACTACGAAATTTAATCTGTCACATTAATGCTTTCACACCTAAGAATTAAAAACTTTGACAGATGGTGTCAACTTCCTCAAAGGTAAAATTTTCATAAGCTTTAGTAGGTTCCTTACAAACTGAAAAACTTGTTCTTTCTTTAAAAAAAATTATGTGCATGTAAAACAATGATTTCAAGTACACAATATGCATCTTAGTTAGTCTTAAGACAACATAAAAACACAGTTGTACAAATCAAACAATTCAATAATAATATTTTTAATCCCTTAGAAGGTGATTTATTAGTGAAAAAATGTGCAATTAAGTTGATGTTGTAGTAGAATTACCTTGGACTCTGCTCACTTTTTCTTTTCCAGAGAAATCCTCTTCAATCCGCTGTAATCTGTTTTTAGATATATAATCTTTTTAAGCTTTGGATGTTGAAAAATAAAAACAAGGCTTCAATATATTTATTTCTAAAAGTTAGAAATTCGAGAGGATTTTTTTCTCCCCACGTACTTAGCTTTAGGAAATATAAGAATTCCAAGCAACTCTCAACCGAGAGAGCAAAACATTTTACCTTTATTTATTTATTTATTTTTGTAACATTTGCTTATTGGTCTTCAAATATCATCCCCTGTAATAAATTAAAAATTTGAAAGGCAGTTAAACATGCTCATAAGGAAAAAAGCTTATGAAAATTATCACAGTAAGCAATTTCTACCTTTTAAGTTTGGCAAAACAATTTCTCCTTAAGATAATAAAACTTTCTCTCCCTCTGCATGTGGACGTAGCTAATACATCGTTAGTGAACCAAAGCAATTTCTCCTTAAGATAATAAAACGTTCTCTCCCTCTGCCTGTAAACGTAGCTAATACATCGTTAGTGAATCACGTAAATCTGTGTCTCATTTTTCTTTATGTATTTTCTTGTTTGTACTCTTTTGCTTTTGTTTTAACATTCTCCAAATTAGGAATTGAAACCTGCATGATTTAATTGATAACAATGATCAATATCCACCACATGGCACAAAACACGAAGTTTTATGTTTAAATGGGCAACAAAATTCAATCAGAAGGACCAAAAAATACTAAAATATAAGGGTGTCATAAATACCATTATTTCAATATCTTAATGGTGCTTTAGACTGATTAGAAAAAAGTGCCTTTGACTAATTGAAAGGCCATTAAAACATTTTAAAATTTTGGATATTTTGTAAAAATAAGAGTGTTTTAAAAACTTATTTCAGAAAACGAGCTAGGGAGAAACTATTTATAAAAAGTGAGCTGTTTTTTTTTTTTTTTCCTTTATTGGAATGCATCTTTTGAAGAAACGCATTCTACACAAAATGCGTCTATCAAACAAACGCAACATGCGGGCCCCGTAAACATCACATGGAATGCGTTTTTAAGAGAAACGCATTCTGTCTCTCTCCGTTTTCTCCCCTATTTCTCCATTAAGCCATTTATACAATGATTTTTTTATTTTTATTTTATTTTTTTACTCTAATGATTGATTAAATTATGGTTTGTAAATAATTTTTGTTATGCTCTAATGATTGTTTTTTTTAAATATTTACAAACATTCCATTTTTACAGGCTTCCTCTTTTTCTATTTCTTTAATTTTTTTAATTATTATTTTTTAAAATATTTCTAAACACTCTACTTTTGAAAGGATGTTGCCTTAGCTTGCCTTGGTTGGTTAATAATTTCGTGCATCTATCAAAAGACGCCGATGAAGAAGACTTTCAACGATATGCCCACACATATATTTTACCACTCATAGGAGGTACGCTTTTTTAATTAATAATTTATAATTAACTAATTAAACATAAAACGTGACAAAACATAGAATTAAAACCCCTTTACATTTTGAATTACAAGAGGAATCAAATGTCAAATTCATAATACGCAAATCAATCCAATAAATTGGACACATCTATTCTTTTATAAAGTGGGGTGAGAAAATGAGAAATTAATTAATGTGTGTGAGAGAGGGTTTTTTAAATATATAATTTGAATAAAATGTACCTAACAAACCAATTTATTATTTGGTGCAAATCGGAAGGAGTGCAATTTGTTAAAAATACTTGGAAGTTGTAGATCAATTTGTTAAAGCAAATTGCACTAAGTCCTTCTTCAAAAGGTTATGTTTTTTTTTTTTTTTTTGTATTTTATGCTTATTTTGCGTTGGGTTAACTTTTATAAATATAAAAAATGGGAGAAATATAATGATGATTTTGTCAATATGGTTACAATTTATGAGAGAGAAAAGGAGATCAATGGTTTAAAAATGAAAAAAAAATGGAGGTCTTTTATTCAATATGGATTAAAAAAACAATCCCTTCACCATGACAATTTATAACTATATCTAATTTATAGCTTATAAAAGTGGAGTGTTTATAAATATTTTAAAAAATAATAATTAAAGAAAATTAAAGAAACGAAAAAGAAGAAGCTTATAAAAATGGAATGTTTGCAAATATTTAAAAAAACAATAATTTAAACAATCAATAGAGCATAACAAAAATTATTTACAAACCATAATTTAAACAATCATTAGATAATCATTAAAGTAAAAAAATAAATAAAATAAAATAAAAAATCATTATATGTCACACCCCGCTCCAGATTATTATAGTCTACCTAAGACGTGGCATGCATACACTAGAATCCAACTAACTATGGAGTCCATTATTGAAAATTCACAAACTAATCACGTTTTGAAAACACCGAATTGCTAGCAAAACTTTATGGAAACTAAGATACAAAAATTTCGATAGAATTTCCCCTATAAAATGGATAAAATACACCTGAAATAGAGACATACACTTCCAAATAATAAATTCAAAAGCCATCATTAACACCAAGTGTTTCCCATTGCACACTATTCAGTAATTAATTGCGAATTCGACAACCAAGGCATAACTAGAACTACTAATGGACAAATATAGATGCTTCAATTTATACATCATCATAAGACTCAGAATGGTACATCGTTATTAAATACATGTTAGCCACTTTAATTACAAAAGATGGATCTATAGATAATGCTAACACAAAATGACGTGCAACCTATCGAGTTTTGGGTGGTTGATATTAACTCTGGTAGACCTATCGAAATTCAAAAGCTACCTGGTAAAAAAAAATAATGAAGAATGAGTAAGCTAATATGCTCAGTGAGTGGTAAGAGTTTATAAGGAACTACTTATATATATATAAAATGTTAATATACTAAACACCTTGAGAGAAAACTTATAAACACTTTATGAAGTACTTTTACAAATAAGATATTGAAGTATTTTTAACAACCGATCTATAAAAAGAACATAATTTTTTTTTTAAACATAATAACTGCATAATCAAGAAAAACTCCATCACTAAACATGTACCCAAAACTAGTCATACTAGCGTAGAGTAATTTCGATACGCACAACAGGAAAAATCTAGTCATACTATGCATAGGAAAGACCCCAGATGCACAACAGAGCAACTAGTTATTATACTATATACTGAGTATTCTCCAAGCACAACAGAGCAACTAGTCATACTATATACTGAGTAATCTCAAGCTACATAGCAGAGCAAACATAGTCATACTATGCACCGAGAGTACTCTCAAGGCACATAGTAGAGCAAAGCTAGTCTTACTATACATCGAGTAATCTCAAGGTGCATAACAGAGCGAATTTAGTCATACTATACACCGAGTAATCTCAAGGTGCATAGCAGAGCGAAGTGGATTCTAAGGACCTCATATAAATCATATATACACTGCGGAAACACATTCGCGTAAGTGCGTCGGGGAAATCACCAAGGGTACAATATTTATTGGTTTGAAAACAATTTCTACTTGACAACATAATTCTCAAATCATGATCAAAACATAAATCATCTAAAATACTATCTCCCGAACTTCAATTCTTAATCCATAAATCAATGTCCATAAACCATTTCTCAACAATACAAAATTGAGTTACAAAATTGGCAATTCATGCCTTCATTAAAACATAATTCAAAATCAACCACCTCTCCACAAAATTTGAAATGACTCAAGCAACTAGAATCTTCATTGAAAAAGTTAAACCATGAGGCTTCCTAATTCAATCACTTAGCAAACATCAACCATAAAATCCATCAATTATACATAAACATAAATCCCTTGAGATTTTTTGTGGTATTAAACCATAAAGTCACTAGAATAAACTCAAAATTATTTTCACATAACTTAAAAATCTAAAACAATTTATAAAACAACCACTCACAGTGCTATCGGCAAGAGAAATTCGGGTCGTAAGCCGTCCCAATCTCCGTTTGACCTGAAATAGTAATTTCGCCATTGTATTAAAAACTTTTGAATCCCTAAATTAGGACACATCGCTAAAATATACTAAGCCCTAAATTCTCCTTACCACTTGAGTTAACCATAATTGTCATGATCAGTTCAAACTCTAGCTAGCTCGTAATTAAGACCACATTTCCAAAATAAAGTTTCCATTAGATCCCATTGTGCTCCCTTCATAAAAAGTTTCATTCCCCTCATCCCTTCTTCTTCTCCTCCATAAAACTTTCTTGTTTTTCTTTTCTTTTTGAGCTTGCAACTCAACAACTCACAAATAACCCCATTAATTATTCCTTCGTCCAAGCTTTTCAAACTAATCCATGAAAATTTCCAAATGTGAAGAGGAAACCATAAGAGAAATCCACTAATTACCTTCTATTCATGACAAAACCTTAACAAAATCATCTAGAAAACTTACCCAAAGTCTAGAACCAAGGTTGTGAGTTGATTTTCACTCCAAGATAATCCAACAATATCTTCTCCTCCCCTCAAAACTTATTTCTTCATTCTTTCTGACGGCTTCCTTTCGTTTCTTCAATTTTTTTTTTAAACACTCGTGGTTTCTCTCCAGATCTCCCTCATTATTTATTTATGGCTAAATTATAAAAAATACTCCTGAACTTTGTACTTTGTTTCAACAATACCCCTTAACTTTTAAAAGTTTCAAAAGTACCATTAAACTTTCAAAAAAAGTTCAAAAATACCCTTACCGTTAGTTTTGGATGGAAATCGTTAGTACTTTGTTTCAAAAATACCCCTGAACTTTGTACTTTGTTTCAAAAATACCCCTAAACTTTCAAAAGTTTCATTAATACCCTTAAACTTTTAAAAAAAGTTCAAAAATACCCTTGCCATTAATATATGGATAGAAATCGTAAGTACTTTATTTTAAAAATACCTTCGAACTTTCATTAATACCCTTAACCTTAAAGAAAGTTAAAAAAATGTTCTTACCATTAGTATATGGACGAAAACTGTTTAT
Organism: Trichosanthes truncata; assembly: GCA_033996785.1. Lineage (NCBI taxonomy): Eukaryota > Viridiplantae > Streptophyta > Magnoliopsida > Cucurbitales > Cucurbitaceae > Trichosanthes > Trichosanthes truncata. The sequence goes on along the minus strand of JAWPNB010000004.1, from coordinate 40,411,176 downwards.
CTACACCTAATTACCTCTCTCTTCTATTTATTCTTTCTCCTGATTTTCTTTAATCTATGGCTTAATACTTATCTATTTTTTCTTTGTTTTTTTTCCCTTTCTTTTTCAATATCCTATTCTTTTTTCTTCCATTTTTCTCTAAAACTTCTCTCATTTCTCATATATTCTTAAATGTTATAACTTTAAATTAACATGAAGAGCTGTCTCTCATTTCTAAGCATGCTCAAACATAAATATAAAAAATTTCAACACCAAAACAGTCAATGCCTTTGAAGTTATTTTGAGTTGGAAAGAACTAATTTGAAAACAACTCATATAGATACCCTCATTTTTCTTTCATATAAATACTCTAATTTTTTCTCCATTTGTCTAATTCTCAATCATGAGGAACATTCTTAACTGACCACAACAAATAGACTAATTTGAATTACAAAAAGAATTAATAAAATCTTCATCCGCTACAAATTTAGTAATGCATATGTTTTATTTCTTTTCCCTCCCACTAGATGTCCTCAAAATTATGACCCAAATTCTCAACATGTGTCTCTCTTTGTGTATTAAACCCAAACATACTAACACAAATTACTAACATACAATTTTGTTAAAGCATTGAAGTCCTAATTTTTATTGGGTGGTTCCATTATTCTCGTTCTTCTTACTATAGTCTATATAGCTTGATTGAAGGGGGTAGTTTTAAATATTGGAAAATGGAAGAAGAGAGAGTAAAAATGGTATTGAAAAAGAAAGGGAAAAACAAGAGGAAAAATAGAGAAGTGTTAGGCTATAGATTGAAGCAAATCAAGAGAGAGAAGAAATTGAAGAGGGAGGGAATGAGGTGTAGATAAATGTTTTTCGTCCATATACTAATGGTAAGGGTATTTTTTGACCTTTTTTTAAGGTTAAGGGTATTAATACAATTTTTTAAAATTCAAGAGTATTTTCAAACGAGGTACTAACAATTTTTGTTAATATACTGAGTATTTTTGACATTTTAAAAAAGTTTTAAAGGGTATTTTTGAATTTTTTTTTTAAAAGTTTAAAGGTATTAATGAAACTTTTGAAAGTTTAGGGGTATTTTTGAAACAAAGTACAAAGTTTAGGGGTATTTTTTAAACACAGTACTAACGGTTTCCATCCAAAACTAACATTAAGGGTATTTTTGAAATTTTTTTGAAAGTTCAAGGGTATTTTTGAAACTTTTGAAAGTTCAGAGATATTTTTGAAACAAAGTACAAAGTTTAGAGATATTTTTTATAATTTAGCCTTTATTTATTTTAAAACTCTTTCTCTCTCCAGAGTGTAGCTCCAAAAGCCACACATTCTCTTTCATTTTTTAAAAATATTATATATATATATATATATATATATAAAGAAAAAAAAAAGAAAATGGCTAAAGCTGGCACAAAAAAAATTAAATAAATAAATATTTGAAATTGGATGCTTCTGTTAGAAGCTTTAGTATATATATATATATGCATACATAATTTTTTTAGTCAACACAAACTTTCCAACTATAACAAAAGTATATATCCACAGACCTATTTTTTTTTTTTTAAATTTCAAACTTTCAAATTTTTTTTCATTTTTTTTTTTTTTTAAAGAACCAAAATGTCGAAATAAGTGTAACATTATATAAATGGCTTAACAGAGAAAGAGAAGAGAAAACAGTAAGAGACGGAATGCGTTTCCCATGTGACGTTTGTGTCTGTTTGACAGACGCATTTTGTGTGAAATGCGTCTCTTCAAAAGGCCCATTCCAATAGAGACAAAAAAAACAGCTCGTTTTTTGTTAATAGTTTATCTCCCAGCTCGTTTTCTGAAATAAGTTTTCAAAACACTCATATTTTTTCAAAAAAATCCTAAAAATTTTCATGATGTTTTTAACTATGCATGAAAATTGTTTTCAGAATTTCCAAAAAACATTGAAAAAGAAGTTTTAGAAACAGTAATTAGTATAATTTTGTTTTATAATTAAAAACATTACTTTTTAGAGATACCTTAGAACACACTGTACCATGAATATGAAAATTTGTAACCATGTTTCAACATAACATACGCAAGTTTTGTATTTAATTATTAACATAAATTATGCAGATTCATAAGTTAGGTTGCCTCAAGTGAGTTCAACCACTAGATATTGTTCATGGACATATCTTAGAACAAAGGGGGTTTCAAGTGTCTGACCTTCCCTTCATTATGGATGGAAATCATAAAATTCATGTGGGATCAATTAATATGTGATTCTTATAATTCCTCAACATGTGTGAAGAAGAATGATCAGATTGGTTTTCCTCCAAATTCTGCATAAATAATAAATTCATTAAAAATTACACCAACACACAACAACAACAAAAAAAAAAAAAAAAAAAAAAAAAAAAAAAAAAGTTATGAAGCCAAATGAAATGAAATAGGGAACTTGCGAACCTGTTCTGCAAACAAATATGCAATGTTGGTATCATAAACGTGCTCCCAAGTTTGTCGGATGATGATATTGATATCTTGGGGGAAAGGAGCATCACCATTACAAAACTTCAAAACATATTTGGGTTTCCAATGAGGTGTGCTTACAATTCCAAGGGAAAAGACCTTCATTTCTGGACAATTGTCAATGTGGACATGGTACAAACATGGGAATTTAATGATACATCTCCCAGAATGAAAGCTTGTCATCTTGGAAAAATCATAAAGTACTAATTTTTGTAGTTTGTTGAATACAATTTCATCATCATTTCCCTGATCTTCAGCTCCTCCAACAACAATTACAGTAGTCATCCTTTTGCATTCTTGTAAATCCAATTCTTCAAGTCTTGTTAGGGTTCTAGCTACAGAAGGATTTAGCAAATGGGTGAGTCTATGACATCGATGCACATGAAGTATCCTCAAGTTTCTAAAAGACACTGATGATGGCACTGAAATATTCAATATACCACATTCTGATATCCATAGAGAATTCAAATGTTGAAGAAGTGAGGTATAATCATTTTGTGAGCCTTCCTTCCACAAATGCTTAAGCTTGGGCAGTTTAGATAGAAACAAATTCCGTAAAAGCTCAGATCTTGCACATTGGTTTTCTTTCACGTTAATCAATCTCTCGTTGGGGAATATTTCTTCAATGAAGGCACTTTTCACTTCAAACTTCTCAAAACGGTGCAATATCGGTATAATTTCCATTGGCAAATGAGTACTGTGGTAGTCAAGAGAACCACGTAGCTTCAAAGTTTTTAGCTTGGAAAACAACTCTGAACCATCTTGCAATTGTATAGTCTCAACCTGACCATTTAGAACGTTGTTAATTAAGATTTAAAATATATTATTCTAATTAATCAAGTCCAGCACATGTTTTTTTTAAAAAAAAAAAAAAAAACTATTGCCCATATAACAAAGGATACGCATTTGAAGTCATGCATCAAGCAAGCAAATATATGTAATTTAATATATATGCTCTGTAATATAGCACAATATAATGAACTAATTCAAAAGTATTTATGGAAAAAAATAAAAGTACTCTGAAACATTTTTTAGATAAAGAAAGAAAGTTTTAGTGTTATGTGAATTGCTTTTGATGCAAATTTATTATCACTAACCTCCCAATTTCCATACATTTTTTTTTTCCTTATTTTTCTTTACACATTTTCTTACTGGTCTCTTTCTACACACTTTCTCTTATTTGTAAGACCCAATTTTAGTCTTTCAATTTTTGGATATATATGACATATGGGTTATTTATTTTTGAAACATTTTTAGGAGGGAGTTTGAAAGAGAAGCAAAAGGAAATTGGATTTTAGATGTTTTGTAAAAGATGTAATTTGGAAAAAAAGAAGAGGGGGAAAAGAGGCCCAACCCAAGCCCAACCTTCCTTGGAGAGTTGAGAAAGAAAAAACACAAAACAAGAAACAGAAGCATCAGGAAGAAGCCACAAAATAAAAAACAAAATTAAATTAAATTAACAAGTTGGTGGAGAGAGAAAATAAAATGTGACTTCGATGGAAAGCCACGTAGAGGAGTAAAAATTAAAAAGAAATAGGAAATGGCCCGTCGGATTGGTAGTGTAGCACCGAAATCGTTGGAGTTTTGTTGTTAAGGGTCGAAGAAGATCGAAGAAACCTATGGGCAAAGTTATGAAGTCCGGTATGCTCTCTTCTCTCTCTATCAATCGAGCAATTAGGTTTAACTTGGAAGGTTGAAATTTATTTTGTGGATCTCTTTGATTTCCTTTACTTGAAAGTTTATATGAGTTTCTCCTTGCATTTTTGTTTAGTGTGGGTGTTTAAATAAATTTGAGAACCAAAGAAAAAGAAAAGACAAGGTTGTTATAGTTGAATTGGTAAAATATATAAATTTTGGTCGATTATTGCCTTGTAAATCAAGAGGGAGATTAGATTTCAGAAGGAAATAATTCGGCTGAAAAGGAAAAAAAAAATTAAGAGGAAGAAGAACGAGTTGGAAATGGAAAGTATGGAAGGAGAAAGAGGAAAGAAATTGTCTAATTTGTGGGTTTGAAGGGAAAAAAAAAACAGAGATTGAGATGGAAGAAGATGAATGAAGAGAAGAGAGAGAAAGCAAAAATAAAGAGTATAAAATTGTAGAAAGAAGTTGTGTCATACGATTAAGAGAGAGGAAGGGGTTTTGAAGGCAAGGCTCACTTGGGAAGGAAATAGAAGAGATGTAAATGAAAAAAAAAGATAATTGGATTGATATTGGGGTATGGAAAAGACTTGGGTAGTACAAGGGAAGTTATGAGAAGAGAGAAAGTGTTGTTGGAAATATGGGGAAAAGGAAGATTATTTTATTAAAGAAAAGGATAATTTATGGGGAGAGAGAAGGAAATATTATTTAAATGGAGAATTGGTTTAATTTGTGCTTAGTTGATTTTCTAATTACATGGCTTGAGGATTAAATTGTAATATAGTTATTGGAAATTTAAGGTTGAACGGGATTTGGAGGATAGCTTGTGAGCCAAAGCGTTATCTTAAATAGTTATGGTTTATTTCTACAAAATATTTTCATTATTGAATTATTATTATGGAATTTTAAATATTCAATAATTTGATATGATTTTAGAGTAATTGTTGTGAGATATTCAGAAACTTTTATGAATTTCTAGTAATCTTATGGTTTTAGCTCCAGTTATAGTTTAAGAAATGTATTTGAGATATTTCATGTTTATTTGAGAAATTAGAAGAGTTTTAATGTTTATAGAGGAATATATGAGGTTTATAAAATGTGGTTTTAGAGAAAGAATGATTTTGGAAATGTTTTATGAGAGATTTGATGATCATTTGAGAAATTATAAATGTTTAATGTTATTTCAGAAATCTCTCAAGTTTATGAAAAGTTGTTTAGAGCAAAAGAACACGATTTTAAGAAAGAGTTTGAGAATTAAGAGGTTTATGTTAAAAGTGTGTTTCAAATCGCTAGAGCTTTGTACCCATGGTGATTACCCGTATGCTATGAGAATGCGTTTTCATAGTATGCTCGCATGCTCAGGTCGCAGGGGATGCAGGGGATTACTGGGGGTATTAGGTACAGAATCCGGATTTCGAATCTTGGTCCAAATCCTAGTCTTGAGGCATTACAGATGTTAGAGTTTGTTCTGTGTGCACGTATGACAGAGAGTTGCTGCTATGCATATGGAGAATACTCAATGCATAGTATGACAGAGATTGCTCTACCGTGCATACGGAGATTACTCTTCGCTAGTATGACAGAGATTTGGGGGTATAGGTTAGGAAATAAGTTTTGCTAACTTATGCGTATGTTTTCAAGAGTTAATGTTTCAAAGGCTATAATCTCTGTTTCACTATTTATGTTTTGAAGAGTTATTGTTACAAATCTTTTGATCTTTCATTTATCTCAAGCATTTAAGTTGCTCTTGATCTATAAAGTTTTATTGAGATTTAAATTTCTCCGAATATAAAAGAGTTTTGTTTAAAGTTATTTTCTTATTAATTCATTATTCACTGAGCTATATTAGCTCATTCTTTTATTATTAATTTTTCCACTAGGTAGCACTATTGGAGTATCCAATGGGCCTATCGAGGTTGAGATCTGCTACCATTCTCATGCATATTACATTTCATTTTACATGTAAATTTAGTATTTTATTTGGCTTTGGAACTAGAGTGCATTATTTTTTACAACATTCGACTAGTTTTGAATTTTATGATGGTTTGTAAATTAGAACCAATTTATGGTTTTCACTTGTTGTTTGCGGTTATATGGTGGTTGTTGATTTTTGAACTGATAATTGATTATGGCACACTTCGTAGATGTGTGAAAATTTGGATGAATTATTTGGGAGTGTATTTTTTAAAAATTTCAAGTGTGTTTATTCGATTTTCAGGCAAAACTCTGCCGAAATTTTTATGGATTTTGTTTTGATAAAGTTTTTGTTAGTCACCTAACGTTTTCAAAATGTGTTCAGTTTTATAAGTTCGACAATAGATTCCATAGTTTAGTTGAGATCTATTGTTGACACGCAATGTCCTAAGTTGGTCAAGGTGATTTAGGGTGGAGCGTGACATTATTACCCTTCTAGGATTTTAGAAAGCCAACCAAACACCATAACAAAACCAAATTTCAAGCAAAGAAAATTTCAACCTCTTTTAGCAAGTTCACAAGAGTCACAATGAGCTGATCCTTATACAACTCACTAAATTAGGTGCAATTCAAATAGACTTGGGCAAGATAACCCTAAAAAGGATTTCCTTTTGAATCTTATCTTGCATATTTAAGCTCTTATCATCTATCATAAAAATATTTGCTACAAGTATAATTCCTAGAATCTTTTTTTTTTTTTTTTTGACTTAGAAAAGTGCAGATTTTCTAGAAGGGAACTTTCATTTATAATGCGATGCTCATTATAAGAATTTGGTTTTTCTCAAAGATCTTACCGTCTCAGATCAACCTAGTTAAAAGGCACCTTTATTTAGCTAAGAAAAAAGGAGCCTTGAGTGCTACCAACAAGCTTATCTGTTCATTTTGGTTCAAGTAAACATTTTCAGCTAAGCTTTGAAATGTATATATAAGTCCATTGTTCTAGTTTCCCTTCAAAAGGAATTATTTAAATACAAAATTCTAGGTTTACATAGCCTCTATTCAGCAGTGACGTACAAGGACGTAGTAGTAGAGAGAATATAGATATAAATATCACGAAAAGTTTCACTTAGCATGGAACAAGCCAACTATATATTCTACCCAACCAAAAGCATTCCTTGTGTAATATGCTTTTAAGCATTTAAAAGTACTTTCCACGTTATAATAATACTCACTAACATACTCTAAATAAAAACATAGTGAAGAGACAAAATAAAAACATATTAAATAAAAGTGTGATGTTCTAGAATTAATTACCTGGGAAAGTTCCAATGTTCGCATTGACTTTTCCTTCTCAAGAATCTCTTTTATTCCACTTAATTCTATTTTGAAGTGTTTGACTTGTGGAAGAACTTTGACTACACATTCCTTTTTGAGCCTTGGGCATTGACGAATGGATAGAGTTTCCATGTTTTCAAAAACTAGAAGTTCGCAAGGATCCTCACTCCATACATACCGTAGGTTTGGCAGATTACATAATTTCAACTTCTTCAATTGAGGGAGCAAAACAACACTTTTTTTTGTAACATTTGACTCTTGCGCTTCAAATATTCCTTCTAATAAATTGCAATTTTTAATCCCAATGATTTGAAGGCATGTAAGTATGCTCATTATTCTTGAAGAAAACACTTTTTCAAGATTGTTACATGAATCAATATATCCTTCTGTGAGTTTGGAAAAGGAATTGGGAAAGATTACATTGCCACCTATCATCTTTAAATTGTCGGCCTTTTCAATTCTCAAATTCTCCAAATTTGGAAGTGATACCTGCAATTCACATAGCTATTAATGTAAATGGAACAAGTACCACCATCATCAAAATATTGTCACAAAACATTTGAAGTATTATGTTCAGATGAAAATTGAATTTAACCAAGAGACTAAAAATAACAATGTTTCAACGAACAACCATTGGTTCAACAAAATTTTGCCTGGATCACACAGCACAATCATATAGTTAATGAAGTTTTAAGTACTCCTATAACATATGCAGTTGTTCAAAGTTACATCAACACATTGTAAAGTGGTTATTGATGAATAGCTTATTAGAAAAAGCTAATATATAGATATCATATCTTTATAGTCTTACAATAACGCCCAACTTATACCCATCATTGTTTTGTGGATGGAAATAATTAAACATAAATAAAAAGGAAAAAAAGTACATTTTAATATTTAAGTATATAAAGAAAAATCATGGTCATTCCTATAGAAGAACATCGGGAAGCAACAATGATAATGAAACAAACAAAGTTAGATTTACAAGCAAATAAAAAATGTCTAGGATTAGTGAACTCACCTCTTCACCGAAAAATGAATTTTTGTTGCTAAACTTGCTTGTTCCGCCTTTTTCAAATTTGGAGGAAAAACTTTTAAGTTGTGGTAAGCAACATAGCTGTAAGTTCTTTAAATGAGTAAACTCAAATTTGTCGGTTGCCTCTTCGTTTGCCATCACAGCAATCACTTCTATCATCTCACAATCTATGATAATAATATTCTCAAGATTTGAAAGGTCATCCACAATAGACTTAAAAAAAAGACTTCCCAATTTTTTGCATTCATTCACTTTTATGAACTTCAACTTGTTGAAAGGAGATTTTCTATCATACCCATGAATTATACTCTCCAAATTCTTCAAGCCACTCAGATATAGATGCACCAAATTCGACAAGACTTTTTGAAAAGGTTGTTTCTGCTCGTGGATAACATGTTGTAATCCATAAATATTAACCAGGTCGAGATATTTCACATGTGAAGACTCATTTTCATCTAATCCAAAGAGAAAAACCTTTGTACCAAATGACCCTTCTATAAGTAGTTTTTCAGACCTCTTTAACATCATTTTTATCCCATCAGTCATGCAAGATTCTGATTCCATCTTCAAATACAGCTTCTTTCTAATGGTTTCTTGGTGACAATAAGTTAATTTTTGTGGAAAACCAATAGAAATGTTGAATGTTTCTAAATTCAACTCCAATGAAAACAATTGTTTTGGTATAACTTCTTCATCTCGAATGCGTAAACGTAAAGCCGAAAGGTATGTCAAGTTGTTGAGCTCAGAAAGGCTAGCATTCTTTCTTTCTTTGTTCAATTCTTCCCTTTCCCATCCATCATAAGTTTTCAAGTTCAACTCTTCCAATTTTGTCAACTTTGAAAGAACATTAGGTGGAATTACCTCTAGGCTACGACAATATGAAAAATCTAATACTTTCAACTGTGTCAATTGACTCATGGCCATAGGAATATATGGGTGATGTTGGATCCTTTGAAACTAAGAATTTCAAGCTTGTTTAACTCACCAATCATATCAATGTTCCCCAATTGACAACAAAACAAATGTAATGATCTAACATTTGTAAAAGAGTGAAGTGATGGTGGCAATGGTGAAATTTCCATCCATCGTAGTTCTAGAACTTTGAGCTCCTTCATTTCTTCAAAAAAATTTATCGGCAACTCTTGAAGAAAAAGCCATCTTCTTCCAACTAATATTAATAATTGAATCTTGGGCAACATTAACTTTTGGGGAGGGCTTTGACAACCTTGAAGATCTAAATACACTGCAGTGTGATTACCTGACACTTTATCTACTTCCCATTCATTTGAGTTTTTCATATAGCTCAATGTATGAATTTGATCACCATTAGATGCAATTATTATTGCTACATCGCGAACTAAATCGTGCATTTGCACATGATCATTCGCATATTTTAGAGACTTATAATCAGGTGGCAATTTTAGAAGCAATGAAGAAGATATAAGATCATCAACCAATTTTCTTATCCTATGTCGCCCTTGTGCTATAGTGTCAACACCATGAAGTAAACCCAAGGCCATAGCATATATATGCAATTGTTGCACATCAATTTCAAAATCTTCTGGAAACATGCTACAAACCAAAAATAGCATCTTTGCCTCTTCACATTCTAGTTGATCATAGCTTAATTTTAGTGAAGCATACACTTTCTCATTCATTCCTTTAATATTCACAGCCACAGGATGTCTTAGTTGATTTAAGGCATCTTTCCAAACAGAGGTAGGTTTATTTCTTAATGCCTTAGCAACTGTAATAATAGCAATAGGCAAATCTGCACATTCCCTCACTATCTGCATAACTATAGGTTTCAATCAAATGCTTCAATCATTTCACCAACAATTTTTTTGAATAAATTCCACGCCTCATCTTTTTGCAAAACTTTTATCTCAAAATTTTGATCGATACACATATCATTAGAAAGTGTATGTTTATCTCTAGAGGTAAATAGGATCTTGCATCCTTTGTGATCTTCATCACTTGGAATACCTGTTGTTTCCAAATCAATATGTGCCCAGATATCATCAAGCACAACCAAACACCTTTTTTCCATCTTCAACCTCTTGTATAGCCTAAGAGCTCTTCCTGCGATTGTGTCTTCTTCTAATTTCAATCCTAATTTTTCATCTAGTTCTCCTTGAATTCTTTTCAAATCTGGTGTTTGACTGATTGTTGATATTACCACTTCATCAAATAACATTTTCTCCATAACTTCTCTCGAAATTTCTTTAACTATCGTTGTTTTGCCAACACCCCCCATTCCATAAATTCCAATTTTGTTGACATTATCATCTACAAGTGCATCCATGATTTTTTCTATAGTTGACCTTCTCGATTCGAAGTTAAGAAAATCTGAAATTTTTGTTAACGAACTCTCAACATTCGAGAGAGCTACATGGTAAGAGACTCTGTCAAAATTCCCCTCATTCTTCATTGCAAGGACCTCTTTAGTCATCTTTACTGCTTTTCTACTTAATTCATGTCGTTGAACCAAATTCAAACAGAATCTAACTTGTTGACCTTCATTGGTTAGTATCACCTCAGATTTTTCAATTATTGCATCAACCTTAGTCAACCAATTCTGAACACCATGTTTTATGTCTTCGGCATTTCTTCTTGCATCATATACCATGCGTTGCACCGATTCTCTAGTTTCCTTCAATACTTCAACGTTACTTTTGAGTTTTTGAATGTTATCACTGATGAAACATAGATAACTCAACTGACGTCCAACAGGCTCAAGAGTGAGTCCAACAATTTCTCTAACAATAGAAATAATAGTTTCCATTTCCTTCTACTTGATCTTCAAAAAGTGAAACTTAATAAATTATTCAAAAGCTGAAAATCGACAACGAATTAACCTGAATTGAAATTTCTGGCTTAACTCAGAAGCAATTCCACAGTAGAAATCTCAAGCTGACAAAAGCCACACAAGAACGAGCAACTGCAACCAAAAAAAAAAAAAGAGACAAGATTGTAGATATAATTCCACTTAAAGAAAAGAGGAAAACGAATATGCAAAAGCAATGGATAAGAAAATGTAAAATAAAGATGGCAAGTGTTAAGAGATGAAATGTTGTACCTGATTGTAACAAAATACGGATCTGATGTAATAGCAGAGGACACAGATGTGAGAAGAGAGATCACAGAGAGAAATGAAGATTAGAGAGAAAAAGAGTCGAAGCTGATGCAGTGAAGAATGAATAAGCAAAGAGAGGTCTATGAGCAAATGAGAATAGGAATTTTTTTGGCTAAATGGAAGTAGCTTAGAGAGAGGCTACAAATTTGCATAATGGAGGAAGAAGGTACTACTAATGTTTAGTCAATTTTCATATTGAATGTTAAGGTTCAACAAATAGAAAAATTATTCAATGAGGCCGCCACGTACATTACTTCTTAATAGTGAATTAAAATATCCGAATGCCCTATAATAATCACTTGATACAAATTCGAGATATTTTTATAGTTTCTCTCTCATACATCCAATAGAGAAAAATTGTCAACTACATTGTGACAGTTGCAAGAAGGTCCCACTATGTTTAGAAGTGCCTTACTAGGCCCCTTTTTTTAAAAAAAGAAAAAGAAAAATAGGGTTTCATTATGAAAAAGGGTCCCTAATGTTTATCATCTTTTTAATCTACAGTCCTTACTCTTTTAAACTTTTAATTTTACGGTTTTTGTTTTTATTACAATAATTAAGTTTATTGATTAACTACCAAACCTAAATATAATTTAGTTGTTAAACCCTATTTATTTCTTTTTAGAAGTCACAGGGATTAAAGGTTTGGACTCTCACCCTCTTATTTTTGTGATGTAGTATTCTAAGAAAAATAATAATCACATGCCTACAGAAATATAATGTCAAATTCTCGCAGACCTTTTAGTTAAAAAAATTTCTTAAATTTCGAGGATAGTTCCTGATATATTGCTAAATTGACGGTTAATCCCTGCTTACTAATCAAATCATAATTTCATTAGGAAAAAAAGAGAAGGAGAGAGTTCAGACTTTGAGCTTATTACTCTTAGATAAGGAGAAGAAGATTAAAAATACAATTTTTTTTTTAAATGTTTCTTTTTGTATTTTAATAAATAATTTTTGGATTGATCTTGTACTCTTGAACATTTATGACCCCTCCAGGAAAGAACTATAGAAGGTCAAATAATCAAAAATTTATAAATTATATCATCAGAATTTTAACTATCAAAATCGATAATCCAAATTTGCTTCACCAAATAGAAATCAGTTTGCTTATCTAAGAATTACTGATGGCATTAAATAGCATTATTAGAAAAGTCAACAAACGATGGCCACAGAGCTCTGTGAGGATGAGAATGGGAATTGGAATGTTTTCAGTCGAACGACAAAATTGAATCAAATAAAAAAAAATGAAATGTTGTTGACATGTCGACGAAATGGGGGAAAAGACGAACTTCCCCCCACCGACATGTTGAGCCCCTTGACATGTCAAAATGTCGTTTGACATTTCGATATGTCGAGCGAAATTTTAAACATTGGATCTAGAGTTAAAAGAATGCGGAGCCAAATGAAAATTTATTAAGTAAATAAATACTAAATATTTAAGCAGAAAAGTAATGGCATTCTATCCAAGTTATTATATATAAATATATTTATTTATCTATTTATTGACTATTATAATTGAAAATTTTTACTATTTATTTTTATAAAATGATTAAACAATAATAATAATAATAATAGCTATCTTAATTGCAATAATATGAATATTATTCAGATTAAACTTTAATATAAAAAGGAAATTTTGACCGTTTGAACTAGCCACATGTAAGTATCCATAGGTCGCTCTTCATTCACAACGCATCTACCACGTCACTTTTTCGTCATTCATAACAGAAAATTCTTCAAAAGTATTTATGAAATAAATTGGAAGGTGAATGATAAAACTTAGGTGGAAATACCATTTTAGTCCCTATACTTTGGATTTCATTTTATTTTAATTTATGTACTTCAAATGTTCAATTTTAATCCTTTTATTTTTAATAAAACTTAAAATTGGACCTTACTATTAGTTTGAAGTTATTATTATTGATATTGGTTAAATAATAATAATAATTTTCATGCAAGAAAAGACACAATGTGAACATATTTCTAAAATTTAAAGAAGGAAAGCTAATAGATCAATTTTTTTAAAGAAAATTAACAATAAACTAACAATAGGGACCAATTTTGAGCTTTATTGAAAGTGCAGGATTAAAATTGGACATTTGAAAGCACAGAAATTAAAAAAACCCAACACACAGATCAGACCAAAATGACATTTTAATCTAAAACTAAATTAACTTTTACAATGATTAGTGTTCACACGAGATTTCAATAAACAAATGTCACATGTGTAATGAACTTGTGTTTTATTAATTTGAGTATAGTGAGTACAATCTCTAATATTTAATCCTCTGATTCTCTCTCCTGTTTGTATGTTCACTCGAGGGCTAAAAAGCTTGTTCTGGAGATTGAAGCTTCAATTTATTCTTGGGGTCTTCAAGTGTTCTTGATCTTCAAGGAATGTTCTTTGTTCAAGAAGTATTTGATCTTTAAGAACTCAAGGAGTCTTCTGGTTTTTATTTCTGCATTCTTTTTGAAGTCTCAAATTTCTGAACCCCTAAAATAAAGGAGGAAGCTTTCTATTTATAATAGAGTTCCTCATGACCTCTAGGTGGGCTTGGGCCTGTTGGATTGGGCCCAGCTGATTGTGGGACAACCATTTTAGACTAAGCCTGGTTGACTTTGGACCTAGCCATATTGGACTAGGCCTGGTTGACTCTGGTCCTAGCCATTTAGACTGGACCTAGTTGATTTTGGACTAGGTCTGGTTGACTTCGGGCCTAGCCTTTAGTTTGAGCCTGTACTTTGTTAATTGGGGCTTTTAATTCGGGTTTCTGTATAGAATCAGTCCAAATTTCAAAGAACTCAATTGTGTATTTAGATTTGCCATAATTTATTTTAGGGATCCTTGCAAATGTAATTAATCCCTAATTAAATATAATTTTGTCATCAATGTTGAGTAATGACGTGACAATTTTTAGTTGGTCGAAATTTCTATTCCAACAATTAGAATTTTTTTAACTAAATTCAAAATTTAGGGGTATTTTCCATAATTGAGTTTTTTTTTTTGGATAAATTGTAAAAACCACTCCTAAAGTATGGTAGCTATAACAATTGCACCCAACTTTCAAGGTGTGTAAACATTAAACCATCAAACTTTCAAAAGTGTAAAAATTGGACCGCTAAACTTTCAAGTATATAAATTAAACTTTCAAACTATGTTAAATATAAAATTTAAACCCTCAAACGTAACTTTGATAAATATAAAAATTGAATCCACTTTACTCAATTTCTCACCATATTTCCTCCTCTCTATTTCCTCACTCTTCTCTTTCACTCTCTCTACTTTCTACCTCTCCCTCCTTTGGTCATTCCCCTACCTTCGATCACCCACTCCCTCTCTACTTTTGCCGTCTCGAAACAAACATTGACTAAAATTGAGACAGACCCTTTATCAGAAAATCGAATTGGAGCGTTCCTAACCCCACTTGACTGCAATTCATTGCAAGAGAAGAAACATCATCGATGTGGGGAAGATCAAATCTACTAAAGAAAGAAACCCCGTTTGAGAACAAATGAAAAAGAAGGAAAAAGTGGTGAAATTCGAATTAGCCAAAAAGGAAAAGCAACAGAAGAGAAGGAAAAATGAATATGGGTAGCGTATGTGTATGATGTGATTTGAAACTAAAATTTAAGATGAAATATGATTGAGAAATTGAGTAAAATAGATTCAATTTTTAGATTTATCATAGTTTCAAGGTTTAATTTGTACCTCTAACATAGTTTGATGGTTTAATTTTTACACTTTAAAGTATAGGGGTCCAATTTTTACATCTTTAAAAGTATGACATTTAATTTTTACACCTTGAACATTTTTGTTACAATCACCATACTTCTCGCTCAATGGTTTTTGCAATTTGTCCCTTTTTTAAAAGTTCTTTTCAGAATTTTTCAAACTACATTTAATTATCGAAAATTTTAAGAAATTTTTTTAATTTATTAAAAGGACGGTTTAAAATTTTAACCAAATACTACCAATTTTTTTTTAAAAAAAAAACATACATTTTCTACCACATCACTTAATTTTTTTTTTCTTCTAGAACTTAATTTCTGAGGAATGAATTGACCCATAGATTTAATCAAACTTTTTAATCCTGCCATATACGAAACATTAATCTCTTCCATCTTGGACAATTTTGAAGGATTTCTTTTTAATATAAGTTAGGTTCTTCTCCTTTATTTATTTATTGATTAATTAATTTTTTTGTAGAAGATATATATTTTTTAAGGTGTAAAAGATACTAGACCATGAGAATATGAGTCCATATTATCCACCAAATTGAGTTTAATTATGTTGTGTTGCATTACAAAGTCTCTGACACCTTCCAATACTTTTAAGTGAGTGATTGGAGCGAGAGGTTGGGTAGAGTGGAGTTATTAACTCCATTATTTGTTTGGTTCAATGAGTTCTTAAACTCATTGGGGCCCCACAATTTATTAACTTCAATTCCAACTCTCCTTGTAGGCCCCACAACTTCCCTTTCTTCACTCTTCTTCACTTCACCACTTGTTTGGTCCAATGAGTTCTTAAACCTATTGTGGGCCTCACGCGTTCTTAAGGGCAACGAGGTAATTCTATTTGATGATGATGCAAACAAAAGGGCATATAACCTTAGTTTCAAAAAGTAGGGGTAAATTTTATTTTGGACTTGGATTTTGGGCTATCCGTACAATTTTTTTTTTGTTGAAAGGAGTGGCGGAGGGCGATGGTTATTAAGAAGCATGAAAGTTTTTGAATCCACATCCAAAGGTTATTATGAGGCAGCTACATTTGTGGCGGCCTCATTGAATAATTTCTCGTTTCAGGAGAAATTATTCAGTGAGGCCGCCACAATGTGGCTGACAATTTTTCACCGTTGGATTGAGAGAAAGATTTACCTCAAATTTATATTCAATAGTTATTAAGAAGCATGAAAGTTTTTGAATCCACATCCAACGGTTATTATGAGACAACTACATTGTGGCAGCCTCATTGAATAATTTCTCTAGTTCCATAAGGTGAAGGGCAGTAGTACATGGAGCTGAGTTTGGGTGGGGAATTGAAATGGAGAATATGAGAGAGAGGAGTGGGGAATTGAAAATTTAAATAAAATAAAAATGCTACCTCTAAACTTTAATGTAAAATTAATTAAAGTTGGCAAATCATTTAAAAATGCCACCTCATCTTTTCGTTAGTCAACAAACGGTCAAATAAGCTCACGGGCCATTTAAAATTATTTTTTAAATCTCATAAACTAAAAGTGTCCATTTTAAAACTTCAAGAACTAATACCCCTACCTCAAATTTTGGAGACCAAAAGTATATTTTGCAAAAAAAAAAAAAAAGTTGATGGGGAAAAGGACAGATTGAAAGAAAAAAATGCTAAATGAAGAGAAAACACTAAACAAAGGTCAACATGAGGAAAAAAATAATTAGAAATAGATTAGTTGAGAGAAAATATTATAAAAATACAAATTGTGAAAGAAAATAAGACTAGTTGAGGGGGGGGAAAGATAAATTGATTCGAAAAAACAACTGAAAAATTGCCGACAAAACACTTCAAAAAAAAGGTCGAGGAAAAAAATATTAAAAATAGATAAGTTGAGAAAAAAAAATAATAAAAAGAAATTACAGAGATTGTAAAAAAAACAAAAAAGACAAGTAAGAGAGAAAAACAACAACAATAATAAAACACAACTCGAGGAAAAAAAGAATAAAATATAGACAAGTTGAGAGAGAAAAACACTAAAAAAAATAGTGAAAAAAAAAGAGATAAAACTGAGGGGGTAAAAGACAAATTGAGCAAAAAATCGTAAAAATTTAGAGAAGAACAGTAAAGGAAACTTAACAGGAAAAAGAGTTTAAAATAGACAGGTGAGAGAAAAATACTAAAAATTGTAAGAAAAGAAGACGAATTGAAAGGAAGCTTAAAAAAGAAACTAAAAACAGGCGAATGGATAGAAAAGCATTAAATAATAATAATATGATAACTTGAGTGAAAAAAAGGAAAAAAATATAATCAATTTATACCCCTAAATTATAGTAATTGAATCAATTAAAACTACAAACAATAATTATTATATCGATTTAAACTCTAAACGTTTATAGTGAATCAGTTTAGATCCTATATATACAATTAAAATGGACATTATCTCTAAATATACAATTAAAATGGGCATTATTTTTAATTTTAACATGATCATCTAATATCTATTAATCTTCCATTGAAATTCAAGTAATTTGTCTGTACATAGAGTGAATTTACTAGATTGAATACTAGTAACCAAATGAGTCAAGAAGCATAGAAATAGACACACGAAATACAAGTTTTAGAAAAACTAGGTAACATGAACACAAATAAGAAGTCAATGAATAAAGTAAATTTGATGCCCTCAACATTAAACAAAAAAAAAAAAGTATTAAATATGTGAGGTAAAAACTTAAACAAAAAAAAGAAAAAATCTTTGGCAATATCATTCTAGCAGTAAAAATAATAACATAATCTAATTACATTGTATATATTGTAAAATAGTTTCCTCCTAAAAGTCCAGAGTAAAGAACAAGAGAAAAAGTGACAGAAGAAGTAGGAATTAGGGAATGATCCTAATTAAGCAACATATTGAATAAACAAGTAGTTAAAGTTACCTTAAATCATAATTCCATCAATAATAAAACCCATCAAAGCTTATATTATAGCATTTTCTTAACTGATTCATTTTTATTTTCAACAAGAGTCCCCTTGCAATCTCATTCTCTTGTTTCACAACCATAAGTTTTTGACATTTTCCCTTTCAAGAATTTCAAACTCTTCCAATGCCATTCTCTCATTTTTCTCTATTTCAACCACTTTCACTTCCTCCAACAAGCCTTCAAAAGCAATCTCCACTCATCATCTTAACTTTTAGGTAAGAAAATCTCAGCTTTTCTCGGCCATTAAACGACAAAACTCGTCTCCCATTTCATCCATTTGAATCTACAATAAAGTACAAACCACATAATTTCTCTCAAATTCAAAATGATTCGTTTCAATCAGTTCAACCACTAGCTACTCTTTTTCCTTCATATTATGTGTCTATATTAAGACATATATAGATATGTCAAAACAAAGGGTGGTTTCAAGTGTGTCTAACCTTCATTATCTATGGAATCATAAAATAATTAGTAGTCAATCTGATTTGAATTCCTCAACATGAAAAAAATATTATCATGTTGGCTTTCCTCAAAATTCTGCATGAATAATTTTGTAACAAATCACAACCAACACACTACAAAAAAGTTGGCCTATTTCGACCACTTTTTATCGAAGGTTACATTATAAAAAATCTTTGAAAAATATATACATTTATTGGACATATTTAAAAAACCTTTGAAAATACCTATTTTTTATCAAAGGTTATTAAAAACCTTTGGAAAAAGGTATATATTTATTAGAGGGTTTTTAAATACCTTTGAAAAATATATTATCCTTTATCGAAGGTATTTAAAAAACCTTTGAAAAATTTCTACTTTTTATCGAAAGTTCTTACCAACCTTTGAAAATTATATTATCCTTTATCAAAGGTATTTAAAAAAACCTTTAAAAAATATCCACTTTTTATTGACGGTTCTTAAAAACCTTTAAACAAAATGTTTTATTTATCAAAGGACATTAAAAACCTTTGAAAATTATATTATCCTTTATCGAAGGTATTTTAAAAACCTTTGAAAAATATCCATTTTTTATCGAAGGTTCTTAAAAACCTTTGAAAAAAACATTATATTTATCAAAGGCCATTAAAAACCTTTGAAAATTTATCTTCTCCTTTATTGAGGTATTAAAAAACCTTTGAAAAGTGTCTACTGTTTATCAAAGGTTCTTTAAAACCTTTGAAAAAAACATTATATTTATCAAAGGCCGTTAAAAACTTTTGAAAAATTACCTTATCCTTTATCGAATGTATTTAAAAAAACCTTTGAAAAATATATTATATTTATCAAAGGACATTGAAAATCTTTGAAAATTGTATTATCCTTTATCGAAGGTATTTAAAAAACCTTTGATAAATATCTACTCTTTATTGAAGGTTCTTAAAACCTTTGAAAAAGATATTATATTTATCAAAGGACATTAAAATTCTTTGGAAATTATATTATCCTTTATCGAAGGTAATTCAAAACCTTTGATAAATATCTACTTTTTATCGAATGTTCTTAAAAATATTTGAAAAAGATATTATAGTTATCAAAGGACATTTAAACCTTTAAAAATTATATTATATTTTATGGAAGGTATTTAAAAAGCTTTTCAAAAATATCTAGTTTTTTATTGAAGGTTATTGAAAAAATCTTTGAAAAAAAATATATTTATGAAAGAAAATGAAAAGCCTAAATATATATATATATATATATATATTATCTCGTATATTTAAAAAACCTTTAAAAAATATAAACTTTTTAAACGAAAACCTCCAACCTTTTATCGAAGGTTATAAAAAAAAACCTTCGAAAAATGTTTTTCACAGTATTAAAAATGTTTAAAAGTAATATTGTATTTTAAAATCATTAAAAAAGAACATGGTTTATGTTTGAAAATACTGTAGCCTAGCCCAACTTTTCGATTCTTTTCCGTTTCCTTTTCCTCTCCGTAGAATCTTGCTCGTCGAACTTTCTTGAATCGACGCCATCATCGATTTGTGGAGTTCAGCAACTTCCAAACCAGCGGCGCCTCCATTTTCATCCATTACCTCATCTTCTCCTCCCTAATTCGCTTCTTCGCCTTCGTCCTTCAACTTCACATCTATATCTAATTATCCCTAATCACAATCGGATTGCCATTGCAATCGCAATTGGATCGCAATTTTTCCCCTATTTCAAAATTCAAGGTATATAGACTTTGTTTCTTCGTTTGATTTTGCTTTCGAATTTTAGATTCTGCTTGTTTTTGGCTGCTTTGTCTGTAATTGATCTTCGTAATCTCGTGATTGATTTTCGTTTCTATGGCTTCTCTCTCTCGAAGAGAAGTGAAGTTACTTTCGATATGTTCTCTAATTATAGAGGAGTTAGTAAGAAAAGTCTTTTTTCCAATCTCATTTTTTAATATCTTCGAGTAATTATGTTGTAGTGTAATTAGTAGTAGCTTTTTTGAGTTCTTTGCTCTGTTGATGAATTCTGGTTTTAAGAGAGATAGAAATTACTATGAAAAGTGTACAAAAAAAGGAAACATATAAGGATAGTGCTGCCTTGGTAATTACTTGGATTGATTGGAATCAAGGTAATCAATCTAGACAATGGGCTTCATACTCTCTTCATATTGGAATGAAGAGAGTATGAAGGGGATGAAAAGAAGAGGCAACATAAACAAGACAAGTTTCTCCACTTTTAATATCATGTAAACATATTTGCTATGTCATATACCTATTTTCTAATTACAAATGTAGGAGAATCATTTTTCTACAATACTTTTGAGTAAAATGGGAGAAGGTGATTTCTATTAAGGAGAATGGTCAAACAAAATGTAGCAAAGGAGTCAGCATGGTCTATGCCAAGTCATATACTCGGCCAAGTCCAACTCAGAAAGGAATTCAGAAGTTCTAGAAGTTTTTCTGTTAACAGATTTTTTTAGCCATCTGTCCTTTCTGTTATTCTTTAATTATTTTCTTTATTCTTTATTATTTCACCTGAATGAGGTGCACACTATTGTATATAACAAGGGCTTGAGTCCCTTTCAAATGTGTGAAGAATATTGAAGCATTTCTTCCCGATCTTCTTCTCTGTCTAAAACTTGATTTAGTATCAGAGCTGAAAAATGGCCAACGTCAATTCTTCAGCAAACGCTTCTGCAAATTCCACCTTGACAAATTTCTTTCGACCCCCTTTGAATCAGCTATTAAATTAGATTACAACAATTAAGTTGGATCGTGGGAATTTTCTTTTATGGAAAAACCTAGCATTGCCAATTTTGTGTAGCTACCAGCTTGATGGGCATCTGTTCGGAACAAAGCCTTGCCCTCAAATGTTTCTTCAAAATTCACATGCTGGGGCAGACGGACTCACTTGAGCTTCAAGTTCAGAAGCCTCGATCACGGAAGCTTTAAGCTCCACAACAGCGACAACAATAAACCCAGAATATGAAGCTTGGGCTGTAGTTGATCAGCTTCTGTTAGGATGGCTTTACAACTTGATGACGGCCGAAGTGGCAACACAAGTTATGGGTTTTGAGAAGGCAAATGAGGTGTGGGAAGCAGTTCAAGAGCTCTTTGGAATTCTCGAGCTGAGGAGGATTATCTTCGTCAGGTATTCCAAACCACTCGAAAATGTTCTCTACACATGGCTGATTATCTTCGTATAATGAAATCTCACGCAGACAATCTGAGTCAAGCGGGGAGCCCTGTTCCTTCACGATCTCTAATTTTGCAAACTCTGTTGGGACTTGATGAGGAGTATAACTCCGTGGTTACTACAATCCAAGGCAAAGCTGGAATCGGATGGGCTGAAATGCAAGGGATGCTGCTTGCATTTGAAAAACGACAAGAGCATCAAAATAGTCAAAAATCTTCTAACTCCTTTAGTCATAATACTTCTGTGAATGTGGCAAATACTAAAAGTGGCAGTTGCAGTGCTATTCGATTTTCTCAGGGAAATCCTAACAATCGACAACAATCAAATGGAAATCAAGAGGAGGTAATAATATGACTAATCGAGGAGGAAGGGGTCGAGGCCATTTTTATGGAAATTTCAATAAACCAACCTGCCAGGTATGTGGAAAGGTAGGTCACACAGCTTTAGTCTGTTATTAGCGGTTTAATAAAAATTTTAATGTATCTAGCCAAGGGCAAAATAGATCAGGGCATTCTGGTGGAAATAATCAATTAGTGGCTGGTTCTTTCAATGGCAACAATCCTTTTAATTCCAAGTTTCATGGAAATATTCAGCGACCTCAGCATACTGCTTTTGTTGCAAATCATAGCTTCAATCCGTATGTAGCCAATTCAGAGTCTGTGGCTGATCCTAATTGGTATGCGGATAGTGGAGCTTCGAATCATATCACAGGAGATTTCTCCAATATGATGCAATCTTCAGATTATGGAGGTAATGACAAAGTGGTGGTAGGTAATGGAAATGAATTACATATCTCTCATATTGGAAAGACTTGTTTGTCAACTTGTAATGGCAGTTTAAATCTGGAAAATGTTCTGTTTGTGCCTGAAATTTCAAAAATCTTAGTAAGTGTTTCAAGACTTGCTCGAGATAACAATGTCTTTATTGAATTTCATGCTGATGTTTGTCTTGTAAAGGACATCAATACGGGCAAGGTGGTGCTGAAGGGAGTGCTTAAGGATGGATTATACAAGCTAGATGTTGAAGGTGGAGCAACGAAGAACATTTTGTGTGCTAATAGTCAAAGTGTGACTCTGCCTACCAATAGTAGAAGATGTGTTGTTGTTTCTGGTTTAAGTAATACTAGCAGTATCAATATAGCGGTGTCCAAAAATGTTTGGCATAGGAGGCTTGGCCACCCTTCACTTAAAGTTCTTGAGAACATTGTTAAGAAATGTAATTTGAAAGTCAAAGTTAATGAAGTTCTTAATTTCTGCGAAGCTTGTCAATTTAGGAAATCTCACGTTTTGCCCTTCTCAGAGCAAATAGCTTATTTGAGTTGGTGCATACTGATGTTTGGGGACCAGCCCCTGTTCTTTCTAGGGAAGGTTTTCGATACTATGTCCATTTTCTTGATGATTATAGTCGGTTTGTTTGGATCTATCCATTGAAATTAAAAAGTGATGTGTTCTCTGCTTTCAATCATTTTCTGTCTATGGTTCAAAATCAGTTTGCTTGCAATATTAAAGTCTTACAATTAGATAATGGAGGTGAATTTCATAAGGATCATCAGCTGTGTGGTCAGTTGGGTATATAGTCGAGGTTTTCATGCCCTTACACATCAGCTCAAAATGGAAGGGCGGAGCGAAAACATCGGCATATTGTTTAAACCGGTTTAACACTCTTAGCTCAAGCTCATATGCCCTTAACATTCTGGTGGGATGCCTTCCTTACAGCCACAATTCTAATTAATGGCCTTCCTTCCGTTGTATTGCAAAGTAAGTCCCCTTTTGAACTTGTTACTCGAAAAATGTTTGACTTTCATACTTTAAAAATATTTGGTTGTGCTTGCTATCCATGCCTACGTCCTTATCATGACCACAAGTTTCAATATCATTCTGAACGATGTGTCTATATTGGTCCTAGCCCTACTCATAAAGGTTACAAGTGTATTAATTCCAATGGTCGTGTCTTTATCTCACGTCATGTCAAGTTCAATGAGCAAGAGTTTCCTTTTCTCACTGGTTTTGGTATGTGCAAACCTTTTGTGGAACCAAGTGTCTCCATCCCAATTGTCAACTGGTTTTCTCCTCCCTTTCTATTGTCCTCCCCGTTACATCATACCCCTCCATCTGACACTAGTACTCTAATTTCTTCAGCCGTGTCCCGTCCAGCTCAGTCGCCTTTTTCCTCTTCGCCGGTGTCCAGTCCTTGTCCTTCACATACAACCTATTCTCAATCCCAGTCTCAACCTCTATCTCAATCCAATTTCTCACCTGTCACTGTCTCCATTCCTCCCACAGCACCCAATCCCGTTCATCCATCGCATCCCATGGTTACTAGGGGCAAGGCAGGTGTGTTTAAACTGAAGGTCTGGCTTTCAACAGTCTCTACTGATTTTTCTAATACTGAACCAACTCGTGTTGCTGATGCTCTAGCCCATCCTCAGTGGAAAGCTGCTATAGATAGTGAGTTTAATGCTTTGGTGCATAACAATACTTGGACACTCGTACCTTTTTCTCCTAAGTTGAATGTTGTAGGGTAAAAGTGGGTGTTTCGTATAAAGAGAACACCTGATGGACATATTGATCGGTATAAGGCAAGGCTTGTTGCTAAGCGTTTTCACCAAAATCCAGGGATTGATTTCTTTGAGACCTTTAGTCCTATGGTCAAGGCATTTACCATCCGAATTGTGCTTAGCCTTGCTGTCTCTCGAGGTTGGGAGCTTCGTCAGTTGGACTTTAATAATGCGTTCCTCAATGGTACCCTTGATGAAGTAGTTTATATGCAACAGCCGCCCGGTTATGAGGATCCTTGCAATCCCACTGCTGTTTGTAAGCTGAATAGAGCTCTCTATGGGTTAAAGCAAGCACCATGGGCATGGAACAAAACTCTAAAAGACAGATTGCTAACTTGGGGATTCCACAACTCTCAATCTGACAACTCCCTATTCATTCTTCACTCGGGTACTTCTCTTTTACTCCTACTTGTTTATGTCGATGATGTTGTAGTGACTGGTAAATAACACAAGCCTTATAAATCAGTTTATTGCCCAATTAAACACTGCCTTTCCGTTAAAGGACTTAGGTCGGTTAAATTACTTCCTTGGTCTCCATGTTCACTATCTGCCCTCTGGTATTCTGTTAAATCAGAGTAAATATGTTGATGACTTATTGAGGAAACTTGACTTGACTGAATTAAAACTTGCTCCTTCTCCTTGTGTGCTGGGAAAACGTTTATCACTGACTGATGGCACTCCTCTTGTTGATCCATTTATTTATTGAAGTACTATTGGTGCATTGCAATATTTAACAAACACTCGCCCGGACATTCCCTTTATTGTGAATCAATTGAGTCAGTTTTTGAAATGCCCAACCGATGTACACTGGCAAGCAGTCAAACGTGTTTTGCATTATTTAAGTGGCACAAAACAGTATGGTATTCACATTCAACAGAGTGAAGATTGTGGTATCTCTGGATATTCTGATGCGGATTGGGCTTCCAATCTTGATGACCGAAAGTCAGTAGCTGCTTATTGCATATTTTTGGGCTCTACTTTAGTATCTTGGTCATCAAAGAAACAAACTGCTGTGGCGAGATCTAGTACGGAATCTGAGTATAGAGCGTTAGCTCATGCTTCAGCTGAAATCATTTGGCTTCAGCAATGGTTGGTGTGATAATTTAAGTGCAGGGGCTCTTGCTGCGAATCCTGTGTTTCACGCACGAACTAAACACATAGAAATTGATGTTCATTTTGTTCGGGATCAAGTTTTAAAAGGGTTGCTTGAGGTTCGTTATGTCCCTTCTTCAGACCAAATAGCGGACTGTTTGACCAAACCGTTGACGCATTCTCAGTTTCTATTTCTTCGCTCCAAACTCGGGCTCGTTGAACTCCCCTCTCGTTTGAGGGGGAATATTAAGGAGAATGGTCAAACAAAATGTAGCAAAGGAGTCAGCATGGTCTATGCCAAGTCATATGCTCGGCCAAGTCCAACTCAGAAAGGAATTCAGAAGTTCTAGAAGTTTTTTTGCTAACAGATTTTTTTAGCCATCTGTCCTTTCTGTTATTCTTTAATTATTTTCTTTATTCTTTATTATTTCACCTGAATGAGGTGCACACTATTGTATATAACAAGGGCTTGAGTACCTTTCAAATGTGTGAAGAATATTGAAGCATTTCTTCCCAATCTTTTTCTCTGTCTAAAACTTGATTATTTCCTCTAGAACCAATTGTGTTCATGAAGATTTTTTTTGCCACAAAAAACGAGTTAATATTAGGCATAGTATGTTGGGCTTCTGAAAAACTTGTTAGTAAATGTCATTTCTTGTGATTTGTTTTCCAATATTGCATCAATTGTTATGTCATTATTTCTGTTAGGAGTTAAATGAGCTAGATCCAAATTATCAGCTTCTACTTTCTCTTCACTTATTTGAAGAAACATAAGGAAGTTGCAAGGTTAAATTTTGTATCAATTGCTAGGTTGTTGAAAGAGAGCTATTTCTATTAGGAGTTGAATGAGAACTAGGTAAGATCATTTAATGTTGCTTGCTCTTCATTTTCTATAGGAACAAAAACTAGCATGTGAGAGCAATAATATTTTGTTTAGATTAATGCTCAGTTTTGTTCTTTTCAACTTTCTCTTTGTTATTTGTCAAGAATCAAGATTTCACCATTTGAATGTAACTCATGGAGCTAGCACATACTGATTTAGAACCAAAATAGCCAAACGAAAAAAAACAGCCCACAAATTTCCTAAATAAGGAAATGCACAAAAGCCAAAAAAAAAAAAAAAAAAAAACTATGCAATGACTGCACTAGAAACTCGAAGCCATCAAAATTTAGGGTGTTTCTTTGTTGTTTCTCACAGGTTGCCTTGAAGATATTGATAGTTGTACATAGGACATTGAGAGAACGATCCAACCTTCAGGGAAGAACTTCTCAACTATTCACACAGAGGACACATTCTCCAAATATCAAAATTTAAGGACGATTTAAGTCCTCTTGGTAAAATGCTTTCTCTTTAAATTCTATGAATTTAACCAGTATGTCGATGAGGGTGTCTTTTATAGTTGCAACAACACACATTCATCATGTTGGATAACATATGAAGTTCTAATCAATATAGCTTTTAATTATTTCAATTGTATGGTTTCTTTTCTCGAGTTTGTTTTGTCTAATTTTATATAATATTAATATACACTTCTTTGAGAGTAGATAAAATAAATATCACATTTTTTGTTTTCCTCTGTTCTTTGAGCTGATTGTTTTTTTCTTCTTGACTATCTTCTATTTTTCTTGTTTGATTTTTGGGCTTTTGGTTTTTGTTGTAATTTTCTCTTGTTATTGGATTTCTTCTTTGTTCAATGAGCTGATTGTTTGTTGCTTCTTGACTGTCTTCCAATCCAACATTATTTTGTTGTCTGTAGTTGGATTTCTGTTCTATTTTTGGTTCTCTGTTCACGAAGTCGATCGCCCATTTCTTCTTGACTGTCTTCTAACCTTCTGTGCTTAATTCTTGTTCTATTTTTGGTTTCTATATTCTATTGAAATTGAGTTTCAGTTTCAGTTTCTAATTCCAGAGAAACATGGACGTGTTCGTGGTTATGAAGTAGGTGTTACTCCTTTCGAGTTGTTTGGATCATCTTCTAATGTACGTGATCTTGAGCATCGTCTTAACGAGTCTAAACAACTTCTTCAAGAATCTGAACAACAAAGAAATGTTGAGGTACAAGCACGCAAACATCAACTTGTCGAATTAGAAAATCGTTTTGAGGATAGATGTCCAAAAAAAGATGGCAGAGTTGCGTAAACAATTTGTTACTAGTTGATTGTTGGACGTTCTAAAATTTTTGTAATCTTTTTGTTTAAGCCGTTGCTATATAAATAATTTGTGAGATCATGTCAGAATTATCAGCAACTTTTATACCATCTAAGTTTATTTTCATCTTAAACCACTCTAGTAGTAGCTTCCCCATCCCTTTTTGTTCCAGTCTTGTGCTTGACATTTTAGGGCACTACAAGTGGGTGAATTAGTAGAGAACTTTTCGAGGTTTGCTAGTAATAAGCTGAAAATTTGTTTAATTTGGTTTTTATGCTATTGTATTTAAATGCTAAAGATTTTTGCAGAGGTTTTTTGAAGGATTTACAAACGTCTATAGAGAATTATTTCTGAAGAATTTAAAATATTTGAAAATAGCATTATAAGCCTTTAAAAATAATGAAAACCTTTGAAAAAGATAATTTGACAATAATTAATTATCGATAAATAATTTGACATTTATCGAAGGCATGCGATCTTTGAAAAATAATTTTTGAAGGTTAATGTATCTTTGAAAAAAAAATCGATGGGATCTATTTCGACACTTATTGAAAGTTTTGTTAACCTTCGAAAAAAGATTTATCAAAGGTTTATTTAAACCTTTTTGAAAGGTTGTGACCTTCGAAAATAGTTAGATTTCTTGTAGTGACATGTTATAAGTACAACAAAAATCTGCAATTTTAATCAAATTCGTATTTGAGAACATCATTTCCAATCAAAATAGGTACCGGACTGTTGTGTAAACAAATTAATATTGAATGCCGCATCACAATCGTCCTCTCAAGCTCGTTGGAGAATGATATAATTGGTATCTTTCGCAACAATGGCTTCTAAATGTCACAATGTAATCAAATATTTTCATTTTTTGAATGAAGCATGCAAATAATTCAAGTGCAAAAAAAACCTTCATTTTAAGACAATTCTCGATATATCTACATAGTTCATGCATGGGAATCTAACAATGCATCTTCTAAAACGAAAACTTGTCAGTTTGGAAAAATAATCAAGGCTCAAATATTGTAGTTTATTGAATGTCATTTCATATTTCCTTCTTCAGCTTCTTCCTGCAATTAAATGGTCATCGTTTTTTGCATCCTTCTAAAATCAATTTTGGATTCAATCTACAGAAGGATTGAGCAAATGGGTCAGTCTATGACCAGTTATTTTGAAGAAAAGCTAAACAAACTGAACTTCACTCTCTGCACAGGTTTTTAAAATACCAAATGATCTATTTGATTTTTGATCTCCATGTGTGAAATATGATGATGTAATTGGTTTTCCTCCATATTCTGCAAAAAACAAATCACATCCAATCATGATACAACAATTTACATTCCAAAACTACCTTCTGGATTTTAAAGTCATTTGTAATAATATTGGCAGAAATAGACAAATTACCTGCTGAATAAATAAATTCTGATGGCTGAAATCAAAATCATTCTCCCAAACTTTCAAGACAATGAGATTAATATTTTCAACAATGGTCTCTGGATCTTAATCTCTATCTTTAGAGAAGGAAAAAAAAAAAAGTCATTTCAGGACAATTTAATAACTAAATAGTACAAAAAGCTTGTGAGAGTCTTGGGCAAATCACAAATTGTCTCTACAAAATTTATTCTGCCATACTTCCTTACTCCAAAGGAATTCCAAACTTCAAAGCAATGGGGCTTTCTTTTGTGACCTGTACTTCCACAAATAATGCATAAGTTTTGGCAGTTCAGATAATATCAATTTCTTCAAAGGTAAATTTTGCACAAGTTTTAGTTAGCTTGGTTTCAAATTCTATAAAACATATCTGTGAATTGAACAATTTCTACAAATAAAGTTGCCAGAAAATCTACAAATAATGTTTTTAATCACTTGAAAATGCACTTTTCAACATGCTCTGTAGGTAGTGTAAAATTTTGATGTAGCAATACGAAGTACTTGGGAGGAGCTCTAATGAATTTTTCATCCTAAGAATGTCCTTCAATCCAATTTAATCTATTTACAGATACTCGAGTTGCTGAAGAACTTTGACTAGATAATATATTCTTGTAGAAATGCTTCTATATTTCTGAAAATTTAGAAGTTGTGACGAGGATATATATAGTTTAGCTTTGGCAGACATTAGAATTCCAAGCAATTAATTGAGGTTTCAAAACATCATACTTTTTTTTTATGGGTAACATTTTGCCTCTGAGAGTCTGCAATTTGTACCCTTTTTGAGATTTTGCAAAGGAATATGAAATGAGTTTTGGATTGTGGCCATTTCATCTTCAAATACTCTGCTTTCAAATTTTCCAAATAAGGAACTGACCCTTGCTGACAGTAATTAACAACAATCATCAAATATTCATTATTCTCATAAATCAAGCAAAGTTTCTATGTTAACATGGACAATGAAATTTAACCACTTTAAAAATCTTTCCCTGTACATAGAAAAATGTTTCCTAGATGAAGTTTCAGAAACAGTTACCAAACAGTTTTTGAATTTCATTTAATTAGTTTTTTTAAAAGATATTCCAAACACACTCTAAAAATACTACCATGTCTATATATATATGAAAATATACATTACCCATGTTTCAACATAATTTATTCATACCACATATAGTTACAAATATCAAATAATGTGCTTTGAAGTTGTATATATTTATCAAGATACAAATTAATTCTGCAGAACCATCATGTATGAGTTAGCTTTCCTAAGTTGGTTCAAGCACAAAGAGGTTCAAGTGTCTGACCTTTTCTTATGGATGGAATCATATAGTAATGTGAGATCAATATAATTCTTCTTACTCCTCAACATGTGAAGAAGAAGGATCAGATTGGTTTTCCTCCAAATTCTGCATCAACATATATTCATAAAAAAATCACACCAAGTACAAGCATTTTTGGTCAAAGTCATATATAATAGAAAAGTTTGTTACCAATTTAAATATATGTGTACTAACCTTTTCTGGAAACAAATATTGAATGTTGGCATCAGGATTGTCCTCCCAAATTTGTCGAAAAATGACATTGATATCTTTTACAATGATCTTTTTTGAATTAACTTTTGGGATTGGATTATGATTGCTATCAAAGAATTGAATACATTTAGTTCGCAGAGCAGGTGTGCTTACAATTCCCAGAGAGAAAACCTTCATTTCAGGACAATTCCTAACACGTACTTCCTTCAAGTATGGAAATCCGATGACGCATTTTCCAGAATAAAAGTTTGTCAGTTCGGAAAAATCCTGGAGTATTAAATATTGTAATTTGTTGAATACAATTTCATCATTTCCTTCTTCAGCTCCTTCTGCAATTACAGTGATCATCCTTTTGCATCTTCTTAAAATTAAAACTTGGAGTAGCTCCAAGCCTCTAGCCACCGAAGGATCCAACAGATGGGTCAATCTGTGACATTCATCCACATTAAGACAGGACAAACTTCTAAAAGACATAGATGATGGCAAAAAGCTTTTCAATAGGCTACATCTTGATATCATTAGATTAGACAAATTTTCAAGTGATGAGATATTATTCTTCTGTGAGGTTTCCTTCCATAAATGTTCAAGCTTGGGCAGTTTGGATAGATGCAGTTGCCGTAAACGCATAGATGTTGCATTCTGATATTCTTCCACATTAACCAATCTCTCATTTGGAAATATTTCTTCAATAAATGTCCTTGTTATTTCAAACTCTTCAAGCTGATTGTGTAATATTCGTACAACTTCCATTGGCAATTGAGTTAACTTGTAGTCCAAAGAACCAAAAAACTTCATAGATTTAATCTTCGAAAACAACTCCAGACCATCCTGCATTATCGTAGTCTTAGCCTGCTCATTTATAAAAATAAAATCATCAAACTTCAAACTTTGTTAATTAAAAGTAATAATATATTATGTTAATCAATCAAGTCCAGTATTTTATAATTTTCTTTGTAAAGATAATATATTTAGAATTAAAAAAAATTAGAAACCAGTGCTCATGTCAAAAGGTAATTAACCAATTTAAAGACATGCATCACACAAGCAGTAAATATATATACTCTCTAGAGTAGTAGAACAATTAAGTCAAATATATTTTTAGTTGTTTAAAATTACGCTACTGGAAAAAAAAAAAACAAATTAATTTATTTTGCTATATATTAATTGCTTTCGATTTAAGAGTTGTATCACAAATTTTTCCCACATAAATGGAATCTTTAATGATACTTCAAACCTTTTGTCTTCCATCACGAGATTTTATTCTTAGAGCTTCACTAGGATCTTGGTTCGATAGACATAAACATAATATGAACAAGAGATATAATCAAGTCGCTCATATAAAAATAATAACATAAATTACATTCTTATTTATTTAACTATTTAAAAACACTTTGACAAAAAATACTCAAATTCTGACAT
Organism: Trichosanthes truncata; assembly: GCA_033996785.1. Lineage (NCBI taxonomy): Eukaryota > Viridiplantae > Streptophyta > Magnoliopsida > Cucurbitales > Cucurbitaceae > Trichosanthes > Trichosanthes truncata. The sequence goes on along the minus strand of JAWPNB010000004.1, from coordinate 40,379,163 downwards.
GTTAGAGACAACAATTTATTTGACAAAATATTCAATAAACAAGATGCTGTAGAATTACCTTGGAAGTCTCAAGTTGCGTTGTTTCAAACATATGCAGTGTCTTTTCCTTCCGAAGAGCCTTTATCAAATCACCGAAATCTATTTCTAGGCGTCCAAGTTGCTTTAATATTTTGACTGGATATGCTCTTTTAAGTTTTGGACATTGATCAATGATCAAATCTTCTATATCTTCAAAAATCAGAAACTCATCAGGATCCTTATTCCATACATACTCTAGGTTTGGTAGATTAAATAATTCCAAGTGTCTCAAATTTGGGAGCAACACAACACTTTTCTCTGTAACATTGAGCTCTTGCACTTCAAATATCCCTTCCAATAAATTACAGTCCTTAATCTGTAAACGATTAAGGCATGTAAACATGCTCATTATATTTGAAGGAAAAACTTTCTCAAGACTGTTGCATGAATAAATCTCTACTCTTTTGAGTTTGGAAAAGGAATTAGGAATGAGTATATTGTGCCATATCATCTTCAAATCGTCTGCACCACGAATTATCAAATCCTCCAAGTTAGGAAGTGATACCTACAATTTACATACTTGATAATTCAGTTGGGACAATCATCACACCATCATCTCGTGACAAAAGTTGCTAAGAACATACATTGTACAGTCATTTAAAGTGACTAGAACAAATTGTAAAATGGTCACACTTGAATATTAGCTTTATTGGATAGGAAAATCTAAGAAACCCCCATTTGATAATCATTTCATTTTTAGTTTTCTATTTTTGAATTTTATGCTTATTTTCTCACAATTTTTTCTTACTATGATTTTCATATTTCTTAAAGAAACATTTGAATTCTTAGTCAAATTCCAAAAACAAAAACTATTTTTTTTAGTTTTCAAAAGTTGGCTTGAATTTTGAAAACGTTTTTAGAAAGTAGATAACAAAACAAAGAAACTCATATGTAAAAATAATGTTTATAAGCTTAATTTTAAAAAATGCAAAAGACAAAAAGTCAAATGGTTATCAAACGGACATAGTAAATCTCTTTATCTTTATTAGTTTTTCCGTTCATCATTTATATATCCATCAATATTTTAAAGATGAAAATACACATAAATAAAAAAAATTACTTTTCATTATTGACGTTTTAAAAATTATCTAGATCAATAGTAAGTTGTAGAGTGTAAGAGAGATTTAAATTTTTAACATTGAAACCAAAATAATAAAAAAAAAAAAAACACTCATACTTAGAAGAATATGCGAGATGAACGATAAGGAGAAAAAAAGGTTAAATCTGTATGAAAAAAAAAAGTCTTCTGAAAATATGTTGTTGAAATTTAGTGAGCTCACCTGTTGACTTAAAAATGAACCTCCCTTGCTAATTGTGCTTGTTTCGGTCTTTTCTGAAGCATCAAGACTTAATTGTCCTAGTTTCTCGGCTTTGGAGCAAAAATTTTGGAGTCGTGGTACTTCTCGTAGCCATAGAGACTTCAAATGAGTAAACTCAATTTGGTTGGTTGCCTCTTCATTTTCCATCACAATGATCACCTCCATCTTCTTACAATCAGATATATCGATCTTCTCAAGATTCAAAACGTCATCCAATACGCAGTTGTAAAAGAGAGTTCCCAATTTATTACAATTCTGTACGGTTACAATCCTCAAGTTGTTGAAAGAAGATTCTTTGACATACCCATGAATTATACTCTCCAAATTCTTCAAGTTGTTCATTTCTAGGTACTCCAAATTGGATAGGATTTTTCGTAAAGGCTTGTTCTGTTCGTGGATAAAATGTTGAAGTTCGAAATTACTAGAAAGGACGATATGCTTCAAATGTGAAAAGTCACTTTCAGCTAATTTCGAGTGGAGAGCCTTTGTACCAATTGATCCTACTAAACTAAGTGCTTCTGACCTCTTTAACAACGTTTTTATCCAATCATCCAAATGACGTCTTGATTTCATCTCGAGACACAACATTCTAGAGAAGTCTTTCCTTGGATATATGATTCTTCTCCCACCAATAGTAATCTGGAACTTTTCTAAATCCAACTCTCTCGAAAACAATTGTTTTGGCATAATCTTTTCATCTTGAATCTTTAAATGTAAAGCATAAAGGTGTGGCAAGTACCTGAGCTCAGAAAGACTAGCATTCTTACTAGCATTCTTTCTTCCTTTGTACCTTTCTTTTCTTTCCCATCTATCAAAAGTTCCCAGATATAACTCTTCCAGTTTTGTCAAACTTGAAAGAACATTTGGTGGAATTACCTTCAGATATTCACAAAATGATAAATCTAACACTTTCAGCTGCGTCAATTGGCTTATAGTCTTAGGAATTTTGACGATGTTGGATTTTTTAAAACTGAGAATCTCAAGATTTTTTAACTTACCAATCATATCTATGTTTCCCAATTCACAATCAAGTAAATGTAATAATCTAATGTTTACAAAGGAGCAAGAAGATGGTGAAAATAGGGATATTTTCACACATTTTAATTCTAAACCTCTGAGCTCTTTCATTTCTTCGAAAAAATTCTTTACCAACTTATACTTGTCAAAAGATGATATAGATAATCTTAATAATTGAACTTTGGGTAACATTAACTTCTGGGGAGGATTATGCAAACCTCCAACGTCTAAGTACACTGCAGTATGATTACCTGACAATTTCTCTTGTTCCCATTCTTCATCTCATCTTGTCACATAGCTCAATGTACGAATTTGATCATTCTTAGATGCAATCAATATGGCTACATCATGACCTAGATCATGCATTTTCACATGATTGTCATTAAACTCGTATTGTAGAAGCAAAGAAGAAGATATAAGATCGTCAACCAATTTTGTTATTCTACGTCGTCCTTGTGCCATCGTATCAACACCATGTAAGAAACCCATGCCTATAGCATGTACTTGCAAGTCTTCCACATTAATCTCAAAGTCTTCCGGAAACATGCTACATAACAAGAATAGTAACTTGGCCTCTTCACATTCTAAGTAATCGTAACTCAATTTTAGTGAGAAATACACTTTTTTGTCCATTCCTCTAATGTTCTCAGCCATAGGGTTTTTTAGTTGATCTAAGGCATCTTTCCAAATGGGGAAAGGTTTATTCTGTAATGCCTTAGCAACTGTAGTAATAGCAATAGGCAAATGTGCACATTCCATCACTATTTGCTTAGCTATAGGCTCCAAATCTTCAACAATTTCACCTACCATCGTCTTAAATAAATTCCATGACTCATCTTCCTTTAAAACTTTTATCTCAAAAGTGTTATTGATGCACATTTCATTTGAGAGCAAATGTTTATCTCTAGAGGTAAATAAGATCTTGCATCCTTTGTGATCCACAACATTTGGAATCCCTATTGTTTCCAAATCAATATATTCCCAGACATCATCAAACACAACAAGGATGCTTTTTTCCATCATCAATCTCTTTTGTAGCTTAAATGCTCTTCCTTCAATTGTTTCTTGTTCGAACTTCAAACCTAGCATGTCAGCTAGTTGTCCTTGAATTCTTTTTAGATCTGGTGTTTGGCTAATCGTCGATATTACCACTTCATCAAATGTCTTTTTCTCCATAATTTTTCTTACAATTTCTTTTACAAGCATTGTTTTGCCAACACCCCCCATCCCGTACACTCCAATCCTATTGACATTATCATCAAAGAGTGCATCCATGATTTGTTCCAAAATCGACTTTCTTGATTCAAAGTCTAGAAAGTCAAATATTTTTTGCAATGAACTCCCAACCAATGGGCCAGGTAAATTATAGGACACTTTACCAAAATTCCCCTCCTTTTTCATCTTAAGAACATCATCTGCCAATTTGCTTGCTTTTCTACTAAACTTGTGTCGTTGGACCAAATTTGAGCACAATCTATCATGTTGACCTTCATTGACTAGTATTGCCTCAGATTTTCCAATAATGTCATCAACCTCACTCAACCATTTCTCAACCTCAGGTTTTATGTCTTCTGCATTTCTTCTTGCATTACAGACCATGTGTTGAAGAGATTCTCTTGTATCCTTCAGCTTTTCAACTTGGCTCTTGAGTTCTTGAAAGTTGCTATTAATCAAACCATAGATAACCCAGTTCACGAAAAACGGGCTCGACAGTGTATTCAGCAATTTTTCCAATGATTAAAATAAGAATTTCCATTGCCTTGTACTTGATCTTCAGAAAGAGAACCTACAATATATTTAAAAGCTAAAGATCGAGAACGAATTGACATGAATAGAAATTCTGGCAAACAAACACAGATCGAACCAGTTACACAGTAGAAGTCAACACAGGAACAGCAACAAGCAACAACTACAACAAAATTCAAAAAACCAAGATAATTTCAGCTTAAGAAAATGAGGAAAAAGAATATGGAAAAGAAATCTAATTTATTATCAATCAAAATTATTAAGAAAAGTAAAGGGACACGTTCTATATTGTAGAACACCTGTCAAAATTATTAGAATAAAAAAAAAAATCTTACAAATCTTGTATCATATTACAATATTGTTCATCTCACATTTTTCCAATTGTATAAAAGAGTATTTCAAATGATATTTTTCAATAATTGAATGTATTCAACAAGGGAGTGTTTGGATTGAGGAGTTGGGGGTGTGGAGTTGGGAGAACTCCTCCCAACTTCTTGTTTGGCTCAAGAATTTTTTAACTCTTATTGTGGGCCCCACGAACATATTATCTCTTCCTCCAATTTCTTATTATGGTCCTCACAAACTTATTAACTCTTCCTCTAACTCTCCATGGGGGGCCCACCACTTTTCTATCTCATTTTTTTCTTCACCTCACTTCACTCTTACCTCTTTCTCTTCTCTCCTACCCTTTCTCTCCCTTTTTTTTTTACATAATTTTTTTAATTGCTTAATTTAAAAAAAAAATCTTTATTTTTTATATAAATTTATTACTAATTTTTAAAAAATAATTATTAAAAAAATATATTTATTTTTATCCTATAATTTTAATAAATTTTTAACAAAAATATTTTTCTTTTTATTCTATAATTTTATTGTCACAACCCGCCCCAGATTACTCTACCAAACCTAGGATTAGCTGTGACAAAAGTAAACACCAAATGTGCAATGAAATCTATTGCCAAGTCTTTATCTCTTATCTCATTATCTAACTTTATCTATAGATATGTCATAAACAACGCAGTCAAGATTTCTCTCTTTACTTACAATAGATGATATGCAATGACTTGACAAGACTGGTGGCAGATTCTGATTAGCTAACTCTGGTTGAAACTCAAGAGCAACCTGGTGAAAAATTAAGAATAAAAGAATGAGCTAAAAGGCCTAGTGAGTGGTGATTCCATAAGAAAATAAATTTTCACGAAAAATTATTCTCTAACTAAATAGAAGTTCATAACTCTGTGAAATAATGTAAATCACAAACAGTTTAGAAACTTTTGAGATCACTTAAAGACATTAAAATCCGTAAATAAAACAACTCTTGAAAACAAGAATAACACAACAACGATTCCAGCTTTTGAAACATAAGCACATGTTAGTAAAAACATAGATAAGGAAATCCACAATTACGGCTCTGGAAAGCATAAACATAATTAGTAAAATTCATCAGCAAATCTGTACCCAAATCTCTGTCATATTGGTATAGAGTAATCTCAATACACACAACAGAGCAATCTCTGTCATACTATGTATCGAGTAATCTCCAAATACATAGCAAAGCATATCTCTGTCATACTATGCACCGAGTAATTTCAAGGAATATAGCAGAGCCAATCTCTGTCATACGTAATGCCTCAGAACCAGGATTTAGACCAGGATTCAGAATCTGGATTCGGCACCTAATGACCCAACATTCCCCTGTATCCCCTACGGCCTGGGCACACGAGCATACTATGGAAACAGATTCTCATAGCATACCGGGTAATCACCATGGGTACAAAGATCTAGTGGTTTGAAAACCACTTCCAGCATAAATCTCTTAAATCACAAATCACTCTAAATCATAAAAACTCTTAACTTCTTAAACTCTTTCTGAAAATTACATTCTTTCTCTAAAACAATATTTCATAAACTTGAGAGATTTATGAAATAACATTAAACATTTATAATTTCTCAAAGAATCATCAAATCTCTCAAATAATATAAAACATTTCTAAAGTCATTCTTTCTCTAAAACCATATTTTATAAACCTCATATATTTCTCAATAAACATTAAAACTCTTCTAATTTCTCAAATAATCATAAAATATCTCAAATACATCTCTAAAATAATAACTCGAGCTAAAATCATAAGATTACTGGAATTTCATAAAAAGTTTCTGAAAATCTCATAACATTTACTCTAAAATCATATTAAATTATTGAATACTTGAAATTTCATAATAATAATTCAATAATGAAAACATTTCGTAGAAACCACTCACAAAATTATCAGCGCAAGAATTCTGAGTTGCAATTAGTCATTCCGAACTCCGCTCGATCTGAAATGTCAATTACCATATCACAATTTATTTTTCAAATCATATAATTGGAAAACCAACTTTTCATCCTTAAACAATATCCATTAGTCAAACCTTCAAATACACTTCCTCTCTCATCCTTAAATCACTAAGGTACATTTTTGTCATTTTCTTCAATTAAATATTACTTTCTTCTCTCTCATCATAGACCATTGTTTTATTTCCTATAATAAAAATAATCTTTCATCTATCCCTCTCTATAATTCTAACGAGCCTCCAAAAAAAAAAACACATCTCTCTCTTTGCAATGACTTCTTTTATGCACTTTTAATGATAAAAAAAAAAAGTCTATCATTTCCTTCTACTATTCATATTCTTCTTTCTTAAACCTACAAAACATTTATTCCCTTTTTCATATTTACAACTTCCATTCTAGTCCTTCTATTTATTTCTTTGCATGATAAATTTTCTTATTGATTTTTCCACACCAACAATAATAATTAAAACCGCAACAATCAAAACCTCAATAAGTTTTCTTGGTGTAAGGGAGTAAAAAAAAAGCCATATAAAAACTTCATTCTTTTGTTCAAGTCAACCCCAAATTAAAGAATTAATAAATCCAAGGATCCATCAAATTTCTTGAACAATAAGAAGAAACTCAAGAGATAAATCATCCATTTTTCATGCTTTTTCTTAAAGAAAGGCTTACCGAAGTTAGATTTTTACCTAAAATTTCTTCAACTACTTTCAGAATTAGCTATAGTCTTTTCGACGAGCTCCTGGCGAGTTTCCAACGAGTTTTCTGCATCTCCTTTCCCTCTCTTGCTCTTCCTGTTTCCGTTTCTTCCTTTCTCTTACTCTTCCTTTCTTTCTTTATTTTCCTTTTCCCCATTTTCCAGAACACTCCTCTTTTCTTTTTCTTTTTCTTTTTCTTTTTACTTTCTTTTTGTGTGGCTCAAATGTAGCCACACCAATTTCTTTTCTTTTTTGTTTCTTTCTTTTTCTTTTTTTTTTTTTAAAAAAAAACGATAGCTTCCCATGGAAGCTTGTCTTCCACTTCACTATTTTATTATATTCCGTGTCTATTCTTTTCTTTTTCCTTAAACAAGGTTCCACATTTTCAATTCTTATCCAATCCCAATTCTTATCCAATCCCTTTTCTTTTCCTTTTATTACAAGCTATCCTTCAACCAAAATTTTCAAAATCAAACAATCAACATGCCATAAGTACCCAAATATTAGAATACCGAAATTTGGGTCTTACAAATTATTACCACATTTCGTGAATTTCGTCCTCGAAATTCAATTAAGAAGTGCATTCGAACTTTACTTTTCCATGTTGTCTTTTCACTGCATGATTTTTTTTTCCAAGTGCTTAAAGATAGAAAATGGTGTTACATTTATTTTTTAAAAATAAATTATATAAAAATATTTTAGATATGATACCATTATTTAAATTGGAATTCTTAATATAAATTAGAGTACCACATATTAATTTTTTTAATTGATGAAAATCTCCAAATCTCACTTCCTCCACATGTCATCTATAATTTTTGTAAGATTAAACAAAGATTACTTATAACAAATAACAATTTTATCTTTTTTTAGCTTATTTTTTTATTTAAAGCTAAAAAATATATATAATTTTATAATTTGAAGATAAGAAAAATATATTTTAAACTAATATGTATTACAATTTAAGAAATTAGTATTTAAACATATTAACGTATTAAAAAATTTTAATTTTTAAACTAATTATATTCAAAGTAAAAATGATAGACGATTTCTCCTTTCAAACTTAATAAAATAAAATTGTTACAATAAATAACATAAATATTTAGTAATATGAATAAAAGTATATATGATATTTGTTTTGAGTGGTGTTAAAAAATATATATTCATTTTGAATTTATTTATTTTAAAATAACATAAATATTTGATATTTTATTTTTTACTTATTTAAAACTTCAAAAAAATATATTATTCTCAAATTAATCAAACTATAGATCATCTATTCGTTGATTAATTAGAAAAGTAAAATATTAAATTATACAAAAAATATTATTTTATTAAGTTTGAAAAATAAATCTTAAATTAAGATTTTAAAATTGACAATAACAAGTCTTTAACAAAATTGTAAAATATTCATAAAATAATATAATTTAAAATCTCAATTTTAGGTTTGACGAAAACAAATCTATATTTTTTATAGATTGAGAGAATAAAAACATAAAAACCTGGAAGTTTATTTGAATCCCTTTTATGGATTGAAATCTTTCTGAATCACATGTAATATTGAAAAATTGTAAGACTATCTATTATTTGAAAACTATCCAAAGAAAATAAATAATTAATGTGAGAGATATTGAAAAAAGAATGTGGGAGTATTTTGTTCAAAATTCTTTTTTTTTTCTTTAAAGAAATTTGTAAAATATACATAAATTAATAAAAACCAAAAAATCACAATATTAGAATTCATGGGAACAAATTCTTGATAATGAAATTTTGAAAAATTGTAGAAAAATACTGTAAAAAAAAAAGCTAAAATCAACTAAGACTTTAGAATTCCAAATTTAACAAATTTGCAATCCAAACACATACCTCAAAACTCCTACTCCCTACAACTCCTTACCCCAAACACAGACTTCTTAACTCCAGACTAAACAATTATGCATCCTAAATACAGACTTTCTAACTTCCCAGACTTACTAACTCTTCTTTGCAACTCCTTGTCCCAAACAGCCATTAAAAGAACGTTTTATACTATATATCAAATGTGTTTTCTCATTAAAACTACCAAATCAGTAATTCAACATTGCTTCACCAAATACAAGTCAGTTTGTTGGTTTAAGAACTACTGGTGGTGGCATTAGCAATTTAAAAAAAAAAAAAAACAAAGACAAACAAACTATGGCGGCCTCAGTCTCAGCCTTAGCGCCCTTTGCTAACATAAACAGCAGAAACAACAGCCAAAATTGTTGTTGCTGCAGTCATAATGGTGAAGAAGCTCTTCTTCTTCCGTTCCTCCGCTCGGGCGGTCTCGAGACATTGCTTCTTTTCTTCCACCATTTTCTCCTTGTTTGTGAAGGATGTTATAATTGCATCCAAATGTTCAACGAATGGCTGCATTTCTTCAACAAACTTGTGCTCAGAAGAAGCTTCCACTTCTCCCTTCTCATAACCAACACACACAGCTAAACAAGTTTTTTTCAACAATGCCAAAGCCTTCTCAGAATTAGCAACAACTGATTTTACCTTAGCTTTCAGTTCATCAATTCTACTCTGTGCTTCTAACAAGTTTTTCTCCATCGAATCCCTTTCCCCCGACCAAGATCTCGATCTGCCTCTCCATCTCCTTCTTTACATTGAATGAATCCTCTTGTGCAACCTTTGTTTTATCAAGTTCATTCTTGGCTTCTTCAATCCTCCTCTCCTTTTCTTTGAGTAACAAACTCAGCTTCTCAACACTTTTCTGCTCATCACCAAAACTCTTCCTAGCATCATCCCTCTCTAATGAAACTTCATCTAAAGCATCTCGAAGACAACCTATTTCAGACAGTAACTCCTCATTTCTTGCTTTCTCGGCATCGCTTAACTCGGTCAAAGAAGTTACAGCTTCTTTTGGTTTACTCGATTCCCTTTGCAAGTCCCCAATGATATTCTCCGCAACCATTTTCGTCTCCTGCATTTTAACTTTATCACGGGTGATTATCTCAATTGTGCGTCGTAAATTTTCTGCCTCCTCTTGGACTAGATTCAAATTCAGCTCAAGTGGATCTCTCCTTTGAGTTTGCATCTCAATGTCTTTCTCCTTCTTCTGTAATACTTTGACTAAACCATCAACCTCCATTAACATGCCATTTTCCTTCTCCACAGCTGCTTCAATTCTCTTTACAAGCTCAGAAATTACCTTCCCATTTTCTTCCTTTTCATGTTTGAAACAGAACGAAGTCTCATTCAATTGAGCCACTTCCTTCTCTAACCTCTCATTCTTCATTTCCAGTCCATTTTTTTCCTTTTCAATCTCTACTTTCTCCTTCATTTTCACATCTACTTTCCTCTCTAAATCTTCAATTACCCTACCTGATTCATCCAGCAACCTCTTAACCAATTCATTTTCTTTCAACAGAGTCCCACTCAAAATCTCACTCTCCATTTTTTCACCCGACAACTTCTTGCATTTCCCCTTCAAATCCTCAATCTCTTCCAATGCCCTTCTCTCATTTTTCTCCATTTCAACCACTTTCCTTCTCAAATCCCTGTTTCCTCAAACAACCCATCAAAATCAACCTTAATCCCATCCCTCTCACAACACACCCTCCTCCATTTCTCCCTCTCTTCCTCAACCTTCAAAACGAGCCCATTAATCTCAGCCTTCAAATTCCCAATCTCCACATCCTTTACTCTCTCACTCTCAATTAACCCACAAATCCCACCTCCCATTTCCTCCATTTGACTCTGCACATAAACACAAACCACATTTCTCTCTAATTCCAACCCATAAACCCCATCACAAGCCTCACTCAACTCACCCATTATCAGGGGAGGGCTCTAATGAATTTTTCATCCCAAGAATCTCCTTCAATCCACTTTAATCTATTTTCGGATGCCCGAGTTGCTGAAGAACTTTGACTAGATAATATATTATTGTAAGCTTTGGAAATGCTTCTATATTTCTGAAAATTAGAAGTTTGAGACGATATATACTTTAGCATTGGCAAGAGGCATTAGAATTCCAAGCAATTAACTGAGGTTTTAAAACATCATACCTTTTTTTTTTGGGGGGGGGGGGGGGGGGGGGGGGGGGGATGAGGGTCTGCAATTTGTACTCGAACAATATTTGGCTGCACTCTGGGTTTTTGCCTATGAGGGTCTACAATTTGTACCCGAACAATACTTGGCTACACTCTGGGTGTAGGAATCTCCCTACGCACCATCATTCAATCCTTGACAACAAGGAAAGAGAAATGATAGCTAGGAGAGAGAAAAGTGGAAATATTTTCTCTCCCCTTGTTCTCAAGGACTGAATGTGTTAAGGATCCCACATTGAAAATATAGAGAAATTTCACAATTTTTGTAAGATACATGGGTTATTCCTCTCACTGTCAATTGGTTTTGAGATGAAACCCCATGTTGATCTAATATGGTATTAGAGTCCATAAAATCCAAATGGGTATTAGGTCCAAAAGAAAATTTGGATCCGATCCAAAAATGGTGAACCCAAAGAGGTACCATCTTGAGGTAGCATATTGAGAATCCCAAATTAGAAAGATAGAGAGACCTCACAATAGTTATTCTTTTCCTTGTCAATTGGTTTTGAGATTCCTATACCTCGACTTGTAGGGAGATTCTTGCACTCCAGGTGCAACCAAGTATTATTTTTTGTACCCTTTTGTGATTTTGGAAAGGAATGTGCATGTTTTTCATTGTGGCCATATCATCTTAAAATACTCAGCATTAATATTCCAAATTAGGAACTGGAACCTGACAACAATCATCAAATATCCAATTATTCTAATAAAACAAGCAAAGTTTATATGTTGACATGGACAATGAAATTTAACCTAAAAGACCCAAGTAAAACACATATTTTCAAAATCTTTCCCTGTACACAGAAAAATGTTTCTAGATGAAGTTCTCCAGAAAACAGTTTTTGAATTACATTTAATTAGAATTTTTAGAAGATATTCCAAACATACCCTATATATACTACCTTGTATTTATATGAAAATATACATTACCCATGTTTCAACATAATTTTATTCATACCACATATAGTTACAAATATCAATGTAGTTTGAAGTTGTATATATTTATCGATACAAATTTTGCAGAACCATGTATAATTTAATTAGGTTCCCTAAATTAGTTCAAGCACTAATTGTTCATGGACATCTCAGAACAAATTACAGGAGATCAAGTACCTGACCTTTTCTTATAGATGGAATCATATAGTAATGTGTGATCAATATGATTCTTGTTACTCAACATGTGAAGAAGCAGGATCAGATTGGTTTTCCTCCAAATTCTGCATCCACATGTATTCATAAACAAAATCACACCAAGTACAAGCATTTTTGGTCAAAGTCATATATAATTGAAAAGTTTGTTACCAATTGAAATATATATGTACTGTGAATGCTAAAGGTTTGAGAGAATGAGTATATTCCATTCCATTCACTAAAGAGATATATATATACAAGTGTACAAGGTTAACCTAATTAGGAGAAAGTGAAAAGACAATAAAGGACAACTCAACTATTATATTTACAAAAATACAATTATACTAATATAAGAACTCTAACACTCCCCCTCAAGTTGGAGCATATATATTCATCATGCCCAACTTGTTAGAGAGGTAATCTATTCGTGCTCCATTCAATGCCTTGGTGAAGATATCTCCTAATTGCTTTCCAGTCTTCACGAATCCTGTCGATACCAAACCTTGTTGTATCTTCTCACGTACAAAATGGCAGTCAACCTCAATGTGTTTAGTTCGCTCATGAAATACTGGATTAGATGCTATATGTAGAGCTGCTTGATTATCACACCATAATTTTATTGGTGTTGTAATATCAAATCCTAATTCAATAAGAAGTTGACGTATCCAGACTAGTTCACATACAGATTGTGCCATTGCTCTATATTCTGATTCAGCACTTGACCGTGATACCACATTTTGTTTCTTACTCTTCCAAGAAACCAAATTTCCACCTACGAATACACAATATCCTGAAGTTGATCTTCTATCTTCCTTAGATCCTGCCCAATCAGCATCTGAGAAACATTCAATGTTAATATGCGCATGGCTCTTATATAATAAACCACGCCCAGGAGCTGCCTTTAAATAACACAAAATTTGTTCAACTGCATCCCAATGATCAACAGTAGGAGAAGACATATATTGGCTCACAATACTCACTGAATAAGCTATGTCTGGTCGAGTTACTGTAAGATAATTGAGTTTTCCCACTAACCTCCTATATCGTTCAGGATCTTTCAGTAATTCTCCCTCTTTTGTGAGCTGTAAATTAGGCATCATCGGGGTACTACATGGCTTAGCTCCTAATTTCCCTGTTTCAGTCAACAAGTCAATTACATATTTTCTCTGTGATAACATGATTCCCTTCTTGCTTCTCATTACCTCAATTCCTAGAAAATATTTCAGCATTCCCAAATCTTTTGTGTGGAATTGACTATGGAGAAAGGTCTTAAGAGATTGGATGCCCAATGCGTCATCACCTGTAATAACAATATCATCGACATACACAACCAACAAGATGACCCCACTCTCAGATCGCTTATAAAAGACAGAATGATCGAACTCGCTCTTTCTCATTCCAAAGCCTTCAATCACCTGAGTGAATTTTCCAAACCATGCCCGTGGACTCTGTTTTAATCCATACAAGGATTTACGAAGGCGACATACCTTTCCATTCTCCCCCTGAGCAACAAATCCTGGAGGTTGCTCCATATACACCTCTTCCTCAAGATCACCGTGAAGAAAGGCGTTTTTAATATCAAGCTGATGCAACGGCCAGTGATGAATGGATGCTAACGAAATAAATAATCTGAGAGAAGCCATTTTAGCAACAGGAGAAAAAGTGTCAGAATAGTCAACCCCATAAGTTTGGGCGTAGCCTTTAGCAACAAGGCGAGCTTTCAACCGAGCTACAGACCCATCTGGATTGACTTTAACCGCAAAGACCCACTTACAACCAATAGGCTTCTTTCCTGCAGGAAGAGAAACTAAATCCCAAGTACAATTGCCATCTAAAGCAGTCATCTCCTCTACCATTGCAGCACGCCAACCAGGTTGAGACAAAGCTTCATGAACAATCTTAGGAACAGACAAAGACTGTAGGGATGCAATGAAAGAACAGGTAGAAGATGACAAATGGTTATAAGAAACAAAAAAGGATAGAGGATATGTGCACTGGCGCTTACCTTTACGAAGAGCAATAGGAAGATCATCACTTGTGCCTGGATTCACTGATGAAGAAGCCTCTGGTTCAGGGCATGAAACTGAAGGCGGTGGTCGTCGAGAATAAACCTGAGTGATAGGTGGGTGAGAAGAAACAGGAACAACTGGAGATGAAGTTCGAGAGGACTCACAGGAGGAGAGAATTGTGTAAACAAGAAAATCATCATCGTTCTCTTTATGCTCCCCCTTACTCTGACTCGAAGAAGGAGAAAAGAAAGAAGAGTCTTCAAAGAATGTGACATCAGGAGAGACAAAGTAACGATCGAGACTAGGACAATAACACCGATACCCTTTTTGGACACGAGAATAACCAAGGAATATGCATTTTAAGGACTTTGGGTCTAGTTTGGTGAGTTGAGGGCGAACATCCCGAACAAAGCAAGTACAACCAAAGATTTTGGGTGTAAGAGGAAATGAAGGAAGTTTGGGGCACAAAATACTATAAGGTATCGCACCCTTTAAAACTGAAGAGGGCATGCGATTTATTAAGAAACAAGCCGTCGATACAGCATCAGCCCAAAAGTATTTTGGGACATTCATCTGAAACATTAAGGCTCTCGCCGTTTCAAGGAGATGTCGATTTTTGCGTTCTGCAACCCCATTTTGAAATGGAGTATAAACACACGAGGATTGATGGAGAATTCCATGTTCACTTAAATAGGAACTAAGAGCATGGGAGAAGTATTCTTTAGCATTATCACTTCTTAGAACTTTAAGAGAACCGCTAAATTGAGTTCGAATTTCAGCATGAAAGTTACGAAAATGAGAAAGCAACTCAGAACGATCTTTCATTAAATATAACCAAGTTACACGAGAAAAATCGTCGACAAATGTAACGAAATACCGAAACCCCCTCTTAGACTCAACAGGACACGGACCCCAAACATCAGAATGAACTAAATCAAATGGAGCACTAGCTCGTTTATTGACTCTGGGATACAAACTCAGACGATGAAATTTAGCAAACTGACAGGACTCGCAATCTAAAGAAGACAAATGATTAAACTGAGGACGAAGACTCTTCAAGACAGAAAGAGATGGATGACCCAAACGACAATGTTCTTCAAAGAGAGAGGACACTTTAGAGCATGTAACAGCTGTGGATACTTGTGGTTCAAAAATGTAGAGACCTCCAGATTCACGCCCTTTACCAATAGTCCTCTTCGTCAAAAGATCCTGAAATAAGCAATAACCAGGAAAGAATAAGACACAACAATTAAGATCGCGAGTGAGTTTACTAACCGAAATTAAGTTAAAAGAGAACTGTGGCAAACTTAAAACAGAAGACAACGAAATTGAGGAGGTAAGATTGACAGTGCCTGATCCTAAAACAGGAGAGGTGGTGCCGCCGGCTATAGTAACATTAGGGGAAGATGTAGACGAACGAATGTTAGAGAATAAATTGGGATTACCTGTCATGTGATCAGAAGCGCCAGAGTCTATGACACATTTTGAAGAGGAGGAAAGGAGACATGTAGATGTGTTACCTGTGTCGGCAATGGCAGTAATAGGAGTAGAAGATGACGCTTTTAATGACTCTTGATACTGTCGAAATTTAGCAAACTCCTCAGCAGAAATCGAAATAGACTTGTCACTGTTATCAGGAGTAGAGGCAACATGCGCAGATGGGAACCTCTGGCCCTTATTCAGCAATTTTCTGCAATCACGTTTCATATGTCCAGGCTTATGACAATAGTGGCAAACAATATCTCCTGAATTTGCTCTCTGAGTGTTCGGATTTCCTCTGAACGTGTTGGGTCCAACCCCTCTATTTCCTTTATACTCACCTGCCTGACCAACCAAGGCGCTATTAGACTCAAATGGCAAGATCGCTTGCGACTTTTCAGTACGAAGTATTCTAGTATAAGCATCTTCCAGCGAAGAGATTTCTGAGCTAGACAGAACTTGATCTTTGGCCATATCATATTTAGAGGCAAGACCAACCAAAAAACTCATAATGAATAATTGTTCACGTTGGGCAGTCTGAACTTTCACATCAGTACTCACGGGCAACAGAGCATTAAATTCTTCATACTTAGTTTTGCACTCCATAAAATAACTCGTTAGAGATTTGTCACCTTGATCCGGTTGAAAGAGATTCTTACACACATCGAACACTTTACTGATGTTCCCTTTCCCAGAGTAAAGAAATTCCAAATACTCTAAGAGTTCCTTGACAGATTCACAATGATTAACCAACCCAACGATCTCGCTCTCAATGGAGTTCTTTATCTGGAGAATAAGTCTAGAATCATCTCGTAACCAATTCTTCCTAGTATCATCAGTCGGTGGGGAATCGGCGGTGACGTGATCATCCATATCAAGACTCCGAAGATAATGACGAATATTTGTTCGCCATGCATAGAAGTTAGATCCATTAAGCTTATGTTCCATAACCTTTAACACCATAGGAATCATCTCCGACATCACTATACCTTTCTTTTCAGCCATAAGTTTAAAAAAAAACAGATAAACAAGATGTGAGATCTGAATCACAGCAAACCCTAAAGGTTTCAAGCAAGATATGGCTCAAAACACTATAAACCGAACACCCAATGAACTAAACCAACACAGAACACGAAAGAGGAGACCACGGCAAACTGACCCACGCAAAACGGAGCAAAATCCGGCGGCTCACGCGCCTCCACGCGCCTGCGCGTGAAACGGGCGGCAAAAAATTCCGGCGGCGCGTGTGGTTCACGCGCCGGTTAGTTTTCGACCAAAATTTCCGGATCGGCTGATCGGCGACTGGGCTTTCCAAAAAATCGGGCGGTGACGAAAAATTAGGCCGTGGACAGACCTCGTTGGTGGCGGCGGCTGCGAATTCCGGCGAATTCCGGCGACAGATTCCGGCGACAGACCTAGTTGAGTTGATGCACAAAGCTCACAGCAAGACCAAAACCCTCAAAGAAGGTGTTCTAAACCTCAAACCCTAATGGTCACAAACTTCTAAACCTCAAACCCTAATGGTCACAAATCCCTAAGGACAAAAATTTTCCTAGAGAACCCTAGGGCTCTGATACCATGTGAATGCTAAAGGTTTGAGAGAATGAGTATATTCCATTCCATTCACTAAAGAGATATATATATACAAGTGTACAAGGTTAACCTAATTAGGAGAAAGTGAAAAGACAATAAAGGACAACTCAACTATTATATTTACAAAAATACAATTATACTAATATAAGAACTCTAACATGTACTAACCTCTTCTGCAAACAAATATTGAATGTTGGCATCAAGATTGTCCTCCCAAATTTGTCGGAAAATGACATTAATATCTTTTGCAATGATCTCTTCTGAAATAACTTTTGGGATTGGGGGATTATAATAGCTTCCAAAGAATCTAATACTTCCAGTGGGCAGAGCAGGTGTGCTTACAATTCCCAGAGAGAAAACCTTCATTTCAGGACAATTCCGAACACGTACTTCGTTCAAGTATGGAAATCCGATGACGCATTTTCCAGAATAAAAGTTTGTCAGTTTGGAAAAATCCTGGAGTATTAAATATTGTAATTTGTTGAATACAATTTCATCATTTCCTTCTTCAGCTCCTTCTGCAATTACAGTGATCATCCTTTTGCATCTTCTTAAAATAAAAACTTGGAGTTGCTCCAAGCCTCTAGCCACCGAAGGATCCAACAGATGGGTCAATCTGTGACATTCATCCACATCAAGATAGGACAAACTTCTAAAAGACATAGATGATGGCAATAAGCTATTCAATAGGCTACATCTTGATATCATTAGATCAGACAAATTTTCAAGTGATGAGATATTATTCTTCTGTGAGGTTTCCTTCCATAAATGCCTAAGCTTGGGCAGTTCGGATAGATGCAATATCATTAAAGGCATAGATGTTGCATTCTGATATTCTTCCACATTAACCAATCTCTCAGTTGGAAATATTTCTTCAATAAATGTCCTTCTTACTTCAAACTCTTTAAGTCGATTGTGTAATATTCGTACAACTTCCATTGGCAATTGAGTTAAGTTGTAGTCCAAAGAACCAAATAACTTCAGAGATTTAAGCTTCGAAAACAACTCTGGATCATCCTGCATTTGCGTAGTCTTAGCCTGCTCATTTCGAAAAATTAAGTTATCAGTTAACTTCAAACTTTGTTAATTAAAAGTGAAAATATATTATGTCAATCAATCAAGTCCAATATTTTATTTTCTTTCTAAAGATAATATATTTATAATAAAGAAAATTAAAAAACCATTGCTCATATAGTAGGGGATACAAATTTGAAGACATGCATCACACAAGAAGTATGGTTAATTAAATATACATGCTCCTTGGAGTAGAACAATTAAGTTAAATATAACCTTTAGTTGTTTAAAATTACATTATATTGCTATATTAATTGCTTTTGATTTAAGAGTTATATGATATCACAGATTTCTCTCCACGTAAATGGAATAATCTTTAATGATACCTTTCAGCCTTTTGTCTTCCTTCACAAGATTTTATTCTTAGAGCTGCACTAGAATTTTGGGTACAGAGATAAATAGGAAGGAAATATTTGACAAGCATAAAATGAACCAGAGATAATCAAGTCGCTCATATAAAAATAATAATATAAATTACATTCTTCCTTGTTTAACCATTTAAGAACACTTGGACAAACATACTCAAATTCTGACATATTGGAGACAACAATTTATTTGCCAAAATATTTAATAAACATGATGTTGTCGAATTACCTTGGAAGTCTCAAATTGCTTGGATTCAAACAAATGCACCGACTTTTGCTTCTCCAGAACCTCTATCAAAATACCAAAATCTATTTCTAGGCGTCCAAGTTGCTTAAGAATTTTGACTGGATATGCTCTTTTAAGTTTTGGACATTGATGAATGGACAAATCTCCAATATCTATATCTTCAAGGATCAGAAGCTCACAAGGATCTTTACTCCATACGTATTCAAGGTTTGGAAGATTGGATAATTTCAAGCATTTTAAATTTCGGATAAAAACAAGACTTTTTTCTATAACATTGAGCTCTTGCACTTCAAATATCCCTTCCAATAAATTACAATCCTTAATATCTAGGATATTAAGGCATGTAAGCATGCTCATTATATTTGAAGGAAAAACTTTCTCAAGACTGTTGCATGAATCAATCTCTACTTTTTTGAGTTTGGAAAAGGAATTAGGAATGAGTGTATTGTGCCATATCATCTTCAAACTGTCTGCACCATCAATTTTCAGTTGCTCCAAATTAGGAAGTGATACCTACAATTTACATACTTGATAATTCAGTTGGGACAATCATCACACCATCATCTCGTGACAAAAGTTACGTTGCTAAGAATTAATATTGTACAGTCATTATTTAAAGTGACTAGAACAAATTGTAGAATGGTCACACTGAATATTAGCTTCTTTGGATATGAAAATCTAAGAAGGCCCCGTTTGATAATCATTTCTTTTTTTTTTTTTTTTTTTTTTTGAAATTTAGGTTTGTTTTCTAACAAATTTTACTATGATTTTCATCTTTCTTAAAGAAACATTTGGATTCTTAGTCAAATTCTAAAAACAAAATCTACTTTTTTTAGTTTTCAAAAATTGGCTTGGATTTTGAAAACGCTTTTAGAAAGTAGATAACAAAGCAAAGAAACTCATAGGTAGAAATAATGTTTATAAGCTCCATTTTAAAAAAGGCAAAAGATAAAAAATCAAATAGTTATCAAATGACCCTAGTAAATCTCTTTATCTTTTTTAGTTAGTGACGTTTTAAAAATTAGCTAGATCAATGGTAAGTTGTAGAGTGTAAGAGAAATTTTAATTTTTAACATTGAAATTATCGCATTGAAATAAAAAATAATAATTAAAAAAAACGCTCATATATAGAAGAACATGCGAGATGAATGATAACGAGAATAAAAGGTTAAATCTGTACGAAAAAAAATGTCTTATTAAAATATGTTGAAATTTTTTGAGCTCACCTGTTCACTGAAAAATGAACCTCCATTGCTAATTGTGCTTGTTTCGGTCTTTTCTAAAGCATCCAGACTTAATTGTCCAAGTTTCTCGGTTTTGGAGCAAAAAAATTGGAGTCGTGGTAATTCACATAGCCATAAAGACTTCAAATGAGTAAACTCAATTTGGTTGGTTGCCTCTTCATTTTCCATAACAAAGATCACCTCCATCTTCTGACAAAAAGAAATATGAATCTCCTCAAGATTCAAAATGTCATCCAAGATGCAGTTGAAAAAGAGAGTTCCCAATTTATTACAATTCCATATGGTTACATTCCTCAACTTGTTGAAAGGAGATTCTCTGACATACCCATGAATTATACTCTCTAAATTCGCCAAGTTGTTCATTTCCAGGTACTCCAAATTGGATAAGATTTTTCCTAAAGGCTTGTTCTGTTCGTGGACAAAATGTTGAAGTTCTAAATTATCAAAAAGGTGGAGATGCTTCAAATGTGAAGAGTGCGCATTTTCATCTAATTCCGAGTGGACAACCTTTGTACCAATTGATCCAACTAAACACAGTTCTTCTGACTTCTTTAACAACATTTTTATCCAATCATCCAAACAACATCCTGATTCCATCTCGAGACACAACATTCTAGAGACATCTTTCATTGGATATATGATTCTTCTCCCACCAATAGTAATCTGGAACTTTTCTAAATCCAACTCTCTCGAAAACAATTGTTTTGGCATAACCTTTTCATCTTGAATCTTTAAATTTAAAGCATAAAGGTGTGGCAAGTACCTGAGCTCAGAAAGACTAGCATTCTTTCTTCCTTCGTACCATTCTTCTCCTTCCCATCCATCAAAAGATCCCAAATATAATTCTTCCAGTTTTGTCAACCTTGAAATAATATTTGGTGGAATTACCTTTAGATATTTACAGGATGATAAATCTAACATTCTCAGCTGCGTCAATTGACTTACAGTCGTAGGAAATTGGACAATGTTAGATCCTTTAAAACTGAGAATTTCAAGCTTTTTTAACTCACCAATCATATCTATGTTTCCCAATTCACAATTAAGTAAATGTAATAATCTAATGTTTACAGAGTAAAGAGATGGTGAAAATAGGGAAATTTTCACGGATTGTAATTCTAAACCTTTGAGCTCTTTCATTTCTTCAAAAAAATTCTCAACCAACTCATACTTGTCAAAATATATTGGTCTAGATAATGTTAATAATTGAACTTTGGGTAACATTAACTTCTGGGGAGGACTATGCAAATCTCGAACATCTAAGTACACTGCGGTATGATTGCCCGACAGTTTCTCTCCTTCCCATTCTTTACTTCGTCTTTTCACATAGCTCAATGTACGAATTTGGTCATTCTTAGATGCAATCAATATGGCTACATCACGAACTAGATCGTGCATTTTCACATGATTGTCTTTGGACTCGTATTGTAGAAGCAAAGAAGAAGATATAAGATCGTCAACCAATTTTGTTATTCTACGTCGTCCTTGTGCCACAGTATCAACACCATGTAGGAAACCCATGCCTATAGCATATACTTGCAAGTCTTCCACATTAATCTCAAAGTCTTCCGGAAACATGCTACATAACAAAAATAGTAACTTTACCTCTTCACATTCTAAGTAATCGTAACTCAATTTTAGTGAGGAATACACTTTTTTGTCCATTCCTCTAATGTTCATAGCCACGGGGTTTTTTAGTTGATCTAAGGCATCTTTCCAAATGGAAAAAGGTTTATTCTGTAAGGCTTTAGCAACTGTAGTAATAGCAATAGGCAAATGTGCACATTCCATCACTATTTGATTAGCTATAGGCTTCAAATCTTCAACAATTTCACCTACGATTGTCTTAAATAAATCCCATCCCTCATCTTTCTTTAAAACTTTTATCTCAAAAGTTTTATTGATGCACATTTCATTTGAGAGCAAATGTTTGTCTCTAGAGGTAAATAAGATCTTGCATCCTTTGTGATCCACAACATTTGGAATCCCTATTGTTTCTAAATCAATATATTCCCAGACATCATCAAACACAATAAGGATACTTTTTTCCATCTTCAACCTCTTTTGTAGCTTAAATGCTCTTCCTTCTATTGTTTCTTGTTCCAACTTCAAACCTAGTCTGTCAGCTAGTTGTCCTTGAATTCTTTTTAGATCTGGTGTTTGGCTGATCGTCAATATTACCACTTCATCAAATGACTTTTTCTCCATAATTTTTCTTAAAATTTCTTTTACAAGCATTGTTTTGCCAACGCCCCCCATCCCGTGCACTCCAATCCTATTGACATTATCATCGAATAGTGCATCCATGATTTGTTCCATAGTCGACTTTCTTGATTCAAAGTCTAGAAAGTCCAATATTTTTGGCAATGAACTCACAACCAATGGGCCAGGTAAATTATAGGACACTGTACCAAAATTTCCCTCCTTTTTCATCTTAAGAACATCATCTGTCAATTTGCTTGCTTTTCTACTTAACTTGTGTCGTTGGACCAAATTTGAGCACAATCTATCATGTTGACCCTCATTGACTAGTATTGCCTCAGATTTTCCAATAATGTCATCAACCTCACTCAACCATTTCTCAACCTCAGGTTTTATGTCTTCTGCATTTCTTCTTACATTATAGACCATGTGTTGAACAGATTCTCTTGTATCCTTCAGCTTTTCAACTTGGCTCTTGAGTTTTTGAAAGTTGCTATTTATGAAACATAGATAACCCAGTTCACGAAAAACAGGCTCAACAGTGTATTCAACAAATTTTCCAATGATTGAACCAATAATTTCCATTGCCTTGTACTTGATCTTCAGAAAGAGAACCTACAAAGTATTTAAAAGCTAAAAATCAAGAAGAATTTTTAGAACCAGTTGCACATAGTAGAACACAGAAACAACAAGAAGCAACAACTACAATAAAAATGACAAGACATAGATAATTTCAGTTTGAGAAAATGAGGAAAAAGAATACGGAAAAGAAATCGAAAAAAAATATAAATTAAAGATGGCAAGTGCCCAAGGGATGAAATATTTCACATGATTGTAACAAATACAAAGTTCTGGAGAAGATATCACAAAGAAAAATGAAGATGAGAGTGGAAAGAAGAAAGTAGAGACGACAAAATTGAATAATAGAAGATCAAGAAGAAAGTTGCACCGTTCTATCCTTTCAACCAATTGGAGGATAAGAATGGGACTAAATATCTGCTTGATTGCAATGCAATGCAACTCAACAGGTTTACTGGGCTTTTTGGTTCAATAATTTTGGTTTTTTTCAGAGGGGCTAGGCTAAATATATATAAGATGGTCTTTAATTTTTTTAGCCAAACCTCATTTTGGTCCTAAATCTTTTAAAAATTTTAGTGTAGAAATGTCTTGAATCTGTTATCTAGTGCTTCGAAGTGCTCTGGTGGGAGGTTCGGGGGCAACGCCCCCGAAACCTAAAGATATGGAGATTAGTTTATTTTTCATGATTTTGGACTTTTGGGCCTATTATGTATTAGAGTTAGATGGGTACCATATATAAACCCTCTAAACTCTTATTTGAGACATCTCTGTATTCTGTATTCAGTTGTTCTCCTCAAGATAATAAAACTTCTCTCTTCCTCTATCCGTAGACGTAGCTAACACATCGTTAGTGAACCACGTAAATCTGTGTGTCATTTTTATTTTTTCTTTATTTCTTGTTTGTCATCTGCTTTCATTTTAAAATTCTCAATTAGATCCTTCCAAATTTAAGTTAATAAATCCATCAAACTATTAAAAAAAATCCACTCATACTGAATATTTTATAAATAACCCAAACCTGAAAAGTTAAAAGAGACACCTTCTTTATTGTAGAACACCCAGCAAAATTATTAGAATTAAAAAAAAAATTAGAAATCTTGTATCATACTAAAACATCACGCATCTCACATTTTTCTAATTGTTAAGAATAACAGACCCTCCACATATATTCACAATTGATGATATTGTCCACTTTGGATATAAGCTTTCATGGTTTTGCTTTTGGTTCCACTCAAAATGCCTCAAAATAGTTGGTTGGTTCATCGCTAAGAAGACCTTCATTACAATTCAAAGCATAGGCTATCAAATCCGTCTGACCAATTGCAAAACCTGCTTGATCAAATCTTGCTGGAGGCTAAGTTACTCTTCTTTGCCTATCTCTTGCCAACTGGTAATTTGTTAATTGTGAATCCTCACTTGCATTTTCAGAAGAAATGTTTCCCTCAGGTTGCTGCGTTTCAGAAGTTTCCAGCTTTCCCTAAATTTCAGTGCTAATTTCCTCTTGCTGTTCAACTGATGTGTTACCTCTGGATGTACCTTCAACTTGAGACTTTTCTAACTCAATCTTAAAAGAATTAGATGACTTGTTTTACCATAACTAAGACTACCTGACTGCTCCCATGGTATATCTGTTTCGTCAAATTTCACATCCCTACTGATAGATAATACATGTTCCATCATGTGGCTGAAGTAACCATAATCTATATCCTTTCACTGCTAAAGGATAACCAAGAAAGATACACTTTCTTGAACGACGTTCAAACTTATCTTGACGAATATGTGCATAGGCTGCACAACCAAAAATCTTTAAGTGGTTTAAGTTTGGTGGTTTACCTGTCCAAACCTCTTGTGGAGTCTTCATATTTAGGGTTGATGAGGGGCTTCTATTAA
Organism: Trichosanthes truncata; assembly: GCA_033996785.1. NCBI lineage: Eukaryota > Viridiplantae > Streptophyta > Magnoliopsida > Cucurbitales > Cucurbitaceae > Trichosanthes > Trichosanthes truncata. The sequence continues at coordinate 40,354,084 of JAWPNB010000004.1, read as the reverse complement.
TCAAATAAGCTATTGTGATAACTCTCTCCCCCAAAAACATTAGGAAGTTTTGCATTGAAAGCATGCACCTCACCTTCTCCTATAATGTTCGATTGAACTTCTCTGCTAAACCATTTTTGCTGAGGGGTATAGGGTACTGTGCGATGTCATTTAATTCCTGCCTTTTTACAGATGTTTACAAAGTTATCATTAAGATACTCGAGGCCATTATTAGTCCTTAGTACTTTTACCTTTTTACATGTTTGGTTTTCAACTAAAACTTTCCAATGAGTAAAAGTATCAGAGGCATCACTCTTGTTTTTCAAAACATACACTCACAACTTCCTCGAGAAATGATCATCTACTATACTCATAAAATATTTACCACCACCAAGTGTTGATACTCTAACTGGCCCCCAAAAATCTGAATGAACATATTCCAAAACTCCCTTAGAAAATTTAACTCTCGTAGATTTTCCTAAGGTGTAGTGTTCACAAAATGGCAATTCAGAAGGTTCGAATTTTCCAAACAAACCTTGCTTGCAATTCCACAAGTCCTCTATATGAAACATGTGCCATCCTCTTATGCCATAGAATAGTATATCTTGCAACTTGGTCAAAAACAACATTTGCATAACATAAGGTTTTTAATGAGTTCGATAGAACATACAAACCATTTCTCAAAATTCCTTTCATTTTTAGCAAAGATCCCTTATATATCTTTAAAACTCTACCCTCTGATTTGTAACTATACCGCTCTTTATCAATTCAGCTAACCAAGAGAAATCAAATTTCTCTTTTTAACGTTGGCACAAATCTAATATTAGACAGTATCTTCTCCACACCATCAAACAGTTTAATTCTAAAATAACCAATAATCCCCTTAACTTGACAATATTGATCATTACTCATAAAGACCTTACTTCCATCTAACTCTTCAAACTCAAGGAAATAATTCTTACAGGGATCATATGGTAGGAGCATCCGGAGTCAAGAATCCACTCATCTCTAAGAGTGTTTTAAGAGACTATTAAGACCTCTTTTGAGACATATCCCTCATAAACATTAGTTGAGCTTTGTTCTTCGTCCTTCTCTTGGTTCTTATTCTTATTCTTCAACTGATTAACAGTTTTTAATAAGACGTCCCTCCTGTGACAATAATCACATTTTATCTTCTCTTTTCCTCTTGACGTAGATCTATGTTTTGCTTGTTTACCTTGGGATTTAATTATTCTATTTTTTAGGTCTTCCTCTAACCAATAAAGCCCTGTTTCCTTTTTCCCTGATTTAACTTCAAACTCTTTTGGATCTTAAAGCATCAAGAACAGTAGATAGTGACAAAGAATCTCTACCATATTAATTGCAGCCTTTACAACTTTGTAACCATCCGACAATAAATTTAGAAGGATTGTCGCTTGATTATCATCATCAAATTTCTCTCTCGTGTTGGCTAAATCCATGCATATCTTGTTATAATCATCTAAATTCTCTTCAAGCGTTTTTTATGGTTACATCTTATACCCAAAGAATTTTTCTAGTGTAGGATCATAGTACTATACCTATACGGTATCTCTTCCATTTCTAATTTATTTTCTTCCGTTAATGTTACTGGCCAAGTATCAAGTTTATTTTGAATTTTACCAACTTTCTGTTGAACTAAGAGGGGTTTCAATTTCTTCCTCCAAAGGCTAAAATTGTCTTTTCCATCAAGCCTATCTAATTCAAACTTGACAGACATTATCTTAATACAAACCCAAGAAGCAAAATCAGCAAATACCAACTGAAATCAGCCACAAACGAAACAGAGACAGCAACCGAGAATCGAGATGAAACAAAAAACTGCTAAAAAAACGGATGCTTTTTCTTCACAATCAAAACAACCATGCTCTGATACCATTTGATATGCTTGATTTCCAAAATATAACAGTCCAAAATAAACAGAAAATCCAGCAAATAACTTTCTAAAACAGCTGAAAAATAAAACAAGAAGATAACGCTAGGAGGGAAAGAGAGTACACAAGGATTATAGTGGTTCAACCATATAGGTCTACATCCACTGTGCAAGATGAGATGAGATGAGATGAGTTTATTCTTTACTGCTTCTTAATTGTAAACAACACAGTACATCAAAAGGAAGAAAAAACTCTCTCAACCCACCCCCCCCTAAGAAGAACGAACAAAATATATAGAAGAGGGAGAAGAAAAATCGAGCCCAAAAAGAATAAAAACTAATTTGAATTTTTCTATCTCCATAACAACCGTACAGAACCTGTTCCCCTCCCAAAAATTAGGCTTGCATAAAAAAATATTCAAACCAAATTGTAATTAATGTGGCAATAATTAAGGAACTACACGTGGGAGCATATCTCTGAGTCAATAATCCGTACAACAAATTTACCTGAATTGAAATTCTGGTAGACACGAAACTGCAAATTACCAAAAACCAGACGAAGAAAGAACAAGCAAACTGCAACGAAAAGAAGCAAACACCAACATAATTAAATGGAGATGGTAAAGTATCGAGAGATGAAATTTGGGACCTGATTATTGTAATAACAGACGAATCTCCTGTGGTAGCAATGGAGAAAAGTCAGAAGAGATCGCAGAGAGAGAAATGAAGAGCAAACGAATGCAGAAGGAAATGTGAATGGCCAGCCAATGTAATGATTAAGAAGAAGATGATGATCATTTTACTGTTTAAAGTCAAATTCTTATTAAATAATGCTCAAGGGGTCCACCAACCCTGCAAACTCAGCGTAAGCCATTTTAGAGTTTTTTACTTTTAAGACAAAGTTAGAGAAAGCCACTAAGGGCCGTTTGGCCCATGGGTTTGAGTTGGGATGGGTTTGGGTTACAAACCCAAAATCATGTTTGGCACAAGGTGTTTCAAAACTCTTGATTTTGAAAGACAACCCCATGGGTTACAACAGTGCAACCCCATGGGGTTTGTGCCATGTTTTCCTCTTCCATTTGCCATTTTCCATTTCCCGGGACCACTCCGACAACAAATCCGGCGACCACTCCGACAACACAACTCCGGCGACCACTCTGACAAACAACTCCGGCGACCACTCCGATGACAATTCCGGGGACCATATCGGCGACCCGACCACCGCTAACGATTACCTCCGACGACCACTACGATGAGAACTCTAGAGACCAATTCCATTTACCATTCTCCATTTTTATCGACTACTTCGACAACAACTCTGATGACAACTCCGGCGACCACCCAACAACCACCGATAATAACAACTCTGACGACTACAACGGTGACCCGACCACCGCTGACGATTACCTCAGACAACCACTGCTATGAGAACTCGAGAGACCAGTCTGACGATTACCCCTGCTACTCGACCACCCCAACAACTAGACACCCCGATAACCCAACCACTCAAACAACCCGACTTGCCCGAACCACCGACAACAACCACTTCAATGACCCGATCACCCGACAACCATAGTTGACGATCACCTCGAAAACCTGACCACCTAGCAACTACCGTAGACAACCACCTAGTGACCACTCCGATGACCTGACCACCCTGATGACTACTTCGGCGATTACCCCGACGACCTGATAACCCAACCACCCTGATGACTACTTCGGCGATTACCCCGACGACCTGATAACCCAACCACCCAAAACCACTGTTGACGACCATCTGGTGACCACCCTGGCGACTCCAACAACCCAACCACTGCCACAACCACCCAGTGACCACTCCGGCGACATGACCACCCTGATGACCACTCCAGCGACCTGACAACTACTGCTGAAAACCACCCAACGACCATTCCGGCGACCTGACCACCGTGCAATCACCACCGGCGACCACCTCGGCATACCCAAACACCCCATCAATCCAACCACCCCAACGACCACTCCAACAATCACCCTAGCGACCCAACCACCTAGTCAATATTTTAAAAGGGCCAGCGTGGACGAGCTATATGCAAAACTAAAGGCGATCCCAGGGATGACAAGGCAAGACTGAATGGTTGTTGCAAAGACTATTCTCTCGGATAATATGATGTTGAACTCCTTCTTTACATTCACCCCATATTGGAAGTATGATTACTACGTGAAAATTTTGGGGAAAGCACCTAGAACCTGATTCTCTTTTCATCACTTTCATCTACCACTCTTATGACTTACATTTGTGTTTGGACAACTACTTCTACTTTCTTGTCATTTCATCTGGAATGTGTGTTATGATATTTTTAGAACTAGATCTTAGTTCTAATTTTTGGTTTTACTTTACCATTGGCAACACCATTCTTACATTGCACCTATTAATTATCTGTTGCTACGCATAATCTTCAATTTTATGTCATCATGAGTGGAGTGAATGAGATAGCATATAGTTATACAAACTACACATAGTATAATTCAAATTGAACTATAGTTGTAACAATTGCTCTACATAATTGGTTAAATAGTTGGTATGTAACACACCAAAAAAATTATGAAGTTAAAAAAATGAAGTAGGAAAAAAAAAACAGTGTAAGATTTTTTTTTTAAAAAATAATAAACAATTTGAAAAATTATAAAAAAAAAAACAAACTAAACAAACCCAGCCTAACCCAACCCTACACCCCAAACACAGGTTTCAGCAAACCAGCCCAACACAACCCTGCACCCCAAACACAGGAATCAGCAAACCAGCCCAACACAACCCTGCACCCCAAACACAGGAATCAGAAACCCCAGGGTTTCTAATTCCAGCCAAGAAACCCCAGGGTTCCAGAACCCCAGGGTTTCTGATTCCAAACCAGCGCGCCAAACAGCCCCTAAGGGGAAAGAAAAAAAAAAGGAAAATTAGTGCATTTTGTTAGTCATCTCCAAAGAGAAATTTGAAAACTTGGATTAAATAAAAAAGAGAGTTGTATTTTATATTTTGGCAAAATATATTTTTTGACCATGATGTTTGGGTTTAGTATATCTATATAGTCCTTGCCTCATTAGGGTTTCAAAATGAATACTTTAGTCTCGAAGTTTGGTAAATGATCCTAAATGGTCATTGGATTGTTAGTTGATGGATGAAAAATGTTGTGGGTATTATGAGTTGCAAATATATTAATTTAATTTAATTTTTGTTGGTAAGGTAGTTTATTCTCTCTAATCTATTGTCTTCTTCTTCCTCACCACGAGCAACGCTTGCCACCGCCATCCATCGCCCTCCCTGCCAGTCGTTGCCTCCCTTCTCTTCCTTCATTAAACAACCAGATATGTTTCCTTGTGATTCGAGATCGAAAGGAGGATGTCGCGGATTCAAATTGAAATGAGAATTATGAAATTGAGTTCTATTTCAGGTCGAGACAAAAATCAATAGGCCTATTTAGTTTCTAGTCTCGATTCTCCTCTTTGCGACTTTCGTCATTTTGTTGTCTGACAAGTTTTTCATCGATGTTTGGGAGCATTAATAGAGGACCATTCGTTTTAGTCCATCGATTGTGTTTCTAGTTGAAGGAAATGTTTACCCCCAAGGGTTTGTGTTTTGTGTTTTGATTTTGATTTTTTTTTTTTTTTTGTCTTGTTTGGATAACTAGTTGAGCTTATGCTTACCTTGACATTTATCTTTATTTTTATCTTTACTATATTAAAAAATGGGAGGCTGGAAAATCATATTTAGACAATTGAATCTCAACTCTTTAATTGACAATTTCAATAAGTTTACTAAAGTGATTTGTTTAAAATTTTGATTAATCATTATTTTTACTATATTAAAATGCGTGATAGACCATTTTTGCAGACTTATTTATCATTTATATATACCATTATTTTTAATAAAATTAAAATAATATTTATGTTATAGAATTAAACTGAGTCATGTTGAATTAAAAATATTCTTGAAATCTAAATCAAACTTTTTAATTGAAAAAATTAGTTTTAAATCCAATGCGTTTCAAATTTGCGGATTTCAAAAAGAACCTTTAAAACAAAATATAAAATTTGTGAGTTTTAAATTTAAAAGCATAATATATTTTTTAAATTCTAAAACTTAAGCAAGAAACAAATATATATGTTAAAGTCCTTTACAAAAATATATATATATATATAAAATAAAAAGAGAAAAATTGAATGGAAAAAGGAAAATTGAGAGAATAAAAAACTAAGAAAGAATTAAAATTTGAGAGAGAAAAATTGCAATCCGAGAGAAAATACTTTAAAACATACATAAAATGGGAGAAAAATACTAAAAACAAGAAGTCAAATTGAGGGGGTAAAAGACAATTCGAGAGAAGAAAAAAACAATTTGAAGAAAAAGGAAACTTTAAGAGAAAAATACATTTTAAGAAACAAAGACGAATTTAGAGAAAAAGACTAAACAAATACAAATTGGGAAAGGAAACAAAAATTGAGCAAAACACACTTTTAGTCCTTGAGGTATGAAGTATGTGTCTATTTGGTGCTTAAAGTTTTAAAATGGAGACTTTTAATACGTGAGTTTAAAAAATGGTTTTAAAGGGTCCATGAGGTTGACTAACGAAAAGATGATGTGGTATTTTTTAAATGATTTTGGTAAGTTTGATTAATTTTATATTAGTTTAAGTTTAGGTAGCATTTTTATTAATTTAATTTTTCAATTCCCCACTCCTGTTTTGGTTACTAAAACTAAACCTTGAGGGGGTGTTTGGAGCACTGTGTTGGGTTTGGGTAGTTTTGGAATCCAAACCCAAAACGTTGTTTGTACCACTGTATTCAAAACCCAATGGGTTTGAAACACAGCCCCATGGTTTTGAACAGTGCACTCCAAATACTGTTTTCTGATTTCCAGACTTCAGAACACTGCACCCCAAACACTGTTTTCTGATTTCCAAGGTTTCAAAACCCTTAGAACAAACCCCCCAAAATTCTGATTCTAAGGATTCTGATTCTAAAACGGTGCTCCAAACGCCCCCTGAAGTATTAGAAATGATTGGAAAATAGGGTTTCCATTGTGGATTAGTACAGTAGAGGAACTTTCTTGTAAATGGGAACCAAAATGGTAAGGGATGAAATTAATCACGCGCCGCTCACCGAGATCTCTGACGAAGCTTTGAAGGAGAGTTTTCAGGCAGCGGGCAGAGGAGAGACAAAAAGGGAGTGGGGAATTGAAACGGAGAACATGAGAGAGATGAGTGGGGAATTAAAAAACTTAAATTAAATCAGATATAAATGCCACCCAAACTTAAAATTAATTAAAGTTGTCACATCATTTAAAAATGTAACCTCATCTTTTCATTAGTCAATTAACATCAAACAAGCTAAAAAATTATTTAAAATTATTTCTAAATTTTAAAGGCCCAAAGTGCCCATTTTAAAATTTCAAGAACAAATAGATACCTACTTCAAATTTTGAGGACCAAAAGTATATTTTGCCAAAAAAATATACAACAAGTTGAGGGGAAAAGGATAAACTGAAAGAAAAAATGCTAAAGAATTAGAAATAGATTAGTGGAGAGAAAATATTATAAAAATACAAGTTGTGAAAGAAAATAAGACTAGCAGTGGGAAAAGACAAATTGATTGGAAAAAAACAACTAAAAAATTACCGACAAAACATTTTAAAAAGAAGGTCGAGGAAAAAAATATTAAAAAAAGATAAGTTGAGAAAAAAATAATAATAAAAAGAAATTACATATTGTAAAAGAAACAAAATAGACAGGTTGAGCGAAAAACAACAACAATAATAAAAGACAACTCGAGGAAAAAAAGAATAAAAAATAGACAAGTTGCGAGATAAAAATACTACAACAAAAAACTAGTGAAAAAAAAAAAGGATAAACTGACGGGGTAAACGACAAATTAAGCAAAAAAGTCGTAAAATTTGAGAGAATAGCAGTAAAAGAAACTTGACAGGAAAAAGAGTTTAAAATAGGTGGGTCAGAGAAAATTGCTAAAAAGCGTAAGAAAAGAAGCGACTTGAAAGCAAGGTTTAAAATATCGATATCGATGAAAATATTAAAGTCTCAATTTTATAAAAATGTCGACGGAAATATCGATAAAATGTTGCTGTCGATAGATATTTCTAAAAAAAAATTCAAAACAAAAAATTCAAAAAAATATTTAAATTGATAAATAAACATTGTACATTTTTTAAATGAGTTAAAATACTTGTTACAATATTATATTCACATTAAGTTACATTTTCTTGCTTTTTTTTAATATTTAATCAATTTTATACGGTATAGTAGAAATGCCGATTCCCTCTTATGTCGATGTCGAACCCATGGACATGTGAAAATATTGATGGAAATGTCGATATGTCGATGGAACTTTAATACCATGATTGAAAGGAAGATAAAAATTTCTAAAAAAAAAAAAAAAAACTAAAAACAAGCGAATGGATAAGATAACTTGAGTGAAAAAAAGGAAAAAAAAATACAATCAATTTATATCCCTAAACTTTAGTAATTGTATTAATTAAAACCACAAACTATAATAATTATATGAATTTAAAGTCTAAACTTTCGTAAGTAAATCAATTTAGACTCTATATATATAATTAAAATAGACATTATTTTTAATTTTAACAAGATCATCTAATATCTATTAATCTTCTATTGAAATTCAAGTAATTTGTGTGCACATAGAGTGCATTTACAAGTTTTTCTAAGTTTTAGAAAAACTAGGTAACATGAACACAAATAAGAAGTCAACGAATAAAGTAAATTTGATGCCCTCAACATTAAATAAAAAAAAAGTATTAAATAATTTAGGTAAAAACTTAAACAAAAAAAAAAAATCTTTGGCAATATCATTCTAGCATTAAAAATAATAACATAATCTAATCACATTGTATATATTGTAAAATAGTTTCCTCCTAAAAGTCCAGAGTAAAGAACATGAAAAAAGTAACAAAAGAAGTAGGAATTAGGAATGATCCTAATCAAGCAACATATTGAATAAACAAGTAGTTAAAGTTACCTTAAATCCTTCCATCAATAATAAAACCCATCAAAGCTTATATTATTAAATTTTTGGTTAATTTGGTTAATGCGTATTGTTAGTTTAAAAGGAGGTTTGTTCCTCTGTTTTTCAGTTGTACTCAGTTGAGGTAGTTCAAGAGTTTTTTCTCCTCTGTATATCTATATATGTTCAAGCTCTTTGATGATCAAGATAGCTTGGATTTTCACTCTTCGATAATAAAGGAGTTTATAGAGGTTTTTCTCTTGGCAATTCTCTTTGATTACTCTCTGAAGTACAAACCACATTTCTCTCAAATTCCAAATGATTTGTTTCAATCAGTTCAACCACTAGCTGCTCATTTTCCTTCATATTATGTGTCTATATTAAGACATATATAGATATGTCAAAACAAAGGGTGGTTTCCAGTGTCTAACCTTAACCTTCGTTATCTATGGAGTCATAAAATAATGAGTAGTCAATCTGGTTTGAATTCCTCAACATGAAAAAATATTATAAATTAAAACCTTTGAAAAACACCTACTTTTTATCAAAGGCTATTAAAAACCTCTGGAAAAAGGTATATATTTTATCAGAGGGTTTTTAAATATCTTTGAAAAATATATTATCCTTTATCGAAGGTATTTAAAAAACCTTTGAAAAATTTCTACTTTTTATCCAAGGTTCTTACCAACATTTGAAAAATATATTATCCACTTTTTATTGAAGATTCTTAAAAACCTTTAAAAAAAATGTTTTATTTATCAAAGGACATTAAAAACCTTTGAAAATTATATTATCCTTTATCGAATGTATTTTAAAAACCTTTGAAAAATATCCATTTTTTATCGAAGGTTTTTAAAAACCTTTGAAAAAAACACTATATTTATCAAAGGCCATTAAAAACCTTTAAAAAATTATCTTCTCCTTTATCGAGATATTTAAAAAAACCTTTGAAAAAAACATTATATTTATCAAAGGCCATTAAAAACCTTTGAAAAATTACCTTATCCTTTATCGAATGTATTTAAAAAAACCTTTGAAAAATATTCACTTTTTATCAAAGGTTCTTTAAAACCTTTGAAAAATATATTATATTTATCAAAGGACATTAAAATCTTTGAAAATTGTATTATTCTTTATTGAAGGTATTTAAAAAACCTTTGATAAATATCTACTCTTTATTGAAGGTTATTAAAAACCTTTGAAAAAGATATTATATTTATCAAAGGACATTAAAATTCTTTGAAAATTATATTATCCTTTATCGAAGGTATTTCAAAACCTTTGATAAACATATACTTTTTTATCGAAGGTTCTTAAAAACATTTGAAAAAAATATTATATTTATCAAATGACATTTAAACCTTTGAAAATTATATTATCTTTTATGGAATGAATTTAAAAAGTCTTTTAAAAATATCTAGTTTTTTATTGAAAGTTATTGAAAAACCCTTTCAAAAAAATATATATTTATCAAAGAAAATGAAAAGCCTTAAAAAAATATTATCTCTTATATTTAAAAAACCTTTAAAAAATATAAACTTTTTAAACGAAAACCTTCAACCTTTTATCGAAGGTTATAAAAAAAAATCCTTCGAAAAATGTTTTTCACAATATTAAAAATGTTTAAAAATAATATTGTATTTTAAAATCATTAAAAAAAGACACATGGTTTATGTTTGAAAATACTGTAGCCCAGCCCAACTTTTCGATTCTTGTCCTTTTCCTTGTCCTTTTCCTCTCTCTGTAGATTCTTGCTCGTCGAACTTTCTGGATTCGACGCCACCATCGATTTGTGGAGTTCAACAACTTCCAAACCAGTGATGCCTCCATTTTTATCCATTACCTCATCTTTTCCGCCCTAATTCGCTTATTCACCTTCGTCCTTCAACTTCACATCTATATCTAATTATCCTTAATCACAATCGGATTGTCATTGCAATCGCAATCAGATCGCAATTTTCCCCTATTTCAAAATTCAAGGTATATAGACTTTGTTTCTTCGTTTGATTTTGCTTTTGAAGTTTAGATTCTGCTTATTTCTGGCTGCTTTTTCTGTAATTGATCTTCATAATCTCGTGGTTGATTTTCGTTTCTATGGCTTCTCTCTCGGAGAGAAGTGAAGTTACTTTCGATATGTTCTCTAATTATAGAGGAGTTAGTAAGAAAAGTCTTTTTTCCAATCTCATTTTTAATATCTTCAAGTAATTATGATGTAGTGTAATTAGTAGTAGCTTTTTTTAGTTCTTTGCCCTGTTGATGAATTCTGGTTTTAAGAGAGATAGAAATTACTATGAAAAGTGTACAAACAAAGGAAACATATAAGGATAGTGCTGCCTTGGTAATTACTTGGATTGATTGGAATCAAGGTAATCAATCAATCCAGACAATGGGCTTCATACTCTCTTCATATGGGAATGAAGAGAGTATGAAATATGAAGAGAGTATGAAGGGGATAAAAAGAAGAGGCAGCATAAACAAGACAAGTTTCTCCACTTTTAATATATGTAAACATGTTTGCTATGTCATATACCTATTTTCTAATTACAAATGTAGGAGAATCATTTTTCTGCGTTACTTTTGAGTAAATTGGGAGAAGGTAATTTCCTCTGGAACCAATTGTGTTCATGAAGATTTTTGTCGCCACAAAAAACGAGTTAACATTAGGCATAGTATGTTGGGCTTCTGAAAAACTTGTTAGTAAATGTCATTTCTTGTGATTTGTTTTCCAATATTGCATCAATTGTTATGTCATTATTTCTGTTAGGAGTTAAATGAACTAGATCCAAATTATCATCTTCTACTTTCTCTTCGCTTATTTGAAGAAACATAAGGAAGTTGCAAGGTTAAATTTTGTATCAATTGCTAGGTTGTTGAAAGAGAGCTATTTCTATTAGGAGTTGAATAAGAACTAGATAAGATCATTTAATGCTGCTTGCTCTTCATTTTCTGAAGGAACAAAAACCAGCATGTGAGAGCAATAATATTTTGTTTAGATTAATGTTCAGTTTTGTTCTTTTCAGCTTTCTCTTTGTTATTTGTCAAGAATCAAGATTTCACCATTTGAATGTAACTCATGGAGCTAGCACATACTGATTTAGAACCAAAATAGCCAAACGAAAAAAACACCCCACAAATTTCGTAAATAAGGAAATGCACAAAAGCCAAAAAAAAAAAAACTATGCAATGACTGCACTAGAAACTCGAAGCCACCAAAATTTAGGGTGTTTCTTTGTTGTTTCTCACAGGTTGCCTTGAAGATGTTGATAGTTGTACATAGAACATTGACAGAACGATCCAACCTTCAGGGAAGAACTTCTCAACTATTCACACAGAGGACACATTCTCCAAATATCAAAATTTAAGGTCGATTTAAGTCCTCTTGGTAAAATGCTTTCTCTTTAAATTCTATGAATTTAACCAGTATGCCGATGAGGATGTCTTTTATAGTTACAACAACACACATTCATCATGTTGGATAACATATGAAGTTCTAATCAAGATAGCTTTTAATTATTTCAATCGTATGATTTCTTTTCTCTAGTTTGTTTTGTCTAATTTTATATAATATTAATATACACTTCTTTGAGAGTAGATAAAAGAAATATCACATTTTTTGTTTTCCTCTGTTCTTTAAGCTGATTGTTTATTTCTTGTTGACTATCTTCTATTTTTTTTGTTTGATTTTTGGGCTTTTGGTTTTTGTTGTAATTTTCTCTTGTTATTGGATTTCTTCTTTGTTCAATGAACTGATTGTTTGTTGCTTCTTGACTATCTTCCAATCCAACATTATTTTGTTGTCTGTAGTTGGATTTCTGTTCTATTTTTGGTTCTCTGTTCATGAAGTCGATCGCCCATTTCTTCTTGACTGTCTTCTAACCTTCTGTGCTTAATTCTTGTTCTATTTTTGGTTTCTATATTCTATTGAAATTGAGTTTCAGTTTCAGTTTCTAATTCCAGAGAAACATGGACGTGTTCGTGGTTATGAAGTAGGTGTTACTCCTTCCGAGTTGTTTGGATCATCTTCTAATGTACGTGATCTTGAGCATTGTCTTAACGAGTCTAAACAACTTCTTCAAGAATCTGAACAACAAAGAAATGTTGAGGTACAAGCACTCAAACATCAAATTGTCGAATTAGAAAATCGTTTTGAGGATAGATTTCCAAAAAAGATGGCAGAGTTGCGTAAACAATTTGTTACTAGTTGATTGTTAGACGTTTTAAAATTTTTGTAATCTTTTTGTTTAAGTCGTTGCTATATAAACAATTTGTGAGATCATGTCAGAATTATCAGCAACTTTTATACCATGTAAGTTTATTTTCATCTTAAACCACTCTAGTAGTAGCTTCCCCATCCCTTTTTGTTCCAGTCTTGTGCTTGACATTTTAGGGCACTACAAGTGGCTGAATTAGTAGAGAACTTTCCAAGGTTTGCTAGTAATAAGCTGAAAATTAGTTTAATTTGGCTTTTATGCTATTGTATTTAAATGCTAAAGATTTTTGCAGAGATTTTTCGAAGGATTTACAAACGTTGATAGAGAATTGTTTTTGAAGGCTTTAAAATATTTGAAAATAGCATTATAAGCCTTTAAAAATAATGAAAACCTTCTAAAAAGATAATTTGACAATAATTAATTATCAATAAATAATTTGACATTTATTGAAGGCATGCAACCTTTGAAAAATAATTTTTGAAGGTTAATGTATCTTGAAAAAAAAATCGATGCGATCTATTTCGACAATGGTTGAAGGTTTTGTTAACCTTTGAAAAAAGATTTATCAAAGGTTTGTTTAAACCTTCTTCACAGGTTGTGATCTTCGAAAATAGTTAGATTTCTTGTAGTGACATATGTTATAATTACAACAAAAATCTGCAATTTTAATCAAATTCGTATTTGAGAACATCATTTCCAATCAAAATAGGTACCGGCCTGATGTGTAAACAAATTAATATTGAATGCCGCATCACAATCGTCCTCTCAAGCTCGTTGGAGAATGATATAATTGGTATCTTTCGCAACAATGGCTTCTAAATGTCACAATGTAATCAAATATTTTCATTTTTTGAATGAAGCATGCAAATAATTCAAGTGCAAAAAAAACCTTCATTTTAAGACAATTCTCGATATATCTACATAGTTCATGCATGGGAATCTAACAATGCATCTTCTAAAACGAAAACTTGTCAGTTTGGAAAAATAATCAAGGCTCAAATATTGTAGTTTATTTAATACAATTTCATATTTCCTTTCTCAGCTTCTTCCCTGCAATTAAATGGTCATCGTTTTTTGTATCCTTCTAAAATCAATTTTGGATTCAATCCACAGAGGGATTGAGCAAATGGGTCAGTCTATGACCAGTTTTTTGGAAGAAAAGCTAAATAAACTGAACTTCACTCTCTGCACAGGTTTTTAAAATACCAAATGATCTATTTGATTTTTGATCTCCATGTGTGAAATATGATGACGTAATTGGTTTTCCTCCATATTCTGCAAAAACAAATCACATCCAATCATGAAACAACAATTTACATTCCAAAACTACCTTCTGGATTTTAAAGTCATTTGTAATAATATTGGCAGAAATAGACAAATTACCTGCTGAATAAATAAATTCTGATGGATGAAATCAAAATCATTCTCCCAAATTTTCTAGACAATGAGATTAATATTTTCAACAATGGTCTCTGGATCTTAATCACTATCTTTAGAGAAGGAAAAAAAAAAGTCATTTCAGGACAATTTAATAACTAAATAGTACAAAAAGCTTGTGAGAGTCTTGGGCAAATCACAAATTGTCTCTACAAAATTTATTCTGCCATACTTCCTTACTCCAAAGGAATTCCAAACTTTGAAGCAATGAGGCTTTCCTTTGTGACCTGTCCTTCCACAAATAATGCATAAGTTTTGGCAGTTTAGATAATATCAATTTCTTCAAAGGTAAATTCTGCACAAGTTTTAGTTAGCTTGTTTCAAATTCTATAAAACAAATCTGTGAATTGAACAATTTCTACAAATAAAGTTGCCAGAAAATCTACAAATAATGTTTTTAAGCACTTGAAAAGGAACTTTTCAACATGCTCTGTAGGTAGTGTAAAATTTTGACGTAGCAATAGAAGTACTTTGGAGGGCTCTAATGAATTTTTCATCCTAAGAATGTCCTTCAATCCACTTTAATCTATTTACAGATGCTCGAGTTGCTGAAGAACTTTGACTAGATAATATATTCTTGTAGAAATGCTTCTATATTTCTGAAAATTTAGAAGTTTTGACGAGGATATATATAGTTTAGCTTGGGCAGACATTAGAATTCCAAGCAATTAACTGAGGTTTCAAAACATCATACTTTTTTTTTATGGGTAACATTTTGCCTCTGAGAGTCTGCAATTTGTACCCTTTTTGAGATTTTGCAAAGGAATATGAAATGAGTTTTGGATTGTGGCCATTTCATCTTCAAATACTCTGCTTTCAAATTTTCCAAATAAGGAACTGACCCTTGCTGACAGTAATTAATAACAATCATCAAATATTCATTATTCTCATAAATCAAGCAAAGTTTCTATGTTAACATGGACAATGAAATTTAACCACTTTAAAAATCTTTCCCTGTACATGGAAAAATGTTTCCTAGATGAAGTTTCAGAAACAGTTACCAAACAGTTTTTGAATTACATTTAATGAGTATTTTTAAAAGATATTCCAAACACACTCTAAAAATACTACCATGTCTATATATATATCTGAAAATATACATTACCCATGTTTTAACATAATTTTATTGATACCACATATAGTTACAAATATCAAATAATGTAGTTTGAAGTTGTATATATTTATCAAGATACAAATTAATTCTGCATACCCATGTGTAAGTTAGCTTTCCTAAATTAGTTCAAGCACAAAGGGTTCGAGTGTCTGACCTTTTCTTATGGATGAAATAATCATATAGTAATGTGTGATCAATATTATAATTTTTGTTGTTCCTCAACATGTGAAGAAGAAGGATCGGATTGATTTTCCTCCAAATTCTGCATCAACATATATTCATAAAAAAATCACACCAAGTACAAGCATTTTTGGTCGAAGTCATATATAATTGAAAAGTTTGTTACCAATTGAAATATATATGTACTAACCTCTTCTGCAAACAAATATTGAATGTTGGCATTAAGATTGTTCTCCCAAATTTGTCGGAAAATGACATTGATATCTTTTACAATGATCTCTTCTGAAATAACTTTTGGGATTGGGAGATTATAATGGCTTCCATACAATGTAATACGTCCAGTGGGCAGAGCAGGTGTGCTTACAATTCCCAGAGAGAAAACCTCCATTTCAGGACAATCCCAAACAAATACAGTGTTCAAGTTTGGAAATCTGATGACGCATTTTCCAGAATAAAAGTTTGTAAGTTTGGAAAAATCCTTGAGACTTAAATATTGTAATTGGTTGAATACAATTTCATCATTTCCTTCTTCAGCACCTTCTGCAATTACAGTAATCATCCTTTTGCATCTTCTTAAACTCAAAATATGGAGTTGCTCCAAGCCTCTAGCCAGCGAAGGATCCAACAGATGGGTCAGTCTATGACATTCATCCACCGTAAGATAGGTCAAACTTCTAAAAGACATTGATGATGGAAATAAAGTATTCAATTGGCTACATCTTGATATGGTTAGATCAAACAAATTTTCAAGTGATGAGATATTATTCTTCTGTGAGGTTTCCTTCCATAAATGCCTAAGCTTGGGCAGTTCGGATAGATGCAATGTCCTTAAAGGCATAGATGTTGCATTCTGATATTCTTCCACATTAACCAATCTCTCAGTTGGAAATATTTCTTCAATAAATGTCATTCTTACTTCAAACTCTTCAAGTCGGTGTAATATTCGTACAACTTCCATTGGCAATTGAGTTAAGTTGCAGTCCAAAGAACCAAATAACTTCAGAGATTTAAGCTTCGAAAACAACTCCGGACCATCCTGCATTTGCGTAGTCTTAGCCTGCTCATTTCGAAAAATAAAGTTATCAATTAACTTCAAACTTTGTTAATTAAAAGTGAAAATATATTATGTCAATCAATCAAGTCCAGTATTTTATTTTCTTTCTAAAGATAATATATTTATAATAAAGAAAATTAGAAACCATTGCTCATGTAATAGGGTTTATCAATTTAAAGAAATGCATCAGACAAGAAGTAAGGTTAATTAAGTATATATGCTCTCTAGAGTAGAACAATATATTAACTAAGTGTACGTTTGGGATTGCTTTTAGAAGGATAAAAGAAATTATGGAAAAATCTTAACCGTTGTAAAATTGATTATTCAATAATTTAACTAAAATCAATTTTCAATTCCTTCTTACGTGCAAAATCACCCAATTAGTAGCTTTTGAAAGTAGATTTCCTAAAAATCTGTTGTATTCTCTAACTAATTTTTCAAAATTTCAATCTCATCCTTCCATATATATTCTCTTGTCTTTCACACCTATTTCATCTTATTTCAACAAAATTTTGATTAGTTCTAATTTTTATGACATTTTTTTTTCTAAACTTTTTTCAAAAGATTTAGATTAAATAAAATAACTTGTCATTTAAACCATATAAATTTTTAAAAATAATTGAAATTATATATCTACTTTGGTCATTATAGCTAAATCACAACAATTTCATATATATTATTTAACAAAATACTATAATCTGTTTTTCCAAGTTTAAAGTTAAAATTTACCAAACACTAATTTGCTTGATTTTTCTAAAAGCAAAATTTCCAACAATCATTTTAAAAGCTACAGCAATTCCAAACTAAGTCTAAGTCAAATATATTCTTAGTTCTTAAAAATTACACTACTGGTAAAAAGAAAAAAAAAATTGTATTGCTGTATTAACTGCTTTTGATTTAAGAGTTATATCACAAATTTCTCTCCAAATAAATGGAATCTATAATGATACTTTTCAACCTTTTGTCTTCCTTCACAAGATTTTATTCTTAGAACTTCACGGATTTTTGGGACAGATCATAGATAATAGGAAGAGAATATTTGACAAACATAATGAACAAGAGATAATCAAGTCGCTCATATTAAAATAATAATATAAATTACATTCTTATTTATTTAACTATTTAAAAACACTTCAAATCCTGACATGTTAGAGACAACAATTTATTTGACAAAGTATTCAATAAACAAGATGCTGTAGAATTACCTTGGAAGTCTCAAATTGCGTTGATTCAAACATATGCACTGTCTTTTCCTTCTCAAGAGCCTCTATCAAATCACGGAAATCTATTTCTAGGCGTCCAAGTTGCTTAAATAATTTGAATGGATATACTCTTTTAAGTTTTGGACATTGATCAATGATCAAATCTCTTATATCTTCAAAAATCAGAAACTCATGAGGATCCTTATTCCATACATACTCTAGGTTTGGTAGATTAAATAATTCCAAGTGTCTCAAATTTGGGAGCAACACAACACTTTTCTCTGTAACATTGAGCTCTTGCACTTCAAATATCCCTTCCAATAAATTACAGTCCTGAATCTCTAAATGATTAAGGCATGTAAGCATGCTCATTGTATTTGAAGCAAAAACTTTCTCAAGACTGTTGCATGAATAAATCCCTACTTTTTTGAGTTTGGAAAAGGAATGAGGAATGAGTATATTGTGCCATATCATCTTCAAATCGTCTGCATCACGAATACTCAATTTCTCCAAATTAGGAAGTGATACCTACAATTTACATACTTGATAATTCAGTTGGGACAATCATCACACCATCATCTCGTGACAAAAGTTGCTAATTAAGAACATACATTGTACAGTCATTTAAAGTGACTAGAACAAATTGTAAAATGGTCACCCTTGAATATTAGCTTCCTTGAATTTTATGCTTATTTTCTCACAAATTTTTTTTACTATGATTTTCATTTTTCTTAAAGAAACATTTGAATTCTTAATCAAATTTCAAAAACACAAAATTACTTTTTTTAGTTTTCAAAAATTGGTTTGAATTTTGAAAACGTTTTTAGAAATTAGATAACAAAACAAAGAAATCCATAGGTGGAAATAATGTTTATAAACTTAATTTTAAAAAATGCAAAAGAAAAAAAATCAAATTGTTATCAAACGGACCATAGTAAATCTCTTTATCTTTATTAGTTTTTCCGTTCATCATTTATGTATCCATCAATATTTTAAAGATGAAAATACACAAATAAAAAAATTATTTTTCATTATTGACGTTTTAAAAATTAGCTAGATCAATGGTAAGTTGTAGAGTGTAAGAGTGGTTTTAATTTTTAACATTGAAATAAAAAATAATAATTAAAAAACACACTCATACCTCGAAGAAAATGCGAGATGAACGATAAGAACAAGAAAAGGTTAAATCTGTATGAAAAAAAAAAATGTCTTCTTAAAATATATTGTTGAAATTTTTTGAGCTCACCTGTTCACTGAAAAATGAACCTCCATTCCTAATTCTGCTTGTTTCGGTCTTTTCTGAAGCATCAAGACTTAATTGTCCAAGATTCTCGATTTTGGAGCAAAAATTTTGGAGTCGTGGTAATTTATGTAGAAATAAAGACTTCAAATGAGTAAACTCAATTTGGTTGGTTGCCTCATTCATTTTCCATAACAAAGATCACCTCCATCTTCTGACAAAAAGAAATATTAATCTCCTCAAGATTCAAAATGTCATCCAAGATGCAGTTGAAAAAGAGAGTTCCCAATTTATCACAATTCCATGTGGTTACAATCCTCAACTTGTTGAAAGGAGATTCTCTGACATACCCATGAATTATACTCTCCAAATTCTTCAAGTTTTCCATTTCTAGGTACTCCAAATTGGATAGGATTTTTCGTAAAGGCTTGTTCTGTTCGTGGATAAAATGTTGAAGTTCTAAATTACCAAAGTGGAGATACTTCAAATGTGAAGAGTCATTTTCAACTAATTCCGAGTGGAGAACCTTTGTACCAATTGATCCTTCTAAACTAAGTGCTTCTGACCTCTTTAACAACGTTTTTATCCAATCATCCAAACAACTTGATTCCATCTTGAGACACAGCATTCTAGAGTAGTCTTTAATTAGATAGCTTATGCTTCTCCCACCAATAGCAATCTGGAACTTTTCTAAATCCAACTCTCTCGAAAACAATTGTTTTGGCATAATCTTTACATCTTGAATATTTAAATTTAAAGCATAAAGGTGTGGCAAGTACCTGAGCTCAGAAAGACTAGCATTTTTTCTTCCTTCATACCATTCTTCTCCTTCCCATCCATCAAAAGTTTCCAGATATAATTCTTCTAATTTTGTCAACCTTGAAAGAGTATTTGGTGGAATTACCTTTAGATATTCACAAGATGATAGATCTAACACTTTCAGCTGACTCAATTGACTTATAGTCGTAGGAATTTCGACGATGTCAGATCCTTTAAAACTGAGAATTTCAAGCTTTTTTAACTCACCAATCATATCTACGCTCCCCAGTTCACAATGAATCAAATGTAACAATCTAATGTTTGCAAAGGGGTAAAGAGATGGTGGAGATAGGGATATTTTCACTAGTTCTAATATTAAACCTCTGAGCTCTTTCATTTCTTCGAAAAAATTCTCTACCAACTCAGGCTTGTCCTCAAAATTTCCAAAAAATGTTAATAATTGAACTTTGGGTAACATTAACTGGGGAGGATTCTGCAAACCTCCAATGTCTAAGTACATTGCGGTATGATTACCTGACAATTTCTCTTCTTCCCATTCTTCATCCTCTCCTATCACATAGCTCAATGTACGAATTTGGTCATTCTTAGATGCAATCAATATGGCTACATCACGAACTAGATCATGCATTTTCACATGATTGTTCTCGAACTCGGATTGTAGAAGTAAAGAAGAACATATAAGATCGTCAACCAATTTTGTTATTCTACATCGTCCTTGTACCACAGTATGAACACCATGTAGGAAACCCATGCCTATAGCATATACTTGCAAGTCTTCAACATTAATGTCAAAGTCTTCTGGAAACATGCTACATAACAAAAATAGTAACTTGGCTTCTTCACATTCTAAGTAATCGTAACTCAATTTGAGTGGGGAATACACTTGTTTGTCCATTCCTCTAATGTTCACAGCCACAGAATTTTTTAGTTGATGTAAGGCATCTTTCCAAATGCGAAAATGCTTATTCCGTAATGCCGTAGCAACCGTAGTAATAGCAATAGGCAAACGTGCACATTTTGTCACTATTTGATTAGCTATAGGCTTCAAACCTTCAACAATATAATTTCACCTACCATTGCCTCAAATAAATTCCATGACTCATCTTTTTCTAAAACTTTTATCTCAAAAGTTTTATTGATGCACATTTCATTTGAGAGCAAATGTTTATCTCTAGAGGTAAATAAGATCTTGCATCCTTTGTGATCCACAACATTTGGAATCCCTAGTGCTTCCAAATCAATACACTCCCAGACATCATCAAACACAACAAGGATACTGTTTTTCATCTTCAACCTCTTTTGTAGCTCAAATGCTCTTTTGTCTCTTGCTTCTTGTTCGAACTTCAAACCTAGCCTATCAGTTAGTTGTTCTTGAATTCTTTTTAGATCTGATGTTTGGCTGATTGTCAACATTTCCACTTCATCAAATGACTTTTTCTCCTTAATTTTTCTTAAAATGTCATTAACAAGCATTGTTTTGCCAACGCCCCCCATCCCGTGCACTCCAATCCTATTGACATTATCATCGGAGAGTGCATCCATGATTTGTTCCATAGTTGACTTTCTTGATTCAAAATCTAGAAAGCCAGATATTTTTGGCAATGAACTCCCAACCAATCCGCCAGGTGTATAGGACGACACTTTACCAAAATTCCCCTCCTTTTTCTTCTCAAGAACCTCATCTGCCAATTTGCTTGCTTTTCTACTTAACTTGTGTCGTTGGACCCAATTCGAGCACAATCCACCATGTCGACCTTCATTGACTAATATCTCCTCAGATTGTCTAATAATGTCATCAACCTCTCTCAACCATTTATCAACTACAGGTTTTATGTCTTTTGCATTTCTTCTATCATTATAGACCATGTCTCGCACAGATTCTCTTGTATCCTTCAGCTTTTCAACTTCGCTCTCGAGTTTTTGAAAGTTGCTATTAATGAAACATAGATAACCCAGTTCACGTGCAAGGAGCTCTGCAGTGTATTCACCCATTTTTCTTATGACTGGAGTAACACAATCCATTGCCTTGTGTACTTGTTGTAATCTTCAAAAAGAGAACCTACAAAATATTTGAAAGCGAAAGATCGAAAGCGAATTGACCTGATTAGAAATTCTGACAAACAAACACACAACAAATTGCACAGTAGAAGTCAACACAGGAATAGCAACCAACAACAACTACAATAAAAATGAAAAGACCAAGATAACTTCAGCTTAAGACAATGTGGAAAAACAGTATGGAAAAGAAATCGAAAAGAAATTTTAAAGATGGCAAGTGCTCAAGGGACGAAATAGTTCACCTTATTGTAACAAATACGAACTTCTGGAGAAGAGATCAAGAGAAAAATGAAGCTAAGAATGGGAAGAAGAAAGTAGAGACAGACAAAATTGAATAATAGAAGAAGAAGGTCCCACGGTTCTATCCTTTTATCCAAAGGGAATCCTTTCAACCAATTGGAGTATGAGAATGGGATTAAAAATCTGGTTAGGGTCCACCAATGCTCAATTGCAAGGTTTAATTAGGATTTTTGGTTCAATAATTTTACAAACCTGAAATCTAATTTAACCAGCATAGTTCAACAAGTTTATTCACAATAAAAAAAAGTCAGAAGTTTGAATCCTCATCTCACATGTTGTTCATCTAAAAAAATCATGTTCCAAACCCCTCTTAAGAAAAGTTAGGGGGACACGGTCTATATTGTAGAACACCCGTTAAAATTATTAGAATAAAGAAAAAAAACTTACAAATCTTGTATCATATTACAATATTGTTCATCTCACATTTGTCCAATTGTATAAAAAGAGTATTTCAAATGATAGTTTTCAATAATTGAATGTATTTAATAAAAAAAACGCTTTATACTATATATCAAATGTGTTTTTTCATTAAAAACTACCAAATCAGAATTCAACATTGCTTCACCAAATACAAGTCAGTTTGTTGGTTTAAGAACTACTGGTGGTGATGATAACAAACAAACTATGGCCTCAGCCTCAGCGCCCTTTGCTAACATAAACAGCAGAAACAGCAGCCAAAATTGTTGTTGCTGCAGTCACTATGGTGAAGAAGCTCTTCTTCTTCCGTTCCTCCGCTCGGGCAGTCTCGAGACATCGCTTCATTTCTTCCACCATTTTCTCCTTGTTTGTGAAGGATGTTTTAATTGCATCCAAATGTTCAACAAATGGCTGCATTTCTTCAACAAACTTGTGCTCAGAAGAAGCTTCCACTTCTCCCTTCTCATAACCATCACACACAGACAAACAAGTTTTCTTCAACAATGCCAAAGCTTTCTCTGAATTAGCAACAGCTGACTTTACCTTTGCTTTCAGCTCATCAATTCTACTCTGTGCTTCTAACAAGTTTTTCTCCATCGAATCCCTTTCCCCTACCAAGATCTCAATCTGCCTCTCCATCTCTTTCTTTACATTGAATGAATCCTCTTGTGCAATCTTTGTTTTATCAAGTTCATACTTGGCTTCTTCAATCCTCCTCTCCTTGTCTTTGAGTAACAAATTCAGCTTCTCAACACTTTTCTTCTCATCACCAAAACTCTTTCTAGCATCATCCCTCTCCAATGAAACTTCATCTAAAGCATCTCGAAGACAACCTATATTAGACAGTAACTCCTCATTTCTTGCTTTCTCAACATCGCTCGACTTGGTCAAAAAAGTTACAGCTTCTTTTAGTTTACTCAATTCCCTTTGCAAGTCCCCAATGATATTCTCCGCTTCGATTTTCGCCTCCTCTATTTTAACTTTATCACAGGTGATTATCTCGATCGTGTGTCGTAAATTCTCTGCCTCCTCTTGGACTAGATTCAAATTCAGCTCAAGTGAATCTCTCTGTTGAGCTAACATCTCCATGTCTTTCTCCTTCTTCTGTAACTCTTTGAGTAAACCATCAACCTCCATTAACATGCCATTTTCCTTCTCCACAGCTGCTTCAATTCTCTTTGCAAGCTCAGAAATTATCTTCCCATTTTCTTCCTTTTCCTGTTTGAAAAAGAACGAACTCTCATTCAATTGAGCCACTTCCTTCTCTAACCTCTCATTCTTCATTTCTAGTCCATTTTTTTCCTTTTCAATCTCTACTTTCTCCTTCATTTTCACATCTACTTTCCTCTCTAAATCTTCAATTACCCGACCTGATTCATCCAGCAACCTCTTAACCAATTCATTTTCTTTCAACAGAGTCCCACTCAAAATCTCACTCTCCATTTTTTCACCCGACAACTTCTTGCATTTCCCCTTCAAATCCTCAATCTCTTCCAATGCCCGTCTCTCATTTTTCTCCATTTTAACCACTTTCCTTCTTAAATCCCCTGTTTCCTTAAACAAGCCATCAAAATCAACCTTAATCCCATCCCTCTCACAACACACCCTCCTCCATTTCTCCCTCTCTTCCTCAACCTTCAAAACAAGCCCATTAATCTCAGCCTTCAATCTCCCAATCTCCACATCCTTCACTCTCTCTCTCAATTAACCCACAAATCCCACCTCCCATTTCCTCCATTTGACTCTGCACATAAACACAAACCACATTTCTCTCTAATTCCAACCCATAAACCCCATCACAAGCCTCACTCAACTCACCCATTACCTGTTTCTTCTCGTCGACATTCTTCTTCAAGTCCTCTTGATAAAATGCTTTCTCTTTAAATTCTATGAATTTAACCAGTATGCCGATGAGGGTGTCTTTTATAGTTACAACAACACACATTCATCATGTTGGATAACATATAAAGTTCTAATCAAGATAGCTTTTAATTATTTCAATCGTATGATTTCTTTTCTCTAGTTTGTTTTGTCTAATTTTATATAATATTAATATACACTTCTTTGAGAGTAGATAAAAGAAATGTCACATTTTTGTTTTCCAACATTCTTTGTTTGAGTTTCAGTTTCTAATTCCAGAGAAACATGGACGTGTTCGTGGTTATGAAGTAGGTGTTGCTCCTTCTAAGTTGTTTGGATCATCTTCTAATGTACGTGATCTTGAGCATCGTCTTAACGAGTCCAAACAACTTCTTCAAGAATCTGAACAACAAAGAAATGTTGAAGCCCTCCAAAATATTTACTGATTCTCTAGATCTAACTTGTAGAAATAGTGGACCAGATCGAATCTCAAGGGAACCAATTGAATTAATTTCTCAAAGTAAAAGGAAATAATAATAATAATAATAAAAATAAATGGAGGGGGGTTTGAATTGTTGAACAAAAATTGCAATTAATTAAATAATCAATAAAAAAAAAATAAAAAATCAATTTTATGAAACTTCCAATTCAAGGGTATAAATTTCATCCAATTGTAATTTTGATCATAGGCTTTATATAAATAAATAAAAAAAATCAATTTCAATTTATCAAATTCAAGAACTTAGTCTACTTATTTGGAAAAGCCATAACAAGTGTAAATTATCCTATTTTAATTGACTCTGACCAAGCATCAAAATCAAACCTTATCATTTAATCAATTGGACACGATAGCGTTCCATATCGATTAAATAATAGCATTAAAAACAATGAGAATGACTAAACCAAAACTTAACTAATTGAGATAGCTACAAATTAATTAATTTTTGTTTCTTTGTTTCTATAGAGTCTATTATGCAAGCTATGTAAAATGGAAAAGCCATAATTACACACACATAAGCCAACTCTCTGCTACATATTTTAATCAATTGTGACAATTACGGATCACAAATCATAAATAGCAATAAATCAATTGAAACTAAATTAAAGCGTCAATTTAATTCAATAACAATCAATCATAAAAATAACAAGAAACAAAGAATTCATGAATTAAAGATAAAATTTCAATTTGGCCCAAAGCCTCACAAAATTACAATTGGAAAATTAAATCACCCTTGAATTAGAAATTAAAACTTAGCCACACATGGTGGAAAAGTAATAAAAACTATGAAGGGGAGAAAACATAAAGGAAAAAAAAAAACAGAAAACTCAAAGAATTAAAGAAAATTGAAAACACTCTTTTCACTCTCTAAACCCTTTTTACAAAAGAAGCTAGAACTCTTCTTTTTCTTTTTTTTTGTTGTCTCCTTCACTGCACCTTCACTGCACCTTTTATACTTGAAGGATAGAGATTTTTCTACTAAAAATAGGCATCTTCATCCCTTAATTCAACCAAAAATAACTCCTTTGAAGAATGTTGAAGAATTCCTCCCTAAAAGCTTATGCCCAAGATGTGGAGAAGAAGAAAAAGCCTACTTCCTTACATTCTGTCACCTAAAGTCATGCTAAAAATTAAATGAAGAAGAAGCATTCTTTCTCCATGAATTTCTCCCGTAGGTTGAAGAGGAGGAAGAAGTCTGCAAGCTACAATTAAAATTGAAATTAGTTAATGGGCTAAAATGGCTTAATGGGCCCAATTCCATTAAACTTATTTATTATTTTTATTTTCTCATTTTCTTTTCAACTTCTGGATGCAAACTTTTATTTCATTTCCTTTTTTTTTCTTTTTAAATTTTCTTCTTCTTCTTTCCATTTTCAATTTTCCAATTTTTGTTCCATTTCTTTTTTTCAATTTCATTTCAATTTATAAATTAAACTAAAATATGCTTTTTAGATTAATTCTATCAAATATTTGGCAATTTACCACCTCAACTAAATTAAACGCAATTTTAACAATTAAGCATAATATTCAATTAAAATGGAAGGAAATTAGACACAATAAATGCGATTAATTAATACTTATCAGGTACACATCAAATTGTCGAATTAGAAAATCGTTTTCATGATAGATTTCCAAAAAAAGATGGCAGAGTTGCGTAAACAATTTGTTACTAGTTGATTGTTGGACATTCTAAAATTTTTGTAATCTTTTTAAGCCATCGCTATATAAATAATTTGTAAGATCATATAAGGACCTAATTGTCTTTTGGCATTTTGTTTAGGGTTAAAAAGGGAAATGGAAATTTGCAATTAGTATATTAAATTTGTAGCCGAAATTTTGGGTGGAGTTTGGTGGACACGTGTGCTAGTGATGATGTTAGGGTAGTGGACATGTGGCTAGTGTGCAAGTTTTGTTTAAAAAAAAAAACAAAACAAAACCATATCCGTTTGGCTTAAAAATGGGGAGAGTTGAGAGATGAGGGAGAATTTGAGAATTTAAGTTTAATTTTGGAATTCAAGCTGCAATTACTTGATTTTGGAAGTGGAGGACTTTCACAAAGCACAGAATTTTGATTTGGTAAGTTTCCTTTGGAAAATCGTGGAAAAAAAAACGTATAAATTTATGGGTGGAAATATGAGGGAAGGATCTTTGAGGCTTGTTTTTAGGTAGCTAGTAATTTAGAAAGGAAAGGAGAAACATTTTTTTAGGCTACACAATAAGTTATTATCTTGTTTGCTAAGCTGGAAATGGGGAGATAGAAGAGTTTGCAGAAGTTTTGAAAGAGAGAGAAAGTGAAAAGAAGAAGGAAGAAGATGAAGTCAGTGGGTGGGAAAGGAAGTAAAAGTATTTTATTATGAATTATGAAGAAGCAAGTACATCTTGGTTATTAAAAATTGGAGGAGTCACGTGGATGGTGTGTTTTGGAAGAAAATTTGCCTTGAGTGCATTAATGGGGAACATTTGGAAAGAGATGGTAGAATGGAGGAAAATGACAAAACCTACTTGTTGTTAGGAAGAATATAAAATGCATTAATTTGGTAAATAGATGGAGTTTTATGTAATATGGGTTGGTAAATAGGTATGTGCTCACATGGTATTTTAATTACTATTTCAGGTCAATCAGAGGTTGGAAAAATTTACGATCTGAGCACATCAATCCTATAGTAGTAGTGAGTGGTTTATTTTATTAAATAATTTATTATTTAACTAATATTGTGAAATTTATGATTATATAATTATGTATGAGTTGAAGGAATTATTGTGGAATTTTTAGAGGAATAACTGAGAATTCTAATATTTCATAATTATTGAGAAGTTGGAAGAGTTTTAGTGTATATTTAAAAATGGATGAGGTTTATGAGATGTGGTTTTAGAGAAAATATGACTTTGGAATTGTTTTATATTATTTGAGAGATTTGATGATTATTTGAGGAATTATAAATATTAGTATTGTTTTAAAATCTCTCAAGTTTATGAAATGTTGTTTTAAGAAAAAGAGCATGATTTTCAAGAAGAGTTTGAGAATGAGAATTATTATGTTGAAAGTGATTTTCAAACCACTAGATATATGTACCCATGGTGATTACCATATACTGTGTGAATGCGTTTCCATAGTATATTAGAGAGAAAGGTCTTTGGGACCCACTCTAACACACACATAGGCTTTGGGCCGTGTATTAGGGTGCTTAGCCCTTTGGGGGATAGCTCTGCGTGCACGTATGACAGAGACTTGCTATATACCTTGAGATTTCTCGGTACATAGTATGACAAAGATTGTTTTGCTGTGCGTATGGAGTTTACTTCACGCCAGTAGGATATAGATTTGGGTACATGTTTGGTGATGAGTTTTACAGGCTTATGCGTATGTTTTCAAGAGTTGTAACTACATATTCTCTCACTATATTTATATATACTGTTATTAGCGAACGTTATGTTTTAAGAGGTATTGTTATGAATTTTACTGTGTTTTTAGTGATCGTGAGAACTTAAAATTGTTCTTGATTTTTATTTTATATATATATATATATATTTTACTAGAGTTTGAAATTATGCATATTGCCTAAATAGTTTCCCTGAAAGTTATTCTCTTATGAACTTACCACTCACTGGGCCTTTAGCTCATTCTTTCTTCCTACTTTTTCCTACCAGGTAGCGTTTGAGTTTCAGGTGAACCTACTAAAGTTTACATCTGCTACCAGGCTTGTTAGACTGCATATCATTTTTTTGTATGTACATATGCTTTGAAGGCATCTTTTGTAACCAGAGTGGCTATTATGAGCTTGAGCATGTAATGTTTTTGTGTTTCCTGTTGGCTTGGGCTTAGTACTTGTAAATTATTAACGACGTTTAGGCTTCCTGAAGTTACGTTTGAATGGTTGGTGAAATGCTGAATAGTGTGTTTGAGAAGGATTTGAAGAGAGTAACGAAGTCATATATATATGTTTATATATGTTTATTCTCTTTTTAGGAGTGTAATGTTTCAAAATTCAGGATCGTTCATTAGTTTTTTAGGGGAAACTCTGCCGGAATTTTTGTGGACATAATTTCAATAAAACCTTAGCTCGCCACCTATCATTTTCAAAAACGTGATTTGTATTGTTAAGTCGAATAATGGGTTTAATTTTAGTTGGGTTCAATTATCGGCATGCCACGTTCTGGGTTGGTTAGGGTATTCTGGGACGGGGTGTGTCAGATCATGTCAGAATTATCAACAACTTTTATACCATCTAAGTTTATTTTCATCTTAAACCACTCTAGTAATAGCTTCCCCATCCCTTTTTGTTCCATTCTTGTGCTTGACATTTTATGGCACTACAAGTGGCTGAATTAGTAGAGAACTTTCCGAGGTTTGCTAGTAATAAGCTGAAAATTAGTTTAATTTGGTTTTTATGCTATTGTATTTAAATGCTAAAGATTTTTGCAGAGAATTTTCGAAGGATTTACGAACGTTGATAGAGAATTGTTTTTGAAGGCTTTAAAATATTTGAAAATAGCATTATAAGCCTTTAAAAATAATGAAAACCTTCTAAAAAGATAATTTGACAATAATTAATTATCAATAAATAATTTGACATTTATTGAAGGTATGCAACCTTTGAAAATTAATTTTTGAAGGTTAATGTATCTTGAAAAAAAAAATCGATGGGATCTATTTCGACAATTGTTGAAGGTTTTGTTAACCTTCGAAAAAAGATTTATCAAAGGTTTGTTTAAACCTTCTTCAAAGATTGTGATCTTCGAAAATAGTTCGATTTCTTGTAGTGACATATGTTATAAGTACAACAAAAATCTGCAATTTTAATCAAATTCGTATTTGAGAACATCATTTCCAATCAAAATAGATACCGGCCTGATGTGTAAACAAATTAATATTGAATGCCGAATCACAATCGTCCTCTCAAGCTCGTTGGAGAATGATATAATTGGTATCTTTCGCAACAATGGCTTCTAAATGTCACAATGTAATCAAATATTTTCATTTTTTGAATGAAGCATGCAAATAATTCAAGTGCAAAAAAACCTTCATTTTAAGACAATTCTCGATATATCTACATAGTTCATGCATGGGAATCTAACAATGCATCTTCTAAAACACGAAAACTTGTCAGTTTGGAAAAATAATCAAGGCTCAAATATTGTAGTTTATTGAATGTCATTTCATATTTCCTTTCTCAGCTTCTTCCTGCAATTAAATGGTCATCGTTTTTTGTATCCTTCTAAAATCAATTTTGGATTCAATCCACAGAAGGATTGAGCAAATGGGTCAGTCTATGACCAGTTTTTTGGAAGAAAAGCTAAATAAACTGAACTTCACTCTCTGCACAGGTTTTTAAAATACCAAATGATCTATTTGATTTTTGATCTCCATGTGTGAAATATGATAACGTAATTGGTTTTCCTCCATATTCTGCAAAAACAAATCACATCCAATCATGAAACAACAATTTACATTCCAAAACTACCTTCTGGATTTTAAAGTCATTTGTAATAATATTGGCAGAAATAGACAAATTACCTGCTGCATAAATAAATTCTGATGGATGAAATCAAAATCATTCTCCCAAATTTTCTAGACAATGAGATTAATATTTTCAACAATGGTCTCTGGATCTTAATCACTATCTTTAGAGAAGGAAAAAAAAAAAGTCATTTCAGGACAATTTAATAACTAAATAGTACAAAAAGGTTGTGAGAGTCTTGGGCAAATCACAAATTGTCTCTACAAAATTTATTCTGCCATACTTCCTTACTCCAAAGGAATTCCAAAGCAATGGGGCTTTCTTTTGTGACCTGTCCTTCCACAAATAATGCATAAGTTTTGGCAGTTTAGATAATATCAATTTCTTCAAAGGTAAATTTTGCACAAGTTTTAGTTAGCTTGTTTTCAAATTCTATAAAACAAATCTGTGAATTGAACAATTTCTACAAATAAAGTTGCCAGAAAATCTACAAATAATATTTTTAAACACTTGAAAAGGAACTTTTCAACATGCTCTGTAGGTAGTGTAAAATTTTGACGTAGCAATAGAAGCACTTTGGAGGGCTCTAATGAATTTTTCATCCTAAGAATGTCCTTCAATCCACTTTAATTTATTTACAGATGCTCGAGTTGCTGAAGAACTTTGACTAGATAATATATTCATGTAGAAATGCTTCTATATTTCTGAAAACTGGAGGTTTTGAGAGGATATATATAGTTTAGAATTCCAAGCAATTAACCGAGGTTTCTATGCTAACATGGACAATGAAATTAACCCACTTTCAAAATCTCTCCCTGTACATAGAAAAATGTTTCCTAGATTAAGTTTCAGAAACAGTTACCAAACAGTTTTTGAATTTCATTTAATTAGTATTTTTAAAAGATATTCCAAACACACTCTAAAAATACTACCATGTCTATATATATATGAAAATATACATTACCCATGTTTCAACATAATTTATTCATACCACATATAGTTACAAATATCAAATAATGTAGTTTGAAATTGTATATATTCATCAAGATACAAATTAATTCTGCAGAACCATCATGTAGAAGTTAGCTTTCCTAAATTAGTTCAAGCACAAAGGGGTTCAAGTGTCTGACCTTTTCTTATGGATGGAATATTCATATAGTAATGTGTGATCAATATAATTCTTGTTGTTCCTCAACATGTGAAGAAGAAGGATCAGATTGATTTTCCTCCAAATTCTGCATCAACATATATGCATAAAAAAATCACACCAGGTACAAGCATTTTTGGTCAAAGTCATATATAATAGAAAACTTTGTTACCAATTGAAATATATATGTACTAACCTCCTCTGCAAACAAATATTGAATGTTGGCATCAGGATTGTCCTCCCAAATTTGTCGGAAAATGACATTGATATCTTTTACAATGATCTTTTTTGAATTAACTTTTGGGATTGGATTATGATTGCTATCAAAGAATTCAATACATTTAGTTCGCAGAGCAGGTGTGCTTACAATTCCCAGAGAGAAAACCTTCATTTCAGGACAATTCCGAACACGTACTTCCTTCAAGTATGGAAATCCGATGACGCATTTTCCAGAATAAAAGTTTGTCAGTTCGGAAAAATCCTGGAGTATTAAAAGCATTAATTTGTTGAATACAATTTCATCATTTCCTTCTTCAGCTCCTTCTGCAATTACAGTGATCATCCTTTTGCATCTTCTTAAAATAAAAACTTGGAGTTGCTCCAAGCCTCTAGCCACCGAAGGATCCAACAGATGGGTCAATCTGTGACATTCATCCACATCAAGAAAGGACAAACTTCTAAAAGACATAGATGATGGCAATAAGCTTTTCAATAGGCTACATCTTAATATCATTAGAGTAGACAAATTTTCAAGTGATGAGATATTATTCTTCTGTGAGGTTTCCTTCCATAAATGTTCAAGCTTGGGCAGTTGGGATAGATGCAAACTCCTTAAAGGCATAGATGTTGCATTCTGATATTCTTCCACATTAACCAATCTCTCATGTGGAAATATTTCTTCAATAAATGTCCTTGTTACTTCAAACTCTTCAAGCTGATTGTGTAATATTCGTACAACTTCCATTGGCAATAATTGAGTTAAGTTGTAGTCCAAAGAACCAAATAACTTCATAGATTTAATCTTCGAAAACAACTCCGGACCATCCTGCATTTCCGTCGTCTTAGCCTGCTCATTTAGAAAAATAAAATCATCAAACTTCAAACTTTGTTCATTAAAAGTAATAATATATTATGTTAATCAATCAAGTCCAGTATTTTATAATTTTCTTTGTACAGATAACATATTTAGAATAAAAAAAAATTAGAAACCACTGCTCATGTCAAAAGGTAATTAACCAATTTAAAGACATGCATCACACAAGCAGTAAATATATATACTCTCTAGAGTAGTAGAACAATTAAGTCAAATATATTTTTAGTTGTTTAAAATTACGCTACTGGAAAAAAAAAATAACAAATTAATTTATTTTGCTATATATTAATTGATTTCGATTTAAGAGTTGTATCACAAATTTTCTCCACATAAATGGAATCTTTAATGATACTTCAAACCTTTTGTCTTCCTTCACGAGATTTTATTCTTAGAGCTTCACTAGGATCTTGGTTTGATAGACATAAACATAATATGAACAAGAGATATAATCAAGTCGCTCATATAAAAATATTAACATAAATTACATTCTTATTTATTTAACTATTTAAAAACACTTTGACAAAACATACTCAAATTCTGACATGTTAGAGACAACAATTTATTTGACAAAATATTCAATAAACAAGATGCTGTAGAATTACCTTGGAAGTCTCAAATTGCGTTGATTCAAACATTTGCACTGTCTTTTCCTTCTTAAGAGCCTCTATCAAATCACCGAAATCTATTTCTAGGCGTCCAAGTTGCTTAAATATTTTGACTAGATATGCTCTTTTAAGTTTTGGACATTGATCAATGATCAATTCTCCTAAATCTTCAAAAATAAGAAACTCACAAGGATCCTTATTCCATACGTACTCTAGGTTTGGCAGATTAAACAATTCCAAGTGTCTCAA
Organism: Trichosanthes truncata; assembly: GCA_033996785.1. Lineage (NCBI taxonomy): Eukaryota > Viridiplantae > Streptophyta > Magnoliopsida > Cucurbitales > Cucurbitaceae > Trichosanthes > Trichosanthes truncata. The sequence goes on along the minus strand of JAWPNB010000004.1, from coordinate 40,320,298 downwards.
ATTTGGGAGCAACACAACACTTTTCTCTGTAACATTGAGCTCTTGAACTTCAAATATCCCTTCCAATAAATTACAGTCCTTAATCTTTATAATATTAAGGCATGTAAACATGCTCATTATGTTTGAATGAAAAACTTTCTCAAGACTGTTGCATGAATAAATCTCTACTTCTTTGAGTTTGGAAAAGGAATTAGGAATGAGTATATTGTGCCATATCATCTTCAAATTGTCTGCACGGTCAATCATCAAATGCTCCAAATTAGGAAGTGATACCTACAATTTACATACTTGATAATTCAGTTGGGACAATCATCACACCATCATCTCGTGCCAAAAGTTGCTAAGAACATACATTGTACAGTCATTTAAAGTGACTCGAACAAATTGTAAAATGGTCACACTTGAATATTAGCTTTCTTGGATAGGAAAATCTAAGAACCCCCATTTGATAATCATTTCATTTTTAGTTTTCTATTTTTGAATTTTATGCTTATTTTCTCACAATTTTTTTACTATGATTTTCATATTTCTTAAAGAAACATTTGAATTCTTAGTCAAATTCCAAAAACAAAAACTATTTTTTTTAGTTTTCAAAAGTTGGCTTGAATTTTGAAAACGTTTTTAGAAAGTAGATAACAAAACAAAGAAACCCATATGTAAAAATAATGTTTATAAGCTTAATTTTAAAAATGCAAAAGACGAAAAGTCAAATTGTTATCAAACGGACATAGTAAATCTCTTTATCTTTATTAGTTTTTCCGTTCATCATTTATATATCCATCAATATTTTAAAGATGAAAATACACATAAATAAATAAAAAATACTTTTCATTATTGACGTTTTAAAAATTAGCTAGATCAATGGTAAGTTGTAGAGTGTAAGAGAGATTTAAATTTTTAACATTGAAATAAAAAATAATAAAAAAAAACACTCATACTTAGAAGAATATGCGAGATGAACGATAAGGAGAAAAAAAGGTTAAATCTGTATGAAAAAAAAAAAAAGTCTTCTGAAAATATGTTGTTGAAATTTAGTGAGCTCACCTGTTGACTTAAAAATGAACCTCCCTTGCTAATTGTGCTTGTTTCGGTCTTTTCTGAAGCATCAAGACTTAATTGTCCAAGTTTCTCGGCTTTGGAGCAAAAATTTTGGAGTCGTGGTACTTCTCGTAGCCATAGAGACTTCAAATGAGTAAACTCAATTTGGTTGGTTGCCTCTTCATTTTCCATCACAATGATCACCTCCATCTTCTTACAATCAGATATATAGATCTTCTCAAGGTTCAAAACGTCATCCAATACGCAGTTGTAAAAGAGAGTTCCCAATTTATTACAATTCCGTACGGTTACAATCCTCAAGTTGTTGAAAGAAGATTCTTTGACATACCCATGAATTATACTCTCCAAATTCTTCAAGTTGTTCATTTCTAGGTACTCCAAATTGGATAGGATTTTTCGTAAAGGCTTGTTCTGTTCGTGGATAAAATGTTGAAGTTCGAAATTACTAGAAAGGATGATATGCTTCAAATGTGAAAAGTCACTTTCAGCTAATTCCGAGTGGAGAGCCTTTGTACCAATTGATCCTACTAAACTAAGTGCTTCTGACCTCTTTAACAACGTTTTTATCCAATCATCCAAATGACGTCTTGATTTCATCTCGAGACACAACATTCTAGAGAAGTCTTTCCTTGGATATCTGATTCTTCTCCCACCAATAGTAATCTGGAACTTTTCTAAATCCAACTCTCTCGAAAACAATTGTTTTGGCATAATCTTTTCATCGTGAATCTTTAAATGTAAAGCATAAAGGTGTGGCAAGTACCTGAGCTCAGAAAGACTAGCATTCTTTCTTCCTTTGTACCTTTCTTTTCTTTCCCATCTATCAAAAGTTCCCAGATATAACTCTTCCAGTTTTGTCAACCTTGAAAGAACATTTGGTGGAATTACCTTCAGATATTCACAAAATGATAAATTTAACACTTTCAGCTGAATCAATTGGCTTATAGCCTTAGGAAGTTTGACGATGTTGGATTTTTTAAAACTGAGAATCTCAAGATTTTTTAACTTACCAATCATATCTACGTTTCCCAATTCACAATCAAGTAAATGTAATAATCTAATGTTTACAAAGGAGCAAGGAGATAGTGAAAATAGGGATGTTTTCACACATTCTAATTCTAAACCTCTGAGCTCTTTCATTTCTTCGAAAAAATTCTTTACCAACTTATACTTGTCAAAAGATGATATAGATAATCTTAATAATTGAACTTTGGGTAACATTAACTTCTGGGGAGGATTATGCAAACCTCCAACGTCTAAGTACACTGCAGTATGATTACCTGACAATTTCTCTTCTTCCCATTCTTCCTCTCGTCTTTTCACATAGGTCAATGTACGAATTTGGTCATTCTTAGATGCAATCAATATGGCTACATCACGAACTAGATCGTGCATTTTCACATGATTGTCCTTTGACTCGTACTGTAGAAGCAAAGAAGAAGATATAAGATCGTCAACCAATTTTGTTATTCTACGTCGTCCTTGGGCCACAGTACCAACACCATGTAGGAAACCCATGCTTATAGCATATACTTGCAAGTCTTCCACATTAATCTCAAAGTCTTCCGGAAACATGCTACATAACAAAAATAGTAACTTCACCTCTTCACATTCTAAGTAATCGTAGCTCAATTTTAGTGAGGAATACACTTTTTTGTCCATTCCTCTAATGTTCACAACCACGGGATATTTTAGTTGATCTAAGGCATCTTTCCAAATGGGGAAAGGTTTATTCTGTAATGCCTTAGCAACTGTAGTAATAGCAATAGGCAAACGTGCACATTCCATCACTATTTGCTTAGCTATAGGCTCCAAATCTTCAACAATTTCACCTACCATCGTCTTAAATAAATTCCATGACTCATCTTCTTTTAAAACTTTTATCTCAAAAGTGTTATTGATGCACATTTCATTTAAGAGCAAATGTTTATCTCTAGAGGTAAATAAGATCTTGCATCCTTTGTGATCCACAACATTTGGAATCCCTATTGTTTCCAAATCAATATATTCCCAAACATCATCAAACACAACAAGGATGCTTTTTTCCATCTTCAATCTCTTTTGTAGCTTAAATGCTCTTCCTTCAATTGTTTCTTGTTCGAACTTCAAACCTAGCATGTCAGCTAGTTGTCCTTGAATTCTTTTTAGATCTGGTGTTTGGCTAATCGTCGATATTACCACTTCATCAAATGTCTTTTTCTCCATAATTTTTCTTACAATTTCTTTTACAAGCATTGTTTTGCCAACACCCCCCATCCCGTACACTCCAATCCTATTGACATTATCATCGAAGAGTGCATCCATGATTTGTTCCAAAATTGACTTTCTTGATTCAAAGTCTAGAAAGTCAAATATTTTTTGCAATGAACTCCCAACCAATGGGCCAAGTAAATTATAGGACACTTTACCAAAATTCCCCTCCTTTTTCATCTTAAGAACATCATTTGCCAATTTGCTTGCTTTTCTACTAAACTTGTGTCGTTGGACCAAATTTGAGCACAATCTATCATGTTGACCTTCATTGACTAGTATTGCCTCAGATTTTCCAATAATGTCATCAACCTCACTCAACCATTTCTCAACCTCAGGTTTTATGTCTTCTGCATTTCTTCTTGCATTACAGACCATGTGTTGAACAGATTCTCTTGTATCCTTCAGCTTTTCAACTTGGCTCTTGAGTTCTTGAAAGTTGCTATTAATCAAACATAGATAACCCAGTTCACGAAAAACGGGCTCGACAGTGTATTCAGCAATTTTTCCAATGATTGAAATAAGAATTTCCATTGCCTTGTACTTGATCTTCAGAAAGAGAACCTACAATATATTTAAAAGCTAAAGATTTAGAACGAATTGACATGAATAGAAATTCTGGCAAACAAACACAGATCGAACCAGTTACACAGTAGAAGTCAACACAGGAACAGCAACAAGCAACAACTTCAACCAAATTCAAAAAACCAAGATAATTTCAGCTTAAGAAAATGAGGAAAAAGAATATGGAAAAGAAATCTAATTTATTCTCAATCAAAATTATTAAGAAAAGTAAAGGGACCCGTTTATATTGTAGAACACCTGTCAAAATTATTAGAATAAAAAAAAATCTTACAAATCTTGTATCATATTACAATATTGTTCATCTCACATTTTTCCAACTGTATAAAAGAGTATTTCAAATGATATTTTGCAATAATTGAATGTATTCAACAAGGGAGTGTTTGGATTGAGGAGTTGGGGGGTGTGGAGTTGGGAGAACTCCTCCCAACTTCTAACTCTTATTGTGGGCCCCACGAACATATTAACTCTTCCTCCAACTTCTTATTATGGTCTTGACAAACTTATTAACTCTTCCTTTAACTCCCCATGGGGGGCCCACCACTTTTCTATCTCATTTTTTTCTTCACCTTACTTCACTCTTACCTCTTTCTCTTCTCTCCTATCCTTTCTCTCTCTATTTTTTTTTACATAATTTTTTTAATTGCTTAATTTTAAAAAAAAATCTTTCTTTTTTATATAAATGTATTACTAATTTTTAAAAAATAATTATTAAAAAAATATATTTATTTGTATCCTATAATTTTCATAAATTTTTAACAAAAATATTTTTCTTTTTATTCTATAATTTTGTTGTCACAACCCGCCCCAGATTACTCTACCAAACCTAGGATTAGCTGTGACAACAGTAGACCACCAAATGTGCAATGAAATCTATTGTCAAGTCTTTATCTCTTATCTCATTATCTAACTTTATCTATAGATATGTCATAAACAACGCAGTCAAAATTTCTCTCTTTACTTACAATAGATGATATGCAATGACTTGACAAGACTATAGTGGCAAATTCTGATTAGCTAACTCTGGTTGAAACTCAAAAGCAACCTGGTGGAAAATTAAGAATAAAAGAATGAGCTTAGGCCTAGTGAGTGGTGATTCCCTAAGAAAATAAATTTTCACAAAACATTATTCTCTAACTAAATAGAAATTCATAACTCTGTGAAATAATGTAAATCACAAACAGTTTAGAAACTTTTGAGATCATTTAAAGACATTAAAATCCGTAAATAAAACAACTCTTGAAAACAAGAATAACACAACACGATTCCAGCTCTTGAAACATAAGCACATGTTAGTAAAAACATATATATATAAGGAAATCCACAATTACAGCTTTGGAAAGCATAAACATAAATAGTAAAATTCATCAGCAAATTTGTACCCAAATCTCTATCATATTGGTGTAGAGTAATCTCAATACGCACAACAGAGCAATCTCTGTCATACTATGTATCGAGTAATCTCCAAATACATAGCAGAGCATATCTCTATCATACTATGCACCGAGTAATTTCAAGGAATATAGCAGAGTCAATCTCTGTCATACGTAATGCCTCAAAACCAGGATTTAGACCAGGATTCGAAATCTGGATTCGGCACCTAATGACCCAACATTCCCCTGTATCCCCTGCGGCCTGGGCACACGAGCATACTATGGAAACAGATTCTCATAGCATACTGGGTAATCACCATGGGTACAAAGATCTAGTGGTTTGAAAACCACTTCCATCATAAATCTCTTAAATCACAAATCACTCTAAATCATAAAAATTCTTAACTTCTTAAATTCTTTCTGAAAATTACATTCTTTCTCTAAAACAATATTTCATAAACTTGAGAGATTTATGAAATAACATTAAACATTTATAATTTCTCAAATAATCATCAAATCTCTCAAATAATATAAAACATTGCCGAAGTCATTCTTTCTCTAAAACCATATTTTATAAACCTCATATATTTCTCAATAAACATTAAAACTCTTCTAATTTCTCAAATAATCATAAAATATCTCAAATACATCTCTAAAACAATAACTCGAGCTAAAATCATAAGATTACTGGAATTTCATAAAAAGTTTATGAAAATTTCATAACATTTACTCTAAAATCATATTAAATTATTGAATACTTGAAATTTCATAATAATAATTCAATAATGAAAACATTTCGTAGAAACCACTCACAAAATTATCAGCGCAAGAATTCTGAGTTGCAATTAGTCATTTCGAACTCTGCTCGATCTGAAATTCCAATTACCATATCACAATTTATTTTTCAAATCATATAATTGGAAAACCAACTTTCCATCCTTAAACAATATCCATTAGTTAAACCTTCAAATACACTTCCTCTCTCATCCTTAAATCACTAAGGTACATTTTTGTCATTTTCTTCAATTAAATATTACTTTCTTCTCTCTCATCATAGACCATTGTTTTATTTCCTATAATAAAAATAATCTTTCATCTATCCCTCTCTATAATTCCAACGAGCCTCCAAAAAAAAAACACATCTCTCACTTTGCAATGACTTCTTTTATGCACTTTTAATGATTAAAAAAAAAAAAAAAAAAGTCTATCATTTCCTTCTACTATTCATATTCTTCTTTCTTAAACCTACAAAACATTTATTCCCTTTTTCATATTTACAACTTCCATTCTAGTCCTATTTATTTCTTTGCATGATAAATTTTCTTATTGATTTTTCCACACCAAAAATAATAATTAAAATCGCAACAATCAAAACCTCAATAAGTTTTCTTAGAGTAAGGGAGTAAAAAAAAAAAGCCATATAAAAACTTCATTCTTTTGTTCAAGGCAATCCCAAATTAAAGAATTAATAAATCCAAGGATCCATCAAATTTCTTGAACAATAAGAAGAAACTCAAGAGATAAATCATCCATTTTTCATGCTTTTTCTTAAAGAAAGGCTTACCGAAGTTAGATCTTTACCTAAAATTTCTTCAACTACTTTCAAAATTAGCTATAGTCTTTCCGACGAGCTCCTGGCGAGTTTCCAACGAGTTTTCTGCGTTTCCTTTCCCTCTCTTGCTCTTCCTCTTTCCTTTTCTTCCTTTCTCTTACTCTTCCTTTCTTTCTTTATTTTCTTTTTCTTCATTTTCCAGAACACTCCTCTTTTCTTTTTCTTTTTCTTTTTCTTTTTACCTTCTTTTTGTGTGGCTCAAATGTAGCCACACCAATTTCATTTCTTTTTTGTTTCTTTCTTTTTGTTTCTTTTTTTTTTTTAAAAAACAACGATAGCTTCCCATGGAAGCTTGCCTTCCACTTCACTATTTTATTATATTCCGTGTCTATTCTTTTCTTTTTCTTTAAACAAAGTTCCACATTTTCAATTCTTATCCAATCCCTTTTCTTTTCCTTTCATTACAAGTTTTCCTTCATCCAAAATTTTCAAAATCAAACAATCAACATGCCATAAGTACCCAAATATTAGAATATCGAAATTTGGGTATTACAAATTATTACCACATTTCGTGAATTTCGTCCTCGAAATTCAATTAAGAAGTGCATTCGAACTTTACTTTTCCATGTTGTCTTTTCACTGCATGATTTTTTTTTCCAAGTGCTTAAAGATAGAAAATGGTGTTACATTTATTTTTTAAAAATAAATTATATAAAAATATTTTAGATATGATACCATTATTTAAATTGGAATTCTTAATATAAATTAGAGTACCACATATCAATTTTTTTAATTGATGAAAATCTCCAAATCTCACTTCCTCCACATATCATCCATAATTTTTGTAAGATTAAACAAAAATTACTTATAACAAATAATAATTTTATCTTTTTTTAGCTTATTTTTTTATTTAAAGCTAAAAATATATATATAATTTTATAATTTGAAGATAAGAAAAACATATTTTAAACTAATATGTATTACAATTTAAGAAATTAGTATTTAAACATGTTAACGTATTAAAAAATTTTAATTTTTAAATTAATTATATTCAAAGTAAAAATGATAGACGATTTCTCCTTTCAAACTTAATAAAATAAAATTGTTACAATAAATAACATAAATATTTAGTAATATCAATAAAAGTATATATGATATTTGTTTTGAGTGTTGTTAAAAAATATGGACTTTTTATACAAATAGAGGTATTTTGTAAACATATTATAAAATACGAGTGAAGAGTAAAACGTTTTACAAAAAACGAGTACTTTTGTTGTCTTTATTGAAATGCATCTCTTGTAGATACGCATTCAACCAAATTTAAACCAAATGGTGTTTGAATTACTTTTTTTTCTAATTTTTTTTATTATTTTTAATGATGAAATGACAATTTAAATTAAAAAAAAAACATTTTCTCTCACCAAATTCTCTCTCCTCCCTCCACCTTCCTTCCTTCTTCGTCTCCTCCCCTTCTCCCCTCTCCGACGACATCTTCTTCTTCCTCTCCCCAAAGTACGACCATGGAGAGCAAAGAAGAAGAGAAACAGGAATTATTGGCCGAAGACGATGAAGACGACGATCTGGGGGTCTCCGATTTGATCGTCAACGACGATTTCTATGTGGGTTTAGAAGAACGCAAAGGTCCTAACGCCGACGACTGCTTTTCCGATCAATTTTCAGAGAATTTTGGGCCTCTACGGCTGTTCAACCATGCCGCCATCGCCGCTAGCGGCATTTAACAGAAACCCAAATGGCGGAATTGTAAAACTCCCCTGTTAAATTAATTTTCAACCCCTTTTTTTTTCCTTTTCCGATGAAGATCTGTAAAATCAAAGAAGTTACAGCAAAGATTTTAACAGTGTTTTAGCGAGCTTGGTTGAGAAGACGAGATAGTACATTTCATCTTCTTCAATCCATCTTTTTTTTTCCTTAAATTTTAGAACAGATGGAAAAAGAACAGTGATTTTCTTGTGCGAGATTCAGTGGGTTTGTCAGGAATGAATTGCAAATGGGGTTGACTAATTAAAAAAGAAATGAAGTGGAGTCAAGCCATGGATGATGTGTAATGGTGTTGAGTGTTGACAGAGATGGAAATTAGAGAGATTACTTGTTTTCATATTTGATTTCAAACGGCGGAATGGAATGGAGTATGTGGTGAGAGGATGAAGAAGATGTCGTCGGAGAAGGGAGAAGGGGAGGAGACGAAGAAGGAAGGAGAGTGGAGGGAGGAGAGAGAATTTGGTGAGAGAAATTTTTTTTTTTTTTAATTTAAATTGTCATTTCATCATTAAAAATAATAAAAAAAATTAGAAAAAAAAGTAACTCAAACACCATTTGGTTGAATCGTCTCTACAAGTGACGCATTTCAATAAAGACAACAAAAGTACTCGTTTTTTGTAAAATGTTTTACTCCTCACTCGTTTTTTATAATATGTTTACAAAATATCTCTATTTGTATAAAAAGTCCTAAAAAATATATATTCATTTTGAATTTATTTATTTTAAAATAACATAAATATTTGATATTTTATTTTTTACTTATTTAAAACTTCAAAAAATATATTATTCTCAAATTAATCAAACTATAGATAATCTATTACGTTGATTAATTAGAAAAGTAAAATATTAAATTATACAAAAAATATTATTTTATTAAGTTTGAAAAACAAATCTTAAATTAAGATTTTAAAATTGACAATAACAAGTCTTTAACAAAATTGTAAAATATTCATAAAATAATATAATTTAAAATCTCAATTTTAGGTTTGACGAAAAAAAATCTATATTTTTTATAGATTGAGAGAATAAAAACATAAAAACCTGGAAGTTTATTTGAATCCCTTTTATGGATTGAAATCTTTCTGAATCACATGTAATATTGAAAAATTGTAAGACTATCTATTATTTGAAAACTATCCAAAGAAAATAAATAATTAATGTGAGAGATATTGAAAAAAGAATGTGGGAGTATTTTGTTCAAAATTCTTTTTTTTCTTTAAAGAAATTTGTAAAATATACATAAATTAATAAAAACCAAAAAATCACAATATTAGAATTCATTGGAACAAATTCTTGATAATGAAATTTTGAAAAATTGTAGAAAAATACTGTAAAAAAAAGCTAAAATCAACTAAGACTTTAGAATTCCAAATTTAACAAATTTGCAATCCAAACACATACCTCAGAACTCCTACTCCCTGCAACTCCTTACCCCAAACACAGACTTCTTAACTCCAGACTAAACAACTATGCATCCCAAATACAGACTTTCTAACTTCCCAGACTTACTAACTCTTCTTTGCAACTCCTTGTCCCAAATAGCCCTTAAAAGAACGTTTTATACTATATATCAAATGTGTTTTCTCATTAAAACTACCAAATCAGTAATTCAACATTGCTTCACCAAATACAAGTCAGTTTGTTGGTTTAAGAACTACTGGTGGTGGCATTAGCAATTTAAAAATTAAAAAAAAAAAAAAACACAAAGACAAACAAACTATGGCGGCCTCAGTCTCAGCCTTAGCGCCCTTTGCTAACATAAACAGCAGAAACAACAGCCAAAATTGTTGTTGCTGCAGTCATAATGGTGAAGAAGCTCTTCTTCTTCCGTTCCTCCGCTCGGGCTGTCTCGAGACATCGCTTCATTTCTTCCACCATTTTCTCCTTGTTTGTGAAGGATGTTATAATTGCATCCAAATGTTCAACGAATGGCTGCATTTCTTCAACAAACTTGTGCTCAGAAGAAGCTTCCACTCCTCCCTTCTCATAACCAACACACACAGCTAAACAAGTTTTTTTCAACAATGCCAAAGCCTTCTCAGAATTAGCAACAACTGATTTTACCTTAGCTTTCAGTTCATCAATTCTACTCTCTCTTCTAACAAGTTTTTCTCCATCGAATCCCTTCCCCCGACCAAGATCTCGATCTGCCTCTTCTTGTGCAACCTTTGTTTTATCAAGTTCATTCTTGGCTTCTTCAATCCTCCTCTCCTTGTCTGAGTAACAAACTCAACTTCTCAACACTTTTCTTCTCATCACCAAAACTCTTCCTAGCATCATCCCTCTCTAATGAAACTTCATCTAAAGCATCTCGAAGACAACCTATTTCAGACAGTAACTCCTCATTTCTCGCTTTCTCGACATCGCTTAACTCGGTCAAAGAAGTTACAGCTTCTTTCAGTTTACTCGATTCCCTTTGCAAGTCCCCAATGATATTCTCTGCTACCATTTTCATCTCATGCATTTTAACTTTATCACGGGTGATTATCTCAATCGTGCGTCGTAAATTCTCTGGCTCCTCTTGGACTAGATTCAAATTCAGCTGAAGTGAATCTCTCTGTTGAGTTTACATCTCCATGTCTTTCTCCTTCTTCTGTAATACTTTGACTAAACCATCAACCTCCATTAACATGCCAATTTCCTTCTCCACAGCTGCTTCAATTCTCTTTACAAGCTCAGAAATTATCTTCCCATTTTCTTCCTTTTCCTGTTTGAAACAGAACGAACTCTCATTCAGTTGAGCCACTTCCTTCTCTAACCTCTCGATCTTCATTTCCAGCCCAATTTTTTCCTTTTCAATCTCTACTTTCTCCTTCCTTTTCACATCTACTTTCCTCTCTAAATCTTCAATTACCCTACCTGATTCATCCAGCAACCTCTTAACCAATTCATTTTCTTTCAACAGAGTGCCACTCAAAATCTCACTCTCCATTTTTTCACCCGAAAACTTCTTGCATTTCCCCTTCAAATCCTCAATCTCTTCCAATGCCCTTCTCTCATTTTACAAATATCAATGTAGTTTGAAGTTGTATATATTTATCAAAAGTACAAATTTTGCAGAACCATGTATAATTTAATTAGGTTCCCTAAATTAGTTCAAGCACTAATTGTTCATGGACATCTCAGAACAAATTACAGGAGAACAAGTACCTGACCTTTTATTATAGATGGAATCATATAGTAATGTGTGATCAATATGATTCTTGTTACTCAACATGTGAAGAAGCAGGATCAGCTTGGTTTTCCTCCAAATTCTGCATCCACATATATTCATAAACAAAATCACACCAAGTACAAGCATTTTTGGTCAAAGTCATATATAATTGAAAAGTTTGTTACCAATTGAAATATATATGTACTAACCTCTTCTGCAAACAAATATTGAATGTTGGGATCAAGATTGTCCTCCCAAATTTGTCGGAAAATGACATTAATATCTTTTACAATGATCTCTTCTGAAATAACTTTTGGGATTGGGGGATTATAATAGCTTCCAAAGAATCTAGTACTTCCAGTGGACAGAGCAGGAGTGCTTACAATTCCCATAGAGAAAACCTTCATTTCAGGACAATCCAAAACAATTACGTCCTTCAAGAATGGAAATCTGATGACGCATTTTCCAGAATAAAAGTTTGTCAGTTTGGAAAAATCCTGGAGTCTTAAATATTGTAATTTGTTGAACACAATTTCATCATTTCCTTCTTCAGCTCCTTCTGCAATTACAGTAATCATCCTTTTGCATCTTCTTAACCTCAAAAAACGGAGTCGCACCAAGCCTCTAGCCACTGAAGGATCCAACAGATGGGTCAGTCTATGACATTCATCCACAACAATATGGGACAAACTTGTAAAAGGCATTGATGATGGCAATAAAGTATTCAATAGGCTACATCTTGATATCCTTAGAACAGACAAATTTTCAAGTGATGAGATATTCTCGTGTGAGGTTTCCTTCCATAAATGCCTAAGCTTGGGCAGTTCAGATAGATGCAAGCTCCTTAATGGCATAGATGTTGCATCAACCGGTCTCTCTTTTGGAAATATTTCTTCAATAGATATCCTTGTTACTCCAAATTCTTGAAGCTGATTGTGTAATGTTCGTACAACTTCCATTGGCAATTGAGTTAAGTTATAGTCCAAAGAACCAAATAACTTCAGAGATTTAAGCTTCGGAAACAACTCCGGTCCATCCTGCATTTCCGTAGTCTTAGCCTGGTCATTTAGAAAAATAAAATTATCAAACTTCAAACTTTGTTGATTAAAAGTAATAATATATTATATTAATTAATCAAGTCAAGTATTTTATTTTCTTTGTAAAGATAATATATTTAGAATAAAAAAAAATTAAAAAAACCATTGCTCATATAATAGGGGATACAAATTTGAAGACATGCATCACACAAGAAGTAAGGTTAATTAAATACATATGCTCCCTAGAGTAGAACAATTAAATCAAATATAACTTTTAGTTGTTTAAAATTACATTATATTGCTATATTAATTGCTTTTGATTTAAGAGTTATATCACAAATTTCTCTCCATATAAATGGAATAATCTTTAATGGTACTTTTCAACCTTTTGTCTTCCCTCACAAGATTTTATTCTTAGAGCTGCACTAGGATTTTGGAGACAGAGATAAATAGGAAGAAAATATTTGATAAACATAATGAACTAGAGATAATCAAGTCGTTCGTATAAAAATAATAATATAAATTACATTCTTCCTTGTTTAACTATTTAAAAAACACTTGGACAAACATATTCAAATTCTGACATATTGGAGACAACAATTTATTTGCCAAAATATTTAATAAACATGATGTTGTCGAATTACCTTGGAAGTCTCAAATTGCTTGGATTCAAACAAATGCACCGACTTTTGCTTCTCCAGAACCTCTATCAAAATACCAAAATCTATTTCTAGGCGTCCAAGTTGCTTAAGAATTTTGACTAGATATGCTCTTTTGGGGGCGTTTGGAGCACCATTTCGGAATCAGAACCCTTGGAATCGAAACCCTGGGGAGTTTGTTCTGGGGGGTTTGAAAGCCTGGGAATCAAAAAACAGTGTTTGGGGTGCAGTGTTCTGAACTCTGGGAATCAGAAAACAGTGTTTTGAGTGCAGTGTTCTGAACCCTAAGGTTGTGCAGTTTTTGTTTTTCCTTTTTTTCTTTGCTACTTTGGTCTCTTTTTTTTTTTTTCATTTCCTTATATTCTAGTGGCAATCTTTGGTTAGTTGTAGAATTCTTTGTGTAAATTGGATAATTTTTTTTAGTACTTTTGAACGGACCTTTTAATTAGTATATGAATGAGAAAGTTGTTACTGGAAATGCAAATAATTACTTCGTAAAATACGAAATTTGCTTAGGTTTATGGCATGTATAAAAAAATAGTTGTAATAATTTATTGTTTTTTACAAAAAAAAAATGTGAGTTTCCAATGAAAAATAATTACTTTGTCAAATATCAAATTTGGTTAGGTTTATGACAAGTATTAAAAAAAATATTTGTAATATTTTATTATTTTTTACCAAAAAAATGTGAGCTTCCAATGAAAAATCAACATACTTTTGTCAAATATCAAATTTGATTAGGTTTATGACAAGTATAAAAAAATATATTTGTAATAATTTATTGTTTTTTACAAAAAAAAAAATATGAGTTTCCAATGAAAAATCAACATACTTTGTCAAATATCAAATTTGGTTAGGTTTATGACAAGTATAGAAAAAAACATTTATAATAGTTTATTGTTTTTTACAAAAAAAAACTGTGAGTTTCCAATGAAAAATAATTACTTTGTCAAATATCAAATTTGGTTAGGTTTATGACAAGTATAAAAAAAATATTTGTAATAATTTATTGTTTTTTACAAAAAAAAAATGTGAGTTTCCAATGAAAAATAATTACTTTGTCAAATATCAAATTTGGTTAGATTTATGACAAGTATAAAAAAATATTTGTAATAATTTATTGTTTTTTACAAAAAAAAAATGTGTTTCCAATGAAAAATAATTAATTTGTCAAATATCAAATTTGGTTAGGTTTATGACAAATATAAAAAAATAAAACATTTATCATAATTTATTTTTTTTCAAAAAAAAAAGAGTTTCCAATGAAAAATAATTATTTTGTCAAATACGAAATTTAGTTATGTTATGACATGTATAAAACAAACATTTGTAATAATTTATAGTTTGTTACAAAAAAGATGTGAGATACCAATTAAAAAAATAATAATGGAAGAGATGGGAGAGAGATAAGAAAACGTGATAATGAAAACATGTGCCAAATGAGAAGCAAACCGGTGTGTTGGAAATCAAACCCTCCCTATTTCACTATGCAAAACCATGGGGTTGTGTTTCAAAATCATTGGGTTTTGAACACAGTGGCCCAAACAAGGGTTTGAGTTTGGATTCCAAAACAACCCAACCCAACCTATTGCTCCAAACACCCCCTTTAAGTTTTGGACATTGATAAATGGACAAATCTCCAATATCTATATCTTCAAAGATCAGAAGCTCACAAGGATCTTTACTCCATACGTACTCAAGGTTTGGAAGATTGGATAATTTCAAGCGTTTTAAATTTCGGATAAAAACAAGACTTTTTTCTGTAACATTCGACTCCCGCACTTCAAATATCCCTTCCAATAAATTACAATCCTTAATATCTAAGATATTAAGGCATGTAAGCATGCTCATTATATGTGAAGGAAAAACTTTCTCAAGACTGTTGCATCAATAAATCTCTATTTTTTGAGTTTGGAAAAGGAATTAGGAATGAGTGTATTGTGCCATATCATCTTCAAATGGTCTGCACCATCAATTCTCAATTGCTCCAAATTAGGAAGGTATCAATTTACATACTTGATTATTCAGTTGGGACAATCATCACACCATCATCTCGTGACAAAAGTTACGTTGCTAAGAATTAATATTAGTACAGTCATTATTTAAAGTGACTAGAACAAATTGTAGTTTCTTTGGATAGAAAAATCTAAGAAGACCCCATTTGATAATCATTTCAATTTTTTGTTTTTTGTTTTTGAAATTTAGGTTTGTTTTCTCACAAATTTTACTATGATTTTCATCTTATTTAAAGAAACATTTGGATTCTTTGTCAAATTCTAAAAACAAAATCTACTTTTTTTAGTTTTCAAAAATTGGGTTGGATTTTGAAAACGCTTTTAGAAAGTAGATAACAAAGCAAAGAAACTCATAAGTGGAAATAATGTTTATAAGCTCTATTTTAAAGGAAAAAGAAAAAAAAAAATCAAACGGTTATCAAATGAACTCTAGTAAATCTCTTTTATCTTTATTAGTTTTTCCGCTGATCATGTATAGATCCATCAATATTTTAAAGATGAAAATACACATAAATAAAAAAAATACTTTTCATTATTGACGTTTTAAAAATTAGCTAGATCAATGGTAAGTTGTAGAGTGTAAGAGAAATTTTAATTTTTAACATTGAAATTATCGAATTGAAATAAAAAATAATAATTAAAAAAACACTCATATATAGAAGAACATGCGAGATGAATGATAACGAGAATAAAAGGTTAAATCTGTATGAAAAAAAATGTCTTATTAAAATATGTTGTTGAAATTTTTTGAGCTCACCTTTTCACTAAAAAATGAACCGCCATTGCTAATTGTGCTTGTTTCGATCTTTTCTGAAACATCAAGACTTAATTGTCCAAGTTTCTCGGTTTTGGTACAAAAATTTTGGAGTCGTGGTAAGTTACGTAGCAATAAAGACTTCAAATGAGTAAACTCAATTTGGTTGGTTGCCTCTTCATTTTCCATCACAAAGATCGTCGCCATCTTCTTACAACAAGCAATTTTAATCTCCTCAAGATTCAAAAAGTCATCCAATATGCAGTTGAGAAAGAGAGTTTCTAATTTATCACAATGCCGTACGGTTATAATCCTCAACTTGTTGAAAGGAGATTCTTGTAGGGTTTTTTGGCAATATATTAGAAGAGCAATTGTCCCACATCGGAAATGTACAAGGAAGTCATGGGCTCCAAGTACTATAAAAAGGAGTCTATGGCTTTGGTTTCAAATCATCCAAATTCGAAATACTTTAAGCCTGGTATACTAACTCTAGTTAAGTGAGTGGTATAAAGCTTTGAGAGAGTGTTTCTTTGTAATTGGGGTCGGAGAGAGAATTCTGTGTGATTGTAATAATTTTTCACATAGTAGAGTATTTCTTTCTGTCCGTGGTTTTTTCTCCGGTTTTGGAGTTTTCCACGTTAATTCTTGTGTTTCTTATTTTGTTGCTTTCTTTTAATTTCTCAGTTATTTTTCTGCTTATTCTTGCGGTAGTAGTGGGAGGTTTTTTCCCAACAAGTGGTATCAGAGCTTTAGGTTCTTAGTTTCTTGAGTTTCTGAGTATGCTCTGTGGTTGCAGCATTGTCTGAACTTCCACATCAGAAAAGATTTCTTGAAACGAGCTACAGCTGGTATTGTGAATAGTGTGGGTTGTTCACTATTTGCAGATTCGCTAGGAGTGAAAGCAGATATGTCAAGCTTTATGAGTCCAGTGAAGATTGAAGTGGAGAAATTTGATGGAAGGATGAACTTTGGCTTGTGGCAAGTGCAAGTCAAAGATGTGCTGATACAATCTGGGTTACACAAGGCTTTGAAGGGAAGACCGAGTGGTGATGCTTCTGAAAAGTTAAGCGGTGATGGTGGTCCAGTGGAGTCCAGTGGCGGTTCCAGCAGAGGTTCTAAGAAGTCCAGCATGAGTGATGAAGAATGGGATGAATTAGATTTGAGAGCTGCAAGTGCAATCAGACTAAATTTGGCTAAGAATATTCTTGCAAATGTGCATGGAATTTCGACTGCCAAAGAGCTTTGGGAGAAGCTTGAAGAGATGTATCAGGCAAAGAGCATCTCAAATCGACTGTATCTAAAGGAGCAGTTTCACACACTGCGAATGGAGGAAGGTACGAAAATCTCAGATCATCTGAGTGTTCTCAATGGCATCGTCTCTGAGCTGGAGGTGATCGAAGTGAAGATAGAGGATGAGGATAAGGCACTCAGGCTTATCTTGTCACTGCCGCCTTCTTATGAACACATGAAGCCAATCTTGATGTACGGGAAGGAGACTTTAACTTTTGCTGAGGCTACGAGCAAACTTCTATCAGAAGAAAGAAGGCTGAAGAGTAGTGGACATACTTCACATGAGGATTCAGCACTGGTACCTAGCAATTGGAAGAAGAAGAAAGACTTCGTGCAAAAGAAAGGTTGCTGGGAATGTGGACAGTCTGGGCACATGAAAAAGAATTGTCCTAACAGAGCAAGTTCGTCAAAAGGCTCTGGATCGGATGCTGACATAGTCTCTCTTGTTAAGGGAGATGGTGATTTCTTCTGAAGAAAGACAGAATTCATCCTTATGGTATGTCCGCTTTACCATGATAGAGGATGTGATGTTAGCGGTTCCACAGGTTTGCACACGGGCATTGACTTGGCGGTTATGCAAGGTGTGTGTGGTGGAAGTTATGTCGATGGCTGAAGAACTTCCGGGTGAGCCAAGTAGGTGGAAGTTGCACCATAAATTTCAGCAGGGTTTATCGACATGTGACGAAGAAGAAAAGTCTTGGAATGTGACATTCCAAGCAGTCTACTTTTATGGTGGAGTAGGTTATAATTCTCTGAGTTGAGGATTATGTTTTTCAGTGAAGACAATTGGTTCAGCAGGAGTTGTGAATTCTTCAAATATCTTGCCAAGGTGGAATTTGTAGGGTTTTTTGGCAATATATTAGAAGAGCAATTGTCCCACATCGGAAATGTACAAGGAAGTCATGGGCTCCAAGTACTATAAAAAGGAGTCTATGGCTTTGGTTTCAAATCATCCCAATTCGAAATACTTTAAGCCTGGTATACTAACTCTAGTTAAGTGAGTGGTATAAAGCTTTGAGAGAGTGTTTCTTTGTAATTGGGGTCGGAGAGAGAATTCTGTGTGATTGTAATAATTTTTCACATAGTAGAGTATTTCTTTCTGTCCGTGGTTTTTTCTCCGGTTTTGGAGTTTTCCACGTTAATTCTTGTGTTTCTTATTTTGTTGCTTTCTTTTAATTTCTCAGTTATTTTTCTGCTTATTCCTGCGGTAGTAGTGGGAGGTTTTTTCCCAACAATTCTCTGACATACCCATGAATTATACTCTCCAAATTCTTCAAGTTGTTCATTTCTAGGTACTCCAAATTGGATAGGATTTTTCGTAAACGCTTGTTCTGTTCGTGGATAAAATGTTGAAGTTTTAAATTATCAAAAATGCGGAGAAGCTTCAGATGTGAAGAGTACGCATTTTCATCTAATTCCGAGTGGATGGCCTTTGTACCAATTGATCCTACTAAACATAGTTCTTCTAACTTCTTTAACAACGTTTTTAACCAATCATACAAACAACATCCTAATTCCATCTCGAGACAACATTCTAGACACGTCTTTCATTTGATATCTTCTTCTTCTCCCACCAATAGTAATCTGGAACTTTTGTAAATCCAACTCTCTCGAAAACAATTGTTTTGGCATAATCTTTTCATCTTGAATGGTTAAATTTAAAGCATAAAGGTGTGGCAAGTACCTGAGCTCAGAAAGACTAGCATTCTTTCCTCCTTTGTAACATTCTTCTCCTTCCCATTCATCAAAAGTTCCCAGATATAATTCTTCCAATTTTGTCAACCTTGAAAGAGTATTTGGTGGAATTACCTTTAGATATTCACAAGATGATAAATCTAACACTTTCAGCTGCGTCAATTGACTTACAGTAGTAGGAATTTGGACGATGTTAGATCCTTTAAAATTGAGAATTTCAAGCTTTTTTAACTCACCAATCATATCTACGCTCCCCAGTTCACAATGAATCAAATGTAACAATCTAATGTTTGCAAAGGGGTAAAGAGATGGTGGAGATAGGGATATTTTCACGCGTTGTAATTTTAAACCTCTGAGCTCTTTCATTTCTTCGAAAAAATTCTCTACCAACTCAGACTCGCTAAAATGTGATCTAGATAATGTTAATAATTGAACTTTGGGTAACATTAACTTCTGGAGAGGACTATGCAAAGCTCGAATGTCTATGTACACTGCTGTATGATTGCCTGACAAGTTCTCTTCTTCCCATTCTTCCTCTCGTCTTTTCACATAGGTCAATGTACGAATTTGGTCATTCTTAGATGCAATCAATATGGC
This sequence comes from Trichosanthes truncata, assembly GCA_033996785.1. Classification (NCBI taxonomy): domain Eukaryota; kingdom Viridiplantae; phylum Streptophyta; class Magnoliopsida; order Cucurbitales; family Cucurbitaceae; genus Trichosanthes; species Trichosanthes truncata. Next base: position 40,300,502 of record JAWPNB010000004.1, on the reverse strand, counting down.
TACATCACGAACTAGATCATGCATTTTCACATGATTGTCCTTTGACTCGTACTGTAGAAGCAAAGAAGAAGATATAAGATCGTCAACCAATTTTGTTATTCTACGTCGTCCTTGGGCCACAGTACCAACACCATGTAGGAAACCCATGCTTATAGCATATACTTGCAAGTCTTCCACATTAATCTCAAAGTCTTCCGGAAACATGCTACATAACAAAAATAGTAACTTCACCTCTTCACATTCTAAGTAATCGTAGCTCAATTTTAGTGAGGAATACACTTTTTTGTCCATTCCTCTAATGTTCACAACCACGGGATATTTTAGTTGATCTAAGGCATCTTTCCAAATGGGGAAAGGTTTATTCTGTAATGCCTTAGCAACTGTAGTAATAGCAATAGGCAAACGTGCACATTCCATCACTATTTGCTTAGCTATAGGCTCCAAATCTTCAACAATTTCACCTACCATCGTCTTAAATAAATTCCATGACTCATCTTCCTTTAAAACTTTTATCTCAAAAGTGTTATTGATGCACATTTCATTTGAGAGCAAATGTTTATCTCTAGAGGTAAATAAGATCTTGCATCCTTTGTGATCCACAACATTTGGAATCCCTATTGTTTCCAAATCAATATATTCCCAGACATCATCAAACACAACAAGGATGCTTTTTTCCATCTTCAATCTCTTTTGTAGCTTAAATGCTCTTCCTTCAATTGTTTCTTGTTCGAACTTCAAACCTAGCATGTCAGCTAGTTGTCCTTGAATTCTTTTTAGATCTGGTGTTTGGCTGATCGTCGATATTACCACTTCATCAAATGACTTTTTCTCCATAATTTTTCTTAAAATTTCTTTTACAAGCAATGTTTTGCCAACACCCCCCATCCCGTGCACTCCAATTCTATTGACATTATCATCGAATAGTGCATCCATGATTTGTTCCATAGTCAACTTTCTTGATTCAAAGTCTAAAAAGTCAAATATTTTTGGCAATGAACTCACAACCAATGGGCCAGGTAAATTATAGGACACTCTACCAAAATTCCCCTCCTTTTTCATCTTAAGAACATCTCTATCAATTTGCTTGCTTTTCTACTTAACTTGTGTCGTTGGACCAAATTTGAGCACAATCTATCATGTTGACCTTCATTGACTAGTATTGCCTCAGATTTTCCAATCATGTCATCAACCTCACTCAACCATTTCTCAACCTCAGGTTTTATGTCTTCTGCATTTCTTCTTACATTATAGACCATGTGTTGAACAGATTCTCTTGTATCCTTCAGCTTTTCAACTTGGCTCTTGAGTTTTTGAAAGTTGCTATTAATGAAACATAGATAACCCAGTTCACGAAAAACAGGCTCAACAGTGTATTCAACAAATTTTCCAATGATTGAACCAATAATTTCCATTGCCTTGTACTTGATCTTCAGAAAGAGAACCTACAAAATATTTAAAAGCTAAAAATCAAGAAGAATTTTTAGAACCAGTTGCACATAGTAGAACACAGAAACAACAAGCAACAACTATAATAAAAATGACAAGACATAGATAATTTCAGTTTGAGAAAATGAGGAAAAAGAATATGGAAAAGAAATCGAAAAAATATATATAAATTAAAGATGGCAAGTGCCCAAGGGATGAAATATTTCACATGATTGTAACAAATACGAAGTTTTGGAGAAGACATCACAAAGAAAAATGAAGATGAGAACAGTGTTTTAAAAGGCGCGAGGCGCTGGTAAGAAGCGGCCTAGGCGCGAGCCTTCCATGAAGCCCCTGAGGCGCGCGCCCCACACATCTCTAGGGATTATTGAATTTCATTTTTTTTTTTAAGTTTTTAAGTCCAATTCATGGGTTTAGGTTAGTTATTATTTCCGTACTTGGTCATTCGAAGCGCTTGATAACAAATTCAAGACATTGCTACATGTATATATACATTTTTATGGCTTGTTATATATAGTGCGCCTTACAAAAAAAAGCCCGCGGCTTTTTTTGGGCCTTGCGCCTAAGCCCCAAAGGGCCATTGTGCCTTGAACCTGTAAAAACACTGGATGGGAGTGAAAAGAAGAAAGTAGGAGACGACAAAATTTAAAAATAGAAGATCAAGAAGAAAGTTGCACCGTTCTATCCTTTCAACCAATTGAAGGATAAGAATGGGGCTAAATATCTGCTTGATTGCAATGCAATGCAACTCAACAGGTTTAACTGGGCTTTTTGGTTCAATAATTTTTGTTTTTTTCAAAGGAGAGGCTAGGCTAAATATATATAAGATGGTCTTTAATTTTTTTAGCCAAACCTCACTTTGGTCCTAAATCTTTTAAAATTTCAAGTGTAGAAATACCTTGAATCTGTTATTTGGTGCTTCGAAGTGCCCTGGTAGGGGGTTCGAGGGCAACGCCCCCAAAACCTAAGTGATATGGAGATTAGTTTATTTTTCATGATTTTGTACTTTTGGGCCTATTATGTATTAGGGTTAGGTGGGTACCATATATAAACCCTCTAAACTCTTATTTGAGATATTTTTGTATTCTGTATTCAGTTGTTCTCCTCAAGATAATAAAACTTCTCTCTCCCTCTATCCGTGGACGTACCTAACACATCGTTAGTGAACCAAGTAAATATGTGTGTCATTTTTATTTTTTCTTTATTTCTTGTTTGTCATCTGCTTTCATTTTAAAATTCTCAATTAGATCCTTCCAAATTTAAGTTAATAAATCCATCAAACTATAAAAAAAAAAAAAAAAAATCCACTCATACTGAATATTTATAAATAACCCAAACCTGAAAAGTTAAAAGAGACACCGTTATTGTAGAACACCCAGCAAAATTATTAGAATTAAAGAAAAAAATTAGAAATCTTGTATCATATTAAAACATCACTCATCTCACATTTTTCTAATTGTTAAGAATAATAGACCCTCCACATATATTCACAATTGTATGATATTGTCCACTTTGGATATAAGCTTTCATGATTTTGCTTTTGGTTCCACTCAAAATGCCTCAAAATAGTTGGTTGGTTCATCGCTAAGAAGACCTTCATTACAATTCAAAGCATAGGCTATCAAATCAGTCTGACCAATTGCAAAACCTGCTTGATCAAATCTTGCTGGAGGCTAAGTGACTCTTCTTTGCCTATCTCTTGCCAACTGGTAATTTGTTAATTGTGAATCCTCACTTGCATTTTCAGAAGAAATGTTTCCCTCAGGTTGCTGCGTTTCAGAAGTTTCCAGCTTTCCCTAAATTTCAGTGCTAATTTCCTCTTGCTGTTCAACTAATGTGTTACATCTGGATGTACCTTCAACTTGAGCCTTTTCTAACTCAATCTTAAAAGAATTAGAGGACTTGTTTTACCATAACTAAGACTACCTGACTGCTCCCATGGTATATCTGTTTCATCAAAATTTCACGTCCCTACTGATAGATAATACATGTTCCATCATGTGGCTAAAGTAACCATAATCTATATCCTTTCACTTCTAAAGGATAACCAAGAAAGATACACTTTCTTGAACGAGGTTCAAGCTTATCTTGACGAATATGTGCATAGGCTGCACAACCAAAAATCTTTAAGTGGTTTAAGTTTGGTGGTTTACCTGTCCAAACCTCTTGTGGAGTCTTCATATTTAGGGTTGATGAGGGGCTTCTATTAATCAAATAAGCTATTGTGATAACTGTCTCTCCCCAAAACACATTAGGAAGTTTTGCATTTGAAAGCATGCACCTCACCTTCTCCCATAATGTTCGATTGAACTTCTCTGCTAAACCATTTTTGCTGAGGGGTATAGGGTACTGTGCGATGTCGTTTAATTCCTACCTTTTTACAGATGTTTACAAAGTTATCATTAAGATACTCGAGGCCATTATTAGTCCATTATCAGTCCTTAGTACTTTTACCTTTTTACATGTTTGGTTTTCAACTAAAACTTTCCAATGAGTAAAAGTATCAAAGGCATCACTCTTGTTTTTCAAAACATACACTCACAACTTCCTTGAGAAATGATCATCTACTATACTCATAAAATATTTACCACCACCAAGTGTTGATACTAAAACTGGCCCCCAAAAATCTGAATGAACATATTCCAAACTCCCTTAGCAAATTTAACTCTCGTAGATTTTCCTAAGGTGTAGTGTTCACAAAATGGCAATTCAGAAGGTTTGAATTTTCCAAACAAACCTTGCTTGCAATTCCACAAGTCCTCTATATGAAACATGTGCCATCCTCTTATGCCATAGAATAGTATATCTTGCAACTTGGTCAAAAACAACATTTGCATAACTTAAGGTTTTTAATGAGTTCGATAGAACATACAAACCATTTCTCAAAATTCGATCCTTTCATTTTTAGCAAAGATCCCTTATATATCTTTAAAACTCTACCCTCTGACTTGTAACTACACCGCTCTTTATCAATTAAGCTAACCAAGAGAAATCAGATTTCTCTTTTTAACGTTGGCACAATTCTAATATTAGACAGTATCTTCTCCACACCATCAAACAGTTGAATTCTAAAATAACCAATAATCCCCTTAACTTGACAATATTGATCATTACTCATAAAGACCTTACTTCCATCTAACTCTTCAAACTCAAGGAAATAATTCTTACAGGGATCATATGGTAGGAGCATCCGGAGTCAAGAATCCACTCATCTCTAAGAGTGTTTTAAGAGACTATTAAGACCTCTTTTGAGACATATCCCTCATAAACATTAGTTGAGCTTTGTTCTTCGTCCTTCTCTTGGTTCTTATTCTTATTCTTCAACTGATAACAGTTTTTAATAAGACGTCCCTCCTGTGACAATAATCACATTTTATCTTCTCTTTTCCTCTTGACGTAGATCTATATGTTTTGATTGTTTACCTTGGGATTTAATTATTCTATTTTTTAGGTCTTCCTCTAACCAATAAAGCCCTGTTTCCTTTTTCCCTGATTTAACTTCAAACTCTTTTGGATCTTAAAGCATCAAGAACAGTAGATAGTGACAAAGAATCTCTACCATATTAATTGCAGCCTTTACAACTTTGTAACCATCCGACAATAAATTTAGAAGGATTGTCGCTTGATTATCATCATCAAATTTCTCTCTCGTGTTGGCTAAATCCATGCATATCTTGTTATAATCATCTAAATTCTCTTCAAGCCTTTTCTATGGTTACATCTTATACCCAAAGAATTTTTCTAGTGTAGGAGCATAGTACTATACCTATACGGTATCTCTTCCATTTCTAATTTATTCTCTTCCGTTAATGTTACTGGCCAAGTATCAAGTTTATTTTGAATTTTACCAACTTTCTGTTGAACTAAGAGGGGTTTCAATTTCTTCCTCCAAAGGCTAAAATTGTCTTTTCCATCAAGCCTATCTAATTCAAACTTGACAGACATTATCTTAATACAAACCCAAGAAGCAAAATCAGCAAATACCGACTGAAATCAGCCACAAACGAAACAGAGACAGCAACCGAGAATCGAGATGAAACAAAAAACTGCTAAAAAACGGATGCTTTTTCTTCACAATCAAAACAACCATGCTTTGATACCATTTGATATGCCTGATTTCCAAAATATAACAGTCCAAAATTAAACAGAAAATCCAGCAAATAACTTTCTAAAACAGCTGAAAAATAAAACAATAAGATAACGCTAGGAGGGAAAGAGAATACACAAGGATTATAGTGGTTCAACCACATAGGTCTACATCTACTGTGCAAGATGAGATGAGATGAGTTTATTCTTTACTGCTTCTTAATTGTAAACAACACAGTACATCAAAAGGAAGAAAAAACTCTCAACCCACCCTCCCTAAGAAGAACGAAAAAAATATACAGAAGAGGGAGAAGAAAAATCGAGCCCAAAAAGAATAAAAACTAATTAGAATTTTTGTCTCTCCATAACAACCGTACAGAACCTGTTCCCCTCCCAAAAATTAGGCTTGCATAAAAAAATATTCAAACCAAATTGTAATTAATGTGGCACATAATTAGTGGGAGCATATCTCTGAGTCAATAATCCGTACAACAAATTTACCTGAATTGAAATTCTGTTGGACACGAAACTGCAAATTACCAAAAACCAGACGAAGAAAGAACAAGCAAACTGCAACGAAAAGAAACAAACACCAACATAATTAAATGGAGATGGTAAAGTATTGAGAGATGAAATTTGGCACCTGATTATTGTAATAACACACGAATCTCCTGTGGTAGCAATGGAGAAAAAGTCAGAAGAGATCGCAGAGAGAGAAATGAAGAGCAAACGAATGCAGAAGGAAATGTGAATGGCCGGCCAATGTAATGATTAAGAAGAAGAATTAAGAAAATCATTTTACTGTTTAAAGTCAAATTCTTATTAAATAATGCTCAAGGGGTCCACCAACCCAAAGGTCATTGCAAACTCAGCGTAAGCCATTTTAGAGTTTTTTACTTTTAAGACAAATTTAGAGAAAGCCACTAAGGGGAAAAAAAAAAAAAAGGAAGATTAGTGCATTTTGTTAGTCATCTCCAAAGAGAAATTGGAAAACAAGGATTAAATAAAAAAGAGAGTTGTATTTTATATTTTGGCAAAATATATTTTTTGATCATGATGTTTGGGTTTGGTATCTATATAGTCTTTGGGGTTTCAAAATGAACATTTTAGTCTCGAAGTTTGGTAAATGATCCTAAACGGTCATTGGATTGTTAGTTGATGGATGAAAAATGAGGTGGGTATTATGAGTTGCAAATATATTAATTTTATTTTATTTTTGTTGGTAAGGTAGTTTATTCTCTCTAATCTATTGTCTTCTTCTTCCTCACCACGAGCAACGCTTGCCACCGTCATCCGTCGCCCTCCCTGCCAGTCGTTGCCTCCCTTATCTTCCTTCATTAAACAACCAAATATGTTTCCTTGTGATCCGAGATCGAAAGGAGGATGTCTCAGATTCGAATTGAAATGAGAATTATGAAATTGAGTTCTATTTCAGGCCGAGACAAAAATCAATAGGCCTATTTAGTTTCTGGTCTCGATTCTCTTCCTTGCGACTTTCGTCATTTTGTTGTCTGACAAGTTTTTCATCGATGTTTGGGAGCATTAATAGAGGACCATTCGTTTTAGTCCATCAATTGTGTTTCCAGTTGAAGGAAATGTTTGCCTCCAAGGGTTTGTGTTTTGTGTTTTGATTTTGAATTTTTTTGTCTTGTTTGGATAACTAGTTGAGCTTATGCTTACCTCGACATTTATCTTTATTTTTATCTTTACTATATTAAAAAATGGGAGGCTGGAAAGTCATATTTAGACAATTGAATCTCAAACTCTTTAATTGACCATTTCAATAAGTTTACTAAAGTGATTTGTTTAAAATTTTGATTAATCATTATTTTTACTATATTAAAATGCGTGATAGACCATTTTTGCAGACTTATTTATCATTTATATATACCATTATTTTAAAATAATATTTATGTTATAGAATTAAACTGAGTCATGTTGAATTAAAAATATTCTTGAAATCTAAATCAAACTTTTTAATTGAAAAAATTAGTTTTAAATCCAATGCGTTTCAAATTTGCGGATTTCAAAAAGAACCTTTAAAACAAAATATAAAATTTGTGAGTTTTAAATTTAAAAGCATAATATACTTTTTAAATTCTAAAACTTAAGAAAGAAACAAATATATATGTTAAAGTCCTTTACAAAATATATATATATAATAAAAAGAGAAAAATTGAGTGGAAAAAGGAAAATTGAGAGAATAAAAAACTAAGAAAAAAATAAAATTTGAGAGAGAAAATTGCAATCCGAGAGAAAATACTTTAAAACATTCATAAAATGGGAGAAAAATACTAAAAACAAAAAGTCAAATTGAGGGGGGGAAAAGACAATTCGAGAGAAGAAAAAAACAATGTGAAGAAAATGGAAACTTTGAGAGAAAAATACATTTTAAGAAACAAAGACGCATTTAGAGAAAAAAAAATAAGTTGAGAGAAAAAGACTAAACAAATACAAATTAGGAAAGGGGAAAAAAAATTGGGCAAAACACACATTTAATCCTTGAGGTATGAAGTAGGTGTCTATTTAGTGTTTAAAGTTTTAAAATGGACACTTTTAATACGGAGTTTAAAAAATGATTTAAATAGTCCATGAGGTTGACTAACTAAAAGTCGATGTGGTATTTTTTAAATGGTTTTCGTAAGTTTGATTAATTTCATATTAGTTTAAGTTTAGGTAGCATTTTTATTTAATTTAATTTTTCAATTCCCCACTCCTGTTTTGGGTTCTAAAACTAAACCTTGAAGATTTAGAAATGATTGGAAAATAGGGTTTCCATTGTGGATTAGTACAGACAGGAACTTTCTTGTAAATGGGAACCAAAATGGTTAGGGGTGAAATTAATCACGCGCCCCTCACCGAGATCTCCGACGACGCTTTGCTGGAGATTTTTTTGGGTAGCGGGCAGAGAAGAGTCAAAAAGGAAGTGAGGTATTGAAACGAAGAACCTGAGGGAGAGGAGTGGAGAATTAAAAAAAAATTAAATTAAATTAGATATAAATGCCACCCAAACTTAAAATTAATATAAAATTAATTAAAGTTGTCCAATCAATTAAAAATACCACCTCATCTTTCTATTAGTGTCAAATAAGTTTGATGACCATTTAAAACCATTTCTAAATTTTAGGGACTAAAAATGTTCATTTTAAAATTTTAAGAATCAAATAGATACCTACCTTAAACTTTGAGGACCAAAAATATATTTTGCCAAAAAAAATGACAAGTTGAGGGGAAAATGATAAATTGAAAGAAAAAATGCTAAAGGAAGAGAAAACACTAAAAGAAGATCAACTTGAGGAAAGAAAGAATTAGAAATAGATTAGTTGAGAGAATATTATAAAAATACAAGTTGTGAAAGAAAATGAGATTAGTTGAGGGGGGAAAAGACAAATTGATTGGAAAAAAACAACTAAAAATTTACCGACAAAACACTTTAAAAATGGGGATTTTTTTAAAAAAATAATGTAAATTAAAAATAATAATAACACAAATATGGTCATTTTGAAAGTAATGTCAAATTTAGGGTACATGAATCGTGTACATGGGCCACGATTTAGCTAAGTCGCGGCCCGTGTTCACAAGTAGCTTAATAAAACGCGGCCCATGTACACGAGGAAGAGCAAAATCGCGTACCCCGTACACGATTTTTGTGCCATATGGAGCCAATCGACAGCATTCAATGACGTGGCCGCCATGTGGCTGCTAGGTAACTCGTGTACGTGGTACACGATTTCCATATGGAGGATAATTTTGAAAGTAATGTCAAATTTAGGGTACATGAATCGTGTACATGGGCCACGATTTAGCTAAGTCGCGACCCGTGTTCACAAGTAGCTTAATAAAACGCGGCCCATGTACACGAGGAAGAGCAAAATCGCGTACCCCGTACACGATTTTTGTGCCATATGGAGCCAACCGACAGCATTCAATGGCGTGGCCGCCATGTGGCTGCTAGGTAACTCGTGTACGTGGTACACGATTTCCATATGGAGGATAATTTTTTTTTATTTATTTAATAAGTTAAACTCAGTTCTTCTTCTTCTTTTTGTTCTTCTGGTTATTTTTCTCAGAACTCATATGGCAAAAACAAAGCATCTCATTTTAAGAAGAAGATGAAGAAATAATTTATCCTCTATTAACTGTAGCCACCTATTTTTGCCCGGCTTCTTTTTATAAAATTGGTTGCTAGTTCTTTTTTTTTTTAATGTTTGTTATTTAAATTTGCTTATTTTTGAAATGTCACCACTTTGATATTTGTTTGTTAGTTGCTAAATTTACTTTTTTATGCCTTTTATTTTATTCTTTTAAGTTGAAAAAAGCCATAATTTTTGGAAGAAAACAAAGTTTGGTTAAGTGAGTAAGTTTGGTATTTGGTTTTGCTTGACCAAAAGTTGTTGGTCCATTTTGGTGTTAAGCTCATTTTGACATGTTTTCAAATTGCAAAACCTTGGTCTTTGGTTTAATACACAAAAGTGGAAATGATTTTGGGTTTTTATACCCCTCTTTTCCTTCTTCAAGGGGGGATCTCCATCCATACACCAAAAGAAAACCCTAAAAGAAGCTCTCTTTTCTCAATCTTTTTTTTCTCTCATCCATAGCACAACACACCACTACATCCATCCACAAAAAAAAAAAAAAAAAAAAAAAAAAAAAAACCTACAATCCTCATATCCATATATACATCCAAACACATATCACAACCACACATGCCTTGAGAGGTAGAGAAAAAAAAAAAAAAAACAGTGAGCTTTCATTGAAAGCCAACAAAAATCTATAACACAAAAAAACAAAACAAAACAAAACAAAACTTAGTTGGAGGTTGCATTTGGCAAGGCTTGTCCCAAGGATCCGCGCCTCAAACAACGAGCTAGTTGGTTATTCTCGATCTCAACTTCTAGATCTTCATCTCTATCTCTAAATGCCCCTGAAAAACAATAGTTGAGTAAGGGCGTTTCGAGTTCTAGATCTCCATTTATATCTTGAGATACCCCTAAAAAACAATAGTTGAGTAAGGACGTTATGAATTTTCTTTCATCTTTATTGTTTATTACATATCTTCTTAATTTTATTACTATGTGAATCTTTACCTATCTCTATTTTTCATTATGCCTAGGATCCTTTGTTATGTTGATGCTACTGATTTTATTTTATGATTTTTCTCCCCTACCTATCTACCATTTTTTTTTCTCATCTTCTTCTTCTTGGCTCTTAAGTTCTTGCTACTAAAAAAAAAAAGGGCAAAGAAAAGATAAAGAGAAAGGAAAAAAGAAGCACAGTGTTCTAAAATCAAAAGAAAGTTGTATAACATACCTTAGATTGGGTGAATGAAACTTCACTTCGGATTTACAAAAATACATAACTTTTTTTGAAGGAGAGAAGTGAGAAAAGGAGGAGGAAAGAGTAAAATTCTAGAGAGAATAAGAGAGTGAAAGAAAGTGGGAAGAAGAAAGTGAAAAGAAAGAGGGTTTATGGTTTGATAAAGTAAAAAAAAATAGATTTTATTTGTTTTGTTATTTTATTATTCTTATTCTTATTATTATCATTATTATTAATATATATATATGCATATGAGGTCTGTGTTCTGGCATAAGGATGCTTTTTATTATTATTATTATTATTATTATTATATTGTTGTTGTTATTATTATTATTATTATTATATATATGTTTACGTGAGGCAGAGCAAAGTTAAGACTTTTTTTTTACTGTCGCGTCAGTGCACTGCACACTCGTGTTTTAATTTTTTTTTTCTTTTTTTAAGAATATTATTATTTCTATTATATTATTTTTTTTTTATATATTTTATATATGTATACATGGATATTTGTGCACAACTATTCAAACACAGTTTTCTAGCTTTCTCTTTTATTATTATTTAAATTCCATTTGAGTTGATTAACATTAATAATAATGTAATTATTATTATTATTATTTTTACTATTACTATATTTTTATTATATATATATCGTTTCTTTATTTCATATATATATATATATATATATATATATATATATATATATATATATATATATATTCATAGTGGTTAATTTGATATATATTTATTTTGTTGTGAAAAATTGTGGCAATCTTTTAAATTCATACTTTTTTTAAAAAAAGAAAAAAATATCCGACGATGGAATCTAGAAATATTTGGGGGTCCGATTTTCTAGTTTTCCTAAGGTGAGGATTCGATTCTTTGGAAGTCCAAGGTTGATTCCAATATGCTTTTCTTAAATTTTTAACATGCTTGTATATAATGTTTGTTTGTTTACTTGTTATGAATTAATTAATTTATTTTTGCGAGTTTATTCTATCTTTAAATTGTATTTGCATATTATTATTCTAATTTGATTTTTCTTCTAATTTGGTTCTTCTTGATCACCATCCATGGTTTCAAATCCTTTTTAAACGTTTTTTTATGCAAGTTTATTTTCAAGCTTTCAAAGTTGCATTCCTTCTTGTTTATGAAAGTTTTATAACTAAAAGCTTTATTTCCAAATTTTGTGATCTTTTATAAAAAAAAAAATGTTTCTTCTTTAAGGCTTTTTTTTTCCTTCCTAAAAATTCCTACGACGGAATCTAGAAATATTTGGGAGTCCGATTTTCTAGAATTCTTGAGGTGAGGGATCATTATCTTTGGAAGTCCGAGATTTTGATCCCAAGAAAAAATGAATTTAATTAAAACATTTAAAAAAAAACTTTCTTTTATAAAAAGGCTATTCTATGACGGAGTTGAAAAAATCGTAAAATTTTCTCATATTCTTGAGGTGGAGAATTTTTCCTAAGTTTTTGGGAATATTTCTAAAATAGTCAAATTGATGGATATTTATCTACTTATTTTATGAAATCATGACTTCAAATATTGGAGAAATGAGAGGTAAAATAAGACATTGTTTTAAAAATCTTTTTTTCCCTAAATAAGCTTTTTTTGTCTAAAATTTTTTGCAATTCAAGATTTAAATTTGGCCACCGTTTTAAACGGGTGTTGTGGGGTGCTAACACCTTCCCCACACACAAGTAACTTCCGAGCCCAAATCTGGTTTCTACATGCCGTTTTTTTTTCTTCTTTTTTTTTTAAAAAAAAAAAGTTGTTTTATTTTATTTTGGTGCCCAATCACACCATAAAAAGATTGGTGGCGACTCCTTTTAAAACCTCATTTTTCGAGAATGTCGGCCGCTCCGCGTCGCAAGGACGTGACGACATTAACCATCTCGTTACAAGTAAACTTACCATTGATTTGAGAACAACATCCCTAGTTTTAAGGAAAAGTCCACTCATCCATTAAAGTGCTTTGGGGTTTTCAAAAAAAAAATAAAAAAAATAATAAACAATTATAAAATTTGCCACATCACCCCTTCTCTCCACCCTTTTTCCTTTCTTTACGTCTTCTTTCACTTTCACTTTCTCTCTCATCTTGTGCTCTCCTCCCTCCCCCTCTCTCTCATCTCTTCCCTTCTCTCTGATGAACACTCCTAATCAGCCTTGAAATCAATAATAATAAGATAAATCGTGTACGTGGTACACGAGATCCACATAAAACGTGTACCATGTACACGATGTCTACATAAATCGTGTACCATATACACAATTAATTACACGTAAAACGTGTACCGTGTACACGTTTTCACTGACATGTAAATCGTGTACATGGTACATGATTTAGATTTAGGTACCCTATTTTAAACATTTCTTTTATTTTTTGCCATACATTTGTAATTTTATTTTGTTTACACATTTTAAAAATTATTAGTTTCAAAACTATCATAATTGTATCATTATTTATTTAAACAACATTATCTTAAAAATTAGCTCTAAAAATGGTCGAGGAAAAAATATTAAAAAAATAAATTGAGAAAAAGAATAATAAAAAGAAATTACAGATTGTAAAATAAACAAAAAAAAAAAAAGACAAGTTGAGAGAAAAACAACAATAATAAAAGACAACTCGAGGAAAAAAAGAATAAAAAATAGACAAGTTGCTAGATAAAAATACAACAACAAAAAACTAGTGAAACAAAAAAAAAAAGGATAAACTGACAGGGTAAATGACAAATTAAGCAAAAAAGTCGTAAAAATTGAGAGAATAGCAGTAAAAGGAACTTCACAGGAAAAGGAGTTTAAAAATAGGTAGGTGAGAGAAAAATGCGAAAAATAGTAAGAAAAGAAGCGAATTGAAAGCAAAAGTTAGATATCGATGAAAATGTCAAAGTCTCAATTTTATGAAAATGTTGATGTCGATAGATATTTCTGAAAAAAAAATTCAAAAAAATATTTAAATTGATAAATAAACATTATACATTTTTTAAATGAGTTAAATACTTGTTATAAGTTACATTTTCTTGTTATTTTTTGAATATTTAATCAATTTTATACGGTATAGTGGAAATGCCGATTCCCTCTTATGTCGATGTCGAACCCATGGACATGTGAAAATGTTGATGGAAATGTCGATATGTCAATGAAAATTTAATACCATGATTGAAAGGAAGATAAAAATTTCTAAAAAAAAAAAACTAAAAACATGCGAATGGATAAGATAACTTGAGTGAAAAAAAGGAAAAAAATACAATCAATTTATATCCCTAAACTTTAGTAATTGTATTAATTAAAACCACAAACTATAATAATTATATGAAATTAAACTCTAAACTTTCATAAATAAATAAATTTAGACTCTATATATACAATTAAAATAGACATTATTTTTAATTTTAACATGATCATCTAATATCTATTAATCTTCCATTGAAATTCAAGTAATTTGTCTGCACATAGAATGCATTTACAAGTTTTTCGAAGTTTTAGGAAAACTAGGTAACATAAACACAAATATGAAGTCAATGAATAAAGTAAATTTGATGCCCTCAACATTAAATAAAAAAAAAAGTATTAAATAATTTAGGTAAAAACTTAAACAAAAAAAAAAGAAAAAATATTGGGCAATATCATTATAGCAGTAAAAATAATAACATAATCTAATTACATTGTATATATTGTAAAATAGTTTCCTCCTAAAAGTCCAGAGTAAAGAACAAGAGAAAAAGTGACAGAAGAAGTAGGAAAGGGAATGATCCTAATTAAGCAGCATATTGAATAAACAAGTAGTTAAAGTTACCTTAAATCATTCCATCAATAAAAAAACCCACCAAAGCTTATATTATAGCATTTTCTTAACTGATTCATTTTTATTTACAACAGAGTCCCCTTGCAATCTCATTCTCTTGTTTCACAACCATAAGCTTTTGACATTTTGCCTTTCAAAAATTTCAAACTCCAACAAGCCATCAAAAGCAATCTTCATTCATCATCTTAACTTTTAGTAAGAAAATCTCAGTTTTTCTTGGCCATTAAACGACAAAACTCGTCTCCCGTTTCATCCATTTGAATCTACAATAAAGTACTGTTAGGAAAGAAGCCCACTAAGCTCCAGCCCAAAAAGGGCCCAAAAGGATTGTTAAATTTTTGGTTAATTTGGTTAATCCGTATTGTTAGTTTAAAAGGAGGTTTGTTCCTCTGTTTTTTCAGTTGTATTCAGTTGAGGTAGTTCAAGAGTTATTTCACCTCTGTATATCTATATATGTTCAAGCTCTTTGATGATCAAGATAGCTTGGACTTTCACTCTTCGATAATAAAGGAGTTTACAGAGGTTTTTCTCTTGGCAATTCTCTTTGATTACTCTCTGAAGTACAAACCACATTTCTCTCAAATTCCAAATGATTTGTTTCAATCATTTCAACCACTAGCTGCTCCTTTTCCTTCATATTATGTGTCTACATTAATACATATTATATAGATATGTCAAAACAAATGGTGGTTTCAAGTGTCTAACCTTCGTTATCTATGGAGTCATAAAATAATGAGTAGTCAATCTGGTTTGAATTCCTCAACATGAAAAAATATTATAAATTAAAACCTTTGAAAAACACCTACTTTTTATCAAAGGCTATTAAAAACCTCTGGAAAAAGGCCATTAAAAAACCTTTAAAAAATTATCTTCTCCTTTATCGAGATATTTAAAAAACCTTTGAAAAAAACATTATATTTATCAAAGGCCATTAAAAACCTTTGAAAAATTACCTTATCCTTTATCGAATGTATTTAAAAAAACCTTTGAAAAATATTCACTTTTTATCAAAGGTTCTTTAAAACCTTTGAAAAATATATTATATTTATCAAAGGACATTAAAATCTTTGAAAATTGTATTATTCTTTATTGAAGGTATTTAAAAAACCTTTGATAAATATCTACTCTTTATTGAAGGTTATTAAAAACCTTTGAAAAAGATATTATATTTATCAAAGGACATTAAAATTCTTTGAAAATTATATTATCCTTTATCGAAGGTATTTCAAAACCTTTGATAAACATATACTTTTTTATCGAAGGTTCTTAAAAATATTTGAAAAAAATATTATATTTATCAAATGACATTTAAACCTTTGAAAATTATATTATCTTTTATGGAATGTATTTAAAAAGCCTTTTTAAAATATCTAGTTTTTTATTGAAGGTTATTGAAAAACCCTTTCAAAAAAATATATATTTATCAAAAAAAATGAAAAGCCTTAAAAAAATATTATCTCTTATATTTAAAAAACCTTTAAAAAATATAAACTTTTTAAACGAAAACCTTCAACCTTTTATCGAAGGTTATAAAAAAAAATCCTTCGAAAAATGTTTTTCACAATATTAAAAATGTTTAAAAATAATATTGTATTTTAAAATCATTAAAAAAAGACACATGGTTTATGTTTGAAAATACTGTAGCCCAGCCCAACTTTTCGATTCTTGTCCTTTTCCTTGTCCTTTTCCTCTCTCTGTAGATTCTTGCTCGTCGAACTTTCTGGATTCGACGCCACCATCGATTTGTGGAGTTCAACAACTTCCAAACCAGTGATGCCTCCATTTTTATCCATTACCTCATCTTTTCCGCCCTAATTCGCTTATTCACCTTCGTCCTTCAACTTCACATCTATATCTAATTATCCTTAATCACAATCGGATTGTCATTGCAATCGCAATCAGATCGCAATTTTCCCCTATTTCAAAATTCAAGGTATATAGACTTTGTTTCTTCGTTTGATTTTGCTTTTGAAGTTTAGATTCTGCTTATTGCTGGCTGCTTTGTCTGTAATTGATCTTCATAATCTCGTGGTTGATTTTCGTTTCTATGGCTTCTCTCTCGGAGAGAAGTGAAGTTACTTTCGATATGTTCTCTAATTATAGAGGAGTTAGTAAGAAAAGTCTTTTTTCCAATCTCATTTTTAATATCTTCGAGTAATTATGATGTAGTGTAATTAGTAGTAGCTTTTTTTAGTTCTTTGCCCTGTTGATGAATTCTGGTTTTAAGAGAGATAGAAATTACTATGAAAAGTGTACAAACAAAGGAAACATATAAGGATAGTGCTGCCTTGGTAATTACTTGGATTGATTGGAATCAAGGTAATCAATCAATCCAGACAATGGGCTTCATACTCTCTTCATATTGGAATGAAGAGAGTATGAAATATGAAGAGAGTATGAAGGGGATAAAAAGAAGAGGCAGCATAAACAAGACAAGTTTCTCCACTTTTAATATATGTAAACATGTTTGCTATGTCATATACCTATTTTCTAATTACAAATGTAGGAGAATCATTTTTCTGCGTTACTTTTGAGTAAATTGGGAGAAGGTAGTTTCCTCTGGAACCAATTGTGTTCATGAAGATTTTTGTCGCCACAAAAAACGAGTTAACATTAGGCATAGTATGTTGGGCTTCTGAAAAACTTGTTAGTAAATGTCATTTCTTGTGATTTGTTTTCCAATATTGCATCAATTGTTATGTCATTATTTCTGTTAGGAGTTAAATGAGCTAGATCCAAATTATCATCTTCTACTTTCTCTTCGCTTATTTGAAGAAACATAAGGAAGTTGCAAGGTTAAATTTTGTATCAATTGCTAGGTTGTTGAAAGAGAGCTATTTCTATTAGGAGTTGAATAAGAACTAGATAAGATCATTTAATGCTGCTTGCTCTTCATTTTCTGAAGGAACAAAAACCAGCATGTGAGAGCAATAATATTTTGTTTAGATTAATGCTCAGTTTTGTTCTTTTCAGCTTTCTCTTTGTTATTTGTCAAGAATCAAGATTTCACCATTTGAATGTAACTCATGGAGCTAGCACATACTGATTTAGAACCAAAATAGCCAAACGAAAAAAACACCCCACAAATTTCGTAAATAAGGAAATGCACAAAAGCCAAAAAAAAAAAAACTATGCAATGACTGCACTAGAAACTCGAAGCCACCAAAATTTAGGGTGTTTCTATGTTGTTTCTCACAGGTTGCCTTGAAGATGTTGATAGTTGTACATAGAACATTGACAGAACGATCCAACCTTCAGGGAAGAACTTCTCAACTATTCACACAGAGGACACATTCTCCAAATATCAAAATTTAAGGTCGATTTAAGTCCTCTTGGTAAAATGCTTTCTCTTTAAATTCTATGAATTTAACCAGTATGCCGATGAGGATGTCTTTTATAGTTACAACAACACACATTCATCATGTTGGATAACATATGAAGTTCTAATCAAGATAGCTTTTAATTATTTCAATCGTATGATTTCTTTTCTCTAGTTTGTTTTGTCTAATTTTATATAATATTAATATACACTTCTTTGAGAGTTGATAAAAGAAATATCACATTTTTTGTTTTCCTCTGTTCTTTAAGCTGATTGTTTATTTCTTGTTGACTATCTTCTATTTTTTTTGTTTGATTTTTGAGCTTTTGGTTTTTGTTGTAATTTTCTCTTGTTATTGGATTTCTTCTTTGTTCAATGAACTGATTGTTTGTTGCTTCTTGACTATCTTCCAATCCAACATTATTTTGTTGTCTGTAGTTGGATTTCTGTTCTATTTTTGGTTCTCTGTTCATGAAGTCGATCGCCCATTTCTTCTTGACTGTCTTCTAACCTTCTGTGCTTAATTCTTGTTCTATTTTTGGTTTCTATATTCTATTGAAATTGAGTTTCAGTTTCAGTTTCTAATTCCAGAGAAACATGGATGTGTTCGTGGTTATGAAGTAGGTGTTACTCCTTCCGAGTTGTTTGGATCATCTTCTAATGTACGTGATCTTGAGCATTGTCTTAACGAGTCTAAACAACTTCTTCAAGAATCTGAACAACAAAGAAATGCTGAGGTACAAGCACTCAAACATCAAATTGTTGAATTAGAAAATCGTTTTGAGGATAGATTTCCAAAAAAGATGGCAGAGTTGCATAAACAATTTGTTACTAGTTGATTGTTAGATGTTTTAAAATTTTTGTAATCTTTTTGTTTAAGTCGTTGCTATATAAACAATTTGTGAGATCATGTCAGAATTATCAGCAACTTTTATACCATCTAAGTTTATTTTCATCTTAAACCACTCTAGTAGTAGCTTCCCCATCCCTTTTTGTTCCAGTCTTGTGCTTGACATTTTAGGGCACTACAAGTGCCTGAATTAGTAGAGAACTTTCCGAGGTTTGCTAGTAATAAGCTGAAAATTAGTTTAATTTGGCTTTTATGCTATTGTATTTAAATGCTAAAGATTTTTGCAGAGATTTTTCGAAGGATTTACAAACATTGATAGAGAATTGTTTTTGAAGGCTTTAAAATATTTGAAAATAGCATTATAAGCCTTTAAAAATAATGAAAACCTTCTAAAAAGATAATTTGACAATAGTTAATTATCAATAAATAATTTGACATTTATTGAAGGCATGCAACCTTTGAAAAATAATTTTTGAAGGTTAATGTATCTTGAAAAAAAAAATCGATGGGATCTATTTCGACAATTGTTGAAGGTTTTGTTAACCTTCGAAAAAAGATTTATCAAAGGTTTGTTTAAACTTTCTTCAAAGGTTGTGATCTTCGAAAATAGTTAGATTTCTTGTAGTGACATATGCTATAAGTACAACAAAAATCTGCAATTTTAATCAAATTCGTATTTGAGAACATCATTTCCAATCAAAATAGTTACCGGCCTAATGTGTAAACAAATTAATATTGAATGCCGCATCACAATCGTCCTCTCAAGCTCGTTGGAGAATGATATAATTGGTATCTTTCGCAACAATGGCTTCTAAATGTCACAATGTAATCAAATATTTTCATTTTTTGAATGAAGCATGCAAATACTTCAAGTGCAAAAAAACCTTCATTTTAAGACAATTCTCGATATATCTCCATAGTTCATGCATGGGAATATAACAATGCATCTTCTAAAACGAAAACTTGTCAGTTTGGAAAAATAATCAAGGCTCAAATATTGTAGTTTATTGAATGTCATTTCATATTTCCTTTCTCAGCTTCTTCCTTCAATTAAATGGTCATCGTTTTTTGCATCCTTCTAAAATCAATTTTGGATTCAATCCACAGAAGGATTTAGCAAATGGGTCAGTCTATGACCAGTTATTTTGAAGAAAAGCTAAATAAACTGAACTTCACTCTCTGCACAGGTTTTTAAAATACCAAATGATCTATTTGATTTTTGATCTGCATGTGTCAAATATGATGATGTAATTGGTTTTCCTCCATATTCTGCAAAAACAAATCACATCCAATCATGAAACAATTTACATTCATGCCAAAACTGCCATCTGGATTTTAAAGTCATTTGTAATATTGGCAGAAATAAACAAATTACCTGCTGCTGAATAAATAAATTCTAATGGCTGATATCAAAATCCTTCTCCCAAACTTTCAAGACAATGAGATTAATATTTTCAACAATGGTCTCTGGATCTTAATCTCTTTAGCGACAAAAAAAAAAATCATTTCAGGACAATTTAATAACTAAATAGTACAAAAAGCTTGTGAGAGTCTTGGGCAAATCACAAATTGTCCCTACAAAATTTATTCTGCCATACTTCCTTACTCCAAAGGAATTCCAAACTTTGAAGCAATGGGGCTTTGTTTTGTGACCTGTCCTTCCACAAATAATGCATAAGTTTTGGCAGTTTAGTTAATATCACTTTCTTCAAAGGTAAATTCTGCACAAGTTTTAGTTAGCTTGGTTTCAAATTCTATAAAAGAAATCTGTGAAGAACAATTTCTACGAATAATGTTTTGAAGCACTTTAAAAGGCACTTTTCAACATGCTCCGCAGGTAGTGTAAAATTTTGATGTAGCAATACAAAGTACTTTGGAGAGCTCTAATGAATTTTTCATCCCAAGAATGTCCTTCAATCCACTTTAATCTATTTCCAGATGCCGAGTTGCTGAAGAACTTTGACTAGATAATATATTCTGGTAGAAATGCTTCTATATTTCTGAAAATTAGAAGTTTTGACGAGGATATATATGGTTTAGCTTTGGCAGACATTAGAATTCCAAGCAATTAACTGAGGTTTCAAACCATCATACTTTTTTTTTATGGGTAACATTTTGCCTCTGAGAGTCTGCAATTTGTACCCTTTTTGAGATTTTGCAAAGGAATGTGAAATGAATTTTCCATTGTGGCCATTTCATCTTCAAATACCCTGCTTTCAAATTTTCCAAATAAGGAACTGACACTCGCAGACTGTAATTAACAACAATCATCAAATTATGTTCATTATTCTCATACAACAAGCAAAGTTTCTATGTTAACATCAACAATGAAATTTAACCCACTTTCAAAATCTTTCCCTGTACATAGAAAAATGTTTCCTAGATGAAGCTTCAGAAACAATTACAAAGTTTTTAAATTTCATTTAATTAGTATTTTTAAAAGATATTCCAAACACACTGTAAAAATATTACCATGTAGATATATATGAAAATATACATTACCCATGTTTCAACATAATTTTATTGATACCACATATAGTTACAACTATCAAATAATGTAGATTGAAGTTGTATATATTTATCAAGATACAAATTAACTCTGCAGAACCATGTATAAGTTAGCTTTCCTAAATTAGTTCAAGCACAAAAGGGTTTTAGTGCCTGACCTTTTCTTATGGATGGAATAATCATATAGTAATGTGTGATCAATATTATAATTCTTGTTGTTCCTCAACTTGTGAAGAAGAAGGATCAGATTGATTTTCCTCCACATTCTGCATCAACATATATTCATAAAAAAATCACACCAACTACAAGCATTTTTTGTCAAAGTCATATATAATTGAAAAGTTTGTTACCAATTGAAATATATATGTACTAACCTCTTCTGCAAACAAATATTGAATGTTGGCATCAAGATTGTCCTCCCAAAGTTGTCGGAAAATGACATTGATATCTTTTACAATGATCTCTTCTGAATTAACTTTTGGGATTGGGGGATTATAATAATAGCTAACACCGAATGTAATACGTTTAGTTGGCAAAGCAGGTGTGCTTACAATTCCCAGAGAGAAAACCTTCATTTCAGGACAATTCCAAACATTTACATCCTTCAAGTATGGAAATCTGACGACGCATTTTCCAGAATAAAAGTTTGTCAGTTTGGAAGAATGCGAGAGTTGAAAAGATTGCAATCTGTTGAATACAATTTCATCATTTCCTTCTTCAGCTCCTTCTGCAATTACAGTAATCATCCTTTTGCATCTTCTTACAATCAAAACTTGGAGTTCCACCAAGGCTCTAGCCACTGAAGGATCCAACAGATGGGTCAGTCTATGACATTCATCCACCTGAAGATGTGACAAATTTCTAAAAGACATTGATGATGGAAATAAAGTATTCAATAGGCTACATCTTGATATGGTTAGATTAGACAAATTTTCAAGTGATGAGATATTATTCTTCTGTGAGGTTTCCTTCCATAAATGCCTAAGCTTGGGCAGTTCGGATAGATGCAATCTCCTTAAAGGCATAGATGTTGCATTCTGATATTCTTCCACATTAACCAATTTCTCAGTTGGAAATATTTCTTCAATAAATGTCCTTCTTACTTCAAACTCTTCAAGTCGGTGTAATATTCGTACAACTTCCATTGGCAATTGAGTTAAGTTGCAGTCCAAAGAACCAAATAACTTCAGAGATTTAAGCTTCGAAAACAACTCCGGATCATCCTGCATTTGTTAATTAAAAGTGGAAATATATTATCAATTAACTTCAAACTTTGTTAATTAAAAGTGAAAATATATTATGTCAATCAATCAAGTCCAGTATTTTATTTTCTTTCTAAAGATAATATATTTATAATAAAGAAAATTAGAAACCATTGCTCATGTAATAGGGTTTATCAATTTAAAGACATGCATCAGACAAGAAGTAAGGTTAATCAAGTATATATGCTCTCTAAAGTAAAACAATATATTAAGTGTACGTTTGGGATTGCTTTTGGAAGGATAAAAGTAATTATGGGAAAATCTTAATTGTTTTACATGTTTGGTGAAATTAATTATTCAATAATTTATCTAAAATCAATTCTCAATTCCTTCTTACATGCAAAATCACTCAATTAGTAGCTTTTGAAAGTAGCTTTCCTAAAAATCGGTTGTATTCTCTAACTAATTTTTCAAAATTCCAATCTCATCCTTCCATATATATTCTTTTGTCATAAACCTATTTCATCTTATTTCAATAAAATTTTGATTAATTCCATATTTATGACATTTTTTCCTAAACTTTTTTCAAAAGATTTAGATTAAATAAAATAACTTGTCATTTAAATCATATAAATTTTTAAAAATAATTGAAATTATATATCTACTTTGGTCATTATAGCTAAATCACAACAATTTCGTATTATTTTACCAAACACTATAATCTGTTTTTCCAAGTTTAAAGTTAAAATTTACCAAACACTAATTTGCTTCATGCGACTACTGATTTTTCTAAAAGCAAAGTTTCCAACAATTATTTTAAAAGCTACAATAATTCCAAGCTAAGTCTAAGTCAAATATATTCTCAGCTCTTAAAAATTACACTACTGGTAAAAAGAAAAAAAAATTGTATTGCTGTATTAACTGCTTTTGATTTAAGAGTTATATCACAAATTTCTCTCCAAATAAATGGAATCTATAATTATACTTTTCAACCTTTTGTCTTCCTTCACAAGATTTTATTCTTAGAACTTCACGGATTTTTGGGACAGATCATAGATAATAGGAAGAGAATATTTGACAAACATAATGAACAAGAGATAATCAAGTCGCTCATATTAAAATAATAATATAAATTACATTCTTATTTATTTAACTATTTAAAAACACTTCAAATCCTGACATGTAAGAGACAACAATTTATTTGACAAAATATTCAATAAACAAGATGCTGTAGAATTACCTTGGAAGTCTCAGATTGCGTTGATTTAAGCATATGCACTGTCTTTTGCCTCTCAAGAGACTCTATCAAATTACCGAAATCTATTTGTATGTGTTCTTCCTTAAAGAATTTGACTGGATATGCCATTTTAAGTTTTGGACATTGACCAACGTACAAATCTCCTATATCTTCAAAAATCAGAAACTCAGAAGGATCCTTAATCCATACGTACTCTAGGTTTGGCAGATTAAATAATCTCAAGTGTCTCAAATTTGGGAGCAACACAGCACTTTTTTCTGTAACATTGAGCTCTTGCACTTCAAATATCGCTTTCAATAAATTGCAGTCCTCAATCACTAAATGACTAAGGCATGAAAGCATGCTCATTGTATTTGAAGCAAAAACTTTCTCAAGACTGTTGCATGAATAAATCCCTACTACTTTGAGTTTGGAAAAGGAATTAGGAATGAGTATATTGTGCCATATCATCTTCAAATTGTCTGCACCACCAATTCTCAGGTTCTCCAAATTAGGAAGTGATACCTACAATTTACATACTTGATAATTCAGTTGGGACAATCATCACACCATCATCTCGTGCCAAAAGTTGCTAAGAACATACATTGTACAGTTATTTAAAGTGACTCGAACAAATTGTAAAATGGTCACACTTGAATATTAGCTTCCTTGGATAGGTAAATCTAAGAAACCCCCATTTGAGAATCATTTCATTTTTAGTTTTCTATTTTTGAATTTTATGCTTATTTTCTCACAAATTTTTTTTACTATGATTTTTATTTTTCTTAAAGAAACATTTGAATTCTTAGTCAAATTTCAAAAACACAAAACTATTTTTTTGTAGTTTTCAAAAGTTGGCTTGAATTTTGAAAACGTTTTTAGAAATTAGATAACAAAACAAAGAAACTCATAGGTGGAAATAATGTTTATAAGCTTAATTTTAAAAAATGCAAAAGAAAAAATATCAAATTGTTATCAAACAGACCATAGTAAATCTCTTTATCTTTATTAGTTTTTCCGTTCATCATTTATGTATCCATCAATATTTTAAAGATGAAAATACCCAAATAAAAAAATTATTTTTCATTATTGACGTTTTAAAAATTAGCTAGATCAATGGTAAGTTGTAGAGTGTAAGAGTGATTTTAATTTTTAACATTGAAATAAAAAATAATAATTAAAAAAAAAACACTCATATAGAAGAACATGCGAGATGAATGGTAACGAGAATAAAAGGTTAAATCTGAATGAAAAAAAAATGTCTTGTTAAAATATGTTGAAATTTTTTGAGCTCACCTGTTCACTGAAAAATGAACCGCCATTGCTAATTGTGCTTGTTTCGATCTTTTCTAAAGCATCAAGACTTAATTGTCCGAGTTTCTCGATTTTGGAGCAAAATATTTGGAGACGTGGTAATGTACGTAGCGATAAAGACTTCAAATGAGTAAACTCAATTTGGTCGGTTGCCTCTTCATTTTCCATAACAAAGATCACCTCCATCTTCTGACAAAAAGAAATATTAATCTCCTCAAGATTCAAAATGTCATCCAAGATGCAGTTGAAAAAGAGAGTTCCCAATTTATTACAATTCCATATGGTTAATATCCTCAACTTGTTGAAAGGAGATTCTCTGACATACCCATGAATTATACTCTCCAAATTCTCCAAGTTTGCCATTTCTAGGTACTCCAAATTGGATAGGATTTTTCGTAAAGGCTTGTTCTGTTCGTGGATAAAATGTTGAAGTTCTAAATTACCAGAAAGGTCGAGATGCTTCAAATGTGAAGAGTACACATTTTCATTTAATTCCGAGTGGACAACCTTTGTACCAATTGATCCTACTAAACACAGTTCATCTGACTTCTTTAACAACGTTTTTATCCAATCATCCAAACATCCTGATTCCATCTCGAGACACAATATTCTAGATAAGTCTTTCATTGGATATCTTATTCTTCTCCGACCAATATTAATCTTGAACTTTTCTAAATCCAACTCTCTCGAAAACAATTGTTTTGGCATAATCTTTTCATCTGGAATGTTTAAATTTAAAGCATAAAGGTGTGGCAAGTACCTGAGCTCAGAAAGACTTGCATTCTTTCTTCCTTCGTACCATTCTTCTCCTTCCCATCCATCAAAAGTTTCGAGATATAATTCTTCTAATTTTGTCAACCTTGAAAGAGTATTTGGTGGAATTACCTTCAGATATTCACAAGATGATAGATCTAACACTTTCAGCTGACTCAATTGACTTATAGTCGAAGGAATTTCGACGATGTTAGATCCTTTAAAACTGAGAATCTCAAGTTTTTTTAACTCACCAATCATATCTACGTTTCCCAATTCACAATCAAGTAAATGTAATAATCTAATGTTTACAAAGGAGCAAGGAGATAGTGAAAATAGGGATATTTTCACACATTTTAATTCTAAACCTCTGAGCTCTTTCATTTCTTCGAAAAAATTCTCTACCAACTCATACCCGTCAAAATATGGTCTAGATAATCTTAATAATTGAACTTTGGGTAACATTAACTTTTGGGGAGGATTATGCAAACCTCCGACGTCTAAGTACACTGCAGTATGATTACCTGACAATTTCTCTTCTTCCCATTCTTCATCTCGCCTTATCACATAGCTCAATGTACGAATTTGATCATTCTTAGATGCAATCAATATGGCTACATCACGAACTAGATCATGCATTTTCACATGATTGTCCTTGGACTCGTACTGTAGAAGCAAAGAACAAGATATAAGATCGTCAACCAATTTTGTTATTCTATGTCGTCCTTGGGCCACAGTACCAACACCACGTAGGAAACCCATGCTTATAGCATATACTTGCAAGTCTTCCACATTAATCTCAAAGTCTTCTGGAAACATGCTACATAACAAAAATAGTAACTTCACCTCTTCACCTTCTAAGTAATCGT
Source organism: Trichosanthes truncata (assembly GCA_033996785.1). Taxonomy (NCBI): domain Eukaryota; kingdom Viridiplantae; phylum Streptophyta; class Magnoliopsida; order Cucurbitales; family Cucurbitaceae; genus Trichosanthes; species Trichosanthes truncata. Next base: position 40,273,794 of record JAWPNB010000004.1, on the reverse strand, counting down.
AACTCAATTTTAGTGAAGAATACACCTTTTTGTCCATTCCTCTAATGTTCACAGCCACAGGGGTTTTTAGCTGATGTAAGGCATCTTTCCAAATGGAGAAACGTTTATTCTGTAATGCCTTAGCAACTGTAGTAATAGCAATAGGCAAATGTGCACATTCCATCACTATTTGCTTAGCTATAGGCTCCAAATCTTCAACAATTTCACCTACGATCGTCTTAAATAAATTCCATGACTCATCTTCCTTTAAAACTTTTATCTCAAAAGTGTTATTGATGCACATTTCATTTGAGAGCAAATGTTTATCTCTAGAGGTAAATAAGATCTTGCATCCTTTGTGATCCACAACATTTGGAATCCCTATTGTTTCCAAATCAATATATTCCCAGACATCATCAAACACAACAAGGATGCTTTTTTCCATCTTCAATCTCTGTTGTAGCTTAAATGCTCTTCCTTCAATTGTTTCTTGTTCGAACTTCAAACCTAGCAGGTCAGCTAGTTGTCCTTGAATTCTTTTTAGATCTGGTGTTTGGCTGATCGTCGATATTACCACTTCATCAAATGACTTTTTCTCCATAATTTTTCTTAAAATTTCTTTTACAAGCATTGTTTTGCCAACACCCCCCATCCCGTGCACTCCAATCTTATTGACATTACCATCAAATAGTGCATCCATGATTTGTTCCATGGTCGACTTTCTTGATTCAAAGTCTAGAAAGTCAAATATTTTTGGCAATGAACTCACAACCAATGGGCCAGGTAAATTATAGGACACTGTACCAAAATTCCCCTCCTTTTTCATCTTAAGAACATCATCTGTCAATTTGCTTGCTTTTCTACTTAACTTGTGTCGTTGGACCAAATTTGAGCACAATCTATCATGTTGACCTTCATTGACTAGTATGGCCTCAGATTTTCCAATCATGTCATCAACCTCACTCAACCATTTCTCAACCTCAGGTTTTATTTCTTCTGTATTTCTTCTTACATTATAGACCATGCGTTGAACAAATTCTCTTGTATCCTTCAGCTTTTCAACTTGGCTCTTGAGTTCTTGAAAGTAGCTATTAATCAAACATAGATAACCCAGTTCACGAAAAATGGGCTCGACAGTGTATTCAGCAATTTTTCCAATGATTGAAATAAGAATTTCCATTGCCTTGTACTTGATCTTCAGAAAGATAACCTACAAAATATTTAAAAGCTAAAGATCGATAACGAATTTACCTGAATAGAAATTTTGGCAAACAAACACAGATCGAACCAGTTACACAGTAGAAGTCAACACAGGAACAACAACAAGCAACAACTACAACAAAATTCAAAAAACCAAGATAATTTCAGCTTAAGAAAATGAGGAAAAAGAATATGGAAAAAAATCTAATTTATTCTCAATCAAAATTATTAAGAAAAGTAAAGGGACACGTTCTATATTGTAGAACACCTGTCAAAATTATTAGAATAAAAAAAAATCTTACAAATCTTGTATTATATTACAATATTGTTCATCTCACATTTTTCCAATTGTATAAAAGAGTATTTTAAATGATATTTTTCAATAATTGAATGTATTCAACAAGGGTGTGTTTGGATTGAAGAGTTGGGGGTGTGGAGTTGGGAGAACTCCTCCCAACTTCTTGTTTGGTTCAAGAATTTTTTAACTCTTATTGTGGACCCCACAAACATATTAACTCTTCCTCCAACTTCTTATTACGATCCTCGCAAACTTATTAACTCTTTCTCTAACTCTCCATGGGGGGCCCACCACTTTTCTATCTCATTTTTTTCTTCACCTCACTTCACTCTTACCTCTTTCTCTTCTCCCCTATCCTTTCTCTCTCTATTTTTTTACATAAAATTTTTAATTGCTTAATTTTTTTAAAAAAATCTTTATTTTTTATATAAATTTATTACTAATTTTTAAACAATAATTATTAAAAAATATATATCTATTTTTTTCCTCTAATTTTAATAAATTTTTAACAAAAATATTTTCCTTTTTATTCTATAATTTTATTGTCACAACCCGCCCCAGATTACTCTACCAAACCTAGGATTAGTTGTGACAACAGTAGACCACCAAATGTGCAATGAAATCTATTGCCAAGTCTTTATCTCTTATCTCATTATCTAACTTTATCTATAGATATGTCATAAACAACACAGTCAAGATTTCTCTCTTTACTTACAATAGATGATATGCAATGACTTGACAAGACTGGTGGTAGATTCTGATTAGCTAACTCTGGTTGAAACTCAAGAGCAACCTGGTGGAAAATTAAGAATAAAAGAATGAGCTAAAAGGCCTAGTGAGTGGTGATTCCATAAGAAAATAAATTTTCACAAAAAATTATTCTCTAACTAAACAGAAGTTCATAGCTCTGTAAAATAATGTAAATCACAAACAATTTAGAAACTTTTGAGATCACTTAAAGACATTAAAATCCGTAAATAAAACAACTCTTGAAAACAAGAATAACACAACAACGATTCCAGCTCTTGAAACATAAGCACATGTTAGTAAAAACATAGATAAAGAAATCCACAATTACAGCTCTGGAAAGCATAAACATAATCAGTAAAATTCATCAGCAAACTTGTACCCAAATCTCTGTCATATTGGTGTAGAGTAATCTCAATACGCACAACAGAGCAATCTCTGTCATACTATGTATTGAATAATCTCCAAATACATAGCAGAACATATCTTTGTCATACTATGCACCGAGTAATTTCAAGGAATATAGCAGAGCCAATCTCTGTTATACGTAATGCCTCAGAACCAGGATTTAGACCAATATTCAAAATCTGGATTCGGCACCTAATGACCCAACATTCCCATGTATCCCCTGCGGCCTGGGCACACGAGCATACTATGGAAACATATTCTCATAGCATACCGGGTAATCACCAAAGGTACAAAGATCTAGTGATTTGAAAATCACTTCCAGCATAAATCTCTTAAATCACAAATTGCTCTAAATCATAAAAACTCTTAACTTCTTAAACTCTTTCTGAAAATTACATTCTTTCTCTAAAACAATATTTCATAAACTTGAGAGATTTATGAAATAACATTAAACATTTATAATTTCTCAAATAATCATCAAATCTCTCAAATAATATAAAACATTTCCAAAGTCATTTTTTCTCTAAAACCATATTTTATAAACCTCATATATTTCTCAATAAACATTAAAACTCTTCTAATTTCTCAAATAATCATAAAATATCTCAAATACATCTCTAAAACAATAACTCGAGCTAAAATCATAAGATTACTGGAATTTCATAAAAAGTTTCTGAAAATCTCATAACACATTTACTCTAAAACCATATTAAATTATTGAATACTTGAAATTTCATAATAATAATTCAATTTATGAAATTATTACAAGATGCAGTTGAAAAAGAGAGTTCCCAATTTATTACAATTCCATGTGGTTACAATCCTCAACTTGTTGAAAGGAGATTCTCTGACATACCCATGAATTATACTCTCCAAATTCTCAAAGTTTGCCATTTCTAGGTACTCCAAATTGGATAGGATTTTTCGTAAAGGCTTGTTCTGTTCGTGGATAAAATGTTGAAGTTCGAAATTTCTAGAAAGCTTGATATGCTTCAAATGTGAAGAGAGCACATTTTCAACTAATTCCGAGTGGACAACCTTTGTACCAATTGATCCTACTAAACACAGTGCCTCTGACTTCTTTAACAACGTTTTTATCCAATCATCCAAACAACATCCTGATTCCATCTCTAGATACAATATTCTAGATAAGTCTTCCACTGGATATCTTATTCTTCTCCGACCAATAGTAATATGGAACTTTTCTAAATCCAACTCTCTCGAAAACAATTGTTTTGGCATAATCTTTTCATCTGGAATGTTTAAATTTAAAGCATAAAGGTGTGGCAAGTACCTGAGCTCAGAAAGACTTGCATTCTTTCTTCCTTCGTACCATTCTTCTCCTTCCCATCCATCAAAAATTTCCAGATATAATTCTTCTAATTTTGTCAACCTTGAAAGAGTATTTGGTGGAATTATCTTTAGATATTGACAAAATGATAGATCTAACACTTTCAGCTGACTCAATTGACTTAGAGTCGTAGGAATTTCGACGATGTTAGATTCTTTAAAACTGAGAATTTCAAGCTTTTTTAACTCACCAATCATATCTACGCTCCCCAGTTTACAATGAATCAAATGTAACAATCTAATGTTTGCAAAGGGGTAAAGAGATGGTGGAGATAGGGATATTTTCACTTGTTGTAATTTTAAACCTCTGAGCTCTTTCATTTCTTCGAAAAAATTCTCTACCAACTCATACTCGCGAAAATGTGATGTAGATAATGTTAATAATTGAACTTTGGGTAACATTAACTTATGGAGAGGACTATGCAAATCTCGAACATTTAAATACATTGCGGTATGATTACCTGACAATTTCTTTTCCTCCCATTCTTCATCCCCTCCTATCACATAGCTCAATGTACGAATTTGGTCATTCTTAGATGCAATCAATATGGCTACATCACGAACTAGATCATGCATTTTCACATGATTGTCCTTGGACTCGGATTGTAGAAGTAAAGAAGAACATATAAGATCGTCAACCAATTTTGTTATTCTACATCGTCCTTGTACCACAGTATGAACACCATTTAGGAAACCCATGCCTATAGCATATACTTGCAAGTCTTCAACATTAATGTCAAAGTCTTCTGGAAACATGCTACATAACAAAAATAGTAACTTGGCTTCTTCACATTCTAAGAAATCGTAACTCAATTTGAGTGAGGAATACACTTGTTTGTCCATTCCTCTAATGTTCACAGCCACAGGATTTTTTAGTTGATATAAGGCATCTTTCCAAATGGGAAAATGCTTATTCCGTAATGCCGTAGCAACCGTAGTAATAGCAATAGGCAAACGTGCACATTCTGTCACTATTTGATTAGCTATAGGCTTCAAATCTTCAACAATTTCACCTACCATTGCCTCAAATAAATTCCATGACTCATCTTTTTCTAAAACTTCTATCTCAAAAGTTTCATTGATGCACATTTCATTTGAGAGCAAATGTTTATCTCTAGAGGTAAATAAGATCTTGCATCCTTTGTGATCCACAACATTTGGAATCCCTATTGTTTCCAAATCAATACACTTCCAGACATCATCAAACACAACAAGGATACTTTTTTCCAGCTTCAACCTCTGTTGTAGCTTAAATGCTCTTCCTTCAATTGTTTCTTGATCGAACTTCAAACCTAGAATGTCAGCTAGTTGTCCTTGAATTCTTTTTAGATCTTCTGTTTGGCTAATCGTCGATATTACCACTTCATCAAATGACTTTTTCTCCATAATTTTTCTTAAAATTTCTTTTACAAGCATTGTTTTGCCAACACCCCCCATCCCGTACACTCCAATCCTATTGACATTATCATCGAAGAGTGCATCCATGATTTGTTCCATAATCAACTTTCTTGATTCAAAGTCTAGAAAGTCAATTTTTTTTTGCAATGAACGCCCAACCAATGGGCCAGGTAAATTATTGGACACTTGATCAAACTTACCCCCCTCTTTCATCTCAAGAACAACATCTGCCAATTTGCTTGCTTTTCTACTTAACTTGTATCGTTGGACCAAATTTGAGCACAAACTACCATGTTGACCTTCATTGACTAGTATTGCCTCAGATTTTCCAATAATGTCATCAACCTCACTCAACCATTTCTCAACCACAGGTTTTATGTCTTCTGCATTTCTTCTTGCATTATAGACCATGTGTTGAACAGATTCTCTTGTATCCTTCAACTTTTCAACTTGGCTCTTGAGTTTTTGAAAGCTGCTATTAATGAAACATAGATAACCCAGTTCGCGAACAACAGGCTCAACAGTGTATTCAGCAAATTTTCCAATGATTGAAATTAGAATTTCCATTGCCTTGAGCTTGATCTTCAGAAAGAGAACCTACAAAATATTTAAAAACTAAAGATCGAGAAGAAGTTTAGAACCAGTTGCACACAGTAGAACACAAAGAAGCAACAAGAAGCAACAACTACAATAAAAATGACAAGACGAAGAAAATTTCAGCTTAAGAAAATGAGGAAAAAGAATATGGAAAAGAAATGAAATGTTGCACCTGGTTGTAACAAATACGAAGTTCTGGAGAAGATATCACAAAGAAAAATGAAGATGAGAATGGAAAGAAGAAAGTAGAGACAACAAAATTGAATAATAGAAGATCAAGAAGAAGGTTGCACCGTTCTATCCTTTCAACCAATTGGAGGATAAGAATGGGACTAAATATCTGCTTGATTGCAATGCAATGCAACTCAGCAGGTTTAACTGGGCTTTTTGGTTCAATAATTTTTGTTTTTTCAAAGGAGAGGCTAGGCTAGATACATATAAGATGGTTTTTCATTTTTTAGCCAAACTTCACTTTGATCCTAAATCTTTTTAAATTTTCAGATTTGCTTTTAAAAATTCTCAATTAGATCCTTCCAAATTTAAGTTGATAAATCCGTCGAACTATTAAAAAAAAATCCACTCATACTGAATATTTGATAAATGACCCAACCTCAAAAATTAAAAGAGACACTATCTTTATTGTAGAACACCCAGCAAAATTATTAGAATTAAAAAAAAATAGAAATTTTGTGTCATATTATAACATCGCTCATCTCACATTTTTCCAATTGTTAAGGACAACATATCACCCTCTACATACATTCACAATTGTATGATATCCACTTTGGGCATAAGCTCTCATGGTTTTGCTTTTGGTTCTACCCAAAACACCTCAAAATAGTTGGTTGGTTCATCGCTAAGAAGACCTTCATCACAATTCAAAGCATCGGCTATCAAATCAATCTGACCAATTGCAAAACCTGCTTGATCAAATCTTGCTGGAGGCTAAGTGACTTTTCTTTGCCTATCTCTTGCCAACTGGTAATTTATCAATTGTGAATCCTCACTTGCATTTTCAGAAGAAATGTTTCCCTCCGGTTGTTGCGTTTCAGAAGTTTCCAGCTTTTGCTGAATTTCAGTGCCGATTTCCTCTTGCTATGTCGATTTTCTAACTCAAAGAATTAGATGAAGAGTCCCTTGTTTTACCATCACTAAAACTACCTGACTGCTCCCATGGTACATCTGTTTCATCAAATTTCACGTCCCTACTGATAATATTGTTGGAAAGGAACTTTTTGGAGATTGGAGGTTAAACTTGAAAGATAGATTTTTTTTTAGAAAGAGGCTACTTGTATTATTGGTCACTTCTAGCTTTTGGCTTGATACAAATTCTAAGACATCATCTCTATTTATACTAGTTGCACCTCCTAAACTTATGGCTATGATTTTGCCAACACATATACAATCTAGTGGTTACAAATGACTCTCTAGAATGTTCTTTACAATACACTTTTTTCTCTCACATTCTAGAGAATTCTACATCATACTCTAAAATATCTTCTATAAGAGATTTCTCTAGAATATTCTAGAACTTAAAATGTTTCTAGAAATTGGGCTTTTATTTAGACTAGGCCCAAATACTAATTACCCAAAATCAAGTTTATTTTCAACACCCCCTCTTAAACTTGATTTTGGTACTCCAAGCAAACCTCTCAACCTTGTGAAGTCTTCTTTTTTAAGTGGCTTGGTGAATATATCAGCTACTTGATCATGAGTCTTCATGCACTCCAACTGCACATCATTTCTTGCGATGCACTCTCTAATGTAGTGGTAACGCGTATCAATGTGCTTACTCCAGTTCTAGAAAACTGGATTCTTACCCAAAGCAATTGCTGACTTGTTGTCCACAAAAATCTTCGTCGGCTCCTCTTGTAACAAACCCAACTCTTTTAGCAGATTTCTTAGCCAAATTGTATGGCAAACGCATGAGGTAGTAGCTACATATTCTACTTCACATGTAGAAAGAGTAACAATTCATTGCTTCTTTGATGTCCATGTGAAGGCAGTGTCTCCCATGTAGAACACAAAACCAGTCGTGCTTTTACGGTCATCCATATCTCCACTTCAATCACTATCACTGTATCCCACGAGCTTATTATTATCAGAAACATAATAGTACAAACCGTAATTTATCGTACCTTTGATGTACCGAAGAATTCTCTTTGCTGCCTTCAAATGTGTAGTTGTCGGTTTCTCCATATAGCGACTGACAACTCCAACTGCATAAAGAATATCGGGTCTTGTGCATGTCAAATACCGCAAACTTCCAACTAAGCTCTTAAAGAGTGTTGGATCCACTTTTTCTCCTTACTCGTGATTTGATAGTTTGATTCCACATTCCATGGGTGTGTTGACCGAATTAGAGTTATCCATCCTGAATTTCTTGATCACCTTGATCTCTTCATCCATAGAGCTTTTCCAATATTTGTTTTCCACAACTTCTTGGAAGTTCATGGGCTCACAATCGGCAAAAAGACAAAAGAGGGTAAGATTATCTTGATTTGTAGTTACCTCATAAAGTTCTTGTAAGCTTCTGAAGCGGTGAACTCTTTCACTTGAACTTTCATTCTCTTGAGAACTTGTAGTTGGTGAAGCTAGTGGGGTAAAAGGTTCCTCTCTTGTTTGCTCTGTCCTTGTTTCTTCCATATCATATTCTTCAAGGTATGGAAAGAAGTTGTAGTTTTCATCATGTTGTCTCCAACCCTATCTCCTTCTTCATCGAATACTACATCTCGACTAATGATTGTCTTTCCCGTATCAGGGTTGTAGAGCTTGTACCCTTTAGTATTGGAGTCATAACCGATGAAGATGTACTTCTCACTTTTATCATCCAACTTACTTCTCTTTTCATCTGGTATATGCACGTGAGCAATGCTTCCAAAGACTCTGAGATGGGAAATCCCAGGCTTTCTTCCACTCCATGCTTCTTGTGGCATTTTTCCATATATGCTTCTTGTTGGAGATCGGTTGGATAGGTAGACTGCACACGCCACTGCCTCTGCCCAAAACTCCTTTGGTAATTTCTTGCTTTTAAGCATGCTTCTTGCCATGTCCAGAATGGTTCTATTCTTCCTTTCTGCCACTCCATTTTGTTGGGGGGATCTCGACACTGTTAAGGGTCGTCGAATTCCATGGTCTTCACAATTCTTTTGGAATTCATTTGATGTGAACTCTCCTCCACGATCAGATCTCATAGCTTTGATTACCAAACCATTTTCTTTCTCAACAAGGACTTTGAACTTCTTGAAATTCTCGAACACCTCTGATTTATGCTTCAAGAAATACTCCCATGTTTCTCTTGAAAAATCATCAATAAAGAGAAGGAAATAATTACTCTTAACAAGTGAGCTTGGCTTGATCAAACCACACACATCCGTGTGTATGAGTTCCAGTGGCTTTGAGCTCTTGAGTTTGACTCTTTTGGGAAGCTTTTCTTGAATTGCTTTCCAAGTAGACATCCTTCGCACACTTGATCGGGGTGGCTTATGGAAGGTAATCCTCTCACCATGTTCTTCTTGGAGAGTGACTATAATCCTCCAAAATTGAGATGCCCAAAGTGAAGATGCCAAACCCAAGATGCATCTTTGTAACACATCTTAAGGCATTTTGCTACATCGTTTTGAATGTTATTACGAACATTATATTTCTTGTCATTGGCACCTTAGCAATCAAGTTACTTGTGTTATCTCTTATAGAAAGGTTATTATCTTTTAATTGAATATCATAACCTTCTAAGAGTTGGCCCAAGCTCAAGATATTACTCTTCATGTTTGATACGTAAAAAACATTTGAAATAAGTTGATGCTCACCATTCTTCAATCGGATAAGAATGTTACCTCTTCCTTTTACTTCTACCTTGGATTCATCTCCAAAAGCTACATTGCCGCTCACCGATTCATCAAGTTCTACGAACATGCTCCTTCTTCCACACATATGGTTGCTTGCCCCGGTGTCTAAGTACCATCTATTATCTTTGTTCCATTCGTTTTCCGTGCAAGCCATCAATAAGGTGTCACATTCTTGATTTATTTCTTCAATGTAGTTTGCATTCTCTTCAACTTTATTGTTGCTAGCAGCTCTACATTCAGATGCATAATGACCAAATTTCTGACAATTGTAACATTTAATGTTTGACTTATCGTACCTTGATCTTTAGTTGCCTTGCCCACGACCTCTTGTTGAGTTTCTTCCTCTTTCGAAGTTGTTATCGTCTTCGTAGGACCTCCAACCTCGTCCTTGACCTTGTCCATGACCTCTTCCTCGTCCTCGATGTTCACCATGACCTCATCCTCGTTGGCTTCTACCATTGTGACTGATTCCTCCAATAGTTGAGTCAACTCGCAGCTTGAGTAATTGATCTGCGATTCCTTCCTTCTTCATTTTCTTTTCTTCATATGCTTGCAACGAACCCAAGAGTTGCTCAATGGTCATAGCCTCCAAGTCTTTTGTTTCTTCGATTATGGCAACAATATGTTCAAACTTTGGATCTAATGATCTTAGTATTTTCTCCATAATTTTTACATCATCGAGCCTTTCACCATTTCTCTTAAGTGATTGGTGACTGTTAAAACTCTAGAGAAATAGTCGGAGATGACTTCCCCTTCTTTCATATGCAAAGTTTCAAACTCAGCTCTTAGAGTCTGAAGACGTACCTTCTTGATCGGATCTGCTCCCTTATACGATATTTGAAGCTTCTCCCATGTTTCTTTCGCCGTCTTTGCTTCTGAAATATTCTCAAAAGCATTGCCATCTAATCCTTGATAGATTAGATAGAGAGTTTTCTTGTCTCTCTTTCTTAAGTCTCTCAAATTGTCCCTTTGTGTTTGAGAAAGACTACTATCATTCTCCGGCTCGGCGTGTCCTTTCTCTACTATCTCCCATACATCTTACGATCCAAGGAGAGCCTTCATCTTGATGCTCCAATTATCGTAGTTGCTCTTGTTGAGCATTGGGACTTGGAATGAGACCATGTTGTTACTTGCCATCATCTAGAAAGGATCTTCAAGCTCTGATACCACTTTGTTGGAAAGGAACTTTTTGGAGATTGGAGGTTAAACTTGAAAGATAGATTTTTTTTTTTTTTTGAGAAAGATGCTACTTGTATTATTGGTCACTTCTAGCTTTTGGCATGATACAAACTCTAAGACATCATCTCTATTTATACTAGTTGCACCTCCTAAACTTATGGCTATGATTTTGCCAACACATTTACAATATAGTGGTTACAAATGACTCTCTAAAATGTTTTTTACAAAGACACTTTTTTCTCTCACATTCTAGAGAATTCTACATCATACTCTAAAATATCTTCTATAAGAGATTTCTCTAGAATATTCTAGAACTTAAAATGTTTCTAGAAATTGGGCTTTTATTTAGACTAGGCCCAAATACTAATTACCCAAAATCAAGTTTATTTTCAACAAGTACATCTTCCATCATGTGGCTAAAGTAACCATAATCTATATCCTTTCACTTCTAAAGGATAACCAAGAAAGATACACTTTCTTGAACGAGGTTCAAGCTTATCTTGACGAATATGTGCATAGGCTGCACAACCAAAAAATTTTAAGTGGTTTAAGTTTGGTGGTTTACCTATCCAAACCTCTTGTGGAGTCTTCATATTCAGGGTTGATGAGGGGCTTCTATTAATCAAATATGCTATTGTGATAACTGTCTCTCCCCAAAAAACATTAGGAAGTTTTGCATTTGAAAGCATGAACCTCACCTTCTCCTATAATGTTCGATTGAACTTCTCTACTAAACCATTTTTGTTGAGGGGTATAGGGTACTGTGCGATGTCGTTTAATTCCTGCCTTTTTACAGATGTTTACAAAGTTATCATTAAGATACTCAAGGCCATTATTAGTCCTTAGTACTTTTACCTCTTTACATGTTTGGTTTTCAACTAAAACTTTCCAATGAGTAAAAGTATCAAAGGCGTCACTCTTGTTTTTCAAAACATACATTCACAAACTTCCTTGAGAAATGATCATCTACTATACTCATAAAATATTTACCACCACCAAGTGTTGATACTCTAACTGGCCCCCAATCTGAATGAACATATTCCAAAACTCCCTTAGAAAATTTAACTCTCGTAGATTTTCCTAAGGTGTAGTGTTCACAAAATGGCAATTCAGAAGGTTCGAATTTTCCAAACAAACCTTGCTTGCAATTCCACAAGTCCTCTATGTGAAACATGTGCCATCCTCTTATGCCATAGAATATTATATCTTGCAACTTGGTCAAAAACAACATTTGCATTTCCAATGAGTTCGATAGAACATACAAACCATTTCTCAAAATTCCTTTCATTTTTAGCAAAGACCCCTTATATATCTTTAAAACTCTACCCTCTTATTTGTAACCATACCACTCTTTATCAATTAAGCTAACCAAGAGAAATCAAATTTCTCTTTTTAACATTGGCACGAATCTAATATTATACAGTATCTTCTCCACACCATCAAACAGTTTAATTCTAACTGAACCAATCCCCCTTAACTTGACAATATGATCATTACCCATAAAGACCTTACTTCCATCTAACTCTTCAAACTCAAGGAAATAATTCTTGCAAGGGATCATATGGTAGAAGCATCCAGAGTCAAGAATCCACTCATCTCTGGGAGTGTTTTTAGAGACTATTAAGACCTCTTTTGACACATCTCCCCCATAAACGTTAGTTGAGCTTTGTTCTTCGTCCTTCTCTTTGTTCTTATTCTTATTCTTCAACTAATAACAATTTTTAATAAGACGTCCCTCCTTGTGACAATAATCACATTTGATCTTCTCTTTTCCTCTTGACTTAGATCTATGTTTTGCTTGTTTACCTTGGGATTTAATTATTCTATTTTTCAGGACTTCCTCTAACCAATAGAGCCTCTGTTTCCTTTTTCTCTGATTTAACTTCAAACTCTTTTCGATCTTAAAGCATCAAGAATAGTAGAGAGTGACAAAGAATCTCTACCATATTTAATTGCAGCCTTTACCACTTTGTAACCATCCGACAATAAATTTGGAAGGATTGTCGCTTGGTTATCATCATCAAGTTTCTCCCTAGTGTTGACTAAACCCATGCATATCTTATTATAATCATCTAAATTCTCTTCAAGTGTTTTTTATGGTTACATCTTATACCCAAAGAATTTTTCTAGTATAGGATCATAGTACTATACCTATACGGTATCTCTTCCATTTCTAATTTATTTTCTTCCGCTAATGTTACTGGCCAAGTATCAAGTTTATTTTGAATTTTACCAACTTTCTGTTGAACTGAGAGGGGTTTCAACTTCTTCCTCCAAAGGCTAAAATCGTCTTTTCCATCAAACCTATCTAATTCAAACTTGACAGATATTATCTTAATACAAACCCCAGAAGCAAAATCAGCAAATACCAACTGAAATCAGCCACAAACGAAACAGAGACAGCAACCGAGAATCGAGATGAAACAAAAAACTACTAAAAAACGGATGCTTTTTCTTCACAATCAAAAAACCATGCTCTGATGCCATTTGATATGCTTGATTTCCAAAATATAACAGTCCAAAATTAAACAGAAAATCCAGCAAATAACTTTCTAAAACAGCTGAAAAATAAAACAAGAAGATAACGCTAGGAGGGAAAGAGAGTACACAAGAATTATAGTGGTTCAACCATATAAGTCTACATCCACTGTGCAAGATGAGATGAGATGAGTCTATTCTTTACTGCTTCTTAATTGTAAACAACACGGTACATCAAAAGGAAGAAAAAACTCTCTCAACCCACCCCCCAAGAAGAACCATGGTAGAAAATGTCGGTCGACATGTCGTTAAGGAGGGGATGTTGTTTCCCCCCCTTTGGACGACATGTCATCCATATTTCTTTTTTTTTTCTTTTTTTTTAAACAATTGTCAACAATTACAAAAGCCGTGAAATGTGCATGGAAAAGACATGAGAAACTTAGAAAGACATGTGCAAGGTTTTTATATATATATATTTTTTTCGAATTTAATCTTTTCTTTGTTAATAAATAATAAGTAATAGCTTATGTCCACAAGTAGAGGGAGAGAGAATTTTATTATTTTGAGGAGAAATTGAGTACAAAATACAGAGAGCAATTAGATAAGAGTTTAAATGGTGTATAAATAAACTGATTTACATATCACTTAGGTTTCGGGGGCGTTGCCCCCGAACCCCCACCAGGGCACTTCGCCCCTGGACCCCGACTCGCTGACCGGTCAGCGAGACCCTCGTACTTGGTCATTCGAAGCGCTAGATAATAGGTTCAAGGCATTTCTACACTCCAATTCCAATTCTGTTAATTTCCCTCCTCTCAAATTCCCTCTAATTCTCTTAAATTCATTTCAATTCTCTCAAATTTCCTTCATAGTTGTCTAATTGAACATAAATATTACATATATTTAGATATATGATGTTAAGACTTAAGAGTAATCAATTATACTATAATCGAGCCACAAGAATTAAGGTTTCATGAAATAATTTTAATAATTTAAATCAATTTTCATATTTTATTTTCAAATTCTTACTCGCATCGACATTTCAAATTTTCAATTGACATTTATATGTAAATATTGTCTTAATTTTTAGATGTGATGCTTAAAAATAATCCATTATAGTCTAATTAAGTCAAAATCCAAGTTTCATCGGCTAATTCAAACAATTTCCATCAATTTCCACGATTTCCGTAAATTCTCCCAAAATTTCCATCGATATTTCCATTTCTATCGATATTTCCATAAAATTTTTACCTCGACATTTTCATCGACATCGACATTTCGAACCTTAAGAAGAACGAACAAAATATATAGAATAAAAACTAATTTGAATTTTCTCTCTCCATAACAACCGTACAGAACCTGTTTCCTTCCCAAAAATTAGGCTTGCATAAAAAAATATTCAAACCAAATTGTAATTAATGTGGCACATAATTAAGGAACTACACGTGGGAGCATATCTCTGAGTCAATAATCCGAACAACAACTTTACCTGAAATGAAATTCTGGTAGACACGAAACTGCAAATTACCAAAAACCAGACGAAGAAAGAACAAGCAAACTGCAACGAAAAGAAGCAAAGACCAAAATAATTAATTTTGAGCTCAAAGAAAGGAGGAAAAAGAATATGAAAATGAAATGGAGAAGAACATTTTAAGATGGTAAAGTATTGAGAGATGAAATTTTGCACCTGATTATTGTAATAACAGACGAATCTCCTGTGGTAGCAATGGAGACAAGTCAGAAGAGATCGCAGAGAGAAATGAAGAGCAAACGAATGCAAAAGGAAATGTGAATGGCCGGCCAATGTAATGATAAAGAAGAAGATGATTATTATTTTACTGTTTATAGTCAAATTATTATTAAATAATGCTCAATGGGTCTACCAACCCAAAGGTCATTGCAAACTCAGCGTAAGCCATTTTACTGTTTAAAGTCAAATTCTTATTAGAGTTTTTACTTTTAAGACAAATTTAGAGAAAACCACTAAGGGAAAAAAAAAAAAAGAAATGTGAATGGCCGACCAATGTAATGATTAAGAAGAAGATGATTATTATTTTACTGTTTAAAGTCAAATTCTTATTAGAGTTTTTACTTTTAAGACAAATTTAGAGAAAACCACTAAGAACCCGTTTGGTTGAAGGATTTTAAGGGTGGGAATGAGAATGGGCTTTTAAAGTCCTTGTTTGTTTTGAAATTTTAATTTAAATACCTGGGAAATGTCTTTTCCCAGGCTTCCTCACTATAAAGAAGCAATGGGTTTTCTTAACCCATCCAATATGATGGGTTTTCTCCAAATGCTTGGGGAATGTTTTTTCTCCTCCTTTTTTCTCAAATCTTTCTTTCACTTATTCTTCTATTTTTCTTTCTTTCTTTTTTTCTGCAAACTATTTCTTTTAGATTTTTTTTTTATATTTATTTTCTGTGTTTTCTATTATTTATTTTGAATGTTGTTTATTGTAGTCCTTTTTTTATTTTTGCATTTTAACAAATTTATATTCAAGCATAGCATATATATTCTCCTTTATCAAGGAAAATGAGAAAAGAAACAGTAGATAATATTAAAATTGAAGAGATGTAAATATTAAAATAATTAATTTACATATTGATTACAACATTGCTTCCAATAGTCATATATATTTAAATAATTATATACAAATTATAATTAAAGGGGTTACCTAAAATTTAAGATTTATTATTTATAATAAATTTACTAATTAATGAAAATTAAATTAAAAACTAATTGCTTAAAATTATTTAAGAATTTGACATAGTAAAGATAAATTAACTAACAATGATTAATTATTTAAAATTAACTAATATAATAAAATTGTTTAAAGTAATTACAAGAACAAAACAGAAATATTATTTATTTATATACAATTCTGATAGCATTTTCATGCAACACTAACCACATACATCATTTATTTACATGAAAATCTGATAACATTCTCATGTATAACCAAACACAGTTATCTTTGATTTCCAGACATCTGATTCCCAGACATCTTATTCTCAGGCATCTTATTTCCAGGCATCTTAAACTAAACCTCAAACCAAACGACTCCTAAGGGAAAAAAAAAAAAAGAAATGTGAATGGCCGACCAATGTAATGATTAAGAAGAAGATGATTATTATTTTACTGTTTATTAGTCAAATTCTTATTAAATAATGCTCAAGGGGTCTACCAACCCAAAGGTAATTGCAAACTCAGCGTAAGGCATTTTACTGTTTAAAGTCAAATTCTTATTAGAGTTTTTACTTTTAAGACAAATTTAGAGAAAACCACTAAGGGAAAAAAAAAAAAAGAAATGTGAATGGCCGACCAATGTAATGATTAAGAAGAAGGTGATTATTATTTTACTGTTTATTAGTCAAATTCTTATTAAATAATGCTCAAGGGGTCTACCAACCCAAAGGTCATTGCAAACTCAGCGTAAGCCATTTTACTGTTTAAAGTCAAATTCTTATTAGAGTTTTTACTTTTAAGACAAATTTAGAGAAAACCACTAAGGGAAAAAAAAGGAAAATTAGTGCATTCCGTAAGTCATCTCCAACAGAAATTTGAAAACAATGATTAAATAAAAAAGAGAATTTTATTTTATATTTTGGCAAAATATATTTTTGGCCTTGATGTTTGGGTTTAGTATCTATATAGTCTTTGGGGTTTGAAAATGAATACTTTAGTCTCGAAGTTTGGTAAATGGTTCTAAATGGTCATTGAATTGTTAGTTGATGGATGAAAAATGATGTGGGTATTATGAGTTGCAAATAAATTAATTTAATATTATTTTTGTTGGTAAGGTGGTTTATTCTCTCTGATCTATTGTCTTCTTCTTCCTCACCACAAGCAACGCTTGCCACCGCCATTTGTCACCCTCCCTGCTAGTCGTTGTCTCCCTTCTCTTCCTTCATTAAACAACCAGATATGTTTCCTTGTGATTCGAGATCAAAAGGAGGATGTCTCCGATTCGAATTGAAATGAGAATTATGAAATTGAGTTCTATTTCAGGCCGAGACAAAAATCAATAGGCCTATTTAGTTTCTTGTCTCGATTCTCTTCTTTGCGACTTTCGTCATTTTGTTGTTTGACAAGTTTTTCATCGTTGTTTGGGAGCATTAATAGAGGACCATTCGTTTTAGTCCATCGATTATGTCTCTAGTTGAAGGAAATGTTTACCCTCAAGGGTTTGTGTGTTTGTGTTTTGTGATTTGATTTTCTTGTCTTATTTGCATAACTAGTTGAGCTTATGCTCACCTTGACATTTATCTTTATCTTTATCTTTACTATATTAAAAAGTGGGAGGCTGGAAAATTATATATAGACAATTGAATCTCAACTCTTTAATTGGCAATTTCAATAAGTTTACTAAAGTGATTTGTTTAAAATTTTGATTAATCATTATTTTCACTATATTAAAATGCGTGATAGACCATTTTTGCAGACTTATTTATCATTTATATATACAATTATTTTTAATAATATTTATGTTATAGAATTAAACTGAGTCATGTTGAATTAAAAATATTCTTGAAACCTAAATCAAACTTTTTAATTGAAAAAATTAGTTTTAAAATCCTATGCGTTTCAAATTTGCACGGATTTCAAAAGGAACCTTTAAAATAAAATATAAAATTTGTGAGTTTTAAATTTAAAAGCATAATATATTGTTTAAATTCTAAAACTTAAGAAAGAAACAAATATATATGTTAAAGTCCTTTACAAAAAATATATGTTAAAATACATCACAAATGTACATAAAAGTTTTCTAGTTTGGCTAAAAAATAAAATAAATAAAAGTTTTCTACCAACATGAGGGACTCGATCGACGAATTATCCAACCTATGTTAAAATCATTTCTATAAAATAATAAATTAATAAGTTGATCAACTTGTTCTCTCCATTTGGTCCAGATTCCTCATTATTTTCCAGACAATTACCCAGAAAACGCAAAAAGAGAGAGAGAGAGAGAGAAAGGATTGGATTTTTTTTTTTTTTCTTTTAAGACAAATGGAGAGAAAGACGGTAAGGAAAAAGAAAAAAAGAAAAAGTGAGAAGAATACACTAAAAAAATAAAATAAAAAGAGAAAAATTGAGTGGAAAAAGGAGAATTGAGAGAATAAAAAACTAAGAAAATATTAAAATTTGAGAGAGAAAAATTGCAATCCGAGAAAAAAATACTTAAAAACAAACATAAAATGGGTGAAAAATCCTAAAAACAAAAAGTCAAATTGAGGGGGGAAAAGACAATTCGAGAGAAGAAAAAAACAAATTGAGAAAAAGGAAACTTTGAGAGAAAAATACATTTTAAGAAAGAAAGACCAATTTAAAGAAAAAGACTAAACAAATACAAATTGGGAAAGGAAAAAAAATTGGACAAAATACGCATTTAGTCCCTGAGGAATGAAGTAGGTGTGTCTATTTGGCGCCTAAAGTTTCAAAATTGACACTTTTGATACATGAAGTTTGAAAAATAGTTTTAAATTATGTGAGCTTGACTAACGAAAAGATGATTTGACATTTTTTAAATGATTTGGTAAGTTTGATTAATTTTATATTAGTTTAAGTTTAGGTAGCATTTTTATTTAATTTAAAATTTCAATTCCCAACTCCTGAGAACATGTTTCTCATGTTCTCCATTGCTCCCCTCCTGTTTTGGTTACTTAAACTAAACCTTGAAGAATTAGAAATGATTGGGAAATAGGGTTTCCATTGTGGATTAGTACATTACAAGAACTTTCTTGTAAGTGGGAACCAAAAGGGTAAGGGTTGAAATTAATCACGCGCCGCTCACCGAGATCTCTGACGACGCTTTGAAGGAGATATTTCGGGCAGCGGGCAGAGGAGAGACAAAAAATGGAGTGGGGAATTGAAATTGAAACGGAGAACATGAGAGAGAGGGTGGGGAATTAAAAAATTAAATTAAATTAGATATAAATGCCACCCAAACTTTAAATTAATATAAAATTAATTAAAATTATCAAATCATTTAAAAATGTCACCTCATCTTTCTATTAGTCAATTAACGGTCAAACAAGTTCAAAGACTATTAAAACTATTTCTAAATTTTAGGGACCAAAAGTGTTCATTTAAAAATTTTAGGGACCAAATAGATACCTACATTCAACTTCGAAGACCAAAAAAATATAATTTACCAAAAAAAAATGACAATTTGAGGGGATAGGGATAAATTGAAAGAAAAAATGCTAAAGAATTAGAAATAGATTAGTGGAGAGAAAATATTATAAAAATACAAGTTGTGAAAGAAAATAAGACTGGTTGAGGGGGGTGGGGAGAGACAAATTGATTGAGAAAAAACAACTAAAAAATTACCCATAAAACACTTTAAAAAGAAGGTCGAGGAAAAAAATATTAAAAAAAGATAAGTTGAGAAAAAATAATAATAAAAAGAAATTACATATTGTAAAGGAAACAAAAAAGACAAGTTGAGAGAAAAACAACAACAATAATAATAGACAACTCGAGGAAGAAAAATACTAAAAATTGTAAGAAAAGAAGACGAATTGAAAAAAAAAAAAAAAAAACAGGCGAATGGATAGAGGATGATATTGGTATCTTTCTCAACGATGGCTTCTGAATCCCTTCGGAGGAAACCGTTTGTTGTCACGATGTAATCGAATATGTTCATTTTTTGAATGAAGCATGCACATAATTCAAATACAAAAAAACTTTCATTTCAAGACAATTCTCGAAATGTACATAGTTCATGCATGGGAATCTAACGATGCATCTTCTAAATTGAAAACTTGTCAGTTTGGAAAAATAATCAAGGCTCAAAATATTGTAGTTTATTTAATACAATTTCATATTTTCTTTCTCAGCTTCTTCCTGCAATTACATGGTCATCCTTCTTTTGCATCCTTCTAAAATCAATTTTGGATTCAATCCACACAAGGATTGAGCAAATGGGTCAGTCTATGACCAGTTAGTTATTCAGCCCAATTTGAAGAAAAGCTAAATAAACTGAACTTCACTCTCTGCACTGGTTTTTAAAATACCAAATCATCTATTTGATTTTTGATCTTCATGTGTCAAATATGATGATGTAATTGGTTTTCCTCCATATTCTGCAAAACAAATCACATCCAATCATGAAACAACAATTTACATTCCAAAACTACCTTCTGGATTTTAAAGTCATTTGTAATAATATTGTCAGAAATAGACAAATTACCTGTTGAATAAATAAATTCTGATGGATGAAATCAAAACCATTCTCCCAAACTTTCTAGACAATGAGATTAATATTTTCAACAATGGTCTCTGGATCTTAATCTCTATCTTTAGAGAAGGAAAAAAATATATATATCATTTCAGGACAATTTAATAACTAAATAGTACAAAAAGCTTGTGAGAGTCTTGGGCAAATCACAAATTGTCTCAACAAAATTTATTCCGCCATACTTCCTTACTCCAAAGGAATTCCAAACTTTGAAGCAATGGAGCTTTCTTTTGTGACCTGTCCTTCCACAAATAATGCATAAGTTTTGGCAGTTTAGATAATATCACTTTCTTCAAAGGTAAATTCTGCACAAGTTTTAGTTAGCTTGGTTTCAAATTCTATAAAACAAATCTGTGAAGAACAATTTCTACAAATAAAGTTGCCAAAAAATCTACAAACAGTGTTTTTGAGCACTTGAAAATGCACTTTTCAACATGCTCTGTAGGTAGTGTAAAATTTTGATGTAGCAATACAAAGTACTTTGGAGGGCTCTAATGAATTTTTCATCCTAAGAATGTCCTTCAATCCAATTTAATCTATTTACAGATGCTCGAGTTGTTGAAGAACTTTGACTAGATAATATATTCTTGTAGAAATGCTTCTATATTTCTGAACATTTAGAAGTTTTGACGAGGATATATATAGTTTAGCTGTGGCAGACATTAGAATTCCAAGCAATTAACTGAGATTTCAAAACATCATACTTTTTTTTTATGGGTAACATTTTGCCTCTGAGAGTCTGCAATTTGTACCCTTTTTGAGATTTTTCAAAGGAATGTGAAATGAGTTTTCCATTGTGGCCATTTCATCTTCAAATACCCTGCTTTCAAATTTTCCAAATAAGTAACTGACCCTTGCAGACTGTAATTAACAACAATCATCAAATATTCATTATTCTCATAAATCAAGGAAAGTTTCAATGTTAACATGGACAATGAAATTTAACCACTTTAAAAATCTTTCCCTGTACATGGAAAAATGTTTCCTAGATGAAGTTTCAGAAACAGTTACCAAACAGTTTTTGAATTTCATTTAATTAGTATTTTTAAAAGATATTCCAAACACACTCTAAAAATACTACCATGTCTATATATATATGAAAATATACATTACCCATGTTTCAACATAATTTATTCATACCACATATAGTTACAAATATCAAATAATGTGCTTTGAAGTTGTATATATTTATCAACATACAAGTTAATTCTGCAGAACCATCATGTATGAGTTAGCTTTCCTAAGTTGGTTCAAGCACAAAGACGTTCAAGTGTCTGACCTTTTCTTATGGATGGAATCATATAGTAATGTGGGATCAATATAATTCTTCTTACTCCTCAACATGTGAAGAAGAAGGATCAGATTGGTTTTCCTCCAAATTCTGCATCAACATACATTCATAAAACAATCACACCAAGTACAAACAATATTTCTGGTCAAAGTCATACATAATTGAGAAGTTTGCTACCAATTGAAATATGTATGTACTAACCTCTTCTGCAAACAAATATTGAATTTTGGCATCAAGATTGTCCTCCCAAATTTGTTGGAAAATGACATTGATATCTTTTACAATGATCTCTTCTGAATTAACTTTTGGGATGGTGGGATTATAATCGCTATCATAGAATTTAATACTTTTAGTTGGCAAATCAGGTGTGCTTACAATTCCCAGAGAGAAAACCTTCATTTCAGGACAATTCCAAACATTTACATCCTTCAAGTATGGAAATCTGACGACGCATTTTCCAGAATAAAAGTTTGTCAGTTTGGAAGAATGCGAGAGTTGAAAAGATTGCAATCTGTTGAATACAATTTCATCATTTCCTTCTTCAGCTCCTTCTGCAATTACAGTAATCATCCTTTTGCATCTTCTTACAATCAAAACTTGGAGTTCCACCAAGGCTCTAGCCACTGAAGGATCCAACAGATGGGTCAGTCTATGACATTCATCCACCTGAAGATGTGACAAATTTCTAAAAGACATTGATGATGGAAATAAAGTATTCAATAGGCTACATCTTGATATGGTTAGATTAGACAAATTTTCAAGTGATGAGATATTATTCTTCTGTGAGGTTTCCTTCCATAAATGCCTAAGCTTGGGCAGTTCGGATAGATGCAATCTCCTTAAAGGCATAGATGTTGCATTCTGATATTCTTCCACATTAACCAATTTCTCAGTTGGAAATATTTCTTCAATAAATGTCCTTCTTACTTCAAACTCTTCAAGTCGGTGTAATATTCGTACAACTTCCATTGGCAATTGAGTTAAGTTGCAGTCCAAAGAACCAAATAACTTCAGAGATTTAAGCTTCGAAAACAACTCCGGATCATCCTGCATTTGTTAATTAAAAGTGAAAATATATTATCAATTAACTTCAAACTTTGTTAATTAAAAGTGAAAATATATTATGTCAATCAATCAAGTCCAGTATTTTATTTTCTTTCTAAAGATAATATATTTATAATAAAGAAAATTAGAAACCATTGCTCATGTAATAGGGTTTATCAATTTAAAGACATGCATCAGACAAGAAGTAAGGTTAATCAAGTATATATGCTCTCTAAAGTAAAACAATATATTAAGTGTACGTTTCGGATTGCTTTTGGAAGGATAAAAGCGATTATGGAAAAATCTTAACCGTTGTAAAATTGATTATTCAATAATTTAACTAAAATCAATTCTCAATTCCTTCTTACGTGCAAAATCACCCAATTAGTAGCTTTTGAAAGTAGATTTCCTAAAAATATGTTGTATTCTCTAACTAACTTTTCAAAATTTCAATCTCATCCTTCCATATATATTCTTTTGTCTTTCACACCTAAAATTTTTGATTAGTTCTAATTTTTATAACATTTTTTTTTCTAAACTTTTTTCAAAAGATTTAGATTAAATAAAATAACTTGTCATTTAAATCATATAAATTTTTAAAAATAATTGAAATTATATATCTACTTTGGTCATTATAGCTAAATCACAACAATTTCGTATTATTTGACCAAACACTATAATATGTTTTTCCAAGTTTAAAGTTAAAATTGGGCCTTGGGGAACTAAGAGGGAATGGGTTCAATCCATGGTGGCCACCTACCTAGGATCTAATATCCTACGTGTTTCCTTGACAACCAAATGTAGTAGGGTCAGGCGGTTGTCCGATGAGATTAGTCGAGGTGCGCGTAAGCTGGCCCGGACACTCATCGATATAAAAAAAAAAAAAGTTTAAAGTTAAAATTTACCAAACACTAATTTGCTTCATGCGACTGCTAATTTTTCTAAAAGTAAAGTTTCCAACAATTATTTTAAAAGCTACAGTAATTCCAAGTTAAGTCTAAGTCAAATATATTCTTAGTTCTTAAAAATTACACTACTGGTAAAAAGAAAAAAAAAATTGTATTGCTGTATTAACTGCTTTTGATTTAAGAGTTATATCACAAATTTCTCTCCAAATAAATGGAATCTATAATTATACTTTTCAACCTTTTGTCTTCCTTCACAAGATTTTATTCTTAGAACTTCACGGATTTTTGGGACAGATCATAGATAATAGGAAGAGAATATTTGACAAACATCATGAACAAGAGATAATCAAGTCGCTCATATTAAAATAATAATATAAATTACATTCTTATTTATTTAACTTTTTAAAAACACTTCAAATCCTGACATGTTAGAGACAACAATTTATTTGACAAAGTATTCAATAAACAAGATGCTGTAGAATTACCTTGGAAGTCTCAAATTGCGTTGATTCAAACATATGCACTGTCTTTTCCTTCTCAAGAGCCTCTATCAAATCACCGAAATCTATTTCTAGGCGTCCAAGTTGCTTAAATAATTTGACTGGATATGCTCTTTTAAGTTTTGGACATTGATGAATGATCAAATCTCTTATATCTTCAAAAATCAGAAACTCATGAGGATCCTTATTCCATACGTACTCTAGGATTGGCAGATTAAATAATTCCAAGTGTCTCAAATTTGGGAGCAACACAAAACTTTTCTCTGTAACATTGAGCTCTTGCACTTCAAATATCCCTTCCAATAAATTACAGTCCTCAATCTTTATAATATTAAGGCATGTAAACATGCTCATTATATTTGAAGGAAAAACTTTCTCAAGACTGTTGCATGAATAAATCCCTACTTCTTTGAGTTTGGAAAAGGAATTAGGAATGAGTATATTGTGCCATATCATCTTCAAACTGTCTGCAACATAAATTCTCAGTTGCTCCAAATTAGGAAGTGATACCTACAATTTACATACTTGATAATTCAGCTGGGGCAATCATCACACCATCTCGTGACAAAAGTTTTTAAGAACATACATTCTACAGTCATTTAAAGTGACTAGAACAAATTGTAAAATGGTCACCCTTGAATATTAGCTTCCTTGGATAGGAAAATCTAAGAAACTCCCATTTGATAATCATTTCATTTTTAGTTTTCTATTTTTGAATTTTATGCTTATTTTCTCACAATTTTTTTTTACTATGATTTCCATCTTTCTTAAAGAAACATTTGAATTCTTGATCAAATTTAAAAAAACAAAAACTACTTTTTTTAGTTTTCAAAAGTTGGCTTGAATTTTGAAAACGTTTTTAGAAAGTAGATAACAAAACAAAGAAACCCATAGGTAGAAATAATGTTTATAAGCTTAATTTTAAAAAATAAAAAAGACAAAAAAATCAAATTGTTATCAAGCGGGCATAGTAAATCTCTTTATCTTTATTAGTTTTTCCGTTAATCATTTATATATCCATCAATATTTTAAAGATGAAAATACACATAACTAAAAAAAAAAATTACTTTTCATTATTGACTTTTAAAAATTAGCTAGGTCAATGGTAAGTTGTAGAGTGTAAGAGAAATTTTAATTTTTAACATTGAAATAAAAAATAATAATTAAAAAAAAAACACTCATATATAGAAGAACATGCGAGATGAATGGTAACGAGAATAAAAGGTTAAATCTGTATGAAAAAAAAATGTCTTGTTAAAATATGTTGAAATTTTGTGAGGTCACCTGTTCACTGAAAAATGAACCGCCATTGCAAATTGTGCTTGTTTCGATCTTTTCTAAAGCATCAAGACTTAATTGTCCGAGTTTCTCGATTTTGGAGCAAAATATTTGGAGACGTGGTAATGTACGTAGCGATAAAGACTTCAAATGAGTAAACTCAATTTGGTCGGTTGCCTCTTCATTTTCCATAACAAAGATCACCTCCATCTTCTGACAAAAAGAAATATTAATCTCCTCAAGATTCAAAATGTCATCCAAGATGCAGTTGAAAAAGAGAGTTCCCAATTTATTACAATTCCATATGGTTAATATCCTCAACTTGTTGAAAGGAGATTCTCTGACATACCCATGAATTATACTCTCCAAATTCTCCAAGTTTGCCATTTCTAGGTACTCCAAATTGGATAGGATTTTTCGTAAAGGCTTGTTCTGTTCGTGGATAAAATGTTGAAGTTCTAAATTACCAGAAAGGTCGAGATGCTTCAAATGTGAAGAGTACACATTTTCATTTAATTCCGAGTGGACAACCTTTGTACCAATTGATCCTACTAAACACAGTTCATCTGACTTCTTTAACAACGTTTTTATCCAATCATCCAAACATCCTGATTCCATCTCGAGACACAATATTCTAGATAAGTCTTTCATTGGATATCTTATTCTTCTCCGACCAATATTAATCTTGAACTTTTCTAAATCCAACTCTCTCGAAAACAATTGTTTTGGCATAATCTTTTCATCTGGAATGTTTAAATTTAAAGCATAAAGGTGTGGCAAGTACCTGAGCTCAGAAAGACTTGCATTCTTTCTTCCTTCGTACCATTCTTCTCCTTCCCATCCATCAAAAGTTTCCAGATATAATTCTTCTAATTTTGTCAACCTTGAAAGAGTATTTGGTGGAATTACCTTTAGATATTCACAAGATGATAGATCTAACACTTTCAGCTGACTCAATTGACTTAGAGTCATAGGAATTTCGACGATGTTAGATTCTTTAAAACTGAGAATTTCAAGCTTTTTTAACTCACCAATCATATCTACGCTCCCTAGTTCACAATGAATCAAATGTAACAATCTAATGTTTGCAAAGGAGTAAAGAGATGGTGGAGATAGGGATATTTTCAAGCGTCGTAATTCTACACCTTTGAGCTCTTTCATTTCTTCGAAAAAACTCTCTACCAACTCATTCTTGCCAAAATATGGTGTAGATAATGTTAATAATTGAACTTTGGGTAACATTAACTTATGGAGAGGACTATGCAAACCTTGAACTTCTAAGTACACTGCGGTATGATTACCCGACAATTTCTCTTCTTCCAACTCTTTAAATCGTCTTTTCACATAGCTCAATGTACGAATTTGGTCATTCTTAGATGCAATCATTATGGCTACATCACGAACTAGATCATGCATTTTCACATGATTGTCGTTAGACTCGTATAGTAGAAGCAAAGAAGAAGATATAAGATCGTCAACCAATTTTGTTATTCTACGTCGTCGTTGTGCCACAACATCAACACCATGTAAGAAACCCATGCCTATAGCATATACTTGCAAGTCTTCCACATTAATCTCAAAGTCTTCCGGAAACATGCTACATAACAAGAATAGTAACTTGACCTCTTCACATTCTAGGTAATCGTAACTCAATTTTAGTGAAGAATACACTTTTTTGTCCATTCCTCTAATGTTCACAGCCACAGGGTTTTTTAGTTGATCTAAGGCATCTTCCCAAATGGGGAAAGGTTTATTCTGTAATGCCTTAGCAACTGTAGTAATAGCAATAGGCAAATATGCACATTCCATCACTATTTGCTTAGCAATAGGCTCCAAATCTTCAACAATTTCACCTACCATTGTCTTAAATAAATTCCATGACTCATCTTCCTTTAAAACTTTTATCTCAACAGTGTTATTGATGCACATTTCATTTGAGAGCAAATGTTTATCTCTGGAGGTAAATAAGATCTTGCATCCTTTGTGATCTACAACATTTGGAATCCCTATTGTTTCCAAATCAATATACTCCCAGACATCATCAAACACAACCAGGATACTTTTTTCCATCTTCAACCTCTTTTCTAGCATAAATGCTCTTCCTTCTATTGTTTCTTGTTCGAACTTCAAACCTAGTCTGTCAGCTAGTTGTCCTTGAATTCTTTTTAGATTTGGTGTTTGGCTAATCGTCAATATTACCACTTCATCAAATGACTTTTTCTCCATAATTTTTCTTAAAATTTTTTTTACTAGCATGGTTTTGCCAACACCCCCCATCCCATACACTCCAGTCCTATTGACATTATCATCGAAGAGTGCATCCATGATTTGTTCAATAATCGACTTTCTTGATTCAAACTCTAGAAAGTCAAATATTTTTTGCAATGAACTCCCAACCAATGGGCCAGGTAAATTATTGGACACTTTATCAAAATTACCCTCCTTTTTCATCTCAAGAACGTCAGCTGCCAATTTGCTTGCTTTTCTACTTAACTTGTGTCGTTTGACCAAATTTGAGCACAATCTACCATGTTGACCTTCATTGACTAGTATCGCCTCAGATTTTTCAATAATGTCATCAACCTCACTCAACCATTTCTCAACTACAGGTTTTATGTCTTTTGCATTTCTTCTATCATTATAGACCCTGTCTCGCACAGATTCTCTTGTATCCTTCAGCTTTTCAACTTGGCTCTTGAGTTTTTGAAAGTTGCTCTTAATGAAACAAAGATAACCCAGTTCACGAAAAACGGGCTCAACAGTGTATTCAGCCATTTTTCCAATGATTGAAATAAGAATTTCCATTGCCTTGTACTTGATCTTCAGAAAGAACCTACAAAATATTTAAAAGCTAAAGATCGAGAACGAATTGACCTGAATAGAAATTCTGGCAAACAAACACAGAACCAGTTGCACAGTAGGAAGTCAAAACAGGAACAGCAACCAGCAACAACCACAACAAAAATGAAAAGACGAAGATAATTTCAGCTTAAGAAAATGAGGAAAAAGAAAATGGAAGAAATCGAAAAGAAAATTTAAAGATGGCAAGTGCTCAAGGGATGAAATCTTTCACCTTATTGTAACAAACACGAACTTCTGAGAAGATATCACAGAGAAAAATGAAGATGAGAATGGGAAGAAGAAAGTAGAGACAGACAAAATTGAATAATAGAAGAAGGTCCCACCGTTCTATCCTTTTATCCAAAGGGAATCCTTTCAACCATGGGATTAAATATCTGCTTGGGGTCCACCAATGCTCAATTGGAAGGTTTAATTAGGCTTTTTGCTTCAAAATAATAATTTTACAAACCTGAAATCTAATTTATTCTCAATCAAAATTATTAAGAAGAGTAAAGGGGCACGGTCTATATTGTAGAACACCTGTCAAAATTATTAGAATTAAAAAAAATCTTGCAAATCTTCTATCATATTACAATATTGTTCATCTCACATTTTTCCAATTGTATAAAAGAGTATTTCAAATGATATTTTTCAATAATTGAATGTATTCAATAAAAGAACGCTTTGTACTATATATCAAATGTGTTTTCTCATTAGAACTAACAAAGTAATTCAACATTGCTTCACCAAATACAAGTCAGTTTGTTGCTTTAAGAACTACTGTTGGTGGCATTAGCAATTAAAAAGAAAAGATGTTAACAAACTATGGTCTCAGTCTCAGCCTCAGCGCCCTTTGCTAACATAAACAGCAGAAACAGCAGCCAAAATTGTTGTTGCTGCAGTCACTATGGTGAAGAAGCTTTTCTTCTTCCGGTCTTCCTCTCGTTCGGTCTCGAGACGCCGCTTCATTTCTTCCACCATTTTCTCCTTGTTTGAGAAGGATGTTTTAATTGCATCCAAATGTTCAATGAATGGCTGCATTTCTTCAACAAACTTGTGCTCAGAAGAAGCTTCCACTTCTCCCTTCTCATAACCAGCACACACAGCCAAACAAGTTTTCTTCAACAATGCCAAAGCTTTCTCTGAATTAGCAACAGCTGATTTTACCTTTGCTTTCAGCTCATCAATTCTACTCTGTGCTTCTAACAAGTTTTTCTCCATCAAATCCCTTTCCCCGACCAAGATCTCAATCCGCCTCTCCATCTCTTTCTTTACATTGAATGAATCCTCTTGTGCAATCTTTGTTTTATCAAGTTCATTCTTGGCTTCTTCAATCCTCCTCTCCTTGTCTTTGAGTAACAAACTCAGCTTCTCAACACTTTTCTTCTCATCACCAAAACTCTTCCTAACATCATCCCTCTCTAATGAAACTTCATCTAAAGCATCTCGAAGACGACCTATTTCAGACAGTAACTCCTCATTTCTCGCTTTCTCAACATCGCTCAACTCGGTCAAAGAAGTTAAAGCTTCTTTTAGTTTACTCGATTCCCTTTGCAAGTACCCAATAATATTCTCCGCTTCAATTTTCGCCTCCTCTATTTTAACTTTATCACAGGTGATTATCTCGATCGTGCGTCGTAAACTCTCTGCCTCCTCTTGGACTAGATTCAAATTCAGCTCAAGTGAATCTCTCTGTTGAGCTAACATCTCCATGTCTTTCTCCTTCTTCTGTGACTCTTTGAGTAAACCGTCAACCTCCATTAACATGCCATTTTCCTTCTCCACAGCTGCTTCAATTCTCTTTACAAGCTCAGAAATTATCTTCCCATTTTCTTCCTTTTCCTGTTTGAAACAGAACGAACTCTCATTCAATTGAGCCACTTCCTTCTCTAACTTCTCAATCTCCATTTCCAGCCCATTCTTTTCCTCTTCAATCTCTACTTTCTCCTTCATTTTCACATCTACTCTCCTCTCTAAATCTTCAATCACCCTACCTGACTCATCCAGCAACCTCTTAACCAATTCATTTTCTTTCAACAAAGTCCCATTCAAAATCTCACTCTCCATTTTTTCACCCGACAATTTCTTGCATTTCCCCTTCAAATCCTCAATCTCTTCCAATTCCCTTCTCTCATTTTTCTCCATTTCAACCACTTTCCTTCTCAAATCCCCTGTTTCCTCAAACAAGCCATCAAAATCTACCTTAATCCCATCCCTCTCACAACACACCCTCCTCCATTTCTCCCTCTCTTCCTCAACCTTCAAAACAAGCCCATTAATCTCAGCCTTCAATCTCCCAATCTCCACATCCTTCACTCTCTCACTCTCAATTAACCCACAAATCCCACCTCCCATTTCCTCCATTTGACTCTGCACATAAACACAAACCACATTTCTCTCTAATTCCAACCCATAAACCCCATCACAAGCCTCACTCAACTCACCCATTACCTGTTTCTTCTCGTCGACATTCTTCTTCAAGTCGAGCTCCAAAGCCTCTTTAATCTGAACCAGAGCGCCGACCTCCATTCTCTTCTCGTGGGTCTCCTTCACGAGGCGATCGTTCAGCGATTTCAGGGTCTGCAACTGAAACTTCTCTACAGAATCATCCATGGCGGGTTTGGGTTGTTGCTCTGAATCGCTGTTCTCCTCCTGGTGATTCGGCATTTGCTTCGGCTCTTTGGCTGATCGGGTGGGTTTCTTTTTCGCCATTGTGTTTGGGATTTTTGAAGGGATTGCGGCTTGGAGAGATAGGGTTTTTGGTGGGGTTTTTAAGGTGGAGAAGAGGATAGGAAACGGCGAGTTGAGACTTGAGAGGGAAAATGGAGGGTTTTGGCTTTTGGGGAATTTCAAAATTGCTTTGGTTTTTGGAGAAGTGGAGAATTGATTCGGTGTGGCTGTTAGAAGAACAGTTTAATTTGAATGATTCTGTAAGTTATTGACACGTGTTAAATGTATTCACGTGTGTGGTTTTCATTGGGTGACGGGGTGCTATTTAATTTAGAAGTAGATGGGAAAATTAAAAGTGTTAATTGCTATACCAAATGCACATGATCTTAGTTTTAAAATTGGTACTTGCACCGACCTTATTTTATTTACTTTGTATTTTTTATTAGAAAACTGTATGATTTGGGACTTTTCAAAACAATGAAGTTGTTTCCCAAAAAAACAAAAAAAAAAAGTATATATTTTTTTGGGTTAAATTACAAGTTCAACGTTTGAACACTTAGTTTTGTGTCTATTTGTCTTTTAATTTTAAAAAGTGTTTGATAAGTCTTTAAATTTTCAATTTTGTATATAATAGGTTCTTAACTTTTAATTTTGTGTCTAAAAATCTTGGATATATTCAAAATTTTTAAAAATTAATTGATCTATTATATATAAAATTAAATTTTATGTCTAATAAGACTTTTAACTTTCAATTTTGTGTCTAGTAAGGCCCATGAATTTTTTAAAATGTCAAATAAGTTAAAAATCAAATTAACACAAACTTGAAAGTTTAAGTACTAAAAATTTTGAATATATCCAATAGACACAAACGTGTAATTTAATGTTTTTTCAATTACAATAAAGAAATATTAATCAAATATAAATATTACTAATTTGAACATAAATGTTATTGTTAATATTTTTTTTTACTTTTGAGTTCAATAATATATGGAGGTGCTCGATTTGAACATCTTAGTCTAGAGTACATTTCAATGACCGCGGAGCTAAGCTCAATTTGCCTGTTAACGATTTCTTACTCGCATGAAATGTGTTAAAAATGTTTTTTTTTTTTAGATAAAAGGTGTTAAATGTTTTGACAAGATATATTATCTATATGTCAATAAAAATGAAACTTCGACATCAGTATTCAAATCTCAATGGAATGGTTGATAATAATAAAAAAAAAAAATTGAATGAATTAAATCTACTTATTTTTTTAGGATATAATGATACAAATATATGAGAAAATATTTGAACTTATAATTTATAAGAAGAAACACTTAATATATTAAATTTTACTATTGAATTCGTCATTTATCTTCGAGATATAATTTTCTTCCATCTGATTTTTTTTTTTTGTGGGGTTTTTCTTCTAACTATTAATTTTGACCTAGAGATTAATTATATATATATATATATATATATATATATATATATATATATATATATATATATATATATATATATATATAATAATAATAATAATAATAATAATAATAATAATAATAATATAACATATTATAATTACATTCATTTTAATTTAATAATAAAATAATAAAATAACTAAAGTCGTGTGTTAATAGATAAGACACTTATTATTATTTCAAATGTCAATGGTTTGATTCTTACTATTGTTGAACTAAAAAATATCACATTTTAATCCCATATGTATTACTTTAAAAATTACAAAATGTTCTATTTATAAATTTAAAAAAAAATTAACATGAGAAATTTTCATATTTTTTTTAATTAAATCTAAGTTTATTGATATTAATAAATTTAGCATAATATATCGTAAAAATAACTATGAATATAATAAATACTAAAATAACACCAAAAAGAACATAGCTCAACTAACATATCGAATGTGTTAATGACCACGAGGTCTGTGATTTGAATCCCTCCAACCTCTATTGTACTAAAAAAAAAAAAACTAAAATAACAATAAATGAGCATTAGGATTATAATCAATATTAATTAGTGCCAGATCATAATTAAATCATAAATACACAATCATGATATAATTAATCATTTTTAAAAAAAAATAGTATTATATTTGTAAATGCATTAAGATATATATATATATATATATATATAATGATCACTCCACCCATACATTTAACACTGTCAAATGGGATAATCAAGCTTCTTTTTTTTTTTTTCTGCTGCACGATAATCAAGCTGGAAAATTTAGTCTTGTACAAGGATTACGATATCCGTCAATATCAATATATTTGTAAGTTGAATCAATATATTTGTAAGTTGAAAGGTTTGCAAAAGTGAGCATAGCTCAACGGTAATTGATATATACTCCAACCAAGTAGTCAGAAGTTCAAATTTCCAAACTCCTAATTATTATTGAACTAAAAAAAAAGACCTCAATATTAAAAATCAATCAATATCTCCAATATCTCATATAGATATTCATGAAACATAAAATATATCATCAATTAGTCACCAATCGAAATATAAATCTTAATAATATGATCCATAACTTACTTAAAAAGTGAACGGAACTTACTTAAAATTGAAATAGTTTTTATAAAGTTTTCAATTTATAGAATTATCCGTTGTTGTCCATATTTTATAGATATATCGGTAAAATTGAAACCTCCATATCCACATACATCAATATTTTAACTCTTGGTCTTACCACGTGTCAAAAGAAAAAAGGACAGAGTAATATTTATATTTTATTTACCATAAATATGAGAGTCATGGGAGGCCGTGAATTACAATACAAGATGTTACATGTTAGCATCATGAACAAAAATACTATGGATCCCTCAAAAAAAAAAAAACTATGGATAAAAAAAAGTAAGCTTTCACTTGTTTAATCAAAGGTTTTTTTCTTTTTCTTTTTCTTTTTTCTTAATTTTAAGGTTAAATTACACATTTAGTCCCTGAACTTTGAGGTTTGTATCTATTTAGTGGCCTGAACTTTCAAAATTACAAATTTAGTCATTGGGCTTTCGAATTTTTTAAAATTCACGGGTCTAATAGACACAAAATTGAAATTTTAGAGTTCCATTAGACATAAATTTCAAATTCATATCTATTAGATCAATTAATTTTTAAAATTTTTGAATTTGACAGAGACCTATTAAACATAAAATTGAAAGTTCAGAGACCTATTAAACACAAAATTGAAAGTATAGGGACCTATTAGAAACTTTTGAAAGTTTAGAGACCAAATAGACACAAACCTCAAAGTTTAGGGACTAAACTTGTAATTGAACTTAATTTTAATTACACGTATGGTTGAAAAATTTGAACCTCTAATCTCTTTAATCAAAGATATATACCTTAATTAGTTGAATTATGCTCAAGTTAGCATAACCGAAGAAATCTATATAAATAAGAAAATGTGTAGTAGAAAAGTATGAGGTACTTATTACTCATTTTAATAAGTTGTATGATATTCTTAATTTTTCAAGAAGGTCTACATCAATATTTCTACAAAATTAAAATATCAACATTTTCATCAACAACGGTATTAATTCTTTGTTTCAAAAAAAAAAAACGGTATTAATTCCTTTTCTTCTTTTTTTTAGTTCCAATATTTAATCCCTCGGTGGAAAATTTGATTAATGATTTTTTTTGAAAAAAAAATATTATATTTATAAATACTTTTTTTAAATTGTTTTTATAATTATTTATTAAAAATATATTATTTACCCCAAAAAAAAAAATGCAGCTACACAATAGTACAATGGAGCGAGCAAAAGACTAGTTGGTTGTCGAAACTCGAGTTCAAATTCTCATCCCCAAATTCATTGTCTTTCCCAAAAAAAAAAAACCAAGTATGCACTAATAATTCTTAGTGGGAAAAATCAATTTATATACTAAACTTAGCATGATATCTCAACATACACTCCAAACTTTCAATTTCATCAATTTGTATTTCAGGCTTACACAAGTGTTTCAATTGTTATCCCTTGTTCAAATTTCGCTAAATTTTCATCTATTAATTTTAATAAAAAAGCAAGTAAAAGCTTTCCAAACTCACGAATATGAAAAAAAAAAATTGACAATCTGAACATAATTCAACTGGTTAAGGCATTATAACCTTGACAAAAAAAAATTCAGAGATTTGTCAAACTAAACATAACTAAGTGAATAATGCACCAATTTCTATCTTAAAGGTCGATGATTCAATCTGAATCTCGCAATTGTTGAAATCAAAAAAAAAAAATAATCAACAATTGCACAAAATTAATCTCAATTAGTAAACTAGACCATACATTGAATGAATCTTCCAAAACTCACAAATTTCAATTGACATCAATTGAAATTCAAACTTTCATGTGGTTCTATTTTATACCAGATATATGTTTATAATTTATTAGATAAACAGAATAATTATTTTTATTAAAACTCTATTAAAAGATAAAAATTGCAATAGTTATTAAAATTTAAAGTAAATATTATAACACTCATCAAAACTTAGGTGCAATTTAATGAAATCAAAAGTTTAAATGTAAAAATTGATACACAGTTTAGGGGGAATTCTTAAAATCATTGCATGATGTCCCCTCAGCTATATAAATTTCCTACACCATACAGTTGAAATTTATCCTTTCATTCAAACAGCTTCATATCTGTGTTGAAACCATGCAGTACAAATACAAGGATTAAGGGGCTGTTTGCCTGTTGATCCACTGGATTACAAAGATAATCTTTGACCTTCTTAACATGACACTTAGATTTCTCTCTCTGTAATTTTATATTTTAAAAAAGGAAAAGTAAACTTTGTTAATTTATTAACACATTGCTTTTGATTCTAAACTTACATCCACAATACATCATTTTTCCATTTCACTGACCTCCTCCAAACAGCCCCTTATAAAACTGCAAAAGCTTCTTCCCTTAGGTGAATAGTTCCAACTTCACTTTCAAGACCCAAAAGCAAGCTGCCTGTGCTTTTTCAGATCGCTTAGGTATCTCGTCTTGTTGTATTCTTGTGCGTCTAAGAGCTCTTCTGAATACGTTCGTTGCAATGGCGCCCTCGTACTCTTTTCGCACTCCACTATGTATGTGTCGCCTCTTAGCAGGACGATGACCTGCAATAAACCAGAGTGTTCTGTTACATGTTCGATGAAGAGAAGACGACGTGCTGTAGTTTCCTACTTGCCTGACTCATTCGAGGTCGGAGAATAGGAGACTGCTCGATGCACAAAGATGCAGTCAAAATCACGCGTTCCATCTCTTCGAGATCGTAGCTTTTACTAAGAGAGGGATCGATGAGCTCCTCGTGATTGTTGCTATCTAGTAGAGGCTTTGCCTAAAATAAAGAAATTTTTTAAAGGTGGTCTATAATGAACTAGGCACTTGTAAAATCAGTCTGTTCAAATGTTATTGTTACCCATAGTACGAGGCTTTGACGCAATTCGTCCAAAGCTCGACGACCAGTTATGAGCTCCAACAGCAGAACTCCAAAAGAATAAACATCAGTCTTCTCATCAACTATCCCGTGCATGAAATATTCGGGAGCGAAGTATCTGCATTAAAGAGATGAGAAATGTAACCAAAAAAAAGAGTAGCATCGAGGAGGAAAATGTAGGCATACTACTGACCCGAACGTGCCCTCAAATTTTGACACGCTGTAGTGAGTCCACTGTTTGGGTAGCCACTTTGCAAGGCCAAAATCACAAATCTGCATTGATATGAGTTTAGAATGATCTCAATCATAAAATAAGATAAGACGCATAAAGTAAATTTCACTAGTCTTCTCTGTTCTTTTCAACTTTCATAGAAGCGTAAAATCAACATTTCATTGGCATTTTTTCATAAATCGAAGAGTTCGACAAAGATATGAAGAGCCAACATCTTTTTTCTATGAACGTAGTATTAAAACAAAGAGGGCAAGAATGTAAGAGGTGTTTCTAGTAACATGTGTGAGCAAGTAAAGCTTCAATTTTTAACTAGATATTTAGAACATGAAAGCTACCTGAGGATCAAAATCTTCCGTAAGCAGAATGTTATCGGCCTTGATATCTCGATGAATGATACGCCTTTGACAATTATCATGAAGATACAGCAAACCGTCAGCTGTACCAAGAGCGATCTTGTATCGTTTACTCCAATCGAGTTTGTTTGCATTTGGACCTAGAAAATGTGAATAAAGGGGTGAATAAGAATTCTACAAAACAAAGAACAGTCCAACAAGGTTAAAGGAATCACCATGGAGAAAAGATCCTAAACTTCCATTTGGAGATAATTTGAAAACAAGGTGCATGCCTCCATCGATGCCGCAACCAATCAATTTGGCAGTGTTGGGATGATCGATGTGAGCAATGATGCCAAGCTCGGATAAGAAACAAGCAGTTCTCTCATCTGTTGCTCCTTTAGTCAGCCTCTTCACTGCTATCAGCTGCCCATCTTGTAAACGGCCCTTGTAAACCTCAGCATAGCCACCTTTTCCGATCAAATTGTCTTCAAAAACGAACAAGAAAATCCATGAAGAACAATAAACGGCACCAACACCAAAGTTAGAGTAGAAGTATATGAAGTACGAATTGCAACTGACCATGGCTAAATTTGTTGGTTGCAGTTTGGAGTTCGGAGAAAGTAAAGTTTCCCAACGAGGACTTGAACTTGTACAAGTCACTTAGCCCTGGATTCTCTCTCCCGCTCCTGTTCCCTCTTCTCGAAATCTTCAGCACCCCAAGAGGAGGAAAAGAGGCTAGGCGTCTGAACGATTTTTTCTTCCATAATTTGAAGAACTTTTTCCAGTGAGAAAGAGCCTTTGATTGTAAACGTTGATTCTCTGATTCCGGGTTACTATCATTCGAAGAATCGGGATCAAATTCCGAACTCTGTAAGCTGGCTTCCAAAACTCCTCTAGGGGATGATGCATCATGTTGCTCAGTTTCCAGGTCAAAACATCTCAAGTCTACAAAACACAGCACAGGAAAGCCACAATTCAGAAGCCTAAATGATGTCTCTACAGAAGTACACAAAACCGAAAAAACAAACAGAAATTCACCTCGAGCTGAAGCAGACGGAAAGATATTGCCCCGCATTTTATGCTTCCCATAAGTAGCCATGTAAAGTGGAGGTCTTTTTGCTACTTCATCCAAACCCCTATCAATCAACAGAGGATTCAGAATAGTCAAAATCCAAACAGAATGTGTAAATGTTGCAATAAGTTTTCAAAGTCCAAATGGAAACTCTACTGATATTGAAATACAAAGAAGAGTGAATCTTTTACTTATTTTGGCCAATCGGGCCCCACCCCGACTTCGACTACCTCGACATCAAGGATTTTCATTGAAGGCTTGAACCCAGAACCTTCAAGAATTCCCTTCCAAACATCCCAAAAAGAGTGATTATGATTATGACCACAAAAAAGAGTCCCGACTCAGTTTAGTATTTGCTTTTGTATTCTTAAATTTGAAGGCCATCCCTTTAGACTTATAATTATCTTAAATGTCCTCTGAATATAATCATTTTCAATTCAACTAATAATTCTTTCCTTTTCACAGATAAAAGTATTGAAAGAATATACCTCAACATACTCATTATCAAATCTCAAGTGATCAAACATATCAAAACAAAAGCAGATCATTACATTGTTCTCAGCTTCCTTCTCATAAACAATTCACAGAAAGCCAACTCTCGTGTTCCCCTTTTCCAAAAAGGAGAGAAAAAGAGAAAAAGTGGAAGAAACACAAGCATGGGAATTGGGAAATCCCCATCTTCCCAAAGGGGGCCAAAAATCTCAAGCAACCCAAAAGAGCCAAACAAAAGAAGGACAAAAAGAAACCAAATATGCACAGAATCTCCATTCCCACAGCACATGAATCCAAAAGGGTATGCAATTTTCCACTAGAAATGATCAAACAACAAACACCCAGAAACCAAAATCCAAAAAAACAAAACCCCAAATCTTCAACAGAGCATAAGAACAGCTGAAAATGAAAAGGGTATATACCATGGAGCAGAAGCTTTGCGAATTGAATAATTCTCCATGGCGAAAACTCAGAAACAGAGAGAGAAACAGAGAGAAGAATTCAAAAAAAAAAAAAAAAAGATAGAAAAGGAAGGTCCAGCTAGCGGATAACCTTCCGAAGAGGTGCCATTAGAGAAGGGTAAATTGTTTTGGTGTATGAAAGGAATAAAAATGGGTTGAAAAAGGCACAGAAATGTTTGTTTGGGAGCTAAGAAAACGGAAATGGGTTTTCATGGTGGGATTTTTAGAGAGGGCTAAAAATGGAGAAATGTGAATGGGAAATAGATTTTGATTACTGTGTATTATGTTTGAGGAGATGGGGTGCGGGAGTTTCGGCCATGGAGGTTTTTGGAATAGCTACAGATGGTGAAATGGCCTATAAAGCGACTTCTTCTCTCAAACCTTCAAAAAGCAGCAGAGGAGAGAGAAGGAATGACAGAATAGGGAGAGAGAGAAATATCAATTCAGGCTTTTAATTCACCTTTTTTCTTTTGCATTTTCGGCTTGACCACGAACCAAATGTGCATGGGAGCTTTTTTTTTTTTTTTTTTTTTTTTTTTTAAGTTTTTGGATTGGAATTTGGAATTGTTAGGTCGTTCTAATGTTTTAACTAGTTAAAGATATATATTCTCGATCAAAACAATTAGAGGTTCAAATTTCTCTACTTCATATACCGTTGATCTAAAAAAACTAATTAAGATATGCTTGATTAGCATGAAGGTTTTGTTTTTGAACTTTAGAGAAGATAATTGATTCGTTATCTATTAAGGTATGCTCCGAACTGACAATGACAATAGTTGAAGCTCCGTTTGACAACTATTTAGTTTTTTGAAATTATGCAATTTTTTCATCATTTCTCTACAAACAAAAATAAGTTTTTGAAGACTACTTTTTTTAGTTTTCAAAATTAACTTGGTTTTTAGAAATATTTGTAAAAAGTAAACAACAAATCAAAAAAATGCATAGGTGAAAGTAGTATTTATAGGCTTAATTTTCAAAAACTAAAAACTAAAAACCAAATGGTTATCAAATCGTGCTTGAGTTAATGAATGAAGGTATTGTTTCATAGTAGTTATGTTTTATTTTTTTAACTTTTAAAGATTAAGTGTTTTTTAGTTTAATAATCTAAAGATGGGAATTAAAACATCTTAGGGTTAGAACACATTTATAATGTCTTAAAAAGTTGAGTTAAACTCATTTTGGCTTTTAAAGATTAGATTTATTTACTCCAAAATTTTTGTTAAACTATTGAGCTCAATTTTTTTTTTTGTTAAACTATTAATTTGATCCTCATGAGTTATGTGTACTTTTTTTTTTATATATAATTTCTTAATTCCAGTTTAAACTCTATGATTTTAAAAGTTTTTATTTGGTCCTTATGGTTTGATTAAATATTTAACATTCTACCTAGTTTCTTTTATTTTTTTACTCATATATAAGGATTAAAATATTGATGTCAAAGTCATTACAAATGTATCTTTTGATATATCGATAAAATATCAATATCGACAAATACTTCGATAAACACAAAAACATATAAAAATTATTTTAATTAATCATTAAGTGCTTTTCGCTTTAAATAAATTATAGATCTTGTTATTAGTATTTATATTCATAAAGTGACTAATTGGTGATATTTTTTAAAAGATTTCTATTGAGTATAGAATTTGTGTTAAAATTATTTAAACAAGGTTCAACATGGTCACCTTTTAAAATTACGAGGATTAAACCGAAAGTTTTAGAAATACAAGAAAAAAAATGAACTAGAATAGAAAGTATAATGACTAAAATGGTATTTAAACATTAAAAAAAATAAAGTTAAAAATGAAATGATTATTAAATCATCATAAATATATTGTAAACAAAGAGTAGATGAGATTTTATTTGGAATTTATAAATTGTACCCAATAGTCTTGCTGTATTAAATATTGTCTCAGGCTAACTCTTCAAATTTTCAAATGTGCCCAAAGTAACTGCTGATGCTGACAGTGACATGCCAAAAAAACAATAAATTTATAATTGATTGCAAAGTACAACCTTTTCTTTGCCACTTGGATTCTAAAGCTATGGCGGATGAGGTCATTAATTAATTCTTTTTATGTTTACTAATAAAGACAATTGATATTTCTCAAAAAAAAAAAAAAAAAAAAGACAATTGATAATACAAAACAAAAAATCTCAAATGTATACTTCAAATTAACATATTCGTTAAAAAAATTTCAAAAAAAAAAAAATTAAATAAAACCAATTCATCAACAACAAGCTAAAATATATTGTTGAAGCACAAATCTGACAAAGAGTATACATACATGATTTGTACGTGCTTCAACGATGAATTTATTTGATTGGGAAAGAAGTGACCTGCAAAACAAAGAATTTTACATAGGTGTTTGTCACACGTACTCTGATACTTAAGTTAAGGAAGGGAAAAAAGTGTGACAAGCATTAGATTAAGAGGACTTAGTTGGACTTACCTCCTTTGAGTCAAAATATTTATAATGAGAATTGACTCAAGGCTTCTCCTTTTCGAATTGGGATTGAAAGAGAATTTTCCTTTTTTCCTAGGAATTAGACTGAAAGAGGTTGAATTGGGGCAAAGGGTTTCCTTTGGGCCTATTTGAACTGGGGTATGTTTCCACTTTGGTCTATTTTGCTTCTAACTTTCTCTTCGTCGTAGGTATTTCTTTGGGTCCAATTTCACCCATAACACATATCATATAAAGCAAACACGATATAAATGTATATAAAATTTACAAAAATATCTTAAGTGTTGCATAAGGATAATCTAACTGATAAAAATTAGTAAGTGTATATAACTTAGTGAGGAATTGAATCTCCTCACCCTATTTTTCTTTATGAAAAATTTCAAATGACTAAATCTATATCTTTATTGAGTGAATGAATCAACTAAAATTACAAAAACAAATTGGTTTATTTCTTTAGTTTGTTTGATCTCAATAAAATTGATATTATACCTATCATAACATATAATTATAAATACATGAAAAATTAATGCATGCTCCACGACGACTTTATTTTCTAAAATTAGGTTGAAGTTGATTATTAAAAGATGTTTTTATAGTAAGAATATTAAAAAATATATATACAAACTTCAAATTTTATTAATTAAAATATAATTTTCCCCAAATTTTGTTTAAGATTAAGATGTTTTTGGGCAGTCAAGAAAAAATGAAAGTTGAGAATCTAGGGTCCATGGTTGGTAAATTCTATGAAGTTGAAGGGCTTGAAGAAAAAGAGTTGACACTACTATTCCCAGCTTGAGAAAAACAAATGTGGGCGCAGAATGTTGTTTTGTCTCCAAAGCAGAGACCATACCATATGATATGATAAAATAATAGTAGTAGCAGCAGCAGCAACATTTTCTTTCTCAAGAAAAACAAAAAATGCTAGCTTTCAGGGGAGAAAAATGCCTCTTGTAAGGAAAATAATAATAATAATTATTATTATTATTTTGTTATCCAAATTTTAATTTAATCGGACTTTGAACATAAATAATTGATGAAATTAATGTTGTTATTTTGCAAGATTTGTGACTAGTTATGTGTGGCTAGACGATCCTATATATTTTTTAGTGTACTAGAAAAATCTTTTGTTTGCATGGGATACTTTTATAATTACGTTTTATGTATTTTGATGTTAAAGGTCGGATGATCTTTTACAAACTCGATTTTGGGGTTAGGTTAGAGTATTTGTGTGGATGGGAGATAAGATTTTTGAGGATTTTGTTAGTATAATCTTGTACAATTTATTAATTGTGTATAAGATTTTTTTTTTTTTTTTGAAAAGGTATTAATTTTACCACATATATTCAAGTTTAATACACATGTGAGGTAAAAATTCAAATTTATGATCTTTTGTTCAAGTTTAAGGTTTAATTTGACGAAAATAATTGAAATATTAAAGTTAATTTTCTTTTAGAAAGAAATCATTACAATTGTGGAGTGATGATTAAAATTGAACTCCATTTGATGGATATATATTTTCAATTAATTGGTCTTGAAGACGATAACTCTCATTTAAAGAGAAAATGCTCTCGAAATTATTGAAAGTGATCATTGTTGAATAATTGCCACATATAAAGTTAGATCAAATCAATTTTTTGCCTCTATTATCACAACACGACAACACTATATATTTTTTTTATTCTACTCTCAACTACAACTCGAGTCGTCAAATTGAACCATAATTGAAATAAAATCCGAAACTACCCGTGACTAAAAAAAAATTACACACTTATTTTTATTTTTTTTAGTACAACAAATATGAGATATGAAAATTCAAACTTCATACCTCAAAAAAAAGAGTAAATATCAATTACCACTAAGTTATACTCTTATTGACAATTAAATGACTTGTCACTTCCCGAAAAAGGAGAGATATAGATAAGATTTGTGAAAAGAAACAACTCTATTTTGTGCAATATATTTAGAAGGTAATCCATGAAATGTAAAATCAAAATGAATGTGAATAAATGGGATGGACCAGCTTTGCCGGTTGCTGCCGTTACATGTTTCATTGAGTGAGCCAAAAAAGGCAGGACGTTTTGGATAAGTCCAATATAATTTGGATTTCATCATATGCATCCAAAAAGGGGCTGATTTTGTTGCCAATTTTAGGCTTCCAATAGAAAAATTAGATCTAATTAAGTCAATTTTGATTCTCTTTTGGGAATGGTTTAAGTGGGTAACAACTCACTAAGATTTGAAACTTTGTGGATGAAAATTATAAAGTACCGATTTTGTTGGTTGAATTATTGTTCATGGGTTGAGTATTGTATGGTTAGG
Source organism: Trichosanthes truncata (assembly GCA_033996785.1). Taxonomy (NCBI): domain Eukaryota; kingdom Viridiplantae; phylum Streptophyta; class Magnoliopsida; order Cucurbitales; family Cucurbitaceae; genus Trichosanthes; species Trichosanthes truncata. The sequence continues at coordinate 40,229,744 of JAWPNB010000004.1, read as the reverse complement.
TCGATTTTGGCTTTTTTCAATAGCGGGCGAGTGGACTATTAAAATTTGAACTTTTTTTGGAAACTATAAATGGATTTAGATTTTGTCAAATGAGTCGTCACTAACGGGTCGTGGGTAATTAGAAAAGTTTAATTTTTTTTTTTTTAATAAATGTGCGAGTAATGAGACTGAGTGAGTGAAATGATGGGATGTGAACTTCTTATGGAAACTATAAACCGATTAGATTTTTTTCGGCTGAATCCTCATTAACAAGTGTAAATAAGGCCTGTTTTTTTTTTTTAACAACGGAACGAGTGGAGCAATGAGATTTGAAATTTTTATGGAAACTATATATGGCTTAGATCTTGTCGGTTGAGTCATCACAACTGATCGTCCGTAATTAGGGCAGTTTCAATTCTTTTTTTGACAATTGTGCGAGTAGTGGGACTAGGCAAGTAGAGTAATGAGACTTGAACTTTAGATGGAAACTAGAACCGAGTTAGATCTTGTCGGTTGAGTCGTCACTAACTGGTGGTGTGTAATTAGGGTAGTTTTGGTTTTTTTTTTTCTTACAATTGAACGAGTGGAGTAATGGAATTTGAAATTTTGATGGAACTTAATAATTGATTAAATTTTGTCGGTTGAGTCATCACTAAAGGTTCGTGTGTAATAAGGATAGTTTTGATTTTTTTTTTATGACAAATGTGCGAGTAGTGAGAATGGATGAGTGGAGTAGTGAGATTTGAACTTTTGATGGAAATTATAAATTAATTAGATTTTTTCAGTTGGGTGTCATCGCTGACAAGTTTTGTGTAATTAGGGCAGTTTTGGTTTTCTTCTTACAACTGGGCGAGTGGAGTAATGAGATTTAAATTTCTTCTTACAATTGATTATATTTTTTCGGTTGAGTCAGCACTAAAGAATTGTGTGTAATTAGGGTAGCTTTAGGTTTTTTTTTTTTGACAATGTGCTAGTAGTAAGATTTAAATTCTTGATGGAAACTATTAACCAGTTAGATTTTGTTGGGTTGAGTTATCACTGAAGAGTTTGGTATGGTTAAGTTAATTTTCATTTTTTTTACCACGATTTAACTATATTTTATTAGTCAAACCATCATTAATTAGTTAGAGTCATTTGATAACCATTTCATTTTCTATTTTTTGTTTTTTTTTTTAATTTTTAAAAAATATAGTTGTTTGATAACCAATTTTGTTTTTGATTTTCCGTTTTTTAAAAACGTTTTTGAAATTATAAGGAAATTTCAAAAACTAAAAAAAGTAGTTTTTAAAAACATATTTCTGCTTTTCAAAAATTCATTTGTCCTAAGGCTCATTTTTTCCTCTTTGACATATCTCTCTCCAATAAATTTCTTTTTCTAATTTTTTCTCTCTTTAACTTTTTTTCTCTCTAAATTTCTCTCTCTCTCTAAAATTTGCATTTCTATATAACTTTTATTTCTTTTTCTCTCTCTATAACTTTTTATTATCTCTTTGAATTGTTTATCATTTTTTAATATTTCTCTTTCTCTTATGGCATACCCTCTCCAATTTCTCTCTCTAAAAATTAAATATTTTCCTCAAAATTTTCTCTCTCTAAACTTATCTCTCTTTTTAACTTGTCTATGATTAAGTTTTGGGAGAAATATTCTGTATTTACTTATCTAATTACAAAGGAGAATCACCTTTTAAATAGGTGAAAAACAGAGAGAGAGAGAGTAAAGATACACCAGGAATTAGGAGAAAGATTACAACCATGCCTCATAAATGTTAGAAGGAAAAACAAGAAAGCTAAAACAGTAAGATAAAACAGAAGGTACAAAAGTACTGTCAGTGGTCAATTCTAACAGCCCCCCGCAAACGAGACGTAGGTGCAAACTGAAGGGCGAGTTTGTCCCTAAGAAACTGATGACGGTGTTGGGATAACGGTTTTGTCATGCAATCTGCAATCTGGTCATGTGAGGAAATATGTCGAATTTGGATGCGGTGAGCAAGAACTTGATCCCGGATGAAATGAGCATCAAGTTCAATGTGTTTAGTTCGAGAATGGAAAACCGGATTGTAAGCAAGAGCGGTAGCACTGAGATTGTCACACCAAATGAGAGGAGTGAAAGGTTGTGAAATATGGAGTTCACGAAGGAGAGATTGGATCCACATGATTTCACAAGCTGCGTGGGAAAGAGCTCGATATTCGGATTCAGTGCTTGAGCGAGCCACAACAGCCTGTTTTTTTGATGACCATGAGATAAGGGTAGTCCCGAAGAAAATACAGTAACCACCAACGGACTTGCGGTCGTCAGGAGAGGAGGCCCAATCAGCATTAGTATACCCAACCACATGGAAGTTGGTGGCCGAAGAGACAGATAGGCCAAGGTAAAGAGTACCTTGAAGGTACCGTAGAATACGCTTGAGGGCTTGCCAGTGGTGGATAGTAGGAGCCTGATTGAACTGACTTAATTTATTGACGGCAAAGGCAATGTCGGGCCGAGTGTGGAGAAGATATTGTAATGAGCCGAGAGTGCTACGATATAGATGAGGGTCAGCAAAAAGTGGACTGTCATTCAAGTGGAGCTGCTTACCAGAAACCATAGGAGCGGCAACAGGCTTTAAATGGTGAAAATGTAACCGGGTGATAAGATCTTGAATATATTTTGTTTGAGATAAAACTAACCCGGATTGGGTGCGATGAACTTGGATACCAAGGAAATAGTGTAATGGCCCGAGGTCTTTAAGAGCAAAATGTGTCTGGAGAAGCCGGATGAAATGATCTAATACCGCCATGTTTGAACCTGTAAGAATAAGATCGTCCACATATACAAGTAGGAGGACAGTACCTTGGCGGGAGTGATGAACAAACAGGGACATATCAGCTTGAGATTGTGTAAACTGCCAGCCAATAAGAGCATTTCGCAGCAGATCAAACCATGCTCGAGGGGCTTGCTTAAGGCCATAAAGAGCCTTGTTGAGCTTGCAGACAAACTGAGGTCTTAAGGGATCAACATAGCCCTGAGGTTGAGGAGTAAAGACATCCTCATGAATGGAACCATGCAAGAAGGCATTGCTGACATCGAGTTGTTTGATAGGCCAATTCCAAGTGACAGCCAAGGTGAGAACGATTCGAATAGTAGATGGTTTGATAACCGGGCTGAACGTTTCTCCATAGTCAATACCTGGTTGTTGGAGATAGCCCTTAGCCACTAGGCGAGCTTTATACCGTTGAACATGACCATTAGCATCTCGTTTAATTTTATAAATCCACTTGGTGCCAACCAAATGTTGATGAGGTGAAGGGGGAACAAGCACCCAAGTGTGGTTATGATGAAGAGCTGCAAATTCTTCATCCATGGCAGTCTTCCAAACTGAAACAGTAGAGGCATCCTTGAAGGAAGGAGGTTCCATATGAAGCCAATTCGAGTCGACAGGGTTCTCAGTCAAACCGGTAAAAGGGAGTTTGGGTTTGGTGATGCCAGTTTTGGCACGAGTCACCATTGGGTGTTGGTTTTGGATAGGGAGGTTGAGCATGGGTGAGGGGGAAGGTGACACAGAAGGTGGGGTACAATTAGGAAAGTTAAAAGATGAAGTCATAGGGGAAATAGAAGGGCAAAGTGAGGTTGATGAGGTATTAAATGGTGTAGATTCGGTGGATAGTGAAGGAGAAGGCAGAGAATGGGGTGTGTTTAGAGGTTGGGAGACATGGGTAGGAATGCTATCAGTTTGGGGAAACTTTGTTGGAGCAGGGGTTAGCATAGGTAGCCACGAAATGATGGTGGTGTTGGAAGTTGAGGATCCACTGTCATGCTTAGGAAATAATTCCTCATACGGAAAGTCAAATTCATTGAAGCATACGTGACGAGATATGTAGGTTTTCCCTAAAGAACTCAAGCATTTATAACCTTTATGGTGATCACTATACCCCATAAAGATACATTTTTCACTGTGGAAGTCAAACTTATGCTGTTGGTAAGGCCTTAAACAAGGATAACATGCTGAACCAAAAGCCCTTAAAAACTTGTAATCAGGTTGTTTGTGTTTTAACAGCAGAAAAGGAGACTGTCCTTCAATTGTGGATGAGGGCATGCGGTTGATTAAATACACAGCAGTATGAAATGCTTCCCACCAATAATGAAGAGGTAGTTTAGCTTGAGCTAAAAGGGCTAATCCGGTTTCAACTAAATGCCTATGTTTCCTTTCAATTCTTCCATTTTGGGCTGAAGTATGAGGACAAGACAGCTGAATTTTGATGCCATTTTCCTTGCCAAAACTAATAAAAGGTCTATATTCACCTCCACCATCACATCTAACTGTCTTAATGTGGTTGCCATACTGATTTTCCACTTGAATTTTGAATTGCTTGAACACCTCAAAAGCTTCACCTTTGCTTTTTAATGGAAAAACCCATGTGAATCTTGTATAGTCATCTAGGAATGCTATATAATAACTGAACCCTTGAGTGGATTTAATTGGAGCTGGTCCCCAAAGGTCAGTATGAATCAGTTCGAGAGGCTTAACAGATCGGGATTCAGAAGAGTTAAAGGGAAGTCTGTGTGATTTACCAAATTTGCATGCCTCACAAAATGAAATACTATTGATACTTTTAGTAGGAACTTTACATTGTTGTAGGATTTGACTCAAAACTTTTAAAGATGGATGGCCCAGTCTTTGGTGCCAAATATCCATGTTACAAGACATTAGCACATAATCAAAAGAGGTCAAATCTTCTTGGTCATTCTTGCTCATTGTCTTCATGGGGGATCCTACTGCCACACAGACTTCATCCCTAGCTCCTTTATTTTTGAAGGTCTTCAATGAGGCTTCATCCACATCCAAAACTTTGTATAGTCCATTTTCAAGTCTGCCTACCAAGGATACTTCACTGGAGTTCTTTTCCTTTACAAAACAGAACAAGCTGTCAAATTCAACTACAACTCCACTGTCTTGTGTTAATTTAGAGATGCTGATCAGATTCTTCTTCATTTGAGGAACAAAAAGAACATCTTTTAATGTCACGCAAGTATTAAGGATGGTAGTTCCTATACCGTGGACAGCCACTATAGTACCATCTCCTACAATAATATTTTTGAATTTGAAGTTCTTACCTTTAAGGGATAACTTTTCGAGCTCAGAAGTCACATGGTTGCTAGCACCACTATCCAAATACCAAGAAGGGTCTTGGAGAGTTTCAGGAAATGCCATCATAGCAGTGGCTGATTGTGGCCTTTGAGAAGTAGACACTTGACCTGAGACATTTATCGGGTTAGTAATGGAAGAGTTTTCAGATTTGTCATACCTATGATAGCACACCGTAGCAATATGCCCAAGTTTGCCACATATTTGGCAAGTAGGTTTGTGGACTTGTGGGTAAGGAGAATATCGACCCCTTCCTCTTTGTCTGCCCCCTCTGTTCGAAAAAATGTAACCTCCACGATGTCCTTGCTGTGAGTTGGAAGAGTTTTGATTGGAGTTGGTGCCTCTGAACCTTTCGGTATTGGCTATGTTAGCTGAGGCTTGATTTACTGACACAGACCCCTTTAAAGTTTGTAGACGGTCCATTCTCAACTCATAGGACAGCAGTTCTAGTTGGACTGTATACCAAGACATATCACTGTTTCTAATCACAACTACAAGGGGTGTATATTCTTCATCTAAGCCAGCAGTAACATGGGAGATAAAACTCCTCATATCCATGGAAGCTCCAGCAAGTTGAAGATTATCATAGTATTTCTTCATGATTTCCAAGTACTCATACATTTTCATAGTTCCTTTCCTCGTTTGTTGAAGCATCAACCGGTTGTAATCTTCTTGTGACCTTGACTGAATTCCATAGTATTCTTGGACAGCATCCCATAGACCCTTTGCTTCATCGTGACCCATTACTTGTGAAGCAATTTCTGGTGTCATGGAGTTGTAAAGCCACCCCACTAAGAGCTGATCAGCAGCTAACCAGACATCATATTCAGGATTTGGGGTGAGTAAACCTTCAGGATCATCTTGAGAGGGCGGTAAGCAAATGGACATTTCAGGAGCTGGTGTTTTACCAGTAAGGTGACCCTCGAGTTTGTAACTTTTGAGAATTGGAAGAACAATATTCTGCCATAGAAGGTAATTACCTCTGTCCAGCTTGATTGCGGTTACTTGGTTCAGAATATTTACGAAGGTAGGGGTACCGACAGGTTGGGTTCCACAGCGCACTTGATAAGGGGTGCTTTCCTCTGAAGGAGCTGCCTTTTTAGTACCAGACATGTTGCTGCTGGTCGTGGAGGGTTGTGGTGTTTTGGAGGGATTGTTGGAAGGAACAGAGGAGGAGGCGTTAGCCATGAAAGGCTATGATACCAGATTAAGTTTTGGGAGAAATATTCTGTATTTACTTATCTAATTACAAAGGAGAATCACCTTTTAAATAGGTGAAAAACAGAGAGAGAGAGAGTAAAGATACACCAGGAATTAGGAGAAAGATTACAACCATGCCTCATAAATGTTAGAAGGAAAAACAAGAAAGCTAAAACAGTAAGATAAAACAGAAGGTACAAAAGTACTGTCAGTGGTCAATTCTAACATCTATTTCTAAATTTCTCTCTAACTTTTCTCTCTCTAATAAATATATATATTTCTCACTTTTCTCTTAAAAATAATTCTCTCTAAATTTTCTCTCACTAAAACCATTTTTTCTCATTTATCTTTATTTCTCTAACATTTCTTTTACTCTTAACTCCTCTCTCTCTAAAATTTCTTTTTTTATTTAACTTTTTTCACTCTAAAATTTATCTCTCTCTCTAACTTTTTTTTCTCTGACTAATATTTTTATGACTTCTAACTAGTATTCTCTCTCTAACTATTTTTCTTTCATGTCTCTAAATTTACTTTGTTTAACTTTTCTCTTCAAAACAATTATATCTTTGTCTCTAAGTTTTTATTTTTGTCGCCACACATTTTTCTCTCTCTAAAACATCTCTTCATTTCTCTAATTTTAAAAAAATTGAAAACAAAAAATAATTATCATAGAAGTTTGGTTTTTTATTTTTTAAAAATAAAAAACAAAAAACAAAAAATAGTTATCAAATATGTATAGTTCATTTTGTTAAAAACAGAAAACAAAAAACAGAAAAATCAAAAACTGAAATAATTATCGAACGGGCCTTAATTAATATAATTCAGTTAGGTCAATTTTTTCTTTCTTTCTAGACAAAAGATATAAATATAGTGATAGGATTTTGGATTCGTGAATGGAACTAGATTTTGCTAGCCAAACTGTGGCTAATAGTTTCAACATAATCAACTAGTAATTTTTTTTTGTTGACAAAAGTATGAGTGAAGTAGTAGGCTAACCTGAACATAACTCGACTGGTTAATACTTGTATCCTCTACTAAAATGTCAGAAGTTTGAATCTCCCTACTCACGTATCGTTAAAACTTTAAAAAAAAAAAAAAAGTAGTGATCAAGTAGTAGGATTTGGATGTTAAAATCATGGAGACTATACATCAACTTGGTTTGGCTAATTAAATTAGTGTCACTTGTGGTTTTAGTATAATTAGGTCCATTTTATTATCAAGAGTATAAATAGGTAATAAAGTTTGAAGCATTCCTAACCGTACAAACCAATTATATTTTACTGGTTGAATCATCACTGTTGAGTCGTGGGTTAGAATTTGAATCATTACTACTAAATTCACTACAATTAAGTGAATTAGGTCATACAATTGAGAAATTTAAAATGCTAACTTGAACCTAGTTTAACTGATTAAGACATATATCATGAACTAAAAGGTCAAAGGTTTGAACTTTTCACCTCTACATCTTGTTGGATTAAAAAAAATGGAAATTTGAAATTAAAGGGTATATATTTGATCTAATGCGGTGAAGTTTTTTGTTTTTCTTGAAATAATTGGTAATCATAGGTCAAGTTCAAATGGGTAAAGTGGGCACCCTTGTCTCTGTATGGCACATGGAAGATGGTCTCCTCTTAGTTAATGCTAAAGCATAAAGGCATCTTTTCATGCTCCATTATTTCAATAAAAAATAATGTTCTCTCTCTCTGAATTTTTTTATTGAAAAATAAAACAAAATTTAAAGTGTTATAGATATAACTGATCTTGTAGAATTGTTGAAGACGTTTTTCTTTCAAAACCATGAAATCATGAATAAAGATTTCTAAGCTTACAATAATGATGTCACTCAAACAATTGTCAAACAATTAATCCTTTAGTTGTACTAGTTATCATATGATTTTTAATGATATTAATGATTGACATTTAATTTATATTTTAATATCGCCAAAGTGAACAATATAGCTCAACGGTAATTGACATATACCCTTACCAAGAGATCAGATGTTTGAATCTCTCCACCCTCAAATGTTGTTGAATTCATATATATATATATATATATCTAAGGTTCCATTTGATAACCATTTAATTTTTTGTTTTTGGTTCTTTGTTTTTGAAAATTGTGCTCGTTTTCTCATCATTTCTCTGCAATATGTTTCATCTTTCTTAAGAAAATATTTGAATTTTTAGCCAAATTTCAAAAACAAAAACAAGTTTTTGAAAATACTTTGTTTAGTTTTCAAAACTTGGCTTGATTTTTGAAAACATATGTAAAAAGTAGATGACAAAACAAAGAAACTCATAGGTGGAATAAGTATTTATAGGCTTAATTTTCAAAAACAAAAAACTAAATGGTTATCAAACGGGGCTAGACCTAAATTTTGCATTTATTCTATTATGGTATTTGAACTTTCAAAATATCTATTTCTATCTTTGAACTTCAAAAAAGAAAAAACAATTATGACTATTATTTTGTTGCCTAATTAGATACATGTCTCCTCAACCAACCAATGTGGCACTAAGATATATAGATTGTTGGCATGTTATTCGTACGTCATGTAATCCATTTATTACTATAAAAATATATTTTTTTAAAGTTCGATGACCAAAATAAAAAAAAAATGAAAGTTTAAGGACTAAAGTAGACATTTTAAAAGTTTAGGAACACAAATAAAATAACCACGAAAGTTTAAAGACCAAATTGAAATTTAAATCTTAATAGTTTTTTTCCTCATTACAAAATAAAAATATAAATATCATAAGGTTTTTTTTTTTTTTTTTTTGACATCAACAATTGTGGAGTGGGAGAATCAAACTATTGATTTTTGAGAGAGTAATATATCTTATCCATTAAGCTATATTAAGCTATATTCAAATTGACAAATAATCGCAAGTTACAATCTTGTGGTTTGCCTCGCCTAGCTATTAGACAAATTATAGTTATATGTTTCAAGAGCAGGTTTTAAGAACTCATGTGATATATGTCGATTTTGTCTCATTGTTAAGTGAGCCATCATCACACATTGTAGTCTATTTTGCACATGTAGTAAACGTCTTCTTCATATACAAACTAGATATTCATAATGTTTATTCTCACAAAATATATATATTCATAAATGTGAAATTAGGACTCCAACCCAAGTATCAAATTTTGAATTCATGTCCTTTTATTCATTATTTGGCAATAATAATGAAAGTCATGAGAGAAATAGAAGAGGGAAGTTTAAGCTTCATCGACGTAAAACATAGAGCTATAATTTGAATGACATTCTAACGTTTTTTTTTAATACAATAACATTTGAGGATGAGGATTCAAACTTCTAACCTTTTGATCAATGATATAATGTCTAGTTAATTGAGCTATGCTCAAATTGACCATAACAAACTAATTGAATGTGTGTAATATGTAGTTAACTCAAAAAATAAATTACAATCCATATTTCCAAATTTCTTACTACAAATAGAAAATCTGGTGTATTACATAACAGACAACGGATTAAATGTTGCCTAAATTATAAATGGTCCTTTTAAGGTATGGAAATGGGTTTCATATCAAAATAATAATTATATCAAAAAATAAATAAAGAGGTTAATCATTGTCTTCCGAGAGGTTAATCAGTTGAGATTGGTAATTTTAGCCAAAAATCTATCGGGATATCAGAAATGGATAATACATTCATATAAACATTTCTGTAAATTAAAAGATTTGATATTGGTATGAACTATATGAATCAATATTATGAAATACAATAAAAAATATTGGCAAAACATAAAAGGATTGAAATATCAAAACTGATCAAATTACAAGTGTACTCCATAAATTCACATAGTTGTGTTGATTTAATTCCTAAAATTTTAATTTTGATAAATCTTATAACACAAATGAGCTATTTGAGACGTGGATTATAATAGTCTGAGTTATAATAGTTTGTGAATTACTCTGCACCCCAAATATAGACTATTATAACTCAGACTAAATAACTCTGCATCATAAACACAAATTATATAACTCAACATACTAATATAACCCACAAACTATTATAACTCAGATTATTATAACCCACTCAACGTCCCAAATAGCTTAGTGTTTGACAACATAATTTATAACTTTTAAGAAATGTTTATTGAAATTAATATTTGGATAATACTTATCTATCAATATGGTAACATTAAGGATCCGTTTGATAACGTTTTCCATTTCTTGTTACTTATTTCTTGTTTTCTCTTTTTAATTAAAAAAAATGGAATTGCACTCAACAACTGATTCTAGTTTCTTGTTCTTTCTTTTTTATTTTAAAAAAAACATGTTTGATAACCATTTCTTATTTATTGTTCTTTGAAATTTTAAAATAATAATGTAAAATTTTCATATGAAAAATAAGTTTTTAAAATTAAGTATCGAAAAAGCTTATGTTAAATTCATTTTTAGATATTTATAATGCATTTTAGAAGTAAAAAAATGATTAAATAATATTTTTATTTATGTTATGGAAAAAACAAAAAACATAAATAAGAAACAAGAAACTCACTTGATTTTGTTGTTTCCATAATTTCTATACAATTTTGTAAACGTTTCTAAAAAATGAGAAACTAGAAATAGAAACTGTTATCAAATGCTTCTTTTTCTCAAAGGCTAGCAAGAAGAAACAAGAAACTAGAAATGGGAACATTATCAAACGAGTCCAAAGTTTTTGATAGATAGGGGAGATGCAAAAATAGAAAAAGAAAAGAGATGTTTTACATTTTTCAAAAATAAAAAAGGTTAAATTACAAATTTAAACCTTGTGGGTTGGAAAAAGTTAGAATTTAGTCCCTATGATTTTAAAAATTAGAGTTCCATCCTTATGGTTTGATAAAACCTCATAAATAATCCTATGGTTTAATAAAAACCTCATAAATAATCCATAAAATCTTCATAAGTAATCCTTAGTCTATAAAATCCTCATAAATAGTTCCTACCTAAGAAATATTTATGAAGGTTTTATCAAATTATAAGGACAAATTCTAATTTTTATAATTATAGAGACTAAATTCTAACTTTGACCCGATTATAGTGACGAAATTTGTAATTTAGCCGAAATAAAAATAGTGGTTGCTGACTGGTTAGAGGAAAGTATCGTTGTAAATATTTTACAGAGATTTTATAAAATTCATATGACGTTTGAACAATTATAAATTGATTGCAAGGAAAAAGGAACACGTTTCAAAAGTGATATTCTGCTAGTAGTGCATAGTAATAAATTAGTGCATTTAGTAAAGTCTGCCCAGCAATTACTAAACGTGTCTGCAGCCATACACAAAATAGGGGGAAAATTCATGTGAAAATTAATACTCTCAAAGTTCCTTTTTATAGGGAGGGAAAGTGTGTAGAGAGAAAAAAAAATACGTATATATATAGTAAAATATACTTTTTGATCATTGAAATTTTAACATAGGTTTCTTTTTGCTCTTGATATTTTAAAAGTGACATATTTGGTCACTGAGATTTAAATTTGATTTCTAATTGTTTCATCAAGTTTGAAATTAATTTATAATTAGTCTTTGGGTATAAAAATTAAAAAAAAAAATTCCAACTCATTTTAAAAATACATATCAACAAAGTCTAGTCATCATAGTTTAACTATTATGTCATCATTCTGTTATATCAACTAGTGAGCTATCAACTCGAGTTATGGACTATTTAGAAACTAATTTTAAACTTCAATGACCAATTAAAAATCAAATTCAAACCACAACGACCAAGCATGTCACTTTTGAAACTTTAATGATAAATAGATTTTAAATTCAAATTTCAAGGACCAAAAGGGTTAGTCTTGAAAACCCATGGACCAAATGAAAATTAAACTAAATTCAAACTAAATTCCTGGAACCTAATTATGTGTATTTTACCTTTATTTGTTTTAAAAGAAAATATTCATACCTTTTTATACAAATACGCAAGTGAGCATTCAAACGTTCCCCTCAAATGAAGGTATTCTAGTGTCTTAACCGCTTGAATTATATTTGTTGTTATATATATACACACTTAAAAACATCATTAATTGACAATAAAACCCCACGTTATTGTTAGCTAACATAGTTGACCATGAATGAAGTATTATGAAAACTTTTACATGGGATAAAAGTACAAAAAAAAAAAAAAAGAAGGTATGAATAGTGTGGTAGAGACCAATACAAGTATAGTTGGATAAAATGCCTATTAGAGGAGAGTTCAATTTTTGCAATTAAAAGTTTGTGGATGCAATTGTAACAATCACTAAATTTAAGTAGTATATTCAATTAGTGCTAAATTAGACCAAGGATATTTTTTAGATTAGTTAATAAAGCGTATGTCGATATCACATAATTATTTTGTTAATAATTTTTCTTTAATACACTTTTATTAATAAATTTTAACATTTAGTAATAATAAAAATTTAATTATAAAAAAATATAATTGAAAATTTTAAAAATTAGTAACGAAACTGAAAAATCATACCAATTGCTAAAGTGAGCATAACTTAATTGACATGTACTATCAACCAAAAGATTAGAGGTTCAAATCTCCCACTCCGAAAGGTTGTTGAACTTAAGAAAAAAAAAATCATACCAACCTTAAAATAAGTAAAATTATGACAGAAAAACAACCTGGGTAATTAAACTCAAGTCCACATAAAGAAAAAAAAAATTAAACACAATTAGAATGATATTAAATAATAAAATATGGAAAGTTTATAAAAACAAAAAAAAATTGTAAACATATAATTGTTTTATAATAAAGTAAGTAGTAACAGTATGCTAATTAAGCGTCAATGTCGATATGTCCGAGTGGTTAAGGAGACAGACTTGAAATCTGTTGGGCTTCGCCCACGCAGGTTCGAACCCTGCTGTCGACGCTTTAGCATTTTTTCGTCCTTTTTTATTTATATTTCTTAGATTGTTATCTTTTTCATTTATATTTCTAAGATTTAGATACCCTTTTTTTTTTCTAACTATTGAGATACCATTACGTCCTATATTTCGCGACTTATTCTGTTACTTTTAAATATTCAAATATATTTAATTATTTTTTTAAAAACTTTAAATTAGTAATTATTATTAATTTGAAGTTAATTATATTGAATATGATAAAATAAAACACACTAATTTTCATGGTTAAGGAGACAGATTTGAAATCTGTTGGGCTATGCCCGCGCAGGTTTGAACCCTGCTGTCAATGTTTTTAATTTTTCTGCTATCCTTTTATCGTTTATATTTCTTAATAAATAATTGTCAAATTTTTTTTGTCACATTATGTATTAGAAACTACTGAAGCAGAAAGTATAATTGTTGCGTTTTAATCTATTCCTTTTAGGCAATGGTATTTTCATGGGTAGAGTTTAATTCGTTAAGTAGAATCAATAAAAAAAAATGATTATATTTATCATATATGTTAATTCAAGCATAAGTCACTTGATAAGATAGACAATTAGTCATCGATTTGATTATAAAAATTTCCCTTATTAATTTACTCAAATGAAATAGATCTAGAAATTAAAATGGAAAGTGACACAAACATTAAAAACAAAATTATATATTTATTAAAAAATGATGTCAACTTAAACATAACTCAATTGGTTAGGATAATTATGCTTTCAACCAAGAAGTCAGATATTTGAATCTCCCATTTTAATATGCTCGAATTAAAAAAAAAAAATGAAAAACTAAAATATTTTTTTTTTTCTCACCTGAGTCACCTGACAAGTGTTTATCCATTATATTTTTAGGGTTGCAATGGGCCAGCATGCAGCTAGGGATGCAATGAGCTTAAAACCTTTGGGCATTGGAGCAATTGATTGAGATGAAAGAACTCAAGTCAAATGAAATTCCTTGTTTTACTGAGTCTCATTTATTGAGACATACAAAAGCTTTAGCTAAGATCCAACCAAATGAGTTTACACTACTTGACATCTTTTCAACAAGAATCCCATCATGTCTTTGGCTTTTTCTAAGTGTGTTACTCAGTATCTTTGTAGGCAATTTGAAAACAAAATTTTGAAAATAAGAGATTCAGTAAAAACATAATTGTATTTCATATTTTCAGATATGTATTTGATAACAGATTTAAAAATTAGATTCTCAATTTAAACAATTGTTCAAAATGTGTTCTATAATATATTTATAGATCTTAAAACTAGTTGTAGTTGCAAAACTAATTATTAAATTGAATATAAATCATTATTGATTAATTTATCAATATGTTCTTTTGTTATAAAATTTGTATAGTTATTATTTTACAATATCACATAATTTATAATATATTATTATACGTATTTTAATTTAACAAAAATAAATTGAGTTTATTACATGAAATACTATATATATTAAATTATTTATCTTTTTTTAATATAATTCTACATTTTAAAATTTCAAATTCAAAATCTGAATATAATGAAAACATAAAAATATTGTTTTTAGAATTTCCACTATTTGGATCACAGAATCCAGAAACAGTTTTTGAAAACACATCTACCAAACTATTTGACATTTAAAAAAAAAAATCACAAACCTATAGAATACAAAATTAAAAGTTTACTATCCTATTAGATACAAAATTCAATTTTATGTCTGATAGATTCGCTAATTTAAAAAAATGTTGAACATATTTAGAGACATATTATACACAAAATTGAAAGTTCAAGGGTATGTTTGACATTTTTTTTTTAAAAAAAATTCACAAACCCTATAGGACACAAAATTGAAAGTTTAATATTATATTAGATACAAAATTCAATTTTATGTCTGATAGATTCGTTAATTTAGAAAATGTCAAACATATTAGAGACCTATTATATACAAAATTGAAAGTTCAGGGACCTATATTTGACATTTTCAAAGTTCAGAGACCTATTAGATAATTTTTGAAGTTTAAGGATCTATTAGACACAAACATGGAAGTTCATGGACTAAGATTGTAATTTAAATTTTTTGTTTTCAAAAATCAAACTTATTTATCTTTTTTTTAGTACAACAAAAGTGGAGTATAAAGATTTGAACCTCCGATAATCTGAAGGAAATAGTATATGCCAATTACTCCTGAGCTATGCTCAGCTTGACAAATCAAAGTATTTATCAAGAAATAAATGAAACACACAACATATAAATATGTGAATGACGTCTTTGTCCATGCATGCCGAACGTGTGTCCTAAAAGCACCAAAATGCAACTTTTTGTAAGGTACGTTTTGCACTACCTTGACCTCAACGATGATCAAATTAAATTTGACAATTTGCTTAGTCACATAATATGTGATCAACTTGTCAAAGTGAGCTTAGCTCAGCAATAATTGACATGTATCCTTGACTAAAAGGTTAGAGGTTCAAATCTCCACACCTCCAAATATTGTTGAACTAAAAAAAAAATACCAATACATATAATAGTTCTTTTTCAAGTAAATCCTCATCTTTATTCTTTCTCAAAGCTAAAAATTACTATATATTTTTATTCGTCTTCACCTCATATTTTGTTCATATTGTTCTACACTAAACTCTGACCTCATGGGGAACCTTTGTCCCTAGTGCATATGTTGTTAAGGGAGCTAAAGATTTTCTGCTTTTAAGATATGATTGGCAAGTCAAGTTTAAAAACACATTAAAAATCTATCCAATACTTTTATAAGAAAACTTTGGAATTTGATAGCGGTGGTGAGAATACAAATCAACACCCACTTGTTGTTCATCCCTTGTTATCTGACATAGGTTTTATTGTTCATATACACGCCTGAGCAAATTGGGAGAATTTAGCTTAAAAATTTCCATGTTGTTGATTTGTTGGCCTTTCTTCTAAATGTCACGATCTTTTAAGAAATTCTCAATTATGTTCTTCCCAAAAGCATTTAATTTGTAGAATTTGTTAATAAAAAAAAATTGTCTCATTAAATTATTGTTCCATTAACATATTTAGACATGTTGGCATGCTATTTAAAAATATTACTTAAAAAAATGGGTATATATTTGTGTTGATGGGTTGGTCGAATTTGAAGATGAATGAATTAGATCTCATGCATCGAATAGCATCCAAATGTCACGTCAATGTGTTCAAATATATCAATAAAATCATAACATTAATGATCAATGCACATTTTCTTAACAAATGACTTAATTAAGAAACTTTAAAAGGCAAATTTGTGAATTTTGAAAGATTAAAAATCAAATTGAAAAATACTAATAAAATAAAATAAAATAAATAATATCGTGTATATGTTGCCTTCTCCTAAATTTTAATTATCTTTCTGACCGTATGCATTTCAAACAACAAATTTTATCACCATCAGGTTCCAAATCCAATTCTTTCGTCTAAAGTGAAAACTTTCTATGTGAGTGCCTTTATTTCAAGAAACAAAATTAATTTCATCCTTAATTAAATTTGGGTGTGTTTGTTGCTACCCTTTCTTCATTTTATACTGCACTCTGATTGGATTCAACACCCAACATAGAGGATGTAGTAATATCTTACCTTAATAACAGCAAGACATATATCTGTGTCTCATCATGTCACTTTCAATGAATTTTCATTTTCTTTTTCACCTTGCCTAACATGTCCTTTTATGTTAAACCAGGTAAAGTTTAAAGCTTAAATGTCGATGACTAAAAACTATTAAACTATTCTCAAACAACCAATTTCAACATAGTTCAACAAATTAAGACCCCATTTGATAACCATTTGGTTTTTTATTTTTTGTTTTTGAAAATTAAAGCTTATAAATACAACTTCCACGTACTCCATGGGTTTCCTTGGTTTATTATCCACTTTTTACATATGTTTTCAAAAACTAAGCTAAGTTTTGAAAATTAAAAAAATAATTTTCAAAAACTTGTTTTTACTTTTCGAATTTGACTAAGAATTTAAATGTTTTATTAAGAAAGATGAAATTCATTGTAGAAAAATGATTAAAAAAAACAAAAAAAAACAAGCATAATTTTTGAAACACAAAAAAATCAAATGATTATAAAATGGAAAGACTTTTAGTCAGGTTGTCTGGACAAATTTGTCCATCCAACTTTGATGCCCTAAAGAAGGATTTAACTTAGATACTCTACAATAATGTCTCATATTAAAACAAATCGTTATCAAATGGAACCTAAAGTATTGTATTATCGATTAAAGATGAGATATTCAAATTTTTATCTCTACCCTCTTAAATATCATGTTTGAATATATATAGTATTTTACTCCAACACAACCTTAGTCGTTGGTTTCTCCTTGATTATTATTATTTGAGACTTTTAGTCATGTTGTGTCTTGTTTGTCTGGACAAATTTGGCCAACTTTGATTTCCTAAAGAAGCAACTTAGATACTCTACAATAATGTCTCAAATTAAAACACACCTTATATGAAGATCAACCTAGCTAATTGACTGACTAAAGCTCAACAAAATTCTCCAATAACCTCTCCTACTTTCTTGGAGGTGATGATTTTAGCTTATGTAAATTAAATAATGTAACTTATTTTGACTCATTTTAACTATTATTAGACACACATATATATTCTACTCCTTAAGTCATGGTAGGTTGCTATATATGTGCTGTACACTCTTCCCCTTACTTGTACACTGTTTTAACCTTTTAAATCAAAATCCTCAACTGAAACAATTACACAGTCAATTGAATTTCAACATGCAAACCCAATTGGCCATTTCAATTTCTATTTAATTTTCTGATAAATAAACTTCAAAATAAAACTGAAGAAATCAATTCCTAATCTATATATATAATCAAAGTGTTCTTCAAATTAATAATAATAATAAATAAATCAAATAAATGAAATGCAAGTGAATTTCTTTTCTTGGAAAAATTGCATTACAGAATATTCCAGTTCTTGCTGATGACATTATTTCAGCAGAGAGGGCGAAGAAAAAAAGCCCACCGCTTGCTCTTTCCCTGAACCGTTTCTGACTGAGAATTAAACTCCAACAACATGCAAGCAGATTACTAAAAAAATTACACTTTTTTTAAAAAAGAAACACCCCACAAGACAAAAAGCAAATAAATTGACACTCCCCAGAAATTTAAAAAATAAAATAAAATAATCTCATTTTTATGCACACCCACCGCTTCATTAATTCTACCGACTGAATTTATATATATATATATATATATATATATATATATATAAAGAAGAAAAAAAAAACCTTAACTTGTTGTCACACAGTGCTGCCTCCACACATCCAAATGCTGGTGGTGGTGGCCACGGTGGTGCTCACGGCGGCGCTGGTGGTTCACCACCTCCACACACCGCAGGAATTCCATCTTCCCTTCTTTCACAAAACCCTCAAATTCAGCTTCTTCTTCCTTCTCCTCCTCCTTCTCCTCTTCAATCCCGTCGCTGTCGTCTTCGTCTTCGTCATTCTCTCCTTGTTCTTCTTCGTCCTTGATGAGATGCAATCTCAACCGTCCATCTTCGCGACACGCCCGAAGAATCTCGGTCCGTTCGATCCTCACCTCGGTCAGCTCCAACCTCCCATCCTTCCTAACCGGCCGGAGATAGAAATTCGGATGACCATGTTGGTTCAACGACGTCAACGGCGGCGGAAACTTCCTCTCCACCACCCTCCGCTGCCGCACTCTGACCGTACACCCACTACCATCTCCACCATCCTCCATCGTCATCATCTCATCATTCACCAATCGCTCATCGGAGCTCTCAAATCCAAGGCTCTCGGTGCACGACATCAACCCGTCGACCCCACCTCCCACGTCGTCGATGAAACCGACCCCGCCCGGGTCCTTCCTCGCCGTCGACGGAGCGCAACAAACAGGCTTGATGACGACGGAGGAAGATTCGAGAATATTGGGGGATTTGAATTGCATGAGATTATCATCAGAAATCAATCCTAAGCCCAATGTTCCATGTTCTTCGGCGACCTGCAATTTGGATGGGGAGGATTTGGGAGAGAGGGTGTCGGCGAAGGACAAGAAAGAGTGGAGACTTTTTCTGTAAAAACTTATCATCATCATTATTGATTGCTGTTGGTTTGGAAAAATAATGGGAAAATTAGAGAAGAAGAAGGTATTAATAATGAAAATAATGGTGGCCTCAAGAGGAAGAAGATAGGGAAAAGGGGAAAACGAGAGTTATGGGATATGGTGAAGAGAGTGCCAACGGGGTGAAGGGGATGAGCTGGACAGATGAGGAAAGGGTGCCGGGTCCCACGAGAGATGGCCAAAAGACTTGGAATATTGATAATTATAATATATATATATATATATATATATATATATATATATATATATATATATATCCGTTTCTTAGCTTTTTAATTATCTTTTCTTTACAACGACAACAAATATATATATATATATATATATATATATATATATATTAGCTTATGAGTTATGACTTTTGTTTGTATGAACTTGTAAGAAAGTTTTGGTTATGTATTTGAAGTTTTGATTTTTGATTTGAATAGGTGTGTGTTTGTTGGATGTTAATGTAACATGTGGGCGTTGGATTGGTAAATGATGATATAAAAAATGTAACAATAGGTAGTACAATGGGGTAGGTGATCATTGGGATAAAGTAAGATTAAATTACAAGATTAATGTTTGAAGTAAGATTAAATTACAAGTTTAATGTTTGAATTTTTAAAATTGTGTCTAATACGTCTTTCAATGTTTTTTAAAAATAAATCTAGTAGGTCAAAGATTTGTAAGACGCAAAATTGAAAGTTCATAGAGATTTAACTAGCTATTAGATACTTTTAAGGTTTAGGGATCTATTAGAAATAAAATTAAAAACACAAAGATATTTATTACATAGTTTTAAAGTTCTGGATCTATTAGACACAAAATTAAAAAATTTAAAGATTTATTAGTCATAAATTTATTAGACACAAAATTGAGAGTTCAAAGACCTTTTAAATACTTTTAAAGTTTAAAGATCTAAGACACAACTCTAAAAATTCAAGAACTAAACTTGTAGTTTAACCGTGAAATAATGATGAACAACAAAAACAATTAAGTTTAAGAGTCTATTTGGCTTGCTTGCATCATCAAATTTTTTAGTTCAATATCTGTCCTTGTTTTAATCTCTATTGACCTACTCTCTTGTATCATGTTGTGCGTTTAACCATAGTACTCATTAATTTAATTAACGTGCCTCATTAACAATAACATCAACTATGAGTGAATTTAAAAAATATATATATCAACTACGAGAATTTAGAATCAACATCAAAAGTTTAGAAATATACCATTAAAACTTTAAAGTTTTAGACACTAAATTAATATAGCTAAGGGTTAAAATAATGTTGATGTCGACGAAAATGTCGTGGTCTCAATTTTATGGAAAATAAATGTTTTATATTTTCTAAATAAGTTAAAATACTTATGATTAGTATTATCTTCATATTATTTATATTTTGTTACTATGTTATTTACAGTTTATCGATTTATTTACTATATAATGAAAATATCAATTCATTCTTTATGTTGACGCCGAATCATGAACGACATATACAGAGATGTTGATAGAAATATTGATGGAAATGTCAGGTTATAGCTACCAAATCTTAGGGGATATAATTCAACTTTTTTTCCCCTTATCTCTTCATTTTACTTTTTCTTACTATCAATAGTAATTATATAAAAGAAGAATTATTCCTATCTATCTGGTTTGTTGGGTTGTGAGAGATGGGTCAATGGTGATGATCCAGAAGCCTTGGAGTGAGGGAGAGAGATGGATGCATGAGAGAGAAAATGATTGAACTTGTCGGCATTGTCTGGCTTCCTATATATACATTTTCTTTTTCTTTTCTTAGTTCAACCATTGCGATTGGAAATCAGAATATCAATTTTTAGAATAGTTATTATAAATATCTTATCCATCACACTTTCCATTCCTATCAACTAGTTTCTTTCGAGAAAAAACAATAGTTTTACTCCTAAATTTTCTCTCTTTTTATTTCATTCATTTAGACTTTAAATTTGATAAGTGTTATAATTTTCGAGAAAAACATCAAGGTTCATGATTTTCTTTGCATCGACAATAATTCAAGTTGAGTCAAAATCTTTTTAGATTAAGAAGTGTTGAATGTTATATATAGTATTTGATTTCTATGATTTTTTTTTCT
Source organism: Trichosanthes truncata (assembly GCA_033996785.1). NCBI lineage: Eukaryota > Viridiplantae > Streptophyta > Magnoliopsida > Cucurbitales > Cucurbitaceae > Trichosanthes > Trichosanthes truncata. The sequence goes on along the minus strand of JAWPNB010000004.1, from coordinate 40,208,359 downwards.
TATCTAATTTTTAAATTTTATTTCTTGATTGGTTTTTTTTTTCTTTTAATATAATTGTACTATACCTTTTAGATTTACCTCAACATTGGAATTTTGAAATCAAGAGGATAAATTTTGAAATGAAGAGAGATAAGATGAGATATTGAAATAGTTATGGATCGAAAAGCCAAAAGTTCTTTATTTAGAAAGATTTTAGAGAGAAAAATGAGGTTTAAACTTTTTTATAATTTTTTTGATTGAGCAGTTTCGTTTGAATTTACCGACCACTGACTATTATTCTTACCCAATATTTAAGGTTAATATTGAAAGTAAAATAACTTGTCAGAATGAAAAGTAAAATAACTTGTTATTTTTATCAAACAATTAAATCTCAAATATTATGCCAATAAGAGCATAGCTCAATTAGCATAAAGTATGGGCTTATGAACGAGAGGTCATAGGTTTAAATCTCCCACTTTTAAATATTGTTGAACTCAAAAAAAAAAAATCCAAAATATTATTTTTTCCACAAAAAAAAATTGGCATAAGAAATCGAGGACCTTATAAAAGATGTTTGGTTCACGAATTTAATAAGCTTGGATTTGTTAAGCAATGAGGTTGGAAACTTGAAAAAGGATAGGTTTATGAAATTTAAAAGAGTAATAAAAATAATTTATATTTGTGTAACCTTTATTTGGCATTCGTAGTATAAAAAAAATGGGTTATAATTTAATTTATGTAGTTTGTCCAATTTTCAACTCTATACCTTGAAGGTAAGGAAATTTACATATTAAAAATATACTTGATTTCTTAATTTTGAGTTACACAAAATTAACTTGTGAGTCAAACATTCAAAATAGATAAATTACTATTATTTATCTAATATTGGTTAATTAATAAAATTAAAGAAAAATAATTAATAGAAAGTTTTAATTAAAAATTTTACTAACCGACATATATTAGAAAATAAATACATTTTTAAATATGTTAATATTTTACAGTTCTGCATTTTATTTCTTTTATTAAATTTAAAAATTGGTCATAAATATAATTTACTATTTTCATTATATGGTTTCTTTTTAACTTCTTCAACCTTTGACTTTTGTTTTTCTTTTTTTGCACTTTCATCAAGTATCTCAACCCCCTTTGAGAGAGAAAAAAGTATCTCAACCCCTTAATTCACTCTAAAAATTCACTCTAAAAAGAAAAGGCTTAGATTTTAATTTATACAACAAATATAATTGCCCTTAGAGTATACTAAAAAACATCTTAGCCTATCAATATTAGTTTTTCGTACTAATAATAATATAATATAATTATTATAACAAGAAATTCTAAATTCCAATCTTTGCAATACTATTATCTCAAAAAAAAAAAATGCAATACTATTTTTTATCATCTCATTGATTTAAGTTTTAAAGTTTAATAATAATTGAACAAAATCCTCTATTGATGGTGGCAAGCCAACAGAATGAAATCATTGAAGAAACTTGAGAATGCAACTAACTCTTAGGTCTTAGACCTCAATTAATTACAATAACTTTAGCTGCAATCAATCTCTAATTTTTGCACTAAAAAAAAATCAATATCTGATTTCCTGTCAATTAATGTGCATCCCTTTTAATAAGTCCCTTTGGGTTGATGTTTTTATTAAAAACTAGGGATGTTTGATAATTTTGAATTTGATTTGATTTTTTTTTTATGATGCATTTAATAGTTTTTTCTCAAAATCTTTGTCTTAAACATTGTATACAAATTTTGGAAAAGAAAATTTGAGTGTTTGATAGCATTTTCGTTTATAATTTTTGTTCTCAAAAGTCAGGTATATCAAGTTAAAAAATAGTTTTCTATTTTTTAAAAAATAGCAATTTTTTTTTGACGTAAAAAACTTATTTGGCAAAATAATTTTTAGAAAATGATTTTAGAACTAATAAACACAGAAAACAGAAACAATGATTCCGTCCAGAGAAAAGTAAAAGACAATGATATATTGTTTTTACTTATTTTCTTTTATGTTTTCTCTATGAATTGTTCATTTATGATTATTTATTATTTTTCTAATTATAATTTGATTATGTTTTATTTTTTTAAATTAATGTATTAGAAAAAAATAAATGGAAACACAAACAAAACGAAAAAGTTTTCCCAATAGTTTTCGAATTTATACAAGCAATAGGAACATCCATGTTCCTTTCTTGTTTCCCATTTCTGAGAAATAGCAAGAAGAATTTGATGATAGTTGTTTTTGTTTCTCGTATATCATTTGTTAGAAACGTTTCTAAAATTTATGCACATAATTTTGAAAACAACAAAAATATAATGGTCTATTTGGTACCGTTTCTATATATTTTTTCCTTGTTTCTTATTTCTTGCTGTTTTAAAATAAAACAAAAACAAATTTTCATTTTAGTAACTATTTCTGTTTTATTTTTATTGAAATAAAAAACTTGTTTGGTAATCATTTTTTTTATTGTTTTCTAAAATTTTGAAGGACAAATTACTTTTTTGGTCTCTCATGTTTAGGGATTGTGTCTATTGAGTTTCTAGGTTTCAAAATCGGGCAGTCAAGTCCGTGATATTTAAAAAATAGTTCTATTGAGTCTCTCCACCGTTAATTTTTTAACGGAGGATTGACGTGACAATTTTTAAAAATAAAATAATAAAATTTTAAATTAAAATAATAATAAAAAAACTCCTTGGATGTGACAATTTTTAAAAATAAAATAATAAAATTTCAAATTAAAATAATAATAAAAACTCTCTCCCCTTCTCCTTCCAGTTTCTATCAAGAAACTTGATTTTTTTAAAAAAAAAAGTTTCTCTCGTATTAGAAACATTTGTGAAAAATGAGAAACAAGAACAGTTATTAAACATTTATATGTCTAAAAAATTGGAAATAAGAAACATGAAATGAGAAAAAAAAATGTTATCAAATTTCTTGTGTTTTCTTTTTGTTTCGAGTTTTTTCAAAAACATAATAAAAGTAGTATCTTATCACTATTGACTTATAAAATGTATAATAAATTTTTAAAAATAAATATAACATAAAAAGTTTTCATACAAAACTTTCATTTTAATTTAAAATTTCAAAGAACCGAACGTAGTTTAAGTTTGGGATGCGCCAAACAGTTTTTTTTTCCTTTTTTCAATTAAAAAACAAAAAACAAGAAAAAAGAAATAGTTACCAAATGCAGTTTTATTTTTCTTTATTAAAAAATGGAAAACCAAGAACCTAGAAATGGAGGAATTATTTGGTGAGGCTGCCACAATGTGTGGCTGCCAGTTTTTCACTGTTGGATGGAGAGAGAGAACTACTTCGAATTTATTTTCTGTAGTTATTAGAGGGTAGGATAAAATTATTGAATCCACATCCAACGGTTATTATAAGGCAGATACACATTTGTGACGACCTCATTGAATAATTTGTCCTAGAAATGAGAATATTATCAAATGGATTTTGAGGACCCGTTTGTCATTTGATAACGTTCCCATTTATTGTTTCTTGTTTCTCATTTCTTTTTTCTTGTTTCTTGTTTCCTCTTTTTTAATAAAGAAAAAAGGATTGTGTTTGGTAACTGTTTCTTGTTCTTTCTTTTTTATTGAAAAAAAAAATAGAAATTACACGTTTGATTACAATTTCTTGTTTCTTGTTCTCTGGAATTTTAAATTAAAATGTAAAAGTTTTACATGAAAATAAGTTTTTAGAATTAGATATTGAAAAATTTTATGTTATATTTATTTTTAAATATTTATTATGCATTTTAGAAGTAAAAAATGATAAAATAATACTTTAGGATGATTTCAAAAACAAAACTATGAGTGCTTATCTCCAAAGTGGATAATATCATACTTCTTAGAAATAAGAAAGAGAAATAAAATAACTCTAATCAACAATAGTTGATGTAGATTCCACACGCTTTCTTTACTCGAGTCAAAGATGGTCAACTTTCTAATAATTGGCTAGCAAAAAATACAATACCCATAACTTTTTAACATAATCAATGTGCATGTAATATGCTCGACTGGTTAAGTGTGATCTAAAGACCAAATATTTGAATCTCTACCGAGCCTTTCACATTGTTGATCTCAAAAAAGAAAAAAGAAGAAGACATCGTCAAAGGGAAATATCAAGAAAAATGTGCTTGGTCTTTATTGAATATCTTGAATGTCTGTATCAAGAAAGGAATTTTCATATGCATCAAATATACTTTTCCACTCAGATATATCTTTGGTTCCAAGGAAGGAACCTCCCAACACAAGAGTCGAAGGGTGCCCTTTACAATAGCTTATTGCACATTTTGAAAGGTCAAAATAATCACTTGGTGGATGATTCTTCTTGAAAGCATGCCAGCTGAAAAGCTCCAAAGCTTCGTTATGGCTCAATCCTTGAACTTTATGTAGAAAGTAAATGTTTATTTCTTGGCTGTCACACAATGGTGAAACTTCCTATGCCAAACCAATCGTGGCTGTCGACTAATGCTTCTAGCTGTTCCCGCTTATCCACATCGTCAAGAACTATGAGACATTTTTGGAGCGTAGTCTATTCCTTATAATAGTAATTCCTCTACCACTATCTCCAACCTTTATCTCATCCATTAATTAAGATCTCAGAAAGCAATTTTTCTTGTAGCCGAACAAGATCACCAAATTGGTTTGAAGCTTCTTTCACATTTGCAAGAAAGCAACAACCTTCAAATTGGTTTGCAATTTTAAATTTGTTGAATAAAGACTTGGCCAGTGTTGTCTTTCCTACACCTCCAATGCCATAGATTCCTAACATTGTAATAGGATGTTCATGTAATAGGGATGTTAAATTCATTCCTTGTATTTTGGCATCAATTCCAACTGGATAATTTGCTACATGCATTATTGCTTTGTGATTTAATTTGGCTGTGATTTCTTGTACAATGTTTCTTACAAAGGTAGCCTCATTATCCCTGTTAAGATTCATCACGCACAAGAAAGACGCGACAAAGAAAAAGAGCACAAATTGCTTAATAGATATTCAATCAAGAAAGGTCCAAGCAAACTAAATCAGGTTCCAAATTATATGAGTTCAACGATTTAGGTTAAAAACACTTTTGGTCTATGAAATTTCATGAAACTAATAATTAATTAATCCATGAACTTTAGTTTTTAATAATTTAGTCCCTATACTTTGAAATTTCTAAAAATTTAGTATCTAAACTTTAGTATGTAACAACTTAGTCTCTATATTTTAAATTTGTAACAATTTAATCCCTATTGTGAAAAATTCTATCAAAATTAAATGTCAATTTTTATTATGTAATGACTTAGGTTTAGTTTGGAATTGCTATATTTTAAAAATATTTGCTGACAATTGTGCTCTTAAAAAATTAACTATAAAATAAAGTAAATTAGTGTTTGGTACATATAAGCTTTAAACCTGAATAAGTAGGTTAGTACCTTTGATAATATATGAATATTAAATTGTTGTACTTTAGCTATAATGACTAAAATAGACATACTATCAAAATTTGCATTTTTTTTATAATTTATATTGTTTTAAATAAAAAATCTTATATCATTTATGCTTTCAACTTAAATTTATATTTTCTTTGCTCTAGATTATTAGCTGCAATTTATTTTTTTAAAAAAATATGGTATTATTTTTTCTTAAAAAATGATTGCATTGAACTACTCAATTTGAAAAATTAGAATATTGAATTTAGTTGTGTGAAAAAGATACTAGCTATATAATATCAATCTTAATTTATTGAAAGATAAAATTGATAATTGAAAATTTGTTAAGGACCTCTGATTCTACGATAATCTACTTGTAAAAGCTATTAAATCACAAATCAACCCAAAAACTTAAGCTGGTGGGTTATGGTAAATTTAATTATATATCAACACTTACTCCCCTCACTTGTATACTTGGAAGTTTGTGAAAGGCCCAACAAGTGGAAATTAATATTAATTTGGGAGAAAATAACTTTACAGGGGTTCGAACTCAGGACATCATGCTCTGATACCATGTTAAATTACATGAGATTCTATCTCAAAACCAATTGGCAACGAAAGGAGTAGCCAATGTATCTTATAAATTGTGAGGTCTCTCTTCATATTTTCGATGTGGGATCCTCAATATGCCATCTTAAGATGATGTCTCTTTGGGTTCACCATTTTTGGGTAAGTGTTGCTATATAATTAAATTTATCATAACCCATCAACTTAAGCTTTTGGGTTGATTGGTGATTTAACACGGTATTAGAGTCCATGAAGCCCAAACGGGTATTCGATCAAAAAATTGAGATCTGACCCAAGAATGGTGAACCCAAAGAGACACCATTTTGAGAGGGCATATTGAGGATCTCACATCGAAAAAATGAAGAGAGACTTCACAATTTATAAGATACATGGGCACTACTCTTCTCGTTGCTAATTGGTTTTGAGATGGAACTTCATGTAATCTAATAAAAGCTAGTAGGGAACATATTTTAAATAGTGTGAATGTTGAGATTTATGCCCTAAAGCCTCATAATTAATGATTTATTAATAATTAATAATATTTTTGATTATTTTATTTGCAATATAAATATTATCCATCATATGAAAAATCCAAGGTTATTAGTGTAATCTTGAACAGTATGTGGTTGACATACGGGAGGATCGTGTTCAAGAAATAACCTAAAGAGTCATAGTATATGGATAATGTTGGGTGCCTTATCCTGGTAACACTATTGATACGACCCACTTTGTAATAGTTACAAATGATTTAATCCAAATCGTTCATATGGAGAAATGTGAATGGGGATATCTTATACAATGAGTTTGTATAAGACTGTACCACGAAATATTTAATTTCTCTTTATAAATTCGTTGATTGAGAAGATTAATATTTCATCAGGATGATCATATGCAAATCGATCTTAATCTTGAGTGAGTTATGGACTCTTGCCTGTGAGGGCTTGTTCTTTGATTTGCATGGGTGAAAGTGACTTTTGTATTCGATTCAATATGCCTACCATTTTGGGGATTTGACCAAATAGGAAGCTGGAAACATAATCTCACAAGATGGAATTCACTATTCCCATATAGGGTAAATAAATGAGTAGTTCCCTTAAGTGCTGAATTCGGGACTTGAACAATGGGGCCCCACCCTCTCACTGGCCCAAGATGGACTTCGTTTATGGTTAGATCATAAACAAATTGTTCATTAGAGGATCAGTGGTACTTAAGGTACAAGATGTAATTACAGGGGTATAACGAACTTTTGACCCAGTTGTAATTATGAACAATTCGTAAAACATTGACTTGCTTGTAGTGATTATATCCATGGACACCACTTGTCGTACAATGCATAAGAGTGCAACTTTTAGTTTATAGTGGAGTGACCCTAGAGTTAATGAATAAAAATTAATTAAGTAAAAAGTTTAATTAATTAATTTTGTATCATTGGAGCTTATAATCTGTAGGTCTATAAGGTCCCCTTGCTATCTCATAGTAACACTAAAAGATCAATTTAGTTGAAAGAAAAATTTAAAATGTTTAAATTAATATTTAATTTGAAGTGTTCAAATTAATCTTTAATATATTAGATATATTAAATATAAAAAAGGAAAATATATTTATTGTATTTGATATATTAAATATTAAAATTTGAAATGTTCAAATTAATATTTAATATATTAAATATAAAAGAGGAAAATATATTTATTGTATTTGATACATTAAATATTAAAATAATTAATGTATATTAGATACATTAAATAAAAGATATTTATAAAATTTGAATAAAATTCAAATAAATAAATATCGTAGGAGATTTGAATGCGATTCAAATAAGTATAAGATATATTTTAATATATTCGATATTAAAATATAATATTTTAATTATGACAAAGATTTGTCCTTGGTCTCTATAAATAGGACCCCTGAGTTGAGCCATTAGACATAACACATATCTCTTCAATAGAGAATTAGAAAATTCTCTCTAAACTTATTCATCTCTAATCCATTGTGGATTTTCTTTCAAAATGTTCCCACAAGTCTTGGTTCTGTGTTCGAGTCATAGCCAGGAAGACTTTGTGGAGGAAATAAAGACCTGCCAGAACTATCTCCATATTTACTCCAAGTCAGTTTTCTTAATCTTCTTTTTTAGTTTAATTTTAAATAAAATCAAAGACGATCCAATGCTTCTGATGAGTGTGCTTTAAAAAATAATTTTTAATAGATTTATTTACAATCAGTTTTACCAAAAACACAAATTGATTAAGATTATTCCATAACCAACTTCTAATACTCTTAGAAGCAATCCCAAAATGCAGCCTTAATTTTTATAGTCTATAATAAACACCTTCGGTCTCTAATTAGTTTATCGATTTATATATGTAGATGTTCCATTAACTCTTAATAATATTTTTCACATTTAGGGACTAAATTGTTACAAATTTTAAATTACATGATTAAATTGTTACACACTAAAATTCAAGAACTAAATTGTTACAAAGTTGAAAGTAGTACACTAATAGCACCTAAAATGTGCTATTTTATGGCCTTAATTCATGCTAGTTCCGTTGCTCTCACGTGCTTAATTGTCTATTTTATAGGGAACGAGCATCTTGGAGCTAATTAGAGCATTTTGGACGAATAAGAATAAAAATGGAGAAATTTGTACTTAAATTGAGCAACCGAGTCAAGAGAACTTGAAGATTAAGCTCATATTCCCGAGGGAGTAGCGTTTCAACCCTATTTTGGGCATTAAGAGCCTGCTGCAACAAGCATTCAAGAAAGAAGACCCGTGTAAGTAGAGTTGAGATGCTACTTCATAACGTCTCAACGTTACGGAAATAACCCAACAACGCTGCGGTTCCTCATGCTCAACGCTGTCAACGTCTAGACGCTGCCCATCAACGTCTCAACTCTACATCACCCAAATGAAAGTTTTCTTCTTTATCAAAGTAGCGGCTCGACAGCAAAGAGGGGGTCTCTATTGAGGATCCCACATTGGAAAGATTGAGAGACGTCACATTATTAATAAGATACATGGGCTACTCCTCTCATTGCCAATTGGTTTTGAGATGGAACCTCATGTAATCTAATATGGTATCAGAGCCCATTAAACCCAAACGGGTATTCGGTCCAAAAATTAAAATTGAGATCCGATCCAAAAATGGTGAACCCAAAGAGGCACCATCTTGAGGGGGCATATTGAGGATCCCACATTGGAAAGATTGGGAGACTTCACATTATTAATAAAATACATGGGCTACTCCTCTCATTGCCAATTGGTTTTGAGATGGAACCCTATGTAATCTAATAGTCTCAACACTGCTAGGCTAACTATAAACATATATTATTCTTTTAGGGAAAAACTGATAGCACAAAAAATGTGCTATCTCTAGGCTTTACTTTCGTTAGTCTTTCTACTTTATTCAATGCTTTTCACGAGTTTATTTATTTAAATTTAAGTTATTGAGCAATTGGAGCATTTTGGAGATACCATGACAAGTATGGAGCTAATGGAACTTAAATTGAGAAGCCATGTGAAAAAAAGAAGTAAAATGGACCAAGAAATTCGAAGGTATAGCGTTGAGACGCCATCAGTAGCGTCTCAATGCTACAATTGCAGCCAAATAAGCCATTAAATTTGCACATGCAGCATTGAGACGTTGCAACCTAGAGTCTCAACGCCACATTTCCTATTTCGAAAACACGCATTTTGAAAGGACAACGTCTCGACGCTGCAACCTAGCGTCTCGCTGCTGTTACGATTTCTTTAAAAAAAGATCCTCAATTGTTGCAGAAAGGGGGGAGCCATTTTGGAGAGCATAAACCCTAAAACTGATTTTCACTCTATCTTGAGAGATGTGGGACACTCTTGGGAGTCGAGAACGAGAGTTTGAAGCTTGAGATCGTGGCATGCATCGGGAACGATGATCGACACGAGATTTAGAGTTTTTCCTTTCCCCTTTTTAGTTTGTATTTCATTTTATGGATTTTGTATTAAGTCTAGATTTTAGTTTTGTGGTAATGAGTGGCTAGACTTTTTATCTAGGGGTTTGATGTAGCCACTAAACTCGATATTTTAGTTTAAGTTCTTGAGTTGATTTTACATCATACATTGTATGTTTTTTATGATTCTTAGTGCTAGTATTCTTTTGGCCAAAGTTTACTTGTTTTATTGGCTTTGATTGTTGCTTGTAAAAGAATCAATTAGGGCTAGACCAATTAATTGTATATCTAACTGTAAATCCTTGCATGAGAATGGAGGGTTCTTTTAGAAGCATCATAGGGAGTAGCTAGCTTAATACCATGTTCTCTTATTAAATGTTAAACAGACATGTTAGGATTATAAAATGGCATGAGTTCCAATTGCGCTTGAGAAAGTCTTTTGGTCTTTTAAACTTCCTTCTCATTGTGATGTATGAGCATTCCTGAAGTAATTAACTAAAACATTAGTTTAGTGGTGAAGTCAATTCCCTAGGTTTTTTTCCTTGCAGTTCATCCATTTTTAATTATTTTGTTTGTCATTTTTCTCTAAAATTATTATTTTCTAAATAAAATTGGGTGTTAGTAACTATAATAGTCATTTGATCTAGAAAACCCATTCCTGTGAACAATACTTGCACTTAGCCACTATATTAAAACTTGACACCGTACACTTGCAGCTTTGCCTGGTCACAAAATCACGCAACAAAAACACATCTCATACCATGCATCCTTTAACCTTTTCTTTTCTTAGAGACTTTCAGAGAGTTTTTATTCTTTTTTCATCTACTTTCTTGTAATCAATCAAACCTATGTTGAACTTTGGCCATATCATTATGATGAGCAGCTAGAGTTCGTATTTCTAATTCAAGGATCGGCTTGAGTCCAATTGTAAGACTGTGAGGTTTGGGTTTCAGTGTAATTTTAATTATTTATCCAAGTATTTCTTTTATTCTTGTTTTATTCTTATGATTTTTCATTGATTGAATTGATGCCTCAATTGTATTGATTACTTGTTTGTTTGCTATGCATGAGTTTATGATCCGTAATTGTCAATTTAGTAGCATAAGAGTTGGCTCATGTGTATGTTTTTATGGCTTTTCCATGACTACAAAGCTTGCATGATAGACTCTAGAATAAAAGGGAACAAAATTAATTAGGTGTAGCTATCTCACTTAATAAATCTTGTCTTAGTCTTCCCATCGTGTTTAATGCTGTTATCGAATTAATATGGAATGTTATCGTACCCAATTAGTTAGGTAATAAGATTAGTTGTAATACTTTTGTTAGAATAATTGAATTAGGGGCATAAACTTATCACAACTTTTCCGAATAAGTAGACTAAATGCTTGGGAGTTAATTAACTTATTTTTGTAAGCCTGGGATCAATGTTATAGTTGGTTGAGACTACCTTGAATTGAAAATTTTGGTAGGATTTGCTTTCTCCTTATTTTTACTTGCTATGTTTTATTTTGTTGTTATTCACCAAAACCCCAAAAACACTCTGTTCTATTTTCTTTTGCAAATTTAACTTGAAAAGGTGATTACATTGGTTTCCTTAGAAAATCGACTTGGTTTCACTATATCTACAAGTTAGGGTAGTAAATCAATTTTATTTTGGCGGGCCTCAACAACCCGACCATACACTAAAGTACTAAAGTATTCTTTTTGTTAGTTTCAGACTAAAAGTATTTTTTGACCAACGATTTAATAAGAGTAAGCATCTTATCCAAAAATGAACTTTGAATAATAGAAGACAAAAGTTCAAAATAATAATGCATAAATACCATTCTGTTAGAACCCATCCTGATGAATGGGGAAGAGCAGCAAGAGCTTCCTTCCATGCTTGCATCTTGTTTAAGTATTTGACTTCATGTTTGGCTAACGCTTCTCCACAGCTCTCAGCTTGTTCTCGTACATCGGACGGCCTCACCTAGTAAAAGATTGGAAAAACCATCTGGCCCTTCAAATTCTTACACTCAATGATCTTCACTAACTCATGCATTTAGAAAATGCATAATTTTTAGAGATTATAACGATCGAAATCATAAATTCTTCAATAGCTTTCAAAAGAGATGCGGAAATTTCTAATTGAAAAAATAATAATAAGAAAGAAATATATAAAATAATAAGTAATTAATTAATAACACATATATATATTATGTTGCAAGTTGAATTTTGTTTTGTGTTCATTAGGCCCATTTAACTCAATTAGAAAATTCAGGCTCCCCATTCAACGGGAGGAGGAAACGGAAGCAGACATGTGGACGTGGAGGACTCCTTCTTTGTGAGAAACGGAAAAATTGAACGGCGATCCTCTACTTCTCCCTTCACGATAGGAACAAACCGCCAAACCTCTTCTTCTTCACGTAATTTTTCAGCAAAACTTTAGGAGGGAGTTAATGGCTATTTTAAGTGAAAATTTTTCCTTGTTCAAGTATAAATAATATAGGTCATTTTTCTCTTCGAAGAGGAGTGAAGAGTTCTAACTTTCTTTGTAAAAAAAGTTTAGAGAGTGAAAGTAGTGTTTTCAATTTCTTTAGGGCTCGTTTGATAACGTTTTTGTTTCCTGTTTCTTGTTCATGTTTCTCATTTTTCAAGATACAGACATGTTTGATAAACCATCATCTTTCTTGTTTCTAAATTTTTTAGAAACGTTTCTAAAAAAATGCTGATTTTGAGAAACTTCAAAAAGTAGTTTCTCAAATTCTGTTTCTGTTTTTTTTTTCAGGTTTCATCTATGTATTCCTATTTCTCTTTTTACCCATCTCTCTTCTTTCTCTCTCTTCCATTCTATTTTTTTTCTTTTAATACTTTTTAATCTTTTTGTTTTTTTCTTCTTTTTTATTTTTATTTTTTGATTTATTTCTTTCTATTCGTTCTCTCTCTTTCATCATAATCTTTTTTCTTTTAATAGTTCATTATCTTTTTTTTTTCTTTTTTCCTTTTTACTTTTCTCTTTTTGTTTATGTTTTTCTCTACTCTCTTATTTTCTTATTTTCTTTTACTTTACATTAACGAGCTTATAGTTATTATTTTCTATTTAATTCTCTATTATTTTTTTCTTTTGATACGATTTTATTTTTTTATTAAATAAATAAACTAATAATGTATTTCATGTTTACTATTGAATGTAAAAAAATATATACATTCTCTCTCTTTTTATGATTTTACTTGCGTGTATTATTGACTAATGCATTTTTAAAGAAAAAATAAAAATAAAGTTTATTATTAAATTAAAGAAATGTGGGTATGTTTGATTGTCTGACCTTAGACAATTTACAAATTCGTCTAATTGAACTAACTCTTGTAAGTCAAAATCGTTCAAGGTGAATTGATTGAAGTGAGAAATAACATTGAAAATTAAATTTGAACAACATTTGAAGGATAAAATTTATTATTATTATTATTAATTAGGTGTTGGGCCTTAATAAAATACTATAACCTCTTTATAATTGTGTTTATATTTATTTTAATGTATGTTATATGTTTTATTATAGTATATGTACTAAATTTTATTTTTACCAAGAAACAAGAAACAAGAAACAAAAATAGTTATCAAACATGTTTCTGTTTTTAGTTTTTAAGAAACAGAAACGAGAAACGAGAAACAGAAACATGAAATAAGAAAAGAGAAACGAGAACGTTATCAAACGGGTTCTTTGAGTTTTTTTTATCTTTATGTTTTCTCCCTTTTACTGTCATTATTACTTTTCCACGATGATGTGTGGCTAAGTTGTAATTTTTGATTCAAGGGTGATTTAATATCTAATTGTAATTTTGTGAGGCTTTGGGCCAAATTGAAATTTTGTCTTTAATTCAAGAATTCTTTGTTTTTTGTTTTTATTTTCATGATTCTGATTGTTATTAAATTAAATTGACGCCTTAATTTAGTTTCGATTGATTTATTGCTATCCATGATTTTGTGATTCGTAATTGTCACAAATGATTGAAAAATGTAGCAAGGAGTTGGCTTATGTGTGTGTAATTATGACTTTTCCATCTTACATAGCTTGCATAATAGACTCTAGGGAAACAAAGAAACAAAATTAATTAATTTGTAGCTATCTCAATTATTTAGTTTTGGTTTAATCATTCTTACTATTTTTAATGTTATTATTTAATCGATACGAAATGCTATCGTGCCCAATTGATTAAATGGTAAGTTTTGATTTTGATGCTTGGTCAGAGTAAGTTAAAATAGGAGAATTTACACTTGTTATGGTTTTTCCAAATAAGTAGACTAAGTTCTTGAATTTGAGAAATTGAAATTGATTTTTTTTAAAGCCTATGATCAAGATTACAATTGGATGAAATTTATACCATTGAATTGGAAGTTTTATAAAATTGATTTTTTTTCATTATTTAATTAATTACAATTTTTGTTCAACAATTCAAACCCCCCTTTTATTTTTTTTATTATTATTTTTTAACTTTGAGAAATTAATTCGATTGGTTCCCTTTGGATTCGACCTGGTCTACTATTTCATCTAGAGAATCAGTAAATATTTTGGAGGGCTTCGACAACCCGACCAATTGTTAAAACAGTGTAACCAACGGCTACTTGTAACTCTCATATATTTTTACTTTTACCTTTTATTTGTGTAGACAAAATCTTCCTTACATATAAAAGGAAGTTTTAATAATAAGAAAAAAAGGTGTGAGATAAAAAAGATAGAGAGATCAAGTGATACTGATCTGTAATTTCTTCTCCAAGATTCAACATTAAAAAATTTAGCTTCCTCTCCCGTGAATGTAGGCCATTTAGTTGCTGAACCAAGTAAATCAATTGTGTTCTTCTTCTTCTTCACTTTGCATGTTACGTTTCTTCCTCATCAAATTGAGAAAGTCACACCATCTCTCTTATGTGTTTTTTCTTTTCTCATACAAGCAAATAAACAATCTCTCTCTTGGTAGGTTGTACTTGTGTGTAAGACAAGACCATCAACGTAGAAAAAGGAGGTCCTTTCTTCTTAAAACTCATGTCAAATCAAAATCATGAGTTATTAATTGTATTTGGAGCCGTTTGTTTTTTACAGCCCATTAACCCAACAAACAACTTACCTATCTGTCGCCCAGTTCTGATGGATTCACAAGTCAAGTTCTTTGTTGCATCTAAGGGGCCGTTTGTTTTGAGGTTTAGTTTAAGATTGAAAGAGTTAATATCACAAAAGCGGAAGCAATTTTGGATCTTAAGCACTCTAATTACATCAATTTGATCAAACAAACAACATGCTCAAAAACTGGAAAAACAGAATATATGAAAACTCACCTTTGAAGCTCAAATTCTCCCAACCCGTTGCAAGTTTCTAAGCACGAACACTTTGTAGACCACCGTTAGTGTCTTCCTTGCTATTCTCCGGCCTTAGAACGGTTTTTGGGAACCAATTGTGATAGAAAATGAAGGGAAAAGAGACAAAGCAAGTTGCTGTTTCTTTTTTTTTTGTTTTTTTTTTTTTATAATGGAAAATTTCAGCAAGTTCTTCCAACCATTTCACCAAGTTCTTCTCACCTCACTTTAAAAACATGCAAACAAGCTTATATAATCAAAGACAAGAGAAGGTGGGATGGATTAGTCATGAGATTTGGTGTCAAAGCCAAGGCTTTTGCATGAGAAACACCACCAAAAATGAACCTCATTTTGGCATGAAATAATGCACTCAAACGAAACTAATTTTCATAAAAATTAAATTATTTATTTAATTTGATATCTTATATCAAATTAAAAGAAAACAAATCCCAACCTTTCTCCAAAAATATGTATCATATACATATTAGGAATATTTAAATCAAATTTAAATATTTTCCAACTCTCTCCATAATATAGTTTAATTCACAATTAAACTATATGTATAATAGGTCAATTATATCGTATATAATTAACACTTACTCCCTAAACCGAATTTGAACAATTCAAATTCTCTTATCACACTGTTTTGAGGTTTAGTCCGATATGAGCTAGCAGGGGGACCTAATGGACCTACAGATCATGAGCTCCAACGATCCGAGATCAACAGGCTAAGCTCTTTAACCTAGCTAACCAACATTCGTTAACTACCGGGACACTCCACTATAGCCCAGCAGTTGCATTCTCCTCACTGTAGATATATTTTTGTCCACTCGATATAACCATGATTAGTAAGTCGATCATTCACAGGTTGTTCGTAATTTACAGCTAGGTCTAATAAACCATTTTACCCCTGTAATTACTTCTTGTTCCTCATGTCCCACTGATCCTCTAATGAACAATTGGTTTGTGGTCCAACTAGCAAACCGAATCCCTCTCGGGCCAATGAGAGGGTGGGGCCCCTTGTTCAAGACCCGGGGTTAGCACTTAAGGAAACAACCTCTCTACTAAACCCTAAAGCGGGTAGGAGTGAATTCCTTCTCGCAAGACTATGTCCCCAGCTATCTACCCAGTCTTATCCCCAAAATGGGAGGCTTATTGAGTCGGCAATCTCGGGCCACTCTCACCCATGCAAATCAAAGGATAATCTCAAATAAACAGGAGTCCATAGTGTGCTCAAGATTAAGATCGAGTTACCTAGGTCATCATATGAAATAGTCAGTTATGACAGTAAACGGAGTTAAAAAGTCTAAGTGACTATTTTGCGGTCCGGTCTTATGCAAACTCATTGCATAGGACGCCCCCACTCACATGTCTCTACATGAACGATTTAGGATCACATCGTTTGTACTATACAAAGTGGGTCGCGTCCATAGTGTCCCCAGGATAAGGTACCCAGCCCTATCCCTATACTATAGATCGTTGATAATTCTCATTTATGAGAATTATTTGGCCTTTATACTTAGTTATTCTTGTTATTTTATGTATGTTATTAGATAAAAAGGCTAGCAAATAGTTGGTTTAAATTGAATTATTGTTGGAAGCCTTTTAAATTAAGTAAATGGAGAAAAGAAAGCAAAAGAAAATGAAAACCACACTTACTTGATGTTTTTGTGTAGGAATTTGAAGAATGCAATAGAAATGCAATTGCATTGCAATTGCAATTTTGATAGATCTGAAAATTAAAGGAAAATCTGCAAATCTCCTAAAATCTAGGAATTTTGTGAGATATTGGCTCCACGATTTTAGCTGAGATTTTAGCCATAATTGTGCCTCTTTCAAGAAGGAAACCCTAGCCCCATTCATCTATAAATAGTGGAGAAGAAGCCTCAAGAGGAGATGATTTTTCTACCATTTTCAGCCACAGTTGCTGCTGTCCACGATTTTCAGCTGTCAAATTTCAGCTGTTTTTATTTCTGTTTGCTGCTGTTTTTCTTCTGTTTTCCAGTCCCTTTCAACTTCGAAATTCAATCCTTCCTCAATGAAAATTGAAGGAAGTGAAGACTCAATTCCCTTTGAAAAAAAGTGGAGTTGAGTCGATTGAATAAGAAGTGGAAAAGGGGCTGTGTTCTTCCCGTTCTTAGAATTTATTTTCTGTTTATTTGCTTCAGTTTTAGGAATTTAATTGTTGCTGTAATTTCAAGCTTTTAGCTACTGTTTTGTTCTTTCATTTTGTTTACGAGACTAAATAGTTTCTTAATTTATTTCGATTAATGGAATTTTAGTTGTTCTTTTCTTATTATTAAGTTGTTATTCAATTATTTATTAACTCTGAAATTTTTATCACATATTGCTTCTATTTTAGTTATGCACTTTAATTCTTTTCATTCATTGTTTTTCGTTCTTTTAATTATGAGCTAAGTCTTTCTTTGGGATTCAAACATGTGAATGCCCTAAAGAAAGGAATAAAGGCCTAATATGTAAGAGCAACCTTGCTTAATCTTATAGCATTGTTTGCTTTTATTGATTGAAATTTTCATTGCTAGTTTAGATTGATCACCTAGATTACTATACAACAATTTGAGTCTAATTCCGAAAAGATTAGATAAAAATTGTGTTTTCATAAAAGTAATAAAGGAAAATAGCCTAGACATAGGAATTTGTTTTTGACCCTAGACATAGGGCAAAACCTTTAAAACCAAAAGAATTGTGTTTGAAAATTAACTAAGTTCGTATTTGCCATAGAAATATAGGTTTAATCGCTTAGCCTCCTAAAGATACTTCATAGAAGGTCGAATAGGTGTTGAATTCGGTTTACAAAGCTTAAGTGTTGAGTCAAAGGATTGCAATTGCAATTAGGCCGCAATTTCTTTCAATAGAGCAAAAGCATATTTGAATCCCTCTTTTAGCATATTTATTTCTTCTTTTCAAAAACAAAAAAAACCATCCCACTTATTATTTTACATCGGTTACCCACAATTGAAATTTGAAAACATCTTTGCTTATTCTCTTGAATTTTGTTGTATCCGTTCCCTATGGGATCGATACTCTGGAATACTTCCAGTTTTATATTACTTGCATCAACAATGTGCACTTGCACTAAACTGAAGCGTGTTTTAATTTACAAATATTTTCTTTAAGCCCCACGTTTCAGTTCAATCAAGTTTTTGGCGCCGTTGCCGGGGAACAGTTTTACTAACAAAATTCAAATTTTTAGCATAGATTGCAATCAGATTGCAATTGCAATTATCCTCTTTCAAGAGAAAGCCCAATTTTTGTTTACTTTGTTTTGCAGGTTGAGGGAAAAATCAATGAGTTAAATAGGGATTCAAGTGATTCAAGCACCTTTGGAAGAATGCTATTCAATTGCAATTGCAATCTTGACTAAACATGTGAAGACTAAGTAAACCGAGTTCAACTCCTATTCAATTTTGATTCAAAATCTTTAGGAGACTAAGTGATTAAACCTATATGTCTATGGCTAATCTAACTTAGATACTTTTGCACACAACTCTAGTGGTTTTGGAGTCTCGCCCTATGTCTAGGGTCGATGTTCAGAACTTATTTCTAAGCCTTTTCCTCCATTTCTTTTGTGACATCGGCTTTCCCTTAATTCTTTCGATATTAAGTTCAAGCTTGACAAGCAATCACTAGTTGGCCGACTAGATTTTCCCAGATCTAAATTCAACAAAAGCAAACAAAGTTCACATGCTAGCTAGATTGGTTATGCTTTAGAGCTTTTACATTTTTCCTTAGGGCTTTCACCAACTTGAACCCCTAAGAAAATTTAGCTCATCATAGAAAAATCGAAAAACAAAGTTTTAAAGTAATAAAAACACATAATTGAATTTAAAAGGAAGAAGGGAAAAAATTAGAATGTAATAATGAAAATAAATTAACCCAAACTTAAGAACTTAAACTAGAATGAACTTGGGTAAAAAGAAAAGAATAGAATAAACTGAAAATTTTATTAAGCTAAATAAACTCAATGCTGAAACTTAAATGGACTTTAACAACTCGTTCGAATCATGAAATTACAACTGAAAAATCAAAATTACAGCAGCAACGAAATCCCTAAAACTGAATCAAATAAACTTAGATAGTGTCGAAAATAAACTCTAAGAAAAACGACAGATAAACGCCTTTCTTACTTCTCTTTCAATCGACTCAATCCCACTTTTCTCAAAGGGAATCGAGTCTTTACTTCCTTCAACTTTCGTTGAGGAAGGATCGAATTTTGAAGCTCAATCGGCTGGAAAAATAAAAAAAACAGCAGCAACTAATCTAAAAAACAACAGAAAATACAGTAGAAAATACAGCAGAAAACAATAGCAAATACAGCAGAAAACAGCAGAAAATCGTGAAAACAACAACTCTTGAGGCTGAAAACGGCAGTAAACGGATTCCCCTTCTTGTGGCTTCTCCTCCCATATTTATAGAAGATTTGGGCTAGGGTTTCCTTCGTGAATGATGCACAATGATGGCCAAAATCACAGCTAAAATTGTGGAGCCAATATCTCACAAAATTCATAGATTTTAGGAGATTTGCAGATTTTCCTTTAATTTCTAGATCTATCAAAATTGCAATTGCAATGCAATTGCATTTCTGTTGCATTCTTCAAATTCCTGCACAAAAACATCAAGTAAGCGTGGTTTTCATTTTCTTTTTCTTTCTTTTTTCCATTTACTTAATTTAAAAGGCTTCCAACAATAGTTCAATTTAAACCAACTATTTTCTAGCATTTTTATCTAATAACACACATAAAATAACAAGAATAACTAAGTATAAAGGCCAAATAATTCTCATAAATGAGAATTATCTTCTGGCTATTACTCCAACTTGATCCATGTTTATGTCTCCACATAAAGTTCAAGTATACATACTATAGCCTGGGGTTCTTAGTTTATTGGATTTGGGTTATATAATGCGCAATTCACTTATTATTCAATAACATCTTTACTGAATAAACCTCAATAGCAACTTCATTGATAATAGGATCTGTTTACAGTTTACAAACTACGAGTTTTAGGACATAAAACCCAACAAAGATGTCTGAGAATAAGATACCTGGGAATAAGATGCCTGAGAATAAGATGTCTAGGAATAAAAGATAACTGTGTTTGGTTATGCATGGACTTGAGATACCCAAAATCCATCCTCAAATCTTTAATTAACCAACAAAATCACACATTAACAAATTCAACCCCAATCTTAATAAAAAAAAAAAAACTACAAATCTTCTTATCTTCTTAATCAACCTAAATTGCTTATTAACAATTTCAAACTCCCCAAATCCATCCCCAATCTTCAATTAACCAACAAAATCGCCTATAAAAAAATTCAACCTCCCCCAATCTTCATCAAATACCAAAAAAACGAACAAAAATCTTCTCATCCATCCTCATAATCAAACCAATGGGGCAAAAAGAAAGAAACAGAGACCAAATTCACAAAACAAGAAAAACCAGAAGAAGAATAAGAAGAAGAAGAAAAACCCAGAAGAAGAAGAATAAGAAGAAGAAAAACCCATCTTCTTAATTAACCTAAATTGCTTATTAACAAGTTCAAACTTCCCAAATCCATCCCCAATCTTCAATTAACCAACAAGATTGCCTATAAAAAAAATTCAACCTCCCCCAATCTTCATCAAATACCAAAAAAATGAACAGAAATCTTCTCATCCATCCTCATAATGGGGCAAAAAGAAAGAAACAGAGACCAAATTCACAAAACAAGAAAAACCCAGAAGAAGAAGAAGAACCCAGAAGAAAACGAACATGATGGAACGGAGATTGAGGTTCTTGAGGAAGGGGAGAGGATTTCAACAAACCCATGATTTCGCACGGGTAAAGAAAACCATTAATCTATGCTTATTAATGATGCCTGAGAAAAAAGTTTTCCCAAGCAAACAAATCAAAAACTTCAACCAAATGTGGGGTTTAAATTCCCAAACTCATTCCCTCCTAAAAACCCTCCGACCAAACGGTCCCTAAGGAGATTATTCTTTATAAAGAGGTATTCTTCATTTGCCAATGCGGCAATATTCAAGCGTTTGTCAAATTTAATTGTGAGAGTGATGTTTTTCAAAGTGGGGAGTTTTTTCTGTCCCTACGTTTGAGAAAATTATAATTAAATATTTCCTCTAAATGCACTTAAACTATTTTTAAGTATTTTAGGAATTTTCTAAAGAATTTAATATATAGCAAAACATCACGATAATTTTTTTTATTAAAACAAATTTAATTAAAACATTTTTCTTTACTTTAAAAGTTAGGTTTATATCTTAGTTTGATTTTTTAATATTTAAATGTTAATATTATTTTGGTTCTTAAAAATTCAAAAATTATATTTATTTTTGAAATTTGCATAAGAAATCATTTTAGCCATTGAGACGGTAGTCTTTTGTTTATATGGATAATTTAAATAAAAGTCGTTGGATTTAATAAATGCCTCGTTTATTCTTTCAATTGAAGAACAAATATTTAAATAGATAAGTGTTTGAAGCTTGACTTTAAAAGGATAAAGTGTCAAGTTTCAAAATAATTTTCGATTTTCTTTAAATGATGAACAATAAATGAAAAGAACTAAAATAAATTTTTATGTATGGTTAGGAACTAAAACAAAACATATTTGAAATCTGATAAACAGAAAACTTGAAAGTTGATCATTTAAACGAAAGTAAGTGTAAAAGTTTAGAAATCAAATATGTTTTAAATCTTAAAATTATGAAATTTAAGAACACTTTATTAATAAGTAAAGTTGGCTGATGTTGTGCAGGATGGATAATGTGAAATTATAGGTCATCAAGGAGAGGTTGAAACTCAATTTCAAATCGTTCTCCACCCAAGGTTGTTTTTCCTTAATTTGACAAATAAAGGGGATTGGATATGGTTTTTTAAGACAAATGATTCTCGTAGTGTAATCAGTATCATAGTTCCTGAATTGTATGCTCAATATGTGATCTATTTTCTCCAAATATGACATGTAGTAATATCTGGGGTGTAAAAGTATTGATATTGTTTGACATTCTTTTTTTCAATTCAAAAGGTTGAAGATTGAAAGTCAAAATATACACATAATCCTAGTCGGGATTGATGTACTATTGTTTCAGCTTCTTGCAAACTGTGTATATCTGGAATTTTGTCATGTCTATTCAAGTATTATTAATATCTGCAAAGTAAAAAAGATGTTGCATAGATATGGACGGTGCCATTTAGGTTCAAACTTTGAATTCATATTCATTTATTAATGTTCTTATAATGTCTTTTATCATTCTCATATATGAACAAAAGTTACAAAAGTTCTTCATAAACAATTAACGTTCGTGTAAAATCACAAGTGGCATATTCATACAGGTTTAACTAGACGTTTT
This sequence comes from Trichosanthes truncata, assembly GCA_033996785.1. NCBI lineage: Eukaryota > Viridiplantae > Streptophyta > Magnoliopsida > Cucurbitales > Cucurbitaceae > Trichosanthes > Trichosanthes truncata. Next base: position 40,185,766 of record JAWPNB010000004.1, on the reverse strand, counting down.
CATATTCGATTCTTGAATTCTGTTAGAAAAATATGGTTGGACATTGCACCAGAGTATATGTTCATTCACCTGCTTCATATACGTTCAAGTATACAAATTATACTAAATCAACCTCCAAATTTATCTAAAATTACAAAACTATTGTAAGGTTAAAATACCATTTTGGTCCCTGTACTTTGGGCTTTATTCTATTTTAGTCCATGTACTTTCAAATGTCTAATTTTAGTCATTGTACTTTCAATAAAAGTTAAAATTGGTTCCTATAGTTAGTTCATTGTTAATTTTTCATTAAAAAAAGATTATTTTCTATTAGCTTTCCTTTTATAAATTTTGGAAATATATTCACATTATGTATTTTCTTGTATTAAAATTATTATTATTATTTAACCAATTAAAAAAAACTGAACTTCAAACTTATTATAGGGACCAATTTTAAGTTTTATTGAAAGTACAAAGACTAAAATGGAACAAACTCTAAAGTATAGAGACTAAAATTATATTTTAACCTTATTGTAATTAAAAAACTTTGTTGTTAAATTCCAAAAGGAGTTGGGTTATGTCAAAGTCTTTCATTTTAATTGGGCTTCTAGCGGTAGCCATTTTGATAGTGAAATGTTTTTCTAAAATAAAATAAAATATTAAGAGTCAATTAAATTAAAACTAGGTATCTCGTATATTTTAGCCTTTAATAATAAAATATGTTACACTTCACCTTCACACTTACAAAAATATTTTATCATATAAATCTAAGTAATATTTTTCAAAATACACAGATCCCACTAAATTATTAAGATTGTTACAGTCAAACATTTGAATTATAACTTATTACAATTAAATTAAAAAATTTGTAATTATAGAAAAATTTAAAACTATAATGTTAAAAATGATACAAACATAGTCTTGTCTTCAACGGTCTACTCAAATTCCTTAAGAATTTAACTCGAGTACACTTCATGTTCTTCATACAAGAGATTGAGAAGGTTCCCAACACAGCCACATTGGACAACCACACACCTCACTTGTCTCTCACTCTACTTATCGTCATTGGTTGATGATAAAGAGCTTGTCGAAGGCTCTATTAAATAAAATTTATTAATGGACCTCTACAATTTGCAATAATAGCGGCCATGGTCGATCTCAGGGATTGGATTTCTTATATTTAATTAAATACCATAGTTACTCACGCCGAATTTTATCTAGAGAACCCAAATTTAAGAGATAGGTAAAAATAAACTAATCTACGTATTTATAGTGTTGGAGACACTTAGAGGGAACCCTTTTCTAAACATTGATTTTTACCATATAAATCCAAGTTAACCCAATTACGAAATTAGTCAAATGTTCAACTCTTATAAGCCAAGAAATCGCATATACATTCAATTGGCTTTCTCAAGCCCAACTAAAATTCATGCTTAATTATTAAATTAACTTTTCAGTCTAAATTTCATAATTAAACATGGCATTGCAAGACTTCTTTGACAGCTTCTATTAACAAATCATTCATTCTCATGCTCATGATTACTAATAGTTATGCATGCTAATCTAGATTCAAATTTTACTCTCCCAAGTTATATTTCAAATCATACATAATTAACTCTTGGCCAAAGAATTAATCAAACAACGAGCATGCATAAATAAGAATTGAAATTTATAAATCTCGAAATAAAACTAACTATCTATCACAATCAAGTTTTAAACACATGAGTTCAACCCTTAAAATCCACACTTATAATGATAAACTCATATGAAAGTCTAAAAACCAAAACTACAAATTAAATAGGAAGAAGAGAAAGAACTCTCTGACGCTTGCCAAACTCGTTCCTGTCATTAAACGCCGTGATCTCGAGCCTTGAATGTCTTCCTCGGCTCTCAAGAGTGCTTCCTTGGTCCCAAATATGAGGTATAATTCAACTTTAGGCTGGTCTCTCTTCAAATGGTCTCCCCCAAAATCGCAGCAAAATGTTATTTTTATAATCCTCTAGGCAGCGTCTCGACGCTAGGGACAGCGTCTCGACGCTGTGACCTAATTCACAGAATAAAGACGGAAAATCGGGGTAGCGTTGAGACGCTACGAACAGAAATCTTCTGGCACGCGCGTTTCTAGCGTCGAGACTCTAACGAGACGCTATAAAGTAGCGTCTCGACACTACTTTTATGGGAAATTGGATTTGGATAGTTGCACCTATAGCGTTGAGACGCTATAGACAGCGTCTCAACGCTATCCTCTCTGGTCATGAAGCTTTAACTTGTTCTCTTTTCAAATCCAAACCTCCAAATCATGCCTTTAAGCTCCAAAAACACCAATATCGTCATCACAAGCTCTATTTCACCATGTTTGCTCAAATCCTACAAAATGAATAGATTAAGGAGATGAAAGTACATTTTAATACCTCAAACTAGCAAGAATATAAGCCTAGGGATAGTACACTTTTGTATACTATCAATTGATATACTAGCTTAATAAGTTCCACAAGCTACTATTGCTATTGTTGGACATAAAATAACAACTTTATTGTTGGATATTTGAAATATAATTCATCCAAGAGCTTCAAAAAGGTTCAGAAACACTTTTGGTTCCTGAACTTTTATGAAAGTAACAACTTAGTCCTTGTATTTTCAAATTTGTAACAACTTAGTCCATAAATTTGAGCATGTAACAATTTAGTCTCTATACATTCAAATTTATAACAATTTAATCTATACCAAAAATCCCATCAAAATTAATAGTCAATTTTTATTATATAACAAGTTCGTTTTGTAGTTTATAAATATACATTTGGACTCTTATAAGTTTATCTGTCTAGATATGTAAGAAATTCTATTAAATATTCTTAATAATATTTTTCATGATCCAGAGTAAATCATTACAAATTTATAGTATTAAGGACTAAATAGTTACAAGTAAAAGTTCAAAATTAAAATGTAACAAAAGTGAAAGTACAAGGACTAAATTTTTTACAAACTAAAGCTTAGGAACTAAATAGTTACTTCCATATGAAAGTTTAGGGGTCAAAAGTGTTTTTTTTTATAACGCCCCTGGCCCAGGATTCAGACTAGGATTTGGAATTCGAATTCGGCACCTGATGGCCCCGACATTCCCCTGCATCCTCTGCGACCTGGCCATGCTACCTACTTGTCTTGAGCTGCTTGCGAGAGTGAAGACTGTCCCCACAAACCAACACGGGTCCTTTCAGCATGTTTTGTCCTCTCTCACATACTTCCTAGGAAAATTCTTAGGAAGTTACCCAACATAGGATTGCTTCAAGCCAAGCACGCTTAATTTTGAATTTCCTATGATTGAGCCACCGAAAAGGAAGGTGCATTTTGTTGGTATAGGTAGTAATTATCAATTCTTTTAAGCCTTTCTTAACTATGTCTTGCATAGCCTCAGGATCCCTCTCATTCCGATGTGGTGGTGGTTCATTCATGTACCCCTCCTAAACTAGGGCATCACATGCCCACCAGCTTTCGCCTTGGTTCGTCCCCGAACCACATCGTACTGGAAGATTGCACAGGGTTCCTGCGAGGATTGTTTCAGACAGAGATTCCCGTTTTACATCTAACTTCTGGAAAAGTTTGCAGAAGGCTCTGGGTACTCAGCTGGATTTCAGCACGTCTTTTCATCCCCAGACCGATGGTCAGACAGAACGTTTAAACCAGATATTGGAGGATATGTTACGGGCCTATGCGCTGGATTTTGCAGGTAGCTGGGATACTCATTTGCATTTGATGGAGTTCGCCTACAATAATAGTTACCAAGCAACCATCGGCGTGGCACCGTTTGAAGCTTTGTATGGTAAAATATTCAGATCTCCTATTTATTGGGACGAGGTTGGTGAACACCAGTTGCTGGGACCCGAGTTGGTCCAAGCCACAAAAGATGCAATTAAAAAGATTAGAGCAAGGATGAAAACCACACAGAGTAGACAGAAGAGCTACGTTGACTCGAGGCGAAGGGACTTAGAGTTTGAAATGGGTGATCATGTGTTCTTGAAGGTGGCTCCAATGAAGGGAGTTCTGAGGTTCGGTCGGAAAGGAAAGTTAAGTCAACGTTTTATAGGGCCGTTTGAGGTTCTAAAGTGGCTTGGCCCTGTAGCTTATAGATTGGCTTTGCACAATCTCTAGCTGCAGTACACAGTGTGTTCCATGTGTCCATGTTGAGAAAATATATTTTAGACCCATCACATGTGATTAATTTTGAGCCATTGCAGTTGAATTAGAACTTGAGCTATGAAGAAAGGCATGTGCAAATTCTTGGGAGAGATCAGAAGACTCTTCGTAATCGAGAGATCAACCTTGTCAAGGTGTTGTGGCAAAACCACCAGGCCGAGGAGGCTACTTGGGAGCAAGAGGATGAGATGCGGGCTAGATATCCTGAGCTTTTTCAAAGCTAGAAACTTTTGAAGACGAAAGTCCCTAAGGAGGGAAGATTGTAACGCCCTACAATTTAAGGTATTGTTAATTGAATTTCATGGAAAAATTTAATTTAGCAATTTAGTTGTTAAGCTCGATTTTCTTTTTCCCAAATATCAATTGTTGGATATTAATTGTGGATTATTGGTATTGTGAGAAGAGGGAAGGGCAATTTGGTAATCTCTAAGGTCAAATAGAGTTTTGAAAAAGGCATTAAATACCCTTTTTGTCTTCTAGCAGGCACGCTTCTCGAGGTCCATTTTCCCCCACTTCTCCTTCAACCTTCACGCAAGGAGGCCATTGGAGTGTTTTTTTTCTCTTTTGCTTTTTCGGCCAGCTACACCAAACTCCGCCCGCTGCTCGCCAAATTGCCACGTGCAGACCGCCGCGAGTCGCGAGCCACCACACGCAATCGCCTCTGCAATCGCCGCCGCTGCCGTCCCTGCAGATCCGCGAACCAACTAGCTCTCCTCTAGTCCGGCGAACCTTCACTTGTGGGTAAGCGTTGGTTTATGCACGTTTTCTTGATGTTCTTGGTTATGGGTAAGACTAATCCATGGATCTTGTCTTTTTTTCAAGGATACCCACTTCGTTTCAGCACTGAAAACACGAGGCTTGGGAAATTTTAGCCACTAACCAGCGGGCAAGTTGACCCTCGTGGTAAGATTTGGCGGTTATTAAAGATCCATGAGTTTCCTAGTTAAGTGTTGATTATGGATTGATCTTTAATTTGGGGCTGGATTGATCTCTAACTTGGGGTCTTTTTGGACGGGTTTCAAGGTTGAATCAATGGTGGTTCGAAGGTGTCTTTAACTTAGGGAGCATTTGGATAACCCTCTCTTGAACCGTTTTGGGTAAGGTGGATTGTTAAAAATAAGATTTTATATAGTTGAGTATGGGAGATTTAGTTCAAAAGTTTTGAATGCCAAGTAATAATCTTTCTTTGGAATCTATTTAGGTTGATTGAAGAAATCCTTAACAGAAGTTAATAGATTTGTTTTTTGAGTTGAGACGAGGTAAGAGACTCTACGCTGGTTGCTTAAATGCAAGTTGAGCAATTAAAAAAACAAAAATTTCTTTTTAAGGCAAAGTTTTCATGAATATTGTTTTTCTTTGTGGTTGTGATGCATGAGATATGGCTTATGATTTAATTATGTGAGAATGTTGCTTTATGTTGCCTCATTGGATGAAAATTTAAACTGCTTTGGGACTTTATGCATACATGTGTGTTTTCATGACAAAATGTTTACGAAGGCTGTGGCAATTACCATCCTAAAATTTATAGATGTACATCTAAATGAAAAAGGAACCTGAAAAGGTTAAATGAAAAGGATCCTGAAAATGTTAAATGAAAAGGATCCTGAAAATGTTAAATGAAAAGGGAATGTTAGGATGGTTTAATTGTCCACATTAGACCGAAGAAAGAAAAGTTAAAGTAAAATGTTTTCCAAATATGAAAAGATTTTAGGTCCCACTAGATGGAAATTGTTTAAAAAAAAGAAAAAGAAATATTGTATGTGTTTGCATAAGTGGCTTGTGTGTGCATATCCTGACCCGGTAGTGGGGTCACTTACTGAGTACTTTAAATACTCATCATTTCCAAAAATATTATTTTAGGTAAAGGCAACAACATCCAAGGCAATTGACACGACGGTTTGCTGAGAGGGGCAATGGGTGACCTATAGAAACTTTATTTCCGCATTTTTATTATTTAGCGTTTTAGATGTCTTGTTGGTAGATGTGCTATGACGTTATTTCGATTGTTAAACGTTTTACTCTATTTTCATGCTTTGCAACGAATTTGAACGGATCTCGAACCAAAATATTTTGATTGTTTAGCAAAAAGTTTAATTCTTTTTGTCTATTATTAAAGATTTTTAAATTCCATTAGCATGCATGTAGTAACGTCCCTAGAAAGTTTAATAGGAAAAGTTGGATAATTACAGTTCTGTAATGCCCCAGGCCTAGGATTCGGACTAGGATTTGGAATCTAGATTCGGCACCTGATGGCCCCGACGTTCCCCTACATCCCCTGCGACTTGGCCACGCTACCTACTTGTCTTGAGCTGCTTGCGAGAGTGAAGACTGTCCCCACAAACCAACACGGGTCCTTTCAGCATGCTTTGTCGTCACTCACATGCTTCCTAGGAAAATTCCTAGGAGATCACCCAACATAGGATTGCTCCAAGCCAAGCACGCTTAACTTTGAAGTTCCTATGATTGAGCCACCGAAAAGGAATGTGCAGCTTGTTGGTATAGGTAGTAGCTATCAATTCTTTTAAGCTTTTCTTAACCATGCCTTGCATAGCCTCAGGATCCCTCTCATTCCGATTTGGTGTCGATTCATTCATGTACCCCTCCTAAACTCGGGCATCACATGCCCACCAGGTTTCGCCTTGGTTCGTCCCTGAACCACATCGTACTGGGAGAGGTTCTGCTCTGATACCATCTGTAACGCCCCAGGTCCAGGATTCGGGGCCATTAGGTGTCGAATCCGGATTCCAAATCTTGGGCTTGAGGCTTTACATTTTTAACGAAAAAATTTCTAATATAACCACAGTGCAGGATCACCTACTGTCTATAACTACTCATGCTTGTTAGTTGATGTTATCCTTATAAGTTCCATTAGCTTCTCTTACTATTGTTAGGCTACCACATTACATGCACCCACCACCATTTATAGTTTGTATGGGATAACTTTTTGAAAAAAATGTTTCTTTAAATAAAATTACTTTTTCAATAATCATCTTGGGAAGAATTACTGATTTAGATGATAATATTAATTTTCTTTTAAAAAATCTTGATAAATAAAAACATTTTCAAAAAATTAGATTAGTTTAAAAACTCTTTTTGACAAAACACTTGGGAGATGATTATTCAAAAAGTAATTTTAAAGTTTTTGTTGCCAAATTTTGGACAGGAGAATACTCACCTGACCTCCACGTGACAACGACGGTGAATTTGTATTCTTGGGGGAAGAACGCGGCCTGCAAGACAAGAAAAACCTGGACACCGGTGTGGTGTAGGCCACACAGGCTCCGATGCTTAAGTCAGAGAGGATCTTGAGAGAATTTAGGAATTCAAGGAGAGTATTGTAGGCTGGAATCCACTTACCTTGCTCTCCCCCTGAGGGAGAGCTTAAATAGCTTCCTTCCTAGGGTTTTTTCGTGGGTTTCCATCTTCGAATGGGGAAAGGAAAAGTTCAATTGGGCTGAACCGAGGGCACACGAGCCATAAGGGACTGAGGCAAGGCCCAAAAGTGGGCCTTGCCAAACTGGTCGGCCTCGGTCGGTCTGGTCGACCTCGGCCGGTTTGGTCGACCTCGGCCGGGCCGACCACGGGCTTGGGCCGAAGCCCAAGCCCATTTCTTCTCCCACTCATTCTGGGCCAGTCCACTGTCGTTTTCGGTCCGTTTTGACTTCGTATTGGGCCTCTTTCCTTGTTTGGCCCTTCGTTGCAGCCCTTTGGTCAGCCCATTCTTGTTAATCCAATTTTACCCATAACATTAGCCCCCACTCCCTAGTTAGGATTCAAGATTAGGAGCGTGCAGAGTAATGCATGGAGCCTGACTTGGGAGTAGCATTTTAAGTTTTTGGAGTCATTGTTGACATTTCGAGGTCTGCCTCGAATTATCTCTAGTTATTGCTGTCCATCATTGCTAGGATATTCAGTCTCCTAGAGTGTCGGTTTCTCCATTTTCCAGTAGGAATTTTAGAGTTCCATGACGCTTATCTCGCGTCTTGTTTTCTCCGTTTCCTATAGGAATTTTAGGGTTCCGTGACGCTTATTTTGCGTCCCAGATCATCCCCAGGATTGCCGTCTAACCCCGTAGGTCGGTCTCTTCCTGGTGGGTAAGATTCTCCTTTGGGTGTGTGTTCGTCCACATCCTGGAGAAAATTTAAGGCTCCAAGGTTCTCCTTGGATCATCCCAAGATTGTCGTCCAACCCCGTAGAGAACATTTCGATCTTTCTTGGGGGCTAAGACTCTCCTCTGGATTCGCGATCTGTGCCGTTTTCCTGGAGAGAATATATAAATTCGAGGGCGTCCTCAAATTTAAGTGGGATTGCCATCAAACCCCGTAGGGACTATTCTGGACTTCCCGACCTCCCGTAGGAAGGAATTTTGGCTATCTTGTAGCCGTGTAGCTTCATGATCTCCTACTAGAGGGAATTCTTGGCTATTATGTAGCCTTGTAGCTTCATGACCTCCTGCTGGAGGAATTCTTGGCTATTCTGTAACCTTGTAGCTTCTCGCTTTTCGTAAGCGTTTTTGGAACAACTGTAGCTTCATTTTAAGTTGATACCGTGAGAGGAGTAGAGGAAATAAGCAATGGAGTGAGCATCGGGGGCAGGAGATCGGGTCGGCCTCGGCCAGTCTGGTCGGCCGAGGCTTCCTTGGTGCTTCTGCTTGGCCTCCTTGCGCGTCGGTACTTTTTTCGTGTACAATTTTTCCTCGGTCTTACCATCATCTTCTTCATTTTTTCTAGGAGCTAGCTTATCCTGGTCTTTCTCTTGTTAGTCAAGAGAATTTAATTAGAATCGGTTTTACTCCATACCTTCTTCTGGAAGGTTGGTTTTAACCTCAAGTTCTTGTTGTAATCATTGTCCTGGGGAGAGGTCGGCCTCGGCCAAGGTGGTCGGCCTCGGCCAAGGTGATTGGCCTCGGTCTATGTGGTCGGCTTCGGCCACGTTTGTCAGACCTCAGTTCCTCAGCTTTAGCTTCTGTCTCATGTGTTTTCATTAACTCATGATTTTGTTGCTTCTGCGACTGGAGTGATTTTGGCAACTTGCTCGGCCTCGGCCTATGAGGTCGGCCTCAACCTGTGAGGTCGGCCTCGGCCTATGAGCTCGGCCTCCACTTCGGTTTCTCTGAGGTTTTTGACTTTTCTGGCCATTTTGGTGTAGCTTCTGCCTTTTATTTGATAGAGAGGCATATCTCCTATGTAGCTTCTCATTTGATGAGGAAATCTTTGCTATGTTGAGTCTATGCTTTATTCGCAAAGTTCATGATGATCTCGAGGAAGAATGAAATTTTATTCATGTTAATCACAACAGTAGTAACAATAGAAGAATAATCTATTGATAATAGATCGTCAGGTGTTATGCATTCCAAGGATGGGAAAGAACCTTTCCTTTATAATCAATTAGAGTGTACGTGCCAGGTCTGACAATTCTTGCAATCTGATATGGTCTTTCCCATGTTGGACCCAGTGCACATGCTGATGGATCTTTGGTGTTCTGCATGACTCGTCTTAGTACAAGATCTCCTTCTTTGAAGCTTCGTTTTCTGACTGTTGAATTGTAATATCTTGCAATTCTGTTATTGTATTCTGCAGTTCGAAGATAAGCTTTTTCCCTATGCTCTTCTAATAGGTCTAAGCTCAGTTTCATTGACTCCTCATTCTGTTGAGGGTCAAATTCCTCTACTCTTGGCGAGGGTAAACCAATCTCCACAGGAATGACTGCCTCTGCTCCGTAAGTAAGTGAGAAAGGAGTCTCACCTGTGGTAGATCTTGCAGTTGTTCTGTATGCCCATAGCACATTAGGCAACTCCTCTGCCCATGCTCCTTTCAGATTTTGTAACTTTGTCTTGAGGTTTAACTTGATAATCTTGTTCACTGCTTCCACTTGCCCATTGGCTTGAGGATGTGCTGGAGATGAACATCGATGATTGATGTTAAGATCTGAACAAAATTTCCTGAAGGCTGCGTTATCGAATTGTTTTCCATTGTCTGAAATAATGACATTTGGAATTCCAAAACGACACACTATGTTTCTCCATACAAAATTAGTTATTTTCTTTTCTGTAATTGTTGCCAATGCTTCTGCTTCAGCCCATTTAGTGAAGTAATCAACTGCTACCACTGCAAACTTAGTTTGTCCTTTGCCTTGGGGAAGAGGTCCAATAAGGTCTATTCCCCATTGTGCAAAAGGCCAGGGACTTACTATGTTTGTTAGTGGTTCAGGTGGTTGTCTTGGTACTGGAGCAAATCTTTGGCACTGGTCACACGATCTGGTGAAGCTTCGAGCATCTTGGAGCATCGTTGGCTAATAATATCCTTGTCTTACAATCTTATGACATAAGGATCTTCCTCCGGAATGGTTGCCACATATTCCTTCATGGATTTCTTTCATCACATATTCTGCCTCAATAGGTGTGAGGCACCTTAGTAGTGGCATTGAATAACCTCTCTTATAGAGTTTACCTTCTCTGAGTAGGTAATGAGCTGATCGCCTCTGTATCCGTTTGGCTTCTACTCTTTCTGAGGGCAATTTTCCCTTTTTCAAGTATTCTAATATGGGATCTATCCAGGAAAGGTTTTTCTCGGCCTCGGCCAAATTGTCCTCGGCCTCGGCCTTCTCGTCCTCGGCCTAGGCCTTAATGTCCTCGGCCTCGGCCAAATTGTCCGCGGCCTGAGTTGGCTCGTCCCTAGTTTTGGCTTCTTCGTCTCTGGAAACCGTTATATCAGTTTTCAGTATTTCTTCTCTGCTTATGGTTGGTTCAAATAGGATTTCGACTGGAACTGTTATACTCAGTTCAGTTTCATAGGCAGCTGCTAATCGAGCTAAGGAATCAGCATTGGTGTTTTGTGATCTTGGAATTTGCCTAAACTCATGTTTGGGGAATGAAGTAAGCAATTCCTTGACCTTTGACAAATACTTTGCCATCCTCTGCTCTTTAGCTTGATATTCTTCGGTTACTTGCTTCACTATCAATTGAGAATCACTCAAGACTAAGAGATTGGAGATCCCTATTCCCCTGGCAATTTTTAATCCGGCTACGAGTGCTTCGTATTCTGCCTCATTATTTGAGGTTCTAAAGTTGAATCTGAGAGCATATTCATACCTTTCTCCTTCGGGAGATTCAAGTAGAATTCCTGCTCCGCATCCTTTGACGTTGGATGATCCATCAACAAAGAGTTTCCAGGGAAGATTAGGATCTTCTGGATGAGATGCCTCCACCTTCATTATGCATTGAAGGTGGTCGGCCTCGGCCTTTGCGTGGTCGGCCTCGGCCCCTGTCTGGTCGGCCTTGGCCCGTAGTGGAGTGAGCTCAGCAATGAAATCCGCCACTGCTTGCCCTTTGATCGATGTCCTCGGTTTGTAATGAATATCGTATTCACTAAGCTCCACTGCCCACTTCATGAGACGTCCTGAAGCTTCTGGCTTTTGCAGCACTTGCTTGAGAGGGAAGTTTGTGAGAACAGTGACTTTGTATGCTTGGAAGTAAGGGCGTAATCTTCTAGCTGAGGTAACTAAAGCAAGTGCAAGCTTTTCTACTTGAGGGTATCTAGTTTCAGCCCCCACCATTGCTCTGCTTGTGTAGTAGACTGGTCTTTGGTGACCATTCTCTTCTTTGATTAATGTAGAACTTACAGCGGTGTTAGAAGCTGCTACATAAAGTAACAACTCATTTCCCTTAATTGGTTTGGCTAGGAGGGGAGCTGAACTTAGATAAACCTTCAATTCTTGAAAAGCTTGTTCACACTCTTTAGACCATTCAAATTGAAGACCTTTCTTCAGAATTTTAAAGAAAGGTTGGCATCTGTCAGTTGCTCTACTAACGAACCTGTTCGGTGCTGCAATTCTCCCATTGAGACTCTGAAGTTGCTTGAGATTGGTTGGAGAGGACATCTCTATGATGGCCTTTATCTTGTCAGGATTTGCCTAAATTCCTCTTTGGTGTACCATGAATCCGAGGAATTTTCCTGATGTTACTCCAAAAGCACATTTGCTTGGATTCAGTTTCATCTTGTACTTTCGAAGTATTTGGAATGCTTCATGGAGGTCAGTTTCATGTTGATGTGCTTTAATGCTTTTTACTAGCATATCATCCACGTACACCTCCATATTCTTTCCCAGCAATGGGGCAAACATCCGATTTACCATTCTTTGGTAGGTTGCTCCTTCATTCTTGAGACCAAATGGCATGACTTTGTAACAGTAAAGCCCCCTATCAGTAATGAAAGAGGTCTTTTCTTGATCAGGTCCATACATCTTAATTTGATTGTATCCAGAGTAGGCATCCATGAAGCTTAATAACTCATGGCCCGCTGTTACATCTACTAACTGATCTATCATAGGCAAAGGGTAACTGTCCTTAGGACATGCCTTATTTAGATCAGTGAAGTCGATACACATGCGCCATTTGCCATTAGACTTTTTTACTAAAACCACATTGGATAGCCATTGAGGATAATGGACTTCCCTAATGAAATTGGCTTTTAGTAAATCATCTACTTGGCTGGCTATGATCTCATTCCGCTCCTGATTGAATGCACGTCGCTTCTGTTTTACGGGCTTGAAATCTCTGTCCACGTTCAATCGATGTACCATAACGTCGGGATCTATTCCCGCCATATCTTCATGAGACCAGGCGAATAAATCTGCGTTGTTTCTAAGGAAACTGATCAGTTTTTCTCTCTGTTCAGCTCCTAGGTTTGTTCCAATGTTTATTCGCCTGTCCTCTGATGTGAGCGGGACAGATTCTAGTTCTTCGGCTGGTTGCCCTCTCTGGTCGGTTTCAGTCTCCTCGGGGGCAAGGAGCTGGTCAGCCGCCTTCTTTGTCGCTTCCCCTCGTAATCCTTCAGGCATGCGCTGCCATGTAGCTTGAACGATCTGGTCGGCCTCGGCTTCCTTCTGGTCGGCCTCGGCCTTTTTATGGTCGACCTCGGCTAACAAGCACAGGCCAGCTTCTTCATGCGATCCTTCGGGTCTGCGCTGCTATGTAGCTTGAACAATCTGGTCGGCCTCGGCCTTGGTGTGAGTTCGATGAGGCCTGTCAGTTTGCATTTGTTGCAAGCGACGGTCCTGATCGGAATCGTCTTCTTTCTCGTTCCAGCGCTTTCTTTCCTGCAATATGTTCATCTTCTCATAGGATTGACTTAGGCACAAGGTTTTTCCAGCAAGCGTTGTCGTTCCCCACAGACGGCGCCAACTGTTGTTGCCAAATTTTGGACAGGAGAATACTCACCTGACCTCCACGTGACAACGACGGTGAATTTGTATTCTTGGGGGAAGAACGCGGCCTGCAAGACAAGAAAAACCTGGACACCGGTGTGGTGTAGGCCACACAGGCTCCGATGCTTAAGTCAGAGAGGATCTTGAGAGAATTTAGGAATTCAAGGAGAGTGTTGTAGGCTGGAATCCACTTACCTTGCTCTCCTCCTGAGGGAGAGCTTAAATAGCTTCCTTCCTAGGGTTTTTTCGTGGGTTTCCATCTTCGAATGGGGAAAGGAAAAGTTCAATTGGGCTGAACCGAGGGCACACGAGCCATAAGGGACCGAGGCAAGGCCCAAAAGTGGGCCTTGCCAAACTGGTCGGCCTCGGCCGGGCCGACCACGGGCTTGGGCCGAAGCCCAAGCCCATTTCTTCTCCCACTTATTCTGGGCCAGTCCACTGTCGTTTTCGGTCCGTTTTGGCTTCGTATTGGGCCTCTTTCCTTGTTTGGCCCTTCGTTGCAGCCCTTTGGTCAGCCCATTCTTGTTAATCTAATTTTACCCATAACAAAAGTGATTGACTAAAATTTTTCTCAATATGCATTAGGAAAAAGAAACATATTTGTAATTAATAAAATTACTTTTGAATCTAATGCAACCAAACAAATTTATAATTAAAGGCATTTTAAAAAGGGTGAGAATTAAAAGTGTTTTTATTTTAAAAAAAATGCTTAATCGAGAAGGTATGCTAAACGGACGTTAATAATTTTTTCTCCACCACCTCTCTCCATCTGCATATCTGTCTATTGGATTTTTGGCCTCGTATAGAGAGACCCGCCAGCTTATTAAAGCTCATTAGGAGACACACCGTTTAATAATTAAGAAATTCTTATGAGTAATGGAAAGTCACCATAGTAAAATTAAAAAAAAAAAAAAAAAAAAAAGAAGGTAGTCTATTTCTTTGTTTTTTTATGTTCATGAGGATTTTCCTCCTTATTTCTCTTTATGGAATGATCCACTAAGGTAGGTTAGAAGGATATTTTTTTCATTCTTTCACAAAGTTATTCAAAGATTATCATGTGGTTCTTCCCCTTATATGGAAGGATTTTTTACATAATTTTTTTTTAGATCAACATAGGGTGGTGTCAGATCGGGTGTTTGACCAAAGTCTCACATAAGCTAGACAAAAAAATGAACAACTATTTGATCTATTGGTATGAGGCGTTAAGGGCTCCAAACCAAAGTGGACAACATCATACTATTATAGAAATTATGGAGAGATTAGTGACCCCAGGGCATTTGGCGCGCAGAGTTGAGTTGAGTTGGGCAGAGTTGAGTTGAGTTGAGTTGTGGAGAGTTAACGAGCAACACCTCGTGGAATAACCGCGTGAAGTTAACTCAAAACGGTGGGGAGTTAATTATTCAAAACGGTGGAGTTGAGTTGCTTTGTCGGGAGTTGATTTGTTGATGGGCAAAAGGTGGAGTTGGGTTTTAAACCCAACTCAATCCAACTTAAGTCAGTGGGCCAAACACCCCCTAAAAAGAAGGAAAAATTCTAGGAATGGCTAAAAAGAATGGGCTGTTTTGGTTAATGGCCAACCAATTTTTCTTTTTAATTATGGCCACACGTGAGGTGCACGTGTGGCGTTTCTTTTTTCAAATCCCCGTTTTGCCCTCGTACACTAAATCTCTCTCTCTCCTATTTTATTTAAACTGTATCTAATCTGTATTTTGAAAGATTTACATTCTAGTTATTATTTTTATACTTATTTTTTCGATTCTCTCTCCCCAAGAAAATCTTCATCTCTCCGAAATTTTCTCTCCCCAAGACAATCATCCTCTCTTCAAATCTAAATATCTCTCTCCTATTTTATTTAAACTATATCTAATTTGTATTTTGAAAGATTTACATTGCATTTAGTATCTTTATACTTATTTTTCCGATTCTCTCTCCCCAAGACAATCCTCCTCTCTTCGAATCTTAAGCCATCAGTGTTTTTCTCGTAACCATCGCTGCTGCACAAGCGAATTTCATGAGCGTAATTGTTCAGTCGCTTCCTTCTCCCCTCTCTGAAATTCTCTCTCCTTAAGACAATCCTCCCCTCTCCTCTCTCTGAATCTTAAGCCATCGTTATTTTTTCGATTTTCTCTCCCCAAGACAATCCTCCTCTCTCCAAATCTCAAATCTTAAGCCATCGGCATCGTCGCTACTGCACAAGCCAATTTCATGGGCGTAATTGTTCAATCGCTTACTTCTCAACTTTCTGACAGTTTGAACAACGATTCGAAGTTTTTTGGAAACTTAGAAGGTGATACGTAGGAATCTTCGAGGCTTGGAGTTGAGTTGCTATGCGTGGTGAAGGCAATGCTGAAGAAGATGAAGAGCAGAGTGTTAGTCGGGGACAAGGTGGTTGTTGGTTCCATTGATGGGGAAGGCATAAAGGGGTCGCGAACTTGCCTTGGATTTTATTCATGGTCCACTTGCAGCCTTCTATTCGCTTATTATTCATGCATGTTCTACTGCTCTTATTGATAAAAATCCAAGTTCGTGGTAGTGTTCGTACTTTTTATTTTTTTTATTTATAGTGTATTTCCCTGTAAGTATTTTGTTCCGTTGATTTTTACTCTATATTTATTACAAACATACACAGCTCAAGAGGTAGATGAGTTCGTGGTAGTGTTTGAACTTTTTTTATTTTTATTTTTATGTACGGTGTATTTCTTTGTAGGTATTTGTTCTTTTGATGTTTACTCTATATTTATTTCAGGCACATACACAGCTCAAGAGATAGATGACAATGGTAGGTTTAGGTATAACAAACTACCTAATTTAAACTCTAGAATAAAGAAACCGAATCTATTTATATTTTATTATATTTGTACCTTGTATCTTCTCAAAATATTGGATTATATTTAAAAAAAATGTGTAAATACAATAATCTTCGATATTTTTGGGTTACTTTTATTTTTTAGTTTAGTATTTCATATTGCATGTCATTTTATTGGTTTGTTAATCTATTATTTTAATCTTTTTGTTATGCAATCAATTTTTAATTGTTGTGTATTTTTGTTTGAATCGTAGATAATCTGTTTGAATTAGATATTTTGTTCAGTTGATTTTTACTCTATATTTATTTCAGGCACATACACAGCTCAAGAGATAGATGACAATAGTAGGTTTAGGTATAACAAACTATCTAATTTAAACTCTAGAATAAAGAAACCGAATCTATTTATATTTTATTATATTTGTACCTTGTATCTTCTCAAAATATCGGATTATATTTTTAAAAAATGTGTAAATACGTTAATCATCGTTATTTTTGGGTTACTTTTATTTTTTAGTTTAGTATTTCATATTGCATGTCATTTTATTGGTTTGTTAATCTATTATTTTAACTAATTTTTTAATCTTTTTGTTATGCAATCAATTTTTAATTGTTGTGTATTTTTGTTTGAATTGTAGATAATCTGTTTGAATTAGATATTTTGTTTAGTTGATTTTTACTCTATATTTATTTCAGGCACATACACAGCTCAAGAGATAGATGACAATGGTATTTATTTCAGGCACATACACAGTTCAAGAGATAAATGACAATGGTAGGTTTAGGTATAACAAACTATCTAATTTAAACTCTAGAATAAAGAAACCGAATCTATTATATTTTATTATATTTGCACCTTGTATCTTCTCAAAATATCGGATTATATTTTAAAAAAATGTGTAAATACGTTAATCTTCGTTATTTTTGGGTTACTTTTTATTTTTTAGTTTAGTATTTTATATTGTATGTCATTTTATTGGTTTGTTAATCTATTATTTTAACTAATTTTTTAATCTTTTTCTTATGCAATCAATTTTTAATTGCTGTGTATTTTTGTTTGAATTGTAGATAATCTGTTTGAATTAGGTATTTTGTTCAGTTGATTTTTACTCTATATTTATTTCAGGCACGTACACAGCTCAAGAGATAGATGACAATAGTAGATTTAGGTATAACAAACTATCTAATTTAAACAGTAGAATAAAGAAACCGAATCTATTTATATTTTATTATATTTGTACCTTGTATCTTCTCAAAATATCGGATTATATTTTAAAAAATTTGTAAATACGTTAATCTTCGTTATTTTTTAGTTACTTTTATTTTTTAGTGTAGTATTTCATATTACATGTCATTTTATTGGTTTGTTAATCTATTATTTTAACTATTTTTTTTAATCTTTTTGCTATGCAATCAATTTTTAATTGTTGTGTATTTTTGTTTGAATTGTAGATAATCTGTTTGAATTTTGAAGTTTTGTTTGGTTTATGAATCGTCCTAACAACTTTTGTTGTTTAGATTACTGAATTTATCTATTCAAATTCAGATTTTAATTTTAAATTAAATTTAATTACCCAATAATTAGGAAATTTTAGTCAGGGAAGTGGTTAGGGGTAGTCTGGTCATTTAATAATTACTAATTAAAATTATGAATAATGATTTGGCCATTTTTAAAAAATTAAGATGACTCGGCCATTTTTCAAAACGTGAAATAAAAAATGGCCATTTGCGTAGCCAGCCCTAAAAAGAAGTTATTGAGTATCTTAACTAATTGAACTGTACTTCACTGTTTACTTGTGTTTTTTATAATTTAATCGGCGTTATTTAAGCAACCATACAAAGAATTTAATATGTAAGCATTGAGCATTTAACTTCTATTAAGTCCGACAAAAATGTGTTTTACTGCAAACTTCATTTATGCACAACTCAACTATTCTTCTTATAAATATGTTTTAGCTAAATATAGTGTTTTACTCTCAAATGTTTGGGTATTTCTGTAATTTAGTCCCTATTGTTTAAAAAGTCTTAACTTTAGCGTCATATGTTATGTTTTAATATTTTTAGTTCAATTATACTATTTTCCTTGTTGAATGCTAAATTTAAAAGTTCAAAACAATAAGAACTAAATTATAAAAAAAAAAAAAATTTAAAAATCAAATAAGATAGACGAATCATTTGATATGATATAAAAAATAATGTTAGCACAACAATAATGTTTTGACTTTTTTAGTTCAATTATACTATTTTCTTTGTTGAATGCTAAATTTAAAAGTTCAAAATAATAAGAACTAAATTATAAAACATTTAAAAAAAAAATCAAATAAGATAGACGAATCATTTGATGTGATATCAGCAATAATGTTAGGAAGGGAATCTAGCCAATGATATGAAACCATTGACATCCGTTTATAAACTTGGACGTGTTGGAATCCACGAGATTTCTCGAAGCAGCTTAGGATTGTCAAAACCTTATCAAGAAAAAAACTCAGCACCACAGTTACAAAGGACTTGAATGGTGAAAATAATCACTTGATGGATTGATATTCTCCTCAAAAGTAGCATGTCTACTAAAATGCTTTACAACTTTGTCATGATTTAATCTCTAATATCATCAATATCATCTTCTTTGATATCATCTTCTTTGATATCATCCACAGTTAAAAATCGTGAAGGAAACCTATCACCAGTTCCATGAACCACTTCATTAAGATCTCCATATCTATCCCGATCGTCAAAAATTCTGAGATATTTTTGGAAGGATAGTCTATTGCTTGTGATATTAGTTCCATTTTCACCATCTCCAACCCTCGAACGGTATCCTGATGAGCTAGAAAATCCATTTTCTGATATATGAACAAATCCACCAGAATTATTTAAAGCTTCTCTCACAAAGGAATAATTTCTTTCGACTCTCCCAGAGGAATTAGTGTTTTGAAACTTGTTGCATATAGATTTGGCGAGTGTTGTCTCTCCCATGCCTTCCATGCCATGTATCCTTGTAACACCACGAGACGTTACATGTAAGGGAAAATAATTCATATGTTGAAGATTCGAATCAATTCCAACTGGATAATTTTCTGCATGCAACATTGCATTATTGCAATCTGATTTGGCGGAGACTTCTTGAGCAAAGCATTTGAGAACATCACTGTGCCATTAAGAACATCAAACACATGAAAAAAGATGAAAAAGAGCACAATTATTTACTCGAAACAATATTACGAGTAAAACAATGACAACAAATTTAAAATAAATAATAATAATAACAACAAAGCCCAACCAAACCAAACAATATCAAGTAATTTCGAATCTAAAAAAGTACTAGTTGAATGGTTAAGACTAAGAATCTTAACTAATCTTATTTGTTGCTATTCTCAACTGGTCATGATGGGTTCTATGAAAATATTTTCATAGTGTCGATCGAGACAAATTAGAATAGCAACAACTTCATATCTTGTTCAAGTATTTGACTTGATGTATGGCTCATGCTGACCTTATAAAAAATTGAAAAAACTCCCTATCTCAATGAATTTCTTTAGTATCACTAATAATCTTAACTAACGCTCATCCAAACACCAACTAGAAGATGCATAAATTTTTGAAATCATAATGATTGAGATCATGGATTATTCAATGACTTTCTCAAAAGAGATTCATAAATTTCTTTACCACTTACGTTGATTCCTCTTTGATGCAAAATCATATTAGGATAATGGAAGAAGTTGGAACAAATGTCTTCACCTATTCTCTCTAACTTAAGAATACATCAAAACTCCATCTACCTAGGAAACGAAAAAGATGATCCACTTACTCCATCCATCAAGGAATCCATTGAAAGATGAATAAGAAAACTACACTATCAGTTAGGATTAGAAGGAAGGGATATAATAATGTTGAATAATTCAAAGTTGTGGGCTGTGGGGTGTGGTTTAAAACTAATATTAATGATAATAATTAAAACAAACGCATATGGATGATTTTTTTTATGGTTTCTATAATTTTTCTGTTGAAATTTTTAATGCATGCAAATCACTGTCGCAACAAACTCTATTTGGAACCTTGCAATCTACACGAATGTTATCTATTGGAAGGATAAAAAGTAAAAAGAGATGAAATTTTTCTAAGAAATTACAAATCTGGGTCACACGTTTGAAATTAAACTAAAATAAACAACTTTTTGAAAATTTCAATATGAAAAATCTTGAAAAAAAAAGATACTTTTACTCATTAATAAACAAACTGTCATCAAGATTAATTTTAGATAAAGCGTATTTTAGAGTGACAAGTTTTCAGTAAAATCATATCTTAAAAGAGACAAAAAGTTGTACAAAAAATTTCCACAAGGTGACAACTGATAAGCCTTATTAATTAAAACAATCAATAATCTCACTCGAAAAAAAGACAAACGTAACCAAATAACACAAGAAACCAATTAATAAAGTTCACTCACAGGCTTGGCAATTCCTCCGGTTGATCAAAATCAGTGTAAATTACCCCTGGCCCCCTGACATCATAATTTTGTATTACATGGACCTCTTCAGTGAGATGGACACCACAATTTCTTATAGTTACAGTAACCTTAGGACATTTCACAACCTCAAACCAGACTGTAACATGATTCCAATCATTCACCTCCAAGGAAGTACTAAATGTTGGAGAAGAAGTTGTTACTAACCACGTATACTCTGATGTTGATGACGGAAATTTTCTCATAAAAGAACTTTGGAGTCTATTGCCAATGAATATGTTACATGAAACTAAGGCCACCTCTTTATATGAATCTCCATCCACTTTGAAAATAATATAAGTAGCCAAAGTTCTTTCCATGTCAAGATAGTGTCGAAAGCTAACCCTTATTGAATTTGATATAGTCCGATAGTTGAACCATTCTGCGATCCCTCTATTCATTAGAATGATCTCTCTTGGAAAGTCACCGAGTGTAATGTCCTATATATAGCAGAAGAATTTAGTATGCATAGAATGTTAACAAGAGATAAAAATGAAATATGAACAAACAGAAATGATTTGGAAAGAGTATATGAACCTGCTTGTTTGATATTATATCCGCAATGTTGTTTGGACTTCTAGCTAACGATTCACAACCAGTGGCATCCATCTTTTGTATACACTGAGGGAGGTTAGGAATTTCTTGAAGAAACTTGCAATTCCTTAATTGGAGATTCCACAAGGACGTAAACTTATGAAGACATGAGGGTAGACTAGAGAATTTGTTTTCCGACAAGAGGAGATCAGATAAGAAAGGGGCGACATTGCATAAAATTTCCAAGAAATCTGCATTTGATATGTTGCAATATTGAAGATCCAACAAAGTAAATTTGTAACATAAGCTTTCTTTTAGAGCTAGTACATGGGGAAGTTTTGAGCTTGATGAAGTTTCCATAACTTTTGAAGAAGAGCATACTTGTTGGATGGTTGGGTTCAATTTATGGGAAAGCATTTCAAATCTAGAAGACCCACCAAGACGAAGATGCTGAAGACTCTTTAACAAATAAATTGTACTTGGAAGGGAGATGAGGTTTGTGCAACCGTCAAGGTTTAATAGGAAGAGCCCAGTAAGATATCCAATTGATGAAGGTAGCTTCTTTATGGCGGTAAAATCCAAACGCAAGAACACTAAAGACTTCATGTTTTCAGCGATTTTTGGAAACTTTTCAAGCTTACGGCAGCCAGAAAGTTCTAAATATTTAAGAGACTTTAACCTGAGGTAGCTCGGAAGCTTTTCAAGTTTAAAGCAATGTCTAAGGTCCAAGGTAACAAGCTTATCCAAAAATCCAATAGACTCGTGAATCATTCTTAAATTTGTGCATTTTTCTAGATACAAGCTTTTAAGGTTTAATGCACTAGAGAAGTCAGGAATTTCCTCAAGCTTTTCGCAGTGAGCAAGATTCAAGTATTCAAGTGACTTCAATGTAAGGTAGCTTGGAAGCTTTTCAAGGTTAGAGCATTTTCCAAGGTCCAAGGTAACAAGCTTATTCAGAGTTCCAATAGACTCGTGAATCATTCTTAAATTTGTACATTCTCTGAGATACAATTTTTCAAGGTTCGATGCTGCAGAAAAGTCTGGAAGTTTCTCAAGTTTTTTGCAGTAAGAGAGCTTCAAAACTTTAAGAGACATTAACATGAGGTAACTTGGAAGCTTTTTAAGGTTAGAACAGTGATCAAGGTCTAGGGTAACAAGTGTACCAAGAGAAACAATTGATGCAGGAATTTTTCTTAAATTTGTGCAGTTTCTGAGATACAATTCTTCCAGGTTCGATGTTGCCGAGAAGTCAGGAATTTTCTCTAATAAAGTAGAGTAGCTAAGATCAACATGCTTCAACCTTTTACAATCCTAAAATACATGGAAAAGAAACCCCCCCCAAAAAAGAGGAGTAAATAGTGATCAAAACTAATTTAGATAAAATATTATTATAAAAATAACGGCTACAAAAAAATAATTGAAAAAATAGAAAGAGTAGAATACAGGTAAATCATTGATAACCATTGATCGTCATCTAAGTTTACTTTTTAGTACATCAACATATAAGTAAATCAATGATAAATAATAATAAATATGTATAAAATCTTGCTATGATTGTACCGTTAATTAATATCTAGGTTGGTCTTTGACTTTACGTTAACTAATGACCATCACATAAAATAAAGACACACTTATTACTATTATTTAAGTTAATAAATGATTTACTAATATAAAAAGTTATCATATTAACAATTGTTTTTCGGACAAAAATGTCATAAATTATTATTAAAAAAATACATATTTGTAATTTTTTTAGGAAAATTGTAATAGGTCTCAAAATTAGTTGCCATATTTACAAATATGTCCACAAATAAATAATCTGTAAATATGAAGTTTTTTTTCAAATTTTTGCGCGCCTATTTCAATATTTTTTTATAATTATTTTTTCACTCATGTTTATCACTGATAGACTATATCACTAATAGTAATCTATCAGTGATAGACCACTATCACTGATTGACCATTTTTAATTCTATCACTGATAGACCATTTTCATGTCTATCATTAATAGACAATTTTTATGTCTATTGCTGATAAACAATGTTTATGTCTACTGACAATTGACAACCATTAACATGTCTACTAGTGATAGATTTCTATTACTTGTTAGACTATTTTTATGTTTATTAGCTATCATTTCTACGTGTTTGATAGAATATTTTTGTGCACTAATAAAACATTTCAATTTATCATTGATAGAACATTTTTATATTCTATCAATGATAGATGTCTATCAGTGATACACATCTACTGCTAATAGACATAAAAAAGATTGTACATTAGTGATGCATTGCTATTGGTAATTTACTATTATTTGTTATTGTCGCACTCCACCCCAAATTACCCTACCAACCTAAGACGAGTTGTGACAACAATAAATATCTATAGCAGACTCGGGGTCTATTGTCATCACAACTCGTCCTAAGTTGGTAGGGTAATCTGGAGTGGGGTGAGACAATTATCAACTTTTTATTTATTGATATTAAGTTGTCACTGTAAGACCCACTTTTTCTCTCCTAGTCTTTGATTATATATTTGGTATATTGGTAAAACGTTTTTGAAATATTTTGGAGGAGCAGAAAGTTTGGAACAAAATAAAAATAAAAGGAAATTAAAAATAGTGGAGGACAAGTACAAAAGTAGGAAAAAAAAAAGAAATTGGTATTATTTTGGTATAATTTGAAAAAGAAAAAAAAATGGTTCTTGTTAAAATGACAAGGAATCTTTAAGTGGGGGACAAGAGTGCAAACATGAATGCGATTTTGCACATGTATTTTTTTTTTTTTGTCTTTTCTCCTTCCTCAATTTTATGCATATTTTATGCCATGTTTTCGGGCTGTTTTTTTTTGTTACTGTGTTTTCTTTTGTTTTATCCTCACATATTAAAAGCAGAATAGAGGGGTGAGGGAGGGAAGAGAAAGACACACACAAAATAGAGAGAGAGATGTTGGAAACGTCAATGAGCCCACAATAATACTCACTCTATATCTCACAATTTTGAAGAGAAGAAACTTGTTCTCTTACAAAACTCAAGAACACACAAGAGAAGAATATTGTTCTTTTGAATAACTTTCTTTGAATTGCTTTGCTTCTCAATTGACTTGGTTACAAATGAGGGAAATGATCCCTTTATATAATACCCCAAAAGACACTTCTAAAAGACACAAATTAAATAAGTACATGTATACATAATATTCATGTATCAAAATAACCTTCATGCATCAATGAATTCATGTATCTAGGAACTATAAATTCATGTATGTGTATCATGAATCTAGCTTAATTTCTAATATCCCCCCTTAAGCTAGACTTCCATGACTCCAAGCTTCTCCTTCATTTTCAGAAATAAGTTAGCTTTTAATGCCTTTGTGAATATGTCTGCAACCTGCTCTTGTGTTCTGCAATACTTGATGCATACTTCTCCATCTTTGATCAATTCTCTGATGAAATGGTATTTGATCTTTATATGCTTACTCTTTCCATGAAAAACTGGATTTTTCGCAAGAGAAATTGATGAGCTATTGTCACAAAATATGACTGTCTCATTTTCTTGAGGACATTTAAGTTCTTGTAGCACCATTCTCAGCCAAAGTGCTTGACAACTGGCTGTAGATAAAGAAATATATTCAGCTTCTGTTGTTGATAAGGCTACAACGTCCTGCTTCTTTGATGCCCATGAAATTGCGCCTGAACCAATATTGAACACATATCCAGAAGTACTTTTGTAATCATCAATGTTTCCTCCCCAATCACTGTCACTATAACCAACTAGAACATTATCTATGTTCTTCTTATAGTGAATTCCATGATCAATAGTTCCAAGAATATATCGGAGAACTCTTTTTCCAGCTTCCCAATGACTTCTCCTTGGTGATCGATAAACCTGCTCAACAAACTGACTGAGAACATAATATCAGGTCTAGTTGTAGTTAAATACATTAAACTCCCAACGAGACTTCTATAAATGGTGGCATCAAAATCTTCACTCTCATCATGTTTGCTCAATTTCAAACCTACTTCCATAGGAGTATTGGTTGGATAAGCATTCTCCATTTTGAACTTTACCATCAAATCTTTTGCATACTTCTTCTGGGAAATGTTGATCCCATGATCACCTTGCTTAACTTCAATACCAAGGAAGTAATGAAGTAAGCCCATATCAGTCATCTCAAATTCTTTCTTCATGCTCCCTTTGAACTCTTCAAGCATCATGGTTGAAGTTCCCGTAAAGATTAGATCATCAACATAGAGAGAAATGATTAAAAAATTACCATTTTTGCCTTCTTTTGTGTAAAGAGCATGTTCATATGGACATATTTTAAAACCATTCTCTAGGAAGAAACTGTCGATACGACTGTACCAGGCTCTTGGTGCTTGCTTCAGCCCATACAATGCTTTCCTCAGTCGACACACCTTATTTTCTTCTCCAATCTTGACATAACCAGGTGGTTGTTCAACATATATTTCTTCCTCCAGATACCCATTTAGAAAAGCTGACTTGACATCCATTTGATGTACTTTCCAGTCATTTTGAGCTGCCAGCGCTAGAAGCAAACGAACTGTCTCTAAGCGAGTCACAGGTGCAAAGATTTCTTCATAATCCACACCATACCTTTGCTTATACCCTTTGACGACGAGTCTTGCCTTGTACTTCTCGACTTCTCCATTTTGCTTCAGCTTTGTTCTGTACACCCATTTTACTCCAAGAGTTTTTCTACTCTCTGGTAGTTGTACTAGCTCCCATGTTTCATTTCTTCTTATTGCATCAATCTCTTGATCCATTGCTACTTTCCATTTTTCATCTTTAATCGCCTCTTCAAAATGTATGGGATCATCTGCATCTGCAAATAAAGCAAAATCAACATGATCATCTTCTATTATTCTTCTTGAAACATCATAGATCTCTTGAATACTTCTTGTCTTCCTTTGTGGAGTTTCTCCATCACTTGTGGAATGTGGAGATGAAGATGAAGAAGCCATTGGCTGAGTCCCTTCAAGCTCTAAGTCTTGAGCTACTATTTTGTCATCCATGTCAACAAGTAATGGATTCTGGTCTTCATTTGCTACATCCCATCTCCAAATTCTGCTTCATTGAATTTGACATCTCGACTAATAATGATTTTCTTGCTTATAGGATTGTATAATCTATAAGCCTTGGAGTTCTCACTGTACCCAATAAAAAATGCATTTCTCTGATTTATCATCTAGCTTACCTCTTTTCTCATCAGATATGTGAGAATAAGCAATGCAGCCAAATATTCTTAGGTGACTAACAGTTGGCTTTAATCCACTCCATGCTTCTTGAGGTGTAAGACCTTGGACACTTTTGGTTGAAGCCCGATTCAAGAGATAAACGACACATGTCACTGCATCTCCCCAAAATTCATCCGGAAGCTTCTTAGCCTTCAACATACTTCTTGCAAGCTCCATTATTATCCTGTTCTTTCTTTCTGCAACTCCATTTTGTTGAGGAGTTCTTCGAACAGTCTTCTGGTGCTTGATTCCATTTTCCTTCAAGAAATCTTCAAAAGCAATATATTCACCTCCGCGATTAGAACGCAATGTTTTCAACTTCAAGTTGCTTTCATTTTCAACCATTGCTTTGAATGTCTTAAAACACTCGAAAGTAGAACTTTTTTCTTTTAGCAGGTAAATCCATGTCTTCCTACTATAGTCATCAATAAATGTGAGAAAATAACGATTACCTCCAAGCGTAGTAGTTCGCATGGGTCCACATAAATCTGTATGGACAAGCTCAAGAGGTTTTGATGCTCTCCAAGCATTTCCTGTCGGAAATGGACTTCGATGATGCTTCCCCAAAATACATGCTTCACAAAATTGACCTTCCTTTTTAATATTTGGCATTCCTCTCACCATATGTTGTTGACACATGTGAGATAAAGTGTCAAAACTCAAGTGCCCATAACGATAATGCCAAAGTCATGACGTATCTTTTACCAACATCTCGAAACATAAAAGCTTCTCATAAGACATTTTAATAGGAAACATCTTGTTGGTAGTCATATGTACCTTCGTTACGAGACCTCCATTCTTGGTTCTGATCTCGCACATGTTGTCTTTGAAGATTACAGCATGCTTTTTCAATAGAAGTTGCCCAACACTTAAGAGATTGTGTTTGAGACCAGGAACATAATATACATCAGTAATTCTTTTTGCTCCATTCTTTGTTTTGACAAGAATATCTCCTTTTCCTTTGACTTCGAGCTTCTTGTTATCACCAGTCTTCACCTCATTATGTAGAGATTCGTCCAAAGTTACAAAAATATCCTTCCTTCCTGTCATATGGTTACTGCAACCACTATCAAGATACCATATATCTTCGGTGCTTGTTTCTTGGACATTGCAGGTGAGAAAAAGAAGACCTTGGTCATTATCCTGTTGTTCATGCATTAGGTTTGTCTCTGTCTGATTAGCCTTTTTGGACCAACAATCTGCTTGAAAATGACCATAACGTCCACAATTGAAACATTTTATGTGAGAATAATCTCCACGACCTCTACCTCTGCTTCTTCCTCGACTTGAACTTCTTCCCCTTCCTCTATTTAAAGAAGCTTGATTATCACTTGTTTCAAAATCAGAAATTTTGAAATCATTGGATCTTCCATTTCCTCGACCACCACGTCCACCTCTTCTTCCACTAGATCTTCCTCTAGAAGAAGTTTGCATATGAAAAGCTTCTTCTGAAGGAGTAGAATCAAATCGCTTCAAAATCTAAGCTCATGAGATTGAAGAGATCCCATTAAGCTATTAATGGAGAGAGTTGACAAATCTTTGGATTCTTCAATTGCGACGACAATGTGTTCGTATCTTCTAGTCATGCTTCTAAGGATCTTTTCAACCACTCTTTGATCTTCAATTGTTTCTCCATTTGATCTCAGTTGATTAACAATTAAGAGAACACGATTGAAAAATTCTTCAATAGTTTCAGCATCTTTCATTCTAATGGTATCAAATTCAGCTCGAAGTGCTTGCAATCTTACCATTTTTACCTTATCTTCTCCTTCGTATAGACTCTGTAATGCATCCCATGCTGTTTTAGCAGTTGTAGCTCCTGAAATTCTTTCGAAAATATTTTCATCTACAGCTTGGTAGATAAAAAATAATGCCTTTTTGTCTTTCTTTCTAGCATCTTTCAACTCATTGAGTTGTTGTTGTGAAAGACCTTCCTCACGTTCTTGCTCCATATATCCATTTTCAACAATGTCCCAAAGATCTTGAGATCCATAAAGAACCTTCATTTGTTGACTCTATCGTCTATAATTCTTTCCTTCAAAACGAGGAAGCTGAGGTTGCAACATATTGTTGGATGACATCTTTTAACTTTCTCTCTGATACCACTTTGTTGGAAACGTCAATGAGCCCACAATAATACTCACTCTATATCTCACAATTTTGAAGAGAAGAAACTTGTTCTCTTACAAAACTCAAGAACACACAAGAGAAGAATATTGTTCTCTTGAATAACTTTCTTTGAATTGCTTTGCTTCTCAATTGACTTGGTTACAAATGAGGGAAATGATCACTTTATATAATACCCCAAAAGACACTTCTAAAAGACACAAATTAAATAAGTACATGTATACATAATATTCATGTATCAAAATAACCTTCATGCATCAATGAATTCATGTATCTAGGAACTATAAATTCATGTATGTGTATCATGAATCTAGCTTAATTTCTAACAAGAGAGAGAGCTGCAGCAGCATACACACAGAAAATCGGAAAGAAGAAGAAGACGCAAACTGTGAGTCTTCAGCTTCTGAGATTGGGCATTCGAATTTTGAGGCTCTGGAACGCTGACGTAACGACGGTGAGAGGTCTTTGTTCTTCCTATTTTTCCGGCTATACTCCAGCTGGTGTGTGGGTCTGTGAATCCGTGGATCTCGGCTTGGTTATCGACACAACAAGAGTGTTAAATTTTGAGTGGGTCTCTCGGTTAACACAGGAGAAATCAGTGAGCGTTGTGGGTCTTGGTGCATAAGGCTGAAAACAACGTGGTTTTCTGTTTCTCCGTCAACTTCGAAGGCTGTTTTACAGTGGCATTCGATTGGATCTCAAATCGATCAAGATTTGAGGTGATTTCAATCCATAACATATTGGATTGATCTATTTCCTTTATATTCTAAAGCTAGTGACTTATTGCTCCTCAATAAAATTCCTACAATATGGTTCTCAAAGTGGATGTAGACCGAAAAGGTTAAACCACTATATATCTCGGTGTCGTTATTCTCTCTTGCTTAATTAATTCTTGGCTTGCTGCAAATTGTGTTCTGATTTGCACATATTCAAGTTTGATTTAACAAGTAGTATCAGAGCTCCATTCTATCAAAGATTGGAAGGTTCGTGGTTTGTGCTTTGTCTCCATTCTTTGTTCAAAATGTCTTCAATGTCGACCCGTTTCGAGGTTGCTCGATTTGATGGGAAGGGTGATTTTGCATTATGGAGAAAGAAGATTAAAGCTATTTTGGTTCAACAAAGAGTAGCAAAAATCTTGTATGACGAAAAGGACCTTCCGGCAACACTCACTAAAGATGAACGAAAAGAGATGGATGAAATTGCCTATTCGACAATTTTACTCTATCTTTTGAATGGAGTACTTAGGCAAGTGGATGAAGCAACTACCACAACTGAATTATGGAAGAAATTAGAATATCTTTATTTGACCAAGTCTTTGCCAAACAAGTTATATCTAAAGGAAAAATTCTTTGGATATTAGATGGATCAGAATAAAGGATTGCAAGAGAACTTGGATGATTTTCAAAAACTTGTGGTCGATCTCAATAACATCAATGAGAAGATGTCAGATGAAAATCAAGCAGTCATTCTGTTGGATTCTTTGCCAGATAAGTTTCGAGAAATTAAAGCAGCCATAAAATTTGGAAGGGATTCCCTAACCATGGATATTGTGGTGGATGCTTTGAAAACAAGAAATCTCGAAATTAAGAAGGAACACAAGGAATAAGAGTTACTTATGACCAGGGGGAGAACTGAAAAGAGGAATTGGAAAGGAAAGAAATCCAGAAGCAGGTCTAAGTCCAAAGGAAAAGGCAAAAAGTGCTACTTATATCATAAGGAGGGGCACTTTAAGAAAGATTATCCTTTGAACAAGAACAAAGAAGCTTTTAATAACAAGAAAGGTGAATCTAGTGCAGCCAATGTAACAGATGGGTATGATTCTGTAGAGGTCTTGATGGTGTCCAGTAGAGATTTTCAAGATGAATGGATCATGGATTCTGGTTGCACACTTCACATGACTCCCAGGAGAGACTATCTGATCGATTTTAGGAAGTTAATGGGGGAAAAGTTTTACTGGGTGATAATGGCTTCTGTAATGTGAAAGGAATTGGATCAATTCGGCTTTCAACACATGATGGTTTGATCAGAATGCTTACAAATGTACGTACCAGAACTCAAACGAAATCTAATTTCACTAGGTGAATTAGATAAATCAGGTTATTCCTATAAATCTGTGAAGAGAGTTCTGAAAGTTTCCAAGGGATCTCTTGTTAAACTGAAGGGAACCTTGATGAATGGTCTTTATGTGTTGGAAGGTACTGCAATTACAGGAAATGCTGCTGTTGCATCTAGTAAAGGAACTGATATATGTCTATGCTATGGCATAGGAGGTTGGCTCATGTAAGTGAAAGAGGACTACAAGCTCTTTCACAACAAGGCCTACTTGAAGGAGTCAAAAACATCGAACTCCCATTTTATGATCATTGCATAATGAGGAAGTTTTCTAGGGTGAAGTTTGGAAAAGGGAAGCATCCAACTAAAGGCATATTGGATTATGTACACTCAGATTTGTGGGGTCCTACCAAGGTACCTAGTATGGGAGGTTTAAGGTACTTCATGTCTATTATTGATTATTTTTCAAGGAAGGTGTAAATTTATCTACTGAAACAGAACGATCAAGCTTTTGAGAAATTCCTTGAATGGAAGAAGCCAACCGAGAACCAAACAGGAAAAAATGTAAAGTATATGAGGACTGACAATGGTTTGGAGTTTGTGAATCACAAATTCGACAAACTTTGCAAATCTGAGGGAATCACGAGACATTTTACTGTTGCACACACTCCACATCAAAAAGGCTTAGTTGAGAGATTCAATAGAACAATAATGGAGCGTACTAGACGTCTCTTGTCTAATGCTTCGTTACCTTTAAAGTTTTGGGGAGAAACTGCCCAAACTGCCTGTTATCTCATTAACAGGAGTCCATCTTCTGCAATAGACTTCAAAATTCCACAGGAGGTGTGGAAAGGAGAAGTTCCAAGTCTGGATCATCTAAGGGTATTTGGTTGTTCAGCTTATGCTCATGTTAAGGAAGGAAAGCTGAACAATAGGACATTGAAATGCATGTTTCTGGGATATCCTTCAGGTGTCAAAGGATACAAACTTTGGTGCTTGGAAGAGGGCCGGAACAAATGTATCATCAGCAGAGATGTCACCTTTAATGAAGAAGAGATGTCGTTTTGTGCTAAAAGCCAGCCAGAACAGAGATCGGTTGAGAATGTTGAAACAGAGGTTAGAATTGATTCTGAAACACGACAGGTGAATCTAGTGATGAGTCACTTCCAGATTCATAAACAGAGTCTCCATAGAAGTCTGATTATGATGGGGAACAGCTCAACTAGAGAGGACTTTGATTGATGAGGGAGCTTTCACTGAGGAAAGCTCAGGTAACCATGACTTACAGAACTATTAGCTTGCACGTGATAGAGCTCAGAGGGTGAAACAGACTCCTTTGAGGTATGGTTTTGGTGACCTAGTTGCTTTCGCTTTTAGCTGTGCTTCTGATAGTATTGAGGCAGAAACTATTACATACGAAGAAGCTAATAAGTCTGATTTGAAGGAACAATGGAAGGCTGCCATGGAAGAAAAATTGTTCTCTTTGCGTAAGAATCAGATGTGGTCATTGGTTCCAAAACTTCATAAACATAAACTCATTCAATGAAAGTGGATTTATAAAATCAAGCCAGGTACAGGAGATAATAGCAAGCCTAGGTACAAAGCTAGGCTAGTGGCCAAGGGCTACATTCAAAAGGAGGGAGTTGATTGTCACGAGGTTTTCTCTCCAGTGGTGAGGCATACATCCATTAGATTAATTTTGTCTATTGCTATTCATTATGATATGTTTCTTGAACAGATGGATGTCACCACAGGATTCCTTCATGGAGAATTGGAGGAGGTAATTTACATGGCTCAACCTAAGGGCTATGAAGTGAAGGGAAAGGAAGATATGGTTTGTCGCCTTCACAAGTCTATTTATGGACTGAAGCAGTCGCCAAGACAGTGGTATATTCGGTTGGATACCTTCATTCTAAAGCAGAGGTTTCACAGGAGCTCATATGATGCATGCGTGTCCTGGAAACTATCTCTGAAAGGTATTTATATTTATCTACTACTTTATGTAGATGATATGATACTAGTGTCTATGGATTATGCTGAAATCTGTGAACTCAAGAAACAGTTGAGTAGTGAGTTTGAAATGAAAGATTTAGGTGCATTGAAAAGAATCTTAGGCATGGATGTTAAAAGAGATAGGGTGAAAGGTTTGTTAACCATTTTGCAGGAGAGCTATGTGCATAAACTGCTTGACAAGTATAACATGCCTGATTGTAAGATAGTTTCGACACCCTTAACATCTCATTTAAGACTTTCTTCATCTCAGTGTCCTACTACTGATCAAGAAAGGTTAGAGATGTCAAATATTCCTTATTGTAATGCTGTTTAAAGCATAATGCATCTCATGATTTGTACTAGGCTTGACTCGGGTTACTCAATGAGTATGATAAGTAGGTTTATGTCAAATCCTGGAAAGGAGAATTGGAATGCAGTCAAATGGGTGCTTCGATATTTGAAAGGTACGTCAGATGTATCACTGTGTTTTGGAAATAGATGTGATCAATCAGCATTGCTAGAAGGCTTCACAGATGCAGATTATGTTGCAGACCTTGACAAAAGAAGATCTTTATCAGGTCACATTTTTCGCTTGTATGGGAATGTGGTAAGTTGGAAGGTTTCTTTACAGCCAGTAATTACTTTGTCAACTACTGAATCAGAGTATATTTATGTTGGAGAAGCAGTTAAGGAAGCAATGTGGCTGAAGCGTATTGTTGGTGAGTTATTGTCACAAGAGTTTACTCTTATCATCCGTTGCGATAGCCAAAGTGCAATTCATCTTGCGAAGAATCCATCTCACCATGAACGGTCTAAACATATCGATGTTAAA
This sequence comes from Trichosanthes truncata, assembly GCA_033996785.1. NCBI lineage: Eukaryota > Viridiplantae > Streptophyta > Magnoliopsida > Cucurbitales > Cucurbitaceae > Trichosanthes > Trichosanthes truncata. Next base: position 40,152,289 of record JAWPNB010000004.1, on the reverse strand, counting down.
TTTCATTTCATAAGGGATGTTGTTACTCATAATGAAATTGAAGTGGTCAAAGTCCATACAGATCAGAATTTGTCAGATATATTAACCAAGGTACTCACAGCTCATAGGTTTAAATACCTATTAAATGAGCTGAATGTAAAGCTAGGATGATAAGGGAATTAGAGAATCAGCTTGGTGGCTTAAGATATTCTTGTCATGAGAGAGAATTGTTAAAATGACAAGGAATCTTTAAGTAGGGGACAATAGTGCAAACATGAGTGGGATTTTGCACATGTATTTTTTTTTTTTTTTTTTTTGTCTTTTCTCCTTCCTCAATTTTATGCATATTTTATGCCATGTTTTCTGGCTGTTTTTTTTTGTTATTGTGTTTTCTTTTGTTTTATCCTCACAAATTAAAAGCAAAACAGAGGGTGTGAGGGAGGGAAGAGAAAGACACACACAAATTAAAAGCAGAACAGAGGGTGTGAGGGAGGGAAGAGAAAGACACACACAAAATAGAGAGAGAGAGCTGCAGCCGCACACACACAGAAAATCGGAAAGGAGAAGAAGATGCAAACTGTGAGTCTTCAGCTTCCGATTGGGTCTTCGAATTTGAGGCTCTGGAACGCCGACGTAACGACGGTGAGAGGACTTTGTGTCTTCGTGTTTTTTCGGCGATACTTCAGCTAGTGTGTGGGTTTGTCAATTCGTGGATCTCGTCTTGGTTATCGACACAGCAAGAGTGTTTGGTTTTGAGTGGGTCTCTCGGTTAAACACAGGAGAAATCAGTGAGCGTTGTGGGTCTTAGTGCATAAGGCCAAAAACAGCGTGGGTTTTCTGTTTCTCAGGCAACTTCAAAGGCTGTTTTACAATGGTATTCGATTGGATCTCAAATCGATCAAGATTTGAGGTGATTTCAATCCATAACATATTGGATTGATCTATTTCCTTTATATTCTAAAGTTAGTGACTTATTGCTCCTCAATAAAATTCCTACAAGCTTGTTCTCAAAGTGGATGTAGACCAAAAGGTTGAACCACTATATATCTCGGTGTCATTATTCTCTCTTGCTTGATTAATTTTTGGATTGCTGCATATTGTGTTCTGATTTGCACATATTCAAGTTCGATTTCACAACAATTCTAAATCTCCCATAAGAACCTTTTCAATTTAAAAAGAAAATAGAAAGAAATAAAAGAAAATGAGAAAGAAAAATGGGACAAGCTTCCTGTGGAAGCTTTGGTTAAAAAAAAAGGAAAAAAATTATTTTTGACCCTAAACTTGGTAGGTTGTATCAACTTTAACCTTGAACTTTCAATTTCATCAATTTAAACCTCAAACTTGAATAAGTGTATCAATTTACACTATCGAATAAGTTTTCGTTTCAATCCCCGTTAGAAAGGTTTCTCACACATGTCAAAAGCCACGTGTTAATCTATAACAGATACGTATTTGTTATTTTTTAAAAAAAATAAATTAGCTGAAGAAAATTGGAATAGACTCGCCATAATGTTTTTTAATTTCAGAGCATGACTTTTAATTTTTTTACTTCTTATCTTCTCTGATTCAATTATTTTTTTTATTTCATTAACTTAGGGTTTTCAATTTTAAGGGAGGATTCTACTCGATCCATCGACTTTTAGTAGAAACAAAACTTATTTACACCACATTTTTCTTCAATGGAGAATTTCCATTCTTGAATCAATCGCCAATATTATTATTATTTTTATTTCTTTTCGACCTTCAGCTCGATTTGTCCTCCATTCGCAGCAACGGACATATGGCTTTCGGAATCGCCCTCGTCAGAATCTTTCTCCCCTTCCTCTCTAACATTGATGTCATTTTAATCCTCCGTAAGACTGTCAACGAGGCCGATAAGGTAGGTTACGACTAGTTCATTGTGTTCATGGGTGTCACTCTGTCCACCACCACCTCCCCTATTCTCTCCTACATTTTAGTCAAGCTCAAACTCCTCACCACCAAAGTCGACGTAATCACCATGGCCGTTGCCATCTTCAATGACATCACTTCCTGAATCTTCTTCACACTCTTCGTCACGGGTATCGACACCAAAGGCGAGGGGAACACAAGGGTCCATTTGTTTTCTTGTGGGTCCTACTTTCGAGAGTCGAGTTCGTGGTCTTCATGATGGTGCCGACCTGATCTGGAATGATTTAGTTATTTTTTTTCTTGGTAAATTTTTTTAAAAAATAACAAACAAGTACATATCATAGAGTAACACATGGCTTTGGACATATGTGAGAAACCTTTCTAACAGTGATTGAAACAAAAACTTAACCGAAGGTGTAAATTGGTACACTTATTCAAGTTTGAGGTTTAAATTGATGAAATTGAAAGTTTATGGTTAAAATTGATACAACTTACAAGTTTAAGGTCAAAATTGATTTTTTTTCAAAAGAAAAAGAAAAAGAAAAAAAATGTGTGGCTTCTGGAAAGCCACATAATGAGCAAGAAAAAAAAAAAGGAAAGAGAATGGTATGGGAGTTGTCGAAATTGGGAACTCCAATATGAAAAGAAGAAGAAAGAGGAGAGAGAGAAGGAAAGAGAAGAGAAAAAGAGAAGGGAAAAGGAGGAAATTGTCGAAATTGGGTAGTCGCTGGAACTTCGCCGGAAATTGTCGGAAATGGATTGGAGGAGCCAAAATAAGGATTTCAAGTCTAGTAAGCTCGTTTTAGTTGGTTAATCAAGAAAAAGCCTGAAAAAGATGAAATGCTACATGTTTTGCTTTTAGTATTGTTCATGAATTTATTGGGTATTTCTTAATTCTTCCTTGGTTTGAAGTTGGAGTAGAAGAACATTTGTGACAGAGGAGAAAAGAAAATCAAGAATCGGAGGTTGGAGACTAACCAGTAAGCTAAATGGCTCTATTTAAGTCTTATTATACAAATGGGTCTTCTTTACTTATTTTTTCAAAGAACGTTTATGAGCTTTCTAGTATGTTCTCATTTGGAGGTGGATTGAATAAGAAAACTAAAGCTTCTATGTGGGGCTTTTTCCTTTTGTCAAGAACTCAATATGGATGTGTTGTTTGAGAAATTAATGGGAGTGAGAAGCTATGACTTTAGTAATTGGTTGGGCAAAGAGAGTGATTGTAGAGGGAGGAAATGTTTATTTGGAATGAAAGAAGAAAATAGGAAAAATGTGTTGTGGGAGAGAAAGGGAGAAGAAGGTGAATAGTGAAATTGGAGAGATAATGAGGTTGATCCTATGTTGGAAATTAATTAGCTTGGTCTCTTGAAATTAATTAGCATTATATTTTAAATGGGTAATTAATGATTTACTCATTTTATGTTCAAATTTTAGGAGGGCGAAGATCGAGATAACTAATTACGACTTGGAATTCTTGCGTCAATAATTTTGTGACTGATTATTTTATAAAGTATTTCAATTATTTTAGTAATTAATGAAATTTGTGAGATTTGAAAATCAATTGCAATTCATATATAAATGCAAATGATTTAATTGTTGGCAATTTTAACAATTTGAAGAATTTATGTGTATTTCGTACATTGTTTATTTATCGGAATTGATGATTTACGAAATTGTAAAGAAAGTGACTTAAGGTTACTAAACTGAACTCATGATTTAGCATAATTGAATTTCAAGGGATTTATGTTTATGTGGAATTTTTAGCTACAATGGCCTATTTGTACTATTTGAACTTATGAAAGGTGGACTTTGAGAAGTCTCTTGATTTTATCAAATTGGCAAAAGTTCAAATTATTTGAGATGAAATCAAGTACTTGTGAGTTTTAGAAATGACTTGATTTTTGAATCATGATTTTAGTTGATCTTTGAATTATGCCTTAAAGTTATGAGACATCACGATTGAGAATGTTTATGACTTTAACGTGGGTTGAGAAGTTACGATGATTATTATATAGAAATTGTTTTCAAAACACTGAATGTTGTACCCATGGCGATTTCCCGATACAGTTGCGCGAATGTGTTTCTTTTTAGTGTATATATGATTTATATGAGGTCCTTGGGACCCACTTTACTCTTCTATGCACCTTGAGATTACTTGGTGCATACTATGACTAGATTCACTCTGCTATATACCTTGAGATTACTCGATATATAGTATGACTAGTTACTCTGCTATGTACCTTGAGATTACTCGGTGCATAGTATGACTAGATTCGCTCTACTATATACTTTGAGACTACTCGATATATAGTATGACTAGTTGCTCTATTGTGTATCTTGAGATTACTCGATGCACAATATGACTAGATTTGCTCTGTTTTGTATTTAGGGTATTCCCTATGCATAGTATGACTAGTTCGCTCTACTGTGCGTATTGAGATTATTCTACATTAGTATGACTAGTTTCAGGTACAAGTTTAGTGACCAATTTTCCTTGCAATGCGACCATGTTTTAAAGCTTATGTTTGGCTATTATGTTTTTAAAAAGACTATGCTTCAAGGATCATACTTTAAAGATTATGCGGTCTTCAAAATATTTGAGTTGCTTAATTGTAATGGAATTTACAAGTATTTCAAGGGTTTTACGTGCAAGAGTTTTATAATGTTTATGAATGACCATTTATAAATGTTTATGTCAATAGTTTCCTTGAAACTGATTTCTTTTAAACTCTCACCACTCATTGGGCTTTTTAGATCATTATTTTTCTAAATTTTTTACCAAGTAGCATTGGAGTATCCAATGAGTCTATCAAGGTTGAGATCTGCCACCATTCTCATGCATATTACCTTTCATTTTCCATTCAAATTTAGTATTTTATTTGTCTTTGGAACTAGGGTGGCTAGCACTCTTATTGATGACCTTGTACCATTTTTGAATTTTATGATGGTTTGTTAAATTGAACTATTTATACCTTTCCATTGTTGGTTTTTGGTTATGTTGTAGTTGTTAATTCTGAACTTATTATTGATTTGTGTGTGATAAAGTACACTTGGTGGTAATATTGGAGTTTGAATAAATTTTTGGGAGTGTATTTTTTAAAATTTCAAGTGTGTTTTATCCGACTTTCAGGGAAAACTTTGTCGAAATTTTTATGGATTTTGTTTTGATAAAGCTTTTGCTAATCATCTAATGTTTTCAAAATGTGTTCTGCCAATCATCTAATGTTTTCAAAATGTGTTCAAGTTTATAAGATCGACAATAGATTCCATAGTTTAGTTGGGATCTATTGTCGGCACTCCACGTCCTAAGTTGGTCAGGGCGATTTGGGGCGCGGCGTGTCAATCACCGATTTACTATTTTTAATCTATTAATATGGTGTCGATGATAGATCAAAATGAGCATGCAAACAATCACTAAAAGAAAGAAAGAAAAAAAGTCAAATATCATTGATAATTTTTTTTAATCCTATTGATATGGTATATCAATGGTAGAATTAATAGCAAATATGCATGCAAACAATCAATGATTGACACTTATCACTGATAGATCTCAGTCAGTGAGAGGTCTATAATTGATAGACCTCAATCAGTGATAGACGTCTACACTGATAGACTTACGATATTGAGATATAAATGATAGACCTTTAGTCAGTGATATAGGCCTATATCTGATAGACCACCGTCATTAATAGGTCTATTAGCGATAGAACTGAGTCAGTAATAAGTCTATCACTAATAGACCTCAGTTAGTGATAGATGTTTATCACTGATAGACCTCAATCAATGATAGACGTCTATCGCGTATAGACTTATGATATTGAGATATATGTTGATGTACATTTTTTACTTTTTACATGCTTTAAGGCTTAAAATTGTGTCATATTTGCAAATAATTTTAGCTTGGGCTAGATTTGCTATTATTTTGTGTTAGATTGCCATATATGCAATTGTCCATTTTTTTTATAAAAAAGCTACCAATTAAAATTTATGAGAAAATCAATGAAGCTTTCAATCAAATACACAGGTAAAAATATAATTACCTTAAATCCTTTCCCCAAATTTTTGATGAAGCTGTGCTGCAAATCTAGTCCAACAAGATTTTTTGTAATAAAGCACGACGGCAAAGATGGATGAGCAAATCCATGCCACTTAATCCACTTTAAATTATCAGGTAGATACTCAAGCTTCGTAGAAAATCTTGCATTTCGAACAATAAGCAATCTCAGATTTTTCATGTTTCTAAAAGCTTTTGCATCAACGTTAAGCCTTGTGGGATTAGGCAAGTCCAACTTTATGACTTTAACTGCCTCTGTTCCCTGCAAAGTCATAAATTTAGTAATTTAACAATGTTGATAACTTACTTTGAATATAGCGTTTTCCATCCCAAAGTCTTTGCAAATAAATAAAGATACTTTGGGTAAGGGTTACTCACCGAATTATCAATAAACACCTTCAAAACGTCTTGTACCAACCACAACCTACTCCTTTTTCCAGGCTCAGAAGATTCACCATAAACTATTTTATGACCCATTTGTCGTATTAAATCATGCATTTGCACCTTGTCATTTTCAACTGTAATAAGTGAAAGATCCATGAGAACTATAATTCCAAAATCCAGATTGAGATGACATGTGTTTAACATATTCTTAACATAATCAACTCTCTCTCCCACGAACAAACAAGAAATGTCAAGAAAAATATCTTTTACTTTGACTTCAAGCCCATCAAAGCTTATTTGAAGAATATCTTTAATATCTTTGCTGAGAGAGTTTTCAAATTCATCTAATATGCTTTCCCATTTTGGTCGGTCTCTACCACAGAGAAAAGAACCCAAAACAACAAGAGCTAAAGGATGACCTTTACAATAACTTGTAGCACGTTCTGAAAGGTCTAAATAATTTCTTGATGGACTACTTTCCTTAAAAGCATGCCAACTAAAAAGCTCAAGGGCTTTGTCTTGATCCAATCCTCGAATATCATGCATTTTGTCAAATCCATGACTAGGAAGTAAATGATTATTTCTTGTTGTCACGATGATTTTACTACCAAGGCCGAACCAGTCACGCCCACCAACCAATGCTTCTAATTGCTCGAGCTTATCGACATCATCAAGAACTATAAGAACTTTCTTAGAACACAGTCTATTCCTTATGATGTTAATTCCTTTGTCAAGATTGCCAACCTTCAAATCATCCTTTAAGATCTCATAGAGTAACTTTTCCTGTAGTTGAAGAAGGCCATTGAATTGCTTTGAAGCTTCTCTAACATTTGATAGGAAGCAGCTACCTTCAAATTGATTAGCAATCTTGTTGTATAAAGCTTTGGCCAAAGTTGTCTTACCAATACCTCCAATGCCGTAAATTCCCACCATGTAAACACAATCAGACAAATGTTGTGTCCAATATTGGGAGTGATTCAAAAGTTTTAATTGAGTATCAATTCCAACTGGATACTTAGCCACATATAAAGGCGTGCAAGTATGATTTAATATAGACAACACTTCTTTAACAATGTCTTGAATAATATCAGCCTCCTTCCTGTTGTTAAGTACATAGTACAAAAATAAAAGATGACATCAACATAGGAAATAGTAGATGAAGTTAGATTGTATCTTAAGATGGAATATTCTAAAATTAAAATTAGTCTTTTTTTTTTTTTTGGTTGGATTATTTCATAGGGATTGGTTAGTGTGCTCACTAAATGGAAAAAAAAAAGAAGGAATTGAAAATGAAATTTGGAAACGAAAAGAGACATTAAAATCTCTGCAAAATCATACCTAGTTCCTAGATTCCAACCAGACAAATTGGCAGCAGCAGTGAGAGCATCCCTCCATGTTTGGATCTTCATCATGAACTTAGGTTGATGTTTGGCCAATGCTTCTCCAAAACCACTCGATTGTTTTCGTATATCCGATGGATCCACCTTGTAGAAAATTGGCCAAACTCTTTGGCCCTTGGATTTCTGACACTCAATTATTTTCACCAATTCATCCAAACACCAAGAGGAAGATGCATAATTTTCAGAGAATACAACAATCGAAATCAAAGCTTCCTCAATAGATTGGAAAAGGGATTTAGAAATTTGCTCACCCCTATTGATCTTGTCATCTATGAAGACGTTGACTCCCTTTTGACGCAAGGCCATGTCAAGATGACTGGTGAAGTTGGAACGAGTATCCTCTCCTCTGAAACTCAAAAACACATCATAACTCCACTTGAAATTTGGAGAAGAAGACCATGATTCTGCTAGAGCAATGGAAGAACCCATCAATTTTCTCAGAGATAGTGGCAATGCTTTTGAAGAATACAGAGCAAAAAATGGATAAGAATGCATTAAATAAGGAGCACTGGCACCGACATCAAACGCTTAGCCTCTCAATAATCTGTTCACATTGAAGAAGTGGGGCATTTTGAATTTGATTGATACTGGTTTGATTTAAAGACTAATCTCTGCCAGTTGCCCTGTTTCCCACGCTCTCTCATATTAAACACAATTTTTTAACTTTTTTTTTTCTTTTACAATTTGAGAGCCTTCAAGTGGGAGTGATAGTTTAAGGGAACAGAATAGAGGTTTTGGACCGAAGGAAAAGAAAGTAACAGAGGGAAGAAGAAAGAAAGAGGAGGCAGTAAATGAATAAAATAAAAGAAAAAGTGATGTGTAATTGTTGGGGAGTTAATAGAAGAGAGAGGTTTGGTGGGAGTTATTCACGTGAGGAAATGGTGATTTGGGTGAATGAAATATCATTCTGGTTCAATTACAAGTTTATTTGAAGTTTGTGTCTATATAGTCCTTAAACTTTCAAAAGTGTCTAATAGGTTCTTAAATTTTTAATTTTGTGTTTAATAGATCTATAAACTTTCAATTTTGTGTCCAATAGCTCCCAGTCAAACTCAAAATTTTTTAAAATTATAGATCTATTCGATATAAATTTGAATTTCATGTCTAATGGAACCCTAAAATTTCAATTTTGTGTCTATTATTAGACCTATAAATTTTAAAAAATTCAAAAGTCCAAAGACTAAATTTTTAATTTTGAAAGTTCATAGACTAAATAGATACAAACTGATACACAATTCTCACATGGAAAGTGTTATAAATTTGGTTTCAATTTATCATAAGTTTAATTTAGTTAAATTTATTTATTTTTAATTAAGTTCAAATTGGGCTTAATTAAAATAGATTAAACTAAATTAAAATTAAGTTGGACCTTTAAACTTGTTCTCAAAGATAAAAGACTCAAAAATTTGTTTGGGCTCAATAATGGAGGTGCCCAATGTCCTTGTTTGTTTAAAACCATTCTTGATTGAGTATAGCCCATTTTATTGTTATATCGTGAAACCCATTTTGTGTATAAAAAGGATGTATGGGCATTAGGACAGATCATGATGGATGGATGTATGAGTATCATACATTAAAGAGGGATTAAGTTTTAAGATAAAAGAAAGAAAAGAAAGAGAGGGAGGTCATTCGATTTTTCCTTGGGGTTTCTTCTTTGCCGTGAGACGAGAGAGAGAGAGGAAGTCGAACAGAGGGAAAGAAGGAGATGTGAGGTCGCTGCTGTCCCTCAGCCGATGTTCATGAGCCATTACCGTCATCCTTGAGCCGCTGTTCGCGAGGTGCTGCAGACGTCGTTCGGGTGATGTTGCATGCGGAAGAAGATTCGTGAGAGAAGAAGGAAATCGGTTGGGCTAAGACGATTTCTTCTTGGAGTAAAATCTATGGGTCTTCAAAGGTTGTATCTCTCTATCTAATAATTAATCGGGTGAACTTTGGGTGAAGAAAAGTAAATAAATACGTTCAACCCCAGTACAAGTGCACACTGCTGATGAAAGTATTAAAATAGGAATATTCCTGATTATCGATCCCACAGGGAACGGTGTAACAAAAATTATTGGTAAGAAAAATGTAAGAAAATTGCAACTTAAAACTAAAAATTGCAAAAACAATGTTGGGTTGGTGTGTTTGTTAAAAACAAAATAATTGCATGATCTAATTGCAAGTTAAAGTGACAAAAATTGCAGAACTGAATTGCAGAATCAAAAATTGCAAGATTTAATAGCAAACTAAACAGACTTGATTAAAGAATAAAAATTGCAAAAGAAATTCTTTAGAGCAAGGAAGGGCTCAAGAATGTCATTGCCCTAAGTTGTAATTGCAAACCAAAATTGCAATTCCAACCTATTCTACACACAATTATAAACCAAAATTGCTACTCCTATTCACCTTGAAATTAGGTTTTATGAGACTAAGTGAGTGATTTATATGTCTATAGTCACTCTATCTTAGATAATTTGACCCAACAATTTTATGGGTTTTGGAGTCTTTAATCCCTAGTCTAGGGTAAAGAATTGGCTTATGTCTAAGCTCTTTTCTCCAATCGACTCAATCCCTCACTATTTCTAGGAAAAGATTGAGTCTTAACAACCCAAGTTTAACTTGAATTGGACTGGAAAACTCGAAGACAAAGCATCACCAAACATAGCAGCAACCTTATTGTAAACAGAGAAGAAAAACTATAAAAAACAGAGGAAGAAAAACTGGAAAAAACAGAGGACTTTTTGAATAAAACCCACGAGCAAACTCCACAAAAAATGCCTCCAAAAACGAACTTCTCTTCTTTCCTTTTGTAGGCATTCATTAGGGTTGAATAATGCCCAGAATTCGTGCTCAAAATCCCCCAAATTGTGCAATAACTGAAGATTTTCGGTTATGGGTTGAATGCATATTTTTTTCTTTTTTTTTTTTCCTTTTCCTGTTGCTCTAGAATTGCAACTTCATCTTGCAATTTCGGTTCTACAATTTTCACAATTCAGAATTTTTTTCTGCTGCTCTAGAATTGCAACTTTATCTTGTAATTTCAGTTCTGCAATTTCCACAATTCCTGCACACAATTTTAGTTTTTAAGATTCTCACCATAATTTGCCTTCATTCTTCTTTCTTAATTTTAAGAATCTTTCAAGTATTTCCCAATGATTTTAAGACAAAACAAGAATATTTTAAGTAATTAGGAGTTAAATAAGCCTTAATACTAAGGCTTGTCACTAATCTCTTTGTATTATACTTTTCATTTCTTGTTGGGCTTTCTTGAAAGAACCTAAGGGATTCCTCATTGTTTTTTACTCCTCTTTTTTGAAAGAAAGAGAGTTGTAGCCACTTTGAGGATCTAGCTCTCAGATTTAATTCAAGTTCCCTTACTGCTGTATTGATTCTTTGTTATTATTTCAATCTCTAATAAAATTGACTTGCAAAGGCCTCTAAGACACTTTGCAAAGTGGAGTAGGTCTATTGATCGAACCAATATAAATTCTTGTGATTTCCCCCTTCCTCTTTACTCTTTTATGCACTTTTAAATTCTGTCCAACACTTAGTTTTCCAGTAAAAATGCTAAATTCTACCTCTAATTTGCCAAAAAATGACTAAAACTTGGGTTGTGATCTTGGTTGATTAATAACAGAAAGCATCTACAGTTTTCACAATATGAATAAAGCATACACAATTCTCACATGAAAAGCAAAGACCAAAGGTAAACAAGACAATAAAAATGAGTATCAAAGAAAGGAAGAAAAAATACTTGGGTACACATTTTTGGAGATCACTTGTAGCTGCTCTAATGTCACTCCAGGGATAACAAACTTGCTGCAGATGTCTAAAAAGGACTTCAAATGAGAGTGAGGGTCTTCTGATGCACTGCATTCAAATTTCCCTATGATGGTAAGCATATAAAACATAACAAGTTTCAATATTCAAACCAAACATAATTTGACGTCATTGCCAGGGAGCCACTATTAGTTTCTCTTTGTTAAATTTGCTCTAAAAAAATTTCTTTTGTATGTTTGTTTTTTTTTTTATCTGATCTTTAAATAGGCAGATTATTCTCAGCACTATTGGACAGATGGTGGAGCTGCCACATACTTTGATGAGGTTAGTGAGCTCAAAACTCAAATTTCTAAATTATCCTCTGTTATTCTTCAAGTGGCTGTAGAGAGGCTGCAAGCAGTGGAGACATGTAGATTATGCTCGCTTCAAAGACACCCCACCGAAGCATGCCCTCAGCTGCAATGGAACTTCATGCCAAATGCCTACACATTGGGAGAATTTTCTGGTCATCAAGTGAACTATGAGTCTTGTGATCCCTGCTGTCTTGAATGGGATCAATCCAGTTATGGCTATGGATACCAGGAGGAGTAGCAAAGCCAGTACCATCAGATTTCAGACTCAGGTATGTAACGCCCGGCTTATTTAGGAGCATTAATTTTAAAATTTTGAAACTAAGTTGGATTAATTCTCAATTAAGTTTTTTTTTTTTTTTTTAATTTAGAGTTAATTTGAAATTTGGAGTTTGGAATAAGAAAATGGCATTTATGCAAATGAAGAATGGTGTAAGGGCATTTTGGTAATTTTCTTCTCTTTCCCTCATCTTTATCTCCTTCTCCATTTTTTTTTCTTTTTTTTTCTTCCTGTTTCCTTCCTCCTTCTCCCGATAGCCCTCTCCCCCTCCTCAATTTTTTTTCATTTTCTTCTTCTCTCTCTCTCTCCCGATAACTCTTCCTCTCTCTCTCGAAAATATCTCTCTCTCTCTCTCTCTCCCTTCCGTCGACAGCCTCCCGCACCGGTCGAGAACTGCCGAACGCCGTCGCAGCTGGCCGCCGCTGCACACCGAACTGCTGCACGCACGAAGACGCCGCCGGCCAGCCCTGCAGAAGCAATTTGCCGCTGATCTGCTCGATTCCACGCTCGATCGCCGCTGAAGCCACGCTGCAGCTCGCTGCCGTCCGCCGTCCACACGTCCAGCTCCGCCACCGCACCTCTCTTTCTTCCTCTCGGTTTATGTATAGACAACAGCAGCAGGGGTGGTGTTTTGGGGTCATTTTCCAGCGAGCTTAGTGTCCGTTCAAGCCGTGTATGGGTTCGAATTGGAATGGGTAAGTATTCCGAGTTTGAATTTAATCTAATGGTTGGTTATGTATGTGATTTGAAGATTACCCATAAAGTTTTGGTTTTAATTTTAGATTACCCATAGCATTTGGGTCTTGGATTTGCAAAATCAAGTTAATTCGAAGTCATTTCAGCAAGCTTTCGGTTCGTTTATTCGTGGATAAGTGTTTCGGTGTTGATTCAAGGCGTTATTTTGGATTATAAGTATGTTTTGGTACTGTTATAGCCTTTGGAATTAAATTGGATTTGTTGGATGTAATTTTAGAAAGCCCATTGTGATTGGAGAACTAATTGTTAAATTTTTGATTAACTTGTTATAATTTTCAGCAAGCTTTGGAGTCTAAATTTGGGCAAGAATCAAGCTCGTAAATTACTTATTCGGCTTATGTAAGTAGTTATTTGGATTTTAAGCCCTTTAAGTTCCTAAATGCTTTGGATTTATGTTTGATAATTTGGAAATTGTGAAAGCATGCTTGAAAACCATATTTATGAAGTATGTAGTGAATTGTGATTTGGTGTGGATGTTGTTAGAGCTAGAATGGCCTAAGTATGTGGTTATAATGGAAATAAAGGTTTAAAATATTAAGTTGTTGTAGTTAGCACGTGTAGAGCCTCAAGAGTTTGCCAAGGTTGCGACTCAATGAGTTTGGTTCACGTTGTGGTGATTTGTGATTAACATACATGTTTAACATGGATGTGGGGCATGATACGATTGACTGAACTATCCTGAGTTGTCCTTGAGCTTAAGTTGCTTAAGCAAGTGTTAAAATGGTATTAGGGGCTTAAATTATTTTGGAACGTTTATGACTATCGATTGCTAATAAGACATCCAAGGGGTCCAAATCGTGTTCTATGTGTTCTGTATGCGACTTGTTAGAGTTTGGTTATAGAAGTGAGCATTGGAATACTCGAATGGCTATGATTGTGATTTAACTAAAAGTATAGAAGTACCGGATATTTGGTTAAACGATATGATCATAAGCGATGTTGAGGTGTTTAACCTAATTTAGAGGTTTGAAACACTTAAGTGGTTGGCTAAAGTTTAGCCTTCTTGGGATATGGATGAGTTAATCGTGTGCAGGGCGCCGAAGTTGTTGGTTTGAATTAGTGGTTGAATTAGAATACCTTAAGGGCATATAGTGACCAGTGGTTGTCTTAAATTCTAGTGTGTTTAGGGGACTGGATTCTGGATTAAATAATTGGAGGGTAATATGCCACTGGCACAAGTATGGCTATAATTATGCAAAGTGCTGATTTAGGAATGTGGTATCAGAGCAGGTTGGGGCCCTACGGGGGTCGCCGCGTGATTGGGGGTTCTCCTGTTGTGACAATTGGGAAGCGAGTGCACAGCCGAAGCAACTGCTCTTACCCCGACAAGTCCCGAGAGGTTGTCCAGTGTCGAGAGGGCCTGGGGTAAAACCTGCGTCCGAGGGACCGCTGTAAGGTTGTAGACCGAAAGTCCATACTTGAGATTCGTGTTTGTGATCTATGGCGAAAAGTCACTATGATGAGATTATGATTGTTTATGAAAGGTGGGCCTGGGTCATACCCTGCGAATGACTTCTTAAAAGAAAGAGAAGTGGATTTAGCCTAGAAAGTAAGTAGCCTTTCGGATTTGTCCGTTAGGATTTGTGTTCGCCTAGATATATATATATATGAGGCGTAAGACGTTGTAAATGTTGGACATGCTTGAGGGTGGCTTTCCCTCTTTGCTTGTGTAAGTTAGGGAACGTTTTCCCGTTGTGTGTGCTTGTGAATTTCGGGTCGGTTGGTGATTGTGAATCAATCTTGATGGATGAATTTGGTATGATAGATGACCCGAAAGGTTCCAAAATCGTTGTGAAAGTACAAGGCCCGTTAGATTGATGCTACCCACCCTATCTCTGTCGTTTCATGCGAGTTTGTAAGCCTAGAATGTATGTGATGTGATGAGCATAGGGAATGCGTTTCCCTAGTGCCTGTGAGCTAGCTTAGGGGTGATTCCCCACTGTGTTGAGCATAGGGAATGCGTTTCCCTATTGCCTGTATGCTAGCTGTGGGGATGTGTTCCCTGGTTGCCTGTGTGGCTATCATGATGTGATGAGCATAAGGAATGCGTTCCTTATTGCCGATGAGCTAGCTTAGGGGTGATTCCCCACTGTGTTGAGCATAGGAATGCGTTTCCTATTGCCGTGTGCTAGCTGAGAGATGATTCCCCAGTATGTTGAGCGTAGGGAATGCGTTACCTAACGCCTGTGTGCTAGCTTAGGGGTGATTCCCCATTATATTGAGCATAGGGAATGCGTTCCCTAGCGCCTGTGTGCTAGCCTAGGGGTGATTTATACATTGAGATGAGTGTGAGGGTTATAGACCTTCACAGGTTTGGGTTCTAGGTTACAGGACTCGCAGGTATGACACGAAGTTAGGGTCAGGTAGTAGTGAATGTTGTGTAAGGTTAAATGGACTTTTAGAATAACAGAATGAAGTATTTGAAATCTAAGCACGAGCGTGAGAAAGACAGTTTTCTTTTTGGTATGGTTGCTTTAAAACATTAGACCCTTAAGTGGGCTACTTACTGAGTATGTTTATACTCATCCTTGCTACTTTGTTTGTTTTGCAGATTGTGCACAATCTCGGGGCGGATGACGCAGGTGACGACTTGACGAGACTATGGAGACTCCACCAAATTCTTTTCCCTGTTTAGCTTTTAGTTTTGTTTCTTTGTTCCTTGATGTGCGTTTGGTTGTAAATCCTAAATATTCTTTGCTTTCGTGTAATTAGTTAGAAGTTCTTAGGTTTGACTGTCTGTTGGTTGAGCTCAGCACTATGTATCGTAGTTTGGAGGGTGTTGAGTCTATTTCCTGAATTATAGAAGTGCTCATATCTCTTTCCAGATCGTTGTAAATTTTGGTTTTCTCCTAGTTACGCCGTCATGTTGCTGAAATTTCGGGCATGAGCGAGGTATCTAGATTGTGCTCCCGCATTTAGAGAGTCGTAATAGGTCCGGGTCTTTACAAGGTATGTCTTTAGAGGCTTTAGTTCATGAAATTGCTAATAATACTTTCTAGTTTTAGTAGGAAAATCTCCAATTTCAAGAGGAGACTCGAGCTAGGATGCGAAGCTTGGGTGTCCAGATTAGTGAGGAGATTGGAGAGTCAACAAGAGCAACGATTAATTAAGACTACTGAAGCTGAAGCCACAATATACATGGATTACAGCGATGACGAGCTTGAGAATTTTGTGCCATACGAGGTCTAGGTTTGTGAGAGAAGGAAATAATATGAGCTTAACCAGGAAAAGGAGATTCAGGTGATAGACTTTGAGGTTGAAAAGCCTTCGCCTATTCTATTCCCTTGCATTTCTCTTGATTTTGAATTTCTTTTCCTTTATTCTCACAAGTTTGTGGAGTCTTTTATTTCTTTTAAGTTAGTTGAGTCTTATTTTATGCCCTTCATTCTTTATATAAAAAATCCCAAAAACAATGATTTGTCTGGTACCCAAGAGAAGCAAGTGAGGCTTTTAGACTTATAAGGCTATGTTGATTCGAGCAAGAAGGGACAAATAAAAATAGAAGAATTTTATGTGCTTTGACATGCACAGGAGTCTCGTCGAGCATAACGACATTAAAAAATTGCGCTTTTGGGAGGCAACCCAAATTTTAGTATTTGGTTTGTTCTTTTTAGTTATTTCTTTTCTTTCCTTACTTTGTGTTGTTCTTCTTTTGTAGGTGTTGCACTTAGAAGGAGAAATTGAGGATAAAGATGCACCACCACCCACAAGTCATCCAAAAATTAGGAGAGTTTTTCTGTTCCTCTTGCTTTTTGTTTGTGCAACTCTATTTAGCGATACATTGTGGACAATGTATCAATTAAGGTTGGGGGTGGAGAACGTTAGATTTTCATGTTTAGGGTTATTCATGAGCATGTTGAGCAATGAGCGTAATTTTTTTGTTTTAAAAATAGCTTAAATTGCATGATGAGTTAGTTGCATATTAGGTGATTATGACAATCTAGGAGGTGCTATAGTTAATTCAATTGGAAATGGTTGAAACTTGAAGATGCATGATGGATTTGAGCCTATTTAAAAAAAATTCTTTTGATTCCCTTATACTTTTTGAGCACTTAGCCCTCTTGTCTATAGTTTTGAAGGCTTAGGATTGGGTTATTTTGGTCTAGATTCTTGTTGTCACCCCGAAAAATTTAGGAACTAGTTTAAGAGGCTACTTGCATGATGTTGAGTAACGTGAAACTTAGGAGTAATTGCATGATTTATTTGCCTTTATTACTGTGACAAAATGAAAACTTGAGTAAAGAAAAACGATTGCATGTTTTTAAAAGTCTAAAAGCAAAAAGAGTTACCTCTACTGTGATCAGTCAGACCATCCATCGAGGAAGTGCTCTGGATAAGGGTCCCTACGGTAAATGTGTGAAAGCTAATGCTCATCAAAATAAGCAAAAATCTAAGTTAGGGGTAAGCTTGCCCCAAGGCACCTTAGTTTTCTGTTATCATTTTGAGTGTAAGGAAGCTTGAGAATTAGGTCTTAAAGTCAGAAGTAAGGGAAAACGAGTTGAGGGTCGAATAAAACCATCTCGGGCATATAAAGATTTAGATAAAGGGAGCTATACACACACACACAAGAGATGAAGGGATTATTTTTAAAATTCTCATTGATTGAATATGTTTGATTGTTTTCTTCCATAGCAAATGTTTTGTTGCCTAAAGCATTGAGACTAGAGTCATTGATATGCAACTAATAAGTCATAGGATTGTTTAGTTCTACCTTGCTTGAGAACTAGCAAGATTTAGGTTGGGGGTTGAAACATAACAGGTTTCAATATTCAAACTATTATGCCACAATTTCTAGTCTCACTATACTAGGGTTGAAGTTGCACATGACTGGCACAATGTAATATCTTATTCCCCTATCTCTATCATCAGCAAACAATATATGATTTACTGTTGCAGCTCCTACTGCAACTACAGGTGCCTCTGTGTTTTGGTTTCCTCTATTTTTCAGCCATATTCCTATTATGTTCAATGCGTTGGGCTCTCCTTCTCTAGTGGAAGGTCCGATCAATCTCTTGGTCAAACGCAAAATCTAAGTTGTCTGCATGACAAATGCACTAGCTCACCTCCAATTTGGTCCGAATTAACTCCAAAATATTGCAAACTCTCCAAAACACGTGAATTGCTCGAATCCCTAAAAAATAATAATAAAATACATAAATTCCTTCTAACTAACAAGAAATAAGTGTGATTAAATAGGATTTTATAGGTACTATCACAAACCTCAAAGTTTAGGGACTAAATGTGTAATTTAACCTATTATTTTCTTATGATAAAATTGTGTAAACGGTGGGATGTGAAAGAGAAAAGATAAAAAGTTTTTAAATTAGAGAAAAAGACAAAATACTTCATGCATTTAAGAAAAAGAAGCATTGGATTCGATAAAATAGTTTTTAATTGGAAAGGGACAAATTGTACCTTGGTATTAATGGATGAGACATGAGAGAGGAAATGTGTTTTGAAGTTAAACCCATGGGTAATGCTTAAGGGGGTGTTTGGGGTGAATAATTGATTGGACTGGAGTTTCTTGTCTGGCCCAATGATTTTTTAAATCCATTGTGGGCACCACAAACTTATTAACTCCTACCTAACTCTTTATTATGGGTCTCACAACTTATTAATTCCAACTCTGATGCTTTGTTTGGCATTCGAAATTGAAAGGAGATGATTTCAAATTCTTGGATTTTAAAAGATGGCAATGATTTGAAATTTTTTATTTTGTTTGGAACCCAATAGATTTTAATAGAATTCAAATCAATAAAAAGTAAAAATTATTGTTTGGATGTTTAGAAGAAATGAAACGAACATAACTATTTTACCATTATACCCTTAAAAATATATAAAAGTTTAAAAAGAACTAACAAACAATCTTATTTATTTATTTTGTTTCAAAGGTAAACTTACATCATCTCACGTTAAAAAAAAATTTAACAGCCTCTCTTTCTTATATTTTTATAACATATTTATATTAAAAAAACAAAAGAAAAATAAGTAAACCCTACACTCCAGCCTCCATCTTTCATTCCCCAGTTTTGTTTTCTTTCTTAATTTCCATTATTGCTGCCCACTTCTCCTTTCTCCTTTTTCCTTCTTCCGCAGCCATAGCCGCACATCCGATCCCTATCCGCAACTTAGGTTTTTTTTCTTCTCTCTTGCTCCCCAACAGCAGCCACACACCAACTCCCATTCTGATTTTTATTAACACTAGAAATGATTTCAAATCCATTATGATTTGAAATCCTTCCAAATCCAAAGGTTCCGAAACACAGGGTAATTCTTTTTGGGCCCTACAACTTCCCTCTCTCATCTTTTCTTTCACCTCACCTCACTCCTACCCCTCTCTCTTCTCAACTACAAAATTTTCTTTATTTTTTATATAAATTTTCTCATTCTTATTACTAATTAATAATTAAAATATAAATAATTATTAACAAAAATATTTTTCTTTTTATCCTATAATTTTATTTTTTTAAATATAAACTATATAAAAATGTTTTAGATATAATGTTATTATTTAAATTGAAATTATAATGTAAAATAGGGAATTAAAAATGAAATTTGGAAAAGAAAAGACATTAACTAAAATATCCGCAAAAACATACCTAGTTCCTAGATTCCAACAAGACAAATTTTCAGCAGCAGTGAGAGCATCCCTCCATGTTTGGATCTTCATCATGAACTTAGGTTGATGTTCGGCCAATGCGACTGTAATAAATTTCAAATGTAAGTAATTTTTTTGGGCAAATAGCAAAAATCACCCCTGAAGTATGGTGGTTATAACAATTGCACCATTAAGTTAAGTGTAAAAATTAAACCTTCAAACTTTTAAAATGTAAAAATTAGACCTTAAACTTTCAGGTATAAAAATTAAATCCTCAAACTATGTCAAATGTAAATGTAAAATTGTAACCACTCTACTCAATTTCTCTCTCATATTTCCTCTTTCTCTCTATTTTCTCTCTCTCTTCATTCCACTCTCTACTTTCTGCCTCTCCCCACCGAGAAATTATTTGGTGAAGCCGCCATAATATGGCTGACAGTTTTCTACCGTTGGATATGGAGAGAGAAGTATCTCGAATTTATATCCAATGGTTATTATAGAACATGAAAATTATTAAATTCACATCCAACGGTCATTATGAGGCAACCACATTGTGGCGGCCTCATTAAATAATTTGTCCTCTCCACCTTGGTCATTCCCCTCTCTTGAATCACCCACTCTCTCTCTTCCTCTCTTTCTCCGATGTTCGGTGTCTGATTCCTTGAAGAGTTGTATAAGCAATCCCTTTCTTAGTATTATCAAAGAGAATTGAAAGAGAATTTTTTCGCTACCTATTTCTGTTACCAATTATTTAAGACTCAAATTACAAACAATGATATTTCAAAAAGTCAAAGAAAGAATATGGGAGTTTCACATTTCAATGGATCATATAACGCCAAAGCAAGGCATTAAAAATGCATGCCGGCTATAAAAGGAAAAAAAAATAGAAAAAAAAGGGAAGACTTGGGAAACTACAGCTTCATGGGAAGCTTGTAAAATCCAAAAGGAAAAGAAAAAAAAAATAGATGGCCTTTAGAAGAAGCCACCAAAGGGGAGAGAAGGAGGAAGAAAAAAAAAGAAAAAAAAAAAAAAAGAACGGGTGAGAGAAGCTCGAAGTCGTTGGGAAGGCGCCATTAGTGCTGGAAATAAGCTTCTTGGCAAGAATCCAAAACTCGGTAAGCCGTCTTTAGAGAAAAGCTTGGAAAAATGAAAAAGATTAGATGATAATTCCCATGATTTTCCTTTCTTTTTGTTCAATAACTTCTATGCGTTTCTTCTATTATTCAAAATTTATTTTATTTTTGTTCTTGTGCGTGCTCTTGTTTGGAGTTGACTCAAATAAAAGAAAGAAAAGGGAATAGGAAGTCCAATTTTTTAGTGTGTAGAGAAAAAACAAGGAGAAAAAGAAGAAGGAATGAGATGTTCAAGAAGAAATGTTGAGTTATGGAGGAGTATCTAGAAATTAATCAAATAAAGAAGGTAGTGGTATGATTTGTAAGGGAAATTAAGGGTTAGTGTTAATTGAATGATGTTATGCTTTAATTGGTGATTGAAGAGTTATGAATACTTTGGTTAAATGATTATTTCAGGTTACGTAGAGATCGTGACGAGACTTGAATTTCTCTTGCTAATAATTTCGTGAGTGGTTGTTTTCGTAAATTGTTTTATTGTAATAATCAATAAATCTTCTTGATTTGTGAAGAAGTGGTTTGTGTTTATAAATTGTTTTTATGATGTATGTATCATAGAATATTTTCAAGGATTAATACTTATGTAGAAATTTAGTTACAATGAATTACGTTAAAGTTATTTGAGTTTATGAAGCATTGAGTTTTTAAAAATCTCCTGATTTTAGTGATCTATTTGAAAATTTTCAAGTTCTTTTAGACAATTTGTTAGTAGTATTTCTAAATTTTTGAAGTCATCATTAGAGTCATGATTTTAGTTGATATATAAGTTTTCAAAATGATTTTAGCCAAATTGTGAATTTAGTTGTGGCAAATTATGATTGTAAAGTTTAAGAGATGTTGACTTAGAATGATCATGATTTTAGTGTGTGGTATGAAATTTACTGACTATTATTTTAAATATCATTTTCAAACAATTAGATTATGTACTCATGGTGATTTCCTGATACATCTGTGTGAATGTTTTCTATAGTGTACATAGGATATAATATGAGGTCTTTGAGACTCACTTTGGCACACGCATAGGCTTTGGGTCATGTGTTTGGGTGATTTGTCCTTTAGGGGTTACTTTGCATTCGTATGATTAGTTGCTCTACTTTGTACCTTCATATCATTATTAGTGCATGCTAGTATGACTAGATTTGTTCTTCTATACATTGGACTCTACCAAGGGGCAGAATGAACTAGTTTAGTTTATTACATATTTCGAGAATCTCTTTTTGTAGTATGATTAGTTTGTTTTCTATGTGTGTATTGAGATTAGTCTACGCAAGTATGATCACTAGGTTTGATTCAAAGTTTAGTGATGAGTTTTACCATCTCATTGATTGTGTATCAAAATTTTATTTACAAATGCTTTGTCTTAGGCATCATGAGTTTCTTAGCTAATGTATTTTGTTATTCGTAATTCTACATTTACCTCTCCAGTTTAAATTAATTTTCTATTTTACTATTGTATTATGAATTGCTACTCACTCAACTTGTCAGCTCACTTTTTTTTCTAATTTATCTACCAGGCAGAGTTTAGTTTTCAACGAAAACTATTGAAGTCGATATCTACCACCAGTCTCACATAGGTTGGATACCATTTTGTATGTGCATTGCATAGAGATGCATTATTTTTGTAATTAAAGTGGCCAGCACTATTTTGATGAGATTGTCTATACTATTTTTTAGGTTTATGTTGTAAAATTGAAACGTGCATGTCTTTCCACAATTGAAATTATTAAGATGTGGTTTTATATTTTAAAACAATTATGATCAGTGTTGGTGACTATTGAGGCACACCGTCTTGGTGGTAGTTTTGAAATAAAATGTGTTGGCTGAGTGTACACATTTTCCTTGGCAGGTTGTGTTTTTATCAACTTTTAGGGAAAACTTTGCTGAAAATTTTATGATTTTTCTTTACCTCAAATTTATGTTGGCCATGTTTATTTTAAACATTAGTTAAACCACATATTTATTTGACAATGGATTCCATGGCTAAAGTTGGGTCTATTGTCGGCATATCACGAATCTTAGGTTAGATATAGGATAATTTGGAGTCGGTTGTGTTAGATCATTCGAAGAAATCATCACCTACACATTGTCTTTGATCTTGTATGTAACTTTTATTCGTTTGAAAAACTCACACACCAACTTTGGATATCTTCTACTTTCTCACATTACTTCGTAGTTCTTTGATTTATCTTTCAGATTCCTCGATATGGATCAAGCAAGTGGATCATCTTCCTCACATTTTAGACAATGGAGTTTTGATGTATTTTTAAGTTTTAGGGGCGAAGATACTCGTTCCAACTTCACGAGTCATCTTAATATGGCTTTGTGTCAAAGAGGAATCAATGTCTTCATAGATAACAAGCTTTCAAGGGGTGAAGAAGTTTCTGCATCTATTTCGAAAGCTATTGAAGAATCGAAGATCTCGATTGTTATAATTTCTGAAAATTATGCATCTTCTAGTTGGTGTTTGAATGAGCTGGTGAAAATTATTATGTGTAACAAATTCAGTGGACAAGTTGTTTTACCAGTTTTTTATAAGGTGGATCCATCTGAAGTACGAAAACAACATGGAACATTTGGAGAAGCATTTGCCAAACTTGAAGTTAGATTCCTCAACAAGATGCAAGCATGGAGGGAGGCTCTGACTACTATTTCCCATATGTCTGGATGGGTTTTGGGAAAAGAGTATTTTTCCATATCCTTCTATTTTTCGCTCTTCAATTCTATTTTTACTATTTTTATTTGAAGAGCATGCTGGTTGAAGGGAAAAAGGAAATTAGAAAAAGTGATAATTTTTAGTTTCAAATTGGAATAATTCAGGTCCCGTTTGATAACCATTTAGTTTTTAGTTTTTAGTTTTTGAAAATTATGCTTGTTTTCTCATCATTTTTCTACAATAGCTTTCATCGTCTCTACAATGGTTTCCATATTTCTTAAAAAAACACTTGAATTCTTAGCCAAATTCTAAAAACAAAAACAAGTTTTTGAAAACACATCTAAAATGTAGATAAGAAAACATAGAAAACCATAGGTGAAAGTAGTATTTATAGGCTTAATTTTCAAAAACCAAAAACCAAAAACCAAATGGTTATCAAATGGGGCCTCAAATTTTTATTTCCTATCTACACTACCTTTTAATAAATCCAACTTGGGTTGGATTTAGTTTGAGATTATTTTGTTGCTTTGATTTTCTCGCTTCTAATTTAATAAATAATTGGTGAGAAATATGGTGTTTCATACCTCTTTTTAATGTATTTTTTCTTTAAATGGCAGTGATGAGGCTAATTTGATCCAAAAAATTGTTCAAGAAGTTTTGAAGAAATTAAATCGCACAATGTCACAGTTGCATGTAGCTAAATATCCGGTTGGAGTTGACATACAAGTTATGAATTTACTCTCCCACGTTATGTCTGATGGAATTACAATGGTAGGAATATATGGACTTGGAGGTATGGGCAAAACAACTTTGGCCAAAGCATTATACAATAAAATTGTTCATAACTTTGAAGGTTGTTGCTTTCTGGAAAATATTAGAGAAGCTTCAAAGCAATATGGGGGTCTTGCTCAACTACAGCAGAAACTACTTTTTGAGATTCTAATGGATGACTTGGTAAAAGTTAGCAATATTCATAGAGGAGTTAACATCATAAGAGATCGACTACGCTCAAAGAAAATTCTCCTTATTCTTGATGATATAGATAAGAGTGAACAGTTACAAGCATTGGCTGGAGGACATGATTGGTTTGGACCTGGAAGTAAGGTCATTGCGACAACAAGAAACAAACATTTACTTTCTATTCATGGATTTGATATATTGCAAAGTGTTTGTGGATTGAATCACAATGAAGCTCTTGAACTTTTTAGTTGGCATGCTTTTAAGAATAGTCATCCATCAAGTGATTATTTAGATCTCTCAAAACGTGTTGTACATTATTGTAAAGGTCTTCCCTTAGCTCTTGAAGTGTTAGGTTCCTTTCTTTATTCTACAGATCAATCCAAATTTAAAAGTATATTGGATGAATATGAAAACTCCTACCTTGACAAAGATATTCAAGATCTTCTTCAAATAAGTTATGATGGACTTGAAGATGATGTAAAGGAAATTTTCCTTTATATTTCTTGTTTCTTCGTAGGAGAAGATATAGATAATGTTAAAATGATGTTAGAGGCATGTGGTAGTTTATGTTTGGAAAAGGGAATTACAAAACTCATGAATCTATCACTTCTTACCATTGACATATTCAACAAGGTTGAAATGCATGAATTAATACAGCAAATGGGTCGTACAATTGCTCTTTCAGAGACTTCAAAATCTCAGAAAAGAAAAAGGTTTTTGATTGAAGATGATGCTATGGATGTCTTAAGTGGTAATAAGGTAAGAAGATTTGGACAAACTATGTTTATGCCTATTTATTATGAGAACTTTTTGATATTGAATAAGTATTGAATTTATTATTATTAAATGACTTTAATGTTTGTTTTGTATCCTTGGTAGGAAGCAAGAGCAGTTAAAGCCATGAAGTTAGATTTTCCTCAACCTACTGAGCTTGACATTGATTCAAGGGCTTTTGAAAAAGTGAAAAACCTCGTAGTGCTCAAAGTTCACAATGCAACATTTTCTAAAAGTCTCGACTATCTACCCAGTAGCTTAAGGTGGATGAGTTGGTCTGGATTTCCTTTTTCATCTTTGCCTTCAAGCTACACAATGAAGAACCTTATTCAACTCAAATTGCCATATAGCTCCATCAAACATTTTGGAAAAGGATTTCTGGTATTTATGTCAATACTTGTTTTAATTTCAATGTCAACTTATTTTAAATTTGATTCTATCTTTTTTTATGCAATGCAGAGTTGTGAAATGTTGAAGCATCTTGATCTTAGAGGCTCCAAGTTCTTGAAGGAAATTCCTGATTTATCTGTAGCACTAAACCTTGAAGAGTTGGATCTTGCTGGGTGTTCAAATTTAGCAAAGGTTCATGAGTCAGTTGGATCTCTTGGTAAACTTGTAAAGTTGCACCTTTTTGATAATCATAACCTTACGCAATTTCCAAGCTACCTGAAGTTGAAGTCTCTGAAATATTTAAGCATACGATGCTGCTTTGAACTTGAACACTCTCCTCATTTTGATGAAGAAATGAAATCTTTAGAAAGAATACATTATGATGAAAGTGGTATAAGAGAGCTACCTCTATCAATTGGATATCTTAATGGACTCAAAGATTTGGACCTCCGTCGTTGCACAGACCTCACAACTCTTCCAAGTACAATTTATCGTTTAAGCACTCTTACTTCTTTATCTGCCAGCCACACTGGTCTTGCTACATTTCCTTCCTTATTTCCTTGTTCACCTTCCTTATTTCCCAACCTAACCGAGTTACACCTTAGGGAATGCAATATAAAAAATTTGAGTTTCTTAGAAACCATATTTCATGTTGCCCCTTTGAGAGAGTTGGACTTGTCTCAAAATGACTTTTCTAGTCTACCCTCCTGCATTGTTAATTTTACATCCTTGAGATTTCTCGAGATAGAGAAATGCAAGTTGCTTGAAGAAATTCCAAAGGTTCCAGAAGGCATAATTTTTATGAATGCCGGAGGGTGCATATCATTGGCCAAATTTCCAAACAACTTGGCTGATATGATATTTTGTGACTCGGTGCATCTCTTTCTCCTAACTTCTTTTGTATTTTGTTCATATAACTAAGTTATGTATTGTTAATTAATTTTATTTTATTTTTAACACATTCACTCTCATGGTGTAGGAACATGTAGATGGAGATTTCAAACAACTCCTATTAATGAATTGCGATATTCCCGAATGGTATAGTTACAAGAGTATGAACAATCCAATAACATTTTTTATGCCACATAATCCAGGTAGGAAATTGAAAGCTTTTGCTCCTTGCGTCACGTTTCAAGTTAGTTATCTTGATTGGCAGCATTGGGTGAAGCTTGAATGCAAAGTGTCCATCAACGATATTCAAGTTTGGAGTTCTGAAGAAGTATCCATTCTTGAGACATTGAGAACGATGATCTTAGAAGTATCACCATATGAGTATATGTGGTTGATAGTACTTAATCCTAATAGAGATTTAAATTGCAACAATAAGGATGGAAATTGGAATGATATTATGGAGAAATCGGAGATTGATCTACATCAGCCATGTTTTTTCATTAATTCTATGGAACTTGACTCGAATGAAGATGATTGGAACTATATTACGGGAAGTATTTGGAAGAAGTATACGGTGTCATTTGAGGTTAATGACCAGTATAAGGATGCTATAGTAAATTTAAGAAGGTGTGGTGTTCTGGTCATCATGGAAGAATGATGTGAAAATATATGGATTTGGAAATAAAGGAAGTATGGTCAGCAGTGCAGAAGGTACTATGGGATAATTTTGTAATTTTCTTTTACTTTACCAGTTTATGTTGCTATTTTTCTTTTTTTTTTTTGACAATATCTGGAGTGAGAGATTCAAACCTCTGACTTTTTGGTCGATGATATACATTTTATGCTAGTTGAGCCATGCTCAAGTTGGCCCTTGCTATTTCTTTTTAGTTGGTTGTTTATTCCTCTATAAAACAACAAAATTAGACTTTTGTATCATAGACCTTTTAGATATAAGTTTGAAATTGAACAAAGATTGTGCCTTGTGTTTGAGTAATTGTGGTGGAAAATATTAGATAAACTGAGGTTCAATCTCAAAACCAATTGACAATGAGAGGAATAACTCATGTATTTTATAAATTGTAAGGTCTCTTTTCATCTTTTCGATATGGGATCATCAACACAAAAATGGGCTCTGTATCAATTTTGTATTGTTGTCACTAAAAGTGATTTAAAAAATTTTGTTGGGGCGAGTAATTTTCTCCTTCAAACATCACTAATGAAACATTCCTTATCTCCAAGAACTTTGACAACATGCATGCAATTTGTTG
Organism: Trichosanthes truncata; assembly: GCA_033996785.1. Lineage (NCBI taxonomy): Eukaryota > Viridiplantae > Streptophyta > Magnoliopsida > Cucurbitales > Cucurbitaceae > Trichosanthes > Trichosanthes truncata. The sequence continues at coordinate 40,124,773 of JAWPNB010000004.1, read as the reverse complement.
GAACTACGAATCACATGGAAGGAATTAAAATACTTCGTACAAGATTTAAATCTCGTTTGTGATCTCTAAAGTATAGATTTTGTTCTATTTTGATTACTCAATTTTGAGAATATCTATTTTAGTTTTTAAGTCTTACATTTAAAAGTCTAATCTCTTGATTACATGAATTTTTTTAGCTTGTCATCTCCTTACCTTATCCCATTAACCAATTTGCTTATATCTTGTTATAATACTTATTAGTTAAATTAGCCTGTCACATCAACATTAAAATTAATAATGTCAATATCATTAAAATTAAAAGTTTAATTAAAGAAAATAAGAATGTAATTGAAAGTTTTTAAAAGTTCAAGGACTAAATCTTCACCCGACCCCTACCCTAATTCCAACCTATAATGTTCATATCATATAATTATAATATAATCATTGTTTTATTTCTAACAATCTTCTCAATAGGAATCAACTCAAGCACAACTCACAAGAAAGTTCTCAACACAACCACAATAGACAACCACGCTACATTCTCTCATTATGGTTAATATACTAGCTTGATTAAGCTCCACCAGCTATTATTGCTATAGACGTTGAACATAAAATAACAACTTTGTTATTTTTTAGAAAAATGTAACACATTTGAAATATAAATCATCCAAGAGATTAAAATTAAAAAAAAAAATTCCTACATAAGTGGACAATCACCTACTTTTTCTCATTGCTCATCCTCTGGCTTTCTATTGCTATTGTCGTTGTATATAAAATAACCACTTTATATTTTTTTTAAAAAATGTAACACATTTGATATATATTTCATTTTATTCAACCATTTATGATCTTTTTAGAAAAGTAGCCAATTCAATTGGGAGAAGGTTGAGAAAGAATTGAAACGCCATTTTCAAGATCACCGTTCACAACCACAATGTTGGTCAGGGTTAAGAACTTTTATGTTCTTGAGGATGCAACCTCCCTACTGGCTCAAATTGCTAACGAAGCCGACCTGAAATTCACACCGTCAAAGTTCTCCATAATTGCCTCACAGTCTCACCATTCCCATCCCTTCGTTGCAACGCTGCAATTGACGCGCCGATTCTTCACCAACTATTCCGTCCATCACAATCACTCTGCGACTGCAAAGATTTCCCTTCAATCCTTCCACCAAGCTTTGTTGGATGGCGCAAGTTTTTCTTCATTGACCATCCATCTTCTCGAAGCCATATCCCTCACATTTGAGAATTCAAGTTAGTATATATATAGCATGTTTCTTCTCTTGAGAATAATGAATCTTGGTTCTAATTAGAGGATTATTTTTTCTCCTTTCTTGAGGGATAAGAATCTTGTTTCTTTTGCGTGTTTTGCTGTTAACAGAACAAAACTTGATTGTTTTTTTTTCCCTATTTCTTTTTTGTTTGGAAGATGTTTCCCGGAAGTTCTTTAAACCCAATACTTTCAATTTGCTTTAGGATATATACCCTTAATATTTCTTGCTCTACCATCTAGATCATGATCTTGATCTGATTCGCATATTACTTTTCAATTGTTTATGGAGGGGGTCTGCCACAGTTGCATCATGAATTGATGTGGTCACCTTCGCAAGGAGAAGCTTTAGGCCAACTTGAACTTGAGAGTTTTTTCATAATTCATTCTGAAGATTTTAAACACATTATATTGGAATTTTCGCTCTTCCAAGATGATTCAGGTATCATGACTTGTCTTTACTGTTTCATATTTATTTGAAAGAAATTGATGTGCTTGTTTTTAATAACTTGCCCAGCTGTCGCCCCAGTTTTTGTTACTATGACAGATTCACAAGTCAAGTTCTCTATTGCATCTAAGGAGATTATTCTTACCAAAGAGGTATTGTTCATTTGCTAATATGGCAATATTCAAGTGTTTGTCAAATTTAATTTTGAGACTGATGTTTTTCTAAGTGGAGAGTTGTTTTTGTCCCTACCTTTGACAAAATTATAATTAACTATTTCCTCTTTATGTACTTAAACTATTTTTAAGTATTTTAGGAATTTTCTAAAGAACTTAATATATAGCAAAACATCACGATAATTTTTTTATTAAAACAAATTTAGTTAAAAGCATTTTTCTTTACTTTAAAAGTTAGGTTTAAATCTTAGTTTGATTTTTTAATATTTAATGTTTATATTATTTTGGTTCTTAAACTTTCAAAAATTGTGTTTATTTTTGAAATTTGCATTAGAAATCATTTTAGTCATTGAGACGGTAGTCTTATGTTTATATGGATAATTCATATAGAAGTCGCTGGATTTAATAAATTCTTTTTTATTCGTTTAATTGAAGAACAAATATTTGATAAGTGTTTGAAGCTTGACTTTTAAAGGACAAGGTGTCAAGTTTAAAAATAATTTCTATTTTTTTTTAAATGATGGATGAACAATAAATGAAAAGAACTCAAATAAATTTTTATGTATGGTCAGGAACTAAAACAAAATATATTTGAAATTTGATAAACAGAAAACTTGAAAGTCAGTTGATCATTTTAAAAGAAAGTAAGTGTAAAAGTTCAGAAATCAAAATAGGTTTTAAATCTTAAAACTGTGGAATTCAAGAACACTTTAATAATAAGTAAAGTTGGCTGATGTTGTGCAGGATGGACAATGTGTAATAGGTCATCAAGGAGAGGTTGAAACTCAATTCCAAATCATTCTCCATCCAATGTCGTTTTTCCTTCATTTGACAAATAAAGGGGATTGGATATGGTTTTTTAAGACAAATGATTCTCGTAGTGTAATCGGTATCCTAATTCCTGAATTGTATGCTCAATATGTGATCTATTTTCCCCAAATATGACATGCGAAAATATCTGGTGTGCAAAAGTATTGATATTGTTTGACATTTTTTTTTCTCAATATTCAAAAGTTTGAAGATTGAAAGTCAAAATATACACATAATCCTAGTTGGGATTGATGTACTATTATTTCAGCTTCTTGGCAAACTATATATATCTTGAATTTTGTCATGTCTATTCAAATATTCAAGTATTCTTAATATATATCTGCAAATGCAAACATATGGTGCCATTTAGGTTCAAACCTTGAATTCACATTCATTTATTAATGTTTCTTATAATGTCTTTTATCATTCTCATATATGAACAAAAGTTACAAAAGTTACAAAAGTTCTTCATAAACGATTAACGTTTGTGTAAAATCACAAATGGCATATTCATACAGATTTAACTGGACATTTTCATACTCTTGGATTTTTGTTAGGAAAATAAGGTTGGACATTCAACTAGAGTATACGTTCAACAAGGAAGCCAACAAGAAGTATGTGCTTATGACTAAGAGGTCATGAATTCAAATTTCTCATCTTCAAATGTTGTTGAATTTTAAAAAAAATAAAAAAAAACAAGGAAGCCTAGTTTTGTATTATATATCAATCACTTGCTTCATACAAATTATAAATATTTTCAAAAAAAAAGTGTACAAATTATGCTGATTCAACCTTCAAATTTATCTAAAATTCCAAAATTATTGTAATTAAAAAAACTTTATTGTTAAATTTCAAAAGTAGTTGGGTTATGTCATACTCTTTCATTTTAATTTGGCTTGCATTTTTGCTAATGAAAATTTCTAATGAAATGTTTTTTTTAAAAATAATTGAAATATTAAGAGTAACTTCAAATTAAAACTAGGAATCTCATATAAAAATATGTTTTTTTTAAAATTCATCAACATTTTGGGGTGGGAGGATTCGAACCCATAACCTTTTGACCATAAACACATATTTCATGCCAGTTAAGCTATGCTCTTGTTGGCTTGTATAAAAATATGTTATACCCACCTTCAAACTTATAGAAATACTTTTGAAGTACTTTTTTTTTAATATTACTTTTGCAGTACTTTATCATATAAATCTACATAATATTTTTCAAAAATGCACAAACCACCGCTGAATTATTAAGATTGTTACAATTATATCCTTTAAATATAACAAATATTACAATTAAATTTAAAAAAAATTAATTATAGAAAAATTTAGAACTATAATATTAAAAATAATATAAACATAGTTTTGTCTTCCACAGTCTACTCAAATTCCTTAAAAATTTAACTCGAGTATAATTTAGGCTCGTTTAATAACGTTCATGTTTCCTATTTCTAGTTTCCATTTCTCTCTTTTTTAAGAAACATGTATATTGGATAAACCATCTTCTTTCTTGTTTTTAAACTTTCAAATACATTTCTAAAAAAATGGAAAATTTTGACAAACTACCAAAAGTAGTTTCTCAAAATTTTGTTTATGTTTTTTTTTCAATTTCCATGCATGTACACCATTTTCTCTCTCTCCCCCCTTTTGTAACAAATTATTCATCGAGGTCGCCATTATGTGGCTTTCTCTCTCTCCCATCATATATTTGTTTTCTTTTAATACTTTCTTATTCTTTTTTTTTTTCTCTTTTTCTCCCTTTTTCCATTTTTTTAATCTTTTTTTTTTCCTTTTCATTAGCTCTAAGCCTTTAGTTATCATTTTCTATTTAAAAATCTATGTTATTTTCTCTCAATTTTGGTAGGGTTTTAATTTTTTTTAATTAAATATATTAATTAATAAGATATGTTTCATGTTTAGCGCTAATTGTCAAAGAAAAAAAAAATTCTTCTCTCTTTTTCAGATTTATTTGCCTGCATGATTGACTAATGAAAAACACATGCATTTTTAAAGAAAAAAAATAAAGTTTATTATTGAATTAAAGAAATATGGGTATTGCTCGATTGTCTAACTGATAGGACCAAAATAGTCCTACATTTTTATGCCTAAATCATGTTAGTTTACAGGTTTTTATGTACTTAATTGATTATTTTATATGCATTTGAGCAAGAGGAGTAATTTAGAGTATTTGCATCCAATCGGGGTTAAAACGAGCAAAATTGGAGGTCATTTGAGCAACCGAGTAAAGAATAGAAGCAAAATGACCAAAATGCCCCTAACAAGAGCGTCTAGACGCTACCCACCAGCGTCGAGACACTGTTGAAGGATAGAACGCGCGGATGTAGGACAACGTTGAGACGCTATCTCAATCGTCTCGATGCTGTAATAGTGAGCATAGGTCAACATTGCAGCAAGCCCCCCTCGACACTTGTCTGACTAAAGGTAGCGTCGAGACGCTGCCTGTAGGGTCTCGATGTTACTTCGATTTCTATAAAAGATTTCTTTTGCGATTTAGGTCATTTTTGTCTCCGTTTTTGATAGCCAAGAAACCATGTTAAGGTCATTTCTCTATATTTTTCAATATAATAGGATAGTTTAGGACTTTTTTTGTTAATCTTTAGTGTCGGGCAATATTGTAACGACGTTCGACTAGACTATCGACTTTGTTTCGGGTTATAAATAAGGTGCTATATTATTTTTATGAGATATATTCTATATTTCCAGTATTTTCTAGCATGTTTTATTGTTTCTTGATTCTTGCTTGAATGCCCAAAGCATGTATTCTTTCATAGATAGATTGACGACCTATTCGCATCGATTGAATACGTGATCGTTAGTTTAGCTAACACTAGAACCTGCTCATGCTTGCATAGTAGGTGCTAGTCTCTCATGTAGATTGCATGATAGGACCTATGAATCAAGAGAGCTAATTAATTAAATTAGTAATGCATGCTTAGTTTAATTAATTTGTCCAAATCAATTCCTAGAACTTAAAGAGATTATCTACATTAGTATGGAACGCTATTGTGCCCGACTAATTGGGGCTAATTAGTATAATTAACTTGATGCTAGGTTGGGTTAATTGGGATTAGGTAATAGAGGGCTCGAAAATAGCTTGCATTTAGGCATTTTGTGATCAGAAATAGCATTGCATCGAGTTTTATCCCGAAACGGTGCCTGAGGTTAATCATTAGCATTTATCTTGCTGCTTCCAGTCCTTCTGTCTATTTTATGCTTAATTCGTCCCCTAGTCTGTGTCAATAGGAAAACCAATTAATAGAAATTAATTTTAGTTCGGTTCTTTGTAGTTCGACCCGAACCACTATTAATTACTACAAGTAGTTAATTTTAGATAGATATTATAAATTGTATTTGATTGAGCCTTTGGCAAGCTCTCTTGACTAACTTTAAATAAATATCTCATTAACCAACATAATTTTTTAATAGGCATTTTGTGCAATAAATTAATGATCGTTGAAAATTTATAAAATTTTTTGGATAATTTACAATTGAGTCTAATGAACTTACTCATGTAAGCCGATATCATTCAAGGTGGAGTGAAAGGTGGCATTGTAAATCAAATTTGAATAGCATTTGCATTATAAAATTTATTATTATTATTATTATTATATTTTGCTTTGAAGATGAATAAATACTATAAACTCTTTATAATAGTTTATATTTGTTTTAATGCATGTTATATATTTTATTATATTATATGTACTAATTTTATTTCAACTAAAAAATAAGAAATAAGAAACATGAAACAATTATCCAACACATTTGTTTCAAAGAAGCAAGAGACATAAATAGTTATCAAACATATTTCTATTTTTAGTTCTTAAAAAACAAGAAATAGGAAATAGAAAATAGGAAACGATAATCGGGAAACAAGAACGTTGTCAAACGGGCTCATAATTTTCTTCATACAAGAGATTGAAAAGGTTTCCAACATAACTGTTGAGGATCCCACATCTAAAAGATGAAGAGATACCTCACAATTTAGAAGATACACGAGTTACTCCTCTCATTACCAAATAGTTTTGAGATAGAACCTCATGTTTATCTAATATGGTATCAGAGCCTATAAAGCTCAAATGAGTATTTAGTCTAAAAATTAAAATCCGACCCAAGAATGGTGAACCCAAAGAAGCACTATCTTGAGGGGGCATGTTGAGGATCCTACATTGAAAAGATGAAGAGAGACCTCACGATTTATAAGATGCATGAGCTACTATTTGAATGAATGAATGTTTCACTCCGCAACGGAAGCATTGGATCGTATTTGATTTTATTTAAAATTAAACTAAAAAAAATAAGATTAAGCATACTTACTTGGAGTAAATATGGAGATCTTTCTAACATGTCTTTATCTCCTCCACAAAGTCTTCCTAGTGATAAGCTAGTTTAAGCATAGCAAATTAGGGTGCTTTTTGGGCTAATGTTTAGCTTTTGAGGTCTTTGTTTTATTAATCTTGCTTCCTTTTTGTTTGTTGATGTTTACTCTCCTTGTAGGTAGTGTTTTGGCATTCAATTGGTTGTTTCAATGAAGAAGGCAAGGTTTAAAGATTGATTTTTGGCAGTAGGATAGCGCCTAGGCGCTTCGATAGAGGGCAGACGCATAGCAGGATGGCTCCTAGGCGCTGCAGCTCGGGCAGAATTAGTAGCCTTATATTTTTGACAGCGCTTAGGCGCTGTCTATGGCGCCTAGGCACTACGTCGCGGCCCTATCTTATAATTGGACGTTTTTTACAAAGAATGGGGTCGATTCTTAGGGATTTTTTAGGGCAGAAATGGGCAAAAAACAAAGGCAAAGAGGGAGAACGACAAAAGGAGAAGAGATTGCTCATCTTGGAGGCCTTTAGCAACCAAAAAAAGAGTGGAGCTAAGCTTAATTTGTTTCTATTTCACTTCTTCTTTCTCTTTTTGCTGTTTGTAGAGACCCAAATGATGATTTTTGCTGTTTTTGTTAAGATTTATATTATGAACTAAGTTTTTCTTTCTAGGGCTTTGATGTAATCGAATATTGAATCCTACTCTCCCTTAGTTAATAGATGATGTTTCTATTTCACTTGTGGTTGTGAGAATGCTTTTGTACCTAAAGTATGTTTAGATTTGGCCATTCTTCACATTATTCTTATGTCATGATTTGAGGTTGAGAAACAAAAGTCATTGATGAACTAAAGCATTTTCCCTAATTTACACTTGCGATAGAGATATCTTTGTGGGTTTTGTGGCAATTTTAGGTTCTACGGGTTTAATAATTGATTTGTTGAATTGTCATAGAGATATAGGAAATTTACATTTTAATGAACATTGTTATTGCTTGAGAAAGAATATCGAATCTAGAGGGTAGAGCTTGCCAACAATCTTGAAATAGAAGAAAACATTAACTATTAATGAACAAAGAGTAGGAGGAAGTATTCGATGAAATCATTGCTCTTGAATTTTTACAAATTAATTCTTATTCCTTTGTTTTTTTTTTTTTTTTTGCACTTTCATTTATAGAGCTTTATCAAATTTATTCATCCAGCAAGTTTAAATTATCCATTCATCCTTGACAATTTGGTACTTCGATAAAATTAAGGCTAGAAAATTTGGTAATTTGTAGCTTTCAGTTCCTGTGGAGAACGAACTTTGATTTCAATCATTGTATTACTTGTAACGATTCGTGCGCTTGCGAATTCGAACAACACCTAGATATGACTCGAACATAAAACCAAGGCTTGTCGGAGCCTCTTGAAAGAAAATCCACAAGGGATTGAAGAGGAAAAGGTCTAGAGAGAATTCTCTAATTCTCTATTGAGAAGATGTGTGTTATGTTGAATGGCTTGACCCAATGGTCCTATTTATAGAAACCAAGGGCAAATCTTTACAATAATTAAAATATTATATTTTAATATCTAATATATTAAAATATATCTTATACTTATTTGAATCTCATTCAAATCTCCTATGATATTTATTTAATTGAATCGTATTCAAATTTTATAAATATCTTTTATTTAATGTATCTAATATACATTAATTATTTTAACATTTAATGTATAAAATACAATAAATATATTTTCCTCTTTTATATTTAATATATATAATATATTAAATATTAATTTGAACATTTCAAATTTTTCTTTCAACTAGATTAATCTTTTAATGTTACTATGAGCTAGCAATGGGACCTTATGGACCTACATATTATAAGCTTCAATGATACAAAATTAATTAATTAAACTCTTTAATTAATCAATTTTCATTCATTAACTCTAGGGTCCCTCCATTATAGACTTAGAGTTGCACTCTTATGCACTGTAGAATAAGTTATTCATGGATATAATCACTACATGCAAGTCAATCATTCATGAGTTGTTCGTAATTACAGCTGGGTCAAAATTGTCCATGTTACCCTTGTAATTACATCTTGCACCTTAAGTACTACTGATCCTCTAATGAACAATTTGTTTATGATCCAACCATAACCTAAGTCTCTCTCGGGCCAGTGAGAGAGTGGGCCCCATTGTTCAAGTCTCGAAATCAGTAATTAAGGGAATTACTCATCTACTTACCCTATATGGGAATGAGTGAATTCCATCTGTGAGATTATGTTCCCAGCTCCCTATTTGGTCAAGTCCCCAAAATGGTTAGCATATTGAATCGGCTACAAAATCCACTCTCATCCATGAAAATCAAAGGACAAACCCTCAAAGGTAGGCATTCATAACTCACTCAGGATTAAGATCGAGTCGCATATGATCATCCTGATGAAATATTAATATTCTAAATTAACAAATTTATAAAGAGAGATTAAATATTTCGTAGTCCAGTCTTATAGAAACTCATTGTATAAGATACCCCCACTCACATATCTCAACATGAACGATTTGGATCAAATCATTATTTGTAACTATTACAAAATAGGTCGTATCAATAATGTTGCCAGAATAAGACACTTAACCTTATCCATATACTATAACTCTTTAGGTTATTTCTTGAGCATGATCCTCCCGTATGTCAACCACATATTGTTCAAGATTACACTAATAACCTTGGATTTTTCATATAATAGATAATATTATATTGTAAATAAAACAATCAAAATAATTATTATTTATTAAATAAATTATTAATTACGAGGCTTTAGGGCATAAATCCCAACATTCATCTCATTGCCAATTGGTTTTGAGATAAAACCCCATGTTTATCTAATAACAACCGCTAAATCTCAACACAATTACATTGGACAACTACACCCGACATTTCTCTCATTCTAGTTTAATATGTTCCACTAGCTACTATTATTGTTGGACATAAAATAACAACTTTGTTGCTCGAATTCGCAAGTGTACGAATCGTTACAAGTAATATAGTAGTGTGAGTACTAGTATCGTTCTCCATAGGGAATGAATGCTTTCAATTACCAAATTCGTAAGCTTCAATTTTATCTGAGAATCGAATAATTGATGATAGGTGAAATTAAAATTAACAGCAAAAGAATGAAACACATGTAACGACCCGAATTCCTACGACACTCTATATGCTGAAGCACGACCTAGTTATCTCGCTCATGCCCGAAATTTCGGCAACATGACGGCGTAACTAGGAGAAACCAAAATTTTACAACACCCTGATAAGAATGGAAAACACTTCTATAACTCAGATAAAACGCTCAGCATCCAACAAACTACGACAAATATGCTGAGCTTCACATCAAACATAGGATTTTAAGAAACCCTAACCAAATGCACAATAACTACAGAATATTTGGAATTTACAGACCAAACATACATCAAGGAACAAGGAAACAAAACTAAAAGTTTAAACAGGGAAAATAGATTTTTGGTGGAGTCTCCATAGTCTCGTCAAGTCGTCGCCTGCGTCATCCACCCTGAGAATGCGCACAATCTGCAAAACAAACAAGGTAGCAAACATGAGTATAAACATACTCAGTAAGTAGCCCACTTAAGGGTCCAATGTTTAAAGAAACCATTTAACCTTCCACAACATTCACTACTAGCCAAACCTAACTTCGTGTCATACATGTGAGTCCTGTAACATAGAACCCAACCCTTTGAAGGTCTATAACCCTCAACTTCGTGTCATACCTGTGAGTCCTGTAACATAGAACCCAACCCTGTGAAGGTCTATAACCCTCACACTCATCTCAACAGATAAATCACCCCTAGGCTAACACACAGGCGCTAGGGAACGCATCCCTACGCTCAACATACTGGGGAATCATCTCTCAGCTAGCACACGACAATAGGAAACATATCCTTATGCTCAACACAGTGGGGAATCACCCCTAAGCTAGCTCACAGGCGCTAGGGAACGCATTCCCTACGCTCAACATAAATCTCTGGGGTCCTCGCCCCTATGCTAGCACCCACGGCAATAAGGATCGTAACCCTTATGCTCATCACAAATCTCTGGGGATAACGCCCCTATGCTAGCCTCATCAACACAATTCTTGTCCTGGCACGTATATCTGCCTCTTAATCTCAACTCATCAACCATCCAACTACCACTCGCACACCCTACCTGAGTCCATCCCGGTATGGCATTGTCTCGAGCACTACCAACGAGCCATGTAACTTAGGTTGACTAAGGCCGTGAAAGAAAGTAACTCTCACGCCTCCATACAATAGAACATCACCCCTCTATGCTAGCATACAGGCAATAAGGGACGCATCCCTTATGCTCAACACAGTGGGGAATCACCCCTAAGCTAGCACCACAGGCCATAAGGATCGCAATCCTTACGCTCAACACAGTGGGGAATCACACATAAGCTAGCACACAGGCGCTAAGGATCACAATCCTTATGCTCAACATAATTGGGGAATCACCCCTAAGCTAGCACTCAGTGAAGGAACACAATCCCTCACTCTCATCATATCTAGTCAACCTAGAGTTACAGACTCGCCCAGGAAAGACATAAGATCAGGTGGCTCTTATTTTATCAAGCTTTTTTCATTTTCACAATGCTTTTGGAACCTCTAAGGTCATCCACCATGCCAAAATCGTTCATTATTCCCGAACCATAATCACAACCCGAACAGAAGTTCACAAGCACTTACATGTGCTAACGGCATATAGCACTCCATCCCTCTAATCCATAATTCAGTCCCCTAACCACACTAGAAATCAGGTTGACCAACAACCCTCCACTCACACTTGGACCCCTCTAAAAAACATTTCACATGCCCAATCACCTGCCCATTCTGAACACACGAAACACGGTCCACGACCCTGAGTACTGCATACCCTTAAGGTGTTCTAATTTAGTCACTAATCCAAACCAATAACTCCAGTGCTCTACACACAATCAACTCATCCACAACCCAATAAAACTAAACCTCAGCCAACCATTCAGTCTAAAAGTTTAAGCAACCTTAAGCTCATCACGATAATTCATATTTATTTAACCAACCAAGTCATCTTCCACATACCCATATTTAAGCAAGAATGATTATTCGCAAATCACCACAATCATGTCCAAACTATTCTAGTTATAACCTTGGACAATTTCTTAAAGTATTTCATGTGCTAACATAATAAACTCGAAACTTTAAGCCCCTATTTTCATACTAGCTACCTACTAAGGTAGCTTTTAGCTCAAACATCTCCCGAACATATCCACTATCTATCACATGCTTCACAAACACAAATTTTGAGCAAGCTTTCACAATTCATAAATTTTCAAACAATTATCAACTTCAAAGAACAACTTTAAGGGCTTAAAATCCAAATGACTACTTACTTTCAATCCAAGGTTCAAGACGGCTCGAAAAGTGGAATCGGAGACGGCGGCGCGTGGCTATGCGTGGGAGCGCGTGAGGACTCTGATCAGCGCGTGGCTCACGGATCTGGACAGATTCGGCCCCTTTCCGGTCGGATCTACTCGCGAACCAGCGATTTCCTGAAATAAACGAGCTCCGGCGAGGCAGAAGCTGCAACACCGGCGATTTTGGGGCTCCGGCGAAGCTGCGGCAAAACGGCATCGGCGAGGCTTGAGTTGAGCTCCACTCCGTGCTCAAGGGAGCTTCAGATCCGGCCGGTCATCTTGGGTTGCAGCAAAACGAAGGGGAAGAAGCCGGCGGTGAAGGACGAGCTCCTGCGAAGCTGCTGTCGTTCGGCGAAGACGAGGAAGAAAGAGGATAAGGGAGCCGGCGGTGAAGGACTGGTCGGAGAAGAAGAAGAAGACAGTGGAGGTGGGTTTTGGTCAGAGAGAGAGAGAGTGTGTGTGTGTGTGTGTGTGTGTGTGTGTGTCTAACGAGAGAGAGAGGGAGAAGAAATTGGAGGGATAAGGATGGAAATTCTTTTCTAAAAGAAAAGAATTTTCCAACTTTGCCCCTTGACCAAAATTTAAATTCCAAATATGCCCTTTTTCTCCTTCTAAAATTCAAATTAACCTTCCAAACTAACTTTCCAAATGAAAATCATTCCACTTAATTCCATAAATTGAAATTAATGCCCGTAAATAAGCCGGGCGTTACAACACGGCTCTAAAATTAACAACGTAAAACAGATGATTAAATTTAATTGCAATAGGTTCTAGAGCTATGACTTCACCGTTATCTCCTCCTATTCTTCATTCATTAATAGTTGAAGCAAATTCTATTTCTAGAATGTTGGCAAGTTCTACCCTATAGACTTGATATTCTCTCTCAAGCAATAACGATATTCAATGAAAAGTAAATTGTCTATATTTCTATGACAATTCCAACAATTCAATTATGACGAACGTAAAACCTAAATTTTCACAAAACCCACAAGGATATCTCTATCTCAAGTGTAAATTAGGGAAAACTATTCAAATCTATCAACAATTCTTGTCTCTCAACCTCAAATTATGACATGAAATCGATGCAAAGAGTGGCCAAATCTAAACATACATTAAGCTCAGAAAAGTTTTCACAACCAAATACGAAATTGAAATATCAACTATTAACTAGGAAGAATAGGATTCGAATAGCGATTACATCAAAGCTCTAGAAAGAAAAACTTAGTTCATAATGTAAAACTTAACAAGACTAGCTAAAAGTATCAATGGAGTCATGACAAACAGAAAGAAGGAAAAAGGGAAAAGAAACAAATTCGGGTACTTCCACGAGTTTCGCTCTCGCTTCGTTCAGTTGCTTGGATCCTCCAAAATACTGTCTAGTCGTCTTCCTTTCGTTCTCTCCCTTCTGTTCTCTGTTTTTCGCCTCCCAAAATCTAATTTTTGACCCCTCCAAATGATAAAAGATGCCTATTTAAACTTAGGGCAGTCGACGTAGCGCCTAGGCGCTGTCAACAAGGCGTGAGAAAAATTTCTGTAGAGCCTAGGTGCTGGCAATCTGTCCATTTGCTCTGTCTGCAGCACATGGGAGCCGGTTTGGACGCCTAGGCGCCGTAATTTTTATTTCTGTTTTATTTTTGTTTTATTTTTAAGACTTCAACCTGAAAGTCCTCCTAAAAGTCCTCAAACTTGACCTTCAAAATACAATCTTTGATCACCTATAAAAATAAAAGAAATGCAAGAGTTAAAATTCAAAAACTGTATGAAAACTAACTAAAAACAACCTAAACAATATAGAATACATATATATATATAATGAACTTATCAAACTTTATTTTAGAAAATGTAACACAATTGAAATATAATTCACCCAAGAAATTTAAAAAGGTAAAAACCACATTTGGTCTCTAAACTTTCATGAAAATAGCCATTTAATCCTAGTATTTTCAAATTGGTAACAACAGTTTAATTCATACCGTCAAAAATCTCATCAAAGTTAATAGTCAATTTTTATTATATATTGAGTTCTTCTTTGTAGCTTATAAACATACACTTGGTCTCTAATTAGTTTGTCGGTCTACATATGTAAGAAAATCTATTAAATATTCTTAATAATATTTTGGACAAAATGCACTTTTAGTCTCTGAAGTTTGAGGTTCATGTCCATGTGATCTCTATAAGGTTTCAAACAGACACTTTAGTCCCTCACATTTACAAAATAATTCTAAAAAGTCTCTAACTTAACTTTAACCTAACAAAATAGTGACTAGACTATGTTAGGTGCCGATAAAATATAATTAATCTAAATTCACTCAACCAGATTCAGATAATATATATTTTATCTAAAAACCCAGATCAGGTTATGGTTCCAAATACCGCGGAATGAAAAATTGGAACTCACAAGCTTAAAAGAGTAGATAAACCAACCTAAACTTCTAAGCAACAAGAACGATAATTAAAAGATTAGGGAAGAGAAATTGACACCGAATTTATACTGGTTCACCCAATGTTGGCTACGTCCAGTTCCCTGCTACCGATGCAGGTTCCACTAAAATTTCAGGGAGAAAATTACAAGAGTTTACAATGCCCTCAGAATGATTTCTCTCACTTTTCTCTCAAGGAAAAGGCTCACGAATCACTCTACAATAGCTCACAAAACTCTTCAATGGAGAAAAATGCTCTTGCAAACAACCCGAAGAAAAAAAAAATCACCTCACGGCTTCTTCTCTGTTTTTGTGCTTCTGTAAAACAAAACAGCCGCTCCTTTTTTTTTCTTTCCGCAAATGCTCTCTGCCGCAAAAGCAAAATTATTCTTCGTAATCTCCCATTACCGCAAAACACATACAATCATATATATATGTTTAGGTTAAATAAATGATGGTGGGCCAACCATATTGGGCTTTAGTGGGCTCCATAATACTTAACAATCTCCCACTTGGAGACCAAACAAGCAACATGTCTCCCCTGCAACGGTAGCGACTCCTCTCTACTCATGGAGAAGTCCAACTGAAGTTGCACACAACTTCAGTTTGTCAACAGGAACGGTCTTGGTAAACATATCGGCAGGATTCTGACTTCCTGGAATTTTTTCAAGCACGAGCACTCCATCTTCCAAAACTGATCTGATGAAATGGTACCTCACCTGTATGTGTTTCGTTCTCGAATGAAACACTGGATTCTTTGCTAAATGAATAGCACTCTGACTGTCACAATGCAAAGTCCCTTTTCCCAATTTCAAGCCAAGTTCTTCTAAAAAAGACTGAAGCCATATCATTTCTTTACTAGCCTCAGTAACTGCAACATACTCAGCCTCTGTAGTAGAAAGAGCTACTATCTTCTGCAGTCTAGAAACCCAGCTAATTGCAGTATCACCCAAAGTAAAAACATACCCGGTAGTACTTTTCTTGCCATCTGTATCACCTGCCATATCTGCATCCACATAACCCTGCAGTTTAAAATCTGACTTCTTAAAATGCAGAGCATAATCAGTTAACCCTCTCAGATATCTGAAAATTCACTTCACAGCCTCCCAGTGCTGCTTCCCTGGATTACTCATATACCTACTAACAACTCCCACTGCATGTGCAATGTCTGGTCTTGTGCAAACCATGGCGTACATCAGGCTACCTATAGCTGAAGCATATGGCACTTTAGCCATATGATCTCTTTCCTGCTCAGTAGTGGGTGAGTGCTCCTTAGATAATCTAAAATGACAAGCTAAAGGAGTACTCACAGGTTTTGCATCTTCCATGTGAAATCTATTCAACACCTTTTTCACATACTCTTCCTGCGACAATGTCAATGTACCATCTTTCCTCTCAATTCTCATTCCTAAAATTTGTTTGGCAGCTCCCAAATCTTTCATATCAAATTCTTTAGATAATTCAGCCTTTATCTTCATAATTTCCTGTTTGTTAGCACATGCTATCAACATATCATCAACATATAACAATAAAATAATATATGAGTTACCATGAGACCTTATGTAGCAACAATGATCTGCCTGACACCTCTGAAATCCACTGTTGCACATAAAACTATCAAACTTCTTATACCACTGTCTGGGAGCCTGTTTGAGACCATACAGGCTTCTCTGAAGTTTGCAAACCATTTTCTCCTGCCCCTGTACTGTGAAACCCTGTGGCTGTACCATGTAAATATCTTCTTCTAAATCACCATGAAGAAAAGCTGTCTTTACATCCATCTGTTCCAGAAACAGATCCTCTTCTGCCACTATCGATAATACAGTTCTAATAGTAGTAAGTTTGACTACAGGAGAAAATATCTCATTAAAGTCAATACCTTCCTTCTGTTGAAAGCCTTTGACTACAAGCCTTGCTTTGTACCTCTTGCTACCATCAGGCTCTTGCTTGATTCTATAAACCCATTTGTTCTGCAAAGCTTTCTTACCTCTTGGTAACTCAGCCAGTTGCCATGTCTGATTCGTCATAAGAGAATCCATCTCATCCTTCATGGCCAACTCCCACTTGATAGAATCTTCCAGTTGAACCGCCTCATCATAACATTCAGGTTCACCTCTGTCAGTCAATAATATGTAATTCAAAGTAGGGGAATACCTCTGTGGTGGTCTGATAGTCCTGCTAGACCTCCTAACTGCTGTAGGTGACGTTCTCTGAACTTCATCAAGTTCCACAGTCTGCTCATCAGGTTCCACAACTAGTTCCTCAGTTTCCACAACTGTTTCCTCAGGAGTAACTGCATTCTGATCTTCAAATCTCATTGTCCTGGTCTCAACCTTAGGAAGACTTATATACTGAGTCTTCTCTACTGTACTTTCATTTGACTCTGAATCAACTGTTGTTCTGTTTTTGTACAGAACTTCCTCATTGAAGATCACGTTCTTGCTTCTGAGAATCTTCCTGTTTTGGTCATCCCAAAACCTGTAGCCAATCTCAGCTCCACCATACCCAAGAAAATAACATTTCTTGGATTTGGCATCTAATTTACTCCTGTCTGCATCATCAATGTGAATGTAAGATACACAACCAAAAACCTTTAGATGAGAAAGGTTTACCTGTTTACCACTCCAGACTTCTTCAGGCAACTTGAAGTCTAGTGATGTGGTCATGCTCCTATTGATCAGATAGGTCGCCGTGTTGATTGCCTCTGCCCAGAACATCTTAGGCAATCCTGCATGTAATCTCATGCTCCTGGCACGCTCATTCAGTGTCCTGTTCATTCTCTCAGCCACACCATTTTGCTGCGGTGTCCCTGGTATAGTCTTTACCATCACAATCCCATTGTCTGCACAGTATCTTTTGAACTCCCCATCAACATATTCACCGCCATTGTCTGACCTCAAGCTTTTAACTTTTAGACCTGTCTCATTCTCAACCATAGCCTTCCAAGTTTTGAAAACAGAAAATACATCAGATTTATGTTTGAGAAAATAAGTCCATACCTTTCTGCTAGAGTCATCTATGAAGGTCACATAGTATCTGGAACCACCGAGAGAAGATACTTCTGAAGGCCCCCACACATCAGAGTGAACTAACTCTAACCTCGTAGGTTTTAGTTTTGCTCCTGTCTTTGAGAAACTGACACGCTTCTGTTTCCCAAATACAAAACCTTCACACAACTTGTGTTCAACTGCCTTTAATCCCTGTAACTTCCCTGCAGAGTGAAGAATTTTCATACCTTTTTCACTCATATGTCCCAACCTGTTGTGCCACAAATCAGTCTGACTCGAATGATCGACAACAGCCACCATGTCTTTGTCATTACTGTTGATATACAAAGTCCCTGATTTTCTTCCTCGAGCAACTACCATGGCACCTTTTGTAACCTTCCAGTTTCCTTGGCCAAAGCAAATCTCATATCCTTCACTGTCTAACTGCCCTACAGAAATCAAATTCTTCATCATATTTTGAACGTGACGTACCTTGCAAATTTTCCAGATTGAACCATTCGCCATTTTTAGTTTCACGTCACCAGTTCCAATGATGTCCAAAGGCTCTCCATCAGCTAGATACACATTTCCATGATTTCCTGCAACATAATTATCAAGAATGTCACGTTGTCCTGTAGTATGGAATGACGCACCTGAATCTATCACCCATGGGTCATGGGCACTTTCCACTGCCAGAACCAAAGCATCATGCACCTCATTAACAACAACATTTGCACCGGGTTCATTCCCCTCAGTTCGCTTTGGGGCCTTGCAGTTCCTTTTCAGGTGTCCAGTCTTACCACAATTCCAACACTCTAATCTGCCGTTCCTAGACTTGCTTCTGTTGTTTTTTGATTTACCTCGATTCCCATGACTTCTATTATTGCTCCTCCCTCTGTCCACATTCAACGCTGAACCAGAAGTAGAAACAATACTTGAGTCCTTTCTGCGAATCTCTTCTGCAATGGCAGAATCTCTAACCTGTGAAAACTGCAATTTCTCTTTTCCACATGAATTAGAAAATGCAGCTTTCATGGTTTCCCAACTATCAGGCAAAGATCTCAACAACAAAATCGCATTTACTTCATTAGTAAATTCTAACTCAACAACAGCCAATTTGTTCATCAACAAATCAAATTCATTTATATGAGCAGTAACAGATGCACCTTCAGCCATTTTCAAATTAAAAAATTTGGTTGCGAGATATACCTTGTTGTTTACAGAGGGTTTTTCATACATGTTAGACAAAGCTTCCATTAGCTCTGCTGTGGTCGTTGCCTTCGCTACACTGCTTTGCACATTCTTTGTCAAAGTCAAGCGAACAGTCCCCAGCACATTTCTGTCTAACTTTTTCCATTCAGCTTCTCCCATATCTTCAGGCTTTCCTTCTAATGGCAAATCCAATTCCTTGGAATGTAAATAATCCAATATCTGACACTTCCAAAACGAAAAATCTGATCCATTAAAAGTAACCAATTTCTCATCTCCTCCTGACATCGTTCTACAACCCGAATGCTCTGATACCACTTGTTAGGTGCCGATAAAATATAATTAATCTAAATTCACTCAACCAGATTCAGACAATATATATTTTATCTAAAAAACCCAGATCAGGTTATGGTTCCAAATACCGCGGAATGAAAAATTGGAACTCACAAGCTTAAAAGAGTAGATAAACCAACCTAAACTTCTAAGCAACAAGAACGATAATTAAAAGATTAGGGAAGAGAAATTGACACCGAATTTATACTGGTTCACCCAATGTTGTCTACGTCCAGTTCTCTGCTACCGATGCAGGTTCCACTAAAATTTCAGGGAAAAAATTACAAGAGTTTACAATGCCCTCAGAATGATTTCTCTCACTTTTCTCTCAAGGAAAAGGCTCACGAATCACTCTACAATAGCTCACAAAACTCTTCAATGGAGAAAAACGCTCTTGCAAACAACCCGAAGAAAAAAAAAATCACCTCACGGCTTCTTCTTTGTTTTTGTGCTTCCGTAAAACAAAACAGCCGCTCCTTTTTTTTTCTTTCCGCAAATGCTCTCTGCCTCAAAAGCAAAATTATTCTTCGTAATCTCCCATTATCGCAAAACACATACAATCATATATATATGTTTAGGTTAAATAAATGATGGTGGGCCAACCATATTGGGCTTTAGTGGGCTCCATAATACTTAACAGACTATTACTTGCTGACATGTCATTTTCTTTGTTTACTTAGCAAATAAACTAAAAAATTAGTTGAAGTAAAAATTAAAATGATTTGAAAATTAAAAAATCATCATCTTCTCCATTCTGCGTTCTGCCAACCCAGTCTAGCCACCATGCTTGTTGAGTTGGATGCATTGAGAAATGAATTCAATGTTGGGCATTTTGGTCACAAGACTTGAAAGCTTCACGACCATCATTTTGTACTTCGCGAAAGGTGATCTTAAGTTGATTCATCGGACAAATTCATCGGACAAGCGACAACACTTAGAACTTTATAGCAAATCAAAAAGGAATAAAAGAAAATGAATATATGATAAAGTTCACCCCCCCCCCCCCCCCCCCCCCCCAAAAAAAAGGAACTTTTTGTCGTGGGATAACTTTAGCATACCTTGGTCAACTGACCTAACTCAAATTCTTTAAAAACAAATAATGTGTTATTCTTTGGGGTTGATTAAGTTTGTTTTTTTTAAGAGGTAAAAATATTTGTTCTTGCAAAAAGATTTTAACTTCATCCTACCTTGAAGTCAAATGAAAGCTAGAGCAAACAATAAATGAACAAGAGGAAATATCATTACGTACCCATCCGACCACAGATCAAGGTGCAAAGGATTTCGTTTTTGCCTTATCGCCATAAAGAGATAGTCCAACACTATAATCCTACAAACTCCAAGCACATAACTTTAAAACTCAAGAACACAATTATACAACCTATAGAACAAATCCTCTTCAAGTAAGGTCATAACCCCAAGCACATAACTTTGCAAGTTACAAATGATAAACCTTTTACAATAGGGATACTTGCACATATAGCAAAGTCGGCCAAAAAAATAGCAAAAATAGCAAATCTTAAAACTATTTGCAAATATGGCAAAAATTAAATCAAGCTTGCGTCAAAAGACTAAAAACCCCTCAGTGATAGACTTTTATCACGACATAGTCTATTAGTGATAGACTCCTATCATTGGTAGTCTACCAGTGATAGAAATCTATCATTGATAGACTTCAATTATTTAAAGTCTATCAATGACTACCTCTTATTGATTTCAAAATAATCAATAGAAGTTTATCAATAATTGTAAGTCATAGCTGATAGACTCCTTGCACTTATAAACTCCATAGTGATATACTTCTTTCATATGAACTTAAGTCCTTTCATATTTAATCTTCTATTTGGTATTGTTTGATGTTTAGATGCATCCAAATTGTTTAATTGGTTTAGTTTGCTATTTTTTTTCCTTTGTATTATGCTTCTTCTAATATGTTTGGTTTCCTGTTTGGGTGGATTATGTTTTTTCTTTGTTTGGTTGTTGATTAATCACATTAAAATGGTGCATCATTGATGTTTAGTTGATAGACTACCATAGTGAGTGAAGTCGATAGAAGCCTATCACTGATAGACTTCAATCAAAATGAAAATTATTGTTGATTAGGTGTTTTTGTACTAGTTTATCAGTAACAGATTTTGCTATCACTGATAGATTTGTACAAGAGATAGCCTAGATGTGATGAATGAAGTCTATCAGTAATAGGCTTCTATCACTGATGAAGTAATCACAGTAAATGTAATCTTCTATTTGATTTTGTTTGATGTTTAATTGCTTCTATAAATCTACTTAGCACTGTAATATCATGTAATAGAAATTAGAGATAATCCATTTTCATACTCAATATTAGATCATATACTTTTGACTTTCATATCACATACAACTCAACGAGAGGCCATGTAATGCAAACGTGAGTCCATGGGAAGGCACTTAACACTTAGATTTAATTTTGACTTTTAGCATTGAAGATTGAAGTCTTTTTTTTTTCGTAATCGTTAATTAGCTGTTGTTTCTACAATTGAAGTCTATTAGTGATAAACTTCTATCACTGACAGAGTCTATCAGTAATAGTCTCTTATCACTAATAGAGTCTATCAGTGATAAGTTTATCATTGACAGACTTCAATTATTTAAATTCTATTAGTGACTATCACTTATTGACTTCAAAATAATGAATAGAAGTTTATCAATAATAGTAGGCTAAAATTATTCAACCCTTCTACTTCATTTATTTATTTATTTATCATTGATATACTAATAAATGAACGTGATGAGAAGCATGATGACGAGGAGGAAGATGAAAAAGAAATAGAAAATGAGAACGAGGAAGAAGAACAGAGATGACCAAAAAAGCACATGACAAAAAGAACAACTGGAAATGCACAATGTACTTTACCTAACTTATAAATGTATCACCGATGCAATTATTGTTGATTAGTTGTTGTTGTACAGATCTATCAGTGATAGCAGCATATCACTGATAGATAACATATATTGTGATTGAAATATATCAGTGATAGGAGTCTATCACTAATAGACTACCATCATGGATTGAAGTCTATCACTGATAGACTACCAATGTGGCTAAAGTCTATCAGTGATATACTTCTATCAGTGATATACTTCTATCATTGATAAACTTTAATATTGTAGTCTATCAATGATAGCTACAGAACATGTATTGTGATTGAAGTCTATTGGTGATAAACTTCTATCACTGATAGACTTTAATCACAATAAACGAAAGAGGAAGAACGCGCGCGAATTCATCTTTAAAATAAGGGTAAAACGGGAATAAGAAAAGTTATTTAAGAGATTTGACATATTTGCAATTTTTTTTAAAAAGTTGCTATATTTGCAAATAACAAACCCTAATTTGCTACCCATTACAATTACCCTTTACAATATTGATTAACGTAGAATTTTGTTCGTCCAATGTATCATATTTACAAACCAATGGTTTTGGTTTTGAGAAAATGAGTTTTCATAGAGCAAATGTAAAGAAAAGAATACACATAAGCAATAAAAAAATAAAATAATTTATCAGCCCACCTCAACAAGAGTAGATACAAAACGAAGATTAAAAAAAACAAAAACGAAAGAAGATTCAAGAAGAATTACAATAATGGGTTCCAAGTATTTAGGATAAGAGATAAAGAATAGAAAAAATACTCTCTGATTTATTTCGAGCCAAATGCTCGACAAGTTAGCAAAATTTCAACTCCATAGTACATGGGTCCAAGCTCTCAGAAGCATGCTTGCACAAAGTACGTAACTGAGGACCCAACAATACTTTCGAACCGTAAATAGTCTACTAGCGTACTTGTCAAGGAATCTTGAGTTGAAAAGATTTATCTAACTGTATTGAAGTAGAAGCTATTGTTTCTCTACATAAAAGATCACAGCCACCGTTTGTGTGGACAAGACCACCAAAATCAAGAACAAATCCAACTATGCCAAAATCACCATCTTAGGCGCTCACAACGAATACTTTCCCATCAAAGTACAAAACATGCAATCTTCGATCTCATGCAAAAATTTGTAGTAGTGGCTTTTTTTTGGTCTCTCTTTCTCTTTCTGTAAAATCAATTCATGCATGACACAAGTAAGATTCTAATCCCTACACTTCTTTTTTAGTTTTCAAAATTTTCCTATAATTTACATAATGCTTACAGGAGTAGAATGAAAGTAAAGAAATGTGTTAGTAAATAAGCATATTTTTTACAAATAGAAAGCCAAACGTAAAACTAATTCAATCCAGTTTAGGTCATTAGAATAATAAATTTTGTGCTTTTTTTAATTTGATAAGAATAAAATTTGTGTTAAGTATATAATTCGTTAGTTTACGTTAATAATATATAAGAAGTTTACGGTAAAAAGTTAACATTGAACCCAGAGTAACAGTGATTTTTGTCTAAATATCAAATTTAAAATATTACGCTCAAACTTATTGCTTAACTAGTAGTCATATATTATAAGACTCACTTTGGTCTTTTACTATCCGCACAAATCAACACGGGTCCTTTCAACATGTTTTGTCTTTAATCATATGTTTCCTAGAAAAATGTCTACAAGAGGTCATTCAACATAGGATTGCTCCAAGTCAAACACTCTTAACTTTGGAGTTCTTATGATTGAGTCATCGAAAAGAAATGTACACTTTATTTGTATAGTTAGTAACTATCAATTTTTTTAAGCCTTTCTTAACCATGCCTTGAAGAGTCTCGGATCCCTCTCATTTGGATGTGGTCTCGGTTCATTTATGTACCCCTTCTAAACTCGAGCGTTACATGCCCACTAGTTTCTGCCTTGGTTCATCCCCGAACTACATCTTACTGAGAGAGGTTTTGCTCTGATACCAAACTGTCATGCCTCACCCCAGATCACTCTAACCAACCTAGGACGTGGCTTGTCGATAATAGATCTCAACTAAATTATGACATCCATTGTCCAACTTATAAAAAAAGTAAACACGTTTTGAAAACGATAGGTGGCTAGTAAAACTTTATTGAAACACAATTTCATAAAAATTTCGGTAGAGTTTTCCCTAAAAATCGAATAAAACATACCTGGAATTGAAAAATACACTTCCAAATCATTTGTGTTTGTGTTTGAGTTAATGTACTTTTAACTTGGGACTGTTTAAATCCCAAAATGCACTAGTCACTATCCTCTACCTGTTTTTATTGATATCTTGTTGCCTTTTTTTTTAATGTTCTATTTATTTTTATATATTTTTTATATCTGAAGGTGTGGGATGATTGAGAAGTTCTTTTTTTTAGTCAAGTTTGTTGTGCTTAGACTGAAAGCTTATTATTCATAATATGATCAAGTAGAGCTACTTTAAATGCTCGAAAGTGATCTTCACTTGAAATAGAAATCAAAGTTTTATAATTTACATAACATAAAAAAGATTAGTGAAAAGAAAAATGATCACAAAAAAATTTGTTAGGAAGAAAATTTCTATTAAGAATAAAACTCTTTCGAAATAAGTCTATGAGCTTTTTTTTTTCCTTTTTTGTAAAAATGACAAAAAAAAAAAGTCCACGATGTTTTACAAACTATCCATATTCTTTACCAAAATAAACTAATTTTTCCTTTAAAAAAACAGTTTTTTTTTTCATGAAAAATAATGAACACATAAATTTATCAAAAGCTATCTTGAATAAACTTTTTTTTAACAATTTTCTTCTTTGTATAAACAAAATTATTTATAATCACAATTTTAAAAAAAAAAAATTATAATCCATGAAGCCCCCAAAACACTTTTTAAATTAATTACTATTTTTACAAAAGCCAATTAAACTTCTTAAGTTCCAAATAACTTTTTTAAAGCAACTAAATTTATCTAACAAATTTTTCAAGAGTATTTTTTTTTTTCAAGTTTTAACAACTAAAATAAATACCATTCAAATTTTTTATATTTTCATAAAAAAAATAAGAGCTACTCATTTTCTAAAAAAAAAAGACAAAAATGGTTGACCTATTTAAATGGGTTGAGTAGTGTGCTTGAGATAAATTCATATTACTCTTAGAGTGCATGAAAAATCCTTCAATCAAAAGTTTAAAAATTACAAAAAATAAAACAAGATTCAAATAAATGCAATCCTATGATGGATTTGAGAAAAATATAAGATTTCTTAAAGTACTCCCGAGGTGAGGAATTTTTTTATTGATTGTAATTCCAATATTGCATCAATTGAGATGGCTAATAACCCCACTCAAGTTGGTCAAATACTTGCTTCACTTTTGTCACACCCCGTCCCAGCTCACTTGCCTAATCCTAGGAAGGAATGCGAAGATAGAGAATAGCAGCCCTCTTACTGCCACTCCCTGCCCAACCTAACATTAACCTGAAATTGTATACAACGAAGCATATATGAACTAGTAAAATTGAGCGCACAGTTGCACACCTGAATAAGATGCAATCATTTTTCCATACTAGGTTTTCATAACAAGTCATAACATACTTAAGTATTACACCCCGACTAGAATGCTTTTATTTCAAAACTATATACAGGTGGAAGTATATATATACAAGGAGCTAAGTGGCGTGGTGGCAAACAGGTCTTGTCGAGGCTAAGCACCGGGAACTCGTTTGCTACCTGGGGAGAGAAAACATGTTGAAAACGTGAGCTGGGAAGCCCAGTGAGTGACTATTTAATAAGTTATGCGTTCATAGGTAAAGTATCAAAAGTAATTAAACAATGTCGCCAAATTATAGGCTTTAAGCACCACGATAATCAATGCATCAAAACTCATGATAAAGAAAACTTGTAGCATAATACCCTAGCTATGGTAGAGTCCTCTCTAACCAACAACTTCAATACCTCTCTCACTCTCTCACGTGCACGTGGTATGCCATTTAGGCTCACTGGTCTCCCCTAATACCTTCTCCATGTCCTTCAGTATTGGGGTCAGACCAACTACCACCCGAATACCTTCTCACTGTCCTTCAGTATCGGGGGTCAAGTTTTCTCCCTCCCAGGTACCTTCTCCGTGTCCTTCAGTACCGGGGGTTAATAATATACAAGGGCATGCTTTAAATAGTTAGGAAACATGTTTTGGAATCACATTCAGCAAGTTCTCAACATAAACACAAACTTTCATCATTAAACAAGCTTCCAACTTCAAGTGTAGTTCATCGTATGATTAAAAGAGAACTCCTTAACCAAACTCATTTTTCGTGTTCTCAACGCATAAATTCTTTAACATAGCCAAACCATCATACTTTAAGTTTCAAGCAATTCAAACATGTTTTAGAGTGGATTAATGCATGGTACTTCCAAGAAAAACCCTACTTCCAAACTTAGGTTTCATGCTTGAACGCGGAGTAACAAACTAGTTACAATTATGCTTAACTTTCAACACCGACATTTATTAGTAAGAATTCAATGAAAAATGAATATAACTTAGTTTAAGCATGCTTCAATATCCATCACTAGTAAGCTTTTGAATAAATAAAGATCAACGCATAGGTTTTCAAACAAAATTACTCACAAACACCGGAAGGCTCCCAAGGCTTATAAGCTTCTCCTATCTTCGTTTGCCCTGAAAATGAATTCCATAACATTAATCCCTTTTGCTACTTGGCCCAAAAATTGATCTAACTCAGTCACATAACTCATAGGATAGTAATTGCACACACTTGGCAATAGGGTATAACAAATTGGAACACAACTTCCTTAAGCTCTCTAGACCCCTCTGTTTTGAGCCAAAAATTACAGATTCGACTTCCAGCATGAGTTTCTCAAAATTTAGCAAAACAACCACCAAATTTTATTTGATAACCCTCAAATACAACATCTAAACTTACTTACCTCAAAATTTTAGCTTCTAATTCGTCCTCAAGAGCTCAAAATCACCAGATTTCTTCACCCTGTTCTGCTGGCCGAAAAACTGGGAACACCTCTCGGTTTTCTTAAATTTTCACGACCTTTTTCTTCATATTTTCTCACAAAATTTTCCAGACCTAATCTGCATTCAATTTCTGAGATTTTGGCTCAAGAATCATCGAATTTGCTCAAGTGGATTGAGAGATATGACTGTTTTAAGTTTATCCACTTCCTAGAGCTTCCAGCTGTCTACTGCAGTCACAAGTGTTGGACAGCTCATCCTTCCACTATAACAAAAAAAAACTCCAACGAAAATGTAACTAAAATGGCCAGCTCCTCCTTCTCTCTTTAGACTTTAAGTCCCTTTCAATCCACCTAAATTGTAAAGAAATTTTAACTAAATTAATTAGAAATTACAGCTTTTGTATTCAACACAACATACACCTAATGTGTACCCAACTTGCTCATGACCTTAACTTACTTCAACTCAACTTTTAATATGCTTATCCCAATGCGTAACCTGTCTCCTTATGAAGCTTTGTGTACGCTAATATCCACAACTTAGGAGATTCCCAAATTCTACCACGACATCTTTTAGTGCAACCTATATCAATTTGCATATGTCAAAACATCATATATGAGCACAATATGATCCAAAGAGAGTTTAGGGCTTACAACTTTTGAAGTTTAGGATATGACTATTTGAGACACTTTAAAAATAAATCAACATAAAACAATTTTTTTTTAATGTCAAAGGACTTTGTTTTTTTTTTTTTTTCTAATTAAATCAAGATAACATGAGATATCCAAGATTTGGTAACTGTTTTTACAGGTGTTTTGTAGGGTGCTAATACCTTCCTTACGCATAAAAGACTCTCGAACCTAAACTCTATTTTCGTAGACCTTTTCTTTTTAAATTGGTGACCAATCACACCCTAATAATGATTGGTGGTGACTCCAAATTCTTTTCTAAAACAACCTCCTTTTAGATGAACGTCAACCGCTCCGCGTCGCAATATGGTAGCGACAATAGCAGAGCAGCTACATACTATATATCGAGTAATCTCAAGGTATATAGCATAGTGAATCTAGTCATACTATGCATCGAGTAATCTCAAAGCACACAGCAAAGCAAATCTAGTCATATTATGCAATGAGTAATCATCTCAAGGCACATAGCAAAGCGAAGTGGTTCCCAAGGACTTCATATAAATTAAATCATCTATACACTATGGAAACACATTCACGTAAGTGTATTGAAAAATCACCATGGGTACAACATCTAGTGGTTTGAAAACAATTTCCATATAACAATCGACATAAGTTTTCAAACCATGCACATTCTCAAATCAAGGTCTCGTAACTTAAAGTCAACTCAATAATCAATTTATGTAATTGAAACCACCATAATCAAAATTTGGTTTGCATAAATCTAAGTATTCATATAGCAACTAGAAACATGATTCAAAAATCAAATAATTTCTAAAACTCACAAATACTTGGAAGTGTCATAAATAATTTGAATTTTGTCAATAGGCTAAAATCATAAATTCCCCAAAGTTCGATGCTTCACAAAACCCACGTACTTACAAGATAAGTCATTATAGCTAAAATCATATATAAATATATAAATCAATTGAAATTCCATAATACTAAATCACAAAGCCAATTGAACAAATTCACTCATTTTCTTCACAATTCAAAATTCAACACTTTCAATAGTAAATCAACCTGCGAAATAAGCATAAATTCCTTGAAATCTCTATCATTCTTGAAACCAATTCATAAGTAGTAACACAAATCATAATTGACTTCAAAATCGATTTCAGGCTTCACAAATTTCATCAATTTGCTAAAATAATAAAAGTAACCACTCAGAAATTAATTGGCAAAAATTTCAAGTCTTAATTAGCCATCTCGGTCTCTGCTTGTCCTGGTTAGAATCTGTCTATTGGATCCTTCAATCCACTTCCGATGTTAGCCACAACTTTTCCAACACCAAATGCACTTTTGAAACACGTTTGATCTATCAGAAACGATAGGCTCCGATCTTTGTTGATTTATGTTTGACAGTGTTCGAACTTACAAATTTGACCTCTTTGAACTATGGGTGTTCAGATATGAGATCGTTTGGATTGTGGGTTGGAAAACTGAACAGATCATAGTGGTTTGTGGGTGGTCATTATCACTGTGTAGGTCGCATCGTGGGGGTTTGCCACTTCTCGTGGATCTGTTCGTGTTTAAACATCATCCACAGGGAGGCGTGTTGCATGGAGCTATTGGAGAAGAAGATGCTTGCAAATCTGTGCGTGCATTGAGTTTGTCGACGACTAGAGAGTGTCACTGCAGACTCCTCGTGAGTCGTTAAGAAGAAGAAAGCACGAGGATAGGGAGTTCTATCATGAGGGAGAAGAGAGAGAGTTTTGGGTCTCTTGTTTTTTTTTTCCTTGTCCTTTCTTTCTTTTCTCTTTCTCTTATTTTTTTTCTTTTCTTTTTTTATACTCATTTTCTCTCTCCAGCCACACCTTTTCTCTTTAAAAAAAAAGAAAAAAAAATTAATTTTAACCTTAAACTTTGCAGGTTGTATTAATTTTAACCATGAACTTTCAATTTCATCAATTTAAACCTCAAACTTTGCAAATTGTATCAATTTTAACTCAAAACTCTCAATTTCATCAATTTAAACCTCAAACTTGAATAAATGTATCAATTTACACCTCGGTTAAGTTTCCGTTTCAATTACCATTAGAAATGTTTAAGATACATGCCCAAAGCCATGTGTTGCACTATGATATGTACTTGTTTGTTACTTTTTTAAAAAATTTACCAAAAAAATAATTAAATCATTCCAGATCGAGTCGCCACCTTCATGAAAACTACGAACTCGACTTTTGAAAGTAGGACCCACACGAAAACAAATGGACTGTTGTGTTCCCCCTCGCCTTTGGTGTCAATACCAGCGATGGTGAGTGTGAAGAAGATCCAGGTGCTGACGTCATTGAATGTTACGACGACCATAGCGGTTTCGTCGACTTCAGTGGTGAACAGTTTGAGCTCAACTAAAATGAGGGAAAGAACAAGAAAGGCAGAAGTGGATAAAGTGACGCCTATTAACACAATGAATTGGTCGTAGCTGACCTTGTCGGCCTAGTCGACAGTCTTACGGAGGATTAAAGTGACATCAATGCTAGAGAGGAATGGGACAAAGATTCCGACGAGGGCGATTCCAAAAGCTAGGCGTCCATTGCGATGGGTGGAGGACAAATCAAGCTCGAGGTCGATGAGAAATTTAAAAAAAGAAAAACAATATTGGTGACCGATTCAAGAATGCGAGTACTCCATTGAGGAAAAAATAATGCAAATAAACTTTGTTTCCGCTAAAAGCCGATGAATCGAGTAGAATCATGCCTTAAAATTGAAAACCTCTCAATTAATGAAATGAAGAAAGCAGCAGAATCAGAGAAGATAAGAAGTGAAGAAAAGTCATGCTCTGAAATTGAAAAACATTATGGAAAATATACTCCAATTTTCTTCAACAATTTTATTTTTTAAAAAATAACAAATGCATATCTATTGTATAGCAACACGTGGTTTTGGACATGTGTGAGAAACCTTTCTAATGGAGATTGAAATGAAAACTTAACTGAGGGTGTAAATTGATACACTTATTCAAGTTTAAGGTTTAAATTGATGAAATTGAAAGTTCAGGGTTAAAATTGATACAATTTGCCAAGTTCAGGGTAAAAAATGATTTTTTTTCCCTTAATTTTTTTTTTCCTTTTCTTTGGTGTGGCTTCATGCTTCTTCTTCTTCCTTTTTTTTTTTTCAAAAATATACAGAAGCCCCATCCTTATTTTTCTTAAAATCATTTTTAATCCACCACTTCTAATTTATTTTCTTTCATTTCTATTTCAATTAAAGTTTTATCCTCCATCAAAATTTCTCACAAAATTAGATAACAAAATCCAACTAACGTACTTATTTAGACTCTTACTCCGGATTATATGGAATGAATACCATCTGTCGTGGTTGTTGTAGTGAAAAAATATGTGCCACTTTTCTTGCTCAATCGTCCAAAGTATCAAAACATGGTGCAATATCGTTCGAGTCCACTACTCTGAACGTATTTAGTTTTTTTGTGTCCTCAAAGTATTTCCAAAGAAACTTGTATTACATTTTTTCACAAATGCATGAGACTATATATAATTTAATAGTTATAAATAAATTTATAGTATTATTAAAAATATGTTACTTACGCGATATAGACTAATATGCAGCTATTTGATATCTCTAACACTGCACAAAATTGCATGATATCTTTTGGTATAAGATAGAATGTTTTCCATTTTCCAAATACTTTATCACTTAGAGGCACATGCATTGGACCATCCTTGCTAAGTTTTTCAGCATATCGATAAAGAATCTTGATGCATGAAGAAACAGTCGAATTGTTGGAATTTATGCCCTAAAGCCTCGTAATTAATGATTTATTTAATAATTAATAATAATTTTGATTATTTTATTTGCAATATAATATTATCTATTATATGAAAAATCCAAGGTTATTAGTGTAATGTTGAACAGTATGTGGTTGACATACAGAAGTATCATGTTCAAGAAATAACCTAAAGGGTCATAGTGTATGGATAAGGTTGGGTGCCTTATCTTGGTAACACTATTGATATGACCCACTTTGTAATAGTTACAAATGATTTTATCCAAATAGTTCATGTAGAGACATGTGAGTGGGGGTATCTTATATAATGAGTTTGTGTAAGACTGGATCACGAAATATTTAATCTTTCTTTATAAATCTATTAATTGAGAAGATTAATATTTCATCAGGATGATCATATGCGACTTGATCTTCATCCTCAGTGAGTTATGAACTCCTACCTATGAAGGCTTGTCCTTTGATTTGCATGGGTGAGAGTGGCTTTTGGAGTGGATTCTATATGCCTACCATTTTGGAGACTTGACCAAATAGGGAGCTGGGAACATAATCTCATAAGATGGAATTCACAACTTCTCATATAGGGTACGTAGATGAGTAGTTCCCTTAAGTACTAATTTTGAGACTTGAACAAGGGGCCCCACCCTCTCACTGGCACGAGAGAGACTTAGTTTATGGTTGGATCATAAACAAATTGTTCATTAGAGGATCAGTGGTACTTAAGGTGCAAGATGTAATTACAGGGGTACAACAGACTTTTGACCCAACTATAATTACGAACAACTTGTAAATGATCAACTTGCATGTAGTGATTATATCTATAGACACAACTTGTCCTACAATGCATAAGAGTACAACTTTAGGTCTATAGTGGAGTGACCTATAGTTAATGAATGAAAATTGATTAATTAAATAGTTTAATTAATTGATTTGTATCATTGGAGCTTATAATCTGTAGGTCCATAAGGTTCCATTGTTAGCTCATAGTAACACTAAAAGATCAATTTAGTTGAAAAAAATTTGAAATGCTCAAATTAATATTTAATTTGAAGTGTTTAAATTAATATTTAATATATTAGATATATTAAATATAAAAGAGAAAAATATATTTATTGTATTTGATACATTAAATATTAAAATAATTAATATATATTAGATACATTAAAGAAAATATATCTATAAAAATTGAATAAGATTCAAATAAATAAATATCGTAGGAGATTTGAATGAGATTCAAATATGTATAAGATATATTTTAATATATTAGATATTAAAATATAATATTTTAATTATGACAAAGACTTGTCCTTGGTCTCTATAAATAGGACTCTTGGGTTGAACCATTAGATACAACACACATCTCTTCAATAGAGAATTAGAGAATTCTATCTAGACCTTTTTCTCTCTAATCTCTTGTGGGCTTTCTTTCAAGAGGCTCCCACAAGCCTTGGTCATGTGTTCGAGTCATAGCCAGGAAGACTATGTGGAAGAGATAAAAACCAACTAGAAATATCTCCATATTTACTCCAAGTAAGTTTGCTTAATCTTATTTTTTAGTTTAATTGTAAATAAAATCAAAGACGATCTAATACTTCTGATGCAGAGTGAAACGTTCATTCCTTCACGTATGACTAAGAAAACTATGTTTAATGGGTTCTTTTTGTTTAGAATCTTATAAAAAATAAAATATAATTAAAATATTCGATGTATAATATATATAACTGTATTTAAACATTTTGACTGAGAAACATATCTTGTCGTTTTTAAGAATAACAAGGGCACGAGCCCAAGCAACTAAACAACTCTGAGCTTGGCAAAGAGTCTCCATCTTCCCCATCACCGAAATAGGAATACGAATATTTCCTTTTTCAGCTTTAATAACATCAATAAAGACCTTGACATTATTTTTTCCTAAAATCACTCCATTTACTGTCTCGCTATTACTCAAGGTTAGGGACTTTATTATTTAATTTTAATCTTGGTTAACATTAGGAGATTTTAGGAGTTTATGTTGACTCTTCATGCTCAAGGTTAGGGGACTTGATTGTCTTCACTCTAAGTTACACACATGCTAAAACTAAATGAAATCGAAATTAAATGTATATTTCAAATGGTTTATAATATAAAGCTTCTAGATCAAACTTTCTAATTCAATCACTCTAAACACAAGTTACATATTATAATCCTTAGAGTTCAACAAGTTAAGCATTTCAGTATAACTTTTAATATGGGTATAATATACTAATTTGAATAAGGGTGTAACAAATAACTAACATACTTTAACTTGGTAATAAAAAAAAAAAAAAAAAATCAAAGCTACAAAACCAAGCATACTTTAACTTGGTAAGCAATAAAAAAATCAAAGCCACGAAACCTAGCATACGTTATCTTGGTAATCAATAAAAAAAAACATCAAAGCCACGAAACCTAGCATACTTTAGCTTGGTAATCAATAAAAAATCAGAGCCATAAACTAAAATAATTATCCTATTCCTATGAGATTAATCATAATGTATACAAGTTTATATGAATACTGCAAATATGAGAATGTATATACATAATTGAAAGTTAAGGTACTCTATTGTTAAATTAAAGTTTACTTTTATTCAAGGTTAGGAGACAAAGTTTTTTTTTTTTTTAAATTGAAGAACAGTTGGGAGTTTTACATGGTAACTTCCTACTTGACTAGATTACAATTTACAAAAGCACATAAAGTCCAGCAATATAGTCATCGCCTAAGACAAAGAAAATTCGAGGCCAATTTCCTTACCAACATTATATGCCTTCAATCAATAGATTGAAAATTTAAGATCTGAGAGCCTCACTCATTGCCATCTCCTTCCGTAATTATATCAATTCAACCACCTCACACATCTCATTGATCTCATCCAATCGGGTCCAAAATCAATGTCACTAAGCTCAAGAGATAAAAATTAAAACCAAACACCTGGTTATCAAAAGGGACTAAAAATTCTATTTGATATTAATTTTATTTTTAAGAATTGATGGGGAATTGGCCATTTACATTTCAAACCATACTTGTTTCATTCTTAAACTTCCTCATTCATATTTCTTCCCCCTGAAAAAAGGGTTACATAAAATTCTCTAAGCTCATTATTCATTCCTTTTTCTTTAATTAATCTCATAGAGTAAAAGTCCTAGGTCAGTTCTTATACAAAAATGATTACTTTAAATTTCTTTTTCTGCTTTACATTGCCATTAAGCATGAAAATTCAACCCATTTGGTTTGTTGCATATACAACATAGGATTTATAATCTATTCGATCACTTGTAGGCTAGGTTAACATTCATGAAAAAACACTTTTTACAGTGCACATAAAAATTTTGACCTTATTGGGTATTATGGATCCCAAAACGATTAAATGTTGTTTTAAAAAAATATTAAGTTTTATGTGTCAGTCTATTTAATCATTTTGTCCATTTTCTTCTATCATTTTGTTTGTCATATTGTGCAAAATCAACAAAAATGCTTATTTGATAAGGATATTGTTTTCATCCTTTAGTTAACAACAAAATGTACCTAGAATTATAGTTTAAGATTCAAGTATGTAACTGAAACCTTTTAAAGTTGTAAAGACTATATAAAGGGATAGATATAACCTTGTGAAAAAGACCAAGAATCGACAAATTTGCAATGTAGATCTTTTTGGGTCAGATCTGTCAAGTTATTTGTTGTTTTTTGCCTTTGTTGGGACCACCAACTTCAAACAACTATCGTTAGCCGCCATCAATGGAGAGAAAGCCCAAATCGGAAACGTCGTTAGCAGTAAATCGTTCAGAAGAGTCGATTTTAGCCCTCCGTCAATGAAAGAGTCGTATGTAGCCGTCAATTGAAGAAGTTGCTTGCCGTCCGCCGCCAATTCAAAATGTTATCGTCAATCAGAGAAGACTCGCCGTCTAACGTTATCGCCATTATCGAAGTCTTCAATAGGGAAAGGCGACGTCTGTGTGATTATCGAAGGGGAAGAAGATTTTATAAACCCTTAACCAAAACAACGTCGTTTTGGATTTAAACACCTAACGACGTCGTTTTGCTTATGTAGGAGGGGGTTAGTGCGCGTTTTGGGTTTCACTTTCGATGATGGTCGGGCACCAGCATCTTAGGTCCTTTAGGTGACGGTTGTTAACCGACATTAAAAAACACATTATGTGCGCTATATTTTCCTCTCCACTTTCCATGACAGTTCTTAACCGACATCGTATGGAGTGTTTGGTGACGGTGCAAAACCGCCATATTTATCAAAAACGAGTGCCATCCACACAAAAACACGTGCCACTCTCCTTTCATTAGTAGATGATGGTGCAAAACTAACATCGTATGGTCCTATTGGTGACAGTTATTAACCGACATTATAAAACACATTATGCGCGCTATTTGAATAATATCGCGCACCATTGTCCTCTCAACTTTCCATGACGGTTTTTAACTGACATCATTCATAAAAAACGCATGCCATCCACACAAAAACGCACGCCATGTTCTTTTCATCATTAGATGACGGTGAAAAACCGACATCATATGGTCTTTTTCGATGACGGTGTATAACTGTCATCGTTTATCAAATTTATGAAAACTTTCGTAACTTTCTGTGAAAATAGACATGTTTTCTCTAAACCGACATTGTTTACAAAATGCCAATTGTCCAACTAACATTAAAGCCTGAATTTATTATAGTGTTCTCTCAACATAACCACAGTGGACAACCACGCTACATTCTCTCATTATGGTTAATATGGTAGCTTGAATAAGCTCCGCTAGCTATTATGGCCATAGACGTTGAACATAAGATAACAACTTTATTGTTTTTTTTTTAAAATGTAACACATTTGAAATATAAATCATCCAAGAGATTAAAATTTAAAAAAAAAAAAAATTCCAACATAAGTGGACAATCACCTACTTTCTCTCACTACTCATCCTCTGGCCTTCTATGCTATTGTCGTTGTATATAAAATAACCACTTTATTTCATATTATTGAAGCATATATGATCTTTTTAGAAAAGTTGCCAATTCAATTGGGAGAAGGTTGAGAAATAATTGAAACGCTATTTTGAGATTACCAGCACTGCACGATGTTGTCAGTGAGGCTTGAGAACTTTCATGTTCTTGAGAATGCAACCTCCCTACTCGCTCAAATTGCTAACGAAGCCGACCTGAAATTCACACCGTCAGAGTTCTCCATAATTTCCTCACAGTCTCACCATTCCCTTCCCTTCGTTGCAACGCTGCAATTGACGCACCGAT
Organism: Trichosanthes truncata; assembly: GCA_033996785.1. Taxonomy (NCBI): domain Eukaryota; kingdom Viridiplantae; phylum Streptophyta; class Magnoliopsida; order Cucurbitales; family Cucurbitaceae; genus Trichosanthes; species Trichosanthes truncata. The sequence continues at coordinate 40,087,818 of JAWPNB010000004.1, read as the reverse complement.
TCTTCATCAACTATTCTGTCGATCACAGTCACTCTGCCACGATTTCCCTTCAATCCTTCCACCAAGCTTTATTGGATGGCGCAAGTTTTTCTTCATTGACCATCAATCTTTTCGAAGCCATATCCCTTACATTTGAGAGTTCAAGTTAGTATAACCTGTTTCTTCTCTTGAGAATAATGAATCTTGATTCAAGTTAGATGAATATGTCATTTCTTGAGGGATAAGAATCTTGTTTCTTTTGGGTTTCAAGAACACACACTTTATTTGCTGTTAACAGAACAGAAACTTGATTGTTATTTGCCCAATTTCTTTTTTGTTTGGAAGATGTTTCCCGCAAGTTCTTTAAAGCCAAGAATTTCTATATACCTTAATATTTCTTGATCTGATTCCCATATTACTTTTCAATTGTTAATGGCAAATTTAGGGGATCTGCCACAGTTGCATCATGATTTGATATCGTCACCTTCGCAAGGGGAGGATTTAGGCCAAATTGATCGAGAGAACTTTTTCACAATTCGTTCCAAAGATTTTAGACGCATTATAATGGAATTTTCTATCTTTCAAGATGATTCTGGTAACGCAGCTTGTCTTTATTATTTCATATATATTTGAAAGAAACTGATGGGGTTATTTTTAATAATTTGCCTATCTGTCATTCAGTTTTTGTTACTCTAACGGATTCACAAGTCAAGTTCTCTATTGCATCTAAGGAGATTATTCTTACCAAAGAGGTATTGTTCATTTGTTAATATGACAATATTGAAGTGTCTGTCAAATTTGAATTGTGAGAGTGTTGTTTTTCTAAGTGGAGTGTTGTTTCTCTCCCTACCTTTGAAAATATTATAATTAAATATTTCCTCTAAATGTAATTAAACTATTTTAAAATATTTTTAGAATTTTCTAAAGAACATACTATATAGCCAAAAGTCATGATAATTTTTTTAAAAAAAAATATTTAGCGTTAAAACAATATTCTTCTTTATTTTAAAAGTTAGGTTTAAATCTTAGTTTGATTTTTTAAATTTAATGTTCATATTATTTTGGTTCTTGAACTTTCAAAAATTAAGTTTGTTCTTGAAATTTGCTTAGGAAATCATTTTAGTCATTGAGATGGTGTAGTCTTTTGTTTATATATATAATTCATATAGAAGTTGCTGGATATAAATGCTTCTTTCGTTCATTTAATTAAAGAACAAATATTTGAGTAGATAAGTGTTTGAAGCTTGGCTTTAGAAGTGCAAGGTGTCAAGTTTCAAAATAATTTTTGATTTTTTTTTAAAATGATGAACAATAAAGGAAAAGAAGTAAAATTAGGTTTTTATGTATACTTAGGAACTAAAACAAAATATTTGAAATTTGATAGATTAAAAAAAGTTGAAAGTTTATCATTTAAAAGAAAATAAGTGTAGAAGTGCGTGAAGCAAAGTAGGTTTTAAATCTTAAAATTATGGAACTCAAGAATACTTTTGGTTGATTTTGTGTAGGGTGGACAATGTCTAATTGTAGGTCATGAAGGAGAGGTTGAAACTCAATTCCAAATCGTTCTCCATCCAATGTCATTTTTCCTTAACTTGACAAATAAAGGGCATTGGGTACATTTTTTTAAGACAAATGATTCTCGTAGTGTAATTAGTATCTCAATTCTTGAATTGTATGCTCGATATGTGATCTATTTTTCCCAAAGATGACATGTGGAAAAATTTGGTGTTCAAAAATATTGGTATTGTTTGACATTTTTTTTCAATATTCAAAAGGTTGAAGATTGACGGTTAAAATATATATAGATAATCGTAGTTGGGATTGATGCACTATTGTTTCAGCTTCCTAGCCAACTACGTATATCTGGAATTTTGTCATACCTATCCAAATATTCAAATATTATCCAAATATTCAAATATTCTTAATATCTGCAAAGTAAAAAAAATGTTGCAAATATATGGTGCCATTTATCTTCAAAAAGCATAGGTTCAAACCTTGAATTTTATTAATGTTCTTATATTGTGTAAGGACCAAATAGTCATTTTAGCATTTGTTTAAAAAAAAGACAAGCGTGTTGAAGGTGCTGGAGTTGTGTGGGTGTGTTTAATGTTAGACAAGTGGCTTGGGTGTAAGGTTAAAATATATAGGGAAATTAAAAACTCTAGTACTACCGGAGAAAGGAGAAAAGGTGAGGAATTTGAGAGAGCTAGGGGTTTTAAAAGAGAACTTCAATTTGAAGAGTTTCAATTTCAACTATTTGAATTTGGAGTTGATAGAAGTGATTTGTGAAGGATGTATTGTTTTGGGAGAAAAAATGGTGTATGAGGTGAGGGAAGGAAAAAGTATTTAATTGGAGAAAAGTACAAAATACTTTGTTATTATTAATGGGAGGGGAGCAGAGTGGAAAATTTCGTTCGACATGTCGTCCGGGGGGATGTCGTTTCCCCCCCCCCCCCATTTCGACGACATGTCGTCCATATTTCGAGTTTTTTTTTTTTTTTTTTTACAAATATGAGAAACTTTAAGGCTCGTGCATGGTTCCTAAACCCTATTATTATATATATATATTCGAATTTAATCTTTTCTTTGTTAATAAATAATAAGTAATAGGCTACGTCCACAGGTAGAGGGAGAGAAGAGAATTTTATTATCTTGAGAAGAAATTGAGTACAAAATACAGAGAGCAATTAGATAAGAGTTTAAATGGTGTATAAATAAATTGATTTACATATCACTTAGGTTTCGGGGGCGTTGCCCTCGAACCCCCGTACTTGGTCATTCGAAGCGCTAGATAATAGGTTCAAAGCATTTCTACACTCCAATTCCAATTATCTTAATTTCCCTCCAATTCTCTCCAATTCTCTCAAATTCTCTTAAATTCATTTCAATTCTCTCAAATTTTCTTCATAGTTGTCTAATTGAATACAAATATTATATATATTTAGATATACGATGTTAAGACTTAAGAGTGATCAATTATACTATAATTGAGTCAAGATTCACAATTAAGGTTTCATGAAATAATTTTAATAATTTAAATCAATTTCCATATTTTTTTTTTCAAATTCCTACTCGCATCGACATTTCAAAATTTCAATTGACATTTATATATAAATATTATCTTAATATTTAGATGTGGTGCTTAAAAATAGTCCATTATAGTCTAATTAAGTCAAAATCTAAGTTAATTAAGTCAAAATCTAAGTTTCATTGGCTAATTCAAACAATTTCCATCAATTTCCACGATTTCCGTAAATTTCCACCGAAATTTCCATCGACATTTCCATAAATTTTGAACCTCGACATTTCCATAAATTTTGTAGCCATAAGCCTTCTTTGATAGCTTCCGAAAGAGCTATAAACTCTGCTTCTATAGTTGATAAAGCAACAACTGACTGTAGGGAAGCCTTCCAACTAATTAGATTATCTCCCAATAGAAACAAATAGCCAGATAATGACCTTCTTTTATCAAGGTCCCTGCATAATCAGAATCCACATAGCCATATAGTTCAGGAATGGAAGATTCTTACCTTGAATAGACTAGTCTTGCTTCCGTAGATGATTTTAGATACCTTAGTATCCATTTGGTAGCTTCCCAATGTCTCTTACCCGGATTGCTCATGTATCTACTTACCAAACTTGCTGAATAGGATAAGTCAGGCCTTGTAGATATCACTAGATACATCAAACTTCCCACCACCTGGGAATAGGGTATTTTAGACATGAAATTTAGGTGCTCAAGATCACTTTCTTTAGGAGAGTTGTCGGCTGACAGCTTAAAATGTTGAGCCAAGGGGGTTAAAACTGATTTAGCTCCTTCCATATGAAATTTTTGAACTACCTTTTCACAGTAGCTCTTTTGACTGATATACAGTAGTGAATTGCTCATTTTCCTGATTATTTCAACCCCTAGGATTCTCTTAGATTCACCCAAATCCTTCTGATCGGTGTTCACGCAAGCGCATGCGATCGAAGTAATATAAAATGGTATCTGAGTACCAAGTATCGAATCCCACAGGGAACGGAGTAACAAAGATTTTGTTTTGCAAAAGTGTAAGGCAAATTGCAAGTTTGAAAAGTAAAAATGCAAAAATCAAGTTGTTGGTGGAAAATCGAAATTGCTAATTCAATTGCTAATCCAGAATGGCAATGTTGGAAATAACAGAAATTGCTAATCCAATTGCTAATCCGGAATGGCAATGTGCGAAAAGATTAAAATTGCAGAATTAAATTGCTAATCTAAATTGGCAATATGAAATGGCAATTTGAATGAACTTAAAAATGAAATGATAAAGGATGGGGCTCAAGAATGTCATTGCCCTAAGTCGTAATTGCAAACCAAAATTACAATTCCAACCTACTCCACACTCAATTGTAAACCAAAATTGCATCTCCTATTACCTCAAAATTGGGTTTTTTAGGAGGCTAAGTGGGGGCTCTATACGTCTATAGTCCCTCCATCTTAGATAATTTCTGGCTCACAACTTTATGGGTCTTGGAGTCCTTAATCCCTATGTCTAGGGTAAGGAATGGCTTATGTCTAAGCTCTTTTACTCCATTACTTGTGTGAAATCCGCTTGTCACTAACCCTGTCGGTATTAGATCTAAGCTTGAGTTGAAACCCTAGTTGATCAATCTAGGATCTCAACGGAAACAAAATCAACACAAGCAAACAATTGAGATGTAGGCTTGGTTTTTATTGAAATTTTGGCTACATTTACTTCTTAGGGAATTCACATCCTTGAACCCCCTAAGAAGTTTTAGCTCATATTTTTAATGAAAAACCCAAAACTAAATTTAAAGAAAGAATTCATAATGAAATTGAATAAAATACTAACTTATGAAATGTACTTTGGGTTTTCCTAAAAATTCAAGCAAAGTAAATAATTGAAATTAAATCAAAGTGGCAAGGGTAGTTACGTAATTTTCTTGCCCTTTCTCCTACCTTGTTTTAATTCCTTCTCCAGAAACTAAATTGAAGGCAAACGAAAAACAGAGCAAGAGTCAACAAAAACTCTAACAAAACAAGAAATTCGAATGGATTGGAGTTTCCTACGCAATAATACTTGTTTACATTCACTTAAGAGCAAAAGGAGAATACCCAAACCCATTCATTGTGATAATACCAAAGAGTTGATGTACTGTATTTGAAATTTTGGTGAAGAAATCAACTAAAACCGAAGGAAAAACAGAGGAAACGTTGCGAGCAAAGTACCCTCGAATGAAATTGAAACAGACTTAAAATTGAATGAAAATACAACAAATCGAAAAGCAAAGTATTTAGGCAATTGTTCTGTACTACAAACTTTGAAGGAAAGTTGAATGGAAAGTGAGTACAAAGGTAAAGACAGTAGCTACAGCCAAAAACAGAGGCTGTCCAAAAATCCAGAAAAACAGAAAACAAGCTTCGAAATTGACCCCACGAATCGTCTCCTTTGTTCGGCGTTCTTCAATCTCCTTATGTAGACCGATATAGGGTTCCCATTTGCCAAAAATAATGCTCTAAATCCCTTGATTTGTGTGAGAATTTCTCTGTCAATTATGGGTTCATCAATCACGGATTTCCCGAAAATTCCATATCTGCAGCTGCTGAGGATTGCCAATTCGCTGGTTTGGCAATGGTCTGGCAATTGGTTTGGCAATTCCTGCAAAATAATCACAATACTTAAAAATCTTTTCCAATTGCTACCATATTTCATTATTTCCTTCTTTCAACAATTTTTCACCATTTTCCATTAATAATATGACAAACAAGAGTTCTTTCGAGCAATTTAGGATTAAAATAAGCCTTAATTTCACGGCTTATCACCTTCATATCAAACTCCTTTTTCAAAAGAAGTTTAACTTGTTTTAAATCTTCTTTAGAACTTCCTGCCAACAGCATGTCATCCACATATAGAAGAAGAAAAACACTGTTTTTAAATGACTTTGTGTTTATATACACACAGCTATCAAATGAGCTTCTTTTAAAATTGATCTTTGAGACAAACTCGTCCAATCTTTGGTACCAACACCTAGGAGATTGCTACATACCATATATGGACCTTTTAAGTAGGCAGACTAGATCATCTTCTCCCTTTTTCACATAGCCTTGTGGTTGTTTCATATAGATTTTTTTCAGACAAAAAACCATGTAAGAAGGTTATCTTTACATCAAGCTGATCAAGCTCTAGATTGTAGTTTACCACTAAAGACAGTAGCATTCTTATAGATGTGTGCTTGACCACTGGGGAGAAAATGTCAGTGTAATCAATTCCCTCCTTTTGAGAGAATCCTTTGGCAACCAAACGAGCTTTAAATCTAGGTTGTTGAACCCCTATTATACCTTCCTTGTATTTATATATCCACTTACAAGCAATAGGTTTATAACCTTTAGGAAGGTTAGTAAGAGTCCATGTATCATTTAGCTTCAGGGACTCCATTTCCTCATTCATAGCATCAATCCATTGTCTTGCATTGGGGTAACTTATGGCTTCATCAAAAGTGGAAGGTTCTAAGTCATTTACAGCCACACTCAATGCAAAATTTATGTAGTCAACTTCTGCAAATCCAGCTGGTGGAATAATTTTTCTTCTTTCTCTATCCCTTGTCAATGAATAGTCTTGTAAATTTAATTGTTCTTGGCTAGTTTCAGCACATTCCTCTTCTTCTGAAGGTTCTTCTTCACTGTTTCCAGAATCTATTTGAGGAAAATTACCTCTAGGAAGTAGTGTATGCTCCACCTCAAATTGAGTAGTAGCCTTTTGTGAACCTGTTTATGTAGGAGTTTCCTTTTTCATAAACATTTCATCTTCCTTGAACAATACATCTCTACTATTTACACATTTTCTTTCAATAGGATGCCAAATTCTAAATCGTTTAACACCTTCAGTGAACCCCACAAACATACATTTAACAGCACGAGCCTTTAGCTTACCCTGATTTTGATGCACATAGCCAACACATCCAAAAACTTTTAGGTTGTCTAATTTAGGTGGATGTTTGGACCATTTTTCTTCAAGGGTAAGTAAGTTTAGGAAGGTATGTGGGCATCTATTCAGTGTAAAAACAATATAGGAGACAGCCTCAGCCCAAAAATTTTCTAGTAGCAAAGCATCTGAAATAATGCATCTAACTCTCTCCATAATAGTTCTGTTTAACCTCTCTGCCACCCCATTTTGTTGAGGTGTATACCTCACTGTTCTGTGTCGATTAATGCCATGTTTTCTACAATATGTGTTAAACTCTTCACCACAAAATTCTAGACCATTATCTATTCTTAGGCACTTTACATGTCTATTTGTTTGCTTTTCAATCAAAGTCTTCCACTCTTTAAACTTGTCTAAAGCTTGATCTTTTGTCTTAAGAAAGTAGACCCAACTCTTTCTAGAAAAATCATCAGTGAGGGATAGAAAGTACCTTGAACCGCTCAATGATGGTGTTTGAGAGGGCCCCCAAAGATCCGAGTGTATGTAGTCTAGAATTCCTTTAGTGGTGTGTTAAGCTTTTGTAAAACTTTGTCTTGTTGCCTTGCCCATTACACAATGTTTACAAAAAGATAAATTTTCATCAATACCATGAGGTAAAATACCTTGTTTAGAGAGGACTTGCAAACCTTTAGCACTTATGTGAGACAGTTGTTTGTGCCATAAGTCTGCTTCAGTGAGTTTTACATTAGCGACTGCTGTTTAGGCCGATTGAACCATCTCCACATCCTTTATAACATAGAGACCATTCATTTTTACTCCAACTAAGACTGTCTTGGAGTCTTTAATGACCTTAAAAGTGCCACCACAACCTCGGTATTCACATCCAATTGAGTCTAACATGCCTAAAGATATTAAGTTCCTCTTTAGGTTAGGCACGTGCCTCACATTTCGAAGCAATTTAACAGACCCATCTTTAAGTTTTAGTGAAACCAATCCGATGCCTACAACCTTGCAAGCATCATTATTGCCCATGTAGACCAAACCTCCATCATATTCCTTGTAGGTATTAAACCATGCTTTGAATGGAGTCATATGGAATGAACAACCAGAGTCTAAAACCCAATCTTGCTTTTCCGAAGGGCTGACTTGGTTTACAAATTCATCCTTAGTGGCAAGAGCATCTGTGAAAGTAAGAGAGTTATCTCCAACTGAGGCTTCTGCTTGTTTGCTCCTCTTATTCTTCTGATTTTGTTTCTTTTTAAGAAAGAAACAATTCTTTCTCAAGTGATTATCCCGATGACAATAAGTACACTTCCCTTTTGGCTTGTTTTTATTTTCTTCTTGTTGGTTTTTGCCATTTTTCCACTGATTCTTTGACTTTCCCTTACTGAACAGTCCTTCGGCCCCTTGATTCTCTTTCTTTTGTGATTGAAGCTCAATTTCTTTAGTTCTGAGTGCTGAAATTATAGCTTCTGTGGTAATGGACTCTCTTCCATACTTTAAAGCTGTTTTTACTTCTCTATAAGCTTCTGGAATCGAATTTAGTAAGACATAGGCTTCATTTTCACACCCAATCGTTTCTCCAAGGGTTTTAAATTCAAATGTTAACTTCTTGAATTCAGCAAGATTTTCAGTTAAGGTTCTTGAAGCATCCATCTTGAATGTGAAGAATTTCTCCCTTAGATACATATTATTTGGGAGATCTTTAGTAACATACAACTCGTTTAACTTTGTCCACATTTTGAAGGTTGTTTCTTCATCTAGTACTTCCCTTAGAACGTCGTCACTTAGATTCAAAACCAAGGTCCCACGAGCGACAAGTTCCATGGTTTCTATTTCTTCATCGGTCATGGTCGTAGATAGCTTTGATGGGTCTTTAATGGCTTTGATAGCCCTTTGTTGTCCAAGAATTGCTTCAATCTTGACTTTCCATAGAGTGAAATCACCTTTCCCATCAAACTTTTCAATATCATAACGTGCAGCTGCCATTCTTGATTGAGTTTTTTGATTTGAAACCTTCAAGAACTGTTTTCTTGAATGAATACTCAGGCTCTGATACCAATTTGTTGGGCTCAATGGGCTTAAAATTCACACAATGCCCAAATGAAATACAAAATATCTTTGTTTGTTGACAGGTGTGGATCTAAAACAGCCACGTTTCACCATACATGCAACCAAGGGATGAAAGAGAAAGCAAATGGCAGAAACCTAATTTACCAGAAATTACATTCATGCTCTCTGAAAGAAAAATGGAGAAGTCTTAATCGTTTTGAAGAGAAGAAATCAAATCTTGAAGAAGATGAAGAAGAAGAAGGTGTACACCAGCATATAAGTGGTTCAGCACTATGAGCAAAATGTTATTCAATCTCTTGGAGGATTTTTACACATCTCAGATCAGTCTCTCAAATTTGTATCTCTCTCACGTTTTTCTCTTTCTTTCTTTTTCTTTTTACATTTCACAGCATGTAGCCTTTTATACATCAGTAACATTTAAAGTAGAGTTGAGATTATTTACTGAGTTTACTATTGGTTTCACTCAAAGCTAACCAACATTTTAACAATAATTTTCTGCATGCAACATTACGTTGCAATCTGATTTGGTGGAGACTTCTTTAGCAAAGCATTTGACAACATCCCTGTGCCATTAAGAACATCATACACAAGAAAAAACATGAAAAAACACACAATTTGTTCGAAAGAATATTTGACTGATTACGATGAAACAATGACTACAAAATTTAAAATAAATAATAAAAAGTCCTCTACTACATAGAGCAATCCAAATAGGGTAGAAATAATCTCCTTTTCCATATCGAAGCAAATCAAAGTTAAACATTGATAACAAAAAGTAATAAAGATATAGACAAAGAGAAACAAACACCAGAGTTCATACTGGTTCGCCCCAAAATCGAGACTACGCTCAGTCTTCTACAACTGCAAGTTTATATTGATTTAACCCTCTCACTCACACAAATCTCACTCAGATGCCACAACAATGGCTACTCTAACTTCTAACCACCACAACAATGGCTACTTAAGATACACAAAGGATAAACCCCTCAAAGAACTAGGTATGGTTGCCGACGACGATGCTCTACAGCTTTTCCTCTCTCGATGGCCACAAATGACTCAAGAATTGCAACACACAAAGACCTAGAACGAAACAATAGATTGAAAGAAGTTGTCATAGTGTCGCGACGCTGTCCCTAGCGTCACGAGGCTATAAATGTAGTGTTCTGCCTAGCGTTGAGTGTGTGTTCCTTCTTCTCCTTGGGTTGCCATGAAAGCATTAAGATGCTACCCCCAACGTCTCAAATGCTATGGGATATCAAAGCGCTTCATCATCCGCCTTTGTGACAAAGTCGCAACATCTCGACACTGTCTCCTCGGCTTCACTGACTCTGCAGGCTTGTTTTGGTTCCACAAACCTCATACAATGTTTGAAAGTTCATTATAATTCAACCGAAATGACCATTTTATGAAATTGAATCTTTGGGAGTATGAACTCTCGACCTAATGAGGGGCACTATGTCGACAGTTGATTATAGCACAATCAAAGAAATAGCAGCAGAAAGGAGTTTTATGCTATCATCATCCCATTTGGACCGTGGTGCAGTTGCTCCAGCAACAATCACCTACGACACAAGAAGACACCATATCAAATTGAAAACTTGGACAACGCTACAATACTAGGATTAAACAAATAGAAATCAGTTAGGAAGAAGAAAGTAGAAAAGGCTAAGATAAACACAGTGATAATACAAATCAAACTTCAGGGGAACTTTTGTCTGTACCTCATGCTTCGGTAGGTCTTCAAACTGAGGAGGCACCCGAATGGAAAATCTATCGCCATAAAACCGAAACCAAGACTTTGTATTTGGCTACGATCATAACTTCATAAGGAAGAAGGTATACAGCTTCACACCTAGGAGATACAATAAATCCAATCTCCAGCGAGTTTTGTCCCTTCACCCTTTACTCTCTTTTATATTTGTCTAAATTCGTCGTCATTTGTGAACAACTTCCTAACTTGATTTTTGGTGTCAAAATATTACAACGGTGGAAATATGCATGGTCTCTATCTTTCTCTTTCTGTTAATTTAAATCAGACACAAGTAAGATTCTAATCCCTCCAATTCCTTTTTTACAGATACAAAGCCAAAAGCAAAACTAATTCAATCCAATTTAGGTGATTAGAATAATAAATTTTGTGTTAAGTATATATAATTTGTTAGTTTACATTAATAATTATTACAACATAGTGTAAATAATTCTCGCATGAATCTTTCAGGGAATGCAAGGCTGTATAAATAGCCATGTGTAGTACAAGTGTAACTTCCACAGCTAAAAAAATAACAAGTTTAACCAATATAAAATGTGTAACTAAAAGACTCCCCCCTCAAGATGGGCTTAGTACATTAAGAATACCCATCTTGGACAAAAAAGTAGAAAAAACTGACAGAGGCAAAGCCTTTTTAAAAATACCAGCAAGCTGGAGATTGGTTCAGATAGGGAGTAATTTGACATCACCACGAACACTCTTGTCTCAAACAAAATGACAATCAAGCTCAATATACTTAGTCCTTTCATGAAAGATAGGATTAGTAGCAATATGTATGGCTGATTGATTGTCACAGAAGATCAAAGTAGGTGATGGAGAAGAGATTTGCAAGTCTTTCAACTACTGAATCAACCTAATGAGATCACTGGTTACGGAAGCAAGTGCACGGTATTCAGCTTCAGCCGAGGATCGGGAAATGGTGCTCTGCTTCTCAGCCTTCCATGAGACAAGTGAATCACCTAAAAAAATCCAAAAACCTGTTGTGGACTTACAAGAATCCAAGCATGATGCCCAATCAACATCAGTAAACACGAGCAGCTGTAAGGAAGATGTTGATGGAAGAAAAATTCCTTGACCAGGTTACCCTTTTAAATACCGCAACAAAGAATTAACAGCAGATAAATGAGATTGGCGTGGTTGAACAACAAATTGACTTAGTTTATGGACAACAAAGGTGATATTTTGGCCGAGAAATAGTCAAGCCTATACGCAGTAGGTTCCTCTAACAGTTCTCCTTGATCATAAGAAAGCTTGAGATTGGGATCTAAAGGCAATGAAACTGGCTTGCAAGATAAAAAGCCAGTGTCTTCAAGAAGTTGAAGAGTATAATTTCTTTGAGACAAAAGAATACCTTTAGAAGACCTCGCTAATTCCAATCCTAGAAAATATTTCAAAGAGCCCAAATCTTGCAACTTAAAAACAGCATTGAGATGGGTCTTTAAAACATGAATGTTATGAGAAGAAGCTCCAATGATTATTATGTCATCGACATAAACAAGCAAGGCAATAAAATCAGACTCAGATCCACGAACAAACAAGGAATAATCAGATTTGGACAGCTGAAAATCAAGCATTGGAGAATTTGTCAAACCATTGCCTAGATGCTTGCTTGAGACCATAAATGGACTTGTGAAGTTTACAAACTAAACGCTCTCCCTTAAGCACAATAATATCATGTTTATAACCAAGAGGCAAGTCCATATAAACTTCTTCATACAAAGCACCATGAAAGAAAGCATTATTTACATCAAGCTGCACTAATGGCCACTGTAAAGAGACAGCTATGGAAAGAAGTAGCTTAACGGTGACGAGCTTAGCAACAAGGAAAAATGTCTCAATATAGTCAAGGCCCTCTTGTTGAGTATGTCCTTTGGCTACTAATTGAGCCTTATAACGGTCAACAAAACCATTTGATCTATGTTTGCCTTCGTAAATCCACTTGCATCCAATAGAGTGTTGTCCTTTGGAAAGTTGAACACTCCAAGTATGATTAGTTTCCGTAGCCTGAAGTTCAGCATGCATAGCATCACGCCAATGAGAAAAAGAAACAACTTGATGGTAATATTGTGGCTCATAAATAGAGGAAACATTTAGAACAAAGTGATAGAACCCAAATATATTAAAATGTAAAAGATTAACCAAACTACAAGATAAACCAAGTAATTTGAGGAACTTGGACTCTCCCCTTTCTTGAGCACTCTCACTCAAGCCGTGACCCAAAACTCACTGAATTAATGCCTACCTTCCCCTTTCCCACTCTCTCTATTTATAACCAAATACCATAACCAACTCCCTACTAATTACTAATATACCCTTAATACCATTCCTATCACAAAGTTCCTGTGAGCAGAAGACAACATGTCATAAGACAAAACAACATTCGAAGGATATTTGACTGTAGTTGGGAGCACAATGGATGAATGAAGAAAACTACATTGATAATCCCTGCAGATATAAAGGTAACTTGGACACAAAAAAGGAACTTCGAGGGTGAGATAAATCATTGTCTTCAGTGGGAATAATAGCAGATGGATCAACAACCTTAACCGCAGGGACATGTTCATGCTGAGACTCAGGAAGAACATCATTGTCAACAGCAGAAGGAAAAGCAATGTGTGGCTGTGACTCAAAAATAACATCATTGTCAACAGCAGTAGGAGAAACGGTGTGTTGCTGAGACTCAGAAAGAACATCATTGTCAACAACAAGCAACGACACCTCAAGCCGTGTTTGATCAGCAGTAGAACACATAGGAACCGAAGTAAAGGAGCTTGAAGGCTTTAGAAACACCAGAATATCCGAATGAGGTAGGCAAAACCAAATCAGGAAAGGTGTTAATAATCTCATTCTGATGAGTAATTTGATGAAAAGGAAATATGTGTTCATGGAAAATAACATCATGAGACACAAAAAGCTTCTTGTTCTAATATCATATAAACGATAACCTTTCATCCCTTGAGGATACGGATACCCAAGAAAAACAGCAGGTAATGCACAAGGATGAAATTTCGATCTGTGCGTTGGAAGTGTAGAGGCAAAAGCAAGACATCCAAAAACACGAATATTAGAATAGTCAGCATGTTTTCAACCAATAAAAAGGAGCAGTCCACTGTAATAGAGGAGATGGTGTCCAATTAATCAAAAAAGAAGCAGTAAAAGTACAAACTCCCTCCAAAATTGAATAGGCAACCAAGATTGAAAAAGAAAAGACCAAGCATCATTGAACGACTTCAAGAAGTGTAATTCGACTCAATCAAGAGATCAGAAACGAGAATTAAAATTGTATTGTTAGAGTGATTGATGAAAAAAATAGGGATTAACATACTGTTCACAACAGATTGATTCGTAGGTTGAGTGGTAGAAGAAGAAGCAGGATCAGTCTGACTGAGCAATGGATTTGCGATCGGATTGTCATTAGGGTTTTGAGGACCAGCCAGGGAAAAAAACGCAAGAGAAAAAGCTCAAAAGAACAGAGAGAAAGCACTTAGAAGAATCATGAAATTTTCATCTCATACCATATTACAACAAGAGTGTAAATAATTCTCGCATGAATCTTTCATTGAATGCAAGACTGTATAAATAGTCATGTGTAGTACAAGTGTAACTTCCACAGCTAACAAATAAAAAGAAGTTTAAGTAATATAAAATGTGCAACTAATAACTCTAATAATAATACATAGAAAGTTTACTGTAAGGTTAACATTGAATGTAAAATAATAGTCGGTTGGCCTAAAACCAACTATCACCCCTGAAATTCAAGGACCTATTGGGCACAAAAATGAAAGTTTAAGTACCTATTTCACATTTTTTACAGTTTAGAGACCAAATAGGCACAAATCTGAAAGGTCAAGGATCTATTAGAGACTTTTTAAATTTCAGGGATCAAGTAGACACAAATCTGAAAGTTCAAGGATCTATTAGACACTTTTTATGAACATCACAATTTTCAACAAAAAAAATCAACTTTCATACTTTTTTTTTTGAGTTCAACAACAATGGGAGGTTGGAGGGATTCGAACCTTTGACCACTTAGTCAAAGGTACATCCCAATTACCGATCTATTAGACACTTTTTAAAGTTTAAGAACCAAATAGACACAAATCTAAAAATTCAAGAATCTATTGGACACTTTTAAAGTTCAGGGACCAAATAGACATAAATCTAAAAGTTCAAGAATCTATTAGATACTTTTTAAAGTTTAAGGACCAAATAGACACAAACTCGAAAGTTCAAGGACTAAACTTGTAATTTAATTTTTATTAAACTATTTCAACCAAGCCAACATGAGCATAGCTCTAATTTACACCTATTTCATAATTTCCTTGAGGTCAGAGGTTTAAACTACCATACTCCACATTTGTTGTCCTAAAAAAAAAAAGAGAGCATTTCAACTTATACGTTCACACTAATAAACAAAATATTAATAATTTATTTATTGATTCTTTCAAACAAACGAGCTTAAAATTTAATTTATGAAATAAATATATAATTTCTTCCGTAATATATTAAAAGGATTAAAATTTACTTTAATCTATCCACATAAGTTTGTTTGTGTAGTGATGGTTCAACACCTAAATTGAAATTTTTACAACCAATAAAATCTTATATTATAGCAATCAATTATAATGTCACTCGAAAAGTAGAAATAAGGAAGCAAATAATTAAGAAGCAATAAAACTGGAAATGGTGTAGTAGGATCACTCACCGACTGTCCCTTTGCTCCTCCCTGATATCAGTGACAGTTTTGTATTGCATAAAGCTCATCAACAGTCAACATCAACGACAAGGACGCCATGCCTTCTTATGGTTACAATAGCTTTATTATTATCAGGGTCAGAAACCTCAAACCAAGCTTGAATGTTATGCCGTCGATCATTTACATCCCAGGAAATAAATGTCAGAGGAATTATTTGTAACCACATATATTCTAATTTTGACGATGGACAACGTTTCCAGATATCTTTTGATGATTTACCGTTGACGAATATTTTATATTTTGTGAAATTCTTCGCTTTACCTGAATCTCCATTCACATTGAAAACAACACCGATAACCAAAGCTTGTCTCTTATTTGGATTGTGTTGAAAGCTAACACTTATTGAACTTTCCGTAGTCTGATTACCCAAGTATGGGATCTCACTGTTCATGTTCATTAGAAGTACCTCTCTTACTGAGCCGTGAAATTCAAAGTCCTATAGATAGATTTAAGAATTATTAATATGCATGAAATGTTAACGAGCTAGAGAGAAGAGCATGATATGAATATCAAAGAAATTAGATGAGAAAGAGAAACAGATAGAACCTGCTTTCTGAATATTAGATCAACAATGTTGTCTGGACTTATAACCAACAACTCGCAATCCCAAGCATCCACTCTTTCTAAACAATGGGGAAGGTTTGGAATGTTTCGAAGAAACTTGCAATTCCTTAATTTAAGAAACCGTAAGGATATAAAACTGTGGAGAGAGGGTAGACAACAGAATTTGTTTCCGGACAAATTTAGATCAAATAAGGAAGTGCAAATATTAGATAAAGTTTTCAAGAAATCTGCATTTGATATGTTGCAATTTGCAAGATCTAATATAGTCAGTTTGGAACATAAGCTTTCTTGGGGAAAATTTAAGCTTGATCTCTGAGGAAACATGTCCAGTTTAGAACACCCATGAAGACGAAGTTTATTAAGACTCTTTAACAAATGAATTTCACTTGGAAGAGCAATAAGGTTTGCACAACCATCGAGGCTTAAATACTCAAGGCTAGTAAGATGTTTAACTGACGGAGGTAACTCCTTTATGGCCGTATGGTCTAACTTCATATACCTTAGAGATTTCATGTTTTTATCAAATTCTGGAAGCTGAAGCTTTTTGCAGTCAATGAGACTGAGAGAAACAAGAGACTTTAACCTGAGGTAGCTAGGAAGCTTTTCAAGGTTGGTGCAATGAGTGAGATCCAAAAGTTCAAGAGACTCAGATATAACATAGCTTGGAAGCCTTTCAAGTTTATAACAGCAATTAAGGTCCAAGGTAATAAGGTTATCAAGAGAACGGCCAACAGACTCGTGAATTATTCTCAAATTTGTGCATTCTCTAAGATCCAGTTTCTTAAGGTTTGATGCTACAGACAAATCAGGAATCTCTTGAAGTTTTATGCATCCACTTAGATTCAAAACTTCAAGAGACTTTAACATGAAGTAGCTTGGAAGCTTTTCTAGGTTGACACAACCTCCAAGGTCTAATGTAATAAGCTTACTGAGAGAAGCAACAGACTCGTGAATCATTTTCAAACTTTTGCACCCTCCAAGATGTAATTTCTCAAGGTTCAATGTCGCGGTGACGTCAGGAATTTCTTGAAGTTTTATGCATCTACTTAGATTCAAAACTTCAAGAGACTTTAACATGAAGTAGCTTGGAAGCTTTTTTAGGCTGACACAACCTCCAAGGTCTAATGTAATAAGCTTACTGAGAGAAACAACAGACTCGTGAATCATTTTCAAACTTTTGCACCCTCCAAGATGTAATTTCTCAAGATTCAATGCCGCAGTGACGTCAGGAATTTCCTTTAAGTAAGTACAGTTACTGAGATCAACCTGCTTCAAACTTTTGCAATTCTAAAACACATGGAAATGAAACCAAAAAAGAAATCAATAAATACACACTTCCTGGAAAAATCAGGCACATAAGTAGAAACTGTATAATTTACCTCAAATATATTCCCCAAATGTTTGACGTTGCTATCCTTCATATCTAGTCCAACAAGCTGATCATTCACATGAAACCTTAAGGTCAAAGATAGAAATCCAATCCTCAATCGAGAGCACTCAATCCACTTTAACTTATTAGGTAAAAGAAATCCAATCCTCAATCGAGAGCACTCAATCCACTTTAACTTATTAGGTAAACACTCAAATATATTTGAAGAACACGTTATATTTCGAAGGATAAGTAATCTAAGATTTTTCATGTTTCTAAAAGCTTTTGGATCAATCTGCACCGATTCTTTGAAAGCCAAGTCTAGAATAATGGCTTTAACTGCATCTGTTCCCTACAAAGTTATAAATCAAACAATTTTAGATTATTGACAAATAACCAATTGAACTCACATCTTTCATCACAAAGTCTGGAAATAAGTAAATAAAAATACTTTGTGTAAGGTGACTCACTGAATTCTCTTTCAACATATTGATAACTTCTTTTGCCACCCACAACCTACTCCTTTTTTCAGGTTGATCAGAAGATTCGCAATGAACAATTGTTTGACCCATTTGTCGTATTAAGTCATGCATTTTCAACCGGCCATTTTCAATAGTAAGAAGAGAATGATCCATGAGAATTGTAATTCCATAATCTGGATTGAGATAACATGCCTTTAACGTGTCCTTAATGTGGTCAACATCCACTCCCACGAAAAAACAAGAAATATCAAGGAAAATATCTTTTACTTTGTCGTCAAGCCCATCAAAACTTATTTGAAGAATATCTTTAATATCTTTGGTGAGAGAGTTTTTGAATTCTTCTAATATACTTCTCCATTTTGATTGGTCTCTATTACAAAGGAAAGAACCTAAAACAACAAGAGCCAAAGGAAGACCTTTACAATAACTTGTAGCACGTTTTGAAAGGTCTAAATAATTACTTGGTGGACGACTTTCCTTAAAAGCATGCCAACTAAAAAGCTCAAGGGCTTTGTCTTGATCCAATCCTTGAATATCATGCATTTTATCAAATCCATGGCTAGAAAGTAAATGTTTCTTCCTTGTTGTCACAATGACTTTACTACCTCGACCAAACCAATCACGTCCACCAACCAATTTTTCTAATTGATCAAGTTTATCCACATCATCAAGAACTATAAGAACTTTCTTTGAACACAGTCTATTCCTTATCATATTAATTCCTTTGTCAACATTGTCAACCTTCTCCTTATTCTTTAAGATTTCATAGAGTAGCTGTTCTTGTAGTTGAACTAGGCCATTGCGTGGTTCTGAAGCTTCTCTTACACTTGAAAGAAAGCTACAGCCTTCAAAGTGATTAGCAATTTTGTTATATAAAGCTTTGGCCAAAGTTGTCTTACCCATGCCTCCCATGCCATGTATCCCCACCATATAAACACCATCGCACACACCATGGGAGTCCAACTCCAAAGCTCTTAGTTGAGAATCAATTCCAATTGGATGCTTGGCTACATGAAGTAATTGGGTACGATCTACTTTAGACAACACTTCTTTAACAAGGTCTTGAATAATATCAGCCTCCTTCCTGTCATTAAAGTACATGATACACAAATAAAAAGTAATGAACATAGGAAATAGTAGTTGAAGTTAAATTGCACTTTGACATTGAATCTTCCGAGATTTAAAATTAGCCATTTTTATTGTTAGAATTGTATCTAGTAAGGATTATTGGGCTTGTTAAAAAAATGAAGAGACAGTCTCTAGAAAAATACCTAGTTGCTAGATCCCAACCAGACAAACCAGCCGCAATAGTCAAAGCTTCCTTCCATGTTTGAATCTTGGTCATAAACTTAGCTTCATGTTTGGCCAATGCTTCACCAAACCTACCGGTTTGTTTTCGTACGTCAGACGGATGCACCTTGTAGAAGACGGGTAAAACTATCTGTCCCTTGGATTTCATACACTCAACTATTTTCACCAGTTCATCCAAACACCAAGCGGAAGATGCATAATTTTCAGAGAATATAATAATTGAAATCCTAGATCCTTCTATAGATTTGAGAAGGGATTCAGAAATTTGCCCACCCCTGTCCAGCTTGTCATCTATGAAGAAGTTAATTCCCATTTGACGCAAGGCCATGTCAAGATGACTGGTGAAGTTGGAGCGAGTATCCTCTCCTCTGAAACTCAAAAACACATCATAACTCCACTTGAAATTTGGAGAAGACGACCCTAATTCTGCTGGAACAACGGAAGAATCCATCGGAAACATATGTAGACAAAAAAAAATTGGAAATGATGAAGGAATACAAGTCAGATACAAATGCTGTGGAGGAAGTGGCCTTGTTTTTAAAGAATGCAGAGGTGGTTGGCAGTGGCAATCGCATTGAAGAAATGGGGCATTTTTTGTGAGAAATGAAACGGCAATACCTCAGAAGCTTCGAGGGGTATTTCTCATATAAAGCCAATTTTTAAACCTTCAAGTTCAATTCCACTCTTTCTCAGTATAAATTCCCATTTTAAATTTAGAGTCAAGATGCACAGATAGCAACTCAAATTAATGTCAGATACGGCACAAGCGAAGAAATTGCAAATATGACACAAATTAATTTCAACCCATATAAAAAGACTAAAATGTCCATCAGACACCCATTTCCGCCCTAATCTAATTTCAGTCCACATTTCGAGATTTCAACCATTTCTCAATTTCTTTCGCTTCATTCATTCATCCTTCGTCGATTTGTCTCTCTTTCTCTCCTCCTTCATCGATTTCTCTCCCTTTTATCTCTCTAACCTGATAACCTATTTATGTACTTTAAAATTTGATAGAGCAGTACACAAATGTCTGATAGCTTGTTGATGTACATGAAATTTTAATAGAATGATACACCCATGGCTGATAACCTACTAACATACATAAAAATTTGATAGAATGAAGCACCATGTCTTATAGCATGTTGATGTACTTGAAAAATTCATAGAATGATACACCCATGTCTAATAGCATGCTAACGTACTTTAAAATTTGATAGAATGGTACACCCATGTCTGATAGTCTGCTGATGTACTTGAAATTTCATAAAATGACACCCATGTTTGATGTACTTCATCGATGAACACAATCACTTTTCCCTCTAATTCATCCATATATGTGAAGGATTCACATATTTGAGTGTATCACATTTTAAAACTATTTGCAAATATATCAGTAAAATATTAGCTTAACCCATAAGAAAAGTCCAAAAAGTCATTGATGTCTGATATATTTCTGATATACTCGAAATATTAATAAAATGATACACCCACATTTTAACTCAAATGAATGTTGATTGATGTCTAATATACTTGTTGATATACTCAAAATACCACTAAAATTATACACTCATGTGTTTGCCTCAAGCGAATGTTGGTTGATATCTGATATACTTGAAATATTAATAAAATGATATACCTATGTTTAACTCCAATGAATATTGATTGATGTCTGATATACTGTCGATATACTCAAAATACCACTAAAATGATACACTCATGTGTTTGCCTCAAATGAATATTGATTGATATGTCTGATATACTATTGATATACTCAAAATATTAATAAAATGATACACCAGGTTTACTACCAATGAGTGTTGATTGATGTCTAATATACTATTGATATGCTCAAAATATTATTAAAATGATACACCCATGTTTTACCTCAAATAAATATTGATTGATGCCTAATATACAACCGATATAAGTAAAATATTACTAAAATGATACACTCATGTTTTACCTCAAATGAATGTTGATTAATGTCTAATATACTGTTGATATACTCAAAATATTACTAAAATGATACACTCATATTCTACCTCAAATGAATGTTGATTGATATTTGATAGACTGCTGATATACACCAAATATTAATAAAATAATACACCTATGTTTTACCTCAAATGAATGTTGATTAATCTTTGATATGTTGCTGGTATACTCAAAATATAACTAAAATAATACATCCATGTGTTTACCTCAAATGAATCTGATTGTTGTCTGATATACTGATGGTCTACTCGAAATATTAATAAAATGACACGCTCATTTTTTGGACAACTGCATATATGACAATCTAACACAAAAGAATAGCAAATATAGCCCAAGCTAAAAGTATTTGCAAATATGGCACAATTTTATGCCTAACAAGATTAAAGCATGTGAAAAGTAAAAAATGTTCATCAATATATCTCAATGTCGTAAATTGATTGAGGTCTATCAATGATAGACGTATCGCTGACTAAGGTCTATCAATGATAGACGTATCGCTGACTGAGGTCTATCAATGATAGACCTCTCGCATTAACTGAGGTCTACCAATGATATGTGTCTATTATTGATTGTTTGAATGCTCGTTTTTCTATTATATTTATTATTGATATACCATATCAACATATCTCAATGTTTTAAATCTTTCAATGATAGACGTCTATCAATGATAGATATATCACTGGTTGAGGTTTATCAGCGATAAACCTCTTAATGACTAAGGTCTATCAGTAATAGATGCTTATCATTGATGGTTTTGTATGCTTATTTGCTATTAATTCTATCACGATATATCATATCAATATGATTAAAAATGGTATGTCGATGATAATTGAGTTTTTCCTTTTTTTTTTTTTACTTTTAAGTGATTGTTTGTAGAGATGTTCATTTTTCCCGCAGGGGCCCGCCCCTAACGAGGCCGGAAATCCCCGTTTAGATGGGGAATGAGGGAGGGAGTGGGGGGGAATTTTTCCCCATTAGCTAAACGGGGACGGGAAATGTATTCCCAGTCCCCGTTCCCCTCCCCGCCCCGCCCCGATTACTTTATGTTTTTTTAATATGTATATTTATATACATAATAAATACTAAATTTAATCTTTTATGATGTATTATTTTATTTTTCTAAAGAAAATTTTAAATAATTCTCTTTAAATAGAAAATTACCATTAGGAATTAATAATATAAATAGAAATGTTCTAAAAAAATATTTTTGTTAATCAAAATTTAAAAATAATAAAAAATATAAACGGAGAATAATTCCCCGCGGGGAACCCGATCCCCACGAATTCCCCCTGAGGAATCCTCGCCCCGATCTCCACAAAATTAAATGGGAAATTTTGCAGGGACGGGGAATGAAATGGGGGGCGGGGACGGGGAAGCCATCCTCGGCCCCGCCCCGCCCCATGGACATCTCTAATTGTTTGCATGATTATTTGGTCTATCATTCGATATACCTATCAATAAATTAAAAATAGTAAATCGGTGATTACTTAATATCAATAACAAAAAAATTTGATAGCAAATAACAATAATTTTCTAATAGCAATGCATCACTATATATACCATTTTTTATGTCTATCACGATAGATGTGTATCATTGATAGACATCTATCATTAATAGACGTAGAAATAGTCTATCAATGATAAAAATGAAATTATTTTGTCAATGATTAACGCAAAAATAGTCTACCAAAGATGTAGAAATGGTCGCTGATAAACATAAAAGTAGTCTATTAGTAATAGAAAAATATCACAGATAGACAGATTCATTGTCTATAAACAGTAGACATTATTTATCAACAATAGACATAAAAATGGTTTAGTAATAATGATAGACATCTATTAGTGATAGACGTAGATATGATTATCAGTGATAGAAAAAAAAAATGGTCTATCAGTGATAGACCATGATAGAGGTTTATCATTGATATCGATAGACTACTATCAGTGATTACAGTTTATTAGAGGAATTACGAAAAAATATTTTAATAGGCGTGCAAAAATTTGAAAAAAAATTGTCATATTTACAAATTATTTATTTGTGTGATATATTTACAAATATGGCAAGCAATTTTGACACTCATTACAATTTTCCTTCATTTATCTTTTCAAAGTTAAACCATATCCGGTTAAATTACATGAACTTTTGTTGGAATTTTTTTAATAATTTCTTAATGGAATGGCCTAATGGAGATTTTTTGTCATTAGGATTAAAATTGAGAATTTTATACCCATTGTGATTAAAATTGAGAATTTTAAAAGGTCAATGGCCAAATTGAGAATTACCTTAAAGTTCAGAGACTATTTTGGTATATTTAGCAAATAAAAGCATATGGAAATAAAATAAAATAAAATAAGGTTGCCTTCGACCCGCTCGTCCTTTATCTCTACTCTCTAGGTAGAAGAGTTTGGAAAATTTCTAAGAAATTACGAACATAGGAGTTTAGTCCACACGTTTGGAGATTTTATATTAATATGCTTTTTGAAAATACAGTTTTTAATTAAAACCCAACTTCAATTGTGCAATAATTGCAAAAAAAAAAATTCCACTACTTGGTCTCCCAACCCGTGTTGAATCTTTTAACCCCACTCGTTTGGACAAAGAAAGAGGAGAGAGCAAAAAATATTAGGGGCAAGAAAAAGGGAGGTGAGAAAAGCTTGAGTGAGAATTAAGTGGGGAAAAGCTAAGAGGAATTCAAAAAGGAATGAAATTTAGCAAAGGAAAGTGGAGAAATTTGGTCAAAAATCATTTTTGACTCTAAAACCCCCACTTTCTATTTCCTCTACCCCACTTTCTCTCTCCAAACACCAAACAATTCATCTGACTCTAAATCCACTCCGGCGGTACCCACGCACAGCCACTTCCCGGATCCGAGATTCCGACGTGAACGACGGCGACTCACTATTCCGGCGGCGTAGCAGCGGCGGCTCTCAGGAGCACCATCAATTCCAGCGATACAGCACTCCAACTTCTTTCGTAAGTGAGATTTGGGGAAAGGGAGAGAATTTTCCTCTCTTTAATTTCCATTTGGGCCCTTATCCTCTTGTGGTAAATTCCTAGTTTGCCCTCAACTTGGGCTTAAATTTTGATTTAACGTTGACTTTTTGTGTAGTTCCTAGTTTGTCCATTATTGTGTTTAATTTTGAATTTGACCGTGATTTCTTGTTTTATTTACAATTTGTTCATAATTGTGTGTTTAATTTCGAATTTGACCATGATTTCTTATTTGATTTGCAATTTGTTCATAATTGTGTGTTTAATTTCAAATTTGACAATGAGTTCTTGTTTGACTTGCAATTTGTCCATAATTGTGTGTTTAAGTTCGAATTTGACCATAATTTCTTGTTTGATTTGCAATTTGTTCATAATTGTGTGTTTAATTTTGAAGTTACTTGTTTAATTTCAAGTTTGACCATAATTTGCTTGTTTAATTATCAATTTCATTTTGGTTTTTAATTTGAAATTTTCAAATGAGTTTCAATTTGTTTTTAATTTAGAATTTCCAGCTGGTTTTTAATTTAAATGGTTTCACACCACTCATAATTGTTAGTTCTTGTTTTATTTCTAAAATGTTAATTAATAAATATGAGACATTTTAAAATAAAGAACAATTTTTTTTTATGCAAATCATTTTCAAACTTATTTTTAAGATTAGAGTTCAATAATTGAACTTCTTGTTTAATATAAGCATTTAACAAAATCATTTCATTTAAAAGGGGGTTTATTTTGAGGACTGAGTAATATGTCATCGTGGGGTACTCCTGTGCAGGTGTACGAAAATATTCATTTTCTTTTTATTTTATTATTATTTGTTTTAAATAAAGTCATGTAAATCCTATGAGAGATAATAAAATTTTTCAAATTCTTGAGGTTAAAAATTTTCCTTCAAATAATAGAAAATTCTAACATGATAATAAATTGATGGGTATAATTCCGCTCACCACATCGACCTGACCTTACTTTATTTTTTAAAGTTAAGGTAAGATCAAATGAGACATTTGCTTTTTTCTTCAAAATAAAGAACAAATTTGTGATAAGATAATTGGATAATATAAAATAAAATGTGGTAACCGTTTTTAACGGATGTAGTAGGGTGTTAATCTCTTCCCTACGCACAAAAGACTCTCGAACCTAACTTGGTTTATGCAGATCATTTTTTTATCTTAATTAAGTGTCCAATCACACCTTCAATATGGTTGGTGGCGACTTTAAAATTCTTTTAATTAAAGAAGACTCTTAAAAGAAGATATTGGTTGCTCCGCGTCGCGATCACATTGCGACAAGTCTAAGAAAAAATAAGCATACAAACAATTATTGATAGAAGATAAAGCCAAATATTACTTATATATTCTTTTTAATTCTATCGATGTTGTATATTAATGTAGTTCTAATAGCAAATAAACATGGAAACAAATTATAGGTGGAAAACAAAACTAAATATCACTTATATACCCTTTTTTATATATGGATCGATATGGTATATCAATGATAGGCTTGATAATAAATGAGCATGCAATGATATTAAACGAAAATTAAATACCACAAATTTACCATTTTTAATCTATTGATATGATGAATTGATGATAGACCTTATAACAAATGAGCATGCAAACAATCACTAATAGAAAACAATTTCAAATATCACTAGTATACCATTTTTAATTTTATTGATATGATATATTAGTGATAGACCTAGTAACAAATGAGCATACAAACAATAATGGATAGAAAATAAAAGTTAAATACCACTAATATAGTATTTTTTTTATTCTATTAATATGGTATATCAACAATAAAATCTAAAAATAAATGAATATATGCAAGCAATCACTTATAGAAATTAAAACAAAGTCAAATAAATATTATTGATATACCATTTTATATTCTATTGAAAATGAACATTATAGTGAACGAGCATGCCAATAATCAATAATAATAAATGTTTATCACTAATAGACCTTAATCATTGACAGACGTCTATCATTGATAAACCTTAATCAACGATAGATCTGCCATTAATAAACTTATGACATTGAAATACGTAGATAAGATACCTAAATCAAATCTTCTTATTTTTTTTTCTTAAAAAAATCTTTTAACCCTGGAAAAGAAAACCAAAACCCTAAACTCTGAATTTGAAACCTAAACTTTCAATCTGGAACGCTAAACCCCTAGAAAATGATATTAGTATGAAAAAAAAAACTTGAGGAAGAACGAAATTAAATATAAAGCAAAAATCAAATATCTTAATAAATCTATTTTTTAAGAAATAAATAATTACAAATGCTTAGATTTTGTAAAACATGACAATCAATCAAAACTAAATCTAAATGGAAAATTAAAATAGGTACAACAGTTACGAAAAAAAATATAATAAAAATATTAAAAGTAATCGTATTCTATTCAATTAAATATTAAAAAGAATCGTATGATATCTAATTGTAAATATGTAATTCCCACAAATATATAGTTGTGTAAATTTTACTTTTCTAGTAGCTGGCCGAGACTCACCTCCGATCCCAAACCGCTTACTCATGGTGACTTATTATATATATATCTCCGGACCACATGTGAAAAGTTTCACAATGGTCAATGCAAGAACATTTCCTGCAATAACAAACAACAAAGTAGCCATGGATTCTGATTTGATGAAAGATATATCCACCGGCCAATAGGATTCATATGGGTCAACATTTCATTACTCTTCTTTGTACATATGATGATTGAAAATTGAATTTACTAATTCAAACAATTTTCATCGATTTGTATGATTTTGAGGATTTTTTCCAGAACTTCGGTCGACATTGAAATTTCAAATCTCGTTGCCGACCACATATATTCTGATTTTGATGGGGGAAATTTTACAATACAAGAACTCTGGAGTCTGTTGCCGATGAATACGTCGCATGAAATTAAGGCCACCACTTCCACTGGGTATGAATCTCCACCCACTTTGAAAATAATGCAGCCACCAACAATTCTTTCCATATTTGGACAGTTCAGAAAGCTAATACTTTTCAAATTTGTGGTGGAGTGATAGTTCAACCATTCTGAGGTCTCACCCTTCCATGTAATGAACTCTCTTCCAAAGTCACCTAAGTTGAAGTCCTATGGCATAAGAAAAAATGTGCACAAAAAGTTAAATAATGAGAGAAATAATAACATGATCGATCATATGGGCGATAATATTAACCTGTTTTCTGAATATCATATCTACAATATTGTCTGGAATTCTAGCCAACAATTTGCAGACTATGGCATCCATTTTCTGTACGTACTGCGGAGGATTTGAGATTTGCGGAAGAAACTTGCAACTCCTTAACTGAAGATTCCTCACAGACATATATTTATGAAGACACGAGGGTAGACTAGAAAATTTATTTTCCTTCAACAGTAGATCGTTTAAGAAAGTGGAGACATCATAAAATGTTTTCAAGAAATCTACATTTGATATGCAACATTGAAGATCCAACAAAGTCAGCTTGGGAAGATTTGGAATTAGTGAACAGGAAAATACCGAGCTTGATGGAGTAATAATTTCCTTAATCATTTTTGAAGAGGAAGATGCTGGTTGGCTAGCAGGCTCCCATTTATGGCGAAAAGTGTCAAGTCTAGAACACCCACGAACACTAAGTTCCTCGAGATTCTTTAACGAATGGATTGCATTTGGGAGAGCTATGAGGTTTGTGCAACCGTCAAGGCTTAAAACCTCAAGCCTTGTAAGATATCCAATTGATGATGGTAGCTCCTTTATAGCTGTAAACTCCAAAAGCATCAACCTTAAAGATTTCATGTTTTCATCAATTTCCGGAAACTGTTCCAGCTTGCAGCAGCCAGAAAGATTTAAAACTTCAAGCGACCTTAACCTGAAGTAGCTTGAAAGCTTTTTAAGGTTAGAGCATTGTTCAAGGTCCAAGGTAACAAGCTTATCAAGAGATCCAATAGACTCATTAATCCTTCTTAAATTTGTGCATTTTTTCAGACACAATCTCTTGAGATTTGGTGTTGCAGAAAGGTCAGGAATTTCTTCAAGCTTTTTACAACAAGCGAGATTCAAATCATTAAGAAACTTTAACCGTAAATAGCTTGGAAGCGTTTTAAGGTTAGAGCATCGTTCCAAGTCCAAGGTAATAAGATTACCAAGAGAAACAACTGACTCACAAATTGTACTTAAGTTCTTGCAATTTCGCAGGAACAATCGCTCGAGGTTTGATGCAGCAGATAAGTCAAGAATTTCCTCTAAGAAAATAGAGTGACTAAGATTAACGTGCTTCAACCTTTCACAATTCTACACATGGAAAACAAATAAAAATGAAAATCAATAAATAAGCTAAGCTTCCAAGAAAAATTAAACAAACAAGTAGACATATAATAATATAATTTACCTTAAATATTTTCCCCAAATTTCTGATGTGGCTATGTTGCAAATCTAGTCCAATCAGCTTTTTTCCAATAAAGCATGGAGACAAAGATGGAAATGCAAATCCAGACCACTCAATCCACCTCAATGTATTAGGTAGATACTCAAGATTCGTAGAAAATCTTGCATTTCGGAAAATAAGCAATCTAAGATTTTTCATGTTTCTAAAAGCTTGAGCATCAATGTCCAACTCTCTAGCTTTAGGCAAGTCTAACTTTATGGCTGTAACTGCGTCTGTTCCCTACAAAGTCGTGAATTCAATAATTTAACATTATTGATAACTTACTAGCTCTAACTAACATTTTCCATCACAAAGTTTTGGAAATAAGTAAATGAAGATACTTTGGGTAAGGTTACTCACTAAATTCTCCGTCAACACATCCACAACGTCTTCTTCCACCCACAACCTACTCCTTTTTCCAGGCTCAAAAGATTCACCACGAACAATTAATTGACCCATCTGTCGTATTAAATCATGCATTTCCACCTTGTCATTTTCAATTGTAATAAGTGAAAGATCCATGAGAACCGTAATTCCGAAATCTGGATTGCGATTACATGCCTTTAATATATTCTTAACACAGTTAACATTCTCTCCCACCAATAAACAAGAAATATCAAGGAAAATATCTTTTACTTTGTCTTCAAGCCCATCAAAACTTATTTGAAGAACATCTTGAATACCTTTGTCAAGGGAGTTTTCAAATTCATCTAATATACTTTTCCATTTTGCTGGATCTCTGCCACGAAGGAAAGAACCCAAAATGACAAGAGCCAAAGGAAGACCTTTACAATAACCTACTACACGTTCAAAAAGGTCTAAATAATTTTTTGATGGATGACTTTCCATAAAAGCATGCCAACTAAAAAGTTCAAGGGCTTTAACATAATTCAATCCTCCAATAATGCCATAGGTTTCATCAAATTCTAGGCTAAGAAGTAAATGTTTATTTCTTGTTGTCACAATGATTTTACTTCCTCGACCGAACCAATCACGTCCGCCAACTAATGCTTCTAATTGCTCACGCTCATTCACATCGTCGAGAAGTATAAGAACTTTCATTAAATGTAGTCTATCCCTTATGATATTAATTCCTCTGTCAAGATTGCCAACCTTCAAATCATCTTTTAAGATCTCATAAAGTAGCTTTTCCTAGTTGAACTAGGCCATCAAAGCGTTGTGAGGCTTTTCTAACATTTGAAAGAAAACTGCAACCTTCAAATTGATTAGCAATTTTATTGTATAAAGCTTTAGCCAAAGTTGTCTTACCAATGCCTCCCATGCCATATATCCCCACCATTTTAACATCATTAGACACAACACAGGATTGTAACATCAAATTTTCTAGTTGAGAATCAATTCCAACAGGATATTTTGCTACATATAATGGAGTATGATTTAATTTAGACAATACTTCATTGGTAAGGTCCCGAACAAGATCAGCCTCATCCTTCCTGTCGTTAAGTGCGTACATCATACACAAATAAAAAATGATAAACATAAAAAATAATAATAATAAAATAATAATAATAATAATAAATAGTAGAGTAAAGTTAAATTACATTTTGACATTGAATATTCTAGGATTAAAATAGTTGATTTTATCGCTGATTGGTCATAATGTGCTCATTATACAAGAAAAATAGGGAATTGGAAAAGGAAAGCGAAAAAGTGTCTAGAAAAATACCTAGTTGCTAGATCCCAACCAGCCAAACCAGCAGCAGTAGTTAAAGCTTCCTTCCATGTTTGGATCTTGGTCATGAATTGATGCTTGGCCAACGCTTCTCCAAAGCTACCGGTTTGTTTTCGTACATCAAATGGATTCACCTTATAGAAGACCGGCAAAACTATCTGTCCCTTGGATTTCATACACTCAACTATTTTCACTAGTTCATCCAAACACCAAGTGGAAGATGCATAATTTTCAGAGAATATAATAATGGATATCCTAAATCCCTCTATAGACTTGAAAAGGGATTCAGAAATTTGGCCACCCTTGTCTAGCTTGTCATCTATGAAGAAGTTGACTCCCTTTTGACGTAAGGCCATGTTAAGATGACTGGTGAAATTGGATCGAGTATCCTCTCCTCTGAAACTCAAAAACACATCATAACTCCACTTGATATTTGGAGAAGACGACCATGATTCTGCCAGAGTAATGGGAGAACCCATCACAGAAGCAACGCACAGAAAAAATACCAAAACGGTAAAGGAACAATTTTCTCTACCAGTGGCAACG
Source organism: Trichosanthes truncata (assembly GCA_033996785.1). NCBI lineage: Eukaryota > Viridiplantae > Streptophyta > Magnoliopsida > Cucurbitales > Cucurbitaceae > Trichosanthes > Trichosanthes truncata. Next base: position 40,056,952 of record JAWPNB010000004.1, on the reverse strand, counting down.
CTTTTGAAGAATACAGAGCAAAAATGAATAAAAATGCATTAACTAAAAGTGGGTGTACAGAGCAGAAGACTTGAGGCATTTTGAATAGGGCCCAATTAAAGACTGTTCTCCGCCAGTCGCCATGTTTCCTGCACTTTTTCGCATTTGAAAGCCAGTTTTCTAACACCTTTCTAAACAATTTGTATCATTATACATAAGTTCAAAATTTCAAATCCACTCTTTTCATAATTATACAGTTTTTGTCGGACATAAAGATGGATTATATATATATATATATATATTTGAGTTCAACAATATAATTTTGAGTAGAGAGTTTCGTACTTCTAACTTCTTGAGAATACTACATGTCAATTATTACTAAGTTATGCTCACTTTGACATACATAAATATTATATAAAATAAAGATTAAATTATATATAAAAAAATACCCTTAAACTTGATAAATTATTCAATAAAACTGCTACAATGCGGTTATCTCATAATAACTGTTGGATGTGGATTTAATAATTTACATGTCTCAAATAACCACTGGATATAAATTCGAGGTACTTCTCTCTCTACAACCAACGCTAAAAAATTGCAAGCCACATTGTATGGCGGCCTCACCGAATAATTTCTCCTCAAACTTTACCATTTGTTTAAAAAATACATCTATTCTTTTAAAAGTTGCAATATTATACCCTAGCTAGACCTTTTGTTGCAACTTTTGAAAGAATAAAGGTTTTTTTTTTAAACAAAAGACAAAGTTGAGGGATATTTTTTTATAATTTAGCCTAAAATAAATGTTTGAATTGCATTTTGGGTCCTTGAACATCAACTTTCAATATTTTCACTTTGGTTTCTAAAATTTTAAGTTTGTTTGTTTTATTTTATGGTCAACTTTTAAAATATCTATTTTATTCATTGAGTTTTCGAAAAAAGAATTGACTATTTTCTTCTTTGAAATATTATTTTGCCACCTAATATTCACTTATATCTCATGCACATCTCCAACACATGCGGTTTGATGAGAAAGAGATGAACCTGCTTTCTCAATATTATATCAGCATTGTCAGGACTTAATTATAACCAACTATTCGCAGCCTCTGGCATCCACTACGTCTACGCACTGGGGAAGGTTTGCGATGTTTTGAAGAAACCTGCAATTCCTTAAGCCAAGAGACCATATAAGGACGTAAAATTGTGGAGAAAGGGTTTAGGGTTTAGACTCGTGAATTATTCCTCAAATTTGAGCATTCTCTAAGATACAATTCCTTAAGGTTTGATGATGCAGCAGAATTTCCTTGAGTTTTTCGCAAACACTTAGACTCAAGAACTTCAAGAAACTTTAACATGAAGTGGCTTGGAGGCTTTTCTAGGTTGACACAACCTCCAAGGTTCAATGTAATAAGCTTACTAAGAGAAGCAACAGACTCCTCCTTAATCATTTTCAAACTTATATATGCATCTTGCAAGATATAATTTTCCAAGGTTTAATGCTGCAGAGAAGTCAAGAATTTCCTCTAAGTCAAAACCACTAAAGAAATATCACATACGATAGCATTAGAAAAATGCTATCGTAGACTATCGATAGCGTTTTCAACACACTGTCATAGTCGATGTTGACTTTCAATAGCATTTTTCGATGCTATAAAAACCGCTATAAAAAATCGATTTTCGATTGCATAATTTTAATGTTATGGAAACTTTTAATAGCGTTGGAAAAAAACCCTATAATTTCTCTTTCATAGCGTTTTTAAATAGCAGTGAGAAAATGCTATAAGAGACATATCATAGCATTTTTAAGCCTGCTATCGTAGCCGATGTTATTAAAAGTCCTTGACTTTTGATAGCGTTGTTCCAACGCTATAGACTAAAAAAATCTATTTTTGATTGCATAAGTTTACTGTTATAGAAATTAGCGTTAGCAAAAATGCTATGATTGATCTTTAATAACATTTTTTTATAGTAGTAAACAAATGCTATAAAAAACATATAATAACATTTTTAGCCTTGCTATGGTAGGTAATGTTATGGGCAATAGGTGATTATTTAATAGCATTTTTAATAATTTATTTTTTATTTACATTTGTACCATTTTTGAATAGTACGTAAAAGTTTAAGATTGTTAAATTTCTATCAAACCATATTAAATAACATTTAATAGCACCATATCAAATAAGGTTGTTAAAACCACTTTTAACTTTTGTACTACTTAATTACATATAGAAAAACTGAAAACTTATAATTTAGACAATTAAATCAATACAAGAAACAATTAACATTAATTGTTAAAGCGTTTGAACGCAATAATGTGATTCTTCTATCACTACAACACTCCATACATATAAATAACCGCTATTTTTTTTTTAGAGATAGTCATTCTATTGTTGAACAAAAAACAAAGTAACCTCTATAGTCTCTTTAGGTTACATTATTTAGTCTTCACATCCAGCTCTCATGACTAGTCTAATTTTATCCTTGACTGCTGAAAAAGAACATAATTTTCCCATCAAATTCGCCTCAAACTCTTTAATCAAATATGTGTTTGTACAAAAAATAAAATAAAGTCTACAGTAAATTTACTATCCAAAAAAACAAACTAATGGCAATTTGTTAGTCCTCAAATACCCTTAATAGCAAATGGAAAACAAGCTGGCAACTTCTTCCATGTGTAACGAACTTGCAATCCCATGAATATTGAAGAAGCTCCACAAAAAGATTGTTCTAATCAAGTACTCCATTTCATTCTAAGGGTAAAATGAAGAAAAATTCAACTTTTCTTCCAACTTTTTTTTCTGCAGCCTCCTAAACTTCGACTTAGATTACTTGAACTTGAATTGTATGAGCTTTTAAAGAAGAATCACTAAAGTTCACAGCAAAAAATAGCAAAACATTGGAAAAAGATTAAAATTAGTCAACAACAATGCAACATCTTTCTCCCAAAAATCCTTGCAAAAATCAGCCATCTATCTTCTTTCCTTTAAATGTTTACACAATTTAAAAAAAAAAAAAAAAACATCAAAATTATTTCTCTATCTAAAGCCCTCAAATTCCCAAAAACAAAAACCTGCATACACATTCTCAAGAAATACACCCACTTTTTTTTTCTATTAAAAGAAAGCTTCATCCATGCATGCCAAAAGAGATTGTTTATGAGATTATTGAATTGCTTCATATAACAACTAACTAATAGAACATGTATATATTAAATTCATAGAACAGTAAAAGTTTTGAAAGAATTTCATTTTCAAAAGAAATAAAACTAAATAAAATTAAATACTTGGGATAATCCATCTATTAATAAAATTCAACAAGTTAACCATTGTAACGACCCGATTTCCTACTACGACACTCTAGATGCGGAAGCATGACCTAGTTACCTCGCTCATGCCCGAAATTTCGGCAACATGACGGCGTAACTAGGAGAAACCAAAATTTTACAACCACCTGATAAAAATGAAAGACACTTCTATAATTCAGATAAAACGCTCAGCATCCAACAAACTACAACAAGTATGCTGAGCTTCAACATCAAACACAGGGTTCTAAGAAACTCTAGACAAGTACACGATAACTAAAGAATATTTAGATTTTACAACCAGCACCCTACAACAAGAAACAAGCTACAAAACTAAGAATAAACAATTAAAGAAAGGAAACTAGGGAAAAGACATTTGGTGGAGCCTCCATAGTCTCGTCAAGTCGTCGCCTACGTCATCCACCCCGAGAATGTGCACAATCTGCAAAACAGACACATTAGCAAGGATGAGTATAAACATACTCAGTAAGTTGCCCACTTAAGGGTCCAACTTTTAAAGAAACCATATCAAGAAGAAAACTGTTCTTACTCACACTCGTGCTTAGATTCCAAATACTTCCGTCAATTATTTTAAGAGTCCATTTAACCTTTCACAACATTCACTACTACCTGACCCTAATTTCGTGTCATACCTGCGAGTCCTGTAACCTAAAACCCAAACCTGTGAAGGTCTATAACCCTCACACTCATCTCAATAGATAAATCACCCCTAGGCTAGCACACAGGCGCTAGGGAACGCATTCCCTACGCTCAACATAATGGGGAATCACCCCTAAGCTAGCACACAGGCGCTAGGGAACGCATTCCCTACGCTAAACATACTGGGGAATCATCTCTCAGCTAGCACACGGCAATAGGAAACGCATCCCTATGCTCAACACAGTGGGGAATCACCCCTAAGCTAGCTCATCGGCAATAAGGAACGCATTCCTTATGCTCATCACATCACATACGTTCTAGGCTTACAAACTCGCACGAAGGAACAGAATTAGGGTAGGTAGCACCAATCTAATGGGCCTTTGAACTTTCACAACAGCTTTGGAACCTTTCGGGTCACTCCACCTTACCACATTCATCCATCATGCCCAAATCACAAACACAAGCTGGCCCGAAGGTTTCAAACACTTTTAATGGGGAACCACCCCCTAAGCTAGCGCACGGCAATGGGGAACGCACCCCTATGCTTATCATACTGGGGAATCACCCCTAAGCTAGCACACGGCAATAGGGAACGCATCCCTAATTCACACAAACAAAGGGGAAAAGCAATCCCTCCAGCCTTTCCAATTTCTATAACGTCATACGCCTTATATATATATATGTATATATATAGGCGAGACACAAATTCTAACGAACTCAACCGAAATGGTACTTACTTTCCAAGCCAGCGGTAAAACGCTCCATTCCTCGTTCCTTTAAGAAGCTATTCGTAGCATATGACCCAGGCCCACCTTCCATAAACAACCACAATCCCATCGTAATGACTTTTCACCATAGATCCCAAGCACGAGTCTCAAGTAAGATCTTATATTCTAGTTCACCGGCACTTCTAAACAAATCTTACTTAATTCGAAACCCATATATGTGCTAGGGGCATAAAGCCCTCAACCATTTAACTCAGAAATCGGCCCCTAACCCGTCTCAACCAAGTTAAATACAGCTCGTCATTCCAAATACTTCAAACGCAAGGATTGCTAAACCATTTAGTCTTTTAGCTCAACGTTCGAGGTTTTATAGCCACTCTGAATTCCACCTCAAGCCTCATATCACAACAATCCAAATATGCATGCTTGTACAATCTAACTGACTACCCATACGTCCTTACTTTATAAGAAACCATGATCATATTCCAAAGGGTTAATCTATAACCAAATCCATTACTAATTCACAAGGCCAAGTTCTTAGGAGCATCCCACTAGGAATTATGATTTATACAAAGCCACTCAACTAAACTGACAACCTTCTTCAAATTCTTGGGTTTAGGTCCATTAAGGCAAAACTCATTTTGAAGTGTTTACTAGGCGAAACATCCAACAACTATCATGCTCACATATATACTTCATTCTCGAAAGATTCATTCCCACAACCGCTTAACATACACCAACTCAACAACCACTCTCTTAAGTGCTACTCATGTTAAAACAACCATTCAAAACCTTAAACCCCTAATTACACATTTATACTTACAAGGGTAAGCTATAATCAAATTCATTTATAACCCCCGGCACATTTTCATCCATTCACTTGTAACTTTGAATCCCTTAACTAAAGTAGCGACAAGTTTCAGGCAATCTTAAGCCCAGCACGATAATTCTTATATTGATTTAACCAACTACGACATCGCGCACATACTCATAATTTAGGCAAGAATGACTATTCACAAATCACCACATTCATGTCCAGACTTGTCCAATTACAACCTCGATCAAATTCTTAAAAAGGTTCATTTACTAACATACTAAACTTGAAACCTTAAGCCACTAATTCCTTTATGACCACAACTTAGGCCGTTTTAGCTCAAGATTACTTCTAAACATAACCTCTAACCTTTTCATATCTCATAACCACCGCTTTCAAGCATGCTTTCAAAATTAACAAACTATCAAACATACATTTCAATCAAAAAGGAATTTAAATGACTTAAATCCAAATGACTACTTACTTAAGCCGAATAAATAATTTACGAGCTTGATTCTTGCCCAAACTTAGACTCCAAAGCTTGCTGACAATTTAAATATTCGTCTCCAATTCCGTAGTTTGATTCTCAAATCCATATCCTGTAAATTTAGTCCATTGGTTAACGATCGATCCAATTAAAGTTCTTAATTAAATTCAATTGAGTAACGAAATTACCCAAATCGTAACACGATCGTAACTGGGACCGTTCGAGCTCGAAATTTGGAATCGGAGACGGCGGCGCGTGGCGGGAGCACGGCGGCGCGTGGGGCTTCCGATCGGCGCGTGAGAGCGCGTGAGGTCTCGTTTTCGTGCGAGGCTCGCGGATCTGGGTTGACCCGAACTTGTGGGGTCGGATCTGAGCGGGAACCGGCGAGCTGGGGTGACTGATTTGGCCGAACCGGACGAAATCCCGGCTTCCAGCGAGACGCCACCTGCAAATCCGACACTGGCGACCAGCGTTCGTGAGCTTCGACGGGGCTGAACGTGACGAGGTGGTCTGAGTTGCCCGGCGAAGAAGCTCACGGCGAGCTGCTCGCGACTGACGGAAGAAGAAGAGAAAAAGAAAAAAAAATGGATGGGTGATCGGCAGGGCTGCAGTTCGACTGACAGAAGAAGAAGACGATGGATGGGTGTTCGGTCGGAGAGAGCGAGAGAGAGAGAGAGAGAGAGAGAGAGAGCTGCCGGCGAGAGAGATCTTCGGGAGAGAGGAAGAGAAATTGAGGAAGAAGAAGAAGAAAAGATGATAAGGATGGAGAAAATTTTATTATTATTATTATTATTAAATTACTAATATGCCCTTTTGACCATTATTTCTTTCCATTTTTGCCCTCCTAACCTTCCAAAATTTCAAATTCACTCTAAAATCAATATACTTAAGAAATTTTTATCCAACTTGATTTCCATAATTCAAAATTAATGTTTCTAAATAAACCGGTCGTTACAACCATCCTACTAGCTAGACATTAAAGAAAAATGAGTAATTACACAACATGAATTAGCCCATCAAAGTTCCAAAACTAGTACACAACAAACTAGCAAGCATATACTCGGTTTTTTTTTTTTTAGAAATTTCTAACTTACCTTTTAATCTTTTCTTTACAAATTCTTCGATGCTACAAATCATCTATGATATGCTTAAGATGTAATGAGCTCTAAATCGATGATTTAGCTAACAACTCCAGATCATGTGAATTAAAATAAATAGTACTATTATCCAACTAACATGTAAAACTTAAATATGAAAAAGCAATTGTTTACGGCTTCCAGCTACTGAGCTACATGAACTCCTCCATCATTATGCTCTTTTTGACCATTTCCTCTCAGTCATGGCTTCCTTTAAGTTCCAATTGAGTTGCCTCTGGTTCTACAACAGTTAGGCCTAAAAAATTTGTTTAGAGCTAGTGACAGTGTTGGTCATCTCAACAACACCAATGAAGCTTTGGCTTCTTGACAAAGACTAAGGATAAAAAAGAGAAAAAAGGGATCAATTACTTCAAAAGTCACGATAACAAGAGAAAATTTTGCATTTACCAACTTTTTCCTTATTCTTTCCCTTTTTCAATTAGAGATCAATTACTTCAAAAGTCACGATAACAAGAAGGTCTATTCTAGAACATATTACAAACAATAATTTAAAAAGTTTACTCTTACCAATTCTTCAACTAGAGATCAATTATTGGCCCTCAAATTTTTGTCATTGAATAGAACCTTGCTTTTGATACTCTTTTGATTAATGGCCTGCAACAAAGTCAAAAAAACCATAGAAGGCCAAATGCACAAGTGGATAAAATTAAAAATAATTCAAACTATATTTTAGTAGTTATATGGACAAAACAAAATTAATAAAAGTTATCCAAACAAGAAGGTCAGAAAAACCATAGAAGGCCAAATGCACAAGTGGATAAAATTTAAAATAATTCAAACTATATTTTAGCAGTTATATGGACAAAACAAAATTAATAAAAGTTATCCAAACAATAAAATAAACATAATGAATATGCTGGACTGCCTCTAGGATAATTATTGAACATATGCAAAATTTCTCAAAATGACCATAAAATACCTTTTTGCTACCTCATGCATCATACTGAAATAAGCATGTGAAATGAGAAGGATACATAAATCTCACCATTCCATTTGATAGATTATATATAAATTTGAACACAACATCACAATATGTGACTCAACAACTCTTTTTTCTTTTTGTAATTCATAAAGAAGAGAGAAAGAGAGATGGCTCATGACAAGAAGGAAAAGAAGAGACTACATTTTTTGGCTACAAAGTAACTGATAAAAGCAAATTTATTTCTTTGAAGTTGAAAAAAATACCTTGAAGGTTAAGCAACACAACTTATGTTTTTCGGTCACCCATTTCCAATATAATTAAGAAAATCCATGTCCCTCTTGCCCTAGCCAAAATAATTTCTCAAACTTTGAAAACATCAAACAGCTCGATTTGGCATGGGTGGTTCTTGAACAAATTACACTTCTTTTTTTTCCTGCAAAACCAACCAACAGATTAAAAATCAAAAGAAAAGTAGCGAAAAATGGACAATTGGATCTAATTTTGAGCTTACCCTTTACAAGCCTTGCAAGGACACTTGTTGGACTGAGATTTAGAACTGCAGACAAATTTATGAGCTAATTTTAGACACAACTAATATCATAAAGCATTTCTCAAACAGAAAAAATTCGGTGGTTTGCATATACCAAACTCTAAAGAGACTAACTCAAACAAGAACTAGTAGCTTATAGTAATGAGCCTTGGTTTTCAAATAGAATGTGAAAAACACACGGGAAAACTACAATTGCATTGATGTCAAAAAAACATAAATAATTAAATGGAAGTAAACTTGCCTCACCGCAAATAGAACAATTGTCTCCAGCTTAAAGCTTTCCCTATTGCTTTCTTAATAAGTAGAAAGACCAATGTTCAAGATAAGCACCCTAATTAATTAAAAAATGTTGTGAAATAAATACTCTACATCAATTCCAACCAGTGAAGTGAATCTTACCTTTCTGAAAAAGAAATCCATATGCTATAGCTGTAATAGTGAGATCGGTAAACATGAGAAACCATGAAGTTTCAAAGGTAATATCATTCAACCAAGGATGGATCTAATACTTTTCTATTCATTTGTAACACTATTATTGCGCTCATCAAATAAAAAAAAGGACACAAAATGAATTGCTAGCTCAAATGTAACAACATTAAGTGACGAAATAAACAAAAGGACATAAAGTGAATTGCTAACTCAAATGTAACAACATTAAGTGACGAAATAAATAAAAGTACAATGTGAAGTGCTAACTCAAATATAACTCCATAAAATAAACAAAATAACTAAAACTTGAATTGCTAAGTGGTAACTCAAATGTTATTTAGCAAATTGAGCCCTAAAATAGTACAAAACTTCAAAAGTCCACATATTTATAGTATATTCCAATGAGAAGATTGTCATACACAGGAGATTGATGTAATCCGAAAAGTGGCCTGGCACAATCCATAGTGAAGCATTCACGTCATGAACCTATCAAAAAAGAGAAATGATCAAGAACGAAGCTCAATTTCAATCTAAAATTTCTCTTTCATGAAAAGTAAATTTTCTTTCATCAAGGAAGAAGACAACAAATTAAAAAAAAAAAAGTATATATACCAGTTCTTAATGAATTTCTTAAATAGAAAATAAAAGAAAAGAAGACATTTGGAGAGTCCATACTGTCTAGGATTTGGAGGACTAAAGTGCAAATTTATCCTAACTTAATGTAAATCCTTGTCCTAAGCTGCATAACTAACCTTCCAGCAATTTAGCATAATAATGAAAATTAAAATATTATTGGCAAAATATGATTTTATGGCATAGTAATTAGCATGTAAATAGTAAATGATCAAAATTAATATTTAACTAAAAGCACATCCACGGTTAACATTGCAGTGACCAAAGTACTAGTATACTATATGTTAAACCGTACTCTAGTTATGTTGAAATCAACAGTAAAAACATACTTAGTTTCTCTGCTTCAAGTTAACCTAAAATCCTCCTTTATAAAAGGAACAAGGTTGTACAGAAAACTCCAAAGATTTATTTGCTTAGAAGACTTATCCATGAGTTACGTTGTAAAATTTCCAAGAAAGCTTCAATAAAATTTGCTCATTTCATAGTGGATGTTGGCCTGAGTGTGAACCACTATACATCTTTCTTCTTTTTCCTTTTTGTCTTAGCTTCTATCAATTACTCTTTAGCTAGCATATCCTTGCATTAGAAATCAAAGCCTTTTCTTTCCTCTTTCGCATATGTTCTTTTTCTGGCTTTCATTTCATTGCATGTGTGTTTTGATCTGGAGCAGTAACGTCTAGCCCACATGTTGGAGTAAAGGCTGCAATGTGTAAACCACAACAATAGATCATTTCGAACATAACAAAAAAGAGGGAACAAAGAGAGTAAAACTTTTGACTGTTTTCCATCCTTCCACTCTAAGGATTTCCTTAAGAACCTATTTGAAATCTACTGCAATGAAGGACAAAAAAAATCTAGTGTCTTCCATTCTTTCACATCAAGGACCAAGAATACAATAAACAAAAGGTTTCTCTGTACATCCAATTTTTGTTGAGATTGCACAGGATTATATATAATGCATCCTATGTCTCTTATTCTACTTTATCATAACTTTTCAGCCAAGTTGAATTCTGATTTTATTCCATTTATATATATATATATAAACTAATGATTCATCCAAATTTAACCTCCCATTGCAAGTCTGATTAAAAACCTTAAATAAAAATATAGTTTGAAGTTGAAAATTTTATCTTTCAATGTTTTTCTGCAAAATTTCCTACATAGTTTGTACCCACTTCAAATAACAACTAAGCACGAAACATTACAAGTAGCACCACCTTCCACTACAACAAACATCACAAGTAGTATTAGTGTGTGATCTTTAATTGAAGCTAAGATCTAAAGAATATAACACTTCGAAATAAGGAAATACCAGTGTGATATTTTTCCTGAATTATAATCCTCACTATCCTAGTACAGGCTATGTTTAAACCTAAGAGACGTCACGAAATCTCGAACTCTAACACCTAGCTTATAAGCATAAATCTTGAAGAAGCTAAAATTTAAAAACTAAATCTTTAAGATCACATAATTTTTTATAGAGCCTTTTACTTTTAGCCTACTTTAACTAAAATTAATTGAGATAAGATGAATTGAATCATAAAAATTATTAGAACTTCTCTTAAAATTTGCACGTCTTTTAATCCTTAACTGTAATGCCCGGCTTAATTATAGGCATTAATTTCAAATTATGGAAATTAAGTTGGAATGATTTGCATCGGGTAATTTAAATTTGAAGGTTAAATTGAAATTTGGAATGAGAAAAAGGACAATTTTGGAATTAATGTTTGGTCAAAGGGCAAAATTGGAAGTTGATTTTTTTTTATATATAATCCCCCATCCTTATCCACTATTTTTTTATTATTATTTTATTATTTTATTATTATTTTTATTATTATTTTTTTTCTTCTCTTCTTATTCCTCACGAGGCCCCTCCCTCACCGAACACACACACTCTCTCTCTCTCTCGGCCGAACTCCTCCATCTGTTTGCTTCTTCTCTGTCTTCTTTCTGCCGGCAGCCACTGCAAGCGTCTCCGACCAAGTGCTCGCCGGATTTGAATCGCCGACCAACCTCAGCTCGCCGAACTTCTTCTTCTTCTTCACCGAATAGAACCACTCGCCGTCCAGCCTCGCAACGACCGTCGGAGCTCCGAATCGAAGACCCACGCAATTCCGATCGCCGAATTTGCTTCAGCACCGCCGCGCGAGCTCCCAAGTCGTGTTCAGCACTTCGCCGGACGCCTCCTCGACGGTTCTGCAGCTCAGACCTCACCGAAAAATGCTGCACGGAGCTCAGATCCGACCCGCCGAGACCGGATCTGCCCAGATCCGTGAGCCACGCGCTAACTGGAGTCCTCACGCGTCGGCCACGCACGCCCACGCGCCGCCGTCTCCGATTCCAATTTTCGAGCCTGAACAGTCCCCGTTACGATCGCGTTCTGACTTGGGTAATTTCGTTACTCAATTGTTTTTAATTAAGGACTTTAAATGGGATCGATCGTTAATCAATGGATTTAATTAGGGGACTTTTTGAGACTACTGGACCATTGAATAAGACTATGGAACTAAGACTCGCTGAAATTAAATTAAAGGACTGGCTTAGTTAAGATTAACCAAAATTGGAGCTCATTTATGAAATTTCAAGAATCTTGGACCAAGTTTTAATAATCATTATTTTATTGGATTATTGAAGGATAAGCAGGAGACCAGAGTTTGGAAGGAATTTTTGCTGCAAGAATAATATTCGTTATTCTATTCGAGGTAAGTAGTCATTTGGATTTAAGCCATTTAAATTCCTTTTTGATTGAAATGTATATTTGATAGTTTGTTAATTTTGAAAGCATGCTTGAAAGCGGTGGTTATGAGATATGAAAAGGTTAGTGGTTATGTTTAAAAGAAATCTTGAGCTAAAACGGCCTAAGTTGTGGTCATAAAGGAATTAGTGGCTTAAAGTTTCAAGTTTAGTATGTTAGCATATGAACCTCTTTAAGAATTTGTTTGAGGTTGTAATTGGACAAGTTTGGACATGAATGTGGTGATTTGTGAATAGTCATTCTTGCCTAAATTATGAGTATGTGCGCGATGTCGTAGTTGGTTAAATCAATTTAAGGATTATCGTGCGGGGCTTAATATTGTTTGAAACTTGCTACTACTCTAGTTAAGGGATTCAAAGTTACAAGTGAATGAATGAAAATGTGCCGGGGGTTATAAGTGAATTTGATTATAGCTTACCCTTGTAAGTATAAATGTGTGGATAGTTGTGTTAAACTAAACAATTATAATCGTTTGGACTTCTGAGATGTTTGGTTAGCTGTGGAGTGCAGAAAACTTGAATTTTAGATTGATTGGTTGATTGGGTTCAATGCTTTTGGGTTCAGGTTGAGTTAGGGGCTGTAGTAGAGCACCCTAAAGTTATGCCATACTCAGGGTCGGGGACTGTATTTTATGTGTTCAGAATGGCTTTATGTTTGGGCTGATTTAACAAGTTTTGGATGGGTCCGAATGTGAGTAGAGGGTTATTGGTCGTCCTGATTTCTAGAATGATTATGGAACTGAATTCTGAATTAAAAGGGATGGAGGGCTATGTGCCGCTAGCACAGGAATGTTCTTGTGAATTACGGGCCGGGTTGTGAATGTGGTCCGGATATAACAAATGATTTTGGTATGGTAGTTTACCCTCGAGATTCCAAAAGTAGTGCGAAAATGCAAGGAGCTTGATAAAATAAAAGCCACCTAACCTTATGTCTCTCCTGAGCGAGTCTGTAACTCTAGGTTGACTAGATGTGATGAGAGTGAGGGATTGTGTTCCTTCACTGTGGTGCTAGCTTAGGGGTGATTCCCCAATTATGTTGAGCGTAAGGATTGTGATCCTTAGCGCCTGTGTGCTAGCTTATGTGTGATTCCCCACTGTGATGAGCATAGGGATGCGTTTCCTATTGCCGTGTGCTAGCTGAGAGGTGATTCCCCAGTATGATGAGCATAGGGATGCGTTCCCTATTGTCGTGTGCTAGCTTAGGGGGTGGTTCCCCATTAAAAGTGTTTGAAACCTTCGGGCCAGCTTGCGTTTGTGATTTGGGCATGATGGATGAATGTGGTAGGGTGGAGTGACCCGAAAGGTTCCAAAGCTGTTGTGAAAGTTCAAAGGCCCGTTAGATTGGTGCTACCTACCCTAATTCTGTTGTTTCGTGCGAGTTTGTAAGTCTAGAACGTATACGATGTGATGAGCATAAGGAATGCGTTCCTTATTGCCGATGAGCTAGCTTAGGGGTGATTCCCCACTGTGTTGAGCATAGGGAATGCGTTTCCCTATTGGCTGTATGCTAGCTGAGGGGATGTGTTCCCTGGTTGCCTGTGTGGCTATCATGATGTGATGAGCATAAGGAATGAGTTCCTTATTGCCGATGAGCTAGCTTAGGGGTGATTCCCCACTATGTTGAGCATAGGGAATGCGTTTCCCTATTGCCTGTATGCTAGCTGAGGGGATGTGTTCCCTGGTTGCCTGTGTGGCTATTATGATGAGATGAGTGTGAGGGTTATAGACCTTCACAGGTTTGGGTTCTAGGTTACAGGACTCGTAGGTATGACACGAAGTGAGGGCTAGGTAGTAGAGAATGTTGTGGAAGGTTAAATGGACCTTTAGAATAACAGAAGAAAGTATTTGTGATCTAAGCACGAGTGTGAGTAAGAACAGTTTTCTTCTTGATATGGTTTCTTTAAAAGTTGGACCCTTAAGTGGGCTACTTACTGAGTATGTTTATACTCATCCTTGCTACTGTGTCTGTTTTGCAAATTGTGCACATTCTCGGGGTGGATGACGTAGGCGACGACTTGACGAGACTATGGAGGCTCCACCAAATGTCTTTTCCCTAGTTTCCTTTCTTTAATTGTTTATTCTTAGTTTTGTAGCTTGTTTCTTGATGTAGTATGCTGGTCGTAAAATCTAAATATTCTTTAGTTATCATGTACTTGTCTAGAGTTTCTTAGAACCCTGTGTTTGATGTTGAAGCTCAGCATACTTGTTGTAGTTTGTTGGATGCTGAGCGTTTTATCTGAATTATAGAAGTGTCTTTCATTCTTATCAGGTGGTTGTAAAATTTTGGTTTCTCCTAGTTACGCCGTCATGCTGCCGAAATTTCGGGCATGAGCGAGGTAACTAGGCCGTGCTTCCGCATCTAGAGAGTCGTAGGAAATCGGGTCGTTACATTAACTCAAAATCTAGTAATTCATTTTTCTAAATTCATGAATCAAAGTCTAATTCATTCTCAAAACATCAACTCATAGCAAAAAAATAGAAAAAAAGTTGCAGACATTAAAAATAAATTCACATACATTGGGTTTCCTTTTGAATTCCTCTTTTTCTTTAAACAAATCTTTTATCCAAGCTCCAAACATGACAATGTACAAATTTAAATCTTGGAGTCACAATGAAAAATCAAATGGTTTTTGAAATGTACCTTAGCAAAAGAGCTTTTTATGTCATTCCTCTAACTTTTTTTTTTTCTCTCTTTCTTGATTCACTTTAATTTGCTACAAACCAAATATCCAACTGGCAAAAAAAAAAAAAAAAAAAAGATCTTTACGAAAGTTTTAAACTTCAAACTAACAAAAAATAAGGAACAAACCAAATATCCAACTTGGTTTATTCTTTTTAACAGATCTTTAAACAAAACCTTTAACTGGAAAAAATGACAAAGAAGTGAAAATAGGTACTGAGAGTAGAAGAGCAACCAACATCAAATTCAAACACATAAAAAAAAAAGAAAAAAAAAAAAAGAAAAAAAAAAAAAGAAAAAAAAAAGAGCAGAAAAATTATGATATGCATCAACCACCAACAATACAAATTAAATTGACTTGAAACCCTTAAAAAAGGGAACTTTAAACTTCAATATACTTTCACAAAATCACCCAAAAGAAAGAGAAAAAAAATATATACAATCTCATTTCAAGTCTTACTAATGACCTTTCCTTTCTCCGTTTTATCTTTATTGAGATCTTTGTGAACAAGAATGAACCAAAAAACAGAAACAACAAATGGGATCTAAGTTCCCAAACAACACGAATCAACATTTATACAAAAAAGAACAAAGAAATTTTACCACTGAAATTCCATCATGTTGATTAGTTGTTATTGAGGAACATGGGGTTTCTTTGATGAACATGTGATCTGCAATGGTTGTGACGACGACAGTGGTCTTTGTGTAGAGATCCTTGCAATGGTTGAAACTTACACCAAAGGCATCAGAGACCCCAGAGACAGGGTGGTGACCATGATCAAGATGAGCTTAATCTTCAGAGCAATTTTCTTCCCTTCATTTTCTCTTTTCATAATGAAATCTTTCAGTCATTTTACATCAGACAGTTTCATGGGCTTCACAATGAATTCTTCAGCCCCTTCCTTCAACCAACTATAAAAAAAGAACAAGCCCCATTTCAACTAAAACATAATCATGAAAATTGAAAGAATAACAAATCCAAGAATTAGAGAGAAGGGAAAATGTGTACTTGTCTATTATAGCCAAAATTTTCTCTGATAACATTATCACAACAAGAATCTACCTGAAAGCCAACGATTCTGGTTCATAAAAACTCTCTTTCAACCATTGATATAAGAAGCTAACATAGACAAACATGAGAAAGTTCAATACCTTCTCCAAATTTGTTCTTCAAAATCCAAAATCCCTAAAAAAACAAATGCCAGTACATAATAAGAAAGTGCATTTTCTTTTAGAAGGAATTGAAAGAAGATGAAAAAAACAAGCCAATCAAACAAGAATTAACGTTTGAATTTTTGTAACTTCTCTCATCATACAACCTTCACAAGCATTTGATCCACATTTTTTATTCAACCATTTTCAACATATAAAATAAGTTAATAATATTTAGTATCTCTTGATAAAGTAGTGGAAGGACTTTGACAAGAATAAACTGATATAATCAAATGTTCAAATCCAAATTTTTAAAAAATCCTAATCTTCTTGACTGAATCTTAAAACCAAATTAAACGAATAAATTACTTGTTTCACAATATCTAGCATAAATAAGAACTCCACAATGCTATATTATACGAGTTTGCGGATCTTCACCACACAAACAGAGACTCCCAGAACAAACAGACCACAAACTTCAAACAACTTTTCCAACCACCAAGGATGGAACTTCCTTCATATTTGAAGCCCAACATGGTTGAAACCCAAAAGAAACGAAAAGAGAGAAAAGAAACAAAAACACACAAGCAAAAAATACAAAAGTTACAAAGTTAAAGAAAAAACCAAACAATAATGTGTTTCTTAAAGGGCTTGACCTGGTGATAACGACATTTGAACTCCCCCTTCTTCTTAATCTCTCTATTCCTACATGAAAACAACAAATTCAAAACTCCCCCCCCCCCCAAAAAAAAAAAAAAAAAGGAAAGAAAGAAACCACTGTTTTTACCCTTTTTTTGTTTTCATTTTTGTTTTCTAATTTATACATTATTCCTACCTCCACCGTGGACGATGTAGCTTCGGCGAGCTTCGTGCTGGTTGTGGACTGTGAAGACTAGAAGGATGAAACACTAGCGGTATCTTTGCTTAACCTATTGTATTTCATTTGGCATTTGACGAGTTGTCCCGCTGTAAGGGTAGACATGAGAGAGAGCTCTACCAGCTATAAGCAATAGACCACCCATACGACAAATATTTAGAGAAAAAGATAAAACCTTCATCCTCAACATATCTTCGGTAGAAAAAGATAAAATCTCAAAGATCATGAGAACAAATGCCAAATACCTGTGTTCTTTGGAGACGCAAAAACCCATACGACAAAAGTTTGAAGAAGTTTCGCATACC
Source organism: Trichosanthes truncata (assembly GCA_033996785.1). Classification (NCBI taxonomy): domain Eukaryota; kingdom Viridiplantae; phylum Streptophyta; class Magnoliopsida; order Cucurbitales; family Cucurbitaceae; genus Trichosanthes; species Trichosanthes truncata. Next base: position 40,039,527 of record JAWPNB010000004.1, on the reverse strand, counting down.
TTGAACCAAGAAAATTACAGATGAAGAACCATGAGAGATTTGAGGAATCACAAGAGACATTCCTATTAAGGAACTGATGTTTGAGAGATTTGAAATCTAACACATTGTAATACAATAAAAGAAAAGTGGAAAAGTACAGAAAAGTAGAAACTAGAGGAGATTGTAATAGAAGACAATAGGAAATGTGCAAGAGATTAAAAGACATAAACCAGAGAGAGACAAGAGGGAAAGACGAAGTCTTCGTCACTGCGAGGGAGAAAAGATGAATTTAGGGCCAGAGAAAGTGGGAGAAGATGGAGAGAAATGTGAGATTCTCTTTTCCGTAACGTGAGAGAAGTACATGCATGCAAACAATTTTCAATTAGCGCGTTTTTTTTTTAAATTCTTTTGGACCCGCGCCTTTTTTTTATAGCTTGTTTACCTTAATGCTATAATTGCATGCAATGGAAGGTAATATTTGTTGTAGTGAACTCTGACTGACATCAACATCTTTCAACCTTTCATAGTTCTAAAACACATGGAAAAGAAACAAAAAAAAAAAAAAAAAGAAATCAATCAATACACTTCCTGGAAAAATCAGGCACACAAGTGGAAGTTGTATAATTTACCTCAAATCTATTCCACAAACATAGTTATATTATATTATTGCATTGATGGTTAATTTGATACCCAACATGAACATAGTTCATATTCAATTGCCCATGAAGGATGTGACGTCAACTAAGAGGTAGATTTCTAATCCCCCACTCCACAAACTGTTGAACTCAAAAAAAAAAACAAAAAACAAAAAACAAAAAAAAAGGTTAATTTGATAGAACTGATGAACATAAACATTATCATGTTTTTGTCAATGTTAATATTCGTAACGTAATGTGATGGTGTAAAGAATCTCATGAAGATGGTTTCAAGGAAGGACGTTAAGATTAGAATTTAAATATATCTATATATGAGGTAGTTCTTTTAATTTTCTTTTAGTTTAAACATAAATTGTTTTTCTGTTTTTCTTTTTGGAAGATTTTCTACTGTAATGTCGACACACTGCATGAGTATTGTAAAAGTTCTTGGAAATAAGACCCCTCAAAGTCAAAGCTTAGGCAGTTTAAAAGAAAAATTCTAATGATAAAGTAAAAAAGCAAACAGTGTGTGGGTGGAATTTCTTGACGTCCATAACTTTTCCACCGAAACTTCTTTAGGCATTATTGGAAATTTAGAACCTACACTCGACACGGTAGTAAAAGGGAATCATAAAAATAGTTAGAAATGAAAGTTTCTCAGAAGCTACAAATTAATGACATTGTTATGGTACTTATATTAAAAGATAAACTACGTTTTAAAGCAATGGTTTTTTTAAACAGCAAATGTAATTTTAGACATGTCTTAGTATAACTGATGTATTTTATTATTATTTAAAAAAAAAAAAAAAAGCACATAAGGCATGCCTACCAAAGGCAACATTGAGGAAAGTTATTGTCGAATTCATTAAGATATTATACATATTTTTAAATGTCAAATATTCAAATCGAAGGAGAAGTCAATCAACTATTACGACAAGATTTAAGAAAGTACATTCTTTTTATGCATAAGTCAATATTGATGGTAAATTGTAATAACCTTTCATTGACTAATATTATTCTTCAGGCATGGCTTCATGAAGTAGGTTGAAAAATCGAACCACGTTAAAATATCTTGTGTCGTCTTATCCCTCTTACAATTGCATACTCTTTATTGATTTTATATTTTTAACTCACTATTATAATCGATAAATAATTTAAATATTTGTTAATTAAAGTTTATCGAACATTGTTTCAAAAAAAAAGAAGTTATCAAACATATAGTTATATATATATATATTTTTTACTTTAGCATGAAATTAGATGCTTCCAATAATATTATTTTTGTAATTTATTTTTCTCTGATGTTTGATTAAAACTTTCTTTTGGCTTTTATTAAATTATCTCGCAAGCCTTGTATTCATTCCAGTAAATAATAATAGTAATTGGTTTATTGATTCTTTCAAACAAACAGATTGTAAAAAAGAAACTTAAAATTTAATTTAATAAAATAAATATATAATCTCCTCCAGATTATATGAAAAGGATTAAAATTTACTCTAATATATCAATAAACGTTTGTTGGAGTAGTGGTGATGAATGATTATTTATCAACACCCAAAGTTTTAAATAATAGCGATTAAATGGAAAAATTATAAAAATTCAAAATTCAAAAAAAATATTTAAATGAACAAATAAGCCTTCCACATTTTTAAAATAAGTTAAAATTTCTTATTAGTGATATTATGTCATGATATTTTGTTGACATTTTTGATATATTTTGATTAATTTTGCTAGGTATAATGAAAATGTCAATTCACAGATCTTATGTCGATGTCAAATCCATAGACATTTGATTTTTTCCAACCAATAAACCCTTATATTATAATAGCACTCCAAAGAAGAGATAAGAAACCAAATAACAAGCAGCAAAGCAATAAAATTGGTAATGGTGTATAGGCTGACTCACTAACTTTGCCTTTCCTCCATAACGTCGAAATGGACGCCTAGGCTTATTAAGATTACCATAGCATTATTACAAACCTTGTAAACCTTACAAGAGACATTAATTTCATGCCAAGGATTCACACTAAATGTTAGAGGGGTTGTTACTAACCACATATATTCTGATTTTGAGGAGGGGCAGTCTGTGATCTCAAAATAATTCGATGGTTCACCATCAATTAACACAGTATATTTAATAGAGGCCTTTGCTTCACATGAATCTCCATCTACTTTGAAAACAACACAGCCAGCCAAAACTCCTCCCTTCTCTGGATAGTGTTGAATGGGAATGTTTACTGAACTTGTCCTACTTCGATGCCTGAACCATTTTGGAATCTTACTGTTCATTAAAATGAACTCTCTTGTTTCTGAGCCATCGAATTTATCCTATAGAATAAGAATTAATATGCACAAAAAAAAAAAAAAAAAAAAGTTAACAAGAGAGAAGAACATGGTATGGACAGAGATATTAAATTTGAAATAGATGTACCTGATTTATGTATATTATATCGGCAATGTTGTCAGGACTTCTAACCAACAATTCACAACCTCTGGCATCCATTGTTTGTATGCTATGGGGAAGGTTTGGGATTTCGAGAAGAAACTTGCAATTCTTTAATTGAAGCTCCCTCAAAGAACTAAAATTGTGGAGACATGAAGGTAGAATAGAGAATTTGTTTCCGGACAAATGAAGCTGAGTTAAGGAAGTGGAGACATTAGATAAAGCTTCCAAGAAGTGTGCTTTAAATATGTTGCAATTTTTAAGATCCAATATAGTCAATTTCGAACATAAGCTTTCTTTTGGAACTGGCAAATGGGCGGATTCCCAGTTTGATGAAGTTCCCATAGTGTTTGGAGGAGAGAATATTGGTTGGCTAGTTGGCTTGGGAAACATGTCGAGTCTAGAACATCCAGGAAGACGAAGTTGCATAAGACTCTGTAACAAATGAATTGCACTTGGAAGAGCTATGAGGTTTGTACAACCTTTAAGGGTTAAAATCTCGAGGTTAGCAAGATATCCAATTGATGAGGGTAACTTCTTTATGGCAGTATAATCCAAAACCATCCTCGTTAAAGATTTCATGTTTTCACCAAATTCTGGAAGTTGTTGAAGCTTACGGCAGTCAGAAAGATGAAACGAATCAAGAGACTTTAGCCTAAGGTAGCTGGGAAGCTTTTCAAGATTAACACAACCTTCAAGGTCCAAGGTAATCAACTTGCCAAGAGAAACAACAGACTCATGAATCGTTTTTAAACTTATGCACCCTCTAAGATACAAAGTTTCAAGGTTTAATGCAGCAGATAAGTCAGGAATTTCCTCCAAGAGTTCACAGTAACTGAGATCAACATGCTTCAACCCTTTACAATTCTAAAATACATGGAAAAGAAACCAAAAAGAAAGTCAACACATACTCTTTCTGAAAAAAAATCTGGCACAAAAAGTACAAAAGTATAATTTACCTCAAATCTATTCCCCAAATGTTTGATGAAGCTACGCTGCATATCTAGCCCAACAAGCCGATCTTTCACAAAATAGCTTGCGGGTGAAGATGGAAATCTAATTCCAAATCCAGAGAAAATCCACTTTAATTTATTAGGAAGATACTCAAATATATTTGAAGAAAATGTTATATTCCGAAGGATAAGCAATCTAAGATTTTTCATATTTCTAAAAGCTTGTGCATCGATCAACACTGGTAAGCCGAAGGATAAGTCTAGCTTCATGGCTTTAACTGCATCTGTTCCCTACAAAGTTATAAATCCAGTGATTAACATTTGTCATCACGAAAGTCTTGGAAATAAGTAAATAAAAATATTTTGTGTAAGGTTACTCACTGGATTCTCTTTCAAAAAATTAATAATTTCGTTTGCTACCCACAACCTACTCCTTTTTTCAAGCTCAAAAGATTCACCGTGAACAATTGTTTGGCCCATTTTTCGTATTAAATCATGCATTTGCACCTTACCATCTTCAATAGTAATAAGAGAGAGGTCCGTGAGAACTGTAATTCCGTAATCTGAATTGAGATCACGTGCCTTTAACATATTCTTCACGCAATCAACATCCTCCCCCACAAAGAAACAAGAAATATCAAGGAAAACTTCCTTTACTCTGTCTTCAAGCCCCTCGAAACTTATTTCAAAGATATCTTGAACACCTTTCTCAAGGGAGATTTCAAGTTCATCTAATTTACTTTTCCACACTGATAGTGGTCTTTTATGAAGAAAAGAACCCAAAAGAACGAGAGCCAAAGGAAGGCCTTTACAATAACCTACCACACGTTCTGAAAGGTCTAAATAATTACTTGATGGACAATTTTCCTTAAATGCATACCAACTAAAAAGCTCAAGAGCTTCGTCGTGATCCAATCCTTGGATAGCATGTGTATCATCAAATTCATGGATAGAGAGTAAACCTTTATTTCTTGTTGTCACAATGATATTACTACCTTTGCCAAACCAATCACGCCCACCAACCAATGCTTCTAATTGCTGATGCTCATCCACATCATCAACAAGTATAAGAACTTTTTTTGAGCATAGTCTATCCCTTATGATATTCTTTCCTTGGTCAGAAGAGCCAACCTTCAAATCCACCTTTAAGATCTCATAAAGTAGTTTTTCTTGTAGTTGAACTAGACCATTGCATTGCTTAGAAGTTTCTCTAACATTTGAAAGAAAGCTGCGACCTTCAAATTGATTAGAAATTTTGTTGAATAAAGCTTTGGCCAAAGTTGTCTTACCAATGCCTCCTATGCCATATAACCCCACCATATAAACATCATTGGACACACCATGGGAAGCTACCTTCATAACTCCTAGTTGAGAATCAATTCCAACTGGATGCTTAGGTACGTGTAGTTGCCTACGACTTACAATAGCCAACACTTCTTCAACAAGGTCTTGAACCAAATCTGCCTCATGCCTGTCATTAAGTACATCATATAGAAATAAAAGGTGATGAAGATGAACATAGGAAATAGTGGATGAAGTTAAATTGCATTTTGACATTAAATTTTCTAAGATTAAAATTAGTCATTTTATCGTTGGGACTGTATCTAGTAGGGATTTGTCCATGTGCTCGTTGAACAAAAAAAAAAGGGAACTGAATGAAATTTGGAAAAGAAAAGATAAGTCTCTAGAAAAATACCTAGTTTGTAGATCCCAACCAGACAAACCAGCAACAGTAGTCAAAGCTTCCTTCCATGTTTGAATCTTGGTGGTCATAAACTTAGATTCATGTTTGGCCAATGCTTCACCAAACCTACCAGTTTGATTTCGTACATCAGACGGATGCACCCTGTAGAAGACGGGTACAACTATCTGTCCCTTGGATTTCATGCACTCAATTATTTTCACCAGTTCATCCAAACACCAAGAGGAAGATGCATAATTTTTAGAGAAAACAACAATCGAAATTCTAGATCCCTCTATAGATTTGAAAAGGGATTCAACCAAGTTGTTATCTCTGAAGGAGTTGATTCCCTTTTGACGCAAGGTTATCTCAAGATGACTGATAAAGTTGGAGCGAGTATCCTCTCCTCTAAAACTGAAAAACACATCATAACTCCACTTGAAATTTGGAGAAGAAGACCATGATTCTGCCAGAGCAATGGAAGAACCCATCAGTTTTCTCAGACAGACAGTGGCAATGTTTTTGAAGAATACAGAGCAAAAAAATGGATAAGAATGCATTAAACAAGGAGCACTGGCACCGACATCAAACGCTTAGCCTCTCAATAACCTAATCACTTCTACAGAGCAGAGGTGATCAAATTGAAGCGGGGCATTTTGATTTAAAAGACTTTTCTCTGCCAGTGGATATGTTTCTTGCGCTTTTTCGCCTATTAAAGCCAATTTCTTAACACCACAGTTTCTACTATTATATATAAATTGAAATCCACTCTTTTCGAAATTAAATAATGTTGTTGTATACAGCTTTGGCTAAGTTGTCTTACCAATACCTTCCATGCCATATTTACCCGCCATATGAACATTATTGGACACAACAACATCAGAGGTCAACTCCATAGCTCTTAGTTGAGAATCAATTCCAACCGGATGTTTGGCTACATGCAATAATTGCATGCAATTTAATATAGACAATACTTCTTTAACAAGGTTCTCAATAAGCTTAGCCTCATCCTTCCTGTTGTTGAGTACATCATACACAAACAAAAAGTGATGAACATAAGAAATAGTGGATGAAGTTAGATTGCATTTTGACATCAAATCGTCAAAGATTAAAATTAGGCGATTTTTATCATTAAAACTATATAGAGTAAGAATTGGTCAATGAACTCGTTAACCCAAAAAGAAAATTTGAAAAAGAAAAGAAAATAGTGTATAGAAAAATACCAAACTTTTAGATCCCAACCAGACAGATCAACAGCAGTAGTCAAAGCTTCCTTCCATGTATGAATCTTGGTCATAAACTGAGCTTCATGTTCGGCCAGTGCTTCACCAAACCTACCAGTTTGTTTTCGTACCTCAGATGTATCCACCTTGTAGAAAACTGGTAAAACTATCTGTCCGTTGTATTTCATACACTCAATTATTTTCACCAATTCATCCAAACACCAAGTAGAAGATGCAATTTGTCTCTAAACTTTGAAGAGTACAGAGGCAGAGGTGTTCACATTGAAAAGTGGGGAATTTTTATTTTATTGATTAAGATTAAGATGAAGCGTCATTTGCCACATAAACTTAAGCAATTTGTATTATTATTATATTATATATAAGCTCAAGTCCACTCTTTGTCTTTGCAGATATATTTTTCTATCTTGAAATTCTTCTCAAAATTAAACCATATTTTTGTAGTGCATAAAATTATATAAGTAGAATTCTAAAATTTATAAACTTGAATGAACTGGAACTATAATACAAGAGTGTGGGTTAGCTAGATAAAATAAAAATGGACAAACAAGTTATTTAAAAGAATGTTATAAAATTTATATTCTACCATAGTTGTTTTTCAAAATTGTGTTAATGTTTACTTAATTATAAAGGGAAACCTTCTTCGTTTTTATATCGACATTATTTGAAACTATGGTGTTATAAATTTAAAATATTGGATTAGATTTAGCATGATAGGAGATAAATTGTAACAGGATAAATTAAAAGGTGTATATTTTAATCTTTAGAGTGATAGGCTTCTTTTACATACAAACAATACATTTAAAAAATGTATCCAACTAGTAGAACTGGACTGTGATGTGATTTCTAAAATTAAATTAAAGTGATACAAATTTAAAAAATTATGAGTTAAAAAAAAAACTTAATTTTTTAACTAAAGATCATTTTCAGAGTTAAATATTTCTATTAACGTTTCTTCCCCACACCCATATAAAATAGATAAGTTGATTGGTTGAAACTTGGAAGAGAGAGTCTAACCACTCCCAAGAATTTGGTGTTCAAGTTTGCCCATAATAATATATGTATATATAGAAAAAATATATATATAATAATAAAAAAAGAGGATGTATTAAATAATAAGATATCACACCAGACTAGTCAAAGGACGTAAAATTAACCATATACAAGAAGGTAGACTGGAAAGCCAGTTTGTTTCTAGACTAAGTCCAAAATAGCCCATAAAGGGCAATTTGAGAAAGTATTTATAAAGTTTGGCTGATAATCATTTGTGTTGTAAAATTGAGAGGCGAAACCAGGCACCAAAACTTTACCAAAACATATAATAATAATAATAATAATACTTTACCAAAACATATAATAATAATAATAATACAAGTGTTAGAATATAAAGGGAGTATATATATATATATTATAAACAAAAGAAAGTGGAGATTTATGGCAAATTAAAAACACAAAAATTAGAGAAAGTGGGAGAGGAAAAATTGGAGAGGTTTCTTACCAAATATATCAATATATTTATCCACCAAAAACCACTATTTGTAGGCAATTGGGAGAGCATGATGTGGTACATTTGGACACCAATCTATGGCCTTTGTTGGACACATAGAAGACACTTTGGCTATGGAGAAAATGCCACTTGGCATGGATATCAAATGGGCATGTGGAATGGGCATTTACATGTGCTATATTTACAATACTCCCCCTTAAATGCCAATTTATATAAAATATGCCTCGTTAAAACCTTACTAGGGAAAAACCCAATGGAAAAAAAAAAACCCTAGTGAAGGAAAAAGAGTACATATTTTATATAGTTTACTATAATACATTCACTCCCCCTCATGGAGACATCACTTAAAGTCTTTGAGTCGCCGCATTCCAATGCTATATACTAATTTATCGAAGGTTGCAGTTGGTAATGCCTTTGTAAATAAGTCAGCCAGGTTATCTTTTGAACAAATTTGTTGTACAGTGATATCGCCATTTTCTTCAAGATCATGAGTATAGAAGAGCTTTGGTGAGATATGCTTTGTTCTATCTCCTTTGATATATCCTCCCTTGATTTGAGCTATACATGCTGTGTTGTCTTCGTATAACATCGTTGGAAGAGGTTTACTTGAAGACAAGCCACATGTCTCATGAATGTGTTGTGTCATCGATCTCAGCTATACACATTCTCGACTTGCTTCATGAATAGCGAGGATTTCAGCATGATTTGAAGAAGTGGCCGTTATAGTCTATTTCACTGATCGCCACGATATAGCAGTTCCTCCACATGTGAATAGATAACCTGTCTGAGACCTAGCTTTGTGTGGATCAGATAGATAACCAGAATCTGCATAACCAACTAGATCATACTTTGATTTGTTAGAATAAAATAAACCCATATCAATTGTCCCTCGAAGATATCGGAGTATATGCTTAACTCCGTTCCAATGTCTTTTTGTAGGACATGAACTATATCTAGCTAATAAATTTACTGAAAATGCAATATCTGGTCTTGTGTTATTAGCCAAATACATAAGTGCACCAATTGCACTAAGATATGGTACTTCAGGACCAAGTAGTTCTTCACTGTCATCTCGAGGTCGAAATATATTTTTCTTTACATCCAGTGAGCGAACTTCCATTGGAATGTTCAATGGATGTGCTTTATCCATATAGAATCTTTTTAAGATTTTCTCTGTATAAGTTGATTGATGAACAAATATCCCATCTGTTAAATGTTCAATTTGCAAACCAAGGCAAAATTTTGTTTTTCCAAGATCTTTCATCTTGAATTCTTTCTTAAGATATTCTATTGCCTTGGATAACTCTTCAGGAGTTCCAATTATATTTAAGTCATCAACATATACAGTTATAATAGTAAATCTTGACTGAGATTTCTTTATAAAAACGCACGGACATATTGGATTATTTTGGTATCCTTCTTTCAACAGATATTCACTCAGGCGATTATACCACATTCGTCCTGATTGTTTTAATCCATATAATGATCTCTGTAACTTTATTGAATACAATTCCCGAGAACTTGATTCATATGTTTCTGGTATTTTAAATCCTTCCGGGATTTTCATATAAATGTCATTATCCAGAGATCCATATAAATACGCCGTGACTACATCCATTAGATGCATATCAAGCTTTTCATATACAGTCAGACCAATCAAATATCTTAGCGTTATTGCATCCACCACAGGAGAATATGTCTCCTCATAATCAATACCAGGCCTTTGCGAGAATCCTTGTGCAACAAGTCTCGCTTTATATCTTGTGACTTCATTCTTTTCATTTCTTTTCCTTACAAATACCCATTTATATCCTACAGGTTTGACGTTTTCCGGTGTTGGGACTACTGGTCCAAAAACCTCACGTTTTGAAAGTGAGTTCAACTCTGCTTGGATTGCTTCTTTCCACTTCGGCCAATCCTTTCTACGTTGACATTCTTCGATAGATTTTGGGTCAAAATCGTCACTTTCATGAATAATATCGTGAGCAACATTATAAGAAATAATGTTGTCAATAATGATATCATTTCGGTTCCATCTCTTTCCTGTTGTAACATAGTTTATAGAAATTTCATTATTATCCTCAAGCGTTTGATTTTCACCAATACTCTTTTGAGTAGTTGTATTCTGGATTTCTTCTGGAACATCCATACCTCTTATTGAATCATTTTGATTCTCAACTACTTTTCTTTTTCGAGGATTTTTATCTTTAGAACCTATTGGTCTACCACGCTTCTGGCGTGCTCCAGACTCATTATTGACAACTTATTCCTTTGGGATATCAACTTTTGATGGAGTATTTGCAGCTGGTATATATGATTTAGTCACACTTTTAGTATCTGTGAATGCATCTGGTAGTTGATTTGCTATATTTTGCAAATGAATTATCTTTTGAACTTCAAGTTCACATTGATTTCTACGAGAATCTAAATGAGATAATAACGATGCATTCCATGTAATTTCTTTTTCCAACTTCTTAATTCCTCCCCCTAATGTTGGAAAATTTGTCTCATTAAAATGACAATCAGCAAATCGTGCAGTAAATACATCACCCGTCAGGGGTTCAAGATATTTAATAATTGATGGGGAATTAAAACCAACATATATTCCTAACCTCCTTTGAGGACCCATCTTAGTACGTTGTGGTGGAGCAATCGGTACATATACTGCACATCCAAAAATTCTTAGATGGGAAATATTTGGCTGCTGGCCATAAGCTAATTGCATTAGGGAGTATTTATTATAAGCTACTGGCCTAATACGTGCCAGTGATGCAGCATGCAAAATAGCATGACCCCATACCGATGTAGGAAGTTTAGCTCTTATAAGCAATGGTCTTGCAATTAGTTGCAGACGTTTTATAAATGATTCTGCTAGACCATTTTGTGTATGAACGTGAGCTACATGATGTTCAACACTTATCCCAATTGACATACAATAATTATTAAAAGTTTGGGATGTAAATTCACCAGCATTATCAAGTCGAATGGTCTTAATTGTATTATCAGGAAATTGTGCTTTTAACTTAATTATTTGAGCAAGTAATCTTGCAAATGCAAGATTTCGACTTGATAATAAGCATACATGTGATCATCTGCTGGATGCGTCAATTAATACCATAAAATATCTAAATGGACCACTTGGTGGGTTAATAGGTCCACAAATATCACCTTGAATTCGCTCTAAAAATGCAGGTGATTCAATCCCCACTTTAGCTGGTGATGGTCTAATAATTAATTTCCCTTGAGAACAAGCATCACATGACAACTCATTGGATTGAAGAATCTTCTGGCTCTTTAAAGGATGTCCATGTGAATTCTCAATAATTTTTCTCATCATTATTGACCCTAGATGACCCAATCGATCATGCCAAACACTGAATATTTCTGGATTCATGAACTTCGGGTTCATTATTGCATAACTTTCGATTACTCGTATATGAGTATAGTATAATCCAGAAGAAAAAGCAGGCAGTGTTTCTAATATACGTTTTTCATGTGAAACAATAGATGTTATATAGAGACACTCTATATTATTTTTACAATCAGTTTCAACATGATAATTATTTTCACGTATATCTTTAAAACTTAATAAGTTTCTTTTCGATTTGCTAGAGAACAGAGCATTATTAATTGTAAATCTTGTTCCTCTAGGCAAAATAAAGTTTGCTTTTCCAAAACCTTCAATCAGATTTGCAGAACCTGATATAGTATTGACTTTTGCTTCCAGCATTGTCAATCTAGTAAAGTATTTTCTATTTATGAGTATCGTGTGCGTAGTTGCGCAGTCTGCCAGACATAAATCCTCATTGCTCATTTTCGAGTTACTCAACATATTGAAATTGTTCATATTTCTTCATTGAAAAGAAAAGAAAAACGATTACAAAGAGTCTTAAATATATATACAAACAAAACAACAACAAAAACATACTAAACAGTACTTAATTATATATTTTCATACAAATCATCCTCTACTTGTTTGATTGCATCAATTCTCTCTCCAGGAGATTCAAAATAATCAGCTACATCAAGATGCATCATATTGGAGGGGTCAAACACATCATCTTCTTGAATGGCAAGATTTACCTCCACATTCTTTCCTTTTCCTTTTTCCTTCAGGGAAGCTTGATAGAGATCAACAATGTGTTTTGACGTACGACAGGTACATGACCAGTGCCCAGTCATTCCGCACCGAAAACATTTATGTTCATCACCTTTCGAACTTCTATCTTGTGGAGCCTTTCCTTTATGATCATCACTTCGTGTGGGTTTCTTAAAATTATAATGCCCACCACGAAAATAAGTATTTCTTCCTCTACCGCGGTCCCGACCTCGACCACGACCACGACCTCGACCACGGTTATTAAAATTCACAGCATTCACTTCAGGGAATGGTGTTGCTCCAGTTGGTCGGGATTCGTGATTTTTCATCAATAACTCGTTATTTTGTTCAGCAACGAGAAGACATGAGATAAGTTCAGAATATTTTGCAAAACCCTTCTCTCGATATTGCTGCTGCAGGAGCATATTCGAGACATGAAAAGTAGAAAATGTCTTCTCTAACATATCAACATCAGTAATCTTTTCTCCGCATAATTTTAATTTTGAACTAATTTTGAAGAGTGCGGAATTATACTCACTTACTGATTTAAAGTCCTGCAACCTCATGTGCATCCAATCATAACGAGCTTTAGGAAGAATAACTGTTTTTTGATGATCGTACCTTTCTTTCAAACCTTGCCATAGAACGTAGGGATTTTTTATTGTAAGATACTCCATTTTCAATCCCTCGTGAAGATGATGGCGAAGGAAGATCAGGGCTTTTGCTTTTTCTTGATTTGATGCATCATTTCCTTCTTTAATTGTTTCTCCAAGATTCATAGAATCTAAATGGATCTCAGCGTCAAGGACCCATGACAAGTAGTTATTTCCATTAATATCCAGGGCCGCAAATTCTAGCTTTGTAAGGTTTGCCATAATAACACTATCAAAAATAATAATATATTCATATTAGAAATTTAACATAAACCAAATGTGTAAAAATGGCTTACCTATAAGACTTACCTTTAGCGGAAAAAATGACAGAGTCTCGTGCTGATAACGTGTTGTAAAATTGAGAGGCGAAACCGGGCACCAAAACTTTACCAAAACATATAATAATAATAATAATAATAATAATACTTTACCAAAACATATAATAATAATAATAATAATAATAATAATACAAGTGTTAGAATATAAAGGGAGTATATATATATATATTATAAACAAAAGAAAGTGGAGATTTATGGCAAATTAAAAACACAAAAATTAGAGAAAGTGGGAGAGGAAAAATTGGAGAGGTTTCTTACCAAATATATCAATATATTTATCCACCAAAAACCACTATTTATAGGCAATTGGGAGAGCATGATGTGGTACATTTGGACACCAATCTATGGCCTTTGTTGGACACATAGAAGACACTTTGGCTATGGAGAAAATGCCACTTGGCATGGATATCAAATGGGCATGTGGAATGGGCATTTACATGTGCCATATTTACAATAATTTGGTTTTTTTAATTTATACTTATCTTTCTATAATTTTTTTAATCATAATTTTTACATTTCTTAAATGAACATTTAAGTTTTTAGTCAAAGTCCAAAAACAAAAATAAAATTTTAAAAACTATTTTTTTTAGTTTTCAAAACTTGGCTTGATTTTTGAAAACATAGGTAGAAAGTAGATAACACAACGAAGAATCACATAAGTAAAAATAGTGTTTATAAGCTTAATTTTCAAAACACAAAAACCAAAAATCAAATGATTATCAAATCGGGCCTTGGTTTTTGGTTTTTTAAAATTAAGCTTATAAATACTACTTTCACCCATGGATTTTCATGTTTTGTAATCTACTTCATACATATGTTTTCAAAAACCAAGGCAAGTTTTCAAAACTAAAAAAAATAGTTTTAAAAAACTTGTTTTTGTTTTTGGAATTTGGCTATGAATTCAAATGTTTTCTTAAGAAAGATGAAACCCAAGGTAGATAAATAATGAGAAAACAAGCACAATTTTCAAAAACCAAAAATAAAAAACCCAAGGCAGAGAAATGAGAAACTCATATCTAATATATTGCAAGCACTAAGTTGTAAAGTACATAGATTGGAAAATAATGTTGAAGCTCTGATACCAATTGTTGAAACTCTGATACCACTTGTTGAAGAAATTGGCACAAAAAGGAAGAGACAAACTCTTGGAAGAAAAGAAACTTTTATTAAGAAAGTACGAATATAGACACTTTTGAGAGAAGACTCTCTCACTCACTCTTTCTCACTTTTTCTAACTTCTTCCAACTTCACTAACTTCAACTTATGGAGACATACTCCTATTTATAAGTATGAGATCCTTGGAGCCATAAGCATTTGTCTAACCTCTTCTTGGATCTAAAAAATTCTAGATATTTCTATAAAGCTTATCCATATCTAAAGGAACTGTCTAGAATTTCTTGGAGCCTAAGGATAGGCTAGGATATTTCTAGATCTTTTCTTTTGAGATATTTATTTACAAACTTCAAAATTAATCTAGATAATCCTAATGTAGATAAAACTCTAAGAAACTTCTAGATAGTTAGTGTTGCTTTTTAATTTTAACACTCCCCCTCAACACTAACTATTCTAGCTCTTTCGATCATCCCGAGTTGTCCAAACTTTGCATGCTTGGAGGCTCTCAACCTTTTGACACACAGTCCTAACTTCGATGTCTTCTTAATGCATTTACTTCTTCTTCCATGGTCTTTCTCTCCATTGGATGATTTGAGATACTTCTTCATATGTTGTTGGTTCTTCAAATGTTGCTGATGCTGCATTTATGTACCAGAGATTTGGTTTTCTATGTCTGATTGGTCTTCGTAATTGTGACTCTTGCCAATGTACACCACTTTGCTAAGAACTCTGTGTTATTATCTGTCTTTCTTCATCTTCGTTGTTCTCTTCTGGAAGATCCTCTCCTTCTATTGGAGCTTGTTGCACTTGGATCATCTCTTCTTTAGATCCTTCTTTTAAAGACCTCTCATCCTTAGGTACCTTCTCTGATTTGGGTGCCCATCATGATGATGCTTCATCGAATATAATATTTCTTGATGTGTAGCATCATCCGCTAGCAGGATAAATGCACCTCCACCCTTTTGTTTGGTTGTCATAGCCAACAAAGATGCATTCAATTGCTTTCTCGTTAAACTTGCTTCTCAGATGATCTGGTACAAATACATAGCATACGCAACCAAAGACTCAAAAATGTCCAACTATTGGCTTGATGTTCAACAACTTTTCATATGGTGACTTGAAACCAAGCCTCTATTGAGGAAGTCTGTCAATCACATGGGTTATTGTTCTCATGCACTTAGCCCAAAAAATTTATGGTAGATTATTTGTGGTAACATACTTCAACATACTTCTACAAGATGTCTATTTTTTCTTTCAACCACTCCATTTTGTTGTGGAGTGTTTGAACACGTCAACTGGTGACGTATCTTAAACTTTTGTAAATATTGGGAGAATTCATTAGATATATATTCTCCCCCATTGTCACAGCGTATTTGGTAAGCAAGCACAACGTTGAAATTGGGTGAACTATGCTACAATTCGTATACGTCAACTAGATAAAATAAAGATAGACAAACAAGTTATTTAAAAGAATGTTGATAAGCCTTAGAATTAAGGCTTATTTAACTCTCAATTGCTTAAAATATTCTTGTTTTGACTTAAGATCATTTGAAAATAGTGGAAGATTGCTTGAATTTAAGGAAGAAATGAATGTGATGGCATTTGGAATAGAATTCTAAGTAAATTGATATTGTTTGCAGAAATTGTGGAAATTGCAAAATCAAATTGCAAATTCGTGATTCTGCAATTGTTTCTGGAGCAGGGAATGTAAAAATTGCAAAATCAAATTGCAAAATCGGATTCTGCAATCTGGAGCAGTAGAAAAGTTCAAAAAAGGAAAAAAATCTGCATTAAACCCATTCCGAAAATCTTTGATTACAACCCGATTTGGAGGAATTTAAGCACAACATTTGGGCATTCTTCAACCCTAATGAAGGCCTATAAAAGGGGAAGAAGAAGAGGGGCAACACAATTCGATTGGGAGGCGATTTTAGAAGTCAATTTCGTGGGTTTTTGTCACAACGTTCATGCTCTGTTTTTCGTTTTTTTTTTCCTGTTTTTAGCCGATTCTGTCATATTTTTCTTCAATTTCTACTTGTATTATGGAGAGTATAATCGTTGTTCTTCCTTTCGATTTCTTCTTGTATTCATTTTACGTTTTAATTCAATCTCAATTTCGTGGGTTTTAGTCAAAACTTTCCTCTGTTTCGCTTAGTTTTTCCCTTCTGTTTTTCTTTTTTTTTATTCCCTGTTTGTTGAACATTCATCATGGAGTTTAAGTGTGGGTTATTCAAAAACAAAGTATTGTATTACAAACAGTGGGTGGAATGAAACCTTGATCTTTAGTTGATTTCTTCTTTATTATTAAGTCTTGTATAAACTTGCTCTGTTTTTGCCAAAGAAGTTCATCTTCTATTTTTTTGTTTTTGTTTTTTTTTGTTTTGTTTTGTTTTTTTTTTTCTCCAATTTCTTCTTATTTTATTCAAATTTCTGTAATTCTTGAAATCCTTATAAAATTTTCTATTGAAACCCTTGATTTTTGTTGTTTAATTTTTAATTTGAGAATTTTAGAAGTTGTTGAAGTTAATTGCCCATAATTGCATAAGTTTTGTCTTAGTTGTTCCAACACCACTTAGGGTAAACTTTTTATTAATTAGCATTTTACTCAATTTTTCAATATGAACTTTTTCCCAAAAATTAGTTGTAGGATTTTTATATTTAATTTGACCTAAAACTTCTTAGGGGGTTCAAGGATGTGAATTCCCTAAGAAGTAATTGTAGCCAAAATTTCAATGAAAACCAAGCCTACATTTCAATTGTTTGCTTGTGTTGATTAAAATTCCGTTGAGATCCTAGATTGATCAACTAGGGTATCAACTCAAGCTTAGATCTAATACCGACGGGGTTAGTGATAAGCGGATTTCACACAAGTGATGGAGAAAAAGAGCTTAGACATAAGCCAATTCCTTACCCTAGACATAGGGATTAAGGACTCCAAAATCCATAAAATTGTGAGCCAAATTATCTAAGATAGAGGGACTATAGACATATAGGTCTCTCACTTAGCCTCCTAAAAACCTAAATTCAAGGTAAATAGGAGATGCAAGTTTGGTTTACAATTGAGTGTGGAGTAGGTTGGAATTACAATTTTGGCTCGCAATTACAACTTAGGGCAATGACATTCTTGAGCCCCATCTTTATCTAAAATTCCCTTTGCAATTTCATTTTCTAAGTTTATCTAGTTTGTCATTCCAATATTGCTATTTCTCAATTCTGCAATTTTTGTTATTTCGATTATTGTCATTTATAGATTCTGCAATTAGATTCTGCAATTTTTGTTTTTCATCAACACTCCAACCCAATTTTATTTTTGCATTTTTAGTTTTCAAGTTTGCAATTTTCCTTACACTTTTGCTTTACAATATTTTTGTTACTCTGTTCCCTGTGGGATTCGATACTTGGTACTCATATACCATTTTATATTACTTCGATCACGTGCGCTTGCGTGTAACAGCCGATCAAATGTCAAAATGAAAACTTTGTTATATTTTTTTGACCTAAGTTATTTGAAACTAGGTTGAAATGAGTTTAAAATGGATTAGAATTATCATGATAGAATATAAAGTGAAATAGATTAGATTTATTGTTGTAAAATAAAATAGTATCTCACAAGTGTATATTTTTATCTTGGTTAAAATATCATTTGCTCCATGTACATTGAGTTTCATTCTATATTAGTCTATGTACTTTCAATAAGAGCTTAAAATTGATCCCTACCATTAGTTTGAAGTTATTTTTTTTTCGAAATTGGTTAAATAATAATAATAATTTTCATGCAAAAAAATACATAATGTAAACATATTTTCAAAATTTGTAGAATGAAGACCAATGGAGACTAATTTTTTTTAGGAAAGTTAACAACAGGAACCAATTTTAAGCTTTATTGAAAGTACAGAGACTAAAATTAGACATTTGAAAGTACAAAGACTAAAATTAAATGAAACTCAAAGTATAGGGACCAAAATAGTATTTTAACCTTTTGATCTTTTTCTCATCTATTTCATGGGGGTGATAAGAGTTTAAAATGGATTAGAATTATCATATGGATAGAATATAAAGTGAAATAAAGTAGTATCTCCCAGCCCAGGTGTATATTTTAATCCTTTTTCATCTATTTCATGGGGGTGATAAGATTCCTTCGAATACAAATTACAAATTTCTAAAAAAAGATATCAAACAAGCTATTAGATCTCGTATGTAATTTCCAAAATTAAATTAAAGCGAAAAGAAACTAAAAAATTAAGAGTTAAAAAAAAAACTTAATATTTTAAATCAAAATCATTTTTAGGATTTTAAATATTCAACTTTCAGAGTCTTTAACATTCAACTGACTTTTCTTCCCAAAAACCTTATGAAGTAGATAAGTTGAGTGGTTGAAACTCAAAAGATAAAATTCAACAGACTAACCAACTTGCAACGAGGAAGTCCCATATGATTGTAAAGTGATGTGTTCTATGAAATTTTATTCAATGTAACTAATTGTGCAAATCAAAAGAAAAAAAAAACATTTGAACCATACAGTCAATAATTACAATCAACAAGAGAGATAGTCTCATTGTAAGTTAGAACGACAACTTCTCATTAATGAGATGTGATATTATTTTATTATTTTCTTTGTACTAGTGGTTTGCATATTCTCTGACCAATGTTAGTGGGTGTACAAGTGACCACTTAGAGGCCGTTTGGTTTAAGGTTTTCTAGATGCATGGAAATAAAATATGCCTGAGAATAAGATGTCTGGGAATAAGATGTCTGGAAATTAAAGATAACTGTGTTTGGTTGTGCATGGGAATGTTAACAGATTTTCATGGGAATAAATGATTTATGTATTTAGTGTTACATGAGAATATTGTCAGATTTACATGAGTTACTTTTAAAATAATTATTCTTATTAATTTATTTTTATTAAGTCAATTTATTAAAATAATTTTAATTTAATTTTTATTCATTAGTAAATTTATTATAAATAATATATCTTAAATTTTAGATTTATAATTTTATTTAGTCATCAATCTTAATAATTATCCTCAAAGAAATGTAATTAATAAAATTATATAAATTTTTAATTATAATTAATCAGTACAATAATCAAGTTGAAAAAGTAATTATGACTGTTATATTTCAAAAATCAAATATAATCTGTCTAAAAGTGGCCACTAAACATATACAAAATAAAAATTTATATTATGTCAATATTAATTAGTCATTTTCACTATAGTTTTAGAAAAATGATAGAAAAAGAAAAGAAAAAAAAACTAGAAAAGAAATATAGAAAGAAAAAAGAAGAATAAATGATGTAAAAAAAATATAGAAAAAGAAGAAAAATGACAAGGAGAAAGAAGAAGGAAGAGAAGAAAATTAATAATAGAAAGTAAAAAAAATAAAAAGAATGTTAGATAGAGGGAAAAAATGAGAAGAGAAAAATAGTAAAAAAAAAAAAGAGAGAGAGAAGATAACATAATGTAAAAAAAAAAAGAAAAAGAGAGAGAGAGGGGGGTTTTCAAAACCCATGGTTTTTTATGGGTTTTGAAACCCATTGATAATGATGCCTGGGAAAAACGTTTTCCCAAGCATATAGTTCAAAACTTTAAAACAAACATGGGTTTCAAAAACCCATGTCCATTCCCACCCCATATACCCTCCAACCAAACAGGGCCTTAATGAGTCTACTATTGGTGCTATCAAGTGGGAGAGTTTTGTCCTTCCCTTCCTTTTAAAATAGGCCTCAAACGGTGTGCTTCTGTGTAAAATAAACCTAATATTTTCACTTGGTATCAGAGCATCAAAGCTCATTCCTGTGTTTACGCCAATCAATGGACACTCTAGTAGATTTGGACAAGATCTCTCAAATGCCTGAAGAAACAACGGTAGTCTCTACTAATACTACTGCAAACCTAACCATGAACACAATCAGTAACCCTCTTCTTCCTATCAACCCAACATCCATACATCCATTCAGTAACCCACTATCTACAGTCCTCATAGTCAAGTTGGATGAGAAGAACTACATCCTATGGAGGAAGATGGTTCTTGCCGTGCTGAAAGGTCAGAAACTTGACGGGTATGTTCTTGGAACCAAGGCACAACCCCCTAAACATCTAACTTCTCAAGAAGTTGGCTCGTCTGCGCTTAAGCTAAATCCGGCGTATGAAGAGTGGTCCACAATGGATCAAGCACTACTTGGGTGGCTATACGGATCAATGACCCCATCCATAGCTTCGGAGGTCATTAGCTTTTCCACCTCTCAACAAGCCTGGAAAGCCTTGGAGGACCTTTACGGATCCACCAACAAGGCACGCAAACAGCAACTCAAAGCAACCCTACAAAACTCCAAAAAATGGTCAATGAAGATGACTGAATATCTCGACATCATGAAACAAACAGCCAAAAACCTTGCCCTCGCAGGAGCGCCCGTTAGTATTGATGATCTCACATCTTATGTTGTTTCTGGTCTAGATGCAGAATACTTGTAAATCACCTGCCAAATCAACAAAGATGAACTCATGTGGTTAGAGCTATACTCCACATTAATCACATTTGAGAATACATTAATCAATTTGAATGTCATCAATCACAATTCAGATGGAGGAAATCTTACTGCCAACATGGTCTACAACAGACAGAATACTACCTTCAACCAAAATAGCACAAAAATGGGAAATCAAAACAGGGGACAACAAAGTAATAGAGGAAACAATAGAGGGAGAGGACAAGGAGGTAGAGGAAGCAACTACAGAAACAACTCCTCTAAACCTACCTGTCAGGTATGTGGTAAATATGGTCCTTCAGCCGCCATTTGCTTCCACAGGTTTGAGAAAGATTTTATTTCACCAAGTCAGAGGAATAGCAGTAGAAACTCAGCCTATATTGCAACTCCATAAGTGGTTGCAGATCCAAACTGGCTTGCTGATAGTGGCGCATCCAATCACGTCACTCCTGATATGAGTAATCTCCAAATCCAGTCTGATTATCAAGGTAATGAATCACTTATAGTTGGTAATGGATCTAAACTAGAAGTTGCAAACATTGGTCACAATACACATAATGCCAAGTGCAAATCTGTTAAATTGAAAAATATACTACATGGTCCTGATATCAGTCGAAATTTGCTAAGTATATCTAAATTGACTGCTGATAACAAATTTGTTGTGGAATTCCACTCAAATTGTTGCTTTGTGAAGGACAAGGAAACAGGGAAGGTGGTGCTCCAAGGGAAACTTAGAGATGGCCTCAATCAACTCCACCTAAATCTACCCAAAGCCAAGAAAAAATCAACTATCTTTGCGTATAAAGCTTCTTCGCCTATTTCAACATTGAGTCTTAGTCCTAGTTCTAAGTTCAAGAGTCAGAGTCCTCCTCAAATACCATGTTATTCTGTCCTTAAAGTTAAAAGGGATAAAGGAATGAAGAGAATATGGCATCGACGTTTAGGCCATTTATCTGATAGGGCGTTGAGTCAAATTCTCAAATTTTGTAATCAAAAAATTCCTATGAATGAAAAATCTATCTTTTGTGATGCGTGTCAATTTGGAAAACTCACTCTTTACCTTTCAAACAATCCATTTCTAAGACTAACTTACCACTTGAGCTCGTTCATTGTGATCTTTGGGGACCTTCACCTATTCCCTCTTCTATAGGTTTTAACTATTACATTAGTTTTGTAGACAACTTCACAAGATTGACTCACATTTTTCCTCTCTAAAGAAAATATGAAGCCCTAAATGCCTTTATCGAATATCAAAGTCTTGTTGAAAATAGATTTGATAAGAAAATAAAGATTGTCCAAAGTGATTGGGGAGGTGAGTTCAGGTCTTTTGTCCCTATCCTCAAAACTAAAGGAATAGAATTTCGTCATCCTTGCCCTCATACTAGTGAGCTAAATGGTATTGTCGAAAGAAAACACCGTCATATAGTAGAGATGGGTTTGTCCTTATTGGCCCAAGCATCAATGCCCTTAAGGTATTGGTGGGATGCCTTTGTTAGTGCCACATATATAATCAACCGTCTCCCAACACCCATTTTAGATCACATATCACCTTGGGAAAAAGCCTTTGGAAACAAACAGACTATAAATTCTTTAAGGTTTTTGGGTGCTCATGCTTTCCCTGTCTAAGACCATACCAATCACATAAGTTCCAATTCCATTCAACCAAATGTGTCTTCCTAGGGTATAGTGAAGCCCACAAAGGCTACAAGTGTCTAAGCTCAAGTGGTCGTGTTTGTGTGTTTAGAAATGTCAAATTCAATGAAGAAGAATTTCCTTTCAAACATGGCTTCCTTACCACATCTTCTCCTATCCAACAATCCCATGAAACAATCATCACTTGGCTAAATACTCCTTATGACAACATCTTAACACTTTCACCTTCTCAACCTAGAAACCCCTCACAGCAACCTTCATCTTCAAATTCCTCCATTAGCACACCTTCCAATATAGAAATCTCAAGCATCTCTGAAGCATCACCACTCACTGAACCTATGTCCATACAAGATGTGAACGATGAAGAGGAAGCTAATGAAACCACCATGGCAGAGGTTAACAATTTGCACGATGAGAACATTGCCGAAGTTCAAGAACACATAGAAATAGAGGAAAACAGCACAACAACTTTGATAATTCTCATTTATGAGAATTATTTGGCTTTTATACTTAGTTATTCTTGTTATGTTATGTGTGTTATTAGATAAAAAGGCTAGCAAATAGTTGGTTTAAATTGAATTATTGTTGGAAGCCTTTTAAATTAAGTAAATGGAGAAAATAAAGCAAAAGAAAATGAAAACACACTTACTTGATGTTTTTGTGCAGGAATTTGAAGAATGCAATAGAAATGCAATTGCATTGCAATTGCAATTTTGATAGATCTGAAAATTAAAGGAAAATCTACAAATCTCCTAAAATCTAGGAATTTTGTGAGATATTGGCTCCACGATTTTAGCTGAGATTTTAGCCATAATTGTGCCTCATTCAAGAAGGAAACCCTAGCCCCATTCATCTATAAATATTGGAGAAGAAGCCTCAAGAGGGGGATCAGTTTTCTGCCATTTTCGGCCACAGTTGCTGCTGTCCACGATTTTCAGCTGTCAAATTTCTGCTGTCAAAATTTCCGCTGTCAATTTTCTGCTGTTTTTATTTCTGTTTGCTGTTGTTTTTCTTCTGTTTTCCAGCCCCTTTCAACTTCGAAATTCAATCCTTCCTCAATGAAAATTGAAGGAAGTGAAGGCTCAATTCCCTTTGAAAAAAGTGGAGTTGAGTCGATTGAATAAGAAGCGGAAAAGGGGCTGTGTTCTTCCCGTTCTTAGAATTTATTTTCTGTTTATTTGCTTCAGTTTTAGGAATTTAATTGTTGCTGTAATTTCAAGCCTTTAGCTACTGTTTTGTTCTTTCCTTTTGTTTACGAGACTAAATAGTTTCTGAATTTATTTCGATTAATGGAATTTTAGTTGTTCTTTCCTTATTATTAAGTTGTTATTCAATTATTTATTAACTCTGAAATTTTTATCACATATTGCTTCTATTTTAGTTATGCACTTTAATTCTTTTCATTCATTGTTTTTTCGTTCTTTTAATTATGAGCTAAGTCTTTCTTTGGGATTCAAGCATGTGAATGCCCTAGAGAAAGGAATAAAGGCCTAATATGTAAGAGCAACTTTGCTTAATCTTATAGCATTGTTTGCTTTTATTGATTGAAATTTTCATTACTAGTTTAGATTGATCACCTAGATTAGTATACAACAATTTGAGTCTAATACTGAAAAGGTTAGATAAAAATTGGGTTTTCATAAAAGCAATAAAGGAAAATAGCCTAGACATAGGAATTTGTTTTTGACCCTAGACATAGGGCAAAACCTTTAAAACTAAAAGAATTGTGTTTCAAAATTAACTAAGTTCGTATTAGCCATAGAAATATCGGTTTAATCGCTTAGCCTCCTAAAGATACTTCATAGAAGGTCGAATAGGTGTTGAATTCGGTTTACAAAGCTTAAGTATTGAGTCAAAGGATTGCAATTGCAATTAGGCCGCAATTTCTTTCAATAGAGCAAAAGCATATTTGAATCCCTCTTTTATCATTTTTATTTCTTCTTTTCGAAAACAACAAAAATCATCCCACTTATTTTTATAACCTTGGTTACCGAAATTGCAATTTGAAAACGTCTTCGCTATCACTTGAATTTTGTTGTATCCGTTCCCTGTGGGATCGATACTCTGGAATACTTCCAGTTTTATATTACTTGCATCGACAGTGTGCACTTGCACTGAACTGGAGTTTTGTTTTAATTTACAAATATTTTCTTTAAGCCCCACGTTTCAGTTCGATCAAGTTTTTGGCGCCGTTGCCGGGGAACGGCTTTACTAACAAAATTCAATTTTTTTAGCATAGATTGCAATTGCAATTATCCTCTATCCAAGGGAAAGCCCAATTCTTGTTTACTTTGTTTTACAGGTTGAGGGAAAGCAATTGCAAGAGGAGAAAGGCACAACTTAGGATTGAATTGCTTGAGATAATCAACAAGATGGAAGACATCATTGCAACATTGAGCGCACAAGTTTCATCATTAAGCTATACGATGGAAACTTTAATGATGAGAAATTTCATAGCTCCTACTAATCCTATCCCTTCTATTTCTTGTATTTATTGTAAAGGAAGTCATTCATTTGATAATTGTCCTTATAATCCTGATTCTTTGTGTTATGGATTTCTACCCAGCATTGCAAATCAACATCAGTACCAGTGTTTCCAACAAGAGAAGATGATTCCAAAAGAGCCTAGCATTGAAGAATTCATGAGGGAATACATGGCAAAGTGCGATGTTGTGATGCAAAGCCAAACCACAATTTTACAGAATTTGGAGATCCAGATGGAACAAATTGCAAATGATTTGCATAACAGGTCCCAAGGAATTTTGCTCAATAATACAGAGACTTTCAAACAAGAAGAAAAAGAAGAATTCGAGGCGGTGGCAACAAGTAAATTCGAACATGAGGTTCTCAAACTCCCAGTAAAAGCAGAAAGCGCTCCAACTATTGAAAACACTAAGAAGCCAGAAGGGAGAAAAGAGATTAAAGAAGAACCACCTCAACAAGAGAAGGAACCACCCAAGGAAGTTGCAGTGAACTATGCAGTTGCAATTTCACAGCAAATGACATCCAAAGTGCTTCTGATACTAGAAGACCCTACTTTGACTTATTGCAGCTTGCAGGAAACGCTAAATGAAGAAGAATGCAAAAAGGAGAGCATGAAGGATGACAATTTGCAAAATGTGACACAAGTTGCAACTACAATTTCTACTTTCAAAGGCACATGCAAATCTCTCGAGCAAGCAAGACCCGTTGTGATCAAAGCACCTCAACTACGAATGAAATCTCGTCCAACCTCGAGACCTAGGTGCAAAATGAAAGAACACGATTGCGGGCTACCTACTGGAATAGGATAAGTTTATCTTTTCGTTCATTTTCTTTTTATTTAAAAAAAAAAAAAAAAAAAACTTATTTCTATCATTTTCTTTTTATTATTTTCTTTTTTTAAAAAAAAAAACTTATTTCTATGAATTTTGAAATGACTAAGCAATTTCTGTCTAAGGCATAATCTTGTCTAGGCTGAGGTATTTAAGTTGACCGTTTAGGGAACACCTCTACCTGGGGATTTACCTGGGAAATTGTTGAAGGAATTCAAAAATTCAAAAAGAAATAAGAAAATTAAAAATAAATAAATATTTTAAGGCATGAACTCTTTTTCGAGCCTGTGTGAACTTTTTAACAATTCGCTTTTGAGTTCAGATTAAAGGGAGAAGGAAAAATCAAACTCCAATCATACGGAATTGCAATTGCATTCACGAAAAATGAGGCAAAGTTGAGGGACAAGAATGCAAATGGAATGCAATTGCAAAATGAAGCAAAACATCCAACACGCCAAGAAGAAGATGAGTCATCCTCCAATGATTAGGGGAGTTGTTCTTTGCACCTTAAACTCTACTTCTTAAATCTTAATAGTTTAGATTGTGATGTTATTGTCTTAAACTTTTGTGCTTGTCTTTGTCCCTTGCATTTTGTCATGATGATTTGATTGACATTCAAATTGTTTGAAGTTCAATGTCAGTTATGTGTGATCTCTTGTTTTTGGATGTCTCCCAAATATGTCTTAAAGTTTAAAAATCCTTGATGATGATATTTGGAATAGGAAAAAAAAAACAAAAAACAAAAAAAAATTAAATTAAATTAAAATTTTTTTTTAAAAAAATAAAAAATAAAAAAACAATTGTGAATGCTTTTGACTTGTTCAAGTAGACAAACACATTTTTGTCTGATTTCTTTGAGTTTTGTTCTTGTTGAATACCCTTAATGATGAAATTTTGGAGTATGCTCAGTTCATTAAATACTTAGAAACATTACATAGATGCTTCCCAAACAAACAATTTTATGATTCTTTGTCTTTATAAAACACCCAAGTCTCAACTCACCTAAGTTTGTACACTGAATCCCTTTAGGAGAGTCTAGCTTGGATGTTTTGCAAATCACCCCTTTTCACCCCTTGTGCTATCCTTGGTCAATGGGGACATTGACCTGTTTAAGTTTGGGGGGGTGAGTCATGTAATATATGTAATACTACTATTGTAATACTATGTTGTTGTAATATAATGTTGTTGTAACAACTGCTAGAATTAAAAAAAAAAAAAAAAAGAAAAAAAAAGAAAAAAAAAAGATACTCCTCCTTCTAGAGTTAACTGAGTAACCAGGGGCAGTCATGACACCCATGATTTCTTTTGCAAGAAAGGTTAGCTTATGAAGTGAGTATGTGAAAATAGCCTTGATGTGATAAGTGCTCGTAGCTAGATACTTTCACCAAAAAGCGTTAGTAAGCTAGAACGAAAGCACCAATGACAAAAAGGTCCCATCTTAAAAAAAAAAAAAAAAAAAAAAAAAAGAGTATGCATCCTAGCAGTGAAAAACAAGTTTGGGGAACATTGTTAGTTAAGAAAAGCGTGTAACGTTAGCTTGTTTAGCAACTAAGTAAAACTTGACTAAAGGTAATAGGTAGTATGAATCCAAGGTGAGATTGTGAGATGAAAGTGTTTTGTTTAGACAAAGGAGACATGGAGGTTGCATGTAGTGGAAGCATCCAAGTAAAGTTAAAGTGTTGTGAGCATGAGACCTCCCTTGAGAGGCGTATTTTTCAAAAGAATTATTCTTAGAATCTGCTTTGGCTTGTGTTTTTGTCTCTATATTTATTTTGCAATTGCTTGAGGACAAGCAATAACTCAAGTTTGGGGGTGTGATAATTCTCATTTATGAGAATTATTTGGCTTTTATACTTAGTTATTCTTGTTATGTTATGTGTGTTATTAGATAAAAAGGCTAGCAAATAGTTGGTTTAAATTGAATTATTGTTGGAAGCCTTTTAAATTAAGTAAATGGAGAAAATAAAGCAAAAGAAAATGAAAACACACTTACTTGATGTTTTTGTGCAGGAATTTGAAGAATGCAATAGAAATGCAATTGCATTGTAATTGCAATTTTGATAGATCTGAAAATTAAAGGAAAATCTACAAATCTCCTAAAATCTAGGAATTTTGTGAGATATTGGCTCCACGATTTTAGCTGAGATTTTAGCCATAATTGTGCCTCATTCAAGAAGGAAACCCTAGCCCCATTCATCTATAAATATTGGAGAAGAAGCCTCAAGAGGGGGATCAGTTTTCTACCATTTTCGGCCGCAGTTGCTGCTGTCCACGATTTTTAGCTGTCAAATTTCTGCTGTCAAAATTTCCGCTGTCAATTTTCTGCTGTTTTTATTTCTGTTTGCTGTTGTTTTTCTTCTGTTTTCCAGCCCCTTTCAACTTCGAAATTCAATCATTCCTCAATGAAAATTGAAGGAAGTGAAGGCTCAATTCCCTTTGAAAAAAGTGGAGTTGAGTCGATTGAATAAGAAGCGGAAAAGGGGCTGTGTTCTTCCCGTTCTTAGAATTTATTTTCTGTTTATTTGCTTCAGTTTTAAGAATTTAATTGTTGCTGTAATTTCAAGCCTTTAGCTACTGTTTTGTTCTTTCCTTTTGTTTACGAGACTAAATAGTTTCTGAATTTATTTCGATTAATGGAATTTTAGTTGTTCTTTCCTTATTATTAAGTTGTTATTCAATTATTTATTAACTCTAAA
Organism: Trichosanthes truncata; assembly: GCA_033996785.1. NCBI lineage: Eukaryota > Viridiplantae > Streptophyta > Magnoliopsida > Cucurbitales > Cucurbitaceae > Trichosanthes > Trichosanthes truncata. Next base: position 40,010,735 of record JAWPNB010000004.1, on the reverse strand, counting down.
ATTTTTATCACATATTGCTTCTATTTTAGTTATGCACTTTAATTCTTTTCATTCATTGTTTTTTCGTTCTTTTAATTATGAGCTAAGTCTTTCTTTGGGATTCAAGCATGTGAATGCCCTAGAGAAAGGAATAAAGGCCTAATATGTAAGAGCAACTTTGCTTAATCTTATAGCATTGTTTGCTTTTATTGATTGAAATTTTCATTACTAGTTTAGATTGATCACCTAGATTAGTATACAACAATTTGAGTCTAATACTGAAAAGGTTAGATAAAAATTGGGTTTTCATAAAAGCAATAAAGGAAAATAGCCTAGACATAGGAATTTGTTTTTGACCCTAGACATAGGGCAAAACCTTTAAAACTAAAAGAATTGTGTTTCAAAATTAACTAAGTTCGTATTAGCCATAGAAATATCGGTTTAATCGCTTAGCCTCCTAAAGATACTTCATAGAAGGTCGAATAGGTGTTGAATTCGGTTTACAAAGCTTAAGTATTGAGTCAAAGGATTGCAATTGCAATTAGGCCGCAATTTCTTTCAATAGAGCAAAAGCATATTTGAATCCCTCTTTTATCATTTTTATTTCTTCTTTTCGAAAACAACAAAAATCATCCCACTTATTTTTATAACCTTGGTTACCGAAATTGCAATTTGAAAACGTCTTCGCTATCACTTGAATTTTGTTGTATCCGTTCCCTGTGGGATCGATACTCTGGAATACTTCCAGTTTTATATTACTTGCATCGACAGTGTGCACTTGCACTGAACTGGAGTTTTGTTTTAATTTACAAATATTTTCTTTAAGCCCCACGTTTCAGTTCGATCAAGTTTTTGGCGCCGTTGCCGGGGAACGGCTTTACTAACAAAATTCAATTTTTTTAGCATAGATTGCAATTGCAATTATCCTCTATCCAAGGGAAAGCCCAATTCTTGTTTACTTTGTTTTACAGGTTGAGGGAAAGCAATTGCAAGAGGAGAAAGGCACAACTTAGGATTGAATTGCTTGAGATAATCAACAAGATGGAAGACATCATTGCAACATTGAGCGCACAAGTTTCATCATTAAGCTATACGATGGAAACTTTAATGATGAGAAATTTCATAGCTCCTACTAATCCTATCCCTTCTATTTCTTGTATTTATTGTAAAGGAAGTCATTCATTTGATAATTGTCCTTATAATCCTGATTCTTTGTGTTATGGATTTCTACCCAGCATTGCAAATCAACATCAGTACCAGTGTTTCCAACAAGAGAAGATGATTCCAAAAGAGCCTAGCATTGAAGAATTCATGAGGGAATACATGGCAAAGTGCGATGTTGTGATGCAAAGCCAAACCACAATTTTACAGAATTTGGAGATCCAGATGGAACAAATTGCAAATGATTTGCATAACAGGTCCCAAGGAATTTTGCTCAATAATACAGAGACTTTCAAACAAGAAGAAAAAGAAGAATTCGAGGCGGTGGCAACAAGTAAATTCGAACATGAGGTTCTCAAACTCCCAGTAAAAGCAGAAAGCGCTCCAACTATTGAAAACACTAAGAAGCCAGAAGGGAGAAAAGAGATTAAAGAAGAACCACCTCAACAAGAGAAGGAACCACCCAAGGAAGTTGCAGTGAACTATGCAGTTGCAATTTCACAGCAAATGACATCCAAAGTGCTTCTGATACTAGAAGACCCTACTTTGACTTATTGCAGCTTGCAGGAAACGCTAAATGAAGAAGAATGCAAAAAGGAGAGCATGAAGGATGACAATTTGCAAAATGTGACACAAGTTGCAACTACAATTTCTACTTTCAAAGGCACATGCAAATCTCTCGAGCAAGCAAGACCCGTTGTGATCAAAGCACCTCAACTACGAATGAAATCTCGTCCAACCTCGAGACCTAGGTGCAAAATGAAAGAACACGATTGCGGGCTACCTACTGGAATAGGATAAGTTTATCTTTTCGTTCATTTTCTTTTTATTTAAAAAAAAAAAAAAAAAAAACTTATTTCTATCATTTTCTTTTTATTATTTTCTTTTTTTAAAAAAAAAAACTTATTTCTATGAATTTTGAAATGACTAAGCAATTTCTGTCTAAGGCATAATCTTGTCTAGGCTGAGGTATTTAAGTTGACCGTTTAGGGAACACCTCTACCTGGGGATTTACCTGGGAAATTGTTGAAGGAATTCAAAAATTCAAAAAGAAATAAGAAAATTAAAAATAAATAAATATTTTAAGGCATGAACTCTTTTTCGAGCCTGTGTGAACTTTTTAACAATTCGCTTTTGAGTTCAGATTAAAGGGAGAAGGAAAAATCAAACTCCAATCATACGGAATTGCAATTGCATTCACGAAAAATGAGGCAAAGTTGAGGGACAAGAATGCAAATGGAATGCAATTGCAAAATGAAGCAAAACATCCAACACGCCAAGAAGAAGATGAGTCATCCTCCAATGATTAGGGGAGTTGTTCTTTGCACCTTAAACTCTACTTCTTAAATCTTAATAGTTTAGATTGTGATGTTATTGTCTTAAACTTTTGTGCTTGTCTTTGTCCCTTGCATTTTGTCATGATGATTTGATTGACATTCAAATTGTTTGAAGTTCAATGTCAGTTATGTGTGATCTCTTGTTTTTGGATGTCTCCCAAATATGTCTTAAAGTTTAAAAATCCTTGATGATGATATTTGGAATAGGAAAAAAAAAACAAAAAACAAAAAAAAATTAAATTAAATTAAAATTTTTTTTTAAAAAAATAAAAAATAAAAAAACAATTGTGAATGCTTTTGACTTGTTCAAGTAGACAAACACATTTTTGTCTGATTTCTTTGAGTTTTGTTCTTGTTGAATACCCTTAATGATGAAATTTTGGAGTATGCTCAGTTCATTAAATACTTAGAAACATTACATAGATGCTTCCCAAACAAACAATTTTATGATTCTTTGTCTTTATAAAACACCCAAGTCTCAACTCACCTAAGTTTGTACACTGAATCCCTTTAGGAGAGTCTAGCTTGGATGTTTTGCAAATCACCCCTTTTCACCCCTTGTGCTATCCTTGGTCAATGGGGACATTGACCTGTTTAAGTTTGGGGGGGTGAGTCATGTAATATATGTAATACTACTATTGTAATACTATGTTGTTGTAATATAATGTTGTTGTAACAACTGCTAGAATTAAAAAAAAAAAAAAAAGAAAAAAAAAGAAAAAAAAAAGATACTCCTCCTTCTAGAGTTAACTGAGTAACCAGGGGCAGTCATGACACCCATGATTTCTTTTGCAAGAAAGGTTAGCTTATGAAGTGAGTATGTGAAAATAGCCTTGATGTGATAAGTGCTCGTAGCTAGATACTTTCACCAAAAAGCGTTAGTAAGCTAGAACGAAAGCACCAATGACAAAAAGGTCCCATCTTAAAAAAAAAAAAAAAAAAAAAAAAAAGAGTATGCATCCTAGCAGTGAAAAACAAGTTTGGGGAACATTGTTAGTTAAGAAAAGCGTGTAACGTTAGCTTGTTTAGCAACTAAGTAAAACTTGACTAAAGGTAATAGGTAGTATGAATCCAAGGTGAGATTGTGAGATGAAAGTGTTTTGTTTAGACAAAGGAGACATGGAGGTTGCATGTAGTGGAAGCATCCAAGTAAAGTTAAAGTGTTGTGAGCATGAGACCTCCCTTGAGAGGCGTATTTTTCAAAAGAATTATTCTTAGAATCTGCTTTGGCTTGTGTTTTTGTCTCTATATTTATTTTGCAATTGCTTGAGGACAAGCAATAACTCAAGTTTGGGGGTGTGATAATTCTCATTTATGAGAATTATTTGGCTTTTATACTTAGTTATTCTTGTTATGTTATGTGTGTTATTAGATAAAAAGGCTAGCAAATAGTTGGTTTAAATTGAATTATTGTTGGAAGCCTTTTAAATTAAGTAAATGGAGAAAATAAAGCAAAAGAAAATGAAAACACACTTACTTGATGTTTTTGTGCAGGAATTTGAAGAATGCAATAGAAATGCAATTGCATTGTAATTGCAATTTTGATAGATCTGAAAATTAAAGGAAAATCTACAAATCTCCTAAAATCTAGGAATTTTGTGAGATATTGGCTCCACGATTTTAGCTGAGATTTTAGCCATAATTGTGCCTCATTCAAGAAGGAAACCCTAGCCCCATTCATCTATAAATATTGGAGAAGAAGCCTCAAGAGGGGGATCAGTTTTCTACCATTTTCGGTCGCAGTTGCTGCTGTCCACGATTTTTAGCTGTCAAATTTCTGCTGTCAAAATTTCCGCTGTCAATTTTCTGCTGTTTTTATTTCTGTTTGCTGTTGTTTTTCTTCTGTTTTCCAGCCCCTTTCAACTTCGAAATTCAATCATTCCTCAATGAAAATTGAAGGAAGTGAAGGCTCAATTCCCTTTGAAAAAAGTGGAGTTGAGTCGATTGAATAAGAAGCGGAAAAGGGGCTGTGTTCTTCCCGTTCTTAGAATTTATTTTCTGTTTATTTGCTTCAGTTTTAAGAATTTAATTGTTGCTGTAATTTCAAGCCTTTAGCTACTGTTTTGTTCTTTCCTTTTGTTTACGAGACTAAATAGTTTCTGAATTTATTTCGATTAATGGAATTTTAGTTGTTCTTTCCTTATTATTAAGTTGTTATTCAATTATTTATTAACTCTAAAATTTTTATCACATATTGCTTCTATTTTAGTTATGCACTTTAATTCTTTTCATTCATTGTTTTTTCGTTCTTTTAATTATGAGCTAAGTCTTTCTTTGGGATTCAAGCATGTGAATGCCCTAGAGAAAGGAATAAAGGCCTAATATGTAAGAGCAACTTTGCTTAATCTTATAGCATTGTTTGCTTTTATTGATTGAAATTTTCATTACTAGTTTAGATTGATCACCTAGATTAGTATACAACAATTTGAGTCTAATACTGAAAAGGTTAGATAAAAATTGGGTTTTCATAAAAGCAATAAAGGAAAATAGCCTAGACATAGGAATTTGTTTTTGACCCTAGACATAGGGCAAAACCTTTAAAACTAAAAGAATTGTGTTTCAAAATTAACTAAGTTCGTATTAGCCATAGAAATATCGGTTTAATCGCTTAGCCTCCTAAAGATACTTCATAGAAGGTCGAATAGGTGTTGAATTCGGTTTACAAAGCTTAAGTATTGAGTCAAAGGATTGCAATTGCAATTAGGCCGCAATTTCTTTCAATAGAGCAAAAGCATATTTGAATCCCTCTTTTATCATTTTTATTTCTTCTTTTCGAAAACAACAAAAATCATCCCACTTATTTTTATAACCTTGGTTACCGAAATTGCAATTTGAAAACGTCTTCGCTATCACTTGAATTTTGTTGTATCCGTTCCCTGTGGGATCGATACTCTGGAATACTTCCAGTTTTATATTACTTGCATTGACAGTGTGCACTTGCACTGAACTGGAGTTTTGTTTTAATTTACAAATATTTTCTTTAAGCCCCACGTTTCAGTTCGATCAAACTTCTACTTCCCATCCTATGCAGACAAGGTCTAAAAGTGGTATTTTTAAGCCAAAAATCAGATCCTATCTCTCTCAAATAGTTGTAGGGAAGAAAATTACAGGCAACGGAAACTATAGTGAACCTCGATCCGCATTAAAAGCCCTCAAAATTGAGGCATGGAAAAGGGCCATGAATGTTGAAATGGAAGCATTAAGGAGTAATGACACTTGGAGACTAGTCCCCTTTTCAAGCACATATAGTTTGGTAGAAAACAAATGGGTTTTCAAAACCAAATACAATCAAGATGGAACAGTTCAAAGGTTTAAAGCAAGACTCGTAGCAAAAGGCTTCCACCAACATCCAGGTTTGGACTTCAATGAGACCTTTAGTCCAGTTGTGAAAACACCCACTATTCGTATTATTTTGACTCTTGCAGTGGCTAAGAAATGGGAAATTAGACAGCTAGATATAAATAATGCATTTTTGAATGGGAAGCTTGATAAGCCTTAGAATTAAGGCTTACTTAAGTCCCAATTGCTTAAAATATTTTTGTTTGTCCTAAGATTAATTGAAAATAGTGGAAGATTGCTTGAATTTAAGGAAGAATTTAATGTGATAGCATTTGGAATAGAATTCTAAATGAATTGATTCTTTTTGCAGAAATTATGGAAATTGCTAAATCAGATTGCCAAATCTGATTTTGCAATTGTTTCTGGAGTAGGAATTTTGGAAATTGCCAAATTAGATTGCTAAATCCGTTTTGGCAATCTTGGGCAGAGCATATATGGAAAAATTACACCCGCGTGAATGACGAAACCCATAAATGGGAAGAGCAATTTTCGCACAAATCAAGGAATTGGAGCATGTTTTTTGGGAAATCTTCAACCCTAATGAAGGCCCATAAATGGGGAAGAAGAAGATGAGCTATTAATCGGATTTTTGGGAGCAATTTTAGGATCAATTTTATGGGTTTTGTATGAAGAAACCCATATATGGGAAGAGCGATTTCCGCACGAATCATGGGATTGGAGCGCGATTTTTGGCTGATTTGAACCCTAAGAAGATCTACAAAAGAGGGGGGGAAGAAGCTCGAAGGATTAGTTCAGATTTCCTTGGTCGATTTCAAGAATTATTTCGTGGGTTTTCTGAGTTCGTCAAGCCTCTGTTTTTGATATTTTGCTGTTGTTTTGGTCATTTTATTCAATTCCCAACTCGGTTTCTTTCAGTTTGTATCACAGGAGCATTGTTTAACTTATTTCTATTCTTAAATTGATGTATTTTGGTTAAAGTTTGAGTTAACTTTCAATTTATATTAGTGGGTATTTTTTCTCAAGAAACATCCTCTGTTTTTCTTCAGTTTTTTTTGTTCTTCTTCATCAAGGATTTATTCACAGTGGATCAAACTCTCTTTCTTATATGATGAATGGTTATGGGAATTATCCCTTGTTCTCAACTGGATTCAAGTATGCATCACTTTGTAGGGAATTCGGAGTTCATTAGAAACTTTTTTTTAGAATTCTTTCTTCAATCCATTTGCTAAATTAATTTCTGCACTTTCCTTGGGGTTTCCAATCCGATTCAAGAAGTTCTTGAATCGTTAAGATCAACCATTCTTTAAAAGTGGAGGAGATTGGATCGATTGGATTGAAGGGAGTTGTGGTTGATTATTGGATTGGATTAAAAGGAGGGACAATTGTTTTACTCTATTTTTTTTTTTTTTTTCAGTTTTACAGAAGTTGATTTTCCTTTTTGCATATTATTGTTTTTGTGGGAATTGAAGGGAGAAGGAAGAAAATCCATTAATACCCTTCATTCCTTGTTTCAATTTTAATTGAGCATTTTCCCTTGAATTTTTGGCCACTACCCAAAATTTTACTACACTTTATGGTTTTGATTGTTTAAGGAGCAAGTTGCTGAGATAAATTTTCCCATTAATTCAATTTGCCCATCATTAGTAAATTGCTCAAATTTCTAATATGAGTTTTTCTTTAGTTAATTGTTATATTTCTATTTTTAATATGAGCTAAAACTTCTTAGGGGGTTCAAAGATGTGAATTCCCTAAGAAGTAATTGTAGCCAAAATTCCAATAAAAACCAAGCCTACATCTCAATTGTTTGCTTGTGTTGATTTAATTTCCGTTGAGATCCTAGATTGATCAACTAGGGTATCAACTTAAGCTTAGATCTAATACCGATGGAGTTAGGGATAAGCGGATTTCACACAAGTAATGGAGAAAAAGAGCTTAGACATAAGCCATTCCTTACCCTAGACATAGGGATTAAGGACTCCAAGACCCATAAATTTGTGAGCCAAATTATCTAAGATAGAGGGACTATAGACATATAGGTCTCTCACTTAGCCTCCTAAAAACCTAAATTCAAGGTAAATAGGAGATGCAATTTTGGTTTACAATTGAGTGTGGAGTAGGTTGGAATTGCAATTTTGGCTTGCAATTACAACTTAGGGCAATGACATTCTTGAGACCCATCCTTTATCATTTCATTTTCTAAGTTTATCTAATTTGCTATTCAATCTTGCCAATTTAGATTCTGCAATTTAATTCTGCAATTTTTGGTCATTTCGCTTATTGCCAATTTAGATTCTGCAATTCAATTCGGCAATTTCTGTTCTTTCAATTATTGTCATTTTAGATTCTGCAATTAGATTTAGCAATTTTTGTTTTTCACCAACACACCAACCCAACATCATTTTTGCATTTTAGTTTTCCATTTGCAATTTTCCTTACACTTTTGCTTTACAATATTTTTGTTACTCTGTTCCCTGTGGGATTCGATACTTGGTACTCAGAGACCATTTTATATTACTTCGATCGCGTGCGCTTGCGTGACCACCGATCAAAGCTAGAAGAGGATGTGTACATGATACAACCTGAGGGTTTTGTTGATCAAAGAAGACCCAATCATGTATGTAAACTGAACAAGGCCCTCTATGGGCTCAAACAAGCACCTCGGGTTTGGTATGACGGCTTGAAGAAAGTTCTTATAAAGTGGGGATTTCAAAATTCTAAATCAGATTGTTCGTTATTTCACATCAATAGGGGTTCACAAATGTTTTTCATTCTTGTTTATGTGGATGACATATTGGTCACAGGGAGTTGTAATCAAATGATAGAGAGATTTGTTAAAGAGTTAAATACCATGTTTGCATTAAAGGACCTGGGAGAACTAGACTACTTTCTTGGTATTGAGACAATTAGAAATGAAGAAGGTATATTTTTCTCTCAAACGAAATATATCATTGATTTGTTGGAAAGACTAAATTTGGGACATATAAAACCATGTGGGACACCTGCCGTAGTTGGAAAACCTCTCTCGACTTATGAAGGACAGCCCATGGAAAATCCTTCTCTATACCGAAGTGCCATAGGAGGATTACAGTATTTATCCCATACGAGACCAAACATTGCCTATATTGTTAACAAACTGAGCCAATTTATGCAAAAGCCTACTGATGTACATTGGAAAGCAGTAAAAAGAGTGTTGAGATATTTACAAGGAACAAAGAATCATGGGATATACTTAAAATCCTCCAATGAACTTCACCTCACGGCTTTCTCTGATGCGGATTGGGCGTGTAATCCAGACGATAGACGGTCGATCTCAGCATATCTTGTATTCCTTGGAAATTTGTTGGTCTCATGGGCATCTAGAAAACAAAAGGTAGTGGCTCGATCAAGCACTGAAGCAAAGTATCGAGCTTTAGCCCATACCGCTGCAGAATTAAGCTGGACTCAATCGCTCTTGAATGAAATTCGTCTTCCTCTCACATCAACTCCAGTGGTTTGGTGTGATAATACGAGTGCATTGTCCCTTGCGGCAAATCCTGTTCTTCACTCAAGAAGTAAGCATGTCGAAATTGATCTTCATTTTATCAGAGACAAAGTAGTAAGCAAGGAACTAGAGGTTCAGTATGTTCCCACCGACGAGCAGTTGGCTAATGGTCTGACAAAGGGTTTGTCTGAATTGAAGTTTAGTGAAATGCGCTGCAAACTCGGTGTACTGGAAGTCCCCCTTCGTTTGAGAGGGGGAGTTAGAACGACAACTTCTCCTTGATGAGATGTGATATTATTTTATTATTTTCTTTGTACTAGTGGTATGCATATTCTCTGACCAATGTTAGTGGGTCTTTTGTTAGTGGCTGTACAAGTGACCACTTAGGGGCTGTTTGGGGCAAGGAGTAGGAGTTGCAGGGAGTATGAGTTAATATGTCTGGGGAGTTAGGAAGTCTGTGTTTGAGGTGCAGAGTTGTAAGAAATTGCAGGGAGTAGGAGTTCTGAAGTCTGTATTTGGGGTGCATATTTGTTAAACCTGGAGTTCTGAAGTCTGAGTTGATTTTATATAGTTTTTTCTACAATTTCTCAAAATTTCATTATTAAGAATTTGTTCCCACGAATTCTAAGATTGAGATTTTTTGTTTTTATTAATTTATGTATATTTTACAAATTTGTTTAAAGTAAAAAAAATAATTTTGAACAAAATACCCCACATTCTTTTTTCAATATATCTCACATTAATTATTCATTTATCTTGGATAGTTTTCAAATAAAAGAGTCTCACAATACTTTTTAAAATATTACATGTGATTTGGAAATATTTCAATCCATTAATTTAAAGGGATTCAAATAAACTTCAAGATTTTTACCTTTTTATTTTTTCAATTCTAGAATAATATAGATTTGTTTCCGTCAATTCTAAAATTGAGATTTTAAACTAAATTATTTTATGAATATTTTAAAATTTTATTAGAGGCTTGTTTTCGTCAATTTTAAAATTTTATTTTAAGATTTGTTTTTCAAGCTTAATAAAATAATTTTTTTACATAATTTAATATTTTATTTTTCTAACTAATCAATGTAATGAATTATCTAAAGTTTGATTAATTTGAAAACAATATATTTTTTGAAGTTTTAAAATAACTAAGTTAAAAATAAAATGTCAAATATTTATCCTATTTTAAAATAATTAAGTTCAAAATGAATATATATATTTTTTTAACATCATTCAAAATGAATATCATACATACTTTTGTTCAAAATACTATATATTTATGTTATTTCTTGTAATAATTTTATTTTATTAAGTTTGGAATGAGAAATTGTTTATCTTTTTACTTTGAATATGATTAGTTTGAAAATCAAAATATTTTAATACGTTAATCTTTTTTAATACTAATTTTCTAAAATGTAATACGAGTTAATTTAAAATATGTTTTTCTTATCTTCAAATCATAAAATTATATATATTTTTGAGCTATTAATAAAAAAAATAAGCTTAAAAAAGATGAGATTGTTATTTGTTATAAGTAATTTTAGTTAAAACTTAAAAAAAAATTGTAGATGACAAGTGGAGAAAGTGAGATAGGAAGATTTTTATCAATTAAAAAAATTGTTATGTAGTACTCTAATTTATATTAAAATCTCAATTTAAATAATAGTATCATGTCTAAAACATTCTTATATAATTTATATTAAAAAAAATAAAATTATAGAATAAAAAGAAAAATATTTTTATTAAAAAATTGATTAAAATTATAGAATAAAAAAATAATTATTTATATTTAATTAGTAATTAGTAACAATGATGAGAAAATTTATATAAAAAATAAAGAAAAATTTTCAAATTAAGAAATTAAAAAAATAATGTAAAAAAAAATAGAGAGAGAAAGGAGAGGGGAGAAGAGAGAGAGGTAGGAGTGAGGTGAGGTGAAGAAAAAATGAGATAGGAAAGTTGTGGGGCCCACAATGAGGAGTTTGGGAAGGAGTTAATGAGTTTGTGGGGCCCACAATGGGGAGTTAGAGAAGGAATTAATAAATCTGTGGGGTCCATAATAGGAGTTAAATTATCCTTGGGCCAAACAAGGAGTTGGGGGGAGTTATTAACTCCTTCCAACTCCACTCCCCCCAACTCCTCAATCCAAACACCCCCTTAATAGGTCTATTATTGGTGCTGTCAAGTGGGAGAGTTTTGTCCTTCCCTTCCTTTTAAAATAGGCCTCAAACGGTGTGCTTCTGTGTAAAATAAACCTAATATTTTCACTTTGGGATAGTCTTCACTTTCAATAATCTCGTGTTCAAGTTTGACAATAATAATATAAAAACAAAGGGGGGGTGATGAAATGAAAAACTACATGAACCAAGCACCACTTAAACTCAGCATAGCCATTACAAATTACAATTCTTACAAAACAGTGGGAATCTGTATACACAGTCTTAATTTCATCTTCAGCTAAAGTTGTCTCTTTGATAAATGGGAAACTCACCACAAGATTCCTCCTGTCCATTACAAAGATTGATGGACCATTCACAATCAAACAACTCTCACAAATTAAGTTTAGTACTTTTTGAAACCACAACTATGTTAAACAATCTTTGTAGACCATAAAAGTAACTGAGCATTTAAAATCATCTCAGTATTTGAACGTGAAACAGCAAACTATAATTCATATCAACAACATCAATAGGATCTTAAGCAGAAGTTCTTTTCCTGCTCACCATAACAAAGATTTTAGGCTAGATAATAGTCCTCATCATTAATGTCATTAACAAAATGCTAAACTTTGAATTATGCTTCTAGTTAGTCTCCATTAATGTCATTAATGTGGAAGGATTATTTACCTACTTGTCACATCATGTCAACTCAGTCAATATTAATCTTATGAGTTGCTGGAGTAAAGGAAATTCATAATGCAAATGAAGGTCCGAAGTTCATAATATCATAATACATAAGCTGAAAGGAATAAAGAAAAGAAATAGCAATAGTTGTCCAAACACAAACTGAATTAAAACTAAGTAGTAGCTGAAGGTGATGAAGGCATCGAGTTGTCGTCCATGGGGGATCGGGTTCCAGGTGTTCTCCCTTACACTTCCACACAATAATCATACTTCCAATCTAGGGAGAATGCAAAGAACGGATGGGTACGAATCCTAGGACAAATAAGAAAGCATGATATACTCCCTTTCCCAATGTAGATAGTTTTGCTCAACTTTTCTTTCTCCCTTTTCGTAGCTTCCTTTCTTTTCCAGCCTCCTTTCTCCATCCAAAGTGTCTCATCTAAATACCTCATTCGAAGCCTTGAATTCAGGGTTGGTTGGACAATTCTAATACATAGGTGGACAACTCAATTAATGAATTTTCTTGCACGTGTGAATCAGGTGGTTCTTTTAATAAAGAGATGCTTAAACAATGATTTTTACTTAGCTCTCCAAATTCATCTCCCAACATTGTTTTCAAAGTTCTTCACCTGAAGCAAAATTCAATAAATTAAGCTCATGTCTTAGCCAAAAGTAGACCATTTTCACATCTTAAAAGAAATTCACTCTTAACAGCAAACACATACAAAACTTGGGACTTTAACAACCAAAAATCACCAAAAGCACTCAAACAAGCAAGTTTAATAAGAGATTTTTAAACAGGAATAACTCTTCTATTGAAGAGTTATCAAACTTTATTTTAGAAATTTAAAAAATTGGAAGTCTATTTAAAAAATTAGGGAATTTAAAACTCTATTTCACAAAGTATTCAGAAAACTATTTTAGGAACTCTATTTTAGAAATTAAAAAATTAAAAGTTTATTTAATAAATTAAGGAATCTAAAACTCTATTTCACAAAGTATTCTGAAACCTATTTTTGGAACTATATTTTAGAAATAAAAAAATTGGAAGTCTATCTAAAAACATAGGAAATTTAAAACTCTATTTACAAAGTATTCATAAACATATTTTTGGAACTCTATTTAAAAAAAATTAAATATTGGAGGTCTGATCAGTTGTACACGCAAGCGCACGCGATCGAAGTAATATAAAATGGTATATGAGTACCAAGTATCGAATCCCACAGGGAATGGAGTAACAAAAATATTGTTGAGCAAAGTGTAAGGAAAATTGCAACTTGAAAACTAAAATTGCAAAAATAAGGTTGGGTTGGTATGTTGGTAAAAAGAAAAGTTGCAGAATCTAATTGCAGAATTTAGAAATGACAAAAATCGAAATAAGAAAAATTGCAGAATCTATAAATGGCAATAATGAAATAACAAGAAATTGCAGAATTGAATTGCAGAATCTAAGTGCAAAATTGAGAAATGGCAATATTAGATAGTAAACAAAATTTTCAAAAGGAATTTAGATAAAGATGAGGCTCAAGAATGTCATTGCCCTATGTCGTAATTGCAAGCCAAAATTACAATTCCAACCTACTCCACACTCAATTGTAAACCAAAATTGCATCTCCTATTCACCTTGAATTTAGGATTTTAGGAGGCCAAGTGAGAGACTTATATGTCTATAGTCTCTCTATCTTAGATCAATTGGCTCAACAATTTTATAGGTTTTGGAGTCCTTAATCCCTATGTCTAGGGTAAGGATTGACTTATGTCTAAACTCTTTTCTCCATCACTTGTGTGAAATCCGTTTATCACTAACCCCATCGGTATTAGATCTAAGCTTGAGTTGGTACCCTAGTTGATCAATCTAGGATCTCAACGAAAAATTGTTCAACACAAGCAAATAATTGAAGTGTAGGCTTGGTTTTTATTGAAATTTAGGCTACAATTACTTCTTAGGGAATTCACATTCTTGAACCCCCTAAGAAGTTTTAGCTCAAATTAAAAAGAAAAATGTCACAATTAATTTTTGACGGAAACATCATATTAAAGAAAATTGAGTGAATTATTACTGATAGCTAAAATTAATTGAGTTGAAAGAAAACTTGGCAAAAACACTCAACACAATTCTACCTCCAAAACTCTTACTATGAATAGGAAATTAAAGGCAAATTGATGTCAATTTCCACGCAAGACATCAATTTTATGAGGAAAACAACTTGTGAACAACAATTCCCATATGACAGAATAACAAAAACAAGTTCCTTTGCAATTAGAAAGCTAAGGAACAAAAGTACATATTGAAATATTCCTCCGAAAAACAGAAAGTAATTGAGCAAAAGTGATTTTTAAAACAGAACTGAGTTCCTCCGCTATTCCAATCGACTTAATCTTTTCTCTTTTTCTAGGAATTGATTAATCTTAACACTCCAAGATCGCCTTGAATTGGATTAGAAAATCGAGAAGGAACCTGCAGAAAACTAGTTGAATTCTAGGAAGAAAACATTGCAGAAAATTCCAGAAAAAAAACAGAGTATTAACGTAAATAAACCCACGAACAAGATTGAATTAAAACTTACGATTAATACAAGATGGATTCGAATGGAGAACAAAGATTGTACTTCAAAAAACTCTCCATAATACAAGTAGAAAACTGAAGAAACTAAGATTGAAATTGAAATTCTTGGCTAAAACAGAAGAAGAACAAAAATTAAAAAAAAAAAACAGAGCCTCCGAAAAATGAGAAACCCACAAAAATTTGCTTCTAATTTGGCCTCCAAAAACCCGTCGATAGCTCCTCCTCTTCTTTCCCATTTATAGGCCTTCATTAGGGTTGAAGATTGCCAAAAAATCGTGCTCCAATTCCACCAATTTAGGCAGTAATTTGGTTTTCCATATATGGGTTTCTTTACTAGTGACGGGTCTTTTTTTTTCTTTCAATTTTCATAATTTTCTTGCCATTCCTTGCTACCCAGAATTGCAGAATCTGATTTTGCAATTTCCATAATTTCTGCAAACAAGATCAATTTACTTAGAATTTTATTCCACATGCCATCATATTCATTTATTCCTTAAATTTAAGCAATCTTTCAACTATTTTCAAATGGTCTTAAATCAAAACAAGAATATTTTAAGCAATTGAGAGTTAAATAAGCCTTAATTCTAAGGCTTATCAAGGTCTATTTAAGAAATTATGGAATTTAAACGAAATTTCGCACCGTATTTTGAAATCTATTTCAATGATAAATGAGTTATAATATTTGAATTCAATTTTAGAAATTAAAATATTAGAAACTCTATTTTGCACAGTATTTTGAAACCTATTTAAAATATATTGGGTTAAAAATTTGTTTAGTAGCCATTTTTAGTTTTATTTTAACCTTTTAAAAAATTGACTACGTGGTCGGGTCGCTAGGGTGATCGTTGGAGTGGTTGTTGGGGTCATCAAGTCAATGGGGTGATTGGGTTGCCGAGGTGGTCGTCGGTGGTGGTTGCACGGTGGTCAGGTCGTTGGAGTGGTCGTTGGGTAGTTGTCGACAGTAGTTGTTAGGTGGTCGGGTCACTGGAGTGGTCATATGGTTGGTTAGGTCGTCCGAGTGGTCGCTGGGTGGTTGTCTGGTGGTCGAGTCATTAGAGTCGTTGTCGGAGTGGTCATTAGGGTGGTCAGGTCGCCAGGGTGGTCACCAGGTGGTCGTCAACGGTGGTTTTGGATGGTTGAGTTTGTCAGGTTGTCGGGGTAATCGCCGAAGTAGTCATCGGGGTGGTCGGGGTGCTGGGGTGGTCGGGTCATTGGAGTGGTCACTAGGTGGTTGTCGACAGTGGTTGCTAGGTGGTAGGGTTGTCAGAGTGGTTGGGTCATCGAGGTGTCAAGTTGTTGGGGGTGGTTAGGTCGCAGGGGTGGTCGTCAGATTGGTCTCTAGAGTTCTCATCCCAGTGGTCGTCGGAGGTAGTCGTCAGCAGTGGTCGAGTCGCCGGTGCGGTCGTCAGAGTTGTCGTTGTCAGTGGTCGTCGGAGTTGTTGTCGAAGTGGTTGTCGGAAATGGAAAACGACAAGTGGAAGAGGAAAGCATAGCACAAACCCATGAGGTTGCACTGTTGTAACCCATGGGGTTGTGTTTCAAAACCAAGGGTTTTGAATACCTTGTGCCAAACATGGTTTCGGGTTTAGAACTCAAATCCATGGGCCAAACGCCCCCTTATTTCATAACAAATTTAAAGAGTTACTTAGTTAAATATCATAGTCATTCACATATTAAGGAGCCATGTATTCAGACATGCCATAAATTTAGTAAACAGCATGACATGTAATATTTATATGGACTAACTAAGAATATTATGGTCATGCTTAATACCAATCTATTGGTTTTGATTGAATATAAAAGAAGAAGCCATTTTTTATGTTCACTCTAGCAGAGTTCTTACTTTTTCATCTAGTCAAGACAAAAGCACAGTAGCTATATATCTAAGTAGAGAACGAGATATTCTTTTGTGCTGTTCAAATCACAATGTTATATTTTATATTACTGTACTTCAAAGGATCTAAATCACATTTAGTGGGAATACCATTTTGTGTACTTGATTTGGGACAACTTTTTGGAGACTTTTGGTATGTGCCTCACTCGTAACACAACAGATCGTGTTGCTCAATGATGGAGGAGATGCTCTATCATTTGCCATTTCAATACAAATGAGGACTCTTTGATGTGCTAACATTTACACTTTTACTCCCTATTTTGTGGAACATATGGTCCGCCATTTAGAGAGCTTATGAGCCTTTGTAGAGGTGTGATCTATGGTTAGGTTTAAGGTCTCTCTTTGAGGTTGTATTTTTATAACTAGCCTTCGCCTCTTTATTTTCAACAATTGTAGCCATTTAGGTAATCACTAGTTGGCTTTCCTTCTTTTTGTATTGTAACGACCGACACTTTCAGGTATTAATTAAGATTTTAATTTTAGAATTTAAATTAATTGTAAGGCCAATTTCATGTTTAAAGTTGTGTTGGAATTTAATTTTAGAGATTTGTATGATTGAAATTGGAGAATTTTGAGGGTAAATTGGGAAGAAAGAAGGAAAATAAAGGAATTAATTGGTTTGGGGGCATTTTTGTTATTTAAGGGACTTTAAGCCAAGCCCAAGCCCATAGCTAAGCCAAGCCCCAATTATCCTTCTCTAATATTTTAAAAGGCACGTAGCCCTAGGTTCAAGCCAAGCCTTCAAGCCAAACTCCCAAAGCCAAGCTATCTTCTTCATCTCCTTCTTCTTCTTCCCCTTGTTTTTTCTACAGCCCCTCCATTGAAGCAGAATTTTTTTTTCTTCCTTCTCTTCTGCAGCCCACGCCATCACAACCACCACCCAGATCCGCCGTCGGCTTGCTTAGATCGCTGTCCGCCACTCGCACAACCCTCAGCAACTCCGCTCTTCCGCCGCTGTTCCGCCGTCCAGATCTGCATTCAACCTCTCGCCGGAACCAGATCTAGCGCCGTCCGCCGCTGCTCGCGATCTCAAGCTACCGCACGAAGCCGCCAGAGATCAGATCCGTTCACAGCTTGCCGTCGAACAAATTCTAGAGCCGCGAACTCACTAGATCTGTTCAGATCCTACACCACGAGACGCCTTGCCCGCCGCCGCACATGTTCACGCGTCGCCGCCGCCCTCGAGCAACGTGCTCGATTTTTGTTATGAGTTGGGTGATTTTTGGTACTGCACAGCACCGTTTCGACCCTGTTTTCACATGGGTAAGTAGTAGTTTTATGTGTTTTCGTGATGTTTTTGGTTATGGTAAGACTGATTTATGGACCTTGATGTGTTTTAAGGATACCGACTCCGATCTGGCGTTGAAGTCAGTGCGCCTTGAGTTGCTGTTCAGTTGGTAATTAGGACTTTTGGGTAAGATTTTTCTGTAGTCTCGAAGTCCTTGGAGTTTTGGATTTTTTGTAGATTAAACTTGAGGGTACGATTAAATCATGAACCTTGTGATTTGAATTTAGTTTAACCACCAATTTGAGATTAAGTTAAATGTTAAGGAATTAATTCTAATTTTGGAACTTTAGTTTGGTGGAAGGAACTTTGGGATTTAATTATAAAATTTAGGAATTATTTCTAATCTTAGGGATGATTTGAATTAGGCTCCAAATCGTTTGACTGAGGTTCAAGGCGGAGGAATTTTGGTGAGCAATTGGGTGATTTCTAATCTTAGGGATGGTTTGGTGAGCAATCGTTTGACCTTACGCCGGTATGCTTAAAAGCAAGTTAGGAACTGAATTGAAAAAAAAAAATTAAGATTAAAATTTCTTCAAAATGAAAAGTTTTATAAATGCTTTAGTTGTGATTTTTTATGAGATTTTTAAATGCTTTATTTTATATGAAAATGAGTTTGCTCATGTATGGTTGCCAAATATGAAGGTGATGCATGATGTATGATTTATGATATGAGGAATGGCATGAGAATTTTGCTTTGTCTTGCATCATGAAATGAAAATTTTAAAAGCTTTGGGACCTCATGCATATATGTATGTTTTCATGATATAAATGATTTCGAAGGTTGTGGCAATTACCCCCTAAAATTTTGGATGTACATCTAAATGAAAATGAACCTGAAAAGGTTAAATGAAAAGGAACCTGAAAAGGTTGAATGGAAAGGAAATGTTAGGTTGGGTTAATTGTCCACATTAAGCCGAAGAGAAAGGTTAAAGAAATATTTCCACTATGAAATGTCTTAGGTCCCACTAGAGGAAAAAATTTTAAAAATCACGTTGTCTGTGTTTGCATATCCGGTAGTGAGGTCACTTACTGAGTATTGTAAAATACTCACCCTTTTCAAAATATTTTTCTTTTCAGGTAAAGGCAAGGGCATCCTAGGCGAATGACAAGATAGTTGCTGCAAGAGGCCATGGGTGACCTAAAGAAGTTTTATTTCTACAAATCCCTTATAGGCTAGCGTTTTATTTTATTTTATTTTATATTACTGCCTTTTAACTGTCAAGTTCTATAAATTATTTTTGATTTTAAATGTTTTAGTTTATCCTTATGCTTTGAAATAAAGGGATCTCGAGCTAAAGTTTTTGATTGTTTTAATAAATGATTAGATCTTTTGTGTCTTTATTAAAGATTTCTGAATTTATAATAGATTGTATGTAGTAACGTCCCTAGGAAGTCTAATATGATAAGTAGGGTCGTTACATATATTATCCAATTTCATTCTTTCATTTTAAGATAGGATTCGAAACCAAAACCTAGATATAGATAACAAATGAAAGTTTGCAAGCCACCTTTGCCAATGAACCAAATAACAAATTTTCAATTTCATTCTTTCATTTGTCTTAATCAAAAACTTGTTTTTTCATTGAAAAGAAAAAATAAACCTAACTAGCAAAGGATAATGTTCACAAGAGATTTCAAAATAGAAAATACGACACGTGTAAATGAATTTAATTTGTATTGATTTAAATGTAGTGGAGTACAATCTCTAATATTTATCTTCTGCTTCTTTCTCTCTCATGTACAAATATCTCGAGGGCTTTGCAACTTGTTAAGTTTGTCTCGAGGGCTTCACTTATTCTCGAATGTGGATTCATCTCAAGGGCTTTGCAGCTTGTTCTTGAATATGAATTTATCTCAAGAACTTTGTAGCTTGTTCTCAAATGTGAATTTGTCTCGAGGGCTTTACAACTTGTTCTCGATCTTCAAAGTCTTCTGGTCTTCAAGGCTTTGGTTCAGAGAGTGTTTGATCTTCAAGAGTTTTGGAGACTTCACAGCTTTCATTTCTGAATTCACTCTGAGGTTCTTCTGACCCCCGAAATGGAGGAGGAAGATAGTTCTTCAAGGCCTCCAAGTGGGCATGGGCCTGACTATTGGACTGGGCCTAGTTGGCTTTGGGCTAGCCCTTTGGACTGGGCCTGGATGACTTTGGGGCTGGACTTTGCTAATTGGGGTCTTCCATTCGAGCTTTTGTCTAGAATTGACTCAAATTCCATATAACCTAATTGTATATTTGGATTTGCCATAATTTAATTAAGGGATCCTTTCAAATTTAATTAATCCTTAATTAAATATAATTTCGTTATCAATGTTGGGTAATGACGTGACAATTTCTGGCTGATCGAAATTTCTATTCCAACAGACACCTTGGTAGTATAATTACCTGAAACCTTCATCTTCCTTAATTTTAAACGGTTGGGCAGAAAATAAGGTTGCGCCACCTATCATCGTTGGAACACCAAGATGAATAGCTAGAATGAAATGTGTAGCTAAGGGCAGGTGAGATGACCAGAAAATACCCCAAAAAGTTACTTAGCATATTGAACCCAAAATGCAGAAACAGAAGTCTAATGTATTCGTGGAACAAAGATTTTTGCAGCCTCCCTCAAAGAACCTATATTAGTTATATCTTTTGCCTGTTTTTTTGCAAGAACGAAAGCTCCTAAAATAGTTGTCCATAAAAGAACATAAACATAACTAAATAAGATTGTTCATAGAACTAAGAGAAATCATCTTATTGAAGTTTGTGGATTAATAACTTCAAAAACCTTTTTGGGAAGCTTAGATTTACAGAAAGGAAATTCTCTTGCAACTAAAAGGTCCAAAAACATTATTACTAAACATTTTAAGATTTCATTTTGGGACTCCCTAGGTAGATCAATCTTCTTGGGTATGAAAGAGCCACCAAGCTTAGAAAAGGTTGCTAGACATAAACTATTTATTATAAAGACGATGCCTTTAATTAGAATTACCAAATGATTAGGAAAGAGAAGACAGGTATCCGAGAGCCAATGTTGGGTATTATAAATTTAGTTTCTAATTTATCATGAATTTAATTTAGTATAATTGTTTTTTAATTAAGTTCAAATTGGGCTTAATTAAATATGATAAAACTAAATTAAATAAAAGATTGGACCAATTATCTTGTTCCCAAAACTGATGGACTCAAAATTCGTTGGACCCAAAAATGGAGGAGCCCAAAATATGTTTAACCTCATCTTGATTTAATATGGACAGTTATATTGTAATTTTGTGCAGTCCTTTTTCTCTTATATATGTGATGTATGGGCATGAGGGAGATTATGATGTATGTGTATGTGAGCACCATTCATTAAAAGGAGAGATTTAGGGTTAGAAAGAAAAGAAAAGAAAGAGAGAAAAACAGAAAGCCATTTTGGCCGTGTGTTCCACCTAGAGAGAGACAGCCTTTATCGTTTTTTATTGCCCTCTGTTTTTCGCCGTGAGACCGATCGAGAGGGAGAGAAGACGTCAACGTGAGGCACTTTGTTCTTGGCCGTGGATTTGCTACCATTTTTTGCCGATCACAAAGCTTCACCACCGCGAGCCACTGTCCAGTCCACGAGTAGTAGATCGCGAAGAGGTATGTATTCGCGATTTGGGTGTGGTTGCAAGCGAAGAGATCCAAAACAGAGGAAGGTGTTCTTCTTGGAGCAAAGATTATAGGTCTTCAAGGTTGTATTGCTCTTTTCTTGATCTCTCTGTTTTTCCTATAATTTACTGCTTTCTTTCTTTAAATTCCTCTTAGATCTACTTTCTTGTTTCTTATGTTTCAATGTTTTGTAAAATCTTGCTTATTGACCGAACCACTATAAATTCTTGTTTTGCACTCTGTTTTGCTGTATTTCTGCACATTTTCTCACTGCTGTCCAGCCCTTTAAATATCAGAAAATCTGCTCTTAATCATCTCTAATTTGATTAAAATTGACTAAAACTTGGGTTGTGATCTTGGTTAATTAATAGCATTGGGCATTGAAAAATGAATTCAACGTTGGTCAGAAGACTTCAGAACTTTACAACCATCATTGTGCTACCTCGAGAAAGGTAATCTTAAGTTGACAATACTTAGAACTTCAAAGCTATGGTAACCAACAAAGCAAAAAAAGGATAAAAGAAAATGGATATACGAGAACGTTCACAACTTTTCGGCATGGGACAACTTAGCATACCTCAATCAACTACCCTAATTAAGTTAAATTCTTTAAAAAGAATTAATGTGTTATTCTTAAAGTTTGATTGAGTTAAGCATATTTAAAAGGTAGACATATTTGTTCTTGCGAAAAGGTTTAAACTTCATCGTCCCTAGAAGTCAAATACACAGCTAGAGCAAACAATATGAACAAAAGGAAATAACCCATCAGGAGACCCAAATCGTGCTGCAAAGGTTTTCGCTTTTGCCTTATAGCCATAAAGAGATGGTCCAGCACTATAATCCTACGAACCCCAAGCAAATGAGAATACGCATAGGCAAAAATAAATAAATAATAATAAAAAAAATTCAGCGAGCTGCAAATAATAAACCTTTTACAATATTGATTAATATAGATTTTTGTTCGTCCAATGTATCATATTTACAAACCAATGGTTTTGGTTTCGAGAAATTGAACTTTCGTAGAGCAAATGAAAGAATACACACAAGGCAATAAAAAAAATTATAATTATAAATCACAATACCAAAATTTAAAAAAAAAAAAAAAAAAAAACGAAAGAATATTCAAGAATTACAAAAAAGGCTCCAACTATTGAGGATAATAGATAATATAAAGAACAGGTACAAAGACACTCAAAGGTGGCCTTAAAAAGGTTCCACCTCTGTTAATATTCTCTCGTTTCTTTCAAGCTAAATGTTCAACAAAATAGAAAAAAATGTTGTCCTCAACAAGACTCGTCCCTTATCTCTAAAAAGAAGATGGTGTTAGCAACAACCATGTTGAAGGTCTCCAAAAAAGTATCTGAAAAATCATGGTAGCAAAATTTCGACTTCAAAGTACATGGTTCAAGCTCTCAGAAGCATGCTTGCACAAAGCACATAACTGAGGAACCAACAGTATTTTGAACCAACGATTTCTACTAGCGTACTTCTCAAGCAAAACTTGTAATGAAAAGATTTATATAACTGCATCAAAGTAGTAGCTATTGTTTCTTTGCATGAAAGATCACAGCCGCCTTTTGTGTGGACAAGACAGACAAAATCAAGAACAGATCCGACTATCCAAGAACCCCAAAAGAGGAAGAAGCTGACACTTAAAATCTCATCCTGTCTCTGAAGCCACCTAGCAAGCCAATTATAGAACTCTAAAGCCTGAGGTTAGAATGTCCCATCAAAATATTAAGGGGCGCTTAGAAGATTCTCAATGCCCTGAAGCCAGAACCTTCTGCTGAAGACCAATGACAATAATAGCAACTAAGCAATGGAGTTTCTGAATAACATATTGATGATTGGAAAGTCATATTAATTCCTATCAAATATGAACTACGGCAATTAGAATTGACAATCATGAGCCATATGTAACCTTGAATTATTTACATTGGTGGAAGCAAAGATAACATACCACACTACCATTAACAAACAGAAATCAGTTGGACGAAGCAAGTAGAAAAGGCTGAGATAAACAGTGTTCATACAGATCAAACATCAGCTGGAGGACGCAATAGAGAAAGAAGGACCATAGCTTTCATAGCCAATAAAAGAAAAGGAGGAAGATAAAGTGGGATTATTTAAAGGAGAAATAAATGGGTTACGCTAGAAGAACAATACCAGTGGTGGAGAGAAATTTAGGCAATACACCAAAGTCACCATCTTAGGTGCTCACAACTAAGCCTCTTAATTCAGCGTCTATAGGTCTCTGCCTCTTGACTTGCCCTCATAATCTGACCAATCAAAGAACTCCTCGATCACGCAATAGTCTTTTCAACCATTCAATCAAAACAAAATTTTGGTTGTCATTTTCAGACGAGCAAATGTGTTCAACTTTGCCCATGAAAGCCCATCTGTTCAGATGTTTGTAACATCAGAAGAAAGAAGGTATACAGCTTCCACAACTTGGAGATATAATAAATCAAATCTCCCGTGAGTTTAGTTCCTTCACAGAAAGATGGTTAACATTGTAAGTAGAATAACAATGATTCTTATCTACATATAAATCCAATTTACTACTTTGGACAGAAAGAAGAATGGCAGAAGAGAGGAGAGCGAGAACTTTTGAATACTGCAGTTCCTCTTGTATTGGTTAATTAATTAAAAAGATAAATAAGTAATACATGTTTTTTAATATATTTGTTGACATAATAAAAGACAACTTATTATTAAATATCTCAACGTTTTTATACATTGAGGTCAAAGAAAAAAAAAGCTTAAAATTTAATTTATAAAATAAATATAATCTCCTCCAGAATATATTAAAAGGACTAAAATTGACTTTAATCTATCAACATAAGTTTGTTGGTCTAGTAATGATTTAACACCTCAATTTGAATTTTCCGACCAATCAAATCTGATATTGTAACAATCAATTATAATCGAAATCCACAAAAGCGATGAGGAACCAAATAACGAGCGTCGAGCAATCAAGAAAATAAAATTGGCTAGAGTTTATAGGCTCACTCACCAACATTCCCTTTCCTCCTCTCTGGCACCAGTGACATTTCGTATGCATGGAGCCCATCAATGACATGGACGCCTTGGCTTCTTATGGTTACGATAGCATTATAAACCTTATAAACCTCAAACCAGACTTTAATTTCATGCCGATCATTCATGCCCAAGGAACTAAATTTTAGAGGAGTTGTTACTAACCACATATATTCTGATGTCGATGAGGGAAATAAGCGTCTCCAAAAAGAATCCCATATTTTACCATCAATGAGTACATGATATGAAATAAAGGCAATTGCTTTATCTGAATATCCATTCACTTTGAAAACAACACAGGCAGCCAGAGCTCTTCCCTTATCTGAATGGTGGTGAATGTTAACGCTTGTTGAACTTATTCTAGTTTGATGGCTGAACAATTCTGGGATCTCACTGTTCATTAGAATGAACTCTCTTTTTGAGCTATCAAATTCATAGTCCTATAGAATAAGAATTAAAATGCATATAAAATATAATGTTAGAACTTAAAAAAAATGTATGCATAAAATGTTAACAAGAGTGGAGAACATAATATGAACAGAGAACTTTAATAGAAAGAGATGAACTTGCTTTCTTACTATTATATCCGCGATGTTGTCAGGACTTCTAACCAACGATTCACAGCCACTAGCATCCATTATTTGTATACACTGGGGGAGGTTTGGGATCACTTGAAGAAACTTGCAATTCTTTAAATGAAGCTCCCTCAAGGACGTAAAATTATGAAGACACGAGGGTAGACGAGAGAATTTGTTTCCAGACAGATGTAGCTCAAATAAAGAAGTGGAGACACCAGATAAAGTTTCCAAGAAATCAACATTTAATATGTTGCAATTGTTAAGATCCAAGAAGGTGAGCTTGGAACATAAGCTTGCTTGGGGAACTTTTAAGCTTGATGGCTGGGGAAACATGACGAGTTTAGAACACCCACGAAGACAAAGTCTCTCAAGACTCTCTAACAAATAAATTGTACTTGGAAGAGCTATGAGGTTTGCACAACCTCTAAGGCTTAAGAACTCAAGCTTAATAAGATTTCCAATCGACAAAGGTAACTTCTTTATGGCAGAAAATTCCAAATCCATCCTCCTTAGAGATTTCATGTTTTCATCAAATTCTGGAAGTTGTTCAAGCCTGTGGTAGTCACCGAGATTCAAACAATCAAGAGACTTTAACCTGAGGTAGCTAGGAAGCTTTTCAACATTAGAGCAACCTCTAAGGTCCAAGGTAACAAGTTTATTGAGAGATCCAATAGACTCATGAATCTTTCTTAAATTGAAGCAACAAGAGAGATCCAATATCTCAAGATTTGATGCTATAGAAAAGTCGGTAATTTCCACAAGGTTATCACACATAGAGAGTCTCACAACTCTAAGAGATTTTAACTTGAGGGGGCTTGGAAGCTTTTCAAAAGAGAAGCCAGGAAATTTTTTAAGCTTTCTGCATAAGGTAAGATCCAAAACTTGAAGAGACTCTGACATGAAATAGCTCAGAAGCCTTTCGAGGTTATAACAATATTTAATGTCCAAAGTATCAAGCTTAGCAAGAGAACGACCAACAAACTCATGAATTATTCTCAAACTTATGCATTCTCCAAGATACACCCTCTTAATGTTTGATGCTGCAGAGAAGTCATAAATTTCCGTAAGCTTTTTGCATTTCCTTAGATTCAAAATTTCAAGAGACTTCGACATGAGGTAGCTTGGAACCTTTTCAAGGTTGCCACAATTGCCAAGGTTCAAGGTAACAAGCTTGTCAAGAGAAAAATCAGACTCATGAATTATTCTCAAATTTATGCATCCATTAAGATCCAGTTTCTTAAGGTTTGATGCTATAGAGAGGTCAGGAATTTCCTGGAGTTTTTTACATCCACTAAGATTCAAAAATTCAAGAGACTTTAACATGAGGTAGCTTGGAAGCTTTTCAAGGTTTTCACAACCTTCAAGGTTCAAGGTAATAAGCTCACGAAGAGAAACAATAGACTCGTGAATCATTTTTAATTTTATGCAATGGATTAGATTCAATTCCTCAAGGTTTAATGCCGCAGAGAAGTCAGGAACTTCCTCTAAGTGAATAGAGTAACTGAGATCAACACGCTTCAACCTTTCACAATTCTAAACAACATGCAAAAAATAAAAAATAAATAAAATAAATAATCAATAAATATAATTCTTGGAAAAATCTGCATAAAAGTAGAAGTTGTATAATTTACCTCAAATCTATTCCCCAAATGTTTGACTTTGATATAGTTCAGCTCTAGTCCAACAAGTTGATCATTCACAACAAAGCTTACAGGCAAAGATGGAAATCTAATATCATATCTATAGTACTCAATCCACTTTAACTTGTTAGGTAAATACCCAAATATATTTGTAGAAAAGGTTATATTTCTAAGGATAAGCAATCTAAGGTTTTCCATGTTTGTAAAAGCTTTTGGATCAATTTCCACCACTTCGTTGTAGTCCAAGTCTAGCTTTATGGCTTTAACTGCATCAGTTCCCTACAAAGTTATAAATCTAGTAATTTAACAATATTATGGACAAACAACCAATTTGAATCACATTTTTTATCACAAAGTCTAGGAAATAAGTAAATACAGATACTTTGTGTAAGTTTTTACTCACCGAATTCTCTTTCAACATATTTATAACTTCTTTTGCCACCCACAACCTACTCCTTTTTCCAAGCTTAGAAGATTCACGGCAAACAATTGTTTGACCCATTTTTTGTATTAAATCATGCATTTGCATCA
The DNA here is from genome assembly GCA_033996785.1 of Trichosanthes truncata. Classification (NCBI taxonomy): domain Eukaryota; kingdom Viridiplantae; phylum Streptophyta; class Magnoliopsida; order Cucurbitales; family Cucurbitaceae; genus Trichosanthes; species Trichosanthes truncata. Next base: position 39,983,494 of record JAWPNB010000004.1, on the reverse strand, counting down.
CGTCGTCTTCAACAGTAACAAGAGAAAGATCCATGAGAATTGTAATTCCGTAATCTGGATTGAAATCACATGCCTTTAACATATCCTTAATGCATTTAACATCCTCTCCCACGAAAAAACCAGAAATATGAAGGAAAATTTCCTTTACTTTGTCTTGAAGCCCCTTAAAAGTTATTTGAAAAACATCTTCAATACCTGGTTCGAGGGAGGTTTCAAGCTCATCTAATTTACTTTTCCATATTAATCGCTCTCTCTTATGAAGGAGAGAACCCAAAATAACAAGAGCCAAAGGAAGACCATTGCAATAACTTACAGCAAGTTTTGAAAGATCTAAAAAAGTACATGAGGGATGATTTTTCTTAAATGCATGCCAACTAAAAAGTTCAATGGCTCTGTCATAATCCAACCCTCGAATAGCATGCATTTCATCAAATTCATGGCTGGAAAGTAAATGTTTATTTCTCGTTGTCACAATGATTTTACTACCTCCACCAAACCAATCACGCCGACCTACCAATGCTTCTAATTGCTCAAGCTTATCCACATCATCAAGAAGTATAAGAACTTTTTTTGAGCATAGTCGATCCCTTATGATATTAATTCCTTCGTCAAGATTGCCAACCTTCAAATGATAAACCTTTAAGATCTCACGGAGTAGTTTTTCCTGTAGTTGAACTAGGCCATTGAAGGGTTCTGAGGCTTCTCTAACATTTGAAAGAAAGCAGCACCCTTCAAATTGATTAGCAATTTTGTTGTATAAAGCTTTGGCTAGAGTTGTCTTACCAATGCCTCCCATGCCATATATCCCCACCATATAAACACCATCAGATATAACATGGGAAGCCAGCTCCATAGCTTTTAGTTGAGAATCAATTCCAACAAGATGCTTGGCTACATGTAGCAATTGTGTGCGATTTAATTTAGACAACACTTCTCTAAGAAGGTCCAGAATAAGGTCAGCCTCATCCTTCCTAGTTGCTAAATCCCAACCAGAAAAACCAGCAGCAGTAGTCAAAGCTTCCTTCCATGTTTGAATCTTGGTGGTCATAAACTTAGCTTCATGTTTGGCCAATGCTTCACCAAATCTACCAGTTTGTTTTCGTACTTCAGACGGATTCACTTTGTAGAAAACTGGTAAAACTATCTGTCCCTTGGATTTCATACACTCAATTATTTTCACCACTTCATCCAAACACCAAGTGGAAGATGCATAATTTTCAGAGAATATAATAATTGAAATCCTAGATCCCTCTATAGATTTGAGAAGGGATTCAGAAATTTGCCCACCTCTGTCCAGCTTGTCATCTATGAAGAAGTTGACTCCCTTTTGACGCAAGGCCATGCCAAGATGACTGGTGAAGTTGGATCGAGTATCCTCTCCTTTGAAACTCAAAAACACATCATAACTCCACTTGGTATTTGAAGAAGACCATGATTCTGCTTGAGCAACGGAAGAACCCATCAAAAAGCAAACGCACAGAAAAAAAAAATTCAGAAAATGTGAAGAAACAGTTTTCTCTGCCAGTTGCAAAGTTTTTGAAGAATACAGAGCAAAAATGGATAAGAATTAAGAATGCATTAAGGGCCTGTTTGGCCCGTGGGTTAGGGTTGGAGTGGGTTTGGATTTTGCAACCCAAACCCATGTTTGGCCCATTGTTTTCACAACACAGGGGTTGGAAAAACCAACCCCACCGTTTTACACGGTGTAATCATTCTCAAAGCCCCCGTTTTCCAATCTCTCTCTCACCGTTTTCTGTGAATCCTCATTCTCTCTCCTTCACTCTCTCACAGTTTTCTGCGAATCCTCATTCTCTCTCGTTCCCTCTTTTCTATGGCCGTAACCCTAATCCCCATCTCTTCCTTCTTCACTTTCTCTTCCTCTTTCCCATGGCTAGAGCCCTAATCCCATCTTTTTTTTTCCTCCATTCTCTTTTCTTTGTTGCTGAAAGTTTCACGGATTTTTTCCCTCGTTGCTAACTGTGGGTTTTGTCGAACCGTCTTCTTCCTCAGATCGAACTCTTTTTCGTTCTGTTCTCTCTATATTTACCTCTTTTCGTAGATCTACATCCATGGATCTGATTTGCTTGTCTGTACCTTCCATTATTCATGGGTTTAACACCCCGATTTCTCTCCTTCACAGAATCCTTACCCCTCTGTCCCGAAAACAAAAATCCAACTCCCTTGCTGCTCCAAACTCCCCAAAAAAAATCTCTCTCTTGCTGCCTCGACAGAAGATTGAGATTGATTGTAGGGTCCGCCCATGCAACTGTAGGGATTTTGGCAATATGTTTGAAGAGAAATTGTCCCACATTGGAAATGTACAAGAAAGTCATGGGCTCCAAGCACTATAAAATGAGTCTATGGCTTTGGTTTCAAATCATCCCAATTCGAAATACTTTAAGCCTGGTATACTAACTCTAGTTAAGTGAGTGGTATAAAGCTTTGAGAGAGTGTTTCTTTGTAATTGGGGTCGGAGAGAGAATTCTGTGTGATTGTAATAATTTTTCACATAGTAGAGTATTTCTTTCTGTCCGTGGTTTTTTCTCCGGTTTTGGAGTTTTTCCACGTTAATTCTTGTGTTTCTTATTTTGTTGCTTTCTTTTAATTTCTCAGTTATTTTTCTGCTTATTCCTGCGGTAGTAGTGGGAGGTTTTTTCCCAACAGCAACAACATCCATGGTAGCTTCTTCCCCTTTTTCAATCGCAATACTTCATCAGTCAAAAATTTGTCATGAGGCCTGGTAGGAGAGAGATTCTTGGGTGCAACGAAGCTTGGTGGGGGCTTGGTCATTCTTCATCTAACAGGTTTGATTCTCTCCTTTTCTAGGCCGATGATGAGTATCCTAAAATTTTTTGCTTTTTCGTTCCAAAATATTGATGTCTGGGGCCTATGTATTTTACTTCAAAACTATCTTCTATGATGAGTATGCTCACTGTGTGTGTTCTAATGAGTAAACCAAACTGCTACATTTTTGTGTTCTGATGATTAAGTCTACTGCCATTACTATTGTGATGATGAAATTAAATTCATATATGTGTCTTTACCTAACCAAGACGTGTGTTCTAATTCAAAACCTAAGGCCTCCTCCTTTTTTACTCTCTCCTTTTCTAGGCCGATGATGAGTATCCTAAATTTTTTTTATTTTTTCATTCCATGATATTGATGTCTGAGGCCTCTGTTTACTTCAAATTGATTGTTTCTTAATTTTTGTTGATCAACTTTCTGCCTTCTGTGATGAGTATGCTCACTGTGTGTGTTCTAATGAGTAAACCAGACTGCTACATTTTTTGTGTTATGATGATTAAGTCTACTGCCATAACTATTGCGATGATGAAATTAAATTCATATATGTATCTTTACATAACCAAGACGTGTGTTTTGATTCAAAACCTAAGGCATCCTCCTTTTTTATCGCAACTTTTTTTTTCCTTTCATATACAAAATTGTATTCTTTTTGCATGATGAAATCCACGTTCAGCTTGTTATTTGTTTTGGTTTGAACATGGAAATGCATTGCTGCTTTGATATATTTGATTATACTTTTGGTTTTGAAATCACCTACTTCATAAATGGTCTGTACTCTAATAAATTAGGTTAGGTCAGCCCAACCCCTTCCTATTCATACTCAACAACTGCCATTAATGGTGTTTAATTCATGTTTTTTTTTATGTGCTTCGTGGATGTGAGACAAATGTGATATGAGATTAATTTCAGTCAAACTTTAATTCACTCTTTTTAAAAGTGAATGTACTTACTGCATTTAAGTGGTGGTTGGGTAATTAGTCCATCCATTTATTACTCTATCTCCTCTTTTACCTACCATTAATGAGTTTTTCCATCTATAAATAATTCAATTGCTCTAACTAAACACACTACCTCCTCCATCTACTATTCTTGAAGTGGCTGGCTGCTGGTAAGTTTTATTCTTCATCTCACTCAGTCTATTTCTTTTCATTCATACTATGCATTATATTGTTATAAATATTGACTAGTGTTATGAGTGAACTAATTTCATTATTCTTTCTTTCTCTATGTCACTATTTTGGTCTTCCATGCTCACAACTTCAAAGTAGCACGAAGTGGGGGATTGGCCAAAAGTGTGAAAGGTACAATATTAGCATATCATGTTTTTGTAATCTAAAATCTTTGCACATCTTGTAATTTGCGCACTAATTTTTGTTGAGTTTTTTTTTTTATTATTGTCCACATCTATGTTATGTTTTTGTAATTTGATCACTTTGCACAAGTAGTATTATTTTTGTTTTTTCCTTTTTTACTTTGGACATTTATTTGTCTACCACCCTTTATTCCATTCCAATTATAAAATGTTAATTTCTATTATGTTTTTTTTTAACACTTTGTTACTTCAATACGTGGCATTTAGTGCGACCCAAAGCACGGTAGGGCAAAACTGCATTAAAAAAAAACTAACAAAAATAAAGAAAGAAAAAACAATGCAATCAATTTTTGTGAGTAGGTGGATTATAGTGGAATTGATTTAGGCATTAAGGACAAAATTGATTTTCAATTGAAATTGATTAAGTTAGAAAAATAGGTTTTGGTTTTTCCTAGTTAATTTTTGTAAATAAGTAAAGAAAGTTTCTCCATAATTAGGAATTGTTTAGCCCAATAACTTGGGAAAAAAAAGATAGGTGGATGCTAAATTTATTTTCTAGAAGTTAACAAATATAAAAAAGTTCCATATTTTTTAATTTTTTTATAAAAAAATATAATACCTTTTTTTAGCACAATAACTTGGAGATAAAAAAGGTAGGTGGATGCTAAATTTATTTCGTATAGTAAGTTAACATATGGAATAAAAGTTACATTTTGCAAAATTTTTTAAACATAATAACTTGTAAAAGCTAAACATTTTTTATCTCTTGAATTTGGGGGAAAAAAGGATATAGCACAAATGCTTTCAAATGAATAGATTAAGCCTTCTTTAATAAACTTTTTGATAATACCTTTTTGGCTTTCCCTTTTCCTTTTTTCAATTATAAATGATCTATTTTCAATTCTCAAAAGTTTGTCAAATTTTTGAATTGTGTCCCTGTGATCTTATTTTCATTTTTAGATTATAGAGATTAAATAGACATGCCCTTAGAAGAATAGATTTTTAACTTATAAGTGAACCTTTTTAGTTAAAATATAATTTTGGTGTTTGTATTTTGAGTTTCATTCCATCTTAATCTTTGTAATTTCAAATGTCCAATCTTAGTCATGTACTTACAATAAATCTTAAAATTAGTCCATACAATTTATTGTTAAATTTCATTAACTAAAATAATAGAATTAAATAAAACTTTACATTTTTGTAGGAAAACAAGCAAAATACAAATTTTACAATTTTCAATCACTTTTATAATGTGTAATTTATGAATTTCAAATGGCACGCCTCACATTGGGCACACATGGGCAAAACATCATTTTTTAAGTAATGGAAAGATTCCTTATTTGTAGATTTCGCAGGCTATAAAATTATATAAAACTATTTCTAAAATATAAGAATATTTTTAGATTTTGAAAACATTCAAATTATGTAAAACTGTTTTTAAATATAATAATATAATTTATAGAATAAGTAAATTAGAAGGTATAATTTATAATTATTGCTTAAGAAATCTAGACTAGACTAACCCTTATTAGTTATTTATTTATTTCTTTTTCAATTCTTTTTTAGTTTCTAAACATAGGGAAAAAAAGTAAATATTCTTGATCACATGAATTTGTTATCAAAAAAATGTAATTAGTTATGAAAGGAACCAGTATATAGACCATACAATATGAATGCGAATTGCCCTTCGGAGTTTGTACAGTATAGACCTAGAGGATGTAGTCAACATGTAAGATGTACATGTATACCCATATGTAGTGGAGCATATCATGCTATCTTACTTGTTCTAGGATTTGTAATTAGTGTAGTCGTAGTTATCCTAGGAGACCTACAATGGAAGCAATGCATCTCATGTACCTGAATATGATTTTTCAGGATCCTATAACTAAAGTATTAAATGGATGGATTGGATATTGACCCACATGAGTTGGTAGCAATACTTACGGTCGTCTGCGCCACACAATTCCAATTCGCAGCAACATTTGCTGCAATAATGCAAGAGCAAAGACGACTTGACAACCAATCCCCTCATGTAAGACACCAAATTAGGCAGCTAAATTTCTTTCGTCTTATACACAAAAACGATCTCGCTTGTCGTGAGAATACACGGATGGATAGGCGAACGTTTGCTATTGTTGGGATTTATGCCCTAAAGCCTCGTAATTAATAATTTATTTAATAATAATAATAATTTTGATTATTTTATTTGCAATATAATATTATCCATTATATGAAAAATCCAAGGTTGTTAGTGTAATCTTGAACAGTATGTGGTTGACATACGAGAGGATCATGTTCAAGAAATAACCTAAAGAGTCATAGTATATGGATAAGGTTGGGTGTCTTATCCTGGTAACACTATTGATACGGCCCACTTTGTAACAGTTACAAATGATTTGATCCAAATCATTCATGTGGAGACATGTGAGTGGGGGTATCTTGTACAATGAGTTTGTATAAGACTGGACCACGAAATATTTAATCTCTCTTTATAAATCTGTTAATTGAGAAGATTAATATTTCATCAGGATGATCATATGCGACTCGATCTTAATCCTGAGTGAGTTATGAACTCCTGCCTGTGAGGGCTTGTCCTTTGATTTGCATGGGTGAGAGTGACTTTTGTAGCCGATTCAATATGCCTACCATTTTGGGGACTTGACCAAATAGGGAGCTGGGAACATAATCTCACAAGATGGAATTCACTCATTCCCATATAGGGTAAGTAGATGAGTAGTTCCCTTAAGTGCTGATTTCGGGACTTGAATAATGGGGCCTCACCCTCTCACTGGCCCGAGAGGGACTTAGTTTATAATTAGATTATAAACAGATTGTTCATTAGAGGATCAGTGGTACTTAAGGTGCAAGATGTAATTATAGGGGTAAAACGGACTTTTGACCCAACTGTAATTACGAACAACTCGTGAAGGATCGACTTGCATGTAATGATTATATCTATGGACACAACTTGTCCTACAGTGCATAAGAGTGCAACTCTAGGTCTATAGTGGAGTGACCTATAGTTAATGAATGAAAATTAATTAATTAAAGAGTTTAATTAATTAATTTTGTATCATTGGAGCTTATAACCTGTAGATCCATTAGGTCCCCTTGCTAGCTCATAATAACACTAAAAAGATTAATTTAGTTGAAAGAAAAATTTGAAATGTTCAAATTAATATTTAATTTGAAGTGTTCAAATTAATATTTAATATATTAGATATATTAAATATAAAAGAGGAAAATATATTTATTGTATTTGATACATTGAATATTAAAAATAATTAATGTATATTAGATACATTAAAGAAAAAATATTTATTAAATTTGAATTGGATTCAAATTAGGAAATAGATGTCGTAGGAGAATTTTAAAGATTTGAATAAGATTCAAATTGGTTAGATAAATATATTTTAATATATTAGATATTAAAATATATTATTTAATTATCTTCCCTAGACCACTATAAATAGGACCCTAGGGGTGAGTCATTGGGCATTCTACACAATACACATCTCCTAAAATAGAGAGAATTAGAGAATTCTCTCTAGACCTCTTTCTCTCCAATCCCTTGTGGATTTTCTTTCAAGAGGCTCCCACAAGCCTTCATCTTTTGTTAGAGTCATAGGCAGGAAGACTTTGTGGAGGAGATAAAGACCAGCCAGAAGAATCTCCATATTTGGAAGGTATTTATTGCTTAACCTTGTATTTTAGTTTAATTCTAAATAAATCAAAGACGATTCCTATGCTTCCACTGTGGGTTTAATTCGATTATTCCCTTTAATTGGTATCAGAGCCTCTTTGAGTTTTATTTAGAATTAAATTTTTGTGATGGTGGGTATTTTAATTTATCATATATTTGATATATTTGTGGTTTGCAAATTGATTGTTTAGGCTATTTGGCATTAGATTTATTGCTTTGATTAGATCATTGTAAAACCCATAAGGGTTAGGATTTCATGTATTTTACTTGGAATATTACCATTGCTGCAATTTTCGATCACCTGTGATGAAAAAGCTGACGACGAAGAGGTGCACGAAAAAAAAAAAAAAAAAAGTCAATCATATTCGGCTGAAGCTTTATATTATTATTAAACATTCCAGTATCAGAAAACAGTGTTTGGTTTAGTGGTGAAGGAGGCTTCTTGTTATACTCAAGGTCTTGGGTTCAACACTTGGGTAATGCAGTTTTTTTTTGTGGCTGCTGGTACCATAATTGGAAGACAAGATTTAGGTTTTTAAACTCTAAATTTGGATGGCCGAACAAGGAAGATATTGAAGACCAATATATGTCTTGGATTTAAATTATTGTAATTTAAATTATTTTCAATTTCTTAGGATATGCCGGTCAATTTTGCTATTTTTAATTTAATTATGCATGATATGTATGTTTTAAATTATTTGATTGTTGCATAAAGTATGCCATTTAAATTTAAAATCCCACCATAGGTTAAACATGATCATGCATCTTATCTTATTTTTTAATATAATTGTTATATTGAAAAATTTGATTAGGATGATTCCTAATAGAATTGAGATATTTTCTTAATATGCTTATATTTTCCATATCTTTGAATATAATTGTTATATTTGAAAATTAAATTAGGATATTTTCTTTTATAAATGAAATCCATGTTTTCCTAATAGGATTAGGATATATCCTAATGAGATTAGGATTTTCTTAAAATAAAGATATTTCGAATTCATGTTTTAAATAGTTTAAAATTTGAATTTAATATATCTTTATTTGTTAGAATTTATGATAATCTTTTAATTTAGTTTTAAATTGTTTAAAATGGTAGAATTTCAAGATTATCCATAGTTTAAGTTTTGAATTTAATTTATCTTCTATTTTTCTAATAGAATTAGAATAAAATATCTAGGATTATATTTTAATTTGTTTTAAAGGGTTTAAAATGATGGATTTTTAAGACTATCCAAGTGAATTATTTTTTTAATAAGATTAAAAATATTTATGTTCGTTAATCTAATAATTAATAGTTAATTAAAGATTAATGAATTTGAAAATAAAATTTGACTATAAGGGAACTCTGTCTATGGAAGGTTCTGTCTAGACTGAGGTATTTAAGCTGACCGAAAGGGAACACCTCTAACTGGGAACCAACCTGGGAGTTGAATTAGTCAAATTTTATTTATTTTCACTAAGCATGCTCATAATGTTATTATTATTTTTTTAAATAATTTAAAAACTTAGTAATTCACATTAAAATCAATCTAACAACATAAGGGTTATAAAAGGTAGATTGAGAAACTTAGATAAATGAGATTAGCCTAATTTTTCTAAGTAATAGAAAACCCTATTTCAAAATACTTAGTGGGAGAAGGACACATGTCAAAAATCCAACAGTCTCTATTATTGATTCACAACGTGAGATTCATGTGGGGCCTTCGTGGCGGCTTTTGGACCGTCCTTCCTACGGAAGGTGTTTGCATGGATCAATATCAGGGTGAATCTTTTGAGAAAGTATTATAGTAAGTGGGAGAAGAAAATGTGTCAACATATCCTACGGTCTCCATCATTAGTTTACATCGTGAGATTCATGTGGGGCCTCGTGGCGGCTTTTGGACCGTCCCCCTACGGAAGGTGTTTGCATGAGTCAATATCAGGGTGAACTCCTGAGAAGGATAGGATTGTAGTTTTGTTTCCAATACCTGACCTACCCTACGACGGCACTTGTTGGGATAAAACTACGGGATCTAAAATTATGGGTCACACTTACAAAGGGCTCATTAAAGTTGTTAATGATATCTTTGACCAAACTAATGGTAACTAAATATTATAGGAATAAGAGTTATTCTGGTATAATACTTGGTTGAGATTGTCTCAGTTTAGTGAAGGAATACTTGACCTACCCTACGGCGGCACTTGTTCTAACTCACTAAAGTACCATAGCATTAGAAATGATTTATAGGGTTCATTTTTACAAAATGTTTGATTTCTATGCTAAAATTGAATGGATAATTGTTTGCATGATGTTAAATTATATATATTTTTTAATATTATGTCAGTTTCTCTCATAATTTTTAATTTTATTACTGATAAGTCAAATTGAGAAAATTTTATTACTTGGAAAAAGTAACATTAACACTATAATGGTAGTGTAAAATTTTGAATTTGTCTTTATTGAGAAATGTTCTCAAAACCTGTTGCTAATGATATTCGAATTGTTCGTGGAGCACATGATTAATGAATCAAAAGTAAACAAGATAGCTTATACATATTCTTCTAGTTGACATGTTAGATGTCAAGTTTAGAAGATAAAGAAAAGGACAACAACATATGAGATGTTGAAGTCAACATAAGCTAAATTTAGAAAAATGTCTAAATGATCTCGAAGATTAAGTATTACAAAATTCCAAGAAAATAAACCAAATGATTGAAGCTATATAAAAGGAAATAGTTCCTAAATTAGCTGGGACAATCATAATAAGAGGAATTTTTGAAATACCTCTAAGAAGAAAAATATAAATGAAAGTAAATTTGATTTACTAGATTTTTTGTGGAATATAAATAATGCCACCGAGATAGTCGATAAAAGATCTACTATCAAGATTTATTCTTCATTACATTTAATATGTAATTCTTGGAAAATACTTAACATGTAGAATAGTTTCTATAAGTTAGCACCAGGAAGCCTATCTCAATTAGTGTAGTGGGAGACATTAAGATGTTATTAAGTAAAATTGTTACATAATGCTGAATATGGTGTTTTTAGTAACCATAAGAGAAATTCAATTTCTTGAACTTTATTACAAAAATGTTCATATAGTATGAATTACTTTAAAGTATGAAAGTTTATATTTTCAAAATTGTTTGAAAATACATTCAGCTAAAAATAAGAACAATTTGTATATGTTAAAAATGTTGACATATACTATACTACAAAATACTGAGATATTCAGGATTATAGAATCCAAAATAGAAAGACATTGTTTTCTCCTAAAAGATGATACTTGATTTTGGCTGTTAAGGTTGATTAACATCAACTTGAATAGAATGAAAAGACTAGTAAGAAGTAATTCTCTAAAAGTTAGTTAATTACTTTACCTATCTGTAGATCTTGCATTTCATGCAAGATAATCATTGGGCCTTTATTAGATAGGGCTAGAACGCCAAATAATACTTTGGGCTTACACATTCTGACCCAAGTGGTCTGGTGAATATAAAAGTCAAATAAAGTCATGAATATTTCATCACTCTAGTTGATGATCATTCAAGGTATAAGTATCTTTACCTAATACAACATAAGTCTAAATTTTTGAAAAGTTCAAGAAAATTAAGACTAAAGTTATAAAAAAAAAAAGAATCGATTAGGTAATTAAATCTATCAAGATATTATAATCAAATCATAATAGAAAGTACATGAACCTTACGTACTAAAAGTAATTGATAGAAAATGGATTTTTATCCCAATTATCTTAATACCAAGTACAATTTTGTGAAATTGTGCTACAAGAGGAGAAACATGATCTTGTTAGACATGGTCACATCAGTAACGAGTTACACACCAATACCATACTCCAGTTAGGAAATGCAATAGATATTGCATGGTGAACATGATTCCCTCTAAAAGTGTCTACGAGACAATTTTAAAGATTATAGAAGAGTAGTAAAGCTGGTTTACAACACTTCACCATTTGGGAATGTTAAGCTCACGTGTTGAAACAAACCTAAAAATCTTGTATATGTTCAAAGATAAGCCTAAGTGTAGGCCACCCCTAAGGAGTATAAAGTAGTCTTTTATATAGTCCTAAAACGAATAAGGTATTTGTATGACAAATATCATTTTTATAAGAAATGTCAAATAAAAGACTACAAACCTTTAATAAGGTGAGATAGTGTTAATAAATTGAAGCCACTAAATAGTTAACACAAGTTGTTAACAATTTAATTACATTTGAAAGTCAAGTGGATCCTAGTCATGAATTGGATAAGCCTCATCGTAGTGGGAGAGTTATGAGATGACTCAACCTTTACAAGAACTTAATTGAAGCCCAAATTGTCATGTTAGATGACAAAATTGAAGGCTTCTTGGCCTCAAAGTGAGACTAATGGCAAAGGGTTAAACCTAATAGGAGAAAGTAGACTGTGAGTAAACTTTCTCACTTGTGCCATATTGAAGTCTGTAACCATTATTTAATTCATTTTTGCATATGAGATATGAAAAATGAATGTTTAGAATTCTTTTATGAAAAGAAATCTTAGATAATTAATCTACACAAATTAATCGGAGAGGTTTATTTTCAAAGATCAAAAGCAAAAGGTTTGCGAAATAGTAAAGGTTCATTTATGAAATGAATATTACCATTAGATCTGTTAATATAAGGTTTGATAAAAGTATCAAAATCTATGACTTAGGATAAATATTAATGAAGCTTGTATAGACAAGAAAATCATTAATTGCTTAGTGGATTTTTCTCATGTTTTATGTTGGTGATATTTTTACCCATTATGAATGATGTAAGATGTCTAACATAAGACGTTGATTAAGTAACCAATTTCAAATAAGTGTTTTGAATGACTCAGTATATTTTACATGTCCAAAATGAAGATTATAAGGACAAAAATGTTAACTTTGTCTCAAGCATCTTATATTGACAAAAATGTTTTCAAATATTTGATATTTATGTCTGTGGAAGTGTATCCTAAGACACCTCAAATGTTGAGAGTATATGATATGCATAAATGAGACTAAACATTTAATATACAATTGGTTAGCATATATCAGTTACACGAATGGTATGACCATTGAGTAGAAAATTAAAAACTTTCTCAAATTATCTATGGATGATGAGAAATTTTTGTGTATAGAGTTAAAGATTTGATCTTTACAAGATACACTGGTTCTTACAAAGATTTAGAAAATCTATATAAGGATAAATTTTACCCTAGGTGGTGGAGTATGATATACAAGTTAAACTGTTTTGCTTGTGAAGTAACAAAAAGACTTGTATGGCTCAAATAGTTTATTTAAGATCTGAAAGGTGTTTCATATATGATTTAGTCTATCCTTTTTATTATGATAATAGTGGTGCAAAGACTAATATTAAGGAAATTAGAAAATACCAATGCATAGGGATGTTGGGATTTATGCCCTAAAGCCTCGTAATTAATAATTTATTTAATAATTAATAATAATTTTAATTATTTTATTTGCAATATAATATTATCCATTATATGAAAAATCTAAGGTTATTATTGTAATCTTGAACAGTATGTGGTTGACATACGAAATGATCATGTTCAAGAAATAACCTAAAGGGTCATAGTATATGGATAAGGTTGGGTGCCTTATCCTGGTAACACTATTGATACGGCCCACTTTGTAATAGTTACAAATGATTTGATCCAAATCATTCATGTGGAGACAAATCATTCATGTGGAGACATGTGAGTGGGGGTATCTTATACAATGAGTTTGTATAAGACTGGACCACGAAATATTTAATCTCTCTTTATAAATCCGTTAATTGAGAAGATTAATATTTCATCAGGATGATCACATGCGACTCGATCTTAATCCTGAGTGAGTTATGAACTCCTGCCTATGAGGGCTTGTCCTTTGATTTGCATGGGTGAGAGTGGCTTTTGTAGCCGATTCAATATGCCTACCATTTTGAGGACTTGACCAAATAGGGAGCTGGGAACATAATCTCACAAAATGGAATTCACTCCTTCCCATATAGGGTAAGTAGATGAGTAGTTCCCTTAAGTGTTGATTTCGGGACTTGAACAATGGGGCCCCACCCTCTCACTGGCCCGAGAGGGACTTAGTTTATAATTAGATTATAAACAAATTGTTCATTAGAGGATCAGTGGTACTTAAGGTGCAAGATGTAATTATAGGGGTAAAACGGACTTTTGACCCAGCTATAATTACAAACAACTCGTGAAGGATTGACTTGCATGTAGTGATTATATCTATGGACACAACTTGTCCTACAGTGCATAAGAGTGCAACTCTAGGTCTATAGTGGAGTGACCTATAGTTAATGAATGAAAATTAATTAATTAAAGAGTTTAATTAATTGATTTTGTATCATTGGAGCTTATAATCTGTAGGTCCATAAGGTCCCCTTGCTAGCTCACAGTAACACTAAAAGATCAATTTAGTTGAAAGAGAAATTTGAAATGTTCAAATTAATATTTAATTTGAAGTGTTCAAATTAATATTTAATATATTAGATATATTAAATATAAAAGAGGAAAATATATTTATTGTATTTGATACATTAAATATGAAAATAATTAATGTATATTAGATACATTAAAGAAAAGATATTTATTAAATTTGAATTGGATTCAAATTAAGAAATAAATGTCGTAGGAGAATTTTAAAAGGTTTGAATATGATTCAAATTGTTTAGATAAATATATTTTAATATATTAGATATTAAAATATATTATTTTATTATCTTCCCTATACCACTATAAATAGAACCCTAGGGGTGAGCCATTGTGCATTCTGAACAACACACATCTCCTCAATAGAGAGAATTGAGAATTCTCTCTAAACCTCTTCCTCTCCAATCCCTTGGGATTTTCTTTCAAGAGGCTCCCACAAGCCTTGATCCTGTGTTCGAGTCATAGCCAGGAAGACTTTGTGGAAGAGATAAAGATCCGCCAGAATATTCTCCATAATAATCCTAAGGTATGTTTGCTTAATCTTAATTTTGTGTTTAATTCTAAATAAATCAAAAACGATCCAATGCTTCCGCTGTGGGTTTAATTCGATTATTCCCTTCAAGGGAATCATATCGAGAGAATGAAAGCATTATGGTAGTGACTAAGATAGATTTTAATGGCAATCCTTTGGATCTATATAAAGAGACTCTCCAGGCTAAAGTGTTTGAGAGTCACCTAGAATGTCTAGGATTACGAGACATGTCTCATCTTTGCTAGGGCAAGTGGGAGAACATGTTGGGTATAGAGTATGCCCTAGGATACATGTCTCGCCGGCTTTAGTGCAAGTGGGAGATTGTTGGGATTTATGCCCTAAAGCCTCGTAATTAATAATTTATTTAATAATAATAATAATTTTGATTATTTTATTTGCAATATAATATTACCCATTATATGAAAAATCCAAGGTTGTTAGTGTAATCTTGAACAGTATGTGGTTGACATACGAGAGGATCATGTTCAAGAAATAACCTAAAGAGTCAAAATATATGGATAAGGTTGGGTGTCTTATCCTGGTAACACTATTGATACGGCCCACTTTGTAACAGTTACAAATGATTTGATCCAAAGCATTCATGTGGAGACATGTGAGTGGGGGTATCTTGTACAATGAGTTTGTATAAGACTGGACCACGAAATATTTAATCTCTCTTTATAAATCCGTTAATTGAGAAGATTAATATTTCATCAGGATGATCATATGCGACACGATCTTAATCCTGAGTGAGTTATGAACTCCTGCCTGTGAGGGCTTGTCCTTTGATTTGCATGGGTGAGAGTGACTTTTGTAGCCGATTCAATATGCCTACCATTTTGGGGACTTGACCAAATAGGGAGCTGGGAACATAATCTCACAAGATGGAATTCACTCCTTCCCATATAGGGTAAGTAGATGAGTAGTTCCCTTAAGTGCTGATTTCGGGACTTGAACAATGGGGCCCCACCCTCTCACTGGCTCGAGAGGGACTTAGTTTATAATTAGATTATAAACAGATTGTTCATTAGAGGATCAGTGGTACTTAAGGTGCAAGATGTAATTATAGGGGTAAAACGGACTTTTGACCCAGCTGTAATTACGAACAACTCGTGAAGGATCGACTTGCATGTAATGATTATATCTATGGACACAACTTGTCCTACAGTGTATAAGAGTGCAACTCTAGGTCTATAGTGGAGTGACCTATAGTTAATGAATGAAAATTAATTAATTAAAGAGTTTAATTAATTAATTTTGTAAGGTCCCATTGCTAGCTCATAATAACACTAAAAAGATTAATTTAGTTGAAAGAAAAATTTGAAATGTTCAAATTAATATTTAATTTGAAGTGTTCAAATTAATATTTAATATATTAGATATATTAAATATAAAAGAGGAAAATATATTTATTGTATTTGATACATTGAATATTAAAAATAATTAATGTATATTAGATACATTAAAGAAAAGATATTTATTAAATTTGAATTGGATTCAAATTAGGAAATAGATGTCGTAGGAGAATTTTAAAGGTTTGAATAAGATTCAAATTTGTTAGATAAATATATTTTAATATATTAGATATTAAAATATATTATTTAATTATCTTCCCTAGACCACTATAAATAGGGCCCTAGGGGGTGAGCTATTGGGCATTCTACACAATATACATCTCCTAAAATAGAGAGAATTAGAGAATTCTCTCTAGACCTCTTTCTCTCTAATCCCTTGTGGATTTTCTTTCAAGAGGCTCCCACAAGCCTCCATCTTTTGTTAGAGTCATAGCCATGAAGACTTTGTGGAGGAGATAAAGACCCGCCAGAAGAATCTTCATATTTGGAAGGTATTTATTGCTTAACCTTGTATTTTGGTTTAATTCTAAATAAATCAAAGACGATTCCTATGCTTCCGCTGTGGGTTTAATTCGATTATTCCCTTCAGCTATCCTATGTGAGATGCTTAGGGTAAGAGGGATGCTGACATCGACTCAATACGTAGATGTGGAGGAAATGGTCGCGATATTCCTCCACATCATTACGCACGATGTGAAGAATCGAGTAATACGAAGACATTTCGCCAGATCTGGTGAGACTGTGTCCAGACACTTCAACGCCGTCTTGAATGCGATACTAAGACTTCACTCAGTGTTGTTGAAATCACCTGAACCAGTTACAAGTACTTGTCAGGATGAGAGGTGGCGATGGTTCGAGGTACTTAACCTTTGAACTGGAGATATGATTTCGTTACTCCACCATTGAAACCATATCTCCTGTTTCATCGCAGAATTGTTTATGTGCTTTAGACGGGACACATATCAAAGTGAACGTAAGTGCAGCCGATCGCCCACGATATATGACGAGGAAGGGTGAGATCGCCACAAATGTTCTTGCTGTGTGTTCTCAAAACGGTGAATTCATATTTGTTCTTCCTGGATGGGAAGGATCTGCAGTAGACTCTAGGGTTTTGCGTGATGCAGTCTCCCGACCAACAGGATTGAAGGTCCCAAGGGGTAAAGCACTGATTCCCGCTTCCTCCCTATATATATATGAACATATACATAGGCATCTGTGGCATGTAGTGATAATTTTGGCATGATCGCAGGGTATTACTACTTGTGTGATGTCGGATATCCTAATGCAGAAGGATTTCTAGCCTCGTACAGAGGACAACGCTACCACCTAACTGACTGGCGATGAGGGAATCCACCAACCAGCCCCAAAGAGTTGTTTAATATGAGACATTCATCCTCCCGAAATGTCATCGAGAGGGCGTTCAGTATGCTAAAGGGTCGATAGGCGATCCTCCGAGGAAAGTCCTTTTATCCCGTCGAAGTCCAGTGTAGGACGATAACTGCATGTTGTCTATTGCACAATTTATGATTGACTCGTTGTTTAAACACAAGTGTTGTTTCAGATGGCAGAATCATCGTCCAGAGCTAAATGCCCCAAACATATATGGACTCCCGAAGAAGATGCTGTATTGGTTGAGTGTTTGTTGCACCTCATTCATGCAGGTGGATGGCGTGCAAACAATGGCACTTTCAGGCCTGGTTTTTTGGTACAAGTTCAGAAGATGATGAAAGAAAAGATCCCGGGGTGCAACATACAGGTCAACCCTAATATGGAGTCCAAAGTAAGAATTTTGAAGAAGCAGTACAAAGCAATCGCTGAGATGTTGGGACCTGCGTGCAGTGGATTCGGATGGAACGAAGAGCGTAAGTGAGTGGAGGTCGAGAAGGACATATTTGATGCCTGAGTGAAGGTAAGAGGAATATTATTATAATTATTAATTTTATCTTTCTATCGTTAACATATTATGATGCAGGGTCACCCAACTGCTAGAGGTCTTCGAAACAAGCCCTTCCCCTGGTTTAATGATCTCTCGATCATATTTGGAAAAGATAGAGCAATGGGGGCAGGCGCATAAACCCCAGTGGATGTGGCATCAGACGCTGCAACTGACCTAGATGATGACTTCAACCCTAAGTTTGACGATTCATTCCTCCACGATCCACCTTCAATCGACGCATCAATGGATGAGGACACATCTGTAACGCCCGATTAGTTTAGGGGCGTTATTTTTCGAAATTTGGAATTTAATTTGAGAATTTCTCAAATAAGAATGTTGTTTGGGTTAATTTGAAGATAGAGAGTTTAAAAAGGGCAATTTTGGGAAAGAGTTGTTTGGTTAAGGGCATTTTTGGAAAAGAATTATATATATATATATATATATATATATATATATATATATATATATATATATATATAATAAAAATAAACTCTTCCCTCTCATCCTTATCCTCTTATTCTTTCTTCTCTTCTTATTTTCCTTATTCTTCCTATTTTCTTCCTCCCTCTCCCGATAGCCCCTCTCTCTCTCTCACGCGAACGCCGGCCGCACAGAGGCTCCAGCCACGAACCGCCGCCGTGCCGCCCAACTCCTTTGCCTTTCACAAGCCGTCTGTCCGCAGCTGCTGCCACGCCTCCGTTTAGCTCCCCTCGCCGCAGCACGTCGCTGCCGCACGCCCAGCAACTTGCACCAATCGCCGGTCGTTCTATCTCTCTCTCTCTCCTTCTCGATTCTGTATAAACAGCAAAGAGGAGGATGCTTTAGAGCTAATTTTCGGCGAACTTGGTGTCGAATAGTGTCGTTGGGTTTCAATTCGTTGTGGGTAAGTATTCCGAGTTTTGAATTTAATCTATTGGTTGGTTATGTTTGTGAATTTGAGTTATCCATAAAGTTTGGAATTTATTTTAAATTACCCATAGCCTTTGGATTTTGAATATATGAATTTAGACCCTTTGGAAGTAAATTAACAAGCTTTTGGTTCATGGGTAAGTGTTCCAACAATGATTCGAATTGATTTAAGGGTGTTAAACCGAGTTTTAAGGGCTTTTGTGGAAGTTTGGGACTGTTTTAGTGTTTTATAATTTACCCAAAACGCGTGAGACCTTATTCAAGGTTACCAATTATGTTAGGAGGCCGGGTTGTGGAGTTCAAATTAATTCGACATCATTTCAGCAAGCAAAGGAGTTGTTCGGGACTTCATTTGGTGATTTGGAATGCTTTAGAAGTGCATATTATTATTACTTAAATTGGTAAGTAGTTATTTGGATATTAGCCCTTTATGTTTCCATTTAAATTGATATATGTTTGATAATGTGGAAATTGTGAAAGCATGCTTGAAAACCATATTTATGAAATATGTAGTGATTTGTGGGTTGGTGTAGGTGTTGCTTGAGTGGTAAATGGTCTTTTATATGGTTATAATGGAAATTAGGGGCTTAACGTTTCAAATGGCTTATGATTTAGCATGAGTAGCACTTTAAGAGAGTAGTTGTTGGAATTGGTGTATGTTAAGCGGCCGTGGGTGTAATTATTTCAAGTATGAAGTATGGGTGTGACCATGTTGGTCGTGGATGTGTCGCTTGGTAAATAGTTACGCCGTCATGCTGCCGAAATTTCGGGCATGAGCGAGGTAACTAGGTCATGCTTCCGCATTTAGAGAGTCGTAGGAATTCGGGTCGTTACAACATCAGCCACGCCCACGAGTCGAACAGGCGACATCAGAACATCCAAACCGAGTAGGAGGAGACGTATGTCCTCCGGCTCCAATATGTCAGACATCTCGAATAATGGTTTCCAATTGACAGTCGAACAGATTGGGAGGATTGCATTGTGGCCATCTGAGAAGGAAAGGATTGAAAGAGCCCGCATGAACGAGCTATATGCAGAACTAAAGGCGATCCCAGAGATGACAAGGTAAGACTGCATGGCTGTTGTAAAAACTCTTCTCTCAGATAGTATGATGTTGAACTCCTTTGCATTCACCTCAGATTGGAAGTATGATTACTGCGTGGAAATTTTGGGGAAAGCACCTGGAACCTGACTCTCTTTTCATCACTTTCATCTACCACTCCTATGACTTATAATTATGTTGGACAACTACTTCTAATTTCTTGTCATTGCATCTGGACTATGTGTTATGATGTTTTTATAACCAGATCTTAATTCTAATTTTTTGTTTTACTTTGCCATTGGCAATATCATTCTTATGTTGCACCTATTAATTATTTGTTATTACGCATAATCTTCAATTTTATGTCATCATGACTGGAGTGAATGAATATAGTTATACAAACTACATGATCCGCTAACACGCAAGTGCACGTGATCGAAGTAATAAAAACTGGAGTATTCCAGAGTATCGTACCCAAGGGAACGGAGTTAATAAAATAAATTTCAGTTGGCACGAAATTGTTGGCAATTTGCAATTCAAAGTAACCAAGGATGAAAATAAATTGAGAGGTGTTTTAACTAAAAATATGTTTGAAAAATTCAATGGAAATGAAGAGGGATTCAAGTATGCTAATGCCCTTTTGGAAAGAAAATGCAACGAGAAAGCAATTGCAATCGTAGCTAACTCAAGAACTAAGTAAACCGAATTCAACTCCAATTCGACCTTCTTTGAAGTATCTTTAGGAGACTAAGTGATTAAACCTATATGTCTATGGCTAATCTAACTTAGATAGTTTTGCGCACAATTCTAGTGGTTTTGGAGTCTCGCCCTATGTATAGGGTCGATGTTTCAGACTTATGTCTAAGCCCTTTCCTCCATTGCTTTTGCGACATCTGCTTCCCTTAACCCTTTCGGTATTAAGTTTTAGCTTGACAAGCAACACTAGATGGCCAGCTAGTTTTACCCAACAATTTACTCACCAAAAGCAAACTTGAGTCCAAGAATTAGCTAGATTGTTTTTACTCTCGAGCTTTACATATTTCCTCTAGGGCATGCACAACTTGAATCCCAAAGGAAATTTAGCTCTTCATGATGGAATAATTTGAAATTGGTAAATTAGAATTGTAAGAATTCATTAAAAGAGACTCAAAGGAAATAATGCAATTGAATTGCAAATGCTATGCAAGTGACTAGTTTAAAGAAACAACCCAATGGTTCAAATACCAATTAACTTACGGGAAACTGCAGTAGCCTTGCTAAATGGAAAATTAATTTCGTAAAATACCAAGACAGAGGTACAGTGCTGGAATTGAAACCCAAACGTAACCCGAAACAAAAAGCTTGTAGCAACAATTCTCGTTCCAGTAGGCCTCCACGATTTCAACATCAAAAAGTAAAAATTACCAACCACTCAAATTGAGAAACTGAAATTCAAATTCATAGCAGAAGGTAAAAATGATGAATTAAAAGATAACAGTGGCTGATTTTAACCCCAAATACAGCAATTCAAATGTAGAAATTTAGGCTTCTTCGTAAAAACCCATCCTCTTCGGCTCAATCGAGCAAATTCGCTCTTGACCACTACCAACTTTCGTTGTTGTGGGATTGAGGGAAAGAATTCTGGGAATTCAAGAGAAGAACAAGAAAGAAAATAAAACCCTCGGATGATCTATAGCTATCGGCAGAAAATAAACCCAAATTCCAAAAAAAAGCTTTTCTCCCCAGAAAATCTTCTACAATCGAATAAGTATTGCTTTCTACCAACATATACTCGTTGAGATAAGATTGAGGAAGAAATTCGGACTGAGATCTACAAGAAACTAAAACAAAACAGCAACGAAAAAATGAAAACTTGCAGAAAGTAAAGAAAACCCAAAAACATAAACTAAAATCTTCTCCAAATCGAGCTCCTTTTGTTTGGCTTCTTTGTTCAATATTTATAGGGATCTCATGCTAGGGTTTCCCTCTTGATTGATGGATAATCATGGCTAATCATTTTTCTGAATTCGTGGGTCAAAATTCCTTCAAAATCCCGAAATTCTCGTTTTTTACTTAAATTCCAGATTCTGTCAGATTGCAATTGCATAGCATTTGCACTGTTGTTGCATTCCACGAAATTTCTGCATCAAAACAATAAGTGTGAATTTTTTTCTTCTTTTGTTTTCTTTTCTCAACTTACTTAATTTAAAGGTCTTCCATCAATCATGTGATTAAATTCAAGCATTTTTTTATTTTTCATCAAATAATATGAATAAAAATCACAAATATAACTAAGTTTAAAGGCCAAATAATCCTCATGAATGAGAATTATCACTACACATAGTATTAATCAAATTGAATTATAGTTCTGACAATTGCTCCACATAATTGTTTAAATAGTTTGTATGTAACACACCAAAAAAATTATAAAATTAAGCAAATGGAGTGAGAAAAAAAAAACAGTGTAATTTTTTTTTCCAAATAATAAACAATTTGAAAAATTATAAAAAAAAAAAAACAGATTAAACAAACCCAGCCCAACCCAACCTTACACCCCAAACACAGGTTTCAGCAAACCAGCTCAACACAACCCTGCACCCCAAACACAGTAATCAGAAACTCCAGGGTTTCTGATTCCAAACCAGCACGCCAAACAGCCCCCTAATTTCTTGTCATTGCATCTAGACTATGTGTTATGATATTTTTATAACCAAATCTTAATTCTAATTTTTTTGTTTTACTTTACCATTGACAACATCATTCTTACGTTGCACCTATTAATTATTTGTTATTACGCATAATCTTCAATTTTATGTCATCATGACTGGAATGAATGAATAGAGTTATACAAACTACACATAGTATAAGTCAAATTGAATTATAGTTCTGATAATTGCTCCACATAATTGTTTAAATAGTTGGTATGTAACACACCAAAAAAATTATAAAATTAAGCAAATGGAGTGAGAAAAAAAAACAATGTAATTTTTTTTTCCAAATAATAAACAGTTTGAAAAATTATAAAAAAAAAAAAAAACAAATTAAACAAACCCAGCCCAACCCAACCATGCACCCCAAACACAGGTTTCAGCAAACCAGCTCAACACAACCATGCACCCCAAACACAGTAATCAGAAGCCACAGGGTTTCTGATTCCAGCCAAGAAACCCCAAGATTTCTGATTCCAAACCAGCGCGCCAAACAGCCCCTTAATATTTAATATTTTACATCAAAATCATTTTTAGGATTTTAAATACTCAACGTTTAGACTCTTTAATATCCAATTGACTTTTCTTCCAAGAAACCTTTTGAAGTAGATAAGTTGAGTGGTTGAAACTCAAAAGATAAAATTCGATCGACTTACCAACTTGTCGCGAGGAAGGCCCATATGATTGTAAAGTGATGGTGTTCCCTGAAATTTTATTCAATGTAACTAATTGTGCAAATCAAAAGGAGAAAAAAAAACATTTTAACCATACATTCAATGATTACAACCAACAAGAGAGAGGGCCTCCTTGTGACATTCGCCACTTTCAATAATCTCGTGTTCAAGTTTGACAATTATAATATAAAAACAGGGAGTGATGAAATGAAAAACCTCATAAACCAAGCACCATTCAAACTCAGCAGAGCCACTACAAAATACAATTCTTACAAAAAAGTGGGAATCTTTATACACAATTTTAATTTCATCTTCAGCTAAGGTCTCTTTGCTCAATGGGACACTCACCACAAGCTTCCTCCTGTCCATTAAAAAGATTGAAGGATCATTCACAATCAAACAATTCTCACAAATTAAGTTTAGTACTTTTTGAAACTACAACTATGTTAAACAATCTGTAGACCATATATATATATATATTTTTTTTATAAGAAAACAATCTGTAGACCATAAAAGCAACTGAGCATTTAAAATCATCTCAGTATTTGCATATGAAACAGCAAACTGTAACTCATATCAACAACATCAATAGGATCTTAAACAGAAGTTTGTTTCATGCTCACCATAACAAAGATTTTAGACTAGAGTATCGTCCACATCGAACATTATGTTAATTTAGTTCTTGAACTTCAAAAAATTTTAGTCTAGTCTCAAGCTTCTAAATAGTCATCATTGATGTCATTAACAAAATGCTAAACTTTGAATTATGCTTCTAGTTAGTCTCCATTAATGTCATTAATGTGGAAGGATTATTTACCTACTTGTCACATCATGTCAACTCAGTCAATATTAATCTTATGAGCACATCACATTACCATTTCGTCAATGATATTAATTTAGCGGCTAAATAAAAGCATCATCCAAAGTTTAGGAACATAAATAATATTTTTTAAAAGTTTACGGACTAAATTGACACAATGTTAAAAGTTCACGAAATACATTTATAAATTAACCTAGATTTTGTATGCTACCCAATTCATAAGAGTGAAGTTTTAGGGAGTACTCACAGGCTAATGAAATGAACTTTATCAGCAATTGATTATAGCACGGTTAGAGATATAGCAGCAGAACGGAGCTTTATGCCATCTTCATCCCATTTGGACAACGGTGCAGTTGCTCCAGCAACAAACGCCTACAACAAAGTAGCCGCTATGCAAATTGAAAACTGGGACGATGCTACAATCCTTGGGCAGAACTCAAAATTCTAAAGTTATGTTCATCATAGTCAACATATCAATTAATAAGACTTTGTCGACATGAACAATTTAGTTTTAAATCAATTCTCATTTATAAAAATTCTACCCTGTGATAACTTTATCCAAATGTCATAAAGGGAAGTCAAATGGCTCAAACTAGGTCTTCAGCAGATTAGATTAGTATGTAATGTGAGTTGTATATCACAAACCTGTCCACTATTAACAGTTGCTACTAAAGCAACGTGTTGTTCGTCCTTCCCAAACTCATAGAAATAATAAGTCCTGAATATAAAGAAACAGAGGCAATGGAATGAAAATATGAAAGTTGATGCAGGCAAAGAAGACTAGAAAGAATTATTCAAAACTGCTGACTTTAGATCTAGAGAAAAATTCCTGTGAAGAGATTATTAACATTCATTTATATTCTTGAGTGTCTGGATCAGCTTGCACGCACCTCAACTATTCTCACGAGACAACCAACTAACAATACTATATTTGTTTGCCAAGGAAACTCATAGAATATTAAATCTTAGATAGGTGTAGTGACCATTATGGTTTGAACTCATTCCATCTAAGCCTTTTATTATTTACATTGGTATCACTATATCAACCCATAGTAGTTTATTTCATAACAAATTTCAAGATATCATAAACTCAGTAAACAACATGACATGTAATATTTATATGGATTAACTAAGAATATTATGATCGTGTTTATTACCAATCTATCGGTTTTGAATATACAAGAGGAAAGTCCTTTTTTATGTTCACTCTAGCAGAGTTCTCACTTTTTCACCTGGTCAAGACAAAAGCACAGTAGCTATATCAAATCACAATGTTATATTTCATATTCATGTACTTCAAAGGATCTACATCACATTTTGTGTACTTGGTTTGGGACAACTTTTTGGAGACTTTTGGCACACGTCGCACTCGTAATAGATCATGTTGCTCAACAATGGAGGAGGTGCTCTATCATCTACCATTTCAAGACAAATGAGGACACTTTGATGTGTTAACTTTTCCTCCCTATATTGTGGAACATTTGGCCCGCCATTTAGAGACCTTGTGGGCCCCTGGAGAAGTGTGGTCTATGGTTAGGTTTAATTTCTCTCTTTGAATTTCAGTTTCTAAGGATTTCTATAACTAGCCTTCGCCACTTATTCTAATTCTCAACAACTGTAGCCATTCATGTAAACTCCAGTTGGCTTTCTTTGTACAAGCTCTTTTTATAGTGGGCTTTCCTCCTTTTTGTATTATCCAATTCCATTCTTTCATTTGTCTTAATCAAAACTTGTTTTTTCATTGAAAAGAAAAAATAAATTTAACTACTAAAGGACACCTTGGTAGCATAATTACCTGAAACCTTCATCTTCCTTAATTTTAAACGTTCGGGCAGAAAATAAAGTTGCATCACCTATCATTGTCAGAACACCAAAACCAATAGCTAGAATGAGATGTGTAGCTAAAGGCAGATGAGAAAATTGCAAAAGAACCAAACAATTAAAAACCATAATGACCAGAAACAAAAAAAAACCACAAAAAAGTTGCTTAGCATATTGAACCCAAAATGCTGGAAATAGAAGGCTAATGTGTACCAGGAACAAAGATTTTTGCAGCCTCCCTCAAGGAACCTATATCAGTTATATCTTTCGCCTGTATTTTGCAAGAAAGAATGGAAGCTCCTAAAACAGTTGTCCATAAAACATAAACATAACTAAATAAGCATGCATGTAGAACTAAATAAAATCTTCTTATTAAAGTTGGTACTTCAAAAAACCTCTTTGGGAAGCTCAGATTAACAGTAAGGAAATTCTCTTGGACCTAAAGGTCCAAAACATTACTCAACATTTTAAGATTTCATGTTGGGATTTTCTCTACGTAGAGCTGTTTGGTATGAAAGAACCACCGAGCTTAGAAAAGGTTGGTAGATATAAACTATTTAGTAAGAAATCTATGCTCTTTAGAATTATCAAATGATTAGGAAAAAGAAGACAGGTATCAGAGAGCCAATTGTATGCATTACAAAATGAATTCAATGTTGGGCATTTTGGTCATTAGACTTGAAAACTTCACAGCCATCATTGTGCTACCTCTAGAAAGGTGATCTTAAGTTGATTCGTCGGACGAGTGACAACACTTAGAACTTCAGAGCTGTGTTAACCATCAAAGCAGAAAAGGATAAACGAAAATGAATATATGAGAAAGTTCACAAAAAAATTGAACCTTTTGGTATGGCACAACTTTAGCCTACCTCGGTCAACTGACTTAACTCAAATTCTTTAAAAAAAAATTAATGTGTTATTCTTCAAGTTTGATTAAGCTAAGCATATTTAAAAGGTAGAAATATACGTTCTTGCAAAAAAAAATTATAACTTCATCCTACCTAGAAGTCAAATACAAGCTAGAACAAACAATACAAACAAGAGGAACTATCATTACCCATCAGGAGAACCAAACCGTGCTGCAAAGGTCTTTGTTTTTGCCTTATCTCCATAAAGAGATAGTCCAGCACTATAATCCTACAAACCCCAAGCACATAACTCAGCGATTTGCAGATGATAAACCTTTTACAAGTACAAGAAAGGGCCCCAACTACTGAGGATAAGAGATAAATAACAGTTACATGGATACCCAAAGGTACGGGAGGCGTTGAACCTAGGTGTAGTCTCTAAATATTCTCTTAGAAAAAAGCTAAATGTTCTCAAAGCCCTGAAGCTAGAACCTTCTGCTTAATACCATTGACACTTATAGCAACACTAAGAATGTGGATTTCCAAACAAATGTAAACTACACCAATTAGAATTGACAATCATTAACCGTAAATGACCTTAAATTATTCATATTGGTGGAAGCAAAGTTAGCACATAAAACACTACGATTAAACCAACAGAAATCAGATAGAGAAAGAAAGTAGAAAAAACTGAGATAAACAGTGCTTTGTCTATACCTCAGGCTCCGTGAGGTCTTCAAAATGAGGAGGCACTCGAATGGAAAACCCATCGCCATAGAACTGAAACCAAGACTTTGTATTGGCTATTCCGAGAAGGCCTTGTTTCGAAGTTGGCGAAATTTCTGAAGATTGGGCAACTGGGCATTTTGGAATCAAGGAAATTAGAGAGAGTGAAGCTGTTTTGAGGATGAAATGTCTCTTGGATTTGGAATTCAAAGTTGTAGAGTCGGGAAAGGCGACGGTGGTCGGCTGGGGGACGACGGAGGCAGGGTTTTGGGGCGGGTTTGGAGGGTGTTGGCATATAGAAAGAGGAAGGGCCATGGGGAAATTATGATAGCTTTCATATCCAGTGAAAGAAAAAGAGAGAGATAAAGTGGGTTTATTTTATTTGCAACAAGGATGTAAATTTCATCTTCCTAGTGGTTCCTTTGTATGGAAAAATGTTTTTGTTTACTTCTTTCTTTTTCAATAATTCACATCTTCAAAAAAAAAATATTAATGTCAAAGTGAGCACAACTTGTAATTGATGTGTATCTCGATCAAGATGTCAGATATTCGAATCTTTCAACCAAATTTTGTTTAACTAAAAAATATTTTAATATTTGGGCAACTCAAACCTTCCAGCTTCATTTTCTATGGAAGGTAAACTAATTTCTTAGACCTAGTGGTAATCATTTGGTTTTTTTTTTTTTTTTTTTAAATTATGCATATAAATACTACTTCTACCTATATGTTTCCTTCTTTTCTCATATACTTTTTACATATATTTTAAAAAACTAAGCTAAGTTTTGAAAACTAAAAGTACGGCTTGTTTGATAATCATTTGATTTTTGCTTTTTGGTTTTGAAAATTAAGCTTACAAACACTACTTCTACCTATAAGTTTTTTTGTTTTGTTATCTACTTTCTACAAATGTTTTCAAGAACCAAACCAACTTTTTAAAACTAAAAAAAAAAAGTAGTTTTTAAAAACTTGTTTTTGTTTTTTGAAATATGACTAAGAATTCAAATGTTAACTAAGAAAGAGTAAAATCATTCTAGATGAGAAAACAAGTTTAAATTTCAAAAACAAAAAATCAAAAACCAAATAGTTATCAAACGGAGCTATAGTTTTCAAAACTTGTTTTTATTTTTGGAATTTGGCTAACAATTCAAATGTTTTTTTAGGAAAAATGAAACTCATTGAAAACAAGCATAATTTTCAAAAATCAAAAATAAAAATCAAATGGTTGTCAAACGGAGCCATAACTTTCGTTTTCAAATCTAAGTTAAATTATAAGTTTAATCTTTAAACTTTCATATTTGTATATAATTTCTAAATTTTAAAAAGTGTCAAATATATCTCAAAACTTTTAATTTTGTTTTTAATAAGTCTTTAAACTTTAAAGCATGTCTAGGTTAAATTAAAAGTTTAATGCCTAAACTTTTGTGTTTGTGTCTAATACATTTCTGAACTATAAAAATGATCTAATAGTAATGGGTTCCTAAACTCTTAGCTTTGTCTAATTGGTCATAAACTTAAAAAATGTCAAATAGATCAATGAAATTTTAATTTGTATCTAATAGAGTGTTAAACTTTTTTTTTGAGTTCGACAACATTTGGAGTTGAGAGATTCGAATCTCTAATCTTTAAATTGAGAGTATATGTTAATTACCATTGAGTTATGTTCACTTTAACAATAGAGTGTTAACTTCAAATATTATTTATAATTTCATAATTTTGTAAAGAGGGCAAAAGGTCAACTACTTTTTTTTTAAGGAAGAGTATCTATCTTTGGCAAAGAAAAAGACAAGGTTAAAATACCATTTTGGTCAATGTACTTTGAGCTTTATTCCATTTTGGTCCTTGTACTTTCAAATGTTCAATTTTAGTTCTTGTACTTTTAATAAAGTTTAAAATTAATCTCTATTGTTAGTTTATTATTAATTTTTCTTTTTAAAAAACAGGCTCTATTAGTTTTTCCTCTATAAATTTTGAAAGTATGTTCACATTGTGTCTTTTCTTATATTAAAATTATTATGATTATTTAACCAATTTTGATAAAAATCAACTTCAAACTTATCATAGGAACCAATTTTAAGTTTTATTGAAAGTACTGGGACTAAGATTGAACATTTGAAAGTACATGGACCAAAATAGAATAAGACCCAAAGTACAGGACCAAAATGATATTTTAACCAAAAGACAATTATCCATAATGTAAAATGTAACTGGCTAAGAGGATTGCTCTTGAGTACCAAAATGTCCTCATACTTTTTCATGGCTCTCAGCTCTCACATGAACGCTATCCATCTTCAGGAGTATTTGTCCCTACCAAAAAAAATCCCAAATAACCAAAAAACCAAAACCACTCAATTTCTGATGGAAGAAGTAACAGACCTTCATCTCCATTTTTCCTCTCTGTTCCATGTCTCACCATATCTGAAACTCTTCATTTTCCTATGGAAACCATTCTCTCTCCCCACTCTCTCTCCCCTCTCCTCAGCCCCAAACCTTCCTCTTCCAAGAATCTCTTCCCCTATTCCTTCCAACCCAGAACAAATTTTCTTTCTCTCTCTAAGCCCATTTCTCTCTCCCTCAAAGCCCCCTCTCCTAAGTCTCTCCGATCGTCTCTCCCAGTTCCTTCGAATTGGTTCTCCCATCTCCAGCATGGACTGGCGGCGCTAGCGATTTCTCTGGCGCTCAATTTCTCCCCGTTGTTGGCCGGCGGGAATGCCCTTGCGTCTGAATTTGATGTGCTGAATGACGGGCCGCCGAAGGAGTCGCATCTGGTGGACGATGCCGGAGTTCTCAGTAGGGTCACGAAGTCGGATTTGAAGAGGCTGTTGACGGATTTGGAGTCGAGGAAGAATTTCCACATCGATTTCGTCACTGTTAGAAAGCTCACTGTGAGTTCTCTGTTTTTTTCTCTGCCTTCTAACTCTAGAGTGAGAAGCTAAACTCGTGTAGTTCAGAGAGAAGCTGAGGGTTTTTATTGGGTTGAATGTCTCTTTTATTCTGCTGTGATCCAAATTGCAGAATGTAGATACGTAGTTGAAGAATAGTTTGAACTTTTGTTTATTATGGGAAGGGAAAGGTATTCTTACTGTGGAATGATTTTAATTTAGAGGAATGTGTTAATGAACTGGTGTATGTTTATGAAAATTTGAAAATCTTTGTGAGATTCATTATCAGAAAGCGGGCATCATTTTTTTATGGGCTGAAGGCCACCAAGACTTGTAATGTTTTGAAATACCTTCCCTTCTCTAATCTATAGTCTAAGGTCTTGGTTCAAGCTCTTAGGTGGAAAACTGGTTGCATTTGAACGGTGATCTGAAAATAGAAATTTGAAAATTAAAGATTCAATGAAAAATGTGTATTTCATGTTTCTGAGATATGTGTTTGTTAGCCGCTTTAGACATTGAAAATGTGTTTGAGTACAATAAATATAGGGTATGGAGATTTTAACCTCCGACCTTAAGAGAAGGGTACATGTCAATTATCGACTTGACATAAAACTAGTTGTAGTTACTACTAAATATTAGTTAAATATAAACTATTATTAATTAATTATGAACATATTCTATGTTATAAATTTTGTATGATTATTATTTTACACTATCATATAATTTATAATATATTATATTATACATATTTTAATTTAACAAAAATGAATTGAGTTTATATCATGAAATAATACATATAAAAGTTTTTTTTAATCGTTTTAATATAATTTTACATTTTAAAATTTTAAATTCAAAATCATGATACACTGAAAACATAAAAATGTTGTTTATTTGGATTACAGAATTCGAAAATAGTTTTAAAAAACACATATGTCAAACGCGTATTGATTGAACTCAATGAATCCAAAAACATAAAACAGAATCTAGATTACATACCAAACATGCCCTTACAAATCCTTAGTCTCTCGTGGATGGTCTTGTATGAGCAAAGCCTCTCTGAAGATTAGTAAGGTGGGGTAAGAGCGTAATGCAAGAAGTGGACCTACGATATCTAATTATTAAAAATAAACTAAGATATCAAATGAAAAGGGAGATGTATGAACTCTGAAATGAATTTATCAACTGCTGGTTGCAGAGCAAAGCTGATGCATTTGAGTATGCTGATCAAGTTTTGGAGCGTTGGTATCCCACTGTGGAAGATGGCAACAACAAAGGCATAGTTGTACTTGTCACCAGTCAGAAGGAAGGAGCCATTACTGGTGGCCCTGCCTTTATCCAAGCAGTTGGAGAAAATATTCTTGATGCCACAGTAACAGAGAACCTCCCTGGTAAACTAAACTAACTACCACTTCTTTCATTTATTTCACCCTTCACTTTCCAAGTTACGAATGTTTATGTCAAATCTGTCATCAACATTGAACAGAACTCCCACCTAAAGCTGCTAATGCAATTTTCATCAGCCTCCTCAGCTAACAATTTCTACTACCTCTTGCTAAACTCAAATTGTAACACATTGCAACTAGTAGATGCCTTAAGTGCACTCGTACCTTTTCGTGTCTATAACAAGTTTAGTCTGTGAACTTTCAATTTTGTGTCTAATGGATTTTTGCACTTTAAAAATATCTAATAAGTCTCTGAACTTTAAAAATGTCTAATAGGACCCTGGATTTTTTTATTTTGTGTTTAACAGGTCTATGACATATTCAATTTTTTTTTTAATTAATTGATATATTAGATATAAAATTGAATTTTATGTCTAATAAGACTCTAAACTTTAAATTTTGTGTCTAGTAGATCTGTGAATTCTAAAAAACGTCAAATAGGTCAATGACCTATTAGACACAAAATTGAAAATTTAGGGACTTATTGGACACAAAATTGAAAGTTTAAGGATCTTTTGGACACTTTTTAAAGTTCAGGAATCAAATAGACACAAATATGAAAGTTCAAAGAGCTATTAGACACTTTTTAAAGTTTAGTAACCAAATAGACACAAATCAAAAAGTTTAGGGACTAAACTTGTAATTTAACCTACAATATACCCATTTATCATGTCTCATTTCCTCTTCAACTTAATCTTGTTCTTAGTTGCTTTTATTCCAAGCTCTGAAACTAAAACACCATGATGAACGAATCAAAGCAGTGGAATAATGCTTGTAGTTGTTACTTTATTTTTCAAACTGCAGATTGTCTGAAATCGTTTGTTATGTAACTGCAGTCTTAGCTACTGATGAAAAATATAATGAAGCCATATATAGCAGTGCAAAGCGACTGGTTGCTGCCATTGATGGCCTGCCAGATCCTGGTGGCCCTTCATTTAAGGAAAATAAGCGGGAATCTAACTTCAAAACAAGGGAAGAGACAGAGGAGAAACGAGGGCAGTTTTCTCTTGTAGTTGGAGGTTTGTTAGTGATAGCCTTTGTTGTTCCTATGGCTCAGTATTATGCTTATGTATCCAAGAAGTAAAAGAAATATGTAAGAGACAGATCTTGCCCATCTATTTTCTTCACATTCAAATGTATAACCTTGATGTTGTACAAAGAGGATCACTACAAGGTGATTTGCAAGAAACCTGTTATAAAACAGAGTTTAGTTTTTTTTTTCCCTCTGTCTCTCTTTTCTTTAAGTCTACCCTTTTTTTAAAATAATTAGGATATTGGAGGTTCCCCTCTCTGTATTATGTTCACTGCCAATTGCTCTAATTTTCAAGGTTTTATCCACCTTAAATCAACTCTAAGAGATAACAAGAATTTTAAGTTATTATATTTTTAAGGTTGAAAAACACTTTTAGTCACTAAACTTTTATGAAAGTAACAATTTAGTCCTTTAAATTTAGTTGGTAACAATTTAGTCCATGTACTTTTAAATTTGTAACAATTTAGACCTTAAACTTTTGTATGTAAAAATTTGGCTAAATTATAGAAAATACCCCTAAACTATGGGGTTTGTGTCAATAATACACCTAAACTTTAAAAAGTTTCAAAAATAACCTTGAACTTTAAAAAAGGTTCAAAAATACCATTACCGTTAAGTTTTGGATGGAAACCGTTAGGGGGTGTTTGGAGCAATGGGTTGGGTTGGGTTATTTTGGAATCCAAACCCAAACTCTTGTTTGGGCCACTGTGTTCAAAACTCAATGGTTTTGAAACACAACCCCATGGTTTTGCATAGTGAAATGGAGGGGTTTGATTTCCAACACACCAATTTGCTCTTCATTTGGCACCTGTTTTCATTATCACGTTTTCTTATCTCTCTCCCGTCTCTTCCATTGTTTTTTTAAAATTGGTATCTCACATTTTTCTTGTAACAAACAATAAATTATTACAAATGTTTGTTTTATACATGTCATAACTTAACCAAATTTCGTATTTGACAAAGTAATTATTTTTCATTGTAAACTCATATTTTTTTTTTGAAAAACAATAAATTATTACAAATATTTTGTTTTTTTATACTTGTCATAAACCTAACCAAATTTGATATTTGACAAAGTCATTATTTTTTATTGGAAACTCACATTTTTTTTTGTAAAAAATAATAAATTATTACAAATATTTTTTTTATACTTGTCATAAGCCTAACCAAATTTGATATTTGACAAAGTAATTATTTTTCATTGGAAACTCACATTTTTTTTTTTGTAAAAAACAATGAACTATTATAAATGTTTTTTTTATACTTGTCATAAACCTAACCAAATTTGATATTTGACAAAGTATGTTGATTTTTCATTGGAAACTCACTTTTTTTTTTTGTAAAAAACAGTAAATTATTACAAATATTTTTTTTATACTTGTCATAAACCTAACCAAATTTAATATTTGACAAAGTATGTTGATTTTTCATTGGAAACTCACATTTTTTTTGGTAAAAAACAATAAAATATTACAAATATTTTTTTTAATACTTGTCATAAACCTAACCAAATTTGATATTTGACAAAGTAATTATTTTTCATCGGAAACTCACATTTTTTTTTTGTAAAAAACAATAAATTATTACAACTATTTTTTTATACATGCCATAAACCTAACCAAATTTCGTATTTTACGAAGTAATTATTTGCATTTCCGGTAACAAATTTCTCATTCTTATACTAATTAAAAGGTCCGTTCAAAAGTACTAAAAAAATTACCCAACTTACACATAGAATTCTACAACTAACCAAAGATTGACACTAGAAAATAAAGAAAGGAAAAAAAAAAGACCAAAGTAGCAAAGGAAAAAAGAAAAAACAAAAACTACACAACCCCAGGATTCAGAACACTGCACTCCAAACACTGTTTTCTGATTCCCAGGCTTCAGAACACTGCACCCCAAACATTGTTTTCTGATTCCCAGGCTTTCAAACCCCCCAGAACAAACCCTCCAAGATTCCAATTCCAAGGGTTCTAATTCCGAAACGGTGCTCCAAACGCCCCCAAAAAAGTTTTGTTTAAAAAATATCACTGAACTTTAAAAAAGTTTCAAAAATACCCATGGCCTTAAAAAAACTTAAAAAAAATATACTTACTATTTGGATGGAAAACGTTAAAGTTTCGTTTCAATAATACTCTTGGCCTTTCAAAAAATTTCAAAAATACTCTTGCTTGAAAATGATTATTCTTCTTCCTCTCTCTATAGATTCTTCCTCCATGAAAATGAATGAGAATGAACAGATTATTAGCATTTGAAAGGTCGTAGTAACAATTTGATCAAATAAGCTCCAAAAACCCAAAATCCATTATCATAACCTTCCCTCGTAACCTCCAAAGACGAAAAAAGGGATAAATTGTTGTTAGGATGAATTTAGAAACCTAAATGTGAAGATTCAGGTAGAGATTTGTCCAACTCTTCGAAGTTAAAAGATAATTTATCGTTGTCTTGCTCTGTGGGATCAATTTTGTTTAAATAATTCAGCCACCCAAATGCTTGAGTTTGACGTCAAACTATGGGGATGAAAAATGAATTCTCAATGACTCACTTATCACTTTCATCTCCAGATTTTTTGTTTTTCATTGTATCAAGATTAACACTTGAATTTAAAGTTCATTGTGACTTTGTGTTTGCTTTAAACTTATAGGTTTTCCTTAATCACTCGTTAATATAACATTAAACTTGAAATTTTAAGGCGAGCTACAATTAACAATACAACTAGCTGCTAAAAAAATACTAACTAGATGGAGCTAGTGTGCAATAACATCTATGCGTTGGTGTTGCGTAAAATTATTCAATGCAACACCGCAAGTGTATGGATCAAGTTTTAATATAATGTATAAGAATGTTAGAATATCGTCTATAGGAGTAGTATTCTAGTTCACTTAATTACCATGAATATAATCATCTAATTTTATTTAAAGAAAGAAATAGAAAGATGAATAAGAGCAAAACAAAATAAAGACATAAAATAAATGATGAAGAAAACAATAAGTCTTAAGGAATTAATTTCATAAATCAGACCAACGATTCAATTAATTAAACAACCAAGATTGACATGCAAATAATCTATAAATCAGGAAGACAAAAGTAAAAACTGCCTTTTACGAATACAATTAAATACCAAGGGTATTATTGAAACGAAACTTTAACGTTTTCCATCCAAAACTTAATGGTATGTATACTTTTTTTTAAGTTTTTTTAAGGCCAGGGGTATTTTTTAAACTTTTTTAAAGTTCAGGGGTATTTTTGAAACAAAACTTTAACGGTTTCCATCCAAAACTTAACAGCAAGAGTATTTTTGAACCTTTTTGAAATCTCAGGGGTATTTTTGAAACTTTTTAAAGTTTGGTATTATTGCCACAAACCCCATAGTTTAGGGGTATTTTCTATAATTTAGTCTAAAAATTTAGTTCTTATACTTTGAAATTTGTAACAATTTAATCCATGTGTGAAAAATCTTATCAAAGTTAGGTGTTGCTTTTTATTAAGTTACCACTTAGACTACAGTTTATTGATGTAAATATGTAAGAAATCTCGTTAAATTTTAAAGTACAATGACTAAATTGTCACATGCTAAAGTTTAGAGACTTAATTGTTACAAAATTAAAAGTACAAGGGCAAAATTATTACAAACTAAAGTTCAAGGACAAAATTGTTACTTTCATGAAAGTTCAGAGACCAAAAGTGATTTTTAACTGGATATTGGGAAAGTATTGATCCACTAGGGCACCTCTGATTATTTTTGATAGGGCTATCTTCATTCTATCTTCATTTGCAGCTTTCTTTTGTTTAGATTAAGATTACTTTCACATATATAATTTTGCATAGCTAAAAACTTTTTATTGCATAACTAAGGCCCCGTTTGATAAACCATTTGATTTTTTATTTTTTAAAATTAAGCTTGTAAACACAACTTCTACCTATGATTTTCTTTATTTTGTTATCTACTTTTTAGGGATGTTTCAAAACTCAAGCCAAGTTTTGAAAACTAAAAAAAAATAGTTTTTAAAATCATGTTTTTGTTTTAGAAATTTGGCTAAGAATTCAAATGTTTCTTTCAAAAATATGAAAACCATTGTGAAGAAATTATGAAAAAACAAACACAAGTTTCAAAAACCAAAAACCAAAAACCAAATTGTTATCAAATGGGACATAAGCTTTCTAGATATTATTGTATTGGAATAATCTCATCAAATAAATATGGCCACAATTATTTGAAACTAAGAGAGAGAGAGGGTGGAGGGCACTTGTGCCTATGCAGTTCCAATATAATTGCTTAAAATACTTGTAACTTTTTATTTAGCTACACATATGATATATACAGTGTCTAAACATAAAAACATTGTTGCATAGCCAGCTCACAGTCACCGACGCTACCCATGGTCAGATCTTACTTTCAAATCCCAAACGAAGGTTTACATTTACATAAAAATCAGGATAGTAAAGTTGTGATGGAGATGAAGTTATGTAATCAAGGAAGCTAGAACTTGAGCTTGAGAAGGAAAGGCATTTTGTCTGAGAAAGGTGGATCAGAATATTTTCCAGTGAGTATTTGTGATGACACATACTGATTTGCAGCCTCTGTATAATGAATTCCATCCCAATTGATGTACTCCGAGCTATCGTTGCACCCTTTCGCCGTGACCAACGTCCCGTTCAACATCTTCGTTTGTCCGCACACGATTCGACTGTCATAGTTGAGTGGTGGACCTCCATAGCCACAGCAAGCCATAATAGGTTGTTCAAAACCTGCCAACGCAGAAAGTCAGGTTTGATATGATTAACAGTGAATGAGGCCAAAATCTCTACAGAAGTACTGCAAGATGCTGACCAAATCGTGAATAATTGGCGATGAGATTGGATTTTATCGTATAGATATCGATATATGTGACATTCCCATCTGTATATTGGCCCTGCAGTTTTTTACACAGAGCATGAAGCTGTGAATTGAAGAGTTTAGCTGCTTGGTTGTGTGAACTAACGCATCCAAATTCATCCAGCTTTGATGGGTCAGCTCCAAATTTAGCAACATTCTGAGCTAAGCATCCTACAGGACCTGTGTTGTGTATCCAAAAATTCCTTGCCCCTTGGTCGTACAGTTTCTGAAAAGTAGGCAAAGGGGATTAAGTAATGACTATAAATGTAATAGCTTCGGCCTACACAAAATGAACTTGAACTTTCATCCTCACTCCCTTCTGTTCTCTCAAATTTTATTCAGCAATACTTGGTGTTGAGTTTTAGCCCGTATGGAGTAGGTTAACAGTGGCTTAATATTTCTATCAAATGCAATGTTAAAATTTAAGGAAATAGTTCATTTGAACTCCTATAGTTACTCCATTTTAACTTTGAATTTTCAATTCCTTAATTTATTTTAACTTCTGAATTTTATATTTAACAATTCGTCATGAAACGATGAATAAGTTATATTAAATTCTACTTACAAAACATCCAAAACCAAGCTATAAAAATGCTCAAATCTATCACAGGAGGTAAAAAAGCATCCAAACTAAATCATCATGGTGCCATAATGTAGAAAAAAACCATTGAATCAGACCTGAAGTCCAGTCTCAAACTCAGCTAAAATGGTGGGAATTGAGGCAAGAATTTGATCCAGAGTTTTGGAGTAAAATCCAGAAGCAAGGTCATTCTGGCCAATATCAAACATGTAAAGCCCCTTCTGAAAGTAATCTTCAGCTGGTAGATACTTATCGAGTTTCTTACCTGCAGGCAAAAATAAAACAGTTTTATTCTCTCGCTGATCTCTAAAAAGAAGAATTGGTTATTGTTCCTTGATCATTCACAATCTTCATGCTCGTGATGATTACCATACCTTTTGCTTGAAGCTCGAGAACCCTCGCTTTGAAATGAATAAACTGATTCACCTGAACCCCAAACGAAAAAGGGCTAATAGATGCAGGAGTCGCTGGAAGAATAGTCGACGCCGCAGCCGCATAATTGCAACCCTTCCGAAAACTCGGCGCGCCAAGGGAATCAAGATACGCATTCAAATAAGGCATATCCATCGCATCCACTGCAGAAATCATCGCGAGAAACATCAAAAGATTAGCACGCGGTCACTTCACCAAATAGCACAAGAATCTCAAGCATCGAAAAAGAAAGAAACAGGGGAAATATGAGATTGCAGAGCCGCGGAACAGAAATTAGTGAGAAAATCAACGAAAAACCCAAGCATGAAAAAGCAACGGAAATATGAGATTGCAGAATCCAAAAAGGAAAGGACGATATGCAGAACAGAAAACTACGGAGAAAATCAATAAAAATCTCAAACTGAGAAAATAGGAAAACGCAGGCCACACACGGAAGCAGAAAATTACAGAGAAAATCAACGACGAGTCGGCCATCGCAGTATCTCCCAGACGGATTTCCAAAGAAGACCTGACCATAGGGTGGGTTGATGCTCTCAATCCCAGAACTAACAAGGCAACCAGTGTCAGAATTGGAGTCTCCGAAGTTGAAAACCGCCGGACGATTGAAATGGCTGGATCTGGCCATCGGAACGCCGAGAAGGACGAAGATGAAAAGGAAGACCAAAAGGGAAGCGGCGGCGGCCATGGGCGGTGGAACAGAGGTCGGTGGCATAGGGGAATGTGGGGTTGGATTGAAGGTATATGGGAATCTCGGCGTAGAAGGAATGGTTGGTAATGGTGGGTCAGTTCAGTGAGCCGTAAGCAAAAAGAGAGAAGAACGAAGGAAGGAAAAGAGAGAGACGCAGGGGTTCGGTTCTGTGAAAAGGACTGACGCAGATTCTTCTGTTTTTAGTTGAAGGCGGAGATTGGAAGTTATTTTCTCTTTGCAAGTTATAATCAAGAAGAGTTGAGAAGCTCATGAAGTTACGGTCCAACCCTCCCTTAACAGAGAAGTGAGAGAACATCCTCCGGAAAGTTATCTTTCCAGACTTGAGAAGCTCATGAAGAAGATGCCAAAGCAGCTAAGACGTGGGCTGCTTTGTTCTCATATCTAGGAATTTTACAAAAAACAATAGAGTTTACAAACTGCGTGGAGAATTTCTTCAATAAAGAAACTCACTTAAGTGAAGTTAATCTCCTCACCGTTTAACAAACTAATCAATTCACTCGAATTAGATTCAACAAACAAGGGGTTGATCCAGTTCCCCCTCCAGGAGATCACCTCTTTGAGCCCTTCCAAAATGTCGAGAGCTTCCAAAGCCTTTAACGGCCAAAACCACCTGACCACTTTGCAACCTCCCAACAAAGGATTTCCTCTCTAGTCTCGAACAATCCAGCCCACTCCACCTTGCTGGAGGACAGATGACAAGGATGCATCAGCATTCAGTTTCCACAAACCTTCCATAGGAAGTCTTCAATGCAAAGGGCTCGGTCTCG
Organism: Trichosanthes truncata; assembly: GCA_033996785.1. Taxonomy (NCBI): domain Eukaryota; kingdom Viridiplantae; phylum Streptophyta; class Magnoliopsida; order Cucurbitales; family Cucurbitaceae; genus Trichosanthes; species Trichosanthes truncata. The sequence goes on along the minus strand of JAWPNB010000004.1, from coordinate 39,943,159 downwards.
CCCGACTATTAAGAATGCTATCAGAACTATCCACTCTCGAACGACCAGGGAGCTCCATCAAATATCTGTCAATCACATCAAAAAGATCATTAGTGTCGGGAAAAGCTTTTCCAAACCTGATGTCATTCCTTTGCCTCCAGATGCACCAAAGGATAAGAAGAATGCCACCCAACTCGTCTCTATGAGTGACTTTTGTAATACAGTCCCAGTAGTCCATAGGAGACCACAGTCCCTTGCCCACTGAAAACACAACAGCAACCAAAGGGAAGAAACGATCCCAAATCCTTAAGACGATTTACATTCCCAGAACACATGACTGGTCGTTTCAACAAAAGTCCTGCAAAAAGAACACTTCAAGTCAGTGAGAATTCCTTTCTGTGAGAGATTAAGAGCAGTGGGGATAATATCATTTATAATTTTCCAACAAGAGATTTTGACTTTGGGCATAGTCTCCACTTTTCAAAGGGCCTTCCACATAGAACTCATTGGGGATCCGTCCGATTGAGAAGCCGAGTTAGCTTTTGAAAGAGTGGATCCAAGAAGATAAGCGCTTTTTACAGTATACTTTCCTTTCGAATTCGGACGCCATATTATCTCATCCTCCCTATCAGGACCTCTAATAGGCATATTTAGAATCTCTTCCGCATCTTGAGGAATGAATTTTTCACTAGCAATATCCTCCCTCCACTTGCCATCTGAAGATATTAACTCCACACTACCCGACTTGAAAATATATATTCAAGAAGATTTGATATATATATTGCTTCAAAATAAATTTGAATATTCTATATTCATTTTATAACTATTTAATTTTTATTTTTAGTTTTTGAAAATAAACATTTAAATTTTTAGCCAAATTCTAAAAACAAACAAAAAAAACTACTTTTTTTAGTTTTGGCTTGATTTATGATAATATATGTAAAAAATAGATAACAAAACTAGGAAATCCATAGATGAATTTAGTATTTATAGGCTTAATTTCAAAAACCAAATGGTTATCAAATGAGACCCTATTTATTCATTTTGTTAAAAACATTGAGCATTATTTTATGTAGATCTTTAAAGTTCCAAAATATTTATTTTAATTCTTGAACATTAAAAAAAATATATTTTCGTTCTCATAGATTTTCTTGGTTAATTACAAATTTAATCCATAAACTTCTAAGTTTGTGTGTAATAGTTCCTGGTCTTTAAGGTGGCTCGTACTTGAGCTTTCAATTTTATATCAAATAGGAATTTGCATATTTGAAATATTTAAAAATTCACTAATCTATTATATATATAGTTGAATTTTTCTTCTACTAAAACCCTAAACCATAAATTTTGTATATAATAAACTCATGAATTTTAAGAAATCTCAAATAAGGTTAAGGACTTATTATACATAAGATTGAAAATTTTGGGATTTATTAGACAAATAATAGAAATTTTAAGAACCAATAAAAGGGCCAAAGTGAGCATCTCAACGGTAATTGACATGTACTTCTTCCCTTAACGTCGGAGGTTCAAATCTCTATACCTCACATTTGTTGTACAAAACACCCCTATAAGAGACACTTTTAAATTTCAAAGACCTATTATACACAAAATTGAAAGTTTCTAAGACTTATTAGACAATTTTTTAAGATTTAGAGACCAAATAAACACAAAACTGAAAGTTTGAAGACTAAATTAACTTGTAATTTAACATTTTCCTTTTTAAATAAATTTTAATTTTCATAGGTCCTATAAAAACTTATATTATGATCAATGGTTATGTCATTGACTGATCTCTATGTTGATTAAAAGTTATTACTGTTTCCTTGTTTTCTACTTTCGCTATTTTTGCAATTATCATTAAAATAAAGGTAGATATCCTAGAGAGAAGGAAGTGTGCAGAAAATCCTTGAGGTGGTTAATATGGAAGAAAATTACCTAAATGAGAATAGGTCAACTGACATCAAGTTTTATACTATTGATCTTGACTAGACCTTGAGGTTAGAAGTTCAATTTTCCTATCCCACATATTGTCAAAAAAAAAAAAAAAAAATCAATTGAGAAATAATTTAAATATATATGAGAATTTTTAATTAAAAAATGATATCTAAAATACAATAGATAAATTTAAAGGCAAAAACAAAATTTTTAACATATTTTTTAGAATTAATTCAATAAAGTCAAATTTGGATAGTTAGTAATCAATTTAATATTTTTATAATAACATAGTCTAAAGAAAGGTATAAAAAAATATAAAATTTCCATTTGTTGCGAATACCATTTGCTTCTCTATATGTATTGTTGAACCCCACAAATGGCCCCTTCCTGCATACAATATATTTTTTCCTTTTATTTAATAATATCTTGATCAGCATACACAATCTTTCCAAATCAATTGAATACGAATAGCAACCTAATTGGTTGAAACATAAATAATAGTTTAACTAATTACAAAAGAATTCCATTAGAGCCCTACTCTTTTAATAATAACTTGTACAAATACAAAGAATGAAAAAACATCTAACCAAGAGACTAGTCCAAGGGGAAAAAAAACATCAATAAGCTAAAGGTTTACATCAGAAATATTATTCAATAAATATAAAAAATTATAAATCAGTCGTTCAAACATAAAGATAAGCACGCAAGACATACAATACAAGCAATCAAAAGCACAAAACCCCAGAGTAAGAACTAACCTTCGAATGCTGATATCATGCTATATCATATTGACTTAAGATATATTGACTTAAAAAGCTTGAGTTAATAGGTTAGAGGGAATTAATTTAATATTTTTAGTAGGAAAGTAGTAGAATATGTACCTGGAGAAAAGGTTCAAATCAACCATCTCCAATCAAAATCTTTTGCAGAGAACCAAACTTCAAAGAGTCAATTTGATAAACCCATAAATGTGTTCTAATTTGCTCATTTTGATCTAGTGTCTCTATCCTACCAGTCTTCAAATCATACAAGATTAAGTGGATTCCACGAACAAGACACAAAATCTTTCCATCTTCACAAGCTTTAATAAGTTGAAGATGATATATTTTTCCAGGTTTCCAATTATGCACCCAACTTTTTGATATACCAACAATAAATGCTTTGCTCCATAAACCTTCTTTCTCCATCTTCCACACTGCATACTCATAACATGAACTGTTGTAAAGAGTTGCATAGAGGCTGCCATTAAAGCTCCCAAGGACCAAACAACAATAATTTATATTCTCCCAAACTTCGGGGGAGGAAATTTCTTCAAATTTTTCATCTTCTACATCCAAACGACATACGACATTCCAATGTTGTTGTTGTCGGTTAATCCAACCCAATAGAGGGCTCCATTGAAGTAAGCACCATTGCCATTGTAGAAATGTCTTGAATCTGTTATCTTGGTGCTTCAAATACCAAGTGATATGGAGATTAGTTTTTTTTTTTTTTTTTTCGTGATTTTGGGCTTTTCGGTCTATTGTGTATTAGGGTTAGATGGATACCATATATAAACCCTCTAAACTCTTATCTGAGACATCTCTGTATTATGTATTCAGTTTTTCTCCTCAAGATAATAAAACTTCTCTCTCCCTCTGCCCGTGAGTTAACACATCGTTAGTGAACCACTTAAATCTGTGTGTCATTTTTATTTGTTTTGTATTTCTTGTTTGTCGTCTGCTTCCGTTTTAACAGCCATTAATAAAAAAAAGGCACAAAGCCAACATGGCTCCTTTCATTGCTTTTGCCAAATGTGAAAACCTCTACTAAACTAGTATGATTTACCGATATAAAAGAGTGTCTTGTTATTTTGTACTGGGTTGTCATGGGGCTAAAACCAAGTCCATAGGAGTACAATACACCCTCATTTAGAACGTCACCTTTTGGAATTTGGATGTACTCATTTGTCATGGGATTTAATATGCCAACATGGAATTTGGGGAGGTCTAGGCTTTTGGTAAAACACAATAGCCCATTGCATGAATTGACAATAGAGACTTCTGACCATTTAGAGTCCAACCTAAATGAGCTAACAATACTCATACCCAAAGGTTTGGCATTGAAGTCAATACAATGCAAGTTGTTGTAGGGACAAGAGATATGAGCAAAGAATGTGTTTGAAACAAATTACAAGTGGAAGCATGGTCTAAAACCAGATCATTCCAAACTTAACACTTTGGAGTTTTGAGAATATAATTTGTATAATATGCAGTGGAAGCTTTGAATTTAAGTTAATAAACCTCATTTTGGTGTCAATGTACTTATCAATTTCCATTTCTACCTCATGCATTTATAAAAAAAAAGAACGGACATGAGAAAACATGAGAGTGAAAGATGACAATTAAGTACTGTAGAGATAAAAATAGAAACAAAAATGGTGAAAGTCAAAAGTACCATTGATTGTGTAGGATCTAATGGCAACACTAGAGGGGGGGGGGGGGTGAATAGGGTTGCTTAAAGATATTCTGCACTCTTTTTAATTTTAAAAGTTTTTTTTTTTTTAATTTTATATTTTTTTTAAGAAATAAACTAAAATAATATAATCAAAATAAACAACAACAAAAATTATTCTAGAGATATAGACCAATCTTCCTAAGCATGCAATCTACTCACAAAATAATTGAGCAACGAAAAATTAAAAGGATAGAGAGGAAGAAATAACACCGAAAATTTTTATAGTGGTTCGGAAATTCCTACTCCACTTCCCAAGACTCCTTCTTGGGTATTTTTACTGCGTGATCCTCTTGCGGGTGAGAACCAAACCGACACGACCCTCCTTTTCTTAGGCTAAAGAGAAACCCAAATCCTTTTTCTGGTTCAGGATTAAACCAACTCCTTTTTCTCACAACCCAAGGTGTATCCCACACCTTAATACAAATCCCAAAAGTAAGAACACAAAAAAATTGCTTATTTGAAGCAAGATACACAGAGTTTGTAGTACGAACAAAATTGCTCAAAAATTTACACACAGTAGCAATGAAGCCGGTTAGGAGAATGGTGAAAATTTTTGAGAATGGACTGCCTCTTTGGAAGAGCTCAAAACAGTATATTGCTTGCTGGAATTTTTCTCTCCATCTTAAAAAATGACCAAGACCGAATTAATTTGTAGAGATTGGGAATTTTAAGTTGGGCCATTTGATCTTGGGGCAATAGAAATGAGTGGCTAGGATCAAATGAGTGGTTTTTGGAAAGAATTTTTGATATAAATGTGAGTTTAATGAAATATTCAGTCGGATGGAAGGAATCACAGTCGCGAGACTGTGTAAATACGCCTACTCGCGGGCTTCTGGAGGACACGCAAGGAGCGTGTAGCGCACGCGCGCGTGTCGCGCGTAGATCGGCGGCAACAGCTGGTATTTTTCTTTTTTTTTTTTTTTTTTTTAATTTACTAATTTATTTAATATAATTTGAATTTCGAATCAACCAGCCTTGCCACATGTCACCTTCTCATTTGTCCATTTGGTGCCACGTCAGCTGCCACATCAGCACAAAGTTGACCGTTGTATGCCACGTCATCCGCCACGTCAACAGCCACGTCGGCCCAATTTGACCGTTCTATGCCACGTCAGCGAGTTGCCACATCATCCGCCTATGTGGCATGCCATGTCATAATTTCTGTCCAAACTTCTTTTGCTCATATCTTTTTCGTCTGGACTCCGATTTGAACGATTTTAAGTGCGTTGGACTCGTCTTGTCAAGCTCTACAAAATAGACTCTTTGAAACACTGAATTTATTAGTCCAAAGGTTTTGTTATCATCAAAATACTTAGTTTGATTGAAGCTTTAAAGCTAACAATCTCCCCCTTTTTGATGATGACAAATCTATAAATAATGCATATATTCTCAAACAACTTCTCCCCCTTTTGTTATCACCAAAAAGATGCAAAAAAATTCTCCCCCTCAAACATGTAACTGATGACTCATAATGCTTTCATTTAATTTTAACATAAAAGTATGCTCCCTCTATCAAATGTAGTATTGTCACTAAATGCGAAGAATACCGAGTGCCAGTCTATTTTTACAGAACGCATCTTCATTTAGAGCTTTTGTAAAAATATCTGCTACTTGTTTCTCTGTATGCACATAGTTAATGACAATATGACCATTTTGCACATGCTCTCGAAGGAAATGATGTCTTATATCTATATGTTTTGTCCTAGAGTGTTGAATATGATTTTTGGTTAAATTAATTGAACTGGTATTATCACAGAAGATAGGTACTTGTTCAAAATTTAAGCCAAAATCACGCAAAGTCTGTTTCATCCATAAAACCTGAGAACAGCAACTAGCAACAGCAATGTATTCGGCCTCAGTAGTGGATAATGCAACAGAGTTTTGCTTTTTGCTATACCAAGAGACTAGTGAGCTACCTAAGAAATGACATATTCCACTAGTACTCTTCTTATCAGTTAAACTACCAGCAAAGTCAGCATCAGAATATGCAATCAAGTCTAGAGATGCATTCTTAGGATACCATAACTCTAAGTCAATAGTTCCAAGCAAATATTTGAAAATTCTTTTTACAGCATGCAAGTGTGATTCTTTAGGACAAGATTGAAATCTAGCACACATGCAAACACTGAACATAATATCAGGCCTACTCGCAGTTAAGTAAAGTAGAGATCCGATCATAACTCGATAAGCTTTAATATCTACATTTTTACCTTTTTCATCCTTATCGAGCTTTGTAGTGGTACTCATCGGGGTCTTTGCTACTTTTGCATTATCGAATTTAAATCTCTTGAGTAGATCCCTTGTATATTTCTCTTGATTTATAAAGATTCCTTCTTCAAGTTGTTTGATTTGAAGCCCAAGAAAGTGATAGGAATGAACTCTTCATCCCGCAGCGGAAGCATTGGATCTTCTTTGATTTTATTTAGAATTAAACAATAAATTAAGGTTAAGCAATAAATACCTTGAAAATATGGAGATTCTTCTGGCGGGTCTTTATCTCCTCCACAAAGTCTTCCTTGCTATGACTCTAACACAGGACCAAGGCTTGTGGGAGCCTCTTGAAAGAAAATCCCCAAGGGATTGGAGAGGAAGAGGTCTAGAGAGAATTCTCTAATTCTCTCTATTGAGGAGATGTGTGTTGTATATAATGGCTCAACCCAAGGGTCCTATTTATAAAGACCAAGGGAAAATCTTTGCCATAATTAAAATATTATATTTTAATATCTAATATATTAAAATATATCTTATATTTATTTGAATCTCATTCAAATCTCCTACGATATTTATTTATTTGAATCTTATTCAAATTCTATAAATATCTTTTAATATATCAAATATATATTAATTATTTTAATATTTAATGTATCAAATACAATAAATATATTTTCCTCTTTTATATTTAATATATCTAATATATTAAATATTAATTTGAACACTTCAAATTAAATATTAAATTTGAACATTTCAAATTTTAATATTTAATGTATCAAATACAATAAATATATTTTCCTCTTTTATATTTAATATATCTAATATATTAAATATTAATTTGAACACTTCAAATTAAATATTAATTTGAACATTTCAAATTTTTTCTTTCAACTAAATTGATCTTTTAATGTTACTATGAGCTAGCAAGGGGACCTTATGGACCTACAGATTATAAGCTCCAATGATACAAAATTAATTAATTAAACTCTTTAATTAATTAATTTTCATTCATTAACTATAGGTCACTCCACTATAGACCTAGAGTTGCACTCTTATGCACTGTAGGACAAGTTGTGTCCATAGATATAATCATTACATGCAAGTCGATCCTTCACGAGTTGTTCGTAATTACAGCTGGGTCAAAAGTCCGTTTTACCCCTATAATTACATCTTGCACCTTAAGTACCACTGATCCTCTAATGAACAATCTGTTTATAATCTAATTATAAACTAAGTCCCTCTCGGGCCAGTGAGAGGGTGGGGCCCCGTTGTTCAAGTTCCGAAATCAGCACTTAAGGGAACTACTCATCTACTTACCCTATATGGGAAGGAGTGAATTCCATCTTGTGAGATTATGTTCCCAACTCCCTATTTGGTCAAGTCCCCAAAATGGTAGGCATATTGAATCGGCTACAAAAGCCACTCTCACCCATGTAAATCAAAGGACAAGCCCTCACAGGCAGGAGTTCATAACTCACTCAGGATTAAGATCAAGTTGCATATGATCATCCTGATGAAATATTAATCTTCTCAATTAACGGATTTATAAAGAGAGATTAAATATTTCGTGGTCCAGTCTTATACAAACTCATTGTATAAGATACCCCCACTCACATGTCTCCACATGAATGATTTGGATCAAATCATTTGTAACTATTACAAAGTGGGCCGTATCAATAGTGTTACCAGGATAAGGCACCCAACCTTATCCATATACTATGACTATTTAGGTTATTTCTTGAACATGATCCTCTCGTATGTCAACCACATACTGTTCAAGATTACAATGATAACCTTGGATTTTTCATATAATGGATAATATTAGATTGCAAATAAAATAATTAAAATAATTATTAATTATTAAATAAACTATTAATTACGAGGCTTTAGGGCATAAATCCCAACAGAAAGAACTTGAGTTCTCCCATCATGCTCATTTCAAACTCGCTGTGCATACACTTAGAAAATTCTTCACAAAGAGAAGGGTTAGTGGCACCAAAAATAATATCATCAACATAAATTTGCACTAACAACATATCCTTTTCTTTGGTTTTAATGAAGAGTGTAGTATCAATGAGTCCCATTTTAAAATCATTTTCGAGCAGAAATTTACTCAAACGGTCATACCAAGCTCGAGGAGCTTGTTTAAGACCATAAAGAGCTTTATTTAGTTTAAAAACATGACTTGGATGGTCAAAGCTTTCAAAGCCAGGAGGTTGTTCAACATAAACTTCTTCCATTATAAAACCATTTAAAAAGGCACTTTTCACATCCATTTGAAATAAAGTGAAATTCTTATGAGATGCAAATGCAGCAACATGCGAATTGACTCAAGTCTAGCAACAGGAGCAAATGTTTCCTCATAGTCTATTCCTTCTTCCTGACTATAACCTTGAGCAACTAACCTAGCTTTATTTCTAACAATATTACCAGATTCATCCATTTTATTTCTAAACACCCATTTAGTACCTATAACTGAATGATTACTAGGATGAGGAACTAACTCCCACACATTATTTCTTTCAAACTGATTTAACTCTTCTTGCATAGCAATTAACCAGAACTCATCACATTCAGCATCTTTAAAAGACTTTGGTTCAATTTGTGACACAAAAGCGAGATTATTCAAGGCATTTAATGAAGAACGAGTTCTTACTCCTTGAGATACATCACCTATAATTAGCTCCTGAGGATGGTGAGTTGAGAATCTCCAATCCTGAGGAAGAGTTTCTTCTGGCTCTTTCTGAGTCTCATTTGCTACTACTTCTGTGTCTTTATCTTGAATGCTCAAATCCTCAAAAGGTTTTTCTAATTTGTCACTCACAGACACTTTATTAAATGCAATATGTGTTTCATCAAATACTACATTCATTGACTCTTCAACCACAAGACTTCTTTTATTAAAGACCCTATATGCTTTACTACAAGTAGAATATCCTAAAAATATGCCAATGTCAGTTTTTGAGTCAAACTTTCCAATTTTCCCTTTGTCTTTCAAAATGAAGCATTTGCAGCCAAAGACTTTGAAATAGTTGATATTTGGGGTTTTATCATTAAAAAGCTCATAGGGAGTTTTATTCAAAACATGCCTTATTAAAACTCTATTCATTACATAAGATGCAGTATTACAGCTTCAGCCCAAAAATATTTTGGCAAATTATATTCATTTAACATAGAGGTGGCTAATTCTTGTAAAGACCGATTTTTCCTTTCTACAACGCCATTTTGTTGAGGTGTTCTTGGAGAGGAAAAATCATGAGAAATACCGTTTTCTTCACAGAAACATTCAAAAGAAGCATTTTCAAATTCTCCTCCATGATCACTTCTAATTTTTGAAATCATAAAGCCTTTTTCATTTTGTATTCTTTTTGAAAAACTGATAAAATATTTTAAAGCTTCATCTTTATGAGATAAAAATAAAACCCAAGTGAATCTCGAAAAATCATCAACTATAACAAAAGCATAATGTTTTCCACTTAGACTTGCAACTCTAGTTGGTCCAAAAAGGTCCATATGTAATAGTTGCAGAGGCCTAGAAGTAGAAACCACTTTCTTTGGTTTGAAAGAAGACTTAGTTTGTTTACCCATTTGACAAGCGTCACAAACTTTATCTTTTTCAAAATTTAATTTCGGAAGACCTCTAACAAGGGATTTCTTAGAAATGTTTGAAATTAAATGCATGCTTGCGTGACATAATCTTCTATGCCACAACCATGGATCATCATGCAAGGCAGACAAACATTTATTATTTACTAAAGGACAATCAATCAAATCAATCGTATAAACATTTCTATCTCTATTTCCAACAAATAGAATTTGTCTATCACATGCATTTTCAAGTATGCAATTTTTATCACTAAAAATTACCCTATAGCCCTTATCACATAACTGACTTATACTTAATAAATCATGTTTTAATCCATCAACTAGCAGAACATCTTCAATAAAGAAACTTGAACCATTACCTATGTTACCTTTGCCAATGATCTTACCCTTTTTATCGTCGCCGAAGGTGACGTATCCTCCATCTTTCTTTTCTAGGTATGTGAATTTTGTGTGGTCCCCAGTCATGTGTTTTGAACACCCACTGTCCAAGTACCACTTATTCTTTATCGATCTCAAACATACCTGAAAGAAAATAATTCTCAAGATGTAACCTTAGGTACCCAAATTAGTTTGGGTCCTTGGGGGTTAGTCAACAAAAATTTAGGAATCCATCTCTTTTGATTTTCATTTGTAGCATTGGATTTTCTTAAATTGCATGCATAAGCTTTGTGACCATGTTTCCCACATGCATGACAAACAATATATGACATGGTATTTTCTTTCACAAAGTAATTTGTGAATTTCTTTTGCTTTTGGTGAGGTTTGTAACCTAAACCGCTTTTATCAAAAGTACCTTGTTGCTTTCCCATCATGATATCTAAATTCTTTTTCCCATTAGTGAACTTTACAAGGGTGGAGGATAAATCTTCATTTTTGTTTTCTAATATTTTGTACTCCTTTTTTAAAGCATGCAAATTTGAATTAGACAAATTTAAATCTTTTCTTAATGTCTCATTTTCTTCTTTTATATTTTCTAGCTCAATTAATAAATTATTATTTTCATGAGCTATCCTAGCATTTTTCTTTCTAAGAGACATGTATTTGCAGCCTAATTTTTCAAATTCATTTTTGATTTCATTGAATGCTTCAACAAGTTCATCAAAAGTAAGGTTTTCAGGAATTACCTCGTCATCGTCATCATTGTCGTCGTCGTCTCCGAAAGCCATAAAACAGATATTAGCTACTTCTTCTTCACTCTCAGATTCTCTTTCATCACTTTCATCCCAAGTAGCTTTCATGGCCTTCTTGCTTTTCTTTAAGAATGACTTCCTTTGAGGACAGTCCCATTTCACATGTCCAGGCTTTTTACATTCATAGCAGATGATAGAGTCCCTATTGCTCTTTTCTCCTTTGCTATCTTGACTGATGTTCTTCTTGGAGAAATTTTTCTTTCTGAAATGTTTCTTGAATCTCTTGGTTAAATAGGCGTATTCTTCATCATTTAATTCAGCATCACTTTCAGAGTCTTCTTGAGTATGGGTGGACTTTAACGCTAAGCTCTTTTTCTTTTTAACATCATCTTCCATGTTACCCTTCATGATTATCTCATGCGTTATGAGAGATCCAATAAGCTCCTCCAATGGAAGTGTTGAGAGATCCTTAGCTTCTTGAATCGCCGTGACTTTAGCTTCCCAATTTTTTGGCAACGATCTAAGGATCTTCCTGACATTCTCAGAAGTAGAGTAAGTTTTTCCTAATCCCTTCAAGGCATTTACAATGTTTGTGAATCGAGTAAACATTTCAGAAATAGTTTCATTAGCATTCATTTTAAATAATTCATAATTATGGACCAACATGCTAATTTTCGATTCTTTAACTTGATTTGTTCCTTCATGAGTTACTTCAAGCATATCCCATATTTCTTTAGCATAATTACATGCAGAGACTCTATTAAACTCATCAGGACATAAAGCACAAAATAGACAATTCATGGCTCTATAATTTATTGACACTTTCTTTTTATCATCCTCATTGAACTCATTTTCATTTTTAGGCACATCCTGATTAACAACAGACTTTGTTGGGACTATAGGACCCTTAGAAACAATTTCCCATAAATTATAATCAATGGAAAGCAGATAAATTCTCATCCTAGTTTTCCACCAAGTATAGTTATTTCCATCAAATAGAGGTGGCCTAGTGGTAGATTGGCCCTCAATAAACCCATTTATTCCTGTAGTTGCCATAAGCTCAAACAATTAAGAATTTTAGAAAAGGCACAAAAAAAATTTAAGAGAAAATTTATTATTATTATTATTTTAAAAAAAAAAAAAAATTTTAGCAAAAAAAATAATTTTTCAATAAAATTTCACAACGGATTCAGAGTTTGAAAAGTATAAAAAAAATAGAATTTTAAAAACTAATTTTTAAAAAAAATCTAGTGAAAAAAGGCTTTTAAAATGCAATTTTTTTTTAAAACTTTTTGCTCAACAAAAAAAAATTTCCAGATTTAAAATAAAAAAAAAAAAAAAAAAAAAAAACAGTTTTGAAATTGAAAAAATAATTCCAACCACCTTTTCAAAGTAAAGACAATCGAGCTACCCGCTCTGATACCAATTGTAGGATCTAATGGCAACACTAGAGGGGGGGGTGAATAGGGTTGCTTAAAGAAATTCTGCACTCTTTTGAATTTTAAAAGTTTTTTTTTTTTTAAATTTTTTTTAAAGAAATAAACTAAAATAATATAATCAAAATAAACAACAACAAAAATTATTCTAGAGATATAGACCAATCTTCCTAAGCATGCAATCTACTCACAAAATAATTGAGCAACGAAAAATTAAAAGGATAGAGAGGAAGAAATAACACCGAAAATTTTTATAGTGGTTCGGAAATTCCTACTCCACTCCCCAAGACTCCTTCTTGGGTATTTTTACTGCGTGATCCTCTTGCGGGTGAGAACCAAACCGACACGACCCTCCTTTTCTTAGGCTAAAGAGAAACCCAAATCCTTTTTCTGGTTCAGGATTAAACCAACTCCTTTTTCTCACAACCCAAGGTGTATCCCACACCTTAATACAAATCCCAAAAGTAAGAACACAAAAAAATTGCTTATTTGAAGCAAGATACACAGAGTTTGTAGTACGAACAAAATTGCTCAAAAATTTACACACAGTAGCAATGAAGCCGGTTAGGAGAATGGTGAAAATTTTTGAGAATGGACTGCCTCTTTGGAAGAGCTCAAAACAGTATATTGCTTGCTGGAATTTTTCTCTCCATCTTAAAAAATGACCAAGACCGAATTAATTTGTAGAGATTGGGAATTTTAAGTTGGGCCATTTGATCTTGGGGCAATAGAAATGAGTGGCTAGGATCAAATGAGTGGTTTTTGGAAGGAATTTTTGATATAAATGTGAGTTTAATGAAATATTCAGTCGGATGGAAGGAATCACAGTCGCGAGACTGTGTAAATACGCCTACTCGCGGGCTTCTGGAGGACACGCAAGGAGCGTGTAGCGCACGCGCGCGTGTCGCGCGTAGATCGGCGGCAACAGCTGGTATTTTTCTTTTTTTTTTTTTTTTTTTTTTAATTTACTAATTTATTTAATATAATTTGAATTTCGAATCAACCAGCCTTGCCACATGTCACCTTCTCATTTGTCCATTTGGTGCCACGTCAGCTGCCACATCAGCACAAAGTTGACCGTTGTATGCCACGTCATCCGCCACGTCAACAGCCACGTCAGCCCAATTTGACCGTTCTATGCCACGTCAGCGAGTTGCCACATCATCCGCCTATGTGGCATGCCATGTCATAATTTCTGTCCAAACTTCTTTTGCTCATATCTTTTTCGTCTGGACTCCGATTTGAACGATTTTAAGTGCGTTGGACTCGTCTTGTCAAGCTCTACAAAATAGACTCTTTGAAACACTGAATTTATTAGTCCAAAGGTTTTGTTATCATCAAAATACTTAGTTTGATTGAAGCTTTAAAGCTAACAGATTGAAAGTAATTTTTGAAGAGATCCACAACTTTTTGAGATAGAGCGTCTGCCCCTTGCAAATTGAATTTTAGAACTGAGAACACAAAATCAAAATGCAAATTAAATCAAGATAACAAAGAGGATAGAATAAGAGAAAGAGAAAGAGAGAGACCTAAGACTTTTTTTTTTTTTTCCAGTTTCCAATAGTCATTTCCACTCTTCGAATAGTTCAATTTCTTCTCGTTGCTATCTTTGTCCATTTGATTTATCTAGAAATAAGTGCTAGCAGTTAGAAGGGGAACACAAAGTAGATACTTCCATTATATTATGGAAAGAATGCTAAATTTCAACTTTTTATCCATTAGGGAAAAAAAATCAAGTATGAGAACAAGAATCCAAGGAGATAAAATATGAAAATGAGGTAGGTGCTCAACCATACCTCTCTTGGTTTTCCTCAATATAAACATCAATTCGAAAACAAGTTTTAAGACCCACATCAAACCATACTCTTTACCCTTTTTGCCAAGACACATCATTTGTACCCAACATGCATTCACAACATTTCCAAATACACATATTTGATATCATGCTTTCGAATACATTAAAACATGATAGCAGCAAATAATAAAGACCACTTTCCAACAAATCAAATCCCCTAAAAAACTTGGGAGAGAGAGAGTAAGATTCGAAATGCGATGGAGCTTTCTACCTTTTGGGAGAAAGAAAATAAATGGATTTTCTACTCAACGATTTCTTTCCCTTCATCGAAGGTTTTCTACCACACAATTTCTTAACTTCTCAACAATTTCAGAGATACGTGACCTCCCCCCTCGTCTCCTTCCTCAGCTTCATCATTGGGCTGGGTCGGGCCGGCCCAGCCCAAACTCTATTTTTTTTTTCATTTTTAAAAATAGAGTTTTTTGATAACCAATTTTGTTTTCTATTTTTTATGTTTTAGAAATGCTTTTAAATTATAAGCAAATTTTAAAAATAGAAATAAAAGTAGTTTTTAAAAACAAATTTCTATTTTTCAAAAACTCAACTTTCTTTTAATGCTCTTTTTTTTTTCTTTGACAGATCTCTCTCCAACAAAAACTCAAAACTTGGCTTGATTTTTAAAAATATAGGAAAAAATTAGATAACAAAACAAAGAAAGCCATAATTCCAACAGTGAAGGCTTTAATAACAAAAAAAAAATATCTCTTTTTTAGGACTCAAGACAGGAAATATCTTTCCAAGCATCGAAATTATCACTCAGATAATTCTGACAACGAGAATAGCAACCATAACTGCTATTTTGTATTTTTCGACTAGAGCTTTGTTTCAAACTCCTTCCTTTTTTTCTTCTTCAGCACATTGGTATTCTGTTTGCATAATCACTACAGTGATAAGTAGAAGAAATAGAAACAGTAAAGTAGCGAGATGGAGACGATGAAGCGACATTTCCATGCCCAAATAGATGAGGCATATTGATCTTATAATGTGTGGAATTGTATTGAATAAAATACACGATTGACAACACAATATTGAGTTGTTATATGGTAACGTCAAAAATGGAGGGCGATAATGGTAGCACACTATTGAGTTGTTATAGGACGCAGAGTCGTTTAATTTTCGAAATAGAGTTTGGACGATAGAGAAAGAGGAGAAAGAGGGAAATAGAGTTTGGACGACAGAGAAAGAGAAGAAAGAGGGAATGGGAATGGAGCTAAAATCGATAGGTAATGGGATTAGTGATGAATGCAATATATAATACAATCTATGAATGGATTGATGCATGTCATTATGTTAGGGTCGAAGATGGAAGGGAAATTATCTAACAAAATTAGATATAATATTTTTTTTTCCTGAAAAAAGATATAAGGTATTTTCGTGTTTAAAACTACACCAATGCCCTTTATTTTATATTTGACATTTTTAAAAAAAAAATTATGTAATTCCATTTTTAGTCCAATTTTGAATGATTTTCAATTAGCATATTTCACCAACTATGATTTAGTTAGTTTTTAAAAAAAACTAAGATTCAATTTTTTTTTATTTGCTTGTGATTTGGTTCTGTTATGCAGATAAAATGTGATGGATATTTCTGAAAACATTTTAAAAACTAATTTTTTTTAAAAAAATATTGATAAAATATTAGGAATTTTTTAGGAAGTTATCAGAACGATTCGAATTCAAATCATAACAAGTTATTTCAAATGTCGACACATTCTCTAATTTTAGGAAACTTTCCAACTTTACCCTCAGATTTACTTGGAGTTTTGCCTCCTTATTTCCTTTCTAGTTTTGGATTATTTGTAGACTATATTATCAAGGTAGATCGATTTTTAAAAAAAAAATATTATTATTATTATTATTAAATGATAATGTATTTGATTTTAGTCCAGTGTTTTTAAGATTTCGGTTTAATATTTAGTGTAAAATACACTATTGGTTTTTTAAAAATGAAAAAAATAGAGTTTGAGCTGGGCCGGCCTGGCCCAGCCCAATGATGAGGCTGAGGAAGGAGACGAGGGGGGAGGTCGAGGGTGATGATGACGTGGGGGCCACGTATCTCTGAAATCGTTGAGAAGTTGAGAAATCGTGTGGTAGAAAACCTTCGATGAAAGGAAAGAAATTGTAGAAAATCCATTTATTTTCTTCCTCCCAAAAAGGTAGAAAACTTCATCGCATATCTTATCTTAATCTCCCTCTCCGAAGTTTTTTTTTCTTCCATCCCACATCAGAAAGGTGCAAAGAAGTGATGGGCTCCAAGTAAGCCTATAGCTTTGGTTTCAAATCATCTCAGTTAGAAACACTTTAAGCTTGGTGTACTAACTCTAGTTAAATTCCCTCTTTGTATTTTTTTGTTTGAGAGTGGGAAAAGAGTGTGAATGATATAAAGATTTGGGAGAGTGTTATTTGTACCCTACAACAAAACTAAGATATTATAGGTTTAAATAATAGCATTTTACAAAAAGGCTATTAAAAATAAATAGGCGGGGATAAAATTTCAAGTTATCGCCTGGTTATTTTTCGCAAATGAATTTTTTTTGCATGTTCCTTTTTTTTTCATATTCTAGTCCCACATTTCAACCTCATTCATGTGCCTCCCATTTTTTAGGTCTTCTTATTCCTTCTTCTTTTTCCATGGCCACAGTTCCTTTCTAGCCATCACCTTCCAAAGTGGTGATGGGAGTTAAACCTGCGAGCGAACGATGAAGCCCCTTCTCAATCGAGCTTCCTCACAACAATGATAGGTTTCTTCTGCTCTGACCCTTTTCTGTGGAATTTCATGTGTTAACTTTTTTCCTTCTTGTTCTTTGCTTTTGATTTCCACCATTGATCTTTAGGATTTGAATCTCTTTGATGAAATTTCATCTTTCATTTGTGAACTCCCTCGTTTGGCTTGTTTTAACCTAGCCCAATAATCGGTTCAATCAACCTATTCTTTTTCATCTCTCGCAATGCGGCTTGTTGGAGACTTTGAATCTGAGCAATAATTTCATTTGGGGGACTCCATACAAGATTTCTCTGTTTGCTTCTTTGCGGGTTCTTAATTTTGGGAAGAATCATATTGAATGGAAGACTCCTGATGGTATTGGGGCTTTGAAGCATCTTCGAATTCTAAATCTGAGAAGCAATTTGATTTCATGTAGGGTTCCTTGTATTGTCTTTCATAATCTTACTGAACTTGTTGTTGATGACCAAGCTGCTACATAGTGGCGACTGACCCACGAAGATTGATAGCATGGCCTTTATTTCTTTAGGCCCCGTTTGATAACGTTTCTCGTTTCTTGTTTCTTGTTTCTGTTTCTCGTTTCTTGTTTCTATTTCTTAAAAATTAAAAACAGAAACATGTTTGATAACTATTTCTGTTTCTTGTTTCTTGTTTTTTGGTAAAAATAAAATTTAGTACATATACTATAATAAAACATATAACATGCATTAAAATAAATATAAAACAATTATAAAAAGGTTATAGTATTTTATTAAGGCCCAACACCTAATTAATAATAATAATAATAAATTTTATCCTTCAAATGTTGTTCAAATTTGATTTGCAATGTTATTTCTCACTTCAATCAATTCACCTTGAACGATTTTGACTTACAAAAGTTAGTTCAATTAGACGAATTTGTAAATTGTCTAAGGTCAAACAATCGAACATACCCACATTTCTTTAATTTAACAATAAAATTTATTTTTATTTTTTTAAAAAAATGCATTAGCCAATAATACACGCAAGTAAAATTAGAAAAAGAGAGAGAATGTATATATTTTTTTTACATTTAATGGTAAACATGAAATACATTATTAGTTTATTTATTTAATAAAAAAATAAAATCGTACCAAAAGGAAAAATAATAGAGAATTAAATAGAAAATAATTACTATAAGCTCGTTAATGTAAAGTAAAAGAAAATAAGAAAATAAGAGAGAAGAAAAAAACATAAACGAAAAGAGAAAAGTAAAAAGGAAAAAAGACAAAAAAAAAAATTAATGAACTATTAAAAGAAAAAAGATTATGATGAAAGAGAGAGAACGAATAGAAAGAAATAAATCAAAAAATAAAAATAAAAAATAAGAAAAAACAAAAAGATTAAAAAGTATTAAAAGAAAAAAAAATAGAATGGAAGAGAGAGAAAGAAGAGAGAGACGAGAGATGGGTAAAAAGAGAAATAGGAATACATGCATGAAACTTGAAAAAAAAATAGAAACAGAATTTGAGAAAATACTTTTTGAAGTTTCTCAAAATCTGCCATTTTTTTAGAAACGTTTCTAAAAAATTTAGAAATAAGAAACATGATGGTTTATAAAAAATGTATGTTTTTAAAAAAATGAGAAACATAAACAAGAAATAGGAAACATGAACATTATCAAACGAACCCTTAACGAGTAGTAGTGATCACATTACGATAGTAGATCTGGTGTGGCGTGCGTCTGCAACTCACCAACGACAAGCACCACAACCATGAGTAGCGACTTCTTCCCCTTAATTTCCGAAACAACTTATTTTCTCATCCATTTCTCTTCAAATATGCTGTTGTGATCTTTTTATTTTTATAGTTTCTCATGTTTTCCTACTGTTTATTTTATATTCTTCACCTCTATAGATTTTCCATCTTTTTCCTTGGGTTTTATTCCCTTAATCTCCGTGAAACGAAAAAGGGAGATGACAATGTTTCTCCTTGAGTTAATTGCTTTCTTTAGGAACTAAGTATAGTGCATCATTGTTTTTGTTTTTGAACCATTGTTAATGTTGGAAATCACGGCTTAGATAGACTTGTTTGGCGCTGTTTTTCTCAGAATTTGTTGTTTGCGTAATAAACTTCTTTTTCCTTCCAATTGCAGTTGATTGTATCCCTATTTCTCATTACAAGATGACTTTGATGTCCATGATTGTTTAGATGGATAGCTGAAGAGTCAATGATTTGGTTGTTTTGCGAGGCATGAATTGCTTTTGTTCATTTCGTAATGTCCTGTTGTTCAATCCTTGGCCACTCTTCCACTTTTACAAGGTTGTCTTTGGAACGAAAGAGAGTAACCATACTTGAAGAGAAATTTTGTCATGAGCAAGAAGCTCATGCCATTCTCTCTATTGAACTCAGCCTTGTCGGCTTCATGAACTATTTCAACCATAAAAGGAAAATCATAATATTAGTTGTGGAGGGGAGGTTTTTTATTGTTTGTTTGTTCTTATTTTGTTAGGTGTAAAGGAAATTATTTATGAATGGCTTCATGCTTTTGAAAAAATACTAAATGGTTTTCCTCCTTAAATGAGGAACTCTCATTGCTAATTTCCCTCAATAATAGATAAGATCTTGGGCATGGGCTCTACTTCAGTTGCTGATTTAATAGAGGCCTCCTCTGGTGTGCATTTTTCTAGACTTTATATGGATAGTTTGAAGAAACAAAATGGACATACGAAGAGCTTGATGTCAAAAATTGAAAATTTTCAAAAATAACCTTTTTGTCACTGACAAGTATTTCATGCATTACATGCTTGATTTTATTTTCTTGAAGTAGAAGAAAGATGCATGAAACTGTCGTTTATTTAAAAAGAAAGTGACATTTGTCCTAAATTTCTTTAGTAGGTAACTATAATGCATGGTTATAGATCTGCATCAAAATAGTTAACAAAAGTGACTTTAATCTAGGCATTTCTTGAAGTGACTTCAATCCTTTCACACTTTATCGCTAAAATTACATGATATGTGAACAAATTTTATTCTTCTTCATTTTCTTTTTTCTTTCATAGGATTCCTAATTGATCTCCCGAGGAACTTACAACAGTACATGAATACAACTATGACCATCCTGGTAAGTTTAATTTAATGTTTCAACCAATAATTCATATCTTAGAATTTGATTGACATAGAGGAACTTTTACGTTTGATGTAAAATTACGACCATGACCATCTGATGTAAAATTTCTTGTATCAAATGCATTTGACACAGAGGAACTTTTAAGTTCGATGGATAAATTTGAGACATGGGGAGTCTGTAGATATTCCAAAATATGACTTCAAGAGTTATAAAAATAACATGTTTCCACCAAGAATGGTATGACAAGACATAACTTCCATTCTTTTGCTGTGATTAAAATGTTATTTATGTTTGTGCTTTTTTGACAACTAGATTTTTTTTCCCATTCTATGTGGAGCATAAGAACTAGTCATTTTGAAATTTCTTTTTTTAATTTTTGATGTGACATTACTTTCACGCAAATAGATTCTCAAGGTGTCGTCATGTATCTTTAGGACACTAGGACATGCCAATACAATGAGTTTGATTTATAATGGAGAGGTGTTTGATTTTATCGAAGTTTTTCTATCTTGCTTTCATTACACTGTCTAGTAGTCAATATCTTATTGTGATTACGTCAATAGGATTGAGGTTGGATTATGTCAATATTTGAATGAGGTAGGGATCATTTTGTAGCCAATTCGAAGTGTGATAACGTAGGTTAAGATAGAAAGTTTGGAGTTAAGTTGTTTTATTGTTGAAATAAAATAAGTTCTTTTCCTTTAGTGCATTTTCTAATAAAAACAAACAAGGATGGACCATTATTAACCTTCTTATTATTTGTCTCTCCAAGCTTCTCTATATTGGGATAAATAATTTTGTCATAATGATCATGCTGGTGATAGAAATCTGTCATAATTCTGAGGCTTGAAACCATTATTTAGTTCAAATTTTTAGATATTGTTATGCTTATAGATTCATGCTCGTAGATATATATAAAATCTTGATATATGATTGAGTTCATATTGCTGAATCATTTCTTTTCATTTCCATCTCTGGTCTGAGTTCATAAATATGCAGTACTTGTGAAATAGACCCAAAGTTGAAATTGTCTTTTTTTTTTTTTTTTTTTTTAACTTTTATGTTTAACCTTACCAATTTTATTGTATTCCATTTTTATATTTTCCCATACGTTATGTGTTAATGTATTGTTGTCTTCAATAATCAGTGTGAAGCTAATAATTGAAGTTTTAGATATACGGGTCAGGTTTTATGTTAACTTTAAATCTTAAGGTCTATGAGAGGGAAGCATGCCCAAGTTTATATTGGTTTGGTTTTGAGTTGAATACTTTCCAAGTTTTATCATTAGACTTAGTATTGAAATTGATCTTTATGCATTAATCTCTCTTCTTTTTCTTTTGGTCTACAACATGAAATTTCTTGCTAAGTAAAACGTACATTGGTAATTTTAGATTTCTAAATTTCTTAGCTCATTGAAGTTTTTATTTGTATGGTTGCACTAAGCAAGCACGTAATGAAATTGAAAAGATAGTAGATTGATCTATTGGTATGTTATTGTCCATTCAAATCTTTATTTTGTTTAATTATAATGTGTCCAATTTCATGAAAATTGTAGTTTTCGGATGTTTGGCAATGAGGATGTAAAAATTGGTGTTTGGATGCTCGCTATGAATGTTAATCATGAGAATGATAAAGCACTCTAAACTAGACTGCGCACCAACATCTATTGCAATGTGAGATATTCCCAAATGTCCAGGTTGGTATTGTTGTGATCAAATATGGTTAAACTTTTTCTTCATCTAATGTGACCAATGATATCCTAGGAGCGACAAATACTTCAACAACTAATGTGGTCAATGATGCAGTAAGTAATTTTAAGTCTTTGATCATTTATTTGTCAATTAAATTTTTTATTTGAATGTTTATATTCATTCATTTCTTTTTTTGATAACTTTTTGTAGGTTGATGAAAGAATTACTTCACAATAATGGATTTTCTTGGCTACAACACAATTAGCTTGAGTTACTTGAATTTCTGATAACAACATATTTTGTAATTAATGAATGATAGATTGATAAGGTTTACGTTTTGTATCACCTCCAATTTGATGTGTTAGTTATTACTATATCTATTTTTGTATGGCAACGTGAATCTTTTATGAATGATTATTTAGATAAAGACATTTTGACTGCGGTTTAAATATTTATTGTTTGACTTTTATTTTGTAACAAAGAATGAAATATGAACAATAGCATTATGAATATGTTAGAAAAGTTATAAAAGATCTAATAACATTCATAAAATGCTCTAAAAAGTTTATAATTGTTATATATCTCTCTCTCTCTATATATAATAACTATTCAAAAGCTTATTATGGCTTCCATTAAAAGGTGTAAATAAGTATTTATAGTGATAAATATATGTTATGATTGACAAACAATAACTTTTTAATTTTTGCTATAGAAAACTTTTTGTAGCTTTTATAAAATGTTATCATACATTTTATAAAGAGAAAATTATGCTATTTAAAGACTTTTATTATAGCTTTTATAAAATACTATAAAAAGTCAGATTTTTTTTTATAGCTTTCATAAAATGCTATAAAAAGTTAACTTTTTATAGCATGGGCTGTTAGAACTTTGCGTAAAAGCAATAATAGGTCTATAATAGCTTTTTTTTTGAAGCTATAGTAGCTCTTTTTTCCTATAGTGGTAATTGGGGTCAGGGAGAGAATTTTGTGTGATTGTAATAATTTTTCACATAGTGAAGTTTCTTTCTGTCCATGGTTTTTTTTAATGTAAATTCTTGTGTTTCTTATTTTGTTGTTTTCTTTTTATTTTTCAGTTATTTTTCTACTTATTCCTGGGGTAGTAGTGTGAGGTTTTTCCCCAACAATCTCCCCCATGCTTCCCCCAAACCTCTCATTATTCCGTCTGTGATTTCTCTACTGATTCACAAAACTTGCGACGTATTTGCGTTCCTTCTTTTTTTTCCTCCTAATACTCTTTTTTCCTCCATTTCCTATTTCATCCTTCGATGTATTTGTGTGGCAATTTCATACTTTTTTTATAAAGTGACTTTTTTTTTCATTTATAGAGAATGTTGATGAAAGCGTTCTCTTGGATGGAAAGCGTTTTTTCATATTTTGATAGGATTAAATATATTAAATTTTATTGTTTGTTTACAAATTTGTTTAGTCTTTTCGTTTTATCTTTGTTATACAATTCTATGACCAAATAAACTATTGAGAGCTATTTGGGGCAAGGAGTTGCAGGGAGTAGGAGTTAATAAGTCTGAGGAGTTAGAAAGTCTGTTTTAGGGTGCAGAGTTGTTTAGTCTAGAGTTCTAAAGTCTGTGTTATGAGTGCAGATTTGTTAAACCTGAAATATTGAAGTCTGAGTTGATTTTAGCTATTTTTTATATAGTTTTTTTCTACAATTTTTCAAAATTTCATTATTAAGGATTTGTTCCCATGAATTCTAAGATTGAGATTTTTTTTATTTATTAATTTATGTATATTTTACATATTTCTTTTAAAAAAAAGAATTTTGAACAAAATACCCCATATTCTTTTTTCAATATCTCTCACATTAATTATTCATTTGTCTTGGATAGTTTTCAAATAAAAGAAAGTCTTACAATAATTTTTTTTTAATATTACATGTGATTTGGAAAGATTTCAATCCATTAATTTAAAGAGATTTAAATAAACTTTAAAATTTTTATGTTTTTATTCTCTCAATTCTAGAAACAATATAAATTTATTTTCATCAATCCTAACATTGAGATTTTAAAAATTATATTATTTTATGAATATTTTATAATTTTGTTAAAGACCTGTTTTCGTGAATTTTAAATTTTTAATTTAAGATTTGTTTTTCAAACTTATAAATGTTATAATATTGATTTTTGCATAATTTAAGATTTTATTTTTCTAACTAATCAATGTAATGAATTATCTAAAGTTTGATTAATTTGAAAATAATATATTCTTTGAAGTTTTAAAATAACTAAGTTAAAATTAAAATATCAAATATTTATGACATTTTAAAATAATTAAGTTCAAAATGAATATATATTTTTTAGGACCATTCGAAATGAATATCATACATACATTTGTTCAAAATACTATATATTTATGTTATTTATTGTAATAACTTTATATTATTAAGTTTGTAATGAAAAATCGTTTATCTTTTTACTTTGAATATGATTAGTTTGAAAATCAATTTTTTTTAATAAGTTAATCTTTTTAAATACTAATTTTCTTAAATTGTAATATGGGTTAGTTTAAAATAAGTTTTTTTTTAATCTTCAAATCATAAAATTATATATATTTTTGAGCTATTAATACAAAAAAAAAAAAAAAGATAAGATTGTTATTTGTTATAAGTAATTTTAGTTTCAACTTTAAAAAAAAATTATAGATAACACATGGAGGAAGTGAGATAGGGAGATTTTTATTTATTAAAAAAATTGTTATGTATTACTCTAATTTATATTAAAATTTTAATTTAAATAATAGTATCATAGCTAAATTTTTTTTTTATATAATTTATATTTAAAAAAATAAAATTATAGAATAAAAAGTAAAATATTTGTGTTAAAAAATTTATTAAAATTATAGGATATAAATAAAAAAATTAATAATTATTTATATTTAATTATTAATTAGTAATAATGATGAGAAAAATTATATAAAAAATAAAGACAATTTTTTAAATTAAGAAATTAAAAAAATAGATATGTGAAAAAAATAGACAGAGAAGGGAGAGGAGAGAAGAGAGGGAGGTAGGAGTGAGATGAGGTGAAGAAAAAAAAAATAGGAAAGTTGTGGATAGGGAGTTGGAAGAGGAGTTAATAAGTTTGTAGAATCCACAATAGGAGCTAAAATATCCTTGGATCAAAGAGTTGGAGAGAATTATTAACTCCTCTCAACTCCACTCTCCCAACTCTTCAATCGAAACACCCCCTTGTAGTTGTAATGTCCACGAGGGATGAAAAACAGTCCATTATAACCTCAAAATCCAATAATTTTTCATTGCTGAAGATGGTCTTGCTAGTTTCCAACATGAAAGATATGAATCTCTCGGTGGTTTTACATTGAAATTGAATATAACTCCAGTTTCTTGATTAAATTTTTTATATTGGATAATGTTGGTTGTTTTTGGCGCCATTTTGTTTGTTATCGTAGGAAATTAAATCTCTATCCCAATGGAGTTGAGAGCATAAATGAGCCTTGATCATTTTTTTTTCCTCTATATATTCCTCAGTTTATGACCGAAAGTGTGTTACCTGAACAAAGAGTTAGGGGTGTGTATGTATATATATTATACTATGCAATGGAGAGAGTAGATATATATTTATTACTCTGTAGGTCTAATTTTGGACAAATTATTTAATGAGACCGTCATAATATAACTACTTTGTAATAACCATTGGATGTGGATTCAATAATTTTCATGCCTCCTAATAATCACTTGATATAAATTCGAAGTACTTTTCTTTCCAACCAATGGTGAAAAACTGTCAATCACATTGTAGTGGCCTCATCGAATAATTTATCATAATTTTGAGACTAATTTCAATTGAGAACTAGTAAGGTATCATGTATTTTTAACATGCTATGTACATAGAGAACTAGTAAGGTATCATGTATTTTTAACATGCTATGTACATATTAATGAACAAACTAGTAGACGGTTCTCAATAGGGGCAAATCCAAGAAGGGGCAAAGTGCCCTCAACTTGAGACATATTCGATATATATATATGTATATATATATTAGCTTAAGTTTAACAAGAATTATTGTTGGTTCGCTGGCTTCTTCCCCTCTTTAGGGTTGGTGCCCCCCCACCTGTTCCCGAATCTCACAAGCCACTTTTTTCATTTGTTATTTTTGTGAGTGAAAATTTTGAATTTCGTATTGCATATTTGATTTGGGTGAATAAAAATGCGTTTTTCATTTTTAAAATATAAAAATATACCTTTGTTTTTCAAACTAAACAATTTAGACTTCGTATAGTAAAAAAACGTTGTTATGTTCTTATTTAAACCTTTTATTACCAACTAATAAACACAAGATTACTTAATAAATAAGATTTTCAATTCTCAAAATAAACAAGATTTTCATTTCTTTAATAAATTTAAATTGATCTGTGAGATAAAAAGAAAGTAAAAATACTATTTTGACCTCTATATTTTGGGGTTACTTTAAAATATTTAAATTTAGCTCATGTATATTAAATAAATCTTCAAATTAGTCTTCTTTATTAATTTGACATTTTTTTTTTGAAGAAATTTTTAATTTGAAGTTTCTTTTTATAGAACTTGGTAAAATAATAATTATTATTTTCACTCAAGAAGATACACCATGTTAATATGTTTTGAAAATTTATAAAGCAAAAGCTAGTGGAGACTAAATTTATTTTGAAAAAGTTAACTATAGACCGACACAATAGAGACTAATATTAGGATTACTAAAAGTATAAGGATTATATTTGAATATTTGAAAGTACAGAGACTAAAATACAATAAATTCCAAAATACAAGGACCAAAATGATATTTTAAACTAAAGAGGATATCGAATGTGTTATATATATATATATATATATATATATATATATATATATATATATATATATATATATCAACTTGATAGAAATAGAAAGAAAAAAGGGTTAAAATATTTTTAAATTTTTGGTAAACTGTTTTTAGAAGACTAATTTCATATAAAGAAATTTAATTCAATTTTAGAAAAACTTTATTGCCTCTTTCAAGTTTCGTTTTTTTTTTCTAGTATACTTTTTTTTTTCTTTTTAATTTAAAATTAGGTATATGTAAAGTCGTATTTTTAGTCTATATATTAAACAAATCTATATTATACACAATAGTTTATTATAGTTTAGTAATCGATATTACATAATTTGAATACTGCATTAACGCATCTAAAAATTACATTTATGTGAACTTGTGCCCCCCTAACATAAAATTCTAGATCCGCCACATGTTCTAAAAAAAAAAAACAAACAAATTAGTAGGTATGTACCTCTTATACTATCCAAATCAACATATTTTTGTTATTGTGTTGGTCTGGTTAGGTATCGTATATATTTAATATGTTATGTATATATTAATGAATGAATTAGTATATATAAATTGTGTCGTAAACTATGCGTAGGTGAACGAAAATTTTACTTATAGAAAATATAAGACAATTATATATAGCTGTGTATATATGATATATATGAGTATATATATGATGTAAATATATACTATTGATATTGTATGAGAATATAGTGTATAGTATATATTTATCATTTTATAATGGAAATTAATCTTGAACCATACAATTGTCCCATACTCAATTATATATTATATAACTTATTCTTCAGTATGAAATATATAAACCATTGTGTATATCAAAACAGAGATACACAAACTTCTTCCTTCAATTCATTCATACTTGATTATGTACGCCCTTGTTACAAAGAAAAAAAAATTAATTGTTTCGAAAAAAAAATAATTTTATGAAACTTCAAAAATCGTGAAAGGCAAAACCAAACAACAAATGCTGAGCTGAACAGCTGAAGCAAACAAAGAAAGATGTAGAAAAACAAATGAAGGATAATTGACCGCAATGGCAATAAAATCCAAGTGACGACAAAATAAAATAAAATAAAAAGTAACGTGCAGAGACAACTAAAAACAAATGTTATGTTAGTACATTTAATGAGAATAATCGAAATATATAAAAAAAAAAAACAAATGGAAGAAGAAAAATAAATAAATAAAATCTACTCATTTTCTTGACAAAAATAAAAATGCAGTAGCAAAAAGCTTCAAATCGATGGAGGAAGAATGGAAAATGTAGAGATTGAAATCTTAATAAAAATAAGGGTTATGTTAAAATTACTAAAAATAATAGTATATAATTAATGCTAAAATCATTTAGCTTAAATGAATAATCTCATTAAGAAAAAAATAAAATACAATAACATCATAAATATAAAGAGATGTAGAATATTCAAGGATAAAAAAGGAAGAAAATTAAATTAGTGCAAAAAATTGAGTCAAGCTAAAGCTGATTTTTTTTTACAAAAATTGACCTTTGTGAAATATATTCTTAGAAATAAGCCATTCGCGTAATTTCTATTTAATTTATGGACTAGCAAAGCAATTCCAACTTTTTAGAGTGAGGGTAAGACTTAGTTTGAGATTGTTGTAGCTTTTAAAATAATTGTTGTCAGCTTTGCTAAAGAAAATCAGCTGTCATATGAATTAAATTTGTTTGGTAAATTTCAGATTTAAACATGGAAAGTCAAGTCACAATGTTTGATAAATTAATATTAAATTGTGGTGAAATAGATATAACGATCAAAATAAACATATATATTTCAATTAAGCATAAATTTGTATTAATATTTAACTTTAAATTTTTGGTTTAATTACTATTTTGGTCCCTATACTTTTGACTTTGGTTGATTTTGGCCCATGTACATTCAAAACGTCCATTTTGGTTCATATACTTTCAACTTTTGTTCATTTTGGTCAATGTACTTCCAACTTTTGTTCATCTTAGTTTATGTACTTCAAAACATTCATTATGGTCCTTGTACTTTTAAAAGGTGACCATTTTGGTCCCTTCATTTTCCTTTTGATCCTTGTATTTCTCGATAAAAAATTTGGCATGACATATCACTTACTAAATTTCTTGAAATGTAGCCATAAATTTGTAGTTTAAAGAGTTTCCATTGTGTATAAAATTATGTTTAAATTTTAGAAACAGGGACCACAATGGTTAGGGGTGTACATGGGTTGGGTTGGGTCGGGTTAGGGGTGATTTTTGGCTGAACCCGAAAATTCGAGTTGATCAATCCCCCCAACTCAATCAACCCTATTCATGAGAGCAACCCAACCCAACCCATATATTTTCGAGTTGGGTTGGGTTGGGTTACTGGGTTGTGCTTTTATGGGGGATTATGATCAGATTCCATTGAATTTCCATACAAATTTACCGACATTCCTCAACTGAATCTTCCTTCTTACAAACATTAACATCATTAGAAGAAGAAGAAGCTAGTTAGGACTAGAAAATTCAACACCCAAGCAAAAATAACTTATTAATTGGTACAAGAATTATGTAGACTAACAGAAATGTGGCAATTACAATGGCACTTGCTAGAGTAAATCTTGGACTAGTCCACGACATCAGGTTTGATCTCTCTATTCTTTTAATGGGATCTACTTCTTCAGAAATGTTTAAACTAAGTTCAAAGAAAAATGATTACCAATCACTACTGTTGGCTGAGGTGACGATGATTGGCAAGGTGACAATGACTAAGATCTTAGATCTATGCGCGAGACTTACTGTCAAGGTGAATGAGACTTAGGATGATGACCAGCGATCATATTTGTGAGCAAAGCCTGCTGTAGAGGTGACTGGGACCGACAATCATATTTGTGCACCTTGCGAGATGACTGGTTGCTGCTGGTGATGGGGACTTCAGGCGATGACCAACAAGGTGAAGCAATTCGGCGTTGACGGTGACCGGCGAGGTGAAGCAGTTGGGAGTTTGGCGACTGGCGAGATGGAGGGAGGCGTCGATGGGAGTGGGAGGAGAGGGAGGCTACGAAGCGGGCGATTGAAAGAATTAAGAAACCCTAAAATTATATATGTGTGTGTGTGTGTGCGGGCGATTGAAAGAATTAAGAAACCCTAAAATTATATGTGTGTGTGTGTGTGTGCGGGCGATTGAAAGAATTAATAAACCCTAAAATTATATGTGTGTGTGTGTGTGTGTGTAAAAAATAGGGTCGGTCCGAGTTGAACTGAAGGTTTTTTTTCTTGAACTCGAGAACCAAACTGACCCAATTGGTTCATGAAAAAAGTAACCCAACCCAAACTGAAAGCTATTCTAACCCAACCCAACCCTTATGTTTTGGGTTGGGTTGGTCGGATTTTTCGGGTTATCGGATTCGTTGAACACCCCTAACAATGGTCACTTTTTAAGGTGCCAAAACGGATGTTTTGAAAACACACCGACTAAAATAAATAAAAGTTGAAAGTTTAGGGACCAAAATGAACATTTTGAAAGTACAATGACCAAAATAAACTACAACA
Organism: Trichosanthes truncata; assembly: GCA_033996785.1. Lineage (NCBI taxonomy): Eukaryota > Viridiplantae > Streptophyta > Magnoliopsida > Cucurbitales > Cucurbitaceae > Trichosanthes > Trichosanthes truncata. The sequence continues at coordinate 39,912,637 of JAWPNB010000004.1, read as the reverse complement.
AAAAATACAAGGACTAAAATAGTATTTAAATATAATTTTTTTATAAGATAATTATGTAAAATTTTATATAATTTAAATTACAAATTATATTTTGTTTACTTTAAATAATTTGATAAAAATATAAAAAAACAATTTTTATAAAAAAGATTGTTTCAAACAAAAAATAATCTTAGTTTAATAATAATAATAAAAGAAAAATAAATTAGAAGCAACAAATTAAATTTATAAATAAGAATAATGAGATTGAGATGAGATCAATCATAAAGAATAATATTTTAAAAACTTTTGTTGTAGATAAGGTATAAAAAGATTAAAAAAGAATTTAAAAAATTTGTGAGTTACACCATATTTTTATGGTTAGAAGCAAATCTAAAAGTTACTCTTAACAACTTTTGCAAATGAACGTGATTCAAAAAATGATTTAATCAAAATAATTAAATAATCAATTTTATCAAACATAAAAAATTAAAATTTCCCAACAATTACTTTTACATCCTCAAAAGTAATCCCAAATGGGCCTAACCAACCTCTATCTCTTTCCTTATTAATTATTATTTTTGCAAAAAATGTGGTTCAAAATAAACGGACATTAAATTTTGGTCCTCAATCTCTTCAAAGTTCAAAGTAGGTGAAAAATGATATTACGTTAATGTAATTTGGTTAAGAAATATTATTTTACTCTTAAAACTTTAAACCTCTTCACCTTTAAAAGTAACTTCCTTTCCATCTTGCTTCTGGTAACTTACTTACCATCGGGTAGAAAAGGACAGTATCACTACTGAAGTAATTTTCAGTTTTATGTCAGCTTTTCATCACATCTAAACATGTTTTTCATGTTTTTTTTTCTTTTTTCTTTTTTGTTGATTATTCAAGGGAGATATTTAATCCCATCCAATCTAAGCGCTTCTCGACCCTTTTCATTACAAAAGTTGTCTGATTTTTCAAAGATGGATTTTTCAAAGATGAAATATTGGAGATATGTTTGTGTGAGAGAGACATAGGATTTAAAGAGTTTTTTTTTAAGGAAAAATACATTTTTGGTCTTTGAGTATTTAGAAATAGATGCATTTGATCCATGAGTTCTCAAAAAGTACTTTTTTAGTTTTTGAATTTTGAGAAATAGGTTTATAAGATCCCTCGTGTTAATTTTTTGTTATTATTTTTTTCAATTTTTATTAATTTTTAATCTTAAATGATTTTTTAAATTAAAAAAAAACTATTTCCTTTCTCCTCTCTCACCACATTCTCTCTCCTCCATCCAGTGTTCTTCCATCTTCTTCTTCTTTTTCCCTTCTCCCCCCTCTCGCAACATCTTCTTCCTCCATCCTTTGAAGCATTCTAGCGAGAACCCTCCCCATTTTGTGGGAGAAGGGAAAAAGAAGAAGAATAGGGAAGGATGCTGTAGGGAGGAGAGAGAGGAAATAATTTTTTATTATTTTAATTTAAAAAATCATTCAATATTAAAATTTAATAAAAATATAAAAATTTGAAAAAATCAATAAAAAAAATTAAAAAAATAACATGAGGGACCTTTTAGAACCTATTTTTCAAAATTTAGGGACTAAAAAGGTACATTTAAAAAATTCAAGGACCAAACGCACCTGTTCCTAAAAACTCAAGGACCAAAAAAGTATTTTTCTATCTTTTAATATATATATATGGGTTAAATTGTAAGTTTAGTTCTTAAACTGATTTGTATGTCTATTTGGTCTTTCAACTTTCAAAAATGCCTAATAAGTCCTTAAACTTTCAAATTTATATCTAATAGGTCTCTAGACTTAAAAAATGTATAATAAGTCTATAAACTTTTAATTTCGTGTCTAATAAGTCATTAACATATATATTCAAAAATTTTAAAAATTAATTGATCTATCAAATATCAAATTAAATTTTATATTTAATGAAACCCTAAATTTTCAATTTTGTGTCTAATAAATTCTTGAATTATTAAAAAAGTCAAATAGGTCAAAGACCTATTATCTACAAAAATGAAAATTCTAAAATTTATTAGACACAAAATTAAAAGTTTAAAAGTCTATATATTTATATAAAAAAATAAAAAATAATAAAAAAAATAATTTAATAGTAAGACCTATAAAAAATAAATATATAATTTAATAGTAAGACCGAGTCAAAGACTCAAAGGAAATCCCTCTTATATATGGACTCATCTTACCATATTACTTCACATTCAAAGCTAAGGTACCTTCTTTGCCTTATGGCTTCTTTCCCTTCTTTCCTTCTTCTTTTTCTTGTTTTTCTTTTACCATCCTTTTCGATTTCTCAGCCCCACAAAAACATAACTCTGGGCTCATCTCTCACTGCAAAGAACAATGCACGCAGCAGTAACAACAATGACTCTTATTGGTCCTCCCCGTCCGGTAACTTTGCTTTCGGGTTTTTAGAGCTTGGAAGCAAGGGATTTTTATTGGCCATTTGGTTCAACAAAATCCCTGAAAAAACTGTCGTCTGGTCGGCCAATCGAAATGATTTGGTGCCCAACGGGTCCATTGTCGAACTCACCACTCGTGGTCAGCTCGTGCTCAATGACTCAAGATCAGGCAACCAAGTATGGAGCGCAAATTTTGCTAGTCGTAATACAACAGTAGTTTCCTATGCTGCCATGCTTGATAGCGGCAACGTCGTCCTGGCTTCTAACAATAATTCCCAACTTCTGTGGCAAACCTTCGATGAACCTACTGATACTATTTTACCATCACAGATTATGAACCAGAAAACTCTCGTTGCGCGCGATTCAGAAACAAATTACTCAGAGGGAAGATTTGAATTCTTGATGCAATCTGATGGGAATCTCGTGCTTTACTCGAGAATTGTCCCTTTGGGTGCAACTGGGAACGCTTATTGGGCAAGTAACACTGTAGGTTCTGGGTTCGAGCTTGTTTTTCATCTGTCTGGCTCTGTTTATATCTCCGCAAGGAATGGAACTATTGTAAGCAATTTGACCGACTCCAAGACTCCTTCAACTGAGGATTTCTACCATCGAGCCATTTTGGAGTACGATGGAGTTTTCAGGCAATATGTGTATCCAAAGAGCGATAAGGTCAGTCCTCCTGGGCGTAAGGCTTGGACGAGTCTCTCAAATTTCATTCCTTCGAATATCTGTGATAGACTAAATGATGGGTTAGGAAGTGGAGCATGTGGGTATAATAGCTATTGTGAAATTGACAAAAATCAGAGACCAAATTGCAAATGCCCACAAGGGTATCAAAGAGTTGGTTCAAATGATGGGATGAAAGGTTGCAAACCGATTTTTATTCCTCCAAGATGCGACCGCGACGACGACTCGGTTCCTGAAGCGAATGCCTTCGATTTTTTTTCCATTGAAAACGCAGACTGGCCTGGCTCTGATTATGAAGGTTACTCAGGGAAAAATGAGGATTGGTGTAGAAGAGCTTGTTTGGATGATTGTTTTTGTGCTGCTGTCGTTTTCGAAACAGGGAATTGTTGGAAGAAGAAGTTTCCTCTGTCATTTGGAAGAGTTAATCGTGATTTTAGAGGTAAAGCTCTGATCAAATATAGGAAGGATAACTCTACTTTCATACCTACTAATCTTGTCAAGAAAGACAAGGACAAAACTTTGGTAGTCATTGGATTAGTCCTCTTGGGTAGTTCTGGGTTTCTAGTAATCTTCATTTTCTTGCTGGCCATTTTTCTAATTGCTTATCGTATGAGCAAAAAGAGATCGAATGTTATTGTGGGAAAGCTACCAGTACTCCTAGGTATGAACCTGAGAACTTTTAGCTATGAAGAGCTAAACAAGGCTACAAGTGGATTCACAGAGAAGTTGGGAAGTGGTGCTTTTGCTACTGTTTATAAAGGGATTGTTGATTCCATGGACGGCAACAACAACGACAACAACTTGGTAGCTGTTAAAAAGTTGGACAATGCAGTGAAAGAGGGAGACCAAGAATTTAAAGCTGAAGTGAGTGCTATTGCTCGAACAAACCACAAGAATTTGGTTCGATTGCTTGGTTTCTGCAATGAAGAGCTACACAGAATGCTAGTGTATGAGTTCATGCCTAATGGGTCTCTCGCAGATTTTATTTTTGGCCCTTCACGACTGAATTGGTATAAGAGAATTCAACTCGCTATAGGGACTGCTAGAGGGCTTTATTATTTACATGAAGAGTGCAAAACTCAGATAATTCACTGCGATATCAAGCCCCAAAACATCCTTCTAGATGACACTTTTGCTGCACGAATTGCAGACTTTGGTTTGGCTAAACTTTTGAAGAAAGATTAGACTCGAACCATGACAGCAATTAGAGGAACTAAAGGGTATGTGGCTCCAGAATGGTTCAGAAACCTCCCAATTACAGTGAAGGTTGATGTTTATAGCTTTGGGATTATGTTGTTGGAGATCATTTGTTGCAGAAGAAGTTTTGAAATGAAAGTAGAGGATGACAATGAAATGGTGTTGGCAGATTGGGCTTATGATTGCTTGAAAAGAAGGAGAGTTGAGATGTTAGTAAGAAAAGATGAGGAAGCAAAGGATGATATGAAGAGGGTGGAGAAGTTGGTTATGATTGCAATTTGGTGCATTCAAGAGGAGCCATCGTTGAGGCCATCCATGAAGAAAGTCCTACAAATGCTTGAAGGAGTTGTTGAAGTTCCAACTCCGCCTGATCCATCTTCATTTATCAGCACAATTTAGTAACAAATAAAAAAAATTTCCATGAATAAATTTTAGTATATGAATCGCTACCCTTTTATGTAGGCTGTAGGTATCTCTAGTGTGTGATTTTAGTGATTAGTTTTATTTTCCGCTGGTTGTATTTTTTTTTTCTTTTCAAGAGTTCAATAAAACACATGTAGGGGTGAGAAAATTGAAACATCTAACCTCTTGGTCGAACATATAATTTTTAACCAGTTGAGTTAAGTTCAAATTGTCTAAAATATTTGCAAATACCATCAAAGTAATTAAAAAAATAGCATATTTAGTAAAATAACTGTACATATAATTTGATGAAATTAATTATTATTTTTTTAATCTTTTAGTTGAAGATATATACTTTAGTCAGTTGAATTATGCTCAAGTTGGCGACGAATCCAACAACCTTAAATGTTAGAATTGAATTATCGGCTACCGTTTTCTTTGGGATATTGTTTTTGACAAATTCTCATGTGAGGTGGCCACGTTACTCGAGACAAATGAATAGTATTGTGAGGAGAATTTATTTGACAAGTCTGGAGCAGCATGTATGATAGAGATTAAAATTTATATTTTGAACATGTATTGAAGAACTTGAACAGGAAAGCCGGGGTGACCTATAGAAATTGAAATATCAACCAAACACAATGATATGAGTTGTAAAAAGGCTCCTTTTCAATCGACCAAACTGATGATATTAAACGTGAAGTATTAGAGAGGAAGTTAGGGTAACCAATAGGAAACCGAAATGTCAACTTATAAAAATTATCTCCAACCTGAACATTAGTTTAACTGGTTATGACATCATACCATCGATTAAAATTAAAGGTCAGAGGTTTAAACTTTGCCACTACATGTCGTTAGCCTAAAAAGAATTAAATCTGATAGAAATCATTGATGATTTGACATCCAACTCATAAACTAGTGCCCAATAAATAAACATAGGCCATTATCTAATTAAAAGAAGCTCATATAAGTTAATGTTCAATAATCTAGTTAAAAACGAAGTCAAAATATGTTAAGTTACACTAAAAACTAATCTGATCGACAAATAAAAAAGCTCTATTGTAAAAGTTCATGTCCAAATTTAGATCTTAGGTTTTCTTTTAACTTTAGAGTACCACTCGAACAAATAATAATGGAAATACTTCATAATGCACATGTCACCCCAAACGTTTTATCTAAGAGATTGGATAGTTAGGTTATTTTAATGAATCAATGGAAACCATCATAAAATGGTTTCAACATAGTTGAAATTGATAGATTGTTTTTTGTTGTCAATTTTTGCTCAAAATCTATAAAGATGAACCAATGTGCACTAGTAAGGACAACAATCACATTATTACAATCAAGGTTTTAAAAGTTGATGTCAACAGAAATGTCAAAGTCTCAATTTTATAGAAATGTCTATAAAATGTGTAAAAAAATTATAAATATAAAAAATTCATAAAAAAATATTTAAATTCACAGATAAATTTTTATCTTTTATAAATAAGTTTAAATTTTTTATTATTAATATTTGGTCCACATGAGTGATATTTATTGATATTTTTGTTATATTTCGTCAATTTTTCTATGATGTAGTAGTATTGTCGATTCACTCCTCGTATTGAGGTTGAATGTATGTATATAGAAATATCTACGTGTGTGCAAAAATTTAAAACCCAACAACCACAGTTAATAATTTTTTGCATGGAAGAAAGCATTTCGTCTAGACAGTTTGAATGTGTCAAATGTAACATTTAATTTAAGGGCAAATGCATGCATCAATTGACCAGAAATTCCAAGTCTTTCAACCCAACTCCGACTTTTCAAAGTGGTTTTCCTTTTGACTTTCGAGTTAAATTTTCAACGACAGTCAACGTCATCTAACTAACGTCTGTCCTCTCAATTTATTTCAAAATAAGCTGTCAATTAAATGGACCTTTACATTTATTCAAAAAAAAAAAAAAAAAAAAAAGGACCTTTACACATTTTGACCTACCCGTGAATTTCTACGAACTTGAGGGTAAGAATACATATTTACCCTCAAAAGGTCTTTATATATATATATATATATATATATATATATATTTTTAATGATTAATTGATAATACAACTATGGTGTAAAATTTTGCTCGACATGTCAAATTCGGGATGTCAATGGGCTCAACATGTCGTTTGGAGGGAATTTTGTCTTTCCCCTTTTGAGGTTTCGATGACATGTCGTCATTTTTGATTTTTTTGTTTTTTTTTTTAATGTCAGTTCAATCCGTCACAAAATCCGTGAAATGCACATGGAAAACTTGGAAAGGGGCGTACAAAGGTTTTATATATATTTTTTCAAATTTAATCTTTTCTTTGTTAATAAATGATAAGTAATAGCCTACGTCCACAAGTAGAGGGAGAAAGAATTTTATTAACTTAAGGAGAAACTAAGTATAAAATACATAGAGAAATTAGATAAGAGTTTAGAGGATTTATATATGACACCCCCTCTTAAACCCTAATACAGAATAGACTCAAAAAGTCCAATAAATAAACTGATTTACATATAACTTAGGTCATTTAGAACGCTAGATAAAAGGTTCAAGACATTTCTACACTCCAATTCAAATTCACTTAATTTCCCTCCAATTCTCTCAAATTTCCTCTAATTCTTTTAAATTCATTTCAATTCTCTCAAATTTCCTTCATAATTGTCTCATTGAATATAAATATTACATATATTTTAGATATATGATGTTAAGAGTAATCAATTATAGTATAATTAAGTTACAATTAAAGTTTCATGAAATAATTCAAATAATTTTAATTAAATTCTATATATTTTTTTCAAATTCCTACTCGCATCGACATTTCAAATTTTCAATTGACATTTATATCTAAATATTGTCTTAATTTTTGGATGCGATGCTTAAAAATTGTCAATTATAGTCTAAATAAGTCAAAATCAAAGTTTTATTAGCTAATTCAAATAATTTCCATCAATTTTTACGATTTCCATAAAATTTTCCTAAATTTCCATCGACATTTCCATAAATTTTGGATCTCAACAATTTTATCGACATCGACATTTCGAACTTTAAATATAATAGATGTGGAGTATGGAGATTTGAATATCAAACATCAAGAGAAGAAGCTCATGCCAATTACTGTTGAGTTATGCTCACCTTACCTATTTACTCTCAAACTTTAAACTCTTCGATATTTGGATAGACTTCTTATGCTGTTGACCCTTACATCTCAGGAAGAGGTAGCAAAAAACATTCTCTCCACTTATAATTGAGCTAACAATAAGATAATTTCATAATGATCAACTTTACAAAGATTCCGTAGTATTCTGGAAGCTCACAACGTTGGAACATATTTTTGTTGATTATTCAATAAGGCCTTGTCTTTATGAAATCTATGAATGCCAATATTTTTATTTTTTAAGTTCAACAACATGTGAGACGAATTCAAACCACTACTATTTTAGTTGAGGATAAACCCTTTAAATCAGTTGAGTTATTCTCAGCTTGGCAAATCTAAAAATGCATATGGTACTTTACAATACAAAAAATGTCTAATTAGTTTTATAGGGATGAAAGTTTGGAGATATTTTTATGAGAGAGAAGGAAATTGGGAGAGAGGATTTAGACACATCAATGTATATATAAGGCTAAATATGCCCAATAATCCCTAACTTATTAATTTTCTCTCAATTTTACCCTGAATGCATTAGGGAATTTCTCAATTAAGTCTTTCGATAGAAAAATATGTTAAAATTTATTAAAGGAATGTTGATGTGTCATTGAATTATTGTTTTGTTAGCATATTTGGACAGGTGGGCATGTCACTTGGACATACCAATAAAAAGAAATGTAATTTGTTGGGGTTTCATGTATGAAGTACCATTTGAGTGACATATTCACATGTCTAATGATGTTAATAAAACGATAATTTAATGATACATATACTTTTTGTTAACAAAATTTTATCTTTTTTTTTTTTTTTTGGAATGACCTAATTGACAATTTTTTATACATTAAAAGTCAAATTAAAAATTTTTAAAAATTAAGAATCAAATTGAAAATTACCTAAAATATTAGGGATCATTTGATATATTTAATTTATTTTATTAGAGGTAGAGACTAAACATTTATAATTTTTTTTAAAAAAAATTATGAACCAAAGTTATGTTTATTTATTTGTTTATTAGGGGAATTGTAATGAGTAGCAAAAACTATTAAGATATTTGCAAATCTAAATATGATTTTTGAAGATTTGTAAATATAGTAAAATTTTTAAAAATTGATTTTCGTTTTTTTATGATTCCAGTTTTACCTTCATTAGTGTATTGGCAGGTATATCAAAAGTATATATGATATACTTTATATTTTGTATATCAATAGTATATCAGTAGTACATTTGGTATATCAGTCAACTGATATATATCTAAAATGAAGTATATTAGTAGTATATTACTAATATACTATTGATACACTTCTTTTTAGGTATATCAGTTAAATGATATACTCTATATGAAATATATCAGTAACATATCAATGATATTTTGTATATTTGGTATATCACTGATAGACTTAACACTAAGTATATCAATAGTATATCAGTGATATATTTTATTTAGTGATATGCTTCATCACTTTAAGTGACAAATACTATATCATTCATTCACTATTGATATAGTGTATCGACTAAAAACAAGTGTATAAAAAAATGTAGTGGCCAAAAATGATTAATAAAATCAAAAACTAAAATAAGGTATATCATTAGTATATCACTAATATACTTTATATTACGATTTTATTTTGATATACTTAAGTAAAGTATATCAATAGTATATCGTTAATATACTTCATATTAGGTATATCTGATATACTGAATATAAATCATTGTTATACTCTTGATATACTTCATATTAGCTATTTTTGATATACTGAATATTAGGAATTCCATTTCATTGATATACCTTAATAAAGTATATTCATAGTATATCATTGATTTACTTGATATTAGGTATATCTGATATACCGAGCATGAATCACTATTATATTCTTGATATACTTCGTATTAGCTATTTTTGCTATATTTTTTATATACTGACTATTAGGATTTCCATTTCATTGATATATCTAATTAAAATATATCAGTTGTATATCACTGATATACTTGATATTATGTATATAAAATATATCTGTAGTATATCAATGATAGACTGTTGATGTACTTGATACTGAAAAGACGCGGGATTACACGATAGGGTTATTTTGGACTTTTCACGAATTTGTATTAGATTGGGCTAAATTTTTTTGCTACATTTGCAAAATGAAAAAATGAAGGACACGTGTGCAATTGGAATTTAATTTTTTTCCCATTTTTGCAACTGCCCGTATTTATTAGTGTATATATATATATAGATGACCTAGTCAAAACAAAAGTCTCATTGGAAGAAAAGAGGTTACTTTAATTTTGTCCATAATCAATGCTCTCTGACTTTCTCAACCTGCAAAAGCCGAACGTACAAATTCCTCATACGCATATATCATATATGGACAAAAAACCCACTGTCTTTGCCTTATGGCTTCTCTACAGAAATCATTATGTTTCTTCCTTCTTCTTCTTCTTCTAGTTTTACCATCATTTTCAATTTCTGAGGCACATAAATTTGTAACTCTGGATTCATCTCTCACTGCGCTAAACAATAACAATGACTCCTACTGGTCCTCCCTTTCTGGTGATTTCGCATTTGGGTTTCGCCAGTTTGGAAGCAAAGGCTTTTTGTTGGCCATTTGGTTCAACAAAATCCCTGAAAAAACCGTTGTCTGGTCGGCCAAGCGTAATGATTTGGTTCCAGAAGGATCCAGAGTTGAACTTACCAATCGTGGTCAACTCGTGCTCAACGACCCTGGAGGCAGACAAATCTGGAGTGCAAATTTAGCAGATAATGTTGAATCAGTTTCTTATGCTGCTTTGCTTGATACTGGCAACTTCATCCTAGCTGCGAGTGATTCCCATGTTTTGTGGCAGAGCTTCGATGAACCCACTGATACAATTTTACCATCACAGACTATGAACAGAGATCTTATTGCTTCTTATTCAGAAACGAATTACTCAGAGGGAAGATTTCGATTCTCAATGCGAAATGATGGAAATCTTGTCTCATCTTACCCCAAAGATATCCCTATGCGTGCAAGTCCAACATTGTATTGGGAAAGTAAGACAAGAGGCTCCGGGTTCCAGCTCGTTTTCAACCTCTCTGGCTCCATTTATATCTCTGCAGGAAATGGAAGTGTCGTAACAACTTTGACATCCAATACTCCTTCAACTAAGGATTTCTACCATCGAGCCATTTTGGAGTATGATGGAGTTTTCAGGCAATATGTGTATCCATATCCAAAGCCTCCTTCTCCTTGGCCTAAGGCTTGGAGTCAGGTCTCAAATTCCATACCTTCAAATATTTGTGTCACAATAAACAATGGCTTAGGAAGTGGAGCATGTGGCTACAATAGCTATTGTAGTTTGGGAGATGATCAGAGACCAATTTGCAAATGCCCTCATGGGTATGAAAAGGTTGATCCAAATGATGCTATGCAAGGTTGCAAACCAAGTTTTATTCCTCAAAGTTGTGACGACGACGACGACTCGCTTTCGGAAATTGATGCCTTCGAGTTCTTTTCCATAGAAAATTCAGACTGGCCTGACTCTGATTACGAGGCTTTCTCTGAAGTAAATGAGGATTGGTGTAGAAGAGTTTGTTTGGATGATTGTTTTTGTGCTGCCATCGTTTTCAGAGGGAAAGAGTGTTGGAAGAAGAAATTCTCTCTTTCATTTGGAAGAGTTGATCTTGATTTTACAGGTAAAGCTCTGATTAAAGTTAGGAAAGATAACTCCACTTCGACACTTGTAAATCCAGTACTCAAGGAAGTTATAAGGGACAAAACTTTGGTAGTTGTTGGGTCAATTCTCTTAGGGGCTTCTGGGTTTCTAATCGCCACTTTTTTTATTGTTTACCAATTCAATATAAAGAGAACAAAGCTGCTAATGGTGGAAAAGTTACCAGTACTCTTGGGTATGAACCTAAGAATTTTCAGCTATGAAGAGCTTAACAAGGCCACAAGTGGATTCAAAGAAAAATTGGGAAGCGGTGCTTTTGCTACTGTTTATAAAGGGATTGTTGATTCTATGGACAATAACTTGGTAGCTGTTAAAAAATTGGACAATGCAGTGAAAGAGGGAGACCAAGAATTTAAAGCTGAAGTGAGTGCTATTGCTCGAACAAACCACAAGAATTTGGTTCAATTACTTGGTTTTTGCAACGAAGAACCACATAGAATGTTGGTGTATGAATACATGCACAACGGTTCGCTCGCGGATTTCCTTTTCGGGTGTTCGAAACCAAATTGGTATCAAAGAATTCAGCTTGTTTTAGGCACTGCAAGAGGGCTATGTTATCTACACGAAGAGTGCGACACTCAAATCATTCATTGCGATATTAAGCCTCAAAACATCCTTTTAGACGACGCGTTGGTTGCACGAATTTCAGACTTTGGATTGGCCAAACTCCTGAATAAAAACCAAACTCGAACCATGACTGCAATTAGAGGAACAAAAGGCTATGTGGCTCCTGAGTGGTTCAGAAGTCTTCCCATCACAACAAAGGTTGATGTTTATAGTTTTGGCGTTCTGTTGTTGGAGATTGTTTGTTGCAGAAAGAGTTTTGAAGCAGAGGCAGAGAATGAAGATACAATGGTGTTGGCAGATTGGGCTTATGATTGCTTCAAAGAGAGGAAAGTGGAGGAGTTAGTGAAAAATGATGAGGAAGCAAAGGACGACATGAAGAGGGTCGAGAAGTTTGTTATGATTGCGATTTGGTGCATTCAAGAGGAGCCATCATTGAGACCATCCATGAAGAAAGTCATACAAATGCTTGAAGGTGCTGTTGAAGTTTCGACTCCGCCTGACTATCTTCATTTATCAGTGCAATTCAGTAACATATAATTGTCTTCCATGAATAATTATTAGTATAAATATCTCTTCAGACTTTGATTTAGTTACATAAAGTTTATGCTCTTGGTTGCTCCATTTTTCTCTTTCATCTTTGACATACATATGCATTTTCAAATACTCTTTCGATTATTTGATAGAAGTCTTAATTCGTTTTCAAATACTTTTTCACCTCAATTTTTTTGTTAGTTCAACAACAAAGGAAGCTAGGAGGATTTTGATATTTGACCTCTTGGTTGAGGGTATATATCATAACCAATTGAGCTATGCACATGTTAACAAACTTAGATAGACCAAATGAGAAACAAAAAAATGACTCGTTTGATAACTATTTCATTTGCAGTGTTTAGTTTTTGGTTTTCTGTTTTTGAAAAACAAAAACCATACATGTTTGATAGATGTTTTTGGTTTTCCGTTTTTTAAAAATTGAAAACCAAAAATATGTTTGATAACTGTCTTTTGTTTTTTATTTTTAACAAATCAAAAGAACATTTGATGATTTTTTTTAATTTTTAATTTTATATAAAAATAAAACCGTACTATTTTATAATATTTTCCATCTAATATACCATAAATATAAAATTATATTTTTATTTATATATTTTTTAAAAAAATGCATGTTGTTTGTTAAAACAATATCAATGTTTTAAATGTATTGATTAGTCACTAATCAAATCATGAACAAATAACAAAAATAAACATATCGAAAAGATATAACTAACAATTACCAAATTAATATTTATATAAACAATAAAAATGTTCATAATATTTAATCATGACTAATCAATTCATAAAAGTGAAAGTACAAAATGATGGAGTTAATATCACAAAAGAGGAAGCAATTTTGGATCTTAAGCACTCTAAATACATCAATTTAATCAAACAAACAACATGCTCAGAACTGAAAAACAGAGTATAAGAAAACTCACCTTTGAAGCTCAAATTCTCCAAACCCGTTGCAAATTTCTAAGCACAAACACTTTGTGGGCCACCTCTAGTGTCTTCCTTACTATCCTTAGGCCTTGGAACGGATTGTGGAATCCTAGTTTGAGAGAAATTTGAGAGAGAGATGGCAAAGGTCTGTAAAAAATCTGCAGCAATTTTTTTTTTTTAAAGTCTACAAATCCAATTGTGTTTCATTGCTATTTAAAGCCATTAACAAGCTTCATCAAGCTTGCTAAACATGACAACACAAAAGCAAGGAGGTTGGTCATCAAAGAGGTGTCCAATTTTGGTGAATTTTGAGTTAGTGAGATGTTAGTCATACTACCACCACAAACTTCATCATTTCATTTTGGTGAAATTTGAGTTAGTGAGATGTTAGTCATACTACCACCACAAACTTCATCATTTCCCACTTTGAAATTCAATTTTGTAATTTAAAATTAATTCTAAATTAATTTTAAACAAAATTGATTATTAATTAATTAATTAATTAATTAAATATCAAATATTAATTAAATAACCAGATCAAATAATGATCTCAAAACCGACCTCTCAAACTTGAATCCCTATTCATGTATTAGATCAAACCCATATTTAAAACATTTTAAATATGCCCATCTCTCTTCCTCATAGTTTAATTCATAATTAAACTATGATACGTTAAGTATATCACATATAATTAACGATTACTTCTAAAACCGAATTCAAACAATTCAAATTCTTTTCTCTCATATTGTTACAAGGCTTAGTCCAAGCTAGGAAGGAGGACCTAATGAACCTACAGATCATGAGCTCCAACGATACGAGACTAACCGGCCAAACTCTTTAGCCAAGCTAATCAACATTCGTTAACCTCCGGGACACTCCACTAAAGCCTAACAGCTGCACTCTCCTCACTGTAAATATATTTCTGTCCACTTGATATAACCATGATTAGTAAGTCGACCATTCACAGGTTGTTCGTAATTACAGCTGGGTCTAATAAACCGTTTTACCCCTGTAATTACTTATTGTTCCTTAAGTCCCACTGATCATCTAATGAATAATTGGTTTGTGGTCCAACCAGCAAACCAAATCCCTCTCGGGCCAATGAGAGGGTGGGGCCTCTTGTTCAAGACCCGAAGTCAGCACTTAAGGGAACAACCTCTCTACTAAACCCTAAAGCAGGTAGGAGTGAATTCCTTCTCGCAGGACTATGTCCCCAACTATCTACTCGGTCTTATCCCCAAAATGGAAGGCTTATTGAGTCGGCAATCTCGGGTCACTCTCACCCATGCAAATCAAAGGATAATCTCGAATAAACAGGAGTTCATAACGTGCTCAGGATTAAGATCGAGTTACCTAGGTCATCATATGAAATAGTCAGTTATGACAGTAAACGGAGTTAAAAAGTCTAAGTGACTATTTCGCAGTCCGGTCTTATGCAAACTCATTGCATAGGACGCCCCCACTCTCATGTCTCCACATGAACGATTTAGGATCACATCGTTTGTACTATACAAAGTGGGCCGCGTCCATACTGTCCCCAATATAAGGTACCCAACCCTATCCCTATACTATAGACCATTCTAGCTATTACTCGAACTTGATCCATATTCATGTCTCCACATGAAGTTCAAGTATACATACTATAGCCAAAGGTTCTTAATTTATTGGATTTGGGTTAAAAATATGCAATTCACTTTATTCAATAACACCTTTACTGAATAAACCTCAGTAACAACTTTATTGTAAAATAAAATATATATTCAGTTTACAAACCACGAGTTTTAGGACATAAAATCCAACACAAAAGTAGCCAAATTAACAACAATATATCAACGTCGTGCTAGAGTTGCCATTCCAAAGTTCATCAGCAATTCGATGTCTCACTTGAGCCATATGCTTAAGTTGATTTTGACTCACATTTACCTCAATAGAAGTTTGTGAAAGAGTTTCTCCATGTTGCATATTTTCTTCTTCAATGAAAATTAAAAAAAAAAACTCAAATCATATCATTTCATCAAGGAAAATTGTAAGTAATGTCTACAAATAAATACTTATAATGAAAAAAGGATAAAAATATTTCATATTTGGGATTATGGCTACCGATTTTTTTGGAGAGAGTGTGAATAAAAAAATGTGCCCATCCTACCCCTAGTGTATAGGATTATCTACGTTCAACTCATCCCAATCGTATGATTTCTTTAAAAAAAAATCCCCCCTGCAATATTGTGTTGACCAACTTTTTTGGTTGGGAGAATATATCCCAACAGATTATGCCTTGAATTTACTCATTCCCTCCATCAGTTTTCAAATTATTGAACGTACACAATTTGGCAATTTTCAAAGTTAATAATCGAGTTTTAGACAAATTAATCTTTAGAGCTCTACTTCTCTTTGATGCTGACATAAAATAATTATTTTCCTACAATAATAACAATGTTTTTAGTCAAACATACACAATACATACTTTTGGATGAGTGCAATACATGAACTTATATACAATAGAGGTTGGATGGATTTGCAGAGTATATTAGCATGGAGGGTACATATCAACCTATACACATACATATATACACCTTCCCACTCATGTTTCAATAATAGTTAAGTCTATACACACACATACTGGAAACAGATAGGCTGATGTACCATTCAAATTAATATAATTATGAGTATTTACCCCAATTTTCAAGTCAAACATAGAAAGAGAGATATATACAAAGTGATTCAAACATGATGGATTTCAATAGCACGAACGATATATATGAACCCATATACACAAACACGCATTAAATACAACATATATAAAAACACAATCTTAAGCACTAGTGTATAGAAAATGTCTACATGGGTATGTACGAACAATAATCCTATCAATCATTTGTATATGGATAAGGGGTATATAAGTGGATATACAAACCACGATAAGTGGAGTCCTATAAGCCCCGTTATTTTCACAAAATTAAAGACATTAAAAAAAATCCCTAAAAAAGTGGGAGTTTTAGGATCTAAAATTTGTATTTAAGAATATGAAAAATGGGTTTTATAAGTTGTATCATTTTCAGTTTTTTCAACATTCAATAAAATCCCTAAAATATCTCACCTAACTAGTGTTGTGCCTAGAAATATATATATACGAATTCTATAATGCAGACACCCAAACCGTATTGTACTCAGAAATAAAATAAGAAGCGTACCTCAGAGAAGCTTGTTTGGTTCCAGTCGAAAAAGAGTAGGAGAGGGTAATCGAGAGGAAGCTACAATTTTGTGCACCTGTGGTTTGGCAATACTAAGAGAGGGAAACCGAGAGAAGCAATGAGGAAGAAGACGATGGTGACGCTTCGTATATCGCTCATTGTCAACGGGATATGTAGGGATTCGAGGGGACGAAGAAGAATATCCAAGGCGATCAACTTGCATGCCTTAATGAGGAGGAAGTATATCCCTGGGGAAATGAAAAGGGTTTTGTTGGACAACATGCTCATTATTCTAAAAGGTGAACAATTACACTTACTTATCTATTACGTGTTAGGGATGTGATTGATATAATTAATTTCATTTACTCTTTTTTTCAAGCTTAATGGGTTATTAAAAATATTTATAGTATTTTGTATGATGTTTAGTATATACTTTTGAGGAGGATGCATATTCTTAGATAATAATTCATTAATTTCATCACTGTGTTTATTAGTTTATGCAGGTTTTTCAAAATTTAGATGTAATTTAGTTTTTAGTGGGATTTTGGGAACTACGTTAATTTAAATCTATTAGTTTAGTTATTGATATTTAGCCATTGTAGATTGCATCTCCTCCCCCTTATAATGTGCCATTTTTGTAGGGTTCAATTTAGTTCTTTAAAAACTAGGATTCTGCTTGGTAAGGGCATTTACATCCAGTCATAATTATAATAACGAATTATTAAAAATGGAAAAATGGGGTTTAGCCATTTTTACAAAATGAAAACGTTTTAGTCATTTTCCAAGTTGAAGTCTTCAAATTTAGTCATTTCTCTGGTTTCATCAATCCATCCATGCAAATAAAATTGAAATGCAATTTGTTTGCCAAATCAAGCTTGTTATTTCAATTCCAAAGTAAAATCAAAACTTTTAAACAAAATAACAAAATTGTAATGGGAATTTGACTCTTCCACCAAACACTCTCCCTGAAATTTCCAAAGTTAAATATGGTTTTCCTCAAAGGGTAGGAATGTAAATCTAATTTTACTATTTAATTCAAAATTCCCTGCAAATTTAAGCAAAATGTCACATCCAATAAACTTTGACTAGAAGAACAATTATTTATTAAATTCTCAAATTCAACAAAATTATGAGTCATGTTCTTTCCAACGACAACAACCAAAAAAAAAAAAATCTAGGAGATATTTATGCACAATTAAAATTCAAACTCATGTCATGACAACAAAATTGACAGAGAAAAAAAAAAGGAAAAAAAACAACTCGTTTTCTCAACTTCCTTATCCTTTTCTGCACTTTCAGGCCTCAAGCACACCACAAACCAAAGCCAACTCTCATCCCAAATTCCAAAATTATGCATTTACCCTCCATCTTGATTATTATTTACAAATGAGAGGGAATCATGCTTCACGCGGGGTTTTTTTTTTTTTTTTTTAAACAGAAATGAAACCCGTTTCTAAAAATGTTTTTTTTTTTTTTTTTTGGAAATTTCTTTATAATTCTAAAAACATTTTCAAAAACTTAAAAACAAAACTTAATTGGTTACCAAACAGACATGGTTTTTAAAAATAGAAAAACAAAAACTAAAAACTAAAAACTAATATATATATTCACTTTTAAATTTTAAAGGCTTGCGGTGTATGGTTCCATGTACTTGTTTCTTATCTTTATCTTCATATTTCGGACCAATTAATCAATTTTAATTTCTAATTTTAAATTTCATTGATTGAATTTGAAGCTTTCAATAAATAAGAAAATTAATACACTTGCAAAACTAAATTATAAATGAATCAATATATCTCTAACTTGAATATAGTACAGTAGTTAAGATATATCTTATATCGTCTCAAAATTCGAAGTTCAATTATTTACCTGCATTTATTGATTTAATCAATACATCACACAAATTCAACTCAAAAAACAATTCAAATCTAAAAAATGGTTCAAATTCAATAACAAAATATCTAAACCTAACTAAAAAATATTCAGTAGGTAGAAAGGTCTTGAATCTGTTAAGAAGAGTGTCATATATAAACCATCTAACCCTTATCTACAAATGTTATCTCTGTAATCTGTACTCTGTTGCTCATCAAGATAATAAACGATTTCTCCCTCTGCCCGTAGACGTAGCTAATACATCGTTAGTGAATCACGTAAATCTATGTGTCGATCTTTTCTGTTTATTTGCTTGTCGTTTATTTGTAACACAATATAACTAAAAGAATTAGTACTCATGAAAATAGTTTTGCCCACCCACTAGAACATTCATGGTCAAACAAAAATATTAAGAAAAAACACAATGAAAACTAAACTAATCTTTTAATATTTTCTTACAATCGCATGGTAATATGTAACAAAAGTTTATGCTTCTGTTTTGGTGTAGCTGTATTTAAAAACAAGATATTCCCTTTCCCTCCCTTGGGTTTTTTTGAACGGATGGCCTAAAAATTTATGCAGAAATGAGATTTAACCTAGTTTCTCCAAACAAAGTTTCTTAACGTTTTGCCGGTATCAACAAACATTTTCTAATATTTTTTCATATTTTTTATTTTGGCTCTCGCTTTGGTTCCCTATTTTTTTTTCTCTCGCTCTTCTTTGGCTTCCAATTTTTCCTTTCACTCTCACTCTGACTTCCTATTTTCCCTTTCACTCTCACTCTGTCTCCCTATTTTTCCTCTCGCTATCGCTCTAGTTTCCTCTTTTCATTTGCTTTCTCCATCAATAAACGTAGTGGATCCATCGGTGTCGACAAGTTAGGGATCTCACAACTCTACTTTAGATATGAAAATTAAATTTCAAATCTGAAAGGTGTCAACGGTGGGATAGTGTCAACGCTTGTTGGTGGTGGGAGGTGTTGGGATTTATGCTTAATTAATTAATTATTTAATAATTAATAATAATTTTGATTATTTTATTTGCAATATAATATTATCCATTATATGAAAAATTCAAGGTTATTAGGGTAATCTTGAACAGTATGTGGTTGACATACAGGAAGATTGTGTTCAAAAAATAACCTAAAGAGTCATAGTATATGGATAAGGTGCCTTATTCTGGTAACACTATTGATACGACCCACTTTGTAATAGTTACAAATGATTTGATCCAAATCATTCATGTGGAGACATGTGAGTGGTGGTATCTTATACAATGAGTTTGTATAAGACTGGACCACGAAATATTTAATATCTCTTTATAAATCCATTAATTGAGAAGATTAATATTTCATCAAGATGATCATATGCGACTCGAACTTAATCCTAAGTGAGTTATGAACTCATGCCTGTGAGGGCTTGTCCTTTGATTTGCATGGGTGAGAATGACTTTTGTAGTCGATTCAATATGCCTACCATTTTGGGGACTTGACCAAATAGGGAGTTGAGAACATAATCTCACAAGATGGAATTCACTTCTTCCCATATAGGGTAAGTAGATGAGTAGTTCTCTTAAGTGCTGATTTCGGAACTTGAACAATGGGGCCCCACCCTCTCACTGGCCCAAGAGGGACTTAGTTTATAATTAGATTATAAACAGATTGTTCATTAGAGGATCAGTGGTACTTAAGGTACAAGATGTAATTATAGGGGTAAAACAGACTTTTGACCCAGCTGTAATTACGAACAACTCGTGAATGATCAACTTGCATGTAATGATTATATCTATGGACACAACTTGTCCTATAGTGCATAAGAGTGCAACTCTAGATCTATAGTGGAGTGACCTATAGTTAATGAATGAAAATTAATTAATTAAAAAGTTTAATTAATTAATTTTGTATCATTGGAGCTTATAATCTGTAGGTCCATAAGGTCTCATTGCTAGCTCATAGTAACACTAAAAGATCAATTTAGCTGAAAGAAAATTTTGAAATGTTCAAATTAATATTAATTTGAAGTGTTCAAATTAATATTTAATATATTAGATATATTAAATATAAAAGAGAAAAATATATTTATTGTATTTGATACATTAAATATTAAAATTTGAAATGTTCAAATTTAATATTTAATTTGAAGTGTTCAAATCAGTATTTAATATATTATATATATTAAATATAAAAAAAGAAAATATATTTATTGTATTTGATACATTAAATATTAAAATTTGAAATGTTCAAATTTAATATTTAATTTGAAGTGTTCAAATCAGTATTTAATATATTATATATATTAAATATAAAAAAGGAAACTATATTTATTGTATTTGATACATTAAATATTAAAATAATTAATGTATATTAGATACATTAAATAAAAGATATTTATTAAATTTGAATTCGATTCAAATTAGGAAATAGATGTCGTAGGAGAATTTTAAACGGTTTGAATAAGATTCAAATTGGTTAGATAAATATACTTTAATATATTAGATATTAAAATATATTATTTAATTATTTTCTCTAGACCACTATAAATAGGACCCTAAGGGTGAGCTGTTGTGCATTCTTCATACAACACACATCTCCTCAAAAGAGATAATTAGAGAATTCTCTCTAGACCTCTTCCTCTCAAATCTCTTGTGGATTTTTTTTCAAGAGGCTCCCACAAGCCTTGGTCTTGTGTTCGAGTCATAGCCATAAAGATTTTATGGAGGAGATAAAGATTCGCCAGAATAATCTCCATATTTTCAAGGTATGTTATGTCTAACCATAATATTATTATTTAATTCTAAATAAACTCAAACCGATTCCTTCGCTTTCGCTTGGGTTTAATTAGATTATTCCCTACATGAGGGTCGTTGGTGGTGGGAGGATGGGAAGAAGAAAAGTGGTGGAGCAGTAGGATGGAAAAAGAAAAATGGTGGATCTATGAGGGAAGAGAGAGGTACATAGGAAAGAAGGAGAGAGAAGGAGAGCGAAATGAGAGAGTGAGGGAAAACAAGATCATGAAAGAAAAAATAATATTAAAAAATATCTTCTGTTGCCAACAAAATGTTAGAAAACTTTGTTGTGGGAAACCAGGTTAAATTTCATTTTCGCACAAATTTTTAGGCCATCCATACAAAAAGGCCTTCTCCCTTCCCCCACCGACAATTTTTTTTTGAGGTCATCACATGACTTGAACATGCACGGTTTAGTTTATGATTATTGTAGTTTTTAAAATAATTGCTGGCAACTGTGCTTTTAGAAAAATCAACTGCAATATGGAGTAAATTAATATGTTTAAGAAATTTCAACTTTAAACCTTAAAAAGAAGATTACAGTATTTGGTAAATGAATACGAAAATTGTTGTGATTTAGCTATAATGACTATTGATCGGTGTTCACGCAAGCGCACGCGATCGAAGTAATATAAAATGGTATATGAGTACCAAGTATCGAATCCCACAGGGAACGGAGTAACAAGACCTTGTTTTGCAAAATGTAAGGGAAATTGCAAGTGTGAAAAGTAAAAATGCAAAAATCAAGTTGTTGGTGGAAGGTTGAAATTGCTAAATTGATTGCTATTTCAGAATGGCAATGTGCGAAATAACAGAAATTGCTATTCCAATTGCTAATCCAGAATGGCAATATGCGAAATACTAAAATTGCAGAATTAAATTGCTAATCTAAATTGGCAATATGAAATGACAATTTGAATGAACTTAAGAATGAAATGATAAATGATGGGGCTCAAGAATGTCATTGCCCTAAGTCGTAATTGCAAACCAAAATTGCAATTCCAACCTACTCCACACTCAATTGTAAACCAAAATTGCATCTCCTATTACCTCAAATTGGGTTTTTTAGGAGGCTAAGTGGGGGCTCTATATGTCTATAGTCCCTCCATCATAGATGATTTTTGGCTCACAATTTTATGGGTCTTGGAGTCCTTAATCCCTATGTCTAGGGTAAGGAATGGCTTATGTCTAAGCTCTTTTACTCCATTACTTGTGTGAAATCCGCTTGTCACTAACCCTGTAGGTATTAGATTTAAGCTTGAGTTGAAACCCTAATTGATCAATTTAGGATCTCAACGGAAATTAAATCAACACAAGCAAACAATTGAGATGTAGGCTTGGTTTTCATTGAAATTTTGGCTACATTTACTTCTTAGGGAATTCACATCCTTGAATCCCCTAAGAAGGTTTAGCTCATATTTTTAATGAAAAACATAAAACTAAATTTAAAGAAAGAATTCATAATGAAATTGAATAAAATACTAACTTATGAAATGTACTTTGGGTTTCCCTAAAAATTCAAGAAAAGTAAATAGTTGAAATTAAATCAAAGTGGCAAGGGTAATTATGTAATTTTTCCCTTTCTCCTTCCTTGTTTTAATTTCTTCTCCAGAAGCTAAATCGATGGTAAAAGAAAAACAGAGCAAGAAGTAAGAAAATTAATTCGATGCTATCCCACTTCTTCCTTCCCAATCGATTCAATCTCCTCCACTTTTAGAGAGAAATTGATCTTAACGATCCAAGAATCTCTTGAATCGGATTGGAATTCCAAGGGAGATTCGGAAATTGCTTAACAATTCAAATTGAAGAAACACTTAAAGAAAAAGAACTTCGAATGGAATTGGAAATTCCTACGCATTAATACTTGTTACATTCACTTACGAACAAAAGGAGAATACCCAAACCCATTCATTGTGACAATATCGAAGAGTTGCTGCACTGTATTTGAAATTTTGGTGAAGAAATCAACTAAAATCGAAGAAAAACAGAGGAGCACTTGCGAGCAAAGCTACCTTCGAATGAACTTGAAACAAACTTAAACTTGAATGAAAATACAACAAATCGAAAAACAAAGTATCTAGGTATTGTTTTGTAATACAAACTTGAAGGAAAGTTGAATGGAAATTGAATAAAATGGTGAAGACAGTAGCAAAACAGCCAAAACAGAGCTGTCCAAAACCCAGAAAAACAGAAAGCAAGCTTCGAAATTGACCCCACGAATCGTCTTCTTTGTTCGGCGTTCTTCAATCTCCTTATGTAGACCAATATAGGGTTCCAATTTGCCAAGAATAATGCATTAAATCCCTTGATTTGTGCGAGAAATTCTCTGTCAATTATGGGTTCATCAATCACGGAATTCCCGAAGTTTCCATATTTGCAGCTGCTGAAGATTGCCAAATTATCGGTTTGGCAATTGGTTTGGCAATTGGTTTGGCAATTCCTGCAAAATAATCACAATACTTAGAAATCTTTTCCAATTGCTACCATATTTCATTATTTCCTTCTTTCAACCATTTTTCACCATTTTCCATTAATATTAGGACAAACAAGAGTTCTTTCGAGCCATTTAGGATTTAAATAAGCCTTAATTTCACGGCTTATCAACTATACTATCAAAAAATTTGTATTTTTTTTTTAGTTGACAAGATACATAAAATCAACCTTAATTAATTTCTTGAAGGATAGAATTGAAATTCTAAAATTTGTTAAGAGAAGCGACATCCAATTCAACGTGAAGCTACTTTTATTTATTTAAAGTTTTATGGTTATTGTTATTTTTTTTAGTGCAACAACATTTGAGAGTGGGAAGATTTTAACCTGCGGCCTCTTGGTCAAGGGTACATGTCAATTACCACTCAACTAAGCTCACTTTGGCAAGTTTTATTATTTAATGACTAGGATAATTTGATATATGTTTGAACTTCATAGTTGAACATTTGAACTATATGTATGGATAATTAAATAATTTGATTATGGAATATTATTCTATTTTTATTAGGAGATTTAGGATTTTTCTCTATAAATGAAAATTTTCCATAGGGAATTAACAATTTTAATGGATTTTATATGGGAAATTAACTATATCTAATTGAAAATTTTCCAAACGAATTCATTTACTTTGATAGAAAAAAAAAAAACTAAACAAAATTCCTACTTCAATCCCTGCAAAATTTAATGGAAAATTTTGTGGAGATGAGAAATTAAATAAGACGCAGGGATGAGAATAGAGAAGTCATCCATATGATTTAGGTTTGGGTTTAAAATTAAGGGAAAAATGAATTTCCACCCTTAAACTTGTCAAGTTATATCAATTTTTATCCTAAACTTTTAATTTCATCAAATTGTACTCCAAACTTAGATAAGTGTTGCAATTTTTACCCTCAAATAAGTTTTTGTTTGAAAAATCGTTAAAAAAAAATATTCACACATGCTTTCAATGTATTGCAAATAATTATCTTATTTCTTGAATCTTGAATCTGTATATTACAATGGGTATGTACAAGGAGATAAATACAAGAGAATACCTCAAGAAAGGAAAGTATGTAAATTCCTAAATTACAGCATAATTCCTAAATTATGTTCACACCCTCCCTCAAACTCATGGTGGGAAATTATTAACGAACATGAGTTTGTGCTGTAATTGAACGAACCGACCAGAGGATAATGCTTTCGTGAAAATATCAGCTGGTTGTTCAGTAGTGGAGATGGATTGTAAGAGGAGAGTGTTGCTCAAGAGATGGTGCCGAACAAAATGGCAGTCATTTTCAATGTGCTTGGTACGTTCATGGAATGCATCATTGTGAGCAATCTGGATCGCACTACGATTGTCACAGTGAAGTATAGTAGCAGATGGTTGAGGAACACTCATATCAGCAAGAAGCCATCGAAGCCAGAGTAATTGAGAAGTAGCATCAGCTAGTGCACGATATTCAGATTCAGTGCTAGATCGTGAGACAACAGTTTGTTTCTTACTTCGCCAAGAGATGAGAGAGTCACCCAAGTAGAAACAGTAACCTGTGGTAGAGCGTCGATTAGTGGGATCACCAGCCCAATCGACATCCGAATAGCTAGATAACACTAATGATGACTGAGAAGAGAACTGGAGTCCATGACCAAGAGTGCCTTAACATAGCGAAGAATACGAAGCACAAAAGTGTAATGTATAGTCCGTAGAGCAGCCATGAACTGATTGACAATGTGTACAGCAAAGGCAATATCTGGGCGAGTCACAGTCAAATAAATAAGACTGCCAACGAGTTTTCGATACAGAGTGGCATCTTCAAGCGGAACACCATCAAAAGGAGTCAAGTGAACATTCGGATAAAGTGGTGTTGGTGTTGTGGTTGAGTCAGAAATACCAGAATAAGTGAGGAGATCAGAGGCATACTTTGCTTGAGATAAATAGTACCCATCAGAGTGGGACGAAATCTCAAGGCCAAGAAAATAATTGAGTGATCCCAAATCTTTCACTTCAAAATGTTTCCCAAGGTAACTTTGCAAGTCAGATATAGCCTGAGGATCATTACCTATAATAATCATGTCATCAACATATAAGAGGAGAAGAACAATACCATGAGAGGTCTGTCGCGTAAATAATGCTGTATCATGAGGACTAGAAGTGAACCCCAGTTGGGTTATGGTGGAACTGAATGTCGCAAACCAGGCTCATGGTGCTTGTTTTAAGCCATATAAAGCACGACGAAGGAGACACACTTTCTGAGGTGGAGAAGAAGCACCTGGTGGAGGTGTCATGTAAACTTCCTCAGATAAAGTGCCATTTAAGAAAGCGTTCTTGACATCCATTTGAAGAAGGGGCCACTGTTTGGCAGCTGCAACAGCTAAGAGACTGCGAATTAAAGTCATTCAAGCAACCGGAGCAAAAGTCTCTTCATAATCAATGCCATACTCCTGGGAATAGCCCTTCGCAACAAGACGTGCTTTATAGCGTTCGATAGATCCATCAGAATGTGTTTTAATTTTATAGATCCATTTACAGCCAATAGGTTTCTTACCTGGAGGTAGATCAACATAGTCCCATGTTTGCGTCTTTTCTAAAGCCTGAAGTTCTTCATTCATTGCTTGCTGCCAAAGAGGGTTAGTGTTGGCCTCTTTGTAAGAGGAAGGTTCAACTAAGGAAACAATAGTGGAGAAACAATGGTAATCTTGGAGATGGTGAGGAATTTCTCTTACCCGAGTGGAGTGGCGAACAGGGAGGACCGGATCAGATTCAGGTTCAGCAATTGTGACAGATGTCGGATCCGAGATTGCAGAAACTGGTGTAGATTGATCAAGCTCAAGCATAGGAGTAGACTCAGGAGATGGGAAAAGGTCACCGGAGAGATTAGTAAAGAATGGTTGATGACTCGAGATAGATGTATGAAATGATGAAAGATTGGAAAACATTGTATGTTCCCAAAAGTAACATGGCGTGATATGCGTAGTCGGTTAGAAAGGGGGTCCCAGCAACGAAAACCTTTATGTTCAGTTCCGTAATCCAGAAAACAACAAAGACGTGCACGGGGTTCTAGTTTAGTATGTTCATGAGGATAGAGAAGTACAAAACATGCACATCCAAATACTTTAAGGTGAGAGTAGGAAGGAGGTGTACCATATAATCGTTCAAATGGAGAGATATTCTGAAGGACTGAAGAAAGAAGTCGATTAATGGTATAGACAGAGGTAAGAGCAGCCTCACCACAGAACTTCTCAGGACATGAGGCAGAGAGAAGTTGAGCATAGACAGAATCCAAAATGTGGCGATGTTTACGTTCTGCTTGCCCATTTTGTTGGGAGGTATGAGGACAAGATCGTTGAATGAGAGTGCCATGTTGGGTGAGGAATGAAAAAAGACTAGAATCCTTATACTCCATTGCATTATCTGTGCGAATGATTTTAATTGTTCGAGAAAATTGAGTTTGAACCATATTAGCAAAAGCAATGTAAATCTGAGATAAGGCAGACCGATTTTTAAGAAAATATATCCAAGTAAAGCGGGAGTAATTATCAATAAATAAAACAAAATAGCGATAACCATTGACAGTACTATTAGGGGCAGGACCCCAAATATCTGAGTGAACTAAGCCAAACGGAGTATCACATATAGAAGATGATGTAGAAAAAGATAAAGCAGGTTGTTTTGCAAGTTTGCAATGCAAGCAATCAAAAGGACTGAATTTGGAGACATTATTTAAATTGCTAACATAAATTAAATGACGAAGTTTGTCAGATGAAGCATGACCAAGACGAAGATACCATTGATATGTTGCAGAATCAGTGACAGAAGCATAAATGGATGGATAGGTAGGGAGCTAGAGTGATGTGAACTCAAACAATCTTCCCACTTTGCGACCCGTACCAATCATCTGTCTCGTTTGCGAATCCTGAACCTGACAACCAGTAGGAGAGAAACAAACAGTTTGGCCAAGATCACATAATTGTCCCACAGAGACAAGATTAAAGTTAAGATTTGGAACGCAGTAGGTATTGGGAAGACTTAAATTAGGTGTGTCTACTTTGCCAATATGGGAAATAGTCATACAATTACCATTGGCAGCATGAATGGGGGGGAACGGATTTTGCAGGGGTGGATGAAGACATAAGAGAAAAATCAGAGGTCATATGATTACAGCAAGCTGAGTCAAGGAGCCATGAATTACCTGATGAGACAGCAATAGCAGTTGAATTGGATGAGATCACCTATTTTAATAGATCCTGAAGATCATTGACCTGAAGACTGGGAGGAGTAATATCATCAGATGGGGTGACAGCAGCAACAGATGAAGAACTAGCTTTAGAAAACTTTCTGGATTTTGTATAATGGCTCGGAGGACGAGGTGGTCGAGTGAGACAGTTATCCAGGATATGACCACGTTTGTGACAATACCTGCACTCAATTCTAGAACAATCAGCAAACTTGTGACCATGAGACTTACAGTTCTTGCAAAAGAGAGACCCAGATGTGTTGTATGGATGAGTGGTTGCTAGAACGACTTCAGACTGTGGTAATGAGACTATGCCAAGTCGGTTTTCTTCAAATAGAATTTCTTGAATTGCTGCATCTAATGTAGGTAGAGGATTTCGATGTAGTAAGGCAGCACAAACATACTCATATTCCGGCCGAAGACCCATAAGAACTTTGATGAGACAAAGATGATCCTGGCTGATTTTAGCTTGATCTAGTTTAGTCCAAATAGGTTGAAATGTAGAAAGATATTCATTGACAGATTGACCAATTTCCTGATTTAGACTAACAAGGCTACTATGCAATTGATAATAATGAGTCAGTCCGATAGATTGAAAGCGAGTAGATAAAAAATCCCACAGTTCTTTGACATAATCAAAAACATCAAATTGAACATGAATTGCAGGGATAGAAGTGTTACCAATCCAAGTCATTATTTGATGATTTTTGCTGTCCCAATCCTCTAATTGTTCAATATATTTGGTCTCTTCTTCAGTTGTATCCTTGTTTTTTACAGGTTTAGACACATCACCAGTGACGATTCGCCAGAACTTTCGACCGATCAAGAAACTTTTCATTTGATGTGCCCAAGTGATATAATTTGTTCCATTGAGAGTTGTACTAATGGGACGAAAAATATCACTCTTCTCCATTTTAATAAAGATGAAGTGAACCAGACCAGAGTAAGAAAATCGAACCAATCTGGGCGAACCGGCTTATATGTTAAACACTGAAGCTTCAGATTGTCAGTACACACGAAGAGCAGGAACTCCAATACCTAAAACGAACGACGGCGGAGATTTGGTTCCTGGGAGTTGGTGCGATCTAAAACTAACGGTGACAGAGAGGAACAAATTCAAGTTCCTGGGAGTCGGTGTGGCGGAGACGAAGGCGGGAGGCGGGCTGAGGCAGGCAAAAATCAAACACACCGACGAGGCCAATACAGAGGGAGGCGGAGGCGGAGGCAGAGGCGGAGCCGATGCGACGGAGGAGAAAATGAAGGCAGGAGGCAGGCGGTGCGATGCGATTGATATATCTGGAACAAACAGATCTTAGATCTGAGTAAAGAAAAAATAGAGCATCAAGAACAGAGCATTAGGAGTCGGGCCGATTGGCAAGTGGCGGCTGAAATGAGAAAGCTCGAGATGATGACCGGCGAGCGGCGGCGGCGAAAAATGGAAACCCTAAATGAGATAGGGCTCTGATACAATATTGCAAATAATTATCGTATTTCTTGAATCTTGAATCTGTATATTACAATGAGTATGTACAAGGAGATAAATACAAGAGAATACCTCAAGAAAGGAAAGTATGTAAATTCCTAAATTACAGCATAATTCCTAAATTATGTTCACACAATGAATTACAAAACATATGCATGGTACAAAATTGAGAAAATTTCAAAGAAAAACGACATTAGAGCTAAGTTTTTGTTAAAATGTGTGATTTTGACAATGTTATTCAATGGTTAATTTGTGCATCAATCAAACTTAAATTTATGAAAAACTTGATATTATTGAAATTAGTGAATTTATGAAGATTTTCACATAACTTTTTGTTGAAATTAGTGGGTGATTAGCAGAAATTGAACGGATGGTCCAATTTGATGAATTTGAAAGTTTATGGTGAAAATTGGTACAAATTTGACAAGTTTAGAAGTAAAAATTAAATCTTTCCCAAAAATCAATCTGAGTTAGAAATAGAAATAACTTTTAAGTGGAAGTAAATTTGAGGTAACAATTAATTTATAAAATTTATGATTTTATATTATTGTGTGTTGGGTTCGGTTGGATCGTTCTAATGCAGTGAACTCAAGATTTAAACCAATTGAATCAAGTTATGAAAAAAAAAACCCTAAAAGCTAACTGAAATTAATTTTCAACACAAACCATAGTTAGGTTGGATTGCTCAGATTTTTTAGGTTGTTGGTTCTTTTAACAATTCAATTAATCAATTTTAATTTTATCTAGAACTAAATTAATTAAGCCTAGTTCGATAACCATTTCATTTCTAAAAAGTAAACTTAGAAGTCATGGATGAACAAAGTTTATTTTGATTTGATTTTTTTTTTACTTATCGGTATTTAATTGATATTGAATTTGATTTTGTTGTTTTTCAATGTACAAGGATGAAGCTAATGAGTGATGGACTTTGTGATTTGTTTTTTTTTTCTTTTTTTGTAACGAACTTTTTTGTAATGGACTTCTTTGTAATTTACTTCATTATCTTTGCTTGTTTTTCCTTTTTTATAATGAGCATTGTTGTCTTACTACATTGTTATTTGTAATGGACTTATTTGTAATGGACTTTATTATCTTATTAACTTATTTGTAATGGGCTTCTTGTTAGATTCTTATTTGTAAATGTAATCAACTTTATTATCTTATTAGCTTATTTATGTTTTAAATTTTTCAGTATTACATATGGATCATGGACCATCCAATCCAACTCAGTTATACTTACATCGTACACATCGTTCCCAATCAATATGGGATACACAATCCACTATTGTTCTACAATGTCGAAGAATGGAGGCAGTAGTCCATCGCAACATTGAGTTAGATCCATGTATTGTTCGTTATTTACAATAGGCTGAGTTTTGGGGGGTTGCACAAGTTGGATTTATCAAACTAGATTGGCATCTCATAACTGCGTTGGTGGAGTGATGGAGACCTGAAACGCATACATTTCACATATCTAGTGGAGAGTGTACTATTACACTCCAAGATGTCGCTATCCAATTTGGACTACCTATTGATAGAGAACCTATAATTGGTTCATTACAATATAATTGGGGACAAATATGTGAAGACTTCTTAGGAGTTCGACCTCCTGAACTGAATGAGTCTAGGTTAAGTATCTCGTGGTTGGCAACGTAATTTGTAGAGTTACCTCCAAATGCTGATGGCATCACGATACAGAGATATGCAAGAGCCTACATAATGCAGCTTATTGAAGAGTTTCTATTCGCGGACTAGTCAAATACATTTGTCCATCTCATGTTTTTTCCTCTTTTGGGCAATTTCGAGATAGCTGGACAATATTCATGGGTTGGGCTTGCCTTGCATGGTTGTATCGGGATTTATGTCGGGCTAGCAGTGCAAATGTCTTAGAAATTGCAGGTCCACTAATACTGCTACAAGTATGGGCATTTGATCGATTTTATACAATTGCACCACAACGCCAGCTACAAATCCCTGATCGGTATATTGGTCGACCACTTAGTGCTCGGTATGTTTATTTACATATTCTTTATTATAATTATAAATAATACAATATATTAACTTTATTATATATGTGTGTAGTTTGAGCGGTATTTTAGCTACCTCTAAACAAACTTCCAACATGTTGATTTAATACCGCATTGCATTTGATCGTCTTTTGTACAATCAGGTAAAAATCTAGTTTATTTTATTTGACATACATTTTAATATTAATTTTAATTATTTTAATTATTATTTATAAATTTCAGATCATCTGGACGCCATACACACCTGAAATTATAGCATTATTACCTGAATAT
This sequence comes from Trichosanthes truncata, assembly GCA_033996785.1. Lineage (NCBI taxonomy): Eukaryota > Viridiplantae > Streptophyta > Magnoliopsida > Cucurbitales > Cucurbitaceae > Trichosanthes > Trichosanthes truncata. The sequence continues at coordinate 39,880,712 of JAWPNB010000004.1, read as the reverse complement.
TGCCATAATGGATAAGATATTTGGGTTGACTATAAGCCCTCTCATATGCTTTCATATTATAGAGGGGCATCAACCTGATCTGGTGTTGAGATAGTTTGGAATGCGACAGACAGTGCCACCATATTGTGACACAAGCATACAGTTGCATAAGTTAGACTTACAAGGTAAGCATGACCACGATTGGCGACAACCTCATGCATTATTTATATCACTATGGCGTGCACGTTGGGATCATTGTGTATTAGGTGACATAGTAGAACGACCAACTGTATATGATGATTACATAACTTGGTACGACTCTATCACGATGAGGTATATCACACGTGATGGTGCTTATTTTGCTTGCACGATAAAAACTACCTACTAAATTCGCTATTATTAAATTCAATTTAATATACTATATATTAAATTATATTTCTTTTGTGCATAATAACTTTGTTCTAAATGTACAATAATATTCAATAGAACAAAGTTTACCTGTTTTAGGTTCTATGTGTGAGCAATATGTCACAACGGTAACTAATATAATTTAACAAACAAGAAGACTAACTGTTGCTGACATCGATAGGACACGTGTTCGTCGTAGGCGCCGACGATAACAAACTGAAGACATTCCAGAGGCACATGTGGGCTAAGAGCCTCCTGTAGTTGATGATCAAATTCCAGCTTCTCATATGCCTTCACCAGATGTTCATACCGACATTGCTTCAAGTTCTGGTTATAACTAAGAGTATTATGCATAAGATCAACTACCACCTATTGTGCAACAAGATATTGATGATATAATTCATCATCAACCACACTTTGATGTTCCTCAACCTCATCGCGGAGCCTATCTGAGAAGAAGACCACCGTGTGGTACATGAGTTTTTTAGCAATATTTTACTATTTGTATGTGTTAAACCTAAAATACTTATCAATTATTAGACATTTGTGCAATTTAATTTTCATATTTAAAAAAAAAAATTATGATTTCAATGCAATAGACTTGCATTGTTTTTTTAAATACTTAGATAACATATAATTTTTTTTATTCCAACCTCAAATTTTGTCAATATATTTTATAAGTTTAATTAAAAAAAAAATTGTCCCTCTTTGAATCTAGTAGTTCAAAGCACAATAAAATGAAATGGGTAGTTAAAAACAAAAAAGAGGAGTCCAAAAAAGAGGAGTCCAAAAAAGAAGCTCATTTTGAAAAACTAAAGTGACAAACATAAAGTTAAAATGAATGTGACGAAATAAAAAACCAAGCAACATTCTGATTGTAAAAACTTACTTGCCACAACCCTTTAATAGGATGCATTTATTTAAAGAAAGGAAATTATTCAAATTTTGCTTACTTAAGAAGCTACAATAGTCAAAGAAAGGGAAAAAGTAATAAAAAGAAGTAAATCGTGTACATGGTACACGAGTTCCACGTAAAACGTGTACCATGTACACGAGTTCCACATCACTCGACAAAGTGTCACCACATGTAAATTGTGTACCATGTACATGCGTTAGCTACTCTATTTTAAACAAGGCACAACTTGGTTGCAGCCTGGGCTATGCTCAAGTCTGGTACTGCCCGATTTACAACCATAGAAAAAAAAATTTTGGTTTTTTTTTTAAAATCTGTAGTTAAAAATTGTGCAGCACAAGCTTGGGTGCAGCTAGGTTTTTTCCTTTTAAACAATACTTTTCTTTTCTGCGATAGATTTGTAATTTCCTTTTTTTTCCTTTAACATTTTCAAAATTTTTTGTTTCAAAACTATACCAATTTTGTCATTATTTATTTAAACATCGTTATCTAAAAAATTAGCCCCTTATTTTAATGCATTCTTATCCATTTTTGCTCTGTTTTCTTCAAAAACATTGCCAGAAAATTGTTCCTTCATCGTTTCCGAATTTTTTTTTCTGTGCGTTGCTTTCTGATGGCTTCGTCCGTTGCTCTAGCAGAATCATGGTCTTCTTCTTCAAATTTCAAAGGGAGTTATGATGTGTTTTTGAGTTTCAGAGGAGAGGATACTCGTTCCAACTTCATCAGTCATCTTCACATGGCCTTGCGTCAAAAGGGAGTCAACGTCTTCATAGATGACAAGCTCGAAAGGGGTGAGCAAATTTCTGAATCCCTTTTTAGATCTATAGAGGAAGCTTTGATTTCTATTGTTGTATTCTCTGAAAATTACGCATCTTCCTCTTGGTGTTTGGATGAATTGGTGAAAATAATTGAGTGTAAGAAATCCAAGGGCCAAAGAGTTTGGCCAATTTTCTACAAGGTGGATCCATCGGATATACGAAAACAAACGGGTAGTTTTGGAGAAGCATTGGCCAAACATCAACCTAAGTTCATGATGAAGATCCAAACATGGAGGGATGCTCTCACTGCTGCTGCCAATTTGTCTGGTTGGGATCTAGGAACTAGGTATGTTAGTTTTTGCAGAGATTTTAACGTCTCTTTTCATTTCCAAATTTCATTTTCAATTCCCTATTTTTGTTTCTCCATTTTGTGAGCGCACTAATCGATCCCCATGAAACAATCCAACAAAAAAAATGACTAATTTTAATTTTAGAATATTCCATTTTAAGATGCAGTTTAACTTCATCTACTATTTCCTATATTCATGGTCTTTTATTTTTGTATGATGTATTAAACAACAGGAAGGAGGCTGATCTTATTCAAAACCTTGTTGAAAAAGTGTTGTCTATATTAAATCACGCTTGCACGCCTTTATATGTGGCTAAGTATCCAGTTGGAATTGATTCTCAATTAGAACTTTTGATTCACTCCCAATATTGGACGCAACATTTGTCTGACCGTGTTTACATAGTGGGAATTTACGGCATTGGAGGTATCGGTAAGACAACTTTGGCCAAAGCTTTATACAATAAGATTGCTAATCAATTTGAAGGTAGCTGCTTTCTATCAAATGTTAGAGAAGCTTCAAAGCAATTCAATGGCCTTGTTCACCTACAGGAAAAGTTACTCTCTGACATCTTAAAGTATGATTTGAAGTTTGGCAATCTTGACAAAGGAATTACCATCATAAGGAATAGACTGTGTTCTAAGAAAGTTATTATAGTTCTTGATGATGTGGATAAGCTTGAGCAATTAGAAGCATTGGTTGGTGGGCGTGACTGGTTCGGCCTTGGTAGTAAAATCATCGTGACAACAAGAAATAATCATTTACTTTCTAGTCATGGATTTGACAAAATGCATTATATTCGAGGATTGGATCAAGACAAAGCCCTTGAGCTTCTTAGTTGGCATGCTTTTAAGGCAAGTCGGCCATCAAGTAATTATTTAGACCTTTCAAAACGTGCTACACGTTATTGTAAAGGTCATCCTTTGGCTCTTGTTGTTTTGGGTTCTTTCCTGTGTGGTAGAGACCGATCAAAATGGGAAAGTATATTAGATGAATTTGAAAACTCTCTCAGCAAAGATATTAAAGATATTCTTCAAATAAGCTTTGATGGGCTTGAAGACAAAGTAAAAGATATTTTCCTTGACATTTCTTGTTTGTTTGTGGGAGAGAAAGTTGATAACGTTAAGAAGATGCTAAACACATGTTATCTCAATCTGGATTTTGGAATTATAGTTCTCATGGATCTTTCACTTATGACGGTTGAAAATGGCAAGGTGCAAATGCATGATTTAATACGAAAGATGGGTCATAACATAGTATATGGTGAATCTTCTGAACCTGGAAAAAGGAGTAGGTTGTGGTTGGAAAAAGACATTTCGGAGGTGTTTATACAGAACTCAGTGAGTAACCTTACTCAAAGTATATCTTTTATTTACTTATTTCCTAGACTCTGTGATGGAAAATGTTGGTGAAAGTAAGTTGTCTCAATAACGTTAAATTACTAAATTTATGAATTTGTAGGGAACAGATGCAGTTAAAGCCATAAAGTTGGACTTGCCTAAACCCACAAGGCTACTCATTGATGCACAAGCTTTTAGAAACATGAAAAATCTGAGATTGCTTATTGTTCGAAATGCAAGATTTTCCACAAAGCTTGAGTGTCTACCTAGTAACTTAAAGTGGATTGAGTGGCATGGACTTGCTCAATCATCTTTGCCGCGGGACTTTATTATGAAAAATCTTGTTGAACTAGATTTGCAACATAGCTTCATCAGAAATTTGGGGAAAGTATTTAAGGTAATTATATTTCTACCGTTGTATTTAATTGGAAGCTACTTATTAGAAATTTTAATGGGCAGCTTACTTTTTTTAAAATAAAAAACTTACAAATGTGTATTTTTAAAATAATGATTTGCAAATATATATGACATTTTTGTAAAAAAAAATATTTGAAAAAAATTTTAAACTAGTAAATGATTTATTAACATAAAAATAGTAATAATGTGTTCTTTTTGTATGTGCTAGTACGTCATTGATCCATGTAAAGTCATGATACTCTTATTTTATTAATTTAAAAAATTTTAATGGGTAGCTTAGGCCCCGTTTGATAACGTTCTTGTTTCTTGTTTCTTGTTTCTGTTTCTCGTTTCTCGTTTTTGTTTCTTAAAAACTAAAAACAGAAACATGTTTGATAACTATTTCTGTTTCTTGTTTCTTGTTTTTTGGTAAAAATAAAATATATAACATGCATTAAAATAAATATAAAACAATTATAAAGAGGTTATAGTATTTTATTAAGGCCCAACACCTAATTAATAATAATAATAATAATAAATTTTATCCTTCAAATGTTGTTCAAATTTGATTTTCAATGTTATTTCTCATTTCAATCAATTCACTTTGAACGATTTTGACTTACAAGAGTTAGTTCAATTAGACGAATTTATAAATTGTCTAAGGTTAGACAATCGAACATACTCACATTTCTTTAATTTAATAATAAATTTTATTTTTATTTTTTCTTTAAAAATGCATTAGCCAATAATACAAGCAAGTAAAATCAGAAAAAGAGAGAATGAAATACATTATTAGTTTATTTATTTAATAAAAAATAAAATCGTACCAAAAAAAAATAATAGAGAATTAAATAGAAAATAATAACTATAAGCTCGTTAATGTAAAGTAAAAGAAAATAAGAAAATAAGAGAGAAGAAAAAAACATAAACGAAAAGAGAAAAGTAAAAAGAAAAAAAGAAAAAAAAAGATAATGAACTATAAAAAAAGAGATTATGATGAAAGAGAGAGAACGAATAGAAAGAAAAAAATTAAAAAATAAAAATAAAAAATAAGAAAAAAAAAATAAAAAGATTAAAAAGTATTAAAAGAAAAAAAAATAGAATGGAAAAGAGAGAAATAAGGGAGAGGGGAGAGACGGGTAAAAAGAGAAATATGAATACATGCATGAAACCTGAAAAAAGAAATAGAAACAGAATTTGAGAAACTACTTTTTGAAGTTTCTCAAAATCTGCCCTTTTTTTAGAAACGTTTCTAAAAAAATTAGAAACAAGAAACATGATCGTTTATCAAACATGTCTGTTTCTTGAAAATGAGAAACAGGAACAAGAAACAGGAAACATAAACGTTATCAAATGGACCCTTACTTTCTTTATTTGCAAGTATGTTTTTCTAAAGTTACTGCAAATATGAAATTTTTCCAAAAAAAAAAACTGTTTTAAATCATGATTATTGCAAGTATGTTTTTCTAAAGTTATTGCAATTATGTTCTTATTTTATGCCATAGTCATGGATTAAATGTAAATAGATTATTAATCTAGATATGGATTAAGTATAATCATAACAATCACTCATTAACTTATTTGGACGACAAAGTTTGTTACTGGTTTACTTAGTTATTGATGAATAGTTATAACTACTAGTTTACCCATACATTGATTAATGGTTATTATTGATTGATTTATATTTTATTTTTTCTTTACTTACAATTATTCTTTTAGCTGGTATTTCTATAATATTTGTTCAAAATTATGTTTGATATGCCAATTATGTACCCCTTTTCTTTTGGTTTCTTTTTCATATGTCTTAGGATTGTGAAAGGTTGAAGCGTGTTGATCTTAGCAACTCTACTTTGTTAGAGAAAATTCCTGATTTCTCCGCAGCATCAAACCTTGAAAAATTGAATCTTAGCAATTGCACAAATTTAAGAACGATTGATAAGTCTGTTGTTTCTCTCGATAAGCTTATTACCCTACAACTTGTTGGTTGTTCTAACCTTAAAAAGCTTCCAAGCTACTTCATGTTAAAGTCTCTTAAAGTTTTGAATCTCTCTTGCTGCAAAAAGCTTGAGAAAATTCCAGACTTATCTGCATCATCAAACCTTGAGATATTGTATCTCGATGAATGCACAAATTTAAGAATGATTCCTGAGTCTATTGGATCTTTGGATAAGCTTATTACCTTGAATCTTTCGCAATGCACTAACCTTGAAAAGCTTCCAAGCTACCTCAGGTTAAAGTCTCTTAATTATTTTTACTTGTCTAGCTGCCGTAAGCTTGAAAAGTTTCCAGAAATTGCTGAAAACATGAAATCTTTACAGAGTTTGAGTTTGGACTTTACCGCCATAAAGGAGCTACCTTCATCAATTGGATATCTTACTCGGCTCTCGATATTAAAGCTGACTGGTTGCACAAACCTCATCTCCCTTCCGAGTACAATTTATTTGTTAAAGAGTCTTTACAAACTTCGTCTTCGTGGGTGTTGTAGACTTGAAAAGTTTCCCTATGAATGGGAGCCAGCCATGCATTTACCAGTTCCAAAACAAAGCTTATGTTCCAATTTCACTTTGTTGGATCTTGAATATTGCAACATATCAAATGCAGATTTTTTGGAAATTTTATGTAATGTCGCCCCTTTCTTATCGGAACTACTCTTGTCGGAAAACAAATTCTCTAGTTTACCCTCGTGTCTCCATAAGTTTATGTCCTTGTGGAATCTCGAATTAAGGAATTGCAAGTTTCTTCGAGAAATTCCAAGCCTTCCCCAGAATATACAAAATTTGGATGCCAGTGGGTGCAAATCATTGGCTAGAAGTCCAGATAGCATTCTGGATATAATATCAAAAAAACAGGTTCATCTCTTTTCATTCAATTTCTCTTACTTTGACTATATCTTGTAAATTAACATTTTATGCATATGAATTATTCTTATTCTATAGGACTTAAGATGGGGTAAGATTTCAAGAGAGTTCTTACTAACAAGCAGTAAGATTCCAGACTGGATTAGCTATCAGTCTACAACAAATTTGGTGAGGGCTAGCGTTCGTCACTGTCCAGATATAAAAAGAAGTTTAGCTGCATGTGTTAATTTTAAAGTGGATGGAGATTCATATAAAAGGGGGGCCAAAATTTCATGTAAAATATACATCGGAAATAGGCTACATCATCGTTCTTTCTCAAGAGAATTTGTTCCATCAAAATCAGAATATATGTGGTTAGTAACAACTTCTCTAGCATTTACTTCTGTGGAGGTGAAGGATTGGAATGACGTTTTAGTCTGCTTTGAGGTTCAAGAACGTAATAACGTTATTGTAAGTATAAAAAGCTATGGTGTCCATGTGACTGAAGAGCTGCATGGGATACAAACGGATGTCAAGTGGCCGATGGTAAATTATACTGATTTACAACTGGACAAATTGCCAAATCTGTAAGTGAGCCTTCATTATATTCCCACTTTTATTGATTGTTTCCTTGTTATTTATTTACTTTTTTCCAGTGAAATTATTGATTGTTTGCTTGTTATTTGTTTACATTTTTGGAGCTGTGTGATTATTAATTGTTTTAATAAGGCTTGATCAGTTGTGAAGTTGTGGAAATTCTTGGTACAACATAACCTTTGGCTGCAAACTTGTAGTCTAGTGTAAGAGAATGTTTGGGACTGATTTTGAAATTATAAAATCACTTTTGTCGTATTCAAAATTAGTCTAAAACATGCATTTAATCCTACAAAATCATTTTAATATTTGGTTTTACTTTTTAAAACACAATTTATATATCATCAAAATTGAGTTTGAATGATTTTAGAAATAGTGGTTTTAGCAAAACCGATTTGTTTATAATTGATTTATTAAAAGTGATTTTCATATAATCATTTTAATGTTTGGTTCTACACTTTTATTAATAGTGATTTTCAATGACTAAGGGCATGTTTTGGAGTGACTTTAGAATAAGTGTTTTAAGCTAAGTGATTTAATTATTTATGATTAGTTTTGTAAAAATGTTTAGTTACAAATCATTTTAATATTTGGTTCCATACTTGTAAAAGTGATTTTAATTTAATTAAAAGTATTTTTTTGAAATGATTAATGTTTGTTTTTCAAAGTTGGCTTTAGAATCATCAAATTACTAAAAGAGTATTAAATTTGAGATTAAAAAAAAAAAATAGAAGGTAGACGAAATTATCTAAAGAGATGAAAATTTAAGAGAGAAGAAATAGAAAGCTAGAGAAAAGTTTCAAAGAGGAGAAAAAAATGTTAAAGAGAGGGACAAAAAATTTAGAGAGAAAATTTTAGTAGAGAGAGTGAAAAAAATTTAGAGAGAATTTTAGTAGAGAGAGTGAAAATTCAAAGTTAGAGAGATATACATAAAAAATTTGAGAGAATGACAAAAATTTTAGGAAAAAAAAGTTAAAAGTCATGAACAAAAAAGTTCAAGAGCAAAAATTTAGGGAAAGAGATAAAAAAATTATATAGAAAAAAGTTAAAAGAGATATAAAAAGGTTAGAAAGAGGAACAAAATTTTTTTTATAGATAAAATAAAAAGTTGGAAAGAGAGAGTGAGAAAAATGAATAAAAATTTTAAAAAGAGAATAAACTTAGAGATAGATTTTCCTTTTTTAGTTTAACAATACGTGGGATGGAAGATTCAAACTTTTGACCTCTTTGTCGATGTTACATGTTTTATGTCAATTGAGCTATACTCATGTTTGCATTAGAAATAGACATTATAAAACTTTAGAAATAAATAAAGTTGATAGACAAAAAAAATTAGAAAGAAAAAAAAATAACTTTTCTCAAAATTTTAGAACAAAATAAAGTAAAACAGGAGTAGATTTATTTTAATATGAAATAACAATCATTTTAAAAACAAAATCACTCAAAATCACTTGACAAAAATCACTTAAAAGTTACCTCTCAAGTAATTGACTGAGAATATATCACTTAAAGGGATACAAATTTTAGTAAGTGATTTTAGAAGCATCCGAAATCACGACTCACAATTGCCAAATATCACAATCTTGAAAGAAAAGTGATCATTATAAAATCACTCTTTAACATGTCCTACATGTATATTTTGCAGTGATTTGAAACATGACAAAAATGATTTTGAGCTGTTAAACAATTCATCTAATATTTATATAGAAATTAGTTTATGTTATATGATTTGGTTTGTTTTGGCATTAATTGCGTGTTGAGTTGTAATTAGTTGAACGTCCTCCTAACAAGTAAATTGTGCTGTGTTTTGATCTTTGTGTATGATGTTGTTTTAATGGCACAAGGATACTGAGGATCTCTTCCAAATATAATAATTGCAAAGCAATGTTGCATGTAACAAATAATAATTATGATGTAGATAGAAATGGATTCCCAAATACAACCTATGACTTTTCCCTTGCATATTTAACATCTAATGATTTTACGGTGATAATAGGCAAACCTTTATACAACAAGTTGTGTCATGGTACGTGGAAGACGGCTGTGTAGCTGTCAACTTATTCGAAGATGAGGAAGGATCAAGATCGCGAAACAAGAATTAATAGGACAAGACAGATACTCTTTCAAAATGTGAAATCTAAACTATATTGTATGAAAATATCAAATATTCTTTAGACATGTGGAATCTAAACAGATGGAACCATGCCCTGCTAGATAGCGTTGGTATGTTAGAGGTCAGTCTGGCAATAGTTCTCAAGAACTCATCATTCTCTTAGTTTGTAGTTCCAATTTGTGAACGAGATTTTAGTTCATCATGGATTCTTTTACTTTAATGAATCATTTAATTCCATGTCTAAACATAAATGCATTATTTATAGCCACCTGAAGCTACCCACTAATACCATCCTCATATCTTAGTTTCAGATCCCAAATGAATGCTTACATTTAGACATATATAAAATCAGTTTATCAGTTGTGTAATGAATGTAAGCAGGCAACTAGAACTTGAGCTTGAGAAGGAAAGGCACTTTGTCTGAGAAGGGTGGATCAAAATATTTGCCAGTGAGTATTTGTGATGAAACATAATCATTTGCAGCTTCTGTATAATGAATTTCATCCCAATTGATGTACTTCGCGCTATTGTCGCACCCTTTCATCGTGACCAACGTCTTGTTCAACGTCTTCATTTGTCCGCACACGATTCGACTGACGTGGTTGAGTGGTGGACCTCCATAGCCACAACAAGCCATAATAGGTTGTTCAAAGCCTGCCACACAGCAGAATATCAAATTTGACAAGATTAATAGAAAATGAGGCTATACATACACAGAAGTAAAGCAAGATGGCCGACCCAGTCGTGAATAATTGGCAATGAGATTCGATTTTATTGAGTAGATATCGACGTATGTGATGTTGCCATTTGCATATTGGCCATGCAGTTTTTTACAGAGAGCATGAAGCTGTAAATTGAAGAGATTGGCGACTTGGTTGTGTGAACTGACGCATCCAAATTCATCCAGCTTTGATGGGTTAGTTCCAAATTTAGCAACATTTTGAGCCAAGCATCCTAGAGGACCTGTGTTGTGAATCCAAAAATTTCTGGCCCCTTGGTCGTACAGTCTCTGAAAAATAGACAAAAAGGATGATGAAGTAATGACCATAAATGTAATGCTTTACAACTATAATTTTTTTTCATATATATCCGCGAGTGTCCAGGACAGTTTGCCTGCACCTCGATTATTCTCATAAGACAACCACCTGACCCCTACTACATGTGGGTTCTAAGGAAACTCGTAAAATATTAAATCCTTTATATCCTAGGTAAGCCATCATGATTTGAACTCATTCCCTCTAAATCCTTTATCATTTACATGGCCCTTATTGACCATACAACTATAAAGTCTTATCATACAACATATAGAAAACGAACTTGAATTTTCCCCCTCACCAACACAAGGGTCGGTTTCTATATTGTATCTAGTTAGTGTCCGATCCCACTTACATTCACTTCAACTAATCTCATAGAACAACCACAACAATACCATATTTGAGACTCTTAAATTTTAATATCGGCCACAATGAAGCCTGTTTAGAAATAGTGGCTTAATATTTCTATCAAAAATGATTATTTATAACTAAACAATCATTAACCACCAATAAACTATACAAAGTAACTTCCAAAACACTCAAATTAAAGCTATAAAACTGGCCAAATCCAAATGTCAGAATACCTAAATCTAACACAAAATCAAGTAGATAAAAACACATCTAAATTCTAAACTAAATTACCATTGTGCCAAAATAACTTAAAAGAAACCATTGAGTCTAACCTGAACTCCACTCTCAAATTCAGCTAAAATGGTAGGTATTGAGGCAAGAATTTGGTCCAAAGTTTTGGAGTAAAATGCACCAGCAAGGTCATTCTGACCAATATCAAACATGTAAAGCCCCTTCTGGAAGTAATCTTCAGCTGGTAGATACTTATCAAGTTTCTTACCACCTACAAAAAGCAACAGAAAAGATCACAAAACAGTTTCATTCTCTCCCAGATTTCTAAAAGACTGAAAAGGGTTTTTTGTTCTTTGAGATTATTTACAATCTACATGTTCGTGAAGTTTATAATCATACCTTTGCCTGCTCGAAGCTCCAGAACTCTAGCTTTGAAATGGATAAACTGATTCACCTGAACCGCAAATGAAAAAGGGCTAACAGACGTAGCAGTTGCTGGATGAATAGTCGAGCCCGCAGCTGCATAATTGCATCCCTTACGAAAATTTGGTGCGCCAAGGGAATCAAGATACGCATTCAAATAAGGCATATCCATCGCATCCACTGCAGAAAAAGATTGCAAAAAACATCAAACAGTCATCATTGGATTGCAGAACAAGCGCAAGAATCTCTAGTACCAAAAAAGAGAGAAAACAGGGGAAAACTTGAAAGGACAAAACATTACTGAGAAAACCAACGAAAATCTCAAGCGTCAAAAAAGAGGGGGGAAAATAGGGAAAATGGGCAAGTCGAAAACTGAAAATTGCTGAGAATATATACTGCAAAACAGAAATTCCAGAGAAATTCGATGAGAACATCAAGCATCAGAAAAGATGGGGAAAACATGGAAAATATAAGATTGAAGAGTTGGGAACTGAAAGTTAAAGAGAAAATCAACGAGAATCTCAAGCATCAAAAAAGAGGGGGGAAATGGGGAAGTCAAAACTGAAAGTTAAAAAGAAAATCAACGAGAATCTCAAGCATCTAAAAAGAGGGGGAAAATGGGGGAAAATGGGGAAGTCGAAAACTGAAAATTCCAGAGAACATAAACGAAAATTTCAAGCATCAGAAAAGAGGGGGAAAACAGGGGAAATATGAGATTGAAGAGTTGAGAACTGAACATAAGCATCAAAAAAGAGAGAAAACAAGGGAAATACGAGATTGCAGAGTTGAAAACTGAAAACCCATATCACAGAAAAGAAAATTAAATAGAAAATCAACCCCAGAACAGAAATTCCAGAGTAAACAAACAAAAATCTGAAGCATCAAAAAAAGATAAAATAGGGGAGACAGGAAATATAGGAGTCAAAAACAAAAAGGGTCCAAGCAGACAGAAATTACAGAGAAAATCAACGATGAGGCGGCCGTCGCAGTATCTCCAGGAGGGATGTCCGAAGAAGCGATGGCCATAAGGGGGGTAGATTCTCTCAATGGCAGCACCCACAAGGCAACTGATATCGGAGTTGGAGTCTCCGAAGTTGAAAACCGCCGGGCGAGAGAAAGGGTTGGATCTGGCAATCGGAAGGCAAAGGAGGAAGAAGGTGAGGATCTGGGTGACGGCGGCCATGGACGGTGGGGGAAGGGAGGAGGATTTGGGAGCGGCATTGTTGTGGGATTTCGATTATATGGAAACTGAGGCCAAGGACAAGGATGACAACAAATGGATGAAGAAAGAAAAGTCCTGGCGTTGATGGTATGATTGGTAATGGTGGGTCAGTTCAGTGTGCATTAAGCAAAAAAACAGAGGAAGGATAACTAACGGACAAAGCAATAACGAAGCAAATTGCTGCTGCGTAGCGTAGGAATTTGCAGTGACTTGATTTTAAATGCCCAAGGCACAGGTTGGTTTTGGAGATGGACAAATTTTGTAGCAGGGACCAGCTTTAACATGTGGGGGGAAGATTTATTTATTTATTTATTTTTAATCTCATTTTGGTTCAATTTTCCTAGGAGGGTCTTGTAGGAGAAATTATTCAAGAGACTTGTACGACATGATTGATTGATTTTTTATACCATTGATGTGGGAGAGAGAAATTAAAAATTATAATTTCACCTCACCTCACATGATACATCTAACTTTGCCTCATTGATACCCTTAGTTCTATTTTGGTGATTGAACTTTAAAAAAAAAACAATCATTTTGGTCATTATGTGTATTTTTCTTTTCACTAAATGGATGATTTTTTTTTTTTTTAGTTCAACGATATGTATGGATGGAGATTCGAACCTTCGATCTTTTGATTAGAGATATATGTCTTAAGTAGTTGAGTTATGTTTAGATTGTTATTGATGACATGCTTTTGATTATGTGTAAATTATATTTAACTAGTAGTATGTAATGGTCAAGTATTAAAATCATTAGTTAATGCATTATATCCTTGACCAAAAAGTCAAAAGTTTAAATCTCCACTCTTACATGTTGAATTAAAAAAAAAATCACATAGGTTAAGTAAGGTGATATTGATTGAGCATACCTAAGGTGAATATTGGTTGAGCATACCAATGTTACTTTTAAAAGGTTTAGGAACTAAAATAGACATATCTCCATTTCAAGTATCAAATTTATTGTTTTAAAAGTTTATGTACTAAAATAAATATTTGGAAAGTTTGGAAACCAAAATGGAACAAATTTGAAACTACATAAACAAAAATAGAATTTAAGCATAAAAAAAATAATTTAACCTTGAAGACGTAATTGTTTCTATTTTCATTTTTGGAAAATATATTTTGTAATTTTTTTATTTTAAAAATAATGAACAATTTAGAAAAATAGTTTTCTCTCAATTTTGATTTAAATGCATAGTTTGTTTTATCATTTCTTAATTATAAAACAATAAAATTGGAGAATCTTTTTGCTGGAATCTCTTAATCCACTTAGAATTCCAAACTCGCATAATGGGATGGAGAGATCGGGATGGAAGTTTCATGGGAAATTGTCAAAAATAGGACAACTTTAAGGGTATTAAAGAGACTTGGGATGAGTTTTAGAGTTGAAGAGAAATAGGACTTTTGAGGCTATGAAATTACAAATTTGCCCTTTTTAAAAAAACCCATAACTTCACTTCTCATCTCTCTTCTCACGTAGGTTTCTCCTTCTTCCCTCAACATTTCTCCTTCTTCTTCCTTCATCTAACATTTCTCCTTCACTACATCACTCCAAGCTTTTGAACAGCAGGTGGCGGCGACGGTTACAGCTGCGACGGCGGTAGCGACAGCGACAAAAAATTGCTTGAAAAAAAAAAAAGCTCCATTTCTTGAAATCTCTCTTTGGGTAGCCTTGAGAAACTTTCTTCACAATTTTATATTTTTTGTTGATAAAAAAATTTGCTTATCTTTATTTTGTTGAGTGAGAAACAAAAGGTGTGTAGTTTACTTTTTTTTTGTTTTTTGTCGGTATGAGGTAGTTGACAATGAATATTTAGTTGTCATTTTGGTTTGTGGTCTTTCTTGCATTTATTTGTAAGTATGAAAGTTTAAGAAAGAAAAAAAGAAGAGTGCAAAAGCTTTTAACTATGATCCATTTTTTTTTATATATATTGAATTTTTACTATTGTTATTTTGAGTGTTTAGCAATAAATAGTTGCTTACCTTGGTACTTTAATTATGGGCTTCCTCCTTATTTCTTGCATTGTTTTGTGAGTACGATAAATTATGAGAAAAAAAAAATAATGCAAATAGTAGTTAATGTGGAATGTTTGGCCATAAATTGTTTATTGAAGCTTTGATTATGGTTTTCCTTCCTCTCTCTTGCCTCATTTTTTTTGTAGGAATTAAAGACTTTGTTATAATTCAAGCATTCTTTAACAATGAAAGTTGATTCAATTGATTGTTATCAATTACATGTGAAGGATGTGGATGACGAGGAGACTGTTGACCTTAATACTCGGGAGTGTAGTTGTAAGGAGTTTCAACTAGAGCAATTACCATGTGCACATGCAATTGTTGCAGCAAGAGCTCAGAGTATAAGTATATATAGTTTATGTTATCGTTATTATACTAATGAATGTTTGTTAGCTGCATATGCAGAGCCTATTTATCCAGTCGGTAATGCCTCGGAGTGGAAGACACCTATAGACTATGTGGAAATGGAGGTCTTACCCCCCAAAGTAGTGGCTAGGGTTGGTCGGCGCCAAAGAAAGAGAATCCCATCAATTGGTGAAACTCCCATATTGCATAAATGTGGCAGATGCGACAAACGAGGCCATAATAGATTGACATGTTGTAATCCTATTGCGTATGCCAAAAAGTAAAATGCGAGATTAATGGACCACTTGTTAGTTACGTTGAAAGCTTTAGTTATATTAACTTTTTGTTATAGTATTGAACATTTGTTATATTAATTGTTATATTTTATCTTAGTATACAATTGATTACTATTGCATTCTAGTTTTGTTTGCAGTTTGTTTTTTTTTTTCTCGCAGTTTCTCGTACCTACAAAGCAAGCAAAAAAATGGGTACTTATAAGAAAACTTTGTTTTTCTTGCAGTTTCGCATACCTATAAATCAAATATCATAGTAACAAATTATATCTAGACATTCCACAAAAACAATAACAAATGAGTTCTTTTAAAAAAACTGTTATTTTTTCCCGTATTTCCTCATACCTAAAAAACAATCCAATATATCAAAGTGGGTACTTTGCGTTCTGTTTGTTTTCTCGCAGATTTCTCGCACCTAGAAAACATGACAATAAATAAGGAGCAAACATCTTTTGACATTCAAACAATGTACTCAATATAATGAAATTCTCATTATAATATATATTGAAGTAGTCACTTAATACATCGGAGTATTTGTCCATAGTTGGAAAGCCAACTGTTTTCTAAAATATGGCATGTTTTCTTGACATAAACTTACAAAATCAGAACTAGTTACAACGTATTCAAAAACCTTAACGGTGAATACACCACAATCACAACAATTACGCTGAATCGGAGCCGACTCTACCATTACAATGGGCCAAGGTTCTATATGTCTCGACTCTCCACCCGCCTTGTAAAAAAATCGGTACATTGCAATATCAATGGTACCAAAGTTCGCACTGGCTCCAACATCGTTGTCATCTCCTCGATCGTAGTGTATGATGGGAAGGAATCCCATACTTTGAACTCACACTGAATTAGATCAAAGCAAATCAGCACCCAAACATATTCAAAAACTACTTAATGGCCATAGCACAAGTGAAAGAAATCAAAAAAGAAGGCATCTTGCATTCTGTTTTTTTTTTTCTCGCATGGTTCTCGTACCTAGAATAGAATGCACTAAACAAGGATAAACAACCTAAAAAATCTATCCAGCACCCAAACATATTCAGAAACTACTTAATGACCATGCACAAGTGAAAGAAATCAATAAAGAAGGCATGTTGCATTCTGTTTTTTTTCTCGCATGGTTCTCGCACCTAAAATAAAATGCACTAAATAGGATAAACAACCTAGAAAAGTTATCCAGCACCCAAACATATTCAGAAACTACTTAATGACCATAACACAAGTGAAAGAATTCAAAAAAAGAAAGGAATTTGCATTTTGTTTTTTTTCTCGCATGGTTCTCGCACCTAGAATAGAATGCATTAAACAAGGATAAACAACCTAACAAATCTATCCAGCACCCAAACATATTCAGACTCTACTTAATGGACATAGCACAAGTGAAAGAATTCAAAAAAAGGAAGGGAAATTGCATTCTATTTTTTTTCTCGCATGGTTCTCGCACCTAGAATAGAATGCACTAAACAAGTATAAATAACCTAGACAATCTATCCAGCACCCAAACATATTCAGAAACTACTTAATGGGCATGACACAAGTGAAAGAATTCAAAAAAAGAAGGGAAATTGCATTCTGTTTTTTTTCTCGCATGGTTCTCGCACCTAGAATAGAATGCACTAAACAAGTATAAACAACCTAGACAATCTATCCAACACCCAAACATATTGAAAAACAACTTAATGAGCATAGCACAAGTGAAAGAATTCAAAAAAAGAAGGGAATTTGCATTCTATTTTTTTTCTCGCAGACTTCTCGCACCTAGAATAGAATGCTCGTAAACAAGGATAAACATCCTAGAAAATCTATCCAGCACCCAAACATATTCAGAAACTACTTAATGGCCATAGCACAAGTGAAAATTTTCAAAAAAGAAGGTTATTTAGCATGCTGTTTTTTTTCTCGCAAACTTCTCGCACCTAGAATATAATGCACTAAACAAAGATAAACCACCTAGAAAAGCTATCCAGCATCCAAACATATGTAGAGACTACTTAATGGCCATAGCACAAGTGAAAATTTTCAAAAAAGAAGGTCATTTAGCATGCTGTTTTTTTCCTCGCAAACTTCTCGCACCTAGAATATAATGCACTAAACAAAGATAAACTACCTAGCAAAGCTATCCAGCATCCAAACATATGTAGAGACTACTTAATGAGCATAGCACAAGTGAAAATTTTCAAAAAAGAAGGTTATTTAGCATGCTGTTTTTTTTCTCGCACACTTCTCGCACCTAGAATATAATGCACTACACAAGGATAAACAACCTAGAAAAACTATCCAGCACCCAAACATATGCATAAACTACTTAATGGGCATAGCACAAGTGAAAAAATTCAAAAAAAAAAAAGGGAAATTGCATTCTGTTTTTTTTCTCGCATGGTTCTCGCACCTAGAATAGAATGCACTAAACAAGGATAAACAACCTAGATAAGTTATCCAGCACCCAAACATATTCAGAAACTACATAATGAGCATAGCACAAGTGAAAGAATTCAAAAAATAAGGAATTTTGCATTCTGTTTTTTTCTCGCACACTTCTCGCACCTAAAATAGAATGCACTAGCAAATCTAATTCAGTTTTTTTTTTCTATTATACTTTGTTATGGTTGTTGTGTAATGTCATAATCCAAAAACACCTATTTAGTCTTAAAATACAAAGAAGTTTTAAATGGACTCAAAATGCTAAAAAACATAGTTTCAAGAATTTTTTTTTACATATTTATGGACTCAAAATGCAATCTGGAAGGATTGAAACTTTGCACACAACATCAAAAAACAATATAATACTTTCTTTATACTCATTTGGATCTCAAATATTATTTAACATCGAAACAATGAATTAACATACCTAACAAACATCATGCTACTGCTATGTAATTTAAACGAAGAAAAATGCATACAAAATAAATTCT
Organism: Trichosanthes truncata; assembly: GCA_033996785.1. Taxonomy (NCBI): domain Eukaryota; kingdom Viridiplantae; phylum Streptophyta; class Magnoliopsida; order Cucurbitales; family Cucurbitaceae; genus Trichosanthes; species Trichosanthes truncata. Next base: position 39,862,189 of record JAWPNB010000004.1, on the reverse strand, counting down.
TACTTCTTCAAACAGATACAACAAACCGAGAATGAGAGTTGAGGGATGGGTGAAGATGTTATGAGTTCGTCGTTCGCAGTTTGCTGTTTTCCGTTTGCCGTTTGACGTGCTGATAGATCTGAGTGCGAGATAGTAGAAGCTGCTGGCGCTGAAGTCTGCGTGCATGTGGTGTGAGATTTCTACTGTTTTCGGATGGAAGACTTTTTTTTTTTTTTTTGCAAAATAACTTACTAGAATTGGGAGAGTTTTGTTTATTTATTGACAAGAGAAAATGTTAAAATATGATTAAAGAAAACAAAAAAAAAAAAAACAACAAAATTGATTAAAGAAAAACAAAAAAAAAATTTTAAACTTCACCAAATTCATCAAAAAAAAAAAAAAGAAAGAAAAAGAAAATTCAAGAACTCGTCTGTCTCTATGTATATTCAGAAAGAAGAACAAACAAAATTCAACCAGAAAATACTTTTAACTCCAAATTATGCACAATCAATAACAAGAACTCCATTACAATTTGCAACCCGGAATTTCACAGAGCTCAAGCAAAAACTTCCGCTAAAATAGGTTTCTCCTCTTCACCGCTCTTCTTCTTGTTCTTGGCTTCATCTCCAATCTCCAACCCTTCCAACACATCTACCACACAACCCTCCCTCTCCTCTCCTCCATTCCCCCAACTACGACCTCATCTCGACCGAACTCCGGCAATTTCAATCCCTTCTCCGTCGGCAAGATTCCAATGACGACGTCGGTAGGTAGAGCAGCAGTATGCGACCATGGATCCTCGACACAGTAGCCGTCGGAATCGTCTCCGTTGTCGAAGGGGGAAAGAAAGGCGGTGGCCGTGGATTTGACGGGGGAGGCGGCCTTGAAGAAGGCTTCGCGAATGGAATCGGGAGGAAGGGCGTAATCCTCGAGGCCGGCGTCTTGGAGACGGGGAAGGAGGATTTGATCGAAGAGAGCTGGTTTGGATTTTTCCATGGGAATGGAAACGAGAATGAGAAACCCTTCGGATGGAAAACTTGCTGAAAACGTACAAGAAGATTGAGGGAATTAGGGTTCAATTTTTTAAAGGGCAGTATAGTCTTTTCATTCTTAAAAAGTCCTATAACACTATAATTACAAAAGCTGTCCTAAAACTCTTTTCTCCCATAAAATATGTCCTATTTCTGACAATTTCCCAAGTTTCATGCAAGATTGAGATCAAAAGACATTTCCAACTTCACCTTACCTAATGCTATTTCATAAAAAACAAAAAAAACAAAAAAAAAACAAACAATCTCCACCTTACCTAATGCTATCTTCGGTTAATTTTTGTTTAAAATGACATCCAAATTGAGATTTAGTATTTAACATGCAAACATCTAATCCATTGAAATGTTTTAATTTTTGTGAAATAACTCAGATTTAACTTTTTTCTAATTTACCACTCCTAGCATTTTAGAATTCAAACATATAGATAGATAGATACAATACTTTTATAAGATTTCACCCCTCCCTAAAAAACGGTTGGTTTTCTCCTTAACGAGAACAAGCCAACTCAATTACCAAATTGAGCATAGTTTAACGATAATTGGCATATATTCTCGATCGAGAGAGGTCAGAGCCACACCCCCAAATGTTATTGAACTCAAAAAAAAAAAAAAAAAAAATCAACACTCATTTTTTTAGGTTGCATCAATTGCAAGGTGGGAGATCGAATCATCACCTTTTAGGTGTTTTAACCATTAAGTTATGTTCGAATTGACACATAAAAATATCATTTTTTTTGATTTAACAAGTACAAGAGTGAGAATTAAACTGGTTTATTTTAAGAACAATATCATACTCATTATCCACTACACTATATTCAAATTAGCCACATAAAAGTATTTGTTAACTATGTTTGGATGGTTTCTAAGGATTGACTTTTTTTTTACACAATATGAGGGGTGGGAGATTTCAACCTTTGACCTCTTGGGTCGATACTACATGATTTATGTCACTTGAGTTATGCCCGACTTATTTTCTAGCAGCTCACTATTATATTATTTAATTTCAAATTTCAACAGGATGGTTAAATAAGAATGAAAGAAGCAAATTGTTTTTTTTTTTTTTTTTAAAGGGAAAAAGTTCAAACAAAATCAATCAGATCATCATTTTCAAGCACATGCAAGAAAGATAGAGCAGAAACTGGTAGAGTAAAAGGGAGCAATGGAGGGAAAAAAAATTACTGAGAAAATCAACGATGAGGCGGCCATCGGAGAACCTTCCAGACGAAGGAGTTTTGAAGTAATTTTGTCCATAAGGCAAATCGAGGCTAAATCCTTGCCGGCGACGAGATCGCCGGTGTCGGAGTTCGAATCCCCGAAGTTGAACGCCGCCGGATAATCAAATACAGTCGAACTTCCACAGCGGAAAATCGTCGAACACATTGTGAGCATCGGCAGAATCGCAAAGAATTTGACAAAAGAAATCGCCATGGCCGATCCTAATTCAGAAACAGAATCTGATGATTTTAATTTTCTGATGACGAAAGATCGATTTTCCGGCGGGATTTTATCGGGAGAGAAAGAGGGTTAGGGTTTAATTTAAGGGAAGGCAATATAAAAGGTCAAAGCTAAGCTTTCTCTTCGAGTTCGCCTCAATCCACACACTAACTCCCAAAATTTGCAGAGAAAGAAGAATGGAAAATGGCGGTTTAAGGCAGCAAAAACTTGGATGAAAATGTGTAAGGCCCACATTTGATAACCATTTGATTTTTGGTTTTTTAGTTTTTGAAAATTAAGCTTGTTTTCTCTCAATTTCTCTACAATGATTTTCATCTTTAAAGAAGCATTTGAATTCTTAGCTAAATTCTAAAAACAAAAACAAGTTTTGGAAACTACTTTTTTTAGTTTTCAAAACATGGCTTGGTTTTTGAAAACATAGGTAAAAAGGAGATAACAAAACAAGTAAATCCATATTTTTTGAAAACATGGGAGTAGCATTTATAGGCTTAATTTTCAAAAACCAAAAACCAAAAACTAAATGGTTTTCAAACGGGGCCTAAGCTTTTGTTTTTAGAGCAGTGCTTTGGTGCTGCCTGGGCAGCACCCAGCTCCAGCAGCCCACCTACGTGGCCCATTTTTATGGTGCCACGTGACTTTTTTTTTTTTTCTTTTCATTCTTTTCTTTTTCAATTTTTTAGAAATTTTCTTTTCATTTAATAACATTTCTTTATTTTTTACAAACTCTTTCCCAATATTAATTTTATTTTTTAAATTATATACTTTTTATTTTTATTATCTTTTTTCACCTATACAATACCATTTATTTTCAATCAATCAATTAAAAGTGTTATTTTTTTCTTTTTACAAACTCTTTCACAATATCAATTTATTTTTAAAATTGTATATTTTTTATTTTTATTCTCTTTTTTCATCTATAGAATATCATTTATTTTCAATTAATCAATTGAAAATTGAGAGTTTACAATAATAATGTGAGAAATATGCTTCATAACCTAAAGCTAACGACAGTCTCATAATCAATTTTATTTTTTTATTAAATTTTTTTTATTTGTCTTCTTATATTTTGTCCATTCTTCTTAATCAAATGAATTAGTAAAGGTGAATGATGATAACAATCAATGAAAATCACAATTGAGATTCAATTTCGGAGAAATCACCTACACCACAAAGGTTATTTTAGGAAACATATTCTTTCATTACTATTTTTAGCTCTAAATTTTCAATTGATTAGTAGGAAATAAATGGTATTGTGGAGATGAAAGAAATAAGAAGATAAATAAAAAATTATAAAACAAAAAAATTAAATTGATTATGAAACTGTCGTTAGCTTTAGGCTATAAAGCGTATTTCTCACATTATTATTATTATAAACTCTCAATTTTTAATTGATTAATTGAAAATAAATGGTATTGTATAGATGAAAAAAAAAATAAAAATAAAAAATATATAATTTTAAAAATAAAATTGGTATTGTGAAAGAGTTTGTAAAAAAAGAAATGTTATTAAATGAAAAGAAAATTTCTAAAAAATGAAAAAGAAAGAAAAAAAACAACTTAAAAAAGAGAGGTGTGAAAATGAAAAAAAAAAGAAAAAAAAAAAAAAGATTGCCACGTGGCACCATAAAAATGGGCCACGTGGGTGGGCTGCAGGAGTTGGGTGCTGCCTAGGCAGCACCTAAGCATTGCTCTTGTTTTTATAGTGTAATTTTAGGATAAACTATAAGTTTATTCCTTACCCCATCTCATAACCATTTGATTTTTTGTTTTTAATTTTAAAAAATTAAGTCTATAAATACTACTTCCACTTGTGGTTTTTCTTGAGTTTTCAAAAACTTGTAGAGAAATTAGGAAAAAACAAGTTTAATTTTCAAAAACTAAATAGTTATCAAACGGAACCTTACGTTTGGATTTGTGTTTAATAAGTTTCTGAACTTTAAAAATGATAAAAAAAAAAAATTGTTGAACTTTCAATTTTGTATACAATAAATCAGTGAATTTGAACTCAAAGAAAAAATCAGTCAATTTTATAAAATGTCGTATAAGTCAAGGATCTATTAGTTGGACATAAAATTAAAAGTTCAAAGACTTATTAAAAACTAAAGTGAAAGTTTAGTGATGTATTAGATACTCAAAGACCTATTAAACACAAAATTAAAAGTTCAGACACATATTAGAAACCTTTATAAGGTTTAGGTACACCTATTATTAGATATAAACGAGGTTAAATTACAAGTTTAGTCCGTAATTAAACCTTTTAAATAGGTTAAATTACAAGTTTAGTCCTCAACTTTCAAATTTGTGTCTAACAGGTTCATGAACTTAAAAAACTGTATAATAGATTTCTGAACTTTTAATTTTGTGTCTAATAAGTTCGTAAATTTTAAAACATATGTTGCATAGGTCAATGACCTATTAAAGACACAAAATTGAAAATTTAAGAATCTACTAGACACTTTTAAAGTTCAGAACCTATTAGACATAAAATTTAAAGTTTTATAGACCTAGCTATTAGACAGACTTCAAAGTTTATGAATTTATCGAAACTTGAAAGTTCATATATTAAACTTGTAATTTAACCTTAATTTAATTATATACAGTTTACTTTCTTATACTTTTGAAATTGTCATAGCGAACTTGTAATTTAACCTTAATTTAATTATATACAGTTTACTTTCTTATACTTTTGAAATTGTCATTGTCCTCGCTATTTTCTTTGATTAAAATTAATAGTTGGACTTCATGAGTGAAGAGTAATGGAAATTCAACCCGATAAAGTTACACTTCAGTTTTGTACTTTTAAAATGCTCCTTATTATCCTTTACCTCTTTTTTTTTTCTTGTTTTTTTTTTATTGAATTGACTTATCATCCTTATCTTTTTTTTCTTAAATTGAACTTATCTGTCATTGGTAAATAATGTGGCAAAGTTATTAAAAAAGATTTTATTTGGATTAGATTTTAAGCCATTATTTTGGTCAAAAATAAAAACAGAAAAATGGTTGAAGCCAGATAATATCCATAAGATCTATATGCATCATTTCCAAGGTGCAATCACATTTTTATTAATCCTTACTGTTATGGGTAAGATTTGGTCATGAGGATAATTTTAAAATATAAAGGAAGTGGAAGGGCAAACATGAAAAGAATAACTCAACACGAGACAAGACAGATCAAAAGGCAAAGGAGACGAGGCCTCCAAGACGATAAGAAGAAGGGAACTTGGGCCCGAGGCCCAAGTCCCTTGGTCGGCCTCGGCCTAGGCCGAGGCCGACCCCACCAAGGGGTCGAGCCCAATTCTCTTGTGATCCCTGGTCCTCGTTTAGCCCGCTCCAGCCTCTTTTCTCATCCTTATTCACCATAAATTCATCATTATGTCCTAGAAGGGCCCTATCGCAGAAATTAAAGACAAAACAGGGCTAAAATGCCCCGTATGTGTTGTAAACGTTAATGAGCCCACAATAATACTCACTCTGTATCTCACAATTGTTAAGAGAAGAAACTTGTTCTCTTACAAAACTTAAGAACACACAAGAGAAGAATATTGTTCTCTTGAATAATTTTCTTTGAATTGCTTTGCTTCTCAATTGACTTGGTTACAAATGAGGGAAATGATCCCTTTATATAATACCCCAAAAGACACTTCTAAAAGACACAAATTAAATAAGTACATGTATACATAATATTCATGTATCTTAACAAAATAACCTTCATGCATCAATGAATTCATGTATCTAGGAACTATAAATTCATGCATGTGTATCATGAATCTAGCTTAATTTCTAACATCCCCCCTTAAGCTAGACTTCCATGACTTCAAGCTTCTCCCTCATTTTCAGAAACAAGTTAGCTTTTAATGCCTTTGTGAATATGTCTGCAACCTGCTCTTGTGTTCTGCAATACTTGATGCAATACTTCTCCATCTTTGATCAATTCTCTGATGAAATGATATTTGATCTTTATATGCTTACTCTTTCCATGAAAAATTGGATTTTTCACAAGAGAAATTGATGAGCTATTGTCACAAAATATGACTGTCTCATTTTCTTGAGAACACTTAAGTTCTTGCAGCACCATTCTCAGCCAAAGTGCTTGACAACTGGTTGTAGATAAAGAAATATATTCAGCTTTTGTTGTTGATAAGGCTACAACGTCCTGCTTATTTGATGCCCATGAAACTGCGCCTGAACCAATATTGAACACATATCCAGAAGTACTTTTGTAATCATCAATGTTTCCTCCCCAATCACTGTCACTATAACCAACTAGAACATTATCTATGTTCTTCTTATAGTGAATTCCATGATCAATAGTTCCAAGAATATATCGGAGAACTCTTTTTCCAGCTTCCCAATGACTTCTCCTTGGTGATGCCATAAACCTGCTCAACAAGCTGACTGAGAACATAATATCAGATCTAGTTGTAGTTAAATACATTAAACTCCCAATGAGACTTCTATAAATGGTGGCATCAAAATCTTCACTCTCATCATGTTTGCTCAATTTCAAACCTACTTCCATAGGAGTATTGGTTGGATAAGCATTCTCCATTTTGAACTTTACCATCAAATCTTTTGCATACTTCTTCTGGGAAATGTTGATCCCATGATCACCTTGCTTAACTTCAATGCCAAGGAAGTAATGAAGTAAGCCCATATCAATCATCTTAAATTCTTTCTTCATGCTCCCTTTGAACTCTTCAAGCATCATGGTTGAAGTTCCCGTAAAGATTAGATCATCAACATAGAGAGAAATGATTAAAAAATTACCATTTTTGCCTTCTTTTGTGTAAAGAGCATGTTCATATGGACATCTTTTAAAACCATTCTCTAGGAAGAAACTGTCGATACGACTGTACCAAGCTCTTGGTGCTTGCTTCAGCCCATACAATGCTTTCCTCAGTCGACACACCTTATTTTCTTCTCCAATCTTGACATAATCAGGTGGTTGTTCAACATATATTTCTTCCTCCAGATACCCATTTAGAAAAGCTGACTTGACATCCATTTGATGTACTTTCCAGTCATTTTGAGCTGCTAGCGCTAGAAGCAAACGAACTGCCTCTAAGCGAGTCACAGGTGCAAAGATTTCTTCATAATCCACACCATACTTTTGCTTATACCCTTTGACGACGAGTCTTGCCTTGTACTTCTCGACTTCTCCATTTTGCTTCAGCTTTGTTCTGTACACCCATTTTACTCCAAGAGATTTTCTACTCTCTGGTAGTTGTACTAGCTCCCATGTTTCACTTCTTCTTATTGCATCAATCTCTTGATCCATTGCTACTTTCCATTTTTCATCTTTAGTCGCCTCTTCAAAATGTATGGGATCATCTGCATCTGCAAATAAAGCAAAATCAACACGATCATCTTCTATTATTCTTCTTGAAACATCATAGATCTCTTGAATATTTCTTGTCTTCCTTGGTGGAGTTTCTCCATGTTGGGATTTATGCCCTAAAGCCTCGTAATTAATAATCTATTTAATAATAATAATAATTTTGATTATTTTATTTGCAATATAATATTATCCATTATATGAAAAATCCAATCAGATATGTTTATTTTCAAAGATCAAAAGCAAAAGGTTTGCGAACTAGTAAAGGTTTATTTATGAAATGAATTTTACCTTTAGATCTGTGAATATAAGGTTTGATAAAAGTATCAAAATCTATGACTTTGGATAAATATTAATGAAGCTTGTATAGACAAGAAAATCATTAATTGCTTAGTGCATTTTTCTCATGTTTTATGTTGGTGATATTTTTACCTATTATGAATGATGTAAGATGTCTAACATAAAATGTTGATTAAGTAACCAATTCCAAATAAGTGATTTGGAATGACTCAGTATATTTTAAATGTCCAAAATGAAGATTTTAATGACAAAATGTTAACTTTGTCTCAAACATCTTATATTGACAAAATTGTTGTCAAATATTTGATTTTTATGTCTAAGAAAGTGTATCTTAAGACACCTCAAATGTTGAGAGTATATGATATGCATAAATGAGACTGAATATTTAATATACAATTGGTTAGCATATATCAGTTAAACGAATGGTATGACCATTTGAGTAGAAAATTAAAAACTTTCTCAAATTATCTATGGATGATGAGAAATTTTTGTGTATGAAGTTAAAGATTTGATCTTTACAAGATACACTGATTCTTGCAAAGATTTAGGAAATCTATGTAAAAATAAATCTTACCCTAGGTGGTGGAGTATGGTATATAAGTTAAAAAAAATTTTGCTTGTGAAGCAAGAAAATGACTTGTATGACTCAAATAGTTCCTTAAAGATCTGAAAGGTGTTTCAGATATGATTTAGTCTATCCTCTTTATTATGATAATACTGGTGCAAAGATTAATATTAAGGACATTAGAAAACACCAATGTATAGGGAATCATATCGAGAGAGAGAAAGCATCATGGTAGTGACCAAGATGGATTTTAACGGCAGTTCTTTGGATCTATATAAAAAGACTCTCCAGGCTAAAGTGTTTGAGGGTCATCTAGAATGTCTAGGATTACGAGACATGTCTCATCTTTGCTAGGGCAAGTGGGAGAACATGTTGGGTATAGAGTATGCCCTAGGATACATGTCTCGTCGGCTTTAGTGCAAGTGGGAGATTGTTGGGATTTATGCCCTAAAGCCTCGTAATTAATAATTTATTTAATAATAATAATAATTTTGATTATTTTATTTGCAATATAATATTATCCATTATATGAAAAATCCAAGGTTGTTAGTGTAATCTTGAACAGTATGTGGTTGACATATGAGAGGATCATGTTCAAGAAATAACCTAAAGGGTCATAGTATGGATAAGGTTGGGTGCCTTATCCTGGTAACACTATTGATACGGCCCACTTTGTAATAGTTACAAATAATTTGATCCAAATCATTCATGTGGAGACATGTGAGTGGGGGTATCTTATACAAGGAGTTTGTATAAGACTGGACCGCGAAATATTTAATCTCTCTTTATAAATCCGTTAATTGAGAAGATTAATATTTCATCAGGATGATCATATGCGACTCGATCTTAATCTTGAGTGAGTTATGAACTCCTGCCTGTGAGGGCTTGTCCTTTGATTTGCATGGGTGAGAGTGGATTTTGTAGCCGATTCAATATGCCTACCATTTTGGGGACTTGACCAAATAGGTAGCTGGAAACATAATCTCACAAGATGGAATTCACTCATTCCCATATAGGGTAAGTAGATGAGTAGTTCCCTTAAGTGCTGATTTCAGGACTTGAACAATGGGGCCTCACCCTCTCATTGGCCCGAGAGGGACTTAGTTTATAATTAGATTATAAACATATTGTTCATTAGAGGATCAGTGGTACTTAAGGTGCAAGATGTAATTATAGGGGTAAAACGGACTTTTGACCCAGCTGTAATTACGAACAACTCGTGAATGATCGACTTGCATGTAATGATTATATCTATGGACACAACTTGTCCTACAGTACATAAGAGTGCAACTCTAGGTCTATAGTGGAGTGACCTATAGTTAATGAATGAAAATTAATTAATTAAAGAGTTTAATTAATTAATTTTGTATCATTGGAGCTTATAATCTGTAGGTCCATAAGGTCCCCTTGCTAGCTCATAGTAACACTAAAAGATCAATTTAGTTGAAAGAAAAAATTTGAAATGTTCAAATTAATATTTAATTTGAAGTGTTCAAATTAATATTTAATATATTAGATATATTAAATATAAAAGAGGAAAATATATTTATTGTATTTGATACATTAAATATTAAAATTTGAAATGTTCAAATTTAATATTTAATTTGAAGTGTTCAAATTAATATTTAATATATTAGATATATTAAATATAAAAGAGGAAAATATATTTATTATATTTGATACATTAAATATTAAAATAATTAATATATATTTGATATATTAAATAAAAGATATTTATAGAATTTGAATAAGATTCAAATAAATAAATATCGTAGGAGATTTGAATGAGATTCAAATAAATATAAGATATATTTTAATATATTAGATATTAAAATATAATATTTTAATTATGGCAAAGATTTTCCATTGGTCTCTATAAATAGGACCCTTGGGTTGAGTCATTCTACACAATACACATCTCCCAAAATAGAGAGAATTAGAGAATTCTCTCTAGACCCCTTCCTCTCAAATCCCTTGTGGATTTTCTTTCAAGAGGCTCTCACAAGCCTTGGTCCTGTGTTCGAGTCATAGCTAGGAAGACCTTGTGGAAGAGATAAAGATCCGCCAGAAGAATCTCCATATTTGAAAGATATTTATTGCTTAACCTTAATTTATTGTTTAATTCTAAATAAAATCAAAGAATATCCAATGCTTCCGCTGCGGGATGAAAAGTTCATTCCTTTCACTCCATCACTTGTGGAATGTGGAGATGAAGATGAAGAAGCCACTGGCTGAGTCCCTTCAAGCTCCAAGTCTTGAGCTACTATTTTGTCATCCATGTCAACAAGTAATGGATTCTGGTCTTCATTTGCTACATCCCATCTCCAAAATTCTGCTTCATTGAATTTGACATCTCGACTAATAATGATTTTCTTGCTTATAGGATTGTATAATCTATAAGCCTTGGAGTTCTCATTGTACCCAACAAAAATGCATTTCTCTGATTTATCATCTAGCTTACCTATTTTCTCATCAGATATGTGAGAATAAGAAATGCAGCCAAATACTCTTAGGTGACTAACAGTTGGATTTAAAACACTACATGCTTCTTGAGGTGTAAGGCCTTGAACACTTTTGGTTGAAGCCCGATTCAAGAGATAAATGACACATGTCACTGCATCTCCCCAAAATTCATCCAGAAGCTTCTTAGCCTTCAACACACTTCTTGCAAGCTCCATTATTATCCTGTTCTTTCTTTCTGCAACTCCGTTTTGTTGAGGAGTTCTTCGAACAGTCTTCTGGTGCTTGATTCCATTTTCCTTCAAGAAATCTTCAAAAGCAATACATTCACCTCCGCGATCAGAACGCAATGTTTTCAACTTCAAGTTGCTTTCATTTTCAACCATTGCTTTGAATGTCTTAAAACACTCGAAAGTAGAACTTTTTTCTTTTAGCAGGAAAATCCATGTCTTCCTACTATAGTCATCAATAAATGTGAGAAAATAACGATTACCTCCAAGCGTAGTAGTTCGCATGGGTCCACATAAATCTGTATGGACAAGCTCAAGAGGTTTTGATGCTCTCCAAGCATTTCCTGTCGGAAATGGACTTCGATGATGCTTCCCCAAAATACATGCTTCACAAAATTGACCTTCCTTTTTAATATTTGGCATTCCTCTCACCATATGTTGTTGACACATGTGAGATAAAGTGTCAAAGCTCAAGTGCCCATAACGATAATGCCAAAGCCATGACGTATCTTTTACCAACATCTCGAAACATAAAAGCTTCTCATAAGACATTTTAATAGGAAACATCTTGTTGGTAGTCATATGTACCTTCGTTACGAGACCTCCATTCTTGGTTCTGATCTCGCACATGTTTTCTTTGAAGATTACATCATGCTTTTTCAATAAAAGTTGCCCAACACTTAAGAGGTTGTGTTTGAGACCAGGAACATAATACACATTAGTAATTCTTTTTGCTCCATTCTTTGTCTTGACAAGAATATCTCATTTTTCTTTGACTTCGAGCTTCTTGTTATCACCAGTCTTCACCTCATTATGTAGAGATTCGTCTAAGGTTACAAAAATATCCTTCCTTCCTGTCATATGGTTACTGCAGCCACTATCAAGATACCATATATCTTCGGTGCTTGTTTCTTGGACATTGCAGGTGAGAAAAAGAAGACCTTGGTCATTATCCTGTTGTTCATGCATTAGGGTTGTTTCTGTCTGATTAGCCTTTTTGGACCAACAATCTGCTTGAAAATGACCATAATGACCACAATTGAAACATTTTATGTGAGAATAATCTCCACGACCTCTACCTCTGCTTCTTCCTCGACTTGAACTTCTTCCCCTTCCTCTATTTAAAGAAGCTTGATTATCACTTGTTTCAAAATCAGAATTTTTGAAATCATTGGATCTTCCATTTCCTCGACCACCACGTCCACCTCTTCTTCCACTAGATCTTCCTCTAGAAGAAGTTTGCATATGAAAAGCTTCTTCTGAAGGATTAGAATCAAATCGCTTCAATCTAAGCTCATGAGATTGAAGAGATCCGATTATGCTATTAATGGAGAGAGTTGACAAATCTTTGGATTCTTCAATTGCGACGACAATGTGTTCGTATTTTCTAGTCATGCTTCTAAGGATCTTTTCAACCACTCTTTGATCTTCAATTGTTTCTCCATTTCATCTCAGTTGATTAACAATTAAGAGAACACGATTGAAAAATTCTTCAATAGTTTCAGCATTTTTCATTCTAATGGTATCAAATTCAGCTCGAAGTGCTTGCAATCTTACCATTTTTACCTTATCTTCTCCTTCATATAGACTCTGTAATGCATCCCATGTTGTTTTAGCAGTTGTAGCTCCTGAAATTCTTTCGAAAATATTTTCATCTACAGCTTGGTAGATAAAAAATAATGCCTTTTTGTCTTTCTTTCTAGCATCTTTCAACTCATTGAGTTGTTGTTGTGAAAGACATTCCTCACGTTCTTGCTCCATATATCCATTTTCAACAATGTCCCAAAGATCTTGAGATCCATAAAGAACCTTCATTTGTTGACTCCATCGTCTATAATTCTTTCCTTCAAAACGAGGAAGCTGAGGTTGCAACATATTGTTGGATGACATCTTTTAACTCTCTCTGATACCACTTTGTTGTAAACGTTAATGAGCCCACAATAATACTCACTCTGTATCTCACAATTTTTAAGAGAAGAAACTTGTTCTCTTACAAAACTTAAGAACACACAAGAGAAGAATATTGTTCTCTTGAATAACTTTCTTTGAATTGCTTTGCTTCTCAATTGACTTGGTTACAAATGAGGGAAATGATCCCTTTATATAATACCCCAAAAGACACTTCTAAAAGACACAAATTAAATAAGTACATGTATACATAATATTCATGTATCTTAACAAAATAACCTTCATGCATCAATGAATTCATGTATCTAGGAACTATAAATTCATGCATGTGTATCATGAATCTAGCTTAATTTCTAACAGTATGAAGTTGAAACGGACCAAAACCGACAGGAGACCGACCCAGGACGAGAAGGGATGAAGAAACGAGCTTGGGAAGAAGCCCAAGCCCGTGGTCGGCCTCATTTTGGGCCTTGCCATGGTCTTACATCGCAGGGATGAAGACTGGGGCTTGTGACCGGCCCGAGCCAGAGCCCGAGCCCGTGGTAGGCCTCGGCCGAGGCCAAGGCCGACCAGTTTGGCAAGGCCCAGTTTTGGGTTTTGCCTCGATCCCTTATGGCCCGTGTGCCCTCGGTTCAGCCAAATTGAACCTTTCCTTTCCCCATTCGAAGACGGAAACCCACGAAAAACCCTAGGAAAGAAGCTATTTAAGCTCTCCCTGATGGGGGAGCAGGGTAAGTTCAATCATTCTCCAGAACTCTTGCTACACTCTCTAAAAAAGTCTCCCAGCTAACTTAAACATCGGAGCCTATGTGGCAAGTACCACACCGGTACCTAGCTTTTTCACTTGTCTTACAGGTCACGTGTTCTTCCCTGATCTAAACAAATTTACCGTCGTTGTCACGTGAAGGCCATGTGAGTTTTCCTGTCTGGATTTTGGCAACAACACTTACTAACGACTTCAAAGATGTTTGGTAAGTTGATAATTAAAATTTTTAAAATGTTGGGGTTAATTGAATTTTTTTTTTTTTTTTTTTTTTTTTTGAAATGGGGCTAAAGTGAAATTAAAGTTTAAGTATAAAGACAAAAATAAAATGGAACCAAATTTGATGAGGGAGTTCATTGATTTATTATTAGTAGTAGTAGTAGTATTTGATAAAAGTCCATTGAAGTTAAAGTTTAACCGACCTTTCTTTTGAGAAAAAAAAATTAACGAAACTTTGCTGAGAAAAGAAAAGGATCATTTTGCAAGAAAAAGTGGTTGTTCGAAATTTCCTTCCAAGGGAAATTTCATTTTTACCTTATATTTCATTTTCAATTGATATAATTGTTTTTCTTTAATTTAAGGGTCTTGAAAAGGAAGAGAAAGAAATAATTGCCAAGATGAAAATCTTGTATGGTATAAATGAAACATTTTCTAACTTGATAGGATTTCATAGGGTGGAAATTCAAGGAGATATACTTATGTGAGCGTCTTGGAGAAATGTTAAATTAAATATCTTTAGTTGATATATATTTAAATTAATATATCAAATCGGTCCCTTATTTTTAATGATAATTTAAGTCTAATCTCAATATTATGAATAAAGTTTACTGAACGTCTCGAACATTCATGAAAAGTAAAAGAAGTCAGTTAGAGTTAGTGATCGAAGTAAGATCGGACCAGTTCCAACATTGTCCGTCTCTGATTTATGAAGAACCGATGTTAGTGTCAATATTAGAGAGATGAGAATGATTATGAAAAGAACAATATTTGTCTGCCCATATGCAGATTTATGTAGAATAATATCTTATTAATTTTCTTATGCAGTGTATTTTTATTGTATTTAATATAGATCATATGCAGACTCCATTAAAAAAAATTGGCTAAAAGTAGCCCACATTAGAAACTAGAAAGTTAGTTGGAGTTTTGGTTGGCGAGCAATAGGTCAAATGTTTTTTTTCTTGTGAAAATAAATGGGCGGGGTAGGTGTAGGTCTTCCTTGCATGTAAGATCAAAAGAGAAAATAAATGGGTCTTCCTTGCATGTGAGAGAAAGGAGAGAGATGTATTTCATCTTTATAGTGTTGCATGTTAGAGAGAAGAGTGTGTTAACCATAATTTTAGTTGGCTTAACCAACCTATAATATATGATATTACGGAAGTTTGAATACTCTTTTCATTTAATTGTTTGTCATATCATCATCCATTTAAAAATGGTGTGGAGTTCACTAATATTATTAACAAAAATATATTTATAAGGCAAAACTATATAGTGTGAACAAAAGGAATATGATATTCCTGTAGTACTAGAAATTTTCTCAATATTGATTTTTTTCCCTATTATTATTATTAGAAGTGGCAGTAGTATTCGATAACAGTCCATTGAAGTTAAAGTTTAACCGACCTTTCTTTTGAGAAAAAAAAAAATTAACGAAACTTTGCTGAGAAAAGAAAAGGATCATTTTGCTAGCAAAAGTGGTTGTTCGAAATTTCCGTCCAAGGGCAATTTCCTTTTTACCTTATATTTCATTTTCAATTGATATAATCGGTTTTCTTTAATTTAAGGGTCTTGAAAAGGAAGAGAAGGAAATAATTGCCCAGATGAAAATCTTGTATGGTATAAATGAAACATTTTCTAACTTGAGAGGATTTCATATGGTGGAAATTCAAGGAGATATACTTACGTGAGTGTCTTGGAGAAATGTTAAATTAAATGTCTTTAGTTGGTATATATTTAAATTAAAATTTCAAATTGGTCCCTCATTTTTAGTAATAATTTACGTCTAATTTTAATATTATGAATAAAGTTTACCAAACGTCTCTAACATTCATGAAAAGTAAAAGAAGTCAGTTAGAGTTAGTGATCGAAGCAAGGTTGGACCAGTTTCAACATTGACCGTCTCATATTTATGAAGAACCGATGTTAGCATCAATATTAAGGATTTCATGAGGAGGGGGGGGGGGAATGATTATGAAAAGAATATTTGTCTGCACATATGCAGATTTATGTAGAATAATATTTTATTATTTTTTTGATGCAGTATATTTTAATTGTATTTAATATAGATCATATGCATACTCCATTAAAATTTTTTGGCTAAAAGTACACCACATTAGAAAGTTAGGAGTTTTGATTGGCAAGCATAGGTCAATTTTTTTTCTCATGAAAATAAATGGGCGGGGTAGGTGTAGGTCTTCCTCGCGTGTAAGAGAGAGGAGAGAGATGTATTTCATATGTATTGTTGCATGTTAGAGAGAAGAGTGTGTTAACCATAATTTTAGTTAGCTTAACCAAACCTATAAAATATCATACTGCAGACATATGAATACTCCTCTCATTTAATTGTTTGTCATATCAACATCCATTTTAGTATGAATTCAAAATACTCCTTTCATTTAATTGTTTGTCATATCAACATCTATTTAAAAATGATGTGGGGTTCACCAATATTATTTAAAAAAATATTTATAAAGCAAAACTATATATAGTGTGAATAAAAGGAATATGGTACTCCTGTAGTACTAGAAATTCTCTTAGTATATTACAACCACATCAATTTTACATATATTGAGCTAAGTGCTAATACTAGTTCACATTTAATTTGCTCGGCACAACTCAACTCAAAGATATAGATAAGGGCAAATCTTTACCTATCCCCTCAATTTGAAGAAATTATTTGGTGAGGATGCCATAATGTGACTGGTAGTTTTTCATTGTTGGATGGAAGAGAGAAATATTTCAAATTTATATTCAATAGTTATTAGAGAGCATAGTTATTATTGAATCTACATCTAATGATTATTATGAGGCATTCACATTGTGGCTGCCTCATTAAATAATTTGTCCTCAATTCGACACCCATGATGGCAAATCTTTACCTTAAATTAGTTGCACAATATTTTTACCTACATGATTCACGACATTGCATGATTTTCATCCAACTTTATCTATCTCTTATATATTTCGATGCCTTGATAAAATACCAAGTTGACACGACAATGATGACTTTGAGGCATCCTATTATGTATCCTTTCATATTGAGACATTATTGAATTTGGGCTCACTTGTCATCACAAGCACACAAATTTAATTCTTTGGAGGTGTGACAAACACACCACAAAAGCAATATAATTTGCTTGAATGTAGACTATTTTGAGGGATCAAAGAAAGAAAAGAACATATAGCATGGAACATCAAGGAAGAGGGAGAAATTAGTAAAAAGAGAGGGAACAACAAGAGGGAGAGAGAAAGTAAAGAGAGAATAGTTTAATCTTTAAGCTTTATTTCGCTTTAGTTACTGAACTTTCAAAATGTCTACTTTTAGTTCTAAAAATTTAAAAAAGTGACCATTCTAAATCTTGTATATTAATATTTTTTTAAGGACTCAACAAACGATAGATTGATGATGTGACATCTATGTCAAGATAGACACTCATATGGTTGTAATTTAAATACTAGACATCTATCAAAATTGGATCAATTTAAATGATAATTAAATAATAGAGTAAATTCATTTGTAGCACCAAAAATAATTATAATAAAAAATTATTGTTAGAGAAAAAACTTAATACTTTTTATATAACCATAACAAAATTTACATAGCAAACAACGAATGCTATGAAAAGGTTACCACAACAATTATAGTGATGAAGGAAAACCATATAAATTTGTTATAGCATAAGATTAAAGCTATAAATATTATATAATAGCATTAAGAAGATTTATTATACATTAAAGATAACATTAAGAAAAAGGCTATTATATATTAAAGACAACTTTACGAAAAAGCTATAATATGTTAAAGATAGTTTTAATAACAAACGCTATAAAATGTTTTCATATCAATATACACATGCTATACTTTCATGCTCTATTATAGCAATCGTTATAGCTATAAAAAACAAACACTATAAAAAGTCTTAGACTTTTAATAACATGGGTTGTCAGGACTTTCGAAAAAAGCTATAAAAGGTCTATTATCGCATGTTTTTCGTTAGCTATTGTATCAGTTATTTCTTGTAGTAAATGACTTCTAGATAAGGATTTTTCATGGTACCATCTCAATTATCAACAAATAAACACTATAAGGAAGCATTGTAGGTTTATAATTAAAACTATAATATCCTTATAATGGTACACAAGTCACTCATAACAAATTATAGTCATAATAGATGACAAACAAAAAGATTTTCTACTTACTAATTGCCGCCACGCCAACGTCCTCGAAAAGGGATATTCTAAAAAGAAGTCGCCACAATCTTTTTTACGGTGTGACTAGGCACCAAAATAAAACGAAAGAAAAAAGGTATACAAAAACCAGATTTGGGCTCAGGAGTTGTTTGTGTATGGGGAAGGTGTTAGCACCCCACAACACACGTTTAAATAATGGTGGCCAAATTCTATCTTGAATTGAAAAGAATTTTAGAAGTTTTTTAAAACAATGTCTTATTTTACCTCTCATTCCTCCAATATTCAAACGAATTCATGATCCCATAAAATAAGTAGAAAAAATCAATTGGTTTAGCTATATTAGAATCATTCCCAAAAACTTAAGGGCAAATTCCTCACTTCAAGAATATGAAAAAAATTACGATTTCTCAATTTCGTCATAGGAGAGTCTTTCATAAAAGAAAGTTTTTTTGTTTAAAAAAATAATTTTTTGCTTTAAGTAAATTCATTTTCTTGGGATCAAAATCTCGCTCTCTAAGATTATGATCTCTCACCTCAAGAATTTTAAAAAATTGGACTCCCAAATATTTCTAGATTCCATCGTAGGAATTTTTAAGAAAAACGACCTTGAAAAATCACTTTTTAGGAAAAGGTTACAAAAAAACTTTTGAAATAACATTTTTTTTTTTTTGTTTTAAACATGTTAATAAAATTTAATAGAAAAATTTAAAGGATTTGAAAATAATTTTGTAAAAAAAGAAAGCATTTAAAAAAAAAAAAAGAATATGAAAATAATGTAAAATGATAATTGAAAATACTAGCAAAAACCATGAACGAAACACAATATACAAAATGCAAACTAAATCAAGCTAACATGATAAGTATGTCCGCGTTGTTGGGCTACTAATGGATGACTTGATCTGAAAGTATTATTTGTAAATAAGCAAACAAGCACAAAATACAAGCATGTCAAAAATTTAAGGAAAACATATTGGAATCGATCTTGAACTTCCAAATAATCGAATCTTCATCTCAGAAAAATTAGAAAATTGAACTTCCAAATATTTCTAGATTCCTTCGTTGAAATTTTTCTAGTAAAAAAAAAAGTAAATAGACTAAAAAGATTGGCATATGTATTTTATAACATAACATGCATATATCAATTTAACATGGTAAACATGCTAAAAAAATAGAAACAACCTTTAAAATAAAGTAAATGAGACATTGAAACAACCTTTAAAATAAAGTAAATGAGACATTCAAATATATATATATATATATATATATATATATATATATATATATATATATATATATATATATATATATATATAACTTTTATGAGATAGAAAAATGAAATAAACACAAAAGTAAAAAAAAAATACATAATAAAAACTAACCTAAAAAAGTTAGAAAAAGGAAATTGAAAATAAGTAAACAAATATATTACAAAAAAAACGTAAAATTAAAAGAAAGAAAAAAATAAAAGGGATGGGAATAGACGGCATTATTGCTGCCCACATTTAATTTTTTTTTTTAAAATTTCCTCACGTTTTTAACACTCTTCTCCCTCTTTCTCTCTAAAGAGCACAACAAGCTACCCTTAAATCTTGTGCAACCCACTTTACAACCATATAATTTTTTTTTTTAATTTGTGGTTGTAAAGTGAGCTGCACCCAGGTTGCACCCAAGTTTTTTCACTCTCTCTAAAACCATCATTCTTTCCTCTTTTTTTATACAACTTTTTACTTTCATCTTTGTTGCTTTTATTTTTTTAAATAGAAGCAAACGCTCCTCTCAATTCGATTAAGGTATGTTACCCTCTCTTTTCTTTTGATTCCTTACCTTTTGCTTATTTTTTTTCGTTTGCATTTCCCTTTTTTTTTTCTTTTTCCGTAAATACAACTTACTAGATCTAAAGGAAAACAAAGGAGATGTGAGAGATAGATAAATAGCAGAAAAATGAAAAAAAAAACATGAAAAACACACTCGCAAAAAAAAGATCTAAAGAAGAAAAAGGCATATAAAGATAGGTAAAAAGCTCACGTTGCAAAAAAAAAAAAAAAAAAAGAGATGTAAAAAACAAAACTAACAAAAGTAAGTTTCTACTATTGTTTTTTCAGAGTGTTTAAGTACACAAAACCAATTTGTTGTTTGAGGTGTGGATCTTTAGGACAAAAAGCCCTATTAAATGTAATCTCCAACTAAACTAGGATTTTTCTAATGTGTTCTAGATTTTTTTTTTTTTTTTTTTTTTTTTTTTTTTTTTTTGTAGAGGACTCACTATGCAACTCTTTTTTTTCCCCTCTATGTGTTGTGTGTTCTAACACGGGATGCCTAGGAGACGGGCAAGGGGGTTTCAGCCTAATTGCCATCAGGCCAAGTCCCAATGTTTGAGCTTTCTATCAACCTAGTTTATTGATTGATGCGAACTTGTCAAGGGTTTGTCAAATTACAATTTATAATACCAATTCAAATTAACTATTTGTAGTAATTAACATTGGACCGGGTCGAACCACAGGGAACCGATTATCGATTTCTTTTAATTGGGTTTTTTATTGACACATACTGGGGGTTTTAGAATAAAGTGAGAAAGGCGTAAAACTAAAGTAAGGAAAGATAAAACGATCTTACCACATGCACCAATTCAAAGTATGTCAACTAACAATGTAAAATTGATCATAGAAACCAACATGAGATTCAATTTCGCAATTTATTGCCTAATCGACTTAACCGAAAAAATCGGATAAGCTCCTTGATGGTTGATTTCGCAAGTGCACGAATCGTTACAAGTAATACAATGATTGAAATCAAAGTTCATTCTCCACAGGGACTTAAAGCTACCTTCTCTAGCCTTAATTTTATCTAAGTACCAAATTGTCAATGAATGGAAAATTAAACTTGCTTGATGAATAAATGTGATTAAGCTCTAAAATGGTTAGTGCAAAATAGAGGATAAAACCAAATTGGTAAAAGCTCTAGAGCAATGACTTCATCGAATACCTCATCCTACTCTTTGTTCATTAATAGTCAATGTTTTCTTCTATTTCTAGGTTGTTGACAAGTTTTACCCTATAGACTCGATATTCTTTCTTAAGCAATAACGATATTCATTGAAATGTAAATTGTCTATATCTCTATGACAATTCAAACAATTCAATTATTACGCCCGTAGAACCTAAAATTGCCACAAAACCCACAAGGATATCTCTATCTCAAGTGTAAATTAGGGAAAACACTTCAGTTCATCAATGATTCTTGTCTCTCAACCTCAAATCATGACATAGAAATGATGTAAAGAATGGCCAAATCTCAACATGCTTTAAGTGCAAAAGTATTCTCACAACCATATATGAAATAGAAACATCATCTATTAACTAAGAAAGAGTAGGATTCGAGTATTCAACTACATCAAAGCTCTAGAAAGAAAAAGTTTAGTTCATAATGTAAAACTTAACAAAACCAACAAAAATCATCATTAGGGTCATTACAAACAGCAAAAGAGGAAGAATAAACGAAACAGAAACAATTCAAGCTTAGCTCTCATTCTTTTTGTTGCTAAAGACCTCCAAGATCTGCAATCCCTTATCTTTTTGTCTTTCTCCCTTTTTTCTCTATGTTTTTCGCCCCCAAGCTTCTGATTTGTGACCCCCCAAACTAATAAAAGATGCCCTTTTAAAGTTAGGGCAGTTAGTGTAGCGCCTAGGCACCGGAGACAGCGCTTAGGCGCTGTAAAAGAAGGCGTTGCAACGTTTCCAAAGAGTCTAGGTGCTGTCAATCTGCCTTCCCGCTCAAGTTTGGGCGCCTAGGGGCCGAGATTTCATTTATTTATTTATTTATTAGCTTTCAACTTGAAAGTCTTCAAACTTGAACTTTCAAAATGAAATCCTTCTTGCTCAAAATTTTATTAATCATCTCTTCTTTTCTTGAATCTTCAATAAGGCTCTAAAAGGCTCCAATTTCCATCAAGGTAATCTCGAACACTTCATTTTGCTTCGTTAGCTCGGTTTCTACAAGATCAAGAGAAATTCACATCAAAGTTCACTAATTCAATACTGCTAGCCAATAAATGGGCATAAATATAGCATTAAATTAGTGCTATCACTCATAAGCAAACTTAGGCCCCCTAAACAACTTAATTCAATCTAGTATCGAAGTAACTTCTAAACGAGCCCTAATTAGCTGGGCACGATAGCGTTCCATACTAACGTAACTAGTAGCATTACGTTCTAGGGATTGATTAAGACGTGTTCATTAAACAAGATAGCCATATTTAACTAGAACGTTCTCTTAATCCTAAGGTCTATCATGCAAAATACGAAAAGGGACGATCATCCACCTAATGCAAACAAGAGCCAACAAACTTGCTACTCTAATTAGCACAATGAACACGATCGACGTGATTAAGTCGTCAATTTAATCTACAACATGCCCATAATTAATTAAAGCAAGAATCAAGGGACAATAAAGCTACTGAAATTGATATGAAAATATAAAACATAATCTCACAAAAATACAAAGTTACCGACAATACACCTGGATTGGCGTCGAAAGTCTAGCCGACTATCGACATGGTGAAGTCCGACACTAAGGCTCTATCAAAACTCCTAAAACTAGTATAAAACTAATGAAAACAATAAGAAAATGACTAAAAGGGTCTCACAGTGGTGGAAAATTGAGAGACAAAATGACCTAGTTAGGAAAAATATCCTTTTATACAAATTGACGTAGCGTCAAGATGCTGTGGGCAGTGTCGAGACGCTACTAGCATCACGACAGGCTCACCGCAAAGTTTTGGCTTTGTTGCTCAACACTTGACTTGCATAGCGTCGAGACACTACCCTACATTTGCAACATTTTGTCTTCTTCAGCATCTTGATGTTGTCAGGGGCATTGAGATGCTTTCTCTTGAGACATTTTGGTCATTTCACTCATTCTTCATGCTCGGTTGCCTGAATGACCTCCAAATTGATTCGAATTAACTCCGAATTGATGCAAATGCTCAGAAACACATCATTTGCTCGAATTCCTACAAAATCAATAATTAAATTCATAAAAACCAACGAACTAGGATGAAATTAGTGAGATAAAATAGGACTTTTAGGTCCTTTCACAATCCCCAACCTAAATCTTGCTAGTCCTCGAGCAAGGCACAAGCAAAACAATAAAGAGATTCATTGGTTAGAATCTTATGACTCTAACCTTGATGCTTAAGATAACCAATCATTTACAAAAGAATAAGCTAAGCTCATGCACAGTCCATCCACGAGAAATTTAAAAACCTTTCTTGTCATTGCTTGCGTGTGTGTGTTTTTAGCCTCCCTAATGTGGTCTTTACAAGCACGGAGTAGGTTTACAGGGTCCTCAATTATCTTCCCTCTACACTGGCCCTAAGCACTAATTATTCAGGTTCCAAACAATCACGAGGGTAATAGGTTACTAGGTGCCTGAAAACTATCTTCGGGATAAACTTGCATCACCTTAACATACTAGCTTTCACACCACTGTTGTAGGGACCCTTACCCATAGCACTCGCTCAATGGATGGCCTAACTTATCACAACAAGGGTAACTCTTTTTACCTTTGATCACTAAACACATTACAAGTTTATTTTTTTTCGTTCTTTCTTTTCTTTTCTTTCTAAAAATAAAAACTTTCTTTCTAAGCTCAAAATTTCTTTTCTTTTCTTCTTTTGCATGCAAATAAGAAAACTTTTCTCCCTAAGTAACACATTACAAACCATCATGGAAAGTTGCAGTTAAACTAGGACTTAAGCCTATTAGGGTGACAACAAACCTCTAGACCCCTTAAAGCTACCTTCAAACTTGAAGACAACACATGTCACACCCCCTCCCAGCTCACTTGCCTAATCCTAGGAAGGAATGCGAAGACAGAGAATAGCAGCCCTCTTACTGCCACTCCCTGCCCAACCTAACATTAACCTGAATTTGAAAACAACGAAGCATATATGAACTAGTAAAATTGAGCGCACAGTTGCACACCTGAATAAGATGCAATCATTTTTTCATACTAGGTTTTCATAACAAGTCATAACATACTTAAGTATTACACCCCGACTAGAATGCTTTTATTTCAAAACTATATACAGGTGGAAGTATATATACAAGGACCTAAGTGGCGTGGTGGTAAACAGGTCTTGTCTAGGCTAAGCACCGGGAACTCGTTTGCTACCTGGGGAGAGAAAACATGTTGAAAACGTGAGCTGGGAAGCCCAATGAGTGACTATTTAATAAGTTATGCGTTCATAGGTAAAGTATCAAAATTAATTAAACAATGTCGCCAAATTATAGGCTTTAAGCACCACGATAATCAATGCATCAAAACTTATGATAAAGAAAACTTGTAGCATGATACCCTAGCTATGGTAGAGTCCTCTCTAACCAACAACTTCAATACCTCTCTCACGTGCACGTGGTATGCCATTTAGGCTCACTAGTCTCCCCTAATACCTTATCCATGTCCTTCAGTATTGGGGTCAGACCAACTACCACCCGAATACCTTCTCACTGTCCTTCAGTATCGGGGGTCAAGTTTTCTCCCTCCCAGGTACCTTCTCCGTGTCCTTCAGTATCGGGGGTTAATAATATACAAGGGCATGCTTTAAATAGTTAGGAAACATGTTTTGGAATCACATTCAGCAAGTTCTCAACATAAACACAAACTTTCATCATTAAACAAGCTTCCAACTTCAAGTGTAGTTCATCGTATGATTAAAAGAGAACTCATTAACCAAACTCATTTTTCGTGTTCTCAACGCATAAATTCTTTAACATAGCCAAACCATCATACTTTAAGTTTCAAGCAATTCAAACATGTTTTAGAGTGGATTAATGCATGGTACTTCCAAGAAAAACCCTACTTCCAAACTTAGGTTTCATGCTTGAACGCGGAGTAACAAACTAGTTACAATTATGCTTAACTTTCAACACCGACATTTATTAGTAGGAATTCAATGAAAAATGAATATAACTTAGTTTAAGCATGCTTCAATATCCATCACTAGTAAGCTTTTGAATAAATAAAGATCAACGCATAGGTTTTCAAACAAAATTACTCACAAACACCGGAAGGCTCCCAAGGCTTATAAGCTTCTCCTATCTTCGTTTGCCCTGAAAATGAATTCCATAACATTAATCCCTTTTGCTACTTGGCCCAAAAATTGATCTAACTCAGTCACATAACTCATAGGATAGTAATTGCACACACTTGGCAATAGGGTATAACAAATTGGAACACAACTTCCTTAAGCTCTCTAGACCCCTCTGTTTTGAGCCAAAAATTACAGATTCGACTTCCAGCATGAGTTTCTCAAAATTTAGCAAAACAACCACCAAATTTTATTTGATAACCCTCAAATAAAACATCTAAACTTACTTACCTCAAAATTTTAGCTTCTAATTCGTCCTCAAGAGCTCAAAATCACCAGATTTCTTCACCATGTTCTGCTGGCCGAAAAACTGGGAACACCTCTCGGTTTTCTTAAATTTTCACGACCTTCTTCTTCATATTTTCTCACAAAATTTTCCAGACCTAATCTTCATTCAATTTCTGAGATTTTGGCTCAAGAATCATCGAATTTACTCAAGTGGATTGAGAGATATGACTGTTTTAAGTTTATCCACTTCCTAGAGCTTCCAGCTGTCTACTGTAGTCACAAGTGTTGGACAGCTCATCCTTCCACTATAACAAAAAAACTCCAACGAAAATGTAACTAAAATGGCCAGCTCCTCCTTCTCTCTTTAGACTTTAAGTCCCTTTCAATCCACCTAAATTGTAAAGAAATTTTAACTAAATTAATTAGAAATTACAACTTTTGTATTCAACACAACATACACCTAATGTGTACCCAACTTGCTCATGACTTTAACTTACTTCAACTCAACTTTTAATATGCTTATCCCAATGCGTAACCTGTCTCCTTATGAAGCTTTGTGTACGTTAATATCCACAACTTAAGAGATTCCCAAATTCTACCACGACATCTTTTAGTGCAACCTATATCAATTTGCATATGTCAAAACATCATATATGAGCACAATATGATCAAAAGAGAGTTTAGGGCTCACAACACATGACAAGTTAATATGCACAAAACATGCAAGAAAATCAAATAATTTTTTTTAAATATGCTCAAATTAGGACAACGTGCTCAACTTCAATAAATTTGCAAATAAAAGCTATAGAAAGCGTGTCATAGATTGTCCTAATCATGAAGCATACAATCAACTCATCAAACAAATCAAGCTCAAAATTTTCAACAAAAATATATAGTCTAACACACAAATACTCAGGACTCAACATTAAGCTCAATAACATAAAACCACCCCCAACCTAACAATTACTAACTTTATCCTTCTCTTATTTCTTTTGGAAAGGAGAAAAGGTTAAAGCATACAAAATAGCTCATTTATGCTTATCTCCATATAACTTGGTTAGATGTCATGACCTTGAACTATAATTCAACTTCAGTCTTATCTTGAAACCTAGATTGATGGTAGTCACTTGATATATATTGGAGTTCTATACGAACTTTGAGAAAGGTAAATGACATCTCAAAACCTTACAAAGAAGACCAATTGATCTATACTTTCTTGGCAAGATTTGCATTTGTCAAATTGGGTAATTCATCCTCTTGAACACTTCATCAAAGAAGGCCTTCATAAATTTCCTTGATGATAGCTAGAATGGAAGGATGCTCTTCAATACTAAACAATGCATCCAATGGAAATGTTGACGCAAAAAACTTTTTTTACAAGACATTTTCTTTTTGTAATTCATTGGATGCATGTGGAAATTTTTTTTAACAATTTTTCAAATGAAAGCCTAACATATGGTAAAAATTGCAACAATAATTCAAGTCTAAGGATAAAAATTTCAACATTTATTCA
The DNA here is from genome assembly GCA_033996785.1 of Trichosanthes truncata. Classification (NCBI taxonomy): domain Eukaryota; kingdom Viridiplantae; phylum Streptophyta; class Magnoliopsida; order Cucurbitales; family Cucurbitaceae; genus Trichosanthes; species Trichosanthes truncata. Next base: position 39,834,851 of record JAWPNB010000004.1, on the reverse strand, counting down.
AGTCTAAGGTAATTTATTGTAGCATTTATCCAAGTTTAAGGTCTAATTTGATAAAGTTAAAAATTTAAGATAAAAATTAATTCATCATGCCAAGTTTAGTAAAAATTGAATTTTTCTCAACAAAAATTAAATTTATAAAGTTGAAAGCTGTGGGAAAAAAAGTTAATAAATACCATATTTTGGATGCTTAAATAAGAGTGTGCCTTATACATTATAAAAATTTGTGGTCAAGTTTAACAAATGTGAGTACATGACCTACATAAAGAAAATGATTTTGATTTAACCATTTTGGCATTACCTTTATTTTACTTTTAACACATTGACGATGTTAGTTCGAGTATTTATATGAGCATATATTTTCTCCAAAAAAAAAAGTGAGCATATACTTTTAACAAATTGACGATGTTAGTTTGAGTATTTATATGAGCATATATTTTCTCCAAAAAAAAAAAAGTGAGCATATATTAAAACCGCATGTGTTGGAGAAATTTATTAGGTCAGTGAATATTAGGTGAGAAAATAATATACTAAGAACATAAATAGTTATTCTTTTTTTAAGAAAAAAAATCAATGAATAAAATATACATTTTAAAAGTTCAATGACCGAATAAAAAAAAAACTTAAATTTTAGGGAACGAAATGAACATTTTAAAAGTTGAAAGACCAAAATAGAATAGACTTCATAGTTTAGGACCAAAATGAAAGTAAAGCGTTTATTTTATATAATTTTATCTACTACAAAATAGAGTTTAATTTTGATTATGCCTCTGTGATAATTGACATGTAACCAAGGTCAGAGGTTCAGAATGTCCCCTTCTTGAAGGTTGTTGAACTAAAAAAAAAAAAGAAATTATATATAATAATATAAATCGTAAAAAAGAAAGAAAAAAAAAGTGTTAAAAAAATTGGGTTTTAATATGCGAAAAAACGCGAAAACATGGCCACTAGCGGAGAAAAGTCTTTAAATCAAATACATAATTCCCCACTTCTTCAATGTGAAGTCCTCTGCTCTGTAGATTATTGAGGGGCCATGGCCAAGTGTTTGATGAGCCACTTATTTTAATGCATTCTTATCCATTTTTGCTCTGTTTTCTTCAAAAACATTCCCCTGGCAGAGAAAATTGTTACTTCACCGTTTCCGATTTTTTTTCTGTTCATTGCTTTTGTGATGGGTTCTCCCTTTGCTCTGGTAGAATCATCGTTTTCTTCTCCAAAGTTCGAATGGAGTTATGATGTGTTTTTGAGTTTTAGAGGAGAGGATACTCGTTCCAACTTCACCAGTCGTCTTGACATGGCCTTGCGTCAAAAGGGAGTCAATGTCTTTATAGACGACAAGCTCAACAGGGGTGATCAAATCTTTGAATCCCTTTTGAAATCTATAGAGGAAGCTTTGATTTCGATTGTTATATTCTCTGAAAATTATGCGTCTTCCTCTTGGTGTTTGGATGAATTGGAGAAAATAATTGAGTGTAAGAAATCCAAGGGCCAAAGAGTTTGGCCTATTTTCTACAAGGTAGATCCATCGGATATACGACAACAAACGGGTAGTTTTGGAGAAGCATTGGCCAAACATCAACCTAAGTTCATCATGAAGATCCAAACATGGAGGGATGCTCTCACTGCTGCTGCCAATTTATCTGGTTGGAATCTAGGAACTAGGTATGTTTTTGCAGAGATTTTAATGTCTCTTTTCCTGTCCAAAATTCATTTTCAATTCCCTATTTTTGTTTTTCCATTTTGTGAACGCATTAACCGATCCCCATGAAACAATCCAACAACAAAAAAAACAGACTAATTTTAATTTTAGAATACTCCATCTTAAGATGCAGTTTAACTTCATCTACTATTTGCTATGTTCATCGTCTTTTATTTTTGTATGATGTATCAAACAACAGGAAGGAGGCTGATCTTATTCAAGACCTTGTTAAAGAAGTGTTGTCTACATTAAATCACACTTGCACGGATTTATATGTGGCTAAGTATCCAGTTGGAATTGATTCTCAATTAGAACTTTTGAATCACTCCCAATATTGGACACAACATTTGTCTGATTGTGTTTACATGGTGGGAATTTACGGCATTGGAGGTATTGGTAAGACAACTTTGGCCAAAGCATTATACAATAAGATTGCTAATCAATTTGAAGGTAGCTGCTTTCTATCAAATGTTAGAGAAGCTTCAAAGCAATTCAATGGCCTTCTTCAACTACAGGAAAAGTTACTCAATGAGATCTTAAAGGACGATTTGAAGGTTGGCAATCTTGACAAAGGAATTAACATCATAAGGAAGAGTCTGTGTTCTAAGAAAGTTCTTATAGTTCTTGATGATGTGGATAAGCTTGAGCAATTAGAAGCATTGGTTGGTGGGCGTGACTGGTTCGGCCTGGGTAGTAAAATCATCGTGACAACAATAAATAATCATTTACTTTCTAGTCATGGATTCGACAAAATGCATTATATTCGAGAATTGGATCAAGACAAAGCCCTTGAGCTTCTTAGTTGGCATGCTTTTAAGGAAAGTCATCCATCAAGTAATTATTTAGACCTTTCAGAATGTGCTACAAGTTATTGTAAAGGTCATCCTTTGGCTCTTGTTGTTTTGGGTTCTTTCCTGTGTGGTAGAGACCGATCAAAATGGGAAAGCATATTAGATGGATTTGAAAACTCTCTGAACAAAGATATTAAAGATATTCTTCAAATAAGCTTTGATGGGCTTGAAGACAAAGTAAAAGATATTTTCCTTGACATTTCTTGTTTGTTTGTGGGAGAAAAAGTTGACAATGTTAAGAAGATGTTAAACACATGTCATCTCAATCTGGATTTTGGAATTATAGTTCTCATGGATCTTTACTTATGACGGTTGAAAATGGCAAGGTGCAAATGCATGATTTAATACGACATATGGGTCATAAAATAGTATATGGTGAATCTTCTGAGCCTGGAAAAAGGAGTAGGTTGTGGTTGGAAAAAGACATTTTGGAGGTGTTTATAGAGAACTCAATGAGTAACCTTACTCAAAGTGTATCTTTTATTTACTTATTTCCAAGACTTTGTGATGGAAAATGTTGGTGAAAGTAAGTTGTGTCAATAACGTTAAATTACTAAATTTATGACTTTGTAGGGAACAGATGCAGTTAAAGCCATAAAGTTGGACTTGCCTAAACCCACAAGGCTACACATTGATGCACAAGCTTTTAGAAACATGAAAAATCTGAGATTGCTTATTGCTCGAAATGCAAATTTTTCCACAAAGCTCGAGTACCTACCTAATAACTTAAAGTGGATTGAGTGGCCTGGATTTGCTCAATCATCTTTGCCGCCGGACTTTATTATGAAAAATCTTGTTGGACTAGATTTCCAACATAGCTTCATCAGAAATTTGGGGAAAGGATTTAAGGTAATTATATTTCTACCGGTGTATTTAATTGGAAACGTCTTCAATGATTTTCTTAGAAATTTTAATGGGTAGTTTACTTTTTTTATAAAAAAACTTACAAATGTGTATTTTTTAAATAATAATTTACAAATTTATGACATTTATGTAAAGAAAAATATTTGTTAATATGAAACAATTTTGGGAAATACTTGGGTACAGCTCTGGTTGCACCCATCTCCATGCAACCCACCTTTTCTAGACAGCAAAAAAAAAAAAAAATTGCTGCTGTATATTTCAAGTGGGCTGCATGAATTTGGGTGCAACCTGGGTTGCACCCAGTGTATTAAATGTCGCTCGACATGTCGAAATGTCGAGCGACATTTCGGCATGTCGAGGGGCTCGACATGTCATTGGGGGAGAATTTCGTTTTTGGTCCTTTGGATGACATGTCGTCGACACCCTGAAATGTCGAGGTGTCGGTGACATGTCGTCCCATATTGAGTTTTTTTTTTTTAAGTTGTCGTCCCATATTGAATTTTATTTCTTTAAGGAGAAACTGAGTACAAAATATAGAGCAATTAGATAAGAGTTTAGAAGATGTATATATGCCACTCTCTTAAACCCTAATAACAGAATAGGGCCAATGATCAATAAACTGATTTACACATAACTTAGGTTTCGGGGGAGTTGCCCCCGAACCCCAACCAGGGCGCTTCGCCCCTAGACCCCTACTTGCTGACCGGGCAATGAGACCCCCGTACTTGGTCATTCGAAGCGCTAGATAACAGGTTCAATGAATTTCTACACTCCAATTCCAATTCTCTTAATTTCCATCAAATGCTCTCAATTTCCCTCTAATTCTCTTAAATTCATTTCAATTCTCTCAATTTTCCTTCATAATTGTCTCATTGAATATAAAAAATTACATATATTTTAGATATATGATGTTAAGAAGAGTAATCAATTATATTATACTATAATTAAGTCACAATTAAGGTTTCATGAAATAATTCAAATAATTGTAATCAACTTTTAAATTTTTTTTTGCAAATTCCTACTCGCATCGACATTTCAAATTTTTAATTGACATTTATATTTAAATATTTTCTTAATTTTTAAATGTGATGCTTAAAAATAGTCCATTATAGTCTAATGAAGTCAAAATCAAAGTTCATTGGCTAAATCAAATAATTTTCATCAATTTCCACAATTTTTGTAAATTTTCCAAAATTTTCATCGACATTTTCATAAATTTTGGACCTTGACATTTCCATCGACATCGACATTTCGAAACTTGGCTGCACTCAAGTATTTCTCAAAAAATTTTAAATCGGTAAATGATTTATTAACATAAATAATAGTAATAAGTGTATTCTTGTTTTATGTGCTAGTACGTCATTGATTCACGTAAAGTCAATGATGCTCTTATTTTATTAACTTAAAAAATTTTAATGGGTATCTTACTTTCTTAAAAGATTTGCAAATATTGAATTTTTCCAAAAAGAAACGGTTTAAAATCATGATTAGCGTTAATAGTAGTAAAATGTATGTTCTCATTTTATGCCATAGTCATGGATTAATGTAATTGATTATTAATATCGAGATACGGATTAAGTATAATCATATAACAAATCACTCAAAGTCAAAGTTTATAACAGATTTACTTATTTATTGATAAACAGTTATAACTACTAGTTTACCTACATATTGATTAATGGTTATTATTGATTTATTTATGTTTTATTTTTTCTATAATCATATAACAAATCACTCAAAGTCAAAATTAGTCTAAAACATTCATTTAATCCTTCAAAATCATTTTAATATTTGGTTTTACTTTTTAAAACACAATTTATATATCATCAAAATTGAGTTTGAATGATTTTAGAAATAGTGGTTTTCGCAAAATCAATTTTTTTTTTATAATTGATTTATTAAAAGTGATTTTCATATAATCATTTTAATGTTTTGTTCTACACTTTTATTAATAGTGATTTTCAATGACTAAGGGCATGTTTTGGAGTGACTTTAGAATAAGTGTTTTAAGCTAAGTGATTTAATTATCTATGATTAGTTTTGTAAAAATGTTTAGTTAGAAATCATTTTAATATTTGGTTCCACACTTGTAAAAGTGATTTTAATTTAATTAAAAGTATTTTTAAAAAAAAATGATTAATGTTTGTTTTCAAAGTTGGCTTTAGAATCATCAAATTACTAAAAGAGTACTAAATTTGAGATTTAAAAAAAATATATGAGAAGGTGGTAGACGAAATTATCTAAAGAGATGAAAATTTAAGAGAGAAGAAATAGAAAGTTAGAGAAAAGTTTCAAAGAGTAGAAAAAAATGTTAGAGACAAGTTGGGATAAAAATATTAGAGAGAGGGACAAAAAATTTAGAGAGAATTTTAATAGAGTGAAAATTCAAAGTTAGAGATATATGCATAAAAATTTTGAGAGAATGACAAATTTTAGGAAGAAAAACTTTAGGAAAAAGAAGTTAAAAGTCAAAAACAAAAAAGTTCAAGAGAAAAAATTTAGAGAAAGAGACAAAAAATTATATAGAAAAAAGTTAAGTTGGAGAGAGAAAAAGTGAGAAAAATGAATAAAATTTTTGAAAAAAGAATAAAGTTAGAGATAGATTTTTTTTTTTTTAGTTTAACAATATGTGAAGTGGAATATTCAAACTTTTGACCTCTTTGTCGAGGTTATATGTTTTATGTCAGCTGAGCTATACTCATGTTTACATTAGAAATGAACATTATAAAACTTTAGAGATAAATAAAGTTAGAGATAGACAAAAAAAAAAATTAGAAAGAAAAAAAAATAACTTTTATCAAAATTTTAGAACAATATAATGTAAAACAGGAGTAGATTTATTTTAAAATGAAATAACAGTCATTTTAAAAATAAAATCGCTCACAATCACTCGACAAAAATCACTTAAAAATTATCTCTCAAGTAATTGACCGAGAATCACTTAAAGGGATAAAAATTTTAGTAAGTGATTTTAGAAGCATCCGAAATCACCGACTCACAATTGTCAAAGATCGCAATTTTGAAAGAAAAGTGATCATTCTAAAATCACTTCTTAACATGTCCTACATGCGTATTTTGCAATGATTTTGAACATGACAAAAATGATTTTGAGCTGTTAAACAATTCAACTAATATTTATATAGAAATTAGTTTATATGATATGATTTGGTTTGTTTTGGCATTAATTGTGTGTTGAGTTGTAATTAGTTGAACATCCTCCTAACAAGTAAATTGTGCTGTGTTTTGAACTTTGTGTATGATGTTTTAATGGCACATGGATATTGAGGATCTCCGCCAAATATAATAATTGCAAAGCAATGTTGCATGTAGCAAATAATAATTATGATCAAAATAGAATGGATTTCAAAATACAACCTATGACTTTTCCCTTGCATTTAACATCTAATGATTTTACAGGGACAATTGGCAAACCTTTATGCAACAAGCTTTGTCATTGTACGTGGAAGACGGCTGTGTACCTCTCAACTTATTCAAAGATGAGGAAGGATCAAGATCGTGAAACAAGAATTAAGAGGACAAGATAGTTACTCTTTCAAAATGTGGAATCTAAACTATATTGTATGAAAATATCAAATATTCTTTCGAAATCTGGAATCTAAACGGATAGAACCATGCCCTGCTGGACAGCGTTGGTATGTTAGAGGTCAGTCTGGCAATTGTTCTCAAAGAACTCATCATTCTCTTAGTTTGTAGTTCCAATTTGTGAACGAGATTTTAGTTCATCATGGATTCTTTAACATTAATGAATCATTTAATTCCATGTCTAAACATAAATGTATTATTCATAGCTACCTGAAGCTACCCACTAATACCATGCTCAGATCTTAGTTTCAAATCCCATATGAATGCTTACATTTAGACATTTATAAAATCAGTTATCGATTGTGTAATGAATGAAAGCTGGCAACTAGAACTTGAGCTTGAGAAGGAAAGGCATTTTGTCGGAGAAGGGTGGATCAGAATATTTTCCAGTGAGTATTTGTGATGAAACATATTGATTTGCAGCCTCTGTATAATGAATTCCATCCCAATTGATGTACTCCGAGCTATCGTCGCACCCTTTCGCCGTGACCAACGTCCCGTTCAACGTCTTCGTTTGTCCGCACACAATTCGACTGTCGTAGTTGAGTGGTGGACCTCCATAGCCACAGCAAGCCATAATAGGTTGTGCAAAACCTGCCACACACATACAATGCAGCAGAATATCAGATTTGACAAGATTAACAGAAAATGAGGCTTTACATACACAGATTGACAGAAGTACAGCAAGATGGCCAACCCAGTCGTGAACAATTGGCGATGAGATTCAATTTTATTGAGTAGATATCGACGTACGTGACGTTGCCATCTGCATATTGGCCCCGCAGTTTTTTACATAGAGCATGAAGCTGTAAATTGAAGAGTTTGGCAGCTTGGTTGTGTGAACTAACGCATTCAAATTCATCAAGCTTTGATGGGTCAGTTCCAAATTTAGCAACATTTTGAGCCAAGCATCCTAGAGGACCTGTGTTGTGAATCCAAAAATTTCTAGCCCCTTGGTCGTACAGTCTCTGAAAAATAGACAAAAATGATGAAGTAAAGACCATAAATGTAATGCTTTACAACTATGAAGTTTTTTTTTTATATATTCACGAGTGTCCAAGACAGCTTGTGTGTACCTCGATTATTCTCATCATAAGACAACCACCTGACCCCAACTACATGTGGGTTCCAAGGAAACTCGTAGAATATTAAATCTTTTAAATCTTAGGTAAGCCATCATGATTTGAACTCATTCCCTCTAAATCATTTATCATTTACATGACCCTTATTGACCATACAACTATAAAGTCTTATCATACAGCATATAGAAAATGAACTTGAATTTTCCCCCTCACCAGCATGAGGGTCGGTTTCTATATTGTATCTAGTTAGTGTTTGACTCCATTTATATTCACTCCAACTAATCTCATAGAACAACCACAACAATACCATATTTGAGGTTGTCAAAAGACTCTTAAAATTTAATATCCTAAGCAAGTGGCCACAGGCCACAATGAAGCCTGTTTAGAAATAGTGGCTTAATATATTTCTATCGAAAATGATTATTTATAACTAAAGAATCATAAACCACCAATAAACTATACAAAGTAACTTCCAAAACACTCAAATTCAAGTTATAAAACTGGCCAAATCCAAATGTGAGAATACCTAAATCTAACACAAAATCCAGTAGGTAAAAACACATCTAAATTCTAAACTAAATTACCATTGTGCCAAAATAACTTAAAAGAAACCATTGAGTCTAACCTGAACTCCACTCTCAAATTCAGCTAAAATAGTAGGTATTGAGGCAAGAATTTGGTCCAAAGTTTTGGAGTAAAATGCACCAGCAAGGTCATTCTGACCAATATCAAACATGTAAAGCCCCTTCTGGAAGTAATCTTCAGCTGGTAGGTACTTATCAAGTTTTTTACCACCTACAACAAGCAACAGAAAAGATCACAAAACAGGTTCATTCTCTCCCAGATTTCTAAAACACTGAGAAGGGTTCTTTGTTCTTTGAGATCATTCACAATCTTCATGTTCGTGAAGTTTATAATCATACCTTTGCCTGCTCGAAGCTCCAGAACTCTAGCTCTGAAATGGATAAACTGATTCACCTGAACCGCAAATGAAAAAGGGCTAACAGATGTAGCAGTTGCTGGAAGAATAGTCGAGCCTGCAGCTGCATAATTGCACCCCTTACGAAAATTTGGTGCGCCAAGGGAATCAAGATACGCATTCAAATAAGGCATATCCATCGCATCCACTACAAAAAAAGATTGCAAAGAACATCGAAAAGTCAGCATGGGATTGCAGAAAAAGTGCAAGAATCTCAGTGCCAAAAAAGAGAGAAAACAGGGGAACACTTGAAAGGACAAAACATTACTGAGAAAACCAACGAAAATCTCAAGCGTCAAAAAAGAGGGGAGGGGGGGAAATAGGGGAAATGGGCAAGTCGAAAACTGAAAATTGCTGAGAATATATACTACGAAACAAAAATTCCAGAGAAATTCGATGAGAATCTCAAGCATCAGAAAAGATGGGGAAAACAGGGAAAATATAGGATTGAAGATTTGATAACTGAAAGTTAAAGAGAATCTCAAGCATAAAAAAAGAGGGGGAAAATGGGGAAGTCGAAAACTGAAAATTCCAGAGAAAATAAACGAAAATCTCAAGCATCAGACAAGAGGGGGAAAACAGAGGGAATATGAGATTGAAGAGTTGAGAACTTAACATAAGCATCAAAAAGGAGAGAAAACAAGGGAAATACGAGATTGCAGAGTTGAAAACTGAAAACCCATATCACAGAAAAGAAAATTAAATAGAAAATGAACCCCAGAACAGAAATTCCAGAGTAAACAAACAAAAATCTGAAGCATAAAAAAAAAAGAGAAACTAGGGGAAACAGGAAATTGAGGAGCAAAAACAAAAAGGGTCCAAGCAGACAGAAATTACAGAGAAAATCAACGATGAGGCGGCCGTCGCAGTATCTCCCAGAGGGATATCCGAAGAAGCGGTGGCCATAAGGGGGATAGATGCTCTCAATGGCAGCACCCACAAGGCAACCAGTATCGGAGTTGGAGTCTCCGAAGTTGAAAACCGCCGGGCGAGAGAAAGGGTTGGATCTTGCAATCGGAAGGCAGAGGAGGAAGAAGGTGAGGATCTGGGTGACGGCGGCCATGGAAGGTGGCGGAAGGGAGGAGGATTTGGGAGCGACATTGTTGTTGGGGTTGGATTATATGGAAACTGAGGCCAAAGACAAGGATGACAACAAATGGATGAAGAAAGAAAAGTCCTGGCGTTGAAGGTATGATTGGTAATGGTGGGTCCGTTCAGTGTGCAGTAAGCAAAAAGACAGAGGAAGGATAACTAACGAACAAAGCAATAACGAAGCAAATTGCTGCTGCGTAGCGTAGGATTTTGCAGTGACTTGATTTTAAATGCCCAAGGCACAGGTTGGTTTTGGAGATGGACAAATTTTGTAGCAGGGACCAGCTTTAACATGTGGGGGAAGAATCGGAAGATTTATTTATTTATTTATTTTTAATCTCATTTTGGTTCAATTTTCCTAGGAGGGTCTTGTAGGAGAAATTATTCAAGAGACTGGTACACATCATTCATTGATTTTCTATACCATTGATGTAGAAGAGAGAAATTAAAAATTATAATTTCACCTCACATGATATATCTAACTTTGCCTCATTGATACCTCTACTTCTATTTTGGTGATTGAACTTTTAAAAAACCAATCATTTTGGTCATTATGTGTATTTTTCTTTTCACCAAATGAATGACATTTTTTTTAGCTCAGCAATATGTACAAATGGAGATTCGAACATTTGATCTTTTGATCAGGGATATATGTCTTATAGTTGAGCTATGTTTAGATTGTCATTGATGACATGATTTTGATTATGTGTAAATTATATTTAACTAGTAGTATGTAATGGTCATGTATTAAAATCATTAGTTAATGCATTATATCATTGACCAAAAAGTCAAAAGTTCAAATCTTCACTCTTACATGTTTTAAAAAAAAAAAAAAAAACATAGGTTAAGTAAGGTGAATATTGATTGAGCATACCAATGTTACTTTTAAAAGGTTTACGAACTAAAATAGACATATCTCCATTTCAAGTAAAAAGTTTATGTACTAAAATAAATATTTGGAAACCAAAATGAAACAAATTTGAAACTGCATAAACAAAAATAGAATTTAAGCATAAAAATAATAATTTAGCCTTGAAGACGTAATTGTTTCTATTTTCATTTTTGGAAAATATATTTTGTAACTTTTTTATTTTAAAAATAATGAACAATTTAGAAAATTAATTTTCGCTCAATTTTGATTTAAATGCATATTTTGCTTTATTATTTCTTAATTATAAAACAATAAAATTGGTGACTCTTTTTGCTAGAATCTCTTAATCCACTTAGAATTCCAAACTCGCAGAATGGGGTGGAGATAGGGATGGAAGTTTCATGCAAGATTGAGATCAAAAGGCATCTCCAACGTCACCTTACCTAATGCTATCTTCGGTTAATTTTTGTTTACAATGACATCCAAGTTGAGATTTAGTATTTAACATGCAAACATCTAATCCATTGAAATGTTTTAATTTTTGTGAAATAACTCAGATTTAACTTTTTTCTAATTTACCACTCCATTTTAGAATTCAAAAATATATATAGATAGATGGATAAAATACTTTTATAAAATTTCACCGCTCCCTAAAAAACGGTTGTTTCTCCTTAACGAGAACAAGTCAATTCAATTGTCAAAGTGAGCATAGTTTAACGATAATTGGCATATACTCTCGATCGAGAGATCAGAGCCTTACCCCCAAATGTTATTGAACTCCAAAAAAAAAAAAAAAAAAAAAAAAAAAAAAAAAGTCAACACTCATTTTTTTAGATTGCACCAATTGCAGTGGGAGAACGAATCATCACCTTTTAAAATAGTATTAGGTGTTTTAACCATCAAGCTATGTTCGAATTGACACATAAAAACATCATTTTATTTTATTTAACAATTACAAGAGTGAGAATCAAACTAGTTTATTTTAAGAATAATATCAGACTCATTATCCACTACACTATATTCAAATTAGCCACATAAAAGTATTTGTTAAACTATGTTTGGGTTGTTTCTAAGGATTGACTTTTTTTTTTACATAATATGAGGGATGAGAGATTTCAACTTTTAACCTCTTGGGTCGATCCTATATGATTTATGTCACTTGAGTCATGCTCATGTAGGCAAGAAACGACTTATTTTGTAGCAGCTCACTATTATATTATTTAATTTCAATTTTCAACAGGATGGTTAAATAAGAATGAAACAAGCAAATTGTGTTTTTTTTTTTAAAAAAAAAAGGGGAAAAAGTTCAAACAAAATCAATCAGATCATCAATTTCAAGAACATGCAAGAAAGATAGAGCAGAAACTGGTAGAGTAAAAGGGAGCAATGGAGGGAAAAAAATTTACTGAGAAAATCAACGATGAGGCGGCCATCGGAGAACCTTCCAGACGAAGGAGTTTTGAAGTAATTTTGTCCATAAGGCAAATCTAGGCTAAATCCCTTGCCAGCTACGAGATCGCCGGTGTCGGAGTTCGAATCGCCGAAGTTGAACGCCGCCGGATAATCAAATACAGTCGAACTTACACAGCGGAAAATTGTCGAACACATTGTGAGCATCAGCAGAATCGCAAAGAATTTGACAAAAGAAATCACCATGGCCGATCCTAATTCAGAAACAGAATCTGATGATTTTAATTTTCCGATGACGAAAGATCGATTTTCCGGCGGGATTTTATCGGGAGAGAAAGAGGGTTAGGGTTTAATTTAAGGGAAGGCAATATAAAAGGTTAAAGCTAAGCTTTCTCTTCTCAATCCACACACTAACTCCCAAAATTTGCAGAGAAAGAAGAATGGAAAATGGCGGTTTAAGGCAGCAAAAACTTGGATGAAAATTTTTAAGCTTTTGTTTTTATAGTTTAATCTTAGGATAAATTATAAGTTTATTAATAGCCCGTTTGATAAGATTTTTTGTTTTTAGTTTTTAAAAATTAAGTCTATAAATAGTACTTCTACTTATGATTTTTCTTATTTTGTTATCTATTTTTTTACATATATTTTCAAAAACTAAACTAAATTTTGAAAACTAAAAAAAATAGTTTTCAAAAACTTATTTTTGTTTTTGGAATTTGATTAAGAATTCAAATGTTTCGTTAAGAGAGATAAAATCATTGTAGAGAAATTAGGAGAAAACAAGTTTAATTTTCAAAAATAAAAAACTAAATAGTTATCAAACGTGACCTTACTTTTGGATTTGTGTTTAATAAATTTCTGAACTTTAAAAAAAAAAATTGAACTTTCAATTTTGTATACAATAAATCAGTGAATTTGAACTCAAAAAAAAAAAAAATCAGTCAATTTTATAAAATGTCATATAACTCAATGATCTATTAGTTAGACATAAAATTGAAAGTTCAAAGACTTATTAAAAACTAAAGTGAAACTTTAGTGATCTATTAGATACTCAAAAACCTATTAAACACAAAATTAAAAATTCAGACACATATTAAAAACCTTTTTAAGGTTTAGGTACACCTATTATTAGATATAAACCAGGTTAAATTAATAGTTTAGTCCCTAATTAAACATTTCAAACAGGTTAAAATACAAGTTTAGTCATTAACTTTCAAATTTGTGTCTAATAGATTTTTGAACTTAAAAAACTGTATAATAGATTTCTAAACTTTTAATTTTGTGTCTAATAAGTTTGTAAATTTTAAAACATGTTGCATAGGTGAATGACCTATTAAAGACACAAAATTTAAAATTTAAAAATCTACTAGACACTTTTAAAGTTCAGAACCTATTAGACATCAAATTTAAAGTTTTATAGACCTAGCTATTAGACAAACTTCAAAGTTTATGAATTTATCGAAACCTGAAAGTTCATATATTAAACTTGTAATTTAACCTTAACTTAATTATATACAGTTTACTTCCTTATACTTTTGAAATTTTCATTGTCCTCACTATTTTCTTTGATTAAAATTAATAGTTGGACTTCATGAGTGAAGAGTAATGGAGATTCAACCCCATATAGTTAACTTCGGTTTTGTACTTTTAAAATGCTCCTTATTATCCCTTACCTTTTTTTTTTCTTGTTTTTTTTTTCTTAAATTGAACTTATCTGTCATTGGTAAATAATGTGGCAAAGTTATTAAACAATAGGGAAAATTACCTTTTTGGTCCCTGAGTTTTTAAGATTAGGTGCGTTTGGTCCCCGAGTTTTCAAAATGTACCCTTTTAGTCCTCGAGTTTTGAGAAATAGGTTTAAAAGGTCCCTCTGTTTGTTTTTTCGTTTGCTAGGAATAATTATTTTATTAATTTTAATAAAATAAAATAATAATTATAATAAAAAAATAAATTTAAATAATATTAAAATAAAAAACCCCACTCTCTCTCCTCTTTCTCTCCTTTCTCTCTCCTCTCCCTCACCCACGCCCCACCTCCACTCTCCTCTTTCTCTCCTTTCTCTCTCCTCTCCCTCACCTCACTCCCCCACCTCCACTCTCTCTCTACTGAAGCTCGTCGCCGGCGCCGGCGCCGGCGTCTTCTCTCCGCTACAACAAGTTGGCAGTTCATCAAACTTCATCTCTCTCTTTTTTCCTCTCCTCTCTTTTTTCCTCTCCCTCACCTCACTCCCCCACCTCCAACTCTTTACCCATTTTTCTTTACCCATTCCAATCGTCTCACAGAGGAGAGTTGGAGGAAAAAAGAGAGGAGAGGAAAAAAGAGAGAGAGGAAGTCAACTTGTTGTAGCGGAGAGAAGACGCCGGCGCCGGCGACGAGCTTCAGTAGAGAGAGAGTGGAGGTGGGGGAGTGAGGTGAGGGAGAGGAGAGAGAAAGGAGAGAAAGAGGTGAGGGAGAGGAGAGAGAAAGGAGAGAAAGAGGAGAGTGGAGGTGGGGCGTGGGTGAGGGAGAGGAGAGAGAAAGGAGAGAAAGAGGAGAGAGAGTGGGGTTTTTTAGTTTAATATTATTTAAATTTATTTTTTTATTATAATTATTATTTTATTTTATTAAAATTAATAAAATAATTATTCCGTTACTGTAGCAAACGGAAAAATAAACAGAGGGACCTTTTAAACCTATTTCTCAAAACTCGGGGACTAAAAGGGTACATTTTGAAAACTCGAGGACCAAACGCACCCAATCTTAAAAACTCAGGGACCAAAAAGGTAATTTTCCCTAAAAAATATTTTATTTGGATTAGATTTTAAGCCATTATTTTGGTCAAAAATAAAAACAGAAAAATGGTTGAAGCCAGATAATATCCATAAGATCTATATGTATCATTTCCAAGGTGCAATCACATTTTTATTAATCCTTACTAACGACTTCAAAGAAGTTTGGTAAGTTGATAATTAAAATTTTTAAAATGTTGGGGCTAAATTGAATCTTTTTTTTTTTTTTTTTGAAATGGGGATAAATTGAAATTAAAGTTTAAGTATAAAGACAAAAATAAAAAGGAACCAAATTTGATGAGGGAGTTCATTGATTTATTATTATTATTAGTAGTAGTATTTGATAAAAGCCCATTGAAGTTAAAGTTTAACCGACCTTTCTTTTGAGAAAAAAAAAATTAACGAAACTTTGCTTAGAAAAGAAAAGGATCATTTTGCAAGCAAAAGGGGTTGTTCGAAATTTCCTTCCAAGGGCAATTTCCTTTTTATCTTATATTTCATTTTCAATTGATATAATTGTTTTTCTTTAATTTAAGGGTCTTGAAAAGGAAGAGAAAGAAATAATTGCCAAGATGAAAATCTTGTATGGTATAAATGAAACATTTTCTAACTTGAGAGGATTTCATATGGTGGAAATTCAAGGAGATATACTTATGTGAGCATTTTGAAGGAATGTTAAATTAAATATCTTTAATTTGTATATATTTAAATTAATATATCAAATTGGTCCCTTATTTTTAATAATAATTTAAGTCTAATATCAATATTATGAATTTACTAAACGTCTTTAATATTCATGAAAAGTAAAAGAAGTCAATTAGAGTTAGTGATCGAAGTAAGGTTGGACCAGTTTCAACATTGACCGTCTCTGATTTATGAAGAACCGATGTTAGTGTCAATACTAGAGAGAGGAGAATGATTATGAAAAGAACAATATTTGTCCGCACATACGTAGATTTATGTAGAATAATATCTTATTAATTTTCTGATGCAGTGTATTTTTATTGTATTTTTATTGTATTTAACATAGATCATATGCAGACTCCATTAAAAAAATTTGGCTAAAAGTAGCCCACATTAGAAAGTTGGTAGGAGTTTTGGTTGGCGAGCAATAGGTCAAATTTTTTTTTTCATGTGAAAATAAATGGGCGGGGTAGGTGTAGGTCTTCCTTGCATGTAAGATCAAAAGAGAAAATAAATGGATCTTCCTTGCATGAAAGAGAAAGGAGAGAGATGTATTTCATCTTTTTATAGTGTTGCATGTCAGAGAGAAGAGTGTATTAACCATAATATATTATACTACGGAAGTATGAATACTCTTTTTATTTAATTGTTTGTCATATGACCAACCATTTAAAAATGGTGTGGAGTTCACCAATATTATTAACAAAAATATTTATAAGGCAAAACTATATAGTGTGAAGAAAAGGAATATGGTACTCCTATAGTACTAGAAATTTTCTCAATATATTACAACCACATCAATTTTACACATATTGAGCTAAGAGCTAATATTGGTTCACATTTAATTTGCTCGGCATAACTCAACTCAAAGATAGATAAGGGTACGTCTTTACTTAACCATGTCCAAGCCCCTCAATTTGAAGAAATTATTCGGTGAGGCCACCACAATGTGGCTGATAGTTTTTCATTATTAGATGGAGAGAGAGAAGTACCTCGAATTTATATTCAATAGTTATTAGAAAGCATAGAAATTATTGAATCTACATCCAACGATTATTATGAGACAGTCACATTGTGATGGTCTCATTGAATAATTTGTCATAAATTCGACACCCATGATGGCAAAGTTTTACCTTAAATTAGTAGCACAATATTTTCACCTACATGATTCACGACATTGCATGATTTTCATCCAACTTTATCTAGCGCATATAGATTTCTATGCCTTGATAAAGTACCAATTGACAAGACAATGATCACTTTGAGGCATCTTATTATGTATCCTTTCATATTGAGACATTATTGAATTTGGGCTCACTTGTCATCAAACACACAAATTTAATTGTTTGGAGGTGTGACAAACACACCACAAAAACAATATAACCTGCTTGAATGTAGACTATTTGGACGGATCAGAGAAAGAAAAGAACATATAGCATGGAACATCAATGAAGAGGGAGAAATTAGTAAAAAGAGAGGGAACAACAAGAGGGAGAGAGAATAGTTTAATCTTTAAGCTTTATTTTGTTTTAGTTACTGAAGTTTAATTTCAAAATGTTTACTTTTAGTTTCTGAATTTTGAAAAAGTGACCATTTTAAATCTTGTATATTAATATTTTTTTTAAGGACTCGACAGACGATAGATTGATGATGTGACATCTATGTCAAGATGAGTTGTAGACATTCATATGGTTGTAATTTAAATAGTAGATACCTATATAGTTGAATTGTAAATACGTTGTCTTACTTGCTTCATCGAGGAGAAACCGATATGAATCAATTTTTAGGGTTAGAAAATATATGAAGATTTAAGTTCTCTTTTGCAGGTCGAATTGTGTCAAATTCGGGTTGTATTCGAATTTCTTCAACATTTATTCTAGATAACACATGCTTCTTTATATATATGTTTGTAGACAAAAGTAAAGAGAGAACTCAAAATCCACAAAATCCGCCCATGTATTTAATCCACATACGCTTCCCCAACTCCAAATTTCAGCAAATGGGTAAATGCAGAGCTTCAATATTTAATATTACAATCATGCTATCTAAACCAGTGAAAATTACAAATAACCTCAAATGCGACTCGAATTTAAACGTTCATATTTTTCTTGACCGATATCTAATCTGCTTGTTTGACAACCTATAGTATATATTGGTTGCATAGGTGCTGATTCATCTCAACATATAGAGGCCATGTCACCAATCCGTCGAGTTGTTAATAGAATGTTTAATTGTGCAATGACTAAAATGATCACTTATTAAAAGCTCAATGAAATTACACCACATTATTGACATGTTATTTATAAAATTGATCATTCAACGTATTATTACATTATCATCTAAATGTGTCTCATCACAACTGTCCTTACCGAAGCTACCCACAATAGTGAGATCATAGTTTTGAATTCTTACCAAACAGACATACAAACCATGCTATGAAAGATGTGGTAGAAATAAAGTTATCTGTCTAATCAAAATCCAAGGCAAACTAGAACTTGAACTTGAGAAAGAAAGACAATTTGTCTGATGAGAAGGGTGGATCAGAATATTTTCCAGTGAGTATTTGTGATGAAACATACTCATTTGCAGCCTCTGTATAATGAATTCCATCCCAATTGACATACTTGGAGCTATCGTCACACCCTGTTGCCGTGACTACCGTTCCGTTCAACGTTTTCGTTAGCCCACAACTTATTCGACTATCGTAGTTGAGTGGAGGGCCTCCATAGCCACAACAAGTCCTAATAGGTTGTTCAAAACCTGCCATAATGCAAAAAGCAACAATTAGATCTCGACATGAACACTTTCTTTTAAAAGTCATTCTAACATCATTTTAAATTGGCCGACCTAGTTGGGAATAATTGGCGATGAGATTCAATTTTATCGCGTAAATGTCGACATATGTGACAGTGGCATCGACATATTGGGCCTGTAGTTTTTTAGAGAGAGCATAAAGCTGTGAATTGAAGAGTTTGGCGGCTTGGTTGTGTGAAATGAGGCAACCAAATTCATCAAGTTTTGATGGATCATTTCCAAATGTAGCAATTTTTTGAGCCAAGCACCCTAGAGGACCTGTGTTGTGGATCCAAAAATTTCTGGCCCCTTGGTCGTATAGTCTCTGAAAATTAGGCAAGGAGATTAAGTAATTCACGCTATATGTAAGATTAAATATATATTATAGTCTCAAATGTGTTAGGTTCTTTTTTTTTTTTTTTTTCAATTTGGCTTTAATTATTCTCGGAAAAGTTTCAATTTTATTATTAATTTTGTTTTTCAAATTTTTTTTTGAGCTATTGTTTTTCAATTACGTTTAAGTTCTTATTGCACAAAATGTTAAAATTGACTAACAAAAGGAATAAGGTATAATCGAAAAAAATGTGCTTTTATGGAATTAAAAATACAAAAAATAGTAAGTAGTCAAATAATTTTATAATAACACTTTAAACTACCTGCAATGCATGTATAATTACTGGTCCTTCAAGAAAGAAAGTGCATAGAATTTATATATATATATATCCTTGAATCCGTCAATAAATTATATAAAATTCAACGCTATAAAACTGTCCAAATTAAACCATGAAAAAAAAACCTTAAATCTAACTATAAAATTGACTAGATAAAAGAGAAGTCACCCCAAAGTTCAAAAGTAAGATCCCGTTTGATAACCATTTAATTTTTGAAAATTAAGTCTATAAATATTACTTATATCTATGAGTTTCCTTATTTTATTATCTACTTTTTACACATGTTTTCAAAAATCAAACCAAATTTTAAAAACTAAAAAAAATAGTTTTCAAAAAGTAGTTTTTGTTTTTGGAATTTGGCTGAGAATTCAAATATTTTCTTAATAAAGAAGAAACTCATTGAAGAGAAATTATGAAAAAAACAAGCACAATTTTCAAAAACCAAAAACTAAAAATTTAGACTCGTTTTGATAACCATTTGGTTTTTGGTTTTTGAAGATTGTGCTTGTTTTCTGACAATTTCTCTATAATGATTTTCATTCTTTACAATAGTTTTCATTTTTCTTAAGAAAACATTTGAGTTCTTAGCCAAATCCAAAAACAAAAACAAGTTTTTGAAAACTACATTTTTTTTAGTTTTCAAAACTTGGCTTAGTTTTAAAAAACATAGGTAAAAAGTAGATAATAAAACAATGAAACTCATAGGTGAAAATAATGTTTATAGGCTTAATTTTCAAAAACCAAAAACAAAAAAACTAATGCCCCATTTGATAACCATTTAGTTTTTAGTTTTTGGTTTTTGAAAATTAAGCTTGTTTTCCCCCAATTTCTCTACAATGGTTTTCATCTCTCTTAAGGAATTATTTGAATTCTTAACCAAATTCTAAAAACAAAAACAAGTTTTCAAAATATGGCTTGGTTTTTGAAAATATAGGCAAAAAGTAGATGACAAAACAAGTAAAACCATAAGTAGGAGTAGTATTTATAAGCTTAATTTTCAAAAACCAAAAACCAAAAGGTTATCAAACAGGGCCTAACTGATTATCAAACGGGCCTAAAAATATTCAAATTTAGCTTAAATAAGCATTAAAAAAACCATTACCCATGAAAATAGTTTTGCCTAGCTAGCTACAAGAAGGGGCATATATAGTTTTGCCCCAATTTCTCATTGAGGCAATTTGATAAAATTTAAAAGAATTTTTTTAAAAAAAGAAGTTAAATTTCACCATTAATTGAAGTTTTTTTTTTTGGAAAACATCCATTGATTGAAGTTTAAGATTATTACAAAGTTAAAATTAATTCAGTGAAAAGAAAGGTACAAAACAGTGAAAACCAAAAACTATAATAGTGGGAAAATAATATAGAAATTAAAGAAAGTATTAATGATTGAGTGTGACCTGAAGTCCAATCTGAAACTCAGTTAAAATGGTGGGTATTACTTGATCCACAGAAGTTTTGGAGTTAAATGCAGCAGCAAGGTCATTCTGTCCAATATCAAACATGTAAACCCCCTTCCTAAAGTAATTTTCTACTGGCAGTAACTTGTTAATTTTCTTATCCCCTGCAAACAAAATCATAAAAACATTGTTTCTTTTAGCCCGTTTAGTAACGTTTCCATTTCTTATTTCTCATTTCTGGTTGATTGTTTCCTTTCAGGAGAAAATGAGGAAGAAAAACAAAATTATGTTTGATAATTATTTTTCATTTTTATTCTTTCTGTTTTTTGAGAATTTTTTTTACTCTTTCCTATTTTAATGAAAAAAGAGAAAAATGTATATTTGGTAACACATGAAAGTCAATTTTATAAGTGAAATTTTAAATAACAAGTTTAGTCCTTAAACTTTTAAATTTAGATCTAATAAATCTTTAAAAATTACCACTCTGAGCATATAGCTCAACTAGTTTAAGCATATACTCTTGTTTGAGAGGTGAGAGCTTCGAATCTCCCTCCCTCACGTGTTGTTGAACTAAAAAAACAATCTTTAAAAATTTTAAGAATATCCAATAGATTCCTAAGGCCCCGTTTGATAGTCATTTGATTTTTTGTCATTGATTTTTCAAAATTAAGCTTATTTTCTCTTAATTTCTCTACAATGGTTTTCATCTTTCTTAAGTAAACATTAGAATTTTTAGTCATATTTCAAAAACAAAAACAAATTTTTTAAAAACTATTTTTTAAAAAACTATTTTTGTAAGTTTTCAAACCTTGATTTGGTTTTTGAAAACATGGGTAGAAAATAGATAGTAAAACAAAATAATAGTGTTTATAAGCTTACTTTTCAAAAACCAAAAACCAAAAACCAAATGGTTATCAAACAGAGTCTAAACTTTCAATTTGGCATATAATAATTCCTTTAATTATAAAAAAACGTCTGACAAATATTTAAGGCTCACTTGATAACCATTCAGTTTTTTGTTTTTGGAAATTATGCTTGTTATATCACAATTTCTATTGTTGTAAAAAATAGATAACAAAACCAAATAAACTCATGGGTGGAAGACAAAAAGTAGTGTTTATAAGTATAATTTTCAAAAACCAAGAAGTAAAAAACAAATGGTTATTATATGGGGCGTCAACTACTAATTTATGTTTAATAGATCACTGAATTTTCAATTTTAAGTCTAATAAATTCGTGACTTATTCAACATTTTTTAAAATCTACGCACATATTATCAAACACAAAGATTGAAAGTTTATGGTTCTATTAAACACGAAATTCAATTTTATGTCTAATAAATCCGTTATTTTCATTTATATGTTTTTGGAAAACTAGAATCAAGAATAAGAAATTAGATTTCATGGTTTTCAAAATTAATATAAAATTATAGAAACCGTAATTCTTAAAAATACCAAACACAGATCATGTCTCTAAACAACTAGAATGAGAAAAAACAAGAAACGACGATATCAAACGACTTCGTTACTTCTTATTTTCTTTATAAATAGGATCATTCCAATAATTCAAAATAATCTCCATGTAGAGGATGATAATAATAATACCTTTGGCTCGAAGCTGAAGAACCCTATCTTTGAAATGGAGGAACTGGTTGACTTGAACCCCAAAGGAAAATGGGCTAATAAATCCACCATTTGCAGGAAGAACAGTGGAACCCCCAGCCGCGTAATTGCAACCCTTTCTGAAACTCGGCTTCCCCACTGAATCTAAATACGCCCTTAAATATGGCAACCCCATTGCATCCACTGCACCATTTTTTTTCCCATTATATTATATATCATTTAATATAACTAAATATTATATTTCATAACATTTACTGAAAAGAAATATATATATATTTGAAAAGAAACACACTCCCAAACAAAATCGATCAAGTTCAAAACATTGAAGAAAAACAGAGCAGAAACAAACTGGTAAAGTAAAATTGATCAAAGAAGGGAAGTTTACTGAGAAAATCAATGATGAGGCGGCCATTGCAGAACCTTCCAGACGAAGCACTGTTGAAGTAAGTTTCTCCATAAGGCAAGCGGAGGCTGAATCCCTTGCCGGCGAGCAGCTCGCCGGTGTCGGAGTTCGAATCGCCGAAGTTGAACACCGCCGGGTAATCGAATACAGTCGAACCTCCACATCGGAAAATCGTCGAACACATTGTGAGTATCAGCGGAATCGAGAAGAATTTGGTGCAAGAAATCGCCATGGCCGATCCTTCAGAAGAATAATCAGAGGCTTTCAATTTTCCGATGAAGAAAGATTGTTATTCCGGCGGGATTTTATCGGCGGAGGAAAGAGGGTTGGGGTTTAATTCAAGGGAAGGCAATATGAAAGGTTGAAGCAAAGCTTTCTCTTCCGCTAATTCCTAACTTTCATCGAGCGCCTAAATTTTGCAGAGCGGTCGAATCGAAAATGGCGGTTTTAATGGCAGAGCAAAAATATATTGGACGAAGATTTCAAGTTTTTTTTTAAGGTTAAATTATAAAAAATATGCCATTTTTTGTCCATAAATTTAACGGAAAAAAAACTTCAAGGGTTATTTTGAAACAAACTTCAAAGTTCAAGGGTTAAAATGAAACTTTTTAAAGTTCAGTAGTATAATTGAAACCAACCTCATAGTTCATGAGTATTTTTGATAATTTAACCTTTTTTTGAAGTCGTTATAATTTTAACCTTATTTACAACTTAGTCCCTATACCTTACAAAATTACATTAGTGTCTATAATTCACCCTGGTGTGGAAAAGTAATTTTTGAATTGGTTAAATTACTAGTTTAGTTATGAACTTTCAAGTTTGTGACAGTTTCGTTATCAATTTTAGAGTATCTAATAAGTAGATAGACCTTCAATTTTATGTTTATTCAGTCTCTGACTTACAAAAAAAATGTCTAGTAAATTCTTTAACTTTTAATTTTATGTTCAATAGATTTCTAGATTTTCAATTTTGTGTCTAATAGATTTTTGACATATTTAACATTTTTTTTTACATTCACAGATCCTATACTATACCCAAAATTAAAAGCTTAGAGTTTTATTACTCACAAAATTCAATTTTATATTTAAAAGATCAGTTAATTTTTAAAATTTTCAAATACGTCAAGAACTTATTAAACACAAAATTGAAAGTTTAGGCTCCGTTGGATAACCATTTTGGTTTTTGGTTTTTCTTTTTTGAAAATTGTGTTTGTTTTCTCATCCTTTCTCTTCAATGAGTTTCATTTTTCTAAGAAGATAGTTGAATGATTAGCCAAATTCCAAAAACAAATTTTTGAAAACTAGGTAAAAAGTAAATAACAAAACAATGAAATACATAGATAAAAATAGTATTTATAGGCTTAATTTTTTAAAAACCAAAAACTACATAGTTATCAAATGGGGGCTTAGGAACTTATTAGACAATTTAAAAGTTCTGAGACTTATTAGATACAAAATTAAAAGTTCAAGGATTTATTAAGCACTTTTTAAAGCTGAATAATCTTTTACACACAAACTTAAAAGCACATTGATTAAACTTGTAATTTATCTTTTAGATGTTAAAAAATGTAGAATATTTAAAATTTTAAGTAAATAACATTTTGCAGTCCTCGTGCTTAATCTTACTTCTAATTTAATTTATCTACTTAAATTTTTTTTTATTAGTGTCTCAATTCTTTCATTAAAGTATATTTGACATATTTTTTAAAGTAAAAAGTAGGTTAAATTAAACTTCAGTATGTAGACTTTAAAAAATATCTAATAAATTTTTGAACTTTCAATTTTGTGTCTACTAAATTTCTAGACTTTCGATTTTGTGTCTAATCCCCAAGTTTTTAATTTTGTGTCTAATAGGTCATTATCTATTCATCATTTTTTAAAACTCACAAACCTATTAGACACAAAAATTGAAAGTATAATGTCTTATTAAACACAAATTTTAATTGGTTAAAATACCATTTTGGTCCATGTTCTTTGAGTTTCATTCTATTTTAGTTCATGTACTTTCAAATGTTCAAATTTAGTTCTTATACTTTCAATAAAGCTTAAAATTGGTCCTTATCGTTAGTTTATTGTTAACTTTTCTAAAAAAAAATGTACCTCTATTAGTAGCCTCTATAAATTTTAAAAATATGTTCACATTATATATGTCTTTTCTTGCATGAAAAATATTATTATTATTTAACCAATTTCGATAAAAAAGAAAATAACTTCAAACTAACATTAGGGAACAATTTTAATATTTATTGAAAGTATAGGGACTAAATTTTGACATTTAAAAGTATCAGGACTAAAATGGAATGAAACCCAAAGTACATGGACCAAAATAATATTTTAACCATTTTAACCCAAAATGCGATTTTATGTCTAATAGATTCGTTAATTTATTTTAAAAAAATGTTGAATATGTCAAGGACCTATTAGACATAACGTTGAAAGTTTAAGGACTTATATTTGACATTTTTAAAGTTTAGGAACATATTAGGTACTTTTTAAGGTTTAGGGATTTGTTAGACACAAACATGAAAATTTAGAAACTAAACTTGTAATTTAACCTAAGAAGTAATAGAAATCTAACATGTGATAAATTATTTAGGGATATTTATATAGAATGTCCATTTTATTGAGTGATTAGTATGTGATAATGCTTATATTTTATATATTTCTAGCCCTTTTAACTTAAGTTATTTGCACAAATGCATGTTCTTATGTCTAATAAATGTAGAAAATTTATAGGAGAATAGTCCAAATAAGTGAAAGGATTGTTTTGAGTTGAGAAATATGAAATAAAAAGAAAAGAGTTGATTTTTAATGAGTTTTGATGTTTTTATGCAGGAATCTGTAAGCTACCAGAATTGCGACTCCAATTGCAACTGCAATTTTTCTTGGAGACAGAATTCTTAAAAATCATGAGGAAATCTGAAAATTCGATTTTATGCTGATATTTGAAGATTCTTCCCACGAATCAAGCTTAGAGAGATCTGATTCTTGCCTTATGTAATGCCCGGCTTATTTAGGAGCATTAATTTTGAAATTTTGGAACTAAGTTGGAATAATTCTCATGTAAGTATTTTGAGTTTTGGGGGTTAATTTGAAATCGAATGGTTTAAAAAGGACAAATTTGGAAAGCAATGAATGGTCAAGGAGCATTTTTGGAAATTGGAAAAGTTGTTTTAAAAAAATAATAATAATAAAAGAAAAGAAAGTTCCACCCTTATCTTCATCCTCTTCTTCTTCTTTTTCTCATTTTTCTTCCTCTTTCTCGATGGCCCCTCCCTCACTCTCGAAATCTCTCTTCCTCGTCGGTCTCTTTCTCTCTCAACCAAGCCCTCACATCGTCCAGCTCACCATCGCACACAACTCAGTCCGCACCCCCAGATCGCATCTCCACCGCAGACGGCTGCTCCCCGTCGTTCCACCGTCGCGTCTCACCGAGTGCCGTCCAGCTCGTTTCTTCATCCTCCGCCGTTCGCCAGACCGTCAGATTGCCGCTGTTCGACTCATCTTCAGCCAGTTATTAGCCTTCTGCTGCACGTCGTGCCAGTTTTCGAGCTCGATCCGCTGAAGGCTCACGAATCCGCCGCCGGTTTCCTCTCTCTCACTCTCAGTTTGTACAAACAGCAGGGGGGCCGGTTTTGGGGGAAATTTCCAGCAAACCTGGTGGTTATATAGTTTCGTTTGGTTCCGATTCATAATGGGTAAGCGTTTTAACGACGATTCGAAGTGATTTATGGGTTTTATGATTGAATTTAATGACTGATTTAGTGATTTGGAACTAACCCATAGTATTTTTGGACTTAATATAGATTACCCATTTCAATTGAAGGCCGATTTGGAAGAAATTGCAACCTTCAAGCTGCTGTCCAGCACCTTTTGGTCACTGTTTTGGGGTAAGTTTTCATGTGGTTATGGTGTGCTTTAACACATTTAAGGCTAAATGTGAATTGGGGATTTAAGTAGTTTTATGTTAGGAAATTTTTGTGAAGTTTGGGGACTTATTTGGCGATTCAAGATCAAGTATTCGAGTTCGGGATGACTTAAACCTTGGAGTTATTTGTGTAAGGAGTTATTTGGACTTTAAGCCCCTTTAAATTCCTAAATGTTTTGGATTTATGTTGGATAATGTGTGAATTGTGAAAATATGCTTGGAAACCGTGTTTAGGAAGCATGTAGTGGTTAATGGATACGTTCAAAGGTAGTTATGAGCTAAAATGGCATAAGTTGTGGTTATAATGAAAATTGGGGCTCAAAGTTACGATCTTATTGTGTTAACATATGAAATACCTTAAGAATTCCCCAAAGTTAAAAGTTGGATGGGTTTGAGCACGTTTGTGGAAAATTGTGAACAATCATGCTTGCCTAAATATAAGTGTGTGAAAGATGTCGTGGTTGGTTAAATTAATATGAGGATTGTTGTGATGGGCTTATGATTACCTAGAATTGTTGCTATTCTCGTTTAAGTTTTCAAGAATATAAGCAAATGAATGAATTTGATTATAGCTTTTCTCATAAGCATAAATGTATGGATGGTTGTTTTAAACTGAATGATCATACGTGTTGGATTGTTTGAGCTGATTGGTTAGCAAGTTAGAAACGTCTAAAAGTATACCATGTTTCGAGTAATTATCCATGCTCCTAGCATAACTTGTGGGTTAGATTTGAAAGGAGTGGCTTAGGAAAATATATCACTAGCGTGCGTAGAAGCTATGGATAAGTGGAGGTCTTGTTTAAGATGGTTGATAAGCTTATACACGAGTCTTTGTTTGAGATGCACGAAGGTTGGTTAGGGGAAAAGTCACGATTAGTGATTTTGGTTACTAGTTGTGGGGCAATTGAGAATTCTTGTTGGTAGATGGACCTAACCGTAAGGCTTTGGCTCAAGTGTGATTGGGGCACGACTATCTGAATGCCTTAGTAACATGTTTGCTTGAATAAGCAAGAGGTTTAGTCGGTGAATGGTTGTTTCAAGTATGTGCCTGAACCATGTCTACCTTTGTGTGTTTATTGTTGTGCTCATGGTTCGATTATACATGAGAGTTATGAGTTGGACTTGCGGGAAAGGTTGGTGACTTGTTGAATGGCTTGGCGCTCTTAGCGTTCCAGTGTGTTGTGACTGAGGGAGAGATAGTTGCTTGACATCACCAACTCTTTTCCCATATGAGGAATAAAAGTAGTGAGATAAGATGGGCACGAGGGTTACTTTTCCTCTTTGCTTGTGCGAATTACGAGGTGATTTTCCTTTGTATGTGCTTGCGAACCTCGGGCCAGTTTGTGGTTATGATTCGGGCTTGATGAATGATTTTGGTATGGTGGATGACCCGAGAGGTCTTGAAAGCGTTGGGAAAGTGCAAAGGCCCGTTAGATTTGTGCTACCTACCCTATTTCTGTCGTTTCGTGTGAGCTTGTAAGCCTAGAACTTTATGTGATGAGCATAAGGGATGCGTTCCTTATTGTCGTGTGTGCTAGCATAGGGGCGAGGACCCCTGAGATTTGTGACGAGCATAAGGGTTGCGATCCTTATTGCCGTGTGTGCTAGCATAGGGGCGAGGACCCCAGAGATTTATGTTGAGCATAGGGATGCGTTTCCTATTGTCGTGTGCTAGTTGAGAGATGATTCCCCAGTATGTTGAGCGTAGGGAATGCGTTCCCTAGCGCCTGTGTGCTAGCTTAGGGGTGATTCCCCATTATGTTGAGCGTAGGGAATGCGTTCCCTAGCGCCTGTGTGCTAGCCTAGGGGTGTTTTATCTATTGAGATGGGTGTGAGGGTTATAGACCTTCACAGGTTTGGGTTCTAGGTTATAGGACTCGCAGGTATGACACGAAATTAGGGTCAAGTAGTAGTGAATGTTGTGGAAGGCTAAATGGACTCTTAAAATAATTGAAGGAAGTATTTGGAATCTAAGCACGAGTGTGAGTAAGAGCTTGGTATGGTTTCTTTAAACATTGGACCCTTAAGTGGGCTACTTACTGAGTATGTTTATACTCATCCTTGCTATTTTGTTTGTTTTGCAGATTGAGCACATTCATGGGGTGGATGACGCAGGCGATGACTTGACAAGATTATGGAGACTCCACCAAATGTATTTTCCCTATTTAGTTTTTAGTTTTATTACCTTGTTCCTTGATGGGTGTTTGGTTTGTAAATCCTAAATATTCTTTAGTTTCGTGTGCTTGGTTAGAAGTTCTTAGGTTTGGTTGTCTGATGATTGAGCTCAGCACTATATATCGTAGTTTGGTGGGTGCTGAGTCTATATTTTGAATTTTAGAAGTGTTCATGTCTTTTCCAGGTCTTTGAAAATTTTGGTTTTCTTCTAGTTACGTCGTCATGCTGCCGAAATTTCTGGCATGAGCGAGGTAACTAGGTCGTGCTTCCGCTTTAGAGAGTCGTAGGAATTCAGGTCGTTACACCTTAAATATCCATGGAGCAAACCCTAGCATTCAGAGGCTATAAATATGAAGATTCAAGCTACGAAAAAGGAGTCTCCGATAGTTTTTACGATTTCTAAACCACCTTAAATTTACGAACTTTTTGGTTTCTACTTTGTCGATTCAAAAGGAAGAAGAATGTTGTCAAACCTTCAATCTATACCTGTCGAAAGTCTAGGGTTTTGAAGATCTTACTCTCCTTGAAAAAGGTTGAGTTTAGATTGATTAAAGAGGTGGAAGTTACCTCCTTGAGTTTCAATTTTCCCTTGTATTCGCAAGCTTATTTTCTGTTTAGTTCTTTAATTCCAGCACTTTGAATTCTGTTATTTACATTCAGCTTACTTTCAGTTCTTTGATTTTAATTTTTGTAGTTCCTATATTTACAACAAGTTTCTCATAATAAAGTTCTTCATTCCGGTTATTCTTTCTCCTTAAGTTCATCACTTTAATTTCCAATTTCTGTTTTTACTTTTTTTTTTTTTTATTTCTTAAGTCAGCATGTGTTTTCTTTCCTTTAACGTTTTGTTCATTCTTTTCTCCATCACGAGCTAAATCCATCCTTGGGATTCGGATATGTGGATGCCCTAAGGATTGGAAGCTTGGCCTAAGATGTAAAAGTAATTTTCCTTGATTCCATAACATTGTTTGCTTTTATTGATTATCATTTCTTATTGTGAATCTAGCTTGATCACCTAGGTGTACATATAGAGATCAAGTTTAATATTGAAAGAGTTAAACGAGATTACGTGTTCATATAAAACAATAGAGGAAAGTAGCTTAGACATAAGCACTTGTTTTTTACCCTAAACATAGGACAAAACCTCTAAGACCAAAGGGTTGTATTCTCATTAAACTAAGTTTGTATTAGTCATAGACATATGGTTTAATCTCTTAGGCTTCTAAAGGTCTTTCCATTAAGATCGAATAGAAGTTGAATTCGGTTTACATTGCTTGGTGCTTGAGTAAATATTGCAATTACATTTTATGTCACAATTCTTTTCTAAGGGGCAAAAACATGTTTGAATTCCTCCTCCTTATTATTGATTTTTAGTACACTCACAACTTTCTCGATTTATTAATATTGGTTACCGAGGTTGCTTTGTGTGAACATCTTTGCCTTCATTTTGAATTTTGTGGTATCCTTTCCCTGTGGGATTGATACTTTGAACTATTTTATTTACTACTTGTTTGACAGTGTGCACTTGCACTAGACTGAGAACTTTTTCTATTCAAATTTTTTCTTCTAAAGCCCACATGTTTTTAGTCGATCAGTATGGATTGTGTTTCTCCCTCTAAATTTCCTTAGGTTTGATATATTCAATATTCATAGTGAAGAGAAATACTACATGGTAGGTAAAGGGATGACCAAACTCTCTAGAGCATTTATTAGGGTGTTTACTCGAGAAATTTCCTTTTAATTAATTAATTAAGCCACCAACGTACATGAGCCTAAACCACTATTTGGGCTCAATGTACATAAACCACATAATTAGTCATATTAAAATTTTAAAAAAAATCTAAAATTAAAAAGAATTACGAATTTTGAGTTGAATTTTAAGATATTATTTTGATTAAAATTAAAGTAAGGACGAAAAGTCAATGTTGTTTTAGGGTGTAATGAACAATATCCATTGGGTAAGTATGTCTCAATTTCAATTAGAATCACAACTTTAGATTTTTGTTACTCAATACTATTGACAGCCTAGAGACGTTTGGAAAGCTTTAATTAAAAGATAAATTAGCTAATAAAATTTTAAAAAATATAGGTAATGATTTAAAATTAAAGTTTTGAGTACATAGACGAAGAATACAATGTAACTAAAATTTTATCTTCAAGGGGTCCATTGAAGTTAAAGTTTAACATACTTTAGCGAGAAAAGAAAAGGAACTTTTTGCAAGCAAAGTGGCTGTTCAAAATTTCCTTCCAAGGGGCAGTTTCTCTCTCTTTCATTTTCTTTTTCCAATGAGATAATTTTTTTCGTTTTAAAATGGGAATCTATAAATGGGAAAATTGTTTTGCTTTAATTTGAGTGTCTTAAAAAGGAAGAGAAAGAAATAATTCTCAAGAAGAAAATTGTTATATGGTGAAAATCAAACATTTTTCTAATTTGAGGATTTCATATGGTGGAAATTTAATTAGATATACTATATAAGTGTGTATTTTGGATAAAAGTTTGATTCTATATTTAGTTGGTATATTATAATTAATATATCAATTTGATCCCTATACATTTAAAAATATAATTATAATATCTATTTTATGAGTAAAACTTACCAAACATTTCTATTGTTGGTGAAAAAGAATAAAAGTCTAATAAACAAGCTATTTGTGGATATGATATTGAGATTTCCCCCCCTAATGATTAGGTGTTACATAGTAATAATTAAGTATGGGGTAATAATTACATATTTTTTTCTAACTAGAGAGAAATTTTTAGGGTAAAAGATTTAATTTTTATAAATGGACAGAAATTTAATTATTATATATATTTTTTTTGTTTCTATTCAAAGAAAATTGGGTCTAATGATTGAATCATTTAGATTTATGAGTATTATGTTCAAAAGATAGATATAATGATTGAATATGTATCAACGACAACACTTACATCTCAAATATTTAATGCATAAGCTTTTTTGACCCTTTAAGATCATACGACTCTGTGTAAATCTTGAAGAATATCGATTACGACATCTAAATATTCATGGTTTGACAAACTATGAAAGGTAAGTTTAGATTGCTATTAAGGACAACACTCAAACTTGAGTTGGTACATGAATTAGATTTTTTAAGTCACATAATTGAACATAGAAAATTTTATTGAGTTGACATTGATTGGCTCAAGAATTTTAAGTGCAACTGTACTGAAAGAGAAACTTAACCCAAGAACATATAATAATTAAAAGTACACAAGAACACTCATTGCTCAACCATTTCATAATTGAACAAGAAGTGAAAGGCAAAATTATGTGGGCCATTTTTTACCCAATCTCTAGGTACAGTGGCTCGTGTGGTTAAACCAAGTTCACATGTTCAAGCTTATAGACTCGACACATAATGACACACTTCTATTTTATATTAATGATAGAATTGGTGCAATTGAAGATGATTTAATTTTTAAAAAAAAAAAACGATTTCAAAGCCAATATGAATTCTAAGTTCTACGGTAGAAATGTTTATGAGTTTTGTGATTGAAGCATTCAATGATATAACGATTGTTATGCTTTTAGATGACGATGGAGATGGAAGCGAGTGTTAAAAGAGCGAAAACGTTCTGTAAATGAAAGTGAAAATGGCTAAAGAGGAAATACATATATTGTGTATTTACACAGAAGTACACAGTATTTTCTAGAGGTTTTTAATCATCTCTCGTGTCACGAAGATTTTTTCTTTGTGAGTACAAGGAATTTATGTGGTTCAATCTTAAATACATAGTATTCTGAATAAGAAAAGCTTCATGAGAAGATGGTGGCAACAAGCACAAATTTCGATGTTTGAGGAGATTAACTCTCACTGTCACATTATCACTCTGTTTATTAATCGAATACAAGGTATTTGCTCAGTTTGACGAAGATTTTACCTATTTTTTAGTACAAGGTATATGTGTGTCTGACAAAGATCTTAGTTTTTATAGTAAGAGTGATACATAGGAGAGATGTACCATAATTATTTTACGCTAGAGTTTAAAATTCTCCAAATTACAAGATATTTACGTGTTTGAAATTCCAAACGTTTCTATCGATTAAATGTTTTATTATTTCAAAGTTCAATTTAAAAAAAAAAGATTAATTTAAGTTTATTTTTTTATTTTCAAGTTTAAAATGTACTTTCATTTTGAATATGTTTTTAATTATCTCATAACTTTAGGATTTAGGATTTAGTTGTTTAATTATCTCATAATTTTAAAATTTTATTTTATTCGATTGGATAGAAAAGACATCTTAGTCAATTTTTTTTTTTTTTTGAAATAAGACATTTTAGTCAATTAATTAAACTAATGTTTGATCATTTTCCTAATAAAAAAAGTCGCTTAACTATATTTCAAAACCGTCGTTTAAATAAAACCATCCTTGATATCTTGACCTCTCGAATTTGCTTGGATGGCCCAATACTCTGTTCGCCATTTTGGATTTGGCCCATTTCTCAATTCTCGCCATTTTTCCATTTCGATCGATCGCTTGTGCTCGAACTGTCTGTACAACCATCAACGATGGCGGAGGATCTCGCTATCGACGTCTCTGTTCCTCCTGCCCTACATCTCTTCTCTGCTTTCCTCGCCATGGAGCCAGCTGATTCCTTACTTTCCATGGCCAGGTACCACTCCAATACCCCACTTAACTTCAGCTGAAAAATGCTCTCTCAGACTACAGCTTACTTCATCTCTGTGTCCATTTTATTGGAGTTTTATATCCTTTTCCGAAATGGATGGCACATTTCTCCTCGATTCGTTCATCTAGGTTTCTCATAATCGAGGATTGATGGTGTTTTTGTCTCTTTTAGGGAATTGGATCGCGGATTGGTGACCGAGACAGTGCAGAGGTTTATTTGGGATCACTGCATTAGCAAAGCTGTAAAGATTCTAAATCATTTCAGTTCCATTTCATTGTTTTATTCAATATTAAATCTCTGCTCGCTTAGTTCGCTTAGGATTTAAATTTTGTTGGTTCTCAAGAATATGGAGAGTAACAGAATGTGGATGTTCTTGGCATTTGTTAAATTGGGTTTTAGTGCTTTCTGCTCTCGTTATAACATTTGGTATTTGAATTTACTTATTTCTCTGTTTCCTACTTTTTGTCAGCAAGAAATGAACCAGTTTCATGTACCATATCTGAAGAATTTTCTGAAGAAACTAATATATGAAGTTGAATCAAGTCAAGTTGAGGTGTTAGACAAGCTTTATGAATTGTATGCACATTACATGGTTTCATGGAAGGTAAGCTGCTGAAGAAGGAGAAACTTTGACACTGATTCATCTGCACATGAGAATCCCTTGGCCATTTTCCTTTGCTCTTGAATGATAAGTCATAAGAGTTCTTGTTTGATAAGATGAGAATCTAGGCAAAGAAAGTGCAAGAATTTCCAAATTCGTTTCTTTTCTTTTTCCAAATGGTAACTATTTACTTCATTTTTGTATTGTTGCGTGACTGAAATCATCCATAATTTGCTTTTGCTTCCCTGCTTACAATATTGAATTAAATTGGTTCTTTTAGGTTCTTCAGGTTTCCAAAAGTTGAGGAAATTTGTTGTTCCACTACAATGCTCTCTCAACATTCTTGAAGGTGACACAGGGAATGCTTCACACTCACAACTTTGTTTAAGTTATCTTATTTTCATCATGTGTTAGCATAATAACTTGTATCTTATTTTGGGCTTTGAATATGAAGTTTAAAATAAGTCTTTTGCTTCCTTTTCCAAAAGAAGAAAAAAAAAAAGTCTAAATGTAAGTCGAAGGATTTTCACATATATTGATTAAAAAGTATCTACACAATCTTTTATACTTTCAATTAATGCAATGTTTACAACTCTATGGAAATTATTTAATTGTTATATTAAGCAAATAATCTTGCAAAGTTGTTTCAAGTTTGAACTTCTTTGTGTGATACAGGTGTTCAATCTGGCCTTCAAGTCTATATCTTTCAGAATTAATACTCTCGTTTCCAGATATTTTCTCGACAAGAGAGTGCTTTGAGGTAAAGTAGTACATTTATTTCTGCCTTAAATCTAGTCCAAAAGTTCCTTAGTTTTGCAATCTAAACCGTGGAAATTAGATGCCTTGATGGTTGGTCAGATACTCAAATATCAAAAAAAAAAAGAAAAAAAGAAAGGATATTCAAATATTTTACTCGTTATTCAGATCATTCATTGTTAGGAAGAACATACCCTTTTGATGATTTAAGTTTTTTCATCTTTATTTATTTAAACTTTTTTATTTATTAAAAAAAGGACACAAGTATCATTTAAGTCTTTTCGTGTTTACAATCGCTATACTGTGTAAGCACAGTTTATTCTTCAACCTTACCAATTAATTCAAATTTTTAGGGATTTGTGGCTGCGGCTCACAGTTTTAGTAAGTTTGAATTTATCAAATTTGGGATTAGAAAACTTGAATTTCTGTTATCTGTATTTAGATTGTACAACACAATATACTATAAAAACTTGGGTTCCTGTACTGTAACTTGTGTTTCGTGAGTTTATGATTTGTTAAAGTTAGTATGAGTATAAAGGATAGAGTTTGATAATTTGGCATATGTAGCCAATATGGTTAATATATTCATAGTCTGAGATAAGTAAACCCATGTACCAAACATGAGTTCAACTTTTTAACTGAGGTAAGACAAACCTAACCTTTGATTCAAACACTTCGGAAGATTTCCATAATTTTTCTTGCTATGTTATACTTAAAAACAGGTTGGTTCAGGTGTGGGTTTGGTTGAATTTGCCTTGCTCACGCCAAAGCATCAAAGGTAAGTTATTGGAAAATTTTGATTGATTGGTACAATAAATCTTACTTTTTATATTGAGCAAAACCCACAAAGCTTGCATTCCCATCTATTGGGTAACATCATTAAATCTTCTCATCAGTAGAAACTTTTCAACTTTGCCACAAAGTTGACAACCCTGTGTTTTAAACAGATAGTGTTAAGTGATGGTGACCCATCAACATTAGCAAATATGAAGGTTAATTTAGGGTTGAATGGTTTGTGCTGCCTCAGCTCTGCAACTGCAACAACAGGAAGAACTGGTGAAGATCTTAAAACTGTAAGTGGCAATTATTAGGAGTTCAATAAATGCTTTTGACTCTCTGTAGCCCTTTATCTCTCTGCATGCATATTGAAATGGAAACAAAATGTTAAGACCACTTCTTAAGCTTTTTTTCCCCTCCTTTAATTAACTATTTTTGAAGTAAACAAATTTTCTGTTGAATATGGGAGGCTTTAATGTGGCGGTTCATAATGAGATAAATATATGAATCTCAGGTGGAATGCATACATCTACCATGGGAATCAGCATCCGAAAGTGAATTGCAAGCTTTTGCACCAGATATTGTGTGAGTTTCTACTCTATGATTTTATATACCTTTCTTTCTGTACAAAATGTGGTATAATTGGTTATCAGTAAAGTAATCACTGCTTAACAAATAACAATATATTTAAAATTGATAAGTTGAAAATGACTCTTCTGCTCAGAAATGAAATGTTCTTAGAAACACTCATGTTCCTGTAGGTTAGGCGCAGATGTAATATACGATCCAGTTTGTCTCCCGCACCTTGTTCGTGTTCTTTCCATTCTTTTGCACCCGAAGCTAATTGATAGTTCCACTCTCTCTTTTCTGGGGAGTGAACATGTCGACGATGCAAATCAAGAAAAGGATGTGGATGATGAAAGCAATGGATTGAAAGCTAGTGCAAGCAAAGTATGCTGTAATGGTATTGCGAGTTCTGGTTCGAGGGATCACCCGATGGCATATATTGCTTCTGTAATTTGCAATATCGACACGTTTAATAATTTTCTTGGTCTCGTAGAACAGGCTAATCTTAGTATCCGTGATGTAACTGATGAACTACAACCCTTGAATTTGCTTCCATACATGTACTCTTACAATAGATCAAGCATTAGATTGTTTACTCTGAAATTCAAGTAGGTTTCTTTTATTACATTAATTAAACTATGATCTCTCTATCTCTCTAAATGATTGTTGTAAAAGAAACAATAGTGGGAGTTATAGTTTGAACTTTGAAGATTGATTTAGTTCCATGATTAAAGTTGTGCAAGTAGTTGGAACTGTTCAACATTTTGCTTCATTTTCTACAGATAATTGTGTTGGCCGAAAAATTCTACTGCTTTCAAGTGACATTAGACAATAGAGAAATTTTTAGAAAATCCTTTTTTTTTTTAAATATAGGTGGCCTTTTTCTATTTCTCGTGGCTCATTCTTAGAAATGCAAAATGCCTAGACAAATACATTAATACATATATGTTCGAGCCGAAGTGAGCATAACTTAATGTTAATTGACATATATTTCATCTCTTGAGGTTGGAGCTTCAATTCCACTGTCCCACATTTGTTGTACTAAAAAAAACATATATATTCGATTTCCACCTCAGTACTATGTATTTAAAAATTCAATTGACCATCATGGAATAAAAAGTACACTCATGAAATAATATCTCATTTCATTCTTTTAAATCAACTTGTTAAGATTTTCGACATTATTCCGTTATTCAATTTAAAATATTTAAGATGAAATTAAAAAAAAAAAAAGGGTTGGATAGGCTTCTTATAGATCAAATAATATAATTAGCCAAATCAATGAAAGTAAGAAACAAAAAGAAAAGGTATTATCCTATGTGTAATTTTACCAAACTTATATGGAATGTAACACAGAATGAAAAAGTGGAGTGGCACATTGAATTTGAATAGGCTGAAAAGGAAGTTTCTGTTTGATGTGCCATCACTACACTACAAGTGAAAAGGTGAAGTGGAAAAATAATCAATTATTCCAATCTCACCCATGTTTCAAAACACACCTGTCATGCCCATTCATTTCAGTTAACAAAAGGCCAAATATATGTTTTTAATTTCTAATGTTTGGAATGTTTTTTCAATTAGTTGCTAATCTTTTAAAAGTTTTAATTAATTATTTATATGTTGATTCTTTTCAATCTAGTCACATCAACCTGAATGTTGTAAGAATAATGATATATAAATTTAAAAATAGTAACTTTTATAGGTTTATCAAATGTTAACATATTAACTTTTTAATAGATAAATTTATCATAACAAGAAGCAATTTTAGATGCAGTAAGCTCTATCTATAAAATCATACACAATGAGTAAGTTTATAATTTTATTTTTTAAAAAATAAGGACTAAGCTTATAATTTTATGGGTGAATATTATTCTATCACATCAAATTAAAATGTAAAGTACTTTTTTTGGAGGAAAAACATAAAATACTTTTAAATTTTAATACAATTAATAAAGTGTATTTGTCAATTCATATATAACTTAGTAGATAAGACTTCAGTTTTAATGGTTCAATTTCCTACTCCTGTAAGTGTAGAACTAAAAATAATATATAAATTTAAAAATAGTAACTTTTATAGGTTTATCAAATGTTAACATATTAACTTTTTAATAGATAAATTTATCATAACAAGAAGCAATTTTAGATGCAGTAAGCTCTATATATAAAATCATGCCAAATGAGTAAGTTTTTAATTTTATTTTTTTAAAAATAAAGAGTAAGCTTATAATTTTATGGGTGAATATTATTCTATCACATCAAATTAAAACGTAAAGTACTTTTTTTTTTTGAAAAAAAATATAAAGTACTTTTAATACAATCAATAAAGCATATTTGTCAATTTAAACATAACTTAATAGGTAAGATATCAATTTTAATGATTCAATTCCCTACTCCTGCAATTGTTGAACTTAACAAAAAATTATAAAGCATTTTTTTTATGCTAACAAAAAATTATGGACGACTACTGGAATAATGGGAGAACTAACCCCAGTAAGTACCTTATGGCTACACTTCTTTTTTCTCTTGATAGGAAACTGATAAATATGTTCATAGGGGAAGGACGATGATTTTCTGCATAAAAGGGAGAAAGCAGTGGACATTCTTTGCTGCACCAGTTTTCTCTTAGTTTGTAGTTCCAATTTGTGAACGAGATTTTAGTTCATCATGGATTCTTTTACTTTAATGAATTATTTAATTCCCTCACTAAAGCTACCCACTAATACCATGCTTAGATCTAAGTTTCAATTCCCAAATGAATGCTTACATTTAGACATATATAAAATAAGTTATCAATTGTGTAATGAATGTAAACTGCCAACTACAACTTGAGCTTGAGAAGGAAAGGCATTTTGTCTAAGAAGGCAGGATCAGAATATTTTTCAGTGAGTATTTGTGATGACACATACTCATTTGCAACCTCTGTATAATGAATTCCATCTCAATTGATGTACTCCGAGCTATTGTCGCACCCTTTCGTCGTGACCAACGTCCCATTCAACATCTTCGTTTGCCCACACACAATTTGACTATCGTAGTTAAGTGGTGGACCTCCATAGCCACATCAAGCCATAATAGGTTGTTCAAAACCTGCCACACACACAATGCAGCAGGATATCAGATTTGACAAGATTAACAGAAAATGAGGTTATACATACACAGAAGCACAACAAGATGATCGACTCAGTTGTGAATAATGGCGATAAGATTCAATTTTATTGAGTAGATATCGACATACGTGACGTTACCATCTGCATATTGGCCCTACAGTTTTTTACAGAGAGCATGAAGCTGTAAATTGAAGAGTTTGGCGGCTGGGTTATGTGAATTGACGCATCCAAATTCATCAAGCTTTGATGGGTCAGTTTCAAATTTAGCAACATTTTGAGCCAAGCATCCTAGAGGATATGTATTGTGAATCCAAAAATTTATGTCCCCTTGGTTGTACAGTCTCTAAAAAATAGACAAAAAGGATGATGAAGTAATGACCATAAAAGTAATGTTTTACAACTATAAAGTTTTTTTTTTAATATGTCCGTGAGTTTCCAGGATAGCTTGCGTGCACCTCGATTATTTTCATAAGACAACCACCTGACCCTACTACATGTGGGTTCTAAGGAAACTGATAGATCCCCAATTACAAAAGTTTATACACGTAGAAGAGTATGGAAGGGTGGGTGTGTGTGAGAAGAGTTGGCTCATGTGGAGAGGAAATGTTAGTATGTGTGTGTGGGCCAAAGAACTTGTTAGTTTGTTATGGGCTGGTGAGGTTGAGTATATAGCTATTTTATTTTGTGGGAAGGGGTATCTTTTTGCATCTTATTTGGTATTCTCATAGAGAATTGGGAGAGGTAGGAAGCTCTCATAATCTTCCTTGTTATTTTGCTAACATAAATAAAAATTGTCGGGCCCTATCAATTTTTGGTATTAGAGCAGTGATTTTTGAGGATGGTGGGAAAGATGGAAGGTCGAATTATCGAGTTATAGGAGAAGATTATGAGGTTAATGAGAAACAATCAGAGATAGAGGCTAAGATGGACTTACAGTTCTCGGAAGTAGGGGAGAGACAAGCAGCCATGACGATGAAAATGGACACACAATTCTCAATTCTTCGTGAAGAGATGAAGACAATTCTCTCTCCAATGGAGGGTGGGCGAATATGGAAAATGGCTTAGGATCGTTCGAGCGAACGATGACGGATAAGGGAAAGAGGGTAATGGAAGAGGAATTTGTAAGGAAGGTGACAGAGAGTGAGGAGAAAAGTGTAGCCATTAATGATGGGATCAGTGCACTAGGAATAAGAGAAGTACTTCTGTTTGACATGAGGTTGCGTAAATTAGAGGTTCCGATCTTTAAAGGAGAAGAAGATGAGGACTCGGATGGGTGGTTGCATCGGGTAGAGAGGTATTTTGTGGTTAATCGGTTCACCGAAAGGGATAAATTGGAGGCAGTTGTACTGTGTTTATAAGGTGAAGCCCTTGATTGGCACCAGTGGAAGGAGGATCGAACACCGATTGCAAGTTGAAGCGAATTTTGTCGGCTGCTACTGGAGCGCTTATGTCCATCGGCACAAGGGAATCGTTACTCAACTGATGAAGTTACATCAAAAGACGACGGTGAGGGAGTATTACCTGAAGTTTGAACGATTTGCAGCTGGGATGAAGGACGTGTGCTATGGCGTGCTCGAGGGAAAATTCAAGAGTGGGCTTAAGGAAGAGATCCAGAGTGAAATGAGAAAGCTGCAGCACGTGGGCCTTAAGGCCAAGATGATGATGGCCTAACTTATTGAGGATGACAACCTAGTCTAGCAAAAGAAAAAAATGGTGGTCTCCATCATTGTTAATTTGAAACCAGGTTCGGGTCAATTAGACCTGGTTCAAGAGGGTCGGGTTCGAGTGGGTTAAGTGGAAATTCATCATGCTCGTTTACCTTCAGCCCTAATCAAAATAATTTGAGTTCGTCAATTACGGTAACACTAGCGACCACTCCGATGAAGGGCTTTTTCAAACGATTGACCGACAACGAATTAAAAATTAAAATGGAGAAGGGATTGTGCTTTAAATGTGACGAGAAATTTATCCCGGGGCATCAATGTAAAAAGAAGGAGTTGCAGATGATGGTAGTTTAGGAAGGGGAAGAAGTATCACTTGAGGAATTGGCTGTGGAAGATGAAGAAGTGGAAGATCAACCGATCATAGACACCGATGGTGAAGCTGATACCCCTGAAGTAGCAGCTCTTTCTCTCAATGCTATGGCTGGATTTACTTCACCAAAGACTATGAAAATTCAAGGCTTAATTGGCGGCCAAGAGGTTGTAGTTTTGATCGATAGTGGAGCCACACATAACTTTATTTCAAAAGAAATAGTGAAAAATTTAGGGTTGCCCATCTCCCCATCTACGAGCTATGGAGTGGTACTTGGTACATGAGGGTCGATGTGTGCTGCCGGAATATGTAAAGGTGTGAATTGCAGAGGGAGATGAGTCAATTCTCGAATTGCAAGCTATTCTTCAAAGATTTGCGGCTGTTTTTGAACAACATGTCGCTTTACTCCCGTTCCGCAATAGAGACCATGTTATTGAGTTGCAACCAGGTTTGGGACCAATTAATGTTCGACCATATCGTTATCCTCAATACTAAAAGGGAGAAATTGAGAAATTAGTCAAAGAAATGTTGATGGCAAGCTTGATCCAACCTAGCAAAAGTTCTTTTTCTAGCCCTGTGTTATTAGTTAAGAAGAAAGACGGAAGCTGGCAATTTTGTATTGATTATCGGGCTCTCAACCAAGCTACAATTCCAGATAAGTTTCCTATTCCAGTGGTGGATGAGTTTCTCGATGAGTTGTATGGTGCTTTAGTTTTTTCGAAAATAGATCTAAAGTCCAGTTATCATCAGATTCGAGTTAATCCTTCAGATGTGCATAAGACCGCCTATAGAACACATGAGGGGCATTATGAGTTTTTGGTGATGTCGTTCGGTTTGGGTAACACTCCTTCTACGTTGCAATCTAT
Source organism: Trichosanthes truncata (assembly GCA_033996785.1). NCBI lineage: Eukaryota > Viridiplantae > Streptophyta > Magnoliopsida > Cucurbitales > Cucurbitaceae > Trichosanthes > Trichosanthes truncata. Next base: position 39,792,605 of record JAWPNB010000004.1, on the reverse strand, counting down.
AATGAATGATATCTTATGACCTTATTTACGCAAATTTGTGTTGGTTTTTCTTTGATGATTTTCTGATTTACAGTGCTTCAATGCAAGAGCAGGCAACCCATCTCACAATGGTTTTAGAAGTGCTGATTTCCAACAAGTTTGTGGCTAATCTCAGGAAATGTCAGTTTGGAGCAGCTAGAATTGAGTATTTGGGTCATTTGGTGACATCAGAGAGGGTCGTCGCGGATCCTTCAAAGATAGAAGCCATGACCAATTGGCCATCACCTCGAAATATTAGAGAATTGCGTGATTTAATTTTCTAGGATTAACGGGGTACTATCGCAAATTTGTGGTGAATTATGGATCCATTGCGTTGCCTTTACAGCTCCTAAAAAATGGCAACTTTGGGTGGACTTTTGAAACTGAGGATGCTTTTCAACGATTGAAATCCACGATGATAAACGCTCATGTTTTGGGACTACCAAATTTCTCTAAGCCTAGCGATAGATGCCTCTAGAGTGGGTGTGGGGGTGGTACTTATGCAAAATCAGCAGCCGTTAGCATTTTTCAGTAGAGCATTACCACCAACACACCATTTTAAAGCAGTTTATGAGCGGGAATTAATGGCGATTGTCTTTGCAATTCAGAAGTGGCGTCCTTATTTGTTACGGCGTAAGTTTATTGTGCGAATTGATCAAAATTACACTATAGACTCTTTAAGTTATTTCTTGAACATGATCATCTTGTATGTCAACCACATGCTGTTCAAAATTACACTAATAATCTTGAATTTTTATGTAATAGATAATATAAATTGCAAATAAAAATAATCAAATAATTAACAAATGATTATTAAATAATAAAATTAATTAATTACGAGACTTTATGGCATAAATCCTAATCGTTAGTTCACTTTATAGAATTATTTTTAGTACTCTTTCTGGGGTGTGTAATTTGAATGCCTAGAATATGTATATAGAGTGAAAGATACAATTTATGATGAGTGGGCAACATAGTAAGATCGTCATTCTGGTGGTAGTCGTTAAAGCATATATATATATTTTTTTCTTTCTCGACGTCTAAGAATTATAAAAGTTGCAATCACATTTAGCCAACTATATATTGAATAAATTTTACAAAACATCATTTTGGAGGGTCTGTCTATCCTATTAAAAATTAACTTTGTCTAACTTACAATATTGTTTTTCAACTAAATTTTTAAGAATTTAAATCATAAGGACTAAAGCATCACATATTATATTAATATTCAAGGAATAAACCACTACAATTTTTTAATGAATTGAGATTTAAATTAAACGCCCAAGATTTACGTGGAAAAAATCACTAGGCAATCTTTGTTTTTGCTCTGCAAATAATTAGATTATAATACCTTTGTAGAGAATTCTTAACTTTCGGTGGCTCCCCTTTCTTCTCTACTCCCTCTCGCAGCTGAATTCCACCTCTCGCTTTAACTTTTGTAGTTTAGTAATGTGGGAGCTAGTAATATGGTTATATTACAAGTTTAGTTTCTGAATTTTCAAGTTTGTATCATATAGGTCCCTAAATTTTAAAAAGTTTCTAATAAGTTTCTAAACTTTTAATTTTGTGTCTAATAAGTCCTTGAACTTTAAAAAGTGTCTAATAAGTCTTTAAACTTTCGATTTTTGTATGTATTAAGTCCTTCAACTTTGATTTTGTGTCTAATAGGTCATTGACCTATTCGACATTTTTTAAAATTCATGAACCTGTTGGACACGAAATTGAAAGTTTAATATACTATTAGATACAAAATTCAATTTTATATCTAATAGATTCATTAATTTTAAAAAATTTGAATATGTCAAGGACCTATTAGATACAAAATTGAAAGTTCGAAGATCTATTTGACATTTTTAAAGTGTAGGGACCTATTAGACACAAAATTGAAAGTTCGAAGACCTATCAGATACTTTTTAAAGTTCAGGGACCTATTAAACACAAACATGAAAGTTTAGGACTAAATTTGTAATTTAACCGAGTACTATAATATAAGTACCATATTTATGCAATTATTTTTTTTTACAATAAAAAAAATGCATTACTTTTAATGGGGGGAAATGATCTTAACGTGTGGACCAAACCCGAAAATATTTGTAATTTCTGAGAACCTTTCATGCTTTCTACCTACTTTTTATGATTCTCTTTCATTCCTGTCATGTTGATTTTAGGGTTCCAGATTTCCAATAATGCCTTAAGAAATTTCAATGGAAAAGCTTCGGAAACCATCCAGAAATTTCACCCACACTTTATTTCTTACTTTATCATTAGATTTTTTTTTTCTAAAGAACTTTATCATTAGAATTTGTTTGTGAACTACCTAAAACTTTTTTATTTGCTAGAACTCTTTGACCATACCCATGCACTTTGTCGAAATTACCATAGAAAATTTTGAAAGTAACATGGAAGATATTCAAAACAAGAGAAGAAAGTTATGGTTGGAACTCATGGATTTGGGAAGATTTCAAATCATAATTGATTTGAAATCTGTTTACTTGCTTGGATGCACAAAAAAAGGTAAGGGTTTGAAATCACAACTGATTTCAAATCATGTTTTATTGCAAAAAATTTACGTTCTAAAATGGTCGAATTTGCTGAGATTTTAAACTTAAAAAAATTTGTTTCCAATTTTGCCCATAGAGATTTGTTTTTTAATTTACGCTTTCGTATGATAGTTTCCTTCCATACACCTCCCTATACAATTCATAGCTATCTATTGTTTCTTCTGCATTCAGACTTAAAGTCAAGTAACTCAAGGTTAGGTTTCTATTTTGTTTGTTCATTGTATTTTGCTCTTTTTGTTTTTAACTGATAACAATAATTTAAATCTTTTTTAATGCAGCTTTTTATATTCAAACAATTTTTTTTATAACCAAACAAACTAGATGTAAATTTTTTTTTCCGCTTTGTTTGTCTACTTAAACATTTTTTTTCTTCTTATTTATTGATTGGAGAATGTGGGGCAACAATTGATGGGCTTGTTTAGATTCGGCTGAGTTGAATTTTTATTTTCTTCATTTGCTACTTAATTTTTTATTTTTTATTTTTACAATAACGATGACATTTGCAATTTTTAATTTAATAAGTTCATTTGTTTTGATTGATGGTATGTTTTCATGGTTATATGTATTTGTCATTTTAATTTGATATTAAAATATTTTGTTATTAATTAAAATAATCTCTTGCAAAATTATAAGGGCATGATAGTAAAATGTTATAATTTCTTTTCATTTTTCATGAGCATCCAGACAAAAAAATTTAATTTCGGTGATTTCAAATCAATTTGGTTCCAAACGCAAATAGGAATTTGAAATCATTTCCATCTTTAAAAATCCTAGAATTTAAAATCATTTCTTACTAAATTCATCCGCCAAACAGAGCATAAATGTTAGTAGTTGCAAAACAGTAAACTAAAAGAAATTACAAATGCCCATTTGATAACCATTTTAGGTCCTATTTGATAATCATTTGATTTTTTTTTACTTTTAATTTTAAAAAATTAAGCTTATAATAACTACTTCCACTCACGATGAGTTTCTTTCTTTTGTTATCTTACTTTCTAAAAGTATTTTCAAAATATAATCCAGGTTTTTAAAACTTAAAAAAGAAGTGGTTTTTAAAAACTTGTTGTTTTTGGAATTTAACTAAAAATTCATATGTTTCTTTAAGAAAGATAAAAACTATAGTAAAAAAATTGGGAGAAAGCAAGCACAATTATCAAAAATAGAAAACTAATTAAAAATGAAATCGCTATCAAGCAGGGCTTTAGTTTTATGTTTTCGAAAATTAAGCTTATATATACTACTCTCACCAATGCGTTTTTTTTTATCATATACTTTCTAAAAGTGTTTTCAAAATTCCAACCAAATTTTGAAAACTAAAAAAAAAAATAGTTTTTAAAAATATGTTTTTGTTTTTGTAATTTGACTTAGAATTCAATGTTTCTTTAAAAAATGTGAAAACTATATTAAAGAAATGATAAGGAAACAAGCGTATATTTCAAAATAGAAAACTAAAAACAAAATCTTTGAAAAATGGGGGCAAAAAAAATACTCATATATAAGCCTAAATTATAATCTTAATTTTTTGACCATTTTTACACTTGACACATGTTGTTACCATTAGTTTCATTGACAAAAACAAGAAATGATCAAGTGAGCTTAGCTCAACAGTAATTGGTGGTATGTATTCTTGATCAAGAAGTCAGAGATTCGAATCTCCCGACCTTCAAATGTTGTTGAACTTAAAAAACATCATTAGAATTGATCATTAATTTTTTCGATGTCAAGGATCAAGGTTGATGATTTGTTGTGGCTGAGAAATTTTAATTAAGATAAATGATACTGAGTGTATTTATTTTTCAAATAATTTGATGCATAAGAGAATTAGGGTAAGAAAAAGTAGGATGCAATTAAAAAACAAAAAAGCTAAAATTAAAAAAAAATATATATATACAAGCAGAGGTTCTGCCGACGCTAGGTAAAATTGGCGTTGGCAGAAGCTGGCTTTGCCGACGCCACCAAACGACATTGGCAAAGCCGGTTTTCGAATGCTACGACGCGTAGAAATTGCGCATCGGCATAGCCCCTTTTTGCCGATGCCTAAATCTCTGCGTCAGCGAAAGTCTGCATCTGCCAATGCCTTAATTTCAGCGTCGGCAGATCCAACTTTTGTCGATGCGTGTATAAATATGCATTGACATAGCTTTTGCCGACGCATTATTCCTGTCGCGATTGTCGACGCCGGAAACTGCTTCGGTAGAAGCTTTACCAATGTTGTTTTAGCTTATACCGACGTTTTTTCGTGTCAGTAAAAGGTCAAGTTTTTGTAGTGTATATATTTAGTTCAATAATTCGATGGATAGATTTAGACTTCCGACGATTAGAAAAGATAAAGTGATGTTTTTATCAATTAGCTATGATTGTGTTGACATTATTCTCATAGATGTAAACGAAAAAGGAGAGCCACTCAAATGTTAATAAATTTTCTATAGGTTGGGAAAAAAGTTGTGGAAAAATAAGACAGACAAAGAAATCAACTTCTTTTGTCCTTACAGATTTTTGTCTACCTTTGTAGAAAATTCTTAACTTTCGGTGGCTCCTCTTTTCTTTTCCACTCCCTCTCACAGCTGCATTTCACCAGCTTCTCTCTTCAACGTGGGAGTATTAGGAAAATATGTAAAATAATGACTTAAAATATAGTTGACCTATACTCAATTTACACTCTCTTTAATTTCTTGTTTACTTCCTTTCAGTTGCCCTTTGTGTTTGCTCTAATTTTTTAAAAAAATATTATACATTACTTCTACTAAGACATGATTTATATCTAAAATTATTTTTGATGATTTTTTTAAAAAAAATCATCTATTTAATTAAGAAATAGTTTGTCCTTTAATATAAGTACCCTATTTATATCATTACTTCAAGAATGCATTACTTTTAGAAAGTATATATTAAGGGGGGAAAATTTATCTAAACGTGTGGACCAAACCCCCCCTAGAATATTTGTAATTTCTGAGAACCTTTCATGCTTTCTACCTACTTTTTATGCTTCCCTTTTATTACTGTCATGTTGATTTTAGGGTTCCAGATTTCCAATAATGCCTTAAGAAATTTCAATGGAAAAATTGTTTAAAAAAAATAATCAATGGAAAAGCTAGGGAAACCATCCAGAAATTTCACGGGAAATTGTCAAAAATAGGACAAATTTAGGGGTATTAAAGAGATTTGGGATCAGTTTTAATTTTGAAGACAAATAGGACTTTTGGGGCAATGAAATTACAAATTTGCCCTTCTTCAAAAAATACCAAACTTCAGTTTTTAGTTTCTGCATCTCACGAAAACTTCTCATTCTTCCCTCATATTCCTTCTTCTTCCTTCATCCAAGCATTTGAACAGCAGGCGGCAGTGAACAGCATCGGCGGCGGCGGACATCACAGGCGGCGGATACAGCATCGGCGGCGGCGGCAGCAGAAAAATTTGTTGAAAAAAAAAAGCTCCATTTCTTGAAATATCTCTTTGGGTAGGCTTGAGAAACTTTCTTCACACTTTTATATTTTTTGTTGATACAAAAATTTGCTTATATTTACTTTGTTGAATGAGGAACAAAAGGTGTGTAGTTTATTTGTTTTTTTTTTTTTTGTTGGTATAAGGTAGTTGAGTATGAATATTTAGTTGTTATTTTGGTTTGTGCTTTTTCTTGCTTTGATTTATAAGTATGAAATCCTAAGAATGAAAAAAAAGAAGAATGCAAAAGCTTTTAACTATGATCAATTTTTTTTTATATTTATATTGAATTTTTACTATTGTTATTTTGAGTGTTTAGCAATAAATAGTTGCTTGCTTGGTACTTTAATTATGGGCTTCATCCTTATTTTGTTGCATTGTTTTGTGAGGACGATAAATTATGAGGAAAAAAAATAATGCAAATAGTAGTTGTTGTGGAATGTTTAGCCATAAATTGTTAATTGAAGCTTGTATAGTCTTTCTTCCTCTATCTTGCCTCATTTCGTTTTTTTTTGTTGTTGTAGGAATTAAAGACTTTGTTATAATTCAAGAATGACCCATGTTCGTGTGTTAGTTCGTTATGGTGGAGTGTGGGATGACAAAGGAAGAAAATATGAAGGGGGTTTGTTGAAAGGTGTTGTCGTAAATAAAGAAATCACGCACAATGATTTAGTGGTTGAAATATATGCTCTCACCGAAGTTGACCCTAAAGAGTTTAATATCAAAATGAGATGCATATATGAGATAAAATCTGAAAATCAAACTCCTCCATTTGAGATTAGTAATGACCGTGATTTGAAATTTTATCTTATGGGTGAAAATTTGTTTGAAGTCCCCCTGTACATCTCATTTAAACCTAGGAACAAAGATTTTACCTCAGCCAAAGATTTACATGTTGAAGGTAATAAATCTTTTGCTGGGAGCAATCAAGTTAAGAACACAACTGTTTCGATTCCAATGCATGCAACATTAGATGATAATGTAGTTCAAGTTGGCTTAGGTGATGCCATAAATGAGAGCTCCATATGGGAATCACATGATTCAAAAGAAGATAACTTTGCAATGGAGTTTGATGAGGCCAAGAACTTTACTTATGAATCCTATGACATCCCACAGGAAAGAAGTACTTCAAATTATTGTAAAAGAAAACGTGTTGTTGAATGTCAATCAAGTAGCCAAAGGACATGCATGAATACAAATATTTGGTCGGAAGGAAACTCTACAAATGACGAGTTGGAGGTTGGACAAATATTTTTTGGCAAGAAGGACTTATCCATGAAATTAAGTGTGATGGCAATGAAAAAGAACTTTGAATTTAGGGTAAAGAAATCTACCAAGGAGATTCTTTATGTTAGATGTGTTGATGATAATTGTAAATGGAGACTACGGGCAGTCAAATTGAAGGGTTCAGACATATTCAAGATTTCAAAGTATGTAAATGTTCATTCATGTTCACTTGATATTTTGAATCATGACCATAGACAAGCAAAATCTTGGGTAGTTGGGGAAATAATAAAATCAAAATTCAAGGGAGTTGGTCGTCAATACAAACCACGAGACATCATAGAAGACATGAGACAAGATTATGGTATAAATATGAGTTATGAAAAAGCGTGGCGTGCTAGAGAAAATGCATATATGCGAGTACGTGGATCACCGAAAGAGTCATATAATCTATTGCGTAGGTATGGTGAAGCACTTAAACTGGCAAATCCATGTACATTTTATGACATTGAACTTGAGGATGGGCGTTTCTTCAAATATCTTTTTATGGCATTAGGTCCATGTGTTCGAGGATTTTTAAATTGCATGCGACATGTTATTGTTATGGATGGAACTTTTTTGAAGTGTAAATATAGGGGTACTTTGATAATTGCCACTTGCTTAGATGGTAATAATCAGATTTTCCCCCTTGCATTCGGAATTGTAGATAGAGAAGGTGATGATTCGGTAAAATGGTTCTTGGAAAAGTTAAAAGGTGCCATAGGTGAAGTTAATGATTTGGTTTTTGTATCAGATCGAAATAAAAGCATAGCAAAGTTCATTGCTTCAGTATTTCCCAATGCATTTCACGGTCTTTGTGTGCAACATTTGAGAGAAAATTTGAATAAGAAATTCAAGAATGAAACAATAGAGCATTTGTTTTGTAATGTTTCAAGAGCATATCGTGAGTCAAAATTTCAAGAATTATGGGGCCGCATTCTAGCATTTGATAATGGTGTAGGAAAGTATTTGGAAGATGTTGGCCTTTCACGTTGGGCACGTATGCATTGTCCAAGGAGGCGTTACAATATTATGACTACTAATATAGCAGAGAGCATGAATGCTCTTTTGAAAGAACCCAGAGAATTACCAATTGCCGCATTTGTTGAACATTTGAGAGCTTTACTACAAAGGTGGTTTTGGGAGCGTCGAGATGAAGCTTCAAAAGTTACATCCGTCTTGACGAAGTGGGCAGAAGGAATTGTACATAACATCCAAGAGCATTCTTTAACAATGAAGGTTGATTCAATTGATTGTTATCAACTACAAGTGAAGGATATGGATGACGAAGAGACTGTTGACCTTAATACTCGGGAGTGTAGTTGTAAGGAGTTTCAACTAGAGCAATTACCATGTGCCCATGCAATTGCTGCAGCAAGAGCTCGGAGTATAAGTGTATATAGTTTATGTCATCACTATTATACTAATGACTGTTTGTTGGCTGCTTATGCAGAGCCTATTTATCCAATCGGTAATGCCTCGGAGTGGAAGACACCTATAGACTATGTGGAAATGGAGGTCTTACCCCCCAAAGTAGTGGCTAGGGTTGGTCGGCGCCAAAGAAAGAGAATCCCATCAAGTGGTGAAACTCCCATATTGCATAAATGTGGCAGATGCGACAAGCGGGGCCATAATAGATTAACATGTCGTAATCCTATTGCATATGCCGAAAAGTAAAATGCGAGATTAATGGACCACTTGTTTGTTATGTTGAACGCTTTAGTTATATTAACATGTTGTAGTATTGAACACATTTGTTATATTAATTATTCTATTTTATCTTAGTGTACAATTGATTACTTTTGCATTCTAGTTTTCTTTGCATTCTGTTTTTTTTCTTGCAGTTTCATGCACCTACAAATCAAAAAAAAAAAGGGTACTTTTAAAAAAACTTTTTTTCGTCGTAGTTCATCGTACCTAAAAAACACTCCAATATATCAAAGTTGGTACTTTGCGTTATGTTTGTTTTCTCGCACCTAGAAAACATGACAATTAATAATGAACAAGCTTCTTGACATCCAAAAAATGTACTCAATATACTGAAATTCACATTATAATATATATTGAAGTATTGGTCTTAATACATCGGAGTATTTGTCCATAGTTGGAAAGCCAACTGTTTTCTAAAATATGACATGTTTGCCTGACATAAAGTTACAAAATCAGAACCAGTTACAACGTATTCAAAAACTTTAACGGTGAATACACCACAATCACAACAATTATTCTGAACTCGAGCCGACTCTACCATTACAATGGGCCAAGGTTCTGTATGTTTAGACTCTCCACCTCGCCTTGTGAAAAAACCGGTACATTGCAATATTAATGGTACCAAAGTTTGCACTGGCTCCAATATCGTTGTCATCTCCTCGATCGTGGTGTATGATGAGAGGGAATCCCATACTTTGATCTCACACTGTATTAGATCAAAGCAAATCAGCACCCAGTGGCTTCCCTTTACGTTGAACGGTGCATACACAGTATCAACGTCGACCCATGCATCCTTGAAGTCATGGTTACTTCCGATGACATAATCAACCAATCGGTACTCAGCTTGCCAATCGAATGCACGCTTCTCCTCGATGCACTGTTGATATAGGGGCCACTTTGCTTGTAGATGGCGCTGCACACACATATATTAGTGAATATGATAAAAGTATATACATTTAAAAATGGTTTAATCAAATGCACATACCATGAACACCGTGTCCGTAGTTGTAAAGTTCTCTGAACATAAGTTTTCATTGGCCTTCAGCTTCAAGCGAATAAATAGGACGATCGTGTCTAGGTGCTGTATAAAAAAATACACCATATTTAATACCAAAATTAAATAACCTACTAATGGTACCAAAATAGCAATTTACCTCATCACTCAGCCAATGTCGACACATGAACAAGTCTTTAAAAAATGTCTTTGTTTTTTTCCCAGTGATTGTGTCCCACAAATCACTGTTCGTTTTCTTGTTGGTGATCCATTGCCTGAGCCTTTCCAACTCGCTTTTTGGTATGATGTGCATTGGGTTGTACACATTTGCATCCTCTGTTAATGGTTGAACAATGTTGGAAACCTTAGGCCGTTTACCTAGGGTCGTAAAGGGAGTAGAAATATGAACGCTTGCACGCTTCTTACGTACAACGCGAACATACGGACGTATGACTTTGAATGGTGATATCTCCGTCACATCTGACTCCTCACGATCCCTGGTTGAAGTATTTTGGGTCGGGATCTCATTAACAGGGGCACTCACCACGACCGATACATCGTGTTTGCTTACATCTTGTACTTCATGTTCATCCGCCCTGTAGTCATCCCTTGGCATTTTCAACCATGACGGTGTGCTCGGCATTTTAGTTTTGGGCAAATCTTCTTCCATCCTTTGAATTATCGGTGTGCCCACAACATCATCCACCTTTGTTTTTTCATTTTCTTCAACCTTTGCTTCACCATCCTGTATTTAGAAAATAAAGTTTGAAAAAACATCCATATATTGTTGAACACAAACCTCTTTAAATGTATAATAAAATTGCATACCTGTTCCAAAAGGCCAAGGCCTTTTAAGACCCTTGATAACATCACCTTGAGCTCTGCAATACTGGATGTCATCCGCTCCATACTAGATGTCATCCGCTCCATGCCATGCTCCAAGTTCGTGACTCGCTCCTTTAAGTCCATGTACTCCTTCGAAGTCATGGATTTGGACTTATGTTTCCTCTTCGAGCCACTTCTTTTCTTCTTTGATAGTTTTGCTGGCACTTCATCCTCAATGGGCATATTTGATGTTTGGCCCAATGAGTCATTGATACTCAAGTTGCAGGGGTGTGACGCCTGTTCGCCCTTAACCACATCTTTGAATACTCGTTCCTCTTCTGTTGGCTCAAGGAACACTTTTATTTTCATCTATAAATTTGAGAACAATAAAAGTAAGTGCAAACCACATAACTATGTAATATAAGAAATGTAAGAAATTTATTATGTATATGTGATATACCTTTTGTAAGTCAAACACTTGACCTTGTAGAATATCGGCGGATGGGGATTGTGTGCAAGACCACCGTAACATACGAGGTATAGCATCATCGCTTATTTTCTTTGCAACACAACCATCTATGGTTGATATTATTTCATATGCCCATACCTATGATACATAAGAAAAAACAATTAATTATAAAAGCTAAGTATGTAAAATTTATGTTAAATAATGTTTGTACCTGTAACGCATGGGGAAATCCAACGATAGTATACCGGTCCATGGTGCCTTTCCGTTTTTCCTTCGCCATGATCAAGGCCTTTTTCAGCCCCCAGAGTGTACGTTCAAAAATGAGAGAGCCCCAGTCATAACTATTGAATGTGGGCCAATCATTAACGATACCCCATAACATCGTGTCGACTTTGAGTTTTTTCTCTTTACCCAACAAACCCAATTCCAGTAAGTATAGTAGGGCCAGTTTTACACCATCCTCGTCATCGCCTTCGTATTTCAGAAAAACATTCTCCAATTCACTTGCGTAAACAGTAGCCTTATCTTGAAAAAACTTTTTCCGCAATCTACGATTTACATTAGGTTGAAAAGTAGAATTGCTATGACTGCACCACAATCCAGTTACCATATCAAACTCTAATCGACCAAATGTACAAACCTCTCCTCCTATCATGAAACTTATGCAACCATCCCTATCCTCCTCTACTTCTCTCAATAATAGGTAGTGGATGAGTTGTCCGTTAAATGTGACATCAAAATCAAGAAATTGACCAAAGCGAGCAGATCTAAACATTTCTTGTTGATCAGAGGTGAGCTTGGACTTAATGTTCTCAATTGTCTTCCCAATGTGGGATCAACTGCTAACTTGAGACCGAAAGTGACCAGATGGCTTAATCAAGTACTTGGGTGGGTTGCTCAACGCCATGGATATCCAAAATCTATAAGTCAACAAGAAAGCTATTGTTAATATATGGACCACCAAGACATATTCATAAAGTACTTAATGGGCATGTGACAAGTGAAAGAATTCAAAAAAATTAAGGCATTATGCATTCTATTTTTTTTCTCGCACCCTTCTCGCACCTAGGATAGAATTCAAAGAAAGTAAGTCATTCAACATTCTGTTTTTTTTTCTCGCACCTAGGGTAGAATACACTAAACAATCATAAACAACCTAGAGAACCTATCCAGCACTCAAACATATTCAAAAAGTACTTGATGGTCATGTCACTAGTGAAAGAATTCAAAGAAAGTAAGTCATTCAACATTCTGTTTTTTTTCTCGCACCCTTCTCGCACCTAAGATAGAATGTAATAAACAATCATAACAACCTAGAGAACCTATCCAGCACTCAAACATATTCAAAAAGTACTTAATGGTCATGTCACAAGTGAAAGAATTCAAAGAAAGTAAGTCATTCAACATTCTATTTTTTTTCTCGCACCCTTCTCGCACCTAGGATAGAATGCACTAAACAATCATAAACAACCTAGAGAACCTATCCAGCACCCAAATATACTCATAAACTACTTAATGGTCATGTCACAAGTGAAAGAATTCAAAGAAAGTAAGTCATTCAACATTCTATTTTTTTTCTCGCACCCTTCTAGCACCTAAGATAGAATGTAATAAACAATCATAACAACCTAGAGAACCTATCCAGCACTACATATTCAAAAAGTACTTAATGGTCATGTCACAAGTGAAAGAATTCAAAGAAAGTAAGTCATTCAACATTCTGTTTTTTTTCTCGTACCCTTCTCACACCTAGGATAGAATGCACTAAACAATCATAAACAACCTAGAGAACCTATTCAGCACTCAAACATATTCAAAAAGTACTTAATGGCCATGTCACAAGTGAAAGAATTCAAAAAAGAAGTCATTCAACATTCTGTTTTTTTTCTCGCACCTAGGATAAAATGCACTAAACAATCATAAACAACCTAGAGAACCTATCCAGCACCCAAACATACTCATAAACTACTTATTGGCCATGTCACAAGTGAAAGAATTAAAAAAAGAAGTCATTCAACATTCTATTTTTTTTCTCGTACCCTTCTCACACCTAGGATAGAATGCACTAAACAATCATAAACAACCTAGAGAACCTATCCAGCACCTAAACATACTCATAAACTACTTAATGGCCATGTCACAAGTGAAAGAATTCAAAAAAGAAGTCATTCAACATTCTATTTTTTTTCTCGCACCTTTCTCGCACCTAGGAAAAATGCACTAAAGAAGGATAAACAATCAAGCAAAGCTATCCATCATCCAAACATATGCAGAGACTACTTAATGGCCATAGCACAATTGAAAATTTTCAAAAAAGAACTCATTGAACATGCTATTTTTTTTTTCTCGCACTTAGAAAAAATGCACTAAAGAAGGATAAATAACCAAGAAAAGCTATCCATCATCCAAACATATGCAAAAACTACTTAACGACCATAGCACAATTGAAAATTTTCAAAAAATAACTCATTGAACATGCTATTTTTTTTCTCGCACCTTTCTCACACCTAGAAAAAATGCACTGAAGAAGGATAAATAACCATGCAAAGCTATCCATCATTTAAACATATGCAAAAACTACTTAATGACCATAGCACAGTTGAAAATTTTCAAAAAAGAACTCATTGAACATGCTGTTTTTTTTCTCGCTCCTTTCTCGCACCTAGAAAAAATGCACTAAAGAAGGATAAATAAGCAAGCAAAGCTATCCATCATCCAAACATATGCAAAAACTAAATGACACAATTGAAAATTTTCAAAAAAGAACTCATTGAACATGCTGTTTTTTTTCTCGCTCCTTTCTCGCACCTAGGAAAAATGCACTAAAGAAGGATAAACAACCAAGCAAAGCTATCCATCATCCAAACATATGCAGAGACTACTTAATGGTCATAGCACAATTGAAAATTTTCAAAAAAGAACTCATTGAACATGCTGTTTTTTTTCTCGCACCTTTCTCGCACCTAAAAAAAATGCACTAAAGAAGGATAAATAACCAAGCAAAGCTATCCATCATCCAAACATATGCAAAAACTACTTAATGACCATAGCACAATTGAAAATTTTCAAAAAAGAACTCATTGAACATGTTATTTTTTTTCTCAAGATCCCAACACTACAAGTGACATATCAACCCTTGACCATATATTACCCAAGACCATGATATTCACGTATAATCCTTTCTTTCCTCACACATGGGTTTTTGACCCTTGCACCACACGTGATTTCACTTTTGCATCTAACATTTATAGCCTACAACATGTTTTCTAAATCATAAAATGTGTGTTTGCAATGTTTATATACAACACACAACCTCCAACAACTACAGCTTAACATGCCTCTCATCAAGATACATCTCATTCTTTTATTCTACAATAGCACCCCAATATATAAACAAGTTCAATCAAGGAAGTCCACAAAATTTCTAGCATGTTATTAACTCAAATCAAGGCAACAACAATGTCCACAATTTCACATCACATATATAGATATTTTCAAGAAGTTATAACAATCAAACTAGATGCAAGCGTACAACATGGTAACAAACAAACCATACAACAAGCAACCATTAGTTAATACATAAACCCCGCAAGTAAGAATTACTTACTGAATGCGCTTCTAAATTTAAATCTAATGATTCCTAGACAAGAAAGATTGATAACAAGAGTTAGGCTCTAGACCAAAACACTGTATTCGAACCAAAGGATAACTAAGAGAGGGGTTACCGATTACTCTTACCCAATCTTAAATCTCAAATCAGTCAGATCCTAAATACAGAAGAGTTTTCAAGTCACTACAGTCAAATCCAAAAGGAGTTTAAAGCAAGCCGTTACAACTGATTGGGTCCTTGCTCGTTTGTATTCGAAGGAGTTAGTCACTTCCGATTGGGTTGCCAAAGAGCTGGGCTTGCAGATTTGAAGTCGTTCGGGTTCGTTTGAGTGTGGGTCTCGGGATCGTTGCCTTGCCGTCACGCAAGAAGGGTCGTCGCTTGCAGGTTGAATATCGTAGCCGTTAGCTGCAATCGGAGTTCTCGCCGTCGCCGTCGCCGTCAATCGCAACCGAAGCCTTCGCCGTCGCCGTGCGTGCTTGAGGAGAGCTAGTCAATTTTCCCTTTCTTCGTGTCGAGCAAGAGAGATGGAAGAGAACTGGAGATTCAATTTGGGAATTGGGGCTCAGTTTATTAAAGGGTAATAACGTCTTTTCCCTCTTAAAAAGTCCTATAACTCTATAGGTTAAAAAAGTGTACTAAAACTCTTCTGTTTTTTTTCTCGCACCCTTCTCGCACCTAGAATAGAATGCACTAAACAAGTATAAACAACCTAGACGACCTATCCAGCACCCAAACATATTCAGAAACTACTTAATGGGCAAAGCACAACTGAAATAATTCAAAAAAGAAGGCATTAACCATTCTGTTTTTTTTCTCGCACGGTTCTCGCACCTAGAATAGAATGCACTAAACAATTATACACAACCTAGAAAACCTATCCAGCAACCAAAACATATTCAGAAACTACTTAATGGGCAAAGCAAAGCACAACTGAAATAATTCAAAAAAGAAGGCATTAACCATTATGTTTTTTTCTCGCAGACTTCTCGCACCTAGAAAAAAATGCACTAAAGAAGGATAAACAATCTAGAAAAGCTATCCAGCACCCAAACATAATCAGAAACTACTTAATGGACATAACACAAATGAAAGAATTCAAAAAAGAAAGGAAGTTGCATTCTGTTTTTTTTCTCGCACGGTTCTCGCACTTAGAATAGGACGCACTAAACAATTATAAACAACCTAGACGACCTATCCAGCACCCAAACATATTTAGAAACTACTTAATGAGCAAAGCACAAGTAAAAGAATTCAAAAAAGAAGATATTGAACATTCTATTTTTTTTCTCGCACGGTTCTCGCACTTAGAATAGAATGCACTAAACAATTATAAACAACCTAGACAACCTATCCAACACCCAAACATATTCAGAAACTACTTAATGGACAAATCACAAGTAAAAGAATTCAAAAAAGAAGGCATTGAACATGCTGTTTTTTTTCTCGCATCCTTCTCGCACCTAGAATAGAATGCACTAAACAATTATAAACAACCTAGACAACCTATCCAGCACCAAAACATATTCAGAAACTACTTAATACACTTAGAATCTAGCACCCAACCTAGACAACCTATGGACCAAAAGCCCATAGACCCTTACCAACAAACCGGCCCTTTGGGGCTTCAATAAGTTTCTCACTTAATACACTTAGAATTAACTTCCAAGCAAATGATGGTGCAGACTTGTATTTAACTCATAATCAATCAAAAAATTCATTGGAAATCTACAAAGTGCATACTTTTGTGATTAAGCACTAATAGAAAACAACCCAATAAATAAGTAGCAACACCATAATCAAAGTACTAACTTAGAAATAAATCATAGCTAGACATTACATAATGATCATGACAAAAGTAAAATAGTTAAAGTAACAAACAACAATTTATAGATAAACATTTCAAAAATCACAACAATAAATCAAAAATTGATCCTAATTGACACTAATTAGAGATTTTTGCCTTGATTTTTTTCTTTTTGCCTTGTCTCATACTTAGAAACCAAATGCATTAAAGAGGACAACCAAGATAACAATCAAATATTTAGTCAAATATCTCAACAAAATCGCCAAACCACTCACATTTTGTTTCTCAAACAACAATTTAAAAAGAAGCAAACTATGAGGAAAGTTTCTTAAGCCTACCAAATGAAAGAAATGTTGGAAATGGCGTGAAGGTGTTGCCAAACCAGTAGCCTCGTCGGTCGCTAGTCGTGCTTGAATGGAGTGTGAATGATCGTTGTTCGTTGTTGCCAAACCTGTAGCCTCGCTGGTCGCTAGTCGTGCGTGAAGGGAGTCCTCGCCGATCGCTAGTCAGTTCCTCGCCGATCGCGTGCGTGAACAGAGTCTTCGCCGGTGGCTATTCCTGCGTGAAAGGAGCCCTCGTCGGTCGCTAGTCGTGCGTGAACGGAATCCTCGCCAGTCGTTGGTCCTGCGTGAACGGAATCCTTGCCGGTCGCTAGTTGCTCGCTGGTCGCCTGGTGTAGGATCGTGAGAAGAGAGAACGTGAGAAGTTCGTAAATGGAAAAAAATTAGGGCAAAGGAAACATTAGGGATTATTTCAAAGGGCAAATTTGTAATTTCATAGCCCCAAAAGTCCTATTTCTCTTCAACCCTAAAATTCATCCTAAATCTCTTTAATACCCTTAAAGTTGTCCTATTTTTGACAATTTCCCAAATTTCACCCATACACTTTATTCCTTACTTTATCATTAGATTTTTTTTTCAAAGAACTTTATCATTAGAATCTTAGAATTTGTTTGTGAACTACCATAGAATATCTTCAAAGGAACATGGAAGATATTCAAAAACAAGAAAAGAAAATGTGAGTATAGTTGCATAACAGAAAACTAAAACGAATTACAAAGGTAATTTCTAAAAATGTTTTCAAAATCCAAGCCAATTTTTTTTTTAAAAAAAAAAGTAGTTTTTAAAAACTTGTTATTGTTTTTGGAATTTGAATAAAAATTCAAATGTTTGTTTAAAAAATATAAAAAAACCATAGTAAAGAAATTGAGAGAAAGCAAACACAATTTTCAAAAATAGAAAACAAATTAAAAATGGAATCGCTATCAAATAGGGATTCAGGTTTTTGTTTTGGTTTTTAACAATTAAGCTTATAAATACTACTCTCACCTATGCGTTTTTTTATTATCTACTTTCTAAAAGTGTTTTCAAAATTCCAACCAAAATTTGAAAACTAAAAAAAAAAAAAAAAAAAAAACGTGTTTTTGTTTTTGAAATTCGATTTAGAATTCAATGTTTCTTTATGAAATGTACAAACCATATTAAAGAAATGATAAGAAAACAAGCATAAATTTTAAAATAGAAAACTACAAACAAAATCTTTGATAAATGGGGCAAAAAAATACTCATATATAAGCCAAAATTATAATCTTAATTTTTTGAGCATTTTTACACCTGACACATTTTGTTGCAATTAGTTTCATTGACAAAACAGGTAATGTTTATGTCGATTAATTTTGTCCAATTAATCCTTTGTTGAATTAGACAACATTAAAATTGATCATTAATTTTTTCGATGTCAAGGATCAAGGTTGACGATTTGCCTATTTCGTTGTGGCTGAGAAATTTTAATTAAGATTGATGATACTGGGTGTATTTATTTTTCAAATAATTTGACGCATAAGAGAATTAGGGTAAGAAATGTGGTGTTCTGTTTAATTCAAGACATTTTAAAAGCATTGGATTTGACACGCAATTTATTGGATAAGTGTATAATAATTGAGGCCAAATTAATTCCATTTTTCATGAGTTCAATAGTAATTCAAATACTTTAATAATCCATCCTAAATTTTTTAATTGTGCCGACCAACATAAAAAAGAATACAGTGCACAAAATATTGATTTTTGTTCATTATAAAAAAAATAAATTTGGGAGAATAAATCAATTCATACCCCTAAAATTTGGTGGTTGAATCGATTAAAACTCAAACTAATAATTATATCAATAAAAATCCTAACATTTTACAAGTGAACGAATTTAGACCTATTGTTAGAATTCTATTTAAAAACTGTCAATGTATAATTCTCACATGTGTATAAAACTTATTTAAAATGAGAAATTAATGAAATATTAAAGAGAAATGTTGGAATTAAATGGATAATAGCGACTGTCATTAATGTGAGTCGATCTTCATCTCCTCATCTTATTCTATTTTTCTCTACTTATTTATGAAGAATTACGTGATAATATTTGTGGCTACTTATGTAAAATTTTGGAAAAAGAATAATTTTATTTATGTGATTTTGAGTTGATAATAAATGAAATTAAGTGAAAATA
Source organism: Trichosanthes truncata (assembly GCA_033996785.1). Taxonomy (NCBI): domain Eukaryota; kingdom Viridiplantae; phylum Streptophyta; class Magnoliopsida; order Cucurbitales; family Cucurbitaceae; genus Trichosanthes; species Trichosanthes truncata. The sequence continues at coordinate 39,773,414 of JAWPNB010000004.1, read as the reverse complement.
GCTATGTGCCAAAGTGAGCTTAGATCAACAGTGTTTGGCATGTACCATCGACCGTGAGGTCAGAGGTTCGAATCCCCCACAAAAAAAAAAAATAATAATAACAGCTATGAATCATTAACAAATTATCTAAATTAATTCTATGAAAATTTAGAATTTTAATTGATATCATTATTAATTTAGAATTGTAATTAATTCAACACGCAAAGTTTGGTTTTAATTAATTCAACTTGTGAAGTTAAGGGGTATAAATTTTTTTTTTTTTCATGCATCTAAATTCATTGCAATGGCAGTAATATTGATCATAGGGGGCGAGTGATCTGCCATTGACCATTCACTTTTATCTTTAATTTTCGGTGGCTTCGTTTTTCTTTCCTTTCCTTTCCGGACTTTTTATACAAATAGAGGTATTTTTTAAACATATTATAAAAAACGAGTGAAGAGTAAAAGTATTTACAAAAAACGAGTAGTTTTTTTGTCTTTATTGGAATGCGTCACTTGTAGAGACGCATTCCAACCATTTTCAGTCAACAATTTTTGGTCAGCTAGAATGCGTCTTTGGTACAGACGCATTCACTCCCGAAAAAGTAAAAATAAGAGAAAGAGAGTGCAAGAGAACAAAAAAAAAAGGGGAAGAAACTCAAAAAAATCAGGACCGTTGATTTTTTGGTGCTGGCAGATATCGTTGTTGTTGTTTGTTTTTTCATATTTCTGGCTTTGCCCTTTTAAAGTATATCCATCTATAACTAATAATGACTCTTTTTTGAGTCATAAACTGTCCCCTAAGCCCAAAAAACAAGGTTGGTTTTTTCTTCTCTTTCTATCTCTCTCTTCTTAACCATAACAGAGCATTGGGTCTGTTTCTTCATCACTGATTCTGACTTTACTAGAAACAGATCAATTTTCGAAGGCACTGTTTCTTCTACATTTAGAAAGTTTGTTTCTGAATTTTGGGACTCAAAATTTTGGAACAATCTTCCCTTTTTTTTTTTGGTTCTCTTTCTCTTATTCTCCCTTTGCAAATGTGAAATGGCCAACAGATCTGGAATGGCCAACATCCTTCTTCCCTAGATCTGGAACTCCGGCGGCCACTCCCTTTTCCTGAGAGTTTGAAACACCTGCAGCCACCCTCCTCCTCCTCCTCCTTGCAAAGATCTTGAACGCCGGTAGCCACCGCTTCCTCCTCCTTGCGAAGATCCGGAACGCTACCGATACACACCTTCTCTTCCTTGTGAAGATCTGGAGTATCGCCGGCCGACACATTCTCTTCTTTACTAAGAACTGGAATGTCGCCGGCAGCCACATGCTCCTCCTTGCAATGATCTATATTGTGGCCGGAAACTACACCGTTCGGAAGATCTGGAACGCCGTTAGCCACTCCCTTCTCCTCTCTACATAAATTTTGAACGCCGGCAGATGCCCTTTCTTCTTCTTCTTCCTCTTGATGATTTGAAGCATCGACAGCCGTCCTTCCCCCGCAAAGAAAAAACTTGGGCAACCACCCTCTCACGCAGAACTGTAACGCAAAAAAGCCAGCACGATGATTGACCAAAAACTGAAGATGGTTGGAATGCGTCTCTACAAGAGACGCATTCCAATAAAGACAAAAAAATTACTCGTTTTTTGTAAATAGTTTTACTTTCCCTCGTTTTTTATAATATGTTTAAAAAATACCTCTATTTGTATAAAAAGTCCTTCCTTTCCTCTCTCACGACACACAAGTCAAAGCTGCACCCCACTCCCCACTTCCCTTTCTTCTTACTCTAATTTCTCTCTCTCTCTTTTCTTTTTCTTTTTTTTTTTAAATAATGCACACTAGTCCTCCATTTTCTTAATGGGAAGTAGAAAATAAACTTACGATCTTACTTATTCTATTGTGTTGATATGAATTAAAGTTTGTTATTTCATTGGAAAATATCTAGGCGATTTTGGATGTTTAGGTACTAGACTTACATTATGAGGATTATTGTTAAATTATGAATGATCCTTCAATCTTGTTGGTAGGTAAAGGTAGAGCAAACTTAGCTTGATGGTACTTAAACTTTTAAAAAGTCTATTTTGGTCTCTAAACTTTCACATTTCTTCCATTTTTTATCTCTAAACTTTCGGTGGCCTCCTTTTTCTTTCCTTTCCTCTCTCATTAAACATGATAGCCATATTTAGCTAGAACGTTCTCTTAATCCTAAGGTCTATAATGCAAAATACGAAAAGGGACGATCATCCACCTAATGCAAACATGAGCCAACAAACTTGTTACTCTAATTAGCACAATGAACACGATCGATGCGATTAAGTCGTCAATTTAATCTACAACCATGCTCATAATTAATTAAAACGAGAATCAAGGGACAATAAAGCTATTGAAATTGATATGAAAATTATATAAAACATAATCTCACAAAAATACATAAAGTTACCGACAATACACCCAGATTGGCGTCGAAAGTCTAGTCGACCATTGAAATGGAAAAGTCCGACACTAAGGCTCAATCAAAACTCCTAAAATTAGTATAAAACTAATGAAAACAATAAGAAAATGACTAAAAGGGTCTCATAGTAGCGGAAAGTTGAGAGACAAATGACCTAGTTGGGAAAAAGATCCTTTTAATCAACGCTACTAGCGTCACAACAGGCTCGCCATAGCATTTTGGATTTGTTGCTCAACACTTGACTTACGTAGCATCGAGACACTACCTTGCATTCGCAACATTCTGTCTTCTACAGCATCTTGATGTTGTTTGAGGCGTTGAGACGCTCTCTCTTGGGGCATTTTGGTCATTTCACTCATTCTTCATGCTCGATTGCTCTAATGACCGCCAAATTGATTCAAATCAATCCCGAACTGATGCAAATGCTCCGAAACATGTCATTTGCTCGGATTCCTACAAAATGAACAATTAAATTCATAAAAACCAACTAACTAGCATGAATCAATGAGATAAAATAGGACTTTTTAGGTCCTTTCACAACCCTCAACCTAAATCTTGCTAGTCCTCTAGAAAGGCACAAACAAAACAATAAATAGATTCATTGGTTGCAATCTCATGAGTCTAACCTTGATGCTTAAGATAACCAATCATTTACAAAAGAAGAAGCAAAGCTCATGCACAGTCCATCCACGAGAAATTTAAAAACCTTTCTTGTCATTTCTTGTGTGTGTGTGTGCGCTTAGCCTCCCTAATGTGGTCTTTACAAGCACGGAGTAGGTTTACAGGGTCCTCAATTATCTTTCCCCTACACTGGCCGTAAGCACTAATTATTCAAGTTATCTCCGAGATAAACTTACATCACTTTAACTTAAGGGCACTAGCTTTCACACCACTGTTGCAGGGACCCTTACCCAGAACACTCGCTCGATGGATGGCCTAACTGATCACAACAAGGGTAACTCTTTTTACCCTTGATCACTAAACACATTACAAGTTTATTTTCTTCCTTTCTTTTCTTTTCTTTCTAAAAATAAAAATTTTCTTTCTAAGCTCAATTTTTCTTTTCTTTTCTTCTTTTGCATGCAAATAAACAAGCTTTTCTCCCTAAGTAACACATTACGAACCATCATGCAAAGTTGCAGTTAAACTAGGACTCAAGCCTATCAGGGTGACAACAAACCTCTAGACCCTTTAAAGCTTGAAGACAACACGTGACAAGCTAATATGCTCAAAACATGCAAGAAAATCAAAGAATTTTTTTTTAAATATGCTCAAATTAGAACAACATGCTCAACTTCAACAAATTTGCAAATAAAAGCTATAGAAAGCATGCCATAGACTGTCCTAATCATGAAGCATACAATCAACTCATCAAACAAATCATGCTTAAAATTTTCAAATTTTTAAAAATTTCAACAAAAATATATAGTCCGACACACAGATGCTCAGGACTCAACATTAAACTCAATAACATAAAACCACCCCCAACCTAACCATTACTAACTTTATCCTTCTCTTATTTATTTTGGAAAGGAGAAAAAGTTAAAGCATACAAAATAGCTCGTTTATGCTTCTCCATATAACTTGGTTGGATGTCATGACCTTGAACTATAATTCAATTTCAGTCTTGTCTTGAAACCTAGATTGATGGTAGTCACTTGATATATATAGGAGTTCTATACGAACTTTGAGAAAGGAAAATAACATCTCAAAACCTTACAAAGAAGACCAATTGATCTATACTTTCTTGGCAAGATTTGAATTTGTCAAGTTGGGTAATTCATCCTCTTATGAACAGTTCATTAAAGAAGGCCTTCATAACTTTCCTTGATGACAGCTGGAATGGAAGGATTCTCTTCAATGCTTGTACGACTGACATTTTCAAGTATTAATTAAAGTTTTAATTTTGAGATTTGAATTAATTGTAAGGTCAATTTCATGTTTAAAGTTGTGTTGAAAGTTAATTTTAGAGATTTGCATAATTGAAATTTGAGAAATTGGAGGGTGAATTGGGAAGAAAGAAGGGAAAAAGAGAATTAATTGGTTTGGGGACAATTTTGTTAATTAGGTGACTTTGAGCCAAGCCCAAGCCCAAGGAGAAGCTAAGCCCAAATATCCCTCTCTATTATTTTTTTATTGCACGCATCCCTAGGTCAAGCCAAGCTGTCATCTTCTCCAACCTTCTCCTCTTCCTCCATGAAAAACAGCCTCCACCATCAATTCCTCTCTCTCTCTCTCTCCCTTTCACTACCAAAAGACCCATCCATTCGAAATATTCTTCTTCTTCAACAAACATCCATCGCAGGATTTGTCCTTCACGTTGCGGGTACTGTTCACGACGCAACAATGTTTTCCGCGCGGGGGGGGGAGGACTGTTCACATCGCGATACTATTCACGCACGTGGGGGGGGCACTGTTCACGCCGCGGTATTGTTCGCGCCGCCGTCTCCCCGACCAGCGTTTCGACAGTGCCCCGATTGCATTCTGATTTGGGATAAGCAGGAAGCCAGAGTTGGAGAAGACTTTGCTGCCCAAAATAAGAATAATTATTCTGTTTGAGGTAAGTAATTATTTGGATTAAACCCTTTAAGTTACTTGTGACTTTGTTATTATTATGAATTTTAGAAGGTAAGCATGAAATTCATAATTATGAAGCATGCTATGTTTAGGGAAATCTTACCATGGGCAATTTGGAATTAAATTTGGACTAAGTTTGTGGCTATGTTGGAATAGAGGGGTTAAGGATTGGAGTTATTATGAGGAACATGTGTTTTATTAAAAGAACTTACTTAAAATAGTAGAGGGATGAAATTATGTTATCCTGGTAACTATTTGTGGGTAAAACTTAGTTACCTAAGCAGGTGAATATTCTTGTTGAAGAATTTAATGTAGTAAACCCATGGTGGGTTCATGTGAATATACAGTAATTTGAGTAAGTTTCCTAAGGTTCATAAGTTGAGTTGGTCAAGTAATAAGTTCTTTTGAAATCATTATAGGCTGAGAGAAGATCTCCATAAAAGAAGGAAGCGAGCTATTTGAGCCAAGGTAAGGGACTTTATGCCGGTATGCTTAAATGCAAGTTAGGAACTGAATTGAAAAACTACATTTGAAATGAAAAGCTTTTATAAATGTTTTATTATGATTTTTGATGAATTTTAAAATGCTTTATTATATATGAAAATGGATTTTCACTTGTTGATTGCCAAATATTCTTGTGAATGTGATGCATGAGTTATGGTTTATGATTTATGATGAATGATATGAGAATGTTGCCTTGTGTCGCATCATTGAATGAAAATTTAAAATGCTTTGGGACCTCATGCATACATGTGTATTTTCAAGCTGAAATGATTTCGAAAGCTGTAGCAATTTCCCTCCTAAAATTATAGATGTTCATCTAAATGAAAAGGAACCTGAAAAGGAACCTGAAAGGGTTAAATGAAAATGAACCTGAAAAGGTTAAATGAAAATGAACCTGAAAAGGTTAAATGAAAATGAAAGGTTAGGTTGGGATAATTGTCCACATTAAGCCGAAGAGAAAAGTTAAAGGGAAACGTTTCCACTATGAAAATGTTTTAGGTCCCACTAGAGGAAAAATGTTTTAAAAATCACTTTGTATGTGTTTGCATATCTTGACCCCAGTAGTGAGGTCACTTACTAAGTATTTTAAATACTCACAATTTTCAAAAATGTTTTTTTTTTCAGGCAAAGACAAAGACATATCTTAGGCGATTGCTAAGGCAGTTTGCTGAACGAGTCATGGGTGACTTTGAGGATCATGACTTCCGCATTTAGATAGTGTGTTAGTTAAAACATATTTTGTTTAGTAAACAATGTGTTGTGAAACTATTTCAACTGATTGAACGTTATAATTCATATTATGTTTTGAAATGATTTTTAAAGGGATCTCGAGCATAAAGATTTTTGATTGTTTAGCAAAACATTTAATTCTTTCTGTCTTTTACCAAAGATTTTTAAATTTCTTCAGCATGCATGTAGTAACATCTCTAGAAAGTCTAATAGGAAAAGTCGGGTCGTTTCAATGCTAAACAATGCATCCAATGGAGATGACGCAAAAAACTTTTTTTAACAGACATTTTCTTTTTGTAATTCATTGGATGCATGTGGAAATTTTTTTTAACAATTTTTCAAATGAAAACCTAACATATGGTAAAAATTGCAACAATAATTCAAGTGTAAGGGTAAAATTTTTAACATTTATTCAAGTCTAAGGTAATTATTGTAGCATTTATCCAAATTTAAGGTCCAATTTGATAAAGTTGAAAATTTAAGATAAAAATTGATTCATCATGCCAAATTTAGTAAAAATTGAATTTTTCTCCACAAAAGTAAATTTATAAAGTCGAAAGCTGTGGGAAAAAATGTTAATAAATACCATATTTTGATGCTTAAAATAAGAGTGTGCCTTATGCATTATAAAAATTTGTGGTCAAGTTTAACAAATTTGAGTACATGACCTACATAAAGAAAATGATTTTGATTTAACCATTTTGTCATTACCTTTATTTTACTTTTAACAAATTGACGATGTTTGTTCGAGTATTTATATAAGCATATATTTTCTCCAAAAAAAAAAGTGAGCATATATTAAAATTGCATGAGTCGGAGAAATTTATTAGGTCAGTGAATATTAGGTGAGAAAATAATATACTAAGGATGAAAATAGTTATTCTTTTTTTTAAGAAAAAAATCAATGAATAAAATATACATTTTAAAATTTCAATGACCGAATAAAAAAAAAACTTAAATTTTAGGGATCAAAATGAACATTTTAAAAGTTGAAAGACCAAAATAGAATAAACTTCATAGTTTAAGACCAAAATGAAAAAGCGTTTATTTTATATAATTTTATCTACTACAAAATAGAGTTTAATTTTGAGCATAGCTTTGTGATAATTGACATGTAACCGATGTCAGAGGTTCAGAATGTCCCACTTCTTGAATGTTGTTGAACTCAAAAAGAAAAAAAAATTGAAATTATATAAATTGTAAAAAAGAAAGAAAGAAAAAAAGTGTTAAAAATTGGGTTTTAATATGCGAAAAAGCGCGGAAACATGGCCACTAGCGGGACAAATTATTCAATGAGACCGCCACAATGTGGTTATCTCATAATAACCATTAGATGTGAATTCAATAATTTTCATGCTCCCTAATAACCACTAGATGTAAATTTGAGGTATTTTTCTCTCTCTCTATCCAATAGTAAAAAACTATCAGTCATATTGTAGCGACCTCACCGAATAATTTCTCCACGATGCCCCACTTCTTCAATGTGAACACCTCTGCTCTGTAGATTATTGAGGGGCCATGGCCAAGTGTTTGATGAGCCACTTATTTTAATGCATTCTTATCCATTTTTGCTCTGTTTTCTTCAAAAACATTCCCCTGGCAGAGAAAATTGTTCCTTCATCGTTTCCGAATTTTGTTTTCCTGTGCGTTGCTTTCTGATGGCTTCTTCCGTTGCTCTAGCAGAATCATGGTCTTCTTCTCCAAATTTCAAGTGGAGTTATGATGTGTTTTTGAGTTTCAGAGGAGAGGATACTCGTTCCAACTTCACCAGTCATCTTGACATGGCCTTGCGTCAAAAGGGAGTCAACGTCTTCATAGATGACAAGCTCAACAGGGGTGAGCAAATCTCTGAATCCCTTTTGAAATCTATAGAGGAAGCTTTGATTTCGATTGTTATATTCTCTGAAAATTATGCGTCTTCCTCTTGGTGTTTGGATGAATTGGTGAAAATAATTGAGTGTAAGAAATCCAAGGGCCAAAGAGTTTGGCCAATTTTCTACAAGGTGGATCCATCGGATATACGAAAACAAACGGGTAGTTTTGGAGAAGCATTGGCCAAAAATCAACCTAAGTTCATCATGAAGATCCAAACATGGAGGGATGCTCTCACTGCTGCCGCCAATTTTTCTGGTTGGAATCTAGGAACTAGGTATGTTTTTTTTAAACAGATTTTAATGTCTTTTCCTTTCCAAATTTGAATTTCAATTCCTTTTTTTTTTTTTTCCATTTAGTGAGCACACTAACCAATCCCTATGAAACAATCCAACAAAAAAAGGACTAATTTTAATTTTAGAATATTCCATCTTAAGATGACGTTTAACTTCATCTACTATTTCCTATGTTCATCGTCTTTTATTCTTGTATGATGTATCAAACAACAGGAAGGAGGCTGATCTTATTCAAGACCTTGTTAAAGAAGTGTTGTCTATATTAAATCACACTTGCACGCCTTTTTATGTGGCTAAGTATCCAGTTGGAATTGATTCTCAATTAGAACTTTTGAATCGCTCCCAATATTGGACACAACATTTGTCTGATTGTGTTTACATGGTGGGAATTTACGGCATTGGAGGTATTGGTAAGACAACTTTGGCCAAAGCATTATACAATAAGATTGCTAATCAATTTGAAGGTAGCTGCTTTCTATCAAATGTTAGAGAAGCTTCAAAGCAATTCAATGGCCTTGTTCAACTACAGGAAAAGTTACTCAATGAGATCTTAAAGGACGATTTGAAGGCTGGCAATCTTGACAAAGGAATTAACATCATAAGGAATAGACTGTGTTCTAAGAAAGTTCTTATAGTTCTTGATGATGTGGATAAGCTTGAGCAATTAGAAGCATTGGTTGGTGGGCGTGACTGGTTCGGCCTTGGTAGTAAAATCATCGTGACAACAAGAAATAATCATTTACTTTCTAGCCATGGATTTGATCAAAGGTATAGAATTCAAGGATTGGATCAAGACAAAGCCCTTGAGCTTTTTAGTTGGCATGCTTTTAAGAAAAGTCATCCATCAAGTAATTATTTGGACCTTTCAGAACGTGCTACAACTTACTGTAAAGGTCTTCCTTTGGCTCTTGTTGTTTTGGGTTCTTTTCTTTGTGGTAGAGACCAATCAAAATGGGAAAGCATATTAGATAAATTTGAAAACTCTCAGAGCAAAGAAATTAAAGATATTCTTCAAATAAGCTATGATGGCCTTGAAGACGATGAAAAGGATATTTTCCTTGATATTTCTTGTTTGTTCGTGGGAGAGAAAGTTGATTATGTTAAGAATGTGTTAAACACATTTCATCTCAATCTGGATTTTGGAATTTTAGTTATGGAAGATCTTTCACTTATTACGATAGTTGAACATGGCAAGGTGCAAATGCATGATTTAATACGACAGATGGGTCATATAATAGTACATGATGAATCTTCTGAGCCTGGAAAAAGGAGTAGGTTGTGGTTGGAAAAAGACATTTTGGAGGTGTTTATAGAAAACTCAGTGAGTAACCTTACTCAAAAGTATCTTTTATTTACTTATTATGGAAAATATTGGTCAAAGTAAGTTGTGTCAATAATGTTAAATTACTAAATTTATGACTTTGTAGGGAACAGATGCAATTAAAGCCATAAAGTTGGACTTGTCTAGACCCACAAAGCTAAAAACTGATGCAAAAGCTTTTAGAAACATGAGAAATCTGAGATTGCTTATTGTTCGAAATGCAAGATTTTCCACAAAGATTGAGTATCTACCTAATAAATTAAAGTGGATTGAGTGGCATGGATTTGCTCAATCATCTTTGCCGCGGGACTTTAATATGAAATATCTTGTTGGTCTAGATTTGCAACATAGCTCCATCAGATACTTGGAGAAAGGATTTAAGGTAATTATATTTCTACCGGTGTATTTAATTGGAAGCGTCTTCGTTGATTTTCTTAGAAATTTTAATGGGTAGCTTACATTAAAAAAAAAAACTTACAAATGTGTATTTTTTACATAATAATTTGCAAATATATGACATTTTTGTAAAAAAAAAATTGTTAATATGAAAAAAAATTTAAATTAGTAAATGATTTATTAACATAAATAATAGTAATAAGTGTATTCTTGTTTTATGTTCTAGTAAGTCATTGATTCACGTAAAGTCAATTATGCTCTTATTTTATTAACATAAAACATTTTAATTGGTAGCTTACTATCTTAAAATATTTGCAAATATTGATTTTTTCCAAAAAAAAAAAGTGTAAAATAATGATTAGCCTTAATAGTAATAAAATGTATGTTCTCATTTTATGCCATAGTCATGGATTAATATAAATAGATTATTAATATCGAGATACGGATTGAGTATAATCATATAACAATCACTCAAAGTCGCTTCAAAAAAAAATTTAAAAAAAAAACAATCACTCAAAGTCAAAGTTTATAACAGATTTACTTATTTATTGATAAACAGTTATAACTACTAGTTTACCTATATATATTGATTAATGTTTATTATTGATTTATTTATGTTTTATTTTTTCTATATTTACCATTATTCTTTCAGCTGCTATTTTTATAATATTTTATCTAAATTATGCTTGATATGCCAATTACGTACCCCTTTTCCTTTTTGTTTTAGGATTGTTTTAGGTTGAAGCGTGTTGATCTTAGCTACTCTACTTCATTAGAGAAAATTTCCAATTTCTCTGCAGCCACAAACCTTGAAGAATTGTGTGTTAGCAGTTGCACAAATTTAAGAACGATTGATAAGTCTGTTGTTTCTCTCGATAAGCTTATTATCCTAAACATGTATGGTTGTTCTAACCTTAAAAAGCTTCCAAGCCACTTCATGTTAAAGTCTCTTGAAGTTTTGAATCTCTCCTGCTGCAAAAAGCTTGAGAAAATTCCAGACTTGTCTGCATCATCAAACCTTGAGATATTGTATCTCGATGAATGCACAAATTTAAGAATGATTCCTGAGTCTATTGGATCTTTGGAAAAGCTTATTTCCTTGCACCTTTCGAAATGCACTAACCTTGAAAAGCTTCCAAGCTGCCTCAGGTTAAAGTCTCTTTTCGATTTACTGCTTTCTGGCTGTTGCAAGCTTGAAAAGTTTCCAGAAATTGATGAAAACATGAATTCTTTAACTTTTTTGCATTTGGACTTTACCTCTATAAAGGAGCTACCTTCATCAATTGGAAATCTTTCTGGGCTCATGCACTTAAACCTGGATGGTTGCACAAACCTCATCTCCCTTCCGAGTACAATTTATTTGTTAGAGAGTCTTAGGATACTTCGTCTTCGTGGGTCTTGTAGATTTGAAAAGTTTCCCATGCATTTACCAGTTCCAAAACAAAGCTTATGTGCCAAGCTCACTTGGTTGGATCTTGCATATTGCAGCATATCAAATGCAGATTTTTTGGAAACTTTATGTAATGTCGCCCCTTTCTTATCGGGTCTATACTTGTCGGAAAACAAATTCTCCAGTTTACCCTCGTGTCTCCATAAGTTTATGTCCTTGAGGAATCTTATATTAAGGAATTGCAAGTTTCTTCGAGAAATTCCAAGCCTTCCCCAGAATATACAAAATTTGGATGCCATTGGGTGCAAATCATTGACTAGAAGTCCAGATAACATTGTGGATATAATATCAAAAAAACAGGTTCATCTCTTTTCATTCAATTTCTCTTAATTTGTCCATATATATATATATATATATATCTTATTTTCCTCTCTTGTAATTAAATTATGAATTATTCTTATTCTATAGGGTGAGATTGCAAGAGAGTTCTTACTAACAGACTGTGAGATTCCGAACTGGTTTAGCCATCCGACTAGAACAAATATGGTGAGGGCTAGCGTTTGTAACTCTAAAAAGCCATATACAGAAAGAAGTTTAGCTGCATGTGTTAATTTTAAAGTGGATGGAGATTCATATAAATCGGTGGCCCTAATTTCATGTCAAATATACATCGGAAACAGTCACCATCGTACTTTCGAAGGACAATTAGTTCCATCAAAATCAGAATATATGTGGTTAGTAACAACTTCTCTAGTAATTATTTCTGTGGAGGTGAAGGATTGGGAAGACGTTTCCGTCTGGTTTAAGGTTCGAGAACATGATGGGGCTATTGTAACTGTAAAAAGCTATGGTGTCCATGTCACTGAAGAGCTCGATGGGAAACAAACGGATGTCAAGCGGCCGACGGTAAATTATACTGATTTGTAAGTGAGCCTACATTATTTTACCATTGCCACTTTTATTGATTGTTTCCTTGTTATTTATTTACTTTTTTTCCAGTGAAATTATTGATTATTTGCTTGTTATTTGTTTACATTTTTGGAGTGTGATTATTAATTGTTTTAATAAGGCTTGATCGGTTGTGAAATTGTAGAAATTCTAGGTACAACATAACCTTTGGCCGCAAACTTCTAGGCTAGTATAAGTGCATGTTTGAATGATTTCCATCTCATCAAAATTGAGTTTGAATGATTTTAGAAATAGTGGTTTTAGCAAAGTCAATTTGTTTATAATTGATTTGTTAAAAGTGATTTTGCATATAATCATTTTAATGTTTGGTTCAACACTTTTATTAATAGTGATCTTCAATGACTAAGAGCATGTTTTGGAGTGACTTTAGAATAAGTGTTTTAAGCTAGGTGATTTAACTATTTATGATTAGTTTTGTAAAAGTGTTTAGTTACAAATTATTTTAATATTTGGTTCTACACTTGTAAAAGTGATTTTAATTTAATCAAAAGTATTTTTTTTAAATGATTAATGTTTGTTTTCAAAGTTGGTTTTAGAATCATCAAATTACTAAAAGAGTATTAAATTTGAGATAAAAAAAATTAGGTGGTAGACGAAATTATCTAAAGAGATGAAAATTTAAGAGAGAAGAATAGAAAGCTAGAGAAAAGTTTCACAGAGGAGAAAAAAGTGTTAGAGACGAGGAGAGATAAAAATATTAGAGAGAGGGAAAAAATGAGAGAAAATTTTAATAGAGTGAGAATTCAAAGTTAGAGAGATATACATAAAAAATTTGACAGTGACAAATTTTAGGAAGAAAAACTTTAGGAAAAAAAGTACAAGAGCAAAAATTTAGGGAAAAAGATAAAAAAAAAATATATTGAAAAAAGTTAAAGAGATATAAAAAAAAGTTAGAAAGAGGAACAAAAAATTTTATAGATAAAATAAAAAATTGGAGAGAGAAAAGGTGAGAAAAATGAGTAAAAATTTTAACAAGAGAATAAAGTTAGAAATAGATTTTTTTTTTATTAACAACATATGAGGTAGAAGATTCAAACTTTTGACATCTTTGTCGATATCACATGCTTTATGCTAGTTGAGATATAACATTAGAAATAGACATTGTAAAACTCTAGAGATAAGAAATAGAGATAAATAAAGTTAGATATAGACAAAAAAATAGAAAGGAAAAAAAATAACTTTTCTCAAAATTTTAGAACAAAATAAAGTAAAACAAGAGTAGATTTTTTTTAATATGAAATAACAGTCATTTTAATGGCACAGAGATATTGGGGATCTCCGCCAAATATAATAATTGCAAAGCAATGTTGCATGTAGCAAATAATAATTATGATCCAGATAGAATGGATTCCAAAATACAACCTCTGACTTTTCCATTTAATATCTAATGATTTTACAGTGATGATAAGCAAGCCTTTATACTCAAGCTGTTACGGAAGAAAAATAAGCCCAAAACAACATCGTTCAGGAAAATGAAGAAAAGAAAATTTGAAGTTATGTTACGGAAGAAGAATATGCCCAAAACGACACCGTTCAGGACAATGAAGAAAAGGAAATTTGAAGTTTATGTTACGAAAGAAGAATATGCCCAAAACGACACCGTTCAGGAAAATGAAGAAAAGGAAATTTGAAGTTCCTTCCTGAGGCTTCTCTTTTGTTCTCTAGTCTTTGGGATATTTTATATGGTTGTACATGTCACTGTCCATATAACAAATTTTGTAAATTTTGTTATTCATTATTCTCTTCTTCCTTCTTTAAATTTAACAATTTGGTATCAGAGCCATCGATCATGGCCAATAGTGGAGGAAATCCCCAAATCATCGATTCTCAGTCCTCAGACAGTCAGACTGCTACTCTATCAAAAAACTTCAGCGACCGGAAACGGGTCCTCTACCTTTGTCAGACCTCCATTAAATCAACTGTTGAATCAGATTACAAGCATTAAAATGGATCGTGGAAATTTTCTCCTATGGCAAAACTTAGCCCTTCTTATTTTACGAAGCTATAAGCTCTATGACTACCTTATCGGCAAAAATCCATGCCCGCCAATGTATCTCTCTCAATCAGTGACTGGAACGAGCGGTGATACTGTAGCACAACAACAAATAGTGAATCCAGCATATGAATCTTGGGTTGCAGTCGACCAATTGCTGCTGGGATGGCTGTACAACTCAATGACTAGCGACATTGCTACACAGGTCATGGGATTTCAAACTTCTCGAGAACTGTGGGGAGCTGTCCAAGAGCTCTTCGGAATTCAATCAAGGGCTGAAGAAACATACTTAAGGCAGGTATTTTATCAAACTCGAAAGGGATCTTTACGGATGATTGATTATTTAAAAGTTATGAAATCTAATGCTGAGAATCTAGCTCTTGCTGGAAGTCCTATTTCTACCCGAGATTTGGTCTCACAAGTTTTAGCAGGTTTAGATGAAGACTATAATCCAGTGGTGGTGACTATTCAGTGTCGACCGGACATCTCTTGGTATGATTTTCAAGCTGAACTTCTCTCATATGAGAAGCGATTAGATTATCAGCTTTCCTTGAAAAATGGAGTACCGATAAACCAAGCCCAAACTTCCTCTACCACTGTGAATCTTGTCGATCGTCGAATACTCAAGGAAGGACTGGGAATTTCCAAGGAAACTTCCAGAATCGTGGTGGTGGATCTTTTAGAGGACGTGGTAGTCAAAGAGGATCTAGTAATCGCGGAAGAGGACACTTGAACAATGGGAATGTTACAAATTATTCAAATGGAAAACCCACTTGCCAGGTATGTAATTCAGTTGGTCACACAGGTGCAGTTTGCTACTACCACTTTGATGAGAACATGGGTCCTTAGCCTAGTCAACACAAAATGTTGGCTCAATCCTATACTCCTGCAACTACCTCAAATGTATTTGTTGCCCATAATTCCTCACATGTGGCTACCTCCCCTGAACTTGTGATGGATCCACATTGGTATGTTGATACAGGGGCTACCAGTCATGTAACTCCAAATCCTGGAAATATTGATCAGAAGAGCGAGTACGCAGGTAATGAGAATGTTATAGTAGCAAATGGAACTCAGTTATTTGTTCTCACATCGGTAATAGTAAATTGACTGTTTCTGATAGTTTTCTACATCTGAAAAATATACTCTGTGTACCATCCATTGCAAAGAATCTTCTAAGCATTTCAAAGTTAGCACAAGATAATGATATCGTGGTTGAATTTTATGCTGATTTTTGTGTCATCAAGGACAAGGTTACGGGCAATATCCTACTAAGAGGAGAGCTTAAGGATGGACTGTATCGTCTTGATCGTAAAGGCTGTGATCAGGACATGCTGGAGATGGTGGATAGGTCTTCTTTTGTTAATAAACCAAACCCGTTTTGTCATTCAATTCAGTCAGTTTCTTTTGTTCCTCAGTGTCAGTCAGTTTTTGTAATAGAGACCAAGACCGTGTGGCACAAACGGCTTGGCCACCCCTCTGCTAGAGTCTTAAATCAGATTATTAAACAGTGTAATTTGCCGTGCAAAGTAAATGAAGTGTTAAGTTTTTGCGAGGCATGTCAATTTGGGAAATCACACATTCTTCCATTTTCAAATTCCCAATCTCGTGCTCTTAAACCTTTTGAGATGATTCACACCGATTTATGGGGACTAGCCCCAGTGAAGGTTATCACTATTACGTCATTTTCTAAATGACTGTACACGATATACTTGGCTATTTCCACTGCGACAAAAAGGTGATGTTGTCCATGCCTTTAATCAATTTTTAACCATGGTTGATAATCAATTTGCAGCAAAGGTTATTACTGTACAATCTGATGGAGGAGGAGAATATCTACCCATTCATAATGTGTGTAAACAACGAGGGATTCAAATTCGGGTCGCATGTCCTTATACTTCGGCTCAAAATGGGCGCGTTGAGCGCAAGCACCGTCATGTGGTTAAAACTGGCCTCACCCTGTTGGCTCAAGGGCGCCTACCTTTGCTGTTCTGGTGGGATGTTTTCTTAACAACAACATTATTAATCAACAACATGCCCACACCAGTCCTATATGACAAGTCTCCCATGGAATTGCTCCTTGGCAAAAAGTTTGATTACAAGACTCTTCAAATTTTCGGCTGTGCTTGTTATCCATGTCTTCGCCCATTTCAGAAACATAAATTTCAATTTCACACAACAAAAGTGTGTGTATCTGGGCCCCAGTCCTCTTCACAAAGGTCACCGATGTTTCGGCCCGTCTAGTAAGATCTTTATTGGGCTAACTATGCAAATGACCATTTTTTATTTCACGTTTTAAAAAATGGTCGAACCATCTTAATTTTTTAAAAACGGCCAAATCATTATTCATAATTTTAATTAGTAATTATTAAATGACCAGACTACCCCTAACCACTTCCATGACTAAGATTCTCTAATTATCGAGTAATTAAATTTAATTTAAAATTATAATCTAAATTTGAATAGATAAATTTGGTAATCTAAACAACAAAAGTTGTTAGGATTCATAAACCAAACAAAAATTCAAAATTTAAACAGATTATCTACAATTCAATCAAAAATACACAGCAATTAAAAATTGATTGCATAACAAAAAGAATAAAATAATAGTTAAAATAATAGATTAACAAACCAATAAAATGACATGCAATATGAAATACTAAACTAAAAATTAAAAGTAACCTAAAAATAACGAAGATTAACGTATTTACACATTTTTTTTAAATATAATCTGATATTTTGAGAATATACAAGGTACAAATATAATAAAATATAAATAGATTTGGTTTCTTTATTCTAGAGTTTAAATTAGATAGTTTGTTATACCTAAACCTACCATTGTCATCTACCTCCTGAGCCGTGTATGTGCTTGAAATAAATATAGAGTAAAAATCAACGGAACAAAATACTTACAAGAAATACACTGTACATAAAAAAAAAAAAAAAGTACGAATACTACCACGAGCTCATCTACCTCTTGAGCTGTGTATGTGTCTGAAATAAATATAGAGTAAAAATCAACGGAACAAAATACCTACAGAGAAATACAGTGTACATAAAAAAAATAAAAAGTACGAACACTACCACGAACCTGGATTTTTATCAATAAGAGCAGCAGAACAGGCAGAAATAATAAGTGAATAGAAGGTTGCAAGTGGACCATGAATAGAACCCAAGGCAAGTTCATGACCCCTCTATGCCTTCTACTCTCCTCTGCATCTTCTTCAACACCGCCTTCACCACGCACAACAACTCAACTCCAAGCCTCGAAGATTTCGATGAATCACCTTATAAGCTTCCAAAAAGCTCTGAATCATTGTTCAAACTGTCAGAAAGTTGAGAAGTAAGCAACTGAACAATTACATGCATGAAATTGGCTTGTGCAGTAGCGACGATGCCGATGGCTTGAGATTTGAGATTCGGAGAGAGGAGGATTGTCTTGGGGAGAGAAAACCGAAAAAATATCGATGACTTAAGATTCAGAGAGAGGATAGAGGAGGATTGCCTTGGGGAGAGAAAATTTCGAAGAGAGGAGAAGGAAGTGATTGAAAAATTATGCGCATGAAATTGGCTTGTGCAGCAGCGATGGTGCCGATGGCTTGGGAGAGAGAACCGAAAAAATACCGATGGCTTAAGATTCGAAGAGAGGATGATTGTCTTGGGGAGAGAGAATTTCGGAGAGAGGAGGATTGTCTTGGGGAGAGAGAATCAGAAAAATAAGTATAAAGATACTAACTGCAATGTAAATCTTTCAAAATTCAGATTAGATACAGTTTAAATAAAATAGGAGAGAGATATTTAGATTTGAAGAGGATGATTGTCTTGGGAAGAGAGAATTTTGGAGAGAGGAAGGTTGTCTTGGGGAGAGAGAATCGAAAAAATGAAGTATAAAGATACTGCAATGTAAATCTTTCAAAATACAGATTAGATATAATTTAAATAAAATAGGAAAAAGTGAGATTTAGTGTACGAGGGCAAAACGGGTATTTAAAAAAAGAAATGCCACACGTGCACCTCACGTGTGGCCATAATTAAAAAGAAATATCGGATGACCATTAACCAAAACAACCAATTCTTTTTAGCCATTCTTAGGATTTTCCCATCTTTATTTCTCGCAGTGTTAAGTTTAATGAAGCTGACTTCCCATTTGCTTCAGGCTTTGATTTCTCAGGCCCATCCCAAGTACATGGTGGTCAATCTGGACCTAATATTACCCATTGGTTTCCGATGCCCGTTTCCCCTGTGTCAAACCCATGTCCACCTACAAATAATCCTATCCAATTCACAGCCCAGACATTCAGTCCATCTTCCGATAGTCCACCTTCAAGCCCAATGTTACCTCAGCCCTTGACCAGGGCAGATACGTCCCCTTCCTCCGATTCATCCTTCAACCCTAATCCCAGTGTCCCACTCATTTCACACGTGCCGCCCTCCACTCCCCTGACTTCCCCTTTGTCTTCTTCCTCTTCACAAATCTCTTCTCTGTCCATCCCTGCTCATGTTGTTGCCCCTCCCTTACTGATAAACAGTCATTCGATGGTCACCAGAGGGAAATTAGGCATTTTCAAACCCAAACTTTTGGGCTGTTTCTACTGCCAAAGACTGGTCCCTAATGGAACCCACCCGTGTTGATGTTGCCTTGAGAACACCTGTGTGGCTAACTACGATGGAGGCTGAATTTTTCTCTCTTCAGAAAAATAAAATGTGGTCTCTAGTTCCATCTGATCGACATATGAATGTAGTAGGTTGTAAATGGGTTTTCAGATCAAACGCAATCCCGATGGGTCAATCCTTCGTCATAAAGCGCGGCTAGTTGCCAAAGGCTTTCATCAAAGTCCAGGCATTGATTACTTTGAAACATTCAGTCCTGTTGTGAAAGCCTCAACGATTTGGATTGTACTTCATATTGCCGTATCTAAGGGTTGGTGTCTTCGACAACTCGACTTTAATAATGTGTTCTTAAACGGTACGCTTCAGGAAACTGTCTTTATGCATCAACCACTTGGCTTTGAAGATGCAACACATCTCGGGTTTGTCTGCAAGCTTCATAAAGCAATCTATGGGCTGAAGAAAGCTTCTAAAGCATGGAATGATGAACTGAAAAGAGCCTTATCATCGTGGGGTTTCCGTAATTCAAAGTCAGACACATCCTTCTATATTTTGAACTCAGGTACCAGTCTTGTTCTGCTATTAATTTATGTTGATGGTGTGATCATCACAGGGGATAGTGTCTCTTTAATTGATGACATTGTTCATACATTGGATAAGAAATTTGCACTTAAAGACCTCGGTCGGCTAAGTTATTTTTTGGGCATCAATATTAATTATCTACCCTCTGGTTTACTGTTGAATCAAGAGAATTATATCCATGATCTCCTTGACAGAGTTAATATGGCCGATTGCAAGCCTTCCTCTACTCCATCTGTAACAGGTGCCATATATATTATCCAGTTCCTATGGGAAGCCCCTTGATGATCCTCTGTTATATCGACGTACTGTGGGTGCTCTACAGTATCTCACTAACACACGGCCCAACATTGCATTCATCGTCAATAAACTGAGCCAATTTCTCAAAGCTCTCACTGATCTTCATTGGCATGTCGTCAAGCGAATTCTACGGTATCTGAAAGGTACACCCATTCTTGGTATTCTTCTAAAGCCAAGTTCATCACTCCTCATCTCGGCCTTTTCTAATGCAGATTGGGCGGCAACTCTGGATGATCAAAAGTCCATAGCTGCTTATTGTGTATGTCTTGGTCAGTCCTTAATTTTGTGGTCATCAAAGAAAAAGTCGGTTATAGCCAGATCAAGCACTGAAACGGAATACAGGGCTCTAGCTCATGCCTCTGTTGAGATCACTTGGATTCGTCAATTATTGTCTGAAATTGGCTACTCACTGCCTCAAAAAACCAATTCTATGGTGTGACAATCTCGGGGCTGGTGCGTTGGCTTCCAACCCAGTTTTTCATGCTCGTACCAAGCATATCGAAATTGATATTCACTATGTTTGAGATCAAGTTCTTCAAGGTACATTGGAAGTACGGTATGTCCCTTCTTCCGATCAAATTGCTGATTGTTTAACAAAATCTCTCATGCACACTCAATTTCGCTATCTTAGATCCAAGCTCGGACTGGTGCATCCACCCACTCGCTTGCGGGGGATGTTACGGAAGAAGAATATGCCCAAAATGACACCGTTCAGGAAAATGAAGGAAAGGAAATTTGAAGTTTATGTTACAGAAGAAGAATATGCCCAAAACGACACCGTTCAGGAAAATGAAGAAAAGGAAATTTGAAGTTACTTCCATAGGCTTCTCTTTTGTTCTCTAGGCCTTGGGATATTTTATATGGTTGTACACGTCACTGTCCGTATAACAAATTCCGTAAATTTTGCTATTCATTATTCTCTTCTTCCTTCTTTAAATAGTGAGGTTGTACTCTACTCTATTTACCGAGAAATATACAGAGAAGAATTCAATTCATTCTCCCATCCTTTGTTTGAGATTCTAATTTTATCAATTCAAGCTTTGTCATTGAATGTGGAAGACGGCTGTGAAACTCTCAACTTATTCAAAGATGAGGAAGGATCAACATCGTGAAACAAGAATTAAAAAGACAAGACAGATACTCTTTCAAAATGTGGAATATAAACTATATTGTATGAAAATATCAAATATTCTTTCGAAATCTGGAATCTAAACGGATAGAACCATGCCCTGCTGGACAACATTGGTATGTTAGAGGTCAGTCTGGCAATTGTTCTCAAAGAACTCATCATTCCTCTTAGTTTGTAGTTCCAATTTGTGAACGAGATTTTAGTTCATCATGGATTCTTTTACTTTAATGAATCATTTAATTCCATGTCTAAATATAAATGCATTATTCATAGCCACCTGAAGCTACCCACTAATACCATGCTTAGATCTTAGTTTCAAATCCCAAATGAATGCTTACATTTAGACATATATAAAATTAGTTATCGGTTGTGTAATGAATGTAAGTTGGCAACTAGAACTTGAGCTTGAGAAGGAAAGGCATTTTGTCTGAGAAGGATGGATCAGAATATTTTCCAGTGAGTATTTGTGATGAAACACTGATTTGCAGTGAGTATACTACAAATTTTCCAGTGAGTATACTGATTTGCAACCTCTGTATAATGAATTCCATCCCAATTGATGTACTTCGTGCTATTGTTGCACCCTTTCGCCGTGACTAACGTCTCGTTCAACGTCTTTGTTTGTCCGCACACGATTCGACTGTCATAGTTAAGTGGTGGACCTCCATAGCCACAGCAAGCCATAATAGGTTGTTCAAAACCTGGCACACACATACAATGCAGCAAAATATCAGATTTGACAAGATTAACAGAAAATGAGGCTATACATACACAGTAGTACAGCAAGATTGCCGACCTAGTCATGAATAATTGGGAATGAGATTCGATTTTATTGAGTAGATATCGACGACATGATGTTGCCATCTGCATATTGGCCCTGCAATTTTTTACAGAGAGCATGAAGCTGTAAATTGAAGAGTTTGGCGGCTTGGTCTTGTGAACTGACGCATCCAAATTCATCAAGCTTTGATAGGTCAGTTCCAAATTTAGCAACATTTTGAGCCAAACATCCTAAAGGACCTGTGTTGTGAATCCAAAAATTTCTAGCCCCTTGGTCGTACAGTCTCTGAAAAATAGACAAAAAGGATGATAAAGTAATGACCATAAATGTAATGCTTTACAACTATAAAAAAAATAAATTTATATATCTGCAAGTGTCCAAGACAGTTTGCCTGCACCTCGATTATTCTCATAAGACAACCATCTGACCCCTACTACATGTGTCTACTACATGTGGGATCCAAGGAAACTCGTAAAATATTAAATCTTTTAAATTCTAGGTAAGCCATCATGATTTGAAGTCATTCCCTATAAATCCTTGATCATTTACATGACCCTTATTGACCATATAACTATAAAGTCTTATCATACAGCATATAGCAAACGAACTTGAATTTTCCCCCTCACCAACACGAGGGTCGGTTTCTATATTGTAACTAGTTAGTGTCTGATCCCACTTACATTCACTTCAACTAATCTCATAGAACAACCACAACAATACCATATTTGAGACTCTTAAAATTTAATACCCTAAGCAAGTGGCCACAGGCCACAATGAAGCCTGTTTAGAAATAGTGGCTTAATATTTCTATAAAAAATGACTATTTATAACTAAACAATCATCAACCACCAATAAACTATAAAACTGGCCAAATCCGTGAGAATACCTAAAGCTAACACAAAATCAAGTAGGTAAAAACACATCTAAATTATAAACTAAATTACCATTGTGCCAAAATAACTTAAAAGAAACCATTGAGTCTAACCTGAACTCCACTCTCAAATTCAGCTAAAATGGTAGGTATTGAGGCAAGAATTTGGTCCAAAGTTTTGGAGTAAAATGCACCAGCAAGGTCATTCTTACCTATATCAAACATGTAAAGCCCCTTCTGGAAGTAATCTTCAGCTGGTAGGTACTTGTCAAGTTTCTTACCACCTACAAAAAAGCAACAGAAAAGATCACAAAACAGTTTCATTCTCTCCCAGATTTCTAAAAGACTGAAAATGGTTTTTTGTTCTTTGAGATCATTCACAATCTCCATGTTCATGAAGTTTATAATCATACCTTTGCTTGCTCGAAGCTCCAGAACTCTATCTTTGAAATGGATAAACTGATTCACCTGAACCGCAAATGAAAAAGGGCTAACAGATGTAGTAGTTGTTGGAAGAATAGTCGAACCTGCAGCTGCATAATTGCACCCCTTACGAAAATTTGGTGCGCCAAGGGAATCAAGATACGCATTCAAATAAGGCATATCCATCGCATCCACTGCAGGAAAAGATTGAAAAGAAAATTGAAAAGTCAGCATGGGACTGCAGAAAAAGCGCAAGAATCTCTAGTACCAAAAAAGAGAGAAAACAGGGGAAAACTTGAAATGAGAAAACCAACTAAAGTCTCAAGCATCAAGGGGGGGGGGGGGGGGGGGGGGGGGGGGGGGGGGCAAGTCGAAAACTGAAAATGAATATATGCTGCGAAACAGAAATTCCAGAGAAATTCGGTGAGAATATCAAGCATCAGAAAAGATGGGGAAAACAGGGAAAATATAAGATTGAAGAGTTGAGAACTGAAAGTTAAAGAGAAAATCAACGAGAATCTCAAGCATCAAAAAATAGGGGGAAAATGGGGGAAATGGGGAAGTCGAAAACTGAAAATTCCAGACAAAAAAAAAAAAGAAAATCTCAAGCATCAGAAAAGAGGGGGAAACAGGGGAAATATGAGATTGAAGAGTTGAACATTACAGAGAAAACTAACGCGAACCTCAAGCATCAAAAAAGAGAGAAAACAAGGGAAATACGAGCTTGCAGAATCGAAAACTGAAAACCCAAATCACAGAAAAGAAAATTAAATAGAAAATCAACCCCAGAACAGAATTCTGGAGTAAACAAAAAAAAAATCTGAAGAATAAAAAAAAAAAGAAAAAATAGGGGAAACAGAAAATTGAGGAGTCGAAAAGCAGAACAGACAATTACGGAGAAAATCAACGATGAGGCGGCCATCGCAGTATCTCCCAGAGGGATGTCCGAAGAAGCGATGACCATAGGGGGTAGATGCTCTCAATGGCAGCACCCACAAGGCAACCGGTATCGGAGTTGGAGTCTCCGAAGTTGAAAACCGCCGGGCGAGAGAAAGGGTCGAATCTGGCAATCGGAAGGCAAAGGAGGAAGAAGGTGAGGATCTGGGTGACGGCGGCCATGGACGGAGGTGGAAGGGAGGAGGATTTGGGAGCGGCATTGTTGTGGGATTTCGATTATATGGAAACTGAGGCAAAGGACAAGGATGACAACAAATGGGTGAAGAAAGAAAAGTCCTGGCGTTGAAGGTATGGTTGGTAATGGTGGGTCAGTTCAGAGTGCAGTAAGCAAAAAGACAGAGGAAGGATAACTAACGAACAAAGCAATAACGAAGCAAATTGCTGCTCCGTAGCGTAGGAATTTGCAGTGACTTGATTTTAAATGCCCAAGGCACGGTGGGTCTTGGAGATGGACAAATTTTGTAGGAGGAACCAGCTTTAACATGTGGGGGAAGATTTATTTATTTTTAATCTCATTTTGGTTCAATTTTCCTAGGAGGGTCTTGTAGGAGAAATTATTCTAAGAAACTGGCACGGCATGATTGATTGATTTCTTATACCATTCATGTAGGAGAGAAATTAAAAATTATAATTTCACCTCACATGATGCATCTAGCTTTGCCTCATTGATACTCCTAGTTTTATTTTGGTGATTGAACTTTTAAAAAGTTAATCATTTTGGTTATTTTGTATATTTTTCTTTTCACCAAATGGATGACATTTTTTTTTTTTTGAGTTCAATGATATGTACGGATAAAGATTCGAACATCTGACCTTTTGATCAGGAATATATGTCTTAAGTAGTTAAGCTAAGAATAGATTGTCATTGATGACATGGTTTTGATTATGTGTAATTATGTATTTAACTAGTAGTATGTAATGGTCATGTATTAAAATCATTAGTTAATGCATTATATCATTGAGCAAAAAGTCAAAAGTTTAAATTTTCACTCCTACATGTTGAACAGAAAAAAAAAAATCACATAGATTAAGTAAGGTGAATATTGATTGAGCATACCTAAGGTGAATATTGGTTGAGCATACCAATGTTACTTTTAAAAGGTTTAGGAACTAAAATAGACATATCTTCATTTCAATTATCAAATTTATTGTTTTCAAAGTTTATGTACTAAAATAAATATTTGGAAAGTTTGGAAACCAAAATGAAACAAATTTGAAAGTGCATAACAAAAATAGAATTTAAGCATAAAAAAATAATTTAACCTTGAAGATGTAATTGTTTCTATTTTCATTTTTGGAAAATATATTTTGTAACTTTTTTATTTTAAAAATAACGAAAAATTTAGAAAATTAATTTTCTCTCAATTTTGATTTAAATGCATATTTTGTTTAATTATTTCTTAATTATAAAACAATAAAAATGGAGAATCTTTTTGCCTGGAATCTCTTAATCCACTTAGAATTCCAAACTCGCAGAATCGGATTGAAGGTTCATGCAAGATTGAGATCATAAAGGCATCTCCAACTTCACCTTACCTAATGCTATTTCAAAAAAAAAAAACAAAAAACAAAAAACAAACTCCACCTTACCTAATACTATCTTCGGTTAATTTTTGTTTAAAATGAAAAATTGAGATTTAAACATGCCAACATCAAATCCATTGAAATGTTTTAATTTTTGTGAAATAACTCAGATTTAACTTTTTTCTAATTTACCACTCCTATCATTTTAGAATTCAATATATATATATAATACTTTTATAAAATTTCACCCCTCCCTAAAAAACGCTTTCTCCTTAACGAGAACAAGTCAATTCAATTACCAAACATAGTTTAACGGCAATTGGCATATACTCTCGATCAAGAGGTCAGAGTTCCACCCTCAAATGTAATTAAACTCAAAAAAAAAAAAAAAACCAATTCAATTCACTCATTTTTTTAGGTTGCACCAATTGCAAGGTGAGAGATCGAATCATCACCCTTTAAAATGGTAATCGGTGTTTTAGCCCTCAAGCTATGTTTGAATTGACACATAAAAATATCATTTTTTTTAATTTAACAATTACAAGAGTGGAAATAAAACTGATTTATTTTAAGAATAATACCAATCTCATTATCCACTAGACTATATTCAAATTAGCCACATAAAAGTATTGGCTAACTATATTTGGGTTGTTTCTAAAGATTTACTTCTTTTTTTTTTTTTTTTTTTGACAATACGTAGGGTAGGAGATTCGAATATGTGACTTCTTGGTTTAGACTTGAGAGAACATGAAATTTATGCCACTTGAGCGATACTCATGTTGGCAAGAAATGACTTATTTTCTAGAAGCTCACTATTCTATTATTTAATTTCAAAAGGATGGTTAAATAAGAATGTTGATCAAAAAATTTTGATACTTGAAAATTAAAAGTACTAATGAAATGAAAGAAGCAAATTGTTTTTTTTTTAAAGAAAAAGTTCAAACAAAATCAATCAGATCATCAATTTCAAGCACATGCAAGAAAGATAGAGCAGAAACTAGTGGAGTAAAAGGGAGCAATATAATGGAGGAAAAAAAAATTTACCGAGAAAATCAACGATGAGGCGGCCATCGGAGAACCTTCCAGACGAAGGAGTCTTGAAGTAATTTTGTCCATAAGGCAAATCGAGGCTAAATCCTTTGCCGGCGACGAGATCACCGGTGTCGGAGTTTGAATCGCCGAAGTTGAACGCAGCCGGATAATCAAAAACAGTCGAACTTCCACAGCGGAAAATCGTCGAACAAATTGTGAGCATCAGCAGAATCGCGAAGAATTTGACAAAAGAAATCGCCATGGCCAATCCTAATTCAGAAACAGAATCTGACGATTTTAATTTTCCGATGATGAAAGATCGCTTTTCCGGCGGGATTTTATCGGGAGAGAAAGAGGGTTAGGGTTTAATTAAAGGGAATGCAATATAAAAGGTTAAAGCTAAGCTTTCTCTTCGAGTTCGCCTCAAGGCATGTTTGGGAGTGATTTTGAAATGGCCAAAATCACTTTTGACATGCCTAAAATCACTTCTCTTCTAAAATTGTGATATTTGGCAATGGTGAGTAAGTGATTTTTGATAAAGTATCAAAAATCACTTGAAGTGATTTCCGGTCAATCACTTGGGAGGTGATTCCCAAGTGATTTTTGTCAAGTGATTGTGATTTAAAATGCCTATTATTTGAATTTTTAAAAAGTAGGGTGAAGTACATAAATAGGATGTTTATAATAGTCATATTACAAATGTGTCCAAACTTTTAAAATTTTGCATCCATGTCCACTACTTTTATAACATAAAAACCCATTTTGTAGCTCATTTACCATTTTACCCACTCATTACACGAAAATTAGAAAAAAAATATATAATATTCAAAAAAGGCAAAAACATTTCACATTCAATTTCATTTGAAATATTCTTCTAAAAAGGAGCAAATCACGCAAAAAAAATCAGCCAAAAAATCCCATCATCCCCAAATTGCTCATTCACTGCCAAATCTCTCTCTACTGTATGAAAATATCGTTTATCACTCAACAGAAGAATAGATTTTTTCTCTTCATTGTTCAACGGCGACCGCTCAACTGCGAAGGTTCTTGCTCTACCTCTCCAAATCGTAAAATATACATTGGATATAGCCTAGTATAAGTACGTCTAAACGATGAATGCCTTCTTTTTTCACTGATTAACATCGAGCACACCATCTAGGATCACCATTCTTGATTCACCATTTTTCGTTTGATGATCTTGTTTGGACAGTTCTAATTTTTACATTATTATCTTTTTTAGGGTTCAAAGTAATAAAATACACTATTTCTAAAATATTATAGAAGGTATGAATGAAGAAATGAAATATGCACTGCTTAGAATCATGCATTTCATGTTAACCCCATTGTAATTTATATTTTCGAATTTTAAAAATCTGTTTGGATGGTTCTGAACTGAATTTTTTTGGATGGCTCTGTCTTAGAATATATATTAGTTTTAAAAGATTTCGTTCATTTATACACACTGTATAATGCTATTTATATATTCGTTTGGATGGTTATAGTATAATGTTGCTTATATATACCGTATAATAATTTTTATATACATTGTTGGGATGGTTGGGTTTGGATGGTTCTAAAAAGAATTTGATATATACACTGTATAATGTTGTTCACATATATTAGTTGAGTATTTATATACAAATGGTATATATTGTATATATTTAGAAATTGTGCTCTTTGTGTGATATGTTCATTGTGTGTACTAACCAATTTTTTACATTCTTTTGTTAAGAAAATGGTGAAAGAATAAGGATTTCATTATCATTTTTATAAACGTTGTTGCAGGATGAAATGTCTATAGATGAAGGAGTTGTAGTTGGCACTCAAGTTGTACCATACGACCATATATTCACGGTATAAATAATATATTTAATGTCTTTCATTATGGAAATAAAGATGTTGGAGATAACGTTCAAGCTGATGATGCGGGAGATAACGTTCAAGCAGGATAAGTCATTTGTATATACATATAAATGTTGTTTAGATCTTGTTTGTATATTTCAAATTGTATGTTTTACAGGAAAAAATGATAATATACATATGAATGCTTAAACATTTGTACATTTCATATATACATTTCAGATGTTTATGTATGTTTCATATATATACACTACTATTACAATGAACACTTAAACCTCCATACAAATTGTTTCCCTTTCTATGTACATATGAATGTTGTTTAGAAGTTCATGTATATTCAACACTTAAATATGTTCATGTACATATGAATGTTGTACATTCAAGTATATTGATGTGTATAGTATATATTATAAGTATAACTTAGTTCGAATTGTACATTCAAGAATATCTATGTTACTGAAGGAAGGACATTCCATCATGCAACATGAACTATAAAATTTCGTAACCAACATAATTATCCCTCTCATTCCACATTCGACATATAACATTGGTGTTGGAGTTAATATCATAAAAGCGGAAGCAATTTTGGATCTTAAGCACTCTAAATACATCAATTTGATCAAACAAACAACATGCTCATAAACCGAAAAACAGAAAAACAGAGTATAAGAAAACCTTTCCTTTGAAGCTCAAATTCTTCAAAGACTTTTCAAGTTTCTTAACACGAACACTTCGTTGACCACCTCTAGTGTCTTCTTTGCTATTCTCCGGCCTTAGAATGGTTTGTGGGAACCAATTGTGATAGAAAAAAGTAGGGAAAAAAAGAGAGAAAGCTAGCAATCTCTTCTAGCAAATTTTTCCACACATCCTTCTCCTCACATCTATTTTCTCTTCTCTTTAAAAACATACAAACAAGCTTTGAAGCTCAAAGACAAGAGAATGTGGGATGCTCAAAGACAAGAGAAGGTGGGATTCTCAAAGACAAGAGAATGTGGGATTCTCCAAGACAAGAGAAAGTGGGATGGATTAATCATGAGAAACACCACCAAAAAAGAATCTCACTTTTGATATGAAATAATCCACTCATATGAAATTTATTTATTTAATTTGATATCTCATATCAAATTTAATTAAAAATAAATCCCAACCTTTCTCAAATGTGTGAACCAAACATATGTATCATATACATATTAGGCATATTTAAATCATATTTAAATATTTTCCAACTCTCTCTATAATATAGTTTAATTCACAATTAAGCTATATGTATAATTGGTCAATTATATCGTATATAATTAACTCTTACTCCCTTAACCGAATTTGAACAATTCAAATTCTCTTATCACACTGTTCTGAGGTTTAGTCCGATATGAGCTAGTAAGGGGACCTAATGGACCTACAGATCATGAGCTCCAACGATTCGAGATCAACCGGCTAAACTCTTTAACCTAGCTAACCAACATTCGTTAACCACCGGGACACTCCACTAAAGTCCAGTGGCTGCACTCTCCTCATTGTAGATATATTTATGTCCACTCGATATAACTATGATTAGTAAGTCGATCCTTCACAGGTTGTTCGTAATTACAGCTGGGTCAAATAAACCGTTTTACCCCTGTAATTACTTCTTGTTCCTTAAGTCTCACTGATCCTCTAATGAATAATTGGTTTGTGGTCCAACCAGTAAACCGAATCCCTCTCGGGCCAATGAGAGGGTGGGCCCATTGTTCAAGACTCGGAGTCAGCACTTAAGGGAACAACCTCTCTACTAAACCCTAAAGCGGGTATGAGTGAATTCTTTCTCGCAGGACTATGTCCCCAGCTATCTACCCGGTCTTATCCCTAAAATGGGAAGCTTATTGAGTCAGCAATCTCGGGCCACTCTCACCCATACAAATCAAAGGATAATCCCGAATAAACAGGAGTTCATAGCGTGCTTAGGATTAAGATCGAGTTACCTAGGTCATCATATGAAATAGTCAATTATGACAGTTGATCGCTAGCTTTTGCTACAACACGCAAGTGCACGTGATCGAAGTGATAAAAACTGGAGTATTTCAGAGTATCGTACCCAAGGGAACTGATTTTAACAAAATCTACTAAGATGACACAAAATTTGTTTGTAAAATGCAATTGCGGTAACCAATGGTGTAAAAAATGCTTGAGAGGTTGTTTTTCCTAAAGGAAATAAATGAAAGAAAATAATTAAGAAAAATGGGATCCAAGTTGCTTATGCCCTTTTGGAAAGAAATGCCACTGAAAATGCAATTGCAATCATAGTTAACACTAGAGAACTAAGTAAACCGAATTCAACTCCTATTCAATTTTGCTTCAAAATCTTTAGGAGGCTAAGTGATTAAACCTATATTTCTATGGCTAATCTAACTTAGATAATTTAGCGCACAATTCTAGCGGTTTTGGAGTCTCGCCCTATGTCTAGGGTCGATGTTCAGGACTTATGTCTAAGTCTTTTCCTCCATTGCTTTTGTGACATCGGCTTTCCCTTAACTCTTTCGATATTAAGTTCAAGCTTGACAAGCAATCACTAGTTGGCCGACTAGGTTTACTCACATTATTTCAACAAAAGCAAACAAAGCCCCAAGTGTTAACTAGATTGAATATGTGATCGGATGTTACACGCAAGTGCACGCGATCGAAGTAATATAAAATGGTATTTGAGTACCAAGTATCGAATCCCACAGGGAACGGAGTAACAAAAATATTGTAAAGCAAAAGTGTAAGGAAAATTGCAACTAGAAAACTAAAATTGCAAAAATAAAGTTGGGTTGGTGTGTTGGTGAAAAACAGAAATTGCAGAATCAAATTGCAGAATCTAGAAATGCAATAATCGAAATAAATAAAAATTGCAGAATTGAATTGCAGCAGCTAAAATGGCAATCTTGGAATAACAACTAAATAGACCTAGCAAATGCAAATTCAAAGGGAATTCTAGATAAAGATGAGGCTCAAGAATGTCATTGCCCTAAGTCGTAATTGCAAACCAAAATTGCAATTCCAACCTACTCCACACTCAATTGTAAACCAAAATTGCATCTCCTATTTACCTTGAATTTAGGTTTTTAGGAGGCTAAGTGAGAGGCCTATATATCTATAGTCCCTCTATCTTAGATAATTTGGCTCACAATTTTATGGGTTTTGGAGTCCTTAATCCTATGTGTAGGGTAAGGAATTGGCTTATGTCTAAGCTCTTTTTCTCCATCACTTGTGTGAAATCCGCTTATCACTAACCCCGTCGGTATTAGATCTAAGCTTGAGTTGATACCCTAGTTGATCAATCTAGGATCTCAACGGAATTTTAATCAACACAAGCAAACAATTGAAATGTAGGCTTGGTTTTCATTGAAATTTTGGCTACAATTACTTTTTAGGGAATTCACATTTTTGAACCCCCTAAGAAGTTTTAGCTCATATTAAAAATAAAAATCCTAAACTATTTTTTGAGAAAAAGTTCATATTAAAAATTGTGTAAATTGAATAATTAAAACAATAATTTGTAATATTATTTTTGGCAACTACTAGGAATTCAAGAGAATGATGCTTAATGGGAATTAAAGAGAACTTCAAGGGCAATTAAGTAAAATGATGGTCTTCTTCCTCATACCCCTTAGAAGCTTTAACATTCAAACTTAGAATTTCCTTGAAGAAAAATAGGGGGTTTACAAAAATTCATTTCAAAACTTAATCCATCCAATTTGCTCCACTAAAATTGTAGAATAAGTGAAGAAATCAAGCTAACAATGAATGGGTAATGCTATCCCAAATGGTATTATAAGAAATTTCAAAGAAATATGGAAAACAAAAACTACACTCTTGGGCTAAGAACTTCCAGTAAGTAAAAAAAAAACAGAGAACAATTTTGAAATAAACCCACCAACTTAACTTGAAATTAACTTAAGCTTAATTCAAAAATACATCAATTGAAGAATAGAGATTGTTCAAGCAACTCTCCATAATACAAAACTGAAGAAAAATCAAAATTGAAATTGAAAATCTTGGCTAAAACCGAAGAAGAACGAAAAAAAACAGAGGTTTCGGAAAAAAAAACTTAAAACCCACGAAATTCAATCTAAATTCGCCTCCAAATCCCGATTGATTCTTCTTGCTTCTTCCCTCCTCTTTTATAGATCTTTCTAGGGTTGAAATTTGCCAAAAATCGCGCTCCAATCCTTCAATTCGTGCGGAAATGGATTTTCCCATATATGGGTTTCTTCGCACAAGACCCACGAAATTGTCTAAAATTGCTCCCAAAAATCCGATGCTTAGCTCCAATTCTTCTTCCCCATTTATAGGCCTCCATTAAGGTTGAAGATTGTCCAAATTTCGTGCTCCAATTCCACCAAATCATGCTGTAATTTGGTTTACATCTCTCCTATAGGGAATTCACTAACTTGAATCCCTAAGAAGTAATTAGCTCATTATGGAAGAATTAAAAACCCACAAATTAATTGCTATAAAGCTCATAAAAAAAAAACAAATACAGAAATTTAATTTCAAACTAATAAGGTAATTCAAGCTGCATTTACGAGGATTATTTTTTATGTTAACTCAACCGAATAACTCAAGATGATGCAAAAATTCAAAGACAACACTATTTTTCTACCAAATTATTAAAAACAGTGAAGTACCCATTGGAAAAAAATTCAACCTTGTGGAAAAGAAAACTCCAAAATTAATAAGCTTATTATAAGAGACGAAGGAAATCGAATTCCAGGATTCAATGGCTCATTCAACTTCAACAACATACAAGGAAATTTGACTAAACAGAGACCAACTCTATAACTAAAATTGAGCAGAAAAATAGAGAGATAAAACTAAAAAAAATAGAGTACAAACGCTAACGGAAATTCCTTGCTTTGATCGACCAAAAATTCCTTCAAGGGCAATTGGATTCTTACCTCCTCGAACTTTCGTTGAGGAGGGATCAACCTCGAAAATTACAGAGAAAAAGATGAAGAGAAAACTGTTGTAAATGACAGAAAAACGTGAATTACAGACTGTGGGCGAGTAGTAGAAAACCCAGCCACGTTTTTTTATCGTTTTCCTCATTTTTATAGGCATTGAGGGCTAGGGTTTCCATATTTGTGCTCATTCAATCATGGGTCAATGTTTGGGCATGAGATTAGGCTGAAAATTCTCCAAAAATCGAGCAAATCCCGTGGATTTTGGTGAATCTCCGAGAATTCTGAAATTGACTTATACCTCCAGAGAATGCAATTGCATTGCAATTGCATTTTTCTTCTTTATTCTTCACCTTGCCTTCCCAAGGAAATGCAATTGCATTTCATTTGCAATTTCTTCACTTCTTCAAATCTGCACAAAAAGTCAACTTAAGCCAACTTTCTTGCATCTTTACACTTAATTTCTTCTTTTATCATATTCCAACAAGCTTGCATGAATTTATTTAAAAATGTTATTTTTAGCTTGCTTGTTATTCAACAAAATCCACAAAACTGGCAAGAACAACTTAGTTTTAGAGTTAAATAATTCTCATAACTGAGAATTATCAACAGTAAACGGAGTTAAAAAGTATAAGTGACTATTTCGCGGTCCCGTCTTATGTAAACTCATTGCATAGGACGCCCCCACTCTCATGTCTCCACATGAACGATTTAGGATTGCATCGTTTGTACTATACAAAGTGGGACGCGTCCATAGTGTCCCAAGATAAGGTACCCAGCCCTATCCCTATACTATAGACCATTTTGGCTATTACTCGAACTTGATCCATATTCATGTCTCCACATGAAGTTCAAGTATACATTTTATAGGCAAGGGTTCTTAATTTATTAGATTTGGGTTAAAAGAATGCAATTCACTTTATTCAATAACATCTTTACTGAATAAACCTCAATAACAACTTTATTGCAAAATAGAATATATATTCAGTTTACAAACCACGAGTAAGGACATAAAACCCAACAATTGGTACAACAAAACTACCTATAAAAAGCTTAATATATATTATTATTTATATGATATATATCCTTATATTTATCCCGTAATATAAGATATTTTTGAAATGGATATTAATATATTTGAAAAGGATATTAATATATTATCAATCGAAATTAGATTGAAATTATTATTTTGATAAGATCATCATAGAAAGGATTGTACCCAAGTATATAAGTTTACACTCGCACGGTTGATAATGCAAAGGTTGTTTTGATATAATGAATAATTGATCTTGTAATAACAAATGTATATACACAAGGTATATAATGTATATATTGAAGTACATGAAATTCATACATGTTTATATAGTATAGACATATATATGCTAATATTATATCTGGAGTATATAAACTTCAGACAGGTTGAATATAAATACAAAATCGGTAAAATAAATTTGAATAGCCATAGTATAAAGAGAAACCAAATTGTCTATACTGCCCACCATTTTCCATGATAGATTCTTGTAACTGAAGGATGTACATTCCATCATGCAACACAATCTCTGATACTTTGTAGCCAACTTAATTATCCCTCTTGTTCCAAGTTTCGTTATATAAGATTGGTATAACAATACTACCTATACATCGAAAAATATAAGATAGTATATATATTTAAAAACAAAATGGTTGTCGAAAGTGAAGTTCCGGTGAATAGAAATGGAAAAGGAAGAAGCCGACGGAAGGAAATGGGAGAAGAAGAAATGCTAAAGGAAGTAACCGGCGAACAAGAAATATAAAAGGAAAAAATGGAAAAGTGGTGGTTAACAGGAATGCATATGCCGGTGAAGATATGAAAATGTAAATAATTGAAATTGTAAAAAATCTAAACATTAATTATGATTTGTTAATTATGGAATCCAATTAATAGGAGAGATAAACAACAAATTTATAAAATTTAATAATGTTTGAAATTCATAACTGTATAATTGTAAATAAGGAAAGAATCAATATAAAATATATAATGAAATATAATGGTAAATGTGTGTCATTATGGGCATTTACGTCCAAAAAAAATATATTAACGTTTATAAAATAGGCAAAAATCCATATATGCAAATTTTAGACCATGTGGACAAATTTGTAAACCGATTTTATAAATGACCAATTGATCACAATTACTCTAAAAAGTATACTTTTGGTGACGGGTAACAACCGTCATCTTTGGTAAAAATTCCTAAATTTCCATCAAAGTGGGCTTTCTCAAAACCGTCACCATTGAGTTCATCCGTCATTATTTACAAAATGACAATCTAAAATTTTTAGTAACTTGATGATTCTAAAATCACCTTTGAAAACAAGCATTAATCATTTTTTTTAAAAAAAATACTTTTAATTAAATTTAAATCACTTTTACAAGTGTTGAATCAAATATTAAAATGATTTATAACTAAATACTTTTAAAAAATTAATTGTAATTAAATCACTTATTTTAAGGTCGCTCCCAAACATGCCTTTTGAAAATCACTTTTAATTGTATGAAAATCACTATTGAAAGTGTAGAACCAAACATTAAAATGATTATACGAAAATCACTTTTAATAAATCAATTTTAAACAAATCAATTGTACTAAAATTAATATTTTTAAAATCATTCCCAAACATGCCTTCAATCTACACACTAACTCCCAAGATTTGCAGAGAAAGAAGAATGGAAAATGGCGGTTTAAGGCAGCAAAAACTTGGATGAAAATTTTTAAGCTTCTGTTTTTATAGTTTAATCTTAGGATAAATTATAAGTTTCTTCCTAAACCCGTTTCATATCCATTCAGGCGCCGTTAGATAACTATTTAAGCCCCGTTTGATAACCATTTGGTTTTTTATTTTTGATTTTGGTTTTTGTTTTTAAAAATTATACTTGTTTTCTCACAATTAATCTACCATGATTTTCATCCTCCCTACAATGATTTTCATCTTTCTTAAGGAAACCTTTGAGTTCTTAGCCACATTCCAAAAACAAAAACAAGTTTTTGAAAACTATTTTTTTTAGTTTTCAAATTTTAGTTTGGTTTTTGAAAATATAGGTAAAAGTAGATAACAAAATAAGGAAATCTATAGGTAGAAGTAGTATTTATAGCTAATTTTCAAAAACCAAAAACCAAAAATCAAATGATTATCAAACGGACCTTAATTTTTGATTTTTGGTTTTTGAAAATTAAGTTTATAAACTCTACTTCTACCAATAAATTTCTTTGTTTTGTTCTCTATTTTCTACCATTGTTTTAAAAAACCAAGCTAATTTTGAAAACTTCAAAAAAGTAATTTTTAAAAACTTGTTTTTGATT
Source organism: Trichosanthes truncata (assembly GCA_033996785.1). Classification (NCBI taxonomy): domain Eukaryota; kingdom Viridiplantae; phylum Streptophyta; class Magnoliopsida; order Cucurbitales; family Cucurbitaceae; genus Trichosanthes; species Trichosanthes truncata. The sequence continues at coordinate 39,736,620 of JAWPNB010000004.1, read as the reverse complement.
TTAGAATTGGACTAAGAATTCAAATGTTTACTTAAGAAAAATGAAGATCATTGTAGAGAAATCATGAGAAAACAAGTGTAATTTTCAAAAACCAAAAACTAAAAATCAAATGGTTATCAAACGGGGCCTTAGTTTTTAGTTTTTTTTATTTTTGAAAACTACATTTATAAACTCTACTTCTTCCAATAAATTTCTTTGTTTTGTTCTCTACATTCTACCATTGTTTTCAAAAACCAAGCCAATTTTGAAAACTAAAAAAAGTAATTTTTAAAAACTTGTTTTTATTTTTGGAATAGGACTAAGAATTCAAATGTTTACTTAAGAAAAATGAAAACCATTGTAGAGAAATCATGAGAAATCAAGTTTAATTTTCAAAAACCAAAAACTAAAAATCAAATGGTTATCAAAAGGGGCCTTAATTTTTTATTTTTAGTTTTAAAAAATTAAGTCTATAAATACTACTTCCACTTATGGTTTTCCTTATTTTGTTATCTATTTTTTACATATATTTTCAAAAACCAAGCCAAGTTTTGAAAACTAAAAAAAGTAGTTTTCAAAAATTTATTTTTGTTTTTGTTTTTGGAATTTGCTTAAGAATTCAAATGTTTCGTTAAGAGATATAAAAACCATTGTAGAAAAATTAGGAAAAAACAAGCTTAATTTTCAAAAATCAAAAACCAAAAACCAAAATGGTTATCAAACTGGACCTTACTTTTGGATTTGTGTTTAATAAGTTTCTGAACTTTAAAAATGATAAAAAAAAATGTTGAACTTTCAATTTTGTATACAATAAATTAGTGAATTTGAACTTAAAAAAAAAATCAGACAATTTTATAAAATGTCGTATAAGTCAATGATCTATTAGTTAGACATAAAATTGAAAGTTCAAAGACTTATTAAAAACTAAAGTAAAAGTTTAGCGATCTATTAGATACTTAAAGACCTATTAAATATAAAATTAAAAGTTCAGACATATATTAGAAACCTTTCTAAGGTTTAGGTACACCTATTCTTAGATATAAACCAGGTTAAATTATAAGTTTAGTTCCTAATTAAACCTTTCAAACAAGTTAAATTACAAGTTTAGTCCTCAACTCTCAGGTTTGTGTCTAATAGGTTCATGAACTTAAAAAACTGTATAATAGATTTTTGAACTTTTAATTTTGTATATAATAAGTTCGTAAATTTTAAAACATGTTGCATAGGTCAATGACCTATTAAATACACAAAATTGAAAATTTAGGAATCTACTAGACACTCTTAAAGTTCAGAACCTATTAGACATAAAATTTAAAGCTTTATAGACCTAGCTATTAGATAGATTGCAAAGTTTATGAATTTATCGAAATCTGAAAATTCATATATTAAACTTGTAATTTAACCTTAATTTAATTAAATACAGTTTACTTCCTTATACTTTTGAAATTTTCATTGTCCTCGCTATTTTCTTTGATTAAAATTAATAGTTGGACTTCATGAATGAAGAGTAATAGAAATTCAAGCCGATAAAGTTACACTTCAGTTTGTACTTTTAAAATGCTCCTTATTATCCTTTACCTCTTTTTTTTTTCTTGTTTTTTTTTTTATTATATTGATTTATCATCCTTATCTTTTTTTTCTTAAATTGAACTTATCTGTCATTGGTAAATAATGTGGCAAAGTTATTAAAAAAGATTTTATTTGGATTAGATTTTAAGCCATTATTTTGGTAAAAAATAAAACAGAAAAATGGTTGAAGCCAGATAATATCCATAAAATCTATATGTATCATTTTCAAGGTGCAATCACATTTTTATTAATCCTTACTAACGACTTCAAAGATGTTTGGTAAGTTGATAATTAAAATTTTTAAAATGTTGGAGCTAAATTGAAATTTTTTTTCTTTTGAAATGGGGCTAAATTGAAATTAAAGTTTAAGTATAAGGACAAAAGTAAAATGGAACCAAATTTGATGAGGGAGTTCATTGATTTATTATTATTAGTAGTAGTAGTATTTGATAAAAGCCCATTGAAGTTAAAGTTTAACCGACCTTTCTTTTGTTAAAAAAAAATTAACGTAACTTTGCTGAAAAAAGAAAAGGATCATTTTGCAAGCAAAAGGGGTTGTTCGAAATTTCCTTCCAAGGGCAATTTCCTTTTTATCTTAGATTTCATTTTCAATTGATATAATTGTTTTTCTTTAATTCAAGGGTCTTGAAAAGGAAGAGAAAGAAATAATTGCCATGATGAAAATCTTGCATGGAATAAATGAAATATTTTCTAACTTGAGAGGATTTCATATGGTGGAAATTCAAGAAGATATACTTATGTGAGCGTCTTGAAGAAATGTTAAATTAAATATTTTTAATTGATATATATTTAAATTAATATATCAAATTGGTCCCTTATTTTTAATAATAATTTAAGTATAATCTCAATATTATGAATAAAATTTACTGAGTGTCTCTAACATTAATCATGCAAAGTAAAAGAAGTCAATTAAAGTTAGTGATCGAATCAAGGTCGATCGAACCAGTTCCAATATTGATTGTCTCTAATTTATGAAGAACCAATGTTAGTGTCAATATTAGAGAGGGGAAAATGATTATGAAAAGAACAATATTTGTCTACACATATGTAGATTTATATAGAATAATATCTTATTAATTTTCTAATGCGGTGTATTTTAACTGTATTTAATATAGATCATATGCATACTCCATTAAAAAAATTTGGCTAAAAGTACACCACATTAGAAAGTTAGTAGGAGTTTTGGTTGGCGAGCATAGGTCAAAACAAATTTTCTTCGAGTAGGTGTAGGTCTTCCTTGCATGTAAGATCAAGAGAAAATAAATGGGTCTTCCTTGCATGTGAGAGAAAGGAGAGAGATGTATTTCATCTGTAGTGTTGCATGTTAGAGAGAAGAGTATGTTAACCATAGTTTTAGTTGGCTTAACCAACCAATATATGATACTACAGAAGTATGAATACTCCTTTCATTTAATTGTTTGTCATATCAGTATCCATTAAAAATGGTGTGAGGTTCACCAATATTATTAAAAATATATATTTATAAGGTAAAACTATATATAGTGTGAACAAAAGGAATATGGTACTCCTATAGTACTAGAAATTTTTTTCAATATATTACAACCACATCAATTTTACATATATTGAGCTAAGTATTAATACTGGTTCACATTTAATTTACTCGGCACAACTCAACTCAAAGATAGATAAGGGCACGTCTTTACCTAACCATGTCCAAGCCCCTCAATTTAAAGAAATTATTCAGTGAGGCCACCACAATGTGGCTGGTAGTTTTTCACTGTTAAGATGGAGAGAGAGAAGTATCTTGAATTTATATTCAATAGTTATTAGGGAGCATGGAAATTATTGAATCTACATCCAACGATAATTATGAAACAGTCACATTGTGGCAGCCTCATTGAATAATTTGTCCTTAATTCGACACCCATGATGGCAAAGCTTTACCGTAAATTAGTCGCATAGTATTTTCACCTACATGATTCACGACATTGCATGATTTTCATCCAACTTTATCTATCTCTAATAGATTTCTATGCCTTGATAAAATACCAATTGACACGACAACGATCATTTTGAGGCATCTTATTATGTATCCTTTCATATTGAGACATTATTGAATTTGGGCTCACTTGTCATCACTGACACACAAATTTAATTGTTTGGAGTGTAACGACCCGAATTCCTACGACTCTCTAAATGCGGAAGCACGACCTAGTTACCTCGCTCATGCCCGAAATTTCGGTAGCATGACGACGTAACTAGGAGAAAACCAAAATTTACAACGACCTGGAAAGAGGCATAAACACTTCTATGTTTCAGATAACAGACTCAGCATCCACCAAACTACGATAAATGATGCTGAGCTCAATCAACAGACAAAAGATCCTAAGAACTTCTAACTAAATACACGGAAACGAAACAAATTTAAACTTTACAGACCAACAAACAACAGGGAACAAGGAATAAAACTAAAAGCTAAAACAGGGACAAGGAATTTGGTGGAGTCTCCATAGTCTCGTCAAGTTGTCGCCTACATCATCCACCTCGAGAATGTGCACAATCTGCAAAAACAAACAAAGTAGCAATGATGAATATAAACATACTCAGTAAGTAGCCCACTTAAGGGACAAACTTTTAAAGAAACCATACCAAGAAGAAAACTGCTCTTACTCACACTCGTGCTTAGATTTCAAATACTTTCCTCAGTCATTCTAAAAGTCCATTTAACCTTCCATAACATTCACTACTACCTGACCCTAACTTTGTGTCATACCTGCGAGTCCTGTAACCTAGAACCCAAACCTGTGAAGGTCTATAACCCTCACACCCATCTCAAAAGATAAATCACCCCTAGGCTAGCACACAGGCGCTAGGGAATGCATTCCCTACGCTTAACATAATGGGGAATCACCCCTAAGCTAGCACACAGGCGCTAGGGAACGCATTCCCTAAGCTCAACATACTGGGGAATCATCTCTCAGCTAGCACACGGCAATAGGAAACGCATGTCTATGCTCAACACAGTGGGGAATCACCCCTAAGCTAGCTCATCGGCAATAAGGAACGCATTCCTTATGCTCATCACATCACAAATGCCACATAGGCAGCCAGGGAACACATCCCCTGTGCTCATCACATCACATGTGTTCTAGGCTTACGAACTCGCACGAAACAACAGAATTAGGGTAGGTAGCACCAATCTAACAGGCTTTTGTACTTTCACAACACTTTTGGAACCTTTTGGGTCAATCCACCTTACCACATTCATCCATCATGCCCAAATCACAAACACAAGCTGACCCGAAGGTTTCAAACACTTTTAATGGGGAACCACCCCCTAATTCACATAATCAAAGAGAAAAGGCAACCCTCAAGCCTTTCCAACTTCTATAACGTCTTACGCCTCATACATATTTATAGGCGAGACAAAAATCCTAATGGACCAATCCGAAAGGCTACCTTCTTCTTAGGCCAGTACCACGGAAATTCATTTCTCTTCCTTTTAGGAAATCATTAGTGGCATATGACCCAGGCCCACAACTAAATAAACAACCTCAATCGCCTCATGATGACCTTCCACCATAGACCGCAAACATGAATCTCAAGTATGGACTTTCACCCCGATACCGCATATATTCCTAAATCAGCACTTTGCATAACTATAGCCATACATGTGCCAGTGGCATATTACTCTCCAAATTATTTAATTCATAATCCAGTCCTCTAAACACACTATCTTAGCCATTCAAGTATTCCAAGGCCTATATCCAAACTTAGGTAAATCACATACATACAACATAAGACACGGCTCGGACCCCTTGTAAATCATACTAGAATTCATTAGTTCTAAGCATTCCAATATAAATTAAGCCCCTGATATCATTTTAATACGTACTTAAGCAACTTAAACTCAAGGACAACTCAAGATAGTTCAACCAATCACACCTTGATCCACGTATTCACATTTGGCATGCACGTTTATTCTCATCTCACGACAAACATAAACCAAACTCATTCAATTCCAACCTTGGCAAACTCTTAAGGCTCTACACTTGCTAACTACAATATCTCGATACTTGAACCCCTATTTTCAACTATAACCACATAATTAGGTTGTTTACAAATCAAACAATATCCACGTCGAGCAACAAATCATTATATGCTTTATAACAAGATTTTCAAGCATGCTCTTATAATGTACAAGTTCTCAAACATACAACATACTCAAATAGAACCTTAAAGGGGCTCAAAATCCAAATTTGCTACTTACCTAAATAACTTCAAGATTCAAGGTAGCCTAAACTCGAATGCTCAATCTTGAATCACCAACAAAGTCCTACACATTATGGTTAAAATTTAAAATATCGCAACAGCCCCTAAATTCCAAGAAAAATGTCCTAAATCATAGCTATCTAAAACCCAACTCATGCTTAGTCTCAATTATGTTGGAAAATTCGATACCCATGAAAAACTTACATTAAATAAGTGCTGGAAATTACTGGACAGCAGCTCGAATCAATTCAATCTCGCTCAAAACGGCCTTTAAACGCGATGGGTGTTCTGAACTAAATCCAAAGATCCATAGTTTACTCAAATTACTAAAAAGAAAACAACCAATTTCATCTAGTATTGAAGTTGGAAAGCTTACCCACTCCAAATATAGGTTGTATACGGCTTGTACGAATCTCAGGCTTGTCGAAACTCGACTCTAAAGAGCACCCACTCTGCTGTCTGATCCAAACGAGAGGGAGAGAGAGAAGAACGGCGAGCTGGTGGCATTCTGGCAACTGGTTTGTGAGCCTTCGCAGTGATTTGCGGCGGATTGGGCTGAAGCTTACGGCGGCAGACATGAGGCGGACACGAGCTGCACTGGCGCTCAGACGTGCGACACGGCGGTGGAACGACGGCGAGCAGTTGTGGCGTGTCGTCTGTGATGGAGACGCGAGCTGGACGTGCTGCTGATTGGTGAGGGCTGCTGTTCGGTGAAGAGCTGTCGACGGGAGGGAGAGACCGAACGGAAAGGGAGAGAGAGAGATATCGGTGGTGAGAGGGAGGGGAAAAATTAAAAAAAATGGGTTTTGGTGGGGGAAGATTTCGGGAGTGAGAGATGAGAGAAGTGAGGGAAGAAGAAGAGGATAAGAAAGAAAAAATATATTTTATTTTTTTATTTTATTTTATTTTATTTTGACAAACTTCCAAAAATGCCCTTTGACCAAACAATTCTTTCTCAATTTGCCCTTTTTCTCTTTCAAACTTTCAAATAACCCAAATTCTCAAAATACTTAGTTGAGAAATTTTCCAACTTAATTTCAAATTTTCAAAATTAATGCTCCTGAATAAGCCGGGCGTTACATGGAGGGTGTGACAAACACACCACAAAAACAATATAATATGCTTGAATGTAGACTATTTAGAGGGATCAGAGGAAGAAAAGAACATATAGCATGGAACATCAAGGAAGAGGGAAAAAATTAGTAAAAAGAGAGGGAACAACAAGATGGAGAGTAAAAGGAAAGAGAGAACAGTTTAATCTTTAAGCTTTATTTCATTTTAGTTACAGAACTTTCAAAACGTCTACTTTTAGTTCCTAAAATTTAAAAAAGTGACCATTTTAAATCTTGTATACTAATATTTTGTTAAGAATTCGATAGACGACAGATTGATGATGTGACATCTATGTCAACATAAGTTGTAGACACTCATATGGTTGTAATTTAAATAGTAGACACCTATATAGTTGAATTGTAAATAAGTTGTCTTACTTGCGTCATCGAAGAGAAACTGATATGAATTGATTTTTAGGGTTGAAAATATGAGGATTTAAATTCTCTTTTGCGGGTCGAATTATGTCAAATTCAGGGTGTATTTGAATTTCCTCAACATTTCTTCTAGATAACACATGTTTCTTCATGCCATGTTTGTAGACAAAAGTAAAAGAGGGAACTCAAAATCCACAAAAATAATTCCCAAAATCCACCCATGTATTTAATTCACATACTCTTCCCCAGCTGCAAATTTCAGCAAATGGGGTAAATGCAGAGCTTCAATATTTAATGTTACAATCGTACCATCTAAACCAGTGAAAGTCATGAACAATCTCAAATGCGACTCGAATTTAAACCTTCATATTTTTCTTGATCAATATCTCTAATATGCTTGTTTGACAACCTAAAGTATATATTGGTTGCGTAGGTGCCGATTCATCTCAACATATAGAGGCCATGTCACCAATCCGTCGAGTTGTTAATAGAATGTTTGTGCAATGACCAAAATGATCACTTTTTAAAAGCTCAATGAATTACACAACATTATTGACATGTTATTTATATAATTGATCATACATAGTATTATTACATGATCATCTAAATATGTCTCATCACAACTGTCCTTACTGAAGCTACCCACAATAGTGAGATCATAGTTTTGAATTCTCACCATACAGACATACAAACTAGGCTATGAAAGATGTGGTAAATGAAGTTATCCGTCTAATCAAAATCCAAGGCAAACTAGAACTTGAACTTGGGAAAGAAAGACAATTTGTCTGATGAGAAGGGTGGATCAGAATATTTTCCAGTGAGTATTTGTGATGAAACATACTCATTTGCAGCCTCCATATAATGAATTCCATCCCAATTGACATACTTAGAGCTATCATCGCATCCTGTCGCCGTGACCACCGTCCCATTCAACGTTTTCGTTAGCCCGCAACTGATTCGACTATCGTAGTTGAGCGGAGGGCCTCCATAGCCACAACAAGCCATAATAGGTTGTTCAAAACCTGCCATAATGCAAAGCAACAATTAGATCCCGACGCGAACACTTTCTTTTAAAAGTCATTGTAACCTCATTTTAAATTGGTCGACCTAGTTGGGAATAATTGGCGATGAGATTCAATTTTATCGCTTAGATGTCGACATATGTGACAGTGGCCTCGACAAATTGGCCATGTAGTTTTTTAGAGAGAGCATGAAGTTGTGAATTGAAGAGTTTGGCAGCTTGGTTGTGTGAAATGAGGCATCCAAATTCATCAAGCTTTGATGGGTCAGTTCCAAATGTAGCAATATTCTGAGCCAAGCATCCTGGAGGACCTGTGTTATGGATCCAAAAATTTCTGTCCCCTTGATCGTATAGTCTCTAAAAAATAGGCAAAACTCAAAAGGGATTACGTAATTCATGCTATATGTAAAGCTAAATATATATTATAGTCTCAAATGTGATCGGTTCTTATTTTTTTCAATTTGGTTTTAATTATTCTTGGGAAGGTTTCAATTTCATTACTAATTTTGTTTTTCAATTAAGTTCTTATTGCACAAAATGTTGAAATTGACTAACAAAAGGAATAAGGTATAATCCCAAAAAAAAAAGTGTTTTTATGGAATTAAAAATACAAAAAATAGTAAGTCGTTAAATAAACTACCTGCAATGCATGTATAATTACTGGTCCTTCAAGAAAGAAAGTAGATAGAAATAGAATATATATCCTTGAATCCGTCAATAAATTATATAAAATTCAACTCACAAACACTCAAAACTGAGCTATAAAACTGTCCAAATTAAATCATGGGGAAAAAAAAATCCTAAAACCCAACTTTAATATTGAATAGATAAAAAGAGAAGGCCCAAAACTCAAAAGAAAGGCACTAAGGCTCCATTTGATGACTATTTAGACTCTATTTGATAATCATTTGATTTTTTATTTTTGAAAATTACATTTGTTTTCTCATAATTTCTCTACAATGGTTTTTATTTCTCTACAATAGTTTTTATTTTTTTAAGTAAACATTTGAGTTTCTAGCCAAATTCCAAAAACAAAAACGAGTTTTTGAAAACTGCTTTTCTTAGTTTTCAAAAACTTGGTTTGGTTTTTGAAAATATATGTAAAAAGTAGATAAAAAAAACTTTGGAAACCCATGGATGAAAGTAGTATTATAAGCTTAATTTTCAAAAACCAAAAACAAAAAATCAAATGGTTATTAAATGGGGCCTTAATTTTTTATTTTTTATTTTTCAAAATTAAGTCTATAAATACTACTTCCATCTATAAGTTTCCTTATTTTATTATCTACCTTTTACACAGGTTTTCAAAAACGAAGCAAAAATTTAACTAAAAAAAATAGTTTTCAAAAAGCAGTTTTTGTTTTTAGAATTTGGCTTAGAATTCAAATGTTTTCTTAATAAATATGAAACTCGTTGTAGAGAAATGATGAAAAAACAACCACAATTTTCAAAAACCCAAAACTAAAAATTTAGACCCCGTTTGATAACAATTTGATATTTGGTTTTTGAAGATTGTGTTTGTTTTCTCACAATTTATCTACAATGATTTTCATTCTTTAAAATGGTTTTCATCATTCTTAAGAAAACATTTGAGTTCTTACCCAAATCTAAAAACAAAAACAAGTTTTTTAAAACTACTTTTTTTAGCTTTCAAAACTTGGCTTGGTTTTGAAACATATGTAAAAAGTAGATAACAAAACAAGAAAATCCATAAGTATAAATAATATTTATAGACTTAATTTTCAAAAATTAAATAGTTATCAAACGAGGCTTAAAATGTTCAAATTTAGCTTAAATAAGCATTAAAAAAACCATTACCCATGAAAATAGTTTTGCCTAGCTAGCTACAAGAAGGGCCATATATAGTTTTGCCCCAATTACTAATTGAGGCAATTTGATAAATTTTAAAAGAATTTTTTTTTTAAAAAAAAAAGTTAAATTTCACCGTTAATTGAAGTTTTTTGTTTTTTTTTTTTTGGAAAACATCCATTAATTGAAGTTTAAGATTATTAATAAGTCAAAATTAATTCAGTGGAAAGTAAGGTACAAAAAAGTGAAAAGCAAAAACTATGATAGTGGAAAATAATATAGAAATTAAAGAAAGTATTAATGATTGAGTGTGACCTGAAGTCCAATTTGAAACTCAGTTAAAATGGTGGGTATTACTTGATCCAGAGAAGTTTTGGAGTAAAATGCAGCATCAAGGTCATTCTGTTCTGTCCAATATCAAACATGTATACCCCCTTCCTAAAGTATTTTTCTACTGGTACGAACTTGTTAATTTTCTTATCACCTGCAAAAAAAAATCATAAAACATTGTTTCTTTTAGCCACTTTGATAATGCTTACGTTTCTTCTTTCTCATTTCTTGTTTATAGTTTTCTTTCTTGAAAAAATGAGAAGAAAAACAAAATTATGTTTGATAATTATTTTTCATTTTTTATTCTTTCTTTTTTTTTAGACAATTTTTTTATTCTTTATTATTTTAATGAAAAAAGAGAAAAATGTATATTTGGTAACACATGAAAATCAATTTTTTAAGTGAAGTTTTAAATATCAAGTTTAGTCCCTAAACTTTTAAATTTATATCTAATAGATCTTTAAAAATTACTAATCTGAGCATATAACTCAACTGGTTTAGGCATATACTCTTAATCAAGAGGTGAGAGCTTCAAATCTCCTTCTCCCACATGTTGTTGAACTAAAAAAAAATAGTCTTTAAAAATTTTAAGAATATCTAATAGATTCCTAAGGTCCCGTTTGATAACCATTTGATTTTTTTGTTCGTTGGTTTTTCAAAATTAAGCTTGTTTTCTCTTAATTTATCTACAATGGTTTTCATCTTTCTTAAGTAAACATTTGAATTCTTAGTCATATTCCAAAAACAAAAACAAGTTTTTAAAAACTATTTTTTTTTTAGTTTTCAAACCTTGGTTTGGTTTTTGAAAACATGGATAGAAAATAGATAGCAAAACAAAATAAATAGTGTTTATAAGCTTACTTTTCAAAAAGTAGAAAACCAAAAATCAAATTGTTATCAAACAAAACCTTAACTTTCAATTTGGTATCTAATAAGTTCTTAAATTATAAAAAAAATCTTCCAACAAATATCTAAGGCTTACTTGATAACCATTCAGTTTTTTGTTTTTGTTTTATCACATTTCCATTGTTGTAAAAAATAGATAACAAAAACAAAGAAACTCATGAGTGGAAGACTAAAAGTAGTATTTATAAGCTTAATTTTCAAAAACCAAGAATTAAAAAACAAATGGTTATTATATGGGGCGTCAACTTTTAATTTATGTCTAATAGATCACTGAACTTTTAATTTTGGGTCTAATAAATTCGTGACTTATTCAACATTTTAAAAAATCTACACACATATTATCAAACACAAAAATTGAAAGTTTATGGTTCTATTAAACACGAAATTCAATTTTATGTCTAATAAAACCGTTATTTTCATTTATATGTTTTTGGAAAACTAAAATCAAGAATAAGAAATTAGATTTCATGGTTTTCAAAATTCATATAAAATTTTAGAAACCTTTGTTAAAAATTAAAAACAAGAACTAAACAACTAGAATGAGAAATAAGAAACTACGAGCTCGTTTGATAACGTTCTTGTTTCCTATTTATTGTTCCTGTTTCTCATTTTTCAAGAAACATACATGTTTGATAAATCATTTTGTTTCTTGTTTCTAAAAAAATGGCAGATTTTGAAAAACTTCAAAAAGTAGTTTATCAAATTCTGTTTCTGTTTTTTTTTCAGGTTTCATGCATGTATTCATATTTCTCTTTTTACTCATCTCTCCCCTCTCTCTTCTTTCTCTCTCTTCCATTCTATTTTTTTTCTTTTAATACTTTTTATTTTTTTTTGTTTTTTTCTTCTTTTTATTTTAATTTTTTGATTTATTTATTTCTATTCGTTCTTTCTCTTTTCGTTTATGTTTTTCTCTTCTCTCTTATTTTCTTATTTTCTTTTACTTTACATTAACGAGTTATAGTTATTATTTTCTATTTAAATCTCTATTATTTTTCCTTTTGGTATGGTTTTATTATTTTTATTAAATAAATAAACTAATAATGTATTTCATGTTTACCATTAAATGTAAAAATATATATATATTCTCTCTCTTTTTCTGATTTTACTTGTATGTATTATTGACTAATGCAGTTTTAAATAAAAAATAAAAATAAAGTTTTTTATTAAATTAAAGAAATGTGAATATGTTCGATTGTCTAACCTTAGACAATTTATAAATTAGCCTAATTGAACTAATTCGTGTAAGTCAAAATCGTTCAAGGTGAATTGATTAAAGTGAGAAATAACATTGCAAATCAAATTTGAACAACATTTGAAGGATAAAATTTATTATTATTATTATTATTAATTATGTGTTGGGCCTTAATAAAATATTATAACCTCTTTATAACTGTTTTATATTTATTTTAATGTATGTTATATGTTTTATTATATTATATGTACTAAATTTTATTTTTACCAAAAAATAAGAAACAAGAAACAAAAATAGTTATCAAACATGTTTCTGTTTTTAGTTTTTAAGAAATAAGAAACGAGAAACGAGAACGTTATCAAACGGGCTCTACGATATCAAACGACTTCGTCGTCGCTTCTTGTTTTCTTTCTAAATAAGATCATTCCAATAATTAAAAATAATCTCCATGTAGAGGATGATAATAATAAATATAAAATGATTACTTATATTGTGATATCAACGATAGATATTACAATTTCTATTGTTGTAAAAAGTAGATAATAAAAACAAAGAAACTCATAAGTGAAAGACTAGAAATAGTATTTATAAGCTTAATTTTCAAAAACCTAGAACAAAAAACCAAATAGTTATCTAATGGGGCTAAAACTTTTAATTTATGTCTAATAAATCACTGAGCTTTCAATTTTGAGTCTAATAAATTCGTGACTTATTCAACATTTTAAAAAATCTACACACATATTATCAAACACAAAAATTGAAAGTTTATAGTTCTATTAAATACGAAATTCAATTTTATGTCTAATAAACCCGTTATTTTCATTTATATGCTTTTGGAAAACTAGAATAAAAAATAATAAATTAGATTTCATGGTTTTCAAAATTAATATAAAATTTTAGAAACCTTAATTCTTAAAAATACCAAGCACAGATCAAGTCTTTAAACAACTAGAATGAAAAACAAGAAACAACGATATCAAACGACTTCGTTGCTTCTTGTTTTCTGTATAAATAAGATCATTCGAATAATTCAAAATAATCTCCTCCATGTAGAGGATGATAATAATAATTATAAAATGATTATTTATACCTTTGGCTCGAAGCTGAAGAACCCTATCTTTGAAATGAAGGAACTGGTTGACTGGAACCCCAAAGGAACATGGGCTAATAAATCCACCATTTGCAGGAAGAACAGTAGAACCTCCAGCCGCGTAATTGCAACCCTTTCTGAAACTCGGCTTCCCCACTGAATCCAAATACGCCCTCAAATATGGCATCCCCATTGCATCCACTGCCCCAATTTTTTTTTTTTCCATTATATCATTTAATATAACTAAATATTATATTTCATAACATTTACTGTCAAATTTGAGACTCGATCTCTTAGATAGAAGCTATTTATACTACAACAATGTGAGATGGAGAATTAAACTTTCAACTCCAAAGAAGGTAATAAGTGCAAAAAAGTAAATATACTCTCTATATAATTCCTTCTTCTCTATTGCCCGCTCTAGATTCTTAAAACAATACTTACATAAGTACGCCATGCTCGAATTGACCTATTTTTAATTGTATATCACTATTACATTTAACAGATAAGCGAATCTTACTAAAACTTTTTAGCCAATAAAATTCCCACACAAAGAAGTAGAATTTTTTTTTTTCCTAGTGAGTTCAACATGTGAAGGTGCAGGAAATTTCGAACATTTGTCAAATCCATAATATGTGTTTTAACCAATTGAGTTATGTTCAAATTAAATAATATATTTTTTTTTAATTTAACAAACATGTGGGGTGAAGGTTCAAAATACGTCTTCTCTGTTTCTCTTTCTTTTTCTTTTTTTAGTACTTATATATTTTCTTTACAAAAAATTGAAAAATATTGACATTTGTTAAAATATACACTCCAAAATTCATAACAGTCGGTTTGGATCATATGTTTTATTTCATTTCATTTCATTGGTGATGCTATTAAATAGTTAAATATATTAGAAACGTTAAATTGTTTGTGTTTGAATAAACAAAAATAGTTAATGTATGAAAATAATGTTTGTGTTTTTTCTGAGTTCAACAATAGTTAATGTATGCAAATAAGAGCATAGTTCAACTGGCATGAAATATGTGCTTACGACCAAGAAGTCATGAGTTCAAATTCTCCAACCTCTACAAATGTTGTTGAATTCAAAAAAAAAGAAAAAAACAATAGTTAATGTATGTTATCCAATGTTTGTGTTTATTTTACTAGTTCTGTTTATTTTACTTAGATTCTAATTAGCACATGAAATTTAACTTATCCATCGATCAATTTTATTTTTTCTGAGTAGTTTTCACATTCTCACGTTTCTCACATGTCATATTAACTTTATGTTACAAATTTTAACAACTTTTTTTTCTAGTGGCAAAATGACTAATTTTTAATATATTAAGATAAAATTGAAAATATTAAAATATTAAGGGCCCAATTGATAATCATCTACAGATTAAAGATTATTTAATATATTTTGCTAATAATTTATAAAAACAAATTGACCAAAATGATTTTTTATAAAAAAAAATTCAAATTAAAATATTTGAAAGTTTAATAATCAAGATGAAATAAATAAATAAACAAATAAATAAATTAATTAATTAATTATATATATATATATATATATATATATATATATTGGAAAACAAACACACACTCCCAAAACAAAATTAGTCAGATAAACAACTTCAAAACATAGAGAAATTGGTAAAACAGATCAAGTTCAAAACATTGAAGAAAAACAGAGCTGAAACAAACTGGTAAAGTACAATTGATCAAAGAAGGGAAGTTTACTGAGAAAATCAATGATGAGGCGGCCATTGCAGAACCTTCCAGACGAAGCACTATTGAAGTAAGTTTCTCCATAAGGCAAGCGGAGGCTGAATTCCTTGCCGGCGAGCAGCTCGCCGGTGTCGGAGTTCGAATCGCCGAAGTTGAACACCGCCGGATAATCAAATACAGTCGAACTTCCACATCGGAAAATCGTCGAGCACATTGTGAGCATCAGCGGAATCGCAAAGAATTTGGTGAAAGAAATCGCCATGGCCGATCCTTCAGAAGAAGAATCAGAGGCTTTCAATTTTCCGATGAAGAAAGATTCTTATTCCGGCGGGATTTTATCGGCGGAGGAAAGAGGGTTGGGGTTTAATTCAAGGGAAGGCAATATGAAAGGTTGAAGCAAAGCTTTCTCTTCCGCTAATCCCTAACTTTCATCGAGCGCCCAAATTTTGCAGAGAGGTCGAATCGAAAATGGCGGTTTTAATGGCTGAGCAAAAATTAATTGGACGAAGATTTCAAGTTTTTTTTTTGAAGTCGTTATAATTTTAACCTTATTCACAACTTAGTCCCTATACCTTACAAAATTGCATTATTGTCTATAATTCACCTCGGTGTGGAAAAGTAATTTTTGAATTGGTTAAATTACTAGTTTAGTTATGAACTTTCAAATTTGTGACAGTTTGGTTCTCAATTTTAGAGTGTCTAATAGGTAGATAGACATTCAATTTTATGTTTCTTCAGTCTCTAAATTGCAAAAAAAAATGTCTAGTAAATTCTTAAACTTTTAATTTTATGCTCAATAGATTCTTAGATTTTCAATTTTGTGTCTAATAGATTTTTGACATATTCAATATTTTTTTAAAAATTCACAAATCCTATACTATACCCAAAATTAAAAGCTTAGAGTTTTATTAGTCACAAAATTCAATTTTATATTTAAAAGATCAGTTAATTTTTAAAATTTTCAAATATGTTAAGAACCTATTAAACACAAAACTAAAAGTTTAGGCTCCGTTGGATAACCAAAGGTTTTTGGTTTTTTGTTTTTGAAAATTGTGTTTGTTTTCTTATCATTTCTCTTCAATGGGTTTCATTTTTCTAAGAAGACAGTTGAATGCTTAGCCAAATTCTAAAAACAAAAACAAATTTTTAAAAACTAGGTAAAAAGTAAATAACAAATCAATGAAATACATAGGCAAAAATAGTATTTATAGGCTTAATTTTTAAAAAACAAAAAACCACATAATTATCAAATGGGGGCTTAGGAACTTATTAGACAATTTAAAAGTTTTGAGAGTTATTAGTTACAAAATTAAAAGTTTAAGGATTTATTAAGCACTTTTTAAAGCTGAATAATCTTTTACATACAAACTTAAAAGCACATTGATTAAACTTGTAATATATCTTTTAGATGTTAAAAACAATGTAGAATATTTAAAATTTTAAGTAAATAACATTTTGCAGTCCTCGTGCTTAACCTTACTTCTAATTTAATTTATCTACTTAATTTTTTTTATTAGTGTCTCAATTCTTTCATTAAAGTATATTTGACATACTTTTTAAAGTAAAAAGTAGGTTAAATTAAGCTTCAGTCTCTAAACTTAAAAAAATATCTAATAAATTTTTGAACTTTCAATTTTGTATCTACTAAATTTCTAGACTTTCGATTTTGTGTCTAATCCCCAAGTTTTTAATTTTGTGTCTAATAGGTCATTATCTATTCATCATTTTTTTATAGCTCGCAAACCTATTAGACACAAAAATTGAAAGTATAATGTCTTATTAGACACAAATTTTAATTGGTTAAAATACCATTTTGGTCCATGTTCTTTGAGTTTCATTCTATTTTAGTTCATGTACTTTCAAATGTTCAAATTTTGTCCTTATACTTTCAATAAAGCTTAAAATTGGTCACTACCGTTAGTTTATTGTTAACTTTTCAAAAAAAAAAATGTGTCTCTATTAGTAGCCTCTATAAAGTTTAAAAATATGTTCACATTATATGTCTTTTCTTGCATGAAAATTATGATTATTATTTAACCAATTTCGATTAAAAAAAATTAACTTCAAACTAACAGTAGGAAACAATTTTAAGATTTATTGAAAGTATAGGGACTAAATTTTGACATTTAAAAGTACCAGAACTAAAATGGAATGAAACCCAAAGTACATGGACCAAAATAATATTTAAACCATTTTAACCCAAAATGCTATTTTATGTCTAATAGATTTGTTATTTTTTTTTAAAAAAATGTTGAATATGCCAGGGATCTATTTGACATAAAGTTGAAAGTTTAAAGACTTATATTTGACATTTTTAAAGTTTAGGAACATATTAGGTACTTTTTAAGGTTTAGAGATTTGTGAGACACAAACATGAAAATTTAGAAACTAAACTTGTAATTTAACCTAAGAAGTAATAGAAATCTAACATGTGATAAATTATTTAGGGATATTTATATAGAATGTCCATTTTATTGAGTGATTAGTATGTGATAATGCTTATATTTTATATATTTCTAGCCTTTTTTACTTAAGCTATTTGCACAAATGCATGTTCTTATGTCTAATAAATGTAGAAAATTGATAGGAGAATAGTCCAAAGAAGTGAAAGGATTGTTTTGAGCTGAGAAATATGAAATAAAAAGAAAAGAGTTGATTTTTAATGAGTTTTGATGTGTTTATGCAGTAATCTGTAAGATACTAGAATTGCGAATCCAATTGCAACTGCAATTTTTCTTGGAGACAAAATTCTTAAAAATCATTAGGAAATCTGAAAATTCGATTTTATGCTGACATTTGAATATTTTTCCCACGAATCAAGCTTAGAAAGATCTGATTCTTGCCTTAAATATCCATGGAGCAAACCCTAGCATTCGGAGGCTATAAATATGAAGATTCAAGCTACGAAAAAGGAGTCTCCGATAGTTTTTACGATTTCTAAACCACCTTAAATTTATGCACTTTTTGGTTTCTACTTTGTTGATTCAAAAGGAAGAAGAACGTTGTCAAACCTTCAATCTATACCTGTTGAAAGTCTAGGGTTGTGAAGATCTTACTCTCCTTGAAAAAGGTTGAGTTTAGATTGATTGAAGAGGTGGAAGTTACCTCCTTGAGTTTCGATTTTCCCTTGTGATCGGCTGTTACACGCAAGCGCACGCAATCGAAATAATATAAAATGGTATATGAGTACCAAGTATCGAATCCCACAGGGAACGGTGTAACAAAAATATTGTAAAGCAAAGTGTAAGGAAAATTGCAACTTTGAAAACTAAATTGCAAAAATAATGTTGGGATGGTGTGTTAATAAAAAGAAAAATTGCAGAATCTAAAATTGACAATACTTGAAATAACCAAAAATTGCAGAATTGAATTGCAGAATCTAAAATTGGCAAGATTGGATAGCAAATTAGATAAACTTAGAAAATGAAATGATAAAGGATAGGGCTCAAGAATGTTATTGCCCTAAGTTGTAATTGCAAGCCAAAATTGCAATTTCAACCTACTCCACACTCAATTGTAAACCAAAATTGCATCTCCTATTCACCTTGAATTTAGGGTTTTAGGAGGCTAAGTGAGAGACTTATATGTCTATAGTCCCTCTATCTTAGATCAATTGGCTCAACAATTTTATGGGTTTTGGAGTCCTTAATCCCTATGTCTAGGGTAAGGATTGGCTTATGTCTAAGCTATTTTCTCCATTACTTGAGTGAAATCCGCTTATCACTAACCCCGTCGGTATTAGATCTAAGCTTGAGTTAATACCCTAGTTGATCAAACTAGGATCTCAACAGACATTTATTCAACACAAGCAAACAATTGAAGTGTAGGCTTGATTTTTATTGAAATTTTGGCTACAATTACTTCTTAGGAAATTCACATCCTTGAACCCCCTAAGAAGTTTTAGCGCAAATTAAATATAAAAATCTTGCAACTAAATTTTGAAGAAAAGTTCATATTGGGAAATTGAGTAAATTGCCAATTAACACAAAATTCTATTCTAATTAATATTACTTAAATAAACAACTATGGCAATAAACCTTGACACAAATCTAGGCAATTATTTCAAGGAATTCTAAAACTTTCAAATTAAAAACAGTGGGTCAAGGGCTTTAATAAGAATTTTCAATCTTCTTCCTTATTCCCTTTGATTTTTATGGCTTATAAATACTCCAACAACTCATGGAAACTTGAATAAAACATAAACGACAGAATAAAAAATCCCAACAAGTGTGTACCTCCAAGGACTCTTGGTCGTACAAGAAGAACAATTCAGAAAAATAAAAGACAAAAGGCTAAATCTTGGTAAAAACAGAGTAACAAAATATGCAGAAAAACAGAGTGTAAACGTTGAAATAAACCCACGAATAGAGATTGAATTAAAACTTAAACTTACTACAATAAGAATTCAAATGAAGAACAATGATTGTACTGCAACACTCTCTCCATAAGACAAATAGAAATTGAAGAAAAATAAGACTGAATTGAAGTTCTCGGCCAAAAAAAAATTGCTGCAAAAACAAAAAGAAATAGAGCTTTGTGTTAGAAAACCCACGAAATTCACTTCTCAAATCGCCTCCAAAACCTAATTCTTAGCTCCTCCTTTTCTTCCCCATTTATAGGCCTTCATTAGGGTTGAAGATTGCCCAAAAATCGTGCTCCAATTCCATCAAATCATGCGGCAATTTGGTTTTCCATAAATGGGTTTCGCACATAAATTTTTCGTTTTTCCTTGAATTTTCTGCTGTCTAGAATTGCAGAATCCGATTTTGCAATTTGATTTTGCAAATTTTACATTCCCTGCTTCAGAAACAATTGCAAAATCACGAATTTCCAATTTGATTTTGCAATTTCCACAATTTCTGCAAACAATATCAATTTACTTAGAATTCTATTCCAAATGCCATCACATTCATTTCTTTCTTAAATTCAAGCAATCTCCCACTATTTTCAAATGATCTTAAGTCAAAACAAGAATATTTTAAACAATTGGGAGTTAAATATGCCTTAATTCTAAGGCTTATCACCTTGTATTAGCAAGCTTATTTTCTGTTTAGTTCTTTAATTCCAGCACTTTGAATTCTGTTATTTACATTTAGTTTACTTTCAATTCTTTGATTTTAATTTTTATAGTTCCTATATTTACAACAAGTTTCTCTTAATAAAGTTCTTCATTCCAGTTATTCTTTCTCCTTAAGTTCATCACTTTAATTTCCAATTTCTGTTTTTACTTTTTTTTATTTCTTAAGTCAGCACGTGTTTTCTTTCCTTTAACGTTTTGTTCATTCTTTTCTCCATCACGAGCTAAATCCATCATTGAGATTCGAATATGTGGATGCCCTAAGGATTGGAAGCTTGGCCTAAGATGTAAAAGTAACTTTGCTCGATTCCATAACATTGTTTGTTTTTATTGATTATCATTTCTTATTGTGAATCTAGCTTGATCACCTAGGTGAACATACAGAGATCGAGTTTAAATGAGATTACGTGTTCATATAAAACAATAGAGGAAAGTAGCTTAGACATAAGCACTTATTTTTTACCCTAAACATATATAGGACAAAACCTCTAAGACCAAAGGGTTGTATTCTCATTAAACTAAGTTCGTATTAGCCATAGACATATGGTTTAATCTCTTAGGCTTCTAAAGGTCTGTCCATTAAAATCGAATAGAAGTTGAATTCGGTTTACATTGCTTGGTGCTTGAGTAAATATTGCAATTACATTTTAGGTCACAATTCTTTTCTAAGGGGCAAAAACATGTTCGAATTCCTCCTCCTTATTATTGATTTTTAGTGCACTCACAACCTTCTCGATTTATTAATATTGGTTACCGAGGTTGCTTTGTGTGAACATCTTTGCCTTCATTTTGGATTTTGTGGTATCCATTCCCTATGAGATTGATACTTTGAAATATTTCATTTACTACTTGTTTGACAGTGTACACTTGCATTAGACTGAGAACTTTTTCTATTCAAAATTTTTCTTCTAAAGCCCACACATTTTTAGTCGATCGGTATGGATTGTGTTTCTCCCTTTAAATTTCCTTAGGTTTGATATATTCAATATTCATAGTGAAGAGAAATACTACATGATAGGTAAACGGATGACCAAACTCTCTAGAGCATTTATTAGTGTGTTTACTCGAGAAATTTCCTTTTAATTAATTAATTAAGCCACCAACGTACATGAGCCTAAACCACTATTTGGGCTTAATGTACATAAACCACATAATTAGTCATATTAAACTTTTAAAAAAAATCTAACATTAGAAAGAATTACGAATTTTGAATTGAATTTTAAGATATTATTTTGATTAAAATTAAAGTAAGGACGAAAAGTCAATGTTGTTTTAGGGTGTAATGAACAATATCCGTTGGGTTAGTTTGTCTCAATTTCAATTAGAATCACAACGTTAGATTTTTGTTACTCAATACTATTGACAGTCTAGAAACGTTTGGCAAGCTTTAATTAAATGATAAATTAGCTAATAAAATTTTTAAAAATATAGGTAGTTATTTAAAATTAAAGTTTTGAGTACATAGATGAAAAATACAATGTAACTAAAATATTATCTTCAAGGGGTCCATTGAAGTTAAAGTTTAACAAACTTTAGCGAGAAAAGAAAAGGAACTTTTTGCAAGCAAAGTGGTTGTTCAAAATTTCCTTCCAAGGGGCAATTTCTTTCTCTTTCATTTTCTTTTTCCAATGAGATAAATTTTTACATTTTAAAGTGGGAATCTATAAATGGAAAATTTGTTTTGCTTTAGTTTGAGTGTCTTAAAAAGGAAGAGAAAGAAAGAATTCTCAAGAAGAAAAATGTTATCTGGTGAAAATCAAACATTTTTCTAATTTGAGGATTTCATATGGTGGAAATTTAATTAGATATACTATATGAGTGTGTATTTTGGATAAAAGTTTGATTCTATATTTAGTTGGTATATTATAATTAATATATCAATTTGATCCCTATACATTTAAAAATATAATTATAATATCTATTTTATGAGTAAAACTTACCAAACATTTCTATTGTTGATGAAAAATAAAAAAAATCTAATAAACAAGCTATTTGTGGATATGATATATGAGATTTTTTTCCCTAATGATTAGGTGTTACATAGTAATAATTAAGTATGGGGTAATAATTACATATTTTTTTCTAACTAGAGAGAAATTTTTATGGTAAAAGATTTAATTTTTATAAATGGACAGAAATTTAATTATTATAATTTTTTTTGTTTCTATTCAAAGAAAATTGGGTCTAATGATTGAATCATTTAGGTTTATGGGCATTATGTTATAGATATAATGGTTGAATAGGTATCAACGACAACACTTACATCTCAAATATTTAATGCATAAGCTTTTTTGACCCTTTAAGGTCATACGACTCTGTGTAAATCTTGAAGAATATTGATTACGACATCTAAGTATTCATGGTTTGACAAACTGTGAAAGGTAAAGTTTAGATTGCTATTAAGGACAACACTCAAGCTTGAGTTGGTACATGAATTAGATTTTTTAAGTCACATAATTGAACATAGAAAATTTTATTGAGTTGACATTGATGCGTGAACTTGAAGTTACGTTAATTGGCCGAGAATTTTAAGTGCAACTATACCAAGGGAGAATAAGCTATCACATTAATTATTTGATAAAGACTCGCTCTCCTTATACATGAGGAGTAAAACAAGAGCACACAGGCTCTAATCACACACCTATGGGAGTAAACAAAAGCCCATAAAACAATAATACAAAAGCCTAGAAACTTAACCCAAGAACATATAATAACTAGTGTTTTACCACGTGCAATGCACGTGTATTTTTCAATTTTAAAAAATTTTAAATTTTTAATAATTTAAGTAAAATTTTAATCTTATTTAGTTGATAAGATTTTTTTATTTTACATGTTATATCTTATGTGAATATAATATTAGAAGTAACTAACTTAATTTAGGAGTGAAATTCTTTTTTTTAATTACTAATTTTATATTCATAGAAATATCAAATAATTTATTAGTCGGTTTTCAAATAATAAACCAATCTTTTATAATTAATTTATTATTATTATTTTTTTAAAGTATGTAAGATTATTCTATAAATAATTTGGTCATATAAAATTTGAAATTACAAAAATACATGCTTTTAGTAGGATTGGTTAATTAATCATGTTAGTTTATGTAATTACAACTAAATTATTTCATGGTGATTATAAAAACTTAATTTGTAATTGTTTGTTAATTGATTAAATTGATTGAAATTTGAATTATTGCACAAAGATAATTCATTTGTTGGGTTACAAATTAATTGATATTTTGTATTTATTTAAATTAATTAAATAAATAGAAAATAGATTTAAATAAATGTTATATTCATCTCAAATGCTTACAAACTCATTAAAGAATATTAAATTTTCAAATATAAGGAGTAAAATTAAATTGAATACTTGTAATTTCAAATCTATGAAAATGGAATGAAATTATAATATTTATAATCATTTTACATGTTTAAAAATTTACTAAAGAATGTTAGAATTTCAAATGTAAAGAATAAAATTAAATTGAATATTTAGATTTTCAAATTTATGAAGATGGTATGAAATGCATGTAATATTTTATTAAGATTATAAATTATATTTTGTTAAAATTTATTAATTTATTGAATTTATTCTTAATTTTAGATAATAATTTACATTGAATAATTAATTCTAAAGAACTTCCATAATTTATCGAGTTGTATATTTGAATTTTTTTTAGACGGTAAATTAATGTAAATATTGTGTAAAATTATTTGTTTGTTTACTTAAGCATAAAAAAGGGTGGGATGGTCAAATGAGAAATGATATATTTGTAACTCATAAAGAATGCAAAGGTAAGACAATATGATATAATATTTAAAATCATGACTTTAACATTAATATATTTGTGGACCTTACTTCTCCAAGTTGAGGGAGTCAGTTTTTCTTTTTAATTTCAATTTGTTTACATAAGGATAGTTTCGATATTATATAAAAAAGCAAGTTTTTTTTAGTACAACAAATAGGGGTAGGGAGATTTGAAGGAGGTCGTACATGCCAATTACCATTGAGCTAAACTCATTTTGACAAAAAAAAAAAAAAGCATGGTTAATCTTGTTCAAACAAAGTTTATTTTGAAACATTTTATATTTATTTATATTTAAATATCACATTTGTATAAAAATCAAATAGCGAATAATAAATTCTTATTAGCTAATTTTCATTTGTTTTTTTAATCTGTCAATATTTAAATTTTTACTTAAGTTATATTTTGAATAGTCTATATTGTGAATACATTGTATGTTTTTTTTTCATATTTCAAACAATATTGTTTTGAAAAAAATATAAAACAACTATTTATTTAGCTATATTTGTTTCAAAAAGAATACTTATTCAGTTATAGTTAATATAGTTTAATACACTATAAATTATAGATTAAAATAATATATTTACTTTTTTGTTGTTATTAATATTACAAAATATAAGAGAAAAGTTTTTAAAAAATTATGCTAGTTTTGAATAAAATTAGCATGTGAAAAATCAAATTAATAAATGATGGCAAAAATTAACATTAAATACTATAAAAAGTATTATTATCAAATATATATACAAAATAAATGTAATCGTAATGAAAAGGGTAAAAAAATTAATACCATCAATGTCAGATTATAAGTGAAAATATGATTAAAAAAACTTATATGTAACTTTCAATATATTTTTTCTTTAAATTGTTATAAGAATAATAGGAAATAATTTAATAAATATATTAAATTATAAAATAACTTGAAACTATCTCTAACTAAAAATAATCTTGAAAAAAAAAATTGAATCGAAGATTTAAAATAATAAAAAAAAATATTAATACATATAGGAAAAAAATTGATACCTAAAAAAAACCTTCAAAATAAATAACAAAACAATTTTTTTAAGAATAAAACAAACAATAAAACAAAGAAACAAAAAGCATCCTTATGCACCAGATAAAGTAGCCATGTATGAAGATAACCCACCAACAGATGAGGAAGAACAGCATTGAAAGCTTATCGAGCGATCCCATCTGCCACTAAGTTCTATCTCCGAAGAACAAATAACAAATAACAAAATTGAATTAAAAGAATTGTAACATGCAAAGTGTTTAGAAAAAATAACAAATATTAATTATAAAATAACTTGAAAATGTTTATAGAAGAAATTGATACCTATGTTTGAGAGCATTTTGTTGAAGCATCTCCGTGTCTCATTAGTGCATAACACTACTTTGCATTAACACAAAAAAACTTTAGAAACTTAGAGATGGGATTAAAGAGGAAGAGAAACAAACTAAGAAGAGGCTCAAAAATTTGTAGAATTAAATATAATTAAATTTAAAAAGCCATTAACTATAGAATTAATTTACATAAATTAAATCAACAAAACCTTTTATATTCTAACCTTTCATATTCTAACTTTTCTTTATTTTTATACTTTCATTTTAAAAATTATTTTCTTAATTTAAATGTTAATTATGCATCAAAATATTATATTTTTGTTTTAAAAGTTTGATTATATATAATTTTTTTTTAAAATATTTTTGATTTCTAATTTGTTTTTAAATATCACGTTTATATAAAATTTCATTAAATATAATTGATAATAAATTATGTTCAAAAATTCATTAAATTTACGTTTTCCCATTGCTTAACATTTATTTTTTTTTTATGAAGATCCACTACATTTTTTTTAGAAAATTAAAGCTCCCAACATTTAAGTTATTAATTGGTTTGAAAAATATTTAAATATTTAGAGAAATTGCACTTGTTACCATTTTTATTATTAATAATTAATGTTAGTGGCATGCTTGTAAATTTAGAAATTAGAGTAGGTAAAATGATTTAGTTATATGAGAAAAAAAATGTAGGTTTTATTTGTATGTGAGTGGAGGAGTTTTTTTTTTTTTTTTTTATTTTAATCTAAAAGCCTATTTATCATATTTGTATGCCAATTTACGCGGGAGAGAGAGTATTTGGATGGATGGAAGAATATGAGAGAGGAAAGTAAAATTGAGAGAGACCTAGAGATGAGTAAGAAAGAGAAAACTAAATATAATTAAATTAAATTAAATATAATTAAAATTAGTGACTAAGTAAATAAAGAGAGAACTTTTTATATTCCAACTATTTAAATGTCATTACTTATAATTATTAGTAATTAATTATGATGACATGCTTTGTAATTATAAAATTTCATAAAGGATAATATAGTCCAAAAAAGTTTTTCAAAGATTGTGGCTTTTTAATATATATTAGGGGCTGTTTGGCGTGCTGGTTTGGAATATAAAAACCCTGGGATTCTGGAACCCTGGGTTTCCTAGCTAGAATCAGAAACCCTGGGGTTTCTGATTCATGTGTTTGAGCTGCAGAGTTGTGTTGAGCTGGTTTGCTGAAACCTGTGTTTGAGGTGCAGGGTTGGGTTGGGTTGGCTTTGTTTAGTCTGTTTTTTTTATATATAATTTTTCAAACTATTTATTATTTGGAAAAAAAAATTACACTGTTTTTTTCCCACTCCATCTGCTTAACTTTATAATTTTTTTTTATGTGGAGCAATTGTCACAACTATAGTTCAATTTGAATTATACTATGTGAAGTTTGTATAACTATATGTTATATCATTCACTCCAGTCATGATGACATAAATTTGAAGATTATGATTGGTTAGGTCGTCTGAGTGGTCGCTGGGTGGTTGTCTGATGGTCGAGTCATTGGAGTCGTTGTCGGAGTAGTCATTAGGGTGGTCGGTTTGCTAGGTGGTCGTCAACGGTGGTTTTGGATGGTTGAGTTTGTCAAGTTGTCGGGGTAATCGTCGAAGTAGTCATCGAGGTGGTCGAGTTGCTGGGGTGGTCGGGTCATTGGAGTGGTCACTAGGTGGTTGTCGACTGCAGTTGCTAGGTGGTTAGGTTGTCGGAGTGGTTGTCAGATAGTCATTGGCAGTGGTTCGAGCAAGTCGGGTTGTCAGGGTGGTTGGGTCATTGAGGTGTCAAGTTGTTGGGGTGGTTAAGTCGCAAGGGTGGTCGTCAGATTGGTCTTTAGAGTTCTCATCACAATGGTCGCCGGAGGTAGTCGTCAGCGGTGGTCGGGTAGCATGTGTGGTCGTTGGAGTTGTTGTTGTCGGTGGTCGTCAGAGTTGTCACCGGAGTTGTTGTCGAAATGGTTGTCGGAAATGGAAAACGACAAGTGGAAGAGGAAAACATGGCACAAACTCATAGGGTTGCACTGTTGTAACCCATGGGGTTGTGTTTCAAAATCAAGGGTTTTGAACACCTTGTGCCAAACATGGTTTTGGGTTTGGAACCCAAACCCATGGGCCAAACGTCCCCTTATAGATTATAGATTAAAAGTACACAAGGAACACTCACTACTCAACCATTTTCATAATTGAACAAGAAGTGAAATGCAAAATTATGTGGGTCATTTTTTACCCAATCTCTAGGTACAGTGGCTCGTGTGGTTAAACCAAGTTCACATGTTGATCCAAGAGCTAAAACTAGCCCACGTTCACTTAATTAGTACATTACATGCCTCAGCCATGTTCAAGCTTATAGACTTTACACATAATGACACACCTCTATTTTACATTAATGACAGAATTAGTGTAATTGAAGATGGTTTAATTTAAAAAAAAAAAAAAGATTTTCAAAGCCAATATGAATTCCAAGTTCTATGGTAGAAATTTTTATTAGTTTTGTGATTGAAACGTTCAATGATATAACGATTTGTTATGCTTTTGGATGGCGATGGAGGTAGAAGCGGGTGTTAAACGAACGAAAACCTTATGTATATGAAAGTGAAAATGGCTAAAAAGGAAATACATCCATTGTGTATTTACACAAAAATACACAGTATTTTCTAGAGGTTCTTAATCGTCTCTCGTGCCACGAAGATTTTTTCTTTGTGAGTACAAGGTATTTATGTGGTTCAATCTTAAATATACAGTATTCTGAATAAGAAAAGCTTCATGAGAAGATGGTGGCAACAAACACAAATTTCGATGTTTTAGGAGATTAACTCTCACTGTCACATTATCACTCTGTTTATTAATCGAATACAAGGTGTTGGGGGAATTACAAATAATAGAGGAAAATGGAGTAAATATTGAGATAAATATTGAGAAACAAACATGTAAACAATTAGGTTGAGGCGCAGGTATCTCGCTCTCTTTAAGGAGATTCAAGCCCTCTGCGGTGTATATTTATTTATCAACCACCGGTGCAGCAGTTCTTCTCTAGCCTGTCCCCTCCAGGATACAACAACCCAACTGAAACGTTGTGTAACTCAACCACTATGCACTATGAGGTTGAGCTCAAAGCTCCACAACAAAGAACACTCTTCTTTTGGCCAATTGCTCTTAAAAGAGCAAAGTAGAGAAATATGAGAAATTAGAGAGAAGAGAAGATTGAAATGTTGTGTGTTTGAGAGTGTGGTAAGATAGGTATTTATACTAGAATTTTAGATCTAGGAATTTAATACAAAATTAAGTAATTAATTTGTAAACTTTTTAACATCTTTACCAATACGTTTTTCTTCCTTAGAAAGGTGAAAACTCTCACAAATTAACAACTAAAAAGAAACTCATATTTAAAACCAATTAAATATTAAAATATTACAACACAAAGTATTTTCTCAATTTGATGAAGATTTTACCTATTTTTTAGTACAAGGTATTTGTGTGTTTGACAAAGATCTTAGTTTTTATAGTAAGAAAGATACATTGGGGAGATGTACCATAATTATTATACGCTAGGGTTTAAATTTCTCAAAATTACAAGATATTTGCGTGTTTGAAATTCCAAACGTTTCTATCGATTAAATGTTTTATTATTTCAAAGTTCAATTTAAAAAAAAAAAGATTAATTTAAGTTTATTTTTTTATTTTCAAGTTTAAAATGTATTTTCATTTTGAATCTATTTTTAATTATCTCATAACTTTAGGATTTAGGATTTAGTTGTTTAATTATCTCATAATTTTAAATTTTGATTTTATTCGATTGGATGGAAAAGACATCTTAGTCCATTTTTTTTTTTTTGAAATAAGACATTTTAGTCAATTAATTAAACTAATGTTTGATCATTTTCCCAATAAAAAAAGTCGCTTAACTATATTTCAAAACCGTCGTTTAAATAAAACCATCCTTGATATCTTGCCCTCTCGAATGCAGGATGGCCCAATACTCTGTTCGCCATTTTGGATTTGGCCCATTTCTCAATTCTCGCCATTTTCCATTTCGATCGATCGCTTGTGCTCGAACTGTCTGTACAACCATCAACGATGGCGGAGGAGCTCGCTATCGACGTCTCTGTTCCTCCTGCCCTACGTCTCCTCTCTGCTTTCCTCGCCATGGAGCCAGCTGATTCCTTACTTTCCATGGCCAGGTACCACTCCAATACCCCACTTAACTTCAGCTGAAAAATGCTCTCTCAGACTACAGCTTACTTCATCTCTGTGCCCATTTTATTGGAGTTTTATATCCTTTTCCGAAATGGATGGCACATTTCTCCTCGATTCGTTCATCTAGGTTTCTCATAATCGAGGATTGATGGTGTTTTTGTCTCCTTTAGGGAATTGGATCGCGGATTGGTGACCGAGACAGTGCAGAGGTTTATTTGGGATCACTGCATTAGCAAAGCTGTAAAGATTCTAAACCATTTGAGTTCAATTTCATTGTTTTATTTGAATTCAATATTAAATCTCTGCTTGCTTAGTTCGCTTAGGATTTAAATTTTGTTGGTTCTCAAGAATATGGAGAGTAACAGAATGTAGATGTTCTTGGCATTTGTTAAATTGGGTTTTAGTGCTTTCTGCTCTCGTTATAACATTTTGTATTTGAATTTACTTATTTCTCTGTTTCCTACTTTTTGTCAGCAAGAAATGAACCAGTTTCATGTACCATATCTGAAGAATTTTCTGAAGAAACTAATATCTGAAGTTGAATCAAGTCAAGTTGAAGTGTTAGACGAGCTTTATGAATTGTGTGCACATTACATGGTTTCATGGAAGGTAAGCTGCTGAAGAAGGATAAACTTTGACACTGATTCATCTGCACATGAGAATCCCTTGGCCATTTTCCTTTGCTCTTGAATGATATGAGTTCTTGTTTGATAGGATGAGAATCTAGGCAAAGAAAGTGCAAGAATCTCCAAATTCGTTTCTTTTCTTTTTCCAAATGGTAACTATTTACTTCATTTTTGTATTGTTGAGTGACTGAAGTCGTCCATAATTTGCTTTTGATTCCCTGCTTACAATATTGAATTTAATTGGTTCTTTTAGGTTCTTCAAGTTTCCAAAAGTTGAGGAAATTTGTTGTTCCACTACAATGCTCTCTCAACATTCTTGAAGGTGACACAGGGAATGCTTCACACTCACAACTTTGTTTGAGTTACCTTATTTTCATCATGTGTTAGCATAATAACTTGTATCTTATTTTGGCCTTTGAATATGAAGTTTAAATATAAGTCTTTTGCTTCCTTTTTCAAAAGAAGAAAAAAAAATAGTCTAAATGTAAGTCAAAGGATTTTTCACATATATTGATTAAAAGTATCTACACAATCTTTTATACTTTCAATTAATGCAATGTTTACAACTCTATGGCAATTATTTAATTGTTATATTAAGCAAATAATCTTGCAAAGTTGTTTCAAGTTTGAACTTCTTTGTGTGATACAGGTGTTCAATCTGGCCTTCAAGTCTATATATTTCAGAATTGATACTCTCGTTTCCAGATATTTTCTCGACAAGAGAGTGCTTTGAGGTAAAGTAGTACATTTATTTCTGCCTTAAATCTAGTCCAAAAGTTCCTTAGTTTTGCAATCTGAACCGTGGAAATTAGATGCCTTGATGGTCGGTCAAATACTCAAATATCAAAAAAAAAAAAGAAAAGGATATTCAAATATTTTACTTGTTATTCAGATCATTCATTATTAGGAAGAACATACCCTTTTGATGATTTAAGTTTTTTCATTTTTATTTATTTAAACTTTTTTATTTTTTATTTTTTAAAACAAGACACAAGTATCATACAAGTCTTTTCATGTTTACAATCGCTATATTGTGTAAGCACAATTTATTCTTCAACCTTACCAATTAATTCAAATCTTTAGGGATGTGTGGCTGCAGCTCACAGTTTTAGTAAGTTTGAATTTATCAAATTTGGGATTAGAAAACTTGAATTTCTGTAATCTGTATTTGGATTGTACAACACAATATACTATAAAAACTTGGGTTCCTGACTGGAACTTGTGTTTTGTGAGTTTATGATTTGTTAAAGTTAGTATGAGTACAAAGGATAGAGTTTGATAATTTGGCATATGTAGCCAATATGGTTAATATATTCATAGTCTGAGATAAGTAAACCCATGTACCAAACACGAGTACAACTTTTTAACTTAGGTAACACAAACATAACCTTTGATTCAAACACTTTGGAAGATGTCCATAATTTTTTTTGCTATGTTTTACTTAAAAACAGGTTGGTTCAGGTGTGGGTTTGGTTGGAATTTGCCTTGCTCACGTCAAAGCATCAAAGGTAAGTTATTGGAAAATTTTGATTGATTAGTACAATAAATCTTACTTTTTATATTGAATAAAACCTACAAAGCTTGCATTCCCATCTATTTGGTAACATCATTAAATTTTCTCATCAATAGAAACTTTTCAACTTTGCCACAAAGTTGACAACTCTGTGTTTTTAAACAGATAGTGTTAAGTGATGGTGACCCATCAACATTAGCAAATATGAAGGTTAATTTAGGGTTGAATGGTTTGTGCTGCCTCAGCTCTGCAACTGCAACAGCAGAAAGAACTTGTGAAGATCTTAAAACTGTAAGTGCCAATTATTAGGAGTTCCATAAATGCTTTTTACTCTCTGTAGCCCTTTATCTCTCTACATGCATATTGAAATGGAAACAAAATGTTAAGACCACTTCTTAAACTTTTTTTCCCCTCCTTTAATTAACTATTTTTGAAGTTAACAAATTTTCTGTTCAATATGGGAGGCT
This sequence comes from Trichosanthes truncata, assembly GCA_033996785.1. Taxonomy (NCBI): domain Eukaryota; kingdom Viridiplantae; phylum Streptophyta; class Magnoliopsida; order Cucurbitales; family Cucurbitaceae; genus Trichosanthes; species Trichosanthes truncata. The sequence goes on along the minus strand of JAWPNB010000004.1, from coordinate 39,704,221 downwards.
TTAATGTGGCAGTTCATAATGAGATAAATATATGAATCTCAGGTGGAATGCATACATCTGCCATGGGAATCAGCATCAGAAAGTGAACTGCAAGCTTTTGCACCAGATATTGTGTGAGTTTCTACTCTATGTTTTATATACCTTTCTTTCTGTACAAAATGTGGTATAATTGGTTATCAGTGATTTACTGCTTAACATATAACAATGTATTTCAAATTGATCGGTTGAAAATGGCTCTTCTGCTCAGAAATGAAATGTTCTTAGAAACACTCCTCTTCCTATAGGTTAGGCGCAGATGTAATATACGATCCAGTTTGTCTCCCGCACCTTGTTCATGTTCTTTCCATTCTTTTGTGCCCGAAGCTACTTGATAGTTCCACTCTCTCTTTTTCGGGGAGTGAACATGTCGACGATGCAAATCAAGAAAAGGATGTAGATGATGAAAGCAATGGATTGAAAGTTTGTGCAAGCAAAGTATGCTGTAATGGTATTGCGAGTTTTGGTTTGAGGGATCGCCCGGTGGCATATATTGCTTATGTAATTCGCAATATCGACACGTTTAATAATTTTCTTGGTCTCGTAGAACAGGCTAATCTTAGTATCCGTGATGTAACTGATGAACTAAAACCCTTGAATTTGCTTCCATACATGTACTCTTACGATAAATCAAGTATTAGATTGTTTACTCTGAAATTCAAGTAGGTTTCTTTGTTACATTAATTAAACTCTGATATTTCTGTCTCTCTAAATGATTGTTGTAAAAGAAACAATAGGGGGAGTTATAGTTTGAACTTTGAAGATTGATTTAGTTCCATGATTAAAGTTTTGCAAATAGTTGGAACTGTTTAACTTTCTGCTTTATTTTCTACAGATAATTGTGTTGGCAGAAAAATTCTACTGCTTTCAAGTGACATTAAGAGGGCGTTTTGTGCGTAAAGTTGAGTTGAGTTGGGCAGAGTTAGTTTGTTAGTGAGTTCAGAAGTCTGTGTTTGAGGTGTAGAGTTGGGTTGAGTTGAGTTAGAAAGTCTGTGTTTAGAGTGTAGAGTTGAGTTGAGTTGTCTGGGGTATATGGTGCAATTATTTATAATCCGAAGTAGATTAATTTTTAGCTGACTATTTTTGTTTCCTTTATTTTTATTTTTTCCAATAATTCATCTAGAAACATATTTTTCCAACTTTCCAATATTGATTTCAGATGTCAACTTCAAAAAAACAATATATTTCAACATTAATTTTTTTAAAAAAAACATCATTCTTTATCTTTTTGTTTTTTAGAAATTGACTTCTTCCAAACTATAGGCAATGTAGCTTTGATTTCTCTTTTTGCAACACACTGATCTTCTTTCAATTTATAGAAATCAAATGTTGCATTATTTATCACAATAAATAGCAATTGATGAATGAAAAAAAGACAATGTACCTGTATTTTTTTTTTCTTAAACACGAATTGAACTTCTATCAAAATATAGAAATCTAAGGTTTCATTTTCTAAACACACATTGAACTTCTTTGAAACTTACAAATGAGGAGCTTATTATGCACTTTTTAATTACTAATAGGGTCTTCATTATGAGGGAGTTTTTTTTTTTTTTTAAAAAAAAACACATTAACCATTACATTATTTATTATTATTTTTTTTTTTGCAAAGGAACATTGTTTGTTTATATTTGTTTAAACACATGTACTAAATTGAATATCTTTGGAAAAGAGAATGCTAGTATTTTACTTTTTCAAGATGACAAGAAAACGACAATATATTTCAACATCAGTGTCATGTAGGAGTGGAATATTCACAAAATATCAAGGGCCTATTTACATGGTTCACAAAACATCATTATGGTTCACAAAATATTAGTAATGACCAACAATGAGTCGAGTTCGTAAGTCTAAAGAAAGATTGTTGGAGTTGAGAGTCAGACCAACTAAATACATGTGCATTTCATATTATTTTAAACCATAGGAGTGTCGTCGGTCACTAGAAATTGTTGTCGGCGATAGTCACTGGAGACGGTATCACCGAATGCCGGATATGGTCGTCAACGATTGCCGTCGATCGTCGGAGAAGGTAGTCGGCAATGGCCATCAGTTGTCGCATATGGCCATCGGTCGTCGGAGAAGGTCGCTGGAGGTGGGCGTCGGCCGTTGGAGACGCGGTGATAAAATATGTTAATAGGGTTACTATATAAGTCGGTGAAGTTAATATCCTAATACTGTAGCAAGTCGGCAGAATTGAGTTTTTTTATGGGGAGTTAATTTTTCCATGGGTTAAACGGTGAGTTGGGTTTAAAACCCAACTCAACTCAACTCAACTCAGGAGGCCAAACACCCCCTAAGTGACATTAGACACTAGAGAAACTTTTAGATTTTTTTTTTTTTATACATATAGGTGGCCTTTTTCCATTTCTCGTGGCTCATTCTTAGAAATGAAAAATGCCTAGATAAATACATTAATACATATATGTTCGAGTCGAAGTGAGCATAGTTTAGTGCTAATTGACATATATTTAATCATTTGATGTTGGAGGTTCAAATTCCACTATCCCACATTTGTTGTACTACAAAAAAACATATATGTTCGATTTCCACCTTAGTACTATGTATTTAAAAACTCAATTGATCATCACGGAATAAAAAGTACACTCATGAAATAGTATCTCATTTCATTCTTTTTAAATCAACTTGTTAAGATATTTGTCATTATTCCGTTATTCAATTTAAAATATTTAAGATGAAATTAAAAAGAAAAAGTTGGATAGGCTTCTTATAGATCAAATAATATAATTAGCCAAATCAATGAAAGTAGAAACAAAAAGAAAAGGTATTATCCTACGTGTAATTTTGCCAAACTTATATGGAATGTAACACAGAATGAAAAAGTGGAGTGGCACATTGAATTTGAATAGGCTGAAAAGGAAGTTTCTGTTTGATGTGCCATCACTACACTACAAGTGAAAAGGTGAAGTGGAAAAATAATCAATTATTCCAATCTCACCCATGTTTCAAAACACACCTGTCATGCCCATTCATTTCAGTTAACAAAAGGCCAAATATATGTTTTTAATTTCTAATGTTTGGAATGTTTTTTCAATTAGTTGCTAATCTTTTAAAAGTTTTAATTAATTATTTATATGTTGATTCTTTTCAATCTAGTCACATCTACCTGAATGTTGTAAGAATGATGATATATAAATTTAAAAATAGTAACTTTTATAGGTTTATCAAATGTTAACATATTAACTTTTTAATAGATAAATTTATCATAACAAGAAGCAATTTTAGATGCAGTAAGCTCTATCTATAAAATCATACAAAATGAGTAAGTTTATAATTTTATTTTTTTAAAAAAAAATTAAGGACTAAGCTTATAATTTTATGGGTGAATATTATTCTATCACATCAAATTAAAATATAAAGTACTTTTTTTTGGAGGAAAAACATAAAGTACTTTTAAATTTTAATACAATTAATAAAGTGTATTTGTCAATTCATATATAACTTAGTAGATAAGACTTCAGTTTTAATGGTTCAATTTCCTACTCCTGTAGTTGTAGAACTAAAAATAAAAAATTTATAAAGCATATTTTGATGCTAACTTATCATTCAATCAGTTGCTTTTAATGAAAAAAATTCTAGAGATAAAATTAAAATTTTTAAAACATAATAGCACTAAATTAAAAAATACCAAAAGATTAGGGAGCATCTTAACAGAAAGAAATTAAAAGTTTCAAAACATAATAGCACTAAAGTAAAAAGTACCTAAAGATTAGGGATTGCCTTAACAGGAAAAAAAAATCATTTTAGTTATGGACTTTGAACTTTATTCCATTTTGATTCATGTACTTTCAAATATCTAATTTTAGTATTGTATTTTCAATAAAACTTAAAATTGGTCCTTATGATAAGTTTGAAGTTATTTTTTATCAAAATTGGTTAAATAACAATAATAATTTTAATACAAGAAAAGACACGATATGAACATACTTCTAAAATTTATAGAGGAAAAGTTAATAAAGACTACAGAATAAATTAATAGTAGAGACTAATTTTAAGTTTTATTGAAAATACGTAGACTAAAATTGAATATTTGAAAGTACAAGAGCCAAAATGGAACAAAGTCCAAAGTTAGGGACTAAAATGGTAGTAAAAAAAAGAAAAGAAAAGCTAATAACAGGATTTCATTAGTGTTTTGAGAATAAAATGACATGAAAATACAATTAAAAAAATAATTTTGAGAAGTGGTTTCATATATTGTTGCATTACGTTACGTGGTGTTCGTGTTTGATTTGCTTCCCTTTTCAGCTTTTGATGGGTTTCTCTCCATTTTACCGACTGATTTTTTGAATTGTCAAGGATCAATTGAGTGGAGCACGACGGGTTAATTGAGAATAAACACTGTACAGACATCACTCGGATGCATGTACCATTAAAAGGGGAAATCAAACAGGTAATGGCCATTTCGTTACGCATTTTTAATCTCTCTTTTTTCAAGTCTTCGAATTTTTCTTCAACTTTGCAATCTTCCCTTGTATCCACTTCAGGGTGTGCGAACTTAGCCTCAGCGCATTTTGATTCTCGAGCTCAGTGTCTTGCGATGGGGGAGGTGGAAAGTGATTCACTTATGGTCCACTCCCAGATCGCTAAGCACTACCCTTATGTACTCTTTTGCCCAGGTTCTATTCGAGATTTCTCAGTCATTTTCTAGTTAACATTCTACTGCTTGTTTACTTTGTTTGGTTGCTGAGAAAATGGGGAGGAAAAGGGGAAGAAAAGAGCCGTGGAGTGTAGTGTTGTGAAATTTATGTGTTGGTGGCTGTTGCATTGTTTTGGACTTTTTATAAAAATAGAGGTCTTTTTAAACTTATTATACAAAAAGAGGGAAGACCAAAACTATTTACAAAAAACGAGTGATTTTTTTGGATTTATTAGAATACGTTTTTACATCTCACGTATTCAGCATTGAATGCGTCTGTAGCATTCTTCGGCACCGCTGTTTACGCGTGGAATGTGAATACGTCTGTTGTAGAGACGTATTCGTCTTGAAACCACGCAGAATTTGATGACCGAACAGCGTGCCATGATGTGATTAATGATGGTAGTTGGTTGGGCCTTAGATGCATACATGCACCAGTTTTTCGAAAACACACTTTCTCCTTCTCTCTCTATTCTCCATAAATCCTACCGCCCCATTATTTTCCTATTCTCACTCCCTCCTTCTACATCCGAATCCTATTCTCTTATTCTCTCTTCCCATCCGAACCCTCCTCTCTTCTCTCTTTATTTCTTCTCCATTTGAAGTCCGATCGCCGGTTTCTTTTTTCTTCTTCTCATTTTGCCTTTGATTTTTGCATTTCTATTTTATTGAAAAGGGTAAGTTATTTAATATGTTATGTTCATTTTTTTAGTAGATTAAGTTGTATCTCAAGTTTCTAAATTATTTTTTTAATTATGATACAGGACTGTTCTTAATTTTTACAGGAGAAAAATTCGTGGAAAGCAAATTTAGAAAAGAAGTATATTCTCCTCGGTAAACTGTATATCATTATTTAACGTTCATATATCAACTACTGGACATTAATGAAGGTGATCATCCAGATGGAAATGAAGATTGAGTCCAACTTTTTTAAAGGATGTTAAGATGATGATTTCTAGTTTGAAAATATCATCTAAATTAATAAAAAAAAAAAAAATGAAATGTATTGTCTTGAGTTTAATCAACAACTCAAAATTGTTGCATTTCAACAATCTTATCTAACTCTAATAGTTGCTCATACATAATATTATGTATAAAGAACTCTTACTCTCATAAGTTCCTCTCAAGTCACAATCATTTGAGGAATTGAAGAACTCAATTGCAATCAACTATTTCAATTAAAAATTTGTAATTAACTAATAAAATATACATTAAACATAAAATATGACAAAAATAGAATCAAAACGCCTTACGTTTTGGATTATAAGAGGAATCAAACATCAAATTCTTAATAAATAGAAAAAATTGAGCACATTGTTTACTTATATAAAGAGGGATGAGAAATTAATTAAATGTATAAAAAAATGGTGACATTAAATGTATAAAAAAAATGGTGGCATACAATTTTATATTGATCTAATTTTAAGTGAATATTTATAGTTTCTTTAATGTGTGTGGAGAGAGGTTTTTTTAAACATACAATTTTAATAAAAATTAAGAGTACAATTTGTTAAAAATACTTGAACTTTGTAAAAAAAAGTTTGTTAAAGCAAAATGCACTTCTTCTAGTTTTAAAGAAAAATTTAAATCTTTTTACTCCACTTGTTTTGTTCAAGAATGCACGAACTTATATCCTTTTTCTTGTGTCTAATTATTGTTTTTAATTTTGATATGGAAAAAAATGAGTTCGTATTAGCCCATTTATTTGTTTGAGTTTTTTTTAGTAGTATTTAGTTTTTTCAATATGCATGATTTAAATTATGTATTCCATTTTTTTTTTCATTTCCTTTTGTCATCTCCTATAAATTCATCTAGATTGGAGATCTACATAACAAACAATACATTCACTTCACATATCTAATTTATATCCTATATAAATTAAAACTTTTAAAATATTTTTCAAATAAATATTTAAAAATTCATGAAATAAATGGAAATAGAAAATGCCTATAAAAAAGAAATGTTTGTTTAATGTATTTGAAAAAAAAGTAATAATAATAAAAAGGACAAAAAAATAATTAAAGAAAAACATAATTAAAAAAAGATTTAGTAAGTGTGTTTAGAAAAATAATTAAAAAAATAATAATTTTGTTTGACTTTTTTAGAATGTGTTTAAAAAATAAAAAATAAAAAATAATGGTTGAATAATTGAGTGAGGATAAATTAATCATAAAATAATTAAACAATGATTGGTATAATTAATGGTTGTATAAAACATGATTGATCCAATTAATGGGTAGTTAAAAATGATTGGTATATTTGATGGTTGAAATAAAGTTTGAAAAAAAAATAATTATACCTTTGACTCAATTTATTATTTTGAGTCAAATTTGTTATTTTCTTTTTTTTTTTAAACAGACGCATTTAATGCTGAATACGTGAGATGTAAAGACGTATTCCAATAAATCCAAAAAAATCACTCGTTTTTTTTAAATAGTTTTGGTCTTCCCTATTTTTGTATGATAAGTTTCAAAAAGACCTCTATTTTTATAAAAAGTCTCATTGTTTTGATTGCATGTGTAATGATTTTTCTTTAATGGGTTTCAAGAATTGTAGCTTGTCTCTTCACTCATTGTGGTCAATTGTTTGTTACTCAATGATTTACGATTTGATTCACTCAGTCATTCTCTAATTAAGATAAATGATATTGAGTGTATTTATTTTTCAAATAATTCGACACATAAGAGAATTAGGGTAAGAAAAAGTAGGATGCAATTAAAAAACAAAAAAGCTAAAATTAAAAAAAAATTAAAAAAAAAAAAAAAAAATATATATATATATATACATACAAGTAGAGGTTATGCCGACGCCAGGTAAAACTGGCGTTGGCAGAAGCTGGCTTTGTCGATGCCACCAAACGGCATCGACAAAGCCGGTTTTCGAGTGCTACGACGCGTAGAAATTGCACGTCGGCACAACCCCTTTTTGTCGATGCCTAAATCTCTGCGTCGGCGAAAGTCTGCATCTGGCGACGCCTCAATTTCAGCATCGGCATATCCAACTTATGTCAATGCGTGTATAAATATGCATCGACATAGCTTTTGCCGACGCATTATTCCTGACACGATTGTCGAGGCCGAAAATTGCTTCGGTAGAAGCTTTATCAATGTTGTTTTTGCTTATACCGACGTTTTTTCGTGTTAGTAAAAGGTCAAGTTTTTATAGTGTATATATTTAGTTCAATAATACGATGGATAGATTCAGACTTCCGACCTTTAGAAAAGATAAAGTGATGTTTTTATTAATTAGCTATGATTGTGTTGACATTATTCTCATAGATGTAAACGAAAAATGAAAGCCACTCAAATGTTAATAAATTTTCTATAGGTTGGGAAAAAAGTTGTGGAAAAATAAGACAGACAAAGAAATCAACTTCTTTTGTCCTTACAGATTTTTGTCTACCTTTGTAGAAAATTCTTAACTTTCGGTGGCTCCTCTTTTCTTTTCCACTCCCTCTCACAGCTGCATTTCACCAGCTTCTCTCTTCAACGTGGGAGTATTAGGAAAATATGTAAAATAATGACTTAAAATATAGTTGACCTATACTCAATTTACACTCTCTTTAATTTCTTGTTTACTTCCTTTCAGTTGCCCTTTGTGTTTGCTCTAATTTTTTAAAAAAATATTATACATTACTTCTACTAAGACATGATTTATATCTAAAATTATATTTGATGATTTTTTTTAAAAAAATCATCTATTTAATTAAGAAATAGTTTGTCCTTTAATATAAGTACCCTATTTATATCATTACTTCAAGAATGCATTACTTTTAGAAAGTATATATTAAGGGGGGGAAATTTATCTAAACGTGTGGACCAAACCCCCCCAGAATATTTGTAATTTCTGAGAACCTTTCATACTTTCTATCTACTTTTATATGTTTCTTTTTTATTACTGTCATGTTGATATTAGGGTTCCAGATTTCCAATAATGCCTTAAGAAATTTCAATGGAAAAGTTGTTTTAAACAATAATCAATGGAAAAGCTAGGGAAACCATCCAGAAATTTCACCCACACACGTTATTCCTTACTTTATCATTAGATTTTTTTTTTTTTTCAAAGAACTTTATCAGTAGAATCTTAGAATTTATTTGTGAACTACCTAAAACTTTTTCATTTGCAAGAACTTTGACCATACCCATGCACTTTGTCGAAATTACCATAGAATATCTTCCAAGGAACATGGAAGCTAGATATTCAAAAACAAGAAAATGTGATTATTAACAAATTTAATAATCTATACTAAATTTTTTAATTGTGCCGACCAACATAAAAAGAATACAGTGCACAAAAAATTGATTTTTGTTCATTATAAAAAAAATTAAATTTTGGAGAATAAATCAATTCACACCCCTAAAATTTAGTGGTTGAATCCATTCAAACTCAAACTAATAATTGTATCAATAAAAATCCTAACCTTTTACAAGTGAATGAATTTAGACCTATTGTTAGAATTCTATTTAAAAACTGTCAATGTATAATTCTCACATGTGTATAAAACTTATTTAAAATGAGAAATTAATGAAATATTAAAGAGAAATGTTGGAATTAAATGGATAATAGCGACTTTCATTAATGGATAATAACTTGGTTGGATGTCATGTAATTTCAGTCTTGTCTTGAAACCTAGATTGATGGTAGTCACTTGATATATATAGGAGTTCTATACGAACTTTGAGAAAGGAAAATGACATCTCAAAACCTTACAAAGAAGACCAATTGATCTATACTTTCTTGGCAAGATTTGAATTTGTCAAGTTGGGTAATTCATCCTCTTGAACACTTCATTAAAGAACGCTTTCATAACTTTCCTTGATGGCAGCTGGAATGGAAGGATTCTCTTCAGGGGTCGTTTGTTTCGTGGTAATCCAAGATTCCCATGGAATGGGCATCTGGATTACTTTGTTTGTTTTGTAGGAATGTAAGATACCTTGGCATATCAAGATGCCCGGGTATCCTAGGATGCTCATTCGGAGGGCATCTGGTTAAATTTGGATGCCCTTTTGAAACATGGGTTTTTGAGATTCCCACGTTGAGGGCATCTGCTAATGACATATTTGCCCCTAATCAATTTTCTTAATTTTACATTTTTATTTTTATTTAAAAATAAATTAATGAATTTATGCACTAATAAACGATCAAATGTAGTTAGCTATATTTATATTTTACATTTAGATATAAAATAAAGCTTATTTAAAATTGAATTAATATTTAATATTAAATATTTTATAAAAATATCAAACTAATATAAATTAATTTGTTCTACAAAATAACACATAAATATTAGTATAAAATAAATTGATATACAAATATAATATTAAATTAACAACACCAAAATGCATGTGATATCAATTTAATTATATTAAACTAATAATTAAATTATGTAAAGGTTAGCAAGGGCATTATTGGTATAACACATAATCTTAAGACATTCCCATATATAAATCCTGCAAAACAAACATGGTTATCTAAATATTCCCAGACATCCTTATAAATTTTTTTGCAAAACAAACATGGTAATCTAAAAATGCCGGACATCTAAAATTCCGAACATCTAAGATTCTAGGCATCTGAAGATGCCGGAAATCATGATTACCTAAAAACAAACGGCCCCTCAATGCTAAACAATGCATCCAATGGAAATGATGCAAAAAACTTTTTTTACCAGACATTTTCTTTTTGTAATTCATTGGATGCATGTGGAAATTTTTTTTAACAATTTTTCAAATGAAAACCTAACATATGGTAAAAATTGCAACAATAATTCAAGTGTAAGGGTAAAATTTTTAACATTTATTCAAGTCTAAGGTAATTATTGTAGCATTTATCCAAGTTTTAGGTCCAATTTGATAAAGTTGAAAATTTAATATAAAAATTGATTTATCATGCCAAGTTTAGTAAAAATTGAATTTTTCTCCAATTTATAAAGTCGAAAGCTGTGGGAAAAAAAATGTTAATAAATACCATATTTCGATGCTTAAATAAGAGTGTGCCTTATGCAGTATAAAAATTTGTAGTCAAGTTTAACAAATTTGAGTACATGACCTACATAAAGAAAATGATTTTGATTTAACCATTTTGTCATTACCTTTATTTTACTTTTAACAATTGACGATGTTAGTTCGAGTATTATATGAGCATATATTTTCTCCAAAAAAAAAAAGTGAGCATATATTAAACCACATGTGTTGGAGAAATTTATTAGGTCAGTGAATATTAGGTGAGAAAATAATATACTAAGGATGAAATAGTTATTCTTTCTTTTAAGAAAAAATATCAATGAATAAAATATACATTTTAAATTTTCAATGACCGAATAAAAAAACTTAAATTTTAGGGATCAAAATGAACATTTTAAAAGTTGAAAGACCAAAATAGAATAAACCTTATAGTTTAAGACCAAAATGAAATTAAAGCATTTATTTTATATAATTTTATCTACTACAAAATAGAGTTTAATTTTGAGAATAGCTCTGTGATAATTGACATGTAACCGATATCTGAGGTTCAGAATGTCCCACTTCTTGAATGTTGTTGAACTCAAAAAGAATTTTTTTTTTGAAATTATATAAATAATATAAATTGTAAAAAAGAAAGAAAGAAAAAAGTGTTAAAAAATTGGGTTTTAATATGCGAAAAAGCGCGGAAACATGGCCACTAGAGAGACAAATTATTCAATGAAGCCGCCACAATGTGGTTATCTCATAATAACCGTTAGATGTGAATTCAATAATTCTCATGCTCCCTAATAACCACTAGATGTAAATTTGAAGTATTTCTCTCTCTCTATCCAATGGTAAAAAACTGTCAGTCATATTGTAGCGGCCTCACCTAATAATTTCTCCACGATGCCCCACTTCTTCAATGTGAAACACCTCTGCTCTGTAGATTATTGAGGGGCCATGGCCAAGTGTTTGATGAGCCACTTATTTTAATGCATTCTTATCTCATCCATTTTTGCTCTGTTTTCTTCAAAAACATTCCCCTGGCAGAGAAAATTGTTCCTTCACCGTTTCCGAATTTTTTTTCTGTGCATTGCTTTTGTGATGGGTTCTTCCTTTGCTCTGGTAGAATCATGGTCTTCTTCTCCAAAGTTCAAATGGAGTTATGATGTGTTTTTGAGTTTTAGAGGAGAGGATACTCGCTCCAACTTCACTAGTCATCTTGACATGGCCTTACGTCAAATGGGAGTCAACGTCTTCATAGATGACAAGCTCGAAAGGGGTGAGCAAATTTCTGAATCCCTTTTTAGATCTATAGAGGAAGCTTTGATTTCTATTGTTGTATTCTCTGAAAATTACGCATCTTCCTCTTGGTGTTTGGATGAATTGGTGAAAATAATTGAGTGTAAGAAATCCAAGGGCCAAAGAGTTTGGCCAATTTTCTACAAGGTGGATCCATCGGATATACGAAAACAAACGGGTAGTTTTGGAGAAGCATTGGCCAAACATCAACCTAAGTTCATCATGAAGATCCAAACATGGAGGGATGCTCTTACTGCTGCTGCCAATTTGTCTGGTTGGAATCTAGGAGCTAGGTATGTTTTTTTTTAACACATTTTAATGTCTTTTCCTTTCCAAATTTCAATTTCAATTCCTTGTTTTTTTTTGTTTTTTTTTTTTTCATTTGGTGAGAACACTAACCAATCCCTTCGAAACAATCCAACAAAAAAAATGGACTATTCCATCTTAAGATGCAGTTTAACTTCATCTATTATTTCCTATGTTCATCATCTTTTATTTTTGTATGATGTATTAAACAATAGGAAGGAGGCTGATCTTATTTTTGTAGGATGTTTTAAACAACAGGAAGGAGGCAGATCTTATTCAAGACCTTGTTAAAGAAGTGTTGTCTATATTAAATCACACTTGCTCGCCTTTATATGTGGCTAAGTATCCAGTTGGAATTGATTCTCAATTAGAACTTTTGAATCACTCCCAATGTTGGACACAACATTTGTCTGATTGTGTTTACATGGTGGGAATTTACGGCATTGGAGGGCTTGGTAAGACAACTTTGGCCAAAGATTTATACAATAAGATTGCTAATCAATTTGAAGGTAGCTGCTTTCTATCAAATGTTAGAGAAGCTTCAAAGCAATTCAATGGCCTTGTTCAACTACAGGAAAAGTTACTCTATGATATCTTAAAGTATGATTTGAAGGTTGGCGATCTTGACAAAGGAATTAACATCATAAGGAATAGACTGTGCTTTAAGAAAGTTCTTATAGTTGTTGATAACGTGGATAAACTTGTGCAATTAGAAGCATTGGTTGGTGGGCATGATTGGTTTGGCCTTGGTAGTAAAATCATCGTGACAACAAGAAATAATCATTTACTTTCTAGCCATGGATGTAATCAAATTTATAATATTCAAGGATTGGATCAAGACAAAGCCCTTGAGCTTTTTAGTTGGCATGCTTTTAAGCAAAGTCATCCATCAACTAATTATTCGGAGCTTTCAAAACGTGCTACAACTTACTGTAAAGGTCTTCCTTTGGCTCTTGTTGTTTTGGGTTCTTTTCTTCGTTGTAGAGACCGATCAAAATGGGAAAGCATATTAGATAAATTTGAAAACTCTCTCAGCAAAGAAATTAAAGATATTCTTCAAATAAGCTATGATGGCCTTGAAGACAATGTAAAGGATATTTTCCTTGATATTTCTTGTTTGTTCGTGGGAGAGAAAGTTGATGATGTTAAGAATGTGTTAAACACATGTCATCTCGATTTGGAGTTTGGAATTACAGTTCTCGAAGATTTTTCACTTATTACGATTCAAAATCATGAGGTGCAAATGCATGATTTAATAAGACAGATGGGTCATACAATAGTACATGATGAATCTTTTGAGCCTGGAAAAAGGAGTAGGTTGTGGTTGGAAAAAGACATTTCGGAGGTGTTTAGAGCGAACTCAGTGAGTAACGTACTCAAAAGTATCTTTTATTTACTTATGTCCAATACTTTGTGATGGAAAATGTTGGTCAAAGTAAGTTGGCTCAATAATGTTAAATTACTAAATTTATGACTTTGTAGGGAACAGATGCAGTTAAAGCCATAAAGTTGGACTTGTCTAAACCCTCAAAGCTAGAAATTGATGCAAAAGCTTTTAGAAACATGAAAAATCTGAGATTGCTTATTGTTCGAAATGCAAGATTTTCCATAAAGCTTGAGTATCTACCTAATAACTTAAGGTGGATTAAGTGGCATGGATTTGCTCAATCATCTTTGCCGCCGGACTTTATTATGGAAAATCTTGTTGGACTAGATTTCCAACATAGCTTCATCAGAAATTTGGGGAAAGGATTTAAGGTAATTATAAATATTTCTACCGGTGTATTTAATTGGAAGCGTCTTCGCTGATTTCCTTAGAAATTTTATTGGGTAGCTTACTTTAAAAAAAAAAAAAAAACTTAAAAATGTTTATTTTTTAAATAGTAATTTGCAAATATGACATTTTTGTAAAAAAAAAAAATATATTTGTTAATATGATAAACTTTTTAAACTAGTAAATGATTTATAACATAAATAATAGTAATCAGTGTATTCTTGTCTTATGTGCTAGTACGTCATTGATTTACGTAAAGTCAGTGATGCTCTTATTTTATTAACTTAAAAAATTTTAATGGGTAACTTAGGCCCCGTTTGATAACGTTTTCGTTTCTCGTTTCTTGTTTTTTGTTTCTGTTTCTTATAAACTAAAAATAGAAACATGTTTGATAACTATTTCTTGTTTTTTGGTAAAAATAAAATTTAGTACATATATTATAATCAAACATATAACATGCATTAAAATAAAAATAAAACAATTATAAAGAGGTAATAATATTTTATTAAGGCCCAACAACTAATTAATAATAATAATAATAATTTATCCTTCAAATGTTGTTCAAATTTTATTTGCAATATTATTTCTCATTTCATTCAATTCACCTTGAACGATTTTGACTTACAAGAGTTAGTTCAATTAGACGAATTTGTAAATTGTCTAAGGTCAGACAATCGAACATACCCACATTTCTTAAATTTAATAATAAACTTTATTTTTATTTTTCTTTAAAAATGCATTAGCCAATAATACACACAAGTAAAATCAGAAAAAGAGAGAGAATGTATATATTTTTTTAAAATTTAATGGTAAACATGAAATACACTATTAGTTTATTTATTTAATAAAAAAATAAAATCATACCAAAAGAAAAAATAATAGAGAATTAAATAGAAAATAATACTATAAGCTCGTTAATGTAAAGTAAAAGAAAAAAAGAAAATAAGAGAGAAGAGAAAAACATAAACGAAAAGAAAAAAGTAAAAAGAAAAAAAGAAAAAAAAAAGATGATGAACTATTAAAAGAAAAAGATTATGATGAAAGAGAGAGAACAAATAGAAAGAAATAAATCAAAAAAATAAAAAAGAAGAAAAAAACAAAAAGATTAAAAAGTATTAAAAGAAAAAAAATAGAATGGAAGAGAGAGAAAGAAGAGAGAGAGGGGAGAGATGAGTAAAAATAGAAATAGGAATACATGCATGAAAACTGGAAAAAAAAAACAGAAACAGAATTTGAGAAACTATTTTTTGAAGTTTCTCAAAATCTTCCATTTTTTAAGAAACGTTTCTAAAAAATTAAGAAACAAGAAACAGGATCGTTTATCAAACATGTATGTTTCTGAAAAATGAGAAACAGGAACAAGAAATAGGAAACAGGAACGTTATCAAACGAGCCCTTACTTTCTTAAACTATTTGCAATAAAGTTATTGCAAATATTGATTTTTTTCCCAAAAAAACCTGTTTAAAATCATGATTAGCTTTAATAGTAGTAAAACGTATGTTCTCATTTTATGCCATAGTCATGGTTTAATGTAAATAGATTATTAATATCGAGATACGGATTAACAATCACTCAAAGTCGCTTCAAAAAAAAAATCACTCAAAGTCAAAGTTTATAACAGATTTACTTATTTATTGATAAACAGTTATAACTACTAGTTTACCTATATATATTGATTAATGGTTATTATTGATTTATTTATGTTTTATTTTTTCTATATTTACAATTATTCTTTAAGCTGCTATTTTTATAATATTTTATCTAAATTATGCTTGATATTCCCATTACGTACCCCTTTTCCTTTTTGTTTTAGGATTGTGAAAGGTTGAAGCTTGTTGATCTTAGCTACTCTACGTTATTAGAGAAAATTTTCGATTTCTCTTTGGCATCAAACCTTGAAGAATTGTATCTTCGCAATTGCACAAATTTAACAACAATTGATAAGTCTGTTGTTTCTCTCGATAAGCTTATTATCCTAGACCTTGATGGTTGTTCTAACCTTAAAAAGCTTCCAAGCTACTTCATGTTAAAGTCTCTTAAAGTTTTGAAGCTCTCTTACTGCAAAAAGCTTGAGAAAATTCCAGACTTGTCTGCATCATCAAACCTCGAGGAATTGGATCTTGAAAAATGCACAAATTTAAAAAAGATTCATGAGTCTATTGGATCATTGGATAAGCTTGTTACCTTGAAGCTTAAACAATGCTCTAACCTTAAAAAGCTTCCAAGCTACCTCAGGTTAAAGTCTGTTGACTCTTTAAATCTTTCTGGCTGTTGTAAGCTTCAAAAGTTTCCAGATATTGCTGAAAACATGAATTCTTTAAAATGTTTGGTTTTGGAGTTTACCGCTATAAAGGAGCTACCTTCATCAATTGGAAATCTTACTGGGCTCGAACTCTTAAGCCTGAATGGTTGCACAAACCTAATCTCTCTTCCAAGTACAATTTATTTGTTAAAGAGTCTTGTGGAACTTCGTCTTCGTGGTTGTCATAGACTTGAAAAGTATCCCTATAAATGTGACCCAGCCAGTGCCAACAAACCACCATGCTCTAGCTCTTCTTCAAAAGTTATGGAAACTTCATCGAGCTCAGAATTTCCCATGCATAATTTACTAGTTCCAAAAGATAGCTTATGGCCCAAGTTCACTTTGTTGGATCTTCAATATTGCAACATATCAAATGCAGATTTTTTGGAAATTTTATGTAATGTCGCCCCTTTCTTATCGGAACTACGCTTGTCCGAAAACAACTTCTCTAATTTACCCTCATGTCTCCATAAGTTTATGTCCTTATGGAATCTTGAATTAAGGAATTGCAAGTTTCTTCGAGAAATTCCAAACCTTCCCCAGAGTATACAAAATATGGATGCCAGTGGGTGCAAATCATTGGCTACAACTCCAGATAACATTGTGGATATAATATCAAAAAAACAGGTTCATCTCAATTCCTCTGAATTTGTCCATATATATCTTGTTTTCCTCTCTTGTAAACATTTTATGCATATGAATTCTTATTCTATTTCGTAGGACTTTACATTGGGTGAGATTTCAAGAGAGTTCTTACTAACAGGCAGTGAGATCCCAGACTGGTTTAGCTATAAGACTACAACAAATTTGGTGAGTGCTAGCTTTCGCCACTATCCAGATATGGAAAGAGCTTTGGCTGCCTGTGTTATTTTTAAAGTGAATGGAGATTATTCAAATAAAAGGGGGGCCATGATTTCATGTAACATATTCATCTGCGATAAACTCCATTGCTCTTTTACAAGACAATTTCCTCCATCAAAATCAGAACATATGTGGTTAGTAACAACTTCTCTAGCATATTGTCGTTCCATGGATTGGAATAAAGTTTTAGTCTGGTTTGAGGTTGAAGACTTTAATGAGGTTGTTGTAACTACAAGACGCTATGGTGTCCATGTCACTGAAGAGCTCCATGGAATTCAAATGGATGTGAAGTGGCCAGTGGTAAATTATACTGATTTTTATCAACTGGAGAAATTGCCAGATCTGTAAGTGAGCCTACATTTATCATTGCCAGTTTTATTGATTGTGCCTTGTTATTCAGTTACTTTTCTCTTCGTTGGAGTGAAATTATTGATTGTAATTTGCTTGTGCTTGTTATTTATTTACTTCTGATCTGACCTTTCAGTGGAATCTATCTAATGTTTGTGTTAGGAACAACAATGGTATGATATTGTCCAATTTGGACATAAGTCCTCATATGCTTTTGTTTCTACCTGAAATGCCTCAAACCAATGGAGTTGCCATTCATTTATATACCTACAATTTTTTTCTTTCTTAGCGAATGTGAAACTTTGGTTGCACTACAACCAAACAGTATGAAAATAAGTCGGAAGGTTTGGAGAAGCATTAGCCCCCCAACTCAAGTCAAATATTTAAACAAGATGTGAATTAAACATGGAGGTCGCTTCCCATTATATTGGGTCTTGATAGGTTCTATGAAAATAGTATTTATACACACATGATTATATAACCCATGTAGACCAATGAGAAACAGCAACAAATTAAAGAGCAAATTACAAAATTAAACCCTTTAACAACCAATTGAAGAAGAAACAACAACACGATTCTTACTCTTAAACCATTCAACTAGTATTTATTAGTACTAGAAATTATTTTATATCATTTGATTTCGTTTGTTTTGGGTTATTATTATTAATAAAATTTTGTTTTGTCATTGTTTTAGTTGTTTTAATTAGTTGTGCTTTTTTCTCGTGTGTGATATGTTGTTTTAATGGCATAGGGATATTGAGGCTTCTCTTCTCAGAGGGTTTGTTAAAGCAAACTCCAGGCAATTGAATTGCAAAGCAATGTTGCATGTGGCAAATTGTGATCCAGATCATCATAGAATTGAACCTATGATTTTTCCCTGGAATAATGTAACATATAATGGCTTTACGATGGTGGACGATGACATGAAATGGCGTTCAATCCTCATGTGCTGGTGGGGCAAATCTGAATGGAGGACGAGTATCTGTAGGGAAAAAGCTATAGATAATCCTACAAGCTTTCTCTTGGTAAAAGGAAGAGAGGTTAATACTCCCCATTGGAAGTATAGAATGATCTTTGGAAATATGGATTTGTTTGAACGGCTAAGAGAATGGGTTAGTGGAGAGGTTTTCCGTAAACTTAGTATGGCATATCTTGCTATATAGTTATTATTGAAAGTGTTGATATATCCCGAAGCCCTTAATTTTATATACAAGGAAAGAGGGCGAATGGGCAAATGACGAAAGGAATTACGCATAGAAGAAAACAGAGGGGAACAAGATTTTCTGCGTAAAAAGGACAAGGTCCTTCCCCAGTTTTCTCCTACTTTCTACTTTCAATTTCTCAACCACATTATTTTAGTTTAATTTCATTGCATTTCTCCTTCATTTTTAACTTGAATTATATCTTTAGGTTAGAAATTTATGGAATCCTAACTCTATTTTTAGGGCCTTTTTTGTTATGAAAATTAGTTTCACTACAAAAAAAAAAAAAAAAAAAACTGGCCTATTTGGACCATATTATATAGAAGGTTATAAAAAAAAACCTTTGAAAATATGTATTGTTTATCAAAGGTTATTAAAAATCTTAAAAAAATGTATATATTTATCAAAGGGTTTTTAAATGCCTTTGAAAAATATATTATCCTTTATCAAATGTATTTTAAAAACTTTGAAAAATATCTACTTTTTATCGAAGGTTCTTAAAATTTTTTGAAAAAGATATTATATTTATCGAAAGTTCTTAAAGAATCTTTTAAAAAAATATTATATTTATCAAAGGATAAATATATACTTTTTATCCAAGGTTCTTAAGAATCTTTGAAAAAAATATTATATTTATCAAAGGATATTGAGATCCTTTGAAAATTATATTATCTTTTAAGAATCTTAAAAACTTTTGAAAAAGATATTATATTTTAAAGCTTTGAAAGTTAAAGGTATTTAAAAAAATCTTTGATAAATATTACCTTTTATTGAGAACCTTTAAAAAAGATATATATTTATTAAAGGTATTTAAAAATCTTTAAAAAATATTAAATGCTTTTGAAAAAAATATTATATTTATGAAAGAAAATTTAAAACCTTTGAAAGTTATATTATCTTTATTTAAAAAACCTTTGATTAAACAGGGATGATTTCCGAGATTATGTGGACTTGTGCTTCAAATTATTTGGCGATCGGTATAAGTATTGGGTACCCCAAAACGAACCATATTCCTATAGCGCTGATGGCTACAACGGCGGCACTTTCACTCCCGGAAGATCTCCAACCACGTCGAAGATTGCACCGCCGGAAACTCCGGCACCGAGCACTACATCGTCGCCCACAATCTCCTCCTCTCCCACTCGGCGGCCGTCAAAGTCTACAAGCAAAATTATCAGGTGCGTATTCAAGAACAAATCCAATTCTCCAACCCTATCTCCACCTCCGATCCAAATTCGGCCTCGATTTCGACCTTTCCGAGTACGTATTGTTTTCCATTTCTGTTCCACTTTTTAGAGATTTTGGTGAAGCTTGATGATTATATTTATGGTATGCGATCTCAAAGGGATAATGTCGGCGCTGAATCAGATCAGAAAGAGAGCTTAGCAGGACGATTAGAAGAAGAATGAAGAGACCATCTCAATTGCAATACTAAATTAAGCGTAAAGGCCAGTTCCTTAACTTTAATATTTGTCCTGAATTTTGATGCCTTAATTTCGAATTTTGATGTCTTACAAAATATATCAGCATGAGGAATCACTAATCAGCTCTGTCCTATTGACAAGTGAAGCTAATCTAGTTTTATTTCTGCAGCAAGTCTCATCTTCGAAACCTAACTCATTCACATCATTAAATTCAGTCTAGAGTTTTAAATTGTACTGACAATGACAACCTATATTCTTCAGGGAGGATTCCTTTTGCATTCCTGGAAGATATTCATCAGAGATTCGTAAGGATATTTGGTCGTGCAGTTCATTCAGTTGATGCTTATGGCATGAACTATGAATAAGACTGTAATTATAGCTGAACTAATTAAGGTGGGGTTATTATCTTCTCTGTGCTTGTTTTTTGGCGTGCTTGCGATATCCTCTGTATTATCTACCTTTTCTCTATTCAGAGAAGGATTGCTGGTCTCCACCGGAATTTTCTTGCATCTTATATCATTTTGTTGCATCTTACTTTTCGTGTTTGCTCATGTATAAAGTGCTTTTGATTATAGAGAACACAATCGTTCCATATAAGACAGGCTAACATAAATGATTTGTGTGATTACAAATGAGTCCTACAATCATGAACATTATATTTTTAGCCATCTTAAAAAATAGTTTAGGTTTTATGCAACTAAAGTCTTCCTATGATGAATTTGCTTGGCATGGTAACGTGTGTAATGTATTCTTTCATCTGTGAATAACTCCACTTGCATGCGCAAACTATAGGTTATAATTCAATTGAAGCTGAAGATTGGGAGGTTGCCACCAGTGGGGAAGAGATGAGCAAAATGGAATCTCATTCTTGATAAGAATCGAAAAATGGAACATGAACTTACACAGTATAAGGTACAATTCCTATGCTTCATGGTTATTTATAATTTTGCTCTCTTTTTACATTTTCAAATGGATGTGGACATATGGCGTGACCAACATGGTGGCATGACCATACTTGAAAGATGGTGTTGTATT
This sequence comes from Trichosanthes truncata, assembly GCA_033996785.1. Taxonomy (NCBI): domain Eukaryota; kingdom Viridiplantae; phylum Streptophyta; class Magnoliopsida; order Cucurbitales; family Cucurbitaceae; genus Trichosanthes; species Trichosanthes truncata. The sequence continues at coordinate 39,683,031 of JAWPNB010000004.1, read as the reverse complement.
TAACTCATTACCCTTTTATATCCCTTTCGTATCCCTTTTGTAACCCTTTTAACCCATTTTTTTATAAACTAATGATTCTATTTTTCATATTTGTTGGTTTTCTTGCAGGTAAAAGGTTACCAATTAATGGAAATAGTATTGGCTGTTGAAGCAAGCAAGGTTCCCACATTTCGAGATGAGTTGAAATCTTTAATAAGTGAGTCCTAACAACAATCTTAGTTGCAACAACTTTTTTAGTTTGAGGAAGTCTACAATTTTGTTGTCAATGCGAGCTAGATGCTAATTAATTGAGTTGTTTCTTTAAGGACTTCTATTTATTGCATGAAAATGAAAAATGTCTTTGAATGAAGATTTCTTAGCCAAAGATCCCGTGTAAATGTATAAAAAAACTGCTTAGACCATAGATATTTCTATTGTTGTGAATGCACCAAGGCCACAAGTTTTATGTGTTAAAAAAGAAAATTTAGGGCACTACAGGTATGCCAATAATGAGCTGAAAATAGGTTTAATTCGGTTTGTACTATTGTATTCAAATGCTAAAATTTTTTGTAAGAGCATTTTCAGAGGATTTACAAATGTCGATAAAGAAGTATTTTTGAAGGCTTTAAAATCTTTGAAAATAGCATTATAAGCTTTTAAAAATAACAAAAACCTTTGAAAAAGATAATTGACAATAAATAATTATCGATAAATAATTTGATAATTTTCGAAGATATGTGACCTTTGAAAAATAATAATTTTCGAAGGTTAATGTTTCTTTGAAAAAAACTTTTTCGACAAGATCTATTTCGGCACTTTTTGAAGGTTTTGTTAACCTTCGAAAAAGGATTTATCGAATGTTTGTTTAGTGTTTTTTTTAAAGTTGCGACCTTCGAAAATAGTTCGATTGGGTTTTCATCATTATCTTCCTTCTTAATTGTGATCAACTTACAACTAGCTTGAGACTAAAGTTAGACATTTAAAAGTATAGAGCCTAAAATGAAATGAAATTCAAAGTACAAAGACCAAAATGATATTTTAAACTTTATATTTTTTTAGAGGTTTTGCTATAACAACCCCTTATGTCTCTAAGCACTTAAAAAGAAGTTATGCAGTGAAAATGCAACAAAGAAAAATGAAGTTCAAATACCGTTCTTAAATATTGAATTTCAATTACATAATTCTTAAAAAGGGTAATAATTTATAAGTCCCACTTTTTGTCATTAAAACATGAAACAAAATAGAAGTAAAATGAAATTTGAAATGGTGGAGAACTTCTTGTAAAAGGAAAGAGAGAGAGAAGGAGAGAGATTTGTGTTATTTAGGAAAAGAAGTAATTTGAATAAGAAGAAAAAAAAAATAGAAATAGGAATAAGAAAAAGCAAAAGAAAAGGACAAAAAATGGGGAAGCCAAAGCCTCCCTGAGAAGCTTTTGTAAAAAAAAAAAAAAATAATAATAAATAAAAATGTGTGGCTTATTAGAAGCCCCACACACAAGGAGAGCTGGGGGTGTGGCTTCCAAGAAAGTTGGTGGGAAGCCGCACAAGAGAATTAATATATATATATATATATATATTGCTTTCTGACGAGAGAAGGAATGAAGAAGGAAAAAGAGAAATGAGAGAGGGAGGGAGGAAGAATGAGAAAGGAAAGGGAATTAGAGTGAGAAAGAAAAATGGTGAAACTTAGTGTTGGGAACTCGTTGAGACTTGTAGGAGAAGTCATGGTCACATTGGAAGTCATCGGAAAAGGGATTGAGAGGCTTATAAGCTCTATTTCAAGCCCGGTAAGCATTTTCTCTTTAAGGTTTGAAAGATTAAAGGAAAATGTAGGTAAGTTTTAGATACTTTAATGTGGATTTTTAATTCCTTGTTGCTAAAAAGTTCCTATAGGTTTTGTAGTTGTGTTCTTGCATAAAGATTGTTTGGAAGGAAAAAAAAATTAATGAAAAAGAGAAGAAAACTAAGAAATTGAAGTTGGTGACACAAATCGGTTAGTTCATTGTTCTTTTAAATTTCATTTACCAATGGAGGAAGTATGAGTTTTGGTGGAAATTAAAAGAATGGGTCTTGTGGATTTTTATATCCTCTTTCAATTAAATGAATGAAGTTGTTTGCTTTACTATATTTGATTTCTTGAGGCTAATGTGAGAAGAATTATAAACAATGAAAGTGTTACAATGGAAGATGAAAAGAGGAAAAAAGAGCAATATTTGAAAAAAGAGAAAGGAAGAAGGTGATGAATAGCGAATGGAAGGTGATGAACTTGACAGTATGGTGCATATTAGCTTGGACCTTGGAATTAATGAGTATAGTGTGGTAGTTGGTAATTAAGAAATTACTCGTATATCTTCAAATTGGTTCTAGGTCGAGTGGAGTTCAGAATGACTAATTGCGACTTGGAATTCTCACATCTATAATACTGCGAGTGGTTATTTTATAAAGTATTTCAATTATTTTAGTAATTGATGAAATTTGTGAGATTTGAAAATCAATTGCAATTTATATATACATGCAAAATGATTTTTGTTGGCAATTTTGACAATATGATGAATTTATGTGTATTTTGTAAATTGTTTATTTATCGAATTTGGCGATTTACTAATTTGTAAAGAAAGTGATTTAAGGTTACTAAATTGAACTCATGATTTGGCATAATTGAATTTCAAGAGATTTATGTTTATGTGAAATTTTTAGCTACAATGGCTCATTTGTATTATTTGAGCTTACGAAATGTGAATTTTGAGAAGTCTCTTGATTTTAGCAAATTGGAAAAAGTTTAAATTATTTAAGATGAAATCAAGTCCTTGTGAGTTTTAGAAATAACTTAATTTTTGAATCATGATTCAAGTTGATCTTTGAGTTATAGCTTAAGGTTATGAGACCTCACGATTGAGAATGTTTATGACTTCAATGTGGGTTGAGAACTTACTTTGATTATTATATATAATTTTTTTTTAAAACACTGAATGTTGTACCCATGGTGATTTCCTAATACACTTACGCGAATGTGTTTCCATAGTGTATATATGATTTATATGAGGTCCTTGGGACCCACTTTGCTGTGCTATTCACCTTGAAATTACTCGGTGCATTGTATGACTAGATTCGTTCTACTATATACCTTGAGATTACTCAGTATATAGTATAACTAGTTGCTCTATTATGTACCTTGAGATTATTCGGTGCATAGTATGATTAGATTCGCTTGTTATATACCTTGAGACTACTCATTATATAGTATGATTAGTTACTCTATTGTGTATCTTAAGATTACTCGATGCACAGTATGACTAGGTTAGTTTTGCTGTGTATTTGGGTCTTCCCTATGCATAGTATAACTAGTTCACTCTACTGTACGTATCGAGATTACTCTATGCCAATATGACTAGTTTCGAGTACAAGTTTTGTGACCAATTTTTATGACGATGTGACCATGTTTTAAAGCTTATGTTTGGACATTATATTTTTAAAAAGACTAATTTCAAGGATCATACTTTAAAGATTTTGTAGTCTTCAAAATATTTGAGTTGCTTAATTACAATGGAATTACAAGTATTTCAAGAATTTTATAATGTTTATGAACGATCATTTATAAAACTATATTAATAGTTTCCTTAAAACTGTTTTCTTTTAAACTCTCACCACTTATTGGGTTTTTTAGCTCATTCTTTTCCTAATTTTTTCTACCAGGTAACATTGGAGTATCCAATGGGCTTAGTGAGGTTGAGATATGTCACCATCTGCATGCATATTATATTTCATTTTACCTGTAAATTTTAGTATTTTATTTGTCTTTGGAACTAGAGTGACTAACACAATTTTTACGACCTTGTACCATTTTTAAATTTTTATAATGGGTTGTAAATTGAACTATTTATGTTTTTTCATGGTTGGTTTTAGCTATGTTGTGGTTGTTGATTTCTGAACTGACTATTGATTTGTGTACGATAAGTTACACCTGGTGGTAAAGTTGGAGTTTGAATTAAATTTAAATGATTTGGGAGTGTTTTATTATTTCCTTGCATGTGTGGTTTATCCAGTTTTCAAAGAAAACTTTGTTAAAATTTTTATGAATTTTGTTTTGATAAAGTTTTTGCTAGCCACCTAGTGTTTTCAAAATGTGCTTGATCGGACTGAAATGTGGGGCTTAAAGAAAATATTTGTAACTTAAAACACGCTCCAGTCTAGTGCAAGTGCACACTGTCGATGCAAGTAATATAAAATTGGAAGTATTCCAGAGTATTGATTCCACATGGAACGGATACAACAAAATTCAAGAGAATAAGCAAAGATGTTTTCAAATTGCAATTGTGGATAACTGGTGTAAAACAATAGTTGGGATAATTTTTATTTTTGAAAAGAAAATAATAAAAGAGGGATTCAAATATGCTTTTGCTCTATTGAAAGAAATTGCGGCCTAATTGCAATTGCAATCATTTGACTCAACACTTAAGCTTTGTAAACCAAATTCAACACCTATTCGATCTTCTATGAAGTATCTTTAGGAGGTCAAGCGATTAAACCGATATTTCTATGGCTAATACGAATTTAGTTAATTTTGAAACACAGTTCTTTTGGTTTTAAAGGTTTTTCCCTATGTCTAGGGTCAAAAACAAATTCCTATGTCTAGGCTATTTTCCTTTATTGCTTTTATGAAAACCCAATTTTTATTTAACCTTTTCAGAATTAGACTCAAATTGTTGTATACTAATCTAGGTGATCAATCTAAACTAGTAATGAAAATTTCAATCAATCAAAAGCAAACAATCCTATAAGATTAAGCAAGGTTGCTTTTACATATTAGGCTTTTATTCCTTTCTCTAGGGCATTCACATGCTTGAATCCCAAAGAAAGACTTAGCTCATAATTAAAGAAAATAAAAATAATGATTTAAATGAATCAAACTGCATAACTAAAATAGAATTAATAAATACTTGAATAATAATTCAACAATAATGAATGAACAACCAAAATTCTATTAATCAAAATAAATTCAGCAACTAAATAATTTCAAGAACAAAAGGGAAGAATAAAACAGTAGCTAAAAACTCAAAATTACAACAGCAATTAAGTTCCGAAAATAGAAGCAAATAACTTAAATAAAATAGAAAATAAATTCTAAGAACGGGAAGAACACATCCCCTTTTTTACTTCTTATTCAATTGACTCAACTCCACTTTTTTCAAAGGGAATTGAACATTCACTTCAATTTTCGTTGAGGAATGATTGAATTTTGAAGTAGAAAGGGGCTGGAAATCAAAAGAAAAATAGCAGCAAACAGAAATAAAAACAGCTGAAATTTTGACAACAGAAAATTGACAGTAGAAAATCATGGACAGCATCTGAAACAGAGGAAAACTGATTTCTTCTTGTGGCTTCTCATCCCATATTTATAGAGGATTTGGGCTAGGGTTTCTTTCTTGAATGATGCACAATTATGGCCAAAATTACAGCTAAAATCGTGGAGACAAGATCCCATGAAATTCCTAGATTTGTGGAGATTTGCAAATTTTTCTTTAAAGTCCAGATCTCCTTTAAAGTCCAGATCTACCAGAATTGCAATTGCATTTCTATTGCATTCTTCAAATTCCTACACAAAAACATCAAGTAAGTATGGTTTTCATTTTATTTTGCTTTCATTTTCCTCCACTTACTTAATTTAAAAGGCTCCCAACAATAGTTCAATTTAAACCAACTTTTTACTAGCCTTTTTACCTAATAACATATATAAAAGAACAAGAATAACTAAGTATAAAGGCCAAATAATTCTCATAAATGAGAATTATCAGTGCTCAATTTTATAAGTTCGACAATAAATTATATAGTGTAGTTGGGATCTATTGTCGGCACGTCACATTCTAAGTTGATCAGAATGATTTGGGACAGGGTGTGTCATTGATTGCATTTGAGTCTCTCAGTTTTCAAACTCAACAAATTTTTTCCTAGGTTTGCATTTAGTTTCATTTTGGTCTCTCTGTCAGTTTTTCCAATAATTACTAACGAGAAGCTGATGTGACATTTATTTTTTATTAAAAAATATATTTTTTAAATAATAAATTAATTACTATTCTAAAAAAATTATAATTAATATGCTATGTCATTTTATGATTTTTATTTATTATTATAATAGTTAAATTATAATTTAAATACTAAAATTTATTTTAGAAAAAAAATTACTCAAATTTATTGAGCTTATTTTAGTGCACAAAGAGCACTTTTTTCTTAAGATGTTATTTAAGAATTCTATTTTGGGTTGGATATATTGAGTGTGAGTGGTAGAGTGAAACATACAATTTATTGTCAGTGGGCAACATAGTGAGATTGCCACTCCCGTAGTCGTTGTTAAAGCATATGTTTTTCTTCTTTCACAACATCTAAGAATTTTGAAAGTATTGCAATCACATTTAACCAACTATATATTGAATAAATTTTACGAAACAATATCATTTTGGATTGTTTGGCTCTCCTATTAAAAATTAATTTTGTCTAACTTACAATATTGTTTTTCAACTAAAATTTAGACCATGAGGACTAAATCGCCACATACTAATATTTACAATTTTTGAATTAATTGAGATTTAAATTAAATACCAATATTATTTACGTGCAAGATTTCTTAATGTAAAAGGAAAATATCACTATGCAATCTCTATTTTTGCTCTGCAAATAATTAGATTACAATAGTTTTTTCCGTAATCGCTCAATTTGGATCAAAATCATAATTATAATAATAATATTTTCAAAAAGAAAATCTTCGCTAACAAAAAATTCATATGCAACAATACCATTTCTTCCATAATGATAGATCTAAGAGAGAAAATATAAAATAATGCCTTGATTAGTTAAACTATAATTGTATTGACGTGACGTAAACGACAAAGTAGAGCCACTGATGTTAAGAATTTTCTATGGGTCGGGGAAAAAGTGGTGGAAAAGGAAGACAGACAAAGAAATCAACTTCTTTTTTCCTTATAGATTTTTGTGAGAAAATTCTTTAACTTTCGGTGGTGCCTCTTTTGTTTTTCACTCCCTCTCACAGCTGCATTCCATTTCCACCTTCTCTCTTCAACGTACATTTGTAGTGTTTTTTTCTTCCCCCAGAGGAAATCGTATTTTTGTAGTTTAGTAATGTGGGAATATTCGAAAAGATGTAAAATGGCTTAACTATAGTACTTGAGCTATACTCAATTTACACCCTCTTTCTTGTGGTCTTCTTTTTAGTATACATTTTATATCAGTTGAGTCATGTTCATGTTAGTTAATTAAGAAATAGTTTAACCTTACATATAAATATCATATTTATATCATTACTTCAAGAATGCATTACTTTTAGAAAGTATATATTAATGGGGAAAATGATGTAAACGTGTGGACCAAACCCCCCTAAAATATTTGTAATTTCTGAGAACCTTTCATGCTTTCTACCTACTTTTTGTGCTTCTCGTTTATAACTGTCTCTGTCATGTGGATTGTAGGGTTCCAGATTTCCAATAATGCCTTAAGAAATTTCAATGGAAAAGCTAGCATTGAAAAAAAAAAAAATCAATGGAAAAAGCTAGGGAAACCATTCAGAAATTTCACCCACACACTTTATTCACTTTATCAGTAGATATTCTTTTTTTAAAGAACTTTATCGTTAGAATTTGTTTGTGAACTACTTGAAGTTTCAAGGTTAAAATATCATTTTTGTTCATATACTTTAAGTTTCATTCCATTTTAGTCTTCGTACTTTTTCTTTTCTTTTTTTTGATAATATGTGGGGTGACGGAATCAAACCTCTGACCGTAGTCTTTGTACTTTCATTGGTCTAATTTTAATCTATGTATTTTCAATAAAGCTTAAAATTGGTTCCTACTATTTATTTAAAATTAATTTTTATCAAAATTGAATAATAATTTTCATGCAATAAAAGATACAATATGAACATATTTCTAAAATTTATAAAATAAATGTTAATAAAAACTATTTTTTTTAAAATAATAATATACTAGTAGAAATCAATTTTAAGCTTTAAAGTACCCGAACTAAAATTGTTATTAGAAAAAGGTGTTAAAAAATTAACTTTAATATGAGAAAAAGCGTTTTAAACAGAAAACATGGCGACTGGCAGAGAAAAGCCTTCAAATCAGACCCGAATCAATGAAAGCAAAATGCCCACTGGCAGAGAAAACTGTTCTGTATTCTTCTGCTCTGTAGACATACTTTTATTTGATGCATTCTTATCCATTTTTGCTCTGTATTCTTCAAAAACATTCCCACTGGCAGAGAACATTGTTACTTCACCGTTTCCGAATTTTTTTCTGTGCGTTGCCTTTGTGATGGGTTCTCCCTCTGCTGCGTCTTCTTCTCCAAATTTCAAATGGAGTTATGATGTGTTTTTGAGTTTCAGAGGAGAGGATACTCGCTCCAACTTCACCAGTCATCTTGACATGGCCTTGCGTCAAAAGGGATTCAACGTCTTCATAGATGACAAGCTCGAAAGGGGTGAGCAAATTTCTGAATCCCTTTTTAGATCTATAGAGGAAGCTTTGATTTCTATTGTTGTATTCTCTGAAAATTACGCATCTTCCTCTTGGTGTTTGGATGAATTGGTGAAAATAATTGAGTGTAAGAAATCCAAGGGCCAAAGAGTTTGGCCAATTTTCTACAAGGTGGATCCATCGGATATACGAAAACAAACGGGTAGTTTTGGAGAAGCATTGGCCAAACATCAACCTAAGTTCATCATGATGATCCAAACATGGAGGGATGCTCTTACTGCTGCCGCCAATTTGTCTGGTTGGAATCTAGGAACTAGGTATTTTAGTTTTTGCAGAGCTTTTAATGTCTCTTTTCCTTTCCAAATTTCATTTTCAATTCCCTATTTTTGTTTTTCCATTTAGTGAGCACACTAACCAATCCCTATGAAACAATCCAACAAAAAGAAAAGGACTAATTTTAATTTTAGAATATTCCATCTTAAGAAGCAGTTTAACTTCATCTACTATTTTTTATGTTCATGGTCTTTTATTTTTGTATGATGTATTAAACAACAGGAACGAGGCTGATCTTATTCAAGTCCTTGTTAAAGAAGTGTTGTATATATTAAATCACACTTGCATGCCTTTATATGTGGCTAAGTATCCCGTTGGAATTGATTCTCAATTAGAACTTTTGAAGCACTCCCAATATGGGACACAACAGTTGTCTGATTGTGTTTACATGGTGGGAATTTGCGGCATTGGAGGGATTGGTAAGACAACTTTGGCCAAAGCTTTATACAATAAGATTGCAAATCAATTTGAAGGTAGCTGCTTTCTATCAAATGTTAGAGAAGCTTCAAAGAAATTCAATGGCCTTGTTCAACTACAGGAAAATTTACTCTATGAGATCTTAAAGTATGCTTTGAAGGTTGGCAATCTTGACAAAGGAATTAACATCATAAGGAATAGACTGTGTTCTAAGAAAGTTCTTATAGTTCTTGATGACGTGGATAAGCTTGATCAATTAGAAAAATTGGTTGGTGGACGTGATTGGTTCGGTCGAGGTAGTAAAATCATTGTGACAACAAGGAATAAACATTTACTTTCTAGCCATGGATTCGATCAAATTCATGATATTCAAGGATTGGATCAAGACAAAGCCCTTGAGCTTTTTAGTTGGCATGCTTTTAAGGAAAGTCATCCATCAAGTAATTATTTAGACTTTTCAAAACGTGCTACAAGCTATTGTAAAGGTCATCCTTTGGCTCTTGCTGTTTTGGGTTCTTTCCTTTGTGGTAGAGGCCGATCAAACTGGGAAAGCATATTAGATGAATTTGAAAACTCTCTCAGCAAAGATATTAAAGATATTCTTCAAATAAGCTTTGATGGGCTTGAAGACAACGTGAAAGATATCTTTCTTGACATTTCTTGTTTGTTTGTGGGAGAGAAAGTTGATAATGTTAAGAAGATGTTAAACACATGTCATCTCAATCTGAATTTTGGAATTATAGTTCTCATGGATCTTTCACTTATGATGGTTGAAAATGGCATAGTGCAAATGCATGATTTAATACGACAGATGGGTCATAAAATAGTATATGGTGAATCTTCTGAGCTTGGAAAAAGGAGTAGGCTGTGGTTGGAAAAAGACATTTTGGAGGTGTTTATAGAGAACTCAGTGAGTAACCTTACTCAAAGTGTATCTTTTATTTACTTATTTCCAAGACTTTGTGATGGAAAATGTTGGTCAAAGTAAGTCGTTAATATGAGTTATATCAGTTACTGATATTTGTTATTTTCACTGTAATTAAAGTTAGTATAGGTACAGGTGGTTACTTAGTTTTGTTACAGATGTTGGTTTATCATCTTGGTGACTAGGCTTGTATTTAAAGGAGACTTGTTTAATGAATAAGGGTATGAGAGTCATTTATCTCTCACTTACTTTTGTCATAGTTAAATTACTAAATTTATGACTTTGTAGGGAACAGATGCAGTTAAAGCCATAAAGTTGGACTTGCCTAAACCCACAAGGCTAGACATTGATGCAAAAGCTTTTAGAAACATGAAAAACCTGAGATTGCTTATTGTTCGAAATGCAAGATTTTCCACAAAGCTTGAGTATCTACCTAATAACTTAAAGTGGATTGAGTGGCATGGATTTGCTCAATCATCTTTGCCGCGGGACTTTATTATGAAAAATCTTGTTGGACTTGATTTGCAACATAGCTCCATCAGAAATTTGGGGAAAGGATTAAAGGTAATTATATTTCCTCTGGTGTATTTAATTGGAAGCTTCTTCGCTGATTTTTTTAGAAATTTTAATGGGCAGCTTACTTTTTTGAAAAAATAAAAAACTTACAAATTTGTATTTTTAAAATAATAATTTGCAAATATATGACATTTTTGTAAAAAAAAAATATTTGAAAAACTTTTTAAACTAGTAAATGATTTATTAACATAGATAATAGTAATAAGTGTGTTCTTGTTGTATGTGCTAGTACGTCATTGATCCATGTAAAGTCATGATGCTCTTATTTTATTAATTTAAAAAACTTTAATGGGTAGCTTACTTTCTTTATTTGCAAGTATGTTTTTCTAAAGATATTGCAAATATTAAATTTTTCAAAAAAAAAAAACTGTTTTAAATCATGATTATTGCAAGTATGTTTTTCTAAAGTTATTGCAAGTATGTTCTTATTTTATGCCATAGTCATGGATTAAATGTAAATAGATTATTAATATGAATTAAGTATAATCATAACAACCACTCATTAACTTATTTGGACGACAAACTTTGTTACTGGTTTACTTATTTATTGATGAATAGATATGATTAATGGTTATTATTGATTGATTTATATTTTATTTTTTCTATACTTACAATTATTCTTTTAGCTGGTATTTTTATAATATTTGATCTAAATTATGTTTGATATGCCAATTATGTACCCCTTTTCTTTTGGTTTCTTTTTCATATGTTTTAGGATTGTGAAAGGTTGAAGCGTGTTGATCTTAGCAACTCTACTTTGTTAGAGAAAATTCCTGATTTCTCTGCAGCATCAAACCTTGAAGAATTGCATCTTAGCAATTGCACAAATTTAAGAACAATTGATAAGTCTGTTGTTTCTCTCGATAAGCTTATTGTCCTACACCTTGATGGTTGTTCTAACCTTAAAAAGCTTCCAAGCTACTTCATTTTAAAGTCTCTTAAAGTTTTGAAGCTCTCTTACTGCAAAAAGCTTGAGAAAATTCCAGACTTGTTTGCATCATCAAACCTTGAGGAATTGTATCTCGAAGAATGCACAAATTTAAGAATGATTCCTGAGTCTATTGGATCTTTGGATAAGCTTATTACCTTGAACCTTTCACAATGCACTAACCTTCAAAAGCTTCCAAGCTACCTCAGGTTAAAGTCTCTTGTCGATTTACAGCTTTCTGACTGTTGCAAGCTTGAAAAGTTTCCAGAAATTGCTGAAAACATGAATTCTTTAGCTATTTTGGATTTGGAGTTTACCTCTATAAAGGAGCTACCTTCATCAATTGGATATCTTTCTGCGCTCAGGCTCTTAGACCTGACTGGTTGCACAAACCTCATCTCCCTTCCGAGTACAATTTATTTGTTGGAGAGTCTTGAGACACTTTGTCTTCCTCGGTGTTGTAGACTTGAAAAGCTTCCCTATAAATGGGAGGTAGCCAAAGCCAACAAACCACCATGCTCTAGCTCTTCTTCAAAAAGTATGGAAACTTCATGGAGCTCAGAATTTCCAAAACAAAGCTTATGTTCCAATTTCACTGTGTTGGATCTTGAATATTGCAACATATCAAATGCAGGTTTTTTGGAAATTTTATGTAATGTCGCCCCTTTCTTATCGGAACTACGCTTGTCGGAAAACAAATTCTCTAGTTTACCCTCGTGTCTCCATAAGTTTATGTCCTTGTGGAATCTTGAATTAAGGAATTGCAAGTTTCTTCGAGAAATTCCAAGCCTTCCCCAGAATATACACAATTTGGATGCCAGTGGGTGCAAATCATTGGCTGGAAGTCCAGATAACATTGTGGATATAATATCAAAAAAACAGGTTCATCTCTTTTCATTCAATTTCTCTTAATATTTGTCCAGATATATATATATATATATATCTTGTTTTCCTCTCTTGCAAATTAACATTTTATGCATATGAATTATTCTTATTCTATAGGACATTACATTGGGTGAGATTTCAAGAGAGTTCTTACTAACAGACAGTGAGATTCCAGACTGGTTTAGCTATCAGTCTACAACAAATTTGGTGAGGGCTAGCGTTCGTCACTGTCCAGATATAGAAAGAAGTTTAGCTGCATGTATTAATTTTAAAGTGGATGGAGATTCATATAAAAGGGGGGCCCAAATTTCATGCAACATATTCATCGGAAACTGGCTTCATCGTTCTTTCATAAAAGAATTTGCTCCATCAAAATCAGAATATATGTGGTTAGTAACAACTTCTCTAGCATTTACTTCTGTGGAGGTGAAGGATTGGAATGAGGTTTTAGTTTGGTTTGAGGTTCAAGAACTTCATGACGTTATTGTAAGTATAAGAAGCTGTGGTGTCCATGTCACTGAAGAGCTCCATGGGATACAAACGGAGGTCAAGGGGCCGATGGTAAATTATACTGATTTACAACTGGACAAATTGCCAAATCTGTAAGTGAGCCTACATTCTATTCCCACTTTTATTGATCGTTTCCTTGATATTTATTTACTTTTTTTGAGTGAAATTATTGATTGTTTCCTCGTTATTTGTTTACATTTTTGGAGCTGTGTGATTATTAATTGTTTTATTAAGGCTTGATCGGTTGTGAACTTGTAGAAATTATTGGTACAACATAACCTTTCGCCACATCACTTATGTAATAATTAAAATTAGTCTATAAAATGCATTTAATCATTCAAAATCATTTTAACATTTGGTTTTACATTTTAAAATGTGATTTACATATCATTAAAATTGATTAAGGACATGTTTGAAAATGATTTTAGAAATAGTGATTTTAGCAAAATCGATTTGTTTTCAATTGATTCATTAAAAGTGATTTTCATTTAATCATTTAATATTTGTTTCGTCTAATAGTGATTTTCATAGAATCAAAAGTGATTTTCAATGACTATGGACATGTCTTTAGAATAATTGTTTTAAGCTAAGCGATTTAATTATTTATGATTAGTTTTGTAAAAGTGTTTAGTTACACATCATTTTAATATTTGGTTTTACACTTGTAAAAGTGATTTTAATTTAATTAAAAGTATTTTTTTTAAATGATTAATCTTTGTTTTCAAAGATGGTTTTAGAATCATCAAATTACTAAAAGAGTAATACATTTGAGTTTAAAAAAAAAAAATTAGAAGGTGGTAGACAAACATATCTAAAAAGATGAAAAAAAAAATAAGAGAGAAGAAATAGAAAGCTAGAGAATAGTTTCAAAGAGAAAAAAAAATGTTAGAGACGAGGTGAGATAAAAATTTTAGAGAGCAAAAATTCGAAGATAGAGAAATAAAGTTAGAGAGATGTACAAAAAAAAATTAGAGAATGAAAAAAAAAATATAGGAAGAAAAAAAACAAATTTTCTCAAAATTTTAGAACAAAATAAAGTACAAACAGAACAATATTTTTTTAATATGAAATAACAACCATTTTAAAAATAAGATTGCTCACAATCACTCGAAAAAAATCACTTGAAACTCACTTCCCTAGTATTGACCAAGAAATAAGAATCACTTACCATTACCAAATATCACAATTTTGAAAGAAAAATGATTTTGGCCAATCCAAAATCACTCCGAAACATGCCCTAAATGCGTATTTTGAAGTGGTATTGAACTCTTAAACAATTCAACTAGTATTGCCAACACGAACATAGCTCAACTAGCATAAAACATATATCATTGACCAAAATGTCAGAAGTTTGAATCTCCCACCCCACATATTGTTGAACTCAAAAAAACAATTCAACTAGTATTTATAATTAGTATTAGAAATGAGTTTATATTACATCATTTGATTTGTTTTGGCATTAATTGTGTTGAGTTGTAATGAGTTGAATGTCCTCCTAACAAGTAAATTGTGCTGTGTTTTGATCTTGTGTATGATGTTGTTATATGGCACAGGGATATTGAGGGTTCTGTCAAACGCCATGTTCAAGCAATCACCGCCAAATATAATTGCAAAGCAATGTTGCATGTATCAAATAATAATTATGATCCAGATAGAATGGATGATTCCAAAGTACAACCTGTGATTTTTCCCTTGCATGTAACATGGAATGGTTTTACAGTGATAACTGGCATGGAAGGCATGGGAGAGACTGCACTCGCCAAAGCTTTATGCAACAAATTTGGATTGATCACAAATTTGGGTTCCTATTGGAAAGAAGCTTTAAATGATCCTACATGCGTTTTGACGTTGCGAGGAAGAGAGCCGCATTGCTGTTCGTATTCACATGTTTTTAAGTATGATTATCGTGAAAGAAGAATTGATTCTAAAGAGATAAATGATTGGGTTAGACAACGTTGCTTTCGAACTTGCTATGGCAGTTATTCTGAAAGATCTTATCATTTAATTATTGACAGTGTTGATATATGCCCAAGCCCTTAATTTTATATAAAAGGAAAGACGAAAGTTTTCTTTTAGGGCGTTTTGTTTTTGGAAGAAATTAAGCACAGAAGAAAACATAGGGGAAGGAAGATGATTTTCTGCGTAAAAGGGAGAAAGCAGTGGACATTCTTCGCTGCACCAGTTGTCTCTTAGTTTGTAGTTCCAATTTGTGAACCAGATTTTATTTTAGTTCATCATGGATTCTTTTACTTTAATGAATCATTTAATTCCATGTCTAAACATAAATGCATTATTCATAGCCACCTGAAGTACCCACTTATACCATGCGCAGATCTTAGTTTCAAATCCCAAATGAATGCTTACATTTAGACATATAAAAAATCAGTTTATCAGTTGTGTAATGAATGTGAGCTGACAACTAGGACTTGAGCTTGAGAAGGAAAGGCAATTTGTCTGAGAAGGGTGGATCAGAATACTTTCCAGTGAGTATTTGTGATGAAACATACTGATTTGCTGCCTCTGTATAATGAATTCCATCCCAATTGATGTACTCCAAGCTATCGTCACACCCTTTCGCCGTGGCCATAAGGGGGGTAGATGCTCTCAATGGCAGCACCCACAAGGCAACCGGTATCGGAGTTGGAGTCTCCGAAGTTGAAAACCGCCGGGTGATAGAAAGGGTTGGATCTGGCAATCGGAAGGCAGAGGAGGAAAAAGGTGAGGCTCTGGGTAACGACGGCCATGGAAGGTGGAGGAAGGGAGGAGGATTTGGGAGCGGCATTGTTGTTGGGGTTGGATTATATGGAAACTGAGGCCAAGGACAAGGATGGCAACAAATGGGTGAAGAAAGAAAAGTCCTGGCGTTGAAGGTATGGTTGGTAATGGTGGGTCAGTTCAGTGTGCAGTAAGCAAGAAGACAGAGGAAGGATAACTAACAGACAAAGCAATAGAAAAGCGAATTGCTATGTAGCGTAGGAATTTGCAGTGACTTGATTTTAAATGCCCAAGGCACAGGTGGGTTTTGGAGATGGACAAGTTTTGTAGCAGGAACCAGCTTTAACATGTGGGGTTTTTTGTCATGTAGGGGAAGATTTATTTATTTATTTATTTTTAATCTCATTTTGGTTCAATTTTCCTAGGAGGGTCTCCTAGGAAAAATTATTCAAAGAGACTGGTAAATATGATTAATTCGTTTTTTATACTATTGATGTAGGAGGAAGAAATTAAAATTTATAATTTCACCTCACATGATACTTCTAACTTTGCCTCATTGACACCCCTAGTTCTATTTTGGTAATTGGACTTTTAAAAAATCAATCATTTTGGTCATTATGTGTATTTTTCTTTTCACCAAATGGATGATATTTTTTTTTAGTTCAACAACATGTACAGGATAGATATTTGAACTTTGAACCTTTTGATCATGAATATATGTTTTAAGAAGTTGAGCTATTTTTAGATTGTCATTAATGACATGTATTTAACTAGTAGTATGTGATGGTCATGCATTGAAATAATTAGCTAATGCATTATATCCTCTATCAAAAAGTCAAAAGTTCAAATCTCCACTCCTATATATTAAACACAAAAAAATAAAATTAAAAAAATCACATAGGTTAAGTAAGATGAATATTGATTGAACATACCTAAGGTGAATCTTGGTTGAGCATACCAATGTTACTTTTAAAAGATTTAGGAACTAATACACATATCTCTATTTCAAGTATCAAATTTATTTTTTTAAAAGTTTAGATATTAAAATAAATATTTTGAAAGTTTGGAAACCAAAATGAAACAAATTTAAAGTGCATGAACCAAAATAGAATTTAAGCATAAAAAATTAATTTAACCTTGAAGACGTAATTGTTTCTATTTTCATTTTGGGAAATATATTTTGTAACTTTTTTATTTTAAAAATAATGAACAATTTAGAAAATTAATTTTCTCTCAATTTTGATTTAAATGCATATTTTGTTTAATTATTTGTTAATTATAAAACAATAAAAAATGGAGAATCTTTTTGCCTGGAATCTCTTAATCCACTTGGAATTCCAAAATCGCCGAATGGGATGGAGATAGCGATTGAAGTCATGCAAGATTATGAAAAAAGAAAAAACCTCCACCTTACCTAATGCTATCTTCGGTTAATTTTTGTTTAAAATGACATCCAAATTGAGATTTAGTATTTAACATGCAAACATCCAATCTATTGAAATGTTCTAATTTTTGTGAAATAATTCAGATTTAACTTTTTCTAATTTACCACTCCTAGCATTTTAGAATTCAATATATATATATATACACTTATAAAATTTCACCCCTCCCTAAAAAACAATTGTTTCTCCTTAACGGAACAAACCAATTCAATTGCTAAAGTGAACATAGTTTAACGGTAATTTACATATACCTTTGATCAAGAAGTCAAAGCCCCACCTCCAAATGTTATTGACCTCAAAAAAACAAAAAACCAATTCAATTCACTCAGGTCCCGTTTGATAACCATTTGGTTTTTTGTTTTTGGTTTTTGAAAATTAAGCTTATTTTCTCCCAATTTCTCTACAATAATTTTCATCTCCCTTAAGGAAGTATTTGAATTCTTAGCCAAATTCTAAAAACAAAAACAAGTTTTTGAAAACTACTTTTTTTAGTTTTCAAAACATGGCTTGGTTTTTAAAAACATAGGCAAAAAGTATATGACAAAACAAGTAAAGCCATAGGTGAGAGTAGTATTTATAGGCTTAATTTTTAAAAACCAAAAACCAAATGGTTATCAAACGGGGCCTCATTTTTTTAGGTGCACCAATTGCGAGGTGAGAGATCGAACCATCACCCTTTAAAATTGTAATAGGTGTTTTAGCCATCAAGCTATATTCGAATTGACACAAACATATCTTTTTTTTTTAAATTTAACAATTACAAGAGTGAGAATCAAATTGATTTATTTTAATAATAATACTAGACTCATTATCCACTAGACTATATTTAAATTAGCCACATAAAAGTATTTGTTAATTATGTTTGGGTTGTTTATAAGGATTGACTCTTTTTTTTTTTTGACAATATGTGGGGTATGAGATTCGAACATCTAACTTCTTGGTCGAGACTTAAAGAGTATATGATTTATGTCACTTGAGTCATGCTCGTATTGACAAGGAATGACTTATTTTCTAGAAGTTTGCTGTTCTATTACTTAATTTCAACAGGCTGGTTAAATAAGAATGTTGATCAAAAAATTCTGATGCTTAGAAATTAAAAGTACTAGAAATGAAATGAAAGAAACAAATTGTTTTTTTTTTTTTTTTTAGAAAAAAAGGAAAAGTTTCAAACAAAATCAATCAGATCATCAATTTCAAGCATATGCAAGAAAGATCGAGCAGAAACTGGTAGAGTGGAAGGGAGCAATGGAGGGAAAAAATTTACTGAGAAAATCAAAGATGAGGCGGCCATCGGAGAACCTTCCAGACGAAGGAGTTTTGAAGTAATTTTGTCCATAAGGCAAATCGAGGCTAAATCCCTTGCCGGCGACGAGATCGCTGCTGTCGGAGTTAAATCGCCGAAGTTGAACGCCTCGCCGAACTTCCACAGCGGAAAATCGTCGAACACCTAGTGAGCATCAGTGGAATCGCAAAGAATTTGGCAAAAGAAATCGCCATGGCCAATCCTAAATCAGAAACAGAATCTGATGATTTTAAATTTTCCGATGACGAAAGATCGTTTTTCCAGCGGGATTTTATCGGGAGAGAAAGAGAGTTACGGTTTAATTTAAGGGAAGGCAATATAAAAGGTTCAAGCTAAGCTTTCTCTTCGCCTCAATTCTCACACTAACTCCCAAATTTTGCAGAGAATGAAGAATGGAAAATGGCGGTTTAAGGCAGTAAAAATTTGGATGAAAATTTTTAAGCTTTTGTTTTTACGATAAATTATAAGTTTATTCCTAAATTTTGAGATTTGTATGGAATAAGTTTTTGAACTTCAAAAGAGAAAAGAATGTTGAACTTTCAATTTTGTATATGAATTTGAACTAAAAACAAATCAGTCACTTTTAAAAAATATCGAATAAGTTAAGGATGAGTTAAACATAAAATTAAAAATTTAGGGCTCGTTTGATAACGTTCCTGTTTCTTGTTCCTGTTTCTCATGTTCAAGAAACAGACATGTTTAATAATGATCATGTTTCTTGTTTCTAAATTTTTTAGAAACGTTTTTAAAAAAATGGCAGATTTTGAGAAACTTCAAAAAGTAGTTTCTCAAATTCTGTTTCTGTTTCTTTTTTCAGGTTTCATGCATGTATTCATATTTCTCTTTTTACCTGTCTCTCCCCTCTCCCTTATTTCTCTCTTTTCCATTCTGTTTTTTTTCTTTTAATACTTTTTATTTTTTTTTCTTATTTTTTTTTATTTTTTGATTTATTTCTTTCTATTCGTTCTCTCTCTTTCATCATAATCTTTTTTTATAGTTCATTATCTTTTTTTTTCTTTTTTTCTTTTTACTTTTCTCTTTTCGTTTATGTTTTTTTCTTCTCTCTTATTTTCTTATTTTCTTTTACTTTACATTAACGAGCTTATAGTTATTATTTTCTATTTAATTCTCTATTATTTTTTTTGGTACGATTTTATTTTTTATTAAATAAATAAACTAATAATGTATTTCATTCTCTCTTTTTCTGATTTTACTTGCTTGTATTATTAGCTAATGCATTTTTAAAGAAAAAATAAAAATAAAATTTATTATTAAATTAAAGAACTGTGAGTATGTTCGATTGTCTGACCTTAGACAATTTATAAATTCGTCTAATTGAACTAACTCTTGTAAGTCAAAATCGTTCAAAGTGAATTGATTGAAGTGAGAAATAACATTGAAAATCAAATTTGAACAACATTTGAAGGATAAAATTTATTATTATTATTATTATTATTAATTAGGTGTTGAGCCTTAATAAAATACTATAACCTCTTTATAATTGTTTTATATTTATTTTAATGCATGTTATATATTTTATTTTTACCAAAAAACAAGAAACAAGAAACAGAAATAGTTATCAAACATGTTTCTGTTTTTAGTTTTTAAGAAACAGAAACGAGAAACGAGAAACATAAACAAGAAACGAGAAACGAGAAACAAGAACATTATCAAACGGGGCCTTAAAGACTTACTAAAAACTAAAGTGAAAGTTTAGTAATTTATTAGATATTCAAAAATTTATTAGACACAAAATTGAAAGTTTAGACATATATTAAAAACTTTTTCAAGGTTCAGGTACACCTATTATTAGATGTAAACCAAGTTAAATTATAAATTTAGTCTCTACTTAAACTTTCAAAAAAGTTAAATTACAAGTAAAGTCCTCAACTTTCAGATTTTTGTCTAAAAGATTCCTGAATTTAAAAAACTGTATAATTGATTTCTGAGGCCCTGTTTGATAACCATTTGATTTTTGGTTTTTAGTTTTTGAAAATTAAGCTTGTTTTCTCTCAATTTCTGGCTTTCATCTCCCTTAAGGAAGCATTTGAATTCTTAGCCAAATTCTAAAAACAAAAACAAGTTTTTGGAAACTACTTTTTTTAGTTTTCAAAACATGGCTTGGTTTTTGAAAACATAGGTAAAAAGGAGATAACAAAACAAGTATATGCATAGGTGGGAGTAACATTTATAGGATTAATTTTCAAAAACCAAAAACTAAAAACCAAATGGTTATCAAACGGGGCCTGAACTTTTAATTTTGTGTCTAATAAGTTTGTAAAATTTAAAATATGTTGCATAGGTCAATGAGCTATTAAAGACACAAAATTGAAAATTTAAGAATCTACTAAACACTTTTAAAATTCATAACCTATTGAACATAAAATTGAAAATTTTATAGACCAAGCTATTAGACAGTTTTCAAAGTTTATGAATTTATCAAAACTTAAAAGTTCAAATATTAAACTTGTAATTTAACCTTAATTTAATTTATTTCCTTATACTTTTGAAATTTTCATATCCTCACTATTCTTTGATTAAAATTAATAGTTGGACTTCCTGAGTGAAGAGTAATGGAATTCAACCCGATAAAGTTACACTTCAATCTTTGTACTTTTAAAATGCTCCTTATTATCCTTTGCCTTTTTTTTTTTTTTAATTGAATTGACTTGTCATCCTTACCTTTTTTTTTTTTTTTTCTTAAATCGAACTTATCTGTCATTGGTAAATAGTGTGGCAAAGTTATTAAAGAAGATTTTGTTTGGATTAGATCTTAAGCCAATATTTTGGTCAAAAATAAAAACAGAACAATGGTTGAAGCCAGATAATATCCATAAGATCTATATGTATCATTTCCAAGGTGCAATTATATTTTTATTAATCCTTACTAAGGATTTTAACGATGTTTGGTAAGTTGATAATTAAAAATTTTAAAATGTTGGGGCTATATTGATTTTTTTTTTTTTTTTTTTTGAAATGGAACCAAATTTGACGAGGGAGGTCATTGATTTATTATTAGGAAAAGATCATTTTTGACCCTAAATTTGGCAGGTTGTATCAATTTTAACCTTGAACTTTCAATTTAATCAATTTAAACCTCAAACTTGAATAAGTATATCAATTTACACCATCGGTTAAGTTTCCATTTCAATCACCGTTAAAAATGTTTCCCACACATACTCAAAGCCACGTGTTGCTCTATGATATGTACTTGTTTATTATTTTTTTTTAAAAATAAAATTGTTGAAGAAAATTGGAGTAGACTCGCCATAATATTTTTCAATTTCAGAGCATGACTTTTTTTCACTTCTTATTTTCTCCGATTTTATTATTTTTTTTAAATTATTGAAGAAAATTAGAGTAAACTCGCCATAATTTTATTTTTTTTAAAAAAAAATAACAAACAAGTACATATCATAGAGCAGCACGTCGCTTTGAGTATGTATCGAAAACCTTTCTAACGGTGATTGAAACATAAACTTAACTGAGGGTGTAAATTGATACACTTATTCAAGTTTGAGGTTGAAAATTGATGAAATTGAACGTTTAAGGTTAAAATTGATACAATCTGCCAAATTTGAAGTTTAAATTGATGAAATTGAAAGTTAAGAGTTAAAATTGATACAACATATCAAGTTTAGAGTCAAAATCGATTTTTTCCCTATTATTCTTGTTAGCAGTGGCAGTAGTATTTGATAACAGTCCATTGAAGTTAAAGTTTAACCGACCTTTCTTTTGAGAAAAAAAAAAAATTAACGAAACTTTGCTGAGAAAAGAAAAGGATCATTTTGCAAGCAAAAGTGGTTGTTCGAAATTTCCTTCCAAGGGCAATTTCCTTTTTACCTTATATTTCATTTTCAATTGATATAATTGTTTTTCTTTAATTTAAGGGTCTTGAAAAGGAAGAGAAAGAAATAATTGCCAAGATGAAAATCTTGTATGGTATAAATGAAACATTTTCTAACTTGATAGGATTTCATAGGGTGGAAATTCAAGGAGATATACTTATGTGAGCGTCTTTGAAAAATGTTAAATTAAATATCTTTAGTTGGTATATATTTAAATTAATATAGCAAATCGGTCCCTTATTTTTAATGATAATTTAAGTCTAATCTCAATATTATGAATAAAGTTTACTAAACGTTTCTAACATTCATGAAAAGTAAAAGAAGTCAGTTAGAACTCAAAGTAAGGTCGGACTAGTTCCAACATTGACCGTCTTGATTTATGAAAAACCGATGTTAGTGTCAATATTAGAGAGGGGGGAATGATTATGAAAAGAACAATATTTGTCTGCACATATGCAGATTTATGTAGAATAATATATTATTCATTTTCTGATGCAGTGTTTTTAATTGTATTTAATATAATTCATATGCCGACTCCATTAAATTTTTTTGGCTAAAAGTAGCCCACATTATAATGTGGGCTACTAATTAGAAAGTTAGTAGGAGTTTTGGTTGGCGAACATAGGTCAAAATAAATGGGTGGGGTAGGTGTAGGTCTTCCTCGCGTGTAAGAGAGAGGAGAGAGATGTATTTCATATGTACTGATGCATGTTAGAGAGAAGAGTGTGTTAACATAATTTTAGTTGGCTTAACCAACCTATAAAATATCATATTATAGAAGTATGAATACTCCTCTCATTTAATTGTTTGTTATATCAACATCTATTTTAGTATGAATTCAAAATACTCCTTTCATTTAATTGTTTGTCATTTCAGCATCCATTTAAAAATGGTGTGGGGTTCACCAATATTATTTTTTAAAATATTTATAAAGCAAAACTATATATAATGTGAACAAAAGGAATATGGTACTCCTGTAGTACTAGAAGTTTTCTTAATATATTACAACCACATCAATTTTACATATATTGAGCTAAGTGCTAATACTGGTTCACATTCAATTTGCTCAGCACAACTCAACTTCAAAGATAGATAAGGGCACCTATTTACCTAACCATGTGCTATCCCCTTAATTTGAAGAAATTATTTGGTGAGGTCACCACAATGTGGCTGATAGTTTTTCACTGTTGGATGAAAGTGAGAAATACATCGAATTTATATTCAATAGTTATTAGAGAGCATAGATATCTACATCTAATGATTATTATGTGGCTGCCTCATTAAATAATTTGTCCTCAATTTGACACCCATGATGGAAAATCTTTACCTTAAATTAGTTGCACAATATTTTCACCTACATGATTCACGACATTGCATGATTTTCATCCAACTTTATCTATCTCTTATATATTTTGATGCCTTGATAAAATACCAATTGACACGACAATGATGACTTTGAGGCATCCTATTATGTATCCTTTCATATTGAGACATTATTGAATTTGGGCTCACTTGTCATCACAAACACACAAATTTAATTGTTTGGAGGTGTGACAAACACACCACAAAAACAATATAATTTGCTTGAATGTAGACTATTTGGAGGGACCAGAGAAAGAAAAGAACATATAGCATGGAACATCAAAGAAGAGGGAGAAATTAGTAAAAAGAGAGGGAACAACAAGAGAGAGAGAGAAAGTAAAGAGAGAACAGTTTAATCTTTAAGCTTTATTTCGCTTTAGTTACTGAACTTTCAAAATGTCTACTTTTAGTTCTAAAAATTTTAAAAAGTGACCATTCTAAATCTTGTATATTAATATTTTTTTAAGGACTCGACAAACGACAGATTGATGATGTGACATCTATGTCAAGATAGATACTCATATGGTTGTAATTTAAATACTAGACACCTATCAAAATTGGATCAATTTAAATGATAATTAAATAATAGAGTAAATTCATTTGTAGCACTAAAAATAATTATAATAAAAAATTATTGTTAGAGAAAAAAGTTAATACTTTTTATATAACTATGAGTAAAAGCCATAACAAAATTTACATAGCAAACAACGAATGCTATGAAAAGGTTACCACAACAATTTTAGTGATGAAGGAAAACCATATAAATTTGTTATAGTATAAGATTAAAGCTATAAATATTATATAATAGCATTAAGAAGATTTATTATATATTAAAGATAGCATTAAGAAAAAGGCTATTATATATTAAAGACAACGTTACGAAAAAGCTATAATATGTTAAAGATAGTTTTAATAACAAATGCTATAAAATGTTTTCATATCAATATACACATGCTATACTTTCATGCTCTATTATAGCAATCGTTATAGCTATAAAAAACAAACACTATAAAAAGTCTTAGACTTTTAATAACATGGGTTGTCAGGACTTTCGAAAAAAGCTATAAAAGGTCTATTATCGCATGTTTTTCGTTAGCTATTATATCAGTTATTTCTTGTAGTAAATGACTTATAGATAAGGATTTTTCATGGTACCATCTCAATTATCAACAAATAAACACTATAAGGAAGCATCGTAGGTTTATAATTAAAACTATAATATCCTTATAATGGTACACAAGTCACTCATAACAAATTATAGTCATAATAGATGACAAACAAAAAGATTTTCTACTTACTAATTTTGCCGCCACGGCCAACGTCCTCGAAAAGGGATATTCTAAAAAGGAGTTGCCACAATCTTTTTTACGGTGTGACTAGGCACCAAAATAAAACGAAAGAAAAAAAGGTATACAAAAACCAGATTTGGGCTCAGGAGTTGTTTGTGTATGGGAAAGGTATTACCACCCCACAACACACGTTTACATAATGGTGGCCAAATTCTATCTTGAATTGAAAAGAATTTTAGAAGTTTTTTAAAACAATGTCTTATTTTACATCTCATTCCTCCAATATTCAAACGAAGTCATGATCCCATAAAATAAGTGGAAAAAATCAATTGGTTTAGCTATTTTAGAATCATTCCAGGGGCAAATTCCTCACTTCAAGGATATGAAAAAAAATTACGATTTCTCAATTTCGTCATATATAGGAGAGTCTTTCATAAAAGAAAGTTTTTTTTTTAATTTTTTTAATTTTTTTTTTTGCTTTAAGTAAATTCATTTTCTTGGGATCAAAATCTCGCTCTCTAAGATTATGATCTCTCACCTCAAGAATTCTAAAAAATTGGACTCCCAAATATTTCTAGATTCCATCGTAGGAATTTTTAAGAAAAACGACCTTGAAAAATCAATTTTTAGTAAAAGGTTACAAAAAGCTCTTTGAATAACATTTTTTTTTTGTTTTAAACATGTTAATAAAATTCAATAGAGAAATTTAAAGGATTTGAAAATAATTTTGTAAAAAAAGAAAGCATTTAAAAAAAAAAAAAAAGAATTTGAAAATAATGTAAAATGATAATTGAAAATACTAGCAAAAACCATGAACGAAACACAATATACAAAATGCAAACTAAATCAAGCTAACATGATAAGTATGTCCGCGTTGTTGGCTCCTAATGGATGACTTGATCTGAAAGTATTATTTGTAGTAAATAAGCAAACAAACACAAAATACAAGCATGTCAAAAATTTAAGGAAAACATATTGGAATCGATCTTGAACTTCCAAAGAATCTTCATCTTCATCTCAGAAAAATTAGAAAATTGAACTTCCAAATATTTTTAGATTCCTTCGTTGAAATTTTTCTAATAAAAAAAAGTAAATAGACTAAAAAGATTGGCATATGTATTATATAACGTAACATGC
The DNA here is from genome assembly GCA_033996785.1 of Trichosanthes truncata. Taxonomy (NCBI): domain Eukaryota; kingdom Viridiplantae; phylum Streptophyta; class Magnoliopsida; order Cucurbitales; family Cucurbitaceae; genus Trichosanthes; species Trichosanthes truncata. The sequence goes on along the minus strand of JAWPNB010000004.1, from coordinate 39,656,900 downwards.
ATATATCAATTTAACATGGTAAACATGCTAAAAAAAAAATTGAAACAACCTTTAAAATAAAGTAAATGAGACATTCAAATATATATATATATATATATATATATATAATAAAAAAAACTTTTATGAGATAGAAAAATAAAATAAACACAAAAGTAAAAAAAAAAAAATACATAATAAAAACTAAACTAAAAAAGTTAGAAAAAATTGAAAATAAGTAAATAAATATATTACAAAAAAAACGTAAAATTAAAAGAAAGAAAAAAAGAAAAGGAATGGGAATAGACGGCATTATTGCTGCCCACATTTAATTTTTTTTTTTTTTTTTTTTTTTTAAATTTCCTCACGTTTTTAACACTCTTCTCCCTCTTTCTCTCTAAAGAGCACAACAAGGTACGCTTAAATCCTGTACATCCCACTTAACAACCATATAATTTTTTTTAAAAAATTTGTGGGTGTAAAGTGAGCTGCACCCAGGTTGCACCCAAGTTTTTTCCCTCTCTCTAAAACCATCATTCTTTCCTCTTTTTTTATACAACTTTTTACTCTCATCTTTGTTGCTTTTTTTTTTTTTTTTTTAAAATAGAAGCAAACGCTCCTCTCAATTCGATTAAGGTATGTTACCCTCTCTTTTCTTTTGATTCCTTACCTTTTGCTTATTTTTTTTCGTTTGCTCTTCCTTTTTTTTTTTTTTCTTTTTCCGTAAATACAACTTACTAGATCTAAAGGAAAACAAAGGAGATGTGAGAGATAGATAAATAGCAGAAAAATGAAAAAAAAAAACATGAAAAACACACTCGCAAAAAAAAAGATCTAAAGAAGAAAAAGGCATATAAAAATAGGTAAAAAGCTCACGTTGCAAAAAAAATAATAAAAAGAGATGTAAAAAACAAAACTAACAAAAGTAAGTTTCTACTATTGTTTTTTCAGAGTGTTTAAGTACACAAAACCAATTTGTTGTTTGAGATGTGGATCCTTAGGACAAAAAGCCCTATCAAATGCAATCTCCAACTAAACTAGGATTTTTCTACTGTGTTCTAGATATATATATATATATTTTTTTTGTAGAGGATTCACTATGCAACTCTTTTTTTTTCCTCTCTATGTGTTGTGTGTTCTAACACGGGATGCCTAGGAAACGGGCAAGGGGGTTTCAGCCTAATTGCCATCAGGCCAAGTCCCAATGTTTGAGCTTTCTATCAACCTAGTTTATTGATTGATGCGAACTTGTCAAGGGTTTGTCAAATTACAATTTATAATACCGATTCAAATGAACTATTTGTAGTAATTAACATTGGACCGAGTCAAACCACAGGGAACCGATTATCGATTTCTTTTAATTGGGTTTTTTATTGACACAGACTGGGGGTTTTAGAATAAAGTGAGAAAGGGGTAAAACTAAAGTAAGGAAAGATAAAACGATCTTACCACATGCACCAATTCGAAGTATGTCAACTAACAATGTAAAATTGATCATAGAAACCAACATGAGATTCAATTTCGCAGTTTATTGCCTAATCGACTTAACCGAAAAAATCAGAGAAGCTCCTTGATGGTTGATTTCGCAAGTGCACGAATCGTTACAAGTAATACAATGATTGAAATCAAAGTTTATTCTCCACAGGGACTTAAAGCTCCCTTCTCTAGCTTAATTTTATCTAAGTACCAAATTGTCAATGACTGGAAAATTAAACTTGCTTGATGAATAAATGTGATTAAGCTCTAAAATGGTTAGTGCAAAATAGAGGATAAAACCAAATTGGTAAAAACTCTAGAGCAATGACTTCATCGAATACCTCATCCTACTCTTTGTTCATTAATAGTCAATGTTTTCTTCTATTTCTAGGTTGTTGACAAGTTCTACCCTATAGACTCGATATTCTTTCTTAAGCAATAACGATATTCATTGAAATGTAAATTGTCTATATCTCTATGACAATTCAAACAATTCAATTATTATGCCCGTAGAGCCTAAAATTGCCACAAAACCCACAAGGATATCTCTATCTCAAGTGTAAATTAGGGAAAACACTTCAGTTCATCAATGATTCTTGTCTCTCAACCTCAAATCATGACATAGAAACGATGTAAAGAATGGCCAAATCTCAACATGCTTTAAGGGCAAAAGTATTCTCACAACCATATATGAAATAGAAACATCATCTATTATCTAAGAAAGAGTAGGATTCGAGTATTCAACTACATCAAAGCTCTAGAAAGAAAAGCTTAGTTCATAATGTAAAACTTAACAAAACCAACAAAAATCATCATTAGGGTCATTACAAACAGCAAAAGAGGAAGAATAAACGAAACAGAAACAATTCAAGCTTAGCTCTCCTTCTTTTGGTTGCTAAAGACCTCCAATATCTGCAATCCCTTATATTTTTGTCTTTCTCCCTTTTTTCTCTATGTTTTTCGCCCCCAAGCTTCTGATTTGTGACCCCCCAAACTAATAAAAGATGCCCTTTTAAATTTAGGGCAGTTAGTGTAGCGCCTAGGCACCGGAGACAGCGCTTATGCGCTGTAAAAGAAGGCGTTGCAACGTTTCCAAAGAGTCTAGGTGCTGTCAATCTGCCTTCCCACTCAGGTGGCGCCTAGGGGCCGAGATTTTATTTATTTATTTATTTTTTAGCTTTCAACTTGAAAGTCTTCAAACTTGAACTTTCAAAATGAAATCCTTCTTGCTCAAAATTTTATTAATCATCTCTTCTTTTCTTGAATCTTCAATAAGGCTCTAAAAAGCTCCAATTTCCATCAAGGTAATCTCGAACACTTGATTTTGCTTCGTTAGCTCGGTTTCTACAAGATCAAGAGAAATTCACATCAAAGTTCACTAATTTAATACTTCTAGCCAATAAATGGGCATAAATATAGCATTAGATTAGTGCTATCACTCATAAGCAAACTTAGGCCCCCTAAACAACTTAATTCAATCTAGCATCGAAGTAACTTCTAAACGAGCCCTAATTAGCTGGGCACGATAGCATTTCATACTAACGTAACTAGTAGCATTACGTTCTAGGGATTGATTAAGACGTGTTCATTAAACAAGATAGTCATATTTTGAAGGGGTGAATATTAATAATGCGGAAGCAATTTTGGATCTTAAGCACTCTAATTTGATCAATTTTATCAAACAAAAAACATGCTCAAAACTGGAAAAACAGAGAATAAGAACACAAACCTTTGTAGCTCAATATTCTCTTAATCCGTGGGCTTTCTTTGAACACAAACGAGTTGTGGACCTCCTCTAGAGTATTCCCTACTATCCTCAGGCCTTGGAACAGATTGTGGGATCTTTGATTGAGAGTATTTGGGAGAAGAATGAGTAATGGTCTAAAAACAAAATAGCTAGAGAATTTTCTTCAAAAATCTCTTTATTTTTCTCTTCTCTTCACCTTCTTCTTTTAATTGTGTTTCTTCTCTATATATAGAAAACCACAAGCTTAGTGAAGAAGCAAATTGAATGATGATAAACTTCAAACAAGAAGCTTTGTGAAGAAGCCAATTGAAAGAAGATATGCTTCAAACAATAAGCTTGGTGAAGAAGTTATGAACTTGGTCCATATTTCATTTCCAAATGAATTTGAATTATCTTTTAATTTTAATTCAAAATTAATATAAAATTAATATTAAATTAAAATCAATTTTTAATTAATTAAACAATTTAATTAATTTTAAATAAATATTTAATTTAATATCAAATATCAAATTAAATAATTGGACCAATCCTAATTTCTCAAAACGAACGTTCGAACATGAATCCCTATTCATGTTTTAAACCGAACGAATATTTAAATCATATTTAAATATTTCCACTTCTTTATCATAGTTTAATTCATAATTAAGCTATGAAACGTTAAGTATATCGCATATAATTAACTTTTTCTCCCAAGTCCGAATTTGAACAATTCAAAAAAAAAAAATTTCTCTCAAATTATTCCAAGGCTTAGTCTGAGCTAGTAAGGGGACCTAATGGACCTACAAATCATGAGCTCCAACGATACGAGATTAACCGGCCAAACTCTTTAGCTTAGCTAATCAACATTCGTTAACCACCGGGACACTCCACTAAAGCCCAGTGGCTGCACTCTCCTCAATGTAGATATATTTCTGTCCACTCGATATAACCATGATTAGTAAGTCAATCCTTCACAGGTTGTTCGTAATTACAGCTGGGTCAAATAAACCGTTTTACCTCTGTAATTACTTCTTGTTCCTTAAGTCCCACTGATCCTCTAATGAACAATTTGGTTTGTGGTCCAACTAACAAACCGAATCCCTCTCGGGCCAATGAGAGGGTGGGCCATTGTTCAAGACCCGAAGTCAGCACTTAAGGGAACAACCTCTCTACTAATCCTTAAAGTAGGTAGGAGTGAATTCCATCTCACATGACTATGTTCCCAACTATCTATCCGGTCTTATCCCCAAAATGGGAGGCTTATTGAGTCGGCGATCTCGGGCCACTCTCACCCATGCAAATCTAAGGATAATCCCGAATAAACAGGAGTTCATAGCACTCTCAGTGAATAAGGAAATAGTGTCAATCTAAGAGACTCCTCACTAACTCCGCGGATTATGAACGATTTGCAAACGCCCATAAATAACTGAAGATGCAAGTGAGGGTCCTCCATTGGCGTACCACCAAATTGGCCTGTGTGCTGAAGCATCTGAAACATGACCGGTTTTAGTTCAAACTGTTGCGCCTCTATCTCTGGTGGCATAATTCCTGGAATTAACACTGGCACAGCATATTCTTGAATAACTCGGTTCCGCTCATCATTCACTGCCTCGGCTGCACCATTATTATTAACTCTCAATGGTGGATCAGCCATCCTTTCAACTATTGCCAACCCTCTCTGTTCCCTCCTTCTTTGATGAAATGTGCGTTCAATCTCGGGATCAAGGGGTAGCAATTCAGGATCGTGCTCCTCGTTCATATAAGGAAATTAGCACCTGGCAGGATATACAAGTAACCAATAAAATTTTTGTGTTTGTTAACTATAAACTAAAAACAGTAAATAAAAGTACTCAATTTCACAAAATTCACAAAACAATTAGTCCCCGGCAACGGCGCCAAAAACTTGTCGTGCAAAAACTCACTACGCAAGCATACGCAATCGTAGGTAGTAAATGGTAAACAAGGTCGATCCCACGAGGACTAATGCAAGTAAATTTATTGGAATTAAGCACAAAACTTACCAACAAAAACTAGCTAAAGAATGCAACTAAACTTGCAATTTGACTAAACACGAGCACAAAACCAACTACTAAACTAAGAGAGACTTAGAAATGCAAAGTATAACTTTAAACAACGATTAAAGAGGCTACACAAGTACTAAAATGATGAAAACAATGGGCTGGAATTTAAGGGTGCAGTAGCAGTTTTTACCAAATGAGGCCATCAATGCTACAGCATTAAACACCACATTGTTATACAGAAAGGAATTTTCATTTACAACCGACCCAAAAACAACTTGAACTCGATTTTCTTATCTTCAACCTTGAGTTAAACATATGTCTATGAAAACCCAATGCTAGATAACACTAATGACACCCAAATTCCCTAAAATCACAAGCTTGGAATGTATGTCTACACCCCACAAACTCTACCAAGAATTTACTTGCTCCATTTATGCTAATCCACCAATTCTTAACCCTTTCAGTATTAAGAACTAGCTTATGTCTTACCTAAGGTGATCAAACTCAAGTAAGAACTTACAATAAACACCATAAATGGAAGTATAACTTCATAGAAAAGCATTGAATCAAAAGGTTTCAACCACCCACATCATTCCCTAAATTCCAGCCCTAAAAATACTTAGCCCATGACCTTAAAACAGAGAATAAACCAATAAAACTCAGAAATCAACAACATCTTGCAATTAATCTAAGAGGTATCTCCAAAATGGGTACAAAAATACGTTAATGTAGCTAAAAGCTTGATAAAAAGTTAGGGCAATACAAAAATAATCCACTATAAGGTAGAAACTAGCAAGGAAACGAGAAAGAGAGAGTAGAGGATGACGAATCTCCTTCTTCTTCTGGAAAACAGCCCAAAACAGCAGCTATCTTCTTCTCTTCTTCTGTTTTTCTGGGTTTTTCTCCCCTTTTCGGCCTCTCCAACTCTCCTCCCCGAGGATTCTCCTCTTCTTTTCCCTAAAAGGGCTGATTTAGCTCTCTTCATCCACGTGGCAGCAGGCTATTGGCTTGGATTTTAGTAAATACTGACTTATAAGGTGACGTAAGCAGTAAATTTTCCGCAAAAACTATGTCCCAATGTGGCTCACGATGCTGCAGCATTGACAACCTCATTGGGAATGTGGGCTACAATGCTGTAGCATTGGCAACCACAATTCAGCATTCCAGCCCACACAATTTGCTCACCAACTCGGGAAAAACCTGCCCAAAATCAGAAAATACTCAACCAAAGAAGGGAATAAAAGAAGATTTTTCAACATTCTTGCTTGCTTAACTTAGTATCCACATAATCGCTACAAAACTGACAACGGACTGCAAATAACTCGACTTTTAGCTGGGTCTAAGAGTGAAAATTGTGATAATTTACTCCCATTTCATGGGGTTATCACACCCCCAAACTTAGACTGTTGCTCGTCCTCGAGTAACGCTTTAAAAGAAACGACACCACAACGAGGATGAATTGGGAATCAAAGGCAACCAAAAGATGCTTAGCCCTCAGGTAGTTTATCATCTCTTTTCCTACAAATGGCATTTAGGGAAAGGACCAAAAATACATGCAAAAGCATAACACCCAAGTGTGTGTGTGCGAGACCCTAACCACTTAGCTTTGCATTACCGAAGTCCTCTTAAAGCTTGGTTCCCTAGACTTAGTTAATGGACTTCAAGCCAACCCAACATATGACCAACAACAAAAAGTTCAAAAGCATATTCAAACGAGCTCAAACATACAAGAATGTCTACCCCATATTCTTCATCTTTATTCTCTCCCAAACAACTAGAAATAACAAAACTGATGAAGCAAAAACGAGGATAGGAGGCCCATAATCATAATTTTTTTTTTTTTTTTTTTTTTACTATTTTTTTTTCAAAGAGAACCCAACTAGTCATTTGCACCTTCGATTTAAACGTCAACATTGGTGATGAAGACGCCTAACAACGAGCACTATCACTAAAAAGGGTTGCTTTCACATACTCATATCTACTGCCACCGTTCGACTCAAAGATAAACATGGGTGTCATGTCTAGCCCTGATCTAATAAGTCACGAGAGATAGAGGAGTATCTCTTTTTTCTTTTTCTTTTTTTCTTTTTCATTTTTTTTCACTTTCATATCCCTTTTTTTTTTTTCAAAGGCCTCCCCCAAACTTGATACAAAATACAAAAAGACAAAATTAGCGCCTCGCTCTAAACTTTACTTCCAAACTTAAGCTAGAAACACATGAGAGAAGCACTTTTCAGCCCCTAAATCTTCCTCAAGACTCCAAGATTCTTTTAGTAACACAAACTAAGCAGCTTGGATCTTAGTGTGGAGGCGTTACTAACCAAAACATGCATTTTTTATACCTTTCAACATAGACGCCATTCGCAAGCTAAGAGATTTAAATCTAAATTTTCATCATCAGAACACAACTTAAGGCAGCAGAGATTCCCAACAAAACTCATATGTAGCACCAACCAACACAGCATTAACCATTATCAAAAACAAAAGATCACAAGCAAGAAGCAAAATCTCACAATCACTTAAATCCAGAAACTTTAACCAACCTCTTCAAGCATTGCCCTACAATACACAAAATTTAAAGAAAGCTCCTACCACCCCCAAACTTACGATGTGTTGGGTCCCACAACACTAGATAAGTACTAGACAAAACAATAAAGTAAAGCGCCAGAGACTTCCTCAAAACTAGACCTAACCAACTCAATAACATACTAAGTAAAGAAAACTAAAGAAAACTATGCGAAAAGCAAAAGGACAGAAAACTCCCCTAAAAGTCGTGGCTCTGGCTTCCTGAATCAGCATCATCCGGGCCACTGGGCATATCAACATTTGCGGAGGTAGAATCGAACGCAAATGGGCGCAATATCTGATCTGGAAAGGATGGCAATGGAGGAATCGGCCTATGAGAAATGCGCGAAAGGGCCCTATGCAAAGCAATGTCCCGCTCACGAATATGCGAAGCCAAGGCAATAAAGGAACTCTCCATGAGAATTTGCCGCTTTCGAATCTCCTCCAAAATCCCAGACGATTCAGCCTCATCCTTTGCTTTCTCAACTATAGGGGCTTCATCGCGCTGTAATCGGCTCATCGTCATAACAGTGATGGCTCCACGGGGCTGAAGTTGAGCCACTTCGTTTCTAGCATAATCCACTCCCGCATGAATACAAAGCTCCGTGATAAGACATGGGAAGAAAAGCTTGCCCTTACTGCGCCCTGCTGCTGCAATGAGCTCTTGCTCTAGAATTTGTCCAACATTTATGGACTTACCCGTTACCACTGCATAAAGCAACATCATTCTCTCCTCAGCAATAATATGATCGTGGGTCGTTGGCATTAACTTAGTTCGAATGAAATGATACCAAACCCGATATTCTGGTTTCAAACTAGCTCGTAAGCAAGTGAGCTTCCCTTTTGGAGAAACCATCCAATCAGACCCTGGCACCGTTAGCTTTCTTAACACTCGTTTGGTCTTTCTCTCAGATAGTGTGCTCTTCCATTCAACAAACTCATCCTCAAAATTCTCCAAATCAAGAGTTATGTTGATTTGGGCTGCTGAAAAATTCACCTCAATGCCTCGCACTTGCACTTGAAAAGCGCCATTGTCATCAAAATTTGCCAAGAACTCATGCACAAGAGGTATAATAACCCGAGCTGGTTGAGCCCCAAATTTAAGCCACATTCTCGCCAAAAGAACACTTGAAATGTACTCCGGAAGTCCTAAATCCTCATCCTTTGTTAATATAAAACCTTTCTCACAATAAGGACCCCGAGTACTGATGTCGACATAGCGCTGTTGTGCTGCATCTGAAACAAAGCGAGTGGACTCTACAACGTGATGAGCATGAGATTTGGGCGGCATTTCCTCTGAATTTTGTAAACAATTTTTCTGCATTGCCCCTCTTTTTTTTTTTCTTGTCGGTCAGAAACCTAAACACTATCCAACCCTTCTAATATCAAACTACTGCAAATAACTCAATCCCCTTAAAAAACATACCAATTTGCTCAACAGATCAGCATGCACAACCAATTTCATAAGCAAAACCAACCGTCGAAACTGAACTTACAGCCAAACTTCCACAACAGATCAGCATAACCCAACCAAATTCTTCAGCACAACCAACTTGTAACACTGTAAATACAGCCAGAAACCAACATCAAATTGAAAATTTCACAATGCCCAGCTACTTACTTGGTGAGCAAACTGAAATTTCAACCAAAAATGGCTATCTCGAAATGAAACGAAGCTGGATTGCGCTCTTGGAAGCTTGCACCCACAAAGAGAAATTGAAAATGCAGTGAAATGGGGGCTAAATTGGCCCTTGGGTCTGTGAAAAAGAATAAAGGTAACAAGGGAGAAGTCGGCGGTTTGATTTGTGCGAAAAAGAAGTAGGGAGCTTTGCGAAGAAGAAGAGAAAAGAAAAAAAAAAAAAATGGAGGGCTAGAGGTTTTGCTGCAGAGGAATAAAGTATGGATGAAAGGGGCTTTGGATGCTTTTGCTTTCTCTGCAAAGAGGAAAAGGAAAAAATGAAGGAGAGGGAGCTTCGGGGGAGGGGTCTGCTATGAAGAGGAAAAGACAGTGAAAATAGGGCTGAGGGTTCTCCTTTGTTTATAAAAAAAACGCGAAATTTTTCTTCTTTTTTTTTTAATTTTTTTTTTATGCCAAACCTCCCATATATTTTGTGGCCTTCAATGCTGCAGCATTGTTTCCAACATTTTTTTTCTCAGCATTGATGCTCTCAATGCTACAACACTGACCTTCAGAACTGGAAAAACAGAATACTTCCCAGATTTCAATTTTCAGACTCCACGCCTTTTTCTTTCTTTTCTCACCTGCATTCACATGATTTTTCACAACATTAGCAGCATCATGCCCTATAAATCAAGCCTACCATGACACTAAACTGAACTAAAAACCAAAAACAAAAACAAGAACAAACTCAACACAATAAAACTTAACTCAAATGGGTTGCCTCCCACAAAGCGCTTGGTTTTTAGTCATCAGCCCGACTCTCCCTTGCTTGTCATTCATCTTTGAACAGCACACATACTTTTTCTCTATCCATGGTTCTTCCCCAATATTGTTTGACTCGTTGCCCATTAACTTTGAAAGTATCCCCCGATTTTTCATCTATTAGCTCAATTGCACCATGCGAAAAAACATTCACTATCTTGAAAGGTCCCGACCATCGTGACTTGAGCTTACCCGGAAATAACTTCAAACGAGAGTTAAAAAGGAGTACATGTTGCCCCGGTAGAAATTCTCTTGGAAGAATGTGACGATCATGCCATGCTTTGGTCTTTTCTTTATAGATCTTGGCATTCTCGTAAGAAAAAAGTCTCAACTCTTCAAGTTCCACAAGCTGAAGTTTTCTCTCATCCCCCGATGCTTGAAGGTTAAAATTTAGCTCCTTTATAGCCCAATGAGCTTTGTGCTCAAGCTCCAAAGGCAAATGACATGCCTTGCCGAATACAAGCCTGTATGGCGACATACCTATCGGTGTTTTAAATGCAGTCCGGTATGCCCAAAGAGCATCATCAAGTTTCATTGACCAATCTTTACGTGACAAACACACCATTTTCTCCAAAATTCTCTTTATTTCACGATTCGACACCTCCGCTTGCCCACTTGTTTGGGGATGATAAGCTGTAGCGACCTTGTGCTTGACTCCATACTTGGCTAACATTGATTCAAGCATTTTACTCCCAAAATGAGTGCCTTCGTCACTTATGAGCGCCCTAGGCGTACCAAAACGTGTAAAAATATTCTTCTTGAGGAATTTACTTACAACCTTGGAGTCATTCGTTGGTGCGGCGATTGCTTCGACCCACTTGGACACATAGTCCACGGCCAACAAAATATATAGGTGTCTAAAAGATGGTGGGAAGGGACCCATGAAGTCGATCCCCCATACATCAAAGAGCTCAACCTCAAGAATGTTATTCAGAGGCATTTCATGTCTTTGTGAAATATTCCCCACTCTTTGACAACGGTCACAACTCTTGGCAAACTGATGGGCATCTCTAAAAAGAGAGGGCCAGAAGTATCCAGACTGCAACACTTTCGCTGCTGTTCGGGCCCCACCAAAGTGACCACCATAAGGCGCGGAGTGGCAATGATAAAGAATACTCTGAACTTCGTCTTCAGGAACACATCTCCTCAAAAGCTGATCGGCACACTTTTTGTAAAGGAATGGCTCATCCCAGAGAAAGTATCTTACATCATGTATAAACCTCTTCAATTGTTGCCTACTCATCTCAGGAGGTAGAAGTCCGCTCACCAAATAATTCACGAAGTCTGCATACCATGGGAGATGCTCACTAACACTGAGAAGTTGCTCATCAGGAAAAGTCTCATTGATAGGTCCTTGCTGGTGCTGCTCAGCCTCAACATGGAGTCGAGATAAGTGATCTGCAACTTGATTCTGTGTCCCACTCCTATCTCGAATCTCCAAGTCAAACTCTTGAAGCAAAAGTATCCAACGAATCAACCTGGGCTTAGAATCTTTCTTAGAAATCAAGTACTTGATTGCGGAGTGATCAGTGAACACTATTACCTTTGTACCCACCAAATATGCTCGAAACTTGTCAAATGCAAAGACCACTGCTAGCAACTCTTTCTCAGTGGTGGTGTAATTGATCTGGGCGTCATTTAAAGTCCTACTAGCATAATAGATGGAGTGGAATACCTTACTTCTTCTTTGACCCAACACTGCTCCTACTGCAAAGTCGCTCGCATCACACATCATCTCAAATGGTAAAGACCAGTCAGGAGCGACAATTATTGGAGCTGAGACTAATGCTTCCTTCAGTCTCACAAATGCTTTTTCGCACTCTTCATCAAAAACAAATGGCCTAGATTGCTCAAGAAGCATGCAGAGAGGCTTAGAAATCTTTGAAAAGTCCTTAATAAACCTCCTGTAGAACCCCGCATGTCCCAAGAAACTTCTTACTCCTTTGACTGTGGTCGGCGGAGACATATTCTCAATTACCTCAATCTTTGCTTTATCGACTTCTATTCCCACCTTTGAGACCTTATGACCCAATACTATCCCTTCACGAACCATGAAGTGACACTTCTCCCACTTTAAGACTAGGTTCGTCTCCTCACAGCGCTTAAGGATATCCTGCAAATTAAACAAGCACACATCAAAAGTTTCACCAAAGGTAGAGAAGTCATCCATAAATACCTCTAATGTTTTCTCCACCATGTCGCTGAAAATAGCCATCATGCATCGTTGGAACGTGGCAGGAGCATTGCATAACCCGAAGGGCATCCGACGAAATGCGAAGGTGCCATAAGGACAAGTAAAAGTCGTCTTCTCCTGGTCCTCTGGTGATATAGTAATCTGGTTATAACCAGAATACCCATCCAAGAAGCAATAATACTCCTTGCCTGCCAGCCTGTCGAGCATCTGATCAATAAAGGGTAGCGGGAAGTGATCCTTCCTTGTTGCCTTGTTCAACTTTCTGTAGTCCATGCATACTCTCCATCCAGTGATTGTTCTCGTCGGGATTAATTCATTGCTCAAATTCTCTACCACTGTAATCCCGCCCTTCTTCAGCACACATTGAACCGGACTGACCCATGTGCTATCAGAGATAGGGAAAATGATACCTGCGTCAAGCCACTTAATTATCTCTTTTCGTACCACCTCTTTTATGATAGGGTTAAGTCGCCTTTGATGCTCTACTGAATTAGAACAGTCATCTTCCAATAGGATTTTGTGCATACATATGGATGGACTGATACCTTTTATATCCGCCATAGACCACCCAATTGCCCTCTGATGTTGTCTCAACACAACTAGCAACTTTTGCTCACACTCAACACTTAAGGATGATGATATGATTACTGGCAAAGTGTCTTCCTTCCCAAGGTAGGCATATTTCAAATGTGAGGGAAGGGGCTTAAGCTCCAAAGTTGGTGGTTCCTCCACCGATGGCTTGGCTGCAAGAAAAGTTCTCTCAGATAACCCCAATGATTCAAACTGACTTCGATTCACTCCGCCATATTGCTTAGCACCCACTAGAGCTATCAACGCCTTATCTCCATATTCGGCCTCATCTTCATCTTCTTCAAATTCATTAGAAGCAAATAAGTCTTCCTGCCAACTATCCACCACTACCGTGTCTAATACATGCACAAGAGAGCACTCTTCGATATCATTAGGAAAGTGTAAGGAGTTGAAGAGATTGAAAGTTACCCGCTGATCATTGACTCTCATTGTCAATTCTCCTTTTTGAACATCGATAAGTGTCCTCCCCGTGGCTAAGAAAGGTCGCCCAAGGATGATCGGGATGTCTCTGTCAGCCTCATAGTCAAGTATGATGAAATCCGTAGGGAAAATGAATTTATCCACGCTTACTAAAACATCATCTATCTTACCCTCAGGATATACCACTGATCGATCAGCCAACTGCAAAGAGACTGTGGTGGGCCTTGCCTCTCCTATGCCAAGCTTTTTAAAGATGGACATGGGCATTAGATTAATGCTTGCCCCCAAATCACATAAAGCTCGCCCACAATATGTGTTCCCAATAGTGCATGGTATGGTGAAGCTCCCCGGATCTTTCAATTTCTGAGGGATTTTTCGTTGGACAATGGACGAACATTCAGAAGTAAGAGCTACAGTCTCGAATTCCCCCAATCTCCGCTTCTTAGTCAAAATGTCCTTCATAAATTTTGCATAATTCGGCATTTGTTTCAAGGCTTCGACTAAAGGGATATTAATGTGTAACTCCTTTAGAATCTCCAAAAACTTGTCAAATTGCTTATCTTGTTCCTTTTTCTGAAAACGCTGAGGAAAAGGAGGTGGTGGTCTCGTATTCACCTGATCAGCTAGCTGTTGCTGTGGCAATGCTGCAGCATTTTTCTGTTCTGCCTTCTGGTGTTGAGGTAATGCTACCACATTACTCTGATCATTGTCCTGATGCTGTGGTGATGCTACAGCGTTGTTCTGGTCATTTTCACACGCTGCTTGACTTTCAGTGTCCTTAACCTCCTCTTGGATTGAAGTGGGCTCTTTTATCTTAAGAGTTCTATTTTTAGGATCCTCCAATTCTTTCCCACTTCGAAGTTGCACCACTTTACATGTTTCCTTGCCTTTGTTCCGTGGGTTCTCGGTGTCACTAGGCAAAGTTCCTTGAGGTCTATTGTTTAAAGCTGAAGCTAATTGGCCCACTTGGTTCTCCAAATTTCTAAGGGCTGCCGCCTGACTCTGTACTATGGCATCAGTTTTGGCCATATGCTCTTTCAACAAAGTTTCAAGCGAAGATGTAGAATCTTGATTTTGTACCTTAGAAGGCTGAAAATTCTGCTGATTATATCCTTGTTGATGAAATCCTGGAGGTGTAGGAGGTCTTATTTGCTGATTAGAAGGCCCAACTCCTTGATTGTTCCATGAAAAGTTCGGGTGCTACCTCCAACCCGGGTTATATGTGTTCGAGTAGGGGTTAAAATTCTTGTTATACCCCACATAGTTCACTGACGCTGGGTTGGATGGGCAAACATCAAAGGTGTGGCCCTCACCACAATAAACACAAGACACTGCTACTGGTGGCACAAACGGACTTCCTGAACCCATATTCAATGATTTCAACGTACTAGTGAGGGTAGCAATCTGTGCCGCAAGGTTTGCTGCACTAGCCTCTTGCATTCCTGCTACTTGTCGAGTCGGGTTAAGGCGTGAGGTCGGCCACTGATAGTTGTTCTTCGCAATCTTCTCTAAAATCTCGTAGGCATCATTGTATGTCTTTGACATAAGTGCTCCCCCAGCTGAAGCGTCCACCACCATTCTTGTGTGCGTATTCAACCCATTGTAAAAAGTCTGCATCTGAATACCATAGGGAATACCATGATTTGGGCACTTTCGTAATAACTCTTTAAATCTCTCCCAGGTTTCATATAAAGATTCATCCTCCTGCTGATGAAATGACGTGATTTCACTCCTAAGCTTGGCCATCTTAGTGGGTGGAAAATATTTTGTAAGAAACTGCTCCACCAACTCATTCCAGCTTGTGATAGTCCCGGATGGTATATCATTTAACCATTCCAACGCTTTTCCTCTCAGTGAATAAGGAAATAGTGTCAATCTAAGAGACTCCTCACTAACTCCGCGGATTATGAACGATTTGCAAACGCCCATAAATAACTGAAGATGCAAGTGAGGGTCCTCCATTGGCGTACCACCAAATTGGCCTGTGTGCTGAAGCATCTGAAACATGACCGGTTTTAGTTCAAACTGTTGCGCCTCTATCTCTGGTGGCATAATTCCTGGAATTAACACTGGCACAGCATATTCTTGAATAACTCGGTTCCGCTCATCATTCACTGCCTCGGCTGCACCATTATTATTAACTCTCAATGGTGGATCAGCCATCCTTTCAACTATTGCCAACCCTCTCTGTTCCCTCCTTCTTTGATGAAATGTGCGTTCAATCTCGGGATCAAGGGGTAGCAATTCAGGATCGTGCTCCTCGTTCATATAAGGAAATTAGCACCTGGCAGGATATACAAGTAACCAATAAAATTTTTGTGTTTGTTAACTATAAACTAAAAACAGTAAATAAAAGTACTCAATTTCACAAAATTCACAAAACAATTAGTCCCCGGCAATGGCGCCAAAAACTTGTCGTGCAAAAACTCACTACGCAAGCATACGCAATCGTAGGTAGTAAATGGTAAACAAGGTCGATCCCACGAGGACTAATGCAAGTAAATTTATTGGAATTAAGCACAAAACTTACCAACAAAAACTAGCTAAAGAATGCAACTAAACTTGCAATTTGACTAAACACGAGCACAAAACCAACTACTAAACTAAGGGAGACTTAGAAATGCAAAGTATAACTTTAAACAACGATTAAAGAGGCTACACAAGTACTAAAATGATGAAAACAATGGGCTGGAATTTAAGGGTGCAGTAGCAGTTTTTACCAAATGAGGCCATCAATGCTACAGCATTAAACACCACATTGTTATACAGAAAGGAATTTTCACTTACAACCGACCCAAAAACAACTTGAACTCGATTTTCTTATCTTCAACCTTGAGTTAAACATATGTCTATGAAAACCCAATGCTAGATAACACTAATGACACCCAAATTCCCTAAAATCACAAGCTTGGAATGTATGTCTACACCCCACAAACTCTACCAAGAATTTACTTGCTCCATTTATGCTAATCCACCAATTCTTAACCCTTTCAGTATTAAGAACTAGCTTATGTCTTACCTAAGGTGATCAAACTCAAGTAAGAACTTACAATAAACACCACAAATGGAAGTATAACTTCATAGAAAAGCATTGAATCAAAAGGTTTCAACCACCCACATCATTCCCTAAATTCCAGCCCTAAAAATACTTAGCCCATGACCTTAAAACAGAGAATAAACCAATAAAACTCAGAAATCAACAACATCTTGCAATTAATCTAAGAGGTATCTCCAAAATGGGTACAAAAATACGTTAATGTAGCTAAAAGCTTGATAAAAAGTTAGGGCAATACAAAAATAATCCACTATAAGGTAGAAACTAGCAAGGAAACGAGAAAGAGAGAGTAGAGGATGACGAATCTCCTTCTTCTTCTGGAAAACAGCCCAAAACAGCAGCTATCTTCTTCTCTTCTTCTGTTTTTCTGGGTTTTTCTCCCCTTTTCGGCCTCTCCAACTCTCCTCCCCGAGGATTCTCCTCTTCTTTTCCCTAAAAGGGCTGATTTAGCTCTCTTCATCCACGTGGCAGCAGGCTATTGGCTTGGATTTTAGTAAATACTGACTTATAAGGTGACGTAAGCAGTAAATTTTCCGCAAAAACTGTGTCCCAATGTGGCTCACGATGCTGCAGCATTGACAACCTCATTGGGAATGTGGGCTACAATGCTGTAGCATTGGCAACCACAATTCAGCATTCCAGCCCACACAATTTGCTCACCAACTCGGGAAAAACCTGCCCAAAATCAGAAAATACTCAACCAAAGAAGGGAATAAAAGAAGATTTTTCAACATTCTTGCTTGCTTAACTTAGTATCCACATAATCGCTACAAAACTGACAACGGACTGCAAATAACTCGACTTTTAGCTGGGTCTAAGAGCGAAAATTGTGATAATTTACTCCCATTTCATGGGATTATCACAGGAGTTCATAGCACGCTCAGGATTAAGATCGAGTTACCTAGGTCATCGTATGAATATAGTCAGTTAAAACAGTAAACGGAGTTATAAAGTCTAAGTGACTATTTCGCGGTCCGATCTTATGCAAACTCATTGCATAGGACGCCCCCACTTGCATGTCTCCACATGAACGATTCAGGATCACATCGTTAGTACTATACAAAGTGGGCTGCGTCCATAGTGTCCCCAGAATAAGGTACCCAGCCTTATCCTTATACTATAGACCATTTTGGCTATTACTCGAACTTGATCCACTTTTATGTCATACATAAAGTTCAAGTATACATACTATAGCCAAGGGTTCTTTGTTCATTGGATTTGGGTTATAGAATACACAATTCACTTTATTCAATAACACATTTACTGAATAAACCTCAATAACATCTTTATAGTAAAAATAGAATATACATTCCATTTACAAAACCACGAGTTTTAGGACATAAAACCCAACATATTTAACTAGAACGTTCTCTTAATCCTAAGGTCTATCATGCAAAATACGAAAAGGGACGATCATCCACCTAATGCAAACAAGAGCCAACAAACTTGCTACTCTAATTAGCACAATGAACACGATCGACGCGATTAAGTCGTCAATTTAATCTACAACATGCCCATAATTAATTAAAGCGAGAATCAAGGGACAATAAAGCTACTGAAATTGATATGAAAATATAAAACATAATCTCACAAAAATACAAAGCTACAGACAATACACCTGGATTGGCATCGAAAGTCTAGCCGACTATCGACATGGTGAAGTCCGACACTAAGGCTCTATCAAAACTCCTAAAACTAGTATAAAACTAATGAAAACAATAAGAAAATGACTAAAAGGGTCTCCCAGTGGTGGAAAATTGAGAGACAAATGACCTAGTTAGGAAAAAGATCCTTTTATACAAATTGACGTAGCGTCAAGATGCTGTGGGCAGTGTCGAGACGCTACTAGCATCACGACAGGCTCACCGCAAAATTTTGGCTTTGTTGCTCAACACTTCACTTGTATAGCATCAAGACACTACCCTACATTTGCAACATTTTGTCTTCTTCAGCATCTTGATGTTGTCTGGGGCGTTGAGACTCTTTCTCTTGAGACATTTTGGTCATTTCACTCATTCTTTATGCTCGGTTGCCTGAATGACCTCCAAATTGATTCGAATTAACTCTAATTGATGCAAACGCTCAGAAACACATCATTTGCTCGAATTCCTACAAAATCAATAATTAAATTCATAAAAACCAACGAACTAGGATGAAATTAGTGAGATAAAATAAGACTTTTTAGGTCCTTTCACAATCCCCAACCTAAATCTTGCTAGTCCTCGAGCAAGGCACAAGCAAAACAATAAAGAGATTCATTGGTTAGAATCTTATGACTCTAACCTTGATGCTTAAGATAACCAATCATTTACAAAAGAATAAGCAAAGCTCATGCACAGTCCATCCACGAGAAATTTAAAAACCTTTCTTGTCATTGCTTGCGTGTGTGTGTTTTTAGCCTCCCTAATGTGGTCTTTACAAGCACGGAGTAGGTTTACAGGGTCCTCAATTATCTTCCCTCTACAATGGCCCTAAGCACTAATTATTCAGGTTTCCAAACAATCACGAGGGTAATAGGTTACTAGGTGCCTGAAAACTATCTTCGGGATAAACTTGCATCACCTTAACATACTAGCTTTCACACCACTGTTGTAGGGACCCTTACCCATAGCACTCGCTCGATGGATGGCCTAACTTATCACAACAAGGGTAACTCTTTTTACCTTTGATCACTAAACACATTACAAGTTTATTTTCTTTCTTTCTTTCTTTTCTTTTTTTTCTAAAAATAAAAACTTTCTTTCTAAGCTCAAATTTTCTTTTCTTTTCTTCTTTTGCATGCAAATAAGAAAACTTTTCTCCCTAAGTAACACATTACAAACCATCGTGGAAAGTTGCAGTTAAACTAGGACTTAAGCCTATCAGGGTGACAACAAACCTCTAGACCCCTTAAAGCTACCTTCAGACTTGAAGACAACACATGACAAGTTAATATGCACAAAACATGCAAGAAAATCAAATAATTTTTTTTAAATATGCTCAAATTAGGACAACGTGCTCAACTTCAATAAATTTGCAAATAAAAGCTATAGAAAGCGTGTCATAGATTGTCCTAATCATGAAGCATACAATCAACTCATCAAACAAATCAAGCTCAAAATTTTCAACAAAAATATATAGTCTAACGCACAAATACTCAGGACTCAACATTAAGCTCAATAACATAAAACCACCCCCAACCTAACAATTACTAACTTTATCCTTCTCTTATTTCTTTTGGAAAGGAGAAAAGGTTAAAGCATACAAAATAGCTCATTTATGCTTATCTCCATATAACTTGGTTAGATGTCATGACCTTGAACTATAATTCAACTTCAGTCATGTCTTGAAACCTAGATTGATGGTAGTCACTTGATATATATAGGAGTTCTATACGAACTTTGAGAAAGGTAAATGACATCTCAAAACCTTACAAAGAAGACCAATTGATCTTTACTTTCTTGGCAAGATTTGCATTTGTCAAATTGGGTAATTCATCCTCTTGAACACTTCATCAAAGAAGGCCTTCATAAATTTCCTTGATGATAGCTAGAATGGAAGGATGCTCTTCAATACTAAACAATGCATCCAATGGAGATGTTGACGCAAAAAACTTTTTTTACAAGACATTTTCTTTTTGTAATTCATTGGATGCACGTGGAAATTTTTTTTAACAATTTTTCAAATGAAAGCCTAACATATGGTAAAATTGCAACAATAATTCAAGTCTAAGGATAAAAATTTCAACATTTATTCAAGTCTAAGGTAATTTATTGTAGCATTTATCCAAGTTTAAGGTCTAATTTGATAGAGTTAAAAATTTAAGATAAAAATTAATTCATCATGCCAAGTTTAGTAAAAATTGAATTTTTCTCAACAAAAATTAAATTTATAAAGTTGAAAGCTGTGGGAAAAAAAGTTAATAAATACCATATTTTGGATGCTTAAATAAGAGTGTGCCTTATACATTATAAAAATTTGTGGTCAAGTTTAACAAATGTGAGTACATGACCTACATAAAGAAAATGATTTTGATTTAACCATTTTGGCATTACCTTTATTTTACTTTTAACACATTGACGATGTTAGTTCGAGTATTTATATGAGCATATATTTTCTCCAAAAAAAAAAGTGAGCATATACTTTTAACAAATTGACGATGTTAGTTTGAGTATTTATATGAGCATATATTTTCTCCAAAAAAAAAAAAGTGAGCATATATTAAAACCGCACGTGTTGGAGAAATTTATTAGGTCTGTGAATATTAGGTGAGAAAATAATATACTAAGAACAGAAATAGTTATTCTTTTTTTAAGAAAAAAAATCAATGAATAAAATATACATTTTAAAAGTTCAATGACCGAATAAAAAAAAACTTAAATTTTAGGGAACGAAATGAACATTTTAAAAGTTGAAAGACCAAAATAGAATAGACTTCATAGTTTAGGACCAAAATGAAATTAAAGCATTTATTTTATATAATTTTATCTACTACAAAATAGAGTTTAATTTTGAGTATGCCTTTGTGATAATTGACATGTAACCAAGGTCAGAAGTTCAAAATGTCCCCTCCTTGAAGGTTGTTGAACTAAAAAAAAATGAAATTATATATAATAATATAAATTGTAAAAAAGAAAGAAAAAAAAGTGTTAAAAAAATTGGGTTTTAATATGCGAAAAAACGCGAAAACATGGCCACTAGCGGAGAAAAGTCTTTAAATCAAATGTGAAGTCCTCTGCTCTGTAGATTATTGAGGGGCCATGGCCAAGTGTTTGATGAGCCACTTATGTTAATGCATTCTTATCCATTTTTGCTCTGTTTTCTTCAAAAACATTCCCCTGGCAGAGAAAATTGTTACTTCACCGTTTCCGATTTTTTTCTGTTCATTGCTTTTGTGATGGGTTCTCCCTTTGCTCTGGTAGAATCATCGTCTTCTTCTCCAAAGTTCGAATGGAGTTATGATGTGTTTTTGAGTTTTAGAGGAGAGGATACTCGTTCCACCTTCACCAGTCATCTTGACATGGCCTTGCGTCAAAAGGGAGTCAATGTCTTTATAGACGACAAGCTCAACAGGGGTGAGCAAATCTTTGAATCCCTTTTGAAATCTATAGAGGAAGCTTTGATTTCGATTGTTATATTCTCTGAAAATGATGCGTCTTCCTCTTGGTGTTTGGATGAATTGGAGAAAATAATTGAGTGTAAGAAATCCAAGGGCCAAAGAGTTTGGCCTATTTTCTACAAGGTGGATCCATCGGATATACGACAACAAACGGGTAGTTTTGGAGAAGCATTGGCCAAACATCAACCTAAGTTCATCATGAAGATCCAAACATGGAGGGATGCTCTCACTGCTGCTGCCAATTTATCTGGTTGGAATCTAGGAACTAGGTATGTTAGTTTTTGCAGAGATTTTAATGTCTCTTTTCCTGTCCAAATTTCATTTTCAATTCCTTATTTTTGTTTTTCCATTTTGTGAACGCATTAACTGATCCCCATGAAACAACCCAACAACAAAAAAAACAGACTAATTTTAATTTTAGAATATTCCATCTTAAGATGCAGTTTAACTTCATCTACTATTTCCTATGTTCATCGTCTTTTATTTTTGTATGATGTATTAAACAACAGGAAGGAGCTGATCTTATTCAAGACCTTGTTAAAGAAGTGTTGTCTATATTACATCACACTTTCACGCCTTTATATGTGGCTAAGTATCCAGTTGGAATTGATTCTCAATTAGAACTTTTGAATCACTCCCAATATTGGACACAACATTTGTCTGATTGTGTTTACATGGTGGGAATTTACGGCATTGGAGGTATTGGTAAGACAACTTTGGCCAAAGCTTTATACAATAAGATTGCTAATCAATTTGAAGGTAGCTGTTTTCTATCAAATGTTAGAGAAGCTTCAAAGCATAATTCAATGGCCTTGTTCAACTACAGGAAAAGTTATTCAATGAGATCTTAAAGGACGATTTGAAGGTTGGCAATCTTGACAAAGGAATTAACATCATAAGAAATAGACTGTGTTCTAAGAAAGTTCTTATAGTTCTTGATGATGTGGATAAGCTTGAGCAATTAGAAGCATTGGTTGGTGGGCGTGACTGGTTCGGAATTGGTAGTAAAATCATCGTGACAACAAGAAATAATCATTTACTTTCTAGTCATGGATTCGACAAAATGTATTATATTCGAGGATTGGATCAAGACAAAGCCCTTGAGCTTCTTAGTTGGCATGCTTTTAAGGAAAGTCATCCATCAAGTAATTATTTAGACCTTTCAAAACGTGCTACAAGTTATTGTAAAGGTCATCCTTTGGCTCTTGCTGTTTTGGGTTCTTTCCTGTGTGGTAGAGACCGATCAAAATGGGAAAGCATATTAGATGAATTTGAAAACTCTCTGAGCAAAGATATTAAAGATATTCTTCAAATAAGCTTTGATGGGCTTGAAGACAAAGTAAAAGATATTTTCCTTGACATTTCTTGTTTATTTGTGGGAGAGAAAGTTGATAACGTTAAGAAGATGTTAAACACATGTTATCTCAATCTGGATTTTGGAATTATAGTTCTCATGGATCTTTCACTTATGACGGTTGAAAATGGCAAGGTGCAAATGCATGATTTAATACGACAGATGGGTCATAACATAATATATGGTGAATCTTCTGAGTCTGGAAAAAGGAGTAGGTTGTGGTTGGAAAAAGACATTTCGGAAGTGTTTATAGAGAACTCAGTAAGTAACCTTACTCAAAGTATATCTTTTATTTACTTATTTCCTAGACTCTATGATGGAAAATGTTGGTGAAAGTAAGTTGTGTCAATAACGTTAAATTACTAAATTTATGACTTTGTAGGGAACAGATGCAGTTAAAGCCATAAAGTTGGACTTGCCTAAACCCACAAGGCTACACATTGATGCTCAAGCTTTTAGAAACATGAAAAATCTGAGATTGCTTATTGTTCGAAATGCAAGATTTTCCACAAAGCTTGAGTATCTACCTAATAGCTTAAACTGGATTGAGTGGGATGGATTTGCTCAATCATCTTTGCCGCGGGACTTTATTATGAAAAATCTTGTTGAACTAGATTTGCAACATAGCTTCATCAGAAATCTGGGGAAAGGATTTAAGGTAATTATATTTCTACCGTTGTATTTAATTGGAAGCTACTTCGCTGATTTTCTTAGAAATTTTAATGGGCAGCTTACTTTTTTTAAAATAAAAAACTTACAAATGTGCATATTTAAAATAATGATTTGCAAATATATGACAATTTTGTAAAACAAATATATTTGAAAATTTTTTGAAACTAGTAAATGATTTATTAACATAAATAATAGTAATAAGTGTGTTCTTGTTATATGTGCTAGTACGTCATTGATCCATGTAAAGTCATGATACTCTTCTTTTATTAACTTAAAATTTTTTAATGGGTAGCTTACTTTCTTTATTTGCAAGTATGTTTTTCTAAAGTTATTGCAAATATTAAATTTTTCCAAAAAAAAAAAATAAGCTGTTTTAAATCATGATTATTGCAAGTATGTTTTTCTAAAGTTATTGCAAGTATGTTCTTATTTTATGCCATAGTCATGGATTAAATGTAAATAGATTATTAATCTAGATATGGATTAAGTATAATTATAACAATCACTCATTAATTTATTTGGACGACAAAGTTTGTTATTGGTTTACTTATTTATTGATGAATAGGTATAACTACTAGTTTACGTATACATTGATTAATGGTTATTATTGATTGATTTATATTATATTTTTTATATACTTACAATTATTCTTTTAGCTGGTATTTTTATAATATTTTATCTAAATTATGCTTGATATGCCAATTCGTACCCCTTTCCTTTTTGTTTTAGGATTGTTTTAGGTTGAAGCGTGTTGATCTTAGCTACTCTACTTCATTAGAGAAAATTCCTGATTTCTCTGCAGCACCAAACCTTGAAGAATTGTGTGTTAGGAATTGCACAAATTTAAGAACGATTGATAAGTCTGTTGTTTCTCTCGATAAACTTATTATCCTAGACCTGTATGGTTGTTCTAACCTTAAAAAGCTTCCAAGCTACTTCATGTTAAAGTCTCTTGAAGTTTTGAATCTCTCTTACTGCAAAAAGCTTGAGAAAATTCCAGACTTGTTTGCATCATCAAACCTTGAGAAATTGTATCTCGAAGAATGCACAAATTTAAGAATGATTCCTGAGTCTATTGGATCTTTGGATAAGCTTATTACCTTGAAGCTTTCGCAATGCACTAACCTTGAAAAGCTTCCAAGCTACTTCATGTTAAAGTCTCTTGAAGTTTTGAATCTCTCTTACTGCAAAAAGCTTGAGAAAATTCCAGACTTGTTTGCATCATCAAACCTTGAGAAATTGTATCTCGAAGAATGCACAAATTTAAGAATGATTCCTGAGTCTATTGGATCTTTGGATAAGCTTATTACCTTGAATCTTTCGCAATGCACTAACCTTGAAAAGCTTCCAAGCTACCTCAGGTTAAAGTCTCTTGTCAATTTACTGCTTTCTGGCTGTTCCAAGCTTGAAAAGTTTCCAGAAATTGCTGAAAACATGAATTCTTTAAATGATTTGCTTTTGGAGTTTACCGCTATAACGGAGCTACCTTCATCAATTGGAAATCTTACTGGGCTCTCGATATTATACCTGACTGGTTGCACAAACCTCATCTCCCTTCCGAGTACAATTTATTTGTTAGAGAGTCTTGTGGAACTTCGTCTTCGTAGGTGTTGTAAACTTGAAAAGCTTCCCTATAAATGGGAGCCAGACAGAGCCAACAAACCACCATGCTCTAGCTCTTCTTCAAAAAGTATGGAAACTTCATGGAGCTCGGAATTTCCCATGCAATTACTAGTTCCAAAACAAAGCTTATGTTCCAAGTTCAGTGTGTTGGATCTTGAATATTGCAACATATCAAATGCAGATTTTTTGGAAATTTTATGTAATGTCGCCCCTTTCTTATCGGAACTACGCATGTCGGAAAACAAATTCTCTAGTTTACCCTCGTGTCTTCATAAGTTTATGTTCTTGTGGAGTCTTGAATTAAGGAATTGCAAGTTTCTACGAGAGATTCCAAACCTTCCCCAGAGTATACAAAATTTGGATGCTAGTGGGTGCAAATCATTGGCTACAACTCCAGATAACATTGTGGATATAATATCAAAAAAACAGGTTCATCTCTTTTCATTCAATTTCTCTTAATATTTGTCCATATATATATATATATATATATATATATCTTGTTTTCCTCTCTTGCAAATTAACATTTTATGCATATGAATTATTCTTATTCTATAGGACATTACATTGGGTGAGATTTCAAGAGAGTTCTTACTAACAGACAGTGAGATTCCAGACTGGTTTAGCTATCAGTCAACAACAAATTTGGTGAGGGCTAGCGTTCGTCACTGTCCAGATATAGAAAGAAGTTTAGCTGCATGTATTAATTTTAAAGTGGATGGAGATTCATATAAAAGGGGGGCCCAAATTTCATGCAACATATTCATCGGAAACTGGCTCCATCGTTCTTCCATAAAAGAATTTGCTCCATCAAAATCAGAATATATGTGGTTAGTAACAACTTCTCTAGCATTTACTTCTGTGGAGGTGAAGGATTGGAATGAGGTTTTAGTTTGGTTTGAGGTTCAAGAACTTAATGACGTTATTGTAAGTATAAGAAGCTGTGGTGTCCATGTCACTGAAGAGCTCCATGGGATACAAACGGACGTCGAGGGGCCGATGGTAAATTATACTGATTTACAACTGGACAAATTGCCAAATCTGTAAGTGAGCCTACATTATATTCCCACTTTTATTGATCGTTTCCTTGATATTTATTTACTTTTTTTGAGTGAAATTATTGATTGTTTCCTTGTTATTTGTTTACATTTTTGGAGCTGTGTGATTATTAATTGTTTTAATAAGGCTTGATCGGTTCTGAACTTGTGGAAATTCTACGGACAACATAACCTTTGGCCGCATCACTTTTGTCATATTTAAAATTAGTCTAAAACATGCATTTAATCATTCTAAATCATTTTAACATTTGGTTTTACATTTTAAAAATGTGATTTATATACCATCAAAATTGATTAAGGACATGTTTGGAAATGATTTTAGAAATAGTGACTTTAGCAAAATCGATTTGTTTATAATTGATTCATTAACAATGATTTTCATATAATCATTTAATATTTGGTTCTACACTTTTAATAGTGATTTTCTTATAATCAAAAGTGATTTTCAATGACTAAGGACATGTCTTTAGAATAAGTGTTTTAAGCTAAGCAATTTAATTATTTATGATTAGTTTTGTAAAAGTGTTTAGTTACACATCATTTTAATATTTAGTTCTACACTTGTAAAAGTGATTTTAATTTAATTAAAAGTATTTTTTTAAAATGATTAATGCTTGTTTTCAAAGGTGGTTTTAGAATCATCAAATTACTAAAAGACTAATACATTTGAGATTTAAAAAAATAGAAGGTGGTAGACAAAATTATCTAAAAAGATTAAAAAAAAAATAATTAAGAGAGAAGAAATAGAAAGCTAGAAAAAAGTTTCAGAGAGAAAAAAAATGTTAGAGACAAAGTGAGATAAAAATTTTAGAGAGAAAAAAATATGAAGATAGAGAAATAACGTTAGAGAGATATACAAAAAAAAATTAGGAAGAAAAAAATTTAAGAGGGGAAAGAAGTCGAGAGTTAGGGACAAAAAAGTTCAAGAGCAAAAATTTAGGAAAGAGGTAAAAAATTAGATAGAAAAAAGTTAAAGAGATATAAAAATTATAGAGAGAGAAAAAAGTTAGAGAGAGGAACAAAAAAATTTATAGATAAAATAAAATGTTAGAGCCATTGGAGAGAAAAAAGTGGGAAAATTGAATAAAAATTTAAAAAAGAGTAAGTTAGTGATAGACTTTTTTTTTTAGTTCAACAATATGTGAGTTGGGAGATTTAAACATTTGACCTCTTCCTCAAGATCACATGTTTTATTTCGATTGAGCTATACTCATGTTGGTGTTAGGAATAGACACTATAAAACTTTAGAGAGAAAAATTAGAGATAAATAACGTTAGAGATGGAGAAAAATTTTAGAAAGAAAAAAACAACTTTTTTCAAAATTTTAGACCAAAATAAAGTGCAAACAGGACAAGATTTTTTTAATATGAAAAAACAATCATTTTAAAAAACAAGATTGCTCATAATCACTTGACAAAAATCACTAGAAAATTACCTCCCTAGTGTTGACCAAGAAATAAGAATCACTTACTCACCATTACAAAATATCACAATTTTGAAAAAAAAAAGTGATTTAGTCAATCCAAAATCACTCCGAAACATGCCCTAAATGCGTATTTTGAAGTGGTATTGAACTCTTAAACAGTTCAACTAGTATTGCCAACATGAGCATAGCTCAACTAACATAAAACATGTATCTTCGATCAAGAGGTCATAAGTTTGAATCTCCCACCCTACATATTGTTAGAACTCAAAAAACAATTCAACTAATATTTATAATTAGTATTAGAAATTAGTTTATATTTGATGATTTGATTTGTTTTGGCATTAATTGTGTTGAGTTGTAATTAGTTGAATGTCCTCCTGACATGTAAATTGTGCTGTGTTTTGATCTTGTGTATGATGTTGTTTTAATGGCACAGGGATATTGAGGGTTCTTTTGTCAAACGCCATGTTCAAGCAATCTCCGCCAAATATAATTGCAAAGCAATGTTACATGTATTCAATAATAATTATGATTCAGATAGAATGGATTCCAAAATACAACCTATGACTTTTCCCTTGCATGCAACATCTAATGGTTTTACAGTGATAGCTGGCATGGAAGGCATGGGAGAGACTGCACTCGCCAAAGCTTTATGGAACCAACTTGAGCGTACAATGGGTTCCGATTGGAACAAAGCTTTAGATAATCATAGATGCATTCTCATGGTACGAGGAAGACGGCTGTGTAGTTTAACTTATTTGGAGCTGGGGAAGGATCAAGATCGTGAAACAAGAACTAATTATATCACTAGACAGATACTCTCCTCCAAAAAATACCACATATTCTTTCATAGTGTAGAATCTAAACAGCTAGAACCATGCATTGATGGACAGCGTTGGTATGCTGCTATACATGGCCATTGTTCTAAAAGAACTCATCATTTATTTATTGGAAGCGTTGGAGATATATCCCGAAGCGCTTAATTTTATATATAAAAGGAAAGAGAAAGCTTTTCTTTCAGGGCGTTTTTGTTTTTGGAAGAGGAAACATAGGGGAAGATGATTTTCTGCGTAAATGGGAGAAAGCAGTGGACATTCTTCGCTGCACCAATTTTCTCTTAGTTTGTACTTCCAATTTGTGAACGAGATTTTAGTTCATCATGGATTCTTTTACTTTTATGAATCATTTAATTCCATGTCTAAACATAAATGCATTATTCCTAGCAACAATAATTTAAGTGTAAGGGTAAAAATTTTAACATTTATTCAAGTCTAAGGTAATTGTTGTAGCATTTATCCAAGTTTAAGATCCAATTTGATAAAGTTAAAAATTTAAGATATAAATTGATTCATCATGCCAAGTTTAGTAAAAATTGAATTTTTCTCCACAAAAGTAAAATTATAAAGTCGAAAGCTGTGGGAAAAAAATGTTAATAAATACCATATTTTGATGCTTAAATAAGAGTGTGCCTTATGCATTATAAAAATTTGTGGTCAAGTTTAACAAATTTGAGTACATGACCTACATAAAGAAAATGATTTTGATTTAACCATTTTGTCATTACCGTTATTTTACTTTTAACAAATTGACAATGTAGTTCGAGTATTTATATGAGCATATATTTTCTCCAAAAAAAAAAAGTGAGCATATATTAAAACCGCATGTCTTGGAGAAATTTATTAGGTCAGTGAATATTACGTGAGAAAATAATATACTAAGGATGAAAATAGTTTTTTTTTTTTTTTAGAAAAAATCAATGAATAAAATATACATTTTCAAAGTTCAATGACCGAATAAAAAAAACTTAAATTTTAGGGATCGAAATGAACATTTTAAAAGTTGAAAGACAAAAATAGAATAAACTTCATATAGTTTAAGACCAAAATGAAATTAAAGAATTTATTTTATATAATTTTATCTACTACAAAATAGAGTTTAATTTTGAACATAGTTCTGTGATAATTGACATGTAATCGAGAGATACAGAATGTCCCACTTCTTGAATGTTGTTGAACTCAAAAAGAAAAAAAAAGAAAAAGATTTGAAATTATATATAATAATATAAATTGTAAAAAAAAAAAAGATAAAGAAAAAA
Source organism: Trichosanthes truncata (assembly GCA_033996785.1). Taxonomy (NCBI): domain Eukaryota; kingdom Viridiplantae; phylum Streptophyta; class Magnoliopsida; order Cucurbitales; family Cucurbitaceae; genus Trichosanthes; species Trichosanthes truncata. The sequence goes on along the minus strand of JAWPNB010000004.1, from coordinate 39,627,110 downwards.
AGTGTTAAAAAATTGGGTTTTAATATGCGACAAAGCGCAGAAAAATGGCCACTAGTGGGATAAATTATTCCGTCACAATGTGGCTATTTCATAATAGTGAATTCAATAATTCTTATGCTCCCTAATAACCACTGGATATAAATTCGAGGTATTTCTCTCTTCATCTAATGGTGAAAAACTATCAATCATATTGTAATGGCCTCACCGAATAATTTCTCCACTAATGGAGAAAAGTCTTTAAATAAAATACAGAACGCCCCACTTCTTCAATGTGTACACCTCTGCTCTGTAAATTATTGAGGGGCCATGGCCAAGTGTTTGATGAGCCACTTATTTTAATGCATTCTTATCCATTTTTGCTCTGTTTTCTTCAAAAACATTCCCCTGGCAAAGAAAATTGTTACTTCACCGTTTCCGAATTTTTTTCTGTTCATTGCTTTTGTGATGGGTTCTCCCTTTGCTCTGGTAGAATCATCGTCTTCTTCTCCAAAGTTCGAATGGAGTTATGATGTGTTTTTGAGTTTTAGAGGAGAGGATACTCGTTCCACCTTCACCAGTCATCTTGACATGGCCTTGCGTCAAAAGGGAGTCAATGTCTTTATAGACGACAAGCTCAACAGGGGTGAGCAAATCTTTGAATCCCTTTTGAAATCTATAGAGGAAGCTTTGATTTCGATTGTTATATTCTCTGAAAATGATGCGTCTTCCTCTTGGTGTTTGGATGAATTGGAGAAAATAATTGAGTGTAAGAAATCCAAGGGCCAAAGAGTTTGGCCTATTTTCTACAAGGTGGATCCATCGGATATACGACAACAAACGGGTAGTTTTGGAGAAGCATTGGCCAAACATCAACCTAAGTTCATCATGAAGATCCAAACATGGAGGGATGCTCTCACTGCTGCTGCCAATTTATCTGGTTGGAATCTAGGAACTAGGTATGTTAGTTTTTGCAGAGATTTTAATGTCTCTTTTCCTGTCCAAATTTCATTTTCAATTCCTTATTTTTGTTTTTCCATTTTGTGAACGCATTAACTGATCCCCATGAAACAACCCAACAACAAAAAAAACAGACTAATTTTAATTTTAGAATATTCCATCTTAAGATGCAGTTTAACTTCATCTACTATTTCCTATGTTCATCGTCTTTTATTTTTGTATGATGTATTAAACAACAGGAAGGAGCTGATCTTATTCAAGACCTTGTTAAAGAAGTGTTGTCTATATTACATCACACTTTCACGCCTTTATATGTGGCTAAGTATCCAGTTGGAATTGATTCTCAATTAGAACTTTTGAATCACTCCCAATATTGGACACAACATTTGTCTGATTGTGTTTACATGGTGGGAATTTACGGCATTGGAGGTATTGGTAAGACAACTTTGGCCAAAGCTTTATACAATAAGATTGCTAATCAATTTGAAGGTAGCTGTTTTCTATCAAATGTTAGAGAAGCTTCAAAGCATAATTCAATGGCCTTGTTCAACTACAGGAAAAGTTATTCAATGAGATCTTAAAGGACGATTTGAAGGTTGGCAATCTTGACAAAGGAATTAACATCATAAGAAATAGACTGTGTTCTAAGAAAGTTCTTATAGTTCTTGATGATGTGGATAAGCTTGAGCAATTAGAAGCATTGGTTGGTGGGCGTGACTGGTTCGGAATTGGTAGTAAAATCATCGTGACAACAAGAAATAATCATTTACTTTCTAGTCATGGATTCGACAAAATGTATTATATTCGAGGATTGGATCAAGACAAAGCCCTTGAGCTTCTTAGTTGGCATGCTTTTAAGGAAAGTCATCCATCAAGTAATTATTTAGACCTTTCAAAACGTGCTACAAGTTATTGTAAAGGTCATCCTTTGGCTCTTGTTGTTTTGGGTTCTTTCCTGTGTGGTAGAGACCGATCAAAATGGGAAAGCATATTAGATGAATTTGAAAACTCTTTGAGCAAAGATATTAAAGATATTCTTCAAATAAGCTTTGATGGGCTTGAAGACAAAGTAAAAGATATTTTCCTTGACATTTCTTGTTTATTTGTGGGAGAGAAAGTTGATAATGTTAAGAAGATGTTAAACACATGTTATCTCAATCTGGATTTTGGAATTATAGTTCTCATGGATCTTTCACTTATGACGGTTGAAAATGGCAAGGTGCAAATGCATGATTTAATACGACAGATGGGTCATAACATAATATATGGTGAATCTTCTGAGTCTGGAAAAAGGAGTAGGTTGTGGTTGGAAAAAGACATTTCGGAAGTGTTTATAGAGAACTCAGTGAGTAACCTTACTCAAAGTATATCTTTTATTTACTTATTTCCTAGACTCTATGATGGAAAATGTTGGTGAAAGTAAGTTGTGTCAATAACGTTAAATTACTAAATTTATGACTTTGTAGGGAACAGATGCAGTTAAAGCCATAAAGTTGGACTTGCCTAAACCCACACGGCTACACATTGATGCTCAAGCTTTTAGAAACATGAAAAATCTGAGATTGCTTATTGTTCGAAATGCAAGATTTTCCACAAAGCTTGAGTATCTACCTAATAGCTTAAACTGGATTGAGTGGCATGGATTTGCTCAATCATCTTTGCCGCGGGACTTTATTATGAAAAATCTTGTTGAACTAGATTTGCAACATAGCTTCATCAGAAATCTGGGGAAAGGATTTAAGGTAATTATATTTCTACCGTTGTATTTAATTGGAAGCTACTTCGCTGATTTTCTTAGAAATTTTAATGGGCAGCTTACTTTTTTTAAAATAAAAAATTTACAAATGTATATTTTTAAAATAATGATTTGCAAATATATATGACATTTTTGTAAAAAAAAATATTTGAAAATTTTTTTAAACTACTAAATGATTTATTAAGATAAACAATAGTAATAATGTGTTCTTGTTGTATGTGCTAGTACGTCATTGATCCATTTAAAGTCATGATGCTCTTATTTTATTGATTTAAAAATTTTTAATGGGTAGCTTACTTTCTTTATTTGCAAGTATGATTTCTAAACTTGCTGCAAATATGAAATTTTTCCAAAAAAAAAAAACTGTTTTAAATCATATTATTGCAAGTATGTTTTTCTAAAGTTATTGCAACTATGTTCTTATTTTATGCCATCGTTATGGATTAAATGTAAATAGATTATTAATCTAGATATGGATTAAGTATAATCATAACAATCACTCATTAACTTATTTGGACAACAAAGTTTGTTACTGGTTTACTTAGTTATTGATGAATAATAACTACTAGTTTACCCATACATTGATTAATGATTATTATTGATTGATTTATTTTTTATTTTTTCTATACTTACAATTATTCTTTTAGCTGGTATTTTTATAATATTTGTTCTAAATTATGTTTGATATGCCAATTATGTACCCCTTTTCTTTTGGTTTCTTTTTCATATATCTTAGGATTGTGAAAGGTTGAAGCGTGTTGATCTTAGCAACTCTACTTTGTTAGAGAAAATTCCTGATTTCTCTGCAGCATCAAACCTTGAAAAATTGAATCTTAGCAATTGCACAAATTTAAGAACGATTGATAAGTCTGTTGTTTCTCTCGATAAGCTTATTACCCTACAACTTGTTGGTTGTTCTAACCTTAAAAAGCTTCCAAGCTACTGCATGTTAAAGTCTCTTGAAGTTTTGAATCTCTCTTGCTGCAAAAAGCTTGAGAAAATTCCAGACTTATCTGCATCATCAAACCTTGAGATATTGTATCTCGATGAATGCACAAATTTAAGAATGATTCCTGAGTCTATTGGATCTTTGGATAAGCTTATTACCTTGAATCTTTCGCAATGCACTAACCTTGAAAAGCTTCCAAGCTACCTCAGGTTAAAGTCTCTTCACAGTTTAAATCTTTCTGGCTGTTGCAAGCTTGAAAAGTTTCCAGAAATTGCTGAAAACATGAATGTGTTAAATTTTTTGTATCTGGACTTTACCTTTATAAAGGAGTTACCTTCATCAATTGGATATCTTACTAAGCTCTCGACATTAAAGCTGACTGGTTGCACAAACCTCATCTCCCTTCCGAGTACAATTTATTTGTTAGAGAGTCTTGAGGAACTTCATCTTCGTGGGTGTTGTAGACTGTAAAAGCTTCCCTATAAATGGGAGCCAGCCAGAGCCAACAAACCACCATGCTCTAGCTCGTCTTCAAAAAGTATGGAAACTTCATGTAGCTCAGAATTTCCCATGCATCTAGTTCCAAAACAAAGTTTAAGTTCCGAGCTCACTTGGTTGGATCTTGAATATTGCAATATATCAAATGCAGATTTTTTGGAAATTTTATGTAATTTCGCCCCTTTCTTATCGGAACTACGCTTGTCGGAAAACAAATTCTCTAGTTTACCCTCGTGTCTCCATAAGTTTATGTCCTTGTGGAATCTTGAATTAAGGAATTGCAAGTTTCTTCGAGAAATTCCAAGCCTTCCCCAGAATATACAAAATTTGGATGCCCGTGGGTGCAAATCATTGGCTAGAAGTCCAGATAGCATTCTGGATATAATATCAAAAAAACAGGTTCATCTCTTTTCATTCAATTTCTCTTACTTTGACTCTATCTTGTTTTCCTCTCTTGTAAATTAACATTTTATGCATATGAATTATTCTTATTCTATAGGAGGACTTTACACTATTGGGCGAGATTTCAAGAGAGTTCTTACTAACAGACAGTGAGATTCCAGACTGGTTTAGGCATCGGACTAAAACAAATGTGGTGAGGGCTAGCGTTCGTCACTGTCCAAATATAGAAAGAAGTTTAGCTGCATGTGTTAATTTTAAAGTGGATGGAGATTCATATAAAAGGTGGGGCCAAATTTCATGTAAAATATACATCGGAAATAGGCTCCATCATCGTTCTTTCAATAGAGAATTTGTTCCATCAAAATCAGAATATATGTGGTTAGTAACAATTTCTCTAGCATTTACTTCTGTGGAGGTGAAGGATTGGAATGACGTTTTCGTCTGCTTTGAGGTTCAAAAACGTAATAACGTTATTGTCAGTATAAGAAGCTGTGGTGTCCATGTCACTTGAGCAATTAGAAGCATGGGTTGGTGGGCATGATTGGTTTGGCCTTGGTAGTAAGATCATCGTGACAACAATTTACTTTCTAGCCATGAATTTGATCAAATGCATGATATTCAAGGATTGGATCAAGACAATGCCCTTGAGCTTTTCAGTTGGCATGCTTTTAAGGAAAGTCATTCATCAAGTAATTATTTGGACCTTTCAGAACGTGCTACAACTTATTGTAAAGGTCTTCCTTTGGCTCTTGTTGTTTTGGGTTCTTTTCTTCGTGGTAGAGACCTATCAAAATAGGAAAGCATATTAGATAAATTTGAAAACTCTCTCAGCAAAGATATTAAAGATATTCTTCAAATAAGCTATGATGGCCCTGAAGACAATGTAAAGGATATTTTCCTCGATATTTCCTGTTTGTTCGTGGGAGAGAAAGTTGATGATGTTAAGAATGTGTTAAACACATGTCATCTCGATCTGGAGTTTGGAATTACAGTTCTCAAAGATTTTTCACTTATTACGATTGAAAATCATGAGATGCAAATGCATGATTTAATACGACAGATGGGTAATACAATAGTACATGATGAATCTTTTCAGTCTGGAAAAAGGAGTAGGTTGTGGTTTGAAAAAGACATTTTGGAGGTGTTTAGAGCGAAATCAGTGAGTAACCTTACTCAAAAGTATCTTTTATTTACTTATTTCCAATGCTTTGTGATGAAAAATGTTGGTGAAAGTAAGTTGTGTCAATAACGTTAAATTACTAAATTTATGACTTTGTAGGGAACAGATGCAGTTAAAGCCATAAAGTTGGACTTGGCTAATCCCAGAGAGCTAAACGTTGATGCACAAGCTTATAGAAACATGAAAAACCTGAGATTGCTTTTTGTTCGAAATGCAATATTTTCCACAAAGCCTGAGTTTCTACCTGATAACTTAAAGTGGATTGAGTGGCATTAATTTGCTCATCCATCTTTGCCGTCGTGCTTTATTACGAAAAAACTTGTTGGACTAGATTTGCAACTTAGCTTCATCAAAAATTTGGGGAAAGGATTTAAGGTAATTATATTTTTACCTGGGTATTTGATTGGAAGCTTCTTCGCTGATTTTCTTAGAAATTTTAATGGGCAGCTTACTTTTTTTTTTTTTTAAATAAAAAACTTACAAATGTATATTGTAAAAATAATAATTTGCAAATTTATGACATTTTTGTATATATATATATATATATATATATATATATTTGAAAAACTTTTTAAACTAGTAAATGTTTTATTAACATAAATAATAGTAATAATTGTTGATCCATGTAAAGTCATGATGCTCTTATTTTATTAATTTAAAAATTTTTGATGGGTAGCTTACTTTCTTTATTTGCAAGTATGTTTTTTCTAAAGTCATTGCCAATATTAAATTTTTCCAAAAAAAAAACTGTTTTAAATCATGATTATTGCAAGTATGTTTTTCTAAAGTTATTGCAAGTATGTTCTTATTTTATGCCACAGTCATGGATTAAATGTAAATAGATTATTAATCTAGATATGGATTAAGTATAATCATAACAATCACTCATTAACTTATTTAATTGGACGACAAATTTTGTTGCTGGTTTACTTATTTATTGATGAATAGATATAACTACTAATTTACGTATACATTGATTAATGGTTATTATGGATTGATTTATATTTTATTTTTTCTATACTTACAATTATTCTTTTAGCTGGTATTTTTATAATATTTGATCTAAATTATGTTTGATATGCCAATTACGTACCCCTTTTCTTTTGGTTTCCTTTTGCATATGTTTTAGGATTGTGAAAGGTTGAAGTTTGTTGATCTTAGCAACTCTACTGTATTAGAGAAAATTCCTGATTTCTCTGCAGCATCAAACCTTGAAGAATTGTATCTTAGCAATTGCACAAATTTAAGAACCATTGATAAGTCTATTTTTTCTCTTGACAAGCTTATTATTCTAAACCTTGATAGTTGTTTTAAACTTAAAAAGCTTCCAAGCTACACCATGTTAAAGTCGCTTAAACATTTGGAGTTCTCTTACTGCAAAAAGCTTGAGAAAATTCAAGACGTGTCTGCATCATCAAACCTTAAGAGATTGTTGCTCGACGAATGCACAAATTTAAGAATGATTCCTGAGTCTATTGGATCCTTGGATAAGTTTATTGTCTTGGATCTTTCGCAATGCACTAACCTTGAAAAGCTTCCAAGCTACCTCAGGTTAAAGTCTCTTAGCACTTTAAAGCTTTCTGGCTGTTGCAAGCTTGAAAAGTTTCCAGAAATTGCTGAAAACATGAATTCTCTTTAGGTCCCATTTGATAACTATTTGATTTTTAGTTTTTGAAAATTAAGCCTATAAATACTACTTCCACCTATGGTTTTTCATTTTTTATCTACTTTTTAGATGTGTTTTCAAAAACCAAGCCAAGTTTTGAAAACTAAAAAAAGTAGTTTTCAAAAACTTGTTTTTGTTTTTGGAATTTGACTAAGAATTCAAGTGTTTTCTTAAAAAAGATGGAAACCATTGTAGAGAAAATGAAAGTTATTGTAGAGAAATGGTGAGAAAACAAGCACAATTTTCAAAAACTAAAAAACAAAAATAAAATGGTTATCAAATGGGGCCTTAGCTATTTTGAATTTGGAGTTTACCTCTATAAAGGAGCTACCTTCATCAATTGGATATCTTACTAAGCTCTGGACATTAAAGCTGACTGGTTGCACAAACCTCATCTCCCTTCCGAGTACAATTTATTTGTTAAAGAGTCTTCAGGAACTTCATCTTCGTGGGTGTTGTAGACTTGAAAAGCTTCCCTATAAATGGGAGCCAGCCAGAGCCAACAAACCACTATGCTCTAGCTCTTCTTCAAAAAGTTTTGAAACTTCATGGAGCTCAGAATCTCCCATGCATTTACTAGTTCCAAAACAAAGCTTATGTTCCAAGTTCGTTGAGTTGGATCTTGCATATTGCAACATATCAAATACAGATTTTTTGGAAACTTTATGTAATGTCGCCCCTTTCTTATCTCATCTTTGGTTGTCGGAAAACAAATTCTCTAGTTAACCCTCGTGTTTCCATAAGTTTATGTCCTTGTGGTATCTTGAATTAAGGAATTGCAAGTTTCTTGGAGAAATTCCAAGCCTTCCCCAGAATATAATAAAAATGGATGCCCAAGGGTGCAAATCATTGACTAGAAGTCCAGATAACATTTTGGATATAATATCAAACAAACAGGTTCATCTCTTGTCATTCAATTTCTCTTACTTTGACTATATATTGTTTTCCTCTCTTGTAATTAAATTAACATTTTATGCATATGAATTATTCTTATTCTATAGGTCTTAAGATATGATGAGATTAGATTTCAAGAGAGTTCTTACTAACAAACAGTAAGATTCCAGACTGGTTTAGCTGTCAGTCTACAACAAATTTCGTGAGCGCTAGCTTTCGTCACTGTCCAGATATAGAAATAACTGTAGCTGCATGTGTTAATTTTAAAGTGGATGGAGAATCATATAAAAGGGGAGCCCAAATTTATTGTTACATATTCGTCGCAGACCGGCTCCATCATCGTTCTGTGAATAGAGAATTTGTTCCATCAAAATCAGAATATATGTGGTTAGTAACAACTTCTCTAACATTTACTTCTGTGGAGGATTGGAATGACGTTTCAGTCTGGTTTGACGTTCAAGAATGTAATAACATTGTAAGTATAATAAGCTGTGGCGTCCATGTCACTTAAGAGCTCCATGGGATACAAACGGACGTCAATTGGCCGGCCGATTGGTAAATTATACTGATTTACAACTGGACAAATTGCCAAATCTGTAAGTGAGCCTACATTATATTACCATTATATTCCCACTTTTATTATTTGTTTCCTTGTTATTTGTTTACATTTTTGGAGCTGTGTGATTATTAATTGTTTTAATAAGGCTTGATCGGTTCTGAACTTGTGGAAATTCTTGGTACAACATAACCTTTGGCTGCAAACTTGTAATCGAGTGTAAGAGAATGTTTGGGAGTGATTTTGAAATTGTTAAAATCACTTTTGTCGTATTCAAAATTAGTCTAAAACATGCCTTTAATCATTCAAAATCATTTTAATATTTGGTTTTACTTTTTAAAACACAATTTATATATCATCAAAATTGAGTTTGAATGATTTTAGAAATAGTGGTTTTAGCAAAATCGATTTGTTTATAATAGATTTATTGAAAGTGATTTTCATATAATCATTTTAATGTTTGGTTTTACACTTTTATTAATAGTGATTTTCAATGACTAAGGGCATGTTTTGGAGTGACTTTCGAATAAGTGTTTTAAGCTAAGTGATTTAATTATTTCTGATTAGTTTTGTAAAAATGTTTAAGTTACAAATCATTTTAATATTTGGGTCCATACTTGTAAAAGTGATTTTAATTTAATTAAAAATATTTTTTTATATGATTAATGTTTGTTTTTCTAAGTTGGCTTTAGAACCATCAAATTACTAAAAGAGGATTAAATTTGAGATAAAAAAAAAATTAGAAGGTAGACGAAGTTATCTAAAGAGATGAAAATTTAAGAGAGAAGAAATAGAAAGCTAGGGAAAAGTTTCAAAGAGGAGAAAAATGTTAGAGACAAGGAGGGATAAAAATATTAGAGAGGTACAAAAAATTTAGAGAGAAAATTTTAGTAGAGAGAGTGAAAATTCAAAGTAAGAGAGATATACATAAAAATTTTGAGAGTGACAAAAATTTTAGGAAAAAAAAAAGTTAAAAGTCCGGAACAAGAGCAAAAATTTAGGGAAAGAGATAAAAAATTATATAGAAAAAAGTTAAAAGAGATATAAAAAAGTTAGAAAGAGAAACAAATTTTTTTTATAGATAAAATAAAAAGTTGGAAAGAGAAAAAGTGAGAAAAATGAATAAAATTTTTAAAAAGAGAATAAACTTAGTGATAAATTTTCCTTTTTTAGTTTAACAATATGTGGGATGAAAAATTCAAACTTTTAACATCTTTGTCGATGTCACATGCTTTATGCTAGTTGAGCTATATTCATGTTTGCATTAGAAATAAACATTATAAAACTTTAGAGATAAATAAAGTTGATAGACAAAAAAAAATTAGAAAGAAAAAAAAACTTTTCTCAAAATTTTAGAACAAAATAAAGTAAAACATGAGTAGATTTATTTAATATGAAATAACAGTCATTTTAAAAACAAAATCGTTCACAATCATTTGACAAAAATCACTTGAAAATTACCTCCCAAGTAATTGACCGAGAATCACTTCAAGGGATAAAAATTTTAGTAAGTGATTTTAGAAGCATCCGAAATCACCGACTCACAATTGCCAAAGATCACAAAAAGTGATCATTCCCAAATCACTCCTAAACATGTCCTACATGCGTATTTTGCAGTAATTTTGAACATGACAAAAATGATTTTGAGCTGTTAAATAATTCAACTAGTATTTATATAGAAATTAGTTTGTATTATATGATTTGGTTTGTTTTGACATTAATTGCGTGTTGAGTTGTAATTAGTTGAACATCCTCCTAACAAGTAAATTGTGTTCTGTTTTGATCTTTGTGTATGATGTTATTTTAATGGCACAGGGATATTGAGAATCTCCGCCAAATATAATAATTGCAAAGCAATGTTGCATGTACCAAATAATAATTATGATCTAAATAGAAATGGATTCTGAAATACAACCTATGACTTTTCCCTTGCATTTAACATCTAATGATTTTACAGGGACGATTGGCAAACCTTTATGCAACAAGCTTTGTCATTGTACGTGGAAGACGGCTGTGTACCTCTCAACTTATTCAAAGATGAGGAAGGATCAAGATCGTGAAACAAGCATTAATAGGACAAGACAGATACTCTTTCAAAATGTGGAATCTAAACTATATTGTATGAAAATATCAAATATTCTTTCAAAATGTGGAATCTAAACGAATAGAACCATGCCCTGCTGGACAGAGTTGGTATGTTAGAGGTCAGTCTGGCAATTGTTCTCAAGAAACTCATCATTTTCTTAGTTTGTAGTTCCAATTTGTGAACAAGATTTTAGTTCATCATGGATTCTTTTACTTTAATGAATCATTTAATTCCATGTCTAAACATAAATGCATTATTCATAGTTACCTGAAGCTACCCACTAATACCATGCTCAGATCTTAGTTTCAAATCCCATATGAATGCTTCATTTAGACATTTATAAAATCAGTTATCGGTTGTGTAATGAATGTAAGCTGGCAACTAGAACTTGAGCTTGAGAAGGAAAGGCATTTTGTCGGAGAACGGTGGATCAGAATATTTTCCAGTGAGTATTTGTGATGAAACATATTGATTTGCAACCTCTGTATAATGAATTCCATCCCAATTGATGTACTCCGAGCTATCGTCGCATCCTTTTGCCGTGACCAACGTCCCGTTCAACGTCTTCGTTTGCCCGCACACGATTCGACTGTCGTAGTTGAGTGGTGGACCTCCATAGCCACAACAAGCCATAATAGGTTGCTCAAAGCCTGCCACACAGCAAAATATCATATTTGACAAGATTAATAGAAAATGAGGCTATACATACACAGAAGTACAGCAAGATGGCCGACCCAGTCGTGAATAATTGGCGATGAGATTCAATTTTATTGAGTAGATATCGACATACGTGACGTTGCCATCTGCATATTGGCCTTGCAGTTTTTTACAGAGAGCATGAAGCTGTAAATTGAAGAGTTTGGCGGCTTGGTTGTGTGAACTGACGCATCCAAATTCATCAAACTTTGATGGGTCAGTTCCAAATTTAGCAACATTTTGAGCCAAGCATCCTAGAGGACCTGTGTTGTGAATCCAAAAATTTCTGGCCCCTTGGTCGGGTCGTACAGTCTCTGAAAAATAGACAAAAAAGATGATGAAGAAATGACCATAAATGTAATGCTTTACAACTATAAAAAAAAATTTATATATCCGCGAGTGTCCAGGACAGTTTGCCTGCACCTCGATTATTCTCCTAAGACAACCACCTGACCCTTACTACATGTGGGTTCCAATGAAACTCGTAAAATATTAAATTTTTTAAATCCTAGGTAAGTCATCATGATTTGAACTCATTCCCTCTAAATCCTTTATCATTTGCATGGTCCTTATTGACCATACAATTATAAAGTCTTATCATACAACATATAGAAAACGAACTTGAATTTTCCCCCTCACCAACACGAGGGTCGGTTTCTATATTGTATCTAGTTAGTGTTTGATCCCAATTACATTCACTTCAACTAATCTCATAGAACAACCACAATAATACCATATTTGAGACTCTAAAATTTAATATCCTAAGCAAGTGGCCACAGGCCACAATGAAGCCTGTTTAAAAATAGTGGCTTAATATTTCTATCAAAAATGATTATTTATAACTAAACAATCATCAACCACCAATAAACTATACAAAGTAACTTCCAAAACACTCAAATTCAAGTTTTAAAACTGGCCAAATCCAAATGTGAGAATACCTAAATCTAACACAAAATCCAGTAGGTAAAAACACATCTAAATTCTAAACTAAATTACAATTCTGCCAAAATAACTTAAAAGAAACCATTGAGTCTAACCTGAACTCCACTCTCAAATTCAGCTAAAATAGTAGGTATTGAGGCAAGAATTTGCTCCAAAGTTTTGGAGTAAAATGCACCAGCAAGGTCATTCTGACCAATATCAAACATGTAAAGCCCCTTCTGGAAGTAATCTTCAGCTGGTAGGTACTTATCAAGTTTTTTACCACCTACAACAAGCAACAGAAAAGATCACAAAACAGGTTCATTCTCTCCCAGATTTCTAAAAGACTGAAAAGGGTTCTTTGTTTTTTGAGATCATTCACAATCTTCATGTTCGTGAAGTTTATAATCATACCTTTGCCTGCTCGGAGCTCCAGAACTCTAGCTTTGAAATGGATAAACTGATTCACCTGAACCGCAAATGAAAAAGGGCTAACAGATGTAGCAGTTGCTGGAAGAATAGTCGAGCCTGCAGCTGCATAATTGCACCCCTTACGAAAATTTGGTGCGCCAAGGGAATCAAGATACGCATTCAAATAAGGCATATCCATCGCATCCACTACAAAAAAAGATTGCAAAGAACATCGAAAAGTCAGCATGGGATTGCAGAAAAAGCGCAAGAATCTCAGTACCAAAAAAGAGAGAAAATAGGGGAACACTTGAAAGGACAAAACATTACTGAGAAAACCAACGAAAATCTCAAGCGTCAAAAAAGAGGGGAGGGGGGGAAATAGGGGAAATGGGCAAGTCGAAAACTGAAAATTGCTGAGAATATATACTACGAAACAAAAATTCCAGAGAAATTCGATGAGAATCTCAAGCATCAGAAAAGATGGGGAAAACAGGGAAAATTTAGGATTGAAGAGTTGATAACTGAAAGTTAAAGAGAAAATCAACGAGAATCTCAAGCATCAAAAAAGAGGGGGAAAATGGGGAAGTCGAAAACTGAAAATTCCAGAGAAAATAAACGAAAATGTCAAGCATCAGAAAAGAGGGGGAAAACGGGGAATATGAGATTGAAGAGTTGAGAACTTAACATAAGCATCAAAAAGGAGAGAAAACAAGGGAAATACGAGATTGCAGAGTTGAAAACTGAAAACCCATATCACAGAAAAGAAAATTAAATAGAAAATGAACCCCATAACAGAAATTCCAGAGTAAACAAACAAAAATCTGAAGCATAAAAAAAAAAGAGAAAATAGGGGAAACAGGAAATTGAGGAGTCAAAAACAAAAAGGGTCCAAGCAGACAGAAATTACAGAGAAAATCAACGATGAGGCGGCCGTCGCAGTATCTCCCAGAGGGATGTCCGAAGAAGCGGTGGCCATAAGGGGGATAGATGCTCTCAATGGCAGCACCCACAAGGCAACCGGTATCGGAGTTGGAGTCTCCGAAGTTGAAAACCACCGGGCGAGAGAAAGGGTTGGATCTTGCAATCGGAAGGCAGAGGAGGAAGAAGGTGAGGATCTGGGTGACGGCGGCCATGGAAGGTGGCGGAAGGGAGGAGGATTTGGGAGCGACATTGTTGTTGGGGTTGGATTATATGGAAACTGAGGCCAAAGATAAGGATGACAACAAATGGATGAAGAAAGAAAAGTCCTGTCGTTGAAGGTATGATTGGTAATGGTGGGTCAGTTCAGTGTGCAGTAAGCAAAAAGACAGAGGAAGGATAACTAACGAACAAAGCAATAACGAAGCAAATTGCTGCTGCGTAGCGTAGGATTTTGCAGTGACTTGATTTTAGATGCCCAAGGCACAGGTTGGTTTTGGAGATGGACAAATTTTGTAGCAGGGACCAGCTTTAACATGTGGGGGAAGAATCGGAAGATTTATTTATTTATTTATTTTTAATCTCATTTTGGTTCAATTTTCCTAGGAGGGTCTTGTAGGAGAAATTATTCAAGAGACTGGTACACAGCATTGATTGATTTTCTATACCATTGATGTAGAAGAGAGAAATTAAAAATTATAATTTCACCTCACATGATATATCTAACTTTGCCTCATTGATACCTCTACTTCTATTTTGGTGATTGAACTTTTAAAAAATCAATCATTTTGGTCATTGTGTATTTTTCTTTTCACCAAATGGATGACATTTTTTTTAGCTCAACAATATGTACGAATAGAAATTCGAACATTTGATCTTTTGATCATGAATATATGTCTTAAATAGTTGAGCTATGTTTAGATTGTCATTGATGACATGCTTTTGATTATGTGTAAATTATATTTAACTAGTAGTATGTAATGGTCATGTATTAAAATCATTAGTTAATGCATTATATCATTGACCAAAAAGTCAAAGTTCAAATCTCTACTCTTACATGTTGAACAAAAAAAAAAAAAAATCACATAGGTTAAGTAAGGGGAATATTGATTGAGCATACCTAAGGTGAATATTGGTTGAGCAAACCAATGTTACTTTTAAAAGGTTTAGGAACTAAAATAGACATATCTCCATTTCAAGTATCAAATTTATTGTTTTAAAAGTTTATGTACCAAAATAAATATTTGGAAACCAAAATGAAACAAAATTGAAACTGCATAAACAAAAATAGAATTTAAGCATAAAAATAATAATTTAGCCTTGAAGACGTACTGGTTTCTATTTTCATTTTTGGAAAATATATTTTGTAACTTTTTATTTTAAAAATAATGAACAATTTAGAAAATTAATTTTCTCTCAATTTTGATTTAAATGCATATTTTGTTTTATTATTTCTTAATTATAAAACAATAAAATTGGTGAATCTTTTTGCTGGAATCTCTTAATCCACTTAGAATTCCAAACTCGCAGAATGGGATGGAGATAGGGATGGAAGTTTCATGCAAGATTGAGATCAAAAGGCATCTCCAACGTCACCTTACCTAATGCTATCTTCGGTTAATTTTTGTTTAAAATGACATCCAAATTGAGATTTAGTATTTAACATGCAAACATCTAATCCATTGAAATGTTTTAATTTTTGTGAAATAACTCAGATTTAACTTTTTTCTAATTTACCACTCCTATCATTTTAGAATTCAATATATATATATAATACTTTTATAAAATTTCACCCCTCCCTAAAAAACGGTTGTTTCTCCTTAACGAGAACAAGTCAATTCAATTGTCAAAGTAAGCATAGTTTAACGATAATTGGCATATACTCTCGATCGAGAGATCAGAGCCTTACCCCCCAAATGTTATTGAGCTCAAAAAAAAAAGAGTCAACACTCATTTTTTTAGATTGCACCAATTGCAAAGTGGGAGAACGAATCATCACCTTTTGAAATAGTATTAGGTGTTTTAACCATCAAGCTATGTTCGAATTGACACATAAAAGCATCATTTTTTTTTTTATTTAACAAATACAAGAGTGAGAATCAAACTGGTTTATTTTAAGAATAATATTAGACTCATTATCCACTACACTATATTCAAATTAGCCACATAAAAGTATTTGTTAACTATGTTTGGGTTGTTTCTAAGGATTGACTTTTTTTTTACATAATATGAGGGGTGGGAGAATACAACCTTTAACCTCTTGGGTCGATCCTACATGATTTATGTCACTTGAGTCATGCTCATGTAGGCAAGAAACGACTTATTTTGTAGCAGCTCACTATTATATTATTTAATTTCAATTTTCAACAGGATGGTTAAATAAGAATGAAAGAAGCAAATTGTGTTTTTTTTTTTAAAAAAAAGGGAAAAAGTTCAAACAAAATCAATCAGATCATCAATTTCAAGAACATGCAAGAAAGATAGAGCAGAAACTAGTGGAGTAAAAGGGAGCAATGGAGGGAAAAAAATTTACTGAGAAAATCAACGATGAGGCGGCCATCGGAGAACCTTCCAGACGAAGGAGTTTTGAAGTAATTTTGTCCATGTAACGCCCGGTTAGTTCAGGGGCGTTAATTTTGAAATTTGGAATTTAATTTGGGAATTTAAATTTGAGTTGAGCTAATTTGAAGATTTATTTGGTTAGAAGGGCAAAAATGGAAAGAAAGATTGGGTCAAAGGGCATTTTAGTATTTTTCTTCCCTCATCTTTATCTCTTCTCCATCTCTTTCTTCTTCTTCCCATCTTCACTCTCCCTCTCTCCCCGAAAATCTCCCTCTCACCGAGCTCTCTCTCTCTCTCTCTCTCTCTCTCTCTCTCTCTCTCTCTCTCTCTCTCTCTATCTTGTGAACGCCAGCCGCACGAAGCTCGACGGAGAGCTACCGTCACGCGAGTCTCCCAAGCCTCGCCGGAATTCGCGAGCTACGTCTCGCCTGAAGCCGTTGACCTGCACGCCTAGCCTCGCTGAACAGAGCAGCTCGCTGCCGTGGAGTGTTCGAAGCCGTCGCGCACGCCCTCTCCACAAGCTTCAATTTCCGTTGGTCATCGCCGCTCCTTGCGTTTTGCTCAGCTCGTCGGACTGCTGCACGCCGCCAGCTCCGTTGTAACGCGCCGCCGCTGGTCCACTGCGCCAGTCCACTGCGCTGCCGCTCAGACCACAACCGAGGCTGCTGCAATTCTTCTCTCTCTCGCGCGTTCTGTGCAGACAGCTAGGAAAATGAGCGTTTTGGGTCAAATTTCTTGCAAGCTCGGGATTGTATAGGTCCGTTTGGATCCGATTCATAATGGGTAAGTGTTCTCACAACAATTCAAAGTGATTTATGTGTAGTAAGGTTAAATTAAAGAGCTAAATTGGTGATTTGAAACTTACCCACAATACTTTGGATTGTATTTTAGAGTGCCCAAGGTAATTGAAGGTCGAATTAGGCGAAATTGGAGCGCTTAAGCTGCTGTCCAGTGGACTTTGGACTTGGCTTTGTGGTAAATTCTCTTTGGGTGTTATGGTTTCCATCTTAATTGAAGTTAGGAATGAGATTGGAGATAGTTGGCACATGTTTTAGGAGTTTTTGATGTGTTTTAAGGATTGTTGTAATGTTTTAAAAGTTACCCATAACGTGTAGACCTTCGTTGGACGACTCAAGATCAAGTATTTGAGTTCGGGCCGTTTTGAACCTTGGGATAAAATTGTGTAAGTAGTTATTTGGATTTTAAGTCCCTTTAAGTTCCTAAATGCTTTGAATTTATGTTTGATAATTTGGAAATGGTGAAAGCATGCTTGAAAATCATATTTTTGAAACAGTTAGTGATTTGCAGATTGGTGTAGGTGTTGCTTGAGTTGTAAATGGCCTTTTATGTGGCTACAATTGAAATTAGGGGTTCAAGGTTTTGAATGGTTGTTTTAGCATGAGTAGCACTTAAGAGAGTGGTTGTTGAGTTGGTGTATGTTAAGCGGTTGTGGGAATGAATCTTTCGAGAATGAAGTATATATGTGAGCATGATAGTTGTTGGATGTTTCGCCTAGTAAACACTTCAAAATGAGTTTTGCCTTAATGGACCTAAACCCAAGAATTTGAAGAAAGTTGTCAGTTTAGTTGAGTGGCTTTGTATAAATCATAATTCCTAGTGGGATGCTCCTAAGAACTTGGCCTTGTGAATTAGTAATGGATTTGGTTATAGATTAACCCTCTGGAATATGATCATGGTTTCTTATAAAGTAAGGACGTATGGGTAGTCAGTTAGATTGTACAAGCATGCATATTTGGATTGTTGTGATATGTGGCTTGAGGTGGAATTCAAAGTGGCTATAAAACCTCGAACATTGAGCTAAAAGACTAAATGGTCTAGCAATCCTTGCGTTTGAAGTATTTGGAATGACGAGCTGTGTTTAACTTGGTTGAGACGGGTTAGGGGCCGATTTCTGAGTTAAATGGTTGAGGGCTTTATGCCCCTAGCACATATATGGGATTCGAATTAAGTAAGGTTTGTTTAGAAGTGCCGGTGAACTAGAATATAAGATCTTACTTGAGACTCGTGCTTGGGATCTATAGTGAAAAGTCATTACGATGGGATTGTGGTTGTTTAATGAGAGGTGGACCTGGATCATAGGTCACGAATAACTTCTTTAAAAGAAAGAGAAGTGGGTTGTTTTAGTGTTGACCTAAGAAGTAAGTAGCCTTTCGGATTGGTCCGTTAGAATTTGTGTCTCGCCTATATATATATATGAGGCGTAAGACGTTGTAAATGTTGGAAAGGCTTGAAGGTTGCTTCCTCCCCGTGTTTATGTGAATTAGGGGATGATTCCCTTTGTATGTGCTTTTGAACTTCGGTTCAGGTTGTGAATATGGTTTGGAAATGATGAATGATTTTGGTATGGTGGATGACCCGAGAGGTCTTGAATGCGTTGGGAAAGTGCAAAGGCCCGTTAGTTTGGTGCTACCTACCCTAACTCTGTCCTTTCGTGCGAGTTTGTAAGCCTAGAACGTATGCGATGTGATGAGCATAAGGAATGCGTTCCTTATTGCCGATGAGCTAGCTTATGAGTGATTCCCCACTGTGTTGAGCATAGGGATGCGTTTTCTATTGCCGTGTGCTAGCTGAGAGATGATTCCCCAGTATGTTGAGCGTAGGGAATGCGTTCCCTAGCGCCTGAGTGCTAGCTTAGGGGTGATTCCCCATTATGTTGAGCGTAGGGAATGAGTTCCCTAGCGCCTGTATGCTAGCCTAGGGGTGATTTCTCTATTGAGATGAGTGTGAGGGTTATAGACCTTCAAAGGTTTGGGTTCTAGGTTACAGGACTCGCAGGTATGACACGAAATTAGGATCAGGTAGTAGTGAATGTTGAGAAAGGTTAAATGGACTCTTAAAATAATTGAAGGAAGTATTTGGAATCTAAGCACGAGTGTGAGTAAGAACAATTTTCTTTTTGATATGGTTTCTTTAAAAGTTGGACCCTTAAGTGGGCTACTTACTGAGTATGTTTATATTCATCCTTACTACTTTGTTTGTTTTGCAGATTGTGCACATGTTCGGGGTGGATGACGCAGGCGACGACTTGACGAGACTATGGAGACTCCCCTAGTCTTCCTTTCCTTGATTGTTTACTCTTAGTTTGTAGTTTGTTCTTTGAATTGTAGTGTGCTGATTGTAAAATCTAAATATTCTTTAGTTATCGTGTACTTGTCTAGAGTTTCTTTGAACCCTGTGTTTGATGTTGAAGCTCAGCATACTTGTTGTAGTTTGTTGGATGCTGAGCGTTTTATCTGAGGTATAGAAGTGTCTTTCATTCGTATCAGGTTGTTGTAAAATTTTGGTTTCTCCTAGTTACGCCGTCATGCTGCCGAAATTTCAGGGCATGAGCGAGGTAACTAGGTCGTGCTTCCGCATCTAGAGAGTCGTAGGAAATCGGGTCGTTACAGTCCATAAGGCAAATCTAGGCTAAATCCCTTGCCAGCTACGAGATCGCCGGTGTCGGAGTTCGAATCGCCGAAGTTGAACACCGCCGGATAATCAAATACAGTCGAACTTCCACAGCGAAAAATTGTCGAACACATTGTGAGCATCAGCAGAATCGCAAAGAATTTGACAAAAGAAATCACCATGGCCGATCCTAATTCAGAAACAGAATCTGATGATTTTAATTTTCTGATAACGAAAGATCGATTTTCCGGTGGGATTTTATCGGGAGAGAAAGAGGGTTAGGGTTTAATTTAAGGGAAGGCAATATAAAAGGTTAAAGCTAAGCTTTCTCTTCGCCTCAATCCACATACTAACTCCCAAAATTTGCAGAGAAAGAAGAACGGAAAATGGCGGTTTAAGGCAGCAAAAACTTGGATGAAAATTTTTAGGGGCCGTTTGTTTCGTGGTAATCCAAGATTCCCATGGAATGGGCATCTGGATTACTTCGTTTGTTTTGTAGGAATGTAAAATACCTTGGCATATCAAGATGTCCGGGTATCCTAGGATGCCCATTCGGAGGGCATCTGGTTAAATTTGGATGTCCTTTTGAAACATGGGTTTTTGAGATTCCCACGTTGAGGGCATCTGCTAATGACATATTTGCCCCTAATCAATTTTCTTAATTTTACATTTTTATTTTTATTTAAAAATAAATTAATGAATTTATGCACTAATAAATGATCAAATGTAATTAGCTATATTTATATTTTACATTTAGATATGAAATAAAGCTTATTTAAAATTGAATTAATATTTAATATTAAATATTTTATAAAAATATCAAACTAATATAAATTAATTTGTTCTACAAAATAACACATAAATATTAGTATAAAATAAATTGATATACAAATATAATATTAAATTAACAAAACCAAAATGCATGTGATATCAATTTAATTATATTAAACTAATAATTAAATTATGTAAAGGTTAGCAAGGGCATTATTGGTATAACACATAATCTTAAGACATTCTCATATATAAATCCTGCAAAACAAACATGGCTATCTAAATATTCCCAGACATCTTTATAAATTTTTCTGCAAAACAAACATGGTAATCTAAAAATGTCGGACATCTAAAATTCCGGACATCTAAGATTCTAGGAATTTGAAGATGTCGGAAATCATGATTCCCTAAAAACAAACGGCCCCTTAAGCTTTTGTTTTTATAGTTTAATCTTAGGATAAATTATAAGTTTATTCCTAGCCCGTTTGATAAGATTTTTTGTTTTTAGTTTTGAAAAATTAAGTCTATAAATACTACTTCCACTTATGATTTTTCTTATTTTGTTATCTATTTTTTACATATATTTTCAAAAACCAAACTAAGTTTTGAAAACTAAAAAAAATAGTTTTCAAAAACTTATTTTTGTTTTTGGAATTTGACTAAAAATTCAAATGTTTCGTTAAGAGAGATAAAATCATTGTAGAGAAATTAGGAGAAAACAAGTTTAATTTTCAAAAATAAAAAACTAAATAGTTGTCAAACGTTGCCTTACTTTTGGATTTGTGTTTAATAAATTTCTAAACTTTAAAAAAAAAAAAATTGAACTTTCAATTTTGTATACAATTAAATCAGTGAATTTGAACTCCAAAAAAAAAAAAAAAAAAAAAAAAAGTCAATTTTATAAAATGTCATATAAGTCAAGGATTTATTAGTTAGACATAAAACTGAAAGTTCAAAGACTTATTAAAAACTAAAATGAAAGTTTAGTGATCTATTAGATATTCAAAAACCTATTAAACACAAAATTAAAAATTCAGACACATATTAAAAACCTTTTTAAGGTTTAGGTACACCTATTATTAGATATAAACCAGGTTAAATTAATAGTTTAGTCCCTAATTAAACAATTCAAACAGGTTAAAATACAATTTTAGTCATCAACTTTCAGGTTTGTGTCTAATAGATTTTTGAACTTAAAAAAATGTATAATAGATTTCTAAACTTTTAATTTTGTGTCTGATAAATTCGTAAATTTTAAAACATGTTGCATAGGTGAATGACCTATTAAAGACACAAAATTTAAAATTTAAAAATCTACTAGACACTTTTAAAGTTCAGAACCTATTAGACATCAAATTTAAAGTTGATAATTAAAAATTTTAAAATGTTGGGGCTAAATTGAATCTTTTTTTTTTTTTTTTGAAATGGAGATAAATTGAAATTAAAGTTTAAGTATAAAGACAAAAATAAAATGGAACCAAATTTGATGAGGGAGTTCATTGATTTATTATTATTAGTAGTAGTAGTATTTGATAAAAGCCCATTGAAGTTAAAGTTTAACCGACCTTTCTTTTGAGAAAAAAAAAAATTAACGAAACTTTGCTTAGAAAAGAAAAGGATCATTTTGCAAGCAAAAGGGGTTGTTCGAAATTTCCTTCCAAGGGCAATTTCCTTTTTATCTTATATTTCATTTTCAATTGATATAATTGTTTTTCTTTAATTTAAGGGTCTTGAAAAGGAAGAGAAAGAAATAATTGCCAAGATGAAAATCTTGTATGGTATAAATGAAACATTTTCTAACTTGAGAGGATTTCATATGGTGGAAATTCAAGGAGATATACTTATGTGAGCATTTTGAAGGAATGTTAAATTAAATATCTTTAATTTGTATATATTTAAATTAATATATCAAATTGGTCCCTTATTTTTAATAATAATTTAAGTCTAATCTCAATATTATGAATTTACTAAACGTCTTTAATATTCATGAAAAGTAAAAGAAGTCAATTAGAGTTAGTGATCGAAGTAAGGTCGGACCAGTTTCAACATTGACCGTCTCTGATTTATGAAGAACCGATGTTAGTGTCAATACTAGAGAGAGGAGAATGATTATGAAAAGAACAATATTTGTCCGCACATATGCAGATTTATGTAGAATAACATCTTATTAATTTTCTGATGCAGTGTATTTTTATTGTATTAATATAGATCATATGCAGACTCCATCAAAAAAATTGGCTAAAAGTAGTCCACATTAGAAAGTTAGTAGGAGTTTTGGTTGGCGAGCAATAGGTCAATTTTTTTTTCATGTGAAAATAAATGGGCGGGGTAGGTGTGTAGGTCTTCCTTGCATGTAAGATCAAAAGAGAAAATAAATGGGTCTTCCTTGCATGTAAGAGAAAGGAGAGAGCTGTATTTCATCTTTATAGTGTTGCATGTTAGAGAGAATAGTGTATTAACCATAATATACGATACTACGGAAGTATGAATACTCTTTTTATTTAATTGTTTGTCATATGACCATCCATTTAAAAATAGTGTGGAGTTCACCAATATTATTAACAAAAATATTTATAAGGCAAAACTATATAGTGTGAAGAAAAGGAATATGGTACTCTTGTAGTACTAGAAATTTTCTCAATATATTACAACCACATCAATTTTACACATATTGAGCTAAGAGCTAATATTGGTTTCACATTTAATTTGCTCGGCACAACTCAACTCAAAGATAGATAAGGGTACATCTTTACTTAATCATGTCCAAGCCTCTCAATTTGAAGAAATTATTTGGTGAGGCTACCACAATGTGGCTGATAGTTTTTCATTATTAGATGGAGAGAGATAAGTACCTCGAATTTATATTTAATAGTTATTAGAAAGCATAGAAATTATTGAATCTACATCCAACGATTATTATGAGACAATCACATTGTGATGGTCTCATTGAATAATTTGTCCTAAATTCGACACCCATGATGGCAAAGTTTTACCTTAAATTAGTCGCACAATATTTTCACCTACATGATTCACGACATTTCATGATTTTCATCCAACTTTATCTAGCGCATATAGATTTCTATGCCTTGATAAAATACAAATTGACACGACAATGATCACTTTGAGGCATCTTATTATGTATCCTTTCATATTGAGACATTATTGAATTTGGGCTCACTTGTCATCACGACACACAAATTTAATTGTTTGGAGGTGTGACAAACACACCATAAAAACAATATAACCTACTTGAATGTAAACTATTTGGACGGATCAGAGAAAGAAAAGAACATATAGCATGGAACATCAAGGAAGAGGGAGAAATTAGTAAAAAGAGAGGGAACAACAAGAGGGAGAGAGAACAGTTTAATCTTTAAGCTTTATTTTGTTTTAATTACTGAAGTTTAATTTCAAAATGTTTACTTTTTAGTTCCTGAAATTTGAAAAAAGAGACCCTTTTAAATCTTGTATGTTAATATTTTTTAAGGACTCGACAGACGACAGATTGATGATGTGACATCTATGTCAAGATGAGTTGTAGACATTCATAAGGTTGTAATTTAAATAGTAGATACCTATATAGTTGAATTGTAAATAAGTTGTCTTACTTGCATCATCGAGGAGAAACCGATATGAATCGATTTTTAGGGTTGAAATATGAGGATTTAAGTTCTCTTTTGCGGGTCGAATTGTGTCAAATTCGGGTTGTATTCGAATTTCTTCAACATTTCTTCTAGATAACACATGCTTCTTTATCCATATGTTTGTGGACAAAAGTAAAGAGAACTCAAAATCCATAAAACAATTCCAAAAATTCACAAAATCCACCCATGTATTTAATTCACATGCGCTTCCCCAACTCCAAATTTCAGCAAATGGGTAAATGCGAAGCTTCAATATTTAATATTACAATCATGCTATCTAAACCAGTGAAAATTACGAACAACCTCAAATGTGACTCGAATTTAAACGTTCATATTTTTCTTGACCGATATCTAATCTGTTTGTTTGACAACCTATAGTATATATTGGTTGCGTAGGTGCCGATTCATCTCAACATATAGAGGCCATGTCACCAATCCATCGAGTTGTTAATAGAATGTTTGTGCAATGACCAAAATGATCACTTATTAAAAGCTCAATGAAATTACACAACATTATTGACATGTTATTTATAAAATTGATCATACAACGTATTATTACATTATCATCTAAATGTGTCTCATCACAACTGTCCTTACTGAAGCTACCCACAATAGTGAGATCATAGTTTTGAATTCTTACCATACAGACATACAAACCAGGCTATGAAAGCTGTGGTAGAAATGAAGTTATCCGTCTAATCAAAATCCAAGGCAAACTAGAACTTGAACTTGAGAAAGAAAGACAATTTGTCTGATGAGAAGGGTGGATCAGAATATTTTCCAGTGAGTATTTGTGATGAAACATACTCATTTGCAGCCTCTGTATAATGAATTCCATCCCAATTGACATACTTGGAGCTATCGTCACACCCTGTTGTCGTGACCACCGTCCCGTTCAACGTTTTCGTTAGCCCACAACTTATTCGACTATCGTAGTTGAGCGGAGGGCCTCCATAGCCACAACAAGCCATAATAGGTTGTTCAAAACCTGCCATAATGCAAAAAGCAAGAATTAGATCGTGACATGAACACTTTCTTTTAAAAGTCATTCTAACCTCATTCTAAATTGGCCAACCTAGTTGGGAATAATTGGCGATGAGATTCAATTTTATCGCATAGATGTCGACATATGTGACGGTGGCATCGGCATATTGGGCCTGTAGTTTTTTAGAGAGAGAATAAAATTGTGAATTGAAGAGTTTGGCGGCTTGGTTGTGTGAAATGAGGCAACCAAATTCATCAAGTTTTGATGGATCATTTCCAAATGTAGCAATGTTTTGAGCTAAGCACCCTAGAGGACCTGTGTTGTGGATCCAAAAATTTCTGGCCCCTTGGTCGTATAGTCTCTGAAAATTAGGCAAAGGAGATTAAGTAATTCACGCTATATGTGAGGTTAAATATATATTATAGTCTCGAATGTGTTTGGTACTTTTTTTTTTTTCAATTTGATTTTAATTATTCTCGGAAAAGTTTCAATTTTATTATTAATTTTGTTTTTCAATTTTTTTGAGCTATTGTTTTTCAATTAAGTTGAAGTTCTTATTGCACAAAATGTTAAAATTGACTAACAAAAGGAATAAGGTATAATTGAAAAAAAAAAGTGCTTTTATAGTTTTATGGAATTAAAAATACAAAAAATAGTAAGTAGTCAAATAATTTTATAATAACATTTTAAACTACCTGCAATGCATGTATAATTACTGATCCTTCAAGAAAGAAAGTACATAGAATTTATATATATATATATATATATATATATATATATATATAAAATTTATATATAGCTAGATTTAAGGTTTATATAAAAGCTTCTCTTTTATCTAGTCAATTTTATAGCTAGATTTAAGGTTTTTTTTTTCATGGTTTAATTTGGACAGTTTTATAGCTCAGTTTTGAGTGTTTGGGAGTTGAATTAATATATATATAAATTATATATATATATATATATATATATATATATATATATATTACTTCTATCTATGAGTTTCCTTATTTTATTATCTACTTTTTACACATGTTTTCAAAAATCAAACCAAATTTTGAAAACTAAAAAAAATAGTTTTCAAAAAGTAGTTTTTGTTTTTGAAATTTGGCTGAGAATTCAAATGTTTTCTTAATAAAGAAGAAACTCATTGTAGAGAAATTATAAAAAAAAAAAATAAGCACAATTTTCAAAAATCCAAAACTAAAAATTTAGGCTCATTTGATATCCATTTGGTTTTTTGTTTTTGGTTTTTGAAGATTGTGCTTGTTTTCTGACAATTTCTCTACAATGATTTTCATTCTTTACAATGGTTTTCATTTTTCTTAAGAAAACATTTGAGTTCTTAGCCAAATCCAAAAACAAAAACAAGTTTTTGAAAACTACATTTTTTAGTTTTCAAAACTTGGCTTAGTTTTTGAAAATATAGATAAAAAGTAGATAACAAAACAAGGAAACTCATAGATGAAAATAATGGTGAAAACTCATAGGCTTAATTTTCAAAAAAAAAAAACAAAAAAATAAATAAATGATTATCAAACGGGCTTAAAAATGTTTAAATTTAGCTTAAATAAGCATTAAAAAAACCATTACCCATGAAAATAGTTTTGCCTAGCTAGCTACAAGAAGGGCCATATATAGTTTTGCCCCAATTACTAATTGAGACATTTTGATAAAATTAAAAGAGTTTTTTTTTTTAAAAAAAGTTAAATTTCACCATTAATCGAAGTTTTTTTTTTTGATAACATCCATTAATTGAAGTTTAAGATTATTACAAAGTTAAAATTAATTCAGTGAAAAGAAAGGTACAAAACAGTGAAAAGCAAAAACTATGATAGTGGGAAAATAATATAGAAATTAAAGAAAGTATTAATGATTGAGTGTGACCTGAAGTCCAATCTGAAACTCAGTTAAAATGGTGGGTATTGCTTGATCCAGAGAAGTTTTGGAGTAAAATGCAGCAACAAGGTCATTCTGTCCAATATCAAACATGTAAACCCCCTTCCTAAAGTAATTTTCTACTGGTACGAACTTGTTAATTTTCTTATCACCTGCCAAAAAAATTATAAAACATTATTTCTTTTAGCCACTTTGATAACGTTTACGTTTCTTCTTTCTCATTTCTTGTTTATGGTTTTCTTGCTTGAAAAAAATGAGAAGAAAAACAAAATTATGTTTGGTAATTATTTTTTATTTTTTATTCTCTTTTTTTTTGAGAATTTTTTTTTTCTTATTTTAATGAAAAAAGAGAAAAATGTATATTTGGTAACACATGAAAATCAATTTTTTAAGTGAAGTTTTAAATATCAAGTTTAGTCCCTAAAGTTTTAAATTTATATCTAATAGATCTTTAAAAATTACCACTTTGAGCATATAGCTCAACTAGTTTAAGCATATACTCTTGATTGAGAGGTGAGAGCTTCGAATCTCTCTCCCTCACGTGTTGTTGAACTAAAAAAACAATCTTTAAAAATTTTAAGAATATCCAATAGATTCCTAAGGCCCCGTTTGATAGTCATTTGATTTTTCAAAATTAAGCTTGTTTTCTCTTAATTTCTCTACAATGGTTTTCATCTTTCTTAAGTAACCATTAGAATTCTTAGTCATATTCCAAAAACAAAAACAAGTTTTTTAAAAACTATTTTTGTAAGTTTTCAAACCTTAATTTGGTTTTTGAAAACATGGGTAGAAAATAGATAGCAAAACAAAATAATAGTGTTTATAAGCTTACTTTTCAAAAACCAAAAGCCAAAAATCAAATGGTTATCAAACAGAGTCTAAACTTTCAATTTGGCATATAATAATTCATTAAATTATAAAAAACGTCTGACAAATATCTAAGGCCCACTTGATAACCATTTAGTTTTTTGTTTTTGGAAATTATGCTTGTTTTATCACAATTTCTATTGTTGTAAAAAATAGATAACAAAAACAAATAAACTCATGGGTGGAAGACAAAAAGTAGTGTTTATAAGTATAATTTTCAAAAACCAAGAACTAAAAAACAAATGGTTATTATATGGGGCGTCAACTTCTAATTTATGTCTAATAGATCGCTGAATTTTCAATTTTAAGTCTAATAAATTCGTGACTTATTCAACATTTTTTAAAATCTACACACGTATTATCAAACACAAAGATTGAAAGTTTATGATTCTATTAAACACGAAATTCAATTTTATGTCTAATAAATCCGTTATTTTGATTTATATGTTTTTGGAAAACTAGAATGAAGAATAAGAAATTAGATTTCATGGTTTTCAAAATTAATATAAAATTTTAGAAACCTTAATTCTTAAAAATACCAAACACAGATCATGTCTCTAAACAACTAGAATGAGAAACAAGTAACAACGATATCAAACGACTTCGTTACTTTTTGTTTTCTTTATAAAAAGAATCATTCCAATAATTCAAAATAATCTCCATGTAGAGGATGATAATAATAATTATAAAATGATTATTTATACCTCTGGCTCGAAGCTGAAGAACCCTAGCTTTGAAATGGAGGAACTGGTTGACTTGAACCCCAAAGGAAAATGGGCTAATAAATCCACCATTTGCAGGAAGAACAGTGGAACCCCCAGCCGCGTAATTGCAACCCTTTCTGAAACTCGGCTTCCCCACTGAATCTAAATACGCCCTTAAATATGGCAACCCCATTGCATCCACTGCACCATTTTTTTTTCCCATTATATTATATATCATTTAATATAACTAAATATTATATTTCATAACATTTACTGAAAAGAAACATTGAAGAAAAACAGAGCAGAAACAAACTGGTAAAGTAAATTTGATCAAAGAAGGGAAGTTTACTGAGAAAATCAATGATGAGGCGGCCATTGCAGAACCTTCCAGACGATGCACTGTTGAAGTAAGTTTCTCCATAAGGCAAGCGGAGGCTGAATCCCTTGCCGGCGAGCAGCTCGCCGGTGTCGGAGTTCGAATCGCCGAAGTTGAACACCGCCGGGTAATCGAATACAATTGAACTTCCACATCGGAAAATCGTCGAACACATTATGAGTATCAGCGGAATCGAGAAGAATTTGGTGCAAGAAATCGCCATGGCCGATCCTTCAGAAGAAGAATCAGAGGCTTTCAATTTTTCGATGAAGAAAGATTGTTATTCCCGGCGGGATTTTATCGGCGGAGGAAAGAGGGTTGGGGTTTAATTCAAGGGAAGGCAATATGAAAGGTTGAAGCAAAGCTTTCTCTTCCGCTTATCCCTAACTTTCATCGAGCGCCTAAATTTTGCAGAGAGGTCGAATCGAAAATGGCGGTTTTAATGGCAGAGCAAAAATTTATTGGACGAAGATTTCAAGTTTTTTTTGAAGTCGTTATAATTTTAACCTTATTTACAACTTAGTCCCTATACCTTACAAAATTGCATTATTGTCTATAATTCACCCTGGTGTGGAAAAATAATTTTTGAATGGGTTAAATTACTAGTTTAGTTCTGAACTTTCAAGTTTGTGATAGTTTGGTTCTCAATTTCAGAGTGTCTAATAGGTAGATAGACATTCAATTTTATGTTTATTCAGTCTCTAAATTGTAAAAAAAGTGTCTAGTAAATTTTTAAACTTTTAATTTTATGATCAATATTCCTAGATTTTTAATTTTGTGTCTAATAGATTTTTGACATATTCAACACTTTTTTTAAATTCACAGATCCCATACTATACCCAAAATTAAAAGCTTAGAGTTTTATTAATCACAAATATCAATTTTATATTTAAAAGATCGGTTAATTTTTAAAATTTTCAAATATGTCAAGAACCTATTAAACACAAAACTAAAAGTTTAGGCTCCGTTTGATAATCATTTGGTTTTTCGTTTTTCGTTTTTGAAAATTGTGTTTGTTTTCTCATCATCTATCTTCAATGGGTTTCATTTTTCTAAGAAGACAGTTGAATGCTTAGCCAAATTCAAAACAAGTTTTTGAAAACTATTTTTTTTAGTTTTCAAAACTTGGCTTGATTTTTTAAAACATAGCTAAAAAGTAGATAACAAAACAATGAAACACATAGGTGAAAGTAGTATTTATAGGCTTAATTTTCAAAAACCAAAAACCAAATAAGGGTCTAGGAACTTATTAGACAATTTAAAAGTTTTGAGAGTTATTAGATACAAAATTAAAAGTTTATGGATTTATTAAGCACTTTTTAAAGCTGAATAATCTTTTACATACAAACTTAAAAGTACATTGATTAAACTTTTAATTTATCTTTTAGGTGTTAAAAAAAATGTAGAATATTTAAAATTTTAAGTAAATAACATTTGCAGTCCTCATGTCTAATCTTACTTCTAATTAAATTCTTTCATTAAAGTATATTTGACGTAATTTTTAAAGTAAAAAGTAGGTTAAATTAAATTTCAGTCTCTAAACTTTAAAAAATGTCTAATAAATTTTTGAACTTTTAATTTTGTGTCTACTAAGTTTCTAAACTTTCGATTTTGTGTCTAATTCCTAAGTTTTTAATTTTGTGTCTAATAGGTCATTATCTATTCATCATTTTTTAAAACTCACAAACCTATTGGACACAAAAATTGAAAGTATAATGTCTTATTTGACACAAATTTTAATTGGTAAAAATACTTTGAGTTTCATTCTATTTTAGTTCATATACTTTCAAATGTTCAAATTTAGTCCTTTTACTTTCAATAAAGCTTAAAATTAGTCCATACTGTTAAAAAAATGTGTCTCTATTAGTAGCCTCTATAAATTTTGGAAATATGTTCACATTATATATGTCCTTTCTTGCATGAAAATTATTATTATTATTTAACCAATTTCGATAAAAAAAAAATTAACTTCAAACTAACAGTAGGGAACAATTTAAAGATTTATTGAAAGTATAGGGACTAAATTTTGACATTTAAAAGTACCGGGACTAAAATGGAATGAAACCCAAAGTACATGGACCAAAATAATATTTTATCCATTTTAACCCAAAATGCGATTTTCTGTCTAATAGATTCGTTAATTTTTTTTTTAAAAATGTTGAATATGTCAGGGACCTATTAGACATAAAGTTGAAAGTTTAAGGACTTATATTTGACATTTTTAAAGTTTAGGAACATATTAGGTACTTTTTAAGGTTTAGGGCTTTGTTAAACACAAACATGAAAATTTAGAACTAAACTTGTAATTTAACCTAAGAAGTAATAGAAATCTAACATGTGATAAATTATTTAGGGATATTTATATAGAATGTCCATTTTATTGAGTGATTAGTATGTGATAATGTTTATATTTTATATATTTCTAACCCTTTTTACTTAAGCTATTTGCACAAATGCATGTTCTTATGTCTAATAAATGTAGAAAATTGATAGGAGAATAGTCCAAATAAGGGAAAGGATTGTTTTGAGTTGAGAAATATGAAATAAAAAGAAATGAGTTTATTTTTAATGAGTTTTGATGTTTTTATGTAGGAATCTGTAAGCTACCAGAATTGCGACTCCAATTGCAACTGCAATTTTTCTTGGAGACAGAATTCTTAAAAATCATGAGGAAATCTGAAAATTCGTTTTTATGCTGACATTTGAAGATTTTTCCCACGAATCAAGTTTAGAGAGCTCTGATTCTTGCCTTAAATATCCATGGAGCAAACTCTAGCATTCGGAGGCTATAAATATGAAGATTCAAGCCACGGAAAAGGAGTTTCCGATAATTTTTACGATTTTAAACCACCTTAATTTTCTGCACTTTATCGATTCAAAAGGAAGAATAATGCTATCAAACCTTCAATCCATACCTGTCGAAAGTTTAGGGTTGTGAAGATCTTACTCTCCTTGAAAAATGTTGAGTTTAGATTGATTGAAGAGGTGGAAGTTACCTCATTGAGTTTCGATTTTCCCTTGTATTCGTAAGCTTATTTTCTGTTTAGTTCTTTAATTACAGCACTTTGAATTATGTTATTTACATTCAGTTTACTTTCAGTTCATTGATTTTAATTTTTGTAGTTCCTTTGTTTACAACAAGTTTCTCTTAATAAAGTTCTTCATTCCAGTTATTCTTTCTCCTTAAGTTCATCACTTTAATTTCCAGTTTCTGTTTTTACTTCTTTTTATTTTTTAAGTTAGCATTTGTTTTCTTTCCTTTAACGTTTTGTTAATTCTTTTCTCCATCATGAGCTAAATTCATCATTGGGATTCAGATATGTAGATGCCCTAAGGATTGGAAGCTTGGCCTAAGATGTAAAAGTAACTTTGCTCGATTCCATAATATTGTTTGCTTTTATTGATTATCATTTCTTATTGTGAATCTAACTTGACCACCTAGGTGAACATACAGAGATCGAGTTTAATACTAAAAGGATTAAATAAGATTACGTATTCATACAAAGCAATAGAGGAAAGTAGCTTATACATAAGCACTTATTTTTTACCTTAGACATAAGACAAAACCTCTAAGACCAAAGAGTTGTATTCTCATTAAACTAAGTTTGTATTAGCCATAGACATATGGTTTAATCTCTTAGGCTTCTATAGGTCTTTCCATTAAGATCGAATAGAAGTTGAATTCATTTTACATTGCTCAGTGTTTGAGTAAAGATTGTAATTGCATTTTAGGTCACAATTCTTTTCTAAGGGGAAAAAGCATGTTCGAATTCCTCCTCATTATTATTGATTTTTAGTACACTCACAACCTTCTCGATTTATTAATA
This sequence comes from Trichosanthes truncata, assembly GCA_033996785.1. Taxonomy (NCBI): domain Eukaryota; kingdom Viridiplantae; phylum Streptophyta; class Magnoliopsida; order Cucurbitales; family Cucurbitaceae; genus Trichosanthes; species Trichosanthes truncata. The sequence goes on along the minus strand of JAWPNB010000004.1, from coordinate 39,594,198 downwards.
TTGATTACCGAGGTTGCTTTATGTGAACATCTTTACCTTCATTTTGGATTTTGTGGTATCTGTTCCTATGAGATTGATACTTTGAAATATTTCCTTTACTATTTGTTTGACAGTGTGCATTTGCACTAGACTGAGAACTTTTTCTATTCAAAAATTTTCTTCTAAAGCCCACACGTATTCAGTCGATCAGTATGTATTGTGTTTCTCCCTCTAAATTTCCATAGGTTTGATATATTCAATGTTCATAGTGAAGAGAAATACTACATGGTAGGTAAAGGGACGACCAAACTCTCTAGGGCATTTATTAGGGTGTTTACTCGAGAAATTTCCTTTTAATTAATTAATTAAGCCACCAACGTACATGAGCCTAAACCACTATTTGTGCTTAATGTACATAAACCACATAATTAGTCATATTAAACATTTTTTAAAAAATCTAACATTAAAAAGAATTACGAATTTTGAATTGAATTTTAAGATATTATTTTGATTAAAATTAAAGTAACGACAAAAAGTCAATGTTGTTTTGGGGTGTAATGAAAAATATCCATTGGGTTAGTATGTCTCAATTTCAATTAGAATCACAACGTTAGATTTTTGTTACTCAATACTGTTGACAGTCTAATTTTGGCGAGCTTTAATTAAATGATAAATTAGTTAATAAATTTTTTAAAAATATAGGTAGTGATTTAAAATTAAAGTTTTGAGTACATAGACGAAAAATACAATGTAACTAAAATTTTATCTTCAAGGGGTCCATTGAAGTTAAAGTTTAACATACTTTAGTGAGAAAAGAAAAAGAACTTTTGCAAGCAAAGTGGTTGTTCAAAATTTCCTTCCAACGGGCAATTTCTTTCTCTTTCATTTTATTTTTCCAATGAGATAAATTTTTACGTTTTAAAGTGGGAATCTATAAATGGGAAAATTGTTTTGCTTTAATTTGAGTTTCTTAAAAAGGAAGTGAAAGAAAGAATTCTCAAGAAGAAAAATGTTATATGGTGAAAATCAAACATTTTTCTAATTTGAGGATTTCATATGGTGGAAATTTAATTAGATATACTATATAAGTGTGTATTTTGGATAAAAGTTTGATTCTATATTTAGTTGGTATATTATAATTAATATATCAATTTGATCCCTATACATTTAAAAATATAATTATAATATCTATTTTATGAGTAAAATTTACCAAACATTTCTATTGTTGGTGAAAAATAATAAAAGTCTAATAAACAAGCTATTTGTGGATATGATATCTGAGATTTCCCCCCCTAATGATTAGGTGTTACATAGTAATAATTAAGTATGGGGTAATAATTACATATTTTTTTCTAACTAGAGAGAAATTTTTATGGTAAAATATTTAATTTTTATAAATGGACAGAAATTTAATTATTATAATTTTTTTTGTTTCTATTCAAAGAAAATTGGGTCTAATGATTGAATCATTAGGTTTATGGGTATTATGTTTAAAAGATAGATATAATGATTGAATATGTATCAACGACAACACTTACATCTCAAATATTTAATGCATAAGCTTTTTTGACCCTTTAAGATCATACGACTCTATGTAAATCTTGAAGAATATCGATTACGACATCTAAATATTTATGGTTTGACAAACTATGAAAAGTAAGTTTAGATTGCTATTAAGGACAACACTCAAGCTTGAGTTGGTACATGAATTAGATTTTTTATGAATTTTATTGAGTTGACATTGATTGGCTCGAGAATTTTAAGTGCAACTGTACTGAAAGAGAAACTTAACCCAAGAACATATAATAATTAAAAGTACACAAGGAACACTCATTGCTCAACCATTTCATAATTGAACAAGAAGTGAAAGGCAAAATTATGTGGGCCATTTTTTACCCAATCTCTAGGTACAGTGGCTCGTGTGGTTAAACCAAGTTCACATGTTCAAGCTTATAGACTCAACACATAATGACACACTTCTATTTTATATTAATGATAGAATTGGTGCAATTGAAGATGATTTAATTTTAAAAAAAAAAAACGATTTCAAAGCCAATATGAATTCTAAGTTCTATGGTAGAAATGTTTATGAGTTTTGTGATTGAAGCGTTCAATGATATAACGATTGTTATGCTTTTAGATGACGATGGAGATGGAAGCGAGTGTTAAAAGAGCGAAAACCTTCTGTAAATGAAAGTGAAAATGGCTATAGAGGAAATACATATATTGTGTATTTACACAGAAATACACAGTATTTTCTAGAGGTTTTTAATCATCTCTTGTGTCACGAAGATTTTTTCTTTGTGAGTACAAGGTATTTATGTGGTTCAATCTTAAATACATAGTATTCTAAATAAGAAAAGCTTCATGAGAAGATGGTGGCAACAAGCACAAATTTCGATGTTTGAGGAGATTAACTCTCACTGTCACATTATCACTCTGTTTATTAATCGAATACAAGGTATTTGCTCAGTTTGATGAAGATTTTACCTATTTTTTAGTACAAGGTATATGTGTGTCTGACAAAGATCTTAGTTTTTATAGTAAGAGTGATACATAGGAGAGATGTACCATAATTATTTTACGCTAGAGTTTAAATTTCTCCAAATTACAAGATATTTACGTGTTTGAAATTCCAAACGTTTCTATCGATTAAATGTTTTATTATTTCAAAGTTCAATTTAAAAAAAAAAAGATTAATTTAAGTTTATTTTTTTATTTTCAAGTTTAAAATGTACTTTCATTTTGAATATGTTTTTAATTATCTCATAACTTTAGGATTTAGGATTTAGTTGTTTAATTATCTCATAATTTTAAAATTTTATTTTATTCGATTGGATAGAAAAGACATCTTAGTCAATTTTTTTTTTTTTTGAAATAAGACATTTTAGTCAATTAATTAAACTAATGTTTGATCATTTTCCTAATAAAAAAAGTTGCTTAACTATATTTCAAAACCGTCGTTTAAATAAAACCATCCTTGATATCTTGCACTCTCGAATTTGCTTGGATGGCCCAATACTCTGTTCGCCATTTTGAATTTGGCCCATTTCTCAATTCTCACCATTTTCCATTTCGATCGATCGCTTGTGCTCGAACTGTCTGTACAACCATCAACGATGGCGGAGGAGTTCGCTATCGACGTCTCTGTTCCTCCTGCCCTACATCTCCTCTCTGCTTTCCTCGCCATGGAGCCAGCTGATTCCTTACTTTCCATGGCCAGGTACCACTCCAATACCCCACTTAACTTCAGCTGAAAAATGCTCTCTCAGACTACAGCTTACTTCATCTCTGTGCCCATTTTATTGGAGTTTTATATCCTTTTCCGAAATGGATGGCACATTTCTCCTCGATTCGTTCATCTAGGTTTCTCATAATCGAGGATTGATGGTGTTTTTGTCTCTTTTAGGGAATTGGGTCGCGGATTGGTGACCGAGACAGTGCAGAGGTTTATTTGGGATCACTGCATTAGCAAAGCTGTAAAGATTCTAAACCATTTAAGTTCCATTTCATTGTTTTATTTGAATTCAATATTAAATCTCTGCTTGCTTAGTTCGCTTAGGATTTAAATTTTGTTGGTTCTTAAGAATATGGAGAGTAACAGAATGTAGATGTTCTTGGCATTTGTTAAATGGGGTTTTAGTGCTTTCTGCTCTCATTATAACATTTGGTATTTGAATTTACTTATTTCTCTGTTTCCTACTTTTTGTCAGCAAGAAATGAACCAGTTTCATGTACCATATCTGAAGAATTTTCTGAAGAAACTAATATATGAAGTTGAATCAAGTCAAGTTGAGGTGTTAGACAAGCTTTATGAATTGTATGCACATTACATGGTTTCATGGAAGGTAAGCTGCTGAAGAAGGAGAAACTTTGACACTGATTCATCTGCACATGAGAATCCCTTGGCCATTTTCCTTTGCTCTTGAATGATAACTCATAAGAGTTCTTGTTTGATAGGATGAGAATCTAGGCAAAGAAAGTGCAAGAATTTCCAAATTCGTTTCTTTTCTTTTTCCAAATGGTAACTATTTACTTCATTTTTGTATTGTTGCGTGACTGAAATCATCCATAATTTGCTTTTGCTTCCCTGCTTACAATATTGAATTAAATTGGTTCTTTTAGGTTCTTCAGGTTTCCAAAAGTTGAGGAAATTTGTTGTTCCACTACAATGCTCTCTCAACATTCTTGAAGGTGACACAGGGAATGCTTCACACTCACAACTTTGTTTAAGTTATCTTATTTTCATCATGTGTTAGCATAATAACTTGTATCTTATTTTGGGCTTTGAATATGAAATTTAAAATAAGTCTTTTGCTTCCTTTTCCAAAAGAAGAAAAAAAAAAAAGTCTAAATGTAAGTCGAAGGATTTTCACATATATTGATTAAAAAGTATCTACACAATCTTTTATACTTTCAATTAATGCAATGTTTACAACTCTATGGAAATTATTTAATTGTTATATTAAGCAAATAATCTTGCAAAGTTGTTTCAAGTTTGAACTTCTTTGTGTGACACAGGTGTTCAATCTGGCCTTCAAGTCTATATCTTTCAGAATTAATACTCTCGTTTCCAGATATTTTCTCGACAAGAGAGTGCTTTGAGGTAAAGTAGTACATTTATTTCTGCCTTAAATCTAGTCCAAAAGTTCCTTAGTTTTGCAATCTAAACCGTGGAAATTAGATGCCTTGATGGTTGGTCAGATACTCAAATATAAAAAAAAAAAAAAGAAAAAAAGAAAGGATATTCAAATATTTTACTCGTTATTCAGATCATTCATTGTTAGGAAGAACATACCCTTTTGATGATTTAAGTTTTTTCATCTTTATTTATTTAAACTTTTTTATTTATTAAAAAAAAGGACACAAGTATCATTTAAGTCTTTTCGTGTTTACAATCGCTATACTGTGTAAGCACAGTTTATTCTTCAACCTTACCAATTAATTCAAATTTTTAGGGATTTGTGGCTGCGGCTCCCAGTTTTAGTAAGTTTGAATTTATCAAATTTGGGATTAGAAAACTTGAATTTCTGTTATCTGTATTTAGATTGTACAACACAATATACTATAAAAACTTGGGTTCCTGTACTGTAACTTGTGTTTCGTGAGTTTATGATTTGTTAAAGTTAGTATGAGTATAAAGGATAGAGTTTGATAATTTGGCATATGTAGCCAATATGGTTAATATATTCATAGTCTGAGATAAGTAAACCCCTGTACCAAACATGAGTTCAACTTTTTAACTGAGGTAAGACAAACCTAACCTTTGATTCAAACACTTCGGAAGATTTCCATAATTTTTCTTGCTATGTTATACTTAAAAACAGGTTGGTTCAGGTGTGGGTTTGGTTGAATTTGCCTTGCTCACGCCAAAGCATCAAAGGTAAGTTATTGGAAAATTTTGATTGATTGGTACAATAAATCTTACTTTTTATATTGAGCAAAACCCACGAAGCTTGCATTCCCATCTATTGGGTAACATCATTAAATCTTCTCATCAGTAGAAACTTTTCAACTTTGCCACAAAGTTGACAACCCTGTGTTTTAAACAGATAGTGTTAAGTGATGGTGACCCATCAACATTAGCAAATATGAAGGTTAATTTAGGGTTGAATGGTTTGTGCTGCCTCAGCTCTGCAACTGCAACAACAGAAAGAACTTGTGAAGATCTTAAAACTGTAAGTGGCAATTATTAGGAGTTCAATAAATGCTTTTGACTCTCTGTAGCCCTTTATCTCTCTGCATGCATATTGAAATGGAAACAAAATGTTAAGACCACTTCTTAAGCTTTTTTTCCCCTCCTTTAATTAACTATTTTTGAAGTAAACAAATTTTCTGTTGAATATGGGAGGCTTTAATGTGGCGGTTCATAATGAGATAAATATATGAATCTCAGGTGGAATGCATACATCTGCCATGGGAATCAGCATCCGAAAGTGAATTGCAAGCTTTTGCACCAGATATTGTGTGAGTTTCTACTCTATGATTTTATATACCTTTCTTTCTGTACAAAATGTGGTATAATTGGTTATCAGTAAAGTAATCACTGCTTAACAAATAACAATATATTTAAAATTGATAAGTTGAAAATGACTCTTCTGCTTAGAAATGAAATGTTCTTAGAAACACTCATGTTCCAGTAGGTTAGGCGCAGATGTAATATACAATCCAGTTTGTCTCCCGCACCTTGTTCGTGTTCTTTCCATTCTTTTGCACCCGAAGCTAATTGATAGTTCCACTCTCTCTTTTCTGGGGAGTGAACATGTCGACGATGCAAATCAAGAAAAGGATGTGGATGATGAAAGCAATGGATTGAAAGCTAGTGCAAGCAAAGTATGCTGTAATGGTATTGCGAGTTCTGGTTCGAGGGATCGCCCGATGGCATATATTGCTTCTGTAATTCGCAATATCGACACGTTTAATAATTTTCTTGGTCTCGTAGAACAGGCTAATCTTAGTATCCGTGATGTAACTGATGAACTACAACCCTTGAATTTGCTTCCATACATGTACTCTTACAATAGATCAAGCATTAGATTGTTTACTCTGAAATTCAAGTAGCTTTCTTTGTTACATTAATTAAACTATGATCTCTCTATCTCTCTAAATGATTGTTGTAAAAGAAACAATAGTGGGAGTTATAGTTTGAACTTTGAAGATTGATTTAGTTCCATGATTAAAGTTGTGCAAGTAGTTGGAACTGTTCAACATTTTGCTTCATTTTCTACAGATAATTGTGTTGGCCGAAAAATTCTACTGCTTTCAAGTGACATTAGACAATAGAGAAATTTTTAGAAAATCCTTTTTTTTTTTTAAATATAGGTGGCCTTTTTCTATTTCTCGTGGCTCATTCTTAGAAATGCAAAATGCCTAGACAAATACATTAATACATATATGTTCGAGCCGAAGTGAGCATAACTTAATGCTAATTGACATATATTTCATCTCTTGAGGTTGGAGCATCAATTCCACTACCCCACATTTGTTGTACTAAAAAAAATATATATATTCGATTTCCACCTCAGTACTATGTATTTAAAAATTCAATTGACCATCATGGAATAAAAAATACACTCATGAAATAATATCTCATTTCATTCTTTTAAATCAACTTGTTAAGATTTTCGACATTATTCCGTTATTCAATTTAAAATATTTAAGATGAAATTAAAAAAAAAAGGGGTTGGATAGGCTTCTTATAGATCAAATAATATAATTAGCCAAATCAATGAAAGTAAGAAACAAAAAGAAAAGGTATTATCCTATGTGTTATTTTGCCAAACTTATATGGAATGTAACACAGAATGAAAAAGTGGAGTGGCACATTGAATTTGAATAGGCTGAAAAGGAAGTTTCTGTTTGATGTGCCATCACTACACTACAAGTGAAAAGGTGAAGTGGAAAAATAATCAATTATTCCAATCTCACCCATGTTTCAAAACACACCTGTCATGCCCATTCATTTCAGTTAACAAAAGGCCAAATATATGTTTTTAATTTCTAATGTTTTGAATGTTTTTTCAATTAGTTACTAATCTTTTAAAAGTTTTAATTAATTATTTATATGTTGATTCTTTTCAATCTAGTCACATCCACCTGAATGTTGTAAGAATGATGATATATAAATTTAAAAATAGTAACTTTTATAGGTTTATCAAATGTTAACATATTAACTTTTTAATACATAAATTTATCATAACAAGAAGCAATTTTAGATTAAGTAAGCTCTATATATAAAATCATGCCAAATGAGTAAGTTTTTAATTTTATTTTTTTAAAAATAAAGAGTAAGCTTATAATTTTATGGGTGAATATTATTTTATCACATCAAATTAAAACGTAAAGTATTTTTTTTTTTTGAAAAAAAATATAAAGTACTTTTAATACAATCAATAAAGCATATTTGTCAATTCAAACATAACTTAATAGGTAAGATATCAATTTTAATGATTCAATTCCCTACTCCTGCAATTGTTGAACTTAACAAAAAATTATAAAGCATTTTTTTTATGCTAACAAAAAATTATGGACGACTACTGGAATAATGGGAGAACTAACCCCAGTAAGTACCTTATGGCTACACTTCTTTTTTCTCTTCATAGGAAACTGATAAATATGTTCATAGGGGAAGGACGATGATTTTCTGCATAAAAGGGAGAAAGCAGTGGACATTCTTTGTTGCACCAGTTTTCTCTTAGTTTGTAGTTCCAATTTGTGAACGAGATTTTAGTTCATCATGGATTCTTTTACTTTAATGAATTATTTAATTCCCTCACTAAAGCTACCCACTAATACCATGCTTAGATTTAAGTTTCAATTCCCAAATGAATGCTTACATTTAGACATATATAAAATAAGTTATCAATTGTGTAATGAATGTAAACTGCCAACTACAACTTGAGCTTGAGAAGGAAAGGCATTTTGTCTAAGAAGGTAGGATCAGAATATTTTCCAGTGAGTATTTGTGATGACACATACTCATTTGCAACCTCTGTATAATGAATTCCATCTCAATTGATGTACTCCGAGCTATCGTCGCACCCTTTCGTCGTGACCAACGTCCCATTCAACATCTTCGTTTGCCCACACACAATTTGACTATCGTAGTTAAGTGGTGTACCTCCATAGCCACATCAAGCCATAATAGGTTGTTCAAAACCTGCCACACACACAATGCAGCAGGATATCAGATTTGACAAGATTAACAGAAAATGAGGTTATACATACACAGAAGCACAACAAGATGATCGACTCAGTTGTGAATAATGGCGATAAGATTCAATTTTATTGAGTAGATATCAACATACGTGACGTTACCATCTGCATATTGGCCCTACAGTTTTTTACAGAGAGCATGAAGCTGTAAATTGAAGAGTTTGGCGGCTGGGTTATGTGAATTGACGCATCCAAATTCATCAAGCTTTGATGGGTCAGTTTCAAATTTAGCAACATTTTGAGCCAAGCATCCTAGAGGATATGTATTGTGAATCCAAAAATTTATGTCCCCTTGGTTGTACAGTCTCTAAAAAATAGACAAAAAGGATGATGAAGTAATGACCATAAAAGTAATGTTTTACAACTATAAAGTTTTTTTTTAAATATGTCCGTGAGTTTCCAGGATAGCTTGCGTGCACCTCGATTATTTTCATAAGACAACCACCTGACCCTACTACATGTGGGTTCTAAGGAAACTGATAGATCCCCAATTACAAAAGTTTATACACGTAGAAGAGTATGGAAGGGTGGGTGTGTGTGAGAAGAGTTGGCTCGTGTGGAGAGGAAATGTTAGTATGTGTGTGTGGGCCAAAGAACTTGTTAGTCTGTTATGGGCTGGTGAGGTTGAGTATATAGCTATTTTATTTTGTGGGAAGGGGTATCTTTTTGCATCTTATTTGGTATTCTCATAGAGAATTGGGAGAGGTAGGAAGCTCTCATAATCTTCCTTGTTATTTTGCTAACATAAATAAAAATTGTCGGGCCCTATCAATTTTTGGTATTAGAGCAGTGATTTTTGAGAATGGTGGGAAAGATGGAAGGTTAAATTATCGAGTTATAGGAGAAGATTATGAGGTTAATGAGAAACAATCAGAGATAAAGGCTAAGATGGACTTACAGTTCTCGGAAGTAGGGGAGAGACAAGCAGCCATGACAATGAAAATGGACACACAATTCGCAATTCTTAGTGAAGAGATGAAGACAATTCTCTCTCCAATGGAGGGTAGGCGAATATGGAAAATGGCTTAGGATCGTTCGAGCGAACGATGACGGATAAGGGAAAGAGGGTAATGGAAGAGGAATTTGTAAGGAAGGTGACAGAGAGTGAGGAGAAAAGTGTAGCCATTAATGATGGGATCAGTGCACTAGGAATAAGAGAAGTACTTCTGTTTGACATGAGGTTGCGTAAATTAGAGGTTCCGATCTTTAAAGGAGAAGAAGATGAGGACTCGAATGGGTGGTTGCATCGGGTAGAGAGGTATTTTGTGGTTAATCGGTTCACCGAAAGGGATAAATTGGAGGCAGTTGTACTGTGTTTATAAGGTGAAGCCCTTGATTGGCACCAGTGGAAGGAGGATCGAACACCGATTGCAAGTTGAAGCGAATTTTGTCGGCTGCTACTGGAGCGCTTATGTCCATCGGCACAAGGGAATCGTTACTCAACTGATGAAGTTACATCAAAAGACGACGGTGAGGGAGTATTACCTGAAGTTTGAACGATTTGCAGCTGGGATGAAGGACGTGTGTTATGGCGTGCTCGAGGGAAAATTCAAGAGTGGGCTTAAGGAAGAGATCTAGAGTGAAATGAGAAAGCTGCAGCACGTGGACCTTAAGGCCAAGATGATGATGGCCTAACTTATTGAGGATGACAACCTAGTCTAGCAAAAGAAAAAAATGATGGTCTCCATCATTGTTAATTTGAAACCGGGTTCGGGTCAATTAGACCTGGTTCAAGAGGGTCGGGTTCGAGTGGGTTAAGTGGAAATTCATCATGCTCGTTTACCTTCAGCCCTAATCAAAATAATTTGAGTTCGTCAATTACGGTAACACTAGCGACCACTCCGATGAAGGGCTCTTTCAAACAATTGACCGACAACGAATTAAAAATTAAAATGGAGAAGGGATTGTGCTTTAAATGTGACGAGAAATTTATCCCGGGGCATCAATGTAAAAAGAAGGAGTTGCAGATGATGGTAGTTTAGGAAGGGGAAGAAGTATCAGTTGAGGAATTGGCTGTGGAAGATGAAGAAGTGGAAGATCAACCGATCATAGACACCGATGGTGAAGCTGATACCCCTGAAGTAGCAGCTCTTTCTCTCAATGCTATGGCTGGATTTACTTCACCAAAGACTATGAAAATTCAAGGCTTAATTGGCGGCCAAGAGGTTGTAGTTTTGATCGATAGTGGAGCCACACATAACTTTATTTCAAAAGAAACAGTGAAAAATTTAGGGTTGCCCATCTCCCCATCTACGAGCTATGGAGTGGTACTTGGTACATGAGGGTTGATGTGTGCTGCCGGAATATGTAAAGGTGTGAATTGCAGAGGGAGATACAACAATTGAATTGCAGAGGGAGATGAGTCAATTCTCGAATTGCAAGCTATTCTTCAAAGATTTGCGGCTGTTTTTGAACAACATGTTGCTTTACTCCCGTTCCGCAATAGAGACCATGTTATTGAGTTGCAACCAGGTTTGGGACCAATTAATGTTTGACCATATCGTTATCCTCAATACTAAAAGGGAGAAATTGAGAAATTAGTCAAAGAAATGTTGATGGCAAGCTTGATCCAACCTAGCAAAAGTTCTTTTTCTAGCCCTGTGTTATTAGTTAAGAAGAAAGACGGAAGCTGGCATTTTTGTATAGATTATCGGGCTCTCAACCAAGCTACAATTCTAGATAAGTTTCCTATTCCAGTGGTGGATGAGTTTCTCGATGAGTTGTATGGTGCTTTAGTTTTTTCGAAAATAGATCTAAAGTCCAGTTATCATCAGATTCGAGTTAATCCTTCAGATGTGCATAAGACCGCCTATAGAACACATGAGGGGCATTATGAGTTTTTGGTGATGTCGTTCGGTTTGGGTAACACTCCTTCTACGTTGCAATCTATAATGAATGATATCTTATGACCTTATTTATGCAAATTTGTGTTGGTTTTTCTTTGATGATTTTCTGATTTACAGTGCTTCAATGCAAGAGCAGGCAACCCATCTCACAATGGTTTTAGAAGTGCTGATTTCCAACAAGTTTGTGGCTAATCTCAGGAAATGTCAGTTTGGAGCAGCTAGAATTGAGTATTTTGGTCATTTGGTGACATCAAAAAGGGTCGTCGCGGATCCTTCAAAGATAGAAGCCATGACCAATTGGCCATCACCTCGAAATATTAGAGAATTGCGTGATTTAATTTTCTAGGATTAACGGGGTACTATCGCAAATTTGTGGCGAATTATGGATCCATTGCGTTGCCTTTACAGCTCCTAAAAAATGGCAACTTTGGGTGGACTTTTGAAACTGAGGATGCTTTTCAACGATTGAAATCCACGATGATAAACGCTCATGTTTTGGGACTACCAGATTTCTCTAAGCCATTAACTATGGAGACAGATGCCTCTAGAGTGGGTGTGGGGGTGGTACTTATGCAAAATCAGCGGCCATTAGCATTTTTCAGTAGAGCATTACCACCAACACATCATTTTAAAGCAGTTTATGAGCGGGAATTAATGGGGATCGTCTTTGCAATTCAGAAGTGGCGTCCTTATTTGTTACGTCGTAAGTTTATTGTGCGAACTGATCAAAATTACACTATAGACTCTTTAAGTTATTTCTTGAACATGATCCTCCTGTATGTCAACCACATGCTATTCAAAATTACACTAATAATCTTGAATTTTTATGTAATAGATAATATAAATTGCAAATAAAAATAATCAAATAATTAACAAATAATTATTAAATAATAAAACTAATTAATTACGAGACTTTATGGCATAAATCCTAATCGTTAGTTCACTTTATAGAATTATTTTTAGTACTCTTTCTGGGGTGTGTAATTTGAATGCCTAGAATATGTATATAGAGTGAAAGATACAATTTATGATGAGTGGGCAACATAGTAAGATCGTCATTCTGGTGGTAGTCGTTAAAGCATATATATATATTTTTTTCTTTCTCGACATCTAAGAATTATAAAAGTTGCAATCACATTTAGCCAACTATATATTGAATAAATTTTACAAAACATCATTTTGGAGGGTCTGTCTATCCTATTAAAAATTAACTTTGTCTAACTTACAATATTGTTTTTCAACTAAATTTTTAAGAATTTAAATCATAAGGACTAAAGCATCACATATTATATTAATATTCAAGGAATAAACCACTACAATTTTTTAATGAATTGAGATTTAAATTAAACGCCCAAGATTTACGTGGAAAAAATCACTAGGCAATCTTTGTTTTTGCTCTGCAAATAATTAGATTATAATACCTTTGTAGAGAATTCTTAACTTTCGGTGGCTCCCCTTTCTTCTCTACTCCCTCTCGCAGCTGAATTCCACCTCTCGCTTTAACTTTTGTAGTTTAGTAATGTGGGAGCTAGTAATATGGTTATATTACAAGTTTAGTTTCTGAATTTTCAAGTTTGTATCATATAGGTCCCTAAATTTTAAAAAGTTTCTAATAAGTTTCTAAACTTTTAATTTTGTGTCTAATAAGTCCTTGAACTTTAAAAAGTGTCTAATAAGTCTTTAAACTTTCGATTTTTGTATGTATTAAGTCCTTCAACTTTGATTTTGTGTCTAATAGGTCATTGACCTATTCGACATTTTTTAAAATTCATGAACCTGTTGAACACGAAATTGAAAGTTTAATATACTATTAGATACAAAATTCAATTTTATATCTAATAGATTCATTAATTTTAAAAAATTTGAATATGTCAAAGACCTATTAGATACAAAATTGAAAGTTCGAAGATCTATTTGACATTTTTAAAGTGTAGGGACCTATTAGACACAAAATTGAAAGTTCAAAAACCTATCAGATACTTTTTAAAGTTCAGGGACCTATTAAACACAAACATGAAAGTTTAGGACTAAATTTGTAATTTAACCGAGTACTATAATATAATTACCATATTTATGCAATTATTTTTTTTTAACAATAAAAAAAATGCATTACTTTTTGGGGGGGGGGGGGGAATGATCTTAACGTGTGGACCAAACCCGAAAATATTTGGACCAAACCCGAAAATATTTGTAATTTCTGAGAACCTTTCATGCTTTCTACCAACTTTTTATGATTCTCTTTCATTACTGTCATGTTGATTTTAGGGTTCCAGATTTCCAATAATGCCTTAAGAAATTTCAATGGAAAAGTTTCGGAAACCAACCAGAAATTTCACCCACACTTTATTTCTTACTTTATCATTAGATTTTTTTTTTTTCTAAAGAACTTTATCATTAGAATTTGTTTGTGAACTACCTAAAACTTTTTTATTTGCTAGAACTTTTACCATACCCATGCACTTTGTCCAAATTACCGTAGAAAATCTTCAAAGGAACATGGAAGATATTCAAAACAAGAAAGAAAATTATGGTTGGAATCCATGGATTTGGAAAGATTTCAAATCATAACTGATTTAAAATCTTTTTACTTGTTTGGATGCACAAAAAAAAGGTAAGGAGTTTGAAATCACAAATCGTGTTTTCTTGAAAAAAATTTACGTTCTAAAATAGTCAGATTTGATGAGATTTTAAACTTAAAAAAATTTGTTTTCAATTTTGCCCATAGAGATTTGTTTTTTAATTTACGCTTTCATACGATAGTTTCCTTCCATACACCTCCCTGTTTATAGCTATCGATTGTTTCTTTTGCATTCAGACTTAAAGTCAAAGTAACTCAAGGTTAGGTTTCTATTTTGTTTGTTCATTGTATTTTGCTCTTTTTGTTTTTAACTGATAACGATAATTTAAATCTTTTTCAATGCAGCTTTTTTTATTCAAACAAATTTTTTATAACCAAGCGCAAACTAGATGTGAATTTTTTTTTTCCGCTTTGTTTCTCTACTTAAACATTTTTTTCTTCTTATTTATTGATTGGAGAATGTGGGGCAATAATTGATGGACTTGTTTAGATTCGGCTGAGTTCAATTTTTATTTTCTTCATTTGCAACTTTATTTTTTATTTTTTATTTTTACACTAACGATGACATTTGCAATTTTTAATTTAATAAGTTCATTTGTTTTGATTAATGGTATGTTTTCATGGTTATATGTATTTGACATTTTAATTTGATATTAAAATATTTTGTTATTAATTAAAATAATCTCCTGCAAAATTATAAGGGCATAGCAGTAAAATGTTATACTTACTTTTCATTTTTCGTGAGCATCCAAACAAAAAAAATTTAATTTTGGTGATTTCAAATCAATTTGGTTCCAAACGCAAATAGGACTTTGAAATCATTTCCATCTTTAAAAATCCTGGAATTTAAAATCATTTCTTACTAAATTCATCCGCCAAACAGAGCATAAATGTGAGTAGTTGCAAAACAGTAAACTAAAAGAAATTACAAATGCCCGTTTGATAACCATTTAAGTCCTATTTGATAATCATTTGATTTTTTTTTTACTTTTAATTTTAAAAAAGTAAGCTTATAATAACTACTTCCACTCACGATCAGTTTCTTTCTTTTGTTATCTTACTTTCTAAAAGTATTTTCAAAATATAATCCAAGTTTTAAAAACTAAAAAAAAAAAAGTAGTTTTTAAAAACTTGTTGTTTTTGGAATTTAACTAAAAACTCATATGTTTCTTTAAGAAAGATAAAAACCTTAAAACTATAGTAAAAAAATTGGGAGAAAGCAATCACAATTATCAAAAATAGAAAACTAAATAAAAATGAAATTGCTATCAAACAGGGCTTTAGTTTTTTATGTTTGAAAATTAAGCTTATAAATACTACTTTCACCTATGCATTTTTTTTTATTATCTACTTTCTAAAAGTGTTTTCAAAATTCCAACTAAATTTTGAAAACTAAAAAAAATAGTTTTTAAAAATATGCTTTTGTTTTTGTAATTTGACTTAGAATTCAATGTTTTTTTAAAAATGTGAAAACTATATTAAAGAAATGATAAGGAAACAAGCGTAGATTTCAAAATAGAAAACTAAAAACAAAATCTTTGAAAAATGGGGGGGGGGGGGGGGAAAAATACTCATATATAAGCCTAAATTATAATCTTAATTTTTTGAGCATTTTTACACCTGACACATTTTGTTACAATTAGTTTTATTGACAAAACAAGTAAGGGTCAAGTGAGCTTAGCTCAACAGTAATTAGTGGTATGTATTCTTGATCAAGAAGTCAGAGATTCAAGTCTTCCGACCTTCAAATGTTTTTGAACTTAAAAAACATCATTAGAATTCATCATTAATTTCTTCGATGTCGAGGATCAAGGTTGACGATTTGTTGTGGCTGAGAAATTTTAATTAAGATAAATGATACTGAGTGTATTTATTTTTCTAATAATTTGACGCATAAGAGAATTAGGGTAAGAAAAAGTAGGATGCAATTAAAAAAAGCTAAATATATATATATATATATATATATATATATATATATATATATATACAAGCAGAAGTTCTGCCGACGCCAAGTAAAACCGGTGTTGGCAGAAGCTGGCTTTGCCGACGCCACCAAACGACATTGGCAAAGCTGGTTTTCGAGTGCTATGACGCGTAGAAATTGAGCGTCGGCATAGCCCCTTTCTGCCGATGCCTACATCTCTGCGTCGGCGAAAGTCTGCATCTGCCGACGCCTCAATTTTCGCATCGACAGATCCAACTTTTGTCGATGCATGTATAAATATGCATTGACATAGCTTTTGCAGACTCATTATTCCTGACGCGATTGTCGAAGCCGGAAACTGCTTCAGTAGAAGCTTTACCAATGTTGTTTTAGCTTTTATCGACGTTTATTCGTGTCAGTAAAAGGTCAAGTTTTTGTAGTGTATATATTTAGTTCAATAATTTGATGGATAGATTCATACTTCCGACCTTTAGAAAAGATAAAGTGATCTTTAGAAAAGATAAAGTGATGTTTTTATCAATTAGCTATGATTGTGTTGACATTATTCTCATCGATGTAAACGAAAAAGGAAAGCCACTCAAATGTAATAAATTTTCTATAGGTTGGGAAAAAAGTTGTGGAAAAATAAGACAGACAAAGAAATCAACTTCTTTTGTCCTTAGAGATTTTTGTCTACCTTCGTAGAAAATTCTTAACTTTCGGTGGCTCCTCTTTTCTTTTCCACTCCCTCTCACAGCTGCATTCCACCAGCTTCTCTCTTCAACGTGGGAGTATTAGGAAAATATGTAAAATAATGACTTAAAATATAGTTGACCTGTACTCAATTTACACTCTCTTTCTTGTTTACTTCCTTTCAGTTGCCCTTTGTGTTTGCTCTAATTTTTTTTTTTTTAAATATTATACATTACTTCTACTAAGACATGATTTATATGTAAAATTATTTTTGATGATTTTTTTTAAAAAAATCATCTATTTAATTAAGAAATAGTTTGTCCTTTAATATAAGTACCATATTTATATCTTACTTCAAGAATGCATTACTTTTAGAAAGTATATATTAAGCATTACTTTTAGAAATTATATATTAAGGGGGGAAAATTTATCTAAACACGTGTGGACCAAACCCCCCCTAGAATATTTGTAATTTCTGAGAACTTTTCTTGCTTTCTACCTACTTTTTGTGCTTCTCGTTTATTACGTTCTCTGTCACGTGGATTTTCCAATAATGCCTTAAGAAATTTCAATGGAAAAGTTGTTTTTAAAAAAATAATCAATGGAAAAGCTAGGGAAGCCATCTAGAAATTTCACCCACACACGTTATTCCTTACTTTATCATTAGATATTTTTTTTCAAAGAACTTTATCATTAGAATCTTATAATTTGTTTGTGAACTCCTAAAACTTTTTTATTTGCAAGAACTTTGACCATACCCATGAACTTGGAAGATATTCATTTAGTCTCTAATTTGATAATCATTTGATTTTTTACTTTTAATTTTTTAAAATTGAGCTCATAATCACTACTTCCACTTATGAGTTTTTTTCTTTTGTTATCTTACTTTCTAAAAATGTTTTCAAAATCCAAGTCAATTTTTAAAAACTAAAAAAAAAAAAAGTAGTTTTTAAAAATTTGTTTTTTTTTTTGGAATTTGACTAAAAATTAAAATGTTTCTTTAAGAAACCATAGTAAAGAAATTGGGAGAAAGCAAACACAACTTTCAAAAATAGAAAACTAATTAAAAATGAAATTGCTATCAAATAGAGATTTAGTTTTAGTTTTTGGTTTTTGAAAATTAAGCTTATAAATACTACTTTCACATATGCATTTTTTTTATTATTACTTTCTAAAAGTGTTTTTAAAATCCCAACCAAAATTTGATAACTAAAAATAATAAATTTTAAAAGCTTCTTTTTTTTTTTTTTTGTAATTTGACTTAAAATTTGTTTCTTTAAGAAATATGAAAATCATATTAAAGAAATGATAAGAAAACAAGCATAAATTTTAAAATAGAAAACTAAAAACAAAATCTTCGATAAATAGGGTCAAAAAAATACTCATATTTAAGCCTAAATTATATTCTTATTTTTTTTTAATTCACCAACGTCTGGGGTGGCGGGATTTGAATCGATAACCTCTTGATCATAAATACATACTTCATGCCAATTGAACTATGTTCTTGTTGGCTTATAATCTTAATTTTTTGAGCATTTTTACACCTGACACATTTTGTTACAATTAGTTTCATTGACAAAACAGGTAATGTTTATGTCGATTAATTTTGTCCAATTAATCATTTGTTGAATTAGACAACATTAAAATTGATCATTAATTTCTTCGATGTCAAGGATCAAGGTTGACGATTTGCCTATTTCGTTGTGGCTGAGAAATTTTAATTAAGATTGATGATACTGGGTGTATTTATTTTTCAAATAATTTGACGCATAAGATAATTAGGGTAAGAAATGTGGTGTTCTGTTTAATTCAAGACATTTTAAAAAGCATTGAATTTGACACGCAATTTATTGGATAAGTATATATTAATTGAGGCCAAATTCACTCCACTTTTCTTGAGTTCAATATCAATTAAAATACTTTAATAATCCATCCTAATTTTTTTAATTGTGCCGACCAACATAAAAAAGAATACAGTGCACAAAATATTGATTTTGTGTTCATTATAAAAAAATTAAATTTTGGAGAATAAATCAATTCATACCCCTAAAATTTGGTGGTTGAATCCATTCAAAATCAAACTAATAATTGTATCAATAAAAATCCTAACATTTCACTAGTGAATGAATTTAGACCTACTGTTAGAATTCTATTTAAAAACTGTTAATGTATAATTCTCACATGTGTATAAAACTTATTTAAAAGGAGGAATTAACGAAATATTAAAGAGAAATGTTGCAATTAGATGGATAATAGCGACTTTCATTAATGTGAGTCGATCTTCGTCTCCTCTTCTTATTCTATTTTTCTATACTTATTTATGAAGAATTACGTGATAATATTTGTGGCTACTTAGGTAAAATTTTGGAAAAAGAATAATTTTATTTATGTGATTTTGAGTTGATATCAAATGAAGTTAAGTGAAAATAGATATGTGCCAAAGTGAGCTTAGCTCAATGGTATTTGGCATATACCCTCGATCGTGAGGTCAAAGGTTCGAATCCCCCCCCCAAAAAAAAAAGCTATGAATCATTAACAAATTATCTAAATTAATTCTATGAAAGTTTAGAGTTTTAATTGATACCATTATTAATTTAGAATTGTAATTAATTCAACACGCAAAGTTTGGTTTTAATTAATTCAACTTGTGAAGTTGAGGGGTATAAATTGATTTTTTTTTTTCATGCATCTAAATTCATTGCAATGGCAGTAATATTGATCATGGGGGGCGAGTGATTTGGCATGACCATTCACTTTCATCTTTAACTTTCGGTGGCTTCCTTTTTCTTTCCTTTCCTTTCCTTTCCTCTCTCACGACACACAAGTAAAAGCTGCACCCCACTCCCCACTTCCCTTTCTTCTTACTCTAATTTCTCCCTCTCTTTTTTCTTTTTTAAATAATGCACATTAGTCCTCCATTTTCTTAATGGGAAGTAGGAAATAAACTTACGATCTTACTTATTCTATTGTGTTGATATGAATTAAAGTTTGTTATTGCATTGGAAAATATCTAGGCGATTTTGAACGTTTAGGTACTAGACTTACGGATTGTTAAATTATGAATGATCCTTCAATGTTGTTGGTAGGTATAGGTAGACCAAACATAGCTTGTTGGTACTTAAACTTTCAAAAAGTCTATTTTGGTCTCTAAACTTTCACGTTTCTTCCATTTTTTATCCCTAAACTTTTAAAATGTTTATTTTTAGTTCTTGAACTTTACAAACATAATCATTTTAGTCATGACCTTTAATTTTCTTTTAACAATTGCAATGTGGTTTCGAGTATCTATATTAACATATGAACATGAGCGTGTATCCAAGCCACATGTGTGTTGGAGAAGTGTGTATTGGATATGAATGTTAAGTGACAAAATAATATACCAAGGATGAAGATAGTCATTCTTTTTTTGAAACTCATGAATAAAATATATTTTTTAAAAGTTGGATAACATACTAGTTTGGTCCCTGTACTTGAGGTTTCATTCCATTTTAGTCTATGTATTTTCAAATGTCTAATTTTAGTCATTGTACTTTAAATAAAGCTTAAAATTGGTCCCTACCGTTATTTTGAAGTTAATTTTTATCGAAATTGGATAATAATTTTCATGAAATCAATAAAAGACACAATATGAATATATTTCCAAAATTTATAAAATGAAGGCTAATAGAGATGTTTAAAAAAAATAACAATAAACGAATAAGGACTAATTTTAAGTTTTATTAAAAGTACAAAGATGACTAAAATTGGACATTTGAAAGTACAGAGACTAAAATGAAATGAAACTCAAAGTACATGGATTAAAATGATATTTTAAATTTTAAAGTTTAAGTACTAAAATAAAATAAACTTAAAATTTTAAAGACTAAAGTGAACACTTTGAAAGTAAGACTAAAGTGGACACTTTGAAAGTTAAAAGGACCGAAATAGAATAAACCTTATATAGTTGAGTACCAAAATGCGATTCAAACATTTATTTAACGCATTCTTGTCATTTTTGCTCTGTATTCTTCAGAACATTCCCCTAGCAGAGAAAATTGTTCCTTCATCGTTTCCGAAGTTTTTTTTTCTGTGCGTTGCTTTCTGATGGCTTCGTCCGTTGCTCTAGCAGAATCATGGTCTTCTTCTCCAAAGTTCAAATGGAGTTATGATGTGTTTTTGAGTTTTAGAGGAGAGGATACTCGCTCCAACTTCACTAGTCATCTTGACATGGCCTTACGTCAAATGGGAGTCAACGTCTTCATAGATGACAAGCTCGAAAGGGGTGAGCAAATTTCTGAATCCCTTTTTAGATCTATAGAGGAAGCTTTGATTTCTATTGTTGTATTCTCTGAAAATTACGCATCTTCCTCTTGGTGTTTGGATGAATTGGTGAAAATAATTGAGTGTAAGAAATCCAAGGGCCAAAGAGTTTGGCCAATTTTCTACAAGGTGGATCCATCGGATATACGAAAACAAACGGGTAGTTTTGGAGAAGCATTGACCAAACATCAACCTAAGTTCATGATGAAGATCCAAACATGGAGGGATGCTCTCACTGCCGCTGCCAATTTGTCTGGTTGGGATCTAGGAACTGGGTATGTTTTTTTTAAACACATTTTAATGTCTTTTCCTTTCCAAATTTGAATTTCAATTCCTTTTTTTTTTTTTTTTTTTTTTTCCATTTAGTGAGCACACTAACCAATCCCTATGAAACAATCCAACAAAAAAAGGGACTAATTTTAATTTTAGAATATTCCATCTTAAGATGACGTTTAACTTCATCTACTATTTCCTATGTTCATCGTCTTTTATTTTTGTATGATGTATCAAACAACAGGACGGAGGCTGATCTTATTCAAGACCTTGTTAAAGAAGTGTTGTCTATATTAAATCACACTTGCACGCCTTTATATGTGGCTAAGTATCCAGTTGGAATTGATTCTCAATTAGAACTTTTGAATCACTCCCAATATTGGACACAACATTTGTCTGATTGTGTTTACATGGTGGGAATATACGGCATTGGAGGTATTGGTAAGACAACTTTGGCCAAAGCTTTATACAATAAGATTGCAAATCAATTTGAAGGTAGCTGCTTTCTATCAAATGTTAGAGAAGCTTCAAAGCAATTCAATGGCCTTGTTCAACTACAGGAAAAGTTACTCAATGAGATCTTAAAGGACGATTTGAAGGCTGGCAATCTTGACAAAGGAATTAACATCATAAGGAATAGACTGTGTTCTAAGAAAGTTCTTATAGTTCTTGATGATGTGGATAAGCTTGAGCAATTAGAAGCATTGGTTGGTGGGCGTGACTGGTTCGGCCTTGGTAGTAAAATCATCGTGACAACAAGAAATAATCATTTACTTTCTAGCCATAGATTTGATGAAATGCATGATATTCAAGGATTGGATCAAGACAAAGCCCTTGAGCTTTTTAGTTGGCATGCTTTTAAGGAAAGTCATCCATTAAGTAATTATTTGGACCTTTCAGAACGTGCTACAACTTACTGTAAAGGTCTTCCTTTGGCTCTTGTTGTTTTGGGTTCTTTTCTTTGTGGTAGAGACCGATCAAAATGGAAAAGCATATTAGATAAATTTGAAAACTCTCAGAGCAAAGAAATTAAAGATATTCTTCAAATAAGCTATGATGGCCTTGAAGACAATGTAAAGGATATTTTCCTTGATATTTCTTGTTTGTTCGTGGGAGAGAAAGTTAATGATGTTAAGAATGTGTTAAACGCATGTCATCCATATCTGGAGTTTGGAATTACAGTTCTCGAAGATTTTTCACTTATGACGATTCAAAATCATAAGGTGCAAATGCATGATTTAATACGACAGATGGGTCATACAATAGTACATGATGAATCTTTTGACCCTGGTAAAAGGAGTAGGTTGTGGTTGGAAAAAGACATTTTGGAGGTGTTTAGAGCGAACTCAGTGAGTAACCTTACGCAAAGTATCTTTATTTACTTATTTCCAAGACTTGTGATGAAAAATGTTAGTCAAAGTAAGTTGTCATAATAATGTTAAATTACTAAATTTATGACTTTGTAGGGAACAGGTGCAGTTCGAGCCATAAAGTTGGACTTGCCTGAACCCACATGGCTAGAAATTGATGCAAAAGCTTTTAGAAACATGAAAAATCTGAGATTGCTTATTGTTCGAAATGCAAGATTTTCCACAAAGCTTGAGTATTTACCTAATAGCTTAAACTGGATTGAGTGGCATGGATTTTCTAATTCATCTTTGCCGCCAGACTTTATTGTGAGAAGTCTTGTTGTACTAGATTTGCAACATAGCTCCATCAGATATTTGGAGAAAGGATTTAAGGTAATTATATTTCTACCGGTGTATTTAATTGGAAGCGTCTTCGTTGATTTTCTTAGAAATTTTAATGGGTAGCTTACATTTAAAAAAAAACTTACAAATGTGTATTTTTTACATAATAATTTGCAAATATATGACATTTTTGTAAAAAAAAAAATTGTTAATATGAAAAAAAATTTAAATTAGTAAATGATTTATTAACATAAATAATAGTAATAAGTGTATTCTTGTTTTATGTTCTAGTAAGTCATTGATTCGAGTAAAGTCAATTATGCTCTTATTTTATTAACATAAAACATTTTAATTGGTAGCTTACTATCTTAAAATATTTGCAAATATTGATTTTTTCCAAAAAAAAAATGTGTAAAATAATGATTAGCCTTAATAGTAATAAAATGTATGTTCTCATTTTATGCCATAGTCATGGATTAATATAAATAGATTATTAATATCGAGATACGGATTGAGTATAATCATATAACAATCACTCAAAGTCGCTTCAAAAAAATTTTTTAAAAAAAAACAAACACTCAAAGTCAAAGTTTATAACAGATTTACTTATTTATTGATAAACAGTTATAACTACTAGTTTACCTATATATATTGATTAATGTTTATTATTGATTTATTTATGTTTTATTTTTTCTATATTTACCATTTTTCTTTTAGCTGCTATTTTCATAATATTTTATCTAAATTATGCTTGATATGCCAATTCGTACCCCTTTTCCTTTTTGTTTTAGGATTGTTTTAGGTTGAAGCGTGTTGATCTTAGCTACTCTACTTCATTAGAGAAAATTTCCGATTTCTCTGCAGCACCAAACCTTGAAGAATTGTGTCTTAGCAATTGCACAAATTTAAGAACGATTGATGAGTCTGTTGTTTCTCTCAATAAGCTTATTATCCTAAAACTTGTTGGTTGTTCTAACCTTAAAAAGCTTCCAAGCTACTTCAAGTTAAAGTCTCTTGAACTTTTGGATCTCTCTTGCTGCAAAAAGCTTGAGGAAATTCCAGACTTGTCTGCATCATCAAACCTTGGGGGATTGTATCTCGAAGAATGCACAAATTTAAGAATGATTCATGAGTCTATTGGATCTTTGGATAAGCTTCGTCGCTTGAACCTTTCGAAATGCACTAAACTTGAAAACCTTCCAAGCTGCCTCAGGTTAAAGTCTCTTTTCGAATTACTGCTTTCTGGCTGTTGCAAGCTTGAAAAGTTTCCTGAAATTGATGAAAACATGAATTCTTTAGCTTTTTTGGATTTGGACTTTACCTCTATAAAGGAGCTACCTTCATCAATTGGAAATCTTTCTAGGCTCGCGGACTTAAACCTGCATGGTTGCACAAACCTCATCTCCCTTCCGAGTACAATTTATTTGTTAAAGAGTCTTAAGGAACTTTGTCTTCATGGGTGTTGTAGACTTGAAAAGCTTCCCTATAAAGGGGAGCCAGACAGAGCCAACAAACCACCATACTCTAGCTCTTCTTCAAAAAGAATGAAAACTTCATGGAGCTCAGAATTTCCAAAACATAGCTTATGTGCCAAGCTCACTTTGTTGGATCTTGAATATTGCAACATATCAAATGCAGATTTTTTGGAAACTTTATGTAATGTCGCCCCTTTCTTATCGGAACTACTCTTGTCGAAAAACAAATTCTCCAGTTTACCCTCGTGTCTCCATAAGTTTATGTCCTTGTGGAATCTTAAATTAAGGAATTGCAAGTTTCTTCGAGAAATTCCAAGTCTTCCCCAGAATATAGAAAAATTGGATGCCCGTGGGTGCAAATCATTGGCTAGAAGTCCAGATAACATTGTGGATATAATATCAAAAAAACAGGTTCATCTCTTTTCATTCAATTTCTCTTAATTTGTCCATATATATATATATATATATATATATATATATATATATCTTGTTTTCCTCTCTTGCAAATTAACATTTTATGCATATGAATTATTCTTATTCTATAGGGTGAGATTTCAAGAGAGTTCTTACTAACAAACTGTGAGATTCCGAACTGGTTTAGCCATCCGACTAGAACAAATATGGTGAGGGCTAGCGTTTGTCTCTGTCGAGATACAGATAGAAGTTTAAAAGTGGATGGAGATTCATATAAACCGGTGGCCTCACGTCACATGTACACTTTAGCTGCATGTGTTAATTTTAAAGTGGATGGAGATTCATATAAAACGTGGGCCCTAATTTCATGTCGCATATACATCGGAAACAGTCACCATCGTACTTTCGACGGACAATTTGTTCCATCAAACTCAGAATATATGTGGTTAGTAACAACTTCTCTAGCATTTATTTCTGTGAAGGTGGAGGATTGGGAAGACGTTTCCGTTTTGTTTGAGGTTCGAGAATGTAAAGGGGCTATTGTAACTGTAAAAAGCTATGGTGTCCATGTCACTGAAGAGCTCGATGGGATACAAACGGATGTCAAGCGGCCGATGGTAAATTATACTGATTTGTAAGTGAGCCTACATTATTTTACCATTTCCACTTTTATTGATTGTTTCCTTGTTATTTATTTACTTTTTTTCCAGTGAAATTATTGATTATTTGCTTGTTATTTGTTTACATTGTTTGGAGCTGTGTGATTATTAATTGTTTTAATAAGGCTTGATCGGTTGAGAACTTGTAGAAATTCTAGGTACAACATAACCTTTGGCCGCAAACTTTTAGGCTAGTATAAGTGCATGTTTGAGAGTGATTTTGAAATTGCTAAAATCACTTTTGTTGTATCCAAAATTAGTATAAAACATGCATTTAATCATTCAAAATCATTCTAACATTTGGTTTTACTTTTTAAAACACAATTTACATATCATCAAAATTGAGTTTGAATGATTTTAGAAATAGTGGTTTTAGCAAAGTCAATTTGTTTATAATTGATTTATTAAAAGTGGTTTTAATATAATCATTTTAATGTTTGGTTCTACACTTTTATTAATAGTGATCTTCAATGACTAAGAGCATGTTTTGGAGTGACTTTAGAATAAATGTTTTAAGCTAGGTGATTTAATTATTTATGATTAGTTTTGTAAAAGTGTTTAGTTACAAATCATTTTAATATTTGGTTCTACACTTGTAAAAGTGATTTTAATTTAATCAAAAGTATTTTTTTTTAAATGATTAATGTTTGTTTTCAAAGTTGGTTTTAGAATCATCAAATTACTAAAAGAGTATTAAATTTGAGATTAAAAAAATTAGGTGGTAGACGAAATTATCTAAAGAGATGAAAATTTAAGAGAGAAGAATAGAAAGCTAGAGAAAAGTTTCACAGAGGAGAAAAAAGTGTTAGAGACAAGGAGAGATAAAAATATTAGAGAGAGGGAAAAAATTAGAGAGAAAATTTTAATAGAGAGAGTGAGAATTCAAAGTTAGAGAGATATACATAAAAATTTTGAGAGTGACAAATTTTAGGAAGAAAAACTTTAGGAAAAAAAGTACAAGAGCAAAAATTTAGGGAAAAAGATAAAAAAAATATATATTGAAAAAAGTTAAAGAGATATAAAAAAAAGTTAGAAAGAGGAACAAAAAATTTTATAGATAAAATAAAAAGTTGGAGAGAGAAAAGGTGAGAAAAATGAATAATAATTTTAATACAAGAGAATAAAGTTAGAAATAGATTTTTTTTTTTTTTTATTAACAACATATGAGGTAGAAGATTCAAACTTTTGACATCTTTATCGATATCACATGCTTTATGTTAGTTAAGATATAACATTAGAAATAGACATTGTAAAACTCTAGAGATATGAAATAGAGATAAATAAAGTTAGATATAGACAAAAAAATAGAAAGGAAAAAAATAACTTTTCTCAAAATTTTAGAACAAAATAAAGTAAAACAAGAGTAGATTTTTTTTAATATGAAATAACAGTCATTTTAATGGCACAGAGATATTGGGGATCTCCGCCAAATATAATAATTGCAAAGCAATGTTGCATGTAGCAAATAATAATTATGATCCAGATAGAATGGATTCCAAAATACAACCTATGACTTTTCCATTTAATATCTAATGATTTTACAGTGGTGATAAGCAAGCCTTTAGACACGAGCTGTTACGGAAGAAGAATAAGCACAAAACGATATCGTTCAGGAAAATGAAGAAAAGAAAATTTGAAGTTTATGTTACGGAAGAAGAATATGCCCAAAACGACACCGTTCAGGACAATGAAGAAAAGGAAATTTGAAGTTATGTTACAGAAGAAGAATATGCCCAAAACGACACCGTTCAGGAAAATGAAGAAAAGGAAATTTGAAGTTCCTTCCTGAGGCTTCTCTTTTGTTCTCTAGTCTTTGGGATATTTTATATGGTTGTACACGTCACTGTCCATATAACAAATTTTGTAAATTTTGTTATTCATTATTCTCTTCTTCCTTCTTTAAATTTAACAATTTGGTATCAGAGCCATCGATCATGGCCAATAGTGGAGGAAATCCCCAAATCATCGCTTCTCAGTCCTCAGACAGTCAGACTGCTACTCTATCAAAAAACTTCAGCGACCGAAAACGGGTCCTCTACCTTTGTCAGACCTCCATTAAATCAACTGTTGAATCAGATTACAAGCATTAAAATGGATCGTGGAAATTCTCTCCTATGGCAAAACTTAGCCCTTCCTATTTTACGAAGCTATAAGCTCTATGACTACCTTATCGGCAAAAATCCATGCCCGCCAATGTATCTCTCTCAATCAGTGACTGGAACGAGCGGTGATACTGTAGCACAACAACAAACAGTGAATCCAGCATATGAATCTTGGGTTGCAGTCGACCAATTGTTGCTGGGATGGTTGTACAACTCAATGACTAGCGTCATTGCTACACAGGTCATGAGATTTCAGACTTCTCAAGAACTGTGGGGAGCTGTCCAAGAGCTCTTCGGAATTCAATCAAGGGCTGAAGAAACATACTTAAGGCAGGTATTTTATCAAACTCGAAAGGGAACTAGATGAACTTTAGGTTTGAGTGTTGAGTTGATAAACTTCGATACTTTTCATTTACAGAGAAGATGGAAATAAATAGAGTTCACAAACACACGTTTAGGAAAAACAGTAAACCCTACAGTCCAGGAGAAAAGCCAAATAAAAGCCCAAGAACAAAAAGGGGGGGCCCAAGAGAGATAAAGGAGAATAAAACAGAGAACGACCCATGAAAGGCCCAAAGCCCTTATACAGACATTGATGTTTTAACTCCTCCCCTCAAACGAAAGGGGGCTTGAAGCACACCGAGTTTGCACCGCATCTCATTGAACTTCTGTTCTGAAAGACCTTTGGTCAGGCCATCGGCGAGCTGTTCCCAGTAGGGACATATCTCACATCCAGTTGCTTGTCAATTACTTTGTCTCTGATGAAATGAAGATCAATTTCAACATGTTTGCTTCTGGAATGGAGGACAGGATTGGAAGCAAGAGAGAGAGCACTGGTATTATCACACCAAATCACGGGGGGCTGACTTACTGAAAATCCAACTTCTTTCAACAAGGATTGAATCCAGCTCAATTCAGCTGCTGCATGCGCCAATGCTCGGTATTCGGCTTCAGTACTTGATCTGGCTACAACTTTCTGTTTCCTCGATGCCCAAGACACTAAGGAGCTTCCAAGGAAAACAAGATAAGCTGAAATGGAGCGCCTATCATCAGGATTGCTTGCCCAGTCAGCATCGGAGAAGGCAGTGAGCTGCAACTCTTTTGAGGTTTTAAGGTGAAGTCCATAGTTCTTTGTACCTTGTAGATATCGCAAGACTCGTTTTACTGCTTTCCAATGCACATCTGTTGGTCTCTGCATAAATTGACTCAATTTATTGGTGATGTATGCTATTTCTGGTCTTGTGTGAGCCAAATATTGGAGAGCCCCAATAGCACTTCTGTATATTGTTGGATTTTCAATTGGAACTCCTTCATGGACTGATAGTGGTCTCCCTACAACAGCAGGTGTGTTGCAGGGTTTAATGTGGGATAACTTCAATTTTTCGAGTAAGTCAACAATATACTTGGTTTGGGTGAGGAACATTCCGCTTTCATTTCTGAAAATCTCAACTCCAAGAAAGTAGTCTAATTCACCCAAGTCTTTTAGAGCAAAGGCCACATTAAGTTCCTTTGTGAACCTTTCAATCATGTGCTTACAGTTTCCAGTAACTAGGATATCATCCACATAGATTAGCACAATTAGGATTTTGTTACCTTGGTTGAAGTAGAAAAGAGAGGTGTCTGACTTGGAGTTTTTGAATTTCCATTTAGTAAGAGTTCCTTTCAAACTATCAAACCAAGCTCGGGGTGCTTGTTTCAATCCATATAGGGCCTTGTTGAGTTTACACACATGATTAGGCAGTCTTTTGTCAACAAAACCTTCTGGTTGAAGCATATAAACATCCTCTTCTAATTTCCCATTCAGAAAGGCGTTGTTAATATCGAGTTGCCTAACCTCCCACCTTTGAGCCACGGCTATAGTTAGGATAATTCGAATGGTAGGAGTCTTCACAACTGGACTGAATGTCTCATTAAAGTCTAGTCCCGGGTGTTGATGGAATCCTTTGGCAACTAGTTGAGCTTTAAGTCTTTGAATGGTTCCATCTTGGTTGTATTTGGTCTTAAACACCCATTTATTTCCTACCAAATTGTAAGTGCTAGAGAAAGGGACTAAACTCCATGTGTTGTTCTTGATCAGCGCTTCCATCTCTTCGTTCATAGCCATTTTCCAACCCTTAGATTGAAGGGCTTCTGAAGCTAACCGAGGTTCATGAAATTCTGACTCTTGTCTTTCTATGCTGTTTATTTCAACCTTTAAGTGAGCAAGGTAATTGCTGATCTTTGGCTTAAAAATCCCACTTTTGGATCTTGTTTGCATAGGATGTGAGGAAGCTACCACATTTCTGTTTTCCTCTACCATATTTACATCTTCTCTGTTTCCAGATTGTATCTCACTGCCCATATCATTCCTTGCTGGTTCTTCATCACAATTTTCAGCCCCTTGAGCATTTGAGATTTCATCAAGATTTTGAGTTAGGGTAGGTGCAGGTGATGGCTGTGCTTCAGGGAAACTTGAAGGTTCTGTCGATGAGGTTGTGGGTGAGAGAGTATTAAGAGATGAGTTGGATGATTGCTGAGATAGATTTTTAGGAGGACAATTATTGTATGTGTTGAGCCAAGTGACAACGGTCTCATGAGATTGTTGAACCGATGGTAAGGTCGTCAAGAATCCAAGTTTGAACGGGAATTCATCTTCATTAAAGATGACATTTCTGGAAATGTAGATGCGACCACTTGAGCTTAAACATTTATACCCTTTGTGAGCTTCACTATATCCTAGGAAGACACATTTGGTGGAGTGGAATTGGAACTTGTGTTTTTGGTATGGTCTTAGGCAAGGAAAGCAAGAGCATCCAAAAACTTTGAGAAATTTGTAGTTTGGAACCTTTTTAAAAGCCTTTTCCCATGGTGATAAGAGATCTAAGGTAGGTGTAGGAAGTTGGTTTATTATGAAAGTGGCTGTCACAAATGCATCCCACCAATATCTTAATGGCATTGATGCTTGAGCTAACAATGATAGACCCATTTCCACAATGTGTCGATGTTTTCGCTCAACTATGCCATTTTGCTCACTGGTATGTGGACACGGATGTCGAAACTCTATTCCCTTAGTTTTGAGGAGAGGGGCAAAAGGCCTGAACTCTCCTCCCCAATCACTTTGAACTATTTTTATCCTTTTTTCAAATCTGTTTTCAACAAGGCTTTGGTATTGGATAAAAGCATTCAAGGCCTCTGATTTCCTTTTGAGAGGAAAGATATGTGTTAATCTTGTGAAGTTATCAACAAAGCTTATATAATAGTTATACCCTAAGAAGGAGGATACCGGTGAAGGCCCCCAGAGGTCACAATGAATAAGCTCAAGTGGTGCACTAGTGTGAGAGTTAGAGGGTTTAAAAGGAAGAGATCGAGACTTTCCAAATTGACAAGCATCACAAAATATAGGAATTTCATTGATTGAAGCCTTTTCATTACAAAGTTTGAGGACATGGCTTAACACCCTATCAGATAAATGACCTAAACGTTGATGCCATATCCTCTTGACTCCATAATATTTTTCACCACTAGAGACCGAATGACAGGACCTAGGAACAGGACATGACACTTGACTTGGACTGGAAGTGGAACCCAAAAAAGAGGCTTCAAAGACTTTGGCCACTGACTTGTTGCTTGCCTTAGGTAGATTTAATTGGAGTTGATACAGACCATCTTTAAGTTTCCCTTGGAGCACCGCCTTCCCTGTTTCCTTGTCCTTCACAACACAGCAATTTGAGTGAAACTCCACAACAAAGTTGTTATCAGCAGTCAATTTTGATATACTTAGTAGGTTTCTTTTGATGCTCGGAACATGTAAGATATTTTTCAACTTCACAGCAGCATCCTTTGTGTTATGAGCATTGTTACCTATATTAGCAATCACAAGTTTAGAGCCATTCCTAACAGAGATGAATTCATTACCTTGATAGTCAGGTTGAATCTTCAAATTCCTCAAATCTGAAGTCACATGGTTCGAAGCTCCGCTATCAGCCAACCAACTTGGATCAGCTACTATTTCAGGGGTAGCAATATAAGCAGAGTTATGACTGTTGCCCCCCTGATTTGATGTGACGAAATTCCTCTCAAACCTGTGATAGCATATGGCTGCCGAATGTCCATACTTTCCACATACTTGACATGTGGGTTTGGAGTTATTATTTCTGTAGTTGTTTCCTCTTCCTCCATTTCCTCTTGACCTTCCATTTCCTCTGCCATTTCCTCGTCCTTGGGAAGCATTCTTGTTGCTGTTTTGGTTAGAGAAATTGTTCTGTCTATTGAAAGCAAGATTGGCAGTAAGGTGACTTACCTCTGTGTTCTGGTTGATGGCATTGAGGCTGATCAGAGTGTTCTCGAATGTTATGAGCGTGGAGTGTAATTCTTGCCAGTTCAATTCCTCTTTATTTATTTGGCAGGTTATTGGGAGATAATCTGCATCTAGCCCCAATACTATATACGACGTTAGATCATCTATTCCCACAGGTGAACCGGCAAGAGCCAAGTTGTCTGCAGCTTGCTTCATGAGAGTAAGGTATTCAACCATCTTCATTTGGCCCTTTTTTGTGTTTTGTAGTATAGCTTTCAGTTGTTGTTTCCTTGCCTTATTTGTGGATCCATATAAGTCTTCAAGAGCTTTCCACACTTCTTGAGCAGTGGAGAAATTGATAATTTCAGAGGCTATGGTCGGAGTCATTGACCCATAGAGCCAACCAAGTAGAGCTTGGTCCATTGTTGACCACTCTTCATATGCTGGATTTTCAGTAAGTTCTGAGGTACCAGCATCTTGATTTTGAGGGATGATGTATTTTGGTGGTTGTGCTTTAGTGCCAAGGATATACCCATCCAGCTTTTGGCCTCTCAATGCTGCAAGAACCATTTTTTTCCAGAGAATGTAGTTCTTTTCGTCCAGCTTCACAGTGAGGACAGTTGATAAAGGGTTCCCGAATGGGTGAATGGAAGTTGGGTTGACTGCATTACTCACCATTTGAGTCACAGTGGTTGTAGCTCGGGTTAGTATTGGCGTGGCACCACCTTCTTCCCGAATTTCCGATGATTCATTCACGTCTGTAGGAGGCTCCATGTGGTTGAACAGGAATGAGCAGATCGCTCTGATACCAAGATGAACTTTAGGTTTGAGTGTTGAGTTGATAAACTTCGATACTTTTCATTTACAGAGAAGATGGAAATAAATAGAGTTCACAAACACACGTTTAGGGAAAAACAGTAAACCCTACAGTCCAGGAGAAAAGCCAAATAAAAGCCCAAGAACAAAAGGGGGGGGCCCAAGAGAGATAAAGGAGAATAAAACAGAGAACGACCCATGAAAGGCCCAAAGCCCTTATACAGACATTGATGTTTTAACTGATCTTTACGGATGATTGATTATTTAAAAGTTATGAAATCTAATGCTGAGAATCTAGCTCTTGCTGGAAGTCCTATTTCTACCCGAGATTTGGTCTCACAAGTTTAGCAGGTTTAGATGAAGACTATAATCCAGTGGTGGTGACTATTCAGTGTCGACCAGACATCTCTTGGTATGATTTTCAAGCTGAACTTCTCTCATATGAGAAGCGATTAGATTATCAGCTTTCCTTGAAAAATGGAGTACCGATAAACCAAGCCCAAACTTCCTCTACCACTGTGAATCTTGTCGATCGTCGAAATACTCAAGGAAGGACGGGGAATTTCCAAGGAAACTTCCAGAATCGTGGTGGTGGATCTTTTAGAGGACGTAGTAGTCAAAGAGGATCTAGTAATCGCGAAAGAGGACACTTGAACAATGGGAATGTTACAAATTATTCAAATGGAAAACCCACTTGCCAGGTATGTAATTCGGTTGGTCACACATGTGCAGTTTGCTACTACCGCTTTGATGAGAACATGGGTCCTCAGCCTAGTCAACACAAAATGTTGGCTTAATCCTATACTCCTGCAACTACCTCAAATGTATTTGTTGCCCAGAATTCCTCACATGTGGCTACCTCCCCTGAAATTGTGATGGATCCACATTGGTATGCTGATACAGGGGCTACCAGTCATGTAACTCCAAATCCTGGAAATATTGATCAGAAGAGCGAGTACACAGGTAATGAGAATGTTATAGTAGCAAATGGAACTCAGTTATTTGTTCTCACATCGGTCATAGTAAATTGACTGTTTCTGATGGTTTTCTACATCTGAAAAATATACTATGTGTACCATCCATTACAAAGAATCTTCTAAGCATTTCAAAGTTAGCACAAGATAATGATATCGTGGTTGAATTTTATGCTGATTTTTGTGTCATCAAGGACAAGGTTACGGGCAATAACCTACTGAGAGGAGCGCTTAAGGATGGACTGTATCGTCTTGATCGTAAAGGCTGTGATCAGGACATGCTAGAGATGGTGGATAAGTCTTCTTTTGTTAATAAACCAGACCTGTTTTGTCATTCAATTCAGTCAATTTCTTTTGTTCCTCAGTGTCAGTCAGTTTTTGTAATAGAGACCAAGACCGTGTGGCACAAACGGCTTGGCCACCCCTCTGCTAGAGTCTTAAATCAGCTTATTAAACAGTGTAATTTGCCGTGCAAAGTAAATGAAGCGTTAAGTTTTTGCGAGGCATGTCAATTTGGGAAATCACACATTCTTCCATTTTCAAATTCCCAATCTCGTGCTCTTAAACCTTTTGAGATGATTCACACCGATTTATGGGGACTAGCCCCAGTGAAGGTTATCGCTATTACGTCATTTTCTAGATGACTATACACGATATACTTGGCTATTTCCACTGCGACAAAAAGGTGATGTTGTCCATGCCTTTAATCAATTTTTAACCATGGTTGATAATCAATTTGCAGCAAAGGTTATTACTGTACAATCTGATGGAGGAGGAGAATATCTACCCATTCATAATGTGTGTAAACAACGAGGGATTCAAATTCGGGTCACATGTCCTTATACTTCGGCTCAAAATGGGCGCGTTGAGCGCAAGCACCGTCATGTGGTTGAAACTGGCTTCACCCTGTTGGCTCAAGGGCGCCTACCTTTGCTGTTCTGGTGGGATGCTTTCTTAACAGCAACATTATTAATCAACAACATGCCCACACCAGTCCTATATGACAAGTCTCCCATGGAATTGCTCCTTGGCAAAAAGTTTGATTACAAGACTCTTCAAATTTTCGGTTGTGCTTGTTATCCATGTCTTCGCCCATTTCAGAAACATAAATTTCAATTTCACACAACAAAGTGTGTGTATCTGGGCCCCAGTCCTCTTCACAAAGGTCACCGTTGTTTGGGCCCGTCTGGTAAGATCTTTATTGGGTTAACTACATGAATAACATATTTGAAGCATCAAATTACACAAATGTCAAGTTTTGAAAAAAAAATTCAGCTTTGTCTTAAGCCCAGCCATTTGAAGTTTAATAGAAGATTGAATTTACATATATGCCCATTATATTTGATAGTAATTGAGGTAAATTCGTGAGAAAAAAAATGGAAATAATAAAATGGAATATTTTCCATAACTGTTTGAATAATAGATTTGGAAAAATCCCCCAAATATCTCCAATAACTTCCTTCCAAATATGTTCGCAATTTTCACCATCAAAATCGAGGGTTTAGGGCCAAACCAAGCGATTTACCTCCTCACCTTCATTCAACCATCAAAAGCAAATGTTTCCAGTGACGTGTAGATGGAGAAGCTGTGTAAAACCGTGAGTTTCTTTCAATAGCGGCAATAGACGATGTGGCTTTCTATGGGTTTATTCAACTATGGTGGGTTTGCTTCGCCGGCTTCTTCTTCCTTTGTTGATACAGTTTCTTCTTCATTGCCGGTGGTTTACTTCTTTGGTTTCTTTGCCAGTGGGTTTGATTCGCCATTTTTCAAGTTTATGAATTTTTCGAATGGCGAACAATGAACATAGTACATAGAAGGTATAATATATATATGGAGTTTATATTTCAAAGTTTTGGGGTACATATATTTCAAATTTCAAACATATATAGGGTTTATTTCGAATAATTCGAGAACAATGAATTGTATATGATGTGTGTTTCAAAGTTTTATTTTCCATAGTTATGCCCATTGTAGCTATAATTATTACTAGGTTAACATATTGTTATCAATGAGGTTTATATTTCGAATTTCAAACATCTATAAGGTTTATTTAGTAATCAATCACATAGAAATGCTATATTGTCTCTGATTATATGTAACAAAAGGTATCTATTACAATAGACTTATACTTTATATATTAGGTTTATATTTTTTCTACCTGTCAAATACTAATTAACTATATTTTTTTCTTTTTTTTTATAGTGAAAATTCAGAAGAAGATATGTCTTGTGTGTCAGTGGATGATATTGAACCTCAAAATGAGGGAGAAATTAGAGAAATAGGAGCAACCCAACTACTTACATAATATAGGAGGTTTATATAAGGATGTAAATTAATAGAATATATATCTAAGTATATATTCACGTTTATATGAGTATAATATTTATGTGTACAATAATTGCATAATATATATTTAGCATGTGCAATGAAAATATTACATAGTTTATTATATACATCTATATATGATTATATATAATATAACTTAATGAAGAACAAAGAGGACAAATTATATAATCAGGGTATGTAAACGAAGTTATGTATAAATATAGTTAAATTGAGTACCAAATGTATGTTATAAATGAAAGTATATAATATATAATAATGGTATGTAAATGAGGTATATATATAATCATGTATATTATATATAATTTGCATGTTGTAAATGAAAGGAATGTTGAGACACGCAGAAAAAAATTATTGGAAAATTTATAGGCACATATATCATATATACGTATATTGCAAATCATCACTTAGGCACCAAGCTCTACAAATTAGAAATTTTCGCAAATAGAATTCACGACGATTCAAATAGGAGTTCATTTAGATCTAGAAAGTATGACATATTCACCAGCTTTTTAATGAATTTGATATTCAAAATTGAGTTACTTAATATACCAATATAAACATGGTATGAAGTATATAAAAGTCATATGGAAAATAAAAATCATTGTAATATGAAGTATATATAAGATATATATAAAGTATATATTTGTGAAATACTAAATTTCTCAAAATAATTTGTTATAGTATGGTAAAAAACAAAAAGAGGTAAATATGATGAAGATTATGAAAACAATATGAAGAAAACGAAAGTGACAAAAATGAAATTGAAGTTATTGATGAAGAATACGTTTTTATAATAATTATGAGTTATTATGTGTAATAATTAAAAGATATATTTTTTTAAATTAGATCTATCATAAATGTATGAAATTAATTACCTGAGAATACATATTTTTTTAAAACAACAGGATTAATTAACTTACAAAACTTAAATAAAAAAAAGTAACTGAAATTGAATAAAAAACTATATACTGGGTATAAAAAATGGCACATTGTAATTGAATAAAAAAAAATTGGCGTTTCAAACATCACATTGAAAATTAATAAAAAAAACTAAATGAAGAAAGATGGAAGTGAAATCATACTCCTTTGAAATTGAAAGAGATAATTTCTTGGCACTTCAAACTCCACTTACTAATGCTGACAGAAATAGCAAAACAAATATAATTCTCAAAGTAAATGTTATTAATGAAAATTTAAAATTAAAACATAATTTGAATATTAATATATTGGAAAATAAAATATATTTATCAATCTAAAATACATCTTTATGTAATTAATGATAATGATAAATTTATTTACCTAAATTGAATGATATGATTATGGAAACAATAAATAATAATAATAATAACATTATTACAATAATGAGAAAAAATCGTAAGGGCATCAATGGAATAAAATGTTCTCATAAATGTGAGTCATGATAGAGCTGAAATTTATTTAATAATGAGTCATTTATGAAATATATAGGTGAAAATGTGCTCTTTGCCATAATTTCCCATCTTTATTTCCCACTGTGTTAAGTTTAATGAAGCTGACTTCCCATTTGCTTCAGGCTTTGATTTCTCAGGCTCATCCCAAGTACATGGTGGTCAATCTGGACCTAATATTACCCATTGGTTTCCGATGCCCCTTTCCCCTGTGTCAAACCCATGTCCACCTACAAATAATCCTATCCAATTCACAGCCCATACATTTAGTCCATCTTCCGATAGTCCACCTTCAAGCCCAATGTTACTTCAACCCTTGACCAGGGCAGATACGTCCCCTTCCTCCGATTCATCCTTCAACCCTAATCCCAGTGTCCCACTCGTTTCACACGTGCCGCCCTTCACTCCCCTGACTTCCCCTTTGTCTTCTTCCTCTTCACAAATCTCTTCTTCGTCCATCCCTGCTCACGTTGTTGCCCCTCCCTTACTGATAAACAGTCATTCGATGGTCACCAGAGGGAAATCAGGCATTTTCAAACCCAAACTTTTGGGCTGTTTCTACTGCCAAAGACTGGTCCCTAATGGAACCCACCCGTGTTGATGTTGCCTTGAGAACACCTGTGTGGCGGAGAGAAAAATAAAATGTGGTCTCTAGTTCCATCTGATCGACATATGAATGTAGTAGGTTGTAAATGGGTTTTTCGGATCAAACGCAATCCCGATGGGTCAATCCTTCGTCATAAAGCGTGGCTAGTTGCCAAAGGCTTTCATCAAAGTCCAGGCATTGATTACTTCGAAACATTCAGTCCTATTGTGAAAGCCTCAACGATTCGGATTGTTCTTCATATTGCCGTATCTAAGGGTTGGTGTCTTCGACAACTCGACTTTAATAATGCATTCTTAAATGGAACGCTTCAGGAAACTGTCTTTATGCATCAACCACCTGGCTTTGAAGATGCAACACATCCCGGGTTTGTCTGCAAGCTTCATAAAGCAATCTATGGGCTGAAGCAAGCTCTTAGAGCATGGAATGATGAACTGAAAATAGCCTTATCATCGTGGGGTTTCCATAATTCAAAGTCAGACACCTCCCTCTATACTTTGAAGTCAGGTACCAGTCTTGTTCTGCTGTTAATTTATGTCGATGATATGATCATCACAGTGGATAGTGTCTCTTTAATTGATGACATTGTTCATACATTGGATAAGAAATTTGCACTTAAAGACCTCGTCAGCTAAGTTATTTTTTGGGCATCAATATTAATTATCTACCCTCTGGTTTACTGTTGAATCAAGAGAATTATATCCATGATCTCCTTGACAGAGTTAACATGGCCGATTGCAAGCCTTCCCCAACTCCCTCTGCAACAGGTGCCATATTATCCAGTTCCCATGGGAAGCCCCTTGATGATCCTCTGTTATACCGACGTACAGTGGGTGCTCTACAATATCTCACTAACACACGGCTCGACATTGCATTCATCGTCAATAAATTGAGCCAATTTCTCAAAGCTCCCACTGATCTTCATTGGCATGCCGTTAAGCGAATTCTACGGTTTCTGAAAGGTACACCCACTCTTGGTATTCTTCTAAAGCCAAGTTCATCACTCCTCATCTCGGCCTTTTCTGATGCGGATTGGGTGGCAAATCTGGATGATCGAAAGTCCATAGCTGTTTATTGTGTATTTCTTGGTCAGTCCTTAATTTCGTGGTCATCAAAGAAACAACCGGTTATAGCCAGATCAAGCACTGAATCGGAATACAGGGCTCTAGCTCATGCCTCTGCTGAGATCACTTGGATTCGTCAATTATTGTTTGAAATTGGCTACTCACTACCTCAAAAACCAATTTTATGGTGTGACAATCTCGGGGCTGGTGCGTTGGCTTCTAACCTAGTTTTTCATGCTCGTACCAAGCATATCGAAATTAATATTCACTATGTTCGAGATCAAGTTCTTCAGGGTACATTGGAAGTACGGTATGTCCATTCTTCCGATCAAATTGCTGATTGCTTAACAAAATCTCCCCCGCACACTCAGTTTTGCTATCTTAGATCCAAGCTCGGACTGGTGCATCCACCCACTCGCTTACGGGTGGATGTTACGGAAGAAGAATATGCCCAAAACGACACCGTTCATGAAAATGAAGAAAAGGAAATTTGAAGTTTATGTTACTGAAGAAGAATATGCCCAAAACGACACCGTTCAGGAAAATGAAGAAAAGGAAATTTGAAATTCCTTCCAGAGGATTCTCTTTTGTTCTCTAGTCCTTGAGATATTTTATATGATTGTACACGTCACTGTCCGTATAACAAATTCTGTAAATTTTGTTATTCATTATTCTCTTCTTCCTTCTTTAAATAGTGAGGTTGTATTCTACTCTATTTACTGAGAAATATATAGAGAAGAATTCAATTCATTCTCCCATCCTTTGTTTGAGATTCTAATTTTATCAATTCAAACTTTGTCATTGAAAGTGGAAGACGGCTGTGAACCTCTCAACTTATTCAAAGATGAGGAAGGATCAAGATCGTGAAACAAGAATTAAAAGGATAAGACAGATACTCTTTCAAAATGTGGAATCTAAACTATATTGTATGAAAATATCATATATTTTTTCGAAATTTGGAATCTAAACAGATAGCACCATGCCCTGCTAGATAGCGTTGGTATGTTAGAGGTTAGTCTGGCAATTGTTCTCAAAGAACTCATCATTCCTCTTAGTTTGTAGTTCCAATTTGTGAACGAAATTTTAGTTCATCATGGATTCTTTTACTTTAATGAATCATTTAATTCCATGTCTAAATATAAATGCATTATTCATAGCCACCTGAAGCTACCCACTAATACCATGCTTAGATCTTAGTTTCAAATCCCAAATGAATGCTTACATTTAGACATATATAAAATCAGTTATCGGTTGTGTAATGAATGTAAGTTGGCAACTAGAGCTTGAGCTTGAGATGGAAAGGCATTTTGTCTGAGAAGGGTGGATCAGAATAATTTCCAGTGAGTATTTGTGATGAAACATACTGATTTGCAGCCTCTGTATAATGAATTCCATTCCAATTGATGTACGTCGTGCTATTGTCGCACCCTTTCGCCGTGACTAACGTCTCGTTCAACGTCTTTGTTTGTCCGCACACGATTCAACTGTCGTAGTTAAGTGGTGGACCTCCATAGCCACAGCAAGCCATAATAGGTTGTTCAAAACCTGCCACACACATACAATGCAGCAGAATATCAGATTTGACAAGATTAACAGAAAATTAGTCTATACATACACTGTAGTACAGCAAGATGGCCGCCCTAGTCGTGAATAATTGGCGATGAGATTCGATTTTATTGAGTAGATATCGACGTATGTGATGTTGCCATCTGCATATTGGCCTTGCAGTTTTTTACAGAGAGCATGAAGCTGTAAATTGAAGAGTTTGGCGGCTTGGTTGTGTGAACTGACGCATCCAAATTCATCAAGCTTTGATAAGTCAGTTCAAAATTTAGCAACATTTTGAGCCAAGCATCCTAGAGGACCTGTGTTGTGAATCCAAAAATTTCTAGCCCCTTGGTCGTAGAGTCTCTGAAAAATAGACAAAAAGGATGATAAAGTAATGACCATAAATGTAATGCTTTACAACTATAAAAAAAAATTATATATCTGCGAGTGTCCAGGACAGCTTGCCTGCACCTCGATTATTCTCATAAGACAACCATCTGACCTCTACTACATGTGGGATCCAAGGAAACTCGTAAAATATTAAATCTTTTAAATCCTAGGTAAGCCATCATGATTTGAAGTCATTCCCTATAAATCCTTTATCATTTACATGACCCTTATTGACCATATAACTATAAAGTCTTATCATAAAGCATATAGAAAACAAACTTGAATTTTCCCCCTCACTAACACGAGGCTTGGTTTCTATATTGTATCTAGTTAGTGTCTGATCCCACTTACATTCACTTCAACTAATCTCATAGAACAACCACAACAATACCATATTTGAGACTCTTAAAATTTAATATCCTAAGCAAGTGGCCACAGGCCACAATGAAGCCTGTTTAGAAATAGTGGCTTAATATTTCTATAAAAAATGACTATTTATAACTAAACAATCATCAACCACCAATAAACTATAAAACTGGCCAAATCCAAATGTGAGAATACCTAAATCTAACACAAAATCAAGTAGGTAAAAACACATCTAAATTATAAACTAAATTACCATTGTGCCAAAATAACTTAAAAGAAACCATTGAGTCTAACCTGAACTCCACTCTTAAATTCAGCTAAAATGGTAGGTATTGAGGCAAGAATTTGGTCCAAAGTTTTGGAGTAAAATGCACCAGCAAGGTTATTCTGACCAATATCAAACATGTAAAGCCCCTTCTGGCAGTAATCTTCAACTGGTAGGTACTTGTCAAGTTTCTTACCACCTACAAAAAAGCAACAGAAAAGATCACAAAACAGTTTCATTCTCTCCCAGATTTCTAAAAGACTGAAAAGGGTTTTTTGTTCTTTTAAATCATTCACAATCTTCATGTTCGTGAAGTTTATAATCATACCTTTGCCTGCTCGAAGCTCCAAAACTCTAGCTTTGAAATGGATAAACTGATTCACCTGAACCGCAAATGAAAAAGGGCTAACAGATGTAGCAGTTGCTAGAAGAATAGTTGAACCTGCAGCTGCATAATTGCACCCCTTACGAAAATTTGGTGCGCCAAGGGAATCAAGATACACATTCAAATAAGGCATATCCATCGCATCCACTGCAGGAAAAGATTGAAAAGAACATCGAAAAGTCAGCATGGGACTGCAGAAAAAGCGCAAGAATCTCTAGTACCAAAAAAGAGAGAAAACAGGGGAAAACTTGAAATGAGAAAACCAACTAAAGTCTCAAGCATCAAAGGGGGGTGGTGAGGAATAGGGGGAATGGACAAGTCGAAAAGTGAAAATGAATATATGCTGCGAAACAGAAATTCCAGAGAAATTCGGTGAGAATATCAAGCATCAGAAAAGATGGGGAAAACAGGGAAAATATAAGATTGAAGAGTTGAGAACTGAAAGTTAAAGAGAAAATCAACGAGAATCTCAAGCATCAAAAAAGAGGGGGGAAATGGGGGAAATGGGTAAGTCAAAAACTGAAAATTCCAGACAAAAAAAAAAAAAAAAAGAAAAGAAAATCTCAAGCATCAGAAAAGAGAGAAAACAGGGGAAATATGAGATTGAATAGTTGAACATTACAGAGAAAACTAACGCGAACCTCAAGCATCAAAAAAGAGAGAAAACAAGGGAAATACGAGATTGCAGAGTCGAAAACTGAAAACCCCAGAACAGAAATTCCAGAGTAAACAAAAAAAATCTGAAGCATAAAAAAAGTAAAAATAGGGGAAACAGGAAATTGAGGAGTCGAAAAGCAGAACAGAAAATTACAGAGAAAATCAACGATGAGGCGGCCATCGCAGTATCTCCCAGAGGGATGTCCGAAGAAGTGATGGCCATAGGGGGGTAGATGCTCTCAATGGAAGCACCCACAAGGCAACCGGTATCGGAGTTGGAGTCTCCGAAGTTGAAAACCGCCGGGCGAGAGAAAGGGTCAGATCTGGCAATCGGAAGGCAAAGGAGGAAGAAGGTGAGGATCTGGGTGACGGCAGCCATGGACGTCGGTGGAAGGGAGGAGGATTTGGGAGAGGGGTGGGATTTCGATTATATTGAAACTGAGGCAAAGGACAAGGATGACAACAAATGGGTGAAGAAAGAAAAGTCCTGGCGTTGAAGGTATAGTTGGTAATGGTGGGTCAGTTCAGAGTGCAGTAAGCAAAAAGACAGAGGAAGGATAACTAACGAACAAAGCAATAACGAAGCAAATTGCTGCTGCGTAGCGTAGGAATTTGCAGTGACTTGATTTTAAATGCCCAAGGCACGGTTGGTTTTGGAGATGGACAAATTTTGTAGGAGGGACCAGCTTTAACATGTGGGGGAAGATTTATTTATTTTTAATCTCATTTTGGTTCAATTTTCCTAGGAGGGTCTTGTAGGAGAAATTATTCTAAGAAACTAGCACGGCATGATTTGATTGATTTCTTATACCATTGATGTAGGAGAGAAATTAAAAATTATAATTTCACCTCACATGATACATCTAACTATGCCTCATGATACCCCTAGTTTTATTTTGGTGATTGATCTTTTAAAAAATTAATCATTTTGGTTATTATGTATATTTTTCTTTTCACCAAATGGATGACATTTTTATTTTTTTTTGAGTTCAATGATATGTACGGATAAAGATTCGAACATCTGACATTTTGATCAGGGATATATGTCTTAAGTAGTTGAGCTAAGTATAGATTGTCATTGATGACATGGTTTTGATTATGTGTAATTATGTATTTAACTAGTAGTATGTAATGGTCATGTATTAAAATCATTAGTTAATGCATTATATCCTTGACCAAAAAGTCAAAAGTTTAAATCTTCACTCCTACATGTTGAACAGAAAAAAAAATCACATAGATTAAGTAAGGTGAATAT
Source organism: Trichosanthes truncata (assembly GCA_033996785.1). NCBI lineage: Eukaryota > Viridiplantae > Streptophyta > Magnoliopsida > Cucurbitales > Cucurbitaceae > Trichosanthes > Trichosanthes truncata. Next base: position 39,550,177 of record JAWPNB010000004.1, on the reverse strand, counting down.
TGATTGAGCATACCTAAGGTGAATATTGGTTGAGCATACCAATGTTACTTTTAAAATGTTTAGGAACTAAAATAGACATATCTTCATTTCAATTATCAAATTTATTGTTTTCAAAGTTTATGTACTAAAATAAATATTTGGAAAGTTTGGAAACCAAAATGAAACAAATTTAGTTTGGAAACCAAAATGAAACAAATTTGAAAGTGCATAAACAAAAATAGAATTTAAGCATAAAAAAAAATTTAACCTTGAAGATGTAATTGTTTCTATTTTCATTTTTGGAAAATATATATTTTGTAACTTTTTTATTTTAAAAATAACGAACAATTTAGAAAATTAATTTTCTCTCAATTTTGATTTAAATGCATATTTTGTTTAATTATTTCTTAATTATAAAACAATAAAAATGGAGAATCTTTTTGCCTGGAATCTCTTAATCCACTTAGAATTCCAAACTCGCAGAATGGGATTGAAGGTTCATGCAAGATTGAGATCATAAAGGCATCTCCAACTTCACCTTACCTAATGCTATTTCAAAAAAAACAAAAAACAAAAAACAGAAAACAAACTCCACCTTACCTAATACTATCTTCGGTTAATTTTTGTTTAAAATGACATATTGAGATTTAAACATGCCAACATCAAATCCATTGAAATGTTTTAATTTTTGTGAAATAACTCAGATTTAACTTTTTTCTAATTTACCACTCCTATCATTTTAGAATTCATTATATATATATAATACTTTTATAAAATTTCACCCCTCCCTAAAAAACGGTTGTTTCTCCTTAACGAGAACAAGTCAATTCAATTACCAAACATAGTTTCATGGCAATTGGCATATACTCTTGATCAAGAGGTCAGAGTTTCACCCTCAAATGTAATTAAACTCAAAAAAAAAAAAAAAAAAAAAAAAAAAACCAATTCAATTCACTCATTTTTTTAGGTTGCACCAATTGCAAAGTGAGAGATCGAATCATCACCCTTTAAAATGGTAATTGATGTTTTAGCCATCAAGCTATGTTTGAATTGACACATAAAAATATCATTTTTTTTTTAAATTTAACAATTACAAGAGTGGAAATCAAACTGATTTATTTTAAGAATAATACCAGTCTCATTATCCACTAGACTATATTCAAATTAGCCACATAAAAGTATTGGCTAACTATGTTTGGGTTGTTTCTAAAGATTTACTTATTTTCTTTTCTTTTCTTTTTGACAGTATGTAGGGTAGGAGATTCGAATATGTGACCTCTTGGTTTAGACTTGAGAGAACATGAAATTTATGTCACTTGGGCGATACTCATGTTGGCAAGAAATGACTTATTTTCTAGAAGCTCACTATTCTATTATTTAATTTCAACAGGATGGTTAAATAAGAATGTTGATCAAAAAAATTTGATACTTGAAAATTAAAAGTACTAATGAAATGAAAGAAGCAAATTGTTTTTTTTTTAAAGAAAAAGTTCAAACAAAATCAATCAGATCATCAATTTCAAGCACATGCAAGAAAGATAGAGCAGAAACTAGTGGAGTAAAAGGGAGCAATGGAGGAAAACAAATTTACTGAGAAAATCAACGATGAGGCGGCCATCGGAGAACCTTCCAGACGAAGGAGTCTTGAAGTAATTTTGTCCATAAGGAAAATCGAGGCTAAATCCCTTGCCGGCGACGAGATCACCGGTGTCGGAGTTTGAATCGCCGAAGTTGAACGCAGCCGGATAATCAAAAACAGTCGAACTTCCACAGCGGAAAATCGTCGAACAAATTGTGAGCATCAGCAGAATCGCGAAGAATTTGACAAAAGAAATCGCCATGGCCAATCCTAATTCAGAAACAGAATCTGACGATTTTAATTTTCCGATGATGAAAGATCGCTTTTCCGGCGGGATTTTATCGGGAGAGAAAGAGGGTTGGGGTTTAATTAAAGGGAATGCAATATAAAAGGTTAAAGCTAAGCTTTCTCTTCGAGTTCGCCTCAAGACATGTTTGAGAGTAATTTTAAAATGGCCAAAATCACTTTTGACATGCCTAAAATCACTTCTCTTCTAGAATAGTGATATTTGGCAATGGTGAGTAAGTGATTTTTGAAGTATCAAAAATCACTTAAGTGATTCCCAAGTGATTAGTCAATCACTTGGGAAGTGATTCCCAAGTGATTTTTGTCAAGTGATTGTGATTTAAAATGCCTATTATTTGAATTTTTAAAAAGTAGGGTGAAGTACATAAATAGGATGTTTATAATAGTCATATTACAAATGTGTCCAAACTTTTAAAATTTTGCATCCATGTCCACTACTTTTATAACATAAAAACCCATTTTGTAGCTCATTTACCATTTTACCCACTCATTACATGAAAATTAGACAAAAAATAATATAATATTCAAAAAAGGTAAAAACATTTCACATTCAATTTCATTTGAAATATTCTTCTAAAAAGGAGCAAATCACGCAAAAAAAATCAGCCAAAAAATCCCATCATCCCCAAATCGCTCATTCACTGCCAAATCTCTCTCTACTGTATGAAAATATCGAAGGTTTATCGCTCAACAGAAGAATAGATTTTTTCTCTTCATTGTTCAACGGCGACCGCTCAACTGCGAAGGTTCTTGCTCTACCTCTCCAAATCGTAAAATATACATTGGATATAGCCTAGTGTAAGTACGTCTAAACGATGAATGCCTTCTTTTTTCACTGATTAACATCGAGCACACCATCTAGGATCACCATTCTTGATTCACCATTTTTCGTTTGATGATCTTGTTTGGACAGTTCTAATTTTTACATTATTATCTTTTTTAGGGTTCAAAGTAATAAAATACACTATTTCTAAAATATTATAGAAGGTATGAATGAAGAAATGAAATATGCACTGCTTAGAATCATGCATTTCATGTTAACCCCATTGTAATTTATATTTTCGAATTTTAAAAATCTGTTTGGATGGTTATGAACTGAATTTTTTTGGATGGCTCTGTCTTAGAATATATATTAGTTTTAAAAGATTTCGTTCATTTATACACACTGTATAATGCTATTTATATATTCGTTTGGATGGTTATAGTATAATGTTGCTTATATATACCGTATAATAATTTTTATATACATTGTTGGGATGGTTGGGTTTGGATGGTTCTAAAAAGAATTTGATATATACACTGTATAATGTTGTTCACATATATTAGTTGAGTATTTATATACAAATGGTATATATTGTATATATTTAGAAATTGTGCTCTTTGTGTGATATGTTCATTGTGTGTACTAACCAATTTTTTACATTCTTTTGTTAAGCAAATGGTGAAAGAATAAGGATTTCATTATCATTTTTATAAACGTTGTTGCAGGATGAAATGTCTATAGATGAAGGAGTTGTAGTTGGCACTCAAGTTGTACCATACGACCATATATTCACGGTATAAATAATATATTTAATGTCTTTCATTATGGAAATAAAGATGTTGGAGATAACGTTCAAGCTGATGATGCGGGAGATAACGTTCAAGCAGGATAAGTCATTTGTATATACATATAAATGTTGTTTAGATCTTGTTTGTATATTTCAAATTGTATGTTTTACAGGAAAAAATGATAATATACATATGAATGCTTAAACATTTGTACATTTCATATATACATTTCAGATGTTTATGTATGTTTCATAATATACACTACTATTACAATGAACACTTAAACCTCCATACAAATTGTTTCCCTTTCTATGTACATATGAATGTTGTTTAGAAGTTCATGTATCTTCAACACTTAAATATGTTCATGTACATATGAATGTTGTACATTCAAGTATATTGATGTGTATAGTATATATTATAAGTATAACTTAGTTCGAATTGTACATTCAAGAATATATATGTTACTGAAGGAAGGACATTCCATCATGCAACATGAACTCTAAAATTTCGTAACCAACATAATTATCCCTCTCATTCCACATTCGACATATAACATTGGTGTTGGAGTTAATATCATAAAAGCGGAAGCAATTTTGGATCTTAAGCACTCTAAATACATCAATTTGATCAAACAAACAACATGCTCATAAACCGAAAAATAGAAAAACAGAGTATAAGAAAACCTTTCCTTTGAAGCTTAAATTCTTCAAAGACTTTTCAAGTTTCTTAACACGAACACTTCGTGGACCACCTCTAGTGTCTTCCTTGCTATTCTCCGGCCTTAGAATGGTTTGTGGGAACCAATTGTGATAGAAAAAAGTAGGGAAAAAAGAGAGAAAGCTAGCAATCTCTTCTAGCAAATTTTTCCACACATCCTTCTCCTCACATCTATTTTCTCTTCTCTTTAAAAACATACAAACAAGCTTTGAAGCTCAAAGACAAGAGAATGTGGGATGCTCAAAGACAAGAGGAGGTGGGATTCTCAAAGACAAGAGAATGTGGGATTCTCCAAGACAAGAGAAAGTGGGATGGATTAATCATGAGAAACACCACCAAAAAAGAATCTCACTTTTGATATGAAATAATCCACTCATATGAAATTTATTTATTTAATTTGATATCTCATATCAAATTAAATTAAAAATAAATCCAAACCTTTCTCAAATATTTGAACCAAACATATGTATCATATACATATTAGGCATATTTAAATCATATTTAAATATTTTCCAACTCTCTCTATAATATAGTTTAATTCACAATTAAGCTATATGTATAATTGGTCAATTATATCGTATATAATTAACTCTTACTCCCTTAACCGAATTTGAACAATTCAAATTCTCTTATCACACTGTTCTGAGGTTTAGTCCGATATGAGCTAGCAAGGGGACCTAATGGACCTACAGATCATGAGCTCCAACGATTCGAGATCAACCGGCTAAACTCTTTAACCTAGCTAACCAACATTCGTTAACCACCGGGACACTCCACTAAAGTCCAGTGGCTACACTCTCCTCATTGTAGATATATTTCTGTCCACTCGATATAACCATGATTAGTAAGTCGATCCTTCACAGGTTGTTCGTAATTACAGCTGGGTCAAATAAACCGTTTTACCCCTGTAATTACTTCTTGTTCCTTAAGTCCCACTGATCCTCTAATGAATAATTGGTTTGTGGTCCAACCAATAAACCGAATCCCTCTCGGGCCACTGAGAGAGTGGGCCCATTGTTCAAGACCCGGAGTCAGCACTTAAGGGAACAACCTCTTTACTAAACCCTAAAGCGAGTAGAAGTGAATTCTTTCTCGCAAGACTATGTCCCCAGCTATCTACCCGGTCTTATCCCCAAAATGGGAGGCTTATTGAGTCGGAAATCTCGGGCCACTCTCACCCATACAAATCAAAGGATAATCTCAAATAAACAGGAGTTCATAGCGTGCTTAGGATTAAGATCGAGTTACCTAGGTCATCATATGAAATAGTCAATTATGACAGTTGATCGCTAGCTTTTGCTACAACACGCAAGTGCACGTGATCGAAGTGATAAAAACTAGAGTATTTCAGAGTATCGTACCCAAGGGAACGGATTTTAACAAAATCTACTAAGATGACACAAAATTTGTTTGTAAAATGCAATTGCGGTAACCAATGGTGTAAAAAATGCTTGAGAGGTTGTTTTTGCTAAAGGAAATAAATGAAAGAAAATAATTAAGAAAAATGGGATCCAAGTTGCTTATGCCCTTTTGGAAAGAAATGCCACTGAAAATGCAATTGCAATCATAGTTAACACTAGAGAACTAAGTAAACCGAATTCAACTCCTATTCAATTTTGCTTCAAAATCTTTAGGAGGCTAAGTGATTAAACCTATATTTCTATGGCTAATCTAACTTAGATAATTTAACAATTCTAGCGGTTTTGGAGTCTCGCCCTATGTCTAGGGTCGATGTTCAGGACTTATGTCTAAGTCTTTTCCTCCATTGCTTTTGTGACATCGGCTTTCCCTTAACTCTTTCGATATTAAGTTCAAGCTTGACAAGCAATCACTAGTTGGCCGGCTAGGTTTACCCACATTATTTCAACAAAAGCAAACAAAGCCCCAAGTGTTAACTAGATTGAATATGTGATCGAATGTTACACGCAAGCGCACGCGATCGAAGTAATATAAAATGGTATCTGAGTACCAAGTATCGAATCCCACAGGGAACGGAGTAACAAAAATATTGTAAAGCAAAAGTGTAAGGAAAATTGCAACTAGAAAACTAAAATTGCAAAAATAAAGTTGGGTTGGTGTGTTGGTGAAAAACAGAAATTGCAGAATCAAATTGCAGAATCTAGAAATGGCAATAATCGAAATAAATAAAAATTGCAGAATTGAATTGCAGAAGCTAAAATGGCAATCTTGGAATAACAACTAAATAGACCTAGCAAATGCAAATTCAAAGGGAATTCTAGATAAAGATGGGGCTCAAGAATGTCATTGCCCTAAGTCGTAATTGTAAACCAAAATTGCAATTCCAACCTACTCCACACTCAATTGTAAACCAAAATTGCATCTCCTATTTACCTTGAATTTAGGTTTTTAGGAGGCTAAGTGAGAGACCTATATATCTATAGTCCCTCTATCTTAGATAATTTGGCTCACAATTTTATGGGTTTTGGAGTTCTTAATCTTATGTGTAGGTAAGGAATTGGCTTATGTCTAAGCTCTTTTTCTCCATCACTTATGTGAAATCCGCTTATCACTAACCCCGTTGGTATTAGATCTAAGCTTGAGTTGATACCCTAGTTGATCAATCTAGGATCTCAACGGAATTTTAATCAACACAAGCAAACAATTGAAATGTAGGCTTGGTTTTCATTGAAATTTTGGCTACAATTACTTTTTAGGGAATTCACATTTTTGAACCCCCTAAGAAGTTTTAGCTCATATTAAAAATAAAAATCCTAAACTATTTTTTGAGAAAAAGTTCATATTAAAAATTGTGTAAATTGAATAATTAAAACAATAATTTGTAATATTATTTTTGGCAACTACTAGGAATTCAAGAGAAGGATGCTTAATGGGAATTAAAGAGAACTTCAAAGGCAATTAAGTAAAATGATGGTCTTCTTCCTCATACCCCTTACAAGCTTTAACATTCAAACTTAGAATTTCCTTGAAGAAAAACAGGGGGTTTACAAAAATTCATTTCAAAACTTAATCCATCCAATTATGGAAGAATTAAGTTTTGAATCCCTAAGAAGTAATTAGCTCATTATGGAAGAATTAAAGACCCACAAATTAATTGCTATAAAGCTCATAAAAAAAAAAAAAAAAACAAATACAGAAATTTAATTTCAAACTAATAAGGTAATTCAAGCTGCATTTACGAGGATTATTTTTTATGTTAACTCAACCGAATAACTCAAGATGATGCAAAAATTCAAAGACAACACTATTTTTCTACCAAATTATTAAAAACAGTGAAGTACCCATTGGAAAAAAATTCAACCTTGTGGAAAAGAAAGCTCCAAAAATTAATAAGCTTATTATAAGAGATGAAGGAAATCGAATTCCAGGATTCAATGGCTCATTCAACTTCAACAACATACAAGGAAATTTGACTAAATAGAGACCAACTCGATAACTAAAATTGAGCAGAAAAACATAGAGATAAAACTAAAAAAAACAGAGTACAAACGCTAACGGAAATTCCTTGCTTTGATCGACCAAAAATTCCTTCAAGGGCAATTGGATTCTTACCTCCTCGAACTTTCGTTGAGGAGGGATCAACCTCAAAAATTACAGAGAAAAAGATGAAGAGAAAACTTTTGTAAATGACAGAAAAATGTGAATTACAGACTGTGGGCGAGTAGCAGAAAACCCAGCCACGTTTTTGATCGTTTTCCTCATTTTTATAGGCATTCAGGGCTAGGGTTTCCATATTTGTGCTCATTCAATCATGGGTCAATGTTTGGGCATGAGATTAGGCTGAAAATTCTCCAAAAATCGAGCAAATCTCGTGGATTTTGGTGAATCTCCGAGAATTCCAAAATTGACTTATACATCCAGAGAATGCAATTGCATTGCAATTGCATTTTTCTTCTTTGTTCTTCACCTTGCTTTCCCAAGGAAATGCAATTGCATTTCATTTGCAATTTCTTCACTTCTTCAAATCTGCACAAAAACTCAACTTAAGCCAACTTTCTTGCATCTTTACACTTAATTTCTTCTTTTATCATATTCCTCCAAGCTTGCATGAATTTATTTAAAAATGTTATTTTTAGCTTGCTTGTTATTCAACAAAATCCACAAAACTGGCAAGAACAACTTAGTTTTAGAGTTAAATAATTCTGATAACTGAGAATTATCAACAGTAAACGGAGTTAAAAAGTCTAAGTGACTATTTCGCGGTCCCGTCTTATGCAAACTCATTGCATAGGACGCCCCCACTCTCATGTCTCCACATGAACGATTTAGGATTGCATCGTTTGTACTATACAAAGTGGGCCGCGTCCATAGTGTGCCCAAGATAAGGTACCCAGCCCTATCCCTATACTATAGACCATTTTGGCTATTACTCGAACTTGATCCATATTCATGTCTCCACATGAAGTTCAAGTATACATTTTATAGCCAAGGGTTCTTAATTTATTAGATTTGGGTTAAAAGAATGCAATTTACTTTATTCAATAACATCTTTACTGAATAAACCTCAATAACAACTTTATTACAAAATAGAATATATATTCAGTTTACAAACCACGAGTAAGGACATAAAACCCAACAATTGGTACAACAAAACTACCTATAAAAAGCTTAATATATATTATTATTTATATGATATATATCCTTATATTTATCCCGTAATATAAGATATTTTTGAAATGGATATTAATATATTTGAAAAGGATATTAATATATTATCAATCGAAATTAGATTGAAATTATTATTTTGATAAGATCATCATAGAAAGGATTGTACCCAAGTATATAAGTTTACACTCGCACTGTTGATAATGCAAAGGTTGTTTTGATATAATGAATAATTGATCTTGTAATAACAAATGTATATACACAAGGTATATAATGTATATATTGAAGTACATGAAATTCATACATGTTTATATAGTATAGACATATATATGCTAATATTATATCTGGAGTATATAAACTTCAGACATGTTGAATATAAATACAAAATCAGTAAAATAAATTTGAATAGCCATAGTATAAGGAGAAACCAAATTGTCTATACTGCCCACCATTTTCCATGATAGATTCTTGTAACTGAAGGAAGTACATTCCATCATGCAACACAATCTCTGATACTTTGTAGCCAACTTAATTATCCCTCTTGTTCCAAGTTTCGTTATATAAGATTGGTATAACAATACTACCTATACATCAAAAAATATAAGATAGTATATATATTTAAAAACAAAATGGTTGTCGAAAGTGAAGTTCCGGTGAACAGAAATGGAAAAGGAAGAAGCCGACGGAAGGAAATGGGAGAAGAAGAAATGCTAAAGGAAGTAACCGGCGAACAAGAAATATAAAAGGAAAAAATGGAAAAGTGGTGGTTAACAGGAATGCATATGCCGGTGAAGATATGAAAATGTAAATAATTGAAATTGTAAAAAATCTAAACATTAATTATGATTTGTTAATTATGGAATCCAATTAATAGGAGAGATAAACAACAAATCTATAAAATTTAATAATGTTTGAAATTCATAACTGTATAATTGTAAATAAGGAAAGAATCAATATAAAATATATAATGAAATATAATGGTAAACGTGTGTCATTATGGGCATTTACGTCCAAAAAAAATATATTAACGTTTATAAAATAGGCAAAAATCCATATATGCAAATTTTAGACCATGTGGACAAATTTGTAAACCGATTTTATAAATGACCAATTGATCACAATTACTTTAAAAAGTATACTTTTGGTGACGGGTAACAACCGTCATCTTTGGTAAAAATTCCTAAATTTCCATCAAAGTGGGCTTTCTCAAAACCGTCACCATTGAGTTCATCCGTCATTATTTACAAAATGACAATCTAAAATTTTTAGTAACTTGATGATTCTAAAATCACCTTTGAAAACAAGCATTAATCATTTTTTTTAAAAAAAATACTTTTAATTAAATTTAAATCACTTTTACAAGTGTTGAATCAAATATTAAAATGATTTATAACTAAATACTTTTAAAAAATTAATTGTAATTAAATCACTTATTTTAAGGTCGCTCCCAAACATGCCTTTTGAAAATCACTTTTAATTGTATGAAAATCACTATTGAAAGTGTAGAACCAAACATTAAAATGATTATACGAAAATCACTTTTAATAAATCAATTTTAAACAAATCAATTGTACTAAAATCAATATTTTTAAAATCATTCCCAAACATGCCTTCAATCTACACACTAACTCTCAAGATTTGCAGAGAAAGAAGAATGGAAAATGGCGGTTTAAGGCAGCAAAAACTTGGATGAAAATTTTTAAGCTTCTGTTTTTATAGTTTAATCTTAGGATAAATTATAAGTTTCTTCCTAAACCCGTTTCATATCCATTCAGGCGCCGTTAGATAACTATTTAAGCCCCGTTTGATAACCATTTGGTTTTTTATTTTTGATTTTGGTTTTTGTTTTTAAAAATTATACTTGTTTTCTCACAATTAATCTACCATGATTTTCATCCTCCCTACAATGATTTTCATCTTTCTTAAGGAAACCTTTGAGTTCTTAGCCACATTCCAAAAACAAAAACAAGTTTTTGAAAACTATTTTTTTTAGTTTTCAAAATTTAGTTTGGTTTTTGAAAATATAGGTAAAAGTAGATAACAAAATAAGGAAATCTATAGGTAGAAGTAGTATTTATAGCTAATTTTCAAAAACCAAAAACTAAAAATCAAATGATTATCAAATGGGCCTTAGTTTTTGATTTTTGGTTTTTGAAAATTAAGTTTATATACTCTACTTCTACCAATAAATTTCTTTGTTTTGTTCTCTATTTTCTACCATTGTTTTCAAAAACCAAGCTAATTTTGAAAACTAAAAAAAAGTAATTTTTAAAAACTTGTTTTTGATTTTAGAATTGGACTAAGAATTCAAATGTTTACTTAAGAAAAATGAAGATCATTGTAGAGAAATCATGAGAAAACAAGTGTAATTTTCAAAAGCCAAAAACTAAAAATCAAATGGTTATCAAATGGGGCCTTAGTTTTTAGTTTTTTTTATTTTTGAAAACTACGTTTATAAACTCTACTCCTACCAATAAATTTCTTTGTTTTGTTCTCTACATTCTACCATTGTTTTCAAAAACCAAGCCAATTTTGAAAACTAAAAAAAGTAATTTTTAAAAACTTGTTTTTGTTTTTGGAATAAGACTAAGAATTCAAATGTTTACTTAAGAAAAATGAAAACCATTGTAGAGAAATCATGAGAAATCAAGTTTAATTTTCAAAAACCAAAAACTAAAAATCAAATGGTTATCAAACGGGGCCTTAATTTTTTATTTTTAGTTTTAAAAAATTAAGTCTATAAATACTACTTCCACTTATGGTTTTCCTTATTTTGTTATCTATTTTTTACATATATCTTCAAAAACCAAGCCAAGTTTTGAAAACTAAAAAAAGTAGTTTTCAAAAATTTATTTTTGTTTTTGTTTTTGGAATTTGATTAAGAATTCAAATGTTTCGTTAAGAGATATAAAAACCATTGTAGAAAAATTAGGAAAAAATAAGCTTAATTTTCAAAAATCAAAAACCAAAAACCAAATGGTTATCAAACTGGACCTTACTTTTGGATTTGTGTTTAATAAGTTTCTGAACTTTAAAAATGATAAAAAAAAAAAATGTTGAACTTTCAATTTTGTATACAATAAATTAGTGAATTTGAACTTAAAAAAAAAAATCAGACAATTTTATAAAATGTCGTATAAGTCAATGATCTATTAGTTAGACATAAAATTGAAAGTTCAAAGACTTATTAAAAACTAAAGTAAAAGTTTAGCGATCTATTAGATACTTAAAGACCTATTAAATATAAAATTAAAAACTCAGACATGTATTAGAAACCTTTCTAAGGTTTAGGTACACCTATTCTTAGATATAAACCAGGTTAAATTATAAGTTTAGTTCCTAATTAAACCTTTCAAACAAGTTAAATTACAAGTTTAGTCCTCAACTCTCAGGTTTGTGTCTAATAGGTTCATGAAGTTAAAAAACTGTATAATAGATTTCTGAACTTTTAATTTTGTATATAATAAGTTCATAAATTTTAAAACATGTTGCATAGGTCAATGACCTATTAAATACACAAAATTGAAAATTTAGGAATCTACTAGACACTCTTAAAGTTCAGAACCTATTAGACATAATATTTAAAGCTTTATAGACCTAGCTATTAGATAGATTGCAAAGTTTATGAATTTATCGAAATCTGAAAATTCATATATTAAACTTGTAATTTAACCTTAATTTAATTAAATACAGTTTACTTCCTTATACTTTTGAAATTTTCATTGTCCTCGCTATTTTCTTTGATTAAAATTAATAGTTGGACTTCATGAATGAAGAGTAATAGAAATTCAAGCCGATAAAGTTACACTTCAGTTTGTACTTTTAAAATGCTCCTTATTATCCTTTACCTCTTTTTTTTTTTCTTGTTTTTTTTTTATTATATTGATTTATCATCCTTATCTTTTTTTTCTTAAAATGAACTTATCTGTCATTGGTAAATAATGTGGCAAAGTTATTAAAAAAGATTTTATTTGGATTAGATTTTAAGCCATTATTTTGGTAAAAAATAAAACAGAAAAATGGTTGAAGCCAGATAATATCCATAAAATCTATATGTATCATTTTCAAGGTGCAATCACATTTTTATTAATCCTTACTAACGACTTCAAAGATGTTTGGTAAGTTGATAATTAAAATTTTTAAAATGTTGGAGCTAAATTGAAAATTTTTTTCTTTTGAAATGGGGCTAAATTGAAATTAAAGTTTAAGTATAAAGACAAAAGTAAAATGGAACCAAATTTGATGAGGGAGTTCATTGATTTATTATTATTAGTAGTAGTAGTATTTGATAAAAGCCCATTGAAGTTAAAGTTTAACCGACCTTTCTTTTGTTAAAAAAAAATTAACGTAACTTTGCTGAAAAAAGAAAAGGATCATTTTGCAAGCAAAAGGGGTTGTTCGAAATTTCCTTCCAAGGGCAAGTTCCTTTTTATCTTAGATTTCATTTTCAATTGATATAATTGTTTTTCTTTAATTCAAGGGTCTTGAAAAGGAAGAGAAAGAAATAATTGCCAAGCTGAAAATCTTGTATGGAATAAATGAAATATTTTCTAACTTGAGAGGATTTCATATGGTGGAAATTCAAGAAGATATACTTATGTGAGCGTCTTGAAGAAATGTTAAATTAAATATTTTTAATTGATATATATTTAAATTAATATATCAAATTGGTCCCTTATTTTTAATAATAATTTAAGTATAATCTCAATATATGAATAAAGTTTACTGAGTGTCTCTAACATTAATCATGCAAAGTAAAAGAAGTCAATTAAAGTTAGTGATCGAATCAAGGTCGATCGAACCAGTTCCAATATTGATTGTCTCTAATTTATGAAGAACCAATGTTAGTGTCAATATTAGAGAGGGGAAAATGATTATGAAAAGAACAATATTTGTCTGCACATATGTAGATTTATATAGAATAATATCTTATTAATTTCCTAATGCGGTGTATTTTAACTGTATTTAATATAGATCATTTGCATACTCCATTAAAAAATTTTGGCTAAAAGTACACCACATTAGAAAGTTAGTAGGAGTTTTGGTTGGCGAGCATAGGTCAAAACAAATTTTCTTCGGGTAGGTGTAGGTCTTCCTTGCATGTAAGATCAAGAGAAAATAAATGGGTCTTCCTTGCATGTGAGAGAAAGGAGAGAGATGTATTTCATCTGTAGTGTTGCATGTTAGAGAGAAGAGTATGTTAACCATAGTTTTAGTTGGCTTAACCAACCAATATATGATACTACAGAAGTATGAATACTCCTTTCATTTAATTATTTGTCATATCAATATCCATTAAAAATGGTGTGAGGTTCACCAATATTATTAAAAATATATATTTATAAGGTAAAACTATATATAGTGTGAACAAAAGGAATATGGTACTTCTATAGTACTAGAAATTTTTTCAATATATTACAACCACATCAATTTTACATATATTGAGCTAAGTCTTAATACTGGTTCACATTTAATTTACTCGGCACAACTCAACTCAAAGATAGATAAGGGCACGTCTTTACCTAACCATGTCCAAGCCCCTCAATTTAAAGAAATTATTCAGTGAGGCCACCACAATGTGGCTGGTAGTTTTTTACTGTTAAGATGGAGAGAGAGAAGTATCTTGAATTTATATTCAATAGTTATTAGGGAGCATGAAAATTATTGAATCTACATCCAACGATAATTATGAGACAGTCACATTGTGGCAGCCTCATTGAATAATTTGTCCTTAATTCGACACCCATGATGGCAAAGCTTTACCTTAAATTAGTCGCATAGTATTTTCACCTACATGATTCACGACATTGCATGATTTTCATCCAACTTTATCTATCTCTAATAGATTTCTATGCCTTGATAAAATACCAATTGACACGACAACGATCATTTTGAGGCATCTTATTATGTATCCTTTCATATTGAGACATTATTGAATTTGGGCTCACTTGTCATCACTGACACACAAATTTAATTGTTTGGAGTGTAACGACCCGAATTCCTATGACTCTCTAAATGCGGAAGCGCGACTTAGTTACCTCGCTCATGCCCGAAATTTCGGTAGCATGACGACGTAACTAGGAGAAAACCAAAATTTACAACGACCTGAAAAGAGGCATAAACACTTCTATGTTTCAGATAACAGACTCAGCATCCACCAAACTACGATAAATGATGCTGAGCTCAATCAACAGACAAAAGATCCTAAGAACTTCTAACTAAATACACGGAAACGAAAGAAATTTAAACTTTACAGACCAACAAACAATAGGGAACAAGGAATAAAACTAAAAGCTAAAACAGGGACAAGGAATTTGGTGGAGTCTCCATAGTCTCGTCAAGTTGTCGCCTACATCATCCACCTCGAGAATGTGCACAATCTGCAAAAACAAACAAAGTAGCAAGGATGAATATAAACATACTCAGTAAGTAGCCCACTTAAGGGACAAACTTTTAAAGAAACCATACCAAGAAGAAAACTGCTCTTACTCACACTCGTGCTTAGATTTCAAATACTTTCCTCAGTCATTCTAAAAGTCCATTTAACCTTCCATAACATTCACTACTACCTGACCCTAACTTCGTGTCATACCTGCGAGTCCTGTAACCTAGAACCCAAACCTGTGAAGGTCTATAACCCTCACACCCATCTCAAAAGATAAATCACCCCTAGGCTAGCACACAGGTGCTAGGGAATGCATTCCCTACGCTCAACATAATGGGGAATCACCCCTAAGCTAGCACACAGGCGCTAGGGAATGCATTCCCTACGCTCAACATACTGGAGAATCATCTCTCAGCTAGCACACGGCAATAGGAAACGCATCCCTATGCTCAACACAGTGGGGAATCACCCCTAAGCTAGCTCATCGGCAATAAGGAACGCATTCCTTATGCTCATCACATTACAAATGCCACACAGGCAGCCAGGGAACGCATCCCCTGTGCTCATCACATCACATGTGTTCTAGGCTTACGAACTCGCACGAAACAACAGAATTAGGGTAGGTAGCACCAATCTAACATGCTTTTGTACTTTCACAACACTTTTGGAACCTTTTGGGTCAATCCACCTTACCACATTCATCCATCATGCCCAAATCACAAACACAAGCTGGCCCGAAGGTTTCAAACACTTTTAATGGGGAACCACCCCCTAATTCACATAATCAAAGAGGAAAGGAAACCCTCAAGCCTTTCCAACTTCTATAACGTCTTACGACTCATACATATTTATAGGCGAGACAAAAATCCTAACGGACCAATCCGAAAGGCTACCTTCTTCTTAGGCCAGTACCACGGAAATCCATTTCTCTTCCTTTTAGGAAATCATTAGTGGCATATGACCCAGGCCCACAACTGAATAAACAACCTCAATCGCCTCATGATGACCTTCCACCATAGACCGCAAACATGAATCTCAAGTATGGACTTTCACCCCGATACCACATATATTCCTAAATCAGCACTTTGCATAACTATAGCCATACATGTGCCAGTGGCATATTACTCTCCAAATTATTTAATTCATAATCCAGTCCTCTAAACACACTATCTTAGCCATTCAAGTATTCCAAGGCCTATATCCAAACTTAAATCACATACATACAACATAAGGCACGGCTCGGACCCCTTGTAAATCATACTAGAATTCATTAATTCTAAGCATTCCAAGATAAATTAAGCCCCTGATATCATTTTAATACGTACTTAAGCAACTTAAACTCAAGGACAACTCAAGATAGTTCAACCAATCACACCTTGATCCACGTATTCACATTTGGCATGCACGTTTATTCTCATCTCACCACAAACATGAACCAAACTCATTCAATTCCAACCTTGGCAAACTCTTAAGGCTCTACACTTGCTAACTACAATATTTCGATACTTGAACCCCTATTTTCAACTATAACCACATAATTAGGTTGTTTACAAATCAAACAATATCCACGTCGAGCAACAAATCATTATATGCTTTATAACAAGATTTTCAAGCATGCTCTTATAATGTACAAGTTCTCAAACATACAACATACTCAAATAGAACCTTAAAGGGGCTCAAAATCCAAATTTGCTACTTACCTAAATAACTTCAAGATTCAAGGTAGCCTAAACTCGAATGCTCAATCTTGAATCGCCAACAAAGTCCTACACATTATGGTTAAAATTTAAAATATCGCAACAGCCCCTAAATTCTAAGAAAAAGATCCTAAATCATAGCTATCTAAAACCCAACTCATGCTTAGTCTCAATTATGTTGGAAAATTCGATACCCATGAAAAACTTACATCAAATCAGTGCTGGAAATTACTGGACAGCAGCTCGAATCAATTCAATCTCGCTCAAAACGGCCTTTAAACGCGATGGGTGTTCTGAACTAAATCCAAAGATCCATAGTTTACTCAAATTACTAAAAAGAAAACAACCAATTTCATCTAGTATTGAAGTTGGAAAGCTTACCCACTCCAAATATAGGTTGTATACGGCTTGTACGAATCTCAGGCTTGTCGAAACTCGACTCTAAAGAGCACCCACCCTGCTGTTTGATCCAAACGAGAGGGAGAAAGAGAAGAACGGCGAGCTGGTGGCATTCTGGCGACTGGTTCGTGAGCCTTCGCAGTGATTTGTGGCGGATTGGGCTGAAGCTTACGGCGGCAGACATGAGGGGGACACAAGCTGCACTGGCGCTCAGACGTGCGACACTGCGGTGGAACGACGGCGAGCAGTTGCGGCGTGCCGTCTGTGATGGAGACGCGAGCTGGACGTGCGGCTGATCGGTGAGGGCTGCTGTTCGGTGAAGAGCTATCGACGGGAGGGAGAGACCGAACGGAAAGGGAGAGAGAGAGATATATCGACGGTGAGAGGGAGGGGAAAAATCAAAAAAATGGGTTTTGGTGGGGGAGGATTTCGGGAGTGAGAGATGAGAGAAGTGAGGGAAGAAGAAGAGGATAAGAAAGAAAAAATATATTTTATTGTTTTATTTTATTTTATTTTATTTTGACAAACTTCCAAAAATGCCCTTTGACCAAACAATTCTTTCTCAATTTGCCCTTTTTCTCTTTCAAACTTTCAAATAACCCAAATTCTCAAAATACTTAGTTGAGAAATTTTTAATTTCAAATTTTGAAAATTAATGCTCCTGAATAAGCCGGGCGTTACATGGAGGGTGTGACAAACACACCACAAAAACAATATAATCTGCTTGAATGTAGACTATTTAGAGGGATCAGAGGAAGAAAAGAACATATAGCATGGAACATCAAGGAAGAGGGAAAAAATTAGTACAAAGAGAGGGAACAACAAGATGGAGAGTAAAAGGAAAGAGAGAACAGTTTAATCTTTAAGCTTTATTTCATTTTAGTTACAGAACTTTCAAAACGTCTACTTTTAGTTCCTAAAATTTAAAAAAGTGACCATTTTAAATCTTGTATACTATTATTTTGTTGAGAATTCGATAGACGACAGATTGATGATGTGACATCTATGTCAACATAAGTTGTAGACACTCATATGGTTGTAATTTAAATAGTAGACACCTATATAGTTGAATTGTAAATAAGTTGTCTTACTTGCGTCATCGAAGAGAAACTGATATGAATTGATTTTTAGGGTTGAAAATATGAGGATTTAAATTCTCTTTTGCAGGTCGAATTATGTCAAATTCAGGCTGTATTTAAATTTCCTCAACATTTCTTCTAGATAACACATGTTTCTTCATGCACATGTTTGTAGACAAAAGTAAAAGAGGGAACTCAAAATCCACAAAAATAATTCCCAAAATCCACCCATGTATTTAATTCACATACTCTTCCCCAGCTGCAAATTTCAGCAAATGGGGTAAATGCAGAGCTTCAATATTTAATGTTACAATCGTGCCATCTAAACCAGTGAAAGTCATGAACAATCTCAAATGCGACTCGAATTTAAACCTTCATATTTTTCTTGATCAATATCTCTAATATGCTTGTTTGACAACCTAAAGTATATATTGGTTGCGTAGGTGCCGATTCATCTCAACATATAGAGGCCATGTCACCAATCCGTCGAATTGTTAATAGAATGTTTGTGCAATGACCAAAATGATCACTTTTTAAAAGCTCAATGAAATTACACAACATTATTGACATGTTATTTATAGTTTTGAATTCTTACCATAATTTACCGAAGCTGGATTTCCAGGACAGAATTCAAAAGTGTGTGCTTCCCCACAGTAAACACATGATTCTGCTGTGACTTGATTAACTGAGGCAGCATTCTGTGACACATTCCCCATTGACATATTCTTCAAAATATTCGCCATGGCAGCAATTTGAGCACTTAATGATGATAATGCATCAACTTCCAACACTCCCTGCTTCTTCTTCCTAGGGGTGCTTCTTACATCTGCCCACTGAGAACTATTGGTAGAAATTCTCTCCAAAATCTCATAGGCTTCATTAAAAGTCTTTGAAAGCATAGCTCCATTTGCTGAAGCATTTACCATGTTCTGAGTATCCAAATTCAACCCATTGTACAATGTTTCCATTTGGATGCAATGTGGTAGACCATGGTATGGGCACTTTCTTAGTAATTCTTTAAACCGTTCCCATGCTTCACTAAATGTCTCATCATCATACTGCCTGAATGCTACTATTTCAGCTCTATACTTGGCATTCTTCGTTGGTGGAAAATACTTTATCAAAAATTTCTCTGCCAAATCGTTCCACGAAGTGATAGATCCAGGTGGAAAAGTATTCAACCATGCCTTTGCTGCATCTCTAAGAGAATATGGAAATAATATCATCCTAAGTGCGTCTTTTGATACTCCTTGTTTCTTAAATGAATCACTCACACTTAGAAAAGACTTAAGATGCAAATGTGGATCTTCAGAAGGTAAGCCATGGAATTGTCCCACCGTTTGCAACATTTGAAACATAACTGGCTTCATCTCAAAATTTGCTGCTTCAATTTCTGGTCCAGCGATTCCAGGATATAATTCATCAAATGTGGGTACTGCATAAGTCCTTATAGCTCTTTCCCTGTCATTGGCTAAAAGAACAGGGTTCTCAGCCATATTTCCCTGATTAACTGGTCGATTTCCTCTCAATTCAGGTTGTGGTTGATTCTCATCGATAGCAGGTCCTACTCGGGGTCCAGGCGGTATAACTGGGTCTTGTCTTTCCATTAGATATCGCCTATCTCTTTGACCAGCTCTTTGAGCTCTCCTCCTTAAATGAAATGTTCTCTCAATTTCTGGATCAATTCGAAATTCCAAGTCAGAAGACTTGTTCATACACCACTAACACACCTGAAAGTAAAACCAAACAACTAATTCAGATTCAATTAAGCACCAGTTACCAAAAATCAATTTAAGTAAAAGAAAAATTGAATAGTCCCCGGCAACGGCGCCAAAAACTTGATGCGCTTGCTAGAGCAATGTGAAGAAATGTGCAAATTAGAGTGTCAATGCGCAAGTGTACACATCCTTTTTATAGCAAGTGGCAAGTAAAATTATCGTATCCACGGAGACTATTGATCTTTCTAATGAACCTAAATTAATTCTTAGTAACTCAGTTGGTAACCATTCAAAATTATCGATAAAAATGCAATAACAGAAAACATAAATGCTGGAACAAAAGTAATGCTAAAGCATGCAAAAACAGAGTAAGAATTCAGAAAACAGAGAACGATTAACTTGTACTTTCAATTAAAGGAAAGGCTCGGATTAGAGGTAAGTCATGCATTAGTTAAGTTACGAACTGAGTACACATTCATTCCAATCGATTCACTACAGACTTCACGGTATTCTCCCGAATCACCGAATATATGCTGTCGCAATTAAATTACTTCAGCACAATAAACCCACTGTACTTTATGTGCGTTAGGCGAGTGGCTATCCCTAACCTACCCACTTAGTTAGCTACTAACCTAAACAAGAGGCTAACGTGGTTTTCAAGTTTTCAGCCCCTCCTATTCTTCCCAGAAATCAGAGGGACGATGTTCATAACGGCTGGCCAAGCGGAAACAAACTAAGAATAAAACCCCTTAAAAACCAAATCGAAGGAGATGAAGTCTACTCAACTATAACATTAGCTAAAAACACTCATCCTCTAATCCTCACCTTATGGTGATTAGTTCATGCTACAGGAAAAACGGAAAAACAGTAGAAATGGAAACATAATGAAAATAAAAACAGAAAACGACTAAATGACAGAAGAAAATATAGCAGGAGAAGTCGAAATGCTGCCCCAAGTTTCTTGCCACAGCATCGGCGTCTGCTCCGACTGGAAACCTTCCGTTTTTGGCAAAACTCCGATGAAGACTCCCTTGGTCGAAGCTTCTCTCCTCTGCTGCTCCTTTCTCTTCTGGTTTTTCGGGATTCTCCCCTCTCTTCTCCTCTCTTTTGCCACAGAAAACGGCTGCCCCATTATAATAGTCACCCTTTATGAAAATGAGGGCTGATTAGACTTGTCCTTGTGACGTGGCGGGCTCAGGTTGGCTGAAAACATGTGACTGGACTGACAGATTCCAGCTCAATTAATGAATACAGCTCCCACGTGCGAATTTCGTAAAAGCCTGGAACGCGACATTTGCTCCAGCAATTAGTTGTAAAACTGCTGTTCTTGGCTTCTTGACTCCTCATTAATCCAACCTAATTTAATCACATAAAAGACCTTAATTAGGATAAATTTGCTCTAATAAAAATATTATTATATCAAAATCATTCCTAGAGCAAAATATATCAAAGCTTGGAGTTTTCTAAAATATAATGAGATAAAAATCTACAATTTAGCCCAAAAATACTAGCATATAACTCTTAATTTAAGAGTTATCAACAGACATACAAACTAGGCTATGAAAGATGTGGTAAATGAAGTTATCCGTCTAATCAAAATCCAAGGCAAACTAGAACTTGAACTTGGGAAAGAAAGATAATTTGTCTGATGAGAAGGGTGGATCAGAATATTTTCCAGTGAGTATTTGTGATGAAACATACTCATTTGCAGCCTCTATATAATGAATTCCATCCCAATTGACATACTTAGAGCTATCATTGCATCCTGTATCCGTGACCACCGTCCCATTCAACGTTTTCGTTAGCCCGCAACTGATTCGACTATCGTAGTTGAGCGGAGGGCCTCCATAGCCACAACAAGCCATAATAGGTTGTTCAAAACCTGCCATAATGCAAGGCAACAATTAGATCCCGACGCGAACACTTTCTTTTAAAAGTCATTGTAATCTCATTTTAAATTGGTCGACCTAGTTGGGAATAATTGGCGATGAGATTCAATTTTATTGCGTAGATGTCGACATATGTGATAGTGGCCTCGACAAATTGGCCATGTAGTTTTTTAGAGAGAGCATGAAGTTGTGAATTGAAGAGTTTGGCGGCTTGGTTGTGTGAAATGAGGCATCCAAATTCATCAAGCTTTGATGGGTCAGTTCCAAATGTAGCAATATTCTGAGCCAAGCATCCTGGAGGACCTGTGTTATGGATCCAAAAATTTTTGTCCCCTTGATCGTATAGTCTCTAAAAAATAGGCAAAACTCAAAAGGGATTACGTAATTCATGCTATATGTAAAGCTAAATATATATTATAGTCTCAAATGTGCTCGGTTCTTATTTTTTTCAATTTGGTTTTAATTATTCTTGGGAAGGTTTCAATTTCATTACTAATTTTGTTTTTCAATTAAGTTCTTATTGCACAAAATGTTGAAATTGACTAACAAAAGGAATAAGGTTAATCGAAAAAAATGTGTTTTTATGGAATTAAAAATACAAAAAATAGTAAGTTGTTAAATAAACTACCTGCAATGCATGTATAATTACTGGTCCTTCAAGAAAGAAAGTAGATAGAATATATATCCTTGAATCCGTCAATAAATTATATAAAATTCAACTCACAAACACTCAAAACTGAGCTATAAAACTGTCCAAATTAAATCATGGGAAAAAAAAAATCCTAAAACCTAACTTTAAAATTGAATAGATAAAAAGAGAAGGCCCAAAACTCAAAAGTAAGGTAGTAAGGCTCCGTTTGATGACTATTTAGACTCCATTTGATAATCATTTGATTTTTAATTTTTGAAAATTATACTTGTTTTCTCATAATTTCTCTACAATAGTTTTTATTTCTCTACAATAGTTTTCATTTTTTTAAGTAAACATTTGAGTTTCTAGCCAAATTCCAAAAACAAAAACAAGTTTTTGAAAACTGCTTTTCTTAGTTTTCAAAAACTTGGCTTGGTTTTTGAAAATATATGTAAAAAGTAGATAAGAAAACTTTGGAAACCCATGGGTGAAAATAGTATTATAAGCTTAATTTTCAAAAACCAAAAACAAAAAATCAAATGGTTATTAAACGGGGCCTTAATTTTTTATTTTTTATTTTTGAAAATTAAGTCTATAAATACTACTTTCATCTATAGGTTTCCTTATTTTATTATCTACCTTTTACACATGTTTTCAAAAACCAAGCAAAAATTTAACTAAAAAAAATAGTTTTCAAAAAGCAGTTTTTGTTTTTAGAATTTGGCTTAGAATTCAAATGTTTTTTTAATAAAGATGAAACTCGTTGTAGAGAAATGATGAAAAAACAACCACAATTTTCAAAAACCCAAAACTAAAAATTTAGACCCCATTTGATAACCATTTGATATTTGGTTTTTGAAGATTGTGTTTGTTTTCTCACAATTTATCTACAATGATTTTCATTCTTTAAAATGGTTTTCATCATTCTTAAGAAAACATTTGAGTTCTTAGCCAAATCTAAAAACAAAAACAAGTTTTTTAAAACTACTTTTTTTAGTTTTTGTTGGGGGTGAAATTGGACTAAAGAGATAAACCGAAGTTACAAGGAAATCTTGCCATATAAGATTAACCTTTTCAAATCCAATTCCTAAATAGAATGAGAAATATTTTATATCCTTATCTAAAAAGGAATATGGAAAACAAATGTCCTATAAATACATCATACTTAAAGAAAGGGAGTGGAACTTCAACCCTCATTCTCTAAACTCTAGTTTATTGTTACACTCAAATTCTCCTTGCTAACTTAAGCATCGGAGCTGGTGTGGCAAATGCCACATCAGTGCCTAGCTTTTTCTCTTTTGCAGGTCACATCTTTCCCCCAAATTACAAATTCATCGTGGTTGTCACGTGGAGGTCAGGTGAGATTCTCCTGTCCAAAATTTGGCAACAACAATTGGCACCGTCTGTGGGGAACTAGGTGCTCTACCTTGCATACCTGAATTGAGAAAATTAAAAGCAAAAGAAGAAAAGAAGTTGGGGGCTCACCAAATCAACATAGCCAAGATTATCCACACCTCTTAATTCAATTCAGAAGGATAATTTTGGAAACTCCATATGGAAGAAGATTGATAAACAGAGGAATTATAGAGCAAGAACTCCTCAAGATTTCAAAATATTGATGTTGAAGGTTTAAACAATTAAATATGAAAAACGAGACTACAAAGAAAATTTGGATGAATCAACTTTGAAGGTTTCTACAAAGTTGCAAAATCACAGATAAGTTTACTTCAAACTTAAAACTTTATAGTGCGATATTTAAATTCAATAACCAAATTATGCATGTCATAATTGTTTTGTTATGATCTTTTGTCTATGTTATATCATCTTCATGCACTCTACACATGTTCTCTACATTTTTGAATTATTTAAATGTCATTAGCATGATAACATCAAAATGACAGTTTTTGTGCTCTAATAAAGAATTGAACATCATGAGTTATTAAAAGTGTCATCAAATATCTATAGAGATAATTTAATATATGAAATTCTAGAGGTCTTGAAATTGCTTGCATGATATAACAAGTTATTCAAACAGCAGACCACTTCATAAAATTCCATATTTTCCTTACATAAGTGATTGAATATATTTTATTCAGCTAAATCAGTATTTTATCTGCATTGAATTGTCTAACTCTCAAACTAGAGGGTGATTTCATATGATATGAGAAAATATCATATTCATGAAAATTATATTTTGAATGCAGAATAATTTATGGAACATTCCAGATTCCACCTATTCAAAAATACACTTATGCAAGCAAGAAGCTACAAAGGCTACTAGATGACCAAAATATCCTCCTACGGGAGGTCGGGAAGTCCAGAATAGTCCCTACGGGGTTTGATGGCAATCCCACTTAAATTTGAGGACGCCCTCGAATTTACATATTCTCTCCAGGAAAACGGCACAGATCACAAATCCAGAGGAGAGTCTTAGCCCCCAAGAAAGATCGAAATGTTCCCTACGGGGTTGGACTACAATCTTGGGCAGATCCAAGGAGAACCTTGGAGCCCTAAATTTTTTCCAGGATGTGGACGAACACATATCCAGAGGAGAATCTTACCCACCAGGAAGAGACCGACCTACGAGGTTAGACGACAATCCTGGGGATGATCTGAGACGCAAAATAAGCGTCACGGAACGCTAAAATTCCTATAGGAAACAGAGAAATCAAAACGCGAGATAAGCGTAATGGAACTCTAAAATTCCTATTGGAAAACGGAGAAACCGACACTCTAGGAGACTGAAAATCCTCACAATGATGGACAGCAATAACTAGAGATAATTCGAGGCAGACCTCGAAATGTCAACAATGACTCCAAAACTTAATAAGCTACTCCCAAGTCAGGCTCCATACAATTACTTCACATGCTCCTAATCTCGAATCCTAACTAGGGAGTGGGGGCTAATGTTGTGGGTGAAATTGGACTAAAGAGATAAACCGGAATTACAAGGAAATCTTGTCATATAAGATTAACCTTTTCAAATCCAATTCCTAAATAGAAGGGGAAACCTTTTATATCCTTATCTAAAAAGGAATATGGAAAACAAAGGTCCTATAAATACATCATACTTAAAGAAAGGGAGTGGAACTTCAACCCTCATTCTCTAAACTCTAGTTTATTGTTACACTCAAATTCTCCTTGCTAACTTAAGCATTGGAGCTATTGTGGCAAATGCCACATCAGTGCCTAGCTTTTTCTCTTTTGCAGGTCACATCTTTCCCCCAATTTACAAATTCATCGTGGTTGTCACGTGGAGGTCAGGTGAGATTCTCATGTCCAAAATTTGGCAACAACAGTTTTCAAAACTTGGCTTGGTTTTGAAAACATATATAAAAAGTAGATAACAAAACAAGAAAATCCATAAGTAGAAATAATATTTATAGACTTAATTTTCAAAAATTAAATAGTTATCAAACGAGACTTAAAAGGTTCAAATTTAGCTTAAATAAGCATTAAAAAAACCATTACCCATGAAAATAGTTTTGCCTAGCTTGCTACAAGAAGGGCCATATATAGTTTTGCCCCAATTACTAATTGAGGCAATTTGATAAAATTTAAAAGATTTTTTTTTTAAAAAAAAAAAGTTAAATTTCACCGTTAATTGAAGTTTTTTTTTTTTTTGGAAACCGAAACAACAGTCAACACACAAACCAAACTACACCACTTAAAGCTCAGCCTCGAAAAATGGGAGAATGTCCGCTGGAAACCCATCTTTCCAGACCAAAGAGCACCCTGAAAAAATGTCAAAGCAACTAGATTATGGGCTGCTTTGTTCTCCTCTCTAGGGATATTACAAAAAGAAATGGAATTTACACTTGTCGACAAAAGGAGGATATCTTCCACAAAACCAGAGACTTCCGACAGATCGGAATCAAGATGATTAAGAAGGTGAATAACCTCTCTTGAATCTGATTCAACAAACAGCGAAGGGATACTCTCACCCTTCCAGTCCACCAACTCCTTCAAACCTTCCAAGATTGCCATCGCCTCCAGGACCTTCACCGACTAGTTGCGTTGGATGAACTTATAACCACCTATAATCACCTGGCCGGTCCAATCTCTAACCACCCAGCCAATGCCTCCACGGTGCCTCTTACTCGACCACGCAGCATCTGCATTTAGTTTCCAAGCTCCCGTGATTGAAGCTTGCCACCCCCGTTGCCATCTAGTAGGAGCAGGCGCCTTCGAAGAGCCCAATACCGACCCCTCCAGCGACTCTAAAGCCAACTCAATCAAGTGGATTAGATCTTGGATCAATGGACGACGAGAATTGAATCTGACGTTGTTTCGCTGTCTCCACATGCACCACAAGATAATACAAACTTTTTCCAAGTCCACTTCTGGAGCAGTCCCAATAGTCCAGCGGAGTCCACAACCCCTTGCCCACAGGAAACATACCAGCATTAGAGGGAAGAAAATAATTCCATACTTTCTTGGCAAACTTACACTCCCACATGATATGAGAAGTGGTTTCCCCAGACGACCTGCAAAAAGAGCACCACACATCAGTATCAATGCCTTTGTTGTTCAGGTTAACCGCGGAGGGAATGATATCATTTAGAATTCTCCAACAAGAAGTTTTAATATTGGGCATCACTTTCAAACCCCAAAAAGTAATCCATAAACCAAACAAATACTGCGCCTCAGATGATGAAGCCACATTAGCATGAGAACTAGAAAAACCCAAAAGATAAGCGTTTTTTATCGAAAACTTCCCTTTTTTGTCGGGGTCCCAGATGATCTCATCTTTTCTTTGACTGCTCCCAAGGGGGATGTTCAGAACATTGGCAACATCATGTGGCAAGAACACCTCATTTACTCGAGATTCCTCCCAATTCCCATCGGGGGAAATCAACTCGGACACACGTTTATGCCTGTAGGATTCTTCCATCACAGTAGGTTTGAAATTTCCATTATTAGGAATCCATGGGTCTTCAGTAATATGCATGTGTCTACCATTCTCGATCCTCCAACGATATCCTTTCTTAAATAACTCCCGCCCCCACATTATGCTCCTCCAGGTGAGAGAAGGATTAGAACCGATCTTTGCTTTAAGGAACTCTCCGTCTTTATAATATCGGCCTTTGAGGATTCTGGCCAATAGACTGTTAGGATTTTTGACAATATGCCAACTATGCTTTGCCAGCATAGCTTGATTGAAAATCTGAAAGTTTCTGAACCCCAGGCCCCCCTCCCTTTTGCTATAAGATAGGCGATCCCAACTCCTCCAATGTATCTTCTTACTTTTCTCAGAGGAGCCCCACCAAAACCTATTACACATTGTCTCCAATTCTTTGCACAGATTATGGGGAAGCTGGAAGCATCTCATTGTGTAGCCAGGGATAGCTTGGGCTATGGCCTTAATGAGGATCTTTTTCCCTCCCATTGACAAAAGACGCCCCTTCCAACCTTGGAGCGCCTTCCACACTCTATTCTTAACCTCCTCGAACAAATGTGATTTATTATGAGCATTATGCGCTGGTAGTCCAAGGTACATCCCAAACGACTCCCCATGTTTCACCCGAAGACAATCTTCCAATGCCTGAATCTTTTCTGTCTTCACGTTTGGACTAACTATAAACATAGATTTGTCCTGATTTATAGATTGTCCCGAGGCTTCTTGATAGTCTCGTAGGACATTTTTGATTGTCTGGCTTGCTTGCAGAGAATCCATTAATTGAAGTTTAAGATTATTAATAAGTCAAAATTAATTTAGTGAAAAAAAAGGTACAAAACAGTGAAAACCAAAAACTATGATAGTGGGAAAATAATATAGAAACTGAAGAAAGTATTAATGATTGAGTGTGACCTGAAGTCCAATCTGAAACTCAGTTAAAATGGTGGGTATTACTTGATCCAGAGAAGTTTTGGAGTAAAATGCAGCAACAAGGTCATTCTGTCCAATATCAAACATGTAAACCCCCTTCCTAAGTAATTTTCTACTGGTACGAACTTGTTAATTTTCTTATCACCTGCAAAAAAAAATCATAAAACATTGTTTTTTAGTCCGTTTAATAACGTTTTCGTTTCTTCTTTCTCATTTCTAATTGATTGTTTCCTTTTAGGAGAAAATGAGAAGAAAAACAAAATAATGTTTGATAATTATTTTTCATTTTTTATTCTTTCTTTTTTTTGAGAAATTTTTTTTATTCTTTATTATTTTAATGAAAAAAAGAGAAAAATGTATATTTGGAAACACACGAAAATCAATTTTTTAAGTGACGTTTTGTAACGACCTGAATTCCTACGACTCTCTAAAGCGGAAGCACGACTTAGTTACCTCGCTCATGCCCGAAATTTCGGCAGCATGACGACGTAACTAGAAGAAAACCAAAATTTTCAAAGACCTGGAAAAGACATGAATACTTCTATAATTCAGAATATAGACTGAAAAACACTTCTATGCTTCAGATAACGGACTCAGCACCCACCAAAAATTACGATATATAGTGTTGAGCTTAATCTTCAGACAACCAAACCTAAGAACTTCTAACCAAGCACACGAAACTAAAGAATATTTAGATTTTGCAACCAACACACTACATCAAAGAACAAACTACAAAACTAAGAGTAAACAATCAAGGAGAGGAAACTAGGTGGAGTCTCCATAGTCTCGTCAAGTCGTCGCCTGCGTCATCCACCCCGAGAATGTGCACAATCTACAAAACAAACAAAGTAGCAAGGATGAGTATAAACATACTCAGTAAGTAGCCCACTTAAGGGTCCAATGTTTAAAGAAACCATACCAAGCTCTTACTCACACTCGTGCTTAGATTCCAAATACTTCCTTCAATTATTTTAAGAGTCCATTTAACCTTCCACAACATTCACTACTACCTGACCCTAATTTCGTGTCATATCTGCGAGTCCTGTAACCTAGAACCCAAACCTGTGAAGGTCTATAACCCTCACACACATCTCAATAGATAAATCACCCCTAGGCTAGCACACAGGCACTAGGAAACGCATTCCCTACGCTCAACATAATGGGGAATCATTCCTAGGCTAGCACACAGGCACTAGGGAACGCATTCCCTACGCTCAACATACTGGGGAATCATCTCTCAGCTAGCACACGGCAATAGGAAACGCATCCCTATGCTCAACACAGTGGGGAATCACCCCTAAGCTAGCTCATCGGCAATAAGGAACGCATTCCTTATGCTCATCACATCATGATAGCCACACAGGCAACCAGGGAACACATCCCCTCAGCTAGCATACAGGCAATAGGGAAACGCATCCCCTATGCTCAACACAGTGGGGAATCACCCCTAAGCTAGCTCACAGGCACTAGGGAAACGCATCCCCTATGCTCATCACATCACATACGTTCTAGGCTTACAAACTCGCATGAAAGAACAGAGTTAGGGTAGGTAGCACCAAACTAACGGGCCTTTGCACTTTCCCAACGCATTCAAGACCTCTCGGGTCATCCACCATACCAAAATCATTCATCATTTCCAAACCATATTCACAACCTGAATTGAAGTTCAAAAGCGTATACAAAGGGAATCATCCCCAAATCTGCATAAGCAAAGAGGGAAAGACGCACCTCTAGCCCTTCTATACAATTTTAATACCTTACGCCTCATATTTATAAGTATATAACTCAGGCCCACATCTCAACAAACGACAACAATCATCTCCTCGTGACCTCTCACCGTAGATCACAAGCACGCGTCTCAAGTATGAACTTTACTCTAGTTCGAAAGTAGTCCTAAACAAGAACTTTACATACCATAGCCCATACATGTCCTAGCGGCATATAGCCCTCCAATCACTAATCTAGAAGTTCAGTTCCCTAAGCACGCTACAAATCAGGACAACTGAAAACCTTCCACACACATTCGGACATATCTGAAACATCTTAAATCTGTTCAGTCATCTGCTCATTATAAACACACGAAGCACTAACCATGACCCTGCCCACTGAAAACCCTTAAGGTGTTTCAAATCAGTCTCCAGTCCAAATCAACCACTCCAACACCCTGCGCTCAGTCAGCTCAACCATAACTCGAGAAAAAACTAAACTTCATCCAACCACTTAAGTGTTTCCAAGCATTTCGAGTAAATCAAAAACCCATGCGTAAGCACTTTTAGGGGACTACATTAAGATCATGAACTTTGCAGGCTAATCACAATCACCATTCATGAATCTCGAGTACAACTAATTTAAGGTTCTATACACTGGCCAAAATGATCAATCTTTAGTTTACAATCTTAATTCCTTTAACTAGAACAACTACACATTTAGGTCACCTTAAACTCATCACAATAATTCATATTAATTTAACCAATCACGCCATCTTCCATATACTCATATTTACGCAAGAATGACTATTCACAAATCTCCACAATCATGTCCAAACTCTTCCAATTACAACCTTGGACAAATTCATAAAGTATTTCATACGCTAACATAATGAACTCGAACTTTAAGCCTCTAATTCCTTTATTACCACAACTTAGGCCGTTTTAGCTCAAGGCTACTTCTAGACATATCTACTAACCATTTCATACTTCTTAAACATAGTTTTCAAGCATGCTTTCACAATTATCACACTATCAAACTTACATTTCAATCAAAAAGGAATTTGAAGGGCTTAAATCCAAATGACCACTTACCAATTTAAGTAATAATAATTTGCACTTCTAAAGCATTCCAAATCGCCAAATGAAGTCCCGAACAACTCCTTTGCTTGCTGAAATGATGTCAAATTGATTTGAACTCGACAACCCGGCCTTCTAACATAATTGGTAACCTTGAATAAGGTCTCACGCGTTATGGGTAAATTATAAAACACTAAAACAGTCCCAAACTTCCACAAAAAGCCCTTAAAATTCAGTTTAACACCCTTAAATCAATTCGAATCATTGTTGGAACACTTACCCATGAAACAAAAGCTTGTTGATTTACTTCCAAAGGGTCTAAATTCATATATTTAAAATCCAAAGGCTATGGGTAATCTAAAATAAATTCCAAACTTTATGGATAACTCAAATTCACAAGCATAACCAACCAATAGATTAAATTCAAACTCGGAATACTTACCCATTCCAATTCGAACCTATACACGGCTTGATCGAACACTAAGCTCGCTGGAAAATGACCCCGAAACAGCTTTTTCCTTGCTGTCTGTGCAGAAAACCGAGAGAGAGAGAGAGAGATATCACAGTTGGACTTAGGAAACAGCAGCTTGCTGCTCTGTTCGGCGAGGCTAGGCATGCAGGTCGGCGTGTAGACAGCAGCAACGGCGAACGGCTTGCTAGAGGCGAAGGGGCTGGGCGGCACGGCGGCAGGTGTTCGAGGATCACGCAGGCAGTGGGTTTGAGTGCTGTGCGACGAGCTGGGTGTTGTGCAATTGGAGACGGTGACTTGCTGAAGGCGTCTGGCGAGCTGTGTCTGCAACGGGAGAGAAAGAGAGAGAAAGAGAGAGAGAGACCGACGGGAGGGAGAGAGGCCTTTGTGAGAGAGATTTTTGAGAGTGAGGGAGAGAGTATCGGGAAAGAGAGGAAGAAGATAGGAAGAAGAAGATAAGTTTGAAATTTTTATTTTTATTTTATTTTTATTAAAAAGAAAACAGTCAAAATTCCAATAATACCCTTTGACCAACCTTTTCCTTCCAAAATTGCCCTTTTCAACTTCTCAAATTCCAATGAAGCCATTCAAGATACTAAATTTGAAAATTAATCTATTTAAATTCCCAAAATTTCAAAATTAACACCCCCTAAAAAGCCGGGCGTTACACATTTTAAATATCAAGTTTAGTCCCTAAGGCCCCGTTTGATAACCATTTGATTTTTTGTCGTTGGTTTTTCAAAATTAAGTTTGTTTTTTCTTAATTTCTCTACAATGATTTTCATCTTTCTTAAGTAAACATTTGAATTCTTAGTCATATTCCAAAAATAAAAACATGTTTTTAAAAAATATTTTTTTTAGTTTTCAAACCTTGGTTTGGTTTTTGAAAACATGGATAGAAAATAGATAGCAAAACAAAACAAATAGTGTTTATAAGCTTACTTTTCAAAAACTAAAAACCAAAAATCAAATTGTTATCAAACAGAACCTTAACTTTCAATTTGGTATCTAATAAGTTCTTAAATTATAAAAAAAACTTCCAACAAATATCTAAGGCTTACTTGATAACCATTCAGTTTTCTGTTTTTGTTTTATCACAATTTTCATTGTTGTAAAAAATAGATAACAAAAACAAAGAAACTCATGAGTGGAAGACTAAAAGTAGTGTTTATAAGTTTAATTTTCAAAAACCAAGAATTAAAAAACAAATGGTTATTATATGGGGCGTCAATTTTTAATTTATGTCTAATAGATCACTAAACTTTTAATTTTGAGTCTAATAAATTCGTGACTTATTCAACATTTTTAAAAATCTGCACACATATTATCAAACACAAAAATTGAAAGTTTATGGTTCTATGAAACACGAAATTCAATTTTATGTCTAATAAATCCGTTATTTTCATTTATATGTTTTTGGAAAACTAGAATCAAGAACAAGAAATTAGATTTCATTGTTTTCAAAATTCATATTAAATTTTAGAAACCTTTGTTAAAAATTAAAAACAAGAACTAAACAACTAGAATGAGAAATAAGAAACTACGGGCTCGTTTGATAACGTTCTTGTTTGTTGTTTATTGTTCATGTTTCTCATTTTTCAAGAAACATACATGTTTGATAAATTATTCTGTTTCTTGTTTCTAAAAAAAATGGCAGATTTTGAAAAACTTCAAAAAGTAGTTTCTCAAATTCTGTTTCTGTTTTTTTTTTCAGGTTTCATGCATGTATTCCTATTTCTTTTTTACTCATTTCTCCCCTCTCTCTTCTTTCTCTCTCTTCCATTCTATTTTTTTCCTTTTAATACTTTTTAACTTTTGTGTTTTTTTTTTGTTTTTTTCTTCTTTTTAATTTTTAATTTTTGATTTATTTATTACTATTTGTTCTCTCTCTTTCATTATAATCTTTTTTCTTTTAATAGTTCCTTATCTTTTTTTTTCTTTTTTACTTTTCTCTTTTCGTTTATGTTTTTCTCTTCTCTCTTATTTTCTTATTTTCTTTTACTTTACATTAACGAGTTTATAATTATTATTTTCTATTTAAATCTCTATTATTTTTCCTTTTGGTATGATTTTATTTTTTTATTAAATAAATAAACTAATAATGTATTTCATGTTTACCATTAAATGTAAAAATATATATATATTCTCTCTCTTTTTCTGATTTTACTTGCATGTATTATTGGCTAATGTAGTTTTAAATTAAAAAAAAATAAAGTTTATTATTAAATTAAAGAAATGTGAATATGTTCGATTGTCTGATCTTAGACAATTTATAAATTAGCCTAATTTAACTAACTCGTGTAAGTCAAAATCATTCAAGGTGAACTGATTAAAGTGAGAAATAACATTGCAAATCAAATTTGAACAACGTTTGAAGGATAAAATTTATTATTGTTATTATTATTAATTATGTGTTGGGCCTTAATAAAATATTATAACCTCTTTATAATTATTTTATATTTATTTTAATGCATGTTATATGTTTTATTATATTATATGTACTAAATTTTATTTTTACCAAAAAACAAGAAACAAAAAACAAAAATAGTTATCAAACATGTTTCTGTTTTTAGTTTTTAAGAAACAAGAAACAGAAACAAGAAACGAGAAGAATGTTATCAAACGGGCTCTACGATATCAAACGACTTCGTCGCTTCTTGTTTTCTTTCTAAATAAGATCATTCCAATAATTAAAAATAATCTCCATGTAGAGGATGATAATAATAAATATAAAATGATTACTTATATTGTGATATCAACGATAGATATTACAATTTCCAATGTTGTAAAAAGTAGATAATAAAAATAAAAAAACTCATAAGTGAAAGACTAGAAATAGTATTTATAAGCTTAATTTTCAAAAACTTAGAACAAAAAACCAAATAGTTATCTAATGGGGCTAAAACTTTTAATTTATGTCTAATAAATCACTGAGCTTTCAATTTTGAGTCTAATAAATTCGTGACTTATTCAACATTTTAAAAAAAAATCTACACACATATTATCAAACACAAAAATTGAAAGTTTATAGTTCTATTAAACACAAAATTCAATTTTATGTCTAATAAATCCGTTATTTTCATTTATATGCTTTTGGAAAACTAGAATAAAAAATAATAAATTAGATTTCATGGTTTTCAAAATTAATATAAAATTTTAGAAACCTTAATTCTTAAAAATACCAAGCACAGATCAAGTCTTTAAACAACTAGAATGAAAAACAAGAAACAACGATATCAAACGACTTCGTTGCTTCTTGTTTTCTTGATAAATAAGATCATTCGAATAATTCAAAATAATCTCCTCCATGTAGAGGATGATAATAATAATTATAAAATGATTATTTATACCTTTGGCTTGAAGCTGAAGAACCCTATCTTTGAAATGAAGGAACTGGTTGACTGGAACCCCAAAGGAAAATGGGCTAATAAATCCACCATTTTCAGGAAGAACAGTAGAACCTCCAGCCGCGTAATTGCAACCCTTTCTGAAACTCGGCTTCCCCACTGAATCCAAATACGCCCTCAAATATGGCATCCCCATTGCATCCACTGCACCAATATTTTTTTTCCATTATATCATTTAATATAACTAAATATTATATTTCATAACATTTACTGTCAAATTTGAAACTCGATCTCTTAGATGAAGCTATTTATACTACAACAATGTGAGATGGAGAATTAAATTTTCAACTCCAAAGAAGGTAATAAGTGCAAAAAAGTAAATATACTCTCTATATAATTCCTTCTTCTCTATTGCCCGCTCTAGATTCTTAAAACAATACTTACATAAGTACGCCATGCTCGAATTGACCTATTTTTAATTGTATATCACTATTACATTTAACAGATAAGCGAATCTTACTAAAACTTTTTAGCCAATAAAATTCCCACACAAAGAAGTAGAATTTTATTTTTTTTCCTAGTGAGTTCAACATGTGAAGGTGCAGGAAATTTCGAACATTTGTCAAATCCATAATATGTGTTTTAACCAATTGAGTTATGTTCAAATTAAATAATACTTTTTTTTAATTTAACAAACATGTGGGGTGAAGGTTCAAAATACGTCTTCTTTGTTTCTCTTTCTTTTTCTTTTTTTAGTACATATATATTTTCTTTACAAAAAATTGAAAAATATTGACATTTATTAAAATATACACTCCAAAATTCATAACAGTCGGTTTGGATCATATGTTTTATTTCATTTCATTTCATTGGTGATGCTATTAAATAGTTAAATATATTAGAAACGTTAAATTGTTTGTGTTTGAATAAACAAAAGTAGTTAATGTATGAAAATAATGTTTGTGTTTTTTCTGAGTTCAACAATAGTTAATGTATGCAAACAAGAGCATAGTTGAACTGGCATGAAGTATGTGCTTACGACTAAGAAGTCATGAGTTCAGATTCTCCAACCTACAAATGTTGTTGAATTCAAAAAAAAAAGAAAAAACAATAGTTAATGTATGTTATCCAATGTTTGTGTTTATTTTACTAGTTATGTTCATTTTACTTAGGTTCTACTTAGCACATGAAATTTAACTTATCCATCGATCAATTTTATTTTTTCTGAGTAGTTTTCACATTCTCACGTTTCTCACATGTCATATTAACTTTATGTTACAAATTTTAACAACTTTTTTTTTTCTAGTGGCAAAATGACTAATTTTTAATATATTAAGATAAAATTGAAAATATTAAAATATTAAGGACCCAATTGATAATCATATACAGATTAAATATTATTTAATATATTTAGCTAATAATTTATAAAAACAAATTGACCAAAATGATTTTTTATAAAAAAAAAATTCAAATTAAAATATTTGAAAGTTTAATAATCAAGATGAAATAAATAAACAAACAAACAAATAAATAAACAAACAAACAGACAAACAAATATATATATATATATATATATATATATATATATATATATATTGGAAAACAAACACACACTCCCAAAACAAAATTAGTCAGATAAACAACTTCAAAACATAGAGAAATTGGTAAAACAGATCAAGTTCAAAACATTGAAGAAAAACAGGGCAGAAACAAACTCGTAAAGTACAATTGATCAAAGAAGGGAAGTTTACTGAGAAAATCAATGATGAGGCGGCCATTGCAGAACCTTCCAGACGAAGCACTATTGAAGTACGTTTCTCCATAAGGCAAGCGGAGGCTGAATCTCTAGCCGGCGAGCAGCTCGCCGATGTTGGAGTTCGAATCGCCGAAGTTGAACACCGCCGGATAATCGAATACAGTCGAACTTCCACATCGGAAAATCGTCGAGCACATTGTGAGCATCAGCGGAATCGCAAAGAATTTGGTGAAAGAAATCGCCATGGCCGATCCTTCAGAAGAAGAATCAGAGGCTTTCAATTTTCCGATGAAGAAAGATTGTTATTCCGGCGGGATTTTATCGGCGGAGGAAAGAGGTTTGGGGTTTAATTCAAGGGAAGGCAATATGAAAGGTTGAAGCAAAGCTTTCTCTTCCGCTAATTCCTAACTTTCGTCGAGCGCCCAAATTTTGCAGAGAGGTCGAATCGAAAATGGCGGTTTTAATGGCAGAGCAAAAATTAATTGGACGAAGATTTCAAGTTTTTTTTTGAAGTCGTTATAATTTTAACCTTATTTACTACTTAGTCCCTATACCTTACAAAATTACATTATTGTCTATAATTCACCCCGGTGTGGAAAAGTAATTTTTGAATTGGTTAAATTACTAGTTTAGTTATGAACTTTCAAGTTTGTGACAGTTTGGTTCTCAAATTTAGAGTGTCTAATAGGTAGATAGACATTCAATTTTATGTTTATTCAGTCTCTAAATTACAAAAAGAAAAATGTCTAGTAAATTCTTAAACTTTTAATTTTATGCTCAATAGATTTTTAGATTTTCAATTTTGTGTCTAATAGATTTTTGACATATTCAATATTTTTTTTTAATTCACAAATCCTATACTATACCCAAAATTAAAAGCTTAGAGTTTTATTAGTCACAAAATTCAATTTTATATTTAAAAGATCAGTTAATTTTTAAAATTTTCAAATATGTCAAGAACCTATTAAACACAAAACTGAAAGTTTAGGCTCCGTTGGATGACCATTTGATTTTTGGTTTTTTGTTTTTGAAAATTGTGTTTGTTTTCTCATCATTTCTCTTCAATGAGTTTCATTTTTCTAAAAAGACAGTTGAATGCTTAGCCAAATTCTAAAAACAAAAATAAGTTTTTGAAAACTAGGTAAAAAGTAAATAACAAAAGAATGAAATACATAGGTAAAAATAGTATTTATAGGCTTAATTTTTAAAAACAAAAAACCACATAGTTATCAAATGGGGGCTTAGGAACTTATTAGACAATTTAAAAGTTTTGAGAATTATTAAATACAAAATTAAAAGTTCAAGGATTTATTAAGCACTTTTTAAAGCTGAATAATCTTTTACACACAAACTTAAAAGCACATTGATTAAACTTGTAATTTATCTTTTAGCTGTTAAAAAAAAATGTAGAATATTTAAAATTTTAACCTTACTTCTAATTTAATTTATCTACTTAATTTTTTTTTATTAGTGTCTCAATTCTTTCATTAAAGTATATTTGACATACTTTTTAAAGTAAAAAGTAGGTTAAATTAAACTTCAGCCTCTAAACTTTAAAAAATATCTAATAAATTTTTGAACTTTCAATTTTATGTCTACTAAATATCTAGACTTTCGACACACACATATTAGGTACTTTTTAAGGTTTAGGGCTTTGTTAGACACACACATGAAAATTTAGAAACTAAACTTGTAATTTAACCTAAGAAGTAATAGAAATCTAACATGTGATAAATTATTTAGGGATATTTACATAGAATGTCCATTTTATTGAGTGATTAGTATGTGATAATGCTTATATTTTATATATTTCTAACCATTTTTACTTAAGTTATTTGCACAAATGCATGTTCTTATGTCTAATAAATGTAGAAAATTGATAGGAGAATAGTCCAAATAAGTGAAAGGATTGTTTTGAGTTGAGAAATATGAAATAAAAAGAAATGAGTTGATTTTTAATGAGTTTTGATGTTTTTATGCAGGAATCTGTAAGCTACCAGAATTGTGACTCCAATTGCAACTGCAATTTTTCTTGGAGACATAATTCTTAAAAATCATGAGGAAATCTGAAAATTCGATTTTATGCTAACATTTGAAGATTTTTCCCACAAATCAAGCTTAGAGAGATATGATTCTTGCCTTAAATATCCATGGAGCAAACTCTAGCATTCGGAGGCTATAAATATGAAGATTCAAGCTACGAAAAAGGAGTCTCCGATAGTTTTTACGATTTCTAAACCACCTTAAATTTCTGCACTTTTTGGTTTCTACTTTGCTGATTCAAAAGGAAGAAGAACGTTGTCAAACCTTCAATCTATACCTGTTGAAAGTCTAGGGTTGTGAAGATCTTACTCTCCTTGAAAAAAGTTGAGTTTAGATTGATTGAAGAGGTGGAAGTTACCTCCTTGAGTTTCGATTTTCCCTTGTATTAGCAAGCTTATTTTCTGTTTAGTTCTTTAATTCCAGCACTTTGAATTCTGTTATTTACATTCAGTGTACTTTCAATTCTTTGATTTTAATTTTTGTAGTTCCTATATTTACAACAAGTTTCTCTTAATAAAGTTCTTCATTCCAATTATTCTTTCTCCTTAAGTTCATCACTTTAATTTCCAATTTCTGTTTTTACTTTTTTTTTTTTAATTTCTTAAGTCAGCATGTGTTTTCTTTCCTTTAACGTTTTGTTCATTCTTTTCTCCATCACGAGCTAAATCCATCATTGGGATTCGGATATGTGGATGCCCTAAGGATTGGAAGCTTGGCCTAAGATGTAAAAGTAACTTTGCTCGATTCCATAACATTGTTTGCTTTTATTGATTATCATTTCTTATTGTGAATCTAATTTGATTGCCTAGGTGAACATACAGAGATCGAGTTTAATATTGAAAGGGTTAAATGAGATTACTTGTTCATATAAAGCAATAGAGGAAAGTAGCTTAGACATAAGCACTTGTTTTTTACCCTAAACATATATAGGACAAAACCTCTAAGACCAAAGGGTTGTATTCTCATTAAACTAAGTTCGTATTAGCCATAGACATATGATTTAATCTCTTAGGCTTCTAAAGGTCTTTCCATTAAGATCGAATAGAAGTTGAATTCGGTTTACATTGCTTGGTGCTTGAGTAAATATTGCAATTACATTTTAGGTCACAATTCTTTTCTAAGGGGCAAAAACATGTTCGAATTCCTCCTCCTTATTATTGATTTTTAGTACACTCACAACCTTCTCGATTTATTAATATTGGTTACCGAGGTTGCTTTGTGTGAACATCTTTGCCTTCATTTTGGATTTTGTGGTATCCGTTCCCTGTGAGATTGATACTTTGAAATATTTCATTTACTACTTGTTTGACAGTGTGCACTTGCACTAGACTGAGAACTTTTTCTATTCAAATTTTTTCTTCTAAAGCCCACACGTTTTTAGTCGATCAATATTGATTGTGTTTCTCCCTCTAAATTTCCTTAGGTTTGATATATTCAATATTCATAGTGAAGAGAAATACTACATGATAGGTAGAGGGATGACCAAACTCTCTAGAGCATTTATTAGGGTGTTTACTCGAGAAATTTCCTTTTAATTAATTAATTAAGCCACCAACGTACATGAGCCTAAACCACTATTTGGGCTTAATGTACATAAACCACATAATTAGTCATATTAAACTTTTTAAAAAATCTAACATTAAAAAGAATTACGAATTTTGAATTGAATTTTAAGATATTATTTTGATTAAAATTCAAGTAAGGACGAAAAGTCAATGTTGTTTTAGGGTGTAATGAACAATATCCATTGGGTTAGAATGTCTCAATTTCAATTAGAATCACAATGTTAGATTTTTGTTACTCAATACTATTGATAGTCTAGAAACGTTTGGCAAGCTTTAATTAAATGATAAATTAGCTAATAAATTTTTTAA
Source organism: Trichosanthes truncata (assembly GCA_033996785.1). Lineage (NCBI taxonomy): Eukaryota > Viridiplantae > Streptophyta > Magnoliopsida > Cucurbitales > Cucurbitaceae > Trichosanthes > Trichosanthes truncata. The sequence continues at coordinate 39,509,555 of JAWPNB010000004.1, read as the reverse complement.
AAATATAGGTAGTGATTTAAAATTAAAGTTTTGAGTACATAGAGGAAAAATACAATGTAACTAAAATTTTATCTTCAAGGGGTCCATTGAAGTTAAAGTTTAACATACTTTAGCGAGAAAAGAAAAGGAACTTTTTGCAAGCAAAGTGGTTGTTCAAAATTTCCTTCCAAGGGGCAATTTCTTTCTCTTTCATTTTCTTTTTCCAATGAGATAAATTTTTACATTTTAAAGTGGGAATCTATAAATGGAAAATTTGTTTTGCTTTAATTTGAGTGTCTTAAAAAGGAAGAGAGAAAGAATTCTCAAGAAGAAAAATGTTATCTGGTGAAAATCAAACATTTTTCTAATTTGAGGATTTCATATGGTGGAAATTTAATTAGATATAGTATATGAGTGTGTATTTTGGATAAAAGTTTGATTCTATATTTAGTTGGTATATTATAATTAATATATCAATTTGATCCCTATACATTTAAAAATATAATTATAATATCTATTTTATGAGTAAAACTTACCAAACATTTCTATTGTTGATGAAAAATAATAAAAATCTAATAAACAAGCTATTTGTGGATATGATATATGAGATTTTTTCCACTAATGATTAGGTGTTACATAGTAATAATTAAGTATGGGGTAATAATTACATATTTTTTTCTAACTAGAGAGAAATTTTTATGGTAAAAGATTTAATTTTTATAAATGGACAGAAATTTAATTGTTATAATTTTTTTTGTTTCTATTCAAAGAAAATTGGGTCTAATGATTGAATCATTTAGGTTTATGGGTATTATGTTATAGATATAATGATTGAATAGGTATCAACGACAACACTTACATCTCAAATATTTAATGCACAAGTTTTTTTGGCCCTTTTAGGTCATACAACTCTGTGTAAATCTTGAAGAATATCGATTACGACATCTAAGTATTCATGGTTTGATAAACTGTGAAAGGTAAGTTTAGATTGCTATTAAGGACAACACACAAGCTTGAGTTGGTACATGAATTAGATTTTTTAAGTCACATAATTGAACATAGAAAATTTTATTGAGTTGACATTGATGCGTGAAGTTAGGTTAATTGACCGAGAATTTTAAGTGCAACTACCAAGGGAGAATAAGCTATCACATTAATTATTTGATAAAGACTCGCTCTCTTTACATGAGGAGTAAAACAAGAGTACACAGACTCTAATCACACACCTATGGGAGTAAACAAAAGCCCATAAAACAATAATACAAAAGCCTAGAAACTTAACCCAATAACATATAATAATTAAAAGTACACAAGGAACACTCACTGCTCAACCATTTTCATAATTGAACAAGAAGTGAAAGGCAAAATTATGTGGGTCATTTTTTACCCAATCTCTAGGTACAGTGGCTCGTGTGGTTAAACCAAGTTCACTTAATTAGTACATTACATGCCTCAGCCATGTTCAAGCTTATAGACTTTACACATAATGACACACCTCTATTTTACAATAATGACAGAAGTAGTGTAATTGAAGATGGTTTAATTTTTCAAAAAAAAAAAAAAGGATTTTCAGAGCCAATATGAATTCCAAGTTCTATGGTAGAAATTTTTATTAGTTTTGTGATTGAAGCGTTCAATGATATAACGATTGTTATGCTTTTGGATGACGATGGAGGTGGAAGCGGGTGTTAAAAGAACGAAAACCTTATGTAAATGAAAGTGAAAATGGCTAAAGAGGAAATACATCCATTGTGTATTTACACAAAAATACATAGTATTTTCTAGAGGTTCTTAATCGTCTCTCGTGCCACGAAGATTTTTTTTTTTTTGTGAGTACAAGGTATTTATGTGGTTCAATCTTAAATACAATAGAGGAAAATGAAGTAAATATTGAGATAAATATTGAGAAACAAACACGTAAACAATTAGGTTGAGGTGCGGGTATCTCGCTCTCTTTAAGGAGATTCAAGCCCTCTGCGGTGTATATTTATTTATCAACCACCGGTGCAGCAGTTCTTCTCTGGCCTGTCCCCTCCAGGATACAACAACCCAACTGAAACGTTGTGTAGCTCAAACCACTCTGCACTTTGAGGTTGAGCTCAAAGCTCCACAACAAAGAACACTCTTCTTTTGGCCAATTGCTCTTAAAAGAGCAAAATAGAGAAATATGAGAAATTAGAGAGAAGAGAAGATGAAATGTTGTGTGTTTGAGAGTGTGGTAAGATGGGTATTTATACTAGAATTTTAGATCTAGGAATTTAATACAAAATTACAAAATTAAGTAATTAATTTGTAAACTTTTTAACATCTTTACCAATACGTTTTTCTTCCTTAAAAAGGTGAAAACTCTCACAAATTAACAACTAAAAAGAAACTTATATTTAAAACCAATTAAATATTAAAATGTTACAACACAAGGTATTTGCTCAATTTGATGAAGATTTTACCTATTTTTTAGTACAAGGTATTTGTGTGTCTGACAAAGATCTTAGTTTTTATAGTAAGAGTGATACATAGGGGAGATGTACCATAATTATTTTATGCTAGGATTTAAATTTCTCCAAATTACAAGATATTTACATGTTTGAAATTCCAAACGTTTCTATCGATTAAATGTTTTATTATTTCAAAGTTCAATTTTAAAAAAAGATTAATTTAAGTTTATTTTTTTATTTTCAAGTTTAAAATGTACTTTCATTTTGAATCTGTTTTTAATTATCTCATAACTTTAGGATTTAGGATTTAGTTGTTTAATTATCTCATAGTTTTAAATTTTGATTTTATTCGATTGGATAGAAAAGACATCTTAGTCTTTTTTTTTTTTTGAAATAAGACATTTTAGTCAATTAATTAAACTAATGTTTGATCATTTTCCTAATAAAAAAAAGTCGCTTAACTATATTTCAAAACCGTCGTTTAAATAAAGGGATAACAAGAAGAATGACAAAATTTAAATAGGCATTTTAAAAAAATGTCCAATTTTTATTTTTACTTGAAAAATGTCCAAAAGATTTTCATCCAATTTTAAATTGAATTAATTAATGTCAAAAATGCCCTCAACAGAAAATCTGAATAAAAAGATGATACAATTATCCTAGAATTAATCCCAATCTAAATTTTAAAATCACAACAACCATATCTTCTTTAAAATATCTTAAATCAACAACTAATTATGTATTCTACAATAAAAAAAAATACATACTAATTAAAATCTTATAAAAATAATAAATTAACAAAAATAATTTGATGGATAAAAACACAATTACGAAGAAAAAGAAAACAATACCCTCAACCGAAAATCTGAATAAAAGATAATACAATTATCATATAATTTATTCAAATCTAAAATTTAAAATCACAAAAACCATATCTTCTTCAAAATATGGTAAATCAACAACTAATTATGTATTCTACAATAAAAAATACGTACTAATTATAATCTTAGAAAAATAATAAATTAACCTATCTAGAAAAATAATTTGATGGATGAAAACAAAATTACGAAGAAAAAGAAAAAAATGACCTCAACTGAAAATCTGAATAAAAGATAATATAACTATCCTATAATTAATCCAAATCTAAAATTTAAAATTACAACAACCATATCTTCTTTGAAATATTTTAAATCAACAACTAATTATATATATATATATATATATATTCTAATTAAAATCTTAAAAAAACAATAAATTAACATACCGAGAAAAATAATTTGAAGATAAAAACACAATTATGAAGAAAAAGAAAAAAAATGCCCTCAAACGAAAATATGAATAAAAGGTAATACAATGATCTCATAATTAATCAAAATCTAAATTTTAAAATCACAACAACCATATCTTCTTTAAAATAACTTAAATCAACGTCTAATTATGTATTCTAGAATAAAAATACATAGTAATTAAAATCTTAGAAAATAATAAATTAACCTACCTAAGAAAATAATATGATGGATAAAAACACAATTACGAGAAAAAGAATTTGAACCAAACAAAAATAAAAAAATCTAATGGCAACGTAAATAACATAAATACAAGTACCGGGTATTCATAGATACTCAAACCAAACCTGAATTGACATTTGCATAGGATCCAAACTACTAAAAATCAAATCATACACTGCAAAAAAGAGATAGAGGTTAAATCAATAGGCATTGTATGCAAAATATAGGAAACACAAATAAACATTTCTTGAATACTTTTACTATTCCCAACCTCCAAAGACACAGTATTCGCAGAAGTGTTATCGAACCTACCCTGTTTTGAGCTTGCCCATGATGCCGATTTTGGTATCTTCCCATATCGTGATCGAATCGAGCAAAGTCGAAAGAAATCTGGATTTTTCAAAGGGATGAAGCTAAAGGAGATCTTGACTTCTTTACTAATAGGTCTTACGTTTGTTGTTTTTGTGTTTTGGTGCTTAGGAATCCAGTGGTTGATCTCTCTTTGGGTTTTGCTAGAGCCAGATCATTAGAAAGGTGGGCACTAATGGTAGTTATGAAGTTCAAGTTAGTATTTTCATGTGATGGATATTGAAGAAACATTATACTGTCATATGATTTCTTTAGCTATTGATCTGCCAAAATTTCAAGCATTAATATTCAAGCCTATGAAACCCAACATAAAACACATGGGGAAGAAAGCCAAAAAAAGAAAGAAAGAAATAATGTAGACAATTTTAAAATGAAAAAATAAAATAAAATAATAAGAATCTATTTTAAAATTGAGAACACGATGTACGTACAAAAAATATAAGTTAATTTAAAAATATCCAAACATTCAAAAATCAAATCTAAGTAAGCCAATAAATAGATTTTGAATAACCAAAAGATTCAAAGCAAAATTTAAACTCAGATACACCATATATAAAACATGGGTTATAGGGGAAAAATTGGAAAATAGAAAAATTTCTTGCCACATGATCTGCACATGTGGACAATTTTAAGCTAATTCCAATTTTTGGACATTTTTCAAAACCACCTCTCCAATTTGGTCGTACGCTCCAATTGCCCTTAAATAAAAGGGTTAACTACATGAATAACCCATTTGGGACACCATTTTACATAAATGGCACATTATCTTATTTATATCATCTTTGTCAATTTTTAAGCCAAATAGAAGCCAAATGTAGTATCATATTACTTATTTACCCCTGTATATTATTTATAATTATAATAAAATAACAATTTAAAATTTTTTCCATAATTGTTGGTATTTTTCCCTCCAAACAATAATACCCACGGTTATATTCCCAAAAATTAAGGATTGTGATTTCAAAATATTGAATTTTTCAATAAACCCCCAAAAAGTGGAGAGGGATTTCATCAATGGGGGAGAGTTCAATGCCGCATGTGAATAGAGAGACTTCTACGGCGGAAAAAACGATAGCATGGAGAGGATTTAGAGGATTATCGGCTTTAGGAGATTCACGGCGAGCGTTATCGGCGTCAGAAAAAAAAAATAGGGGGTTATCAGCATAAGTTATTCATTATTATAATAGTGGGTAGGTTTTTTTTTTTTTTTTTTTTTTTTTTTTTTTTTTTTCCAAAATCTGAGGGTTTTTTTTTTTTATGTTTTTTTGTTTTTGAAACAGGTTGTCATTCATTTTGGGTTGCCGACATCAGTTGGTTCCAGCGACGGTAAGGGAACCTGAATTTTTTTTTTTTTTTAGATATAACAATCGTTTTGTGTGGTTTATATGTTAGCGTTATGGTGTATATTATGTTTAACATGCTTCTATTTCGATGAATGAAAAATTATAGTCGAATAATCATTTGTATTTGCTTTCTTTGCTTGTAGCTTGTAAAAATAAGCAATTTTATTTATCCATATAGTTGCATTTTGGTGGTTAATTTGTTATGAACTTTCTGACTAATTGAATGTATAATTTTTAGATTGATTAGACAGGGTATATAACATATAATCTTATTATAATAGTTATAATATAACCTTTCACTTTTATATTCTAGATTTATATAATATAATCGTACATTGTTATATTCTGGATTTATATAATATAATATAACTGTACATTGTTATATTTTGGATTTATATAATATAATATAACCGTAGATTGTTATAATATAATGTTTCATTGGTATATTTTATATTTATATAATATAATCTTAGAACAAAATTTGTGAATATGCTGGGTGTATATGACATGACCTTATATTATTTATTTGTATATATTATATAAGTACGAAAAGGGTATATACGATTGTTGAAATTAAATTTAATATTTCCTTTAAGATTAGAATGTCATCTAATTTTGAATAAGTATATATGAGGTCTGACTGGTTATATGGATGTTTATGGAATGAGTATATAAGTTATTTCTTTTAATATATTTTATCATACATTGGGATATATTTCATTATCAACATTTGTATAATATACATTCTGCACTAAAACGAGCTTGTATTTGTATATAGTTATCCTACTAGACAATGGTGAGACTAAAAGTTAATTCAAATAAGAATCCAACACGTCGAAGTGAAAGATTGTTGTGGATGCCAAGAAAAAATTAGTGGTGGTTTAAGAAGTGCAAAGGAGCATCAAGAGGTGAACCTATAAAGCGGAACAAGCGTAGAGTTACAATGCCATCTAAGATCATGAGATCGCCATTTACATCAAAGTTCGGATTAGCAAAAGACAAGAAAAAAGAAAAGTCATTGAGTACTCAATACTACAATGCACCAACTTTTAATTTGTTCTCCCAAATCTGGTAGGATTTTGTTTAGTTAAACTTGAACATGCTTGAAGTGTTTTAGGCATAATTGTTGTCTTTCATATATGTTATACTTTGTTATTTTTGTTAGTCTTGTTGACTTTTTGGGTTGTTCTATCGATTTTTTAAGTCTACGACATGGATTTATTGATACAAACAGGAATATATCTGTTGGTTTAAGGTATATAATCCAATAGATATTTGTTTTAAAATTTTAAGTATAGGTATATATTTTATAATCTAAATGTATTATAATCCGAAAAATTATTAGATTAGTGAATTTATTATTAGATTGCCTAGAAGTATATTTGTTAATTTTACCAAAAATTAAAACTTGACTATCGAAGCTATTTGCCTAGAAGTATATATACAAGCGATTATTATACATGGTTATAATATACATTATCACTATTTGTTTTAAGGTTGTCTATAAATTTGTATAAAATGTACGACAAATGTTGAATAAAAAATATTTAAAATAGAATATAAAAACAAAAGGATTAATTAACTTACAAAACTTAAATAAAAAAAAAGTAACTAAAATTGAATAAAAAAACTATATACTGGGTATGAAATGGCACATTGTAATTGAATAAAAAAAAATTGGCGTTTCAAAACTCACATTGAAAATTAATTTAAAAAAAAAAAACTAAAATATAAAACTAAATGAAAAAAGATGGAGGTGAAATCATGCTCATTTGAAATTGAAAGTGAGAATTTCTTGGTGCTTCAAACTTCAAACTCCATTTACTGATGTCGGCAGAAATAGCAAAACAAAAATTAAACAATAAACAACCTTAGTTTCTCAAAGTAAATGTTATTAATGGAAATTTAAAATTAAAACATAATTTGAATATTAATATATTGGAGAATAAAATATATTTATCAATCTAAAATATATCTTTATGTAATTAATGGTAAATTTGTTTACCTAAATTGAATGATATGGTTATGGAAACAATAAATAATAATAATAACATTATTACAATAATGATAAAAAAATCGTAAGGACATCAATAGAATAAAATATTATCATAAATGTGAGCCATGTTAGAGGTGGATTTTTTTTTAATAATGAGTCATTTATGAAATATATAGGTGAAAACGTGCTCTTTACCGTAATTTTCCAAAATAAAACCATCCTTGATATCTTGCACTCTCGAATTTGCTTGGATGGCCCAATACTCTGTTCGCCATTTTGGATTTGGCCCATTTCTCAATTCTCGCCATTTTCCATTACGATCGATCGCTTGTGCTCGAACTGTCTGTATGTACAACCATCAACGATGGCGGAGGAGCTCGCTATCGACGTCTCTGTTCCTCCTGCCCTACATCTCCTCTCTGCTTTCCTCGCCATGGAGCCAGCTGATTCCTTACTTTCCATGGCCAGGTACCACTCCAATACCCCACTTAACTTCAGCTGAAAAATGCTCTCTCAGACTACAGGTTACTTCATCTCTGTGCCCATTTTATTGGAGTTTTATATCCTTTTCCGAAATGGATGGCACATTTCTCCTCGATTCGTTCATCTAGGTTTCTCATAATCGAGGATTGATGGTGTTTTTGTCTCCTTTAGGGAATTGGATCGCGGATTGGTGACCGAGACAGTGCAGAGGTTTATTTGGGATCACTGCATTAGCAAAGCTGTAAAGTTTCTAAACCATTTGAGTTCCATTTCATTGTTTTATTTGAATTCAATATTAAATCTCTGCTTGCTTAGTTCGCTTAGGATTTAAATTTTGTTGGTTCTCAAGAATATGGAGAGTAACAGAATGTGGATGTTCTTGGCATTTGTTAAATTGGGTTTTAGTGCTTTCTGCTCTCATTATAACATTTGGTATTTTAATTTACTTATTTCTCTGTTTCCTACTTTTTGTCAGCAAGAAATGAACCAGTTTCATGTACCATATCTGAAGAATTTTCTGAAGAAACTAATATCCGAAGTTGAATCAAGTCAAGTTGAAGTGTTAGACGAGCTTTATGAATTGTGTGCATATTACATGGTTTCATGGAAGGTAAGCTGCTGAAGAAGGAGAAGCTTTGACACTGATTCATCTGCACATGAGAATCCCTTGGCCATTTTCCTTTGCTCTTGAATGATATGAGTTCTTGTTTGATAGGATGAGAATCTAGGCAAAGAAAGTGCAAGAATCTCCAAATTCGTTTCTTTTCTTTTTCCAAATGGTAACTATTTACTTCATTTTTGTATTGTTGAGTGACTGAAGTCGTCCATAATTTGCTTTTGATTCCCTGCTTACAATATTGAATTTAATTGGTTCTTTTAGGTTCTTCAAGTTTCCAAAAGTTGAGGAAATTTGTTGTTCCACTACAATGCTCTCTCAACATTCTTGAAGGTGACACAGGGAATGCTTCGCACTCACAACTTTGTTTGAGTTACCTTATTTTCATCATGTGTTAGCATAATAACTTGTATCTTATTTTGGCCTTTGAATATGAAGTTTAAATATAAGTCTTTTGCTTCCTTTTTCAAAAGAAGAAAAAAAAATAGTCTAAATGTAAGTCAAAGGATTTTTCACATATATTGATTAAAAGTATCTACACAATCTTTTATACTTTCAATGCAATGTTTACAACTCTATGGCAATTATTTAATTGTTATATTAAGCAAATAATCTTGCAAAGTTGTTTCAAGTTTGAACTTCTTTGTGTGATACAGGTGTTCAATCTGGCCTTCAAGTCTATATATTTCGGAATTGATACTCTCGTTTCCAGATATTTTCTCGACAAGAGAGTGCTTTGAGGTAAAGTAGTACATTTATTTCTGCCTTAAATCTAGTCCAAAAGTTCCTTAGTTTTGCAATCTGAACCGTGGAAATTAGATGCCTTGATGGTCGGTCAAATACTCAAATATCAAAAAAAAAAAAAAAAAAGGATATTCAAATATTTTACTCGTTATTCAGATCATTCATTATTAGGAAGAACATACCTTTTTGATGATTTAAGTTTTTTCATCTTTATTTATTTAAACTTTTTTATTTTTTATTTTTTTAAAAAAGACACAAGTATCATACAAGTCTTTTCATGTTTACAATCACTATATTGTGTAAGCACAATTTATTCTTCAACCTTACCAATTAATTCAAATCTTTAGGGATGTGTGGCTGCAGCTCACAGTTTTAGTAAGTTTGAATTTATCAAATTTGGGATTAGAAAACTTGAATTTCTGTAATCTGTATTTGGATTGTACAACACAATATACTATAAAAACTTGGGTTCCTGACTGTAACTTGTGTTTTGTGAGTTTATGATTTGTTAAAGTTAGTATGAGTACAAAGGATAGAGTTTGATAATTTGGCATATGTAGCCAATATGGTTAATATATTCATAGTCTGAGATAAGTAAACCCATGTACCAAACACGAGTACAACTTTTTAACTTAGGTAACACAAACATAACCTTTGATTCAAACACTTTGGAAGATTTCCATAATTTTTTTTGCTATGTTTTACTTAAAAACAGGTTGGTTCAGGTGTGGGTTTGGTTGGAATTTGCCTTGCTCACGTCAAAGCATCAAAGGTAAGTTATTGGAAAATTTTGATTGATTAGTACAATAAATCTTACTTTTTATATTGAATAAAACCTACAAAGCTTGCATTCCCATCTATTTGGTAACATCATTAAATTTTCTCATCAATAGAAACTTTTCAACTTTGCCACAAAGTTGACAACTCTGTGTTTTAAACAGATAGTGTTAAGTGATGGTGACCCATCAACATTAGCAAATATGAAGGTTAATTTAGGGTTGAATGGTTTGTGCTGCCTCAGCTCTGCAACTGCAACAGCAGAAAGAACTTGTGAAGATCTTAAAACTGTAAGTGCCAATTATTAGGAGTTCCATAAATGCTTTTTACTCTCTGTAGCCCTTTATCTCTCTACATGCATATTGAAATGGAAACAAAATGTTAAGACCACTTCTTAAGCTTTTTTTCCCCTCCTTTAATTAACTATTTTTGAAGTTAACAAATTTTCTGTTGAATATGGGAGGCTTTAATGTGGCAGTTCATAATGAGATAAATATATGAATCTCAGGTGGAATGCATACATCTGCCATGGGAATCAGCATCAGAAAGTGAACTGCAAGCTTTTGCACCAGATATTGTGTGAGTTTCTACTCTTATGATTTTATATACCTTTCTTTCTGTACAAAATGTGGTATAATTGGTTATCAGTGATTTACTGCTTAACATATAACAATGTATTTCAAATTGATCGGTTGAAAATGGCTCTTCTACTCAGAAATGAGAACTAGAAATGAAATGTTCTCAGAAACACTCCTCTTCCTATAGGTTAGGCGCAGATGTAATATACGATCCAGTTTGTCTCCCGCACCTTGTTCATGTTCTTTCCATTCTTTTGTGCCCGAAGCTAATTGATAGTTCCACTCTCTCTTTTCCGGGGAGTGAACATGTCGACGATGCAAATCAAGAAAAGGATGTAGATGATGAAAGCAATGGATTGAAAGTTTGTGCAAGCAAAGTATACTGTAATGGTCTTGCGAGTTCTGGTTTGAGGGATCGCCCGGTGGCATATATTGCTTCTGTAATTCGCAATATCGACACGTTTAATAATTTTCTTGGTCTCGTAGAACAGGCTAATCTCAGTATCCGTGATGTAACTGATGAACTAAAACCCTTGAATTTGCTTCCATACATGTACTCTTACGATAGATCAAGTATTAGATTGTTTACTCTGAAATTCAAGTAGGTTTCTTTGTTACATTAATTAAACTCTGATCTCTCTGTCTCTCTAAATGATTGTTGTAAAATAAACAATAGTGGGAGTTATAGTTTGAACTTTGAAGATTGATTTAGTTCAATGATTAAAGTTTTGCAAATAGTTGGAACTGTTCAACATTCTGCTTTATTTTCTACAGATAATTGTGTTGGCAGAAAAATTCTACTGCTTTCAAGTGACATTAAGAGGGCGTTTGGTGCGTAGAATTGAGTTGAGTTGGGCAGAATTAGTTTGTTAGTGAGTTCAGAAGTCTGTGTTTGAGGTGTAGAGTTGGGTTGAGTTGAGTTAGAAAGTCTGTGTTTAGAGTGTAGAGTTGAGTTGAGTTGTCTGGGGTATCTGGTGCAGTTTTTTATAATCCGAAGTAGATTAATTTTTAGCTGACTATTTTTGTTTCCTTTATTTTTATTTTTTCCAATAATTCATCTAGAAACATATTTTTCCAACTTTCCAACACTGATTTCAGATGTTCACTTCAAAAAAACAATATATTTCAACATTAATTTTTTTAAAAAAACATCATTCTTTATCTTTTTGTTTTTTAGAGATTGACTTCTTCCAAACTATAGGCAATGTAGCCTTGATTTCTCTTTTTGCAACACATTGATCTTCTTTCAATTTATAGAAATCAAATGTTGCATTATTTATCACAATAAATAGCAATTGATGAATGAAAAAAAGACAATGTACCTGTATTTTTTTTCTTCTTAAACACGAATTAAACTTCTATCAAAATATAGAAATCTAAGGTTTCATTTTCTAAACACATTGAACTTCTTTGAAACTTACAAATGAGAAGCTTATTATGCACTTTTTAATTACTAATAGGGTCTTCATTATGTGGGAGTTTTTTTTTTTTAAAAAAAAAACACATTAACCATTACATTTTTTTTTTTTTTTGCAAAGGAACATTGTTTGTTTATATTTGTTTAAACACATATACTAATTGAACATCTTTGGAAAAGAGAATGCTAGTATTTTACTTTTTCAAGATGACAAAAAAAGGACAATATATTTCAATATTAGTGTCATGTAGGAGTGGAATATTCACAAAATATCAAGGGCCTATTTACGTGGTTCACAAAACATCATTATGGTTCACAAAATATTAGTAATGGGCAACAATGAGTTGAGTTCGTAAGTCTAAAGAAAGATTGTTGGAGTTGAGAGTCAGACCAACTAAATACATGTGCATTTTATATTATTTTAAACCATAGGAGTGCCGTCGGTCACTAGAAATTGTTGTCGGCGATAGTCACTGGAGACGGTATCACCGAATGCCGGATATGGTCGTCAACGATTGCCGTTGATCATCGGAGAAGGTAGTCGGCAATGGCCATCAGTTGTCGCATATGGCCATCGGTCGTCGGAGAAGGTCGCTGGAGGTGGGCGTCGGGCGTTGAAGACGCGGTGATAAAATATATTAATAGGGTTACTATATAAGTCGGTGAAGTTAATATCTTAATACTGTAGCAAGTCGGTAAAATTGAGTTTTTTTTATGGGGAGTTAATTTTTCCATGGGTCAAACGGTGAATTGAGTTTAAAACCCAACTCAACTCAACTCAACTCAGGGGGCCAAACACCCCCTAAGTGACATTAGACACTAGAGAAACTTTTAGAAAATCTTTTTTTTTATACATATAGGTGGCCTTTTTCCATTTCTCGTGGCTCATTCTTAGAAATGCAAAATGCCTAGATAAATACATTAATACATATATGTTCGAGTCGAAGTGAGCATAGTTTAGTGCTAATTGACATATATTTCATCATTTGATGTTGGAGGTTCAAATTCCACTATCCCACATTTGTTGTACTACAAAAAAACATATATGTTCGATTTCCACCTTAGTACTATGTATTTATAAACTCAATTGATCATCACGGAATAAAAAGTACACTCATGAAATAGTATCTCATTTCATTCTTTTTAAATCAACTTGTTAAGATATTTGTCATTATTCCGTTATTCAATTTAAAATATTTAAGATGAAATTAAAAAGAAAAAGTTGGATAGGCTTCTTATAGATCAAATAATATAATTAGCCAAATCAATGAAAGTAAGAAACAAAAAGAAAAGGTATTATCCTATGTGTAATTTTGCCAAATTTATATGGAATGTAACACAGAATGAAAAAGTGGAGTGGCACATTGAATTTGAATAGGCTGAAAAGGAAGTTTCTGTTTGATGTGCCATCACTACACTACAAGTGAAAAGGTGAAGTGGAAAAATAATCAATTATTCCAATCTCACCCATGTTTCAAAACACACCTGTCATGCCCATTCATAACAAAAGGCCAAATATATGTTTTTAATTTCTAATGTTTGGAATGTTTTTTCAATTAGTTGCTAATCTTTTAAAAGTTTTAATTAATTATTTATATGTTGGTTCTTTTCAATCTAGTCACATCGACCTGAATGTTGTAAGAATGATGATATATAAATTTGAAAATAGTAACTTTTATAGGTTTATCAAATGTTAACATATTAACATTTTTAATAGATAAATTTATCATAACAAGAAGCAATTTTAGATGCAGTAAGCTCTATATATAAAATCATACCAATTGAGTAAGTTTATAATTTTATTTTTTTTAAAATAAAGACTACGCTTATAATTTTATGGGTGAATATTATTCTATCACATCAAATTAAAATGTAAAGTATTTTTTTTTGGAGGAAAAACATAAAGTACTTTTAATACAATTAATAAAGTGTATTTGTCAAAGTATTTTTTTTGGAGGAAAAACATAAAGTACTTTTAATACAATTAATAAAGTGTATTTGTCAATTCATATATAACTTAGTAGATAAGACATAATGGTTCAATTTCCTACTCCTGCAATTGTTGAACTAAAAATACAAAATTTATAAAGCATATTTTGATGCTAACTTATCGTTCAATCAGTTGCTTTTAATGAAAAAAATTCTAGGGATAAAATTAAAACTTTTAAACATAATAGCACTAAATTAAAAAGTACCTAAAGATTAGGACAGTCTTAACACAAAGAAATTAAGACTTTTATAACATAATAGCACTAAAGTAAAAAGTATCAAAAGATTAGGGATTGTCTTAACAGAAAAAAAAAAAAAAAATCATTTTTGTCCATGTACTTTGAACTTTATTCCATTTTGGTCATTGTACTTTCAAATGTCCAATTTTAGTCATTGTACTTTCAATAAAGCTTAAAATTGATCCCTATGATAAGTTTGAAGTTAATTTTTATCAAAATTGGTTAAATAATAATAATAATAATTTTAATACAAAAAATAATATAATGTGAACATACTTTCAAATTTTATAGAAAAAAAGTTAATAGAGACTAATAACAATAAACTAATAGTAAAGACTAATTTTAAGCTTTATTGTAAAGCCAAAAATACGTGGACTAAAATATTGAGAATAAAATGAAATGAAAATACAATTAAAAAAATAATTTTGAGCACTTAAAAAAATAATTTTGAGAACCGGTTTCATATTAAAAAAAAATATTGTTGCATTACGTTACGTGGTGTTCTGTTGATTTGCTACCCTTTTCAGCTGTTGATGGGTTTCTCTCCATTTTACCGACTGATTCTTTGAAGTGTCAAGGATCAATTGAGTGGAGCACAACGGATTAATCGAGAATAAACACTGTACAGAAATCTCTCGGATGCGTGTACCATTAAAAGGGAAAATCAAACAGGTAATGGCCATTTCGTTCGCATTTAATCTCTCTTTTTTCAAGTCTTCGAACTTTTCTTCAATTTTGCAATCTTCCCTTTTATCCACTTCAGGGTGTGCGAACTTAGCCTCAGCGCATTTTGATTCTCGAGCTCAGTGTCTTGCGATGGGGGAGGTGGAAGTGATTCACTTATGGTCCACTCCGAGATCGCTCAGCACTAGCCTTATGTACTCTTTTGCCCAGGTTCTATTCGAGATTTCTCAGTCATTTTCTAGTTAACATTCTACTGCTTGTTTACTCTGTTTGGTTGCTGAGAAAATGGGGAGGAAAAGGGGATAAAAAGAGCCGTGGAGTGTAGTGTTGTGAAATTTATGTGTTGGTGGCTGTTGCATTGTTTTGATTGCATGTGTAATGATTTTTCTTTACTGGGTTTCAAGAATTGTAGCTTGTCTCTTCACTCATTGTGGTCAATTGTCTGTTACTCAATGATTTATGATTTGATTCACTCAGTCACTCTCTAACTAACACTCCATCGCTTTCTTACACTGTTTGTTTGCTGAGAAAATGAGGAGCAAAAGGGGAAGAAAAGAGGTGTAGAGCGTAGTGTTGTGTAATTTATGTGTTGGTGGCTGTTACATTGTTTTGGGTTTCAAGAATTGTAGCTTTTCTCTTCACCCATTGTGGTCAATTGACTGTTACTCGATGATTTACGTTTTGATTCACTCAGTCACTCTCTAACTAACACTCCATTGCTTGCCTACTCTGTTTGGTTGCTGGAAAAATGGGAAGGAAAATGGGATGAAAACAGCCAGGGGATGGTGGATTTTATGTGTTGGCTGTTGCATTTTTTTGGTTGCATGAGTAATGGTTTTTCTTTAATGGGTTTCAATTAGACAATAACTATTGCTTTTCTCTGCACCCATGGCGGTCACTTGTCTATATAGGTGTGATGTTTTATTGGTTTCTCTCTGCTTTTGTGGATACTGGATATAGTTGCTTCTGCTTGGGACAGGTTTAGCATTATTTTGGAAATTTGACTGTCGAGTCAAAAGTCATTGTTCAACTTGCCTTTTTTAGATTTTGAGCATCAATATTGCTTTTAACATCCGGGATAGGATTTTATGGAAATGATACTTTTTGGCAGCATTTTCTGATAAAAACGTCTACTGTTTCTTTTTGCTCCTTCAATGCTGTTTGCATTGTTGAAGTAATATGTTATAACTCTTCATCTTCTTCTTCAATCTTGGGCAGCAGAGCTATGCATCTGGATTGATCACTTGTACTAATTGAAAGTAGGTTTAATGGACCAACCTTTTAATGATTTTGTAAAACTTTGTAACGTTGCAATTTTCAATTCAGAGGAAAAGGTTGGAGACATTAATGAAGAGTTACCTGCTAATATTTTGTGCCTAGAGTGGTGATTCATTATTAGTTTCTGATTTGAATTGAATGTATTGTGACGACGTAATGCCATTAGATATTCTTTGCCCTGTTAAGTATGGGGAAGATTAGATGCAACCGCTAAGTAACATTGTATGCTTTTTTACTTAAATTTTCAATGAGAACTTATTTCTTGCTCACCCTCATATCTATTATTCACCATTTTGTCCTCAGAGAGATGACCTGGAAGTGCTAGATGAACCACTCTATGCGAATTTCCTTCGGGTGACAGGTTGTGATAGGCCTTACCGTGAGGAGCTACTATCCAAAATGGTATGTACATCAAGCATAGCATCTTCATTTGAACTTCCAATCTACCTCCGTTGTTTGAACTCTAAAGGTCGGGGAGTGGTGTACCATATAGTCAGGAACAACTTTCCACGACAAACACTAAAACTTCGTTCATCATTTTGAGTAAGAAAGCGCGAATTCTAACCACCATGGTTTGGTGGGAAATGTAGTAAGCTTTAAATCTACATGCCTTTTAAGGTAATGAGTTCAAATTATGGTGATTACTTTGTAGTTTGTTATTAAATATTCTACATGTTGTTAGATGTCAAATGTTGTAGGGTCAAATGGTTGTATTGAGAAATTAGTTAGGAGATCATCAGAAACTGAAAGAAAGAAAGAAAGAAAGAAAGAAAGAAAGAAGAAAGAACATTTTTGTGCTGGGCAGTTGGCATGAATGAATCTTTTTCAAGTAGCCAATATCAACCGATCTTCTTCCTACAGAATTGCCTTGTTTGAAAAGTATAAAGAAAAAGATCCCGTATATGGGTCGTTATTATATTATTATTATATAGAAGAAACAGAAAAGTGTGCATACGGCATACACTCTCATTGCCCTTTTTTGCCTGCTTGCTATAGGAACCTGATGGAAATAAGGTCATAAAGGATATCATTTTTGCACCAGGAGAAAAGAAGTTCCGATTTTGCAAGGTAATTTAAACTTTCTTCACTATTCTTTTATCTACTTGTATACCCTATTATATTGTGTTCCTTGATGTACATGCACTTGCACATAACGTTTGGATAGGTTGTTGTATGTTTTTGACCAATTAGACACTGAAAACTTTTGAAAGACCATTGGCAGGATGAGGAATTGCTTCTCACAGATACATATTTTGAATAGAACATATAAAATCGAAATGTATAATCCCTGCACAATGTGTAGATGAGAGTGAGTAAATGGGCAACGCTGGTTTTGATCTTCAAAGAGGCTGCATTTTCCTGCCCTCTCTTACTTGATCTCAAGGTCTTCAATTCAAAGTTGATGGAATAAAGACAATAGTATGCAACTAGAATGCTAGAGCTTAATCATTGTGTATCGTTCATTTGTACTTGCACAAGGATAAAGAAACATAATAGAAAATTTTGTCTAGTTTAACCAAGCACCCAAATTGGTCAAAACTAGCCTTATTATTATTATTATTTTTAATAGAAATCTTGTTTCGTAATCCAACAACAACAAGTATTATCTTTTACTACGTTCAAAAGGTGATTTTTATTGTGGAATACTTCTGAACCAATTGCACATCTTTTTCTTGTTTTATGATATTTTTTCATTTTATATCCATACAGCATATAGCAAAACAAAAATTACCTGGTTTGGCAAGTGATTTGGTGAAGAAAGGAAGGCACTTCATATTGATAAGAAATCCACTTGATATTTTGGTAAGATACTTGTGAAATTTATTTCTCATTGCTTTATGTTGGCATGTAACAAGGTTGCAAACGAATGAATAGTCACACTAGTATTACCCTCCTAATATTGTTACCTCCCATATGGATTGAACTGTCATTTGAAAAATCAGTCACTTAAATACAAATACCCGCTCAGGAGAGATTTTGACAAAAAATTGTTTTTTTTTGCTTTTCTTTTTGCTTTTTATACAACGCATTTTGGAGAATTTCCTATTTCTTCCTTGTTTCTTATCAAGTGTGTACTTTCTTATGGAAAAGGAATATATTTATAGATTTTAAGTTCATTTTTGTTTGTAGTTGTCGAGTGTAAGAACCATATATGTGTTTTGTATTCTTTGGATTGTTTGTTCTGTGTACATTACCAGTTTCATTGATGGCAACCCCACTCTCTATTTACCCCTCTTGACGATTAATGAACTTGTCTCAGCCATCCTATGAAAAGGTCATGCCTGCAACCTTTTCGGAATTGGGCTTCTCAGAATTGGTATCTGTTTACAATGAGCTCAAAGAGTTGGGAAGACCACCACCTATCATTGATGCAGCTGAACTTCAAAAGGATCCTGAGGTGCTACTGGTTTCTAAATTATCACACTTATTTTGCACTAGAAAGATGGTTATGGTTAATGCATGATTTGCGTGTAGTTTATGTCTCAGCCACTTTTATTCAAATCCAAGAAGTACAATCAGATCTTGTAGGAAATGTGGTGTTTACAATTTGCATGTGCATGCAAAATGATATTGTGAATGCTATAGCAAATTCATTGTGGTTCTTGAATCCTTGTGGAGAATTTCACTTTCAATTAATGAGACTCTACATGTAGATAATAATAATAATATTTTTTTTTATGAATGTAAGTAATAACTCTGTGAATGACTGTTTTGCTTTGGTGGAGGAGGTGCTTTTGGGGTTGCCCTTCCGTGATAAGGGCAAAGTCTTGTGGCACACTAGCTTCTTTGCCATGTTGTCAGGAATTTGGCTCAAGCAGAATAATAGGATTTTTAGAGAGGTTGAGAGATCATGTGATGAGTTTTGGGAGGTTGTGAGGTTTCATGCGTATTTGTGCGCGTCGGTTACTAATCTCTTTTGTAATTATGATCTTGGCTTGATTTTGTTAGATTAGAGTCTGTTTCTGGAGTTAGTTCTTGGACTCCCTCTTTTTGTTGGGCTTGTTTTTTATATGCCCTTGTACTTCTTTCATTTTTTCTCAATGAAAGCTCGGTTTCTTAAAAAAAAATAAAAAATAAAAAAAACTCTGGGAATGACAATGCAAGAGTACTTAATAATTTAAGATATCTATGTTGCATTACCGCTACTTTCAATTGCTTATTCTTTTAGTCTAGATTAACCTGATTCATCATATTAATTCTTAACATTTTATTTTCTCTGTTTTATTGGTCCGCAGGCAACTTTACGTGGTCTTTGTGAAGACCTCGACATTCCTTTTCAACATAAAATGCTGAAGTATGGAGTTCTCGTTCCTTTAGAAAGTTAAATAACTTCGTTTGTGATCAAAACTTGATGAAAATTGAAATTGTAATTTTCTCAGAAGTTGTGGGACTAGTAATTGTGTCAGAACCTATGGTAACATGTCCAATCCTAAAAGTTGTTGTCTTTTGGAGGCAATTTCACAATTGGCTTGGACTGTGGAAATATAACCTATTTAATCACAAGAGCCAACATATAATGCATCTCTCTCTCTCTCTATCTCTTGGCTTTTATTTGGCTTTTGATATTCAAAATAGTTAGTCAAAGTTTTCTTCTTTCGTATTTTATCATGGCTGGTATATTACGTCCCTGTTTATTGCAAGTATTGATAAGCTTATCATGATAACTTGGAATCATTTTCAGATGGGAAGCTGGTCCCAAAGCAATAGATGGTGTATGGGCTCCATGGTGGTATAAAACTGTACATAAATCAACAGCTTTCGAGGCAGCAAGAAAATATCCTTTGGTATGTCATTTACTCTGCCCCTTTTCTTTGAGCAAAAGATTTTCTTGCCATTTACATCTTTCTAGGAGTTTCATTTTGGTTGAAGCTCTTGTCTATCTTTTTGTATTTTTGAGTGAGTGTTTTGGTTTTAGTTTTGTTCTCGACAGTTAACTCTTTCATGCTTTGAAGATTCAAATTAATGATATGTTGCTAATAGCAAAATGAGTTCACTATTTTTACAACATAACATAATATGGAGATATTGTTAAAGTGTTGATATAATTAAATTTATCATAACCCATAAGCTTAAGCTTTTGGGTTGATTGGTGATTTAACATGGTATCAGAGCAAGAGGTCTTGTGTTTTCTAACTCTTGTAATGTCATTTCCTCTCCAATTAATATTGATTTTCACTTGTTTGGTCTTTCACAAATTTCCAAGCCCACAAGTGAAGGGGGAGTGTTAAAGTGTTGATATAATTAAATTTACCATAACTTATCAGCTTAAGCGTTGATTGGTGATTTAATAGATACCATTTATGAAGTGATTCTCTACTTTTTTTATTTGTATTTAGTACCAACCAATTATCTCTCCCTATTCCCCAACACGTGCACCCTTGATGAATACCTTAACAATATTTTCTGCTCAAACTAATGAGGTTATGTCTTGAATTTTCTATCTTATCAGCAATTCCCATTTAATCTATACGATTTGCTTGAGCAAACAAAACCGCTCTACAACTTTCTTAGGCGCCATGTAAAGCAGAAATCACTTCTCCTCATGTCTCCCTTGCCTACTCCTGATCTTCCAGTTCCTGCAAATGAGAAGCTGCTTGCATGGGTGGGGGATGAGATCTTACCTCGTGATAGTGCAAAGGTACTGGTACATGGAATAATAAACACGTGCAGTTAAAAGAACTCTTTTCTTTGAATTCTGCATTTCCTTGGCTTCTCATTCTTGACTTTCAATTGGTGTAAGGTTTCTGTGTTCGACTCTGTTGTCCAAGGTGGAGACTCAGTCTGGGAAGGACTTAGAGTTTATCGTGGAAAAATATTTAAGCTTGACAAACATTTAGATAGGTTAGTGGAAAAAGGAACTCAAGCTAGATGACCGATCCGATCTTCTTTGTTAATATAGCTGCACCTTTATAATTTTTTTTTGAAATTTGAAATTTCCTTTTCCGTAGGTTATTTGATTCATCAAAAGCTTTGGCTTTCCAAAATGTTCCTACCAGGGAAGAGGTAAGCATCAAAGGATGACTTTATTTCTATCCACTAACCTGAACATCAATATGTATGGTATATCGTCTTCTTGCAACCTCTATGATTTTGGCCCTAGGGTATCTAATCTAGGAAGGAAGGAGCTCCTAGACACTTTCCTGAAGTCTTAAAAAGAGGATGCATCGTTTATCCTTGTAAATATTTTTTATGCAACTGTAGGTGAAGGATGCCATTTTCAGAACGCTCATTCGGAATGGAATGTTTGATAATGCACACATCCGATTATCTTTAACACGTGGGAAAAAGGTTGTCTAATTTTAAAGTTCCTCTGGCTCCCTTACTCTACTACCCTTTTTTGTGAATTATTTCTGTAGAAAGTTGTTCTTACATTTTATGCAAACTAGCTAGTTATAAAAAGAAAAATGGTGTACTGCTTTGGTAGGAAATGAATTTTTTTCATCAACAGAGTTATATGTCAATTATTATGACATTCATAAGCATATACTTCGTTGGTACATGTTGCTATTTGTTATTTTGAAAATAAGGATTGAAGTCATCCTTTGGTTGAAAGTTTCAATTGCTCTTTATGTTTAAACGGAAGTGGCTTATTAATGTAAGGGGGCTTTCATGAACTGAATGACTATCACATTAAGGATTCTAACATCCACAATGCAGCTGTTTAATATTTACTTCATGTCAGGTCAAAGAATTATGAGTTATATTCTTTTCCTTTTTCTTTTGGTCGAATTTGGAAAGTTCATATCTTTATTTACTTGTTTTTATCCTCTTAGGTCACTTCTGGAATGAGTCCTGAGTTCAATCTTTATGGATGTACCTTAATTGGTAATGCAAATTCTTGCTCTTATCCATTTTTTTGGTATGAATTCTTGCTCTAATATCAATGCAGCCAGCCTGCTGTTAAGAGTTCTTTTATGTTCTTTCAAGTTGTAATAGATGGAATGATTATGCATAAAACTTTATTGTTGGCATTAGCTGTTTACGTATGTTCCAATGAGCATCTGAAAATTTTTAAAGAACACGAGCAAGCATGGGTTTGTAAGGAGTCAAAATTCTAAATAGAATCCAAAAGAACCCAAAATTTCTCTCTGTCCCCTAACTGCTGATGCATATTATCCAATAGCGCTGCTGAAACACAGAAGCTTGTATTTTTATGGAATCTTTCTCTGCTTCAAGCTTCTGAATTTGTTCAGAAGAGGTGAACTGGCATAGGTGGTATCCTAGAAAGCTCTTTGTTTGGCTACTTCAAATTTTAGTGGCCATGGTTTTAAGAGTAAACAGAAGGTTTTGTGGACTATGATTGTTGGTGGAATAATTCGGCAACTACAAAAGAAACAAATAAAGAAAATTTTGAAGATTTGCGGCTTCATTTTCATGAATTCTTTTTATAGGATCATTTATGCTTCTAGATGAGCTGCTTTAACTATATAAATGGCTCTCGTATAATATGATTGTGTATGTGCCAGTGTTTTTAAGATTTAATTTTTTGAGTCTCTTGTAAACTATAATTAGTGCTTGCGGAATGGAAACCTCCTGTCTATGACAATACGAGTGGAATAACTCTAGTGACTGCCACAACACGCCGCAATTCCCCAAATGTAAGACTACTCCCTTTATCTGATATTTCTTTAATTCTCTGTGATTTGGTTTGTGCTCATCAGTTTAATTAAAATAAATGCTGATTATTCAACTCAACTATTACTAACCTTTAGTCAGTCAGGTAAAATTGATACTTATTTATTTATCTTCCCTCCAGAATTTGGATTCGAAGATTCATCACAATAATCTTCTCAACAACATTCTTGCAAAGGTATTGAATTTCCAACAGTGTGAGCTTTTCTTACAATTTTCTTTAAAGAACGTAATTTTGAACATAGTAAAAGTTTTCATGTTCTTATTATCATCGTCTTGGATATATCATGCATGCTGGCAAGCAGTCAATACCATGCACACATAATTTTTTTATTTTATTTTGATTGGCAAATGTGTATATGTAGACATCTACTCAGCAATCTGGTTTTGTGATTTCCAAGTTAGCACATGAAGTGACTATTTGATTTATATTTGATCGAATCAACCATCCATAGTTGACTTGAAACTATATCAAATGGATTGTGTCCAGTCTATTTGATTATCACTTGCGATTGATTGGTCTGTTGTAATGTGTAGATTGAAGGAAACAATGCAAATGCCGGTGATGCTATCATGCTGGACAAAGATGGTTTTGTGTCTGAAACAAATGCTACAAACATTGTAAGTATCAGGTTTCAGAACTTCTGTATATGGTATTACCTTTGGGAGCATGTAGTGGTATGATATCCAATTGCATAGACTCTTCTCTCTCTTAGGGGCCGATAAAATATCATTATTCTAAATTCATTCAACCAGATTCAGACAATATATATTGTATCTAAAAATCCCAAATCAGGTTATGGTTCCAAATACCGCGGAATAAAAATTGGAACTCACAAGCTTAAAAGAGTAGATAAACCAACCTAAACTTTTAAGCAACAAGAACGATAATTAAAAGATAAGGGAAAAGAAATTGACACCGAATTTATACTGGTTCACCCAATGTTGGCTACGTCCAGTTCTCTGCTACCGATGCATGTTTCACAAAAATGTCAGGGAGAAAATTACAAGAGTTTACAATGCTCTCTAGAATGATTTCTCTCACTTTTCTCTCAAGGAAAAGGCTCACGAATCACTCTACAATAGCTCTCAAAACTCTTCAATGGAGAAAAAAACGCTCTTGCAAACAACCCGAAAAAAAAAAAAACTCACACGAGGTCTCTTGCTTTTCTGTTTTTCGTGAAAGCCACACAGCCACTGATTTTTTCTTCTTCTCTGTATCGATAAAGGAACCCATGGCTGCTACTTCATTTTTTTTTTCTTTCGTAATCATGCTTGTAGGGCAAGTTTAACAAATTGGGCTAGCATGTATAAATGGGCCTTGTTTTGGGCTTCATATCCTTAACACTCTCCCCCTCCATCTCTTATGTTCTCAAGAATATTCGAAGCGTGTGTGGGGGACAAGAATTTTCATTTACAATAACCAAATAATGCCATTTAGGCTATATTTGGCATCATATGATTTGCTGGGGCTTTATTACTTGCACATTCCCTTCTGATTCCGCTCCTCGTTAGGTCTTCTTATCGATGTTGAAAGTAAATATATACTTTCATCTGCTTACATTCCGTACTTGGATTTGAGATAATGATATAAGATTGATTCATTTACTTGTGCAGTTTCTAGTGAAGAAAGGCAATGTTCTGACGCCTCATGCTGATTACTGTCTCCCTGGAATCACTCGAGCAACAGTAAGATACTTCAAACCTTGTATGTTGCCAATATGAATTCATTATAAATGTCAAAATTAGGCCTTAACTTCTGTGATTACACACCTAGCAAATGTAAAGTATGACATTCTGTCATCCATTAGCCTAAGAGTCTCATCTAGGGACGAACTGCCTTATGTCCACCTTCTAAAAGAGGTCACCCATTTACTCGAAGATGTTTGATAGGATGAGCTCTCTCACTTCTACCTACTTTGGAGGTATACTTACTCTACTTTACACTAAGTTACGGATATGAGTAATCCCTTACTAGGCAGAGTTTTAACATGCGGTGGCTTCACCATTTGGTGCCACGTGGATGTATCATCATTCAAGAATTCCACCCATAACGATGACAATAACTTATGATTGATTGCATAGACATTTTTCCTTACCTTGATTTAACCAATATTGAGATCTTATGGTGGCAGGTCATGGATCTTGTGGTGAAGGAGAAGTTGGTATTGGAGGAGCGAAGAATCAGCCTATCAGAATTCCATACTGCAGATGAGGTTTTCTTATTTACATTTTAAAATTCAAAGTTGAATGTTTTGCATAACATTGAGTTGGAAAGAAAATGCTCGTGAAAATTTTAAAGTCCCATTTGATAACATTGTTCTTTTTAGTTTTTCTTTTAAGGAGTAAGCTTTTTTTTTACTAACTATTGTTTTTCATTTTTTAAAAACACTCCCAAAATCCTAAAGCTAAAACCTTTTGAATTATCTTTTTAGTTTTCAAATTTTGGCTAGGATGGTAAAAACTTTGTGAAAGTAGGTCCTGAAATAAAGAAAACATTAGCACACAAGCTTTATGTTTGAAAACAATAGGAACTAAAAATGAACTCATTATCAAATGGATTCAAAATTATTTTGTTCATGATAAAACCATCATGTGCTTAAGCTTTAGTTTAGAGCTATAAATTAATGGCATTTGGTTAATATTGTTACATTACTTTTCCTACATCATCCAATGCACCAGAAGCGTAACAGTTAGCTTGAAAAGATTAAACTGCGAAACTAATTATTATAGGCTGAAGCTGAAAGAATGACAAAAACTAAAAAGATAAGAAAACAAGCTATGAAAATAATCAACATTCATCCATTGGAAGTGTTTGCATACAACTAAAGTGGATTTTCTGCAGGTATGGACTACTGGAACAATGGGAGAACTGACCCCAGTAAGTACCTTATGGCTACACTTCTTTTTTCTCTTGATAGGAAACTGATAAATATGTTCATAAAAAATGAGAGAACTACGAAAGGCGAGAATAAACAATTCGTCGAAGCCAAAGGGGTTTACAAAAACGATCCCGAAAAATATTGCAGTTGCCACTGCAGGGATAAAGTACACCACCAAGAGGCAAAAATCTAACTAGATTCCAAAAAATCTCCTCCAAAGAAAACTCGAAATCCTTAAAAGTCCTTTGGTTTCTCTCGTGCCGAGGGAAAATATTGACATTAAACCTTCTAACTTAGAATACTGACTCTGGATATGTCTGTCTTAATTCTTAGGCTTACTGTTAATGTATATTCATGCATACCCTCTTTATAACGACCTGTTTTCAAATATAGCTCGGGAAAATATGTATACTTCATTCTATCATTGATTGTCCAAAATTTATCATTTTTTCACCAGTATAGCTTATATGACCGTGACCCTATTTGGAATTTTGACAGTGCTTGTATTCTTTTGGTAGATTAGATTTTTAAATGAATTGAAATTAGGTCTTCATTTTCATGCAAGTGGTGAGATTTTAATGTAATTTTATTCTTTTAAAACTTGGAAAATGTTACAAATGATGCAAAGAACAAGCTGAACCAAACCAAATCACTTCGTTTTCTTTTAGGGGTTGAAAGGTTTAGTTCGATTTCCATTTTTCAAAACATAAATCCAATGGACTTCAAAGATTTGATGACGAATTGAACCGTACCGAATCAAACTAACGATCGAACGCCTAAGTGGTGAACTTCCTTTGATTTTCAGGTTGTAAAGATTGATGGACGTGTGATTGGCGATGGACAAGTTGGACCTGTGACAAGAAGATTACAAAATAGTTACAGGAAACTGACGGAAGAATCAGGAGTGCCTATTCCAACCTATCATGACACTAAAAAATGAACATCCTTCTCCAAGGTGTCATTTCCTTGCCACAAATAATTGAATCAACTTTGTCCACTTGGTGACAATGAGTTGGGACTTTCTAAGTTCACAAGTAAAAATGAATGTTCTAGAAGGGCTTTTGCATCGAAGCGAGCCACAAATTTTAAGCCTCGAGGCTTACATCTTTTTTAGTTTGTACAGGGGATATGCCTGTTTTAGAAGAGGAATACAACCTGTAAAAGCACGGTTGGGCTTATAAGCTTTACGCCTCATGTGATGGTTAGAAGAATAATATCAATCCAACCGACTATCTGTTCTTCAAAATTCAAAAGCCTTCTTATGCATTTAAAGATCAAGGGTTATGGTAAATTAGACCATTGCTGACTGAGTCTTCAATAAAACATGGATGTCAAATGTTAGAAAATACACAAGTTTTATCAGTGATAATACTGATGATATTAATATATATTGATAATGAAAGTAGCAATTTTTATTTCAGTGACAGTGGATGTGAGATATATATATTTTTTGTTTGGGGGGGGGGGAGGGGTTATATTATGTATATTATTTTAGGCTTGTGGTGAATGCAAATTGTTTTTCCTTCTTTTTTCTTTTGAGGTAAAGTCTAGTTGACTTAAAGTTCCCACTATCTCTAATAATATTGTCAGTTTCAAATATAAGAACTTGAACTACTTTATTAAAACATAGATTTTAGGTTAAATGACAAATTTAGTCCATGAACTTTGAAGTTTGTATTTATTTGGTCTATGAAATTTTAAATTACAAATTTAATCTCTAAATTTTTGAATTTTTAAAAATTCATAGATCTATTAGATAGAAAATTGAAAATTTAAAGTTTCATTAGACATAAAATTCAAATTTATATCTAATTGATCAATTAATTTTTAAAAATTTCAAATTTGTCAGGACCTAAGGGATTTGATAAACACTTTTGAAAGTTCAGGAACCAAATAGACATAAATCTCAAAGTTTAAAGACTAAACTTGTAATTTAACATTTAACATAAATTTTAGGGAAAATTACCTTTTTGGTCCTTGAGTTTTCAGGTATAGGTGTGTTTGGTCCCTGAGTTTTCAGATATAGGTGTGTTTGGTCCCTGAATTTTCAAAACGTACCATTTTAGTCTTTGAGTTTTGAGAAATAGGTTTAAAAGGTCCTTATATATATATTTTTTCAATTATTAGTATTTTTTTTTATTATTTTTAATACATTTTATATTTTAAAAAATTCTCTCTCCCCTCTCTCACCACATTCTCTCTCCTCTCTCCTCTCTCCTCCCTCCACCCTCCTTCCCTCTTCTTCTCCTCCCTTTCTCCAGAACATCTTATTCTTCCTCTCCAAATGTAAATCATGATTTAAATAAAAACTAACACTCCTTGAACAAAATACACCATGGCAACAAAACATACATTTCATCTTCAAAACTCAAATTTTACATTTTTATTGATTTAATTTTGTTATTTTTTTTAATGTTTCAATTTTTTTGTGATTAGAACTTGAAAGGAAAACTGGGTTTTGCATTTCTATATCTGTTAGTGCTTATGGGTTCGTTTGGGTTGTTCCTAACAACGTAAACAAAACATTTAGCCCTTTAATTAATGGAAAATAATACTTCTCTGTTGAGTGTTAACAGGCTACAAGAATTTTTGGTTGATCGCCACAAAGTTTGGAGCTTGCTATGGTATATTTTCTTCGATTTTCTTTCAATTTTTTCAATTTTTTTTTATGGATTCGTTCAATCCAGTCTTGAATCTTGCAGAACATAGCCAAATCAGCTAAGATGAACGATTTTATGACAAAATCGTTCCTAAGTTATGTGGAATTAAACAAACTGAAGCAATCCAAGGAAGAATCGAACCCGTCTCTGTTTTTCGAACAAGTCAAGGAAATCAAGATCCAAATGGAAGAGACACCAACAACACCTTTGTCTAACATATTAAACCGCCTTGAACGACCAAGAAGAAGGTAGAAGGGGGAGGGGGAGAGGATGAAGAATATGCTGTCAAAGAAGGGGAGAAGAAGGGTGAGGGAGGAGAGAGGAGAGAGAATGTGGTGAGTGGGGGGAGATAATTTTTTTTTATTTAAAAGGAATTAAAAATAATAAAAAATTACTAATAAATGAAAAAAATACCATCAGGGACCTTTTAAAACTATTTATCAAAACTCAGGGACTAAAATGATACGTTTTGAAAACTTAGGGACCAAACGCACATATTCCTGCAAACTTAAGGACCAAAAAGGTAATTTCCCCTAAATTTTATTACCATGAAAGTTGGATTGCTTTTGGCAAAGCCTTGGAAACTCAAAAGCAAGCACAAAAGTGCCAAGAGATGAACAATACAAATGGTTAACTATAGGGACAACACGTTTTCAACCCTATATTACACAAATAGTACAATTTGTTTATATTTTCAGCTTTGTCACTTTTCAAACCAATAGAACCAAAACTAGAATTGACATTACGTTTTTATCCTCTAGTTTATTTGTAATTAATATAAAATAAAAAATTAGGAAAGAGAAAAAAATGCAGGGAGATATTTACCATAACAGTTGAAATTTTATATCCCCTCCGAACCCTCCACCTTCTAAAAACAACCTAGGGCAATGTGAACCTTTACTCTTTCAACTTTCCTCTAAACTCTTTTTGTTTATTACTCAAACGATTGGTTTATTCAACGAGCGAACGCTCTTGACGGTGATGGCGACTGCTTCTGTCATCGATGGTGATCAATTACGATGACGACAACGAGAGGTTACAATGGTGACTGATTTCTTAGTGACGACAAAAGACTCTGCGACAGGACTTTACGAACTCCAACTTTGTTATTGACTGCGGGATTTTGAACGATGACCGCTCCAGCTTCTGTCATTGACTGTGGGATTTCAAACGACGATGATTGCTGTCATCAACTACTGGATTTTGAACGGCAGGCCTCTATTGAATGAAAGGCTTGTGAATGAAAGAATGATTTCTAAACACTGGAATTCTAAACGACATGCATATATGTCAATAGGCCAGGTATATAGTGAGAATGATATGTCAATAGGTATATATTATATTATATTATATAGGATGTTAACTATAGTGATATGTGTAAGTGAAGAGGTATATATTGTATTATCCAACAATATATCATCTATATATATGTATGTTTATATAATATATATATATGAGAATATAACTATGATTAATTATTACCTATATAAAAGATAATAGGGTTATATAATGATGTTTATAAAATATATTTCTATCTGTACAATATATTGAATAGTATATATTTATCGTCTTGTATTTTCAATGATGCTCCATATAACTGATGATGTTTATAATACATATATCATGTACAGTTTACTTAGTTTATATTATATAGAACTATAAAAGTTTATATACTACTCATTTCCAAGAAAAAAAGACGAAACATAACAATATACATAATATATATATATACATGAGCAAAATGATATATATAGTGAAGTTTATGATAAACAATACATATTAAAATCTGTATTTTGAGTAAATTGACCATAACATCAATACAAAAAGTGAATAAGCAAAAAAAAAAAAACTAAACATTAATAAAAAAAATCGTCATAAGAAAAATATAAAATAATATAATAATGAATCAAAAAAGAAAAAATAAATAAATATCAATGAGAAAAAACAATGTGTGTCTTGCTGTAATAAGAAAAAAAAAAGATAACTATACAACCCTAAAATATTTATCAAAGTGGGAGTAAAATTTGAAGGCAAAAAAATTGGAGTGTTGAGACTTCATTTGGACAACACAAAAATTTGAGCGACGACAAAAAAGTTTCTGGACGCCTATATGCAATTTGATTGACGACAACAAAATTTTTAAGTTTGAAACTTTGAGAATAAAATATTAAAAGTTAGAAAAAATAGATATATGTAATTAATGGACAATTATTTACCTAAATTAAATGATTTCATTGTGGCAACATTAAATTCCAATAATATAATTATTATAAAGATGTGCAAAATTTTCAAATGTATAAATGAAATATAATAGTTGCAGAAATATGAGTCATGCTAGAGCTGATATTTTTTTTCAAAATGTGTCATTTGTGAGATGTATAGTTGAAAACGTGCTCTTTGGCATAATTTTTGTACAAACAACAAGCATAAGAGCACAACCAATGCTTTAGGGTCTGTTTGGTAGGTAATCTAGATTCTATTTTATATTTTTAGATTCACTAAATTCAGTAAATATGCATTTGACTGACGTGTTTTCGAAAACTATTTTTGAATTTTGTGATTCAAATAGTAAAAATTTTGAAAATAACATTTTTATGTTTTCATTGTATTCAGATTTTGAATTTGAAATTTAAAATATAGAATTATATTAAAAAAGATAAAAACTTTAATAAATATAGTATTTCATGTTATAAACTCAATTTATTTTTATTAAATTAAAATATGTATAATATAATATATTATAAATATATGATAATGTAAAATAATAATAATACAAAATTTATAATAAAAAAACATGTTCATAAATTAATTAATAATAGTTTATATTCAACATAATATTTAATTTTGCGACTACAACTAGTTTCATGGATTATAAATATATTATAGAACACATTTTGAACAACTGTTTAAATTGGAATCCAATTTCTAAATCTACTACCAAACACATATTTGAAAACATGAAATACACTTTTATCTTCAAAATTTTGTTTTCAAATTGACTATCAAGTACCAAACATGTCCTTATTTTTTTTTCCCTTAACTCTCTCAAAGACGAGGAAGCTAAGGGGCCATCCAAGACCAGCAAACGCACTCCATCCTCAACTAAGATACCAGCAATTCGACAATCACGTTGGATCTTCAAAGAACACCAAAAACCAAATGGTAAAGGCCATTGTTATCCGAAATCTTCAATAAAGCTGAGGCAAAAAACGTCGGGCCCGTCTCGATCATCCTCCGAGACAGCCTATTCTCTCCCTCTCCGACAGTCCACTTCGTGCCTTCAGGCAGGAAGTTGGAGCTTGAAACGTAATCTGCATGGTCATGGATCACGGGAGCCGACGTAAAGTTAATCGGAGTTCCTTCCATCTTTGGTCGCTCGACTTGACCGATGAATTTTGGGCATGTACCACATTGTTCTTTTTCTTGTAACTAAAGTGAGAGCACCACTGTTCACAAGTAATTTCAACAAATAAATAGGATATGTATAAAGGAATGTAATTTATATTTATTTGAAAGTAGTGGAGTACAATCTCTAATATTTATTTTCTGATTTTTTTTCTCTCATGTATAAATGTCTCAAGGGCTTTGCAGTTTGTTCTCGAACGTAGATTTGTCTCGAGGGCTTCGCAGCTTGTTCTTGAATTAATGTGGATTTATTCTCGAGAGCTTTGCAGCTTGTTCTCAAATGTGGATTTGTCTTGAGGGTTTTGTAGGAACTTGAAGAGTCTTTGATCTTCAATGATTGTTCATCATCTTAGGACTTCCAAGAGTGTTAAGCACCTATTTAGCACCTAAGGTTGGAGTTTAATTTTTGAACCCCTCAACTGAAGGCGAACTCCTCTATTTATAGAGCTTTCAACCATTGGACTTGAACTTTATTCGCTTTAGGCTTAATCATTTGAATTTTAGTTTTATTTAATTTGACTCAAATTCCATAAGACCCAATTTGACCAGATTAACTTTAATTATTTGTAATTCTATCATTAATTTACAATAATGACATGGTAATTTGAGATTGACCAAAATTTCTCATTCAACAACCAGACTTGCATGCTTTATATATGTGGAATTGTGGACCCGATTCGAGGGGCTTCCCATCAGTGTCGAGTACCGGAATGCCTGCAGCAGCCGAGAATATGGCTGCAAATGCCCACAAAGCAACCAGTTTTTGCAGCTGCATTTTGATTCAGAAAAGGCTTAATTTCCGAAGTGTTTATGCGATGATGGAATGGTGTTTGAATTGAGCTTGCAGGGACAAGCCTTTTATAGTATCGTTGAAGAAT
Organism: Trichosanthes truncata; assembly: GCA_033996785.1. NCBI lineage: Eukaryota > Viridiplantae > Streptophyta > Magnoliopsida > Cucurbitales > Cucurbitaceae > Trichosanthes > Trichosanthes truncata. The sequence continues at coordinate 39,476,662 of JAWPNB010000004.1, read as the reverse complement.
GAGTATGTTTTTTAATGCATTGCTTACAATATAATGAATGCTTTAAAAAATTTGGTTGGCAGTGGCAGGTTCTTAATTATTTTATATGCTTCATATTATTCCAATTTCTTTAGTATCCATGTCATAACCATTAATGGTTTCAAATTTTAATATCAATTTGAATCCATTCATTTGAAAATCATCAATTATTTAAAATTGAGGGTCTAAATTGATTCATTTATAAAAGTTCAACTGTCAAATTATATCTTAAACTTAAACAAATATTCCAATTTTTACCATTTATTCAATTTTATCAATATCCACCCACTAATAATTTTATCAAAAAGTCAGGTAAAAATCTTCTTAAGCTCACTCGTCTAAAAGTACAAACTTAATTAAGCCCATAAAATTTAACTATGAAATCAATTTTCTAAAACTCACAATTTTTTTTTGAAAATTCAATTCTAAATGTCTTATGAAAGTGCCATTAATATTGTATAAAACATATGTATTTTTTAATTTATTGAATGCATATGAGAATATTGTTTTTAACGATTCTTCAGACAAAAGCTTATTAGAAGTAAAAATTATAACACTAGTTCAAGTTTAAGATAGAGATTGCAACGTTTATCTAAGTTTAAGGTTCAATTTAATAGTCAACAAAGCATATAGCTCAACTAACATGTAGTATGTGCTTACGACCAAAAGGTCATGGGTTCAAATCCTCATACTCTCAAATATTGTTGAATTAAAAAAAAAAAGTTCAATTTAATAAAATTAGTAGTTTAGAGGAAAAGTTAGATACAACTTGTTGACTGATCGGTCGATGGCTAGAGTTTTACGGTGTTAATTCAAACCTATAATTTAACTTATCCTAAGTCGGCTCTTACACATATGTATAAAGTAATAATTCAATGCAAGAAAATGATAGGAAAAAGAAACATATATTAACAATCATGGATGAGGCCAAATGTCCGGTGGCTAGAGTTTTTCATTAAAATATCTTTAATTAATTTCTTTTGTTTTCCTGTCAAAAAAAAAATAATTTCTTTTGTTCGATAGAGATTTTTGTGTGGCTAGAATTTTATGGTGTTAATTCAAACCTATAATTTTTAAAAGAGACTACTAATATTGTGACTGATTAAACTTATCCTAAGTCGGCTCTTACACATACGTAAAAGGTAATAGTTCAATGCAAGAAAATGATAGGAAAAAGAAACATATATTAACAATCATGGATGAGGCCAAAGGTCCGGTGGCTAGAGCTTTTCATTAAAATATCTTTAATTAATTTCTTTTGTTTTCCTGTCAAAAAAAAATTAATTTCTTTTGTTCGATAGAGATTTTTGTGTGGACAAAATCCTTTTGATTTCTATTTCATAATTCATTGTACCTTAATCTACATACAACATTTTATGAATCCTATGTTTATTTAATTATATATAACATATTTTGGGAGTTATTTTTAAAAATAAAACTATATTTTTTAAATATGCATTCGTGTAAGAAGGGAACTCATGTATGATTGTGATTTTTTTATATTAATCATAGATTTTTGAGCCCATGCGTTTGACTTAAGTATATATAGTTTTGTGTTTTTTTAAAAATAAATTTTTTATTTAGGAGTTAGGACAATGTCAAGGTGGGTTGGTAAATTAAAGGACAATGACAAGGTGGGTTGGTAAATTAAAGACTGAAATAATCACTGTACTCTTTAAACCTATAATCCTCAACCATGTAGATTTTTGAAAGAAAAAGCAACTTGAGTTATCATTACCTTCGCTATATTGACTCAAATATCCGATAATTATATCACAACTAAAAAATTAAAGGGTTTAAATCTCCACCCCACAGGTATGTTGAACTCAAAAAAAAAAAAAAAAAACCCTAGCTATGTTATAAAATTCTCTTAAGGCCCGTTTAGTTGGAAGTATAAAAGGATGGGAATGGGTATGACTATATAAAACCCATATTTGGTTGAAGGGATTAAATTATTTGCCTGAAAAAAGAGTTTTTCCAGGCATCATAAAAATTGGTATTAGACATCTTTTCAATCCCACGTGAATTGATGAGTTTTAACAAAATTCTTACCAATTTTTGCTTCAACTCCCTTTTATGCCTTTCTTTTTCTTTTTTTTTTTCTCCTTCTCTTTCTTCCTGCTATCTTTCATTCTTCTTACTTCATTTTATTTATTATTTTTCTTTTCTTCCATTATTATTTTTCTTTTCCTCATTCTTCTTTCTTTCTTTCCTTTATTTATTTTTCTTTAATACTTTTTACATCTTTTTTTCCTTCTTTTTTTTTTTCTTTTTTTTTTTCTATCATTTTTTTCTTCTTCTTTTTCCCTCTCTTATATATATATATATTCTTTTTGTTCATTTTCTTTTTGCTTTTTGTTCATCATTAATTACATTAAAATTTAAATAAACCAATATAAATTTAACCATTTCAATTTAATAAATTAATTTATTTAAATGCATACATATTTTTTCAGTAAAATGCAATGAATTGTTGCAGTGCCATGGTAAAATAAACTACCAAAATCATTAATTAAAAATAAATTTAGTTAATTAATTATAATTATGATTAATTTAGTATGACGTTATTTTAAATAATTGTTCTTTATTACTTCTTGATTAAATCTAATCAATTAATTTTTAATTATAAACTTTTAGAAAAAAACTATATTCATTTTTTAAATTAATTTAGATTTTTTTTGTAACGATCATACTTATCAATTTAGACTTCCTAGGGACGCTACCACATACATTCTACTATAATTTCAGAAATCTTTAATAAAGACACAAATCGATTCAATCACTTATTAATCAATCAAAAACTTTAGCTCGGGATCCCTTTATTTCAAAACATAAGAATAAATCAAAACATTTAAAATCCATAACAAAAATAATTTGCAGAACTCGACGGTTAAAAAGTCATGAAAAATAAATAAATAAAATGCTAGCCTATAAGAGTTTGCGGAAATAAAACTTTTTCTACGTCACCCATGGTCCCTGCAGCAACTACCAAGTCATTCACCCATGATGCCCTTGCCTTTACCTGAAAAGAAAAATATTTTTGAAAAGGATGAGTATTTTACAATACTCAGTAAGTGATCTCACTACCAGATCAGGATATGCATACACACACATAATGAGTTTTCGAAAACATTTTTGGACCTAACTTCCTTTCATAGCATAAGCATTTTCTTAAAAATTTCCCTTCGGCTTTTAATGTGGACAATTAGACCCAACCTAACATTGCCTTTCACATAGCCTCATAAATTCCTTTACATATAGCCTCGTAAGGCTTCTTTTCATATAACCTTTTTAGGTTCTGTACATCAATAGTGTTAGGGGGTAATTGCCACAGCCTTCGAAATAACTTTTATCATGAAAACATAATGTATGCATGAGGTCCCAAAGCATTTTAACTTTTTAATTTCATGATGCAACGTAAAGCACAGTTCTCATATCATCATACATCATAAATCATACATGTAAAAACTCATTTTCACACAAGCAAGACATTTACCAATTCATCAACATCATGAATAACACATTTATAAAACTTTTATTTTGAAGGTAAAATTTTATTTTCAGTTTAGTTTCCGATTTGCATTTAAGCATACCGGCGTAAAGTCCCTTACCTTGGTTAAGTTCAAGAATCCAAATCATCCAATTGTTCACCAAAATTCCTTCGCCTTGAACCACAGTCAACAATTTGGAGCCTAATCAAAGTCATCCCTAAGGTTAGTAAAGATCCCTAAAATCCATAATTGAGCCCAAAGTTTTCTCCACCAAAATAAATTCTAAAAATTAGAATTAATTCCTTGCATTTAACTTAGTCTCAAATGGATGGGTAAACTTGAATTTAAGTCACAAGATCCATGGTTCCATCTTATTTTCAATTTTAATCTACCATACAACCTAAGACTAGGACCTTTGTGACTTACCGAAAAATTTCACTCTTAGTTGTCCCAAATACTCGCTGGACAGCAGCTTAAGGGCGCCGCGCTCGTGATTTTGGTGCCGGAACGGAGTGGGTATCTTTGGAACACATCAAGATCTATGAATCAGTCTTACCATGACCAACAACATCTAAGAAAATGCATAAAACTACTGCTTACCCACGTATGCAGGTTCGACGAACTGGAAGAGAGGGCTGAACAGATCGGGTTCGCGGATCAGCAGGGGCGGCGGCGCGGCGAACCAGAGGCGATGGTCGTGGGTGTTCGTCGATCTGCAGCGATTCGGGTCGAGGGTGACGTTCGGCGGTTTGTGCTGTGGTCGGCGAGGCGCTGGGCGTGTGGGCGAGGGTGAGAGGTTGATTGCAGCGGCGTCGGCTGGTTGCGAGGATCGGTGGCGTGAGTTGCAGCGGCAAGCAGCAATTCGCAGATCTGCACGACGGTCGGCGGCGAGCGGCGGTTGCGTGCGGCGGCGGCGGCTCGTGGCTGGCGGTGCTCGGCGGTCTGAGGTGGTGGTGAGAGGTGCTGAAAAAATTTCCTTAGGCTTCCATGGTGGCTGTCGAACAAGGAGGAAGAAGAAGGAGATGAAGAAGATGGAGGAGATGATGGCTTAAAGGCTTGACTTGAGGGCTTAACTCAACCTAGGGCTGCGTGCTAAATAAAATATTAGAGAGGGATAATTGTGGGCTTGGCTTCTCTTGGACTTGGCTTCTCTTGGACTTGGCTTGGCTAAAAGTCATTTAAATAACAAAAATACTCCCAAATCAATTAATTCCTTTATTTTCCCTCTTTCTTCCCAATTTACCCTCAAATTACCTCAATCTTAATCATACAATCTCTAAAATTAATTTCCAACACAACTTTAAGCATGAAATCGACCTTGCTATAATTTTAAATTTCAAAAGTAAAGCCCTAATTACTACCTGAAAGTGCCGATCGTTACATTTTTATTAATTACTGCACCATAATTATATAAAATTCCTCATATTAATCTCATAATGTTGATATCACTTATTCTTATAAAAATCTGATAGCATTCTCATGCATAACCAAACATAGTTATTTTTTATTCCCAACAATCTTATTCCCAGACATGTTATTTCCAGGCATCCTTTATCCATGGGAATCTGCAAAACCTTAAACCAAACGACTCCTTAAAGCTAATGATATGAGAATCCTTCCATATTTTCAATGAATTATAGGCTAAATATATGTAACATTCTCAAAAGCTTGGGTGTTTTTTTTTTTTTCCTTCAATTTAGTCAATTAAGTTTTTACAATTTTGAATTATATGTTTTCATTGGCTAATGTTCAAATTGTTTGATAATAAACTCAAAGATACTTAATGAGTTAGAAAAAAATTTAGGAAAAAAATTTAGCCACTTAGAATTGGGAAGAAGAATTAGAAAATATCCACTCAAAAGTGGCTTAATTAATTCCTCCTCTAAATATCTACTAACTCATTAATGTCAATTTATAATTGTCCAATTTTAATCTTCCAACAAAAAAAATATTATTGAAAAATATTAAAAGGTAAGAAATTAAATTGAAACTTTTTAAACACTAGAGCCTAAATGGAAAGAATGCTTCAATATTAGGGACTAAAATAATATTTTGCCTAAATTTTAATCAAATATTTTTTCCCTTTTAGATTCTATGCTAGTCAATAATGGTTTGATAAATGAAACCTAAACCTAAGAGTCCAAAATTTATGCACAAATTGTCAATCCAAACTTAACTCAGTAGATAAGACGCCAATTATCATCCCATAGATTTATGGTTCCATCTTTTATCTTGCAATTGTTAAACTAAAAGAAAAAAGTATACGCACAAATTTGACGTGTGACCAAATTATGCCATTGGAAGTAAGTTTGACTACTTGCTCACTGCCTCTATCAATTACATCGTTTTTTTTAGATATATGTTTCATAATTTAATAAGAACTAAAACATCCAAATCATTGGATTCTAGCCTTAACACACACATATATTCGATGGTAAACCAAATGCTAAATCACATTAATCGTAACAATAAAACAACATAAAGTAAATTTTTTTTTTTGATAATCACAAAAAGTAAATTCTTGCACGAGTTTTATTTAATTTAATTAAATGCAATTGCAACAAATTGCAAACATTTTCTCTTGCAAGATAAATTCATGTTATTTTCTTGTCTCAAGCTCTCACAAACTCAAAAGGAAACGCAGAGTCATCCAAAGCCAACAGCCTCAAACCTTTCTCAATCAAAATTCCAGCCCTTCCACACCTTGGCCTCCCTCTAATGGGGACATCCGAGGGACACCATCCTATATTATAAATTCCAAAGTTGTCCTTGTCGATCCTGAAGTACCCGGTGGCAGTGTCGTCGTTCCCGGTCTCCACAAACCTCCTTCCGGTGGTAGGCTCTGTCTCCCCCACTCTCCATTCAGTCGACGTTATGCAAATTGAGAAAGCCTGAAACACGACCTTCAAATCTCTACCTTCTCTTATCGTATATTCACCCGCTAGATAGGGCGTGAAGGTGACCCCAATACCTATGGTTAAAAATATATATATAAGTTAACAATTAAATAAATCATAGCCTATCAATTCAAATTTTTAGTTTTAATATATAGTTGTTTAATATGGTATCAAGGCATAATATATATATATATATATATATCTCGAATTAAGCTAAGTTTTTGAGTTTAGTTATGGTTTAATACCTATATCTTGTGAAAGAAGTGGAACTTGGCCAACGTGAAATGGGCACTTATCACCTTTGCGGGTTACTAGGGTGAGATTGCCAGCAACATCGGTGACGGCGGGCTTGATAAAGTACTCGACGTCACGCTCCAGAGGTCGGCCCTCGGTGTCAAGCACCGGAGGTCCATCAGAGTGGGCAGTAGAGGATATGGCCATGAAGAGGCATAGGAGGCAACTGAAGATGGCAAGTGGCTTATGCAACACCATCTTCTAATTCTTCAACTAGAGATTTAACTTGTCTGAAAAATGATGGTTTTTGGGATACAAATGCGTAGTGCCATTTATAGCCGGCTTGAAGAAGATGAAAATGACCAAAAGTCCATTTTGTAGCTTATCTAATTTTCTCCATTACTTGTACCTTAAGGCGTTTATTAATTAAAAAGATATTATATATTATTTTTGTAGTTTTACAAGTAGGGAAGCTCTTAGGAAAGATTTGATGACAAAATGATAAGATTTGAAGTTAGGACAAGAAAGTCAAGAAGTAGAGATGCACTTTGATGCCTACCACATTTGAAATCTTTTGACAATATTGAATAAGTGATTTTGAAAAAATTCAAAAGCTTTCAAAATCACTTTAACTGGTTCTTAGTTAATTAATTATTTGAAAGGTGATTCCCATGAAGAATTTTATCAAGTGATTGTGGGGAATTTGTTTTTAAAATAACTATTAACTTAAGCTAAAAAAATGTTGGTTTAAAAAAAAAAAAAGCTAAAAAATGTTATCTTATTTCACTTTATTTTATCCTAAAATTTTGAAAAACAACAATTAAAATTGTTTCTCTTTCTAAACTTTTTGTCCCTTCTTCTCTAACCTTATTTATTAATTCGTTTCTACTCTCTCTCTCTAAAATTTGTATTCTTTCTCTCTAACTTTGTTCTCTCTCCCCTCACTTTTCTCTCTCTACAAGACTTTTGTAACTTTCTGACGTTTTATAATCTCTAAAATTTTGCTAATCGTCTCTCTCTAATTCTTTTTTCTCTAAAATTTTTGTTACTCCCTTTGTAACTTTTTTTCTCTCTAATTTTTTTCTCTCTCTGTAATTTTTTTTTATCTCTCCCTAGAATTTTCAGTTTCTCCTTTTCTTTCAATTTTTTTATCCCTAAAATGTTTGACATTCTCACTAAATTTTTTTTAATCTTTTTTCTAACTTTATTTCTCCCTTTCAAGTTTTCGCTCTCTTTTGAATTTTCTCTCTATTTTTTTTTGTCTCTATTTAAAATTTTGTCACTCTCTCTAGCTTTTGGTTTCTCTAAAATGTTTGTCCCTCTCTATCTCTAACTTTTTTTCTCTAACTATTCATTATTTTCTCTCTATAATTTTTTTCCACTCTTTAAGTTTTTCTCCTCTAAAATGTAATGTCCTTATTAGTAGTTTGATAAGTCTAAAATCACTTTTGAAAACAAACATTAATCATTCAAAAAATACTTTAAATTAAATCAAAATCAATTTTAAAATAGTTAAACCAAACATTAAAATGATTCATAATTAAATACTTTTACAAAATTAATTATAATTAAATTACTTTGGACAAAATATTTATTCTAAAAGCACTTCCAAACATACCGTGGATTAACAAAGAAATTGATTTTAATCTTTCCAAGACACAAAAGTTAAAGTCAAGAATATGTTGCTTACATGAATGGTAAGTTTTTGGCTTATAATTCAAAGAACCCAATTTTTTTAGGATAAGATGAATTATTATTATTCAATTTTGAGAAAATTGTAAAAACGACCTCAAACTATAGGGGTTATCACAATAACATCTTCAAATTTTCAGTTTTATGAGTCAACCTCTAAACTTATATGAATTTGTTACAATTAAACCTTTAAGAATTGCAAAATGTACAAATCACACCTAAACTATAAGTATTGTTCTAATCAAGGCTCAAACTATAAGATTGTTACAATCAAATCTAAATTCTTTACATCAATTTTTTGTTTTCTCAAATCGAGATGACAACTCAACATATTGATCTAGAAACCAAATCTTTTTTTTAATATTAAAAATGATTTGGTTTCTAGAGTTAAAAAAAATTAATTTGTAACAATTTTATAATTTGAGTGTTTGATTGTAACAATTCTTAAAATTTTGGTTTGTTTATTTTGCAATATTTAAGGACTTTATTGTAAAAATTAATTTGTAAAGCTTAGAAAATGATTGATCAAATTGAAAGTTTGATGGTATAATTGTAATGACCTCTGTAGTACAAAGGTGTGCATGATTTTCGCAAGTTTCCATTCAACTTTTAGTATTATTCAATTGAAGCTTAGGTCCAAATGAGAATATATAATAATAGGGACATTAATGTCTCCTCTCTTAAATTATAGGGTTCGAATTAATTTTCTTATTTGACTTTGGACAAACTAATCAAAACTCTCCTAAAAGATTTAGGGGTTCGAATAATGTCCACTTCATTTGAATTGTAGTACTAAAAAATTCTTTAATTTTTGTTTTTTTTTGTTTTTTTATATTTTCATATATCTCAATGTGATATCAAAAAAATTATCGAATATAATTGTCCACTATTACTCTAGCCAATTAGATGTAGGGCTAATTTGATAGAGTGCACTTTCTAAAAACGTATTTTATTGTATATATATTTTCTCTTATACCTCAAATATTATAAGAGAAGTAATCACATTGAATAAATTTTCTATATTATATACCAAATATATATAAGATATATGTGCCACACCAATAATATGTTGGGACTTTGCCCCATTTTTTTCAAACTTCTCATTGTGAAGAAGAATGAATAAACACAATTAGTCCCTTTCATTGTTAGAAATATGGTTCAAATTATATTTTTCGTACAATAATTGTAAAAATGAGGGACTTTGAATAATTGGTCCTCTTTGACTTCTTTATTCATTTGTGGATAGGCTTGAAAACTTAAACAATGTTACACAATAAGTGACCATCCACGTTTAAACTTTTTTCTCAAAAGTGAGATTTAAAATGGATTTGGATCGCTTTCACACAATTAATTAATTATGGGCCACTACAAATCTAATGATAATTAGTAGAAAAAATAATGGCTAACTTGAATATATTTCAGTTGATTAAATTATTATATCATCGATTAAATCTCTGTAACGACCTGACTTTTCCTATTAGACTTTCTAGGGATGTTACTATATGCATGCTGAAGAAATTTAAAAATATTTGGTAAAAGACAGAAAGAATTAAAATTTTTGCTAAACAATCAAAAATCTTTATGCTCGAGATACCTTTAAAAATCATTTCAAAACATAATAATGTTCAATTAGTTGAAATAATTTCACAACACATTGTTTACTAAACAAAATATGTTTTAACTAACACACTATCTAAATGCAGAAGTCACGACCCTCAAAGTCACCCATGACCCTTTCAGCAAAATGCTTTGTCAATCGCCTAAGATATGTCTTTGTCTTTGCTTGAAAAGAAAAACATTTTTGAAAAGGGTGAGTATTTAAAATACTCAGTAAGTGACCTCACTACCGGGGTCAGGATATGCAAACACATACAAAGTGATTTTTAAAACCGTTTTCCTCTAGTGGGACCTATAACATTTTTCATAGAGAGAGAGGGATTGATGGTGGATGGGTCTTTTGGTAGTGAAAGGGATAGAGAGAGAGGGATTGACGGTGGATGCTGTTTTTCATGGAGGAAGAGGAGAAGGTTGGAGAAGATGACGGCTTGGCTTGACTTAGGGCTGCGTGTAGTATAAAAATAATAGAGAGGGATATTTGGGCTTGGGCTTGGCTCAAAGTCACCTAATTAACAAAATTGCCACCAACCCAATTAATTCCCTTTTTCCCTTCTTTCTTCCCAATTCACCCTCCAATTTCTCAAATTTCAATTATGCAAATCTCTAAAATTAACTTTCAACACAACTTTAAACATGAAATTGGCCTTACAATTAATTCATATCTCCAAATTAAAACTTGAAAATGTCGGTCGTTACAATCTCTAACCCCACATATTGTTGTGTTCAAAATAAATATGTATATATATATATATATATATATATATATAATAAACAATAGAACTCATTCTATTAATGCTACTACTCAATCAATATTCAAGTTAATATTACTTTTTTGTCAAAAAAAAAAAGGAGTTAATATTACTTTCTCAAAAACAAATTCAAGTTAATAAGTAATTACTACAGTTAATGAGTTGATTCATCGCCTCTAGTATTTTCATAGTTAAAGCCAATTAACTTTATCTCTTCAATTACAACTACATTCTCAAAGGTTAAAAAGAAAAAATTTATTAATTGAATTATCAATCTAAACATAGCTCAACTGATTTTTTTTTAGTTCAACAATATGTGAGGTAAGAAATTCGAACTTCTGACCTCTTGGTCGAGTTCACATGTTTTATGTCAGTTGACCTATGTTCATGTTGATGCATAACTCAACTACTTGGTAAGACATTATATCATCGACTAAAAGGTCAGAGATTTGAATTTCTACCTACATGTTGTTAAACTAAAAAAAAAAATATTAATTAAATCTTACTGAACAGTTAGAAGGATGAGTATTCATTTTTTCAAGTGGAGGCACTACCACATCAATGCCTAAGATGTAGAACGTAATTCTCTCATAGCTTTTAGAGACGACGCTAATTTATTTAGCAAATTAGAGATACAGCCTAGACCAAATACTTCAAATTTTCATTAATTGATTTATCTTATTGGTTTTTTTTTTTAGTTGTTAAAAGTTCCTTAGCTAATTAGTTATGTTCTAGATTTCTTTTTTAGAGCTATAAGATAGAAATTTTTGTGTGTTAGAATTTTAATTAATAAACGCCTTTTCTTTTTGTTAGGTTGTTCATTTTAGACTTAATGCTATGGGGTAATTTTTTTAATTAATATATGGCCAAACTTTGATGCTCAAATTTGACATTTGTGATCAAATTTAATTTCATCTAATGTAAGTATATTTGGCTTCTAACTCACTCTTTCAATACCATTCATTTTTTAAGACATAATTGAATAAGAAAACTAAAAGACAAATCATTAGATTCATATCCCCTTTTTAACACATACACATATATATATTCAATGACAATCCAAATGCTAAACTAAAACATTGACCATAACAAGAAATAGCATAGGTAATATCCTTACAAGAGCTTTTATTTTAGCTTAGTATATTCTAGTTCCAATAACATCACATTAGACACATTTTTCTCTTGCAAGAATATTAAATCAAGTTCTTCCTTTTGTCTCTGAAGCTCTCACAAACTCAAAAGGAAATGCATCGCCATCCAAAGCCAACAGCCTCACTCCATCCTCAACCAAAATCCCAGCACTTCCACACCTTGGCCTCCCCATCATCTCGGGACACCATACTATATTGTAAACTCCGTTGTTCCTATCGATCCTAAAGATCCCGGTGGGACCGTCATCATCTCCGATCCCCACGAACCTCCTCCCGGTGGTAGACTCCGTCTCATCCACTCTCCATTGTGTCGACGTTACGCACGTTGACAACGCCTGAAACACGAATTTAAGACCCCTACTTTCTTCGATTATATCTTCGCCCTCCACGATGGGTGTGAAGGTGACTGGGAGACCGATATTTGTCGAAGCAACTGGTTCCTGGCCGACGAATAGTGGGCAGGGGGCATTGCTGCGACTTATTAGGGTGAGATTTCCCGCAACATCGTCGGTGTTTGTAGGCTTGATGTAGTACTTGACACCGCGTCGTAGAGCTTGACCGTCTGTGTCTAGCACCGGAGGAAGTTGAGCTGTGGAAGTTATGGCCATGAAGAGGCATAGATAACTAAAGATGGCAATTGACGTATGCAACATCACTTCTAATTCTTCAACTATAGAGATTTAATTGGTCTTAAAAAAAGATGGTTTAGGATTGTGAATGTGTGTTGCACCATTTATAGATAGCTTGGAGGAGATGAAAATGCGGAAAAAAGTCCATTGAAGCTTATCTAGTTTTCACCATTACTTGTAACTTAAGGCGTTTATTATGTAAACTAGTTCGTTTTATCTTTTCTTCTTCTTGACCTCATGTGAAAGCTTAAATTATACAAATTTTTAAGATTAGAAACTAGACAAGAAAGTCAAGTTTTGGGATGACACAACTTTGTAAGAAATAATCTGATTTAGGGGTGAGTTCGATACGTGTTTATTCTACGTATGTACTTTAGAAAGCACTTTAAAAGTGTTTTTAAAATTTTCAAAATCAATATTAATTATGTAACTAAATAATTGGATAAACCATTTATCAAGGTTTCAAAAGGCGTAGCCCTGAAATTTCATCCCTAACTTTTAATGTAGTGTGAACTGAAAAGCCAAGAATGGATTTTTCTTGAGGGAGCTTTCATGGAAGCTTTAATGGTAAGGTTGGAAGACAAGAAAGTCAATAGTTATGGATGGAGTTAGGTAGTCACCAAATTTGAAGCCTTTTTATATATAACCAGATTAAGAGTGTATTTGCATCATTTAAAAAAAAAAAAAAAAAGATATCTTTTAGCCAATTATAAGTATTTTCAAAATTTTATTAAGATGTCTAACTACATGTCATCAAAATATGTTGAAAGTCATCCAAACTCACTTTTAAAGCTAACAGGCATGAAATTTATAGAGGGAGGACGAAAAATTATTGAATGAAGCTAATACAATAAAAATGGAAAAATAAGAGATAATGAATTAATAATGATGCAACATTAAAATAAAATTCACAACAAAAACAGTAAAATTAAAAAAAAAACATTTAAAATAATAATAATAATATTGGTTACTTTTGATCTAATGGTCCAAATAACATCCATTTGCAATTTTAATAAATTGAAAACTATTATAGTACATAGGTTGCCAAACTCAACTAAGAAAATCCTATGTAGAGATCATAGATGTATTTTCTTCTTATAGGAGGTTATAGGTTCCAATCTTCCACCTCAAGTGTGATGTAATATTTTCAACAAAGAGAAAGAAAGAGAAAGAGTGAAAGTTCACAAAATTATATAACTTTTTATAGTTTGAAAACTTTCTAAATTTTTGTAACTAGCTCTAATAAATTAAAGACAAAATATTTTTTACCACTTTCTATAAATGATGCCACAATCTTTTATGTTTAAGCTTTTCATATTTTTTTTCATTCATCAATTTCATGATAGCGGTTTAAATTTATATTCACCCAACCCAAATTTTCAAAAATAGTAGTAAAATAGAGATCAAGAAAGTTCAACAAAGAGAGATGGGCATGCATATCCAAATATATGGTATTTGATTAATAAATATCAAGAAAATTGTCCCTTTTCTACATAATTTCTACTTTCAAAATTACCAAAAAAAAAATCAAATCAAATCGAATCAATTAAAATGAAAAACAAAGAATAAGAAAAAAGAAAAAAAAGAAAAAAAATGTAAAAGATAGATCAAATCATTTTGCTAGTATTCGATTTTATTTGAGGTACTATTGGTTTGCTTTGATTTTTAAACACCCAATAGGATCGGTAGGCAAAGAAGATTTTGATTTTTTCCCAAAACAAAGTTGAAGTCAAGGATATGCTACTTACGTGAAAGGTAAGTTTTTGGCCTTCAATTCAGTGTCCAATTTTTCGTAGGATAAATAATTTATTATTATCAAGTTTCAAGAGAAATAATTAATTATCGTTATCCCATTGAAGTTCAGTTCCAAAATGAGATAAGACATAATACTACACCACCAACAATAGCAATAATGTAGGTCGTTTGATTTATTATTATTATTTTTATCTGTAAGGTAAACTTAAACTATAGATCATTTTGTATTAAAAAAACATTGAAAATAATTATTAAAACTGTCACTCCTCTAATATGATGTAATAGTTAAAAACATTTCTTCTCTTCTTTTCATGTATCTAACTATAATAAAAATGATGGTTACATTCAAGTTCAATTTCTATAAACATATAGAGATGTATATAGAGGTATAGATTCTTGTCACTAACAATTTATCTAAAAAAATATTGAGATATGGAGAGATCCCAATATTGCTAAGTATGTAAAAAACTTAGACTTTGTTTGATAACCATTTGATTTTTTGTTTTTAGTTTCTGAAAATTATATTTGTTTCTCATCATTTCTTTACAATGAGTTTTGTCTTTCATAAGAAAACATTTGAATTCTTAGTCAAATTCTAGAAAACAAAAATAAGTTTTTGAAAACTATTTTTTTTAGTTTTCAAAAGTTGGCTTGGTTTTTAAAAACATATGTAAAAAATAGATAACAAAACAAAGAAATTCATAGATGGAAGTAGTATTTATAAGCTTAATTTTCAAAAACTAAAAACTAAATAATTATCAAATCGAGCCTTAATAAGAATTCAAATGTTTCCATAAGAAAATATTTGAATTCTTAGTCAAATTCTAACAACAAAAACAAGTTTTTGAAAACTATTTTATTTTAGTTTTCAAAACTTGGCTTGGTTTTTAAAAATATATGTAAAAGTAGATAACAAAATAAAGAAATTCATAGGTGGAAGTAGTATTTATAAGCTTAATTTTCAAGAACTAAAAATAAAAAATCAAATGATTATCAAGTCCAACCTTAATAATTTAGGCCCCGTTTGATAACCATTTGGTTTTTGGTTTTTGGTTTTTGAAAATTAAACCTATAAATACTACTTCCATATATAGCTTTCCATGTTTTCTTATCTACCTTTTAGATGTGTTTTCAAAAACCAAGTCAAGTTTTGAAAACTAAAAAAAGTAGTTTTCAAAAACTTGTTTTTGTTTTTAGAATTTAGTTAAGAATTCAAGTGTTTTCTTAAGAAAGATGGAAACTATTGTAGAAAAGATGAAAGCCATTGTAGAGAAATGATGAGAAAACAAGTATGATTTTCAAAAACCAAAAACTAAAAATCAAATGGTTATCAAACGGGGCCTTAGAGATCAAAAGAAAACTTTTGGTAAATTGCACCACAAATTATATTGATGTGTATATAGTAATAGCATTACATACAAGGGTTGATTCTCCACTTGTAGTTCATAGGTGAAGTTTATTATTTTACCCCATTTATTATATTCACAATAATTACAAGTGGTAATGAAGAATTTACTGATGATAACCAATTATCAATGAGATGTTATGAAACTACCCTGAGAAAGAGTGAATAAGTTCCATTTTTCCAGTGGAATAATTCCACACACCATCATGTAATGTTCCTAACTCTATTAGGGGTCATGTCTCCAAAATACAAAACTTTTATACTAATCATTGTGAATCATTTTCAATCTCACCCAAACCCATGTTGATCAAAATATATGATTTTGAGAACCATAAAAATAGTCATTTATGATCTATCTCTTCTTAATTTTTATTTTAGTTTACTTTTTTACAATTGAACTATTTTTTTTTTAGAATAATTGAAATTGTGTTCCTTTGAAAAATCATAAGCTCGTTGTAATGGATGATTTCTAATGCACAATAATCCTTAATCTTTACAAACTCATTTGATATTTAAAAACAATATTTCAAATAAACTCTAAAGTTTTAGGATCACGAGTAGCAAAAGAAGCTCAAAGGTTTAGGGTGATTTTGGTTGGTGCACAAAAGCAATGACAAAACAAGATGAATGAAATCTTTTTTAACATTCTCTATTTAGTGAATGGCTTGAAAATATGGATAGACATGTCTTTATTGACCAAATTAAGAGTACAAAGAAACATTTCTTTTGATAACAATTTAATTTTTTAGTTTTCAAATTTTAAAAAGTAGGTTTGTTTCATCCCAATTTCTTTGATTTGTTTTCTCGCCCTTTTTTAAGCAAACTTGAATTCTTAGAAAAATTTCAAAAACAAAAACAAGTTTTTTAAAACTATCTTTTTTTAGATACCGTTTGATAACCAGTTGGTTTTTTATTTTTTGTTTTTAAAAATTGTGCTTATTTAATTACTCACAATTTTCTTTACAGGAGTTTTCATCTTTATGAAGGAAACATTTGAATTTTTAGCCCAATTCAAAAAACAAAAACAAATTTTTTAGAAAATTTTTTTTAAAAAATTTTAAAACTTTGCTTGGATTTTGAAAACATTTGTAAAAAGTAGATAACAAAACAAAGAAACTCATAGACAGAAATAATGTTTATAAGCTTAATTTTCAAAAATCAAATAGTTATCAAACAAGGTTTTAGTTTTTAAATTTTGGCTTCAATTTTGAAAACGATTTTTAAAAGGTAGATAACAAACAAAGAAACATATATGAAAGTAATCTTTACAATCTTAATTTAAAAAAAAAAACAAAACAAACTAGCTATTCAAAGGGAGCCTAAGTCATTCATGTGGTTAAAATCATTGCCATTTTCAACATGTCTACAAATCAATTATGAAATGACCATATAGAAAAGCCTCATTTGAGCAAACAATAGCCCATGAGAGCCAAGCCCACTTCTTGAATCACTAGAGAAAGAATGCCTTATATAAAAAAATCTAGAGCATACCAAAAAATCAAAATAAAATTTAAAACTTTTTGCCGACCTCGGTTTAGATTAATTGGTAAAAGTATTATAATCTCAAACAAAAGATCAAAAGTTCAAATCTTCACCTATATATTGTTGAACTAAAAAAAAGGAAAATTTTCATGTTCATTAAATAATTTCCTCTCAAATTTTACAGGGGATGATAATATGAACCGGACTAAAAAAGATTGTGTTTTATTTCCATCAATATCTTTCCAATCCCAATTTTCTATAACTTTTCACTTGAGAGAATTCTCTAAACTAATGTTTTGTCTTTATTTCCTCTCTCTTGAAATGAGATTTACTCTAGTCATAATAAAAATCTCAGACAAAATATAATAAAAAGCTAACTTTTAACATTAGTGTCAATATGAATATGATTCAATTGATTTAGACATATACCCTCAAAAAAGAGGTTAGGGGTTCAAATACCCTCACCCCAATATGTTATGTTGAACTAAAAAAACTAATAAAAAATCTAGTAGATTATGATCATTATAAATTTAAAAAAATCAATTTTAATTAGTGGATTTGCTTAATCTCAAATTACAAATTAGAAACGAGAGAGGGGAGGTGATGGTTACCATAGCCAAACCTATATTGTGGATAACCGATATTGAGGTGGTTAAAGTGACAACAATCAAAGATGGCTTGTTGATGGCATTAGAGATAGGGATCAATCGTCTTGAGGTTGAGTCTGATTGTGCATCAGTGGTTAATCTCCTACACCAAACAAATAGAAATCAGTCAGAGTTTAGGCGTATAATTGAAGAAATATTGCAAATTTCGAAACTCCTTATTCCCTTCGTATCCTTCAAATGGTGTGATTGGCGAGCAAATGTCTTGGTGCATGAGGTTGCAAGAATGGCGATGGAGCTTCAACAAGAGGAGAGCTGGATGGAGGAAATGCCAGGTGTTTTACATGCACTTTATCTTAAAGACCTCATTTACGATAGCCCAACTTCTTCTGGTCTTGGGCCTAGCTTTAATTAATGCTTTCTTTGCTCTGTTTGTGTCATAAAAAAAAAAAAATTACAAATTTGTTAATCTCACCAGCTATATAATATAAACTCAGTTTTTTTTTCCCTTCTAAAACTCTTATAAATGTAGGTTTATTGATACTACATTTTATACATATTAACATTTATAAATCATGTCAAAGTGAGGTTAGCTCAACGATAATTGATATGTTCCTTAGACCAAAATGTCAGAGGTTTGAATCCCCCTACTCCAAAATGTTGTTGAACTAAAAAAAAATATTTATTAATCATCAAATTCATAAGTCGTTACATAAATTCAGGTTCTATATAATAGTTTAATTCTTTGTAAAATTCTAAAACAAATTAATACAAATCCAAACTTTTCAAAATAGGTTTCATAAATAATGCATCAGCAATGATTATCTGTCATTAAAATGACATTGGTCATTATAAGAATTTATTTTCGAAACATAAATCTTGTTTGATAACCATTTACGCTCCCACGATAACAATTTAAATCTCATTTGATAGTCATTTGATTTTTAGTTTTTGAAAATTATACTTGTTCTATCATTTCTCTACAATGAGTTTCATCTTTCTTAAGAAAACATTTGAGTTCTTAGCCAAATTCCAAAAACAAAAACTACTTTTTTTTTTAGTTTTCAAAACTTGGCTTGGTTTTTTAAAACACATTTAAAAAGTAGATAATAAAACAAAGAAATACATAAGTGAAAGTAGTATTTATAGACTTAATTTTCAAAAACCAAAAATCAAATAATTATCAAATGGGGCATTAGTTTTTTTTTTTTTTTTCTAAAAATTAAGCTTACATACACTACTTCACCTATGAAGTTTTTTTTTTTTTTTTTTTTTTTTTTTTTTTTTTTTAATTTAAATTTGTAATCTATTTTAAAACATTTTTTTTTTAAAATCCAAGTCATATTTTGAAAACTAAAAAAAAAAAAGGATCCGTTTGATAACCATTTGATTTTTGGTTTTTGGTTTTTGAAAATTGTGTTTGTTTTCTCTACGATGAGTTTCATTTTTCTTAAGAAAACATTTGAATTCTTAGCCAAAATCCAAAAACAAAAACAAGTTTTTGAAAACTACTTTTTTTGGTTTTCAAAACTTGGGTTGGTTTTTGAAAACACATATAAAAAGTGGATAACAAATTAAGAAAACCATAGGTGGAAGTAGTATTTATAAGTAGAGATGTCCTTTGTTCTCGCGGGGATCCATTTCTAATGGAGTAGAGAATTCCCGTTTAGGCGGGAAATGGAGGAGGGAGTTGGGAAATTTTTTTTCCCACGAGCTAAACGGGGGTGGGGACGGGGAATGATTTCCCATTTCCATTCCCCGTTCCCCACCCTGTTTATTTTTTCTATTATTTTATTTTTTTTTAATATATATATATATAATTTTATTGTTAATAATTTAGATAATTGGATATGTTTGAATTATATGGTTAAATATATGAATTATATGTATGAATAATTAGATAATTTGATATGGAATTTTGTTTCTATGAAGAGGTTTAAGAACTGTATCTTTAAATAGAGATTTTTTTTTTGTAGAAAATTAACTATTTAAATGAAGATTTTATGTAAATAATTAACTATCTAATTGAAAATTAATGGGTATCTCCCATGAAAAGTTAACTATTCAAAAATTTATCTAAAGAATTATTTCTTTCAATTGATATTAAAAAAAGAAAAAAAAAACAAAAGGGGAATAATTCCCCATGGAGAACCCGATCACTACGATTCAATGCAGGGAATCTTTGCCCCGATCTCCATGAAATTTAACGGAGAATTTTGCGAGGATGGAGATTAAAATGGGGGAGGTGGGGACGGGGATGCCCTATGGACATCCCTATTTATAAGCTTAATTTTCAAAAACCAACGTCCCGTTTGATAATCATTTAGTATTTGATTTTTGGTTTTTGAAAATTGTGTATGTTTTTTTTTATCATTTCTCTACAACTGGTTTCATCATCTTTCTTAAAGAAAACATTTGAATTCTTAGCCAAATTCCAAATTTAAAAATAAGTTTTTGAAAACTACTTTTTTCAGTTTTCAAAACTTTGCTTGGTTTTTGAAACATATGTAAAAATTAAGTAGATAACAAATCAAGGAAACCCATAGGTGGAAAAAGTATTTATAGGCTTAATTTTCGAAAACTAAAAACCAGAAACCAAATGGTTATCAAACGTGGTCGTAGGTTTTAAAAAAACTTGTTTTTTGTTTCAAAATTTTAGTTATAAATTCTAATAGTTAAAAATTGTAATGTTTCTTTAAAAAATGTGAAAACTATAGTAAAGAAATTGTACGGAAATAAGCACAATTTTTAAAAACTAGAAAACTAAAAAAGAAATTGTTATCAAATGAGACCCTAGTCATTTTTTGTTTTTGGTTTTTGAAAATTAAGCTTGTTTTCTCCATGATATTAAATTTCCATCGACATGTCGACATTTTCACAGTCCATGGGTTCGACATCGACATAAGGGAGGAATCGACATTTCCATTATACCATACATAATTGATGAAATATTAAAAAAAAATAGCAATAAAATATAACTTAATGTGAATATAATATTGTAACATGTATTTTAACTCATTTAAAAAGTGTAAAATGTTTATTTATTAATTTATATTTTTTTTTTGAATTTTTTGTTTTTAAAATTTTTCCAGATATATCCATCGACATCGACATTTTATCGACATTTCCATAAATTTTGAGACTTCGACATTTTTGTCGACATCGACATTTTAAACCTTGGTTTTCTCACATTTTCTTTACAAATTTTCATCTTTCTTAAGTAAACATTTAGGTTCTTAGTCAAATTCCAAATTAAACAAAAACAAGTTTTAAAAAAGTATTTTTTTTTAGTTTTTAAAAATTGGCTTGAATTTTGAAAATATCTATCAAAAGTAGATAACAAATCCAAAGAAACTCATAGGGGAAGTAATGTTTAAAAGCTTAATTTTAAAAAATCAAATGGTTATCGAACGAGGTTTTAATTTCTCTTTTTTTTTTTTTTAATTTTCTTATTTTCTTTTACGTCTTTAAAAAATATAAATAAAAGTATTATTTTATCATTTTTATTTTTAGAATGCATAATAAATATAAAAGGACTAAAAATGACATTATAATTCTCACTAGTTTATTTTTTAAAGAAAAAATATTTGTCAAGTAAACTTTCATTTTTTTTTTTTTGTGAAAAAACTAATATAATATTTTAGGGAACGAGAATCTAGAAATCCTTGACAATCACATGTTGATTTTTCTAAAATTTAAAAAAAAATACACTGAAATAATTATCAAACACATTTTTATTTTTCCATTTAAAAAAAAAGAGAAATAAGAAATGAAAATGTTACCAAATGGACACTTAATAATGTTTGATAATACTTTTTTTTTTTATTTTAAATTTTGGTTTTATGTTTCTTCTTCTTCTTTTTGTTTTTTTTTTGAGGGACAGTAAAACATGTTTGGCAGCTATTAATTTCATTTCTTACAAAATAATAATAATAATAAAAGAGAAACATAAACGTATGCAGCCTATTCTTGTTTAATTATTCTTTTTTTTTTTAATTTTTAAAAACTAGAAAGTTAAAATTAATTTTTTAAAATTGAATATTCAAAATGTTATGGCTTTTTTTTTTTTTTTTTTTTTTTTTTTTTTTGTATTTGTATCTTCAATTTATCAGTAAAAAAATAATTAGAGTATCAATTGCATTGACATTTTAAAAAATTTGAAATAAAGAACAAAACTTTTTTCATAAAATTTTGAAAATGTTCCAAAAATTAAAATACAAAAAATAAGAAATATAAATTGCAAAACATAATTAGCAAGTAGTTCCTAAAATGTTTAGGCATATAATTAAAATCCTGAATCAAAAACCAATGGGCTGATTAGAAGCATTATTATTGTAATCAAAAGCATTCTAAAAAAGCCAATATCTTCCACACTCAACTGTCCCTCATTTAGGTAACATATATATAGTAATTAATCTCTTTTTTTCCCTCAATAATTTAATAGCATACTTTCTACAAAAAAGTTGAACCCTCATGACAAAATCTATAAAACAAACAAACCATTTAGATTACAAGCTCTTTTGAAAAGAAAAGCTTTTTATAGGGATAATTATAAGCATTTTTTAAGCTAAAATAATTCTCAAAACCTCAATATCATCTCCCATATACGTTTATAGTTTTCTCTCATTTGGTTCATGTATAGTTATTTATCTTTCTTTTTTTCTTTTAACCATTATCTAATGTATATCTATGAAAAGACGACCTATAAAACAAATGAATTGTCGATTAAGATTAGTATACTTTTTTTATAAAACAAAAGCAATTTCAAACAAACCCATATCATTAAAACTATAAACACATTTGTATATGGATAAAAACATTTTATAAAATGTGTATCTAAATAATTTAGATTAGATATAGTTATCAATCTCTTCCTTTACACAACTATCTAATAGTCATTGCAAAGCAGACAAAAGAAATTAATAATTGATTAGATTGTAAGTACTAGTTTTTCTAACCAAAAGCATTCTTAATTAAATCAAATATTTTCTACTTTATGTCATTAATATTACAATTGTTTGGTAAAAGAAAATCAACTTTTTTAAAATTATTCCTCGCTAATTTAGATTAGTTACACGTAGTCACTTGTCTGGTGTTTTCTCCCAAATATTCAATATATCCACGACAAAACCCACAAAAAAAATTTCCAAATATTTTTGTAGACAAAGACATTCTCAAAAACCCAATGACTTCCACACACTTCTTCCATCATTGAGATCAAAATAATATAGTAATCAATCTCTTCTTTCCTTCAATATTTTAATGGTTCTTTTTCTTTTTGAGTTATGGGCATTTGTCATTCCATACATGGTTTATTGACTTTATCTCTCTTTCACTTTAAACTTTTTTTTTACAGGAAAAAGACATTATTGTACGTATCTTCATTTTTATGTTCTTTTTTAATGAAATTTTTGGCATGTCTATAAAGAGCAAAACATAATCTATGAAACTCTTTTGTATTCTTCCTAAGTATCAAGAAACATAAAAGGCTCACCACTTTGTGTATTTTTATATGTTGCTCTTAAAATAATATGCATATTAACAAGAAAAAGGGTTTGCAAATGATATGAGAGAGAGAAAGAGTTTGGAATCTTTCAAAACCTATATTTCTTCACTTCAAAACAATAAGATGAAGACAAACAGAAGGAGATGTTAAAAGTGGAATCTTCTTAAAAAAAAGAGAAAAAAAACCCTAATAGCTTCTTTGAGAATTGAGGCTGTCTACTTCTATGGAAGCCTAGCCCTTTTTAAATTTGTAGAAATGTCCCACTAAGAAATTGTTTAAAGAAAAGAATTCATCATTTCCTCCTTTTTCATTTAACAGATGGCACATACAACAAAAAAGAATAAGAAAAAACAATTATGGAAGACTCGATGTAGAATTTTGTGAGCAATTAATAATCCTATTTTGAATTTGTTTGGTAATAAATTTTCCTTTAGTCTTATATTTGTTGTTATAGGTAAAATTGGACTACCAAGATGGGCTAAGAAAGATGCTACAATAAAAGGTAAAATGGGAAAATAAAGCCAATACAAAATCAAAATGGACAAACTAAGCGAGAACCAGACTAGAGAACGCGTGGAAGAAGAAAATGGGGCTTGGGCCCAAGCCTGGTTGAGGTCGAGGCCAACCACTTGGCAAGGCCCACTTTTGGGCCTTGCTTTCGTCTCCCTTGACCTGTGCACCTTCGATTCAGTCCGATCCGATCCTTTTGATCCCAAGTCTACAAGGAAACCCACCAAAATCCTAGGAATGAGGTATTTAATTAGATTCTCTCTTGAGAAGATAGAGGGATAGACTAATTTTCACACCTTATTCATGTCTAAACTCTCCAAGAACTTCCTAATTCTCTCTAAACTCTCTCTGACTTACGCATTAGAGCTTATGTGGTTTACACCACATCGGTGTCTAGGCTTTTCTTGTCTTGCAGACCACATTCTTCCCCACAAATTACAAATTCACCGTCATTGTCACCTAAAGATCAGATGAGATTTCTTCTGTCCAAAACTTGACAACAACAAAAACTATAAACATGTTTAAAATGATTTGAGGACAATTTTATAATGCCCTATCTAAGTTCTTAAAATGTAGTTTCAAATAGTATATTTTTTGTTTTTCAAATTTGACTATGATTCTAGAAGTGAAAAGTAAAACAACACAATTGTTAATAAATAAGAGTAATTTTTACAAATAAAAAACCAAAAGCAGAAAATGTGATTACATAATACCTATATTTTCGGTTTTCAATTTTTTAAAAATTAACCAGTTAGCAAATTAGTTTATTTTTAAAAAAATGAAATTAACCAAAAAATATTTAAAATAACTGGTTTGCTAAGTGTTTATTAAAAGAAATAATAATAAATAAAATTAGTAAATCTTATATTAATTCTCTAAACTTTCCTACTTATTTATGTTACGTTGGTCGAACTTTCAAATGTTCTATTTTAGTTTTAAAATTTTGCATAAAAAGAATTTGTTATTGCTATTAAATTTTGCTTCGTGAATCATATTTATAAAAAATTTGTATTAGTTTCAAAACACAACACTTCGACGTATTACATATGTGACTTCAAAAACACTTGCTCTATTCATCAAGGTAAATAGACAAAAATTGTATAGGTTAGATTTTAGTTAAATAATTTACCAAAAAATTATCAGCAACGACAAATAATTTAAGTTTCAAAGCTAAAACAAAATCTTCAAAAAGTATATAGAAACTGAAATAGCTAATTTAACCCAAACAGATAGAAAATGAAGAAGGGCTGTTCTCCAAACAAATTGTAAAAAGTCCATGGTTCCCTTAGGCATTTATAACAGTATCTTTATTCCCTTTGATTCTGTTCTCATAAAGAGACACAAAATCCACTAACTCTGAGCTCTTCTCCTTCTTTTATCCTCTTTTTTTTTTTTTGTTTCTTTTGTTAAATTTAACTTATTTGAAATTATTTCAACCACTAACTATTTTGTATAATCATCTCAATGTAAGTTGAGTTTAAAATTTATTATTATTATTATTATTTTAAAAAAAGTAGGGAGAATATATATTTTAGAGCTTTTGTTTGGTAGCATTCTTTTATTTTTTTTTAATTATATTAAAAAAAAAACTAAAACATAAGTATATTGGATTAAAAACATCATAAATATATTTGGGTAATCATTTCTCATGTCTTGTTATTTAAAATGTTAAACTTGAAAAAGAAAAGTTTTACTAAAAACTTAAAAGAACATTTTGGTCAATATTGTTATGTCATTTTATTAATTTTTGTATTTTTCTTATTCACTTTATAGGTTAAAGAATGTCAACCTACGCATAGCTCAACTAATTTAGACATATATACTCGATCAAGAGGTCAAATGTTAAAATCACATCATGCTATATATTGTTGAACTTAAAATTAAAAACTTTATATGAGGTTAAAGGACATGATAAAATGGCACTTTTATTAATGTTTAAAAAAATAGAAAACGAGAAAGAAGAGTCACAAATTTTTTGTTTACCCAATTTATATACAAATTTGAGAACATTATTAAAAATTGAGAAACGAGAAAAATAAAACATTACCAAATACCAAATGATCTTTTCTAAAAATTAGAAATAAGAGACAAAAAATGATAAATGAAAACATGACAAAACAAACATTTAATAAACTCTTTTTTTAAAGTTAATTTCTCCTTTTTTTTTAATTTAACAACATGTACAAGTTCGAATATATGATCTTTTGGTTAAGAATATAATATGTCTTAATTGTACTAGGTTCAGTTTGATAGCTAATTTCTCTAGTTTATTCCTACATGGCCACTTGTTTTCAAAAACAATCCAACTAGTTTCTTCTACACAATTTTTAACTTACCCAAAAAAAAAAAAGCTTCAATTAATTCCAAATAACATTAACCCATTCAAGTCATTCAATCACAAGAGAAAGATCAATTCAACAAAGTTCAAATCTTGTAACTTTGACAACTTTTTTCACAAACCATCCTTTTATCAAATGCCAATGATTCTAGATCAGAAGCCCTACACAAAAAAGTGCTTTTTAGATATGTCCTTTGAGTCTCCAATAAAGCAGAGAGCTTCAAATTTCAATTCAATGTCCTTTTTTCAAGTATGGAGAGTTGCAGAAAAAGGGCTCATCACTTCTAAAGCTGCCCATGCAAACAAGGACAACTTTCTGCTCCAAAATCATCTTTCAAACCTCTGGTTTTGTAAGATCTTCTAAAAGTCATTGGTGAACAAAAATCTTTAGTTGGTGATTCTTTTATCTCACTTTTTTTTCCTTTTTACCTTTGAATGTTAGATCAGAACTGCAAAATATTGGATTTCTCCAAAAAAAAAAAAAAAAAAAGAAAGAAAAAGAAAAAAAACTTCTCCTTTTGTTGATCTGCAAACAAATCCATCCATTCATTCATGTTTGGATGGAAAATTTTCTCAGTAAAGAAAATTAACAGAGATAAGAAAAAACCCAAATGAATTCTACAAAAATTGAACTTAGAATTAAAAGGAAAAACCCAACTGAAACGAGAGAGATTACATTAGTTAAAACAAGATACAACCTACAAGCAAAGAAAACAATGTTAACCCAAAAGAAAAGAAAATTTCCACACATGATCTATAAGGGATGGAAAAGAAAATAGAAAATTTCAGTTCATAAGAGAATCTTCTTCTATTCTACTAAGCAACTGATGCAGAGCAGAAGCAATTTCATCAACAGAAGTCAGCTTGCAATCATCTTCAACCTACAATGATAGAACCCAAAAAAGGTTTTTCAAATGAACACTCAAAAAAAAAAAAAACAGAAACCCATTTCAAAAAAAAAAAAAATTTTAAGTTCAACTGACCTTAACACTGAGACAGTAAAGAACAATTTGGTTGATGGTTGAGATATTGAGATGAAGAACAGAGAGGGAAAGAGAATGCAAGCCAGCAACAATTTTCAAGACCTGTTTAGGCCTTCTCTTTGACCTGATTTTCAAATTTGCATGATTTTCCACCATTGTTACTTCAATGTCAGCAATGGAGGAGCTTTGGGATTCATTTTCTCCCACAGAACAACCCTCCATTGCTTTGAACTGAGGGAAGCTGAAGAACTCAGAGAAAGGGATTTGTGAAGAAGAAGAAGAAGAAGAAGAAGAAGAAGAATTAGAATTAGAATTACAACAACCATCTGAATTACTATTCCCTTTTGATTCCATTTGAGCTGTTGAAAGAAATTGTACTTGCTGCTCTAGCTCCTTCACAAAATTAATTGCTCCCCCAATAATTGAAGCTTGATCCCCCTGAAAAAAGAAACCTATTTCAATCTCTGTTTGGAAGAAAGGAAAATCAAAAGAAAAATGAAGGAAAATGAGAAATACCCTTTGGACATAAGAATCTGGCATTAAAGATCGAAGAACAGAAAGATACTCATTCATCTGTTTTCTTCGATTTCGTTCAACAGCGATGTGAGTCATTCTCTGATTTTCGATTTCCTCTTTGTTCTTGCGGGATTTGGGTCGTCGTTTTCTTGGCCGAATTGGATTTGGAGTTCTTGATTCGGGCTCCAATGGCGGATTTGGGTCGTTGAAGATCAACCCATTTCTGGAAATGGCAGCTTCAGGGGAAGGATTAGGGGCCAAAACAGAGGAGGAAGAGTTCCAATCGTCAAATGGGAAATTTTCTGTTTGGTTCTCGGGAAAATCATGAGGGATTTGAGGGTATTCAAAGCTTCCATTCGTCCAAATCCCTCCTCCAAACAAGGTGTAAAGATCTTTGCTTCCATTGTAACTTAATGGATCTTGAGAAAAAACCACAGCCTCTAATGCCATTTTTTCTCTTTTTTTTCTTGATTGTGAATCTAAATCACTAATTTTTTAGTGAAACCCATTTCAAAAAGAGGTGAAAAAGGAGAGAAAAATGGTGGGTTTTGAAATTTGGGAACAAAAAAATGTGGTTTTTAAAGGGCTTTGCGAGGAGGAAGGAAGCAAATCTACAGAATATTGCACGTGAAGGAGGAAAAGAGGAGGGGAAAAAAAGAAAAGAAAAATTATTGGGGAAAAAAAAAAAGAGACATAAACAGAACAATATTTCATATCAATATGTTTTTCCTTCACATGTGGCTTTCATGACATATAAACACACCCATCTCATTCTTGAGACCCACAAGTCATTTCATTGGAATTTTTTTGAAAATGATGCTAACAAAAATAAAAAGAAGAGACCCTAGATTTTGATAAATGAATATGGCGTTTTCTCGATTGAACATCGTTGGGTTCAAATTGAATGATTCTAATTTTGCCGACTTAATTTAGACGATGAAATTTTTGTTTTTTTGGATATGTCAACTGTCAATTGTGTTTCGTCGTTTTGGTTACAGTTTGATTGTAGCTATATCATGTCATTGTCGAATCTTATGATAGTAAAATTTCAGTAAAAAAATGATATGTTAATATAGTTTAATGTAGGTTTAGTTTAAAAATAAGGTTTAGTTTCAAAATTGTTTAATGTAGGTTTAGTTTCAAAATTGTTTTTTAAGACTTGAGATAGGATGAATTGAAAAGACAATGTTATTGTGCACATTGCTAGATTCACAATACATATGTAATTTTGGAGGAATGAACAACTTGGTTTGTTCTAAAACAATTAGTAAAAATAGCCCCAAAAAATAATTATCCAAACGTGTCAATCTTCACTGAATTTTATTCTAAAAACAAAAAAAAAAAAAAAAAAGTTTTGAAAAAGAAAATTTGAAAAGCTCTAAAATAGTGTAATTGAAAAGCTCTAAAATAGTGTAATTTTTCTCTCATACATTCAACATAATAAAATTAGTGATTAAATTGTCCCAACTTCCTCCAATAGTATTTCCAAAAAAGATTACTTAGGTATGAAAATTTATTTTTTAAGCCAAGAAGAGTTACTTGAATATTATAAAAAAAAATGTAATAAAATTGAACAAAAAAAAAAAATCCTAATTGATGTGAATAAATAGTGATTAAATGAAGGGATCTTAATAATAATAATAAGGAGACAATTTGTTCGAATATAATTGAATGAATTAAATGGAATAAAAATGGAAACTTTTGGGAGTTAAAGTGGGAGGGGAATATTTTGGATAGTGAAAGAGGTGGGAAAGTTAGGTGCCCAACATCATAATTGATGACATTTTTGTGACAATGTTTTTAAACTAGTAAAGTGAAGTGTCATTCAATTGGAAATGAGAAAGCTACCCCTCCAAAATAAAAGCTAATAATTTCTTGTCAAGAAAATTCAATAGATGAGTTATATAGAATTTTTTCCCCTCAAACAAAAAAAAAAAGTAATAATCGAATTGTCTAAATGGTCAGATATCAATATTTTCTTATAAATTATATTTCTATATTGACAATCTAAACATAACTCAATTGGTTAAAGTATATATACTTTACCAAAAAGTTAGAGGTTCAAATCTCCACCACCCTACATATTGTTAAATTGAGAAAAAAAATCTCTTATTTATAATATTCTAAAATAAATATTGGATTTTGGCGATTTGGACATGGTTCTAGTGATCATTAGATACTAGTATCTCTCTTTTTTATTCTATAAGCCAGTATCTGCTCCCCTTATCTGTTTGGTAATATTATAGGAAAAAAAATTGGATTGTAATTTTTTTTTTTTTTTTGTACTTTCAATCTCAAAGTAGAGAGACAATTGTGCATTATTAATACTTTCTCACTTCCCCTTCTCACTTTTTCCCTCAAATGATTATAGGGATTCGTTAAAATATATGTGTATATATATCTTCTACTTGAAAAAGTTTCAAACATTTTAATTTACTATACTCCACCAATATTATATTACAAAAACTTTCTTTTAAAAAAATTAAATAAATGATGAATCAATATGGTTGTCTTTGCTAACTATTTAAAATTTTTAGTTATGTTATTAAAATAAGCCTAATTTACTGTTTATTTTTTTGTGTTTGTACAATGAATTTTGTTTCTTGTTAATATTTAAATTTTACTACAAATCCATATTAACATAATAAGATTTTCTGAGAGATTCAACACCAATATGAGTCATATATATTGATGTTTTTCCAAGCAAATATGAACATGAAATGTCAAGAAATTAACATTACAAATGTAGACAAAAAAATGGATGATATAAAAACAAATATACCAATAATGTTGATCTATAAATGAAATCAAAAAAAATTAATCACTTTCCTTGCACCTTCTTTTATCAATATTATAATCAAACATTTTCTTTAAACTCGCATGACTTGAAATATTAAAAATATAACTTATATCTGATAATTTTTCATGGGTTATATAAATTATTCAAGTCTATGAAACTAAATTTTACAAATGGTAAACCCCACAAACCAAACAAACGCTACACAATTCCACATTCCTAGAGTTCATTATTTTCACACATAATTTTAATGCAAACTTGATAAATCCAGACTTCTAAACTCTAAATTCTGATTTTTAAAAGGCGTGAGCCAAACATTCATGTTCAAAAGCATAAATCCCAACACTTTTGCAGAAAAAGTTGGTGAGTAACTATAGAGAGAGAGAAATAACCAAACATATATACTATGTGCAGACCCACATCTCTACAACTTAATTCTCGCACACAAATGAAACGCACATGAATGAATGAAAATATTAGAATTTCAATTTTATGGATATATATCGATACAATATCGAATTCAACGGATATTTCTATAAATCTAAAAAATTTAAAAATTATTTAAATTAATAATTAAGTCATTTTTACTTTCAAACTAAGCTATAGATCTTGTTATTACTATTCATGTTTATATTTGGGTTAATAGATGTTTTTTTTTTTTTAATAGTTTTTGGAAAAGAGGAAATTCATTAATCACCATAAATTCCAGTCCAGATTGGTACAACCATCTCCTTGATAACGATGGAGGACAACCAAAAAGGTACAACAGAATTCCAAAAAAACCACCCATCTTCCAAATTGGAAGACTGAATCTGCTCCACACATGAGAAACAAAACCAGCAGCAGCTCGAGCAAGGCAGTGGGCTACTAAATTGCTCGAGCGAGGGCAAAGGGAAAGCGAGACGCCTCCCAATTGACTAGCCAGACCATGAATTTCGTCAGCTAGATTCTTCAATTCAGTGAAATTTTCACTGTTATTGTTGAGGAGCTTCACCACTTCACTGGCGTCCGATTCGACTATTACGTCTAAAGGGAGCGTACGTACTTCTGTGAGGTAATAAATAGATGATATCTTTTTATGTTTTATGGGTATTTATTAAAGATATTGAAGATATCTGTTAAAACATAAGCATAAGACAAGAAATGCAGAAAGAAAAAATAACACACAGATTTACGTAGTTCACTAACAATGTGTTAGCTATGTCCACAAGCAGAGGAAGAGTGAGTTTTATTATCTTGAGGAGAAAATTGAATGTAAAATATAAAGATATCTCATATAAGAGTTTAAATGGTTTATATATAGTACCCATCTAACCCTAATACAGAATAGGCCCAATATCATTCGAAGCACCAAATAACAGATTCAAGATATTTTTACAATATCGATTAATCTTCAATATCTCCATGTCGAACCCTCTGATTTACGGATATATCGACAGATATTTTCATCCTTACTTGCACTCACGCGGTAATAACTTCCAAGCACTGAACACTTGGGATCGTTATTAAAACCATGAACTAAACATTCCTAAGTTGAGAGAAGCACATAAAAGTGAGGAGTTTTAATTAATGAGAGGCATATGATATGATATTGATGGAGTGAGTGAGTGAGTGAGTATGGAATGGGAACATTGGGGCATGTGGAAGGGAAGGGAAAGAGAAGAGTAATGGCATTGGCATCGTGATTTGGAAATAATGTTACTGCATGGTACGACCTCTACACAGAGATGATAGAATGGTAAAAGCCTGACATTTTGCTTACACAACTTCTGAAAGATACACTGCCCATTTGCTTAAACAAGCTCTTGCTTTTGCTTCTGCTTTTGCTTTTGCTTTCTAGAGAGAGAGAGAGAGAGAGAGAGAAAAGTTCAGAAAAACAGGTTAAGAAGGCTTTTTGAGTTTCTATGAGATCAGACCACACCCACAAAGTTTCATAGCTTTTAGCTACCACTGTCAGACCCCCCCTCCCTCTGTCATCCTTTCAGCTACCACAATCCTCTCAAAATACAGATCATAATTTTAAAACAATAATAATAAATTATTTCAAGTTTAGTTGTCAACTTTTAGGATTGAATCTAATTACCTAGTCAACTTTATAAAGTTTTGGTTTTTTGAAAATTCACCTTGTAAACATTATTTTCACTTAAAATGATCTTTTTATTTTGTTACTTTTTGAAAAAAATTTCAAAATCTAAGTCAAGTTTTGAAAGTTAAGGTCTTGATTAATAACCATTTCAATTTGTTTTCGATATTTTGTTTTTGAAAATTGTGCTAGTTAACTCACTATTTTTTAGTAGGCTTTTCACTTTTCTTAAAAACACGTGTGAATTTTAAGCTAAATTTCAAAAATAAAATGAAGTTTTTAAAAACTAAGACCCCGTTTGATAACCATTTGATTTTTTGTTTTTGGTTTTTGACTTTTGAAAATTAAGTCTATATATACTACTTCCACCTATGGATTTCCTTGTTTTGTTATCTACTTTTTACATATGTTTTTTAAAATCAAACCAAAATTTGAAAACTAAAAAAAGTAGTTTTAAAAAACTTGTTTTGGTTTTTAGAATTTGGCTAAGAATTCAAATATTTTCTTAAAAAAGATGAACTCATTGTAGAGAAATGATAAGAAAACAAACACAATTTTCAAAAACCAAATGGTTATCAAATGTGGGCTAATTTTTTTAGTCTTCAAAATTTGACACTATATGTGAAAGTAGTATATAAGTTTAATTTTCAAAAACAGAAAACCAAAAATAAAATAGTTATTAAACGGAGTCTAAAATAATAGTTTTAAAAATTTGTATTTGTTTTTGAAATTTAACTTAGAATTCAAGTGTGTTTTTAAGAAACGTGGAAGACATACTAACAAATTTGTGAGCTAGAAACAAGCATATTTAAAAAAAACATAAAACAAAAAGCGAAGCCGTTATGAAATGGGGCCTAAAATTTCAATTTTGTGTTTAATAGGTCCCTTGAACTCTCAATTTTATGTCTATTAGATC
Source organism: Trichosanthes truncata (assembly GCA_033996785.1). NCBI lineage: Eukaryota > Viridiplantae > Streptophyta > Magnoliopsida > Cucurbitales > Cucurbitaceae > Trichosanthes > Trichosanthes truncata. The sequence goes on along the minus strand of JAWPNB010000004.1, from coordinate 39,443,288 downwards.
TCTAACATATTTGACATTTGTTAAAAAAAATTTACAAACCTATTAGACATTTTTTAAGATTGAAAGTTTAAAGACCTATTAAGCACATGTTAAAGTCCAAGTAGAGATGTCCACAGGGCGAGGCGGGGACAGAGAATGGCTTCTCCGTCTCCATCCCCACCCCCCATTTCATTTTCCTTCCCCACAAAATTTTCCATTTAATTTTGCGAGGAACGGGGCGGAAAATTCGCGGGGATCGAGTTCTCCGCAGGGAATAATTCTCCGTTTATAATTTTCATTTTTTAAAATTTGATCAAATAAAATCTTTTTTTTTTAAATTTCTTTTTAAACTGTTAATTCTTAATAAGAGATTTCTATTTAGGATAAAAAAATTTTATTTCCTTAGAAAAACAAAATAATATTGAATAAAATTTTGGATTTATGGTTTATTATACATATGCCAATATATATATTTAAAAAAAAAAATCAGGACGGAGTCGGGGAACGGGGCAGGGATGGGGTCGGGGACAGGGACAGGGAATGTCCCCGTCCCCGTTTAGCTAACAGAGAAAAAATCCTCCCCACTCCCTCCCCCATTCCCCGCTCAGTTACATACGGGTCTCTGCGGGAAAAATGGACATCTCTAAGTCCAGGGCCTATGACATATACATTAAAAATTTAAAAACTAAACTTGTAATTTAATCTAAGAGAAGCTAAATCATTTGTGCAAAATTTTTGACACTTCCAAACCCTTCTTTTCTTCTCTTCCCTTTTCTTTTTCTTTTTGTGTTTTCTTGGGCAAACAAGAGAGTCTCTTAAAAAGGGTTTGAGTTTGAATGGGGTTTTGAGAATAATGGGAGAGAGAGAGAGAGAGAGAGATGATGCTTGTTTTGTTTGCTTTTTGAAGAGATGAAATGAATGAATCAAATGGAAACAAAATTATTGAGATTTTGTTGTTGCCGACTGAGGTGTAAATAATCAGAAGACCAATCTCACTTTTCTACTCTATTTTTAGCCTTTGTCTCTTTCTGTTTGCAATTTAACGTAGAAGACACAAACACAATTGAGAGAGAGAAACAGGATCTGTCTGTCCTTTGCTTAATAATTAAACATAAAAACCCTACATAATAGCCTTACCAAAATATATATATTCTTTTCTTTTCATTCCAATGATTTATATATGGACTCTCTTTCTTTATTAAATAGAACATTTGTTCGATCTATGTCAATTTTTGTTATTAGTTATTTTGTCTAAATTTACTTATTATATCTATACTTCAATGATTTAATGCATATATAAGACAATTTAATTGGAAGTGAGAGAATCAATGATTGTTTTTATACAAAATTATAACAAACAGAAGGAATTAATAGGTTATTTTTAGTTAAACTATACATCTTTGAACTTTTTAATTGAAGTAGCTATATCTATCCTCCTCCTCTGGAAGATTATGAAAAATTGTGGTTATCAAACCTCTTACTATTATAACTTTGTTATTGATTGCTTTAAAACTTGCTCGCAAACTATTCCTAATATGAATTGTTATAATTAAAACCTTCAAGTACAAAAATGATTAGATTTTAACCTTTGAAAAAACAATCTAAAATTAAAAGGTTATGAATCATAAACTCTTATACCAACAAGAACGTACGACAAAAGCAATAATAACAAAAATAGAGAGAAAAAGTAGCACTTGAGATTTATATCGACACACCCCTTTTATGAATCATTTACAAATCATCTATATCGGTTCACTCCTTTTATGAATCTCTTTCTCTGAGTGTGTTTGCAATGTGGGAAACATGATATTCCCTTAGGGAAGACCATATACAAAGATAATACTAATGATTTAACCTTGTGCTTGCATTTTCCTCACTCACTCACACATATACAACTATGCAAGAAGAGAGAGAGTAACTTTTTTGGCTAACTTCCATAAACATGTGAATTTGAAAATCAACATTTAATCATGTGGCCAGCCGAGTCCCTTGATCTCTAAGTAATGTAATTCTTAACTTTAATATGAGAGAGAGAAAGAGATAGGGTTGCATGAATACAATAGGGAGAGAAATATGTGGCTGCATGAAACAATAGAGAGAAATCATTTTACTTTTATAAACCATTATAATTAATAATTTCAAAATCAACATTCACGTGGAATTCGATAAATTCTTAAGTTTTTGCTGTCTAAACTATCATTTGAGCCAACCATAATATAATTCAATTAATTAAAGTATATGTTCTCGATCAAGAGGTCAGAAGTCTAAATTATTGACCCATCTCCACATGTTATTGAACTAAAAGAAATTTAACTAAGAGAAAAACTTTTTTACTTTTGCTTCCATTATCATTAAAATTTGAAAATAAGCATTTATGTGGGGTCCTATAATCCCTAAGGTTTATAATCTCAACTTAATCATATGTGTTTGTGTGTGTATGAGAGAGAGAGAGAGAGAGAGATGAAGCTGAGTGATACCTACATTGAACCAAACCAAGATAGGTCTATTTTGGAAGCTCCCCTTTCAAAAGTTTCAACTTTTCAACACAAGAAAAAGTTAAATTTGCAAAAAGGCAACAGTTAATTATTAATTAGAGAGATTAGCCTTTATTTTAATCCTCTCCCATTATTTATCCCTAAAAAGGGCTAGCTAATGCTACAAATCAAAAAGCCCATCCTATCATCTCCACCCTATCATCAACAAACCCTGGTACCTTTAAACATGCAAGAAAATAACCAAAGCATAATGTAGAGCTATCAAGGGGAATTAGAATCGAACAAATTTGAGACTTGCTTGTATCACAAAAGTTGACGTAAGTGCTTTCTAAATACTATAACAACTACTAGTAGCGATCGAGACAATACTAATTGTCAACACTATACTACTATAGTGAAGTAAACTATGACACAGTACTTGAGTGATTAATTTATCGATCTTCCCATGGTTGTTTTAAGTGAAACATATTTTCATAATTGTTATATGAAATTTTACTTTAAAAATAATTGATTAAATTATAAATTTAGTCTCTATGATTTGAAGAAAATTAAAATTTAGTCTCTATAGTTTTAAAAGTTATAATTCGTCCATATAGTTTAATAAAACTTTAGGGGCTGTTTGGGGCAAAGGTTATAATAACCTGTGAAGTACTCTGCACTCCAAACACAGACTATTATAACCCTAGCCTAAACAACTCTGCATTTTAAACAATATTATATTATTTCACAGACTATTATAACTCGTGTTATTATAACCCACTCAGTGCCCCAAACAGCCCCTTAGACTAAAGACTATATATGAGGTTTATTAAGCTATAAGGACGGGAATTTTAATTGTTACAACTATAGAAACTAAATTCTAACTTTCTTCAAACTATCAAGATCAAATTTGTAATTTAACTAAAATAATTCTTGCAACATGGTCCATGGGTTATTGTGCACATTTGTTATCTATGATAACACAAAAGGTTCAAGATGAGATACAAAAAGAAAAGGACAAGAAAAGCATACAACATGTCGGGAATTCATCTTAACATTTTTCTTCCCACTGTCAACTTTCAAGAATCGTCCCTTTTTTTTACCACCTAAAAGATTTCTTTGTTGTTGTTCTCCTCACTTTCAATACACTTCTTTCTCTCTTATTTTATTTTCTCCCTCTTTTTCGTCCTTCGACTCTACAAAGCAACAAATGAACAACCATCACCGAATTTACAATAAATTTAAATATCTCAATATTTTAACATTTTTCTTCACTTGTGGACTTGAAAATTTATAGAAGACCTGACGAGTGGAATTCAATATTAATTGGAAAGAAAATGACATTATATATAGGAGTTCAAACACAGAACCTTCTATTTTGATACCAATTGTTAAATTTTTGGATTCAATGGTGATTTAACAATTGGTATCAGAGCCATGCCCTTGATTTAGCCATGTCGGCAGAATCCTTCAATGCCGAATAAAGAAATTGATGAGTCTAGAAAGGGAGGTTCGGTACTACTTTGTTTAAGGGGAGGATCGTTAAGAATGCAAACAAAGTCTCACATAGCTAGATAATGGAAAAATCATGGGTATATAAGTGATGAACAATCTCTCCATTAATATGGGACATTTTGGGTGAAACCAATTGTTAAGGACAATGTCCACTCAAATATCTCCACAAAAACAAGTCGTGGTAATATTTAATGTAAATTTTTTTGAATATAAGCTCTTACAAACATTATAACTAACCTAAAACAAAAAAATATTAAGGTATTCACTACTTTTTTTATTGTTAAAATACACTTTTGGTCCTTAGGATTTGAACTTTAATTTCTATTTGGAGATTTCAGAAATGGTTCTCAAAGTTTGAATTTGATTTCCTAATTGGTTCCTGAGGTTTGAAATTAATTTCTAATTGGTCCCTAAAATTTGGAATTGTTTCTAATTGGTCATTGAGTATAAGAATTATATATATATATATATATATATATAGATATATATATAATCTAACTCATTTAAGAAATACATTATCATCAACGTCTAGTTAGAATATGTTAACTAGAATGCGTCATCATTATGTTAGGTTAGCTCTACTAGGAACCATTTAGAAATCAATTTCAAACTTCATAGAGTAATTAGAAATCAATTTCAAACTTCATAGAGTAATTAGAAATCAAATTCAAACTTTAGTGACCCAACATGTTACATTTGAAACCTTAAGAACCAAATAGAAATCTCAAGAATCAAAAGTCTTAGTTTGAAACTTTAGCGACCAAATAGAGGATAAGTTCAAATCCTAGGAACCAAAACTATATTTTGCTTTTCTTTCTTTCTTTCTTTTAAGCACTGTCTAAATTATATCAAAATTCTTAGATCTTGGTGCATTAGGCTTGTTTTAGTGGGGTGCATCTAGCATGATTAAGACTCAATGGTCCAAATAAAAACTATAAATGGTTGTGCATAATGTGAAAAAAGTTAGATGTGTTTCCATCGAATGATTATTATAATTTTAATTGTAATTAAATATTTAAATCAATGATCAATTATATAAATCATCCATGATTGTAAAAAGTGGAATAATAATTGATTACTATTATCAAATCAATCCAGGATAAGTCTTTTTTTGTAACATGCTATATTTATCTGTTAATATTATAATAAAAATACATATCTATAGCATTGAGAGAGAGAGGGAAAAAAAAACAAAAAAACAAAAAGCTATAGAGGCTTGAGATTTTCTTGCATAAGTTATATTTGGATTGCGTAAATGAATGAATCTTGGAAGCCTACATTTGTGAAATTAACTTGTGTTCATATTGTAATTAAAAGTTAGATATAGCTTGAGAGAGATGGCTTTCAAAAGCCAAAAGAAATTTTACCATCTCGATTTTTGGAGCTAACATATAAACCAAATTTATGAAGGAAGTTTAGCTAGAAAAGTCAAACTCATAATCCTAAAATGTATAATCTAAAAATCTCTAAATGATTCTTTTCTTCACTAACTTATTTCCATTTGTTGGAGTGATTGGTAGACAAAATGGAAAATTATTCAAAACTCATTTAATAATGATTTTGTTTGAGGTTTTGTACCTAAAAAAAAAATAAGTTTATAATAACTATTCATTATAACTTTTTTTTTTTTTTAAATACTATAATTTAAAGGAGGTCATGGAGATTAGAGCAGAAATTACTAATGTCTAAATGAGTTAGGATCAAGTCAATTCGACCATAACTCGATGGATAAAACATTAATTACTATCTCAAAGATTGATGGTCCGATCTCCCACCTTACAATTATAACACAAGAAAAGAGTAAAAGCTAGGATCAAGTTGGCAAAAATTTTCACTCTCTTTAAACATACCTTTGAAATCTTAGCCGATTGACAATTACATTTTTTTTTTAATTTGGATAGAATTTTTTAAAAATATCTAGAACTATATTTTTTAAAAAAAAAACTATTAGTAAAATATTTTTAAAAAAATAGTGCACTAACATTTTTGAAACGTCAATTAAAAACACAACTAAAATTACATTGAAAAGCCTAAATTTGGAAAGGAAAAAAAAAAAGCAAATGCTACGGATAATATAAGACAAAATATACATAATAGTCTCTAATCTTTTCTTATTATTCTCAATTTGGTTCTTACTCTTTTAAAATTTCCGATATTACCTTTAATATTTTAGAAATTCTCAACTCGATCGTCCTATGTTAATAATTTTGTTAAACTTTGTTAAGCAAAAGTTGATTGACCATTACATTATTGTTTTAATGCTTAGCATATTTGAATATGTAGATATGTTATTCATATGCTATTTAGCATTTAGAATTCCACTCATTCATGTTTAAAATCTAATCCACTCATCAACAGTTTCTATTTCTCTAAGTGGCATCTTTGTTATAGGTGAAATCAAGAGGAAATAACCTAATTCATTAGACAAATCGAGGATATGGAGTCTAAAAAGAAGCAAAAAATACCTAAAATGACGGACAGACCGAACCACTGGACAAAGAGGGAAGTAGATTTGGGACAAAGCCCAAATCCACATCCTTGGCCTCATCCAGCCCATGCTCGACCATGGTGGGGCATGTGGTAAGCATGCCCCTGGCTCAAACCCTCCCAATTTGGTTCGTCTTGACCCGCTCATCCTGATCTGCTCCTTCTTCTAATTTATCGAAGAATAGGTTAAATCCTAAAGATACCATATAAATACCCTTTTTCAACCTGAAGAAGGAAAGTGGAACACCTCTCCAAAATTCTCTGGAGACTCTTGCTACCTTCTATTCCTCTTTGACTTAAGCATCGGAGCATGTGTTCTTCCTCGAACTAAACAAATTCATCGATATTACCACGAGAAGGTCATGTAATTCTCCTTGGCCAGATTTTGGTAACAACAGTTGGTGTCGTCTGTGGGGAAGACAAGGGCTTGAATTGTGAAACCAGTACAAGATTTAGGAAGATGAGCAAATCGATCAAGATCGCTTGACATCTAATAGCTAAGGCCGATCAACCCCTACAAACAGAGGTCGATCTAATTATTCTAACTGCAAGACAAAACAAATGGAATGACGAACGAGCGATATAGAAAGTCGACCATCCCTTTAACTTGACTGAGGAGGCCGAGGCAGACAAAGTTGTATTGAATGCAAGAGATTGGTATCAAAATGATAAAGGAACAAAGAAGGTCAAGCCCCTCAGCCCGACTAAAGAGGCCGAGGTCGACAAGGTCCTCTTTGCTGCAAAACAACACCATCCACATGATGAATGGGTGGAAAAAGAGATCGACTGACCCTTTGGCCCACTTGAAGAGTGAAGGGAATAATCAAATTAAACCCACAGCAGAAGCGTTGGAATCAACTTTGATTTTATTCTAGAATTAAATTAAAATAATTTAGGCTAAGAAAAACATACCTTGAAAATAATATGGAGAATATTATGGCCGGTCTTTTTCTCCTTGTATTCCAACTCCAATGAGATTGAACTTCAAGACTTTCACAAAGTCTTCCTTGCTATAACTCGAACAAAGGACCAAAGAGGTTTATAGGAATCTGCTTGAACATAGAGAGAGAGAATGAGATAAGAATTTCAAGAGTTCTTTTCTCTTGTGAAGAATGCACCTAATGGCTCACCCCTAGGGTCCTATTTATAGTGGTTGAGGGAAAATAATTAAATAATATATTTTAAAATATATTTATCTAATCAGTTTAAATCTTATTCAAACCTTTCCAAATTCTCCTACGACATCTATTTCCTTATTTGAATCTAATTCAAATTTAATAAATATATTTTCTTTAAATATATCATAATACATTAATAATTTCTTTGATATTTAATGTATCATATACAATAAATATGTTTTCCCTTATTTAATATATCAAATATATTAAATTTTAATTTGAATATTTCAAAATTTTCTCTCAACGAAATTGATCCCTGTTTGTTTATATGAGCTCGTAAGGGGACCTTATGGACCTACAAATTATAAACTCCAATGATACAAAATTAATTAATTAAACCCTTTAATCAATTAATTTTCATTCATTAACTCTATGTCACTTTACTATAGACCTAGAGTTGCACTCTTATGCACTATAGGACAAGTTATGTCCATGGATAAAAAAACTACATGAAATTCGATCATTCACGAGTTATTCGTAATTACAGCCGGGTCAAAAGTTTGTTTTACCCCCGTAATTACATCTTGCACCTTAACCTAAGTCCCTCTCTAGCCAGTGAGAGGGTGGGGCCCCATTGTTCAAGTCTCGAAATCAGCACTTAAGATAACTACTCATCTACTTACCTTATAAGTGAAAGAGTTAATATTAAGAAAGCGGAAGCAATTTTGGATCTTAAGTACTTTAATTACATCAATTTGATCAAATAAATAGCATGCTCAAAAACGGAAAAACAGAGAATAAGAACACTACCTTTGATGCTCAAAATTCTCCTAATCCTTGGCCAATTTCTGATCACGAACACTTCGTGGACCTCCCTTAGGATCTTCCCTACTATCCTCAGGCCTTGGAAAGGATTGTGGAATCCTTAATTGAGAGAATTTTTGAGAGAGGAAGCAAAGGTCTAAAACCGAAAAAATCTTCAATTTTCTGCAAAATCCTCGTAAATCCTTGTGTTTCTTCTTTAATTAAAGCAAACCAAAAGCTTCATTAAGCTTTGTGAAGAAGACAACACATGAATGATGAGGCTAAATCAAGAAGGAGGTGGAGAATTTTGGTGAATTTGAAAAAGCACAAAGCTTATTCATCAAATTGTGTATTTGGTCCAAAATTGAAATTTAAATGAATTTGAATTTCTCTTTTAATTTTAATTCAAAATTAATATAAAATTAATTTAAAATTAAAATAAATTTTTTAATTAATTTTAAATAATTATTTAATTTTGAAGGGAATAATCGAATTAAACCCACAGCGGAAGCATATGAATCGTCTTTGATTTATTTAGAATTAAACTAAAATATAAGGGTTAAACAATAAATACCTTGAAAATATGGAGATTCTTCTGGCGGGTCTTTATCTCCTCCACGAAGTCTTCCTTGCTATGACTCTAACAAAAGATCAAGGCTTGTGGGAGCCTCTTGAAAGAAAATTCTCAAGGGATTAAAGAGGAAGAGGTTTAGAGAGAATTCTCTAATTTTCTCTTTGAGGAGATGTGTGTTGTTCAGAATGCTTCAACCCAAGGGTTCTATTTATAGAGACCAAGGGAAGATCTTTGCCATTATTAAAATATTATATTTTAATATCTAATATATTAAAATATATCTTTTATTTATTTGAATCTCATTCAAATCTCCTACGATATTTATTTATTTGAATCTTATTCAAATTCTATAAATATCTTTTATTTAATATATCAAATATATATTAATTATTTTAATATTTAATGTATCAAATACAATAAATATATTTTCCTCTTTTATATTTAATATATCTAATATATTAAATATTAATTTGAACACTTCAAATTAAATATTAAATTTGAACATTTCAAATTTTAATATTTAATGTATCAAATACAATAAATATATTTTTCTCTTTTATATTTAATATATCTAATATATTAAATATTAATTTGAACACTTCAAATTAAATATTAATTTGAACATTTCAAATTTTTCTTTCAACTAAATTGATCTTTTAGTGTTACTATGAGCTAGCAAGGGGACCTTATGGACCTACAGATTATAAGCTCCAATGATACAAAATTAATTAATTAAACTCTTTAATTAATTAATTTTCATTCATTAACTATAGGTCACTCCACTATAGACCTAGAGTTGCACTCTTATGCACTGTAGGACAAGTTTTGTCCATAGATATAATCATTACATGCAAGTCCATCCTTCACGAGTTGTTCGTAATTACAGCTGGGTCAAAAGTCCGTTTTACCTCTATAATTACATCTTGCACCTTAAGTACCACTGATTCTCTAATGAACAATATGTTTATAATCTAATTATAAACTACGTCCCTCTCGGGCCAATGAGAGGGTGGGGCCCCATTGTTCAAGTCCCGAAATAAGCATTTAAGGGAACTACTCATCTACTTACCCTATATGGGAATGAGTGAATTCCATCTTGTGAGATTATGTTCCCAGCTCCCTATTTGGTCAAGTCCCCAAAATGGTAGGCATATTGAATCGGCTACAAAAGCCACTCTCACCCATGCAAATCAAAGGACAAGCCCTCACAGGCAGGAGTTCATAACTCACTCAGAATTAAGATCGAGTCGCATATGATCATCCTGATGAAATATTAATCTTCTCAATTAACGGATTTATAAAAAGAGATTAAATATTTCGTGGTCCAGTCTTATACAAACTCATTGTATAATATACCCCCACTCACATGTCTCCACATGAATGATTTGGATCAAATCATTTGTAACTATTACAAAGTGGGCCGTATCAATAGTGTTACCAGGATAAGGCACCCAACCTTATCCATAAACTATGACCCTTTAGGTTATTTCTTGAACATGATCCTCTCGTATGTCAACCACATACTGTTCAAGATTACACTAATAACCTTGGATTTTTCATATAATGGATAATATTATATTGAAAACAAAATAATCAAAATTATTAAATAAATTATTAATTACGAGGCTTTAGGGCATAAATCCCAACAAATTTAATATCAAATATCAAATTAAATAATTGGACCAATCCCGATTTCTCAAATCGAACGTTCGAACATGAATCCCTATTCATGTTTTAAACCGAACCAATATTAAATCAAATTTAAATATATCCACCTCTTCTTTATCATAGTTTAATTCATAATTAAGCTATGAAACGTTAAGTATATCGCATATAATTAACGTTTTCTCCCAAAATCGAATTTGAACAATTCAAATTCTTTTCTCTCAAATTGTTACAAGGCTTAATCCGAGCTAGTAAGGGGAACCTAATTGACCTACAGATCATGAGCTCCAACGATACGAGATTAACCGGCCAAACTCTTTAGCCTAGCTAATAAACATTCATTAACCACTGGGACACTCAACTAAAGCCCAGTGGCTGCACTCTCCTCACTGTAGATATATTTATGTCAACTCGATATAACCATGGTTAGTAAGTCGATCCTTCACACGTCGTTCGTAATTACAGCTGGGTCAAATAAACCGTTTTACCCCTGTAATTACTTCTTGTTCCTTAAGTCCCACTGATCCTCTAATGAACAATTGGTTTGTGGTTCGACCAACAAACCGAATCCCTCTCGGGCCAATGAGAGGGTGGGCCCATTGTTCAAGACCCGGAGTCAGCACTTAAGGGAACAACCTCTCTACTAAACCCTAAAGCGGGTAGGAGTGAATTCCATCTCGCATGACTATGTTTCCAACTATCTACTCGGTCTTATCCCCAAAATGGGAGGCTTATTGAGTCGGCGATCTCGGGCCACTCTCACCCATGCAAATCTAAAGATAATCCCGAATAAACAGGAGTTCATAGCACACTCAGGATTAAGATCGAGTTACCTAGGTCATCGTATGAAAATAGTCAGTTAAAACAGTAAACAGAGTTAAAAAGTATAAGTGACTATTTCGCGGTCCAGTCTTATGCAAACTCATTGCATAGGACGCTCCCACTTTTATGTCTCCACATGAACTATTCAGGATCACATCGTTAGTACTATACAAAGTGGGCTGCGTCCATAGTGTCCCCAGGATAAGGTACCCAACCCTATCCCTATACTATAGACCGTTCTGACTATTACTCGAACTTGATCCACTTTTATGTCATACATAAAGTTCAAGTTTACATCTTATAGTCAAGGGTTCTTAGTTCATTGGATTTGGGTTATGGAATACACAATTCACTTTATTCAATAACAACTTTACTGTATAAACCTCAATAACAACTTTATTGCAAAATAGAATATACATTCAGTTTACAAAACCACGAGTTTTAGGACATAAAACCCAACAATAAGGGAAGAAGTGAATTCCATCTTGTAAGATTATGTTCTCAGCTCCCTATTTGGTCAAGTCCTCATAATGCTAGGCATATTAAATCAGCTACAAAAGTCACTCTCACCCATGCAAATCAAAGGACGAGCTCTCACAAGTAGAAGTTCATAACTCACTTAAGATCACGATCGAGTTGCATATGATCATCATTATGAAATATTAATCATCTCAATTAATGGATTTATAAAGAGATATTAAATATTTTGTGGTCCAGTCTTATACAAACTCATTGTATAAGATACCCCCACTCACATATCTCCACATGAACGATTTGGATCAAATCATTTGTAATTATTACAAAGTGGATCGTATCAATAGTGTTGTCAAGATAAGGCACCCATCCTTATCCATATACTATGATCCTTTAGGCTATTTCTTGAGCATTATCCTCTCGTATGTCAACCACATACTGTTCAATATTACACTAATAACCTTGGATTTTTCATATAATGAAAATATTATATTGCAAAAAAAATAATCAAAATTATTATTAATTATTAAATAAATCATTATTTACGAGGCTTTAGGGCATAAATTCCAACAAAGAGCTCAAGGCTGATTAGAGAGGATAGCCTACAGAAAAGCTAGAATCAATTCCACTCACGTCACAAGACCAACGAATAAATATTGGAACTCAATTAGAGGTTGAACAGAAAAAGAAACCTATTAGCTTCTTTAGGGATAATGTCAATATGTTCATCTAGTCACACGAAGATATGCAGAAATGATATGAGTTCAACCAGGAGAAGCATGAAATCGTCGCTAGCCAAGTTGAAGATTTACTAAAAGTCGGATTCATTAAGGAAGATTTACTATCTAATGTGGTTTTAGTACAAAGCAAACAACAAATGGCGAATGTGCATCGATTTCACTAATTTGAATAAAGTCTAGCCCAAACATAGCTATCCTCTGCCCATGATTGACCATCTGGTGGATGCAATAGCACGCCATGAGATGTTGAGTTTCATGAATGCCTACTCTGGATACAATCAGATCAAGATGCATAGACCAGATCAAGGGGTCTCTATTGTTACAAGGCTATGCCTTTTTTATTCAAGAATTTGGGAGCTACCTACCAAAGAATGGTAAACCACATGTTTGCTCCCTTACTTGGTAAAAACATGGAAGTTTATGTAGACGACATGTTAGTAAAAAGTATCAAAGCGAATCATCATGAGATTGATCTTGATGAAGCATTGCAAATACTTCACAAATATAAGATGAAACTGAATTCAAGTAAATACGCCTTTGGAGTAACTTCAGGAAAATTCCTTGGATTCATGGTGCACCAAAGAGGGATAGAAGCAAATTCATATAAAATAAAAGCTATCTTGGAGATGTCATCCCCAACCAATCTCAAGAAACTTCAGAGTCTCAATGGAAGAGTTGCAGCTCTGAGCATGCTTGTCAGTAGATCAACTGATAAATGCTTGCCATTCTTTAAAATCCTAAAGAAGAATCTCCAATTTGAGTAGACCAAGGAATGTGAAAAGGCTTTTTGAGAATTGAAAAAATATTTAAGCTCAACTCCATTCCTAGCCAAACCAATTTTAGGAGATGAGCTACTTCTCTATGTAGTAGCCCTCTAACACTGCTGTGAGTTCAGCCCTGATCAAAGAAGAAGACGGTCGACAACGACTAGTTTACTACACCAGCAAAGCAATGGTGTGGGCTAAAACTAGATCCCTCGAGTAGAAAATCTTGCGCTTGCATTAGTTACATCAGCCAGAAGATTACGTCTCTACTTCCAAGCACAAAAGATCATTGTCCTCACCAACTTCCCTCTAAGACAAGTGTTGCCAAAAGCCAGAACTTCGGGATGCCTTATGAAGTGGGCAATAAAGCTTAATGAATACGATATTCACTACAAACCGAGAACAACGATGAAAAAACAAGCAGTAGCAGATTTCATCGTTGAACTTACTCCACTGAAAGCTGAGGCTGACCCTGCAAGAGCCAAGGTCGACCACACCTTAGCCAAGGCTGACCAGGGTAAAGCAGAGGCTGACCACCTTTGGCATGCCATGGAAGTCAACACCCTTCAATCAAAAGACCCAAATCCAACCTAAAAACTTTTCGTTCATGGATCCTCGAACATGAAAGGATGCGGAGCAAGAATCTTACTTGAATCCCCTAAAGGAGAAAGGTATGAATATGCTCTCAGATTCAATTTGAGAACCTCAAATAATGAGGCCGAATACAAAGCACTTGTAGCAAGATTAAAGATTGCCAAAGGAGTAAAGATCTCCAATCTCTTAGTCCTAAGCGATTCCCAATTGATCGTGAAGCAAGTAACTATTGAATATCAAGCTAAAGAACAAAGAATGACAAAGTATTTGTCAAAGGTCAAGGAACTGCTTGTCTCATTCCCCGTTCAAGCAAATTTCAAGATCACAAAACACCAATATTGATTCTTTAGCTCGATTAGCAGCAGTATGTAAAACCAAAATGAGCAGAATAGTTCCAGTTGTGATCCTATTTGAGCCAACCATATGCAGAGAAAAAATAATAGAAACTAGTGCAACGGTTTCCAGAGAGGTCGAGGCCGAGGAAGTGAAGAATTCTTACTAGATGGATCCCATATTAGAATACCTGAGAGAGGAAAAATTGCCCTCATAAAGAGCATAAGCCAAGCGAATACAGAGACAATAAGCTCATTACCTACTCAAAGAAGGTACACTCTATAAAAGAGGCTACTCAATGCCACTTTTAAAATGTCTTACACTTATTGACGCAGAGTACGTGATGAAGGAGATTCATTGATAGCACTTGAAATGTGCTATTATATAGCTCTAATTCACGACATTTTCGTTACCCTCACACACTTATTTGTTTATTTTGTAGGGATTCAAGAAAAAGGTATGTTTGGAGACTCTATATCGAATAACGATTCAAAAGAGCTAAGCTGGAGGTCATTCGGACACCTGAGCGAAAAGTTAGAGCAAAATTACAAAATATGTCTAGGGCACAGCGTCTCGATGCCGCTCAACGCCATGCTCAACGCCGCTCAATGCCATGCTCGATGCTGCGGTTTGGCATGCTCGACGCCACACGTACGAGTAGTTTTTCCTTCCTTATTTGAGAGGGCAGCGTCTCGACGCCACCCCCAGCGTCTCGACGCTGCCTAAACCCTATTTATAACATTTTTTCACTTTAGGTTGAGGACTGTTGCCTCTTTGCACACATTTTTTAGAGAGTTTTTTTTCAGACCTTTTTTCTGTACTTCTTATAGAGTTTTTAGTATTAAATCGAGCTTGTTTGAACTCGAGGATTTTGATAGAGATGCTCGGCTAGATCTCGTGTTTTCAGTTCAGAGGTCGGTTGTAATCAATTGCAACATTGTGAGGCTTGAACCTTAACTTAGTTTTATTTCAATTGCAAGTATTCTTTGATTCCTGTGTTAATTTTATAAGCATGTACTTTGGTTGAATTGACGCCCTTAGTCACTCTACATGTTTGATTGCTAGTCATGATCATCATCCGTAATTGTCATGCTGAATGAACCGGTAGTATTAGGATTATTACATGTGTATGTTTTGTGGGTTTCCATATTGCATGGCTTGCATGTTTAATTCTAGGAATTAAAGGAGCTTCTTAATTAGATAAAAGTTCGTAATGCCTTTATCTAAATAATTTAGAGCGGTTTCGTAAAAAAATTGTTTAGGTGATTAGCGTTAACTTGACGTTCGTTAGAGTTAATGACCTTAGGGAATTTGCCACTTTTTGGGGTTTCCTAATAAGTTGACCAAGTACTTGCATTGTTAAGTTTAAATAATTGAATGCCTATGATCAATGTTTGCAATGGAGTAGAACCGCACCTTTGAATTGGAACTTGGTAAGAATTGATTTTTCCTCCTTTTAAGTGTTTGACTTGTTATTGTTATTTTGTTAAGCAAAAATTTTCAAAACCCCCCGTTTTTCTTTTTACTGAATTTAATACTGAGAAAATAAAATTTCTTGCTCCTTTGGGAAATCGACCTGGTCCACTATTTCTACAAGCTAGAGTAGGAAACCAGTTTAATTTTGGTAGGCCTCGACAATCTCACCATTCATGAAGGAATATGTGGCAACCATTTTTGGAGGAAGATTCCCGTGTCATAAGATTGTGAGACAATGATACTATTGGCCAATAATACTCCAAGATACTCAAAACTTCACAACAGCATGTGACCAATGCCAGCGATTTGCTCCAGTACCAAGACAACTACTTGAACCACTGACAAATATCGTAAGTCTCTGGCCTTTTGCATAATAGAGAATAGACCTTATTGGACCTCTTCCCCAGGGCAAAGGACGACTAAGTTTGCAGTAGTGGCAGTAGATTACTTCACAAAACGGGATGAAGCAGAAGCATTGGCAACAATCACAGAAAAGAAGATAACTAACTTTGTATGGAGAAACATAGTATGTCGTTTTGGAATTACTAGTGTCATTATCTCAGGCAATGGAAAAACAATTTGATAATGCAACATTCAGAAAATTTTGCTCAGATCTCAACATCAATCATAGATATTCATCCCCAACACACCCATAAGCCAATGGGCAAGTGGAAGCAGTGAACAAAATTATTAAGTTGAATCTGAAAACAAAGTTAGAAATTTTGAAATGAGCATGGGCAAAGGAGTTGTCCAACGTACTGTGGGCATACCGGACAACAGCAAGATCTACTACAGGTGAAACTCCGTTCTCACTCACTTATGGAGCAGAGGAAATTATTCTTGTGAAAATTGGTCTACCTTCACCAAGAGTAGATGATAATTCTCATTTATGAGGATTATTTAAACCTAAACTAGGTTGTTCTTGTCATTTTTGTGTGTTTTGTTGTATGACGAGCAAGCTAAAAATAATGTTTATTAGATAAATTCATAAAAACTTGTCGGAGTATTGAAAAAGAGGAGAGAAGTTGAAAAGGGAATGGAAATTAAGCTAATTTGTTGTTTTTGTGTAGATTTGAGACAAGTACGAAAATGCAATTGCTCAAACTAACGACAATAGTTTAAGCGAACCAGAATGCATGATACTCAATAGTATAGTAATGAAGCTTTCCAATGATGGAGATTAGTCTCGTCACTTATTATTGGACTTAACATTTTATGATTTGATGTTAAAAGTTGAGTCGAGAGACTGAGTAGAGAATCTTTTCCTAAATTTTGAAAAGGAAAAAAATAACCCTAATGAGAAAGTTAATAGTGGATTGGGTGGGTATGTGGGCAGTAACTAGTAATAGTATAGCTTTGTTGCATGCATGCATAAAATGGTGGTGAGAGAGGGAGTGGCCCTTTTATAGGACATCTACTTGCCTGATTAAGGATCACCTACTGTGACTGTTTGATTTTGACAGAAAGTGATTTGTCATTTTCTTATTGGAAGTCTACCCTCCCTCCTCTTCTCTCCGCCGTACACGTGGCAGTTCTTCGTCACCGTACGGTCTGCCTAAAAAAACCTCAGGCTTCCTCCTAAAACCACTCTCTTACACCCTCCCCACACTGTCCTCTTCACATTTTGCCACGTCAGTTGGGACCCACACTGAAATCTAACCAATCATATGATTTCTTGCATACGTGGTCCCCATAAATAAATTAAAAAAATTGGTCACTGGTCAATATGGGAAAGTGATGTGTAATGTGTAATTAGTTTTTATAAATAAACTTTCAATTTCATCCCATTAAATTTAGAAGAATGTTTTAATGTTTTTACCTTTTTGTTTAATTTATATGACATTCACCCACTGATTTTAGCCCACACACACACATATATATATATATATATTTATTTATTTATTTGTGTGTTTAAATTTTATTTTGTTTATTGAACTTTTAAGTTTATTCTATTCTAATTTTTAAACTTTTTGATTTCCAAAGTTTTAGGTTTGTTTCATTTTGATTTTTAAATTTTTAAAATATTTATTTTAGCTTTAGAATTTTCAAAAAATAACTATTGTGGTCCTTATCTTACCTTTATTTTGATTTTAACAAGTTAATGATATGGCTTAGAGTATATGAACTAGCATATTAATGTTATCATAGATTTCAAACCACATCGATTAGAGACAACTATTGGGCAAGTAGATATTAAATGAAAAAAAATATAGCAAAAATCAAAATGGTTCTTTTTAAAAGTTTAAGGAATAAAAATAAATCTTTTGAAAGTTCACGAACTAAAATGGAGCAAACTTGAAAATTTAGAGACTAAAATTGACATTTTAAAAATTAAGTGACTAAGAATAGAGACATTTTGAAAGTTAAGTGACTAAGAATAGAGACATTTTGAAAGTTCAGAGACTAAAATGAAAAAAACTTGAAAATTTAGAGACTAAAATTGATATGTTGAAAGTTGATGGACCAAAATGGAACAAACTTGAAGGTTTAAAGATCACAATAAGATTTAAACTATATATATATATATATTGGAAAAGCCTCGCAAAACTCATTAATTTTAAATAAAAATTAAATCATGCACAAAATTATCTCCAATCGACGATTGAATAAATCTTTCAAAACTCATGAAATTCAACCAAAGTCAAATTCTATTGTCGTCTTTCTATAAAGTCTCATAAATTGTGTTAAAACATATATTTTATAATTCATGGAATAATTTGATGAAATTGAAAGCTTAGGATAAAAATTGATACATCTTATCAAGTTTAGAGGTAAAAATTGATTCTTTCTCTTTCATTCTTTATGTTTTTAATCTAATATATCAATTTAGTCTATACACCTTTAAGAATTTGGCTAACGTCTTTATGCTCTTGATTAAATCTTATTAGATGTCTCTATTGTCAATGAATGTCTCGAAAAAAAAAGTAACAGAAACTACTGTCTTAACCAATTGAGTTGTGTTCAAGTTGTCATGTGACAAGTTTTTTATGGATATACAATGCATATTGAGTGCCATGACATGACGTTCTTATCCTTATGATGTAGAGTTTAATGAGTCATATTCAGTTGAGAAACATAATTTTGGATTTAGATTGAACAATATCATGAGATCAATAAAGACTATTATTATTTTGTGTCCTCTTGGATCTAAAAATGCAAATTGTTGTGTGGTAATGGCAACTACTAATTAATTACTAATTGTCAATATGAGCATAGTTCAACTGACATTAAAATAAGTATTCTCGGCCAAAAAGTCAGAGATTTGAATTTCTCACCCTGCATATTTCCAAAAAAAAATTTACTAACTTTCGTCACACTTTTAAATTAATGCATGTGTTTTCTCCCCAAAAAAATGTATGTGATTAGAATTTTTAGATGGTTTTCGAGGAGACATTGTTGAAACTTAAAAGTGATCTTAGCGATGCATAGTCACCTCAATGATTGTTAGACAATACATGGATTAATGATGTGATTTCAATCTCTGAACCATGATGGAAGGTTTTTTTTTTTTTTTTTTGGGTCACAAAAGTCATGAATGTAATGGTTATGGGAAGATGTGAAAGTTTAGTCACAGTATAGAAGTGGACTCTCCATAATTATTTTGGTAATATTATTAACTTTTTGATTTAAATACTATTTTAGTCCATGTATTCTAAGTTTTATTTTATTTTAGTTCCTATATTTTAAATGTACAATTTTAGTCTATATACTTTTAATAAAGCTTAAAATTGGTCCATATGATAAGTTTGAAGTTAATTTTTATCAAAATTGGTTAAATAATAACAACAATTTTAATACAAGAAAAGACACAATTTAAACATACTTTCAAAATTTATAGAGGAAAAGCTAATAGAGACTATTTTTTTTAAGAAAAATTAATAATAAACTAATATTATGGACCAATTTTAAGCTTTAGGGACTAAAATTGGACATTTAAAAGTACATAGACTAAAATGAAACCAAGCCCAAAGTACAGGAACCAAAATGATATTTTAACCTAACTTTTTTCTATGTTTTTAGTTTCGAAATGTTGCAATTGATGCCATTTTATTTTATTAAACAAAATTTTTTATAATAATTACTTTGTTCATCTTCAATTTTTTTTAAAAAAAAATTGAATTTGGAAATATAAAGTTTGTTTGATAATCATTTGGTTTTTTATTTTTTATTTTAGAAATTATACTTATTTTCTCACAATTTTTTTTACAATAATTTTCATGTTTCTTATGGAAACATTTGAATTCTTAGTCAAATTTCAAAAACAAAAACAAATTAAAAAAATAATTTTTTTAATTTCCAAAATTTGACTTGAATTTTGAAAACATTGGCAAATAGTACATAACAAAACAAAACCAAAAAAAAAAAATCCTATACGTGAAAGTTGTGTTTATAAACTTAATTTTCAAAAAATAAAAACTATATGGTTATCAAACTAGACCTAAATAATTAATTCATGTTGAAAGATTTTTTTTTATAAGTTTTTAAAAATTAGAAAATATTTTTAAAATAGATTAGAAAATAAATATTTCATGACAAATTTATTCTTAAAATTAAAAAATTTATATTGTTATGGGTGAAGTTAGACCAACAAGAATGGGTTGGCTAAAGGACTGCAACGAAAGGCCAAACGAGGAAAGAAGCCCAATATGAAGTCAAAACGGATTAAAATCGACAGGGGATCGGTCCAGGACAAGAAGGGACGAAGAAACAAGCTTGGGCCGAAGCCTAAGCCTGTGGTCGGCCTCAGCCAAGGCTGAGGCCGACCACATGGCAAGGCCCACTTTTGGGCCTTGCCTCGGTCCCTCATGGCCCATGTACCTCTTGTCCAGCCCAGTTCGGTCATTTCGTTCCCCATTCAAAGACGGAAACCCACAAAAACCCTAGGAAGAAAAGTATTTAATCTCTCTTTTCAGAGAAGAGCAAGGTTAAGCTCATTCCAGCCTACAACACTCTCCTAAAACTACCAAATTCTCTCTAAAGTCTATCTGACTTAAGCATCGGAGCCTGTGTGGCCTACACCACACCAATATTCAGGTTTTTCTTGTCTTGCAGACCGCGTTCTTCTCCCAAGAATACAAATTCACCGTGGTTATTATGTGGAGGTCAGGTGAGATTTCTCCTGTCTAAAATTTGGCAACAACATATATGATTGAAAATAATCTCAAATACCATTATTTATGGAAGTGATGTAATGGCATTTTTAGATATGTTATGACGAAATTAAACTAAAATTCTCCAAAATTAATTGGTTGAAGACAGCTATGCCTGCAGGTAATTTTAGACTTTGATATTTAGAAAAAAAAAAACAAAAAACAATAAAACAATAAAGCAAATCCTTGCCATTTTCATGTTTACAATTGAAATTTTCTTTTGCCAAATTTTCTACTGGAGGCTAACCTCTAGTTAGGTAAGCTTTGAATAAGAATTATAAATAGTAAAATTATTATTAATCTCAAAAGTTGTTCATCATTACCTTCTTAAATGCACGCTTCAAATTAATATCTATTACTAACAAAAGTGTCTTTGAAGAAAAGCACTCACGTGAATAATAGTGGGCGAATTAGTGAAAGTGAAAATATAATGTTGATTGTTGAGAGTTTCGACAACACACAAATTTTGGTGAGAATCCAATGACTAGAAATGTCCAAATTAAAAGGGTCATCTAAGAGGGTGAGTGAAGTCTTAATTAAGATCAAGCCAATGGTGTAAGTCGATGAACAACATGATAATATTTTAGTACTGTTGATTTCAAATGATGGAGGAAGCCTAAAGTCAAAAGATAGTTATTGACTTATTGATTCAGGACTAAAATTTTAAAACCCATCAAGTAGAGTAAATTCCATCTTTTAAATATATTCTAGGTTAAATTACAAGTTTAGACTTTAAACTTTTAAGTTTGTGTCTTTTTAGTCTCTGAGCTTTAAAAAATATCTAATAGGTTCTTGAACTTTTAATTTTGTGTCTAATAAATTCCTGAACTTTAAAAATGTCTAATAAATCCCCGAAGTTTCAACTTCGTGTCTAATAGGCCCCTGACATATTCTATTTTTTAAAAAAATTAACTAATCTATTTTATATAAAATTGAAATTTATGTCTAATAGAACCCTAAACTTTCGATTTTGTGTCTGGTAGGTTCGTGAATTTTAAAAAATATTAGATAGGTCAATGACCTATTAGACACAAAACTAAAAATTTAGATACTTTTTGGACACAAAATTGAAAGTTTAAGGATCTATTAGACACTTTTTAAAGTTCATGGACCAAATAGACACAAATTTGAAAATTCGAAGACTTATTAGACACTTTTTAAAGTTCAATGACCAAATAGACACAAATTTGAAAGTTCAAAAACTAAACTTGTAATTTACTCTACATTCTAACATGAATGTTATGATGACATGGCACAAGTTTTTTAATGTTTCTATTCTTTTCTTTGAATTCTTTTTTTATTGTTTCTTTTACATTTTTAACCCTTTTTTTCGTTGCCCCTACTATAAAACATTTAGCAATATCACAATAAGCTTATATATATATTTCATTTTTAATTTTTTTTTAAATTGACATGGTATGAATATATTCATGATAAATATTAGGTTAAAATACCATTTTGGTCCCTTACTTTGAGCTATATTCTATTTTAGTCTATGTACTTTCAAATGTCCAATTTTAGTCCATATACTTTCAATAAAACTTAAAATTGGTCCCTACTATTAGTTTATGGTTAGTTTTTCTTTAAAAAGTTGGTCTCTATTAGCTTTTCCTCTATAAATTTTGGAAGTATGTTCACATGGTGTATTTTCTTGTATTAAAACTATTATTATTATTATTATTATTTAACCAATTTTGATAAAAATTAACTTCAAACTTGTCATATGGACCAATTTTAAGCTTTATTGAAAGTACATGGACTAAATTTGGACATTTAAAAATACATGGACCAAAATAGAACAAAGCCCAAAGTACAGTTACCAAAATGGTATATATTTTAACCTAAATATTAAAAAGTCAAGTCTATAAATATTTATCACATCAATTAGCTATAAAATTCAGCGAACTACTTCAAAATATCTGACTTAAGAATTTATACCTGTACAATTTTTTCAAAAAAAATATTGATGCTTATATGTAACTTGGAAATTATTAGATGATGCTAAAACTCTATCAAACAAAATAACAAAAAATACATTTAAACAACAAAACTCATAATTTACGTCTATATCTAAGTTAGTAAATTAGTTTTAACATCAAACATTTAATTTTATCAAATTGGATCTTAAACTAGAATAAATGATGAAAGTAACGCCCCTTAAAACTTGAATTATAAAAATATCTATAACCCACCTAATAAATCACAAAAAAAAAAAAAATCTACTTAACAAAATGTTGATAATGAAATTGCATAAATTGTCAGCCCAATTATGAACATATTCAAACCTAGTCACAAAATCCAAAGTAAAAAAAAAAAATTAGAAAAAAACATTCAAATATAGTCTTTGTAACAAAATGTCATAACGAAACTAAAAGACATCCAACACTATTCCAACAAACCACAGTAAAATAGTGAAACATTGAATTGTTTTTTTTAGAGTTCAATAATATGTAGAGGTAGAGGGATTATTCGAACCTCTGACCTCTAGGTCAAGATTATATACTTTAACTAGTTCATGTTGTAAGAATAAAGATAAAAGTTGAGTGGAGAATTGAAATTTGGCATTTGAGAACCACATCAAAATTCACATGCAAAGAGGAATGTTGTACCAACTTTTTGCAATGAGGGAGAAGAAAGAGTTATCAAGCACAAATTAATAATTATTATGTCTTTGGAAATCCAAGTAAGGAAAAGGGATAGAAAATTCCTTTATTCCTCTTTTTCCATCATAGAAATTCAATTCCTTCCCGTTTGGTACAAAAGTGAAGAAAGAAATATTTAAAGCTTGACCCCATCCAAGGTTCTTTTTGGTGTTTATACAATAATAATTCACCCTCATTATGATTGAATGACAATACTTTTTCATAATGGGTTGCTTTGAACCTAAACAAACTTACAAAATTACACAATCCTAGAGAGAGAAATGCCTAGAGGGAGAGAACCCCATGTGAAATATTTCCAAACAAATCTAGTAGGGTTTTGGATCCCAATGAAAAAAATGACATTTCAAAGAAAAAGGTCGGCTCTTTTTTCCTCTCAATTAGATTCTCTCTCCCTCTCTCTACATTCACTAATAATCATGCAAAGAGCCAAAAAGGTAATTTACTTTAGAATAGAAGAGGTTTTCCACCATTGTTTTGTACAAAAAGTTGGATAGATGTGTGATTTTCCATCGTAAAATCATTATCAAGTAGCTAGCTCATCTTCTTTTTAAGATGGATTATCAACCATTCATTAGAGAGAAACCCTAAATTTAGAACTCCCATTTCTAAATTATTTATCCCTATATGCTTTCAAGAATAGTATTTTTTGAATAAAATATGAAGTCTTTTTTGGAAGACAATTTTTTTTTTAATCTAAACACTTTAACAAAAGTAATGATTAATTAAGACTTTATTTGGAAGCAATATTTTTAAGCAAATCATTTTTTCCTTCGTACGAGAGAACTTTGTCTAAAGTATTTTGAAGTGCTTTTAAGAGTTAGTTTTTCAAACAATGACTTTAAGTGAAGCAAATCAAGTGTTTCATCTAAAAGTAATGGAATAAGTATTTTTTTTAACAATTTCAAAAATGACATTTCTTTTTAGGATGTAATTATCTATATATACAATGAAAATTTTAAAAAAATGCTTTTAATTTACTAAAAGCATTTTTTACAATTCCAACAGTTATTATAAACTGACACTAAATATTTTTAATGTTTTCAAAATTAGTTTTGGCCTATTAGTTGAAAGTCATGGAAAATTTTGGAAAGTATTTTTAATGAAAAAAATTCACACTTTTCATTTTTTGTTACTCAACATTTAACTGTAAAAAAGTATTTCATGTTTGATAATTATTGCTCAATTGACCAAATCTAGTTGATATAAGCTTTTCTTAGGGGTGATACAAATAATCAAAAACCGACAAAACCAAACCGATCCAATAGATTGTTTATCAAAATATAGGACATGTCGGTTTGGCTTGGGAGAAAATCGAAAATTATTTGGTTCGATTTAGTTTTCGTTTGAAAAATCTAGCGAAGAACTAAACTGAACCGAACCGAACCGATAATATATATATATATATATATATATATCCTCTTAAAGAAAAAATCATAATTTCTTTAATTTTCACTTTCCATCTCTTTTTGCACTTTCATTTTCCTCTCTCTTCTTTCTTTACTTTTCCTTTTTTCGTCTGCATTAATCCTCTCCATATGGCATTGCTTCGCCTTTAGTCCCATCATAATAGCAAGCCATCGCAGCAACCTCCCCGTCGGTTGCAGAAGGAGCCTCGCTACCATTGTGTTCCAAAAGAAACTTTGCCATCGCGTTGTAGAAGAAGCCTCGCCACTGATTCACACCATCAACCTCACCACCGATTACAAGCACCATGTCGTCCATTCTTAGATTTGGGCCAAAAAAATATGAGTTAAAAGGAAAAATTGGGCCCAAAAAGATAGAAACTAAACAAAACCTAAAACCGAATCGATTATGAAATGAACAGAGAAGAACTGAACCAATCCTCGACTAATCTCACCGGACAACCGCCTGACCCTACTACATTTGGTTGACAAGAAAACACGTAGGATATTAAATCCTAAGTAGGTAGCCACCATGGATTGAACTCATTCCCTCTTAGTTTTCCAAGGCCCTTTTGACCACTAGGCCAACCCATGATGGTTAGTAATTTCGGTCAATCTCAGTAACAAACTGAATAGTTTTTATCATGTAGTTGTATATAATAAACTTCAATATTAGTCGAGTGCATTTATAAAAACATAGTTCTTTTTAATTTAGTTTGAATGTAGTTTACATTGTCACATGGAGCCTAAGTTATCTATATGATTTTTTTAATAGAAGAAAACAATTTTAAAAATAAAAGAAGAAATAAGGTAACATTTTGTTAGCATATGCATAAATATGTAACTTGAAAAGCTTCTCAACATCGTATAAAGTTACATATCATTTTAAAAAATACATTAACTTCTATACAAATTTAAATAGTCAATTACATCTTTGGTCCCTGAAGCTTGGACTTTTCTCTATTTAGCCCTTAAAATTTGAAGAATAGTATTTTAATCTCTAACATTAAGAAAATAGTTCTACACAGTAGAGTTAAATCTATCTTAAAGATTTTTAAATTTGTTTACAAAATAACATCGAGAATCGAAATAATTTTTTTTTAAGAGTCTTTGAAATATCATGGACATTTTGAAGATTTTAAGAGCAAACTTAAAATTTTAGAGACTACAATAAATACTGAAATTTTTACATGAATAATTAGTTTAAATATATGTATTTTGATAAATGTACAAATATTTGAAAATTATCAAATCTAGATTTAATGTGCAGATTCGATCCATTATACCCTTATATATTCTTTTTCTTTTTTTAATTAATGCGTATTTTAGTAATAAAGATTATTATTTTTTTATATAATATTTTCATACAAATCCAACCATTTTAGCAATGACACTAAGATTTTCATGATTATTGCATTTGGCTTTTCCTTCCCCATCATGGGCACACCATTTTCTTCTCCCATTTCTCAGAAGCGTTTTTTTTTTTTTTTTTGCCCATTTCCATTTGGTTCTATTTTTTTTGACGCCGTCTTAGTTTCATTCTTGCCGCCGGTCATTATTCGTTGTTTTATTCAAATAATCCATCAGTCAGCCACAAAACTCCTAGCGTTTGATTCCAACGCTCTATTATACCGAACAATGGATATGAATTCCACTATTTTTTTCCAATCATTTTATATGTTTTATTCCCTATAGAATATATAGATTTTTACTTCCTTATTTTTTATGAGAATATGCAATGTATATTGAAATGTAAATATATCATTTTATTATCATGATATATATTGAGCCATATATTCATATATCGTAATAGACTTTCAAACATTTCATAGTATATTCAATATATAGCATAATTAATAATTTAATGTATACCATGGTATATATTATATTATCAATTATTGTATGTTGCATTATATATACTGCTTTATATAACATAATTACATATATTAGCTCATTTATTTTGATATAAAATGTATTAGATTTTCAAACATTCCATAATATATTCAATATATAGCATAACTAATAATTTAATATATATCATGGTATATATTATATTATTAACTATGGTACCGTTGCATTATATATTGTTTTATATACCATGATTGCATATATTAGCTCATTTATTTTGATATAAATGTACTAGACATTCAAACATTCCATAGTATATTCAATTTATAGCATAACTAATAATTTAATGTATGCCATGGTATATATTATATTATTAATTATGGTATCGTTGCATTACATACTATTTTATATACTAGCAGTATATATATACTCAAAAAAAAATACCAGCGATATATTCGAAACACAAGGACTTGCACCGGTTTTCTTCTTCGTTTCTCCTTCTTATTTGGCCAAAATCATGGAACAAATAGGGTTATTTCATTTTTGAAAACTCCTATTTTAAAAAAGTGCCCTTTTTCTAATTTCAAAAAAACTGGGAAAAATCGTCCACATTCCATATCTATATTTTCATTTTTTTTATTTTTGTAATAATTGTCATATCAGCTAAAAAAGCTTAATAGTAAAGGGATGCTGACTTTTGTATAAAAAACTAAGACACATTAGCTAAACTTATAAAAAATGGTAGGTTTCGGCTAAAATTAAAATATGGGCCTCCTAATTGGGGTATCCATGTAAAAACCTATAAATATTTTCAAAATCAAATTTAAATCTAAAATTTGTCATTTTTGTTTCTAATTATTGTTGTAAAAACCAGCCCAATAACTCCTAATGGTTTTGGCCCAGCTTTGGTCATAGCGGATTATGGGTCATTGAAATCCATGTCTATACAGAGGGGTAGGATGGGAAATTGGCCATTTCCAATTTGAATTTTCAAATTGAATTTAATAATCATATTACGTGGGACTTTTTTTTTTTTTTTTGAGTTCAACAATTATAGTTGGGAGATCGAATCACATTGACCTTTGAATGATAATTGGTGTTCGAGATATGCTCGAATTGACTATGGCACAATGTAAACTCATATATTAAGTCACAAATATTATTGATCAAGATTCAAAACAGAATTGAGTAATTGGCACCTACACCTTTCATAAAGTTGAAAGTTGGATCATCCCCTCTATATTTGTTAAGCTGAAAAAAAGTTGCAAACATGAAGTTTCATATTGAATTTTAAAATAGATTGATGGCTTTCAAATTTCTACCAAACGTAGGTTCAAAAAGAAGAAAGAAGAAAAAAATTCTACCAAATTTAATAAGAAAAATTTACAATAAAGATTAAAATTAACTTTCAAAACTCATAACAAGTGTGTAAACGTTTAGCGATCAAATCTTATTTTAAATCTATGAGTTTTTTTTATTAGTTCAACAACACGTGGGAATTGAGGAATTCAAACTTTGGACTTCTTGGTCGAGAATATATGTCTTAATCAATTGAAGTAAGCTCAAATTGCTTTAAATCTATGAGTTATCGACACTTTATTATTAAATTTAAAGATTAGTGTAGTGACTCATATTTGTCTCCATTCTCATTGAAAATAGGAATTCTAAATTAGTATAGATTTGAGGACCTATGATCTTAATAGGAGTAAACACTTTAACCACAAAGATATGCTCATGTTGGCAAAAATTGATACATTTATTTATTATTTTATTATTATTATTATTATTTTGACATAATTGATACCTATATTCTTATTATAAAAATATAGGTAATTATCAGAAAATTAAATACTTAAATTATCTGTGAATATAGGTAAGAGACCAAACATTATCCAGAAGAACCTCATACTTTTATATAAATTGATTTGTACCTTTTTAAAGAAGGAAGAAAGTTGGATGTCCATGTTTAGATCTTAGTAAAAAAGTTCAATAATAATTTTTTCCAATTTTTTTAGTGTTAAAAATTAAGTTTGTTTATTAATAATACTTTTTATGTTTTGTTTTCCGTTTTTTAGAAATATGTTTGGGTTTTTTTTTTTCCAAATTTTAAATTAAAAATTAAATCTTGAATTTTTTTTTCGTCTTTAAAATTTTATTTCAATTATACAAATGTTTCTTAAAAAAAGAAGTAGATTATAAAGTTATAAAAATATAAATGATAAGTTCAATGTAGAAGACCTGAAAAATTCTTCTTTAATACTTTCCATCCAAAGCCCTCTTGCCGACCACGATATTAAGTAAAATTTGCTAGTATGTATGTGTATGTGTGTGTGTCTATATATATATATATATATATGTGGTTAAAAAAATATATAGAAGTGAGAATTTGAATTGTTAATATTTTAGTTAAAATTGTAATATCTTAACTTTGCTAACTTATGCTCAGATTGACAAAACATAAAAGGTTTATATTTGAATCTCGTCCTGAAAACTTATATATTAATATTAATATTATTTTGTGTTAGTACTTTAATTTATAAACATTATGCTATAGTCTCTCCACTATAAAAGGTGATTTTAATCTTGCAATTAATTTTTTTTAGTTAATTATTTAATAGAAACTTAACTAGACGTATATTTTATTTTATTTACATTTGTTAATAAAGATCTACAACAAGTATTTAAAACTACATGTACAGTTTTAGATTCGTGTTAAATAATTGATGAAAAAGTAATGACAATGTCTAAAATAGTTTATAATGTGAACTTACAAGACTAAAACAAAATATTTAAAAGTTTGAAGACCAAAATAAAACATGTAAGAAAGTTTGTACAACAAAATATGATTTAAATTTAATATAAATAACTCCCACATTTTTTTTCCTGTTTTGTTTTTTTTTTGAAAGTCAAAGCATGTTAAAGTCATGAAAGTCAAAGAATGTTAATTCTCCAACAAATGGGAGAATAAAATATTGAAAAAGTCGAAGTCATTGCAAGATCATCATACATTGGTTAGGTCACCATCCAATTCCATGTTCCAAATTCAATAGGTATTTGAGTATTCCAACAAATCTTTACATATTAAATTTTTTTTTTTTATTTTTGAGAATTTGCTTTTATATAGATGTATGACTTTGCATATTGCAATACTATTTTCAAGAGAAATATAAAAAAAAAAAATCAAAATCAAAATCAACCTAGAGAATTTCTTCGAACATTCCTAGATTAACATTAGGTCGATCTATCCTTAAAGGTGATTTTTTTTTTTTTTGTAAATTTTTAATTTAGTGAACAAAGAACTAAAAGAAAGAAAATGTGTATACCTATGGAGTGGTGTCTAAAAGTTTATTTTCTAAAAAAAAATAGCATAAAAAAAGCTATAAAGAAAATTAAAAAGAAAAAAAAAATTGTATGTCTAGGATATTGCCTCGTCCTACTACTTTATGGAGGAACTTTGTGTGCTCCAATATACCAGCGTCAAGAGACATCAAGAACTTATTCATTAGACCTTAGAGAATTTCCTCGAACATTCCAAGCTTAACATTAGGGCTACTCCTTGAGGGGGACTTTCGTTTTTGAATTTTTAAATTGGTGAGGAAGAATAACGAGTGGGGACAACATGATAAAGATTAAAAGTAATTTCTATTCAACTATTTAGTTATCTAAAAGTATTTCTTCAACAAGAAGGAAAAAAATATAGCTTATGAAAAAATAAAAAAATATATTAAAAAAAAATATGTGGAGGAAGTGAGTTCAAAAGTCCCTTAGAAGAATAATCTGATCATGTGAGGACCATTTATATGGTATAAAAGAACCTTATCTAATTTAAAAATGGTTTATAATTTTCCATTTTTCTTAAAATTTGTTTTTATCTTTCAAACAAGAGAGAGAGAAAAAAACATAGAAATAAATTTCATTTCATATGTTTGAATGGAATATAATCATCCAAGAGTGGTGGCTTTCAAAGCAATGGAACAATTTAATTTCGCTTTTTTATTCTTTATATATTTTTTTTCAAAATCTTTTTAATTCCTACCGTTTTTTAATCTAATTTTAATCATTTGCTCCACTTTTGACCTTTGTTTATTTGCATCATCTGACCTCCACTTCTTGGAAAGAACCTAAACCATTTTTTATATACAGAATAAAATACCAAATATAATCTCTATTTTTTTATCTAAAAAAATGGAAATGAACTACTTTTGTTTGGTCTCTGGTCAAAATTTGGTTGCTTGGTCAACGCATAATTCAAACACTCTCTCAACTTTGGGCTAATAATTCATACACCCAAACAAGCTCTTATTTAAATGTCTTGAGTCAAAGTATAATTTCTTTAATTCAATTACAACATGGATTCAATTAAAAAGTTGTATGTGTATTTTTTTTAATGTTTTTGTTTAAAAATAAATAAATTTGGTCCTTATTATTAAAATCTAAGATAAGAGTGAGCAATATAGATACGTATATATGATTCGTTTTAATGTCTATTAATATCCGAGTATAATAAGTAATTCATTATGTAAAGATAGTAGGAATGTATTATACCTAACTCACTTAGAATTTAATAAAAGATAAATATTAAAACATGCTCAAATAGTATTAGAATGAAAAAAAAAAAATTGGCATTTTTAAGATCGTAAATATGAGGTAATACAAAAGCAAATTGTCTTTTTCTTCTTTTGTTAAAAGTTTTTGAGGTAAGGATTGAATTCAAATTTATTAAAATTTTGATGGACTAAAACAAATATTTTGTTGTAAAATTGAGAGGCGAAACCGGGCACCAAAACTTTACCAAAACATATAATAATAATAATAATAATACTTTACCAAAACATATAATAATAATAATAATAATAATACAAGTGTTAGAATATAAAAAGGAGTATATATATATATATTATAAACAAAAGAAAGTGGAGATTTATGGCAAATTAAAAACAAATGAAATTAGAGAAAATGGGAGAGAAAAAAGAAGATTGGAGAGATTTCTTTACCAATTGTCTATCTTTATTTATCCATCAAGAACCACTATATATAGGCAATTAGGAGAGCATGATGTGGTCCATTTGGACACCAATCTATGGTCTTTGTTGGACACATGGAAGACACTTTGGCTATGGATAAAATGCCACTTGGTATGGATATCAAATGGGCATGTGGAATGGGCATTTATATTTACAATACTCCTCCTTAAATGCCCATTTATAAAATATGCCTCGTTAAAAACCTTACTAGGGGAAAAAAAAAACCCAATGGGAAGAAAAAAAAACCCTAGTAAAGGAAAAGAGTACATATTTTATATAGTTTACTATAATACATTCACTCCCCCTCATGGAGACATCACTTAAAGTCTTTGAGTCGCCGCATTCCAATGCTATATACTAATTTATCGAAGGTTGCAGTTGGTAATGCCTTCGTAAATAAGTCAGTCAGGTTATCTTTCGAACAAATTTGTTGTACAGTGATATCGCCATTTTCTTCAAGATCATGAGTATAGAAGAGCTTTGGTGAGATATGCTTTGTTCTATCTCCTTTGATATATCCTCCCTTGATTTGAGCTATACATGCTGTGTTGTCTTCATATAACATCGTTGGAAGAGGTTTACTTGAAGACAAGCCACATGTCTGATGAATGTGTTGTGTCATCGATCTTAGCCATACACATTCTCGACTTGCTTCATGAATAGCGAGGATTTCAGCATGATTTGAAGAAGTGGCCGTTATAGTCTGTTTCACTGATCGCCACGATATAGCAGTTCCTCCACATGTGAATAGATAACCTGTCTGAGATCTAGATTTGTGTGGATCAGATAGATAACCAGAATCTGCATAACCAACTAGATCATACTTTGATTTGTTAGAATAAAATAAACTCATATCAATTGTCCCTCGAAGATATCGGAGTACATGCTTAACTCCGTTCCAATGTCTTTTTGTAGGATATGAACTATATCTAGCTAATAAATTTACTGAAAATGCAATATCTGGTCTTGTGTTATTAGCCAAATACATAAGTGCACCAATTGCACTAAGATATGGTACTTCAGGACCAAGTAGTTCTTCACTGTCATCTCGAGGTCGAAATATATCTTTCTTTACATCCAGTGAACGAACTTCCATTGGAATGTTTAATGGATGTGCTTTATCCATATAGAATCTTTTTAAGTTTTTCTCTGTATAAATTGATTGATGAATAAATATCTCATCTACTAAATGTTCAATTTGCAAACCAAGGCAAAATTTTGTTTTTCCAAGATCTTTCATCTCGAATTCTTTTTTAAGATATTCTATTGCCTTGGATAACTCTTCAGGAGTTCCAATTATATTTAAGTCATCAACATATACAGTTATAATAGCAAATCTTGACTGAGATTTCTTTATAAAAACGCACGGACATATTGGATTATTTTGGTATCCTTCTTTCAACAGATATTCACTCAGGCGATTATACCACATTCGTCCTGATTGTTTTAATCCATATAATGATCTCTGTAACTTTATTGAATACAATTCCCGAGAACTTGATTCATATGTTTCTGGTATTTTAAATCCTTCCGGGATTTTCATATAAATGTCATTATCCAGAGATCCATATAAATACGCCGTGACTACATCCATTAGATGCATATCAAGCTTTTCATATACAGTCAGACCAATCAAATATCTTAGCGTTATTGCATCCACCACAGGAGAATATGTCTCCTCATAATCAATACCAGGCCTTTGCGAGAATCCTTGTGCAACAAGTCTCGCTTTATATCTTGTGACTTCATTCTTTTCATTTCTTTTCCTTACAAATACCCATTTATATCCTACAGGTTTGACGTTTTCCGGTGTTGGGACTACTGGTCCAAAAACCTCACGTTTTGAAAGTGAGTTCAACTCTGCTTGGATTGCTTCTTTCCACTTCGGCCAATCCTTTCTACGTTGACATTCTACGATAGATTTTGGGTCAAAATCGTCACTTTCATGAATAATATCGTGAGCAACATTATAAGAAAAAATGTTGTCAATAATGATATCATTTCGGTTCCATCTCTTTCCTGTTGTAACATAGTTTATAGAAATTTCATTATTATCCTCAAGCGTTTGATTTTCACCAATACTCTTTTGAGTAGTTGTATTCTGGATTTCTTCTGGAACATCCATACCTTTTATTGAATCATTTTGATTCTCAACTACTTTTCTTTTTCGAGGATTTTTGATAATCCTCATTCATGAGGATTATTTGGCCTTAAAACTTAGTTATATCCGTGATTTTATTCATATTAATTGATGAAAATAAAAATATTCGAGTGAATTTAATCACATGATTGATGGAGGTTCTCTAAATTAAGTAAGTTGAGAAAAGAAAACAAAAGAAGGCAAAATCTCACTTATTTAATGTCTTATTGCAGATTTTTGATGAAATGCAACAACAATGCAATTGCAAGGCAATTGCATTTTCGGCAGACTTGGAAACAAAGGAAAGAACGTGATTCTCGGGAAAATTGGCAGCAAATTAACCATGATTTCAGGGATTTATATGCTGTAATTAACTATTGATTGCAAAGATGAAACCCTAGCTCAAAAACTCCTATAAAAGATGAAGGAAAAGCCGAAGAAGCGTGGAGATTTTTGGGGAGAAAAGGATTTGTTTAAATTTGGGGTTGATCTTCCACCGACAGCAGCAGTATTTTTTTATTTTTGGGTTTTTATTTCTCTATTGCCTTCCTCTTAAAACTTCTAAAATCCCTCTCAATCCCATATTCCTAAGAATTGGGTATGGTTATGGACAATTTCTTTGTTTGATTGAGTTATGGATAATGGGTTTTTTTTAGGAAGCTTGAAGTTTGTTTTTCGCATTTTTGAAATTCTGTATTCGAGGGAGAATAGCTAAGGAATTGTTCTTTAAATTTCAGCATTTTAATTTCTGTATTTGAATTATACAGTGAGCTAATCTAAAGATTCGGTAATTTACTTTCTGTCATTTGTATTTGAACAATTTGGAGGCTACTGGAATTTGGGCTTTTACCTATATATATTGGCAAGCTTTTTCAATGCTTGAGCTACTGGTGGTTTTCAATTCCAGAATTTAACTTCTGTCTTTGGCATTTTAAAAGATCAATTTTTCTTATTCAGCAAAGTTAATTAAATTTTCCGTGAGTTATTTGGTATTTTGAATCCTTGGCTTGTGTCTTTAAACTACTTACTTGCATAGCACTTGCAATCTAATTGCATTATTTCCTTTGAGTTTCTTTTAATGATCTCCTACAATTCTAATTTACCATTTTTAAATTATTCCATCATGAAGAGCTAAATTTCCTTTGGGATTCAAGTTTGTGAATGCCCTAGAGGAAAGATGTAAAGCTCGAGAGTAAAAACAATCTAGCTAATTCTTGAACTCAAGTTTGCTCTTGGTGAGTAAATTGTTGGGTAAAACTAGTTGGCCATCTAGTGTTGCTTGTTAAGCTATAACTTAATACCGAAAGGGTTAAGGGAAGCGGATGTCGCAAAAGCAATGGAGGAAAGGGCTTAGACATAAGTCTGAAACATCGACCCTAGACATAGGGCGAGACCCCAAAACCACTAGAATTGTGCGCAAAACTATCTAAGTTAGGTTAGCCATAGACATATAGGTTTAATCACTTAGTCTCCTAAAGATACTTCAAAGAAGGTCGAATGGGAGTTGAATTTGGTTTACTTAGTTCTTGAGTTAGCTACGATTGCAATTACTTTCTTGTTGCATTTTCTTTCCAAAGGGGCAATAGCATACTTGAATCCCCTCTCATTTCCATTGAATTTACAAACACATTTTTAGTTAAAACACCTCTCAAATCATTTTTCACCCACGGTTACTTTAAATTGCAATTTGTCAACGATTTGTGCCAACTGAAATTCATTTTATTAACCCTGTTCCCTTGGGTACGATACTCTGGAATACTCCAGTTTTATTACTTCGATCACGTGCACTTGCGTGTAGCGAAAAGCACCGATCAATTTTTATCTTTAGAACCTATTGGTCTACCACGCTTCTGGCGTGCTCCAGACTCATTATTGACAACTTGTTCCTTTGGGATATCAACTTTTGATGGAGCATTTGCAGCTGGTATATATGATTTAGTCACACTTTTAGTATCTGTGAATGCATATGGTAGTTGATTTGCTATATTTTGCAAATGAATTATCTTTTGAACTTCAAGTTCACATTGATTTCTACGAGAATCTAAATGTGATAATAACGATGCATTCCATGTAATTTCTTTTTCCAACTTCTTAATTCCTCCCCCTAATGTTGGAAAATTTGTCTCATTAAAATGACAATCAGTAAATCGTGCAGTAAATACATCACCCGTCAGGGGTTCAAGATATTTAATAATTGATGGGGAATCAAAACCAACATATATTCCTAACCTCCTTTGAGGACCCATCTTAGTACGTTGTGGTGGAGCAATCGGTACATATACTGCACATCCAAAAATTCTTAGATGGGAAATATTTGGCTGCTGGCCATAAGCTAATTGCATTGGGGAGTATTTATTATAAGCTACTGGCCTAATACGTGCCAGTGATGCAGCATGCATAATAGCATGACCCCATACCGATGTAGGAAGTTTAGCTCTCATAAGCAATGGTCTTGCAATTAGTTGCAGACGTTTTATAAATGATTCTGCTAGACCATTTTGTGTATGAACGTGAGCTACAGGATGTTCAACACTTATCCCAATTGACATACAATAATTATTAAAAGTTTGGGATGTAAATTCACCAGCATTATCAAGTCGAATGGTCTTAATTGTATTATCAGGAAATTGTGCTTTTAACTTAATTATTTGAGCAAGTAATCTTGCAAATGCAAGATTTCGACTTGATAATAAGCATACATGTGACCATCTGCTGGATGCGTCAATTAATACCATAAAATATCTAAATGGACCACTTGGTGGGTTAATAGGTCCACAAATATCACCTTGAATTCGCTCTAAAAATGCAGGTGGTTCAATCCCCACTTTAGCTGGTGATGGTCTAATAATTAATTTCCCTTAAGAACAAGCATCACATGACAACTCATTGGATTGAAGAATCTTCTGGCTCTTTAAAGGATGTTCATGTGAATTCTCAATAATTTTTCTCATCATTATTGACCCTGGATTACCCAATCGATCATGCCAAACACTGAATATTTCTGGATTCATGAACTTCGGGTTCATTATTGCATAACTTTCGATTACTCGTATATGAGTATAGTATAATCCAGAAGAAAAAGCAGGCAGTGTTTCTAATATACGTTTTTCATGTAAAACAATAGATGTTATATAGAGACACTCTATATTATTTTTACAATCAGTTTCAACAAGATAATTATTTTCACGTATATCTTTAAAACTTAATAAGTTTCTTTTCGATTTGCTAGAGAACAGAGCATTATTAATTGTAAATCTTGTTCCTCTAGGCAAAATAAAGTTTGCTTTTCCAAAACCTTCAATCAGATTTGCAGAACCTGATATAGTATTGACTTTTGCTTCCAGCATTGTCAATCTAGAAAAATATTTTCTATTTATGAGTATCGTGTGCGTAGTTGCGCAGTCTGCCAGACATAAATCCTCATTGCTCATTTTCGAGTTACTCAACATATTGAAATTGTTCATATTTCTTCATTGAAAAGAAAAGAAAAACGATTACAAAGAGTCTTAAATATATATACAAACAAAACAACAACAAAAACATACTAAACAGTACTTAATTATATATTTTCATACAAATCATCCTCTACTTGTTTGATTGCATCAATTCTCTCTCCAGGAGATTCAAAATAATCAGCTACATCAAGATGCATCATATTGGAGGGGTCAAACACATCATCTTCTTGAATGGAAAGATTTACCTCCACATTCTTTCCTTTTCTTTTTTCCTTCAGGGAAGCTTGATAGAGATCAACAAGGTGTTTTGACGTACGACAGGTACGTGACCAGTGCCCAGTCATTCCGCACCGGAAACATTTATGTTCATCACCTTTCGAACTTCTATCTTGTGGAGCCTTTCCTTTATGATCATCACTTCGTGTGGGTTTCTTAAAATTATAATGCCCACCACGAAAATAGGTATTTCTTCCTCTACCGCGGTCCCGACCTCGACCACGACCACGACCTCGACCACGGTTATTAAAATTCACAGCATTCACTTCAGGGAATGGTGTTGCTCCAGTTGGTCGGGATTCGTGATTTTTCATCAATAACTCTTTATTTTGTTCAGCAACGAGAAGACATGAGATAAGTTCAGAATATTTTGCAAAACTCTTCTCTCGATATTGCTGCTGCAGGAGCATATTTGATAAGCCTTAAAATTAAGGCTTATTTAAATCCTAAAGTGCTCGAAAAAACTCTTGTTTGTCCTAATATTAATTGAAAATGGTGAAAAATTGTTGAAAGAAGGAAATAATGAAATGTGGTAGCTATTGGAAAAGATTTCTAAGTATTATGATTCTTTTGCAGGAATTGCCAAACCAATTGCCAGACCATTGCCAAACCGGCGAATTGGCAATCCTGGAGCAGGGAATGTGAAATTGCTAAATTAGATTGCCAAAGTCTGGTTTGGCAATTTGATTGGCAATCTGTGTTCTGGGCAGAATTCTATGGGCGCGAACGAAGCAAAGATTTTGCACGAATCAAGGGAATTGGAGCATGATTTTTGGGCAATCTTCAACCCTAATGAATGCCTACAAATGAGGAAGAAGAAGAGGAGCCATTAATTGGATTTTGAGGGCGATTTGAAGGACCAATTTTCGTGGGTTTTTGGGTTTTTAAAAAAGAAAGAATTTTGCATTAAACCCATTTCAAGATTCTTCAATTACAGCCCGATTTGGAGGAAATTAAGCACGATTTTTGGGCATTCTTCAACCCTAATGAAGGCCTATAAATAGGGAAGAAGAAGAGGAGCAAAGGGAAGCTAATTTCGGAGGCGTTTTTGGGAGTTTTTGCTCGTGGGTTTTTTTTCACGTTTTTGGCCTCTGTTTTATGCGTTTTTCTGCTGTTTTTTTTACCAAAATTCCGATGCAATGTAGTTCTATATGTCCTTCAATCTTTCTAGTCCAATTCAAGTGAAAAGAAGTCAATTCGGAGACGAATTTAGAAGCAAACATCATGGGTTTTTAGTTTTTTTTTTTTTTTCTTCGTAGCCTCTGTTTTTGATATTTTTCTGCTATATTTGGTTAATTTAATTCAAGTCTCATCTCGAATTCTTTCAATTGTATTACAGGAGTTAGCTTGCATTTTTTTTCTAATCTCATTTGATGTAATTTTGAGTTTAATTTCAAGTCAAGTTAATGGGTTTTGCTTAAATCTTCATGCTCTGTTTTTTCGTTTCCTTCGTTCAGCTTCTGTAAGAAAGTTTTCCATTTATGTTTGTACAAGTCAAGGCAAAAGGGAGAGATAAGGAAATTTACTCAAATACCCTTGCCATTTTTGATTTAATTTCAATTAATTACTTTTGCTTGAATTTCTAGGAAAACCCAAATTACATTTCATAAGTTAGTTTTTTTTATTAAATTTCATTATGAAATCTTTCTTTAAAATTAGTTTTATGTTTTTCATTAAAAATATGAGCTAAACTTCTTAGGGGGTTCAAGGATGTGAACTCCCTAAGAAGTAAATGTAGCCAAAATTTCAATGAAAACCAAGCCTACATCTCAATTGTTTGCTTGTGTTTATTTAATTTCCGTTGAGATCCTAGATTGATCAACTAGGGTTTCAACTCAAGCTTAGATCTAATACCGACAGGGTTAGTGATAAGCGGATTTCACACAAGTAATGGAGTAAAAGAGCTTAGACATAAGCCATTCCTTACCCTAGACATAGGGATTAAGGACTCCAAGACCCATAAAATTGTGAGCCAAAAATCATCTATGATGGAGGGACTATAGACATATAGAGCCCCCACTTAGCCTCCTAAAAAAACCCAATTTTCAGGTAATAGGAGATGCAATTTTGGTTTACAATTGAGTGTGGAGTAGGTTGGAATTGCAATTTTGGTTTGCAATTACGACTTAGGGCAATGACATTCTTGAGCCCCATCCTTTATCATTTCATTCTTAAGTTCATTCATATTGTCATTTCATATTGCCAATTTAGATTAGCAATTTAATTCTGCAATTTTAGTCTTTCGCACATTGCCATTCTGAAATAGCAATTGAATTAGCAATTTCGATTTTCCACCAACAACTTGATTTTTGCATTTTTACATTTCAAACTTGCAATTTGCCTTACACTTTTGCAAAACAAAATCTTTGTTACTCCGTTCCCTGTGGGATTCGATACTTGGTACTCAGATACCATTTTATATTACTTCGATCGCGTGCGCTTGCGTGAACACCGATCAATATTTTAGACATGAAAAGTGGAAAATGTCTTCTCTAACATATCAACATCAGTAATCTTTTATCCTCATAATTTTAATTTTGAACTAATTCTGAAGAGTGCGGAATTATACTCACTTACTGATTTAAAGTCCTGCAACCTCAGGTGCATCCAATCATAACGAGCTTTAGGAAGAATAACTGTTTTTTGATGATCGTACCTTTCTTTCAAACCTTGCCATAGAACGTAGGGATTTTTTATTGTAAGATACTCCATTTTCAATCCCTCGTGAAGATGATGGCGAAGGAAGATCAGGGCTTTTGCTTTTTCTTGATTTGATGCATCATTTCCTTCTTTAATTGTTTCTCCAAGATTCATAGAATCTAAATGGATCTCAGCGTCAAGGACCCATGACAAGTAGTTATTTCCATTAATATCCAGGGCCGCAAATTCTAGCTTTGTAAGGTTTGCCATAATAACACTATAAAAAATAATAATATATTCATATTAGAAATTTAACATAAACCAAATGCGTAAAAATGGCTTACCTATAAGACTTACCTTTAGCGGGAAAAATGACAGAGTCTCGTGCTGATAACGTGTTGTAAAATTGAGAGGCGAAACCGGGCACCAAAACTTTACCAAAACATATAATAATAATAATACTTTACCAAAACATATAATAATAATAATAATAATAATAATACAAGTGTTAGAATATAAAAGGGAGTATATATATATATATTATAAACAAAAGAAAGTAGAGATTTATGGCAAATTAAAAACAAATGAAATTAGAGAA
The DNA here is from genome assembly GCA_033996785.1 of Trichosanthes truncata. Classification (NCBI taxonomy): domain Eukaryota; kingdom Viridiplantae; phylum Streptophyta; class Magnoliopsida; order Cucurbitales; family Cucurbitaceae; genus Trichosanthes; species Trichosanthes truncata. The sequence continues at coordinate 39,402,272 of JAWPNB010000004.1, read as the reverse complement.
AATGGGAGAGAAAAAAGAAGATTGGAGAGATTTCTTTACCAATTGTCTATCTTTATTTATCCATCAAGAACCACTATATATAGGCAATTAGGAGAGCATGATGTGGTCCATTTGGACACCAATCTATGGTCTTTGTTGGACACATGGAAGACACTTTGGCTATGGATAAAATGCCACTTGGTATGGATATCAAATGGGCATGTGGAATGGGCATTTATATTTACAATATATTTTAAATTTTAAGAACCAAAATTATATTTTGGCCTATTTTTAATTGTGAGTTCTTAAAAATTTTGATTGTGTTTTGCTTATTTTGTATCAATAATTCACTTTAACCGTGAGTGAAAAAAATATATTGAATAAGATTACCACATTAATGTAACTACTAACTACTCATTAATAAACATTAGATACAAGTTCAAAATTTGTCTATATATATTCCTAACAATAGTTCAATATATATTCGAAAAATGTAGGTTTTAAATTCTCTCTCATATATCTAATAGGATTATATCTCCTAACCCACATTATTTCAGTGGAGATGTCGAAAATATGCTTTATGCATTATAATTATAATAAAGGATGAACATTTTATAATTAGTCAAACTATTCTCTATTATTTCATATTATATTGACTAAGTTTAAATGGTTTTATTAACAAATTCATTCCAATCAAATCTAACACTTATAATATAGAAAATTAATAAAGAAATCCTTGATTTATCTTATTTTTTCAAACATATGAAACTTATGGCTCATATAAAAGAGGGGAAAGATCTTAGAATTGTAAATACAGATAACTACAAATCACCTTTAAATAGCTTACCTATTTTGCATTTGAGACCCTTGTATTTTTTAAAATGAATTTAGACATCTATATATCTATATGATTTATTCTACATATATCATTTGTGCTAATTTTATCGTAAAACCTTATTGATAGACGAGTATCATTTGCAAGTTTACAGGTGTATAATTTACAAAAATAAGTCAATCACAAACAACATCAGCATAACAATCACAAACGGATAGAATAACCGTCTCGTTCCAAATATTTTCACCTTCCTTTTTCATTTTCTTTCAAGTTTGGCTAACACTTCTAATATATATATATATATATATATATATATATATATATATATATATATATTATTAGAAATAAGGAGAATTTCATTATCCTAACATTTTAAATATTTTTTATTACTACCCATCATATTATATAATTGTGAAAGGAATTTAAATCTATCTAAATCTAATATTTTTGTATATATAAACTCATCCTATTATATCTATCTAAATCTAATAAATTTGTATATATAAACCCATCATAAAAGGAATTTAAATCTATCTAGATCTAATATGTTGTACCAATGTGATTGGTTTTGGTTGTAAAATATATTAATAGAGAGAGGTGGGACCAGGCATTTTGCGGGGGAAAAAGAGTCAACGAGAAATCAATAAATAAAAATAAGCGGCAGAAATCGCTCCAAGGACCACGCTCTACTCTACTTGTACATTCCGCCACTTTTAGCTGAGAAATTTATGGCCTGTTTGGTATGCAATCTGAAAACAGAATTTTGAAAATAAGGGATTCAATGAAAACAGAGTTGTATTTCATGTTTTCAGATATGTGTTTGGTAGCAGATTTAGAAATTGGATTCCAATTTAAACAATTGTTCAAAATGTGTTCTATAATATATTTATAGACCATTAACTAGTTGTAGTTGCAAAACTAAATATTAGATTGAATATAATCCATTATTAATTAATTTATGAACATGATTTTTATTATAAAATTTGTACAATTATTATTTTACAATATCATATAATTTATAATATATTAAATTATACATATTTTAATTTAACAAAAATAAATTGAGTTTATAACATCAAAAACTATATTTATTAAAGTTTTGGTATTTTCTAATGTAATTCTGCATTTTAAATTTTCAAATTCAAAATCTGGATACAATGAAAACATAAAAAAGTTGTTTTCAGAATTTTCACTATTTGGATCACAGAATTCGGAAACAGTTTTCGAAAACAAGTCTGCCAAACGCATATTCATTGAACTCAGTGAATCTGAAAACATAAAACAGAATCTGGATTGCATACCAAACAGGCCCTTATGTCTTTGTTGTTTCCACTTCCATTTCCATTTCCCACCGCGTTTACTTTTTTTTTTTTTTATTTAAATTGGTGAATTATATTCTTCTAGAATCTTATCCTCTACTTTCGTTCCCACATGCACCCTTTTTTCCTCTCTTTCCATTTCATCACCAATGATCTCATCTTTTTGACTTTCTCAAGGCTATATTTCATCCAACCCCTAACAAATCCCTAATTATTATGATCGTACATATTTAATGACGATGTGGATTTGTAGAACTTCATATCTTGTTAAATTATTCAAGCTTGTCTCAAGTGCTCGCGTTAGGAAGTTTCCTATCTATGGAAGTTTCTTGGTCTCACTTTGAATTGTGCTATTAGATAGTTTCTTGATCGAGTGTATGTATTTTGTGGAGTTAGGATGACACTAGTGTGATGTCAACCAACAACACTCTCATAGTCAAGTTAGTGAAAGACTTGTACGTGTGAGAGAGCTTAGTGAAGATGATGAGCGAGAAAAAAGCTTCTATACTTAGGGAGTGTTTACCTCAAGTTAGATTGAAATCAACTGGCTTTTGAATTGGTTGTTGCAGAGGAGGATGTTTGTTGGTTGTTTGCATAAAAATGTGTGGTCAAAGGCATCATATCATCTACGGCTTGGTACTCGAGAAACACAATGATTGTGAGGGTTGTTTCCTAAACTTACTATTCCAAGTGCACTATTCACGGCGAGTAGATCTGTTGATACTTGCATGTCAAACAAGGGGTTCAATCCCGTGGCAAATCTAGAAACTTATGTGAGGGGGGCTTGATATATTTTGATATTAGTACTGATTCGAAATTTTATGTTAGAGATTTTAAATATATATATATATATATATATCGAGACTTTGATATATTTTGATATTAGTTTGTCCAATAAAAAAAAACACACACACACACACACACACACACACACACACACACACACACACACACACACACACACACACACACACACACACACACACACACACACACACACACACACACACACACACACACACACACACACACACACACACACACACACACACACACACACACACACACACACACACACACACACACACACACACACACACACACACATCGAGACTTTGATATATTTTGATACACACACATCGAGACTTTGATATATTTTGATACACACACATCGAGACTTTGATATATTTTGATACACACACATCGAGACTTTGATATATTTTGATATTAGTTTGTCCAATAAAAAACATGATCATACTTTTTGTATAAATATATACAAAAAAAAAATATGAAACTTGAAATAATAATTATAGTGGCTTATAGAATTATTTATTAAAAAATAATTTACTAATGTTTAAAAATATTTTTTTATTATTTTATGTTTTGTAAATTGTAAATACTTTATAGGTAGACTTTTTTTTAAAGGAAATGTGACTTACCATTCAAATATATAAGAAATAAAGGTTTAAATTATTTATCTTAGATTAAAATAACAATTTTTTAGTATATTTTTAAATCAATGAAAATAATACACTTTTATAAATATAAGGTTAAAATAGCCTTTTAGTCTCTATACTTTGAGTTTCATTCCATTTTAGTTCATGGACTTTCAAACGTAATTTTACTCCTTGTACTCTCAATAAAGTTTAAAATTGGTCTCTACCATTAGTTTCAAGTTAATTTTTATCGAAATTAGTTAAATAATAATAATAGTTTACATGCAATAAAAGACACAATGAGAATATATTATCGAAATTTATAAAATGAAGGCTAATAGAGACTACTTTTGTAACGCCCTGCAACTTCAGGCACAATTAATTTCCATTTTATGTATATGTTTGGGGTGAACGTTTAATTTTTTCTTTTAAAATCGACTCGAGGAGTATCGGAGTTTAGTGGGTAAATTTAAGTAATTAAGTTTTTATAACCTTAGCGAAAGATTTTCGATCTAGATCAAATCTCTTAATTTTGGAAAGTCGCTTTTACCCAAAGAATTAGTCCTAAATCTCATAGGAATCTAGATTTTTGTTTGGAAGATAGACTTTTAAATAGCCCTAAATCTTTCCTTTGTTTTAAATAATGAGCTTTTTGTTTAAGATTAAAAGAAGGAATATTTTTAGTTGGTGGAAAGATAGCCCTAATCCCCAATTTTCTCCTTCCTCCCCCTTCTTCACGATTAAACACCATCTCCATTCATCTTCTTCTTTTCCATCTTCGCACAGGCAGCCCCTCACACCTATCTCCTTCTTCTTCAATCTCGCATCAGCAACCCACCATCCATCTCACTCTTCTTCTTCGTTCCGGCAAGTATCCCGTTGCGTTCGCGGATTTACTGCAGTTTGGAGCGTTTTCTGGCGAATTCGAGTTGTTCCGTGCGTTTTCTCTTCAATTTGACAAGGTTTGTCGCATACCCATGCCTAATCATCTTTAGATTTACGTTACCCATACCCTAAGTACCTTTGATTTGTAGTTTTATCTTGTTTGGACTCAAAACAACTCACATTTGTAGCAGTTTACTGTCAAAAACGGGATTGACAGCAGACTCATTCGAATTCCTTCTTGCTTGTCGAGGTTTGTCTCTCACCCATGCTTAATTGACTTTAGTTTTGGATTACCCATACCCTAAGTACCTTTGATTTGTAGTTTTATCTTGTTTGGACTCAAAACAACCCACATTTGAAGCAGTTTACTGTCAAAAACGGGATTGACAGCAGAGTTCTAGTCAGTTCGGCACTGTTTGGTAAGTTTTGACACGCTTTAGATCCTTTCAAAATCATTTAAAGTACCTTAGTTCAGTTGCTAACCTTTGAGACTTTTGTTTATAGTTCCTAGCCAATTCGAACTCGTTCGAATAACCTTCCAATAAGGGATCAAGTTCGTATCGGTGAGTTTTGGTGAAAATAATTAGTTTAGACCTTTTCGCAACCTTTTTAAATGCCTTAACTTAGTCTCGTTCCTTGTTTAGGATTGGAATTAGTTTCGGACTATACAAACTAAGTTTAAAGCCGTTTTTGGGAACCTTATCGACTTACTTTAAGGGCGCTTTAATACATTTTGTAAGTAGAATTCTACCGGTTGGGTTTGGTTGTTGCTTGTTAGCATGTTGTGTGTGTTCTAAATGCTTGCCTATGTATACTTTATTGCAATGAATTGTTCTGTGATTCTAAATGTGTTGAGTATGACATGATGAATTGTTTTCTCCGTGCTTAGCATATTGCCTTGTTGCGTTCGAATAATCTAGCGAAGCATAGCGAATTATTAGCGTTAGTTGTGAAAGCATGTTATGGTTGTTGCTTAGTTTTGGCATAATCAAGAACTAAAAGCATGATGCGTAGGATTCATACATTCTAGCAAGAATGAGTAAGGTTAGTGAACCTTAGGTGGGCTAAAAGAAAATGGATAAGCACTAGAATGCCTTGGGTAAAAATGGTCAAGGATCTATACATTGTTATACATCGAGGCCTTGGGTAAAAATGGTCAGGGGTCGATGTGGCTAAGTCATCGTTTGCCTTGGGTAAAATGGTCAAGGGAGCGATGCACAGTTCGAGGCCTTGGGTGAAAATGGTCAAGGGTCGAACGCTGAGCACCGTAGAGGGTCGTTGAGGCCCTGAGTAAAAATGGTCAGGGGTCGGCGGGTCTCGAAAGGATTAGTCTCAGGTAGCTTGTGACGGTTAAACATGAGTGATTTAAGTGACTCGGTGACGTTTGAAAGAGTATGATGAGCTTGGGTGGTGAAACCATATGCATGAGATTAATAGGGTACATTTGTGAGTATAACTCAGTGACTTAAGCATGTTGTATGTGCTGTTGTGAGAGCTTTATGTGTTTCTTATTTTGGAAAGCATGATACTTGCGAGCTTGTTGTCTTCTTTTGTATGTTGATTGTGGCCCTTCAGGTGTGAGCTACTTACCAGTACGTGTTATGTACTGACTCACTACCAGGTTTTGCAGGTGACGACGTATGTTACAACCCTGGTGATGCTGAAGAGGAGGCATGAGAGGAGAAAGGCCATAGTGGAACATTTATCTTTAATGTAGTCGACTCGTTGCGTTAGTGCAATCGAACTATAGTTATAATTGTCTTGAAATTTAGGCGTCAGTATTGTTGTTCTTTTCCGCTTTAAAATGGACTATTAAACTTATTAGATAGCTAGAACTATAGGTTGTGATGCTTACTTTATAATTTATTTTGCGTCGAGACCTGTAAAAAGTTCGCTAGAGTGCCTTGTTGTCTTTTGATTAAACGTATTTGTCTTGTTTGAAAGAAGACTGAGAAAGTTTTATCAATTCTAAATTTGAGTTGTCAAGTGACCCTAAACTTGTGGTAATTATCTGACTTGGAGTTTGGAATGGTTTTCTGGTTATCTGGTTATAGGAGTGCAAATTCTTGTTTAACAGGTGCTAGGAAATTTTTGGGTAACTCCTAGTTATGCCGTTATGCTGCCGAAATTTCGGGGCTTACCGGTTGTAAGTTAGTAGCGTTCCCTAGAATAGGCTAAATTTTGGGGTCGTTACAACTTTTTTTATTAAAAAAAAGTTAACAATAAACTAATTATATGGACCAATTTTAAGCTTTATTAAAAGTACAAGACTAAATTTGGACATTTGAAAGTACATGAATTAAAATAGAATGAAACTCAAATTATAGGGATGAAAATGGTATTTTAACCTAAATATAATATATAAACAAAAAAGAAATAAAAGAAAGGGAAGTACCCAAATCTTTACTAACGGAATTACATAACATAAATATATATATATATATATATATATATATATATATATATATATATATATATATAAAGGAAGTGCTCAATAACAGCGGAATTAACATAATATAGGAATATATAAACAAAAAAAAAAAGAAAAAAAAAAAAAGAAAGGAAGCCCTCAAAAACATATATGAAATTTGCAAATGCATTTGCATCCCTCACGAATCGAAGTCAAATAGTACATGTGAATTATTTTATAATAATAGGATATATCACAAAGTTCAGGGGGCTCCACCCTTTGGGCCTACTGTAGATTCGCCATTGAGTTCAACATACGTCTTTATCATCAATTGGTTAGGTGTGATGTGTTTTCCTTGAAGAGTCGATGAGCTTGGAAAGGTTGGCCCTATTAGGCTTCTAAAGGGCATCTTTAGTCTAACTGATACTTTCCTTGGAAATGGATCTCATTTAAAATGTATACCAACGTCTCATATATTATTAGGTGAACTCATTTAGTTGGCCTAGTATGTCTTCATAATTATTTATTTGGTGACCTACTTAAAAAGATAAATGCATAAGAAAGACATAAAAAGTGATACTCTTTATATCAAGGATAGTGTTTGGAGAGAGAAATACAACTTTTTCCCTCTCCTGAGAATAAAAGGGAAAAGGACCACATTTTTTTCATTATGTTTTTGAAGTAAAGTTTCTTTTCACTTATCCAAGTCTTTCAATGTCTAATTTTTAAGATTTATCAGCTCGATTATAACCCTTTTTTTAGATTTTTTTTTTTGTTAGTTCAATAATTGTCGAAGTGGTGGATCGAACCATCGATGATAATTAATGTCTTATCCACTAAGCTATTTTCGAATTGACTTTTAGAGTTGATTTATGCAATAATTTTCATAAATTTAATCTTACAATTTTAGGGCCCATTTGGTACGCCAATCTGAATTTTGTTTTATGTTTTTAGATTCACTGAGTTTGGCAAATATACATTTGACGGACATGTTTTTCAAAACTATTTTCAGATTCAGTGATTCTAATAGTGGGAATTCTTAAAACAACATTTTTATATTTTCAATGTATTCCATTTTAAATTTAAAAATTTTTAAATGTAGAATTATATTAGAAAAGATAAAAACTTTAATAAGTATAGTATTTCATTTAGTTAGGCTAGTATGTCTCCATAATTATTTAGTCGGTGACCTCTTTAAAATGAATGCATAAGAAAGAAGTAAAATGTGATGCTCTTTCCCTCTCATGAGAATGAAAGGGAAAAGGATCACATTTTTTTTCATATGTTTTTTAAGTAAAAACATTTTCACTTATCCTAAGTCATTGAGGCTAATTTTTACAATTAAAAAATCAATTTATATTCCTAAATTTTGGAGTTGTATCAATTAAAACCTCAAACTAATAATTGTATCAATTTAAACTATAAACTTTCTTAAGTGAATCAATTTAGATCATTCGTTAGTGATCTGTAACTATTTTCACTTGATTCCATTTAAAATAAACTCAAAATCCCTAATAATAAAATTATTCTTCTCTCAAAATCCTATCAAAGTAGCCAAAAATATTTATGACATAATTTTTCCTAAATAAGTCAAGAAAAGTAGAAAAAAACGGAAAGATGAAAAATCACTCAAATTAATTGAAAAACTGCTACTATAAATTTGATCTCAACATTTCTATTTAATATTACTAATCCCTATATTTAAAGAAGTCTTATATATATGAGAAAATTATGCATTAAAAGCTTAATTATAATCATCCTTATGCAACAATTCTTTCTTTTTTTTTCTTTTTTTTTTTTTTGAGTTTAACAACATTTGAGAGTGAAAGATTTAAACTTATAATTTCTTGATCGATGATACATGTCAAAACCACTAAACTATGCTCAATTTGGCAACCATATTCCCAAATTTAATATAAGAACTTTAGATATTTCCATTTTCCAATCCTAAAAAAGCATATAAATGACTCACAAAATGAAAGGAACAAAAAAAAAAGTTGAAATCGTGTACATGAATTTCACCACATGGGACGCCATCCATGACTAACCGTAATGTCCACCACAACTTGTCGCACTTTCACCACCACCACCCACTCCCCACCCTTCCCATCTCACTCTCCAAAATCCCTAAACTCCCCTCCTAAATATAAAAACAAAAAGTTTAAAAATGACATATTTGGTATCTTTTCTCAATTTCATTTCTTATTTTTAGATTAGGTTTATTTTCGAAAATAATATTTTGATTGTATTTAAATTCTACCACATGGAAAGTAAAAAAATTTAAACAACATCTACAAGACTACAACCATGTTCTCATATTTCAAATCAACTATCAAATACATATTAAAAAACAATAAAAATATGTCATACAAATCTGTTTTACATTGACCGAACACTATTGTATAATAGACCTGACACAAATACCTCCTAATAATGTGTAGATAGAGATTTGAAAATCTCCTGACTTCCTAATAACAAATAGGAAAAAATTAAATTTTCTCCTAAACTTATTAAGTTGTATCAATTTTTATCCTAAATTTTTAATTTCAGCAAATTACTCTCCAAACTAGATAATCGTTGCAATCTCAACTTTAAACTTGAAGAAGTATTTCAATTTTTATCCTATGATAAGTTTTCATTTGAAAATTTATTAAAAGAAAGTAAAAAGTTGCAACATACAACTAAGTTTAAGATATCAAATAAAAATTTTAAGGTGAAAATTCAAAATGGAAAATTTCCCTAACTAATAACTAATACAGAAAATACGTTCAAAATCAGCATTTCTCTCTTGACGCGGACCCACGCTCAAGTCCAAATCATTCTCCAGCTTTCCTTGCAGTACACGACACCATTTCCCACCGTCTTCCTCATTCCCTTCATTTTTAAACCTTCACTTCCCTTGACTTTTCTCCGCCATGGCCATGCCCGCCTTCTCCCTTCCCCACCAACCTCCAATTTCTCCCATAATAACCCTCTTCACCCCCATAACTCCGATCAAAACAATCATGTCCTCTCGCTCTAACACCGCCGCCCATGGCGTTCTCTTCTCCCTCCTCCTCCTCCACTTCCTCTCCGTCTCCGCCCAGTCCCAACTCTCCCCGGACCCCAGATCCGACCCCTATCAGTACCGCCTCAGCGGCTCCATGGCCGTCATCATCGTAATCCTCATCGCCGCCCTCTTCTTCATGGCCTTCTTCTCCGTCTACATCCGCCACTGCAACGACGCCCAATCCAATACCGTCCGCCCTCTCTCCGCCGCCGGAGCCGGACGCTCCCGCCGTGCCACCCGCGGCCTCGATCCCGCCCTAATCGAAACCTTCCCCACTCTGATTTACTCAGAAGTGAAAGAGCACAAAATCGGTAAAAGTGCACTTGAATGCGCCGTCTGCTTGAACGAATTCGAAGACGACGAAACGCTGCGTTTAATTCCCAAATGCGATCATGTATTTCACCCTGAGTGTATTGACGCTTGGTTGGCTGCTCACTCTACTTGTCCCGTTTGTCGCGCTAATTTGAACCCGCAACTCACTGAGTCCGTTCACGGAGTTAATGAGTCCAACTCCGAGTCTGATCCCGAGTTGGACCGAGTTCGGGATGTTGAAGCTCAGTCCACCGACGTCGTTTTGGAGTCCAATCCCCCACCGATGACTCCACCGCTGGCTGTTCAGATTCCGATGGAGTCAGATAACAAGGCGTTGAATCGGAACCGTACACGTGGATCCCGATCGAACAGGTTGCGGTGGCTATTCCCTCGGTCTCACTCGACTGGACACTCTCTGGTTCAGCCTGGGGAGGATACTGAGCGGTTTACTCTCCGCTTGCCGGTTGAGATAAGGAAGCAGGTGGTGAACCGGAAGCTGAACCGGGCAACGAGCATGGTGGTTTTGGGGAGACAGAGCAGCTCGATGAGGGCGTACCGGTTCGGTTCGGGTGAAGGGAGTAGTCGAGGGAAGTATTACCGGAGGCTCGAGCGGTTGGACCGGACGTCGAAGTCAGACCGGTGGGTTTTGTCGATTACGCCGCCGTTTTTTACGCGGATGTCGTCGATGAAGACTCCCAGAGGAGGGGGAGGAAGTAACCATGGCGAAGCGGGTTCAGTATTGGGTTCAGGGCGAGAACTTGGACCGGGGAATTCCACGGCCGATTCAAGTAGGCTTCCGGTTTGAAGTAGTTTTTGTTTTATTTTTTATTTTTTTGCCACATTATAGATATATATTACTTGTGAATTTCCTAAGGGGAATTTTCTTTTTGTTTCATATAGATTCATTTACCTCCAAAGTCGTGTATAAAAATTCTTGTTTATTGCCCTAAAAAAAAATCTTGTTTATTATTCTTTCTATAGATGTTGGCCTTGGTGCATATACTTTTAGTTTTGTTTTTAGGGGCTGTGATCATAAATAATGAATAATGTAATGCTTTTTTTTTCAAAAAAATAGTTTCTTGAAATTCAAGGGTTTTTTTTTTATTGAAGGATTATTTTGTAGGACGGCCTTTTTTTATTTATTTATTTTCTATAAATAACGATAAAATACGAGCTATTTAATAAATACATTTGGATTTTATTTTTATGGTAAAATGAAAAAAGAAAATGTTTTCAATTGAAGTAGATATGGGATACTAGATTAGATTTTTAGCTTTTATTTAATTATATTGAATTTGTAAATGTTTACCATAGGTAATTTAGAGATAGATAGGTAGGTGGTAGCGTAATAATTGGACCTTTAAGATAAGGTTAGGAAATTGAAATTCAACCCTTTTTAATTAGGTTAATTAATGAACTAAGTTGTTATTTCAATTGAGGTTTTTTTTCTCTATTTTTTTCTTTTTTGTGTGTGTTTAGTTGATTGGTTTAAGTCGATTCAATCGGTACTAACTTTCTTCGTGATTGATATTAGTAAAGAGTAGTAATTAGCGGTTGCGAGTGAGGACTTAAACTTAGAGGGAATTGTGAGTGGTGGTGCAACGTTTGTGAGGATCAATGGGGGTGGTAGTATAGTTTGCTAGAGAACTAATGAGTAATGAACGTGAAGAACCTAAAATGTGAGGGAGAAATTTTCTAGTACGACTAGAGTATCTACTCCCCTCATTTTTAAAGTGATACTAATGTGACAGATAGATAATAGAATATCTACACTCACATAATACTAGAATTTTCTCATGAGAGGAGAAGCATGCTTGTGTGTTCTTTGTGTGCTTGTGTGATCTAAGGTGAAAAGTAAGAAGTAAGATAGATAGGGAGCCACATCTGAGCGTACGAGAGTAGCCATGAATTCAAAACTCAAAACTATGTCATTTTATACAATATTTCGGTCCATCTAGTAGAGAGACTATTTTCTTTTTCTCACTCAAAATTGAACCAATTTGGTCAGTTTTTAAATTTTTTTTGCACTTTCTAAGTAAATGAAACTATTTCGTGAAACTCAAGAATTATATGTTATGTTTTGAAAACTCAAAAATTAAAAAGACATAAAAGATGCAGATATAAATTTAATTGCTTAAGCTACCATGCCTCATTGACATGTGTACAGAATCGCACCACCTTTTTCTTTTTCCATTAAATTGATACCTAAGTTAAGGTGTCACTATTAGATACATTACATTTAAACGATACGAACAAAGTCATAAACTTTTTTCCCCCACAAAAGCAAGTTGAAAATTTTTAATTGGAATAATTGAGAAAACAAGGAAAACAACCCGGCTGTCACTTTTTGACTGTTTCCATATAAGAATATATTCTCTAAATCTCTTCTTCCATGCAATTTCCTTTGGATCATCATACTTTTATATTTCTATTAACAAAACTATTTTATTGCTAGCTTTATTAAAAAAGAAAAAAATATCAATAGTCCAAAGTTTTACATTTTTTTAGCTAAATAATTGTGAGGTAGACATCGAATTATCAATTTTCAGAATAGATGTCTTATCCTTGAAAAAAAAAAACTATTTGATGTTATTTAAAATTTTTCTTTTGTTAGTATTGAATTTGATGTGAGTGATTAAATTTAAAAAAATTAATATTACGCGTATAAGTGACATTGACTAATATTAATAATAATACCCATTTTGAAATTGAGGTTAAAATATATTTTTTTGGTCCATTGTACCTTAGCGTGTTGTAGTAACATCTTTAATGTGTGTATAGCATTTTAGTCTATTAAAAAATGCAACGAAGAGTCTTTCTTGTTAAAATCCTTATTCTAATATTCATACAGACAGACAAATAATTTAGTAAATTTTAATTTTAGATCGTAAGGATTCATTACATCATTCACTTGTTCATATTTCATTTCTAGGTTATTTTCTGATCAAATTTGTAAAGATTTAATCGTTAGATTATTGGAAAATATAAAGATTAATAATTTATACCATGCGCTATAAGGAATAAAGTGTTACAAGAGCTCAAGAACATCATCTAATATATAGTATGCTTTAATCTTGAGAATCAATCATTGTTTTAATTTCTTCAGAGAAAATATAAAATAGTATTTTATATTAAAATATAATTATACGAACAGAATTTTGTCTGAGAATCCTATTTTGCAGTGGTACACAGGTGCACAGAAACATCTGATCTTTTTTTTTCCCCAAAAGTTTCTTTCAAAGTCACATCTAAAATTGTCTATATAAAATGAAATTATTAATTATATATATTTTAAAAATTGTTGGTTGATTTTCATTCTTTCATCTATTCTTATCGACAAAAAAAAAATAATAATAAGACAATTATAATAATAAACAAAATATGTATGAAGATAGAAATCATGTACAAATTTATAATAATGCACCTCCCACCTCAACCTACACTATTACTGTACCTACCTAAAAACGAATCCCAATTCAATTTAATTTAAAATTAGAGAGGATTAAAGATTTTTCAATAAAATAGTATATGAATAACAAGTATACTCCAATAGTTTAATCCAAAGAGAATAATCACACTATTAAAATTTATATATAAAGTGAGAGATATGGTTATTTTTTTAAAAAACTTTAAAAAAGTTTAAATGTCCCACAAAGTGCTAAATTTGATTAAAAGTAAAATTTTAAGAAATATTCCTTGACTCTCTATTTGGTAATTGCATTGTACACTTTAATATCAATTCATAGCATCTTTGTCACATCTAAAAAAAATATGTATCATGTAAGAAATTAAAGTTGTTGAGATGTGTTAGCAACAAATATTTTAAGAAATTTAATAGAATCTTAGAATCAAATTAAAACTTTTAAGATCATAAATATCAAATTAGAATAAGCACAATCCTAAAGACTAAAATGATAATTTAATCTAAAAATTATTTTAATTAATAATTAATATTTTATACTTCTTAAATAAATTATACATATTTTATATTCAAATTGGTAGTAATTTTGTCGACATTTTCTATATTTTGTTGAAACTATTATGGCATATAAAAACAACCATAGACCCTACCATCAATACCAAACCTTTTAATTTATGAAAAATATTGACACAGTGATGAATATATATTTTTTTCTCTTAGTTGGTAACTGGTAAGTCTAAATACCCTTCTTTTTTTTTTCTTTTCTTTTTTTTTTTTTTTTTTTTTTTGAAACTAGGGAAATCTTTTCTTTTGGTGTAATGTTGGGCATTTATGATATTGGTCATTTTGCCTAAAAGAAAGTACTTTTTATTCTCAAATGTTAGGGCATGTTTAGAAATAATTTTAGAAATAGTGATTTTAGCATAATTGATTTGTTTTAATTGATTAATTAAAAGTAATTTTCATATAATCATTTTAATATTTGGTTCTACAGTTTTAATAGTGATTTTCGTACAATTAAAAGTGATTTTCAATGATTAAGGGCATGTTTGGGAGTGATTTAGAACAAATGTTTTGAGCTAAGTGATTCAATTATAATTAATTTTGTAAAAGTTTTAGTATAATTCATTTTAATTTTTGGTTCCACACTTGTTAAAGTGATTTAAATTTAATTAAAAGTATTTTTTTAAATGATTAATATTTGTTTTCAAAGGTGATTTTAGAATCATCAAATTACTAAAAAGAGTATTACATTTGAGATTAGAAATAATTAGGTGGCAGATAAAAGTTATACAAAGAGAACTAAAAATTAAGAGAGAAAAAAGATATAAAGCTAGAGAAAAGTTTCAAAGAGAAAAAACTGTTAGAGACATGGAGGAATAAAAATTTTAGAGAGAGTGACAAAAAATTTAGAGAGTGAAAATTTTAATAGAGAGAGCAAAAATTTAAAGATAGAGAAATAAAATTCAAGAGATATACAAAAATTTTGGAGAGAATGATCAAAATTTTAGGGAGAAAAACTTTAATGAAGAGAAAAAAGTTAAGAGTCAGGGACAAAAAGTTCAAGAGCAAAAGGGGAAAAAGTTCAAGAACAAAAGGTTGGAGCAAGAGATAAAATATAAATTATAGAGAGAGGAAAAAAAAATTAGAGGTAAAAAAAGTTAGAGAGAGCTAAAACCATTGGAGAGCAAAAAAAAAAAGTGAGAAAAAAGAATAAAAATTTTAAAAAGATAATAAAATAAGAGAGACATTATAAAAACTTTAGAGAGAGAAAAATTGGCATTATGTAAACAATGATGAAAAACCTCAATGGTGATGATTTTGAAAAAAACACACTTTTTAATTGAAATTTATGAATTTTTATAATAGATGACGATTTTGAATTGTCACCAAAAGATAATTTTTTTAAATATGAAATAATAGTCATTTTAAAAACAAAATCACCAACAATCACTTGACAAAAATCACTTGGGAATCACTTTCCAAGTGATTAATCAGGAATCACTTGAAGTGATTTTAGATACTTCCAAAATTGCTTCTTCATCATTGCCAAACATCACAATTTTGAAAGAAAAGTGATTTTGGGCATGTCAAAAGTGATTTTGATCATTCCAAAATCACTCCTAGGCATGTTTGGGAATGATTTTAGAAATAGTAATTTTAACACAATTGATTTGTTTATAATTGATTTATTAAAAGTTATTTTCATATAATCATTTTAATGTTTGGTTTCACAATTTTAATAGTGATTTTCATACAATTAAAAGTGATTTTCAATGATTAAGGGCATATTTGGGAGTGATTTAGTTATAATCAATTTTGTAAAAGTTTTAGTTATAAATCATTTTAATTTTTGGTTCCAAGTGATTTAAATTTAATTAAAAGTATTTTTTTTTAAATGATTAATGTTTGTTTTCAAATGTGGTTTTAGAATCATCAAATTACTAAAAAGAGTATTACATTTGAGATTAAAAATAATTAGACGGTGGTAGACAAAAGTTATACAAAGAGAACTAAAAATTAAGAGAGAAAAAGATATAAAGCTAGAGAAAACTTTCAAAGAGAAAAAAACGTTAGAGGCATGGAGGGATAAAAAATTTAGAGAGAGTGACAACAAATTTAGAGAGAGAAAAATTTAATAGAGAGAGCGAAAATTTGAAGATAGAGAAATAAAATTTGAGAGATATACAAAAATTCTAGGGAGAATGATCAAAATTTTAGGGAGATAAACTTTAATGAGAAAAAAAAGTTAAGAGTCGGGGACAAAACATTCAAGAGCAAAAGGACAAAAAGTTCAAAAACAAAAAGTTAAAGCAAGAGGTAAAGAATAAATTATAGAGAGAAGAACAAAAAAAAATTAGAGATAGAAAAAGTTAGAGAGAGCTAAAACCATTGGAGAGAAAAAAAAAGTGAGAAAAATAAATAAATATTTTAAAAAGAGAATAAAGTAAGAGAGACATTACAAAAACTTTAGAGAGAAAAAAATTGACATTATGTAAATAATGGCGAATGACCTCAATAGTGACGGTTTTGAGAAAACGCACTTTTTGATTAAAATTTATGAATTTTTATAATAGATGACGGGTTTTAATCGTCAAAAACCGTTATTTTTTTAAAATATGAAATAATAGTCATTTTAAAAACAAAAGTACCTACAATCACTTGACAAAAATCACTTGGGAATTACCTCCCAAGTGATTGACCGAGAATCACTAGAAGTGATTTTGAATACTTCCAAAATCACTTCCTCACCATTGTCAAACATCACAATTTTGAAAGAAAATTGATTTTGGGCATGTCAAAAGTGATTTTGGTCATTCCAAAATCACACCCAAACATGTCCTTAATCTCTCCAACAAGTGATATTGTTACAATCACCTACTCTTTTTGGCTTTAAAATATATATATTGTAGTCGTGGAGATGAGACTTCAAACTTTTAATTTAAAGGAATGTTATTAAAAGTCTTAACTACTAAAATATGCTCAAATTGACTTCATTGTTAAATTCAATTCTAACTTGTTTTCTTCTTACCAAAATGAGTAAAATAAGTCATTGTTGTAGTTGATATATTGATTAATGAAGGTAAGTGTGACATTTCCATTTTTTAAATGAGAATGAAGTGGCATGATCGGGTAACTAGTTAGATAGATTAAAAATGAGAATGAACAAGAAAAGATTTGGTAGAATGACAGAATAGATAATTGAATTTGATTATCTAGTTAAAATTGGAGTTGAAGTACTGTAATTGTTAGATTGTTGCATCATAATGAAGGGGACGATTTAACTTAAGAAATAAGAGTTTCTAGGTTAATTGGATCAAGCATACCATCAACCAACGTCAATGACAAAAACTAAAGGTAGATATAATTTAAAGTCTAAGGACATCGATATCGTAAATGAAATTTATTAAAGATCAAGATTAATTGAGGAGATATTAATTGTGTTTAAGCGTATATATTGGACTTTTTAAAATATTTATTCAACTTCTAATGAAGGTTGCCAATATTTTTTATGAGTAAAAAAAACTTCAATAATGTACTTTGAAATAATGAGATATAAACTCTATTTTTTTTTAGAAAAATATATTACCATAATGGTAAGAATGGACGGAAACATTTTTTTTAGTACAATAGGGTAGAGTATGAGGATTTGAACTTTCAAATTCATGGGAATGAGTACATGTCAATTACATTTAAATTAAGCTCATGTTGGCAAAATGATATAGAAACCTATGAATCCAACTTATGGAAAAATTATTCAATGTAGCTCCACCAATCTTTAAATTGTTGGATATATGGTAAAATCATAAATTTTAGTTTATTTCTCCTACATCTAACGATATAAAACTATCAGCCACACATTGTACCAACTTCCTTGCATAATTTCTCCAACTTATGAGGGGAGGCGTTGGTGTATGAATTAGGTATGCCTTTTGACAATATTAACTCAAACTTGCATGCTCCTGGTCTACATTTGTCCTCTTGCTCTCTCTTTCTACACTAAAAAAATTATAATACAAAGTGACGCTACTCGCCATCAAAGAGTTAAATGTTTGATGAACTTGATCGAATCTAAATAAAAATCAAATATATTTAATAATTACTTTTTCTAATTATGTACTCAATCCACTTACATGCACAGACAAATTTAACGAGACAATCCTTTGAATAAATTGAATAAGCTTTATGTTAAAGCAAATTTGAAGCTAAACGATTTTTTGTTTGTCAAAAGAGGAAAGCTTTTCCTTTTGTGTAATGCATATACATGATATTTGTCATTTTGCCTAATGGGAATTGCTTTTATTCTCAAGTGTTACATGATTGTAACTACTTTTCCACCTAATCTAATCTTTTAATCTTCTCTATCCCCAAGTGGTGTACCACAATCACTTTAACTTTCATATTTTAATATATTTTTATGAAAAAATACGCTTTTGATCTCAAAATTTTGGATTTGGTTGCATTTGGGTCTTTGAGTTTTTAAACTCAACAATTTTATCTTTAAAGTTTGTATTTAGTTTCATTTTGGTTCATCCATCAATTTTTCCGTTAATTACTAAGGAAAAGCTGACTAGGCATTTGCTTGTTATTATTTTTTTTGATATTCTAAAATAAGAAAAAAACACTTTTTTATTTTTTTTTCCTTTTCTCTCTCTTCTTTGTCCGTCCTCCTCTCATCCTTATCTCTCCTTCCATCCATGGCCACCACCACAGTCTGTCGCTTTTCTTCTTCTTCTTCTTTTTTTCTTTTCCTTTTTCTTTCTTATCTTTCCCTTCTTCTTCTTTTCTTTTTTCTCTTCCTCCTTTCTCCCCTTCTTCCCCACATTTAAAAAAAGAAAGTAAAAAATATACATCTGGAACGAACCCAGATATGGGTTTTGTGTGTGTGTTTGAATTGGGAAATTGAATCAAAGAAAAGAGAAATCGCTGGTGATTGGGAGTTTAAAATGGTGGCTGGTGGTGGTGAGTTGGGTATTTTTGATTGATTAGCTTTTCACAGCCACTGAAGCCAAAAGAATTGCGTATTCAACTTTTGAGTTTGTTTTTTACGAATTTTCGTCTCTGATTGTTTGTTGAAGGTTGGTTGTTTCCTCAGGCTGCTCAACAGTATGGAAAATTGAAGAAAAAAAAAGAGGTTAAATTACAAATTTTGTTCCAAATCTGCATCTCACTTTTTTTTTTAAGCCGTAGGGAAGAAGGGGAGAAACCAGAATGGAGAAAATAAGGGCGTACAAATAACTCGATAACCCAAGTAATTCGGACTACCCAACCCAATGGGTTGGGTTAGATTTTTTTTGATTTGGGTTGAGTTGAAATTTTGGAAAATCGAAATTGTGGGTCGGTTCTCTGGTTAGCCTTCTTAGTCTCGAGTTGACCCCGACCCAACCCAATCCAAAATTTATATGTTTTTATATATATATATATATATATTATTTATGAACTTTTAATATTTTTTATCTAGGATTGTAACAAAGATTAAGATGTTATGAATTTTGAAGTTTGATATTTGAATTTTATGTGATTTTAGTTATTAATTCAAGCAAAATTTTAAGAAAATTATTAAAAAAAAAAAAAAAATCAACCCGACAACCCAACCCAACCCAACCAAAATATTTTCGGGTTGGGTTGGGTTGTAACCCTTGATTAGGTCATTCAGGTAGCCAAACCGAATTTTTGGATTGGTCTCAAAAAACTCTTCAACCCAACTCAACCCAATCTGTGTACACCCTAGGAGAAAGAGAAAAGAACAAGAAGGAAAAGAGAAGAAAGAGGGGAAAAGAAAGAAAAAGAAGAAGAAAAGGGCAGACGACAGCAGCAACTATGGATGAGAGGAGGAAGGAGAAATAAGAGAGAAGAGGGAGAAAGAAGAGAGAGAACAAAAAGAAAAATATGAAAAAAAACGTTTTTTTATTTTAAAAATTAAAAATATAAAAAATATATATATATTGTTTTTAATTAAAAAAAACAAATATCACGCTAGCTGTCTGTTAGTAATTAATAGAAAAATTGATGGAGGGACCAAAATATAACATGCAAACAGTAAAATTGTTGGGTTTGAAAATTCATGGACTCAAATGCAATCAAACTCAAACTTCATGGATCAAAAGTGTATTTTTTCCCTTTTTTTTTTTCATCTATCACTAGAATGAAAAATTATTCATGGTAGCTAATATATTGATGGAGAGAATGTAGATGTGTGACATTCTATTTTAAAAAATGTGAAAAAGATGGTATGATCTGGTAGCTTGGTTGGATAGATTAGAGATGGATGAACATAACTAAATTTGGGAGATTGATGCAACTAATCGAATCTAGCGATTGGTTAAAATTGGAGCTATAGTGTAAATGTTGGTCTACAAAATCATAATGAAAGAGACTATTTATCTTTACTAATAAGAAATTAGGATTTATTTGGTAATTGGGATGAGCGTTCCATTAACTATTATTAAAGGCAAAGACTAAAGATTAGTATAATACAAGGTCTAAAGATGTAATTTAACTTTTTGAGATTAAAAGATTAAGAAGATACAATACTTAAGGTATTGAGGCATATTTAATTTAAGGTTTAACTTTTATTTAGTTCATTTTAGCTCTTGTACTTTCAAAATTTATGCATTTTTCTTGTACTTTTAAAATTGACCATTTTAGTATCTATTTGCAAAATTTTAACATAAATTATATGCACAGCAGAAGTCCTTTAATACAAAGTTATGACCACGTTTGAAAAGAATTATTATGTGTATTGCTATATTGTGATATGTTGATTAAAAAAATTGAAGGATCAAAGCAATCATTTTTTAAAAGTGTGTACAAGAATTTTGGTTTCTCCCGACAGTTTTTTTTTTCCTCCTCCTGACGCTGCAATGTTGTTGAAGAAACAGCTTTTCCCGACGCCACCTGAACGGCGTCAAAATAAGCACCTTTGCCGACTTCATGTTAAAGTGGGTCGGAAAAGGGTGACTTTTTGCTGACGCGCGCTTTAAACGACGTCGGAAGAGTACCCTTTCCCGACTCCATGTTAGAGGCGTCGGCAGAGGGTGACCCTTTGCCAACGCCGTTTAATATGGCGTCGGCAAAGGGTGACCTTTTCCCTACACCATATGAACTGTGTCCGCAAATTGGAAAAGGGTCATCCTTTTGCCGACGTCGTTTTAAACGGCGTCGGCAAAGGGTCACCCTCTGCCGACGCCTCTAACATGGCGTCGGGAAAGGGTACTTTTCCCGACGCCGTTAATACAGCGTCGGGAAAGTTTCACTTAGAAAATCCTAACCCCCTTTCTTTTTCTTCCCTCTTTCTTTTTCCCTCTGCGATTTTTTTCTTCTCCTCTGATGCAGCCACCATACATTCATTGTTTGCACAGCCACCCTCCGCTTTGTCGCCGCCCTCTGCCAACATTTTTGCCGCCCGCCGCCACCACCCATTTTTCCGTTAGGTTTCCTTTTTCTTTTTTTTTTTCTCCCTCAACATTTGAATTAGAACAAACTCTTATTTTTTTGGCTATCTAAAATCTTGATAGAAGTTTGAGTGCTTTGAGTTGTTGTTTATTTGCTTTTGTATTTATTGATGGAAATTTTGTAATGGTTTATGCTTTTGTGTTTATTGATTTTTTGGTTTTGGCTATCTAAAATCTTGATAGAAGTTTGAGTGCTTTGTTTTGTTGTTTATTTTCTTTTGTGTTTACTGATGATAATTTTTTAATGGTTTATGGTTTATGGTTTTGTTGTTTGTTTGTGTGTTTTTAGTTTTAAATTGGAGAATGGATTTCTTGGTGAAATATTGTTTGGCAAATGATTTGATTGTGGTTCGATTGAGCATTTTGGGGGCGTGTTGTTTATTGTTGTTTGAATTAGCATTGATTATGCATTGATTATTTTAATGGGAGGTTTGTTTCTTTCTTGAATTTTTGTTTAGGAAATCTTTTGTTTTTTAGCCTAAAAGCTTTGGTGCCAAATAAAGAAATTAAATCAATGAGTTAGTGGGATTCGAAGTGAGATTTGATGAGTTAGGCACATTTTTTTAAAGGTTAGTTTGAGTGAATTTGTGGGGTGTGAAGTGTGTAATAGGTAGTGAAATGCTAAGAGATTGTTTTGGTTGTAATGCTCCTAAGTTTAAGTTTAGTTTTGATATTATGTTCATAAGTTTAGATAAGTTAGTTAAGTCTAGTGGTTTTGATTGTTTTGATCCATTTAAATGGATGATGTGTGCTAAGAGATTGTTTTGATAAGTTTAGTTGTTTTTTTTTAATTAAATGAGGTTAGTATTCATTTTAATGTTAAATTTGTTAAGGTATATTGTTTGTTTTAATTTGATGAGTTAGTATTCATTTTCATGATAAGTTAGTTAATTTTTGATGTTATGTTCATAAGTTTGACATGTTAGTTGTTTGTTTTAATTTGACTAGTTTATTTGTTATGTTAATTGATAAGTTAGTATATTGATCTTGTAGTGATCATATAATTATATAATTAATATTAGGTTTTGTTTTTCATAGATACTTCGAGGTCGATGTTATTCTTAAAGGCTCGGGACAATGGTTCCAACGAGATGCCTTAAGGTTTGTCTCTCCTTTTTTCTCATGACCTTTTTACTTTTTGGGGAAAACCCATATGCATATATATTAGCATCTTTTACCTAGATTTTATACTTGGCTTTGTCAATTACTTTGTCTCACATAATTCTTTTTTGAATCAATTGGTTTTGCTTTGATTTGTCGTTGAAATATTGGGATGAACTGACATTTTGTTTTTTTGTAGGTGTTTCGGGGTTGATGTGCATGCGAGTAAGATTATGGATGAGATTTAGGATGCATTTACGAGAAATTTTGTTTTTCCTAAGTGTTTATGTAATTTTAGTTTTATTTCTAATTTTATATAAACAGAAATTGTATAAACAAATTTTGTTGTTTGGTTGATATAAAATTTGACATAAATTTTCTTATTATATTTGAATGAAATATGGAATATTTTGTTTTATATACATTTATTATCAGGTAAAAAAAATTGCATTACAACAATATTCGAAAGAAAAAAAAAATGAGATTTTAAAAAAATAATATTAAAAATCAATTCCAGATTTTTGCCGACGCTAGAATAGGTGGCATCGGCAGAAGCATGCGTCGACAGAATGACTTTTGCCAACACTAATTTTTGCGCGTCAGCAAAAGTGACTTCTGCCGACGCCCGTAGTTAGCGTCGGCAGAAGTGGGTTCTGCCGACGTCACCTATTTCGGCGTCGGCTAAACCCTCTCCGGACGGATCAATTCCGACGCCCATTGTCTCATAGGAAAAGCCTTTCCCGACGCGTTTGGTGACTTTTTTCGACGCTTTTGTGCGTCGAAAAAAGTCCAAATTTTTGTAGTGTAATAAAAAAAATCTGAAAATATAGGAACTAAAATTGACGTTTAGAAAGTATAAGAACCAAAATAATATTTAAAACTTATTTTAACATATTGTTTTGAACAAAATATACTTTTGGTCTTCGAAGTTTGAATTTCATATCTAATTAGTCCATAAAGTTTCAAAAGTACTTTGGCCTTAAAGTTTGAAAAATAATTCTAAATAGTTCTTGAAGTTAATTTGACCATTAATTGATTATCGGTAAATTTGATGACTAACGAAAAAATTACTTGTCATTTTTTAGATTACATGGAATTTTGATTTTTTTTCTCTCACACTTTCCTTTCTCTTCCCTCTTTCACCAAATACTCCGAATTCTCCCACTTCCCCCTTTTCTCCAGCAACCCTCCACCTCTGTATATTCCAAAAACAAACCTCTGCAAAATAAGATTGTTGCAGGCCTCAATGCCAGGTTCTTGAGCATTCCCCAAGGAAGCAATTCCTCCTTTTTCTCCAGCAGCGGGCTCTTGAGCATTCCCCAATCACTCTCTCGAACACCAATCTCCTTGCAAATGGAACCTTCGGCGTCTTTTTCAGCAAGCCGGAGCCCCAATGCGTTTGACCCTTTTTCATCTTCAACCTCCGGATCTGCTAATTCTAGCAACAACTCCATTGTTCCGAGCTTTATATACCTAGTCGCCATGTGTAGCGCTGTGAGCTCGCCGTTGCTGTCACGATGGTCGAGATTTGGGTCGGCTTCGGCTGATATTCTCACGCAGGGCTCTGACCCGAGCCGACAATGAAGGGGAAGGAGATTCTGCCGTCTTCGTCGACGGTGTTGAAATCGCTGCCGTCGTAGGCGTCTATGAGGGATTTGCGAGTGGATTCGGCTTTCTTGGCGGCAGTCCACCCAGGTTTCGAGATGGGAACAATGGAAAAGTGGGTTTGGGAAAGAAGGAGAAAGAATAATACAGGGAAGAGAGAGAAAGGAAAAGTGTGAGAAAAAAAAAACATCAAAATTCCATGAAATCTTAAAAAACAATATATTAAATTGACCAACTCATTTAAAATTTGCCACCTCAACATGATATGGTAATTTTTCGGTTTGTCAATTAACGGTCAAATTAATTTTAGGGATCGTTTAGAACTATTTTTCAAATTTTAGATACCAAAGTGTCACTTTTGAAACTTCAGTGACCATAGACATGAATCTCAACCCTTAGGGACAAAAGGTGTATTTTTCCCTATTGATTCTTATAAGCATTTTTTTTTCTCAAAAAATTATTTAACTTCTAATGGTCTACCAATATTGTGTATTACTTAAAAATCTTCAATCATATGTGTTTAAATAACTAGATATCGTGTATTTTTAAAAAAATATTACATCAATGATATGAAAAAAGATTCAAACCTACAACCTAAAGTAAAGATACTCGAGCCTAACAATTTAAACTATGCTCAAGTTGGTCAATTAAATGTCAAAAGTGAACATAGCTTAGCCATAATTGACATGCACTTCTTCTCTTGAGGTTATGTTCAAATTCTCATACCCCACGTTTGTTGTACTAAAAAAAAGTTGGTCAATGAAATATTAATTCAATCATCCATGTTGATACTTTCATCTCCCATTGTATATTTGTTCTCTTTTTATTAGAGGTGTTCAAAAGCCGAGTCGAACCAACTAGTTTCGGTTGGATTTTTATTTTAAAAAAAAAAAAATTGGTATCATTAATTTAACCATTTAAAAAACTAAGATTTTCGATCCAATTTGACTATTTTAAAAATCGAAAAAACCAAACCGAATTAAAAATCATCAATAACTTTAGTTCAGCCCACTCAAAAAAAAAAAAAAAAGCCTACAACTTAAAAAACCCAAAAGGCTTACAAGGGTTTAAATTTCTAACCCTAATTTTCCTTTCAATCTCTTTTCCCACTCTGTTGTCATCATCCTCTCTCTCTCCTACTTCCCTAAGGTTTCGACCCTCTTTCCACCACTGCCTACCGTCGCTCGCTGCCAGGAACGTGGCAATGCCTCTTCATCTGCCGGAACATGGACAACAACTCCTCATCTACAGCTGGTTCTCTTAGCTTCTCATCGCCGCCCACCTTTCTCACACCTACTCATTCTCTGTGTCATGAGCTTCTCACCCTCACACTTACTCTCTTTGTCGTGCAAAAGGAAAAGGAAAGAAAAAGTCGATTAAAAACCCGATTGGAATCGAAATCGACAAGAAACTTCGACTTTTTTCGTTTAGGAACCTTCAAAATCCAGGTGTTCGGTTTGGTCACCGATTTTGGCCAAAACCCTACTTTAAAATGGCAGCTTCTAATGCAGTAATGTGCAAAATAAAAGTGGTGACATTGACAAAATTACCACTGACGTTCCTATTTAATATCCATTTTGTTTTTATTTTTTATTTTTAAAATTAAGCTTATAAAATACTGTTTCTACCTTCTTTTCTTTTCTTTTTTTTTTTACTTGCCCCTTAAAGTCTTAAAATCGATTTCAAATTTTAAGCCAAATTTTGAAAATTAAAAATATATATACACGTTTTAAAAAAAAATATTTTTAAATTTGTCTAAGAATTCAGATATTTTCAAGACAAGTGAAAAGCATATCTATAGTAAAAACAAAATTGCTAACAGAAAGCCAGACATTATTTATGTTCCTATAATTTATGCCAGACATTATTTATCTCAAAAAAAAAAAAAATGCCAGACATTATATGTGAATTTTGAAAAATAAAATAAATGCAAAAATTGCAGACTCCAATAAGATTTAAACTTTTTTTTTCTTTTTAACCTTTTGAAGAATACTAATGGGAAAAATACTATTTATGTTCCTATAATTTATGTTTGGTTCAATTATAAATTTGATTCTAAACTTTTAGAGGCTGTTTGGGGCGCTGAGTAGGTTATAATAATATGGGTTATAATAGTCTGTGGAAGTATATAATATTGTTTAAAATGTAGAGTTGTGTCTGTGTTTGGGGTGTAGAGTACTCCACAAGTTATTAGAACACATGTTATTATAACCATTGCCCCAAACAACCCCTTAAGGTTGTGTTTATTTGGTCCAAATACTTTAAAAATTTTCTAATATGTCTATAAATTTTTAATATTGTGCCTATTTGATCTATATATTTTAAAAAGTTTCTAAAGCCTCTTTTAACTTTTCATTAATTAATATTGTGTTTAATAGGTCTCAATTATTACTTCATCAACTTAGTGCTAAAAAAAACTTAGTGCTAACATGGCATGGGTTGATTTCAAATAGGTTTGTGTTTGGTAGCATAAGCATTTTTTTAGTACAACAAATACAGGGTATGAGATTTGAACTTTCGATTGACCTTAAGGGAAAAAATACATGTGAATTATTGTTGAGCTCACTTTGATCTGGTATCATAAGCATTAAATCTATTACAATCTTTTTAAAGTTCAAAGACTATATAGACATAACCTATAAGTCCAATATAAAATTTTTAAGGCACAAGTATTAAATAAAAACAACTTTGAAAATTTAGGCCCCATTTAATAATCATTTTGTTTTTTATTTTCTATTTTTAAAAATTAAATCTAAAAATACTACTTTCACCTATAGTTTTCTTGTCATACTACTTACTTTTTGAAAACATTTTTGGAAACAAAGTCAAATCTCTTAAAACTAAAAAAAGTAGTTTTTAAAACCCTGATTTTGTTTTTGAAATTTGACTTAAAATTCAAATGTGTTTTTTAGAAATGTGAAAAGCTTACCAAAAGAATGTGAAGAAACAAAACATAATTTTAAAAAACAGAAAACCAAAAATAAAAATAGTAATCAAACGAGACATTAGAAACCAAACTTATATTTTAACTTTTATATTTGTTTTAATTTGATCACTATAGCCAAAGTGAGCATAGCTCAGCAGTAATTGACATGTACCTTCGTCTAAGAAATTAGAGGTTCAAATCTTC
This sequence comes from Trichosanthes truncata, assembly GCA_033996785.1. Classification (NCBI taxonomy): domain Eukaryota; kingdom Viridiplantae; phylum Streptophyta; class Magnoliopsida; order Cucurbitales; family Cucurbitaceae; genus Trichosanthes; species Trichosanthes truncata. Next base: position 39,374,835 of record JAWPNB010000004.1, on the reverse strand, counting down.
CAACTATAAATATTGTTGAACTAAAAAAAAATGGTCTCTATAATTTTAAAAGTTTTAATTTAGTTTTTATGAGTGGGTTAAATTTCTTAAATCTCTCTGCCATCACTAGATAGATATCAACAGTGTTATGAATTTTTTTTTCTTGACTCTAACTTACAATTTCTATTTGTATAAATTGTTAACCTTTGATAACAACCATCATATTTTAGGGTCAACTTGTACATAGTTCAATTGGTCAAACTATTATATCATCATCTAAAGGGTTTGAGGTTCAAATCTCCACCCTTTCATATTGTTGAACTAGAAAAAAAACAATGATATTTTAGGAGATTTAACCAAATTATATAAACAAAATTAAAAAAATTTAAATCATGGTTAAATTAAAAGTGTGGTCCTTATAGTTTGAGCATAGTTGCATTTTGGTCTCTATGTTTTAAAAGATTCAAATTAAATTCTATGGTTTGAGCTCAGTTTCAATTTAATCCCTATAATTTTAAAAGTTTTGATTTGGTCCCTATAGTTCTAAACTTCTCAAATTGTCTCAAGATTGTCTTTTACCCATCCGAAAACTCATAATTTATTTATATTTTTCCCCAACCTAAACTCTAATACAATTAGCTCATTACTATGTTAAAACAATGTGACAATACAGTAATGGTAGGGATAACTTGTGAGGTTCAACTAAACCATAGACTAAATTGAAACTTTTAGAACTATGGAGACTAAATTGAAGCAAACTCCAAATCATAGAGACAAAGGGTAGGTTTGGATTACCTTTTAATTTAAGTGGTTTTTCAAAAATATTTTTTAAGTATTTTTTTATTATAAAAAGTCATTTATAATTAAAACACCCATATGTTTGGTTACATGTTCTCAAAAGTGTTTTTATACACATTTGTTTGGTTTGCTCTACATTCAAAATGTTTCTACTAATGTCAAATTACTATAAAAGACAACTATTAAACACTATGCATTAAAACACTATGATCGGCTGACTACTGCTGGCCACCGTCGGAGGGGGTCGCCGGCAGTGGTCGCCAGAGATGGTCATAGCAGTGGATGAGCAATGGTTGCTGGCAGTGGCCACGATAGTGTGAGGGTATTTTGGTCATTTTCATATGTCTTGAAAATTTGGAAGAGATTCCAACTTAAACACTTTAAAACATTTTGTTCTAAAATTTGATTTTAAGTGTTTCACTCAAAATAGCTTATTTCTCAAACTCATTTTTAAAAAAGTCATTTTGAGTGGTTGCCAAATATTACAAATGTTATTAAAATGATTTTTTTTAAAAAAATAAACACTTTAAAAGTTAAACGGGACCTAAATTAAAACCTATAAAACTCTAGAAACCAAATTAAAAACTACATCCAAGCCATAGGAACTATATTTATAATTCAACCTAAAATCATAAACACTAAATTAAAACTCAATACCAAATTATAGAGACTAAAATATTATCCTCTCTTAATACAATTTTTAAGGTCCCGTTTGATAACTATTTTATTTTTGGTTTTTTTATTTTGTAAAATTAAGTTTATATATAAACATTATTTTGTACTTGTAGTTTTCTTACTTTATTACCTATTTTTAAAAAACGTTTTAGAAAATCTAGCCAAATTTTGAAAACTAAACAAAGTAGTTTTTAAAATTTTGATTTTGTTTTTGAAAGTTGGCTTAAAATTCAAATGTATTTTTAAGAAAGGTAAAAATCTTATTGAAAATGGTGGGAAAATAAGTATAATTTTAAAAAAATAAAAACCAAAAACAAAATAGTTATGGAAGGGGGGTTTTTGTACGGATGACCCGTTTTCCAACTCTTTAATGACTGATGACCTGCGTTCTGAAAATAATGAAATATGACCCATTATGACATGGCATAGCGCGCAAAATTACACATGAGGGTAGTATGAGGCGATCTTGCTTGTTCACGCTCTCGTAGGCAGAAACGTTGTCACTCTAGCTCTCTCGCTCTCGCTCTAGCTCAAATGAATGGTTGAAAATCTGGAGAAAAAAAAAAGACAAGAAAAAATTACGTCAGAGAAGAGCTAGAGCAGCAGAGCTAGAGCGAGAGCGAGTACAAGCTAGAGCGAGAGTGAGAACAAGGTAGAGCAAGAGAGAAAACGAGCTAGAGCGAGAACGAGAACGAGCTAAAGCGAGAATGAGCAAGAACAAGTTAGAGCAAGAGAAAAAATGAGTGAAAACGAGCTAGAGAGAGAGCGAGAACTAGAGAGCTTGAGTTAAAACAAGAATGAGAGTACGATGCCCCACAGTAATTTGGATGGGATGTAGAGTACGAAAATGGTCATATGTCATTAATTTCAAAACACGGGTCAATTAACATTGATGCATGTGAAAATGAGTCTTCTGTACAAATTTTAGATAGAATTGTATTAAAATTTGAAAAGATCAATTTCTTGGATGGAAAGATCAAAATTTTCCTCCATGGAGTGGGTACCACTGTTTCCTTAACGTGTCTCCACCAATCAAAGAGCCCAAAATTGCCAAATAATGCGACCTCTTTCTTTTTCTCTGTCCTGTTCGAGACTTCATTTCCTTTCCAAGTCTCGCATTGTATCTTCCCTCATCCCTCTTTCCCTCTCGCTGTAAATTCATAGAATTCGAGACAACTGAGCAATCGGGTGAAAGAGAAACTGAGAAACAAAGAACCCAATTTAAAAAAATGCATTCATTTGGGTACAGAGCCAACGCTTTGCTGACCTTCGCGGCCACAATACTTGCCGTCATTTGTGCTTTGGCTTCCTTTTCCGATACCCTCAATTCGCCTTCACCCACAGCACAAGTTCAGGTCTCTCTTCTTGTTTTCCCTCTTTCTGGGTTTTTTTTTCCTCGTCCCTTTGGATCTGTGGCTTGAATTCTCTTGGATTTTTGGTTGGATTTCGAGACCCATTTGGTGATGTGATTTGGGTTTCTTTTTTTTTTTTTTTTTTTTTTTTTTGGGTCTTAGGTATTGAGCATCAACTGGTTTCAAAATCAACCCAATGGGAACGATGAGGTATGATCTCCTGGGATTGCTTTCTTTAGCATGTGATGGAATGGGTTTTATGTTAGATTATACATGTTTCTTTTCTCTTGAGTTTGTGAATATTTGTGTAAGACGAGGGATTTTGAGGTTAATTGTGTAATGCCTTCAGTTTTCTAATGTGTTGTGCTTTATGGCCCTATGTTTTGTTATTTGATGTGATGAATTGGGACATCTGTGCAATTGAATTTTGTGGAAAATGGCTAGGGAGGAGACTCAAATAAATGGCTGGAGATAGGGTAGGGCATGTAGCTTGGAAGATTAGAGCACATGGTTACGAAACATGATGTTGTGGTTGTTTGAATCCTTTCTCGCCCACAACTAGCCAAAAAGGGAAGATTTTTTCCCTTGAGTGTAGGAAAATCATGGTTGGGGAAACTTATCTGAGCTTTCATCCTCTTAGGATTAAGATTAGTCCCATGTTTTGTTTAGTGATTTAGTTCTTGTTTTTTCTCTAGCAAGGGATATTTTGCTGGCTTTCTAATTCAATCAAATGCTGTTTCTTCTTATCTGAAGGCAAGTCGTGTTTCTCTTAGATATATGATGGTGGGGTGGCTGTAATCTAGATTAGGGGTCTTCTGATTTCATTAAGTGATTACTTTAACTCTTAGTCATTTGAAATCTTAGCTAGATTGTTTACTAGATGCATCTTTAGATACATTAATGATGCATTTCGAAGCATATGAAGGCTGATTTATTGAATACAGTATATGCATGAATATATCTATGCTTATTATTGTGTCTTTTTGAACGTCTCATGGAATAATATAATAAGGGGGGTCTTTTTCACTTGTGTAATCAAGAAAGTAAAGAAAATCAAAGAAAGTTGAAAAGGACATTCTTTCTTTCTTGAGTTTTGTGAGAGAACTAGTTTCTTTTCTTCAAATATGTGAGTGTGAGATTTAGTATGAAGACCTTTTTTTTTTGAGCCCATCAAAGCTTCCAACAAAATTCCCCCTTTAGCTAAACTTCCATGACTCCAACTTTCTTTCATCTTCATGAACAAGTCTTCCAATGCTTTGATGAATATTTATGCAATTTTGTCTTGTACCTTATAGTAGTACAGAGTAATTACTTCTCCATTTTTGATCAGATCTCTAAAGAAATGATATTTGATTTGTATGTGCTTATTCCTGTCGTGAAAAGTTGGATTTTGTGTGAGAATGATCGACAAGCTTATTATCACGAAGAAATGCATACTTAAGTTCTTCGCACCGAAGTTCTTAATAACAAGCTGTAAACAAAGAAAAGTATTCAATTTTTGTTGTTGATAAGGGTTCTTTGCGAGAGCAACTAATGAGCTTATTATCACAAAACAATGCAATCACTTTTTCTTGATTATTTGAAAGAATGTGTCTTCTTTTGCAGGTTAGCATGACTTTAAACATATCAGCAGACTTGCAGTCATTATTTACATGGAATACAAAGCAGGTGCAGTGGCAACCTATTTTCCTCTTTTGTTTTTTTTTTTTTCATAGTCCTTAGCGGTCTGGTTGGTCAATTAAGATAGTTTTAAATAATAAGATGATAAAATTCGTTTATTTATTCACATTAAGAGGTACACAGTTGAGTAAGAATTCGGGAGCGCCCGCTCCCTCCTGAACTCTAGCTAAGACTTAACTCATAAAGTACCCTCTCCATCATAATCTTTTTTGCTACATATTCTCTGACCTGCTCCATCTCACCAATCTAACTGACTAGTTGCATTAAGGCCCACTCCTTACGTTTATGCCAAATGCTAAGCCATTCTCCCCAAACTCTCTTACCACTTTATTTAGGCTTTTAACTATCTACTATCAGGGGTCTATTATAAGCCTCATACAAATTTTCATTACGCCTGAAGTTAGCATTTCAAGTACACGTCCATTTTGCATAGGGTGATCACTGATCTTTGGTGGCTTCTTGCCTCTATTGTGTATTCTGTGAACTGGGTCGTTCAAGTTAATAATAGTGAAGGGAATCACATTGGCTTTATTAGATTATATTTATATTTCATAAACTATAATAAAACCTTTCTTCTTGAGATTTGTCAGTGTTATGTTGTCAAGCAGTGAACTGATTGCATAATCTTCATTTCAATATGCGCAACAGGTTTTTGTATTTCTTGCTGCTGAATATGAAACCCCAAAGAACTCTTTGAATCAGGTAAATTTCTGTTTCTTACTGGACAAATATCTTAGTGCAATATTTACTTAACCCCTGTTAAGTTTCGTCTCTTTCGGCAACTCGACTTGCCTTAGATTTTTGCCTTTCTCAAGATTGAAATCACAGCAGCTCACATATTTCTTTACGTAGAGCTTCTTTTCAATTTCTCTCTCTTCTGCATGCATACATTTACTTCAAAGTTCAATCAAATCCCTTTCTGGAATTTCGTTTGCAGATCTCACTCTGGGACGGTATCATACCTTCCAAAGAGATTGCCAAGTTTCAGATCCATACTTCAAACAAGTACCGTTTTGTCGATCAGGTTCGTCGCCTCTGGTCCTTTTGCGAAACTTCACCAACCAATTTCTGGTGATTATAAGTTTTAGCCAAGAGTGACAATTTGTAATTCTCCTTATGCAGGGAAGCAATCTGAGAGGTAAAGAGTTTAACTTGACATTGCACTGGCATGTGATGCCAAAGACAGGGAAGATGTTTGCAGACAAATTGGTGATGTCTGGATACCGCTTGCCACAAGAATATAGATGAGGAAATTTCTCCATTGATTTGTAATTTCTGAAATAAACTTTACATAGGCTTTAGCATCAGCTTAATCAACAACATTACAAACACTGAACATTTCATGGATGGAATAGGAAGAGGAGAAATTTTGTTGTATGGCATTTTCCAAGCCATGAATTCTTCAGGCTTAAATGAATTGATATAACACAGGTGGGTTTTTCTTTGTCTCCCATCTCTCAATTGAATAGTCTTTGTGATGGCAGATAGCCCTAAATTTAGTTACTGACCTACATGAACTCCATATGAATGATCTTGTTTTAAAAGTATTTAGAGTATTACAAACGCAAACCTATAACCTATTTGAAAAGAAAAAAATACTAGTGTTTGACTACTTGAGCTATGTAGTCAAATTGAATGATTTTTATTTTCCATAGATTTTCTATCATCTACATCTCCCATAAAGTTGATTTTTTATTAATTATTTAATGATCCAAACCCAAATTAGATGTAATATAAGTTTCACCCCACCTTATTATTGAGTACAAATAGAAGAGAAGAGAGTGTTAAAATGCTTCTTTTTTTTTTTAATTCAATAACATGTGAAGTAAAAATTATTCGAACTTCTAACTTTTTGTTGAGAATATATACCTTTCAATGAGAATATATACCTTTACCAACATAGTAAAATACCTTTACTAGTTAAAAGTATACTCAGTAGTCAGTATTAAATACATTTAAAAGGTTAATTTTAGCTTAATCAGATTTAGTGCACTAATTGATCTTCCCAACTAAATAACTTTTGATCATTAATGCAGTTACATCCAAACTAAGTGGAGTTAGTTTTTAATTTTTGAATGCTTTAAGCTTTTTGAATGAAAAGTCTCTAGAAAACCTTTGTTCAAACTAATGAATCAGCTTCTATGCGGAGCTGCAAAAGTGCTCAACTGATCTCAACAAAGTCTAAACAGGAAAAGGATGATGCTATGTAGTGCACATTCTATAGAGCTTGAGAATTGGATCTATTTTATTATCCATTGAATCAAGTTAAATTGCTAATATTCATGACTGAAAATCTTTCATCACAACTCCTTCAAGAATCCCATCAATGCCAAAGTTAGCTAAGAATTGTTGAGGATCAACAGGGCCAGGTAGCTGAAATGAGAGTGAAAACTCTCCTGGTGGGCACAGGTTGTGGGTTAACATTTCAAACACTTGAGAATGCTTTTTCACTGTTCTCTCACCTGTTGTTGTAACTCCCTGTATCACCACTCTGCCATCCTTTTCAACTTCACAGTCAAATCCCTCTGATCAATGAATCAAAAGTTGTATCAATCTATGACATGAAAGCACCGAAAGAAAATACTACATTATAAAATTTAGTTGATTTTGATAGTTGTGTCTATTTAGTCCTTGAATTTAAAAAGATCTCAATTACTCCTTGGATCTAATAGATCAATGTTGCATAATTTGACGAGATATGGAAGATAGATGGGAGAAACAAGTTGACGGCTAGAGACTAATGTAACATTCATCCCATCCATCAACCAAGAAAGAAACATTGCTATCATTTATCTGACATATCATCCATCAAATCATCTTATATTATCTTACGGTATGTCATATCAACATTTCATTAACAATGGTAATAATAAAAATTAAAAAGAATTATAATTCAAAGTTAAGAAACATAATTGAAAATTTTTAAAGTTTAGAGTCTAATAAACACAATAATCAAAGTAAATTTATAATTTAATTGAAAATAATTGCTGAACCATAATTGAAGCAATGGAGTGATATAACCAATATTATCATGATTAGGCTATATGTATAATGTTGTTACTAAGACCCTTTATGACCTAAGATTTAAGAAATTGTGATCCTTACGAAAGAAAGTAAATATTCTTAAGTAGAATCATATGTAGAAATGAAGAAAGAAACAGTTATACATATCCATTACCTCAATTGTCACTAAAATCATTTTTTTCCCTCCTAACATGTGAAAACTAAACTTACCCTCTCCCACCTCTCTCTTCTTTCTTTCTCCCTCTTCTTCATAGGAAGAGAGACATGTGGGTGTAAGATGGGTTAGATGATTTGGGTATAAGTTACTCGTGCAATTTTTAAAGCAAAGAAAAGAGATGAAGGGACTGTGTGAAAACTGTCTAAAAGCTATTTTATGATTTGCAAAATATAAACTTGTATTAACTCATTAAACTGTCTGAAAGGATAGTTTTTTAAAAATTTACAAAAAAAAAAAAAAAAACAGAAAGAATGTTATGGTTTTCATGAGTCACTCAACTCATCTTCCCTAAAACAATTGACCGTTCACAATCATTAATCATTTCATTTCCATGTACAGGCTGCTTTAAATGTCTTATATTTTTAAATTAACATGAATGGGGGGAAGTAATAAAATAAGAAAATATCTTTTCAAACAGTCTTTTAAATTAAATTAGTGAAAAGAGGTTTCGAAATATTACTCTAAGAATCAACTTTTGAAACTAATTTCTATGCTCAAATAGTCCCTAGGATTTTAGCATGGGTAATGATGGGAGCTCCTTTTTTTCCTTTCATTTTTCTAGATGAAAGCTTGATTTCATAAAAAAGAAAGAAAGAGATGGAAGCTACTTTTTTCACCCAATCAATTCCAAAGTTTTGTTCTACCCAACCCATGGGATACTCTTAGGATAAACCAGTGCAGTTGCAGTAATTATGTGAGATTCAGTGTATTGAAATACTTTAATGAAAGAAACTTACTTCCATCTCTTTTAACGCCAGGAAGAGACACACGAAACAAGTACGAGTCTTCACATTCCCCAATGTCCATTAATCCAATTATTGGCCCAACGTGCCCCATTGCTGCAGTTCCAGTCAATGCAAATCCTGTATCAGTAGCAGCAACTAGATTCGCCCAATCTTCTTCACATGGTTGTCTGGGAAGATATAGCATTGCTGGACCAAATTTCTTCTCCACAAGATTAGAGTCAGATTTGGAATGTGGAGGTGTCAAGTTACCATTATATGAACCACTACGAACAGGTGCAGCAACAGAGTCATATTGCAACTCATCTTTAAGAGGAGAGAACTCTTTATTTGATGTATTATCTGTAGACTCAACATTGGGTGAAACTTTACGAACCGACAAATTGTGCGACCTCGCTGCATCTCTATCCAAAAGGAAGTCATCCAATCGTGTTAGCCTCTTAAACCTTTCAACATCCCCAGAATTGAGGTAGTAGACTACTGGGTTGTGGATAAATGAAAGGTTCTCAATAAACCTATACCAGTTCTTGGACCGAGAATGGGGATGGAATTCAGGTGGAAAGAGATCAGGAAACTGAGGAAAACTAATATCTCGTCCTTGTGCAGGAAAATTTCCGTGGAAGAACTGGTGCAATAAAGACATTTTCATGATAAGAGATTCATCAGCCTTTCTCAAAACATAATAAAAAATGCGCTCTACTTCCACCATCTTCATTTGAGATCCAGTAAGTTGATCAGAAGTATAGGGAGGCAATTCCTCAGCAAGCCTCTGCAGCACCGACTTCGGTGGCCTTTCACCTTTGAGGTCAGGCCCAAAGTAGATACCAGCAATGAAGTACAAGAGAAAATGTTGGTCACCATCTGGTGTTTTAGTTGGCATAACAGTTATGGGAGATTTTGAATCCTGGGGAAGGCCGCCATCCATTGCAGTAGCAGATGCCAAATAGAACCTACAAACAAGAAAAAGTTGCGAATTGAAGTAACAGATAAAAAGTCTGGATTAAATAAATGCTACCAAGATACTCACATACATAAATTCATACTTACATACAGTAAAGGCTAACTTAAAATCTACCTACCGTTTTTTTTCCTAAAGCTAGAACATAAATGTGTTTCTCATATCAATAGAGGCCTAAAAGACAAGGCAAAAAACAACTTCAATAAAATTACCACAGGCTTGCTTTATAACAACTTTTAGAAAATTATAAGGGGCAAAAACCCCACTTGATTTCTCTATCATAATTTTGGATATCTATTACCTAATACGGTAATGTATATCCAAAATTATGATCGAGAAATCAAGTACTACACTTGAAGCGAATATATGGATTTAACCGGCAGAAGTAAGCAGCCATCCAATAATTTGCCGGGAACTAGAAATATTAGAAGAAAACACCGCATGACAACCACCACTTTACAATTAAAGATATGTATTAACTCCTTCCCCACATTTGTTGACATCCCCACCCCCAAATTTTCCAGGAACTAGTACTCAAAGACATGCGCTATGCAAACATGAGAATAGCTCAATCGTTAAGTCATCAACTCCCTTCTTTGAGATCAAAAGTTCAAATCCCCATCCTCACATTTGCTATACTAAAAAGATTACGGATTTGTTTTAACCACAAAGGCCATAATAAAACTAGATAATAGAAAGTTCACAACTCATCTTTCTTTACATAATTGAAACAGCCACTTATTTAGGATTTGCAGCCCAACTACCATTTTAAAACCCGCAATCAAATCTTCCAATCTCCACAATCACTAGCCAATTATGAAATTGCAACCTATACGAAACTAAAAGTATAATTTGTATCAGCATTCATCCATACCAACGGCTTTCTTCCTTTTTCGGACAAAGAGAATGCTGAATGCCTTCTTACTTCCAAAAAGAAAGAAAAAGGAGAAAAAGAATATCTACTAAGTTCTAGAATCAGCTTGAGCTAGCCTACAGAGGTGAGCTACAAAGAACTACTAATAATGTTAGCCAAACGGTTCCAAAACAATGTTTTCCAAATGCAGGCACTTAATCTAATACAGCCATTAATTGAAAATGAGAAGGAAATTATACATTTTGGCCCTAATATTAAACTAAGAAAGAATACACACTATTTTTCCAAAACACAGCATGCAAACATGGCTCAAAACAATCCACAATTCTAGCGATTGGGGAGCCATATGAAAATCAGCTCAGCTCATCCACAAATCTAAAATATTCAATATCCAATTATCAAGCCAGTGCCATTTGAATTCAACAATACAGTCATAGCTAAAATATTCGCAAGATCACATATAAATAAGGGCATTAGGTTCCATTCGAATTCCACCATAATTTACCTGATTTGAAGTAATCAAGACATGAGATAACTTAAGCAGGCACTTCGAGGTCGGCAGAATCGACGCACAAGCGCAATCAGTACCAGATCATCAAAATCCCAAAAAACTCGGAATTCCCATCAATTAGCCAAAACTCAAGAACAGAGCATCCGTATCAAAACCCACGGAGAAATACTTGAGCTTGCATCGAAGGGACTATAATAGAGCTCCACAATCTAGAAGTAGAAGATCGAAAAACAAACTTACAGATGAAATGTTGAAGAAAAGTTCAGAATCCACCGGTGAGGAAGGAATCTTTCGATTAAACAATCACTGAATTTTGGATACTAAATTTTATCTACAATCAATTAATTAAGACGGAAATTTGGCGTTATGTATATATCGCAAAATATATACACACGATAACATTTGCCCAAAGCTACAGCTCGACTGGTGAAAGCCTATTTCCTTAAAAAAAAAAAGAAAAAAAAAAGAGAAATGGTGAAAGCATATGCCTCGCCTAAGATTCACATGTTGTTAAATTAGAAAAAATAATTTTGGTTAAAATACTATTTTGTCGTTTAGTTTAAGTTTCATTCTATTTTAGTTTATATAATTCTAATGTTCAAATTTAGTATTTGTACTTCAATAAAACTTAAAATTAGTCTTTACTATTAATTTATTGTTAACTTTACTAAAAAGAAAATTGTCTCTATTAGCTTTCTCTTTATAAATTTTGGACATATGTTCTCGTTGTGCCTTTTTTGCATAAAAATTATTATTATTATTATTTAACTAATTTTGATTAAAAATTAACTTCAAACTAGCTGTAAGGGCCAATTTTAAGCTTTATTGAAAAGTACAAAGACTAAATTTGGATATTTAAAAGTACATCACTAAAATCGAATGAAGCTCAAAGTATATGAACTAAAATGATATTTTAACCTCTTTTATATTTTTTATTTAACATTAGTCAAGTTACATGTATTAACTAGTTGAGCTAAGTTAAAATCACATAAAACTCATAAAAAAAATAAGACTTCTATTACGAATGATGGTTTGTTGGTTAAGGCACCAAATTCTTCTTTATAGTTCGAAGGTTAACTTCTCACTTCCACTTTTGTTTTAACTAAAAAAAATAAATATTTTGATCCTCCACTCTTATAATTGTTGAGTCCAACAAAAAAGGTCCAAAATAGCCTTGTGAAACATATTAACAATTGTCAAACTTAGCATAACTTAACTAATTAAATCATTTCATATCCATCTTAAAGGCTTCATATTCTCTTAACTAAAATGTCAAAGATTTAAATCATCTCTTATATGTAGTTGTATTGTCAAAAAAATCTCAATACTTTATTTTAAAAAGAAGCTTGCCCAAAATATCTTAATTGGATCATGAAAATACTCTAATAGGTTTTTTTTTTTTAGAGTTTAAAATACTCCAACAGTTCAAAAGAGTATAATATTCGATTGCTCACCAAAATGTTTCTCAAATTTTGACCATTTAAAGTATAACTATAGATTTCCTAAAATCTAAATTTTATCGAGCGATAGGGACAAAAATTTAAATTTTAAAATAATAGAGACTAATTCTAGTTTTTTCCAAATCAAAAGAACCAAATTTGTAATTATTTAAAAACCTATTAGTAAATACTTTTTAAAGTTTCATAAAGGATAAAATTGAACTTCTTGATGTTTTTATTAAGCTAGATTGAATGGGAAGTGGGATTTAAATCCAAATTTAGAAATGAAACTAAAAAAGAAAAAAAAGAAGCACGTGACCAGGATGTGAAGGGACGCACTTGACCGTATTTATTTCAGCCCTATGCAATGTTGCTTGTAAATTCAACACCCACTTAACATTTCTCCCTGTCAGTGTTACTGGATACGTTGACGAAATCGGAACTTCCTTTTCCTTTTCCACCTGCTACGGCTACTGCTTTCCAAAGTCTCCGGCGACTCTCCGATGACTTCTCCGACTAGGTATATTCTTCTTTTGATGTTCGATGTGACTATGGTGTCTCTATCTCTGTATCTGTTTCTCATCATCGGTTAATGCAGCTGAGGGGGGATTTTCTCCTCTAATTACTGTCTTCCTTTTATTGGTACTTGAACATTCTATTTTTGAAGAAGATGGATATTAGGGTAAAGGGTTTTGGTGATAATGAGTAATGAATTGTTGTTTCGGATTTTAGTAGAATTGATGGAAAGTTTTGTGTTCTATTCGTTTGCAATTGAATGTGCGTTTATGTAGTGATCATTTTGCAGTGTATTTGTTCTGAATTGGTGCTAAATTGTGTGTGGGAACTTTTGGTTTTGGGTTGCGTAAGAGTGGAACATGGTGGAATGGAAATCAGGGGAAATTTGTTGGAGGTTTTGGCGAGTTTAAAAAAGTTGAGGTTCTCAGTAACGGCAGTTCGTGGATGAGCCATAAACGTTCTTCTGTTTATATTTTGAGACGAGTTCTGTTCTTTGGTTGGTATGAAATCGAATAGATCGTAAGACCTTATTCATTACCACTTCTTCTTGGAGCTGAACTGATTGGATATTCTTATGTGAGAAACTGATTAGAGGGAATGTTTTCAAGTCATGGTGGTCACCTACATAAGATTTAATATTCTACGAGTTACCTTGACAACTAAATATAGTAGGGTCAGGCGGTTGTCTCGTAAAATAGTCGAGGTGCACGTAAGCTAGTTTGGCCACTCACAAATATAAAAAAACAAAAAAAAAAAACTGAAATGAGATTTACAAAACGGAAGGAGAACCTTCCAAGTTCCAACCACCCAGAGTTGATTACAAAAATTTCTTCCACCTAGATATAAGATCAGTGAGAATATAGTCCCTTAAAGAATTTATACATTTGCACCAACTAAAAACAGTAAATAACACCAAGTCTAAGAAGTAGTCAAACTCAAAAGGCTTACCTTTGTTATTGAAAAGGCGGTTGTTTCTTTCCCTCCATAGAGTCCAGCAGAAAGCTCTGACCAAAAGATTCAGTTCACGGGTTCATGAGTGTAGTTTTGGGAGAGAAGAATTTCTTATTCTTTCATTCTCAAGTGTACAAGGAGATATATTACAAAGAAAAAATACAGGAAGGAAAAGAATCAAAGATATAAAAATAGAATATTATCTAATCTAAATAAGGACAAAATAAAATTAGAATGAAATAAATCTACACTCCCCCTCAAGCTGGATTGTATATGGTATACAAGCCAAGCTTGGAGTTGAATTCTGGTAATGCTTTGGTGAGTATGTCAACAACTTGACAACGAGATGAAACATAGTTCAATTCCACTATGTTGTTGTTGACCTTCTCAAATATGAAATGGCGATCTATCTCTATGTGCTTTGTTTTGTCATGATGAACGGGATTCTTTGCAATACTGATGGCTGATTGACTATCACAAAACATTTTGACTGAGTTCTGAGTGCCAACCTTCAACTCTGTCAAGAGTTTCTGAATCCATATTCCTTCATAGATTCCCAAAGCAAGAGCTCTGTATTCAACTTATGCATTGCTTCTTGCTACAACGGCTTGTTCCTTACTTCTCCAAGTTACCAAATTACCCCAAACATAGGAGCAATAACCAGTCATAGATTTCCGGTCAGTTAACTCTCCAGCCCAACTAGCATCAGTGTAGAGTTCTATCAATCTATTTGAAGACTTTCTGAATAATAGTCCATGACCTGGAGTGCCTTTCAAGTATCTCAAAATCCTATTCATAGCTCCAAGATGATGTTCATCTAGATTGTTCATATACTGGCTAACAATGCTAACAGAGTATGCAATGTCTGGTCTTGTATGTGACAGGTAAATTAACTTTCCCACAAGTCTTTGATACATACCTTTGTCAACTGGAATAACATCTTCACTTTGCTGTAGAACAAGATTTGGATCCATGGGTGTTTTTGCAGGTCTACACCCAAGATTTCTTGTCTCCTTTAATAAGTCTAGGATATATTTTCTCTGAGAAATTACAATACCATCATTTGATCATGCCATTTCCATGCCTAGAAAATATCTCAAGCTTCCAGATCTTTGATTTCAAACTCAGTTGCAAGCATCCTTTTAAGGTTGAGAATTTCTTTTAGATCATTCCCTGTAATGATGATGTCATCTACGTATACAATCAAAATTGCAGTTTTGTTATTTAAGGATTTCACGAACAAGGTATGATAAGCTTGACATTGATAATAACCACTTTTAATCAGTGTTTTAGTGAATCTGTCAAACCATCCACGTGGAGATTGTTTTAAACCATACAAAGATTTTCTTAACTTACACACCAAGTTGCTATTGGATTTGTCTTCCATTCCAGGGGGAATTTGCATATAAACTTCTTCGAGATCACCATTCAAGAATGCATTCTTGACATCAAGTTGGTGAAGAGGCCAATCTTGGTTAACAGCTAGAGACAACAGAACACGCACAATATTCAATTTTGCAACAAGGGCAAAAGTTTCTTAGTAATCCATCCCGTATGATTGAGTGAAACCCTTATCAACAAGTCTTGCTTTAAATCGTTCCACACTGCCATCAAATCTATATTTAACCGTAAAAATCCATTTGCAACTAATTGGATTCTTTCCATGAGGAAGCCTTGTAAGAGTCCATGTTCCATTACTTTCAAGAGCTCTGATTTCTTCATCCACTGCCTTTTTCCATTTAGGATCTTTGAGTGCATCATGAATGGTCTGTGGAATGTGAATACTGTCCAACTGAGTCACAAATGCTTTATAAGAAGGGTGCAATTTTCCATATGCAACATATTTCTCAATGGGATGGCTAGTGCAACTCCTAACACCTTTTCTCTGAGCAATTGGTATGGTCAGATCATCGATTACTGGTGCCATAAAGGTGATATTCTCATCAGTGGAATTCAACGATGATGGATCCGGTTTAGGTGGTTGACATTCTTGGTTGTGCACGGCAACCTCTTTTCTTCTTGTATAAACAATAGGCATATAAATTTGTGAGGCTTTAGGAATACTAGACTCAGAAACAGTTGCTCATTTATGGTAGGGGCTTCAGGAATACTAGACTCATAAATAGGTGGTTCAATTATGGGAATAGTAGGAATGACTGAAAAAGACTCAACATCCAATGGCTCAAATTCCCTCATATTCTCCTCCTGAATTTGAGAGTTGGTAAAGAAATGATGATTTTCAAAGAATGTAACATCCATGGATGTGTACATTTTTCTAGTGATTGGTGAATAGCATATGTACCCCTTGTTGTGGGATTTATATCCTAGAAAAATGCACTTGATAGATTTTGGATCAAGTTTAGACTTGTGAGGAGAATGATTATGGACGAAGGAAGAACAACCAAACCCCTGAAGAGGCAAATTTGAAGAAAGGTTTTGGAATTGGGGGTAAATTTGGAGGAGGACATCTCAAGGGGATTTAAAAGTGAGAACACGACTAGGCAGTCGGCTGATAAGAAAGGTGGCAGTAAGAATAACATCCCCCAAAAATGTTTTTTTTGAGAATAAACCGAGCTTTCATTGAGAAAAAATGAAAGAATACAAGGGCAAACAAAAAGAAAAGCCCACAAAAAAGGGAGACGGCCTACAAGAAGGGCCTCCAGTCAAGCAAAATAAGACCAACAGTATAATTACAAAAAGGCTTGGTCACAGAAGCCCAAAGAGAAACATAGAATCTAATCAGGGACCACACATCATTAGACGATCTCTCAATCCCACGAAAGATTCTGTTGTTTCTCTCCCCCCACAGCCCCCACAAGATAGCACACACCCCTGCCTGCCACAAGAACTTTCCTCTCCCCCGGAAAGGAGGAAAATGGACGAACTCCTCTAACATCCCCCAAAAATGTTTTGGAACATTAGTAGCAAACATAAGAGATCAAGCTACCTCAAGAAAATGTCTATTTTTCCGTTCAACAATCCCATTTTGTTGAGGAGTGTCCACACATGAACTAGTGTGAACAATACCTTGAGATAAGAGATATGGACCAAGAGTTGAATTGAAATAGTCTCGAGCATTGTCCGTTCTGAGAACTTGAATTTTACTTCCAAATTGAGTAGAAATCATGGCATGGAAAGAACGGAAAAGATTCGATGTTTCAGATTTGTCCTTCATTAGAAAAGTCCAAGTCATTTTGGTATGTTCATCAATAAAGGTGAGGAACCATCATGCTCCCGATATATTTTTTACTCTAGAAGGCCCCCAAATATCACTGTGGATAAGGGAAAATGGTTTTGAAGATTTATAAGGTACACTAGGATAAACATTTCTTGTGTGTTTCGAGAATTGACAAGTTTCACGCTGAAAAAAGTTTGGTCTTTTATTGATAAATAAATGAGGAAATAACTTTTCGAGGTACATGAAATTTGGATGACCAAGGTGAAAATGCCATAACATAACTTGTTTTTCACTTGACAAGGACTCGGACTTGGAAACAAAACTAATAGACTTGAAATAGGACCTAGGACTAGGACTGACGATCGAACTTGAAGGCCACTGTTCTTGAAGAAGATAGATGCCGTTATGTTGCTTAGCACTGCCAATCACCTTCCCCGAATCCACCTCCTGAAATTCACACAAGTTTGAGTAAAAATTAGAGATGCAGTTCGAGTCACCAATGAGTTTGCTAACTGAAATCAAATTGAAGTTCAATTTAGGAACATAAAGCACATTAGAGAGAATGATATCATTTGTCAATTTTATTGCCCCAGCTCCTGTAACTTCAAAGAGAGATCCACTAGCTATTCGAACTGACGAATAACCGGGTTGGGAGTTGAACTGGTGGAATAAGGTAATGTCGCCAGTCATGTGATCTGATGCTCCAGAGTTCACGATCCAAGGTTTGTGCTTGCTATGATGCATTGAAAGACGAGACAAACCAGTACCTTGATAAGCAAGATTGTGAGAAGGTTTATCTACCGAAGCTTATGGTGTTGATGCCGAGAATGAGAGATGACCAATCATTTCTTGTAACACTTCCAATTGTTCCTTTGAAAAAACAATAGAGGTTGTTGGATGCAGAGAATGGGAAGTAACAACATGAGCATGGGTTTCAGCAGGTACTTTCTTTGTTGGTTTCCAGTCTGCTGGTTTGCCATGAATTTTCCAGCAAGTTTCTCGTACATGTCCCACTTTCTTACAATGATCACACCAAGGACGATTGCCTTTTTTGGATTTGCTATCTTGAGATGAATTGTGTGTCAACATGGCTGAAACCTCTGGTCCAACAAATGAACCAGTCTCAGGCATCATTAGGGCTTCTCTAAGAGAAGGTAGATGTTTTGCTCCCATTATTCTTCCCCTTACGTCGTCTAGCTCCTTATTAAGCCCTAAAAGGAACCTCAGTATCCTCTTTTTTCAACTATCTTCTTGTAAAGAGCCATGTCTTCTCCACACTTCCATTTGTACATTTTGTACATATCCAAATGTTGCCAATTGCGAACAAGAAGATTGTAATACTGAGTGACATTAAGTTCTCCTTGACGTAAATCATACAATCGAGTTTCAATAGCTACTAGAGCAGATGAGTTCTTAGAGCTAGAGTAGGTTTCACGAGCAGCATCCCATATCTCTTTGCTGTTTTGAACAATAGAAAGTTCTCTCCAACCTCTGGAGTCATAGAGTTTAGTAGCTAAGACATGACTAAGTGGTCATCAATTTTCCATGATCGAAATTTCAGGTCTTCAACCTTTGGTGCAGGAGTTTCGCCAGTTAGATGACCATCTTTGCCTCGACCACAGATATATTTGAAAATTGAATGATTCCATTGAAGAAAATTGTGACCTTGAAGTTTATGATTAGTCACAATTTGAGAAGAGGAATCATGAGATTGAGAGGAATTTTCAAGACTAACCCAAAAAAAAGTTGATGAAGAAACCCAAAAAAAAAAATGCTTCCCACGATTCACAGAGACCCACAGCTGACAAGCATACGAATGGCAGAGTGGACGAACGGTGGAGGAAGATCACGGCAGCAGACGAACGGACGAGCAGTGGTAGACGAACGAACGAGTACCGGCAGATGAACGGACGAGAACTCTTGACTTAGCAGACGATTTCGCCAGTGGAAGAAAAAATGCGAACGCTATCTTTGGAAGAAGCACGTGCACGAACTCGCCGATGGAAGAAGCTTAGTCGTCGTCGGAAGATTTCGCCGGAGGATGAGTCGTCGGAAGAAGAGCTCGTCGGAGAAGAGGGTTTCTGACGGCTAGGGTTTTATTTTAGGGTTGCTCTGCTCTGATACCATGTAGTTTTGGGAGAGAAGAATTTCTTATTCTTTCATTCTCAAGTGTACAAGGAGATATATTACAAAGAAAAAAATACAGAAAAGGAAAAGATATAAAAATAGAATATTATCTAATCTAAATAAGGACAAAATAAAATTAGAATGAAATAAATCTACAATGAGTTCTTTAACGCACCTATTTTAAAAGATTCAGTTGGAGGGGGGAAAACTGTGATTTCTCATTTGGAAAGTAAATATCTTCAGACACCTAGAATTTTTTCTCAACAGTTAGTCAAATTAGTGTTGAACCATGAACGTTTTGCAAGAAGCATACAAGTATTCACCTGGGATTTGCACTGTTTCTACCAAGTGTTTAGGGAATTTTTATATTTTTTGAGATTATTCTAATTCTATCGGTCCAATCAACGTTTTTAGTTCTAGAGGCTTATGTAGATTTTAAAATCTAGTTGAGATTTATGCTCCGCATGACATGTCCCAACTTAAGACATTATAACATCAATTGATTAAGATATTATAACCTCAATTAAAAGATAAAAAGGTTTGAATTTTCACCTCCACATAATGTAAGCTTCGATTCCCCACCTCCATACAATGTTAAACTCAAAATGAAAAAAAAGGGGGGCGACTTGAGGCAAATAATCACCAATGATCTTATGTTTTTAGATATTATCTTGTTAGCCTTATCTTAATCATAAATGATAAACACCTTAGTTGCCGTGTGTCAAGCCCTCCTCCATTTTAAGGATTTCTATTTATTGCTGTCTCGTTCTCTCCCTTGCCCGTGTTAACTTCCCGGATGTCCAAATTCACATAATATTCTATTCTATTGACAGCATAGGCCAGGCGTTAAAGTCTTTGATAGCCCAAGCACATCATTAACCTTCGTGGCATTTTTTTAAGACATGTGGCACATTCTTTTGTACCTGTCCCTGTATCTTACCCTCGTGGCATTTTTTTAAGACATGTGGCACATTCTTTTGTACCTGTCCCTGTATCTTACCCTCCAGGCATTCATCTTTGTCTTCTTATGTTAGTAACGTGAATACATACTCTGGCTTTGGAAAGAAACAAGTCCATTAAGTGAATCCTCTCTGTGACATTTTGGCTTCTGTTTGAGAAAATTTTATTTGCGCTTGAGAAATTTATTGTTTTCAAAGAGATTATTTTTGACAGGAGAAATGGTTGGAAGTGGCTGTCACAATCTGCCCTTTGTTCTATCACAGCCCATCTTCCATCTGTTGTTTCAACCAGATCAACTACACCTCGGTGAAGAAAGGAAATCTTTAAGACTAACATATCCTTTCTTTTTCTTATTAATTTTCTCTTGAAAATATGTGTGCATTAGAATAATTTGACCAAATAGAAAGTTTATGCCTAATCATATATTTCTTGTTATGTTATCATACTTTCCAATCTTTTATTTTCTATGTATAATTATACTTTTGTTCATTATAAGTCATATGACTCATATCACGCTGGTGACATCTTTTATGCTCTTCTCCCTCCCCCGCCTAGCAAGATGAGCTCGTCGCTTGTACTTCGAAAACCCTATATAACATACACACATGAGGATAGAAGTTTCCTACAGAGCTTTTGCTTTTGGCAACAACTGTGTTTTAATCTCAGACCTCTTATATTATGGATTGATATAGTAGTCAAAAGGACTAGGTAAATAATAAAAAGCTTAGAAGAAATGAGTTACAAGTCACGGTGGCCACCTACCTAGGATTTAAATTCTACAAGTTACCTTAAAAAAAAATTCTACGAGTTACCTTGGGAACTGAATGTGATAGGATCAAGTGTCCCAAGTAATAGGGTCAAGTGGTTGTCCTTGGAGAATAATTGAGGTGTGATTGTATTAGATGTCTGTCTCTCCCTCCTCAAATGCCCATTAAAACACCTCCAAGATAATCTTTTACTTATGAGTTAATTCTCTAAGGAACTCATAAGGAAAATATGTTCTTATTTTACTTGAGTAGTGACTGAACGTACTGTTGGACTGCTTATATTATTGGTTCAATTTGGGAGTGTGTTATATTTTTTTTGTATCATAGAGTTTAAAGACCCCCACCTCCAAGTGGTGGCCCTAGTGGTAAGAGCTAGGATGTTTGGAGATCTGGGTGTCCCCAAATGGAAAACTTAATAGTTCAAAATCTTTGTTTTCTCAAAGCCAACCTTTTGATGGATGCAACTCCACGAGATCAGTGAGGGTGAGCCATGAGCATAATGCGACCATTTTTAATAAAGAAAAAAGGGGGTTTAAAGACTAATCCTTGATGTCTGTTCAATGAATGGTATGACAGAGAGCCATCAAACTATGTAGTGATCATATTACTCCTTGTTTTGCAGGGTTGAGGAAACAAAAAAAAAGGAGGCAGAATCATTAAATCTTCGTCACCGCATTCTCGACGTGGCTCCCATCAATAGCATGCCATATATTGGCCCACCTCTACCACACAGCTACATTCCTTCTTCTCCACGAGTAGAAGATCCCGAGGCTATGGTGAAGATTGGGCCAGCTATGGTATATTGTCCTCGCACAACCAGTCAAGAGTGGGATAATATTGTATCTTCCACGAAAACTGGGGTTGCCCTCACCGGGACAGCAGCCATGGGAAAAGTTGGACCAGTTATCGGACGTGTGGACATTGGTGAGAATGAGAATTCATACTTCTTCCGCGTCTCTCTTCCTGGGGTGGCTAGAGATCAAAGTGAGTGTTTGTTGAAATTGATCAATTTCTCTCTCACGTACTTTGCTACCATAATGTCGTACTTTGCTACCATAATGTGCAGCTGTTAATGTTATCAATGTCAGCACAAGATTAGTTCGCTTATCTGTTTTTATATCGTTGCCATCGCGTCGAGTCCTGTTTCGGTACATGTGAAAACTATCTATCTGACCAGACTGTTGTTTCATGGCAGCAGACAGTTTCAGCTGTGACATGGAACCAGATGGGAAAGTGAAAATAAAAGGAGTAACAACAACCGGGGAGAACATAGTATGTAAGAATTCACAAGTATTTCGGATGCAATCAAAAAATCTATGTCCACCAGGTCACTTCTCTATCACTTTCCAGCTACCTGGTCCTGTCAATTACCTACAATTTTCAGGTGCTTTTGGTGCAGATGGGATTTTAGAAGGCACTGTAGCTAAAAGGTGATTAACAGACTTAAATAGTTGGTGGGGGGGGGGGGGGGGGGGGGGGGGGGGGCGGATGGGTTAAAATACAGATGATTCTAGGTTCATTTTGGTTTGTTGTTTAGGAAAAGGCCTTTCTGTGGAAAACTATTCATAAGGAAACATGGCCTATTAGGAAAGAAGTTACTCATTTTTTGCTCTCATTCCCTAGAAGGAGATGCTTTGAAAAGGACCAGCTGAATTTTCTCAACCAAGCTCCCAGAGAGAACACCACAGTGCTATGGAATTTGTAATTTTGTTAAAAGATCTGTTGTATAGAGAACAAGTAGTCAGTTCATTTTACTATGAAGTTTTATGATATCCAATTGTCTATAATTCTTCATTCCTCTCTCTTTCTCACTCTCTCAATTCACATGGCTGAAGCAACCTCACTTGTGTGTTGATTTGGTTTTAATCTAAGTTGATGTCAAAATCCAACTTTTTGATAAATTGAAACGATTTGTATCAATCGCCGCTCTTTCCTCTTTCTACTAAAGTGTAGCATAAATAGATCCATTTTGGATTAAAATCAATTTTAGGTAAATCTATCATCAAATTAAAGATTCTTGAAAATTGTGTTGAAATTGGTACTTTGAAACAATCAGAAGAACCGACTATGTTGGCAACTAGATTGATTGACTCGACTCACTTGATTCAATCATTTTTTTTTTCAGTTTTCTTAGTTTGGGCTTGCATCTTACTTTTTTTTTTTTTGTTTGGTTTTTATGAATGATATATGCTTTAACTGGTTGAAATATGTTTAGATTGATTGTGATATGCTTTAACTGGTTGAAATATGTTTGGATTGGCTGTGTTATTCTTATCATGGGTGGGATAATTTTGCACTCTAGTAATATGGAACTATTGTGCATTAGCTATGAAGGCTCTTTATTTCAACAAAACTGTGCCCAAGAGTTTTTCCAATTCTTTTATGTTTCAACATATCTCTAGCCAGCTTCACTTCCTGCCATCTACTGGCTCTGGCATAAATATTTGACATAAGTACATAAACACCGCTTCCAGAATTCTTCAGCTCTGCTATGTGGCTTTTTACTCTGTTAGCAAGACCTACATTCCCATACATTTCACAGCCATTAAGAAGAGAGCTCCAGATTGTTGCATTAGGTTGCATTGGCATTTTCCTCAGAAATTCCTCCGCCTCTTTGAAGTGGCCTGCTCGACTCAAAAGATCGATCATGCAGCCATAATGCTCCATAGTTGGCTCAATACCGTAAACCTCAGTCATGGAGGTGAACTGTTTCTGACCTTCTTCAACCAGCCCGAGATGGCTGCATGCCCATAGAACTCCTATATAGGTGATTCGGTCGGGAGCAACTGCAGCTTCTGCTTCCATTCTTCTGAACATATGCAGTGCTTCTTCACCTTTACCGTGCATTGCTAAGCCTAATATCATCGTTGTCCAGGCCATTACATCTTTCTTCTGCAACTTGCTGAAGATCTTTGATGCAGTATCTGCATCTCCAGCTTTGGCATACATGTCCATAAGAGCAGTTCCAATGCCAATATCTTCCCTAAAGCTTGTTTTCAACATACGAGCATGTAGACTTCGTCCTGTTGATCGAAACCCCAGATGGGTGCAAGCACTTATCACACTCAAAAATGTAGCTCTATCTGGAACAAACCCAGCCAGCCCCATGTCAACAAAAAGGCCTAGTGCCTCCGCTCCTAGACCATATTGACTATAAGCACTGATCATAGAATTCCAAACAACCAAATTTCTTTCAGGCATTTTGTCAAACAGGTTTCGTGCTGTCGCCAACTTGCCACATTTTGCATACATGTCCATGACTGCAGTTGCAAGTATTACATTGAAACTTAAGTTTGAATCAAACGGATCATAACCAAGTTGGCGGAGACGATTGTGAACCGATTTCCCAGTATTGATATCCCTACAATGAGCAGCCGCAGCCAAGACAGTGGCCATGGTGATTTCATTAGGCTCCACACCTTCATTCTCCATATCTTTGAACAATCTCAAAGCTTCTCTGGCCTGATCATTGTTCACAAACCCTGCAATTAAGGAAGACCAAGCGACCACATTCCACTTGGGAATAAACTCAAACACCTTCAACCCAGAATTCAAATCTCCACAAGAAACATACATATTAAGCAAACAAGAAGAACTATACGCATCCAATGCAAACCCAGTTTTCACAATTCGATTGTGAACACTTTGCCCATATCCAAGAAGATTGATTATGGAGCACACTTTCAGCACAAAAGGGAAGGTAAAATGGTCCGGGGTGAAGCCTTTACGCTGCATTTCTTCATACATGAACAGAGCTTCAAACTTATCGATGCCATTGCAGTACCCTTTGATCATAGAGTTCCAAATATAGACACTGGGCTGATCAATTTGATCGAAAACTGATCTCGCATACTGAATGTCACCCAGTTCGGAATTTGCACAAAAATCAATAAGTCTGCTGCAGGGGATTACGTTCTTGATGATTGAAGTGGCAAGCATCAGACCGTGTACTTGCTTCAAATCCTTCATGGTTCTGCATTTTTCTAAAGAACTTATAATAGTGTAATAATTCTGCTTCATTATCTTCATTCTCAACCAGATATTCAAGATTGAAGATCATGGAAATGGACGCTCGAGCGAAAATGATGTAAAAAAGGTGAAGATATGAAGGGGAAGTTTTATAGTTCTATCTCTTACTATAATCTCATTCGAGGAAAAAAAAAATTGCCTATGTATATATCTTGTATCTCGAAGAGCTCTCTCAGAAAACTTTCTTACCTTTAATATTTTTTCTCAATCTCTTCATCTTTGGACTGTAAATCCCTAATTTTTGGACCCATTTTTGCACATCAGATCTTCTCAATCCCAAGACAATCAAAATGCCGAAAAGGCCAAAACCCCAAACGAAATCTCTCGAAATCCCACTTTTCTGCCACAATTGAATCAATGCAACACTGAATAGAGCAAAACCAAGAACCCCACAAACCACATCGATCTCAAAATCAGTCAGAAACAACAAAGCGATACTACACACAACCAAAAACCCAATCAACAATGGAGTATTCTTCCTTTTACCTCTCCATCCATCATAGCCACCTCCGCCGAATCCCCTCCACAACCGCGAACCACCTCCATTTCCATCTCCGCCGCTCAATTCCGCGACAACCAAATCCAGCGGCGGCGGCAGGATCTTGAGATTGGCGGCTAAGAGGGATGCCAATTCAAGCACCAATTTGGTTGATCTTTGAAATCCGGGACTCTTCTTCTTCTTTCTCGCGCAAATGATCAATGTTTGCGCCCGCAATCCATGGGAAGTTGCTACAAGGGTCGAGAGGATTGGCGATTTGGGTGGAATTATGGGATTTGAAATGGTGAAATTGAGAAGTGGGTTAAAGAAAATGGAGCCATGTGAAGAAGGAGCTACGGTTGTGGTCTGCATTTTACTCTGACGCTTTGCTTTTCGGGCGAGGGATAGAGGAGAGGAAGAATAAGAAATTAAGAATGACCGTTGGGATCCACTCACTTTGGAGTTCACAAAAATTTTGAAAATTTTGAAGATTTTGGGATGTTTTTTGAAAAAGTTTCTAGGTGTTAGCAATTTTTAACTACTATCGAGTTTGAATACATGTTCACATTAATACGTTAGTCCAAGTACTTAAAGTTATGTTTTTTTTTTTTTGTTTTGTTGAGTAGAATGAGAAAGAAAGAGAAACACTGGGGTGTGACCCTTCGATTGCCACCATTTTCAAGCAAGACGTCATCTCTCCCATTGTTGCAAGCATGTACAGCCAATGCATTTGCTGCTTGATTCGCCATTCATGAGATATGTAAGAGGCCATCTAAATCTCTAGCTTGTTGGCAATGTTGTATTTTGTCAATTACATGTTGAATTTCATTTTCATATTTTTTGAATCCTTAAACCAGATGCCACATGATTAATGAGTCGGTTTCCACTCATATTGGGTGAATGCTCGAGTCATTTACAAGCTCTATTCCTTCTCGAACAGTGAGGGCTTTTGCCATCTCCACTAAATTGGTGAAGAAACCACTCTTTTGGGATGCTACCATGACCTCACCATCAACATTTCGAATGATTACACCAATATCGATGACTCGATCTTTAATAGAGGCGTCTGTATTGACCTTGTAAGATAGTACTTGAAGCCACGTTCTTTATTTGTTAAAGTGAAAATAAAGGAGTCACTTTTTTTTAATTTCAAAGACTAAAATAAAGTTCATAGACCAAAATTGACATTTTGAAACGTCAAACACCATAATTGAATAATCTTAAAAGTTCAAAGACTAAAATGCAAACGTTTATGCTCATGTTGGCAAATGTTGAGAAGTTTAGGCCATGTTTGGTAACTATTTAGTTTTTTATCTTTGAAAATTAAGCTTATAAATACTACTCTAACTATGAGTATCTTTGCTTTGTTATCTACTTTTAAAAAACCAAGTCAAATTTTGAAAACTAAAAAAATAATAATAATAATTTTCAAAAACTTGTATTTTGTATTTTGGAATTTGATTAAGAATTCAAATGTTTTCTATAGAAAGATGCAACCTATGGTACAAAAATGAGGAGAAAGCAAGCATAATTTTCAAAAATCAGATAGTATCAAACGGGGCTTTAGTTATTACTTTGGTTTTTTTATAACTTTGATATGTTTATATATTTTCATTTTTTTTAGTTATTATATATTTTATCTATTCTCATTGTTAAATTTAGACTTTCGTATAACATGAATTTGAGTCCCTTGAAGGTCAAAAGTTATTTATCATTTTTGTAAGTTTAGAGATATTTTTTTATTAGTTTTGAAAAAATATTAATCTAACACTTACTATTATTATTATTTTTTTTATTTCAACAACATTTACAGTTTTTTTTTTTTTTTTGCAAGATAAATAAATGTTACAATGGATTAGCTAAACATTTACAATGTATTAGCAGACGTTTGAACATACGACGCTTCGGATGAACGAGTTGATTCGCCCTGCATGAGTTTTTGTTAAAAAAACAGTTTTTTTTCTCTAAATATATATATTTTCGTAATTTATATAAATTGTGAGTCGGCGAGTCGTTTAATCGAGTTGTCGTTGATATTGCAAACCCATGTCGGAAAGGGCCATGGAATTGCAGAGCACTGCGCCAATGGAGGTGGAGACGAGCAGTTCCTTTTACGACGATGCGAACCCTTGTCCGATCTGTCTCGGATCCATAATTCAACCTTCCTACCTCGACAAATGCTTCCGTACGACTCTCTCTCTCTCAATCAGTTCATTCTTTTTGCTTTTCTTGAATTTTCCGGTCATCAAACAGATAACTATTTAGAAATATTGTTCATTTCTACGAAATTCGAATTAGGGTTTTTGTTTCAGCAATCTTATAGCGACCCACTTGGAAATGATTCTTTATGTATTACTGGTATCATCTAAAGAACCACTCTGTTATCTTTTTAGGGGATTTCAGCTCCTAGCACTTCCTCAATTATTAAGGTTTCTGCCACTGTTCTTCATATTCGATGGATGAAATTGTTGGATCATTGCAGTATGTTGAAAGACAGAATTAACTGGTTTCATTTGGGATAAAGATAAATGATAATCTAGCTAATTCTTTTAGAAATACTCAATTTGATCTCATTCTTAATTCTTTACCGTTGTACGCTTGAGGCAAGCTATTTACAGTGTATATCATGGCATCTTCTTCTTCAAGGAAAACAGAAACCGCAGCGAGATTGCTTTGATATGTTGAATTCACTCATGGATAGATTCTGCTACTGTCTTTGAGATGAATATAATCATTTAATTTGTTTTTAATTTACTTTCTTTTGTGTGCTTGAATAATAATTTTAATTATGTTGCTCGGGAAATGGATTATTGAAATGAAAAAGGAAATATCACATACTTTAAGTTTTTACTATGATATCATGTTAATCATCTGTAATTTGTTTAAGCCTTATAGTTTGGGTGAATTTTATCATTTAATTAATTCTAAAGAATTTATTCGTTCATTCATGTTAAGTACAATATACTATTTAGAAAAAAGGAATGTCAACAAACTTTGTTGAGGAGTTTGAATATTTTTAACTCTATTTCTGTCTTGCAGATAAATTTTGTTACAATTGCATTGTACAATGGACCAAAGTGATTTCTGGGAAGCGCTCCTGCACGCTTTCGTCCATTAAGTGTCCTTTATGCAAGGTTCTATTTTCCTTCCCCTGTTAATCCTTTTTTTTTGGGGCATTCCATACTTATTTTTTATATTTAATCACCAGACAGATAGTTCTTCTATAATACATGGATTAGATGGACATTGTTTCCAAAGACATTATGTTAATCGGGATTTTCAGGATAGGTATCTTCCTGTTGATACTTTCCCTAGGTTTTCTATTCCTATTTTCTCTGTCTTAATTGACTATGCTTTATAATCGATGTTATTTGCAGCTTTATCTTATCAAAAGCTCACAAGTATAGATTACAGTGCTATTATACTGAACCAGGTTCGTTTTCTGTTTATCATTGGACTCATTATGTGGATGTTTGATGCTCCAACATTTATATCATGGTTACTTGGATTTATTAGGCCGTGTTTGATACCCATTTGGTTTTTAGTTTTTAGTTTTTGAAAATTATGCTTATGAACACTACTTTCACCTATGAGTTTCTTTATTTTGTCATCTACATTCTACCAATGTTTTCAAAAACCAAGCCAAGTTTTGAATACTAAAAAAAGTAGTTTTTAAAAATTTGTTTTTGTTTTTGAGTTTTGAAAACTAAAAAACGTAGTTTTTAAAAACTTGTTTATGTTTTTGGAATTTGACTAAGAATTGAAATGTTTCTTTAAGAAGGTGAAAACTATAGTAAAGAATTTGTGAAGAAACAAGCATAAATTTCAAAAACAGAAAGCTAAAAACGAAATCGTTATCAAACGGGGCTTTAATTTCTCTACTTGTCTACATGTAGGTTTCTTGGATGACTTATTCAATGTACAAAGACACTGGAAGTTACGGAAGTATCTCCAGGCAAACCAGTGGCTTGAAGTTTGGTTGAAAAGGGAACTTCAAGCTTTGATTCAGGTTCCTTTTGCATTTAATACTTCTATGGGATACTGCTTCCTTTGGCCCCTTTTTTTTCTTGGAGAATTTTTAACACCCAATATCAAACAACATTCTCAAGACCAAAGAGGCGGATGGAAAAGGGAGAAAGTTTTCCATTCCTCATTCCTAGGTGGTCGGATTCTCTGGGATCATAAGAATCCTATCACTGCACCTAGTAGTTAATGAAATTTTTAATTCCACAATGCCCTTGGTATCAAATAACGAAAATGGGACATGGGCACGTAAAAAGGAAGTAGAGGATGGGGTTTCTCTCATTTATGGCATAGTGGCCTTTAAGGAGGGTTCACCTGTTGATTGAGATTTTGAGAACTCTGTTGTATTTCAATGGTTTAGAACTATGTGTATTGTGGATGTGGGTGATCGGTTTGTGGGAAGTAGGCTAGATGACATAAGGATGCGACTGTAGTTCCCTTTGCTTTAACTGTGGGGGATAGTGCATTGGTCATTAACACCATTGAGTAGAGAAGGCATTACTGTAGACAAAACAGGATAGCTGTAGTAGATGTATGATACCGTTTCTGTGGTGTAGTTTCTTGATTTATCCATTCTATTTGTATGCATTACAGTTCCTTGTGCAAGATGACTGATAGTGTCTCCTACCCTTTTACAGGAAGAAGACGTTGACATAATTATGCACCACCTACTTGGCTTAATTAATTCATTCTTTAGTAGGTAATAACCATCCGTTACTGCATTCTAAACTTCGATCAAATAAAAAATGTTAAATTACAAACTTGGTTTGTATGGTTTAGAGAAAGTTAGGGACTATTTATAAGGGTTTTTATCAAACTAAATGGACTATTTAAAATGTTTTATCAAACCATAAAGACGAAATTCTAACTTTTAAAACCATATGGACTAAATTCTAACTTTCTCCAATCCACAAGGACCAAATTAGTAATTTAACCGATAAAAAATTTCGTCACCACATAACTAGCACCAAGGCCACTCCACCACAGTAACTCTGTCCCCATATACCTATCATTAAACGTGTATTTTTTTATGCTTTTCATTTGGTTCAGCATGTAGGTGTTAGGTCTCAGCCACAATTTTATTCATCAATACGATACAGCCAAGGGATGTTTCAAGAGCTTCCCCACTTCTCCCACCCACCAGAGAGACAATCAAAGCCAAAAAGATACCTCCCCTACAAACGACTCACCCCTATACCCCTTCACTCGCCATCTCTTAAGCCCCTCACCTAACTAACAAAATCCTACAGGCCCCACAAACAAAACACGCCGTTACCCATCACACTACTCTCCCTTTTTTCATACGCTTACATTCGTACACTTTAGTGATTTGAGGCCTATCAGTAGGATTTGTTAAAGACACTCATTTTCATTCATCTCTCTGACTGTGACCCTATCCACGTGAATGTAAATATGCATGATACCTGATTCCACTCTGAAACCTGCTTCTTGTTCTTTGTTTTTCTGAAGAAATGAACCTAGGTATCAAACAGAAACTCCTGAGTTGAAGCGAGAAAGGTTTGGCAGCATGGTTTGTGCTGCAGCAAAGCCATTCCTGTCAGCAAGAGCGGACCGGTTCGTGCTCGAGTTGGAACTGTTTATTGCTTCAGGTTTGAACATCAAAGCCTATGATTCGGTTTACTTGCAACGGTTGGGTTGGAGTGAGCCTGTAGTGCCCAATGTGGTTATCAAAGAAGATCTTGGACTCAAACCTGTAACTCCATACTTGTATATCTTTGACTATGACCCTGATGATGGTGATTGAACAATTTCTTATAAAATTGAATTGTTTCTGTGACAATAACCCTTGCATTATCCCAGTTTGAGTTTAATGAAAAGTTGGTGGTATTTGATTATAAATTTTCGTTTTGAGTATTGGTAGCTCTTTCATTGGAACCTGTTAAGTTGTTTGCTGTAACTTTTGGTTATTGAATTTGATTCTCTTTTAACTATGCATTAATATCTATCCCATTGAGATTGGCTGCTTACAAGACCCATCAACACAGATAGGGTAATAATGGTAGGTTCAGAGTCTCGTTTTGGCCAAAATTGATTAAAAGGCAATATATCTATTTTAGGATAAATTTAAAATCGTTGTTAAAACTTAAAACCTTTTTTTTAAAAAAAAAAAAAATCAAATTGTTCACTCAATTAAAACCGGCTTTGTCGATTGAAACATATGAAATCAACTACAAAACCAATCAACTTGAAGGCAAGGTATTGTGCCTCCTTTAACTACCGAATTATGTTTAGGTTAGCAACGATTTTTCAATTTTATACTTCAAAAAATTGATTATTATTATTATTAGGTTAAATTACAAGTATAGTCCTGAATTTTGAGGTTTGTGTCAATTTGGTCCGTGAACTTTCAAAATTACAAATTTAATCTTTAAACTTTAGAATTTTCAAAATTCACAAATCTACTACAAAAATGAAATTTTAGGGTTCCATTAGACATAAAATTCAAATTTATACCTAATAGATCAATTAGTTTTTAAAAATTTTGAATTTGTCAAAGACCCATTAGACACAAAATTGAAAGTTTAGGGGCCTATTAAACACTTTTGAAAGTTTGTGGACCAAATAGACAAACTTCAAAATTCATTGACTAAACTTGTAATTTACCCTTATTATTATTATTATTATTTTAGTTTTAACATTTATAAAGTAGGAAGATTGAACCATCGATCTTTAAGATGGTAATTAGCGATTTATCCATTGAGTTAGGTTCGGATTGACAGAAAACTAATTAGTTTTAAAGTACTCTTTTAGGGGTTATTTGGGGCAAGGAGTTGCAGGGAGGAGTTAATATGTCTGGGGAGTTAGGAAGTCTGGGGAGTTAGAAAGTCTGGGGAGTTAGGAAGTCTGTGTTTGGGGTGCAGAGTTGTTTAGTCTGGAGTTAGGAAGTCTGTGTTTGGGGCAAGGAGTTGCAGGGAGTAGGAGTTCTGAAGTCTGTGTTTGGGGTGCAGATTTGTTAAACCTAGAGTTCTGAAGTCTAAGTTGATTTTATATAGTTTTTTTCTACAATTTCTCAAAATTTCATTCTTAAGAATTTGTCCCCATAAATTCTAAGATTGAGATTTTTTGTTTTTATTAATTTATGTATATTTTACAAATTTCTTTAAAGTAAAAATAATAATTTTGAACAAAATACCCCACATTCTTTTTTTCAATATATCTCACATTAATTATTTATTTATCTTGGATAGTTTTCAAATAAAAGAGTCTTACAATACTTTTTAAAATATTACATGTGATTTGGAAATATTTCAATCCATTAATTTAAAGAGATTCAAATAAGCTTCAAGATTTTTACGTTTTTATTCTTTCAATTATAGAAATAATATAGATTTGTTTCCGTCAATCCTAAAATTGGGATTTTAAATTATATTATTTTATGAATATTTTATAATTTTATTAAAGACTTGTTTTCGTCAATTTTAAAATTTTAATTTAAGATTTGTTTTTCAAGCTTAATAAAATAATTTTTTTACATAATTTAAGATTTTATTTTTCTACATAATCAATGTAATAAATTATCTAAAGTTTGATTAATTTGAAAATAATATATTCTTTGAAGTTTTAAAATAACTAAGTTAAAAATAAAATATCAAATATTTATGCTATTTTAAAATAATTAAGTTCAAAATGAATATATATGTTTTTTAAAATCATTCAAAATGAATATTATACATACTTTTGTTCAAAATACTATATATTTATGTTATTTATTGTAATAATTTTATTTTATTAAGTTTGGAATGAGAAATTGTTTATCTTTTTACTTTGAATATGATTAGTTTGAAAATCAAAATTTTTTAATACGTTAATCTTTTTTAATACTAATTTTCTAAAATGTAATACGGGTTAGTTTAGAATATGTTTTTCTTATCTTCAAATCATAAAATTATATATATTTTTGAGCAATTAATAAAAAAAAAAACTTAAAAAAGATGAGATTGTTATTTGTTATAAGTAATTTTAGTTGAAACTTAAAAAAAAAAATTGTAGATGACAAATGGAGGAAGTGAAATAGGAATATTTTTATCAATTAAAAAAATTGTTACGTAATACTATAATTTATATTAAAATTTCAATTTAAATAATAGTATCATGTCTAAAACATTCTTATATAATTTATATTTAAAAAAATTAAAATTATAGAATAAAAGAAAAATATTTTTGTTAAAAATTTGATTAAAATTATAGAATAAAAAAATAATTATCTATATTTAATTAGTAATTAGTAACAATGATGAGAAAATTTATATAAAAAATAAAGAAAATTTTTCAAATTAAGAAATTAAAAAAAATAATGTAAAAAAAAATAGAGAGAGAAAGGAAAGGGGAGAAGAGAGAGAGGTATGAGTGAGGTGAGGTGAAGAAAAATGAGATAAGAAAGTTGTGGGACCCATAATGAAGAGTTGGGGAAGGAGTTAATAAGTTTGTGGGGCCAACAATTGGGAATTGGAGAAGGAGTTAATAAATCTGTGGGGTCCACAATAGGAGTAAAATTATTCTTGGGCCAAACAAGGAGTTGGGGGGAGTTATTAACTCCTACAAACTTTACTCCCCCAACTCCTCAATCCAAACACCCTCTTAGAGGCTTTAAATTTTACCGAACATGATAATACTTCATCACTTTTTTTAAGAAGAATAATTGATCACAATTGAGCTCTAGATTTTTTTTTTTTTTTTTTTAAGTTGTACGCGACTTCAAATTATAATTTCAATCATATTTGGACTTTAATATAGTTTAGTTAGCAATTATTATCTCTATTTATGGGCGGTAGATTCGAATCGGCATTGTAAAAACAAGGGATAACTATATAAATAGGCTTCATAAAGAACCTTTTTTTTGGTCCAAAATCTTCAAAATTTACACAAATACTCACAAAAGTCTTAGTGCAAATTACACTTAAACTCTCACATCTAATCTAACATATTAAAAATATATATATATTCAAACAAAAACCATTCAATTACTTTTTGGGTTGATGAGGATCTTTAATGCTCAATTCTTTTTCAAAATCATCTTCTTTCTCCTCATAAACGTACCTCAAAAAGGAAAAACACGATTTACTTCATCTCTCCAAAGGGATAAAATTATTCAATGAGGTCGTCACAATGTGGCTACCTCGTTAAAACTGTCTGTTGTAGATCTTAAAATTTGTCTGCTCCCTAATAACCACTGCATACAAAATCGGGATTTAGCTTTGATTGTCTCTCTAGTGAGAAGTGGGAGAAGTGGGGAAGCTCTCGAAACTATATTTCACAAATGTCAATTTTTATGAAAATTTTCAGTTTTAGCTTAGAGTGAGTATCTACCTAATTTTTTCTTTCTTATGATACGGTTTTACCCTCATTTAATATTATCTCTATATTTTAATTCTCCATTTTGAATTTATACTTACTTAATATATATTTTAATTTAAAGCAATTATTTCATACATTTATGATAGATTTGATTTTAAAAAATATATTGTTTTAATTATTATCCATAATATTTTATAATATTATCTCTCATCTTGACATTCATATATAACTCTATATATACCTCATATATAACATGTATATAGTTTTTTTTGTTTTGCTCATTATAGTCACATATACCGAGCTTTTTTTGTCATACATATAGTCGAAAACACTACAATACAAGTGGTAATATTAAATTAATATAATCCAACATATATACTACGTTAGAACACAAGCAAACCCACGAAGTATTTCCCTCGTCTCTGGCAGTAGTGCGACCTGGAGCAACCTTCTTCTCCAGCGACTGTGTGACTTTGCGACAATGGCAGCAATCAATTATGCGACAAACCCACAACACGAACATAAAGAACAAATAAGATGTTTTGTACAATGGTTATTTTGTTAGGACATAAAAAACAAATAAGATGTTGGAAAATAAAATAAACACTCAAATACAAATAGGGCAAAAAAAATCGTTTTTTTTCTTACCAGTATCATCTATTGTCGTTGTTCATCGGAAGAAGACGAAAAGCTTCATATGCATGCAGGACAAAATGATTGATTTTGGGAAGAATTGTCGTTTTCTTGTTTGGAGAGTCAGGTAACGATGTATTTTGAGTAAAAATGGCAAGTGGTTTTAGGAATTTTTAAAAAAATGAAGATTGATTTTAGAGATGTTTTTGAAAAATGGAG
This sequence comes from Trichosanthes truncata, assembly GCA_033996785.1. Lineage (NCBI taxonomy): Eukaryota > Viridiplantae > Streptophyta > Magnoliopsida > Cucurbitales > Cucurbitaceae > Trichosanthes > Trichosanthes truncata. The sequence goes on along the minus strand of JAWPNB010000004.1, from coordinate 39,339,388 downwards.
AATGATTTTATGGATTTTTTAAAATTGGAAAGTGATTTTTAGGAATTTTTTAAAAAATGGAGACATGTCAAATATAAAATAAACATGTAATTGTACATCTTGAATTTTACGCTTAAATTGAATTTTTAAATATAAAATAAAATATATGCTAAAGGGCATACATGTAATTGTATGCTTAAATTGAATTTTAACTGGGCTCATACTAGACAATCTTGAACATTTAGTAAAATCTAGACATTTATGAAATTAAATTCTATAAATGGCCTATCTATATAATTATTCTTTAAGGGGCCGTTTGGATGGTGGGAAATAGGAATGGAAATGGTTAAAGGCTTTAGATCTTCTTGTTTGGAACAAGGTTTGCAAGCATGGGCATGAGTATCACTTATTTTCATGCATCACTTTTTTCTATGATAGATAGGTTGAAGGATGGGTTGAAGGATGTGTTTTCTTTATATTCATGGAGTAATATATCCATGGAGTAAAATATCGAGCAAAACATGTCACTATATCGACACACCCTCAACATATGTCGAATGGTGTACTGTTGTTTTTCTCCAATGTCAAAGAAATATCGCCAACACTTTCAAAATGTCATATTAGACGATATTTTGAGGAGATATCGCATTATTACTACTTATTATTCTTCAAAGTTTTAACTAATGAACATCCAATGCCCAAGCCCCAAAACGTGAAGCCCATATCGTAAGTATGTTGAACAAGTGGGGAGGGAAGAGATAATTTATAGCAAGTTATGGCTCGTTTGATAACGTTCATGATTCTCATTTTTCAAGAAACATATATGTTTGATAAACCATCATGTTTCTTGTTTCTAAATTTTTTAGAAACGTTTCTAAAAAAATGGCAAATTTTGAGAAACTTCAAAAAGTAGTTTCTCAAATTATGTTTCTGTTTTTTTTTTCAGTTTTCATACATGTATTCCTATTTCTCTTATTACCCATCTCTCCTCTCTCGCTTCTTTCTCTCTCTTCCATTCTATTTTTGTTTCTTTTCGTTTTTTTCTTCTTTTTTTTTTTTTTTAATTTTTTGATTTATTTCTTTCTATTCATTCTCTCTCTTTCATCATAATCTTTTTTCTTTTAATAGTTCATTATCTTTTTTTTTCTTTTTTCCTTTTTACTTTTCTCTTTTCGTTTATGTTTTTCTCTTCTCTCTTATTTTCTTATTTTCTTTTACTTTACATTAACGAGCTTATAATTATTATTTTCTTTTTAATTATCTATTATTTTTCTTTTTGGTACGATTTTATGTTTTTATTAAATAAATAAACTAATAATGTATTTCATGTTTACCATTAAATGTAAAAAAATATATACATTCTCTCTCTTTTTCTGATTTTATTTGCGTGTATTATTGGCTAATGCATTTTTAAAGAAAAAATAAAAACAAAGTTTATTATTAAATTAAAAAAATGTGGGTATGTTCGATTGTCTGACCTTAGATAATTTACAAATTCTTCTAATTGAACTAACTCTTGTAAGTAAAAATCGTTCAAGGTGAATTGATTGAAGTGAAAAATAACATTGCAAATCAAATTTGAACAACATTTGAAGGATAAAATTTATTATTATTATTATTATTATTAATTAGGTGTTGAGCCTTAATAAAATACTATAACCTCTTTATAATTGTTTTATATTTATTTTAATGCATGTTATATGTTTTATTATAGTATATGTACTAAATTTTATTTTTATCAAAAAAACAAGAAACATAAATAGTTATTAAACATGTTTCTGTTTTTAATTTTTAAGAAACAAAAACGAGAAATAGAAACAGAAACAGAAAACAAGAAACGAGAACGTTATCAAACAGAGTCTTAATTGTGTCCCATCTTTCAATTTGATCGATGTGGGACAAGCTACATGACAGAATTTTCTTCTTCAGTTCCTCTATCTCACAGGTCACAAGTGAACTCACTCATCTTCTCCTTTCTCTCTCCCTCTCTCTCACAAATTCGGTTTATTCTCCCTCTTTTTTTTAGTTATTTACTATTTATTGTATTTATTTTATTTTAAATTCTATTTAAAATATCTGATTTTATTATTATTATTTATGTTATATTTACTCTTTCATATCTATGAAGATACAATTAATAATTTAAATATCATTGTCAATTATGATGTAATAGAAATATTAACTAACTCATTATATTAATTTTGATTAAACAATCTCTATTTTTAGTTTTTTTATTGTTTTAATTTGTTTACAATTATTTTATCATCTACAAGTGTTTTATAAATTTTTCAATTATGTAATAAACGTCTTATATCTTTTTAGATATGATAATTAATTTTTTTTAATAACAACTTAATCACTTCATAATAAGTAAACTCTCATTACTAATTCAAACAATTTTCATTGATTTCCATCTTTTTCATCATTTTTCTAATTTTTTTGTCGGCTTCAATACCAACATTTTCATATAATATTATTTATATTTTTTAGATATGGTTATTAAAAATAGTCCATTATAGTTTAATAAAGCTACAATTAAAGTTTCATGAAATAATTCAAACAATTTTAATCAATTTCTATATTTTTTTTCTTATGAAATTTCTATTCACACCAACATTTCAATCGATATTTATATCTAAATATTGTCTGAGTTTTTAGATATGATGCTTAAAAATGGTCAATTAATGTCTAATTAAGCCACAATCAAAATTTCATTGACTAATTCAAATAATTTCCATCAATTTCCACGATTTTCATTAATTTTTTCAAAATTTCCATCGACATTTCCATTTCCATTGACATTTCTGTAGAATATGAACCTCGATATTTCCATCGACATTGACATTTCGAACCTTGTTTATACCCACCCACTCTTTCTCTTTCTCTCTCTTCCTCTCTCTCTTCTATATATATATATATATATATATATATATATATATATATATATATATATATATATATATATATATATATATATATATATCTTCAATAATTATAATTAATTATTTAATTAAAAATAGTTATAATTAATTTATTTATTTCTATTGGTTGAAATTAATTTTGATTAGTTCATAAAATAATATACCAAAATAATATTTTTGGTATTAATTTCATAAAACAAGCATAAACATCCATTATAAAATCCATTATGAAAATATTAAATCACTAATTAATACTATATTTAATCAATTAATTACAAATATTATTAATATATGGTAAGGATAATCATTATAATTAATTATTCATGAGTTATTTGTGATGAATTAACAATTAATTATTACTTTTTTAAAAAATTATATTCTTTTTTTAAAATTCATTTTTGAAATGTTTATTCTAAAGCACTTTAAGTTTGTATTTTTATCAATATTATAATAGTTCAAACTACTTTTAATTATCAAGATTTTTTTTTTTAAAAAAAATGTTTTTAATTAGTTAAAAGGGTTGGAATTTATGTTCTAAAGCCTCATAATTAATATTTTAATATAATTATTTGAAAATTACTTTATTATTTTTATTTACAATTTATAATATTCATTACATAAAAAATCAAGGTTATTAGTGTAATCTTGAACAGTATGTGGTTAACATACAGAAAGATCACGTTCAAAAATAACCTAAAGGATCTATAGTATATGGATAAGGTTGGATGTCTTATCCTGGTATCACTATTAATACGACCCATTTGGTAATAGTTACAAATGATTTGAACCAAATCGTTTATGTGGAGACATGTGAGTGGGAGTATCATATACAATGAGTTTGTATAAGACTGAACCACAAAATATGTAATCTCTTTTTGTAAATCCGTTAATTGAGAAAATTAATATTTCACAGGAACATGATGATCATATTTGACTCAATCTTAATCATGAGTGAGTTATGAACTCCTACATGTGAGGGTTTGTTCTTTGATTTGGATGGGTGAGAATGGTTTTTGTAGCCGATTCAATAAGCCTACCATTTTAGGGACTTGACCAAATAGGGAGCTGGAAACATAAGTTTCACAAGATGGAATTCACTTCTTCCCATATAGGGAAAGTATATGAGTAGTTCTCTTAAGTGTTGATTTCGAGAATTAAACAATGGGGTCTCACCCTCTCACTGGCCCGAGAGGGAAGTAATTTATGATTGAATCATAAACATATTGTTCATTAGATGATCAATGGTACTTAAGGTATAAGATGTCATGAAGGACCGACTTGCATGTTTAATTATATCCATGGATGTAACTTATCTTACAGTGTGTAAGAGTGCAACTCTAGGTCTATAGTGGAGCGACCTAGAGTTAATGAATGAAAATTAATTGATTCAAGAGTTTACTCAATTAATTTTGTATCATTGGAGCTTATAATTCGTAAGTCCATAAGGTCCCTTTGCAAGCTCATATAACACTAAAAGAATCGATTTAATTGAAAGAAATTTTGAAATAATTAAATTAATATTTAATATATTTGATATATTAAATTAAAAAAAAATCTATTTATTGTATTTGATACATTAAATATTATTTAAAATAATATATTATGTATTAGATACATTATATTAAAGTAAACAATATATATTAAATTTGAATGAGATTCAAATAAGTAAATATATGTGGTAGGAAATTAATGAGATTTAAATGAGATTCAAATATGTTAAATATATATTATAATATATTAGATATTATAATTTATTATTTCATACATTATATATTAAAATTGAATAGGATTCAAATAAGTAGATAAAGGTTGTAGGAGATTTTAAGAGATTTGAATAAGATTCAAATATATGTATATATATATATATATTATGATACATTATTTGATTTTGGAAAAACTTCTACCCTAAATAGGATCCTTGGGTTGAGCTAAAACTAAGATCTCTACGATAGAAAGAAACAATAGAAAAATTTTCTACAAATTTCCTTTTCTTTCAAGAGGTTCCCTAAGCCTTGATCATGTGTTTGAGTTACAGCAAGGAAAATCTTGTGGAGATTGAGATTGGAGTCAATTTGCTGGAACATCAAAAATTGCTTAAAACCCGCCAAAATTAACTCTATTTACTTCAATGTAAGTTTGTTTAACCTTAATTATTTTGTTTAATTCTAAATAAAATCAAAATCGATCCAAAATTTGATATCTAAGGCCCCATTTGATAATCATTTAAGCCTCGTTTGATAATCATTTGAGCCCCGTTTAATAATCATTTGATTTTTGGTTTTTGGTTTTTGAAAATTAAGTTTGTTTTCTCTCAATTTCTCTACAATGATTTTCATCTCCTTTAAGAAAGCATTTGAATTCTTAGCTAAATTCTAAAAACAAAAACAAGTTTTTGAAAACTACTTTTTTTGGTTTTCAAAACATGGTTTGGTTTTTGAAAACATAGGTAAAAAGTAGATAACAAAACAAGCTAGTAAATCCATGGATGAGAGTGGTATTTATAGGCTTAATTTTCAAAAACCAAAAACCAAAAACTAAATAATTATCAAACAGGGCCTTAGTTTTTTGTTTTTTGTTTTTGAAATTAAGCTTGTTTTCTCCTAATTTCTCTACAATGGTTTTCATCTCTCTTAAGGAAACATTTGAACTCTTGGACAAATTTCAAAAACAAAAACAAGTTTTTAAAAACTACTTTTTTTAGTTTTCAAAAACTTGTTTTTGTTTTTGGAATTTGACCAAGAGTTCAAATGTTTACTAAGAGAGATGAAAACTATTGTAGAGAAATTGGAAGAAAACAAGCTTAATTTTCAAAAACCAAAAACTAAAAACCAAATGATTATCAAACGGGGCCTAAATTATTTAGAAACCATATCTTCCACTACAGTGTGAAATGTTCATTCCTATCAAAAAGTACCCTTAAATTTTTAACCAAACACTTATCGATTATATATATATACACACACACACACACTTTTAGTTATCTATAGACATCTTAAAAAGTATATCAAACAAACACTAAAGCCCTACTTGATAACCATTTGGTTTTTAGTTTTTGGTTTTTAAAAATCAAGCCTATAAATACTATTTCCACCTATGAATTTTCTTGTTTTGTTATTTACTTTTAAGTTTGTTTTAAAAAACCAAGCCAAGTTTTGAAAATTAAAAAAAGTAGGCCTAGTTTGATAACTATTTGGTTTTTAGTTTTTGAAAATTACGCCCATAAATACAACTTCTACCTATGGATTTTCTTGTTTTTTTTTCAACTTTTTACTTCAAGAACTAAGTTTTGAAAACTAAAAAAAAAAACAAGTCTCGCTTAATAACAATTAGGTTTTTGAAATTTATGCTTGTTTCCCTACAATTTCTTTATCATGGTTTTCACTTTTTTTAAATCAACATTTAAATTCTTAGTCAAATTCCAAAAACAAAAACAAGTTTTTAAAAACTAAAGCCCGGTTTGATAACCATTTGATTTTTAGTTTTTTATTTTTAAAATTAAGCCTAAAAATACTACTTTCATCTATGAGTTTCCTTGTTTTTATTATCTACCATTTGGTATTAATGTTACTTCCATTACTTTGGTGTCTAAGAAGATTAATATGGAGGGGTTTGGGGATTTTAGACCTATCTCCTGTTGTAATGTTATTTATAAGTGCATTACAAAGATTATGGCTAATAAGTTGTGAGTGTGGTTGCTTATGTTTATCAGTCCTAATCAGTCAACTTTTCTGCAGGATAGGAGTATTATTGATAATATCTTGTTATGCCAAGAGTTGGTTGGTTGTTACCATCTGGGTCGAGGTCCTCTTCATTGTGTGCTTAAGGTAGACTTGCAAAAGGCCTATGATTCTATTAACTGGGATTTCATTTTTTGTCTTTTTTTGGCCATAGAGACCCCATTTCAGTTTGTTAGTTGGGTTAGAGCATGTATTACGTCCTCTATGTTTTCAATTATAGTGAATGGTTCTTTGCAAGGGTTTTTTTTGGGATGTCAGAGTCTCCGTTAGGGTGACCCTCTTTCACCATATGTGTTTGTGATGGTTATGGAAGTTCTTTCTCGTTTGCTGAATAATTCGTCTGTGAATTTCAGGTTTCGTCATCATTGTGAGAAAACTAACCTGACTCACTTTTGTTTTACAGATGATTTGATGATCTTTAGTAGAGTTGATCATGATTCTTTAAGATTTGTTTTGGATTGCTTAAGGAAATTTGAGGTCTTGTTGGGATTACATGTTTAGGTTTACGTGGTATGGAGGCTCCTTGTTTGATTGACTTGTTGATGACCCCTTGGCCTGTCTCTCGGTGAGGTATCTTGGCTTCCCATTTATTTTGGGATGTTTGACCTATCATGATTGTAAGCCTTTACTATAATGTATTATAGCTCTTGTGAATAGTTGGCATGCTCGATCCCTTTCCTATTCTGGTAGGTTACAGCTTATTCAATCAGTTCTTCAAAGTTTTCAGGATTTTTGGGCCAGTGTTTTTGTGCTTCCGACTTGGGTTGTCCATGAAGTTGATCGGGCTTTGCGAGCTTATCTTTGGAAAGGAGATCCTTCTTCCATGGGGGGCTAAGGTTGCTTGGGAGGATATTTAACTTTCTCGTAGGGAGGGTGGTTTGGGAATCAGGCATCTTAGGTCTTGAAATCTTGTTGTCGTGATGAAGCTTCTCTAACTTTTGATTGTTAGGGTTGGGTCTTTATGGGTGACTTAGGTTGATGTTTATCTGCTTTGTGGTAGTTCCATTTGGATAGTTAGGCCTTATGCAAGTAGTTCATGGTGTTGGAGATCCATTCTTAATCTGCATGATCAGTTTAGGCCTTTGATCCAGTCTTCTATTAGTAATGAGCAGATATGTCGTACGTGGTTAGATCTGTGGCTTCCAGTTGATTTTATATTGCTCTAGTATAGTGATTGGATTGTTTCTTCTGCAAGTAGTTCCCTTTACGATCTTGTGGTTGATTTTTTACTTTTGGATGATTCGTGGGTATGGTCATGTGTACTGCATGAGTTGTTGCCTTTAGTTCACGATGTTCAACTTTGTTTGAACATAGATGATAGGCATGTATGGTGTCCAGATCGAATTGGTAAGTTTTCTATGGCCAGTGCATGGAAGGCTATTAGACCTTGTCAGTCGATAGTGCATTAGGATAGACTCCTGTGGTTTGTAGGGAATATCCCAAAGTATTCTTTTATCTCATGGTTGGTAGTGCGTGATAAACTATTCACTAGGGATCATCTCCATTCTTGAGATGGTTCTATTTTGACTCAGTGCTTACATTGTTTATCATTTGCTGTAAGATCCAATTTTGGCCTTTAAACATTTGGATATGCATTTGATATTGGAATTTTCTTTTTTGAAGGAGAAGAGTGTTTAGAACAAAAATAGAAATACAAGGAATTTGAAAAATTGAAAATGGGATACAACTTATATTATTTTGAGAAATTAAAAGGAGAAAGTTTGTATTATTTTAGAAAATAAACAATTTGGAAAAGTAGTGAAAGAGAATTTAATTTTGTTTATGTTTGGAAAAAGAAATTGTTTAAAAATAGAAGTAATGAAGCCATACACTAGTTGGTTTCATTATATTTATATAAAATAAAAAAAATAAAAATATATAGGAAAATAAAGAAGCTTCCATGGGAAGCTTGTGGTTTTAAAAAAAAAAAAAAAGAAAAAAAAAATGGAGGCACGTGTGGCTTATGGAAACCACATAAAGAGAGAAAAAAAGGGGGGAAAAACCATCGGGGAAAAAAATAGGGAGAAAGAAATGAAGAACAAAAACAGAGCAAGAATCGAAGGGAAAGATAGAGAGTTTGAGAGGGTCAGAAGCCTTGTTCAGAGGTGTGGTGAAGTTCTTGTCTCAATCGGTAAGTTAATCTTTTTGGAGAAATTTTGAGTTATTGAAACCTTAGTAGAATATTTTAGGGGGTTTTCTTCTAAATCTTCAAGTATATGAAGGGATTGAGAGTCAATTAGAAGTAAATAGAAGTTCAAAAAGTTGAAATTTTTGAGGAATTTAGAAGATCAGAATGAAGGAAATGAAGTTTTAGTTTTGGAAATACATGGGTTTTAGGCTTTGATGGAGGTTTAAGGTGTGATCATGATTGAAATAATCAAAGAGAAACTTAAGAGGAATTATTTACCTTACCTTGGGTTTTTTTTTTGGGAGCTTGAACGAAGAAGAAATAGAAAAGCAGAGTGTTAAAAAAAAAAAAAAGAGAAACACAGAGATGGAAGAAGGAAAAGAAGGAGAAGGGGAAAAAGAATGGTGGTTTCGTGGAGTTTGAGTTGGGAGAGAGAAAGAGTTTTCTTTAAAAAAAAAAAATAATAATAATAAAGATTAAATGAGTTCACATCAAAGAGGAGTAGAAAGTGTTCACGTGGGAGTTAAAATGGGGAAAGAAAATATTTGACTTTTATGTCAAATTATGATGGAAAAGAAAAATGATGGTGAAGTACAAATGGTGTTAATGAGGAGAGAGAAATATATGGTTTTTAATTATATAAAAAAAAAAAAGACAAAATGTGCTTAGCTTTGACTAATTAATGGAATGATAGGAAAAGTTGTATTTGGAATTTGGATGAAGAGAAATGGATTGGGGAATTAATTCAATTTAATTAAGGTAAAATATATGATATTTTCTTATTGGAAAAAGTTGTAATTTGGGTTATGGTTATTGGAATTCCAGGTTGAACAGAGAATTGAAATAGCTAACGATTCAAAGTAGCAACGACGATGGTTCTGTGAGTGGTTTATTTTACAAATTATTTTTATTATTTGATTATTATTACGAATTTTCAAGAATTCTATAAATCATGTGTGATTTTAGAGAAAATTTCTAAGAGATTTTCATAGTATGTTATGAATTTCCAAAAATGGTATGGAAATTCCAATATTTTATGCTTTTAGCATAAATTATTATTTGAGAAATATTTGAGATATTTTATGATTATTGAGATGTTTGAAGAGTTTAAATGTTTGTTGAGAAATGTATGAATTTCATGAGATGTAGTTTAAGAGAAATTATGACTTTTGGAAATGTTTTATATTATTGAGAGATTTGATTATTATTTGAGAATTTATCTATGTTTAGTGTTATTTGAAAATCTCTCAAGCTTATGAGTTGTGGTTTAGAGAAAGTGCATGATTTTCAAAAATAGTTTTGAGAATTAAGAATTTTATGTTAAAAGAGGATTTTTAAACCACTAGATTTTTGTACCCATGGTGATTACCTATATGCTATGAGAATGCGTTTCCATAGTATGCAACGTGCTCAGGTCGTAGGGGATGCAGGGGAATGCCGGGGCCATTAGGTGCCGAATCCGGATTCTGAATCCTGGTTCAAATCCTGGTCCTGAAGCATTATAGATGATAGAGTTTACTCTACGTGCACGTATGATAGAGATTGCTCTGCTGTGCGTATGTAGATTACTCTACGCCAGTATGACAGAGTTTTGGGTACAAATTTGGTGATTAGAGCTTATGCTTACATTTCAAGAGTTGTTTTATTTACAGATTTTAATGTCTTAAAATGATCTCAAAAGTTTCTAAATTGTTCATAATTTGTATTATTTCACATAGTTATTAACTTATGTTTAGTAAGAGAATAATTTTCTTGAAAATGTATTTTCTTATGAATCACCACTCACTGGGCTTTTTAGCTCATTCTTTTGTTTTAATTTTTCCACCAGATTGCTCTTGAGTTTCAATCAGAGATTGCTAATCAGAATCTGCCACCAGTCTTATCAAGTCATTGCATATCATCTAGTGTAAGTAAAAGGAATTTTTTTTTTACTGTGCTGTTATTGGGATATCCATAGATAAAGTTAGATAATGAAAGAAGAGATAAAGACTTGACAATAGATTCCATTGCACATTTGGGGTCTACTGCCATCACAGCTCATCCTAGGTTTGGTAGAGTTAATCTGGGGCGGGTTGTGACATTTGCAGAATCTCGTGGTCATTTATTTTTTTATCGTCCTTTTAGTAGAGCTATTTAGGGTAGTGTTCTTTCTTGGAGAGGTTCTTATCATCGAATTTCTAATTGGGCCACTGAATTAGTATGGATTATTTGTCATGTGAGTAGGGGCAAACATCGTCGACATTGTGTTTGGAGGCTTACATGGGGTGCTTCCATTTATCATATTTGGAAGGAGCGCAATCTTCAACTTCATGAGTCGAGTGATAGATCTACCCAGATTGTTTTCTTTGTTATTCAAGCAGATGTGACTGCTCGGTGTTTATCTTAGCTGGGAGGGCATACATTTGTTACTTCGAGTGCTCATTGGCTTTGGTTTGCTTGATAGTTTGTTTTTTTTATTAACATGTTTCTTTGGTTTGGCACTTTGTTTTGGTTGTTAGCCTTTGTTTCTTTGTGCGTGTTTTGTTCCTTTGTGCCTTGACCTTGGGCTGTGAGTCCCCTTTTATAGTAAATAAATCTACCTTTGTACAAAAAAAAAAAAAAAAAAGTTAAAGTTGAGGGTAAAATAGGCATATATTAAAAAATGATGAGCAAAATAGATATGTAAACATTCTCCTCTCATAGCCCAAATCAATGTCATTTTTTCACTCTTTTAGACGGTTTTGAAATTGCAATTCATTAATTATAATGTAACTTTTATTTTAATTGTAATTTACATTGAACTATTAATGACTAATAATGAAAGTTGAGGATAAAATAGACGTATATTAAAAAAATCAAGAGCAAAATAGGTATATAAAGATTCTCCATCATAACTCCCTTTTATATATAATATAGATATAGATGTAGTCTTTCTTAATTATTTGTAACAGACTAATTTTAATGCCAACAAGAGCATAGCTCAAATGACATATTGAAAGTGTTAATGACCATGAGGTCTGTGGTTCAAATCCCCCCAACCTCTATTGTACTAAAAAAAAAATTAATTATTAAATACTATTATTGGATAATAGTTTATTTAGTCTTTATTATATTCTGAATATTTGCTAGTTTTGATTATACATTTATTTTGGTGTTAGATTTTTTTATATTCGATAATGAAATACATACCCATGATATATGATCAAAACATGTGATGAATGTATTAATTTTGGTTCACCCTTGTGGAATAAATATATACCCAATATATAAATGATTATCGAAAAACACAAGGAATACATGTAAACGTATAAGTAGGTTTAATCATAGTATGAAAAATATATATTTTTTGTTTATATCATTTTTTTGAAAGAAATTGTTTATATCAATTCTACAAAATAGGAATTAAGCTTAGTGCAAATAACCAACAATTTAAAATAATTAACTTAATGAATATTTAATGCAAAATATTAAAATAACTTAATAAAAATCATAAAAAGATATACGTGCACCAAATATACATACATACATACATACATACATACACGCGCGCGTGTAAGTCCCATACGTATGTATGTATTGATTAATAATAAATGAAGAGTAAATAATTTAATTGCATAAAAAAATTTAAAATTTTGATTCTATAATTAATTACAATATTACTTACCATAATTGATTTAGATCTAATAGAAAATAAATAATTTAAATTGTATTAAATGATGGAGAGAATCATAATTAGAGGGTAAAATAGTAAGAAAATATAACCCAAAAATCCAACCAATCTATATGTAAAAAATTTTAAAAAGAAAGACATTTTTGAAACTTAGATATAAAACAACATGGGTATAATTTATTTTTCAAAAAGAAAAAGCATAGGTATAATTTTTGTAAAAACAACCATTTCTTGGAGAACAAAACAACAAAACAATGTTTTAACCTTTATTGTTCTTGTTGGGCAAGGAAGTCACATGAAACATGAGGAAAAGAAAATAACCAAAAAAGATAATAGAATGCGGGCCTATATCATTTTTAAATGCTCTTTTATAGCAAACAATAAATGCAAGGAATATGAAATTCTCCAATACTAAAAAAAAAATTCATGAAAAACCTTTTGATTTCAATGATCAATAAATCAGCAGCAGTGTAAATTTTAACTTAGTTCGGCACTAATTAGCAAGTACCTTTAATTGAGAGGTGGAATTTCTCCAATTGTTGAGCTCAAAATTTAAAAAAATAAATAAATAAATAAAAAATCAGCAGCAGTTTCTTTTCAAAAGAAAAAATAATAAATAAATCAGCAGCAGTTTTTTCAATTCAACGACTTGCTTCGCTCACTGTGCCGCGCTGAGCTGAGGCACCCAGGAAAGGTTTGGAGTTTCTATTGAAATTCATTAGAAAACAATGGAAGTCACAGCCAGAGCTCCTGGGAAAATCATACTCGCCGGTGAACATGCCGTCGTTCATGGATCCACCGCCGTCGCCGCTTCCGTCGATCTCTACACTACAGCTTCAGTTCGATTGCCACGTTCTTCAGGTGCTCTCTCTCTCTCTCATTTGGGTTTGACTTTTGTTTGGGGTATTTGGTACTGAAACGTGTGATTTGGAAGGTGAATTTGCGGATTATCAGTTTCTTTCATGTGGGTGATCTAATTGCTTGATGCCCCTTTGAACATTGATGAATATTTCTATGATTTTTAATGAACTCCATTTCGTTTTATGGGTTATTAATGCTTGATTTTGTATAAATTGCATCTGGGTTGGAATGCACTCTCCCCTTTTGTGATTGTGTTCCAATTTCCAGTTTTCTGGGTATTTTTCTTGTTCATGTTGCATTCATATTCACGTTTAAGTGTTATTTGATTTGTTTGTATGAAAATATTCACATTTAAGTGTTATTTGATTTGTTTGTATGAAAATTGATTGAAAGTCTTCTTAGTATTCAAGAAAAAAGGAAGGGAGAAATGAACTTAGATGCACAATTTAATGCTGCAGAAGGTTTCAGAACAGCTCTGCCTTTGTGATCTCTACATGTTTTTTTTTAACCATTTCATATTACAGATTGCTTTCCTTATAATTGGAACATTTTTGTACATCTTATTCACTCAAGTCCTTGTACTCACTTTTCCTTATCAAATTACATGCATTTTTATCAGACAAGAATGATACAGTGAAACTCCATCTGAAGGACCTGGCACTTGAGTTTTTATGGCCAATTAGTAGAATCAAGGAAGCTTTGGGTAGATTTGTTGGTCCAATGTCGACGCCCACGTCGTGCCCTGCAGAGTGCTTGAAATCAATTGCATCTCTGGTTGAGGATCAAAACATTCCCGAGGCAAAAATTGGGCTTGCCTCTGGAATGTCTGCATTTCTTTGGCTCTATTCTTCCATCCTAGGGTATGCATTTCATTCAAGAAAGTTTTGGTAGATTTTAACCTTTGCACACTCCACTTCACTTTGTCTGCTCCCTTGTGTTTCAGATTTGTGCCTGTTGATGTGGCCATCACTTCTGAGCTTCCTCTTGGATCTGGCTTGGGATCATCGGCCGCATTTTGTGTTGCACTTTCAGCTGCTCTGCTTGCTTTATCAGGTCCTGTGGATGTCGATCGGATGCAGCGGGGATGGATAGTATATAAAGAAGATGATCTAGAGTTGTTGAACAAGTGGGCCTTTGAGGGTGAAAAGATAATCCATGGAAAACCCTCTGGAATTGACAACACAGTGAGCACATATGGTATACAAAATTCATTTTTCTTCTTACCATAATCTCTCCACTTTTTGTTCAACTGATTGTTTTCTAGGTTGATTCTTTTCTATTGATCACTCCATGTACTTTATAGGGTTTTATTAGTCTTTGAAGCAAAGAGAACTGTTACGCTTAGTATGCAAGAGATATCAATTGCTTTGTAATGTGAATACTTGGCATCTGCAAGGCATTCTTGCTCAAGAACTAAGTTCACTCCATATCACCATGACAGCTGACCAAATCTTATAGATCTAGTGATCTATTTGTCAAGAGCCAATGTATTGGAATATCAAAAAGTAATCCAATTGTATTATAGATTTTTTTCGAGTAAAAACATATCAGGTTATCCTAATGAAATACTTCAAAGAGGATAAATTTATGATATTCTGAATAATATGTTTCAGTCACTAGGGTTAACTTGGAACGTTTAATTGAATTGCACCAGTTTTTGGTGTGTGTTTGCATGCGTGTGCGTGTAATTCCATTACTTGAACTCGGTTTCAAACCACAATTCGTATCAATTTTATATTACTAACTTGTTTGTTCGTTCAAAGTTCTTGAGTAAAAGTCGTTTTGATCTCTCTCATACAAGAAAATCTTATGTATCAGGCAGCATGATCAAGTTCAGATCAGGCAGTTTGACCCTCATTAAATCCAATATGCCATTGAAAATGCTCATTACAAACACAAAAGTTGGAAGAAACACAAAGGCTTTAGTTGCTGGTGTTGCAGAAAGGACCATCAGACATCCTGATGCAATGAACTCTGTGTTTAACGCTGTTGATTCTGTCAGCAACGAATTATCAGTCCTTATTCAGTCACCAGTTCATGATGACGTGTCCCTAATTGAGAAGGAAGAAAAGTTAGCAGAGTTGATGGAAATGAATCAAGGTTTACTTCAGTGTATGGGGGTAAGCCATGCATCTATTGAAACCGTCCTTCGGACGACATTGAAATACAAGCTAGTTTCCAAATTGACAGGAGCTGGAGGTGGAGGCTGTGTTCTTACACTGGTGCCTAACTGTATCCTTTTTCTGTTATGGAACCTTATGGCATGAGTCTTTATCTGCTCTCATTTCTATCTCTTTATTTCCTTCTAGTGAACATTGATGTTGTTATAGTTCATTGGTAGGAGTACATGATTAATCCATATTTTCCCTCTCCATCTTTGTATGCCTTGTAGATTAGATTAAACAAGATTTTACTTCAATGCTCGCATTATGCTATTTATTTAAGGGTTCAGCGACCATTTTAATCCCTTAGTTTATTTTTTTTGTTTCAATTTGGTCTATATGATTTGGTTGAATTTCCTAAAATGTCGTTGTTGTTTCCAAATGTTAACAGTTTTTTTATGTGATGTTTTCTTTAGATGCAACAGTAGGTGATGAATTGAGATCTAAAGAAAATGTGTTACTTAAAAAATTGTTAATATCTAGTAACAACAAGAACGTTTTGAGATGTTTAACCTGATTGTATGATCAAATAAAGCTTTCAAAATCATAGGGACTAGTGTAAATGTCACTCCTTTTTCTTTGATTTCAACATTAACAGCCTTTTGGTGAACTGGAGATCCTTTTTGCGAGCTCCAGTTAGATTGGGGTCCCTCTTCCCCTCTTTGTTGTATATTTCATACTTATCAACAAAATATCTTCTTTGCTATAAAAAAAAATCATAGGGATTAAATTGAAACCAAAACAAACTAGGGAGACTACTTTTCAAACTAGGGAGACTAAAATGATAATTTAACCTTATCCAATTTAGTAGTACATTGAAAGAAGGCAACAACATGAGACTAGAAATTTAGTCTTTCTCATTCAAGATTTCATCATTCCATATTTTATGCAGTGCCTCCATGAGCGTAATTTTAGAAAATAAATGTCACATTCAACCATTCTAACCCATAAGAAAACTTCAACTTGGTTTTATCTTATTGTCATGACAAGTAGCTTATTCTTTTATGTGTTCCCTTAACTATGTGAAACAGTACTTTCAGGGACAGTTGTTGATAAAGTAATTGCAGAGCTCGAGTCATGTGGATTTGAATGCTTCATTGCTGGGATCGGAGGAAGAGGAGCGGAGATCTCGTTTGGTGACTTGTCTTGAATTCTCAAGCTGTTCTTTGAATGAAATGAACTCTTTTCCTTATGTTCCTTTCATGAAGTCTATTTAGCTCATTACTCCATGCATGTCACTTGGAGAAGATTTCCAAGAAATCATGGTTCACATCACACCCACCCCAATAAGAGAAATAATTTTTTGTTCTTCCAGTTTGTTAGTTCATCAACCAGGCAAGACTTAGAATGAGGTCTATATGGTAACTATCTTCGATCAAAGTCAGACAATAGAAATTTTAATCGACAATAATCTTCATGTTCGTGTCACTCCTGGTGTTAACTAAATGAAACTCATTGTCAGTTCCAACTAAAGATGTGTTGGTTTCTTTGTTTCATTTAGGTCGGTTTAAGGCACCAAATCTTTCAGAGTAGAAACTTATTAGAAAATTTTCACATTCCCTATTTAGGATTGTTCATTTTAATCATTTACACATTACATATCATGTTGTGAAGTAATTCTGAACCTCTTAATCACTTTACCGACAACTCTCTCTATTCTTTTATCTTTCTTATCTTTGTTCCTCAAATGAGACATAGTGTACTGGAGTTTCAGAACATACAAAACAATGGAGCCTTACCTAGCTGCTCATTGTAGCTCCTGTGGTGCTATAAACCCTACTCCAAATCATCGTGATTCATAAAGTTTTCCAAGCCATAACGGGCATATGGAAGTCTTTTTACCTTGTGATATTGGTGACAAGTTCTTTCTCTAATTCGAGCCAACTTACTCGTATTTTGATCGTAGGTTTGTATATTCATTCAACCCAACCATACACTTGAGCACTTGCAGTTGTCATTGAATGTAATCTTTGTTTGTGCTTGTTACTCGGATGCTTATCTTGCCAAACTCAACCATCGTCTGGCCATTAGCACTCGATTTTGATCGTGCCTCGGCTAAGACATCTAGCAATGTATCTTCCCATATATTTGTCATATGTGACATGATCTTCTTGTCTTAACTCAGGATGAAGAGAACTTAAGACACTATCACTTACCTCCAGACATTTTTCCTTCAATTGTCTCACAAGCAAGCAGTAATGAAGGTCTTGCTCCAACTTCAATCCATTGGCCTCTTACATGAAATAGCCTTGCTTGCCCCTTCATTCCTCCCCAATTCCATAATGCCTTGTATATTTACTAATGAGGCATTTTAGGTCAAATCAAGAAGTGGATCCATCATCATGCAAGCCATAAATTCACAGTTGATGGCATCAGAGATGAAAAGAAGTCCATTTTCCTTGCAAGTTACATTAAAGCCATACTAAACTTGTTATGGAGATGGATTACTTAAATGCAAACTGAAGTTAGTCTGTTCTAATTATCTTATAGGAATTCTATCAGATAGGCAATGTAGTTTAAAGAAGTAGAATTATTTTGACTCTTGAATGCTCTGAGTGTGATAGTCAATGGACGAGTTGATGACTATCTTATAGATAGATGCTTAATTTGTTTTTATTCGAGTGGAAGATTGTTGAGAATGGAATTAAGATTCCATATCATTTAGCAATGGGTTAACTATATAGATAGTGAGTATTCCTACTTTTTCATGCATGGAACGTCAAGAAGGTAAGATGTTATTTAACTTAAGACTTTTTTTAGAATAACCTTATAAGACATTTGGTCCTATCACAAGACCACCTTAATACTTGCTTGAATCTTGAACTGTGACATCAATTTCATGATTAGGAATCTAGAGTAAGATGGATGAATAAATTGCCTTCAATGATTGGCAATGGTTATTTCATAAAATTTAATAAGGTTTTTTTTACGTAGGTAAATCAAGAAAACTAATGAGAGACTAAATATGTTTATAAAATACAAAAGACTAAATATATTTGTAAAATACAAAGACTAAATTAATATATAATAAAATCAATATTTTATTTTAATATTTTTTTCACAATAGGGTCTAAATTACACAATTAAAAATATAAGGACTAAATCATTACATACTCGCATACGAATTCTTCACTTTAATGAAAAACCACAAGTGTCTTTAAATCGCATTTTTCTAATGTAATAATTTGTGCATTTAAAAATGATCTATTTTTTAAAAATATTACATTACAATTGTGAGAATGTAAATTCCAATTTTCAACAAATATTAACAAATTAAACTTTGCTCTAATTGGCAACTTCTTAGTTATAGCTTGAACTATTTAATTCTCTCATTCTATTGAACATTATTTCTGAAATCAAACTCTTTGAATTCACAAACATGAGAATTAAAATTTGCAAACATGAGCATAATTCAGCAAGACATCTATGCTCAGAGATTTTTTTTTTTTTTTTTTTTTAAGATAATACTTCATTAAAACAAGGAGGAGCAACCGTCCTCACAAAAAATATGCCTAACCCAAGAGAGGAAGTCCGAGATTTGAATTCCCTTTGTTGTCCTAAAAAAAAAAAAACTTTAATTCGGTTTCACTTGGAGCATTTGCTTTTAACATATGCTCAACCGGCAAGGCCAGCTCTTTTTTTTCTTCTTTTTTTGGTGTGCTTCCCAAGATATGCCTTGACTTTAGCTTTACTAAAGCTACTCCTGTCCCTTCCCATTTTTGTGGACATCTCAATTCTCAAGAACATTTTTGCTTCAGATCAAAGAATAAGATTTTCGATCGACAAGTCAGACATTTCGCAAAAGATGATTTTGTCGAAGAAGAATAAAGAAAATTCTTTCTTTCCATCTACAACATGTCATCAAAATGAAAGGCATATTGGGCATATCATAAGCAGCTAAAGTTTTCGATCACCACCCATCTCAGGAAGATTAAGGGGAAAAACAACTGATCTAAGGTTCTTGAAATGAATTGTCTAAAATAGACTTTGGTTAACAAAAACTATGTGATTGGACACAAAGAACAATATCAGATAATCCATTTTATTGATAGATCAATTGACAAAATCTAATTAAATGAAAAAGTTGATCCGAGATTCAAATTTCTACCTTCCCAGCTTTGAATATTGTTAAGGACAAGCCATTTCTTCTTCTTCCTTGTTCTTTTTCCTTTTCTTTATCCTTTTTGCCTGGTTCCAAGGGCAGCAACGTGCTTCACATGTTTGCAGTAGGAGTGGAATTTTGTTACCTTCACTGCCAAGGCAAAAAAACACACATATGAATACATCAAAAAAATTAAAAATTAAAAGAGAAGCTTAGGCAATAATAGAAATAAAACGATTGATTCTTTTGTTTGTTTTCTTTCTAATGACAAATATCTGTGCTTCCATTGTTGATTCTGAAACTGCCATGGCCTTCCTGAAACATTGTCTCAGCCTCTGTGCTCTTCTACACTGCTTGCTTTCTCTGTTACATTTGGTGAACTGTGATGGTTAGCACTCTCTCTCTCTCTCTCTCTCTCTCTCTCTCTATAAGTTTGTAAAATTCATTAACTGCACAGAAAACAACACATTCTTAATCCAGTTGATTCATGCAACAGGAACTTGAGATTTCTCAACTTTTGCATGAAGTACAAAAATCTTGGTTTTTTCCCATACCCTTTTCTCCACATTTTCAAACTAAGTGATTTTGCAGTCATCTTTCTTGGCACATTCATCAAAGAAATATACAGTATGAATAAAATCAGTCAAACTTGCAACTCTTTTCATAAAGATGAATGGCCTTCTTCTTTCCGTATCTTCATAAACTAATGAGTGAAACTTCACACCTGCCTACCTGCAGTTGATTTAGAAGATCTTTTTAAAGGCTTTAACATCTACAGAAACTCACAAAACCAGTTGGCTCTCACCGAGAACTCCAAAGCAAAGTGTATAGCAGAACAAATTGTGAAGAACTTGTATGACCAACTGCCTTGCAGTCATGCCATCAACGGTGACGCCCTTTTGCCATCCAACAAGAGCCAACTTCCTTTGTTCACTCGTTACGCAAGAAAGTGCAAAGTTAACCTCAATCATACAGAAGATGGAGTTATTTTACCAGTATATGTGCCTAACTCCGCAGACAAACTTATGCTTACTGGTTGCGCTCATTCTCAGGCTCCAAAGTATTTGGGTAATGCAACTTACACAAGGGTAGGTCTTGCTACAAATGAAGATTGTTTGGTGATCGCTTTGGGTACTGATGCAGTTGGTGGAAGCTATTCTGCTGGTGTCTCTCTGGTTTCAAATATTGGTTGGGTTTATTGGTTGGGATTATTGTTTTTGGGGTCATTTCTTTGTTTTGGTGAGGATCAGAAGCTCTTGTTTTCTTTCATTATTTAACATGTTAAGTAAGATTTGTGGTCAATGATTGTCTCAAGGAGTCATGCAATGCAGTACATCTTCATTTTACACAAATTGGAACAGCATACATAAAGGATATTTTGAAGAGGCAAAGAAGTGTTTTTTTTTCCCTTTGTATTCTATAACTGTGCATCATTGGGTCAACTTACAAGCTCTTGACTAATATGAAGAGAAAACTACCTCATAAAACAATATTTGACCAAAACAAAAAACTTCAGATATTTTATATTTTGGTTAGATGGCCATTATGATGTGGAGATAATTTCCTGATTGAAACCATTATAATGGAGAATGGGAAATTGAAATGCAGCAGCAGAATATAATTTTCTTTAGATCCCAAGAAAAACATCTTATCATAAAAAGCAGGTAGAAAGCTGAACCAATGCCCATATCAGGGAAGTAAGAAAGGGAAAAAGGAAGAAAAGAATCTGCAGGCGCAGCCAAAGGGAAACAAATAAATATATGGAAGGATACAACTGAAGAACCCTATGAGAGAAGCAACTTTTGTCCAAAGAAAAAAAAAAACTTTGAGACTGTTTCATTAAGATGCTATAAATGATTTACACCTTTTAATATGAAAGCAACTGATATCATCCGGTACAATCATAAAACAACACTATCACAGAGTTTAGCCTGAGAATCCCTCAAAATCTATAGATCATCAGTGCCAACGAAACAATCCGGAAGAGCAAAATCATCAAAGAGTAACGAAATCCAAAGCTAAAATATGAATGCCTATTAAGTGATAGAAATCAGAAACTACAACACGTTTTGCTTGCTTCTGAATTGTGCATCACCTCAATTGTTTGGAATATTGTGCATAATATATCTGAAAATGAAACACGTTGAGAAAAAGAATCCCAACACTCTTCCTTAATCAAATGAGCAAGAATATATCCCAGCAACTCCACATTTGTACAGTTCAAACACATCTGTAGAGAATAGTTCAGAAAGGTCTTTGCAGTTCCAAATCTGAAGACAATTTTAGACCTGAGGTTGGTGGGATTTTATACCCATACACCTTTACAGGCAAAATGATTAGGCAACTAATAGTTGTCTCTTGAGCATCTTTAATTCCATTTACTCAATTTACTCAATTAGTCATGACTAATGAACACATAAAGTGGAACATGGGAACCTCATACCCTTCATGAATAAAGCAAAGCAATATTACCAGAACAAGCAAATTCTAAAGAGATCACAATGGAAAAGAACACACACAAAAAAAAGGCTAAAAGAGCAAGAACCTCATATTCTAATTATTTCTGTTCAACTCTTCTTTGTCCAAGCAAATCTGATGCCTTCTCCTTGATCCTGCAGCTGCATAATGGCCTTGGCCTCCCACAAACTTGGCCTCTTCCTCTGCAGTCTTGCTCATGGCTTGCTGCTATTGTCGCGCTTAGTGCATTGTGATGGACCTGATGGTTCTCTTTCTCTCTCTCTCTCTAATTCCACAGCACTTTGATGGGTTCTTTTGTACACTGTGATCTCTCTCTCTCTGTCTAAACACACACACACACAAACACACATGAGCTTCATAGTTCCTTGTCTTTGATGGGTTCTTTCTATTGTACTGTATCAGTGATAATTCCCCATTATCCATAGACGTTGTTTCCTAATTGCTATCTCACAAAAACTCACATCCATTCATCCATCATTTGCAGTGAACGAAGACGCACTTTTCAAAGCCATGAACAGCTACAGAAAGTCCATAAAACTTACCCCGATGAACAAGAACTCCAAAGCAGACTGCCTCGTCAAGCAAATCGCTTGGGACTTCGACGACGAGTCGCCCCTCAGCACCTTCATCAGCGGTTCCACCATCGCTCCAAGCAACTTCACCCAACTTCCCAATCTCCCCGACTACCTATCCAATTGCAGAATCGAGCTCAATCACACGAAAAATGGCCTGATTTTGCCCCTCTACATCCCCATGTTGGCGTTGAATCTTGTTCTCCATGAATGTACGCATTCCCAAATGGCTAAGTACTTGAGCAAACCCGAATTCACGTCGGTCGGAATTGGGTATTATGAACAATGGGCAGTGTTCGCTTTCGCCACCGATTCGCCCCCCGGAAGTTTTTCTTCTGCTGTTGTCTGATTTGGGTTTTCGCCATTTTTCCTTGGTGGCGTCCTTGTTGGTCTTGCTTCTTCTCGCTGGATGAGGCTAGTTTCCACCTGAAACGACATGTCGTTTTGGTTTGGGAAATTTCAAGGCATGGTGGCACAATAAATACTTTTTTTTTTCTTATCAGATAATTAATGAGATGTATTGGCTCGTGGAATTAAATTAATTCCCCATGATTATGAAGAAAAGCATGTTTTTTGGGGTGCATTTATGTTTATGTTTTGGATAGAATTTAGAAAGATTTTTCAATCAAATCGAAAGTAATTACGAGTGATTTACATAGAAGAATTGGTAGGTGTTTTTACAATTTTTTTTTCTTTATTTGGAGTTCGTTTTTACAATTGTTTTTCATAGAAGAATTGACAGGTATTTTCAGCAATTACATAATTTATTTTAACTCTTAATTAGTTTTAATTATTTTTATAGTTTGGTTCCTTTAGCACAACAATTGTGTGGTAAGATTTAAACTTCTGACCTTAAAAGAGTAGATATTTTATTCATTAAGCTATGTTGTCAAGTATTTTTATAGTTTGGTTAAACTTTTACAATGATGAAATAATTGAGAATCATTCTAAAACGTATTTTTGTTTTATCTAATTTTAAAACTTTAGGCTTACTCTAATAATGATAGTTAATATACGTTACTTATTTTATGGCTGCTATTAAAATTAAAATAGTATTTATGTTCTAAAATTAAAATGAATAGCGTTAAATTAAAAATGTTCTTGAAATCTTAATTAGATTTTAAAAGTGAAAAAATAAATAGTTTTAAGAATTTATTTTAACATATGTTGTGCGTTGGCATGGTGGCTGGCGTTTGACTAAGGAAATATGAGCTGAGTCCAAATCAAGTGATGTGCTTTAACTTAATTTGTTAAAAGAGAACAATCTAATATTCCATTTATTTAAAAAAGAAAAAAACTGCAAAGATGAAATAAAATAGAGAATTAAAAAAAAAATGCACAATGGAAAAGGACGAAAAGAGCATTCTACACTATTTAAATAAACAGTTTGAAAAATTAATATGTTTAAAAATATATATAGGAAGAAAAAAAAACTCCCTTAAATTCAGGGTTATTTTTGTGTTGATATATATATTTTTTTTATTTCATTGGTATTTATACTATATATAAAAAATACGTAATTGATGTATTAATTCCTCTTTAAATTTCTGGGAAGTTTAACCAAAATTTTGATTCTTCCTTATTTAAGTACAATTTAATTAAGATGCTAATTAAAAAAAAAATTTTAGTACAACAGATAAGATTTGAATTTTTAACCTCAAAGGAAGAAAGAAAAGAGTAGATGCATTCACTCATATATATATATATATATATTGATGAGAAAGGAGAAAATTTGTAGTATTCCTATAGTACTTACTTCGTATATTAATACTAGTTATTTTTATTTTTTATGAATAATTACTTAATACTAATGAACCTCACATTAGTTTTAAAGGAGGGTGATGTAGCAATCCACTAATGAAGACAAGAGAGAAACAAATAATAAAGACAAAGAAGACAATGGGTGCATGGATAGGATAGGATAGGATAGGATAGTGAATTGAATAGTAAAGGAATTTATGGGAGTGAATAAAAAGGTATAAATACAATACTAGAATAGGAATGTTTTTTATTTGAATAGATTTTGGTTTAGGAATTGCATGGGAAGAAGGGTGTCATGCAGTTGCAGGTGGAAGGGTTTGGAAGAAGAAACGTGTCTGTGTTTGAGTTTTGTGTGTCAAAATCCTTCTTCCATTGGCGGCCACCTGGAATCTCCACAACAAATCCCGGAGACAAAACAAGACCGTATCCTCCCATCTTTTCTTTATAAATAATATAAATAGTTTCAACACACTAGAATCCCATTCATTCATTCTGATTCATCCATCCATTTTAATGGCTTCTTCTTCTTCTTCTTCTTCTCTCATTGGCCTTCTCGCCATTGCCTTCCTCTTCTTCTTCTCCTCTCCTGTTCTCTCCAAAGGTACGGCCTCTCTCTTTGTCATAGCTTTTTCATTTGGGATTTTCCTACCTACATCTTTCATTCTGTTTCTTAACTTACAAACAAGCTTTTGTTTGTGGGGTGGATGATAACACATAATCATAAAGAAAAAGGTCTTGATTGCAAAAGAAAACAAAACAAAAATATACCCAAAATCTTAATTTTAAAAAAAAAAAGATTTCTTAGAAGAATATTACACCATACCTAGGAGCTGGCTTTGACCTTGAAAATACAATAATAAAGCTTTTTATTTAGGAATTTTTTTTTAGTCCATTACCTCATGGATGAGTGTAACTCGATGCAAACCTAAACCTGAAAATTGTTTCAATTGATTAAGACGTGAGAAATTTATATCTCCATAAGCCGATCTAACTCTAACAAAAGATAGAAGGTAACAAAATTGAGGAGTGAGGATTAGATTTGTGCGGTTGTTTGACAGGGAGGGGCGGAGGTGGAAGGGCTGAAGGAGCCAGACTGCGGCCGATCATGCCCATCCCCATGTACCATCGCCCTTTGAAATTCAAAGCTCGATACCACGTCTTCTTTTCTTTCTTTTTTTTCATATGTTTCCATGTTGTTTTTCTTTTACCATAAAAATATATATATATATAAATTATGTCAACATGGGTATAGCTCAACTAGCTCAAAGTATATACGAAGTATATACGAAGGCCTCAAGTCTAGTCGAGACCATTGAATCTCTTGCTCCACAGTTTTTTTAACTAAAAAAGAAAAAAAATACATAAGAGTTATGATGCATTTTCATACACAAATTTAAAAACAAATACAAATTTGGTTCTTTAAATTTTATAATATAATTTTAGCCTTTTAATTTTCATTGGGACCAGAATCATTTTTAAGACAATTTTATTAACAGATCGTTATAAATCTGTAGAAAATTTGTACAATTGTTATAATATTACTTTAGCTATTTAATTTTCGTAGGGACCAAAATCATTTTAAGACACGTTTTTTTTTTTTAAATCATATATCTGATTCAAAGTAGTTTTCTTTTTTTTTTTTTTTTTTCAAAGATTCAAAGTAGTTTTCCATTTTGATAACTGTTGTGTTTTTTTTTGGAAATTTTTTTTATCAAATGATCTGTTACTTCTTTTTTTCTTTCTTTTTCTTTTCTCTTTTCTTTTTTTTTTTTTTTTTTTTTTTTTTGAAGTTACAAGTTTTCATGAGCTTTAAAATATTTTCATGAATCATTTTGTCTATAACTTTGAATTTTCTGAACTGAAAAAACCTTAACAGATCATTTAATAAAATCTTTCAATTGTGTGAACTTAAAACACATAATAAATCATTTACTAGAAATTTCCTATAAACATAACAGTTTTTCCAGTAATTATTTTTCATACAAATTGATTAAATTACCAGTTTCCATTGCTCCAAAAAAAATTTAAGGAGCCACTTAACTTCAAGTCTAAACTTTCAATATTTCAAATTGTAACTTCTAATTTTGATGCTAATATGTTTAACACTCACCTACATGCCATCCTGAGCCATGTTTGAGACGTCTCGACTTAGGTTTGAATCCCCTCCCCACAAGACAACATGACATGTGAAGGCATAGATCTTTGGCACGGTTTTTTTAGTACGGCAGACACATATCTTTGATGTTTGTTGGTACAACAGAGATGTGGATTTAAATCTCTGAAAGTGGTAGTACCCTCCAACCCTAAGGGAAGAAGTACAGCTCATTCATCATATGGTTGAGTTGTACATGTATTTCAATTATCGATGAGTTAAGCTATACATGTTAGTCCCTTTCGAGACATACCTCTCATCTACCTAGGTTTGAATCCACATCCACCGCGCACATGTTTTCGAATGGGATTGAATTGATAAAAAATAATAATAATAATAATAAATAATAAAATAAAATAATTCTTCTTTTTCCTTCCATACCTTTTTCCTCCTCTAAATTCATGTAATATCATTATGTAAGTTTATTGATCAATTTTAACATTGGCAGTTGTTTAAATCGATAAAAGTTAAAATATAAAGAACTAAAGTGATTTTTTTTTTATAAAACAAAACTTTTAAATAAATATGGACTAAAATGGAAAGGAAAAAAAAGCTAAATATTTAGCCTGTTTATTATTTATGTTTTGATTAAAAATAAAAATCTTTTAAAATGCATCACATACAGTGATACATCAATCGGAGCCCATTTCAGTTGAACGGGTGAAAGGCACTTATTAGATATGGAAGGTTCGATCTCCGACTGCAAATTGATTTTGAAATTAAAAGCCTGCTTGATTTTGCAATAAATTCTCTGAAAAACGAAAAAGAAAATTACCTTCCCCTGATTTTCATTGCAGATGAAGAAGACAACCTTCTGCAAGGCCTAAACAGCTACCGACAAGCACAGAACCTCCCGCCACTCGTAAAGAACGCGAAAGCCGACTGCATCGCAAACGAAATCGCCGACGACGCCGAGGACCAGCCCTGCGCCGTTACCACAACCAAATCAAACGTCGTCGCAACCCGCCCGTCGCAGATGACGAAGTTCCCGGATTACGCCGAGAAATGCAAGGTCGACATCAACACCACCGCCGACGCCGTCGTGATGCCGGTGTGCGTGCCGAAGATGGTCCAGACTCTGCTCCTCGCCAACTACACGCACTCGCAGTACGCCAAGTATTTGAACGATTCGAGGTTCGTCGGCGCCGGCCTCGGCAAGGAGGACGATTGGATGGTAGTGGTTCTGACCACCGGAACGCCCGCCGGGAGCTTTGCCGGCTCCGGCGCCGGGTCGGTGGTGGCTTCGATGGGAGGATCGGTGGGGTTGGTTCTGTTAGGGCTTTTGATTTTCGGGATTTTGTGAGATTGTTAAAGGGGTTCTGATTTTGCCGCCAATGTTCGTTTTTGTTTGTTTTATAGGGTTTGGAGTTTGATTGGTATGTAAACGTCGTCGTATCATTCTAATGGACAACTCTGTTTTTCAGAGCTTAGTTTGGATTTTAAATTAGACATGCTTTACAAGAAAAATCAAAAATCAAAATGTGTGTAGAGCTTATTTATTATGCTTTACAATAACTTTAAATTACAATTAAATTTTATTAGAATTAAAATATTTTGTTGGATATTTTTTGGGAAAATTACCTTTTTAGTCCCTGAGTTTTCAACAATATGTGCGTTTGGTCCCTGAGTTTTAAAAATAGACCTTTTTAGTCCTTGAGTTTAGGAAAAAATACCTTTTTGGTCCCTGAGTTTAGGAAATAGACCTTTTTAGTCCCTGAATTTTGAGAAATAGGTTTAAAAGGTCCCTCATATTATTTTTTTTAATTTTTTATATAAAATTAATATTCTTTATTTAATTTTAATATTAACGATTTTTTTCAATTAAAAAAAAATTTGTTCCATTCTCTCTCTCTCACCACTTCCGACCCCGCCGCCTCCCCTGTTCTCAACCCAGAATCAAAATCCTTCCAATAAGAATGCACAAAATTTCACCTGTTTGAGAAGAAGGGCCTCTTCTTTTACAGATCGTGAGCCGCCCCAGACAGAAATAAAGTAAAAATCAAGAGGACTTTCATTCCCAATCTTCAAGAAATCGAAGTTCTTAGGCTGACCCATGTTGAGAGCTAAGTAGAAAGATGATAGTCCGAAAAATTGATGGGTCTGCCATTTTCAGTCGAGAAATCTAATTCTTCAACTCGATTGTAACAAAAATGTGAGGGGAAATTGGAAATTGACGAATTGAGTTTCTATTAGGATGGGGAAAAATGGCGAATAAAAAACGAAGTTGCAGAATTGAATATTGATATAATAGAGGAATTCATGAGAGAAATGCATGTGATGGAACATGGAAGTGGAACTCCCATCGCCCATTTCTGCAATTTTGGAATCTTGCGTCTATCATGAAGCTTTATAGCGAAGAAGACAAGAAAGCAAAAAGAAAGCTCTGCCACCCAAACCCGAGCGGCGGAAATGAGTTGAGAACAGGGGAGGCGGCGGGGTCGGAAGTGGTGAGAGAGAGAGAATGGAAGAATTGAAAAAAATCGTTAATATTAAAATTAAATAAAGAATATTAATTTTATATAAAAAATTAAAAAAAAAATAATATGAGGGACCTTTTAAACCTATTTCTCAAAACTCAGGGACTAAAAAGGTCTATTTCCTAAACTCAGGGACCAAAAAGGTATTTTTTCCTAAACTCAATGACTAAAAAGGTCTATTTTTAAAACTCAGGGACCAAACGCACATATTGTTGAAAACTCATGGACTAAAAAGGTATTTTTCCCATTTTTTTTTCTTATATGGTTTGAAAATCTTTTTACAAACAACTTGATCTTGTTCGCACATTGTTGGTCAAATGTCAAAGTCAACCTCTAGTCAGCAATACTGTGTCAGCAGTCCACTTTCTAATTTTGCTAAATATCAAAATTCATTTTTTTAAGAAAGAATATCAACATTCATTAATACAATAATAACGTGAGACTAAAATACACAAATTAGAAATATCAGTGGGTTACACATCCACAAGCATAAAATAAGATACCTACTTCTCTACCAAAAAAATAATAATAATAAAATACCTACTGCTTATTCGAACCCAACCTTGAAAAATGGTTATAAATTATTTCTTTCAAATTATTATTTTCAATACAATAAATATAGAGAATGAGTAAACGAGTAGATGTGGTAGTTATGTACATGCACATTTTAATATTATGTTTCTTTGATAACGATTTCATTTTTTAGTTATCAAATAGGACCCCTAGTCCTTATATAAAAATAAGTTGTATAACATGTAAATTTTACAATTTTGAGAGACTATAGTAAAACTCGTCCAAATGCTTGAGAATATGATGTATACTTTTGTTTTATTTTGAATTTCATTAAAAAAAAGTTTTCTTTTTAATTTTTTGAAGTTCCAATTATGGACTGCAAACCTAAACCAGATGCGATACAATGTCTTCGTTTATAATCTATTAACCTCTCTAATTCCTTTTGTCGGTAATAATATCACAAAAGTTCTGGTGGAGTGGGAGTTTTGAACCTTCAACCTTTTGATAGAGGGTACATGCTATTATCGGTAATAATATCACAAAAGTTTTAGTGGGGTGGGAGATTCGAACCTTCAACCTTGTGGTAGAGAGTACATGCTATTGGATAAACATAGGGTTCTATCTCAAAACCAATTAGCAATGAAATAAGTCGTTCATGTATCTTATAAATTGTGAGGTATCTCTTTATGTTTTCCAATGTGGGATCCTCAACATGCCCTCTCAAGATGATGCTTCTTTTGGGCTCACCATTGTTGGGTCGAATCTCAATTTTTTTTTTGGACCGAATATCCATTTAGACTTCATGTGTTCTTATATCATATTAGATAAACATTGGATTCCAACTTTTTGTTTGTTCAACAACATTTAGAGGTGGGGTCGAATTCAAACCTTTAACCTCTTGGTGGAGAGGTACATGCTAAAATGAGCATAGCTCGGCGATAATTTGCATGTATCCTCGATCAAGAGATCAGAAGTTAGTATATACTCTTAATCATGTTATCAATTCCTTAAATGAAAAATAAAACCAAATGATTATATTTGTAAAGTTGAACTAAAATAGATATTTTGAACGTAGACAAATCTAAAAGTTTAGGACGAAAATGAATTTTAAACGTAAACGTAAGCCTAATTTAAGATTTATAAAAATATAGAAAATTTGAAAACGCAGGGGTTAAATAAATGTAACGTAGGAGAAAAATTTATAATTTGATATAATGGGTCCAAACAACAGAGTCCAGTTAGATACACTCTGTATATTCCTGCTAAAATGCGCGGCGTGCGCATTTGCAGAGCATCAAACCCCTGAATCTCAATCCAACCGACGCCGACGGTGAGAACCGGCCAGAGAAGTGAGAATCAGAGGGGAGAACCTTCGCTATGGTAGACGACGACGACGATGAGAATTTCGGCGACTTCAAATTCGGTATGAATCATCCCAACCAGATCAACCGAACTTCCTCCACGAGCATCGATGATGACGATTGGGGCGATTTCGTCGACCATTCCTCTCAGATCGGCGTCGGGTTCGATCTCTCCGGCGGCATCTCCCGTGCCCAGCCTTCTCCCAATTCAAACCCCTCCGACATGTCCCCAAAGGTTCAGTGGGCGAAGCCTCAGGGGGCTATTCCGCTTTCGATTTTTGGTGAGGAGGAAGAGAAGGAGGAATTGGGATCCGGTGTGGTTGGTTTCAGTGTTGGGTTTGGAGGAGATTCGTTTGTTGGGAAAGAGAGTGGTTCGGCGAAGAAGGGAGGGAGTTTGGGCGTTGGAGTTGGGGTTGATGATCTGATAGCGAATTTGTATAGTCCAAATCAGCAGATCAAAGCTGGAAGTCCGTTAAAATCGAACATGGTGTTTGATCCTTTGAACTTCAATGATTCCTCGAGTATGAAAGCTAATGGCTCCGATTTGAATGTCAATGGCGTACATTCTTATGCGAGCCAAACGAATTTTGATGACGATTCTTTAAATTTTGAAGCTAACGGAGTGAAGTCTAATGGGTTCCATTCCGACTTGACAAACGTCGGTGAGAGCAATGAGGATGCTGGTGAGGAGGTGGACGATTTTGATGGCTGGGAATTTAAGGCTGCAGAATCAGTAACGCCAACGGAAGATGATCAGAAATCGAAGGTAACGACTTCTTTTTCCTTCCTCACGAGGTTTAAGGCTTTTGTCCTTGGCTCGCTAACGAACAAAGGAAGTTGAAATTAAACTCCATAAATTGGTTTGGTTTTCAAGTTTCTTGGGGCTCCAATGTATTGGAATGGAAGTACATCTTTTTTAGAGTATCAATGTGTTAAACGTAGGAGCTAGTAAAACACAGTTTAAAAATCAGATAGGAATTCGGAATTTAGACTCAGAGTTTTGTTATTGTTCACTTAATTAACGTTAAAATAACAGTAGGAGCTACTCATTTTGGTAACTATACCAGGAAGAACTGGTTTTTGAACCATTTCATTTGAAGATGGAGCCTACAATGCAAATTGAAGGTGAAATTCAAGCCGGTATTGTTCATTTTATTTACTTTACAGTTACCTTCTCTTTAATGTTTAAGGTTACTGGAACATGCTTAAAAATATATAGATTTTTGTTTGCTTTTAGTTGCTCTGGTATGTGCATTACTTTTATAACTTATACTGGATACTCCTATTGTTGTGTTTGATTGGTCCTTGGAGCCTTTTAAAATAATGTCTATAAACTGCTATGCGTATAAGGATGATACTTTAAGATTGACATTCTATAAACTGAAGGTTGACCGAAAAAGCCGAGAAGGTTTTGATGGAGTAGCACAGGCATTTGAATTTGCAATCAATGGACATAACCATGGAGATTCAATTGTTCGATCAAATGGAGCTGTTAACAGCATAGATGAATGGGACTTTGGTTTTAATCTTAATTTGCGTCCTGTGGCCCAACATGGTGTCTTATCAAACTCACAAAACAAAAATGGTCAGAATGATATAGATAATGGTTTAAACCCTTCTCCTATTGATCGGAATGCCAATGGTGATGGACATGTGTGGGATTTCAAGGATGCTTTTTCTGATGCATCAGACTATAAGTTGGTGAGTTGGTATGATTATTTTTAGCATTGTATTGAGAAAGGTTAAGATATCGAATAAGTTCAGTCATGCCATACTTTTTATTTTCATTGTAGGAAGAGTCAAAGCCTGTCATCGTTTCTCCTAATGGTGTAGAGGGACTTGTCTTGAATGGCAGTGTTGATGTTTCTTTGTTTGCTCCGGATGGGATTTCTCAGAAATCTAGTGAACAACAAAATTTTGACTTAAATTTTAATCTGAATTGGGGGAAAGAAGACAGGAAGCTTTTAAATGGACACCAAGATGGCAACTTCCATGATACTGGGAAAGATTTAAGCACTACTCTAGTTAATGAGAACAATGATTTCAATGAGAATATTTGGGATTTCAAGTCTGCACTTTCAGATTCTGGATCAAACAATAAGGTTTTTTTTGTTTAGCCTGTCATATTCATGATATGTAAGTTTCGTTCTCTCTATTTGAAATTGATGTTCCACGTTTTATTTTGTCTGTAGGGAGAGCCAGTTGAATCTGTTGCTGGTCTTGAAGCACCTGCTTTTGGTTTTAGTAGTAGTAGTCAGGTGGTTGCTCATACCTCGTGCTGTATGATAAATTTCTATGGAGTTGTTTTGTTTCTTGTAACGTCAGAATTTTGTTATAGAAAAGGATGATAATGCTTCATAATGCATTTTTAGTGAGAAGCTGTCAATGTGTTAGCAATAGTTCTTTTATAAGGAATCTTATGGTCCTTGGGGTGGGTACAGACTTTTTAAAAGAATGGGATTCTTCTGCTCTTGCTCAGATTCTTCAAGAGAAAATACTGATCCTAATGTACATGTATGAATGTATATATTAATGTCCAAAAATATAACTGCATATTCTAAATCTTTTAACCACGGTCTTACGTTTCCTCTGTATTCTAGATGGGAAAGTTTCTTGTAGTTTTTATTCTTGAAGTTCGAGGATATTTCATCTTCCTATTATTATACATATTATTCTTTTTAATATACTATTGTTTATATTGAAAAAAAAAACTTGAATTTTTAGCTTTCCTGTTATATTGTTGTTGGGGTCATTTCGTTTCCCCTAAACCTTGTAATTGTAAATACTTGAGTATGGATGATCTAAATATTCTTGTTCTAGTTTCTGTGCACTTTACCTTCCATGCGTATGTAATATCCACCTTCAAATCCACAATCTTACTGTATATTCTACCTTCGATTTTTCGTTTGTTTCTATAGACATATTGTGCTTTGGGCTGTAATGATTGGTTTTTTATAATTTTTCTTTCAGAGGAATTTGGAATTACTGTCCAGTCACCGAAAAGTCTTGCCCTTGTCAATTTTTGGAGATGAGGGGCTGGAAACTACTGATGATTTCTCTATGAATCAAGATGCTTCTACCTTTATATCTGTCAACCGCGAAGGACATGATACCAAGAATCCTGGTTCTAGTGTATCTATCAATGACTTGATATCAAGTCTATATAGTCAAGCTGAGAAGAATGGTTCCATCAATTATTCCCCAGAAGAAAATGAGAATGGAATAAATTCATCATCAAGGATGTCACATTCCGATTTAGGCAATGATGATGATGATGATTCCTGGGAGTTTAAGGATGCATCACCGGATGTTAATTTGCCACATCAAACTTATGTTACTATGCTTGGAGATTTACCCAAGCAGTCATCTACTAAACTTCAGTTTGATTGTTACATGAATCTTTATCACAAATTAAATCTTGCTTTGAACCATGTTTTTCATGGCCTTCTTGAGAATTTAAAGGTTGGTAATCTTATGAATATGACCTTCCATGATATGTGTTTTTAACGTTTTTTAATTTTTTAATTTTATTCCTTTATAGAAAGCTCAAAGTAGTGCCTCTCTTTCTGGCGAAGAAGCAGAATTAAAAGCCATTTATGAAGAAATTCAGGTTAGTAGCGATGCTTGCTTCTTTATTACTGGCTTTTCCTTTATTATTATCTCTTCAATTTTAAGCCATTATAAATCTTTTTAATCAAACTTTCTCGAGATGTATACTGTCATTTGATTGTTTGTGTAAACACTCATTGTTAAAACTTGTTCTTTTACCTTTTGCATTTGTATCTCTTTTCATAATGATTATGAGACATAATTGCTATGAGATGACAATGCTGCATCTTTCTTATAGGAATGTGTGGTATTTTCCTGTGAACTCCTGAACAAAATTTTCTTATTTCTTCCTTCAGAATTTCAGTGCCGAACTGTCTCAAGAGAACTTGACGGCTGATAACATCTCATCAGATGTTCTCCTTCCAAGAAATAATTCTTTTAGTGAGCTCTTTGAAATGTTGCGGGATCCAAGGTTTCAAATTCTTGACGAAGAATTCCAGTTGTCAGAAAAGTTACTATTGGTAAGATTCTCTTGCATTAGGATGATATATATTTCTTTTTGACAGGAAACAAACTTTTACTATTAGCATTTAGAAATTTGAATTTCCTAGTGTTTAAAGTCGTCCACAATCACTCGCCATTGAAATTTTTGTTGAGTTCCTTCTGCATGAATGTATTTTTTAATTACAAATGATTTAGGAAAGTCATGATTGCTGCAGTGCATAAGGGTGTTCTACTGTGGTATTTTTTCTACAATTTAGAATTTTATGGAATATTTTTTGTATTTTTTAAGTACACATCTAGAATACAGAGCAATTTCAATTACACCCTTATGCACTGCAGCAATTTTATGGCTCCAGAATCTAGAATTATTTGAATATTTTTTGTCCTTGGTTATGGATATTACTTGATAATACTTCCTTGTTCTATTGATAGGCAGAAAATGATTTGAGATCAGCTGTTGAGCTCTTGAAACACGTTGTGTCAACTCTGAAGATTCTCAAACTTGTATCAGTAGAGGAGCAATCTAATTATGTTTCTGTATGGAACGAAATGTTGTTTATTTGCTTTCAAGAACTAAAACATGGTGCCTTGATTTGGAAGGAATCCATACAGAGAAATGTGGAAAGTTACATATTATCTGAACCTCAAGGTACTGGATCATTTAGCCTTCGGATAATATTGCAAGTTGCAAATTAGCTGACAGTTCTTGCCTACCATTGTTTCAGGAAAATGGTATATCTGCGCCCTCGGAGAGATTTATAGGGTAGTTCAAGTGCTTAGAGCCTCGGTTAAACTTTACAGGCCATGGATACTGTTAGGTCAGGTTGATCCCATCAGCTTGATTTCTCTTCTAAATGAGTGCTCCGATATTTGGTCGAGTTCAGGACTTGTTGAAGCTCTCAGCAAGATAGATGGTCCTATTGATTGCAAAGCATTATTGGAGTCTATCAATTCTATTCAGAATCTTGATGAATGGGGTCTGAGAAAGCATGTTCTCTTGGGACAACAACCTACTTGTTATCTATCACTCTTAAATGCTGAATCGGTTCCAGGTATGCACCAATTCTATTATACTTTCGTTTTCAAGCTAGGAATTTAGGCTTCAGTAGAACCAAAAATTACAGAAGAAGAGGAGATGAGGCATCAACCCACCCACAGATGAAAGAGCTTACAAAAAAGCTACTCCAATGTGCTTGAATAAAAAAGAATAAAAGAAAAAATAACGGACAATTACAAATGAACTACAAGAGTATATCAAAAGAATCCCAAAAATAGCTAACAAGATTCCAAATTTCCAATTACATGTTACAATTGTTATTGAAGACTAAGATTTCTGTCCTTTCAAAACTCCCGACGAATAACTTTAACAGCATTCATCCATATTATTTTGGCCTCTCTTAAAAAGATGACCACATACATAACAGCTGGTTTATGTTTTCCTTAGAGCTTTGAGAAAAGCACCAACTTAACCCAAACTCCTTAGCAGCCTTGTCCAACTCTCTTAGGCCATCCAACAGTTCTAGTAAGGTCTTCCTTCTGTACAGAACACACCCACTTGCTAAGGAACAATTTTTTTCCCTCCCGCTCTCTTTGGAATGACTTCACTGTATTAGTCCTCCAAGGAACAGGGACCAGATGAAGGACTCCAACTTTTTCAGGATAGTCTGTTTCTGCACTTCAGAAACCCAATCTGTATTCGTTTGCTTGTTAGAATTGTTATTTTCTGGTAAAGTCAATAGGAGTCCATTCCCAGATTTTTGCTTCTAGAAGTTCTCTTCTGGATTGCAAGTCTCACACCCCAAGGTCTCTATTACAACAGTCAGCCACTGTGAACTCTTTGGACAATGCTCAATATAAGTGAGGAGAAAACGCTAGAGCACTCCAGAAACCCCTCTGACCTATTTATTTGCTAGTTAGAATCGATAATTTCTGGTAAAGTCAAAATTTAGTCCATTCCTAAATTTGTGCTTCCAAAATTCTCTCTTTGATTGCAAGTCCCTACATCCAACTTCTCGACTTCAACAGTCATCCACCGTGAAATCTTTGGAGAAAACTCAAACGAACCTGGGGAACTAAGTGCAAGTGTGGCTAATTGGCATACCATGATTTGGTCTTGGAGTTTATACAGCTCACTTTACGTAATTAAAGGCAGAAAACCGACTTGATTCCAACCGCTAGTTCTGAGAACTTTAGAAAACTCACGGACTTGGTTCCAACCACTAGTTATGAAAACTTTCAACATGTTGTTTCAAAGTAAACCTACCATGACGATCTTTACCATGCTTGCTTTGCTTGGAATTACGTAGTTGCTTATGCCGTAAGAAGTTCTCCATTAACAGACTGCCAAATCCATTTGGCAATCAGCACGGCATTCTTTTACCTTAGGTTTCCTGAACCCCATCCTCCGTTGGGTTTGATAACTAGTACTTTCTTTTCTCTTTACCGAAAGGCTACTATCATTCCGAAGGAAATTGTAAGGTATCTCCTTACAATGTCGTATTAATCAGAGAAGAAAGTGCTAAGAAGCAATACAAAATTTCCAGCTGATTAAAAAGAGCTGGTGTCCTCTTCTCCCTCCTGCTATCCTAAGCAAACATTCTCTAAAAGCATTAAAAAAACACGGAAAGCATAATACGCAAATATAAATGGCTCTCACTCCCACACCCTACTTGGGCCCACAAGATATTCTCTCATCATCCTTCTCTAACTAACTTCCCATGGTACATTTCCATTATTACCCTTACGATGGTATACATGGGTAATTGGGGTCTCACAGAAATTCTGAAATTAAACTTATCATATGCTTTTTTTTGAAAGCCAAGCTTCGCTGCTTTATTCTTCGGCCATCCACAACTTAGCGAGAGTAGAGTCCACTTAGTTCACTCTTCCACAAAATCCAACTGGTACGTGGAGATTGTTTGGCAGAGCAGGGCCCTTCTCTATTCAATACAAGTTTAAGAGCCTGGCCATAGGAAAACTTCTTAATGTTTATTCAAGAATCATTACATGACGACCCTTCTAGTATCGAGGTTTGAGTTCAATCTTTAGTGTTGTGCACAAGTTCAAAATTTACTTAGCACTAGCTTTTATGGGTTTGTTGGGAGTTCATAATAAATACACAACCAAATTATGACTTATGTATGAGATCGAAAACTTTGAATATTCCAATATTTCAGTGTTGTGCACTAACCCCTCCCCTCCCCCCCCCCCCCCCCCCCCCAAAAAAAAAAAAAAAAAAGAAGAGAAGTCTAGCAATTTAATATTATATCCCATTTCAATCTTCTTGTCCCCTTTGTAAAGTTCATTTTTACACTTCCATCTTCCTGAAAATTTTGGTTTGGCATTAGGGTTGGATTTGGTGGTCTGGAATGGGGAGAACTACTTTTTGAAGCTCGCAAACTTATGGGCAAATCGAATAGGCCGTGACCCTCCATTCACTCGGCACACAAATAATAGGTGATAAGAGGATCGAGATTCAATCCTTATTGTTTTGTATAATAGTCTGGTTGATGTGGCTGTTGCTATTTTCTCCAAACAAGGTTTCATCAGCTTTCGTCCCAGCGGCTCATCCGTGTGGATGTTTAATAGAAAATGATGATTTCACTTCTTGAGATGAAATTAAGAAAGGAGAACATATTCTGGGTTTTCAAGAAGATCAAATAAATCCATCTGGATCTCTTGGGATCCAATCCATACTCCCACCATTCTTTAGAAGAGCTACCAACGTAGCGATTCGATTATGTGTCATATTTGTATCATATTATGTAGTCCAGAATTGGATGGATTCAGAACCCCACATACATAGAGAGAAATTTATCATATTGGAGATCATTTTTGTTACATTGTTTTTTGTTTTTTTTTTTTTTCCTTTTCTTTTTAATCATTTTGGTTTCTTGTTTAAATGTTATATTTCTAGTTCAGAATCCCAGAATCAGGACAATATCTGTTATTAGGGTGGAACTGTGTACAATGTATATATAGTCCTTTTTCCAGAACCATTGTGGTATTTATAGTATGCGAATGTAATTGATTTCATTTTCCCACTGTTTTAATAGTTTCTACCAAGGTATTGTACCTTACTTCTACAATTCCTGAATTTGAATGGGTTGAACCTGAAAATCTTTCATCTATAAGATTTCTTTATTAAACACCTTAGTCAACCAAAAACATAAAAACATTATTTAAAAAAAAAACAAAAAATAATAATAATAATAAGAAAATTAAAATTTAAAAAAAAAAAAAAAAAAAAAAAAAACTCTTGCAAATGTTCAAGTTTATTGATAATAAGTGTTTGATTGTTAAGGCTCCGTTTGATAACCATTTAATTTTTTATTGTGCTTGTTTTCTCAGCATTTTTCTTACAGTGGTTTTTATCTTTCTTAAAAAAAACGTTTGAATTATTAACCAAATTTCGAAAACAAAAACATGGTTTTAAAAACTATTTTTTTTTTTTTAATTTTCAAAATTTGGCTTGATTTTTTAAAACATTGATAGAAAGTAGATAGCAAAACAAAGAAACTCATAAGGAGAAATAGTGTTTGTAAGTTTACTTTTCAAAAATCAAATGGTTATTAAATGGAGGCCTAAATAATTAAGTAGATCACTTGTCAAGAGGTGATTTTATGGGTTTTTAATTCATAGGTTTGTATTAAAATTTTAGTTGATTTTTTTGTTTCTCTGGCTCCTACAGGGAAATTGTTTTTTTAATACAATCGTTATAAATTCTCCTAAAAGAATTAAATGAAAAGAATTATGTATTGTCCTTCTAGGACATTATTCTTCTTAGGGTTGCAAGCAAGTTGGTTGAGCATATTTTCAAGAAAAACGAATAATCAATGCCGGTATTTTTTTAAATTGAATTGGATTATCCAATCAAAAATGAATTGAACTTTTCTAGTAATAGGAATAGTTGACCACGAAAAAATATTGCAAATTTTGGGGAGTTTAAATAAAACTATTTTTCGAATATCTTTTAAAATGAGTATTATAAAATAAAAAAGATATCTTAAAAAATTAGCATGAATCCAAAAGGAACAATTTAGTGGAAGAGAATTTAACATGCCTAATCCAGATTAAGAAGTTTAAAAAAATCAAAATATTTACAAAATTAGTCTGGCATACTTATCTTCAATTTCTTTTCCTAATACTAAAATCTTTTTTTCTTTTTTTTTTTTATAAAAAAAGTCATAGTTGCCATTTGGATTGATTTTGATAGCAAAATTAAATAAAAACAGAATAAAAGGCTAAAGAAAAACTATATTTTCAAACTTTTTTAAATTACAAAAAATCTGAAATTTTTGCTGTATTTGTTTTTTGAGAATGACCATCGGTGGGGCATGTTAATTATATAATGAAGATGATTTTTTTTTTTTTTTTTTTTATTGAGTTCGTATAAAGAGTTTGCAAAGAAGCTTGAAAGAGGAATGGTCGGTCATAAACAAAGTGGAAGTTTTTAGACTGGTTTCATGTGTAACAATTTCAGTAATATTTTCTTACAATCCAATCTCAAGTTCAGCTCCAATAAAAATACACCCTTAATAAAACTAAAAAATTTAAGATCCGTTTGATAACTATTTGATTTTTAATTTTTTATTTTTAAAAATTATGCTCATTTTCTTATCATTTCTTTACAATGAGTTTCATCTTTCTTTAAAAAAAATTGAATTCTAAGCCAAATTCCAAAAATAAAAATAAATTTTTGAAAACTATTTTTTTAATTTTCAAAACTTAACTTAGTTTTTAAAAACATATGTAAAAAATAGATAACAAAACAAGAAAGCTCATAGATAAAAGTAGTATTTATAGGCTTAATTTTTAAAAATAAAAAATCAAATAGTTATCAAACGGACTCTAAAGTTTCGTTTGATGGTTATCAAATAGGACATAAGGTTTCGTTTGATAATGATTGCGTTTTTAGTTTTATGTTTTTAAAAACTATACTTATTTTCTTAAAATTTATTACTATGATTTTCACATCTTACAAAAAAAAACGTTTGAAAGTCAAATTAAATAAATTAATTAATAAAAAAAACTAGACTTAGATTTTGAAAACAGTTTTAGGATGTAGAAACTCATATAGTATTTTTAGGATGTAGAAACTCATATAGTATTTATAAGCTTAATTTTTAAAAACAAAAAATCAAATAATTATCGAGCAGAGCTTAAATCTTCACTTGATACCATATTTCCTTTTCTGTTTTTATTTTCCTCGTGCTTTTAAAATTTTAAAATTCAATTTTTATTATCTAATCAAACACTAGAAAAAATTCAAAAAGTACTTTCAATGTACTAAAAGCACTTCTTACTCATTCAAAAGTCATCTCAAACCAGTTCCCAACGCTTGCATTTTTCTTATCTAATTTTAAGACACCCACTAATCCCCAAGGAGGCTTCACCAACTCAACAAGAATTTATCTAGAATGAAATGTATGGTTACAAACTAAGTTACATGGCCTAATTCAATACAAAAAATTTATGGCATTGGCTTAGTCTATTCAAGCCTACAGTCATGTTCTAACTGAACATAATCCTCTAAAAAATCCTGCATTTTAACATTGAATACTCAACTCCTTAGAGCAGATTTTATTTTGGTAAAATCAACTAATCTTGCATTATTTCCTTGGGGATGGTGCTTATTCCCATGTTATTGCTTCTTCTTCTTCTTCTTCACAGGTTTTTGGTCTTTATTGACAGCTTCAACTACTTTTTAGTCTAGGCCTAGTGAGAAATAGATACCTTCTGGTTGCAAGTATTAAAACCCAAGTAGTTGAAGTGATCTTCTCTTTTATCATCAAAAGCAGAGCTGAACTAAGTACAGTCTTCAAGATCTGTGCTTGCAATCCCTTGAAAAATCCTAGTATCCCTTCTTTTCTCCATATTGAATGGACAACGCTTGGAACTGTTCGGCGGACCTTTGGACGATTGTCTTTGGTTTCATCGTCGTGTGCAGCTTGGATCATCACCTTACACCTGTGAGTG
The DNA here is from genome assembly GCA_033996785.1 of Trichosanthes truncata. Lineage (NCBI taxonomy): Eukaryota > Viridiplantae > Streptophyta > Magnoliopsida > Cucurbitales > Cucurbitaceae > Trichosanthes > Trichosanthes truncata. Next base: position 39,297,504 of record JAWPNB010000004.1, on the reverse strand, counting down.
GAAAAAATCTTAATTGTACAGCATGCCAGAAGGGTAAGGAGATGATAATTTTGGTGAAGAAAGAAAAATTATGTACCTGATTGCAGGATATGTCAAAACGGTGGCAATACTTTTGGAAACTGCACCTAGTACAAAAGCTGTAAAAGCAGAAAGGACTACTGGAGATGAACCTTGTTCTGCTTTGTTCTGTTTTCCTTTGAGGAGGTTCTGCTTCAGCTGATCAAATACTGTGTACTGCATTAAATCAAAGTTGATTTGTCAAATATAGGGTGCCGTCACAAAAGGAATGTTTAAAAGAAGATAAGTTGGCTGGAGAGAACATTGCGACTTGAATGATTTCGGTCAAGCTGAGTCCAAACAAAGGGATGACTGAAAGGACAAGTACCTGAATGGCGGGGTTTGAAGTCAGCAGCAAAGAAATTCCAAGACCATCAAATGCATCACTCCAACTGCCCTCTGTCAGGGTCTTGAAAAGCCCTTTTGATTTTCCGAAGGCGCTTGTCTGCATTCTCGAGGAGGCTGTATCCAGGGGCTACACGACAATTGAACTTCAGTATTTCATCAAGGGTTCTTGTCCATACAAGACTTTGTAAAGAGGCTTGGAACTTTATGTAACAATGACGTTCATCAAACTTTGCAGCTCGATGTTGTACACGATAATGCATTAAAAGCAAACTTCTCTTCTAACAAGAAGGACGGACCAAAACAAGAAGTGAATGGACAAAAAGTAAAGTATTATTTGTTTTCTTTCATTCTTTCTTCATCCATTGATTCTAAAAAAAAAAGTAGCACACTGAATTGAGATATTATAACATATGAATGAATAAGAAACTAAATCCTTATTTTGCTTTACAAGGACTTAGCCCTTATTCTATATCATAGACTAATGACCAGAATACCAAACATCAGTGGTAAACGTTGGTTGATCATCTCTTATTTCATAGCATTGTGGAAAATAAAGTTAAAATCATCATAATTCATACTGACTCCTCAAGGTAGCCAAAAGCACGATATGTTAATTTCAACACAATAAGAGGTAGAGATCTATTATTTTCTTCCTCTTTTTTCGTGATTGTATCTCATTTTTAAAAATTTAAACATCAAAATAACATGTTTCACAGATCCCAAACAATAATCTACTATGTTGTAAAGTTGGTGATTAAATAATAATAATTAGCTCATTAAAAAAAATGAGAATCACATTTTGCATGCTAAGTATTCAAATTCATGGCTCGCGCAATGATGGAAAATAATGCTTTTTTCACCATAATGTCGACAACAGGGATATTCCAACCTGAGTCAAAATGGCATTGCAAGCTCCAGCAGCAGCAGCAATTAACAGGTTTGCTTTGGTTCCAATTGATTTAGCCCCAGTTTTCTCCAGATATAGTTTTTTGAAGTAGCTATACCCATAGAAGTACAAAAACTGAGAAACAAAAGACTGTAGATTTTTGGTTCCCAGACCCTGGTACAGCGAAAGAACTTGATTGGATTTTATCGCTTCCCACAACACATCTGAAAGATACCTACACAAGCCAAAACCAATTGAATCAATAGAGATGCAAAACCGAGAACTACAGAACATTTTTGTGGCATCGAATTAGTTTTCTAGCAGAAAAGCAGCACGGTTTCAACCACGAGGTAATTGCAGTGATTGAGCTGTGTTGTGTTGTGTCAAAAGTGTTAATCAGAGGTACCAACTAACAAGTCTTGTGTATTGCTTTGTTCTTCCACAAGCATCATTGCATTAGTAATCTAAACGCCATGAACCCAAACGAGCCTTTTGCATCCATACTTCAATTAAATCATCTCATCCAACTCACAAGATTGCTACAAGTCTAAAAGCTAGCTACAAAATACATAACAGGAAAGTTTCCAGATTCCAAGGAGCTTGAAATAGTCGCAAATGCTTTCAAATAATGCCAAAATTCCCACAGCTCACCAACCAACCGCTTCAGAAGCCCTCAAGTTCTATAGATCACTCGATAAGAAAACCAGAGTACAAAGTGAAATTCGAGAAAATCAAAACTTCTGTAGGAGTCATGAGATCAATGACGAGATAGATTTTCAACGATCATAAGGTTGAATAAGAGCAAAAAAACCAATTATATGTTAGTTACATTCATCAGAAACTAACCCAATTTACTATAGAAATTCCTTCAAAAACACAGTAATAATTGTAGCAATGATACCCCAGATCACGATTTGAAAGCAAAACAAGAAAGCTACCCAAAACAAGTAATGAAACCGTCGAGAAAACAAGGGAAACACACAAACCCAGATCAAGAAAAACAAAAACCAAGGCAAAAACGAAAGTGGGCAACCTGTATTTCTGTTGGCCATGGGCTCGAACCTCGGCTTGGTACTTGGACTTGCAGGTGTCAAGTGGGTACAACATGGTGGTGCTGACGAGCGAACCGATCGCTCCGGAAGTGGCCTCCGAGAGCGATTCGAGATCAAAACTCATGGCTCTCTCTTTTGATGAATGGAAATTTCGAGCAATTTCAAATGGGATTCTCACGTTTGGGTAGGTGCGGCTTTATATGGGGAAAAACACAGGAAGAAGACGGTGAATTGCCGAGTAAGAGAATTGAGCGCGTGTTCCCGGTGACGTCTTTTGAAGAACTAACGCCACCGTTTGGCGTATTGGCCGTCAGATTAGGTTTACGGCGACTGGATCGACGGAGAAGATTGCTCCATTTCTTAGGCCTCATTTGGACTTTGTATTTTGGTTTGAAAAGAAACTCAGCCACCTTTTTTGGACACTAGTAATGTTCTCTGCGTGTTGCACGTGTATTATGTATTTTTGTGAGGGAAACAAATAATTTTTACTCATTTATCAATTTTTATTTAAATTTTTTATTTTGTTAAGTTAGGCACCAATTTATCGCACTATCTATATCACATGGGTGGGAGAATATGAAATTTTTTTTTTTTTTGATTATATGTAGAGTGGATGATTCAAATATCTAACATTTTGGTCGATGATACATACTTTATGCTAGTTGAGTTATGTTTATTTTAGCAAATATGAAGAGAAATTAAGTCATTAGTATTTTAATTAAATTATAATAAATGTTATATCTCAAATGTCTATATAGGTATATAGGTTACTTAAAGGTGAGAATGTGAATGGAATAATTAAGGCCCCGTTTGATAACCATTTAGTTTTTGGTTTTTGATTTTTGAAAATTAAACTTGTTTTCTCTCAATTTCTCTACAATGATTTTCATCTCAATTAAAGAAACATTTGAATTATTAACCAAATTCTAAAAACAAAAACAAGTTTTTGAAAACTATTTTTTTTTAATTTTCAAAACAAGGCTTGGTTGTTGAAAACATAGGTAAAAAGTAGGTGACAAAACAAGTAAAACCATAGGTGAAAATAATATTTATAGGCTTAATTTTCAAAAACCAAAAACCAAAAATCAAATGGTTATCAAACGGGGCCTAAGTAATTAATGTTCATTTTATTTTACAATTTAATTAAATTATTAAATTATAATAAAAAAGAAAATGAAAGAAAACTAACATGGGTGGGTGTGGGTGCTTTTCAATTAAAAGAAGACAATTTAATAAAAATAATTAAATATATAATGTATTAATTATTGATAATTAATTATAGGTGGCATATATTGTAAATTAAAAACTTAATAGAATGACAAAATAGTCCATTTTTTTTTTCAAATATTGTGGCTTTTTAATATAAAATTAATAGTTTTTTTACATTTAATTATATTTAATAATGAAATTTCAAGAAGACAATTTAATAAAAATAATTAAATATATAATTTATTAATTATTGATAATTAATTATAGGTGGCATATATTGTAAATTAAAAACTTAATAGAATGACAAAATAGTCCATTTTTTTTCAAATATTGTGGCTTTTTAATATAAAATTAATAGTTTTTTTACATTTAATTATATTTAATAATGGAATTTCAAGAGTTTGGCAACCCTCACCAACACATAACTACAACGATATAAAGGGCTATTCTCTACCTATTTTCTACAAAAACTTGAGTCTCTTCTTCTTAGTACCCGTTTGGCATTGCTTTTACAAAAGGAAAAAGCAATTTTAAGAGAATCTTTACGAGTGTTTGGTAAAACTAATTTTTTTATTAATTTATATAAAATCACTTTTGAATTATTTATATTTGCAAAATCTATTCACTGGTAGCTTTTCAAATTAACTTCCCGAATGATCAAGTGCCTATTTCAACAAATTTTGAAAATGTCCATTATATTATACTATATATTTTCTTTTCACTTCTCCTTCTTATGTTATCCCTCTCTATCAATTCCTCTACCACCACCAGATAATCCTCTTTCTATCTAAAAAACTTTACAATATTCCCAAATAGGAAGCAAGTTCAAGAGAAAACGAAAATTTTTTGTAGTTCTTTATTCCATTACATTCTTGCTGGCAACAACTCAGGTTTTTTTTTTTTTTTTAATTTAATTTATAGTCGTTCTTATGCATTTGAGATTAAAAAAAATTGTTGAATTTTTCGGTTTTCTTAGTATATGATGTCATCTAGGCATCTATGATTTTTTTAAAGCAAAAAAAATTTATTTAATTTATAATTGTTATTATGCATTTGAGTTGTCTATGATTTATAATTGTTCTTATGCATTATAGGGTGTCCTTCACAATTTCAGTGGCTCTGTTTTTGTTTTTTTTTTCCTTTTTAGTTTTCATCTCACCCAACACTTTTTTGGCCACCGTTTCTTCTTCATCTGAGGTAAATAATCAACTAATTTTACTTTTAAGTTTTTGCCTTCTTTACTCTCTTCTTGTATTTCACCTTGCATTTATGAGTGTGGTTCTTTTATTTTTTTCATATTTTGTCTTATACTCTGAAAAGTGAATAGTTTCTAAGTTTTTTGTCTTTCTTTTTATCAATGTTCATGCTATACTGTGTAAAGTTGTGGTTAATTTTTTTCAAGAATTTTATATAAATTTTATTTTGATCATGTTAATTGTTGTTGTTGGCTGCCATGAAATCACCTGTTGCAATTTTTTTTATTGTTATCCTATGAACCTATAAACTAATTCAATTTTTTTATTTAATAAAAAACGTGTAGGTTCTTAAACATCCTCCAATCAATAATCAAATTTTGTACCAATCTCCAATCACATTCTATACAAAAGCTTTAATTTTCAAATTGTTTACCAAATAATAATAAAGACTTTTTGTTTTAATATTTTTAGTATTTTATTTCAAATACACTATATATATATATATATATATATATATATATATATATATATATATAAGTTACAATATTGCTACAAGCTAAGTTTGGTGAGAGCAAAATATGTGATTTTAATTATATTTTTTTCTTACATTTTGTTTGTGCTTAAATTGAAATAACATTTGTTGATTATAATTTTATATAACAATTGTTTTTTTTTTAAATATTTTATCATATAATTGAAAATAAACAAAGTAAATTATTTTTAGAATAACAAAATAGAATTTTTAATTCAAAGTAAATTATTTTTAGAATAACAAAATAGAATTTTTTAATTTAAACTATAATAAATTTTCAATAATTATCTTATAACAAATTAGATATTGAGAATCAATATAAAAATAATTAAAATGATATATCCACTTTTGTAATTATAACTAAATCACAATAATTTCATCTGAATTTACCAAACGCTATAACAAGCTTTTCAGGCTTGAAATTGAAATTTACCAAACACTAACTCGCTTCATATCACAACTGATTTTTTTAAAAGCACAGCTGCTAGCAATTATTTTAAAAGCTACAACAATCATAAACGGAGCCTTAGTTTGTTTTTCTCTCTAGCAATTCATTCTCCCAAAGTTTATAAGTTTGTATAAATGCAAAGTAGTGTTAAGTATTGAAGAGAGACAAAAATGCTTCAACAAAATGCTCTCAAATATAGGTATCAATTTTTCTTACAGATGTTTTTAAGTTATGTTATAATTAATATTTATTATTTTTTTAAAATTCTAAACGCTTATGCATGTTACAATTCTTTTAATTCAAGTTTTAGAAACTTGTAGTTTATTGACTCTTATCCATGTAATATGATTATTAAAAATTAATTTTTTTTTAAAAAAAAAAAAAAAAAAAACTTACTATCCTTGAAAAATATTTTTAGACTATTTGGACCTTTATCAAGTTTTAAATTTACAATATATGTCACCTACAATTAATTACCAAAAATTAATAAATTATATATTTAATCATTTTTTTTAATAAATTATCTTTTTGTAATTGAAAAGCACCTTCACACACACCCATGTTAGTTTTTTTTTTAAATTTATTTATAATTTAATAATTTAATTAAAATGTAAAATAAAATAAATATTAATTACATAACCTCTTTTTACATCCCTATATAACCTATATCTATATAAATATTTGAGATATGACATTTATTATAATTTAATTAAAACACAAATGACTTAATTCCTTTTCAAATTCTCCCACCCCTATAACTTATATACTTATCTTATATAAGTATTTGAAATGTGGTATTTATTATAATTTAACTAAAAAAAATTGTACTAAAAAAAGCTACTATCATTGAAAAATATTTTTGGACTATTTTGTCCCTTTATCAAGTTTTAAATTTACTATATAGTCACCTACAATTAATTACTAATAAATTATATATTTAATTTTTTTATTAAATTATCTTCTTTTAATTGAAAGGCACAATCACACACACACCTATGTTAGTTTACTTTCTTTTTATTTTTTTAATAATTTAATTAAATTTTAAAATAAAATGAACATTAATTACTTAACCTAATTTTACATTCTCACCTCTATATAACATATATCTATATAAATATTTGAGATATAAAAATTATTATAATTTAATTAAAAATATTATAGCCTAATTTCTTTTCATATTCTCCCACCCATGTAACTTACATGTGTGGTTATACTTATAAATAAGTATTTGAAATGTGGTATTTATTATAATTTAACTAAAATAAAAAACTGTACTAAAAAATAATATATAAAATATAATAATTATCTAAACTTTATATTGATTTCTTAAAGTATTTTTTATATAGTAACTTTATTTTAAAAGATTATGTGACACTGAGAAAAAATGATATGAAAAGTTAGAATAATAAGAGTTTTGAATATAAAAACTTTTGTTCCTTTGTTAATGTGAAAAAAAAAAATATTACGTTGTAAATTAAAAATATTATTTAATAAGTGAAAAGTTACAAGATAATATGAAAAGTTTTGTTCATTTGTTTCTATAAACTAATACTACAAATTTATTGTTGGGTTTTGTGTCCTAAAACTCATGGTTTTGTAAACTGAATGTATATTCTATTTTACTATAAAGATGTTATTGAGGTTTATTCAGTAAATGTGTTATTGAATAAAGTGAATTGTGTATTCTATAACCCAAATCCAATGAACTAAGAACCCTTGGCTATAGTATGTATACTTGAACTTTATGTATGACATAAAAGTGGATCAAGTTCGAGTAATAGCCAAAATGGTCTATAGTATAAGTATAAGGCTGGGTACCTTATTCTAGGGACACTATGGATGCGGCCCACTTTGTATAGTACTAACGATGTGATCCTGAATCGTTCATGTGAAGACATGCGAGTGGGGGCGTCCTATGAAAAGAGTTTGTATAAGACCGGACCGCGAAATAGTCACTTAGACTTTATAACTCCGTTTACTGTCTTAACTGACTATATTCATACGATGACCTAGGTAACTCGATCTTAATCCTGAGCGTGCTATGAACTCCTGTTTATTCGAGATTATCCTTAGATTTGCATGGGTGAGAGTGGCCCGAGATCGCCGACTCAATAAGCCTCCCATTTTGGGGATAAGATCAGGTAGATAGTTGGGAACATAGTCATGCGAGATGGAATTCACTCCTACCCGCTGTAGGGTTTAGTAGAGAGGTTGTTCCCTTAAGTACTGACTCCAAGTCTTGAACAATGGGCCCACCCTCTCGTTGGCCTGAGAGGGATACGGTTTGTTGGTTGGACCACAAACCAAATTTTTCATTAGAGGATCAGTGGGACTTAAGGAACAAGAAGTAATTACAGGGGTAAAACGGTTTATTTGACCCAGCTGTAATTACGAACGACCTGTGAATGATCAACTTACTAATCATGGTTATATCGAGTGGACAGAAATATATCTACAGTGAGGAGAGTGCAGCCACTGGGCTTTAGTGGAGTGTCCCGGTGGTTAACAAATGTTGATTAGCTAGGCTAAAGAGTTTGGCCGGTTAATCTCGTATCGTTGGAGCTCATGATCCGTAGGTCCATTAGGTTCCCCTTACTAGCTCATATTAAGCCTTGTAACAATTTGAGAGAAAAGAATTTGAATTGTTCAAATTCGGATTTTGGGAGAAAAAGTTAATTATATGCGATATACTTAACGTTTCATAGCTTAATTATGAATTAATCTATGATAAAGAAGAGGTGGAAATATTTAAATATGATTTAAATATTGGTTCGGTTTAAAACATGAATAGGGATTCATGTTCGAACGTTTGATTTAAAAAATCGTGATTGGTCCAATTATTTAATTTGATATTTGATATTAAATTAAATAATTTTAAAATTAATTAAATTGTTTAATTAATTAAAAATTGATTTTAATTTAAAATTGATTTTATATTAATTTTGAATTAAAAAGATATCAATCTCATGTGTTGGCTTCTTCTTGAAGCTTAAAGAAGCTTGACAATCACTCATGTGTTGGCTTCTTTTTGAAGCTTAAAGAAACTTGTGGCCAACTCCTCTTTTAATTACTCATGTGTTGGCTTCTTCAAAAAGCTTAAAGAAGCTTGTGGTTTACTATATATAGAGAAGAAACACAAGGGGTAAGTAGATTTTTGAAGTAAAATTCTCTACCCATTGGTTTTAGACCTTTACTCATTCTTCTCCCAAATTCTCTCAATCAAAGATCCCACAATCTGTTCCAAAGCCTGAGGATAGTAGAGAAGACTCTAGAGGAGGTCCACAACTGGTTTGTGTTCAAAGAAAGCCCACGGATTAAGAGAATTTTGAGCTACAAATGTATGTGTTCTTATTATCTGTTTTTCCAGTTTTGAGCATGTTTTTGTATGATAAAATTGATCAAATTAGAGTGCTTAAGATCCAAAATTGCTTCCGCATTCTTAATATTAACTCTTTCATTTATGAGTTTATCAAAGTTAATGATGAAATTTCAAAGGTTTAAAACATAGAGAGTTTTTTTTTTTTTTTTTCCGCTTTGAAGAATAAAATAGGGAGAGTTAGAATGTGAAATGTTTTGTCTCTTTATTTTTTAAACCAATACTACGAATGTATAAGTATATAAAGAGCTATCTTCTTTTTGGTTTTTTATAATTCAAGGTGAAATTTCATTTTTTTTATATTTTTTTATCTCTTGCAAACTATATAAAGAGTATCTTTTTTTTTTTTTCTTTTACAAACATTTGGGTTTCTCTTCCTCTTAGGTTTGTTTTTATTCTTTATTCATTATTTTGCTTTCCCTTATGATTTTTGTTGGATTGCTTAATCTAACCTTTTTTTTTAATAAATAATCTAACCTTCAATTTTAGTTTTTCATTTGATGTAACGAAGATACGTTGTAATTTTAGAAAGAAATTTTTTTTGAAGATATACAAAGAAGGGAGTTTGAAGATGATAGATTGCCACTAACTCATGAGAGAGGTAGTAGTATTGGACATTTACCTTCATAAATTGCCGACAAAACACCATGACTCATAGTCTTGCATGACGAGTGGCAGAAGAAGATGGCTCGATGATGTGGACAAGCTATACCTTTCCTTAATGTTACAAACCCTTGCAACAAAAGGACTGCACTTTCCCTTTTCCTACTTTGAGTTGTCTTAAGTGTTAGTATTTTACTTCAAATATTTATATATATACACACATACGTATACCACTTAAAGCTAAGCGAAAGTATGTTTTTAGCTTATAATTATTATTATTAAAATTTCTACAACCTAGAAAGTTTTTAAATTTAATTTGTTGTATATGATTGATTTATGATATTCATTGATTTTCCTCTTTTCTAACTACAATGATGAGAAAAGTCATATTATTTTTATTTGTTTAGTTTTTATTTATTTACTTTTTATGAATGCTACAAAGTTGGCTCTTTGGTAAGTACTGAATAAAAAAGTGGAAAGAAAATATTTAATATTTTAAAAATAATTTCTCTAAAATAAATAAAATTTATATTTAGTATAATTTGTCAAGCGAATAATTAATACAAGTTTAAGGTAATTATACAATCAAAATTCATAAAAATTCAAGTACACAAATCTAGATTAATTACAAGCAATATTCAATAGAACTAAATCACGTGCATTGCACGTGTTAAGGTACTAGTATATAAAAGTGATCAAAGTTAAAAAATACTTTTGGTCCTAAACTTTCAAGGGGCAACAGTTTGTGCAGAGAAGCGACAATAGGCTCGTCGGAGGAGAAGAAGGAGAAAAGGAGGAGGAAGGGTAAGGTTGCCCCTTGACTCGATGATTTGGTTGTTTTATTGTCAACAAATTAGAATAATTTTTCATCGTAAAAAAGTTTTGTTAACAAATATTGTCGGCAATCAAATCATATTTTTGTTAGTCAACTAACCAACCTTTTAAAATCATTTTTTAAAAGTCGGAAACTAAGGCCCCATTTGATAACCATTTGGTTTTTGGTTTTTGGTTTTTAAAAATTAAGCCTATAAATACTACTTCCACCTATGGTTTTACTTGTTTTGTCAATATACTTTTTGCCTATGTTTTCAAAAACCAAGTCATGTTTTGAAAACTAAAAAAATTAGGCCCCATTTGATAACCATTTAGTTTTTGGTTTTTGGTTTTTGAAAATTAAGCTTGTTTTCCCTCAATTTCTCTACAATGGTTTTCATTTCCCTTAAGGAAGTATTTGAATTCTTAGCCAAATTCTAAAAACAAAAACAAGTTTTTGAAATCTACTTTTTTTAGTTTTCAAAACATGACTTGGTTTTTGAAAACATAAGCAAAAAGTAGATGACAAAACAAGTAAAACCATAAGTGAGAGTAGTATTTATAGGCTTAATTTTCAAAAACCAAAAACCAAAAACCAAATGGTTATCAAACGGGGCCTAGTTTTCAAAAACTTGTTTTTGTTTTTAGAATTTGGCTAAGAATTCAAATACTTCCTTAAGGGAGATGAAAACCATTGTAGAGAAATTGGGAGAAAACAAACTTAATTTTCAAAAATCAAATGGTTATCAAACGGGGCCTAAATTGTTAATTTTTGAAATTTATGGACCAAAAGTGTGTCTTACCTCAAATTAAACTTGAATAACAATTTTGTCACGTGTCAGCAGATTAGGCTAACTTAATTAGAAAGTTGAGTTGCTATTAAAAGAAAATAGACAAAATCAAATGATATCTTCAAAGTAAATAAGAAATTAATTGTGCAATAGAGAAGTATGCCTTAAAAAAACTATAATCCTCAAAATACACCCCTATTTCTTCTCTATCCAATCTAAATAAAATTGTCGCATAAAGAAATGTCAATACTCAATACTTAGGGGCTGTTTGGGGCAAGGAGTTGCAGGGAGTAGAAGTTAATATGTCTGGGGAGTTAGGAAGTCTGGGGAGTTAGGAAGTCTAGGGAGTTAGGAAGTATGTGTTTGGGGTGCAGAGTTATTTAGTATGGAGTTAGGAAGTCTGTGTTTGGGGCAAGGAGTTGCAGGGAGTAGGAGTTCTGAAATCTGTGTTTGGGGTGCAGATTTATTAAACCTGGAGTTCTGAAGTCTAAGTTGATTTTATATAGTTTTTTTTCTACAATTTCTCAAAATTTCATTATTAAGAATTTGTTCCCATGAATTCTAAGATTGAGATTTTTTGTTTTTATTAATTTATGTATATTTTACAAATTTCTTTAAAGTAAAAAAAATAATTTTGAACAAAATACCCCACATTCTTTTTTTCAATATATCTCACATTAATTATTCATTTATCTTGGATAGTTTTCAAATAAATGAGTCTTACAATACTTTTTAAAATATTACATGTGATTTGGAAATATTTCAATCCATTAATTTAAAGGGATTCAAATAAACTTCAAGATTTTTACGTTTCAAGATTTTTACGTTTTATTTTTTCAATTCTAGAAATAATATAGATTTGTTTCCGTCAATCCTAGAATTGAGATTTTAAATTATATTATTTTATGAATATTTTACAATTTTATTAGAGACTTGTTTTCGTCAATTTTAAATTTTAAATTTAAGATTTGTTTTTCAAGCTTAATAAAATAATTTTTTTACATAATTTAAGATTTTATTTTTCTAACTAATCAATGTAATGAATTATCTAAAGTTTGATTAATTTGAAAATAATATATTCTTTGAAGTTTTAAAATAACTAAGTTAAAAATAAAATATCAAATATTTATGCTATTTTAAAATAATTAAGTTCAAAATGAATATATATATTTTTTAACATCATTCAAAAAAATGAATATCATACATACTTTTGTTCAAAATACTATATATTTATGTTATTTATTGTAATAATTTTATTTTATTAAGTTTGGAATGAGAAATTGTTTATCTTTTTACTTTGAATATGATTAGTTTGAAAATCAAAATGTTTTAATACGTTAATCTTTTTTAATACTAATTTTTTAAAATGTAATACGGGTTAGTTTAAAATATGTTTTTCTTATCTTCAAATCATAAAATTATATATATTTTTGAGCTATTAATAATAAAAAAAAGCTTAAAAAAGATGAGATTGTTATTTGTTATAAGTAATTTTAGTTGAAACTTAAAAAAAATTGTAGATGACAAATGGAGGAAGTGAAATAGGAAGATTTTTATCAATTAAAAAAATTGTTATGTAGTACTCTAATTTATATTAAAATTTCAATTTAAATAATAGTATCATGTCTAAAACATTCTTATATAATTTATATTTAAAAAATAAAATTATAGAATAAAAAGAAAAATATTTTTGTTAAAAAATTGATTAAAATTATAGAATAAAAAAATAATTATTTATATTTAATTAGTAATTAGTAACAATGATGAGAACATTTATATAAAAAATAAAGAAAATTTTTCAAATTAAGAAATTAAAAAAAAAATGTAAAAAAATAGAGAGAGAAATGAGAGGGGAGAAAAGAGAGAGGTATGAGTGAGGTGAGGTGAAGAAAAAATGAGATAGGAAACTTGTGGGGCCCACAATGAGGAGTTGGGGAAGGAGTTAATAAGTTTGTGGGACCCACAATAGGGAGTTGGAGAAGGAGTTAATAAATCTGTGGGGTCCACAATAGGAGTAAAATTATCCTTGGGCCAAACAAGGAGTTGGGGGGAGTTATTAACTCCTCCCAACTTTACTCCCCCCAACTCCTCAATCCAAACACCCCCTTAGTAATATGAAGATTTTTTAATTTTAAATACATGATATAATTTAGCAATAACTTTAAATCCAACCTAAGCATAGCTCAATGTAAAAAGTAAGAAGTTCAAATTTTTACTTCCGCATTTTGTTGAACTTAAAAAAAATAATAATGGTAAATAAAATTTAAAATAAAATAGTTTTAAAAATATTATACTTTTAGATGAGGTATACCAAGTCAAATAACAATTTAACTGAAATCATTTGTTGTGGATGCGGTGAGGGTGTGCTTGGAAGATATTATAGTTTTGAGTACTTTTTAAAAAATATTTTCAATAAAAAATATTTTCTTTCTTTCATCTTTAATATATTAAAAATGGAGGATGTTTGAAAAATATTTTTAGACTACTATACCCTTCAATTTTGAAGGGCATGTTTGGTATTGAATATGGATTCTATTTTATGTTTTTAGATTCACGCAAATATACATTTGATAGATTTATTTTTGAAAATTGTTTTTAGATTCTGTGATCCAAAGTAGTGTACATTTTGAAAACAACATTTTTATATTTTTAGTGTATCCATATTTTGAATTTGAAATTTTAAAATGCATAATCCATAAGTTTAAGTTTTTGAGTTGAGTGGTGATTTAACATAATATCAGAGTAGGAGGTCTTTTGGGTTAAATGATTATTTAACAAAAGAATAGGTTAGCGGCAAAAAAAAAAAAAGAATGTTCTTTAAAGTATAATAGAAATGTCATTGAAACCTTGTTTAAAAAAAACTATTGAATTTGAAACTAATTTCAAATATACACGATGGTTTTATTATTATTATTTTTTTAAGTTCAACGACGTTTGGAGGTAAGGGATTCAAACCTTAGACCTCTTAGTCGATGGTACATGTCAATTATCGCTGAGTTATACTCACGTTGACTACATGATCGGTTTATGATTTACTGTTTAATAATTTATTGCGTAAATTTATTTACGATAATTAATAAATTTGATTGTGGTTTTCAATTTCATTTAAACTGACCATGATCATTATCAAATTTATTGTAGTAGTAATTACTTCATACATGCCAATGGGCTATGCCAATAATTACTGCATATTTCGTAAAAATAATAAAAAAAACACCTACGTACAAAGTAAATAACAATTTGAAGTTGATTAATCAAATGTAATATTTATATTTTATCAAATTCAAAGTTTGGTCTTGAACTATTAATACATATTTTATTAAAATTGAGTTTAGTCTTGATAGTTAAGAAAGTTTTTAACAAGTCATTGAACTTTTAGACTCCGTTTGATAAATATTTAGTTTTTTATTTCTGAAAATTGTGTTTGTTTTCACATCATTTCTCTACAATATATTTTATATTTCTTAAGAAAACAATTGAATTCTTAGCCAAATTCAAAAAACAAAAATAAGTTTTTGAAAACTACGGCTCCGTTTGATAACCATTTGGTTTTTAGTTTTTAGTTTTTGAAAATTAGGCTTATTTTCTCACAATTTGTCTACAATGGTTTTCATCTTATCTACAATGATTTCCATCTTTCTTAAAGAAATATTTGAATTTCTAGCCAAATTCCAAATTCCAAAAACAAGTTTTTGAAAACAATTTTTTTTTAGTTTTTAAAACTTGGCTTGGTTTTTGAAAATATATGTAACAAGTAGATAATAAAATATAGAAACTCATAGATTGAAGTAGTATTTATAAGTTTTAATTTTAAAAAATCAAAAACCAAAAACCAAAAACCAAATGGTTATCAAACGTAAGCTACTTTTTTTAGTTTTCAAAACTTGGCTTGATTTTTGAAAACACATGTAAAAAGTAGATAACAAAATAAGAAAACTCATAGTATTTGTAGGTTTAATTTTTAAATAGTTATTAAATGGAGCCTTAAAATTATGTTTATTTAGTGTATATTCCTGTAATATAAGAGTTTAGAGGCCAACTTTATTTTCTTCTTCATAATCAATGGAGTGGAGGTTTGAAGTTTCTCTCCCACATTTACAAATATTGCGAGCACAAAATTATATTACAAATCAAAATGTTTACATAAGCATATAAATAGTTGACACAAGAAAAAACTAAAAAAGAGAGCAGATTAAGCATGCGCTCCTAGATACGACACTAAATATTTTAGGGGTTGTTTGTTTCTAGGGAATCCAGATGTCTGGTATCTTTATATGCCCAGAATCTTAAATGTCTGGAATTTTAGATGTCCTGTATTTTTAGATTACCATGTTTGTTTTACAAAAAAATTTATAAAGATGGCTGGAAATATTGTGATAGTCATGTTTGTTTTGCAGGATTTATGTATTGGAATGTCTTAAGATTACGTATTATATCAATAATGCCCTTGCTAACATTTACGTTACTAGTTTAATATAATTTAAATTGATATAACATGCATTTTGGTGTTTGTTAATTTAATGTTATATTTGTATATCAATTTATTTTATACTAATATTTATTTGTTATTTTATAGAACAAATTAATTTATATTAGTTCGATATTTTTATAAAATATTTAATATTAAATATTAATTCAATTTTAAATCTGCTTTATTCTATGTCTAAATGAAAAAATATAAATTTAGCTAACTACATGTGATCATTTATTATTGCATAAATACATTAATTTATTTTTAAATAAAAAATACAAATGTAAAATAAAGAAAATTGATAATGGACAAAAATGTCATTAGAGGATACCTTCAACATGAGAATCTTAAAAATCTTTTAAAAGGGCATCCAAATTTAATTAGATGCTCACGAATGGGCATCCTAGGATAATCAAACATCTTAATATGTCAAGGTATCTCATATTCCTATAAAACAAATAAGGTAATCTAGATGCCTATTTATACTTTTCTCTGTTTATCTTTTTTAAATTTTCAATAGTTTAATTACTTTTCTATAATTAAAAAAATATATTCAAATTTAAGATGTTAAATTGAATATATATATATATTGATTTCACAAACATGCGTAAAAATGAAAATTCAAATATCTAACATTTTGATCGGGATTAAAATACTATAACTAATTGAACTATATTCAAGTGGATGAAAAAATACCAAAATATTATGAACTTTCATATATTTTAATGTATAATTATCAACAATATCCCAAATATATATACAGACCAAAAAAATCATAACTTAATAGTAATTGACATGTAAATCGACCTCTCGGTGGAATCCTCAAGCCCAAATGTCTTTTAACTAAAAGAAAAAATACAGAAAAGGAAAATGGGCCGACTGAAACCCAATTACGATCGGAAAAACATCAAAACTCCGTGCACTTCTGGGTAAAGTTAGAGTGAAAGAGAGTACAATAATTTTTCTTTTTTCATATTTTGAAAAATAAACCAAGAAAACAATGAAGAGGAAGCTTTTTTGTCTCTCTGCGTAAACAAACACTTCTCTCTCTCTCTATCTTCTTCGCGACGCATCCATAGCCGCCGCGCCGCTGCCACTTCCGCCACCAGCTCGGCCCCATCGCCGTCGCCGGTGCTGCTGACGCCTCCGCGTCCGGTGGCGCTTTACAACTTTCCATCTTCAAATAGAATCATCCCGAAGGTCAGTTTCTTCACCCTTTGGATTCCAGGTCGATTACCTTCAATACCACGATATCACCCTCCATTCGTCGTTCGTTATCGTATTCTTTCACTGATTACTACTTGTTTTTACTCTCCTAAACGCTTTTGCTTCGATTGTATTTTGCGTTTCTCTCAGTCCATACGCAATTTCATAGGATTTGTGATTTTTTTGCTGTCTTTTTTGAGGTGTTGAAGAATACGGATTTTGATAGAGAGAGCTGGATGTTTTAATTTTTTGCTTTTATGGTGTTCATGTTTTCTTTGTCTGTTTCGATGAAATTCTCTGTCACTGAAGGTTGTTTTGGGATTTCGCTTATGCAGTTTTTAAACTTCCAATGGCAAGAGCGCCAGCTGGTAATCTACACCCAGGTAGCAGGACCGGGGTTCGTATAGTTATCGCCGGGGACCGTAGTACTGGAAAGTCGAGCTTGATCGTAACTGCTGCGGCGGACAATTTTCCAGTGAATGTCCCCCCAGTATTGCCACCGACGAGGCTGCCCGAAGATTTTTATCCAGATCGTGTTCCCACCACAATCATTGATACTTCTTCACGGTATTAGTTGCTTTGTTTGTTTTATTATTATTATTTTTTGGTTTTCCGTTTTTTTGTTCTATCTCGATGCTGAGACAATATACGAAAAGGATGTGCTAATGGAGCTATAAATACTGCCTTTAGTATTATGGACTTGAGATAAGTAGTTTCCGACTTTTATAATAGGAGAATTCTGCTACCTATGGCAAGATATCTGCATACCTTTTTTTTTCATTCCCCTTTTATGGGTGAAAATTAAATAGAAAAGAGAGAGCTGAATATTGGCTTTTTTTCTTGCTAATTGGAGCACCATTTTCTAATTTCTTTAGCTTTGTTGGTCAAATAAAGCTCAGGAATTCTTGCTATACTGTCATTCTTATTGCCTGTGTCCATAAGGTTTTGAAGGATGAATTTTGAAGTTTCTAAGGTTCTGTTTTTGTTTGTTTGTTTCTCCCAGCACTGAAGATAGTGCAAAAGTTGCTGAAGAACTTAAGCGAGCTGATGCAGTGGTGCTAACTTATGCTTGTGATCAGCCTCAAACCCTTGATCGACTGAGTACTTTTTGGCTTCCAAAACTTCGTCAATTGGAGGTTAGTTAACTTTTACACCCTCCTTGGACGCTGGTGGATAGAAAGTGAATAATAAAATCCCTGAGCTTGGTAACCTAACAAGTTTATCTAGACAAGTCTCATTAAATCGAAAACCTTAGCATTCCCTTTCCTGAAATCAGCTCAGTATTTTGTAAGTTATTTGGATCATTTTATTGATGTTTATTATAATGGTTTAAACGAGCAGGTGAGGGTTCCAGTTATTGTGGTGGGCTGTAAGCTGGATTTGAGAGATGAGAATCAGCAGGTGAGCTTGGAGCAGGTTATGTCCCCAATAATGCAGCAGTTTCGAGAAATTGAAACATGCATTGAGTGTTCGGCATTTAAACATATTCAGGTATATTTGTTGCTCCATTAATCAGGTATATCTTGTTGAGTCGTTGACTATCATGTGTTGTAATCTGTTTCTTTTTCCCATTTGGCTAAAGTTTGCAATTGCATCCAACTTCATTTATCGGTCCATGTTCATTCACTGTTGAGTAGTGTTTTCGTGCTTATATGAAAACATTACCATCTATATCTCTTAGAGTTAGATGTAAATTTTCACTTCCCACATTTTTGTGTATTTCATTTTTAAAGCAGCAGAATCACATGTTTTCAACATTGTACTATTCCATTTGCAGATTCCTGAGGTCTTTTACTACGCCCAAAAAGCTGTACTTCACCCAACAGGCCCACTTTTTGATCAAGAAACTCAAACTCTAAAGCCTAGATGTGTCCGGGCGCTGAAACGGATATTTATTCTTTGTGATCATGATAAAGACGGTGCTCTGAGTGATGCTGAGCTGAATGATTTTCAGGTCTTCCTTTCAATAGTCTACAAATTTTTTGGCAGACAACTCATAAAGTATTTATTTATATATTAGTTACATTGTCTGACATTTTGTAATATTTGTGTCTAAAATGACTGACTTGTCTCATATGGAGCTCTTATTAATAGTATTATTTTGTTAATCTTGTAATCAGGTCAAATGTTTCAATGCTCCTTTACAACCTTCTGAAATTGTGGGGGTTAAGAGGGTTGTGCAAGAAAAACTTCCTGAAGGAGTGAATGATCGTGGGCTCACTTTGACAGGATTCCTCTTTCTTCATGCTTTATTTATAGAGAAGGGGCGTTTGGAGACAACATGGACTGTACTCAGGAAGTTTGGGTACGATAATGATATCAAACTTGCAGATGAACTTATCCCAGCTCTTGGAAAGAGAGCTCCAGATCAGGTAACGAAAATCATCTGACGGTCTTCTCAACTTCTGTAGAATAGGTTGACCGCACCACACTGCCAAAGAATTTCAAAATCATGCTTATCATAATATACGTTGAATTTCTACAGTTTGTACAATTTTGTATATTAGTTATCCCTCCTAGATTTTTCTGGAAACAGTCAATTCTTTCACATTCATGGAGCAGGCTCTAAATTAAGAATGTACATGTGGGCAAATATTTTTTGAATGGAAACAATTAACTTTTCATGGATGGATGGTTGACTTTGGGCTGTGAAAGTTTTCACTTTCAATTGGAGTGATTTTGTTGTTGTTTTGTATTTTTCATTTTGAGTAAGAAAGATTTAGGATTTGGTTACTTTTCTTTTATTGGGCTTCAGTTGATTTTGTAAGATAGTATACTACATTTAGTAATTGTATTCTTTTGGTATATTTCATTGACTTTGTGTTTCTGAAGTGTTCCATAATATTCTAATTCTTGTTTAAATTTCTTATTTGACGGCTGTTCTTTCTGTAGAGTGTGGAGCTGACAAATGAAGCCATTGAATTTCTAAGGGGAATATTCGAACTCTATGACGGTGATGGTGTATGTCTTAGTTTATAATTTCCAGAATTATAAATTATTAGTTTGTTTGTTGATTTCTCAACCTATGGTTTGTGTTTTTTAAGTGTTTGAGTAATTGAATCTAGCTTATAGATTTGTTTTAATAGCCAAGTAGTTGTTACAAACTACCTGAAACTATTGATCACCTTCATATCTTTTCTTTATCCACCAGGATGGCGCCTTACGGCCTCGTGATCTTGAAGAACTATTTTCTACAGCACCCGAGAGGTATTTATTATTGGCTTCACTGCATTTGGCAGCTTTCTTCATATGTCATTTTGGGGGATCATGGTTCAAATTTTTATAATCTAAGAATTGCATCCTTGTGCATCGAGCGAGACAATAATCTTTTTTTTTCTCTCTCATTCATTTGTTTTTTGAAATATGTTCTTTTTATTAATTTTTTTAATTAAGAGAGATTTCATTCAAAAAATAAAGCAAGATGAAAAAAAAAAGAAGCAGCAAAAGGCATCTGATTCCAACCAATCATATTTGGGGGGAGGGGGTTGGGAGGTTATAAAAGGTCCCAAATCAAAAACTAAATTGATAACAAAAGTAGAAATGTTAGGGAAGCATTGGTGTAACTTTAACGAAAGAGAAGCAAAATACTGGACATTCTCCCAGATTTCTTTAGAATTTCTACTGATTTTTTTGAAGCTGCTGATGTACCTTTCTAACCAAATTAACCATGCAATAGCTATTGAGGCTTTCTTTGGAAGTACATTATCCTTTCCTTTCAGTCACCAACCCAAAATAACTTCCGGTAAGAGGACTAAAACATTCCTAGGGAAACGCCAGCTTGTATTGAAAATTCGACACTGACAAGACCCAGGGGCATTTAGAATGATCATCCTTTTTTTTGGTAAACCAACCAAACTATTCTGTCCCATAAATGCTAGCAATGATGTTTGTCCACGAGTTGCCCGCCTCATGGGCAAATGTTCAAATCCATTTTGAAAGGAGAGCAGTATTGCTATTTCTAATGTTGCCAACATTAAGCCTTCCCAAAATTTGAGGTACAGACGCCCACTCTCAATTTACTATATTTCTTCCTTTACTGCTACCAACACTCTTCAAAATAAAGTCCCTAATCATTTTCTTGATAGCTTTACGAGGAAAAGAAGGGATTTTAGAAATAGAAGGAAGTACCTAGGGATATTTTTTTTTGAGAGTACTGTTTTGATTGTTGATCTGTCATCTTTTGATGTACCTTCTTATTTTATCTTCTATGGAAACAGCAGCTCATATTGAAAATTCGACACTGACAAAATCAGCAATTCATGCTACCCATGATTTTTTCGGATTGGAGTCATTTTTTTTTGTATAGTTAGTTAGTCTTGTCTGGCCTCCTTTTGTAGGGATACGTTGTTCTCTTTCATGTTTCATTGTTTCTCAATAAAAGCTTTGGTTTTCATGAGAATCTTTTTTAATGTTAAAATGTGAGTTGACCTTTTAGAATCTTACCAATGAGAATACCATTTGTTCCATTTCTAAACTCTCTTCACGCAGCCCCAGTTCTGCAATATTCTGGTATAATCTTATTAAGATAGGAGTTAGGAATATTATTATGACAGTAAGAGTATATTGTAGGATTGGTTATAAATGGAGGTGTGGGATAAGTGTGAGGGCGCACAATTGTTTAGTTGGTGAAGGCTTGAGTGATCTCAAGAAAGGGATGGTCCAAGTACCTTGAGTTACCAAGTGATATCTCAAGAGAGGGGAAGTTCTAAGTACCTTGAGGCTTGAATACAGAGGGTTATATTATAGTTCTTCAATATTTTATATTTCAATATTTTTCTAATTGTTTGGATTTCCTTATGCAAAAAAAAAAAGGAAAAAGAAATCTGAAATTTGTTGCCACTGTAATAATTTTTTTTCTTCACGTTTTCATGCTTCCCTAGCGACAAATCAATACCCCAACAAATCTCATGTGATGCTGTTTTGAATATGTTAATGCAATTGTGATAGAATATTGCCCTTTTTGCCTAGTCTTGTATTTATAGTCTTGATTCCGTCGTGAATGATCTGTCATATTTAACTTGCGGTTGCTTAGATCCTATGACTATCCTTACAAAATAGGGTTTTGAGATCTTTTCCAACGTTTATTAGTTGACTATTTTGGCAACCATTATTTTTTCAACATGATTTTTTTTGTTGGCATGCTAATGAGCTTCCATGATTTCTTTGGACATGCAACATTCACTCTGAAACTCCAGTCCTTGGAATGAAGCTCCATACAGAGATTCTGCGGAGAGAAATGCAATGGGAGGATTGTCGATTGATGATTTTTTATCGCTGGTGTGTTTGTAACCTGAGTTTTTCTACCAGTTTCCCTGATAACCTGATATATCTTTCACATCTCCCTTACTTTTGTTACTCAAGATGCATGTATACTCTTCTCATTTAACCCCTCCCCTCTCTCCAGCCATTCAGTTTGAGACGGATAGATTTTTCTCTAAAAGAAGTGTATTTTTGTTGTCTATTCTTCTTGAATTTCTGCAGTGGTCTCTCATGACACTCCTAGACCCAGTTTACACCATAGAGAACCTGATATACATTGGTTACTCTGGCGATCCGGCATCTTCTGTTCGTGTAACAAGGAAACGAAGGTTGGACCGCAAGAAGCAACAGTTGGACCGAAATGTTCTTCAGTGCTTTGTGTTTGGGCCTAAGAAGGCTGGAAAATCTGCTTTACTGGATGCATTTCTTGCAAGGTTTATTATCAACATTCTCTACTTATCTAGTTGTTTGGGGCCTTAATTCTACAGTACTTGTTATAGAGCATGTCACGTGTTAAAAGAATTTGATGCACAGGCCGTTTTCTGAGACTTACACTCCTACCACTGAAGAACGCTATGCAGTAAATGTTGACCAACCTGGAGTAAGTGCTGCTATGTCCTTGTTTTGATAAATTGATAAAACATGGATGATTGGATTCAGATTTCAATTTTCAAGGTTTTAATATATCATATGTCCCACAAATAGTAAAACTGGAAACAATTAAACCTGGAGGAGAGAGTTCATGATGATTTTTTAAATGGTACATATTCAACTTGGCGAAATATGATGTAGCTACCATATTATATTCTTGAGTTTAGGTACTTTCTGTAATTTATTATTATTATTTTTTTGGGTTTGGGGGGCGTGGGGGGCGTGGGGATAAGAACCAATTTCGTTATGAGAGTATTTTTGTTTCACATTCAATAGGCATTATTGAATTTCCTAAAGGAACTGCACTACTCCTGCTAGTCAGATGTATTACTTGTTCACCTTTATCGAGGATGCAGAAGATTTTATTTTTTATTTTTATTGACCATTGAAGTTTTTGGACTTTTGATTATTCTTCTTTACATATATTCAAACATTAGTAAAATGATAGTTTTTATTGTTAAGAAGCTATGATATTTGCTGTTATCTGATAGCTTCTTTGCCGGTTTGAAGGGAACAAAAAAAACCCTTATTTTGAGGGAGATACCTGAAGATGGAGTGAAAAAACTGTTGTCTGGCAAAGAGTCTTTAGCTGCTTGTGACATTGCACTATTTGTGCATGACAGGTAACTTCTTTTCTAATGGGAACGGCCATTGCTTATTAACAATGTTACGCTATAGTAGGATGATAATGTTTTTTTACTTTTGGATTGAAAATGGCATTTGTATTTGGAAAAGAGAAAAGACGGTATGGGTGTTGGCAAATTTGTATAAGCTTGTGCACTGTCTTCTATTTTGATTACCACTCTTATTCTTTGTTCATTATAATTTCATTTTATGAGCATGTAATTTTCATTGATACATGAAAAATTCAAAGGAAAGAGACACTCACCCAACCTCTTAAGGGAGATTTTAAAAAGCTACTCCAGTTGGTGTAAATCGAAAGAGAATCATAATTACGAAAGGACTTGGAAAGAGTACACAAGGAAGAGCTATTTAATGAGCTCCTAAGAGTTCAAAAAATCTAGAAAATAAATTTCCAGTTCCTCTCCAACCAATGTTTCTAAAGAACGGCCATAACCTCTGATGTTCTAGATTTGTACGTCATTATAAGTAGGGTATACTAGTTTGCTTAAATTATTAATCTAAGAATGGTGTGCCCCAAGGCTTCAGTAACAACTTAATTCAAAGTTTTTTTTTCTTCTTTTCTTATTGTTAATGATTGGTTATCTAGTTGTATGGACTACTAGTGGTTCTTTTTCTCCTTTTCTTGTTAATGACTTCTTGTTAATGATTGGTTATCTAGTTGCATGGACTACTAGTAGTTCTTTTTCTCTTTTCTTCTTGTAATGATTTGTTATCTAGTTGCATGGACTAATTGGTTATTAGGATGGGGAGCTTCTACTTGCACTCCACAATACTAAAATCCTTCCAGCACCCTAATTGATGGTTGTTTGGGAGTGTGGATGCGGTGGGACTCAACTGGCTTACAAATAAAACATACCTTGAAATATTTTTATTATGGATTTTCTTTGATCTATTATTATAAGCAATTCTTGATACATTTATGCCAAGATACTTTTGAATTCCAATTGTAGAGCACCAACTTTGTTTTCTGTTCCAGCTCTGATGAGTCCTCGTGGAAAAAAGCAACTGATTTACTGGTTGAAGTCGCAAGTCACGGTGAGGATACTGGCTATGAGGTGCCTTGTTTAATTGTTGCTGCCAAAGATGATCTCGATTCATTTCCCTTGGCCATACAAGATTCTACTAGGGTAAATTTTTTTCTCTATGTACCATACGTATTCAATGGTTCACACAGGACATTATTGCCGTTTTGATAAACCCACTGAATTCCTATAATAATAATAATTAAAAAAAAGAAAAAAAACTCCACTGAATCATAATGCTAAAGATTACCGGTTTACCATAAACTGTCCTTGAGCTAGTTGCATACTTATATAATTTCGTTCATTTGAAGGAAAGTTGGTTTCCTACTATATAAACAAAATAAACAATACAATGTTGAATGTCCTTAGCAAGTATTGAGTCTGCTTACAGTTTTTCTTTGTAATTCATATTTTGTTGGGTCCACTTCCTAATAATTGTTTTTATTGGCCTGTTTGAATAAATAAAATTGTTTTTATTGACCTGTTGATGAGACCTCTGGAATATAGTATTTTAGTTATGATTGCCATTGAAATCCTAAATCTTTAAATACCATTGTTTTCATCATAATAGTCTCGATGCCATTTGGTAGGTGAGCCAAGATATGGGTATAGAAGCTCCAATACCTATCAGCACAAAATTGGGTGATTTCAATAGCGTATTCCGAAAAATCGCATCTGCTGCAGAGCACCCTCATTTAAGCATCCCTGAAACTGAGGCAGGCAGAAGTCGCAAGCAGTATCACAAGCTCATAAACCGCTCTCTTATGTTCGTTTCAGGTATGCTGATTTCTGTAGTTTCACCCTCCATTCATGACTCAACATGCAAAACCTATTCGGGAATGAATATTAGCTTGCACTGCTATGCATGACATTTTGCTTCATTGGCTGGTTGCATGGATGAGTTCAGCATCCCTTGGAAGCTTTTTTTTAAAAAAAAATATATTTTAAAACAAAAATTTAGTAAAAATATATTTGATTATTTGATTTTTATTGTATGTCCCCAAATGGGACTTTTTAGAAGTTGTTTTTTGGATAACTGGAATTTTTTTTGGGATTTATTCACCTATAACTTGTTTTTGAGAATAAAATTATTTGTTCTTCGAAAAGTAC
This sequence comes from Trichosanthes truncata, assembly GCA_033996785.1. Lineage (NCBI taxonomy): Eukaryota > Viridiplantae > Streptophyta > Magnoliopsida > Cucurbitales > Cucurbitaceae > Trichosanthes > Trichosanthes truncata. Next base: position 39,271,829 of record JAWPNB010000004.1, on the reverse strand, counting down.
GAGTTAAACTTTTACAAGTTATTTAATCACTGTTTATAAGGTACGTTCGCATATTTGATAACAGAAGTAGAAAATATTTTTGAAAAAAGCACAGAAAACCTCCCTACCTGTGATTTAAGTGTCAATGAGTTAACTATGCTGTATGGTCTTGAACTTATTAATCCTCGGCTCAATACATAGGGCAACCCAACGGATTCTTGCTTCTAGATGAAACCCTTGTGCCTTTCCTTTTCTTGGTGGTGGTGGAGAAATGTATTCTCTTGGAATATCATCAAAGTGGATATGCTTAAGGCATTCAATGATTTTTCATGAATTACATTCTCAACTATAGGCATCTGTTAACCAGTCTTTCTGTAATTATGAGCTTGGCTTGATTCTCTTAGATTGGAGATCGTTTTATAGTTAGTATTTGTTTTTTTTATGTTCTTGTATATTCTTTCATTTGAATTCTCCGTTTCTTACCAAAAAGAAAAGATAAAGTAATGGCATTCTCAACTCATAATGCCAAACTAGTAAACCTTTGTGTTTGAAAGGCAAATCTTGGATTTCTTTTTAATCGCTAATAATGTGGTTGATGAGTAAAAGTGCAAGAAGAGAAAAGGTTGGATTGTGAAGAGTGTTTGTCTTTCTGGAATCTTGTCTTGGAGAAGATTAAAAAACTACTCTCCTTGGAAGAGGGCTTTCTTCTCTAAGTGAGGCAGGCTGACTCTCATCCAATGTATTTTGAGTTGGATTGATTCCAACTATTTTCCTCTATTTGGTGAAGATTTTTGTTTTAAAAGAATCTAGAGAAGATTATGAGGGGCTTCTTAGGGAAAGTGTGGACGAGGATGGGGGGATCCCATACTGGGAGGTGGTTTTGTGGCCATTAGACCTTGGGGTTTGGGCATTGGTATGTTAGGCAAATGGTTGAAGTGTTTCTCTTTGGCCGCCAGCATTTCTTGGCATTAGGTCATTGTGAACCAGTGTGGTCCTCATCATTTTGAGTCGGCCCATGTTGTGGGCTAAGAGGCACATTTAGAAAACTCTTGGAAAGCTATTGCTTTTGGTTTACCTTTTGTCGCAGTTTATGAAATGCTCTATTGGGGACGGCTTCAATACTTATAGAAGACTGTGGGCTGGGAGATAGTCCTCTTTGTACTCTATTCACACTTGTATCATTTGTCCTTATGGGATTTCACTGTGGCTTCTGTCTTGCCTTCTTAGGGTAACTCGTCATTGTTTTCTTTTGTCATCTTTCGATGGATAGAGAGACATCTTTCCTGTCTATGTTAAGGGTTATTTCTTTTTTCCGAATTCAACAATATGGGGTGGAGGATTTGAACCCATGACCTCTTGGTCATAAGCACATACTTTATCCTAGTTGAGCTATGCTCTTGTTGGCATGTTAAGAGTTATTTCTTAAGGAGAAAAGATTCATCTTTGAATTCCCAATTCTTTTAAGGGTGTTTCTCGTAATTTTTTTTAAATTTATTTTTCTGTTGTTTGATCACCCCCCTTCTAGCCTCTCTTTTCCTTGCAATGGAAGGTTAAAATCTCCCGTAAGGTAAAATTTTTTGCTTAAAATTTCTTGAGGTGTTTTAATGCTTTGGACCATATCTCGAGGCATTTGATATTTGTGTTGGGGCCATAGTAGCACACCCTTTGCATAGGTGCATAATCTTGTTTACATCCTTTGAAGCTGTGGGTTTGCTTGCTCAATTTGGGATTGATTTTTGGTGTTACTTTGGTGTTTTATCTAGCTGGAAACAAAGACTTTTGTTCTATGTGGGGGGAGGTTTTTCTTCAATTGCCATTTTGCGATAAGGGTTAGATCCAGCGACATGCTAGTTTTTTCACTATTTTGTGAGGCCGTTGAATTGAGAGGAATAACATGTTTTTTAGAGTGGTTAAGAGATCTTAGTCTCATGCTAGGTTTAACGCATCTCTTTGGGTGTTGGTCATCAATAATTTTTGTAATTATCTTTTAGGCTTTATTCTTTTGGATTGGAGTCCTTTGGTTTGACTCATCTTGTTTGTGTTGTCTTTTTGTATGCCATTGTATTTTATTTTTAAAATTTTTCCCAAAAGCTTGACTTTCCATTAAAAGGAAAATATATGTAGCGGCTATCAACTTTATCGCGATAAACATTTCAAGTTATTTCATTTGATGGCCTACCCTACCCTGAAAAACATTTCTGACTGATTTTGTAATGTGCTTGCTTCAGTCGGAGCTGCTGCAACGATCGTCGGACTGGCTGCATACCGCGTCTATCTCGCAAGGAAGAATTCTTCCAGCTAAAATGATGAAGAGCAATGCGTCATTTTTCTTTAGATATGGTTGGTACCCTAAATCTTTATATTTTCATCTGTTCAATGCTCCAGCCCTTTTGTCATATTTCTCTGACTCTATTGGGTTTCCTGAGTTGGCTTTTTTAGATATATTATAGATGGTAAGTTGCAATTTTCAATCAAAAGAGCACGCTTGTAGTCTTAGCTCTCTGGTTTTTCTGTATAATAAATTTAAGTTAACAGTAAATTGTCAAACCCTATTCTGCTATAGGGTTTTTTGCCCTCTTAATGCTAGGGTTTATGGTTGTACAATCAGACCAGTTATTCAAGGGAAATGAAATTTTTTTGCTATGAAAATATTCAATCTGTGCAGATGATTGTTTCTTTCTTCATTTCCATCTTCATTTTTCCTTCAACAATGTTCATTGGTCTATATGGAGGAGGAGTTTCAATTTTGATTAAAGTACAAGTTTAGTCTCTAAACTTTCATGTTTATGTCTAGTAGGTCTCTGAACTTTAAAAAATATATAGTAGGTATCTAAACTTTAATTTTTGTATCTAATAGGTTTGTGAACTTTAAAAGTATCAAATAGGTTTTTAAAATTTTAATTTTGTGTCAATTAGGTTCTTGACATATTCAACCATCATGGGCTGACCTAGTGGTCAAAAGAGCTTTGGGAATTTAATATCCTACGTGTTTTCCTGTCAACTAAATGTGGTAAGGTCAGGCAGTTGTCCGGTAAGATTAGCTGAGATGCGTGTAAGCTGGCTCAAACACTCATTGATATCAAAACAAAAAAAAAGTAGGTTCTTGACATATTCAATATTTTTACCTTTTATACATAAAATTAAATTTTGTGTCTAATAGAACATTAAACTTTCAATTTTTATGTTCAATAGGTTCATGAATTCTAAAAAAAATGTTGAATAGGTCAAAGTATTGGACACAAAATTGAAAGTTCAAGGATTTATTAAACATAAAATCAAATGTTTAAAGACTTTTTAGACAATTTTTAAAGTTCAAAGGCTTATTAGACCCAAAGTTTAAAGTTCAAAAATTTATTAGATACTTTTTAAAGTTCAAGGATCTATTTGACATAAATTTAAAAATTTATGACTAAATTTGTTTTTTAACCTTTAACTTTTATGGGGGGAGATTGTTTTCCCTTTTTAAAATACTAGCCAATTGACACAGGATTTTTTTTTTAATTGTTGGAAAATATTTGAAAATAAAGTTTAATGAATTTATTCACGTGTTTAATAAAATGGTCTAAAAAATTACGAGTTAATTGTCTTGAAATGGTTTTGCCTACGTGCAATAGATATATTATTTTATGTATTCCTGTTAGTAGTCGATATTCTAAACTTCATTTTTAACATGTTATATATAATATATTGTTATTTTTTTTATTTATAATTTTAAAAATCACATTCGAATTCTATCCATTTGCTCTATGTTTCCTTAAAAAAAAAATCATTTTTATTTTTTGAAATGCTGATTGTGATATTTATTAGCTTGTTTAGCTTTCATATTTTGTGGATGGTGTTGACCATGTGGATTAATATAGAATAGTAAAATTAATTTGAGGCACATTTGAAAATTTTGTGAAGTTATGATTTATTGTGTTAAGTGAGATTTTTTTTAGTACAACAAATGTGAGGTATGAGAATTTGAATCTCCAACTTCAAGAGAAAAAGTACATGTCAATTACTGCTGAATTGTGCTCACTTTGACATTTAAAATGAGATCTTTTTTTGAGTTCTTAAAATGAGATTTTTGGTATAAGTTTTCATAGAATCTTTATAAATTAGCTAATTTTATGACAAATGAACATTTTTATTTAAAATGTAATTTTATTCGGATTGTACCTAGAAAAAAAAATCATATTATATGGTTTTTCACAAAACCAATTATTAAAAATAAACTTCATAGCACTGAATATTATCAAAGTATTGGGTATAAGCATGACACTCATCCGTTTGGCAGAACCTTCAAGCTAGTAGAAAAGTTCTTGTCCTATAGACTAGGGGTGTAAATTGAAGATGAAAATAACGAGAAAATCAATTAAACAAGTCGTTTTGGTCAGTTTGAAGTATGATTTTTGATCAATTTGGTCTTCTAACGTGCAAAATTGAAAAAGATAGATTTTATCAATTTTGGTTGGTTCAATTTGGATTTCATTGGTTTGATGTGTAACTAGTAAACCCTAAGTAGCAAGATAGAAAAGACTCCGTTTCACTTAGAAAGATCACAATTAATGTTCGGATTGATACATGCCTCTGTTAATCATCAACTTAGATATATTCTTGAAGAATGACAAGATATTGTTTAAATTAACAAAAAAGATTCTTTTTTACCCGAGCAAAAAAAGATAATGTCATTAGCAAACTGAAGATGGGATGGTGACAAATTCTCCTTCCCGACTTTGATCCCCTGAAAATGTTGCCCTTGCCCTCGAAATATATCCACAACTAGCAAGAAGAGGAAGGGAGAGAGGAGGTCTCCTTGATGCAAATCTCTCGATGTCCAAATTCTACTCCCTCATCCTACCCTTAGTAAAAATGGAATAATTGACCGACCTTGTGTTGCTCCAATTCTGTGCTATTCAATAAATGAATGAATTAATACTTTCATTCTATAAACGAGTTAAAAGTTTATATTAGAGTGATTCTAGTATGATAAATATATATTTTTCAACCAAAATATACCTTTGATACTATTCCTCCTGATTATTTATTTATTTATTTATTTATAGTTGATAATGTGATTAACAGATTCCACCACTATACCATTAGTTATATAATTGTCTTTTTTCAGAAAAAAAAATTCAAGTAGAAATTATATATAATATGCAATATTTTATTAAAAAAAACTTAAATTAGTATAAATTAATTTGTTCCATAAACATAATATATAAAATTAATATAAAAATAGAATATTAACTTATGCTCATGTTAATGATGTGAATGTTGGTGAGTACAATACATCATTTTAAGACATTCACATACACAAATTATAGGATACAAACATAGTTATTTAAATCTTCCTTATAAATTTGTCAGCAAAACAAATATCATTTTCTAAGATCTTCTCAAGATTTAATAGAGGTTTAAAAAAATTAAAAAATATTGTTAGTAAAATAAAATAGATTAAATTACAAATTTGGTCTCTATAATTTAGAAAAAAATAGAATTTAGTCTCTTTGGTTTTAAAAATTGAAAATTTGTCCTTATGATTTGATAAAACCTCACAAATAATGTCTATAGTTTGATAAAACTCTCGTAAATAGTCTCTACAAACCATACGAGCTAATTCTAACATTTAAAACTACAGAGATTAAATTCTAACATTCTCAAAATCATAGGAACCAAATTTGTAATTTAACCAATAAAGTCAATAGAATCCTCAAAACTGCGAGCCTTCCACAAATATCTTCTGATTTAAAAGATGTCTATACTTATCCACACACTAAAATGATTTATTATTATTATTATTATTATTATTTTTACAATGATACCATCTCTTGCTAAAAGAAGTTAAAGGAACACATTCAAAAAAAAACTTAGGTTAAATTTGTAAATTCCCCTCTCTCTCTCTCTCTCTCTAGTATATTTATTATTATTTCAAATAACTCAAGGCCCACAGTGCTAATTCACAAGAGGCTTCTCCAGTTCCAACAGACAGCAAGGGTTTTTAAGTTAATTTTCAACGAAACTTGGATTCCAGGCCTCGAAAGGTATCACAAAAAATTTGCATGTTTTCGGAGAACCAAAAAACCAAATTCTCATATAAGCATGTTATAGAATCAGCATAAGGAATACAAATAAACCATCTTGTATCTAACAATCATTATTGAATCATAAGATTTTTCCAGTTCATCAGAAACATTTTCCATTGAATCTCTACAATCCCATCCTCTTCCTAGTTGGAACTTTTTTACTTTCTGGGTTTGGTCTAAAATTGAAGCTTTTGATACAACTCCAGATATTCAACACTAACTAACCATGAAATTTAAGGAAGATAGATTCCTTGGAATGTTTAAATGGCTCTGCAAGTATAGCCTGAAATTTGAGGTAAACATTTAGTTCGAGTTTTGTTACCGGGTCGACGATCGATTGGATTCTCTCCGAGACCTTCCTTTTGGAGCTGCAAACAGTGAGTCCTGAAAACATCTGCAGTGACATGAAGTCTGAAGTCCAAATTGAACAGAAATTCTATCTCCATTGTGTTCATTTCTTTTGTGCTCACTCCTCCTACTTTGGCATAGAAAGTATTGTTATAGCACCTGCATACCATACCACATTCAGTTGTTTACATGAAAATTGTTGTTATAACATCCAAGAACTTGGGAGGAAATTTTCAGGCATGCCGAAATATGACAGATAAGATGCACGATATCGGTTTTTAGCAGTATCGAATGAATGACTCTGGTTTGAGCTGCATGTTGGTATCTTCCACGCAGTGTTTGAGTCATTTTTATATCCCGTACCGAATCTTTTAAAATTTTCAATTTCATCTTTTATGCATTGAATATTTTCAAAGTCCAAAATGTACGTCCACCGTGTAAGTATCTTTTTATGAGGTTTTCGATTTGTGGTTAAATTTTCGATTTTATAGTGTACGTGTCTATTCCATCACATTAAAAAGGATATTTTCAACTCAATTAATAAAGTGTTTTTAACATCACAACATCAGTTCTTCGCCGATAAATTTTAACATTTTTGGCGACAATACAGGCTTTGTTGAAAAAAATTCAGAAACTTACAAAAGATTATGGACAAAATTGAAAAAAATGACCCAAACATTAGGGACTAAGTCATATATTTATCCCATTTTTCACTAACACAAATGTCAACTATTCATATAAAACTTGAACTTATGGATTCCACACCTCATATGAAATCTCAAGTCAATGGATGAATGGTAAGCCAACTGAAATGAAGCGAGTGTGGTGTGAATTGAAAAAACTAAACTGCAGAATATTAACAGGGCTCAAAATCTTGTCATCTCAAGTGAATTACAGAGTTAACTAAGCGATATTAGAACTTACCCGGCGTCGTTAAACTTCGCTGCAACCATGATGCTGGTGATCAGAAGGCGGTGGATGTTCAAAGAAGTTAGGTAAGCATCCATCTTTTGAAGATATCTTTCAATGTATATGTAGGCAACAACTAAGCAAGGAGTGCCACAACATGTGTACTTCGAGATGCGATTGATATATTGTCCAATGCCCATGGTGGGAGCTTGGGAACCATGGAAAACCGTAACACTCTCATTCTTTTTGAGTCTTTTCAATAACTTTTCATTTTTCTGAATCGACCTCTCAAAAACAGAGGAAAGAATCGACAACACTCGAGGAGAGCTTGGTACAAGTTTCCCAGATTCACCCAGTCCAAGAAGTGAATCTGTTTCTACTTGAAAGTCAATGCCACTGTCTGCCATTTTTCTCATGTTTATCAAGACCTGCACAATACAAAAAACTTATTCACTCTAATTTATACATAATCCTTAGTGAATGGTAAAGAAACAATCTAATAATACCGGTGGGTCCCTTCCTAATCTGATATTAAAATGTACATTATTGCAAGGTATATAAATTATTTTCCTACAGATTCAGAAGCCGTGTTCTAAAGCCTCATATATTTCTCTAAAACATTTTCAGAAACTTGAATCATAGAAATAAGAAAGAAATTGACAAAGGACAAGCATAGTTTTTTAGCCATTCGGTACAGAAGTAAGAGTGTTTTGTAGGGAAACGAAGACATCTTGGTGCCACCAAGTGATTCCCATCACAAATAACTTAAAGGGGAAGAAAAAAAGGAAAGGTTTCTTAGAAAATGGAAGAGAAAAAGGTTTAATTGAGTTTCTGAATCTGATATGTGCAGACCCACAGAACGGTTCGTGTTCTTAGAGATTTGAAGGATTCTAACAATATCAGATGAGAAAACTCCTCTTTTTAGGTTATTGAACTATGAAGTAATAGCATATGAACTATTTATTCATTCATTCCATCAGAAATTATCTAAAACTCATATGGAAAAAGAATCTAAATCTTACCCAGTGTTATTTGATCGAAATTGAGTTCTCGAAGCAATTGATCATGTACTTCGAAGAACGAAGAGGGGATGATCTTAAAGGAAATCAGAGGAAAACTGAATATGAAAGTGGCTTACAGACCCTGAGGCAGGCAATTTTTGGAAAAGATAGGAAAGAAAGAGGACATAAAATGCCTGAAATGCATCAGAAAAAAGGGGCTTACAATTTAGAGCTTCTTCAATAACCTTCTCAATGTTCATTGCTTGAGCATTCTTGACTTGTACAAGCAGAAAAGCTAGGCAGTTCCTCATGAGCAGAGAAAGAAAAAGTTGGTTTCAAAACCTGCTTATTCATAACTTTGGCCTGTAGACAGCAGCTTCTCATGATTCTGGTTTGGTTCATTCCTTGGGAATATTAGAGAGGAATATGAATAAAGTAGCTTTAATCTATTTTTATTCTTTCCTTTCAGGCATAGTCATCAAGGACAAATATTTAATGCCATTTGGGTCCATTTGGGCACAATTATTCAAGGCTTTCAAATCACAATGGAAAAGTGTTAAGCATTTGGAGCACTCTTCTAACAAAACCCTATTGGCAAAGCAAGCATCAAATACACACTGAGGTATATGCAACACAAAGAGAGAAAAAGAAAACAGAACATAGAGATTCCATTCCTCCATCAGAATGTTAAAGTGAAAAGCACAGATCAATGATCAATCAACGTGGATTTTAAATTGTGGGCAAAGGGTGAACAAACAACAACAACAATAATGACTTGTTTAGCAGGCCAAAAATTCCAAGAAAATCACATAAAGCTATGAAGTCTCCTTTTCCTCGGTAATAATTTTCAGGATAATTACCACCTCTTACCTTTTGGGGACCCCAAATTTGAAACCAAAATGTGGGGAAAATCATTATGCAACCGAAAGTGGGTTGCAAAGTTCAAATCCAGAAGACAAAAAACATCAACAAGAATCATCACATTGCTTCATTTTTTAAACATACTAATCACAATCAGAAAAAACCCATCTGGATTTTGAAGCTGTGAACAAAGAACTTGCTTACAGATTAATGGATTCTGAGCTTTCTGATCGATCTTGACGGTTTGGCCTTGAAGGGCTTTGCGCCAAAAAATGGAGAATCCTGTTTTTGGCTTTAATGGAAATGCAAAGAAAGGGATTAAAGGTTCCATGGAAATGGGTGAGTGAGGTTGATTGTAGAAGTGGTGTTGGGCAGAGGAATTTTGTTTGTTTGCCCAGAAAATTGGGGGGAAAGGGAAAAATTTTCACATGAAAATGAATCGGGTGGAATGGAAAGTTTTGGGGTTTGATGGGTTTCTTTGGTTTTTGGAGTGTAGCACAAGAAATGGGGTTTGAGCAAAAGCAACACACGTTCATCAAATCAGAAATGGGTCGGACTCTTTTGGTTTTTGTCGGTTTTGTCTGATTTGATGGGATGATTTGATAGAAAGTGGATTTATGAAAATACAAATGTTACTTCGATTAGAAGTGGAAAAACTTTAGTTAAATTATTACAGGTTAAATCGTAAAAAATGTCCCATGTCCTCTATGTTTTAAAAAATTGCAATATTATTCTTGATTTTTTATAAATATTTTAAAATTATCATTAGAGTAAAAATTTATTAAAATATTAGATGGAAAATCGACGTAGCGATGATTTGAAATGATGTGGCGATGACTAGGATGGTCTCTCGAATTAAGACTAAAAGAATGACATTCACACACGTCGACTTTTCATTCAATATTCTATCGATTTTTCTATTCTAAGGGTACTTTTGAAACATTTATTAAATGTCAAGTATAATATTGCAACTTTTAAAAGAATAAAGGTATTTTTGAAACAATGGGCAAAATTCAAGGATATTTTTCATAATATAGTCTAAATTATAAAACTAGTCTCCAAACTTTCAAGTTTTTGTCAAATAGATCTCGAAATGAAAATATCTAAAGTCTTTAAACTTTTACCTTGACACTTATAGGTTCTTGAACTTTTAAAAGTGTCTAATAATTAAGTCTCCAAATTTTTAATTTTGTATCTAATAAGTCTTTGAGCTTTCAATTTTCTATCTAATGGGTCCTTGACGTATTTAACATTTTCTAAACTTCACGAACCTATTGGACATAAAATTGATAGTTTAATGTCCTATTAGATACAAAATTCAATTTTATGTCTAATATATTCATTGATTTAAAAAAAATGTTGAATAAGTCAATGACCTATTAGACAAAATTAAAAGTTCAATGACTTATTTGACATTTTAAAATTTGAATCTATTAGACAGATAATTGAAAGTGTAGGGACCTATTAGATACTTTTTAAAATTAAAATACCTATTAGACACAAACATGAAGTTGAGGGACGAAACATGTAATTTAACTAAAAACTTTTTATTTTATGAATAAAGAAATCATTTTTGTTGAATTAGTTTTGTATTGTTTTAGTACAACACACATAGAGGTGGAGATTTGAATTTCTAACCCCAAAGAAAAGACAAATGTCTTAACCATCATTGAACTATATTCATGTTAGCAAAATCACGAGAGTTGAGTATAAGGTACGTAATTTCATGCTTTATGTAGGGATGAGAAGATGTTTTTTTTTGCTAAAATGAGCATAGCTCAGTGGTAATTGACATATACCCTCAACCAAAAAATTAAAAATTTAAATCTCTCATTTCAAATGTTGTTGAACTTTAATTTTTTTTTTTTTTAGTACGGACGAGAAGAGATTTGCGAAGGAAAGTCAAGCTCCATGTATAATTATGAGGATGGAATCTATAGGAAGTGGACAAAAGGTGGTGAGCCTTAAGATTTAAGCATGGTTGAAATCTACCAATTTTCGGGAGAAAAAAGTGACAAGTCGTAGTTATCTAAATTATGGTGGGTCATAATGAAATTTTATTATATTGGATATGCGACATGAACCGATATAAAGATTATTGAGGAGAGAGACTATGCGTATTTGTTTGAAGAAATGGTTGTTAAAGAGTATGACAAAAAATGTGATCAATCTTAACATAGATCAACTAATTAAAATATATATACCATCGACCAAAGAGTCTAAGGTTCATATCCTCTCATCCACATATGTTGTTGAAATAAAAGAAAATGTGTGACAAATAGTAGTTGGTGTCAGTTATTCAATAATGTGATATGTAATTGAGCTCTATGAATATGTCTGAAGAAATGATTGTTAAATAGTGTGACACAAAAATAAGTTAGTATCAGTTATTTTATAATGTGATATGTAGTTAAATTCTATGAGATGAGCCACTCGCTTTGAAGAAGATAATTGGACTTGAATAAAAAATAAACTTTAATAGTAGGTCTTTTTGGGTCTTGTTTAAAACAAAAATAAAATCCAACTTCGAATTAAAGTGGATGTGGTCATTCAATTGTGGATATATAAATTTTTAAAAAAATTGTGGATATATAAAAAGTGTCTTTAATTTATATAAATAGTAAAATGTTAAAATACTATTTTGATTATTGTACTTTGAGCTTTGTTTCATTTTAGTTCATGTACTTTTAAATGTAAAATTTTAGTTCATTTACTTTCAATAAAGCCTAAAATTGGTCCATATTGTTACTTTATTGTTAATTTTCTTAAAAAAAACTAGTCTCTACTAGACTTCCACCTATAAATTTTGGAGGTATGTTCACATTGTGTATTTTCTTGTATTAAAATAATAATTATTATTTAATCAATTTTGATAAAAATTAACTTCAAACTGATCATAGGAACCAATTTTAAGCTTTATTGAAAGTACAAGAACTAAAATTGGACACTTGAAAGTACAATAACCAAAATGGAATAAAACCCAAAGTACAGAGACCAAAATAGTATTTTAACCCTAATAAAACTATACATTAGCTACTTTTGTTAGAATGCCTAACCAACTTTATAAAAAAAACCTTAAAAAAAATTGAGGATAGAATTAAAAATTAAAAACATTAAGAAAAAAATTGAAACCGTCTAGATAACTTAGAGGTAAAATTGAAACCTAAGTAAATTATATAGACATACACCCCTAACAAATACGCTTAGGTCCTGTTTGAAAACTATTTAGTTTTTAATATTTTGTTTTTGAAAATTGTGCATGTTTTCCCACAATTTCTCTACAATAGTTTCCATCTTCTCTACAATGATTTCGATATTTCTTAAGGAAACATTTGAGTTTCTAGCCAAATTCCAAAAACAAAAACAAGTTTTTGAAAACCAATTTTTTTAGTTTTCAAAACTTGGCTTGGTTTTTGAAAACATATGAAAAAAGTAGATAAGAAAACATGGAAACTCATAGTAGAAGGAGTATTTATAGGCTTACTTTTTAAAAACCAAAAATAAAAAACCAAATGATTATTAAACGGGGCATTAACAATTTATATGTGTGATACTCTTTGTAATATTTGCAATTAATTTGTAGATGTTATTAAAATAATATCTAAATTTTCAATCATTGAAAGTAAATATTTAACTCCATAAAAAAAATTATCACAAAAAATAATTTTGCTTAGCTAATAGGACTACTCAAACCTAACCAGTCACCTATAATAATATCTATTTAATTTTTAATTTCATAACTTAACTTTAAGTTTGAACTAAAAAAAACTTGTGAAGTTTGTTTCTCACTTAGCTATGTGTACGGGATTGTTGTTGTCATGAACCTAATATAATTTAATTAGTTAAAATATTAGTAACTTAACTTAAAAGACGTATGTTTAAATCTACAAACATTTGAAGGGTAATATATATTCTTAAAAAAGTAAGAAGTGTGTGTATGTTTTTTAATAAATTTCAATTTTTTTTTAGTAAATTAAACCAAAGAGTGAGAGTAAGGATTTAAGAAGTAACAAATGTTGTAACCACTTGAACTACACTTAAGTTATATTAATAATGTTTTTTTTTTTTAAATATTAAAACTTTAATAAAACAATTAAATATATACACAGACACTCAATTTGTTTTGTTATCTCCCAATGTAATCTATGACATTCACCTTTGTAAGGAAGACACTAACGATTTCATTAAATCCTTGTCTTTATTATTAAGCATATGGATTCTAAGGAATTTTGACTCTACATGCATTGACATTGTATGTCAGATGCTTCTCCTTCAACGATCATATTCCTTGTTAGGAACGAATCTACGTAAGGGCTAGAAGGGCACGAGTCCCCACAATTTGGGGGGTGGTTTTCGAATTTTAGAGTCGGGATAGTGCCATTAAAATTAATTGCCTAAAAACGCATAATTCTATCTAAAAGCTCGATAAATATTTCAAGTTTTATTATTTTGTTTATATGTTTATTTAGATAATTATAGAATGGTTTATTATAGTTTGTAAATTAATATTGCTTAATTTAAATGTTATATATCAATGCATCTAAAATTATATTTATGTAAATTTGTGCTCCTCTGATATAAAATTTTGAATATGCCACTATTCTTTCTATAATCATCATTAACTTTTAATAGTTCAACAATATTTAGAGGTAGAGAGATTTGAATATTTGACATTTTGATCTAACAATTTAACAAGGTAACACTTTTAATTTCCTTGATACATCAGTGTCTAGCGGAAATTAATCTCCCTTACTCCAATTACTAAAGTTTTGACAAAACGCATGCCAAGACTCCTCCCCATTTTTTTTAGTGCATCCAAAGCTCCTTTTTAATTCCTCTTTTTATCATATTCATATATAAGTAAGAATTTAATCCTTTGGCAACAAGATATTTTCATTGTCTAAAGACATGTTTGAGAATGATTTTGGAATGGTCAGAATTACTTTTGTCATATCTAAAATTATTAAAAAAAAACAGACAAAAGTAATTTTGGCAATTCCAAAATCACTCTCAAACACCGTTTCGAAAGTATACAAATCTTCCAAATTTGTTTCCAATACTTGTGTTGTGAATTTGAATGAGAACAAGTAGCAACTGTAGCAACTTTGTCTGTCTCCATTTTCATTCCCAATTTATAATCACTCCCAACAAAAAATAAATCTTTTTCTTTAAAAAAAATCCAAATAATCTCATTTTTCACTTGTTTGTATTAATGTCGTTTTATAATATTTTATTCTAAAAAAAATAAATAAATAAGGCAATCATTTTGTTCTCAAAAAACAAATCCGGCAATATTTTTTCTATAGACTATGAAAAAATATAGATTTTCTCTAATTAAAAAAAGGGATAATGGATTCCTTATATAAGGTAGTCTCCTCCACGTTTTTCTACACCTCTCTCCCTCTTCTCCCAAATCATTGTTATTAATGACAAATAAATAACATTTAAATTATCTAAATAAGATTAAGATTAAGCTAATTATTTATTATTTGAAGCAAAGGTGCGTTAGACATGTCTTTATTGTCTTCCTGTTCTTTTTTTGTTTGTTTGTTTTTTTTTTTGCTTGGCTTGGTTTTGTTTTGATATATCAATTTTTTAGGCTCATTTGTATCATTTCCATTTTTAAATATTTTTTAAGAGTGAAAATGAAAACATATCTAGACAATTATGTTTTGTTCTTTATTGTTTATTGAAAGACTAAATAGAAATATTTGGTGACTGTATTCTATTTTCTCGATTAAAAAAAATAAAAGTTTGCTTAAATTTTATGTTCAAAATAAAATATTCTAAATCATTAAGACTTTTTTTTATTATTAATATTGTAGTTTTCGAAAGTTATTATAAAAATATGGTATTTTCTAAAATATTTATATTATAGTTTTTATTAGGTGGATCACTTGTGTGGTAATTAAGAGCCGACCTACGATGCGTTTAAAAAAAAAAAAAAAACTTGTGTGGAGAAGAGACGACATGTACACCCAATTGCTACACCTTTTAGGTTGGAACAGTGGTCAAGTGTGTAGTTTTACATCAATGGGTGCTTGAGTTCAATCCATAGTTAAGTGCAACATATTTATTTATTTTAGTTTCACTTGTTAATTAAAAAAAAAGTGTCAACCACTCCTATGCTTTTCTTTTCTTTTTTCTTATCATTCTTTATACAAATTAAATTTAGTTTTTTCAAAAAACAGTAATTTTATAATTTTTATCTAATATTATAGTAACTAAATTATAATTAAAATATTAAAAATTATTAGTGGTAGACTAATTTAAATTATAATATTTTTTCGCAAAGATTAATTTAAACTTTTATAACGAAGAAGAGAAAAAAAAAGGAAAAGAAAAGCTACCGCTAAATTTTTTTAATATTTTAATTATAATTTAGTTATTATAATATTAGATAAAAATTATAAAATGATTGTTTGTTTTTGAAAAAACTAAGTTTAATTTTTATAAAGAAGAATAAGAAAAAAGAACAAGAAAAGCAGAGGTGGATCAAACTCAGGCGCCCATGGATGTAAGAGTGCACGCTTGACCACTGCTCCAATATAGAAATTGAGTGTATATGTCGTCTCTTCAAGAGACGACCTCTAAGCAAGTTTTTTTTTTTTTTTTTAAAAAAAATGCAGTGTAGGTCTTCTCTTGAAGAGACGACTTCTTTCCACGCAAGTGAAGTTCGACCGCATATTATAAGTTGTTTCTTCAAGAGAAGACCTTGATCCAACTAATAAAAACTACAATATTAATATAAATAGTTTGGAAAATACTATATTTTTATAATAAGTTTCAAAAACTACAATATTAATAAATAAAAAAAAGAGTCCAAATTATTACCGTATATTTATTTTTTTTCATTTATTATTTATTTTTTAATAACATAATTTAATAATATTTTTGTTTATATTTTTGCAAACATAAAACATGAATATATACATATAGATAGATAGAGAAGCCCAAACAATATATATTGTTAGGGGTAAAATTTGATCATAAAGGCAAATTCATAATATAAAGGAAATGGAAAAACAAATATGCAAAGAAGAATTCAAAATGGACCAAAACGGATTGAAATGGATTCAAAGGCAAAAGGGGCTGGACCTCCTGAAGAAAAAGAGGGAGAAAGGCCCAAATTCTTGGTCGACCTCGACCTAGGCTGAGGCTGACCCCCATGGCCGACCCCACTCCCATGTGGTTAGGCCCGATCCCTCCTCTTTTCTCTGACCTTGATCCAACCTTTTCTCTTCCATTTTCGCCACAAATTAGTCATTACGCCCTAGAAATGCCCCATAAATACTCTTCCTCATCATGATGAAGAAGACAAGTTTTTCTTCGTTCTTTAAACTCTTACTTGTCACATTCATTCACTATCAGACTCAAACATCGAATTTTGCAAGCACCACACCAGTGTTCAGATCTTTCTTGTCTTGCAGGTCACGCTCTTCTCCACCATTGCTTTCACGTGGAGGTCAGATACGTTATCTTGTCCAATATATATATATATATATAGTTTCATTATTATAATGGTCTCAGTATTAATTTATTTACCATATAAGCTAATAAATATTTCATTTAACAGCTTACCTATATCCATAAATATTTGGTTACCTTATTAATTTATTGTTGTTACTTGAAATTTAAAATTTCAATTTTTGTCCTCAAACTTTGATTAATTCTATATATATATTTTTGAGTTCAACTTTAATCAAGTCTACTTGTGCAGTTGAAGAAAGTAGGCTTCACCTACCCCTAAGGCGCGTGAGAGAAGTAACACACAGAGTCCACCAAATTTCATTACAAAAATTAAAAAGAAAATAAAAAGCACGCTATTCATCCAATAACAACTCCAACGTGCCGCCATGCAAATAATCCCTCCTTCCCATTGCATTTAAACGCTTCCATTTCTCTCTCTAAAATCTCTCTCCTCTGTTCTTCTTCAATGGCCTTCACTAAAACTCCCTCCACTTCCAAGCACTGGATCAAATCATCATCATCTCAATCTTCATCTTCTTCATCGTCATCACAAAATCTCATCATCACAAAGCAATTCACTAATTACAACAACAAACGAAAATCCTTCTTCCTCTTCTTCTTCATCTTCTTCCTCCTCCTCTGTTTCTTCCTCTCCTCCAACTCCAATAATCCCCCCTCTATCACCGCTCCAATTACCACCACCAATCCGCTCCAAAACGCCGCCGTATGGCCTTCCACAGCCCTCGAGAACGAATTTCGCGCTCACGAAACGATCAAAATCGGATTCATCAACGTAACCAACGAACAATTCGACGAGACATTAGACCTTCTCGGCCTATCGGAAGAATCGAAACGAAAAACCGAGACCGTACCGATACTGTTTGATTCTCTCGATGCCGATCTCGAATGGAAGAGTCTATTTCCGGAGTGGATCGACGAAAAAGAGAACTTCAAAACGCCGAAATGTCCGAACATTCCAATGCCGAAAACGGAGCTTTATAGCGATTTAGACGTCGTCGTTTTGAGGATTCCGTGCAGGAGGGGGATTTACAGAGACGCGTATCGGCTGCAGGCGAATCTAGCGGCGGCGAGAGTGGCGGTGGCGAGCGGCTGGGTGGAGGAGGAAGTGCATCGGACTGTGTACGTTGCGTTTGTGGGACCGTGTGGGCCCATGAGTGAGATTTTCAGATGTGATGATCTTGTTGATGATCGGACGGTGGAGGGGGTTTCTGTGTATAAACCGGAGATGAGGAGATTGAAACAGAAAATGTTAATGCCTTTTGGATCGTGCCAGCTTGCGCCTGTTTATGCTCGGACAGGTTGGTTTTTTCTTCGTTCATTTCTGGAAATATTTTTCCTAAAAAGACTATTTCTATTTTAATTCATTTGTTTACTATTGTGGTAAAGTATATTCCTAATTCTTCCATATGTTTTGAATTAATTGGTGTTGGTGGTTATATGCTATGTATCGATGATGATTTTTTTAAAATTAAATTAAAAGGTAGATATTTAAAGGTAATTAGTTGAGCTATACTAATTAGGTTGATGGTTTTTAGTTAAATATGTTAAATAATTTTAATGATGGTTGGTAGTGAGAGTGATATATAATGTCATATTTGATCATTTTTTGTTTTCTAATTTATCAAGTTTATTTCATTATTCATTTTATTTTAAAAAAATGTGTGCTTCTTTTCTGTTTTTAATATTTGGCTGTAATTTTAAAAATATATTTAAGTTTAAATCATACTGTCGTCTTTGAATTTTCGTACCAATTTTATTTGGTCTCTCTAAACTTTTTAAATATTTTATTTTAATTTTTTAACTTAATTAGAATATTCATAATATTTTTTAAATGGTTAGAAAAATGCTCTTCAAACATATTTTGGGAGTGTCTGACTCAAATATGTGATATTAGAATTGAACTTAAATTTGGTACAAACACCAAATTTATTAAAATTGGAAGCCAAATTTCCAATTTTGTACTCGATTGCTTCAATCATATAAGACTCTTTTAAGTATACTAAGCTTTATAAAAAATTGCATCAGTCGAAATAATATGTCATTGATCTATAAATATAATTAGATATGAAAGACAGTAATTAAAATTTTAGAAAACTTGTTGTCAAAATAAATAAATAAATAAATAAATATATATATATATATATATATATATATATATATATATATATATATACACATTTGAAAGTGAAGTTGGAAAAATTATTGGTTAATAAAGTAGGTTAGGTTACATTCTTTGTTTTGAATTTTGTAGTCAAAAGAAACGCATATTCTGAAATCTGCAGATTTTGGCAAGTTAATTATTGATTCGTTTTTTGTTTTTGGCTAAGTTTGGTAAGTTAATTATTGTTTATGTGAGAACACATTCAATATGTCAATTGAGCTTTCTTGGGCTATTTCTCTTTTCTTTTTATACTAACTAGAAATATGAATATAATTACTCATGAGTTAATTCCAAATTTGCATTATAATAAATGATAAATAAAAAAGATATATTGTACTTTTAAAATTTAATTGGCATTTTATTATTGGTAATTTAAGCTATGTTAATGCCGATTTGAAACTTAAAGGCTTTTAAAAGTTTCATTATGTTCTCTATCTTTTGATTAGAACATAGTAGAAGTCGAACTCCATTAGAAATTTAATATATGGCAGAGTTGGAAAAAGAACAATATTTGACTCCATATACGGTGTGTGGGCATCTTCTTACACACCACCATTAAATTTTTGATATCTAGGAGAGATAAAGTAAAAAAATTTCAATTTCTTATTTTTCACATATTTCTCTCTCTTAGTTGTAAAAAATTTAATGGTGGTGTGTAGGAATTAGATACCTACATACCACCATTAAAATTTTGACCGCTAGGTGATAGAGTAAAAAAAAGTTTCAATATCTCATTTTCCACATTTCTCTCTCCTAGTTGTTAAAAATGTAATGTGGTAGAAGAATAGTAAAGTATTGCTTAATTTAGTTGGTTACATTTCTTGTACTAAGTTGGTTACGTTAATTGATTCTAAACATCTTATGTTTTAATTTAATTAGAAAAAATATATGTTACGAGGTAGCATATGATTTCAACAATATGTACATAGGAATAAGAAATGGGTTGCCAAAGTGAGCATAGTTCAGCGGTAATTGACATCTCGACAAGAGGTCAAAAGTTCAAATCCTCACTCTCAAATGTTGTTGAACTTACAAAGAAAGAAAGAAAGGCAGCTAGGCATTATTATTTGGGTTAAAAACTAATCAACCGAGTCAGAGTCAATTTTAGGTCATATCATATCTATCATACTATCAATATCTACATATAATGTCATAGAAACGTTGTAACTTCCCTGACTCATGATTGAAATGTTTGACAAACTTTTATTTAATTTAAAGGACTAGAATGATAATTATGATCTACGTTTAATTACTTATTAACTAAATTAATTAGTATATGTAGCAAATATGTTCATAGTTTAACTGGGTAAGACATATGTATTAAAATGTCAGAAGTTTGAATCCTCCTACTCTGTTGTTCAATAAAAAAAAACTGAATTAATTAATAATAGCTGAATTTATATAAGTTTGATAACGTTACATATTATTTAATAATATAATATGCTAGTGAGGATTTATAATACAAAATATATTACAATTATGGCAGTGAGAGATCGAACTTAAAATCTTAAGAGAATATTATTAGTATATCTTAGAAAGAGAATATTATTAGTATATCTTAGAAGAAACTCCTACCGACTTTCTGATGTAGTGTATATTTAGTGGTGAAAAATTTCAGTAGAATTCCACTTTAATTTATAGTATTATTAGACTAACGTAACAAGAAACACACTCAACCAAAAAGTCATTAGAAATTCCTACTCACTAGTGCATGAAAAATTATTCAATGTACTAGCTCGACTTGAATAATTTCTCCCTGTTAGTACATAGACAATTAATATTGTTCTTACATATATACTAAAATTTGAACATAGCTCAATAGTTAAAGTATCTCTACTACCGTTCAATATGCTCGTATGCATGATATTCTTGTTGGATTTTGCAGGGAGAGAGGTATGGAGGAAGTTCATGATACAAAAAGCACCAAAAAGCAACACAACTCACCACCACGACAAAAGAAGCAAGCCAAAATCAGCGTACGTGACAATCCTCCACTCCTCAGAAGCGTACGTGTGCGGGGCCATAGCATTAGCACAAAGCCTCCTCCAAACCAACACAACCAGAGACCTTCTCCTCTTAGCCGACCACTCCATCTCTCTCAAATCCCTCGAAGCCCTCAGCGGCGCGGGCTGGGACATCATGGAAATCGACAGAATCCGCAGCCCCTTCGCTGAGAAAGGCTCGTACAACGAGTGGAACTACAGCAAGCTTCGAATATGGCAGCTCGTTGAGTACGACAAGATCATCTTCATCGATGCTGATCTTTTGATTCTCAAGAACATTGATCAGTTCTTTGCTTTGCCACAGCTCTCTGCTGCTGCTAACAACAAGATGAGGTTCAATTCTGGACTCATGGTTGTTGAGCCCTCGGCTTGCTTGTTTGAGGAGTTGATGGCCAAGAGCTTTGAGTTGGAGTCTTATAATGGTGGTGATCAAGGGTTTTTGAATGAGGTCTTTACTTGGTGGCATCGGCTTCCTTCTAGGATTAATCATCTCAAGATCTTTCAAAAGGAAAATAACAATGGAGTTGATTCAGGTGATTATTCTTCTGTTTTTGACTTTGACTTGTAAGGTTTAGGCCTCTTTAATTATAAGAGCACAACTTGGGTGCAGCCCACTTTACAATCGCAAGAAAATTTTTTTGGTACTTTTTAAAAAAAAAAATGTGGTTGTAAAGTAGGCTGCATAACACTTGGGTTGCAACACATACTACACCCAAATATTTTCCTAATTATAATATAATCTTTGATTTGATTATTACTTTAGAGTCTGTTTGGGATGACTTTTCAAATACTTAAAAAAAGAGTTTTTAAGTGTTAAAAAATGTTTTTAAGCACTTGAAAAACCCTTCCCAACAGGTTTTAGCTAGTTTTGATATTTGAGCTTGATTTAAAATTGATTTTTATGGTTTTAAAAGTTTCATTATATTGTCATTACTTTTGTTTTAATGATTTTTTTCAGGTTTGATAAAAAGGTAGTGAACTTATAATGTCGTCCAATATAAAGTAAGTGTGAATGTTAAATTAGTTAAGGAAAAAACTTAGGTGCATCCTGAGCTGTACCCATCTTTTTATGGTTCACCTAGTTGTCCATCTACAGTTTGTCAGGTGGACAAACTCTTTTTTCTTCTTTTTCTTAAATGTTTTTGAATTTTTTCTACTATGTGGCTGGAGTGGGCTACAAAAAGATGGGTGTCGTGCCCATGATGCATGCACTTAAGTATTGCTTATTAGTTAATTGTATTAGGGTTTGAGTTAGGGAGAAAATAGAGAGAGAAATCATGTGGGGTTTTAGTAATTAAGGGAAAACAAATAGAAATGATGAGTTTTTTGTCCCACGTTTAAAAATCCTAATCCCTCACCAATTTTGTTAAGGGACAAAACTTGGGTGCAACCTGCTCAATTTATAAACACAGATTTTTTCTTTTAAAAAAAACTAATTTTTTTTCCTGTAGTTGTAAAGTGGACAGTACAAGATTTGGGTGTAGTCCAGACTGCACCCAAGTTGTGCTCTTTTGTTAAGTGATTTCTAGGTCACTTCTTGAGTTCGAATCTTTATCTTGGTATATTTGTGACGTAATATTTAAAATTAAAAAAAAACCATTTTCTCTCCCTACCACATTTTTTTTAAAAGTTGAACAATGTGTGGGAAGAGATTCGAACCTCTTGACATCTTAGCTGAGAGTATATATTTTAACTAATTGAGTTATATATATTCAAGTTTCTTTACTAGCATGTTAAAAAATATATATTAGGTGGTAAAAAAGGTGTTATTGGATAGAACAATACTTGGCTACACTCTAGAATGTAGGAATTTTTCGGGCACACCATTCAATTGTTGACAACAAAGAGAGAGAAAACACAATTAAGAGAGAGAAAATGTAAAAAATATTTTCTTTTCCCTTATTGTCAACAATTGAATGGTGGAAGTAGAGAGATTCCTGCATTCGGAGTGCAACCAAGTATTGTTCTATTAGGTATAACAATGACTTTTTTTTACGTAGATTTAGTCTAGTCATATGATAAGACTATTGGGAATCAAATTGAAATTATAAAGTTAAATTATAAGGACACAAATAATAATTTAATCTTAATCTTTTACTTATATTCCTAACCCATTCTTTGGTGTGTGATTTTGAAATATTAATTTGATTCACGAAACTCAAACTTATGATAGAAAATGATATTTTAAGCATTCAAAACAAAAAACCTTTGTTGATTTTAATCTTTTTGTATTGCCATAATACATTATTTTGAACAGATCCATATGCAATACATTATCTGGGGTTAAAGCCATGGATGTGCTACAAAGACTATGACTGCAACTGGGACATGGAAGACCACCATATTTTCGCAAGTGACTCAGCTCATGCAAAATGGTGGGAAGTGTACGAATCCATGCCCACTGAATTGCAGCAGTTTTGTGGACTGACGAAGAAGACGGATGCCAGAATAAGAAAATGGAGAAGGATTGCCAGAAACTCCAGTTTGCCTGATGGCCATTGGAAGATCAAGATCACAGACCCTAGACGACACCGTTTCATGGATATATATTGACCAATAGAGAGAGATAAACAAGCAAGCAAAAAAAGCTGTCTCAAACAAATTTGTAAGTTTTTTTTTTCTTGATTTTCACATATAAACATAGACAGGGTTGAGATTATTAGAGTTCTTTTTGTTGATGGTGCCTTTTCACACAGAAATTAGATTGTGTATAATTTGTTGGACTGAGTTTTAGAAAGGTTAAACAATATTTAACCTTTTTAAATTCCCCTTCTATTTTCTAGGAAATTATATCTCTTTCTTTTTCCCTAATGGGAATTAGTTCGTGTATTAGGATATCTCGTTTGTTTCGGTGCAAATGCTTATAACTCAAAAGATTCATCTTAGTTAAACATATAGTTTTCGGAAGGTTTAAAATTTCATTTTAGTTGCAAAACTTAGTTTTAAATGTGTGTGTTTTAGTATTCAGCTCTGTATGAAGAGCATTTAAAAAAAAAAAAAAAATACTTTTCTTCATTTTTTTTTCCTTTTCTTTTACGTTTTTTTCTTGACTCTTTTTCTGGTTTTTGGATTTTTTTTTTCTATTTTATCTTTTTCAGATTTTTAATTTGTGCATGAGATCAGTCTAAAATTATTTTTTCATTCAATTGTACACCTAATTACATATATTAATATATTTGTACTATTATTATCAAAAGCCAAATCTACCAACAATTATTCAAAATCTAACATCAATGGGTCCACACACCCTAAATTTTCATAACTAGTCAATTGAAAATTGAAGACTTAAAACAACAATAATAATATTTTTCTAATTGAAAAAATAATTGCTTGAATAACTAAATATATTTACTTTAGAATTCATAAATATAGATATAGTTCCTAATCAATTGATTAGTTATGAAATGTCTTGTAATTTAGGTTGTGTGGATTCAAACCTCTTATTTTTATAGAGTGGATTGACCGATTGACATTAGATTTTAAATAATTGTTACTAGATTTGACTTTTGATAATAATAGTAAAAATATATAAATATATGTAATTAAGTGTACAATTAATAAAATTTATGAAGAAAATAATTGCACCAAATATGTAATTATGTGCAATTGGGTGTATAGTTAGGTATACAATTGATTGAAAAAATAATTTTGTATTGATCTCATGCATAAATTTAAAATATGAAAAAGATAAAAGAGGAAAAAAATTCAAAAAGCAGAAAAAAAAAAAAAAAGAAAGGAAAAAACATAGAAGAAAAAGAAAAAAAAACTTGAAAAAATGGCTTTTTATAAAAATTTAAAAATTAAAAAAAAAAAAAAGAATGCACGTAATTAAGTTTTGCTCTTGTATGAAATCCGTTTTAGTTTTTCGCATTAAAAATACCATTTTGGTCAATGGTTTTTTAGAAATAAATGCATTGGGTCACTAAGGTTTCAAAATATATCCTTTTATAAAAATATCATTTTAGTCTATGAGTTTTGAGAAATAGGTTTAAAAGTCTCTAATGTTTTTTCTCTATTTATTAGTAATTTTTTTATTATTTTTAATGTTGATATGATATTTTAAATTTTTTAAAAAAATATAGTTTTTGAGTACAACTTGGGTGCATCCTAGTCTTGTGCGGCCTACTTTACAACCACATAATTTTTTTTATTTAAAAAAAAAAATTGTGGTGGTAGAAGTGTGCTGCACAATACTTAGGTGCAGCCCAGACTCTACTCAAGTTTTTTCATATTTTTCTTCATGATCAAATTCTCTCCTTTCTCCTCCCTCCTACCTTCCTTCTCTATTCTTCTTCAAACAATACTTGACTGCAACTCGCTGAACAAGAATTTCCCTACACCCACCATTCATCTGTTGATAACAATAAGAGCGAAATGTGAAAAATATTTTCTCTCTTCTTATTGTCAACAATTGAATGATGGGAGAGAGATTTCGGCACGACAAGTATTTTTATTTCTTCTCCCCTCCTCCCCCTCTCTGACAACATCTTTATTCATTCTTGCTCCAATCAACCACTCCTCCACTTTTTCTTTCTATTCTCTCTCTTTTGATTTTGATTCCACTCTCTTTCATGAATAATAGAAACTCAACCGAAACACTTGATGGAAGAATACTCCAAATTTGAAAGACGAAACCGATAATTCCGACAATGATACTTCAGAAAAGTTAATACCTTTAAGTAAAGCACCATCACCTCAACTCAAAGAATAAAAAGAAATCCCAGAACACCCAATTCGCTCGACTTCAATATTTTTCATATATATATATATATATATATATACTGCATTATCACAGGGGTATATATATAAACGCAATCCTTTATCTCTTTTATTTTCTCTCTAAATCTTCCCTTCCTCTGCATTCAAATCTGGGAATGGAATAAAAGGATTGATCAAATTAAAGTTTATGCTTTTGATCTCTCCTTCAACTCAAATTCTTTTCGACTCCAATTTCCTTTCCCTTTCTCTTCTACACAGTTGGTGAGCACATATGCATTAGATTGAGAAGACCCAAAGCTATTTGAGCCAACCCACTTCAGAATCGGTTCCAAACTCATCAATCCATTCTCCCCAAATCCCTTCCATAATATTAATAAAAATAAAAATATTAGGCCCCGTTTGATAACCATTTGGTTTTGGAAAATTAAGCCTATAAATACTACTCTCACCTATGTATATACTTGTTTTGTTATCTACTTTTTACCTATGTTTTCAAAAACCAAGTCATGTTTTGAAAACTAAAAAAAGTAGTTTTCAAAAACTTGTTTTTATTTTTAGTTTTTGGCTAAGAATTCAAATGCTTCTTTAAGGGAGATGAAAACCATTGTAGAGAAATTGGGAGAAAACAAGCTTAATTTTCAAAAACCAAAAACTAAAAACCAAATAGTTATCAAACGGGGCCTTAATAATTTGAAATGAGGAGGGAAAAGGAAGATGAAGATGTTGTCGGAGAAGGGAAAAGAAGAAGAGGGAAGGAAGGTAGAGGGAGGAGAGGGGATAGAGAATGTGGTGAGGGAGGGGAGAGAGAATATATATATATATATAGATATAGGAAAAAACTTGAGTGCATCATGCGCTGCACCCATCTTTGTGCAGTTCACTCAATTGTCCATCTACAGGTTGTCATGCAGCAAATCATTTATTTTTAAATATTTTAGAATTTTTTATGCTATATAGTTGGAGTAGGCTGTAAAGATGGATGCAACAAGTATTTCTCATATATATATATATTTAAAATTATTTAAAATGTCATCTCAACATTAAAAATAATAAAAAATTACTAGCAATGAAAAAGGTAATATCATACATTTTAAACTTATTTCTCAAAACTCATGGACTACAAGAGTACATTTTGAAACTTCAGAGACCAAGGACACCTATTCTTGAAAACTCATGGACCAAAAAGATAATTTTGATCCCTATATTATATATATGTTAAGTTGTGTGTATGTATGAATTTATGTTAGGTTAAATTATCAAAAATACCCCTGAACTATGGGGTTGGTTTCAATTATACCCCTAAACTTTGAAAAGTTTCATTTTAACCTTTGAAATTTGAAGTTTGTTTCAAAACAACCCTTGAAGATTTTTTTCATTAAATTTATGGACCAAAAATGACGTATTTGCATCTATTTTGATTTTTTTTTCAACATATATGTTCAAATATGTTCACATAAGCAACAATACAAATGCAAAACCATCATTTTTCGACCATGAATTTAATGAAAAAAAGTCTTCAAGGGTATTTTTGAAACAAATATCAAAGTTCAAGGGTTAAAATGAAACTTTTCAAAGTTTGGAGGTATAATTGAAACCAACCCCATAGTTCAGGAGTATTTTTGATAATTTAACCTTTACGTTATTAATAATTAGAAAACATCGATTATTTCATTGTTAATTGTAATATAACAATCTAGTAGAATAGTCTAAAAATAAGTATCTATAAAACTTTGTGGATAAAAATAGAAATTTTCAAAGTGTATAGTTCAAAACGAAAGTCTATTTAGACCAGAATATGATTTGAACATCTTTTAAAAATGTGTTGTATAACTACAATTAAGACGTCATAGCCATAATTTTAGAGTTTTAGGTTACTAAATACCAAGTTAACTAGTCATCAAAATGTTAATTTGCTAATACTTAATTGAGTGATATTTGAGAAGCTTAGATGTTGATAGAATTATGGAAGACTTTACTTAATTTTACAAAAATATATCAATAAAATATGAACATAGGCTAATATTTCTAGAAAAATAAAAAAAAATTAAAATCCGTTAAAAATTGTTTGATTCATTAATATTTATATTCACATTTGTTAGCTCAATAGGAAAATAATTGAATTGGGACTTTTTACGACACATCAACAATGTAACCAACTTAAAAATTGACATATATTTTAAGGCTAATAAAAACTAACGCAAAAAATTGTACATTTTTTAAAACCTAAAAGTTCAATTGTAAAATTTTATGAAAGAATAAATAGAAACTTTTCTCTAACCTCAAATAAGTTTTGTTTGGCAAAGATTTTGGGCGATTTGTACGGAAGGGACTAAAATCTAACAGAAGGAAAAAAAAACCGACCAATAATAATGTAATAAAGGACTTTGACCATTTGACTACAGAAAGACCAAAATAATTTGTACGTACGAAATGCCATATTGAATATACATGATTATGGGCGAGTTCTAGATGCTTTTTTTTTTTTTTTTTTGGCAAAGGATGCCCTTTTTTTTGGGAAAACATAATACTTCTTTAGTCATTTTAAGGCAAAAAAAAAAAAAAAAAAAACTATATTCTTATTACATATCGAGAGTCATGGAAGACTATTGAGGACTAATAAGAAAAATAAGAAATGGTGATTTTCTTCTCTTCT
This sequence comes from Trichosanthes truncata, assembly GCA_033996785.1. Classification (NCBI taxonomy): domain Eukaryota; kingdom Viridiplantae; phylum Streptophyta; class Magnoliopsida; order Cucurbitales; family Cucurbitaceae; genus Trichosanthes; species Trichosanthes truncata. The sequence continues at coordinate 39,243,633 of JAWPNB010000004.1, read as the reverse complement.
TCCGTAGTATTGAAAACTATTGAAGAAAGTGTGTGTTCTATCTCCTCTTTTTTTTTTTTTTTTTCATTTTAAATATTGAGCTCCATTGAAGTATGTGATATGATAGAATATTTACTCTGGCTCAATAAAAACTGCAATTAATGAAAATTATTGCCACCAAAGAGCCGACCAAGAAAGTCTTACTCTTCTATCTACTAAAGAACAAATTCTTTTATGTCATTGCTATTCCATGATAACAAGGACCACTATGAAACTCCATTAAGAGTTTTGAAGTTTTCCGTATGCATTTAATTGACTTCAGTTACTTAGTCATATTTCATGCATAAATTGTTTTTTTTTAGTCTAGTGGTTCATAAAAATTTGGTTAAATTATAAATTATAGTCTCTGAACTCTAGTAATATGTATATTTAGTTCTTAATTTTTTTGAAAAAAAAATTAATCTATTTTTTAACTTTGAATTGTGATTATATGTGTAGTCCTATACCATTAAGCAAATGATAATATTAATGTATCTTGGTTAACTTGGGTGACAAATAAATGGTACAAGGAAGTAGAATTTATGTTCCACGCGTCATTTTATTTTGTCCAATTGGCTATTTCTTCTATTTTGTGCGTGACTCACACCATGTCTTCCTTTTTTAAAAAAAATTAATTACACATAGGAGATAGAGGATTTAAAGTACGTACAACCTTTTAGAGTACAAATATGCCTTTATCTACTTTGTTAAATCAATCAAAATACTACTTCCACTCCATAGATTTTACCAAATAATCTATACTACATAGATTTTACCATTTAAATTTTGGGATGTAATAAAAACTTTTTAAAAGTTTAGGGTAAAAAATATTAATGAAATTGACAAAAATATTATTGAAAATTTTAACTCAAAGATTAATAATTACATTTTTAAAGCATAAAAACTAAGGCTCCATTTGATAACGTTTTGAAAATTAAGTCTATAAATACTACTTCCACTCCACCTGAGTTTTCCTGTTTTGTTATCTACTTTTTACACGTATTTTAAAAAACCAAGCTAAGTTTTGAAAACTAAAAAAATAGTTTTAAAAAATTTCAGAATTTGGCTAAGAATTCAAATATTTTCTTAAAAATATAAGATCAATTGTGGAGAAATGATGAAAATAATTTTTAAAAACTCAAAAACCAAAAACTAAATGGTCATCAAACAGTGTCTAAATTATTACCAATAATTGTATGAGCTACCAAAATGTTACGAGTGAAAATGCATTTTGTCAACCTGAGCATAGTTCAACTAGTTAAGACATATGCTCTCGACTAGGAGGTTAGATGATCGAATCTTCCCACCTAATGTTATTAAAACTTCAAAAAAAAAACACAATATTTTAGAAAAAATTAAATGGGTAGCATACTTTTCTAAAACATTTAAAAATAATTTAAAAAATAATATTTTTCAGAAAATTTTATTAATCAGACACTATAATAATAATAGATCAATATATTAACATAAATATTATTTAACTACATACCAAATCACTAATTCATTGGACCAACTAATTAGCCAACATATTGTCAATCCTAACATAGCTTAGTGGATAAAGACACTAATTACCATCTCAAAAGTCGATAGTTTAATCTCCATCCCATAATTGTTGAACTATAAAAAAGAGGTTAAATTACAAATTTGGTCCCTATGATTTTGAGAACTTTTAGAAATTAGTTTCTATAGTTTTAAATGTTAAAAATAGTCCTATGGTTTGATAAAATCCTAAAAAATAGTTCCTGCTGTAGGAAATATCTATGAAAATTTTATCAAACTATAAGAGACTATTTATGAGGTTTTATTAACCCATAAAGATAAAATTCTAATTTTTAAAATCATAGGGACTAAACTCTAACTTTTTCTAAACTATAGGGACCAAATTTGTAATTTAACAAAAAAAAAAACTAATTAACCAATATATTGATTAATTATAATCACTAATATAAAGAACTCAAAAAAAAAATTACAATCACTAATTAAACTACATATTATTTTAATTTTTGCTATAATTTTCAATTATTTTCTATAATAATTTATTTAAATCATGCTGGATTTCGATTTACCTTTCTATTTTTAACCAATATAAATAATGGAATCTTTAGAAAAGAAATGGTTTTTAGTACTTCTCAGTTCTCCCCCACCAGAGAGTGATTCCTTCAAAATTAAGAACTGTACTGTCGGCTTTTTTATTTTTTATTTTTTCATTTTTTCATTTCCATTTTTTGAAAATCACTCTCCACTTCCTTTTCCCTCCTCTCTCTCTCTCTCTCTAGATTCTGATTTTCTTGCCGACCGCCATTAATCGAAACTCTCCTTTTCTCTTACAAAATTCACTCTTCTCTTTCCCTGTTCTTCGCAGAATCTTCAATCCTCAATCTCTCCCAATCCCTCAAATGCAAGATATCTTCGCTTCTGTTCGCCGATCATTGGTGTTTCGCGCTCCTGTTGAGAATGAGGATTCGCATTCCCCTGCAATTGGAGTTGGAGCCCTAGTTGATAAGATTAACTCCAGTATTAGGAAGTCCAGAGTGTTTTCTAGGCACTCGCCGTCGTCCTCGGCTCTGCCTCCGATTCCCAAGGAAACTGACCCTCCGATTCGATGGCGCAAGGGCGAGTTGATTGGCTGCGGCGCCTTTGGCCGGGTGTATATGGGCATGAATCTTGGCTCTGGCGAGCTTCTCGCTGTTAAACAGGTTTGCTGACTTTGGAGTTCGATTTTGGGTATTTGGGTTATTGGTGAATTGTGCTTTTGAGTTTCCGTTTCTCTTGTTTGCACGCGATGTATCGTTTGAATTCTGATTCGATTTCAACTTTTTGGTTGTTCCACCCACTCTTACATCTTGTTCAATGATTACTGCATATTGTCGGGTATAGGATACTAGGATCTCATTGTGATAATTTTCTTCGTCGTTCTCTTTCAGGTTCTGATTGCTGCAAATGGTGCTTCGAAGGAGAAAGCGCAGGTCTGCTTTTAGTTTGCCCTTCGGCAGCTGATTATAATTTTATGATTTTGTTGTTGCTCTCCTTTGACCATGTTTTAATTTTAGAGTACCGATTCACTGTCTGTGAAGTTATCGAATGTGATTTTTTTAGTTTGTTTGAATTGATTACTTTTTCTCTCCTTTACCCCAAACTCTAAGATTATACTTGAAATTTGCCACTATAGTCTATATATAGAGGTGCATACATAATTGGTAATCGTGGATCACAGATGACTGACTATATATGCAATTTGCCACTAACTACATTTCCTGATGCAATCGCTACCAAAATTTTCTGGAATTATTTGGATTAGTTAATTGAGTTTTGTTTAATTTTAGATTTTAATTGATTTGAGTTAGATACTTGAAAGTTATAATCTTCATTTTTGTTTGCTTAATATTTATAGTACATGGTGGAATGCATACGCTAAAAATGATTTCTTAAACAAGGCCTCATTGTTTTTATTTTTTAATCTTGTTTTTCATAATGTTAAATTTTTATTTGTTTTTACATATTATATGGCTCACCTTTAAGCTCCAAAAGGCTATTGCACATCAATGCTCTTCATGCTTAAAAAGACATTCGTACCTCTTATATGGTGTTTTGTAAGTTTTTATCTTTTACGTGTGGATGTATAGACGGCATTACTCGATATAGAAAAAATAAATTTATACCATTATGTTAACTTAGACTGCATTTAATTAAATGAGAATTTTCTAATCTCATATAAATCTTTAAAATTTGTTGGCTGCTTAATGAATATTATATTATTATGATTTATGAGGTATTACGGAAGTTTTCAAATAGAACTGAAAAAGGAGAAACAATAAGAAATTTTGAACAAATTGATGCATATTTCATATCTAAATAACATTTATTGTCAATTTTGAGTAACTTTTTTTTTTGCAACCAGGCTCATGTTAAGGAGCTTGAGGAAGAAGTGAAACTTCTCAAGGATCTTTCTCATCCAAATATTGTTGTGAGTACGGCCTTCTGCTTTCCATTCATATAAAGAAGCCCATTACTTTTCCCACTGAATACATTGTGTTGTTTCTTAGAGATATTTGGGCACGGTTAGGGAGGATGATTCTTTAAATATATTATTGGAATTTGTCCCTGGTGGATCGATATCATCACTTTTGGGGAAATTTGGAGCCTTCCCTGAAGCAGTAAGTTATTATATTTTCTTCTTTCATCATGCTATCGTCAAATGCACCGAGTGTCTAATCCTTTATACCAACTGTATGTAGGTTATAAGAACATATACAAAGCAGTTATTACTGGGATTGGAATATTTACACAAGAACGGTATCATGCACAGGGACATTAAGGTCAGTGTTAGTTATGATCTTTATTATTTGCAGACAATTTTCTTATTCCCCTGTGTCAGTCATAAATAGGTTGTGTATCTTGTATTCTATTCTAGGGGGCGAATATTCTTGTAGATAACAAGGGATGCATTAAGCTTGCTGATTTTGGTGCATCAAAACAGGTTGTCGAGCTGGTAAAGTCGGTGATCCTTGACTTTTATTTAGTTTGAAAGCTATCTGCCTTCTGATCAAGATTTCATTGTTGTAGGCTACAATTTCAGGAGCAAAGTCTATGAAGGGTACTCCATATTGGATGGCACCTGAAGTAATTCTGCAGACTGGGCATAGTTTGTAAGAACTGACTGATGTCAAACTCTACTTAGAATCTACAATCTCTTCTGGATATTTGATATCAATTATTAAAAGTTAAATGTTGATTTCAAATTTTTTTGACAAACTTAATTTCGAAGAAAATATTTTTTTAGTCAATAAACATGGTTCGAGCTCAATTAGGACAGAATTTTGGATCAGTGGCACTTTGATAATTGAGGATTTTGATTAAGATGCACGGGTTAAAATTTTCTTTTGATACTTGTTCTTCTTTTAGAGAACCAAATATGTAGTAAACAAATAATTGGTTTTATGTAGCTTCTAAATATTAATTTGGTGAGATGGATGATCATAAGTATGTGATAATTATTCCTAGCTCTGCGGATATATGGAGTGTTGGATGCACTGTTATTGAGATGGCTACAGGAAAGCCTCCTTGGAGCCAACAGTATCAAGAGGTATCTTATAACTTGAAGATGTTTGAGTGGTGGGTGGATTAAATTATTCTTGTAAAGTGAACTAACAATACATTTCTTTTAGGTTGCTGCTCTTTTTCATATAGGCACAACAAAGTCTCATCCACCAATTCCTGAGCAGCTTTCGGTTGAAGCTAAAGATTTTTTGTTGAAATGTTTGCAGAAGTACGTTTCATTTCTTTGCATTTCTAATCCCGATCTTGAGGAAACTAATCATAAGTTTATAATGTTCCAACTTCGAGATTTGTTTGAAATGTTTTCTTTTGCTTCTCTTTGCCACTATTTCTTATGGTGGGGTCAAATTGCAGGGAACCGAACTTAAGACCAGTTGCATCTGAACTCCTGAAGGTGATTTTTTACTTGATTGATATTTTTGTTGTACTCAATAAGAGCAAATTGTAGGCTACATAGGCTCTAGTAACGTCTTTCCTCTTTTATTCTAGCAATGGCATATAATACACTGACAGAAATAGTGCCAAAGGAGTGATTGTTTTAAGTTTTAACTATCATCTAACCTTCCTGCTTTGTTGCGTGCAGCATCCTTTTGTTACTTGGGAGGAAGCAGAATCTCAACTTGTATCACGTGATGCATGCACGGTTAGAGGATTAAAGAATCAGAATAGTTTATTCATGATTATTTGTCTTCCTTTTTATAACGGTAAATTTGCCATCATCAGGAGCCCTGTGAAATCCATTCACCTTTATATACTTCAAACCTTGAAATGAGGTGAATCCAAAAATTCAGTGACTAGAAGAATTGTGCATTAACCTGCTTACAATATTAAGGTTTTTGACACTTTTTTTCTTGATAGCAAAACTCCAACGCATCCTGGATCAAGTGATATTTGTAATTTGGATAGTCTGAGCTGCTCAAAAGTATACACTGCAAGCAAACTAGAAAATGATATGTGGGGAACAAACAACAGTGATGATGAAATGTGTCAGATTGATGACAAGGATGATTTTATGTTAGATGAAGTAAAACTCAGTTCTTCTATTATACCTGAGAATTTCAAGGTGAGGAAACTGTTTTTTTATGTTTGGTTGCAAATTAGTTCTCTGTCCAGAGAGCTGTGAAAATTAACTTCCTCTTTCTCTCTCTCTTTTTTTTTTCTTTTTTTTGGGGGGGTGGGGGTGGGGGTGGTTTATAGAGTTATAACCCAATCTGTGAGCCGTCCGATGATGAGGACTGCAAATTTGATCAAAGTTCAGTAGTAAACCAAGGAAGCAATTTAGATGAGCAAGCTCTTGCACCTGGCAGCTGCTCTGGAGTTTTTGATGATGACCAAAACTTCTCATTTCCTAGTGGACGATCACTTTCTGAAGATGAGGATGAGCTTACTGAATCAAAAATTAAAGCTTTCTTGGATGAGAAGGTTTGGATTTTCAGTTTGAAAGAGCAACTATTTTGGCTTTCTAATTCTCCCCTTCTCTGCCGTTTTATTAAATGAGCCTGTTTGCTCTAAATTGTTCTGTTTGATTTCAATGCCTCAGGCTCTTGAATTGAAGAAACTGCAGTCACCACTATATGAGGAGTTCTACAATAGTTTGAATGCATCCTGCTCTCCAGTTTTTATAGAGAGTAAACAAGATGAAAGTACTCCTAAATACTTGAAATTGCCCCCCAAAAGTCGGTCACCGAGTCGAAGTCCCGGTAATCCATCCCCAGCACTTGATGCTTTTGGCACTGGGAGCCCAGGGAGCGGTAGCAGGGGTAATGATTGGAAAGGACTTCTAGTTGATGGTCAGTCAGAAGCTGGTAGCCCGAGGTTCGACTTTAGGATGTTATTTTAGCAAGCTTAGTGTATTATTTACCTCTGTTGTATTCTTGATGTCTGGGTGAGTAACGTTGTGTGTTATCATCTAGCAGTAAACATTATTCTGAAATACAGAGGAAGTGGAAAGAAGAGCTTGATCAAGAGCTTGAGAGAAAACGAGGTAGATACTTATTTTTTTATGCCTCTTTAATTAGAAGATAACAATCATATGACCAATGCCTTTACATTAGACCACCATCAGTTGTTGGCACACCAGAATGACTCAATTCTATTTTGCATTTTCGTGTACAAATCCATCTGATCATTACATATGATTATGAAATTGTTCACAGAGATGATGCGTCAAGCTAGTGCGGGAGGCAAAACTTCATCTCCAAAGGATAAAGCGATGGGCAGGCAGAGAGAGCGGACAAGATTTGCATCTCCATTCCGGTAGATATCTAAATTTCATTTTTCCTTTACACAGTAAGTATGTAATCTATAATGGCAATATGCATGATTGTGAAGAATTGTCGACAGGGATGATGCGTCGGGCGCTGGGAGGGAGAACAGGGAAAACTTCATCTCCTGAGGAAGTGATGAAAGATTAGCATCTTCAAACTACTTCAGCTGAGTTTATCTGCTCATTTGTCCTTTCCTCTGCAGTCCTTGTGGAGTGTATGAAGTGAAGAAGCCCCTTGCTGGCTAACAAGCATGATCAGATTCTCAATGAGGGGGAAAAAAGAGGACATATTGAGCTATATGCTAGCTAATCTGTTTTTGTTCTTTTTTCTTATTGATTTTGCTGAGGTGAGGAGCTTTAAGGATACATGTTTTTCAATTTTGTATCCAGTGGTGAATAGAAAATGTATCATTAGTGTACAATATTTTGGGTTGATGCTATAAAATGGCACAGGTTTTTCTGTCCAAGTCTGTATCAGTTTTCCTCATGTAATTCTCATCAAACAACACAAACAAAATGTTGTTTGAATTTACTACACATTTTGTAAATGGGTCATCTGTTTTTGAAGTGACCAAAACTTCCTTTTATCAAGCAAAGAATAATTATTTTGAGCAACCGCACTATGGACAATGAGAAAATATCAAGCAAAATGTTGTTTGATTACTTGTACTACACATTTTGTAAATGGGTCATCTTTTTTCTTTTTCTTTTGAGCTCAACAATGTTTGGTATGGGAGGATTTCAAACCTCTAACTTCTTGTTTGTTAGTATGCCTTAATCAGTTGAGCTATGCTTGGTAAATAGAAGATCATTTGTATTTGAAGTGAATAAAAACTTTTTTTGTTAAATTATACTGTCCCCAAAATTTGAGGTAAGTCTATTTGGTCCTTGAACTTTCAAAATTACAAATTTAATCCTAGGACTTTTGATTTTTCTATAATTTACGGACTTCATACACAAAATGAAAATTTTAGGGTTCTATTAGATATAAAATTTAAATTTATATCTAATAGATTAATTAATTTTTAAAAATTTTGAATTTATATCTAATGGATTTATACACTTTTGAAAGTGGGGATAAGCTTATAATTTAACCAACTTCTTTTATTGATTTTTCACAAACTGATACAACAATTGTGAGTAATGGAATAACCAATCACACAAACACACACTATGGACATTGAGAAAATATCAAGCAAAGAATAATTATTTTGAGCAACTGTCCTCCCCAAAGTTCCCTCTCAAATTCTCATTTGTAAGTTAGTTGGTCTCTGTTTCAAGCCACTCATACTCATATTAATATGTCCATCAAACTTCTGTACACTTTTTCTGCTTTTCAGGGGAGACACCAACCTAGCTGCCAATCTTGAAGGTGAGAATGATTGCCTCAGCTTTGAAACTGTCATTCTTGCAGGTGAGAATGATTGCCTCATCTTGGAAGCTACCAGCAGCCTCGACGGTGAAAATGATCGACGCAACTTGGAGGCAGCAGATCTCTTTGGAGACAGCTTACTCGAGCTTATTGGTCTCGTTGGCGATCGTGTGATCACCACCAGTCTCGATGGCGATCTTGTGATCAACCGTGGTGGACTCTTAATCTTCACCTGAAACTTTGAAGCTGACACTGGAGACTTGATCAAGAACTTGTGTGGAGTTTGTTGTCTAGTTTTTGTGATCACAGGAGACTTTGTTCTGCAAAACTTTGGTTGTTGGGGATTATCTGATGATAGGAATAAAGGGTTTGGAAAAAGTACTGTCTTTTTCGTCCATGGCTTGTTCCTAGGCGACACACGATTTGCTAGATACCGTGCATTCTCTTTATCAACAAGATCTCTTTTGGTTGGAGGCGAAACAACCTTGAAGTTAATCCGGGACCGAACTCGTTGAAGCGATGGAGAATGTGATTCAATTCGTTTTGATTGGAATTTTTCTTGCTTCTCTCTTTTTCTTCTTACTTTTAGTTCTGAATCTTCGAGGTTTGGTCTGCAGTTTCTTTGTCGTGTCAAAGGAGTTTTCGGGTCATCCATTGTTGTGTTTTTGGTGTTGTTGGTAACCGCTTCAACCATCTCTCTTGCAAATTTGCTTGCAGTCAGTATTTCTCCAATGGTCTCACCTACGAGCATTGCTGGTAAAGACATCCTCTGCCATTCCCCTGTGAAAAAGGAAGACACAAAACATCTCCCTTCGATTCAGCTCCAATACAAATTTTCTAATGAGGACAATTCCCTTATTTTCAGAGAATTTTTTTGTTAAAATATGTTTGGATAACTGTTTTCTTTTTGTCTTCTCTCACAATGTGATTTTCTTTTCTAAAAATTAAGTTGGTTCTTTCTAAAATTACCAATTTATGTTTGGATAACTGTTTTCTTTTTGTCTTCTCTCACAATGTGATCTTCTTTTCTAAAAATTAAGTTGGTTCTTTCTAAAATTACCAATTTATGAAGCCCCAATCAAGATTTAGATTTTTCGAGATACCTTAAGTACATTTTTTGCATTAGGTACATCTTATATTTCAATGGAGGACTCAACATTTTCAAGATATAAAAATGATAGCCATTATTGTTAACTGTAACTTGCGACTGACCCTTGAAGAAGCAAGAAATTTCAGAAGTGAAACCACAAAAGAAAAGTCAATCTATATATAAGAATGTAAGAAAACAGACCTCCTGCATTTGCTGGAAACTTCCCCACTGGAGATTTCCTTCCTCCACCATTTTTGATCCTTCAAAGTTGAAGACAGAGTACAGCCCATTTGAGCAAAAAGCTCAACTTTACACAAAACCAATCAAAATTGATGGCAAGAAATTATACCTTACAGATTCCTGTTTACATCTGAGGCTTGTCTTAAGGTAGCCTCTGGTGCTACGTGGGCTAAGGCTCACCCCAGAAATCACCTTGTTTCCTCCTGTTACTGTGAATTGCAGTTCTTGTAGCCTATTCATGCACATCTCCACCTAGAGAGAGATAGAAGAGAAGAGAAGAGAGAAGAGAAGAGAGAAGGGAAAATAGTCCAAAAATGTAAGAACTAGAAGCTAAAAATTTGTTCAATCTTGAATTTTTTTTTTTTGGGAGTTGAGTTTTTCCTTCCATTTATGGCTTCATAGAATGAGAACTTATTGGATTGCAAGTTCTCAATGAGCTGAAGTTGAGTGGGGGAAAACCCACTATACAAGGTTGCACTGTTTGTTTTTCTCAGAAAATGAGCAAGAATGTTTTTTTTTTTCCTTTCCATCATTTGAGCTGAAAAAATGGATTGAAGATGAAGAACCCAGATGGGATCTACAATTTCTTTCCAAGATTATTGAAGAAACAAACATAATGAAAGACAGAACCATTGTTTTCACAAGCAAAAAAACAAGTTCATGGCCTCCCCAAGAGAGAGATAGAGAGAGATGGGAAGTTAGTCCAAACTCAAAGATGTATGAACAAGAGAAGATAAAAAGTTTGTGGAAGCTGAGTTTAATCCACCAGTTTATGGATTCTCCAGATAATGAAAACATATTGGAGCTGAAGTTGAGCAGGGGAAACCCAAGATTAGAGTGTTTGTTTGCCAAGAAAGTGAGAGGAATTTAAATTTCAACCTTGGAGCTGAGAAAATGTATTGAAAATGAAGAACCCAGATTAGATCTACAGTTTTTCTCCCAAGATTTTTGGAGAAACAAAACAAACGTAATGAAAGATAGAACCTTTGTATGACTTTCTGAAACTGTTTTACCCAAAAAAAAGAAAAAATTGAAGAAACCTCAAAGATCCCAGTCAACCTCTGTTTGTTTCCCTTGAGAAAATGAAAAACAATGAAAATTTTTCAACATTTGAGCTGAAAAAATTAACTGAAAGTCAAGAAGGACACAGATGATATCTGCAACATTTCTCCAAAACTTAAACCCAACAAAAAGGGCACACATGCAAATCAATCAAAACAAAAGGACTAATTTTTTTCAATTTCCCCAAATGGGAAACCAAAACCAAACCATGAACTTTTTTACCTTCTTTAGAGTTTCTCTCACTAAAACTGGATTCAGAGTGGCTGCTGCTGATGCTACCATTTTCTTTTGCTTTGGTGGGGTTTTAGCAACCATTTTGATTGAATTGAAGAATCACCTGAGTGGGTCTTCAAGCAAATCTCTCTTTCTCTCTCTCTCTATTTCTCTCTCTAAATACCCATGAAGTTGTGAGGGGTCAAAATGATTTGGTTTCAGTTTCTCTCTCTAAAAATCTGAGAGTGTTTTTTGAAATTCTTGTTGCCTAACCCTTTTTGTCTCTCAAGTGGGGGGAAGTCAAAGGAGAGGGCGAGGGCTTTAGATAATTGGTAACGTATCTTTGTTGTTCCAACGGTCGATTTTCTATTCAATCGGAAAGCGAAATGGCCAACGGCTACTTTTTTTTTTTTTTTTAAAATTTGATGGGCCTTTCCATGCAGTTCCAATTCGGCCCACTAAGCTTGGGGTTTTGGTTCTTCTATGTGGGTCTCTTCAGTTCCATCATTGAAACAAAAGCTAAAAATGACAATTTTTTATGCTAGGGTTTTCTCTTTTTATTTAAGCTACATAAAGGTGTAATAATGCATTTTTTTTTTCTGTTTTTTTTCTTCTTCTTTTGAGCTCAATGATTACGGGTGAAGAGGATCAAGTTTTTAACTTTAGGGAAGGTAATAGGTGTGTTTGTTCAAATTGGGATGGAGAACGATAGTTAATTGGTGACTGTTATGATTATCTCAATTAATATCGAAGTCTGTTATTAATTATGTAATTTGATGATAATTAGGAGGGTTAAGTTATTATTTTGGTTATTGTAGTTTGAGTATTGTGTCTATTTAGTTTATGAACTTTAAAAATATTTCGTTATGTTTTTGAACTTTGAATTATGCTTCTATTTAGTCTCTATTGTTTTTTTTTTCTAATTCAACAAATGTAGTGGGAGATTGAACCTTCAATCTTAGGGAAGGTAATATGTGTCTTATCCATGTGTTTATTATTAATAGCATGTTCACGTGTCCTAAAAAAATAAAGGAAATAACATGTTCACATGACATGTTTATTAAATAAATTTTGGCTGAGTTCGCATGACGTAATATACAATTGGAGAACCATTTACGTCATTTAACCTATTTGTTTGACCTTATTGGATTATCTTTTTGTTATAGTGTTAATGATAGAAAAATAAATGGAAACTCATTTCAAAATGGACATAATTGATTTCTTCCATTCAAAAACCAAATAAATACCATGCCTTAACGTAAAAACCAATTAAACACAATCCTCAAAGTATTTAATTTATAATTATTAACTACAAAAAAGTTAAAAACATACTAATCGCTATCAATCAAATCATCCAAAGACTCGTGGGTTTATTAAAAAAATGCATTATATTTAAAATATTACATGTTCTTAGTTCTTAATCCATAAGAATATCATTAGTTTGTATTCTAAAAATATATCATTGGTTTGTCAATTGAAGCAATTGGAATACTTTCTATAGCTTCATATTTATACACTCCTTTCCTCATTGCATGGATTTATTTGACAAATGCAGCAGGAGTTTTTCAGTAGTTCACAGCATTGGCCAAAAAGATAGAAAAAAAAAAATAAATTTCTTATCTCTAAAGGAATCCAAACTCAAAAGAATAAGAGTACAAATCTAAACTTGACTTGTTTCTGAGACTTCATTTGGTAAGCCAAAAGCATACAATTTAGCTGTAACACCCAAGAAAAAGAATTATTATAGGAATCAAAAGGAAAAAAATACGCAGAGAACATGGTGTAGAGAGGGAAGAGGTTAGAGAAGAAACAGACAGTTGTACATAAGGTTGAAGACGATATCGTCATTGGAACTCGGTGGGAGATCGAGACGGTATTAAAGATGGCCTCCTGCAAGTTTTGAGCAGACAACTTGAGAGGACTCCACACTGATGGTTTTCTTTGCGGTGCAATGGGAAGAGAGAAGTGGTTAGAGAAAAAACAAACCGTTGTACAGAAGGTTGAAGATGATGTCGTCATTGGAACTCGGTCGAGTAAGGTCGAGACGGTATTAACGATGGCCTCCTGAAATTTTTCAGCCCTCTCAACCTGAAAGGACTCCACACGATTGGTTTTCTTTGTAAAGCAATAACTTTGCAATTTCTTGAACCACCTTGAGTTGGAGGGCTCCCCATGAACTTGCTACTGCTCCTCATGGCAATTGGTGTTGCCTCTACCGATGTTTGGAACTCTGGTAATGGAGAGAACAACTTTGAGTATCTTGCTTTCCTTGTTGCAAATAATTGTGGCCCCAATGCAGCACTTCCATTTTTCAATTTTGAGGCGGAGGTTTGAAGTGGTGTTGTCATGTGAGAGTTCAATTCCGGACGAAGTGTAGCAATCGAGACCCGTCTCTTGGGTTGAAAAACCTGTGTCATTGTCGTTGTTGTCGTTGTCGTCGAAGTTGGCCTAACAGCGAGCGAACTTCGTCTTGGTATAAGAAGGCTTCTTGTGTTTGCTGCTGCAGTTGTCATCATTCTGGGGCCATTTTCTTTGCCTTCTGTAGGAGGAGCAGTGTTTATGAATGAAGACACGCGCCTTTTTTTGGATGGTATGGGGGATGTGGGCGGCATGAAATTGGTTATCTTTCTTAGGGGTAGCCTTATTTTAGAAGGACCTAATGGTGGCTTCTTTTCTATAACATTTTTGGGAGCTGCCAGCTTTGGAAAAGATGGCATTGCTGAGGACTGAGAGGCAGCGGTAGCAAGAGCTCTACTTTCGTGTTTTAGTCTGGCTTTCCTCTCATCTGCTAGTTGACTCTCGAGATCTCGAACCTGTTAGTACAAAAACAATAATCTTTTCTTCATAACAAAAATCTTTTAAGAAAATTGTGCAATGATGTAAAAAAGCCAGCAAAAATAAAGAACTTCAAAATTTTGAGGATCAAAGGTAGATTTATTACAAGAACTTGGATAGAAACTTAAAGTTAAATCTATTACCTTTTCTTGAAGATTCCTGCAAATATGTTCCCTAGCAGTGAGTCTTAACTGCAACGATTGCACATTATCATGTAACTTCTTCATTTCCTTCTCGTCATGCTTGGACTTTTCTGCCTGTATGTTAAAAAAACTTGTTCAGAACAAGGTCAAAGCACCGAAAGAAGAATCTTCAAAAGGTACAATCTAAACTTTCCGGTGTTTGCATACCATTTGCTTGAACTTGAACAGGTCTGTGAGATCTGTCTGTTTGCGAGCAGGGGCATTTTCGATCCCTCTAACTCGGCTAGCAAAATTCAACGAGCAGAGTGTCTCTCCGACGTCAGCTGAACTTGGACTAATCTGTACAAACATCAGGGTTTTGCAATCTCCTCCTGCACGTAGAATTTCAATTAGTGTCATATGCTAAGCAAAAAATATAAGCAGTAGCAGAGACCACTAATTTAAGCTCAGGATGAGACTTCACAGTAAAGATTAAGGAGCAAAATATTAAGGCAATGAAACCCACCTAGAGAGCTTTGCAGCAAATGAGTGAGTTTTGAGTTTCTGTTACAAGTAAACAAAACTCAGTTAGATATACCAAGAAAATTTCCAGGTCAAACAGGAGAGTTGGATGGAGAAATGCCTGTAAGGAATGTGAGCTGTTTTAGAAGCCAGGGCAGAGATGACATCACCGAGAGCGGAAAGTGATTTATTAATGAACTGAGATTCCTTTAATCTTTCACCATCAACATCAATCCTCCCCACGCGCTCACTACCAGCCAAGTCCACCAGCCAAAGATGACTCTTTGTCCTCTGTCCATTTATAAGATTCTCTCCTTTGACAGTGACTCGCAACAAGCTGCAAATGCAAATGGTGATTGGCGTGCATAAGTATTTCCATTTGTTGAATCATCTTGTAAGAACAAATTTACTTGACAAATGTTGTTTAAGAAATATTTTGCATAAGAAAAGTGTATCTATTTGTTGTACAATATGTTAGAGGATATCTTAACATGTTTTTCAAGGTGATTCAGCACATGGTGATTGGACAAAAACTTTACCAGTGGGAGCGGCTGCTTAGCTCATTGGCACTGGTGGATCCAACAGATCTTGCCCGGCCTCCAGACTTAAGTAGTTCCCACACTTCTTCAGTTCCATAAACTTGAGCTTCAACCAATCCAGGGACTTCTTGTGTTCCTTCTGCTGCTTGCTTAATCTCCAACCTTAAAACATACCTCATATATATTAACAATCTCATCCAATATTTTTAACATTATTAATGTGTTTCATTGAAGTGTTCATCAGTTGATTTTTCAAGTCTAGGAGAGGCCATCTTGCAATAAAACTGATAACAAATATCTAAGAACACTAATGCAAGCATTAGCTTCATATGATTATTAAATTTCTTGCACCAAAAGCATTCAACCCTACAGCATTACAGACATCACCATCACCAAATATCCCATGTAATAATAGACATATGGAACCATCCATGAAAAGTTATCAGAGAGAGAAAAAAAAACTCACTTCTTCAGATTTGGGTTGGAGTTGTCTGCCAAGAGATCCCTTATCTTCTCATTGTAAACCTCCAACATGCTGACGTACAATTCATATTTCATAACACCAGCTCTCTCTTCTGAAATCTTAAACAGCTCCTTCAGAGTTCGGTAGTTGACTCCTCTGTTTTCAGGAGTTCCCTCCATAGTAAATGTCTTCCCGGTTCCAGTTTGTCCATAAGCAAACATGCAGACGTTGTACCCATCCATCACTGAAGCCACAACAGTCTTAGCTTGACAGAAAACAGTTTCTGCACATTTGAAAAACTACCATCAATATATGGATTAAGAATTTACAGTTAACTTAAATTCTACAACAATTCTTACAATTACCTTGGCCATCCTCAGTTTTGAACACATGATCAAATTTAAACTGTTTTTTTGAAGAATCAGAAGAAAGAACTTGAATCTCATTATCCTGAGATGAATCAAATTCAATCACAGACGTAGATCCATTTGTCAATTCGCTTTCATTTAATGGTCTACATCTGCAGAAAACTCTAATATTCCCTTTCAGTTCAATCACTTCATTGTAAAGTCTCTTTCGCTCAGTGGCCTCTTCAAGGTATTTCTTCTTCAGAAGTTCATGTTCTGCACCTAAAAGAAAAAACAGAAGCCAAGGATTAGTTGCTAAGGAGTGATTATTAAAAATTGGCAATGATGGAAGTGGTTGGCTAGTAGAAGAAAGCTACCTAGAAGTTGAAGAGTTTTTACAACTTCAGGGCCTGGAAAAGCATCAGTGTCTAGTTTGAATCGTTCAGTAAGGAGCATATGTTCATTCTTCAAATTCTGAAACCAGAAGTAAACAAGGTATATTAAGTGCCAAGTTTTCAACTGGAGAAAAGAATAAAATAGAATTTTACCTTGTCATATCATATGTGAGTCACAACAAAGAGTACAAAAAATGAAATGTAATTACTGCATACCAAGAATTTCTCAGCAGCCATTTGAAAACACAAGACTTCAATTACTTCATACCTCTACTTTGTTGCCCAAGTCAATGACCTTTTGCAGGATTGGAAGTGTATGCGCCCCATCTGGTGATGCTAACTGGGGTTCATCACTAGACAATCTGCTCTCCATCTTATCCGCATATTCAAAAGATTCCCCCAAATCAATGTCTGGACCACTCAGAAATTTAGTGAAAATACTACCAACCAGTAGGAACAGACAAGTTCACAGCAAAGATCATCATAAACATTTGAATTAGTCATGAAGAAAGCCAATCCTTTTGATTCTCAGTTTCCAAACCGAAATCAAGATAAACTCAAAAGATGGAGTGCAATTAGGAAAATAACAAGAAGAAACATACAAAGGATAACAAAAACAACGAAGGGTAGGTTGTTTTCACACTACAACAGAAAATCCAAAGGCTCTAACTGAATGTAAATAGATCAACTCGATTTCTCTTTCTACGTACAACCCTAAAAAGATCGAAAACAAAGCCATGGTTTCCGGGTCGGAACAGATCCATGAAAACAAACATTCTTTTCACATATAGACCAAGAAAGAATCGTTAAAAATGAAAGAATTAACGAACCTGAATCACAACTAGGAACAACCGGAGGGCATAATTCTAGGACGAATTCCACCGTTATATCTGAAATTAAAATAAAAATTCCCCAAGTAAGAAATCAATCAAATCAACAACAAACCATCTCTATCCGCTCCTTTCCCCCACAAAAGCCCGCCCCAGAGAGAGAGAGAGAGAGTACCATCCATGGCTTCCAAGAGAGAATGAGGAAGTGAAATTTCGAGAGAAATGCCAAGAATTTTGATGAAGAAGAAGAAGAAGTGACAGAGCTGAGTCGAAAGAGAGAGAGAGAGAGAGAGAGAGAGAGAGAGGGAGAGAGCAACGGTCACGTAGGGTTTGAGACTGAATTCGAAGATTTGAAATGGCGAGCGGGCTATTGAGGCTGTTTCAAACGGCTATAAATTATATTCAAATGACGTTTTTGGAGCTCCGACTTTTCAAATCCGGTCCAATGGAGCGGAGCCCCGGCCCCGACCCATTTGAATTATTTATCATTATTATTATTATTGAACAATTGAATTATTTGTTTTTACTCTCTTAAAAAATTATCTAAAAAATTCTTTTGATAAAATGTGTTAAAAATTCTTTAAAATAATGTTTTTTCCCTTATGCATTAAAAAAACCTAATAAATCTTTATAAAATAAATTATGCAAAATAAAAAACCTAAAAAAGAGAAAATAATAAAAAAAACCGACTAGATGCTTGCTTATTCATTTAATCCGACTAGAATGAGATGGATTTCGGCTGACATATTTTATACCAGTTGAGCTATATTCATGTTGGTCATTGGAATTCATTTAACCTTGCGCGAAATTGCATGAATCCCAACCAACTTCTAGTTGGAATTCAATTTTTTTTTTCTTCTTAATTTTAAAACTTTAATTTCTAAAACTCAAATCTTCCTCAATCTTTGACAACTCTTTTAAATTTTATTTTTTTTAAAAAATTGTTAAGAAAATTTTAAAATGCATTTTCAAAATTGAAAAAGAAATTTTGAGCAAAAAAGTTGTGTTTTAAATTGATTAAAAAAAAGTTGGTAAACAATTAGTGAGAGTGTATTTTAGAAAGTGAAAGGTAGTTGAAGAGTTTCAAAAAAAAATTATGAAGCTCACTCAATCAAATGAAAATCAATTGGAAAAATCTTTTTTAAAATTTAGGGGTAAAATTGTAACACTCTTTAAAATTTAAGGTTAAAATTGTAAGTTTAAATTATAAAAAATACTCATGAACTTTGCTTTTTGTTTATAAAATACTTTTATTCTTTTAAAAGTTGCAATATTACTCTTAACTTTTCATAAATGTTTCAAAACTACCATTGGAGTAAAAAAAATCATTAGAATGTTGAACGAAACGATGATGTGTCTAAATGTCGTTATTTCATACTTAATCCATATAAGCATCCTAGTCATTGCTACCTCATTTTAGGTTATCGCCTCGATATTTTGTGCAACATTCTAACGAATTTCTATTCTAAGGATAATTTTGAAACGTCTATGAAATGTCAAGGGTAATATTGCAACTTTTGAAAGAATATGAGTATCTTTGAAATAACGGCCAAAGTTCAAGAATATTTTTTACAATTTAGCCAAATTATAACACTTAACTAAGTTTGGAGGGTAAGTTAATTAAATTAAAAGTTTAGGATAAAAATTGATACAATACAACATAAAATGTCTAGGGATAATTTGATTTTTTTTCCATATATATATATATATATATATATAAACTAAATAGAATCTTAAATTCTTTAATTTCTTTTCAGTTTTTTTTTTGGGCTTTTGTTTTTTCTTCTGGAACAAATTTAAGCATAAGAGTTAAGAACGACTAACCACCAAAAATGATGACTAAATTTGAAGATTATCACTTACCAGCACCACAAAAATCCAGCAACTTTGAGTGAATTCTTTCTATGGCTAACAAATTCGAGCAGAAATAGCAACCTCATTCATGGCTTCCTCATTCCCAAATCCTTCTTTCAGCTATCGCTCCTTCGCAATATCCAATTCAACCGCATCCACACACTTCCCCTTATCTTTTCCTCGCACTTCCCTCACTGGGTTCCGCCGAATTTCATCGAGCAAAAATGGGTTCGCTTCAAAAATTCGTGCTAAGTTCGAAAATTTTCAAGGCGAGATTCCCCAGGAAGATATAGAAGAAGCCAATCCATCATCGTTGTTGCAAGAACAGCCCTCTGCGAGTCAAGAAGATGAAGAAGATGACAGGTTTCTAATTCTCTTCTTCTTCAATACTTGTTTACTGAACCTTAAAGTTTTGTGAAGCCTAAGAGTCAATAATGGAAAGTTGCTTTAGGTTCAATATGAAGAACTTCATTCTGTATTCAGATTTCTTCTCCTTGTCATTGTTTGTTTTACTGCAGACATTTTGTTTTGTCGTTGTACTTGTGTTGCTTTCTTGCAGCATGGTCAGTCTCTATGGAAGAAAATATGATTGATACCCATATAATGGAGAGCTAGGAAGTAGGAACTTGGAAATGTGGTTTTGAAATTTTTTTAAGCTAATGGAGGATTTGTGACCTATAAGTTTCTAGGGAGATAGTCTAAAAATGGTTTAAAATTATGGTCAGTTAACCCCAAGGGAAGGCCATTATGGATGTTTTGGAGTGGAAAGTTCAGTTAACCCCAAGGAGTGATCCTGAAGTAGGGGCTTGAGATGTTTTGGTGGGTATGGTGATTCTGGTAGTAAGGGTTTGGAATGTTTGGAGATATCCTCTAAAGTTCGATTCAAGTTCCTTGATAGAAAATTTTAGATCTCGTTTGATAACCATTTGGTTTTTGAAACTTAAGCTTATAAACACTACTTTCACCCGTGGGTTTCTTTATTTTGCTATCTATTTTTTACTAATGTTTTAAAAAATCAAGCCAAAATTTGAAAGCTAAAAAAAGTAGTTTTTAAAAACTTTTTTTGTTTTTGAAATTTGGCTTAGAATTCAAATATTTCCTTAAGAAAGATGAAAACCATTGTAAAGAAATTGTGAGAACATAAGCACGATTTTCAAAAACAAAAAATTAAATGGTTATCAAATGGGACCTTAAAAATTTAAAATCTTAGTAGTCTCCTAAAGTTGGCCTTGGGATGAGTGTTTCACCCAGGGGAATAGGGTCATGAGCATAATGCAAGAAGTTAATCCTCTGATACTTAGATAGAAAATAACTAACTTTAAGTTCAGTTATCGGAAAACTTTTCACTGTTTGGTCATCGATATGGTTATTGCCAGGGAACATGTCATTCAATTCTTTAGCAGATAAGCATCGATATCTTCATGATATCATTCCCAATGTTTTCTCTCTTCATTACCATCTCTGCTTGGTTGGTCGAGATTCAAAGCTCACATGTTTTAACAAGCTCATTAAGCCAAGGGAAAACAAATAGAAGTTACAATTATTCAAGTAAGCCAATGACCTCTCTGTTTGGTTGGGGAAATGTGCAAATACTGTTCATGAGAAGCATACTTTCTAAATTGACACAAAATGGAAGGGGCAACAGTATTAGCCATGATTTTACTTGTTTTTATCTTTTGTGCAATTGAAATATATTTGATTGGTGAAAGCAAGGATTTCTCAATGTTTTTACTCTCATTTTCAGCTGCTTGCCTTCAGACTTGGAGGGAGCAGTCAGGCAATCTGGTGAAGCTGCTGCTTTGTTTGTGTCTTCAGGAGGATTAAGAGCAATAGTATGATACTCTTTATTCCACTCTTTGTTAAGCAATCTTATGCCACTGCTGTATAAATATGCACAAACATTATTAAAGAACTCGAAACTCTCGATATATCCAAAATGCAGCCTGCAGAAATCAGCACGATAGTATTTAGGTGTAAATTCATATTCTTCCAATATGAAACAGGGTGAGAAAGAAATGGTTATAATTTACCATGTTTCTTCCTGTACTCATTTTCACCTCTATATCATAGTAGTAAAAAATCCACCCGGAGATAAGCTGGTCGGGCGATTTGGAAAGCCTCTTGCTCACTCTCTCCCATTTCATTTTCTTCTTTCTTTTTAACTGGGGCATCGAGGGCTCCATTGCCACTAATCTCCCTGAAGATCTGCTCAACCTAAGGCCAGCTTCGGGAGATTTCAAGGAGCAGCGGAATTTAATTCCCCTGATCTGAGCACCTGTGGTTCGAACCCGAATTCATTTTCTTTATCTCCCTCCTCTCTTTACTGTTGCATATTCTTTTCAGGTTGAGCTCCTTATCCCCCAGCTACAGTTTCTGGATGATGAAGGTGCTCAGGCTGAACTCTGGGAACTGTCAAGAGTTTTCTTGGAGTCACTCATTGAGGAAACAAAATGTGAGGTAAGTAGAATATGGAAATATCACTTCAAGGCCCTGTTTACTAATCAAGAATTGACTTTGAAGAATAGTTGGAATATATTATACCATGGATTGTATTACTATTAATCTTATTTACTAATATATGAAATAAGAATTAAAGTTAAATCTGATGTGAGACCCACAACAGAAGCAACCAAAGAATACAGTAAAATTTCAAGGTTCTTTAGGAATGATGTTTATTCACAAGTTCAATTAATGTTATATCAATACCTAAGTAATACAAATTTAATTGCTAGAAAGTTAAAGCTGTGTTTCCAGATGCTGGTGCTGCTGCACTTCTTGAATATCGATGGAAAGATGCTTCCTTCAAAATTTCCAGGTAAGTTTCATGCGACATACTATTGCTGAAGTTTCTATAAGTTTTTCATAAAACACTTTGAAAATACTGTCACGACATACCGTTGATACCGATTGAATGAGAACTTGAGACTAATGCAAAATATATCTATCACACATTGGATAGAATTTTAATCTATCATACTTGGTTCTAGCCACCATATGAGTGAACTCAAAAAAAACAAAAGGCAAAAAAAGCCACCATTTGAGGTTTGCATGTTTCAAATAAATTGTGTATTCCAAAAGATTAAGCTAAAGTGAGTTTTGCGCAATCTGAATCTAAATTTTTTCTTTTGGCCTGAATATAATTACAACTTGTTTACATATGGTTGTCATTTTTCAGCTTAAGTGACCGAAAACCTGTAGATAGTGCAGATGAGATAGTTGTTATGGTCGTTCCCGATTACCAAATGTTGGAAAATGTAGAGAAAATTGCAGCTGCCCTCTCAGATGATCCGGTAAAAATCTGAATCATTCCATTTTCTGTTGAAATGGTAAAAATCTGAATCATTCCCTGGCTTAAATCGGAGATCTGCAATCATGATGAAACCACATAAGTTCAAAGTAATATGTGTTCGATTGACTTTCATTCAAATGAATATATACTAACTAAAACAGAAAAGGAGCAATGGAGTCTATACTTTCTGGAAGTGATGTACATCATTTGATCATTTACATATATTTGGACCTTGACAGTTTTCACTTGTACACTGAATCAAATGGATTGTTTCCTTCCTCATATTTATTTTTCTACATTGATGGCAGCCAAGGCCTCTTATCATGTGGAATCCCCGTCTCATCAGCGAAGATGTAGGGGTTGGATTTAATGTTCGCAAATTGAGAAGATACTTTTTAAGGTACACTTCAAAACCCTACACCTAGAATACATTTAGATTAGATCTGAGTAGACATTAGCATTATGCAAAATACTACTCCAAGTTGTGTTACTTAGGAAATAGTTGCTTACAAAAATGATCATCACAGCTCAATGAGTGTTCTAATCTGAAGTAAATGTCTAACCTCATACATAACAGTTGCCAAGGAGAAAAAGGTCTCATTTACAATTACAACAGGCTCTAAACTTTGTAACTGGTCATTCAAGTTTAGGTAAGAAAGGATTAGAAGTGCAACTCAACCTCTAACTTGTTTTTATGGTACAGCACATTTACATCAGTGTACTCCATGAGGCCGTTGCCATCTGGTGCTGTATTTAGAGCTTATCCTGGGTAAGGAGACTTTAACATCTTATGAGATTTTTAAAATCTACTCACTGTGCTGAAGTTGATTGTTTCTTTTTCTATTGTGGAGTTCACTTTGACAATCTAGAGCCTCTAAAGAATGCAGAAAAACCTGTTTCAGTTATATAGGAATAACCTAGATGGTTCAGCCTAATGTTTAATTGTATGACCTTAACTAATTTAAGAATATAATCAAATACTATGCTCTATATCATACTTGAAAGTAAGGGAACCATTAACGTGAAATAATAATCAAACTCATGTGTCAATGTAGCATCTTCCTGCAAATACACATGGTTAAGTTTCTCCAGCCACTTTCTTCTTCTTCTTCTTCCTTTTTTGGGGTTTCTTTTTTCAAGACATGTGATTGACATCTTTGCAATCGCTGAACAGGTTGTGGAAAGTGTTTTATGATGATAAAAATAGGCCAGGCAGATATTTGCTTGCCAAAGAATTAATAAGCCGTCCAGATGCTGGAGACCTCGAGGTGAGTTACCTAAGAAAATAACATATGAGAAATTAGCATTCCGTACATGGTACTACTAATGTGTCTTCTACTTTACAACATCACATTATGTGATCAGGAATACATATAGATTCTTTAGATAACTTAATTGTGGAGCTTTCACAATTTGAATCTTAGAGTGGTTCTTAAATCTAGAAGAGATTAGTTTGATCTGTAATGTAAGTCTAACTACTTGTGCAGATAATATTTGGAAATGTAGTAGAGTCAGAGCAGGGCCCGTCATTTTTCAACAAAGCAGCTGGAGTTCTCTCTTCAGTTACCCGATTCATGAAGGCAATTTCAAAATAAGCAGAGCAAGTTTCCTTGATATTTTTACAATTCATGAGTCCTTGTAAATTATGAACTCCAAATGCAATCTATTCTGTCTTAACTCAATCGCTAGTTCGAGAAACCAAAGAAGAGCCTTTTTTTTTTTGATAAATCTGTTATCAATCTCTTAGTTGAGTTAACTAGATAACAAAGCTGAGTATAGTCTACAGGTTTGCTGCTACGGCTATCCCAACGAATTTTCCTCATATAAAAGCAGACAGAGAATCACAAATCCAAATTCGAACTTGAAGAGAAATATTTTGAAAGAAATAGTGATACAATAATTTTAACTTTGTATTAAATATTATGAGTGAATAACTAAAGGCAAATTTATAGTTGAACTTATAGAAATCACCTTTTCACCTATAATGTAACATTCTCACATTAACTTTGATGCTCAAGATAGTATATACTACACAAATGTTGAGAATATTTCTGATTTATACGCTTGTAGAGGCAAACCATGTTGTTGATGTACTTCGTCAACTGCGTTGGCTTCTAGCTTCAGTCCAACACGGGACTGTAAAATCAGATTTCAATACCAATCCACTCGTTCTGTTGAAGCCTTTGGCTCCCTCTTTGGCTTTCTGTATCGATTATTCTCGAATTTTGATTTCACTATAAGAGAATATAGTAAATCTGCCTCTGCGGAAATATCATAAGGCACGTCCAAGGCACTACACAAACAAAGATAAACAAATGCTACAGCAGTTACCAAAAAGCTAAAGAAAAGGCAAAAAAAAAAAAAAAAAAAAATCGAATATGGTAGTGCAACCATAAAATTCTGATTTGGAGTTTCTTCTTTTTTTTTTTTTTTTGAAAGACTGATTTGGAGTTTCTAGGGGTAGAGATTTCTCATCTCAAATTACATTTCTTCATATGAATAAGAAAACAGGCGGTTTTCA
The DNA here is from genome assembly GCA_033996785.1 of Trichosanthes truncata. Lineage (NCBI taxonomy): Eukaryota > Viridiplantae > Streptophyta > Magnoliopsida > Cucurbitales > Cucurbitaceae > Trichosanthes > Trichosanthes truncata. Next base: position 39,218,600 of record JAWPNB010000004.1, on the reverse strand, counting down.
AACGAGCATCTACTTGTATTTTCTATATTTCAAACAACGAGCATCTACTTGAATTTTCTACCTGTCAAGTAGCTCTTCCAGGATGATTCTTTGCAAAGGTGTTACATAATGTATACAGCTTCTGGGGCATTGACCAACTGCAATCTGAACCTGATAATCTTCATTATGTCCTAATTACAGGAAATAAATTGAGAAATCATCGTAAGAATGATACACATTTCATAAGTCTTTTGGTGATGCACTCAAAATACCGAAATTATAATTGCATTATCACTCAAACGAACCTTGAGAAGTGGCCCGGGCTGTCCCGGTGGAAGAAGCAAAAGTGAAGACATGGGGAGCTCTGTCTACACACGAATATGGGCAGCCTGCATATTATTATGACAACACACGTAGACAAAGGGGAATAAGTGGGAAGGACATGATTATTGTATTATAACAAAGAACTTAACTTGTAACATTCATAAGTTGGAGCAAAGATTGTACCTTTTCCAACACAAAGAAACTCATTAACAAAGACATCAAATGCTTCACATTCTGGGTTTTCAAAAGGATCTAAACATTCCCTGAGTTCATATGTTTAATTGTGAGAGTTTCATAAAAAAATGAATAATAAATATATCACCAAATAGAATGATAAAAATGAAGAAGGAACTGATACTTGAAATCATAAAACCACATTGAATTTCAAAGTATCAACAATAGACATTTAATCCCTAATATATGGTAGATTTTGAGTAAAAAGTAATCAATTGTTATATATTATATAGCATCTTTTATTCATAAATAAAATTTCTCCTAAACTTTCCAAGAATACGAACATTACACAATTTATTCTATGATGAATGTTGCAAGAAGTTAAGCAGTTCTATACACCCTGAGATCAACACCAAAAGCACTACGATACCTCTCAATGAACTCTGTTCGGCTGTAACTGGATAACATCTGCATATTTTACAAAGCACAATAACTGTTGAGTTTCATTATTGACTACAACATAGATGATAGAACAAGTTGGTCATCAAAACACAAATAGTTCCAGCTTTCTTACGGTCTCTTATGATGGAAGTTTAAAGGTTGTATGAAAGAGAATGACGAAAAATGAAACATGTACATTTTGGCTTAAATATCTTATCAATAATCTTTAATGACACTTTTTTTCTTGATTGATCAACTGTCACAGAAACAACAGAAAAATAGTTTTGGATTCTACAATGTAAAGCACGCGGAGATGACAATTAAATTAAGATCAACATGAATGATGATTACCATAATGTTCATCCTACTGAAGAAACAACATTAGCCATTGAGATAAAAAACACAACATAACTTTCTTCTTGATTCTATAAATGAATAGCTACCTCGTACGCCTGAATTACACGACGAATCATAGAATCAGAATAATTTCCATCTTTATTCACGTCCGGATGGAATTGCTTCACCTGCACAGCCACAAACCCGAAGTCGAATTGAAAATCAACTCAGAAAACAAAAATTCTACAATCAAAAAATAGCCAATCATAATCCGAAAACTCAAATGCATCGTTTACAAGAAATCTAGATTGTACAATTCAATTTTCATGGCAACGAGGGAAACCTAAGCGGCAAGGGAAGAGAGAAGCAGTACTTTAGCTCGAAAAGCGGCTTTGAGCTCGGATTCAGAGCAGGTCGGGTCGACGCCGAGCAATCTGTAAGCAGCTATAGCACTGGAGAGAGGCGCGTCTTCTCCTTCAATTCTTTGCCTGCAAATCGTTGCGAATCGAGAGTTTGATGAGGAAGGGAAGAGAATCGAGGATTTAGAAATGGAGGGAAAATTGGAACTGTAATTGGGAGAGCCAACGGTTTTTCGAAATGGAAGAACGGTAGGGGCTGAAGTGGAGAAACATAGCGCCTCCATTATTGGCCTTCGCGGAAAGTTGTTTTTGTTCCTAAATGGCTAAATTATATATAAGAATTTTCCAACTCTACTTCCAATTATTTTAAAAATATTCAAAATATATCCTTTAGATTTTTATTATTATTATTATTGTTTCAAAATAATTGTTTGAAGTGATACCATTAATAAATTTGATGAAAACATGGAGTGACATCTACATTTATGTTTAGAGGCTCAATTTTTCTTAATGAAAATTTATGGTTTAGACTGTTCGTTTCAAATTGGGATGAGAATGAAGAAGAAAATTTCGTTTTTCTATTTTAATTTTGGGAACAAAACAAATATCGCATTCTTCGACCCTGAATCGTACCTCGTCCCATCCCTATTTCTCAATTTCCAAATTTTAATCAATAAGTTCTTTGCATTGTACTTATTCTAGTAAAAAAAATTTGTATATATAATTTCTTTCAATCCCCCTCCCCTCTCTTATCCATCTTATTTGGAGTTTTCTAATGAAAGGAAGTTAGTTGAAGGGATAAGAAAGTCGACTCCATCCTTGCTCTGTCGATACTTCTCTACATATTTCAATTTTGTTCTTAAACAAAAAGAATACTTTAATGTATAAAAATTATATTTATTGTACACAGTAACCACTTCATAATTTTCATCAGAATAACTTCAACTATTCTAAAAAATAGATCATCGTAAAAGTAAACTAAAAACCTTCGAAAAATAGTTATATAAATATGTTTTTACCAAACTTCTATACTAAAAAACACAAAACTGTTTCAAAACAGCTCCCAAAGAGTTTCGATTTCTATGAAACTTTGACGGTTGGCCCGACCGTTATCGACTGGTTTCCTCTTGTCATCAGGATCCAAGTAGTAGAGGATGAACTTCTTATCAGGCACATATCCTTCATCTACCATGAGTACAAACAGCTCCATCAAAACTCCATAAATGATCTCAGCTTGTGGATGCATTTTGTCTCCAACAGTAAAACTATGCACTTTCTTGTCAATCTCAATCCAACTGATACCAGTTTCTTTGGCCATGCCTACCTCCTTCATCTTCCTAATTGTCCTTGCTCTTTCCTTCCAATTCCCTTCAGACGAATATATGTTGGCTAACAAAACATATGGGACCGGGCTATGTGGAGTTTCCGAAAACAGATGCTTGGCTGCATATTTCCCCATTTCAGAATTGCCATAGAGGCTGCAGGCGCCGAGCAATGCCTGCCACACGAGTAAACCTGGCCTTTCAGGCAGTTTCTCAATGAAATTTCTAGCTTCAGACAGCAGTCCTGCCCTACCTAACATGTCAACGACACAAGCATAGTGTTCACTCCTCGGATTCATCTGGTGGTCTTTTCTCATGGATTCGAGGAACTCCATGCCCTTTTCAACTAAGCCGACATGACTACAGGCATGGAGTAACGATAGAAATGTGATGTCCGTTGGCTTTGCACCTTCCAGTTTCATGTTCTCATAAAGATGTAGAGCTTTCGAGCCATCTCCATGCCGGGCAAATGCTGCAATCATGGAGTTCCATGTGACCGAATTCTTTTCTCGCATCCTATCAAAGACCTTGACCGACTCATCCAATGCTCCACACTTGGAGTACATGTTTATGAGCCCATTGCTCACAAAAGGATTGCAACCAAAGTTCTTCTTGACAATAAACGAGTGAACTTGTTGACCCAGCCTCAAAGATGTATCAGCACCAAACACCCCAAGAACAGCCGAAACGACATTTTCGTCGATCTCGATCCCCATCTTCAACATTTTCAGAAAGATCTGGATCGCTTCTTCCTCGCATCCATTCTGAGTGAACCCTGCAAGGATAACAGTCAATGAAACCATATCAAGTTCCTCAGCCGACTCAAAAATCTTCCAAGCATCTCCAATGCTACCAGATTTCGAGTACATATCCATCAGAGCACTCCCAATGCACAAATCTGATTGAATTCCCAACTTCAAAATGAGACCATGAATTTGGCATCCTTCCTCTAATGCCTCCAAACCAGAACAAGCAGTGAGTAAGCTCAAATAAGTTAAAGAATTTGGCTCCACAGAGCCACAACTCATCATCTCCCTAAACAGCTTCAGACTGTGCTCGTGATGCCCATTTTGAGCCAAACCAGAGATCACAGCCGTCCAAGTAATCACATTTCTCTCCCCCATCTCATCAAAAACTTGCCTCCCCAAATCAACACATCCACATTTAAAATACGAACTAATCAGAGCATTTCCCACAGTAATTTCTTGTTCATACCCACTCAAAAACGCCAAACCATGCATCATTTTGATAATGCAACACAACTCCAAGCCATCACAAGCAGCTAAAATCGTCGTCAAAGTAGCTTTGTCAAATTTACAATCACCAACCAAACACATAGCCTTAAAATAGCTAAAACCAACACAAAACATCCCATTTCTCATAAACCCACCGATCAATGCGTTCCACGAAACAGAATCTCTCGTGGGCATTTCATCAAACACCTTGACTGCATCGGGCAATTTACCACACCTCTCGTACATGGAGATGAGAGAGTTCATTATGACGACCCCATTTTCATGGTTGGAGAGATTGAAGCTCTTGATGATGGAGGCATGGAGGGAAGAGCCCAAATGGAGGAGCCCTTCTCGTCCACAAATGGATAGAAGGAAGCTTGTGTCTACATAGTTGAGGACGAATGTTGAGGAGGTTTCTGCAAATGGGTTTTGATGGAATTGGTTTCTGAAAGAGGAGATTAGAGAAGAGGCCCACGAGGGAAGCTTGGAGCTCAGTTTTTGAAATACCCATTTGAATTTCATCCATGAAATGAGACTCGGCGACAGCGACCTGTTTTTGTTTGGCTCCGGTTGGATGAAGAGTTTTTATTTTTTTATTTTTTTTGAGAAGTATAGTTCCCAAACCTAAATTAAATTACAGGTTAAATTACAAATTTAGTTTATGAACTTTTATTTGGTCTCTAAACTTTTAAAATTACAAATGTAGTCTTTGTACTTATGAATTTTTTAAAATTCACAAATCTACTAAACACAAAATTAAAATTTTAGGGATTCATTAGATATAAAATTCAAATTTATATCTAATAGATCAATTAATTTTAAAAAATTTTAAAATTTTCGAGATCTATTAGACACAAATTGAAAGTTCAAAAATCTATTAGACACAAAATTTAAAGTTTAGAGACATATTAGACACTTTTGAAAGTTTAGGAACCAAATAGACACAAACTTCAAAGTTCCTAGACTAAACTTGTAATATAACCTAAAGTGTATAAAGAACTATAGTTTCAAAAGCTTCATTTTAGCTGTCAAAGTGAGTTTAACTTAGCAATAATTAGCACATACTCTTGACCAAGAGGTTAAAGGTTCGAATCTCCCTCACCCCCAATTGTTGTTGAACTAAAAAAAAAACTTCATTTTAGCCCTAGACATTTGAAATTGTTTTCAAACAATCATTTCATTAGCTATTTTGTTAAAATGAAAATGAGAATATCAAATATTATGAGACGATCAATTAAAAAATGGATGTTACAGGTGAGCATACTTGGCAATGCATTGTAAAAAAAAAATTGAAGGGTTTTATAGAATGGTCTCTCGATTAGAGGGAGAAACATATTTAAGAGATGGAGTTCTAGTCAAAATAGTAAGGAAGGAAAGCCATACATTGTAAGAAGAGTCATGCACTGCTAAAAATCAATAATCTAGACTGTGAAAAGCCAAACACTGAAAAAGTCGAAGGGAAGAGGGGCTAAGAGAGAAAGCTTTGTGAGAAGAATATGTTTGTGAAAGAATGTGTGGACGAGTAACGTCAGTAAAAAGCATGAGTATGTAAAAGTTAGAGAACAACCAAGAAAACAATTGTCTAAAGAAGGAAGATAGTTTTCATCCTCAATGATAAAAAATTTATCGAGAAATAATGATCCAAAAGTTCAATTTTCTTGGAGTTCTTTGTTTGTCTCTTCCTCTTCTCCATTCATACCTTAATCTTAATTGTTACTGTATTGCCACAATATGTGTCCAATTGGAGAATTACATGCTTAATCCATTGTTACTTTCTTTAAAAGTACAACAAATAATGAAGTGCTGAGCATAGCTCAATTGGTTAAGGCATATACCTTCAACTAAAGGTCAGAGGTTCAAATCTCCTCATTTCCATATGTTGTTGAACTCTCACAAAAAAACAAAAACAAATATGAAGTAAAAAAATTAAAGCCTTGTTTGATGACAATTTCGTTTTTTGTTTTTAAAAATTATGCTTGTTTTCTTATCATTTCTTCACTATGCTTTTTAACCTTTTTTAACAAAACATTAGAGTTCTTGGCCAAATTCAAAAAACAAAAATAAATTGTTAAGTACTCTTTCTTTTTTAGCTCGAATTTTAAAAATATGTTTAAAAAGTATATTAAAAAATAAAAAGAAACTCAAAGTGGAAATAGGGTTTGAGACTTAATTTTTAAAAACCAAAAATAAATTAAAAATCAAATGCTTATCCAACCATGCCTAAAATTCCTATCCTACGTAAATCTCAAGTATACTAATGCTGGCCACATTGGCTTGATCATCAGTTTAAAAAAGCAAGCAGGCGAGAGAAGAATACTCGTACCTTTTAAATACAAATCCAACCCATTTCTTATACCAGTAAATTTCCAAGTTAAGTTCGAACCCATTTCAGTATCATGGTGTAGAGTATAACAATTAACAGAAGATGTCATTTCGCTATTTATCTACATTTGATTCATTGGGCAGAAATTACAACATTAATACATTATGTCAAATAACCAAAAACAACAACAACAACAACAAAATCAGGATTTCGCAATCGGCCGAGTGTTGTTCCACAACCATTGGTGAGCAGAACCTTCAAGCAATGGAGAAACCTGTACAACCATAGGAGTAAATTTACTTTGAGAAGTGAAGCCATTCATAAACATATTATGATACGTAGAAGTTTCCTCCTCCCCTCTCTCTATTTGAACACTTTTCCAAAGAAATATATTAAATTTATGTTTTACAAATTTTTTTAAAAAAAAGGATAATTTTTTTTGTAAGAGTTGTTTTTCTGCTCTCACAAATAATGTTTTCTAAGACAACTCTGTTGAGACAATGAATCCTCTTGTCTCTTCAATGATATAAAACCCATGCTCTTCCCCACCAATTGGGGGACTACCTGTCATAAGTCCTAACAAACTTCAGATGTTCTTCCCATTTTTGTAAATATGGATTTCAAGTGGATAATAATCTTAATCTATGATTATAGTTCCTAAAATTATTTTTAGAAATACAAACAGAAAACTGTTTTGTCAAGCTCCAAACAATTGATGCGAAATCAGAGAACCAGGATAGCTATTGTGGTATGAATTTCAAACCTTTTCCCAGACTTGTGAATGGTAATCATTCAGCCAATTGACTTCCGCAACAGAGAGCAAAGAGATCTCAACCAGTTTAGTCTGCATACGAAAACCGGCAAAAGTGTTCAAAACAAGGCGTAATAGAAAATTGGTCGCAGGATTTGGATCTCTCTGAAGTGGACATATTTTGACGTAAAAAATTCTAATCAACAGACAGTAGGCAGGCCACATAAAAGGCTTCAATCATTATAAACTACAATGATGCAAGCGTTTTTTTGTTAGAAACAAAACTATACTATATATGATAAATCATGACTCAAAATAAAAGGCTTCCTTAATATTTGATGCTAGTTCCTTAATATTCACTCTCTTGGTCTGGGATTTTGCTAGTTCATGACTCAAAACTTTATCTAGAAGTTACTTCTTTTTCTTTTTTTCTTCTAAGTCTAAGAATTAATTTGGAAGCCTTAAAAGCAACCTGAAACAAATATGGAGAATGCATTATGCGTGCTAACAGCTACATCCTAGTTAGAGGCAAAACAATAGCATAAATCCAGATGGGCTAGCTCAGACAGTCCATGTTCTTACGTATTTATTATTTCCCCTAAAATGCTTCCTACCTTGCAGGCCAATCATAGATGCTCGTATGTTGATCTCTAAAACAACATTGCCATATTCTCTAATTGTTTTTCTCTTCTATTACTCATCTGTATAATTTTCATAATTTATGACTAACTTGTTTACCTGAATGGGTACAAACGTGAGTTTTTCAAATCCTAAATATCCAATGCCTCCAAAACAGTTTGGAGTGTTAGCATCCCTCACGACAAGGAGATTCTGCATGCGAAGAACACCAAAATCACAGGTAGAACAATGAGCAAAAACATAAGCAGAAAGCTACAAGAGACACTCATAATATTAACATCTCTGTAAAATGTGAGAGTGAAAGTAAACTTGAACATTTTGTTTCTCTACCGCACAAATGGATCAAATTAAACAAGAAGTTGAAGATGCAAGAACAGTAGAAATGACTTTGGACTCTATGAAGAAAAGGTTGAGCTATTTCACGTTCAAAATATAGCAAAGGTCCAAGAAATTTTTATGTGTACACCCGTAAAAAAAAAAAATCAATGATACACATTTGTCCTTTATTTAGTCATTCCAATTAACCAGTCAAGTCTACACACCTAAACATTCTCACTTCATTAGTTTTACCTCAATCCTAATACCAAAAGAGTGGTCTTCATAGTAGCCTGGCTCATTGCTAACGATCATTCCATTTTGCAAGCCAGTCATATTCCCAAATCGGAAGCTTATACTTTGGGGTCCCTCATGAACATTTAGTGCAGCCCCTACACCATGCCCAGTCCCTGAAAGACAAGGGGGAGGGAAAAAAATAAAATAAAATAACTAATGTATATGTCTAATCAAGTCTACTCTATGCAAGTGTTTTGCACACAAGATCATTAGTCAATAGAAAAAAGAAATACCATGCCGATAATCAAGCCCAACTTTCCAGAGAGAGGCACGAGCAAATGCATCTAATACAAAACCAGGGGTATGCTGAGGAAACACTGCTTGATCTAAAGCTATATGGCCCTGCAATTGTTTAATATTTTGGAATGAAGCAAGAAATGCCACTGATATCACACACTAAAATGAAGCATGAGGTGGGATGGGAGGTAAGCAGTATAGGATCCACGATAGTTATAGCTTATAAGTTTTGAACGGTAGAAATGATAAGCAATTTTGAGGTGATGAAGTAAATGAATTAATGTTTTTCTACATCGGACAGAGATCTTTCCGAAAATAAATTTCCATAATATATAGGTCCTCCTTGGAATTCAATTAGGTACAGATGCAATTCGGTATAATATTACAGAAATGAGGCAAAGGAGATTTCATACTTGTAGGACTCTCGTAAAGCACTCTTTTTGATGAGTGGTAGGTTCACCAAAATGTACCGTACGAGTTATATCGGTTGTTCCATCAACATATTGTGCTCCACTGTCCAATAGAAAAAGTTTATTTGCATCCACAACAGAACAATCACTAGGTTCCGGTTTATAGTGTATGATTGCACCATTTGCACCAGAGGCTGAAAAATCATTAGAATAATAGGTAATGAAGCTGAAGAAACTAAGAACAGGAACATTTAATCAAATAACAGATTTACAAAAAAAAAGAATTGCACAAGACATTTTACAGACCACTAATAGTATCGAAACTTGTGTCAACAAAACCATCTTGCTTTTTACGAAATTCCAGAAGTTTGTCTGCAACCTCAACCTCCGTTAGTTTGACACCATTAAGAATTTCCTCTTCGAACCAGAACCAGAATTGAGCAAGAGCAGCTGCATCTCTACAGGAAAATATTGTACCACATATCACTAAACAAAATAACTAGTTTTAAGTATATTACGAGCATATACACTGTCTGGTGCCGAAAAACAGGAATAATTAGCAAGTACTGTATATCCAAAATGGATAAGTTGTAGGCTGTAGCAGGTCAATAGTTACTATATCAAAAGATATTTCAAATTGCTTGGCAGTATTACACAATCAAGGGTGAAGCAAAATGTTGATGACAGAACACTGTTTTTTTTTTGAGAAGGATGACAGAACACAGTGTTACCTCAAATGAGAATTCCGCATCCCTTCTAATTCAGCATGATTTTTTATTGCCTTTGCTATTGAAACTGGAGATGACTTATAGACTCCAGTAGGTCCAACCTGACTATTTGAGGTCTCAGAAGTCTTACCCTTGCCTTTTCTTTTATTCCCAAGGCGTATATAGTATTTATCACATGCACTCCTATAAACATTGGCAATTGCAGCATTAACTGATGATGTGTCCAGCCAAAGATTAACTCCACTTTCTGCCAAACTGAAAAAGAATTCAGCCATCATTGAAATAAAGGTATGAGTATGACCATATACATGAGCAATAGGAAGCATTCTGATTGCTGCAACATTAAAAATTGTACTTGATAACCGAGGCACAAAGGGATACCTTCATTCACAATGTAAAACATGTGAAGAATATCACATTTCACATTTCATTCTTTTTCCATAATCCTAGTCCCTAAGCATACCATGAAAGTGAAACTTGCTCATGAAAGTTTCTATATATTTCACATTCAAATGTAAGGTCTGGTTGGTCCATGTCTATTTTAGTGCTGATGCATCTTCCATATAAAAAATAAATTGGAAAGCAAAAATGGTTTAAAATAATATAGAAAACAATCCCCATCCTAAAACATACTCAGAGGAAAGAGTTTCAATCAACGTAACTTACTTTTCAATTTCAGAAATAATAGAATCATATGGTCTTAACTCGACTCCAGCACTTTTCAAGTGATCCATCACCTCTGATGAGACTTTAGAATTATCTACAAACAGTTTTGCTCCATCAATTTCAACTATCAAGTATGCATACATAACAGGTGAGTTTGGAACATCATTTCCTCTCTGCAAAGGAATAGAAAAATTATACATAGAATGTTCTACTGAATACCATTCATTGTAAGTAGTAATAGAAAAAAGGCAGAATCACATTCTTCAAGTTCTCTAACTTGAAGACTAGAAGTTCAAATAAAAGTAATGAAAACAAGAGGGATAACATTGTAGTTTGCGGCTAAAATTTTGAAAACCCATAAAAATTTCACCTTTAGTTATTTTAATAACAATAAAATAAATAAACCTTCAAACGAAAAGGTTAGGAACAGATAGAACTTTACCAAGTTCAACAGCCAGGCAATTTCATCAAGCATAGATATAATGATTGCAGATGAACCAGCTTCTCCAAGCTCAGACCTCAAAGAAGCTAACTTTGATGCAACATCTAAACCAGCATATCTAAGATCATGCACTCTTATAGGCCCTTTAGGTGGCTTTGGTCTTGATTCTTTCCATATTTCATCCACGAGATTGTAATCATATAGGTAAACCAACTTGTGATTTGTCCTCGAAATGGTCTCCTTCAAATCTTCTGCAGCATCGGCAGAAAACAGAAACTGCTCCCTTCACGAAATCAATAGGTGGCATTAGATAGAGGAAGGAGTAGACAAAACTGAAACATTCTGTGGTTATACAGGTTTTAGAATCAAAATTCAGAACCAAGTTAAATTTAGAAAAGAGAACAGGGGAAAACATCTTAAAAGAATGCAAAAGAAAAATTGCTCACAGGATCAATTCCAACTACACCACCAGGAGCTAGAGTATCAGCAAGCCATTCACTTGGGGTGGGCACTCCGTGATTTCCAGCTCGCATGAGAATCCAACTGGAGTTTAGCTGCTTCTCAGCCTGATCATCAACAATAGGAAAATTATTCTCACAATCTATAGATGGCTAAGGAACAAGAGAATGTGCAAATTTCAATCTTCAACCTGAAGAAAATACCGTCCATCTGTCCAAAGTGCTGCTTTGTCCTTCGTTACAACAGCAGTTCCAGCACTGCCGGTAAATCCAGAAATGTAGGCCCTCCTCATGTAACATTCTGCAATGAACTCACTCTGAAAACAGCAACAAAATAGAACATCCATAAAAAAAATCAACAGCAGAAAGTCTTAATTACTCAGATTTCTCCTGCCCACAAAAAATATCCTCCAGAATAAACATTGCACAGTTGAGTAACACCAACACATCCAAATGAATTTATGCTCCAACGACACAGAAAAAACCAGGCGAATCGAAATTAGGAAACCGACCTGGTGAGCGTCCTGCGAGGGGATTACATAGGCGTCGATACCAATGCTGGGTTTCGAGAACATCTCGCGGAGAGCCTGAAGCTTGGAATCGGGCTCATCCTTAGGGTGGGGCCTTCTGAGGTCCGAGGAAGGCTTGGCGGTGATGGAGGAGCAGTTTCTGATGGTGGAACGTCGTAGTCGGCGGGAAATGGCGGCGACAACAGGGGATTGGGGATTGAAATAAGGGGAAGTTGGGAAGGTTGAAGAGATGAAACGGAGGTAGAGAGAGCTTGAAGATGAAGAAAGAGAAGATGAGAGTGAAAGAGGACGAATCGCTTGCGACGGTAGTGAGTGCATCGTCTGACAGAGAAGATAAGGTCCCTTCACGCTGCAACTTCGTCCCGCCGGTCCGGCCACCAGTTTTTATCGAATTCTATTTTCTTTTCAAAGGAATAATTAAATTTTTTTAATTCTAATTTCTTTTAGTAGAAGTACACGGTTTAAACTTCTAACCTTGGCGAAGAATTATACCTCAATTACCATTAAGATATGTTTACTTGAGCTTTAATTCTAATGTTTTAATAGAAAATCAAAATCAAAAGGTTATAAAGGTTAAAAAATTATCTTATCCTATTGATGTAACCATTTAATTCCCAAACGTTAGTTTGTATCAATTTAGTTTTATACTTAAATGAATAATAATTCTAAAAATTTGTAATAATTCAAGCTCCGATTGATTACCATTTGGTTTTTTAAAATTAAACTTACAAACACTACTTTTCCTTATGTGTTTCTTTCTTTTGTTATCTATATTTTAACAATGTTTGCAAAATTCTAGTCAAGTTTTGAAAACTTAAAAAATAGTTTAAATTTTTTTAAAAAAAAAATTGGTTAAAAATTCAAATGTTTCCTTAAAAAATATGAAAACTATTGTAGAGAAATGACGAAAAAACAAATACAATTTTCAAAAATAAAAGCAAAATAGTTATCGGAACCTTGAAAAATCTCAATAAAATTAGATATATTTAAAAAAAACGTTGATTTTAATTATGTACATTAGCCTTTATAATTTGTAAACACATTTGTGTTGTCTAACTAGTTTATATATTAAACTTTAACAACAATATTTACGATAACGATTAAATCGTTACAAAATTTAAATTATAAGAATTAAATTGTTACATACTAAAGTTTATAGACTAAATTGTTACTAATTTAAAAGTATAAACACTAAATCGTTACTAAAATAGAGGCAAGTGGCCAATATACCAATGCTAAATTGTTATTCTAAAAAAAAAATACTAAATCATTATAAAATAAAGTTAATGGACTAAATTATTACTTCAAAAGTAATGAAATCGAAGTGTTCTTTTAACTTTTAAAAAAATTAATTATAATTTTTTAAATTAAATATTTTTTTGGAGTAAACTTTTTCTAAAACTCTTCTAGATAAATTTAGTTACTTTGTTTAAAATGTTTATAATAAGTCTTGACCTTTAAAATTTGTCTATTTAGCTTTTATATTTTCAAAACATTTGGGTAGATTTTTAAGTTTCCAATTTTGTATTTAACAATTTTTTTTTCATTACATTAATCATCAATTTAATGCTATAGTCAACATGAAGGTAACTTAACTGATTGATGTATTACTTACCTCTTTAAACGTAGGCTTTAAATCTCCAATTTCAAGAAAATAAAATAAGGTCTTAGTTTCTCATTAGGGTTAAAGTGGCATGTAGCTCAAGCTAATTGATATTCATTTACTTAAAGTCGAAGTTTCAAATCTCCATAAAATTTGTTGTACTAAAAAAATGGTCATTATGTCTATGTTAATAGAATTAAATATATAATTTAACAGAAATAAAGTAGGAAATAATTAAAAACCAACACATCAAAATTAAAGCATGTAAAAAGAAAATCGATTGTTGAATAGACGATTATAACCCTAACTTTGAACATATTCTCAATCCTATCCCTCATCATCCTTGAGTAATTTGATCAAATAAATAAAGCCCAACTAATAACCACCATTCATCTCTCTCTCTCTCTCTCTCTAAAATGGGATGCTGTTGCGACCAAGACGACGACGTTGAGATCCTGAGGCACCTCAATCCCTCGCCGGCCGTTCAGTCTCCGCCGCCGCCGGATTCCTCGACTGCCGTACTGTCTCCGATGAACTCTCACTTCTTCGCCCTCTCCTGCCGCGACATCCTCCGCCTCATCTTCGAGAAGCTTTCCATCCCCGACTTGGCTCGTTCCAGCTGCGTTTCCCGTCTCTGGCACTCCGTTGCTTCCGATCAGGAAATTATCGCCGGAGCTTTCAAAGCGCCGTGGAAGGTGAAGGACGTGGTCGGCAAGCCGAGCTCCGGGAGCTTCTGGAGAGATAATTGTCTTGGAAAGTTTGCGATCTCTCATCGGATTCTCCGCGGCGATAGCTTGGCTAGTCTTGCCGTTAAGTATTCGGTTCAGGTATGGGCTTCCGAAACTGTTATTGTTTAATTCATGTGGAAGTGACTGGAAATTAGGGATAGAACGAGTAGGATTTCTGATAGTTTATTCAGTTTTGAGGAGTTGCGATCATCAATTTTCCTTGATTGTACTTTCTATCTGGCTAGAGTTTAATCTTGTTTATCTGAAGAACACGACTATCCGACGGTTTTATGGCTGTTCAAACTTCAAAAGTCCTCTTACTGAATTCTTCTTTATTTGTTGAAGGTGAAAACAGGCTAACTGAATGTAAGGGAACTAGAGTATAGTGAACATTTTGAACTTTCAGTATTCCTGTTGTAGCTAAATGGTTTATTGCAGCAATGTAGCTTATAGGTACTCATTTTCATGTACATTAATCTTGAAGAATCACTGGTGCTCTGAACATAAATTGAAATTTGTATACCTTTCACAACATTACATAGGCTTCAAAAATTGAAGAGTTGATTTGTACTGATACTCTGTAGTTTGTGTTCCCAACTCTCAAGTCCTTGTAAAACATCAATTAGGAAGGACGGGGTCATGTTCAATTGTTGAGATCCAACTCTTTTTGATGGCTATGGACTTTGATGTATTGTTGAAATCACTAGTCGTCTGAATAAACACTTGAAACTTGTATGTCTTTCACCTTAATATATGGTTTACGAAAATGATGAATGCATTTGGTTTTGTAGTTTGTAGTTTTTTTCCCCAACTCCCGAATCCTTGTAAATTGTAAAAAATCAATTAGGCAGGGTCAAGTATAATTGTTAAAATCAACTCTTTTTGGTGGCTATGGACTTTGGTGTATTGTTGAAATCATGAGTAGTCTTAACAATAGTTTAAACTGTATATCTTTCACAACATTACCTGGGCTACAAAAATGAAGGTGCAGTAGTTTGTTTTCCCAACTCCCAAGCACTTGTAAAATATCAACTATGAAGGGTATTTTTCTTGATGGTTATGGACTTTGGCGTATTGATTTCGTAAATATATTGTTCTTGATGGTTATGGACTTTGGTATGTTGATTTTGTAAATATATTGTTCTTGCAGGTTATAGACATAAAACGTCTAAACAACATGATGAGCGACCATGGCATATACTCAAGAGAAAGATTGCTAATCCCCATTGGCAATCCCGATATACTTATCAACAGTATCTGCTACATCGAGATGGATGTTATTGCCAAACGGGAAGTTGCAGTGTTGTATTTGGATGGAATCCCCATGACCCATCATTTGTATGGTAAGGAGACATGTGATCAGGGTATGTCCTCTGTTCAAGTGAAGAAGCGGGTACTTCATTCATTGAGTCGGAGCATGATGGCCGACGATGAAACTGCTCAATATTACTTATCCATTTCCAATGGCGATCCTCGAGCTGCTCTCACAGAATTTGCCGAGGATATCAGGTGGGAGAGGCACATGGGCATTGCCTAGTTTCAGAAAGGTAGATTGTTGCTTGGAGTAAAGATAGTGTGAACTATAAATGCTACCGAGGTCGGTAAAGCTTGGAATACGGTTGCTTTTGACTGGACCGTGTCTATCTTCTCCATCTCCACAAAGAATGATCAGACTAAGAATCCATTTTCAGCACCATTTCACTGATTGGTATGTACATCTACATCTACATTCTTCCTGTCATTTGAGTGAGGCCTTTGGCCATGTTTCCCTATTGTATATATGATGTCTTTTCATATTGCTTGAAGATGATGATGCTATAATCATTGTAACTGTAAATTGAAGGTACTTGGGAATTAAAAACATGTCTATTTGGTCACAAAAGTTGTAGACAAACTTCTCTTCCCTCAAGAATTTATGTCCATAAAGATTGAATTAGGGGTGTAAGTGAGTCTGTTTGTGTTAGTTTGACATCAGACCAACATGTTGATGTCGGGAGAAATGTTGTTCCTGACGTAAAAATCAGCCAAAAAAATCTGAATGACCAGCCAAAGGGAACCGATCGAAACCGTTGCAACAACTAAAATCGACCAAAATTGAACCAATTGAAGTACTTTTTGTTTGCTATCAAGACTGAACGAGATGTAGATGAAAGAAAATTGAACTATCATAAGCAAGTTCATTTTACCATAGGGCTTGAAGACCCTACCATAGCTTCAATGGAAAATTCAAACTTAAAACTTTGAAGCTCAACAACTAAATACATGAAAATTGAATTATTAGCTGAGATCTTAAAAAGCATATCGCGTATAAGAAGTAGAATTAATACGATGAATTCAAAAGCAGGAACAAACCCTTCCAACCAAGACTAGTCTACCAAATTGATCGAACCAGCTTGGTTCAGTTGAATCAATTAATTTTTCTCATTTCTGATTTCCCCCCTTAAAAGCCTATGTTTAAGGATAATATTGGATTAGATCCTGACAAGTTGACAAATTGTATGTAGCTAAAATGTTTTTTTCTTTTTGAGGCAAAATGTAGCTAAAATGTTGAGAGTAAACTTAATGTTTATTATTATGCAATCCCATATACTTTTGTCCAATTCATTTAAATGAGATCAAGTTAATTTGAGGCAGCATTAGAATTAAGATAGTGAGAAATTCATATTCTGCTGAGTTTTGTATAGCTTTATGAGTAGTGTTAAAGAAAATTTCAAAAATATTTTTAACTATATAATTAAATATAATAAAAACTTTAAAAAGTGATTTTTATTAGTTAAAGGCACTTTTCATCAAACTCATCCTTTTTTTTGAGACACATCAAACTCATCTTAAATCATACAAAATTGATTGTAGCAAAGACAATATTCCTGTTGTTTTATAATGTTTAAATTGAATATCAATTTAAAACACATGTTTGTATTATACTATTACAGAATCTTATTAATTAAAAAAGAAAAAGAAGCTAAATATTAAATATTAAAATAGATTAGTTATGCTTTCTTAAAAAAAAAAAAAAGAAGAATGATTAGTGACGTTTAAAATAAATATGTGTTTTAGATTGTCTTCTGGTCTTTATCCCCTTGGAGAATCTTCTCTTTTAGGACGAGAATAAAGAAGGTGATTATATAATCCCCATTTGCAAAATTATATTAGTTTGTGACGTAAATTGCAAATTGTACTAAACTTTTTCATTATCTTTATTTTTAATCTATTGTATATATACCGATAAAGACTTTTTTTTAGTACAACAAATGTGGGGATGAAGATTTTAAACTTCCGACCTCAAAGTAAGAAATACATGTCGATTACTGCTGAACTATGCTCACTTTGACAACTCATAAAGACTAATAATTACTTTGTATGCACCAAAAGAAATATTTATTACATTAATGATGAAACATTTACTCATTCATTAAACTCCTAAAAAAGAAATATTCATTGCACTCACTATTTAACTATATAGAAAATTCATATAAATACTGAAAAATATATAAAATTGGCAAATATATATGCTAAATAGATAACTCAATCTCTAATTCCATCTTTAATTTCTTTAAAAAGTTTCAATTTCATCCTTTAATGAATTGATTTTTTTTAAGGGAAAATTTTAATTTTTACTCCTAAACTTATCATGTTGTATCAATTTTCATCTCAAATTTTCAATTTCATTAAATTGGACCTTAGACTTAGGTAAGTGTTTCAATTTCTACCCACCGTTCATTTTTCTCTAATTTACCTACTAATTTTAATAAAAAGAAATATAAAAATCTCTAGAAAACTCACTAATTTCAATAATATCAAGTTTTGAACAAATTTTAGTTTGATGAATGCACAAATTAACATTGAATAACTTTGCCAAAACTCACAAATTTTAACAAAAACTTAGCTTTAATGTCACTTTTCTTTGAAATCCTATCAATTTTGTACCATACATATGATTTATAATTTATTGAATGCATATGAGAATACTTCTTTTAACGATATTTCGAATGAAAACTTATTAGAGGGAAAAAATTGTAACACACCTTTTTAAGTTCAAGGTTAAAATGGCAACACGTACTTAAGTTTGAGATGCAGTTTGATGAAAGTGAAAGTTTTGGTAAAAATTGATACATTTTTGATAAGTTTAAGCCCTGTTTGATAACCATTTAGTTTTTAGTTTTTGAATTGTGCTTGTTTTCTCATCATTTTTCTACAATGAGTTTCATCGTTCTTAAAAAAAACATTTGAATTCTTCGCCAAATTCTAAAAACAAAAACAAGTTTTTGAAAACTACTTTTTTTAGTTTTCAAAATTTGGCTTAGTTTTTGAAAACTAAAAAGTAGATAACAAAAAAAATGAAACCTATAGGTAGAAGTAATATTTATAAGTTTTTTTTAAAAAACAAAAAACCAAAAACCAAATGGTTATCAAACGGGGCTCTGGTAAAAATTGAGGTTTTCCTTTTTATTTTTTTTATTGCCACAATACACATTAAATTTTAGGAGAAACAAAATCATTTTTTACCCCTAAACTTGTCAGGTTGTATCAATTTTTACTACAAACTTTCAATTTCATCAAATTGTACCTCATACTTAGTTAAGTGTTACAATCTTAGCCTTAAACTTGAAAAAACATTGTAATTTTACCCTCTGATAAGTTCTCGTTCGAAAAATCATTAAAAAAAAACTATTCTCATACATGTTCAATGAATAATATAAAATGTATGTATTGTGAGTTTTGACAAAGTTATTCAATTGTTAATTTGTGCATCCATCAAACTTAATGCTGTTGCCAAATTTCAGACAAGAAAAATCTCACTTGACCTTCATGACATGACAACAACCGTTAAAAATTGTATTTATGAGAAAAACGTGACCTACAAACTCAAGGAAACTTGAGCACCGGTGTAGTACTTGCTACACAAGCTCCGATGCTTAAGTCAGAAAACTTTTTAGGAGTGTAGCAAGTGTGTAGAGAATGAGAACTTACCTCTCTTCTTTGAGAAGAGAACTTAAATACTCATGTTTTAGGATTTTTTGGAGGATTCCTCATAGGAATAGGACGAAAAAGGACTGGATTGGGCTGAACGAAGGTTGCACAGGCTAAGAGGAGAAGAGACAAGGCCCAAAAATAGGCCTTGTGGTGGGGTCGGCCTCGACCTCAGGGACTTTGGCCTCGGGCTAGGTCTGATCCTCTTTTTTCTATTCGTTGATTTGGTTCTACCTCGATTTCAACCCGTTTTGATCCATATTGGGCTTTTTAGCTATGTTTTGCATTTTCTTGTGATCTTTCTAGCCAGTCCTTATGGTTCAATTTCACCCATAACATTAGCCTGCACTTCCTAGTTAGAATTTGTAGTATGAGTTTATGAGCTAACTGCATGGAGCTTGACTTGGAAGTGAAAATTTTATTCTTTTGGAGTCATTAGGACATTTCAAGGCTCAAGGCGAGCCTTGAATTATCTTTAGGATTGCTGTTTGACCTCGTGGGGATTATTTCAGTCTTCCTAAAATGTCATTTTCTTTGATTTCCCGTAAGAATTTGAGGGTTTCGAGATGTACCTCAGATCATCCCCAGGATTGTCGTCCAATCCCGTATGAAACATTTTAGTCTTTCCTAGTGGGTAAGATTCTCTTATGGATTTGTGTGTTCATCCACTTTCTTGAAGAAAATTTAAGGCTCCAAGGTTAATCCTTGGATTCTCTCTCCAAGATTATCGTCCAACCCTGTAGAGAACATTTCGGTCTTTCTCAGGGGGTAAGATTCTCCTCTAGATTTGCGATATGTATCGCTTTCCTAGAGAAATATAAATTCAAGGTAGTTCTCGAATTTTCAAGTGAGATTGCTGATAACTCTCATTCATGAGGGATATTTAGCTCTAAAACCTAAGTTTATTATCGAGAAATTATGTGTTTATTGTTGCAAATCATGTAATATAGAGCAAGTTTAAATAAAAACGAGCCAAGCATGAGTTTTCAACCATGAGTTGTTAAAACAAAGAATTAGGTGAAAAATAAATCAATTATTGAAGGATTTAAGAAACTTTTATGGTTTTGAATAGAAACTACTGAAATTGCAATTGCAATCTTGAAAGACAAAATACAATTGTAATTGCAATTCTGGGTAGACACAGAAAAAACGAGAATTTTGGATTTTGTGCGATTTTGAAGATATTCTTGAGATATTTTTCTCGACTCTTAGCATTAATGGCAAGGATCTTTCCATACACTAAAGTTAACAAAAATCCTAGCATTTAGAGGCTATAAATGCTGGTTAAGGGCTCTCAAATCATCATATTTGATTCTTAAAAAATCTTAGATCCTTGGAGGATTTGCTTCGTCTCTCATGTGTGCTTGCTATTCATACTGTTTCCAGAAATCAAGAACTCCCGACTTGTGATTCGATCCAATCCAGACGAAAGTCTTGGATTTTCAAGACCCGATTCTCCTTGTAAAAGGTTGATTCGAGTTCAATTGAAGAAAGTCTAGAAAATCCTTCAAGTTCTTGTTTTCATTTGTATTTTCAGAATTTTGTTCCAGCTTAGTTTATGAGTTTTTGTTTTTGTTTAAGTGTTGTACTTTCATTGTTTAAGTTGTTGTATTGTTTTTACTTTATCCCAATCCTTTATTTTAGTTATGTAATTTTATTCTGTGACATTTCATTCTAGCAAAGTTATTTAAATAAAGTTTTGAAGTCAATTTGGTTTTGAACATTTCAAGCTTTAATTTCTCTTTACTACTTTTGCAAGTTTATCTTTCTTTCAAGTTATGAAGTTTCTTTTGTTTTAAGCTTATTTATTTCTTTCTTTAAACATGAGCTAATTCTATCTTTGTAGAGAAAGTATTAAGGCCTAATATGTAAGAGTATCTTTGCTTAATCTTATAACATTATTTTTTTTTATTGATTAAAGTTTTTATTGTGAGTCTAGTTTGATCACCTAGCTTCACATACAACGATTGAGTCTAATGTTGAAAAGGTTAGATAAAATTAGGTTTTCATAAAAGCAATTTAGCAAAGGAGTTTAGAAAGAAGACCTTGATTTTGATCCTAGACATAGGGAAAACAACCTCTAAAACCAATAGGATTGGGTTTACTTTTACCTAAGTTTGAATTAGCCATATAAATATAGGTTTAATCGCTTAGTCTTCTAAAAATGTTTTTAATTAAGATCAAATCAAAGTTGAATCCAGTTTACAATGTTTAAGTGTGTTGAGTGATAATTCTCATTCATGAGGATTATTTGGCATTTAAACTTAGTTATATTTGTGATTTTTATTCATATTATTTGATGAAAAATAAAAAAATGCTTGAATTTAATCACATGATTGATGGAAGACCTTTAAATTAAGTAAGTTGAGAAAAGAAAACAAAAGAAGAAAAAAAATTCACACTTACTTAACGTTTTGATGTAGGATTTTCGTGGAATGTAATTGCTATGCAATTGCAATCTGGCAGATCTGGAATTTAAGTAAAAAACGAGAATTTCGGGATTTTGAAGGAAATTAGACCCACGAATTCAGCAAGATGATTAGCCATGATTGTCCATCAACCAAGAGGGAAACCCTAGCATGAGATCCCTATAAATATTGAACAAAGAAGCCGAACAAAGAGAGCTCGATTAGAGAAGATTTTAGTTTATGTTTTTTTGGGTTTTCTTACTTTCTGCAATTTTTCATTTTTTAGTTTTTAGTTGCTGTTTTGTTTTATTTTCTTATAGATCTCAGTCCGAATCTCTTCCTCAATCCCATCACAACAAGAGTTGGCATTGGTTATAAACAAATCCTTGTTGATTGAGCACGATTGTTGGGAGGAATTTTTGTTTCACTTTTGGGTATTGTTTCCCCGACAGTAGCATTTTTGTTTTCATTTGTGGATTTTATTTTTCTAGTGTTCTTCATCTTAAAACTTCCAGAATCCTTCTCTCAATCCCATCTACCTAAGAATTGGGTATGGTTATGGACAACTTCCTGTTTGATTGAGTTATGGAGAATGGGTTTTTAAGATGGTTGAAATTTCAATTTCTGCACTTTTGAAATTCTGCAATTGGGTGAAAATAGCCACTGGTTTGTCGTTCAATTCAGCAAATTTAATTTCTGTTATTGAATTTTGATTACAGCTTGTTAATTTAAGTTGTGGTAATTTTACTCTCTGCTATTTGAACATTTGGGAGCCTACTGGAATTCGGTTTTTGCCTATATATATTTGCAAGTTTCTTCAAATTTTGAGCTTATGGTTGTTTTTCACTAGGCAGTGGAGTTTCTTATTTTTGAGAAGTCTTCGGTAATTTGGGTTTACTTGCATAACTAAAAGTTGTTAATCCCTTCGTTCAAAGTTATAACAAAATAAATTTCTTGGACATCAAGTCGTATTTACAATTTGTAGCACGCCATTTATTGTTGGAACAATGAATGTTATCACTTTTAATCTCATTGTTTTTGTTAATTTAATTATATTTTTCTTTGGGATTCAAGTTTGTGGATGCCCTAGAGGAAAGATGTAAAGCTCGAGAGTAAAAACAATCTAGCTAATTCTTGAACTCTAGTTTGCTTTTGGTGAGTTAATTGTTGGGTAAACCTAGTTGGCCATCTAGTGTTGCTTGCCAAGCTATAACTTAATACCGAAAGGGTTAAGGGAAGCGGATGTCGCAAAAGCAATGGAGGAAAAGGCTTAGACATAAGTCTGAAATATCGACCCTAGACATAGGGCGAGACTCCAAAACCACTAGAATTGTGCGCAAAAATATCTAAGTTAGATTAGCCATAGAAATATAGGTTTAATCACTTAGTCTCCTAAAGATACTTCATAGAGGGTCGAATAGAAGTTGAATTCGATTTAATTAGTTCGTGAATTAGCTACGATTGCAATTGCCTTCTTGTTGCATTTTCTTTCCAAATGGGCATTATCAACTTGAATCCCTTTTTCATTTCCATTGAATTTTCAAATAATTTTATTTTAGTCACACCTCTCAAATCATTTTCACCCTCGGTTACCTTAACTTGCAATTTGTCAACTATTTTGTGCCAACTAAAATTCATTTTATTAAACCTCGTTCCCTTGGGTACAATACTCTGGAATACTTCCAGTTTCTTTATTACTTCGATCACGTGCACTTGCGTGTAGCGATAAGCACCGATCAAGTTTTTGGCGCCGTTGCCGGGGAACGACATTTCAATAAAATTTATTTTTGGCACACAAATTGTGAGCAGATTGCAATTGAATTGCAATTGCATTGCAGTTGCAATTCTTATATTGTAGAAAGCCCAATTCTTGTTTACATTGTTTTGCAGGTTGAGGGAGAGCAATTGCAAGAGGAGAAAGACACAACTTAGGATTGAATTGCTTGAGATAATCAACAAGATGGAAGACATCATTGCAACATTGAGCGCACAAGCTTCATCATTAAGCTACATGATGGAAACTTTAATGATGAGAAATTCCATAGCTCCTACTAATCCTATCCCTTCTATTTCTTGTATTTATTGTAAAGGAAGTCATTCATTTGATAATTGTTCTTATAATCCTGATTCTTTGTGTTATGGATTTCTACCCAGATTTGCAAATCAACATCAGTACTAGTGCTTCCAGCAAGGGAAGATGATTCCAAAAGAGCCAAGTATCGCAGAACTCGCGAGGGAATATAGAGCAAAGAACGATGTTGTAATGCAAAGTCAAGCCACATCTCTACGGAGTTTGGAAATCCAGGTGGAACACATTGCAGATGAATTGCAGAACAGGTCCCAAGGAATTTTTATCGAGAACAGAGAGACTTCAAAACAAGAACAAGAAGAAAAATAATGTGAGGTGGTGTCACTTAGAGCGGAATTGGAACATGAGGATCTCAAACTCCTAGTAAAATCAGAAAGCGCTCTAATACTTGAAAACACTAAGGAGCCAGAAGGGAGAGAAGAGATTAAAGATAAACCACCTCAAGAAAAGAAGGAACCACCCAAGGAAGTTGCAGTGAGCTATGCAGTTGCAATTTCACCACAAATGACATTGAGTAAAAATTGTAATTGCATTTAAGCCACAAGTCCATTCAAGATGCATGATCATGCTTGGATCCCTTCTTTTTATCATTCTCATTTCCATTTTTCGCGACAGCCATCCCAATTATTGTTTTATACTGGTTACCTAAGCTGCATTTTGAGAACATCTTTTCTTATCTTTTGGATTTTGTTACATTCGTTCCCTGTGGGAACTATACTTGGAATATTTCCTCTTTATTACTTGTTTGTTTTGGGATTTATGCCCTAAAGCCTCGTAATTAATAATTTATTTAATAATTAATAATAATTTTGATTATTTTATTTTCAATATAATATTATCCATATATGAAAAATCTAAGGTTATTAGTATAATCTTGAACAGTATGTGGTTGACATATGAGAGGATCATGTTCAAGAAATAACCTAAAGGGTCATAGTATATGGATAAGGTTGGGTGCCTTATCTTGGTAATACTATTGATACGACCCACTTTGTAATAGTTACAAATGATTTGATCCAAATCATTCATGTGGAGACATGTAAGTGGGGGTATCTTATACAATGAATTTATATAAGACTGGACCACAAAATATTTAATCTCTCTTTATAAATTCGTTAATTGAGAATATTAATATTTCATCAGGATGATCATATGCGACTCGATCTTAATATTGAGTGAGTTATGAACTCCTGCTTGTGAGGGCTTGTCATTTGATTTGCATGGGTGAGAGTGGCTTTTATAGCCGATTCAATATGCCTACCATTTTGGGGACCTGGCCAAATAGGGAGTTGAGAACATAATCTCACGAGATGAAATTCATTTCCTCCCATATAGGGTAAGTAGATGAGTAGTTCCCTTAAGTGCTGATTTCGGGACTTGAACAACAGGGCCTCACCTTCTCACTGACCCTAGAGGGACTTAGTTTATAATTAGATTATAAACAGATTGTTCATTAGATGATCAGTGGTACTTAAGGTGCAAAATGTAATTATAGGGATAAAACGAACTTTTGACCCAGCTGTAATTACGAACAACTCGTGAAGGATCGACTTGCATGTAATGATTATATCTATGGACACAACTTGTCCTACAGTGCATAATAGTGCAACTTCAGGCCTATAGTGGAGTGACCTATAGTTAATCAATGAAAATTAATTAATTAAAAAGTTTAATTAATTGATTTTGTATCATTGGAACTTATAATCTGTAGGTTCATAAGGTCCCCTTGCTAGCTCATAGTAACACTAAAAGATCAATATAGTTGAAAGAAAAGTTTGAAATGTTCAAATTAATATTTAATATATTAGATATGTTAAATATATAAGAGGAAAATATATTTATTGTATTTGATACATTAAATATTAAAATAATTAATGTATACTGATACATTAAATAAAAGATATTTATAGAATTTGAATAAGATTCAAATAAATAAATATTGTAGAAGATTTGAATGAGATTCAAATAAACATAAGATATATTTTAATATATTAGATATTAAAATACAATATTTTAATTATGACAAAGATTTTCCCTTGGTCTCTGTAAATAAGACCCTTGAGTTGAGTCATTAGATATAACGCACATATCCTCAATAGAAAATTAGAAAATTTTCTCTAGACCTCTTCCTCTCCAATCCCTTGTGGATTTTCTTTCAAGAGGCTCCCACAAGCCTTGGTCCTGTACTCCATAAAAAACCTCACGATTACGAAAATGCACTAAAAATTTCGAAGAAGAAACCAACCTGTTCAAAGATCAGGCAAATCGATAACACAAAATAGCTCAAACTCAGAACTCCCCATCCATAATGCATGCCCCCTAAAAAAGGATGCAGAAGCTCGTAGGGAAAGCAAAAACTTCCAGATCAGAAAATGAACATAGATTGAGTCAGAGAAACACAGGCATAGATGAAATCCTCAAACAAGCATCACCAATTTGACTACATCAAAATCTTAGATCTCGTGCTCGTCGTCGTTACAGACCCTTAACCATCGCCATCGGGAAGTGAAAAATTGCAGAAGAGAAGAGGATGAAGAAGTGGGTCAGACTTTGGATTTTGTTTAGGGCTGACTATGCAAATGACCATTTTTTATTTCCTGTTTTGATCCAAGGTTTTTAAAAATGGCCAAATCATTATTCATAATTTTAAATATTAAGTATTAAATGACTAGACTACCCCTAACAATTTCCATATCAAAGATTCCCTAATTATCATGTAATTATAATAAATTTAAAACTAATATCTAAAAAAAAAGATAAAATGGATTATCTAAACAACAAAAGATGTTAAGATACATTATCTAAAATTTAAACAAAAAATAAAAAATTCTTAACGATAAATTAAAAAAAAAGATCTAATGTGGAAAAAAAGACACAATAATTAACAATTGATTACATAACAAAAAGATAAACAAAAACTAGTTAAAACAATAGATTAAACGACCAATAAAATCACATGCAAACTGAATTATAGTTTAAACCCAAAATCAAAGTAAATCATCATTTACACACTGCCCGTACAATACTAATTAAAATTGAAAACAAAATTTGGGGAGAGATTTACCTTTCACGGCTAATCGAAGGAGTGATTCTTTGGAGTTTTTTCTTGTTTCGTTTCTTCACACAATTTTAATCGAGCTTCAAAGCTTCAAAGCTTTCCAGATCATTAAACCCATCTTCTTCTTTGGAAAAGCTTGAAATCTCGTTCAGCAAGGTGATTCTTACGCTCGTTCGACAAAAAGGTAAGAAATACTCACTCTTTCTTCCTTTAAAATTGAAATTTTGGCTCCATTGACAAGTCATGAAACTCCATTATAAGAAAAGGAAGAAACTGATTAAAGCTTGGCTCCAATGGCAGAATATTTCCATCGAGCAACAACATGGGATAAGAGAAGGAAGAAACGACAACAAAGACCTTTGAGACCGAACACTACAACAAATTATGGATAACATAGCTTTTATTAAAAGCATTTTTACAAAAAGCTATTAAAACTTCTAAAATTTTAGGCGGGCTAAGCTATTTTATAGTGAAAAAAAATGGGGGGGAAACTGTTACATTTTGCGCCCTCTCCAATTTTCACTTAACCCTTATTCCCTTTCTCAAACACACGCACACATCACTTCTTCCTTCACCATTGACTTCATCCTTCATCTTCTTCAACCTCACGCCAACATCCCCTCACGTCGACAGAATGGGAGCAGCAAGCAATCAGCGTTTGTCGCAAGCCCACATCAGCGGCAACGCGAAGGATCGTATTCTATGGTAGCAGCAACGGACACGCGTGCTGCGTTGTTCCCTTCGTTCTCTCTCTCTTTATCCAGCAAGCAAACTCTAGCAATGGCAGCGGTGTAGCTGTGCGTTCAACCCCCGTGCTGACCGACGGCACTGTCCCCTGTTCCAGGTGCATAAATCAGCGCAATTTGGAGTCTCAAACCGCTTCAATCAAGTGACCCACACTCAGGTTAGTCTTGAATTCGATTACCCATATTGATCTGAACCAAAATGACCATAAATCAAGACCAGTAGTTCTAGATCTCGATCTCAATTTTCCTTTGACTTTCAATCAAATAGCAAAGGAAAATTAGTATTGCCTCTGTTTTTAAGGTTAGTTTCCGTCTCCTCATTTCTGGTATGGTTGATTTTTTATTTTGGTCTTCATCGATTCTTTTAGATTTTGTTTTTAGGAGGAAGAATGAATTTTCCCTTTTTTATACTACTTGATCTTCTTGAGTTGTAGTCGTTTTTTATTTTAATAATGATAATGATAATATTTGTTATTTATCAGCAGAAACTGGATAAGGTCATCTCTCTCATCAATAAGAGCAGCAGGTCGCAATGCTTTGAAAGAGGAATATGCTTTAGCGACTGCAGAGCAAAGACATTGGTATACTCTCTTAAAAGCTTTCCAGGTGAGAACTGTAGTGTTGTAAATGATATTCTAGACTTTAGGCCCACTAAAACTACATTCTGAAAGATGGTTCCATTTGGAAAAATTTATTAGAAATTACCCTCCACCCAGCTAGGCAATTTTTTAATGAGAAGAAACATTTAAAGTAGGCTGGTTAGTTTTGATACGTTGACCTCTGAAACCACGACTGTCCTTATTTTCTTCATTTTCCAGGAGGAATGTGTAAAGAATGAGAAGCTTCGAACCGAAAATTCCATGTGAAAAGACCAATGCACGTGTTATAGCCTTCGTTCAATTTGGTCAATGTTAGAGCGAGCAACAGAAAGAAGTGATTGATTAGAGGACTTCAAAATAGTTGTTAATCGCCCTGTTCCAACCTCAAAGCCAGGTATGTTTTTTTGGACTTAAAGCTAGCTTTTTCAAAGGAGCAATAGGATAGTATATGTAGATTATGTTCATCATTATTGTGTCTTTTTGGCGAAGAATGGCATCTTGAGTACTTTTCTATTTTGGCGTCTCAGTTTGCTAATTTTCTAAGATCATAGTGTTGCCTAACACAAAATTAATTACTCATTACCTCAAAATGTGTATATGAGAAGTGGAGCCCAAGTTGTATGTTATAGATTCTACAAAGAGAACTTGTTGGGTTTTTAAAGTGGTCCATTCAAAATTCAACCATTTTTGTACTCTCAAGCACAAAAGAGGAAGAAAAAACACGAGAGGCTTCCAATTCAGAAGGATATCTTCCCCCAAACCTAAATACTAATTTTCAAAGATCATGAATTTTCTGTTTTGTTGGAATTAGTTTCTTTTTGGTTGTTCTTTGTGGGAGCTGTTAAGTTGTTGGGTTTGTAGTTTGGTTATTCTCTTCAGCAGGATAAAAAAGACACCAAAAAATCAAACTGAGTGTGTGTGTATTATTTACAAATCTTGATTTTCTCACCAAAAATCTCTAACCAGCCTCAAGAACTAGACTAACTCAATAGAACAACAATAGGGAGCAAAAAAAAAAAAAAGTACCTACTGTTATATACGGTTAGTTAATGATTTCATGGCATAGGGCTGAATTTTAATCAAATGTTTAGATTGGCTTCAGGAATTTTATTTGGGTGAGGTTTAGTCATGGTAACTCAAGATACAAGTTGCTAGAATATATTTTATTTCTTTGTTGATGGAAAGATTAAGCATGTTGATTACTGTAACATATATTTTCAAATCAAATGTACGTAATTGGAAGGTTTACTGTAAAATACTATAACTTCAAGAAATTGAACATGCTAGAATATATTTCATTTCTTTGGATACGGATTAAATGTGATGTTGTCGTGTTCACACTCTCATAAAGTAGAAATGGGAGTAGGGTTGAAT
The DNA here is from genome assembly GCA_033996785.1 of Trichosanthes truncata. NCBI lineage: Eukaryota > Viridiplantae > Streptophyta > Magnoliopsida > Cucurbitales > Cucurbitaceae > Trichosanthes > Trichosanthes truncata. The sequence continues at coordinate 39,189,058 of JAWPNB010000004.1, read as the reverse complement.
GAGAGTAAAACAGTCGATTTCATTGCATTAGTATAGTTTTGTAATTTCCAATAGTTTTTGCAAGTGACTTTTAGTTAATTGTTCTAATCTCTATAATTACTTTGTGATAGAGCCTACAATTCTCTCAAATAACTCTTAAAAACAAGTCTTTATTTACAATTAAGATTTGTTTCATAATATGCCTAAACAAGAGCCTAAAACCACCTGACTCTTGCTTATAGAAGAATTAATTATTAACTAAGTAAAAGAACTAGAACAATTAAACCAAAAAAACTATTAAAATTTCACTCGTTTCATCACTTTTAGCTCCAATCGAATCAATTTTAATTATGAGTAAACATTTCTTTGTTTCATTCTTTGAGAGTGGCTTTAATTACTAGCCATCAAATATTATAAGATGGATAGTATTACCCCTTCAGACTCGGTACAAATAGTAAAGTTACAGGCCTTTCAGTTTCGGCTATGACTATGAGGAAGGAATTTCTCATGTAGTTCACTCAGCCTTGTTAAAGATTTGTGTTTATTATGAATTTGTGAAATACTGAAATTATTATTTGGTTTTGAGCTAACTGTTTTTTTGTCTATTTTGGCTTCGAACAACTATGTTGCAGAGGACCTGCCCTCTGTCAAACAAATAGAAAGAAAGGAAAGTTACAAAGTTGCTGCTGTCAAAAGAAAATCAAGGAGCTGCTGTCAGTGTGTGGTCATTTGACTGATTTATTAATTGAGGTGGAGTGTTGTCAGTTGATCGATTTACTAATTGAGATAAATGGGTTTGGTTATTGATTGTTGAGAAACTTGTTGGGCTTGATGGGCTTGATTGCCTGTGATCCTGTTGTTGTTCTTTTACAATTATCAATTCTGAGTCTTTTTGTTCCATATTTCAATATGCAGCTGAAGCAAATTGATGAGATCAAAGATTTCCTTCTCACTGCAAGAAGGAAGGATGCTCGTTCTGTGAAAATTAAGAGAAGCAAAGATATGGTGAAGTTCAAAGTTCAATGCGCGCTCCAAGTATTTTTATACTCTTTGTGTTTTCAACTCTAAGAAGGCAGACAAGTTGAAGCCATCTCTTCTACCAGGTTAGATTAACTTTTTAATAACTAACACTACAATTTTTTTTAGTGTATGATATATTGGAAGTACCTATTACTGTACTAAAGTACTTTCAAATAGTTAGATTAGAAGTATTTCATAAGTTGTCTGTGTTTCACTATAAATTTGGAATGGAAGATTTGTTCGAATAATTAAATTGAAGAGCAGATATATGACCTAAACTTGCTGATTTGTGGTAGTGATATTAGACTTCTTACCTCCATGAGTTGTACAATAAAATCAATGAATTTTTGCTTCTACATCTCCTCTCAGTGATAATTTGTTATGAGAAAGCTATAAAATTTCCTTTGTTTTTTATGGAATAACTCGAAAGAAGGATCTTTAAAGCTAGTTCATTCAGAATTAATTTAAACATGGATTTATGTTGATGGTTTTGTCTCTAGGTTGGGCATGATGTTGTTCTGGCTGATGGCAATGGTTCCAATGACGAATGTGTTGATGTTTTTACCTCTGTTTGGTAGGGCAATTGATGTGTGTTGGGGCTGATGGCAATTGTTCCAATTATTTTAGTGTGGGATTTTCTGGTTTCCATTTTCAAATGATTATGGATGTGTGTCATAATGCCATGATGAGTACAAGAAAACTGTGATGAGAAGGACATGAGAAATTATGAGTTGGGAAAATTTTTACTTAATTGTAAATACTTGTTTGATTGTTCAAAAAGAACAAAATTAAAAGTTTAGGAATATATTAATTACTTCTTAAAATTTAGAGACCCATTAGACACAAACACAAAAGTTTAGAGACTATATTAGTAATTTAACCAAAATACAATCAATGTCGAAGGAATCCTAATATTTTGTCAAGAAGGAAAGAGTTGGAAGGGGGAGGGAAAAGTGTTCACAGGCTAAGAAGTTATTAAAAATTGAGAAAAAAAAAGAGTTGAAAACTTGAAAGTGAATTGTGAGTTTGGTTAGGCAACTCATTGACCACAAACACAAGGGTTTTAAACTTTCCCACAAGATATTTTTTACAATCAACTTCTTGCTTATAGTTTTCCTTTTCAACAAAGAAGAAAAAGGAATATGATTTGTTGAAATACTTTAAATAGAGATGTGAGATACTTTAAATTTAAGTTAGGGGTAGTTATCAATATGAGAATACTTGAATTTTGGTGGATGGTTATGTTAGTTTTCGTTCTTCTTTTCTTGTAAATGCTTGTTAGAAAAGGGTAGAGCCTCGTTAACTAGCTATTAATAGAGATGTGAGATACTTTAAATTTAAGTTATCAATATGAGAATACTTGAATTCTGGTGGTTGGCTATGTTCTTAGTTTTCGTTGTTCTTTTTTTGTAAATGCTTGGTTATGTTCTTAGTTGTTGAAGGTCGATGGTTATCAAATGATCCAAAAGTTATTGTTCATCATGTTCCCTTCGGTCCACAAACTGCAAGAGTTTGGGTAGACTTGTCAATGAAACCTATGCATTTTTATGGAGACCCAACTTAGAAATGACATACATCAAAGATGCTATTAGTAGTACAATTGCATGGCCTTTTTACAAAGTTATAATCAGTACGTACATTTATGTATTATTAATTAAAAATGATTGATTTGCTAATAATTATTTGATTTGATTTATTTCTTTCTTGATAACTTTTTGTAGGTTGATGAAAGAATATCATTGGAAGTTCTTGGCCACAAACACAACTAGCTTGAGTTATATATTTTGATTTTGGATAGCGATACATTTTGTAGTTTAATGAATAGTGATTGGCAAAGTTAATATTTTGTATCATCCCCAAGTTGATGATATTCATTATTATATCTATTTTTGTGAACAATAGATTGATAGAGTTTATGTTTTGTATCAAAGGGGGGCAATGTAAATCTTGAACGAACATTTGCTTAGACAAAGACACATTTTGATTGTATATCTATTCTTGTAGATCATTTATTTATTATTTTACTTCTAATTTCAAATAAGGTATGAAACATGAATTCCATTATGAATAAATTTGAAAAGCCATAAAAGATACAATAATAGCAAAAATTTTGACAATTCAAAAGTTTATTATAGCTTTCATTTAAAGTTATAAATAAATATTTATAACTATAAATAAATGCTATCATACATTACTAAAATGTTTTTTATAGCATTTAAAAAATGTTATTGTAGATTTTAACAAGAGGAAGTTATGCTATTGAAAGACTTTTAATATAGCATTTTTAATAACCTTTGTAAAATGCTATAAAAAAGTCCAACCTTTTATAGCTTTTATAAAACGCTATACAAAGTCTCAGACTTTTTATAGCATGGGCTGTCAGGACTTTGCGAAAAATGCTATAAAAGGTCTATCACAGCATTTTTTCTAAGCTATCGTAGACCATTTTTCCTGTAGTGGAAGATTAAGATATTTACAAAAAATAATTTGAAATTTTTTTCTAATCTTTAAGGAAGATACATGGTAGAAATATATATACATACATATATATATATATATATATATATATATATGTGTGTGTGTGTGTGTGTGTGTGTGTGTGTGTGTGTGTATATATATATATTATGTTCCATTATTCTATGTTTTAAATTAGCTAGTTTTTCATACTTAACGTATTGAGATTTAAAAGATTTTGAACAAACGGTATGGTAAAAGGAACGAGAGAAAATGATCGTTTACGTGCTGCAAGAATAACGGCTAGAAAAAAGAAAAAGAGACCGGACCAATCACTTTAAACATTGAAGAGGAGGTATGTTCCATTACTCAATTTTTTACAAAGCAACAAAAATTTATGTTAATTAATTTTGTTTTAAATGTTTAGATCAACTAGGACATATAAAAGGATACATCCAGTAGTCTAAAGCCAACAAGCATATACATTGATGTTTTACGCGGAACGTTTAAACCAACTGATGACACACATGACATATCCTTGACATACGACCCTACATTCGACCTCTACCTCAGTCAGGAAAAAATTAATTCAAAAATCCAGGAAACTCAAGACTCTTTAAGAACTTTACTTTTGATCGCAAAATCATACTTGTGTTGAATTTCTAGATTGAACTGGTGAATCTTTTATAGTATTTTGAAATTATTGACAATCTAGTTTATAATATGAACTGTTGTTAAAAAATTATTAACAATTAATTATGTTTAAGAGTAAATTTGTTTTCTTAAAATTTCCAACTTGATCAATTTTGTATTTTTAACTTATTTTTCTAGTTAATGCTTTGAACTGATATATACTTATAAAAATTTTCAACTTGTGAAACATACAATTTAAATAAGTGGTATATGTCAACCTATAGTATTTAAAAAATACAAAGAATCAAAATTACAGAGTAGCTATTAATATGAATTATATAAAAAATACAAAGTACTTCCTACAATTTTGAAATTTCAACATATAATAATAGTATACAACAAAAAATATAAATTATACAGTAGTTAGATCATGCATACATAGAAGGATAGAAGCTGAATTGAGTTAAAAAAAGAACATGGAAATATAATATATTTGAATTATAAAAATTACAAAGTACTTCCTATGAATTTGAAATTTCAACAAATAATATTAGTACACAACAAAATATATAAATTATATAGTAGCTAGATCATGCATACATAGAAAAACAGAAGCTAAATTGAGTTAAGAAAAGAACATGGAAATAAGTGTATTTGAATTATATAAAAATTACAAAATACTTCTTATGAATTTGAAATTTTAACGTATAATATTAGTACACAACAAGAAATATAAATTACATAGTAACTAAATCATGCATACATAGAAAAACAAAAGCTAAATTGAGTTAAGAAGCAAAGGATGCGGAAATACCATGTATTTGTATGAAAAAAATAAATTTTTTTAGAAAGATTGTATACTGTAATTGAACATTAATGACTGAAAATAATAGAAACATATATAGTGTAATTCTATATCAAAAATTGAAAACGTAGTTAATCATTAAACTTCTATTTCCAACAATAAAAAAAACACAAAATTTATAGACAAAAAACAAAACTGATGAAAATACACAACTAATCAAACTTGTAAAAAAAACAATGTTAAATAAAAAATTGAATGTGTTTAAAACATAAACAAAAACACATTCAATTTTTTAAAACAAAAACAAAAACACATTCAATTTTTTAAAACAAAAACAAAAACACATTCAATTGAAAGACATCTTAACCAAAAAAATGTATCAAGCTACATCTTGGAAAATAACGTAAAGAATAAGAGGAAAACCGAAAACAGTGAAAAAAACATAAACAAACTTGAAAATGAGAAGGAAGAACATGCAGTATGAGTCAATGAATGGAAGCGAAAAAATAGAGAGTAAAGGTACAAAAAATAATAAAAGAAAATAAAATAAACAATTAATATGTCAATAGGGATTTGAAAAATAAGAAAATCGGATTAAACAAACTAATCGAAGAAAATAAAATCTTTATAAATCCAGAATTTTAAAAGATTTTAAATAGGTAGAAAGATTTTAACTGTAATGTAAACATTTGAAATTTCAGTTTAGATACACTTTAAATAAAATATGAGAGATAAGCCTTTTTTTTAAAAAGGAAAATTTTTAGATACACAGGGACAAATCGGAAAATTTTTAAAAAGTACGCCACACTTGCACCGAACGTGTGGCCATAATTGAAAAAAAAAAACGAATGGCCATTAACCAAAACCCCCAATTCTTTTTGGCCATATCTAGAATTATCCCTTTTGTTTATAAGCTCCACTTTTCGTTTTGAGAAAATGAAGAAGTCGAACCAGAGAAAGGAGGAGGTGCAAAATGAATGGAAAAAAAAAGCTTAGGGGGCGTTTGGCGCGCAGGGTTGAGTTGAGTTAAGTTGGGCAGAGTTAGTGTGTCACTGAGTACAAAAGTTTGTGTTTGGGGTGCAGAGTTGGGTTGATTTGAGTCAAAAAGTCTATGTTTGAAGTGCAGAGTTGAGTTGAGTTATATGGGGTATCTGGTGCAGTTTTTTGTAACCCAAAGTAGACTGATTTTTAGCTGACTGTTTTTATTTCCTTTATTTTTATTTCTTCCAATCATTGATCTAGAAACATATTTTCCCAACTTTTCAACACTAAATTCAGATGTCCACTTAAAAAAACAATATATTTCAACTTTGATCCTTTTTTAAAAACATCATTCTTTATCTTTCTTTTTTTAGAAATTAACTTCTTCCAAACTATAGGTACTGTAGCCTTGATTTCTCTTTCTGCTACACATTGAACTTCTTTTAATTTATAGAAATTAAATATTGCATTTTTTATTACAACAAATAGCAATTGCATTTTTTTTATGACATTTTTCAATTACTAATAGAGTCTTCATTATGAGAGGTTTTTTTTTTTAAAACACATTGACCATTACGTTTTGTTTTTTTTTTTTTGTTGTTGCAAAGGAACATTGTTTGTTTACATTTTTTTAAACACATGTACTAAATTGAACATCTTTGGAAAAGAGAATGCTAGTATTTTACTTTTTCAAAATGACAAAAAAATGACAATATATTTCAATATTAGTGTCATGTAGGAGTGGAATATTCACAAAATATCAATGGCCTATTTACATGATTCACAAAACATAATTATGGTTCACAAAATATAAGTAATGGCCAACAAAGAGTCGAGTTCATAGGTCCGAAGAAAGATTGTTGGAGCAGAGAATCAGACCAACTAAATACATGTGCATTTCATATTATTTTGAACCATGGGAGTGTCGTCGGTCACTGGAAATTATTGCCAACGATAGTCACTGGAGACAAGACCGTCAGTTGCCGGATATGGTCGCCAATGATTGCCGTCGATCATCAGAGAAGGTAGTCGGTAGTGGCCGTCAGTTGTCGCATATGGTCCTTGGTTGTCGGAGAAGGTCGCTGGTCGCTGGAGAAGGTCATCGGAGGTGGTTGTCGGTAGCTGGGGAAGGTCGCCGACGGTGGGCGTCGGTCGTTGGAGAAGCGATGATAAAATATGTTAATAGGGTTACTGTACAAGTTGGTGGAGTTAATATCTTAAAACTGTAGCAAGTCGGTAGAGTTGAGTTTTTATTTTTATTTTTATGGGAAGTTAATTTCTCCATGGGCCAAATGATGAGTTGGGTTTAAAACCCAACTCAACTCAAGGGGCCAAATGCCCCCTTAGGATTTTGTTTTTGAAACCTGACGCAACGCGTTTTGAACTTAACTATCCCGATGTAAGATGCATCGGTAAAAGCTCTTATTTGTGTCGGTAAGACTTAAAAATTTCCCGACGAGTATGGCGTCGGGAAAAGAAAATGGCGTTGGTATAGCAAAAAATTTCTGTAGTGTAAATAGGAAATTCTTTCACCCAATTTATTCACACCCTTCTTCTCATCTCTCTTCTTTTCTCTAAGGTAATTTGTGATTGATCTCTTTTTCTCTAAGGTATTCACACCCAATATGGCTAGTGATTATTCTGTCACTCCTCCTGAGGTAGAAGAGTCTTCCTTCGACGATCAGTCTTATACTACAAGTTATTATGAGGCTTATTCGTCTTGTAATCATATTTGCTTTTGAATCTTTTGAACATTTTGAGGATATATTGTTTGTTGTTTTTTTAATTAATTGCACCACAACTAAATTTATCACTTTCAATTTTATTTTTTTTCTTTTTGCCTATGATTCATGTATTTTTTTAGTACAAAATGAGAATGTGAGGATTTGAACTTCAATCTCAAGAGAAGAAGTAGATACTTTAACCGTTAAGCTTTGTTCATGTTGGCCCTCGTGATTCATATATTAAGTAGACTTATGTAATAAAGTTTGGGTGAGGATTTGAACCTCAATCTCAAGAGAAGAAGTAGATACCTTAACCATTAAGCTTTGTTCATGTTGGCCCACGTGATTCATATATTAAGTAGACTTCTGTAATAAAGTTTGTCATTATTCTTCATGATCTGTTGAGAGAAGAAAGTAAAAGATCTCAAATGTCACGTTAACAAGGCAAGTCTCATTAATAAACCTATGAAGAAATTAAAGAAAACTCTCTCTCCTTTTTGTTTTTGTCGATTCATTCTTTCTTTCAATTATATCGAGTAAATTAATATATGTACACGTAGATGAAAATATCAAAATCTCACTTTTTTTTTTTTGAGAAACATCAAAATCTCACATTTATGGAGGCATCAATATAAATATCGATATTAATGACGTCCGAATTTTTTGAGAAAAATTGTGAAAATAAATGAAAGTAGAAAATTTATTTAAATTAATAAATAAAGATTATACACCCTCTAAAATAAATTATAAATTATTATTATTGGTAGTAAACTCATATAGTTGAAAACAATAAAAAAAAAAAAAAAAGTTTAATGGCTTAGAAAAGTTGATGTTAACATAGTTAACTACTTTGTAATAGTTGATATTTTTTAATCGTCAATAAAAGCCAAACTCGTAGTATTTCATTGATATTTTTATGGTATATACTATAGAATATCAAGTGATTCTTTGTATGTATATTAACCCTTTCATTTATGAAAATGTAAAAAATATTTACATATTGATGGATATTTTGCACTACAACGTTGAAGAAATATTATGCTATCTTTTTCTAAAAGAAAAATTAATAAAAAAAAAATTATTGTTATATTGTTATATTTAGTTAACTGGGTTTTCTATATATAAATGTCTTAATTTCTTACCGTCTACATGAATCATGTTATATAACTTATACTTGTGAAAAAAATCATATTTTATACCATACACATCTAACCTTTACAAATCATAATAACTCATTTCTTTTGTATAAAAGGCAAACACATGTTTTACTAACCAAAACTTTCGAACTCTAGGCTTCAAAAACTTAAACTTGTATAAAAATCATGAGCCGAAAATGTCCAGTTTTAATTTCGTCAAATTGATCTTCTGCAAAAACTACCATTAAACTTTGTGTTTTTTTCCCCATTAAAATCAACTAATAAATCACTCAAAATTCCACCCAACAAAATATCCCTGATTTAGAGACATAAAATGCTTAAAAAACACTTACGCCCAACTACAAAATTAAAAAAAATAAAATAAATAAAAAAATAATAATAATAAAAATAAAACCCAAGCATATAGCACCAAGTCCAAAATCACAAAGTAAATATTTTTCAATAAAACTCTAAACCTTAAATAAAATGTACCATTTTTTTTACGCATTTGCACAAAATGTACTTGAAAAATCAAAGTACAATAATTCATCTTCATTATATATATAGGATGTAGATGGGAAAGTTGGATAAAATTGACTTTGAATAAAAACTAGTATTTTTTTAGTACAAAACAAAAACTATTTAGGCCAATAAGGTATAACACCAAAATATGTCTTTCCAATTCAAATCACCTTTATCTTTTCTTATTACAACTTCACTTCTAAAGGTACTCAACACTAACAATTAGGTGATCTCTTAGGTTGCTTTTTGAACTTTTACATGTATGTTGGCAAATTTCTTGCCTCCTTCCCTTTTTTATATATATATGATTTTGTTTTTCCATATTATTTTTAGCTCACCCATCAATTCTTATTCGACTACATTATATTTTAATCTTAATTTCGATTTAGTTCTTATGGTTTAAAAAATTTCATTATTTTCTCCAACATTTGGTAAGGTTTACTAGCTAGACATACCATCATCATTAGTGAACGAATAGTAATAGAAAATTCAGTGTGGAAAAAAATAGTTAATTAATATTTAAGATGAGTTTCATGACCTGTGTGGCCATAACTTTCATAGTCTAGAGTGACATAAGTCACATTGGTTAAAAATAAGAATTTGATTTAGGCTTTTAAGGTATTGTTTTTTCTAAAAAGAAAAAGATTAAAAAAATAATAAAAAAGGCTAGGGTTAATCATTGTACAATATTGAATAATGTTGATTTATGTGACTCGTTTTCAAGTGCTGCACAAGGTGACTTGGAACATTAGATTTTTATTAATTCTCACTAATGGTTGGAACACTTAGTAAATTTTAATCCAGGGATATAATGAAATTTTTAAAAGTTTAGAGACTAAAATGAAATTAAAGTTAAACTATAGAAACTAAAAATAAAATGCAAACATTCTTTTTATTATAATTGAGGTTTGTTTTGCAAGGTTGCCTTCCTTTTTGTTCTAATATTTTATCCTACATAGTGAATTCTCTTCCCTTTACCCATAGTCTTTTTCTACAATAATTTTTCACGAACAATTTGTAAAGTGATCTCATCAACTAAGCATAGTTTTTTTAAAGAAAATTTAGTAGTTCAACAACTGCGGAGCTGAAAAATCTAACTATCGACATTTGGGATGGTAATTGGTGCCTTATCTACTGAACTATATACACGGATTTACTCTCAACTGTGCTAAACAAACAAAATATGTATTACCATTTTTAACTTGATGGTTCCATCCCATTGCAATTACTAAACTAAAAAGTAGGGAAAAAGTTGGAATATCACTCCAAGTATTCTATACTATATTTAGAGAACAAAAAGATCAATTTCGCTAGAATTTGCAAAAGTCAAAAATAAAATTTAATGCTACGTACATTTTATTGTTCATCAATAAATTCCTCTTTTCTACAACATTTGGCATTTTGAAGACATTAATGTTTTTCCTTGTTGCGTGTTGAAATGCTCTTCAACATCGAAGCATTAGTTGGATTTTTTCACATGGCACAATGATTTTGCTCGATTTCAAAATTTCAATTTTTTTCCTTCTTCTTCTTCCAAAATTGATGCTTAATTAACCGACGTGTACCGAATGAAGAAAAGTTGAAACTTGACGTGGAGATCAATACTTGTAAAATCTAAATTGATAATTAGAAAATATTTGGCTAACTTCAACACAATATCTAATACTACCTTTATTTTTATCGTGTCCATTTTCTTTTTTGCCACCTATTTGTCACATCATGTCAATTTAGTCGACATTTATTAAAAAGTAGACATGAAGATTTTGTAGTAAAATTTGTAAAAGAAAATGTTGGTTTGAAACATTAAAAATGAATTGATGTTTCATTTATATTGCTATTACTTGACTTAAAGTTTAAAATTTTTAAAATGGTTTGAAACATCAAAATGTGTTGATGTAATTTCTTTTACAATATAACTTAAAAGTTAAATTTGTTGAGTTATGTTTGAATTTTTATATGTTGAGTTATGTTTGAATTTTTACAAGTAACTACACAATTGAGTTACTTTTGATGTATGTATCATATTGTTTATATTAATTTTATTTTTGAAAAGTTACTAAGTTGCTAGCCTATAAATAGTGTAGACCCCTAAATTTGTCCGTTATTTTATTTTATTTTGCATTTTTGTAAAAAAAAAGAGAAAATAAAGGAAAATGAGTATATCTTGGTAAAAATTAATTAGCCAAATCAAATATGTAAAATTTGGTAAAAATTAATTAGAGCAAATATCTTATTGACTAATTAATTTGCCAAATCAAATATTTGAAGATTTGGTGTTTTTAATTAAGCCAAATATATTCTTTTATTTGGGAAGGAGATTTCATTATGGACAAATCAAATTTTGAAATTTTTGGAAGGATTAACTCAATCATTTATTTAGATGTTATTTGATATTATTTTGTTTTATTTTATTTCCTTTAGGTTTTATTTTATTTTTTTCCTTAATTAAAATTGGGGTTTGGGCTATAAAAAGGGAGGAAACCATCTCTTTTAGACAGACAATTTCTCTCCCTCACACATCTTCCCTCAACCACCCACATATTTCTCTCTTATCAAGCCATCTCCACGTTTTTTTTCTCCAACATAGAATATCTTCTCCCAAATTTCTCCCACATATTCTCTCTCCTCCCACAAAAGTTCTCTCACAAATCTCCCCCACATATTCTCTCTCCCCCTCAAAATATCCCCCTCTCTCAATCACGATTTTTGACCCCAACATACATTTTATTTTTTAAATTTTTTTTGAAGTAAAAAGAGAAAATCATCTTCTTTACTTTCTCCATTCAACCAATTAATCTCTCCCAAAGTAGCTTGCGGCAATTTCTTCTCTCCGGTAATACTACCCTTTATACAACCGTAATCTTTGGTGAACATTCTATTTTTCATTCATTGTTTTTATTTTTCCATCCTTTACTCAATTGTGTTCCTTAGCATGATTCCTTAAAGATATATATATATATATATATATATATATATATATATATATATATATATATATATTTGTTTGTTTAGTTGTTTTCTTTTTGTTGTATAAAATAAAAGCATGTTTAGATATTCTTTGTTTGTTAATATCGTGGTTTAAAGCTTTAGTATATAGGACATTATGCGAATAAATTCTAAGTTGTGTCTTTTTTAGCATAACAATTACAAGCATGTATTATGTCTTTTTATTTTTTTATGTTTGCATGCTATTTAGCTAGGAACTTAGAGTTATTTATCTTTTCATGAATTCTTCCTTTTTTTTTTATTATATTTTCTATAAAAATACAAAAAAAATTGTATGAAAGAGTTTTTTTTTTCTTAAAAAAAAGAAGTTATTTAAAAGGAAAAATATTTGATTGAAGTTTTCCATCATTAAAAATAAAAAAAAAAAACTTTTTTTTTTATAAAGAATACAAAAAAATAATTTCATAAAGAGCATTTTCATCAAAGAGAGTTTTTTCTAGGAAATTTTGTTTTGTCTAAATTTGAAGTTTTCCTTTAAAAAAAAATCTTTTCCATAAAAAAGTACAAAGGAAAAATAGTTTTATAAAGATTATTTCCATAAAATGATTTTTTTTAAAGGGAATTTTGATTTCTCTAAAAAAACATCCCATTGATTTCTTTTCAAAGCATTAAATCAAATCTAAAATATTTTTTTTTATAAAAGTTTCACTTCTTTGAAATTAGAAAAATAATAAAGAATTTACTTAAAAAGAATCATTTTATCACACATGTTTTTAAATTAATAAACCAAACATCTTCCTAAAAAAAAACTGTAACGACCGACACTTTCAGGTATTAATTAAGACTTTAATTTTGAATTTTAAATTTATAGTAAGGTTAATTTTATGCTTAAGGTTGTATTGAATTTAATTTTGAGGATTAGCAAAATTGAAATTGGAGAATTTGAGGGTAAATTGGGAAGATTTGAGGGAAAAATAGGATTTATTTAGTTTGGGGGCATTCTTGTAATTCAAGGGACTTTTAGCCAAGCCCAAGCCAAGAGAAGCCTAGCCCACAATTATCCCTCTCTATTACTTTATTATGCACGCAGCCCTAGGTCAACCAAGCTCTTGAAGCAACTCCCAAGCCAGCCATCATCTTCATCTTCTTCCTTTTCCCTTTGTGTTTTTCGAAAACCACCATTGAAGCAAGGAAGAAGCAAGCTCCTCACCGCCACTGGTGCTCCGTCGTCCTGCCGTCTCACAACCACCACCGCCGAACCCCCCACCTCGCTCCGCCGAGTTCCAGATCTGCCGAACGCCGCTCGATCCGTGTTCGCCGCCGCGATTCCGACGTCCAGCTGCACAACCACGAATGCCATTTTGCCGATCTCGAACTGCCACACCGAACAGCTCCACGCTGCTTGCCTGAACGCCCAGAAATCGTCGCTCGAACGCTGTCAGCCGCCGCGAACTCGCGATCGGCGGAGTCCTCGTCAGATCCGGACGGTCCTCGTCGGTTTTCGCAGGAAATCCGCTCGAACCAACTCGCCAGGATCGGATCTGCCCAGATCCGGTGACAACGCTCCTCCACGCGCGCCCACGCGCAGCCACCGCACGCCCACGCGCCGCCGCCTCCCGGTCAGTTGTTCGAAGCCGAACAACTCCGCTTTCGATTGTGTTCCGACTTGGGTAATTTCGATACTAAGCCAAATCTGATTTAAGATCTTTAAAACTGGTTTGATCGTTAAGGGAGGAATTCTAATTTTGGAACTTAGTTTGATGGAATGAGCTATGGGATGAACTATGAGTTTTAGAAATTTTCTAACCTTAGGATGATTCGATTTAGGCTCTAAATTAGTTGGCCGAGATTCAAGGCGAAGGAACTTCTGGTGAGCAATTTGGGTGATTGGATTCTTGAGCTTAACCAAGGTAAGGGACTTTATGCCGGTATGCTTAAATGCAAGTCGGGAACTGAATTGAAAAAAAAAAGAATTTACTTTTGAAATAAAAGGATTTTCATAAATGTTTTAGTTATGATTGTTGATGAATTTTGAAATGCTATGTATGAAAAATAATTCTCACATGTATGTTCTTATGAGTGTGATGCATGTTATATGATTTATGATATGATGAATGACATGAGAACTTTGTTTTATGTTGCATCATGAAATGAAAAATTGAAAATGCTTTGGGACCTCATGCATACATTATGTTTTCATGATAAAAATGATTTCGAAGGCTGTGGCAATTATCCCCTAACATTATTGATGTACATCTATAAGAAAAGGAGCCTTACGAGGCTATATGAAAAGGAACCTGAAAAGGTTAAATGAAAAGGAAAGGTGAGGTTGGGTTAATTGTCCACATTAAGCCGAAGAGAAAAGTTGAAAGAGAAACGTTTCTGCTATGAAAGGAATTTAGGTCCCACCAAAGGAAAGAAAGAAAATGTTTTCGAAAACTCATTATGTGTGTGTATGCATATCCTGACCCGGTAGTGAGGTCACTTACTGAGTATTGTAAAATACTCACCCTTTTCAAAAATGTTTTTCTTTTCAGGCAAATACAAAGACATATCATAGGCGATTGACAAGGCAGTTTGCTGAGAGGGTCATGGGTGACTTTGAAGGTCATGACTTCCGCATTTAGATAGTGTGTTAGTTAAAACATATTTTGTTTAGTAAACAATGTGTTGTGAAACTATTTCAACTGATTGAACATTATAATTCATATTATGTTTTGAAATGATTTTTAAAGGGATCCCGAGCATAAAGATTTTTGGTTGTTTAGCAAAAAGTTTCATTCTTTCTGTCTTTTACCAAAGATTTTAAAATTTCTTCGGCATGCATGTAGTAACGTCCCTACAAAGTCCAATAGGAAAATTTGGGTCGTTACAAAAACTTTCCTATGATGGAGATTAGGAAATCAAGATGTTGATTCTCTAATATTCTTGAGGTGATGAATTTATTTTGGGATGCCAAATTAAATTCAAATAAATTTTGAATGGCTTTATGCCACCTATAATTATTGCTCATTATTTAATTTAAGAATAATGATCAGTAAAACATGGGACATTTAAAAAATCAAAACCAAAAACTTTTTTTTACAAAGGTCATTTTCTTTTAAAATAACACAAGAATTGTAAAATTTCGTTTCATTGAACGAGTGTTGTGGGGTGCTAATACCTTCCCCATACACAAACGACCCCCGAATCCAAATCTTTTATTCGCAGATCATCTCAACACATTTTTGGGTGCCCAGTCACACCCTCTAAATAAGACTGGTGGTGATTCCATGTTCCACCTTTTGGAAATAAAGTTGGCCACTCCGTGTCGCAGACCCGTAGCGACAAATAGCAACTTGTATCTCCATTTTGGAGTATTCCATTCCATTTTGAAGAGCTCTCCTCTCCTTTCTTTCTTTCTTTTGGTCTTGAGTTGAGTTGGGAGCAAATATCCAAGAGTTCTATTAGATCCAGGTAGCTTGAGGTTACTGTTCTACTGGAGTTAGTTGTTGTATCCTGCTGAGATAATCGCTGTAGTCTGCTTGCAACTCGTGTAGAGTGAATAATTGTCTTTAGGACAACACTTTGTAAGCGTGCATCGACCACTTATTATCTTTTATTCTTGAGTTTTGAAATTGTTCTTACATACAGTGTATGTACTATTATTTACACTGTAATTGTTTGTTGCCAGTTAAGTTATAATCAAATTTGCTAGTGTTACTCAGTTCTTATACACAACGTATTATTTTCAACAATGTCATTATTTAGGTAATGTTGTAATGATGTTAACGAAATGTATTATATTAGAAGTACATAGAATAATTTAAAGTTCATAAACATAATTAAACCCTTTAAAATTAAGTTTAAAGACTAGATAGATAAAAGTTTATGGGCTTAATTTATAATTTAACCTCATTTTTAAACACTTTTTAGGTTAAAACATATTTTTCGTTTATGTATTTTTACTCTTTTAATATTTTGGTTCTCATACTTTTATTTATAATAATTTAGACCCCATTTGATAACTATTTAATTTTTTTGTTTTTAAAAACTAAGCCTATAAATACTATTTTTACCTTGAGTTTCTTTATTTTGTTATCTACTTTTTACATATGTTTTCAAAAACGAAAACTTAAAAAATTAGTTCTCAAAAACTTGTTTTTGTTTTTGAAATTTGGCTAAGAATTCAAATATTTTCTTAAGAAAGATGAAAGTCATTGTAGAGAATTGTAGAGAAGTGATGAGAAAACAAGCACAATTTTAAAAAACTAAATGGTTATCAAACAAGGCCTTAGTTATTTGATTTTTTTTTAAATGCAACAATTATATCGATCCTTTGAATTAAGAATTTCATAAATAATTAAATGAAAAATAATATTGGGATATGAAATATAGGTAAATGAATGAAATAACTTAAATTCTTATGACGATCCAAAGTCAAATATGGTTCAATTATTTTTCCATTCATATGACTGAACTTCTCATCATGAACTTATCGTTAGATTATATATATATATATATATATATATATATATATATATATACTAAATACTAGATAATAATAATGTTTAAATCTTCAAGCGAAAACTAGACGCTTTTGATCTTTAAAGTCACGAGATTCTAAAATCACGCTAATTCTAAAATAAACCATTAGCCTAATACTCTAAAATATATATATATATACTAAATACTAGATAATAATAATGTTTAAATCTTCAAGCGAAAACTAGACGCTTTTGATCTTTAAAGTCACGAGATTCTAAAATCACGCTAATTCTAAAATAAACCATTAGCCTAATACTACTTTTTAGAAAAATATGTGCAATCCAATGCGAATTGAGAGAAGTCCTCATCAATTATAGATTCCAAAACTCAAAATGAGTCAAGAGAGTGACTCTTACCATTCAATGTAGGATAAGAGACTAATAGAATGCTTAATATATAAGCCAAAGAGAGCATAACTCAACTGACATGTTGAATATATTAACGACCACGAGGTCTGTGATTCGAATCCCCCCAACTCCTATTGTACTAAAAAAAAATGCTTAATATATTAATTAGACATGCATTTAATCATAATTCCTCTTGAAAGAAACAATTAAGGCTCGTTTGATAATGATCTCATTTCTCGTTTTATGTTTCATATTTCTGTTTCTTTTTTCCCATTTTTTATTTTTTAAAAACTAAAAGCAGAAACATGTTTGATAATTATTTTTGTTTCTTGTTTCTTTAAAAAAAGAAACAGAAACAGACATGTGTTTGATAACTGTTTCTTGTTTCTTGTTTTTTACTAAAAATAAAATTTAGTACATATAATATAATAAAATATATAACATGCATTAAAATAAATATAAAACAATTATAAAGAGTTTATATTATTTTATTCAGGCCCAACACAAAATTAATAATAATAAATTTTATCCTTCAAATGTTGTTCAAATTTGATTTACAATGTCATTTCTTACTCCAATCAATTCACCTTAAACGATTTTGGCTTACATGAGTTAGTTCAATTAGACTAATTTGTAAATTGTCTAAGGTTAGGCAATTGAGCATACCCACATTTATTTAATTTAATAATAAACTTCATTTTTATTTTTTCTTTAAAAATACATTAGCCAACAATACACGCAAATAAAATAAAAAAGAGAGAGAGAGAATATATATATATTACATTTAATGGTAAACATGAAATACATTATTAGTTTATTTATTTAATAAAAAAAATTAAAATCGTACCAAAAGGAAAAATAATAGAGATTTAAATAGAAAATAATAACTAAAAGCTTGTTAATGAAACGTAAAAAAGAAAAAAAAAAGAAAAAAAAATGAGAGAGAAGAGAAAAACATAAATGAAAAGAGAAAAGAAAAAAAGAAAAAAAAAGATAAGGAACTATTGAAAGAAAAAAGATTATGATGGAATAGAGAGAAAGAAGAGAGAAGATAAATAAATAAATGAAAAATAAAAAGAAAAAAGAAGAAAAAAATGAAAAGAAAAAAAAGTATTAAAAGAAAAAAATTAGAATGGAAGAGAGAGGGAAGAGATGGTTGTAGAAAGGGAAAAATGAAATAAGAATACATGCATGAAACATAGAAAAAAAATAGAAACAAAATTTGAGAAACTACTTTTTGTAGTTTCTCAAAATTTGTCCCTTTTTTAGAAACGTTTCTAAAAAAATTTAGAAACAAGAAATAAGATGGTTTATCAAACATGCCTATTTCTTGTTCTCGTTTCTCATTTTTCAAGAAACGGGAACAAGAAACAGGAAACGAGAACTTTATCAAACGAGCCTTGGAAGAGCTTCAATGTACTGGCCTCCCCCAATAATTGGTGATGAAATAAGAAAATAGTCCCCCGCATGAATAAATGCCATGGGCAGTCCCAATCCTTCTAAAACAACAGGGTTCTTGGAGGACAAATTATTCAATGAGATCGTTACAATGTAGATGCCTCTTAATAACTGTCAGATGTAGATCCAAGAATATGTTTGCCCCTAAATAATAATTGGATATAAAAGCGAAGTACTTTTACAATTTTTCTCTCATACATCAAACGGTGCGTCTTGGGGGTTTTGTCTGCAAGATTCATTTTGTATGAAATAAATTTATAATTTTTTTAAAATTGTTTAATATAGCTCTAAATTTGCCTTGCTTTCATGTAACCTTGCTCTCTTGTTTCCTTTCTCGTATATTTTTGACATACGTAATAAAATATCCTCTTTCCACAAAAAAATTGTTTAATAGGTCAAAGACCTATTAAACACTTTTAAAGTTCTTGAACTTGTTAGACATATAATTGAAAGTTTAGAAATCTATTAGACACTTTTAAAAATTTATAAGTCTATTAGAAATGATCTTGGAAGTTTAGAAACTAAGGCGGTAATTATTTAACTTAAAAAAAAGTTGAGAAAAATAGATCATGTCATTTTCTAAATTTTTAATTGTAGGGATTAAATTCGAGTGAGAATTATTCAATCAAATTAAAAGCTAATCAATGGTCAGTGGGTTGGGAGATAATATAATGAAAGAAAGTACATACCGAGCTGGAATCAGCATCAACACGTCTATTGTATCTTGAATCTCCAAAAGTTCAAATCCAAAAAATTGGGTGGTTGTGATTTAAAAAGAAGAAGGGTTTTTGTGGAGAAATTATTGGGGACAGAAAGGAGAAGAGTATGAAAATTTTGACTGGAAATTAAAAAAAAAAAAAAAAAGATAAAACAGAAAAAAGAAGAGAATTATTGAAAGAAAGAAATAAAAACTATGTTGGTCACTAAAGAATCCTAACAAACTCTAAATTAATTGTTCACACATAATTTCAAAAGAGAAATGAGACAAGTGGAATGAACTTGTATTCGTATTGATTTGAGTGTAATATAGTACAATCTCTAATTTGTTCATATGATTATTTCTCTCATGTACAAATGTCTCGAGGGCTGGGCAGCTTGTTCTCAAGCACGTTAGTCTTTTTTGATCAGCCTTCCGGCTTATTGATCTTGTTAGATAAATCATTGACTTGTTGATCTTGTTGGATCGACCCTTGGCGTGTTGATCGTTTGATCGGTCCTTGGCTAGCTGATCTGTTTGAAGGATCGACCTTTGGTTTGTTGATCTTTGGATCGACTCTGGGCTTGTTGATCTACTTGGAGGATAGGCCCTTGGCTTGTTGATCCTCAAAGAATTTGTCGAAGTCTTGAAGTTTTTTGATCTTCAAAGAGTGTTCAGGACCTAAGGACTTCAGGGAGTCTTCTCCTGAAGAGTCTTCGGTCTTCAAGAAGTGTTCAACGCTCTATGACATCAAAGGGTGATTCGAGCTTCAGGAGCTTCCGGAGTGTTATGAGCTTTGTTTTTGAGTTCTCTCTTAACTCTTCTTCTGAGGTCTTCCACTTATGTTCCTTTCAAATGAAATGGGAAGCTCTCTATTTATAGAGTTCCTCAAGCTTCAAGTGGACTTGGGCATGACTAATGGATAGGGCCTGGTTGACATTGGGTCTAAACCCTTTGGACTAAGCCTGGTTGACTTTGGACCTAGCCCTTTGAGTTGGGACTTTGCTAGATTAGGACATCCCGTTTGGACTTTGTCTTCATATAACCCAATTGCATATTTGAATTTGCCATAATTTAATTTATGGATGCTTGCAAATTTGATTAATTCCTAATTAAATAAATAATTTTGTCACTAACTTTAAATAATGATATGACAATTTCTGATTGGTCAAAATTTCTATTCCAACAATAACAATTAAAAAAAAAACAAAGATTGGAGAGAAAATTGGTTGTGCAATATGAAAATTAAAAAAAAAAAAGTTAGAAATTGGAGAAGAATCCGACTGTATACTGCAATCTGAATATATTTTTTTAAAAAAAAAAAGTTAACTAAGATGGTTAACCACCCACACGTGGCATCAAATTGGAAGATAGCCTCAATGTGCCGACCCCCTAATAATTTCTCATGATTTAGAGATATAAAATGCTTTAAAAACCACTTAAAAAAAACTTACTCCCAACTACAAAATCAAAATCAAAATAATAATAATAATAAAAATAATAATAAACCCAAGCATATAGTGCACCAAGTCCAAAATCACAACATAGTAAACATTTTTCAATAAAACTTTTTTTTTTTCAATAAAACTCTAAACCTTACCTAATTTACTTTTTTTTACTCATCTGCACAAAATGTACTTGAAAAAATCAAAGTACAATAATTAATCTTAATTATGTAGGAGATGGGAAAGTTGGATAAAATTGACTTTGAGATAAAAACTAGTATTTCTTTTTTAGTACAAAACAAAAAGGTTAAATTATCAAAAATACCCCTGAACTATGGAGTTGGTTTCAATTATACCCCTGAACTTTGAAAAGTTTCATTTTAACCCTTGAACTTTGAAGTTTGTTTCAAAACAACCATTGAAAGTTTTTTCCGTTAAATTTATGGGCGAAAAATGACGTATTTGCATATGTTTTGATTTTTTTTTCAAAGTATATGTTCAAATATACATAAGCAACAATATAAATGCAAAAACATCATTTTTTGTCCATGAATTTAACAAAAAAAGCCTTTAAGGGTTGTTTTGAAACAAACTTCAAAGTTCAAGGGTTAAAATGAAACTTTTCAAAGTTCAAGAATATAGTTGAAACCAACCCCACTAACCCCATAGTTCATGGGTATTTTTGATAATTTAACCAAACAAAAACTAGTTAGGCCAATAAGGTATAACACCAAAATATGTTATTTTCCAATTCAAATCACCTTTATCTTTTCTGATTACAACCTCACTTCTAAAGGTACTCAACCCTAACAATTAGGTGATCTCTTTCCCCAAAAAAAACCCCTAACATTTAAGTTGCTTTTTGGACTTGTACGTGTATATTGGACAAATTTCTTGTTGTAGACACCATATTTGGTCCAGCCTTTTATTTAATTGTCTATGTTATTTACTTAAGCTCGTTTTTATTTTTTATTCGCTATGTGGTCAAATGAATTGTATTAGATTTCGGTATTTTTTTTTTCATATTTTATGTTTGAAATTAAATAAGCAATTGATTGCATAAGGAGTATCTAAAATTCTGAGTAATGTGATCAAAATTTTCATATAAAACAATTTAGGAAAAAGAGGTCCATGCCATTTTATATATATATATATATATATATATATATATATATATATATATATATATATATATAAAAGAGTAATAAAAACAAAAAAGAGAAAAAGAGAGATTTAGGAGGATTTAACCAAGATGTTGGGGATATAGATTAAAGATTTTTTTTCCAGCTGTAATCATTAGTTTTAAGAGAGAATGGAGTGAAGTATCGTTTTAGAGAATGTCAATTTGATTTGGCTGCATGACCGAAGACGCTTTGTTTGTTGAAGCCTAGGGAAGAGGGCTGCTTGCAAGACGCTTTGTTTGTTGAAGCCTAGGGAAGAGGGCTGCATGAACGCTTAGAGACTCTTCAACTTTTTTTTTTTATTTACTTTTGCTTTAATATAAATGGCACCCTTGTAGAGAGGAAAGGTAGGAAAAAATGCAGAAAGCGTTTTGACGAAAAGGCAGAAATGTTTGGAAGGGCCCTTTGCCCCTTTAAACCTTTCTCCTCAAAAGTTTAAACTTGTAAATGGTATGAAAATCTTCAAGATGAAAAAAGTTTTCTTTCGCCTTTTTCTGTTTGGATAAAAATATTTTTTTAGTTTGTTTTCTTTTCAATAAACTAGCTTTTTTACCACGTGCATTCCACGTGAAATCAAAATAGTATGAATTAAATTGAATTTACAATAAATTTAACTAATTAAATTTTTTTATGCATTCTTATATTAGTTTTGCTTTTTCTTTTTCTATTATGATTTTATATTTTTTAATGTGACTAATTTGAATATAATATAATATTTTTATTATATTATATTATTTCTATTATAATATAAATTTTTTTAATATAATATAACATAATTTTAATATAATGTAGTTTTTTTATTATGTTTTTTTTAAAAAATTTTATTTTTGTTATTATTATTATTATTATTTATAATATAATATATACTTTTTGTAACAATATATTTTGTTTAATTTATGCAATACTTGTTAATGCAATTTTATAACGATTATTTTTTTTATTTAAATTTGGCATACAATTATTGACAGAGAATTAATTAAAAAATACACACACATATATGTGACATATCATAGCAAATGTAGTAACAATAATTATGCTAAATAATACAACAATGCATTTTAAACAAATTGGTTTACAAAGTCAAAACTTATTTATAGACAATGTTTTGGGTGCACTACATCAAGTGAGGACCAAAGAGCTATGTAAATTAAAAAAAATATCATTCAATATAGTTGTAGTTTTTTTTTTCTTTTTGAAATATTTTTTTAAGAAAGCAAGAAACTTTTTTAAATTAATAAACATCCTCTTAAAATTAAAAGAGTATCTTCTAAAATTAAAGTGTTTACATTATTGCTAAAAATTTAAAATCAAAAGTAATATTTTAAAAATCAAACACAAAAATAAACTAACCCCTAATTCAAAACTCAAAATAACAACTTAGTTATAAATAAATTAAATCGATGAGTAAAAGAATATGTAAAAGAAAAAATGTGGGCTAATGAAATTTAAATTAAAAAAAAAAAAAAAAAAAAAAGAGAAGAGATACCTTATTAAAATTGGAGGAGATGAATATTTTAGATATGGAAAAAAGAAGCATTAACAACACAACATGAGTGGTATCAACTAACATAATTTTGTGTAAAAAAAACATGATAGAAAACGGAAAAAACATGGGCTAATTTAAATTTATAAAAAAAGAAAGATACCTGATGAGAGTGTGAGAGATACAACATAAAAAATTAGAGGAGATGGATATTTTAGATCTAGAAAAAAGAATATCAACAACACAACATGAGTGGTATCAACTAACATAATTTGGTGTAAAAAACGTAAAAGAAAAATAAAAAACTAATATATTAATTTACATGACATCAAGTGAGGACCAATAAGCTATGTAAATTAAAAAATGTCATTCAATTTAGTTGTGGTTTTTTTTTTCTTTTTTTTTGAAATATTTTTTTTAAGAAAGCAAGAAACATTTAAATATCATTCAATATAGGTGTGGAGGACATATGAAATTTATAAAAGAAATTTAGGCTCCATTTGATAACATTCTCGTTTCTCATTTCTTGTTTCCTGTTTCTGTTTCTCGTTTCTTGTTTATGTTTCTTAAAAACTAAAAACAGAAACATGTTTGATAACTATTTATGTTTCTTGTTTCTTGTTTTTTGGTAAAAATAAAATTTAGTACATATACTATAATAAAACACATAACATGCATTAAAATAAATATAAAACAATTATAAAAAGGTTATTGTATTTTATTAAGGCCCAACACCTAATTAATAATATTAATAATAATAATAATAAATTTTATCCTTCAAATGCTGTTCAAATTTGATTTGCAATGTTATTTCGCACTTCAATCCATTCACATTGAACGATTTTGACTTACAAAAGTTAGTTCAATTAGACGAATTTCTAAATTGTCTAAGGTCAAACAATCGAACATACCCACATTTCTTTAATTTAATAATAAACTTTATTTTTATTTTTTTTAAAAAATGCATTAGCCAATAATACACGCAAGTAAAATCAGAAAAAGAAAGAGAATGTATATATTTTTTTACATTTAATGATAAACATGAAATACATTATTAGTTTATTTATTTAATAAAAAAATAAAATCGCACCAAAAGGAAAAATAATAGAGAATTAAATAGAAAATAATAACTATAAGCTTGTTAATGTAAAGTAAAAGAAAATAAGAAAATAAGAGAGAAGAGAAAAACATAAACGAAAAGAGAAAAGTAAAAAGGAAAAAAGAAAAAAAAAGATAATAAACTATTAAAAGAAAAAAGATTATGATGAAAGAGAGAGAACGAATAGAAAGAAATAAATCAAAAAATAAAAATAAAAAGGAAGAAAAAGCAAAAAGATTAAAAAGTATTAAAAGAAAAAAAATAGAATGGAAGAGAGAGAAATAAGAGAGAGAGGAGAGATGGGTAAAAAGAGAAATAGGAATACATGCATGAAACCTGAAAAAAAAAAACAGAAACAGAATTTGAGAAACTACTTTTTGAAGTTTCTCAAAATCTGCCATTTTTTTAGAAACGTTTCTAAAAAATTTAGAAACAAGAAACATGATGGGTTATCAAACATGTCTGTTTCTTGAAAAATGAGAAACAGGAAACAAGAACGTTATCAAACGAGCCCTTAGATTCAAATTCTAATTTGATTTGATTTTGAATCAAATTAGATATCTTATCAAATTAAGAATAAAAATTAATTCAAATTCTTTTCGAATTTTGAATTAAACAACGTGAAAAAAAAAAGTTAATTCAATTAAATTAGATATTTCATTAAAAGGGTAGGATAGGAATTGATTCAAATTATTTTTTAATAAAAAGACGTGAAAGAAAAATAAATAATTCAATCAAATTAGATATCCTATCTAATGAGTCGGAATTGATTCAAATTTATTTTGAATAAAAAAATGTGAAAGAAAAAATAACTAATTCAATCCAATTAGATATGCTATCAAATATCAAATTAAGAATAACAATTAATTAAAACTATTTTTGAATTTTGAATAAAAAAACATGAAAGAAAAAAATTAATTCAAATTCTAATTAGATATCCGATCAAATGAGTAAGAATTGATTTAAATTATTTTTGAATAAAAAATGTGAAAGAAAAAATAACTAATTCAATCCAATTAGATATGCTATCAAATATCAAATTAAGAATAACAATTGATTCAAATTATTTTTGAATTTTGAATAAAAAAGCATGAAAGAAAAAAAAATTAATTCCAATTCTGTTTTGATCAAATTTGAAATTAAATCGGATTATGATGATTTAATTGATGTAATTAAGTAAAATTTAAAGAAATATTTTGGTCTAATTTTTTTTTCAAAAACTCTTGTTTTGGTCTAAAAATATCTTTCAAAAACTCTTGTTTTGGTCTAAAAATATCTTTCAAAAACTCTTACTTTTTAATGTATTATAGATTATACATTATAGATATACATTATAGATATTGATTCAAATTAATCAATAATTAATCAACTTAAAATTAAATCAAATATTCATTTTGAATCAAATTATCAAATCGGATTAGGATGATTTGATTAAAGTAATCCGATTTGAATTTAAATCAGATATTCATTTTGAGTAAAATTATCAAATTAGATATGGTTGATTTGATTAATGTACTAATTTTGAGTCAAATTATCAAATCGGATTGGATGATTTGATTAATGTAATTAACTAATTAACTAAAATTTAAAAGGGTATTTAAATCTAAAAATGTTTTTTAGAAACCCTTGCTTTTAATATATTATAGAATTATAGATTATAGATATTACTAATATTATTAGTCTTATATTATATATATATATATATATATATATATATATATATATATATATATATATATATTTGTAAGCTAAAATAATTGGATACACAAAGATGTAATTAATTGGAGGTACCTAATTTTTTTTAAACAAAAAACTTAATTTGAAAAAGAGATAAATTTCTAAAACAAAAATCAGAAAAGGTTGAAAAAAATAAAGAAAAAATGTAGCAATATGATGTCTAAAAGTCATGCCAAAAACTTAATTTGAAAAAGAGATAGAGTTCTAAAAAAAATCAAATAAAAAAAAAAGGAAAGATACGTGATCTGATAAAAAATTGAAGATGAATGTGATGAAAAACTAAAAATGACTACTTTTAGACCTGAAAATAATAGTTATTACTAAGAATTAAAACCTCATTTGAAAAAAAAAAAGAAGATAATTGGATGCAAAAGAAGTTAGAATAATTTGAATATGTGAAGAATTGTGTACATATATACAAAGACGTAATTGTAACAAAGAAAAAAGGAAAATAGAATTAGCATCCAACCAGCCAGTTTAGATTTTTGTTTTATTACAACTCAATAGCATAATAATTATAATTGCGTGTATTTGAACTCTAGTTTCAAAATAAAAAAAAATAAAAAAAGAAATATAAGAACTTCAGTTTCAAAACATAAAAAAAAAAAAAAAAGAACTATAAGAACTCCAGTTTCAAAAAAAATATACAAGAATTTCAGTTTCAACATATAAAAAAAATTAATAAAAACTATAAGGAAAAAAATGTAGTAATATGATGTCCAAAAGTCATGCCAAAAACTTAATTTGAAAAAGAGCCAGAGTTCTGAAAAAAAAATCAAATAAAAAAAATGAAAGATACGTGATATGATGAAAAATGAAAGATGACCCTCATGAAAAATTGAAGATGACTACTTTTAGACTTGAAAAAAATAGTTATTACTAAAGATTATGTAACGACCCTAATTTCCTACGACTCTCTAAACGCGGAAGCACGACCTAGTTACTTCGTTCATGCCCGAAATTTCGGCAGCATGACGGCGTAACTACAAGAAACCAAAATTTACAAAGACCTGGAAAGAGACAAAAACACTTCTATGATTCAGATCACAGACTCAGCATCCACCAAACTACGATAAATGATGCTGAGCTCAAATAACAGACAACCAAAACTAAAAGCTTCTAACCAGACACACGAAGTTAAAGGATATTTAAGATTTACAAACCAACTAACAACAGGGAACAAGGAATAACTAAAAGCTAAAACAGGGACAAGGGATTTGTTGGAGTCTCCATAGCCTCGTCAAGTCGTCGCCTGCGTCATCCACCCCAAGAATGTCCACAAAATCTGCAAAATAAACAAAGTAGCAAGAATAAGTATAAACATACTTAGTAAGTAGCACACTAAAGGATCCAACCTTTAAAGACACCCAACCAAGAAGAAAACTGCTCGTACTCACACTCGTGCTTAGTTTTCAAATACTTCCTTCAGTTATTCCAAAAGTCCATTTATCTTTCCACAACCTTTACCACTTCTCGACCCTATCTTCGAGCCATAACTGCGAGTACTGTAACCTAGAACCCAAACTCGTGAAGATAACAATCCTCACGCTCATCTCAAAGGAGAATTACCTCGAGCCTAGCATACAAGCAATAGGAAAATGCATTCCCTATGCTCAACACAGTGGGGAATCACCCCTAAGCTAGCTCACAGGCAATAGGGAAACGCATTCCCTATGCTCATCGCAGTAGGTAATCATCCTCAGCTAGCACACGACAATAGGGAACGCATCCCTATGCTCATCTCAGTGGGGAATCACCCCTAAGCTAGCACACGGCAATAGAGAACGCATCCCTATGCTCATCATACTGGGGAATCACCCATAAGCTAGCACACGACAATAGAGAACGCATCCCTATGCTCATCATACTGGGGAATCACCCCTAAGCTAGCACACGGCAATAGAGAACGCATCCCTATGCTCATCATACTGGGGAATCACCCCTAAGCTAGCACACGGCAATAGAGAACGCATCCCTATGCTCATCACATCACATGCGTTCTAGACTTACAAACTCGCACGAAACAACAGAATTAGGGTTGGAAGCATCAATCTAACGGGTTTTCGTACTTTCACAACACGTTAGGAACCTTTTGGGTCAATCCACCTTATTACATTCACCCTCATGCCCAAATCACACACACAAGTTGGCCCAGAGGTTTCAAACACTTTTAAGGGAAACATCCCCTAATTCACATTAACAGAGAGGAGAAGCAACCCTCAAGCCTTTCCAACTTCTATAACGTCTTACGCCGCATACATAATTATAGGCGAGACAAAAATCCTAACGGACCAATCCGAAAGGCTACTCTCTTCTTAGGCCAACACTAGAATGACCCACTTCACATTCCTTTAAGGAGTTATTCGTAGCAAATGTCACATGCCCACCTTCCACAAACATTCACAAATGCATCTTTGTGACCTTGCACCATAGTCCCCAAACTTGCCCAATCACATCCTTAGGCGATGCCTTAAGGTGTCATACAAGCTAACCACATTTAACTCGAACTTATGCCCTTATTTTCATACTAACTACATTCTAAGATCACTTTTAGCTTAAACATCTCCCAAACAAATCCACTAACCATCACATGCTTCATAACACAGTTATTGAGCAAGTTTTCACAATTCATACATTTTCAAACAATAATCACATTCAAATAACAACTTAAAGGACTTAAATCCAAATGACTACTTACTTCGAATAGAATAATTAATATTATTCTAGCAGGGAGAATCTCCTCCAAACTCTGGCCTCCTGCTTAACCCAAAATTAATTAGTCTCGAGAGGTGGCTGTTAAGTACTAACAACCTTGCTGGAAATTTAACACTTTGCCTCCAATTCGATAGTTTGATCCTCCAATCGATATCCCAAATCGGAACATGATCGTAACTGGGACTGTTCAGACTCGAAAATTGGAATCGGAGACGGCGGCGGCGCGTGGCGGTGCGTGAGAGCGCGTGTGAAGGAGTTGTCTCCGGATCTGGGTAGATCCAAACTCGTGGGGTCGGACTCGTGGGGTCGGATATGAGCGTGAACCGATGAGTTGGGGTGATTGGTTTGGCTGAACCGGACGATGCGACTTCGTTTTCAGCTGCGGCAGTTCGAGTGAGGTTCACGAGCTGCAGAACCGTCGAGGAGGCGTCCGGCGAAGTGCTGAACGCCACTTGGGAGCTCGCGCGGCGGTGCTGAAGCAAATCCGGCGATCGGGATTGCGTGGGTCTTCGATTTGGAGCTCCGACGGTCGTTGCGAAGCTGGAAGGCGAGTGGTTGCGGCGGCGACCAGCTGCGATGGCGTTCGACAGTTCTCGGCCGGTGCGGGAGGCTGTCGACGGAAAGGAGAGAGAGAGAGTGTGTGTGTGTTATCGGAGAGGGAGAGATTTTCAGGAGAGGGAGGAGAAGAAAGAGAAGAAGAAAGAGATAAGGATAAGGAAAAGAAAAAAAAATTACAAAAATGCCCTTCTTAATCTTCCAAAATTCAAAATAACCCCAAATCAAATACTACAATTAAGAATTAATCAACTTAGTTCCAAAATTTCAAAATTAACACTTCTAAATAAGCCGGGCGTTACAGATTAAAACCTCATATGAAAAAAAATGAAGATAATTGGATGCAAAAGAAGTTAGAATAATTTGAATACGGGAAGAATTGTGTATACATATACAAAGACGTAATTATAACCAAAAAAAAAAAAGAAACATAATTAGCATCTAGCCAACAAGTTTAGATTTTTGGGCTATTGCAACTCAATAGCATAAGAATTATAATTGTGCGTATATAGGAACTAATAAGAACTATAAGAACTCCAGTTTCAAAAAAAAAAAAAAAAATAGAAATATAAGAACTTTAGGTTAAAAAAAAAAAAAAGAAGTACTATAAGAACTATAAGAACTCCAATTTCAAAAAAAAAAAAAAAATATATATATATATATATATATATATATAAGAACTTCAATTTCAAAAAAAAAAAAAAAGAACTATAAGAACTAATAACAATTATAAGAACTCCAGTTAAAAAAATAAAAGAAATATAAGAATCTCAGTTTCAAAAAATCCAAAAAAAAAAAGAGAACTATAAAAACTAAATGAAAAAAACGTACCTAAAGAAGAAGTCCAGTAAAAAAAAAAATAAATATAAGAACTTTAGTTTAAAAAAAAGAACTATAAGAATTAAATGAAAAAAACGTACCTGAAGAAGAACTCCAGTTTCAAAAAAAAAAAAAGAGAACTATAAGAACTAGATGAAGAAAACGCACTTGAAGAAGAACTTCAGTTTCAAAAAATAAAAAAAAAGAACTAAATGAAAAAAACGTAGCTGAAAGAATTGGGTATAAGAATTGTATATGATATTTGGATATATACAATTTATAGAAGCAAATTTGATTTGATTTTGAATCAAATTGCTTATCAAATTAAGACTATTGATTCAAATTCATCATTTTGAAATTAAATAAGATATTCATTTTGATTCAAATTATCAAATCGGATTAGGATGATTTGATTAATGAAACTAACTAAAATTTAAAACGATATTTTAGTCTAAAAATATTTTTCAGAAACTCTTGCTTTTTAATATATTATTGATATTAGCAGAGTGTTTTTTTTTTTCTAAAAAAAACCATTTTGGTTTTTCTTAAAGTTTTCTTTTTAACTAAAAGCAATTCTCTAAGAGGGGAAGTAGTATACCTTAGAGATAATATCTTATTATTCTTGAGGTACATGAAAATCCCAAAAACAGTTTGTTTTCTTCTTTCCTAAAAAATTCTTTCTTTTGTGAAGATACAATTCTACGGTGGATTTGGGAAATGAAGTAAGAAGGTTTTTATAGTTAAAAAAATATTTTTGAATTATCAATTGACAACCAAGCCTTACAAAGATAAAACTAAATTTACCCTTTTATTAATTTTTTTTTTAACACGCAACCAAAAACTCTTAAACGAACTTTTTTTTAAACTCACATATCTTTCTCTTTCAAGTATACAAACACACTGTCACTTTTCTAAAACAACCCCAAAAGACTTTTTGAACTTTTTGAGTTCCAAAATTGGCTCTTTATAAAAAGTACTTAAAAAAATCAAGTTTTAAGAACTAAAATAAGTACCATTTAAAATGTCGTTATTTAAAAAAAAAATATTCTTTTAATAAAAGTCACACATTTTCTAAAAAAAATGACCTTTTTAAAGGAGTGGAGTCGTGTGGTTGAGACATAGTCATATTACTCTCAACATACATGAAAATCCTTCAATCAAAAAATAAAAAAATATGAAAACAAAACTTTTATTTCAAAAATAATTTGCAATCACACGATGGATTGGAGAAATGTCAAATTTCTTAAACTCTTGAGGTGAAGAATTTTCTTATTAATTGAAAATGATTCCAATATTGCGATCAATTGATAGCTAATGACCTCGCTCAAGTTGGTCAAATACTCGCTTCACTCTTGAAGTTTAAGATATAACAACTTTGGGACATTTAAAAATAAAATCAACAAAAGAATTTAATTGTTTTTAAAAACTCAAACTCTAAGGGCAATTTATTTATTTATTATTATTATTTATTTATTTTTTGTTTGTGAATAAAATTAACCAAGATAGCATCAAGGTTTAAAATGTTGATGTCAATGGAATTGTCGAAGTCTAAATTTTATGGAAATGTCGATGGAAATATCGATAAAATGTTGATGTCGATGCATATTTCTGGAAAAATTTTAAAAACAAAAAATTCAAAAAAAATATTTAAATTAATAAATAAACATTTTACACATTTTTAATGAGTTAAAATACTTGTTAGAATATTATATTCACATTAAGTTACATTTTCTTGCTGTTTTTTTACTATTTAATCAATTTTGTACAGTATAGTGGAAATATCGATTCCCCCTTATGTCGATGTCGAACCCATGGATATGTGGAAATATCGATGGAAATGTCGACATGTAGACAAAAATTTAATACCATGGATAGCGTGAGGTAAGGTAATTTTGGGTGTTGTATGGTGCTAATACCTTCCGTACATACAAAAGACTCTCGAGCCTAACTTTGTTTTCGTAGACCCCTTTTTTAAAAAACTCTTTTATATGGGTGACCAAACATACCCTATTAATGGTTGGTGGTGACTCCAAATTCTTTTCTAAAAGATCCTTCCTTTTAGATAGATGTTGGCCGCTCCACATCGCGATTTGGTAGCGACACTTGCCTCCTTCCCTTTTTATATATTTGATTTTGTTTTTCCATATTATTTTTAGCCCACTTGTCAATTCTTATTCGATTACATTATATTTTTAGTTCCTATATATTAATCTTAATTTCGATTTAGTTCTTATGGTTTAAAAAGTTTCATTATTTATTAACAAGAGCATAGCTCAAATGGCCTAAAGTATAGGCTTATGACCAAGAGGTCATTGGTTCAAATCTCCCTACCCCCAAATGTTGTGGAACTCAAAAAAAAAAAAAAAAATCATTATTTTCTCCATATGGAATTATATAAAGTAATTTAAAGTTCATAAATATAATTAAAACCTTTAAAAGTTTAAAGACTAGATATATAAAAGTTTATGGGCTTAATTTGTAATTTAACCTCATTTTTAAAAAGGTTAAAACATATTTTTCGTTCTCATACTTTTATTTATACAATTTAGTTGTTTGATTTTTTTTTAAATGCAACAATTATATCCTTATATTAAAATTTCATAAATAATTAAATGAAAAAATAATATCGGGATATGGAATATAGGTAAATGAATGAAATAACTTAGGGCCTATTTGGTAGGCAATCTGGATTATGTTTTATGTTTTTGAAATTCACTAAGTTCAGTGAATATGCGTTTGATAGATATGTTTTCAAAAACTGTTTCTAGATTCTGTGATCAAAATAGTGCAAATTTTGAAAACAACATTTTTATGTTTTCATTGTATCTAGATTTTGAACTTGAAGTTTTAAAATACATAATTATATTAAAAAAGATAAAAAAAAAAAAACTTTAATAAATATAGTATTTCATGTTATAAACTCAATTTATTTTTGTTACATTAAAATATGTATAATAAAATATATTATAAATTATATGATAATGTAAAATAATAATTTTATAAAATTTATAACAGAAAACATGTTCATAAATTAATTAATAATGGTTTATATTCAACTTAATATTTAGTTTTGCAACTACAACTAGTTTCATGGTCTATAAACACTACAAGAAATATCACATACGATAGCATTAGAAAAACGCTATCGTAGACTTTCGATAGCATTTTTGGAAACGCTGTTATAGCCGATGTAATTGAAAGTCTCTGACTTTTCATAGCATTTTTTCGACGCTATAAAAAACGCTATAGAAATTATATTTTTGATTGCGTAATGTTAATGCTATGAAAATTTTTCATAGCGTTGGCAAAAACGCTATGATTACTCTTTCATAACGTTTTTTATAGCAATGAAAAAATGTTATAAAAGACATATCATAGCATTTTTAGTCATGCTGTTGTAGCCGATGTTATTAAAAGTCCCTGACTTTTCATAGCATTTTTTCCACGCTATAGAGAAGGCTATAACAAATCCATTTTCGATTGCATCATTTTAATAATATGAAAACTTTTGATAGCATTAATAAAAAATGCTATGGTTGATCTTTAATAGCTTTTTTTATAGCACTGAAAAAAGACTAGAAAACATAGCATAGCATTTTTAGCCACACTATGCTAGCCAATGTTATGAATAGTATGACTTTTGATAGCGTTTTTTTATATTTTATTTTTTGTTTACATTTGTGCTATTTTCAAGTAGTATGTAACAATTTAAATAGCTATCTCAAACCATATCAAATAAGATTGTTAAAATAACTTGAACTTATGTACTAATTTAATTACACACAGTGAAACTAAAAATTTAAAATTTAAACAATTGAATCCATACAAGAAACAATTAACATTAATTGTTGAAGAGTTTGTTGGACACATTAATGTGATTCTTCAATCACTACGCTCCATAAACATAAATAACCACTGTTTTTTTTAGTGAGATAGCCATTGTCTTCAAATTACATATAGTTATCGGAAAAAAAAAACCTCTTTAATTTCTTCAAGTTACATCCTTTAGTCTTCTCATCAAGCTCTCTGTATGACAAGTCTTTTATCCTTGACTGCAAAAACATAAATTTATCATCAAATCTACCTCAACAATACCATTAAGATTGTTTTTGTAGAAATCCCAAAATATATGATAATCAACAATTTCAGAAGTTTTGATAGATATATTCAGTAAATGAAACTTAAATGCCAGAAATACAAGTTTTGAAACTTAGATCGCCTTTATCCATTAATTATATTCAAATCATTTTATGCATTTAACTTGAAACTACATTATCATTCATTTATATATGTTATACAAATGTAAACTCTATCCACATGTGATGCATATGTAGCAAGAACAAATTATCATGCATAAATTATTCTAGAGAATGAAACTTATATACCAAAAGACAAGTCCCTATCCTCACTATCCAAGAAGATTTTCTGGATTAAAATTCTGTCAGACAGGTTATGCAAATGTACCAAATAAGACGATGTGAGCATTGAAGGTACAAGCAATCGACTAAAGATATGCAAAGGAAACTAGTATGTGATATTTATAAATAAGGAGAGATGTTTGTTAAAGAAATGTGCAGCTTTGGAAATTTCCGTAGTTAGTCAATCACAATTAAACACATCTAAATGAAAGTAATTATGTATAACAATAATTATTAAGAAAGTGGTTTCTTAATAATTTTGAATGTCATTTGCAGATAATCAAATACATTATAATCAATAGAGGCAATAAGACCACTTAACTTACCTTAGCTCTAAGCCATGCTCTGACCACCTCAACAAACCTCTTTAGATTTCTTGAACTAAAATAGCTTTGAGAAATAGAATATAAACTCAAAAAATATCTAGAAACTATTTAGCTCTGTACACCAAGACTTTAGGATCAAAGTGTTAAGCATAAAATCAAGCAGAAGAATAAAAATAATAATAGTACAGTATTAAGAAGAGGGACTAAAACAGGATCTTAAAGGAAGAAATCACTTTCTTGGTTCAAAATTTGAGACTGAATTTTGTGCATACCTTCTAACAACTGGAAGTGGTTCAACGACTACCTGCAAAGGCTAATAAGATAGTAGGATAAATCAACACTATATAGTCGACTGAGAAAGAAAAAGACTACTCTACATAATCAATGTAAATGTTTAAATCAGAAACTAATGAAAGATTGAGCTGACACTTTTCTTTAGTGAGCTGACATAAAAAAATTTGCTATTTTTTAGGAATAGAAGCATTGCTTTCTACCTTAACATTTCTAATCAAACTACGGTGTCAATTAAAAAAATTTCAAATTACAATCTACAATAAAAAGCGGGGAAGGAAAGCTCTCAATGCTTACCTCTTTATAATTGAAGGGGGTCTTATCCACAAAATAGTTGGATCTTCTCGCACTGAGAATAGCCGAGTCATTTGATTGTAGTTTCATCTACAAAAATTCAGAGGGAAGCAGAAAAATAAAACTTTAAAGCTATTATCATGGGAAAATATTTGGAACATAAAGTGTTTTGAACAACAAAGACCTACTAGAGAGGACTTACTGCTGAAAGATTCTAGTGCATCAGCAACCTCTAGGGAATAAGAAGAAAATAAAATTTTAGAACATAGACAACCTTGCTCAAATTAAGCTAAGCTCTTCTATCCTCTTTCTTATTCTCTTCCAACCTCTAGCGTTGACATTACCCATAGGCCAATTTCAAATTCCACCATTTCTTGGTATCGTAACGTCTTTAAAATGGCTTAACTTTGACTTCTTGTGGAAAATTGGACGATAGTGAAAGAAAGGGATGAGGATGGAAAGTTGCTTACCTATGATTGAAAGTGTAAAAGATGCAATTATACATCTAAAACACATTATAACCTATTACGAAGAAAAATTACAAAACATAAAAAAATAAAAAAAAAGGAGGTTGGAAAATTGTTTATAATTGCCCTGCTTTCCAAAGTGCCTCACTAGTTCCTTCTTGCCTTGTATTGTCAAAAAATGACTAAAAAAAAACCCTTCTTTTGTTAGTAATAGCAGAAAACAATCGAGTATTGAAGAAACTCAAGCAATTTGGCAGAAAAAAATCATTATCATTTTGGCCCAAGCTAGGAAAGTCCCCAATATTGGACCCTTGTAATTTTCCAATACTGAACCATAAGAAAGGTTCTCTATGGCATACCTTTGATTTCATGATCGACAATATCCCATCAGTGAGATACTCCTATCCATCATGTTGCCTAAAATTTCATTCACCACCACATTCTATTCATATATAAATGAAGTCAATAAAAAGTAAACCAATAGTTCAACATTCTAAAGAATAACAATAATTAAATGAAAGCTTCCAAAAATATACGAGTAACAAACTTTTTCAATTGAGGTTTAGATTCAAAATAGAATAAGATATACTATTACATTATTTCGTCAAAATTAGTCATTAAAATAAAATTTAAAAGAAAAAAACCTCTTAAAAATGCAAAAGAAAAGAGATTTAAGAAGGGACAAGAGAAGACAATAGCCCAAAAAGAGAAGACAATAGCCCAAAAGAGGACAAGACAAGGTTTTAATTTAAGCTTTAAGTTTCTCAACAATTAGGATCAAGAAACCTACGTTCCAGTGATTGCCTTCAACAAGATCCTAGTTTGGCAGTTAGGAAAACGAGATAAAAGATAAAGAAGTATTTTGTGTGCTATGTTGGTGTAATAATTCATTTTTCTATCTATCTAA
This sequence comes from Trichosanthes truncata, assembly GCA_033996785.1. Lineage (NCBI taxonomy): Eukaryota > Viridiplantae > Streptophyta > Magnoliopsida > Cucurbitales > Cucurbitaceae > Trichosanthes > Trichosanthes truncata. Next base: position 39,152,092 of record JAWPNB010000004.1, on the reverse strand, counting down.
AGGCTGTCGGAAGGTTAAATGAAGACGAAGCACTGTACAGAGGGCTGAGAAAAATAGGATCAAGTTCACCGAGCTGTGAGCACAACTGTTATGGTTTCATAAATCTAGTTAAGTCTAAATAACAAAAGTAATCAAAAGTGTTTTAAGAAAAGACCATAACAAACAAAGAAACTTTAAAGTAGACAAGTTAACTTTTTAAAAACATAAAACAAAAAACAAAACTATTGTGAAACTACCCTTAAAACAACTATAGAGAATTTGATGATAAACAAAGAAGTATAAAATACAAACAAATTGGATTGGTAAGAACCACAGGTAAATCAAACACAAATGAGTAAATCATCTCCATCCACTCAAAGGAACTCACAAAAGCAAAGCAGGTGGCCTAACCTTCATGTGTGCTAGAAGTTGTTCACCATTCATGCAATTCAATAGATCTAACTCTGTCATTCTCAAGCAAAATTGTTACTTCATTCAATATGCACACAAATATTGTGGTTGAAAAAAACATTTATTATACCCACTCTGCTATGGAAGGTAGATTGTCTCAAGGGCACAAACTCTACTCCAAGTCTCCAAGAGCCATGACATTTGAACACCAATGATGAAGCTGGTCCAATTCTTAGATGAAAAGTTGACTTAATAATACTGAGAAAGCAAAAGAAATATCAACAATAAAAGTACTCTTAATATATCTAAGATAAGAATTAAAGAGAAATATCATAATCATATCTCAAAAAAATAACATAGAGAATCATAACGCTCTAAAATCTATCCAAAAATTTATAGAAAATACAAAATAACTCAAAAGCGAGATCCAAAACTTTTAGATTTACTTTGGGATCGTAATTATAAACAACACTCACAAAATGATTTAAAATCTATTCAACAATTCAGAAAGAACTAACAGAGCCCAAGATACAAAGATTAAGAACTTTCAGATCTACTTTTAGAAACTCAAACAACCAACCAACCATCACATAACGAAAAGATACAAGAAAGTCATATTAAAAAAAAATCTTTTACATAAAAAAATACCAACCCAAACACGCCTAAACAAACATCATAACAACTCCAAGGTGACAAATAAATAAATAAAAATTTATCCATCTTGATAAGAAATAAGCTCCACCACAAGACTCCAAAGAAAGCATTACTTGATTGTCTGCTTACAACGTGAACAACTACATCAGTCAAAAAACTAAAAATATTCAAGATATCATCTTTAGAAAAAGAACTTAAGTATACTAAACTAAATCCATTAAATCAAACACTTGAAAGAGAAAATTTGTCCCCAATGAAAGCATTACTTGATAAGGAAGAAGCTCCATCTCAAGACCCCAGAGAAAACATTACTCGATTGTCTGCGAACAATTTGAACAATCTTAATCTTTAGAAAAACTACATCAGTGAAGAAATTAAACTATTTAAGATCTTATCTTTAGCAAAAGAACTTAATTCTACTAAAATAAATCCATTCCAACAAACACTTGAAAGAGGTTAGCGCTTCCAATTGACTAGTAAGAACTGTTTTTAAAAACCTCCATTGAAAGGCCCATAATTTACTTTTTGTAACACCTTGTACAACCTTTAAGAAATAAAGAAGCAACTATCTGAGAAGCTAAAGAAAGGCAAACCAACCATAACAAAATAACTTAAACTAAAAACAAATAATAAGATGACAACCCTTGGGACCCACAATCATCATTTTAGTAAAAATCATTAACCAACTTTTGCAAGAATTAGGAAGAAAAATAAATTAAAATCCAATCGGCCAAATGAAAAATGAGAACTAAAAACATAATAATGCTAATATATTTATGTTTAATGGTCTAGCAATTACCTCAGAGAGTAAAACTTGATCTTTTTTGTTCATCAAAAGCTTTAGATCCAAAAATTAGTGTAACCCCTGCATCTTGGAGAAAAAAATATCTTATTGAATAAAATATTAAACTGCCTATGGAATCCATGTGTTAGAGTGTCTGATTGTTCCCCAGTAGTCAAACAAAAATAAACATATTAGAATAAGTAGCTACATTAGTGGGCACAAAACGAACTATTTTGCTGCCTTCTACTAAAGGGAAGCATTCTAGAATCAAATTTAGCTCTACTTTATCGCCTTTTACAAAGCAAACTACTTTATTGTACAATATGCACTACTTTATTGTCATTTATCTTAAGTGGGTCGATGTCTCATATCCCTGTATACTCTCTTCCTTTTTTTTTCACTCCTCTTGTTTAAAATTGTTCTCGTTCCTTATCAGATGGGGTGGGGGGAGAATAAGGAGACTTGGTACTGTTACTTTTTAAAGTAGCTTTGAGGAATATTAAGAAGCTAGACTTGATGGATGAAACTTGGTATTATCACTTTTTAAAAAGAAGCAACTTTGAATAATATTAACAACTAAGAAGTTAAACTTGATAGAATGTTTTTGAAGAAAATTACAGAGAGTTTTTCTTTCAAGGTGAAGTGTAAGGTGAAATTGTTGGATGGAGATAAGAGTACCTCATTTTCCATATCGTTTTTGTGGCAAGAGAAAAAGGAGTCCATTGTTGAGATGAAGTTTGGCGGAAGCTTGTGATGGAAAAATGAAATTGGAGATGAAATCCTAAGTTCTTAGCATACTTGCATTCCAAGGAGATTATGAGTTTAGAGGGATTGTCTTCGGACCTAATTTTTTAGTGGATTAAATTAATTTCATTCGAGAGACTCTTTGAAGTAATCGAAGAAAGTTCAAAGTAATGACTAAGTTTGAAAGAGTTGGAACACCATCAAAATGATATATTGGAGGATTTCCAAGATTTTTCTTTAACAGGAAGACTTTTGTATGACTTTATGATATATTAATGGTTGATTGCTAAGGTCCGTTTAATAACCAATTGGTTTTTGGTTTTTGATTTTTGAAAATTAAGCCTATAAATACTACTTTCACCTACGTGTTTCCTTGTTTTGTTATCTACTCTTACATATATTTTCAAAAACCAAGCCAAGTTTTGAAAACTAAAAAAAGTAGTTTTCAATAACTTGTTTTTGTTTTTGGAATATGACTAAGAACTCAAATGTGTTTACTTTAAGAAAGATGAAAACCATTATAGAGAAATCATGAGAAAACAAGCTTAATTTTCAAAAATCAAAAACTAAAAAGCAAATGGTTATCAAATGAGGCCTAACTAATTGAATCTGGTTCATGTTTTGTAGACTTGATCAATTAGTATCTACTACAATTTGTAAAGTGGTAATGGAAAACAAGCCAGAGAAAGACAGATTCTAGTTGTATGTTGGGTGCTACATTTCATACCTCTATTTTTATGTATATTTGATTGCTAACCCAAACTGAAATCAAAATCTCTAAGAGCAGATTTTCTTAAGCATTAAGTACATAAGATGATATGGTTAGTTCTTATTTAATAGTAACTTAGCATTCTAATTCATTTTGTTGCGGACTTCTCTCTTTTTTTATTTCTATTGCATAGTAGTTGTTTTATTTTTTTTCAAAGACATTTTTCTCCCTAAAATCTATGAATAACATTACTTTCATACATTTATCTTTTTATTCACTAGCTTCTTCGATATACTAGCTTAGATTGGCATAGTTTTTATAGGGAAGAATGATAGAAATAGTTAAAACTCCTTAAGTTAGTGGATGAAAATGACCACTTTTTATACCTAAAGATAGTTTATTCTGTTGTTTGGTGTCAACTTCAAAAAAGAACTCTTCTCTATTTTGTTTTTCATTGTTTGTTTCTCTTCGAAGAAGGAATAACCAAGTTCATGTGATATTTTATAATGTAGTTTCCTTATTCTTGGATTTCATAAAAATGATTAATGTTCTTTTAGTGGCTATTGAAAAGAAACTGGACTTCAAATTCATATAACTTTTCAAGTATTTGGATGTGAACTTTTATTAATGGTGAAAGATGGCAGTGATTTTGAGTGGATTTTCTTATATTACAAAATACACAGAATGTATAGAGAGAAAGGAATGAAAATGTGGGATGGATGAATCTAGGTTTGGGTATTTGCAGACAATACAGTACATAAACATGAGAGACTTCAATGGATAACAACAAAGAAAAATCATGGCATACAATCTAGGTTTGGGTTTTTGCAGAGAGTATAGTATATAAACATGAGAGGTTTCAGTCAATAACAACAAAGAAAATAATCAAGGCATACATCTCCTCTTTCTTACTTAAGTCTGGAAAGAACAAAGGAAAAAAACAACAATAATGTTGGGAAAATGAGGAAAAGGGACCTTTACTGATGTGGCCACCAATCAATTTCTTTCAAGATTCATTCGGATTCTTTCAAGATCTAGCCTCAAACAAAGCCTCCATCTCTATTTCCTTCAAGATCCAATTAATTTCTTTCAAGATTCGTCCAGTCTCGCAGCAAAAAACTAGATAGAAGGAAATAGATTGACTCCCATCAAACAAGGCAGAGTCTTTTGAAAAGCAGCCAGACTTCAATAATGGAAGAAAATAGCCAGAAATAGGTGGAAGGAAATAGATCCAACAATCTATTCCGAGAATGGCCAGCCGCGCTTCAATCAAATAGGGCAAGGTCTTCAAGAACCAATCGATTATTCATCACCTTTGAACTAGTCAATTTATTGACCTTTAAATGTGCTCCTTGTCGATTTGAAGATTCAGCACTTCGAGAGCTTGGAGAGAAAAAATGGAGGATTTTGGGCATCGACGAGGGAGAAGGAAAATATGTACGAAAATGAGGAGCTAGCCATTTTGTACGCGAGGTTACGCGCTCGCTCGAAAATTTTATTTGGCGCTTTGTCTTTTTTTTCTTTTTAACCTGGCGCGTTTTTTTTTTAATAGCTAGTTAGCTCTAATGCTATAATGAGATGCAATGGAAAGCAATATTTGTTGTAGTGAAATATATTATAGAACACATTTTGAACAATTGTTTAAATTGGAATTCAATTTCTAAGTCTGCTACCAAACATATAAACATGAAATACAACTCTGTTTTCAAAATTCTATTTTCAGATTACCTACCAAATACATAAACTAATTTCTATGACGATCGAAGGTCAAATATGGTTGAATTATTTGTCCATTAATATGACCCAACTCCAATAAGATTCTTAACATCATGGACTTAAATGTTAGATTATAATATATATATATATATATATATATATATATATATATATATATATATATATATATATATATATATATATATATATAAAGACTAAATACTAGATAATAATAATGTTTAAATATTCAGGCAAAAACTAGACGCTTTGGATCAGTTATAAAATCACGCTAATTCTAAAATAAACCATTAGCCCTAATACTAATGTTCAGAAAAATATATGTGCAACCCATTGCGAATTGAGAGAAAAGTCTTCACAATTATGGATGATCAATACTTGTGTGCATCTTAAGGCTATATCCATCTTTTTGCAGCTTACTCCAACTACGAAACAAAAAAAGTTCAAAAATATTTTTAAAAACAGAAGAAAAAAAAAAAGTTTGCCACGTGGCAAACTGTGGATAGACAAATGAGTGTGGGCTGCAAAAAGATGAGTGCAGCCAACACTCAAGTTTTTTCAATTATGGATTTCAAAACTCAAAATGGGTGACCCTCACTATTTAATGTAGTATAAGAGACTAATAGAATGCTTAGTATATTAATTGGGCACGTTTTTAATTACAATTCCCCTTGAACAAAACAACTAGTATCTACTCAAAATATAACATTTCTTAATGCTAACATGAGCATGACTCAACTGACATAAATTGTATACCCTCAACCAAGAGGTCTGAGGATCGATTCTCCCAACCCATATGTTGTCAAAAAAAATTACATTTCTTAATAAGTCTACAGATCTATAATTAAGATGATTAAATACATCCATGAATTAATTTGAATATAGTCTTTATGAATTAGTTAAAAAATTAATTTTGCCAACATGAAAATAGTTCAACTAGCATAAAACGTGCATAATTGATTAAGATGTTAGAGTTCAAATTTTTAGGGAGAGATTTGAGTTGGAGAGAAAAATTGCTCGAGAAGAACCAACTTGAACATAACTTAATAGTTAAGACACTTACAACTTTTCAGATTTAAGGTTCGATGCCTTATCCCATATTTATTGAACTCAAAAAAAGAAAAAAAAAATACATCGAGAAGAGGAAAAAAACATGAGAAAAGTTAAAAAGATGAGTAGAGTGAAAAAATGGTACTTGGAATGAGAGATAAATTAAAAGAGAAAAAGTGCTACCCGTACTAAATGAAAATAAAATTTCAAAAAAAAAAAAAAAAAGAAAATGTGTTTTTTTTTTTTTTTTTTTTTTTTTTTTTTTACAACTTTAAAAGCTTTTTTCATAGGTTAGAAATTGAAATTGAAAAAGGATTAAGTTATATCAAAACTATTTTCTTTTCCAAAAATGAAAAACTAAAGTATTTATTATCCTCACATTCAAGCCAAATTTTCTTTCAAAAATCAATAAATAAATCATTTAAAACCTAACCACTATAATTAGTGTTTGAAACTAATTATAAAATTAAGACACTTGATTTCTTATTACAAAATCAAGCAATAAAAAAATTTTCTTTCCGAAAATATTATGTAGAAAAAAGGTAGCTATAAATGGATTGCAGCTTGACTAAGGCAAGGTTAGCAAGGCACATGTGAATTGCAGCCTTAGAAAAACTACCTATAGCTCAAATTCAGGTGCCTGATAACCCAACTTTTAAGTAAGACTAAGACACCTACTAGCTTAACTTAGGTGAGACTAGGTAGGGACCAGTGACGGATACAAAAATTATCCAAGGTAGAGAGGTTCGAAGAGGTCACATTAGACATCATTCCGCTACTTTGCGACCTTAGCAAACTCAATATTGAAAATGACCAATAATACATACAACTTGAACTCGATAGTATATTAGTAAAAAAAATTTATAACTAAAATGATAAGGTAGCTATAAATGCTTTGCAGCTTGACTAAGGCAAGGTTAGAAAGTCACCAGCACATGTAAATTGCAGCCTTAGAAAAACTACCTATAGCTCAAGTTCAGATGCCTGATAACCCAACTTTTATGTAAGACTAGACACCTACTAGCTTAACTTAGGTGAGACTAGGTAGGGACCGGCGACCGATACATAAATTACTCAAGGTAGAGAGGCTCGAAGAGGTCACATTAGACATCATTTCGCCACTTTGTGGCCTTAGCAAACTCAATATTGAAAATGACCAATAATACATAGAACTTGAACTCGATAGCGTATTTTGCCTTTGAACTTTGCATAGAGACACCACAATTGTTCAAAGCTCATTAAGTTACCTACGATGTCCAAGCTAAACTCTAACAAGCTGGGCTAATTAATGACGTTGACGGGTGTGCATATTTAATTCCACCTAGCATTATCTAAGGTTACGTTGTTGGAGAGACAGTGTCCATTACCTTTTGTCTTTGTTGGTGAACATTTGACCACACATTTATGGTTTGTTTGGTTAATCATAATTTTGAGAGATTTCAAATCATAACAGATTTCAAATGAATTTAATTGTTTGTTATCACATGAAAGAGGATGATTTCAAATATTTTTTACGTAAAAAAAATTTCTAACTAAAATGATAGGATGTTTCAGGATTTTGTAGAATTTGGAGGTAAATTAATTATTTAACCTTGTCATATTTTAATTTTCAATTAATAAATAAAACCTTATATTCGTAAACTTTTTAATTTCTTGTCTTTTCCCGCTATCATCCAACACAAAATTGTTATTACATTCATTTCAATTTTCTTGTTCTATATAAGATAAAGAATTTCAAATCATTTATTAAATTTAAAATCATTTCTTGAACTTTCTTGATTCTAAATAGAGGATTAATCTCCATCTAGCTCTAAACATACGTAAAATACATTTAATCAATCCATAGTCAACTGTATAACCCAAAATCATGCAAAACAATTTCTACAAAAATACATATTTACAAATATTCTTAATTTAAAAAGAAGAAATTGAACCTACCCATTTAAAATTTCCACATTTAAATTGATTTTTGGTAAAAAAGTATGGTACATACTCGTTCAAAAAAGGCCCAAAAATGTGCACAAAAAGGATAAGTCTATTCCCCTATGTCCAAAAAGCAAAGCGGGTCAGGTCGGGTCGGTCAATCTTCGTTTTTGGGTATAAATAGACATGATATATTCCCTCAACAACCGTAAAGCTTTTTGCTCCAAAAGAAAAAAAAGCAAAAAGGAAAAAAAAAGGATGTTTTTATATTCTTTAGGTTCTTGAGTTTTCTGAAAGTGAAAAAAGAGAGAGAGACATCAATGGCGAGTAAAATGGTTTCGAAAGAGGAGAAGAAGATTAGAGGGGAGGTGGTTTTGATGAAAAGTAATGTTTTGGATTTCAATGATTTCAATGCTTCTTTTCTTGATCGACTTTATGAGTTTGTGGGCAAACGAGTTTCTCTTCAACTTGTTAGTGCTGTCAATGGGGATCCTTGTAAGTTCTCTCTCTTCTTTGATAAATTTCTTTCTCTTATGTGTATGAGTCACTCTCTCGAGAAATTAGTCAAGGAAGCTGAAACGATGTGACTGACTATTTTATGTTGTTTTGATTAAGTTGGAGGAACTAAAAATTATGTTGGTGCCTGGCAGTCACATTGGATAATTTTCTCTCTCAATATAAGTCTCTCTCTCCTTATATTTTTAGTTTCTCTCTTTCCAACTATAAGTTTTTTTTTCTTTAGTTCAACCATATGTAGGGGTGAATTTTAGATCTTTTAGTCAATGATATAACGTCTTAATTAGTTAAGCTATGCTCTGGTTGACATATATAAGTTTTCCACTCTTGTCTATAAGTCTCTCTTATTTTCTATTTTATTTTTTTTTGGGTCAATTTTCTTTTGACCCTTTTAGCAATATGCATTTAAGTCTCTCTTATTTTTCTATTGTATCTTTCTTTAGGTCAATTTTCTTTAGACCCTTTTAACAATATTCCCTAGCAAAGAATTTATTAGTGGGTGTGGGAATGTTTTTGAGATTAGTCAATTTTAATTACATAAAGTAAAAAAGGGCACACTACTTGGTCTATATAGTTTGCTTTATCTAAAAGCATAATTCTTGCTTTTATAAGTATTAAGTATCTTGTTGATATGAGCATAGATAAAAAGTTCAAACACATCTATTCCTTTTTTCGAAGTTTGAAATTTAAATCTCTACTCTATATTTATTGTACCAAAAAAAATATTTTTTATAACTTAAATATATATTATTTTGTTATATGACCTTTAGGGCTTTTTTTTTTTCATCTAAATTATTTTTAACCCTTCTATTTTAGTCTTTAAAAGTTATATGAAACCTATTTTAGTTATTTTTTTTAAATATTTTTATAGGATCTATTTTAGTTATTATTGCTAATCTCTTTTAATAAATTATATTTATTATGCATGTTTTTTGTTCATTTATCTCACCTATGAAGTATATATATGAAAGTTTAAGAATATCAACCTAAAATATATTTGAAAGTTTAGGGATCAAAATAAAGTTTAAATATTGTTGTCAATTTGAGCATAGTTCAATTGGTTAAGACTTTCGATCAAAAGGTTTGAGGTTCGAATTCCCACCCTTCAAATGTTGTTTAACGCTAAAAAAAAATTTCAAACATTTTTTCATTTCTCAAAAATACTTTTAGTTTGATTATTATGAATAACTAATTATGTATTCATCTCTTAAAAGAAAGACTTATTTTTTCGAAAAACAATACAATTTACTTTTTCTATAACTACATTGCATCAAGAATTATTGATTTCATAATTCAAATCATGTTAATTTTAAATCGTTGCACAATATAAGAAAATATGATAAACTGACTTTTGATCAAACACATATGTCTAACAAGTATTTGAGAAAATTATACATTTAAGCCTCAAAATTTAATTTAAGTGTCATTTTGGTACGTACATAAATTGTAAAACTCAATATATTTTTCTTTACTCATATTCATTTTCAAATACCTACATTTTTTTGCTTGCAGTTAACTTTCTATTAAAACCCAAAATTTGGGTTTGGAACCCCCTCCCCCTCCTTAATTTTAGCCATCAAACCAAGAATAAATGAAAATAACAATTTTTTCCAAGAAAGTGATCTACGTCACTTTTGTTTTGAAAAATGGAAGAAAGAAAGGAACAAAACGTTCTAAGGACCAAAGCATATAGATAATTGTTAGAGTTATATAAAAGAGAATTTCCTTATGGATCTTTTTTTTTCCTTTTTGTAGCAAATGGGTTGAGAGGAAAATTGGGAGAAGCAGCTTATTTGGAGGATTGGATCACAACAATTGCTCCATTAACAAGTGGGGAAACTACTTTCAAAGTTACATTTGATTGGGATGAAGAAGAAATGGGAATTCCTGGTGCCTTCCTCATAAGAAATGATCATCATAGTGAATTCTATCTTAAATCTCTCACTCTTGAACATGTTCCTGGCCATGGAAGAATCTATTTCCTTTGCAACTCTTGGGTTTACCCTTTTCGCAAGTGCAAAAAATATCGCATTTTCTTCGTCAACCAGGTTGGTTTTTCTTTTCTTCTTCATTTCTTGTACTAAGATTAAAAAAAGGGTTAAATTTAGTGGCAGATCCAAAACTTTCTATTAGGGGGGCACAAATTCATATTAGCTTAGATCACAAGTTCAGTAATTGAGATTTCGTTTGATAACCATTTGATTTTTTATTTTTGAAAATTAAGCTTGTTTTCTGACTATTTCTCTACAATGAGTTTCATATTTCTTAAGGAAACATTTAAATTCTTAGTTAAATCCTAAAAACAAAAACTACTTCTTTTAGTTTTCAAAACTTGCTTGGTTTTTGAAAACATATGTAGAAAGTAGATTGCAAAGTAAGGAAACTCATAGGTGAAAATAGTATTTAGAGGCTTTATTTATAGGTTATCAAACAGGGCCTGAACTTTTAAATTTGTGTATGTATGATCCATGAACTTAAAAAAAAATCTAAAAGGTCCTTGAATTTTCAATTTTATATCTAATAGATCTCTAAAGTTTCAAGTTTGTATTAAATAAGTCTTTGACATATTCAAAATTTTAAAAAATTAAATGTTCTATTAGACATAAATTTTAATTTTTTTTTGTGTTTAATAAGTTTTTAACCTATTTGACACCTTTTAAATATATTTATTATAGTTACAAAATTGAAAGTTTAAGGTTTAATTAGATACAAAATTAAATTTTATGTCTAATAGAACAATTAATTATAAACATTTTTGAAATCTAAGACCTATTAGATACAAAATTGAAAGTTTGTGAATCTATTAGACATTTTTAAAAATCAATGACTTATTAGACACAAAGTTAAAAAGTTTAAGACCTATTAGACACAAAATTTAAAATTCAGGGACTAAATATGTAATTTAACCTTTATATAAATATAATTTTAAATGTATTGACATATAATATTTAGATTAAGTAATATTAATTACAAAAATATAATAAACTATTATAGAATTATCCACCTAAATATATAAAGCAAAAAATGAAACTTGAAATATTTAAGATTTTTTAAAATAGAATTAAGTTTTTTTATGCATTTAAATTTTTTAAAAATATTTACCAAAGATTTATATCTTTTTGTATATATGTGAGTAAAATTAAAAACATCAATTAAACTCTAACAGTACCCAACTTACAAAATATATATATATAAAATCAAAAATTGAAGTTAAACTAAAAGAGTAATAGAAAAAAATGAAGTTAAAAGGCCGCATTTTTTTGTTATACACCCAAAAAATGGTTAAAAATTCAAAAAGATGTACACTTTAGAGAATTTGAACCCAGGACTCTCAATAGGCAAAAGTTCATTGTGCCCCTATCAGTAAAGCATATTCTTGAAATTTTAAGTGAAACAAGCATTAAATATATATAAACCTCATAATGTCAAGGGGCACATGCCCCTTCTAGTCCTAACGTGATCCGCCCCTGGTTAAATTATAAGTTTAGTCTTTGAACTTTCAAATTTGTGTCTATTTGATCTCTAATTTTTACAAAATATCTAATAGGTCCTTAAACTTTCAAATTTGGTCTATTTGGTTCTTGAACTTTAAAAAGTATTTAATAGGTCCTTAAACTTTCAATTTTGTGTCCAATAGGTTCTTGTATTTTCAAGTTTGTGTCTAACAGGGTCCATGACCTATTCAACGTTTTTTAAAATTCATGAATTTACTAGCTATAAAATTGAAAGTTTAAAGTCCTATTACACATAAGATTCAATTTTATATCTAATAAATCACTTAATTTTTGAAAAACTTCAATATGTCAAAGATCTATTAGACACAAAATTAAAAGTTCAGGGACTTATTAGAATCAAAATTGAAAGCTTAAGGTCAAACATTTCTATAATTCAAGGACCAAATAAAAGAAACTTGAAAGTTTAGAGACTAAAATTGTAATTTAATCTTAAATTTTCTTATTTGTTATAATTGAAATTTTGGTTAAATTACAAATTTAATATTTGAACTTTGAGGTTCATGTTTACATGATTCCTATCATTTTAAAATTACAAATTTAGTATTTGAACTTTCGAATTTTTTAGAATCAACGAATCTACTAACACAAAATTAAATTTGAAGGATTCTATTAGACATAAAATTTAAATTTATATCTAATAAATTAATTAATTTTAGATTTTTTTTTAAAGACTTACTAGAAACTTTTAAAATCCAGATACCAGATTGAAACAACATTAAAATTTAGACACTAAACTGGTAATTCAACCTTAAATTTTCTAATTTTCTTTACCAGAGGTACAAAAAGAGTTTCTCTACCCAAATTGAATGATTGTTTACAGACCTATCTTCCAAGCGAAACACCAGAGTCACTTCGCAAATTCAGAGAGGACGAATTACAGAGCTTGAGGGGTGACGGTAATGGCGAACTCCAAGAATGGGATAGGGTTTACGATTATGCTCTCTACAACGACCTCGCCGATCCAGATAAAGGTCCACAATACGCTCGTCCTGTCCTCGGCGGCTCCAGCCAGTATCCTTACCCTCGGAGAGGAAGAACCGGACGACCACCGACCAAATCAGGCAAGAAAATCGAAATGTCTTCCACTTCTTTCCGTTGATTTTGAACGAAAATTAGTTTCATAGGTTCAATTTTAGACACCTATCGGAATCGGAATCAGAATCAATCTACTGCCGGCTAGGTTAAAATTTTCTCGCATTTTCTTTACAGATCCGGAAAGTGAGAGCAGAATACCACTTGTTAAGAGCTTAAACATTTACGTTCCGAGGGATGAGAGATTTGGTCGCTTGAAGTTGTCCGATTTTCTTGCTTATGCGTTGAAGGCAGTATCTCAGTTTATCAAACCTGGGCTTGAAGAGTACTTTGAAGGCACTCCGGGTGAGTTCGAAAGCTTACAGGACGTCCTTGATCTTTATGAAGGAGGATTTCCGGTGCCGGAAGGTTTATTTGAGGTCATCAGGAAAAATATTGCGGCTCCTTTGCTCAAAGAAATTTTTAGAACTGATGGTGAAAGGCTCTTCAAATTCCCTTTGCCTCAAGTGATTAAAGGTATTTAACGTGAATCTTGAAGTCTCTGGTAGCTTATTTGGTTTCTTGTTGGCTTAGATTTCTGAGGGTTTAATCATTTTTGAAACAGAGGATAAGTCTGCATGGAGGACCGATGAAGAATTTGGAAGAGAAATGCTGGCCGGAGTGAACCCTGTAGTCATTCGTCGGCTCCAAGTAATCTCAGATTCTCAGTAATCTATAACAACCTCAGTTTTCAAATTTGTAGAGAGAGAGAGAGAGAGAGAGAGAGAGATTGTTTTCCCCTTAATTGAATATTCATACTTCGAATTGCAGGTATTTCCACCAACGAGCAAGCTTGACCCTGAAGTTTATGGTGATCAGAACAGCAAGATAACTAAAGAACACATAATAGATAACTTAGATGGATTTACTGTAGAAGAGGTGAATTATCATCATTGAATGCAGAATCCAAAAAAAGGAAGTTTTGATCCTTGGAAAATACATGCTTTATAATTAACATGGCTAATTTTATTTCTGCATTTTCATTTATTGTATAATTTGGTGGCTTAGGCAATCAAGAAGAACAAAATGTTCATATTGGATCACCACGATTCATTGATGCCATATATTAGACGAATAAATACAACTTCTACAAAGACATATGCTAGCAGAACCGTACTTTTCCTTAAACAAGATGGGACTTTGAAGCCCTTGGCAATTGAACTGAGCTTGCCAAATCCTCGGGGAGACGAATTTGGAGCGGTTAGCAAGGTTTTCTTTCCAGCTGAACAAGGGGTTGGTAGTTCAATCTGGCAACTAGCCAAAGCTTATGCAGCTGTAAATGACTCTGGCTACCATCAACTCATCAGCCATTGGTATAACTCTTGTGTGACATGGATTGACAAATTGAGTATAGTTCTAATCAAATGGATTCTTGAACAAAACTTCGGTTTCTTCTAGGTTGAATACTCATGCTGTAATTGAGCCGTTTGTGATTGCAACAAATAGACAACTAAGTGTTCTTCATCCAATTTACAAGCTGCTCCATCCACACTTTCGAGACACCATGAATATAAACGCATTTGCTAGACAGATACTCATTAATGCAGGTGGCGTTTTGGAAGCAACAGTTTTTCCATCCGAATATGCCATGGAGATGTCAGCTGTTATATACAGGGACTGGGTTTTTCATGAACAAGCACTACCTGTAGATCTCATCAAGAGGTAAAATACTTCAATCACCCAGTAAAAATCTAGGCTAAAAGATACATAGTAGTTGTTACTGGGCATTAGTATATGAAAAGATTAATTTATTTTCATACAGTACAACATACTGTTGTGAACAGATTTTAAGTTACACATATCCTAATACTTTGCAAACCAACCATTTAACTTGTTTAAGATCTTTGTTTCATTTAGAGGAATGGCAATTGAGGATTCAAATTCTCCACATGGACTTTGTCTCGTAATCGATGATTATCCTTATGCTGTTGATGGGCTTGAGATCTGGTCAGCAATCAAGACATGGGTTTCAGATTATTGTTCTTTCTATTACAAAACTGATGAAATGGTGCGGAATGACTCGGAACTTCAGTGTTGGTGGAAGGAACTGAGAGAGAAAGGCCATGGTGACAAGAAAGATGAACCGTGGTGGCCTAAAATGCAGAAGGTTGAAGAGTTAATTGAAACATGTACTACTGTCATATGGATTGCTTCGGCTCTCCACGCTGCAGTGAACTTTGGACAATATCCTTATGCAGGTTATCTTCCCAATCGACCAACTGTCAGTCGCAAATTCATGCCCGAAGAAGGAACTCCAGAGTATAAAGAACTTGAATTGGATCCCGACAAAGCTTTCTTAAAAACAATCACTGCACAACTGCAAACTCTTCTGGGTGTCTCACTAATAGAGATTTTGTCGAGGCATTCGTCAGATGAGGTCTATCTCGGCCAAAGAGACTCCCCCGAGTGGACTACAGACAAAGGACCATTGGAAGCGTTTGAGAAGTTCGGGAAAAAGTTGGCCGAGATCGAAGATGGAATTATCAGAAGAAATGAAGATTTGAAACTGAAAAACAGAGTTGGACCAGTCCTGATGCCTTACACTTTGCTCTATCCAACTAGTGAAGAGGGGCTCACAGGGAAGGGAATTCCCAACAGTGTCTCCATCTAGAACTCTTCTTTGAATAAAGCACACAAAAATTGTTATTACCATATGGATGTATCTTTGTAATAATGTATGTGGTTTATTTTAGGCTAAATTATAAAAAATACTCTTGAACTTTGCCATTTGTTTCAAAAATACGTCATGTTCTTTCAAAAGTTTCAAAATTACCATTAAAGTAGAAATCTGTTAGAATTTTGGACAAAAATTCAACATATTGGAATGCCGTTTGTTCAAGTTTAATCTAAACAAGGGTCTTAGTCATTGTAACGTTGTTCCATGTCATTGTCATATTGACTTTTCGTCCAACATTCGAATAAATTTATACTCCAATGATAGTTTTGAAACCTTTATGAAAGGTTAAAGATAGTATTGCAACTTTTGAAAGAATAAGGATATTTTTGAAACAAAAGGCAAAGTTTAGTGGTTTTTTTTTTTTTTTTTTTTTTTAAATTTTAAATTTAACCTTTCTTTTATGGAATAAAATTACCGAAGCGTCTATATTACTATTTAGGTGCATCTGAGATTATTTTTCTATTTTGTATTTTATTAGTTGTGTTGTATAATAAAAATTTCAGTTATCAAATTATTTTTGGGTTTAAGGCTTATTATAGTCTTTGAATTTTCATCTTTATTCTATGTACTTTTAGGCATTTTATTTTAGTTTTTAAACTCCGCATAAAAATTATTTTAGTAGTTGTCATTAAATTTTAATAAGCCATCTAATAGAAATTTGACACAAACACATTTTATTTAGGGGTCGTTTGTTTGGTGGTAATCCAAGATTCCCACCTTATGGCCATCTAGATTACCGTGTTTGGATTGTGGTAATCCTAAAATAGCCAGGCATCCAAAGATACCGGGTATTTTAAAATCCCTCATTTTAAGCTATCTTGAATACCGTTGAAAAGATGGGTTTTTAAGATTCCCTTCTTTCAGGCATCTATCAAATTACATCATTTACCCTTAACCCTAATTATTTGCCACTAATCGATTTCTTTTTCTCCAAGTCGTCTCATCAGTCGTCACTTTTCATTAGGATTTTTTTTCTTTTCAAAAACACTTTGCTTTGCTCTATTCCTCTTCCAGGTATTTTTCATGTTCCTTTCTTACTTTCTTCCTCATTTTTTTTTCCTTTCGCTACCTTTCACATTTTTTTTCATTATGTTGTCTATTCAATTTTGATCACCTTTTTCTTTCATATGAGATGTATGTTGAGACATTGACCTTAAAATTGGAGGTCTCAATTAATGTATCTTCATTTTACAGATCATCTAATCATTGATTTTTTTTTTTCCATTTTTGTTTTCTGCATTTTTTACATTTCAAAATTTATCCATTTTTATTTTCTTCAATTTCAATATCTTCTACATTTTCATTTTCTGCACATTTATTTTCTGCATATTCATTTTCTGCATTTTCTCCATATTCATTTTCTTCATTTTCTGTATTTTCTGCATTTTCTGCATATTCATTTTCTGCATTTTTACATTTTTTTTTATTTTCTGCAAATTAGATTTATGTATTATAATTTTCTGTAAATGAGTTTTCTATATTTTCTTCAAACTAAATTAGTTTTCTGCATTTTCTGTTAATTAGATTTTTGAATTCTCAACATTTTCATTTTCAACAAATTAAGTTCTGTTTTTTTTTTTTAAATATGAATTCTCAACATTTTTTGGAGTTCTATTTTCTGTATTTTTCTGAAAAATAAATTTTTGCATTTTGCATTTTTATTTTCTGCATTTTTAGCATTTTTATTTTCTGCTATTTTATATTCTTCATTTTGTCTATAAACTAATTTTATGCATTTTTTATGTTCTTTTATTTCTGCAAAATAATATTATGAAATATTCTAGATTTTTTTTTTTGCATTTTCTGATCTTTCATTTTCTGCAAATTAATTTTCTATGTTCTCAATATTTTATGCAAATTAATTTTTTGGGATTTTCTGCATTTTAGTTTTTTTGTAAATAATTTTTCTGAATTTCTTTTCATTCTAATTTTCTAAAATTTAATTTAACAAATTTTATGTCTTTTTAATATTTTATTATTGAAAGTTTGCCAATAAGAAAGTTTTTTAATTATTTGTTCTTATATAAATTCAAATTGTATTAAATTAATGTATAAATTACATTAATTGTCGTGAGGGCATTCTTGGAACATTATGTAAATTTAAAAGATTCTCAAGTACAAATCCTGCGAAACAAACACAGTTATCCAAATATTCCCAGACATCTTTAAAAAATTTCCTACAAAACAAACATAACTATCTAAAGATGCCGGACATCTATCATTCCGGTTATCTATAATTCCAGGCATCTGAAGATTCCGGCTATCTAGATTCCCAAAAAACAAACGGCCCCTTAGAAGAAGGGATAAGCCTTTAAAGTCATGAAGTTTTAGTGTTTGTCATTCATTTATAAAAATTTGATTTAGACAAATTTTCATTCATCCAATCAATAAAATATCCCTATAGACAAGTATATATGTATTGAGTTCAACAATTGTAAGAGTGGAGGATTGAACTATCGACCTTTATAATGGTAATTAGTATATTACCTATTGAGCTGTGCTTGAATTGACATCTAGACAAGTATATAAAACTTAATTCGAATTGGCATGTAGACACGTATATGAAATCATTTGATTTTTAGTTTTTAAAATTTAAGCTCATAAATACTACTTATAATTTTTAACAAAGTATTTAATAAAACTTTGATAGACATATTGTTCAAGTATGGACAAGTGTTGAGTCTTTGCCATTCATTTTTTAATTAATTACTTAATAAAAAATTTGACGGACGCTCATTGTTCGCTATCTAATCAATAAATGCCAATATGGAGAACTGTTGGAAATCACTATATTTTTTTTTTTTTGTCTTTACCATTAATTTTGAATAAAAATTTGAATTTGATGCATATTTTCTTGGGGTTTTTTGTACGGATGGCCCAAATTTTTGGATGCAAATGATATATATGACCTCCTTATAGGACCAAAATAGTCCTAATTTATTATGTCTAAATCATGTTAGTTTGTTAGAATTTATGTGTTTATTTGTTTATTTTGTAGGTAAGTGTAATTTGGAGCAATTGCATCCAATCGGGGTTAAAACGAGCTAAATCGGAGTTCATTTGAGCAACCGAGTGAAGAATATAAGCAAAATGACAATTTTGCTCCTGAAGAGTGTCGAGACGCCAGACGGAAGCCTTTCTCGATGCTACAAGGAAGTAGCCTCGGATGCAGGACAACGTTGAGACATTGCCCAGCAGTGTCGAGACGTTGTTGCAAGTCTAGAATGCGTGAATGTAGGGTAGCGTCTCGACGTTGTAATAGTGAGCGCAGGTCGACGTTGCGCGCGAGCCCCCATCGACGTTGGTCCAATTAAGGGCAGCGTCTCGACGCTGCCGCAATTTCTATAAAAGCATTTCTTCTCCCTCTATATCATTTGGTCTCCATTTTTGGCCGCCAAGAGACCATGTTACGACCATTTCTCTATTTTTTCATTAGATTAGGATAGTTTAGGAGTTGTTGGTTAATTTTTGGTGTCGGGCAACATTGTAACGATGTTCGGCTAGACTATCTATGCCGTTTCAGGTTGTAAATAAGGTGCTATGTTATTTTTGTGAGATTTATTCCACATTTCCAGCATGTTCTATTGTTTCTTGATTCTTGCCTGAATGCCCATAGCATGTATTCTTTCATAGATAGATTGACAACCTATTCGCGTCGATTGAATACATGATCATTAGTTTACCAACACTAGGACCGGCTCATGCTTGCATCGTAGAGGCTAGTCTCTCATGTAGATTGCATGATAGGACCTAAGAATCAAGAGAGCTAATTAATTAAATTAGGAATGCATGCTTAGTTTAATTAATTGGTCTTAATCAATCCCTAGAACTTAAGGCAATTAGCTACGTTAGTATGGAACACTTTCGTGCTTAGTTAATTGGGGCTAATTAGGCTAATTAACTTGATGCTAGGTTGGGTTAATTGGGATTTAGGGGACTTAAGTTTGCTTAGGGGCTTAGCCGGCTTTACCGGTAAGTCGATTAG
Source organism: Trichosanthes truncata (assembly GCA_033996785.1). Classification (NCBI taxonomy): domain Eukaryota; kingdom Viridiplantae; phylum Streptophyta; class Magnoliopsida; order Cucurbitales; family Cucurbitaceae; genus Trichosanthes; species Trichosanthes truncata. The sequence continues at coordinate 39,132,340 of JAWPNB010000004.1, read as the reverse complement.
GTAATAGAGGGCTAGAAAATAGCTTGCATTTAGACGTTCAGTGATCATAAATAGCATTGTACCGAGTTTTATCTCGAAACGATGCCCGAGGTTAACCATTAGTGTTTACCTTACTGCTTCTAGTCCTTCTGTCTATTTTATGCTTAATTCCCCCCAGTCTGTGTCAATAGGAAAATCAATTAACAAGAATTAATTTTAGTTCGGTTCCTTGTGGTTCGACCCGATCCACTATTAATTACTACAAGTAGTTAATTTTATATCAGTATTATAAATTGTATTTGATAGAGCTTTCGATAAGCTCTTTATCAAATTGGCGCCGCTGCTGGGGATTTCATTTATTTGATTTCTCTAACTCACACCAATTTTGATTATGATCACCTGCTTTCTAAAACTAATGATGGATAACCTTCTGCTTTGAAGGAAGAGAAAATTTGACGAGAGCGAGAGAGACGAAACACTTCCAGGTTCTGTTGGTGTTGAACGGTGCTAGAAATTGCGTCGGAAGGAGAGAGGAAGATCACTGAAATGTGTGCGTATTAAATCTAGAATCGATTTGGCAAAAACGACGTTGGAAAATTGCACAGAGATAGCAATCGATGCCGATGTTTGCCCGTTCGCTGGCGTTGAATCCCCTCACTGTCTGCGTTCGCTTGCTGGAAGAGGAATAAAACAAAGATTGAGATGGTGAGGTGGGTTGGGGACGACATGCTTGAGAAGGAGAAGGAGAAGAAGAAGGTTGAAGATGGTGATGGGAGGTCATGCTGTTTTTCTCGTCCTCTCGCTCTCGTCAGATTTTCTCATCCTTTCGCTCTTGGTCATATTTCAGTTGAGCCTGAAAATTTAGGTCATCCGTATAAAAAACCCTTCATTTATCTAATCAGTAAACATTTATATCAAAAAGTATTTGAATTTACCTGTATTGATGTGGTGCTGGGTTTTTAAATGTATTTACGGCGCCAAAAACTTGTTGGTCGAATTCGCAAGTGTACGAATCGTTACAAGTAATATAGTAGTGTGAGTACTAGTATCGTTCTCCACAGGGAATGAATGCTATCAATTACCAAATTCGTAAGCTTCAATTTTATCTGAGGACCGAATAATTGATGATAGGTGAAATTAAAATTAACAGCAAAAGAATGAAATACGACTCTAAAATTAACAACGTAAATCAGATGATTAAATTTAATTGCAATAGGTTCTAGAGCTATGACTTCACCGTTATCTCCTCCTATTCTTCATTCATTAATAGTTGAAGCAAATTCTATTTCTAGATTGTTGGCAAGTTCTACCCTATAGACTCGATATTCTCTCTCAAGTAATAACAATATTCATTGAAAAGTAAATTGCCTATATCTCTATGACAATTCCAACAATTCAATTATGACGAACGTATAACCTAAATTGCCACAAAACCCACAAGGATATCTCTATCTCAAGTGTAAATTAGGGAAAACTATTCAGATCTATCAACAATTCTTGTCTCTCAACCTCGAATTATGACATGAAATCGATGCAAAGAGTGACCAAATCTAAACATGCATTAAGCTCAGAAAAGTTTTCACAACCAAATACGAAATTGAAATATCAACTATTAACTAGGAAGAATAGGATTCGAATAGCGATTACATCAAAGTTCTAGAAAGAAAAACTTAGTTCATAATGTAAAAATTAACAAAACTAATCAAAATCGTCAATAGGGTCATTACAATTAGCAAAAGAGAAAGAAGAAGAAGAAAAGAGAAACAATTCAAGCTTAGCTCTCCTCCATTTGGGTGCTCGATCCTCCAAGGAGTTGTAATCTCTTCTTTTCTCGTTTTCTCTCTTCCGTGCTCTGTTTTTAGCCCCCTAAGAACCTAATTTTTTGACCCCTCAAATGATATAAGACACCAAATTTAAATCAGGTCTGCGATGTAGCGCCTAGGCGCTGTTAAAAAGGCGTGAGAAAAATTTTCGAAGCGCATAGGTGCTCAAAACAGTGCCTAGGCGCTGGCTCTCTACCTTCCTGCACGGGTTTGGGCACTTGGGCGCCAGTTTGGGCGCTTAGGCGCCGTAATTTTTTTTTTTTTTTTTTTTTAAAAAAAATTTGCAACCGAAAAGTCCTCCTAAAAGTCCTCAAACTTGACCTTCAAAATAAAATCTTTGATCACCTATAAAAATAAAATAAAATGAAGAATTAAAATTCAAAAACTATATGAAAACTAACTAAAAACAATCTAAACAAGATAGAATATATATATATATATATATATATATATATATATATATATATATATATATATATATATATATATATGTAAAAAGAACTTATCACTAATCAGTAAACATTTATATCAAAAAGTATTTGAATTTACCTGTATTGATTTGGTGCTGGGTTTTTAAATGTATTTACGTTCATTTAGCATTTACTCGTTTATTTGATCATAAATATCCGTATGGACTAGTGTTTGAAACCACTTGTGTAAGACTAGGTGTTGTGTTTCTAAATGCATTTAGTTTTTTTAAAGATTATTGAAATATCAATGATAAGGACTAAGATAGTCTTTTTTCCCTTTCTTATCTGTGTAAAGTTTACAATTAAAACAAAACATCTAATTAAGGTGAATTAAAATACAACATTTGAACGTTTAGAAATTAAAATACAATAAAGATGATAGTTTAAAGGACACCTAAAAATAGGTATATTGAATTTTTATTGATTCTCACTAATAGAAATTAAAATACAATAAATATGATAGTTTCTTTCCATTTTAAAGTTTCTTTTTGAATTTTCAATAATAATAGGATCTAAACCTTATTTCTTTCCGTTTTAAAGTTTCTTTTTGAAATTTCAATAACAATCCTGATTTGTTTGAAAATTCTAACACTTAGCTTAGCTCCCATATGTGGCTTCAAACACACTTATCCATATAATAATCTCATCAAGTAAATGAATGATAAAAATATATCGCGGGCCAAAGATACTTGAATCTGCCAATTATTCCTTTAACCATGTATAAAATTAAAGAAAGTCGATTTTTTTGGCATATATTTTTAGAATCTTGTGGATATTGAACCAAACAAAACATTTACTCTTCGTTGTGCAAAAATTCACTATGCAAGCATACACAATCGTAGGTAGTAAATAGCAAACAAAGTTGATCCCACAAAGACTAACTTGCCAATACAAAACTAGACTAACTAACGCAATTAAACTTGCAAATCGACTAAAAGCAAGCATGAAAGTAACTACTAAACTAGGATAGAGTTAAAAAGAAAAATGATAAATTTAAACAAAGACTTGAGAGGCTAAAACACGTACTAAAATGATAAAATAGAGGGCTGGAATTTAGAAAATCAATAGCTAGCTATTTTTACCCAGATGAGGTGTGCAATGCTACAACATTAGACACCACAATGCTAAGGGAAAATCCACATGAAATTGACCCAAAAACTAATTATCAAACTCGTTTTTCTTGCCCTCAACACTAAGTTAAGCATATGTCTATGAAAACTCAATGCTAAAGAACACTAATAAAACCCAAATTTCTCAAATTCACAAGCTTAGAATGTATGTCTATGATATCCCTTGCTTTTGTATACTACTTATTTTAGCAATAGTTAGGTTCTGATATGCGCAAGTGTACACATAAGCTGTAGCAAGTGATAAGTAAATTATCGTATCCACAGAGACTATTAATTCTTCTATTTACTACAACTAACTCTTAGTAGCTTGATTAGTAACACAGAAAACTAATTAAGAACTGAAATAACATAAAACAGCAGTGCTGAAACAAAATAATTGCTAAAACAGAGTGACACAAAGGAATCGAAATTAAACAGAGATTTAAACTATACTTTAAATTAATCTAAAGGCTCAGATTAGGGGTAGTTTCCTGCTTTAATCAATCCTACAACTTAAACACAAATTCATTTCTCTCAATCCACTACAGCCCACACGGCATTCTCCCGAATCACCAGATATACGCTGTTTCATTCCCATTACTCCATCGATAACTAACCCACTGTGTTATGTGTACATTAGGTGAGTGATTATCCCTAACCTCCTCATTTAGTTAGCTACTAACCCTAACACGGGGCTAATATGGTTCTTTAGCTATCAACTCCTCCTATTCTTCCCAGAAATCAGAGAAACGCTGCAACAAAACGGTTGGCCAGACGGAATTGTGCTAAAGAGATAAAAACTCTTAAAAACCAGATTGATCTAAAATGATATGCATTAAGCTGTAAGATAAATCAAAACATTCAACCCCTAATCCTCACCTTAAGGTGTTTAGTTCATATTACAGGAAAAATAGAAAAGAAATCGAAATATAGACATAACGAAAGTGATGCAGAGAAAAACTAAATGAAGGAAGAAAAAGTAGAAGAAGAAGTCGTAATGTTGCCCCAAAAAGCTTGGTTCAGCATTGGCGTCGAATCTCTTGGAGAAAACCTTCCTTTTATGGAAAACTTTCGTTCATGGCCTCCAAAACCGGAGCTCTTCTCCTCTTTCTCTCTCTCTGCGAATTTTCGGGATCTCCACTCCTTCTCTCCTCATCCTTTTCAAAAACGGCTGCCCAAATAATATATTCCAACCTTTATGCAAATCAGGGATGGTTAGACAGGTCCCAATGACGTGGTAAGCTCTTGATGGCTGATTCCTACTGACTGCATTGTCATCTGCCAACTCATTAAATGGACAACAATTCCCACGTACGAAATTCGTTCTGGCTGAAATTACCCAAATTGCTCCAGCAAATTGTTGTAAAACTGTTGTCCTTAGCTTCGGGAGTCCTTCTTAATCAAACCCTAAATTAATCAAATACAGCTCATTAATTACTATAACAATGCTCTAATAATAATAATACTAAATCAAAATCAATCCTAGAGCAAAATACATCAAAGCTAGGAGTTTTTCACAATAACTTTCATAGTCTAGAGTGAGATAAGTCACATTGGTTAAAAATAAGAACTTGATTTAGGCTTTTAAGGTATTGTTTTTTCTTAAAAGAAAAAGATAATAAAAATATATTTTTTTAAAAGGCTAGGCCTTAATGATTGTACAATATCGAATAATATCATGTTGATTTATGTGACTCGTTTTCAAGTGTAACGTTGCCTTCCTTTTGTACTAATATTTTATACTATATAGTGAATTCTCTTCCGTTTACCCATAGTCTTTTCCTACAATAATTTTTCACGAACAATTTATAACGTGATCTTGTCAACTAAGCATAGGGGTTTTTTTAAAAAAAAAAAAAATAGTAGTTCAACAGTTGCAGAGTTGAAAAATCTAACTATCAACCTTTGATGATAATTAATGTCTTATTGATTGAGTTATGTACACGAATTTACTCTCAACTAAGCATAGCTAAGTGGACAAAATATATATTACCATTTCTAACTTGATATGGTTCCATCCCATGCAATTATTGAACTAAAAAGTAGGAAAAAGTTGGAATATCACTCCAAGCAAGGGTGTGCACGGTTCGGTTTTGGCCGAAACCAACAATCAAACCGAAACTCTCAATTATGATGTCTTATAAACCGAGAAAACCGATGGTTTCATCGGTTTTGATTTAAAATCGAACCAACCGATTTCAGTTCTGGTATGTTCGGTTTAGTTTTAAATCGATTTTATATATAAAAAAATAAAAATAAAATAAAAGTTTACATATGTTACAATGGAGATCTGAGAAGTGAGAAGAGTCAGAATGATTGGTAGAGTTAGAGAGGCGATCTGAGACATGCAAATGAGTAGTAGAGAGTGAAGTAAGCTAGTGTTGAACCCAAAAGTAAGAAACAGAAAATGAAAGTGGAGAGAGTGTAGCTACCATCACCATGAGTGACACAGGCGAATGGACAACAAAGCCTTGTGGGTGATGGGTAGTGGCAAGAAGGAGGGTGACGATGATTTAGGGGCGACAACGAGAGGACTACGATGGAGGAGAGGAGAGCAATGGCGATTTAGGGGTGGCAACGACAATTTAGGGGTGGCAACAAAGGCGGGGTGTGATAGAATAGAGGAGAGAAGAGGGAAAGGTGAGGGAGGAGAGAGGGAGAAGAAACGGCAAGGGAGAAAATGACAAAAGGGATAGAGAGAAGAGTTACTTTAGGTTAGAGAAAACCCTAAAAATGAGTTGGCTGGGCGTTGTCATAGTTTTATGGAGTGGGCTGGGATATATTTTAGTTATTTAAAAATTTCAATTCGGTTCGGTTTAAATTGGTTTGTTCTTTTTTAAAGAACCAAACCGTAAATTGAATCGAAAATTTCAATTTTTAAAATTTGTAAACCGAAAAAATAAAGAAAGTCAAAATAATCGGACTGAACCAATTGGTTTGGCTCGATTCTTCAATTTGGATCGATTCTTGCACATAGAGATGTCCACGGGGAGAGGCAGAGCCGGGGAATGGATTCCCCGTCCCCGTCCCTGTCCCCGTCCCCCATTTCATTTCCCGTCCCCTTAAAATTCTCCATTTAATTTCGCGGGGATTGGGGCGGGGATTCCCAGCGGGGAATTCACAGAGATCGGGTTCCCCGCGGGGAAATTTTCTCCTTTTTTTTGTTTTTTTGTTTTTATCTTTTTTATTTTTTTAAATTTATTCTCAACCATAATAAAAATTATTTCTAAATGAATAATTTTCAATATAATTCTATTTAAAGAAAATGTTATAAAATTTCTTAATAAAAATAATAATATACCATAAGTAAAAATACTATAATGTCAAAACAACTTAATTTCTAAAAATTCAAATTTTAATATTACAACATAGTCTTTATATTTTTTATAATGAAATAGTCTTAAAATAATTCATACTATAGTTTTTTTTAATATATATATATAGGTAATAATTAATATATATATATATATATATATATATATATTACTAATCGGGGCGGGGCGGGTCGGGGACGGGGACGGGGAATATATTCCCTGTCCCCGTCTCCGTTTAGCCAACGAGGAAAAAAAATCCTCCCGCTCCCTCCCCCATTCGCCGTGTAATCGGAGATTTTTCGCCATGTTCAAGGCAGGTTAAATAGACATCTCTACTTGTACACCCCTAACTCCAAGTATACTATACTATATTTAGAAAACAAAAAGATCACTTTCGCTAGAATTTGCAAAAGTCAAAATTAAAATTTAATGCTACATTTTTGTGCTCATCAACAAATTCCTCTTTTCTACAACATTTGGCATTTTGAAGAGATTAATATTTTTCCTTGTTGCGTGTTGCATTAGTTTGATATTTTCACATGGCACAATGATTTGGCTCGATTTCCAATTTCCAATTTTTTCCCTTTCTTGTTCTTCCAAAATTGATGATAAACTAACGTGTCGAATGAAGAAAAGTAGAAACTTGACGTCTAGATCAATACTTGTAAAATTTAAATTGATAATTAGAAAATGTTTGGCAAACTTCTCGAAGCCTCCAATGAATTTTACTCACGTGAGCAAGTACGACACAATATCTATACTACATTTTTTACGTATCGTGTCCATTTTCTTTTTTGCCAACTTTTTTGTGACATCATGTGAATTTAGTCAACATTTATTAAAAATTTGACATGAAATATCATTATTAGGTAATGTCGTACTGATGTTAACGAAATGTATTATATAGAATTACATAGAATAATTTAAAGTTCGTAGACATAGTTAAAATCTTTAAAAGTTTAAAGACTAGATAGATAAAAGTTTATGGGCTTAATTTATAATTTAACCTCATCTTTAAATACTTTTTAGGTTAAAACATATTTTTCGTTTATGTATTTATACTCTTTTAATATTTTGGTTCTCATATACTTTTATTTATATAATTTAGTTGTTTGCTTTTTTTAAATGCAACAATTATACCCTTAAATTAAATTTTCATAAATAATTAAATGAAAAAATAATATTAGGATATGAAACGCAGGTAAATGAATGCAATAATTTAGAGTCTGTTTAGTAAGAAATCTGGATTATGTTTTATGTTTTTGGATTCACTGAATTTAGTGAATATGCATTTGGTAGATGTGCTTTCAAAAACTGTTTCCAGATTCTGTGATTCAAATAGTAAAAATTCTGAAAACAACATTTTTATGTTTTCATTGTATCATGGTTTTGAATTTGAAATTTAAAATGCAAAATCATATTAAAAATGATAAAAACTTTAATAAATATAGTATTTCATATTATAAAATCAATTTATTTTTGTTAAATTAAAATATGTATAATAAAATATATTATAAATTATATGATATTGTAATATAATAATTATACAAAATTTATAACAAAAAAATATGTTCATAAATTAATTAATAATGATTTATATTCAACTTAATATTTAGTTTTGCAACTACAACTAGTTTCATGGTCTATAAATTTATTATAGAACACATGTTGAACAATTGTTTAAATTGGAATCAAATTTCTAAATCTACTACCAAACACATATCTGAAAACATGAAATACAACTTTGTTTTCATTGAATCATTTGTTTTCAAATTTTTGTTTTCAGATTGCCTACCAAATAGGCTCTTAAATTTCTATGACGATCCAAGGTCAAACATCATCAAATTATTTGTCCATTAATATGATCTAACTCCATTAAGATTTTTAACATCATGGACTTACTCGTTAGATTATGTGTGTGTGTGTATATATATATATATGTATGTATAAGACTAAATACTAGATAATAATAAGGTTAAAATACCTTTTTGGCCCTACTTTAAGTTTTGTTCCATTTTAGTCCATGTACTTTCAATTGTCCAATTTTAGTCATTGTACTTTAAGAAAGCTTAAAATTGGTCCCTACAGTGGGATTATTGTTAATTTTTCTAAACAAAATTAGTCTCAATTGGCTTTCCTTTTATAAATTTTAGAAATATGTTTACATTGTATCTTTTCTTGTATGAAAATTATTGTTATTACTTAACCAATTTCGATAAAAATTAACTTTAAACTTACAGTAGAGAACAATTTTAAGCTTTATTGAAAGTACAAGGAGTAAAATTGGACATTTGAAAGTACAAGGACTAAAATGGAATAAAGTTCAAAGTACAGTGTCCAAAATGTTATTTAAACCTAATAATAATATTTAAATATTCAGGCAAAAGGCTAATATGAGCTTAACTCAACAATAATTGACATATATTTTCAACTAATAGATCATAGGTTTATTTTATATATATATATTAAGGCATAAACTAGACGCTTTGGATCTGAAAGTAACGAGGCTCTAAAATCACGCTAATTCTAAAACAAACCATTAGCCCTAATACTACTCTTTAGAAAAATATGTGCAACCCAATGCGAATTGAGAGAAAAGTCTTCATCAATTATGGATTTCAAAACTCAAAATGAGTGACTCTCACCATTTAATGCAGGATAAGATACTAATAGAATGTAGTATATTAATTAATTAGGCACCTATTTAATCATAATTCCCCTTGAACAAAACAACTAGTATCTACTCAACATATTACATTTCTTAATAAATCCACTGACCTATAATTAAGATGATTAAATACATCCATTAATTAATTTCTATACAGTATTTATGAGATAGTTAAAAAATTAATTTTGTCAACATGAGCATAGCTCAACTAGCATAAAACGTGTAACATCGATCAAGAGGTCAGAGTTCGAATCCCCCACTCCCAAGGTTCGAAATGTCGATGCCGATGGAAATGTCGAGTTCCAAATTTTAAGGAAATATCGATGGAAACGGAAATGTCGATGGAAATTTCATGAGAATTTTTGAAAATCTTGAAAATTGTAAATTATTTGAATTAATCAATGAAACTTTGATTGTGACTTAAGTAAACTATAATTGATCTTTTTAAGCATCATATCTAAAAATTAAGACAATATTTAGATATAAATGTCAATGCGAGCATGGATTTAAAAAATATATATATAATTGATAAATTTTTTGAATTATTTAATGAAACTTTAACTATGACTTAATTGTACTATAATTGATTATTTTTAACCATCATATTTAAAATATATATAATATTTATATTAAAATGTTAACGGAAATGTCGATGTTAGCAAAAATTTTGGAAAAATTATAAAAATTGATGAAAATTGTTTGAATTATTAAATGAGATTTTAATTATGATAATTTAATTAAACTATAATTAACAATTCTAAATTGACTATACAAAATAATATCGAATATTTGAAAAAAGTGAAGGAGATATGAAATATTTTTATATGATAAAATCATTGTGAATTGTTTAATATAAAGCTCTTAATTTAAGAAAGAAATTTGCGAGAATTGGAAATAATTTGAGTGTAATAAAAATAATTGATAATTTGAGATTAAGGTACGAAGAAAGTGAAAATAGAATGAATATTTATAGTGGTAAAAAATAATAAAAAAATTAAAATGTAGAAAAAGAAAATTTTAATAAAAATATTTTTTGTGTTTGGAAAATTTTAAAAATTTGATGTGAAGTTGATGTGAAAAGTGAAAAGTAATTAAATGAAAAACTAATATATATATATATATATATATATAATGTGTATAGAGTTATAGAAATATAAGAAACGAAACAAGAGGAGTCTTGTTCACTGGTTTGTACTTTTTTTTTAAAAAAAAAGATGTAGGCGTGAGGCGGCCAGTCGCGTTAGTCAGCGCAGTTGACTGATGTGATTAAAAAAAATGCAAACTGTCCACAACATGTTGTGGAAACTTCGAAATTGTCGTCGAAATGGGGGGAAAAACGAATTTTCTCTCATCTGACATGTCGACCCCGTCGAAATGCCAAAATTTCGATAAATCGCTCGAAATTTTACACCATGACTACATGTACTAAGTGAAAATAAAATTAAAAAAAAATAAATGAAAACATGATTCTTATTTAAAAAAAACAATTTAATTACAATTTTCAAAGCGTTTTTCATAGGTTAAAAATTGAAATTGAAAAAGGATTAAGTTATGTCAAAACTATTTTTTTTTTTCCAAAAATGAAAAACTAAATACTATTTATTCTCCTCACATTCAAGCCAAAATTTCTTTCAAGAATCAATAAATAAATCATTTAAAACCTAACCACTATAATTAGTGTTTGAAACTAATTATAAAATTAAGATACTTGATTTCTTATTACAAAATCAAGCAATATAAAAAATATTCTTTCCAAAAATATTATGTAGAAAAAAAGGTAGTTATAAATGGATGGCAGCTTGACTAAGGCAAGGTTAGAAAGTCACCAGCACATGTGAATTGCAGCCCTAGAAAAAACTACCTATAGCTCAAGTTCTCATGTGTCTGATAACCCAACTTTTAAGTAAATTAGACACTTACTAACTTAGCTTAGGTGAGATTAGGTAGGGACGGTCGACGGATATAGAAATTATCCAAGGTAGAGAGGCTCGAAGAGGTCACATTAGACATCATTCCGCCACTTTGTGGCCTTAGCAAACTCAATATTGAAAATGACCAATAATACGTAGAACTTGAACTCGATAGAGTATTTTGACTTCGAACTTTGCATATAGACACCACAATTGTTCAAAGCTCATTAAGTTACCTATGATGTCCAAGCTAAACTCTAACAAGCTACGCTAATTAATGACGTTGATGGGTGTGCATATTTAATTCCACCTAGCATTATCTAAGGTTACGTTGTTGGAGAGACTACGACATTATTGTCCATTACCTTTTGTCTTTGTTGGTGAACATTTGACCACACATTTATGGTTTGTTTGGTTAGTCATAAATTTGAGAGATTTCAAATCATAACAGATTTCAAATGAATTTAATTGTTTGTTATCACATGAAAGAGGATGATTTCAAATCTTTTTTTACGTAAAAAAAAATTCTAACTAAAATGATAGGATGTTGCAGGATTTCGTAGAATTTGAAGGTAAATTAATTATTTAACCTTGTCATATTTTAATTTTCAATTAATAAATAAAACCCTATATTCGTAAACTTTTTAATTTCTTTTCTTTTACCATCCAAACACAAAATTGTAAGTACATTCATTTCAATTTTCTTGTTCTATATAAGATAAAGAATTTCAAATCATTTATTAAATTTAAGATCATTTCTTGAACTTTCTTGATTCTAAATAGAGGGTTAATCTCCATCTAGCTCTAAAAGTACGTAAAATACATTTAATCAATCCATAGTCAACCGTATAACCCAAAATCATGCTAAACAATTTCTACAAAATACATATTTACAAATATTCTTAATTTTATTTTTAATTAAAAAAAATTGAACCTACCCATTTAAATTTTCCACAATTAAATTGATTTTTGGTAAAAAAAAAAAGTGTGGTGGCCCAAAAACGAGCACAAAAAGGATAAGTCTATTCCCCTATGTCCCAAAAGCAAAGCGCGTCGGGTCGGGTCGGTCTAGGTGGTCAATCTTCGTTTTTGGGTATAAATAGACATGATATATTCCCTCAACAACCGTAAAGCGTTTTGCTCCAAAAGAAAAAAAGAAAAAAAAAAAAAAGGGTATTTTTATATTCTTTAGGTTCTTGAGTTTTCTGAAAGTGAAAAAAAGAGAGAGAGGGACATCAATGGCGAGTAAAATGGTTTCGAAAGAGGAGAAGAAGATTATAGGGGAAGTGGTTTTGATGAAAAGTAATGTTTTGGATTTCAATGATTTCAATGCTTCTATTCTTGATCGACTTTATGAGTTTGTGGGCAAACGAGTTTCTCTTCAACTTGTTAGTACCGTCAATGGCGATCCTTGTAAGTTCTCTCTCTTCTTTGATAAATTTCTCTCTCTTATGTGTATGAATCTCTCTCTCGAGAAAGTAGTCAAGGAGGCCAAAACGATGTGGCTGATCACGGTTTTATGTTGTTGGGATTAAGTTGGAGGAACTAAAAATTATGTTGGTGCCTAGTAGTCACGTTGAATAATTTTCTCTTTCGATACAAGTTTCTCTTTCCTTGTGTTTTAAATTTATCTCTTTCCAACTATAAGTTTTTTCTTTTTTTCTTCTTCTATAGTTCAACCATATGTAGGGGTGGAGACTTGAATTTCTGATCTTTTAGTCATGATATAACATCTTAATTAGTTATTTTTCTCCGTATAAAAATTTTCCACTCTTGTCTATAAGTCTCTTTTATTTTTTATGGGATCAATTTTCTTTGGACCCTTTTAGCAATATGCATATAAGTCTCTCTTATTTTCTATTTTATCTTTATTTAAGTGAATTTTCTTTGGACCCTTTTAACGGTGTTCCCTAACAAAGAATATATTAGTGGGCGTGGGAACGTTTTTGAGATTAGTCAATTTTAATTAAATAAAGGAAAAAAGGGCACTATTTGGTATATATAGTTTTCTTTATCTACAAGCATAATTCTTGCTTTATAAGTAATTTGTCGATACAAGCATAGATAAAAAGTTGGAACACATCTATTCCTTTTTTCGAAGTTTGAAATTTAAATCTCTACTCTATATTTATTGTACTAAAAAAAATATTTTTATAGCTTAAATATTATTTTGTTATATGACCTTTAGGGCTTCTTTTTTTTTTTTTTTTTAATCTAAATTATTTTTAACCCTTCTATTTTAGTCTTTAAAAGTTAAATGGAAACCTATTTTAGTTATTTTTTTAATTATTTTTTTTTATAGAATCCATTTTAGTTATTATTGCTAATCTCTTTTTAATAAATTATATTTACTATGGATGCTTTTTGTTCATTTATCTCACCTATAAAGTATATATATGAAAGTTTAAGAATATCAACCTAAAATATATTTTAAAATTTAGGGATCAAAATAAAGTTTAAATATTTTTGTCTATCTGAACATAGTTCAACTAGTTAAGACTTTATACTTTCAACCCAAAGATTTGAGGTTCGAATTCTCACCCCTCACATGTTCTTGAACTAAAAAAAAAATTCAAACATTTTTTCATTTCTCAAAAATACTTTTAGTTTTATTATTATGGACAACTTATGTATTCATCTCTTAAAAGAAGACTTAGTTTTTCGAAAACAATATAATATACTTTTTCTATAACTACAGTTGCATCAATAATTATTGATTTCATAATCAAATCATGTTAATTTTAAATCGTTGCACAATATAAGAAAATATGATAAACTGACGTAAAACACATCTGTCTAATAAGTATTTGAGAAAATTATACATTTGATCCTCAAAATTTAATTCAAGTGTCATTTTGGTACGTACATAAATTATAAACTCAATATATTTTTCTTTACTCATATTCAGTTTCAAATACCTACATTTTTTTGCTTGAGTAAATTTTCTATTAAAACCCAAAATTTGGGTTTGGAACCCCCTCCCCCTCCTTAATTTTAGCCATCAAAACCAAGAATTTTTAGAAAATCTGAATTTTCAAATAAACTTTGGCAATTCTTTCTTTTGGTGAATACTTGGGGAGAAAGAAAGAGAAAAAAAAAAAAGAAGAGAGAAAAGGACTTCCTTTGATGAATACTTGGAGAAAAAGGGGGAAAAAGACAAAAGTGTGAGGAAAAAAAAATCCTCTATCAAACTACTTGAATGGCCAAAAACACAAATTTCTTTTTTCAAACTACATATAGTTTTCCTTTCCTTTTTGGCCCAACCTATTTGTTGATTATAAGCTTTAATTTGGATGAATTGATTCTCTTTTTCTTTCTTGAATCTTTGGATTAAAACCATCCTTTATTAAATTGAATTGAATTTATATTTTTTTTCTCTCTCAATCTGATCGTATACACAATATTGTCATAATTATTGACATAAAGTCTACCATATTAAGAAGGTTGAATGGAAACTTCCATATAATTTCTTAACCATTACACTTTTTAAACTACTGAAATCATTTTTAAAGATTGTGATTAAATAATTTACAATAACATTAAAATGCTAAAAATTAAGGATAGCTTAATTAACTGTTTTGAAAAAAAAAAAATAGACCATTCATAAGAATAAATGAAAATAACAATTTTTTTCAAGAAAGTGATCTAATAAACACTTCGTTACGTCACTTTTGTTTTGAAAAATGGAAGAAAGAAAGGATCAAAACGTTCTATGGACCAAAGCATATAGATAATTGTTAGAGTTATATAAAAGAGAATTTTCTTATGGATCTTTTTTTTTCTTTTTTGTAGCAAATGGGTTGAGAGGAAAATTGGGAGAAGCAGCTTATTTGGAGGATTGGATCACAACAATTGCTCCATTAACAAGTGGGGAAACTACTTTCAAAATTACATTTGATTGGGATGAAGAAGAAATGGGAATTCCTGGTGCCTTCCTCATAAGAAATGATCATCATAGTGAATTCTATCTTAAATCTCTCACTCTTGAACATGTTCCTGGCCATGGAAGACTCTATTTCCTTTGCAACTCTTGGGTTTACCCTTTTCGCAAGTCCGAAAAATATCGCATTTTTTTCGTCAACCAGGTTGGTTTTTCTTTTCTTTCTTTCTTGCACTAAGATATAAGAAAGGTTAAATTACAAGTTTAGTCATTGTTTTATATTTGTGTTTATTTAAGTCTCTAAACTTTCAGATTTGGTCTATTTGGTTCTTGAACTTTAAAAAGTGTCTAATAGATCCTTAAGGTTCCGTTTGTTAACCATTTAATTTTTAGTTTTTGATTTTTAAAAATTGTGCTTGTTTTCTCACCATTTCTCTACAATGATTTCCATCTTCTCTATATATAATGGTTTCCATATTTCTTAAGAAACACTTGAATTCTTAACCAAATTCTAAAACACAAAAACAACTTTTTGAAAACAACTTTTTTTAGTTTTCAAAACTTAGCTTGGTTTTTGAAAACTACTTTTTTTAGTTTTCAAATTTTGGCTTGGTTTTTGAAAACACATCTTAAAAGTAGATAAGAAAACATGGAAAGCCATAGGTGGAAGTAGTATTTATAGGCTTAATTTTCAAAAATCAAAAGCCAAAAACCAAATGGTTATCAAATGGAGCCTAAACTTTCAATTTAGTGTCCAATAGGTCATTGTATTTTTCAATTTTGTGTCTAACATTGACCTATTCAACATTTTTTAAAATTCATGAATTTACTAGCTATAAAATGAAGGTTTAAGGTCCTACTAAAATTCAATTCTATATCTAATAAATCAATTAATTTTTTTTAAAAATTGAATATGTCAAGGGCATTTAGACACAAAATTAAAAGTTCAAGGACCTATTAAACACTTTTTAAAGTTTAGGGACCAAATAGATACAAACCTAAAAGTTCAGGGACTAAATTTGTAATTTAACCATAAAAAATGATAAGATCTATCATTAGGATCCATCAAAATAGAAAAATAACTTAAGGGCTAAGCTTGTTTGACGAACTATTTTTAACTCGTGTTATTGTGTTTTAAAAGTTAGGTCATCCATTAAAAAAATAAAAAACTAAGGCCCCGTTTGATAACTATTTGATTTTTGATTTTTGGTTTTTGAAAATTAAGCCTATAAATACTACTTCCACTTATGGTTTTACTTGTTTTGTCATATACTTTTTGCCTATATTTTCAAAAACCAAGCCATGTTTAGAAAACTAAAAAAAGTAGTTTTCAAAAACTTGTTTTTGTTTTTAGAATTTGGCTAAGAATTCAAATACTTCCTTAAGGGAGATGAAAACCATTGGTAGAGAAATTTGGGGAAAACAAGCTTAATTTTCAAAAATCAAAAATAAAAAACCAAATGGTTATTAAACGGGGCCTAAGTTATTAACGAACATTTATGATTATGTCTATTTTGCCTCTAACCTTTAAAGAGTTTCAATTATATTCACAAACTTTTAGTTTTTGATACTAATACTAGTCTCTTGGTTTACCATTAACATTGTTACATTGATTTTAAGAACATTGTTACATTGATTGGACTAATGAATTATGATTTCATGTGACATGAGTAGGTAAAAATATAAAAATAAAAGCAGAGATAAGTTAAAAAGATTTGGATTTAAAATGTATATTCACTTGCTTTGCCCCATTTAAATTTTTGTCACGTTTGCCTTTATTTTACTTAATTGTGCCACCTCTTTTTTGAAACCTATTATCATGTCATCATCCTGCCTAATCATTGTTTAATGACATAATTCCCGATTCAAACCTGACTTTGTAGTTAAGACATTTATACTTTTTTTAGGTAGAAGGATTAAACTTTTACTTATACATTCTTGAACTAAAAAAAAGAATTATAACTTTTTAAATTCCAGGGATTAAATAAACACAACTGTCACATAAAATTTGTAAATTTAACCCAATTAAAATAAAGTTAAATTTTGTGTCTAATAGGTCTCTAGCTTTAAAAAGTTTCTAATAGGTCTATAAACTTTCAATTTTGTATTTAACATGTCACAATCCACCCCAGATTAACTCTACCAAACCTAAGATGAGCTGTGACGACAATAGACCCCAAATGTGCAATGAAATCTATTGCCGAGTCTTTATCTATTCTCTCATTATCTAAATTTATCTATAAATATCCCATAAACAACGCAAACAAGATTTCTTTCTTTACTTACAAAAGATGATATGCAATGACTTGACAAGACTGGTGGCAGATTGTGATTAACTAACTCTGGTTGAAACTCAAGAGCAACCTGGTGGAAATTTAAGAAGAAAAGAATGAGTTAAAAAGCCCAGTGAGTGGTAATTTCATAAGAAAATAAATTTTCAGGAAAAATAATTCTCTTACTAAACAAAAATTCATAACTCTGTGAAATAATGTAAATCACGAACAATTTAGAAACTTTTGAGATCATTTAAAGACATTAAAGTCTGTAAATAAAACAATTCTTGAAACTTAAGCACATTTTAGTAAAAACATAGACAAGAAATCTGTAATTACAGCTTTGGAAAGCATAAACATAACTAGTAAAATTTATCACCAAATATGTACCCAAAACTCTGTCATACTGGTGTAGATTAATCTCCATACGCACATCAGAGCAATCTCTATCATACGTGCACGCAGAGTAAACTCTATCATTTGCAATGCTTCAGGACCAGGATTTGGAATCCGGATTCGGCACCTAATGTCCCCAGCATTCCCCTGCATCCCCTGCAGACTGAGCATGAAAGCATGTTATGGAAACACATTCTCATAGCATACCGTGTAATCATCATGGGTACAAAGATCTAGTGGTTGGAAAACCACTTCCAGCATAAACCTCTTAACTTCTCAAACCCTTTCTAAAAATTACATTCTTTCTCTAAAATAGCCTTTCATAAACCTGAGAGATTTCTGAAATAACATTAATCCTTTATACTTTCTCGAATAATCATCAAATTTCTCAAGTAATATAAATCATTTTCAAAATCATATCATCTAAAAAATCTCATACATTTCTCAATAAACATTAAAACTCTTCAAACATCTCATTGATCATAAAATATCTCAAATATTTCTCAAATAATAAATTCAGCTAGAAACATAAAATATTGAAATTTCAATACCATTTTTAGAAATTCATAACAAATCTCTGACAATTTCTTAGCAGTTTATCTCAAATAATAAAAATAATTCGTAAAATAAACCACTCACAGAACAATTGTCGTTGACACTCCAAATCGTGAGCTATTCCAATTGTCGTTCAACCTAAATTCCGATAACCATAACAAAAATCATCCTCCAAAACATGTAATTATAAAATTTCAATGCTAACTAACTAAAAATCAATAATCCAATTTCCAATCTCTTTCTTTTTCCCATAAGTCCAATCTTTCACATTTTACTTTCTCTTCCAACTATTTATTACCAAAGTTGCTTTGTCTTTTTCCTCCAATTAAAAATCATATTCTTTCTCTCCCTTACACAACATTTTCATTCCATAAAAATAATCCATTTCCCAAAAGTCCTCTCTCCAACGTGAAGGCTATCTCTCAAATGGGTTTCTCTCTCTTCATTATTTAATGCCTAATATTATTCATCATTTTTCCTTTTATTTTATTCCTTTATTCTCTTCTTTCTTTTTTTTTTTCTTCATCTTCTCCATTTTCTCAATTTCCATTTCAACTTACTTCTTCTCTATTTATTCTATCCATTTTCTATAACCATCTAATAGGTCTTTCAAATATCCACCATTCAAAACCTCAAAAACAAGAACATAATAAGGTAAAAAAAATCTTATACGAAACAGGACATAAAAACCACAATACCCATTCCTTTGTTGTCCATAAAACACATGCTTGCTTCATCATATAATTTCCTTCTTTTTTTTTTCTTTCCTTATTTTTCATTCCCACTAAAAATTTGGGTTTTCTATTTTATTTATTATGTTTTTTTTTTCATTTACTTAAGCCAACCCCAAAAAAAGAATATCACAAAGATCTATGAAATTTCTTGAGCCATGAGACGAACGCATAAATTTTTTTTTGGACATAAAGAAAAGAAACCCATGAAAATAACATATATGTTTTCCATTTTTTCCCAACACTTCTCAAAAGGAAAAAAAAATAGCTTATTTTGCTTCTTTTCCTTCTCCTTTCCTTCCCGAACAATCCTTTCTTTCTTTTGTTTTTTTTTTTTAATCTCTCTCACTCTCTCCTTTTTCTTTATTTTGTGACTTGTTTCCTTGGAAAGCCACACCATCCATCTTTACGTGTGTGGCTTCCAAGAAGCCACACCAACACCCTTATCTTTTTTTTTTTTTTTAAACACTTCTTTTTCCAATATATACCAAATCCTTTTTTTTTTACTCATAATAAAAGATCTTTTTCTTTTGTGTTTTTTTTCCCTTCTAATTTTAAACCAATTCTTAAAGAAAATTAGATCTTACATAATAGGTCATTGAGTGTCTAATAGGCCAATAAACTTTCAATTTAGTATCTAATATATGCTTAAACTTTTTGTTTTGTGTCTAACAAATCATTGATCGACATTTTTCTAAAATTTACTTTGTACAAAATTAAATGTTTTGGGATTTATTAGAAAATTTAAGTTTAGAGACTTATTAGACACTTTTTAAATTTAGATACATGTACACAAATTTGAAAATTAAGGTTTCGTTTGATAACCATTTAGTTTTTTTTTTAAATTTGTGCTTATTTTTTCATCATTTCTTTACCGTGACTTTCGTTTTTCTTTCGAAAACATTTAAATTCTTAGCTAAATTCCAAAAACAAAAACAAATTTTTAGAAACTACTTTTTGTAGTTTTCAAAACTCGATTTGGTTTTTGAAAACATGTGCAAAAAGTAAATAACAAAACAACAAACTCATAAGTGGAAATAGTATTTATAGATTTAATTTTCAAAAACCAAAAACAAAAAATTAGGCCACATTTGATAACCATTTAGTTTTTGGTTTTTGAAAATTAAACCTATAAATACTATTTTTATCAATGAGTTTTCTTGTTTTGTTATATATTATTTACATATGTTTTCAAAAACCAAGCAATTTTAAAAATTAAAAAAAGTAGTTTTTAAAAACATGTTTTGTTTTTGGAATTAGCTAATAAGTCAAATATTTTCTTAAAATGAATAAAACTCATTATAAAAAAATCGTGAGAAAATAAGTTTAATTTTTAAAAACTAAAAATTTAAATTTAAATAATTATCAAATGGGACCTAAATATTTATTAAACAACTGAGACTAAATATCTAATTTATCCTTAAAGCAATATCTTAGGCCCCGTTTGATAACCATTTGATTTTTAGTTTTTAGTTTTTGAAAATTAAGCTTGTTCTCTCAATGATTTTCATCTCCCTTAAGGAAGCATTTGAATTCTTAGCCAAATTCTAAAAACAAAAACAAATTTTTGAAAATTATTTTTTTTAGTTTTCAAAACATGGCTTGATTTTTGAAAACATAAGTAAAAGATAGATAACAAAATAAGTAGATCCATAGATGTGAGTAGTATTTATAAGCTTAATTTTTAAAAGTCAAAAATAAAAAACCAAATAGTTATCGGGCGTTTAATTGTTATCATTTCAATTTTCTTTTACCTTTACAGACCTATCTACCAAGCGAAACACCAGAGCCACTTCGCAAGTTCAGAGAGGATGAATTACAGAGCTTGAGAGGTGACGGCAATGACGAACTCCAAGAATGGGATAGGGTCTACGATTATGCTCTCTACAACGACCTCGCCGATCCAGATAAAGGTCCACAATACGCCCGTCCTGTCCTCGGCGGCTCCAGCCACTATCCTTACCCGCGGAGAGGAAGAACCGGACGACCGCCGACCAAATCTGGCAAGAAAATCGAAATTTCTTCCACCTTTTTCCTTTGATTTTTAACGAAAATTAGTTTCATGGCTTCAATTTTTAGAAACCTATCGGAATCGGAATCAATCTACAGCCTGCTGGGTTAAAATTTTCTCGCATTTTCTTTACAGATCCGGAAAGTGAGAGCAGAATACCACTGGTTAAGAGCTTAAACATTTACGTTCCGAGAGATGAGAGATTTGGTCACTTGAAGTTGTCCGATTTTCTTGCTTATGCGTTGAAGGCAGTATCGCAATTTATCAAACCTGGGCTTGAAGAATACTTTGACGGCACTCCGGGCGAGTTCGACAGCTTACAGGACGTCCTTGATCTCTATGAAGGAGGATTCCCGGTGCCGGAAGGTTTGTTTGAGGTCATCAGGGAAAACATTGCCGCGCCTTTACTCCAGGAAATTTTTAGAACTGATGGTGAAAGGCTCTTCAAATTCCCTTTGCCTCAAGTGATTAAAGGTATTTGATGTGAATCTTGAAGTCTCTGGTAACTTATTCGGTTTCTTGTTGGCTTAAAATTCTGATGGTTTAATTATTTTGAAACAGAGGATAAGTCTGCATGGAGAACCGATGAAGAATTTGGCAGAGAAATGCTGGCCGGAGTAAACCCTGTAGTCATTCGTCGTCTCCAAGTAATCTCAGCAATCTATAACAACCTCAGTTTCAAATTTGTAGTTTTTCTCTGAATCAATTAAACTTTAAAAGTTTCGTTCTTAGAGAGAGAAATAAAACTTGGGGAGTGATGATGAATTCAATAGTTTAGGAATGCTTCTGGGTGATTCTCAAATTTTTATATTTATGCAGGTGTTTCCACCAACGAGCAAGCTTGACCCTGAAGTTTATGGTGATCAGAACAGCAAGATAACTGAAGAAAACATAATAGATAACTTAGATGGACTTACAGTAGAAGAGGTGAATAATCATCTTTCAATTCTGAATCCGAAAAAATAAAGTTTTATCCTTGAAAAATACATCACATGCTTTATAATTAATATGGCTAATTTTATTTCTGCATTTTCATATCTTGTGTAATTTGGTGCTTAGGCAATCAAGAGGAACAGGTTGTTTATATTGGATCACCATGATTCACTGATGCCATATATTAGAAGAATAAATACAACTTCTACAAAGACATATGCTAGCAGAACCGTACTTTTCCTTAAAGAAGATGGGACTCTGAAGCCATTGGCAATCGAACTGAGCTTGCCAAATCCTCAGGGAGATAAATTTGGAGCAGTTAGCAAGGTTTTCTTTCCAGCTGAACAAGGTGTTTGTAGTTCAATATGGCAACTAGCTAAAGCTTATGCAGCCGTAAATGACTCTGGCTACCATCAACTCGTCAGCCATTGGTATAACTCTTCTACGACTTGGAATTGAAAATTTGAGTATAGTTCTAATCATATAGATTCTTGAATATAATAACTTTGGTATCATGTAGGTTGAATACTCATGCTGTAATTGAGCCGTTTGTGATTGCAACGAATAGACAACTAAGTGTTCTTCATCCAATTTACAAGCTGCTCCATCCCCACTTTCGAGATACCATGAATATAAATGCGTTCGCTAGACAGATACTTATTAATGCAGGTGGCATTTTGGAAGCAACAGTTTTTCCATCCAAATATGCCATGGAGATGTCAGCTGTTCTATACAAGGACTGGGTTTTTCAGGAACAAGCACTCCCTGCAGATCTCATCAAGAGGTAAAATATTTCAATTACCCAGTAAAAGTCCAGGGTAAAAGATTCATAGTAGCTGTTATTTGGCATTGGTTTGTGAAAAGATTAATTCTCTTTCATACAGTACAACATACTGTTGTGAACAGATTCTAAGTTAGACATATCCTGATACTTTGCAAACCAGTCATTTAACTTGTTGAAGATCTTTGTTTCTTTTAGAGGAATGGCAATTGAAGATCCAAATTCTCCACATGGACTTCTTCTTATAATCGAGGATTATCCATATGCTGTTGATGGGCTTGAGATCTGGTCAGCTATCAAGACATGGGTTTCAGATTATTGTTCTTTCTATTACAAAACTGATGAAACAGTGCAGAATGACTCGGAACTTCAATCTTGGTGGAAGGAACTCAGAGAGAAAGGCCATGGTGACAAAAAAGATGAACCATGGTGGCCTAAAATGCAGAACGTTGAAGAGTTAATTGAAACATGTACTATCGTCATATGGATTGCTTCGGCTCTCCATGCTGCAGTGAACTTTGGACAATATCCGTATGCAGGTTATCTTCCCAATCGACCAACTGTCAGTCGCAAATTCATGCCTGAAGAAGGAACTCCAGAGTATAAAGAACTTGAATCTGATCCCGACAAAGCTTTCTTAAGAACAATCACTGCACAATTGCAAACTCTTCTCGGTGTCTCGCTGATAGAAATATTGTCGAGGCATTCGTCAGATGAGGTCTATCTCGGCCAAAGAGACTGCCCCGAGTGGACTACAGACAAAGGACCATTGGAATCGTTCGAGAAGTTCGGGAAAAAGTTGGCCGAGATCGAAGATGGAATTGTCAAAAGAAATGAAGATTTGAAACTGAAAAACAGAGTTGGACCAGTCCTGATGCCTTACACTTTGCTCTATCCAACTAGTAAAGAGGGGCTCACAGGGAAAGGAATTCCCAACAGTGTCTCCATCTAAAACTCCACTTTGAATAAAGCACACAGAAATGGTTTAATACCATATGGATGTATCTGATTAATAATGTATATCATATCATTTCTTTTATGGAATAAAATTACAGAAGTAGCTATATTACTATTTAGATGTATTTGATTAATGTAGATTATTTTGTTATTTGTATTTTATTAGCTGTGTAGCATAATAAAAATTTCAGTTATTGAATTATTTTGATTTTTTTTTTTTTGAGTACATCGAATTATTTTGATTTAAATCTTATTTTAGTCTATTCAATGAACTTTTAGCCCCTTTGCTTAAAAAAAAAATTCTTTATCATTAAATTTTAATAAATTATTTAATAGAAATTTAACATAAGTACATATTTTATTTAGAATGGATAAATGTTTGAAGTCATTCATTTATAAAAATTTGATTTAGACAAATTTTCAAATATCAAATCAACAAAATATCTTATAAACAAGCATCGTAGGCAATGATTTTTTAGTTTTTGGTCGAGAATACTTTAGTACCATTTGAGTTATGCTCAAGTTTTGATACCTAATCAATAAACATTTATATGAACACGTTTAATTTAATTTGAAGTTACATATGTAACTCTTAGGTGGTGAGCTTTTCAATCTATTTAAGTTCATTTAGCATTTGCTCGTTTATCTTATTATAGAAATTCATAAAGACTAAAATAGGTTTTTTTTTGTTTATTTTAATTTTATTTTTTATTTTTTATTTTTATTTTTATCAATGTTGAGTTTAAATTAAAGCAGAGCATTTAATTGAGTTGAGTTGGGATTATAATAGAACTTTTTTTTTTTTTTTTGTTGAGAAAAATAGAACATTTGAAAATATAGAAATTAAAATACAATAAATATGATAATTTAAGGACGCCTAAAATAAGATTTAAATCTTATTTCTTTTAAGCTCAATAACAATCTTGATTTGTTTGAAAAATTCTAAGGCTTGACTTAGCTCTCATGTGTAGCTTCAAACACACTTGTCTATATAATAATCTCAACAAGTAAATAAATATATATGGCAGGTCAAAGATATTTGAATCTTCCCATTATTCCTTTAAGCATGGTCAATCGTGAAGAAGAATATCAAACCATGCATTTTTAAAATTAAAGAAAGTCGATTTTTTGGGATTTTTAGAATCTTGTTATGGGTCTTGAACCAAACAAAGCATTTACGCTCTTCCTCCCTCATTTTTCTTTAGTGAGAATCTTTGTTACAAAAATTCATTAGAAAAATAAAAGGAAATATATTTTAGTTGAGTTATGATTAATTTGACTGTGACGTTTGTTGGTATTATTGTATGTTGACAACCGATTATGGCTCTTGTCAACCTAAGCTTAGCTCAACTGGTTTAAATATATATAATCGATTAAGAAGTCAGATGTTCAAATCTCTCCACACCTTCATATGTTGTTGAACAAAAAAAAAATGATTATCCATTTTAATGATAATTTTTTTAAAAAAATTTGTTTTTTTAATGATCGTGACTTTTGCCAACTTGAGCATAACTCAACTAGTTTAGACATATATCCCCAACTAAGAGGTTAGAGGTTCAAATCTCCCCACATTCTTATGTTGTTGAACTCAAAAAAAAAAAAATCTTTTAATGATTAATTTTTTAAAAAAGTTTGTTTATTGTACCAAGGGAATTACTTTAAATTTTAATCATATACATGTTTGTCCATTATTCAGACATGTGTATGATATCTCTCTATATAAGATTTTTAAAGGTGATCTTATCGGTTATCACACTCTTGTTTGTGTCAAAAAGGCATTGCGTTGCCATATTGTGAACGTATCTAAAGTTGATAGTTTCTTATGAGATAATAATGAAGTTGAACCATCTATAACAATTAAAAAGCAACGCCTCATTCAACGAATTACCCTCCACATTAAACTTTAATTCTAAATATGCATGCTGTCATATAGTTGAAGGAAACAAATAAACAAAGTTTTAACATATTTCCTTGGTATTTTTCAATGTTTGAAGACCATGATAGAAGTCATAAATGACTTCTCTTGTTGAGCTTGATGATTTTTAGTTGTCGAGAAAAAAAAAAAAAAAACTATGTGAATGCTATAAAAACTGACCTCAGTGTATATTTCTATCATTGAGAGGTCATAAAAGAGACCTTTCTAATGGCCTTCTTGTTCTTGGTGTACCTTTGATGGAAAAAAAAAACTTTTAGCTAAGTTTCCCTGATTTTTAAGCATCCCTGATTGTTTGAAGCCACATTATTGATAACAAAATTTTGGTAGAATGACGTCGTTAGAAATACAAATTATTCAATGAGGCCGCCACAATATGATTGTATGGTTGTCTCATAGTAATCGTTGGAGGTGGATTCAATAATTTCTATGCCTCCTAATAACCACTGAATATAAATTTGAGGTATTTTTCTCTCTCTATCTAATGGTGAAAAACTGTCTGCTTTAACCATTGTGGTCTCACCGAATAATTTCTTCGTTAGAAGAGAAGTCCTTAATTTGCAGCCTCCAATCGAGGTACATTATGTGGTTAAACTAAAATGTTTTATATATCTCTTTTCGTTGTTCTTTGGCGACAAAAATACACCATGATTAGTCTCTTCTAACCATTTTGACGACTTTTCTCAATAATTTTTTGGTGTGTTCTTCGATAATCTCTTTTGAGAGAGAGGGAGAGGAAAAAAAAAAAAACAAAAACAAAAAGAGATTCCTTTTTACCTTAAAGATGTAGAAACGATGTTAGGGAAAGCATAGAAGGGAAATGTTAGGTGTGAAAGAAGAAAGTATTTTGAAAAATACATTAACATCGAATATTTTGATTTTATCAACAACGCTTAGGGTACATGCACAATTTCTTATTTTGATTTGATGGTCGAGCTCTTTTATTTTCTCTTTTTAGCTAGCTTCATTGATTTTTGTTTTTCTTTTATTTTTTTCTTTTTTGGTTCCGTCCCCTCTATATTAAAAATCTTAAGATGGATAAATAAAGACAGACTTTAGTCCATGAACATAGTTGAACGTGAACATATGTTGAACAGTTAAAACATTTATATTTTTTCTAAGAGGGTGTAAATTAGAATCTTCATTCCTCACTCATTTTTTCTAAGAAGTGGTAAATTAGAATCTTCACTCTATTGTGATGTGATTGATAGGACTTATAAAGTCATATTTAATCATATTTCTTGTTAGTTAGAAGGTTTTTATGTGTTTTATCATTATTTAGGGATTCGAGCAATTCGTGTGTTTTGGAGAGTTTGCAAACATTTCAGAGTTTATTCGAACAAAATCGGAGGTGATTTGAGCAATTGAATTTCTATACCAATTTTGACCGATCATATCATGACTTTTTTAGATGCAAATATATTCAAATTTGGTGTCAAATCAAGCTTATTAAATTATCTTTCTCATGGTATAAGATTCAGCATTGCATCCAGTATTATGAAAGTTATGACGTTTTGAGTGATCATTGCTTTTAGTGGAAAACTGCATAACTCGAGAATGCTTTGTGCCAATCTATGTTCCCATTATGTTGCTGATCACATTTGGGAATATAGTCAAATTAGATACCATTTTAAAAGCTCTCTGAAAGAGCTTTCCAGCCTTATAAAGATCACATCGATCTAAGTCTTAGAGCAGAAGTTATTGACAAAATACTGAAGATTGTGCAATCTAGAAACTCTCCTTATTTTCAACATTCTATGTTTGTTTTGAGAATTTAAGAAAGAATTTTCAATTTTTGAATGTATTTTCCAGCATTTTGCAAGATAGGAAATTGTTTACTTTATTTTAAATATTATTCCTTAACTGTTTTGGAAAAATATATTTATAGAATTTAGAGTTTCTTACTTGTACAAGTTGTCTACTTCAAGGCTATTTAAGCCTTCTTTTATACAGCTACAAAAGGGACCTTCTAATGTAATCTTTCTAGAGAATAGAATCTTACCAATATCCAATCCATAAGTGTAGTTCATTCAATGCTACAAGTAATTTAAGATCGATTTATAAATTGTAATTTGACGAGCCCTTGATAAGGTCTGTTAGTGATATTAAAAAAAAAGTGAAGCTTTACTAATTTCAACCTGGAATAATCTGTCTATAATGGAATTCAAAATATCCTATTTTCTGGCTAACAAATAAATATTATTACGACTTACCTATATAATGGAATTTAAAGTGTCTTATTTTCTAGCTAACAAATAAATATTATTACAACCTAGAAAAAGGTTAATAGGATAAATATATTTTTACTCCACGTACTTTGACTGTGGTAACAATTTAGTTCTTATATTTTTTTTCAACAATTTAAATAAATTTTACATCTCTAACCTTATTTATAATCACGTTCAATAGATGAATTGGAATTTTTTTTTTTGAGTTCAACAATAATTGAATTGAGGTGTAAGTGATTAGGACATTTTTACTTATTTTATTATTACTACTATTATTATTGTTAAAAAGAAAATCAAACCAATCTAGCAATATAGAAGAATTGAAAAGATCTAAATAATCTAACATACCATCCGTACAAAATCAAACTAAACCATTCAAAGTGAAATAGGCAAAAATTGAATTGATCACTTCTTTGAGTTCGAAGTTTCTCAACTTGCACTCCTAATAGGGTCATATTTGATTTTCTAATTTTTATGAGTTCGACCAATGTAGGAATGAGAATCGAACTATCGATCTTTGAAATTGTACCTTTTATCCATTGAGTTATATGCTCGGATTGGCATTTTTGATTTTCTATTATAAAAGGTTCATCCAATTCATTTACTTCATTCAATAAGTTGCTTCAAGGCGAAATTTTTAATAAAATTTTAAATGTGGAAAAAGTAATCATAATGTATATTTTTAAGTAATTATTAAAAAATATTATAAAAATCTGCTAAGATTTAATTGTAGTTGTCAATTTGAACATAATTTAATAGATAAAACATCAATTATCATCTCAAAAGTTGATAGTTGAATTTCTCACATTGTTAAAAAAAAAAGCATTTTGGTTGATTTATTTTTGTCAATGATTAGGTGTAGAAAAATATCCATGTGGAAATCGTTGCAATAAAGGGTGGCAAGTTGGCAACAATAATCCATTTTCGTCATAGTATTGTCGGCAACCTTCAATTGTTATTCTATAATTCTATTCTTAAAATAATTTTTAAAAAAAAAAAAATACTTCTATTGTTTTTTACCGAACTTAGAAAAGTTGTCTTCGTTTCCTATAACCACGTTGTTCTAATGGGTTTTTTAATGATTTTATTTAAAAGAAAAAAAGGTTCAATCTTTGCCGATGACAGTAGAGCTTTGAATTGATAACATAGTTTTTTACGACAGAAAATTGGTTAAAATACATCTTTATTTTGAAATTTTTTTTATTAATATTGTAGATTTTTAAATTTATTATAAAAATATTGTATTTTTCAAATTATGTATATTAATATTATTGTTTTTATGCCATAGTTGTCTCTTGACGATCCTCCATGCGTGGAAGGATGGTCATCTCTTGAAGAGATGACCATCTATGCGCAGTTTGATGGTCGCCTCTCGAGACGACTATCCTCCCGCGTTTAGATAGTCGTCTGGTTTTTTTTTTATTTTAAAAAAGGTAGATCGTCGTCTCTTTCAAGAGACGACCATCTCAAAACTTTTAATAATTATACTAATTGTTATATTGGCTAGTTGATCACTCTAAAACGTAAGGGTCCTAGATTCGAGCATTGTGGAACGCAATTTTTAACTTTTTATTTCTTTTTTGCCTCTGCTTTCTCTTTCTTTTTTTCCTTCCGTTTTTTCTTTCTTTCTCTTTTTTTTTTCCATTTATTTGTTTTATTTAAATCAAATAAGATATCTTCCATTTTTTTAATATTTAAGTAAATTGAATATTATATTATAATTTATTCTTTTTTTAAGATATTGAAATTATTTTAAGTATTAACTATTGCAATTGATTTTGGGAGAAAGAACAACTTCGTTTACGTCATTTTGAGTTGATTTTAAATAAAAGGATCACGCTATTCAAAATTATCATGTAATTCTTTCTAAATAAATAAAGAAAAATATAGAAATATGAGAGAATGAAAAATCACTCATATTAGAAAAGAAAATATTTAAATAATTAATACTTAAATAATTTCAATTTCTTAGAAAAAAGATAAATTGCAATAGAATATTCAATTTACTTCAAATATTAAAAAAACGGAAGATATCTTATTTGATTTAAATAAAACAAATAAAAAAAGAAAGAAAAAAAAACGGAAGGAAAAAAAGAAAGAGAGAAAGCGGAGGAAAAAAGAAATAAATAGTTGAAAACTGTGTCCATAATGCTTGAACCTAGACCCCTTACGTTATAGAGTGATCAACTGACCAATATGCCAACTGATATAATTATTAAAAAAAATTTGATGGTAAGAGACGACCATCCACCTACTTTTTTTTTTAAACCCAGACGACATGGTCGTCTCTTGAAGAGACGACCATCCTCCACGCCATTAAAACAACAATATTAATATAAATAGTTTGAAAAATACAATATTTTTATAATAAGTTTGAAAAACTACAATATTAATAAATAAATAAAAAAAGTCCCTTTATTTTGTCATGGCAATAATTTACTCGACATATAGTATAAAATGTAACGATTGAACCCATTAAATTTTTTGATGAAGTTTGGAGTTTTATTAGACATAAAATTTAAAATTTAATCTCCATGTGATAACCATTTAAAAATTAAGCTTATAAACACTATTTCTACCTATAAGTTTTTTTGTTTTGTTATATGCTTTTTCAAAAATATTTTTAAAAATTATGCCAAGTTTTGAAAACTAAAAAAAAAAGTTTATAAAAACTTGTTTTTGTCTTTGGAATTTGACTAAAAATTCAAATATTTTCTTTAAAAAGATAAAAATCATTGTAAAGAATATTGGGAGGAAAAAGGCGGAATACATAATAGTATTATGGTGTTAATCACAATACTACAATAATTTCTCCTTCCATAAGTTAAGCCAAACAAGTTAGTAGTCACAAAAATAATAAAGAGAGAGGGAAAATGAAACAACACCAGAAGTAATACTGGGTTGCCTATCTTCTTGGCTCTTAAGTTATTTGTGCTAAAAAAAAAAATGAAGAGCATGCAAAAAAAAAAAACAAAAGGATGTGAAATCAAAAGGAAAGGTTGTGTAACATACCTTACATTAGGTGAGTATGGGTGAGTAGAGATTTGCTTGTAAACAAATGTTGTTGCATTGAGGGAGAGAGGTTGAAGAGGAAAAAGAGAAACAAAAGTTTGAAGTTTTAGAGTAAGAAGAAAAAATAAAATGGAAAGAGAAAATAAATTATAAATAGTGTAAAAATGCTTTGAATTTGTTATCGGGCGCTCCGAATGACCTAGTACGAGAGTCTCACTGCCCAAAAACCTAAGATATATGGAGCTTGGTTTAATTTTTGTAATTTTTGGACATTTTGGGCCTATTCTGTATTAGAGTTCACAAAGGGGTGTCATATATAAGCTCCCTAAACCCTTATCTGAAACACAGCCTCTGTATTCATCTTCTCCTTCAAGACAATAAAACTCTCTCTCCCTTTGCCTGTAAATGTAGCTAGCACACCGTTAGTGAACCACATAAATCTGTGTATTTTTTCTCTTATGTTGTTTGTCTGTCATCGAATTTTTGTTTTAACAAATAGATAGTTTTAAAAAAAATTAAGTAAAAAAAGAAATGTAGTTTGTTTTATTTTGTTCCTTTTTTAATTAATTTATTATTATTATTTTGCTTTTTTTCCTCATGGGTGGCTGTTTTGCCCAAGGTTCGAAATGTTGATGTCGATGGAAATGTCGAGGTCCAAAATTTATGGAAATGTCGATGGAAATTTCGGTGGAAATTTACGGAAATCGTAGAAATTGATGAAAATTGTTTGAATTAGCCAATGAAACTTAGATTTTGACTTAATTAGACTATAATGGACTATTTTTAAGCATCACATCTAAAAATTAAGATAATATTTAGATATAAATGTCAATTGAAAATTTGAAATGTCGATGAGAGTAGGAATTTGAAAAAAAAATATGGAAATTGATTTAAATTATTAAAATTATTTCATGAAACCTTAATTGTGAGTCGTGACTCAATTATAGTATAATTGATTACTCTTAAGTCTTAACATCATATATCTAAATATATGCAATATTTATATTCAATTAGACAACTATGAAGGAAATTTGAGAGAATTGAAATGAATTTAAGAGAATTAGAGGGAATTTAAGAGAATTGGAGGGAAATTAAGATAATTGGAATTGGAGTGTAGAAATGCTTTGAACTTATTATCTAGCGCTTCGAATGACCAAGTACGGGGGTCACTCTATATTTTGTACTCAATTTCTCTTCAAAATAATAAAATTATTTCTCCCTCTACTTGTGGACGTAGGCTATTACTTATTATTTATTAACAAAAAAAAGATTAAATTCAAAATATAATAATAATAATAATAATAATAATAATAATAATAATAATAATATAAAAAGTAAAAACCATGCACGTGCCTTAAAGTTTCTCATGTTTGTTAAAAAAAAAAACTCGAAATATGGACGACATGTCGTCGAAATGGGGGGAAACGACATCCCCCCTTGACGACATGTCGACCGAAATTTTCCACCGTGATTTTGCCACCCCTATGTTTGTTTTTTTTAAAAAAATATTGTGTATTGTGTTGTCACATCAGTGGCACGCAAGTTTTCTTTCTTTTTTTGTTTAAAAAAAAGTGTTATTTTGTACTCTTTTTTTTTTAATGTCATTTTGGTTTTTTCTTTCCTTTTTGCCTGTTATTCTTTTTTTTTTTTGTTGTCACACCAACCGTGAATTTTGTATTTTGCATTTATATTTATGTGTATTTATTTATTTATTCTTGAAAGGATGTATCTACTTTATTTTAAATGAATAGTGTTTACCTTCATTTATAAAATTTTAAAACTCCTTCATGAAATCTAAAAAGAGTTTTGGTACATAAAAAATGTAATGGAAATTTAAATACATCCATGATTATCAATAAATGAAGAAAATATAAAAAAGACAAAAAATATGACTAATTTTATACTCATTTATAAAATTTAAAAGATACTTGATGGAATTTAAAAAACACCTTTTAATATCAGAAGTTAATAAAAATTTAAATGCACCTATTAGTATTGATAAATTAGGGAATTGTATTTTTAAGTTCCATATGATAGCACATATAGTTTTGATTTATCAAAGTGGTAAGATGGTGCGAGAAGAGTTATACTTGAAAAAAAGTTTTATGTGAAGGTCTTATCTTCTTCACTTACCATCATTGTTTTTTAGTTTTCATATATCACTATTGATGTTATTTTTTAATTTTGAATGTTTATTGAGTTTAAAATTTGCTAAGTTTATTTTTTCGTTTCATTCAAATCTAAAAAAGTTTTTTTTTATATTGATTTTCTCTTATTAACAATCATAATTATAATAAACAGAATAAGCATATATTATATATAAATATATCATCACGTGAAGGAGAAATTAATGTAAAATTCAAATTTCTGACCTAATATATATATCTTAAATTATATATTTTTCAAAATATATTAATTTTAACAAATTAGATATAGAAGTCAAATATACATTATTTTTAAACAACTTAATTTATTAGGAATATAGTTAAGTTAATAAAAAAATTATTTCATTATAAAATAAAATAAAATAATAACTATTGCTCGCATAGAACACGGTAATATACTAGTATATATAAAAAGGATTAAGTTGCCATCACAACTTGGCAACTTTTTTTTAGGCGAATTTCTCAACAAAGTTATCTCACATCGCAATCCAATTTGGATTTTCTTAGTTTTATATTTCTTTCTTTCTTAATTAATTTTTTATTAATTGCTTTTCGAATCAAAACAAACTTAAAAAAGGCCGCCTATATATTATATTCATATGGCTTTTGACAATTTTTTAATCATTAATTTTTCTAAGCAAATCCCTCCTAGTAGGCTAAACTTCTAAGCAAATCCCAATTCTTAAAACTAAGATTCTATTTGATAACTGGTTGATTTTTAATTTTTAGTTTTAAAAATTTTGCTTAATTTTCTTACTATTTCTTTATAATGGGTTTCATTTTTCTTAAGGTAATCCTTGAATTCTTAGCCAAATTACAAAAATGAAAATAAATTTTTAAAAACTTTATTTTTAAAAACTCTTTTTTTTTTTAGTTTTCAAAATTTGGCTTGAATTTTGAAAACACTTGTAAAATGTAGATAACAAAACAAAGGAACTTATAGGTGTGTTGTGTAATTTTTGCGCAATACCGCAAGTGTACGGGTCAAGTTTTAATATAGTGAAAGAGTGTTTGAATATCGTCCTCAGGATTGGTTTTTTAATTCACTTAAGTACTATGAATATTATCGCCAAATTTTATTTAGATAATAGAATTGAATGATGGATGCAAGATTTAAATAAAAAAATTATAATAAAAATTGAAACAATCAAAGGAGAAAATATCCTAGGGAGTTGATTTCACCTATTAGACTAAAATAAATAAATTACTTAAACATTCAAAATTGATCAAACAAATATTTCATAAGTCTAGAAGTCTTTTATCATGAATGACTCTTTCGAGGACAAACAATTCTTATGCAATAAGGTAAAACCTACATCTCTGATGATTTTTAATGTTATGCATAACATTAAGTTCCTTCATTAACAACTTCGAAAGGAGCCCTAATAATTATCAAGTTAGAACTACCTTTAGTCATGCAATTAAGATCTAATCTAAATTACCTTTCTCAAGCGTAAATTTAGACCAACATAACATTTAATTCGTGATCAAAAGATTAAAAGCATTAAGAATATAAAAGCATGAATGAAATTAATGACAATCAATCATGAAATTTAAATAATTAAAATATAAGGTCTAATGGCTACATCAATCCCTAGAATAAGAAAAGAGTTTAGCCACTCATGTTCACTATCAAAAAATCTAAACTCTTAAACAACATTTAAATACTAAATAAAAAGAAAGAAGAGAAAAACTATGCTGGTGTGTCGATTTTCCGTCTCCGTATGATCTCCACAACTTGGCCTTAATATTTCCCTCAGGTCTCTTCTCACTCTTGTATGTAGAAATTTAGAGTTGTGCTCTCCAAAGTTGAATGACTTGAAGTGAAGAGAATGTGGGTATTTATAATGGGTTAATTCATATCCTAATCTAATTAGGAATTCATTATTTAATTAAATTAAGAATCCAAAATCTAATTAAATTAGGAATCCATAACCTAATTAAATTAGGAATATTTTTCTTTTCCAAAAATTGTCCCCAAAATTGGTTGCTTAATTAGCTCATTTATCACCATATTTCTTCTAAAATCTTTATTTTGTTCCAAATGCTCAATTTCTACAAAATAAATAATTATGAATGTGAAAAAAATATTTTTAAGTCTCAAAACTAGCATAAAATGAAGCCTAAAGATAGCACATATTGTATGCTATCAAGGTGGAATTTGTGTTTATAGGCTTAATTTTTAAAAATTAAAAACTAAAAATCAAATGGTTATCAGACGGGTCTTAACTCCTCAAATCTATTTCTTCCTTGATTAAAAAATCGAAGTCTTAGTAATGAACTATTTTTTTTTATTGACACATCACTTAAATTTAATACCAACGTATTTCCTAAGAGAATAACATATCAAAAGTACGAAATATGTTAACCTCCTGTAATTATGGAATTCTTTTAAAAAATTTAATGAAAACATAGATATTAACAATGGAACTCTTAGAAGTATAAATATCAAAATGAAACAAGTTCAACCTATAAAGACTGAAATTATAATTTCATCCAAACAAATTATGAACGATAAGTATTCAAGTATAGTTAGTTACTTTTATAATAGTTTTAATTATTAGAGATTTATGTTTGAATATAGACATGTTTTTATTTGTGGATATTGATATTAACCTCATCACATATTAAAATTGAATTAGTCTATGGCTGGTGCCGTGTCACATCGGTAAAAGTTCAATTACCTAGTGAGGACAATGTGTTAATTTGAAAATACACATGGTTTTTTTTTTTTTTTTTTTTTTGGGAGCTCCACATGATCAATGTTTTCCTCTAAGAATATTTTTTAAAGCATTTATGTCAAAAAAAAAAGGAATTAGGCACCGGACCTAAAAAGTGAATTTCTTTATGACTATCAAAAAGTTGTACATAATGTTTTGCATTATTTGTGTGTTCTTTTAGGTTTTTCTTTCCAAAAGTTACGTGCTTGGACCATTCTTTCCCATTTTTATTCTTGTATTTGGTTTGGGATACAAATTCTAATCTTAAAATTTAAATCTTATTCCATTAAAACGTTAGATTTGAATCAATAGACTATTGTCAATCAGAGCATAGTTCAATTGATTAATCCATTATATTATTGACAAACATTTAGAAATTCAAACTATCATTTTCGCATGGTGTTGAGCTAAAAAAAGATTAAAAAAAAAAAGAAAGGAAAAACTAATACCTATTATTCAAAACTAAATTAGAGCATTTCTCATGAAACAATTAATAAATCTTACAAACTTTGCAGAAACAAATCGTCCACAATTTAACAACACAATATCCAAATTCAAGAATGAAAAAGACCGGAACCTATCCATAAAATTATGCAAGTAAAATAAATGTTCAAACTCAATATCTATTCATAATGCGCCATTTGATAATAATTAAGGCCCCTTTTGATAACCATTTTAGTTTTTGGTTTTTGGTTTTTTTGTTTTTTATTTTTGGTTTTTGGTTTTCTGTTTTTCAAAAACAAAAACTATATGTGTTTAGTAACAGTTTTTTGTTTTTTGTTTTTTAAAAACAAAAAACCAAACATGTTTGATAACGATTTTTTGTTTTCTATTTAAAAAAAAAAAAATCAAGTGGCCCTTTGATAACTGTTTTTAATTTTATATTTTTTATAAAAGAAAATTTAAACTATTTTTATAATATTTTATTTAATATATTATTGTTGTTGTTGTAAAAAATACAACTATTCTAAATGTATTAACTACTCATGAATCGATTAAAAGAAAAATAATAAAATAAAAATATCTAAAACATATAAGTAACAATTATGATTGATAATTGACTCCACAACATGTTGTAGGTATATTTTTTTGTGTTTATAGGATATAAAAGGCATTTGCTTCAAAATATAGGAAATCGAGTATTTAATATCTCGAAGCATCTCTCGACCACATTGCAAACTGATAAATGTGACTATAGTAGAATAACTATTTTCTACCATCGTAGTTGACATCTATCATTTCTAAACTCATGTAAATGATATTTTTCTCTACGATAAAAGTAATAGAAATTCAATTATATTTTTGTAACCAAAATCAATTTGTTCAATAAAATATAATTTTTATTTAATAAGAAAACAATATATATACATAAAATAGTTTCACTTTTTTCAAGATGCTTGATGGAAATGTTTTAAAACTAAAATAAATAAAATAAGGGTTTTAACTTTGAAAAAAAAAAAAAAGAAAGAAAAACAAAAGGAAAAAAATGGAAAAATGAAAAAGGACCTACCTGGAGAGGTGGACTTTTGTGGATGTAGTGGGCGTGAGTTGTTGAAAACCAAAAAGTGTTTTTAAAAACCTTTTTTTTCCGTTTTTGTTTTTCCTTAATATTTTAGAAAACGTTTTTGAAAACTACAAAAACTAAAAACTAAATTGATTACTAAACAGACATGATTTTTAAAAACTAAAAACTAAAAACCAAAAACAGAAAATAAAATGGTTATCAAACGGCCCCTAAGTTATTGATTTTTGAAAATTAAGTTTGTAAACACTATTTCTACTTGTAGATTTCTTTATTTTGTTATCTACTTTTTACAAATATTTTCAAAATCCAAGCCAAATTTTAAAAATTAAGAAAAATGAAGTTTTTGTTTTTGAAAATTGGTTGAGAATTCAAATTTTTTCTTAAGAAAGATGTGAACCATTGTAAAGAAATTGTGAGAAAACAAGAACAATTTTCAAAAATAAAAAACAAAAAATAAAGGCCCAATTTGATAATCATTTGGTTTGTTGTTTTCGAAAATTGTCTTTATTTTCTCACAATTTCTTTACAATTGATTTTCATCTTTCTCAAGGAAACATTTGAATTCTTAGTCAAATTTCAAAAACAAAAACAAGTTTATAATTTTTTTTTTTTTTTTTAGTTTTCAAAACTTGGGCTTGGATTTTGAAAATGTTTGTAAAAAATAGATAACAAAACAAAGAAACTTCTTGTAGAAGTAGTGTTTATAAGCTTAATTTTAAAAAAAAATCTAAATGATTATCAAACATGGTCTAAATGATTATCAAATAGGATCATAGTTTTAAAAAAAAAAAAAAATTTATTTTTTAAATTTGGCTAAAAATTCGTATTTTTTTTTTAATAAATACGAAAATCATAGTAAAAGAAATTGAGAAGAAACCAACACAACCTTCAAAAATAGAAAACTAAAATGAATGGTACCGTTAATTTTTTTTTTTAAAAAAAAAACTCCCACAACTGGCCATACGTTTTAAAAGAAAAAAGATTAAAAAAATCAATTAAAAGAGAGTATTAATTCACTACTTTTTTTTTAGTACAAAGTATTAATTCACTACTTGCTTAAGTTCAAGAGATAATATATATCCACATATATGAACATTTTCAATCCCCAAAAGTTTCTCCATTATTTTAATACATCTACCACCTTTTTTTGACTAATAATATATCAAGTACTTATATACCCCACATTTTTGTCATTTTATATTTTAAATTCTAGTACATCAAATCATTGTGGACTATACTCTTAAACAGAATAATATTCAAATATCACATTGTTCTTTGAGATATATTATAATGGCAAATGCCACTAGAAAATTGGAAAAACTTTAGGTTCTTCTTTGTAATTATCTTCAATGATATAATTAATTTATAGTTGATGTTAAGATATTACAAATAAAATCAAATGAGATTAAAAAATTAAATTGTGAACCATGAGGGTAATATGAGAATAAAAATTTGGATGCAAACAATTCTTTCTAATAAATATTACGAATCTTGAATCTTATCTAATAATAACAAATCACTTAAAATTAATAAATAAGAGAGTTTATATAATTGCTCAACGGCTGATTGAATTTTTTATATCTTACCTGGTAATTGTATCTTAGAAAAATGTTTGATCTATGTCTCTTGTATAGATTAAGCAAGCTTAAATATTTTACAAAGTTTTCAATTAAGTGTCCAAATTTATTTATGGCATGAAATAATTTTAAAGAATTCTTTTTGCTGTGTATAGTTTCTTTTTGCTGTGTATAGTTTCTTTTTTTTTTTCTTTTTTTTTTTGTATTAAAATATGATCAGTACATCTCTCGACAACCATTTAAAAAAGGAAAAAAAAAAGTCTACACATCATGAAATAAAAATTGTTACTTGCTTTCATATGATGCAATTTTATTAGATTAAAGTATTAATAAAAAATACATATTTATTTAAAAAATAATACATAAAGACGAATGGGAATAAACCATGTTTAATATGAATTTGTAGTTTTTTTTTATTGCAACAAACTTTGAGAGACAAGGTAACATGTGCTTTATCTATTCAACTATAGTTGGAAATAACAAATAGTAGGTCTAGAATTATTTTTAAAAATTATAGTAATTTTTACCACATAAATGTTTTAAGTTAGATTATGCCTCTTGTAATTGCAGATTAATGTATTGTAAAAAAAAAATACAGATTAATGTAAATGCTTTTTATTAGTAATGATTTTACGTCTTGAGAATTCATAAACAAATTTACCTGAGTATAACTCAATTGGTTAAAATATATACTTTTAACCAACAGGTTAGAGGTTCAAATCTCCCACCTCACATGTTGAACTAAAAAAAAAAAAAAAGAAAAAAAAACTGATTAAAATGATCCATCTAATTTCTAAGTGTAGAATTTCAAAATTTTAATCAAAAGATAGAGATGGTGATAGTTTTGGGAAAGAGAATCAAGGTTTACTTCTAACTAACATAAGTGTATCTATTGTCATCTTAAATTCATCCAATTTAATTTATACTTAAACAAATGTTATATTATTTCACCTTCAATTCAAGTTTCTCTGCATTCACTTGCTATTTCAACAAAAAAAAAAAAAACTACTCAAAGATCTCCTGAAATTCAAAAAATAAAAATAAATAAAATAATAAAAAAACTAAAAAATCTCTAAAAAATCAGTAAATTCAATAAAAGTCAAAATTAGCATAAAATCAGTTTATCATGGCACAAAATTTACCATTGAATAAATTTTAACAAAAATCTAGCTTTAGTATATAATATTCCTGTTGACATAAAAAAAAGTATAATATTTCTTTCAAAATCTATCAATTTTGTACTATGCTATATATTTTAAAATTTATTGAACACACATGAAAATATTTACTTTTACAACTCTTCAAACAAAATTCTATCCTAAGGGAAAAAATAAAAATTCTAACATTTAGTCAAGTTTCAGATAAATATTACAACATTTGTACAAGAAAACTTCTAAATTGGATTGGAATAAAAATTGACATACCTTACCAAGTATAGGATAGAATTTGATTTCTTTTCTCCTAAAATTTTTAAAAGTATAGATGCTAAATTATTGAAATAAATTAATTAATACACAAAAACTAAAAATGTAATTTAAGATAGTTTTCTTTAATGAAAAAGTGTACACAAACACCTTTTCCTTTTTTTTTTTTTTTTTCCTTCTAATTTCAACAATGTTGGGTGGGTGGGAAAAGTAGGAACACATTTTGGCCAAAATCCAATATGCTGATTTTCCTTGCATGGTTGAACAAAATATTATCGATACGTTTTATTTTCTATTTTCAATTTTCATATTAAATTTCCCACACTACTGGTCTAGAAAAAACAAACCCAAGGTTTCAAAAAAAAAAAAAAAAACAAACCCAAGGGATCGAGTCAATGCTGGCGTGAGCATTGATGGAGCCAGCCATCTTAAAATCATAAGATATTTAACAAATAATCTCCTCCACCATCCAACATTATTTTATTAAATAATATTGGTTCAAATATAAGTTGAACAAGAGTTATTTATTATTAAAAAAAAACTAGAGTCATCTTATGAATACATCAATTATAAGTTTGATTCCTAATCTCCCGTTGATAACTATTTGGTTTTTTAGTTTTTAATTTTTAATTTCTAGTTTTTGAAAATTAAGTTTATAAATGCTACTTTCACCTATGGATTTCTTTGTTTTAATTTATTATCTACTTTTACAAATGTTTTCCAAATTCAAGCCGAGTTTTGAAAACTAAAAAAATTAGTTTTTATCTTTGAAATTTGGCTAAGAATTCAAATATTTTCTAAAGAAAGATGAAACCCATTGTAAAGAAAATGAGAGAAAAACAAGCACAATTAAAAAAAACAAAATGGTTATCGAATGAAGCCTAAATTTTTAGAGTTGTATCTAGTAGATTCATGAACTTTAAAAAATATCTAATAAGTTTAGGAATTTTCAAGGTCACTGAACTTGAAAAAGTATTGGATAGGTCATTGAACTCTTAATTATATGTCTAATAGATCTTTGAACTTTCAATATTGTGTGTCGAATAAGTTCTTGAAATTTAAAAAATGTCTAATACGTCTATGATCCCTTATGCTTAATTGGTCATAATCCTTAATTTATGAGATATTTTTAAAGGTTCAAGGATCTATTAAACATGAAATTAATTGTTAGACTTATTAAACATATTTTGAAGTTTAGAGTTTGAGCGTTCAAATTTGTAATTTTACCTCAATTAATTTAACTAATTATTTCAACTTTATCTTCTTACTTAACATATTTTCTATACAAAAATGGGAAAAGAACTAGAAAGAGAGAGAAGCACTCAACACACCAAAATAAACAATGTGGAAAAAAAATTCCAAAGTGCAGACTTCATTGGAAAATCTTCTAACAAGGAAAAGAAATGACAATTAGTGAAAAAGAAACAACAAAATGGCAGCCATATTTTGGCCTATAAAAACCCAAAGACTTCTCCCCTTTTTAGAACATGCTTTGAAAAATTAAACCACATCTCTTCTCATAGATATAACTTTTGTTTTTGTTTGGAATTGGAAGAGAGATGTTGATTGGGAGCATTGTGGGGGCTATCTCTGGGCTGAAGCATGGTGGGAAGAAGATTGAAGGAACTGTGGTTTTGATGAGAAGCAATGTTTTGGATTTCAATGATTTTGGTTCCACTGTTCTTGATAACCTTCATGAGCTTTTAGGGGGTGGCGTTTCTCTTCGACTAGTTAGCGCTAATCATGGCGATCCTTGTGAGTTTTTATTTTTTTGTCGCTTTGATCCAGTTACCTTTTCTTTTCATTTTGATGTTTTATTTTACTTTGGTTTGAACTTTTGAATGAAGTTAGTCTCATCTACAAGTTATATATATAAAAAATATAAATTTTAGATTTTGTCATTTATCTTTTGAATTAAATATGTTGGAGAAGAAATTCAAATATCTGACCTGTTGGTCGATAATAAAATATTTTAACCAGTTATGTTCAAATTAACAAAACTATTGTAGTTTTTACTTACAAAAAAATTCTTTTCTTCTTTTTATCTTTTCTTTTTCATTTTCAAGTTTTATTTTATTTTAGGTTATGAACTTTTCAACAAGTTGAGTGAATGAATTTTATATAGAATTTCTTTTAGTATTTTGCCCATCAAATTGTGAAAAACATTTTTGTTAATCTCTGCCTTCTTTGTGGTCTTCATGTTATCTTGGTTAAGTTTCTACTTTTTCTTCTGCTTTGCTTTTTGTCTCTTCTATTTTATACTTTCTTTTCGTTTTGGTACCTATTCCATTTTGTTTTCTAAAATTTTAAATATTTTTATCTAGATTTTAAACGTTGCATATAAAAAAAAAATTGTTTTTACTATTAATTTTTCTTTTAACATATTCAACACGGACAAGTTTGAAGGCACATGAAAAAAGTCAAAAAGTTAGTTTCATAATATATTTGAATTATTGTCAAATAATTAATGAAAAACTGTGAGGACTAAGATAGTATTTTTTCTTTTTTTGAAAAAAAAATAGTATTTTTGTAAAGTTTTAGAAACTAAAACTTAGAAATTTTTTTTATTATTTAAATAATAAAATTATAAAAATTTAGTGTTAAAATAGATTTTGAACCTTTTTTTAAAAATTTGTAGTTAAAGATGAAAAAAAGGAAATTTTGTAAGAGTTTTGTTCATCGCAATTGTTTAATTAATACAACAAAGGTTTAAATTTTATTTTCATCTATAAATATTTTACATTTTTTTTTTGATCTTTTTGTTGAGGATTCTACATTGGAAAAATGTAGAGAGACCTCACGATTTATAAGACACATGGGCTACTCCTCTCATGACCAATTGGTCTTGAGATGGAACTCCATGTAATCTAATATGGTATTAGAGCCCATTAAACCCAAACGGGTATGTAGAGGTCTTGAGATGGAGCCCATTAAACCAACTGTTAGGTTTTGTGTCTTACATTTTTATAAAATTTGTTTTTGATACTTATCAATGAATTTTCATAATTCGCTTAAAAGAAAATTTAGATAATGATAATTTCTAACTTGATATAAGCGCGATATGTATATATTTTAAACTCTAAGTTCACATCATATTTAATAAGATTTTTATTAAACACCCCACACAAATTAAACTACAATATATATATTTTTTGAGATCTTAAACTAAAATAATTAAAATAGGGTTTTAGCTAATGCAAAAGACTAATACAAAAATATGAAATTCTTTGGAGACCAAGTTTTATTTTTGTCTGCATGAATTTAAAAAACAACTTTTAATTGTGTTAAGACAAGAGTATGATTGGTTTACAATTTTTTTTAAAACAATTTCTCATTCATTTTGAATACTTTGTCTGATGAAAAATTAATATGTGCAACTTGATGTCCTTCCTTGTCACATCCGTATTCAATATTTAATTAATACCCTCAATCCATTTATGCAACCTAACAACTTTGGCACCAATAATTTATATCTTTTAAATTTTAAATTTTTTTCTTTCCAACTGGTCATTTTTCAAAGGGCTAAAATATAAGAAATACTCTTGAAATTTTCCATTATTTCAAAAATACTCTTACTCTTTTAAAAGTTATAATATTACACATAATTTTTCATAAATGTTTCAAAACTATCCTTAGAGTAAAAAAATTGTTCAAATGTGGAACGAAGAGTCTACGTGTTTGAATGTTATTCATTCAGACTTAATCCAAACAAACATTTTAGTCACCCCACGTCGTTTTAGGTCATTGCCACATTGATTTTTCATCCATCATTCTAATGAATTTTTCCAAAGGTAGTTTTGAAATGTTTATGAAAAGTCAAAGGTAATATTGTAACTTTTAAAAGAATAGAGGTATTTTTGAAACA
Source organism: Trichosanthes truncata (assembly GCA_033996785.1). NCBI lineage: Eukaryota > Viridiplantae > Streptophyta > Magnoliopsida > Cucurbitales > Cucurbitaceae > Trichosanthes > Trichosanthes truncata. The sequence continues at coordinate 39,088,101 of JAWPNB010000004.1, read as the reverse complement.
AGAGACAAACTTTAAGAATATTTTTTTTATACTTTATCATTTTTCAAAATATAATGGTAAATTTCATTAAAATAATATAGAATATTTAATTATTTATCGTAAACATTTCCATAGTCTAAGTTCAACTATCCTTCTCGACCACGCACTCGATTTAATGTTTGAATATCCTCTTACTTTCTGATGTGTCTTATTTTTATTATATATATATATTAAAAGCTTCATTTGATTTTATCATTTTTATTAATTAGTTTTTTACTTTAAAAAATTATGCTTATAGCATGTTTTTTCTTTGTGTCATTTCGCATCGATTAAGGACTTGTTTAGAATCACTTTTTAAGTATCTGGAAATACTTTTGTCTAAAAATACTTTTTTAATACTTAAAAACCATCTTTTAAATATTTTGAAATTCATTCTAAATAGGCTCTAAAAATCATGCCAATAACTTTCAAGAAAAAGTGTTATCCAAAATGCAGTTCTTTGTTTAAAAAAAAACAAAAAACAAAAAACCTTTTGAAACAAAAAAACCTTTTGAAACAAAAAAACCTTTTGAAACAAAAAAACCTTTTGGTGTATTGAGTGGTTATAATAACATGAGTTATAATAGTCTATGAAATTATATAATATTGTTTAAAATGCAAAGTTGTTGAAGTTTGGAGTTATAATAGTCTGTGTTTGGAGTGCAGAGTACTCCACAAATTATTGTAACACAAATTATTATAACTCATGCCCCAAACAGCCTTTAAAAGAAGTTAGTTCTTTGCTTTACAAACATATTTCCAAAGTTGTTTTTAAGATTCAAGATTGGATAACGTGTAATATTAAGGTTATTGACTGTTGTGCAATTATTTATAGACTCGTGATTTTAAAGTAGAAAAGAACTTTTTAATATTCTAAAGAAATCTTCCACTTAGAGAATAAATTAAAGAAAAAACACTTTTTTAATTAAAAAAAACCAATTGTATTTTTAAAAGCTACTTCCCAACAACAACCAAACCCCTTCAATTATTTGTGTGCAGCCAAATTTGATTAAAAAAATTGTGGCAAAAAGTAATGGTTTGCTTCTTTTTTTTTATTTTTTTGTGTGATAAACAAATAGCTAAAGATTTTCAAGGGAAAGTGGGAGAGCCAGCTTACTTGGAGAACTGGATTGGCAATACAATTATCCCAATGTTTGCAGGAGAAACAGCCTTTAGTATTACATTTGATTGGGATGAAAAAATAGGAGTTCCAGGAGCTTTCTTAATCAGAAATGAACATTTTAGTGAATTCTTTCTCAAATCTGTGACTCTTGAGGATGTTCCTGGCCATGGAAGAGTTCACTTTGACTGCAACTCATGGGTTTATCCTGCTGAAAAGTACAAAAAAGATCGTATTTTTTTCACTAATCAGGTAATTCAATCGAGTCATTGTCATCATTAAACGTTAAAATAATGATAATGTGTGAATTTGAAAATTATACTTTTCATCAAGTTATCAATTGTCAATATAATAGTGTTTGAAATGAGTTAACTTTCTATAGCAACTACAATTCGTTGTTTTAGGTCGAATAAGTTGTTACAGGTAAGGTCATGTGAAGTTTGGCACCTTTTGAGATTTTGTAGATTGAGATAATTATTTGATTAAAGAACAACATAGTCTATTTTTAACTAAGTTAAATTAAATATATCTTAATATCACATCATGGTTGCATCACTGAATTTTAACATTTAGAAATAGAAAAGATTTGATAGAAAAAAACTTGAATATATATGTATAAAGAATGAATCTGAAATTGTCAACAGATAAAATTGATAATGACATTAATATAGAAATAAAATTATATATTTAGATTTTTTCTTTTGATTTAAGAATAAAAAAGAAAAAAAATTGATTGGACATCAAACCATATACTAATTTATGTTTAATCACCTATCAAGTTGCTGTCATGGTTATTAAGTATTATTAAATGGTTTAATTCAGCTGGTTTGCAATAATACACTTAATATATAATCCCTAAGCCTATATATTTAGGAAAACTAATATTTCAAATGGAAGGACTTTTGGACATGGAACTAAGAGAGTTTTGTTGCATAACTGTTGAAGTTTTCTTCAAAATAATTTGCTTGACATTTTCTTAGTTTTGGGCTTTAATTAAAAAAATGGAAGAAAAAGGAGGGCGTTAATGTTTCAAAAGTTGGAAAATACAATTAATCAAACATACCACAATTAATGGCTGTTGAATCTAATAATTTTAATTTACTAATAGATCTAATATACTTTCAACTTGTCATCTTTGTTTGTGAGCTAAGATAAAGTTATATATATATATAAAAAAAAAAGTGAGCTCAAATATATTACACTATCAATATCTTTATCAATTGATTGAAGTCAAATTTTCAAGTTGTGAATCTCATATTATAGGCATACCTACCTAGTGAAACACCAGAGTCCCTTCGCAAATATAGAATGGATGAACTATTAAATCTTAGAGGAGATGGAAAGGGAGAGCGCAAGGAATGGGATAGAATCTATGACTATGATGTTTACAATGATATTGGTGACCCAGATAGTAAATTGGACTTTGGTCGTCCTGTTCTTGGAGGATCGACCCAATATCCTTACCCTCGTAGAGGAAGAACTGGAAGAAAACCTTCCAACAAAGGTAAATTTTGTATGTTATAAATTACTACTAGATTCATATATCACTACTACTACGGATATATTTGGGAGTGACTTTAATTTGTTTTGGAATGACCAAAATCACTAGGGCATGACAAAAGTGATTCTGGTCATTCCAAAATCACTCCAAAAGTATCCTAAATTTAATTAATCAATACATTATCTAATCTTGACAAATGTTTCATCACTTAGTCCCCGTTTGATAACCATTTAGTTTTTGGTTTTTGGTTTTTTAAAATTAAGCCTATAAATAATACTTCCACTTATGAGTTTCATTGTATTATTATCTACTTTTTACACATGTCTTCAAAAACTAAGTTAAGTTTTGAAAACTAAAAAAAGTAGTTTTCAAAATCTTGTTTTTGTTTTTGGAATTTGGCTAGTGTTTACTTAAGAAATATGAAAACTATTGTAGAGAAGATGAAAACCATTGTAGAGAAATGATGAAAAAACAAGTATAATTTTCAAAAATAAAAAACTAAAATTCAAAAACCAAATGCTTCTCAAAGTAGGCTTTTAAAATTCTTCATGCTTTTTCTCCTCTCCACATGGGGAGAATGTATTGTTATATCATGCATGCTTTTCATTCTTTTTTCTATGCCAAACTATTTAAAAGATGGCGGTAAATTTTTTATATTACTTTTCTCTGTAACTTTTTTACAAAGGTGGAAGGTAAGCTTTATATATCCATAAAATGTTAATATGAATCAATACTTTTAGAAAAGTTTTAGAACTTAAAAGATACATAAAAATATTTAAATTAATAAATAAACATTTCACATTTAACATGAGGTATGTTTTATTGTCCTTTTTTTTTGCTATATTTTATCGATGTTTTTACAGCATAATGGAAACATTGTGACTAAACCCTTTTCTTAAATTTTTGGACATATATGAAGATGTCTATGTGACACTCTAAATGCTAGAACTTAGATAGACTTTAATTTATTTTTTTTTCATAATTGTGATCAAATATGAAAACTAGAACTTAGATAGACTTTAAAAACTAGAACTATTTATACATTCAAATCCCTATTAAAATACTTGTTCTAAAAAGGAAAAAAACAAACTTCATTTACATTTTTTTTAAAAAGTTACCATTCTTCATATTAGAAGTTGTATTTATCTTGTCATCAAACAGATCCCAAAAGTGAAAGTAGATTACCAGCCACAAGTCTACCCACCGATGTATATGTTCCAAGAGATGAAAGATTTGGTCACTTGAAGATGTCAGATTTTCTTGCCTATGGCTTAAAATCTGTATCTCGATCAATCAAACCCAAACTCGAAGATCTATTTGACAGCACCCCTGGTGAATTTGATGACTTTAATGATGTCTTTGACCTCTACGAAAAAGGCTTGCCAGTCCCTAGAACTTTGCTTGAGGACATCGCTGATAACATTCCAGCTCCATTGCTCAAAGAAATCTTTAGAACTGATGGAGAACGATTTCTTAGATTTCCAACTCCTCAGCTAATTCATGGTATGTTATTATTGTACTATGTTTTCAACTTTTTTTTTTACCTTGTTGTTTCTTGTTTTTTTAGGAGGAATCGAAATTTGTTTCTTGTTTCATGTTCTTAACTTTTGGTTTAAAAAAACATTAATTGATTTTCTAAAAGTCAAAGGAATAATAATAACATTTTATGTCTAACATTGGTACGTATAAACATTTTGAAATGTTTCAAGGAAATGAGGAATTTGAAACATATCGAGTTTATCAAATGCACTTATTTCAAAAAATATTGAAGTTAGAAAAAAGAAACGAGTTGAAAATTTTCTTTAGATAGCTAGCTTTCTTTTTTTAAATATTTGTTCATATATTTTTATAATAAATATAATTGCAAATATAACATTATTAAGAATTCTATCGATCATATTAATTGGCCCTGTCTTTTCCAATGTTGAACTCTTTAGTGTACTCTATTTATGGTCTGTATTACTAAACATCCTACATATCTTTAGTTAGTTAAGTGTTTTTCTTTTTCTTTTTAACTTATTAGTGTAAATTTTTAGTTTCTTTTTCCTACCTCCAATGGTATAAAAATCGCGAGCATATTGTTAGTCTCTTTAAATATTTTTTTCCTATTAATGGACTCAATCAACACAATAACAAACTCAGTTGGAACTTTTATTTACTTATTTAAACAATGATCTAATCTTCCATGTTTTTATATAGAGCCCTTCCGAAGTAAAATATTTTTTAACTTAATTTTGAAATTGAATTTGTTTGTATGGAAAACTTACTTTGAATATTTTTTGTTGTGATTTTAATGATCAACTTGAAATAGAGGATAAATCTGCATGGAGCACTGACGTAGAATTTGCAAGAGAAATGTTGGCTGGAGTTAATCCCGTAGTCATTAGACGTCTTCAAGTAATTTTCCCACATTCAATTTTTTATTATAATAATCATTTTTATTGTAATTTATTTACATTCATTATACTTGTAAGATTTTTTTTTAATTACAGGAATTTCCACCCGCAAGCAAACTGGACCCTAAAATTTATGGTGATCAAACTAGCAAAATAACCGAAGAACACATAAAAGGTGGCTTGGATGGACTGACTGTGGATGAGGTAAGCTAAGTATTTAGAGTCGATTTTACCCTTTGAAGCTTTTCCTGAAACATTTTTTTAATAATTTTGTTTGAACACAGGCACTCAAGAAGAACAAGCTATACATATTGGATCATCATGATTCACTAATTCCATATCTTAGAAGAATAAATGCAACTCCAACAAAAACATATGCTACAAGAACACTTCTCTTCTTGAAAAATGACGGGACTTTAAAACCTTTGGCGATTGAACTAAGTTTGCCACATTCTCAAGGAGATCAATTTGGTGTCATTAGCAAAGTAGTGTTGCCTGCTAAGGCAGGAGTTGATGGTTCGATTTGGCAATTGGCTAAGGCTTATGTTACTGTTAATGATACTGGCTATCACCAACTTATTAGCCATTGGTAAAATTCTCTCCTATCATAGGTTAACAGGAAAATAATAAAAATATAAGATTCTTTTTTAAAGTTAGCGATAAAAAAAATGTTTTGGATTTTTAAAACAAACTTTTGTTTTTTTTAAACAAAGAAAATGCTTTTGGATGGTAGGTTTTTTAATATTATTTTAGTTGGGTTTTTCATAAAACCAAAAACAAATATTATAGAACTAAGTAGGATGCAAGTCGAAAGAAAAAACATTGACTGACCAAGCTGATTGAACTAAGTTGAGCAAGTCGAGTTTATATAATTTTAAAATTGAAAATATTTTATTTATTAGTTTTGTCTACTTTAGTTTTTTTTTTTTTTCCTCCATTGGTTCGGTAAATTCAAATTTAAGGAGAAAATGCCTTCTTAGTTGAGTTTGGTCAAATTAGTCCAACTTTTACGTGGTTGAATTTGATCCTTTCAATTTTTAGAAAAAGCAATTTATTTTTGAATTGGTTTACAATTCTTTCTCAAACAAATATTGATTTGCTAAATTTGGCCATAAACTTAATCTATATTCACATCTTTATGAATAACTTCACACACCTATCTTTTAAATAAGTTGTATATTCTTCGCACTTATATTTTTTTACTTCTATAATTTGCAGGTTGAATACTCACGCAACAATTGAGCCATTTGTGATTGCAACAAACAGACAACTAAGTGTTCTTCATCCAATTCATAAGTTGCTTGTTCCTCATTTTCGAGACACCATGAACATTAATGCTCTTGCTAGGCAATCCCTCATTAATGCCGATGGTATTATTGAGACAACTCATTATCCAGCTAAGTACTCCATGGAGATGTCTTCTTTTGTTTACAAGAGCTGGGTCTTCCCTGAACAAGCTCTCCCTGCTGATCTGATCAAGAGGTAATCACATGTCAAAATATTCAATTTTGCTGGTGATATTTTGAGTTGTCTGATTATTGTTTTGGTATTTGATTACGATCTTATTTTAGATTTCAAGTTAAAAAATTTATAGACTTGTTTTTTACTACTTGATATAAGAATAAGAAGTCTTGTTTGGAATGTTATTTCCTTTCCAATTGATATTGATAGTTCATATGTGAATCAAATTAATATATACATCAAGTTACGTGTGAGAGAAAATGTTAAGAATTTACGTAAAATAAGAAGCATATATCCTATAAATTATTAACTTAAATTTTCTAATATATTAGTAGTTTAATAAAAAAAAAGTTTTGTTTTTCAAAAACATGTTCTCTTTTGTTTTAAAATTTGCCCTAACAATATCATGTTTTAGGAATTACGTATAATATAGCCTAGGGATAAAAGTTAACCATTTTTGTTCATTTATGAGAAACAATTCCAATTTCACTTCATTAACCTGCAAACCTTGGCTTTGTTAAGGGGAGTTGCAATTGAGGATTCAAGCTCTCCACATGGACTTCGACTATTAATTGAGGATTATCCATATGCTGTCGATGGACTTGAGATTTGGACAACAATCAAAACATGGGTAACAGACTATTGCTCTTTTTACTACAAGAATGATGAAACTCTACGCAGGGACATAGAACTCCAATCATGGTGGAAGGAGCTTCGAGAGAAAGGCCATGGAGATAAGAAAGATGAACCATGGTGGCCCAAGATGCAAACTATTCAAGAGCTAATAGATAGTTGTACAACCATCATTTGGATTTCTTCTGCTCTTCATGCTGCAGTTAACTTCGGACAATATCCTTACGGTGGCTTTGCTCCCAACCGACCATCAACTAGTCGTAGATTCCTACCTGAAAAAGGCACTCCCGACTACAAAGAGCTTGAGTCGAATCCCGAGAAGACTTTCTTAAAAACAATCGTTTCACAATTGCAAGCTCTTGTGGGTGTCTCAGTTATTGAAATTTTGTCAAGACATTCTTCAGACGAGGTCTATTTAGGGCAAAGAAGCAACCCTGAGTGGACTTTGGATAAGGAGCCTTTGGAAGCGTTTGAGAAGTTTGGGAAAAAGCTAGCCGAAATTGAAGGAAAGATTGTGGAGAGAAATAAAGATCCCAAGTTGAAAAATCGAGTTGGACCTGTGGACATTCCATATACTCTACTCTTTCCTACTAGTTCAGAAGGGCTCACAGGTAGAGGAATTCCCAACAGCATTTCCATTTAAATAAAAGCTTGTTTTGATTTAATTCCATTGCAACTTTTAAGCTTATCGAGTGATAAATAAAGGTAATAAGCAATGCCATACATGTATGTCGGATGGCTTACGTGGGTTTTGGTATTGTTAAGTTTGAATGACTTGATTTGATTTTATAATTGTCTCTTAAATCAATATTATTTTAGTGTGTTGGACAATGTATTAAATTTCAACCAGACATGTTGTTGAGCTCTTCAACATAATGAAAAATTTTCTTTTTCCCTTCAAGTCATCGATATATCAACAACATTTCCAATATGCCGTCGTCAATATCTCAATATTTTTACGAGATATCAATGCGTGAAGGAAAAAAAAGGGCAAAAAGAAAAAAACTCTTCACATCTTCCTTCCCTCGGGCAAGCTAGCTCCCGCTTAATTTTATTTACTCTCCTTTTCCTTTTAATTATTTATGTATTGTAATGGTATCATACAACTTTTTTTTTTTTTTAATTCTCTTTGTGTCTTCTATTTCTCCAACACATGAGTACAATTAATAATTTGCCTATATAGGTGTTAACGAAAATGAAGGTTTCAGTTTAAAGGGATGTTAATGAAAATGCAAAATAAAATATCAAATATCAATGTATTATATATTCATATAAAAATTGTAAAAAATTAATAACTTGAATTAATAAAAAAAAAAATCATCAACCTTGCATAGCTTAACAGGGATGGACATATGTCCTTAACCAAAATGTCAAGTTCGAATCTCCACCTCCATATGTTATTGAACTAAAAAAAAATTAAAAAAAACTGTTTCAAACTTTTAAAATAAATTAAAATTCTTATCGTTAGTACGTATTTATGTATGCAATAGTGATATTTTGTACACAAATTTTTTTTTTTTATATTTTGTCGACATTTATATGATACAGTAGGAATATTAATTAACTTATTATATGTTTTTATTGAATAATATCAAATTATTCAAATATTTATTTATTTTTGTTTGTTTACATATCACCCGTCAAAAACTCATAACCATGTTAATTTATATATTGGTTAGATGCCTAGATATGAATACTAAAATTTCTATGTTTTCCATAAACCTTTCCAAAATCTCTGTCAGCATCAATATTTACTAATTCACACAAGTTTCACCAATTTTCACAATTTTTTTCAAAAAACTTCATTGTCATCGACATTTTCGTAAAATTAGTATTTCAACATTTTGAACTATTGTAAAGTCAATTGAATCCAATTCTCAATTACCTCTCAAAACAGTTAAAACAATACAACAGATCAACTCAACAAAATTGAAAACAAAAATAACAAAACTCTGGTTTCAAAACAGAGGTTGAGAGAGAGAGCTAAAGAAATATAGAGTGAATGAGAGGAAGAGAATGTATGTTGTACAAAATCTTGATTTTTGAATCTCTAAGAAAGTAATGAAGATGGGTTACCTGATTTCACAGTCGATGTAAGCCATTTTGTCGAACCACTTAAATCGTGTGTGTTATTCTTCTTCTCCTTGTTTTTTCTTTTCATCCTTCTTTTTTGTTCTTCGAATGCCATGAATTCATCTTGAAGGTCTCTGTGAGAATTTGCATGTTAGAATGCAGAGAGTATAAAAGTGAAAAGTAATTGACAGCTAGAAAGAAAAAAGTAAAAGAGCTATCTTCCATTAGTGCTGCCATGCGCTTCTATTTTTCTGTCCACAAAGATACTTTGTTTTTTGTAACAACTGGTATCACAGACTCAAGTTCTAAGGGACCTGGAATCAGAAGTTTTGTGAATCATAAGATCTGCAATTGACAAGATTCACAAGATGACTACCACAAAATATGAAATAGAGAAGTTTAATGACACTGGGGACTTTACATTGTGGGTCAAGAAGATAAAGATCATTCTGATTGCTTAAGAAGCTGAAAAGCGATCCAAGATCCAAAATCTTTATTAGAACCAGTCACTGAGGAGCAGAAGAAATCCATGGAACATATAGCCAGTACAAAAATTATGCTAAATCTCTCGGATAATGTCTTTTGACAAGTAATGGATGAAGATTCTGTTTTCAATGCTTGGAAAAAAATACATTCTCTATATGATAAGAAGGATGTCCCTAATAAGATCTATATTCGAGAGAAGTTATTTTCATATAAGATGAATCCAACAAAATCTTTAGATGAGAATCTTGATGAGTTTAAGAAATTAACTACTGCTTCTAATCAAAATGGGGAGAAACTAGGGGCAGAAAGTGAAGCAACTATTATGATAAATTCCTTACCTGAAACGTATAAAGATGTTAGGTGATCTGCCCTAAAATACATAAGAGAAAATGTCTCTATTGAATCTGTTATGAATGCCTTAAGGTGTAGAGAGTTGGAATTAAAAGCAGAAATGAAATCCTCTGGTGGTGCAGAATCTTTATTTTCTAAAGGAAGAGGCAACTTTAAACAAAATAAATTTGTAAAGGGACAAAGAAATCATAAGGAGAAGATGATTCTTAGATGTTTTATTTGTCACAAAGAGGGTCACTTCAAGAGGGACTGCCCTGAAAGAAGAGATTATTACAGAAACAGTAAAAGAGATGACAGAAGAGAAAATTATAGAAGAGACAGAAGAGATACTGATTACAGAAGAGACCAAAACCACAGAAGGGATAATAATAGATCAAGGGAACATGGAAGAAGAGATGTATCTGTTGGAGAGGAGGCCTTTGTATACTCTGAAGTGCTAGCAACCACTAATGAGAGACCCATGGAATTTAAAACTGAAGATAAGGAAGAATGGGTCATAGACTCAAGGTGTACCTACCATATGACTTCCTTTAAAGACTGGTTTATTGAATACAAGTCTTGGGAAGGAGGCTCAGTTTACATGGGGGATAATCATGGTTCTAAAGTCATGGGAATAGGCTCTGTCCTACTTAAACTCCAAGACAACAGAGAGATCCTCTTAAAAGATGTAAGACATGTTCCCAATTTAAGAAAAAAATTGATTTCACTAGGAATGTTAGCTGACCGGGGATGTTCTTTCTTTGGAAATAAAGGTGACATACAAATTAAAAGAGATGAGAGACTTATCCTGCTGGGGGAGAAAATAAATGGTCTCTATACTCAGGAATGTAACTTTTCCTAAGTATGCTTTGGTGTCACAGGTTGATAAAATAGAAGAAATAGACTTGTGGCACAAAAGACTAACTCATATCATTGAAAGAAGGCTGATTGAATTAAAGAAGCAAGGGCTTATACAACCAAGAGGAACTAAAAGGCTCGATTTTTGTGAGCATTGCATCTTTGGAAAATCAAAGAGGTTTAAATTTACAAAAGGGGAACACAACTCAAAAGTTATTCTGAATTACATTCATGCTGATCTTTGAGGACCAACATGAACTCCTTCATGGAGTGGATCCAGGTATTTCCTATCTCTTATAAATGATTTTTCTAGAAAGGTATGGACTTATTTGTTAAAATCAAAAGATCAAACTTTTGAAAGGTTCAAGGAATGGAAGGTTAAAGTAGAAACACAAACATAGAGAAAAGTAAAATACCTAAGAACTGACAATGGACTAGAGTTTCTAGGAAGTTTCTTTAATTCCTATTGTGCTGAACATGGAATCAATAGACACAAAACAGTAACTTACACCCCTTAGCAAAATGGAGTAGTTGAAAAAATGAATAGAACATTAATGTAGAGAGTTAGGTGTATGATTTCTGATGCTAAGGTGTTTGAGATTTTCTGGGTTGAAGCCTTAGCTACTACTACTTACACAGTCAACAGAAGCCCCTGTGCTTCAATTGAAATGAAGACCTCCGAAGAAAAGTAGTCTAGAACTCCCCCAGATCTTTCAAAATTAAGAGCATTTGGTTGTAGTGCTTATGTTCACTTGAAGCAAGGGAAGGTTGACCCTAGAGATTTTAAGTGCACGTTCATTGGGGACTTGAAGGGGTTAAAGGCTATAAACTATGGGATTTCAAAACCAACAGAAGCATTATAAATAGGGATGTATTCTTTAGAGAAGAGGAAACCTACATGACTTCTGAGAAACAGAAACATCCCATGAACACTGTACAGAATGAACCAACATCTAGTTTTCAGGTGGAGCTTTATAAGAACAATGAACCTACACTAGTTGATACAGAATAGAATCCTACTGTTATAGAAGAATAAGAAGAAGAAACTGTATCTCTAAATCCTACACAACAAATAATCCAAGAAGACTTAACAGATTACTCTATTACAAGAGACATACAGAGAAAGGAAATAAGACCACCTGCTAGCTTTGCTCAATTAGATTGTGTAACTAACAATCCCCTTGAGCCACTAGACAAAGAGCCTCAAAACTTTGAAGATGTGTTGAAAAGTAAAGAAAAGTCCCAGTGGTCAAAAGCTATGGAGAGTGAACTAAGCTCATTACATAAAAACAATACATGGAAACTAATAACTCTTCCCACAGGCAAAAAGATCATCCATTGTAGATGGATTTTCAAAAGAAAAACCACTGGAATTAATGGAGAAGTGAAATTTAAAGCAAGGCTAGTTGCTAAAGGCTTCAAGCAAAATGAAGGGATTGATTATAATGAAAAAATTTCCCCAGTGGTCAAACATTCATCCATCAGTTACTCATGGCAATAGTTGCTTATGAAGACCTTGAACTAGAACAGATGGATGTGACCACTGCCTTCCTACATGGAAACTTAGAAGAAGATATATACATGGACCAGTCAGAAGGACATATAATTAAAGGAAAAGAACAATTGGTTTGTAAGTTGAATAGGTCACTCTACAGTCTAAAACAGTCTCCTAGATGCTGGTACAAACGATTTGATGAATATATTACTAAAATTGGTTCCAGTAGAAGTATGTTTGATGCCTGTATTTCTTCAGAAAATCAAAAGAAAGAGATTTTGTTTATCTCTTATTATATGTGGATGATATGCATTTAGCAGGGAAGAATATTAAAGAGCTGATGGTCGGGTTGTCGAAGCCCTCCAAAATATTTACTAATTCTCTAAATCTAATTTGTAGAAATAGTGGACTAGGTCGAATCCCAAGGGAACCAATCGAATTAATTTCTCAAAGTAAAAAAAAATAATAATAATAAAATAAAATAGGAGGGTTTGAATTGTTGAACAAAAATTGTAAATAAACAAAGAAAAAAAAAATCAATTTTATGAAACTTCCAATTCAAGGGTGTAAATTTCATCAAATTGTAATCTTGATCATAGGCTTTAAAAAAATAATCAATTTCAATTTCTCAAATTCAAGAACTTAGTCTACTTATTTGGAAAAGCCATAACAAGTATAAATTCTCCTATTTTAACTGACTCTGACCAAACATCAAAATCAAAACTTACCATTTTATCAATTGGGCACGATAGCGTTCCATATCGATTAAATAATAGCATTTAAAACAATGAGAATGACTAAACCAAAACTAACTAATCGAGATAGCTACAAATTAACTAATTTTGTTTCTTTGTTTCCCTAGAGTCTATTATGCAAGCTATGTAAAATGGAAAAGTCATAACTACACACACATAAGCCAACCCCTTGCTACATAATTTAATCAATTGTGACAATTACGGATCACAAAATCATAGATAGCAATAAATCAATTGATACTAAATTAAGGCGTCAATTTAATTTAATAACAATCAACATAAAAATAAAAACAAGAAACAAAGAATTCTTGAATTAAAAGATAAAATTTATATTTGGCCCGAAGCCTCACAAAATTACAATTGAAAATTAAATCACCATTGAATCAGAAATTAAGACTTAGCCACACATGGTGGAAAAGCAATAAAAGCTGTAGAGGGGAAGCAACATAAAAAAAATATAAACAAAACTAAAGAAAACTCACTGCAATACACTTTCCTTTTATAGGGAGAAGCTTCAACTAAAAATAGCTTTCAACTAAAAATAGTTGTATTATCTCCCACTTAAACTCATGCTAAAAACTGAATGAAGAAGAAGCATTCTTCTCCATGAATTTCTCCCGTAGGTTGAAGAGGAGGAAGAAGTCTGGCATATGCAAGCTGCAATTCAAATTGAAATTGGTTAATGGGCTAAAATGACTTAATGGACCCAATTCCATTAAACTGTATTTATTTTCTTTTCTCATTTTCTTTTCAACTTCTGGATGCAAACTTTTATTTCATTTCTTTTTTTCTTTTTCAAGTTTCTTCTTCTTCTTTCCATTTTCAATTTTCCAATTTTTGTTTCATTTCTTTTTTCAATTTCATTTCAATTTATGAATTTAAACTAAAATATGCTTTTTAGACTAATTCTATCAAATATTTGGCAATTTACCACCTAAACTAAATTAAACATAATTTTAACAATTAAGCATAATATTCAATTAAAATGGAAAGAAATTAGACACAATAAATGAGATTAATTAATACTTATCAGCTGACATATATTAAAGGAGAGTTGGGAAAGGAGTTTGAAATGAAGGATCTTGGGCCAGCTAAGAGGATCTTAGGAATGGAAATTCTAAGAAGAAGGCAGAAAAGAGAGTTGTACCTCTCACAAAAAGGATACACTAAAAGATCATTTCAAAATTTAACATGGAAAATGCTAAGTTAGTAAGTACTCCTCTTGCACAACACTTTAAACTATTTGCCAGAGATTGTCTTAAAGATTAAGCTGCTAAAATTCAAATAGAGAAAGTACTCTATTCTAGTGCCACAGGAAGTCTAATGTATCTTATGGTGTGTACTAGACCTGATTTAGCACACTGCTCAAGCATGGTTAGCAGGTATATGGAAACCCTGGTAAAGTCCATTGGGAAGCCAATAAATGGGTTTTTCGTTATTTAGTGGGATCAACCAATAGAGGGCTCATATATAAACCTCTTCTTTCTAACCTAGAGTTACAAGGGTATGTTGATGCAAACTATGCTGGAGACCTAGATAAGAAGAGGCCATTGACAGATTATGTTTCCTTTTTGGTAACAACCTCATAAGCTGGAAGTCAAACCTTCAGTCAATTGTTGCTTTATCAACAAATGAGGCAGAATTCACAACTGTAACAGAGGATATAAAGGAAGCTATTTGGCTACAAGGCTTAGTAACTAATCTAGGCTATAAACAAGACAGTGTAAAGCTATTATGCGACAATCAAAGTGCCATTCACTTGTCTAAGAATCAACAGTATCATGAAAGAACAAAGCATATAGATGTTAAACTACATTTTGTCAGGGACGTTATTGAAAAGGGAATAGTCAACATACTGAAAGTAAGTACAAAAGAAAATGTTGCAGATTTTCTAACAAAGTCCCTAATTCAGTCTAAGTTCGAACACTGCTTAAGTCTACTCAGAGTGGTAGACTTAAATAAAGAGGAAGAATAAAATACATGGTAAAGGTGACCCTGAAGAATTAGATTCAAGGTGGAGGATTGTTGTAAAGTCAGTTGAATCCAATTCTCAATTACCTCTCAAAACAGTTAAAACAATACAACAGATCAGCTCAATAGAATCAAAACAAAAATAACAAAACTCTGGTTTCAAAACAGAGGTTAAGAGAGAGAGCTGAAAAAATATAGAGTGAATGACAGGAAGAGAATGTATGTTGTACCAAATAGTGATTTTTGAATATCTAAGAAAGAAATGAAGATGGGTTACCTGATTGCACAGTGGATGTAAGCAATTTTAGCCGAACCACTTAAATCATGTGTGTTCTTCTTCTTTTCCTTGTTTTTTCTTTTCATCCTTCTTTTTTTTTTTCTTCGAAGCCATGGATTCAACTTGAAGGTCTCTGTGAGGATTTGCATGTTAGAATGTAGAGAGTATAAAAGTGAAAAGTAATTGACAGCAAGAAAGAAAAAAAGTAAAAGAGATGTCATCCATTAGTGCTGCCATGTGTTTGTATTTTTCTGTCCATAAAGATACTTTGTTTTTTTTTAACATGAACCCTTAGTATTATATGAGAATCTTTCACAATTTGTGAAAGATTTACTGTATTATTATTATTTGCCTCAAAGATATTGATTTACAAAGTTGCTATAAATAAGCAAGAGAAAAGAAGCCTTTAACAAACTCTTTTAACAGATAACAAATCCAAACTAATTAACAATAAGCTGAAGGCTTTAACTAAAATGGTTACATAATATCCTCTTGCAAACGAATGATCAGCTAAGACATGAGTTTGGATTTAAGATAGAAGAATTTATTACTTGTCAAAGGCTTGGTGAAGACATCTGCTAGCTGGTGTGAAGTGTGGACATGCTGCAAAACTATGTCCTTCCGAACTACTCGTTCATGTATGAAGTGAAAATTAACTTCAATGTGCTTCATCGGCCCATGAAAAACAAGGTTCTTAGCAAGTTGAATAGTTGATAAATTGTCACATAATACAATAGGGGGTTTGGCACCAAAATGTCGTAAGACTCGTAACAGTTTCCTTAACCAAGATAACTTTGCAGCAGTGGTGGCTAAATAGGATATTTTTAAAAGTTATTACAAAAAATGAGTAGAAAACCAAACTATTTACAAGAAACATGTGTTTTTTTTGTCTTTATTGGAATGTGTCTGTCAAATAGACGCATTCTTCGGAACGCTACCAGAACGACTTGAATGCGTTTGTCAAACAAACACATTTTGTCTCCCCAAAACGGACCCCTCCCCTTTTTTTAAACTTCAAATGGAAACCTTCCCATTTTTTTAAACTTCAAACGGAAACCTTCTTTTTTAGATTAAAAATAATCAATTAACAAACCATCAAATTTACCAATAAATATTTAACATCCCATCAAATCTACCAATCATTTCTTTATTTATTTTTCTTTAAAATAAATGTTTAACAAACATTTCATCACCACCCAATCATTCACCAATCATTTTTTTATCATTGCTTTTATAAACACATCCACCAATCATTTTCTTAATTATTTCACAAACAAAAATTATTATTTTTAAATACCTTTACCAATTATTTTTTATTTTTTTAAAAATATTTCTTTATCCTCTTTTTATTTTTTTATTATTTATTTATTTATTTATTTTTTAAATTTTGGTTATTATTTTTTTCAAATACATTAACTAAACATTTCATTTTTATAGACTCTTCT
This sequence comes from Trichosanthes truncata, assembly GCA_033996785.1. NCBI lineage: Eukaryota > Viridiplantae > Streptophyta > Magnoliopsida > Cucurbitales > Cucurbitaceae > Trichosanthes > Trichosanthes truncata. The sequence goes on along the minus strand of JAWPNB010000004.1, from coordinate 39,071,282 downwards.
TTTTCCGTTTCTTTGATTATTTTTTTAATTGTTATTTTACAAAATATATTTTAAACACTTCACTCTTATAAGATATAAATTAGACATGCTTATAAACTACAACATAGGCATGATTATTAAAAAATTAGACATGATTATAAACTATAAATTAGGCATGGTTATAAACTATAAATTAGGCATGATTATAAACTATAAATTAGACATGATAATTTTTTTTTTAATTGTGATGATTTAAGTTTAGCACTCGACATAGGGAATTTGAATTAGATCATGAATGCATAACTGATAATTGTTTGGATGCAACAGTGATAAAAGTGATTATTAGAGGTCCATAATGAAGATGTTTTAATGCCTTGTATTAATTAACTAAGGTTATGGACACGTAGGTTAATTAATTATTGCATGAGATTGGTTGAGACCAATATGAGATTCCATGACTTTAGAACTTCCAGACTTATAAGTTAATTTGCAAATTGGTCTTAATTGTCTAAGTAATTAAGTATTGGTCCTATTAATAGAATCAATTCCTTAGATCTATTCCTCGTGTTTGTGTCTCTCATTATTTTATAACAATAAGATCAATGATAGGACTGAAAAAAAATCCTATTTTCTATGCCTAAATCTTGTGATATTAACTGATTTAACATGCTTAATTCTCTATTTTGTAGGTAAATTGTTTCGAGGAGCAATTCAGAGTTTATTGGACATTTTTGGAGCTTTTTGGAGTGTTCGGGATTGATTCAAGCTTATATGGAGGTCATGCAAACCCTAAATGGATAATTTAAGAAGAAATGACCAAGATGCCCCAGGAAGTAGAGTCGAGATGCTCCACGGAGCCCCTGTTCGACGCTGAAAGACAGAATGTCAAGGTGTAGGGCAGTGTTAAGACGCTATCGCAGGTCCAGAGAGTGTAGATGTAGGGTAGGGTCTCGACGCTTGAATAGTGAGTGCAAGTCGACGCTGCGGCGAGCCCCAAAGATGCTGGTATAATTAAGGACAGCGTCTCGACGCTGCTTCGACTTTTATAAAATGATATTTTCCATTTTAGGGCAAGACCCATAGATTGACAGCCCCTATTTTCTCTTTTCTCACCCCTTTTCCTCTGTATTTTCATTCATAATCCTTAGTTTTAGTTTAGTTAGTTTAATTAATGCAAATTATGGATGTTTGTATCGAGACAACCGGCTCCGGCTAAGCAAGAATGCCAATTCGGAGGTGATCGTCGAGATTTACTTATAATGCCATGAGGTTTTGTCATTAATGCAATTTAATTTCAGCTTGTTTATCATGTGCCTCTTTGTTTTCATTCCCAAGCACATTCGTAGTTGGGATTGACAACCTTTAACACATCGAATGAGCTTTGCTTTGCTATGGATGTTTTTCCCTTGTCTTAACATGTGCTTAAGTAGCATTAAGCATTAGAATCGGTGAGTTCGTGAGCTGTGAGCGATCATGAACGACTAAAAGAGTCTATAGCCTAGAGAGGTAGTAAGTGTAAGAGCTAATCTAAACTTGCCACTTAGGTCAGTACAAGCAACTCACTGTTTCTAATTGATTCTAGAGCTTAAACGATTGGTCTATAGTATGGCACGTGACAATCTCAGGCTAGGATTAGTACCGTCCCCAGCTCTAGATTGTTTTTGGGTTTAATTATCTCTTGATTAATTAAACTGCACTAGGATTAATTAAAAGTTCGTTTGTGCTTAATTCGGACGTCTGAGTATAATCAATCATGAAGTTACCTTATCTCTTGTTACTCATGATTGGTGTTATTGAATCCCATCTCAACGTGATCCTACGAATCAGTATCCAGTTAATATGTTAATCTTCCTTGCTTTTATTATCATTCTCTTTTATGCATTTTATTTTTCCTCGCACCATTTATTTTATGAAACACCAACCCCCCTTTTTAGTTACACTGAATCTAAATTTAGCAAGCTAGTTACTAAAATTACGCTCATGCCTCCCCGTGGATTGGCCTGCCACTATATTGCAAAATATTAGTGGGTCTAGTTTATAATATCATTTGATGAGTTTGACGAGCTCGATCAATCAATTAGGCTCAACGATTTTAATACTTGGACCAAAAAAAAAATCTTGACATAAATCTCGGTAGTGTAACCTACCATTGTTTTTCAATTTATTTAATTTTTTTTTTTGGGAAAAGGGATACTTTATTGAGACTTAATTATGTGAGAAACATACCAAGAGAGGATTACAAGAAAGCTTGCCAATTGTTTTTCAATTATGGTTGGTCATATCACACAATCCAAAAGAAATATATAGTTGCTCAAAATTATCAAAGACTAGAGCTGGTCTCATTTAATAACAATTCTTAGAATTCAAAGGACAAAGTGTACAACCTATAGAACCCCGTACATGTATGGTGGATCTCATTTAATAACAATTCTATTAATCCTTAACCAGAGTACCTGATGCTCTTAATAACGAGGGACTTGTAGTTAATCGAACAAACTAGCATCCCATAATTACATGTTAAATCTTCTTATAGAAAGAATATATATAATCAGCCGTTATAACTAATGATTATGGTTAAGCAGCGGATCTATCATAAAAAGATTCCATCAATAAACCACAAAGATGCATGTTTTTAACCTATCTAAACCCTAAAAGAAAAAATTTCGAAGCTAATTTAACAACTTAATGGCCACAACACAACCAATTAACTGTTGTCTAGAGCTGATGCACATTCACAGGCAAATACATATTGGTATGTCAATTGAGCAAATATCCCTAAATAAAAATTTCCAAAGAGGAGTAGAGATTGAAAGAGGACTTCGAATTCAGAGGTACCTATTATTCATCACGGTCCAGTGCACTACTAATACTTAAAGGAAGGAGCTTATTACCAGCCAAATTCTTTCTTCATTGTGAGATTTCTCTTTCTTTAAGGGAGCGTTTAGTGCGCAGAGTTGAGTTGAATTGGACAGAGTGAGCTTGTCAGTGAGTTCAGAAGTCTGTGTTTGGGGTACAGAGTTAGGTTGAATTGAGTCAGAAAGTCTGTGTTTGGAGTGCAGAATTGAGCTAAGTTGTCTGGGGTATCTAGTGTAGTTTTTTGTAACCCGAAGTAGACTGATATTTAGATGACTGTTTTTGTTTCCTTTATTTTTATTTTTTCCAATCATTCATCTAGAAACATATTTTCCCAACTTTCCAACACTGAATTCAGATGTCCACTTAAAAAAAACAATATATTTCAACATTGATATTTTTTTAAAATCATCATTCTTTATCTTTCTTTTTTTAGAAATTGACTTCTTCCAAACTATAGGCAATGTAGCCTTGATTTCTCTTTCTGCTGCACATTGAACTTCTTTCAATTTCTAGAAATCAAATGTTGCATTCTTTATCACAACAAATAGCAATTGATGAATGGAAAAATGGCAATGTACCTGTATTTTTTTTTTCTTTAAACACAAATTGAACTTCTATCAAAATATAGAAATCTAAGGTTTCATTTTCTAAACACACATTGAACTTCTTTGAATCTTACAAATGAGGACCTTATTATGACATTTTTCAATTACTAATAGGGTCTTCATTATGAGGGAGTTTTTTTTGAAAAAAAAAAAACACATTGACCATTAAGTATTCTTTTTTTTTTTTTTTTTTCAAAGGAACATTGTTTATTTACATTTGTGTAAACACATGTACTAAATTGAACATTGGTCGGGTGAACTTTGGGTGAAGAAAAGTAAGTAAATACATTCAACCCCAGTGCAAGTGCACACTACTGATGCAAGTATTAAAACAGGAGTATTCCTAAGTATCGATCTCACAGGGAACAATGTAACAAAGATTATTGCTAAGCGAAATGTAAGAAAATTGCAACTTGAAACTAAAGTTGCAAAAATAAGGTTGGGTTTGGTGTGTTTCTTAAAAAACAAAATAATTGCAGAATCTAATTGCAAGTTAAAGTGACAAAGATTGCAGAACTGAATTGCAAAATCGAAAATTGCAAGATTGAATAGCAAGTAAACAGACTTGGTAAAAGAAATGAAAATTGCAATTAAAGAAATTCTTTAGAGAAAGGAGGGGCTCAAGAATGTCATGCCCTAAGTTATAATTGCAAACAAAAATTGCAATTCCAACCTATTCCACATTCAATTGTTAATCGAAATCATTACTCCTATTCACCTTGAAATTAAGTTTTAGGAGACTATGTGTGAGTGACTTATATGTCTATAGTCCCTCTATCTTAGGTCATTTTGGCTCAATAATTTCTTTGATCCCTATGTTTAGGGTAAAGAATTGGCTTCTGTCTAAGCTCTTGTCTCCATCACTTATGAGAAATTTGCTTATCACTAACCCCATCGGTATTAGATCTAAGCTTGAGTTGCCACCCTAGTTGATCAATCTAGGATCTCAACGGAATTTTATTCAACACAAGCAAACAATTGAGAAGTAAGCTTGGTCTTTGTTGAAATTTTGGCTACAATTACTTCTTAGGGAATTCACATCCTTGAACCCCCTAAGAAGTTTAACTCATATTAAAGGTAAAAATTCTACAACAAACTCTAGAAATTAATTCCATACTAGAAGAATAAATTAAAATGCTAATTTCAACCAAAATTTAATTGAGTTAAAGATAGCTTGTCATCTAATTTGAATTGAAAAATTGAACAACCAAAACAATACCTTGTTCCTGAACAACCCATAAAATAAACAAATTCCAGTGATAATAAATGTTCAACGAAAAGGAGAAACCCAGAAAAACACCCATGAAATATTATGTAAATTGAATCTTAAAATTTGAAGAAGAAAAAGAAACTCAGAAAAAACACCCATGAAATATTCCAACAGAAGTAAATTGAAATCATCTAATATAAATTGAATTCAATAAGTGTATTAAGGCAAGCTTGAAAAGAACACCACTCAACTACATTAAACCAGAAACTGAATTGAAATAGAGTAATTCCAACAACATTCAACAAATTTTCACTTCTTCTCCAATTGATTCAATCCCGCCACTAATTTTAGGAAGGGATTGAGTCTTAACAACCCAAGTTTTCACTTGAATGGGATTGAAAAAATCAAAGAAAAAAACAAAAATAACATAACAGTAGATCTTTGGTAGACCAGAGGAGAAAAACTAGAAAAAACAGAGGAAGAAAACTCGACAAAAAAACCCACGAGCCAAAAACTCCAAAAATGCGTTTCCAAAAAGTACCTTGAGCTCCTCCTCTTCTTCCCCCCATTTTTAGGCCTTCATTAGGGATGAATAATGTCCATAATTCGTACTCAAAATCCCCTAAATCGTGTAGCATTGAAGATTCCATATATGGGTCAATCGCAAATTTTTTTCCTTTTATTGAATTTTTTCTGCTACTCTAGAATTGCAATCATCTTGCAATTTTTGTTCTGTAATTTTCACAATTCCTGCATAAAAGTATAGCTTTTAAGATTCTCACCCTAACTTCATTCTCCCTTCTTCCTTAAGTTTAAGAGTTTTTCAACTATTTTCCAATGATTTTAAGACTAAACAAGAATATTTTAAGTAATTGGGAGTTAAATAAGCCTTAATACTAAGGCTTATCAAACATCTTTGGAAAAGAGAATGCCAGTATTTTATTTTTTTTAAAGATGACAAGAAAACGACAATATATTTCAACATTAGTGTCATGTAGGAGTGGAATATTCACAAAATATCAAGGTCCTATTTACAATGGGTCACAAAACATAATTATGGTTCACAAAATATAAGTAATTGCTAATAATGAGTTGAGTTCATAAGTTCAAAGAAATATTGTTGAAGCAGAGAGTCAGACCAACTAAGTACATGTGCATTTCATATTATTTTAAACCATGGGAGTGTCGTCGGTCACTGAAAATTGTTGCCTACGATAGTCACAGGAGACAAGATTGCCGGTTGCCGGCCAATGATTGTCGTCGATTGTCGGAGAAGGTAGTCGGTAGTGGCCGTCAGTTGTCGCATATGGCCATCGGTCGTTGATAGCATTAATTTAATGCTATATTTATGCCCAATTATTGGCTAGTTTTGTATTGAATTAGTGAACTTTGATGTGTATTTCTCTTGATTTTGTAGAAACCGAGCTAACGGAGAAAAATCGAGTGTTCGAGATTACTTTGATGGATATTGGAGTTTTTTTTTAGCTTTATTGATTCAAGAATAGAAGAGAAAAATAATAAAATGTTAGGCAAGAAAATTTTCTTTTTGAAAGTCCATGTTTAAGACTTTCAAGTTGAAAAAAAAAAAAACCCGGCGCCTAGGCACCCAGGCACCCAAAACAGAATGGGAAGGCAGAGAAGGCAGCGCCTAGGTGCTGTTTTGGGAACCTAGGCGCTGCGATTATGACAGAACCCGAATTTTCCAGATCTACTCGCCCTCTGCTATAAATACATCATATTCTCTTCGATTTTTGGAGGCCAAACTGAGGGTTTATGCCCTAAACACAACTCCATGCTACTTTGAGAGGATTTGGGAGCATTTGTGAGCGGATTGAAGCAATATTGAAGATGTGGAGCTTGGATTCTTGGGATAACACCTCAGAAACGCGAGATCTCCCTTTGTTTGTAATTTCTTCCATTTTTCTTTCATTTTTAGTTAATTTTGTGGCTGTAAAGTTAGGGATTTTTGGGTTGTATTGACTGATTTTGTATGGTTTAATCCCTAACTACTTGGGTTTAGTTGTTAAACATTGTTTAATGCTTGATTGTTTGAAACTTTGGATTGATTTCTTAAGTAATAGATGTTTATTGCTTCTAGGGTTTGAATCATTTATGCAATTGTTTCTTAACGCCTTTAACCATTGTTTCTCTAATTAAGTGAGGTATTTCTAAGTTGAGCTCGAGAGAGAATACTTAGTTTAGCTTAATGCGCGATTAATTAACTACTCGAGTGACAACGAGGTTAATAGTTAATTAATTGTAAATGGTGATGAAGATTAATTAGTTGGGCATTGGTTGATTGACTAGTTTTCTAAGTGGAAATTCGACAGAGAGAAGCTTAGACAATAACTCAATTTGCATAACTAGTGTTTATTTACCTTTGTGACAGCTGGTGTTAATAAATAGACATTAGAAGTTCGTAATGAAGAGTCTTAACGCTTTGTATGAGTTAGCTAGCGCTAGGGAGACCTAGGTTAGTTATTTAGTACTTGAGAGTGGAGGAGTCCGAGAGGAGAATCCATGTCTTTAGAGCTTCTAGACTTATGAGTTCAGTGTCCATTGGTTTATAATTATCTGTTAGCTTAGTAATTGATCATTTCCCAAGTTATCCCTCGTGTTTGTGTCTCCCATTTATTTTCTACATTTATTTTCTTTTGTTAGTTAGTTTATCTTCTCTTGATTTCGGTTCTCTAAATAAAGTTAAGTGAGAGTATTCGTGGTAATTAATTGAATTAAAAGCCGATCTCTGTAGATTCGATACTCGGTAGGAATGCCGTTTTATATTACTTGACCCGTGCGCTTGCGAAAACTTATTTGTACGCCCATCAGTCGTCGAAGAAGGTCGCCGGTCACCGACGGTGGCAGCCGGTTGTTGGAGAAGCGGTGATAAAATATATTAATAAGGTTACTGTAACAAGTCGGTGAGTTAATATCTTAACACTGTAGCAAGTTGGTAGAGTTGAGTTTTTTTATGGAAAATTAATTTCTTCATGGAGAAAACGGTGAGTTGGGTTTAAAATCCAACTTAACTCAACTCAGAGGGCAAAATTAAATGCCCCCTAAGTGCATCAAGACAGAATAGGATATCATCATCATCTGTAGACAAATTTGGATATTGTTTCATCATTAGCTTAGCTAAAGTGGAATAGTATAATAGGCTTTCCAAAAGAAGAAACGAAACTCGCTTGAGCAAATATTAAAAACATGCACTCAAAGAGACCGCCAACACGCCCCCACCAAGTTTAATCAGAATTTGCTATGGACCATGATAAACTATAGGAAAATTTACTAACATCCATTACAATGTTCTTCAACAAATTCAAACATTTCGATCAAGAAAGAGAGTTTGATATCCTGTCGTTGTCGTCTATTTTTAGTTGACCCAGCTATCTTTTCGATATCCCAACGTCTGCATATAAGCTAACCAACAACAACAGCTCCATCTGAGACTCAATTAAACAAACATTGTAATCATCAAATATGCAGACAAAGTAGCATGACAAGCACAATTTGTTCTAGATGAACCATCCTTATTACCACTAAAACTGTTATATACAAGAACGTTGGTAACCAAATCCTTGACATTCAGTCGCTTGCAACATGTGGTCGCAATATTAAGCATGATTGTATTTAATGTAGCCTATCCTAGAAATTATGTCGCAAGACACTTAGGACATGTAAAACATATATTATGTTTGGAATAACTTGTGACAAAAATGGTTTTTTGAGCCAATTAGATTTTTTTTTTTATCAAAACCATTGAAAAATTTAATAATTTAAAGTGTGTTTAGTATAGTTTATTGAATGATTTTAGACTATCAAAAGTGATTTTTTAAAAAGAAAAATTAATAAATAAAAAGCGTTTAAAAAAATTGGATTAATTAATTATTTTTTTTTTAAAGAAATACTTAAAAGATAAATTATCCAAAAATGACACTGATGGGTTTTAACCTAAAATCCTCAAAATATGTAATAAAAAATAAAAATAAATTTATAACTAATAGATTCTCTTTTGAATATAGTGCAACAAACCAAATTTGTTATTATGACGGCGTTCCACGACTTTATTTTTCTTTAGTACAACAAATATGAAATATGAGAATTTGAACCTCCAACTTCAAAGGAAGGTGCGCATGCCAATTACCACGAAACTATACTTTAACTCCATGACTTTAATTTTAGATTAGCATATTAAATTTTAAAACATCGTTTTTAAATTAGTCATATGTAAATTAATAAAAGTATATGTTATTTTATTACAAACTTACTAAAATAAAATTAGTAAAATAAATAATACTTAATTTTAAATTAGTCATATTAAAAAGTATTTAATCTACAAATTAGTCATATTTAAAGAAAAAAAGAATATAGGTATGCTATTTGACTTAAAATTAATCATATTAAAATAACATATTTTAGTTTTGACGTAGTCGCTTTGAAAAACCGTCAATGTATTTAATTTAAAATATATATATATATATATAAGAAACAATTTTAATTTTGAATTTAGTTATATTTGAACGATAAAAATAATATTTTATTTTTAACTTAACTATATTAAAATAACAAAAATAAATTATTAAAATGAAAATTTTAAACTAATCTAAAATCTAACAATTGATTCAATAAAATTAAATATTTCACAAATCCAAGATTTCTAAATCTACACTCGAAACCTAGGCTTTCTATATACCTACACTTCAAATACAGTTTTCCTAAATCGACTAAACCCCTCAGCTTAACCTTTAGGCTTAACATTCCTTGAACCTAGACACCAAACGCCTGATGTATTTATAGAGGAAACATGAAGTGGTAAATAAGAGGGTAAATGGGTAAAGGGGCGAAGGAAAATAACATAAGACTTTAGCAAACATAAGAGTTGCGTTTGGGCTGTCTTACTTGGGCCCAAATGTGACATGGGTAGCAGTTGAAAAAAGGAGGATGTCAATTTTTTTTTTTTTTTGAAATATGTGGGTTGGAGGATTCGAACTTCTAACCTTTTGGTCAAGGGAACATGTTTTATGTTAGTTGAGCTTGCTCATGTTTGAACTTGATACAATAAAAAGGACCAAGAGCAAACATAAGTAATGATGTAAATAGGTATAAAAAAAATGTAAAGTCCAGTTAGTTAACTTAAGCTGCAAAGGTCAAAGAAAGTGGACTAGAAATAGTGGAGCCTAAAAAATATTAAAAAAAAGTCATTTGCCTAAAGAATGGGTTGATACGTCATTTTTTAGGTTTAACAAAGTAGGGTGCATTTGTGCTTATACTTAGTTTTTGAGGCCTTTTATTGACTATTTTTGGTTGGTTTTTGTTTGTTTTTGGTTATTTTTCTTGTCGGTGCCTTTTTGTAGAAATTAGAGAGAAAAAGTGATGTTTTAGGCCAAAAATTTATGACAACATAGCACTGAGGTGCAGGTCAATGACACCTAAGTGGCTGAAGATGTAAGAGATGAAAAGTGAAAAAAAATGGCAGAAGGCTAGCGCTTGGGTGCTACATTTGGGTGCTTAGGCTCTACGACATGAAGCGGACCAACAGAAGCATGGCACGTAGGCACTGTAATGGAAAAATCAAAATCAGAAGCCTAGCGCCTAAGCGCTGTTTTGGATGACTAAGCACTACGACATAGGAGACGAATGCATTTTTACACGTTTTACAATGCCTAGGAGTTGTCCATGGCACTTAGACATTGCGATGAATGCCCTAAGTATAAAATCTATCATTTAGTTCGTTTTAAGAGGTTGGAACAAAGATTTTCTGGACAGAAGCTGGAGAACAAGGCTGATACACCACTTTGGAGGACCTAAGCTACCAAACGAAGAGAGAGCGATGTTTGAAAACTCGTGCCATCATTTGGATTTGTTCCTTTATCACCTTCTTCCTTATATTTTGATACTTCTCGTGACTCTAATGTTGTTTTTAGATAGTTTTGTTTAGTTTTTCATTATGAACTAAGTTATTCTTTCTAGAGCTTTGATGTAATCGTTATTTGAGTCTTACTCTTTCTGAGTTAATAGTTGATGTTTCTATTTCATTTGTGGTTGTGAAATCTTTTCTAAGGTTAATGCATGTTTAGATTTGGCCAATCTTTACATTGATTTTGTGTCATAATTTGAGTTTGAGAGACTAAAACTATTGATGAACTTGAATTGTTTTCCTTAATTTATACTTGAGATAGAGATATCCCAATAGATTTTGTGGCAAATTTTAGTTCTACATTCTTAATATTTGAATTGTTAGAATTGTCGTAGAGATATAGACAATTTACTATTCAATGAATATTGTTATTGTTTGAGAGAGAATATACGGTAGGACTTGCAACAACCTAGAAATAGAAAATTACATTAACTATTAATGAATGAGAGTAGAATGAGATAACGGTGAAGTCATAGCTCTAGAATCTTTAGAAATTAAATTTAATCCTCTATTTTACTTTCTTAATTTGAGAGCTCTGTTTCCTTTATTTGCAAGCAAGTTTAACATTCCACCCATTTTGATTAATCGGTACTTAGATAAGACCGAGGCTAACGAATTTGGTAATTGATATCATTTATACCCTGTGGAGAACGATTTTAGTAATTCAACTACTATATTACTCTTAATGATTCGTGCACTTTAGTTGTTGCTATTTTTAGTGTAGTAAGGTTTTATTTTTAGCAATAGAGTATGTGTTTATTTTGAGTTGTGATTAAATGAGGGGTAAAATACCTTTTTGGGCCCTCTGTTTTGCATTTAGTTCCATTTTGGTCCCTCAATTTTCAAATTGAACAAATTTACCCCTGAGTTTTGTATTTCGTATCAGTTTTAGTCCCTTCGTCAGATTTTCTGTTAATTTTTAACAGAAAGCTGACGTGACACTTAAATATTATTAAAAATATATATTTTTTTGAAATTTTGAATTATTAAACTTAATATATATATATATATATATATATATATATATATATATATTCTCTTCTTTCTCTCCTTCGCCGCTAGCCCCCGCCGGCCGTTGTTCTCCAGTCACCGGCCGCAGGCCAAAAAAATTTTTCTTTCGTTTCCTTCATTTTTTTTCCTCCCATCTTTCTTATTGTTCTCTTTCCTGTCCTTTCCTTTTTTTTAAAAAAACAAAATTCATTTGTTACATTTTCCCATTTAAAAAGGTATTTTGCCAATTCTTTTTTATTTTTTTGTTTTCCTTCTTCTCTCTCCAATATTTCTTCTTCTCCTCTTTCCATTCCTCTCCTTTCTATTTTTTTTAAGCAAAATCCATTTAAAATGAAGGGAAAATGACTTCGTTTCAACTAATTATTTCCTTTGTTTTAAATTCTCTCGTTTCAACAATTGCATATTTGTTTACGTTTTAAATCCTTTCGTCTTAACAATGTTTATGTTTAGTGTTTAACTTGAAATGGAGAGATTTAAAACGAATGAAATAATTAATTGAAACGAAATCATTCCCCCTTCATTTTAGACTTGAAACGAATTGAAGAGGGCGTTTCCCCCTTGGTTTTTTCCGTATTTATTATTTAAACCAAACTTTTATTTTAAAAAAAATTATATAAATTGAAACGGAGGGATTTAAATAATAAGTTGAAACTAATAAGTTTTGGTTTAAATAATCTTTTTTTAAAACAAAGGAAATAATTAGTTGAAACGAAATCATTTTTCCTTCATTTTAAATGGATATTTTTAAAAAAAAAATAGAAAGGAGAGGAATGAAAAGAGGACAAGAAGAAATATTGGAGAGAGAAGAAGGAAAACGAAAAAATAAAAAAATAAAAAAATACCTTTTAAAATGGGCAAATGTAACAAATGAATTTTGTTTTTAAAAAAAAAGGAAAGGAAGGGAAAGAGAACAACAAGAAAGATGGGAGAAAAAAAAAAGAAGGAAACGAAAAAAAAAAATTGGCGGGCCACCGGAGCATGACGGCCGGAGGAGGAGGGAGGCAGCGACAGGCGACTGGAGAGCAACAGCCGGCGGCGGCTAGCAGCGAAGGAGAGAAACTTATATATATTAAGTTTATTTATTAAACTTAATATATATATATATATATATATATATATATATATATATATATATATATATATATATATATATATATATATATATATATATATATATATATATTAAGTTTAATAAATAAAAAAATTCAAATAAAATATATTTTTTAATAATATTTAAGTGCCACGTCAGCTTTTTGTTAAAAATTAACAGAAAATCTGACGGGGGGACTAAAACTGATACGAAATATAAAACTCATGGGTAAATTTGTTCAATTTGAAAATTGAGGGACCAAAAGGGAACTAAATGCAAAACTGTGGGACCAAAAAGGTATTTAGCCCTTAAATGAATTGTTGACTTTCTGGATTCTCTTCCCTCTCTCTCGAGCAACATTGGTATTAGAGTCCTAAATTCTTAAGGGGTTTGTAAGTGTAATAGTGGGATATTTCTGAGAGTAATAAAGTGATACACCTGTGAGAATTAAGTGAGATGGAGTCAGGATCAAGCAGTCTTTCTTCACTGGCTCCACCTGTGTTTGATGGTGAAACCTACCAAGCATGAGCTATCAGAATGCAAGCTTACATGGAAGGTTGTGATTATTGGAAAGCATTTAAGGAATACTATGATGTTGCTCATTTTCCTAATAACCCAACAATAAACAAGATCAAGATTTATAAGGAGAATGTCATAAGGAAGACCAAGGTTAAAGCATGCATATATGCAATTGTGTCTCCTATCATATTCAACAGAATTATGGCCTTGAAGTCAGTAAAGGAGATTTGGGAGTTTTTCAAAGGTGAATATGAAGGAGATTAGAGGATTAAGGGCATGAAAGTGTTGAACTTGGTGAGGGAATTCAAGAGAATGAAGATTAAGGATTATGAGTCCATTAAAGAGTACTTAGAGAAGTTTATTGCGATTGCGAATAAGGAAAGGCCATTAGGAACTGATTTATCTATAAGAGATTGGTTCAGAAGATTCTTGTTTCAGTGCCTGAGAGGTATGAAGCAACCGTTACTTCCTTAGAAAATACCAAGGACCTCTCATAACTCAAAGTGATAGAGTTAGTTAGTGATTTGCAAGCACAGAAGTAGAGGAAGTTAATGAGACCGGAAGAAAACATTGAAGTGGCACTAAAAGCCAGAATGCAATAGGGAGAAGGTGGAAGAAAGAAGAAGTGGAAAGAAAAAAGGGGAGTGGCAACAGTAGCTCAGAAATCGCTATAAAGAATGCTGGAAATGCAAGTTTTAGCAAGGGCATTTCATGCAAGCACTGTAGGAAGTACAATCATCCACACTTCAGATGCTGGAAAAGCCAGATATGAATTGTAAGAGGTGCCATTTAATAGGACACATTTAGAGGTTAAAACTCAACAGCAAGGAAGAGCACATGTTGCAACACAACAAGAAGAATATGAGCTTTTTGTGGCTACCTGTTTTTCCTTAGTCACTCAATGTGACAGTTAGTTAGTTGATAGTGGGTGTACTAATCACATGACATGTGATAAGGAGTTATTCAATGACCTTGACAACTCATTTAAGTCAAGGGTGAAGATCGGAAATGGTAAGTATCTAGACGTGAAGGGGAATAACACAGTGTCAATAAAGAGCTGGGCAAGAATCAAGTTAATTATTGAAGTGTTGCTGGTTCTTGAAATTGATCAAAACTTGTTAAGTGTTGGTCAATTAGTAGAGAAGAGATTTAGAGTTTTATTTGAAGAAGGGAAGTGCCTAATTTTTTTACTCCAGTAGGAATAAGCTTTTCAAAATAAAGATGCAGGGCAAGAGCTTCTCATTTGATCCATTCAAGAATAAGCAAATAGCTTTCACGTGTCAAGTAAATGAGACTGAGTTATGGCACAAGTGGTTGGGGCATTTTCATCAGAAGGGGTTGCAATATCTACAAAAGAATGAGATGGCAGTAGGAGTACCAGTTTTGGAGAACTTGTCTGACAGGGAAGCAAACAAGGCTGCCATACAAGAATCTGGAAAGCATATGAGAAGCTGCATCTCATCCACATTGTTGTGTGGACTTCAACCAACTCTATCAATGAATGGTAACAAGTATTTTATTATCTTTATTGAGGATTATACCATAATGTTTTGGATTTACTTTATGAAGCAAAAGTCTAAAGTAGTTGAAGTGTATCTGAAGTTTAAAAGATTGATTGAGAATTAGAGTGGCTGTAAGATTTAGGTGGTGAAGTCTAATAATGTGACTGAATACCCATCACAAAGGTTCAATTCCTTTTGTGAAGAAGCTGGGATAGAGCATCAGCTCACTGCTCCATATACTCCACCAAAAAATGGAGTTAGAGAGAGGAAGAATAAGAGTATTATAGAGATGACAAGATGCAAATTGCATAAGAAGAACTTGTCAAAAGAGTTTTAGATTGAAGCAACAAACACAACAACCTTTTTATGGAATCGACTACCTACAAGGGTATTGAAGAAGAAGACGCCCTATAAAGCATGGTTTAATACTAAACCAAAACTGGAAAATTTGAAAGTATATGGCTCTTTATGATTTTCTCATGTTCTACAAGTCAAGAGAAACAAGTTGAGTGAAAAAGGTAGAACTAGAAATCCTTATAGGCTATAGCATGGTGTCCAAAGCCTACAAGATCTATCAACCTCACACAAAAAGATCGTGATTAGTGGAGATGTTCAGTTTTTGGAGGATGAGGAGTGGGACTGGACAAGAGAAGTAGAGGTAAAATGATCGGATGTACACGCAAACGCACGCGATCGAAGTAATATACAATGGTATGTGAGTACCAAGTATCGAATCCCACAGGGAACGGTGTAACAAAAATTATTGTAAAGCAAAATGTAAGGAAATTGCAACTAGAAAACTAAAATAGCAAAAATAAGGTTGGGTTGGTGTGTTAAGAAAAATTGCAGAATCAAGAAATGACAATATTGGAATAAAGAAAAATTGTGGAATTGAATTACAAAATCTAGAATTGGCAATAATTGAAAACAAATTAGATAGACTTAATGAATGAAAATTCAAAGAAAATTTGGATAAAAATGGGGCTAAAGAATGTCATTGCCCTAAGTTGTAATTGTAAGCCAAAATTACAATTCCAACCTACTCTACACTCAATTGTAAACCAAAATTGCATCTCCTATTCACCTTGAATTTAGGTTTTGATGAGGCTAAGTGAGAAACCTATATGTCTATAGTCCCTCTATTTTAGATAATTCGGTTCAACAATTTTATGGGTTTTGGAGTCCTTAATCCCTATGTCTAGAGTAAGGAATGACTTATGTCTAAACTCTTTTTCTCCATCATTTGTGTGAAATTCGCTTATCACTAACCCTGTCGGTATTAGATCTAAGCTTGAGTTGCTACCCTAATTGGTCAATCTAGGATCTCAACGAAATTTTATTCAACACAAGCAAACAATTGAGATGTAGGCTTGGTTTTTATTGAAATTTAGGCTACAATTACTTCTTAGGAATTTCACATTCTTGAACCCCCTAAGAAGTTTTAGCTCATAGTGAAGATGAAAATCTTAAAGCTAATTTTTGAAGGAAACATCATATTAAAGAAAATTGAGTAAAGTTTGCTACTGATAATTAAAACTATATAAATTGATAAACTACTTGGGTAAAAATAGCCAACATAATGCTATAGAGTAGCTACATAAAGCTTCCAAACCTCTCACTATGAATAGGAAATGAAAGGTAATTTGCTATTGATTTCCACTCAAAATACTAACTTTATGATGAAACAAATTGTGAATGACAGTACCCAATTGGTAGAACAACAAAATCAAGCTTCCTTGCAATTAACAAGTACAGGATGGAAATCTTCTTGTGCAAAGCAGAAGTTAATCGACAAAAATAATTTCTAGAACAGACCCGAGTTTCTCCTCTCTTCCAATTGACTTCATCCCTTCACTATTTCTAGGAATTGATGAGTCTTAACAGTCCCAACTTGCCTGGAATTGGATTAGAAATTCGAGAAGGAACGGGCAGAAATTAGCTGATCTTTCGGACAAAAACATAGCAGAATTTTTCTAGAAAAACAGAGTGACAACGTGAATAAAACCCACGAACAAAGATTGAATTAAAACTTACACTTAAACAAGAAGAAATCAAATGGAGAACAGAGATTGCACTTCAGGCAATTCCCATAATACAATTAGAAAACTGAAGAAAACTAAGACTGAAATTGAATTCCTCAGCTAAAAACAGAAAAATAAGTTATGCAGTAAAAACAGAGAATTGAAAACCTACGAGCTAAATTCCTCTTCCAAAATTCGATCCCAACTTTTTCACTTGAATTGATTGGATAAATCGAAAGAAGAACAACAAATAAACTTATAGTAGCTTTCGGTAATTCAGAAATGAAATTGAAGAAAAATAAAGACAGAGAACAAAAAAACTGCAGAAAAAAGAACAGAGCATGAACGAAAATAAAACCCACGAAATTGACTCCTAAAAATGCCTCCAAAACGAATTCAATTGCTCCTCCTCTTCTTCTCCTTTTATAGGCCTTCATTAGGGTTGAAGAATGCCCAAATTTCGTGCTCAAATTCCCTTAAATCATGCTGTAATTGAAGATTTTCGGAATGGGTTAAATGCAGATTTTTTTCCCTTTTTTGAACTTTTCTACTGCTCCAAATTACAAAATTCGATTTTGCAATTTCTACATTTCCTATTCCAGAAACAATTGCAGAATCACGAATTTGCAATTTGATTTTGCAATTTCCACATTCCCTGCAAACAAACTTAACTTTTTTAGAATCTTATGTAATTACCTTCAGTCTTATTTCATTCTTATTCCTTTCTTATTTTCAAGCAACTTTCAACTATTTTCAAATGATCTTAAGGCAAGACAAGAATATTTTAAGTAATTAGGAGTTAAATAAGCCTTAATTATAAGGCTTATCATAAAACAACAAAAAGTCTCTCTAGATCTTGATGAATTGGTTGATGATGTACCAGTTAGAGGGACTAGACTACTGAATGAGGTATATGAAAGAAGAAGTGTAGTTGTGTTGGAGCTTGTATGAAGAAGTTAAAAGAGATCAAAAATGGATGGAGGTAATGAAGAAAGAGCTGAGTATGATAGAGAAAAACAAGACATGGGAGCTAGTGCAGAGGCTTACAAACATGAATGATTAGAGTCAAATGGCTTTTGAAGACTAAAATGAATCCAGATGGCTCTATGAATAGGTTTAAGGCCAAGTTAGTGGTGAAAAAGATTTGCACAAGTTTGGGGAGTTGATTTATCTAAGACTTTTGCATCTGTTGTAAGATAGACAAAATTAGGTTGCTACTAGTTGCGTCAGCTCAACATAGATGGAAAGTGTATCAGCTGGATGTGAAGTCAGCATTCGTGAATGGAGTGTTAGAAGAAGAGATCTATGTTTAGCAATCGAATGGGTTTATCACTATGGGTTGAAACAAGCTTCCAGAGCATGGTACAATTAACAAGATGAATAAATACTTGTTGAACTTGGGTTCTGTGAAGAGTCTAAGTGAATCCAGATTTTGCAAGGAGAAATCAGGTATTGATCTTGTGATTGTATCTCTCTATGTGGATGACTTGTTGGTGATAAGAAGTGGTGATGTTCATATAGTGTTGTTCAACCAAGAAATGATGAAGGTGTTGAAGTGACTGATCTAGATTTGACGCATTACTTCTTGGGTATGAAGATTTTGCAAGGAGAGAATGAAGTGTTTTTCTATTAGAAGTACATAAGAGAGATATTGAAGAGGCTCAATATTATGAAGGAGTATAAGAGTGGGAACATTCCAATGATTCAAAAGGAGAAGGTGTAGAAGGTTGATGGAGAAGAACCTGCAGTTGAGAATGTATACAGAAGTCTAGTTGGATGCCCCATGTATCACACATCGACTAGACTTGATATCATGTACATTGTAACTGTCTTATCTAGATTTCTTCATTGTGCAAGTAAGAACCATATGGTTGCTACAAAGAGGATTTTGAGATATCTGAAAGACACACTGTCTTTTGGGATCAAATTTAGCAAAGTTGAGAGTTTTAAGTTACAGGGTTACTCAGATAGTGATTAGACTGCGCCATTGGAGATATATGACGAGCACCTCTGGGTATCGTTTCACTTTTGGTTCATGGTTTTTTTCATGGTGTTAAAAAAAAGCAAGATATAGTGGCTTAGTTAACTGCAGAAGTTGACTTCATTGCAGCAACTGCAGCAGTAAACTAAGTTGTTTGATCGAAAAAGTTGATGCATGACTTCCATCTAAAGCGAGAGGAGAGTGTGAAGGTGTTTGTGGATAATCAAGCTACTCTGGCTATTTCACTGAATCCAATTTTTCATGGAAGAGCCAAACATTTTAAGATCAAGTATTACGTTTTCAGAGAGATGCAAAAGGAAGGAGAACTGTTGTTGCTTCATTGCAGCTTAGAGGAGCAAATAGCAAATCATATTTTCACTAAGTCTTTTAGTATTAGTCGTTTTCAAGCTCTTAATTAGGAGCAAGCTAGGTGTTAAAGTTACTGAGAATATTAGTGCAACCTCATATGTTAATTTGATTTACTAAATTATTAACATTAAAAAGGAATTAAAATGGTTAGAGTATATAATTTTTTTCTCGGATACTTAAAAAATCATAGTAGTATCTAAAAGAGACAGATAAAAGATATTTAATTTATATTTGTCCATATTTTCAAGTGCATTGAAAGAAGGATGCAAATCACAATACACATCAAAGGTTTTGTGGCGCTAATTGGTTTATTCAACATCAAAGGTTTTGTGGTGCTAATTGGTTTATTCAACATCAATATCATCCTTATTATCAGAAAGTCTTGGTCCATATCGTCGACACTCCATGGCTTTATCTGCATTGTTTTTTAATCCAAGAAACATGCTTAAGAAAATGGCAACTTGGGGGCATTTTGTCTTTTAGTGTTCTTTTTTCTTCTTGTTTTTTAGTTCATATTTTGTTCTTTAGTTTTGAGCATCTACTTATTTGGTTTTGTTTTGTTTTTGGAGCATTTAATGTAGGACCGCCACCTTTGAACATTTCAAATTTGTAACCAATGAGCTAAGAATAACAACATGTTGTAACCCTATGAAAGGTACTAAAAAATTAATGCTAAAAATTACACCAAGCATGTTGTAATCCAATGAAAAGTACTACATTTATTTCTATCTTTTGAAAACTTACCGATTCCTTTTGGTGTAATGCAATCAAAAGGGAAAGATAAAATAAGAAAGAATAATGGACCAATAAAAGTCCCTTGATTGAAGAAAAAATGTTTAAGTTGCAAATTTAATTCCTAGCTATGTTTCAAAATTATTTCAATTATTTGTGTTTGTTAATTTTCCATTTTGGTCTTATTGAGTTCTTACCACTGATATATCAATGAGTGATGATTTGGTATGATATAAAAGTAAGTAACTATTAGGGACAACGAACCTCGACAGATCTCCACAATGGTATGATATTGTCCACTTTGGGCATAAGCCCTCATGGCTTTGTTTTTGGTTTCACCCAAAATGTCTCATACCAATGGAGATAGTGTTCCTCACTTATATAAACTCATTATCTTCCCCTTATCTAGCCAATGTGGGACTTTGGTTGCACTCTCAACAATTTCAACAATCTTCTCCTCAAACAAAGTACGTACCACCTCGAGCCTCCTCTTAAATAGTCATCCCTCCGAATTACACTCGAGCAAATTATTGACAACTCCTCATCGGAGTATACTGTGGTGTCAACTCCTCACTGAAGCACACTGCATCTGAATACTCAACTACGGATTCACTATGACTATGCTTTTGAGGCTCGGCTTCCTTGTTCGACATCCGAGGATTCTACCGACATTGCTAAGTCATGGGCATGTCTCTGATACTACTTGTTAGGGAAAATGGACCTCGACAGATCTCCACACTGGTATGATATTGTCCACTTTGGGCATAAAGCCCTCATGACCTTGTTTTTGGTTTCACCAAAAAGACCTCATACCAATGGAGATAGTGTCGCTCACTTATAAACTCATGATCTTCCCCTTATCTAGACAATGTGAGACTTTGATTGCACTCCTAACAATCCCAACAGTAACAAAAGTAAGTATCTCCGTTGCATAAACTAAGAGTAGACAAATAAAAGAGTTCAATTTAAAATATATATTCTACCCTTCCTATTAATTTTTTTTGGCTTGCTCACTCGGCCTACTCCCTTGGTCATGTTGTATATTGCCACTCATTAACTTAAATGGGCTAACAAGAAGAATGACCAAAATAAAATAGGCATTTTAAAAAACGTTCAAATTTTTTTTCTCTTGAAAAATGGCCAAATATTTTTTTTTCTATTTTTAAATAGAATTATTAAATGTAAAAAGTGCCCTTCTAATGAAAATTTGAATCAAAGTTACTACACTTATCCTATAATTAATTCAAATCTAAAATTCAAAATCACAACAACCATATCTTCTATAGAATATCTTAAATAAAATACTAATTATATATTTTAAAATAAAAAATACATAATAATTAAAATCCTAACTAAATAATGAATTAACTTAGCTAGAAATATAATTTGATGGACATGCTAAGATGGATAAACAACAAATTACAAATAAATTTAATTTAACCTAAAAAAATCTAAGCATGCTTATGGGAACGTAAAGAACTTAAATGCAAATACACTACATTCATAGATAATAGAAACCACCCATTGGCCCTAAACAATCACTAAACACACCACCCAAGACATAATAATTACTAACAATTGAATGCACTTACACAACGCCTCGTATATTGATTGATTTAACTGTTTGGAATGGATGAAAATACACTTTGAATTTTGAAGCTTTATCTCCTATTCCACATTTGTTTAAGATTTGAAAATCGGCTTGGCTCTCTACAAACGCCTCCCTTCCACCACAATTGGCAGGAGATTTCGACTTGTTTACGGCAACTGTTCGTGAAAATCTCAAATTGTACTGTAAATTCTAAAAAAAGTGTAAATCTGAAATTAACTAATTAAATCGACGTTAATATTGCTCTATGCATATAATGTATTCTTGTAGAATTACCGCGTATTTAAAAAATAGTAGAATTGTACATAGAGGAGAAAGTACCGTGTATTCAAAAAGTGAAAAATGATTTAAAGTTCTCCATGCATACACACTTCTCTTGCAAAAGTTCAATCAAATTAAGTTGAGACTTAATCAAAGTAAAATTTTAATGAATTATAGAAAAACTTGCAATTTAGTGAATGCAAATACCTTTATTTTCAACCTATTGAAAATTTATTTGTATCGGATAAATAGACAAATAATTCTTTATTGAGATTTATCTAGTGATACAACCAAACAACCTAACAACGAGATAAATTAAATCATCAAATATAGAGTAATTAAATCAAATCTCAAAATTCAAACAAAAATAACTTAAAAATCGTAAATCAAATCATTAAAAATAGGGTAATTAAATCAAAGCTCAAATTCAAACAAAAATAGCCTAAATACTGTAAATCAAGGGATGATTGGATGAGATAATTAAAAATGTATCTAATTGATTGATGAGTCTTATGGAAAAAACGATTAAATGATTCATTCCTACTTTTGGAAAATTTAAAATTCTTAATAAGTATACTTTCCGCCTAACATGAATATTTAAAATGAATTTAGAAAAACTTTACTCCAGTACCAAACATAATATACCTATGATCTCGTCTCCAGATTGTCTCGACATTCAAACAAAACCCTCGAAACTTAATCCACTAGTATTCCCCTTGACATGGAAAGAAAACCTCAATAATCAGAGGATTTGAGATGCTTACCAGAATGCTTGTAGGAGTTCAGATTATACAAGTTGTTAGACTTTTTGCTGAACTGAACACCAATTGTTCCCCTCTCAAATTCCTTAACCAAAAACGAGTTGTTCCTCTTTAGAATCTCCCAAATTACTTGTCCTGGAACTGCCGCCATGATCTTCTTCTCGCCCTGCAATGCAATTGAGAAAGATCAAAAGATCTTCCAAGTTAGTCAAGCTTGATTATAATGTAATCGAAAGAAATATTGAAACCTAAGATCTCAATGAAATGATCGAAGTAATTGATTATAATGTAATCGAAAGAATCGATTAAAATGTAATCGAAATATTGAAGCCTACGAAACCCAACAAAGAACACGAAACCAAAATTAAAAATTAAAAAAAAAAAACAGATTATAATGTAAAAAATTTTAAAATGAAAAAATAAAATATAATAATAATAATCTAATTTAAAATTGGGAACACAATCTACGTATAAAAAAAAAGTTAATCTAAAAATATCCAAACAATCAAAAATCAAATTTAAGGAAGCAAATAAAAGTGGATTTGAATAACCAAAAGATTATGTACAAAATTTAAACCCAAGATACACCGTATATAAAACGTTCGCTACAGGGGCAGAATCAAAAAATTAAAAAATTTATTGGCACATGATCTGCGTGTGTGGATATTTTTCAGGTCATTCTAATTTTTGGACATTTTTCAAAACAACCTCCTCGATTTTTCCATATGCTCCAATTTCCCAACTTAAATAGCATGCCAAATGAAAAAATTTAAATAATATTGTTAATTCTAAAGACGCGTTAAAATTAAAAGCTTAAATTACAAATTTAATCTATAAATTTTAAGCTTTGTGTCTTTTTGGTTTTTGAAATTTAAAAAGTATCTAATAGATTCCTGAATATATCCAATAGGTCCTTAAACTTTAAAAGTGTCTAACAGGTCTTTAAATTTTCAATTTTGTGTCTAATAAGTCTTTGAATTTTTAATTTTGCATCTAACAAGCCCTTGGCCTATTCGAAATTTTTAAAAATTCATGGATCTACTAGATACAAAATTAAAAGTTTAGAGCCCTATGAAACATAAAATTCAACTTAATATGTAATAGATTAGTTAATTTTTAAAATTTTTGAATATAGCAAGGTCCTATTGGACTCAAAATTGAAAGTCCCCAAGGTTCTATTAGACATTTTTAAATTTCAAGGACTTATTAGACTCTTTTTGAAGTTCGGGACCAAATAGACACAAACTTAAAAGTTGAGGGACCAAACTTATAATTTAATCTAATTAAAATAAAATGTAGAGGATATAATTGAAAATTTTAAAATTCAAGATTAAATAGACAACCATACAAGTTTAAAAACTAAATTGGTAATTTAACTAAAACATTCCATACATTAGTGACTACAAGTACTATATTCAAGCATCAAAATCTTCCCCCTCTCCCATAATTAAAGGTACTAAAGAAAGACAAAAATCTAAAGACAAAAAATATATATATATAGTGAGGCCATGAACCAAAGGTGAAAGGAAACAAATTTACTTAAATTTCAGCCCTGATTATTAGTCATTGTTTTTTTCTCCAAAAGTAATATACTACTAAAGCAAAGAGAGGACCTCAAAGCTCAAGGTCAAGATGCCAAATAAACAACAACAAAGTTCATAAACCAAGCAGGAAAACAATAAATGAAATACAAAATAGGATAAAAGAAAAAGATCCCACGGAGGGACAAAGAACAAGGACGAGGCAATGTACCACACATCCAAGACCAACAACGATTAGACAAGTTAGACAAGATACTACTCAAGATAGTTTAGGAAAAGGAAGGACTCAAAACCTTGAAGATGCGAGTTCCGCTCGCTCTAAATATGATAAATGACCGCATACAAGGCTAATTTCAAACATGACAACTATGAAAGTATTCAATGTACTTAAGTCATTATTTTTTGGAATTGGTCTTAGTTCTCACTTCACGACTAAAAAAAACAAAAGTTGTCACACTCATGTACAGTTGGGGACTTCATCAATAATGGTTTTGTTAAAATATAAATTATTAAAAAAAAAAAAAAAAAAAAGAGGGAGAGAGAGAGAAGACTAAACGTAGACTTAATAAGAACACAAAAAAAAAAAACCACGTAGACTTTAAAAAAAGCATATAAATATTAAATACTCAAAAAAACAATTAACAAAATGAGATTATTTGGGAGATAAATTACAAATGAATTAAAATACAATTTTGGTGCCTACACTCTAGAACTCATTTCATGTTAGTCTCCATACTTTCAAATGTTCAAATTTAGTCATTGAACTTTCAATAAATCTTAAAATTACTCTTTATGATTAGTTTGAAGTTAATATTTTTTTTAATCAAATTTGGTAAAATAATAAAAAAGAATCCATTAAAAAAAAGTACAATGAGAATATCTTTCCAAAATTGAGGGTGGGAAGGCAAATGAAGACTTTTTTTTTTTTTTTGAAAAAGTCAATCATAAACTAACAGTAGAGACTAATTTTAAGCTTTAATAAAAATTTGGAAACTAAATTGGGATATTAGAAAGTACAAGGACTAAGATAGAATATGTTTTAAATTACAGAGACCAAAACAGTATTTTAACCTTATAATTTTGATCTCTAATCTTTTATCGGTCTCTAAGTTAAAAATTAAAATTTTTAGAAATAGGTTTAAATAGTTTTTTTTTTTTTTTTCTGAAATTAGTTTTCTATTAGTTTCAATAACATAAAACTAAGTTTTTTTTTACTAATATGATATTAATCATGTGAACTTGATATTAAAAGAATTAAGTTTACACTACTCGCGTGACTAGAAATATATTTCTTTATTCACTAAATTAAAAATTAAAATAATTAACACAAAATAAAATTCCAATTAAACACAAAATTAGGGAAAAAAACTAAAAAACATCAAATTCCTTTTCTTCTTTTTCCTTTTTCTTTCCTATTTTTCTTTGCAAATCTATATGAACAATATTGTTTTGCAATGTTTTCAAAAAATTTAGATGCTCTCCTTAAATGATTGATAAAAGTTAACAATAAAAAAAAAAAAAAAAAGATTTTTATGCAAAGCTTAGAAAATAATAGTATGAAAATTGCAAATTAACATCAACATAGCTCAACTAGTTAATGGATATACTCTCTATCAAGATGTTATAAGGTTTGAATTTCCACATCTCACATGTTGTTGAGTTCAAAAAATAAAAATAAAATAAAAATATGAAAATTGAAGCACTAAAATAAACCTATATTTACAGTGGATTAAAAAGGACAGCGTTGAACATGGCATCACCTTATATGACGTAATAAAAAGAGATTTCTGGTTCTTCGTTATGTCGTGGCAAATCAGCTTTAGGTTATAAATATCAAACAATGGTTTCTAGTTTTCTTCCATAATCGTACCTTTTGGGGAGAGGGAGAGGGAGAGGGAGAGACAGAGAGATGTCGGCGCAGAGAAACAACGAGGTGCTTAATGGGAAAGTGATTTTGTCCAACCTACGTAAGTCGTATAGATTTCGAAAAGTTACCCTCCAAATCCAACTCATCAGCTCTGTTAATGGTGACCCATGTAAGTTTCTTGGTTTTGAGTATTGTATTTTTTTAATTCTTGGAAATTAAAAAAATGTCTTTACTCTAATCCAATATTTCTACTTGGCTTATATTCCTTACATGATAGATTAACGTCATTAAGTGTCTATAACTTTTAAAATATTTCAAAGCACTTTTGATCAACAAAAATTTTAAAAAGCACTTTTCAGCGATAAAACCAATCTCTAAAATTTTAGCCAAACACTAGAAAATTTTGAAAAAAAAAAGTTAATTTTAGTCATCCATAAATATTTTGAAAGACATGTCAAACACACATTTAGAGTCTATTTATAATACCTTCTAGTTTAAATACTTTTAAATAGTAAATTTGTTTGGTTGTACTATATTTAAAAGTGATTCTATTGATTATAATTAATATGCTTTTATTTCTTACTACATATTTTGATCATTTTCGGTTAAATGCTTTAAAATCATGTTTGGATAATCCATATCTCAAGTGTTTCTTCAAACAAAAAAGTTTTTAAATTAATCAAACTTCTTTGAAGTACTTTTTATTTATTATTAATTTTTTCAAAAGTGGTTATGAAAAATCAATTTTTTTTCCGAAAGTTATTATGAAAATCAATTTTATTTCAAAAACAATTTTTTTTCCAAAAATTATTCCAAACAAACTATTAAAGGATTCATTACGACATCATTTTGTTAATGGTGTGATAGGCAGCAGAACAAGAAACATGACCGTGTTACCTAAAATGGGCAAAGATTGTTGTAAAGAGTTCTTGAGAATTTAATTGTATGCCCTTTTTTCTAATTGTCTATATACAGTAAACGAAATGCGAAGGAAAATAGGAAAGGAATGTTACTTGGAAAAGGCAGAATTTGTAAGGGAAGGGGAAATTGTGTTCAATGTCACTTTTGATTGGGATGAAAAAATCATAGGAAAACCAGGAGCTATCTTGGTAAGAAACAATCATCATTCTATCAAATTCTTCCTCAAGTCTATCACTCTTGAAGAAGTACCAAACTTGGAAAAGATCCACTTTGATTGCAACTCTTGGATTCATCCTAAACGGTACAATACCGATGGTTACATTTTCTTTGCCAATAAGGTAATTCTACTCTGTTTACATCATGTTAATAATTTCTAAACTTTCACACATATGTTGTTTCTATTCTTTTAATTTTCTTTCAAGTTTTTATTTTCTTTCTCTCGAATTTCTTAGTATTAGATAAACACGGGTTCCATTTCAAAATCAATTAACAATGAGAAGAGTAATTTATGTATCTTATAACGATTGTGAGATCTCTCCATCTCTTCAATATGAAATCCTCAACATGCTCATTTGAGATAGTGTCTCTTTGGGTTTACCATTCATAGATCAGATTCTAATTTTTAGGGCTCTAGCTTTCACAAATTTTTAGTTCAAACAAAACTAGAAATTAAAATCTACAACTTTAGCTTAAGGAGAGGTTACTATTATCTTAATTAATTGAGCTATGTTTATGATCGCTCTATAAATTACAACTTTTAAGTATGTGGACCACTCTCTAAGGTAAAATAAAGATGACATGGTCTCAATCCAATTTCTTCATTTCTTGAGTTGGTATAAAGTTCTCAATAGTTAATATTAGATGTATAAAGTTTGGAAATTAAATGAACCGAAGACAAGCAACATTAGATTTTTATGATATTATATATGAGAAACTAATAATGACAAGGACTTAGATGCTTTTCTATCCACAAAGTTCATGTGGACTAAAACAATTGAAAGTTTGTGGACCCAAAAATAAGATTTAGATTTTATTTCTTTACAAACATATAGAGTTGTCCATACTAGTTTGTGTAAAGTTTAGTTTTTATCTCTTGATCCTACTACATGTTTTTCTGTGTGATTCAGTACTTAACTATGTATCTAAACACACAATCAAAAGCTTAGAAGGTGAATCTTCATAATGAAATATATCATTTAGTTGTGTTATTTTTGTAGGCATATCTTCCCAGTAAAACACCAATCCCACTTCAAAAGTATAGAAAGGATGAACTCATGAAATTGAGAGGAGATGGCACAGGAAAGCGTAAAAAATGGGAAAAAATATATGACTATGATGTCTACAATGATATCAGTGATCTTGATTCTAATCCCAGAAATAAGCGTTCCATTCTTGGAGGATCGCACGGGTACCCTTATCCACGCAGAGGAAGAACTGGACGACCACGTTCCAAAATAGGTAAGATTCAATTTAATTTTCAAGTGATTAGAAATGATTCAATGTAGAGTTTAATGAATATTGAAATATCAAAACAAAAATTTTTAAAAATATAAAGATGAAAGTAAAGAATAATTAAAAAGTTCAAATATCAAAGTTTGAAAATTTAGAAAGTATAGAGATTAAAAAAAAACGAATAAAAGTTCAAGGGCCAATAAAATCTAAACTTAAAAATCAAAGAAAATTTGAAAATTATAATTATTTGTTACTCACCAAAAAGAAAAAAGAAATGTTACCTTTCATAGTACAAAAGAAGAATTTCACTATTATTCGTTTTGCCAACAATTGAGAAAATCTACTCACAATCAATTTTCAGAAGAGTTTGTATTTTGAATTTTATTGAAGCTGTATATTTTTTATTTTTTTATAAATACAGCATAAATTTAACTTTTCTTATTGTATTTTATTTGTATTCTATATTATACTTGAATGCCACTTTGATTTTGATTATGCTATTTTTGTAGAATTTAAATTTATGGTTATATTTGAAAATATATATTTTTACTATAGTATTTGTGTAAATACCTAAAACATGCCTAGAATATATTTTTATTTAGTACATAGATTTTCTTTTTTGAGTTTAGCAACATGTGGAATTGGGGGATCCAAATATTAGACCTCTTGATTTAGAATATATGTGTTAACCACTTGAGTCATGCTCATGTTGGCTAGTACATAGATCTTTTCAATATGTAAAGTGTTTTCTTATCTGATTTTAGAATTTGCAAACCATTTTTTATCATTGAAAATTCCAGAAAAGTGCTTTTTAACTTACAAAACACATTTTACCACTCTTTAAGATTTTAGCCAAACATTATCCATTTTGTAAAAACACGCTTTGAATTAATGCTAAGCACTTAGAAAAATATACCAAACACACACTAATGTTGGATTTTAGAATTTCCAAACCATATTTTATCATTTAAAAATTTAAAAAGTACTTTCAATAAGTTAAAAACACTTTCTACCGTTTTTAAAAATTTTAACGAAACACCATCCATTTAAAAAAAAACACTTTTGGTTATCCACAAACACTTTAAAAAATATATACACTTATATATGTTAATTTTTGTTGTTAATTAACAGATGACGAATATGAGTCTATATGCTCGATCAAAGAGATATATGTTCCTAGTGATGAAAGATTTGGTTACTTGAAGAAATCCGATTTTGATGATCATAAATGTAAATCAGTGCATCAGACTATTAAAGATACACTTAAAGCTTCATTTGGAAAATTTCCTAGACCATTTGACTCCCTCCAAGATGTGTTTGCACTCTATGAACGACGTTCCTTCTACAGACGACCCAAATTTCCACTGCCCCAAGTGATCAAAGGTATGTAAGGATTCTATGAACAATATCTCAAACCCGAAAACTTAAGTTGACAAATCATGGTATCTCGTAGGTTTTGAAATTAGACGAAATGCTCAACTAGTGACTATCAATATTAATTGAAGAGTAAGTGACATTACAAACCTCCTAATAATATACTAATTAAAATAATACTATTGAATTGGAAAGTTAAGCCGATAGACTATTGTATTTATTCATATTCTTGACATATTAAAAGGTTCCAAGTTCAAATCACGATGTTGTTGTAATCTCCATTTCATAGTTAGTGGCCAATATGTTATGTATGAATTCTTCTCATAACTGAATTGAGTATGTCTTTTGTGGTGATTTAACATGACATAATGATAGAAGGCAGCAACAGATCTACAGTAGGCCTAGGGGGTCCCCCTGAACTTTAGAAATTATTCTATTAGTATATACAAATTCTTGGGATGGGTCTTTCGCTCCAGTGGCAATCGGGCCCCTAGCCCCCCTCATAGCCAGAGTTCGAATCTTGTGATGGTTTTGAGTAGGGTTGTGTACGGTTTGGTTTGGTTCGATTTTAGACAAAATCGAGGATCGAACCTCACCCCTCAGTTTATGAAATAGCTAAACCGAGTAAACAGAAGTACTTGTCGGTTTTGGTTCAAAACCGAACCAGTTCACTTTCGGTTTACTCGGTTCGGCTTCGATTTTTTACTTGATCAAGGGTGATAGCCAGCAAGAGGAGGTTTTCAACAAGAGAACAACGGTTGTGCGGCCAACGACAAAAGAAAGCGAAAGATAGCAAGAGGATAAGGAGAAGATACTACCGTGGCTTATAACACCATTGTGGATTGTGCCACCGTTGCCGCCGTCGTTGCTACCGCCATGAGTTGTGTCGTCGCTGCTACCGCTGCCGTGCGTTGTGTGAGAAAAGAGAGCAATAAGGAGGAGAGAAAGAGTAGTAGATGAAAAGGAAGGAGAGAAGAAGATAACAAATCACGAGCAAAAAAAAAAAAGAAATTTAAGTTAGGTTTAGTCTAGCTTGCACGAGAAAAGAGGAAAGAGAGGAAAAGGTGTATTGAAAAAGA
Organism: Trichosanthes truncata; assembly: GCA_033996785.1. Lineage (NCBI taxonomy): Eukaryota > Viridiplantae > Streptophyta > Magnoliopsida > Cucurbitales > Cucurbitaceae > Trichosanthes > Trichosanthes truncata. The sequence continues at coordinate 39,040,625 of JAWPNB010000004.1, read as the reverse complement.
AAAATACATTGGATTATGTGAGTACTTTGAGTGATTTGAGACTTTGGGAGAGAGAAATAGGCAAATATAAAATTGTTTTTCTTTGTGGGCTAAACTTTTTTGGTTGGTTTTAGGGTTTCTTTAATTTTTTTATAATAATCTTCGGTTTGGTTCGATTTTTCAAGTTTTGAAAAAACTCAAACCGTGAACCGAACCAAATTCTACGGTTTTTTAAAGTTATAAACGGAGAAACCTATTTTTTTAAAATAATCGAACCAAACCAGTCGGTTTGTGTAACGACCAGAACCTACTAAGACTTTCTAAAGCGGAAGCACGACCTAGTTACCTTGCTCATGCCCGAAGATTCCGGCAGCATGACGACGTAACTAGGAGAAAACCAAAATTTACAACAACCTGATAAGAAATATGAGCACTTCTATAATTCAGGAAATAGACTCAGCACCCTCCAAACTACGATACATAGTGCTGAGCTCAACCATCAGACAGCCAAACCTAAGAACTCCTAACTAATTACACGAAAGCAAAGAATAATTAGGATTTACAACCAACACACTACATCAAAGAACAAGGAAACAAAACTAAAGGCTATACAAGGAAAAGAAATTTGGTGGAGTCTCCATAGTCTTGTCAAGTCATCACCTACGTCACCCGCCTCCCGAATGTGCTCTAATCTGCAAAACAAACAAAGTAGCAAACATGAGTATAAACATACTCAGTAAGTAGCCCTCTTAAGGGTCCAAAACTTCAAGATAACCTATCACGAAGGCAAACTTTCTTTACTTACACACATGCTCATACTTCAAATATTTACCTCGAATATTTACCTCAGTTATTTAAATGCTCATTCAACCAAACTTCGACTTTTACCACCTCCTGACTCAAATTTCGTGTCACGTCAGCGAGTTCTGTTACCTAGAACTCAAACCTGTGAAGGTCCATAACCCTCACACTCATCTCAATAGATAAATCACCCTTAGCCTAGCACACGGCAATAGGAAACACATCCCTATGCTCAACACAGTGGGGAATTACCCCTAAGCTAGCTCACAGGCGCTAGGGAACGCATTCCCTACACTCAACATAAATCTCTGGGGTCCTCGCCCCTATGCTAGCACTCACGGCAATGAGGATCGTAACCCTTATGCTCGTCACAACTCTCTGGGGATAACGCCCCTATGCTAGCCTCATTAACACCATTCTTGTCCTGGCACGTATATCTGCCTCTTAACCTCAACTCATCAACCATTCAACTACCACCCGCACACCCTACCTGAGTCTATCCCAGTATGGCATTGTCTCGAGCACTACCAACGAGCCATGTAATTTAGGTTGACTAAGGCCGTGAAAGAAAGTGACTCTCACGCCTCCATACAATAAAACATCACCCCTCTATGTTAGCATCCACGGCAATAAGGATCGTAATCCTTATGCTCGTCACACATCTTTGGGGAATCACCCCTATGCTAGCACCACAGGCCATAAGGATCGCAATCCTTACGCTCAACACAATGGGAAAATCATCTCTCAGCTAGCTCACAGGCGCTAGGGAACACATTCCCTACGCTCAACATAAATCTCTGGGGTCCTCGCCCCTATGCTAGCTCACAGGCGCTAGGGAACACATTCCCTACGCTCAACACATCTAGTCAACCTAGAGTTACAGACTCGTCCCAAGAAAGACATAAGATCAGGTGGCTCTTATTTTGTCAAGCTCTTTGCATTTTTGCACTACTTTTGGAATCTCTAGGGTAGTCTACCACACCAACATCATTTGTTATTTCCGGACCACATTCACAACCTGGCCCGAAGTTCACAAGCACATACCTGTGCAACCGGCACATAGCCCTTTATTCCTTTATTCCAGAATTCAGTTTCATAACCACCCTAGAATTCAAGACAACCAATAACCCTCTACTCACAATCGGACCCATTCAAAACTCGTTATATCAGCCCAACACATAAGACCATTCTAAACACATAAGATACGGTCCTCGACCCTGAGTATTGCATAACCTTAGGGTGCTCTACTTCAACCTCTAACCCAACATCTCAAAAGTTCAATTCATCCTTACACAACTCCCGACCCTATCTTCGAGCCATAACTGCGAGTACTGTAACCTAGAACCCAACTCGTGAAGGTCTATAACCCTCATACTCATTTCATTAGCCACACAGGCAACCTGGGAACACATCCCCTAAGCTAGCACACGGCAATAGAGAACGTATCCCTATGCTCATCACATTACATGTGTTCTAGACTTACAAACTCGCACGAAACAACAGGATTAGGGTTGGAAGTATCAATCTAACGGGTTTTCGTACTTTCACAACACATTAGGCACCTTTTGGGTCAATATCTTACTACAATCACCCTCATGCCCAAATCGCACACGCAAGTTGGCCCAGAGGTTTTAAACACTTTTAAGGGAAACATCCCCTAATTCACATCAACAGAGAGGAAAATAACCCTCCAGCCTTTCCAACTTCTATAATGTCTTACGCCTCATACATAATTACAGGAGAAACGAAAATCCTAACGGACCGATCCAAAAGGCTACCCCCTTCTTAGGCCAACACTAGAATGACCCACTCCACACTTCTTTTAAAGAGTTATTCGTAGCACATTTTACAAGCCCACCTTCCACAAACAATCACAAATGCATCTTTGTGACCATGCACCATAGTTTCCAAACTTGTTCGATCACAACCTTAGGTGATGCCTTAAGGTGCCAAACAAGTTAACCACATCCAACTCGAATTTAAGCCCTTTATTTTCATACTAGCTACATTCTAAAATCGCTTTTAGCTCAAACATCTCTCAAACAATTCCACTAACCATCACATGCTTCCTAAACACAATTATTGAGCTAGCATTCACAATTCATATATTTTCAAACAATAATCACATTCAAATAACAACTTAAAAGGGCTTAAATCCAAATGACTACTTACCTAAGCCGAATAAATAATTTACGAGCTTGATTCTTGCCCTCAATTCGATAGTTTGATCCTTCAATCGATATCCTGAAATCAAGTCCATTGGTTAACGATCAATCCAATTAAAATCCTTATTTAAATTCGATTGAGTAACGAAATTACCCAAGTCAAAACACGATCATAACCGGGACCGTTCGAGCTCGAAATTTGAAATCGGAGATGGCGGCATGTGCGGCGGCGAACGGCAGCGCGTGGGGCTTCCGATCGGCTCGTGGCTCACGGATCTGGACAGATTCGGCCCTTTCCGGTCGAATCTACTTGCGAACCGGCGATTTCTTGAAATAAACGAGCTCCGGCGAGGCAAAAACTGCAACACCGGCGATTTCGGGGCTCCGGCGAAACTGCGGCGAGACGGCACCGGCGAGGCTTGAGTTGAGCTCCACTCCGTGCCCGAGGGAGCTTCAGATCCGACCGGTCATTGTGGGTTGCAGCAAAACGAAGGGAAGAAGCCGGCGGTGAAGGATGAGCTCCGGCGAGCTGTCGGCACTCGCGAAATCGCTACTGCCGGCGTGTATCTACGGCGAAGACGGAAGCTGGGTTGAAGTCGGCGGCTCCATCTGCTGCTTACGGCGGGAGAGTGAAAGAGACATGGCGAGAGAGAGACACGGCGGAAGAGAGAGACACGGCGGGAGAGAGAGAGACACGACGGGAGAGAGAGACACGGTGGAAGAGAGAGACACGGCGGGAGAGAGAGAGACACGGCGGGAGAGAGAGAGAGAGAGAATTTGGTGAGGGAGAAAGTTTCGAGGAGGAAGAAGATAAAAGAAATAAAAATAAATAAAAATAATAATAATAAAAATAAAATAATAAAATAATAAAAAAAATCAGTGGATAATGATGGTTTTTTTTTAAACAGAATGTTACAGTTTGGTTCGGTTCCTCGATTTTCTCGATTGTTGCAAACCCCTAGTTTTGAGCGCTTAATTTTTTCCCATTTCACTTTTTTGACATATTTTGATATTTTTTTAATACTTTTTTTTGCGACATATTTTCTTATTCTTTTTAATAATTTTTTTGTGTGCGTGTGATTGATTTCAGTACCCGTGTTTTCTTCCTTTTTTTTAAATATTTTGTTTATATATATGTTTAGAAAAGTTTAATACTTTAATAATTTAAAATTTTATGGAAAACTATACGTTCAATTATAGTAATTAATTTAGACTTTTATTTTTTATAAATTTAAATGGTAAGTCACATTTTATTTAAATAATTTTATCTACAAAGGACTTACCCTTTACAAATATAAAATATAACAATTTTAATTCTAATTTTTCCTTTCAATTTAATTTTTTTTCTTCATATCAAATATAAATAAAAATAAACAAAAAATATTTTTAAACGTTAGTAAATTATGCTTTAATACTTAAATCTATAAGAAACTATAATTATTATAAAACAAAAAACTATAATTATTGAAAAGAAAAAAATTATGATTATTAGGTTAAATTACACATCTAGTCCCTAAACTTTGAGGTTTGTATCTATTTAATCATTGATTTTTCAAAATTACAAATTGAGTCCCTCGACTTTAGAATTTTTTAAAATTCACTGGTCAAATAGATACAAAAGTAAAATTTTAGGATTCCATTAAACATAAAATTCAAATTTATATCTCATAGATCAATTAATTTTTAAAAATTTTGAATTTGACAGGGACCTATTAGATACAAAATTGAAAGTTCAAGGACCTATTAGACCTAAAATTGAAAGCTTAGGGACCTATTAGACACTTTTGAAAGTTTAGGGACCAAATAGATACGAACCTCAAAGTTCAGGGACTAAACTTGTAATTGAACCTAATTATTATTTCAAGTTTCAATTTTTGTTATATATTTATATAAAAAATAAGTTAAAATACCATTTTGGTCTCTGTACTTTGAGACTTATTTGACTGTAGTTCTTATACTTTCAAATGTCCAAATTTAATCATTGTAATTTCAGTAAATCTTAAAATTAGTTTATGTTGTTAGTTTATTGTTCACATTTCCAACAAAAATATTTAGTCTCTATTCATCTTCCTTCTATAAATTTTAGAAAAATATTCATATATATAAGAACTAATTTAAGATTTATTGAGAGTACATGGACATTTGAAAGTATAATGACTAAAATAGAATGAGACCTAAAGTACAGGAATTAAAATGGTATTTTAACCTAAAAATATTAGTCATATTTTCTATTAAACAAATGAATATCAAAGTATATCAGGTACCATAACATTCTAAATCCGCCACTGACAGGAGGTCCTGAGTTTATTTAACATGACTTGTAATTCTTTTAAAATTCATTTCATATTGATAGTCCATATATGTATAAATTAACATGTAGTGAATCAAAATAATATGAAAAAGACTATTGGGCAATGCTTTCAAGTTTAACTATGCTTTAATTTAATGTTAATATATATTTTCATCAACGCATTAAATACCACTAAGAGGAAATGGAAGCTGACTAATAAATCAAGATTACGGTGTAATTAAACAGATAATAAAACTAGATGGAGGACTGATGAAGAGTTTGCTAGAGAAATGTTGGCAGGAGTAAATCCTATGATCATTCGTCGTCTCCAAGTAAATGTTATTTTATTTTATTTTATTTTTTTACAAATTGTATTGAAAATTAACTTTTGTCGATTTTTCTTTATAATTTACTTCCATTGAATCTTTGCACATTTAACTACAGGAGTTCCCACCATCAAGCAAGCTTGACCCTAATGATTATGGTGATCAAACCAGCAAGATAACTAACGAACACATAATGCATAGTTTGGATGGACTTACGGTAGATGAGGTAAATTTTCTATTTCTAAAAATATGGCTAAATATATTCGGTGTTTGGCTTCCCTTTTCCTTCAATTTTATCAAAAATCTTTTGAAAGTTTCAATTTCATCTCTTATGTATTGAATTCTTTTAGTTGAGTTCTTACCATCACTAAATGTTAATGATGATATATGAATTTTAAATTAGTAACTTTTATGAGATTGTCAATTGTTAGCATATTAACGTTTCAATAAGCCAATTTTCAATAACAATGAACGTTTTTGGGTCAAGTCAAAGTTAACATTGGTGTTAATTCACATTAATGAGCTTTTTATTTTATGGACGAGTGGTACCCCTATTTCACCAAATTTAAATATAAAGTATTTTCAACTCAACTAGTAAAACATATTTTGATATAACATCATTTTGTTAGTCAGTTTTATTATTTTGTGATAATAAAAACTTAAATGAAAAAATCTCAACATATCAAGGAGAAATTGAAAATTTTAAAAAAGTTTAGATATCAAATTGAAATACTACCCAAATATTAGGGACTAAAATAAAAATTTGACAAAAATAATTTTATATTAAAATTTTCCTGTAGTTGTAATAGTTTTAAGATTCTTATAATTTTGACTTAGTTTCAATTTTAGTCCTATTATTCTAAACATTTCAATTTGCCCGTTAGTTTTATTTTTGCCTTTATTAGAAAAGACATTTTGCAATTCAAAATTTATGGTTTAAAGCCCTTGAACTTGCGCATCCAAAAATTTTTTTAATTTATTTTAGTGGTTTTTTTTTTTTAAATTTAAAATTTGACTTTTGATCCTTTCACTTATTAACACTTTCTAATTTTGACTTTTGAGAACTTTCAAAATCACATTCAAATCTGTACACCACTTTTACTATTGGTCATTTATAGGGGAGGGAATCTTTGAGCTACGAGACGTAGATTATAATTTAGATCATTTAATAATCATTTTGTTTTTTATTTTCTATTTTTGAAAGTGAAACTTGTTTCCTAATAAGTTGTGGTAAGTTTTTTCATCTCATTTAAAAATACATTTGAATTCTAAGCCCAATTTCAAAATCAAAATTAAGTTTTTGAAACTACTTTCTTTTTTTTCAAATTTCGGTTTGATTTTGAAAACGTTTCTAAAAGGTAGGTAATAAAACAAGAAAACTATTGGTATAAAGAGTGTTTATAAGCTTAATTTAAAAAAAAAAAATTAAAAAATGGTTTTCAAATGGGGCTTTAGTATTCTACTTTCATTGTTACATAAATCATATTTGATGTATTTTTTTTTTTAGAATTTTGCATCGTAAATATAAGAAAATTTGAACCAAATACCCTACCAAAGAAGATATAGATGTCTAATGTCTACTTGAGCCACGTGCAGGTTGATATTCTAAGGCATTCAAAAATATAATGTGACGATACAACCTCTTTCAAATTATGCAAATGTCGTCATATCTAGATTTGTTTTACGGTAGGGAGACTAAATATAGAGTTTAATGAAAATCCTTCTAACAGAAAATTATTAAGGTCCTATTTGATAACTATTTGGTTTTTTATTTTTTGTTTTTGAAAATTAAGCCTATAAATACTACTCTCATCTATGGTTTTACTTGTTTTGTCATCTATTTTTTGCCTATGTTTTCAAAAACCAAGTCATATTTTGAAAACTAAAAAAATTAATTTTCAAAAACTTGTTTTTGTTTTTAAAATTTGGCTAAGAATTCAAATGCTTCCTTGAATGGAGATGAAAACTATTGTAGAGAAATTGGGAGAAAACAAGCTTAATTTTTAAAAACCAAAAATCAAAAATCAAATGGTTATCAAACGAGGCCTAAGAGTTCAATACCAAACTCAAATTCTAAATATTTATAGATGAAAGTAGAGAACCAAAGTCATGTTTAAATAATATTGATTTTAAGATTTTAATTTCTTTTTATTTGATATATGGTGGTTAATATATTGCTTTCATTCTTATATAGGCAATCATGCAAAACAAGCTCTACATATTGGATTACCATGATATAGTAATCCCATATCTTAGAGAAATAAATACAAAGACTACTACAAGGACTTATGCTACCAGAACATTTCTCTTTCTAAATTGTAATGGGACTTTGAAACCTTTAGCAATTGAATTGAGCTTGCCACACCCTCAAGGAGACAAAATCGGAGTCTTTAGTAGAATATTGTTGCCACATGCCACAGGAATTGGTCAATCACTTTGGCAACTAGCTAAAGGATATGTTATTGTCAATGACGCTGGATACCACCAACTTGTCAGCCATTGGTAAAACTCTCAAATCCCTAACTTGCTCAAAATAACATAAAATAACATAAACATAATAATTGTTTGAGGATGTATTAAACTATGTTCCAGATTTTAACTTTTTTTTTAAAAATTTTCTAATAAAAAAAAAAAAACTTGATCGAATAGTAGATCATTATTATTATTTTAAGAATTATTGAAGTATAAACATAAATCATGATGTAGGAATAAGTTAGGGCGAAAAGTTAAAACCAAAAAAGACTGACCAAACTAATTGATTAACTCAATCGGTTTGGCAACTTTTATGATAATGATCAGTTCAATTTCTTTTTTTTAGTGCTTTTTTTCGCTTCTTTGTTGATTTGGTAAATTTAGTGTTTTTTTTTTTTTTAAATGACAGTTTCAGTTTTTTTAGGTGATCAGTTTGGTCAATTAGACTTGGAAAAGGACTTCTTTTTTTTTTTTTTTTTTTTTTTATAATAATAATAATTATTATTTAAATAAAGTAATTAGGGGTGCATGTCTTGAAACTACAAGTTTGGTCCATTATTCAACACTCAGGTTATTTTAGTAGTTTTTTTTATAGTTAATTTGGGTCGATTTAATCAAATTACTTATTGGTAGTCGATTGCGTTAGCTTGTTTTTCAGTATAAAAAATATTTTTGAGTCGAATACCAAAACTTTCTACCTATATATTAGGTCGTCATCTATCGTGGTAAAAATCTGATATATATATCTTTTAAGATTAAAAAAAATTGATATCCTTACACCCTTAGACTTAATTGCACATTTAGCCATAAACAATCAACAACTTAGTAATTTTGTTTTGTTCAATTATAAATTTCATCCCTGAAATTTGAACACACTTCTTGAATATTAAAAAGTTTTAATTACATTTTTAACTTTAAATTGTTTTATTTAGTCTCTTGTGAATAAACAAAACATGCTAACTTAGTCAAACTCAATCGACCACATCATGCTAGCTAGCTAACTTAGTCGAATTTTATCTAATGGGCATGCTATATCAACATTTTGTTAATACTGTTAACAAGAAGGACTAAATATAGAAGTATAATCCAAGATTTAGAAATAATATTGAAACATTTTAAAATTTATATACTAAATAAAAATAAAATATTCAAAATTTAGAGACTAAATTTATAACGTAATCTAATTTTATTTAAAAAGAAAAACTTTTTTATGTAGTTCTAAAATGACACAGCTATATTTGTTAAGTTATTTTCTTAAATGTAGATTTTATTTACTTGATTTGCAGGTTGAACACACATGCAGTAATTGAGCCATTTGTTATTGCAACAAACAGACAACTTAGTGTTCTTCATCCAATTCACAAGTTGCTAGTTCCTCACTTTCGATACACCATGAAGATTAATTCTCTTGCCAGGGGAGCCCTTATTAATGCTGATGGCATTATCGAGAAAACTCAATATCCATCTAAATATTCTATGGAGATGTCTTCTATGGCCTACCGAAGTTGGAACTTCACTGAACAAGCACTCCCTGCTGATCTAATTAAGAGGTAACCATTTTAAAATATTCTTTTTTTTTTTCGATTTCCTATTGAGATTTCATCATGTCATTTTGAGTTATCTAATGATGGTTGTTCGTTTCTTTTGATAACAAATTTGTTTTTAGATTTTTTTTAAAAAATTTAAAAGTGATATGAGGAGGTCTTAAGTTGCTCATGCTTGGATATATTTCCAAATGTTGTAACTAGTCCAACCTTGATCTATGGACTTTACATATTCTAGAGAACAAGCACATTGTCACAAACTCACCCTAGTGGTGAGGTTCACTTGACTATGGCTTACTCTCTCCCACACATAACTTTTATATAGATCCTTGCTTCTACTCACCATATAATATTAGAAAACTTTGTGAAGAAAAGTCAACATTAAACTTTTATGTCCACAACCTACGTTTCTAGTATCATTCAACCATGATCAGCTTTGACCAACCACTATAAAAGAAACTTTTGGTGATTTTATAATTATCATCAAACACATAACTTTACACTTCTAATCTACATTCTTAAAAACGTTTCTCTATTTTTGATATCGTGAATTATAAGCTTGACTACAACAATTCTTTAAATCGACACCACATTAATGTTCCTAACTGTGCTAATATGTGTGAAGAGGAGAGGGCCAAGCCCTATGATCCCTAAACATAAGACCTCTGTCCTATGAAGTTTTAAGTTGATTATATTTCATTTTTAAGTGCTCCAATTATTCAATCCTTGATTCTCCTAGCCAAAAAGGACTCTTTGAATTCCCAAGAATAAGCATCACAACCTAGCTCATCCAAGGTTTAGCTGACCACAACTCAGCCTCTTCTCACACATGTGAATATAGATCATCTACCACTCATCATGTTCAATATACCTGTACCAACCAAAGTCAAGGGCCAACTTTCACAACCACATTATTTTGTGGGTTACTAGTGCTGAACAATTGTTATAAGCTTGGCTAATAACTATAAAAGGAATTGGAAAAAATACACTTTTAATTCTTGAGGTTTGAGTTTAGTTGCATTTGGGTCCTTAAGTTTTCAAACTCAACATTTTAATCTATGAGGTTTGAAATAATCTCCGTTACATTTGATCCTTACCGTTAATACTTTTGGTCATTTTGTTAATTTTATGTTATGTAGGCTAAAAAGATATTGTTTTTTTACTGGTGTGACATAAATATATTAATTTTATAATGTTAAGTGGTTGATGTGGCAAACATATTTATTATTATTTTTTAATATTAAAAAATTAAATTTTAAAAACTTTTTTTAATTTCTTTTTTTGAATATTCTATCTCTCTCTTCGTGCCTTCTCCTCTTCACCCTCACCACTATTATCCGCTGCCGACCCCACCCACTGATGGCCGATGCCGATTGCCTTATCTTTCTTCTTCTTCTTTCTTTTTCTTCTTCTTCTTTATCCTTTCCTCTTTCCCATATCACCGACATTGAAAGGATTTCTTCTGAAAAAAAAGGAGGAACTCCTCCCTTGCTTCAGTTTAAGATCTGAAATAAGGGAGCTCTCCTTTGCTTCAGATTAATTTGGATCTTGTCGGCAATGAGGTTTGACGGACGAAGGAAAAAGACAGAAAGAAGAAAAAGAAAGAAGAAGAGAAAAATAAAGATGGAGGTGATGGTGAAAGAGACAGCACCGACGATATTGGTGGAGTGGGAAAAAGGAAAGAGAAGGATGGGAGGAGAGAGAAAGAAGAGAGAAAAAAGAAAATAAAAAATGATATTAAAAATATTTTTTAAATAAAGAAATGTCATGTCAGCTTAATAAAATAATAAAAAAATATATCCAGTTATCTTTAATTTTTGTTACCTACAGTAACGAAAAAAATGATGACAGAGACCAAAAGAACCATTTTACAAAACTTCGGTGGCTAAAATGTTTGAGCAACCCAAATGTAACTATACTCAAACTTGAAGAACCAAAAGTCTATTTTTTTTTCGATGAATTTTTATCTCTCTAGGATGAACATTAAGCATAAATGATATGCATCTCTAAACTTCTAATTGATATTTTCATACATGGAGAATTTTTTATCCCTATGTAACCATATCCTTAACTTAGACCTCAACATTCCTAAGGGTAGGCGCCACATCAATTTCTTTAATTTCATAGTTGTCTCATTACTTTGTAGGCAAATACTCGAATTGATTAGTTTGTTAACGATCTAGTCATTGTTTTGTAAACAACTCTAAATTTACAAAATTAAGGTAACATTAGAATACATTTTTTTTTCTCATTTTCTATTTTTTAAAATTAATTAAGCCTAACCTACAAAAAATATTTTTGTTTAGTATTCACAATTTAAAATATTAATTTTGAAAAGTTGGCCAAATGTAAAAAAAAAAACATTAGATTTTTTAAAACTATTCTTTTTTTTTTAGATCATAAAATTTGGCTACGATTGAAAGTTTAAAAAAATGGCTATAATCTCTAAAGAAGTTTTAAAAGCAATATATTAAAAGCCAAATGGTTGTTGAGTAGTAGTAAGTATTAGATTACATGGGTTTCATCTCAAAACCAATTGGCAATGGAAGGAGTAACTCATATATTTTATAAATTGTGAGGTCAATTGTGAGGTCACTCTTCATCTTTCAGAGGTGGGATCCTCAATATGATGTCTCTTTTGAGTTGACCATTCTTGAATCGGATCCCAATTTTAATTTTTTTTCGACTGAATACCTGTTTGGGTTTTATTGGACCGAATACCCGTTTGGGTTAAAATGGTGCCTTTTTAGGTTCACAATTCTTTGGATCCTAATTTTATTTTTTTTAACCGAATACCCGTTTGGGTTAAAATGGTGCCTCTTTGGGGAATCCTAATTTTATTTATTATTTTTTTTTAATTTTCATTATTTTTTTATTTTTTATTTTTTGGGACCAAATATCCGTTTGGGTTTTATGGGCTCTGATACCATATCAAGATTACATGGGGTTTCATCTCAAAATCAATTGGCAATGAGAAGAGTAACCCATGTACCTTATAAATCGTGATGTTGCTCTACATTTTTCCAATGTGGGATCCTCAACATGCCCCCTCAAAATGATGCTTCTTTGGGTTCACCATTCTTGGATTGGATTCCAATTTTAATTTTTTTGGACCGAATACCCGTTTGGGTTTAATGAGCTCTGATACCATATTAGATTACATGGGCTTCTATCTCAAAACCAATTGATAATGGGAGGAGTAATCTATATATTTTATAAATTGTGAGGTCACTCTTCATCTTTCAGAGGTGGGGACCTCAATAGTAAGAAATGTAGTTTTTGTCGATTGTTCTTTTTTTAAATTTCATTACAATTTCCAAAGTATCCTTAAAAAGTGAGGATAAAAATGAGGAGATCATTGTTAACAAAAAAAAAAAAAAAGATTGATTTTTAAAAATAGAAAAATAAAAATTACAACCATTATCAAATTGCGGCATTTGTTTTCAAAATTTAAGTTTGTACATCATTATGTCTTTATTTCACCTATGATGTCACGTTCTTCAAGAAAAATAGTCTTCATAAAAGATTGTTGTCTTTCGTTTAAAAAATTAGTCATAGGATGTCCTATTTTAGAAATGACATACATAGAGCCTAGAGATAAAAATTAATCTAGTTCTCTTCGGTTTCCAATTTCACTTTACTAAATATCACTTCATTCACGTGTGATTTGTTTAGAGGAGTTGCAATTGAGGACGCAAGCGCCCCACATGGACTTCGATTACTAATAAATGATTATCCATATGCTGTTGATGGACTTGACATTTGGACAACAATCAAAACATGGGTGTTTGATTATTGCTCCTTCTACTATGAGGATGATGATATGATTTGTAATGATATAGAGCTCCAATCATGGTGGAAAGAGCTTCGAGAAAAGGGTCATGAAGATAAGAAAGACGAACCATGGTGGCCGAAGATGCAGAATGTTGAAGAGCTAATAAATAGTTGCACGATTATCATATGGATTTCTTCAGCTCTTCATGCTGCAGTAAACTTTGGACAATATCCTTATGGTGGTTTCCTTCCCAATCGGCCATCAACAAGCAAAAGCTTCCTACCTGAAGAAGGCACAAATGATTATCAAGAGCTACAGCTAAATCCCGAACAAGTTTTCTTGAAGATATTCACTTCAAAACCACAAAATGATCTTTTGAATATCTCAACCATTGAACTTCTATCGACACATTCTCGTGATGAGTTTTATTTAGGTCAAAGAAGTAATCCAGAGTGGACCTTTGATCAGGAGGTTTTAGATGCGTTTAAGAAATTCAAGGATCGACTAGTTGATATTGAAGAGATGATTGTTAAAAGAAACCAAGATTCCACATTGAAAAATCGAGTTGGACTTGTGAAGATGCCATATACTCTGCTACATCCCAGCAGCAAAGAAGGCCTTACATGTCAAGGAATTCCCAATAGCATTTCTATTTGAATATAGTTTGTGATTCTTTAATGACTTTGTATTGTTTTGAGTTTTGATTTTATTTTATGTACTAATTCATGATTCGTATGGAATGGTTAATGTTTCAATAAACGAAGGGGCATGGAGTTTTTTTTTTCTTTATTAGATCAAGTTTCATAGAGTTAGTTCTAATTATAGTCCTCTGTTTAATTGGTTTATAATCAATATTTACAAAGAAATTTTTATTAGATATAATGAGAGTTCAATGTGATGTTTTTTCAATTTTTTTTTAAAGAAAACTGAGTTTAGTATGATGTTTGAAATAGTAAAATTTTGGACAAAATATACTTTTAGTCATTGAGGTTTGAAGTTAGTGTCTATTTGGTCCATGAGATTTCATAGACAACAAGCAGCATGCAGGCAACGCGTAGAATGAGCGTGGTCGAGCGCTCTTCATGTCTCCATGGCATCAAGGTGCTGAAGGAGCTAAATGTGGATTGAGGGTTGTGCATGATTCCAAGTCGTGTGCTTGGGGTTATTTGCTAAATGTGTCATGGAGTCGATGTCAGCATGACTTCCTTAATTTTATGTTTTATGTTCTAACAGTTTTACTTTTTAAAGATGTGTTGCAAATAAAACTATTTCAGTTGGTCTAACGTTATATTTTATGTTTTACAATGTGCTTGTTTGCTAAACTAATGCCCCATTTGTATAAAACCAAGGTGAAGTCAAATCTTCCCATTAATCTTGACAGCAACAAGTATTTCTATGTAAAACACCTGTTATAGCTGAATCAATGGACATGCTATTTTCAACCTTATCCTCTGCTGTATCATTGAGATTTTTTCTGCATTATGTCCTTCTCTTGTTAAAGGCCCTATTGTACCGTGCATATGTTTATATAGCTCTCCTTTCAGGGAATAAGAACGTATGGGAATGAGATTTAGTTTTCTGCAATTCCTTGACTTCTTGTACTTTAATTTTACTTTTATTCCATAATCGTCCTAGTTTTTTGTCATGGGGTGAAGAGAACTTTATTTATGATAGGTCCAAAAACAATATAACAACAACCCACCAAGATCTCCTCCAAGACAATCAACCAGAAAAGATATTCCAATGCACCACAAATTATTCACCAAATAATTCTCAATTGATCAACCAGCAATGGACAGTAGTAAACCACAAAAGATTGCAGAAGACTAAATGCAAACAACACACAAATTATACGTGGAAAACCTCTTCGATGTGAAGAGTAAAAACCACGGGACTTGTGAGGAGTCCACCCTTGTCACCTTCTCTTATTATGATAAAATTGAAGGAAAAATAACCCAAATCAGTCATACAAAGGTTCACAACCCACCAACAGTTCCATACAAAAGAGAACAACAAAAGAGAGATGAAAGATTAAACAAAACACCCAGTTTTCCAGATTTCGTCTATCAGCGATTACCGACAAACCGAAGCTCAAAACAACGATCCAACCGTTCAAAACATGACCCTATGTGTCCTCAACAAGCTGACCAAATTTCAGCAAGATCCAACGGTTGAAACTCCGGCAATTGACAACTTTGTAGAAGCTGTCTCTGAAAAACCGAACTCATCTCTCCCTCTCCGTTTTCTGTATTATTCTTTCCGTTTCTCTCTTTTTTTTTTAGGTCATACCCCCCTAAAAAAAAACCTAGGCTTTCTAGATAAGCCCACACATTTAACCCCAAATGGGCTAAACATATAACCCAACATTTTGGGCCCACGAACATAAGAAAATAACTTTGTTTGTCTGACAAATGGGCTGGACACCCATAACAATCTCCCCCTCCAGCCCCATTACGGGGAAGACACAATCACATTCATGATCACTTGAACCTCATCCCGACAAGCTTACTACAAAGCTCAACCTTGCTTCCAGGAACTATTTTAGTTAGCATGTCTGCACTATTCTTGTCGGTGTGGACTTTCTTCAATTTCATTCTCTTCTCTTCAATCACATCTCGCAGCCAATGATATCTAATGTCAATGTGTTTGGTGCGAGCATGATACATTGAATTCTTGCTCAAATCCATAGCACTCTGACTATCACAGAATACTACATACTCACCTTGTTTCAAACCCAACTCTTGAAGGAATCTTTTAAGCCATAGCATCTCCTTGCTTGCTTCCACTGCTGCAATATACTCTGCCTCAGTTGTGGACAATGCTACACATTTTTGTAGCTTGGATTGCCATGAGATGGCTCCCCCTGAAAATGTAAACACATAACCTGAGGTAGATTTTCTGTTGTCAAGATCACCTGCCATGTCTGCATCAGTATATCCTTGAAGTATAGGTTTTTCACCTCCATAACACAAACTCAATTTGGAGGTGCCTCGCAAGTACCTGAAGATCCACTTCACTGCTTCCCAGTGAGCCTTACCTGGATTGGATAAGAAACGACTCACTAAACTGACTGCATGTGTAATATCAGGTCTAGTACACACCATAGCATACATCAGAGAACCAACTGCAGAAGAATAAGGAATGGCTGACATAGCTTCTTTCTCCTTCTCAGTTGTAGGACAAGCTCTCTTATCTAGCTTGAAGTGAGTTGCTAACGGTGTACCAACAGGCTTAGCATGCTTCATATTGAACCTTCCAAGAACCCGTTCAATATACTTCTCTTGGGATAACAACAATTTCCCAGCTTTCCTGTCACGAGTAATTTCCATGCCTAAAATTTGCTTTGCAGGACCCAAATCTTTCATGTCAAAAGACTTGGACAAGTCTTTCTTCAAACTTTGAATCATATCTGCATCTTGTCCAACTATTAGCATATCATCTACATATAAAAGAAGGATGATGAAGTTACCTCCAGGAAACTTTCTAAAATACACACAAGAATCGGCTGTAGTTCGTTTATAATAATTGCTTGTCATAAACGAATCAAATTTCTTGTACCACTGCCTTGGTGCCTGTTTAAGCCCATAAAGACTCTTCTTCAACTTGCAAACAAGTTTATCTTTCCCTTTTTCTTCAAATCCTTCAGGTTGCTCCATGTAGATCTCTTCATGCAAATCACCATGTAAAAATGCAGTTTTTACATCAAGTTGCTCCAACTCAAGATCAAGACTTGCTACTAAACCCAACACTGTTCTAATAGATGTCATTTTGACCACCGGAGAGAATATCTCATCAAAGTCAATGCCCTTTTTCTGGTTGCATCCCTTTACCACTAATCTGGCTTTGCGCTTTACTATCTTCTCGCCATCCTTTTTGTACTTGAAAACCCATTTGTTTCTCAAGACTTTCTTGCCCTTTGGAGGTTGTACTAGCTCATAGGTTTCATTCTTTTTCAAGGAATTCATCTCCTCCTTCATTGCTTCAAGCCACTGGTCTTTCTCATCATGAGACAAGACCTCTTGATAATTCTCTGGCTCCCCACCTTCACTAACTAGAATGAACTCTGAGCTTGGATACCTTGTTGAAGGTTTACGCTCTCTTGTGGACCTTCGAACCTGTGTATCCTCTACTTGAGGGGCAGATTGCTCCCCCTGCTCATGAACTTCTTCATGAATCACTTCGTCATGCACATCTTCCCTATGAAATTCTTCATCAGATGAAGAGTCATCAAGATCATCATCATCAATATGATCTGGTATATTACCATCAGGTTCTACCTCATCAACATCATCATGTACATCATCAAGTACATCCTCAACATTCTCATTTGACGACTGAATAACAGAAGGAGTAGAAGTGGAACCATTAGTAGTATCAAAAGACAATTTCGAAATAGAAGTGTACCTTGTACTCAGAAGATCTGCACCCTTCTCGTGCTCAAAGAATACTACATCTCTGCTTCTCACTACCTTTTTCTTTTCTGGATCGTAGAGCCTGTAACCATACTCTTCATCCCCATACCCAACAAATACACATGGATTAGTCTTCGAATCAAGTTTTGACCTCTGTTCTTTAGGCACATGCATGTATGCCTTGCTGCCAAAGACTCTCAGATGCGAATAAGTGGGATCACGTCCCTTCCATGCTATCTCTAGAATATCATGACTAAGAGGAATCGATGGAGATCGATTAATCAAATACACGGCACAATTCACTGCTTCAGCCCAAAATGTCTTAGGAAGATCAGACATTCTAAGCATGCATCTCACCTTCTCTACAATGGTTCTGTTCATCCTTTCAGCAACTCCATTGTGTTGTGGTGTGCCGGGCTCTGTCTTCTCATGTCTAATGCCATGTTGTGAGCAATAGTACTTGAATTCATTCGAAGTATACTCACCACCATTGTCAGATCGAAGACACTTCAACTTTCTTTCGGTCTCCCTTTCTATCATAGCATGAAACTTTATGAAAATCTCAAACACTTGGCTTTTTGTCTTCAACATATACACCCAAGTTCTTCGAGTAGCATCATCTATGAAAGTGACAAAATATCTATTGCCACCAAGAGACTCTACCTCAATAGGACCACAAACATCGGAGTGAACTAACTCCAATTTACCTTGTCTTCTAGTGGACTTTCTAGAAAAAGAAACTCTATGCTGCTTACCTGCCAAACAATGATCACAAGGGTCAAGAGAAACTGTTTTATCAACCAGAATAAGAGATTTACCTGCCAACAGTTTGATCCCCTTGTCGCTCATATGTCCTAGCCTTCGATGCCACAAATTAGGAGAATTGTTTTCTTCAACTGCATTCAGCTCACTAGAACATACCCTCAAGTATGTTTTATACAAAGAGCAACACAACTCACCACGAGCAACTGTCATCGAACCTTTAGACAATTTCCATTTACCATCACCAAAGGTATGTTGAAACCCTTCTTGATCAAGGACATTTGCAGACAATAAGTTAAGGCGTAAATCAGGAATATGGCGCACATTCTTTAATGTAAGCATGCACCCAACACTTGTCTTCACACGAATATCACCTAACCCAACAATGTTAGCTGAGCTCTTGTTTCCCATCTTCACACTACCAAAATCACCAAATTGATAGTTCATGAAGTACTCCTTTTTGGGAACACAATGATATGAAGCACCTGAATCTACCAGCCACTCTGTGTCTGAACCCTCTACATGATGACACTCACTAGTTGCACAAATCAAAGTGACATCACCATCACTCGTAGAAGTGACTGTTGCAGTATTTTTATCATCTTCTTCCTTTTGTGAGTCCTGTTTCTTACCTTGTTCTTTCTTCCAACGATAGCAAAACTTTTTGATATGGCCAGGCTTGTTGCAGTAATAACATGTCTTAGTCTCTTTGTCTCTAGACTTGGACCTCCCCTTTGAGTTACCACGGCCTTTAGGTCCTTTACTTTTGCTTCTTCCACGATTCTCAACAAGAAGAGCATTCGAATTATCAACTCCCATCTCCTTTCTTCTTATCTCTTCATTGAACATGCTTTCTTTAATCATATTCACAGATAGAACACCTTCTGGAGCAGAGTTACTAATAGTCACAACTAAGGTTTCCCAACTGTCTGGCAAAGAACTCAACAAGAACAAAGCCTGCAATTCAGCATCAAAAATAATCTTCATAGTAGTCAACTTGTTAATAATATCCTGGAAGTCACTTAAATGCTCAGAAACAGACTTCCCACCCTTCAATTTCAAATTAACAAGTCTCTTGATTAATGAAGCTTTATTATGCGCGGTCTTCCTTTCATAAAGACCTTCCAATTTCTTCCACAAATCATATGGGTCGGACTCTTTAGACACATGGTTGAAAATGCTAAGATCAACCCATTGCCTAATAGTCCCCAAGGTCTTCCTTTTTAACTTAGTCCAATCTTTCTCTTCCATTTTCTCTGGTTTTGAAGGTTTAGCAATGGTGCCATCAGCTTCTATGGTTGTTTCAATTGGATCATACAAATCTTTGCAAAACAACAAATCCTCCATCATCGGCCTCCAAATGGAATAATTGGTTGATGTCAGTCTAACCATTGAATTACCTCCACTACTGCTAGTAGACTCCATAACAATGATTAAATTAAACCTTGGCTCTGATACCAACTGATAGGTCCAAAAACAATATAACAACAACCCACCAAGATCTCCTCCAAGACAATCAACCAGAAAAGATATTCCAATGCACCACAAATTATTCACCAAATAATTCTCAATTGATCAACCAGCAATGGACAGTAGTAAACCACAAAAGATTGCAGAAGACTAAATGCAAACAACACACAAATTATACGTGGAAAACCTCTTCGATGTGAAGAGTAAAAACCACGGGACTTGTGAGGAGTCCACCCTTGTCACCTTCTCTTATTATGATAAAATTGAAGGAAAAATAACCCAAATCAGTCATACAAAGGTTCACAACCCACCAACAGTTCCATACAAAAGAGAACAACAAAAGAGAGATGAAAGATTAAACAAAACACCCAGTTTTCCAGATTCCGTCTATCAGCGATTACCGACAAACCGGAGCTCAAAACAACGATCCAACCGTTCAAAACATGACCCTATGTGTCCTCAACAAGCTGACCAAATTTCAGCAAGATCCAACGGTTGAAACTCCGGCAATTGACAACTTTGTAGAAGCTGTCTCTGAAAAACCGAACTCATCTCTCCCTCTCCGTTTTCTGTATTATTCTTTCCGTTTCTCTCTCTTTTTTTTTTAGGTCATACCCCCCTAAAAAAAACCTAGGCTTTCTAGATAAGCCCACACATTTAACTCCAAATGGGCTAAACATATAACCCAACATTTTGGGCCCACGAACATAAGAAAATAACTTTGTTTGTCTGACAAATGGGCTGGACACCCATAACAATTTAAACATTGTATTTATTTAATTTCTAACTTTTTTTTTTAATTCAACAACATTTGGGAGTGGGAGGATTCGAACCCGTGACCTCTTGGTCATAAGTATATACTTCATGTCAGTTGAGCTATACTCTTGTTTAATGTTTTACAGGCGAGTTGTGAAAGATTATGCTTATTTAATCTTTTTATTTTCAAACTCTTTTAATTATGGGGAGATTGGAATCTTTTAACCTAAAAAAGTTTATTAATATCTTAAATCTTGAGTTATATTCAAATTGAAAAATGATTAAAAATGTTTATTTGTCCTTTTTTTCAATAATTCAAGGGTGGGATGAACCATCGATTTTTTAGATGATAATAAGTATCTTATTCACTTAACTATGTTTGGATTAGCTTGCTCCATTATGTATTATTCTCCCTTTAAAAGCATTAATAAGTTTTGGGAATTTGTATATGCTTTTATATAGTATTCAAAAGGCAAGTGAAGGTGGGAGCTTGTCGTTAGTGGTTGAAGGTTGGCCGGAGAGGACGACGTGGCCGGAGGTGAAGGATGCTAAACGTGGGGAAGGCTAGGCGACTATGAATTAAGGGAGAGCGCATAAGAGAGAGAAAGATTATTGGGTGATCGGGCCATACCGTGGCTCTCTCCATAATGATGCCACGTGTGGTTGGTTAACCACTAGTTCACCAATCTAGTTAACTCTTTTTTTCTCTTCTCAATTTATGCTATTATTATTTTTTTAAGATTTCTTGGTTGACCAATAAGAAATTAGAGAGATTATTGAATTGGATTTTTCTTTTGACCAACATATCTTTTATTTCTTTCTTCCCATATTTCTTTTTTGTTTTATTTTTTATTTTTTTTCCATTTAAAATCTAAACGTTGCTCTTCTCCTTTATGTTTTTGGATTGGGTAAGCCTTTTCTTTTTTTAAAAAAATATAGTTATTGTTAAACTAATTTAAACGTTATTTTTCAAATAATTTTTTATAAATTTGTTAGATCAATTCAAACTTAACAAATAACATGCTATATCTATCAAAAATAATATTAAATAAATTATTTAGTTGACAAAAATCAAGCATTATAATTGGCTAGAATGACATTTAAAATTTTAGTTAAAGCAAATAATATTATCTACAACAATAATTTACCATTGTTTATTGTATTCCAACATGGAGAAAATATACATAATAAAAATGAAAAAAATAAGGGTTAACATGTTTCAATTTAAGAAAGAAAAAATTGTTCCTTTGAAAATTAACCAACATTACAATTAATTAAAAAGTTTTAATAATATATTAAATTCAACGTTAATTAAATTAATTAGGACAATATTTAGGGTAAAAAATGAAAATTCTATATGAATAGAAAAATAAAACTAAGGATTTATTCCTTCCAAATGTCAATGTTTAGCATCATTTTCAAGATTATGTAAGTCGGTAGAATTTAAATCTAGCATAATGAAAAACAAACAAAAATTGTGGCTTAATCAAATGCAAAATTCAATAAAAAAGTTGAAACAAAAAAAGAAATATGGAAAAACAAAAAGAAATTAAAAAAATGTTGGTCAAAAGAAAAATCCAACCCAATAATCTCTCTAATTTCTCGTTGGTCAACCAAGAACTCTTAACAAACTAATTAACAAAAATTAACAAAAATGAGAGAAGAGTTTCCGCAATATGAAAATAAAACAATTGTTTTTTAAAGAAAAAGGGTTAACTAGATTGGTTAACTTGAGGTTGACCGGCCACACGTGACATCTTAATGGGAGAGAGCCACGGCTAGATCACCCAATAAATTATCCTTTTTCTCTTCCCTTTCCCCTTCCCTTTGTTTCTATCCCTTTTTCTTTTTCTTTTCCTTTTGATTGAACTTTAAAAAAATAATAATAAAAGTAGAGAGTGTTTAGGTATGATAAAAAACATCTACATAATATCACAATGGTGACTATAGTACTAGTAAAAACCCATCTCTTACACGAAACCAGAAACCCATCAGTTCAGTCGAGGAAGCCATAGAGAGTTGGGAGTGGAGATGGGGTTATCGGAGTTATTGGTAAGTGGAAGAAAAAAGGTTAATGGTAAAGTAGTTTTATGTAGAGGCAAAAGTATTTCAGGAAGTAATCGAGTTGTTGATGAAGTGAATTGAGCTGCTAATGAAGCCAATCGATTTTGGGATAAAATCAACGAGTGCTTTGGAAGAAAAGTTTATGTTCAACTCATCAGTGCTACAGATCAATGTAAATTTTTTTCCTTTTCCTTCATTTCTCTTACCAATAATTCTTCACTCTTTTAAAATTATTAATCTTTTTTAGATCTATCGTTTTCTCCACCTTCTTGCACTACATTTCTTTCTTGTTCTTAATTACGACTAGTTTTCACAGCATATTCAGTTACCAAATAGTTGTGTTTGACAACATTATATTGTATGGTAAATAAAACTAATAATGATGAGTTGGATTTGTTTGGGATATTCATTCACCCATCATTTTATTCTAAGTCGATATATATAACGCAATCTATTTTAAATCACTTGTTCTGACACATATTCATTTCTAAAATCTAACAAATTAAATTTAAGTTTTGTTTCATATTTTTTAGTATCTTTCTCACAAAATTAAATCCGCTCGGTTATTAGTTTTGCAAATACATTAGCTTCAAAATCAGTGTTTTTTTTAATACCAACTTGTTTGTCATAAACTGTTTTTTCATGTCTAAAATTGAAATTAACACTAATTTATTTCACAATATAGTTTTTTTTTTAAATCATCGTTGACAACAATTTTTTTTTTTACAACTACAATCATTCCAGACACAACCTTGTTGTGACCTACTATCCTTTGCAAGGTAAATTACAATTTTAATCTTCAAAATTTTTCTTTCAGTTGAGGTTTTTAGGAATAGATCTCTAAATGATCTCTAATATCA
The DNA here is from genome assembly GCA_033996785.1 of Trichosanthes truncata. Taxonomy (NCBI): domain Eukaryota; kingdom Viridiplantae; phylum Streptophyta; class Magnoliopsida; order Cucurbitales; family Cucurbitaceae; genus Trichosanthes; species Trichosanthes truncata. Next base: position 39,016,949 of record JAWPNB010000004.1, on the reverse strand, counting down.
ATTTTCATATTAGTTTAGTTAGCAGCCTTTTACTATTAATTATACGATATTAATAAGGCTAAACGTAGCATTAAAAAATAATGTTATATTACTCATGCAGGAAAAACATATATTTTTTAAAAAAAATTCTTTACTAAATTAAAAATCAAAACAATCCAGCTCAAAATAAACTTCAAATTGTTAGAAATTTTAAAGCTGCCAAACGAAATAATTTTTTAAGTTCAAAGAATAAAATAAAAATTAAAAATATTTCATTGGATAAAGAATTTCTGGATGAAAAGATGACACGTTTATTGAGAAGGCTGATTGGATGACTGACTACATGACCTCCACCCATACAATGCAAATTCAAAAGATATTAGCTAAATCATAAATTTCGTGCTCAACTTGAGTTTTAATTTAGTCTCTATAATTTGATTTTTCTTATAGATCATTTTTAAGTCTACATATATAGTCAATATGGTAATTTAAACAAAAATATTAGTTGTTTTTATTGCTAAGGCAATCAACTTTGATTATTTATTATTATTTTTTAATTCAACAAATGTAAGAGGGGAAGGTCGAACCATCAATCATAGAAAAGGTAATATGTGCTTCATTAATTAGACTATTCTCATTTTGCCAATATTGTTCCTTTAATTTTTTTTGTTTATTTTCCTACAAGAAAGGTTATCAACACGTCTTAATCTTGAGTTACACGCAAATTAATAAATGATTCAAATATTTATAAGCATTTTTTTAGTTCAATAATTTAAGGATGGAATTCGACCATCAATCTTTTGAATGATAATAGATATCTTATCTACTAAGATGAGTGTTTATCTGCCTTCTTCCTATATTATTTTCTCTTTAAAAACATTAATAAGTTTTTGGGGATTTGGATGTGCTTTTATACAGCATGTAACAAGCAGGGGAAGGAGGGAAAGAAAGCTTACCTTGAAGAGTGGACTACCAAAATGAAATCTGCCCGTGGAAGGGATTTTGTGTCACTTAAAGTCAATTTTGATTGGGATGAAGAGATGGGAATTCCAGGAGCTTTCTTGATAAGAAACGGACATTCAAGTAATTTTTTCCTGGAGTCTCTCACTCTTAAAAATGTTCCTGGCCATGGAAGGATCCACTTTGACTGTAACTCTTGGATTTACCCTAATTCTATAGAATCCAAACGTATTTTCTTTGTCAACAAGGTAATTCTTCGTTCAAATTTTATTTCAGTTTCTTACTTCTAACATTAGTAATGGCCTTAATGTGATATTCAACTTTTGGAATTGAAGAGACACTAATGCATGCTAGCTAGCTTATTGCTAATTAAAAACATTGAAAGATCAATTCTTTTTGAAATGACCTAAACTCTTATATGCTGCATAGAATTATTAAGTGATAGGCCTTGCCTCAACAATTTTATTTATGAGCAATAACAAGTGCCAAGGGAAGTTTAGAGAGCTTCCCACCTCTCCCAATTCTCAAAGAGAATACCAAAATTACAGAATAGCCAAAAGATACCCCTCACTGTCTAACCTCCCCCCCTCAAATACCACCACACTCCAGCCCTTCTAACTAACCATCACTTGGGCCCCACACTCAACAAACTTAACAAACTTAATTCATACCTATACCCCTCTTCCCTTTCTTACTAGTGTACACTTTCGTAATTGGGGGCCTATCATTACCCGCCCCCCACAAAGCCACCTTGTCCTCAAGGTGGAAGTCTGGAAATTGATCACTAATAGTAGCAACCGGCTCCCAAGTAGCATCTTCCACCGGAGCATTCTCCCAACGAATTAGTACTTCCACATTATCTTCACTATTTGCTGGTTCCCTCAGCCTAAGGACTTCCGCTGGCTGCCAGTTAATAGACAAAGCTGGTGCGATGTTTGGGGGAATAGAAATCACTGGTAGATTATGACCCACGGCTTTCCGTAATACCGACACATGAAACACTAGATGGATATTAACTCCTTGGGGCAACGCCACACGATAAGCCACCTGCCCAATCCGAGCCACAATCTGAAATGGCCCAATAAAACGTGGCGCCAATTTAGGATGTTTATGCTGAGCCAAAGAAGTTTGTTTATATGGTCGAAGTTTAAGATAAACCCAATCATCGACCTGATACTAAACATCACGACGCTTAGTGTTCGCAAACTTCACCATTCTTTGCTGAGCCTTCAACAAACAATCCTTCAACGTACGTAGCATAACATCTCTGTCTCTGAGTTGTTCATCCACCTCGGCCACTGTTGATGTGTCTGATAACTCTTAAAATAAGAGTTATAGGATATCATTTTTGGATTGAATTGTCATATTTTATCTCGAATTATCTTATAAATACCCTAGCTTTCATTTAGTTTGCTCTAAGTTTAATTTTGAAGTAGTAAAATTCTTATTAGAGCAAGATTATCATAATTAACGAGTTTTATATGATTGATTTAGGGTTTAATTTAAGAAGGACTTTTGAAGATTTTGAGCAGCAGTTTTATAACAGTTTGCTGGAGCAAATCGTGCAATTTGGGCCAATACCAATTTCGCACGTGAGAAGATTAATTCATTAAATGAGTTGGCAAATGTCAGATGACTCAGCCTATTTGGGCCAATGGGAGCTTGCCACGTCACTGGTCATGTCTAATCAGCCCTTATTTGCACAAACTAAGAGGTATTTAGGTTGGGCAGCCGTTTTACAAAAGAGAAGGAGAGAAGAGAAGCTAAAAATCTCGAAAAACCAGAAGAGAGAAAGCAGAAGGCGAGGAGAGCTTCGACTGGAAGGCCATCACCGGAGTTTTACCCAAAACGGAAGGTTCTCCAGTCGGAAAGACGCCGATGCTGGGTCAAGAAACTTGGGGCGGCATTTCGACTTCTCCTGCTATATTTTCTTCTGTCATTTAGTCGTTTTCTGTACTTAGTTTCATTATGTCTACATTTCTACTGTTTTTCCGTTTTCACTGTAGCATGAACTAATCACCATAAGGTGAGGATTAGAGGATGAGTGTTTTTAGCTAATGTTATAGTTGAGTAGACTTCATCTCCTTCGATTTGGTTTTTAAGGGATTTTATTCTTAGTTTGTTTTCGCTTGGCCAGCAGTTATGAACATCGTCCCTCTGATTTCTGGGAAGAATAGGAGGGGCTGAAAACTTGAAAACCACGTTAGCCTCTTGTTTAGGTTAGTCGCTAACTAAGTGGGTAGGTTAGGGATAGCCACTCGCCTAACGCACGTAAAGTACAGTGGGTTTATTGTGCTGAAGTAATTTAATTGCTACAGCATATATTCGGTGATTCGGGAGAATACCGTGTAGTCTGTAGTGAATCGAATGGAATGAATGTGTACTCAGTTGTAACTTAACTAATGCATGACCTACCTCTAATCCGAGCCTTTCGTTTAATTAAAGCACAAGTTAATCGTTCTCTGTTTTCTGAATCTTTACTCTGTTTTTCATGTTCTAGCATTAATTTTGTTCCAGCATTTGCGATTTCTTTTATTTCATTTCCATTGATAATTTTGAATGGTTACCAACTGAGTTACTAGGAATTGATTTAGTAAAGAGAAAAATTAATAGTCCCTGTAGATTCGATAATTTTACTTACCGCTTGCTACAGAAATATGTGTACACTTGCGCATAGACAATAGAATATCGCATAATTTCACATCACTCTAGCAAGTCATCAGTGTCTTTAACATACCCTAAAACTGGAGGTGGGGAACGCCCATACACAACTTCAAAGGGTGTTACTTGGGTTGAAGTATGTACACTAGTATTGTAACTATACTCAGTCCATGCCAACCACTTCGACCACTGTTTAGGAGTAGTCATAGTAAAACAACGCAGATAAGTTTCTACTCCTCTATTCACCACCTCCGTCTGTCCATCCGATTGCGGATGATAAGTAGTGCTATTCCGTAATTGTGTGCCCAAAGAACGAAAAAGTTCCTCCCAAAACAAACTTGTGAAAATTTTGTCACGATCCGACACAATACTCCTTGGACAGCCATGTAATCATACAATCTCACGCACAAAAACAGCAGCCACAGATATTGCTGTGAAAGGGTGTTTAAGAGGGATAAAGTGCGCGTACTTGGACAAACGGTCCACCACAACCAGGATTACTTCGTACCCATCTGATTTCGGCAAGTCTTCAATGAAATCCATGGATATATCTTCCCAAACACGATCCGGGATAGGCAAAGCCTGTAAAAGACCGGTAGGGGCCAAGGATAAATATTTTGCTTGCTGACACGTGGCACAATCAGCAACAAATGCCCGTATCCGTGCCTTCATACCCTTCCAATAAACTTCCTTAGACATCCCCTGGTAAGTTTTAAGTACACCTTGGTGGCCCCCAATTGGACTGTTATGAAACTCATTTAGTAATAAAGGAATGGTAGGTGAAGAGGATGGAAGAGCAATCTTACCTTTGTAACACAACAATTCCCCACGCAGTGAATAGCCCCTGGGAGCCGGATCTCCAGCTAATAAAGCTTGGTAAATTACATTCAATGAACTGTCTCCCTTAACTTGCTCTCTAAAAACTGTTGTGTTAAGGCCGCTAACGACACTTAATAACCCAAACTCAAGGGTTGGAGGTAATCGAGATAGTGCATCTGCTGTTGTATTCTCCAGACCCCATTTGTATTCAATAGTAAAGTCATAACCCAATAGTTTTGCTATCCAACGCTGATATTCCCCAGCAATAACCCTTTGTTCTAGCAGAAACTTCAAGCTCCTTTGGTCAGTACGAACAACAAAGCGACGTCCCAGCAAATACAGCCTCCACTTCTGAATTGCGAACACAATAGCCATTAGCTCGCGTTCATAAACAGCCTTAAAGCGATGTGTGGGTGGCAAAGCGCGGCTGAAATACGCTAAAGGTCGTTGGTTTTGCATAAGTACTACGCCCACACCCACACCCGACGCGTCCATTTCCACCACAAGTGGTTTAGAAAAATCCGGCAATGCCAACACTGGTATCGACATCATAGCAGATTTTAAAAGATGAAAGGCATCCTCGGCTTTCGATTGCCACAAAAAACTCCCTTTCTTAAGCAGTTGCGTTAAAGGAAATGCTATGGAACCATAATTTGCGACAAACTTACGATAATATCCTGTCAATCCTAGGAATCCACGCAACTCTTTAATATTTCGAGGCACTGGCCACTGACTCATAGCATCTAACTTCGAGGGATCAGCAGTAACACCTTCAGCAGAAACCATATGACCCAGATACTCTATTCGAGAGACACCAAATTGGCACTTCTTAAAATTGGCTACAAACTGATTATCCACAAGAATGCCCAATACTACGGTCAGATGATTCCTATGGTCACTCATTGTACTACTGTAAATCAGGATATCATAAAAAAAAACCAATACAAACTTCCGTAAGTGTGGGCGAAGGATGTCATTCATAATGGACTGAAATGTGGAAGGTGCATTTCGCAATCCAAAGGGCATTACCAGAAATTCATAATGGCCCTCATGAGTCCGGAAGGCTGTTTTATGTACATCACAAGGATTGACGCGTATCTGATGGTACCCCGACTTCAGATCGATCTTCGAAAAAATGGTGGAGCCAAATAATTCATCCAGTAGCTCATCCACAACTAGTATAGGGTATTTATCTGGAATAGTCGCCTGATTAAGCGCCCGATAGTCCACACAAAAGCGCCAGCTACCATCTTTTTTTTTCACCAACAAAACCGAACTCGAAAATGCACTTTTACTAGGTTGTATGATGCCCGCTGTCAACATCTCACTGACCAACTTCTCAATCTCGTCTTTCTGAAACTGTGGGTAGCGATAAGGACGTACCGTTATTGGGCCCGCTCCTGGTTCTAATTCAATCATATGATCTCGACTCCGAATTGGAGGTAATGGATCAGTGGGTTGAAACACCCTCTCGAATTGTTCAAGAATGTCACGAATTTCTCTCGGCAACGTTCCGAACATTCCAGTGGATAACGACATGAATTCCGTTGGGGCGACTGGTTCCAAAACATTTAATTCGATCAAAATACCATGGTCTTCCTCCCCAAACGTCCTCATTAGCGACTTCAATGACACCTGAGATTTTACCAAACTGCGGTCTCCACGCAACTGAATCAGCCAATTGCCCAACCGAAAATCCATCTCTAATCGGCGATAATCAAACTGAATCTTTCCCAAGGTCTCCAACCAAGAAATACCCAGTATAACGTCAGCACTGCCTAGAGGAAGAGGAAGGAAATCATGAATAATTGTTAAATCTGAAATGGTTAGAACTAAACCCTTGCAAATTCCAGTCGCGCGTACAGATCCCCCAGTACCCAGAATGACTCCATAGCTTGACGAAGGGGAAATCGGTAATTTTAAGGTGTTTACAACCTCCTCCGAGATAAAATTATGCGTTGCTTGATCGAACTGAAACGTGGGGCTTAAAGAAAATATTTGTAAATTAAAACAAAGCTCCAGTTTAGTGCAAATGCACATTGTCGATGCAAGTAATATAAAACTGGAAGTATTCCAGAGTATCGATCCCACAGGGAACGGATACAACAAAATTCAAATAATAGCAAAGACGTTTTCAAATTGCAATTTCGGTAACCAAGGTTATAAAAATAAGTGGGATGATTTTTGTTGTTTTCGAAAAGAAGAAATAAAAATGATAAAAGAGGGATTCAAATATGCTTTTGCTCTATTGAAAGAAATTGAGGCCTAATTGCAATTGCAATCCTTTGACTCAATACTTAAGCTTTGTAAACCGAATTCAACACCTATTCGACCTTCTATGAAGTATCTTTAGGAGGCTAAGCGATTAAACCGATATTTCTATGGCTAATACGAACTTAGTTAATTTTGAAACACAATTCTTTTGGTTTTAAAGGTTTTGCCCTATGTCTAGGGTCAAAAACAAATTCCTATGTCTAGGCTATTTTCCTTTATTGCTTTTATGAAAATCCAATTTTTATCTAACCTTTTCGGAATTAGACTCAAATTGTTGTATACTAATCTAGGCGATCAATCTAAACTAGTAATGAAAATTTCAATCAATAAAAGCGAACAATGCTATAAGATTAAGCAAGGTTGCTCTTACATATTAGGCCTTTATTTATTTCATTAGGGCATTCACATGTTTGAATCCCAAAGAAAGACTTAGCTCATAATTAAAGAAAAGAATTAAAGTACATAACTAAAATAGAAGCAATATGTGATAAAAATTTCAGTGTTAATAAATAATTGAATAACAACTTAATAATAAGGAAAGAACAACTAAAATTTCATTAATCGAAATAAATTCAAAAACTATTTAGTCTCGTAAACAAAAGGAAAGAACAAAACAGTAGCGAAAAGCTTGAAATTACAAGAACAATTAAATTCCTAAAACCGAAGCAAATAAACAGAAAATAAATTCTAAGAACGGGAAGAACACAGCCCCTTTTCCACTTCTTATTCAATCGACTCAACTCCACTTTTTTCAAAGGGAATTGAGCCTTCACTTTCTTCAATTTTCATTGAGGAATGATTGAATTTCGAAGTTGAAATGGGCTGGAAAACAGGAGAAAAACAGCAGCGAACAGAAATAAAAATAACAGAAATTTGACAACAGAAATTTTGACAGCAGAAATTTGACAGCTGAAAATCGTGGACAGCAGCAACTGTGGCCGAAAATGGCAGAAAATTGCTCTCCTTCTTGAGGCTTCTTCTCCAATATTTATAGAGAAATTTAGGCTAGGGTTTCCTTCTTGAATGATGCATAAATATGGCTATAATCCCAGCTAAAATCATGGAGACAATATGGCACAAAATTCCTAGATTTTAGGAGATTTGCAGATTTTTCTTTAATTTCCAGATCTCTCGAAATTACAATTGCAATGCAATTGCATTTCTATTGCATTCTTCAAATTCCTGCACAAAAACATCAAGTAAGTGTGTTTTCATTTTCTTTTGCTTTATTTTCTCCATTTACTTAATTTAAAAGGCTTCCAACAATAATTCAATTTAAACCAACTATTTGCTAGCCTTTTTATCTATTAACACACATAAAATAACAAGAATAACTAAGTATAAAGGCCAAATAATTCTCATAAATGAGAATTATCATTGCTCCACTATCGATCAGGACGACAACTCCGCGACCAGCAATTTCCCCTCGTACTTTCATTGTTTTCGGTGAACTAAAGCTCACCAAGGAATTCAGAGAGAGGTTTGCGACTTCCATTGCTTCTGGTATATCTTCCGGCTCAATTGCTAACGTTGCCGCCAGTAATCCATCCTCTTCAATTTGATCATGCTCATTGTCTTCGGCACCCTCCTATAAAACCATCACTTGCAATTCTTTCTTCTTGCATCGGTGGGTAGGGCTAAACTTTTCATCACACTTGAAACACAACCCCTTTTCTTTTTTTATTCGAAGTTCACTCTCTGTTGAGCGCCGTTGTAGTGGCACGCCACCTCTTATGCCGAAATTGCGTGCTGGTGTGACCGTAGTGGAGGATCCCATCGAACTGTGATTAGGGTTGAGGGAGATTGTTCGTGCTGATGATCCACTCAAACCACCAGAAGAAAAATCGGTTCCCACAGAACCCATCTTCGACCCTGTATTAACACTGGACCCGGTTGTACTCTTTTGTTGGATCAAACGATCATCCTCAATTAGTTGGGCCATCATCATTTTGGCCTTGAGGCCCACGGGCTGGAGTTTTCTCATCTCACTCTGAATATCTTCCTTAAGCCCACTCTCAAACTTACCCTCGAGCATGCCGTTGCAGACATCTTTCATCCTTGCCGTGTATCTTTCAAACTTCTGGCGATAATCTCGCACCGTCGTCTCTTGCTGTAACCTCATCAGTCTTGCGTAACGATTGCCTTGATCAAATGGTCGGAAGCGTTCCAACAATAGTCGCCGGAATTCGCTCCAACTTGCGATTGGCGTTCGATCCTCCTCCCACTGATGCCAATCGAGTGCTTCACCCTCTAAAAAGAGTACAGCAGCTTCCAACTTGTCTCTCTCAGTCAATCGATTAACCACAAAATATCGTTCTACCCGATGCAACCATCCATCCGGATCCTCGTCTTCTTTCCCTTTGAAGATCGACACTTCTAATTTCCTCAACCTCATGTCAAATAAAGGTACCTCCCGAATATTTGGCGCGCTAATTCCACCATTATCGACTGAATGATCTTTTTCATCTTCTTTCCCTTGTTTGATCGATTCATCATCTACTACCCTCTTCCCTTTCTCTGTCACCGTCCTCTCGGATGATGCCGACCCTTTTTCCACAGTCCGTCCTCCTTCCAAACGGGACAAGATTGTCTTCATCTCTTCACACAAGAAAGCAAACTGTGTATCCATCTTCATGGTTATAGCCGTCTGTCTCTCTCCCACGTCAACAAATTGTAAGTCTCTCCTATCCTCAATCTCTGCTTGTTTGCTGCCAAACGTAGCTAACTTCTCCTCTAACTCCATAATTCTGCTTTCCATCTTTCCAACCATTCCCCAGAATGACTGCTCTGATACCAAAATTGATAGGCCTTGCCTCAACAATTTTATTTATGAGCAATAACAAGTGCCAAGGGAAGTTTAGAGAGCTTCCCACCTCTCCCAATTCTCAAAGAGAATACCAAAATTACATAATAGCCAAAAGATACCCCTCACTGTCTAACCTCCCCCCCTCAAATACCACCACACTCCGGCCCTTCTAACTAACCCACACTTGGGCCCCACACTCAACAAACTTAACAAACTTAATTCATACCTATACCCTTCTTCCCTTTCTTACGAGTGTACACTTTCGTAATTGGGGGCCTATCATTAAGCTAGGAGTCTTGTTAAGCATTAGTCTTAAGATTGTTGTTGATGATCAAAAGTTAGCATAAAATACATCCTTTTTATACTCCTTGGCTAGGATATCTCTCTGTTTGTTAGTAATAATATAACCATAAATAAGATAGCCAATTTGAGCCTAGATCAAAACTAGCTAGTTAAGGGATATGCCTCCACTTAGAGATCAGAAGTTCATATCCCTACCTCCAACGAAGACAACACAAAAAAAAAAAAAAAAGAAAAACAGAAAATTAACTAGATCTATAGAGAATGTGAAAAGGTCGCAATAATCATATTCAAGAGTGGAAAATTTTCTGGGTGACAAAATATATATATATATATATATATATATACTTAATATCATTGTTTAAATGACCATATTTACTATGTATGGATTTTGTGTACCACTTAGACTTGTTAAAAACATGGTGAATTAAAATTACCTTGGATAAAGGCCACGGCTATTCACTCAATCCAGTTGAAAATCTCAACAGAAAAAAATTGAAAGGAGTTATTTGGGACGTTGATCGAGTTATAATAATTTGTGAAGTTATATAATTTATATTTATGATAAAATTATTTAGTCTGAATTATATTAGTCTGTTTGGAATGCAACAAACTATTTTAACATACCATAAACAGCCTCAAAGAATTTGTTTGGTTTAGATATTAAAAAAATCAATCAAGAGAAGAAGGTTGTATTGTATTTTTTTCTTTTAGTTTTGAGAGAGAAAAGAAAAGTAGTGTACCTTCTGTAAGCCCCCTTCTTGAAGATCTCGAATAAACTTCCATGGCTGCTGCTCTTCGATAGCAGTGGATGTAGGCATTCTTTGCCGAACCACTTTAATATTTGTGTTCATCACCTTCTTCTCTACTCTTTTCTGATTTTCTATTTGTGGTAAGTTTTCATGCTTCTTCTTCTCCTCCATTGTTTGCATGTATTCTGTGATAGAGAGGAAAAGAACTTTGTCTTGTTAGTCACGAAAGAGTAAAGATGCAAGTAAAAGAGAGAGAAAACTTTAATCTATTGATGGGTGATAGTACATAAACAGTGAAAAGTCATAACGATAATTTGATTTGACAACACACCGAATATTCACGTGAGGTTGTTTTTTTTTATACAAATTGGTTGTGTTTTTACAACATCATCACTTAATCCTATAACATTTTCATAACATATAAAAATTGAATTTGTTTTTTTATACAAATTGGTTGTGTTTTTACAACATCACTTAATCCTATAACATTTCAGACATCCTATAACATTTCGGACATGTTTGTGAGTGATTTGAATGATTAAAATCAATTTTGTAGTATTTAAATCATTCCAAAACATGCTTTTAATTATTTAAATTTAATTTTTATATGTTATGAAAATTTCATTTAAAAAATGTAAAATAAAAAATTACGCTTGATTTTGAACGATTAAAAAACCATGTTGTTGAGTAGTTTTGAAATAAAAAATTACTCACAAACATCACTCCCAACTATTAATTAGCTTATTATTAATTGAAACTGTAAAACCCAAATATGTCCCAAACTTAACCATTCATGTTTCTAAACACATTGCATATTGAAAACCTTGAAAGGCATATCTTGTAAATGAAATATTTTATTTGGTCATGGTATTATTTAGGCATATCTTTCCAGTCAAACACCACAGCCACTATGCAAGTATAGAGAGGATGAGCTCATAAATTTGAGAGGAGATGGAACAAAAGAGCCTAAAGAAGGAGAGAGGGTATATGATTATGATGTTTACAATGATCTTGGTGGTCAACGTTCATGTTCAAAAAATCCACGCCCAATTCTTGGAGGCTCGATCGACCACCCTTATCCTCGTAACACTAAAACTAAAATTAATTATAAGACCAATATCTTCATTAGTTATGTTATATATATCTGTTGTTAACTAACAGATGGCAGATGCGAGCATAGATCAATATCTAGCATTTATGTTCCTGGCAATGAAAGATTTGGTCCTTCGAAGAAGGTTGAATTCGTGGCTAACCAATTGAATGCAACATTTGCTCAACTTGGTTCTTCATTCGGTCCTAAAGAATTTGACTCCTTCGAAGATGTAGAACTTGAGCTCAATAAAATACTTCAACATCTTACAATTAATGAAGAGTCACAGCCAATCCCATTGCCCCAACGGATCTGAGGTATGTAATTTCTTGTCCTAAATATAATTTATTGTTATTTAAATATTTTAACTTCAATGTGGTTATTGTCAATATGAATATAGTTTAACATACTTTTTACCTTTTTGAGGTTGAAGTTTTTTTTTTTTTTTTTCTATCTATTATTTCATTTTGTTAAGTCAAACATAATTTCTTAACAACTTAATTAGTAGAGCATAACTTTTGAGGTTAGAGATGATTAGAAGAGATTAATGTGATATAATAGGTCCTAAATTCAAATCTTTGCATTGTCTTTTTTTTTTTTAATTTACATTTTAATACTACTTATTTAGGCATCATGAATCAATGACAGTGAGTAGAACTTTGAGTCTAATTGTAATTGAATATGATTATATCATAATATGAAGTTTTAAAGTCCAAAATTTGAGCTCTTTAGTTCATATTATTAGTATGTTGTAGATTAACATAATATTGAGCCTACACATATTAAGCAGATTATTAAGTAGAGTTTTTAAGTCGGTAATTATATTTAATTTAATGTTAATGTATATATTATCACACTTTGAATATGAGTGGAGATTGAGTTTAAAGATGACTAATAATAACTACTATGCTATTATGGTCTATTTAAACAGGTAACCTACATGGATGGATGCTTGATGAAGAGTTTTCTAGAGAAATGTTGGCCGGAGAAAATCCTGTGGTCATTTGTCGTCTTCAAGTAAGAGACAATATTTCTTTTGCAAAATTTGTTTACGATGAACTTTTGTAAATTTTTCTTTTTAATTTCTCTAATTGAATCTTTACATATATGAACTACAGGAGTTCCCACCATCAAGCAAGCTTGACCCTACTATCTATGGTGATCAAAACAGCGAGATAACTAAAGAACACCTAAAGAATAGTTTGGATGGACTTACGGTAGATGGGGTAAATTTTTTTCCTTTTTTTAAAAAAAACATTCGATGGAATCTTAGGCCTAGTTTGATAACCATTTGATTTTTGAAAATTGTGCTTGTTTTCTTACCATTTTTCTACAATGGTTTTCATCTTCTCTACAATGGTTTCCATCTTTTTTAAGAATTTTTTTGAAGACACTTGAATTTTTAGCCAAATTCCAAAAACAAAAATAAGTTTTTGAAAACTACTTTTTTTAGTTTTCAAAACTTAGCTTGCTTTTCGAAAACATATCTAAAAAGTAGATAAGAAAACATGGAAAGTTATAGGTGGAAGTAGTATTTATAGGCTTAATTTTCAAAAACCAAATGGTTATCAAACAGAGCCTTAGTTTTTGATTTTATGTTATTTGTTTTCCTTTTTTGCGTTTTAATATAAAAGATAAATTGGTTTATTCACTTTTTTATTTTGTCCTTTAACTTCCAAAAATCACAATCAAGTTTGCCCATCAATTTGTTATTTAAGGGGGCGTTTGGAGTGCAGAGTTAAGTTAAGTTGGGCAGAGTTGAGTTGAGTTGGGCATATTTAGTTTGTCACTGAGTTCAAAAGTCTGTATTTGGGTGCAGAGTTAAGTTGAGTTGAGTCAAAAAGTCTGTGTTTGGAATGTAGAGTTGAGTTAAGTTGTCAGGGGTATATGGTGTAGTTTTTTGTAACCCGAAGTAGACTGATTTTTAACTGACTATTTTTGTTTCCTTTATTTTTATTTTTTCAAATCATTCATCTAGAAACATATTTTCCCAACTTTCCAACACTTAATTCAGATGTCCACTTAAAATATATATATATATATTTCAACATTGATTTTTAAAAAAAAAAAAATCATTATGTATCTTTTTTTTTTAGAAATTGAATTCTTCCAAACTCTAGGCAATGTAGCATTGTTTTCTCTTTCTGCTACACATTGAACTTCTTTCAATTTATAAAAATCAAATATTTGCATTACACATTGAATTTCTTTCAATTTATAGAAATCAAATGTTGTATTCTTTCTAACAACAAATAGCAATTGATGAATGAAAAAAAGGCAATGTACCTGTATTTTTTTTTTCTTTAAACACAAATTAAACTTCTATCAAAATATAGAAATCTAAGGTTTCATTTTCTAAACATACATCGAACTTCTTTGAAACTTATAAATGAGGACCTTATTATGATCTTTTTCACTCGCTAACATGGTCTTCATTATGAGGGAGTTTTTGTTTTAAAAAATACATTGACCATTACGTATTTTTTTTTCTTTTTTTTCTTTTTTGCAAATGAACATTGTTTGTTTACATTTATTTAAACACATGTACTAAATTGAACATCTTTGGAAAAGAGAATGCCAATATTTTACTTTTTCAAGATGACAAGAAAATGACAATATATTTCAACATTAGTGTCATGTAGGAGTAAAATATTCACAAAATATTAGTAGGTCATCAATAGCCTATTTACACGATTCACAAAACATAATTATGGTTCACAAAATTTAAGTAATGGCCAACAATGGCTCAAGTTCGTAAGTCCGAAGAAAGATTGTTAGAGCAGAGAGCCAGACCAATTAAGTACATGTGCATTTCATATTATTTTAAACCATGGGAATGTCGTCGGTCACTAGAAATTGTTGTGGGCGATAGTCGCTGGAGACGGTGTAGGCAGTGAACACTGGTTGCTGAATATGGTAGCCAACGATTGCCGTTGATCGTCGGAGAAGGTAGTCGGTAGTGGTCGTCAATTGCCGCATATGGCCGTCGGTCGTTAGAGAAGGTCGTCGACAGTGGTTGTTGGTCGTCGGAGATGGTTGCAGGTAGCAGGAGGTGGCTGTCAGTCGTCGGTCGCTGGAGGTGGCCACCGGTCGTTGGAGAAGTGATGATAAAATATGTTAATAAGGTTATTGTACAAGTCGGTGGAGTTAATATCCTAATACTGTAGCAAGTTGGTAGAGTTGAGTTTTTTTGTGGGGAATTAATTTCTCCATGGGCCAAACGGTGAGTTGGGTTTAAAACCCAACTCAACTCAACTCAACTCAGGGGGCCAAACACCCCCTAAGAGAAAAGGAATCTCGAAGCTTTGGGTTGACTGGAAAGGTTATATTATTATAATATTATGACTTCTAATAAACTCCATTTTTTGTTCTTGTTAAAAGGATCCAAAGTGAAATGAAAAAACATAATGGTTATTTATCTCATTTCCTTGATCAAACAAGTGCTCAACCGACACCTATATACATCCACACCAAGGAGTATATAAGCGAAGATTCTGAAAAAGCCTATTTGATCTTATGATGGATCAAAGCCTGTGATCAAGAGGCCAAGTGCTACTCCCTTTCCCTCACGAAATGATTGTCGATTTCAATATTTTTCATTCTTGCATTAAACATGGGGATTGATTGGAATATTTAAAGCACTCAAGTTGTCACAAAAGAGTTGGTGTGGTTGCATCATGCATATGCCAAAATCGTCTTTAAGGATGAAAGGTCTTTGGGTGATGTTTGGGCTCTTATTAGGTTCAATGTTTTGTTGTGGACTTCGTGGATAAGTCCTTTTGTAACTATTTGTTAAGTCTTATTTTGCTTGATTGGAGACTTTTTCTTTAGTTTGCCTCCGTTTGTGGGCTCCCCTTTTTTATATGCCCTTGTATTATTTTATTGTTTATCAATATGTTTGGTTTTAAAATAATAATAATAATAATAATAAAAGCTTAACCAAGTTAACTCTACTGTAGTGATTGTCATAGCTTGATATTATGTCTTTGAGGTTTATCTTGAAATTGTTTGCCGTTTCTTTGATTCAATAATTCCATTTCTCAGAAGAATAAATTCATTAAGTTCCACAAAGACTTATACCACAAGAACACTTCTCTTCCTACAAGATGATGGGACTTTGAAGCCTTTAATAATTGAATTGAGTTTGCCACACCCTCGAGGAGACCAATTTGGTGCCATTAGCAAAGTTGTATTGCCTGCTAAAGGAGTGGATGCCTCAATTTGGCAATTGGCTAAGGCTTATGTTGTTGTCAATGATACTGGCCACCATCAACTCATTAGTCACTGGTAAACTCTTGACTCTCAAATCACAAAGCTAACTCAAAATAAGAAAAACATACTAATAGTTGTTCAAGATTTTTTTTTTAATGAACTTGTTTCTTTTTAATACAAGAAACTAAAATGAATAGTAGATTTCTAAAAATGTTTTTTAGTCCAGTTGTTTTCAGAATTCCAGTGTTCATAAGAACAATAAAGAAGCTTAAATAATTACATGATCATAGGTAGGAATAAGAAAGGGTGCAAGTTGAAACCTGAAAGACGAGCAAACTATATGGAACTATGTTAAGTTTGATTGGTTTGACTAATTTTATTTTAATTAGTTAAATTTTAAACTTCAAAATTAATGATATTTCGGTCAGTTTGATTTTGATGAATTTGGTTGATTTTAGTTTGTTTGATGTACTTTGGTGGTTGGATTGGTGTTTTCTAGGTGACCAGTTTTGGTCAATTCGACTTTGAAGATTTTTTTTTTTTTGGAGATGTATTAGTATAGTGTTATGGCCTGTTATTGGATCTGCAAAACCAACTAGTTTTATTCAATTGGTTTGTTTTTGTCAAGAATGTTAATAATTGTTATTAAACATAACAATTTCAAAAGAAAAAAAAAAACTGTTATTAACATAAAGTAGGTGTTTGTTTCATGGGTTGGACTTAGGTTGGGTTATCCTCCAACTCTTGTTTGGGGAAGAATTTTGCTTCCTAACCCAAACTTGTGAGGTTGAACAATGTTTATTGTTAAATTCTATGTTTTTTTTTTTTTTAAATAAATTACAATAATAACTATTTTATTTTATTTTTTTTATCTCTTCTCTTTTCTTCTTTTAGGTTTTTTTAAAAAAAATATTATTATTATTAGTTTGTCTTTTTAAACTCTCTCTTTCCTCTTTTTTTTTTTCCTCTCTTTCAACCGTCATTTATCTTCCTTTTCTTCTTCAACAACTCTATGCGAGGTACCTCAACATGACAATAATGTTTTTGGTTGATTTAATATAACACATTTTCCAAAAAAAATTTCATTAGTCAATTTAACTTGAAAATGTTTTTAAATTATTTTTTAAGTTTAAAGGACTAAAATGTTGTTTTTAAAAATTTATAGGCCAAATATAAATTAAACTCACACTTTAGAAATTAAAAGTGTAATTTGACCAAAAATATATAATTTTAAGATAAAACTATTAATTAATATTGAACTAAAAAAACTATTAATTAATATTAAAATATAAATAGTATTTAATTTTACTTTAGCATATTAAAGTAAAAAAAAACATTTTTAAAGTAATAAAAATATATTTTTTATTTTGAAAGTTAGTAAAATTAAAAAGAATAATTTTTCATTAGCCATATTAAAAAAAATTAGTTTTCTTATTTTTCTACTTGTTGCAAATAATAATATAATTAGTCTTCTTCTTCTTTTTTCCATTGAACTATGTGAGACGAATAATGAAACACAATTTACGTTAGAGTCGAACCTCTAAATAAATGTCTTTATTTTTAAATTAGTTATCTAAAACAAAATGAATAACAAATTAGATAGTTTCTTGTTTGTTTAGTTAGTACAATTAAAATCTTAAATTGTGAAAAACCAAAGTCTAATTTTAGTCAAATCTCAATTTCAAAATTGACGGAAACAAAAATTTGCTCAAAAATTTTAGAAAAGTAATTGAAATTGAGTTGAATTTGAAATATAAACTTACTACAATAAAATTATTAAAATAAATAGTATTTAATTTTAAATTAGTCATGTTAAAAAAATATTTAATTTACGAACTAGTCATATTCAAGATAAAAACATGTATGATATTCAATTTAAACCTAGTCATATAAAAATAAAATATATGTTTTTATTATATTTTTAATGAAATTATTATTTTTTAAATCCTATCTACGGTATTTTGTTTTCAATTTAGTCATTTTTTACATAATTAAATTAGTCATTTTAAAATAACCAAAATATAAGAGACAAATTTTAATCATGAATTTAGTTATATTTGAACAAATAAGAAAAGTAATTTATTTTTAACTTAACTATATTAAAATAAAAAAAATGAAAAATTTAAACTAATCTAAAATCTAACCATTGATTAAATACAATTAAATATTTAACAAATTCAAGATTTTTAAATCTACATTTCAAACTCATGCTTCCTAAACCTGCACTACAAACACAGATTTCTTAAACATTGCATACACTACAAGCACAATTTTCTTAAACTCAGGCTATCTAAAGTACTCCCCAGCTTAATGCAGGCTTAATATTTCTAGGCTTGACATTCCAAACTTGCTCACCAAATGCCCTAAATACTTTTCGGACTATATTTATAATTTTTCTAATTGTATTTATAATTTAGAGTAGTTCTAAGATGACAGTTTTTAAGTTATTCTTAAGCCACATTTTAATTTGCAGGTTGAACACTCACGCAGTAATTGAGCCATTTGTGATTGCAACAAACAGACAACTAAATGTTCTTCATCCAATTCACAAGTTGCTTTCTCCTCATTTCAAGGATACCATGAAAATTAATGCTCTTGCTAGGGGATCCTTAATTAACGCTAATGGTATTATTGAGAAAACTCATTATCCTGCTAATTATTCTATGGAGATGTCTTCTTTCGCTTACAAAAGTTGGATCTTCCCTCTGCAAGCTCTCCCAGCTGACCTGGTTAATAGGTAATCCTTTTGAAATATTTGATTTTCTCTTGATATCTCATAAGTAATTCTACATGTTCATTTTTTTTTAATAATTAATTTTGGTTTTGTTTGATCACGATTTTGTTTTTAAACTTTTATTTCTTTTAAAATTATGTGTTTGTTTGCATACAAGTAAAAAGTGCACCTCCATCTTTTAAAATATTAAGCCTGTCTGTGAACCATTCTTTTCTTCTGTTTTTCACATTCGAAAATACTAAACTGAAAATTTTATCCAAATTAAAAAATAAAAATAGAATTTTGAAACGATATTGTGGGATCCTAAAATTTGTTTATAATTTAAATGAGGCTTTAAAGGAAATAGACAAAAAGTGGAATAGTTATTCGAGATTGTCAATGTAAAACAATTTGTTTTAGTTCTACAACAACAAGGGTAGGAATTCAAATCCCTAATAGTCGAGGATATACAGTTGAGCTTTACTTTTAATTTTCTTTGTTTAAAAAATTAAGTTAGTTTATTATTATTTTTTTTCATGTAAACTATTTTTGAGAAATATTTTTTTAAAAAACTTGGTCAACTTTTATGTATATATGTTTTAGTTCATAATTTTTTTTTTGCTTTTCTTTAATTATATTCCTATTGTTTAAAAAGTTTTAATTTTTTCCCTTATGTTTTAATAATTTTCAAATTAGTCCCCTTCATCACTAATGAATGTTAAAATTGGTAGATGATAAACTTACATCACATAATACTTAGAAAGTTTGGCAAAAATTTAAGAGAAAAAAAAAGGTCGTCTAGAGGAAGAAAATTCAAATTTTCTACCAATTTTTTTAGAAATTTGGAGCATGAATTAGAAACATTCATTTCTTAGATAACTTTTTTTCTCCTCTAAATTTCCACCAATTTACTAAATTTTATGTCATGTAATTAAGTTTATCATCATCTAATTTTAACATTCAGTAACGTTGAGGAATTAAGTTGAAAAAGGTTAAAACTCATAAAGGACTAAATGGAAAAAATACTCAAATATTAAGAACTAAAACATATATTTAGTCTACATATAAATTTTTAAACATATCTTATCTTTCAATAAAAAATCTAATTTCTCTTCGGTTGATGGGATTATTGCTATTCACTTTGTTAACTTGTGCTGTGTTTAGGGGAGTTGCAATTGAGGATTCACGTTTCCCTCATGGACTCCGACTACTCATAGAGGATTATCCATATGCTGTTGATGGACTTGAGATCTGGACAACAATTAAAACATGGGTAAAAGAATATTGCTCCTTTTTACTACATGAATGATGAAATGATTTGTGAGGATATAGAGCTCCAATCATGGTGGAAGGAGCTTCGAGAGAAAGGTCATGAATATAAGAAAGATGAACCATGGTGGCCAAAGATGCAAACTGTTAAAGAGCTAGTCGATAGTTGCACAATCATCATATGGATAGCTTCAGCTCTCCATGCGGCAGTAAACTTTGGACAATATTCTTATGGTGGATTTTTCCCCAACAGACCATCAATCAGTAATAGGTTATTGCCTACAGAAGGAACTCCTGATTATGAAGAGCTCGAGTTGAATCCTGAGAAAGCTTTCTAGAAAACTGTAGAAATGCCTTGAATCTGTTATCTGGTGCTCCAAATGACCAAGTACGGGGTTTTTTTTCTCGTAATTTTGGGCTTTTGGGCCTATTCTGTATTAGGGTTAGATGGGTACCATATATAAACCATCTAAACTCTTATTTGAGACATATCTCTATATTCTGTATTCTGTTTTTCTCCTCAAGATAATAAAACTTCTCTCTCCCTCTGCTCGTGGACGTAGCTAACACATCGTTAGTGAACCACGTAAATCTGTGTGTCATTTTATTTGTTCTGTATTTCTTGTTTGTCGTCTGCTTCAGTTTTAACAAACTGGTATCAGAGCCGTGGTTGCTAGGGTTTTTTTTGACAAACAAAGATGTCTGCTGTGAACGTGAAAATGACAAATTCACTGGGAGAAACCGTTTCGGTCTATGGCAGATCAAGATGCGATCCCTGCTAAAGTAGCAGGGGCTGTGGGCACCGCTATTTGGGAAACCGAAGAAAGCGGATGTAGATGACGATGAGTGGAATAGCCTGGAGGAGAAGGCTCATTAGACAATCATGCTGTGTTTGGCTGATGACGTCATTGTCGAGGTCGCTGATGAAGAAACTGCCACTGGTCTCTGGTTAAAGCTTGAAAGTCTGTTCAAGACGAAATCTTTAACCAAGAAGTTGCTTCTGAAGCAACGTCAGTTCAGTCTGCGTATGCAGGAAGGTACGCCTCTTAGGGATCATCTAGATCAATTGAATACAATCCTGTTAGATCTGCGTAATATTGATGTTAAAGTAGATGATGAAGATGTTGCCTTAATTCTGTTAGTGTCTTTGCCCTTGTCATATGAGAACTTTGTGGATTCTTTTATTGGTGGGAAAGATACTTTGTCTCTGGAAGAAGTAAAAACTGCTCTTCATCTAGAGAGGTTCGTCATAAGGTAGCTGGTTCTGTTACAGAAAGTCAGACCTCTGGATTAGCTGCTATAGGGGTTACGAGACAGAAAAAAATTGGTAAAAACAAGAATTATAAAAATTCAAAGTTTAGAGGTCCTAAACCTGATGACATTTGCAATTACTGTAAAGAAAAAGGGCATTGGAAGGATGACTGCCCTAAGAAAAATAAGCAGCAGTAGAAAGTGAAGGGAGTTTCTGGAGGTTCCGGAGGTTCAGCCGTTGTGGCAGAAATTGGCACCGATTCCGAAGGAGATTTAGCCTTAGTTGCAAATGAACAGTCTTATTATAAAGATGTGTGGGTTCTTGATTCTGGGGCATCTTATCATATGTGTCCAAACAAGGAGTGGTTTTCAACTTATGAGCAGATAGATGGAGGGATGTGACTATGGCCAACAGTGATGTCTGCAAGGTAGTTGGAATCGACTCAATTAGGTTACGAACACATGATGATTATTTCTGCACCTTAAATGAAGTTAGGCATGTTCCACTAATGACAAAGAATCTGATATCTTTGAGTGTACTTAACAGTAAAGGTTTCAGTTTCAAAGGTGAAGGTGGAGTTATGTATGTCTGCAAGAATTCTAAGGTGTTTCTGAAAGGTGTCAAGCGGGGAACTTTGTATTTTCTGGCAGGTTCTACATTGACAGGGTATGCTGCTGTTGCATCATCTGAAGTTCACAAGGAGCATATGACCAAGCTATGGCATATGAGGCTTGGTCATATGAGTGAAAGAGGAATGCAAATTCTGTCAAAGAGGAATCTTCTTTGCGGGCACAAGATGCAGGATCTTGAATTCTGCGAACATTGTGTGTTTGGGAAGCTACATCGCAGCAAGTTTCCAAAGGGTGTTCATAGTACAAAAGGAACACTTGACTATATCCATGTTGATTGTTAGGGGCCTTCTCGAGTTGAATCTATTGGAGGTAGCAAGTATTTTATGTCTATAATTGACGACTACTCAAGAATGATTTGGGTAATTATGATGAAGCATAAAAGTGAAGCTTTCAAAAATTTCAAGCAGTGGAAGGTTTTGGTTGAAAATCAAACTGGGAAGAAGATTAAAAGACTGCGAACTGATAATGCTCTGGAATTCTGTGAATTTGAGTTTAATGAGTTCTGCAAAAATGAAAGGATTGCTCGTCACTGTACTATTAGAGACACACCATAACAAAATGGGGTGGCAGAACGCATGAATCAGACATTGCTGGAGAGAGCAAGATGCATGCTCTCTAATGCTGGGTTAGCTAGAAGATTTTGGGCAGAAGCGGTAAGCATGGCATGTTATCTGATTAACCGTGGACCTCACACAGGTATTGATTGTAGAACGCCTTATGAGGTGTGGTCTAGTAAGCTTGCAGATTATTCTTTACTAAGGGTTTTTGGTTGTACTGTTTACTATCATGTAAATGATGGTAAGTTAGAACCGAGAGCTAAAAAAGGTGTTTTTGTGGGTTTTGGGGATGAAGTTAAAGGCTATAGAATCTGGTCACCTTTTGAGAATAGAGTTATACTTAGTAGAAATGTAATATTTGATGAGAATTCTGATGGAGTTAATATTAAGAAAGCGGAAGCAATTTCGGATCTCGAGCACTCAAAGTACATCAATTTAACCAAACAAAAACATGCTCAAAACTGGAAAAAACCAGAAAGTATGAACACATACCTTTGTAGCTCAAATTTTCCAAATTCTTTGCAAATCTTGGATCACCAACAATACTTGGACCACCACTAGAGTCTTCCCTACTATTCTCAGCCCTTGGAATGGATTGTGGGATCTTTGATTGAGAGAAATTGGGAGAAGAATGAGTAAAGATAAAAAAGCTAGAGAGTTTTCTACAAAATCTCTTGTTTTTCTAATCTCCTTTCTCCATTGTGTTTCTTCTCATTTATAGGCACTAATGAAACCTCATTAGGCTTCCTATGGAAGACAACATTTGTCTTCCTATGGAAGACAACAAAGGAAGACAACACTTGTCTTCCTATGGAAGACAACACTTGTCTTCTTTTGGAAGACAACCCTTGGTTGGAATTAGTCAAGTTTAAATCAAAATTAAAAAAAACTTGATTAATTAATTAAACCATTTAATTAATTAATTTAATTATTTAATTTAATATCAAATATTAATTAAATAATTAGACCAATCCCTCTCTTTTATGACCAATCATTTGTACATGAATCCCTATTCACGTATTAAACCGAACAAATATTTAAATCACATTTAAATATGTTCCTCTCTCTTCCTTGTGATTTTAATTCATAATTATAGTACGTTAAGTATATCGCATATAATTAACGTTTACTCCCAAAACTGAATTTGAACAATTCAAATTCTTTTCTCTCAAATTATTCCAAGGCTTAGTCTGAGCTAGTAAGGGGACCTAATGGACCTACAGATCATGAGCTCCAACGATACGAGATTAACCGGCCAAACTCTTTAGCCTAGCTAATCAACATTCGTTAACCACTGGGACACTCCACTAAAGCCCAGTGGCTGCACTCTCCTCACTGTAGATATATTTCTGTCCATTCGATATAACTATGATTAGTAAGTCGATCCTTCACAGGTCGTTCGTAATTACAGATGGGTCAATAAACCGTTTTACCCCTGTAATTACTTCTTGTTCCTTAAGTCCCACTGATCCTCTAATGAACAATTTGGTTTGTGGTCCAACCAACAAACCGAATCCCTCTAGGGCCAATGAGAGGGTGGGCCCATTGTTCAAGACCCGGAGTCAGTACTTAAGGGAACAACCTCTCTACTAAACCTTAAAGCGGGTAGAAGTGAATTCCATCTCGCATGATTATGTTCCCAACTATCTATCCGGTCTTATCCCCAAAATGGGAGGCTTATTGAGTCGGCGATCTCGGGCCACTCTCACCCATGCAAATCTAAGGATAATCCCGAATAAACAGGAGTTCATAGCACGCTCAGGATTAAGATCGAGTTACCTAGGTCATCGTATGAATATAGTCAGTTAAGACAGTAAACGGAGTTATAAAGTCTAAGTGACTATTTCGCGGTCCGGTCTTATGCAAACTCATTGCATAGGACGCCCCCACTTGCATGTCTCCACATGAACGATTTAGGATCACATCGTTAGTACTATACAAAGTGGGCCGCATCCATAGTGTCCCCAGAATAAGGTACCCAGCCTTATCCCTATACTATAGACCGTTTTGGCTATTACTCGAACTTGATCCACTTTTATGTCACACATAAAGTTCAAGCATACATCTTATAGTCAAGGGTTCTTAATTCATTGGATTTGGGTTATAGAATACACAATTCACTTTATTCAATAACACATTTACTGAATAAACCTCAATAACATCTTTATTGTAAAATAGAATATACATTCAGTTTACAAAAGCACGAGTTTTAGGACACAAAACCCAACAAATTCTATGTTCAACTCTATTGTGAAGTCCACTGTTGCAGGGGAAAGCAGTAATGTTGACAAATAAGTGGAGCTGCAATTCGCTTCAGATGGGAGTGAATCCCAGAACCAAGGTGGAGAAGGTCAACATGTCGATCTTGAAACTGATACACCGATGGCTGCTACAGAAACCGATATGCCAGTTGTTGCTACAGAGACTAATATGCCAGAATCCTCTAGTTCAGAAACACGTCAGCCAAGTATAACTCTTGATAGAGCTAGAAGAGTTGGTGTTGGATCCCCAAAGAGGTATGGTTTTGAAGATATGGTAACTTATGCATTGCAGGTTACCGAAGAGGTGGATCCTCATGAACCATCCACCTACAAAGAAGTTGTTTCATGTAGTGAGTCTGTTCAATGGCTTGCTGCAATGGGAGATGAGATGGAGTCACTTGACAAGATTCAGACTTAGGGGCTGGTCAAACGACCTAAGGAGAGGTAGATTGTAACTTGTAAATGGGTCTTTAAGAAAAAGGAAGGAATTTCACCTACAGAGGGTGTTCGGTATAAAGCTCGGGTTGTTGCAAGAGGGTTCACACAGAGAGAAGGAGTTGATTATAATGAGATTTTCTCACCAGTAGTTAGACATACTTCCATCAGGGTGTTGCTAGCTATGGTTACACATCAGAATTTAGAACTTGAGCAACTAGATGTGAAGACAGCTTTCCTACATGGAGAGTTAGAAGAAGAAATATACATGACCCAGCCAGATGGGTTCTAGTGTCCTGGTAAAGAAGACTATGTTTGCAAGCTGAAGAAATCCTTGTATGGACTAAAGCAATCTCCAAGGCAATGGTACAAGAGGTTTGACAGTTATATGATTGAGCTAGGCTACAATAGAAGTCCGTATGATTGTTGTGTGTATCACAGCAAGTTAGATGATGGTTCGATGATTTATCTAGTTCTATATGTAGATGACATGCTCATAGCTGCAAAGTCCAAGTCTGATATTCAGAAGCTGAAGGGTCTTCTCAGTGCTGAGTTTGAAATGAAGGATTTGGGTGCTGCTCAAAAAATTTTGGGTATGGAGATTTGTAGGGAAAGAGATCAGAATAAGCTTTTCGTGACACAGAAAGGCTACATTCAAAAGATATTGTCCAGGTTTGGCATGTCATCAGCTAAGCCTATAGATACTCCTAATACTGCAAATGTTCGTCTGTCCTCTGTGTTTGCACCACAATCTAAAGCTGAGAAGGAGTACATGTCTCGAGTTCCATATGCTAGTGCAGTAGGAAGCTTAATGTATGCTATGGTTTGCACTAGGCCTGATCTTGCACATGCTGTCAGTGTTGTCAGCAGGTTCATGGGACAACCTGGAAAGGAACATTGGCAAGCTGTGAATAGGATTTTTCGCTACCTTAAAGGTACGTCTGATGTTGGTCTTGCTTATGGGAATAATACACAGTGTTTAGTTACTGGTTATTGTGATTCTGATTATGCTGGAGATGTGGACAGTAGAAGGTCTATGACTGGTTATGTATTTACTCTTGGTGCTTCTGTTGTTAGTTGGAAGGCAACTTTGCAATCTATAGTCACTTTGTCTACTACTGAAGTAGAGTACATGGCATTGACAGAAGCTGCTAAAGAGGGAATATGGCTGAAAGGGCTAGTTGGTGACCTTGGTTTACATCATGGTCAGGCTATTATATATTGTGATAGTTTGAGTGCAATATGTCTAGCCAAGGATCAAGTTCATTATGAGAGGACTAAGCACATAGATGTGAGGTATCATTTCCTGAGAAGTGAGAAGAGGTGAAGGTGATGAAAGTTGGTACTGCTGATAATCTTGCTGATATGTTCACCAAGCCTGTTCAGTATGGCAAGTTCAAACATTGCTTGGACTTGCTAAATGTTTTAAGCTGTTAATGGTTCTCTTTTAGGGGGGAATATTCTGAGGCAAAGGAGAAAGTCTGAGTACATTTGGTGACCTATGTGTTGCATCTGGTACATCTATTATCTATGAGAGAATTCAGGTAATGGTGGAGATTTGTAGAAATGCCTTGAATCTATTATCTAGTGCTCCAAATGACCAAGTACAGGGGGTTTTTTTCTCGTAATTTTGGGCTTTTGGGCCTATTCTGTATTAGGGTTAGATGGGTACCATATATAAACCATCTAAACTCTTATCTGAGACATATCTCTGTATTATGTATTCAGTTTTTTTCCTCAAGATAATAAAACTTCTCTCTCTCTCTGCCCGTGGACGTAGCTAACACATCGTTAGTGAACCACGTAAATCTGTGTGTCATTTTATTTGTTATGTATTTCTTGTTTGTCTTCTGCTTCCGTTTTAACAAAAACAATCTCTTTGCAACCAAAAGATAATATTTTGGTTGTGTCAATAATTGCAATTTTATCGATGCATTTTTCTGATGAGGTCTATATAGGGGAAAGAAGCAATGAAGAATGGACTTCGGATAAAGAGCCTTTGGAAGCATTTAAGAGGTTCAAGAGAAGACTAGCTGAAATTGAGGGCATGATTGTAGAAAGAAACCAAGATCCTAGGTTAAAGAATCGAGTTGGACCTGTAAACATGCCATACACTCTACTCTTTCCAACCAGCACAAAAGGCATCGCAGGTAAAGGAATTCCTAACAGCATATCCATTTGAAAAATTAGCTTTTGCACTACAAATGAAAACACTGGAGAAAGACCATATGTATGTTTGAATGACTTCTCGTTGTTTTGGGTTTTGAGTTTTATTTTATCTACTTATTGATAAATTTTAGGGAATGATTATATTAATGTTGTAAATTATGTTGAAACTTTTAACTCTTTAATAGATGTGGATCTAGACTCGGCTGGTTGACTGGGACATCCCAGTCAACTAAAGACCAAATTAGTATATACAGTCTTAGCTTATTTAATATATATTGGGCATGTGCATTTGTTTCCTTTCTTAGGTTCTTCATGAGAGTGATTCTAAAGGTGGAGAGTATATTGAAGTAGAGTTGAAAATTTCTTATTCTAGAATTTACTTTCATGCTATATGATCAGTGGATGGCTTCACTGTGGATGTATATCCAATTTAGGGATCCAACCACTCCAAACTGTGTGTGTTTATGAAGACCTCAAGTAATTAAATTTTGGCGGATGACTCGAAGAACTTTTTCTAGAATAATCTCTCCATAACTCTTCAGTGGGTTGATAATTTCAACAAGTCGAAAAAAGAATTTTCCAATGTTTTCACTTTCCTTCATCGCCAAGTTATCAAAATCTTGAGAATAAAAATTGTCTTCATTTGGCTTTGCCAATATTCATAATGCTCTACATAAAATATTGGAATTTGGTTTGTTGGGAGGGAGAACAAGTTTGGAACTCAATATCAACCTTGCTTTGATACCAGATTTGTTGGAGGCAATGAAAGAAAGTAGACAAGATTTTAGAATGAAGGGAAAATACGAAGAGAAACTTCTTTTGATTGAGTGCCATGACACTTTGCTCTATTGGAGCTTGATTGCATACAAGGGTTGAGACTTATCTCTTATTTAAAATTTGAAAATTTAATTATCTTAATTTAAACCCACTTAAATCCCATCTCTCAATTTAAACACAAAATGAATAAAAAGTAGCCTCACTTGAAAATGTAGCCGTTACAGAACCACTGTAAAAGCTCTCTTTTTCTTTTTCTTTTTTCCTTTTTTTTTTCTATTTTTTTCTATTTTCTTGATCATTTTATTTACTTTGTTAAATTGTAACGACTCGAACCTACTACGACTCTCTAAAGCGGAAGCACAACCTAGTTATCTCGCTCATGCCCGAAATTTCGGCAGCATGACGGTGTAACTAGGAGAAACCAAAATTTTACAATAACCTGATAAGAATAGAAACACTTCTATAACTCAGATAAAACGCTCAACATCCAACAAACTACAACAAATATGCTGAGCTTCACATCAAACACAAGAATTCTAAGAACTCTAATCAAATACACGAAAACTAAGAATATTTAGAATTTACAGATCAACACTAGGGGAGTCTCCATAGTCTCGTCAAGTCGTCGCCTGCGTCATCCACCCCGAACATGTGCACAATCTACAAAACAAACAAAGTAGCAAGGATGAGTATAAATATACTCAATAAGTAGCCCACTTAAGGGTTCAGAATTTAAAGAAAACCTACCACGAAGGCAAACTTCCTTTACTTACACTCGTGCTCATACTTCAAATATTTACTTCAGTTATCGAAATGCTCATGCAACCAACTTCGACTTATACCACTTCCTGACTCTAATTCCGTATCACGTCTTCGAGTCCTATTACTTAGAACCCCAAACCTGTGAAGGTATATAACCCTCACACTCATCTCAATAGATAAACCACCCCTAGGCTAACACATGCGTTAGGGAACGCATCCCTACGCTCAGCATAAATCTCTGGGGTCCTCACTCCTATGCTAGCACTCATGACAATAAGGATCGTAACCCTTATGCTCGTCACAAATCTCTGGGGTCCTCGTCCCTATGCTAGCACTCAATACTCTAGGGGAATCGCCCCCTATCTCATTACTCTGGGGATAATGCCCCTATGCTAGCATCATCAACAATCTAGGGGAATCGCCCCCTTATCTCATTACTCTGAGGATAACACCCCTATACTAGCATCATCAACATAAAAGTTGTCCTGACACGCACATCTGCTTCTTAATTTCATCTCATCGTCCATACAACTACCGCTCGCACACTCTACCTGAGTCCATCCCGGTAAGGCATTGTCTCGAGCACTACCAACGAGTCATGTAACTTAGGTTAACTAAGGCCGTGAAAGAACGTAACTCTCACGCCTCCATACAATAGAACATCACCCCTCTATGCTAGCATACAGGCAATAAGGGACGCATCCCTTATGCTCAACACAATTGGGGAATCACCTCTAAGCTAGCACCACAGGCCATAAGGATCACAATCCTTATGCTCAACACAGTGGGGAATCACACATAAGCTAGCACACAGGCCATAAGGATCACAATCCTTATGCTCAACATAATTGGGGAATCACCCCTAAGCTAGCTCACAGTGAAGGAACACAATCCCTCACTCCAATCTTATCTAGTCAACCTACAGTTACATACTCGCCCACGAGAGACACAAAGTCAAGTGGCACTAATTTATCAAGTCCCTGTACTTTCACAATGCTTTTGGAACCTCTAAGGTAATCCACCATGCCAAAATCGTTCATTATTCCCGAATCATAATCGCAACCCAAACAAAAGTTCACAAGCACCTACATGTGCTAACGGCATATAGAACTCCATCCCTCTAATCCATAATTCAGTCCCCTAACCACACTAGAAATCAGGTTGACCAACAACCCTCCACTCACGCTTGGACCCATCTGAAGAACATTTCACATGCCCAATCACCTGACCATTCTGAACACACGAAACACGATCCACGACCCTGAGTACTGCATACCCTTAAGGTGTTCTAATTCAATCACTAATCCAAACCAATAACTCTAGTACTCTGCACACAATCAACTAATCCACAACCCAATAAAAATAAACCTCAGCCAACCATTCAGTCTAAAAGTTTAAACAACCTTAAGCTCATCAGGATAATTCATATTAATTTAACCAACCAAGTCATCTTCCACATACCCATATTTAAGCAAGAATGATTATTCACAAATCACCACAATCATGTCCAAACTATTCTAGTTATAACCTTGGACAATTTCTTAAGTATTTCATGTGCTAGCATAATAAACTCGAAACTTTAAGCCCCTATTTTCATAATAGCTACATACTAAAGTAGCTTTTAGCTCAAACATATCCACTATCTATCACATGCTTCATAAACACAAATTTTGAGCAAGCTTTCACAACTCATAAATTTTCAAACAATTATCAACTTCAACGAACAACTTTAAGGGCTTAAAATCCAAATGACTACTTACTTTTTACTCCAAGATTCAAGGTTGCCCATAAATCGAGTATGTGAGCCTGAAACGCCAACAAAGTCTTGAAAAATAATTAACAAGTCATTTTAAACTCCAACCATGAACTCAATTATGTTGAAACAAAGTTACCCATTAAAACTCACCTAACAACACCCTTACTTGCTGAAATTTGAAGTCAAATTGGTCCAAACTCGATAGCCCAGCCTCCAAACATAATGGGTACCCTTGTACAAAGTCCAACGTATTATGGGTAAATATAAAACACTTAAAACAATCCTTAAAACACATCAAAAACTCCTAAAACATGTGCCAACTATCTCCAATCTCATTCCTAACTTCAATTAAGATAATAACCATAACATCCATTGCATCCAAGGAGAACTTACCCCGAAATCGAGACCAAAGCCCACTGGACAGCAGCTTTATTGCTCCAAATTCTTCTAAATCGACCTTCAACCACAATGGACATCCTAGAATAAAATCCAAAATATTATGGGTAAGTTTCAATTCTCTAGATTGGCCCTTCAATTCTATCTTACAACCCAAAAATTACTTCTAATCTTTGTTAGAACACTTACCCATTATGAATCAAATCCAAACGAACCTATACAATCCCGAGCTTGCAGGAAATTTGACCCAAAAAGCTCCTCTTTCTTGCTGTCTGTACAGAGGCCCGAGAGTGAGGGAGAAACGGAAACCGACGGCGGAGCTAGCGTTGGCTTGCGGCGGCAGACGTGAGGCGAACACGAACTACACAGGCGCTCAGACGTGCGACACGGTGGTGGGACGGCGGCGAGCGGTTGTGGCGTGCCGTCTGTGATGGAGGCGCGAGCTGGACATGCGGCGGTGAACGGCAGCTGCACGCAGAGGAGGCCGGCGACATTTACTGCTCGAAGAAGAAGAAAAGCAGCAGTTGGTGAGGGAGAGAGACGATCGAGAGAGGGAGAGACGAAGGGAAGATGCTGCGGTAGAGAGAGAGAGATCGGCGAAGATAGGGAGAAAATCGGGAGGGAGATCGACGGGACCATCGTGAAAGGGAAGAGAATTTTGGATAAGAGGAAGAGAAAAGAAAAAGAAAAAGAAAAAAAAATGGTGAGGATAAGGATGAAGAGATTTTATTATTATTATTTTTTTTTTCAACTTTTCCAAAAATGCCCCCCTTGATCAACCTTTCATTCCCAATTTTGCCCTCTTTAAACGATTAGGTTTCAAAATAATCTCAAAATCGATATACTATTTAAGAAATTTATCCAACTTGATTTCCAAAATTTTAAAATTAATGCTTCTAAATAAACCGGACGTTACATAAATTCATTCACTTCTCAACTGCATCACTTATTTGCATATTGTGGTAATAGTATGGTGCATTTACACGTGATTTCTTCAATTAAACACAACAATTACAATTAGAAAGTTTTTGCCTATATCATCTATACACTACATTTGGCCTTATCTGTAGTTCTTCCTTTCTCCAAGAAACATGCTTGAGAAAATGGCAAGTTGGAAGCATTTTGTTTTTTAGTGTTCTTTTTTCCTTTTCTTTATTTTTTTTTTCAAGTTCAAATTTTGTTCTTTAGTTGTGACACCTTCTAGCTAGTTTCATGTACACTTTCCACTTAAGAGCGTGGCAAGTTGGACGTATTTTGTTTTTTAATTGTTATACATGAACTTGGTTTTTTGAAGCATGAGATTAGCACCCTCCACTTTTAAAATTTTCAAAATTGTAACAAATGAGTAAGCCAATGAAACCTTTTAGATGTAGTTCTGTGTCTTTCGGAAAATTTACTGTTTATTTTGGTATATACAATCAAAAGGAATGGTAAAAAAAAAAATGCAGAAAAGAAAACAATTTTTACCTATGAAGTTAACCAAGTGCATCATCAATTTTCACCTTAAACTTTTAATTTCATGAAATTAAACTCTAGACTTAGACAAATGTTGGCAACTTAAAAATGTTAAAAAAAAAACTCACTATTTTTAATGGAAATCAATTTTTGCAACAAAAAAAAAGTCTAATCAATTCACAAAAACGACTTTTTATTGTCCTAAAACTCACAAATCTCAACAAAAAAAAAAAAACAATACTTTTTCATGTTTAAGTTAAATATTGCATCACTCATCTATGTTTAATGCATAATTTGATGAAATTGAAAGTTTATGGTAAAAATTGATAGACCTAGCTAAATTCAAGGATAAAAATTAATTTTTCCCAAATAATTAATTACAATGGACTGATAAAATAGAAACCTTTAATTGAAAAAAAAAAGGAAGTTAAATCACAAATTTAATTCCCAAAGTTTGTTTTAAAAATTATATGTTTATTATTAAAAATTTATGTACAATTTTGAGAATGAATCTTAAAAAGAAATAGAAAATAAGCCCTATTTGATAACTATTAGATTTTTTTGTTTTTTGTTTTTAAAAATTGTGTATATTTTCTCACATTTTTTTTTACCATGATTTTCATATTTACGAAAAAATTAAAATTTTTAGCCAAATTCCAAATTCCAAAAACTACTTTTTTTAGGCCCTGTTTGATACCATTATTTTTTACTTTTGGCTTTTGAAAATTGTGCATGTTTTGTTTCTTAGCATTTCTCTACAATGAATTTCATATTTTTTAAGAAAACATTTGAATTCTTAGCCAAATTCCAAAATAAAAAATAAGTTTGTGAAAACTACTTTTTTTAGTTTTCAAAACTTGGTTTAGTTTTTGAAAACATATGTAAAAAGTAGATAACAAAACAAATAAAGAAAGCCATAGGTAGAAATAGTATTTATAAGCTTAGTTTTCAAAAATAAAAAACCAAAAACTAAGGGCCGTTTGATAACCATTTTGTTTTCTATTTTTGGTTTTTACTTTATAGTTTTTAAAAATCAGGTCTGTTTGGTAATCAATTTAGTTTTTAGTTTTTTAGTTTTCAAAAACGTTTTCTAAAATATTAAGGAAAAACAAAAACGGAAAAAAAAAAGGTTTTTAAAAACACTTTTTGGTTTTCAAGAACTCACGCCCACTACATCCACAAAGTCCACCTCTCCAGGTAAGTCCTTTTTCATTTTTCCATTTTTTTTCCTTTTGTTTTTCTTTCTGTCTTTTTTTTTTTTTCAAAGTTAAAACCCTTATTTTATTTATTTTTGTTTTAAAACCTTTCCATCGAGCATCTTGAAAAAAGTGCAACTATTTTATGTATATATATTGTTTTCTTATTAAATAAAAATTATATTTTATTGAACAAATTGATTTTATCTTATTGATTTTGGTTAAAAAATATACTTGAATTTCTATTACTTTTATCGTAGAGAAAAATATCATTTACATGAGTTTAGAAATGATAGATGTCAACTACGATGGTAGAAAAGAATTATTCTACTACAGTCACGTTTATCAGTTTGCAATGTGATCGACAGATGCTTCGAGATATTAAATACTCGATTTCCTATATTTTGAAGCAAATGCCTTTTATATCCTATAAACACAAAAAATATACCTACAACATGTTGTGGAGTCAATTATCAATCATAATTGTTACTTATATGTTTTATATATTTTTATTTTATTATTTTTCTTTTAATCGATTCATGAGTAGTTAATACATTAAGAATAGTTGTATTTTTTACAACAACAATAATATATTAAATAAAATGTTATAAAAATAGTTTAAATTTTCTTTTAAAAAAAAAATAAAATTAAAAACAGTTATCAAAGGGCCACTTGATTTTTTAAAAAAGACAAATAGAAAACAAAAAATCGTTATCAAACATGTTTGGTTTTTTGTTTTTAAAAAACAAAAAACAAAAAATTGTTACCAAACACATATAGTTTTTGTTTTTGAAAAATAGAAAACCAAAAACCAAAAACAAAAAACAAAAAAACCAAAAACAAAAAACTGAAATGGTTATCAAACGGGGCCTAAATGGTTATCAAACACATTGGAAAGATAAAGAGACCGCACAAACCTTTATAAGATACATGGATTACTCCCATCATCATCAATTAGTTTTGAGATGGAATCTCATAGTTATCAAATATGGTATTAGAACTCATGAATCCCAAACATGTATTCGGTCTAAAAATTGGGATCCGACCCATGAATGTTGAACCCAAAGATGCACCATTTTGAGGGGGAATGTTGAAGATCTCACATCGAAAAGATGAAGAGACCTCACAAGATTCATAAGATGCATGAGTTACTCAT
The DNA here is from genome assembly GCA_033996785.1 of Trichosanthes truncata. Taxonomy (NCBI): domain Eukaryota; kingdom Viridiplantae; phylum Streptophyta; class Magnoliopsida; order Cucurbitales; family Cucurbitaceae; genus Trichosanthes; species Trichosanthes truncata. The sequence continues at coordinate 38,982,310 of JAWPNB010000004.1, read as the reverse complement.
TTTCTAGCTAATTAGTTTTGAGATGAAACCTCATATTTCTCTAATAAACGGGGCCTTAGTTTTCAAAACTTAGTTTGGATTTTGAAAATATTTATAAAAAGTAGATAACAAAATAAAGAAACTCGTAGGTAAAAATAGTGTCTATAAGCTTAATTTTCAAAAATAAAAAACTAATAATTATCAAATGGACCTAAAGATTTCTATTTCCAAAGCATTGAAAACAAGAAACAAGATGTCCCCATAGAGCTAATATGACATAAAATTAAAAGACATCTAGTCATCGGTCTTCCCTTTTTTTTTTTTGCAGTCAGCCTTTTGAGTTTATAAATATTCTACATTTCTTTCATAACATAATCATATGGGAGAGAGAGAAGAAGAGAGAGAGAGTTATTATTATTATTATTATTTATTTTTTAACAGAGAGGGAGAAAGAGTTGAAGATGGCATTATTTGGAAGAAAAAGAGAGAAGGTTAAAGGGATAGGATTTTTGTCAAAAGACACGGATATTATTTCGAGAGTGAATCAAGCTCTTGTTGGAGTCAATCGAGTAGACATAAGTTTTTTAGGAGTGAATCGAGTTCTTGATGGAATTGATGGATCCAACATAAATATTTTGAAAGTGAATCGAGTTGTTCATGGAGTCAATAGAGTTTTCAATGGAGTCAATAGAGTTTTCAATGGAGCCAATTGAGTTCTTGGTAAATTCAGTGAGTTTATAAGAATAGTTTTCAAGAACCAAAAATCAAAAAACAAATGATTATCAATTAAAAGGTTAGATGCTTGAAACCTGCATCTGGTTGAACTCAAAAAAAAAAAAAAAAAAAAAATTCAGACTAGACTGCATAGGTGGGATGACGGAGAAAAACAGGTTCCAAATGAATTTCACCCGTCGGTAATATGGAGAAAACGTGTAGGATTGTCCATGTGCTTCTGCTTTTGATAAACTATTCTTTTTATTTAGAATATGTACTAGGCAAAGAGAAGTGAGGAAAAACGTCAATAGCAAATCTCATGCCCAAGTTGCAATGGTTCCCAACATTACAGATAAAGTATTTACGACCAGGACGATCAAACACAATTCTTGGTTTCATGCATCCATCAAAATCTGCTTCAGACTCTGGCATTGCGTAGTTGTGAGTTTCTTTGGCACTTGAATTGAACCCTACACAAAAAATTGCACTTCTTTCAGTACTATAAAAAAAAAAATCAAAATCTACTCCTTTTTCTTTTTCTTTTTAATTGTTGTTAATCGAAATTGGCTCTTCCCTCTTTTAAATATTATGCGCGTAGTCGCGTACAATACCAAAAAGATAGAACTGTGATCGATTAATATAAAATTATAGATGGAGCACCTACTCCCAACTCATTCTCTCTATTTTATATTATAATTGTGATTATGAGTTATAATTCATACGAAAATTATTTTAAAAATCGAATATAATATTCGTGGATGATGTCAAGGATGATGTTATCTCTCTAAAGCTTACAAATCTATTGTTTTATCGTATAGTCGAGGTGCCGTTAAGGGATTTGGCTATGTCTACGCGACTTCTGTTGGGTGTCTGCCACGCTCCTCGTCTTTTAGTTTTTTTTTTTTTTTGAAGCGAAAATAAACCATGCAAACCAGAACTACAACGTCGTACCCCTCTCAACAACGAGAGGCAAAATGTCCTTTGGAAAACTATCTTTCCAGACCAAAGAACTACCTGAAGAAAAAGCCAAAGCTGCTAAGTTATGGGCAACTTTGTTCTCCTCTCTATGAATTTTACAAAAAGAGATAGATTTTACATCATTGGATAGAGACAATATATCCTCAACACAAAAGGAGACCTCGGTCAAATCACGATCATCAAGATTAAGTAAATTGATAACCTCGCAAGAATCAGATTCTATGATGAGCCTTGGGATGTGCTCTTTCTTCCAAGCCAACACCTCCTTCAAACCTTCTAAAATGGCAATCCCCTCGAGGACCTTAATTGGCCGAAAGTGGGAGATGAATTTGCACTTGCCAATCAACGGCCTCCTAGTCCAATCTCTGACAATCCAATCGACACCACCACAATGGCGAGAGCTCGACCAAGCCGCGTCAGCATTCATCTTCCAAGCCCCAACCTTGGGAGTCTTCCACCCCATGTCTTGTGAGCGCTCTGGGGGAGAAAAACAAAGAGAAGCCTTTAAAGATCTAAAGCTTGACGACCCCTTGTAGAAGTCCAAAGAAGAGTTGACCACGTGGATCAAGCCCGAGAGAGAAGAGAGATTTCCATTAAACTGAATATTGTTTCTCTGCCTCCAAATTCTCCAAAGGACAATGAGCACTCTACCTAAATCATCGCGAGAAAATTCTTTCTGAGCGCAGTCCTAGAAGTCCGCTGGAGCCTAGGTACCCCTGCCAACAGAAGACCAGCAAGCGTTTGATGGGAGAAAAGTGTTTCAAACTTTCTGGGCAAGTTTGCACTCCCAAAAGAGGTGAGAGGTTATTTCGAGATGACACCTGCAAAAACTGTCTTATCTATTTTTAGTGAAACAATATAAAGAAACTTTTTTTTCTGTTTATTTTTTTTAGAATGGTTGTGTTCTTTATCTAGTGAGCACTCAATTATGGTCTATGGATTACTTTTTATTTTAATGCTTTCTTCCAAATGAATTTAATATACTTTATTCACTTGATTTATGGAATACTTTCAAAAGAATTTGGACCTATTACTTTTAGTATATATATATATATTTTCTCGTTTAGTGGGATGTGAGGAGCAAGATGTCATTTTACTCGCTCTTATATAACACGTCATTGATTGTAATTACAGCTTTTTTGAACTTAAATATGTGCATATTACAAGCCATAAGATAAGATCTAATACTTTTTTTTTTATCGGAAAGTAGTGCCAAAGTTTCTTAATGAGATTTAATTTTTACCCAGATAACTTTTTATTTTTTTTAAAGTTATTTTGACTATAACATATATAAATAGTTTCAGATTTAATTTTTACACAACAATTTCAAGGGAAGGCCTCGATGTTTTTCTGGATCTAATGGTAACATACTACCCCTTGACCATTTTTACCTGAGGTGCACTAGTATTCACCCTACTTTCTTTTATCTCATACAAGGTTCACTAACCCCACTCAAACTCACTAGAATGCATGAATCCTACGCATCATACTTCTAGACCATGTTCATGCCCAAAACTACATAAACACTCATGACATGCTTTTGAACCCAATGCTAACAACCCTTCAAGCATTTAGATCAACATATTAAAACAATCTCAACAAATCAACATGTTTATCACATAGAACATATCATAACATGCTAAAGATCACTCATTCATTGCAGTGTACTAAACATGCTTAAAATCAAGAACAATACATTTCAATACAATATACACACATAAGCAGTTAGAACATACGCACCATGCTATCAAACAACAACCAGACCCAACGAGTAGAATTCTACTTACAAAATTTCTTAAAGCACTCTTAAATCAATCCAAGAGATTCCTAAGGAACAAGTTCAACGCTTAGAGGTTAGAAGTCAATTCAAGAGGGATGTTCTTACCCAAAATGACCTTAGATTGAGTTCGAACAATCCGAAATTAAACTAAATCCTAAAACAAAATGTATTCAAGGTTAGAAACCTATCTAAAGTATTTTAATGGAGTTCGAAAGGGTCTAGAATGCACTATTACCTACTGAACGCCGCTGAAGGGCCTCGAAACCTTGTTGTTCGGTGTTTGAAAGTGATCGAATGAGCCTGAAACTACACACCAAAGGTTACGTCGCAACAATTAGAAACTAAACCAACACACTTTACAATACTTTAATTGATTTGCGAAAGGGGCAGAACATGCTGAAACTCACCGAACTTCGCTAACACAGACTCAAATGCAGGCTAAAAAGTGTTAAATGGATTTGAAATACATGCTGGGTAGTGTGTGACGAAGTCTAACTTGCAAATTTGTGGTCATTAGAAAGCGGGTAACACAAATCCAACGTCGATTTAGCATGAGTCACAACTAAACCTCACTGAACATAAGAAAATGCTGCTGGACAGCTCGTTACAACGTGAGAAGAAGAGGAAATCGATCTCTTCAATTGCTGGCTTTCCTGAAAACTCCTTACCCACACCGTTGTTCAAATACCCATGCTGAATAAGGTCTAAAATATTTGAACTCTCTAAGCCACACTCGCGGTTCTTGGGTTTGCCAGAGAAAACGCAGCGTCACGCTGCCTGCTGAAGGTCATTGAAGATGTAAACGGAGAAGAAGATGGATTGAACGTGGAGGGGGTTGTGTACACGGCTGGTCACACAAAGGAGAGGGAGGAGAAGAGAGAGGAAAAAAGACTTAGGGCTTGCTTCTCCTTTTTCTTTCTTCTTAATTCAATTTTCTCTCAAATTCAACCTTTAAAATCCCAAACAAAGGCCTAAATTCTCTACAAGATTTAAGGCAAATCTTTGGGCAAATTTGAGTTTTCAAAATTAAGAAATTTAGTCTAACTCGACATCCTTCAACTAAAATTCTATGAATTTAATTATCTAAGTTAACCCACTAAATTCCAATACTCCCTGAATTGACCTCAAGCGATAAATTCAAACATTCACAACAAAACACAAATAAAAGATGAAAATTAATTGTACTTGAAGTTGTTGGGTTTCACAAGAAACGAGAACAAGAAACATCAATTATCCCAAACTACATCACATGTATATTTTTGGGATAAGCAATTATTGGATTGGAGAAAAACACATGTTATTGAGAAAAGTCATTGGATGACCAAATAACAAGATGTCCCCATAGAGCTAATATGACATAAAATGAATAGACATCAGTCTTCGGTCTTCATTTGTTTTTGCAGTCAGCCTTTTGTTTATAAATATTCTACATTTCTTTCATAACATAATCACAGGGGAGAAAGAGAAGAAAGAGAGAGAGAATTTTTTGTTTTTTGTTATTCATTTTTTGAACAGAGAGAGAAAGAGTTGAAGATGGCATTTTTTGGAAGAAAAAGAGAGAAGGTTAAAGGGATAGTAGTTTTATATCAGAAGACACAAATATTATTTCAGGAGTGAATCATGCTATTGTTGGAGTCAATCAAGTAGACGTAAGTTTTTCAGGAGTGAATCAAGTTCTTGATGGAATCAATTGATTCAACATAAATATTTCAAAAGTGAGTCAAGTTCATGGACTTCGTCGAATTTTTAAGGGAGCCAATCGAGTTCTTGATAAATTCAGTGAGTCCTTGGGAGGAAAAGTTTCTCTTCAACTCATCAGCTCTACTAATCAATGTAAGTTTCTTCCTCTTCCAACCTTTTTGTTTCATTATTTCTTAACATGATTCTACTTTAATTTAATTTGTTGCATGGACTTAAATTATATGTTTAGTGAGCTAAAATTTAAGACTTTAAATTAGGTAGTCATTGACTCTAATGTCAATAGTGAAATATTGCTGCGATATGTTAATTGTCTATTTAATTGTCCATACTACCGCCTCAAATCCGACCAAGAATATATAAGGACAATTTTGAAAATTAACCCCATACTTGGTGAAGTGAGTCAACATTATTACCATAGACTTTCAATTCAATCAAATTAGACCTTAGACTTCATAGTATTGTATATTTCTTTTTTACCTTTTGTTAATTAAGCTTCCAATTGTTGAAAAATATCTTTACGAACGTTTAATAGATTACAAATTTGAGGTTTACTACAAAATTGATGGAATTACAAAATCGTTTGGGCTTAGTGGTGATTTCACATAGTATCATAGCAAAAAGTTATTTGTCCAAACCTCTGTAATATGATTTAGTTTACTTTCCTAATTAATATTAACAACCACTCATCGGACTTTGTAAAAATTTCAAATTCACAAATGAGAAAAATGTATAAAAGATTAAATTTACGGTCAGCTTAAGTTATATGAGTTCAATGGTGTTTAAATATCATAGAAATACATCAGATTTATGGTGAAATTTGTGAGTCTTGGGAGATGTATATAATTGTCAGAATATTTGTCCTTTTTTTTTTTTGACATGAAAATATTTGTCCATTGATTTGCTATCAGTTGACCTTGTGCATTAATTTGCTAGGATTGCCTTGAACTTGTTGAAACTAGCGGGCATTAGGAGATTTTTACATTGTTTTGTTTAAATGAGGGAGTGAATGTAAATTTATTTATTTAGTACTTTTTTTTTTGAATTGGAACATAATACAAGCTTAACAAGAAGTGAAAATGGTAACATATATCTAAAGTCTAAAATTCAATAGGATGAAATAGAAAACTTATGGGTTATGAGAAATATTTATGGTAGAAATAGGATTTTTTTTTTAGACATTTATTTATTGAGCATACCACGTGAATGTATAGATAGACAAGTTTTCAATAGAGATAAACCAGCAATTGGAGCAAAATAAAAAAATGATATGTATCTCTAAACTTCTAATTGAGATTTGTTAGTTGGATAATTTTTTATTCCTATATAACCATATCCTTAACTTAGACCCTAAAAGTTCCTAAGGGTAGACGCCACATTAGTTTCTTTATTTTCATAGTTGTCTATTGACTAGTTTGTTAACAATCTAGTCTTTGTTTTGTGAACAACTCTAAATTTATAAAATTAAGCTATAATTAGAATACTTTTTTTTTTGCATTTTATATTTTTTAAAATTAATTAAGCCTATCAACGAAAAATATTTTTGTTTAGTATTCAAGATTTAAAATATTAATTTTGAAAAATTGGCCAAATTTAAAAACAAAAATTAGATTTTTTAAAATATTCTTTTTCTTTTTAGATTATACAATTTGGCTATATGATTGAAGTTTTAGAAAATGGCTATGATTCTAAAGAGGTTTTGAAAGAATTATATTGAAAGCCAAATGGTTGTTGGGTAGGGGTAAGAAATGTAGTTTTTATCAAATTTTCTCTTTGAAATTTTGATTAAAATTTCACAAGTATGCTTAAAAAGTGAGGATAAAAATGAGGAGATTGTTAACAAAAGAGAAAAAATACTGATTTTGAAAAATAGAAAAATAAAATTACAACCATGATCAAATTGCGCCTTTGTTTTTAATTTTTTGTTTTTTTTGTTTTTTTGTTTTTTGTTTTCAAACTTTAAGTTCGTACATCATTATGTCTTTATTTCATCTGTGATGTCATGTTCTTCAAGAAAAATAGTCTTCATAAAAGGTTGTTGTCTTTCGTTTAAAAAATCATGTCTTTATTTCATCTGTGATGTCATGTTCTTCAAGAAAAATAGTCTTCATAAAAGGTTGTTGTCTTTCGTTTAAAAAATTGGTCATATGATGTCATATTTAAGAAATGACATACATATAGTCTAGAGATAAAAATTAATCTAGTTCTCCAATTTCACTTTATTAAAATATCACTTCATTCACGTGTGATTTTTTTTTAGAGGAGTTACAATTGAGGACTCAAGCACCCCACATGGACTTCGATTACTAAAAAATGATTATCCATGTGCTGTTGATGGACTTGACATTTGGACAACAATCAAAACATTAGTAGATTATTGCTCCTTCTACTATAAGGATGATGAAATGATTTGTAATGATATAGAGCTCCAATCATGTTGGAACGAGCTTCGAGAAAGGGGGTCATGAAGATAAGAAAGACGAACCATGGTGGCCAAAGATTCAGAATGTTGAAAAGTTAATAAATAGTTGCACAATTATCATATGGATTTCTTCAACTCTTCATGCTACAGTAAACTTTGGACAATATCCTTATGGCGGTTTCTTTCCCAATCAGCAAAAGCTTCCTACCTGAAGAAGACACAAATGATTATCAATAGCTAAAGTTAAATTTCGATAAAGCTAATTTCTTAAAAATATTCACTTCAAAACTACAAAATGATCTTTTGAATATCTCAACCATTGAACTTCTATCGACACATTCTCGTGATGAGTTTTATTTAGGTCAAAGAAGCAAAATCCAGAGTGTACCTTTGATAATGATGTTTTAGATGTATTTGAGAAATTCAAGGGATGACTGATAAAGGACTTGTCGAAGGTCCTATCAAGATTAAATTTATAAAAATCGGACCTCTAAGTATTTTGCAATAATAGTGGTCAAGGTCATCCACACAGGGTTGGAGTTCTTAGATTAATTAAGTACCAGAATTAATTATGCCTAATTTTATTTAGAGAAAACTAACTTTGATTTGATTTTTTTGACAAAAACATAAAACCTAAACTATTATGTACAAAGTTGGAGTTCAATTTTAGAGAGACATTGTTAATTGCAATTAATGAAGCACAACTATGAAATTGACTAAAGAATTATGAAACATGCAACAATCCTAATCCAAGAATTACTAAAAGATTCAATTGACTCTCTCGAGCCCAATTGAACTAATGCAAGAAGTAAGTCACTATCTCAGTCTATCTCTACAACTAGACATGACATTATGAAATTTTCTTAATATCTTATAGTATTAACCTATTCATTCTCATGCAATAGATTAATCCTAGTTATGCATCTAAGTTCTTAGTTAAATTTACTTTCTCAAGCTAAATTTAACTTAACATACAAAGCTATGGATGGGAGCTTAGAAAATTAATTCAAGATGTATAAAAGACATTACGAACACATTCAATAAGTCAAACATAGTTTTATAACAATAATGCAATCAACTAAGAGTCTATAATACTCAAATACATTCAAATACAGTCTGCTAAATCCTAAAATTTAAGACACAAAGTAAAGAGAATAGAGAAAAATTGGATGACGCGTGCCAACACTCGTTCCCTATGTGATGTCTGATAGCATTAATTTAGTGCTATATTTAAGCCCAATTATTGGCTAGTTTTGTATTGAATTAGTGAACTTTGATGTGTATTTCTCTTGATTTTGTAGAAACCGAGCTGACGGACCAAAATCGAGTGTTCAAGATTACTTCGATGGATATTGAAGCCTTTTAGAGCTTTGTTGAAAATTCAAGAAGGAAAGAGAAAATTAATAAAATGTTAAGTAAGAAAGTTTTCATTTTGAAAGTCCATCTTTAAGACTTTCAAGTTGAAAGCTTAAAAAAAAATCTCGGAGCCTAGGCACCCAAACCGGCGCCTAGGCGCCCGAAGCAGGGTAGTCAGACAGGATGATAGCGCCTAGGCGCTATTTTGAGCGCCTAGGCGCTACGAATACAGCAGAACGTGTTTTTCAGATCTGTCGATCTCTGCTATATATACATCATTTTCTCTTCGATTTTTGAGGCCAAACCGAGGGTTTATGCCCTAAATACGACTCCATGCTATTTTGAGAAGATTTGGGAGCATTTGTGAGTGGATTGGAGCGATATTGAAGATTTGGAGCTTGGATTCTTGGGATAATACCTCAGAAACGCGAGATCTCCCTTTGTTTGCAATTTCTTCTCTTGTCCTTTCATTTATAGTTAATTTTGTGGCTGTAAAGTAGAGATTTTTGGGTTGTATTGACTGATTTTATATGATTTAATCCCTACTTACTTGGATTTATTGTTAAACACTGTTTTATGCTTGATTGTTGGAAACTTTGGATTGATTTCTTAAGTAATAGATGTTTATTGCTTTTAGGGTTTTGAATCATTTATGCAATTGTTTCTTAATGCCTTTAACAATTGTTTCTCTAATTAATTGAGATATTTCTAAGTTGAGCTCGAGAGAGAATACTTAGTTTAGCTTAATGTTCGATTAATTAACTACTCGAGTGACAGCGAGGTTAATAGTTAATTAATTGTAGTTGGTAATGAAGATTAATTAGTTGAGCATTGGTTAATCGATTAGTTTTCTAAGTGGAAACTCAAAGGAGAGAAGCTTAGACAATAACTCAATTGCATAACTAGTGTTTATTTACTGGAGTGACAGTCAAAATTAATAAATAAACATTAGAAGTTCATAATGAAGAGTCTTAACACCTTGTATGAGTTAGCTAGCGCTAGGGAGACCTAGGTTAGTTAATTGGTACATTGTGAGCGGAGGAGACCGAGAGAAGATTCCACGACTTTAAAGCTTATAGACTTATGAGTTCACTGTCCATTGAGTTATAATTGTATGTTAACTTAGTAATTGATCCTTTCCCAAGTTATCCCTCGTGTTTGTGTCTCCCATTTATTTTATACATTTATTTTCTTTTGTTAGTTAGTTTATCTTCTCTTGATTTCGTTTCTCTAAATAAAGTTAAGTGAGAGTATTCGTGGTAATTAATTGAATTAAAAACCGATCTCTGTGGATTTGATACTCAGTAGGAATACCGTTTTATATTACTTGACCCATGTGCTTGCGAAAATGTATTTGTACGCCCATCAATGTCCCACGATCTCGAGCCCCGAGTCTCCTCCTTAGCTCTCCAATATGCTCTCTAGACCTCTAAACAGTGCTTCTATCGAAATTAGGGTTTAGGTCTCTCCAAAATGGCTCCCTTTGCTCGAATGAATAATTTTCCTTTTATAGAGTCGAGACAGCGGTGCAACGTTAGGGGCAGCGTTGCAACGTTGCCCCTTCGAATTTTATAAAAAAGGGAAAAATAAATTTGGTTGGCGTTGCAACGCTATGCCTGCTGGTCTCCAAGACTGAAAGGCTGCTGAAGTGTTGTTGCAACGCTACAGATGGCATTGCAACTCTATACTCTCGAGTTCACAAGCTTGTTTCCTTCTCTTCAACACTTGGATCTTCAATTATAGCTCCAATTTTCTCCAACTTCAATCAAATACTTCTCAAAACTCTGGTTTTACTCCAATTGCTCAGTTTCTGTAAATTATACATAAAAATACATGAAAGTACATACAATCATAACAAAACTAGCATAAAACTAAACTTAGAAATAACACACTTATACCCACTATCAACGACTGCTTGTCATTGAAGACATGATTGTGAGAAGAAACCAAGATTTCACATTGAAAAAATCGAGTTGGATATGTGAACATGTCGTACACTCTACTACATCCTATCAACAATGACGGCCTTACATGTCAAGGAATTCCCAATAGCATTTCTATTTTAATATAGCTTGTGAGGCTTGAATGACTTTGTATTGTTTTGAGTTTTTATTTTATTTTATGAACTAATTCATGATTCTTATGGAATGATGGATGTTTTAATAAACGAAGGGGCATGAAGTTTTTCTTTTCTTTCAAGTTTCATTGAGTTAGTTCTAATTATATCCTCTATTTAATCAGTTATAATCAATATATTATAACATTTGGAAATGTATCTCCAATATTAAAAAGATATTTTTATTAGATATACTGGGAGTTTACTGTGATGTTTTTTCAAATTTTTTAAAAGAAAACTGAGTTTAGTATGATGTTGAAACAGTAAAATTTTGGACAAAATACACTTTTAGTCATTGAAGTTTGATGTTACTGTCTATTTGGTCCATGAAATTTCATAGGTAGCATGCAGCGTGCAGGAAACACGTAGGATGAGCGTGGTCGAGCACTCTTTATGTCTCCATGGCATCAAGATGCTAAAAGAGCTAAATGTGGATGGAGTGCCGCGCAAGACTCCAAGTCGAGTGCTTGGAGGAGTTTGCTTAAATGTGTCATGGAGTCATTGTCAACATTACTTCCATAATTTTATGTTTTATGTTTTAACAGTCTTACTTTTTAAAGATGTGTTGTGAAACTGTTTTTAGTTGGTCTAACGTTATATTTATGTTTTACAATGTGCTTGTTTGCTACATTAATACCCCATTTGTATAAAATCAAAGTGAAGTCAAATCCTCCAATTAATCTTTGATAGCAGCAAGTATTTCTATTTAAAACACATGTCATAGCTGAATCAATGGATAGGCTATTTTTGGGCAAATCTTTGGCTGTTGGGGGCAATTTTAAACCTTATCCCATGCTGTATCATAGAGATTTTTTCTGCATTATTTCATTTTTCTTGTAAAAGGCTCTTTTGAACCGTGCATATGTGTTTATAACTCCTTTCGGGGAATAAGAACGTAAGAGAATGAGATTTAGTTTTCTACAATACACTTGAGTTCTTGATCTTTAATTTTACTTTTATTCCATAATCGTCCTAGTTTTTTGTCATCGTGACGAGAACTTTATTTAAATATTGTATTTATTTAATTTCTAACTTTAAGAGATAAACTTTGAAACATTATGCTGATATAATCTTTTTATTTTAAACTTATTTTAATTATGTGGAGATTAGAATCTTTTGACCTACAAAAAGGTTACTAACGTCCTAACGTGAGTTATATTCAAATTGACAAATGATTCAAATGTTTATTTGCCTTCTTTTTCAAAAATTTAAGGGTGGGATCGAACCATTAATTTTTTAGATGGTAATAAGTGTCTTGTTCCCTTAACTATGTTTGGATTAGCATTTATATGATCTCCCTTCGTTATATATTATTCTCCCTTTAAAAACAATAATAAGTTTTAGGAATTTGTATGCGCTTTTATACAGTATTCAAAAGGCAAGGGAAGGTGGGAAAGAAACCTTACATTGAAAAGTGGACTACGACTACCCAAATGAAATTTGCTTGTGGCACCGGAGCTGTGGTGTAAGGGAGCTCGTCATCCATTGTTGAAAGTTGGCCGAAGAGGACGACGTCATCGCAGTGAAGGATGCTAAACGTGGGAAGGGTTGAGCAGCTGTGAACAAGGTAGAGCGCAGAAGAGAGAGAAAGAGAGGGGAAAAAAGTTAGGTTCCTTTCATTTTTTATAACGCCTCGAGCCTAGGATTTGGACCAGGATTTGGAATCCATATTCGGCACCTAACGGCCCCGACATTCTCCTGCATCCCCCGCGGCCTGACCACGCTACCTACTTATCTTTAGCTGCTTGTGAGAGTGAAGACTGTCCCCACAAACCAACACGTGTCATTTCAGCATGCTCTGTCCTCACTCACATGCTTCCAAGGAAAATTCGTAGGAGGTCACCCAACATAGAATTGCTCCAAGCCAAACACGCTTAATTTTGGAGTTCCTATGATTGAGCCACCGAAAAAGAAGGTGCACCTTGTTGGTATAGGTAGTAACTATCAATTCTTTTAAGCCTTTCTTAACCATGCCTTTCATAGCCTCAGGATCCCTCTCATTCGGATGTGGTATCGGTTCATTCATGTACCCCTCATAACCTTAAGCATTGCATGCCCACCAGCTTCCGCCTTGGTTCGTCCCCGAACCACATCTTACTGAAAGAGGTTCTGCTCTAATACCATCTATAATTCATATTATGTTTTTAAATGATTTTTAAAGGGATCCTGAGCATAAAGATTTTTTATTGTTTAGCAAAAAATTTAATTCTTTCTATCTTTTACCAAAGATTTTTAAATTTCTTCAGCATGCATGTAGTAACGTCCCTAGAAAGTCTAATAGGAAAGGTCGGGTCGTTACATTTTTCCTCTATTTTTCTCTTCCCTTTCCCTTTTCTTTTTCCTTCCTTCTTCTTTTCTTTTTCTTTTTGGAAGAGAATTGATTTTGACCCATAAACTTGTCAAGTTGTATCAATTTTAACCCAAAACTTTCAATTTCATCAAATTGCACCTCAAACTTAGAAAAGTGTTGCAATCTTAACCTCAAATTTTTAAAAGTGTTGGAATTTTAACCCTATAATAAATGAGAGTTATCAAAAAGCTTTCTAGGGCACGCCGGTTTTTACAGGAAGTTCATCAAGGATTTCTCCAAAATCACTAAATCTTTATCAAACTTATTGATGCTCAGTACACAATTCCAATTGGATGATTCATGCTTGGAAGCTTTTACTTTGTTGATAGAAAAATTAGTGTCATCTCCTATAGTTGTTGGGGATCATCCTTTTGAATTAATAAGTGATGATAGTGATTACGTTGTGGGGGCTATACTAGGACATAGAAGGTAATAAGTTCATTTGATATTTATTTATTATATATTGTTTAGGTTGTTTTTGTTAGTTTTCCTATAGTTTTTGGATTTTAATTCATGAATTTATTTTATTTTTGTAGGTAATCCTAGGTAATCAAGGATTTCATTTTGAAGGTCAAAGTTTGAAGATTTTCAAGTTGAATGCTTAAAAAAAAAAAATTAATGCTGCCTAGGCGCCCAAACCAGCGCCTAAGCGCTACAGCCATTATAGAAAGACAAATTGACAGCACCTAGGCGCTGTTTTGAGCTCCTAGGCGATGTTTTGAGCTCCTAGGTGCTTCGAAAATGTTTTCACACTTTGTTTAATAGTGTCAGGCGCTATGCTGACTACCCTAAGTTTAAATGAGCATCGTTTATCATTAGAAGGGTCAAAAAACAGGTTTTGAGGGGCAGAAAATAGAGCACAGAAGTGAGAAAGACTAAAGGAGAAGAGATTACACTGCCTTGGAGGTTTTAGCAACCAAACGGAGGAGTGCTAAGCTTGGATTTGTATCTCTTTTCACTTCTTCTTTCTCTTTTGCTGTTTATAATGACCCAACTGACATTGTTAACTAGATTTGTTAAGTTTTACATTATGAACTAAGGTTTTCTATCTGGAGATTTGATGTAATCGAATACTCGAATCCTACTCTTTCTTAGTTAATAGATGATGTTTCTATTTCACTTTGTGGTTGTGAGAATTCTTCTGCACTTAAAGCATGTTTAGATTTGGCCATTCTTTACATTGTTTCTATGTCATGATTTGAGATTGAGAGACAAGAATCATTGATGAACTAAAGTGTTTTCTCTAATTTACACTTGAGATAGAGATGTCCTTGTGGGTTTTGTGGCAATTTTAGGTTCTCTGGCTTAATAATTGAATTGTTTGAATTATCATAGAGATATAGGTAATTTGCATTTCAATGAATACCGTTATTGCTTGAGAAAGAATATCAAGTCTTTAGGGTAGAACTTGTCAACAACCTAGAAATAGAAGAAAATATTGGCTATAAATGAATAAAGAGTAGGAGGAGGTATTTGATGAAGTCATTGCTCTAGAGTTTTTACAAAGTAAGTTTTATCCTCTGTGTTGCATTTTCAATTTTAGATCTTAATCACATTTATTCTTCAAGCAAGTTTAATTCTTTTTCATTCATCTTTGACAATTCGGTGCTTAGATAAAATTGAGGCTAGAGAATTTGGTAATTAGTAGCTTTCAGTCCTTGTGGCAAACAAACTTTGTATTCACACACTGTATTACTTGTAATGATTCGTGCAGTTGCGAGATCTAACAACAAGTTTTTGGCGTCTTTGCCGGGGAGTGAATGTTTAATATATCAATATCAAAATCATTAGCTTTAGTCTTAATCTGAGTTTTGTTTTATTTATTTTAATTTATATTATTTGTTTTTGTTTTTGTTAGGAGTTTAAGCAAGTGTATGCGAAAATTTGGAAGCAATAATCTACTTCCTTTTGATTTTGAGATCGAATGCACCTGCAGAAAAAAACCGAAAAGAAAAGAGAGAGTGAACTACAGTAGAGAAAGAAAGGATGGCAAACGACGAAGCACACAATGGGAATAGGGCTTTGAGAGATTATGTGATGCCTGACGTAACTGATATTCATTATGCTATCCGAAGGTAAGCCATTCAAGCGAATAATTTTGAGATCAAGCCAACTACAATGCAGATGGTTCAAGCTTTGAGTTTCAGTGGACTGCAAAGTGAATACCTAAACTCTCACATCGCTGATTTTCTAGAAATTTGAAATACATTCAAGTATAATGGGGTGACATATGATGCTATCAGGCTGAGATTGTTTCCTTTCACTCTTAAGGGTCGATCCAAGCAGTGGTTGAATTCTTTGCCTACAGCTTCAATAGAAACGTAGAATGATCTAGCTAAAAAGTTTCTAGCCAAGTTCTTTCCACTAGCAAAGACAACCAAGATTCGTAGTGAGATAAGTAATTTTTATCAGTATGAGGGAGAGAGTTTGTATGAAGCTTGAGAACAATACAAGGAACTTTTAAGAAAGTGTCCTCACCATGAATCCTTTGATGGCATAGGCTTTTTGAGAAGAAGAAGGAGGCTTAGAAGAAGAAAGAGAGAAGAAGAAAAAAAAAAGTGGTGTGAAAGGCAGTAGCATAGCACCTAAGCTCTAATCTAGGAGCCTAGGTGTTGTCATGTTGTTTTAAAAAAAATGAAAAAATTGGAACGGTGAAGGCTGTAACCTAGCGCTTAGGCACTGCCACGTTTTTTCAATTTTTTTAAAAAATAAAGCCAGGGGCATGTTTTTAAACTCTAAACACGCCCCCAGTCCCCTGTTTTGCAAAAAAAAAAAAAAAAAAAAAAAAAAAAAAAAGAGCAAACAACCTCTCTTCCCCTTTTTCCTTCTTTTTTACCTTCTTTCTATCTCTTTCTTTTGCCACAAATTTCTATACCCACTAACTATCCTCTCTTTGTAGGATCAATTTTCTTCTAAAGACGTGAAGTTCATCAAAGATCTCCAAGGGTTTCTTCCATCTCCTTTTATGAGTTTTTCTTCCAAGTGTTTCTTCTTTGAAAAATCTTAGTTGTAGAAACTTAATTCGTGAATTTCTTGTAGTTTGGAGGAGTTGAGCTATTTTTTTTAAATACCCATTAAGATTTGAGGTGTTGAGCTCGTTTTTTTGAATACCCATTAAAGTTATCAGTGGCTTTTAAATATTTGACCATAAATAGATTTTTTAGACTTCCTCATATTGATAGGATGGGTTCGGTACCTACATAGTGGATGAGCTTAATTATGATCAAATTATTGAAATGTTGTGTAAATCGAGGTCTCATTGGAAAACTCGTCGGATACAAAGGTTGAGTTTTAAAACATCTGAGCTTAGTCAGAGTCGTTTATCTTTGATTTTTCAATTATTATATTTTTTAGAGTTGAAAAATGCAAAAAGACCTACATTTCTAAAGCCTATCAGATGTTGAGGAACTTACTTGATGCAGTGGGCTTCATGGATAAGAGGAAGAAAGGGAAAAAGAAATGGGAGAACTTTTATGTGCCTTAACGCATGCCGCACGGTGAGTCGAGCAATCAACTATAAAAATTTGCGCTTCCTAGATGCAGCCAAGCAAAAAATTTTACTTGCATTCTTTACTACTTTATGTTTTTCCTTTTTTTGTAGTTTAGCTTGTTTAGTTTCTTTTTATAGTTAATAAGGTGACCTTTGGGAAGAAATTTTATTATTCTTGAAGGAGGTCTTTTCCACCCCACCACCACCCGCCTACGTGCTTAACACATCCTAGAAGAGTTTTTTTTTTCTTTTCCCTTTATCTTTGTCCTTGCATGCTTTTATATTTTGATACATTGAGGACAATGTAGAATTTAGGTTGGGGTGAAGGTTGTTGAATTTTGAGCTTTGATGTTGAAGTGTTTGGAATGATTGGTTGAGTCTTTGAGCATCTAAGCTCAGGCCTATCTTTTGGGTTGATGTTGTGCTTTTATGTGGAGTCTTTGAGCACTTGAGGACAGACTTTTGATGCTAAGCATGACATTTTTGATGAATTTGATGAGATTTTGAGGTTTTATTGAAAAATCTAAAACATTTTGAATTTTTTTAGCCTTGATTGATGAATGATGTGGGTGCATGTTGCATGATCATGACATCCTATGATTTTCTTATTTAGCTAAATAACTATTTTTTGTAGGAAGAGTTGAGCATGTTGTTCTAATTTGAGCATATTTTAAAAAAAAAAATTCTTGCTTTTCTTGAAAATTTTGAGCACATGTTAGCCTCTCTTGCATGTTTTCGAAGGCCTAGAGTAGCTTTATAGGAGCTAGATGTTCGTTGTCACCTCGATAGGCATTAGCTAGTTTGCAAGTGGTTTTTGCATGATTGCTTGTAATGAGTTGTAGAAAGAAGAAAAGAACATGAGCCTAGAAAAAAAAAAGAAAAGGAAGAAAATTTTGAGCTTGAAAAGAAAAAGAAAAAGAGAGGTACTCCTCCTTCCTTGATAAGTTGAGTAATCAGGGGCGGTCATGACACCCGTTATCTCTTTTTCATGAAAGGCTTGTTTAGGAAGTGAGTACGTGAAAGTAGTTTTGACGGTGGCCTATGTTTGTAGTTAGTTGCTTTCACTGCGAAGTGTTGATTTGTTGGAACGAAGGTATAGGCGACTAAAAGACTCTCTCTTAAAGTATAGATAGAAAGAAAAGAAAGGTTAGGGAGATCCCAAAAGTTTTTGAAGGCACCTAAGCAAACCATTATATGTATGATTGCTTTATGCTTGTTTGCTAGTCCTTAGGCCAGTGTAGTGGGAAGGCGGATATGAGGTTCTTATAAACCTATGCCACGCTTGTAGGAAACATGCATGCTCGATAGGCTAGCTGCACACACACACTCAAGAAAAGTTAAGAATGTTTTTAAAGTTTGCTCTTTGGTGGACAGTGCAACGTTTAGTGCTTTTCCTTTTGCAATTCGTTTAGCTTGCTCAAGCATTAAGGATCAAGTCGTGTTATGCATCCATTGAGTCGTATCTTTATTTTATTTTATTGATTGCTCGAGGACTAGCAAGGTTTAGGTTGGGGGTAATTTGATAGGACCAAAATAGTCCTAATTTATTATGCCTAAATCATGTTAGTTTGTTTGAATTTATGTGTTTATGTGTTTATTTGTTTATTTTATAGGTATTTAAGCAAGATAAGTATTTTGTATCCAATCGGGGTTAAAAAGAGCTAAATCAGAGGTCATTTAAGCAACTGAGTGAAGAATAGCAGCAAAATGAACATTTTTCCCTGAAGAGCTTTGAGACGCCGGACGGAGGCCTTGCTCAACGCTACAAGGCAGTAGCCTCGAATGCAGGACAGCGTCTAGACGCTGGCCAATAGCATCGAGATGCTGTCGCAAGTCCAGAACGGGGGATGCAAGACAGTGTCTCAACGCTACGGCGAGCCCCCCTTGACACTGGTCCAATTAAGGGCAGCATCTCGATGATGCTTGTAGCGTCTCGACGCTATCGCGATTTTTATAAAATCATTTCTTCTCCCTCTAGCTCATTTTGTCTCCATTTTTTGCCTCCAAGAGATCATGTTAAGGCCATTTCTCTCTGTTTTTCATTAGATTATGATACTTTAAGAGTTTTTGGTTAATCTTTGGTGTCGGGCAACATTGTAACGATGTTCGGCTAGACTATCGATGTCGTTTCGATTGTAAATAAGGTACTATGTATTTTTGTGAGATTTATTCCATATTTTCAGTATTTTCCAACATGTTCTATTGTTTCTTGATTCTTGCTTGAATTCTCATAGCATGAATTCTTTTGAAGATAGATTGACAACATATTCTTGTCGATTGAATACATGATCGTTAGTTTAGCTAACATTAGGACCGACTGATACTTGCATCGTACTTGCATCGTAGAGGCTAGTCTCTCATGTAGATTGCATGATAAGACCTAAGAATCAAGAGATTTAATCAATTAAATTAGGAATGCATGCTTAGTTTAATTAATTGGTCTTAATCAATCTCTAGAACTTAAGGCGATTAGCTACATTAGTATGGAACGCTATCATGCCTAGCTAATTGGGGCTAGGTTGGGTTAATTGGGATTTAGGGGACCTAAGTTTTCTTAGTGGCTTAGCCGGCTTTACCGATGAGTAGATTAGGTAATAGAGGGCTAGGAAATAACTTGCATTTAGGCGTTTTGTGATAAAAAAAAATAGCATTGTATCGAGTTTTATCCCAAAACGGTGCCCAAGGTTAACCATTAGCGTTTATATCTTACTGCTTTCATTCCTTTTGTCTATTTTATGCTTAATTCCCTCTAGTTCGTGTTAGTCCGTGTCATTAAGAAATCCAAATAATAGAAGTTAATTTTAGCTTTATTCCCTGTGGTTCGACCCGGTCCACTATTAATTACTATAAGTAGTTAATTTTAGATCGGTATTATAAATTGTATTTGATAAAGCATTCGACAAGTTCATCTTTTAATGATTCTTCCGATAAGCATATTTTTGTAACAGGGAAACACAAAGTCCCATGGTTTGTAGATTTGGTGAATTATTTGGCAACAAAAGTAGTGCCATAGGAACTCTCTTATCAATAAAGAAAGAAATTCTTTTCAGAGGTGAAGCATTATTTTTGGGATGAGCCCATTTTGTACAAGTAGTGTGCTGATCAAGACATAAGGAGATGCATTCCAGAAAAATAGATGGAAGATATTTTACCCCACTGTCACATATTAGATTGTGGAGGTCATCATGGAGGAAATAGAACAACTGCAAAGGTGTTGCAAATTGGATTTTATTGGCCAAGTCTATTTAAAGATGCTCATGCTTTTGTGATGGCTTGTGACAAATGCCAACGAGCTGGGCACATCTCTAGAAAAGATGAAATGCCCTTGCAAAATATTTTAGAAGTGCAATTATTTGATGTTTGGGCCATGGATTTCATGGGACCCCTCCCATCTATAGAACTGCATTTGCTCCCTAATGGTTAGTTTTTGGTAAAGCATGTCACCTTCCACTTTAGTTGGAACATAAAGCATATTGAACATGGATTTAAATGTTACAATTGAGTGAAATGGATGAGTTCATAAATGATGTTAATGAGAATACTCGAAATTACAAAGAGAGAACTAAGGCATGGCACGATAAGCACATTAGAAGAAGAACCTTTGTTCCAAGTTAAAAAGTGCTGTTCTACAACTCCCGCCTCAAATTATTTCTTAGAAAGTTGAAATCTAGATGGTTGGGGCCCTTTTACAGTGGTTCAAGTTTTTGTCCATGCAGTAGTAGAATTGAGAAATTATAGTGGAAAAATATTTAAAGTTAATGGACAATGCTTGAAGCCCTATGTTCATGATGTTTTTGAAAGTGTGAAGACCACAATGTTGCTAAATTTAATATAGGGCGAACATGGTCAGGTTGAGGACATTAAACTAAGCGCTGATTGGGAGGCAGCCCAACTCATTTACTTGTTTTGCATTTTTCTTTTTCTTTAGTTTATTTTGTATTTTTGATGTTTTGTTTAATGCTTTTTCTTTTTGGCATAGGCTTTTTGAGAAGAAGAAGGAAGCTTAGAAGAAGCATAAGAGAAGAAGAAAAAAAAAGGTGTGAAAGGTAGTAGCACGGCACCTAGGCTCTAATCTAGGAGCCTAGGTGTTGTCACACTGTTTTTTTAAAAAAATGAAAAAATTGGAGCAGTGGAAGGCAATAGCTTAAATCCTAGGCGCTATAATGTTTTTAAAAAAAATTTTAAAAATAAAGGCAGGGGCATGTTTTTAAACTCTAAACACGCCCCCAGGCCCCTGTTTTGCAAAAAAAAAAAAAAAAAAAAAAAAAAAAAAGAAGAGCAAACAACCTCTCTTCCCCCTTTTCCTTCTTTTTTACCTTCTTTCTATCTCTTTCTTTTGCCACAAATTTCTATACCCATTAACCATCTTCTCTTTGTAGGACCAATTTTCTTCTAAAGACGTGAAGTTCATCAAAGATCTCCAAGGGTTTCCTCCATCTCCTTTTATGAGTTTTTCTTTCAAGTAAGTGTTTTCTTCTTTGAAAAATCTTAGTTGTAGAAACTTACTTCGTGAATTTCTTGTAGTTTGGAGGAGTTTAGCTATTTTTTTAAATACCCATTAAGATTTGAGGTGTTGAGCTCGTTTTTTTTAATACTCATTAAAGTTATCAGTGGCTTTTAAATATTTGACCATAAATAGATTTTTTACGCTTCCTTATATTGATAAGGATGGTTTCAGTACCTACATAGTGGATGGGCTTAATTATGATCAAATTATTGAAATGTTGTGTAAATCGAGGTCTCATTGGAAAACTCGACAGATAGAAAGGTTGAGTTTTAAAACATTTGAGCTTAGTGTGACGAAAAAAGTTTGGCATAATTTTATTTGTGCTCATCGCCTTCTTGTAACACACGTCAATGATGTTACATAGGATTTAGCCACACTTTTATATGCCATCGTCATAGGGACGTTTATAGATGTAGGTCGAATAATCCATCAGTCCATTAGACATGCTAAGAGAGCATCTACCATAGGTGGTCTAGCTCACCCTTCTTTGATTACAACCTTATGTCAAGAGGCTGGGGTAGTTTAGGGATCAGATGAGGAGTTAGTTCACCCTAAAGCATCGATGGATAAAAGATACATTTTAGGCTTAAAATTGTGGGATTCTAATGAAGAAGTGGCCCACGAGTCTAAGCAAGAGCAATGTGGAGCTAGTTCCTCAAGGTTGATTCACGCACCCTTAACTCTCGAGCGAATTAGAGTGAACGAATAGAGAGTTTTTAGCAAAGACAACTAGCCTACCAGAACAAGTTCAATGATAGTCGCATCAATGGTTCAATCAAGGACCTAATCCAATTCAATTTCCCAACTGATCGACTGAAAACGCGAGGGCTTAGTAGAAAACTTTTAATTAGAAAAAGTCCCCAGTCTAGTGCAAGTGCACACTTTCAAATAAGCAGTAAATTTGAAATATTCCAAGAATCGAATCCCATTGGAATAATTATAACAAAATTCAAAAAGTGGCAAGATGTTGACACAAAGTAACCTCGATAACTAATATAAATAAGATTGGGAAGGTTGTACGCTTACTGAAAAACAATGATAAAAAGATGGGATTCAAACATGCTTTTGCCCCTTGAATGGAATTGCGGCCTAATATGCAATTGCAATCTTGACTCAAACATCAAACAATGTAAACTAGGTTCCACTCCCATTCAACCTTAATGGAAAGATCTTTAGAATCCTAAGTGATTAAACCAATATGTCTATGGTTAATTGATGTGAAAACTCAAGTGATTGGGAATTAGGAACCCTTTGGGTATGTGAACCGCTAATTCTCAAACACTAAAACCCCCAAATCAATTCGATTTCAACCCTAAGGATTAGGTTGTTAGACATTGGATTACCTTAAGATCAAAGCTCTTAAGACAAAGAACAAGTTCTTGGCCCAAGAGTCGGACACTCCATAAGATAGGATGATCAATCCCACTTAAATGTTCTTGGCATCCAACTCAACACACATGAATTGCAAAATTTAAGAACCTCTCTTGGCTAAACTTGAAAGAAAAAGCTAAAAAGCTAAAACTCAATTCATCATAAAAACTCCCTGTACAACCTAATGGCGAAGCTTTAGATAGCCTACCAAAATCCTGAATGCCACATCATTAATCATAGCAAAAAAAGATAAAAATTCCCCTACCTAATATGTCATAAAAACGATACAATAGAAAGGCAATAAAATTACATCAAAATTATCAATTAAAATACGAATAATAAATTAATGCCCTTGGCAGTTCATAACATCTTTTCCTCCTGTTGAAGAATTTGTCATTGAATCAAAATCAATGCCTTGTAATGCAATTTTAAAGTCATGAGAAGAAAATGGTGTGACTCTTGGGCTTCTCCTTAATGGTCTACCTTATAAAGTAACTTCATAGTCATGAGATATCAAAGGCTCATCTCTTATTGGATTCCATCTCTTTTGGAAAGAATGATGGTCCTTCCAATTCACATGTAGCTTGCAACCATGGATAGAATTAGGGTCAATCTTTGAGCTTTGCTTCATTATCAATGATTTAACAAACTGCAAAAACTCAAGAAAAAGTAGGCAGTTGAAGCTCACCTGTCAGAAAACAAACTCTTTTATCAACAAGTTCAAGAATGTTTTGTTTTGAAATCAAGAAAGATTTTTCCTCACACGTTTTTGAAGGCACATTCTTGGCATTTCTCTCATTTTGATCTCTAGACCGAGTACTACTCACTTGCTTTTTCCTTTCAATCGTGTTTTCACAAATTAGCTCATAATGAAAGAAGAAAATAATAAAACTTGGAATAAAGAAAATTTCATAGTAAACTAAAAGAAAGAACTCAATAACAAAAGAATAAAACTCAACTCAAGGAAAAGAAATAAGCCTGCTGGAATTGAATTTGAATGCTAAACTTTATAAAAATAACCTGTTGTAATGTAAAATTGAATTATAAGGAATTAAAAGTCTGAATAACAGAAAGGAAAAATGAAACTTAAAGAGCAAAACTAAACTAAAAAGAAGAACTAAAACTAAGAACAAACTAATAAACTGAAATATGGAATTGAAAGCTATAAAGAATGTCGAGACTTAAATATGTAACTCTGGACCAATCTCAATCTAACCCAACTCAACCTTTGTTAAAGAGAGTTGGGTAGTAACAGTCCAAGACTTTCAAATGGACTGAATCGGTATAGGTGCAACAACTAAAATCTCCTTGAATCGATAAACATAAATGTAAAGTGCAGAAAATTAGCATGGGGAACATGTATATCTCTTTCCTGGCTTGTTTCTTCTATTTATAGCCTCTAAAGGCTAGGGTTTGCACACAATATCTTAATGGAATGTCTCAAACCCTCAAGGCTTGGAATCGTGGAGAAAATCTTTGAAATATCTTCTAAAAATTGAATTTCTAGATTTCCCAAAATTTTGTATGCTGGGAAAAAGTGCAATTGCAATTAGTTTTTGCAATTCTGGGCAGGTTACAGTTTTCTGCATAAAATCACAAAAAATCAGTAAATTTCAACTCTTTTTCACTCACTTCAGAATTCTCATCATCAAACAACAATTTTATTGATTTAGGCTATTCTCATATCACTTTGCTAATAATTATGGACATATAAGCATGAATTCTTACAAATAACCTAAATTTAAAGGGATAAAAATGTGTAAAATATGAGAATCATCACAAACCCTCTGCCTACATTAGATCAAGATGACGATATATGAACGACGTATTACTCAGGGAAGTCTCAGTATTTCCTATTTTGTTTTTGAATTGATATTTTTGTTGTATTTTATGCATTTTCATACATTGAGGACAATGTATGCTTTTAAGTTGGGGGCATGGTGATTTCCTTGAGTGTGGATAGTTTTTGTTGATTTATAAAGTTTGTTATGATTTTTTGAAATAAAAGGCAAATAAGTGCAAGTAGATCGATTATTGTTTGGCTGAGAAGCATATTTGACTTTATTTTTAGCCCTTTGATACTTTTATGAGCACTCAATTCTAAGTATTTTGTTGCTTTGATGCTTAGAGGATTTTTTTTTTTTTTTTTTAACTTTAGAACTTGCTCTAGTTTTTTGAAACAATGGGAATGCAATGTTTTCTAGGAGAAGATTTGGGTTTGTTTGCTTTTTTGTGGTTTCTTGTGTTAAAAAAAAAAGAAAAAAAGTTGTGAAAAAATAAAAGAAAAGGGATAGAAAGAGCTACCTCTATTGTGATCAATTAGTGTAACTTTTGAGTAATATGAGTCTACATATTAGCCGATAGGTAGAGGACGAACTATCTAGAGTAAGGACTCTTTGTAGTTGTTGTGTAACAGCTACTGTCTCGAAGAAAAAAAAAGAAAAAAAATGTTTTGTTAACTTATTGGCCTTTTATTTTATTAAAAACTCCTAGTGATCTTAGTTGATATGGAGTTGCTTGAGTGAAGGTTGGCTAAAAGGTGAGATTTTTTAGTCCACTGGTATTTGGGCAAGTTCTGTTGTATTTTTAAAAGTTCATTTGAGTTGAAGAGTTGTAAAATACTAAGAATTATGCACACACACACATCTAGGGCTTAAAATGAAGTCAAGGTAGCTTATTGGTTAGAAATGGTTGACATTTCTTTCATCTTATGTTCTTTTATTTTGAAAGTTGATGAACTTTATTTTGAAGCATGAGACTATCCACTTTGCATGACATTTGAGCTGTTGAGTTTAGTTTTCTTGTTCTTAGATTTTTTGTTTGAGGGAGAACAAAAGGCTAAATTGGGAGTATTTTGATAAGTCATTTTAAAGTATAGCAATGTATGGTGCATTTAGGCTAGTGGTTAGTTTTTTAGGCCTTTTATTGACTATTTTTGTTTGATTTTTGTTTATTTTCTTTTGTAGTATCTTTTTGTAGAAATTGAAGAGAATAAGTGAAGTTTCAGGCTAAAAAATTTCAAAAACATAGTGTTGAGGTGCTGGCAAATGGCTCCTAGGCGTTGGGAGGTGTAAAAAGAGAAGAAAAAAAAAAGGACAACACATAACACCTATGCGCTAGGATGTGAAGTAAAACAAGTAGTGCTATGGGGCCTAGGCACTACATCGAGGATTGAAGAAATAGAAGCATGACGCCTAGTCACTGCGATAGTGTATGAATTTTCTTCAAGCGTGCTCGCGCTTAGGCGCTGTGGTAAATGTCCTAGGTATAAAAGCCTTTATTTTCTCCATTTTAGACAGTTTGAAAATGGGATATTCGAGATAGAAACAAGGGAATAAGGATGATACACCACTTTTGATGACTTGAACCACCGAACAGAGCTTGTGCGATGCTTGGAAACTCGTCCAATCACCCAAATTTGTTTCCTGTTCCCTTTTTCCTTCTCTTTCTCTACTTGTAATGACTCTAATGTTGCTTTTAAATAGTTTTGTTGAGATTTTCGTTGTGTACTAATTTACATTTTCTAGAGATTTGATGTAATCGTTATTCAAATCCTACATGTTTTTAGTTATTAGTTGATGATTCTATTTCATTTGTGGTTGTGAAAAATCTTCTAAAATTAATGCATGTTTAGATTTGGCCAATCTTTACATTGATTTTGTGTCATAATTTGAGGTTGAAAGACAAGAATTATTGATGAACTTGAATTGTTTTCATAATTTATACTTGAGATATAGATACCCTTGTAGATTTTGTGACAATTTTAGGTTCTACGTGCTTAATATTTGATTTGTTGGAATTGTCATAGAGATATACACAATTTACTTTTTAAAGAATATCGTTATTGCTTGAGAGAGAATATCAAGTCTATAGGGTAGAACTTGCCAACAATCTAGAAATAGAATTGACGTCAGCTATTAATAAATGAAAAATAGGAGGAAATAACGGTTAAGTCATAGTTGATGCGTACAATTTATGTTTTCACAAGCTCACAGGTCAAAATATAAAACAATATTCCTACCGAGTATCAAATCCACAGGGATTGGTTTTAATTCAATTAATTATTGCAAATAATCTCACCTAACTTTATTTAAAGAATAAAATCAAGGCAAACAAGGAAAACTTAAAAGCTAACCTAGAAAGCAAAGATAAATGGAGACACAAACACAAGGGATAATTCTATGGGTGTTGATTTCATTAATTGAACCTTAATTACTTAATCAATTAGACATTAAGATTAATCAGACATTTAATTCATAAGTCTAGAAGCCTAATTACATGAAATCTCTTGGCAGTCTCCTCCAATTCTCATGCTAAGTGAATTAACCTACGTGCCCATAGCCGTAATTAACTAAAACATGGCATAAAAGACAGATAATTCTCACCCCTGTTAGACTCAAGTTATGCTTAAAATTCTATGAAATTATGTGTATGAGCTTAGGAAATCTTAGTAATATGTAGTGAAAGTTAGTAAGCATGTTAGGGATGGACCAAATTAAATGAAGAAAAGATGGAAAAAGTGGCTAAAAACTTTGTTTGATGCAGAATATTTAAGAATTGTAATTGCATCGCATTTGGAAATCGATTTTGAACAAGTCGAAATTGCAATTGCAATCCATAATGACAATTGGAAATGGCAATTCTTCACAGATCTGGAAAACGCAGAAAAATCAAGACTTGCGTGATTTTTGGGAAATTTTTCGAGATTCTCCTCCACGATTTCAACGATATCAATTGGTCATATTTGTACAAAGACAAAGAAGGAAACCCTAGCCTCTATGGTCTATAAAATGGAAGAAAAATTCACAAAGAATGTGGAATTCATCCTTGGGAAGAAGACCCATTTTTTCTACACTTTATTTCTTTCCAACTGTTGTTTTTTTTTCCAGTTTTTCTGCCCTTTCTTTTCTTTTTTTTTCCCAGCACCTATCGACTTTAGTCTCGATCCAATATGAACGAAATTTTTGATTGTCAAGATTTAATTCCCCTTGAATAAGGTGGAGTTGATTCGATTGAGGAATTTTCACGCAAACTTCTTCTCATTTTCTGTTGTTTTTTCCTTCTTGTAGCTACTGTCATTTTCTCTATTTCAGAACCTACAAGCTTTGAATCTCAATCGTTCCTCAACGAAAGTTGTAGGTTGTTAAGACTCAATTCCTTTTGAAAAAAAGTGGAGTTGTGTTCGATTGAGCAAGAAGTGAAAAGGTCGTTGTGTAGGATCGGTATGGCAACCCTAGAGGGGGGGTGAATAGGGTTTATTTAAACTTTATAAAACTTTTTCCTAATGTGGGCCCAATCAAACAAATTAACACACTTTTTGCAATAATTAATTTAAACAATAAATCATGCAAATAAATTCACCTCAAATTAAACAATAAATTAAATCTAACAATTTCAAACAACGTATTTGATTCTAAAAGCAAGATTGGTAAAGAATATGTAAAGATAAAATTGTACCAACCAAAATAGACATACAAGAACAATTAATTTTATGCAATATAATATAACAACAAATTAATTGCAAAAATGAAATAAGATAGGGATAGAGAAATTGACACCGGAAATTTTATAGTGGTTCGGCACAACCCGGCCTACTCCACTCCCCAAGCTCCTCTTGGGTATTTCACTAGAACAACGACCCTTTCCACGGCTTAGAGTCCAACCGTTACAATGTTCTTTTTCGGGCGTAAGAACAAAACCCGATCCTTTCCACGGTTTAGGATCAAACCGTTACAACCTCTCTTTTTCGAGATCAAGAGAAACCCTTACAATGGATTTGAAGTTGAAAGAACAAGATGAAGAAAACTCTCTCAAAGAGTAGATATACAAAGTTTAGCTCTTACAAATCAATCCTCACTATACAATAATTCTCTCTCAAGAAAAGATGAAAAGAAAAATGAATGCTTTGGAGAGAACAACAATGGAAACTTTGAGAATTTGGAGGATGAAAATTATGAAAACTTGTTATATGAAAATTGGAGAAGATGATGGTATTTATAGAAGAGAGAAATGAATAAAAAATCAAGATTTAATTTGAGCCATTGGATTTGTAAAAGAGAGTTGAATGGTGGAGATTAAAAGAGATGGTAAATATTAATATAATAATAATAAAGACAAAACAAAGGATAGTGGGTGTGTAAGAGAATAATGGGTGTGTAAGATGATGATGAGTGTGTAAGAGGATAATAAGTGTGTAAGAGAATAGTGGGTGTGTAAGAAGATGTTTTTGAAATGTGTGTTTGTGAGTGTGAGAGAGGGAGACCAACGGTCATATTTATATATATATATATATATATATTTTTTTTTTTTTTTTTTTTTTGAAACTTCAACTAAATGACCAACAGTCTTGAAAGAATTTTTTTTTTTAATTATTATTATTATTTTTTTACTAAAAGTAATATATAGATTTATAATAAAAGAATTTTCTTTTTCATTTTATTTTAAAACAACCAAAAATCCACCATATGTCATTTCTCCAAAGGCTCCATTTGTCACCCTCTAATTGGTCAATATTGCTAATTCAGCCGGCACATCATCGCGTCGGGAATTTTTCGTTCATAATTGTTTTGACCATAACTTCTTCGTTTTAACTCCGATTTGAGTAATTCAAGAGGCATTGGAATCGTTATTCCGAGCTTTACGATATGGACCATTAAAAACACTAAAATTATTAGTAATTATTAGCAGGTTTGTTATCATCAAAACATTAATTAATTAATTAATTAAAATTAATTAATTTGAGATTAAGGGTCAAAAAGCCAACACGTTGTAGTTCCATTCTTCAAGTTTAAATTCTGTTTTGTGTTCATTTGTCATTCAATTTTTAGGTAATTTTCAACTATTGTACTTGTCCTTTCAATTTGTAGCTTTCTTCTTGAAGTTGAATAGTTGCTGAAGTTTTATTTAGTCATTTGTATTTCGATTGTTCTTCATAATAAGATTCAATTTTTGTTTAGATCCTTTTGTTTTTAAGTCTGGAAATTTTAGCTCTACTTCTTCTCTTTCTAGTTATGAATTTCCAATTTTTTAACCCATTGTTGTCCACTTTTTCAAATATGAGCTAAATCTTCTTGAGGGGTTCAAGCATGTTAAAACTCAAGGGGATGAATTGAGCTTAGATTGCAAAAGTGACCAAGCCTACACTTTCATTGTTTGCTTGTGTTGATTAAATTGAAATTGTAACTCCAGAGTGATCAACTAGTGTTTGCATACTAAGGCTTGATTCTACTATCGAAAGGGTTAAAGAAGAGTGGATTTCACACAAACAATGGAGAATAGAGCTTAGACATAAGTCATTCTTGACCCTCGACATAGGGTAAAGGCTCTAAAAGTACCATTAAAATTGCGTACTTCATTTATCTAAGTTGGAAGAACTATAGACATATAGGGCATGTACTTAGTCTCCTAAAAACTTAGATTGTAAGTTGAATAAGAGTTACAATTCGGTTTACAATGCGATTATAGGTTAGGATTGCAATTACAATATTTAAGTCACAATGCATACCCCAAGGGCAATGACAAACTTGAGCCCCTCTTTTATCACTTTGCTTACTGAATTTTACTTTATGCTTTACTTTCCCTAGTTCACAAACTGCAAACTTTATTTCATTTGGTTACCCTAGTTACAATTTTTGAACATCTTTGTGCTATTCTTAAGTTTTGTTAAAATTTGTTACCTGTGGGATCGATACTTTGAATTACTTCGAATTTTATATTACTTATATTGATAGTGTACACTTGCATTGGGCTGAAATTCTTTCTTTTATTTTTAAGTTCACTCAATCAAAGAACTTCATTAATAACCCCTATTAATTATTTGATACTCTCGTTGTCACTCAGGTAATTAATTAACAGTCATGTATTCAGGCTCTCATCTAACTTCTCTTCATTGAGTTTCCATTAGAAAGCTAATCATCTAATATAATCAACGATCTCTTAATTAACCTTCATCATGTTGGGATTTATGCCCTAAAGCCTCGTAATTAATAATTTATTTAATAATAAATAATAATTTTGATTATTTTATTTGCAATATAATATTATCCATTATATGAAAAATCCAAGGTTATTAGTGTAATCTTGAACAGTATGTGGTTGACATACGAGAGGATCATGTTCAAAAAATAACCTAAAGGGTCATAGTATATGGATAAGGTTGGGTGTCTTATCTTGGTAACACTATTGATACGGCCCACTTTGTAATAGTTACAAATGATTTAATCCAAATCATTCATGTGGAGACATGTGAGTGGGGGTATCTTATACAATGAGTTTGTATAAGACTGGACCACGAAATATTTAATCTCTCTTTATAAATCCGTTAATTGAGAAGATTAATATTTTATCAGGATGATCATATGCGACTCGATCTTAATCTTGAGTGAGTTATGAACTCCTGCCTGTGAGGGCTTGTCCTTTGATTTGCATGGGTGAGAGTGGCTTTTGTAGCCG
Organism: Trichosanthes truncata; assembly: GCA_033996785.1. NCBI lineage: Eukaryota > Viridiplantae > Streptophyta > Magnoliopsida > Cucurbitales > Cucurbitaceae > Trichosanthes > Trichosanthes truncata. Next base: position 38,951,098 of record JAWPNB010000004.1, on the reverse strand, counting down.
ATTCAATATGCCCACCATTTGGGGGACTTGACCAAATAGGGAGCTAGGAACATAATCTCACAATATGGAATTCACTCCTTCCCATATAGGGTAAGTAGATGAGTAGTTCCTTAAGTGCTGATTTCGAAACTTGAACAATGGGACCCCACCCTCTCATTGGCTCGAGAGGGACTTAGTTTATAATTATATTATAAACAGATTGTTCATTAGAGGATCAGTGGTATTTAAGGTGCAAGATGTAATTATAGGGGTAAAACGGACTTTTGACCCAGCTGTAATTACGAACAACTCGTGAAGGATCGACTTGCATGTAATGATTATATCAGGGACACAACTTGTCCTACAGTGCATAAGAGTGCAACTCTAGGTCTATAGTGGAGTGACCTATAGTTAATGAATGAAAATTAATTAATTAAAGAGTTTAATTAATTAATTTTGTATCATTGGAGCTTATAATCTGTAGGTCCATAAGGTCCCCTTGCTAGCTCATAGTAACACTAAAAGATCAATTTAGTTGAAAAAAAAATTTGAAATGTTCAAATTAATATTTTATTTGAAGTGTTCAAATTAATATTTAATATATTAGATATATTAAATATAAAAGAGAAAAATATATTTATTGTATTTGGTACATTAAATATTAAAATTTGAAATGTTCAAATTAATATTTAATTTGAAGTGTTTAAATTAATATTTAATATATTAGATATATTAAATAAAAGAGGAAAATATATTTATTATATTTGATACATTAAATATTAAAATAATTAATGTGTATTAGATACATTAAATAAAATATATTTATGAAATTTGAATTGGATTTAAATTAGGAAATAAATGTCGTATGAGAATTTTAAACAGTTTGAATAAGATTCAAATTGGTTAGATAAATATATTTTAATATATTATATATTAAAATATATTATTTAATTATTTTCCCTAGACCACTATAAATAGGACCCTAAGGGTGAGACATTGTGCATTCTACACAACACACTCCTCAATAGAGAGAATTAGAGAATTCTCTCTAGACCTCTTCCTCTCCAATCTCTTGTGGATTTTCTTTCAAGAGGCTCCCATAAGCCTTGGTCCTGTGTTCGAGTCATAGCCAGGAAGACTTTGTAGAAGAGATAAAGATCCGCTAGAAGAATCTCTATATTTGGAAGGTATTTACTGCTTAACCCTTGTATTTTAGTTTAATTCTAAATAAATCAAAGACGATTTCTATGCTTCCGCTGTGGGTTTAATTTGATTATTCCCTTCACATCACCCTCTACAATTAATTAACCATTTATCTCGTTGTCACTCGGGTAATTAATTAATTGCGCATTAAGCTAAACTAAGTTTCCTCTGTCGAGCTCAACTTAGACATACCTTAGTTAATCAAAGAACACTAATTAAAAGCATTAAATACTAAATGCATAAATGAATAACAATGTCAATTAAACCACAATATCCAATTAATTAAGTAAGGTCCATTAAATTAACACAAGCCCATAGAATTTAGGGATTTAGCTAATCATAATCAACAAATACTGTAACGACCGGCACTTTCAGGTATTAGTTAAGACTTTAATTTTGAAATTTAAAATTAATTGTAAGGTCAATTTCATGCTTAAAGTTGTGTTGAAATTTAATTTTAGAATTAGCATATTTGAAATTAGAAAATTTGGAGGGTAGAATGGGAAGAAAGAAGGAAAAATGGGATTTAATTGATGTTTGGGGCATTCTTGTAAATTAAGAGTCACTAAGCCAAACTCAAGCCCATGTTTTAGCCAAGCCCTAATATCCATCTCTACTATTTTTATACTGCACGCAGTCCTAGGTCAAGCAAGCCATCATCTTCTCCAACCTTCTCCTCTTCCTCCATGAAAAACAGTCTCCACCATCAATCTCTCTCTCTCTTTCACCACCAAAAGACTCATCCCTTCGAAAGCTTCTTCTTCTTCAACAAACATCCATTGCCGGATTTGTCCTTCACGTGGGGGGTACTGTTCACGGCGCGACTGTTCACCAGGGGGGGTACTGTTCATATCGCAAATACTATTCATACCGAGAGTACTGTTCATATCACGATACTGTTCATATCGCGGGTACTGTTCACGACGCCAGACTCCACGAACCGCCGCCCAATCTGCTGCAGTTTGATTTTTGGGCTATTTTCGATACTGTACAGCCTCCTTTCAGCTTTGATTTAGCATGGAATACCCATTGTACGTAGAGGTCGGCTCGGCGAAATCAAATCAAATCGTCATCTATTCAGCAAGATTCGGTTCTGTTTTGAGGTCGGAATTGAGGTAAAATTCTCGTTCTAAAATCAAGCAAATCCTTGGAGTTTTTGGATTTTTAGTAAATTAAACTTGAGGGTACGATTAAATCATGGACCTTGTAATTTGAATTTAGTTTTAACCACCAATTGGGAATAAGTTAAATGCTAAGGAATTATTTCTAATTTTGAAATTTAGTTGGTGGAAGGAACTTTGGAATGAATTATGAATTTTAGGAATTTTTTTCTAACCTTAGGATAGTTTGAATTAGGCTCCAAATTGCTTGGCTGAGGTTCAAGGCGAAGGAATTTTTTGTGGGCATTTGGGTGAATTGGATTCTTGAGCTTAGTCAAGGTAAGGGACTTTACGCCGGTATGCTTAAATGCAAGTTAGGAACTGAATTGAAAAAAAAATAAAAAAAAAGGTTTTATAAATGTTTTATTTATGATTTTTGATGAACTTTAAAATGCTTTATTTCATATGAAAATGGATTTTGACATGAGTGATTGCCAAATATTTTATGAAAGTTATGCATGAATTATGATTATGATTTACGATGAATGATATGAGAATGTTGCTTGTGTTGCATCATGGAATGAAATTTTAAAATGTTTTGGGACCTCATGCATACATGTGTATTTTCATGATAAAATGATTTCGAAGGCTGTGGCAATTACTCCCTAAGATTATTGATGTACATCTATATGAAAAGGAGCCTTACGAGGCTATATGAAAAGGAGCTGTACAAGGCTATATGAAAAGGAACCTGAAAATGTTAGATGAAAAGGTTAAATGAAAAGGAAAGGTTAGGTTGGGTTAATTGTCCACATTAAGCCGAAGAGAAAAGTTGAAAGATAAACGTTTCCGCTATGAAAGGAATTTAGGTCACACCAAAGGAAAGAAAGAAAATGTTTTCGAAAACTCATTATGTATGTGTATGCATATCCTGACCCGGTAGTGAGGTCACTTACTGAGTATTTTAAATACTCATTCTTTTTTCAAAATGTTTTTCTTTTCAGGTAAAGGCAAGAACATATTTTAAGCGAGTGGCAAGGTGGTTTGCTGAAAGAGTCATGGGTGTCATGAGGAGTATAGCTTCCGCATCTAGTTTATGTTTTATTTAAAAATATTTTGTTAAGTAAACTTAATTGAAGTGAAACTATTTAACGTTTTGATTCACATTATGTTTTGCAATGATTTTTAAAGGGATCCCGGACTAAAAGATTTTGATTGTTTAGCAAAAAAAAAAAAGTTTAATTCTTTCTATCTTTTACCAAAGATTTCTAAATTCTATTAGCATGCATGTAGTAACGTCCCTAGAAAGTCTAACAGGAAAAGTTGGGTCGTTACAAATACAATAAAAAAATCCCTAATTACAACCTAAGTGCTTAAAATAAAGGAAAATGGGAAGAAATGCTTAGGTGAAATCCACACTGAACTTGAGCTCCACGATCTTCAATTATGCTCCAAAATCCCCAATTAGGTTATGTTATCGAGATTAGGGTAAAATCCCTTGGAATGGCCTCCTAAAATCAATCTCGAAATGAAGAATTTATACTTCTAGATGTCTCAATGTCGAGACACTGTCCAAAATACGTGTGCACTAAAAAATCACTGAAATTGTCGTTTTTGTAGCACTTAGGCACCCAAACTAGCGCATAAGCGCTAGCCCTCAGGTTGATACGCTTCAATTTTATCTTTTGGAGAGTCTCAAATGCTCTTTCCTTTTGCTCAACACTTCATTCTTCATCTCTTCTTAGATCATCCAAAATGGTTCTAATGAGGTCCAAAATTATCAAATAACCCTCGAACACTCCGATTTTTCTTCTCAAGCTCGATTTTTACAAAATCAACATAAATAGGCATCAAAGTATACATTTTAAGCACAAAACTAGCCAAATAACAAGGATAAATATAGCATGATTTGCAAGCTATCAATGGCTCTAGGTCCTTTAGAAATTGAATTTATCCTTCTATTTTACTTTGTTAGATTTAGAGCTTTATTTTGTTCAATTGCAATCAATTTTAAGAATTTCGTCTCTCTTTGATAAATCGGTGTTTAGATAAAACAGAGGCTAACGAATTTGGTAATTAAGTAACAACAATATATGTCAGAATGTTATATTTTATTGACATTTTATCCATTTTATAAAATGAACTCTAAAAAAAAGAATGGAAAAATAAAAGAGAATACTAATAATAAAAATAAATAAATCATATTCTTGAATTAATTAAAAAAAACATAAATAAACGAATCTAAAAGAAAGAACTGAAAGGGTTGTTTGGGGCAAGGAGTTATAGAGAGTAAAAGTTAATAAGTTAGGGGAGTTAAGAAGTCTTGAGAGTTATGAAGTCTGTTTGGGGTGCAGAGTTGTTTAGTCTGGAGTTAGGAAGTTTGTGTTTGGGACAAGGAGTTGCAGGAAGTAGGAGTTTTGAAGTCTGTGTTGAAGGAATGAATGTTTCACTCTGTAGTGGAAGCATTGGATCATTTTTTATTTTATTTAAAATTAAACTAAAAAAATAAGATTAAGCAAACTTACTTAGAGTAAATATGGAGATATTTTCTGACGGTTCTTTACTTCTCGTGTTCCAAGACTACCACAAAAGTCTTCATTGCTATGACTCGAACACAGGATCAAGGTTTGTGGAAGCCTCTTGAAAGAAAATCTATAAAGGTTTGGAGAGGAAGAGGTCTAGAGAGAATTCTCTAATTCTCTACTGAAGAGATGTGTGTTGGGTCTAATGGCTCAACCCAATGGTCCTATTTATAGAGACCAAGGGAAAATTCTTCTCATAATTAAAATATTATATTTTAATATCTAATATATTAAAATATATCTTATACTTATTTGAATCTTATTCAAATCTCCTACGATATTTATTTATTTGAATCTTATTCAACTTTTACAAATATCTTTTATTTAATGTATCTTATATACATTAATTATTTTAATATTTAATGTATCAAATACAATAAATATATTTTCCTCTTTTATATTTAATATATCTAATATATTAAAATATTAATTTGAACACTTCAAATTAAATATTAATTTGAACATTTCAAATTTTTCTTTCAACTAGATTGATCTTTTAGTGTTACTATGAACTAGCAAGGGGATCTTATGAACCTACAGATTATAACCTCCAGTGATACAAAAGTAATTATTTAAACTCTTTAATTAATCAATTTTCATTCATTAACTCTAGGGTCCCTCCATTGTAGGACAAGTTGTGTCTATGGATATAATCACTACATGCAAGTCAATCCTTCACAAGTTGTTTGTAATTATAGCTTGGTCAAAAGTTTGTTTTACCGCTGTATTTACATCTTGCACCTTAAGTACCACAAATTCTCTAATTAACAACTTGTTTATGATCCAACCATAAACAAAGTCCCTCTTCGGCCAGTGAGAGGGTGAGGCCTCTTTGTTCAAGGCCCAAAATCAGCTTATAAGGGAACTACTTATCTACTTACCCTATATGGAAAGGAGTAAATTCAATCTTATTGGATTATGTTCCCAGCTTCCTATTTGGTCAAGTCTCTAACATGGTAGACATATTTGATTAGCTACAAAAGTCACTCTCAACCATGTATATCAAAGGACAAGCCCTCACATGCAGGAGTTCATAACTCACTCAGGATTAAAATCGAGTCGCATATGATCATCTTGATGAAATATTAATCTTCTCAATTAACGGATTTATAAAGAGAGATTAAATATTTCGTAGTCTAGTCTTACACAAAATCATTGTATAAGATACCCCCACTCACATGTGTCTCCACATGAACGATTTAGATCAAATCATTTGTAACTATTACAAAGTGGGCCGTATCAATAGTGTTACCAGGATAAGACACCCAACTTTATTTACATACTACGATCATTTAAGTTATTTCTTGAATATGATCATCCCGTATGTCAACCACATATTATTCAAGATTACACTAATAAGCTTAGATTTAATAAGCTTAGATTTTTCATATAATGGATAATATTATATTACAAATAAAATAATCAAAATTATTATTAATTATTAAATAAATCATTAATTACGTGGCTTTAGGGCGTAAATCCCAACATGTGTTTGGGGTGCAGATTTGTTAAACTGGAGTTTTGAAGTATGAGTTGATTTTAGCTTCTTTTTTTTCCTACAATTTTTCAAAATTTCATTATTAAGAATTTTTTCCCATGAATTCTAAGATTGGAACTTTTTGTTTTTATTAATTTATGTATATATTACAAATTTCTTTAAAGAAAGAAAAATTGTATAAAATACCCCACATTCTTTTTTCAATATCTCTCCCATTAATTATTCATTTTCCGTGGATAGTTTTCCAATAAAAGAAAGTTTTACAATATTTTTTTAAATATTACATGTGGTTCAACAATATTTCAATCCATTAATTAAAGGGATTGAAATAAACTTTAAGATTTTTATGTTTTTATTCTCTCAATCCTAGAAATAATATAGATTTGTTTCCGTTGATCCTAAAATTGAGATTTTAAGTTATATTATTTTATGCATATTTTATTATTTTGTTAAAGACTTGTTTTCATCAATTTTAAAATTGTAATTTAAGATTTGTTTTTCAAGCTTAATAAAATATGTATTTTTTTGTATATCTAAGATTTATCTTTCTAACTAATCAATGTAATGGATTATCTAAAGTTTGATTAATTTGAAAATAATATACTCTTTGAAGTTTTAAAATAACTAAGTTAAAAATAAAATATCAAATGCCAAAATAAGCATAACTCAACTGGCATAAAGCTTGTACTATCGATATCGAGGTTAGAGGTTCGATTCCCCCACCCCACATATTGTCAAAATATATATATATATATATATATATATATATATATATATATATATGTATCCTTGGGCCAAACAAGGAGTTGGGGGAGTTATTAACTCCTCCCAACTCCATTCTCCCTAACTCGTCAATCCAAACACCCCCTAATAGCGTAAAAGAAAGAAAAGGAAAAGGGAAAACAAAAAGAAAGAATTGGTGAGAGGCAGAAAAGAGAGTGAGTGACTAGTGGGTGTGTGGAGAAGAAGAATTTGTTTTTTTAAAAAAATTAATAACTTTCCTTGCATGCTTGTCGTCCCACATCGAGAAATTGATGGGAGTGGAGGTGGATGACACTAACTTTCATATAGATATGTGTGTGTGTGTCACTCTCAGTCTCCCGAGTTTGGGTAAGGTAAAGTTAAATGGGCCTTGGTATACGAGCTGAAAGAGCAATAACTAGTACTATATCGTTTTTAATTTTTTTTATATAAAAAAAACCCACTTATATGTTTGGATTGAGCAATTATTTGAGGAGACCAAAGTTATTCGGGATTGAATCGAGTGGTTGATGGAGCGTATCGAGTTCTTGACAACGCGAATCAAATTATTGAGAAAGTCGGCGAGTCCTTGAGAAGAAAAGTTTCTATTGAACTCATCAGTGCTACTCATTAATGTAAATTTCTTCCCTTCTTCTTTAAAATTATTAAGATCTATCGTTTTCTCACCTTCATGCACTACTTTTCTTTCTTTCTCATTCTCATTACTACTAGTTAGTTTTCTTTTCATTGCAATTCCGTTTGTCAAAATCATATTCAGCTGGCACATGGATTCATTATATTGTATATATCAATAATTGTCTTTCAAAACATTATATTCTACGATAATTAATAAAACTATTGATGAGTCGTGGATAATTTGTTTGGGATATTCATTCACCCATCGTTCTAAGTCCATATATATAACACAATCTATTTTGAAATCACTTTTTCTAACACACATGTTCATTTCTAAAACCTATATTATTCAACATCAGCTTTTTAAAAGTGGATTCTAACAAATTTAAGTTTTGTTTCATATTTTTACTATCTTTCTCACCAAATAATTAAATCAATTCTTTCTCACGGAATGGTAGCAAGTATTTTATTATCTTTATTGAGGATTATACCAAAGTGTTTTGGATTTACTTCATGAAGTAGAAGTTTGAAGTAACTGAAGTTTAAAAGATGGGTTGATAATCAAAGTGGCTGTAAGATTTAGGTTGTGAGGTCTGATAATGTCACTGAATACACATCACAAAGGTTCAATTTCTCTTGTGAAGAAGCTGGGATAGGGCATCAGCTCATTGCTTCATATAATCCACAACAAAAAAAAAAATCAAAGAGAGGAAGAACAAAAGTGTTATGGAGATGATAAGATGCATGTTGCATGAGAAAAACTTGTCAAAAGAGTTTTGGGCTGAAACAACAGACACAACAATCTTTCTATTAAATATACTACCTACAGGGTATTAAAGAAGAATACACCCTTATAATATTAGTTTAAAACTAAAACAAAACTGAAAAATGTGAAAGTGTTTGGTTGTTTATGCTTTCCTCATGTTCCACAAGTAAAGAGAGACAAGTTGAGAGAAAAATGAAGAACTAGGAATCGTTGTAGGTTATAGCATATGGTGTCCAAAGCCTACAAGATCTATCAACCTCACACACAAAAAATGGTGATTAGTAGAGACGTTCAGTTCTTTGAGGATGAGGAGTGGGGCTAGACAAGAGAAGTAGAGGTAAAGCAACAAGAAGTCTCTTTGGATCCAGATGAATTGGTTGATGATGTACTAGTTAGAGGGACTGGACTACTAAATGAGGTATATGAGAGAATAATTGTAGCTGTGTTGGAGCTTGTATGAAGAATCTAAAAGAGATTAGAAGTGGATGGAGGCAATGAAGAACAGCTAAGTATGATAGAGAAGAACGAGACATGGGAGCTAGTGGAGAGGCCTACAAACAGGAAAGTGATTAGAGTTAAATGGGTTTTCAAGACCAAATTGACTTCAGATGGCTCTATGAATAAGCTTTTGATGAGGTTAGTGGTGAAAGGATATTGATCGGTGTTACACGCAAGCACACCGATCGAAGTAATATAAAATGGTATGTGAGTACCAAGTATCGAATCCCAAGGGAATGGAGTAACAAAAATATTGTAAAGCAAAGTGTAAGGAAAATTGCAACTTGAAAACTAAAATTGCAAAAATAAGGTTGGGTTGGTGTGTTAGTAAAAAGATATAATTGCAGAATCTAGAAATGACAATAATCGACGAAATAAGAAAAAATTGCATAATCTAATTTGCATAATCGAGAAATGGCAATATAGGAATAACAAACTAGATAGACTTAGAAATTGAAATTGCAAAAGAATTTTGAGATAAAGATGGGGCTCAAATTGAAAGTAAAAATCTTACAATTAATTGAAGAAAAATCCATATTAGGAATTCTATCCTAAGTGTTATTGGAGCAATTATGACCATAAAGCATGCAATTCTGGACAATCTCAAGAATTTCTAAAATTTTCAAATTGAATTAAAAACAGAGTCACAGAAATCAATGGGAATTTCAAAATTTTTTTTTCTTCTACCTTTGAAATTGATAGATTTATAAGCATACTAATAATTTTTGAAACTTAAAGAAAAGCAAAAAAAAAAAAAGAAAAAAAAAGAATTGAACTAAGAATACAAGTCATTCAATATTTGTTCAATTAATCTTTACCCCATCCCAATCGACTCAATCTCTTTCTATTTCTAGGAGAAAATTAGTCTTAACAATTCAAGTACGATCTGAATTAGATTGAGTAACTGGAGTAAAAACATAATTTGAACAGCTTGAAACAACACTGTGAGATGAACAAGAAGAAAACTATAAAACCCACAAAACAGAGGCTGGAATTAAAACAAACACTTAAGGCATAACAGAAATTGAATGAAAATACAAAGTGTATTGCCAACCACTCTTAGAAATACAAGAAGAAAATTTAGAAAATTTAAAGACAGAAACTGAAGTTCTTGGTAAAAACAGAGTAGAAAAAAAAAAGTAGAAAAACATAGTATAAAACGAAAATGAAACCCATGAGCCAAATTCTCCAAGAACGAACGTTTTTTCCGTCTCTTCTTCCTCCATCTTTTGTAGATCTTCCTAGGGTTGAAATTGGCCAAAAATCACGCTCCAATTCCACCAATTCATGTGGTAATTTACTCCTTCCGTAAATGGGTTTTTGCGCCATAATTTTTTGTTTCTTTCTCAAATTCTTTTGTTGTCCAGAATTACATAATCACGATTTTGCAATTTGATTTTGCAATTTTCATGTTTCCTGCAAACAAGATTAATTTATTTAGAACTCTATCCCAAATGCCATCATATTTATTTCTTTCTTAAATTGAAGCAATATTTCGACTATTTTCAAATTGTCTTAAGTCAAAACAAAAATATTTTAATCAATTGAGAGTTAAATAAGCCTTAATTCTAAGGTTTATCAGATATGCACAAGTTTGGGAGTTGATTTCTCTGAGACTTTTGCACCTGTTGCAAGATGGACACAATCAAGTTGCTACTAGTTGTGTCATCTCAACATGGATGGAAATTGTATTAGCTGGATGTGAAGTCAGCATTCGTGAATGGAGTGTTAGAAGAAGAGATCTATGTTTAGCAATCGGATGGGTTTATCACTGATAGTGGGCAAATTAGTGCTATTTATTGGCTTAGTTTTATGCTAGTTTTGCTATGATTATGTGTGCTTTCATGTGTTTTTATGTATGTTTCTCAGAAATCCAGCATTTGGAGGAAAATCATAGAATTGTGAGATATTTGGACAAATTTGAGCAATTTAAGGCTATATTAAGTGTTGAAGAGGAAGGACAAGGCAATTGGACCCGAGGATATAGCGTTGCAACGCCATTTGAGAAACTTATCAACCTTGAAGACCTGAGAGCACATCTTTGCAATGCTGCTTATAGCATTGCAACGCTGGCTGAAGAATATTTTTTCCTTTTTTGCAAAATGCTAAGGATAGCGTTGCAACGCTATCTCGACTTTATAAAAGGAAAATTTTGCCATTCATAAAGGGGGAGCTATTTTTGAGAGACCAAAATCTTAATCTCAATTTCTACACTGTCTAAAGGCTTAGAGGAGAGTTTTGGATAGCCAAGGAGGAAACTCAAAGCTCGGGATCGTGAACATCACGTAGGGAACAAGTGTTGGCATGCGACCTTAGTCTAACTCTTTCTCTCCCTTTTCTTTTGGTTTTAGGAGTTTTGTTGTGAACTTAATTGCTGCTTATCGTTGTATTTAGACAAGTATTGGTTATGTATTTGAATCTTTGTTTATGTTGTGATTGAATCTATGTGTTTACATCTTTTATGCATCTCGATTTTATTTCTTAAACCTTTGGGCCTGGTTTTGCATTGTTAGGCTAGACTTAGCTCGAGAGATTAAATTTATCCATAAGAACAATAGATGCATTAATAGATTTAGTTTATTGCACGAGAGTGAGTAAATTAATTCTATAAGCATTAAGAGAATAACCTAATGCCATAGTAATGAAAATAGACCGAGAGGTTGATTTGTTGCTAAGCATGAGTTCAATTGAACTCGAGAGAGGATATTGATCACTTTGTAAATCTTAGATTAAGATTAAATGCATGAAATCAATTCTCTATATTCAAAATTGTGCTTTTATTTAATCAACCATTATGTTTCTAAAAAATTGGACTCCAACCTTGTAAATAGTAGTTTATATTTTATTTGTCTTTTTTATCACTTTAAAGTTTGTTTCTCTAAATAAAATTGGGCATAATTAACTATGACACTTAATTAATCTAAGAACTACAATCCCTGTGATCGACCCTAGCCACTATTATTGCAAATTTTTAGAGGTCCAGTTTATAATTTATCTGATAGAGCCTTCCACAAGCCCTTTATCAATCACGCTGAGCAAAAGCATATGGTTTATTAGTTGAGGAAAGCTCTCTATGGGTTGAAGCAATCTCTTAGGGCATGGTACAACAAGATGGGTGAACACTTGCTGAACTTAGGTTTTGTGACGAGTTGGAGTGAATCCACACTCTATGTGAAGAAATCAAGTACAAATCTTGCGATTGCATCTCTCTATGTAAATGACTTACTGGTGACAGGAAGTGTGATGGTGTTCAGATAGAGTTGTTCAACCAAGAGATGATGAAGATGTTTGAGGTGACTGATCTAGGTCTGATGCATTACTTCTTGGGTATGGAGATTCAGCAAGGAGAAAATGAAGTGTTTCTCTATTAGAAGAAGTACATGAGAGAGATATTGAAGAGTTTCAATATGGAGGAGTGTGAGAGTGTGAACACTCCAATGATTCAAAAGGGGAAGTTGCAGAAGGTTGATGGAGAAGAACCTACAGATGAGAATGTGTACAAAAGTCTAGTAGGATGCTTCATGTATCTCGCATCCACTAGGTTTGATATCATGTACATTATAAATGTCTTATCTAGATTTCTTCACCGTGCAAGTAAGAACCATATGGTTGCCGCAAAGAGGATTATGAGATATCTGAAAGGCACCCTATAGTTTGGGATCAAATTCAGCAAAGTCGAGAGTTTTGAGTTGCAAGGTTACTTAGCTAGTGATTGGACTGCGTCATTGGATGATATATGAAGAGCACCTATGGGTATTATTTCACTTTTTGTTCAAGGTGTTTTTCATGGTGTTCAAAAAAGCAAGATATAGTGGCTCAGCCAACTGCAGAAGCTGAGTTCATTGCAGCAATTGCAGCAGTAAACCAAACTATTTGGTTGAAGAAGTTAATGCATGACTTGCATCTAAAGCAAGATGAGAGTGTGAAGGTGTTTGTGGATAATCAAGCTACTCTAACTATTTCATTATATTGAATCTAGTTTTTCGTGGAAGAGCCAAACATTTTAAGATCAAGTATTACATTTTGAGAGAGATGCAGAAGGAAGGAGAAGTGCAATTGGTTGATTGCAGCTTAGATGAGCAAATAACAGATATATTCACTAAGTATTTTAGTGTTAGTCGTTTTCAAGCTCTTAGGAGCAAGCTAGGTGTTTGCAACATTTGAGTCAGGAGGAGAATGTTGATTAACTCAAGTTGCAAATGTCAAAAAATAGTAGAGTCTAAAAAATAGTAAAGGAGAGTCTTGTGCCTAAATACTAGGTAGGGAGCTAGAGTTTATTAAATTTAGTTGTTGCTATTTTTAGTGTAGTAAGTTGCTATTTTTATCATTTAAGTATGTATTTATTTTGAGTTGTGAGTAAATGAAATTGTAGACTTTCCCAATTCTCTTCCCTCTTCCTCGAGAAACAAGGCCCAAATACAAAATACAATAGATTTGTTTTTTTAGAGCTCAACAATTGCAGGTGGTAGTTTTCTTTTTGTCCAACTTGCCCAAAAACACAAAAAGGAACGACCTAGAAAGATGGTCTTCGCATCAGTTGCCAAGAAATTGGGGGTGGTACAATTCTTTTGAAATTTCTAATCCTTTTTTTTCTTTTTGACAGTGACATTTCTAATTCATTTCTTCAATAGATTGAAAATGACAACGTTTGGAAATAATCAACACGCATGGAAAATAGAATGGATCACACGGGCATACTCATTTGTGAGGAAAAATCAACCTTCTTTCAAAGTCTTTTTATAAGCTCTAAGGCGTCACACATCATTAATTCATTGATCCAAAGTCAGCAGAAGTTAATGAGAATATTAGTGTGACCTCATATTTTAAGCTGATTTACTAAATTCAATACGTGAATTATTAACACTAAAAAGGAATTAAAATGGTTACAGTATATAATTTTTTCGTCCGATATTTAAACAATCATAGTAGTATCTAAAAGTTTAAACAGACAGATAAAAGTATATTTAATTTATATTTGAACATATTTTCAAGTGAATTGAAAGAAGGATGAAAATCACAATACACATCAAAGGTTTTGTGGTGCTAATTGGTTTATTCAACATCAATATCATCCTTATTATTAGAAAGTTTTGGTCCATATCATCCACATTCCATGGCTTTATCTGCAATTTTTTTTTTTATCCAAGAAACATGCTTGAGACAATGGCAACTTGGGGGCATTTTGTTCTTTTAGTGTTCTTTTTTTTTTTTTCTTGTTTTTTTAGTTCATATTTTGTTCTTTGGTTTTGAGGCATCTACTTATTTTGTTTTGTTTTCTTTTTTGGAGCATTTAATGTACGCCCGCCACCTTTGAACATTTCAAATTTGTAACAAATGAGCTGAGAATAACAACAAATACATGTTGTACCCAATGAAAGGTACTAAAAATGAATGCTGAAAATTACAGCAAGCATGTTGTCATCCAATGAAAGGTACTAGATGTATTTCTATCTTTTGAAAACTTACTAATTCCTTTTGGTACAATGCAATCAAAAGGGAAAGATAAAATAAGAAAGAATAATGGACTGGTAAAAGTCCCTTGATTGAAGAAAAAATGTTAAGTTACAAATTTAATTCCTAGCTTCGTTTCAAAAAAAATTCAATGATGTGTGCTTTTGTTAATTTTTCATTTTGGTTTTATTGAGTTCTTACCACTGATATATCAATGAGTGATGATTTGGTATGATATAAAAATAAGTAACAAAAGAAAGTATCTCCGTAGCATAAACTAAGAGTAGACGAATAAAAAAGTTCAGTTTAAAATATATATTCTACCCTTCCTATTAATTTTTTTTGGCTTGCTCGCTCGGCCAACTCCCTTGGTTATGCTGTATAAATCGCCACTCATTAACTTAAATAGCATGCCAAATGAACATTTAAATAATATTGTTAACTCTAAAGACGCTTTATAATTAAAAGGATTAAATTACAAATTTAATCTCTGAGGCTTCGTTTGATAATAATTTGGTTTTTAGTTTTTGGTTTTTGAAAATTAAGCCTATAAATACTACTCTCACCTATGGTTTTACTTATTTTGTCATCTACTTTTTACCTATGTTTTCAAAAATCAAGCCATGTTTTAAAAACTAAAAAAAAATAGTTTTCAAAAACTTATTTTTGTTTTTAGAATTTGGCTAATAATTCAAATACTTCTTTAAGGGAAATAAAAATCATTGTAGAGCAATTGGGAAAAAACAAGCTTAATTTTCAAAAACCAAAAACCAAAAACCAAATGGTTATCAAACGGGGCCTAAACTTTCAGTTTTGTGTCTATTTAGCCTTTGAAATTTAAAAAATGTCTAATAAGTCATTGAATATATCCAATAGGCCCATGAACTTTAAAAGTGTCTAATAGGTCCTTAAACTTTCAATTTTGTGTCTAATAAATCCCTGAATTTTTAATTTTGTGTCCAACAAGTCCTTGACCTATTCAAAATTTTTAAAAATTCACAGATCTACTAGATACAAAATTAAAAGTTTAGTATCCCATTAAATGTAAAATTTAATTTTATATATAATAGATCAGTTAATTTTTTTAAATTTCGAATATATCAAGGACTTATTAGATACAGAATTGAAAGTTCAATGACCTTAGACTCTTTTTGAAGTTCAGGAACCAAATAAATACAAACTTAAAAGTTGAGGGACCAAACTTATAATTTAACCTAATTAAAATCAAATGTAGGGATATAATTGAAACTTTTAAAATTCAAGATTAAATAGTCAACCATACAAGTTTAAAAACTAAATTTGTAATTTAACTAAAAAATTCCATACATCAGTGACTACGAGTATATTCAAGCATCAAAATCTTCCCTCTCTCCCATAATTAAAGGTTCTAAATTTATCCCATTAGCTCATTATCCATATATAGGTTAGATTTAAATAATTTACTTGAAAAAAAAAAGACAAAAAAAAAGTAGTGAGGCCATGAACCAAAGGTGAAACGAAACAATTTTATTTAAATTTCAGCCCTCGTTATTAGTCATTGATTTTTTTTTCCAAAGGTAATATAATGCTAAAGCAAAGAGAGGGCACCACAGTCCAAAGATCAAGGAATCAAAGAAACAACAACAAAGTTTACAAACTAAAAAGGAAAACAGTAAATGAAGCACAAAACAAGATCAAAGAAAAAGATCCCACAGAGGGACAAAGAACAAGGAATGAGGTGATGCACCACGCACCAGGACCAACAACGATTAGACAAGTTAGACTAGATACGATTCAAGATAGTTTGGAGAGAGAAAGAGTTCAAACCCTAAAGACGTAAGTTCTATATCTCCAAAAATATGATAAATGACCGCACACCAGGTTAATCTCCAAACACGACAGTTATGAAAGTATTTTTTGGAATTGATCCTAGTTCTCACTTCATGACTAGTTCAATCCTCTTTCTTTGTCTGAGTAGTTTTCAAAAACTTCCGTATGGAAGTATTCAAAGACAGTGTTAAATTCTTTGCATATATGGTGGGGAAAATTATGCATTCTCCTAAAGAAGTTTCTAACAATGTTGTCACATTGTCAAAAAAAAAAAAAAAAAAAAAGTTGTCACACTCGTACAGTTAGGGACTTCATCAATAATGGTTTTGAGAAAATATAAATTCTAAAAAAAGAGAGAAGACTCAACGTAGACTTAATAAGAACTAAAGATAAAAACATGTAGACTTCAAAAAAAAGGCATATAAATATTTAAATACTCGAAAAAACAATTAAGAAAAGGAGTTTATTTGAGCAATAAATTACAATTGAGTTAAAATACAATTTTGGTGCCTACACTTTGGAACTCAATCCATGTTAGTCTTCATACTTTCAAATGTTCAAATTTATTCATTGTACATTTAAATAAATCTTAAAATTACTCTTTAGGATTAATTTGAAGTTATTTTTTTTTATCAAATTTGGAAAAATAATAAAAAAAAAAATCCATTCAAGAAAAAGATTCAATGGGAATATCTTTCCAAAATTCAGGGTGGGAAGGCAAATGGAGACTATTTTTTAAAAAAAAAGTTAACCATAAACTAATAATAGAGACTAATTTTAAGCTTTACTAAAAATTTAGAAATTAAATTTGGACATTAGAAAGTACAAGAATTAAAAAATAATAAGTTTCAAATTACAGAGATTTTAACCTTACAATTTTTATTTCTAAACTTTAATCTGTCTGTAAGTCAATAAAATTTTTAGAAATAGGTTTAAATAGTTTTTTCTGCAATTAGTTTTCTATTAGTTTCAATAACATAAAACTAAGTGTTTTTTTTTTACTAATATGATATTAATCATGTGAACTTGATATTAAAAGAATTAATTTTATACTACTAGTGTGGCTAAAAATATTTCTTTATCCACTAAATTAAAATAAAAATAATTAAACACAAAATAAATTTCCAATTAAACACAAAATTAGGGGAAAAACTAAAAAACATCAAATTCCTTTTCTTCTTATAATTCCTTTCTCTTTCCTATTTTTCTTTTCAAATCTATACAAACAATATTGTTTTGCAATGTTTTCAAACAAATTTAGATGCCTTCCTTAAATGTTGATAAAAGTTAACAATAAAAAAAAAAAGATTTTTATGCAAAGTTTAGAAAATAATAGTATGAAATTGCAAATTACACCAACATAGTTCAACTAATTAATTGTTATACTCTCGGCCAAAAGGTTATAAGGTTTGAATTTCCACGTCCCATATGTTGTTGAGTTCAAAAAATAAAAATAAAATAGAAATATAAAAATTGAAGCACTAAAATAAACCTATATTTGAACATGGCATCACCTTATATGACGTAATAAAAAGATATTTCTAGTTCTTCATTATGTCGTGGCAAATCAGCTTTAGGTTATAAATATCAAACAATGGTTTCTAGTTTTCTTCCTTAATCGTAGCTTTTGGGCAGAGGGAGAGAGGGAAAGAGAGAGAGAGAGAGGAGAGATGTCGGCGCAGAGAAACAACGAGGTGCTTAATGGGAAAGTGATTTTGTCCAACCTACGTAAGTCGTATAGATTTCAAAAAGTTACCCTCCAAATCCAACTCATCAGCTCTGTTAATGGTGACCCATGTAAGTTTCTTGGTTTTGAGTATTGTATTTATTTAATTCTTGAAATTTAAAAAAATGTCTTTACTCTAATCCAATATTTCTACTTTGGCTTATATTCCTTACATGATAGATTAACATCATTAAGTGTCTATAATTTTTAAAATATTTCAAAGCACTTCTGATTAACAAAAAATTTAAAAAGCACTTTTCAACGATAAAACCAGTCTCTAAAATTTTAGCCAAACACTAGAAAATTTTGAAAAAAAAAAAAATTTGTTTTAGTCATCCATAAATATTTTGAAAGACATGTCAAACACACATTTAGAATCTGTTTAGATTACCTTCTAGTTTAAATACTTTTGAAAAAAATAATTTCAATACAAATGTTAGTGTATCTTACATTTTTTTCCAAAAATATTTTAAATAATAAATTTATTTAGTTGTACTATATTTAAAAGTGATTCTATTGATTATAATTAATATGTTTTTATTTCTTACTACATATTTTGATCATTTTCGGTTAAATGCTTTAAAATCATTTTTGGATGATCCATATCTCAAGTGTTTCTTCAAACAAAAAAGTTTTTAAATTAATCAAACTTTTTTTAAGTATTTTTTATCAGGGGCGGATCCACGTTGGGACTAGAGGGGGCATGTGCCCCCCTTGAAATTATAGAATTTCTATATATTTATATGATCTTTTGTTTCTTTACTATAAAATCCTCGTGGTTCATTGGCCAAGGGGGGCACGGAAGATAGATTTTTTGTGAGCGGTCCTATGTTTGAGGATGTGTTTGCGCGCACCTGCTCTTTTACGCTTAATATAATTTTGCATGACCCTCCAATGAAATTTAACTTCAATTTTTAAATTTTACTCTATATATTTAAATACTATTATTAAAATTTTGCGGACCTGATTAGAATTTACTTCATTTTTAAATTTCACACATCCAAATATACAAAAACAAATTTAATCCTTAATAAATATTTTAGAAAAATTAATTGCATGCTAATTTAATTTTTAAAAATTTTAAAAATTTAAAATTTGATTATTTTCTTATATATTTAGATGGATGATTCTATGATGATTTATTATAATTTTGTAATTAATATCATCTAAATATTATATATCAATGTATTTAAAATTATGTTTGTATGAAAGTTAAATTATAAATTTAGTCCCTAAATTTTAGAATTTTGGTGTAATAGGTCTTTAAAATTTTAATTTTGTGTCTAATAAATCATTGAACTTTAAAAATGTCTAATATATATATGAACTTTGAATTTTGTATCTAATAGGTCTTAAATATATTTTTAAAAAAAATTAAAATCGATTGTTTTATTAGACATAAAATTTAATTTTGTTTTTAATTGAGCCTTAAACTTTCAATTTTGTAACTAATTAAATACATTAATTTACAAAAATGTTGATTAGGTTGAGGACTTATTAGACACAATTATATTTTATGTCTAATTTCATTTAATTTTTAAAACTTTTGAATATATCATGGATCTATTGAATACAAAATTAAAACGTTAGGTATCTATTAAACAAAAAATTGAAAATTCAGAGATTTATTAGACACTTTTTAAAGTTCAAGGACTATATAAAACACAAATCTAAAAGTTCAATGACTAAACTTATAATTTAATTTAATATGAACTTGTGCCCCCCTGATATAAAGTTCTGGATCCGCCACTGCTTTTTATTTATTATTAATTTTTTCAAAAGTGGTTATGAAAAATCAATTTTTTTTTCCGAAAGTTATTATGAAAATCAATTTTATTTCAAAAACATTTTTTTTTCCAAAAATTATTCCAAACAAACTATTAAAAGATTCATTACGACATCATTTTGTTAATGGTGTGATAGGCAGCAGAACAAGAAACATGACCGTGTTACCTAAAATGGGCAAAGATTGTTGTAATGAGTTCTTGAGAATTTAATTGTATGCACTTTTTTCTAATTGTCTATATACAGTAAACGAAATGCGAGGGAAAATAGGAAAGGAATGTTACTTGGAAAAGGCAGAATTTGTAAGGGAAGGGGACGAAATTGTGTTCAATGTCACTTTTGATTGGGATGAAAAAATCATAGGAAAACCAGGAGCTATCTTGGTAAGAAACAATCATCATTCTATCAAATTCTTCCTCAAGTCTATCACTCTTGAAGAAGTACCAAACTTGGAAAAGATCCACTTTGATTGCAACTCTTGGATTCATCCTAAACGGTACAATACCGATGGTTACATTTTCTTTGCCAATAAGGTAATTCTACTCTGTTTACATCATGTTAATAATTTCTAAACTTTCACACATATGTTGTTTCTATTCTTTTAATTTTCTTTCAAGTTTTTATTTTCTTTCTCTCGAATTTCTTAGTATTAGATAAACACGGGTTCCATTTCAAAATCAATTAACAATGAGAAGAGTAATTTATGTATCTTATAACGATTGTGAGATCTCTCCATCTCTTCAATATGGGATCCTCAACATGCTCATTTGAGATAGTGTCTCTTTGGGTTTACCATTCATAGATCAGATTCTAATTTTTAGGGCTCTAGCTTTCACAAATTTTTAGTTAAAACAAAACTAGAAATTAAAATCTACAACTTTAGCTTAAGGAGAGGTTACTATTATCTTAATTAATTGAGCTATGTTTATGCTCGCTCAATAAATTACAACTTTTAAGTATGTGGACCTCTCTCTAAGGTAAAATAAAGATGACATGGTCTCAATCCAATTTCTTCATTTCTTGAGTTGGTATAAAGTTCTCAATAGTTAATATTAGATGTATAAAGTTTGGAAATTAAATGAACCGAAGACAAGCAACATTAGATTTTTATGATATTATATATGAAAAACTAATAATGACAAGGACTTAGATGCTTTTCTATCCACAAAGTTCATGTGGACTAAAACAATTGAAAGTTTGTGGACCCAAAAATAAGATTTAGATTTTATTTCTTTACAAACATATAGAGTTGTCCATACTAGTTTGTGTAAAGTTTAGTTTTTATCTCATCCTACTACATGTTTTTCTGTGTGATTCGGTATTTAACTATGTATCTAAGCACACAATCAAAAGCTTAGAAGGCAATCTTCATAATGAAAGATATCATTTAGTTGTGTTTTTTTTGTAGGCATATCTTCCCAGTAAAACACCAATGCCACTTCAAAAGTATAGAGAGGATGAACTCATGAAATTGAGAGGAGATGGTACAGGAAAGCGTAAAAAATGGGAAAAAATATATGACTATGATGTCTACAATGATATCAGTGATCTTGATTCTAATCCTAGAAATAAGCGTTCCATTCTTGGAGGATCGCACGAGTACCCTTATCCACGTAGAGGAAGAACTGGACGACCACGTTCCAAAATAGGTAAGATTCAATTTAATTTTCAAGTGATTAGAAATGATTCAATGTAGAGTTTAATGAATATTGAAATATCAAAACAAAAATTTTTAAAAATATAAAGACGAAAGTAAAGAATAATTAAAAAGTTCAAATATCAAAGTTTGAAAATTTAGAAAGTATAGAGATTAAAAAAAACGAATAAAAGTTCAAGGGCCAATAAAATCTAAACTTAAAAATGAAAGAAAATTTGAAAATTATAGCTATTTGTTACTCACCAAAAAGAAAAAAGAAATGTTACCTTTCATAGTACAAAAGAAGAATTTCACTATTATTCGTTTTGCCAACAATTGAGAAAATCTACTCACAATCAATTTTCAGAAGAGTTTGTATTTTGAATTTTATGGAAGCTGTATATTTTTTATTTTTTTTATAAATACAGCATAAATTTAACTTTTCTTATTGTATTTTATTTGTATTCTATATTATACTTGAATGCCACTTTGATTTTGATTATGCTATTTTTGTAGAATTTTAAATTTATGGTTATATTTGAAAATATATATTTTTACTATAGTATTTGTGTAAATACCTAAAACATGCCTAGAATATATTTTTATTTAGTACATAGATTTTCTTTTTTGAGTTTAGCAACATGTGGAGTTGGGGGATCTAAACATCAAACCTCTTGATTTAGAATATATGTGTTAACCACTTGAGTCATGCTCATGTTGGCTGGTACATAGATCTTTTCAATATGTAAAGTGTTTTCTTATCTAATTTTAGAATTTGCAAACCATTTTTTATCGTTGAAAATTCCAGAAAAGTGCTTTTTAACTTACAAAACGCATTTTACCACTCTTTAAGATTTTAGCCAAACATTATCCATTTTGTAAAAACACACTTTGAATTAATGCTAAGCACTTAGAAAAATATACCAAACACACACTAATGTTGGATTTTAGAATTTCCAAACCATATTTTATCATTTAAATATTTAAAAAGTACTTTCAATAAGTTAAAAACACTTTCTACCGTTTTTAAAAATTTTAACCAAACACTATCCATTTAAAAAAAAAAACACTTTTGGTTATCCACAAACACTTTAAAAAATATATACACTTATAAATGTTTATTTTTGTTGTTAATTAACAGATGACGAATATGAGACTATATGCTCGATCAAAGAGATATATGTTCCTAGTGATGAAAGATTTGGTTACTTGAAGAATTCCGATTTCGATGATCATAAATGTAAATCAGTGCATCAGACTATTAAAGATACACTTAAAGCTTCATTTGGAAAATTTCCTAGACAATTTGACTCCCTCCAAGATGTGTTTGCACTCTATGAACGACGTTCCTTCCACAGACGACCCAAATTTCCACTGCCCCAAGTGATCAAAGGTATGTAAGGATTCTATGTAAGTATTCTATGAACAATATCTCAAACCTGAAAACTTAAGTTGACAAATCATGGTATCTCGTAGGTTTTGAAATTAGACGAAATGCTCAACTAGACCATCAATATTAATTGAAGAGTAAGTGACATTACAAACCTCCTAATAATATACTAATTAAAATAATACTGTTGAATTGGAAAGTTAAGCAGATAGACTATTGTATTTATTCATATTCTTGACATATTAAAAGGTTCCAAGTTCAAATCACGATGTTGTTGTAATCTCCATTTCATATTTAGTGGCCAATATGTTATGTATGAATTCTTCTCATAACTTAATTGAGTATGTCTTTTGTGGTGATTTAACATGACATAATGATAGAAGGCAGCAACAGATCTACAGTAGGCCTAGGGGGTCCCCCTGAACTTTAGAAATTATTCTATTAGTATATACAAATTCTTGGGATGGGTCTTTCGCTCCAGTGGCAATCGGGCCCCTAGCCCCCCTCATAGCCAGAGTTCGAATCTTGTGATGGTTTTGAGTAGGGTTGTGTACGGTTCGGTTTGGTTCGATTTTAGACAAAATCGAGGATCGAACCTCACCCCTCGGTTTATGAAATAGCTAAACCGAGTAAACAGAAGTACTTGTTGGTTTTGGTTCAAAACCGAACCAGTTCACTTTCGGTTTACTCGGTTCGGCTTCGATTTTTTACCTGATCAAGGGTGATAGCCAGCAAGAGGAGGTTTCCAACAAGAGAACAACAGTTGTGCGGCCAACGACAAAAGAAAGCGAAAGATAGCAAGAGGATAAGGAGAAGATACTACCGTGGCTTATAACACCATTGTGGATTGTGCCACCGTTGCTGCCGTCGTTGCTACCGCCATGAGTTGTGTCGTCGCTGCTACCGCTGCCGTGCGTTGTGTGAGAAAAGAGAGCAATAAGGAGGAGAGAAAGAGTAGTAGATGAAAAGGAAGGAGAGAAGAAGATAACAAATCACGAGCAAAAAAAAAAAAGAAATTTAAGTTAGGTTTAGTCTAGCTTGCACGAGAAAAGAGGAAAGAGAGGAAAAGGTGTATTGAAAAAGAAAAATACATTGGATTATGTGAGTACTTTGAGTGATTTGAGACTTTGGGAGAGAGAAATAGGCAAATATAAAATTGTTTTTCTTTGTGGGCTAAACTTTTTTGGTTGGTTTTAGGGTTTCTTTAATTTTTTTATAATAATCTTCGGTTTGGTTCGATTTTTCAAGTTTTGAAAAAACTCAAACCGTGAACCGAACCAAATTCTACGGTTTTTTAAAGTTATAAACGGAGAAACCTATTTTTTTAAAATAATCGAACCAAACCAGTCGGTTTGTGTAACGACCAGAACCTACTAAGACTTTCTAAAGCGGAAGCACGACCTAGTTACCTTGCTCATGCCCGAAGATTCCGGCAGCATGACGACGTAACTAGGAGAAAACCAAAATTTACAACAACCTGATAAGAAATATGAGCACTTCTATAATTCAGGAAATAGACTCAGCACCCTCCAAACTACGATACATAGTGCTGAGCACAACCATCAGACAGTCAAACCTAAGAACTCCTAACTAATTACACGAAAGCAAAGAATAATTAGGATTTACAACCAACACACTACATCAAAGAACAAGGAAACAAAACTAAAGGCTATACAAGGAAAAGAAATTTGGTGGAGTCTCCATAGTCTTATCAAGTCATCACCTACGTCACCCGCCTCCAGAATGTGCTCTAATCTGCAAAACAAACAAAGTAGCAAACATGAGTATAAACATACTCAGTAAGTAGCCCTCTTAAGGGTCCAAAACTTCAAGATAACCTATCACGAAGGCAAACTTTCTTTACTTACACACATGCTCATACTTCAAATATTTACCTCGAATATTTACCTCAGTTATTTAAATGCTCATTCAACCAAACTTCGACTTTTACCACCTCCTGACTCAAATTTCGTGTCACGTCAGCGAGTTCTGTTACCTAGAACTCAAACCTGTTAAGGTCCATAACCCTCACACTCATCTCAATAGATAAATCACCCTTAGGCTAGCACACGGCAATAGGAAACACATCCCTATGCTCAACACAGTGGGGAATTACCCCTAAGCTAGCTCACAGGCGCTAGGGAACGCATTCCCTACACTCAACATAAATCTCTGGGGTCCTCGCCCCTATGCTAGCACTCACGGCAATGAGGATCGTAACCCTTATGCTCGTCACAACTCTCTGGGGATAACGCCCCTATGCTAGCCTCATCAACACCATTCTTGTCCTGGCACGTATATCTGCCTCTTAACCTCAACTCATCAACCATTCAACTACCACCCGCACACCCTACCTGAGTCTATCCCAGTATGGCATTGTCTCGAGCACTACCAACGAGCCATGTAATTTAGGTTGACTAAGGCCGTGAAAGAAAGTGACTCTCACGCCTCCATACAATAAAACATCACCCCTCTATGTTAGCATCCACGACAATAAGGATCGTAATCCTTATGCTCGTCACACATCTTTGGGGAATCACCCCTATGCTAGCACCACAGGCCATAAGGATCGCAATCCTTACGCTCAACACAATGGGAAAATCATCTCTATGCTAGCTCACAGGCGCTAGGGAACACATTCCCTACGCTCAACACATCTAGTCAACCTAGAGTTACAGACTCGTCCCAAGAAAGACATAAATCAGGTGGCTCTTATTTTGTCAAGCTCTTTGCATTTTTGCACTACTTTTGGAATCTCTAGGGTAGTCTACCACACCAACATCATTTGTTATTTCCGGACCACATTCACAACCTGGCCCGAAGTTCACAAGCACATACCTGTGCAACCGGCACATAGCCCTTTATTCCTTTATTCCAGAATTCAGTTTCATAACCACCCTAGAATTCAAGACAACCAGTAACCCTCTACTCACAATCGGACCCATTCAAAACTCGTTATATCAGCCCAACACATAAGACCATTCTAAACACATAAGATACGGTCCTCGACCCTGAGTATTGCATAACCTTAGGGTGCTCTACTTCAACCTCTAACCCAACATCTCAAAAGTCCAATTCATCCTTACACAACTCCCGACCCTATCTTCGAGCCATAACTGCGAGTACTGTAACCTAGAACCCAACTCGTGAAGGTCTATAACCCTCATACTCATTTCATTAGCCACACAGGCAACCTGGGAACACATCCCCTAAGCTAGCACACGGCAATAGAGAACGTATCCCTATGCTCATCACATTACATGTGTTCTAGACTTACAAACTCGCACGAAACAACAGGATTAGGGTTGGAAGTATCAATCTAACGGGTTTTCGTACTTTCACAACACATTAGGCACCTTTTGGGTCAATATCTTACTACAATCACCCTCATGCCCAAAACGCACACGCAAGTTGGCCCAGAGGTTTTAAACACTTTTAAGGGAAACATCCCCTAATTCACATCAACAGAGAGGAAAATAACCCTCAAGCCTTTCCAACTTCTATAATGTCTTACGCCTCATACATAATTACAGGAGAAACGAAAATCCTAACGGACCGATCCGAAAGGCTACCCCCTTCTTAGGCCAACACTAGAACGACCCACTCCACACTTCTTTTAAAGAGTTATCCGTAGCACATTTTACAAGCGCACCTTCCACAAACAATCACAAATGCATCTTTGTGACCATGCACCATAGTTTCAGAACTTGTTCGATCACAACCTTAGGTGATGCCTTAAGGTGCCAAACAAGTTAACCACATCCAACTCGAATTTAAGCCCTTTATTTTCATACTAGCTACATTCTAAAATCGCTTTTAGCTCAAACATCTCTCAAACAATTCCACTAACCATCACATGCTTCCTAAACACAATTATTGAGCTAGCATTCACAATTCATATATTTTCAAACAATAATCACATTCAAATAACAACTTAAAAGGGCTTAAATCCAAATGACTACTTACCTAAGCCGAATAAATAATTTACGAGCTTGATTCTTGCCCTCAATTCGATAGTTTGATCCTTCAATCGATATCCTGAAATCAAGTCCATTGGTTAACGATCAATCCAATTAAAATCCTTATTTAAATTCGATTGAGTAACGAAATTACCCAAGTCAAAACACGATCATAACCGGGACCGTTCGAGCTCGAAATTTGGAATCGGAGATGGCGGCACGTGCGGCAGCAAACGGCGGCGCGTGGGGCTTCCGATCGGCTCGTGGCTCACGGATCTGAACAGATTCGGCCCTTTCCGGTCGAATCTACTTGCGAACCGGCGATTTCCTGAAATAAACGAGCTCCGGAGAGGCAAAAACTGCAACACCGGCGATTTCGGGGCTCCGACGAAACTGCGGCGAGACGGCACCGGCGAGGCTTGAGTTGAGCTCCACTCCGTGCCCGGGGGAGCTTCAGATCCGACCGGTCATCGTGGGTTGCAGCAAAACGAAGGGAAGAAGCCGGCGGTGAAGGATGAGCTCCGGCGAGCTGTCGGCACTCGCGAAATCGCTACTGCCGGCGTGTATCTACGGCGAAGACGGAAGCTGGGTTGAAGTCGGCGGCTCCATCTGCTGCTTGCGGCGGGAGAGTGAGAGAGACATGGCGAGAGAGAGACACGGCGGAAGAGAGAGACACGGCGGGAGAGAGAGAGACACGACGGGAGAGAGAGACACGATGGAAGAGAGAGACACGGCGGGAGAGAGAGAGAGAGAGAGAATTTGGTGATGGAGAAAGTTTCGGGGAAGAAGAAGATAAAAGAAAAAAAAATAAATAATAATAATAATAATAAAAATAAAATAATAAAATAATAAAAAAAATCAGTGGATAATGATGGTTTTTTTTTTTAAACAGAATGTTACAGTTTGGTTCGGTTCCTCGATTTTCTCGATTGTTGCAAATCCCTAGTTTTGAGCGCTTAATTTTTTCCCATTTCACTTTTTTGACATATTTTGATATTTTTTTAATACTTTTTTTTGCGACATATTTTCTTATTCTTTTTAATAATTTTTTTGTGTGCGTGTGATTGATTTCAGTACGCGTGTTTTCTTCCTTTTTTTTAAATATTTTGTTTATATATATGTTTAGAAAAGTTTAATACTTTAATAATTTAAAATTTTATGGAAAACTATACGTTCAATTATAGTAATTAATTTAGACTTTTATTTTTTATAAATTTAAATGGTAAGTCACATTTTATTTAAATAATTTTATCTACAAAGGACTTACCCTTTACAAATATAAAATATAACAATTTTAATTCTAATTTTTCCTTTCAATTTAATTTTTTTTCTTCATATCAAATATAAATAAAAATAAACAAAAAATATTTTTAAACGTTAGTAAATTATGCTTTAATACTTAAATCTATAAGAAACTATAATTATTATAAAACAAAAAACTATAATTATTGAAAAGAAAAAAATTATGATTATTAGGTTAAATTACACAACTAGTCCCTAAACTTTGAGGTTTGTATCTATTTAATCATTGATTTTTCAAAATTACAAATTGAGTCCCTCGACTTTAGAATTTTTTAAAATTCACTGGTCAAATAGATACAAAAGTAAAATTTTAGGATTCCATTAAACATAAAATTCAAATTTATATCTCATAGATCAATTAATTTTTAAAAATTTTGAATTTGACAGGGACCTATTAGACACAAAATTGAAAGTTCAAGGACCTATTAGACCTAAAATTGAAAGCTTAGGGACCTATTAGACACTTTTGAAAGTTTAGGGACCAAATAGATACGAACCTCAAAGTTCAGGGACTAAACTTGTAATTGAACCTAATTATTATTTCAAGTTTCAATTTTTGTTATATATTTATATAAAAAATAAGTTAAAATACCATTTTGGTCTCTGTACTTTGAGACTTATTTGACTGTAGTTCTTATACTTTCAAATGTCCAAATTTAATCATTGTAATTTCAGTAAATCTTAAAATTAGTTTATGTTGTTAGTTTATTGTTCACATTTCCAACAAAAATATTTAGTCTCTATTCATCTTCCTTCTATAAATTTTAGAAAAATATTCATATATATAAGAACTAATTTAAGATTTATTGAGAGTACATGGACATTTGAAAGTATAATGACTAAAATAGAATGAGACCTAAAGTACAGGAATTAAAATGGTATTTTAACCTAAAAATATTAGTCATATTTTCTATTAAACAAATGAATATCAAAGTATATCAGGTACCATAACATTCTAAATCCGCCACTGACAGGAGGTCCTGAGTTTATTTAACATGACTTGTAATTCTTTTAAAATTCATTTCATATTGATAGTCCATATATGTATAAATTAACATGTAGTGAATCAAAATAATATGAAAAAGACTATTGGGCAATGCTTTCAAGTTTAACTATGCTTTAATTTAATGTTAATATATATTTTCATCAACGCATTAAATACCACTAAGAGGAAATGGAAGCTGACTAATAAATCAAGATTACGGTGTAATTAAACAGATAATAAAACTAGATGGAGGACTGATGAAGAGTTTGCTAGAGAAATGTTGGCAGGAGTAAATCCTATGATCATTCGTCGTCTCCAAGTAAATGTTATTTTATTTTTTTTTTTTTTTTTACAAATTGTATTGAAAATTAACTTTTGTCGATTTTTCTTTATAATTTACTTCCATTGAATCTTTGCACATTTAACTACAGGAGTTCCCACCATCAAGCAAGCTTGACCCTAATGATTATGGTGATCAAACCAGCAAGATAACTAACGAACACATAATGCATAGTTTGGATGGACTTACGGTAGATGAGGTAAATTTTCTATTTCTAAAAATATGGCTAAATATATTCGGTGTTTGGCTTCCCTTTTCCTTCAATTTTATCAAAAATCTTTTGAAAGTTTCAATTTCATCTCTTATGTATTGAATTCTTTTAGTTGAGTTCTTACCATCACTAAATGTTAATGATGATATATGAATTTTAAATTAGTAACTTTTATGAGATTGTCAATTGTTAGCATATTAACGTTTCAATAAGCCAATTTTCAATAACAATGAACGTTTTTGGGTCAAGTCAAAGTTAACATTGGTGTTAATTCACATTAATGAGCTTTTTATTTTATGGACGAGTGGTACCCCTATTTCACCAAATTTAAATATAAAGTATTTTCAACTCAACTAGTAAAACATATTTTGATATAACATCATTTTGTTAGTCAGTTTTATTATTTTGTGATAATAAAAACTTAAATGAAAAAATCTCAACATATCAAGGAGAAATTGAAAATTTTAAAAAAGTTTAGATATCAAATTGAAATACTACCCAAATATTAGGGACTAAAATAAAAATTTGACAAAAATAATTTTATATTAAAATTTTCCTGTAGTTGTAATAGTTTTAAGATTCTTATAATTTTGACTTAGTTTCAATTTTAGTCCTATTATTCTAAACATTTCAATTTGCACGTTAGTTTTATTTTTGCCTTTATTAGCAAAGACATTTTGCAATTCAAAATTTATGGTTTAAAGCCCTTGAACTTGCGCATCCAAAAATTTTTTTAATTTATTTTAGTAGTTTTTTTTTTTTAAATTTAAATTTTGACTTTTGATCCTTTCACTTATTAACACTTTCTAATTTTGACTTTTGAGAACTTTCAAAATCACATTCAAATCTGTATACCACTTTTACTATTGGTCATTTATAGGGGAGGGAATCTTTGAGCTACGAGACGTAGATTATAATTTAGATCATTTAATAATCATTTTGTTTTTTATTTTCTATTTTTGAAAGTGAAACTTGTTTCCTAATAAGTTGTGGTAAGTTTTTTCATCTCATTTAAAAATACATTTGAATTCTAAGCCCAATTTCAAAATCAAAATTAAGTTTTTGAAACTACTTTCTTTTTTTTCAAATTTCGGTTTGATTTTGAAAACGTTTCTAAAAGGTAGGTAATAAAACAAGAAAACTATTGGTATAAAGAGTGTTTATAAGCTTAATTTAAAAAAAAAAATTAAAAAATGGTTTTCAAATGGGGCTTTAGTATTCTACTTTCATTGTTACATAAATCATATTTGATGTATTTTTTTTTTAGAATTTTGCATCGTAAATATAAGAAAATTTGAACCAAATACCCTACCAAAGAAGATATAGATGTCTAATGTCTACTTGAGCCACGTGCAGGTTGATATTCTAAGGCATTCAAAAATATAATGTGACGATACAACCTCTTTCAAATTATGCAAATGTCGTCATATCTAGATTTGTTTTACGGTAGGGAGACTAAATATAGAGTTTAATGAAAATCCTTCGAACAGAAAATTATTAAGGTCCCATTTGATAACTATTTAGTTTTTTATTTTTTGTTTTTAAAAATTAAGCCTATAAATACTACTCTCATCTATGGTTTTACTTGTTTTGTCATCTATTTTTTGCCTATGTTTTCAAAAACCAAGTCATATTTTGAAAACTAAAAAAATTAGTTTTCAAAAACTTGTTTTTGTTTTTAAAATTTGGCTAAGAATTCAAATGCTTCCTTGAATGGAGATGAAAACTATTGTAGAGAAATTGGGAGAAAACAAGCTTAATTTTTAAAAACCAAAAATCAAAAATCAAATGGTTATCAAACGAGGCCTAAGAGTTCAATACCAAACTCAAATTCTAAATATTTATAGATGAAAGTAGAGAACCAAAGTCATGTTTAAATAATATTGATTTTAAGATTTTAATTTCTTTTTATTTGATATATGGTGGTTAATATATTGCTTTCATTCTTATATAGGCAATCATGCAAAACAAGCTCTACATATTGGATTACCATGATATACTAATTCCATATCTTAGAGAAATAAATACAAAGACTACTACAAGGACTTATGCTACCAGAACACTTCTCTTTCTAAATCGTAATGGGACTTTGAAACCTTTAGCGATTGAATTGAGCTTGCCACACTCTCAAGGAGACAAAATCGGAGTCTTTAGTAGAATATTGTTGCCACATGCCACAGGAATTGGTAAATCACTTTGGCAACTAGCTAAAGCTTATGTTATTGTCAATGACGTTGGATACCACCAACTTGTCAGCCACTGGTAAAACTCTCAAATCCCTAACTTGCTCAAAATAACATAAAATAACATAAACATAATAATTGTTTGAGGATGTATTAAACTATGTTCCAGATTTTAACTTTTTTTTTTTAAATTTCTAATAAAAAAAAGCTTGATCGAATAGTAGATCATTATTATTATTTTAAGAATTATTCAAGTATAAACATAAATCATGATGTAGGAATAAGTTAGGGCGAAAAGTTAAAACCAAAAAAGACTGACCAAACTAATTGATTAACTCAATCGGTTTGGCAACTTTTATGATAATGATCAGTTCAATTTCTTTTTTTTAGTGCTTTTTTTTCGCTTCTTTGTTGATTTGGTTAATTTAGTGGTTTTTTTTTAAATGACAGTTTCGGTTTTTTTAGGTGATCAGTTTGGTCAATTAGACTTTGAAAAGGACTTTTTTTTTTTAATTACTATTATTATTATTTAAAGAAAGTAATTAGGGGTGCATGTCTTGAAACTACAAGTTTGGTCCAATTTATTCAACACTCAGGTTATTTTAGTAGTTTTTTTATAGTTAATTTGGGTCGATTTAATCAAATTACTTATTGGTAGTCGATTAAGTTAGCTTGTTTTTCAGTATAAAAAATATTTTTGAGTCGAATACCAAAACTTTCTACCTATATATTAGGTCGTCATCTATCGTGGTAAAAATCTGATATATATATCTTTTAAGATTAAAAAAAAAATTGATATCCTTACACCCTTAGACTTAATTGCACATTTAGCCATAAACAATCAACAACGTAGTAATTTTGTTTTGTTCAATTATAAATTTCATCCCTGAAATTTGAACACACTTCTTGAATATTAAAAAGTTTTAATTACATTTTTAACTTTAAATTGTTTTATTTAGTCTCTTGTGAATAAACAAAACATGCTAACTTAGTCAAACTCGATCGGTCACATCATGCTAGCTAGCTAACTTAGTCGAATTTTATCTAATGGGCATGCTATATCAACATTTTGTTAACAATGTTAACAAGAAGGACTAAATATAGAAGTATAATCCAAGATTTAGAAATAATATTGAAACATTTTAAAATTTATATACTAAATAAAAATAAAATATTCAAAATTTAGAGACTAAATTTATAACGTAATCTATTTTTATTTAAAAAGAAAAACTTTTTTATGTAGTTCTAAAATGACACAGCTATATTTGTTAAGTTATTTTCTTAAATGTAGATTTTATTTACTTGATTTGCAGGTTGAACACACATGCAGTAATTGAGCCATTTGTTATTGCAACAAACAGACAACTTAGTGTTCTTCATCCAATTCACAAGTTGCTAGTTCCTCACTTTCGATACACCATGAAGATTAATTCTCTTGCCAGGGGAGCCCTTATTAATGCTGATGGCATTATCGAGAAAACTCAATATCCATCTAAATATTCTATGGAGATGTCTTCTATGGCTTACCGAAGTTGGAACTTCACTGAACAAGCACTCCCTACTGATCTAATTAAGAGGTAACCATTTTAAAATATTTTTTTTTTTCGATTTCCTATTGAGATTTCATCATGTCATTTTGAGTTATCTAATGATGGTTGTTCGTTTCTTTTGATAACAAATTTGTTTTTAGATTTTTTAAAAAAAAATTAAAAGTGATATGAGGAGGTATTAAGTTGCTCATGCTTGGATATATTTCCAAATGCTGTAACTAGTCCAACCTTGATCTATGGACTTTACATATTCTAGAGAACAAGCACATTGTCACAAACTCACCCTAGTGGTGAGGTTCACTTGACTATGGCTTACTCTCTCCCACACATAACTTTTATATAGATCCTTGCTTCTACTCACCATATAATATTAGAAAACTTTGTGAAGGAAAGTCAACATTAAACTTTTATGTCCACAACCTACGTTTCTAGTATCATTCGACCATGATCAGCTTTGACCAACCACTGTAAAAGAAACTTTTGGTGACTTTATAATTATCATCAAACACATAACTTTACACTTCTAATCTACATTCTTAAAAACGTTTCTCTATTTTTGATATCGTGAATTATAAGCTTGACTACAACAATTCTTTAAATCGACACCACATTAATGTTCCTAACTGTGCTGATATGTGTGAAGAGGAGAGGGCCAAGCCCTATGATCCCTAAACATAAGACCTCTGTCCTATGAAGTTTTAAGTTGATCATATTTCATTTTTAAGTGCTCCAATTATTCAATCCTTGATTCTCCTAGCCAAAAAGGACTCTTTGAATTCCCAAGAATAAGCATCACAACCTAGCTCATCCAAGGTTTAGCTGACCACAACTCAGCCTCTTCTCACACATGTGAATATAGATCATCTACCACTCATCATGTTCAATTTACCTGTACCAACCAAAGTCAAGGGCCAACTTTCACAACCACATTATTTTGTGGGTTAGTAGTGCTGAACAATTGTTATAAGCTTGACTAATAACTATAAAAGGAATTTGGAAAAAATACACTTTTAATTTTTGAGGTTTGAGTTTAGTTGCATTTGGGTCCTTAAGTTTTCAAACTCAACATTTTAATTTATGAGGTTTGAAATAATCTCCGTTACGTTTGATCCTTACCGTTAACACTTTTGGTCCTTTTGTTAATTTTCTGTTATGTAGGCTAAAAAGATATTGTTTTTTACTGGTGTGAGTCGTGTGACATAAATATATTAATTTTATAATGTTAAGTGGTTGATGTGGCAAACATATTTATTATTATTTTTTAATATTAAAAAATTAAATTTTAAAAACTTTTTTTAATTTCTTTTTTTGTATATTCTATCTCTCTCTTCTTGCCTTCTCCTCTTCACCCTCACCACTATTATCCGCTGCCGACCCCACCCACTGATGGCCGATGCCGATTGCCTTATCTTTCTTCTTCTTCTTTCTCCTTTCCTCTTTCCCATATCACCGTCATTGAAAGGATTTCTTCTGAAAAAAAGGAGGAACTCCTCCCTTGCTTCAGTTTAAGATCTGAAATGAGGGAGCTCTCCTTTGCTTCAGATTAATTTGGATCTTGCCGGCAATGAGGTTTGACGGACGAAGGAAAAAGACAGAAAGAAGAGGAAGAAAGAAGAAGCAAGAAGAAGAGAAAAATAAAGAAGGAGGTGATGGCGAAAGAGACAGCCACCGACGATATTAGTGGAGTGGGAAAAAGGAAAGAGAAGGATGGGAGGAGAGAGAAAGAAGAGAGAAAAAAGATAAGAAAAAAATTAAAATAAAAAATGATATTAAAAATATTTTTTAAATAAAGAAATGTCATGTCAGCTTAATAAAATAATAAAAAAATATATCCAGTTATCTTTAATTTTTGTTACCTACGGTAACGAAAAAAATGATGACAGAGACCAAAAGAACCATTTTACAAAACTTCGATGGCTAAAATGTTTGAGCAACCCAAATGTAACTATACTCAAACTTGAACTCAAACTTGAAGAACCAAAAGTCTATTTTTTTTCATGAATTTGTATCTCTCTAGGATGAACATTAAGCACAAATGATATGCATCTCTAAACTTCTAATTGATATTTTCATACATGGAGAATTTTTTATCCCTATGCAACCATATCCTTAACTTAGACCTCAACATTCCTAAGGGTAGCGCCACATCAATTTCTTTAATTTCATAGTTGTCTCATTACTTTGTAGGCAAATACTCGAATTGATTAGTTTTGTTAACGATCTAGTCATTGTTTTGTAAACAACTCTAAATTTACAAAATTAAGGTAACATAAGAATACATTTTTTTTCTCATTTTCTATTTTTTAAAATTAATTAAGCCTATCCTACAAAAAATATTTTTGTTTAGTATTCTCAATTTAAAATATTAATTTTGAAAAGTTGGCCAAATGTAAAAAAAAAAAATTAGATTTTTTAAAACTATTCTTTTTTTTTTAGATCATAAAATTTGGCTACGATTGAAAGTTTAAAAAAATGGCTATGATTCTAAAGAAGTTTTAAAAGCAATATATTAAAAGCCAAATGGTTGTTGAGTAGTGGTAAGTATTAGATTACATGGGGTTTCATCTCAAAACCAATTGGCAATGAGATGAGTAACCCATATATTTTATAAATTGTGAGGTCAATTGTGAGATCACTCTTGAATCGGATCTCAATTTTAATTTTTTTTGACTGAATACCCGTTTGGGTTTTATTGGACCGAATACCCGTTTGGGTTAAAATAGTGTCTTTTTAGGTTCACAATTCTTTGGATCCTAATTTTATTTTTTTTAACCGAATACCCGTTTGGGTTAAAATGGTGCCTCTTTGGAGAATCCTAATTTTATTTATTATTATTATTTTATTTATTTTCATTATTTTTTTAATTTTTATTTTTTGGGACCAAATATCCGTTTGAGTTTTATGGGCTCTGATACCATATCAAGATTACATGGGGTTCCATCTCAAAACCAATTGGCAATGAGAGGAGTAACCCATGTACCTTATAAATCGTGATGTCACTCTATATTTTTCCAATGTGAGATCCTCAACATGCCCCCTCAAAATGATGCTTCTTTGGGTTCACCATTCTTGGATTGGATTCCAATTTTAATTTTTTTGGACCGAATACCCGTTTGGGTTTAATGGGCTCTGATACCATATTAGATTACATGGACTTCCATGTCAAAACCAATTGGTAATGAGAGGAATAATCTATATATTTTATAAATTGTGAGGTCACTCTTCATCTTTCAGAGGTGGGATCCTCAATAGTAAGAAATGTAGTTTTTGTCAATTGTTCTTTTTTTAAATTTCATTACAATTTCCAAAGTATCCTTAAAAAGTGAGGATAAAAATGAGGAGATCATTGTTAACCAAAAAAAAAAAAAAAGATTGATTTTTAAAAATAGAAAAATAAAAATTACAACCATTATCAAATTGCGGCATTTGTTTTCAAAATTTAAGTTTGTACATCATTATGTCTTTATTTCACCTATGATGTCACGTTCTTTAAGAAAAATAGTCTTCATAAAAGATTGTTGTCTTTCGTTTAAAAAATTAGTCATAGGATGTCCTATTTTAGAAATGACATACATAGAGCCTAGAGATAAAAATTAATCTAGTTCTCTTCGGTTTCCAATTTCACTTTATTAAATATCACTTCATTCACATGTGATTTGTTTAGAGGAGTTGCAATTGAGGACGCAAGCGCCCCACATGGACTTCAATTACTAATAAATGATTATCCATATGCTGTTGATGGACTTGACATTTGGACAACAATCAAAACATGGGTAGTTGATTATTGCTCCTTCTACTATGAGAATGCTGAAATGATTCGTAATGATATAGAGCTCCAATCATGGTGGAAGGAGCTTCGAGAAAAGGGTCATGAAGATAAGAAAGACGAACCATGGTGGCCGCAGATGCAGAATGTTGACGAGCTAATAAATATTTGCACGATTATCATATGGATTTCTTCAGCTCTTCATGCTGCAGTAAACTTTGGACAATATCCTTATGGTGGTTTCCTTCCCAATCGGCCATCAACAAGCAAAAGCTTCCTACCTGAAGAAGGCACAAATGATTATCAAGAGCTACAGCTAAATCCCGAACAAGTTTTCTTGAAGATATTCACTTCAAAACCACAAAATGATCTTTTGAATATCTCAACCATTGAACTTCTATCGACACATTCTCGTGATGAGTTTTATTTAGGTCAAAGAAGTAATCCAGAATGGACCTTTGATCATGAGGTTTTAGATGCGTTTGAGAAATTCAAGGATCGACTAGTTGATGTTGAAGAGAAGATTGTTAAAAGAAACCAAGATTCCACATTGAAAAATCGAATTGGACTTGTGAAGATGCCATATACTCTGTTACATCCTAGCAGCAAAGAAGGCCTTACATGTCGAGGAATTCCCAATAGCATTTCTATTTGAATATAGCTTGTGATGCTTGAATGACTTTGTATTGTTTTGAGTTTTGATTTTGTTTTATGTACTAATTCATGATTCTTATGGAATGATTAAAGTTTCAATAAAGGAAGGGACATGGAGTTTTTCTTTTCTTTATTAGATCAAGTTTCATAGAGTTAGTTCTAATTATAGTCCTCTGTTTAATTGGTTTATAATCAATATTTAAAAAGAAGTTTTTATTAGATATAATGAGAGTTCAATGTGATGTTTTTTCAATTTTTTTTTAAAGAAAACTGAGTTTAGTATGATGTTTGAAATAGTAAAATTCTGGACAAAATATACTTTTAGTCATTGAGGTTTGAAGTTAAGTGTCTATTTGGTCCATGAGATTTCATAGACAACAAGCAGCATGCAGGCAGTGCCTAGAATGAGCGTGGTCGAGCGCTCTTCATGTCTCCATGGCATCAAGGTGCTGAAGGAGCTAAATGTGGATTGAGGGTTGTGCAAGATTCCAAGTCGTGTGCTTGGGGTTATTTGCTAAATGTGTCATGGAGTTGATGTCAGCATGACTTCCTTAATTTTATGTTTTATGTTCTAACAGTTTTACTTTTTAAAGATGTGTTGCAAATAAAACTATTTCAGTTGGTCTAACGTTATATTTTATGTTTTACAATTTGCTTGTTTGCTAAACTAATGCCCCATTTGTATAAAACCAAGGTGAAGTCAAATCTTCCCATTAATCTTGACAGCAACAAGTATTTCTATGTAAAACACCTGTTATAGCTGAATCAATGGACATGCTATTTTCAACCTTATCCTCTGCTGTATCATTGAGATTTTTTCTGCATTATGTCCTTCTCTTGTTAAAGGCCCTATTGTACCGTGCATATGTTTATATAACTCTCCTTTCAGGGAATAAGAACGTAAGGGAATGAGATTTAGTTTTCTGCAATACACTTGACTTCTTGTACTTTAATTTTACTTTTATTCCATAATCGTCCTAGTTTTTTGTCATGGGGTGAAGAGAACTTTATTTAAACATTTTTGTCATGTGGTGAAGAGAACTTTATTTAAACATTGTATTTATTTAATTTCTAACTTTTTTTTTTTTTAATTCAACAACATTTGGGAGTGGGAGGATTCGAACCCATGACCTCTTGGTCATAAGTATATACTTCATGTCAGTTGAGCTATGCTCTTGTTTAATGTTTTACAGGCGAGTTGTGAAAGATTATGCTTATTTAATCTTTTTATTTTAAAACTATTTTAATTATGGGGAGATTGGAATCTTTTAACCTAAAAAAGGTTATTAATATCTTAATCTTGAGTTATATTCAAATTGACAAATGATTAAAAATGTTTATTTGTCTTTTTTTTCAATAATTCAAGGGTGGGATGAACCATTGACTTTTTAGATGATAATAAGTATCTTATTCACTTAACTATGTTTGGATTAGCTTGCTCCATTATGTATTATTCTCCCTTTAAAAGCATTAATAAGTTTTGGGAATTTGTATATGCTTTTATATAGTATTCAAAAGGCAAGTGAAGGTGGGAACTTGTCGTTAGTGGTTGAAGGTTGGCCGGAGAGGACGACGTCGCCGGAGGTGAAGGATGCTAAACGTGGGAAAGGCTAGGCGACTATGAATTAAGGGAGAGCGCATAAGAGAGAGAAAGATTATTGGGTGATCGGGCCACACCGTGGCTCTCTCCATAATGATGCCACGTGTGGTTGGTTAACCACTAGTTCACCAATCTAGTTAACTCTTTTTTTCTCTTCTCATTTATGCTATTATTATTTTTTTAAGATTTCTTGGTTGACCAATAAGAAATTAGAGAGATTATTGAATTGGATTTTTCTTTTGACCAACATATCTTTTATTTCTTTCTTCCCATATTTCTTTTTTGTTTTATTTTTTATTTTTTTTTCCATTTAAAATCTAAACGTTGCTCTTCTCCTTTATGTTTTTCGATTGGGTAAGCCTTTTCTTTTTTTAAAAAAGTATAGTTATTGTTAAACTAATTTAAACGTTATTTTTCAAATAATTTTTTATAAATTTGTTAGATCAATTCAAACTTAACAAATAACATGCTATATCTATCAAAAATAATATTAAATAAATTATTTAGTTGACAAAAATCAAGCATTATAATTGACTAGAATGACATTTAAAATTTTAGTTAAAGCAAAGAATATTATCTACAACAATAATTTACCATTGTTTATTGTATTCCAACA
Organism: Trichosanthes truncata; assembly: GCA_033996785.1. NCBI lineage: Eukaryota > Viridiplantae > Streptophyta > Magnoliopsida > Cucurbitales > Cucurbitaceae > Trichosanthes > Trichosanthes truncata. The sequence goes on along the minus strand of JAWPNB010000004.1, from coordinate 38,911,132 downwards.
TGGAGAAAATATACATAATAAAAATGAAAAAAATAAGGGTTAACATGTTTCAATTTAAGAAAGAAAAAATTGTTCCTTTGAAAATTAACCAACATTACAATTAATTAAAAAGTTTTAATAATATATTAAATTCAAAGTTAATTAAATTAATCAGGACAATATTTAGGGTAAAAAATGAAAATTCTATATGAATAGAAAAATAAAACTAAGGATTTATTCCTTCGAAATGTCAATGTTTAGCAACATTTTCAAGATTATGTAAGTCGGTAGAATTTAAATCTAGCATAATGAAAAACAAACAAAAATTGTGGCTTAATCAAATGCAAAATTCAATAGAAAAGTTGAAACAAAAAAAGAAATATGGAAAAACAAAAAGAAATAAAAAAAAAATGTTGGTCAAAAGAAAAATCCAACCCAATAATCTCTCTAATTTCTCGTTGGTCAACCAAGAACTCTTAACAAACTAATTAACAAAAATTAACAAAAATGAGAGAAGAGTTTCCGCAATATGAAAATAAAACAATTGTTTTTTGTTGGAATGTTGATTGATATAATTAAATTTACCATAATCTATCAGCTTAAGCTTTTGGGTTGATTGGTGGTTTAACATGGTATCAGAGCAGGAGGTCCTGAGTTCGAACCCTTGCAATGTCCTTTCCTCCCCAATTAATATTGACTTCCACTTGTTGGGTCTTTCTTCAAATTTCCAAGCCCACAAGTGAGGGGGAGTGTTGGAATGTTGATTGATATAATTAAATTTACCATAATCTATCAGCTTAAGCTTTTGGGCTGATTGGTGATTTAAAACAAGTGGAAATCAATATTAATTGGGGAGGAAAGGACATTGCAAGGGTTCGAACTCAGGACTTCCTGCTCTGATACCATGTTAAACCACCAATCAACCCAAAAGCTTAAGCTGATAGATTATGGTAAATTTAATTATATCAATCAACATTCCAACATTTTTTAAAGAAAAAGGGTTAACTAGATTGGTTAACTTGAGGTTGACCGGCCACACGTGACATCTTAATGGGAGAGAGCTACGGCTAGATCACCCAATAAATTATCCTTTTTCTCTTCCCTTTCCCCTTCCCTTTGTTTCTATCCCTTTTTCTTTTTCTTTTCCTTTTGATTGAACTTTAAAAAAATAATAATAAAAGTAGAGAGTGTTTAGGTATGGTAAAAACCCATCTCTTACACGAAACCAGAAACCCATCAGTTCAGTCGAGGAAGCCATAGAGAGTTGGGAGTGGAGATGGGGTTATCAGAGTTATTGGTAAGTGGAAGAAAAAAGGTTAATGGTAAAGTAGTTTTATGTAGAGGCAAAAGTATTTCAGGAAGTAATCGAGTTGTTGATGAAGTGAATCGAGCTGCTAATGTAGCCAATCAATTTTGGGATAAAATCAACGAGTGCTTTGGAAGAAAAGTTTATGTTCAACTCATCAGTGCTATAGATCAATGTAAATTTTTTTCCTTTTCCTTCATTTCTCTTACCAATAATTCTTCACTCTTTTAAAATTATTAATCTTTTTTAGATCTATCGTTTTCTCCACCTTCTTGCACTACATTTCTTTCTTGTTCTTAATTACGACTAGTTTTCACAGCATATTCAGTTACCAAATAGCTGTGTTTGACAACATTATATTGTACGGTAAATAAAACTAATAATGATGAGTTGGATTTGTTTGGGATATTCATTCACCCATCATTTTATTCTAAGTCGATATATATAACGCAATCTATTTTAAATCACTTGTTCTGACACATATTCATTTCTAAAATCTAACAAATTAAATTTAAGTTTTGTTTCATATTTTTTAGTATCTTTCTCACAAAATTAAATCCGCTCGGTTATTAGTTTTGCAAATACATTAGCTTCAAAATCAGTGTTTTTTTTAATACCAACTTGTTTGTCATAAACTGTTTTTTCATGTCTAAAATTGAAATTAACACTAATTTATTTCACAATATAGTTTTTTTTTTAAATCATCGTTGCCAACAATTTTTTTTTTTACAACTACAATCGTTCCAGACACAACCTTGTTGTGACCTACTATCCTTTGCAAGGTAAATTACAATTTTAATCTTCAAAATTTTTCTTTCAGTTGAGGTTTTTAGGAATAGATCTCTAAATAATCTCTAATATCAATTTTCATATTAGTTTAGTTAGCAGCCTTTTACTATTAATTATACGATATTAATAATGCTAAACGTAGCATTAAAAAAATAATGTTATATTACTCATGCAGGAAAAACATATATTTTAAAAAAAAAATTTCTTTACTAAATTAAAAATCAAAACAATCCAGCTCAAAATAAACTTCAAATTGTTAGAAATTTTAAAGCTGCCAAACGAAATAATTTTTTAAGTCCAAAGAATAAAATAAAATTTAAAAATATTTCATTGGATAAAGAATTTCTGGATGAAAAGAGGACACGTTTATTGAGAAGGCTGATTGGATGACTGACTACATGACCTCCACCCATACAATGCAAATTCAAAAGATATTAGCTAAATCATAAATTTCGTGCTCAACTTGAGGTTCAATTTAGTCTCTATAATTTGATTTTTCTTATAGATTATTTTTAAGTCTACATATATAGTCAATATGGTAATTTAAACAAAAATATTAGTTGTTTTATTGCTAAGGCAATCAACTTTGATTATTTATTATTATTTTTTTAATTCAACAAATGTAAGAGGGGAAGGTCGAACCATCAATCATAGAAAAGGTAATATGTGCTTTATTCATTAGACTATTCTCATTTTGCCAATATTGTTCCTTTAATTTTTTTTGTTTATTTTCCTACAAGAAAGGTTATCAACACGTCTTAATCTTGAGTTACACGCAAATTAATAAATGATTCAAATATTTATAAGCATTTTTTTAGTTCAATAATTTAAGGATGGAATTCGACAATCAATCTTTTGAATGATAATAGATATCTTATCTACTAAGATGAGTGTTTATCTGCCTTCTTCCTATAGTATTTTCCCTTTAAAAACATTAATAAGTTTTTGGGGATTTGGATGTGCTTTTATACAGCATGTAACAAGCAGGGGAAGGAGGGAAAGAAAGCTTACCTTGAAGAGTGGACTACCAAAATGAAATCTGCCCGTGGAGGGGATTTTGTGTCACTTAAAGTCAATTTTGATTGGGATGAAGAGATGGAAATTCCAGGAGCTTTCTTGATAAGAAACGGACATTCAACTAATTTTTACCTGGAGTCTCTCACTCTTAAAAATGTTCCTGGCCATGGAAGGATCCACTTTGACTGTAATTCTTGGATTTACCCTAATTCTATTGAATCCAAACGTATTTTCTTTGTCAACAAGGTAATTCTTCGTTCAAATTTTATTTCAGTTTCTTACTTCTAACATTAGTAATGGCCTTAATGTGGTATTCAACTTTTGGAATTGAAGAGACACTAATGCATGCTAGCTAGCTTATTGCTAATTAAAAACATTGAAAGATCAGTTCTTTTTGAAATGACCTAAACTCTTATATGTTGCATAGAATTATTAAGTGATAGGCCTTGCCTCAACAATTTTATTTATGAGCAATAACAAGTGCCAAGGGAAGTTTAGAGAGCTTCCCACCTCTCCCAATTCTCAAAGAGCATACCAAAATTACAGAGTAGCCAAAAGATACCCCTCACTGTCTAACCTCCCCCCCTCAAATACCACCACACTCAGGCCCTTCTAACTAACCATCACTTGGGCCCCACACTCAACAAACTTAACAAACTTAATTCATACCTATACCCCTCTTCCCTTTCTTACTAGTGTACACTTTCGTAATTGGGGGCCTATCATTACCCGCCCCCCACAAAGCCACCTTGTCCTCAAGGTGGAAGTATGGAAATTGATCACTAATAGTGGCAACCGGCTCCCACGTAGCATCTTCCACCGGAGCATTCTCCCAACGAATTAGTACTTCCACATTATCTTCACTATTTGCTGGCTCCCTCAGCCCAAGGACTTCCGCTGGCTGCCAGTTAATAGACAAATCTAGTGCGATGTTTGGGGGAATAGAAATCACTGGTAGATTATGACCCACGACTTTCCGTAATACCGACACATGAAACACTGGATGGATATTAACTCCTTGGGGCAACGCCACACGATAAGCCACTTGCCCAATCCGAGCCACAATCTGAAATGGCCCAATAAAACGTGGCGCCAATTTAGGATGTTTATGCCGAGCCAAAGAAGTTTGTTTATGTGGTCGAAGTTTAAGATAAACCCAATCATCGACCTGATACTGAACATCACGACGCTTAGTGTTCGCAAACTTCACCATTCTTTGCTGAGCCTTCAACAAACAGTCCTTCAACGTACGTAGCATAACATCTCTGTCTCTGAGTTGTTCATCCGCCTCGGCCACTGTTGATGTGTCTTTAACATACCCTAAAACTGGAGGTGGGGAACGTCCATACACAACTTCAAAGGGTGTTACTTGGGTTGAAGTATGTACACTAGTATTGTAACTATACTCAGCCCACGCCAACCACTTCGACCACTGTTTAGGAGTAGTCATAATAAAACAACGTAGATAAGTTTCTACTCCTCTATTCACCACCTCCGTCTGTCCATCCGATTGCGGATGATAAGTAGTGCTCTTCCGTAATTGTGTGCCCAAAGAACGAAAAAGTTCCTCCCAAAACAAACTTGTGAAAATTTTGTCACGATCCGACACAATACTCCTTGGACAGCCATGTAATTGTACAATCTCACGCACAAAAACAGCAGCCATAGATATTGCTGTGAAAGGGTGTTTAAGAGGGATAAAGTGAGCGTACTTGGACAAACGGCCCACCACAACCAGGATTACTTCGGACCCATATGATTTCGGCAAGCCTTCAATGAAATCCATGGATATATCTTCCCAAACCCGATCCGGGATAGGCAAAGCCTGTAAAAGACCGGCAGGGGCCAAGGATAAATATTTTGCTTGCTGACACGTGGCACAATCAGCAACAAATGCCCGTATCCGTGCCTTCATACCCTTCCAATAAACTTCCTTAGACATCCCCTGGTAAGTTTTAAGTACACCTTGGTGGTCCCCAATTGGACTGTTATGAAACTCATTCAGTAATAAAGGAATGGTAGGTGAAGAGGATGGAAGAACAATCTTACCTTTGTAACACAACAATTCCCCACGCAGTGAATAGCCCCTGGGAACCGGATCTCCAGCTAATAAAGCTTGGTAAATTACATTCAATGAACTGTCTCCCTTAACTTGCTCTCTAAAAACTTTTGTGTTAAGGCCGCTAACGACACTTAATCACCCAAACTCAAGGGCTGGAGGTAATCGAGATAGTGCATCTGCTGCTGTATTCTCCAGACCCCGTTTGTATTCAATAGTAAAGTCATAACCTAATAGTTTTGCTATCCAACGCTGATATTCCCCAGCAATAACCCTTTGTTCTAGCAGAAACTTCAAGCTCCTTTGGTCAGTACGAACAACAAAGCGACGTCCCAGCAAATATGGCCTCCACTTCTGAATTGAGAACACAATAGTCATTAGCTCGCGTTCATAAACAGCCTTAAAGCGATGTGTGGGTGGCAAAGCGCGGCTGAAATACGCTAAAGGTCGTTGGTTTTGCATAAGTACTACGCCCACACCCACACCCGACACGTCCATTTCCACCACAAACGGTTTAGAAAAATCCGGCAATGCCAACACTGGTATCGACATCATAGCAGATTTTAAACGATGAATGGCATCCTTGGCTTTCGATTGCGACAAAAAACTCCCTTTCTTAAGCAGTTGCGTTAAAGGAAATGCTATGGAACCATAATTTGCGACAAACTTACGATAATATCCTGTCAATCCTAGGAATCCACGCAACTCTTTAATATTTCGAGGCACTGGCCACTGACTCATAGCATCTAACTTCGAGGGATCAGCAGCAACACCTTCAGCAGAAACCATATGACCTAGATACTCTATTCGAGAGACACCAAATTGGCACTTCTTAAAATTGGCTACAAACTGATTATCCACAAGAACACCCAATACTACAGTCAAATGATTCCTATGGTCACTCATTGTACTACTGTAAATCAGGATATCGTCAAAAAAACCAATACAAACTTCCGTAAGTGTGGGCGAAGGATGTAATTCATAATCGACTGAAATGTGGAAGGCGCATTTCGCAATCCAAAGGGCATTACCAGAAATTCATAGTGGCCCTCATGAGTCCGGAAGGCTGTTTTATGTACATCACAAGGATTGACGCGTATCTGATGGTACCCCGACTTCAGATCGATCTTCAAAAAAATGGTGGAGCCAAATAATTCATCTAGTAGCTCATCCACAACTGGTATAAGGTATTTATCTGGAATAGTCGCCTGATTAAGCGCCCGATAGTCCACACAAAAGCGCCAGCTACCATTTTTTTTTACCAACAAAACCGAACTCGAAAACGCACTTTTACTAGGTTGTATGATGCTCGCTGTCAACATCTCACTGACCAACTTCTCAATCTCGTCTTTCTGAAACTGTGGGTAGCGATAAGGACGTATCGTTATTCACTACAAGAAATATTGGATACGATAGCGTTAGAAAAACGCTATCGTAGACTTTCGATAGCGTTTTGCGCAACGCGGTCATAGCCGATGTTATTGAAAGTCTCCGACTTTTTATGGCATTTTTTTCGACGCTATGCAAAACGCTATGAAAAGTCTATTTTTGATTGCGTAATTTTAATGCTATGGAAACGTTTCATAGCGTTGGCAAAAAACACTATAATTTCGCTTTCATAGCGTTGTTTATTGCATTGAGAAAACGTTATAAAAGACATATCATAGCATTTTTAAACACGTTGTCATAGCCGATGTTATTGAAAGTCCCTGACTTTTCATAGTATTTTTTTAACGCTATAAAAAAAGTTGTAAAAATCGATTTTCATTTGCGTAATTTAATGTTATGGAAACTTTTCATAACGTTAAAAAATGCTATAATTGATCTTTAATAACATTTTTATAACAATGAAAAAAATGCTATAAAGACATATGATAACATTTTTAGCCTCATTGTGATAGTAGATGTTTATGGATAGGAGGTGATTTTTAATAGCATTTTTTTGGTGATTTTTAATAGCATTTTTTTAATTTTATTTTTTTTATTAACATTTGTACCATTTTCAAGTAATATGTAACAATTTTTATAGCATTTGATATGAGAAACGAAGTATTTCATATGTTATTGTAAAATCAACTCAATAATATAAAACTTTAATGTAATATTTAACTGTATTTGCATCAAAATAAATTTTTAAGAGTATACACATATATATCTATTAAAGTCACTTGCCTATATTAAGACAAAAAATATTATTCTCATTTCATCTACATTCACAATCATAAAAGTACATATAAATTCTAGCACCAAAAAAAAAAAAAAAAAAACACTGGTGTCATATGAGAGACAACATAATGTCGAATCTACTATGGACATTGGAATCTCAACCACTCGGCTGAACAAAGTGAGAGTGAATTCAATGCCTTAACTCAAGCTGAATGTGGCAGCAATAATAGAAACTCACTCCAATGCTCACCTACTGATCAATCTACTAGCAGCATAAATTATATGATGAATCCTGTCAATCACAAAACTATTAATCCATAGCAACAAAAAGAACATGACTAAAAATTACTGAATAAACCTAAGGCATAAAACAACCACACTGCCATTCACTAGCTATTAAATGAACAAATGAGGACCAAGAGTACAACTTGAATTAAGGTTGAAAACATCATGATAGAAAGATCTGATTGTATGATTTTCCAAAACATCTTTCCTAAAATGGAGAAAAAATGGATCCCAATTGGCACAACTTTTATTTTTTTATTATTTTATTATTTTTATTATTTTTATCTTTTTTAATAATAAAGCAATGGCAAAAAGAAACACTAGTTGCAAAACTAAGCTAGCCTAAGCATCACGGAAAAATCCTCTCGATATTTATACTACAATAATAAAATATCAAATAGTCTCAAATTTGCACTTCTCACAACATAGCACATCAAAAAGAAGATGCTGACATGATCTCACAAATAGTTTGTAACAGATTGCCAAATACGTTCCCAAAGACTACTGCAAAACACGTGGGGAAAACTACAAGATTATTCATATGCGGAATAGTCTGTTAAGAACAAATCATACTTGTTAAGGAAAAATCCAGCATTAGCTAGACATTTGACAGTTGCATCCTTGGGCAAAAGCTCTCTGAAGTCATCACAATGTATAAAGGTAGCCAAGCCCCCAGCAGAACACCCTAAAAGAAAGACTGGAGTGGACAGAAGTTGGTGGACCCATAAAAGGGCCCAAATTAAGATGTAGAGTAAATATCTCATTAAACTAGATGATTGTGGATGTAGATCTTAGAAGAAGATATGATAAATTTCATTACCACATGCCCATCTGCCTTGCCTTTGACAAGCCAACAAATAAGGGTACATCCATAAGCGCTTCTCAGATGAGTTGGCCTCTGAAATAAAGTCTATTTCCATACTATTGCAAGGACAAACATAAAAATGGTTATTGAATCCACTCAATAAAATTACCGAGTTGAAGTTTTACAAAGTTATAGGAAAACTATTGTTATTATTACTTTTCTTTTTAGAAAAGAGGCCACGTGATTAAGAGAAACACATAAGAATTATAGGAAAATGGTTGTAATATTTAGAAATGAACCAAATTTGGTTCTTGACTTGCTAGTAAGACATATTTCAATGAACCAAAGAAACTACGACTTATCCTAAGCTAAGTAAAAGCCACTAAGAAAAAATGAAGACAAGAAACCATCACAAACCACCAAACCTAGAATAAAAGATCCACCAAGAATAAGAGACCAAAATTTTTAAAAGTACAAAAGAACATCCAAACTAAATCTTAAACCTACTGAAAAACAGAGAAGACCTTAAAGAGAACCACGTACGCCAAACTAAAAACATTTCAATATCGAAGCCTCTTAAAGTTAGAAGAATCCACTACAATCAATATCAAAGCCAGAACTACTAGTGGGAACGAATTTATGAAGGGCTTACAATAGTTTTGAAGGAATGAATGTGAAGAAGACCCTGAGGTTTTGATCAAATCACTTGAGAATCATTACAATGTAACTCACATCTATATCCAAAACACTTAGCATCTTACTTAATCGCAGTCAAGGGTAGTGTAACAAGTTTAACAAAGTCAAAGCAATAAACCAACCATTGATTGAACTAGGTGAACAATATTTTTAGACAAATCATACTTAAAATTTTCAAATAAGTCATTGACTCACTATTATCAATCAAATTTCAATTAAAAAGCAACCTAACAAAACTCCAAAACTTGACTTAGAACTTAAGAATTATCAATCTCAAGTACAACTCTGTGAAACACATATGAGTCCAAAATTAGTTACTTACGAGTACAAATGGAGGAGCAGCCAAAGCAAGCTACCATAAGAGCACAGTTGAGAGAAGCCTGAAAAGTGAACCAAAAAATATTTTAAAAACAATCTTTTGTGAACATTGTTGGACATTTTTAAAAAACATTTTTATTGATGGTAAAGACCTTTCGGTGAGCATTGCAATTGTTTGGTAGGTGAAAATAAAACTTAACTAGTACACAAACTAAATAACCACTCTCACAGTCGAATTGTTATCTTATAACGTCTCCAAAAGCTGTGGAAAACAAGGGACGAGGATCCTCAGATCATTGTTCTAAGGTTCAGTTTTCTTATTAGCAGAAGAATCCAAAAGAGATAGGCAATTCAAACGTTTCCAAATGGCATGGTTCTATAAAATTGGATAAAAGCCATCCAACATCATGAATAATAACTAAAACAAACTTTTCCTTGGCTGGAAATAATCCTTTTTGTAATACCCTTGGCCGTTTGGGGGATATCTCATCCTCTTTCTCTTTTGGTTAAACTAATTAATTCAATTCCCATTTTAAAAAATATATATTAAAGCTAAACAAATTTCTACCATGAAAGCTTCTATGTAATAATTTCCTGAACAAGAGCTATATTTAAAACACTAACATATACTTGTAAATGGATTTTAAAATTTTATCCAGCCTTTTCTCTTTCTACTATCAAATGTTTGCCCAAGTATACACCATTCAACTTAACTAGTACAATTTGTTTTAATCCTAAATTCTCATATAGTAATAACTTTGTGTTGAAAGAAGTGTATATGCTCTTCAATCTGCAAAATAGTTTTTTTTTTTTAAATTATACTGGGAGCTCCATAGAATTTTTTGTTTATATTTTGTAAACCATTTGTACTCCAATATTTTTCTCTTTCTCAGGCAAATACTTCATGCTATGAATGTGGAATACATAGAAGCAAAAGAATATCAAGAAAAAACCAAGTGGACGAACAATGGGCAAAAAAATATAAAACACTATGAATCCAATAAAAACTAATACAATAGACTATGCTGACAAATTCTAATAAGTGTTTCTTAAAAAAAAAAATCTTCGAACACTATATAGAAAGCATATGTTTTAATTCTTAGAAGTCTTCTGATGTATGGATATTATAGACTCCATAATCTTCTTAGGATCTTTAATTCTTTGATTTCTTTCCCATATGAACAAAGGAGAACCATAAATCATCCCAGATCTAAAAAAAAATCAACAAACCACAACTACTATGTACTAACTAATTAACAATGAACAAAATAAAAACCTTATCAAAATTGAACAAACAAACTAGTAATGCATTTAGAGATACATGAGAATTTGGACTTTCTTGATGATGTAAGAAAATAAAGACCTGGAGAAACAAAGAAACTAAATCCAATCTTTAGAGATGAAATGCTATACTTACAAGTACATGAGAATCTGTTTACTACTTGCAAATGCTCACTCTCGAGTTTTTGTTAATAGAGATAGTGTTAAGGCTTAGAGATGAAATGTTATAAATAAATAAATATTTAAACATATAATAATAGAAGTAATAGAAATAATATAAGTTATTGAGAAAGGACAAAAACTCATTTTACTAACAAGTTGTAGAAGTAATCAGTGAAGAAACTCCAACTATTAGTAATTGGTGGAGGAGCTAGATTGAATAGAATACTAAAAGTGGCCATCAAAAAAGTTAATCACACAAAACTCAAAAGGTATTGTATTGTATTTCTCTCCTAAAAAACACAACGATTCTTCTCAATGTTCCTTTTTCTCTAGCTAAAAAACTGATCGTTTAGCGCACATCTTTGATTTTTTTTTTTTCAATATAGCTAAACAAGTCACTTCAGATAAGAACTTAATCGCCTGATTATTTTTTAAAAAAATTTAACTTCATATAAAAACCCAACAAACAAGTCTATATTACTTTCAGAACAAAGGCAAAGAGAAAAGAAATAGAAATGTTACCCGCAGCAGTGTATTTGGCCAAAGAATTGAACTTCGTTGGCTTATCTACCGTTTTCATATTTAAATCTCCATACATTTCCTTCCCCTTGAATTTCTTCACTTCACTTCCTACCACCAGGTCGTTGACAACATTATTGTACGTGGGTATTGTTTGTGACAAGAAGAAAACACAAGATTTTAAAGTGGGGGAGAAATACAAAGTAAACCTTAGTCCATTATTAGTCCACATAAGACAAACTTAATCATCCTTTGCAACCTCAAAATGCATTAAACTGGAAAAGTCTTGTGGAATGAATTCAAAAGTCATCCAAAAAATAATTTACCATGTTGAATGAAACTTAAATCATACTAGATTCAAATACAAAAGCCATCCACAATAGAAGTACCACAATGTAAAATACATGAAAACAATATGAAATTCCAAGGTAAACAAGCATGAAAATTTCTTACACTTGGAGAAAACAAACAACCTATAATGAACAAATAGACAAATTATAAAGAAAGAGATAGAATAGGTGCCACTAACATAAGAGTTGTAAATATTATTGGGATAAGGAAAGACCAAAAAAAACTTAGTAGAAATTGAGACAATCCAATTAGTAATGGAATGTCATAACACTTGACAATATTTCTTACAAAATTGGTGCAGACTATGTACAAAGAATCATGGTGGATGGTCGATTTTGTTGATGGAAAGAAATGATTAAAGGATAAGAAATACTGCAATATAGATATATCCAGAAATATATAAAGAGTTTATTATGCACAAGCCGTACAGGAATTTGCAAATGGGATATAAGAAATTAATTGGAAAATGTGTAGAATACTTGAAATGAGTAAGAACTTCTCAATGCTCGAACTTTGGCCTTATGGACAACATAATGAAAGAAAATGCATAAACATAGGTAGGTAACAAACAAAACAAACAGAAATAAAAAGTAGGTAGCAAACAGAAACAATCCCAACCACTATAACATACTCCATTTGAAGATGATATCAAGGCACTATCTTGTAGCCTTTCAACTTGTCAATCCCCGTAACGAATGATTTCACAGAATTCCTAAATTGAAAATATCCATGCTCCATGTTTTTTTACTCTTGTTCATACTATCTAACCTCCCATCAACACTAAGCCAAACATTCACAAATCACAAATTCCAACCTCCTCCAACTTCGTTGGTTGCAACTAATTCACCTTCACAATACCTCTTCCCACACCCCCTCTTTCCCCTTCATCGCCTCCACCAATCCCACTCTCTCCCCCTCTTCAAACCCATATTCTTCAATCCCAAATTTCTCCACCAACACCCTCCACAAATGCTTCCCCCTATTGTTGCATTTAAATGCTTCATTTTTCGCATTCGGATCCACCGCCATTCATATGTGCTGCTCTGCAATCAAATCTGCATCGGACGCTGTCAAAAACCCCTCCCACGCCCTTTTCATCTCGGGAAATTTCAGAGACGTCGTGAGGATTAGAGACATCGCTGAGGCGGACAGTGAACAACGTCGTAAACCTTCCATGTGCCATTGGCGATTATAACTAGGTTTGGTAACTTTTGGGTGCATCGACTACGCCTAATTTCTTCTACAATAAGGGACAAAGATCATCAGTGAATGAGTATAGGAATTAGGAGACTGGGGGATATTTTGTTGTCTCACCCTAGCAGGGCCAATTGTTCCAGCTCATCTCGAACAATAACATGTGTATGAGGAGGAGGAGGATGAGGACGAGGAAGAAGAAGGGAGTAGATGAAAAGATAACACAAAAACGTGTGAGCTTTTGGACTGGATTAGAGAGATTGAACGGGTAGAGTGATCAAAAGTTAGGGCAAGCTTTCATGTGAGAGAATGGAAGGAAAAAAAATACGTTTGTGAGAGGGAAGGAAGATGTGAAAAATAGGAATCTCACGCCTTCGTTGGTTTGAAAAATATAAGCCCACTATTCTAAATAATATTGTCGCGTGCACTTTTTTTTAGAAGGAATTGTCGCGTGCATGAACAGTAAAATTTGTGAATTTTTTATAGCATTTTTATTAAAATGCTATAAACAAAAGCAATAAAAAGTCATATTTGTTGTAGTGATTGGGCCCGCTCCTGGTTCTAATTCAATCATATGATCCCGACTCCGAATTGGAGGTAATGCATCAGTGGGTTGAAACACCCTCTCGAATTGTTCAAGAATGTCACGAATTTCTCTCGGCAACGTTCCGAACATTCCAGTGGATAACGACATGAATTCCGTTGGGGCGACTGGTTCCAAAACATTTAATTCGATCAAAATACCATGGTCTTCCTCCCCAAACGACCTCATCAGCGACTTCAATGACACTTGAGATTTTACCAAACTGCGGTCTCCACGCAACTGAATCAGCCAATTGCCCAACCGAAAATCCATCTCTAATCGGCGATAATCAAACTGAATCTTTCCCAAAGTCTCCAACCAAGAAATACCCAGTATAACGTCAGCACTGCCTAGAGGAAGAGGAAGGAAATCATGAATAATTGTTAAATTTGAAATGGTTAGAACCAAACCCTTGCAAATTCCAGTCGCGCGTACAGATCCCCCGGTACCCAGAATGACTCCATAGCTTGACGAAGGGGAAATCGGTAATTTTAAGGTGTTTACAACCTCCTCCGAGATAAAATTATGCGTTGCTTGATCGAACTGAAATGTGGGGCTTAAAGAAAATATTTGTAAATTAAAACAAAGCTCCAGTTTAGTGCAAGTGCACACTGTCGATGCAAGTAATATAAAACTGGAAGTATTCCAGAGTATCGATCCCACAGGGAACGGATACAACAAAATTCAAATAATAGCAAAGACGTTTTCAAATTGCAATTTCGGTAACCAAGGTTATAAAAATAATTGGGATGATTTTTGTTGTTTTCGAAAAGAAGAAATAAAAATGATGAAAGAGGGATTCAAATATGTTTTTGCTCTATTGAAAGAAATTGAGGCCTAATTGCAATTGCAATCCTTTGACTCAATACTTAAGCTTTGTAAACCGAATTCAACACCTATTCGACATTCTATGAAATATCTTTAGGAGGCTAAGCGATTAAACCGATATTTCTATGGCTAATACGAACTTAGTTAATTTTGAAACACAATTCTTTTGGTTTTAAAGGTTTTGCCCTATGTCTAGGGTAAAAAACAAATTCTTATGTCTAGGCTATTTTCCTTTATTGCTTTTATGAAAACTCAATTTTTATCTAACCTTTTCGGAATTAGACTCAAATTGTTGTACACTAGTCTAGGTGATCAATCTAAACTAGTAATGAAAATTTCAATCAATAAAAGCAAACAATGCTATAAGATTAAGCAAGGTTGCTCTTACATATTAGGCCTTTATTCATTTCTTTAGGGCATTCACATGTTTGAATCCCAAAGAAAGACTTAGCTCATAATTAAAGAAAAGAAAAATAATGAATGAAAAGAATTAAAGTGCATAACTAAAATAGAAGCAATATGTGATAAAAATTTCAGAGTTAATAAATAATTGAATAACAACTTAATAATAAGGAAAAAACAACTAAAATTTCATTAATCGAAATAAATTCAAAAACTATTTAGTCTCGTAAACAAAAGGAAAGAACAAAACAGTAGCTAAAAGCTTGAAATTACAAGAACAATTAAATTCCTAAAACTAAAGCAAATAAACAGAAAATAAATTCTAAGAACGGGAAGAACACAACCCCTTTTCCACTTCTTATTCAATCGACTCAACTCCACTTTTTTCAAAGGGAATTGAGCCTTCACTTCCTTCAATTTTCATTGAGGAATGATTGAATTTCGAAGTTGAAAGGGGCTGGAAAATAGAAGAAAAACAGCAGCGAACAGAAATAAAAATAACAGAAATTTGACAGCAGAAATTTTGACAGCTGAAATTTGACAGCTGGAAATCGTGGACAGCAGCAACTGTGGCCGAAAATGGCAGAAAACTGCTCTCCTTCTTGAGGCTTCTTCTCCAATATTTATAGAGAAATTTGGGCTAGGGTTTCCTTCTTGAATGATGCATAACTATGGCTATAATCCCAGCTAAAATCATGGAGACAATATGACACAAAATTCCTAGATTTTAGGAGATTTGCAGATTTTTCTTTAATTTCCAGATCTCTCGAAATTGTAATTGCAATGCAATTGCATTTCTATTGCATTCTTCAAATTCCTGCACAAAAACATCAAGTAAGTGTGTTTTCATTTTCTTTTGCTTTATTTTCTCCATTTACTTAATTTAAAAGGCTTCTAACAATAATTCAATTTAAACCAACTATTTGCTAGCCTTTTTATCTATTAACACACATAAAATAACAAGAATAACTAAGTATAAAGGCCAAATAATTCTCATAAATGAGAATTATCATTGCTCCACTATCGATCAGGACGACAACTCCGCGACCAGCAATTTCCCCTCGTACTTTCATTGTTTTCGGTGAACTAAAGCCCACCAAAGAATTCAGAGAGAGGTTTGCGACTTCCATTGCTTCTGGTATATCTTCCGGCTCAACTGCTAACGTTGCCGCCAGTAATCCATCCTCTTCATTTTGCTCATGCTCATTGTCTTCGGCACCCTCCTATAAAACCATCACTTGCAATTCTTTCTTCTTGCATCGGTGGGTAGGGCTAAACTTTTCATCACACTTGAAACACAACCCCTTTTCTTTTTTTATTCGAAGTTCACTCTCTGCTAAGCGCCGTTGTAGTGCCACGCCACCTCTTATGCCGAAATCGCGTGCTGGCGTGATCGTAGTGGAGGATCCCATCGAACTGCGATTAGGGTTGAGGGAGATTGTTCGTGCTGATGATCCACTCAAACCGCCAGAAGAAAAACCGGTTCCCACAGAACCCATCTTCGACCCTGTATTAACATTGGACCCGGTTGTACTCTTTTGTTGGATCAAACGATCATCCTCAATTAGTTGGGCCATCATCATTTTGGCCTTGAGGCCCACGGGCTGGAGTTTTCTCATCTCACTCTGAATATCTTCCTTAAGCCCACTCTCAAACTTACCCTCGAGCACGCCGTCACAGACATCTTTCATCCTTGTCGTGTATCTTTCAAACTTCCGGCGATAATCTTGCACCGTCGTCTCTTGCTGCAACCTCATCAGTTTTGCGTAACGATTGCCTTGATCAAATGGTCGGAAGCGTTTCAACAATAGTCACCGAAACTCGCTCCAACTTGCGATTGGCGTTCGATCCTCCTCCCACTTATGCCAATCGAGTGCTTCACCCTCTAAAAAAGAGTACAACAGCTTCCAACTTGTCTCTCTCAGTCAATCGATTAACCACAAAATATCGTTCTACCCGATGCAACCATCCATCCGGATCCTCGTCTTTTTCCCCTTTGAAGATCGACACTTCTAATTTCCTCAACCTCATGTCAAATAAAGGTACCTCCCGAATATTTGGCGCGCTAATTCGACCATTATCGACTGAATGATCTTTTTCATCTTCTTTCCCTTGTTTGATCGATTCATCATCTACTACCCTTTTCCCTTTCTCTGTCACCGTCCTCTCGGATGATGTCGACCCTTTTTCCACAGTCCGTCCTCCTTCCAAACGGGACAAGATTGTCTTCATCTCTTCACACAAGAAAGCAAACTGTGTATCCATCTTCATGGTTATAGCCGTCTGTCTCTCTCCCACGTCAACAAATTGTAAGTCTCTCCTATCCTCAATCTCTGCTTGTTTGCGGCCAAACGTAGCTAACTTCTCCTCTAACTCCATAATTCTGCTTTCCATCTTTCCAACCATTCCCCAGGATGACTGCTCTGATACCAAAATTGATAGGCCTTGCCTCAACAATTTTATT
This sequence comes from Trichosanthes truncata, assembly GCA_033996785.1. Lineage (NCBI taxonomy): Eukaryota > Viridiplantae > Streptophyta > Magnoliopsida > Cucurbitales > Cucurbitaceae > Trichosanthes > Trichosanthes truncata. The sequence continues at coordinate 38,893,928 of JAWPNB010000004.1, read as the reverse complement.
TATGAGCAATAACAAGTGCCAAGGGAAGTTTAGAGAGCTTCCCACCTCTCCCAATTCTCAAAGAGAATACCAAAATTACAGAATAGCCAAAAGATACCCCTCACTGTCTAACCTCCCCCCCTCAAGTACCACCACACTCCGGCCCTTCTAACTAACCAGCACTTGGGCCCCACACTCAACCCCACACTCAACAAACTTAACAAACTTAATTCATACCTATACCCCTCTTCCCTTTCTTACGAGTGTACACTTTCGTAATTGGGGGCCTATCATTAAGCTAGGAGTCTTGTTAAGCATTAGTCTTAAGATTGTTGTTGATGATCAAAAGCTAGCATAAAATACATCCTTTTTATACTCCTTGGCTAGGATATCTCTCTGTTTGTTATTAATAATATAACCATAAATAAGATAGCCAATTTGAGCCTAGATCAAAACTAGCTAGTTAAGGGATATGCCTCCACTTAGAGATCAGAAGTTCATATCCCTACCTCCAACGAAGACAACACAAAAAAAAAAAAGAAAAACAGAAAATTAACTAGATCTATAGAGAATGTGAAAAGGTAGCAATAATCATATTCAAGAGCGGAAAATTTTCTGGGTGACAAATATATATATATATATATATATACTTAATATCATTGTTTAAATGACCATATTTACTATGTATGGATTTTGTGTATCACTTAGACTTGTTAAAAACATGGTGAATTAAAATTACCTTGGATAAAGGCCATGGCTATTCACTCAATCCAGTTGACAATCTCAACAGAAAAAAATTGAAAGGAGTTGTTTGGGACGTTGTGAAGTTATATAATTTATATTTATGATAGAATTATTTAGTCTGAATTATATTAGTCTGTTTGGAATGCAACAAACTATTTTAACACACCATAAACAGCCTCAAAGAATTTGTTTGGTTTAGATATTAAAAAAATCAATCAAAGAAGAAGGTTGTATTGTATTTTTTTCTTTTAGTTTTGAGAGAGAAAAGAAAAGTAGTGTACCTTCTGTAAGCCCCTTCTTGAAGATCTCGAATAAACTTCCATGGCTGCTGCTCTTCGATAGCAGTGGATGTAGGCATTCTTTGCCGAACCACTTTAATATTTGTGTTCATCACCTTCTTCTCTACTCTTTTCTGATTTTCTATTTGTGGTAAGTTTTCATGCTTCTTCTTCTCCTCCATTGTTTGCATGTATTCTGTGATAGAGAGGAAAAGAACTTTGTCTTGTTAGTCACGAAAGAGTAAAGATGCAAGTAAAAGAGAGAGAAAACTTTAATCTATTGATGGGTGATAGTACATAAACAGTGAAAAGTCATAACGATAATTTGATTTGACAACACACCGAATATTCACGTGAGGTTGTTTTTTTTTATACAAATTGGTTGTGTTTTTACAACATCATCACTTAATCCTATAACATTTTCATAACATATAAAAATTGAATTTGTTTTTTTATACAAATTGGTTGTGTTTTTACAACATCACTTAATCCTATAACATTTCAGACATCCTATAACATTTCGGACATGTTTGTGAGTGATTTGAATGATTAAAATCAATTTTGTAGTATTTAAATCATTCCAAAACATGCTTTTAATTATTCAAATTTAATTTTTATATGTTATGAAAATTTCATTTAAAAAATGTAAAATAAAAAATTACGCTTGATTTTGAACGATTAAAAAACCATGTTGTTGAGTAGTTTTGAAATAAAAAATTACTCACAAACATCACTCCCAACTATTAATTAGCTTATTATTAATTGAAACTGTAAAACCCAAATATGTCCCAAACTTAACCATTCATGTTTCTAAACACATTGCATATTGAAAACCTTGAAAGGCATATCTTGTAAATGAAAAATTTTATTTGGTCATGGTATTTTTTAGGCATATCTTTCCAGTCAAACACCACAGCCACTATGCAAGTATAGAGAGGATGAACTCATAAATTTGAGAGGAGATGGAACAAAAGAGCCTAAAGAAGGAGAGAGGGTATATGATTAAGATGTTTACAATCATCTTGGTGGTCAACGTTCATGTTCAAAAAATCCACGCCCAATTCTTGGAGGCTCGATCGACCACCCTTATCCTCGCAGAGGAAGAACTGGACGAAGACGTTCATTCCTAGGCAAGATTTACTTTAATTTTTAAATTTTTAAAAACGGTTCATAGTGGAGTTTAATGAGAGTTGAAACACTAAAACTAAAATTAATTATAAGACCAATATCTTCATTAGTTATGTTATATATATCTGTTGTTAACTAATAGATGGCAGATGCGAGCATAGATCAATATCTAGCATTTATGTTCCTGGCAATGAAAGATTTGGTCCTTCGAAGAAGGTTGAATTCGTGGCTAACCAATTGAATGCAACATTTGCTCAACTTGGTTCTTCATTCGGTCCTAAAGAATTTGACTCCTTCGAAGATGTAGAACTTGAGCTCAATAAAATACTCAACACCTTACAATTAATGAAGAGTCACAGCCAATCCCATTGCCCCAACGGATCCGAGGTATGTAATTTCTTGTCCTAAATATAATTTCTTGTTATTTAAATATTTTAACTTTTAAATTCAATGTGGTTATTGTCAATATGAATATAGTTTAACATACTTTTTACCTTTTTGAGGTTGAAGTTTTTTTTTTTTTTTTTTTCTATCTATTATTTCATTTTGTTAAGTCAAACATAATTTCTTAACAACTTAATTAGTAGAGCATAACTTTTGAGGTTAGAGATGATTAGAAGAGATTAATGTGATATAATAGGTCCTAAATTCAAATCTTTGCATTGTCTTTTTTTTTTTTTTTAATTTACATTTTAATACTACTTATTTAGGCATCATGAATCAATGACAGTGAGTAGAACTTTGAGTCTAATTGTAATTGAATATGATTATATCATAATATGAAGTTTTAAAGTCCAAAATTTGAGCTCTTTAGTTCATATTATTAGTATGTTGTAGATTAACATAATATTGAGCCTACACATATTAAGCAGATTATTAAGTAGAGTTTTTAAGTCGGTAATTATATTTAATTTAATGTTAATGTATATATTATCACACTTTGAATATGAGTGGAGATTGAGTTTAAAGATGACTAATTATAACTACTATGCTATTATGGTCTATTTAAACAGGTAACCTACATGGATGGATGCTTGATGAAGAGTTTTCTAGAGAAATGTTGGCCGGAGAAAATCCTGTGGTCATTTGTTGTCTTCAAGTAAGAGACAATATTTTTTTTGCAAAATTTGTTTACGATGAACTTTTGTAAATTTTTCTTTTTAATTTCTCTAATTGAATCTTTACATATATAAACTACAGGAGTTCCCACCATCAAGCAAGCTTGACCCTACTATCTATGGTGATCAAAACAGCAAGATAACTAAAGAACACCTAAAGAATAGTTTGGATGGACTTACGGTAGATGAGGTAAATTTTTTTCTTTTTTTTAAAAAAAACATTCGATGGAATCTTAGGCCTAGTTTGATAACCATTTGATTATGAAAATTGTGCTTGTTTTCTTACCATTTTTCTACAATGGTTTCCATCTTTTTTAAGAATTTTTTTGAAGACACTTGAATTTTTAGCCAAATTCCAAAAACAAAAATAAGTTTTTGAAAACTACTTTTTTTAGTTTTCAAAACTTAGCTTGCTTTTCGAAAACATATCTAAAAAGTAGATAAGAAAACATGGAAAGTCATAGGTGGAAGTAGTATTTATAGACTTAATTTTCAAAAACCAAATGGTTATCAAACGGGGCCTTAGTTTTTGATTTTATGTTATTTGTTTTCCTTTTTTGCGTTTTAATATAAAAGATAAATTGGTTTATTCACTTTTTTATTTTGTCCTTTAACTTCCAAAAATCACAATCAAGTTTGCCCATCAATTTGTTATTTAAGGGGCGTTTGGCGCGCAGAGTTGAGTTAAGTTGGGCAGAGTTGAGTTGAGTTAAGTTGGGCAGAGTTGAGTTGAGTTAGGCATATTTAGTTTGTCACTGAGTTCAAAAGTCTGTATTTGGGTGCAGAGTTAAGTTGAGTTGAGTCAAAAAGTCTGTGTTTGGGATGTAGAATTGAGTTAAGTTGTCAGGGGTATCTAGTGTAGTTTTTTGTAACCCGAAGTAGACTAATTTTTAACTGACTATTTTTGTTTCCTTTATTTTTCTTTTTTCAAATCATTCATCTAGAAACATATTTTTCCAACTTTCCAACACTTAATTCAGATGTCCACTTAAAATATATATATATATATATATATATACATATATATTTCAACATTGATTTTTTAAAAAAAAAAATCATTATGTATCTTTTTTTTTTAGAAATTGAATTCTTCCAAACTCTAGGCAATGTAGCATTGTTTTCTCTTTCTGCTACACATTGAACTTCTTTCAATTTATAAAAATCAAATATTTGCATTACACATTGAATTTCTTTCAATTTATAGAAATCAAATGTTGTATTCTTTCTAACAACAAATAGCAATTGATGAATGAAAAAAAGGCAATGGCAATGTACATGTATTTTTTTTTCTTTAAACACAAATTAAACTTCTATCAAAATATAGAAATCTAAGGTTTTATTTTCTAAACATACATCGTGTAACGACCCGATTTCCTACGACAACACACTTAGGCGGAAGCACAACCTAGTTACCTCGCTCATGCCTGAAATTTCGGCAGCATGACGGTGTAACTAGGAGAAACCAAAATTTTACAATAACCTGATAAGAATAGAAGCACTTCAACAACTCAGATAAAACGCTCAGCATCCAACAAACTACGACAAATATGCTGAGCTTCACATCAAACACAGGATTTTAAGAAACCCTAACCAAATACACGATAACTAAGAATATTTAGAATTTACAGACCAAACGTATATCAAGGAACAAGGAAACAAAACTAAGAATGAAAAGCAATGAAATAGAATTGGATGGAATCTCCATAGTCTCGTCAAGTCGTCACCTGCGTCATCCACTCTGAGAATGTGCTCAAATCTGCAAAACAAACAAAGTAGCAAACATGAGTATAAACATACTCAGTAAGTAGCCTACTTAAGGGTCCAAAACTTCAAGATAACTTACCACGAAGGCAAACTTTCTTTACTTACACACGTGCTCATACTTCAAATACTTACTTCAGTTATTTAAATGCTCATTCAACCACCTTCTACTTTTACCACCTCCTGACTCAAATTTCGTGTCACGTCTGCGAGTCCTATTACTTAGAAACCAAACCTGTGAAAGTATATAACCCTCACACACATCTTAATAGTCACACAGGCAATCAGGGAATTCATTTCCTCAGCCAACGCATAGGCAATAGGGAAACGCATCCCCAATACTCAACCTAATGGGGAATCACCCCTAAGCTAGCATACAGGCACTAGGGAACGCATTCCCTACGCTAGCATACAGGCGCTAGGGAACGCATTCCCTACGCTCAACATAAATCTCTGGGGTCCTCGCCCCTATGCTAGCATCCACGGCAATAAGGATCGTAACCCTTATGCTCATCACAAATCTCTGGGGATAACGCCCCTATGCTAGCATCATCAACAATCTAGGGGAATCGCCCCCTAACTCATTACTCTGGGAATAACACCCCTATGCTAGCATTATCAGCACAAAGTTGTCCTGGCACGTGTATCTGCCTCTTAATCTCAACTCATCAATCATCCAACTACCACTCGCGCACCCTATCTGAGTCCATCCCGGTATGGCATTGTCTCGAGCACTACCAACGAGTCATGTAACTTAGGTTGACTAAGGCCGTGAAAGAAAGTAACTCTCACGCCTCCATACAATAAAACATCACCCCTCTATGCTAGCATCCACGACAATAAGGATCGTAACCCTTATGCTCGTCACACATCTTTGGGGAATCACCCCTATGCTAGCACCACAGGCCATAAGGATCGCAATCCTTACACTCAACATAATGGGGAATCATCTCTCAGCTAGCTCACAGGCGCTAGGGAACACATTCCCTACGCTCAACATAAATCTCTGGGGTCCTCGCCCCTATGCTAGCTCACAGGCGCTAGGGAACACATTCCCTACGCTCAACACATCTAGTCAACCTAGAGTTACAAACTCGCCCCAAGAAAGACATAAGATCAGGTGGCTCTTATTTTGTCAAGCTCTTTGCATTTTTGCACTACTTTTGGAATCTCTAGGGTAGTCTACCACACCAACATCATTTGTTATTTCCGGACCACATTCACAACCTGGCCCGAAGTTCACAAGCACATACCTGTGCAATCCGCACATAGCCCTTTATTCTTTTATTCCAGAATTCAGTTTCATAACCACCCTAGAATTCAAAACAACTAGTAACCCTCTACTCACAATCGGACCCATTCAAAACTCGTTATATCAGCCTAACATAAGACCATTCCGAACACATAAGATACGGTCCTCGACCCTGAGTATTGCATAACCTTAGGGTGTTCTACTTCAACCTCTAACCCAACATCTCAAAAGTCCAATTCATCCTTCCACAACTTTTAATACTTCCCGACCCTATCTTCGATCCATAACTGCGAGTACTGTAACCTAGAACCCAACTTGTGAAGGTCTATAACCCTCATACTCATTTCATTAGCCACACAGGCAACCTGGGAACACATCCCCTAAGCTAGCACACGGCAATAGAGAACGTATCCCTATGCTCATCACATTACAGGTGTTCTAGGCTTACAAACTCGCACGAAACAACAGGATTAGGGTTGGAAGTATCAAGCTAACGGGTTTTCGTACTTTCACAACACGTTAGGCACCCTTTTGGGTCAATATTTCTTACTACAATCACCTTCATGCCCAAATCACACACGCAAGTTGGCCCAGAGGTTTCAAACACTTTTAAGGGCAACATCCCCCAATTCACATCAACAGAGAGGAAAATAACCCTCAAGCCTTTCCAACTTCTATAATGTCTTACGCCTCATACATAATTACAGGAGAAACGAAAATCCTAACGAACCAATCCGAAAGGCTACCCTCTTCTTAGGCCAACACTAGAACGACCTACTCCACAATCCTTTAAAGAGTTACTCGTAGCACATTTTACAAGCCCACCTTCCACAAGCAATCACAAATGCATCTTTGTGACCATGCACCATAGTTTCCAAACTTGTTCATTCACAACCTCAGGTGATGTCTTAAGGTGCCAAGCAAGCTACCCACATTCAACTCGAATTTAAGCCCTTTATTTTCATACTAGCTACATTCTAAGATCGCTTTTAGCTCAAGCATCTCCCAAACAATTCCACTAACCATCACGTGCTTCCTAAACACAGTTATTGAGCAAACTCTCACAATTCTTATATTTTCAAACAATAGTTACATTCAAATAACGACTTAAAGGGCTTAAATCCAAATGACTACTTACATAAGCCGCATAATTAATTTACGAGCTTGATTCTTGCCCTCAATTCGTTAGTGTGATCCTTCAATCGATATCCTGAAATCAAGTCCATTGGTTAACGATCGATCCAATTAAAATTCTTAATTAAATTCAATTGAGTAACGAAATTACCCAAATCGTAACACGATCGTAACCGGGACCATTCGAGCTCGAAATTTGGAATCGAAGATGGCGGCGCTTGGCCAGAGCACGGCGGCGCGTGCGGCGGAGGACGGCGGCGCGTGGAGTTTTTGATCGGCGCGTGAGAGCGCGTGAGGGCTCGTTTTCGTGCAAGGCTCTTGGATCTGGGTTTTTCGGCATCTGGAGTTGGTTCACGAGCTGTTGAACCGTTGAGGAGGCGTCCGGCGACTGCTGAAAGTGACTGGGGAGCTCGCGCGACGGTACTGAAGCAAATCCGGCGAGACTTGCGGCGATCGGTGCTGGAGCTACACAGCTGCCGGTGAGACGAAGAGAGAGAGACGATCGAGAGAGGGAGAAAGGCAAAGGTGGTCGGCGGTGGTTCTGTTCAGTGAAGAAGAATGAGAAGTTCGGCGAGGCGGCCGAGCTGCACCGGCGGCGTATGGCTTCACCGGCGGCGGACGAGCTGCGCGCTGGTTGCTCGACGTGCGGCGGCGACATCCCGAGGAAGAAAAAGAAGGAGTCGAACGAGAGAGAGAGAGAGAGAGAGAGAGAGAGAGGGAGAGAGAGAGAGAGAAAGAAATTTTCAGTGAGGGAGAGGGAGCTGCGGGAGGAAGAAGAAAAGAAATAAAAAGAAATAAAAAATAAAGAAATAAAGAAATAAAGAAATAAAAAAAAATAATAATAATAAAATAATAATAATAATAATAATAAAATAATATTAAAATAATAAAATAATATTAAAATAAAAAATGGATAAAGATGGGGAATTATTTTATATAAAAAAAAATAAATTTCCAATTTTGCCCCTTTTTAAACACTAAACTCCAAAAATACCCTTTTTCTTAAATCCAAAATGCAAATTAACCTTCAAATTTGAATTATCCCAAAGAAAATCATTCCAACTTAATTTCCGTAGTTGAAATAAATGTTTGAAAATAAGCCGGGCGTTACACATCGAACTTCTTTGAAACTTATAAATGAGGACCTTATTATGATCTTTTTCAATCACTAACATGGTCTTCATTATGAGGGAGTTTTTGTTTTAAAAAATACATTGACCATTACGTATTCTTTTTTTTTCTTTTTTTTTTTTTTTTTTTTTTGCAAATGAACATTGTTTGTTTACATTTGTTTAAACACATGTACTAAATTGAACATCTTTGGAAAAGAGAATGCCAATATTTTACTTTTTCAAGATGACAAGAAAATGACAATATATTTCAACATTAGTGTCATGTAGGAGTAGAATATTCACAAAAAATTAGTAGGTCATCAATAGCCTATTTACACGATTCACAAAACATAATTATGGTTCACAAAATTTAAGTAATGGCCAACAATGGCTCAAGTTCGTAAGTCCGAAGAAAGATTGTTAGAGCAGAGAGCCAGACCAATTAAGTACATGTGCATTTCATATTATTTTAAACCATGGGAATGTCGTCGGTCGCTAGAAATTGTTGTGGGCGATAGTCGCTGGAGACGGTGTAGGCGGTGAACACTGGTTGCTGAATATGGTAGCCAACGATTGCCGTTGATCGTCGGAGAAGGTAGTCGGTAGTGGTCGTCCATTGCCGCATATGGCCGTCGGTCGCTAGAGAAGGTCGTCGGCAGTGGTTGTTGGTCGTCGGAGATGGTTGCAGGTAGCAGGAGGTGGCTGTCGATCGTCGGTCGCTGGAGGTGGCCACCGGTCGTTGGAGAAGTGATGATAAAATATGTTAATAAGGTTACTGTACAAGTCGGTGGAGTTAATATCCTAACACTGTAGCAAGTTGGTAGAGTTGAGTTTTTTTGTGGGGAGTTAATTTCTCCATGGGCCAAACAGTGAGTTGGGTTTAAAACCCAACTCAACTCAACTCAACTCAGGGGGCCAAACACCCCCTACGAGAAAAGGAATCTCGAAGCTTTGGGTTGACTGGAAAGGTTATATTATTATAATATTATGACTTCTAATAAACTCCATTTTTTGTTCTTGTTAAAAGGATCAAAAGTGAAATGAAAAAACATAATGGTTATTTATCTCATTTCCTTGATCAAACAAGTGCTCAACCGACACCTATATACATCCACACCAAGGAGTATATAAGCAGAGATTATGAAAAAGCCTATTTGATCTTATTATGGATCAAAGCGTGTGATCAAGAGGCCAAGTGCTACTCCCTTTCCCTCACGAAATGATTGTCGATTTCAATATTTTTCATTCTTGCATTAAACATGGGGATTGATTGGAATATTTAAAGCACTCAAGTTGTCACAAAAGAGTTGGTGTGGGTGCATCATGCATATGCCAAAATCGTCTTTAAGGATGAAAGGTCTTTGGGTGATGTTTGGGCTCTTATTAGGTTCAATGTTTTGTTGTGGACTTCGTGGATCAGTCCTTTTGTAACTATTTGTTAAGTCTTATTTTGCTTGATTGGAGACTTTTTCTTTAGTTTGCCTCCTTTTGTGGGCTCCCCTTTTTTTATATGCCCTTGTATTATTTTATTGTTTATCAATATGTTTGGTTTTAAAATAAAAAAAATAATAATAATCATAAAAGCTTAACCAAGTTAACTCTACTGTAGTGATTGTCATAGCTTGATATTATGTCTTTGAGGTTTATCTTGAAATTGTTTGCCGTTTCTTTGACTTGCAATAGCTTGTTGTACTTCTTCGAGTGTTGGGGCATCCTCCTCAATCCGTGTGACAAAAAATTTAATAGTGTTATTCTTATAAAAGGAGATTTCATAGTTGATAAGGACAACGACCCTCGACATATCGTCACAATGGTAGGATATTGTTCATTTTGGGCATAAGCCCTCATGGCTTTGCTTTTGGTTCCTCCTAAAAGGCCTTATACCAATGGAGATAATTGTTCTCACTTATATACCCATGATCACTCCCTTCCCTAGCCAATGTGGTACATTGTTTGCACTTCTAAGAATCTTCCCCTCAAACAAAGTACCACACTTGAGCCTCCCTTCAAGCAAATCCATCCAACTCCCAACTGAGAGTTTGCTCTTCATCTCGAAGCAACATCCAAATAGAGAGCAAGGCACGTACACATTGTGAGATATTCCTTGATGGTGGTGATCACACCATCTACCAATTTTTCCCCTTGAACAAAGATCTACCTCCTCTGTCAGGCAAACGTATGATAGAGTTATATTTGCTTGTCGCTGCAAGCTCTTTTTTGTTCAATTTGGAGATTCATCCACAATGTTGTATAACTATAAGGCTCACTAATCTTTGTTCCACTTTGAGGATTTCTCCGACACACAGCTAGGTTTAAGACCATGGTTTTGATACCAATTGATAAGGACAACGATGCTTGACATATCTCCACAATGGTATGATATTGTCCACTTTGGGCTCAACTCCTCATGGCTTTGCTTTTGGTTTCTCCCAAAAGGCCTCATATCAATGAAGATAATTGTCCTCACTTATATATCTATGATCACTCCCTTCCTTAGCCAATGTGGGATATTGTTTGCACTCCAAAGAATCAAATTGTTAAACATTTTTTTTTATGAAGCCAAATAACAATGTTTTTTACGGATGAATACCCCAATGCCAACATGTGCGCACACAATTTTCCTTCTTCAGATGAAGCTTTGGGCCTTAAGGCCCATTAGGTCTTGAACTTTAGACATATATATATGTACCTTTTGTGTGGCTAGAGGGTAACTAATCGAGAGTTGCAATCCTTACTTCTTTGCTAAGATATACAGTGAGTATATTTTCAAAGAGTGAGGCCATGAGTGAATTAGTGTGAGAAAAAGTGAGTTTTTTCTTGTGGTTTTGAGGGTTTTCCTTTGTTATTGATCCTAAGTTATCGGGTTGTGATACTTGCAAGTTAATAGCCATTATTGGGCTATTGAGGGTTAGTTTGTGGAGCGAGCTTAAGGCTTATTGTAACCTCCCATTTAGTAAAACCTGCAGTTGCAGAAACTGGACGTAGTTCCGAGTTTGAAGTGAACCAATATAAACTTCGGTCTTATTCTCTTTTCTCTATCTCTCTTTATTATTATTTGTGACTCTTGTAGTAATTTTGTTATTATTATATTATTATTTTTCTCCCAACAATTGGTATTAGAGCTTATGGTTCAAGAGTCATGGGATATCTGGAGCCAACAAGTTTCGATGGAGTTGTGAAGTTTGATGGGAAAAATTTTGGGTATTGGAAGATGATGGTCAAAGATTATCTGAATGTTAAAAAATTGAGTAAGGCTTTGAAAAAGAGACCGAAAGGTATGAATGATGAAGATTGGTAGACCTTGGATGAAGAAGCAGTTGCCGCGATCAGAATGTGTCTGTCAATGGACGTGGCTAGTTAGGAAGTTGGTGAGACAACTACAATTAAATTAATGGAAGCGCTGACAAACAAGTATGAAAAACCTTGCACAAATAATAAGATCTATCTGCTTAGGAAGTTTTTCAATATGCATATGGCTGAGGATGCTTCTGTGAATTCCTATATAAATGAGATAACAACTTTGATAAATAAGTTGAAATAAGTTAAAATAGAGTTTACTGATGAAGTGAATGCTATTTTGTTATCAACCTCTTTACCTGATAGTTGAGAAATGATGAAGACAACAGTGTCTAATTCGGTAGGAGAAAATACTCTAAAATTTTCAATTGTTTGTGAGTTAGCCTTAGCTGAGGAAAGTCGTAGAAAGGATAGTAGTAAAGAGTCTACTATAGGATCGGCTTTGGTTATGACTAAGGGTAAAGAGAAGATTAATGAGGAAAGTACGCTGAGTATCAGTACGAAGAAATGAGATTATAGGAATAAAGAGATATAAAGCTTTTACTGTCATAAGAAATGTCACATTAAGAGTAGGTGTAGAAAGTTGAAAGAGTATCCAGAAAAGAAAGAAAAGTGAGAGGCAAATGCAGTGAAAGATGCCTTAATATGTGTTGGGAGTGACACAAAGAGTTGTATCAATTCATCTGAGTGGATTTTAGACAGCGCATCTACTGTACACCTAGTTTTAGATAGGAGTTTGTTCACATCCTTTACAAAAGGATATCATGCCCTAGTGAGGATGGGGAATGGTAAAACATCCAAGACTAATGGGATTGGAGATGTTAGTCTGAAGACATAGTGTGGAGATAAATTGGTGTTGCATGATGTCAGGTTTGTGCCCAGTATTAAGATAAATTTCATCTCCACTGGAAAATTAGCTGATGAGGGCTACAAGTGTGAGTTTGTCAAATGCCAGTGTAAACTCAGGTGAGGATCCTAGGTAGTGGCAGCTGGCCACATGAAATCTACATTGTTGCTAAAGATTTGAAGAAACAGTGGATGCTAGTTAAAGCTGCAGATGATTGTAGTAATGGTACAATTGAACCAGTAGCAATGATAGCCAAGTTTGATCAGTCAGATCAGGATCCTTTAGTTCAAAAACAATTGGGAAGTGTAGGAAAGAAAGTTGATGGCTATCGTGAACCCCCAACTGTCAGACGTACAATTGAATTGAAGAAGTCGCCTAGGCGAGTGAAGGCATCAAAGTGGAAGACCAAAGCAGTTGCTAAGGTCAAATGTAAGGTCTCTAGTTTGGCAGCAAGTTTGAACAGAGGATTCAAATTCTTCTCAGAGTGTATCTTCTTTGGGAATAGTGGTTCAAGGTTGAAAAAGATGTCAGTTGTTACCACTTAGCTAAAGTGGGAGTATGTGTCTATCTTTTTTCTTCTGGGAGATAGATCCACGTAGCGAGCCCATACCTCGAGCCGAGAACAGATACACTACAATTATTTTCTGATGGTTGCCTGTTTTATGAGTTTGGTTGTTTTTCAAGTATTTTTTAGCCTTGGAGTTTGCCAAGAAGATCAAAGACAACAGTTGTAGTGGGAGTTAGGCCTTGTAGTTTGTCAAGGTGATCAGAGTTTTGTTGCAATGGAAGGCAAGATCGTTATTTTGTCTCCAAGTGGGAGATTGTTGAGCATTTTTTTATGAAGCCAAAATAACAATGTTTTTTTACGGATGAATACCTCAACACCAACACGTGCGCACACAGTTTTTCTTCTTTAGATAAAGCTTTGGGCCTTAAGGCCCATTAGGTCTTGAACTTTAGACATATATATATGTACCTTTTTGTGTGGTTGGAGGGTAACCAACCGAGAGTTGCAATCCTTGCTTCTTCGCTAAGACATATAGTGAGTATATTTTCAGATAGTGTGGCCGTGAGTAAATTAGTGTGAGAAAAAGTGAGTTTTTCTCTTGTGGTTTTGAGAGTTCCCTTTGTTATTAATCCCAAGTTATCGGGTTGTGACACTTGGAAGTCAATAACCATTATTGGGCTATTGAGGGTTAGTTAGTGGTGCGAGTTTAAGGCTTATTGTAATCTTCAGCTGCAAAAACTAGACATAGTCCTGAGTTTGGGGTGAACTAGTATAAACTTCGGTTTCATTCTCTTTTCCCTATCTCTTTTTATTATTATTTATGACTTTTGTTTGGTTGGCTTATCTTGTGGAAGAGGAAAATTAATATTGTAGTAATTTTGTTATTATTATATTATTATTCTTCTCTCAACAATTAATAGTTTGTGGTTCCATTTACATATCTTCGGATTCTCTTGACCACCTTTTAGATCCTTTATTTTTGGTGTGTTGATTTGTTTGCACACTTTGTTGGCTGCATAAGTGATGTTAGGTCTTGATAAGCTTAAATATTATAGAGATCCCATGATGCTTTTATACTCAATAGCATTGAGAGGTACATTGTCATTTGGACTTGTTGAAGAGTAACTACTCATTGGAGTCCCATGTGAGATGCTTCTATCTTTTGTTTCTATGAGGTTTTTTATTGCATATTTCTCTTGAGATAGCATAAGGTCATTTGGAGTATAGTGCACTTCAATGCCTAAGAAGTAGTGAAGTTGGTCCCAGATCTTTAAGGGCACATTTAGGAGTGTTTGGAATTAGTTCCTCCACCTTTTGTTGTCATTACCTGTAAGAACAATATCATCCACATAGATTAGCATAACTACGAAAGATTTCTTTATTTTTAAAAACAAAAGGTGATGGATCAAAATGAGAGAAGAACCTTGTATGAACAAGGAACTATGACAATCTATCAAACTAGACCCTAAGAGCTTACTTTAGGCCATACAACGGACGCTTAAGCTTGAACATGTATTGAGGATGCTTGGGATCTTAAAATTCAGGGGTTGAGTCATGTATATTTCTTCATTAAGATAGCCATGGAAGAAGGTATTTTTAACATGTAGTTGCCTTAATTTCCACCCAAGTCTTACAGCCAAGGCTAGGACCATTCTTATGGTGGTTTGTTTCACCATAGGGCTAAACGTCTCTTCGTAGGTAAGGCCTCCTACTTGAGTATAGCCTTGAGCTTCTAGGGCTCACCTTGTATCATTCTATTTGATCCATTATCTTCTCTAATTTTAGTTTGACTTTGAATATCCACTTGGACACAATGATTTTTTTTCCGGTGGTTTAGGTATAAGGTTCCATGTATTATTAATTTTGCTCTAGTGTCTTCATTTCTTCTTCCATCGCTTTCTTCCAGTGAGAAATCTTGAAAGCTGTTTTGAAGGTCTTCTGGGTTTTGTTTTTCTTTTTGAATTGCAAAAAGAGACTGATTTTGATGGCTGTATTTTCTTGCTTCCTGTTCTCGATTCTTCAGGGACTGTAATTTAGAATTTCCAACCACTTTGCTTGTAGTTATCATGTGATGAGATATGGCTTCCATGCTTGGCTGCAGATTTTGTTCATTACAGTTTATTGCTTGAATTGGGTTACCTGTAAAGGGAATGGTTAGATCAATAAATAAGCTAAGTAATCACTTATACTAGGAAAAGAAATTACTTCCTGTTAAGGAATATGCTTATCTTCAATGTAGCGCTTTCCTTGCTTCTTGTCAGTGTGTGTCCATTCTTCTATACTTGAAAAAAAACGGTGACTTCGAGAATCCCGGTCCACTATTAGTTTGTTTTGAAAATGTGTTTTTAAGCACTTGGAAAGTAATTTCAAACAGATCATTCTCGAGGAATCTTGTATTTGTGAAGATGAAGTTCACTGATGAACCATTATATTTGAATGGTTAGGTTGCTACTATGTCTTGACCATGAGATTTTAGTTTTCTGATCACCTAAAAGAGTTTGATTCCTTGGATATATGGTCTGAAAAGAGCTGAATCTAATGAGGCCAATATGTGCAGTCTGCAATGGCTAGGAAGAATTACCTAACTTGCCAAATTTTCTGTCCTTAAAGCCACCGACTCAATTATCTGTTATGTTTTTTTTTATATAGATTTGAACTTCCTTACTCATAAGAGATATATGGATACCTAATCTCCTGAGCTATATATATAAAAATTAACATTCTTTAAATTGTTAAAATATTTGATACAAACTCTTTCCCATCATACAAATGTCATAATTAGATTAATACTTTTATGGTTAGCTAGGAGACTAAATGTAGAGTTTAACTAGTGAGAGCACTGGAATAGAAAAGGATCAAAAAGTTCAGAACTGGAACTAAAGTTATAAGATTTTATGGATAAAAATAAAATATATGGAAAAAAAAAGTCCAAGAAAGAAAATCATGTTTGAACCTTGAATTTAATTTTTTTAATTCTTTGAACATATAGGCATTTATATATATACTTCCACTCTTTTACAGGCAATCAAGCAAAACAAGCTCTACATACTTGACCATCATGATTCAATAATTCCATTTCTCAGAAGAATAAATTCATTAAGTTCCACAAAGACTTATACCACAAGAACACTTCTCTTCCTACAAGATGATGGGACTTTGAAGCCTTTAATAATTGAATTGAGTTTGCCACACCCTCGAGGAGACCAATTTGGTGCCATTAGCAAAGTTGTATTGCCTGCTAAAGGAGTGGATGCCTCAATTTGGCAATTGGCTAAGGCTTATGTTGTTGTCAATGATACTGGCCACCATCAACTCATTAGTCACTGGTAAACTCTTGACTCTCAAATCACAAAGCTAACTCAAAATAAGAAAAACATACTAATAGTTGTTCAAGATTTTTTTTTTAATGAACTTGTTTCTTTTTAATACAAGAAACTAAAATGAATAGTAGATTTCTAAAAATGTTTTTTAGTCCAGTTGTTTTCAGAATTCCAGTGTTCATAAGAACAATAAAGAAGCTTAAATAATTACATGATCATAGGTAGGAATAAGAAAGGGTGCAAGTTGAAACCTGAAAGACGAGCAAACTATATGGAACTATGTTAAGTTTGATTGGTTTGACTAATTTTATTTTAATTAGTTAAATTTTAAACTTCAAAATTAATGATATTTCGGTCAGTTTGATTTTGATGAATTTGGTTGATTTTAGTTTGTTTGATGTACTTTGGTGGTTGGATTGGTGTTTTCTAGGTGACCAGTTTTGGTCAATTCGACTTTGAAGATTTTTTTTTTTTTGGAGATGTATTAGTATAGTGTTATGGCCTGTTATTGGATCTGCAAAACCAACTAGTTTTATTCAATTGGTTTGTTTTTGTCAAGAATGTTAATAATTGTTATTAAACATAACAATTTCAAAAGAAAAAAAAAAACTGTTATTAACATAAAGTAGGTGTTTGTTTCATGGGTTGGACTTAGGTTGGGTTATCCTCCAACTCTTGTTTGGGGAAGAATTTTGCTTCCTAACCCAAACTTGTGAGGTTGAACAATGTTTATTGTTAAATTCTATGTTTTTTTTTTTTTAAATAAATTACAATAATAACTATTTTATTTTATTTTTTTTATCTCTTCTCTTTTCTTCTTTTAGGTTTTTTTAAAAAAAATATTATTATTATTAGTTTGTCTTTTTAAACTCTCTCTTTCCTCTTTTTTTTTTTCCTCTCTTTCAACCGTCATTTATCTTCCTTTTCTTCTTCAACAACTCTATGCGAGGTACCTCAACATGACAATAATGTTTTTGGTTGATTTAATATAACACATTTTCCAAAAAAAATTTCATTAGTCAATTTAACTTGAAAATGTTTTTAAATTATTTTTTAAGTTTAAAGGACTAAAATGTTGTTTTTAAAAATTTATAGGCCAAATATAAATTAAACTCACACTTTAGAAATTAAAAGTGTAATTTGACCAAAAATATATAATTTTAAGATAAAACTATTAATTAATATTGAACTAAAAAAACTATTAATTAATATTAAAATATAAATAGTATTTAATTTTACTTTAGCATATTAAAGTAAAAAAAAACATTTTTAAAGTAATAAAAATATATTTTTTATTTTGAAAGTTAGTAAAATTAAAAAGAATAATTTTTCATTAGCCATATTAAAAAAAATTAGTTTTCTTATTTTTCTACTTGTTGCAAATAATAATATAATTAGTCTTCTTCTTCTTTTTTCCATTGAACTATGTGAGACGAATAATGAAACACAATTTACGTTAGAGTCGAACCTCTAAATAAATGTCTTTATTTTTAAATTAGTTATCTAAAACAAAATGAATAACAAATTAGATAGTTTCTTGTTTGTTTAGTTAGTACAATTAAAATCTTAAATTGTGAAAAACCAAAGTCTAATTTTAGTCAAATCTCAATTTCAAAATTGACGGAAACAAAAATTTGCTCAAAAATTTTAGAAAAGTAATTGAAATTGAGTTGAATTTGAAATATAAACTTACTACAATAAAATTATTAAAATAAATAGTATTTAATTTTAAATTAGTCATGTTAAAAAAATATTTAATTTACGAACTAGTCATATTCAAGATAAAAACATGTATGATATTCAATTTAAACCTAGTCATATAAAAATAAAATATATGTTTTTATTATATTTTTAATGAAATTATTTTTTTTTAAATCCTATCTACGGTATTTTGTTTTCAATTTAGTCATTTTTTACATAATTAAATTAGTCATTTTAAAATAACCAAAATATAAGAGACAAATTTTAATCATGAATTTAGTTATATTTGAACAAATAAGAAAATTAATTTATTTTTAACTTAACTATATTAAAATAAAAAAAATGAAAATTTTAAACTAATCTAAAATCTAACCATTGATTAAATACAATTAAATATTTAACAAATTCAAGATTTTTAAATATGCATTTCGAACTCATGCTTCCTGAACCTGCACTACAAACACAAGTTTCTTAAACATTGCATACACTACAAACACAGTTTTCTTAAACTCAAGCTATCTAAAGTATTCCCTAGCTTAATGCAGGCTTAATATTTCTAGGCTTGACATTCCAAACTTGCTCACCAAATGCCCTAAATACTTTCAGGACTAAATTTATAATTATTCTAATTGTATTTATAATTTAGAGTAGTTCTAAGATGACAGTTTTTAAGTTATTCTTAAGCCACATTTTAATTTGCAGGTTGAACACTCACGCAATAATTAAGCCATTTGTGATTGCAACAAACAAATAACTAAGGCCCCGTTTGATAACCATTTGATTTTTGGTTTTCGGTTTTTGAAAATTAAGCTTGTTTTTCCCCAATTTCTCTACAATGATTTTTATCTCCCTTAAGGAAGTATTTGAATTCTTAGCCAAATTCTAAAAACAAAAATAAAATTTTGAAGTCTACTTTTTTTAGTTTTCAAAACATTGATTGGTTTTTGAAAACATAGGCAAAAAGAATATGACAAAACAAGTAAAACCATAAGTGGGAGTAGTATTTATAGACTTACACTACAACAAATGTGGGATTCCATGACTCATAAAAATTGTCATAACCACATTTCGTGACTCTTTTTTTCAGTCTTTGAATCGACCATCAAGGAAAGAGTATTAATGACACTTCAAAAAATTGTCATTATTGAGTGTTTTATGACTGTTTCTTGTAGTCAACAATAAACAATTACTGACATTTATAAACAGTCACTGTCAACTTTTCTATGACAATTTATCACTGTCAATAAATGACTTAAGAATTTGACTTTTCTGTCAAGATATAGATATCAACGACAATAAATAACAATAAACAAAATATTTACATTGACATTGCGTCATAATCACATAAACGGTAATGATGTCACATTTTTAGTATCAAGAATACCTTAATCATGATACCATTTTTACGTCGCATGTCTTCTTTGGATGACTGTATATTATTATCAACGAAAGTTCATACGACGATGACACCTATCTATCGTCACAGAAGTTTGGTTGATGACAGTATTACAGTGTCAAATAAATACATCTCATGATTATTTTGTTAAATGTCAAAGAAATATTTATAGTGATGAAATTTATTTGTTTGACACAAAATAGGTACAAACATAAATAAGAACTTTCATATATAAATATAAAGTTGAAGTTGATAGCATTTTTACAAAGAAACTAAATATAAGGAAACTAATAACCAAACTTGGTAAATTTGTACAAAGAAACTAAACACAAGTGTTGCTACAAGTATTGCCACTAACCCAACAAAAAAGCTCACATGTCAATAACTTGCTTGGTGGCTGCATCACTTCAACGGGTTCATGCACGACCTAGTACAAAGGACAATATTCATTTAAGAGTTCAACTTAATACAAACCATTAAACTTATCGAAAATGAACACAAACCATTAAACTTATCAAAACTTAGGAACATATATAAAAAGAAAATTTATCATTAACCCAACAACTAAACTTATAAAAAATGAGCAAAAACCATTAAACTTACCAAAACTTAGGAACATAATCACACTAACTTACCAAAACTTTGAAACATAAAAAGAAAACTTATCATGAACCCAACAACTAAGTTATCAAAAAAAAAAACTTAGGAACATAACAACACTCACTAACTATAACCACCATAAAAACAAGATAGCAATAGTACACAATATTCTTTTTAAAATGAAAGACAACAAATTAACTATGGCTACCATAACTGCAGGATAGCCATAAACACAATGTTTGAAATTAAAAAATAATAACAAGTATTTAAGCAAAGTATGGACTTGGGTTTGACTATGTCTTACCCCCATTAGAGAGTTTTCTTGCTCAAAAGGTCAAGTGAGGCCAAAGATGGATTGCCTTTGAACTCAACCTATCAACATAACAAGCACTTCAACAAGTATGGATGCTTGTTCTTTTGTTTCCCTGCAATGTCATTAACTTAAACCTATTATTCTTGATTTGAAGAAAATTTTCAGATCTTCGATACCTGAAATGAAGTCTTAAACACTCAAATGCAGCACAAGAGAGCTGGAAAATACTCAAAGCAAAAACTCATTCATTATACAGTAATATTAGCATCAAGTTTAAAATCAATACTCTCCCCACCACCAATGTCTATAGAATTCTAAAACATTCTAAATATGCAAAGCTTGCAACAAGATGGCCGGTATAATTTTTAAACATTATCAATTTTATTTGCAAAGTATGGAAAGCTAGATAATTTAGTAAAGTTTATGTACTATAGGATTCACAAAATAATCCATTATTATAACTCCAAAACTAAACTAAACTAAACTTATTAAAACTTAGGAACATATCAACCAAATAAATTTAAAAACAATAAATCAATCTCATCATGAATCAACTAAAACAACTTTGACTTGTAAGAAAGAAAATTCATGTCTTGGAGACTTTAAGATCTAAGATTCTCAATCAATATCAAGTAGAGACTTACAATTTTTTTTCAACTCAGTTGTTTCGTCATCACCCTTCATGAATGAGAACAAGCATAAAAAATGTTAGTCTTGTCAACTGCAATGCTAGAAAAAAAAAAAAAAGAATAAGTATATAAACTAGAATCAACAAAAACATGGTTCATTTCTAAAATTTACTAAGTGACATAATCTAAAGGATTTTCAACAAGGGCACACTCAGTTTGTATTTTAAGCAAATGATAGCAAGAATTGGCAAGCGGTTTCAAAATAATTGAGTAAACAGTTCCACCTGAATAAACACCAAAGATAAAAACTCAAGGACAATTCAGGATGATTCAACCATTCACACCATGACCCACATATTCATATTGGACGTGTATATTTAATCTCAAGCTCCACAAAGACAACCTAAGAAAAACAAAGACAATAACGAAATCCACCTAAGAAAAACAAAGACAATAATGAAATCCACATTCTTCAGAAGTTCCCATCAGCTTCATGTAATCCACCTTCAAAATAATATTGACTGAACCTAACCTAAGAAAAACAAAGACAATAATGAAAAGTCAAGAGCACTTTTCATTATTGAGAGTAACTTTATTATTTGGAATCTGAAAACAAAGAAAAGAAAAAGATAGAGCAAAGCAAATCAAGCCAGAAAATTGTTGGAAAAAACCAGCAAGCCATCTCATTTTCTTTTCCCTCTTTTCTTGTAACAGTAGACTTCATTAATAGGAAAGAAAGCTTATAAAAGAGAGGTGACAAGGGCATCAACAATAGAAACAAAATGCTTCCAATTGGTATTAATTAAAAGTCTAAAATTACCTAAAATAAGGTCGATTCCATTACAAAATTAAGAACAACATTTGGATGTTACAACCGGTTATTTTAATGAAATGTTTTGATCCATTCGCCTTGATCATTCGAATTTTCAGACAAGTTCAAAGTTTGAATGTATATACACTTGGGAGTTTACAAAAGATGAACACCATAATGTGATAGATAAAAGAAAAATATCTTTTCAAATTGAATTCTATGGCTGCAAAATGAGTACATAATTCCAAAAAAAAGTCTTATTAATCATTGTCATAAAATTCACAAGTCAAAGAGGAATGCATGTCTTCTATATAAGATGCACATCACACACAGTTAATTCAGTAGATCTTGCTTTTAGTTTCAACTTTTCACCCCCCCCCCCCCTCGGCTGTTGCTTGTTGCTTAGCTCAATCCATGTTTGATTTCTAGTATACTCCCTAATCCTGCTTCCAACCAACCTTTTATAAAAAAAATCAAGCAAAATTCACACAGAGATAACAAATCTTTATAGGAATTTCAATGGCATTTTCACTGGAAGGCAAATTAAACTAGACATTTGCAGACCAAATGTTGCTTCCAACGGCAGTTGCAAGAACTTCTATAGTCACTAATATGAATCCTGAACAATTTAGAGCATTTTGGTATTAATTAAAAGTCTAAAATTACAAAATGCCTCTAATGTATGGTTGTAACATCCAAATGTTGTCCTTAACTTGTAATGGAAACAAAAATCTAAATCAAATTTCCTCCCAAATCAAACGAATTAAATTCAATTTGTATCATCCATCTAATTATTGCACAGAACCCACCAAAATTTGGGTGAAATTTTGGAAATTGAAGAAGAACCCAAAACATGAAAACATGGGAATCAAATTTGTAAAGTGAAAAATTGGAAGAAGAAAACAAAACCTGTGCTGAGAAGAAGAGATGAAAGCTTCAATTCTAGGAGCAGAAATGGTGGCACAAACGAGCAGAGCCCTCACCCAAAAGTTCGCCAATACGCTCGTTGTTATGTTCACACTTCCTTTTTTTTCTCTTCGGCATTGAAATGGGTTTTAATAGTCAGTATTTTCTATATTTCTTAGATTGAGCAAAAGAACCCAAACCATTTCATAAGTTTTGATGAAGAATATGATGAGAGAAGAAGAAAACGCACCGATTGGAAGAGGAATAACTGCTGGCGGCGTTGTGGTCGGTCGACGGTAGCGCCCGACGGTGATTGGTCGAAGACAGCGTACAGCGATGGTTGGTCGACAGCAGCGACCAAGTCTGGCGGTGGTGCAGTAGCGTGAAGGATTTGGAAGAGGAAGTTGGGAGAAGAGACTTGAGAGAGGGGGAGAAATAAAAAATTAGGGCTTTTGTTTTAGCTTTTTAATTTTTTTCTTTATTTTTAACTAATGACAGTTAATGAAAGTCATAAATTTATGACTTTAAAAAAATGTCATAAATTTTTAAAAATACGAAATCTCCGTTTTCTTCCGCCAAAAATGTGCCTTTTGGACTTTTATGACACTTTTTTCTCTCTCTCCCCTTAATTTGCCTTCACCATTGTGTCATGGAAACCCATTTTTGTTGTAGTGTTAATTTTTAAAAACCAAAAATAAAAAATCAAATGGTTATCAAATGGGGCCTAAGTGTCCTTCATCCAATTCACAAGTTGCTTTCTCCTCATTTCAAGGATACCCATGAATATTAATGCTCTTGCCAGGAAATCCCTAATTAATGCTGATGGAATTATTGAGAAAACTCATTATCCAGGTATGTATTCCATGGAGATGTCTTCTTGGGCTTACAAAAATTGGGTCTTCCCTCTACAAGCTCTCCCAGCTGACCTGGTCAATAGGTAATCATTTTGAAATATTTGATTTTCTCTTGATTTCTCATAAGTAATTCTACATGTTCTTTTTTTTTTTTAATATTAATTTTGGTTTTGTTTGATCACGATTTTGTTTTTAAACTTTTATTTCTTTTAAAATTATATGTTTGTTTGCGTACAAGTAAAAACTACACCTCCATCTTTTAAAATATTAAGCCTGCCTGTCTGTGAACCATTCTTTTCTTTTGTTTTTCACAGTCTAAAACACGAAACTGAAAATTTTATCCAAATTAAAAAATAAAAATAGAATTTTGAAAACGATATTGTGGAATCCTAAAATTTGTTTATAATTTAAATGAGGCTTTAAAGCAAACAGACAAAAAGTGGAATAGTTATTCGAGATTGTTAATGTAAAACAATTTGTTTTAGTTCTACAACAACAAGGGTAGGAATTCAAATCCCTAATAGTCGAGGATATACAGTTGAGCTTTACTTTTAATTTTCTTTGTTTAAAAAATTAAGTTAGTTTATTATTATTTTTTTCATGTAAACTATTCTTGTGAAATATTTTTTAATAAAACTTGGTCAACTTTTATGTATATATGTTTTAGTTCATAATTTTTTTTTTGTTTTTCTTTAATTATATCCCTATTGTTTAAAAAGTTTTGATTTTTTCCCTTATGTTTTATTAATTTTCAAAGTAGTCCCCTTCATCACTAATGAATGTTAAAATTGGTTGATAATAAACTTACATCACATAATACTTAGAAAGTTTGGCAAAAATTTAGGGGAAAAAAAAGGTCGTCTAGGGGAAGAAAAATCAAAATTTCTACCAATTTTTTTAGAAATTTGGAGCATGAATTAGAAACATTCATTTCTTAAATAACTTTTTTTCTCCTCTAAATTTCCACCAATTTACTAAATTTTATGTCATGTAATTAAGTTTATCATCATCTAATTTTAACATTCAGTAACGTTGAAGAATTAAGTTGAAAAATGTTAAAACTCGTGAAGGACTAAATTGAAAAAATACTCAAATATTAAGAACTAACACATATTTATTTAGTCTACATATAAATATATACATATAAATTTTTAAACATATGTTATCTTTCGATAAAAAATCTAATTTCTCTTCGGTTGATGGGATTATTGCTATTCACTTCGTTAACTTGTGCTGTGTTTAGGGGAGTTGCAATTGAGGATTCACGTTTCCCTCATGGACTCCGACTACTCATAGAGGATTATCCATATGCTGTTGATGGACTTGAGATTTGGACAACAATTAAAACATGGGTAAAAGAATATTGCTCCTTTTACTACATGAATGATGAAATGATTTGTGAGGATATAGAGCTCCAATCATGGTGGAAGGAGCTTCGAGAGAAAGGTCATGAAGATAAGAAAGATGAACCATGGTGGCCAAAGATGCAAACTGTTAAAGACCTAGTCGATAGTTGCACAATCATCATATGGATAGCTTCAGCTCTCCATGCGGCAGTAAATTTTGGACAATATTCTTATGGCGGATTTTTCCCCAACAGACCATCAATCAGTAATAGGTTATTGCCTACAAAAGGAACTCCTGATTATGAAGAGCTCGAGTTGAATCCTGAGAAGGCTTTCTTGAAAACAATCTCTTCGCAACCAAAAGATAATATCTTGGTTGTCTCAATAATTGCAATTTTATCGATGCATTTTTCTGATGAGGTCTATATAGGGGAAAGAAGCAATGAAGAATGGACTTCGGATAAAGAGTCTTTGGAAGCATTTAAGAGGTTCAAGAGAAGACTAGCTGAAATTGAGGACATGATTGTAGAAAGAAACCAAGATCCTAGGTTGAAGAATCGAGTTGGACCTGTAAACATGCTGTTAGGGACAACTACCCGCACATATCTCCACAATGGTATGATATTGTCCACTTTGGGCATAAGCCCTCATGGCTTTGCTTTTGGTTCTCCCAAAAGGCCTCATACCAATGGAGATAGGTGTCCCTCACTTATAAACCCATGATCTTCCCCTTATCTAGCCGATGTGGAACTTTGGTCGCACTCCCAACAATCCTCCCCTCGAACAAAGTACCAACCGAGCCTCCCCTCAAATTAGTCATCTATCCGTCTAGCTCTTATCCTGGCCAACTCTTTTACCGGAGCACACATCCAGTCCAGGCCAACTCCTTTACCAGAGCACACCGTCTATCCCTAATAGAGCTCTCTACCACAGATCTCCACCATGACTATGCCTTCGGGGCTTGCCTCCTTTGTTCGGCACCCGAGGATTCTACCAATCACGGCTCAAGGGCATGGCTCTGATACCACTTGTTAGGGACAACGGACCTCCACATATCTCCACAATGGTATGATATTGTCCTCTTTGGGCATAAGCCCTTATGGCTTTGCTTTTGGTTCTCCCAAAAGGCCTCATACCAATGGAGATAGTGTCCCTCACTTATAAACTCATGATCTTTCCCTTATCTAGGCGATGTGAGACTTTGGTCGCACTCCCAACACATGCCATACACTCTACTCTTTCCAACCAGCACAAAAGGCATCACAGGTAAAGGAATTCCTAACAGCATATCCATTTGAAAAATTAGCCTTTGCACTACAAATGAAAACACTGGAGAAAGACCATATGTATGTTTGAATGACTTTTGGTTGTTTTGGGTTTTGAGTTTTATTTTATCTACTTATTGATAAATTTTAGGGAATGATTATATCAATGTTGTAAATTATGTTGAAACTTTTAACTCTTTAATAGATGTGGATCTAGACTCGGCTGGTTGACATCCCAGTCAACTAAAGACCAAATTAGTATATACAGTCTCAGCTTATTTAATATATATTGGGCATGTGCATTTGTTTCCTTTCTTAGGTTCTTCGTGAGAGTGATTCTAAAGGTGGAGAGTTTATTGAAGTAGAGTTGAAAATTTCTTATTCTAGAATTTACTTTCATGCTATATGATCAGTGGATGGCTTCACTGTGGATGTATATCCAATGTAGGGATCCAACCACTCCAAACTGTGTGTTTATGAAGACCTCAAGTAATTAAATTTTGGGGGATGACTCGAAGAACTTTTTCTAGAATATATAATCTCTCCATAACTCTTCAGTTGGTTGATAATTTCAGCAAGTCGAAAAAAGAATTTTCCAATGTTTTCACTTTCCTTCATCGCCAAGTTATCAAAATCTTGAGAATAAAAATTGTCTTCATTTGGCTTTGCCAATATTCATAATGCTCTACATAAAATATTGGAATTTGGTTTGTTGGGAGGGAGAACAAGTTTGGAACTCAATGTCAACCTTGCTTTGATACCAGATTTGTTGGAGGCAATGAAAGAAAGTAGACAAGATTTTAGAATGAAGGGAAAATACGAAGAGAAACTTCTTTTGATTGAGTGCCATGACACTTTGCTCTATTGGAGCTTGATTGCATACAAGGGTTGAGACTTATCTCTTATTTAAAATTCGAAATTTTAATTATCTTAATTTAAACCCACTTAAATCCCATCTCTCAATTTAAACACAAAATGAATAAAAAGTAGCCTCACTTGAAAATGTAGCCGTTACAGAACCACTGTAAAAGCTCTTTTTTTTTTTTCTTTTTTCCTTTTTTTTTCTATTTTTTTCTAGTTTCTTGATCATTTTATTTACTTTGTTAAATTCATTCACTTCTCAACTGCATCACTTATTTGCATATTGTGGTAATAGTAGGGTGCATTTACACGTGATTTCTTCAATTAAACACAACAATTACAATTAGAAAGTTTTTGCCTATATCATCTATACACTACATTTGGCCTTATCTGTAGTTCTTCCCTTCTCCAAGAAACATGCTTGAGAAAATGGCAAGTTGGAAGCATTTTGTTTTTTAGTGTTCTGTTTTCCTTTTCTTTATTTTTTTTTTCAAGTTAAAATTTTGTTCTTTAGTTGTGACACCTTCTTGCTAGTTTCATGTTGACTTTCCACTTAAGAACGTGACAAGTTGGACGTATTTTGTTTTTTAATTGTTAGACATCAACTTGGTTTTTTGAAGCATTAGATTAGCACCCTCCACTTTTGAAATTTTCAAATTTGTAACAAATGAGTAAGCCAATGAAACCTTCTAGATGTAGTTCTGTGTCTTTCGAAAAATTTACTGCTTATTTTGGTATATACAATCAAAAGGAATGGTAAAAAAAATATGCGGCAAAGAAAACAATTTTTACCTATGAAGTTAACCAAGTGCATCATCAATTTTCACCTTAAATTTTTAATTTCATGAAATTAAACTCTAGACTTAGATAAATGTTGGCAACTTAAAAATGTTAAAAAAAAATGTAACGACCCGACTTTTCCTATTAGACTTTCTAGGGACGTTACTACATGCATGCTAGTAGAATTTAAAAATCTTTGGTAAAAGACAAAAAGAATTAAACTCTTTTGCTAAACAATCAAAATCTTTTAGTTCGGGATCCCTTTAAAAACCATTGCAAAACATAATGTGAATCAAAATGTTAAATCAAATGAAATAGTTCACTTCAATTAAGTTTACTTAACAAAATAATTTGATTTAAAAAATAAACTAGATGCGGAAGCTATACTTCTCATGACACCCATGACCCTTTCAGCAAACCACCTTGCCACTCGCCTAAAATATGTTCTTGCCTTTACCTGAAAAGAAAAATATTTTGAAAAATGATGAGTATTTAAAATACTCAGTAAGTGACCTTACTACCGGGTCAGGATATGCATACACATACATAATGAGTTTTCGAAAACATTTTTTTTTTCCTTTGGTGGGACCTAAATTCATTTTTTAGCGGAAACACATTTTTCATTCAACTTTTCTCTTCGACTTAATGTGGACAATTAACCCAACCTAACCTCTCATTTTCATTTAACCTTTTCAGGTTCCTTTTCATCTAACATTTTCAGGTTCCTTTTCATATAGCCCCGTAAGGCTCCTCTTCATATAGATGTACATCAATAATTTAGGGGGTAATTGCCACAACCTTCGAAATCATTTTTATCATGAAAACATAATGTATGCATGAGGTCCCAAAGAATTTTAAATTTTTTCATTTCATGATGTAACATAAAACAAAGTTCTCATGTCATTCCTCATATCATAAATCATATAACATGCATCACATTCATAAGAACGTATGACAATCATACATGTGCAACTCCATTTTCATATAAAATAAAGTATTTTAAAATTCATAAGAAATCACAACTAAAAACATTTATAAAACTTTTCATTTGAAATAATTAAAATTTTTTTTTCAATTCAATTCCTAACTTGCATTTAAGCATACCGGCATAAGATCCATTACCTTGACTAAGCTCAAGAATCCAATTCACCCAAATGCTGACAAAAAATTCTACTACCTTGAACCTCAATCAAACGATTTGGGGCCTAATAATCAAAGTCATCCTTAAGGTTAGTAAAGATCCCTAAAATCCATAATTGAGCCCAAAGTTTCTTCCACCAACTAAATTCCGAAAATTAGAATTAATTCTATAGCATTTAACTTAATCGCAAATTGGTGGGTAAAACTGAATTTAAGTCATAAGATCCATGGATTAATCTTATTTTCAATTGATCTACCATACAACCCAAAACTCAAGGATCTTCGTGACTTACCGAAAATTTCGCTCCAACAGTCCAAATCCTACTGGACAGCGACACGCTCGTGATTTTGATGCCGGAAGGAATGGGTATCCTTGAAACAAAGTCAAGATTCATGAATTAAATCTTACCCAACTAAGATCATCAAAGAACTATATAGAAACCAATTGCTTACCCACAATTGAAGGCTCAGTAGACTGGAAGAGGCTGATCGGAACGGCAGAGGCATGAACAGTTGACGGCAGCATGAACAGTAATTGCGGTATGAACAGTATCGCGGTATGAACAGTACCCGCGAGTGAACAGTCGCATCGTGAACAGTATTGCGCCGTGAACAGCACTGCGATGAACAGTACTCGCACCGTGAACAGTACCCCCACGATGAACAATCTGTGTCGTGAACAGTACCGCGTGAAGGATGTTTGTTGAAGAAGAAAAAGCTTTCGAATGGATGGGTCTCTTGGTAGTGAAAGGGATAGAGAGAGAGGGATTGACGGTGGATACTGTTTTTCATGGAGGAAGAGGAGAATGTTGGAGAAGATGACGGCAAGGCCAATCTATAAGCTACAGGGCCAATCCGCTCCAGAACCTCAAACGACCTTATAAAACGTGGACTTAACTTTCCTTTCCGATTGAACCTCAGAACCCCTTTCATTGGAGCCACCTTCAAGAACACGTGGTCACCTACTTCAAACTCCAAGTCCCTTCGCCTCGAGTCAACATAGCTTTTATGTATACTCTGTGTGGTTTGCAACCTTGCTATGATCTTTTTAATTGCATCATTTATGGCTTGGACTAACTCGGGTCCCAACAACTGACGTTCACCAACTTCGTCCCAGTAAATAGGAGACCTACATCTTTTACCGTACAATGCTTCAAATGGTACCGTGTTGATGGTTGCTTGGTAACTATTATTGTAAGCAAACTCCATCAAATGCAAGTGGTTATCCCAACTATCTGCAAAGTCCAACGCACATACCCGTAGCATATCCTCTAATATCTGGTTTAACCATTCTATCTGACCATCTGTCTGGGGATGAAAAGACGTGCTGAAATCCAACTGAGTACCCAAGGCTTTCTGCAAACTCCTCCAGAAGTTAGATGTAAAATGGGAATCTCTGTTCGAAACAATCCTCGCAGGAACTCCGTGCAATCTAACTATCTCCTCCATGTACAATTGTGCCCACTTCTCTGCCGAGTTAGTAGGTTTCCCTGTAAGAAAGTGTGCTGACTTAGTAAGTCTATTCCACAATAACCCAAATCACGGTGCAACCTCTAACTGTCCGGGGTAGCCCTACCACAAAGTCCCTAGAGATTTCATCTCACTTCCACTGTGGCACGCTCAATGGTTGTAACAAGCCTGCTGGGCTTAGACCTTGGGGCTTTTATTTGAGGACAGACCAATCGTCTACCGACAACGTCTGCAAACCAATGATACTTCTTGAGATTCTTATACACTTTTGCACCGCTAGAATGCAAAGAAGTTTTGTGTGCCTCCTCTAACAACTATTTTATGATATGCTAATCTTTTGAGAGTTATAATAATCTCCTTTGGTACAGCAAAGCTGTGTCACTAGGGAGAGTAAAATCTTTTTTATGTCCCCTAGATAGGCATTAACAAACCGTTGATAATTTCATGAGTGGGGGTAACTTAGCTCGGGTTCCTTTAGCTGACATGAGACATAAGCAATAACCTTCTCATGTTACATTAGTACACAATCCAATCATTTCCTTAAAGCATCACTGTATACCATTAAACTTTTCGTCCCATCAAGAATAGTTAACACTGGGCTAAAGTCAATTGTTCTTTCAACTGTCGGGAAGCATATGCAATTACCTTCCTTTGTCGCATCAGCACTCAACCTAGGCCTTTCTTAAATGCATCACTATACATCACGTAATTGCCTGACCCATCAGGTAAGGTCAAGATAGGGGATGAAACCAACCTCCGCTTGAGCTCCTGCAAGCTCGTCTCGCAAGCACCATTCCACACAAGAGTGATTCCCTTTTGAGTCAACTGAGTTAAAGGTGCTGCCTAGCTAGGAATATTCCAAACAGACATCCTAGAGTAGCTTACAGAACTAAGGAACTACGTCTTTTCGCCATTTACTAGGTTTAGGCTAATGACGAACTGATTCCATTTTAAAAGGGTCCATTATGATGCATTCCCTAGTAGTTACGTGCCCAAGGTACTCCTCATTTTGTCTTTTAGTCTTTGAATAAACTCATGGGTCTCTATAACTACTGAAACTCAATGCGTAACTGCCTGGTTCGCCAATCTTTTTTTCTTATCGAACAACAATTATGTGTCCAATGGTAAAACGTTAGGGCACATGAAGTTTTGGTCTAATAGTCCATGTATTTGTGACTTGGGCTACAGTAGCTTTGTTAGGGTCATTCCACCCAAAGCCAAAAATGAGCATTGTT
This sequence comes from Trichosanthes truncata, assembly GCA_033996785.1. Taxonomy (NCBI): domain Eukaryota; kingdom Viridiplantae; phylum Streptophyta; class Magnoliopsida; order Cucurbitales; family Cucurbitaceae; genus Trichosanthes; species Trichosanthes truncata. The sequence continues at coordinate 38,862,143 of JAWPNB010000004.1, read as the reverse complement.
CTTAACTTGAGCTCTATGCTCATGTCTATGTATTGTGCTAGTGATAAACCTGAAATGTCCAGCTTGCCTGATTTAACACTAACATAACTTTTTTTTTTTTTTCACCCTCTTTAAGTTGGCCTAATTCCTCACTTCAATAAGATTATTGATGACTTCATTAGTTCACTTCAATAGTTCCTTGACAACTATTAAAAACAAACCACTTCAATTTAAAGGTTGTTCTCTTCAGCTCCTATTTAAAACAAATACGAAACTCATCAAAGAACTATTCCAATATTCAAAATATCCTTGTTTAATCCTTTGTTAGGAAAAGAAATCTCATACTAAAGTTGAATTTCGTAGTCAAAGTATCCTACAATTTATTCCACCAATACCCACCAAAGTTCTAAGCTTCCAAAAAGTACCAAGACTCCCAAACATAAGTCATAATGTAAAAGTCAAGTCATGCTTGTGTACTTGATGTCTCTGTCTTTTGATTTTCTTTGACTCTTAACATGCAAAACCTTTACTCCTCATCTTTTGTTCTAACTCATACTTGTCTTTAATAAGGTCATTATGCGTATGATGCCCTTTTTAATTCTCCAATGAAGGTTTATCTTCAGCAACCAAAAAGCATATCTCCATTTATAATCTTCTCTTAGGTCTAGTTAAAAATTGAACCTTTGGTGGGATTTTTTTTTCTTGAATATTTGACCTTACTTTTAAACCAAATCTTCTCTTGATCCCAACATGAACTAGATTCCCTTTTTATGGTTATGGTTAAAAATCCAAATAGTTTGGGGTACCTTGAAAATGACCTTTCAATTCCAACTAACAATTTGCTCTTCCTTTAAGTCTCAAGTTCCTTTTTGAACCACATAACCAAGTTAAGTGATACAAAGGAAATTTCTCATATCATCCCATACACTTTACTTTTTCACCCTTTTCATTCCTTTGGGCATGACACATGAAAAAACCACAAATACCTTAGTACACCAAAGCCTTAAACTTCCAAAGTGTAATCCTATCCATAACTTATCATTCCTTAAAAAATAATCTTACTGAAGAGACATCATCAACTAATGTCTTTTGCAAAGCTCTAGTCTCTTTAGATCTCATCTCCTTTCTCTTGTCTACACTTGACTACTTCAATCTCTCAATTGAGCAAGTGTTTTATGCAAAGAAAGCTTCTTTTTAAACACAAGCCTTCCCATTACTCAAAATAGAATATAACATCAACAAGCATCTCAAACAAGCATTTCGTACATCACATTAATCATATCTTATTCAAACCCCCCCCCCCCCCTTTTTTTTTCTCAGAACAAAACATTTTTCTAATTTTTTTTTTGTGCAAACATTTTATACAATAACATACCTGATAGTGACAAGGCGTTTGCTCTTTGGTCATGGTGACACTTAATGCTTACGATGTAAGCAAGTCTACAGAACTCGTAACTCTGGGCTCTGATACCAACTGTAACGACCCGACTTTTCCTGTTAGACTTTTTAGGGAAGTTACTACATGCATGCTAGTAGAATTTAGAAATCTTTGGTAAAAGACAAAAAGAATTAAACTCTTTTGCTAAACAATCAAAATCTTTTAGTTCGGGATCCCTTTAAAAACCATTGCAAAACATAATGTGAATCAAAACGTTAAATCAAATGAAATAGTTCACTTCAATTAAGTTTACTTAACAAAATAATTTGAGTTAAAACATAAACTAGATGCGAAAGCTATACTTCTCATGACACCCATGACCCTTTCAGCAAACTACCTTGCCACTCGCCTAAAATATGTTCTTGCCTTTACCTGAAAAGAAAAACATTTTGAAAAATGATGAGTATTTAAAATACTCAGTAAGTGACCTCACTACCGGGTCAGGATATGCATACACATACATAATGAGTTTTCGAAAACATTTTTTTTTTCCTTTGGTGGGACCTAAATTCATTTCTTAGCGGAAACACGTTTTTCATTCAACTTTTCTCTTCGACTTAATGTGGACAATTAACCCAACCTAACCTCTTCTTTTCATTTAACCTTTTCAGGTTCTGTTTCATCTAACCTTTTCAGGTTCCTTTTCATCTAACCTTTTCAGGTTCCTTTTCATATAGCCTCGTAAGGCTCCTTTTCATATAGATGTACATCAATAATTTTAGAGGGTAATTGCCACAGCCTTCGAAATCATTTTTATCATGAAAACATAATGTATGCATGATGTCCCAAAGCATTTTAAAAATTTTCATTTCATGATGCAACATAAAATAAAGTTCTCATGTCATTCATCATATCATAAATCATATAACATGCATCACATTCATAAGAACATATGGCAATCATACATGTGCAACTCCATTTTCATATAAAATAAAGTATTTTAAAATTCATCAGAAATCACAACTAAAAACATTTATAAAACTTTTCATTTGAAATAATTAAATTTTTTTTTTCAATTCAGTTCCTAACTTGCATTTAAGCATACCGGCATAAGATCCATTACCTTGACTAAGCTCAAGAATCCAATTCACCCAAATGCTCACAAAAAATTCTACTGCCTTGAACCTCGGTCAAACGATTTGGGGCCTAATCAAAGTCATCCTTAAGGTTAGTAAAGATCCCTAAAATCCGTAATTGAGCCCAAAGTTTCTTCCACCAACTAAATTCCCAAAATTAGAATTAATTCTATAGCATTTAACTTAATTGTAAATTGGTGGGTAAAACTGAATTTAAGTCATAAGATCAATGGATTAATCTTATTTTCAATTGATCTACCATACAGCCCAAAACTCAAGGATCTTCGTGACTTGCCGAAAATTTCGCTCCAACAATCCAAATCCTACTGGACAGCGATACGCTCGTGATTTTGATGCCAGAAGGAATGGGTATCCTTGAAACAAAGTCAAGATTCATGAATTAAATATTACCCAACTAAGATCATCAAAGAACTATATAGAAACCAATTGCTTACCCACAATTGAAGGCTCACCAGACTGAAAGAGGCTGATCGGAACGGCGGCGGCGTGAACAGTTGACGCGGCGTGAACAGTAATTGCGGTATGAACAGTACTGCGCGTGAACAGTCGCATCGTGAACAGTACCCCCCCCCCCCCCCCCCCCGCCATGAACAGTACCACGCGATGGATGTTTGTTGAAGAAGAAAAAGCTTTCGAATGGATGGGTCTCTTGGTAGTGAAAGGGATAGAGAGAGAGGGATTGATAGTGGATACTGTTTTTCATGGAGGAAGAGGAGAAGGTTGGAGAAGATGACGGCTTGGCTTGACCTAGGGCTGCGTGTAGTATAAAAATAATAGAGAGGGATATTTGGGCTTGGCTTCTCCTTGGGCTTAGGCTTGACTCAAAGTCACCTAACTAACAAAATTGCCCCCAACCCAATTAATTCCCTTTTTCCCTTCTTTCTTCCCAATTCACCCTTCAATTTCTCAATTTTCAATTATGAAAATCTCTAAAATTCACTTTCAACAGAACTTTGAACATGAAATTGGCCTTACAATTAATTCATATCTCAAAATTAAAACTTTAATTAAAACATGAAAATGTCGGTCGTTACAAAAAAACTCACTATTTTTAATGGAAATCAGTTTTTGCAAAAAAAAAAAAAAGTCTAATCAATTCACAAAAACGACTTTTGATTGTCCTAAAACTCACAAATCTCAACAAAAAAAATAACAATACTTATTCATGTTTAAGTTAAATATTGCATCACTCATCTATGTTTAATGCATAATTTGATGCATAATTTGATGAAATTGAAAGTTTATGGTAAAAATTGATACACCTAGCTAAATTCAAGGATAAAAATTAATTTTTCCCAAGTAATAAATTACAATGGATTGATAAAATAGAAACCTTTAATTGAAAAAAAAAAAGTTAAATCACAAATTTAATTCCCAAAGTTTGTTTTAAAAATTATATGTTTATTATTAAAAATTTATGTACAATTTTGAGAATGAGTCTTAAAAAGAAATAGAAAATAAGCCCTATTTGATAATCATTAGATTTTTTTGTTTTTTGTTTTTTGTTTTTGAAAATTCTGTGTATTTTCTCACTTTTTTTTTACCATGGTTTTCATATTTAAGAAAAAATTTAAATTTTTAGCCAAATTCCAAATTCTAAAAACTACTTTTTTAAGCCCTGTTTGATACCACTATTTTTTACTTTTGGTTTTTGAAAATTGTGCATTTTTTTTTTCTTAGCACTTCTCTACAATGAATTTCATCTTTTTTAAGAAAACATTTGAATTCTTAGCCAAATTCCAAAAACAAAAATAAGTTTTTGAAAACTACTTTTTTTAGTTTTCAAAGCTTGGTTTAGTTTTTGAAAACATATGTAAAAAGTAGATAACAAAACAAATAAAGAAACCCATAGGTAGAAGTAGTATTTATAAACTTAGTTTTCAAAAACAAAAAACCAAAAACTAAGACCCCGTTTGATAACCATTTGGTTTTTGGTTTTTGGTTTTTGACAATTAAGCTTGTTTTCCCCCAATTTCTCTACAATGGTTTTCATCCCCCTTAAGGAAGTATTTGAATTCTTAGCCAAATTCTAAAAACAAAAACAAGTTTTTGAAAACTACTTTTTTTAGTTTTCAAAACATGGCTTGGTTTTTGAAAACATAGGAAAAAAGTATATGACAAAACAAGTAAAATCATAGGTGAGAGTAGTATTTATAGGTTTAATTTTTAAAAACCAAAAACTAAAAACCAAATGGTTATCAAACGGGGCCTAAATGGTTATCAAATACATCGAAAAGATGAAGAGATCGCACAAACCTTTATAAGATACATGGATTACGCATTTCATCGCCAATTAGTTTTGAGATGGAATCTCATGTTTATCAAATATGGTATTAGAACTCATGAATCCTAAACAAGTATTCAGTCTAAAAATTGAGATCCGACCCAAGAATGATGAACCCAAAGAGGCACTATCTTGAGGGGGAATGTTGAAGATCTCACATCGAAAAGATGAAAAGACCTCACAAGCTTCATAAGATACATGAGTTACTCATCTCCTAGCTAATTAGTTTTGAGATGAAACCTTATGTTTCTCTAATAAACGGGACTTTAGTTTTCAAAACTTGGCTTGTATTTTGAAAATATTTATAAAAAGTAGATAACAGAATAAAGAAACTCGTAGGTAAAAGTAGTGTCTATAAACTTAATTTTTAAAAATAAAAAACTAATAATTATCAAATGGACCTAAAGATTTCTATTTCAAAAGCATTGAAAACAAGAAACGAGAGCAAGAAACATCAATCATCCCAAACTACACCACATACATATTTTTGGGATAAGCAATTATTGGATTGGAGAAGAACCCGCGTTATTGAAAAGAGTCATTGGATGACTAAAGAACAAGATGTCCCCATAGAGCTAATATGACATAAAATTAAAAGACATCTAGTCATCGGCCTTCTTTTTTTTTTTTTTTTTTTTGTTTTTGCAGTCAGCCTTTTGAGTTTATAAATATTCTACATTTCTTTCATAACATAATTATAGGGGAGAGAGAGAAGAAGAGAGAGAGAGAGTTGTTATTATTATTATTATTATTTATTTTTTAACAGAGAGGGAGCAGAATTGAAGATGGCATTATTTGGAAGAAAAAGAGAGAACGTTAAAGGGATAGGAGTTTTTTCAGAAGACAGATATTATTTCGGGAGTGAATCAAGCTCTTGTTGGAGTCAATCGAGTAGACATAAGATTTTTAGGAGTGAATCGAGTTCTTGATGGAATCGATGGATCCAACATAAATATTTTAAAGGAGTCAATCGAGTTTTTAATGGAGCCAATCGAGTTCTTGATAAATTCAGTGAGTTTATAAGCATAATTTTTAAGAACCAAAAACTAAAAACCAAATGATTATCAATTAAAAGGTTAGATGCTTGAAACCTGTGTGTGGTTGAACTCAAAAAAAAAAAAAAAAAAAAAAGATTGAGACTAGAACGTCATGGGTGGGATGACGGAGAAAAACAGGTTCCAAATGATATATATTGTGGTTAGATGGGACAAAGTAAATACTATGACATGACATAAGTGGCAATTTCAATCCATAAATTTGTAATTTTATGGCTGAAAATCCCTTGCATATTATATAGGTATAGAACTACAAAACTGTGTTAAAACTTCTTTTGTATTTTGAAATGAAATCTAATGTATATATAAGGTGGAAGTTGTTAAAGCATTTCCAAAAGAGCACAACTTGTGTTGTACTCTAAATCCCCTTTCAACTATTGGTTATTACACCCCGTTGTTGAAGATTCCACGTTGGAAAAATGTAGAGAGACCTTACAATTTATAAGATACATGTGATACTTTTCTTTAACCAATTGATTTTGAGATAGAATCTCATGTAATCTAATACCCTTGTGATTGGTCTAACATCTTGTTATTTTCATAATTGATCATATGTTTTTGATAAAGCTAAAAATGAACAAATTCTATTAGGTTTTATTGGACATACGAACAAAGTTTCACATCGGCTAGATACAAAGAAGATCGTGAATATATAAGTGAGGGATAATATCATACTATTGGAGAGATGTGGAGGATCCATTGTTTGATAAGGGAAAGATTATGGATGTATATAAATAAGGGATAATATTTTCATTGGTATGAGAACTTTTGAGTATAATCAAAAGCAAAACCATGAGGAATTATATTGAAAATGAACAACATAATATCACACTATTATGAAGATGAAGAGGGTTTGTTGTCTCTTTGAAGTTTGAATAAAATTTATAAACGTTTGGAGCATAAAAGGTGTTATCGTCTAGTACTCAAATATGATTTGTGGGGATGAGACATAATGAAGCAAAATACCGATCAAAGCTACCGGCAAAGAGAAGTGAAGAAAAACATCGATAGCAAATTTCATGCCCAAGTTGCAATGGTTCTCAACATTACAGATAAAGTATTTACGACCAGGACGATCAAACACAACAAAAAGAACAGTCTCGAAAAATATTCCTAGTTTCACGCATCCATCAAAATCTGCTTCAAACTCTGGCATTGCGTAGTTGTGAGTTTCTTTGGCACTTGAATTGAACCCTACACAAAAAATCGCACTTCTTTCAGAATTTGGACCTATTACTTTCGCTCTTATATAACACGTCATTGATTGTAATTACAACTTTTTTGAACTTAAATATGTGCATATTACAAGCCATAAGATAAGATCTAATATTTTTGTTATGGGAAAGTAGTGCCAAAGTTTCTTAATGAGATTTAATTTTTACCTAGATAACTTTTGATTTTTTTTTAAAAGTTATTTTGACTATAACATATATAAATAGTTTCTTAATGAGATTTAATTTTTACCTAGATAACTTTTGATTTTTTTTTTAAAGTTATTTTGACTATAACATATGTAAATAGTTTCTTAATGAGATTTAATTTTTACACAACAATTTCGAGGGAAGGCCTCGGTGTTTCTCTGGATCTAATGGTAACATACTACCCCTTGACCATTTTTACATGAGGTGCACTAGTATTCACCCTACTTTCCTTTATCTCATACAAGGTTCACTAACCTCACTCAAACTCACTAGAATGCATGAATCCTACGCATCATGCTTCTAGACCATGTTCATGCCCAAAACTACATAAACACTCATGACATGCTTTTGAACCCAATGCTAACAACCCTTCATGCATTTAGACCAACATATTAAAACAATCTCAACAAATCAACATACTTATCACATAGAACATATCATAACATGCTAAAGATCACTCATTCATTGCAGTGTACTAAACATGCTCAAAATCAAGAACAATACAATTCAATACAATATACACACATAAGCAGTTAGAACATATGCAACATGCTATCAAACAACAACCAGACCCAACGGGTAGAATTCTACTTACAAAATTTCTTAAAGCGCTCTTAAGTCAATCCAAGAGATTTCTAAGGAACAAGTTCAACACTTAGAGGTTAGAAGTCAATTCAAGAGGGATGTTCTTACCTAAAATGACCTTAGATTGAGTTCGAACAATCCGAAGTTAAACTAAATCCTAAAACAAAATGTATTCAAGGTTAGAAATCTATCTAAAGTATTTTAATGGAGTTCGAAAGGGTCTAGAATGCACTATTACCTATTGAACGCCGCTAAAGGGCCCTGAAACCTTGTTGGTCGGTGTTTGGAAGTGATCGAATGAGCCTGAAAACTACACACCAAAGGTTACGTCCCAACGGTTAGAAACTAAACTAACACACTTTACAATACTTTAATTGATTTGCGAAAGGGGCAGAACATGCTGAAACTCACCTAACTTCACCAACATAGACTCAAATGCGGGCTAAAAAGTGTTCAATGGATTTTAAATACGTGCTGGATAGTGTGTGACGAAGTCTAATATGCAAATTTGGGGGTCATTAGAGAGTGGGTAACACAAATCCAAGATCGATTTAGCATGGGTCACAACCAAACCTCACCAAAAAGAAGAAAATGTTGCTGGACAACTCGTTACAACGTGAGAAGAGGAAATCGATCTCTTCAATTGCTGGCTTGCCCTGAAAACTCCTTACCCACACCGTTGTTCGAATACCCATGCTGAATAAGGTCTAAAATCTTCGTACTCTCGAAGCCACACTCGCGGTTCTACTGGGGGTGCTCATGGATTCGCTGGCTGAAGAGGAAAACGTCGCCTCGTTCTTGGGTTTGCTAGAGAAAACGTCGCGCTGCCTGCTAAAGGTCACTGAAGATGTGGACGGAGAAGAAGATGGATCGAACGTGGAGGGGGCTGTGTACATGACTGGTCACACGAAGGAGAGGGAGGAGAAGAGAGAAAAAAAAGACTTAGGGCTTGCTTCTCCTTTTTCTTTCTTCTTAATTCAATTTTCTCTCAAATTCAATCTTTAAAATCCCAAACAAAGGCCTAAATTCTCTACAAGATTTAAGGCAAATCTTTGGGCAAATTTAAGTTTTCAAAATTAAGAAATTTAGTCTAACTCGACATCCTTCAATTAAAATTCTACGAATTTAATTACCTAAGTTAACCCACTAAATTCCAATACTCCCCAAATTGACCTCAAGCAATAAATTCAAACATTCACAACAAAACACAAATAAAATATGGAAATTAATTGTACCTGAAGTTGTTGGGCGTCACAGGAAATGAGAACAAGAAACATCAATTATTCCAAACTACGCCGCATATATATTTTTGGGATAAGCAATTATTGGATTGGAGAAAAACACATGTTATTGAGAAAAGTCATTGGATGACCAAAGAACAAGATGTCCCCATAGAGCTAAAATGACATCAAATGAAAAGACATCAGTCTTCGGTCTTCATTTGTTTTTGCAGTCAGCCTTTTGTTTATAAATATTCTACATTTCTTTCATAACATAATCACAGGGGAGAAAGAGAAGAATGAGAGAGAGAATTTTTTGTTTTTTGTTATTCATTTTTTGAACAGAGAGAGAAAGAGTTGAAGATGTTTTTTGGAAGAAAAAGAGAGAAGTTTAAAGGGAGAGTAGTTTTATATCAAAAGACACAAATATTATTTCAAGAGTAAATCATGCTATTGTTGGAGTCAATCAAGTAGACATAAGTTTTTCTGGAGTGAATGATGGAATCAATTGATTCAACATAAATATTTCAAAAGTGAGTCAAGTTGTTCATGGACTTCATCGAATTTTTAAGGGAGCCAATCGAGTTCTTGATAAATTCAGTGAGTTCTCTGGGAGGAAAGTTTCTCTTCAACTCATCAGCTCTACTAATCAATGTAAGTTTCTTCCTCTTCCAACCTTTTTGTTTCATTATTTTTTAACATATCATTCTACTTTAATTTAATTTGTTGCATGGACTTAAATTATATGTTTAGTGAGCTAAAATTTAAGACTTTAAATTAGGTAGTCATTGACTCTAATGTCAATAGTGAAATATTGATGCGATATGTTAATTATTTATCTAATTGTCCATACTATCACCTCAAATCCAACCAAGAATATATAAGGACAATTTTGAAAATTAACCCCAGACTTGGTGAAGTGAGTCAACATTATTACCATAGACTTTCAATTCAATCAAATTAAACCTTAGACTTTATAGTATTGTATATTTCTTTTTTACCTTTTGTTAATTAAGCTTCCAATTGTTGGGTTAGTGGTGATTTCACATAGTATCATAGCAAAAAGTTATGTAACGCCCGGCTTTTTCAAGAATGTTAATTTTGAAATTTTAGAATTTAATTTGAAATAATTCTCAATTTGAAATTTTTGTTGGGCTAATTTGAAGTTTTGGATGGTTAGAAGGGCAAATTGAGAAAGAATTGTTTGGTCAAAGGGCATTTTTGGAAGTTTGTCAAAATAAAATAAAATAAAATAAAACAATAAAATATATATTTTTTCCTTTCTTATCCTCTTCTTCTTTCCTCACTTCTCTCATTTCTCACTCCCGAAATCCCCCCACCAAAACCCATTTTTGATTTTTTTCCTCCCTCTCACCGCCGATAGCCCCTCCCTCTCGTCAGTCTCTCTCTTCCTCACTCTCTCTCTCTCTCCCTTTCGTCGACAGCCTCCCGCATTGGCCGAGAACTGCCGAACGCCGTCGCAGCTGGTCGCCGCTGCAACCATTCCCCGCCACACACCGATTGCTGCAACCTTTCGTACTCGCGTCACAGCTTCGCCAAACAGAGCAGCTCGCTGTCGTCCACCGTTCACACGCCCAGCTCCGTCACCGCACCTCTTTTTCTTCCTCTCGGTTTCTATACAGACAGCAGCAGGGGTGGTGTTTTGCGGTCATTTTCTAGCAAGCTTGGTGTTTGATCAAGCCGTGTATAGGTTCGGTTGGAGTGGGTAAGTGTTACATCAATGATTCAAAGTGATTTATGGGTTTTAGGATTGAATTGAAGGGTTGATTTAGTAAATTGAAACTACCCATAATGTTTTGGATTTTAATTTAGAATACCCAATGTGATTGAAGGTCGAATTAGGCAAATTTGGATCGTTTAAGCTGCTGTCCAGTACCTTTTGGTCACTGTTTGGGGTAAGTTTCATGTGGTTATGGTGTGCTTTAACACATTTAAGGCTAAATGTGAATTAGGGATTTAATTAGCTTTATGCTAGGAACTTTTTGTGAAGTTTGGGAACTTATTTGGAGATTCAAGATCAAGTATTCGAGTTTGGGACGACTTGAACCTTGGAGTTATTTGAGTAAGTAGCAAGTTGAATTTAGGTCCCTTTAAGATTCTATTTGGGTATGTTGTTATGTTTGAGAACTTGTAAATTATCAAAGCATGCTTGAAAATCTTGTTATGAAGCATCTAATGATTTGTGGGTCGATGGGGATGTCGTTTGAACTGTAATTAACTTAATTATGTGGCTATAGTTGGAAATAGGGACTTAAAGTATTGGAATATTGTAGTTAGCACGTGTAAAGCCTTAAGAATTTTCCAAGGGTTGGATTTGAATGAGTTTGGGTCATGTTGGGTGTATCTCATATGAATATGTGGGTCATGGTGTGAATGGCTGAATTATTCTGAATTGCCCTTGAGCTTAAGTTGTTTAAGCACGTATTAAAATGGTATAAGGGCCTTAAATTATTTTAGAACGCTTATGACTATCGATTGCTAGAACAATATCCAAGGGTCCAAGTCGTGTGCTATGTGTTCTGTATGCGACTTGTTAGAGTTTGGTTATAGAAGTGAGCATTGGAATACCCGAATGGCTATGATTATAATTTAACTAAAATTATGGAAGTACAGGATATTTGGTTAAACGATATGATCATAAGCGATGTTGAGGTGTTTAACTTAATATAGAGATTTGAAACACTTAAGTGGTTGGCTGAAGTTTAGTTTTTCTCAAGTTATGGTTTGGTTGACTGGGCGCAGGGTGTTGGAGTGGTTGATTTGGACTGGAGACTGATTTGAAACACCTTAAGGGTTTTTAGTGGGCAGGGTCATGGTTAGTGCTTCGTGTGTTTAGAATGAGCAGATGACTGAGCAGATTTAAGATGTTTCAGATATGTTCGAATGTGTGTGGAAGGTTTTGGTTATCCTGAATTGTAGCGTGCTTAGGGAACTGAACTTCTAGATTAGTGATTGGAGGGCTATATGCCGCTAGGACATGTATGGGCTATGGCTATGTAAAGTTCTTGTTTAGGACTACTTTCGAACTAGAGTAAAGTTCATACTTGAGACGCGTGCTAGTGATCTATGGTGAGAGGTCACGAGGAGATGATTGTTGTCGTTTGTTGAGATGTGGGCCTAAGTTATATACTTATAAATATGAGGCGTAAGGTGTTAAAATTGTATAGAAGGGCTAGAGGGTCGTCTTTCCCTATTTGCTTATGCGCTTTTGAACTTCGGTTCAGGTTGGGAATATGGTTTGGAAATGTGAATGATTTTGGTATGGTGGATGACCCGAGAGGTCTTGAAAGCGTTGGGAAAGTGCAAAGGCCCGTTAGATTTGTGCTACCTACCCTATTTCTGTGGTTTCGTGCGAGTTTGTAAGTCTAGAACTTTATGTGATGAGCATAAGGGATGCGTTCCTTATTGCCGTGTGTGCTAGCATAGGGGCGAGGACCCCAGAGATTTATGTTGAGCGTAGGGAATGCGTTCCCTAGTGCCTGTGAGCTAGCTTAGGGGTGATTCCCCACTTGTTGAGCATAGGGATGCGTTTCCTATTGCCGTGTGCTAGCTGAGAGATGATTCCCCAGTATGTTGAGAGTAGTGAATGCGTTCCCTAGCGCCTGTGTGCTAGCTTAGGGATGATTCCCCATTATGTTGAGCGTAGGGAATGTGTTCCCTAGCGCCTGTGTGCTAGCCTAGGGGTGATTTATCTATTGAGTGAGTGTGAGGGTTATAAACCTTCACAGGTTTGGGTTATAGGTTACAGGACTCGCAGGTATGACAAGAAGTTAGGTTCAGGTAGTAGTGAATGTTGTGGAAGGTTAAATGGACTTTTAAAATAATTTAAGGAAGTATTTGGAATCTAAGCACGAGTGTGAGTAAGAGCTTGGTATGGTTTTTTTAAACATTAGACCCTTAAATGGGCTACTTACTGAGTATGTTTATACTCATCATTGCTACTTTGTTTGTTTGCAGATTGTGCACATTCTCGGGATGGATGACGCAGACGACGACTTGACGAGACTATGGAGACTTCACCAAATTTCTTTTCCTTGTTTAGCTTTTAGTTTGTTCCTTTGTTCCCTGTTGTTGTTGGTCTGTAAAGTTTAAATTTCTTTCGCTTCCGTGTATTTAGTTAGAAGTTCTTAGGTTCTTTTGTCTGTTAATTGAGCTCAGCATCATTTATCGTAGTTTGGTGGATGCTGAGTCCATTATCTGAAACATAGAAGTGTTTTTCATTCTTATCAGGTTGTTGTAAATTTTTGGGTTTCTTATAGTTACGCCGTCATGCTGCCGAAATTTCGGTCATGAGCGGGGTAACTAAGTCGTGCTTCCGCTTTAGAGAGTCGTAGGAATTCGGGTCGTTACAAGTTATTCGTCCAAACCTCTGTAATATGATTTAATTTACTTTTCTAATTAATATTAACAACCACTCGTCGGACTTTGTAAAATTTCAAATTCGCAAATGAGAAAAATGTATAAAAGATTAAATCTACCGTCAGCTTAAGTTATATGAGTTCAATGGTGTTTAAATATCAAATACATCAGATTTATGGTGAAATTTGTGAGTCTTGGGAGATGTATATAATTGTCAGAATATTTGTCCTTTTTTTTTTACATGAAAATATTTGTCCATTGATTTGCTATCACTTGATCTTGTGCATTAATTTGCTAGGATTGCTTTGAATTTGTTGAAACTAGTGGGCTTTAGGAGATTTTTACATTGTTTTGTTTAAATGAGGGAGTGAATGTAAATTTATTTATTTAGTACTTTTTTTTTTTTTTGAATCGGAACATAATACAAGCTTAACAAGAAGTAAAAATTGTAACATATATCTAAAGTCTAAAATTCAATAGGATGAAATAGAAAACTTATGAGTTATGATAAATATTTATGGTAGATAAATAGGATTTTTTTTAGACATTTATTTATTGAGCATACCGCGTGAATGTATAGATAGACAAGTTTCCAATAGAGATAAACCAGCAATTGGAGCACAATAAAAAAAATGGCATATATCTCTAACTTCTAATTGAGATTTGTTAGTTGGAGAATTTTTTATCCCTATATAACCATATCCTTACCTTAGACCCTAAAAGTTCCTAAGAGTAGGCGCCACATTAGTTTCTTTATTTTTCTAGTTGTCTATTGACTAGTTAGTTAACGATCTAGTCTTTGTTCTGTGAACAACTCTAAATTTATCAAATTATCATTAGAATACATTTTTTTTTTCGCATTTTGTATTTTTTAAATTAATTAAGCCTATCAACAAAAAATATTTTTGTTTAGTATTCAAGATTTAAAACATTAATTTTGAAAAATTGGCCAAATTTAAAAACAAAAATTAGATTTTTAAAAAATATTATTTTTCTTTTTAGATTATACAATTTGGCTATATGATTGAAGTTTTAGAAAATGGCTATGATTCTAAAGAGGTTTTGAAAGAATTATATTGAAAGCCAAATGGTTGTCGGGTAGGGTAAGAAATGTAGTTTTTATCAAATTTTCTCTTTGAAATTTTGATTAAAATTTCACTAGTATGCTTAAAAAGTGAGGATAAAAATGAGGAGATTGTTAACAAAAAAAAAAAAATTTATTGATTTTTAAAAATAGAAAAATAAAATTACAACCATGATCAAATTGCGCCATTGTTTTTAATTTTGTTGTTTTGTTTTTGTTTTTTTTTTTTGTTTTCAAACATTAAGTTCGTACATCATTATGTCTTTATTTCATCTGTGATGTCATGTTCTTCAAGAAAAATAGTCTGCATAAAAGGTTGTTGTCTTTCGTTTAAAAAATTGGTCATAGGATGTCATATTTAAGAAATGACATACATATAGTCTAGAGATAAAAATTAATCTAGTTCTCCAATTTCACTTTATTAAAATATCACTTCATTCGTGATTTTTTTTAGAGGAGTTACAATTGAGGACTCAAGCACCCCACATGGACTTCGATTACTAAAAAATGATTATCCATGTGTTGTCAATGGACTTGACATTTGGACAACAATCAAAACATTAGTAGATTATTGCTCCTTCTACTATAAGGATGATGAAATGATTTGTAATGATATAGAGCTCCAATCATGGTGGAACGAGCTTCGAGAAAGGGGGTCATGAAGATAAGAAAGACGAACCATGGTGTCAAAGATGTAGAATGTTGAAGAGTTAATAAATAGTTGCACGATTATCATATGGATTTCTTCAACTCTTCATGCTACAGTAAACTTTGGACAATATCCTTATGGTGGTTTCTTTCCCAACTGGAAAAAGCTTCCTACCTGAAGAAGACACAAATGATTATCAAGAGCTAAAGTTAAATTTCGATAAAGCTAATTTCTTTAAAATATTCACTTCAAAACTACAAAATGATCTTTTGAATATCTCAACCATTGAACTTCTATTGACACATTTTCGTGATGAGTTTTATTTAGGTCAAAGAAGCAATCCAGAGTGGACCTTTGATAAGGAGGTTTTGGATGTATTTGAGAAATTCAAGGGACGACTGATAAAGGACTTGTCGAAGGTCCTATGAAGATTAAATTTATAAAAATCGGACCTCTAAGTATTTTGCAATAATAGTGGCCAACGTCATCCACATGAATTGGAGTTCTTAGATTAATTAAGTACCACAGTTAATTATGCCTAATTTTATTTAGACAAAACTAACTTTGATTGGATTCTTTTGACAAAAACATAAAACCTAAACTATTATGTACAAAGTTGGAGTCCAATTTTAGAGAGATATTGTTAATTGCAATTAATGAAGCACAACTATGAAATTGACTAAATAATTATGAAACATGCAATAATCCTAAGCCAAGAATTACTAAAATATTCAATCGACTCTCTCGAGCCCAATTGAACTCATGCAAGAAGTAAGTCAATCTCTCGGTCTATTTCTACAACTAGACATGACATTATGAAATTCTCTTAATAACTTCTAGTATTAACCTATTCATTCTCATGCAATAGATTAATCCTAGTTATGCATCTAAGTTCTTAGTTAAATGTACTTTCTCAAGCTAAATTTAACTTAACATACAAAGTTATGGACGGGAGCTTAGAAAATTAATTCAAGATGTATAAAAGACGTTACGAACACATTCAATAAGTCAAACATAGTTTTATAACAATAATGCAATCAACTAAGAGTCTATAATACTCAAATACATTAAAATACAGTCTGCTAAATCCTAAAATTAAAGACACAAAGTAAATAGAATAGAGAAAAACTGGATGGCGCATGCAAACACTCGTTCCCTATGTGATGTCCCACGATCCCGAGCCTTGAGTCTCCTCCTTAGCTCTCCAATATGCTCTCTAGACCTCCAAATAGTGCTTCTATCGAAATTAGGGTTTAGGTTTCTCCAAAATGGCTCCCTTTGCTTAAATGAATAATTTTCCTTTTATAGAGTTAAGACAGCGTTGCAACGCTGTAAGTAGCGTTGCAACGCTATGCCTGTTAGTCTCCAAGGATGAAAGGCTGCGGAAGTTAAATGGAATGAACTCTTCATCTCGCAGTGGAAGCATTGGATCGTCTTTGATTTTATTTAAAATTAAACTAAAAATAATATTAATTAAGAAAACTTACTTTTGAGATAAATATGGAGAATATTCTGGCAGATCTTTATCTCTTCCACAAAGTCTTCCTAGCTATGACTCGAATACAGGACCAAGGCTTGTGGGAGCCTCTTGAAAGAAAATCCACAAGTGATTGGAGAGGAAGAGGTCTAGAGAGAATTCTCTAATTCTCTCTATTGAGGAGATACGTGCTATATAGAATATACAATGGCTCACCCCTAAGGTCCTATTTATAGTGGTCTAGGGAAAATAATTAAATAATATATTTTAATATCTAATATATTAAAATACATTTATCTAATCAATTTGAATCTTATTCAAACCGTTTAAAATTCTCCTACGACATCTATATCCTAATTTGAATCCAATTCAAATTTAATAAATCTCTTTTATTTAATGTAACTAATATACACTAATTATTTTAATATTTAATGTATCAAATACAATAAATATATTTTCCTCTTTTATATTTAATATATCTGATATATTAAATATTAATTTGAACACTTCAAATTAAATATTAATTTGAACATTTCAAATTTTAATATTTGATGTATCAAATACAATAAATATTTTTTCCTCTTTTATATTTAATATATCTAATTTATTAAATATTAATTTGAACATTTCAAATTAAATATTAATTTAAACATTTCAATTTTTTCTTTCAACTAAATTTATCTTTTTAGTGTTACTATGAGCTAGCAATGGGACCTTATGGACCTACAGATTATAAACTCCAATGATACAAAATTAATTAATTAAACTCTTTAATTAATTAATTTTCATTCATTAACTCTAGGTCACTCAACTATAAACTTAGAGTTGAACTTTTATGCACTGTATGACAAGTTGTGTCCAAAGATATAATTATTAATGCATGTCGATCTTTCACGAGTTGTTTGTAATTACAGCTGGGTCAAAAGTTCGTTTTACCCCTATAATTAAATCTTGCACCTTAAGTATCACTGATCCTCTAATGAACAATCTGTTTATAATCTAATTATAAACTAAGTCTCTCTCGGGCTAATAAGAGGGTGGGACCCTATTGTTCAAGTCCCGAAATCAGCATTAAAGGGAACTACTCATCTACTTACCCTATATGGGAAGGAGTGAATTCCATCCTGTGAGATTATGTTTCTAGCTCCCTATTTGGTCAAGTCCCAAAAATGGTATGCATATTGAATTGACTACAAAAGCCACTCTGTAACGACCCTAAATTCTACAGCATGCTAGGAGTAGAATTAAAACTGAGACAGCTCGCCTATGCCAGAAATTTCGGCAGCATGGCGGCGTAATTTCAAGGAACCAAATTTGAAGAACCTGCTAAAGAAGAGATAGTACACTTCTAAGATTTCAAATAACCCTCAGCAACCAACAACTACATAAGAGTGCTGAGGTTTTCAACCAGAGTCACACACAATAGCACACTTCCTAATATACGAAGTAAACATACAATAAACAAAACTCAATTTACACAAGAAAAGGGTCTATTTGACAAAATACACCACCAAAAGAGCCTAAGGGTAAGCTATAGGTAACTCCATAGCTTTGCCAGGTCATCGTTCATCACCCACCACGTTGTTGCACATTACTTGAAAAGAGAAAGGTAGCATGAGTGAGTATTAATGAACTCAGTAAGCAGCCATCTTAGGTAAAATCATTTATAGCCAATCAACCATCTTGAGAAGGAGAGAATATGCCTTACTCGCACTCGTGCCTAAGCAACAATTAATAATTTCACCACCTGACCATGGTCTTATTTCTCTACCTCTTTTCTCATTCCACCAAATCCTAACTTCGAATCATACCAATGAGTCCTGCAACCTAGAATTCAACCTCGTGAAGATAATAAACCTCACGCTCATCATAAAGGATAGTTACCTCAAAGCTAGTACACAGGCACTAGGAGAACGCATCTCCTATGCTCAACTCAAATGGGGAATCACCCCTAAACTAGCTCACCAGCCATAGGAAAATACATTCCCTACGCTCAACATATATAGGTAATCATCCTAAGCTAGCACACAGGCACTAGGAGAACGCATCCCCTATGCTCAACACAAGTGGGGAATCACCCCTAAGCTAGCTCACAGGCGATAGGAGAACGCATCCCCTATGCTCAACACATCATATAACATTCTAGGTCTACAAGCTCACTCAATACAAACGAACTAGGATAGGTAATACTAGATCAATGGTTTACAACCAATTTTGCTAATTCGAGAACCCCCACATGCAACATTGCTCTCAGGCCTCTGTCACAACCTGACCCGGGGTTCACATTATCAATCAACATCTCATCTTTCACTTCCAACACACAAATAGCTAGGCTTAAGCCTTAATCAAATTCTATCCACATTTATTTACCAATAATCTAGTAATTTTTCCTTTCTCAATCAAGTATACATAAATGCAAATTTTACCAAAATAGCATATCAAATAATTCCAATTTGCTACTTACCTCTCAATCGACCCAAGGTCGAAATACTTCACTTCAATGGTCGTGGATAGCTTGAATCCTTACAATTGATAGAGCGCCCACCCTTTTAAAACCTCCAAATTTCAATTTCTAGTACACACAAACGTTCCAATTAATCAATAATAACTTAAATAAATCAAAGCTTACTTTCTTAATTTATTCGGCCCCGAATGGCCATTTTCACAAATTTTGAACTTTATAACTTACCAATCTCCGTAGCTAAAAGTTGCTGTAACTGTGCTCGGTACAACCCAAATTGAATAAATTAGCCTCCAATCACATTGGTAAATCCTAAAGTAAGTTCCATAACCAAAAGTCAACCCAACCTACTCAAATAATGCTTAAATAAGCAATTAACTTATTAAATCTCTAGATTCCAAAGCCAAACACTTACCCACTGTTAAACGGGTCAAGATAACACCAAAACGAACTCCAAATTGCCCAAGGATAACTTCAAAGCCGCTGTCCACTCCAAAATTTGTCAGAAAACGGTTCAACCAACAATTAGTGAGAGAGATAGATATTGAAAAGGGGAAAAATCAGAGCAGAGAGGAAAGGGAATATGGGAGTTAAGGGGAAGACAGAAAGAGAGGGACTGAGAGGAAGGGAGATCGAGAGGGAGGGAGGCGGAAAGGGAAACGGGTGAGAGGGAGGGGCGGGTGAGGAAGAGGGTAACGGGGAGAGGGAGGGAACGGGCGAGAGGGAGGGGCGGGGTGAGGGAGAGGGTAACGGGGGAGAGGGAGGGAACGAGCGAGAGGGAGGGAGGGGCTGCGGGGGAGGAAAAAAAACGAGAGAAGGGGGAGGGAAACCGAGAGAGAGAGAGATTTGTGGGGGAGGGGAAATGGGATAAGGATAAGAAAGAAAAATAATTTTATATATAATAATAATAATAATAATAATAATAATAATAATAATAATAATAATCTATATTATTATTATTATTATTATCATTTCTTTTTTTTTTTTTCAATTTTTTTTTAAACAGAATATTACACTCTCACCTATGTAAATCAAAGGACAAGCCCTCACAGGCAGGAGTTCATAACTCACTCAAGATTAAGATCGAGTCGCATATGATCATCCATATGAAATATTAATCTTCTCAATTAACGGATTTATAAGGAGAGATTAAATATTTTGTGGTTCAGTCTTGATCGGTTGTACTCACGCAAGCGCACGCGATCGAAGTAATATAAAATGGTATATGAGTACCAAGTATCGAATCCCACAGGGAACGGAGTAACAAAAATGTTGTAAAGCAAAGTGTAAGGAAAATTGCAACTAGAAAACTAGAAATGCAAAAATAATGTTAGGATGGTGTGTTGGAAAAAGAAAAATTGCAGAATCTAATTGCAGAATCTAAATATGATAATGATTGAAATAACAAAAATTGCATAATTGAATTGCATAATCTAATTGTAAAATTAAGAAATGACAATATTGGATAGTAACTAAAATTTCAAAAGGAATTTAGATAAAGATGGAGCTCAAGAATGTCATTGCCCTAAGTCGTAATTGCAAGCCAAAATTGCAATTCCAACCTACTCCACACTCAATTGTAAACCAAAATTGCATCTCCTATTCACCTTGAATTTAGGCTTTAGGAGGCTAAGTGAGTGACTTATATGTCTATAGTCCCTCTATCTTAGATTATTTGGTTCAACAATTGTATGGGTTTTGGAGTCCTTAATCCCTATGTCTAGGGTAAGGATTGGCTTATGTTTAAGCTCTTTTCTCCATTACTTGTGTGAAATCCGCTTATCACTAACCCCGTCGGTATTAGATCTAAGCTTGAGTTGCTACCCTAGTTGATCAATCTAGGATCTCAACGGAAATTTGATCAACACAAGCAAACAATTGAAATGTAGGCTTGGTTTTCATTGGAATTTAGGCTACAATTACTTCTTAGGGAATTCACATTCTTGAACTCCCTAAGAAGTTTTAGCTCATATCAAAAACAAAAATATAACAACTAATTTTTGAGGAAAAATTCATTTTGAAGGTTTTGTAAATTGAATAGTTAAAACAATGAATGTAGTGCTATTCTAGGCTAAACAACAAGAAACTCAAGAAGAGATTTCTCAAAGGAAATTAAAGGGTGCCTACTTGAGTTTTAATTATTCTTTCTTCTGCCTTTGACATTGGTGAAGAATTGAAATTGACTAAAACAGAGGATAACATCAATTGATAACATAAATTCTTTCAATAATCAACACAACTCCTTCCAATCCAATCGATTCAATCTACTCCACTTTTAGGGAACAATTGATCTTAACGATTCAAGAAACTCTTGAATTGGACTGGATAAACTGAAGAAAAGTGCAAAATTAAATTGGACAATCTTGCATCAATATAAAGATGCAATCAAGAAGGAATTCTAAAAGAAACTTGCAAATGAAACTGGATTACCCCACAAATTAATTCACACTTGAATTAAACTGAGAACCAAGGGGAACTCCCACAACTATTCAGCATTCAAGAAGGAAAATAAAAAAAAAACAGTAACCATTAGTGAAACAAAAGAACTAAGAAACTGCAGGAAAACAAAGCAACAATTTTGAAATAAACCCACCAACTTAACTTGAAATTAAATTCAAGCTTAATTCAAAAGTACATCAATTGAAGAATAGAGATAGTTCAAGCAACTCTCTGTAATACAAAACTGAAGAAAACCAAGATTAAAATTGAAATTCTTCTCTAAACACAGAAGAAGAACGAAAACAGAGCATTCGAAAACTTAAAAACCCACGAAAATCGATCTTTGAAATCGCTCCCAAAAACTCGAAATTGATTCTTCGAGCTTCATTCCCCTCTCTTTTGTAGATCTTCCTAGGGTTGAAATTTGCCAAAAATCGCCCTCCAGTCCTTTAATTTGTGCGAAAATTGATTCTTCCATATATGGGTTTCTTCGTTTGCGCAGCTTTTTAATTTCCATAACTTCTCTGCCCAGAATTGCAAAATCAGATTTTGCAATTTGATTTTGCAATTTCCATAATTTCTGCAAAAAAGATCAATTTACTTAGAATTCTATTCCAAATGCTATCACATTCATTTCTTCTTTAAATTCAAGCAGTCTTCCACTATTTCCAATTGATCTTAGGACAAATCAAGATATTTTGAGCATTTGGGAGTTAAATAAGCCTTAATTCTAAGGCTTATCAAGTCTTATACAAACTCATTGTATAAAATACCCCCACTCACATGTCTCTACATGAATGATTTAAAGCAAATCATTTGTAACTATTACAAAGTGGGTCGTATCAATAGTGTTACCACGATAAGGCACCCAACCTTATCCAGTAAACTAGGTTCCACTCCCATTCAACCTTAATGGAAAGATCTTTAGAATCCTAAGTGATTAAACCAATATGTCTATGGTTAATTGATGTGAAAACTCAAGTAATTTGGAATTAGGAACCCTTTGGGTATGTGAACCCCTAATTCTCAAACACTAAAACCCCCAAATCAATTCGATTTCAACCCTAAGGATTAGGTTGTTAGACATTGGATTACCTTAAGATCAAAGCTCTTAAGACAAAGAACAAGTTCTTGGCCCAAGAGTCGGACACTCCATAAGATAGGATGATCAATCCTACTAGAATGTTCTTGGCATGCAACTCAACACACATGACTTGCAAAATTTAAGAAGCTCTCTTGGCTAAACTTGAAAGAAAAAGTTAAAAAGCTAAAACTCCATTCATCATAAAAACTTCATGTACAACCTAATGGCGAAGCTTTAGATAGCCTCCTAAAATCCTGAATGCCACATCATTAATTAGTAGAAAAAGATAAAAATACCCCTACTTAATCTGTCATAAAAACGATACAATAGAAAGGCAATAAAATTACATAAAAATTATCAATTAAAATACGAATAGTAAATTAATGCCCTTGGCAGTTCATATCATCCTCTCCTCCCTTTGAAGGATTCATCCTCGAATCAAAATCAATGCCTTGTAATGCAATTTGAAGTCATGAGAAGAAAATGGTGTGGCTCTTGGGCTTCTCCTTGATGGTCTACCTTGTAAAGTAACTTCATAGTCATGAGATATCAAAGGCTCATCTCTTATTGGATTCCATCTCTTTTGGAAAGAATGATGGCCCTTCCAATTCACATGCAGCTTGCAACCATGGATAGAATTAGGGTCAATCTTTGAGCTTTGCTTCATTATCAATGCTTTAACAAACTGCAAAAACTCAAGAAAAAGTAGGCGGTTGAAGCTCACCTGTTAGAAAACAAACTCTTTTATCAGAAAGTTCAAGAATGTTTTATTTTGAAATCAAGAAAGATCTGTCCTCACAAGTTTTTGAAGGCACATTCTTGGCTTTTCTCTCATTTTGATCTCTAGACCGAGTACTACTCACTTGCTTTTTTCTCTCATTCGCGTTTTCACACTTTAGCTCATAATGAAAGAAGAAAATAATAAAACTTGGAATAAAGAAAATTTCATAATAAACTAAAAGAAAGAACTAAATAACAAAAGAATAAAACTCAACTCAAGGAAAAGAAATAAGTCTGCTAGAATTGAATTTCAATGCTAAACTTTATTATAATAACCTGTTGTAATGTAAAATTGAATTACAAGGAATTAAAAGTCTGAATAACATAAAGGAAAAAGGAGACTTAAAGAGCAAAACTAAACTGAAAAGAAGAACTAAAATTAAGAACAAACTAATAAATTGAAATATGGAATTGAAAGCAATAAAGAATGTCGAGACTTAAAGATGTAACTCCGGACCAATCTCAATCTAACCCAACTCTACCTTTGTCAAAGAGAGTTGGGTAGTAACAGTCCAAGACTTTTGAATGGACTGGATCAGTATAGGTGCATCAGCTAAAATCTCCTTGAATCGATAAACAAAAACGTAAAGTGCAGAAAATTAGCATGGGGAACATGTATATCTCTTTCATGGCTTGTTTCTTCTATTTATAGACTCCAAAGGCTAGGGTTTCCACACAATATCTTAATGGAATGTCTCGAACCCTCAAGGCCTGGAATCGTGGAGAAAATCTTTGAAATATCTTCTGAAAATTGAATTTCTAGATTTTCCAGAATTCTGTCTGCTGGGAAAAAGTGCAATTGCAATTAGTTTTTGCAATTATGGGCAGTTGACAATTTTCTACATAAAATCACAAAAAATCAGTAAATTTCAACTCTTTTTCACTCACTTCGGAATTCTCATCATCAAACAACAGTTTTATTGATTTAGGTTATTCTCATATCACTTTGCTAACAATTATGGACATATAAGCATGAATTCTTACAAATAACCTAAATTTAAAGGGATAAAAAAGTGTAAAATATGAAAATCATCACAAACCCTCTGCCTACATTAGATCAAGATGATGATATATGAATGACGTATTACTCAGGGAAGTCTCCATATCTCCTATTTTGTTTTTGAATTGATATTTTTGTTGTCTTTTATGCATTTTCATACATTGAGGACAATGTATGCTTTTAAGTTGGGGGTATGGTGATTTCCTTGAGTGTGGATAGCTTTTGTTGATTAATAAAGTTTGTTATGATTTTTTGAAATAAAAGGCAAACAAGTGCAAGTAGATCGATTATTGTTTGGCTGAGAATCATATTTGACTTTATTTTTAGCCCTTTGATACTTTTATGAGCACTCAATTCTAAGTATTTTGTTGCTTTGATGCTTAGGGGATTTTTTTTTTTTTTTTTTTTTGGCTTTAGAACTTGTTCTAGTCTTTTGAAACAATGGGAATGCAGTGTTTTCTAGGAGAAGATTTGGGTTTGTTTGCTTTTTTGTGGTTTCTTGTTAAAAAAAAAGAAAAAAAGTTGTGAAAAAAAAAAGAGAAAAGGGATAGAAAGAGCTACCTCTATTGTGATCAATTAGAGTAACTTTTGAGTAATATGAGTCTACGTATTAGCCGATAGGTAGAGGACGAACTATCTGAGTAACAACTCTTGTAGTGGTTGTGTAATAGCTACTGTCTCGAAGAAAAAAAAGAAAAAAAATGTTTTGTTAACTTATTGGTCTTTTATTTTATTAAAAACTCCTAATGATCTTAGATGATATGGTGTTGCTTGAGTGAAGGTTGGCTAAAAGGTGAGATTTTTTAGTCCACTGGTATTTGGGCAAGTTCTGTTGTATTTTTAAAAGTTCATTTGAGTTGCAGAGTTGTAAAATACTAAGAATTATGCACACACACACGTCTAGGGCTTAAAATGAAGTCAAGGTAGCTTATTGGTTAGAAATGGTTGACATTGCTTGCATCTTATGTTCTTTTATTTTGAAAGTTGATGAACTTTATTTTGAAGCATGAGACTATCCACTTTGCATGACATTTGAGCTGTTGAGTTTAGTTTTCTTTGTTCCTTGATTTTTTGCTTAAAGGAGAGCAAAAGGCTAAGTTGGGGGTATTTTGATAAGTCATTTTAAAGTATAGCAATGTATGGTGCATTTGGGCTGGTGGTTAGTTTTTTAGGCCTTTTATTGACTATTTTTGTTTGGTTTTTGTTTATTTTCTTTGTAGTATCTTTTTGTAGAAATTGAAGAGAATAAGTGAAGTTTCAGGCTAAAAATTTCCAAGAGCATAGTGTTTAGGTGCTGGCAAATGGCGCCTAAGCGCTGGGAGGTGTAAGATGAAAAGAAAAAAAAAGGGACAACACATAGCACCTATGCGCTAGGATGTGAAGCAAAACAAGTAATGCTATGGCTCCTAGGCACTACATCGAGGATTGAAGAAATAAAAGCATGACGCCTAGTCATTGCGATAGTGGATGAATTTTTTTCAAGCGTGCTCATGGCGCTTAGGCTCTATGGTAAATGCCCTAGGTATAAAAGCCTTTATTTTCTCCATTTTAGACAGTTTGAAAATGAGATATTCGGGACAGAAACAAGGGAATAAGGATGATACACCACTTTTGATGACTCGAGCCACAGAACGGAGCTTGTGCGATGCTTGGAAACTCGTCCAATCACCCGAATTTGTTTCCTGTTCCCTTTTTCCTTCTCTTTCTCTACTTGTAATGACTCTAATGTTGCTTTTAGATAGTTTTGTTGAGATTTTCGTTGTGTACTAATTTATATTTTCTAGAGATTTGATGTAATCGTTATTCAAATCCTACTTGTTTTTAGTTATTAGTTGATGATTCTATTTCATTTGTGGTTGTGAAAAATCTTCTAATATTAATGCATGTTTAGATTTGGCCAATCATTACATTGATTTTGTGTCGAATTTGAGGTTGAGAGACAAGAATTATTGATGAACTTGAATTGTTTTCATAATTTATACTTGAGATATAGATACCCTTGTAGATTTTGTGACAATTTTAGGTTCTACGTGCTTAATATTTGATTTGTTGGAATTGTCATAGAGATATACGCAATTTACTTTTCAAAGAATACTGTTATTGCTTGAGAGAGAATACCAAGTCTATGGGGTAGAACTTGCCAACAATCTAGAAATAGAATTTGCTTCAACTATTAATAAATGAAAAATAGGAGGAAATACAATTTATGTTTTCGCAAGCGCACAGGTCAAAATATAAAACGATATTCCTACCGAGTATCGAATCCACAGGAATTGGTTTTAATTCAATTAATTATTGCAAATAATCTCACCTAACTTTATTTAAAGAACAAAATCAAGGCAAACAAGGAAAACTTAAAAGCTAACCTAGAAAGTAAAGATAAATGGAGACACAAACACAAGGGATAATTCTATGGGTGTTGATTTCATTAATTGGACCTTAATTACTTAATCAATTAGACACTAAGATTAATCAGACATTTAATTCATAAGTCTAGAAGCCTAATTGCATGAAATCTCCTGGTAGTCTCCTCCAATTCTCATGCTAAGTGAATTAACCTACATGTCAATAGTCGTAATTAACTAAAACATGACATTAAAGGCTGATAATTCTTATTCTTGAGGATTATTTACCCCTTTAGACTCAAGTTATGCTTAAAATTCTCTGAAATTATGTGTATGAGCTTAGGAAATCTTAGTAATATGTAGTGAAAGGTAGTAATTAAGCATGTTAGGGATGAAACCAAATTAAATGAAGAAAAGATGGAAAAAGTGGCTAAAAACTTTGTTTGATGCAGAATATTTAAGAATTGTAGTTGCATCGCATTTGGAAATTGATTTTGAACAAGTCGAAATTGCAATTACAATCCATAATGACAACTGGAAATGACAATTCTTCACAGATCTGGAAAACGCAGAAAAATCAAGACTTGCTTGATTTTTGGGAAATTTTTCGAGATTCTCCTCCACGATTTCAACGAGATCAATTGGTCATATTTGTACAAAGACAAAGAATGAAACCCTAGCCTCCATGGTCTATAAAATGGAAGAAAAATTCACAAAGAATGTGGAATTAATTCTTGGGAAGAAGACCCATTTTTTCTACACTTTCTTTCTTTCCAACTGCTGTTTTTTTTCTAGTTTTGCTGCCCTTTCTTTTCTTCTTTTTTTTTCCAGCACCTGTCGACTTTAGTCTCGATCCAATCTGAACGAAAGTTTTGATTGTAAAGATTTAATTCCCCTTGAACAAGGTGGAGTTGATTCGATTGATGAATTTTCACGCAAACTTCTTCTCATTTTCTATTGTTTTTTCCTTCTTGTAGCTACTGTCATTTTCTCTATTTCAGAACCTTTAAGCTTTGAATCTCAGTTGTTCCTCAAAGAAATTTGTAGGTTGTTAAGACTCAATTCCTTTTGAAAAAAGTGGAGTTGTGTTCGATTGAGCAAGAAGTGAAAAAGTCGTTGTAGTTCCATTCTTCAAGTTTAAATTCTGTTTTGTGTTCATTTGTCATTCAATTTTTAGGGAATTTTCAACTACTTCCCTTGTCCTTTCAGTTTGTAGCTTTCTTCTTGAAGTTGAATAGTTGCTGAAGTTTTGTTTAGTCATTTGCATTTCGATTGTTCTTCATAATAAGATTCATTTTTTGTTTAGATCCTTGTGTTTTTAAGTCTGGAAATTTTACCTCTACTTCTTCTCTTTTTAGTTATGAATTTCCAATCTTTTAACCCATTGTTGTCCACTTTTCCAAATATGAGCTAAATCCTCTTGAGGGGTTCGAGCATGTGAAAACTGAAGGGGATGAATTGAGCTTAAATTTCAAAAGTGACCAAGCCTACACTTTCATTGTTTGCTTGTGTTGATTAAATTGAAATTGTAACTCCAGAGTGATCAACTAGTGTTTGCATACTAAGGCTCGATTCTACTATCGAAAGGGTTAAAGGAGAGTGGATTTCACACAAACAATTAATGGAGAATAGAGCTTAAACATAAGTCATTATTGACCCTCGACATAGGGTAAAGGCTCTAAAAGTACCATTAAAATTCCGTACTTCATTTATCTAAGTTGGAAAAACTATAGACATATAGGGTATGTACTTAGTCTCCTAAAAACTTAGATTGTAAGTTGAATAAGAGTTACAATTTGGTTTACAATGCGATTATAGGTTAGGATTGCAATTACAATTTAAGTCACAATTCATACCCCAAGGGCAATGACAAGCTTGAGCCCCTCTTTTATCACTTTGCTTACTGAATTTTACTTTATGTTTTACTTTCCCTAGTTCACAAACCACAAACTTTATTTCATTTGGTTACCCTAGTTACAATTTTTGAACATCTTTGTGCTATTCTTAATTTTTGTTAAAATTCATTACCTGTGGGATCGATACTTTGAATTACTTAGAATTTTATATTACTTACATCGACAGTGTGCACTTGCACTGGGCTGAAATTCTTTCTTTTATTTTTAACCCACAAGTTCACTCAATCAGAGAACTTCATTAATATCCCCTATTAATTATTTGATACTCTCGTTGTCACTCAGGTAATTAATTAAAAGTCATGTATTCAAGCTCTCATCTAACTTCTCTTCATTGAGTTTCCATTAGAAAGCTAATCATCTAATCAACGATCTCTTAATTAACCTTCATCACCCTCTACAATTAATTAACCATTTATCCCGTTGTCACTCAAGTAATTAATTAATTGCGCATTAAGCTAAACTAAGTTTCCTTTGTCGAGCTCAACTTAGACATGCCTTAGTTAATCAAAGAACACTAATTAAAAGCATTAAATACTCAATCCATAAATGAATAACAATGTCAATTAAACCACAATATCCAATTAATTAAGTAAGGTCCACTAAATTAACTCAAGCCCATAGAATTTAGGGATTTAGCTAATCATAATCAACAAATACAATAAAAAATCCCTAATTACAACCTAAATGCTTAAAATAAAGGAAAATGGGGAAGAAATACTTAGGTGAATGTCGATCCCACGTTTCTGAGGCGATCCACACTGAACTTGAGCTCCACGATCTTCAATTCTGCTCCAAAATCCCCAATTAGGTGTTGTTATCGAGATTAGGGTAAAATCCCTTGGAATGGCCTACTAAAATCAATCTCGAAATGAAGAATTTATACTTCTAGATGTCGCAACGTCGAGACACTGTCCAAAATATGCGCGCACTGAAAAATCATTGAAATTGTCGTTTTCGTAACACATAGGCACCCAAACTAGCGCATAAGCGCTAGCCCTCGAGTTTATATGCTTCAATTTTATCTTTTGGAGCGTCTCAATGCTCTTTCCTTTTGCTCAACACTTCATTCTTCATCTCTTCTCTTCTTAGATCATCCAAAATGGCTCTAATGAGGCCCAAAATTATCAAATAACCCTCGAACACTTTGATTTTTCTTCTCAAGCTCAATTTCTACAAAATCAACATAAATAGGCATTAAAGTATACATTTAAGTACAAAACTAGCCAAATAACAAGGATAAATATAGCATGATTTGCAAGCTATCAATGGTTCTAGGTCCTTTAGAAATTGAATTCATCCTTCTATTTTACTTTGTTAGATTTAGAGCTTTATTTTGTTCAATTGCAACCAAGTTTAAGAATTTCATCTCTCTTTGATAAATCTGTGTTCAGATAAAACAGAGGCTAACGAATTTGGTAATTGAGTAGCAACAATATATGTCAGAATGTTATATTTTATTGACATTTTATCCATTTTATAAAATGAACTTTAAAAAAAAGAATGGAAAGATAAAAGAGAATACTAATAATAAAAATAAATAAATCATAGTAATAATAAAAATAAATAAATTAGATTCTTGAATTAATTTAAAAAAACATAAATAAACGAATCTAAAAGAAAGAACCGAGGAGCTGTTTGGGGCAAGGAGTTATAGGAAGTAAAAGTTAATAACTCTGGGGAGTTAAGAAGTTTTGGGAGTTATGAAGTCTGTGTTTGGGGTGCGGAGTTGTTTAGTCTAGAGTTAGGAAGTTTGTGTTTGGGGCAAGAAGTTGTAGGGAGTAGGAGTTTTGAAGTCTGTGTTGAAGGAATGAATGTTTCACTCTGCAGCGGAAGCATTGGATCATATTTGATTTTATTTAAAATTAAACTAAAAAATAAGATTAAGCAAACTTACTTGGAGTAAATATGGAGATATTTTCTGGCAGTTCTTTACTTTTCGTGTTCCAAGACTACCACAAAAGTCTTCATTGCTATGCTCGAACACAAGATCAAGACTTGTGGGAGCCTCTTGAAAGAAAATCTATAAGGGATTAGAGATAAAGAGGTCTAGAGAGAATTATCTAATTCTCTATTGAAGATATGTGTGTTGGGTCTAATGTCTCAACCCAATGGTCCTATTTATAGAGACCAAGGGCAAATCCTTGCCATAATTAAAATATTATATTTTAATATCTAATATATTAAAATATATCTTATACTTATTTGAATCTCATTCAAATCTCTTACGATTTTTATTTATTTGAATCTTATTCAACTTTTATAAATATATTTTATTTAATGTATCTAATATACATTAATTATTTTAATATTTAATGTATCAAATACAATAAATATATTTTCCTCTTTTATATTTAATATATGTAATATATTAAATATTAATTTGAACATTTCAAATTTTTCTTTCAACTAGATTGATCTATTATTACTATGAACTAGCAAGGGGATCTTATGGACCTACAGATTATAAGCTCCAGTGATACAAAATTAATTATTTAAACTCTTTAATTAATCAATTTTCATTCATTAACTCTAGGGTCCCTCCATTGTAGGACAAGTTGCGACCATGGATATAATCACTACATGCAAGTCAATCCTTCACGAGTTGTTTGTAATTACAGCTTGGTCAAAAGTTCGTTTTACCGCTGTAATTACATCTTGCACCTTAAGTACCATAGATTCTCTAATGAACAATTTGTTTGATCCAAACATAAACGAAGTCCCTCTTCGGCCAGTGAGAGGGTGAGGCCTCATTGTTCAAGTCCCAAAATCAGCATATAAGGGAACTACTTATTTACTTACCCTATATGGGAAGGAGTGAATTCCATCTTATTAGATTATGTTCCCAGCTTTCTATTTGGTCAAGTCCCCAAAATGGTAGGCATATTGGATTAGCTACAAAATACACTCTTAACTATGCATATCAAAGGACAAGCCCTCACAGGCAGGAGTTCATAACTCACTCAAGATTAAGATCGAGTCGCATATGATCATCCTGATAAAATATTAATCTTCTCAATTAACGGATTTATAAAGAGATTAAATATTTCGTAGTCTAGTCTTACACAAACTCATTGTATAAGATACCCCCACTCACATGTGTCTCCACATGAACGATTTAGATCAAATCATTTGTAACTATTACAAAGTGGGTCGTATCAATAGTGTTACTAGGATAAGACACCCAACTTTATTCATATACTATGACTATTTAGGTTATTTCTTGAACATGATCCTCCTGTATGTCAACCACATATTGTTGAAGATTACACTAATAACCTTAGATTTTTCATATAATGGATAATATTATATTGCATATAAATTAATCAAAATTATAATTAATTATTAAATAAATCATTAATTACGAGGCTTTAGGGCATAAATCCCAACATGTGTTTGGGTGCAGATTTGTTAAACTGGTGATTTGAAGTATGAGTTGATTTTAGCTTTTTTTTTTTTTTTTTTTATAGTTTTTTTCTACAATTTTTCAAAATTTTATTATTAAGAATTTGTTCCCATGAATTCTAAGATTGGAATGTTTTGTTTTTATTAATTTATGTATATATTACAAATTTCTTTAAAGAAAAAAAATTGAATAAAATACCCCACATTCTTTTTTCAATATCTCTCATATTAATTATTCATTTTCCTTGGATAGTTTTCAAATAAAAGAAAGTTTTACAATATTTTTTTAAATATTACATGTGATTCAAAAATATTTCAATCCATTAATTAAAGGGATTGAAATTAACTTCAAGATTTTTATGTTTTTATTCTCTCAATCCTAGAAATAATATAGATTTGTTTCCGTTAATCCGAAAATTGAGATTTTAAGTTATATTATTTTATGCATATTTTACAATTTTTTTTTTGTATATCTAAGATTTATCTTTCTAACTAATCAATGTAATGGATTATCTAAAGTTTGATTAATTTGAAAATAATATATTCCTTGAAGTTTTAATTTGAAGTTTTAAAATAACTAAGTTAAAAATAAAATATCAAATGCCAAAATGAGCATAACTCAACTGGCATAAAGTTTGTACTATCGACATCAAGGTTAGAGGTTCGATTCCCTCACCCCACATATTGTCAAAAAATATATATATGTATCCTTGGGCCAAACAAGGAGTTGGGGGAGTTATTAACTCCTCCCAACTCCATTCCCCCTAACTCATCAATCCAAACACCCCCTAATAGTGTAAAAGAAAGAAAAGGAGAAGGAAAAAAAAAAAAAAATTGGTGAGAGGCAGAAGAGAGAGAATGAGTGACTAGTGGGTGTGTGGGGAAGAAGAATTTATTTTTTTAAAAAAATTAATAACTTTCCTTGCATGCTTGTCCCACATCGAGAAATTGATGGGAGTGGAGGTGGATGACACTAACTTTCATATAGATATGTGTGTGTGTCACTCTCACTCTCCCGAGTTTGGGTAAGGTAAAGTTAAATGGGCCTTGGTATACGAGCTGAAAGAGCAATAACCAGTACTATATCGTTTTTAATTTTTTTATATAAAAAAAACCCACTTATATGTTTGGATTGAGCAATTATTGGAGGAGACCAAAGTTATTCGGGATTGAATCAAGTGGTTGATGGAGAGTATCGAGTTCTTGATAACGCGAATCAAATTATTGAGAAAGTCGGTGAGTCCTTGAGAAGAAAAGTTTCTATTGAACTCATCAGTGCTACTCATCAATGTACATTTCTTCCCTTCCTGTTTAAAATTATTAAGATCTATCGTTTTCTCACCTTCATGCACTACTTTTCTTTCTTTCTTATTCTCATTACTACTAGTTAGTTTTCTTTTCATTGCAATTTCGTTTGTCAAAATCATCTTCAGCTGGCACATGGATTCATTATATTGTATATATCAATACTTGTCTTTCAAAACATTATATTCTACGGTAATTAATAAAACTAATGATGAGTCATGGATAATTTTTTTGGGATATTCATTCACCCATCATTCTAAATCCATATATATAACACAATCTATTTTCAAATCACTTTTTCTAACACACATGTTCATTTCTAAAACCTATATTATTCAACATCAGCTTTTTAAAAGTGGATTCTAACAATTTTAAGTTTTGTTTCATATTTTTACTATCTTTCTCACCAAATAATTAAATAAATTCTTTCTCACGGAATGGTAGCAAGTATTTTATTATCTTTATTGAGGATTATACCAAAGTGTTTTGGATTTACTTCATGAAGTAGAAGTTTGAAGTAGCTGAAGTTTAAAAGATGGGTTGATAATCAGAGTGGCTGTAAGATTTAGGTGGTGAGGTCTAATAATGTCAATGAATACACATCACAAAGGTTCAATTTCTTTTGTGAAGAAGATGGGATAGAGCATCAACTCACTGCTTCATATAATCCACAAAAAAACAGAATCAGAGAGAGGAAGAACAAGAGTGTTATGTGTTGGGATTTATCCCCTAAAGCCTCGTAATTAATAGTTTATTTAATAATTAATAATAATTTTGATTATTTTATTTGCAGTATAATATTATCCATTATATGAAAAATCCAAGGTTATTATTGTAATCTTGAATAGTATGTGGTTGACATACGAAAGGATCATGTTCAAGAAATAACCTAAAGGGTCATAGTATATGGATAAGGTTGGGTGCCTTATCTTGGTAAGGCTATTGATACGGCCCACTTTGTAATAGTTACAAATGATTTGATCCAAATTATTCATGTGGAGACATGTGAGTAGGGGTATCTTATACAATGAGTTTGTATAAGACTGGACCACGAAATATTTAATCTCTCTTTATAAATCCATTAATTGAGAAGATTAATATTTCATTAGGATGATCATATGCGACTCGATCTTAATCCTGAGTGAGTTATGAACTCCTGCCTGTGAGGGCTTGTCCTTTGATTTGCATGGATGAGAGTGGCTTTTGTAGCCGATTCAATATGCCTACCATTTTGGGGACTTGACCAAATAGGGAGCTGGGAGCATAATATCACAAGATGGAATTCACTCCTTCCCACATATAGGGTAAGTAGATGAGTAGTTCCCTTAAGTGCTGATTTCGGGACTTGAACAATGGAGCCCCACCCTCTCACTAGCTCGAGAGGGACTTAGTTTATAATTAGATTATAAACAGATTATTCATTAGAGGATCAGTGGTACTTAAGGTGCAAGATGTAATTATAGGGGTAAAACGGACTTTTGACCCAACTGTAATTACGAACAACTCGTGAAGGATCGACTTGCATGTAATGATTATATCTATGGACACAACTTGTCCTACAGTGCATAAGAGTGCAACTTTAGGTTTATAGTGGAGTGACCCTAGAGTTAATGAATGAAAATCGATTAATTAAAGAGTTTAATTAATTAATTTTGTATCATTAAAGCTTATAATCTGTAGGTCCATAAGGTCCCTTTGCTAGCTCATAGTAACACTAAAAAGATCGATTTAGCTGAAAGAAAAATTTGAAGTGTTCAAATTAATATTTAATATATTAGATATATTAAATATAAAAGAGGAAAATATATTTATTGTATTTGATACATTAAATATTAAAATTTGAAATGTTCAAATTAATATTTAATTTGAAATGTTCAAATTAATAATTAATATATCAGATATATTAAATATAAAAGAGAAAAATATATTTATTGTATTTGATACATTAAATATTAAAATAATTAATGTATATTAGATACATTAAATAAAAGATATTTATTAAATTTGAATTGGATTCAAATTAGGAAATAAATGTCGTAGGAGAATTTTAAACGGTTTGAATAAGATTCAAATTTATTAGATAAATGTATTTTAATATATTAGATATTAAAATATATTATTTAATTATTTTCCCTAGACCACTATAAATAGGACCCTAGGGGAGAGTCATCGTGCATTCTTCATAGCACACATCTCCTCAATAGAGAGAATTAGAGAATTCTCTCTATACCTCTTCCTCTCCAATCCCTTGTGGATTTTCTTTTAAGAGGCTCCCACAAGCCTTGGTCCTGTGTTTGAGTCATAGCTAGGAAGACTTTGTGGAAGAGATAAAGATCCACTAGAAGAATCTCCATAATATTATTTTCAAGGTATTTATTGCTTAACCCTTGTATTTTAGTTTAATTCTAAATAAATCAAAGACGATTCATATGCTTCCGCTGTGGGTTTAATTCGATTATTCTCTTCAGAGATGATAAGATGCATATTGCATGAGAAAAACTTGTCAAAAGAATTTTGGGCTGAAACAATAGACACAACAATCTTTCTATTAGATATACTACCTTCATGGGTATTGAAGAAGAAGATGCCCTATGAAGATTGGTTTAACACTAAAACAAAACTGAAAAATTTGAAACTGTTTGGTTGTTTATGCTTTCCTCATGTTCCACAAGTAAAGAGAGACATGTTGAGTGAAAAATGAAGAATTAGGAATCTTTGTAGGTTATAACATGGTGTCCAAAGCCTACAAGAACTATCAACCTCACACAAAAAAAATGGTGATTAGTAGAGACGTTCAATTCTTTGAGGATGAGGAGTGGGACTAGACACGAGAAGTAGAGGTAAAGCAACAAGAAGTCTCTTTGGATCCAGATGAATTGGTTGATGATGTACTAGCTAGAGGGACTGGACTACTGAATGAGGTATATGAGAGAAGAATTGTAGCTGTGTTGGAGCTTGTATGAAGAATCTAAAAGAGATCAGAAGTGGATGGAGGCAATGAAGAAGAGCTAAGTTTGATAGAGAAGAACAAGACATGGGAGCTAGTGGAGAGGCCTACAAACAGGAAACTGATTAGAGTTAAATGGGTTTTCAAGACCAAATTGACTTCAGATGGCTCTATGGATAACCTTAAGATGAGGTTAGTGGTGAAAGGATATACACAAGTTTGGGAGTTGATTTCTCTGAAACTTTTGCACCTGTTGCAAGATTTACACAATCAAGTTGCTACTAGCTATGTCATCTCAACATGGATGGAAAGTGTATTAGCTGGATGTGAAGTCAGCATTCGTGAATGGAGTGTTAAAAGAAGAGATCTATGTATAGCAATCGGATGGGTTTATCACTGATCATGGGCAAATTAGTGTTATTTCTTGGCTTAGTTTTATGCTAGTTTTGCTATGATTATGTGTGCTTTCATGTGTTTTTATGTATATTTCTCAGAAATCGAGCATTTGGAGGAAAATCATAGAATTGTGAGATATTTGGACAAATTTGAGCAACTTAAGGCTATATTTGAGGATTCAAGTGTTGAAGAGGAAGGACAAGGCAATTGGACCCGAGGGTATAGCGTTGCAACGCCATTTGAGAAACCTATCAACCTTGAAGACCCGAGAGCACAGCTTTGCAACGCTGCTTATAGCATTGCAACGCTGGCCGAAGAATATTTTTCCCTTTTTTGCAAAATGCTAAGGATAGCGTTGCAACGCTGTCTCGACTTTATAAAAGGGAAATTTTGCCATTCATAAAGGAGGAGCTGTGTTTGAGAGACCAAAATCCTAATCTCAATTTCTACACTGTCTAAAGGCTTAGAGGAGAGTTTTGGATAGCTAAGGAGGAAACTCAAAGCTCGGGATCGTGAACATCACGTTGGGAACAAGTGTTGGCATGCGACCTGAGTCTAATCTCTTTCTTTCGCTTTTCTTTTGGTTTTAGGAGTTTTGTTATGAACTTAATTGCTGCTTATCATTGTATTTAGACAAGTATTAGTTATGTATTTGAATCTCTATTTATGTTGTGAATCTACGTGTTTACATCTTTTATGCATCTCAATTTTATTGCTTAAACCTTTGGGCATGGTTTTGCATTGTTAGGCTAGATTTAGCTCGAGAGAGTAAATTTATCCATAAGAACAATAGATGCATTACTAGATTTAATTTATTGCACGAGAGTGAGTAAATTAATTCTAGAAGCATTAAGAGAATAACCTAATGCAATGTTTAGTAATGAAAATAGACCGAGAGGTTGATTTCTTGCTAGGCATGAGTTTAATTGAGCTCAAGAGAGGATATTGATCACTTTTTAATTATTAGATTAAGATTAAATGCATGAAATCAATTCTCTATATTCAAAGTTGTGCTTTTATTTAATCAACCATTATGTTTCTCAAAAATTGAACTCCAACCTTGTAAATAGTAGTTTAGATTTTATTTGTCTTTTTTTATCACTTTAAAGTTTGTTTCTCTAAATAAAATTGGGCATAATTAACTTTGACACTTAATTAATTTAAGAACTTCAATCCCTGTGATCGACCATAGCCACTATTATTGCAAATTTTTAGAGGTTCAGTTTATAAATTTATCTGATAGAGCCTTCCACAAGCCCTTTATCAATCACGATGGGCAAAAGCATATGGTTTATTAGTTGAGGAAAGCTCTCTATGGGTTGAAGCAATCTCCTAGGGCATGGTACAACAAGATGGATGAACACTTGCTGAACTTAGGTTTTGTGAAGAGTTCGAGTGAATCCACACTCTATGTGAAGAAATCAAGTACTGATCTTGTGATTGTATCTCTCTATGTAAATGACTTACTGGTGACAAGAAGTGATGTTGCTCAGATAGAGCTGTTCAACCAAGAAATGATGAAGATGTTTGAGGTGATTGATCTAGGTCTGATGCATTACTTCTTGGGTATGGAGATTCAACAAGGAGAAAATGAAGTGTTTCTCTATTAGAAAAAGTACATGAGAGAGATATTGAAGAGGTTCAATATGGAGGAGTGTGAGAGTGTGAACACTCCAATGATTCAAAAGGGGAAGTTGCAGAAGGTTGATGGAGAAGAACCTACAGATGAGAATGTGAACAAAAGTCTAGTAGGATGCCTCATGTATCTCACATCTACTAGGTTTGATATCATGTACATTATAAGTGTCTTATCTATATTTCTTCTCCGTGCAAGTAAGAACCATATGGTTGTTGCAAAGAGGATTATGAGATATTTGAAAGGCACCGTATAGTTTGGGATCAAATTCAGCAAAGTCGAGAGTTTTGAGTTGCAAGGTTACTTAGATAGTGATTGGACTGCGTCATTGGATGATATATGACGAGCACCTATGGGTATTGTTTCACTTTTTGTTCAAGGTGTTTTTCATGGTGTACAAAAAAGCAAGATATAGTGGCTTAGCCAACTGCAGAAGCTGAGTTCATTGCAACAATTGCAGCAGTAAACCAAACTGTTTGGTCGAAGAAGTTAATGCATGACTTGCATCTAAAGCAAGATGAGAGTGTGAAGGTGTTTGTGGATAATCAAGTTACTCTACCTATTTCATTGAATCTAGTTTTTCATGGAAGAGCCAAACATTTTAAGATCAAGTATTACGTTTTGAGAGAGATGCAGAAGGAAGGAGAAGTGCAACTAGTTGATTGCAGCTTAGAGGAGCAAAAAACAGATATCTTCACTAAGTCTTTTAGTGTTAATCGTTTTCAAGCTCTTAGGAGCAAGCTAGGTGTTTGCAACATTTGAGTCAGGAGGAGAATGTTAATTAACTGAAGTTGCAAAGGTCAAAAAATAGTGGAGCCTAAAAAATAGTAAAGGAGAGTCTTGTGCCTAAATACTAGGTAGGGGGCTAGAGTTTATGTAACAACCGGCACTTTCAGGTATTAGTTAAGACTTTAATTTTGAAATTTAAAATTAATTGTAAGGTCAATTTCATGCTTAAAGTTGTGTTGGAATTTAATTTTAGAATTAGCATATTTGAAATTAGAAAAATTGGAAGGTAGAATGGGAAGAAAGAAGGAAAAATGGGATTTAATTGATGTTTGGGGCATTCTTGTAAATTAAGAGTCACTAAGCCAAGCCCAAGCCCATGTTTTAGCCAGGCCCTAATATCCATCTCTACTATTTTTATACTGCACGCAGCCCTAGGTCAAGCCAAGCCGTCATCTTCTCCAACCTTCTCCTCTTTCTCCATGAAAAACAGTCTCCACCATCAATCTCTCTTTCTCTCCCTTTCACTACCAAAAAACTCATCCATTCGAAAGCTTCTTCTTCTTAAACAAACATCCATCGCCGGATTTTTCCTTCACGGGGGTATTGTTCACGACGCGATACTGTTCACGGGCGGTACTGTTCATACCACGATACTGTTCATACCGTGATACTGTTCATACCGCGATACTGTTGACACCGCGATTGCTGTTCATGCCGCTGGTACTGTTCACACCGTCGCCGTCTCCCGATCATCGTTTTGACTCCCGAACATTGCCACGATTTCGTTATGATTTTGGTAAATTTCGACTCCGATTCAATTTTGGATTAAGCCCTTTAAGTTACTTGTGACTTGGTTATTATTATGAATTTTAGAAGGAAAGCATGAAATTCATAATTAGGAAGCATGTCATATTTAGAGAAATCTTACTATAGGTAAATTAGAATTAAATTTTGACTAAGTTTATGGCTATGTTGGAATAGACGGCTTAAAGATTTGGAGAATCATGTGTATTATCAAAAGGACTTACTTGAAATAATAGAGGAATGAAATTATGTTATCTTGGTAACTAGTTAGGGGTAAACTTAGCTACCTAGGTGGGTGAATATTCTTGTTGAAGAATTTAATGCAATCAAATTCATGGTGGGTTCATGTGCGTATACAGTAACTTTAGTAGTTTGCCTAAGGTTCATGAGTTGAATAGGTCAAGTAATAAGTTCTTTTAAATCATTATAGGTTGAGGTGAAAGAACTCCATAAAAGGAGAAAGCGAACTAATGGAGCCAAGGTAACAGACTTTATGCCGGTATGCTTAAATGCAAGTTAGGAACTGAATTGAAAAACTATATTTGAAATGAAAAGCTTTTATAAATGTTTTATTACGATTTTTGATGAATTTTAAAATGCTTTAATATATATGAAAATGGATTTTCACTTGTTGATTGCCAAATATTCTTGTGAATGTGATGCATGTTATATGATTTATGGTATGAGGAATGACATGAGAACTTTGTTTTATGTTGCATCATGAAATGAAAAATTTTAAATGCTTTGGGACCTCATGCATACATTATGTTTTCATGATAAAAATGATTTCGAAGGCTGTGGCAATTACCCCCTAAAATTATTGATGTACATCTATATGAAAATGAGCCTTATAAGGCTATATGAAAAGGAGCCTTACGAGGCTATATGAAAAGGAACCTGAAAAGGTTAGATGAAAAGGGACTTGAAAAGGTTAAATGAAAAGGAACCTGAAAATGTTAAATGAAAAGGAAAAGTTAGATTGGGTTAATTGTCCACATTAAGCCGAAGAGAAAAGTTGAAAGAGAAACGTTTCCGCTATGAAAGGAATTTAGGTCCCACCAAAGGAAAGAAAGAAAATGTTTTCGAAAACTCATTATGTATGTGTATGCATATCCTGACCCGGTAGTGAGGTCACTTACTGAGTATTTTAAATACTCATCCTTTTTCAAAATGTTTTTCTTTTCAGGTAATGGCAAGGAGTATAGCTTCCGCATCTAGTTTATGTTTTATTTAAAAATATTTTGTTAAGTAAACTTAATTGAAGTGAAACTATTTCATTTGATTTAACGTTTTGATTCACATTATGTTTTGCAATGATTTTTAAAGGGATCCCGGACTAAAAGATTTTGATTGTTTAGCAAAAAAAAGTTTAATTCTTTCTGTCTTTTACCAAAGATTTCTAAATTCCATTACATTCATGTAGTAACGTACCTAGAAAGTCTAATAGGATAAGTCGGGTCGTTACAGTTTATTAAATTTAGTTGTTGCTATTTTTAGTGCAGTAAGTTGCTATTTTTATCATTTAAGTATGTATTTATTTTGAGTTGTGAGTAAATGAAATTGTAGACTTTCCCAATTCTCTTCCCTTTTCCTCGAGAAACAAGGCCCAAATACGAAATACAATAGGTTTATTTTTTTTTTGAGCTCAACAATTGCAGGTGGTAGTTTTCTTTTTTCCAACTTGCCCAAAAACACAAAAAGGAACGACCTAGAAAGATGGTCTTCACATCAGTTGCCAAGAAATTGGGGGTGGTACAATTCTTTTGAAATTTCTAATCCTTTTTTTTCTCTTTGACAGTGAAATCTCTAATTCATTTCTTCAATAGATTGAAGATGACAACATTTGGAAAGAATCAACACGCATGGAAAATAGAATGGATAACATGGCCGTACTCATTTGTAAGGCAAAATCAACCTTCTTTCAAAGTCTTTTATAAGCTATAAGGCGTCACACATCAT
Organism: Trichosanthes truncata; assembly: GCA_033996785.1. Lineage (NCBI taxonomy): Eukaryota > Viridiplantae > Streptophyta > Magnoliopsida > Cucurbitales > Cucurbitaceae > Trichosanthes > Trichosanthes truncata. Next base: position 38,820,271 of record JAWPNB010000004.1, on the reverse strand, counting down.
TCATTGATCCAAAGTCAGCAGAAGTTAATGAGAATATTAATGTGATCTCATATGTTAAGTTGATTTACTAAATTCAATACGTGAGTTATTAACATGAAAAAGGAATTAAAATTGTTACAGTATCGAATTTTTTCCTCGGATATTTAAACAATCGTAGTAGTATCTAAAAGTTTAAACGGGCAAATAAAAGTTGATATATTTGTACATATTTTCAAGTGAATTGAAAGAAGGATGAAAATCACAATACACATCAAAGGTTTTGTGGTGCTAATTATTGGTTTATTCAACATCAATATCATCCTTATTATCAGAAAATTTTGGTCCATATCACCCACACTCCATGGCTTTATCTGCAATTTTTTTTTTTTTATCCAAGAAACATGTTTAAGAAAATAGAAACTTGGGGGCATTTTGTTCTTTGGTTTTGAGACATCTACTTATTTTGTTTTGTTTTCCTTTTTGGAGCATTTAATGTACGCCCAGGACCTTTGAACATTTCAAATTTGTAACAAATGAGCTGAGAATAACATGTTGTAACCCAATGAATGGTACTAAAAAATGAATGCTGAAAATTACACCAAGCATGTTGTCATCCAATGAAAGGTACTAGATGTATTTCTATCTTTTGAAAAATTACTAATTCCTTTTGGTACAATGCAATCAAAAGGGAAAGATAAAATAAAAAAGTTCAGTTTAAAATATATATTCTACCCTTCCTATTAATTTTTTTTGGCTTGCTCGCTCGGCCTACTCCCTTGGTCGTGCTGTATAAATTGCCACTCATTAACTTAAATAGCATGCCAAGTGAACATTTAAATAATATTGTTAATTCTAAAGGCGCGTTATAATTAGAAGGTTAAATTACAAATTTAATCTCTCAACTTTCAACTTTGTGTCTATTTGCTCTTTCAAATTTAAAAAGTGTTTAATAGGTTCTTGAATATATCCAATAAGTCTCCAAACTTTACAAGTGTCTAATAGGTCCTTAAACTTTCAACTTTGTGTTTAATAAGTTTCTTAATTTTTAATTTTGTGTCCAACAAGTCCTTGACCTATTCAAAATTTTTAAAAATTCACGGAGATACTAGATACAAAATTAAAAGTTTAGGCTTCCATTAAACGTAAAATTTATTTTTATATATAATAGATTAGTTAAATTTTTTAAATTTCAAGTCTAGGATCCCATTAAATGTAAAATTTAATTTTATATATAATAGATCAGATGATTTTTTAAAATTTTGAATATATCAAGGATCTAATTAGACACAAAATTGAAAGTCCAAAGTCCTATTAGACATTTTTAAATTTCAAGGACCTATTAGTCACAAAATTAAAAGTTAAATGATATTAGTCACAAAATTAAACGTTAAATGATCTATTAGACTCTTTTCAAGGACCAAATAGACACAAACTTAAAAGTTGAGGGACCAAACTTATAATTTAACATAACTAAAATCAAATGTAGGAGATGTAATTGAAACTTTTAAAATTCAATACTAAATAGACAACCATCCAAGTTTAAATACTAAATTTGTAATTTAACTAAAAAAAATCCCATACATCAGTGACTACAAGTATATTCAAGCATCAAAATCTTCCCTCTCTCTCTCTCCCATAATTAAAGGTTTTAAATTTATCCCATTAGCTTCATTATCCATGTATAGGTTAGATTTAAATCATTTACTTGAAAAAAATGAAAAAAACAAAAAGTAGTGAGGCCATGAACCAAAGGTGAAAGGAAACAATTTTAGTTAAATTTGAGCCCTCATTATGAGGATCTCACAGTCCAAGATCAAAGCACCAAAGAAACAACAAAGTTTACAATTAAGCAGGAAAATAGTAAATGAAAAACAAAACAAGATCAAAGAAAAAGGTCTCACGAAGGGACAGAAAACAAGGAAGGAGGCGATGTACTACTCAAGATAGTTTGGACCAGCAACGGTTAGACAAGTTAGACTAGATACTACTCAAAATAGTTTGGACAGAGGAAGGACTCAAACCCTAAAGGTGCGAGTTCCGTTCCCTCCAAATATGATAAATGATCGCACACTAGGCTAACTTCCAAACATAATAGCTATGAAAGTATTTTTTGGAATTGATCTTAGTTCTCACTTCATGACTAGTTCAATCTTCTTTCTCACTTCATGACTAGTTCAATCTTCTTTCTTTGTCTTAGTAGTTTTCAAAAACTTCCGTATGGAAGTATTCAAAGTTAGTATTAAATTCTTGGCATATAAAAATTAAGCATTCTCCCAAAGAAGTTTCTAACAATGTTGTCACATTTTTTGTTGTCAAAAAAAAAAAAAAAAAGTACACACTCACGTACAGTTGGGGACTTCGTCAATAATGGTTATGAGAAAATATAAATTATAAATAAAGAGAGAAGACTCAACGTAGACGTAATAAGAACTCAAAAAAAAAAAAAAAACACGTAGACTTAGAAAAAAAAGCATATAAATATTTAAACAGTCGAAAAAACAATTAATACAATGGGTTTATTTGAGCGATAAATTACAATTGAGTTAAAATACAATTTTGGTGTCTACACTTTGGAACTCATTCCATGTTAGTCTTCATACTTTCAAATCTTCAAATTTAGTCATTTTACTTTCAATAAATCTTAAAATTACTCCTTATGATTAATTTGAAGTTTATTTTTATTTTATCAAATTTGGTAAAATAATAAAAACAATTTTCATTCAAGAAAAAATACAACGAGAATATCTTTCCAAAATTCAGAGTAGGAAGGCAAATGGAGACCATTTTTTTTGGAAAAGTTAACCATAAATGAACAGATAGACTAATTTTAAGCATTACTAAAAGTTCGGAAACTAAATTTGGACATTGAAAAGTACAAGAATTAAATTAGAATAAGTTTCAAATTACAGAGACCAAAATGATATTTTAACCTTACAATTTTGATCTCTAAACTTTTATCTGCCTGTAAGTTAATAAAATTTTTAGAAATAGGTTTAAATAGTTTTTTTTTGCAGTTAGTTTTCTATTAGTTTCAATAACATAAAACTAAGTGTTTTTTGTTTTTACTAATATGATATTAATCATGTGAACTTGATATTAAAAGAATTAATTTTATAATACTCGTGTGACTAAAAATATATTTCTTTATTCACTAAATTAAAAATCAAAATAATTAAACACAAAATAAATTTCCAATTAAACACAAAATTAGGGGAGAAAAAAACTAAAAAACATCAAATTCCTTTTCTTCTTTTTCCTTTCTTTTTCCTATTTTTCTTTGCAAATCTATATGAACAATATTGTTTTGCAATGATTTCAAACAAATTTAGATGCCTTGCTTAAATGATTGATAAAAGTTAACAATAAAAAAAAGATTTTTATGCAAAGTATAGAAAATAATAGTATGAAATTGCAAATTACACCAACATAATTCAACTAATTAATAGATATACTCTCGGCCAAGAGGTTATAAGGTTTGAATTTCCACATCCCATGTGTTGTTGAGTTCAAAAAATAAAAATAAAATAGAACTATGAAAATTGAAGCACTAAAATAAACCTATATTTGAACACGGCATCACCTTTTATGACATAATAAAAAGATATTTCTAGTTCTTCATTATGTCGTGGCAAATCAGCTTTAGGTTATAAATATGAAACAATGGTTTCTAGTTTTCTTCCAAAATCATAGCTTTTGGAGAGAGAGAGAGAGAGAGAGAGATATGTCGGAGCAAAGAGACAAAAGGGTGCTTAATGGGAAAGTGATTTTGTCCAGCCCACGTAAGCGGTATAGATTACTAAAAGTTACCATCCAACTCCAACTCATCAGCACTGTTAATGGTGACCCATGTAAGTTTCATTGGTTTTGAATATTGTATTTATTTAATTCTTGAAATTTAAAAAAATGTCTTTACTCTAATCCAATATTTCTACTTGGCTTATATTCCTTACATGATAGATTAACGTCATTAAGTGTCTATAATTTTTAAAACATTTCAAAGCACTTTTGATTATCAAAAATTTTAAAAAGCACTTTTAATAGATATAACCAGTCTCTCAAATTTTAGCCAAATACTATGAATTTTGGAAAAAAAAAGTTGCTTTAATCATTCATATAAACATTTTGAAAGACATGTCAAACACACATTTAGAGTCTATTTAGAATACTTTATAGTTTAAATACTTTTGAAAAAATAATTTCAATACAGTTGTTATTAATTGTATCTTACATTTTTTTTAAAAAAATATTTTAAATAATAAATTTATTTGGTTGTCCTATATTCAAAAGTGATTTTATTAAATTAAATATGTTTTTATTTCTTACTACATATTTTGATGATTTTCGGTTAACACTTTAAAGTCAATTTTAGATAATCCATATTTTAAGTGTTCTCCAAAAAAAAAAAAAAAAAAAAATTAATTTATCAAACTTTTTTTGAAGCACTTTTTATTTATTATTAATTTTTTCAAAAGTGGTCATGAAAAATCAATTTTTTTTTCTAAAGTTATTATGAAAAATCAATTTTATTTCAAAAGCATTTTTTTTTTCCCAAAAGTTATTCCACTCACACTATGAAAGGATTCATCATGACAACATTCTGTTAATGGTGTGATAGGCAGCAGAACAAGAAACATGAACATGTTACCTAAAATGCCAAAGATTGTTCTAATGAGTTCTTGAGAATTTAATTGTATGCCCTTTTATTCTCTGTCTATATACAGCAAACGAAATGAGAGGGATTATGGGAAAGGAATGTTACTTGGAAAAGGCAGAATTTGTAGAGGCAAGGGAAGCTGTGTTCAATGTCACTTTTGATTGGGATGAAAAAATCATGGGAAAACCAGGAGCTATCTCGGTGACAAACCATCATTATTCTGCCAAATTCTGATCTGTTTACATCATGTTAATAATTTTTAAACTTCCACACATGAGTTGTTTCTATTCTTTTTAATTTAGTATTATATTAGATAAATATGGAGTTTCATTTCAAAATCAATTGATAATGAGATGAGTAACATGTGTATCTTATAAAGATTGTGAAGTCTCTTCATATTTTTAATGTGAGATGCTCAACATGTCCCATCAAGATGGTGCTTCTTTGAGTTTACCATTCTTGAATCGGATTCCAATTTTTTTGGACCGAATACTCATTTGGGTTTCATGGACTCTGATACCATATTAGATAAACATGAGATTTCATCTCAAAACCAATCTTGAGAGGACATGTTGAGGATCCAAGAGTGGTGAACCTAAAGAAACACCATCTTGAGGGGGCATATTGAGGATCTCACATGGAAAAGATAGAGAGACCCCACAATCTTTATAAGATACATGAGCTACTCCTCATTTAGCCAATTGGATTTAAGATAGAATCTCATGTTTATCTAATATGGTATCATAGTCCATGAAAACCCAAATAGGTATTTGGTAAAAAAAAAAAAAGGATTCGATCCAAGAATGGTGAACTCAAAGAGACATTATCTTGAGGAGGCATGTTGAGGATCACACATTGGAAAAATGAGGAGATCTCGCACAATCTTTATAAGATATATGACTTACTCCTCCCATAACCAATTGGTTTTGAGATGAAACCCCATATTTATCTAATACCTAGGACACGTTTGATAACCATTTGATTTTTAGTTTTTGAAAATTGTGCTCGTTTTCTCACCATTTCTCAACAATGATTTTCATCTTTATTAAGAGGACATTTGAATTCTTAGCCAAATTCAAAAAACAAAATACAATTTTTTTAAAACTCACTACTACAAATTTGACTTTGTATGACAGTGAAATACTGTCAAGAACATATTTTTTGATTTTTTTTTTAGTCATTGAATTTGTTGAGGATCCCACATCAAAAAGATGAAGAGACCTCACAAACTTTATAAGATACATAAGTTACTGATCCTCTCATTGTGAATTAGATTTAAAATCATGTTTATCTATTATGGAATCATAGCCCAGAATCCCAAACATGTATTTGGTCCAAAAAATTGTGATATGACCAGATGGTTTTAAGATGGAACCTCATGTTTATCTATTAGAATTAACCCTAAAAAAACTCAATACATGACGGTTTAGAGAAAACCGTTACAAATGTATTATTTATGATAGCTAAAAACTGTCACACCACTAATTTTTCTTAACTTATATTTAATGTCACACTAATTTGTTTAATGACAGTTGTACAATGTCATCACAAAACTAATATAAAAACTACTTTACTGTCAAATATATATATATATATATATATATATATATATATAAGTAAATAACAAAACAAAGAAACTCATAGGTGGAATTAATGCTTTTATAAGCTTACTTTCAAAAATACAAAACCAAAAACCAAATGTTTATCAAATAGGGCTTTATCTTTCACAAATTTTTAGTTCAAACAAAACTAGAAATTAAAATCTACAACTTTAGCTTAGGGAGAGGTTACTATTATCTTAATTAATTAAGCTATGTTTATGTTTGCTCAATAAATTACAACCTTTAAGTATGTGGACCTCTCTCTAAGGTAAAATAAAGATGATGACATTGTCTCAATTCAATTTCTACATCTCTTGATCAGTTGGTCAAGTTCTCAATAGTTAACATTAGATGTATATATAAAGTTTGAAACTTAAATGTACAGTACAGAAGACAAGCTAAATTAGATTTTTATGATATTATTTATTGAAAACTAATAATGACAAGGACTTGGATGCTTTTCTATCCATAAAAGTTCATGTGGACTAAAACAATTGAAAGTTTGTGGATCCAAAAATAAGATTTAGATTTTATTTCTTTACAAACATATAGAGCTGTCCATACTAGTTTGAGTAAAGTTTAGTTTTTATCTCTTGATCCTACTACATGTTTTATTGTTTGATTCAGTACTTAACTATTTATCTAAACACACAATCAAAAGCTTGGAAGTTGAATCTTCGTAATGAAATATATCATTTGGTTGTGTTATTTTTGTAGGCATATCTTCCCAATCAAACACCAATGCCACTTCAAAAGTATAGAGAGGATGGACTCATGAAATTGAGAGGAGATGGTAAAGGAGAGCGTAAAAAATGGGAAAAAATATATGACTACGATGTCTACAATGATATCAGTGATCTCGATTCTAATCCCACAAATATGCGTCCCATTCTTGGAGGATCACACAGGTACCCTTATCCACGCAGAGGAAGAACTGGACGACCACGTTCCAAAAAAGGTAAGATTCAATTTAATTTTCAAGTGATTAGAAAGGGTTCAATATAGAGTTTAATGAATATTGAAATATCAAAACAAAAAATTTTAAAAATATAAAAACGAAAATAAAGAATACACTTTAAAAAATATACACACTTATATATGTTTATGTTTGTTGTTAATTAACAGATGAAAAATATGAGACTATATGCTCGATCAAAGAGATTTACGTTCCTAGTGATGAAAGATTTGGTTACTTGAAGAAATCCGATTTCGATGATCATAAATGTAAATCAGTGCATCAGATTATTAAAGATACACTTAAAGCTTCATTTGGAAAATTTCCTAGACAATTTGACTCCCTCAAAGATGTGTTTGCACTCTATGAACCACGTTCCTTCCAACGACGACCCAAATGTCCACTGCCTCAAGTGGTCAAAGGTATGTAAGGATTCTATCAACAATATCTGGAACCCGGAAACTTAAGTTGACAAATCATGGTATCTAATAGGTTTTGAAATTAGACGAAATGCTCCACAAGTGCCTATCAATATTAATTGAAGAGTAAATGACATTACAAACCTCCTAATATTATACTAATTAAAATAATACTATTGAACTAGAAAGTGAAGCCGATAGACTATTGTATTTATTCATATTCTTGACATATTAAAAGGTTCCAAGTTCAATTCATGATGTTGTTGTAATCTCCATTTCATATTTAGTAGCCAATATGTTAGGCATTATGTAGATCAAAATAATGTATGAATTCTTCTCATATCTGAATTGAGTATGTCTTTTGTGGTGATTTAACATGACATAGGAGGTTCTAAGTTTATTTAACATGGCTTGTAATTCTTTTATAATTCATTTCATATTGATAGTCCATATATGTATAAAATTAACATGTAGTGAATCAAAATAATATTCAAACCTACATATGAAAAAGACTATTGGGCAGTGCTTTCAAGTTTAACTATGCTTTAATTTAATGTTAATACATATTTTCATCAACGCATTAAATACCACTTAGAGGAAATGGAAGTTGACTAGCTAATAATCAAGATTACGGTCTAATTAAACAGATAATAAGACTGAATGGAGGACTGATGAAGAGTTCGCTAGAGAAATGTTGGCAGGAACAAATCCTATGATCATTCGTCGTCTCCAAGTAAATGTTATTTTATTTTATTTTATTTTTTTTGCAAATCTTATTTAAAATTAACTTTTGTCTATTTTTCTTTATAATTTACTTCCATTGAATCTTTGCACATTTAACTACAGGAGTTCCCACCATCAAGCAAGCTTGACCCTAATGTTTATGGTGATCAAACCAGCAAGATAACTAACGAACACATAATGCATAGTTTGGAAGGACTTACGGTAGATGAGGTAAAATTTCTTTTTCTAAAAAATGGCTATATCGATTTAGTATTGTAGCTTCCCTTTTCATTTGATTTGGTCTCTAATCTTTTAAAAGTTTTAATTTCGTCTCTTATGTATTGAATTCTTTTAGTTGAGTTCTTACCATCACTAAATGTTAATGGTGATATATGAATTTTAAATTTAGTAACTTTTATGAGATTGTCAATTGTTAGCATACTAACATTTCAATAAGTCAATTTTCAATAACAATGAACGATTTTGGGTCAAGTCAAAGTTAACACTAGTGCTCATTCACATGAATGAGTTTTTTATTTTATGGACGAGTGGTACCCCTATTTCACCAAATTTAAACATAAAGTATTTTCAACCAACTAGTAAAACATATTTTGATATCACATCATTTTGTTACTCAATTTTAATGTTTTGTGATAATAAAAACTTAAATGAAAAAATCTCCACATATCAAAGATGAAATTGAAACTTTTAAAAAAGTTTAGGTATCAAATTGAAAGACTACCCAAATATTAGGGACTAAAATAAAAATTTGACACAAAATGTTATATTAAAATTTTCCTGTAGTTTTAATAGTTTTAAAAGCCTTATAATTTTGACTTAGTTTCAATTTTAGTCCTATGATTTTAGAACTTTCATTTTGCACGTTAGTTTTATTTTTTTCCTTTATTATAAAAGACATTTTGCAATTCATAATTTATGGTTTAACTTTACATATAGTTTTTCCCTTGAACTTGCGCATCAATTTTTTTTTAATTTTAGTAGTCTTTTTTTTTTAATTTTAATTTTGACTTTGACTCTTTGACTTATTAACACTTTCTAATTTCATCCTTATACAGGCAATCGTGCAAAACAAGCTCTACATATTGGATTACCATGATATACTAATTCCATATCTTAGAAAAATAAATACAACGACTACCACAAGGACTTATGCTACCAGAACACTTCTCTTCCTAAATTGTAATGGGACTTTGAAACCTTTAGCGATTGAATTGAGCTTGCCACACCCTCAAGGAGACCATATCGGAATCTTTAGTAGAATATTGTTGCCACATGCCACAGGAATTAATGAATCACTTTGGCAACTAGCTAAAGCTTATGTTATTGTCAATGACGTTGGACACCACCAACTTGTCAGCCACTGGTAAAGTTCTCCAATCCCTAACATGCTCAAAATAACATAAACATAATAGTTGTTTGAGGATGTATTAAACTATGTTCCAGATTTTTTTTTTTTTAAATTTGTAATAAAAAAAACTTGATCGAATAGTTAGATTTATTATTATTATTATTTTAAGAATTATTCAAGTATTCTGCAAAAACATAAATCATGATATAGGAATAAGTTAGGGTGAAAAGTTAAAACCAACAAAGACTGACCTGATTAACTCAATCGGTTTGGCAACTTTTATGATAATGATCAGTTCAATTTTATGTACTGATTAGTTCAACATTTTTTTTTTTTACTTTTTTTCGCTTCTTTTTTGATTTGGTAAATTTAGTTTTTTTTTTTAATGACAGTTTCATTTTTTTTAGGTGATCAGTTTGGTCAATTAGACCTTGAAAAGGACTTTTTTTTTTAATTATTATTATTATTATTTAAAGAAAGTAATTAGGGTGCATGTCTTGAAACTACAAGTTTGGTCCAACTTATTCAAATTACTTATTGGTAGTCGATTGTGTTAGCTTATTCTTCAGTATATCCTTACACCCTTAGAGTTAAGTGCACATTTAGCCATAAATAATCAACAATGTGGTAATTTTGTTTTGTTCAATTATAAATTTCATCCCTGAAATTTGAACACACTTCTTGAATCTTAAAAAGTTTTAATTACATTTTTTAAGCTTTAAATTGTTTTTATTTAGTCTCTTGTGAATAAACAAAACATGCTAACTTAGTCAAACTCAATTGGCCACATCATGCTAGCTAACTTAGCCCAATTTTATCTAATGGGCATGCTATATCAACATTTTGTTAATAATGTTAACAAGAATGATTAAAATTTATATACTAAATAAAAATAAAATATTCAAAATTTAGAGACTAAATTTATAACGTAATCTAATTTTATTTAAAAAGAAAAACTTTTTTATGTAGTTCTAAGCTATATTTGTTAAGTTAGTTTCTTAAATGTAGATTTTATTTACTTGATTTGCAGGTTGAACACACATGCAGTAATTGAGCCATTTGTTATTGCAACAAACAGACAACTTAGTGTTCTTCATCCAATTCACAAGTTGCTAGTTCCTCACTTTCGATACACCATGAAGATTAATTCTCTTGCCAGGGGAGCCCTTCTTAATGCTGATGGCATTATCGAGAAAACTCAATATCCATCTAAGTATTCTATGGAGATGTCTTCTATGGCTTATCGAAGTTGGGACTTCACTGAACAAGCACTCCCTGCTGATCTAATTAAGAGGTAACCATTTCAAAATATTATTTTTTTTTTATTTCTTATTGAGATTTCATCATGTCATTTTGATCTAATGATGGTTGTTCACTTTGTTTGATAACAAATTTGTTTTCATATTTTATTTAAAAAATTTATAAGTGATATGAAGAGGTCTTAAGTTGCTCATGCTTGGATATATTTCTAAATGATATAACTAGTCCAACCTTGATCTATGGACTTTACATATTCTAGAGAACAAGCACATTGTCACAAACTCACCCTAGTGGCGAGGTTCACTTGACTATGGCTTACTCTCTTCCACACATAACTTTTATATAGATCATCGCCTCTATTAGATTACATTGGGTTCCATCTTAAAACTAATTGGCAATGAGAGAAGTAGCCTATGTATCTTATAGATTGTGAGGTCTCTCTTCATCTTTCAAATGTGGGATCCTCAACATGCCCCCTCAAGATGGTGCCTCTTTGAGTTCACCATTCTTGGGTCTGATCCCAATTTTTTTAGACCGAATACCCGTTTGAGTTTTATGAGCTCTAATACCATATTAGATTACATGAGTTCTATAACGACCCGAATTCCTACGACTCTCTAAATGCGGAAGCACGACCTAGTTACCTCGTTCATGCCCGAAATTTCGGCAGCATGACGGCGTAACTAGGAGAAAACCAAAATTTTCAAAGACCTGGAAAAGACATGAGCACTTCTATATTTCAGGAAATAGACTCAGCACCCACCAAACTACGATACATAGTACTGAGCTCAATAGACAGACAACCAAACCTAAGAGCTTCTAACCAAACACACAAAACTAAAGAATATTTAGGATTTACAAACCAAACACACATCAAGGAACAAGGAAATAAAACTAAAAACTAAAACAGGGAAAAGAAATTTGGTGGAGTCTCCATAATCTCGTCAAGCCGTCTCCTCCGTCACCCGCCTCCTCAATATGCATCAACTGCAAAACAAACAAAGGAGCAAGGATGAGTATAAACATACTCAGTAAGTAGCCCACTTAAGGGTCCAATGTTTAAAGAAACCATACCAAGAAGAAACTGCTCTTACTCACACTCATGCTTAGATTTCAAATATTTCATTCAGTTATTCTAAAAGTCCATTTAACCTTCCACAACATTCACTACTACCTGACCCTAACTTCATGTCATACATGCGAGTCCTAGAACCTAGAACCTAAACCTGTGAAGGTCTATAACCCTCACAATCATCTCAATAGAGAAATCACCCCTATGCTAGCACACAGGCACTAGGGAACGCATTCCCTACGCTCAACATAATGAGAAAAACACCCCTAAGCTAGCACACAGGCTCTAGGGAACGCTCATCATAATAGGGAAATCACCCCTAAGCTAGCCCATCGGCAATAAGGAACGCATCCCTTATGCTCACCACATCACATACGTTATAGACTTACAAACTTGCACGAAACAACAGAATTAGAGTAGGTAGCACCAATCTAACGGGCCTTTGTACTTTCACAACAGTTTTGAAACCTTTTGGGTCAATCCACCTTACCACATTCATCCATCATGCCCAAATCACAAACACAATCCGGAATAAATTTCAAAGTGGTTTAGCTTACCAAATTATTCCATCCTTGATTTTCCTAGCCAAAAAAGGACTCTTTGAATTCTCAAGAATAAGCATCACAACCTAGCTCATCCAAGGTTTAGCTGACCACAACTCACTCTCTACTCATACGTGAATACAGATCATCTACCACTCATCATGTTCAATTTACCTGTACCAACCAAAGTCAAGGGCTAACTTTCACAACCACATTATTTTGTAGGTTACTAGTGTTGTACAATTGTTATAAGCTAGACTAACCACTATAAAAAGAATTTGGAAAAAATACACTTTTGGTCCCTGAGGCTTGAGTTTAGTTGCATTTGGGTCTCTGGATTTTCAAACTTGACATTTTAACCCATGAGGTTTGGAATAATCTTCGTTTTGGTCCCTACCGTCAATACTTTTGGTCCTTTTGTTAAATTTATGTTATGTAGGCTAAAAATATATGTTTTTTATTATTTTTAGACTGGTGTGACATAAATATATTAATTTTATAATGTTAAGTAGTTGATGTGGCAAAAACATATTTATTATTTTTTTTTAATATTAAAAAATTAAAAAAAAATTAATTTTTTTGTCTATTCTTTCTCTCCCTTTCTTCTCCTATTCACCTTCGCCACTGTTTTCCGCTTCCGACTCCACCCACTGATGGCCGATGCCGATTGCCTTATCTTTCTTCTTCATCTTCATTTTCCTTCTTCTTTCTTTTTCCTCTTCTTCTTTCTACTTTCCTCTTTCCCATATCACCGTCATTGAAAGGATTTCTTCTAAAAAGAAGGAGGAACTCCTCCCTCGCTTCAGTTTGATATTTGAAATGAGGGAGCTCTCCTTTGTTTTAGATTAATTTGGATCTTGCCAGCAATGAGGTTTGACGGACGAAGGAAAAAGAAAGAAAGAAGAAGAAGAAGAAAGGAGAAGAAATAAGAAGAGAAAAATAAAGGAGGCGATGGTGAAAGAGACAGCCAATGACGATGTTGGTCGAAGTGGGGAAAAGGAAAGAGAAGGATGGGAGGAGAGAGAAAAAAGAGAGAAAAAAGAAAAGAAAAAATAATATTAAAAATATTTTTTAAATAAAGAAATGTCATGTCAGCTTAATAAAAAAATTAAAAAAATATCCAGTTAGCTTTCGTTAGCTACAGTAATGAAAACCGATGACAGAGACAAAAAACCTATTTTACAAAACGTCAGTGGTTAAAATTTATGAGGTTGAAAACTAAGCGACTCAAATGCAACCAAACTCAAACTTGAGGAACCAAAAGTGTATTTTTTTTTCAAGAAATTTTTATCTCCCTAGGATGAACATTAAGCACAAATGATATGCATATCTAAACTCTAATTGATGTTTTCTTACGTTGAGAATTTTTTATCCCTAGATAACCATATCCTTAACTCAGACCTCAATGCTCCAAAGGGCAGGCGCCACATCAGTTTCTTTAATTTCATAGCTGTCTCATTACTTTGTAGGCAAATACTCGAATTGACTAGTTTGTTAACGACCTAATCATTCTTTTGTAAACAACTCTAAATTTACAAAATTAAGGTATCATTAGCATACATTTTTTTTTCTTATATTCTATTTTTTAAAATTAATTAAGCCTATCTACGAGAAATCTTTTTGTTTAGTATTCACAATTTAAAATATTAATTTTGAAAAATTGGCCAAATTTAAAAACAAAAATTAGATTTTTTAAAACTATTATCTTTTTTTAGATCATAAAATTTGACTATGATTGAAAATTAAAAAAAAAAAGGCTTTGATTCTAAAGAAGTTTCAAAAGCAATATATTAAAAGCCGGTTGTTGGGTAGTGGTAAGAAATGTAGTTTTTATCAATTGTTCTTTTTTAAAATTTCATTAAAATTTCCAAAGTATCCTTAAAAAGTGAGGATAAAATGAGGAGATTGTTAACAAAAAAAAAAGAAAAATTAAATAAATAAAAAAAAGATTGACTTTTTAAAATAGAAAAATAAAAATTACAACCATTATCAAATTGCGGCCTTTGTTTTTAATTTTTTGTTTTCAAAATTTAAGTGTGTACATCATTATGTCTTTATTTCACCTATGATATCACGTTCTTTAAGAAAAATAGTCTTCATAAAAGATTGTTGTCTTTCATTTAAAAAATTAGTCATAGGATGTCCTATTTTAGAAATGACATACATATAGTCTAGAGATTAAAATTAATCTAGTTCTCTTCGGTTTCCAATTTCACTTTATTAAATATAACTTCATTCACGTGTGATTTGTTTAGAGGAGTTGCAATTGAGGACTCAAGCGCCCCACATGGACTTCGATTACTAATAAATGATTATCCATATGCTGTTGATGGACTTGACATTTGGACAGCAATCAAAACATGGGTAGTTGATTATTGCTCCTTCTACTATAAGGATGATGATATGATTTGTAATGATATAGAGCTCCAATCATGGTGGAAGGAGCTTCGAGAAAAGGGTCATGAAGATAAGAAAGACAAACCATGGTGGCCGAAGATGCAGAATGTTGAAGAGCTAATAAATAGTTGCACGATTATCATATGGATCTCTTCAGCTCTTCATGCTGCAGTAAACTTTGGACAGTATGCTTATGGTGGTTTTCTTCCCAATCGACCATCAACCAGCAAAAGCTACCTACCTGAAGAAGGCACAAATGATTATCAAGAGCTAAAGTCAAATTTCGACAAAGTTTTCTTGAAAATATTTACTTCAAACCCACAAGATGATCTTTTGAATATCTCAACCATTGAATTTCTATCCACACATTCTCGTGATGAGTTTTATTTAGGTCAAAGAAGCAATTCAGAGTGGACCTTTGATAAGGAGGTTTTAGATGCATTTGAGAAATTCAAGGGACGACTGCTTGTCATTGAAGACATAATTGAGAGAAGAAACCAAAATTCCACATTGAAAAATCGAGTTGGACCTGTGAAAATGGCATACACTCTACTACATCCTAGCAAGAATGACGGGCTTACATGTCAAGGAATTCCCAATAGCATTTCTATTTGAATATAGCTTGGGATGCTTGAATGACTTTGTATTGTTTTGAGTTTTGATTTTATTTTGTGTACTAATTCATGATTCTTATGGAATGATGAATGTTTCAATAAACGAAGGGGCATGGAGTTTCTCTTTTCTTTATTAGATCAAGTTTAATTGAGTTAGTTCTAATTATACTCCTTGTTTAATCAGTTATAATCAATATATTATAACGTTTGGAAATGTATCTCCAATATTAAAAAGAATTTTTTATTAGATATAATGGGAGTTCAATGTGATATTTTTTTCAATTGTTTTTAAAAGAACACTGAGTTTAGTATGATGTTGAAATAGTACAATTTTAGACAAAATATACTTTTAGTCATTGAGGTTTTAAGTTACTGTCTATTTAGTTCATGAAATTTCATAGGCAATAGGTAGCACATAGGATGAACGTGGTCGAGCACTCTTCATGTCTCCATGGCATCAAGATACTGAAAGAGCTAAATATGGATGGAGGGTTGCGCAAGACTTCAAGAGTGCTTGGAGGAGTTGGATAAATGTGCCATGGGTCAATGTCAACATTACTTCCATAATTTTATGTTTTATGTTTTAACCGTTTTACTTTTTAAAGATGTGTTGCGAAACTATTTTCAGTTGGTCTAACGTTATATTTATGTTTGACAATGTGCTTGTTTGCTACACTAATGCCCCATTGGTATAAAATCAAAGTGAAGTCAAATCCTCCACTTAATCTTGACAGCAGCAAGTATTTCTATATAAAACACCTGTCATAGCTGAATCAATGGACAAACTATTTTTGGGCAAATCTTTGGACTGTTGGGGGCAATTTTCAACCTTATCCTCTGTTGTATCATAGAGATTTTTTCTGCATTATTTCCTTTTTCTTGTAAAAGGCTCTTTCGAACTATGTATATGTCTTTATAACTCTCCTTTCGGGAAATATGAACGTAAGGGAATGAGATTTACTTTTCTGCAACACACTTGAGTTGTACTTTAATTTTACTTTTATTCCATAATCGTCCTTGCTTTTGTCGTAGTGAAGAGAATTTTATTTAAACATAGTATTTATTTAATTTCTAACTTTCACAGATGAACTGTGAAGCATTATGCTTATTTAATCTTTTTATTTTAAAACTATTTTAATTATGTGGAGATTAGAATCGTTTGACCTAAAAAAGGTTATTAACATCTTAATCTTGAGTTATATTCAAATTGACAAATGATTCAAATGTTTATTTGTCTTTTTTTTTTCAACAATTTAATGGTAGAATCGAACCATCAATTTTTTAAATGATAATAAGTATCTTATTCACTTAACTATGTTTGAATTAGCCGGCTTCATTATATATTATTCTCCCTTTAAAAACATTAATAAAATTTGAGAATTTGTATGTGCTTTTATACAGTATTCAAAAGGCAAGGGAAGGTGGGAGCTCGTTGTTCGTGGTTGAAGGTTGGCCGGCTGGAGAAAACGACGTTGCTGGCGGTGAAGGATGCTAAACGTAGGGAGGGCTGGCAACTGTGAACAAGGGAGAGCACAAAAGAGAGAGAAAGAGAGGGGGAAAAAGTTAGGTTCTTTTAATTTTCCCCCCTTTCTCGAAAAATTATTGGATGATCAAGCCACAACGTGGCTCTCTACATAATGATGCCACGTGTGATTGGTTAACCACTAGTTAATCAGTCTAGTTAACTCTTTTTTTCTTCTCTCATTCCTGTTATTATTATTATTTCTTTAAGATTTCCTAGTTGACCAACAAGAAATTAGAGAGATTATTGAATTGGATTTTTCTTTTGACCAACATATTTTTTATTTCTTTTTTACCATATTTCTTTTTTGTTTTATTTTTTATTTTTTCCATTTAAAATCTAAACGTTGCTCCTCTCCTTTCTGTTTTTCGGTTGGGTATGCCTTTTCATTTTTAAAAAAATATAGTCATTGTTAAACTAATTTGAACGTTATTTTTCAAATAATTATTTATAAGTTTGTTAAGATATTTTCAAAATTAACAAATAACATGTTATATCAGCCAAAAATAATATTTAATAAATTATTTAGTTGACAAAAATCAAACATTGCAATTGGCTAGAATGACATTTCAAATTTTAGTTAAAGCAAAGAATATTATCTACAACAATAATTTACCATTATTTATTGTATTCCAACATGGAGAAAATAGACATAATAAAAATGAAAAAAATAATGGTTAAGGTTTCAATTTAAGAAAGAAAAAATTGTTCCTTTGAAAATTAACCAACATTACAATTAATTAAAAAAGCTTTATTAATGTATTAAATTCAAATTTAATTAAATTAATCATGAAAAATATTTAGGGTAAAAAAAATGAAAATTCTATATGAATAGAAAAATAAAACTATAAGGATTCATTTCTTTGAAGTGTCAATGTTTAGCATCATTTTCAAGATTATGTAAGTCGGTAGAATTTAAATCCTGCATAATGAAAAACAAACAAAAATTGTGGTTTAATCAAATGTAAATCTCAATAGAAAAGTTGAAACAAAAAAAGTACGGAAAAAAAAGAAATAAAAAAAATGTTGGTCAAAGGAAAAATCCAACCCAATAATCTCTCTAATTTCTCGTTGGTCAACCAAGAAATCTTAACAAACTAATTTTAAAAAATAACAAAAATGAGAGAAGGGTTGCCGCAATATGAAAATAAAATAAATTATTTTTTTAAAGAAAAAGGGTTAGTTAGATTGTTTAACCTGGGTTAACCAACCACACGTGATATCATAATGGGAGAGAGCCACATTGTGGCTAGATCACCCAATAAATTCTCCTTTTTCTCCTCTTTTCCTTCCCTTTGTTTCTATTCCTTTCTTCCTTGTTTTTTTTTTCCTTTTGATGGAACTTTTTTTAAAACAAAAGTAAAAGTAGAGAGTGATTAAGTGACACGATGATAAATTAGTAAAAAAATATCTACATGACTACATTACTAATAATAAAAATTGTAATCCTATTTTAAAAATTAAAGTGTTTTTTAATTAATTCAAAGAACAATAACTTTAATGGGTTTGATGTTTTATAGCAATATATGTCAAAATTTTATATTTTCCTGACATTTTAACCACTTATATAAAATGAACTTGTTTTTTCTTTAAAGAAAAAAAAGAGATGGAAGAATAAAAGAGAATCTAGTAATAATAAAATTAAAATACATAAATAAACTAATCTAAAAAAAAAAACAAATAGTAAATAAACTAATCTAAAATAAATAAAAAAAAACAAATAGTCTAAAAGAAAACAAAAAGAAAGAATGAGAGAGAGAGATAGAAAGAGTGAGTGAGTGGGTACCAACTAAGAAATTCATTAAGTTTAGGAAAAGATTTAAGCCAAATAATTGAGTTATTTTATTGAAGAATAATGGGGACTCAAATACCCCTTAAACGATTACAAACACCAATTACTTTAAACCAATAAACCACTAACTTAGATGCAGAACGTAGATTTACAAAACTTCCTTTACCCACATTTGCTTACAAAACCTAAAGAAAAAAAATAATAAAAAATACAAGACATAATACAAAACGTTGCCATTTCACTAAAGGAAAATAATGTCGTTTAATCTTCATCTTCAACCTTTTCAACTTGTGCTAGCTGCTGTAACAGAACACCTCCACCTGTTTTAGTGAGCTGTCTTAACTGCCCCACTCAAACTCAACGGTGGTGCGATGACATTGAGTTTCTTCTTCAGCTCAGCGAACTTGAACTCAGACAAGGGTTTCGTTAACCCATCTGCGAGCTGCTTCTCAGAAGGTATATACCTCACCTCGATTTCTTTGGAAAATACTTTATCTCTTAAGAAGTGTACATCAATTTCAACATGCTTGATTCTTGAATGAAAAACTAGATTTGCAGCTAGTGATAGGGCACTAATATTATCACACCAAATTATTGGTGTTTGATTTCCTTTGTAGTCAGCTTCTTGAAGAAGATTCTGAACCCAGGTGATTTCGGTTGCAGTATGAGCTAACGATCTATATTCAAACTCTGTGCTCAATCTGGCTACTACCCGTTACTTCTTTGAGGCCTAAGAAATCAATGAACCTCCAATGAAGTGCAATGGCCAGCAATGGATTTTCTGTCATCAAGGCTGCAACCCTAATCTGCATCAGAATATGTTATAATTTGATAATCATGTGACCTGGGTATGTACAGACCCTGACTTGAGGTTCCTTTTAAGTATCTCAATACTCTTTTGACTGCTTGCCAGTGTAATGTAATGGGATTATGCAAATATTGACTTAATTTGTATATAATTTATGAAATCTCTGGACGTGTATTTGTTACATATTGTAGAGCTCCAATTGCACTTCTATACAAAGTAGGATTAGTCATTATCTGACCATCATTTGTTGTGATGTGTTTACTTGTTACGACTGAAGTAGGACAAGCTTTCAAGTGTGTCATTTTCAAACGATCTAGTAAATCTATGATATAGTTTGATTGATTTAAGTAGAGTCCATTCTCATCTCTGTGTACCTCAATCCCTAAAAGAATATGACAACTCTCCTAGATCTTTGAAGGCAAATTTTCTGGTTAGCTCTTTGACAAATCTATTTATTGCATCTTTGTTGTTCCCTGTTACAAGAATGTCATTAACATAAACCAAAATGTAAATTTTTATCTTGTTGCTCAGTAGATAGAACAGGGAATTGTCTACACGTGAGTTTTTGAAACCCCAATTGAGTAGAACACCTCTTAGCTTCTCTAGGAGCTTGCTTCAAGCCATACAAAGCTTTGTCAAGTTTGCACACATAGTTGGGTCTTGCTTTGTCTATAAAACCTTCAGGTTGTGCCATATACACTAGGAAATTCAGTAAGTTTAAGAAAAGATTTAGACCAAATAATTGAGTTATTTTATTGAAGAATAATGGGGACTTAAATACCCCTTAAACGGTTACAAGCACCAATGACTTTAAACCACTAAACCATTAACTTAGATGCAGAACATGGATTACAAAACTTCCTTTACCCACGTTTGCATACAAAACCTAAAGAAAAAAAATAATAAAAAATACAAGACAGAATACAAAACGTTGTCGTTCCACTAAAGGAAAACAATGTTGTTCAATCTTCATCTTCAACCTTTTCAACTTGTTCTAGCTGCTGTAATAGAACACCTCCACCTGTTTTAGTGAGTTATCTTAACTGTGGGAAAGAAGAAAAAAAATCTTTCCTTCCATGCTTGTCCCACATGGAGAAATTGATGGGAGAGCCTTGGTAAACGAGTTGGGCGTGGACAAAATGATATATATATATATATATATATTTGTAAAAATATTATTTTAATCCGTGTACTTTGAGTTTTGTTTTATTTTGGTTCATATACTTTTAAATGTCCAATTTTAGTCTCTGTACTATCAATAAAGCTTAAAATTGGTCCCTACAGTTAGTTTATTGTTAACTTTTCTTTGAAAAAATTAGTTTTTTATTAGCTTTCGTTGTATAAATTTTAGAAATATTTTCACATTGTGTCTTTTCTTGTATTAAAATTATTCTTATTATTATACCAATTTTGATAAAAATGAACTTCAAACTTATCATAGGGACCAATTTTAAGCTTTATTGAAAGTACAAGTACTAAAATTGAACATTTGAAAGTACAGAGAACAAAATATTATTTTAACCTATCTTTTTCTTATATTTTTAAGGGGAAAACCCCATCTCTTACACGAAACCAAAAACCCATCAACCGAGGAAGCCCTAGAGAGTTGGGAGTGGAGATGGGGTTATCGGGGTTATTGGAAACTGAAAGAAATAAGGTTAATGGTGAAGTAGTTTTATGTAGAGGCAAAAGTATTTCAGGAAGTAATCGAGTTGTTGATGAAGTGAATTGAGCTGTTAATGAAGCCAATCTTGTTTGGGATATTCATTCACCTATCATTCTAAGTGGATATATATAACACAATCTATTTTAAATCACTTTTTCTAACACATATTCATTTCTAAAAATCTAATAAATTTAAGTTTTGTTTCATATTTTTTAGTATATGATGCACGTACTTTTACATTTCCGCAAGCACACGGGTCAAGTAATATAAAATGGTATTCTTACCTAGTATCGAATCCACAGATATTGGTTTTTTAATTCAATTAATTACCATGAATACTCTCACTTAACTTTATTTAGAGAAAGCGACTAAATGAAGATAAACTAAGCTAACGACAAGAAAATAAAAACAAAAAAATTATTGGGAGACACAAACACGAGAGATAACTTGGGAAATGATCAATTACTAAGCTAACAGACAATTATAACCCAATGGACAGTGAACTCATAAGTCTAAAAGCTCTAAGGACATGAAATCTCTCGTCGGTCTCCTCCACTCTCAAATACTAATTAACTAACCTAGGTGTCCCTAGCGCTAGCTAACTCATACAAGGCTTTAAGACTCTTCATTACTGACTTCTAATGTCTATTTATTAATTATGATTGTCACTCAGGTAAATAAGCACTAGTATGCAATTGGGTTCTGCCCAAGTTTCTCTCCATCAAGTTTCCACTTAGAAAACTAGTCAATTAACTAATGCCCAACTAATTAACCTTCATCACCAACTACAATTAATTAACTATTAATCTCGTTGTCACTCGAGTAGCCATTTAATAGCGCATTAAGTTAAACTAAGTATCCTTTATCGAGCTCAACTTAGAAATACCTCAATTAATTAGAGAAACAATGATTAAATGCATTAAGCAAAAAATGCATAAATGATTCAAAACCCTACTAGTCATGAACATCCATAAACTAAGCAATTGGTCCAACAATTCCAACAATTAAGCATCTAAACAATTAAATACAATAAACCCAAGTAATTAGGGACAAGGATATACAAGTTTAGTCCAAACAACACATAAATCCCTAATTTTTCAGCCTATATATATAGTAGCTAAAAGTGAAAGAAAAAAGAAGGAAATGCAAACGGAAGGTCGATCCCAAGTTGATCTCTTCGATCCTCGAGCTCCAAATCTTCAATACCGCTCCAATCCGCTCACAAAATGCTCCCAAAACCTCTAAACATAGCATGGAATCGAGTTTAGGTCGTTTTCCCTTGGTTTGGCCTCCTCAAATTAAAGAGTTTTTATAGCAGGAATCGACGTAGCATCCAAAAACGAGCATGCTGTCAAAATCGTAGTGCCTAGGCACCACAAAGCAACGCCTACCGGCATTTAGGCACCATCTCTCGAGTAGAAAAGCCCAAAAATTGCCTTTTGAGCGTCTCGACGCTCTTGGCTCTTGCTCAACTTTTTATTCTTCATTTTTTTTCCTCTTGGATCTTCTATAAAGCTCTAAAAGGCTTCAATATCCATCAAAATAATCTCGAACACTTGATTTTGCTCTGTTAGCTCAGTTTCAACAAAATAGACAAAAATATGCATAAAAGCTCGTGAATTCATAACAAAACTAGCATAAATATAAGAAATAAAATAGCACTAAATGAGTGATATCAGTATCTTTCTCACAAAATTAAATCCGCTCGGTTATTAGTTTTGCAAATACTTTAGGTTCAAAATTATAGTGTTTTTTTTTAATACCAACTTGTTTGTCATAAACTGTTTTTTCATGTTTAAAATTGAAATAAACACTAATTCATTTCACAATATAGTTATATTTTTTTAAATCGTCGTTGACAACAATTTTTTTTACAACTACAATCATTCCAGACAAAACCTTGTTGTGACCTACTATCATTTGCAAGGTAAATTACAATTTTAATCTTCAAAATTTTTCTTTTAGTTGAGGTTTTTAGAAACAGATCTCTAAGGGGCTGTTTGGGGCGTGGGCTATAATAACATGTGTTATAATAATATGTGGAATACTCTGCATCCCAAACACAGACTATTATAACCACAAACTAAACAACTCTGTATTTTAAACAATATTATATAACGCACATAACTAGCCAAATAACAAGGATAAATATAGCATGATTTGCAAGCTATCAATGGCTTTAGGTCCTTTAGAAATTGAATTTATCCTTCTATTTTACTTTGTTAGATTTAGAGCTTTATTTTGTTCAATTGCAACCAAGTTTAAGAATTTCATCTCTCTTTGATAAATCGGTGTTCAGATAAAACAGAGGCTAACGAATTTGGTAATTGAGTAACAACAATATATGTCAGAATGTTATATTTTATTGACATTTTATCCATTTTATAAAATGAACTTTTTAAAAAAAAAGAATGGAAAAATAAAAGAGAATACTAATAATAAAAATAAATAAATCAGATTCTTGAATTAATTAAAAAAGAGCATAAATAAACGAATCTAAAAGAAAGAACTGAGGGGCTGTTTGGGGCAAGGAGTTATAGGGAGTAAAAGTTAATAAGTCAGGGGAGTTAAGAAGTCTTGGGAGTTATGAAGTCTGTGTTTGGGGTGCAGAGTTGTTTAGTTTGGAGTTAGGAAGTCTGTGTTTGGGGCAAAGAGTTGCAGGGAGTAGGAGTTTTGAAGTCTATGTTGAAGGAATGAATGTTTCACTCTGCAGCGGAAGCATTGGATCATCTTTGATTTTATTTAAAAATAAACTAAAAAATAAGATTAAGCAAACTTACTTGGAGTAAATATGGAGATATTTTCTGGTAGTTCTTTACTTCTCGTGTTCCAAGACTACCACAAAAGTCTTCCTTGCTAGGACTCGAACACAAGATCAAGGCTTGTGGGAGCCTCTTGAAACAAAATCTATAAAGGGATTGGAGAGGAAGAGGTCTAGAGAGAATTCTCTAATTCTCTATTGAAGAGATGTGTGTTGTGTCTAATGGCTCAACCTAAGGGTTCTATTTATAGAGACCATGGCAAATCTTTTTCATAATTAAAATATTATATTTTAATATCTAAAATATTAAAATATATCTTATACTTATTTGAATCTTATTCAAATCTCCTACGATATTTAATTATTTGAATCTAATTCAACTTTTATAAATATATTTTATTTAATGTATCTAATATACATTAATTAATTTAATATTTAATGTATCAAATACAATAAATATATTTTCATCTTTTATATTTAATGTATCTAATATAATAAATATTAATTTGAACATTTCAAATTTTTCTTTCAACTAGATTGATCTTTTAGTGTTACTATGAACTAGCAAGGGGATCTTATGGACTTATAGATTATAAGCTCCAATGATACAAATTAATTATTTAAACTCTTTAATTAATCAATTTTCATTCATTAACTCTAGGGTCCCTCCATTGTAGGACAAGTTGTGTCCATGGATATAATCACTACATGCAAGTCAATCCTTCACGAGTTGTTTGTAATTACAGCTTGGTCAAAAGTCCATTTTACCGTTGTAATTACATCTTGACCTTAAGTACCACAGATTCTCTAATGAACAATTTGTTTATGATCCAACCATAAACGAAGTCCCTCTTTGGCCAGTGAGAGGGTGAGGCATCATTGTTCAAGTCCCAAAATCAGCATATAAGGGAACTACTTATCTACTTACCCTATATGGGAATGAGTGAATTCCATCTTATTGGATTATGTTCCCAGCTTCCTATTTGGTCAAGTCCACAAAATGGTAGGCATATTGGATTAGCTACAAAAGCCACTCTCAACCATGCATATCAAAGGACAAGCCCTCACAGGCAGGAGTTCATAACTCACTCAGGATTAAGATCGAGTCGCATATGATCATCATGATGAAATATTAATCTTCTCAATTAACAGATTTATAAAGAGAGATTAAATATTTCGTAGTCTAGTCTTACACAAATTCATTGTATAAGATACCCCCACTCACATGTTTCTCCACATGAACGATTTAGATCAAATCATTTGTAACTATTATAAAGTGGGTCGTATCAATAGTGTCACTAGGATAAGACACCCAACTTTATTCATATACTCTGACCATTTAGGTTATTTCTTGAACATGATCCTCTCGTATGTCAACCACATACTGTTCAAGATTACACTAATAACTTTAGATTTTTCATATAATGGATAATATTATATTGCAAATAAAATAATCAAAATTATTATTAATTATTAAATAAATCATTAATTACGAGGCTTTAGGGCATAAATCCCAACATGAGTTTGGGGTGCAGATTTGTTAAACTGAAGTTTTGAAGTATGAGTTGATTTAGCTTCTTTTTTTTTTTTTTTTTTTTACTGTTTTTTTCTACAATTTTTCAAAACTTCATTGTTAAGAATTTGTTCCCATGAAATCTAAGATTGGAATTTTTTGTTTTTATTAATTTATGTATATATTACAAATTTCTTTAAAGAAAAAAATTGAATAAAATACCCCACATTCTTTTTTCAATATCTCTCACATTAATTATTCAGTTTCCTTGGATAGTTTTCAAATAAAAGAAAATTTTAAAATATTTTTTTAAATATTACATGTGATTCAAAAATATTTCAATCCATTAATTAAAGGGATTGAAATAAACTTCAAGATTTTTATGTTTTTATTCTCTCAATCCAAGAAATAATATAGATTTGTTTCCGTTAATCCTAAAATTGAGATTTTAAGTTATATTATTTTATGCATACTTTATAATTTTGTTAAAGACTTGTTTTCATCAGTTTTAAAATTGTAATTTAAGATTTGTTTTTCAAGCTTAATAAAATATATATATTTTTTGTATATCTAAGATTTATGTTTCTAACTAATCAATGTAATGGATTATCTAAAGTTTGATTAATTTGAAAATAATATATTCTTTGAAGTTTTAAAATAACTAAGTTAAAAATAAAATATCAAATGCCAAAATGAGCATAACTCAACTGGCATAAAACTTGTACTATCGACATCGAGGTTAGAGGTTCGATTCCCCCACCCCACATATTGTCAAAATATATATATATGTATCCTTGGGCCAAACAAGGAGTTGGGGGAGTTATTAACTCCTCCCAACTCCATTCCCCCTAATCGTCAGTCCAAACACCCCCTAATAGCGTAAAAGAAAGAAAAGGGGAAGAGAAAACAAAAAGAAAGAATTGGTGAGAGGCAGAAGAGAAAGAGTGAGTGGCTAGTGGGTGTGTGGGGAAGAAGAATTTGTTTTTTTTTAAAAATTAATAACTTTCCTTGCATGCTTGTCCCACATCGAGAAATTGATGGGAGTGGAGGTGGATGACACTAACTTTCATATAGATATGTGTGTGTGTGTCACTCTCACTCTCCCGAGTTTGGGTAAGGTAAAGTTAATTGGGCCTTGGTATACGAGCTGAAAGAGCAATAACCAGTACTATATTGTTTTTAATTTTTTTATATAAAAAAAACCCACTTATATATTTGGATTGAGCAATTATTGGAGGAGACCAAAGTTATTCAGGATTGAATCGAGTGGTTGATGGAGAGTTTCGAGTTCTTGATAACGCGAATCAAATTATTGAGAAAGTCAGTGAGTCCTTGAGAAGAAAAGTTTCTATTGAACTCATCAGTGCTACTCATCAATGTACATTTCTTCCCTTCCTGTTTAAAATTATTAAGATCTATCGTTTTCTCACTTTCATGCACTACTTTTCTTTCTTTCTTATTCTCATTACTACTAGTTAGTTTTCTTTTCATTGCAATTCTGTTTGTCAAAATCATCTTCAGCTGGCACATGGATTCATTATATTGTATATATCAATAATTGTCTTTAAAAACATTACATTCTATGGTAATTAATAAAACTAATGGTGAGTCGTGGATAATTTGTTTGGGATATTCATTCACCAATCATTCTAAGTCCATATATATAACACAATCTATTTTCAAATCACTTTTTCTAACACACAAGTTCATTTCTAAAGCCTATATTATTCAACATCAGCTTTTTAAAAGTGGATTCTAACAAATTTAAGTTTTGTTTCATATTTTTACTATCTTACTCACCAAATAATTAAATCAATTCTTTCTCACAGAATGGTAGCAAGTATTTTATTATATTTATTGAGGATTATACCCAAGTGTTTTGGATTTACTTCATGACGTAGAAGTTTGAATTAGCTGAAGTTTAAAAGATGGGTTGATAATCAGAGTGGCTGTAAGATTTAGGTGAGGTCTGATAATGCCACTGAATACACATCACAAAGGTTCAATTTCTTTTGTGAAGAAGCTAGGATAGAGCATCAGCTCACTGCTTCATATAATCCACAACAAAACAGAATCAGAGAGAGGAAGAACAAGAGTGTTATAGAGATGATAAGATGCATATTGCATGAGAAAAACTTGTCAAAAGAGTTTTGGGCTGAAACAACAGACACAACAATCTTTCTATTAAATAGACTACCTACATGGGTATTGAAGAAGAAGACACCCTATGAAGATTGGTTTAACACTAAAACAAAACTGAAAAATTTGAAAGTGTTTGGTTGTTTATGCTTTCCTCATGTTCCACAAGTAAAGAGAGACAAGTTGAGTGAAAAATGAAGAACTAGGAATCTTTGTAGGTTATATCATGGTGTCCAAAGCCTACAAGATCTATCAACCTCACACAAAAAAAAATGTTGATTAGTAGAGATGTTCAGTTCTTTGAGGATGAGGAATGGGACTAGACAAGAGAAGTAGAGGTAAAGCAACAAGAAGTCTCTTTGGATCCGGATGAATTGGTTGATGATGTAATAGTTAGAGGGACTAGACTACTGAATGAGGTATATGAGAGAAGAATTGTAGCTGTGTTGGAGCTTGTATGAAGAATCTAAAAAAGATCAAAAGTGGATGGAGGCAAGGAAGAAGAGCTAAGTATGATAGAGAAGAACAAGACATGGCAGCTAGAGGAGAGGCCTACAAACAGGAAAGTGATTAGAGTTAAATGGGTTTTCAAGACCAAATTGACTTCAGATGGCTCTATGAATAAGCTTAAGATGAGGTTAGTGGTGAAAGGATATGCACAAGTTTGGGAGTTGATTTCTCTAAGACTTTTGCACCTGTTGCAAGATGGAGACAATCAAGTTGCTACTAGCTGTGTCAGCTCAACATGGATGAAAAGTGTATTAGCTGGATGTGAAGTCAGCCTTCGTGAATGGAGTGTTAGAAGAAGAGATCTATGTTTAGAAATCGGATGGGTTTATCACTGATAGTGGGCAAATTAGTGCTATTTCTTGCCTTAGTTTTATGCTAGTTTTTCTATGATTATATGTGCTTTCATGTGTTTTTATGTATATTTCTCAGAAATCAAGCATTTGGAGGAAAATCATAGAATTGTGAGATATTTGGACAAATTTGAGCAATTTAAGGCTATATTTGAGGATTCAAGTATTGAAGAGGAAGGACAAGACAATTGGACCCGAGGGTATAGCGTTGGAATGCCATTTTAAAAACCTATCAACCTTGAAGACCCGAGAGCACAGCTTTGCAAGGCTGCTTATAGCATTGCAACGCTGGCTGAAGAATATTTTTCCTTTTTTTGCAAAATGCTAAGGACAGTGTTGCAACGCTGGCTCAACTTTATAAAAGGGAAATTTTTCCATTCATAAAGGGGGAGTTGTTTTTGAGAGACCAAAATCCTAATCTCATTTATACACTGTCTAAACGCTTAGAGGAGAGTTTTGGATAGCCAAGGAGGAAACTCAAAGCTCGGGATCTTGAACATCACGTTGGGAACAAGTGTTGGCATGCGACTTTAGTCTAATCTCTTTCTCTCGCTTTTCTTTTGGTTTTATGAGTTTTGTTGTGAACTTAATTGCTGCTTATCGTTGTATTTAGACAAGTATTGGTTATGTATTTGAATCTTTGTTTATGTTGTGATTGAATCTATATGTTTACATCTTTTATGCATCTCGATTTTATTGTTTAAACCTTTGGGCATGGTTTTGCATTTTTAGGCTAGATTTAGCTCTAGAGAGTAAATTTATCCATAAGAATAATAGATGCATTACTAGATTTAATTTATTGCACGAGAGTGAGTAAATTAATTCTAGAAGCCTTAAGAGAATAACCTAATGCCATGTTTAGTAATGAAAATAGGCCGAGAAGTTGATTTGTTGCCAGGCATGAGTTCAATTGAGCTTGAGAGAGGATATTGATCACTTCGTAATTCTTAGATTAAGATTAAATGCATGAAATCAATTCTCTATATTCAAAGTTGTGTTTTTATTTAATCAACCATTATGTTTCTCAAAAATTGGACTCCAACCTTGTAAATAGTAGTTTAGATTTTATTTGTCTTTTTTATCACTTTAAAGTTTGTTTCTCTAAATAAAATTGGGCATAATTAACTATGGCACTTAATTAATCTAAGAACTCCAATCCCTGTGATCGACCCTAGCCACTATTATTGCAAATTTTTAGAGGTCCAGTTTATAAATTTATCTGATAGAGCCTTCCCCAAGCCCTTTATCAATCACGCTGGGCAAAAGAAGAAAGTTTATTAGTTGAGGAAAGCTCTCTATGGGTTGAAGCAATCTCCTAGGGCATGGTACAACAAGATGGATGAACACTTGCTAAACTTAGGTTTTGTGAAGAGTTCGAGTGAATCCACACTCTATGTGTAACGCCCGGCTTATTTTCAAGGCATTAATTTCAATTTATGGAATTAAATGGAATGATTTTCATTTGGAAAGTTAGTTTGGAAGGTTAATTTGAATTTTAGAAGGAGAAAAAGGGCATATTTGGAATTGAATAAGTTGTTAAGGGCAACTTTGGAATTTAAATTTTGGTCAAGGGGCAAAGTTGGAAAATTCTTTTCTTTTAGAAAAGAATTTCCATCCTTATCCCTCCACTTTCTTCTTCCTCCCTCTCACGCAGCTCTCTCTCTCTCTCTCTCTCTCTCTCAGCCGAACGCCATCAATCTGCTTCCCCTTTTATTTTTTTTTATTATTTTTTTCTTTCTCTCTTTCCGCCGGTTTTCTTCTTCCTCGCAGGCTGCTCGCCGGCCAACCTCAACTCGCCGGCCTCCTCCTCCTTCTTCTTCTTCCTCCTCGCCGTGAGTTTCTCCGCCGAACGACTCCTTCTTCGCACGAACGTTGGTGGCCGGTCCGTGAGCTCCAGCTGCGTTTTCCTCCGATCAGCTTCGCGAACGCCGGTCGCCGTCGTCCACGTTAGCCTCGCCAGTGTCGGATCCGCAGGTGGCGTCTCGCGGGAAGCTGTGTTTTCGTTCGATTCAGCCAAACCGGTAACCCCAGCTCGCCGGTTCGCGAGTAGATCCGACCGGAAAGGGCCAAATCTGTCCAAATCCGAAGTCAACGCGCTGACCGGAGTCCTCACGCGCCGCCACACGCCGCCACACGCCGCCGTCTCCGATTCCACGTTTCGAGCCGTCTTGAACCTTGGATTGAATGTAAGTAGTTACTTGGATTTTAAGCCCCTTTAATTCATAAATGATTTAGATTTATGTTTGATAAATTGTGACTTGTGAAAGCATGTTTGAAAGTGACGTTCGTGAGGTATTTAATGAATGGTGGTTTTATTTGGAAGTTGCTTGAGCTAGAATTGCCTAAGATGGGAATATAAAGGGAATAGAGGATTTAAAGTTCCAAATTCATTCTAGTTAGTATGTGAGTTAATCTAAGAATTGCCCAAGGTTGTGATTGGTTGAGTTTGAACGTATTTATGGTGTTTTGTGATTAACCATTGGTTGTCTTAAGTCCTATTGTGTTTAGAGGACTGTATTCTGGGTTAATTAATTGAAGAGTTATATGCCACTAGCATAGGTACGGCCTATGGCTACGTGTAGTTCGTATTTGAGAGTACCCTTGAACTAAGGTATAAGTTCTCACGTGAGGTTTGTGGTTATGATCTATAGTGAAAGTTCACAACATTGCGATTGTGGTTATTTATGAAAGATGGGCCTGGATCATATGCTACAAATAACTTCCTAAAAGATTGAGAAGTGGGTCGTTTTAGTGCTGGCCTAGGAAGTATGTAGCCTTTCGGATTAGTTCGTGAGGAATTGTGTCTCGCCAATATGTATATGAGGCGTAAGACGTTATAGTTGTTGAAAGGGCTTGAGGGTTGTTTCCTCTCTTTGTTTATTTGAAATAGGGGGTGGTTTCCCTTGTCAGTGTTTGAAACCTTTGAGCCAATTTGTGTTTGTGATTTGGGGCATGATGAATGAATGTGGTAGGGTGGTTTGACCCAAAAGGTTCCAAAAGTGCTGTGAAAGTATGAAAGCCCGTTAGATTGATACTTCCAACCCTAATCCTGTTGTTTCGTGCGGGTTTGTAAGCCTAGAACACATGTAATGTGATGAGCATAGGGATGCGTTCCTTATTGTCGTGTGCTAGCTGAGGGGATGAGTTCCCTGGTTGCCTGTGTGGCTAATGAAATGAGTATGAGGGTTATAGACCTGCACGAGTTGGGTTCTAGGTTACAGTACTCGCAGTTATGGCTCGAAGATAGGGTCGGGAAGTGTTAAAAGTTGTGGAAGGATGAATTGGACTTTTGAGATGTTTGGTTAGCTGTGGAGTGCAGAAAACTTGAATTTTAGATTGATTGGTTGATTGGGTTCAATGCTTTTGGGTTCAGTTTGAGTTAGGGGCTGAAGTAGAGCACCCTAAAGTTATGCCATACTCAGGGTCGGGGACCGTATTTTATGTGTTCAGAATGGCCTTATGTTTGGGCTGATTTAACGAGTTTTGGATGGGTCCGAATGTGAGTAGAGGGGTACTGGTCGTCCGGATTTCTAGAGTGGTTATGGAACTAAATTCTGGATTAAAAGGGATGGAGGGCTATGTGCCGCTAGCACAGGTATGTGCTTGTGAACTATGGGCCAGGTTGTGAACGTGGTCCGGATATAACAAATGATTTTGGTATGGTAGATTACCCTCGAGATTTCAAAAGAAGTGCGAAAATGCAAGGAGCTTGATAAAATAGGAGCCACCTGATCTTATGTCTCTCCTGGGCGAGTCTGTAATTCTAGGTTGACTATATGTGATGAGAGTGAGGGATTGTGTTCCTTCACTGTGGTGCTAGCTTAGGGGTGATTCCCCAATTATGTTGAGCGTAAGGATTGTGATCGTTAGCGCCTGTGTGCTAGCTTATGTGTGATTCCCCACTGTGTTGAGCGTAAGGATTGCGATCCTTATGGCCTGTGATGCTAGCTTAAGGGTGATTCCCCAATTGTGTTGAGCATAAGGGATGCGTCCCTTATTGTCTGTATGCTAGCATAGAGGGGTGATGTTTTAGTGTATGGAGGCTTGAGAGTTATTTTCTTTCACGGCCTTAGTCAACCTAAGTTACATGGCTCGTTGGTAGTGCTCAAGACAATGCCATACCGGGATGGACTCAGGTAGGGTGTGCGTGTGGTAGTTGGATGGTTGATGAGTTGAGATTAAGAGGCAGATATACGTGCCAGGACAACTTTTGTGTTGATGAGGCTAGCATAGGGGCGTTATCCCCAGAGATGTGTGACGAGCATAAGGGTTACGATCCTTATTGCCGTGGGTGCTAGCATAGGGGCGAGGACCCCAGAGATTTATGTTGGCTAGCATAGGGGCGTTATCCCCAGAGTTGTGTGACGAGCATAAGGGTTACCATCCTTATTGCCGTGGGTGCTAGCATAGGGGCGAGAACCCCAGAGATTTATGTTGAGCGTAGGGAATGCGTTCCCTAGCGCCTGTGTGTTAACCTAGGGGAGATTTATCTATTGAGATGAGTGTGAGGGTTATGAACCTTCACAGGTTTGGGTTCTAGGTAACAGAACTCGCATATGTGACACGAAATTTGAGTCAGGAGGTGGTAAAAGTCGAAGTTTGGTTGAATGAGCATTTAAATAACTGAAGTAAATATTCGAGGTAAATATTTGAAGTATGAGCACGTGTGTAAGTAAAGAAAGTTTGCCTCCATGGTAGGTTATCTTGAAGTTTTGGACCCTTAAGTGGGCTACTTACTGAGTATGTTTATACTCACTCTTGCTACTTTGTTTGTTTTGCAGATTTGAACACATTTCTCGAGGCAGGTGACGTAGGTGATGACTTGACGAGACTATGGAGACTCCACCAAATCCTTTTCCCTGTTTGGCTTTTAGTGTTGTCTCTTTGTTCCTTGATGTATGTGTGGTCTGTAAATTCTAAATATTCTTTAGTTACCGTGTATTTGGTTAGAGTTTCTTAGAATCCTGTGTTGAATGTGAAGCTCAGCATAATTGTCGTAGTTTGTTGGATGCTGAGCGTATTATCTGAGTTATTGAAGTGTTTTCATTCTTATCAGAACGTTGTAAATTTTGGTTTTCTTCTAGTTACGCCGTCATGTTGCCAAAATTTCGGGCATGAGTGAGGTAACTAGGTCTTGCTTCCGCTTTAGAGAGTCGTAGTAGGTAAGGGTCGTTACATTATGTGAAGAAATCAAGTACTAATCTTGTGATTGTATCTTTGTATGTAAATGACTTACTAGTGACAGGAAGTGATGGTGTTCAGATAGAGTTGTTCAACCAAGAAATGATGAAGATGTTTGAGGCGACTGATCTAGGTATGATGCATTACTTCTTGGGTATGGAGATTCAACAAGGAGAAAATGAAAATGAAGTGTTTCTCTATTAGAAGAAGTACATGAGAGAGATATTGAAGAGGTTCAATATGGAGGAGTGTGAAAGTGTGAACACTCCAATGATTCAAAAGGGGAAGTTGCAGAAGGTTGATGGAGAAGAACCTACAGATGAGAATGTGTACAAAAGTCAAGTAGGATGCCTTCATGTATCTCACATCCACTAGGCTTGATATCATGTACATTATAAGTGTCTTATGTAGATTTCTTCACCGTGCAAGTAAGAACCATTTGGTTGCCGCAAAGAGGATTATGAGATATCTGAAAGGCACCATGTAGCTTGGGATCAAATTCAGCAAAGTCGAGAGTTTTGAGTTGTAGGGTTACTCAGATAGTGATTGGACTGCGTCATTGGATGATATATGAAGAGCACCTATGGGTATTGTTTCACTTTTTGTTCAAGATGTTTTTCATGGTGTTCAAAAAAGCAAGATATAGTGGCTCAGTTAACTGCAGAAGCTGAGATCATTGCAGCAGTAAACCAAACTGTTTGGTTGAAGAAGTTAATGCATGACTTGCATCTAAAGCAAGATGAGAGTGTGAAAGTGTTTGTAGATAATCAAGCTACTGTAACTATTTCATTGAAGCTACTTTTTCATGGAAGAGCCAAACATTTTAAAGTCAAGTATTACGTTTTGAGAGAGATGCAAAAGGAAGGAGAAGTGCAACTGGTTGATTACAGATTAGAGGAGCAAATAACAGACATCTTCACTAAGTCTTTTAGTGTTAGTTATTTTCAAGCTCTTAGGAGCAAGCTAGGTGTTTGCAACATTTGAGTCAGGAGGAGATGTTAATTAACTCAAGTTGCGAAGTCAAAAAATAGTGGAGCCTAAAAAATAATAAAGGAGAGTCTTGTCCCTAAATACTAGGTAGGGGGCTAGAGTTTATTAAATTTAGTTGTTGCTATTTTTAGTGTAGTAAGTTGCTATTTTAATCATTTAAGTATGTATTTATTTTGAGTTGTGAGTAAATGAAATTGTAGACTTTCCCAATTCTCTTCCATTTTCCTCGAGAAACAAGGCCCAAATACGAAAATACAATAGATTTGTTTTTTTTGAGCTCAACAATTGCATAAATTTTTTCCAACTTGCCCAAAAACGACCTAGAAATATGGTCTTCGCATAAGTTGCCAAGAAATTGGGGTGCTACAATTCTTTTGAAATTTCTAATCCTTTTTTTTCTTTTTGACAGTGAAATTTCTAATTCATTTCTTCAATAGATTGAAGATGATAACGTTTGGAAAGAATCAACACGCATGGAAAATAGAATGGATTACACGGGCATACTCATTTGTGAGGCAAAATCAACCTTCTTTCAAAGTCTTTTTATAAGCTCTAAGGCGTCACACATCATTAATTCATTGATCCAAAGTCAGTAGAAGTTAATGAGAATATTAGCCTGACCTTATATTTTAAGCTGATTTACTAAATTCAATACGTGAATTATTAACATTAAAGAGGAATTAAAATGGTTACAGTATATAATTTTTTTGTCCGATATTTAAACAATCATAGTAGTATCTAAAAGTTTAAACGGACAGATAAAAGTACATATATTTGTACATATTTTCAAGTGAATTGAAAGAAGGATGAAAATCACAATACACATCAAAGGTTTTGTGGTGCTAATTGGTTTATTCAACATCAATATTATCCTTATTATCAGAAAATTTTGGTCCATATCACCCACACTCCATGGCTTTATCTGCAATTTTTTTTTTATCCAAGAAACATGTTTAAGAAAATGGCAACTTGGGGGCATTTTGTTCTTTGGTTTTGAGACATCTACTTGTTTTGTTTTCCTTTTTGGAGCATTTAATGTACGCCCGCCACCTTTGAACATTTCAAATTTGTAACAAATGAGCTGAGAATAACAACAAATACATGTTGTACCCAATGAAAGGTACTAAAAATGAATGCTGAAAATTACACCAAGCATGTTGTCATCCAATGAAAGGTACTAGATGTATTTCTATCTTTTGAAAACTTACTAATTCCTTTTGGTACAATGCAATCAAAAGGGAAAGATGAAATAAGAAAGAATAATGGACTGGTAAAAGTCCCTTGATTGAAGAAAAAATGTTAAGTTACAAATTTAATTCCTAGCTTTGTTTCAAAAAAAAATTCAATGATGTGTGCGTTTGTTAATTTTTCATTTTGGTTTTATTGAGTTCTTACCATTGATATATCAATGAGTGATGATTTGGTATGATATAAAAATAAGTAAGAAAAGAAAGTATCTCCGTAGCATAAACTAAGAGTAGACGAATAAAAAAGTTCAGTTTAAAATATATATTCTACCCTTCCTATTAATTTTTTTGGGCTTGCTCGCTCGGCCAACTCCCTTGGTTATGCTGTATAAATCGCCACTCATTAACTTAAATAGCATGCCAAATGAACATTTAAATAATATTGTTAACTCTAAAGACGTGTTATACTTAAAAGATTAAATTACAAATTTAATCTCTGAACTTTCAGTTTTGTGTCTATTTAGCCTTTGAAATTTAAAAAGTGTCTAATAAGTCCCTGAATATATCCAATAGGTCCATGAACTTTAAAAGTGTCTAATAGATCCTTAAACTTTCAATTTTGTGTCTAATAAATCCCTGAATTTTTAATTTTGTGTCCAACAAGTCCTTGACCTATTCAAAATTTTTAAAAATTCACAGATCTACTAGATACAAAATTAAAAGTTTAGTATCCCATTAAAAGTAAAATTTAATTTTATATATAATAGATCAGTTAATTTTTAAAAATTTTGAATATATCAACGACTTATTAGACACAAAATTGAAAATTCAATGACCTTAGACTCTTTTTGAAATACAGGAACCAAATAAATACAAACTTAAAAGTTGAGGGCCAAACTTATAATTTAACCTAATTAAAATCAAATGTAGAGATATAATTGAAACTTTTAAAATTCAAGATTAAATAGTCAACCATATAGGTTTAAAAACCAAATTTGTAATTTAACTAAAAAATTCCATACATCAGTGACTACAAGTATATTCAAGCATCAAAATCTTCCCTCTCTCCCATAATTAAAGGTTCTAAATTTATCCCATTAGCTCATTATCCATATATAGGTTAGATTTAAATCATTTACTTGAAAAAAAAAAAACAAAGAAAGACAAAAATCGAAAGACAAAAAAAAGTAGTGAGGCCATGAACCAAAGGTGAAACGAAACAATTTTATTTAAATTTCAGCCCTCGTTATTAGTCATTGCTTCTTTTTTTTTTTTCTAAAGGTAATATAATACTACAGCAAAGAGAGGGCATCACAGGCCAAAGATCAAGGCATAAAAGAAACAACAACAAAGTTTACAAATTAAAAAGGAAAACAGTAAATGAAGCACAAAACAAGATCAAAGAAAAAGATCCCACAGAGGGACATAGAATAAGGAATGAGGCGATGCACCATGCATCCAGGACCAACAACGGTTAGACAAGTTAGACTAGATACTATTCAAGATAGTTTGGAGAGAGAAAGGGTTCAAACCCTAAAGACGTAAGTTCTATATCACCATAAATATGATAAATGACCACACACCAGGTTAATCTCCAAACACGACATGTATGAAAGTATTTTTTGGAATTGATCCTAGTTCTCACTTCATGACTAGTTCAATCCTCTTTCTTTGTCTGAGTAGTTTTCAAAAACTTCCGTATGGAAGTATTCAAAGTCAGTATTAAATTCTTGGCATATATGGTGGGGAAAATTATGCATTCTCCGAAAGAAGTTTCTAACAATGTTGTCACATTGTCAAAAAAAAAAAAAAAAAGTTGTCACACTCGTACAGTTAGGGACTTCATCAATAATGGTTTTGAGAAAATATAAATTATAAAAAAAGAGAGAAGACTCAACGTAGACTTAATAAGAACTAAAGAAAAAAACATGTAGACTTCAAAAAAAGGCATATAAATATTTAAATACTCGAAAAAACAATTAATAAAATGAGTTTATTTGAGCGATAAATTACAATTGAGTTAAAATACAATTTTGGTGCCTACACTTTGGAACTCATTCCATGTTAGTCTTCATACTTTCAAATGTTCAAATTTAGTCATTGTACTTTCAATAAATCTTAAAATTACTCTTTATGATTAATTTGAAGTTTTTTTTTTTTTTTTTATCAAATTTGGTAAAATAATAAAAATAAAATTCCATTCAAGAAAAAAATACAATGGGAATATCTTTCCAAAATTCAGGGTGGGAAGGAAAATGGAGACTATTTTTTTTTAAAAAAAGTTAACAATAAACTAACAGTAGAGACTAATTTTAAGTTTTACTCAATAAAGTTTGGAAACTAAATTTGGACATTAGAAAGTACAAGAATTAAAAAACAATAAGTTTCAAATTACAGAGACCAAAACGATATTTTAACCTTACAATTTTTATCTCTAAACTTTAATCCGTCTGTAAGTCAATAAAATTTTTAGAAATAGGTTTAAATAGTTTTTTCTGCAATTAGTTTTCTATTAGTTTCAATTACATTAAACTAAGTGTTTTTTTACTAATATGATATTAATCATGTGAACTTGATATTAAAAGAATTAATTTTATACTACTAGTGTGGCTAAAAATATATTTCTTTATCCACTAAATTAAAAATAAAAATAATTAAACACAAAATAAATTTCCAATTAAACACAAAATTAGGGGAAAAACTAAAAAACATCAAATTCCTTTTCTTCTTTTTCCTTTCTCTTTCCTATTTTTCTTTGCAAATCTATATGAACAATATTGTTTTGCAATGTTTTCAAACAAATTTAGATGCCTTCCTTAAATGTTGATAAAAGTTAACAATAAAAAAAAGATTTTTATGCAAAGTTTAGAAAATAATAGTATGAAATTGCAAATTACACCTGTTCACATGAGATTTCGATAGGGAAATTTAATACGTGTAAATGAACTTGATTTGTATTAATTTCAGTATAGTGAGTACAATCTCTAATGTATGATCCTCTGATTCTTTCTCTCGTTGTATACTTGACTCGAGGGCTGGAACGCTTGTTCTCGAGGTTGAATCGTCAACTTTGAACTTGTGGAAAAGTCTTCAGCTTTTTGAGCTTGTGGAAAGTCTTCAGCTTGTAGCTTGCTGAAGGTATTCAGCTTGTAGCTTGTTGTTGAAGGGTTTTAGCTTGTAGCTTGTTGAAGGTCTTC
The DNA here is from genome assembly GCA_033996785.1 of Trichosanthes truncata. NCBI lineage: Eukaryota > Viridiplantae > Streptophyta > Magnoliopsida > Cucurbitales > Cucurbitaceae > Trichosanthes > Trichosanthes truncata. The sequence goes on along the minus strand of JAWPNB010000004.1, from coordinate 38,781,070 downwards.
AGCTTGTAGCTTGTTGAAGGTCTTCGGCTTGTAGCTTGTTGAAGGTCTTCGGCTTGTAGCTTGTTGAAGGTCTTCAGCTTGTAGCTTGTTGAAGGTCTTCGGCTTGTAGCTTGTTGTTGAAGGGCTTCGGCTTGTAGCTTGTTGTTGAAGGGTTTTGGCTTGTAGCTTGTTGAAGGTCTTCAGCTTGTAGCTTGTTGAAGGTCTTCGGCTTGTAGCTTGTTGAAGGTCTTCGGCTTGTAGCTTGTTGAAGATCTTTGGCTTGTAGCTTGTTGAAGGTCTTCGGCTTGTAGCTTGTTGAAGGTCTTCGGCTTGTAGCTTGTTGAAGGTCTTCAGCTTGTAGCTTGTTGAAGGTCTTCGGCTTGTAGCTTGTTGAAGGTCTTCGGCTTGTAGCTTGTTAAAGGTCTTTAGCTTGTTGATCTTCCTGGATCGTTCTTGATCTTCGAGGAGTGTTCTTTGTTCAGAAGGTATTTGATCTTCAGGAGCTTATGGAGACTTCACAGCTTTGTTTCTGAATTCTCTCTGAGCTTCTTCAGTTCTGAACCCTTGAAATGAAGGAGGAAGCTCTCTATTTATAGAGTTCTTCATGGGCCCCAGGTGGGCTTGGGCCTGTTGGACTGGGCCCAATTGATATTGGACCAACCCATTTAGATTGGATCTGGTTGACCTTGGGCCAGCCTTTTGGGCCTAGCCATTTGGACTGGGCCTTGTTGACTTTGGGCCATCTTCTTTGAACTGAGCTTGGTTGCCTTTGGGTCTAACATCTAGACTGAGCCTTCAATTTGGGCTTTTGTCTTCCAAATTTCAAAGAACCCAATAGTGTATTTGAACCTGCCATAATTTAATATAGGAATCTTTGCAAATTTAATTAATCCCTAATTAAATATAATTTCGTCATCAATGTTGGGTAATGACGTGACAATTTTGGGTTGGTCGAAATTTCTATTCCAACAAATGCCCCCTTTTCGAGGTTTATACACAAATATGTGTGTGTGAATCTCGAAAAATTATCTTGGAATCAAAGCTTAAGGTGCTCCTAATTTGGACTCCATTTGACGTGTCAATTTAATCAAAATATGGAATTTGGTTCACAATTATGACTTTTTTTTTGACACTTTTTTTTTTACGCCAATTTATCAAAATATGAATTTGAGTCAATATTTTGATTTTCTTTCTGGCATAAAATTTTGATTTGAATCTAGTTTAATTCAAAATCTAAATTTGGGGCAAGGTTAAAATTCTATCCCAAAATTTATTTGAAATTGGATTAGGATTTGGAATTCCATCCAATTTTTGTTTGAATTTGGAATAAATTTTAACTCCCATTTTGATTTGGGATAAAATTTGGATTATGCCCAAATTTTGATTTGAGAGATAAAAATTGAATTTCTATCATGATTTTGACTTCAATAGAGTTAATTTTATCTAATCTTTGATTTGGGATAAAATTTGGATTATGCCCAAATTTTGCTTTGTGAGATAAAATTGAAACTCTACCATGATTTTGATTTGATAGAATTAATTTTATCTAATTTTGATTTGGGATAAAATTTGGATTATGCCCAAATCCTTGTTTGAGGAACTTGAATTTGGAATATGGCCAAATTTTGACTTGGGGTAAAATTCTATTTGATTTGAATTTGGAATAGAATTGCCCATATTTTGATTTGAGGTGGAATTGAATTTTAAATTCTCCTTAAGATTTTGACTCCAAATAAAGTTTGCCCTATTTGCTTGAATTTGAAATTGGACGAATGCTTGAATTTGAGCTAGGATTTGAAAAGTTCCAATTTAAAATAGACTTGGAAATATTCTACATTTTGGGTAGTAGAATAACCCAAATGTTCAAATTTCAGATTTTACTTGGCTGGAGTGAAACAGGATCCCACCTCAAATTGAATTTTACCAACGATTTGAATTTGAATCATATGTAAATCCCCCTTGAAATTGAGATTGTTGAATACACACAATCTTACCAAACTTAAGCGAGAAATGAGCGAATCTCGTTACAATTTTGCTATATATACATGGGCAAGCATAGGTTTTCATCATCTTCAAGTCGTGTCATCGAGAAAATGAAAATGAGGTTTTGGAGTTGATTTGCAGTCGATTTTCGACGCTCTGTTTGGACGCGTCTAGAGGCTGCAAATTGTTGAACTTCACGCTCGCTTGTTTAGCGTGTTTGGTTTTGAAGCTGAGGTGTTCCATGGCTGTCGAAGATAGTTCGTCAATGGGTGCAACTATCGCCGGAGCAAGGAGTGAACTCGCAGTTGCCGCCGCCGCGTCATCGCCCGCACGCCACCGATTCTTCACTTGCCGCTGAGTTCATCGTGTCGTCGCCGTCACTGTGCTTTGTCGGTGGATTTGGTTGAGGCAAGAATAAAGCCATGGAGGAAGACAAACTTTCGGGGAGACGAAGGGATTGGTGAAGAGAGAAAAAATTTTATTTGCCTTCTATGGATGCTTGTAGACACAATATTTCATGGAGAGAGAAGAAATTAATTCTTTTTCCTTGCTTGCAGGTGCATTCATGGAGAACTTGACTTTTCTTCTTTTCCTTTTAATTTTAATGGGCCCATTGTGCACATTTATTCAAGGAGAGAAAAGAAATTGATTTTTTCTTTTTTTTTTTCTTTTTTTTTTCCTCTTTGTACGTTTTTTCTCCTTTTGTTTTTTAACACTTTAACTCCATTTTTTTGGGGTAGTTTTTCACTATGATTTTTTCATTTTTTTTTTTCAACTTCCAACATTTTTTCCTCCCATTGGTTTTGCTAATAAAATGATATATATATATATATATTTTTTTTTTTTTTCAAGATGAAATTAGCAACTTTATCCCGAAGCTTTGCTTCAACGTCAATCTCCATTTGTGAGGTAAGTGAGCTTTCCAGATAAACCAATTCTTCTCTTTGTGAATTTTTTTTCTTTTTGTTCTTTGTTTGCAGCTACAATGCCCCCCAATGAATGAAATTAGACAAGTATAGAGGTGCACTGATATAGAGCCAACACGAGTAAAGGTGATTGGCCCTCAGTGTTCATCCCCTACTTTGCAACAAACATTATGAAGCCTTCAACTTGAAGATGAAAATTTCCAAACTTATCTTCGACAAAAGCCGTTGAACTAACTTCGACAAAAGCACTCGAAGATGAATGCTGGCAAACTTATCACCGACAAAAGTCGCTGAACTCATCTCCGACGAAAGCTGCTTAACTCCCACAAAACTTTCCGAACTTAACTCCGACGAAAGCCTCCAGACTTAACTTCGAGATGAAAGTGAAGCCACCAGACTTTTGAAGACGAAGCAAAGCCGCCAGACTTTGAAGATGAAGCAAAGCCGCCAGACTTTGAAGATGAAGCAGAGCCGTCAAACTTTGAAGCTAGAGCAAAGCTGTCAAAATTTGAAGACAAAGCGAAGCACCAGACTTTGAAGACGAAGCGAAGCCGCCAAACTTTGAAGACGAAGCAAAGCCGCCAGACTTTGAAGATGAAGCAGAGCCGTCAAACTTTGAAGCCAGAGTAAAGCTGTCAGAATTTCAAGATAGAGCGAAGCGCCAGACTTTGAAGACCAAGCGAAGCCGCTAGACTTTGAAGACGAAGCAAAGCCGCCAGACTTTGAAGATGAAGCAGAGCCTTCAAACGTTGAAGCCAGAGCAAAGCTGTCAGAATTTGAAGACAGAGCGAAGCGCCAGACTTTGAAGACGAAGTGAAGCCGCTAGACTTTGAAAATGAAGCGGCAACCTCGGCTTTGAAGATGAAGCGAAGCGCCAGACTTTGAAGATGAAGCGCAGCCACCAGACTTTAAAGACGAAGCAAAGCCGCCAGACTTTGAAGATGAAGCAGAGTCTTCAAACTTTGAAGATGAAGCAGAGCCGTCAAACTTTGAAGCCAGAGCAAAGCTGTCAGAATTTGAAGACAGAGCGAAGCGCCAGACTTTGAAGACGAAGTGAAGCTGCTAGACTTTGAAAATGAAGCTGCAACCTCGACTTTGAAGATGAAGCGAAGCGCCAGACTTTGAAGACGAAGCGGCAACCTCGACTTTGAAGATGAAGAAATGAAGTCTAGGAACTTGGAGATGGAGTGGCGACGAATCCTCCTAAGATGATGGCGGAGTGGCGACGAATCCTCCTAAGATGATAGCGGAGCAGCGGCGAAGTATTCCTTGAAGATGGCGAAGCAACGATGAAGCCTCTTAACTTGAAGATGGCGAAGCAACGACGAAGCCTCTTGAGATCTCCTGATGTTAAGATGGTAGAGCAATGACGAAGTCTTCTGACTTAAAGATGGCAGAGCACGACGAAGCCTCTTAACTTGAAGATGGCGGAACGACGATGAAGCCTCTTGACTTGAAGATGGTGGAGCGACAACCACGCATCCTGACTTGGGAGAAGAAGCGATGACGAAGCCTTCAAACTTGGGAGAAGAAGCGACGACAAAGCCTTCGAATTTAGAGAAGAAGCAACGACGAAACCATCTGACTTGGAGAAGAAGCGACGACGAAGCCTTTGTACTTTGGAGAAGAAGCAACGACGAAACCTTCTGACTTGGAGAAGGAGCGACGACGAACCTTCGAAATTGGAGAAGAAGCGACGACGAAGCCTTCGAAATTGGAGGAGAAGCGACGACAACGCCTTCGAACTTTGGAGAAGAAGCGACGAAGCCTTTCGACCTTTAGTGGGAGTGAGCGACGAACCGATCTTGAAGGGGTTGAAGCTCGCTCATATGCGTCCAACTTGCAACGCCTTGTTTCTAGGAAGAATATGTTTTTTTTTTTTGGAGACTGAACTTAAAAGTTTTTTTTTTTAAGCTGCCTACGTACCCTTTTAGCGAAAGGGATCAAGTCATAACGTAGTTCAATGGAATTTTTTTTTTGGGCCGTTCACCTTTTAAGCTCATGCAGGTCAGAAGCATCATGCAGTTTAGGCTCTTGTGACAAGGAGCTTTTACATTTTAAATGCCCCTATCGTCACCATGGTCTTGATCAGATCCTTCATTTGTAGGATTTGTTATAATGATAAGATTTTTCTTCACCTTCAAAGAATCCTCTGTATTTATGAGAACGGAGAACTTCCTTTTCATACGTGAAGGGACGATACTTCGAATCTTGTTGTGGTTCACTTCATCGAACAGTTCTGCCTTCAAGGATTTCATCTTCCTTTCATGTTGATCGTTTGTTACTTTGAGGCGATCAAAAACAGATGTTGAAGGTTGATTTCTATTCGATGTGGAGACACTTAGCCTTTTGAAGACTGAAGGTCGAGTTGAGACAGAAGTTAGACATTGGTTTTCTTCTTTTGTCGCGGCCATACTCATCCTTTGAAAAACTGAAGGTCGGGTAGTTGAAGGCTTGATGCGATCGAAGACAGAAGACCTTTGCTCAGCTTCTTTTGAATCATCAATTTCTTCTGCATTGGTGTAGTATGAACTTGCCAAGTTTTCTTCCTTTTTTTCAACGGAAAAGAAAGCTCTTGGGAAGAATTCCTTTAAGGTCACCGGTTGGCGAGGTTGGGAACAATTTTATTTCCTTTCCTCTCAGGTTTAGGCTTCCTTGGATCATCCTTTTTTTGATGCTTATTCTTTCTTCTGAATGGGCAATGTTCTTTTTGAACAACATGTTGTCCTGGTTTATTCTGACGAGACATAACAATCAAACCTTTATCTTGATCCTTGATAGGCTTGACCACGTCTTGAATTTTCTTCTTGGCACCTCATGTTGAAACCAAATAGATACAGGTTCTAAGGTTCCAAATTGAACTAGGCGCACCTCTTGATCATGAAGCAAACTAAAGTGTATTTGACTGCATGTGTTTGTTGTCACTGCAGCATGATTTGTTTGAGCTAATTCATCCAGGTCTAGCTCAATTTTTCCTTCTTTAGCTAATCGTAGAATTAGCTCTTTTAGGATGAAGCACTTCTCCACTGGATGACTGATAACTTGATGATACTTGCAATACTTGGGATCATCGACTTTTTCCATCTCTTCCGACCGTTTACATTCTGGAAGTTTGATCAGTCGTGTTTCTAATAGTTGTTCCAACATATCAGGAATGTCAGAATCTGGAAAAGGATAAAATTTTTCTTGTCTTTCCTTCAAAGTTAAGCGACGCCTTCCATTTTCTGGTCGCTTTTCAATCTTATTGTCTTTTGAAGACAACTTGAGAGGGGTTATATTTACAACCATAGATTCTTCTGAAGTTTCTTCGATGCTATTTCCTTTTTTCTTTACGTTAGGGACTATAAGATGTTTGTCTCCTCGACTAGCGATACTTAACTCCATGTCATGGGCACGAGTTGCTAGTTCTTCAAAGGTGCGAGGCTTTATACCTTGGAGGATGTACAGAAGTCCCCAATGCATGCCTTGAATGCACATTTCGACAGCAGACAGTTCAGTGAGATGATCTTTGTAATCGAGACTCATGGCTCTCCAACGATTTATGTAATCGACAACGGGTTCACCTTTTCGTTGTCTAGTGTTTGTGAGCTCGAACATGCTGATGGCTCGTCTTGTGCTATAAAAGCGATTTAGAAACTCTTTTTCTAACTGTTCCCAACTGTCTATTGACTCGGGCTCTAGATCAGTGTACCAGTGGAAAACGTTCCCTTTAAGTGTTCGAACGAACTACTTAACCAGTAGATCTCCTCGTGTACCAGCATTTTCACATGTCTCGATGAAATGTGCAACGTGTTGCTTAGGGTTACCTTTGCCATCGAATTACTGGAACTTTGGTGGTTGATATCCAGTTGGCATCTTCAAGTTATCGATTCTCTTGGTATAAGGCTTAGAATACAGGAGAGAACTTTGAGAAGTCCCACCATATTGAGCTCTGATGGAGTTCGTGATCATGTCCTGAAGTTGTTGCATAGATAGTGAAGCAATCGAAGTTGAGTGTTGTAGTTGATCTTCCTGCACAACGATCTTTCCTTTGTTGCGATCTTTGACGACAGGAGTTTGACTTGATTCGGCGACATTTTGGTTCTCAATTTGGCTCTTTAAGTATGCGATTTGAGAATCTCTTTCTTCGATCGCCTTCATCAAGGTGTTGATTTGCTCATGCATCTTTGCCATTCTTTCTTCCATAGTGCTTGTTTCAGTCATCATGGCAGACACTACGTCAGAATTGAGATCGAACAAAGAATTACACTTAACCAAGAACTTGTCATTAGTAGATGCCCCCGGCAGTGTCATTACTTCATCTTCTTGTAGTCTCAATTCATTGGAGCAACTATGGGTAACAAAACCCGTGTATAAGTTGCTCATGACAGCAACCATCGAAGAAATCTTGTCGAACGTCATTACTTCACTTGTGCTTTGAGTTAAAAGAAAGAGATGAGAGGTAGAAATGGTCCCACTGGGCGTGCCAATTTGTTCACACGAGATTTCGACAGGAAAATTTAATACGTGTAAATGAACTTGATTTGTATTAATTTCAGTATAGTGAGTACAATCTCTAATGTATGATCCTCTGATTCTTTCTCTCGTTGTATACTTGACTCGAGGGCTAGAACGCTTGTTCTCGAGGTTGAATCGTCAACTTTGAACTTGTGGAAAAGTCTTCAGTTTTGAGCTTGTGGAAAGTCTTCAGCTTGTAGCTTGCTGAAAGTATTCAGCTTGTAGCTTGTTGTTGAAGGGTTTAGCTTGTAGCTTGTTGAAGGTCTTCATCTTGTAGCTTGTTGAAGGTCTTCGGCTTGTAGCTTGTTGAAGATCTTCGGCTTGTAGCTTGTTGAAGGTCTTCGGCTTGTAGCTTGTTGAAGGTCTTCGGCTTGTAGCTTGTTGTTGAAGGGCTTCGGCTTGTAGCTTGTTGAAGGTTTTCAGCTTGTAGCTTGTTGAAGGTTTTCGACTTGTAGCTTGTTGAAGGTCTTCGGCTTGTAGCTTGTTGAAGGTCTTCGGCTTGTAGCTTGTTGAAGGTCTTCGGCTTGTAGCTTGTTGAAGGTCTTCAGCTTGTAGCTTGTTGAAGGTCTTCGGCTTGTAGCTTGTTGAAGGTCTTCGACTTGTAGCTTGTTGAAGGTCATCGGCTTGTAGCCTGTTGAAGGTTTTCAGCTTGTAGCTTGTTAAAGGTCTTCGGCTTGTAGCTTGTTGAAGGTCTTCGGCTTGTAGCTTGTTAAAGGTCTTTAGCTTGTTGATCTTCCTGGATCGTTCTTGATCTTCGAGGAGTGTTCTTTGTTCAGAAGGTATTTGATCTTCAGGAGCTTATGGAGACTTCACAGCTTTGTTTCTGAATTCTCTCTGAGCTTCTTCAGTTCTGAACCCTTGAAATGAAGGAGGAAGCTCTCTATTTATAGAGTTCTTCATGGGCCCCAGGTGGGCTTGGGCCTGTTGGACTAGTACCAATTGATTTTGGACCAACCTATTTGGATTGGATCTGGTTGACCTTGGGCCAACCTTTTGGGCCTGGTTGACTTTTGGGCCTAGCCATTTGGACTGGGCCTGGTTGACTTTGGGCCAAGCCATTTGGACTGGGCCTTGTTGACTTTGGGCCATCTTCTTTGAACTGGGCTTGGCTGCCTTTGGGTCTAGCATCTAAACTGAGCCTTCAATTTGGGCTTTTGTCTTCCAAATTTCAAAGAATCCAATAGTGTGTTTGAACCTGCCATAATCTAATATAGGAATCTTTGCAAATTTAATTAATCCCTAATTAAATATAATTTCGTCATCAATGTTGGGTAATGACGTGGCAATTTTGGGTTGGTCGAAATTTCTATTCCAACAACACCAACATAGTTCAAGTAATTAATGGTTATACTCTCGGCCAAGAGGTTATAAGGTTTGAATTTCCACATCCCATGTGTTGTTGAGTTCAAAAAATAAAAATAAAATAGAAATATGAAAATTGAAGCACTAAAATAAACCCATATTTGAACATGGCATCACCTTATATGACATAATAAAAAGATATTTCTAGTTCTTCATTATGTCGTGGCAAATCAGCTTTAGGTTATAAATATGAAACAATGGTTTCTAGTTTTCTTCCAAAACATAGCTTTTGAAGAGAGAGAGAGATGTCGGAGCAAAGAGACAAAGGGGTGCTTAATGGGAAAGTGATTTTGTCAAGCCCACGTATGGGCATGTTTGAGAATGATTTTAGAAATAGTGATTTTAGTACAATTGATATATGAAAAGTGATTTTTATATAATCATTTTAATGTTTGGTTCTACACTTTTAATAGTGGTTTTCATACAATTAAAAGTGACTTTCAATGATTATGAGCATTTTTTAGAGTGACTTTAAAATAACTGTTTTAAGCTAAGTGATTTAATTATAATTAATTTTGTAAAAGTTTTAGTTATAAATCATTTTAATATTTGGTTCCACTCTTGTAAAAGTGATTTAAATTTAATGTTTATTTTCAAAGGTGATTTTAGTATCATCAAATTACTAAAAAGAGTATTACATTTGAAATAAAAAAAAAATAGAAGGTGGTAGACAAAAGTTATACCGAGAGAACTAAAAAATTAAGAGAGCAAAAAATAAAGCTAGAGAAAATTAAAGTTTCAAAGAAAAAAAATGTTAAAGACATGGAGGGATAGAAATTTTAGAGAGATGGACAAAAAATTTAGAGAGAGAAATTTAATAAAGAGCGAAAAAATCGAAAGATAGAGAAATAAATTTAGAGAGATATACAAAAAAATTTGAAGAGAATGATAAAAAATTTAGGGAGAAAAACTTTAATGAGAAAAAAAAAGTTCAAAGTCAGGGACAAAAAATCTCAAGAGCAAAACGTTATAGCAAGAGGTAAAAGATTAAAAATAAAAAAAAAGTTATAGAGATACAAAAATTATAGAGAGATGAACGAAAAAATTTAGAGATAAAAAAAAGTTATTTAGAGAGAGTTAAAACCATTGGAGAGAAAAAAAAGTGAGAAAATGAATAAAAATGTTAAAAAGAGAATAAAGTAAGACAAACATTATAAAAACTTTTGAGAGAGAAAAATTGACATTTTTTAAATAATGATGGATGACTTCAATGGTGACGGTTTTGAAAATACATGTTTTTTGATGGAAATTAATGAATTTTTATAAAAGATGACAGTTTTTACCCATCACAAAAAGTAGGATTTTAAAAAAATATGAAATTATAGTCTTTTTTAAGACAAAATCACTTGGGAATCACCTCCCAAGTGATTGACCGGGAATCACTTAAAATGATTTTGGATGTTTCCAAAATCACTTTCTTATAATTGCCAAACATCACAATTTTGAAGGAAAATTGATTTTAGGCATTCCAAAATCACTCCCAAACATGCCTGTAAGCGGTATAGATTACTAAAAGTTACCATCCAGCTCCAACTCATCAGCACTGTTAATGGTGACCCATGTAAGTTTCATGGTTTTGAGTATTATATTTATTTAATTCTTGAAATTTAAAAAATGTCTTTACTCTAATCCAATATTTCTACTTGGCTTATATTCCTTACATGATAGATTAACGTCATTAAGTGTCTACAGATTTTAAAATATTTCAAAGAACTTTTGATTAACAAAAGCACTTTTCAGCGATAAAACCAGTCTCTAAAATTTTAGCCAAACACTAAGAAATTTTGAAAAAAAAAAATGTCAAACACACATTTAGAGTCTGTTTAGAATACCTTTTAGTCTACATACTTTTGAAAAAAATAATTTCAATACAAATATTATTGTATCTTACATTTTTTTTTCAAAAATGTTTTAAATAATAAATTTGTTTGGTTGCCCTATATTTAAAAGTGATTCTATTGATTATAATTAATATGCTTTTATTTCTTATTACATATTTCGATCATTTTCGGTTAAATGCTTTAAAGTCATTTTTGGATAATCCATATCTCAAGTGTTTCTTCAAACAAAAAAGTTTTTAAATTAATCAAACTTTTTTTGAAGCACTTTTTATTTATTATTAATTTTTTCAAAAGTTATTATGAAAAATCAATTTTATTTCAAAAGCATATTTTTTTTAAAAGTTATTCCAAACACACTATTAAAAGATTCATTACGACATCATTTTGTTAATGGTGTGATAAGCAGCAGAACAAGAAACATGAATGTGTTACCTAAAATGGCCAAAGATTGTTGTAATGAGTTATTGAGAATTTAATTGCACGCCCCTTTTTTTCTCTGTCTATATACAGAAAACGAAATGCAAGAGAAAATGGGAAAGGAATGTTGGAAAAGGCAGAATTTGTAGGGGAAAGGGAAGCTGTGTTCAATGTCAATTTTGATTGGGATGAAAATATCATAGGAAAACCAGGAGCTATCTTGGTGACAAACCATCATTATTCTGCCAAATTCTTCCTCAAGTCTATCACTCTTGAAGTACCTGACTCGGAAAAGATCCACTTTGATTGCAACTCTTGGATTCATCCTAAACGGTACATTACCGATGGTTACATTTTCTTTGCCAATAAGGTAATTCTGATATGTTTACATCATGTTAATAATTTCTAAACCTCCACACATGTGTTGTTTCTATTCTTTTTAATTTAGTATTAGATAAATATGGGGTTTCATTTCAAAATCAATTGACAATGAGAGGAGTAATATATGTATCTTATAAAGATTGTAAAGTCTCTTCATCTTTTCAATGTGAGATCCTCAACATGTCCCATCAAGATAGTGCTTCTTTGAGTTCACCATTCTTGGATCAGATTCTACGGGCTTTGATACCATATATATATATATATATATTAATGACAATTCACTACAATCAATAAAATATTTGTAAAAAGTAGATAACAAAAACTAATAAAAACTACTATACTTTTTTTAGTTTTCAAATTTTGGCTTGGATTTTGAAAACATATGTAAAAAAGTAGATAACAAAACAAAGTAACTCATAGGTAGAAGTAGTACTTTTATAAACTTACTTTTCAAAAATCAAAAACAAAAAATTAAATGTTTATCAAATAGGGCTCTAGCTCTCACAAATTTTTAGTTCAAACAAAACTAGAAATTAAAATCTACAACTTTAGCTTAAGGAGAGGTTACTATTATCTTAATTAATTGAGCTATGTTTATGTTCGTTCTATAAATTACAACTTTTAATTATGTATTAAAATCTACAACTTTAGCTTAAGGAGAGATTACTATTATCTTAATTAATTGAGCTATGTTTATGTTTGCTCTATAAATTACAACTTTTAAGTATGTGGACCTCTCTAAAGTAAAATAAAGATGACATGGTCTCAATTCAATTTTTACATTTCTTGAGTTGGTCAAGTTCTCAATAGTTAATATTAGATGTAAAAAAGTTTGGAACTTAAATGAACCGAAGACAAGCCACATTAGATTTTTATGATATTATTTATGAAAAACTAATAATGACAAGGACTTAGATGCTTTTCTATCCACAAAGTTCATGTGGACTAAAACAATCGAAAGTTTGTGGACCAAAAATAAGATTTAGATTTTATTTCTTTACAAACATATAGAGCTGTCCATACTTGTTTGTGTAAAGCTTAGTTTTTATCTCTTGATCCTACTACATGTTTTTCTGTGTGATTTAGTACTTAACTATGTATCTAAACACACAATCAAAAGCTTAGAAGGCAAATCTTCATAATGAAATATATCATTTATTTGTGTTATTTTTGTAGGCATATCTTCCCAATCAAACACCAATGCCACTTCAAAAGTATAGAGAGGATGAACTCATGAAATTGAGAGGAGATGGTAAAGGAAAGCGTAAAAAATGGGAAAAAATATATGACTACGATGTCTACAATGATATTAGTGATCTCGATTCTAATCCCATAAATAAGCGTCCCATTCTTGGAGGATCACGCAGGTACCCTTATCCACGCAGAGGAAGAACTGGACGACCACATTCCAAAATAGGTAAGATTCAATTTAATTTCTAAGTGATTATAAATGGTTCAATGTAGAGTTTAATGAATATTGAAATATCAAAACAAAAAATTTTAAAAATATTAGACGAAAATAAAGAATAATTAAAAAGTTCAAATATCAGAGTTTGAAAATTTAGAAAGTATAGAGATTAAAAAAAACGAATAAAAGTTCAAGGACCAATAAAATCTAAACTTAAAAATCAAAGAAAACTTGAAAATTATAACTATTTGTTACTCACCAAAAAGAAAAAAAAAATGTTACCTTTCATAGTACAAAAGAAGAATTTCACTATTATTCGTTTTGCCAACAATTGAGAAAATCTACTCACAATCAATTTTCAGAAGAGTATGTATTTTGAATTTTATTGAAGTTACCTTTCACTGTATATTTTTTATTTTTTATTTTTATAAATACAGCATAAATTTAACTTTTCTTATTGTATTTTATTTGTATTCTATATTATACTTGAATGCCACTTTGATTTTGATTATGCTATTTTTGTAGAATTTTAAATTTTTGGTTATATTTGAAAAAATATATTTTTACTATAGTATTTGTGTAAATATACCTAAAACATTCCTAGAATATATTTTTATTTAGTACATAGATTTTCTTTTTTGAGTTCAGCAACATGTGGAGTTGGGAGATCCAAACATCAGACCTCTTGATCTAGAGTATATGCGTTAACTACTTGAGTCATGCTCATGTTGACTAGTACATAGATCTTTTCAATATGTAAAGTGTTTTCTTATATTTTAGAATTTGCAAAGCATTTTTAACATTGAAAATTCCAGAAAAGTGCTTTTCAACTTAAAAAACACATTTTACCACTCTTTAAGATTTTAACCCAACATTATCCATTTGTGTAAAAATACACTTTTAATTGACGCTAAGCACTTAGAAAAATATACCAAACACACACTAACGTTGGATTTTAGAATTTCCAAACCATATTTTATCATTGAAAAATTTAAAAAGTACTTTCAATAAGTTACCGTTTTAAAAATTTTAACCAAACGTATCCATTAAAAAAAAACAATTTTGGTTATCCACAAACACTTTAAAAAATATACACTCTTATACATGTTTATGTTTGCTGTTAATTAACAGATGACAAATATGAGACTATATGCTCGATCAAAGAGATTTACGCTCCTAGTGATGAAAGATTTGGTTACTTGAAGAAATCCGATTTCGATGATCATAAATGTAAATATGTGAATCAGATTATTAAAGATACACTTAAAGCTTCATTTGGAAAATTTCCTAGACAATTTGACTCCCTCCAAGATGTGTTTTGCACTCTATGAACCACGTTCCTTCTTCCGAGGACCCAAATTTCCACTGCCCCAAGTGATCAAAGGTATGTAAGGATTCTATGAATAATATCTCGAACCCGAAAACTTAAGTTGATAAATCATGGTATCTCGTAGGTTTTGAAATTAGACGAAATGCTCCACTAGTGACTATCAATATTAATTGAAGAGCAAATGGCATTACAAACCTCCTAATATTATACTAATTAAAATAATACTATTGAATTGGAAAGTTAAGCCGATAAACTATTGTATTTATTCATATTCTTGACATATTAAAAGGTTCGAAGTTAAAATCACGATGTTGTTGTAATCTCCATTTCATATTTAGTGGCCAATATGTTAGGCATTATGTAGATCAAAATAATGTATGAATTCTTCTCATAACTGAACTGAGTACGTCTTTTATGGTGATTTAACATGACATAATGATAAGAGGCAGCAACAGATCTACAATAGGCCTGGGGGTCCCCCTGAACTTTAGAAATTGTTCTATTAGTATATAAAAAACTATTGAGATGGGTCTTTCGCTCCAGTGGCAATCAGGCCCCTAGCCCCCCTCACAACCAGAGTTCAAATCCAGTAATGGTTTTGAGTAGGGGTGTGCATGGTTCGGTTTGGTCTGATTTTAGAAAAAATCGAGATCAAACCACACCCCTAAGTTTATGAAATAGCTAAACCGAGTAAACCGAAGTACTTGTCGGTTTTGGTTCGAAAACGAACCAATTCACTTTCAGTTTACTCGATTCGATTTTTACCTGATTTTTTGAATGAATATCAAGGGTGACGGCCAGCAAGAGATCAAACAAGGCTGGCTTAAGAGGAAGGTTTCCGACGAGAGAACAACGGTTGTGCAGCCAACGACAAAAGAAAACGAAAGATAGTAAGAGGAGAAGGAGAAGAGACTACTATGGGTTATAACACCATTGTGGATTGTGTCGTCGTTGCTACCACCATGAGTTGTGTCGTCACTGCTACCGCCACAGTGAGTAGTGTGAGATAAAAGAGTAATAAGGAGGAGAGAAAGAGTAGTAGATGAAAAGGGAGGAAAGAAGAAGATAACAACACATGAGAAAAAAAAAAAAAAAAACTTAAGTTAGGGTTAGTCTAACTTGCACCAGAAAAGAGGAAATACATTGGGTTACGTGAGTACTTTGAGTGATTTGAGACTTTGGGAGAAAGAAATAGGCAAATATAAAATTATTTTTCTTTGTTGGCTAAGCTTTTTTGGTTGAGTTTAGGGTTTCTTTAATTTTTTATAATAATCTTCAATTCGGTTCGGTTCGATTGTTTTAAGTTTTGAAAAAACTCAAACCGTGAACCAAACCAAAATTCTACGGTTTTTTAAAGTTATAAACCGAGAAACCTAATTTTTTTTAGAATAACCGAACCACGGTTTGGTTCGATTCTTCAGTTTTCTCGATTTGTTGCAAACCCCTAGTTTTGAGCGCTTAATTTTTTCCCATTTCACTTTTTTGACATATTTTGATATTTTTTTTAATACTTTTTTTTCGACATATTTTCTTATTCTTTTTAATATATATATATATATATATATATTCGTGCGTGTGATTGATTTCATTACCCATGTTTTCTTCCTTTTTTTTTTTATTTTAATATTTTGTTTATATATATGTTTATAAAAGTTTATTACTTTTAATAATTTAAAATTTTATGGAAAACTATAAGTTTAATTATAGTAATTAATTTAGTCTTTTATTTTTTTATAAATTTAAATGGTAAGTCACATTTTATTTAAATAATTTTATCTACAAAGGATTTACCCTTTACAAATATAAAATATAACAATTTTAATTCTAATTTTTTCTTTAAATTTAATTTTCTTTTCTTGATATCAAATATAAATAAAAATAAGCAAAAATATTTTTAAACGTTAGTAAATTATGCTAAGAAACTATAATTATTATAATACAAAAAATTATAATTATTAAGAAGAAAAAAAAAACCATCTTTCCTTCCATGCTTGTCCCACATGGAGAAATTGAGGGAGGGCCTTGGTCAACGAGCTGGTCGTGGACGAAATGTTATCTTTTTCTTTTTCTTTTTTTTAATAAAAAAAACAAAAACAAAACAAAACAAAACCAAACCCACTTAGGGTAAAAAAACCCATCTCTTACACGAAACCAGAAACCCATCAGTTCAGTTGAGGAAGCCATAGAGAGTTGGGAGTGGAGATGGGGTTATCGGAGTTATTGGTAAGAGGAAGAAAAAAGGTTAATGGTAAAGTAGTTTTATGTAGAGGCAAAAGTATTTCAGGAAGTAATCGAGTTGTTGATGAAGTGAATCGAGCTGCTAATGAAGCCAATCGATTTCGGGATAAAATCAGCGAGTGCTTTGGAAGAAAAGTTTATGTTCAACTCATCAGCGCTACATATCAATGTAAATTTTTTTCCTTTTCCTTCATTTCTCTTACCAATAATTCTTCACTCTTTTAAAATTATTAATCTTTTTTAGATCTATAGTTTTCTCCACCTTCATGCACTACTTTTCTTTCTTGTTCTTAATTACGACTAGTTTTCACAGCATATTCAGTTAGCAAATAGTTGTGTTTGAAAACATTATATTGTACGGTAAATAAAACTAATAATGATGAGTTCGATTTGTTTGGGATATTCATTCACCCATCATTCTATTCTAAGTGGATATACATACCACAATCTATTTTAAATCACTTTTTCTAACACAGTCATTTCTAAAATCTAACAAATTTAAGTTTTGTTTCATATTTTTTAGTATCTTTCTCACACAATTAAACCAGCTCGGTTATTAGTTTTGCAAATACATTAGCTTCAAAATCATAGTGTTTTTTTTTAATACCAACTTGTTTGTCATAAACTGTTTTTTCATGTCTAAAATTGAAATAAACACTAATTCATTTCACAATATAGTTATTTTTTTTAAATCATCGTTGACAACAATTTTTTTTTACAACTACAATCATTCCGGACAAAACCTTGTTGTGACCCACTATCCTTTGCAAGGTAAATTACGATTTTAATCTTCAAAATTTTTCTTTCAGTTGAGGTTTTTAAGAATAGATCTCTAAATGATCTCTAATATCAATTTTCATATTAGTTTAGTTTGGAGCCTTTTACTATTAATTATACGATATTAATAATGCTAAACGTAGCATTAAAAAATAATTTTTTATTACTCATGCAGGAAAAATATATATTTTTTAAAAAAATTTCTTTACTAAATTAAAAATCAAAACAATCCAGCTCAAAATAAACTTCAAATTGTTAGAAATTTTAAAGCTGCCAAACGAAATATTTTTTTAAGTTCGAAGAATAAAATAAAATTTAAACATATTTCATTGGATAAAGAATTTATGGATGAAAAGATGACACGTTTATTGAGAAGGCTGATTGGATGACTGACTACATGACCTCCACCCATACAATGCAAAGTCAAAAGATATTAGCTAAATCATAAATTTCGTGTTTACCTTTAGTTTCAATTTAGTCTCTATAATTTGATTTTTCTCGTTGATCATTTTTAAGTCTACATAGCCAATATGGTAATTTAAACAAAAATATTTATTGTTTTATTGTTAAGGCAATCAACTTTGATTGTTTATTATTATTTTTTTAATTCAACAAATGTAAGAGGGGAAGGTCGAACCATCAATCATAGAAAAGGTAATATGTGCTTTATTCATTAGACTATTCTCATTTTGCCAATATTGTTCCTTTAATTTTTTTTGTTTATTTTCTTACAAGAAAGGTTATCAACACGTCTTAATCTTGAGTTACACTCAAATTAATAAATGACTCAAATGTTTACAAGCATTTTTTTTAGTTCAATAATTTAAGGATGGAATTCGACCGTCAATCTTTTGGATGATAATAGATATCTTATCTACTAAGATGAGTGTTTATCTGCCTTCCTCCTATATTATTCTCCCTTTTTAAAAAATTAATGAGTTTTTGGGGATTTGGATGTGCTTTTATACAGCATGTAACAAGCAAGGGAAGGAGGGAAAGAAAGCTTACCTTGAAGAGTGGACTACCAAAATGAAATCTGCCCGTGGAGGGGATTTTGTGTCACTTAAAGTCAATTTTGATTGGGATGAACAGATGGGAATTCCAGGAGCTTTCTTGATAATAAACGAACATTCAACTAATTTTTACCTGGAGTCTCTCACTCTTAAAAATGTTCCTGGCCATGGAAGGATCCATTTTGACTGTAACTCTTGGATTTACCCTAATTCTATAGAATCCAAACGTATTTTCTTTGTCAACAAGGTAATTCTTCGTTTAAATTTTATTTCAGTTTTTTACTTCTAACATTAGTAATGGCCTTAATGTGATATTCAACTTTTGGAATTGAAGAGACACTAATGCATGCTAGCTAGCTTATTGCTAATTAAAAACATTGAAAGATAAGTTCTTTTTTAAATGATCTAAACTCTTATATGCTGCATAGAATTATTAAGCTAGGAGTCTTGTTAAGCATTAGTCTTAAGATTGTTGTTGATGATCAAAAGCTATCATAAAATACATCCTTTTTATACTCCTTGGCTAGGATATCTCTCTGTTTGTTATTAATAATATAACCATCAATAAGATCGCCAATTTGAGCCTAGATCAACTAGCTAGTTAAGGGATATGCCTCCACCTAGAGATTAAAAGTTCATATCCTCCCTCCAACGAGAGAACTCAAAAAAAGAAAAACAGAAAATTAATTAGATCCATAGAGAATGTGAAAAGGTGTAGCAATAATCATATTCAAGAGTGGAAACAAATTTTATGGGTGACAAAATTATATATATATATATATATATATATATATATATATATATATATATATATATATATATACTTAATTATACTTAATATTATTGTTTAAATGACCATATTTACTATGTATGGACTCAGTGTACCACTTAATTAGACTTGTTAAAAACAAGGTGAATTAAAATTACCTTGGATAAAGGCCACGACTATTCACTCAGTCCAGTTGAAAATCTCAACAGAGAAAAATTGAAAGGAGTTGTTTGGAGCGTTGATTGAGTTATAATAATCTGTGAAGTTATATAATATGTATTCAGGATAGAGTTATTTAGTCTGGATTATTATAGTCTGTGTTTAGAATGCAACAAACTATTATAACACACGTCATAAACAGCCTCAACGAATTTGTTTGGTTTAGATATTAAAAAAAATCAATCAAGAGAAGAAGGTTGTATTGTATTTTTTTCTTTTAGTTTTGAGAGAGAAAAGAAAAGTCGTGTACCTTCTGTAAACCCCCTTCTTGAAGATCTCGAATAAACTTCCATGGCTGCTGCTCTTCGATAGCAGTGGATGTAGGCATTCTTTGCCAAACTATTGGAGACACTAAGGGGGCGTTTGGAGCACCGTTTTGGAATCAGAACCCTTGGAATCAGAACCCTGGGGAGTTTGTTCTAGGGGTTTTGAAGCCCTGGGAATCAGAAAACAGTGTTTGGGGTGCAGTGTTCTGAAGTCTGGAAATGAGAAAACAGTGTTTGGAGTGCACTGTTCAAAACCATAGGGCTGTGTTTCAAACCCATTGGGTTTTGAACACAGTGGTACAAACAACGTTTTGAGTTTGGATTCCAAAACTACCCAAACCCAACACAGTGCTCCAAACACCCCCTAAAGGAAATGGTAGCTTGTGTATTCGAGAGAAATTTACCGAGGGTGAAAGTTCAAGAAATCAAGCAACACGTCATTCCCATTCTAGAAGCATCACCTAACAGAATTGCAGAGTATTTCATTTTCTGTCATGATTTTTTATTCTTTGTTGCTTGGGTTTTTCGAAACCCTAAATCAAGTGTATATAAGAGAGTAGTCCTCATTCAAAATCAATACACATAAGAAAGCATTCTTCCTCTACCTTTAGTCCTTTATTTTGACGAACCACTTTAATATTTGTGTTCATCATCTTCTTCTCTACTCTTTTCTGATTTTCGATTTGTGGTAAGTTTTCATGCTTCTTCTTCTTCTCCTACATTGTTTGCATGTATTCTGTGATAGAGAGGAAAAGAAATTTGTCTTTTTAGTCACGAAAGAGTAAAGGTGCAAGTAAAAGAGAGAGAAAACTTTAATCTATTGATGGGTGATAGTAATGACTTTTGATTTGACAACACACCGAATATTCACGTGGGGTTGTTTTTTATACAAATTGGTTCAACATCGTCACTTAATCCTATAACATTTTCATAACATATAAAAATTGAATTTTTTTTTTATACAAATTGGTTGTGTTTTTACAACATCATCACTTAATCCTATAACATTTCAGACATCCTATAACATTTCGGATATGCCTGTGAGTGATTTGAATGATTAAAATCAGTTTTGTGGTATTTAAAATCATTCCAAAACATGCTTTTAATTATTCAAATTCAATTTTTATATGTTATGAAAATTTCATTTAAAAAGTGTAAAATCAAAGATTACACTTGATTTTGAACTATTAAAACCATGTTTTTGAGTAGTTTTGAAATAAAAAATTACTCCCAAACATCACTCCCAACTTTTAATTAGCTTATTATTAATTGAAACTGTAAAACCCAAATATGTCCCAAACTTAACCATTCATGTTTCTAAACACATTGCATGTTGAAAACCTTGAAAGGCATATCTTGTAAATGAAATATTTCATGGTCATGGTATTTTTTAGGCATATCTTCCGAGTCAAACACCACAGCCACTATGCAAGTATAGAGAGGATGAGCTCATAAAATTGAGAGGAGATGGAACAAAAGAGCCTAAAGAAGGAGAGAGGATATATGATTATGATGTTTACAATGATCTTGGTGGTCAACGTTCTTGTTCAAAAAATCCACGCCCAATTCTTGGAGGCTCGAACGACCACCCTTATCCTCGCAGAGGAAGAACTGGACGAAGACATTCATTCCGAGGCAAGATTTACTTTAATTTTTAAATTTTTAAAAATGGTTCATTTGTGGAGTTTAATGAAAGTTGAAACACTAAAACTAAAATTAATTATAAGACCAATATCTTCATTAGTTATGTTATATATATCTGTTGTTAACTAACAGATGGCAGATGCGAGCATAGATCAATATCTAGCATTTATGTTCCTGGCAATGAAACATTTGGTCCTTCGAAGAAGGTTGAATTCGTGGCTAACCAATTCAATGCAACATTTGTTCAACTTCGTTCTTCCTTCGGTCCTAAAGAATTTGACTCCTTCGAAGATGTAGAACTTGTTCTCTATAAAATACTTAAACATCTTAAAAGTGATAAAGCGTTACCGCCAATTCCATTGCCCCAACTGATCCAAGGTATGTAATTTCTTGTCGTAAATATAATTTATCATTATTTAAATCTTTTTACTTTTAAATTCAACGATAGTTTAGTAGATAAACCTACTTTTTACCTTTTTTGAGGTTCAAGTTTATTCTTTTCTATTATTTCATTTGGGGTGGTTGACATGTTAAGCCTTGTAAGTCAAAAATAATTTCTTAACAACTTAATTAGTATAGCATGACTTTTGAGGTTAGAGATGATTTGATTAATGTGGTCTCAAAATTGAGACTAGAAGAGATTTAATGTGATATAATAGGTCCTAAATTCAAATCTTTGCATTGTTTTTTTTTTTATTTACATTTTAATACTCCACTTATTTAGGCATCATGAATATCGATGACAGTGAGTAGAACTTTGAGTCTAATTGTAATTGAATATGATTATATCATAATATGAAGTTTTAAAGTCCAAAATTTGAGCTCTTTAGTTCATATTATTAGTATGTTGTAGATTAACATAATATTGAGCCTACACACATTAAGCGGATTATTAAGTAGAATTTTTAAGTTTATCAGTGATTATATTTAATTTAATGTTAATGTATATATTATCACATTTTGAATACGAGTGGAGATTGGATTTAAAGATGACTAATTATAACTACTATGCTATCATGGTCTATTTAAACAGGTAACCTACATGGATGGATGCTTGATGAAGAGTTTTCTAGAGAAATGTTGGCCGGAGAAAATCCTGTGGTCATTTGTCGTCTTCAAGTAAGAGACAATATTTCTTTTGCAAAATTTGTTTACGATGAACTTTTGTAAATTTTTCTTTTTAATTTCTCTAATTGAATCTTTACATATATAAACTACAGGAGTTCCCACCATCAAGCAAGCTTGACCCTACTATCTATGGTGATCAAAACAGCAAGATAACTAAAGAACACCTAAAGAATAGTTTGGATGGACTTACGGTAGATGAGGTAAATTTTTATTATTTTGAAAAAAAAAACATTCGATCGAGTCTTATGCCCAGTTTGATAACCATTTGGTTTTTGAAAACTGTGCTTGTTTTCTTACCATTTTTCTACAATGGTTTTCATCTTCTCTACAATGGTTTCCATCTTTTTTAAGAATTTTTTTGAAGACACTTGAATTTTTAGCCAAATTCCAAAAACAAAAACAAGTTTTTGAAAACTACTTTTTTTAGTTTTCAAAACATAGCTTGGTTTTTGAAAACACATATAAAAAGTAGATAAGAAAACATGGAAAGCGATAGGTGGAAGTAGTATTTATAGGTTTAATTTTCAAAAACCAAATGTTTATCAAACGGGGCCATAGTTTTTGATTTTATGTTATTTCTTTTCCTTTTTTGCATTTTATTATAAAAGATAAATTGGTTTATTCACTTTCTTATTTTGTCCTTTAACTTCCAAAAATCACAATCAAGTTTGCCCATCACTTTGTTATTTAAGGGGGCGTTTGGCGCGCAGAGTTAAGTTGAGTTGGGCAGAATTGAATTGAGTTGAGTTGGGCATAGTTAGTTTGTCACTGAGTTCAAAAGTCTATGTTTGTGGTGCAGAGTTGAGTTGAGTTGAGTTGAGTCAGAAAGTCTGTGTTTGGGATGCAGAGTTGAGTTGAGTTGTCAGGAGTATCTGGTGTAGTTTTTGTAACCCGAAGTAATTAAACTGATTTTTAGTTGACTATTTTTGTTTCCTTTATTTTTATTTTTTCAAATCATTCATCTAGAAACATATTTTCCCAACTTTCCAACACTTAATTCAGATGTCCACTTAAAATATATTTATATCTATATCTATATCTATATCTATATCTATATATATATATATATATATATATATATATATATATATATATATATATATATATATTTCAACATTGATTTTTTTTTTTTTTTAAAAATCATTCTTTATCTTTTTTTTTTAGAAATTAACTTCTTCCAAACTATAGGCAATGTAGCATTGTTTTCTCTTTCTGCTACACATTGAACTTCTTTCAATTTATATAAATCAAATATTTGCATTACACATTGAATTTCTTTCAATTTATAGAAATCAAATGTTGTATTCTTTCTAACAACAAATAGCAATTGATGAATGAAAAAAATGCAATGTACTTGTATTTTTTTTTTCTTTAAACACAAATTGAACTTCTATCAAAATATAGAAATCTAAGGTTTCATTTCCTAAACACACATTGAACTTCTTTGAAACTTACAAATGAGGACCTTATTATGATCTTTTTCAATCACTAATAGGGTCTTCATTATGAGGGAGTTTTGTTTAAAAAATACATTGACCATTACATATTCTTTTTTTCTTTTTTTTTGCAAATGAACATTGTTTGTTTACATTTGTTTAAACACATGTACTAAATTGAACATCTTTGGAAAAGAGAATGCCAATATTTTACTTTTTCAAGATGACAAGAAAATGACAATATATTTCGACATTAGTGTCATGTAGGAGTAGAATATTCACAAAATATTAGCCTATTTACATGATTCACAAAACATAATTATGGTTCACAAAATTTAAGTAATGGCCAACAATGGCTCGAGTTCGTAAGTTCGAAGAAAGATTGTTGGAGCAGAGAGCCAGACCAACTAAGTACATGTGCATTTCATATTATTTTGAACCATGGGAATGTCGTCGGTCGCTGGAAATTGTCCAACAAACTAACATTAATTAACCTCAACCTAAATCAACAAATTAAATGAAGTAATCTCAATATAAATGATCAAATTACTTCAATAATCACAACCTAAATCAACAAATTAAATTTATCGCAATCACTCATAACTAAATAAATTTATACAAGTTCAACACAAAAATTAAATAATAAACAATCACATAAATTAGAATTATTAAAATAAAAATTAAAAAACAAAACTTACAGTGGAAGCTTGTAGAGAATAATGGCGGTGGAGGCGAAGAAGATGATGGTGGCAGTGGAGGAGAGCAGCGGAGACGATAGCTATGGTGGAGAGCGACGGAGGTAGTGGTTGTGGCGGAGAGTTATGATGGTAGGGAGGAGGAGGAGGAAGAGGAGAAGAAGAAGAAGACGAAGAAGAGGAAGAATGAGGAGGAGATGAGGAGGAGGAAGAGAAGAAGAAGAAGAAGAAGATGAAAAAAAATGAAGAATGCGAAGGAGGAGGAGGAATAGAAGACATTTGGGCGGCGATGGCTGGAGCAGAGAGGAGAAGAAAAAAAACGAAGAAGATGGAGAAAGAATGAGTTGTAGATGAAGAAAAAAAAGTTAGGGTTTTGTAACTGTAACTTTTCCCGACACTATCTTAAACTTGGTCAGAAAAAGTCATCTCTCCCGACGCCATTAAAAGAGCGTCGAGAAAAGTAGGAAGCGAAAGAAAAATAAAACAAAAAATTAGAGTTTTGTAAGTGACCTTTCTCGACGCCACTTTCAATGCGTCAGGAGAAGTAAACATTTTTCCGACACGATTTTAAAATCGAGTCAAGAACAATGACCTTTCCCGACACGCATAAAATGGCGTCGGGAAGGACACTTTTCCCGACGCATTAAAAGTGGCGTCAAGAAAGGTAACTTTTCTCGACACTGTTTTGTGCATCGGGAAAAAGTGCTTCGGGAGAAACCAAAATTCTTGTAGTGTGTTGTGGGCGATAGTCGTTGGAGACGGTGCAGGCGGTGAACGCTGGTTGCTGAATATGGTCGCCAACGATTGCTGTTGATCGTCAAAGAAGGTAGTCGACAGTGGTCGTCAGTTGCCGCATATGGTCGTCGGTCGTTAGAGAAGGCCGCCGGCAGTGGTCGTTGGTCGTCGAAGATGTTGCGGGTCGCAGGAGGTGGCTGTCAGCCGCCAGTCACCGGAGGTGGCCACCGGTCGTTGGAGAAGCGATGATAAAATATGTTAATAAGGTTACTGTACAAGTCGATGGAGTTAATATCCTAACACTTTAGCAAGTTGGTAGAGTTGAGTTTTTTTGTGGGGAGTTAATTTCTCCATGGGCCAAACGGTGAGTTGGGTTTAAAACCCAACTCAACTCAACTCAACTCAGGGGGCCAAACACCCCCTAAGAGAAAAAGAATCTCCAAGCTTTGAGTTGACTGGAAAGGTTATATTATTATAATATTATGACTTCTAATAAACTCCATTTTTTGTTCTTGTTAAAAGGATCAAAAGTGAACTGAAAAAACATAATGGTTATTTATCTCATTTCCTTGATCAAACAAGTGCTCAACCGACACCTATATACATCCACACCAAGGAGTATATAAGTAGAGATTCTGAAAAAGCCTATTTGATCTTGTGATGGA
Organism: Trichosanthes truncata; assembly: GCA_033996785.1. NCBI lineage: Eukaryota > Viridiplantae > Streptophyta > Magnoliopsida > Cucurbitales > Cucurbitaceae > Trichosanthes > Trichosanthes truncata. The sequence continues at coordinate 38,755,361 of JAWPNB010000004.1, read as the reverse complement.
TCAAAGCGTGTGATCAAGAGGCCAAGGGCTACTCCCTTTACCTCATGAAATGATTGTCGATTTCAATATTTTTCATTCTTGCATAAACATGGGGATTGATTGGAATATTTAAAGCACTCAAGTTGTCACAAAAGAGTTGGGGTGGTTGCATCATGCATATGCCAAAATCGTCTTTAAGGATGAAAGGTCTTTGGGTGATGTTTGGGCTCTTATTAGGTTCAATGTTTTGTTGTGGACTTCGGTGGATAAGTCCTTGTGTAACTATTTGTTAGGTCTTATTTTGCTTGATTGAAGACTCTTTCTTTAGTTTGTCTCCTTTTGTGGGCTCCCCTTTTTTATATGCCCTTGTATTCTATTATTGTTTATCAATGAATGTTTGGTTTTAAAATAATAATAATAATAATAAAAGCTTAACCAAGTTAACTCTATTGTAGTGATTGTCATGGCTTGATATTATGTCTTTGAGGTTTATCTTGAAATTGTTTGCCATTTCTTTGACTCGCAATAGCTTGTTGTACTTCTTCGAGTGTTGGGGCATCCTCCTCGATCCGTGTCACAAAAAAGTTGATAGTGTTATTCTTATAAAAGGAGATTTCATAGTTGATAAGAACAACGACCCTCGACATATCTTCACAATGGTATGATATTGTTCATTTTGGGCATAAGCCCTCATGGCTTTGCTTTTGGTTCCTCCCAAAAGGCCTCATACCAATGGAGATAATTGTCCTCACTTATATCCCATGATCACTCCCTTCCCTAGCCAATGTGGGACATTGTTTGCACTCCTAACAATCCTCCCCTTGAACAAAGTACCACACTTGAGTCTCCCCTCGAGCAAATCCATCCAACTCCCAACTGAGAGTTTGCTTTTCATCTCGAAGCAACATCCAAATAGAGCGCAAGGCACGTATCACATTGTGAGATATTCCTTGATGGTGGCGATCACACCATCTACCAACTTATCCCCTTGAACAAAGATCTACGTCCTCTGTCAGGCAAACGTATGATAGAGTTATATTTGCTTGTCGCTGCAAGCTCTTTTTTGTTCAATTTGGAGATTCATCCACAATGTTGTGTAACTATAAGGCTCACTAATCTTTGTTCCACTTTGAGGATTTTTCTGACACACAGCTAGGTTTAAGACCATGGCTCTGATACCAATTGATAAGGATAACAACGCTTGACATATCTCCACAATGGTATGATATTTTCCACTTTGGGCTTAAGTCCTCATGGCTTTGGTTTTGGTTCCTCCCAAAATGCCTCATATCAATGGAGATAATTGTCCTCACTTATATACGCATGATCACTCCATTCCCTAGCCAATGTGGGACGTTGTTTGCACTCCTAAGAATCAAATTTTTAAGCATTTTTTTTGTGAAGCCAAAATAACAATGTTTTTTACGGATGAATACCCCAACACCAACATGTGTGCACACAATTTTTTTTCTTCAGATGAAGCTTTGGGCCTTAAGGCCCATTAGGTCTTGAACTTTAGACATATATATATGTACCTTTTGTGTTGCTGGAGGGTAACCAACCGAGAGTTGCAATCCTTACTTCTTCGCTAAGATGTACAGTGAGTATATTTTCAAAGAGTGTGGCCATGAGTGAATTAGTGTGAGAAAAAGTGAGTTTTCTCTTGTGGTTTTGAGGGTTTTTTTGTTATTGATCCCAAGTTATAGGGTTGTGATACTTGCAAGTCAATAGCCATTGTTGGGCTATTGAGGGTTAGTTTGTGGCGCGAGCTTAAGGCTTATTGTAATATCCCATTTAGTAGAACCTGCAGTTGCAGAAACTGGACGTAGTCCCGAGTTTGGGGCGAAGCAATATAAACTTCGGTCTCGTTCTCTTTTCCCTATCTCTCTTTATTATTAGTTGTGACTCTTGTTTGGTTGGCTTATCCTATGGAAGAGGAGAATTAATATTGTAGTAATTTTGTTATTATTATATTATTATTTTTCTCCCAACAATTGGTATCAGAGCTTATGGTTCAGGGGTCATGGGATATGTGGAGCCAACAAGTTTCGATGGAGTCATGAAGTTTGATGGGAAAAATTTTGGGTATTGGAAGATGATAGTCAAAGATTATTTGAATGTTAAAAAATTGAGTAAGGCTTTGAAAAAAAGACCGAAAGGTATGAATGATGAAGATTGGTAGACCTTGGATGAAGAAGCAGTTGCTGCGATCAGAATGTGTCTGTCAATGGACGTGGCTAGTCAGGAAGCCTGTGAGACAACTGCAATTAAATTAATGGAACCGTTCACAAACAAGTATGAAAAACTCTGCACAAATAATAAGATTTATCTGCTTAGGAAGTTTTTCAATGTGCATATTGCTGAGGATGCTTCTTTGAATTCCTATATAAATGAGATAACCACTTTGATAAATCAGTTGAAATCAGTTAAAATAGAGTTTACTGATGAAATGAATGCTATTTTGTTATTAACCTCTTTACCTGATAGTTGAGAAATGATGAAAACAACAGTGTCTAATTCGGTAGGAGAAAATACTCTAAAATTTTCAAGTGTTTATGATTTAGCCTTAGCTGAGGAAAGTTGTAGAAAGGATAGTAGTAAAGAGTCTACTATAGGATCAGCTTTGGTTATGACTAAGGGTAAAGAGAAAATTAATGAGGAAAGTACGTTGAGTATCAGTACGAAGAAATGAGATTATTGGAATAAAGAGATAGAATGCTTTTACTGTCATAAGAAATGTCACATTAAGAGTCGGTGTAGAAAGTTGAAAGAGGATCTAGAAAAGAAAGAAAAGCGAAAGGCAAATGCAATGAAAGATGGCTTAATATGTGTTGGGAGTGACACAAAGAGTTGTAGAAATTCATCTGAGTGGATTTTAGACAGCGCAGCTATTGTACACATAGTTTTAGACAGGAGTTTGTTCACATCCTTTACGGGAGGATATCATGCCCTAGTGAGGATGAGGAATGGTAAAACATCCAAGACTAATGGGATTGGAGATGTTAGTCTGAAGACAAAGTGTGGAGATAAATTGGTGTTGCATGATGTCAGGTTTGTGCCCAGTATTAAGATGAATTTCATCTCCACTAGCAAATTAGCTAATGTGGGCTACAAGTGTGAGTTTGGCAAATGCCAGTGTAAACTCAAGTTAGGATCCTAGGTAGTGGTAGCTGGCGGCAGGAAATCTACATTGTTGCTAAAGATTTGAAGAGACAATGCACGCTAGTTAAAGCTGCAGATGGTTGTAGTAATGGTACAATTGAGCCAGCAACAATGATAGCCAAGTTTGATCAGTCAGATCAGGATCCTTCAGTTAAAAAACAAGTGGGAAGTCCAGGAAAGAAAGTTGATGGCTATCATGAACCGCCAATTGTCAGACGTACAATTGAATTGAAGAAGTCGCCTAGGCGAGTGAAAGCATCAAAGTGGAAGACCAAATCAGTGGCTAAGTCAAAGGTAAGGTCTCTAGTTTGGCAGCAAGTTTGAACAGAGGATTCAAATTCTTCTCAGAGTGTATCTTCTTTGGGAACAGTGGTTCAGGGTTGAAAAAGATGTCAGTTGTTACCACTTAGCTAAAGTGGAAGTACGTGTCTATCTTATTTTGTCTGGGAGATAGATCCATGTAGCGAGCCCATACCTCGAAACGAGCACAGATGCACTGCATTTTTTTTTTTGATGGTTGCCTATTTTATGAGTTTGTTGTTTTTCAGGTATTCTTTAGCCTTGGAGTTTGCCAAGAAGATCAGAGACAATAGTTGTAGTGGGAGTTAGGCCTTGTAGTTTGTCAAGGTGATCAAAGTTTTGTTGCAATGGAAGACAAGATCGTTATTGTGTCTCCAAGTGGGAGATTGTTGAGCATTTTTTTATGAAGCCAAAATAACAATGTTTTTTACGGATGAATACCCCGACACCAACACGTGCGCATGCAATTTTTCTTCTTTAGATGAAGCTTTGGGCCTTAAGGCCCATTAGGTTTTGAACTTTAGACATATATATATGTACCTTTTTGTGTGGCTGAAGGTAACCAACTGAGAGTTGCAATCTTTGCTTCTTCGCTAAGATATATAGTGAGTATATTTTCAGAGAGTGTGCCCGTGAGTAAATTAGTGTGAGAAAATGTGAGTTTTCTCTTGTGGTTTTGAGAGTTCCCTTTGTTATTGATCCCAAGTTATCAGGTTATGATACTTAGAGGTCAATAGCCATTGTTGGGCTATTAAGGGTTAGTTTGTGGCGCGAGTTTGAGGCCTATTGTAATCTTCCATTTAGTAGAACCTATAGCTGCATAAACTAAACATAGTCCCGAGTTTGGGGCGAACTAGTAGAAACTTCGGTTTTGTTCTCTTTTCCCTATCTCTTTTTATTATTATTTGTGACTTTTGTTTGGTTGACTTATCTTGTGGAAGGGGAGAATTAATATTGTAGTAATTTTGTTATTATTATATTATTATTCTTATCCCAACAATTAAGGGGTCGTTTGGTTCGCAGGTTTGGGTGGTTTGTTAAGCCTGGGTTTATTAAACCTGGGGTTGTTAAGTCTGGGTTTGTTAAATCTGTGTTTGGATAGTACACAAAATAGGTTTGTTAAGTCTGGGTTTGTTAAACCAGTGTTTGGATGGTGCAAGTTTGGGTTTGTTAAGTCTGTGTTTGAATTTTAATTTATTAAACCTGAGTTTATTAAAAGTGTATTTGGTTGGTGCATTTAAAATTTGTATAAATAATAGAAATTATTTAATTAAAGTAATAAAAACTATATATTAAATTATATATAAAATGTAACTTTTATAATGAAATTAGAGAGTATTATTTTAATAATAAATAAAATATTTTTAATACATTTGTCCACTCAATTTTCTTCCAATAATTATTTTATAGAATAAATATTTAATTGTTCATGAAAATATTTCAGACTATTTACCAAAGTGTGAACAAATATAAACAAAATTTTTTATGCAAATATATCTAACATAAAATTAACCATAAGAAAATGTTATCAATTGTTTATTTAATAATTTATAACTTGTTGTGCTAAGAAAAATTATTTACTACTTATCATCAAAATTACTATTGAACTTAACTTTCTATATTAACTAACACATAAGGTTATAAAGTTAAAGTATTTTAAATAATATTATTTTAAAAGCTATTAACTTCAAGATACACTAACCAAAATAGTTTAATTAATTAATTTAACAAATATTATGTCTTTAATTGACTATGATAACATGATTTTTACATTTTCACAAGAAAATGAGTTTAGGAAAGTTGTGGATTTAGAGAAATTAACTTTTTTTTATCAAATGGAAATTGACGTATTAAATTTAGGTTTATATAACGTGTCTGGTTTGGAACTTATAATAAAATAATTTTTATTATAATTTATACGTTAATAAAAATTTTAAAATATAACAATAAGTTTCTTATAAATTATGATCACTATTTAATTTATTTTTTTAATATTATTGCTAATTTGAACACTTTTTGAATAATTATTTTGTAAAACAAATATTTAGTTAGTTTTGTAATTGTTTTTTCCTATCAATGTAGGTACAAAATACAAAGAAATTTCTTCTTATAAATTTATCATTATAATTGCTGAAGTATAACAAAGCCGACATATCGATTTATGAATTAACTATTACTATTTTAAATTTGAACTAAATTTATTTATTTATTTATTATAAAGTTATCATTAATTAATTATTTTTATTTAACTAATATATTTTTTTATTAAAAATCTAATGCATTTTAAAAGCATAATTAAAGACAAAATATGTACTGTAGCAAACTTGGGGAGTATGAATAAAGTACTGTAGCAAACCTGGTGAGTAAGGTAAAGTACTGTCGCAAACCTGGGGGGTAGAATAGTATGTACTGTAGCAAACATGGGTTAACAAAACTGTCAACCAAACATAGGTTTGTTTAAACAAACTCATACTCCCCACTTCCAAAACAGGGAACCAAACACCCCCTAATAGTTTGTGGTTCCATTTAGATATCTTGGGATTCTCTTGACCACCTTTTAGCTCCTTTATTTTTGGTGTGTTGATTTGTTTGCACACTTTGTTGGCTGCATAAGTGATGTTAGGTCTTGAGAAGCTTAAATATTATAGAGATCCCATGATGCTTTTATGCTCAATAGCATTGACAGGTACATCGTCATTTGGACTTGTTGAAGAGTAACTACTCATTGGAGTCCCATGTGATCAGATGCTTCTATCTTTTGTTTCTATGAGGTTTTTTATTGCATATTTCTCTTGAGATAGCATAAGGTCATTTGGTGTATAGTGCACTTCAATCCCTAAGAAGTAGTGAAGTGGTCCCAGATCTTTAAGGGCACATTTAGGAGTGTTTGAAATTAGTTCCTCCACTTGTTTTGTTGTCAGTACCTGTACGAACATTATCATCCACATAGATTAGCATAACTATGAAAGATTTCTTTATTTTTAAAAACAAAAGGTGATGAATCAAAATGAGAGTAGAACCTTGTATGAACAAGGAACTATGACAATCTATCAAACTAGACCCTAAGAGCTTACTTTAGGCCATACAACGGACGCTTAAGCTTGAACATGTGTTGAGGATGCTTGGGATCTTAAAATTCAAGGGTTGAGTCATGTATATTTCTTCATTAAGATAGCCATGGAAGAAGGTTTTTTTAACATCTAGTTGCCTTAATTTCCACCCAAGTCTTACAGCCAAGGCTAGGACCATTCTTATGGTGGTTTGTTTCACCATAGGCCAAACGTCTCTTCGTAGGTAAGGCCTCCTACTTGAGTATAGCCTTGAGCTTCTAGGGCGCACCTTGTATCATTCTATTTGATCCATTATCTTCTCTAATTTTAGTTTGACTTTGAATATCCACTTGGACCCAATGATGTTTTTTTCTGTGGTCTAGGTATAAGGTTCCATGTATTATTAATTTTGCTCTAGTGTCTTCATTTCTTCTTCCATCGCTTTCTTCCAATGAGAAATCTTGAAAGCTGTTTTGAAGGTCTTCTGGGTTTGTTTTTCTTTTTGAATTGCAACAAGAGACTGATTTTGATGGCTGTATTTTCTTGCTTACTGTTCTCGATGCTTCAGGGACCCTAATGTAGAATTTCCAACCACTTTGCTTCTAGTTATCATGTGATGAGTTATGGCTTCCATGCTTTGCTGCAGATTTTGTTCATTACAGTTTATTGCTTGAATTTGGGTTACCTGTAAAGGGAATGGTTAGATCAATAAATAAGCTAAGTAATCACTTATACTAGGAAAAGAAATTACTTCCTGTTAAGGAATATGCTTATCTTCAATGTAGCGCTTTCCTTGCTTCTTGTCAGTGTGTGTCCATTCTTCTATACTTGAAAAAAAATGGTGACTTCGAGAATCCCGATCCACTATTAGTTTGTTTTAAAAATGTGTTTTTAAACACTTGGAAAGTCATTTCAAACAGGTCCTTCTCGAGGAATCTTGTATTTGTGAAGATGATGTTCACTGATGAACCATTATATTTGAATGGTTAGGTTGCTTCTATGTCTTGACCATGAGATTTTAGTTTTCTGAGCAGCTAAAAGAGTTTGATTCCTTGGATATATGGTCTGAAAAGAGCTGAATCTAATGAGGCCAATATGTGCAGTCTGCAATGGCTAGGAAGAATTACCTAACTTGCCAAATTTTCTGTCCTTAAAGCCACCGACTGAATTATCTGTTATGTTTTTTTTTTATATAGATTTGAACTTCCTTACTCATAAGAGATATATGGATACCTAATCTCCTGAACTATATATATAAAAATTAACATTCTTTAAGTTGTTAAAATATTTGATACAAACTCTTTCCCATCATACAAATGTCATAATTAGATTAATACTTTTATGGTTAGCTAGGAGACTAAATGTAGAGTTTAACTAGTGAGAGTACTGGAATAGAAAAGGATCAAAAAGTTCAGAACTGGAACTAAAATTATAAGATTTTATGGATGAAAATAAAATATATGGAAAAAAAAAGTCCAAGAAAGAAAATCATGTTTGAACCTTGAATTTAATTTTTTTTAATTCTTTGAACATATAGGCATTTATATATATACTTCCACTCTTTTACAGGCAATCAAGCAAAACAAGCTCTACATACTTGACCATCATGATTCAATAATTCCATTTCTCAGAAGAATAAATTCATTAAGTTCCACAAAGACTTATGCCACAAGAACACTTCTCTTCCTAAAAGATGATGGGACTTTGAAGCCTTTAATAATTGAATTGAGTTTGCCACACCCTCGAGGAGACCAATTTGGTGCCATTAGCAGAGTTGTATTGCCCGCTAAAGAAGGAGTGGATGCCTCAATTTGGCAATTGGCTAAGGCTTATGTTGTTGTCAATGATACTGGCCACCATCAACTCATTAGTCACTGGTAAACTCTTAACTCTCAAATCACAAAGCTAACTCAAAATAAGAAAAACATACTAATAGTTGTTCAAGATTTTTTTTTAATGAACTTGTTTCTTTTTAATACAAGAAACTAAAATGAATAGTAGATTTCTAAAAATGTTTTTTAGTCCAGTTGTTTTCAGAATTCAAGTGTTCATAAGAACAATAAAGAAGCTTAAATAATTACATGATCATAGGTAGGAATAAGAAAGGGTGCAAGTTGAAACCTGAAAGACGAGCAAACTATATGGAACGAAGTTAAGTTTGATTGGTTTGACTAATTTTATTTTAATTAGTTAAAATTTTAAACTTCAAAATTAATGATATTTCGGTCAGTTTGATTTTGATGAATTTGGTTGATTTTAGTTTGTTTGATGTACTTTGGTGGTTGGATTGGTGTTTTCTAGGTGACCAGTTTGGTCAATTCGACTTTGAAGAATTTTTTTTTTTTTTGAGATGTATTAGTATAGTGTTATGGCCTATTATTGCACCTACAAAACCAACTAGTTTTATTAAATTGGTTTGTTTTTGTTAAGAATGTTAATAATTGTTGTTTTTGAAAATTTATAGGCCAAATATAAATTAAACTCACACTTTAGAAATTAAAAGTGTAATTTGACCAAAAATATATAATTTTTAATAAATAATTTTAAGATAAAACTATTAATTAATATTGAACTAAAAAAACTATTAATTAATATTAAAATAAAAATAGTATTTAATTTTACTTTAGCATATTAAAGTAAAAAAAAAAATTTAAAGTAATAAAAATATATGATATTTTATTTTGAAACTTAGTAAAATTAAAAAGAATAATTTTTCATTAGCCATATTAAAAAAAATTAGTTTTCTTATTTTTCTACTTTTGCAAATAATAATATAATTAGTCTTTTTCTTCTTTTTCCATTTGTTGAGTTGAACTATGTGAGACGAATAATGAAACACAATTTACGTTAGAGTCGAACCTCTAAATAAATGTCTTTATTTTAAAATTAGTTATCTAAAACAAAATGAATAACAAATTTGATAGTTTCTTTGTTTGTTTAGTCAGTAAAATTAAAATCTCAAATTGTGAAAAACCAAAGTCTAATTTTAGTCAAATCTCAATTTCAAACTTTACGGAAACAAAAATTCGCTTAAAAATTTTAGACAAGTAATTGAAATTGAGTTGAATTTGAAATAAAAACTTACTAAAATAAAATTATTAAAATAAATAGTATTTAATTTTAAATTAGTCATGTTAAAAAAATATTTAATTTACGAACTAGTCATATTCAAGGTAAAAAAATGTATGATATTCAATTTAAACCTAGTAATATAAAAATAAAATATATGTTTTTATTTTATTTTTAATGAAATTATTTTTTTAAATCCTATCTAAGGTATTTTGTTTTTAATTTAGTCATTTTTTACGTAATTAAATTAGTCATTTTAAAATAACCAAAATATAAGAGACAAATTTTAATCATGAATTTAGTTATATTTGAACAAATAAGAAAATTAATTTATTTTTAACTTAACTATATTAAAATAAAAAAATGAAAAATTTAAACTAATCTAAAATCTAACCATTGATTAAATACAATTAAATATTTAACAAATTCAAGATTTTTAAATCTTCATTTCAAACTCATGTTTCCTAAACCTGCACTACAAACACAGGTTTCTTAAACATTGCATACACTACAAACACAATTTCTTTAACCCAGGCTATCTAAAGTACTCCCCAGCTTAACGCAGGCTTAATATTTCTAGGCTTGACATTCCAAACTTGCTTACCATAGCCCTAAATACTTTTCGGACTAAATTTATAATTTCTCTAATTGTATTTATAATTTAGAGTAGTTCTAAGATGACAGTTTTTAAGTTATTCTTAAGCCACATTTTAATTTGCAGGTTGAACACTCACGCAGTAATTGAGCCATTTGTGATTGCAACAAACAGACAACTAAGTGTTCTTCATCCAATTCACAAGTTGCTTTCTCCTCATTTCAAGGATACCATGAAAATTAATGCTCTTGCTAGGGGATCCTTAATTAACGCTGATGGTATTATTGAGAAAACTCATTATCCTTCTAATTATTCTATGGAGATGTCTTCTTTCGCTTACAAAAGTTGGGTCTTCCCTCTGCAAGCTCTCCCAGCTGACCTGGTTAATAGGTAATCATTTTGAAATATTTGATTTTCTCTTGATTTCTCATAAGTAATTCTACATGTTCATTTTTTTTTATAATTAATTTTGGTTTTGTTTGATCACGATTTTGTTTTTATTTAAAATATTAAGTGCACCTCCATATTTTAAAATATTAAGCCTGTCAGTGAACCATTCTGTTCTTTTGTTTTTCACATTCGAAAATACTAAACTGAAAATTTTATCCAAATTAAAAAATAAAAATAGAATTTTGAAACGATATTGTGGGATCCTAAAATTTGTTTATAATTTAAATAAGGCTTTAAATGAAATAGACAAAAAGTGGAATAGTTATTTGAGATTGTCAATGTAAAAGAATTTGTTTTAGTTCTACAACAACAAGGGAAGGAATTCAAGTCCCTAATAGTCGAGGATATACAGTTGAGCTTTACTTTTAATTTTCTTTGTTTAAAAAATTAAGTTAGTTTATTATTATTTTTTTCATGTAAACTATGTTTGTGAAATATTTTAAAAAAAAACTTGGTCAACTTTTATGTATATATGTTTTAGTTCATAATTTTTTTTTTGTTTTTCTTTAATTATATCCCTATTGTTTAAAAAGTTTTAATTTTTTCCCTTATGTTTTAATAATTTTCAAATTAGTCCCATACATCACATAATACTTAGAAAGTTTGGCAGAAATTTAGGGGAGAAAAAAGGTCGTCTAGGGGAAGAAAATTCAAATTTTCTACCAATTTTTTTTAGAAATTTGGAGCATGAATTAGAAACATTCATTTCTTAGATAACTTTTTTTCTCCTCTAAATTTCCACCAATTTACTAAATTTTATGTCATGTAATTAAGCTTATCATCATCTAATTTTAACATTCAGTAACGTTGAGGAATTAAGTTGAAAAATGTTAAAACTCATAAAGGACTAAATTGAAAAAAATACTCAAATATTAAGAACTAAAACATATATTTAGTCTCATATAAATATATACATATAAATTTTTAAACATATGTTATCTTTCTGTAAAAAATCTAATTTCTCTTCGGTTGATGGGATTATTGCTATTCACTTCGTTAACTTGTGCTGTGTTTAGGGGAGTTGCAATTGAGGATTCACGTTTCCCTCATGGACTCCGACTACTCATAGAGGATTATCCATATGCTGTTGATGGACTTGAGATTTGGACAACAATTAAAACATGGGTAAAAGAATATTGCTCCTTTTACTACATGAATGATGAAATGATTTGTGAGGATATAGAGCTCCAATCATGGTGGAAGGAGCTTCGAGAGAAAGGTCATGAAGATAAGAAAGATGAACCATGGTGGCCAAAGATGCAAACTGTTAAAGATCTAGTCGATAGTTGCACAATCATCATATGGATAGCTTCAGCTCTCCATGCGGCAGTAAACTTTGGACAATATTCTTATGGTGGATTTTTCCCCAACAGACCATCAATCAGTAATAGGTTATTGCCTACAGAAGGAACTCCTGATTATGAAGAGCTCGAGTTGAATCCTGAGAAAGCTATCTTGAAAACAGTCTCTTCGCAACCAAAAGATAATATTTTGGTTGTCTCAATAATTGCAATTTTATCGATGCATTTTTCTGATGAGGTCTATATAGGGGAAAGAAGCAATGAAGAATGGACTTCGGATAAAGAGCCTTTGGAAGCATTTAAGAGGTTCAAGAGAAGACTAGCTGAAATTGAGGACATGATTGTAGAAAGAAACCAAGATCCTAGGTTGAAGAATCGAGTTGGACCTGTAAACATGCCATACACTCTACTCTTTCCAACCAGCACAAAAGGCATCACAGGTAAAGGAATTCCTAACAGCATATCCATTTGAAAAATTAGCTTTTGCACTACAAATGAAAACACTAGAGAAAGACCACATGTATGTTTGAATGACTTTTGGTTGTTTTGGGTTTTGAGTTTTATTTTATCTACTTATTGCTAAATTTTAGGGAATGATTATATCAATGTTGTAAATTATGTTGAAACTTTTAACTCTTTAATAGATGTGGATCTAGACTCGGCTGGTTGACATCCCAGTCCACTAAAGACTAAATTAGTATATACAGTCTTAGCTTATTTAATATGTATTGGGCATGTGCATTTGTTTCCTTTCTTAGGTTCTTCGTGAGAGTGATTCTAAAGGTGGAGAGTATATTGAAGTAGAGTTGAAAATTTCTTATTCTAGAATTTACTTTCATGCTATATGATCAGTGGATGGCTTCACTGTGGATGTATATCCAATGTAGGGATCCAACCACTCCAAACTGTGTGTGTTTATGAAGACCTCAAGTAATTAAATTTTGGGGGATGACTCGAAGAACTTTTTCTAGAATAATCTCTCCATAACTCTTCAGTTGGTTGATAATTTCAGCAAGTCGAAAAAAGAATTTCCAAATGTTTTCACTTTCCTTCATCGCCAAGTTATCAAAATCTTGAGAATAAAAATTGTCTTCACGTGGCTTTGCCAATATTCATAATGCTTTGCATCAAATATTGGAATTTGGTTTGTTGGGAGGGAGAACAAGTTTGGAACTTAATGTCAACCTTGCTTTGATACCAAATTTGTTGGAGGCAATGAAAGAAAGTAGACAAGATTTTAGAATGAAGAGAAAATACGAAGAGAAACTTCTTTTGATTGAGTGCCATGACACTTTGCTCTATTGGAGCTTGATTGCATACAAGGGTTGAGACTTATCTCTTATTTAAAATTTAAAAATTTAATTATCTTAATTTAAACCCACTTAAATCCAACCTCTCAATTTAAACACAAAATGAATAAAAAGTAGCCTCACTTGAAAACGTAGCCGTTACAGAACCACTGTAAAAGCTCTCTTTTTCTTTTTCTTTTTTCCTTTTTTTTTCTATTTTTTTCTAGTTTCTTGATCATTTTATTTACTTTGTTAAATTCATTCACTTCTCAACTGCATCGCTTATTTGCATATTGCGGTACAAGTATTGGTGCATTTACACGTGATTTCTTCAATTAAACACAACAATTACAATTAGAAAGTTTTTGCCTATATCATCTATACACTACATTTGGCCTTATCTGTAGTTCTTCCCTTCTCCAAGAAACATGCTTGAGAAAATGGCAAGTTGGAAGCATTTTGTTTTTTAGTGTTATTTTTTCCTTTTCTTTATTTTTTTTTTTCAAGTTCAAATTTTGTTCTTTAGTTGTGACACCTTCTAGCTAGTTTCATGTACACTTTCCACTTAAGAACGTGGCAAGTTGGACGTATTTTGTTTTTTAATTGTTATACATCAACTTGGTTGTTTGAAGCATTAGATTAGCACCCTCCACTTTTGAAATTTTCAAATTTGTAACAAATGAGTAAGCCAATGAAACCTTCCAGATGTAATTCTGTGTCTTTCAAAAAATTTACTGTTTATTTTGGTATATACAATCAAAAGGAATGTTAAAAAAAAATATGCAGAAAAGAAAACAATTTTTACCTATGAAGTTAACCAAGTGCATCATCAATTTTCACCTTAAACTTTTAATTTCATGAAATTAAACTCTAGACTTAGACAAATGTTGGCAACTTAAAAATGTTAAAAAAAAAAAACTAACTATTTTTAATGGAAATCAATTTTTGCAAAAAAAAAAAAAAAGTCTAATCAATTCACAAAAACGACTTTTGATTGTCCTAAAACTCACAAATCTCAACAAAAAAAATAACAATACGTATTCATGTTTAAGTTAAATATTGCATCACTTATCTATGTTTAATGCATAATTTGATAAAATTGAAAGTTTATGTTAATAATTGATACACCTAGCTAAATTCAAGGATAAAAATTAAATTTTCCCAAATAATAAATTACAATGGACTGATAAAGTAGAAACCTTTAATTGAAAAAAAAAAAGTTAAATCATAAATTTAATTCCCAAAGTTTGTTTTAAAAATTATATGTTTATTATTAAAAATTTATGTACAATTTTGAGAATGAGTCTTAAAAAGAAATAGAAAATAAGCCCTATTTGATAACCATTAGATTTTTTTTTTTAAATTGTGTGTATTTTCTCACCTTTTTTTTTACCATGGTTTTCATATTTAAGAAAAAATTTAAATTTTTAGCCAAATTCCAAATTCCAAAAACTACTTTTTTTAGGCCCCGTTTGATACCATTATTTTTTACTTTTGGTTTTTGAAAATTGTGCATGTTTTTTTTCTTAGCACTTCTCTACAATGAATTTCATCTTTTTTAAGAAAACATTTGAATTCTTAGCCAAATTCCAATAACAAAAATAAGTTTTTGAAAACTACTTTTTTTAGTTTTCAAAACTTGGTTTAGTTTTTGAAAACAAATGTAAAAAGTAGATAACAAAACAAATAAAGAAACCCATAGGTAGAAGTAGTATTTATAAACTTAGTTTTCAAAAACAAAAAACCAAAAACTAAATAGTTATCAAATACATCCGAAAGATGAAGAGACCGCACAAACATTTATAAGATACATGGATTACTCCTCTCATCACCAATTAGTTTTGAGATGGAATCTCATGTTTATCAAATATGGTATTAGAACTCATGAATCCCAAACAAGTATTCGGTCTAAAAATTGGGATCTGACCCAAGAATGGTGAACTCAAAGAGACACTATCTTGAGGGAGAATGTTGAAGATCTCACATCGAAAAGATGAAGAGACCTCACAAGCTTCATAAGATACATGAATTACTCATCTTCTAGCTAATTAGTTTTGAGATGAAACCTCATGTTTCTCTAATAAACGGGACCTTAGTTTTCAAAACTTGGCTTGGATTTTGAAAATATTTATAAAAAGTAGATAACAAAATAAGGAAACTCGTAGGTAAAAGTAGTGTCTATAAACTTAATTTTCAAAAATAAAAAACTAATAATTATCAAATGGACCTAAAGATTTCTATTTCAAAAGCATTGAAAACAAGAAACGAGAGCAAGAAACATCAATCATCCCAAACTACACCACATACATATTTTTGGGATAAGCAATTATTGGATTGGAGAAGAACCCGCGTTATTGAAAAGAGTCATTGGGTGACTAAAGAACAAGATGTCCCCATAGAGCTAATATGACATAAAATTAAAAGACATCTAGTCATCGGTCTTCATTTTTTTTTTTGCAGTCAGCCTTTTGAGTTTATAAATATTCTACATTTCTTTCATAACATAATCATAGGGGAGAGAGAGAAGAAGAGAAAGAGAGAGTTATTGTTATTATTATTATTTATTTATTTTTTAATAGAGAGGGAGAAAGAGTTGAAGATGGCATTATTTGGAAGAAAAAGAGAGAAGGTTAAAAGGGATATTGGGTGTTTTTCAGAAGACACAGATATTATTTCGGGAGTGAATCAAGTTCTTGTTGGAGTCAATCGAGTAGACATAAGTTTTTTAGGAGTGAATCGAGTTCTTGATGGAATCGATGGATCCCACATAAATATTTTGAAAGTGAATCGAGTTGTTCATGGAGTCAATCGAGTTTTTAATGGAGCCAATCGAGTTCTTGATAAATTCAGTAAGTTTATAAGCATAATTTTTAAGAACCAAAAACTAAAAACTAAATGATTATCAATTAAAATGTTAGATGCTTGAAACTTGCATGTGGTTGAACTCAAAAAAAAAAAAAAAAAAAAATTGAGACTAGACCGTTATGGGTGGGATGACGGAGAAAAACAGGTTCCAAATGATATATATTGTGGTTAGATGGGACAAAGTAAATAGCTTGGAATAGGCATTGGAGAATCCTACTAATGACATAAAAATAAACATATATAGTGGAGGTGGGGATGACAAGATTGGTCAACCAAATGTCCAAGTATACATGGATATTTCAGTGTTTAGTGAGGTCTTAGTAGGGACCCATACTTTAATTTTGAAGGAGAATTTCTTTAGTCTTTGGACAATAGAAATGAACTGACCCAGTTAATGCTCTTCTACAGTTCTTAGTTTATCGTCTGATCTGATGCTTTCTCAAGATACTAATCATAATGCTTTCTTGACTTGATCCCCCTAGATGTTGGAATGTAGTGATCGAGATGTTTGTAGAACCAGAAAAATTTTGGAATATTATTCATGATTACAAGAAAGAAATATAGTTATGACTCTCATTATTTGGATTAGATTGATTTAAAAAAAAAAAAAAAAACTATGACATGACATAAGTGACAATTTCAATCCATAAATTTGTAATTTTATGGCTGAAAATGCCTTGCATATTATATAGGTATAGAACGACAAAACTGTGTTAAAACTTCTTTTGTATTTTGAAATGAAATCTAATGTATATATAAGGTGGAAGTTGTTAAAGCATTTCCAAAAGAGCACAACTTGTGTTGTACTCTAAATTCCCTTTCAACTATTGGTTATTACACCCCCGTTGTTAAAGATCCCACATTGAAAACATGTAGAGAGACCTCACAATTTATAAGATACATGTAATACTTTTCTCGTAACCAATTAATTTTGAGATGGAATCTCATGTAATCTGATACCCTTGTGATTGGTCTAACATCTTGTTATTTTCATAATTGATCATATGTTTTTGATAAAGCTAAAATGAACAAATTCTATTAGGTTTTATTGGACATACAAACAAAGTTCCACATCGGCTAGATACAAGGAAGATCGTGAATAATATATAAGTGAGGGATAATATCATACTATTGGAGAGATGTAGAGGATCCATTGTTTGATAAGGGAAAGATTATGGATGTATATAAATAAGGGATAATATCTTCATTGGTATGAGAACTTTTGAGTAGAATCAAAAGCAAACCATGTGGAATTATATTGAAAATGAACAATATAATATCACACTATTATGAAGATGAAGAGGGTTTGTTGTCTCTTTGAAGTTTGAATAAAATTTATAAACGTTTGGAGCATAAAAGGTGTTTATCGTCTAGTACTCAAATATGATTTGTGGGGATGAGACATAATGAAGCAAAATACTGATCAAAGCTACCGGCAAAGAGAAGTGAAGAAAAAGGTCGATAGCAAATTTCATGCCCAAGTTGTAATTGTTCCCAACATTACAGATAAAGTGTTTACGACCAGGACGATCAAACACAACAAAAAGAACAGTCTCGAAAAATATTCCTAGTTTCACGCATCCATCAAAATCTGCTTCAGACTTTGGCATTGCGTAGTTGTGAGTTTCTTTGGCACTTGAATTGAACCCTACACAAAAAATCGCACTTCTTTCAGAATTTGGACCTATTACTTTTAGTATATATATATACATATATATATATATTTAGTGGGATGTGAGGAGCAAGATGTCATTTTACTCGCTCTTATATAACACGTCATTGATTGTAATTACAGCTTTTTTGAATTTAAATATGTGCATATTACAAGCCATAAGAGATAAAATCTAATACTTTTTTTATGGGAAAGTAGTGCCAAAGTTTCTTAATGAGATTTAATTTTTACCCAGATAGCTTTTGATTTTTTTTTAAAGTTATTTTGACTATAACATATATAAATAGTTTCTTAATGAAATTCAATTTTTACACAACAATTTCGAGGGAAGGCCTTGGTGTTTCTCTGGATCTAATGGTAACATACTACCCCTTGACCATTTTTACCCGAGGTGCACTAGTATTCACCCTATTTTCCTTTATCTCATACAAGGTTCACTAACCTCACTCAAACTCACTAGAATGCATGAATCCTACGCATCATGCTTCTAGACCATGTTCATGCCCAAAACTACATAAACACTCATGACATGCTTTTGAACCCAATGCTAACAACCCTTCATGCATTTAGACCAACATATTAAAACAATCTCAACAAATCAACATACTTATCACATAGAACATATCATAACATGCTAAAGATCACTCATTCATTGCAGTGTACTAAACATGCTCAAAATCAAAAACAATACAATTGAATACAATATACACACATAAGCAGTTAGAACATACACAACATGCTATCAAACAACAACCAAACCCAACGGGTAGAATAATTCTACTTACAAAATTTCTTAAAGCGCTCTTAAGTCAATCCAAGAGATTCCTAAGGAACAAGTTCAACGCTTAGAGGTTAGAAGTCAATTCAAGAGGGACGTTCTTACCCAAAATGACCTTAGATTGAGTTCGAACAATCCGAAATTAAACTAAATCCTAAAACAAAATGTATTCAAGGTTAGAAACCTATCTAAAGTATTTTAATGGAGTTCGAAAGGGTCTAGAATGCACTATTACCTACTGAACGCCGCTGAAGGGCCTCGAAACCTTGTTGGTCGGTGTTTGGAAGTGATCGAATGAGCCTGAAACTACACACCAAAGGTTACATCCCAACAGTTAGAAACTAAACTAACACACTTTACAATACTTTAATTGATTTGCGAAAGGGGCAGAACATGCTGAAACTCACCGAACTTTGCCAACATAGACTCAAATGCGAGCTAAAAAGTGTTTAATAGGTTTTAAATACGTGCTGGATAGTGTGTGACGAAGTCTAACTTGAAAATTTGGGGTCATTAAAGAGTGGGTATGTAGTGGCCAGTATGTTTGGGAAGTTTTAATCCTTATTGTTGGATTATTTAAAATTAATTTTTAGGATTAAATTGAGGTTTAGAGAAGAGAAGAATGGCAAAATTGGAAGTTTAATTTTTTTTTAAACAAATTCCCCATCCTTATCCACTATTTTATTATTATTATTATTTTATTTTTATTATTATTTATTTATTTTTTTCTTTCTTTCCCTTCTTCTTCCTCCCGATAGCTTCTCCCCCCTCACCGAATTTTCTCTCTCTCTCTCTCTCTCTCTCTCTCTCCGACCGAACACCCCTCCACCGGTCTTCTTCTTCTTCTTCCTTCTTTTCCGGCCGACCGAGCCAGCCAGCCAACATCGATCCTCGCCAGAGAAGCTCTGAACCGACCACCCATCGCCGGCCTCCTTCTTCTTCTTCCGTCAGCCGCGAGCAGCTCGCCGTGAGCTTCTTCGCCGGGCAACTCAGACCACCTCGTCACGCTCAGCCTCGCCGAAGCTCACGAACGCCGGTCGACGTCGTTTGCGTCAGCCTCACCGGTGTCGGATCCGCAGGTGTCATCTTGCTGGAAGCCGCGTTTTCGTCCGATTGAGCCAAACCAGTCACCCCAACTCGCTGGTTCATGCTCATATCCGACCCCACGAGTTCGGATCTACCCAAATCCGGAGACAACTCCTTCACACCGCTCTCACGCGCCGATCAGAAGTCCCACGCGCCACCGCACGCGCAGGCCACGAGCCGTCGTCCGCAGCCGCACGCGCCGCCGTCTTCGATTCCAATTTTCGAGCCTGAACAGTCCCCGTTACGATCGTGTTTCGATTTGGGTAATTTTGTTACTCAATTGAATTTAATTAAGGCCTTTAATTGGATCGATCGTTAACCAATGGACTTAATTTTCAGGATATTGATATGAGAATCAAACTACGGAATTGGAGACAAATATTTAAATTTTCAGCAAGCTTTGGAGTCTAAGTTTGGGCAAGAATCAAGCTCGTAAATTATTTATTCGGCTTAGGTAAGTAGTCATTTGGATTTAAGTCATTTAAATTCCTTTTTGATTGAAATGTATGTTTGATAGATTGTTAATTTTGAAAGCATGCTTGAAAGCGGTGGTTATGAGATATGAAAATGTTAGTAGATATGTCTAGAAGTAGCCTTGAGCTAAAACGGCCTAAGTTGTGGTCATAAAGGAATTAGTGGCTTAAAGTTTCAAGTTTAGTATGTTAGCATATGAACCTCTTTAAGAATTTGTTCAAGGTTGTAATTGGACAAGTTTGGACTTTTGAGATGTTTGGTTAGCGGTGGAGTGCAGAAAACGTGAATTTTAGATTGATTGGTTGATTGGGTTCAATGCTTTTGGGTTCAGGTTGGGTTAGAGGCTGAAGTAGAGCACCCTAAAGTTATGCAATACTCAGGGTCAAGGACCGTATCTTATGTGTTCATAATGGTCTTATGTTTGGGTTGATTTAACGAGTTTTGGATGGGTTCGATTGTGAGTAAAGGGTAGTTGGTCGACCAAATTTCTAAAATGTTCAGGGGGTTGAATTCTGGATTAAGTGAATGAAGGGTTATGCCACTAGCATATGTATGGATTATGGCTACGTGTAGTTCTTGTTTGAGAGTACCATTGAACTAGAGTATAAGTTCTCACGTGGGATTTGTGGTTGTGATCTATAGTGAAAGGTCACAACGATGCGATTGGGCATGTTTAACGTATTTCAGTTGGTCCCGAATGTGAGTAGAGGGTTACTGGTCGTCTTGATTTCTAGGGTGGTTATGGAACTGAATTTTGGAATAAAGGGATAGAGGGCTATGTGCCGGTAGCACATGTATGTGCTTGTGAACTATGGGCCAGGTTGTGAATGTGGTCCAAAAATAACAAATGAATTGGGTATGGTAGATTACCCTGGAGATTCCAAAAGTAGTACGAAAATGCAAGGAGCTTGATAAATTAGAGCCACCTAATCTTATGTCTCTCCTGGGCGAGTCTATAATTAACTCTAGGTTGACTAGATGTGATGAGAGTGAGGGATTGTGTTCCTTCACTGTGGTGCTAGCTTAGGGGTGATTCCCCAATTATGTTGAGCGTAAGGATTGTGATCCTTAGCGCCTGTGTGCTAGCTTATGTGTGATTCCCCACTGTGTTGAGCGTAAGGATTGCGATCCTTATGGCCTGTGGTGCTAGCTTAGGGGTGATTCCCCAATTATGTTGAGCATAAGGGATGCGTCCCTTATTGCCTGTATGCTAGCATAGAGAGGTGATGTTCTATTGTATGTAGGCGTGAGAGTTATTTGCTTTCACGGCCTTAGTCAACCTAAGTTACATGGCTCGTTGGTAGTGCTCGAGACAATGCCATACCGGGATGGACTCAGGTAGGGTGTGCGAGTGGTAGTTGGATGGTTGATGAGTTGAGATTAAGAGGCAGATATACGTGTCAGGACAAGAATTATGTTGATGAGGCTAGCATAGGGGTGTTATCCCCAGAGAGTTGTGACGAGCATAAGGGTTACGATCCTTATTGCCGTGAGTGCTAGCATAGGGGCGAGGACCCCAAAGATTTATGTTGAGCGTAAGGAATGGCTAGCATAAGGGCGTTTGATCGGTGGTCACGTAAGCGCACGCAATTGAAGTAATATAAATTGGTATCTGAGTACCAAGTATCGAATCCCACAGGGAACGGAGTAACAAAGATTTTGTTTTGCAAAAGTGTAAGGCAAATTGCAAGTTTGAAAAGTAAAAATGCAAAAATAAAGTTGTTGGTGGAAAATCGAAATTGCTAATCCAATTGCTAATCCATAATGGCAATGTTGGAAATAACAGAAATTGCTAAATTGAAATTACAGATTCTACTTTGGCAATGTGCGAAAAGACTAAAATTGCAGAATTAAATTGCTAATCTAAATTGGCAATACGAAATGGCAATCTGAATGAACTTAAGAATGAAATGATAAAGGATGGGGCTCAAGAATGTCATTGCCCTAAGTCGTAATTGCAAACAAAAATTGCAATTCCAACCTACTCCACACTCAATTGTAAACCAAAATTGCATCTCCTATGTACCTCGAAATTGGGTTTGTTAGGAGGCTAAGTGGGGGATCTATATGTCTATAGTCCCTCCATCTTAGATAATTTTTGGCTCACAATTTTATGGGTCTTGGAGTCCTTAATCCCTATGTCTAGGGTAAGGAATGGCTTATGTCTAAGCTCTTTTACTCCATTACTTGTGTGAAATCCGCTTGTCACTAACCCTGTCAGTATTAGATCTAAGCTTGAGTTGAAACCCTAGTTGATCACTCTAGGATCTCAACGAAAATTAAATCAACACAAGCAAACAATTGAGATGTAGGCTTGGTTTTATTGGAATTTTGGCTACATTTACTTCTTAGGGAATTCACATCCTTGAACCCCCTAAGAAGTTTTAGCTCATATTTTCAATGAAAATCATAAAACTAAATTTAACAAAAGAGTTCATAATGAAATGGTGCAATTTAATTGAATAAAACACTAACTTATGAAATGCAATTTGGTTTTTCCTAGAAATTCAAGCAAAAGTAAATAATTAAAATTAAGTCAAAGTGGCAAGGGTAGCTAAGTAATTTCTTTGTCTCCCCCCTTCTGCCAAGGCTTTCTACCAACTTAAGTTTAAAACTGTACAGAAGCTAAAAACGAAGAAGGAAAAAAAAACAGAGCATAAAAAAAATCAAGAAAAACCCATGAACTTGACTTGGAATTAAACTCAAAATTCCTTCAAAATACATCAAATGAGATTAGAAAAAGTTCAAGTCATGCTTCTGTAATACAAACTGAAGAAAAACCGAGGTGGAACTTGAATAAAATGACCAAAAACAGCAGAAAAATTGAAGAACAGAGAGTGCGAAAAAAAAACTGAAAAACCCACGAATCTTACTTGAAATTAAACTCAAATCAATTCAAAAGTACATCAATCAAGGACTAGCGATTGTTTAAGCAATGCTTTGTGATACAAAACTGAAGGAAAACCAAATTAAAGTTGAGTTTCTTGGCTCAAAACCGAAAGAAGAACGAAGAAACAGAGCTTTCTGGAAAAATAAAAACCCACGAACTAATTCCCTAAATTCGCCTCTCGAAAATCGTCTCCTCCTTCCGGCGTCTTCAATCTCCTTTTGTAGATCGATTTAGGGTTCAATTTTGCCAAGAATAACACTCTAAATCCCTTGATTTGTGCGAGATTTCCTCTGCCATTTATGGGTTTCATCAATCGCATGTTTCCAGAAAATTCCATATCTGTGCTGCTGAGGATTGCCAAACTGGTTTGGCAATGGTCTGGCAATTTGATTTGGCAATTCCATATTTGTGCTGCTTAGGATTGCCAAACTGGTTTAGCAATGGTCTGGCAATTTGGTTTGGAAATTCCTGCAAAAAGAACCACATTACTTAGAACTCTTTTCTAATTGCTATCACATTTCATTATTTCCTTCTTTTAACAATTTTCCACCATTTTCAATTAATATTAGGACAAACAAGAGTTTTTTCGAGCAATTGAGGATTTAAATAAGCCTTAATTTCAAGGCTTATCAGCGTTATCCCCAGAGATTTGTGACGAGCATAAGGGTTACGATCCTTATTGTCGTGAGTGCTAGCATAGGGGCGAGGACCCCAGAGATTTATGTTGAGCGTAAGGAATGGCTAGCATAGGGGCATTATCCCCAGAGATTTGTGACGAGCATAAGGGTTACAATCCTTATTGCCGTGGGTGCTAGCATAGGAGCGAGGACCCCAGAGATTTATGTTGAGCGTAGGGAATGCGTTCCCTAGCGCCTGTGAGCTAGCTTAGGGGTAATTCCCCACTGTGTTGAGCATAGGGATGTGTTTCCTATTGCCGTGTGCTAGCCGAAGGGTGATTTATTTATTGAGATGAGTATGAGGGTTATATACCTTCACAGGTTTGGGTTATAGATAACAGGACTCGCAGACGTGACACGAAATTAGAGTCAGGAGGTGGTAAAAGTAGAAGGTGGTTGAATGAACATTTAAATAACTGAAGTAAATATTTGAAGTAAATATTTGAAGTATGAGCACGAGAGTAAGTGAAGAAAGTTTGCCTTCGTGGTAGGTTTTCTTTAAGTTTTGGACCCTTAAGTGGGCTACTTACTGAGTATGTTTATACTCATGTTTGCTACTTTGTTTGTTTTGCAGATTGTGTACAATCTCGGGGCAGATGACGCAGGTGACGACTTGACGAGACTATGGAGACTCCATCCAATTCCCTTTACTTGTTTTTTTTATTCTTTAGTTATCGTGTATTTGGTTAGGGTTTCTTAAAATCCTGTGTTTGATGTGAAGCTCAGCATATTTGTCGTAGTTTGTTGGATGCTGAGCGTTTTATCTGAGTTATTGAAGTGTTTTCATTCTTATCAGGTTGTTGTAAATTTTGGTTTTCTCCTAGTTACGCCGTCATGTTGTCGAAATTTTCGGGCATGAGCGAGGTAACTAGGACGCGCTTCCGCATCTAGAGTGTCGTAGGAAATTTGGGTCGTTACAGGGTAACACAAATCCAAGGTCGATTTAGCATGGGTCACAACCAAACCTCACCGAAAAGAAGAAAATGTTGTTGGACAGCTCGTTACAACGTGAGGAGAAGAGGAAATCGATATCTTCAATTGCTGGCTTGCCTGAAAACTCCTTACCCACACCGTTGTTCGCATACCCATGTTGAATAAGGTCTAAAATCTTCAAACTTTCGAAGCCACAATCGCGGTTCTACCGGGGGTGCTTATGGATTCGCTGGCTGAAGAGGAAAAAGTCGCTTCGTTCTTGGGTTTGCTAGAGAGAACGCAACGTCACGCTGCCTACTAAAGGTCACTGAAGATGTGGACGGAGAAGATGGATCGAACGTGGAGGGGGCTGTGTACACGGCTGGTCAAACGAAGGAGAGGGAGGAGAAGAGAGAAAAAAAAGACTTAGGGCTTGCTTCTCCTTTTTCTTTCTTCTTAATTCAATTTTCTCTCAAATTCAACCTTTAAAATCCCAAACAAAGGCCTAAATTCTCTACAAGATTTAAGGCAAATCTTTGGGCAAATTTGAGTTTTCAAAATTAAGAAATTTAGTCTAACTCGACATCCTTCAACTAAAATTCTACGAATTTAATTACTTAAGTTAACCCACTAAATTCCAATACTCCCCGAATTGACCTCAAGCGATAAATTCAAACAGTCACAACAAAACACAAATAAAATATGGAAATTAATTGTACCTGAAGTTGTTGGGCGTCACAAGAAATGAGAACAAGAAACATCAATTATCCCAAACTACACCGAATGTATATTTTTGGGATAAGCAATTATTGGATTGGAGAAAAACACATGTTATTGAGAAAAGTCATTGGATGACCAAAGAACAAGATGTCCCCATAGAGCTAAAATGACATCAAATGAAAAGACATCAGTCTTCGGTCTTCATTTGTTTTTGCAGTCAGCCTTTTGTTTATAAATATTCTACATTTCTTTCATAACATAATCACATGGGAGAAAGAGAAGAATGAGAGAGAGAGTTTTTTGTTTTTTGTTATTCATTTTTTGAACAGAGAGAGAAAGAGTTGAAATGGCATTTTTTGGAAGAAAAAGAGAGAAGTTTAAAGGGATAGTAGTTTTATATCAGAAGACACAAATATTATTTCAGGAGTGAATCATGCTATTGTTGGAGTCAATCAAGTAGACAAAAGTTTTTCTGGAGTGAATCGAGTTCTTGATGGAATCAATTGATTCAACATAAATATTTCAAAAGTGAGTCAAGTTGTTCATGGACTTCATCGAATTTTTAAGGGAGCCAATCGAGTTCTTGAAATTTCAGTGAGTCCTTTGGGAGGAAAAGTTTCTCTTCAACTCATCAGCTCTACTAATCAATGTAAGTTTCTTCCTCTTCCAACCTTTTTGTTTCATTATTTCTTAACATGATTCGACTTTAATTTAATTTGTTGCATGGCCTTAAATTATATGTTTAGTGAGTTAAAATTTAAGACTTTAAATTAGGTAGTCATTGACTCTAATGTCCATAGTAAAATATTGATGCGATATGTTAATTGTCTATCTAATTGTCCATACTACCACCTCAAATCCAACCAAGAATATATAAGGACAATTTTGAAAATTAACCCCATACTTGATGAAGTGAATCAACATTATTACCATAGACTTTCAATTCAATCAAATTAGACTTTAGACTTTATAGTATTGTATATTTCGTTTTTACCTTTTGTTAATTAAGCTTCCAATTGTTGAAAAATAATTTTACAAATGTTTAATAGATTACAAAATTGAGGCTTACTACAAAATTGATGGAATTACAAAATCGTTTGGACTTAGTGGTGATTTCACCTAGTATCATAACAAAAAGTTATTTGTCCAAACCTCCGTAATATGATTTAATTTACTTTCCTAATTAATATTAACAACCACTCGTCGGACTTTGTAAAAATTTCAAATTCACAAATGAGAAAAATGTATAAAAGATTAAATTTACCGTCAGCTTAAGTTATATGAGTGCAATGGTGTTTAAATATCATAGTGTAACGACCCGACTTTTCCTATTAGACTTTCTAGGGACGTTACTACATGCATGCCGAAGAAGTTTTAAAATCTTTGGTAAAAGACAGAAAGAATGAAACTTTTTGCTAAACAATCAAAAATCTTTATGCTCGGGATCCCTTTAAAAATCATTTCAAAACATAATATGAATTATAATGTTCAATCAGTTGAAATAGTTTCACAACACATTGTTTACTAAACAAAATATGTTTTAACTAACACACTATCTAAATGCGGAAGTCATGACCTTCAAAGTCACCCATGACCCTCTCAGCAAACTGCCTTGTCAATCGCCTATGATATGTCTTTGTATTTGCCTGAAAAGTAAAACATTTTTTGAAAAGGGTGAGTATTTTACAATACTCAGTAAGTGACCTCACTACCGGGTCAGGATATGCATACACACACATAATGAGTTTTCGAAAACATTTTCTTTCTTTCCTTTGGTGGGACCTAAATTCTTTTCTTAGCAGAAACGTTTCTCTTTCAACTTTTCTCTTCGGCTTAATGTGGACAATTAACCCAACCTCACATTTCCTTTTCATTTAACCTTTTCAGGTTCATTTTCATTTAACCTTTTCAGGTTCCTTTTCATATAGCCTCGTAAGGCTCCTTTTCATATAGATGTACATCAATAATGTTAGAGGGTAATTGCCACAGCCTTCGAAATCATTTTTATCATGAAAACATAATGTATGCATGAGGTCCCAAAGCATTTTCAATTTTTCATTTCATGATGCAACATAAAACAAAGTTCTCATGTCATTCATCATATCATAAATCATATAACATGCATCACATTCATAAGAACATACATGTGAGAATTACTTTTTTTTTTTTTTTCATACATAACATTTCAAAATTCATCAACAATCATAACTAAAACATTTATGAAAATCTTTTTATTTCAAAAGTAAATCTTTTTTTTTTTTAATTCAATTCCCGACTTGCATTTAAGCATACCGGCATAAAGTCCCTTACCTTGGCTAAGCTCAAGAGTCCAATTCTACCAATTGCTCACCAAAAATCCCTTCGTCTTGAACCTTAGTCAACCAATTTGGAGCCTAATCAAAGTCATCCTTAAGGTTAGTAAAGATCCCTAAAATCCATAATTGAGCCCAAAGTTTTCTCCACCAAAATAAATTCTAAAAATTAGAATTAATTCCTTGCATTTAACTTAGTCTCAAATGGATGGGTAAAAATTGAATTTAAGTCACAAGATCCATGGTTCCATCTTATTTTCAATTTTAATCTACCGTACAACCTAAGACTAGGACCTTTGTGACTTACCGAAAAATTTCACTCTTAGTAGTCCCAAATACTCGCTGGACAGCAGCTTAAGGGCGTCGCGCTCGTGATTTTGGTGCCGGAACGGAGTGGGTATCTTTGGAACACATCAAGATCTATGAATCAGTCTTACCCATGACCAAAAACATCCAAGAAAACGCATAAAACTACTGGTTACCCACGTATGCAGGTTCGACGAACTGGAAGAGAGGGCTGAACAGATCGGGTTTGCGGATCAGCAGGGGTGGCGGCGCGGCGAAACAGAGGCGATGGCCGCGGATGTTCGTCAATCTGCAGCGGCGTCGGGCTGGTTGCGAGGATCGGTGGCGTGAGTTGCAGCGGCGAGCAGCAATTCGCGGATCTGGACAGCGGTCGGGCGGCGAGCGGCGAGCGGCGGCGGGACGGAGTTCGTGGTGGTCTGAGATGGTGGGGGCGGCGGGTGAGTTGCAGAAGAGAAGGAAAAGAAAAAAAATTCTGCTATGGAAGGGTGGTTGTCGAACAAAGGAAGAAGAAGGAGATGAAGATGGAGGCTTGGCTGGCTTGAAGGCTTGGCTTGAACCTAGGGCTGCGTGCCGATTAAAATAACAGAGAGAGATAATAAGGCTTGGCTTAAACATGGGCTTGGGCTTAGCTTGATGTCTATTAATTTACAAAAACGCCCCAAACATCAATTAAAACTCATTTTTCCTTCTTTCTTCCCATTCTACCCTCAAATTCTCTAATTTCAATTATGCTATATCTCCAAAATTAAACATAAAACACACCTTAAACATAAAATTGGCCTTTCAATTAAATTAAACTCCACAATTAAAGCCTTAATCAATACCTGATAATGATGGTCGTTACACATAGAAATACATCAGATTTATGGTGAAATTTGTGAGTCTTGGGAGATGTATATAATTGTCAGAGTATTTGTTCTTTTTTTTTTTTTTTTGACATGAAAATATTTGTCCATTGATTTGTTATCACTTGATCGTGTGCATTAATTTGCTAGGATTGCCTTGAATTTGTTGAAACTAGTGGGCTTTAGGAGATTTTTACATTGTTTTGTTTAAATGAGGGAGTGAATGTAAATTTATTTATTTAGTACTTTTTTTTTTTTTGAATTGGAACATAATACAAGCTTAACAAGAAGTGAAAATTCTAACATATATCTAAAGTCTAAAATTCAATAGGATGAAATAGAAAACTTATGGGTTTTGATAAATATTTATGGTAGAAATAGGATTTTTTTTTTAGACATTTATTTATTGAGCATACCACGTGAATGTATAGACAGACAAGTTTCCAATAGAGATAAACCAGCAATTGGAGCAAAATAAAAAAATGATATGTATCTCTAAACTTCTAATTGAGATTTGTTAGTTGGAGAATTTTTTATCCCTATATAATCATATCCTGAACTTAGACCCTAAAAGTTCCTAAGGGTAGGCGCCACATTAGTTTCTTTATTTTCATAGTTGTCTATTGACTAGTTTGTTAACGATCTAGTCTTTGTTTTGTGAACAACTCTAAATTTATAAAATTAAGTTATCATTAGAATACATTTTTTTTTTTTTTTGTATTTTTTAAAATTAATTCAGCCTATCAACGAAAAATATTTTTGTTTAGTATTCAAGATTTAAAATATTAATTTTGAAAAATTGGCCAAATTTAAAAACAAAAATTAGATTTTTTAAAATATTCTTTTTCTTTTTAGATTATACAATTTGGCTATATGATTGAAGTTTTAGAAAATGGCTATGATTCTAAAGAGGTTTTGAAAGAATTATATTGAAAGCCAAATGGTTGTTGGGTAGGGGTAAGAAATGTAGTTTTTATCAAATTTTCTCTTTGAAATTTTGATTAAAATTTCGCAAGTATGCTTAAAAAGTGAGGATAAAAATGAGGAGATTGTTAACAAAAAAAAAAAAAATATTGATTTTTAAAAATAGAAAAATAAAATTACAACCTTGATCAAATTGCGCCTTTGTTTTTAATTTTTTGTTTTTTTTTGTTTTCAAACTTTAAGTTCGTACGTCATTATGTCTTTATTTCATCTGTGATGTCATGTTCTTCAAGAAAAATAGTCTTCATAAAAGGTTGTTGTCTTTCGTTTAAAAAATTGGTCATAGGATGTCATATTTAAGAAATGACATACATATAGTCTAGAGATAAAAATTAATCTAGTTCTCCAATTTCACTTTATTAAAATATAACTTCTTTCACATGTGATTTTTT
The DNA here is from genome assembly GCA_033996785.1 of Trichosanthes truncata. Lineage (NCBI taxonomy): Eukaryota > Viridiplantae > Streptophyta > Magnoliopsida > Cucurbitales > Cucurbitaceae > Trichosanthes > Trichosanthes truncata. The sequence goes on along the minus strand of JAWPNB010000004.1, from coordinate 38,725,253 downwards.
TTAGAGGAGTTACAATTGAGGACTCAAGCACCCCACATGGACTTCGATTACTAAAAAATGATTATTCATGTGCTGTTGATGGACTTGACATTTGGACAACAATCAAAACATTAGTAGATTATTGCTCGTTCTACTATAAGGATGATGAAATGATTTGTAACGATATAGAGCTCCAATCATGGTGGAACGAGCTTCGAGAAAGGGGGTCATGAAGATAAGAAAGACGAACCATGGTGGCCAAAGTGCAGAATGTTGAAGAGTTAATAAATAGTTGCATGATTATCATATGGATTTTTTCAACTCTTCATGCTACAGTAAACTTTGGACAATATCCTTATGGTGGTTTCCCAACCGGCAAAAGCTTCCTACCTGAAGAAGACAAATGATTATCAAGAGATAAAGTTAAACTTCGATAAAGCTAATTTCTTAAAAATATTCACTTCAAAACTACAAAATGATCTTTTGAATATCTCAACGATTGAACTTCTATTGACACATTCTCATGATGAGTTTTATTTAGGTCAAAGAAGCAATCCAGAGTGGACCTTGGATAAGGAGGTTTTAGATGTATTTGAGAAATGTAAGGGATGACTGATAAAGGACTTGTCGAAGGTCTTATCAAGATTAAATTTATAAAAATCGGACCTCTAAGTATTTTGCAATAATAGTGGCCAGGGTCATCCACAGGGATTAGAGTTCTTAGATTAATTAAGTACCACAGTTAATTATGCCTAATTTTATATAGAGAAAACTAACTTGGATTTGATTCTTTTGACATAAACATAAAACCTAAACTATTATGTATAAAGTTGGAGTCCAATTTTAGAGAGACATTGTTAATTTCAATTAATGAAGCACAACTATGAAATTGACTAAAGAATTATGAAACATGCAACAATCCTAAGCCAAGAATTACTAAAATATTCAATTGGCTCTCTCGAGCCCAATTGAACTCATGCAAGCAGTAAGTCAATCTCTCGGTCTATTTCTACAACTAGACATGGTATTATGAAATTCTCTTAATAACTTCTAGTATTAACCTATTCATTCTCATGCAATAGATTAATCCTAGTTATGCATCTAAGTTCTTAGTTAAATTTACTTTCTCAAGCTAAATTTAACTTAACATACAAAGCTATGAACGGGTGCTTAGAAATTTAATTCAAGATGTATAAAAGACGTTACGAACACATTCAATAAGTCAAACATAGTTTTATAACAATAATGCAATCAACTAAGAGTCTATAGTACTCAAATACATTCAAATACAATCCGCTAAATCCTAAAATTAAAGACACAAAGTAAAGAGAATAGAGAAAAACTGGACGACGCGTGCCAACACTCGTTCCCTATGTGATATCCCAAGATCCCGAGCCTTGAGTCTCCTCCTTAGCTGTAACGACCGACATTTTCAAGTATTAATTAAAGTTTTAATTTTGAGATTTGAATTAATTGTAAGGCCAATTTCATGTTTAAAGTTGTGTTGAAAGTTAATTTTAGAAATTTGCATAATTGAAATTTGAGAAATTGGAGGGTGAATATGGAAGAAAGAAGGGAAAAAAAGAATTAATTGGTTTGGGGGCAACTTTTGTTAATTAAGTGACTTTGAGCCAAGCCCAAGCCCAAGGAGAAGTCAAGCCCAAATATCCCTCTCTATTATTTTTGTAGAGCACGCAGCCCTAGGTCAAGTCAAGCCGTCATCTTCTTCAACCTTCTCCTCTTCCTCCATGAAAACAACCTCCACCATCAATCTCTCTCTCTTTCACCACCAAAAGACCCATCCATTCGAAAGCTTCTCCTTCTTCAACAAACATCTATTGCCGGATTTTGTCCCTCACGTGCGATACTGTTCACGGCGGGGGGGTACTGTTCATCACACTGTTCACAAGGGGGCGGTACTGTTCATATCGCGGTACTGTTCATACCGCGAGTACTGTTCATACCGCGAGTACTGTTCATACCGCGAATACTGTTCACGACGCCGGAGTCCACGAACCGCCGCCCGATCTGCTGCAGTTTTTTTTTCTGGCGGATTTTTGGTACTGCACAACGCTGTTTCGGCTCCTTTTGCACGTAGGTAAATTTATTTTCGCTATAATCTTATAGTTTTCAAATAATAGATGTAGTTTTGGGCATTGATATGGAAGTTTGGAGATTTACCCATTAATTTTTGGGCTCTATTTTGGAATAACCATTGTAGGTAGAGGTTGGTGTGACAAGATCGAATCAAACCACCATTTATTTAGTAAAGCTTGGGTCGATTTGGAGAAAGAACGGAGGTAAATTCTCCATCCTAAAATCAAGCAAATCCTTGGAGTCTTGGATTTTTGGTAGATTAAATTTGAGAGTTCAATTAAATCAAGAACCTTGTGTTTTGAATTTAGTTTAACCACCAATTTGAGATTAAGTTAAATGTTAAGGAATTTATCCTAAATTTGGAAACTTTAGTTGGTGGAAGGAATTTTGGGATTTAATTATGGACTTTAGAGATTGTTTCTAACCTTATGGATGGTTTGATTTAGGCTCCAAATTGGTTGACTGAGGTTTAAAGCGAAGGGATTTTTGGTGAGCAATTGGGTGAATTGGACTCTTGAGCTTAGCCAAGGTAAGGGTGCCGGTATGCTTGAATGCAAGTCAGGAACTGAATTGAAAAAAAAAATTATTTGAAATAAAAAGTTTTTATAAATATTTTATTATGGATTTTCACTTGTTTTGCCAAATCTTCTCATGAATGTTATGCATGATTTATGATTTTGATTTATGATAAATGATGTGAGAATGTTGCTTGTGTTGCATCATGAAATGAAAAGTTTAAAATGCTTGGGGACCTCATGCATACATTATGTTTTCATGATAAAATAGATTTCGAAGGCTGTGGCAATTACTCTCCTAAATTTATTGATGTACATCTATATGAAAAGGAGCCTTACGAGGCTATATGAAAAGGAACCTGAAAAGGTTAAATGAAAAGGAACCTGAAAAGGTTAAATGAAAAGGAAAGGTTAGGTTGGGTTAATTGTCCACATTAAGCCGAAGAGAAAAAGTTGAAAGAGAAACGTTTCCACTATGAAAGGAATTTAGGTCCCACCAAAGGAAAGAAAGAAAATGTTTTCGAAAACTCATTATGTATGTGTATGCATATCCTAACCTGGCATTGAGGTCACTTACTGAGTATTTTAAATACTCATCATTTTTCAAAATGTTTTTCTTTTCAGGTAAAGGCAAGAACGTATTTTAGGCGAGTGGCAAGGTGGTTTGCTGAAAGGGTCATGGGTGTCATGAGGAGTATAGCTTCCGCATCTGGTTTATGTTTTAACTCAAATTATTTTATTAAGTAAACTTAATTGAAGTGAACTAAAGATTTTTGATTTAACGTTTTGATTCACATTATGCTTTGCAATGGTTTTTAAAGGGATCCCGAACTAAAAGATTTTAATTGTTTAGCAAAAAAGTTTAATTCTTTGTGTCTTTTACCAAAGATTTCTAAATTCTACTAGCATGCATGTAGTAACGTCCCTAGAAAATCTAATAGAAAGAGTCGGGTCGTTACATTAGCTCTCCAATATGCTCTCTAAACCTCCAAACAGTGCTTCTATCGAAATTAGGGTTTGGGTTTCTCCAAAATGGCTCCCTTTGCTCGAATGAATAATTTCACTTTTATAGAGTCGAGACAGTGTTACAAGGCTAGGGGCAGCGTTGCAACGTTGTCCCTTTAAATTTTATAAAAAATGGAAAAATTAAATTTGGTTGGCGTTGCAACGCTGTAAGTAGCGTTGCAACGCTATGTCTGCTGGTCTCCAACGCTGAAATGCTGCTGAAGTGGCATTTCAACACTATAGATGGCGTTGCAACTCTATACTCTCGGGTTCATAAACTTGTTTCCTTCTCTTCAATACTTGGATCTTTAATTATAGCTCCAATTTGCTCCAACTTCAACCAAATACTTCTCAAAATTTCGATTTTGCTTCAATTGCTCGGTTTCTATAAATCATACATAAAAATACATGAAAGTACACACAATCATAACAAAACTAGCATAAAACTAAGCCTAGAAATAACACACTTATACCCACTATCAACGACTGCTTGTCATTGAAGACATGATTGTGAGAAGAAACCAAGATTTCACATTGAAAAATCGAGTTGGACCTGTGAACATGCCCTACACTCTACTACATCCTAGCAACAATGACGACCTTACATGTCAAGGAATTCCCAAATAGCATTTCTATTTGAACATAGCTTGTGAGGCTTGAATGATTTTGTATTGTTTTGAGTTTTTATTTTTTTTTGTGAACTAATTCATGATTCTTATGGAATGATGAATGTTTTAATAAACGAAGGGGCATGGAGTTTTTCTTTTCTTTATTAGATCAAGTTTCATTGAGTTAGTTCTAATTATAATCCTCTGTTTAATTAGTTATAATCAATATACTATAACGTAATTTGGAAATGTATCTCCAATATTAAAAAGAATTTTTTATTAGATATAATGGGAGTTCAATGTGATGTTTTTTCAATTTTTTTTTAAAGAAAACTGAGTTTAGTATGATGTTGAAACAGTAAAATTTTGGACAAAATACACTTTTAGTCATTGAGGTTTGATGTTACTGTCTATTTGGCCCATGAAATTTCATAGGTAGCATGCAGCGTGCAGGCAACACGTAGGATGAGGGTGATCGAGCACTCTTTATGTCTCCATGGCATTAGGATGCTAAAGGAGCTAAATGTGGATGGACTGCCGCGCAAGACTCCAAGTCGAGTGCTTGGAGGAGTTTGCTTAAATGTGTCATGGAGTCATTTTCAACATTACTTCCATAATTTTATGTTTTATGTTTTAACAGTTTTACTTTTTAAAGATGTGTTGTGAAAGTGTTTTTAGTTGGTCTAACGTTATATTTATGTTTTACAATGTGCTTGTTTGCTACGTTAATACCCCATTTGTATAAAATTAAAGTGAAGTCAAATTCTTCAATTAATCTTGATAGCAGCAAGTATTTCTATATAAAACACATGTCATAGCTGAATCAATGGATAGGCTATTTTTGGGCAAATCTTTGGACTGTTGGGGGCAATTTTCAACCTTATCCCATTCTGAATCATAGAGATTTTTTCTGCATTATTTCCTTTTTCTTGTAAAAGGCTCTTTTGAACCATGCATATGTGTTTATAACTCCTTTCGGGGAATAATAACATAAGAGAATGAGATTTAGTTTTCTGCAATATGTTAAGATGTGATTGATTGTTTATCTCTGCCCCACCATACTTCGTTACTGTTCTTGTGTACTTTGTTCTCTGTTTTAGTTTACTTTTTTCTTAATTGTACTATAGCTCTGTGTTTAGCTTTACCCAACAGTGGGTCTTGTTCAGTTGAAGAAGCAAGCTCTCTCTTTAAATAGAAGAGCTCATGCTTGTTGTAATTATAATAAAAAACAAGATACAACTCATTTCCAACTCTCAAGCGTATTTCTCTTTTCTCCTTTCTCTGTGCACTCTGTCCTAGCCAACTCAATTTCAATCCAATACACTTGAGTTCTTGATCTTTAATTTTACTTTTATTCCATAATCGTCCTAGTTTTTTCTCATCGTGACGAGAACTTTATTTAAATATTGTATTTATTTAATTTCTAACTTTAACGGATAAACTTTGAAGCACTATGCTTATTTAATCTTTTTATTTTATGTTAAATCACCAATCAACCTAAAAGCTTAAGCTGATAGGTTATGGTAAATTTAATTATATCAACACTCTAACACTCCCCTTCACTGGGCTTAGCTTGGAAATTTGTAAGAGACCCAACAAGTGGAAATTAATATTAATTGGGGAGGAAGTGACTTCACAGGGGTTCGAACTCAAGACTTCCTGCTCTGATACCATGTTAAATCACCAATCAACCCAAAAGCTTAAGCTGATAGGTTATGGTAAATTTAATTATATCAACACTCTAACATTTTAAAACTATTTTAATTATGTGGAGATTAGAATCTTTTGACCTACAAAAAGGTTACTAACGTCTTAATCGTGAGTTATATTCAAATTGACAAATGATTCAACTGTTTATTTGCCTTCTTTTTCAAAAATTTAAGGGTGGGATCGAACCATTAATTTTTTAGATGGTAATAAGTGTCTTGTTCCCTTAACTATGTTTGGATTAGCATTTATATGATCTCCCTCCGTTATATATTACTCTCCCTTTAAAAACATTAATAAGTCTTGGGAATTTGTATGCACTTTTATACAGTATTCAAAAGGCAAGGGAAGATGGGAAAGAAACCTTACATTGAAAAGTGGACTACGACTACCCAAATGAAATTTGCCTGTGGCACCGGAGCTGTGGTGTAAGGGAGCTCATCGTCTGTTGTTGAAAGTTGGCCGAAGAGGACAACGTCGCCGCAGTGAAGGATGCTAAACGTGGGAAGGGTTTAGCAGCTTAGAACAAGGTAGAGTGTAACGCCCGGTTTATGTACAGACATTAATTTCGAATTATGGAAATCAAGATGGATAAAAATTTCTTAAGTATATTGATTTTAGAGTTAAATTGAAATTTTGGAAGGTTAGGAGAGCAAAATTGGAAGTTGAATTTTTTTTAAAATAAATTCCCCATCCTTATCTACTATTTTTTATTATTATTATTTTTTTTTTATTTCTTTATTTCTTTTTATTTCTTTTTTCCTTCTTCTTCCTCTCGATAGCTCCTCCCCCCCTCACCGATTTTTCTTTCTCTCTCTCTCTCTCTCCAATCGAACACCCATCTTCACAGTTCTTCTTCTTCTTTCTCACCGAGCAGCAGCCGCCAAACACCCACCCTCTGCTGGTTTTCTTCTTCTTCTTTCACACCGAGCAGCAGCCGCTAAACACCCACCCTCTGCCGGTTTTCTTTTTCTTCTTTCTCACCGAGCAGCAGCCGCTAAACACCCACCCTCTGCCGGTTTTCTTCTTCTTCTTCCTCATTTTCTGCAAGTCCTGCAGGAAAACCCACGCAAGCCACACGCTGGAGTTGAAGACTCGCCGGAGTTCTTCTTCTGCTCGTCAGCGCCGCCCAGTTCCGCCGCCACGAACACTCAGCCAACCGCCGCACCTCTATTTTCGATCGCCGGTGAAGCCCCGCTGCAGCTCGCTGTCGAACGCTGTCGCACGCCTCGTCGGATGAAGCTGCTATTGCACATGCGCCGGAAGCTCAGTTCAAACATCGGGTCTTCGCTGGAGCTACGAACGAGCCAGATCTGACTCGCCGGAACCAGATCTGTTCGAAACGAACAGTCACGCTCCTCCACTCGCCGTCGTCGGACCTCCACGCGCCGTAGCCGGACCTCCACGCTCCGCCGTGCTCCGGCCACGCGCCGCCGTCTTCGATTCCAATTTTTGAGCTCGAACGGTCTCGGTTACGATCGTGTTTCGATTGGGTAATTTCGTTACTCAATTGTTGTTAATTAAGGACTTTAAATGGGATTGAGCATTAATCAATGGATTTAATTCTTAGGATATTGATTTGAGAATCAAACCACGGAATTGGAGACAAATTTTTAAATTTCCAGCAAGCTTTGGAGTCTAAGTTTGGGCAAGAATCAAGCTCGTAAATTATTTATTCGAATGTAAGTAGTCATTTGGATTTAAGCCATTTAAATTCATTTTTGATTGAAATGTATGTTTGATAGTTTGTTAATTTTGAAAGCATGCTTGAAAGCGGAGGTTATGAGATATGAAAAGGTTAGTGGTTATGTTTAGAAGAAATCTTGAGCTAAAACGGCCTAAGTTGGGGTCATAAAGGAATTAGTGGCTTAAAGTTTCAAGTTTAGTATGTTAGCATATGAATCTCTTTAAGAATTTGTTCGAGGTTGTAATTAGACAAGTTTGGACTCTTGAGATGTTTAGTTAGCTGTGGAGTGCAGAAAACGTGAATTTTAGATTGATTGGTTGATTGGGTTCAATGCTTTTGGGTTCAGGTTAGGTTAGAGGTTGAAGTAGAGCACCCTAAAGTTATGCAATACTCAGGGTCAAGGACCGTATCTTATGTGTTCAGAATGGTCTTATGTTTGGATTGATTTAACGAGTTTTGGATGGGTTCGATTGTGAGTAAAGGATAGTTGGTCGACCAAATTTCTAAAATGTTCAGGGGATTAAATTCTGGATTTTGTGAATGAAGGATTATATGCCACTAGCATATGTATGGACTATGGCTACGTGTAGTTCTTGTTTGAGAGTACCATTGAACTAGATTATAAGTTCTCATGTGGGATTTGTGGTTGTGAGTTATAGTGAAAGGTCACAACGATGCGATTGGGCATGTTTAACGTATTTCAGTTGGTCCCGAATGTGAGTAAAGGGTTACTAGTCGTCTTGGATCCTAGGGTGGTTATGGAACTGAATTCTGGAATAAAGGGATAGAGGGCTATGTGCTGGTAGCACAGGTAGGTGCTTGTAAACTTCGGGCCAGGTTGTGAATGTGGTCCGGAAATAACAAATGATGTTGGTGTGGTAGACTGCCCTAGAGATTCCAAAATTAGTGCGAAAATGCAAAGAGCTTCATAAAATAAGAGCCATCTGATCTCATGTCTCTCTTGGGGCGAGTCTGTAACTCTAGGTTGACGAGATGTGTTGAGCGTAGGGAATGCGTTCCCTAGCGCCTGTGAGCTAGCATAGGGGCGAGGACCCCAGAGATTTATGTTGAGCGTAGGGAATGTGTTCCCTAGCGCCTGTGAGCTAGCTGAGAGATGATTCCCCATTATGTTGAGCGTAAGGATTGCGATCCTTATGGCCTGTGGTGCTAGCTTAGGGGTGATTCCCCACTGTGTTGAGCATAAGGGATGCGTCCCTTATTGCCTGTTTGCTAGCATAGAGGGGTGATGTTCTAGTGTATGGAGGCGTGAGAGTTACTTTCTCTCACGGCCTTAGTCAACCTAAGTTACATGGCTCGTTGGTAGTGTCGAGACAATGCCATACCGGGATGGACTCAGATAGGGTGTGCGAGTGGTAGTTGGATGGTTGATGAGTTGAGATTAAGAGGCAGATAGACGTGCCAGGACAACTTTTATGTTGATAATGCTAGCATAAGGGTGTTATCCCCAGAGTAATGAGTTAGGGGGCGATTCCCCTAGATTGTTGACGATGCTAGCATAGAGGTGTTATCCCCAGAGAAATGAGTTAGGGGGCGATTCCCCTAGATTGTTGATGATGCTAGCATAGGCGTGTTATTCCCAGAGTAATGAGTTAGGGGGCAATTCCCCTAGAGTATTGATGATGCTAGCATAGGGGTGTTATCCCCAGAGTAATGAGATAGGGGGTGATTCCCCTAGAGTATTGATGATGCTGGCATAGGGGCGATGTCCCCAGAATGATGAGTATGAGAGTTATCCTCTTTCTTGGTATTAGACTTTCCTAGAATGCATGAATCGCAGGTATAACATGTGAAACACTAAAGGCGAGTGAGCCTGAGTTAAGGCGAGTAGATGTTTAGCTGATTGAAGTGAATGAGCTGGGTTATGTGAGATAGGGCGATGCCCTCGTTTGTATGGATTTGGACTTTGGACCCTTAAGTGGGCTACTTACTGAGTATGTTTATACTCATGTTTGCTACTCTGTTTGTTTTGCAGATTTGAGCACATTCTCGGGGTGGATGACGCAGGTGATGACTTGACGAGACTATGGAGATTCCATCCAATTCTATTTCATTGCTTTTCATTCTTAGTTTTGTTTCCTTGTTCCTTGATGTACGTTTGGTCTGTAAATTCTAAATATTCTTTAGTTATTGTGTATTGGGTTAGGGTTTCTTAAAATCCTGTGTTTGATGTGAAGCTCAGCATATTTGTCGTAGTTTGTTGGATGTTGAGCGTTTTATCTGAGTTATAGAAGTGTTTCTATTCTTATCAGGATGTTGTAAATTTTGGTTTTCTCCTAGTTAAGCAATCATGTTGCCGAAATTTTCGGGCATGAGTGAGGTAACTAGGTCGTGCTTCCGCTCTAGAGAGTCATAGTAGGTTCGGGTCGTTACATAGAGCGCGGAAGAGAGAGAAAGAGAGAGGGAAAAAAAGTTAGGTTCCTTTCATTCCCCCCCCCCCCCCCCCCTTTTTCGTTTCCCTTTTCTTTTTCCTTCTGTCTTCTTTTCTTTTTTTTTTTGGAAAAAAATTGATTTTGACCCTTAAACTTGTCAAGTTGTATCAATTTTAACCCAAAACTTTCAATTTCATCAAATTGTACCTCAAACTTAGATAAGTGTTGCAATCTTAACCTCAAATTTTTAAAAGTGTTGGAATTTTAACCCTCTAATAAATGAGAATTATCAAAAAGGTTTCTAGGGCACGCCGGTTTTTACAGGAGGTTCATCAAGGATTTCTCCAAAATCACTAAATCTTTATCAAACTTATTGATGCTCAGTATACACAATTCCAATTTGATGATGCATGCTTGAAAGCTTTTACTTTGTTGAAAGAAAAATTAGTGTCAGCTCCTATAGTTGTTGGGGATCATCCTTTTGAATTAATGTGTGATGCTAGTGATTACGTTGTGGGGGCTATACTAGGACAGAGAAGGTAATAAGTTCATTTTATATTTATTTATTATATATCGTTTAGGTTGTTTTTGGTTAGTTTTCCTATAGTTTTTGGATTTTAATTCATGCATTTATTTTATTTTTGTAGGTAATCCTAGGTAATCAAGGATTTCATTTTGAAGGTCAAAGTGTGAAGATTTTCAAGTTGAAAGCTTAAAAAAAAAAAAAATTAACGCCGCCTAGGCGCCCAAACTAACGCCCAAGAGCCATAGCCATTACAGAAAGACAGATTGACAGCACCTAGGTGCAGTTTTGAGCTCCTAGGCGCTTCGAAAATGTTTTCACGCTTTGTTTAATAGCGCCATGGCGCCTAGGCGCTACGCCGACTACCCTAAGTTTAAATGAGCATCATTTATCATTAGAAAGGTCAAAAAACAGGTTTTGGGGGGCAGAAAATAGAGCACAGAAGGGAGAAAGACCAAAGGAGAAGAGATTACACCACCTTGGAGGTCTTAGCAACCAAACGGAGGAGTGCTAAGCTTGGATTTGTATCTCTTTTCACTTCTTCTTTCTCTTTTGCTGTTTCCAAATGACATTATTAACTAGATTTGTTCAGTTTTACATTATGAACTAAGTTTTTCTATCTGGAGATTTGATGTAATCGAATACTCACATCCTACTCTTTCTTAGTTAATAGATGATGTTTCAATTTCATTTGTGGTTGTGAGAATTCTTCTGCACTTAAAGCATGTTTAGATTTGGCCATTCTTTACATTTTTCCTATGTCATGATTTGAGGTTGAGAGATAAGAATCATTGATGAACTGAAGTGTTTTCCCCAATTTACACTTGAGATAGAGATGTCCTTGTGGGTTTTTTGGCAATTTTAGGTTCTACGGGCTTAATAATTGAATTGTTTGAATTATCATAGAGATATAGGTAATTTTTATTTCAATGAATATTGTTGTTGCTTGAGAAAGAATATCGAGTCTTTAGGGTAGAACTTGTCAACAACCTAGAAATAGAAGAAAACATTGGCTATTAATGAATAAAGAGTAGGAGGAGGTATTTGATGAAGTCATTGCTCTAGAGTTTTTACAAAGTAAGTTTTATCCTCTGTGTTGTATTGTCAAATTTAGATCTTAATCACATTTATTCTTCAAGCAATTCTTTTTCATTCATCTTTGATAATTCGGTGCTTAGATAAAATTGAGGCTAGAGAATTTGGTAATTAGTACCTTTCAATCCTTGTGGAAAACGAACTTTGTATTCAAACACTGTATTACTTGTAACAATTCGTGCACTTGAGAGATCTAACAACAAGTTTTTGGAGCCGTTGCTGTGGAGTGAATGTTTAATATATCAATATCAAAATCATTAGCTTTAGTCTTAATCTGAGTTTTATTTTATTCATTTTAATTTCTATTATTTGTTTTTATTTTTCTCAGGAGTTTAAGCAAGTGTATGCGAAAATTTGGAAGCAATAATCTACTTCCTTTTGATTTTGAGATCGAATGCACCTGCAGAAAAAACCGAAAAGAAAAGAGAGAGCGAACTACACTAGAGAAAGAAAGGATGGCAAATGATGAAGCACAGAATGGAAATAGGGCTTTGAGAGATTATGTTATGCCTGACGTAACTGATATTCATTATGTTATCCAAAGGTAAGCCATGCAAGCGAATAATTTTGAGATCAAGCCAACTACACTGCAGATGGTTCAAGCTTTCAGTTTCAGTGGACTGCAGAGTGAAGACCCAAACTCTCACATCGCTGATTTTCTTGAAATTTGCTATACATTCAAGTATAATGGGGTGACATATGATGCTATGAGGTTGATATTGTTTCTTTTCACTCTTAAGGGTCGATCCAAGCAGTGGTTGAATTCTTTGCCTGCAGCTTCAATAGAAACGTGGAATGATCTAGCTAAAAAGTTTCTAGCCAAGATCTTTCCACTAGCAAAGACGCCCAAGATTCGTAGTGAGACAAGCAATTTTTATCAGTATGAGGGAGAGAGTTTCTATGAAGCTTTGGAACGATACAACGAACTTTTAAGAAAGTGTCCTCACCATGGAATCCCTTGATGGCATAGGCTTTTTGAGAAGAAGAATGAAGCTTAGAAGAAGAAAAAGAGAAGAAGAAGAAAAAAGTGGTGTGAAAGACAGTAGCATAGTGCCTAGGCTCTAATCTAGGAGCCTAGGTGTTGTCACATTGTTTTAAAAAAATTGAAAAAATTGGAGCGGTGGAAGGCAGTAGCCTAGCGCCTAGGCACTGTCACATTTTTTCAATTTTTTTTAAAAATAAAGCAAGGGGCGTGTTTTTAAACTCTAAACACGTCCCCAGCCCCCTGTTTTGCAAAAAAAAAAAAAAAAAAAAAAAAGAGCAAACAGCCTCTCTTCCCCTTTTTCCTTCTTTTTTTTACCTTCTTTCTATCTCTTTCTTTTGCCACAAATTTCTATACCCACTAACTATCTTCTCTTTGTAGGACCAATTTTCTTCTAAAGACGTGAAGTTCATCACAGATCTCCAAGGGTTTCCTCCATCTCCTTTTATGAGTTTTTCTTCCAAGTGGTTTCTTCTTTGAAAAATCTTAGTTGTAGAAACTTACTTTGTGAATTTCTTGTAGTTTTGAGGAGTTTAGCTTCTTTTTTTTTTAAATACCCATTAAGATTTGAGGTGTTGAGCTCGTTTTTTTGAATACCCATTAAAGTTATCAGTGGCTTTTAAATATTTGACCATAAATAGATTTTTTACGCTTCCTCATATTGATAGGGATGGGTTTGGTACCTACATAGTGGATGAGTGATCGGTGGTCACGCAAGTGCACACGATCGAAGTAATATAAATTGGTATCTGAGTACCAAGTGTCGAATCCCACAGGGAACGGAGTAACAAAAATATTGTAAAGCAAAAGTGTAAGGAAAATTGCAACTAGAAAACTAAAATTGCAAAAACAAAGTTGGGTTGGTGTGTTGGTGAAAAATTGCAGAATCTAATTGCAGAATCTAAAATGGCAATCAGCGAAATAACTAAAAATTGCAGAATCTAAAATTGGCAATATTGGAATAACAACTAAAAAGACTTAGAAAATGAAATTGCAAAGGGAATTTTAGATAAAGATGGGGCTCAAGAATGTCATTGCCCTAAGTTGTAATTGCAAGCCAAAATTGCAATTCCAACCTACTCCACATTCAATTGTAAACCAAAATTGCATCTCCTATTATCTTGAATTTAGGTTTTTAGGAGGCTAAGTGAGAGACCTATATGTCTATAGTCCCTCTATCTTAGATAATTTGGCTCACAATTTTATGGGTCTTGGAGTCCTTAATCCCTATGTCTAGGGTAAGGAATTGGCTTATGTCTAAGCTCTTTTTCTCCATCACTTGTGTGAAATCCGCTTATCACTAACCCCGTCGGTATTAGATCTAAGCTTGAGTTGATACCCTAGTTGATCAATCTAGGATCTCAACGGAATTTTAATCAACACAAGCAAACAATTGAAATGTAGGCTTGGTTTTCATTGAAATTTTGGCTACAATTACTTCTTAGGGAATTCACATCCTTGAACCCCCTAAGAAGTTTTAGCTCATATTAACGATAAAAATATTAAAACTAATTGAAGAAAAATTCATATTAGAAGAATATATTAAAATGCTAAATTTAACAAAGATTTAAAGGAATTAAAGAATTTTCGCCGTCCCAAAACCGAATTAAACAAAAATGAAAATTAAACCATAAACTTCAAAAAAATAAACCCACAAAATAACACTTGAAGCAAAAATAGAATCATAGCCAAAATAGAACCTTCATAAAAATTAAAGCAAAAATAGAACTAATGTGGCAGTGGCTCTTTGTGAAGAACAAAAAGAAAAAGAAAAACTAGAAAACAGAGGAGTAATTGGGCCAAAACCCACGAAACATAGCATGGAATTAAACAGAAACTTAATGCAAAACTGAAATCGAATGAAGAACAACGATTGTATTGCAAATGCTCTCCATAAAACGAGTAGAAATTGAAGGAAAAATGAAACTGAAGTTGAAATCCTTGGCTAAAAACAGAAAAATAAGTTGCAGAAAAAACAGAGTTCTAAAACAATGAAACCAACGAAATTTGACTCCTAAATTCGCCTCCAAGTCGGATTTTTTTTTTCTCCAATTCTTCTTCCCCATTTATAGACCTTCATTAGGGTTGAAGAATGCCCAAATTTCGTGCTTAAATTCCTCCAAATCGGGTTGTAATTGAAGATTTTCGGAATGGGTTTAATGCATATTTTTTTCCTTTTTTAAAACCCAAAAACCCACGAAATTAATCCTTCAAATCGCCCTCAAAATCCGATTAATATCTCATCTTCTTCTTCCCCATCTATAGGCCTTCATTAGGGTTGAAGATTGCCCAAAAATCATGCTCAAATTCCCTCGAATCGTGCGAAAATTGTTCTTCCCATATATGGGTTTCGTCATTCACGTGGATATATTCTCTGCCCAGGATTGCCAAATCGGGTTTAGCAATCTGATTTAGCAATTTCCCGAATTTCTGCAAAAAAAATCAAATTACTTAGAATTTTCTTCCAATTGCTATCACATTCAATTCTTCCTTAATTTCAAACAATCTTCCACTATTTTCAATTGATCTTAAGTCAAAACAAGAATATTTTAAGAAATTGGGAGTTAAATAAGCCTTAATACTAAGGCTTATCAATTGAGCTTAATTATGAACAAATTATTGAAATGTTGTGTAAATCGAGGTCTCATTGGAAAACTCGACGAATAGAAGGTTGAGTTTTAAAACATCCAAGCTTAGTGTGATGAATAATTTTATTTGTGCTCATCGCCTTCTTGTAACACACGTCAATGATGTTACACAGGATTGAGCCACACTTTTATATGCCCTTATCATAGGGATGTTTATAGATTTAGGTCGAATAATCCATCAGTCCATTAGACATGCTAAGAGAGCATCTACCACAGCTGGTCTAGCTCACCCTTCTTTGATTACAGCCTTATGTCGAGAGGCCGGGGTAGTTTAGGGATCAGATGAGGAGTTAGTTCACCCTAAAGCAGCGATGGATAAAAGTTACATTATAGGCTTAAAATTGTGGGATTCTGATGCAGAAGTGGCCCATGAGCCTAAGCAAGAGTGATAAGCCTTAGATTAAGGCTTATTTAACTATCATTTGCTTAAGATATTCTTGTTTTGTTTTAGGATCAATTGAAAATAATTGGAAGATTGCTTAAATGTAAGGAAAAAATGAACATGTTTGCATTTGGAATAAATTTCTAAGTAAATTGATTTTGTTTTTAGGAATTGTGAGAATTGCAAAATCAAATTGCAGAATCAGATTTTGCAATTCCAGACAGCATGTAATATCAAGGATTTATGAAGTTGAAAAACCGAGGATTCAAGCAACGAAACCCATTTATAGAAAACTCAATTTCCACAGAAATTGGAGGAATTGGAGCCCGATTTTTGGCAAGATTCAACCCTAGGAAGATCTACAAAAGAGGGAGGATGAAGCTCGAGAGGGATGGAGAATTTTCGGAGGCGATTTAGAAACAAATTTTTGTGGGTTTTTCAATTGTCGGAGGCTCTGTTTTTTTTTTTTTTTAAATTTTTGTTCTTCTTCTGTTTTTCAGCCAAGTATTCCAACTTGAGTTTAGTTTCTTCAGTTTCTGCTGGTATTATGGAGAGTTCTTGAAATTCAATCTATGTTCTCCTTTTGATTTCTTCTTGTATTCAATTTAAGTTATAATTTTTAATCTTAGTTAGTGGATTTATTTTCAAGAACATTACTCAGTTTTCTGGATTTTCTTAATTTCTGCACTCTTCCAGTTGTCCAATCCGATTCAAGTAGCACTTGGGTTGTTAAGACTAACCATTTCCTAAGATTGGTGAAGGTTGAGTCGATTGGAATGGAGTGAATGGTTAGCTAAATTTATGGAATGAATTTTGTATTAGTTGATTTTTAGCCTCTGCTGTTATTCAAGTTTAATTTCTGTGGAATTGTTATTTTTATTCTAGTAAGTTTTTGTGGGAATGTGTAAAGCTCATCAACAAAAGGCAGAAGAACAAAGACTAAAAATTTATTTAGTTGCCGTGAGTCTTGCCCTGATTCCCATTGAAAACTATTTTTTTGAATTCTTGGTAGTTTTGCCGAGAATAATAATAAGTTCCTGTTTTAAGTTTTCAATTTCAGTTTTGCCTTGAGTCAAATTTTAGTCTTTACTGAATTGTTTAAAGCCATTGATTCTTTGTTCAATTGAGAATCTCTTGAATTCTTTGTAGTTTTATTGAGAACAACACTATAATTAATTGCCTTAATTAATCAATTTACACATCTTATAATATGAACTTTTCCTCAAAAATTAGTTGTAATATTTTTACCTTTACTATGAGCTAAACTTCTTAGGGGGTTCAAGAATGTGAATTCCCTAAGAAGTAAATGTAGCCTAAATTTCAATAAAAACCAAGCCTACTTCTCAATTGTTTGCTTGTGTTGAATAGATTTTCGTTGAGATCCTAGTTTGATCAACTAGGGTAGCAACCCAAGCTTAGATCTAATACCGACGGGGTTAGTGATAAGCGAATTTTGCACCAGTAATAGAGAAAAGAGCTTAGACATAAGCCAATCCTTACCCTAGCATAGGGATTAAGGACTCCAAAACCCATAAAATTGTTGAGCCAAATGATCTAAGATAGAGGGACTATAGACATATAAGTCTCTCACTTAGCCTCCTAAAAACCTAAATTCAAGGTGAATAGGAGATGCAATTTTGGTTTACAATTGAGTGTGGAGTAGGTTGGAATTGCAATTTTGGTTTGCAATTACTACTTAGGGCAATGACATTCTTAAGCCCCATTTTTATCAAAATTTCTTTTGCAAAATTTCGTTTATTAAGTTTATCTATTTTGCTCTCAATTATTGCCAATTCTAGATTCTGCAATTCAATTCTGCAATTTTGTTATTTCAACTATTGTCATTTTTAGATTCTGCAATTTTTCTTAACACACCAACCCAACATTGTTTTTGTATTTTTAGTTTTCAAAGTTGCAATTTTCCTTACACTTTGCTTTACAACATTTTTGTTACTCTGTTCCCTGTGGGATTCGATACTTGGTACTCAGCTACCATTTTATATTACTTCGATCGCGTGCGCTTGCGTGTACACCGATCAAAGAGCAATGTGGCTCTAGTTCCTCAAGGTAGATTCACACACCCTTAACTCTAGAGCAAATTAGAGTTGAACGTATAGAGAGTTCTTAGCAAAGACAACTAGCCTACCAAAACAAGTTCAATGATAGTCGCATCAATGGTTAAATCAAGGACCTAATCCAATTCAATTTCCCAACTGATCGACTGAAAACGTGAGGGCTTAGTATAAAACTTTTAATTAGAAAAAGTCCTCAGTCTAATGCAAGTGCACACTTTCAAATAAGTAGTAAATTTGAAATATTTCAAGTATCGAATCCCATGGGAATGGTTATAACAAAATTCAAAAAGTGGCAAGATGTTGACACAAAGTAACCTCGATAACCAATATAAATCAGATTGGGAAGGTTGTATGCTTATTGAAAAATAATGATAAAAAGATGGGATTCAAACATGCTTTTACTGGAATTGCGGCCTAATATGCAATCGCAATCTTGACTCAAACATCAAACAATGTAAACTGGGTTCCACTCCCATTCAACCTTAATGGAAAGATCTCTAGAATCCTAAGTGATTAAACCAATATGTCTATTGTTAATTGATGTGAAAACTCAAGTGATTTGGAATTAGGAACCTTTTAGGTATGTGAACCCCTAATTCTCAAACACTCAAATCAACTTTATTTCAACCCTAAGGATTAGGGTGTTAGACATTGGATTACCTTAATATCAAAGCTCTTAAGACAAAGAACAAGTTCTTGGCCCAAGAGTCGGACACTCCATAAGATAGGATGATCAATCATACTCGAATGTTCTTGGCCCAAGAGTCGGACACTCCATAAGATAGGATGATCAATCATACTCGAATGTTCTTGGCATGCAACTCAACACACATGAATTGCAAAATTTAAGAAGCTCTCTTGGCTAAACTTGAAAGAAGCTAAAAAGCTAAAACTCAATTCATCATAAAAACTCCCTATACAACCTAATGGCGAAGCTTTAGATAGCCTCCCAAAATCCTGAATGCCACATCATTAATCATAGCAGAAAAAGATAAAAATACCCCTACTTAATATGTCATAAAAATGATACAATAGAAAGGCAATAAAATTACACCAAAATTATCAATTAAAATACGAATAATAAATTAACGCCCTTGGAATTCCATATCATCCTCTCCTCCTTTTGAAGAATTCGTCCTTGAATCAAAATCAATGCCTTGTAATGCAATTTTAAAGTCATTAGAAGAAAATGGTGTGACTCTTGGGCTTCTCCTAGATGGTCTACCTTGTAAAGTAACTTCATAGTCATGAGATATCAAAGGCTCATCTCTTATTGAATTCCATCTCTTTTGGAAAGAATGATGGTCCTTCCAATTCACACGTGGCTTGCAACCATGGATAGAATTAGGGTCAATCTTTGAGCTTTGCTTCATTATCAATGCTTTAACAAACTGCAAAAACTCAAGAAAAAGTAGGCGGTTAAAGCTCACTTGTCAGAAAACAAACTTTTTTTTATCAAAAAGTTCAAGAATGTTTTGTTTTGAAATCAAGAAAGATTTGTCCTCACAAGTTTTTGAAGGCACATTCTTGGCTTTTCTCTCATTTTAATCTCTAGACCGAGTACTACTCACTTGCTTTTTCCTCTCATTCGTGTTTTCACACTTTAGCTCATAATGAAAGAAGAAAATAATAAAACTTGGAATAAAGAAAATTTCATAGTAAACTAAAAGAAAGAACTAAATAACAAAAGAATAAAACTCAACTCAAGGAAAAGAAATAAGCCTGCTAGAATTGAATTTGAATGCTAAACTTTATTAAAATAACCTGCTATAATGTAAAATTGAATTACAAGGAATTAAAAGTCTGAATAACAGAAAGGAAAAATGAAACTTAAAGAGAAAAACTAAACTGAAAAGAAGAACTAAAACTAAGAACAAACTAATAAACTGAAATATGGAATTGAAAGCAATAAAGAATGTCGAGACTTAAAGATCTAACTCCAGACCAATCTCAATCTAACCCAACTCAACCTTTGTCAAAGAGAGTTGGGTAGTAACAGTCCAAGACTTTCGAATGGACTGGATCGGTATAGGTGCAGCAGCTAAAATCTCCTTGAATCGATAAACAGAAACGTAAAGTGTGCAGAAAATTAGCATGGGGAACATGTATATCTCTTTCATGGCTTGTTTCTCTTCTATTTATAGCCTCCAAAGGCTAGGGTTTACACACAATATCTTAATGAAATGTCTCGAACCCTCAAGGTCTGGAATCGTGGAGAAAATCTTTGAATTATCTTCTGAAAATTGAATTTCTAGATTTCCCAGAATTCTGTCTGCTAGGAAAAAGTGCAATTGCAATTAGTTTTTGCAA
This sequence comes from Trichosanthes truncata, assembly GCA_033996785.1. Lineage (NCBI taxonomy): Eukaryota > Viridiplantae > Streptophyta > Magnoliopsida > Cucurbitales > Cucurbitaceae > Trichosanthes > Trichosanthes truncata. The sequence continues at coordinate 38,705,250 of JAWPNB010000004.1, read as the reverse complement.
TTTTGGGCAGTTGACAGTTTTCTACATAAAATCACAAAAAATCAGTAAATTTTAACTCTTTTTTACTCACTTCAGAATTCTCATCATCAAACAACAGTTTTATTGATTTAGGCTTTTCTCATATCACTTTTCTAACAATTATGGACATATAAGGATGAATTCTTACAAATAACCTAAATTTAAAGGGATAAAAATGTGTAAAATATGAGAATCATCACAAACCCTCTGCCTACATTAGATCAAGATGACGATATATGAACGACGTATTACTCAGGGAAGTCTTAATATCTTCTATTTTGTTTTTGAATTGATATTTTTGTTGTCTTTTATGCATTTTCATACATTGAGGACAATGTATGCTTTTAAGTTAGGGGTATGGTGATTTCCTTGAGTGTGGATAGTTTTTGTTGATTAATAAAGTTTGTTATGATTTTTTTGAAATAAAAGGCAAATAAGTGCAAGTAGATCGATTATTTTTTGGCTGAGAAGCATATTTGACTTTATTTTTAGCCCTTTGATACTTTTATGAGCACTCAATTCTAAGTATTTTGTTGCTTTGATGCTTAGAGGATTTTTTTTTTTGGCTTTAGAACTTGCTCTAGTCTTTTGAAACAATGGGAATGCAGTGTTTTCTAGGAGAAGATTTGGGTTTGTTTGCTTTTTTGTGGTTTCTTGTTAAAAAAAAAAAAGAAAAAAAGTTGTGAAAAAAAAAAAGAAAAGGGATAGAAAGAGCTACCTCTATTGTGATCAATTAGAGTAACTTTTGAGTAATATGAGTTTACGTGTTAGCCGATATGTAGAGGACGAACTATCTGAGTAAGGACTCTTGTAGTGGTTGTGTAACAGCTACTATCTCGAAGAAAAAAAAATGTTTTGTTAACTTATTGGTCTTTTATTTTATTAAAAACTCCTAATGATCTTAGTTGATATGGTGTTGCTTGAGTGAAGGTTGGCTAAAAGGTGAGATTTTTTAGTCCACCGGTATTTGGGCAAGTTATGTTGTATTTTTAAAAGTTCATTTGAGTTGAAGAGTTGTAAAATACTAAGAATTATGCACACACACACGTCTAGGGCTTAAAATGAAGTCAAGGTAGCTTATTGGTTAGAAATGGTTGACATTGCTTGCATCTTATGTTCTTTTATTTTGAAAGTTGATGAACTTTATTTTGAAGCATGAAACTATCCACTTTGCATGACATTTAAGCTGTTGAGTTTAGTTTTCTTGTTCCTTGATTTTTTGCTTGAGGGAGAGCAAAAGGCTAAGTTGGGGGTATTTTGATAAGTCATTTTAAAGTATAGTAATGTATGGTGCATTTGGGCTGGTGGTTAGTGTTTTAGGCCTTTTATTGACTATTTTTGTTTGGTTTTTGTGTATTTTCTTTTTAGTATCTTTTTGTAGAAATTGAAGAGAATAAGTGAAGTTTCAGGCTAAAAATTTCCAAGAACATAGTGTTGAGGTGCTGGCAAATGGCGCCTAGGCGCGGGGAGGTGTAAGAAGAGAAGAAAAAAAAAAGGACAACACATAGCACCTATGCACTAGGATGTGAAGCAAAACAAGTAGTGTTATGGCGCCTAGACACTACATCGAGGATTGAAGAAATAGAAGCATAACGCCTAGTCATTGCGATAGTGGATGAATTTTTTCAAGCGTGCTCATGGCGTTTAGGCACTGTGGTAAATGCCCTAGGTATAAAAGCCTTTATTTTCTCCAGTTTAGACAGTTTGAAAATGAGATATTCGGGACAGAAACAAGGGAATAAGGATGATACACCACTTTTGATGACTCGAGCCACCGAAAAGAGATTGTGCGATGCTTGGAAACTCATCCAATCACTCGAATTTGTTTCCTGTTCCCAACAATTCAAGTTTTGATGAGATTTTCGTTGTGTACTAATTTACATTTTCTAGAGATTTGATGTAATCGTTATTTGAATCCTACTTGTTTTTAGTTATTAGTTTATGATTCTATTTCATTTGTGGTTGTGAAAAATCTTCTAATATTAATGCATTTTTAGATTTGGCCAATCTTTACATTGATTTTGTGTCATAATTTGAGGTTGAGAGACAAGAATTATTGATGAACTTGAATTGTTTTTATAATTTATACTTGAGATACAGATACCCTTGTAGATTTTGTGACAATTTTAGGTTCTACGTGCATTATATTTGATTTGTTGGAATTGTCATAGAGATTTACGCAATTTACTTTTCAAAGAATATCGTTATTGCTTGAGAGAGAATATTAAGTCTATAGGGTAGAACTTGCCAACAATCTAGAAATAGAATTTGCTTCAACTATTAATAAATGAAAAATAGGAGGAAATAACGGTTAAGTCATAGTTGATGCGTACAATTTATGTTTTCGCAAGCGCACCGGTCAAAATATAAAGCGATACTCCTACCGAGTATCGAATCCATAGGGATTGGTTTTACTTCAATTAATTATTGCAAATAATCTCACCTAACTTTATTTAAAGAACAAAATCAAGGCAAACAAGGAAAACTTAAAAGGTAACCTAGAAAGCAAAGATAAATGGAGACACAAACACAATGGATAATTCTATGGGTGTTGATTTCATTAATTGGACCTTAATTACTTAATCAATTAGACACTAAGATTAATCAGACATTTAATTCATAAGTCTAGAAGCCTAATTGCATGAAATCTTCTGGCAATCTCCTCCAATCCTCATGCTAAGTGAATTAACCTACGTGTCCATAGTCGTAATTAACTAAAACATGGCATTAAAGACTGATAATTCTCATTCTTGAGGATTATTTACCCCCGTTAGACTCAAGTTATGCTTAAAATTCTATGAAATTATGTGTATGAGCTTAGGAAATCTTAGTAATATGTAGTGAAAGTTAGTAAGCATGTTAGGGATGAACCAAATTAAATGAAGAAAAAATGGAAAAAGTGGCTAAAAACTTTGTTTGATGCAGAATATTTAAGAATTGTAGTTGCATCGCATTTGGAAATCGATTTTGAACAAGTCGAAATTGCAATTGCAATCCATAATGACTATTGGAAATGGAAATTCTTCACAGATCTGGAAAACGCAGAAAAATCAAGACTTACGTGATTTTTGGGAATTTTTTCGAGATTCTCTTCCACGATTTCAACAAGATCAATTGGTCATATTTGTACAAAGACAAAGAAGGAAACCCTAGCCTCCATGGTCTATAAAATGGAAGAAAAATTCACAAAGAATGTGGAATTCATCCTTGGGAAGAAGACCCATTTTTTCTACACTCTATTTCTTTCCAACTGCTGTTTTTTTTCCCAGTTTTTCTGCACTTTCTTTTCATCTTTTTTTTTTCCAGCACCTGTCGACTTTAGTCTCGATCCAATATGAACGAAAGTTTTGATTGTAAAGATTTAATTCCCCTTGAACAAGGTGGAGTTGATTCGATTGAGGAATTTTGATGCAAACTTCTACTCATTTTCTGTTGTTTTTTCCTTCTTGTAGCTATTGTCATTTTCTCTATTTCAGAACCTTCAAGCTTTGAATCTCAGTCGTTCCTCAACGAAAGTTTTAGGTTGTTAAGACTCAATTCCTTTTGAAAAAAGTGGAGTTATGTTCGATTGAGCAAGAAGTGAAAAGGTCGTTGCAGTTCCATTCTTCAAGTTTAAATTCTGTTTTGTGTTCATTTGTCATTCAATTTTTAGGGAATTTTCAACTACTACACTTGTCCTTTCAGTTTGTAGCTTTCTTCTTGAAGTTGAATAGTTGCTGAAGTTTTGTTTAGTCATTTGTATTTCGATTGTTCTTCATAATAAGATTCAATTTTTGTTTAGATCCTTGTATTTTTTAGTTTGGAAATTTTACCTCTACTTCTTCTCTTTTTAGTTATGAATTTCCAATCTTTTAATCCATTGTTGTCCACTTTTCCAAATATGAGCTAAATCCTCTTGAGGGGTTCAAGCATGTGAAAACTAAAGGGGATGAATTGAGCTTAAATTGCAAAAGTGACCAAGCCTACACTTTCATTGTTTACTTGTGTTGATCAACTAGTGTTTGCATACTAAGGCTCGATTCTACTATCGAAAGGGTTAAAGAAGCACTACTACAAAACAATGAAATAATGACGCACAGGTAAAAACGTGCCTGGGAAATGATGATGCACAAAATAAAAACGTGCGAAAATTAAAAAAAAAAAATTAAACACCTACAATGTCGGGCATTGCCCAACATTGTAAGTCCCCTATGATGGCGGGCAAAGCCCGACTCATAGGTGTTTTTAAAAAACTCAAAACATTTCTTTTTTCTCTATTTTCGCACACAGCTCACAGATCTGCTCCCGCCTCTCTTCTCTCACTCTCACTCTCACAAATCTGCCCCCGACTCATCTCTTCTCTCCAGACTCATTTGTTCGTCTGCAGCTCGTCCGCCGCTCGTTGCTTTGCACGTGGCCCTGAGATTTTGTCTAGATCTACACGAAGTTTCTTCGCCGTTCATCGAGTTCTCCTCCTTTGTGGGTTTTCGTCTCGCCTTCGATTCGCCGTGTAGATCTTCACCGAAGGTTCGCGTGGGTATCGTTTTTGACTAATAGTCTTCAGATCTATAAACCGTGGGTACCGTCTCTTTCCCTTTTTTTATTGATTTTGTTGCTGAAAAAATCCAAAGAAAATGAAGAAAATTTAGAAATTTGTTGTGGGTACCATCCTTAGGATGTTTATGTAATTTGATTTTGTGGGTATTGACTATTTTTGTGTAGATCTGAAAATTATGTGCACTAGATTGACTAATGGGAAATTCAATTTTGTTTTAGGAGTTTGATTTTGTTTATTTAGATTGTTTTTGCAGCTCATTGAGATATTTTGTTATATATATTTCTAAATTTTGCTTAATTTTAACAGTTGGTTTATGTTAATTTATATAAGTTTACATTTGATAAGTTTAAATTTTGTGTTGTTTAATGGGTATAGTTGTGTGTAGTGAGGGAGGTTGAGAATGTAGGAGAGGGGTTGAGAACTTTTGGTTATTAAGTGTGTTATATTCTTAAATTTTGCTTAATTTTAATTCTGGGTTTATGTTAATTTTTGACAAGTTTTGATTTAATAAGTTTATGTTTGTGTTAGTTTAATTTGATGAGTTTAGTTTAATTTGTTGAGTTTAGTTGTGATGGAGGAGGGAGTGAGAACTTTTGGTTATTAAGTTTGGTTAGATTCCTAAGTTTTGCTTAATTTTAATAGTTGGTTTATGTTAATTTTTGTTTTAGTTTAATGAGTATAGTTGTTGGGAGAGAGGGTTGAGAACTTCATACGATGTGATGGGGGAGGAGTTGAGAACTTTCTATGTTTTGCTTAATTTTGATTGTTGGTTTATGTTAATTTTTGTGTTAGTTTAATGATTATAGTTATTGGGGGAGATGGGGGTTGAGAACTAGAAATATGATGTGATGGGGGAGGGGTTGAGAACTTCTTATGTTTTGCTTAATTTTAATTGTTTGGTGTGTGTTCATTTTTTACTAATTTAGATTTCATAAAATTATTTTTGTGTTAGTTTTATTTGATGAGTTTAGTTGTGATGGAGGAGGGGTTGAAAACTTTTGATTATTAAGTTTAGTAAGTTTTGTTTAATTTAATGGTTGGTTTATGTTAACTTTTTTATGAGTTTAAATTGGATGAGGTTAGTATTTTTTGTTTGTTTAATGAGTATAGTGGGGGGAGGTGGGGTTAAGAACTTGTATTATGATGTGATGGGGGAAGGGTTGAGAATTTCCTAACTTTTGCTTAAATTTAAATGTTGGTTTACGTTAATTTTTGATAAGTTTAGATTTTATAAGTTTATTTTTGTATTAGTTTAATTTGTTGAGTTTAGTTGTGATGGAGGAGGGGTTGAAAACATTTGGTTATTAAGTTTAGTAAGTTTTGTTATATTACTAAGTTTTACTTAATTTTAATAGTTGATTTATGTTAATTTTTTATGAGTTTAGATTTGATAAGTTTAATTAATTTTTGTGTTAGTTTAATGAATCTAGATTAAACTTTCAAGCCACCAGTTTTATAGCTATGGATAAGTCATGGATGTCAAAGAATCGGATGTCACCAGAATATAGTTTAGGAGTTGAGATGTTCATCGAAAATGGTCTACGACATTCAAATAGGTCAGATGCCATTTGTTGTCCATGTTTGAAATGTGTGAATGCAAAGTCTCAAAATGTGAATGTAGTAAGAGATCATTTATTCATTTATGGTATTGATGAAAGCTATAAAACATGGATTTGGCATGGTGAATCACTACCGATTAAGAGAAACAATGAAAACGTCTCTAGTAGTGAAAAGGAGGAAGTTGAAGATGAAGATGTTGATGAAACAATAGGAATGTTTGAGGCTGCACATAGTTATTTTAATGACAAGTCCCCAATTTTTGAGGAAGTACTAGATGATGCCAAGAAACCATTATACTCAAATTTTAAGAATTTTACGAAAATATCTGCATTGGTAAAGTTATATAATTTCAAAGCAAAATTTGGATGGAGCGATAAAAGTTTCACTGAGTTGTTAGCATTAGTTCGTGACATCTTACCAAGTCCTAATGAAATTCCGAGTTCTACGTATCAAGCAAAAAAGATCTTATGTACTCTTGGAATAAAGTATGAAAAGATTCATGCATGTAGCAACGATTGTTGTTTGTTTAGAAAAGAACTTTCATATGCAAAAGTATGCCCCACTTGTGGAATATCAAGATGGAAGCTTCGTAAAAATTTGAAGGATGTGATGAAAAACATTCCAGCGAAAGTCATGTGGTATTTATCTCCTATCCCAAGATTCGAATGAATGTTTCGCAGTAAAGAAATATCGAGTTTGTTGACTTGGCATGCTGGAAAACGAGTAATTGATAGGTACATACGACATCCTGCGGACACAATATCGTGGAAACAAGTAGACAATTTGTGGCCAGAGTTTGGTTTAGAACTTGAAATCTTCATCTTGCTCTTTCAACTGATGGGGTCAATCCACACGGTGATCTTAGTAATAGATATAGTTGTTGGCCAGTTATGTTGGTGACGTACAGTCTACCCCCATGGTTGTGCATGAAGCGGAAATTTTTGATGTTAAATGCATTAATATCTGGGCCTAAACAACAAGGAAATGACATAGATGTTTATTTAGCTCCATTAGTTGATGATCTGAAAAAACTTTGGAATGATGGAATTGAATGTTATGATGTATATCAAGAACAATGTTTCACACTCAAAGGCTATTTTATTGTGGACTATTAATGATTTTCCTGCGTATGGAAATTTATGTGGTTGTACAGTAAAAGGATATCATGCATGTCCAATTTGTGGGGAGAAAACGTCATCCACTTATTTGCCAAAAGGGAAAAAGATGGCGTATCTTGGACATCGAAAATATTTACCTCGTTATCATCCATATAGAAGACAGAAGAAAGCCTTTAATGGTGAACAAGAATTGGAATTCGCTCCCAAACCATTAAGTGGAGAGGAGATTCTTGCAAAAACAAATAGACTTCAATATTCGTTTGGTAAGAAATCAAAAAAGAAAAAAAAATAATGGAGATCTTTCAAACTCTTATTGGAAGAAGAAGTCTATTTTCTTTGAGTTAGAATATTGGAAACATTTTCACGTGCGACATTGTTTAGATGTGATTCATATTGAAAAGAATGTGTGCTAATATTATTAGCACGTTACTTGATATTCCTGGGAAGACAAAAGATGGATTAAAAACTCGTCTAGATTTGGTTGAATTGAACATTAGATCAGAGTTGGCCACTCAAGTGGGAGAGAAAAGAATATTCTTACCTCCAGCATGTTATACATTATCGCGGATGGAGAAGTTGAATTTGTGTAAGACACTATCAGAAATTAAAGTACCGGAAGGTTATTCATCGAACATACAAAGTTTAGTGTCACTCACAGATTTGAAACTTTACGGGCTTAAGTCGCATGACCACCACGTTCTTATGCAGCAATTATTACCTGTGGCAATACGTGGTATTTTACCCAAGCATGTTAGATATGCAATTATTCGCCTATGTTTCTTCTTCAATGCTATATGCAGTAAGGCGATCGATTCATCTAAGTTAAAAGGCTTACAAGAGGATGTAGTAGTCACTTTATGCTTGTTAGAGAAATATTTTCCACCGGCATTCTTCACGATAATGGTACATCTTGTGGTACATCTTGTGGTCCATCTTGTAAGAGATATAGAATTTTGTGGACCAGTTTATTTCAGGTGGATGTATTCTTTTGAACGATATGTGAAAGTCCTAAAAGGTTATGTGCGAAATAGAAATCGACCAAAAGGATGCATTAGAGAAAATTATATTGTAGAGGAGGCTGTAGAGTTTTGTTCTGAATTTCCCTCTACAATTGAGTCTATTGGGTTACGCTCATCGACAAGGAAAGAGAATTCAGACATTGATAGACCATTGTCTGCTGCTCATTATATCAATCCCAGTAAGGAACAATTGGATCAAGCTCATCTTTATGTTCTACAAAATGTAAATGACGTGCTTCCATATGTATGGTACGTAAATCTCAAACCTTTTTACCTAATTTTCTATTTATGTGATGATCTAATAACTTTGACATGAATTCAACAGGCAACACATGGAAACTTTATCTAAACTCAATCCCAGTAGATCCAAAAACAAAAAGTGGCTTCAAGATGAGCATAATCGCACATTTAGCAGTTGGTTGTGTGATCGGGTAATATTGAAAGTCATACTTTTTAACGAGTGGGTGTAATATTAATTCCAACTAAATTTAAAACTTAATTTCAGGTTGGACTTGCTCTCGAGGTGCCAAACAACTCCATATCATCTTTTTTAAGATGGATAGCTCATGGGCCTCGTCCAGATGTGGCCACATATAGTGGTTATGTGGTTAATGGTATTCATTATCATATGAAGAAACACGATGATATTAGGAATGTCCAAAACAGTGGAATCATTATAACGGCTAATACAATGCAAGTGTACAGTGCTAAGGATAAAAATCCTATTATGTCGGACATGACATTTTATGGTGTAATACAGGAAATATGGGAGCTTGATTACCATAAATTAACTTTTATTTTATTAAAATGTGATTGGGTTGAGAATAATAATGGAGTTAAAATAGACGAGCTTGGGTTTACAACTGTAGACCTTAATCGCATTGGACATAAATCAGACTCATTTATTTTAGCCTCTCAAGCCAAACAAGTATTCTACGTGAAAGATCTTCTTGATCCTCCTCCAAGAATAGTTGAAGATGATTTTTATGAAGATGAAGTGGTAGATATTGTTCAAGATTGTGGATATGGGGTCTTGGAAACAATGTCCAATATTGATGTATCTCATGAAATCGACGAAATGTCATCTACATATCTTAGAAATGATTGTGAGGGTACATGGATTGACAAATAATGTATTAAATATGGTATGTCATTTAGTAATTTAGTCACATTGTTATGAGTTAATGTATCTTACGAGTTATTATATCTTATGTTGTATTTTCTTGCATATTGTTACAATGAGTGATTCGAGTAGCAGCAGTGATGACAGAGTGAACGTAGCTATTCATATGGAGGTTAGACAGACTACTCGACGAGGCCTCACTACTATGCGTGAATTGGCACGCATAAGAAATACTGGAGAATGCTTAGTCATCCAATACAATAATCAAAGCCAGCCTGTTGGTGAAAATGCAAAAAAATGCAAAGCTATATCGGAGTTTGTGTTAGACAACAAATTTCATTGATCTACAACAATTGGAAAGAGGTTCCACAAGAATTGAAAGAAAATTTTTTTGATTGTGTAAAGGTAAGTATTAATTAATTTTATGTAGAGGTACTTAATTTTTTATGGTGATTTTCCTATACAGATGTCGTTTGTGGTGGACTCTAGGTCCAAACATGCTATTATTCATCAGCGTCAACGAAGTTTCGGACATTTAGATATACATTGACTCAGAAGTATATTTTTCCCTTCAAGAATGAACCATCTTTATTGAAAAGTCCTCCTGAAAAGTATTCACACATTGATCAAGAACAATGGAAGGCATTTGTTAATGCAAGAATATTTGAAGAGTGGAAGGTAACTACATTATACTAATATGTTTTTTAAATATTAGTGAAATTGTTTCGAAGATTTAAATCAATGGTCTTATGTTATACAGGCACTTAGTCGTGTCCAGAAAGAACTAAGGGAAAAATGTAAATATAATCACCATATTTCTTGTAAGGGTTACGCAAACTTGGCTGAAGAACTAGTGAGTAACATTAATTAAATTATTTCTTATGATTATATGTTAATGAGAATTAATAATGTGTATGTTCATATAGGAATTGTCAGACGATCCTTCCAATCATGCAACTTTATGGAAGGAAGCTCGAAAAGGAAAGAATAATGAATACTTCGATGACGACACTAAACAATGTGTTAGTCGAATTGTAAGTTTAAATATTTTTATTTTAAGCATATGTAGATATAATTCTTAGATTAAATGTCATATGATTATGTGTTCCTTTGATAATTGAAATGTGTAAATCTAAATGGTTGTGACAGGACGAGTTATAGATGACACATCAGGGTAAATATATTTTGACAGAAGCACTGGGCACGCCAGAACATAGGGGCCGTGTTAGGGGAGTGGGTAAACCATCATTTTACTTCAATGTCATTCGAGGACAATCAAAACTAGGTGAAGAGTCTGGCAACAAAGGTGCAACTCGAGGCTCGCAATCAAATAAGGGTTCAAGTGTAGGAAGTAATGTTTCAAATACGAAGTCAAAAGGAAAAGAGATCATTGACGATCTAGAAGAAATTTTAGAGGTAACTTTTATTTATATTCTGTAACTTAACCATATGGCGTGACACTTAAACTTCTTTCTTTTAAATTTTTGAAGGGAACACCATGCCACCTGGCTATAGGATCAGTGGATAACATTGTTGCTGTAGGCACAATGTATGAGTCTGATGTTTAATATCCAACTATTCATGGAGTTCCACGAGGAGTTAGTAATGTTAGAGTGGTGGTAGATATGATCATGGGTGAAGATGTTACCATACCAATTCCTTTGATGGGAGAAGTAGAAACTTTAAGTCAAGCGATGGGTAACTTCATGGCATGGCCTCGTGAACTTGTAATTCTCAATATGGCTAAAAAGGTATGTCTTTTTGCCAACTTAAATGTTTTTGTTATTCTTCATTTATAATTTCAATTTTGTTTGTGATAGGATTCTTCTTCGGCCAAACCTAAGAAAGATGTTTCTGTCAATGTCCCTGTTTCATAATCTTCTAACTACACGGATGTCCACGTTACTATCAAGCTCTTAAATCGATATGCTATGCTATCTATGCAAGAGGGTGATACAATTCAAATCAACTTGAGCGAGCACATTTTCGGATAGGAGAAAGTAATTTATCTACATCGTGGCAACATCATGCATTATCGTGGGATGGTGGAGATAGGCTATTCATGTATAGTCAAGTACATTGCGTAAGTATACAAAATCTATTACATTTTTTGATTTATGGACTACGTTTTTTTAATGTTTCATGATAATTTTAATTTTCTTTAGGTATCTTTGGACTGTATGTGACTACGAAATAATCAGTAAGTTCATGTTAGTTGATCAAATAACCATTTCAAATTACGTGAAGTGTCAAGAAACTCGTTGTAGAAATCTAGCCAACAGGTTAGACATGGTTAATATGGATTTGGATCAACGAGTACTCATCCCATATAACACTGGGTAAGTAATGACAATTTAAATTACTTTAACTTAATTATAGTGTTGTTTTATTCTTAAAGAATGATATTAGAATATTCATTGCTAATAGTTATCATTGGATGTTGATCGTTATCCATCAGCGAGAGAACAATGTTTATGTATTGAACTATTTACGCAGTAAAATCGAAGAAAGTTTTCAAGGAACCATAAATACGTAAGTGTTTTAAACTTTTATAGTTGTTAATTTCTACATTTATATTATTTTAATGTTTCAAGTTATTTAGATCATTGAGAATGTGGCAAGCTAAACACTCACTCCCACAATATCGCTCTAATATCATTTGGAAACTTGTGAAGGTAAATTTACATTGATTATATTCTTTATTTGAACTCTTTGGAAAGAAATCTTATATGTATAACTCAAATATGTTGTTTTTCAATAATTTTACATGTAGTGCCCCCGCCAATTGGGTTATGTAGAGTGTCGATACTATGTGTAAAAGTATATAAGAGAAATAATGCACAACTCTAGTATCTCCATAAGTAACCTTGTACGTATTATTCCTTTATCTTTTAAGTGATTATAACTATATGATTTATTCTTCTGTTATATGTATATTTATTTTTCTTTGTAGTTTAACAGCAAAAGTGCATATAAACAAGAAGAAATTGACGAGATTCGAATAGAATGATCTGATTTTGTTGGAAGATTTGTGTAGAGCTATTTGTGGATTCGTTGAGTAGAGATTTGATGTAAGTAGTAGATTTACTTTCTGTCTTGTTAGATGTAGAATGAAAATATTTGTTTATAAATATACTAGAAATGTGTACATTTGGATCTTGTTGAATGTAGTTTGTGGCTGTAGTTTCAAGTTTCAAGTTTAGATGTATATATGCATTCTTCTGAAACTAGTGATGGATCTTGTTGGCTGTAGTTTGTGGAGGAAATGTAGTTTAGATGTACATATCCATTCTTTCGAAATTGTTGTTGGATCTGGTTGAATGTAGTTTGTGGAGAGACGGGTGGTCCCATATATGTGTATAATATAGAAGTGAATTGCATTATTTCAGGTTATGATATAGAAGTGAATTACATATGCCTTATTTCAGGTTAGTTTTTGGTAGTTTTAGTAGAGGTCATGCCGAAATTTTCAGTTTGGTTTTTGTTAAATTTTTTGGAAAGATCAACTATGGTTCCATTATTTGTTGTGTAAATTGTATGTATAAAGAAAGTTGTTTAGATTTACATATTCATTCTTTCGAAATTGTTGTTGGATCTGGTTGAATGTAGTTTGTGGAGGGACGGGTGGTCCCATATATGTGTATAATATATAAGTGAATTGCATTATTTCAGGTCAGTTTTTGGTTGTTTTAATAGTTCATGCTGAAATTTTCGCTAGGTTTAATTTAGTTTTGGTAAATGAATGCTAAATAATCTTCTTAGTGAATTAGGTATGTTATTTTTATCTTAATGTATTAATGCATTATGATATAGAAGTGAATTAAATGTGCATTATTTCATGTTAGTTTTTGGTAGTTTTAGTAGAGGTCATGCCGAAATTTTCACTTATTAGTTTCATTCAATTTTAGTGCATGAATATTAAAGAACTTTCTTAAGCATTTTAACTTATTTTAGGTTAGTTTTGTTAAATTTTAGCAAATTAGATCAATAACCTCTTTTATAATCTATTTAGTTTTTGTACATAGGTAATTGGTTTCATTCAATTTTTGTGCAAATTATAACCTCTTCGTAGTGAATAAGCTGATTGTTGTGTTTGTAGTAAGTCTTATCTTTGTTAAGTCATAACATACAAATAAAATTGTATTTTGTGAAGAGGTTTAATGAAAGGATAAATATTGTTGGTTAGCCACCCGGGCAACCAACAATTTTTTTTTATTAAATTAGTCACAAAATGATGACGGGCATTGCCTGTCATTAAATCTTTCAAAATGGACATTTAATGACGGACATTTCATGGCGCACATATAACATTTAATGACGGACATTTCATGACGCACCTTAACATTTAATGACGAACATTTCATGATGCACATATAACATTTAATGACGGTTCTTGCTCGTCATCAATGTATATTACATGACGGGCCTTATCCGTCATTATCTATTGACCGACATGGAAAACAAAGCATGTTGTGACCTTTAATGACGGGCAATGCCCGTCATTATACAGCGACCGTCATCGTAACGTACAGCACGCTACAGTTTTTAATGGCGAGCAACGGGTTTTAATGTCATACATTGCCCGTCATTAAAAGAGACTGTCATTATAACCTACGATGACGGTGGCGTTTTAATGACGGGCAATGACCATCATCGTAGGTTATAATGACACGCGAGTTGATGATGGACACGCGCTCGTCATTGTTTCTATATAATGACGGGCAATGCCTGTCATTAAAGCCCGATTTCGTAGTAGTGGAGAGTGGATTTTACACAAACAATGGAGAATAGAGCTTAGACATAAGTCATTCTTGACCCTCGACATAGGGTAAAGGCTCTAAAAGTACCATTAAAATTGCGTACTTTATCTAAGTTGGAAAAACTATAGACATATAGGGTATTTACTTAGTCTCCTAAAAACTTAAATTGTAAGTTGAATAAAAGTTACAATTCGGTTTACAACGCGATTATAGGTTAGGATTGCAATTACAATTTAAGTCACAATTCATACCCCAAGGGCAATGACAAGCTTAAGCCCCTCTTTTATCACTTTGCTTATTGAATTTTACTTTATGTTTTACTTTCCCTAGTTCACAAACCACAAACTTTATTTCATTTGGTTGCCCTAGTTACAATTTTTGAACATCTTTGTGCTATTCTTAATTTTTGTTAAAATTCGTTACCTGTGGGATCGATACTTTAAATTACTTCAAATTTTATATTACTTACATTGACAGTGTACACTTGCACTGGGCTGAAATTTTTTCTTTTATTTTTAACCCACAAGTTCACTCAATCAAAGAACTTCATTAATAACCCTTATTAATTATTTGATACTGTCATTGTCACTCAGGTAATTAATTAACAGTCATGTATTCAGGCTCTCATCTATCTTCTCTTCATTGAGTTTCCATTAGAAAGCTAATCATCAAATCAACGATCTCTTAATTAATCTTCATCACCCTCTACAATTAATTAACCATTTATCCCGTTGTCACTCGGATAATTAATTAATTGCGCATTAAGCTAAACTAAGTTTCCTCTGTCGAGCTCAACTTAGACATACCTTAGTTAATCAAAGAACACTAATTAAACGCATTAAATACTAAATGCATAAATGAATAACAATGTCAATTAAACCACAATATCCAATTAATTAAGTAAGGTTCACTAAATTAACTCAAGCCTATAGAATTTAGGGATTTAGCTAATCATAATCAACAAATACAATCAAAAATCCCTAATTACAACCTCAATACTTAAATTAAAGGAAAAGGGGAAGAAATGCTTAGGTGAATGTCGATCCCACGTTTCTGAGGCGATCCACACTGAACTCGAGTTCCACGATCTTCAATTCTGCTCCAAAATCCCCAATTAGGTGATGTTATCGAGATTAAGGTAAAATCCCTTGGAATGGCCTCCTAAAATCAATCTCGAAATGAAGAATTTATACTTCTAGATGTCGCAACGTCAAGGCATTATCCAAAATACGCGCGCACTGAAAAATCACTGAAATTGTCGTTTTCGTAGCACTAAGGGCACCCAAACTAACGCATAAGCGCTAGCCCTCGGGTTGATACACTTCAATTTTGTCTTTTGGAGCATCTCAATGCTCTTTCCTTTTGCTCAACACTTCATTCTTCATCTCTTCTCTTCTTAGATCATCCAAAATGGCTCTAATGAGGCCCAAAATTATCAAATAACCCTTGAACACTCCGATTTTTCTTCTCAAGCTCGATTTCTACAAAATCAACATAAATAGGCATCAAAGTATACATTTTAAGCACAAAACTAGCCAAATAACAAGGATAAATATAGCATGATTTGCAAGCTATCAATGGCTCTAGGTCCTTTAGAAATTGAATTTATCCTTCTATTTTACTTTGTTAGATTTAGAGCTTTTGTAACGACCGGCACTTTCAGGGATTAATTAAGGCTTTAAATTTTGATTTAAATTAATTGAAAGGCCAATTTTATGTTTAAGGTGTATTGATGTTTAATTTTGAAGATTTGCATTTTTGGAATTAGAGAATTAGAGGGTAGAATGGGAAGAAAGAAGAAAAAATGAGATTTAATTGATGTTTAGGGCAATTTTGTTATTTAAGAGACTTTGAGCCAAGCCCAAGCCCATGTTTAAGCCAAGCCCTAATATCCATCACTATTTTTATACTACATGCAGCCCTAGGTCAAGCCAAGCCGTCATCTTTTCCAACCTTCTTCTCTTCCTCCATGAAAAACAACATCCACCGTCAATCCCTCTCTCTCTATCCCTTTCACTACTAAGAGACCCATCCATTCGAAAGCTTTTTCTTCTTCAACAAACATCCATCGCGCGCGGTACTGTTCACGGTGCGGTACTGTTCACCGACGGTACTGTGTCATCGCGGCACTGTTCACTGACCGGGGGGGGACTATTCATCGCAGTACTGTTCACCGGCGCGTACTGTTCATCGCAGCACTGTTCACGGCGACTGTTCATACCGCGAGTACTGTTCATATAGTCACTGTTCACGCCGCCGCCGTTCCGATCAGCCTCTTCCAGTCCGACGAGCTTTCAATTGTGGGTAAGCAATTGGTTTCTACATAGTTCTTTGATGATCTTAGTTGGGTAAGATTTAATTCATGATTCTTGACTTTGTTTCAAGGATACCCATTCCGTTCCGGCATCAAAATCACGAGCGTGTCGCTGTCCAGTAGGATTTGGACTGTTGGAGCGAAATTTTCGGTAAGTCACGAAGATCCTTGAGTTTTGGGCTGTATGGTAGATCAATTGAAAATAAGATCAATCCATGGATCTTATGACTTAAATTCAGTTTTACCCACCAATTTGCGATTAAGTTAAATGCTATAGAATTAATTCTAATTTTGGGAATTTAGTTGGTGGAAGAAACTTTGGGCTCAATTATGGATTTTAGGGATCTTTACTAACCTTACGGATGACTTTGATTAGGCCCCAAATCGTTTGACCGAGGTTCAAGGCAGTAGAATTTTTGGTGAGCATTTGGGTGAATTGGATTCTTGAGCTTAGTCAAGGTAAGGGACTTTATGCCGGTATGCTTAAATGCAAGTTAAGAACTGAATTGAAAAACTATATTTGAAATGAAAAGCTTTTATAAATGTTATATTACGATTTTTGATGAATTTTAAAATGCTTTAATATATATGAAAATGGATTTTCACTTGTTGATTGCCAAATACTCTTGTGAATGTGATGCATGTTATATGATTTATGATATGAGGAATGACATGAGAACTTTGTTTTATGTTGCATCATGAAATGAAAAATTTAAAATGTTTTGGGACCTCATGCATACATTATGTTTTCATGATAAAAATGATTTCGAAGGCTGTGGCAATTACCCCTTAAAATTATTGATGTACATCTATATGAAAAGGAACCTGAAAAGGTTAGATGAAAAGGAACCTGAAAAGGTTAAATGAAAAGGAAAGGTTAGGTTGGGTTAATTGTCCACATTAAGCCGAAGAGAAAAGTTGAAAGAGAAACGTTTCTACTATGAAAGGAATTTAGGTCCCACCAAAGGAAAGAAATAAAATGTTTTCGAAATGTAACGACCGACACTTTCAAGTATTAATTAAAGTTTTAAATTTTGAGATTTAAAGGCCAATTTTATGTTTAAGGTGTGTTTTGATGTTTAAATTGAAGTTTTGCATTTTTGGAATTTGAGAATTGAGGGTATATTGGGAAGAAAGAAGAAAAAAAAGAGATTTAATTGATGTTTGGGGTATATTGGTTATTCATTTGAATTTTAGCCAAGCCAAGCCCAAGAGAAGCCAAGCCCACTAATTTTCCTCTCTATTATTTTAATCTGCACGCAGCCCTAGGTGAGTTTCAAGCCAAATCAAGCCAAGCCAAGCTACTCCTTCTCCATCTTCTTCTTCCTCCCTTTGAGTTTTTCGACAAGCACCCCATTGAAGCAGAAAACAAAAAAAAAAATTCCTTTTCTACAGCTCACCGCCGATCGTGCTCCGCTGCTGCAGCGCCGCTCGCCGCCGCACGAATCGCCGCAGCACGCAACCGCTGCCCGAGCACCGCCAGCCACGACCCGAACCGTCGCTCGATCCGCAAACCAGTCACGCAAATCGGGCCGATCTGCATCTTCAACTCGCGCGAACCAACCCCAGAACGACGCCGTCTCCAGCAACTCTTCGAGTGCCGCCGCTGCAGACCCCTTCAAGCCCGCGCCGCCGCTCGCCGCAGATCACCATCCTCCAGACCGCCGCGCGCCCCGCTAACCAGCTCCGTTGTCGTACTAATCAGGCGCGCCGCCCCTGTTCACACGCCGCTGTTGACCCACGAACGAACGCCGTCGAGCCGCCGTCCACACGCCGATCAGCCCCGAACACCGCTGCCCTTGCAGATCCGCGATTCAGATCTGTGTACAGCAGGATTGCTCTATTTTTCTGGGCTATTTTTCTGGCAAATTTTGACACTGTACAACCCGATTTGCCTCTGTTTTCGCATGGTTAAGAGTTTCGTATTTCCCTCCTATGATTTTCATATTGGAATTTTGGTTTTGGGAATTGATGTGGAAGTTTGGAGATTTACCCATTAATTTTTGGACTCTAAATTGGAATACCCATTGTAGGAGGAGGTTGATTTGTCAAAAAAAAAAAATTGAATCAAACCATCGACTATTCGACAAGTACGGTTCTGTTTTGGGCTCGACATTGAGGTAAAACTCTTATTCTAAAATCAAGAAAAATCATTGAGTTTATGCTAGACTTCAATTCTAGAATTTGGATGGTGTTGGAAAAATTATTATCTCATGATTCTTTTACGAAGTTGGGAATTTATTATGAATTTTAGGAATTTATTTCTAACCTTAGGAATGGTTGATTAGGCCCCCAAATCGTTTGATCGAGGTTCAAGGCAGTAGAATTTTGGGTGATTTAAGGATTCTTTTCTTGAGCCTAGCCAAGGTAAGGGACTTTATGCCTGTATGCTTAAATGCAAATCGGGAACTGAATTGAAAAATTACTTTTGAAATAAAAAGAATTTCATAAATGTTTTAACTATGATTGTTGATGAATTTTAAAATGCTATGTATGAAAAATAATTCTCACATGTATGCCAAATGCTCTTACAAATGTGATGCATGATTTATGATTTATGATGATTAATGTGAGAATGTTTCTATATGTTGCATCATTGAATGAAAATGAAAGATGTTTTGGGACCTCATGCATACATGTGTTTTCATGATAAAATGATTTCGAAGGCTGTGGCAATTACCCTCCTAAAGTTATTGATGTACATCTATATGACAAGGAGCCTTACGAGGCTATATGAAAAGGAGCCTTACGAGGCTATATGAAAAGGAACCTGAAAAGGTTAAATGAAAAGGAACCTGAAAAGGTTAAATGAAAATGAACCTGAAAAGGTTAAATGAAAATGAAAGGTTAGGTTGGGTTAATTGTCCACATTAAGCCGAAGAGAAAAAGTTGAAAGAGAAACGTTTCCGTTATGAAAGGAAGTTAGGTCCCACCAAAGGAAAGAAAGAACATGTTTTCGAAAACTCATTATGTATGTGTATGCATATCCTGACCCGGTAGTGAGGTCACTTACTGAGTATTTTAAATACTCATCCTTTTTCAAAATGTTTTTCTTTTCAGGTAAAGGCAAGAACATATTTTAGGCGAGTGGCAAGGTGGTTTGCTAAAAGGGTCATGGGTGTCATGAGGAGTATAGCTTCCGCATCTAGTTTATGTTTTAACTCAAATTATTTTGTTAAATAAACTAAATTGAAGTGAACTATTTCATTTGATTTAACGTTTTGATTCACATTATGTTTTGCAATGATTTTTAAAGGGATCCCGAACTAAAAGTTTTGATTGTTTAACAAAAAGTTTAATTCTTTTTGTCTGTTATTAAAGAATTTTAAATTTCTTCAGCATGCATGTAGTAACGTCCCTAGAAAGTCATAAGAAAAAGTTGGGTCGTTACACGAAAACTCATTATGTATGTGTATGCATATCCTGACCCGGTAGTGAGGTCACTTACTGAGTATTTTAAATACTCATCCTTTTTCAAAATGTTTTTCTTTTCAGGTAATGGCAATGACATATCTTAGGCGAGTGACAAGGTAGTTTGCTGAAAGGGTCATGGGTGTCATGAGGAGTATAGCTTCCGCATCTAGTTTATGTTTTATTTAAAAATATTTTGTTAAGTAAACTTAATTGAAGTGAAACTATTTCATTTGATTTAACGTTTTGATTCACATTATGTTTTGCAATGATTTTTAAAAGGATCCCGGACTAAAAGATTTTGATTGTTTAGCAAAAAAAATAATAATAATTCTTTCTGTCTTTTACCAAAGATTTCTAAATTCCATTAGCATGCATGTAGTAACGTCCTTAGAAAGTCTAATAGGATAATTCGGGTCGTTACAGTTGGTATCAGAGCCCAGAGTTATGGGTTCTGTAGACTTGCTTACATCGTAAGCATTAAGTGTCCCCATGACCAGAGAGCAAACGCCTTGTCACCGCTAGGTATGTTATTGTATAAAATGTTTGCAAAAAAAAAAAAAGGTTTTGAATAGATATGATTAATGTGATGTATGAAATACTTGATTGAGATGCTTGTTGATGATATGTTCTATTTTGAGTAATGAAAATGACTGTGTCTAAAAGAAGCTTTCTTGGCATAAAACACTTGCTTAAGTGTGAGATTGAAATAGTCAAGTGTAGACAAGAGAAAGAAGATGAGATCTTAAGAGACTAAAGTTTTTCAAAATTCATTGGTTGATGATGTCTCTTCAGTAAGACTTTAAAGGAATGATATGTTATGGTTAGGGTTACTCTTTGGAAGTTTAAGGTTTTTGTGTACTAAGGTATTTGTGGATTTGTTTTTCATGTGTCATGTCCAAATGAATGAAAAGGGTGAAAAAGTAAAGTGTATGGGATAATATGAGAAATTTCCTTTATAACACCTAACTTGATTAGTGTAGTTAATGAAAAAGGTTTAGTGGTTTGAAAAGGGACTTGAGACTTAAAGGAATAGTAAGTTGTTGGTTCGAATTGGAAGGTCATTATCAAGGTACTCCAAACTATTTGGATATAACCAATAAAAAGGGAATCTAGTTCATGTTGGGATCAAGAGAAGATTTGGTTTGAAAGTTAGGTCAAATATTCAAGAAAAAAAAATCCCACTAGAGGTTTAATTTTGAACTAAACTTCAGATAAGATTATAAATGGAGACAAGCTTTTTGGTTACTGAAGATAAACCTTCCTTGGAGAATTAAAAAGAGCATCATACGTATAATGACCTTATTAAAGACAAGTATAAGTTAGAACAAAAAAAAAAAAAGAGGAATAAAGGTTTTGCATGTTAAGAGTTAAAGGCAATCAAAGGTAGAGACATCAAGTACACAAGCATGGCTTGACTTTTGCATTATGACTTATGATTGGGAGTCTTTAGATTGACTAAAGAAATCTTGGTACTATGTGGAAGCTTAGAACTTTTGGGGGTATTGATGGATTAAATTGTAGGATATTTGACTACGAAATTTAACTTTAGTATGAGATTTCTTTTCCTAACAAAGGATTAAACAAGGATATTTTGAATATTGGAATAGTTCTTTGATGAGTTTCGTATTTGTTTTAAATAGGAGTTGAAGAGAACAACCTTTAAATTGAAGTGGCTTGTTTTTAATAGTTGTCAAGGAACTATTGAAGTGAACTAATGAAGTCATCAATAATCTTATTGAAATGAGGAATTAGGCCAACTTATAGAGGGTGAAAAAAAGAAAAAAGAAGTTATGTTAGTGTTAAATCAACCAAGCTGGACATTTTAGGTTTATCACTAGCACAATACATAGACATGAGCATAGAGCTCAAGTCAAGAACAATGCTCATTTTTGGCTTTGGGTGGAATGACCCTAACAAAGCTATTGTAGCCCAAGTCACAGATACATGGACTATTAGACCAAAACTTCATGTGCCCTAGCGTTTTACCATGGGACAGATTAATTGTTGTTCGTTAAGAAGAAAGATTGGCGAACCATACAATTATGCATCGAGTGCCAGTAGTTATAGAGACCTATGAGTTTATTCAAAGACTAAAGGACAAAATGAGGAGTACCTTAGGTAAGTTGACGACCTTAAAAGGTAGTACGCTTTTTGCCAAATTATTTTTAGTGTGAGTCCTGACGAGATGAAGTTATTTTTCTTGGGCGCATAACTACTAAGGAATGTATCATAATGGACCCTTTTAAAATGGAATCAGTTCGTCATTAGCCTAAACCTAGTAAATGGCGGAAAGTCGTAGTTCCTTAGTTCTGCAAGCTACTTTAGGATGTCTGTTTGGAAGATTCCTAGCTAGGCAGCACCTTTGACTCAGTTGACACGAAAGGGTAGCCTGTTTGTGTGGAGTGATGATTGTGAAGCAAGTTTCCAAAAGTTGAAGCAGAAGTTGGTCTCGACCCCAGTGCTCACCGTGCCTGATGAAACAGGAGGTTTTGTGGTCTATAGTGATGCCTCAAAGAAGGGCTTGGGATGTGTTCTAATGCAACATGGATAGGTTATTGCCTATGCCTCCCTCCAGTTGAAAGACTACGAGCGCAACTATCCGACCCATGATTTGGAATTGGCAGCAGTGGTCTTTGCCCAGAAAATTTGGAGACATTATTTGTATGGGGAGAAAATCCAAATCTACATAGACCACAAAAGCTTAAAATACTTCTTCACTCAGAAGGAGCTAAACATTAGGCAACGCAGATGACTGGAGTTAGTGAAGGATTACGATGTTGGGATTTTGTATCATCGAGGCAAGGCAAACGTAGTTGCAGATGCTCTCAGCAGGAAGACAGTGCACACTTCGACTTTAATTACTGACCAAGCTGTATACGGGTCGATTTAGAGCGTGCAAAGATAGCAGTGTTAGTGAGGGAAGCTACCGCACAGTTAGCCCAATTGACAGTTCATCCAACCTTGAGGCAACGTGTTGTTGATTCCCAACGGGGAGATCCCAATCTAGTGAGCATGTTCGTCAAGTAGAAACAGACCAGGCGAGTGAGTTTTCTCTATCTTCTGATGGTGGTCTCTTGTGTCGGGGACGTTTGTGTGTACCGGAGATTGATGAACTTAAGAATCAGATTTTGATTGGGGCGCACTGTTCTCCATTTTCGAGGCATCCAGGTAATACAAAGATGTATCAAGATCTGAAACAGTTTTACTGGTGGCGTGGAATGAAGAGGGACGTGGTAGACTATGTTAGAAAATGTTTAGTTTGCCAGCAAATGAAGGCACCAAGACAAAAGCCAGCAGGCTTGTTACAACCGTTAAGCGTGCCACGGTGGAAGTGGGATGAAATTTTTATGGACTTCATGGTAGGGCTACCCAGAACAGTTAAAGGCTACACAGTGATTTGGGTTATTGTGGATAGACTTACTAAGTAGGCGCACTTTCTTCCAGGGAAACCTACTTACTCCGCAAAGAAGTGGGCACAATTGTACATGGAGAAGATAGTCAGATTGCACGGGGTTCCTGCTAGGATTGTTTCAAACAGGGATTCCCGTTTCATATCTAACTTCTTAAGGAGTTTGCATAAGGCATTGGGTACTTAGTTGGATTTTAGCACGTCTTTTCATCCTTAGAGCGATGGTCAGACAGAACGTTTAAACCAGATATTAGAGGATATGCTACGGGCCTGTGCGTTGGACTTTGCAGGTAGCTGGGATACCCACTTGCATTTGATGGAGATCGCCTACAATAATAGTTACCAAGCAACCATCGACATGGCACCATTTGAAGTGTTGTACGGTAAAAGATGCAGATCTCTTATTTATTGGGATGAAGTTGGTGAACGTCAGTTGTTGGGACCCGAGTTGATCCAAGCCACAAATGATGCAATTAAAAAGATCAGAGCAAGGTTATAAACCGCACAGAGTAGACAGAAAAGCTATGCTGACTCGAGGCGAAGGGACTTGGAGTTTGAAGTAGGTGACCACGTGTTCTTGAAGGTGGCTCCAATGAAAGGGGTTTGAACTGTCGCAATTACCCCATAAAATTATTGATGTACATCTATATGAAAAGGAGCCTTACGAGGCTATATGAAAAGGAACCTGAAAAGGTTAGATGAAAATTAGGAACCTGAAAAGGTTAAATGAAAAGGAAATGTTAGGTTGGGTTAATTGTCCACATTAAGACGAAAAGAAAAGTTGAAAGAGAAACGTTTCCGCTATGAAAGGAATTTAGGTCCCACCAAAGGAAAGAAATAAAATGTTTTCGAAAACTCATTATGTATGTGTATGCATATCCTGACCTGGTAGTGAGGTCACATACTGAGTATTTTAAATACTCAGCCTTTTTCAAAATGTTTTTTTTTTCAGGTAATGGCAAGGACATATCTTAGGCGAGTGACAAGGTAGTTTGCTGAAAGGGTCATGGGTGTCATGAGGAGCATAGCTTTTGCATCTAGTTTATGTTTTATTTAAAAATATTTGGTTAAGTAAACTTAATTGAAGTGAAACTATTTCATTTGATTTAACGTTTTGATTCACATTATGTTTTGCAATTATTTTTAAAGGGATCCCAGACCAAAAGATTTTGATTGTTTAGCAAAAAAAAAATAATAATAATTCTTTCTGTCTTTTACCAAAGATTTCTAAATTCCATTAGCATGCATGTAGTAACGTCCTTAGAAAATCTAATAGGATAAGTCAGGTCGTTACAGCTTTATTTTGTTCAATTGCAACCTAGTTTAAGAATTTCATCTCTCTTTGATAAATCAATGTTCAGATAAAACAGAGGCTAACGAATTTGGTAATTGAGTAACAACAATATATGTCAGAATGTTATATTTTATTGACATTTTATCCATTTTATAAAATGAACTTAAAAAAAAAGAATGGAAAAATAAAAGAGAATACTAATAATAAAAATAAATAAATCAAATTCTTAAATTAATTAAAAAAAACATAAATAAACGAATCTAAAAGAAAGAACTGAGAGGCTGTTTGGGGCAAGGAGTTATAAGGAGTAAAAGTTAATAAGTCAGGGGAGTTAAGAAGTCTTGGGAGTTATGAAGTCTGTGTTTGGGGTGCACAGTTGTTTAGTCTGAAGTTAGGAAGTTTATGTTTGCAGCAAAGAGTTGCAGGGAGTAGGAGTTTTAAAGTCTGTGTTGAAGGAATGAATGTTTCACTCTGTAGCGGAAGCATTGGATTATCTTTGATTTTATTTTAAATTAAACTCAAAAATAAGATTAAACAAACTTGGAGTAAATATGGAGATATTTGCTGGCGGTTCTTTACTTCTCGTGTTCCAAGACTACCACAAAAGTCTTCCTTACTATGACTCGAATACATAATCAAGGCTTGTGGGAGCCTTTTGAAAGAAAATCTATAAGGTATTGGAGAGGAAGAGGTCTAGAGAGAATTCTTTAATTCTCTATTGAAGAGATGTGTGTTGGGTCTAATGGCTCAACCCACGGGTTCTATTTATAGAGACCAAGAGCAAATCCCTCCCATAATTAAAATATTATATTTTAATATCTAATATATTTAAATATACCTTATACTTACTTAAATCTCATTCAAATCTCCTACGATATTTATTTATTTGAATCTTAATCAACTTTTATAAATATCTTTTATTTAATGTATCTAATATACATTAATTATTTTAATATTTAATGTATCAAATACAATAAATATATTTTCCTCTTTTATATTTAATATATCTAATATATTAAATATTAATTTGAACACTTCAAATTAAATATTAATTTGAACATTTCAAATTTTTCTTTCAACTAGATTGATCTTTTAGTGTTACTATGAACTAGCAAGGGAATCTTGTGGACCTACAGATTATAAGCTCTAGTAATACAAAATTAATTATTTAAACTCTTTAATTAATCAATTTTCATTCATTAACTCTAGGGGACAAGTTGTGTCCATGGATATAATCACTACATGCAAGTCAATCTTTCACGATTTGTTTGTAATTACAGCTTGGTCAAAAATTCCTTTTACTACTGTAATTACATCTTGCACCTTAAGTACCACAGATTCTCTAATGAACAATTTGTTTATGATCAAACCATAAACGAAGTCCCTCTTCGGCCAATGAGAAGATGAGGCCTCATTGTTCAAGTCCCAAAATCAACATATAAGGGAATTACTTATCTACTTACCCTATATAGGAAGGAGTGAATTCCATCTTATTGGATTATGTTCCTAGCTTCCTATTTGGTCAAGTCCCCAAAATGGTAAACATATTGGATTAGCTACAAAAGCCACTCTCAACCATGCATATCAAAGGACAAGCCCTCACAGGCAGGAGTTCATAACTCACTCAAGATTAAGATCGAGTCGCATATGATCATCCTGATGAAATATTAATCTATTCAATTAACGGATTTATAAAGAGATATTAAATATTTCGTAGTCTAGTTTTACACAAACTCATTGTATAAGATACCTCCACTCACATGTGTCTCCACATGAACGATTTAGATCAAATCATTTGTAACTATATTACAAAGTGGGCCATATCAATAGACCAGGATAAGACACCCAACTTTATTCATATACTATGACCATTTAGGTTATTTCTTGAACATAATCTTCCCGTATGTCAACCACATATTGTTCAAGATTACACTAATAACTTTAGATTTTTCATATAATGGATAATATTATATTGCAAATAAAACAATCAAAGTATTATTAATTATTAAATAAATCATTAATTACGAGGCTTTAGGGCATAAATCCCAACATGTGTTTGGGGTGCAGATTTGTTAAACTGGAGTTTTGAAGTATGAGTTGATTTTAGCTTCTTTTTTTTTTTTTTACAGTTTTTTTCTACAATTTTTCAAATTTTCATTATTAAGAATTTGTTCGCATGAATTCTAAGATTGTAATTTTTTGGTTTTATTAATTTATGTATATATTAAAAATTTCTTTAAAGAAAAAAAATTGAATAAAATACCCCACATTCTTTTTTCAATATCTCTCACATTAATTATTCATTTTCCTTTGATAGTTTTCAAATAAAAGAAAGTTTTACAATTTTTTTTAAATATTACATGTGATTCAAAAATATTTCAATCCATTAATTAAAGGGATTGAAATAAACTTCAAGATTTTTATGTTTTTATTCTCTCAATCCTAGAAATAATATAGATTTGTTTCCGCTAATCTTAAAATTGAGATTTTAAGTTATGTTATTTTATGCATATTTTATAATTTTGTTAAAAACTTGTTTTCATCAATTTTAAAATTGTAATTTAAGATTTGTTTTTCAAGCTTAATAAAAAATATATTTTTTTGTATATCTAAGATTTATCTTTCTAACTAATCAATGTAATGGATTACCTAAAGTTTGATTAATTTGAAAATAATATATTCTTTGAAGTTTTAAAATAACTAAGTTAAAAATAAAATATCAAATGCCAAAATGAGCATAACTCAACTGGTATAAAGCTTGTACTATCGACATCGAGGTTAGAGGTTCGATTCCCCCACCCCACATATTGTCAATATATATATATATGTATCTTTGGGCCAAACAAGGAGTTGGGGGAGTTATTAACTCCTCCCAACTCCATTCCCCCTAACTCGAATCCAAACACCCCCTAATAGCATAAAAGATAGAAAGGGAGAAGGGAAAACAAAAAGAAAGAATTGGTGAGAGGCAGAAGAGAGAGAGTGAGTGACTTGTGGGTGTGTGGGGAAGAAGAATTTGTTTTTTTAAAAAAATTAATAACTTTTCTTGCATGCTTGTCCCACATTGAGAAATTGATGGGAGTGGAGGTGGATGACACTAACTTTCATATAGATATGTGTGTGGGTGTCACTCTCACTCTCTCGAGTTTGGGTAAGGTAAAGTTAATTGGGCCTTGGTATACGAGCTGAAAGAGCAATAACCAGTACTATATCGCTTTTAATTTTTTTATATAAAAAAACCCACTTATATGTTTGGATTGAGCAATTATTGGAGGAGACCAAAGTTATTTGGGATTGAATCGAGTGGTTGATGGAGTGTATCGAGTTCTTGATAACGAGAATCAAATTATTGAGAAAGTCGGTGAGTCCTTGAGAAGAAAAGTTTCTATTGAACTCATCAGTGCTACTCATCAATGTAAATTTCTTCCCTTCTTCTTTAAAATTATTAAGATCTATTGTTTTCTAACCTTCATGCACTACTTTTGTTTCTTTCTTATTCTCATTACTACTAGTTAGTTTTCTTTTCATTGCAATTCCGTTTGTCAAAATCATCTTCAGTTGGCACATGGATTCATTATATTGTATATATCAATAATTGTCTTTCAAAACATTATATTCTACGGTAATTAATAAAACTAGTGATGAGTTGTGGATAATTTGTTTGGGATATTCATTCACCCATCATTCTAAGTCCATATATATATAACAAAATCTATTTTCAAATCACTTTTTCTAACACACATGTTCATTTCTAAAACCTATATTATTCAACATCAGCTTTTTAAAGTGAATTCTAACAAATTTAAGTTTTGTTTCATATTTTTACTATCTTTCTCACCAAATAATTAAATCAATTCTTTCTCACAGAATTGTAGCAAGTATTTTATTATCTTTATTGAGGATTATACCAAAGTGTTTTGGATTTACTTCATGAAGTAGAAGTTTGAAGTAGCTGAAGTTTAAAAGATGGGTTGATAATCAGAGTGGCTGTAAGATTTAGGTGGTGAGGTTTGATAATGTCACTGAATACACATCACAAAGGTTCAATTTCTTTTGTGAAGAAGTTGGGATAGAGCATCACCTCACTGCTTCATATAATCCACAACAAAACAAAATCAGAGAGAGGAAGAACACGAGTGTTATGGCGATGATAAGATGCATATTGCATGAGAAAAACTTGCCAAAAGAGTTTTGGGCTGAAACAACAGAGACAACAATCTTTCTATTAAATAGACTACTTACATGAGTATTGAAGAAGAAGACACCCTATGAAGATTGGTTTAACACTAAAACAAAACTGAAAAATTTGAAAGTGTTTGGTTGTTTATGCTTTCCTCGTGTTCCACAAGTAAAGAGAGACAAGTTGAGTGAAAAATGAAGAACTAGGAATCTTTGTAGGTTATAGCATGGTGTCCAAAGCCTACAAGATCTAACAACCTCACACAAAAAAAAAATGGTGATTAGTAGAGACGTTCAGTTCTTTGAGGATGAGGAGTGGGACTAGACAAGAGAAGTAGAGGTAAAGCAACAAGAAATCTCTTTGGATCCAGATGAATTGGTTGATGATGTACTAGTTAGAGGGACTGGACTACTGAATGAGGTATATGAGAGAAGAATTGTAGCTGTGTTGGAGCTTGTATGAAGAATCTAAAAGAGATCAGAAGTGGATGGAGGCAATGAAGAAGAGCTAAGTATGATAAAGAAGAACAAGACATGGGAGCTAGTGGAGAGGCCTACAAACAGGATAGTGATTAGAGTTAAATGGGTTTTCAAGACCAAATTGACTTCTGATGGCTCTATGAATAAGCTTAAGATGAGGTTAGTGGTGAAAGGATATGCACAAGTTTGGGAGTTGATTTCTCTGAGACTTTTGCACATGTTGCAAGATGGACACAATCAAGTTGCTACTAGTTGTGTCAGCTCAACATGGATGGAAAGTGTATTAGCTAGATGTGAAGTCAGCATTCGTGAATGGAGTGTTAGAAGAAGAGATCTATGTTTATCAATCAGATGGGTTTATCACTGATAGTGGGCAAATTAGTGCTATTTCTTGGCTTAGTTTTATGCTAGTTTTGCTATGATTATGTGTGCTTTCATGTGTTTTTATGTATATTTCTAATAAATCGAGCATTTGGAGGAAAATCATAGAATTGTGAGATATTTGGACAAATTTAAGTAACTTAAGGCTATATTTAAGGATTCAAGTGTTGAAGATGAAGGACAAGACAATTGGACCCGAGGGCATAGCGTTGCAACGCCATTTGAGAAACCTATCAACCTTGAAGACTCGAGAGCACAGCTTTGCAACACTGCTTATAGCATTGCAACGCTGGCCAAAGAATATTTTTCCCTTTTTTGCAAAATGCTAAGGATAGCGTTGCAACGCTGTCTTGACTTTATAAAAGGGAAATTTTTCCATTCATAAAGGGGGAGCTATTTTTGAGAGACCAAAATCCTAATCTCAATTTCTACACTGTCTAAAGGCTTAGAAGAGAGTTTTGGATAGCCATGGAGGAAACTCAAAGCTCGGAATCGTGAACATCACGTTGGGAACAAGTGTTGGCATGCGACCTTAGTCTAATCTCTTTCTCTCGCTTTTCTTTTGGTTTTAGGAGTTTTGTTATGAACTTAATTGCTGCTTATCGTTGTATTTAGACAAGTATTGGTGTAACGCCCGGCTTATTTTCAAGCATTAATTTCAACTACGGAAATTAAGTTGGAATGATTTTCTTTGGGTAATTCAAATTTGAAGGTTAATTTGAATTTTGGATTTAAGAAAAAGGGTATTTTTGGAGTTTAGTGTTTGAAAAGGGGCAAAATAGGAAAATTCTTTTTTTAAGGAAAGAATTACCATCCTTATCCCTCCACTTTCTTCTTCCTCCCTCTCACACAGCTCTCTCTCTCTCTCTCTCTCTCTTTTTCGCCGAGCACCCATCCTTCATGGTTTTCTTCTTCTTCTTCTCCCCCGCCGATCACCCATCCCCACCACCGACCTCATTCTTCTTCTTCTTCCTCGCAGTGAGCTCCTCCGCCGAACGGTTCCTTCTTCGTGCAAACCCGATCGCCGTCGTCCGAGAGCTCCAGCTGCGTTTTCCTCCGATCAGCTTCGCGAACGTCGGTCGACGTCGTCCGCGTTAGCCTCGCCGCCGACCCTTCTCCTCCTTCTTCCTCGTCTTCGTCGAGTAGCAGTCGCGAGCAGCTCGCCGGAGGCTCATCCCGTTCGCCGATTTCTGTAAGTTCGAAACCCAGATCCATCGAAGCTCACCCTCGCGCCGCAAGTCTGAAGAACTCGCCGGTTTTCGCTCGGAACCGACTCACCGAGAGCCATTCTGCCCAGCACGCGCTCTCACGCGCCGATCGGGAGTCGCACGCACCGCCGTCAGCCGCCGCACGCGCCTCCGTGTTCCGGCCACGCACCGCCGTCTCCGATTCTAATTTTTGAGCTCGAACGGTCCCGGTTACGATCATGTTACGATTTGGGTAATTTCGTTACTC
Organism: Trichosanthes truncata; assembly: GCA_033996785.1. Taxonomy (NCBI): domain Eukaryota; kingdom Viridiplantae; phylum Streptophyta; class Magnoliopsida; order Cucurbitales; family Cucurbitaceae; genus Trichosanthes; species Trichosanthes truncata. The sequence continues at coordinate 38,674,189 of JAWPNB010000004.1, read as the reverse complement.
AATTGATCTTAATTAAGAACTTTAATTGGATCGATCGTTAACCAATGGACTTAATTTACAGGATATTGATTTGAGAATCAAACTACGAAATTGGAGACGAATATTTAAATTGTCAGCAAGCTTTGGAGTCTAAGTTTGGGCAAGAATCAAGCTCGTAAATTATTTATTTGGCTTATGTAAGTAGTTATTTGGATTTTAAGCCCCTTTAAATTTTTAAATGATTTAGATTTGAGTTTGATAAATTGCGAATTGTGAAAGTATGCTTGAAAGCGGTGTTATGAGATATGAAATGATTGGTAGATATGTTTAGAAGTAATCTTGAGCTAAAGTGGCCTAAGTTGAGGTTATAATGGAAATTGGGGCTTAAGGTTGCGATGTTATCATGTTAAAGTATGAAATACCTTAGGATTTGCCTAAGGTTATGTTTGGATGAGTTCAAACACGTTTGTGGTGAATTGTGAACAATCTTGTTTACATAAATATGAACATGTGAAAGATGACGTGGTTGGTTAAATTAATAACAGAATTATCGTGTTGGGCTTAAGGTTGCCTGAACTTGTTGCTAATTTCGTTAAGGGATTCAAAGTTACAAACAAAGGATAAAAATGTGTCTAAGGTTATGAATAAAGTTGATTATGTCTTTCCCCCATAAACATAAAAGTATAGATAGTGGTACTAAATTAAATGTTGTCTGTGTTTGGACTTCTGAGATGTTTGGTTAACTGCGGAGTGTAGAAAACTTGAATTTTAGATTGATTGGTTGATTGGGTTCAATGCTTTTGGGTTCAGGTTGGGTTAGAGGCTGAATTAGAGCACCCTAAAGTTGTGCAATACTCAGGGTCGAGGACCATATCTTATGTGTTCAGAATGATTTTATGTTTGGGCTGATATAACGAGTTTTGAATGGGTCCGAATGTGAGTAGAGGGTTACTGGACGTCTTGAATTCTAGGGTGGTTATGGAACTGAATTCTGGAATAAAGGAATAGAGGGCTACGTGCCGGTTGCACAGGTATGTGCTTGTGAACTTCGGGCCAGGTTGTGAATGTGGTCCGAAAATAACAAATGATGTTGGTGTGGTAGACTACCCTAGAGATTCCAAAAGTAGTGCACAAATGCAAGGAGCTTGATAAAATAAGAGCCACCTGATCTTATGTCTCTCTTGGGGCGAGTCTGTAACTCTAGGTTGACTAGATGTGTTGAGCGTAGGGAATGTGTTCCCTAGCGCCTGTGAGCTAGCATAGGGACGAGGACCCCAGAGATTTATGTTGAGCATAGGGAATGTGTTCTCTAGCGCCTGTGAGCTAGCTGAGAGATGATTCCCCATTATGTTGAGCGTAAGGATTGCGATCCTTATGGCTTGTGGTGTTAGCTTAGGGGTGATTCCCCACTGTGTTGAGCATAAGGGATGCGTCCCTTATTGCCTGTATGCTAGCATAGAGGGGTGATGTTCTAGTGTATGGAGGCATGAGAGTTATTTTCTTTCACGGCCTTAGTCAACCTAAGTTACATGGCTCGTTGGTAGTGCTTGAGACAATGCCATACCGGGATGGACTCAGGTAGGGTGTGCGTGTGGTAGTTGGATGGTTGATGAGTTGAGATTAAGAGGCAGATATACGTGCCAGGAAAATTTTTGTGTTGATGAGGCGAGCATAGGGGCGTTATCCCCAGAGATGTGTGACGAGCATAAGGGTTACGGTCCTTATTGCCGTGGGTGCTAGCATAGGGGCGAAGACCCCAGAGATTTATGTTGGCTAGCATAGGGGCGTTATCCCCAGAGATGTGTGACGAGCATAAGGGTTACGATCCTTATTGCCGTGGGTGCTAGCATAGGGGCGAAGACCCTAGAGATTTATGTTGGCTAGCATAGGGGCGTTAACCCCAGAAATGTGTGACGAGCATAAGGGTTACGATCCTTATTGCTGTGGGTGCTAGCATAAGGGCGAGGACCCCAGAGATTTATGTTGAGCGTAGGAAATGCGTTCCCTTGTGTTAACCTAGGGGAGATTTATCTATTGAGATGAGTGTGAGGGTTATGGACCTTCACAGGTTTGGGTTCTGGGTAACAGGACTCACAGACGTGTCACGAAATTTGAGTCAGGAGGTGGTAAAAGTCGAAGTTTGGTTGAATGAGCATTTAAATAACTGAAGTAAATATTTGAAGTATGAGCCCATGTGTAAGTAAAGAAAGTTTTCCTCCGTGGTAGGTTATCTTGAAGTTTTGGACCCTTAAGTGGGCTACTTACTGAGTATGTTTATACTCATGTTTGCTACTTTGTTTGTTTTGCAGATTTGAGCACATTCTCGAGGCGGGTGACGTAGGTGATGACTTGACGAGGCTATGGAGATTCCATCCAATTCCCTTTCATTGTTTTTCATTCTTAGTTTTGTTTCCTTGTTCCTTGATGTACGTTTGGTCTGTAAATTCTAAATATTCTTTAGTTATCGTGTATTGGGTTAGGGTTTCTTAAAATCCTGTGTTTGATGTGAAGCTCAACATATTTGTCATAGTTTGTTGGATGCTGAGCGTTTTATCTGAAATATTGAAGTGTTTTCATTCTTATCAGGATGTTGTAAATTTTGGTTTTCTCCTAGTTACGCCGTCATGCTGCCGAAATTTTCAGGCATGAACGAGGTAACTAGGTCGTGCTTCCGCTTTAGAGAGTCGTAGTAGGTTCGAGTCGTTACAATTGGTTATGTATTTGAATCTTTGTTTATGTTGTGATTGAATCTATGTGTTTACATCTTTTATGCATCTCGATTTTATTGCTTAAACCTTTGGGCATGGTTTTGCATTGTTAGGCTAGATTTAGCTCGAGAGAGTAAATTTATCCATAAGAACAATAGATGCATTACTAGATTTAGTTTATTGCACGAGAGTGAGTAAATTAATTTTAGAAGCATTAAGAGAATAACCTAATGCCATGTTTAGTAATGAAAATAGACCAAGAGGTTGATTTGTTACTAGGCATGAGTTCAATTGAGCTCGAGAGAGGATATTGATCACTTTGTAATTCTTAGATTAAGATTAAATGCATGAAATCAATTCTCTATATTTAAAGTTGTGCTTTTATTTAATCAACCATTATGTTTCTCAAAAATTGAACTCCAACCTTGTACATAGTAGTTTAGCCAACTGCAGAAGCTGAGTTCATTGCAGCAATTGCAGCAGTAAACCAAACTGTTTGGTTGAAGAAGTTAATGCATGACTTGCATCTAAAGCAAGACGAGAGTGTGAAGGTGTTTGTGGATAATCAAGCTACTCTAACTATTTCATTGAATCTAGTTTTTCATGGAAGAGCCAAACATTTTAAGATCAAGTATTACGTTTTGAGAGAGATGCAGAAGGAAGGAGAAGTGCAACTGGTTGATTGCAGCTTATAGGAACAGATATCTTCACTAAGTCTTTTAGTGTTAGTCGTTTTGAAGCTCTTAGGAGCAAGGTAGGCGTTTGCAACATTTGAGTCAGGAGGAGAATGTTAATTAACTCAAGTTGCAAAGGTCAAAAAATAGTGGAGCCTAAAAAATAGTAAAGGAGAGTCTTGTGCCTAAATACTAGGTAGGGGGCTAGAGTTTATTAAATTTAGTTGTTGCTATTTTTAGTGTAGTAAGTTGCTATTTTTAATCATTTAAGTATGTATTTATTTTGAGTTGTGAGTAAATGAAATTGTAGACTTTCCCAATTCTCTTTCCTCTCCCTCGAGAAACAAGGCCCAAATACGAAATACAATTGATTTGTTTTTTTTGAGCTCAACAATTGCAGGTGGTAGTTTTCTTTTTTCCAACTTGCCAAAAAACACAAAAAGGAACGACCTAGAAAGATGGTCTTCGCATTAGCTGCCAAGAAATTGGGGATGGTACAATTCTTTTGAAATTTCTAATCCATTTTTTTCTTTTTGACAGTGAAATTTCTAATTCATTTCTTCAATAGATTGAAGATGACAACGTTTAGAAAGAATCAACACGCATGGAAAATAGAATGGATAACACGGGCGTACTCATTTGTGAGGCATCTACTTATTTTGTTTTGTTTTCTTTTTTGGAGCATTTAATGTACGCCCGCCACCTTTGAACATTTCAAATTTGTAACAAATGAGCTGAGAATAACAACATGTTGTAACCCAATGAATGGTACTAAAAAATGAATGCTGAAAATTACACCAAGCATGTTGTAATCCAATGAAACGTACTAGATGTATTTCTATCTTTTGAAAAATTACTAATTCCTTTTGGTACAATGCAATCAAAATGGAAAGATAAAATAAAAAAGTTCAGTTTAAAATATATATTCTACCCTTCCTATTAGTTTTTTTTCTCTTGCTCGCTCGGCCTACTCCCTTGGTCGTGCTGTATAAATTGCCACTCATTAACTTAAATAGCATGCCAAGTGAACCTTTAAATAATACTGTTAATTCTAAAGGCGCTTTATAATTAGAAGGTTAAATTACAAATTTAATCTCTGAACTTTTAACTCTGTGTCTATTTGCTCTTTCAAACTATGGTCTAAAGTAAAACAATAATTTTACTATAGACCACGGTTAACGTTAGCCGTAGTGTAATTTTAATTTTTAGACCACATTTTTTAACATGGTAGTCTATAGTTGGCTTTTAGACCATGATTTTAATTGACCGTGGTATAAATTTAATTTTTAGACCATGGTTTTATATACCTGTAATGTATAGTATGATTTTACACCATAGTTTTTATTGTCCGTAGTCTATAACATACTTTTAGACCACAATTTTTATTAAATGTGGTCTCTAAATAGGTGTATTTATTTTAGACCACGGTTAATTAAATCTCTGCAACATTCAACCATGGTTTTTTAAAAAACTATGGTCTTATGTCTAAATTAAAGTGTGGTCTATACTAAATTTTGTAGTAGTGACCAAAATGATAAATTTGAAAGTTTAGAGAACAAAATTGAACAAGCTTGAAAATTGAGGGACAAAAATGAGATTTAAACCAACCTAGGGGACTGATACAAACTTATTACATAGAATGATGTGTAGTCAACACTAACACGTAAATATTTTGATTTCTTTTTCAACCACAAATATTTATGGCCCATTTGATAACCTTTTGGTTTTTGAAATTAAGCTTATAAATATTACTTCCCACCCATCTGTTTATTTGTTTTGTTATTACTTTCTAAAAGTGTTTTCAAAATCTAGGCCAGGTTTTGAAAACTACAAAAATAGTCGTTTTTAAACTTTTTATTTTTTGAAATTTGACTAAAAATTCAAATCTTTGTTTAAGAGAGGTGAAAACTATAGTAAAAAAATTGTGAGGAAACAAACACAAATTTCAAAAGTAGAAAACTAAAAACGATTTATATATATATGTATTTATATATATACACATATACATATATATATATATATATATATATATATATAATTATAAATACTTAGTTTTCTTTTTTCCAAGTTGGCACAAGAAGGACGAAAAGGAACCTAGAAACATTGTGTCTGCATCAGTTGCCAAGAAATTGGGGGTGGTACAATTCTTTTGAAATTTCTGATTCATTTCTTCAATGGATTGAAGAAGATGACAACGTTTGGAAAGAATCAATGCGCATTGAAAATAGAATGGTTCACAGTGACATACTCATTTGTGAGGCAAAATCAGCATTCATTCAATGGGCCATAAGGTGGGGCCCAAAAGTTCCATGCAAAATTCTTTAATATTTTAATATTCAAAATCAAAGTCTTAAGTTAAAATCAACACTAATATTCTCATTAACTTTTGAATGACTTTGAATATTCAAAGTCAGCAGAAGTTAATGAGAATATTAGTGTGACCTCTCATATCATATGTTAATTTGATTTACTAAACTCAATACGTGAATTATTAACATTAAAAAAGGAAGAAAATGACATTATAATGGTTAGAGTATATAATTTTATTCCTCGGATAGTTAAGCTACGATACTTTTGAATGACTTTGAATATTCAAAGTCAGCAGAAGTTAATGAGAATATTAGTGTGACCTCTCATATCATATGTTAATTTGATTTACTAAACTCAATACGTGAATTATTAACATTAAAAAAGGAAGAAAATGACATTATAATGGTTAGAGTATATAATTTTATTCCTCGGATAGTTAAGCTATCATCATCGTAGTATCTAAATGCTTAAACGAACAGATAAAAGTATATTGAATTTATATATGTACATATTTTCAAGTGAATTGAAAAACCACGAAAATCCCTAGCCATCAAGGTTAGAATAATATGTAAATTGCTAGTCTTTTTTGGTGCTAATTGGTCTATTCAACATCAATATAATCATTATTATCAGAAAGTTTTGGTCTATATCATCCCAACCCTACAGTACATTAGCTTTATCTATGCTTGGGAAAATGTACGCCATCCACAGTTGAACATTTCAAATTTGGAACAAATGAATGCTAAGAAATAACAGCAAACACGATGTAACCCAATGAAACGTACTAAACAATGAAGGCTGAAAATTACACCAAACATGTCGTAAGTTTGTAACCCAATGAAAGATACTAGAGGTATTTTTATCTTTGGAAACTTGCTGTTTCTTACACGCAAACAAAAGGAATGATAAAATAATAACAAAGGATGGACCGATAAAAGTCCCTTGATTGAAAAAAAGTAAATGAGAAATTTAATTCCTAGCTTTGTTTCAAAAAATTTCAATTATGTTACTTTTCATTTTGGTTAGAATGCGTTTTTACCATTAAGATATATTGTTACTTAAATGTTGAAAGAAAAAAAATGAAAAACCAAAGACAAGAAAAAAAAAAAGAAAACAAACGTGAGGTCATGAACGAAGGTGCAAGGAAACGATTTTACTTAAATTTCAACCCTCGTTATTAGGAGAAATTATTTTAAGAGACTGCTATAATGTGGAAATCAATATTAATTGGAGAGTAAATGACATTACAGGAGCTCGAACATAACCCCTCTTGCTTTGATACCATGTTAAATCACCCATCAATCAAAAAGCTTATTAAGTTATGGATTATGGTAAATTTAATCTCATATCAATACTTTAACTGTTCAATCCTTTTGTCAAAGTGAGCGTAGCTTAGCAGTAATTGACATGTACGCTCGATCAAGAGATCAGAGATTCGAATCCCCCACTCTAAATGTTGTTGAACTAAAAAAAACAGTTCAATCCTCTTTTCTTTCTCTGAGTAGTGTTGAACAACTTCCGTTTGGAAGTATTTAAAGTCAAAACTATTAAATTCTTGGCAAATGGTGGGAAAAATTAAGCATTCTCCCAAAGAAGTTTCTAACAAAATTGTCACACTCATGTACAGTTGGGGACTTCATCAATAATGGTTTTGAGAATATATAAATTATAAATAAAGAGAGAAGACTTCAACCTAGACTTAAAAACAGAACTTGTAAATGTTTAAATACATGATGGAAAAAAAAAAAGAAGAGTTTATTTGAAAGATAAATTACAATTTTAATCTATGAACTCCTAACTTTATGTCTCTAAATTTTTAAAATTTTTAGAAATAGGTTTAAATAGTTTTTTTTCTCAAATTAGTTTTCTATTAGTTTCAATAACATGAAAACTTTTTTTTTTTTTTACTAATTTGATATTAATCATGCTAACTTGATATTAAAAGAATTAATTTTATACCACTTATGTGACTAAAAAAATATTTATTTATTCACTAAATTAGAAAATCAAAACCCATAAACACAAAATAAATTTCTAATTAAATACAAAATTGGAGAAAAAACTAGAAAACATCAAATTCTTTTTCTTCTTTTCTCTCTCTCTTCCCTATTTATCTTTGCAAATCTACACAAACAAGTTTGCAATGTTTTCAAACAAATTTAGATACTTTCCTTGAATGATTGATAAAAGTTAACACTAAAAAAATGGCTAAAATATCACTTTGGTCTTGTACTTTGAAACTTGTTCTATTTTAGTCTCAGTATTTTCAATAAAATCTTAAAATTAGCCCCTACTATTAGTTTGTTGTGAATTTTTAAAAAATAAAATTAGTCTCTATTAGCCTTCCCTTTTATAAATTTTAGTATTATATTCACATTGTGTCTTTTCTTGAATGAAAAGTTTCATTACTATTTTATCAAGTTTGATGAAAATTAACTGCAAACTAACCATATGGGACTAATTATATTGTAAGATTTATTGAAGGTACAAAGACTAAATTTACACATTTAAAAGTATAGGAACTAAAATGGAATGCGATGACTCTCATTTATGAGGGTTATTTAGCTCTAAAAACTAAGTTTACTGTTTAGAAAGCGAGTGTTTATTGTCATAATCCATGTCATTTAGAGTGAATTTAAGTAAAAACAAGTTACGCATGTGTTTGTAATCATGAATTGATAAAAGTTAGTAAATAGGTGTAAAAGGAAGCAATTTTGTAAAGAATTTGTTAAGTTTTAATATTTTTGTGCAGAAGCTGTAAAAAGGACCTGGATACACCCAAGGATGCAACTTCATATTGAGTCAGGAGGCGAACTTCAACTGAAGCTGGAAAACATGCGAAATGTGCCCGATACGCGGTCGTAACTAAACCTAATCGACAGATCTTTCAGAAATCACAGATTTGACAGATTCTTGAAAGATTTTCCACTCAATCTCTCCAAATCATGAGATTATGGTCAGCTACAATTGCTCACACTAATCTCGTCAGAAACCCTAGACCTAAGAGGTTTAAAAACGACAGCTAAAACTCTCATTTCAACGATCTTGGAATTGCTACACAAGATTTACTTTCAAATCTCAATTAGCTTTTATTTTTAGTCTTTAGCCACCAATCGAGTTCCCCTTATGCTGTTCAACCTCGTCCAGACACTCTATTCAGAAGAAGAAAAGTGTAAACATTTGTTCCTCCTAAAAATAGGTTAAACAAGTTAGATAGAGGATTAAACATAAGATGTTGGCTACTATTTTCTTTTCTTTAGGTTTCTATTCGGTTGTAAGTTGCTATTTTTGCAATTTTTAGTTGTTGTATTACTTTCCCATTTCAACTCAAGTGTATTCCATTCATTTCTTCAATATGAATCAAGTTCTTATTCTTTCAAGTTCTATTCTTTACCTTTATAGTTTTATCTTCTTTACAATCATGAGCTAAGTTCCTTCTTGGGGATTCAAAGATGTGGATATCCTAAGTAGGAAGAAAGCCCCACCTTGTGCATTGTTGATAGAATTTTCAATGTGCAAAACCGCAAGTGTACGGTGTTAAGTTTTAGTATAGTGATTAAGAATTCAGAGTGTCATCCACAGGATTGGTGTTTTAGATCAATTGAGTACCATAGATACTCACACTCAATTTTATTTAGAAAGATGAAAATTAAAGTGAGGTAATAGCAAAGTAAATAAACTCAACGAGAAACTTCAAGGAAAAAAACCTAGGGATTTGATTTCACCTATTGAACTACTATTTTAGTTGATTAACAAAGACTTTCCTAAGCCCATTTGAATCTCATGCAATATTATAAACCTAACATATTTGTCTAGATTTTAATAACAACCAAAGACACATTAAGCAACTTCTTTTAATGCTTCTAAGAGAATTCTTCACTCTCATTCAAGAATTTACAAATAGTCATGCAATTATTTATTCTAATCTAAATTATATTTTTCCAAGCAACAATTCAAACCAATAAAGCAAGTAACCTTTGGCCAAAAGATCATACGCATTAAGAGCATAAAAGCATGAATGGCTATAAAGCATAATCAAACTAAATGTTACTAACTAAAATATTAAGTTCAAAGGCTACATCAATCCCCTAGCTAGCACAATGCATAGCCACTCATAATTACAAAATTCAACTCTAGACTTAAGAAAAACTCCATAACAACTACTACAATTCAAAGGAAAAAGAAAAACTTTTGTCACATGTTGATCCTCGTTCTCGATGCAATGTCCACGACCTCGATCTTCGAATCCTTTTCCTTCACTCCCAAGAATGTCTTTTGGCTCCCAAAAGATTGCAGAAATCAAAATTAGGTCTGTTTCTCTCTCAAAGCAATCCTCCTAATCCTCAGCCAAAAAGATGATTATATATTAATCGAAGCAGTGTTGATATGTTGTGCCTTTTCGTGTGACAAAAATAAGGAAATTTGAAGTAGCATCAAGACGCTATATCACAACGTCTCGACGCTACATACGGGGCACTTCAATGCACGTGTTTTCGAGACGGGGGACTCGTACAACTCATTTTCGAAGCATCTTTGACGCTGCAAGGCAGTGTCTCAAGGCTATCCTTGCAGTCATGTAGCTTGAAAGGCTGCATACACGACGTCTTGACGCTCTGAGAGCGTTGAGACGTTGTCCTCTCGAATTTTTAGACTTGATTTGCATATCGTTTTGCTTTGGCCTCTCAATTTGACACGAAATGAGGATCTTTTCACCAACATAATTCCAAAAGCTCCGATTTTCTCCAATCGCTCGAAATCTACAACTCATACAAAAATACTCATGAAACTCACAATTCAAACCTTAAAACTAGCGTAATTTAATTCCTAAGGATAACACATTTTAGCAACTTTGCTCAACACTTAACACTGTTTGCTTTTATTGAGTTTAGGTTTCATTGTTAATCTAAATTAATCACTTAGGTTAGCATACTATGTGCATGTGCGAAACTCAATACTGAAAAGGTTGGGTTGAGCATGGTTTTCATAAAAGCCTATAAAGTTGTTTGCGTTTTTATCTAAGTTCAATTAGTGACAAACATGTGTGTTTAATTACATAGGTTCCTAAAAGCACTTAGAAAATAATTGAATAGGTGTTAAACTTGACTCACAGTTGTAGTGTCGATTAGGGTAGGTTGCAGGGGCATTCAAATTGCATTATGCTAGAATCGTACATAACTCAAAAGGGTGAGATGCGGGTGCATATGTGCAACAATCACTGATGAGCTCCACTTAGTTGAGACAAGTTGCAGGTGCATAGGTGGCCACATATTTCTGAGGTTGAAATAGTTTTGGATTCTCTTTTCTTATTAGTGTTTTTATTCGTCCATTTGCATTTCCTTTACTTACTTTTTGACTTCAAAACCAACAATACCTTCTATTATTTTTGGTTACCTTGGTCCCAAACTTCGAGGAGGTCTTTTCTTGAGAATTGGATTCTTGTTAACACCATTCCCTTGAGATTAGATACTTGGAGTACTCTCCATTTACTACTTGGTAAGACAGTGTGTACTTGCACTTGGGCCATGACATTACTTGAGTCCACTATACGGTCTCACTAGAATGAGACCCAAAGTATAGGACCAAAATGATATTTTAATTACCAAAAAAAATTATGCAATGTGTTGTGGTGTTAATCCCACATCGGAAAGAAGAAATTATTGTCTACTTCTCATCGTTCTATATATTAGCCCATTCCCCTCTTAATTTACTCATTCAAGAGTTTGTGAGGTTTTTTTATTACTCTCTAGTTTAAATATTTTAATTAATTTATAATTTTATTTAGAAATTAATTTTGATGAGTTTAAATATTTGAGTGTATTTGGTGAGTGCTTTAGTTTGCTCTTTTGTAATCCCATCTTTTGGAACATTAGTGAAAATATTCTTATCGTCTTCGCCAGTGGATGTCGCTCGTGAACATCAGATTGACCATTTTGCCTCTAGAGTAGCGTCGAGACCCTGCAGCAAGTCCCTGCTTTACACTAAAATATAGAAGCCTCAGATGCATGACAGTGTCTCGATGCTGTCACAAATCCCCCCACATAGTGTTGCACAACTCTGCGACGAGCCTCCCATGATGCTGGGTAGCGCCGAGACGCTACCTGATGGGACTTAGAAAGTCCATATTGATCATACCTAAATCATGTTAGTTTTGTGGATTTTATGAGATTTATTGTGTATTTTGTAGGAATTTAAGTTCAAGGCGCATTTAGAGACTATACGTGAAATCAAGGTTAAAACGAGCCAAACTAGAGGTCAATTAGGCACTCGAAAGAAAAAGAAACATCAGATTGACCATTTTCCCCTAGAGTAGAGCGAGACCCTACAACGTTTGACACTTAGGTTAGGGATCTCATGTTTTCTGCTGAAATGAGACATTTTTAGGTGTTTTCTCTCTATTTTCAGTAATTTTAGGCTTAGATAGGTAGTGTTGATCGATTCTCGATGTCAAGCTACATCGGTTTGATGTTTGGGTAGACTTTCGACACCGTTCCGAGTTGTAAACATGGTATTTATGGAATTTTTGTGAGATTTTCAGTATTATTTCTATTTTTCAAAATGTTTTATGGTTGTTGATTCTTGTTTTAATCTTAGAATTCTTCTAATTTGGTTGATTGAAAAATTAGCTAGATTAGCAGGTTCATAGTTATGCATGAGTAATTGTAGGGGTCCTCAGTCTCTTGCTTAATTTTAGTAGTAATAAGCTGACAACCACATTAGTAATTTGGCGTTAATCACTTTATTACTTCTCATGTGGTAGGCTTTAGAATCAATTGGCACGCAGTGATTAAATTCGATTAGACAGTCGAGTTTTAATTGTTACATTTCGACTTGCCCCAAGTGCTTAATGCTTGTAATTAGTTAGTATGGAACATTTGCCCCCAGCTAGTGAGTTAGTTTAGAGTCTATTTAGGCGTTTGTAATCTCGACTTCTTTAGTGGAGGCTTTCATGGTATTCCAGGGAGTCCTACTAGTCCTAAAACACTGGGAATTTTCCTGATTGGTTAGTTTTCAATGATTGATAATTGCATAATGCCTGTTTATCCCGATTCGGTGCCCGAGGTGAGATCATTATCTTTATTACTTTTAGTTTAGTCCTTCTGTCTTTTTATGTGTTATATTTAATCTCCCCATGTGCATGTCATTCCATGTCAATAAGAATTCCAACTAATAGAAATCAATTTATTCAGTTCCTTGTGGTTCGACCTGGTCCACTATTAATTAATACAAGTAGTTAATTTTAGATTGGTTATCATAAACTATATTTGATTGAGCCCCCGACAAGCTTAGCAATTTTGCAGTTCACTTGCCATATGAAACAAAGATCACTGGTCCAGTTAGCTATACTTGGATGTACTCTATATAGAGAAGCTTACGAATCTTGAAAGAATATGTATGGAACAAAATTCGTTCCGAGGGTTCCATAGCATAAGCATTTGTCATGAATGAATGTTTGAATTTTTGCTTCATGTATCTAACTGGAATAGAAATAAGGTTCAATAGGGATTGATGTAATGATGACTCAGTTCTTGATCGCTAGGTTTGTGGGGATTTTGAAGTGTTTAGATAGAGCACACGACCATTGGAGGGTTCAGTTGTGAGGACGTTATCTGAAAACGAGCAACAAATGGCACATTGGTATATATTAAACAACTGTTTTGAGATAGAGTCTTATCGCATGTACGTTTTTGCAACAACATAAGTTCATATAATTTATTTTCAAGTTCGAAGTGTACAGTTCATATCCTTTATTTTCAAGTTTGAAGTGTATAGGTCTAAGACCAAATTTTCTTTCCTTCTATTTGTTACCTTTAATAAATAGGCAACATTTGAGATTGATTAGTACTAAAGCAGATAGCGCATCAAATTTATTTAAAAGACACCAACCACAATATCCTAATTGGTTTAGAGCACATGTAAGTGTTGTTCTCAAGTTTTAATGTTGACCTTCAGTAATGAGTTATAACTAAGTTATGTTAATCTACACAACATAAACAAATGTACTCACCACATGAAAGAGGAGAAACATCAATGATCTATACTCGATAGCGCTAGGGCTAGTAATCAAGTCCGTACTTACAGTGGTTGCTTTATCAATGGAGTACGCTTTCACTATAAAAAGTGCAACAAAAACCAGGCTACTCAGAATAGTGGAATCATGGTGTCCAAAGAAACTGGACAACAAGAAATGAATTACTTGGTGTATTGCATGAGCTTTTGGACTTGGAATATGCCAAGAGAAGATGTGTGACCCTTTTTAAATGTAAATATTTGACACAAATGCTAAGATGAACAAAATACACATGGATTTAGAGTTTAAATCGATCAACACATCCCATTTTTAGTATACGGATGACCTGTACATCCTTGCTACTCAAGCTAAATAAATTTTCTATATTAATGACCCTAAACTTGGTAATAATTGAAAAGCTGTGCAAATTGTCCAAATAAACACATATGGAATGTTCCAGAAGCTGAAGACCTAGAAAATGACACTTTGGAGTTGTTACAATTATCTGGTACGATTGAGGTTAATGAATCCATCTAGGATGTCACATTATGTAGAGACGATTTTAACCCTAGTGTTGTTGAACATTAAGTGATTAAAAAGCAATTGAATATGAGTGTGCTATTCCCAAACAATGGCGATTTTATAAACGATGAACACGAAGATGTAGAAATATCTACTGAAGAGAGTTCAAGTTCACTTCAATATTTAGATTTTGATGAACATAATAGTGAATACAACTTATGTATTTCACACACTGATTCTATAATTGTATGCTTCATTTACATTGAAATTAATTTTTTTCATTTTTTATGAGATTCCAAAGTCATTGTACGTCCAGAGCAAGAGCATGAGGCACTTGATGCAGTTTAGGAGGCTGACCCTCCAAGACTCGGTTCCTCCACTGAGCAGGTCACGACTGAGACATCTAGTAATAATTATATCATAGGAACGTCTACTTATAAATGTTATGTTCATATCTAATTATTGAAATTTGTCCTTTTTGTAGGATACAGATCACAATTAGAAACTCAAGGAAGGCGAGAAAGAGTGCATAGCCAGAACATAGACTTCGATTGATATGTCAGTTCTCAAAAGAGGATCAGGATTGGGATTGGCGACGATATAGGAAAATCAGTATGTGTTGTTGCCATGAAGTTTAGTGGCGCCATTGGTATTATCACACGAGCCACAGTTCCATTGCATTGTGCGTTTTGGAAGTTCATACCGAAAGAGTACGGGATAATATAACAGATTGGTTGTCGGTAAGTTTATATTTTTTTAATGCATTTGGGAACTATTTGAAACGTTAATTTTGGCTTACACACTTATCATTGACTATACAGACATATTTTGACCTAGACATGTCAAAGAGGGTTGTGACTTACTTGGAACGACAAATGCAAAACATTTTTAAAGAATATATAGCAGAGTTGTATACAGAATACTATGAGTTTGAGGAACCTATAGAAGCCCGTACAAATCCACTTGATAGGATAACAAATCCAAAAGATGGGAATCTTTTATGCAACAGATGGGGAACTTCTGAATGGAAGGTATGTTTTTCTTAGTTGACCTTATAGTTCTACATGGATCAATTATACTAATCAGAAATTCTTTTAGAATAAAATTGTAATTCCCCGCATTACGAAATTAAACTATTTTAGAATAAGTAGACTCAATTTTCCATTACAGTTCTAATTTAGAAAATTAGAATTGTGAGTTTAGCCCTTTAAGTTAGTAAATTACATTCTAGAATTTTGGAAAAAGAGATTTTTACTTAAATTTTTAATTCCAAAGTTTATGAATTAAATTTTAGAATTTTATTCCCAAGTTCAAAAAGGAACCCAAATCCCTTTCAATTGGATTTTTTCCCCAAATCTTTTAGATTCTTTATTTAGAGTTTTAATTTTGGTAAGGAAGAGAAAATTTTGGAATTTAGAAAAAAAAAAAAAAAAACTAGTTATTTTCCCCTTTTTGTTTTATTAATTGGTCATTTGTGTATTTGGAGAAATTAAAAAGAAAATAGGAAAAGAAAAGCCCTAAAGTTCATCTCCTTTTTCTTCCTTTATCGTGTTTGGAGCCCTAGCCACCATTCAACCTCTTATCCCTCACATTAAACAACCACCAGCACCTCCCTCGTTTTCTTCTTCATCTCATAGCCACTCATCTCTGGTGTTGGTACCCACGAGCGACGACATTTTCTCCCTCCTTCACGCACTTCAGCTGTAGGCGATAACTGTTGGGATTTATGCGCTAAAGTCTCGTAATTAATTAATTATTTAATAATTAATAATAATTTTGATTATTTTATTTGCAATATAATATTATCCATTATTTGAAAAATCCAAGGTTATTAGTGTAATCTTGAACAGTATGTGGTTGACATACAGGAGGATCGTGTTCAAGAAATAACCAAAAGAGTTAAAGTATATCGATAAGGTTTTGTGCCTTATCCTAGTAACTATTGATACGGTCCACTTTGTAATAGTTACAAATGATTTGATCCAAATCAATGAGTTTGTATAAGACTGGACCATGAAATACTTAATTTCTCTTTATAAATCTATTAATTGAGAAGATTAATATTTCATCAAGATGATCAAATACGACTCGATCTTAATCTTGGGTGAGTTATGAACTTCTGCCTGTGAGGGCTTGTCCTTTGATTTGCATGGGTGAGAGTGGCTTTTATAGCCGATTTAATATGCTTACCATTTTGGGGACTTGACCAAATAGGGAGATGGGAACATAAGCTCATAAGATGGAATTCACTCATTCCCATATAGGGTAAGTAGATGAGTAGTTCCCTTAAGTTATGATTTCGGGACTTGAACAATGGGGCCCCACTCTCTCATTGGCTCGAGAGGGACTTAGTTTATAATTAGATTATAAACATATTGTTCATTAGAGAATCAGTGGTACTTAAGGTGCAATATGTAATTATAGGGGTAAAACGGATGTTTTGACCCAGCTGTAATTACGAACAACTCGTGAAGGATTGACTTGTATGTAATGATTATATCTATGGACACAACTTGTCCTACAGTGCATAAGAGTGCAACTCTAGGTCTATAGTGGAGTGACCTATAATTAATGAATGAAAATTAATTAATTAAAGAGTTTAATTAATTAATTTTGTATCATTGGAGCTTATATTTGTAGATCCATAAGGTCCCCTTTCTAGCTCATAGTAACACTAAAAGATCAATTTAGTTGAAAGAAAATGTTGAAATCTTCAAATTAATATTAATTTGAAGTGTTCAAATTAATATTTATTATATTAGATATATTAAATATAAAAGAGGAAAATATATTTATTGTATTTGATACATTAAATATTAAAATAATTAATGTATATTTGATATATTAAATATAAAAGAGGAAAATATATTTATTGTATTTGATACATTACATATTAAAATAATTAATGTATATTTGATATATTGTATAAAAGATATTTATAGAATTTGAATAAGATGCAAATAAATAAATATCGTAGGAGATTTGAATGAGATTCAAATAAATAAAACATATATTTTAATATATTAGATATTAAAATATAATGTTTTAATTATGCCAATGATTTTCCCTTGGTCTCTATAAATAGAACCCTTGGGTTGAGCCATTAGACACAACACACATCTCCTCAATAAAGAGAATTAGAAAATTCTCTCTAGACCTCTTCCTCTCCAATCTCTTGTAGATTTTCTTTCAAGAGGCTCCTACAAGCTTTGGTCATGTGTTCGAGTAATAACCAGGAAGACTTTGTGGAAGAGATGAAGATCTGCTAAAATATTCTCCATAATATTATTTTCAAGGTATATGTTGCTTAACCATAATATTATTATTTAATTCTAAATAAACTCAAACCGATTTATACGCTTCTGCTTGGGTTTAATTAGATTATTCCCTTCAATAACACCCACGCTAAGATTCACGTTTTCTCCTCCATATATGTGCGATGAGTGGTCCACAAGCACCGAAGTCATTTAAACCAAGCACCCACTCCGTTCCGGCAATGACCCACGAGTTTCTTCCTTTCTGCCGACCTTCGATTCTTCTCCGGTGAACCCACGAACGATGACCAACAACGTGTGGCTACGGTTCCTTTGTTCTTCATGTTAGACAGACCTTCAACATCATTTTTTCTCCCTTCTTGATAAGATCTAGGCTCCATTGATTATCGATTAGCCTGTGTTCGAGGTCGTTGGTGTCTATTTGCATTTTCCAACAAAATTCAGACTTTGAATCACTTTGAAATCGCCTCAATTTTTGATCGCCAACCCAAATTGGCCTAGATTAGATTACCCACTGGCGATGAGGTTCGAATGTGCGTTTTTGAACTCTGTCAAATACGTTCTAGTGGATAATTAAGTCAGTTTTTCGTAAATTTCTTGTGGTAAAGATCCTTTTAATTCATTCCAATTTTGTTCTAAATTCTATAACTTAAGTTCTTAATTGTAGTAGCCTTCAAGTTGCAGTTCAAAACGAATTTGGATGCTCTCAAACCCAAACCAGCCAAGTCTGTTGTTTCAAACCTATTCAATCTCTTTCGAACACCAACTAGCAAGGGAGCAAGTCTATTTGGGCATTCTCTGTAAGTTTTAGCACGTTTTATCCCTTTCGCAAATCACTTAAAGTGTAGTGATTTGGTTTCTAACCTTAGGAACGCTTTGTTTGTAGCTCGGATTAGTTTCAGAGTGTTCGAACTCTGTTTAAGATCGTTGTCGGTCAGACCATCCTCTTTGAGCACTCGCATAGATACGATTAAGGTTTTGGAACCAAGTCTAATATATAGAATCTTGTCTTTGTTACTTAGGAACCTTCTCGACTTGTCTTAGGAGTGCTTTAGGATATTTAGTAAGTAGAATTCTACCTATTGGGTTTGTTTGCTTGTGTGCTTTAATTGCGTTATTCATATGATATATATGAATATTCTCTTAAATCTCTATATGTTATGAAATGTTGTTTGTGTTGAGCATGTTGGGCTATTGAGATGTTTTTAGGTGATTTTGTGATATGCTGCATGCTAAGTTGTTGTGACTTTTTCTTTGTGAAAAGTTTGTTTCTTTGTTGAGCTTATTGTGTTGTTAAGGATGCTAAGCATGTTGTGCGTTATGGTTGTCTAAAAAGTAGAATAATATTCATGTTGTGAGTGTGTTGTAGTTTTTGGGGATAAAGCATGGTCTAAAAGCATGATGAGTAGGATTCATGAATTCTGGAGAGCTTGAGATGAAGGATGATGTTAGGGCCTCGGGGTATAAATGGTCGACGGCTGCTATTGTGTCAAGGAAGACAATGAATATTAGGGTGTTTGGGTACAAATGTCGGCGATCGATATTCATAACTATTTATGACAAGCATTGAGAGGCGCCTGGGTACAAAGGTTGGGGGTCGATATCTGTTGTATGTATATTAGGGATATTGATGTGCTTGGGTACAAAGGTCAAGGGCCAATATTCTCTATATACAATTATCGGGGTGCCTGAGTACACAAGTCAGGAGTCGATAAGCAAAATAGGTTGTATAGGACATGTTAAGTATGAAAATTGAGGCACTACAGTACAAAGGTCGGGGATCGATATTTATGTTAGTTACAACTAAGGTCGAGGAGCCCGGGTACAAAGGTCAGTGATCGACAACTATTGTAGGTGTATGGGAAATATTTGGGTGCTTGGGTACAAAGGTCTGAGGTCAATATTCTCTATATATAAGTATCGAAGTGCCTGGGTACAAAGGCCAAAAGCCGATACATTAGAGTGCAGAGTGTTGAAGAAGTTTTGCAAGTGCACTAATCGTTACATGTAATATAGTGATTGAATACCAAGTTTGTTTTCTCCAGGGAATGTACCAATTACCAAATTCTCTAGCCTCAATTTTATCTAAGCACCGAATTATCAAAGATGAATGACAATTTAAACTTGCTTGAAGAATAAATGCGATTAAGCTCTAAAATTGACAATGCAAAACAAACGATTAAACTTAATTGGTAAAACCTCTAGAGCAATGATTTCACCGTTATCTCCTCCTACTTTTTGTTCATTAATAGCTAATGTGCTCTTCTATTTCTAGGTTGTTGGCAAGCTCTACCCTATAGACTCGATATTCTTTCTCAAGCAATAACGATATTCGTTAAAAAGTAAATTTCCTATATCTCTATGACAATTCCAACAATTCAATTATTAAGGCCATAGAACCTAATATTGCCACAAAATCTACAAAGATATCTCCATCTCAAGTATAAATTTGAGAAAACAATTTGGTTCATCAATGATTCCTATCTCTCAACCTCAAATCATGACACAAAAACAACGTAAAGAATGGCCAAATCTAAACATGCATTAAGTGCAGAAGAATTTTCACAACCACAATGAAATAGAATCATCAACTATTAACTACGAAAGAGTAGGATTCGAAAACAATTACATCAAGCTCTAGAAATAGTAAATTAGTTCATACTAAAAATTTCAATAAAAGTCCTAACTAAAACTATTGAAATCCTTACAACCAATAAAAGAGAAGGGAAAGGGAAAAGAAACAAATCCAGGTGATTCCACGAGTTTTCAATTGTCCCTCTCACTTCGTTCGGTTGCTCCAATCCTCCAAAATAGTGTCCAGTCGTCTTCCACTCGTTCTCCCCCTTCATTCAAATTTCAC
The DNA here is from genome assembly GCA_033996785.1 of Trichosanthes truncata. NCBI lineage: Eukaryota > Viridiplantae > Streptophyta > Magnoliopsida > Cucurbitales > Cucurbitaceae > Trichosanthes > Trichosanthes truncata. The sequence goes on along the minus strand of JAWPNB010000004.1, from coordinate 38,653,853 downwards.
AACCAGATGTATTTATAAGCCAAAAAACCTTGGGCGCGCATCTTGGATTCACGCTTCAAAGTTCGTAGGACCTAGGAGCCAAAAATAGTGCCTAGGCGCTAGCATTCTGTCCTCTCGCACTGTCTACCGGCACCTAGGCTCTGTAATTTTTTTGTTTTATTATTATTTTTAGCCTTTAACTTGAAAATCTTCGAACTTTGGCCTTCAAAATGATATCTTTGATCACCTATAAAAATAAAATAAATGCATGAATTAAAACCCAAAAACTATAAGAAAACTAACCAAAAACAACCTAAACAAGATATAACAAATAACTATAAAATGAACTTATCACAGAGCAATTGAGGCTCTTGCCAGCTTAAGAGTTGTGTTGAATGCTATGTTGGATATCGGGGTGCCTGAGTACAAAGGTCAGCAGTCGATATCCTTTATAGGAGATTAGAGTCAGGGTCTTGAGTGCAAAGGCTAGGAACCGATTAGTTTATCTATTGTGGTGATTGTGTAGTTGGTAGTCGAGCTGACTTGGAGTTATTAACTTTAATGGGATACATGATTATGATTCTAGAATGGAGCATGATATATCTATTACTTGTTTTATGTATAAAAGCATGTTAAACTCGTATGTGGAAAGCATGATGTTTGCTCATGCTTTGTTTGGTGTATGTTGTTTGGTGGCTCATCAGGTGTGAGCTACGTACTGAGTATGCATTATGTATTGACTCACCACAAGATTTTGCAGGTGATGAGGACTGTTATGAACCTGGTGATATAGAGGAGGGATGAGAAGAAGGACCATTAGATGTTCTAGTCATTCTTTTGTTATTGACTTAGTTAGTTTAAGCTTTTGTAGTTGCTTTAGTTTCTTATGGACTTGGCGTGGTTGATCTGATCTTTCTTTGATAGGGTAATTGTTAGTCTTTGGTTTTGTCATTTAAGTTTGCTTTAGTTTAGGTGGTCTAATTCGTATTGACGGTTTTGTAATAGACTTGTTAGGTTACTTTACTTTTATGGAGTGGCTTTATTGAAGCTTATGGAAGTAGTCTGTTTCTTTATATGTTTAGGATGTTGATTTGTTTTGGTTCTTTAGTAGTTCTTAAGTTGGAGTTTAGAATGGTTGCTTGGTTATTCTGGATATAGAAGTGTGTTTACCTTGTTTAATAGGTGTTAGAAAAATTGGGTAATTTTGTAGTTACATCGTTATGCTGCTGAAATTTTCAGGGCATAGTGGATGTAAGTTTAGTGGCCTTTCCTAGATTATGCTAAAATTTTGGGGGCGTTGCAAAAATGGAGACGAACAAAAAAAGTCGATCGAATCTCCCTTACAACCACAGAGCTGGGAATAAGTCATTCCTCCAAATACAAAATGAACTGGTAAGGTGCAACCTAATTATTATTTTATACCATATGTCATTATTATGACTAATATAGTTTGTGTATTTGATATACAGAAAATAAAATAGGGTCATGACAATGACTAGGTGAATTTGTTCCACCAAAGTCATTTTTGTGTAAAGGATGGGTGGGTGAACGATAAAGCAAGAGATGCATTTGTAAATTTTATTCCATCATACCTGTGTAAATTTATGTGTTTCTTAATACATTTAACCTCATTGTATCTTCCATGTAGTTGGAAATGCAAAAACTTAAAGAAGTATCATCTCAAGAAGGTTCTGAATCAATGTCTGATGCAGAGGTTTGTAAACAGGTTTTGGGTCATCGATCAAGCCACATTAAAGGCCTTGGTTGGGACCCAAAACCTAGCTAATCATCCAGTGTCACGTCTTCCTCACAGTATGAAAAAGAGTTGGAAAAGAAGGTTGAAAATATGGAATGTCAGATGGTACAGATGCATACAACAAATGATGCCTTAACTACTCAACTATCAGTGTGGGAAGGTAGATAGGCTGACATCCAATAATTGTTGAGCCAACGACGGGGAGAGGATGAACCTTCAAATACCTAGGTATTTTTTTGCATTAAAATTAATTATGTGTTGTAATGTGGCTATCATGTAGTTATGGTAGCCAATTCATGCATGTAGTGAATTTATAAAATCCATTGTGTTGTTTCATGTGTGGCTATCCTGCAGTTATGGTAGCCACTTCATGCATATAGGTTTGGGAGGGGTGAAGTGCATTAGTCCAACTTAGGGTGCATAGAAGTGCATTTTGGCTTTCAAAAGACAATTAGGCACTTTTTAAGGGGTTTTGAGCTATTTTGTAGGTTTTAGGAGGTAGGCTAGACGCTCTCACTTCTTTTCAAACTAGTTTTCGGTTTTAAAGCGCACGTAGGCACCTTTAAGACACTTATGTTGGTTAGGGAGAAGTGCATTAGTCTATTTTAGGATGCATAGAAAACACATTAAGCTTGTTTTAAGTTAGGTGTTGACCTTAGAGGGCACGTAGGCACCTTTAACACACTTGCATAGGTTCGAGTGGATGGGTTACCGCATTAGTCTTGTCTAGGGAACGTTCAAGTTCATTTTGTCTCCATGTAACATTTAGGCACTTTTTAAGCATTGGACACTTTCAAGGTTATGAGAAGCGAGGAGACACATGAAGCTCGTTTTGAGTTGCGTGTTGGCCACGAAGGGCACGTAGGCACCTTTAAAACACTTACATAGTTTCAACGGGGTGGTTTATGCACGTTAGGCTTGTCTAAGAAATGTTCAAGTTCATTTTGGCCTTCATGCGACACTTAGACACTTTTTACGCACTTATGGTACTTAGGATTTCTTTTGGAAAACTCTTGTGCATTTCAACCTTTTTTTTTTTGTTTATGTTTATACTTTAAAATATTTTTTTTTTCTTTCAGGTCTGTAGGTAATGTAATCTTGAAGCCTACTTTTAGAGAAACAAACGAAGACAAGAACAAAAGCCTTTAGATGAAGTTTTCTTTTTTTCGTTGTATTTAGATATAACTTTGGACACTCTAACTTCCTAAATGTAGTGAATTCTATAAGAATGGTACATTTTAATATATATTAACTATTATTATATATTCATTTGGTGTTAAAATGGTACAATTGTTATTATTTATGAAAAATGAACTTTAAAGTTGATTACAGAAATGTAAATTACATGATTTTATTACAAAAATTTAAATGTTGAGGGAGGTTTAGAAGAACTTGGTTATCTAAACGCAACTTGCATCGGGATATATCAACTTCTCCAGAAGGTTTTCTAAAGTGTCGAGATTACTTAGAATTTATTCAGATGCATTTTAATTTGAGTCGGAATTTATAACTTTCTCCCAACGCAAGAAGTCATAAGTTAGTGTTGGGAAAAGGTTCGTTTTTACTGACGCAAGACAAAATGCATTGGAAAAACTTCTCCCGACTAGGCTATCTCGATGCTTTTTCCAACGTAGTTTTTTCGAGGATATTGTATACTGACCTTTTGGTAATTTCTTTTTACGCTTTTTTGCATCGAAAAAAAAGCGAAAATCTTGTAGTGACACTATTTCCATGAGGTTCTATGTCGGGTGAGGCATTGCACCACTAATTGATTGCTAACTATCTTCTGTTGGAGTTCGGTCTCACAGCATGAGCTCGCGTAGGCACCACCATGAGTTAGTATAGTTTCTAGAGATGAGTTAATTGTCCACACCAGCTTAAAAGAAAAGTTTTTAAAAAAAAGTTATAGGTCCCACATGTGTAAGCATCAAGATTCATAATATATGTATCTGTTTGCATGACCAACCCCGGTAACAGAGTTACTTACTGGGTATTTTTAATACTTAACATTTTCCAAAACTTTTTTAGGTAACTGCAACAGTGGATGAGGCAAGTGACGTATTGTTGTTGTATGTGCCATGGGGACCGAGTCACATGTTTTGCGAATTCTCAAAATTTGTTTTCTTGCAACTCTTTTAGTTTTGAATAATTTTTGTTTAGTGGGGGTTAATTTAGTCCTTGTTTTCTGGTTAATGTTTTCACTTTTTTTTGGGGATCCCAACTCGAAAAGCTGATTGATTTATTTAAAGTATGTTTTGTGAACATATCTTTTATTTGAGAAGTAAATTCGAATTCGCTTCATGATCGATCTAGCATGCATGTAGTAATGACCCTAGCCAGAGGTCTTAGAAAGTTGGGTCATTACAAGACAGATGAATGTCGTCGTTGCCATGCGTGATGGAAATAATCAATGTTGTCGTTGGTACTCGTCTTTGCTGTAGCCATTGCCAAGGTTTCAATGTCGACATAGTAGATGTGTGTTAGAGAGAGGAGAAAGAAGGAAGTGAAAATTACGGGTTTTTTTAAAGGGACAAAATAGTAATTTCATAGCCTCAAAGGCGCTATTATTCAACAAAATTAAAACCAGCTGAAACGTCTTTAGCCCCACTTATTGGTCCCATATTTTGAAATTTCTCTTACCTATTCTTGGGATAACTACTGGAGAAGAACGCAAGTTATTGAAAGAGGGCATTGGATGACGAAAGAATATCATGTCGTCCCATAGAGCAAATATGACATAGAATGAAAAGACATCTACTATTTTCAGTCTTCATTTTGTTTTCGCACTGAGCCTTTTGGGTTTATAAATATAAACTACTTCTACATTTGTTTCATAATCAGAGAGAGAGAAATTTTATTTTTATTTTCTGAATAGAGAGAGAGAGTTGGAAATGCCGTTATTTGAAAGAAGAAGAGAGAAGGTTAAAGGGATAGTAGTTTTGGCGGGAAACAAAAGTATTATTTCGGGAGTGAATCAAGCTCTTGTCAGAGGGAATCCAGTAGACATAAGTATTCCGGCAGTAAATCGAGTTCTTCATGGAGTCGATCGAAGTTTTAATGGAGGCAAACGAGCTCTTGATAAAGTTACTGAGTTCTTGGGACGAAAAGTTTCAGTTCAACTCATTAGCTCTACTAAAAGTGTCTCTTGTAAGTTTCTTCGTCTTCTGCCCTTTTTGTTTCATTTTCTAAAATAAATAATTGTTACGCCTCCATTTTGGTTTGAACATGATTGTACTTTGTTGCATAGGGTTTTATATATGTGTTTAGCCTTTGAAGCTTTGAGCTAAAATTTAAAAGATTTAAATTTATGTAGTCATGTGTCTAATATCACTAGTGAACTAGCTAAATTTATGTAGTCATGTGTCTAATATCACTATAATGAAATATTGATGTGATATATTAATTATCTATCTAATTGTTCATTCTATCACCTGAGTCGAATATTAAAATAAACTTTCAATTCAATCAAATTAGTATTGGACTTAGATAAGTATTTGTATTTTATTTAAACCCTTTGTTAAACTTCCAACAGTTAAAACATATTTTCACAAACGTTTAATGGATAACAAAATTGAGGCTTACTACAAAATTGATGGAGTTTCAAAATATTTTAAGTTTAGTGGTGATTTCACATAGTATGTGAGTAAAAGGTTCTTTGTTCAAATATCTATAATATCATTTAATTTACTCCCTAATTAATATTAGGGAAAATTGCACAAACCACCCCTAAACTATAGGGTTTGTAACAATTACACCCCTGAACTTTAAATTTGATCAATTACCCCCCTAAAGTTTGATAAGTGTTGCAATTAAACCCTTAGGTTAAATTTGAGTGATGTAGGAGAAGGGCAAAATTGTCTTTTGGAAAAAAAATTGTCTTTTCCTCTTCTTCCTTTGTCTTCTTCTTCAACCTCGAGTTCTCTCTCTCACTCCCTGCAAATTCAAAAAACCATTCTCATCTTTTTCAAGTTCCTTCACTTCAAATTTCAAAACCCACTTCTTAACCCCACCATTTCATTCCTCCATTAAATAAAATCTCTCCCTTTAAAACCCCTCTCACCCACAATCTCTCTGCCATGAAAATTCTCTCTCTCTTCTATCGCTCAATCTCTTCCCTCCCCCTTCGATGTCTCCACCCTCAAGGCCTTCAATCTGCTGGTGTTTCTCTACTTAATTGTTAAATCAGATTTTTTTCCACTGGATATGGCTTTTGTTTTCTATTTGGTATTTGCTTTTCTGAATGTCTGCTTCATTTACCAAGTAGTTCAGAAATATATGATTGCTTACAGGAATGTTCTTCTCGTTTTCCATTCCTTCCCAATCGCGACTTTCAAGGGCTTTGTTTTTTTAAATTTTCATGGCAGGGAGATTGTGGGGGAGAGAGGTTTTAGAGGGAGAGGTTTTATTTAATGGAGGAATGAAATGGTGGGGTTAAGAAGTGGGTTTTGAAATTTGAAGTGAAGGAACTTGAAAAAGATGAGAATGGTTTTTTGAATTTGTAGGGAGTGAGAGAGAGAACTGGAGGTTGAAGAAGAAGACAAAGGAAGAAGAGGAAGAGACAATTTTGCCCTTCTCCTACATCACTCAAATTTAACCTAAGGTTTAATTGCAACATTTATCAAACTTTAGGGGGGTAATTGATCAAATTTAAAGTTAAGGGGTGTAATTGTTACAAACCTTATAGTTTAGGGGTTGTTTATGCAATTTTCCCTTAATATTAACAACCACTTGTTGGGCTTTGTACAAACTTTAAAACTTACAAGTGAGGGAAGCTATAAAATAATTAAATTTACAATGGTCCATCAGCTTAAATTTATGAGTTCAATGATGATTTAACATCATAGAAATACATAAGATTTCTACTGAAATTTGTGAGTCTGGAAGGATTTATATAATGGTCAAAATTTGTCCATTGATTTGCCTTGACTTGATCTTATGCATTTATTTGATAGGATTGCCTTGAATTTTTTGAAAGTAGATTTTTACATTACTTTGTTGAAATTAGGGAGTGAATGTCAATTTATTCAATTAGACAATGTTTGTTTCATAGGTTTTGGTATGCAATTTAGCAAGAATATAAAAAACTCATGTTTATTTATAGATGTTTACAATCCGAAATCGGGGTAATTATTATCCAATGACAAAAATATCTAATGAACCATTATTATCCAGGAAATAGGATTCTTTTTCAATGAATAGGAGAGAGGAGAGAGGAGAGAGAAAGTATACATTAATGAATTTCAAGCTAATGTATAAATTAGTTTTAATTTATTTATATTATTATTTACTAATTGATTGATTATTTAGTATAAATATTTTAATTAATTAATTTTTAAAACTAAATCTAATAGTTTAAATTATTTTTTACATGAGCAAAGCCTATGAAACAAACACACACATTTAACTTCAAGATATTAATTATCTTACATAATTCAAACACAAACATTCATTCTTCCAAACATTTAAATCCTGAGTATTTAACAACCAAATATTTAGTATTCATACCCATCAAATAATATCTGCAATGCAAATGGATTGTTAGTATATATATATATATTTTTTGGAATTGGACCATAATGCGAGCTGAAGAAAAAATTTCAATATATTTGTAAGTCTAAAATTTAATTTGATGAAATTGAAAACTTATGATAAATATTTATGGTAGAAGTAGAACTTTTTCAGCTAACATTGAGCATATAACTCAACTGACATAAAACATATACCATTGATCAAAATGTCAAGATTCAAATCTCCTATTCCCGTATTCTTTAACCCAAAAAAGAAAGTATAACTTTTTTCAAATATTTATCTATTGAGCCAGCTGCCACGTGAATACATTGGCGTAGAGACAAATCAGCAAGTTGAGCAAAATAAAATAAAAAAAATTATCTATAACAATTATTTTTATTTTTATTTTTTTAAAGTCACGTACTCACAATTTTTTTTTATTCGTATAATATATTCCTTTTTTTTTTGTTTTTAAAATTTAGAAAAATTTTAAAAGTGTTGCTTCTAAAAGTGAAAACTAAATAAGGAAATCAAATGGCGCATAAAATCTCAAATCTTGAAAACGTATAAACAATCATTTTGAGACCGTTGTTAAAAAGTAAGGAAAATAAAAATACTTCTAAGAAAATTGGAAAAAAGAAGCTAAATATATGTTTAAGACCAAAGCTTTTGAAAACTTTTGGATATTTTTTCAGTTTAGTCCCTATTTTTTTGAAAATTTTCAATTTAATCTTTTATGTTTTAAATTTTTTTTATTATACCCATTCTGTGATAAATGTTAAAATTGGCTAATGAAAGTTTTAAAAAAAAAGGGCTAATGACAGATTTACAGGACATGATGCTTATTAAGTTATTAGAAATTTAGAGAAGGATATGATCTTCCAAGAGAAGAAAGGTAAAAAAAATTGCCAACTTAAAAATTTAGAGGAACTTATTAGAAAATTTTCTCTCTTAGATGACTTAATTTCTTCTTGAAAATTTTTGCCAACTTACTCAGTATTAGATCTTGTAAGCTTATTAACAACCAATTTTAACGTTCTCCAACGGTGGGGACTGTGGTATAATTGAAAAGTGTTAAAATATATGTGATTAAAATATATCATTTTCTCACTTCATGACTTTATCTTAGTAGTTTGGAAGACATTTTTTTTTAGTTCAACAATAAATGAGATTGAGGGATTTGAACTTCTGATCTTTTGATCAAGGGCATATGCCTTAACCAGTTGAGCTATGATCAGGTTGACAGTTTCAAAGAACTTTCATTTGGATTCTCATGGTGAAAAATTAAAGGTTTGTTTCATATGCGATCTGGATTTTGTTTTATGTTTTCAGATTCATTTGGTCAAATGGATTCCACAAATATTTTTTTGGTAGATTTGTTTTTTAAATTTTTTTTTGGATTCTATGATCCAAATTGTGAAAATTTTAAAAACATTTTTATGTTTTCAGTATATCATTTTGAATTTAAAATTTTTAAATACATAATTACATTAAAAAAATATAAAATCTTTGATAAATATAGTATTTTATGTTATAAACCTATTTCATTTTTGTTAAATTAAAATATGTATAATATAAGATATTATAAATATTTGATATTGCCAAATAATAATTATACAAAATTTTAACATAAAACATATTCATAAATTAATTAATAATTAGTTGAGATTCAACGAAATATTTAGTGGGTAACTACAACTAGTTTTATGATTTATAAATAGATTATCAAACACATTTTGAATGATTGTTTAAATTGGGATCCAATTTCTAAATTTGCTACAAAACACATATTCAAAAATACTAAAAATATGATATACAATCTTGTTTTTTATTGAAATATCCTTGTTTTCAAATTTCTGTTTTAAATCACTAACTAAATTTATGTTTTCAAACCACGAAGCGTTTTTCCAAGAAATTTCTCATAAAATTGTCAAAATTATGTTCATTTGGACATGGATTTGTGGAAGGGACTTCATCAATAATTGTTTTAAAAACATTGTATTTGTATGGTTAAATAAACTATTAAAGGCAGAGAAAGATTCAAATTATGTATAAAGGTCTAGCTATTTTAATAAAAATACACAATAAAATGAGTTAGGATTTGTTTGGATTTGATTTAGGGGGCATTGACCAATCTAAGTATAGCTCAACTGCTTAAGGGTTATTTCCTTTCCAAAAAGTTCATAAGTTCATATCCCTCATTCCACACGTTCCCTCATTCCACACGTTCGTGTACTTAAAAAAAAAAGATCCAGGGAGCATTCAAGATCGATTTGAGTGAATCTATTTAAAATCACTTTTCTAAACACGTTTAGGGCATGTTTGGGAGTGATTTTGGAATGTCCAAAATCACTTTTGACATGCCCAAAATCAATTCTCCTTCAAAATTGTGATGTTTGGCAATAATAAGAAAGTGATTTTAGAAACATCCAAAATCACTTTAAGTGATTTCCGGTCAATCATTTGGGAGGTGATTCCCAAGTGATTTTGTCTTTAAAATGACTATAATTTCATAATTTAAAAAAATCCTACTTTTTTTGTGACGGGTAAAAACCGTCATCTTTTATAAAAATTATTAATTTTCATCCAAAAGCATATATTTTCAAAACCGTCACCATTGAAGTCATTCATCATTATTTAATAAATGTCAAATTTTCTCTCTCTAAAGTTTTTATAATGTCTATGTCTTACTTTATTCTCTTTTTAACATTTTTATTCATTTTCTCACTTTTTTTCTCTCCAATGGTTTTAACTCTCTCTAATTAACTTTTTTTTATCTCTAAATTTTTTCGTTCATCTCTCTATAATTTTTGTACCTCTATAACTTTTTTTATTTCTAATCTTTTACCTCTTGCTATAACTTTTTGCTCTTGAGATTTTTTGTCCCTGACTTTGAACTTTTTTTTTCTCATTAAAGTTTTTCTCCCTAAAAATTTTATCATTCTCTTCAAATTATTTTGTATATCTCTCTAAATTTATTTTTCTATCTTTCGATTTTTTTTCTCTTTATTAAATTTTTCTCTCTAAATTTTTTGTCCATCTCTCTAAAATTTCTATCCCTCTATGTCTTTAACATTTTTTTTCTTTGAAACTTTAATTTTCTCTAGCTTTATTTTTTTTTCTCTTAATTTTTTTGTTCTCTTGGTATAACTTTTGTCTACCACCTTCTATTTTTTAAAAAAAAAATTCAAATGTAATACTCTTTTTAGTAATTTGATGATTCTAAAATCACCTTTGAAAATAAATATTAATCGTTTAAAAAAATAATTTTAATTAAATTTAAATCACTTTACAAGAGTGGAACCAAATATTAAAATGATTTATAACTAAAACTTTTACAAAATTAATTATAATTAAATCACTTAGCTTAAAACACTTATTTTAAATTCACTCTAAAAAATGCCCATAATCATTGAAAGTCACTTTTATTTGTATGAAAATCACTATTAAAAGTGTAGAACCAAACATTAAAATGATTATATAAAAATCACTTTTCATAAATCAATTATAAACAAATCAATTGTACTAAAATCACTATTTCTAAAATCATTCCCAAACATGCTCTTATTTGTAAAATTTATTCACCATGGACTTTAAAAGTGGATTCCTGTAGAATTAAACACGTCTTGTTAACCAATTGATTTTTGGTTTTTGAAAGGAAGCTTATAAACACTTTCCACCTATGAATTTTATCTTTTTTGTTTTGTTGTCTACTTTTTAGAAATGATTTAAAAATCCAAGCCATAAAAAAGTAGTTTTCTTTTTGGAATTTGACTAAGAATTCAAATGTCTTATTAGGAATGATGAAAACCATTGTAAAGAAATTGTGAGAAAAGAAGTACAAGTTTCAAAAACTATAAACTAAAAATCAAATTGTTATCAAACGGGACCTTAGTTCTTCGGTTAAAATTACAATTTAGTCTCTATGGTTTGGAGAAAGCTAGAATTTAGTCTCTATGGTTTGGAGACGAGTCCAATCATTCAGTCGTTGTCACAAATTTTTTCTAACAGTCAAAGTAGCTTAGAGACCATTTTGAACTATTTTTCAAACTCCAGGGGCTAGAGAACATTCTTAAGTCAACATAATCAATATGGTAATTTAAACAAAATATTTGTTGTCTTCAAATTGTTAAGGCAATCAACTTTGCTTTTGTTTTTGTTTTTGTTTTAATTAAAAATGATAGGAGTGGAAGATTGAACTTTTGACCTTAGAGAAGGTAATATGTGCCTTCCATTAGACTATTCTCATATTGGCATCATCTTTGGGTTATATATATAAAATAATGTCTTATACTTTTCTTCCATAATCCTGGCTTTTTGTCATAGAGGAGAGAACTTTAAACACTATTGTTGTTGCCAAAATCCGGCCAAGAGAACTCACATGACCTTCACATGGCAACAACAGTAAATTTGTAATTTTGGGGGAAGAGTGTGGCTGGCAAGACAAGAAAGATCTGAACACCGATGTGGTGCTAACCACATAGGCTCAGCCTAGGAGAATTTGAGTGAGTAAGGATTCTTGGAATGAGAATGGACTTACCTGCTTCATGATGATGAAGAGTATTTATAGGGTCTTTTTAGGGCATAATCATGAATCCGTGTCGAATTAGGAAGAGGAAAAGACTAGAATAGGTTGGATCGAGGTCAAAGAAAATGGGGGAGATTGGGCACTACCCCATGGTGGGGTTGGCCTCGGCCTAGGCTAAGGTAGACTAGGGAATTTGGGCCCAAATTCCTTTCTCTTGTGTAATATGAAGGCCCGATCCCTTTCGCTTCTTGGTTCGCTTTAATCCGTTTTGGCTCGTTTTGAGTTCTTCTTTGCATATTTGCCCTTCCATTTCCTTTATATTTTGAATTTTCCCTTATGGTCAAATTTTGCCCATAACATTAGCCTCCACTCCCTAATTGAGGATCATTGTTTGGCTTTATGGTTGTGAACTAATTGCATGGAGCCTGATTTAGGAGTATAGATTTTGAGTCTAAATTTGTCTTCAGAATTAATGTTTGTGCTTGGTTTTATGTAACCAAATTCTTCGCATATGTTATTTTAAAAAACCCATCGCGAGAGTCATCTCGAATTTTCGGGCTGCTCTGATCAACTAACCCAGTCCTTTGAGGGGACCCAATTAATCTTCTGGGCTTATGCTCTCCACACCTAAGTAAGGTTTTGCATTCATCACGCTTTACTCAGGTTTATGAAGCCTACTTTGTCGTGCTCAATAGGGACCCATCGTGAGATTTTTGGGCTGCTCTGATCAACTAACCAAGTCCTTTGTGGGGACCCAATTAATCTTTTGGGCTTATGCTCTCCACACCTAAGTAAGGTTTTGCATTCATGAAGCCTGCTTTGTCGTGCTCAATAGGGACCCATTGTGAGATTTTCCTCAGATTTTTGGGTTGCCAAGATCAATCAACTAAACCTTTTTGTGGTTCAATCAACCTCCCAGGTTGTTTCCTCTGCACATAATTAAGGGCTTTAGAGTTTTGTGTGTTTCATGCTTTGTTTGCACGACATAATTTGTCGTATCTAGAGTAGGCTTCAGATTTTGGCTTTCATTTTCCATATCTGGATCGAGACCCAAATTTTTTGCTCTCATTTTGATGACCTATCTTGCAACTCTCCATTTCTTCTTTCTTGTAAACTTTAGTCAGGAGGAAAATCGAACCGAGTTGAACCAATGACACTAAGGACCAGGGCGTGCACAACACAAGTCCTCTGAGAAACATTGGGATCCTCGTCCTTGGCTTAGGCCGAGGATGGGATTAGGCCATTTTGGCCCAATCTCCTCTTTTATGTGGTCTAGTTTAAGCCTCAGTATATTCTTGGTTCATTCCTCTGTCGTTGGTCCAGTCTAAAATTATTCATCATAGTCTGACTTTAGATTTTCCTTCAGGTTTAAATGCTTCCAAGATGAACCTTGGATCATTGGTAGGATACCTCAACTAACCTTGTGAGGATGACTTTGGACCTCCTCATGTTTAAGAATCTCCTCTTCGAAGTTTATTTTCATCATCAAGTGGTATTTTTGTAGCTTCTTGGTTTCAAAAGCACTTTTCTGACAAGTTGTAGCTTTGTGGATTGTTGAACATAGTGCATCTGTTAATTCAGATGACTTTGGTTTGGACTGGAGAAAGAGAAAACGAATGAGTTAAGGAAATCATGTGTTGGGGCATGCTAAACACACCCCCCACGTTTATTAAGGTGGGCTTCGAGGCCGAGGCCAAGGTGGGCAATTTTTCCTTTGCCCGGTTTCACTTCCCTCTAGGAACCCATGGAATCCTCTGTTGCTTCTTAATCTTGACCAAACCTTCGGGTCTTCCCATTCTTTTTTTCATTTGAATTCTAGAAAAGATCATTGTATTAACCAAGGGTGTCATGAGCCAGGGGCATGCGAGACGCGTGCCCGTTGAAACAATTAGGTTCCTTGGCCTCGGGGTTGGGGCCAAGCAGGGAGTTGGGTTTTTGGCCTATCTTCTTTCTTCTTCAACACCTAATGGTGTATGTGGTTGCTTTTATATCTGGATTCATTCTGTACCTTGTATAATTTCGAACTTTGCTTTCATATGTGAGCTTGTAAGTTTCATTTTGTAATAGTTGAATAGTTAGACTGGACTTCTCTTGGTCAACCTTGGCCATTCTTACCTTGGCCAAGGTGAACTTTTTGGCTTTTAACCTTTAATTTATCTTTTCTAAGGTGGGAGTGTGCTTCATTGAACTAGGGTATGACTATAGGCTTGGTCTTGATTATTTTAGCTCTCAGGAAACCCCCAGTCAACTATTTTGATATATTGGAATTGTTTTCTGCATTGAACTGAATGTTGTTGTTAATTTTTGATCATCACCTTGGCTTCAGCCATGACTTCGACACTGGTGTTTCTTAGTGAGCCTTCAACTTCATGTTGAATAATCTTCCTGAAGTATGATCCTAGGGTCGACCTCGGCTATTGCTTCATGATGAACAGTCTCACATCTTTGTATTGAAGGAAAATGAGTAATATATGGCTTTGTGGTCAGCCTCGGCCGGTATGACCACGTGGCAGGCCATGGCCAAGCATGCCCTTTGGTCGGCCTTGGCCAGATGTTGCTCTCTGGTCCACTTTTGACCATTGCTTTATTCCAGCCTTCTAAAATTCTGCATTGCTTTTATGATTCACAATCTGAGTTGATTTTTACTTAAAAGGGAGACATATCCTTTAAATAGCTTCTTTGCCTTTTGTTCAATAGGGAGACATATCCCTTAAGTAGCTTCTTTTCGTTTTTTTGTTTAATAAGGAGGCATATCCCCTAAGTAGCTTCTTACTCAAGGAGGATTTTGCTTGTAGAGGAAGATCTTTTTGGTTGAGTACAAATTCATTTTCAAAACATAACTCGTATTGATCAACTTATAAGGAGTAATAACAAACCTATTCTATTTCTTGAGACTTGCTAACTTATCAATTAAATTTAATGAATCTAAACTCAATAAACATAATTTGATAAAAAAAAAAAAAAAAAAGATAGAAGCTAGACTAACTTTGTATGAAGAAAGTTTGGGGTCGGCCTCGACTTTCCATGGGTCAACCTCAGCATCCTATTAGCTTCTTCAGCGATGTATTTTTTTATTAGAAATCCATTGCGAATTAAAGCTTCAATGTCATATTTCAATTGAAGCAGTCTCAAGTCATATGCCCATGATCTTCATGGTAGAGGCAATATTTTTGTCTATCTCTCTTCTATGACCCTGTTTTCATTTTTTCACATTGCTTTAATAAGTTTGAATGACATACCTCCATTAGAATCTGTTTAAGGGGAACTGATGTTGGAGTGTACTTCTTAAACTTTTTGGATGAGTGGCCAAGTCGAAGTGGTTTCTAGTCATCAATCTTCTGTCTTTTGGCCTCTTGATGTAGAATATCACTTGGTCTTTTTCTGTCATATGACTTATCTAATTTTCCTTCAAGCTCGTCAGTTTTGTTCTTTGTATGAAGTAATTCTTCTGTGCTCACGTATTTTTGAGCTCGAGTGATGAGCTCTATATATGATGTGGGGTTTTTTCTCTTTCAACGACCATTTAAGTCTTCGATCTCTAAGTCTATTGATTATAGCCATCAGAGCGGCTTCGTCATTACAGCCTTCGACATGTAGAGCTTCATTTTTTAATCGAGTTATATATTCTAATAGGGTTTCTTTGAATCCTTGTTTGATAGAAAGAAAATGAGTTATTGGCTTGCATTAGTCTCTTCCTCCGAGGAATCGTGTTGCAAATGCTCGAGCCAATTCTTTGAAGGAACCTATGGATCTTCTTTTTATTGTGTGGAACCATTTTCTTGCTTGTTCCACTAGAGTGAATGAGAAGGCTTTACATCTGATTACATCTTGCACTCCATGAAGTTCCGCCCACAATCTGTACATGTTCAAATGCTCTATAGGGTCCTTTTTCCATCATAAGGTTTGATCCTTAGAACTTGAATTTGGGAGATAGTTCCACAGTCATGATTTCATCAGTAAAATGTGCACCTTCATGAATTCATCAGTAAAAGGTGGATCTACTTGTTCTATCAAAGCATCGATATGAAACCCTACTTTTTTTACCTTGTGTATATGCCCTTGGATACGATCTAGTTTGTTTTGAATCTTTAGTAATTCAGCCTTCTGTTGCAGACTGTTCGCTACATCTTTGGCCTCGGAATCTGCCTCAACCTCGGCCCCAGAGTTTGTCTCAGCCTCAACATCGAAGTTGGCATCGGCTTTGGCCTTAAAATTGGCCTTGGCCTCGGCTTGGGCTCTTTGTTGCTTTTTCCACTCAATGACACTTCTTAGGTCCATTGCTTCAATACCTGGAAGATTGCTCGCCTCAACCTCTGCCAAGGCTCTCTGTCGCTTCTTTTCCTCGATTACGCTTCTTAAATCCGTTCCTTCATCTCATTGGTCTAAGGCTAGAGTTTTATCCTTGCCTCAATCTCGACCTCGGTTTCAGCCCTTTTACCTTGACTTTTTGATGTTGAGTATATGATGGATTTCGTTCGGTTTGTTCGGCTTACCTGGCTTCCTTTTTGGTAGTGTTGATCTAGTCGCTTTTCAACAGAAGTAGCTTGAATGTTCTGGTCGGCCTCGACCTCAACCAACAGGGGTTGGTCGACCTTAGCCTTGGTCAACAGATTCTGGATGACTTCGATTCGATCTTCGAAGTCTATTCTTCCATTTGGATCGATTTCCTCTTGATTCCAATTGTGCTTTTCCATAATTTTGCTCACTCTTAAATGAACACAGTATGTCGATTCTTTCAAGCAAGCTTGATTTACTTCCCCATAGACGATGCAAACTGTTGTTACCAAAATTCGGCCAAGAGAACTCATCTAACCTTCACGTGACAACAACGGTAAATTTGTAATTTTGGGAGAAAAGCATGGCCTGCAAGACAAGAAAAATTCGAACACCAGTGTGGTGCTAGCCACACAAGATCCGATGCTTAAGTTAGCCTAGGAGAATTTGAGTGAGTAAGGATTCTTGGAATGAGAATGGACTTACCTGCTTCATGATGAAAAAGAGTATTTATAAGGTCCTGCTAGAGCATAATCATGAATCTGTGGGGAATTATGAAGAAGAAAAAGGCTGGAACGAGCTAGATCGAGGCTAGAGAAAATGGGGGAGATTGAGCCTAACCCCATGGTGGGGTCGACCATAGCTGAGGCCGACCAAGGCCCAAATTCCCTCCTCTTGTGTAATTTGGAGGCTCGACCCCTTTGGCTTCTTGGTTTGCTTTAATCTGTTTTGGCCCTTTTTGAGTTTTTTGCATATTCAACCTTCCATTTCCTTTATATTTTGAATTTTCCCTTATGATCAAATTTTACCCATAATTTCTAACTTTAACAAATGAACTTTGAAGCATTATGCTTATGTAATCTTTTTATTTAAAAAATATTTTAAATATGTGGAGACTAGAATCTTCTGACCTGCAAAAAGGTTATTAACATCTTAATCTTGAGTTATATTCAAATTGACAAATGACTCAAATGTTTATTTTTCCTTTTTTTTTTTTTTGTTTCAAAATTCAAGGGTGGGATTGAACCATCAATTTTTTAGATGGTAATAAATGTTTTATTCATTTAACTATGTTTTAACTTTGTTTGGATTAGCATTTATATGATCAGCCTTCCTTATATATTATTCTCCCTTTAAAAACATTAATAAGTTTTGGGAATTTGTATGTGCTTTTATACAGCATTCGACAGGCAAAGGACGAAGGTGGGAAAGAAAGCTTACCTTGAAAAATGGACTACCAAAATGAAATCTGCATGTAGAGGGGATTTCTTGTCATTTGAAGTCAATTTTGACTGGGATGAAGAGATTGGAATTCCAGGAGCTTTCTTCATTCGAAACAAACATTTAACCAAATTCTACCTCAAGTCTCTCACCCTTGAAAATGTTCCTCGCCATGGAAGGATCCACTTTGATTGTAACTCTTGGATTTATCCTTCTGTACAATCCAAACAATCCAAACGTATTTTCTTTGTCAACAAGGTAATTCTTCGTTCAAATTTTATTTCAGTTTCTAAACTTTCATACTTATTTTACTTCAACAATCTTACTTCTAATACTCTATTTGTTGGTCTTGAATTATTTCATAAAAGTTTCATTTGGATCATTTTAGCTAAATTTTTTGTTACATGCCATAGAAATCTATCTATCCATTCCTATAAAAATATAATAAGTATGAATAAAATTAAAACCTAAGGCTGTATCGAAGGTTTTAGGAAAGGCACATGAAGAAGGAAGGTGAGCCATATTAGTTCAACACTAGTAGTGGCCATAATGTGATATTCAACTTTAGAATTGAAGAGACACTAATTCATGCTAGCTTATTGCTTAAGACTTTGAGAGAGTTTATTTTTTTATCAACCAACCTCAATCACAAACAAAAGAGAAATATCTTACCGAATTTAATGAACATCTTAGATTGATGTATAGAAAGGAGAGAGCAAGCAAATCATAAACAAGTAAGGGAAAGAAGAAAGTACACCATGTGGCTGGATCAATTGATCTACATCTAGTTAGGGCATATCTACTAGATTGAGAATTTGATATAGCATTGAATAAGTAATCCAAACTCCCAAAGCTCCTTGTACACCCACTTATCAATCATTGATCCGCAGACAAAATAACTCCCTCGCTCACTTAACTATCAAAGAAAAACTATGGGAAATTTGTATACTCTCTAATAAAAAATACTCTCACAACCCAAATTACAAAAGCTCTCAGCCCTTGAATACTTGAATCCTCGATTTCTCTCTCTTACATAATTTTAACTAACTAACACAATACAAAATTGTTAGGCGATAAAAATATATAGATATAAATTAAATATTCAACCAAATTCAGACAATATATATTACCTAAATCTCATATCAGGTTTTGGTAACAAAAATATTGTGGAACAAGCAATCAGAACTCACTTTAAAAGAATAGATAAACCAACCTAAGCTTGTAAGCCATAAGAACGATAATAAATCAAGATAAAAGGAAGAGAGATTGACGCCAGAATTATACTGGTTCACCCAATGTCGGCTAGTTCAAGTCTCTACTATTGATGCATGTTCCACTAAAATGTTAGGAAGAAAGATACAAGAGTCTACAACCACCCAAGAATGATTTCTCTCACTTTTATCTCTCAAGGAAAAGGCTCACGAATTACTCTACAATATGGTCTCAAAAACTCTTCAATTGAGATAAATCACTAATGCAAAAACACCTCAACAACCTCATCTTTTTGTTGAACAACACCCACACAACTGCCACAAAAATTAGGTTTAAAAGATGGAAACAAACCCATGTCGAAATATGGGCCTTGGTTGTTTTGGGCTCTATTTTCTAAACAATCTCCCATTTGGAGACAAAACAAGCAACATATCTCCCCTATAACTGTAGTGACTCGTCTCTACTCATGGAGAAGTCCAAAAAAAGTTGCGTATAATTTTAGTTTGTCAACAGGAACGACCTTCGTAAACATATCAGTTGGATTATAACTTCCTAGAATCTTTTCAAGCATCAGTGCTCCATATATGATAAAATGGTAC
This sequence comes from Trichosanthes truncata, assembly GCA_033996785.1. Lineage (NCBI taxonomy): Eukaryota > Viridiplantae > Streptophyta > Magnoliopsida > Cucurbitales > Cucurbitaceae > Trichosanthes > Trichosanthes truncata. The sequence continues at coordinate 38,634,556 of JAWPNB010000004.1, read as the reverse complement.
CTTATCTATATGTGTTTCGTTCTCAATCGAATGAAACATCATATTCTTTGCTAAATGAATAACACTTTGATTGTCACAATATAAAGTCTCGTTTCCCAATTTCAAGCCAAGTTTTTCTAAGAAAGACTAAAATCATATCATCTCCTTACTTGCCTCAGTTGTAATACCCCAAGCCCAGGATTCATACCAAGATTTAGAATCTGAATTTGGCACCTGACGGCCCTGACATTCCCTTGCATCCCCTGCAACCTAGTCACGCTACCTACTTGTCTTGAACTACTTCTAAGAGTGAAGATTGTCCCCACATACCAACACGGGTCCTTTCAACATGTTTTGTTCTCACTCACATACTTCATAGGAAAATTTACAGAAGGACACCCAATATAGGATTTCTCCAAGTCAAGCACGTTAACTTTGAAGTTCCTACGACTGAGCTATCGAAAATGAAGGTGCACCTTGTTGGTATAGGTAGTAACTATCAATTCTTTTAAACTTATCTTAACCATGCTTGTATAACCTTAAGATCCCCTCTATCACATCCCGCCCCGCCCCAGATCAATTTAACCAACTTGGCATGCCGACAATAGGTCCCAACTAAACTATGGAATCCATTGCCGAACTTATAAAAGCTAAACACATTTTGAAAACATTAGGTGGCTAGCAAAACTTTATTGAAACCAAAGTTCAAAAAATTTCAACAGAATTTCCTCTGAAAATTGGATAAAAGACACCTGAAATTGAAAAATACACTCCCAAATAATTTATTCAAACTCCAACACTACTACAACACAACCACAAACCAAAACCATTAATGACAAAACATAAATTTTCAACTTACACACCAACATAAAACTCAATCTAATGCAATGTCATTAAAAACATGCTAGCTTCTCTGGGTACAAAGATGTATCTAGAAGTAATTCACACTTAGAATGATATGCAACCTATGGGACTTGTGGCAAATATCAACTTCAGTAGGCTTGTTAGAAACTCAGATGCTATCTGGTGGAAAATTAAGAAAAAGAATAAGCTAGAAATCCCAATGAGTGGTGAGAGTTAAAAACAAAACAATTTAAAGAAAACCATTAACATAAACATTCAGAAGTAGTTGTTCTTAATCACCATAAAAACTCTTGTACGTAAAAGCCTTGAAACATTTGTAAGTTCCATTGCAATTAAGAATTCAAAATATTTTGAAGATTACAAAATATTTGAAAATATACTCCTTGAAGCATAGTCTTTTAAAACGTAATATCTAAAACATAAACTTTAAAATATGGTCACATTGTTAAGAAATTTTTTCACTAAACTTGTACCCAAATCTAGTCATACTGGCGTAGAATAATCTCAATACGCATAGCAGAGCGAACTAGTCATACTATGTATAGGGTAGACCTCATACATAGCAGAGAAAATCTAGTCATATTATGCATCGAGTAATCTCAAGCTAGTCATACTATATATCAAAAAATCTCAAGGCACATAGTAGAGCAAATCTAGTCATACTATGCATATGGTCTACACTATGCATAGTATGTGATGCGTAACATTTGCATTAACTGCAAGCGCATAGGTCAAGTAACATAGTGATTTTGAATATTGAGTATCATTTCCTTAAGGATTGGAATTGTTAATTTGTTTAAATCCCATAATACTCTTACTTAGCTTTATGTAGAGGACAAAATCAATGGCAAGCAAGGGAAGCTAAACAGCTAGCCTAGAAAGCAAAGATAAATAGAGACACAATACAAAAGATAATTCTATGAGCGGTGATTTCATTGTTTGGACTTTAATTTACTTAATTAATTAGGTAATTAGGCCATTAGATGCTCAATTCATAAGCCTAGAAGCCTAAAATCATGGAATCTCCTATCGAACTCCTCCAATTCTCATGCTAAGTGAATTAACCTACGTGTCCATAGCCTTAATTATTAACTAAAACATGGCATTAAAGACCTTCATTATTGACCTCTAATGTCTATTTATTAGCCCTGTTGTCACTTAGGTACATAAACACTAGTCATGCATTTAAGTTCTCATCTAACTTCTCTTCGTCGAGTTTCCATTAGAAAGAAACTCAATTAATCTGTGCTCAATTAATTAACCTTCACAAAATCTACAATTAATTAACTATTAATCTTGTTGTCACTTAGGTAATTAATTAATTGATATGCATTAGTGCTAAACTAAGTTTCCTCTCTCGAGCTAATCTTAGATATACCTCAGTTAACCATTAATCTTGTTGTCACTTAGGTAATTAATTAATTGATATGCATTAGTGCTAAACTAAGTTTCCTCTCTCGAGCTAATCTTAGATATACCTCAGTTAACCAAGTATCACTAATTAAAAGCATTAAACACTAAATGCATAAGTGAACATACCAATAATTAAGCCAAAAATACTAATTAATTAAGCAATAGTCTAAAGAAATCCATCAAACCTATAGAATTTAGGGATTTAGCTACTCATAATAACCAAATACAATCATAAATCTCTAATTAAAACCTAATCTAAATATTGAAAATAAAGGAAAAAGGAAGAAGTGCTGAGGTGATTGTCGATCCCCCGTTTCTAAGGTGATCTATAACGGACTCAAGCTCCACGATCTTCAACTCAACTCTAATTCTCTCCCACAATCTCCCAACTATGCTCTGGAATCAAGATTAGGGTTGTCACCCTCAATTTGTCCTCCCTTTGCTCGAAGAGAAAATGATGCTTATATACTGTGAATTGTGGTAGCGTCAAGACGTTGTCCAAAACATAGTCGTTTTCCATAAGCGATCAAGGGTAGCATCAAGACGTCAAGATGCCACAGGGTAGGGATTGATGCTTTCTTTCGGGTTGGGCATTTAAAATAGGGCGTCAAGATGCCCAAAATTGGGTCTTTACGCTCTCCCCTCAAGTTTTTAAGCCAAAACTCTTTTCTTCTCTTCTTGAATCTTCAAAATAGCTCAAATTAGGTTCAAAATCATCAAAACACTCTTGAACACTCTGGTTTTGCTCCTTAAGCTTGGTTTCTACAAATTAAGCATACAAAGGCATCAAAGCTCACAAATTAAGCACAAAACTAGCTAAAATCATAGGCATAAAATAACACTATTTGAGCACTATCAATATGATTATATTCGCTCTATTATGTGTCTTGAGATTACTTGGTATATAGTATGACTAGTTGCTCTACTATGTATTCATTCAGATGTGGTGTTGATTTATTCCTGTACCCTTCATAAACTAGGGCGTCACATCAACAATTGCAACATACTCAGCCTCTGTAGTAGAAAGTGTTTGGATTTATGCCCTAAAACCTTGTAATTAATCATTTATTTAATAATTAATAATAATTTTGATTATTTTACTTGCAATATAATATTATCTATTATATGAAAAAATCCAAGGTTGTTAGTGTAATTTTGAACAGTATGTTGTTGACATACAGGAGGATTATGTTCAAGAAATAACCTAAAGAATCATAGTATATGGATAAGGTTGGGTGCCTTATCTTGGTAACACTATTGATACGACCCACTTTGTAATAGTTACAAATGATTTGATCCAAATTGTTCATGTGGAGACATGTGTGTGGGGGGTATCTTATACAATTAGTTTGTATAGGACTGAACCATGAAATATTTAATATCTCTTTATAAATTCATTAATTGAGAAGATTAATATTTCATCACGATGATCATATGTGACTCGATCTTAATCCTGAGTGAGTTATGAACTCCTGCATGTGAGGGCTTGTCCTTTGATTTGCATGGGTGAGAGTGGTTTTTGTTGCTGATTCAATAAGTCTACCATTTTAGGGACTTGACCAAATAAGGAGTTGGGATCATAATCTCACAAGATGGAATTCACTCATTCCCTTATAGGGTAAGTAGATGAATAGTTCCCTTAAGTGCTAATTTTGGGACTTGAACAATGAGGCCCCACCCTCTCACTGCCCCGAGAGGGATTTAGTTTATGGTTGGATCATAAACAAATTGTTTATTAGAGGATCAATGATACTTAAGGTGCAAGATGTAATTACAGGGGTAAAACAAACTTTTGACCCAACTGTAGTTACGAACAACTCGTGAAAGATCGACTTGCATGTAGTGATTATATCAATGGACACAACTTGTCCTACAGTGTATAAGAGTGCAACTTTAGATCTATAGTGGAGTGACCCTAGAGTTAATGAATGAAAATTAATTAAATTGATTAATTAAAGAGTTTAATTAATTAATTTTGTATCATTGGAGCTTATAATCTGTAGGTTCATAAGGTCCCCTTGCTAGCTCATAGTAACACTAAAAGATCAATTTAGTTGAAAGAAAATTTGAAATGTTCAAATTAATATTTAATTTGAAGTGTTCAGATTAATATTTAATATATTAGATATATTAAATATAAAAGAGGAAAATATATTTATTGTATTTGATACATTAAATATTAAAATTTGAAATGTTCAAATTAATATTTAATTTGAAGTGTTCAAATTAATATTTAATATATTAGATATATTAAATATAAAAGAGGAAAATATATTTATTGTATTTGATACATTAAATATTAAATTTTGAAATGTTCAAATTAATATTTAATTTGAAGTGTTCAAATTAATATTTAATATATAAGATATATTAAATATAAAAGAGGAAAATATATTTATTGTATTTGATACATTAAATATTAAAATAATTAATGTATATTAGATACATTAAATAAAAGATAATTATTAAATTTGAATTGGATTCAAATTAGGAAATAGATGTCGTAGGAGAATTTTAAATGGTTTGAATAAGATTTAAATTTGTTAGATAAATATATTTTAATATATTAGATATTAAAATATATTGTTTAATTATTTTCCCTAGATCACTATAAATAGGACCCTAGGGATGAGTCATGGGGCATTCTTCATAACACACATCTCCTCAATAGAGAGAATTAGAAAATTTTTTGTAGACCTCTTACTCTCTAATCCTTTGTGGATTTTCTTTCAAGAGGCTCTCACAAGCCTTGGTCCTATGTTCAAGTCATAGCCAGGAAGATTTTATGAATGAGATAAAGATCCGCCAGAAATATCTCCATATTTAATCCAAGTAAGTTTGCTTAACCTTATTTTTGTAGTTTAATTTTAAATAAAATCAAAGACAATCCAATGCTTCTGCTACGGAGTGAAATGTTCATTCCTATCAGAAAGAGTTACTATCTTCTACAGTCTAGAAACCTAACTAATTGTAGTATTTCCCAATTAAGAACATACTTGGTAGTACTTTTCTTGCTATTTGTATCACCTACAGTATTTGCATTCACATAACCCTACAATTTAAAATCTGACTTCTTAAAATGAAGAACATAATTAGTTGTTCATTTCAAGTATCTGAAAATCTACTTCACGTCCACATTCACATGCTTACTAGGAAAATTTCCAAGAGGTCACCCAACATAGACTTGCTCCAAGTCAAGTACACTTAACTTTGGAGTTTCTATGATGGAGCCATCGAAAAGCTAGGAAAATGCACCTTGTTAGTATAGGTAGTAACTATAAATTCTTTTATACCTTTTTCAACCATACTTATATATCCTCAAGATCACTCTCATTTGAATGTGATCTCGGTTCATTTACGTACCCATCATATACTTAGGCGTCACATGCCCACCAACTTCTGCCGGTGGTTTGTCCTCAAACTACATCTTATTAGGAGAAGTTTCGCTCTAATACCATTTGTAACACTCTAGGCCTAGGATTCGAACCAGGATTTGAAATTCAAATTCAACAACCGATGACCATGACATTTACCAACATCCCCTAGTTCATTTTGTTTTTCAAACAAAATTCTTCTATCAGCTACAACCACATATATGGAACCTCCCTCCCTCTAGTCTTACATTCTCTTGACATGATGTAAAATAGAGATGTGATACGCCAACCCAATTTCTACGTCTCTTGAGAAAATGTCTTCACTTGGGGTTTAAGTCCTGAATAATAACCCCCTAAAAAACTTTAAAGGTTTAACGTTGAAATCATCACCCCTATTTATGTTGCACAAGAACAAAGTCTTCAATGTATAAATCTCAAGAAATAAAATGAAGATTAAAATACCATTTCGGTCCATGTACTTTATGTTTTGTTCCATTTTGGTCTCTGTACTTTCAAATGTCCAATTTTAGTCCATGCACTTTCAATAAAGCTTAAAATTGGTCCATATGATAAGTTTGAAGTTAATTTTTATCAAAATTGGTTAAATAATAATAATAATTTTAATACAAAAACAGACACAATGTGAACATACTTCCAAAATTTATAAAGGGAAAGTTAATAGAAACTAATTAATTTTAAGAAAAATTATTAATAAACTAATAGTAAGGACCAATTTTAGATTTTATTCAAAGTACAGGGACTAAAATTGGACATTTGAAAGTACAAGGAACAAAATATAACAAAACTCAAAGTACAGGGACCAAAATAGTATTTTAACCTAAAATGAATCAAATATATACTACATCAAAAATTTATTAAATAATTTATTGATACTTATTAACGGTAACAATTATAGTTTCTTATTGGACTTTTATCTTTTTGCAAACATAGAGATATCTAAACTAGTTTGTGTAAAGTAGTTCAGTGAACCTCTTTTTTCTCTTTGTTCAACAATTACGGGTGAGAATTGAATCATCGATCTTTAGGATGATAATTAGTGTCTTATCCCCTAATCTATGCTCGGATTGACAATTTAGTGTACCTCTTAAGACCACGTAATCCTATTACATTTCATGCCTCGAACTTAACCATTCTTCAAAACACATTGAAAACCTTGAAGGCATATCTTCAAAATGATATATGTTATTTGGTTGTGTTATTTTTTAGGCATATCTTCCTGATCAAACACCAAAGCAACTATCCGAGTATAGAAAGGATGAGCTCAAAAACTTGAGAGGAAGTGGAACAGGAAAGCGCCAGAAAAGTGACAGAATATATGATTATGATGTTTACAATGATCTTGGTGATCCAGATTCAGATTCAACAAATGAACGCCAAATTCTTGGAGGCTTGAGAGACTACCCTTATCCTCGTAGAGGAAGAACTGGACGACGACTTTCATGTCGAGGCAAGATTTATTTTAATTTTTAAATTGTTAAAAATGGTTGGAAGTGGAGTTTAATGAAAGTTGAAAGGACTAAAACTAAAATATAAAGAATTGAGAGACTAAAATAAACGAAAATTAAAATTGTTCAAAGACTAGAGTTGAGATGTCAAAAATATAGAGATAAAATAGAAAATTGTGAATGAAAGATCAAGACCAATTACATTAAAACTTACAAATCGTTGAAAGATCTGAAAATAAAAAAAAAAAACTATTTGTGACAAAAAAAAGTTACCTTTCATGGTACAAAAGAAGAATTTCCATTAGCATTTGTCTTGCTAACTGGGGAAAACTACTCAAAAAAAATTCCTTCGTAAGTTTATGCATATTGAATTTCATGCATGGGAGATCTTACTTGATATTCGGAAGGTATATCAATATTTACCCAAAGAAGAGCACATACATTAAAGGGTAAATTATACATTTAGTCCCTGAACTTTGAGGTTTCCATCTATTTAATTAGTCCCTAAACTTTCAAAATTAGAAATTTAGTCCTTGGACTTTTGAATTATTTAAAATTCACAGGTCTAATAGATACAAAATTGAAACTTTAGAGTTCCATTAGACATAAAATTCCAATTTATATCTAATAGATCAATTAATTTTTAAAAGTTTTGAATTTGATAGGGACCTATTAGGCATAAAATTGAAAGTTCAAGGACCTATTAGACACAAAATTGAAAGTTTAGAGACCTATTAGACACAAAATTGAAAGTTTAAGGACCTATTAGACACTTTTGAAAGTTTAGGAACTAAATAAACACAAACTTCAAAGTTCAAGGACTAAACTTGTAATTGAACCTACATTAAATTTAGATAAAATATACCTTTAGTCATGAAGTTTGAGGTTAGTGTCTATTTAGTTTATGAAGTTTTAAAATAGATATTTTACTTTCTGAAATTTGAAAAATAATTCTAAATGGTCTCTATGTTAAATTGATTGTTAGTTGACTAATAGAAAAGTGACGTGATATTGTTGAGTTGACAATTTCAAATGATTTGACAATATTTATTCATTTTATATTATGTGGCATTTATTTTCCATTCATTTTATCTTTTTTTCTTTCCCTCTCCCCTCCCCTTCTTTTTATCAACAACTCAGTAGGGGCGTGCAAAAGCTGAGCAAAATCGAAGAACTAGACCGAACCGAACCAAACCAAACCGATTGATTCGGTCCAATTTTTCTGTAAAATTTGGATTTTTCGGTTTCTATTTTAAAAAAATTTCGGCTCAACTCTTAAAAAAACTAAATAAACCGAACTAAATCGAATTCTAATAAAAAGCAGCCTAATTTATACCTTAACTCAAGCCCACTACACTTTAACCCAAGTCCACTTCATAATATTCTACTACAAGAATTCCAATCCAAATGATTTAGAGTTTTTCTTTTCTAACTTAAATATAAGCACAAACCCTAATCTCATCCTCTCAATTTCTCTACATTTTTCTCCACCTCTCTTCCTGTCTCTCAATCTTCCTTCTCACCATATGTTCCTCACTGGATCCGATTCATCACTCTCTCAGAGCAAGCCAAAGACCCTAATCCTCAAACCCAAGAAACTAAGGGCATGTTTGGAATGATTCCAAACATGCTTAAAAACACCTTTTAAAACATTTAGAAAGTGATTCCAAACAGATCCTAGATGTTGCCAACGTCGTCAATATCACCGCCGTACTGGACAGACGGCCAGACTCTTCGACGCTGGCCGGGTTTGTCGTTGACATGTTCTGCATATCCATGGTGGACGGGGCCAACCAATTCGGCCTCCCCACTTTTGTCTTCTACAGTTCCAGCGGCTCCTTTCTCGCCCTCCTTTTCTGTTGTTGTCGAGTTATTAATTAGGCTTTTGATTATGTGGATTTTGATTCTTGGATGAATTGCAGATTTTGTTTGTATGCGAAGTATTCTGAGTTGTTGAGAAAAAGAGGACAAATTTTAAAAGTAGAGGTCTTTTCATAACTTATTACAAAAAAAGAGTTTAAAGCCAAACTATTTACAAAAAACATGCAGATTTTTTGTCCTTATTAGAATGCGTCTCTTGAAGAGACGCATTCTGTGCAATGAACAGTAGCAGTGTTTGACCAAACGATTTTTTTCTTTTTTTTAAACGAAAAAAGTTTTTTTCATTTAAAATAAATACATATTTAATAAACCATCAAATCCTTTCAATAAATATTTAACTACCCATCAAATCAACTAATCATTTATTTAATTTTTTCTTTAAAATAAATATTTAATAAATTATTATAATTACACAATCATTCACTAATCAATTTTTTTATTATTATTTTTATAAACACATTCACCAATCATTTTCTCAATTATTCTAAAAAAATATTTTTTAAAATACTTTCACCAATAATTTTCTTAGTCATGATCTAAAAAAAAAAAAAAAATTTTTAAATACATTTACCAATCAATTTTTATTATTTTGTATGACTATTTTTTTCTCCTATTTTTTTTTTAAATTTTAGTTATTAATTTTTTTTCAAATACATTAATCAAACATTTCATTTTTATAGTCTTCTTATTTTTCCGTTTCGTTGATTAGTTTTTTTAATTTTTATTTTAAAAAATATTTCTAAACACTTCACTTTTATATGATATAAATTAGACATTTATTATTCGAGATGAATAAATCATTTATTATTTTTATTCATTAATTTTATAATTTTATTAATCTAGGAATTTGAAAAAAAAAAACAAAACAAGTTTCAACTTATATCAATTCCTTGTTAACCATTGATTGTCAAAATATATGTGATATTTATTGATATTTTACCTATATTTTACTAATATCTGTGATATTTTGCATCTTTTCTTATCTCCCTACTACCAATACATACTTGATTTCTCTCACTTTAAAAATTGGTACCATGAATTTTTATGGTTAGACCTAGAATTTAGTGTCCTAAATCCCTACACAATTCATATTAAAAGTTTTTGTATCGACCTCTCCTTTATTATCTTTCTTATACATTTATCAATAACATATTAATGAATTAATCAAAATTTTATTTATTTCTTGACATACACATTATTATCTTATCATATATTCTTATATTAATGTATATGTTAACAATATATATACTTAAAATGATTTAAAATATGCTTGATTGGTAAAAATGAAATGTTTGATTAATGTATTTGAAAAAAAATAATAACTAAAATTAAAAAAAAAAATAGGAGAAAGAAATAGTCATACAAAATAATAAAAATTGATTGGTAAATGTATTTTAAAAAAAATAATTTTTTTTTTTAGATCATGACTAAGAAAATTATTGGTGAAAGTATTTTAAAAAATATTTTTTTAGAATAATTGAGAAAATGATTGGTGAATGTGTTTATAAAAATAATAATAAAAAAATTGATTAGTGAATGATTGTGTAATTATAATAATTTATTAAATATTTATTTTAAAGAAAAAATTAAATAAATGATTAGTTGATTTGATGGGTAGTTAAATATTTATTGAAAGGATTTGATGGTTTATTAAATATGTATTTATTTTAAATGAAAAAACTTTTTTCGTTTTAAAAAAAAGAAAAAAATCGTTTGGTCAAACACTGTTACTGTTCATTGCATAGAATACGTCTTTTGAAGAGACGCATTCTAATAAGGACAAAAAATCTGCATGTTTTTTGTAAATAGTTTGGCTTTAAACTCTTTTTTTGTAATAAGTTACGAAAAGAACTCTACTTTTAAAATTTGTCCAGAAAAAGAAGGGGAGGGAAGATAGAAGAGGAGGAAGAAAGAGAGAGAGGGGAGAGGGAAAGAGAGAGAAAAAGAAAGTAAAATAAATGCCACATAATATAAAAATAATATAGAATAAAAAAATATTGCCAAGTCATTTCAACAATATAACATCATTGATTAATTTAACACAAAACCATTTAAAACTATTCCCAAACTTATGAAAAGTGTGCCAAAAGTGTATTTTATCATGTCACGTACTTTAGGACTTTTTTTATTTTGGTCTCTATATTTTTAAATTTAGTTCTCATACTTTTAATAAAACTTAAACTTAGTTCCTACCCTTAGTTTGGAGACATATTCTCACTATGACTTTTCTTGGATAAAAATTATTTATTATTATAATTATTTTGCAAAGTTAGACCAAAATTAATTTTAAACTAATGCAGATGACTAACTTTAAGATTTATTGAAATTATAGGGATTAAATTTGAACCATAGAAATTACAGAAAATAAAATGGAATGAATACTAAATGATATTTTAACCTTAAAATTATTAGTAAGACCAATGTTTTCATAGTACAAAATCTATTCAATATATACTTTTCTCCCTCAATACTTGTGTTATATAACTGTCGTTAAACTAACAGATGGCAAATATGAGCGTAAACCATCAAGTTTGACTAGCATCTATATTCCTAGCGATGAAAGATTTGGTCCTTCTAAGAGAGTCGAATTCGTTGCTAATCAATTGACGGCAAAATTAGCTCAATATCATTCATCCCATTCGGAAGAATTTGACTCCTTCAAAGATGTACTTGAGCTCTACGAAATACTTAAACATCTTAAAATTGATGAAGAGTCACCGCCAATTCCATTGCCCCAACTGATCCAAGGTATGTAAGGATTTCTTTTGTATCCAAAGCTTGGCAAACGGGAATATAGGTCTCGTTTGGTAACGTTTCTATTTTTGGTTTTCTGTTTCTTGTCTCCTAGTTTTTATCATTTTTCAAAAACATTTTCAAGATTGTGTAGAAATTTTGTTAACAACAAAATCAAGTTTCTTGTAATTTGTTTTTGTACTTTTTTTTGTAAAACATAAATAAAAGTATTATTTTATCATTTTTGACTTATAAAATTCATAGTAAATATCTAAACATAAATATAACATAAAAATTTTGGATATCTAATTTTAAAAACTAATTTTTATATAAAAATTTTACATTTTTAATTTTTAATTTCAGAGAGAAAAAATATATCACCAAACATGTTTCTACTTTTTTCTTCAATAAAAGAGAAAAAACAAAAAACACAGCTATTATATCAAGTGCAATTTTGTTTTTCTTTATTAAAAAAGAAGAAACAAGAAACAATAAAGAGGAAATGAAAAACAAGAAAGGGAAATGTTACCAAACGAGCACATAGTATCATCCCATTTATTTCTTGTTCCAAGTATAGATCAAGAAGGATATAGTTTATCATTATATATATATTAAAGGCCCCATTTAATAATCATTTGATTTTTTGTATTTGGTTTTTGAAAATTAAGCCTATAAATACTACTTCCACTCATAGGTTTTGCTTATTTAGTTATCTTCTTTTTACATATGTTTTCAAAATTCAAGTCAAGTTTTAAAAACTCAAAAAAGTAGTTTTCAAAACTTGTTTTTGTTTTTAGAATTTTGCTAAGTACTCAAATGTTTTCTGAAGAAAGATAAAACTTATTGTAGAGAAATGATGAAAAAACAAGCACAATTTTAAAAAATAAAACCAAATGATTATCAAACAAGGTCTAAACCTTTAAATTTAGCGTGATTACATCTGAGTATAGTTTAATAAAGAAAGATACATTTGAGGTTGAAGTTTAGTCTTCACACCCAGATATGTCGTAAAAAAAAAAAATCAACCTTGATATTAACGCATTGCTCCATAGTTCCATTCTATATTAAAAGTCAATATGTTAGGCCTTGTATAAATCAAAATAATATATGAGTCCTACATAATGGCCAAAATGGGAAAAAACTTTTTAGCCATTGATTTAACATGATATAATAATAGGAGGTTTTAATTGTTCAAATCTCATTATTATTATCTTTCCATTATTTCATTTAGTAGTTGACATGCTATGCCTGGTAAATCAAATTAATTTCTTATCACCTAAAAACTTAATTAAAGCTTAACTTTTGAGGTTATTAATGATTTGACTAATGTTGTCTTAAAATTGAGACTATGGGTGATTTAATGTGAATATAACAAGTCCTAAATTCAAATCTTTGCAATGCTTCTCTCTTATTCTTTCTTTCTTTTTTCTTTTTCTTTTTTTTTTTTTTACATTTTAATACTCCACTTATTAGGCATCATGAATTGAAGATAATGAGTACAACTTAAATTTTTCTTTCTTTTTTTTTAAATAATATGATTATATCATAATAGAAAGCTCTAAAGTCCAAGATTTGATCGAGCTCTTCTATTCGTATTAATAGTTTATTGGAGATTAAAATAATATTGAGCCTACACATTAAAAGAATTATTGAGTAGAATTTTTAAGTAATTGATTATTATTTTTAATTTAATGTACTTCACTCATTGAATACGAATGGAAATTAAATTGATTAGAGGAGTTTGAAGCTGACTAATTAACTATAATTACTAAGGCCTCGTAGATAACGATTTTGTTTTTAGTTTTCTATTTTTAAAATTTATGTTTGTTTCGTCATAAGTTCTTTACTATGGTTTTTATCTTTCTTAAAAGAAACATTTGAATTCTTAGTCAAATTTCAAAAATGAAAACAAATTTTTAAAAACTACTTTTTCAGTTATCAAAATTTGGCTTGAATTTTGAAAACGTTTTGAAAAAGTAGATAACAAAACAAAGAATCTCATATGTGGAAGTAGTGTTTATAAACTTAATTTTCAAAAACAAAAAATAAAAAATCAAATGGTTATGGAACGGCGCCTAAGCTTTTATGGTCTATTGAACAGATAATGAATTTGCATGGAGAACTGATGAAGAATTTGCTAGAGAAATGTTGGCCGGAGAAAATCCTGGAGCCATTTGTCGTCTTAAAGTAAATGACAATATTTCTTTTGCAAATTTTATTAGCAAATTTGTCTGTTTAATTTTCTTTAATTAAATCTTTATACATAAACTACAGGAGTTCCCACCATCAAGCAAGCTTGACCCTAATGTTTACGGTGATCAAAACAGCAAGATAACTGAAGAACACATCATAAAGAGTTTGGATGGACTCACGGTAGATGAGGTAAAATTATAAAAATTAAAAAAAAAAATCATTTGATGGAACTTTTTGATTTTATGCTCTTTCTCGTTTTCCTTTTTGCCTTTTATGATAAAAGATAAAATGGTTAGTCACTGTCAAAGTGAGCATAGCTCATCGATAATTGGCATATACCCTCATCCAAGAGGTTAGAGGTTTGAATCCCTCACCCTAATGTTGTTGAACTCAAAAAATAAAAAATGGTAATTCACTTCTTGTTTGAATATGTTTTTGGTCCTCAACTTATATCAATTTTCATTGACTTGACAAAGAATATTATATTGTAGTATTATGACTTTCATTAAACTCCATGTTTACTTCTTGTTACGTCGCTTTTATTTATTTTAATTTTTTTGGAAACAGAAATTATTCCAAGTTTTTTTAGTATATTACATTGTAGATAAAAAGATGATACAAATTTTTTTTCCATATAGATTTGAACTTCCTGTTCATAGATTTGAACTTCCTGTTCATAGAATGAAGATAAAATATTTAATTTGGATGAAAGTCCAAGAAAAAGAAAGTAATTTTGTAACTTAGCATAGCTCAACTGGCCATTAAGGGCATATACTTTTGATTCCTCCTACCACTACGTGTTAAACTAAAAAAAAAAAAAAAAAAAAAAAAAAAATGTTTATACCTTGATTTGACCTTTAAAATTCTATATGTTTTTTCTTAAAAAACATCTTTATGTTTGATAAATATTAAGCATTATTTATATACTCTCACTCTTTTACAGGCAATCAAGCAAAACAAGCTCTATATATTGGATCACCATGATTCAATAATTCCATTTCTCAGAAAAATAAATTCATTAAATTCCACAAAGACTTATGCCACAAGAACACTTCTCTTCCTAAAAGACGATGGGACTTTGAAGCCTTTGATGATTGAATTGAGCTTGCCACACCCTCAAGGAAACCAATTTGGTGCCATTAGTAGAGTAGTGTTGCCCGCTAAAGGAGGAGTTGATGCTTCGATCTGGCAATTGGCTAAGGCTTATGTTGCTGTCAATGATACTGGCCACCATCAACTTGTTAGTCACTGGTAAACTCTTGACTCTAAAATCACAAGTTGACTCAAAATAAGAAAACCATACTAATATTTGTTTGAGAAGGTAAATATTTTTGAGTTTTTTTTTTCTAAAAGAACTTTTAAGATTCTTTTTAATACAAAATACTAAAATGAATAGTAGATTTCTTAAAAAAAAAAAATTAGTCTGAGTTGTTTTCAGAATTCAAGTGTTCATAAGAACAATTGAAAAGCTCAAATTGCATGATCATAGTAGGAAGAAGAAAGAGTGCAAGTTGAACACTGAAAGATGAGAAACCCATATGAAACTAAAAGTGTAATATCCTAGGCCTAGGATTTGGAATCCATATTCGATACCTGACAGCCCCAACATTCTTTTGCATCCCCTACGAATTGGCCTGCTACCTACTTGTCTTGAACTGCTTTTGAGAGTGAATATTGATCTCTCAAACCAACACATGTCCTTTAAATGTGCTTTGTCCTTACATGCTTCCTAGGAAAATTCCTAAGAAATCACCTAACATAAGATTGCTCCAAGCCAAGCACGCTTAACTTTGGAGTTCCTAGCTATGATTGAAGTGCACTTTATTGGTATAGGTAGTAACTATCAATTATTTTAAACCTTTCTTAACCATGTCTTGCATAGCCTCAAGATCTTTTCTCATTCGAATGTGGTTTCAGTTCATTCATGTACATGTGGCACCCATGTTTAAGAGAGACACATGAATGAACTAATACCACATTCGAATGTTATCACTGAACTAGCTGTTTCTGATGTGTCCAAGTCTTTTATGTCATAGATTATTTTCCTTAAGAGACTTGTTCAATGATGACATTCGACTCACCAGATAGTGTCCTTCCTTTCAAAACATACAGTCCATCAGGAAGCTTTCCTGACAACTTTGAGGTATTTTCCTTTAAGACATTCAAAATACCATTCTTAGACATAAGGCTAAACCAAACCAGCATTGTCTAGTGTCCCTAAAGAAATCAAATTTCACTTCAAATCTAGTACAAATCTCACAGATTTCAAAACTTTTATAAGTCTCAGTTTCACTATTCCAATGTCTTTAACAGTACATTGTTGTTTTTATTCCTCATGACTACCTTACTTCTCTTAAATTCATTAATTTCAAAGAAGTAATGTCTCCAAGGTGTCATGTGAAAATTGCATATACCCTTCATGAAGGTTAGCTGAGACTTAGTCTTCTTATTATCTTGCTTGCTTGTCTTTCATTTAAGCTGAGGACAATCCTACTCAAAGTATTGATCATATATGATTAAATTTACCATAACCCATCAGCTTAAACTTTTGGATTGACTAGTGGTAATTTAACATGATATCAGAGCAGGAGATCATGTGTTTGAATCGTTGTAATGTTATTTTCTCCCCAATTAAAATTGATTTCTACATGTTGGGCCTTCTACAAATTTTCAAGCCTACATTTTAAGTTGAGTGGTAATTTAACATTTTTCAAGTTTCAGTTCAAGCTCCATTAATCTCAAAGAGTCAAGAGCTTGATCAAGTGTCAATTCATCTCTCCCATACTTAATGGTTGATCTAACTTCCTTAAAAGAATCCGGTAATGAATTAAGGAGGATTACTACCTTATCATCTCCATCAATCTCTTCACCGGTGTTAGCTAATTCAGTACAGATTAAATTAAGATCATCATCTAGGTTTTCTTCAAGATTCTTAGATGGATCCATTTTGTATCCAAAGAAACGCTCCTTTTAAATTTTATTCGTAAGAGACGTAGCAAGTATAATGCCTCCAACTTAGACCATAATTCAGCAACCTTCTCATGAGAGTAATTCCTCAAACTCTACACAGCAGACCTTAGAGTAATTTAGAAGCACCAGGCTGATCGAGAAGTAAAAAATCAAGTGATTACAAAGATATATTTTGTTCTTAAAGCCCAAGGAGATGAAAACAAAAAAGCAAATTCGAGCGAGCAAGCAAGCTGGAAGCTGTTATAACAAAGCTAACATACACGTGGGCCAACTTCTTAATTATAACAGAATATGAAATATCAAATTAACAGATTAGATTTATAATATTGTCTAATTTTATTTATAATTTAAAGTAGCTCTAAAATGACCCATAAATTGGGTTAAGTTATTCTTAATACACATTTTAATTTGCATGTATGTGTAGGTTGAACACCCATGCAGTAATTGAGCCATTTGTGATTGCAACGAACAGACAACTAAGCGTTCTTCATCCAATTCACAAGTTGCTTGGTCCTCATTTCCAGGACACCATGAAAATTAATGCTGTTGCCAGGGGTTCCCTAATTAATGCTAATGGAATTATTGAGAAAACTCATTATCCAGCTAAGTATTCCATGGAGATGTCTTCTTTTGCTTACAAAAGTTGGGTCTTCCCTCACCAAGCTCTCCCAACAGATCTGATTAAGAGGTAATCATTTTAAAGTATTATTTTCTTTTAATTTTTCATTAGCAATTCAACATGTGTTCAAAGTTTCATTAGCAATAGTTCTGGTTTTGTTTGATCATATGATTTTGTTTTTAAATTTTTATTTCTTTTAAAATTATATGTTTTCTTGTCTTCAAGTAAAAACCTCATACTCCCTTAATATAATTTCGACCCTGACATTTTTGTTTCTTACGCAACATTTTTGCTCTCATTCTCTATTTTTAAAATTAAGCCTATCTATGAACCAAATTGTTTTGTCTTCTTTTTCGCATTTTGAAATACTAATCTCAAAAGCTTATCCAAATTCAAAAATAAAAATAATTTTTGGAAAAGGTTTTGTGGGTTTTTAAAATTTGGTTAGAAGTAGACAAAAAGTGGAATCGTTATTCGTAAAAATGAGGAGACTGTCAATAAAACAAGTTTATAATTAGAAGAATACCATCATTATCAAATTTAGCTTTACTTCTGATTTTCTTTCTAAAAAAAATTAAGCTTGTTTATTATATATTTTTTTCTTTTTTAGAAAACGTAGTCAACTTTCTTTTAAACACGTGCTTGGTGCTAAATATATGTTTTAGTCCCTAACGCTCCCTAACCTTTTTTGGATATTTCTTTCATTTAGTTTCTATTGTTTAAAAAGTTACAATTTTGTCATGTTTTAACAATTTTCAATTTAATCCACCACCATTAGTAAATGTTAAAATGGCTGGTTATAAACTTATATGACATAATATTCAATGAATTGACAAAAGTTTAGAGGAGAAAAACGTCATCTTAAATTTGAAAAGTTCATATGGATAGCCTCAGCTCTCCATGCAGCAGTAAACTTTGGACAATATTCTTATGGTGGTTTCTTTCCCAACAGACCATCAACCAGTAAAAGATTATTGCCTGAAGAAGGCACTCCTGAATATGAAGAGCTCAAGTTGAATCCTGAGAAGGCTTTCCTGAAAATGATTTCTTCACAATGAAAAGATAATATTGTAGTTGTCTCAATAATTGCAATTTTATCGATGCATTTTTCTGATGAGGTCTATTTAGGGCAAAGAAGCAATGCAGAATGGACTTCGGATAAAGAGCCTTTGGAAGCATTTGAGAGGTTCAAGAGGAGATTAGCTGAGATTGAAGACATGATTTTAAGAAGAAACCAAGATCCTAGGTTGAAGAACCGAGTTGGACCTGTAAACATGCCATACACTCTACTCGTTCCAACCAGCACAAAAGGCCTCACAGGCAAAGGAATTCCTAATAGCATATCCATTTGAAAAAGCTTTGTGATGTCTGTTTGTAATTCCATTGCACTACTTTTGGTTTATTAAGTGACAGCCAGCAAGCAATACAAACGAAAACAATGGAGATAGACCAATATATATATGTTTGAATGGCTTCTGGTTGTTTTGAGTTTTGATTTTATTTTATGTACTTATTGATGAATTTTAGGGAATGATTAATATGATGTATATTTTTGCTAGCTAACAGGTCAATTATGGTGACTATAACTCTTTCATAGATGTGGATCTAGACTCACCTGGTTGACATCCCAGTCAGCTAAAGGCCAAATTAGAATATAGTCTTATTTAATATGTTGGGAGCATGTGCATTTGTTTCCTTTCTTCTTCGTGAGAGTGATTCTAAAGGTAGAGAGTATTGAAGTAGAGTTGAGAATTTGAGTGCACCGATTCTAGAATTTTCTTTCATGTATGATCGATTATGATCTTGAGAGTTTAAATTGATGATGAGAGATGGAATGATTCCTCTGTAAAAGTGTACATTTGCTGATCTTGACGATCAGTTGATGGCCTCACAGTGGATTGTATATCTAATTTAGGAATCGAACCACTCTAAACTGTGTGTGTTTATGAAGAGCTCAAGTGGAATCCCGAGAAGGTTCTTCATGAAAATAATCATTTTGCTACTACTGTAAAAATTCAGCAGCCTTCAACCATTTTTCAGCAGCAACAACGGGTATTACTTACCCAACAACAACTCAACCAAAGGCTAATTCCCACAACATAAAGCCAATATATGGGGCAGATTCTCAGCATCTCAATCAAGACATTTCAGCCCAGTTATAGCTCTCAATCAGTGACCAAAGACAGACTTATTTCTCTTTCAATCAGTAACCAAAGACAGCACCAATTGTGCTGTTACCGTTGGTCAAATACAGCCCATCAATTGCGTGCTTACTGTTTGATATGTTTTCCTTTTATGAATGCATTGCCTTATTCTGTGTATTGACAGTTAGTCTTTAACAAAGACTGATTACTTTCCTTATGCCCTTTCTTTTTTTTTTTCTGCGTGCAATTCTTTAAAACCTCCTTTGTACGTTTGTTTTCCAGCAACTAGATTTGGCGTGTGAATAAAATACTGCAGTCTTTTTTTCTCCACATTGTTTATGGTATCAGAGCATTTGCACGTAGAAAACAAAAATTCCGATCCTGCAACAACTATTTCACCAACTATTCACATGGCCAAAGTAGAATCAACACTCACCATCCAATCCTTTCATCAGTGTTCTAGTCTAATCTCCATCAAATTCAGCACCACCAATTACCTATAATGGAAATCATAGGTTCTCCCACTCGTGAAAAGCCTTGGTGTTGAGCATCACTTGACAGAAAATAGTCCGCCTAAGGAAGAGATCGTTGATAAGGATGGAAAAACAGAAATCAAATGTAATCCTCTTAATTGTTAGGAGGTGCGATAAAATATAATCAATCTAAATTCTCTTTTAAATTCAGACAATAAATATTTTATCTCAAATCTTATATCAGGTTCTGGTTCCAAATGCTGTGAAATAAACAATTTAGAACTCACAAGCTTAAAAGAATAGATAAACCAACCTAAACTTCTAAGCGACAAGAACGATAATTAAATCAAGTTTAAGGGAAGAGAAATTGACTCCAGATTTATACTGGTTCACCCAATGTGGGCTACGTCCAGTTCTCTGCTACCGATGCAGGTTCCATTAAATCGTCGAGAAGCAAAATTACAAGAGTTTACAACGCTCAAGAATGATTTCTCTCACTTTTCTCTTGAGGAAAAGGCTCTCGAATCACTCTAACAATAGCTCACAACACTCTCAATGGAAGAATAAAACGCTCTTTCAAACAACCCAAAAAAAAAACTTTTCACCCAAGCAAGCTGCTCACTGTTTTTATTTTTCTTCCTCTGTTTTCGTAAGAAACCCACCTGCAGCCTTCCTCTTTTTTTTTCTGTCCGAAAAAACACTAGGTGCAACCACATACAATTGAACTAGGTTAATTGTAAATGAAAATGGGCCAAAGGGTAATGGGCTTGATTATTTGTTTTGGGCTCCATTCTTAACAATCTCCCACTTGGAGACAAAAACAAGCAACGTGTCTCCCCAACAACGGTAGCGCTCCTCTCTACTCATGGAGAAGTCTAACTGAAGTTCTACACAACTTTAGTTTGTCAACAAGAATAGCCTTGGTAAGCATATCGGCTGGATTCTAACTCCCTGGAATCTTTTTTTAAGCACCAAGCACTCCATCTTCCAAAACTGATTTGATAAAATGGTACCTCACCTATATGTGTTTCGCTCTCGAATGAAACACTGGATTCTTTGCTAAATGAATAGCACACTGACTATCACTGAAAGAATGAACTTTTCATTCCGCAGCGGAAGCATTGAATCGTCTTTGATTTTATTTAAAATTAAACTTAAAAACTAAGGTTAAGCAAACTTACTTGTATTAAATATAGAGATATTTCAGGCGGATCTTTATCTCCTCCATAAAATCTTCCTGGCTATGACTCGAACACAGAACCAAGGCTTGTGGGAGCCTCTTGAAAGAAAATCCTCAAGGGATTGGAGAGGAAAAAGTCTAGAGAGAATTCTCTTAATTCTCTATTGAGGAGATGTGTGTTCTATGAAGAGTGCACAATGGTTCACCCTTAAGGTCCTATTTATAGTGATATAGGGAAGATAATTAAATAATATATTTTAATATCTAATATTTTAAAATATATTTATCTAACCAATTTGAATCTTATTCAAACCTTTTAAAATTCTCCTACGACATCTATTTCCTAATTTGAATCCAATTCAAATTTAATAAATATCTTTTCTTTAATGTATCTAATATACATTAATTATTTTAATATTTAATGTATCAAATACAATAAATATATTTTCCTCTTTTATATTTAATATATCTAATATATTAAATATTAATTTGAACACTTAAAATTAAATATTAATTTGAACATTTCAAATTTTTTCTTTCAACTATATTGATCTTTTAGTGTTGCTATAAGCTAGCTAGGGGACCTTATGGACCCACAGATTATAAGCTCCAATGAAACAAAATTAATTAATTAAAGAGTTTAATTAATTAATTTTCATTCATTAACTCTAGGGTCACTCCACTATAGACCTAGAGTTGCACTCTTATGCACTGTACGTAGGACAAGTTGTATCCATGGATATAATCACTACATGCAAATCGATCCTTCACGAGTTGTTCTTAATTACAACTAGGTCAATAGTCCGTTTTACCCCTGTAATTATATCTTGCACCTTAAGTACCACTGATTCTTTAATGAATAATTTGTTTATGATCCAACCATAAACTAAGTCCCTCTCGGGCCAGTGAGAGGATAGGGCCCCATTGTTCAAGTCCAGAAATCAACACTTAAGGGAACTACTCATCTACTTACCCTATATGGGAATGAGTGAATTCTATCTTGTGAGATTATGTTCCCAGCTCCCTATTTGGTCAAGTCCCCAAAATGATAGGTTTATTGAATCGGCTACAAAAGCCACTCTCACCCATGCAAATCAAAGGACAAGCCCTCACAGGCAGGAGTTCATAACTCACTCAGGATTAGATTGAGTCACATATGATCATCTTTTGTTAAATTGTTAACAACTTTTGTTAACTATTTAGTAGCTTCACTTGGAACCAATTTATTAACACTATCTCACCTTATTAAAGGTTTGTAGTCTTTTATAAAAATTATATTTGTCATACAAATACCTTATTCGTTTTAGGATTAGATAAAAGACCATTTTGTACTCCTTAGGGGTGACCTATACTTAGGCTTATCTTTGAACATATGCAAGCTTTTTAGGCTTGTTTCAGGATGTGAGCTTAACATTTCCAAAAGGTGAAGTGTTGTAAACTAGTTTTACTACTCTTCTATAATCTCAGAATTGTCTCATAGACACGTTTGGAGGGAATAATGTTCACTATGCAATCTCTATTGCATATTCTATCCAGAGTCTTGCAATGGCCTGTAACTCACTATTGATGTGACCATGTCCAACAAGGCTTTGTTTCTCCTCTTGAAGTACAATTTCACATAAATGCGCTTGGAATTTTAAATAATTGGGATAAAACTCTATCAATTAGTCTTAGTATGTAAGGTTCCTGTACTTTCGATTATGATCTGATCATAATTTCTTGATAGACTTACCTAATTGACGTGAGCTTGTCGAGGGCTCATCAAATTACAATTTATAAACCGATTCTAAGCTACTTGTAACATTGAGTGGACCGGGTCGATCTCAGGGAATCGATTATTAATTTCTCAAATTAAATTTGCAAATGAGAAAACAATTAAAAAGGGGGATTTTTTTGTTTTTATAAATAAAATAAAACATAAGCAAATAAAAATAAAGATAGATCAAATCTTACCAAGTTCCAATTCAAAGGTGTGGTTCTACTCAATTGCAGAAATTGATCATAGGCATTCAAAGTATTTAAATTTAACAATGCACGCACTTGGTCAACTTATTAGGAAACCCCAAAAAGTAGCAAAGCCCTAAGGTCGTTAACTCTAACAAACGTCAAGTTAACGCTAATTACCTAAACAATTTTGACGAAACCACTCCAAATTATTTAGATAAAGGCATTAAGTGCTTTGGAAGGACCAAGAAAACTAATTAGATGAAATAACTTTAATCTAATTAAGATGCTCCTTTAATTCCTAGAATTAAACATGCAAGCCATGTAATATGAAAACCCACAAAACATACACATGTAATAATCCTAACGCTACCGGTTCAATCAACATGACAATTACGGATCATGTATCATGATTAGCAATCAAACATGTAAAGAGAATGATGCGTCAATTCAATCAAAAACAAATGCTTATAAATTAACACGGGAATCAAAGAATACTTGCAATTAAAAGAAAACTACGTTAAGGTTTAAGCCTCACAATATTGCAATTGATTACAACCAACTTCTGAACTGGAAACATGGAGTTTAGCCAAGCATCGTGATAGTATATCTCCCGTTAAACATGGTTCGATTTGCTACAATAAAAGTGTAAAAGTAGAAGGAGAAAAGCTCTCAAAAGCTCTCTCTAAAAGTCTAAGCAAATGAGGCAAAAGTCCAAACCCTAGAGTGAAAAAGTGCTATAAATAGGGCTAGGGCAACATTGAGATGTCGTGGGTGGCGTTGAGACGCTGCTCTAGAAAAAAAAGGAAAGAATAATTTCTCGTATGTGTGGCGTTGAGCGGCGTCGAGCATGGCGTTGAGGCGCTATTGACGTTGAGCAAGTCAAACGGCGGCGTCCAGTAGCATTGAGCAAAGACAGAATCTTAGAGTTGAGCGGCGTTGAGACGCTATTGGCATTGAGCATAGCGTTGAGCGGCGTTGAGATGCTGCTCCTTGGACAGATTTGGTATTTTTTTTCTCTAACTTTTCGCTTAGGTGTCCAAATGACCTCCGGTTTGGCTCGTTTGAATCGTTATTCGACATAGAGTCTCCAAATACGCTTTTTGCTCGAATCCCTACAAAATAAACATGAAAAAACATAAAAACTATCCAACTAACAAGAGTTAAGTGTGATTAAATAAAACTTTATATGTCCTATCACTAATCGATTTTCAACTTTACCCTTAATTTACTTGAACTTTTCAAAAATTTAGACTTATGTTGTATTAAGTAAATATACTTGTACCTTGAATGATCATCAACTAGAGTGATGAAATATTCATGATTTTATTGGGCATTTACATTCACTGGACCACTTGGATCAAAATATGTAAGCCCAAAGTATTCTTTGGCTTTATAGCCTTATCTAATAAAGCCCCAACGATTATCTTGCATGAAAGGCAAGATCTACAGACATGTAAAGTAATTAATTCTAACTTTTAGAGAATTACCTCTTACTAGTTTTTTCATTTCATTCAAGTTAATGTTAATCAACCTTAAATGTCAAAGTCAAGTATCGTCTTTTAGGAGAAAACAATATGTCTTTCTATTCTGGATTCAATAATCATGAATATCTCAGTATTTTATAGTATGATATAGTCAACATTTAACATATACAAATTGTTTTTATTTTCAGCTGAATGTATTTTCAAACAATTTTGAAAATATAAAAATAATTCATACTATATGAACCTTTTAGTAATAAAGTTTGAGAAATTGAATTTCTCTTGTGGTAATAAAACACCACATTCAACATTGATTAACAATTATTACTTAATGACATCTTAATGTCTCTCACTACACTAACTGAGATGAGCTTCCTGGTTCCAACTTGTAGAAACTATTCTTGAAGGAGTTAATATTAAGAATGAGGAAGCAATTTTGGATCTTAAGCACTCTAATTTGATCAATTTTATCATACAAAAAACATGCTCAAAACTGGAAAAAACGAAGAATAAGAACACATACCTTTGTAGCTCAAAATTCTCTTAATCCGTGGGCTTTTCTTTGAACACAAACTAGTTGTGGACCTCCTCTAGAGTATTCCCTACTATCCTTAGGCCTTGGAACAGATTGTGGGATCTTTGATTGAGAGAATTTGGAAGAAGAATGAGTAATGGTCTAATAACAAATGGCTAGAGAATTTTCTTCAAAAATCTCTTATTTTTCTCTTTTCTTATCTTCTTAATTGTGTTTCTTCTATATATAGAGAAACAACAAGCTTCTATTTTTACTTAGTGAAGAAGCCAACACATTGAAGACAAGAACTTGTTCATTAAGTAATGAATTTGGTCCATATTTCATTTCTAAATGAATTTGAATTTTCTTTTAATTTTAATTCAAAATTAATATAAAATCAATTTTAATTAATTAAACAATTTAATTAATTTTAAATAAATATTTAATTTAATATCAAATATCAAATTAAATAATTGGACCAATCCCAATTTCTCAAAACGAACGTTCGAACATGAATCCCTATTCATGTTTTAAACCGAACCAATATTTAAATCATATTTAAATATTTCCACCTCTTCTTTATCATAGTTCAATTCATAATTAAGCTATGAAACGGTAAGTATATCGCATATAATTAACTTTTTCTCCCAAATTTGAATTTGAACAATTCAAATTCTTTTCTATCAAATTGTTACAAGGCTTAGTCCGAGCTAGTAAGGAGAACCTAATGGACCTACAGATCATGAGCTCCAACTGTAACGACCCGAACCTACAACGACTCTCTAAAGCGGAAGCACGACCTAGTTACCTTGCTCATGCCCGAAAATTTCGGCAACATGACGGCGTAACTAGGAGAAAACCCAAAATTTACAACATCCTGATAAGAATAGAAACACTTCTATAACTCAGATAAAACGCTCAGCATTCAACAAACTACGGCAAATATGCTGAGCTTCACATCAAACACAGGATTTTAAGAAACTCTAACCAAATATACGATAACTAAAGAATATTTAGATTTTTACAACCAACACACTACATCAGAGAACGAAGAAACAAAACTAAAGGCTATACAAGAAAAAGAAGTTTGGTGGAGTCTCCATAGTCTCGTCAAGTCATCACCTACGTCACCCGCCTCGAGAATGTGCTCAAATCTGCAAAACAAACAAAGTAGCAAACATGAGTATAAACATACTCAGTAAGTAGCCCACTTAAGGGTCCAAAACTTCAAGATAACCTACCACGGAGGCAAACTTTCTTTACTTACACATGGGCTCATACTTCAAATATTTTCCTCAAATATTTACTTCAGTTATTTAAATGCTCATTCAACCAAACTTCGACTTTTACCGCCTCCTGACTCAAATTTCGTGTCACGTCTGCGAGTCCTGTTACTCAGAACCCAAACCTGTGAAGATCCATAACCCTCACACCCATCTCAATAGATAAATCTCCCCTAAGTTAACACATAGGCGCTAGGGAACGCATTTTCTACGCTCAACATAATGGGGAATCATCTTTCAGCTAGCACACGACAATAGGAAACATATCCCTATGCTCAACACAGTGGGGATTCACCCCTAAGCTAGCTCACAGGCGCTAGGGAACACATTCTCTACGCTCAACATAAATCTTTGGGGTCCTCGCCCCCATGCTAGCTCCCACGGCAATAAGGATCGTAACCCTTATGCTCGTCACACATCTCTAGGGATAACGCCCCTATGCTAGCCAACATAAATCTCTGGGGTCTTCGCCCCTATGCTAGCACCCACGGCAATAAGGATCGTAACCCTTATGCTCGTCACACATCTCTGGGGATAACGCCCCTATGCTAGCCTCATCAACACAAAAGTTGTCCTGGCACGTATATCTGTCTCTTAATCTCAACTCATCAACCATCCCACTACCACACGCACACCCTACCTGAGTCCATCCCGGTATGGCATTGTCTCGAGCACTACCAACGAGCCATGTAACTTAGGTTGACTAAGGTCGTGAAAGAAAGTAACTCTCACGCCTCCATACAATAAAACATCACCCCTCTATGCTAGCATCCACGGCAATAAGGATCGTAACCCTTATGCTCGTCACACATCTTTGGGGAATCACCCTTAAGCTAGCACCACAGGCCATAAGGATCGCAATCCTTATGCTCAACATAATGGGGAACCATCTCTCAGCTAGCTCACAGGCGCTAGGGAACACATTCCCTACGCTCAACATAAATCACGCTCACAGGCGCTAGGGAACACATTCCCTACACTCAACACATCTAGTCAACCTAGAGTTACAGACTCGCCTCAAGAGAGACATAAGATCAGGTGGCTCTTATTTTATCAAGCTCTTTGCATTTTCGCACTACTTTTGGAACCTCTAAGGTAGTCTACCACACCAACATCATTTGTTATTTCCAGACCACATTCGCAACCTGGCCCGAAGTTTACAAGCACATACCTGTGCTACCGGCACATAGCCCTCTATCCTTTTATTCCAGATGTTTATATAACTAGACAACTTCAAGCCCAATACCAACATCCTTAGATTAATTCAGTCAATCAGTCCATACTCCACCTATACATATTTATGTTCACATATATAACCACCATTATCCACAAACATGAGCTAAATTCATCTAATTACGAACATAGGTAACTCCTTAAGGTATTCAGTTCGAAGCACTGCATGCCCTTAAGGTGAACTAAATCAGCCTCCAACCCAACCTCTCCAGCGCCCTGCACCCAGTCAACTCATCCACAACCCGATAATCCTAAACCTCCACCAACCTTTCAAGTATTTCAATGCTCATTTCTATAACCAAGCTCTAACAAGTCACATACACAACACATAGCACCTGGCTTGGACCCCTTGGATATCATACTAGCAATTGATAGACACAAGCGTTCCGAAATAAAGTAAGCCCCTACTACCATTTTGACACTTGCTTAAGCAACTTAAGCTCAATCACCAATCATGATAGTTTAGCCAATCATACTATGACCCACATATTCATATAGACATGCATATTTAATCACAAACACCACAAACATGAATCAAACTCATTTAAATCCAACCTTGGCAAACTCTTAATGTTCTACACATGCTAACTACAATAACTCAACGCTTTGAGCACCCAACTCTATTACGACCACTTACTTAGGCCACTTTTGGTTTAAACAACCTCCACACCAAATTCTCTAAATAAATCATGCTTCAAGAACATAGTATTTATACATACTTTCACAATTTCCAAACTGTCAAACACACATCAATTTAAATGGAAACTTAAAGGGGCTTAAATCCAACTTGCTACTTACATAAGCCGAATAAATAATTTACGAGCTTGATTCTTGCCCTCAATTCGATAGTTTGATCCTTCAATC
This sequence comes from Trichosanthes truncata, assembly GCA_033996785.1. Taxonomy (NCBI): domain Eukaryota; kingdom Viridiplantae; phylum Streptophyta; class Magnoliopsida; order Cucurbitales; family Cucurbitaceae; genus Trichosanthes; species Trichosanthes truncata. The sequence continues at coordinate 38,605,945 of JAWPNB010000004.1, read as the reverse complement.
GATATCCTGAAATAAAGTCCATTGGTTAACGATCGATCCAATTAAAATCCTTAATTAAATTCGATTGAGTAACGAAATTACCCAAGTCAAAACACGATCGTAACCGGGACCGTTCGAGCTCGAAATTTGGAATCGGAGACGGCGACGCGTGGCAACGCTTGACGATCCATTTTTTTTGAGCCGATCTGGTGCGCTCGGAACTTCGGTGAGCTCCGGTGAGGCATTTGCGAGCAGATCCGGCTCGTGAACTTCGAATTTGGACAGAATCGGCCCCTTCCGGTCAGATTCGTGCTTAAACCAACGACTTGCTGCGAGAATGAACTCCGGCGAGCAGTCGGCACTCGCGAAATCGCTACTGCCGACGTGTATCTGCGACGGAGACGGGAGCTGGGTTGAAGTCGGCGGCTCCGTCTGCTGCTTGCGGCGGGAGAGTGAGAGAGACACGGAGAGAAAGAGAGACACGGCGGAAGAGAGAGAGACACGGCGGGAGAGAGAGAGAGAGGAAATCGGAAGGGAGAAAGGAAAAAAAAGTGGAGATGGGTTGTCGGGAGGAAGAAGAAGAGAGAAAAGAAAAAAAATAAAAATAAAATAAAATAATAATAAATAATAATAATAAAGTGGATAAGGATGGGCCTTTTCTTTTATTTTTCTTTTATTTTTCTTTTTATTTTTCTTTTCTTTTATTTTTTTTTTAAAACAACTTTCCAAATTTGCCCTTTTTCTCATTCCAAATTTCAAAATTAACGTCCCTGAACTAACCGGGCGTTACACCATCGATACGAGATTAACCGGCCAAACTCTTTAGCCTAGCTAATCAACATTCATTAACCACCGAGAAACTCCACGAAAGCCTAGTGGTTGCACTCTCCTCACTGTTGAGCGTAGGGAATGCGTTCCCTATCGCCTGTGTGCTAGTCTAGGGATGATTTCTCTATTGAGATGAGTGTGAGGGTTATAAACCTTCACAGGTTTGGGTTCTAGGTTACAGGACTCGCAGGTATGACACGAAGTTGGGGTCAGGGAGTGGTGAATGTGGAGGAAGGTTAAATGGACTTTTAGAATAACTGGAGTAAGTATTTGAAATCTAAGCACGAGTGTGAGTAAGGGCAGTTTCCTTCTTGGTATGGTTTCTTTAAATGTTGGACTCTTAAGTGGGCTACTTACTGAGTATGTTTATACTCATCCTTGCTACTTTGTTTGTTTTGCAGTTGATGCATGTAAAGGAGGCGGGTTACGGAGGAGACGGCTTGACAAGACTATGGAGACTCCACCAAATTTCTTTTCCCTGTTTTCGCTTTTAGTTTTGTTTCCTTGTTCTTTGATGTGTGTTTGGTCTGTAAATCTTAAATATTCTTTAGTCATCGTGTAATTGGCTAGAGTTTTCCTAGAATCCTGTGTTGATGTTGAAGCTCAGCATATTTTTCGTAGTTTGTTGGATGATGAGCGTTTTATCTGAGTTATTGAAGTGTTTTCATTCTTATCAGGTTGTTGTAAATTTTTGGGTTTCTTATAGTTACGCCATCATGTTGCCGAAATTTTGGGCATGAACAAGGTAACTAAGTCATGCTTCCACATTAGAGAGTCATAGTAGGTTGAGGTCTTTACATGAGGTATTCATCATCTCTAACTTCATGAGTATTTCTCGTGTATACTTCTTTTGAGTGATATGATAACCATCAGAGATATGCTGAACTTCAATGCCCAAAAAGTAGTGAAGTTTTCCAAGATCTTTTATGGAAAATTATGTACCTAACTTAGAAATAAGAGTGTTAACAAAGTTTGGTTCATTACAGTGATAATGATGTCATCCACATAGACCAACATAGTATAAGAACATTTTCCAGTTTGTAAATGAAGAGAGATGGATCAAACTTACTAAAGCTAAAGCCTATATGTAGCAGAAATTGAAAGAGACGATCGAACCAAGCTCTAGGAGCCTGTTTGAGACCATAAATAGCCCTTTTTAATTTGCATACATGATTAGGGAAGTTAGAGTTAATGAAACCTGAAGGTTGAGTCATGTAGACATCTTCCTTGAGAAAGCCATGAAGGAAAGCATTCTTCATGTCCAATTGTCTGAGATTCCAATTGTATGAGGCTGCAAGAGCGAGGACAAACCTAATTGTAGCCACCAATCTAGCTTTTTGCCTTTCTATTGTACCATCTTCATTAAGTTTGGTTTTGAATATCCATTTGCACCCTATAATGTTAGTATTGATATGTTTACTTACCAATTCCCATGTATTATTTTCATAGAGAGCTTGAAGTTCTTCTTCCATAGCTTGCCTCCAAATTGGTAGTTTAAGAGCAACCTTGTAGCTTTTGGGCTCATTGTACTGAGCTGTGAGTAAAAGTGCCGTGGGAAGTTGAGTGACTACAGCTTGTTGTTTAGCTTTTAGTCTTGTGATCATAGGGTAATTGGTAGTGTTGGTATTTTGAGTTGGAGGTTGTGTAATTGTGGAGACTGAAGGGTTGCACTTCTGTGGTACTCGATATTTGTGCGATTATCTGCAACATCAAAAACCAGATCAATATATAGGGAGTTATTAATATCAAGGAAGTTACTTGAGCGGTCTTGTTCTTGTGCATCTATACTGGCTTTAGTGTCTAGATTTTGACTGTTTATAGTTGGGCTGCACAGTCTAGATGAGGTATGTCCTGTAGTGTTTGAAGTATCCATAGTCTTGTCATGGCAATCAACATTTTGGTGTTCAAGATTCCCTTCATTGGACAAGTTTTTATTGTGTATGTCTTGAGTTTGGATGATTGATTGTTCATCATCAAGCTGGAATTTAGAATGTTTGATCAACTCAGGTTGCACATTAATCTTGATGGTCGGTCGTGATGGGTGAGGCATCTACTATGGATGGACTGCACCATTCCTCAACATCTGTAAAGGTAGTTATATCTAGATATTGACAATGTGAAGTTGAGTTAGTTGTATGATTAGCAAACGCAAACAATTCCTCATCAAAAATGACATGTCTTGAAATAAAAACTTTGTTAGTTTTAGGATCAAGGCATCTATATCCCTTATGAGTAGGGCTATATCCTACAAACACACATGGGTAAGTTTTATATGCAAACTTATCTTTGGCTTGACTCCTCACGTAAGGATAGCACCTGCATCCAAAAACTTTCAAGTTGTTGTAGTTAGTAGGCTTGTGATACAACATCTCAAATGGGGATTTCATTTTTATGGAAGATAAAGGCATTTTATTTATGAGATAAGAGGCAGTTAAGAAGCTATCGACCTAGTACTTGAGAGGCATATTAGACTGAAAGAGTAGAGCTAAACCTGTCTCGACTAGGTGCCTATGTTTCCTCTCAGCTACCCCATTTTGTTGAGGAGTGTAAGGACATGACATTTGGTGATGAATCCCATTTTGATCTAAGAATGGTTTGAGTCTCAAAGAGGTGAATTCTCCTCCACCGTCGGTTTGCTTATGAAATTTAACAAAACAATCATAGATATGTGCTTTCCTTTTTAAGGGAAATAACCAAGTATATCTAGCATGGTCATCAATAAAATTTGCATAATATTTGAACTTTTGACAAGATGGAGTAGGAGATGGTCCCCACAAGTCGCAGTGTAATTTATCAAAAGGGGACATGCTTATTTCATTATGAGTGGGAAAAGGTAATCTATAGCTTTTACTTAATTGACAAATTTCACAAACAGTAGTTAATTTCTTCCAATCTGAGACAGTAGAGAGAATGCTTATTTAAAATTTTAACTGAATTTGCATTAAGATGGCCTAGTCTCTTATGCCACAACGAGTAAGGTAGATAGCATTTGTTTTTTTTATAGCAGAGAAGACATAATTATTACCTAGGCTTAAATCAGAAGCAGGCAAAGCAGGAGCAAAACTGGACACATCAGATAGCAATTGTAATTCAGTAGTAGAAAGTAATCTTGAAGCAATTGATATTGTATTAAAAGCAGAAGTAGTAAATTCAGTAGAATTTGAAGCGTTTGAGTCATCAACCACAACAGAATTTATTTTGGTAATTGGAATAGTCTCATCACATAACTTTGGATCAAAAGATGAGGCATTAGAGGAAGAGAAAATTAAATTATCAGCAGAATTTAAATTGACAACATTGGGCTGAATGTTTATATCAGCAAAAAAGACAGCAGCACGTGGTATTTTTGACATCTCAAAAGCATAGAGTCCTTCCCTTTTAAGTCCCCTTGCTAGTATCTGTCCCTGTTTGCTCTTTACAACAAAATCATTGGTATTAAATTCAATTGAACAATCATTGTCATTTGTAAGTTTACTGACAGATAAAAGATTCTTTTTAATTTCAGGTACCACTAGCATGTTCTTTAATTTCAAGCAACTATCATGTGAGTGAATGTTCCCATGACCTATATGAGTGATTTTAAGTCCATCTTCATTACCTACAAATAACCGTTCTTTTCCTTTATAAGCATGAGCAATTGTTGTCTTACCTAAGTCATTGACTACATGAGTCGTGGCACCTGAGTCAGCATAGAGTGTTGGATCCAAGGTATCTTCAAACGTGAGGGCGGCTAAGGCCTTTGGAATATCTTCCACTCGATAAGAGTGATCAAACCTATTCCAACACTTTAATGCAGTATGATTAGTTCTGCCACATATTTGACACTGAATGGACTTACCTTGATTTGTGTTATGTGTAGAAGAGTAAGTCATATGTCTAGGAGTCGAAGAGTTTGGAGAAGATGATCTTGTTGTGTTGTTGTAAGAAGAATGTGTTGGGATTTATGCCCTAAAGCCTCGTAATTAATAATTTATTTAATAATAAATAATAATTTTGATTATTTTATTTGCAATATAATATTATCCATTATATGAAAAATCCAAGGTTATTAGTATAATCTTGAATAGTATGTGGTTGACATACGAGAGGATCATGTTCAAGAAATAACTTAAAGAGTCATAGTATATGGATAAGGTTGGATGCTTTATCCTGGTAACACTATTGATACGGCCCACTTTGTAATAGTTACAAATGGTTTGATCCAAATCATTCATGTGGAGACATGTAAGTGGGGGTATCTTATACAATGAGTTTGTATAAGACTGGACCACGAAATATTTAATCTCTCTTTATAAATCCGTTAATTGAGAAGATTAATATTTCATCAGGATGATCATATGTGACTCGATCTTAATCCTGAGTGAGTTATGAACTCCTGCCTGTGAGGGCTCGTCCTTTGATTTGCATGGGTGAGAGTGGCTTTTGTAGCCGATTCAATATGCCTACCATTTTGGGGACTTGACCAAATAGGGAGCTGGGAACATAATCTCACAAGATGGAATTCACTCCTTCCTATATAGGGTAAGTAGATGAGTAGTTCCCTTAAATGCTGATTTCGGGACTTGAACAATGGGGCCCCACCCTCTCATTGGCCCGAGAGGGACTTAGTTTATAATTAGATTATAAACATATTGTTCATTAGAGAATCAGTGGTACTTAAGGTGCAAGATGTAATTATAGGGGTAAAACGGACTTTTGACCCAGCTGTAATTACGAACAACTCGTGAAGGATCGACTTGCATGTAATGATTATATCTATGGACACAACTTGTTCTACAGTGCATAAGAGTGCAACTCTAGGTCTATAGTGGAGTGACCTATAGTTAATGAATGAAAATTAATTAATTAAAGAGTTTAATTAATTAATTTTGTATCATTGGAGTTTATAATCTGTAGGTCCATAAGGTCCCCTTGCTAGCTCATAGTAACACTAAAAGATCAATTTAGTTGAAAGAAAAATTTGAAATGTTCAAATTAATATTTAATTTGAAGTGTTCAAATTAATATTTAATATATTAGATATATTAAATATAAAAGAGGAAAATATATTTATTGTATTTGATACATTAAATATTAAAATTTGAAATGTTCAAATTTAATATTTAATTTGAAGTGTTCAAATTAATATTTAATATATTAGATATATTAAATATAAAAGAGGAAAATATATTTATTATATTTGATACATTAAATATTAAAATAATTAATATATATTTGATATATTAAATAAAATATATTTATAGAATTTGAATAAGATTCAAATAAATAAATATCGTAGGAGATTTGAATAAGATTCAAATAAATAAAAGATATATTTTAATATATTAGATATTAAAATATAATATTTTAATAATGGCAAAGATCTTCCCTTGGTCTCTATAAATAGAACCCTTGGGTTGAAGCATTCTACACAACACACATCTCTTCAATAGAGAGAATTAGAGAATTCTCTCTAGACCTCTTTCTCTCCAATCCCTTGGGGATTTTCTTTCAAGAGGCTCCCACAAGCCTTGGTCCTGTGTTAGAGTCATAGCAAGGAAGACTTTGTGGAGGAGATAAAGACCCGCCAGAAGAATATCCATATTTTCAAGGTATTTATTGCTTAAACCTTAATTTATTGTTTAATTCAAAATAAAATCAAAGAAGATCCAATGCTTCCACTACGGGATGAAGAGTTCATTCCTATCAGAATGGACATTTCCCCCTCTTCCCCTTCCTCTTTAACTACCTTCCCCTTCCTTTTCCTCTATGGCTGAGGAACGCTTGATTTATGTTAGGTAGAGTGCTTTTTTCTTCTTCAGCTTCCACGAGGTTCATTTGCTCATGTGCTTTCAAGGCTAAGACAAATTGGTTGAAAGTAGGTAGGGAGCCTTTGAAAGCATAACAGTTCTAAATTCCTTATAACTATTTCCCAAACCTCTAGCTAAAGTAAAAACTTTACTTACATCATCTAAAGGTTTCTTCATGGCAGCTAGCTTATCACACAAAGCTTTAAATTGTTTCATATATTCTTCAAGAGACAAGTTACCCTTTTTCAAACAATGTAATGACTCACTGATATGGATCTCATTTTCTTTGGTTATAGCTAATAAAGTTTCTTCTCAAGGTTTCCATACCTGATAGGCTGAATCTAAACCTTCAATCATGGCTAGAACTTCCTTAGAGATGATCCCAAGTAACCATGAGGTTAACAAGCCATCATTGTTGAGTCAAGTCTGCAATTTTGGATCAGTTTCTGATTTTTCTTCGTTGTTGATCATTTCTGCCTTTGGATGGCTGTCTTCAGTCAAGTGGTGCATAACTCCAAGACTCCTTACCAAGGTCAGAACTTGCAATCTCCATAACAAAAAATTTGAGGGGCTTAGCTTAATTGAGATTAAGCTAGAACACTGATGGAATGATTGAATAGTAAGTGTCACCTCTATTTTGGCCATTTTTCTTCCGTTTATTGTGATAAGCACGAAGAAATTTGAGTTTGGAAAAAGGAGAGGAGCTTTTGATTGAGAGAATGAGTTGAATATGACACAAAAACATAATAGAAATCAAGAATACTTGCTTATCAGTCGTGAATATACAAGCTCATCCTTCTAACTAGCACATAGGTAAAAATATAAAAGGAATGAATTGAGTTGTAAAGGAAAACAAAGAATCAAATTATCTAAGGAAATTAAAAAAAACAATTAGTGATCAATATCATGGCTGATTTACGGATCAGAAATTGACAACAAGACTATGTCAATTTCTGAGATGTTGATTCCTTAATGCAAGGCTGAAATTATGGAGCTCCAATTTGACCTTGATTGAGAGTTGTACTGTAGGTGGAGTTGTCGTCTTTTTCATCACCTTCCACTTTTGAAATTTTCAAATTTGTAATAAATGAGTGTGAGGAATTAGCCAAACATGTTGTAACCCAGGGAAAGGTACCAAAAACTGAATACTGAAAAGTACACTAAACATGTTGTAACCAAGAAACGTACTCGGATGTATTTCAATCTTTTTCCCTTAACTTAAAAATCTTTTAATTATACTCTAAAATTTTAAAATTTTGATTCTAATAAAATTTTATTGTTAATATTATTAGAATATAAATATGACATGTTGATTAGAGTAACAAGTGATGATTTTGTGTAGAAAGTCAATTGGTAGTACCAAACATTAAGTTAGGTTAATAAAATGAGAATAGGTGCGAGTAAAAAAATCAGATTAAAATATTTTACCCACTCTTAATCTATCATGGTTGTCATACTCTTTTCGTGTTACATCGTGATATATCATCAACCATTGGCATAAATGTGTCAAATCAAAATGTAAGCTAGTGACAATATTTATAGAAGTAGTGTTAATAATAGATACTTATTCAAATGAAAATAAAAAATTGGTTGATATAATTGAAAATTTTTAAAGTCCAAGAAGTAACAATGGACTAAAATCTTAATTATAAAAAATATAAATGATGAAATTAAAACTTTTAAAATAATTTTTTTTGGTACAATAATTGTGGGATAGAGATTTGAACCTTTGATCTCAACAGAAAGAGTAGATATTTTAACTGTTGAATTATATGCTCATATTGACTTAGAGATGAAAATGAAAATGTTGAAATACTATTTTGGTATCTATACTTTGGTGTGGTTGTTCCATTTTAGTATCTATACTTTGAAAGTATCCAAATTAGTCTTTGTACTTTCAATAAATCTAAAAAATAGTCCCACCATTAGTTTAAAGTAAGGTTAGGGTTAAAATATCAATTGTACAACCTTGAAGTATCAGTTGGCAACTGGGCAATCTCGTGGTTTCTAATTGGGCAACTACATCATATTCCTCTGTTTGATTAACTATTTTGATGTTATCACTTAAGCCCAATTGATTTACAAGTGTTTAAACCATCTGTAGCCTAAACTTTTTCGAAAGATTTCTAATCCCTACTCTTGTATTATTCAGTTCTCTCCACTAAACCCAATCTTCCTAGTGTTGAGTTTACCTATACACTCATTCAAATGGCCAAATTGGAACGAGCATTTAACAACAAATTCAACTAAAAGAACGTCAATGATAAATATATTAGAGAAAAAAAAATGCATACAGTGTGTTTACAAGCCAAGGGAAGAGTTCATCACAAAGTTAAGTCAAAGGGTCCGTTATGGTTTAAGGTGAAAAAAATTATTTTAATAAAATTTGTAGTGTTTGACAACCACTCAAAATGACTTTTTAAAAAATGAGTTTGAGAAATAAGTCATTTTGAGTAAAGCACTTGAAACTAAATTTAGAAATATGGGTGTTTAACTTGGAATCCCTCTCAAATTTTCATGATATATAAAAATGACTAAAATACCCCCTCACACTTCACCTTCACTTCCACCATGCTTGTCGTCGCCCACTGTCGAAGACAACCGCCACCACCCCCGTTGGAGGCCAACAACCACCTCCCACTGTTGGCGATAACTCTGACAACCATTGCCCACCGCCAGCGACCACTGCCACCACCCATTGCCGACGACAGCTCTAGCGACCAATGCCCACCACCACCGACAATTTCGATGACCATCGCCCACTGTCAGCGACAACTTTGGTGACCACCGCTACTACTAGTGACCACTCCAGCGACCACCGTCGGCTGCCAATTTGGTGACCCCCATGGTGGCCGACGGTAGTCTAGTCATAGTGTTTTTAATATAAATTTGAACTTATTAGTTCATAGTGTTTAATAGTCGTCTTTTATAGTAATTTGACATTAGTATAAGCATTTTAATTGTAGAGCAAACCAAACAAACTTGTGTATAAAAATGCTTTTGAGAAAATGTAACCAAACATATGAGTGTTTTAATTTTAAATGATTTTTATAAAAAAAAAAAACTATACTAAACACACTTTAATTATTAACTTTTTCAAAGGTGCTTATAGAAAAATCAATTTTGTTTCAAAAGCATTTTTTTCACAAGTTATTATAAATACGCCATGAATAGAGAGAGAGTACTCGAGAATTTTCTACAAAGGCTTGATCTTGGTGTTTTTAGGTATAAGCTTCCCTTTTCTATTTTTGTTGATTAATAAAGGTGACTGATTCATGAAAGTGAATGTAGACTATGTTGGTTCAACCACTATAAATTCGTGTGTCCATTCCTCTTAGTTTCTTAATTTTGCATTTATATCTCTGGTGGTGAGTTGCCTAGGTACGCACCTAGTGTGTTCTATTATTATAGGGTCACATGGACATTATCATATGTGAGGACAAATCCACATTCTTTCATACGCTATAAATTGTGGCCCAAAAGTTCTATGTGCAAAAATTTTCTTCAATTTTTGACGTGCATCATCTATGATTCGATGTTAGTACAAAGTACTTAATGAAAATTTTATTGTGGCCTTAGCTCAATACATGAATTATTAACATTAAATAAGAAGAAAATAACATTATAAAGGTTTAAGCATGTCACTTTACCCTTTAATATTGTATTAAACTATCATAAAAAAAGTCAAAATGAATATAGTTCAGCAGTAATTGATATGTACCCATTTCCTTGAAGTCGGAGGTTTAAATCTCCCATACCCCACATTTGGTATACTAAAAAAAACTATCATAGTAGTACCTAAAGTTGTGAAATTGCTATAGACAAGAGGGTATTTAAGTCTTTATATATTTTTTCAAGTAAATTGAAGAAGATAAAAATCAGTAGACATAAAAGTTGGAATTAAATTGTCAGTTCTGTGGTCAATTGGTCTATTCAACTTCAGCATCATTGTATGCAATTTTTCCCTTCGTAGAGAAAATGGCAAGTTGGAGGCATTTTGTTTTGTTTTTTAGGGGGCGTTTGGCCCCCTGAGTTGAGTTTTAAACCCAACTCACCGTTTGGCTAATGGAGAAATTAACTCTCCATAAAAAAACTCAACGCTACCGACTTTGCTACAATGTTAAGATATTAACTCTACCAAGATGTACAGTAACCCTATTAACATATATTTTCATCGTTTCTCCAACGACCGGTGGCCACCGCCGGTGACCTTCTCTGACGACCAACGGCCATATGCGGCAACTGACGACAACTGCCCACTACCTTCTCCGACGATCGACGACAATTGTTGGCAACCATATCAGCAACCAGTGGTACCATCTCCGACGACTAGCGCCGACAACACTCCCATGGTTCAAAATAACATGAAATGTGTTGGGATTTATGCCCTAAAGCCTCGTAATTAATAATTTATTTAATAATTAATAATAATTTTGATTATTTTATTTGCAATATAATATGATCCATTATATGAAAAATTCAAGGTTATTAGTCTAATCTTGAACAGTATATGGTTGACATACAGGAGGATCATGTTCAAGAAATAATCTAAAGAGTCATAGTATATGGATAAGGTTGGGTGTCTTATCTTGATAACACTATTGATACGATCCACTTTGTAATAGTTACAAATGATTTGATCCAAATCGTTCATGTGGAGACATGTGAGTGGGGGTATCTTATACAATGAGTTTGTATAAGACTGGACCACGAAATATCTAATCTCTCTGTATAAATTCGTTAATTGAGAAGATTAATATTTCATCAAGATGATCATATGCAACTCAATCTTAATCCTGAGTGAGTTATGAACTCCTGCCTGTGAGGGCTTGTCCTTTGATTTACATGGATGAGAGTGACTTTTGTAGTCGATTCAATATGCCTACCATTTTAGGGACTTGACCAAATAGGGAGCTGGGAACATAATCTCACAAGATGGAATTCACTCCTTCCCATATATGGTAAGTAGATGAATAGTTCCCTTAAGTGTTGATTTCGGGACTTGAACAATAAGGCCCCACCCTCTCACTGGCTCGAGAGGGACTTAGTTTATAATTAGATTATAAACAGATTGTTCATTAGAGAATCAGTGGTACTTAAGGTGCAAGATGTAATTATAGGGGTAAAACGGACTTTTGGCCCAACTGTAATTACGAACAACTTGTGAATGATCGACTTTCATGTAATGATTATATCTATAGACACAACTTGTCCCACAGTGCATAAGAATGCAACTCTAGATCTATAGCTCCAAGAGACAAGGCTTTTTTTGCATGCACTAAACTCAACCTACAAGTACCTGCAAATCTAGTTTGGACTTCCTGCAATAGAAAGATTACAATTGCTATGTAATTGCAATCGATTTGCAATTCAATTGCAATCAAATTGCAATCTGCTCACAATTTGTGTCTAAAATAAATTTTATTGAAAATGTCGTTCCCCGGCAACGGCACCAAAAACTTGATCGGGCTTTTGGCTACAACATGCAAGTGCACCTGATCGAAGTAATAAGAAACTGGAGTACTCTAGAGTATCGTACCCAAGGGAACGGGTTTTAATAAAATTTATAAAAATGGCACAAAATCGTTGACAAATTGCAACTTAAGGTAACCGTGGGTGAAAATGATTTATGAGGTGTTTTGGTTACAAGAAAAATTGTTTGAAAAGATCATTGAAAATGAAAGAGGTATTCAAGATGCTAATGCCCCTTTGGAAAGAAAATGCAACAAGAAGGCAATTGCAATTGTAGCTAACTCAAGAACTAAGTAAACCGAATTCAACTCCTATTCGACCTTCTATGAAGTATCTTTATGAGACTAAGTGATTAAACCTATATTTCTATGGCTAATCTAACTTAGATATTTTTGCACGCAATTCTAGTGGTTTTGGAGTCTCCTCCTATGTCTAGGTCAATGTTTCAGAACTTATGTCTAAGCCTTCTCCTCCATTTCTTTTGCGACTTCCGCCTCCTTTAACCCTTTCGGTATTAAATTTAGCTTGGCAAGCAACACTAGATGCCAACTAGGGTTTACCCAACATTAATTTCACCAAAATCAAACAATAGTTCAAGGATTAGCTAGATTGTTTTTGCTATCGAGCCTTACATCTTTCCTCTAGGGCATTCACAATTTGAATCCCAAAGGAAATTTAGCTCTTCATGATGGAATAAATTGAAAACAGTAAATGTAAATTAGTAAAATTCATTGGTATAATCAAGGTAAACACTGCAACAAATTGCAAATACAAAGCAATATAGTAGCTTAAAGAAATAATTTCAAAATTTCAAGGTATAAAATTAACTTAAAGAGACTTGTATATATATGCAAAAATCGAAGTGCAGTGGGCCTCCAAATCAAAATTGCTACTGAATTAACAATACAACGAACCCATAGCTACTAAACTCAAATAATTGAAATTAAACTTGCTGAAGCTAGATTTTCTTTTCCAAAATTCAAATAACATAAACTAAATTTTCTGAAATTCAAAAACTAACCAATAGCTATTTTAACACAATTAACAGAAACTCACAAACAAAAGTGCAGAAATCGAAGAGAACTAAACCATCCTAAAAACCCATTTCTTTTTGGCTCAATTGAACAAGAGTTTATTCATAACCACATCCAAATCTTATGGAGATAGGATTGAAAAAGAGTTTAGAGATGGAGATGTAAAGAAAATACAATAAAAACAGCAACTAAAAGCAATAAAAAAAACCTGCTGCAGTAGGTGAAGAAACCCACGAACTTTTCTTCCCAAAATCAAGCTCAATCGAACAAGGGTTTGCTCTTTACCAACATCAACTTCGTTGAGATGAGGTTGAGGAAGAAATTCGTGACTGAGATGTAGAAGAAATGAATACAAAACAGCAACAAAAAAAACTAAAACTGAAAATTGCAGAAAGTAAGAAAACCCAAAACATAAACTAAAATCTTCTCTGATCGAGCTCTCCTTGTTTGGCTTCTTTGTTCAATATTTATAGGGATTTCATGCTAGGGTTTCCCTCTTGGTTGATGGATAATCATGGCTAATTATCTTGCTGAATTCGTGGGGTCAATTTTCCTTCAAAATCCCAAAATTTAAGTTTTTTTCCTTAATTCCAGATCTGTCCAGATTGCAATTGCATAGTAATTGCACTGCAATTGCATTCCAAAAAATTCCTGCATCAAAACATTAAGTAAGTGTAAATTATTTTCTACTTTTGTTTTCTTTTCTCAACTTACTTAATTTAAAGGTCTTTCATCAATCATGTGATTAAATTCAACCACTTTTTATTTTTTCATTAAATAATATGAATAAAAATCACAAATATAACTAAGTTTAAAGGCCAAATAATCCTCATAAATGAGAATTATCAAGTGAACATCTGAATTCAGTGTTGGAAAGTTGGGAAAATATATTTCTAGATGAATCATTAAAAAAAATAAAAATAAAGGAAGCAAAAACAATTAGCTAAAAATCAGTCTACTTCAGGTTACAAAAAATTGCACTGTATACCCTTAACAACTCAACCCATCTCTGCACTCCAAACACAGACTTCTGAACTCACTGACAAACTAACTCTGCCAAACTCAACTCAACTTTGAGTTCCAAATGCCTCCTTAGTGTTCTTTTTTCTTTTTTCTTTTTTTTTTTTGTCCATATTTTGTTCAATAGTATATTGTGACATCTACTTGCTTTTTGGGGGCATTTAAGGCTTGCCCTTTGAATATTTCAAATTTGTAACAAATGAATTCTCGACACGATTGAACCCAATGAAAGGTACTAAACAAGGAAGGATAAAAATTACATCAAACATGTTGTAACGCAATGAAACGTACAAGATGTATTTCTATCTTACAAAAACTTACTGTTTTATTTTGGTATAAACAATCAAAATAAAAAAATACCGAAAAGAAAACAATTTTTACCTATGAACTTAACAAGGTGTTGTTAAATCACCAATCAACCCAAAAGTTTAAGTTAATAGATTATGGTAAGTTTAATTATATCAACACCAGTCCAACACTCCCCCTCACTTGTGGGCTTGGAAATTTGAAGAAATGCCCATCAAGTGGAAATCAATATTAATTGCGGTTCAAACTCAAGACTTCCTGCTCTGATACCATGTTAAATCACCAATCAACCCAAAAGCTTAAACTAATAGGTTATTAGTAAATTTAATTATATCAATACTAGTCCAATAGGTGTGTCAATTTTCACCTGAAGCTTTTAATTTCATGAAATTTATAACTCTAGACTTAGATAAAAGTTGCCAATTTTTATCTTCGGTTTAATTTTAGCTAATTAGCCTACTGTTTTTAATAAATAAAAAAGGGTAAAAATCTTCCAAAACTCGCTAATTTCAATGAAAATCAATATTTGCAAAAAATTAAGTCCAATACACAAAAGCGACTTTTGATTAACTATAAAAAAAAAAAAACTCACAAATCTCAACAAAAAAATTGAATACCTATTCAAGTTTAAGGTAAAGATTGCAAGACTCATCCATGTTTAAGGTATAATTTGATGAAATTGAAAGTTTATGGTAAAAATGATACACCTTGTCAAGTTCAGAGATAAAAATGAAAATTTTTCCAAATAATAAATTATAATGGATCGATAAAAACCCTTTGGTTGAAAAAAAAAAAAAGAAGTTAAGTTACAAATTTAATTCCCGAACTTTATTTTAAAAATTAAATTTTATAATTTTATAAATTTATATACAATTTGGAAAATGTTTGAAAAATGGAAAATAATAACTAAATATTTCTATTTCTAATTCCCGTTTGATAACCATTTGATTTTTAAAAATTAAACTTATAAATACTACTTCCACCTATGAGCTTTTTTATTTTGTTATCTAATTTTTACCTATGTTTTCATAATCTAAGTCAAGTTTTGAAATCTAAAAAAATAGTTTTTAAAAATTTATTTTTGTTTTTGAAATTTGACTGAGAATTCACATATTTTCTAAGAAACTATGAAAATAATTGTAGAATTAGAAAATAATGATAAGACAAGCACAATTTTCAAAAATTAAAAATTAAAAATTAAATAATTATGAAAGAGAGCTTTAAAAAATTAAAAACTAGAAACAAGAAAAATAAGAAAACATGAACCATCCATATATTTTTGTGATAAGCCATTATTGGAGGATAAGAACGAATGAGAAAAGCCATTGGATGACGAAAGAATATGATGTCCCATAGAGCTACTATGACGTAAAATGAAAAGACAGTCATCTTCAGTCTTCAAATTGTTTTTGCAAGCAGCCTTTTGGGTTTATAAATATGAAGTTCTTCTCCATTTCTTCCATAATCATAGAGAGAGAGAGAAAGAAAGAGAGAGAGAGTTCTTATTATTATTATATTTTTAATAAAAAGAGAGAGTTAGAGATGGGATCATGTCGAAGAAAAAATGAGAAGGTTAAAGGGATAGTAGTTTTAACGGGAAACCCAAGTAATTCGGGAGTGAGTCGAGTTCTTGATGGACTCAATCGAGTTGTTGATGGACTCATTCGAGTTGTTGATGTAGTCGATCGAGTTTTTGAAGGAGCCATTGAGTCCTTGGGAGCAAAAGTTTCTCTTCAACTCATCAGCTCTACCAAACGTGCCTCATGTAAGTTTCTTCGCCTTCGTCCCCATTTTGTTTGATTTTTTAAAAAAATATCATTTTTGTCTTTCTACTTTGGTCGGTTTCATTCTATTTTAGTTGCTATACTTCTAAATGTCTAATTTTAGTTCCCGTATTTTTAATAAAGCTTAAAATTAGTCTCTATTGTTAGTTTATCGTTAACTTTTCTAAAAAAAATAGTCTCTATTAATTATTCTTCTATCAATTTGAAAATATGTTCACATTATGCCTTTCTCTTGGATGAAAATTATTATTATTATTTAACCAATTTAAAGAAAAAGAGAAAAGTACATTTTTGGTCCCCCATATTTCAAGTTTGTGTCTATTTAATCCTTAGGTTTCAAAATCGGACAATCAAGTCCTTGAATTTTCTGAAATAGTTCTATTGAGCCCCTCCACCGATAATCACATTTAATTTTTTAACAGATCGTTGATGTGACAATTTTTAATATTAAAATGATATTTTTTTAAATAAAAATTATTATTATTATAATAAAATTAAAAATTAAAAAAAAAATCTTCTCTCCCCCTTTCCTCCATTTTGCTCCCCCCTTCCAATTTTTTTGTTTCCTTTTACATTTTCTCTTCTTATTCCTTCTCTTCCTTCTTTCTTTTTTCTTCTTCTTTTTTCTCTTTTTTCAGACTGAAATTTCTCCCGCCGACGTCCCTCCCATCGAATCCTTCAGATCTGAAATTCTCATCCAATCCAACCAAAGAGAAAGAAAAAATGAAGTGTAGGTGGGGGTGGGATGGGTTTTTTCAGATTTAGGTTTTTGTCTTTTTCAAAAATAAGAAGTGGGTGAATGTGGGTTTTTTCTTTTACAAAAATCCAAATCTGAACCCCCAAATCTTGGTTTTTTACGAAGAAGGGGATGGGTGTGGGGATGAGTTTTGAAGAAGAAAAATGAAAATCCCTCCTCCATTTCAAGGGCAATCGGGACAAAGAAAGAGAAAAAAAAAGCCAGCATCGTGGGTCTGAACTCGCCGAAACTCTAGGGTGCTTGTGCCTCCATTCGCCAATCGTCAAGGGCTCGCCGGAGGAATGTTGGAGAACAAGATTGGTCTCGCGGACGATGGAAAATAAGAAAGAAAAAAGGAAAAAAGAAGGAAGAGTAAGCAGAAGAAAAAGATGAAGGAAGAGGAAGAAGAAGAAAAAAGAGGAAGGAAGAGGAAGAAAAAAAAAAGGGAGGGAAGTCAAAGGTGAGGGAAGAGGAAATGGGAAGAGGAAGGGGCACAGTGGAAGTGGAGGTGGAGGGAAGGGGGAGAGAGAAGATTTTTTTAATAATTATTTTTAATTTTATTATTTTATTATAATAATTATTATTTTAATATTAAAAATTGCCACGTCATTAAAAAATTAACTATAGTTAGCGGTAGAGGGACTCAATAGAACTATTTCAAAAAATTCAAAGACTTGATTGATCGATTTTGAAACTTAGAGACTAAATAGACACAAACTTGAAACATGAGGGACCAAAAAGATACTTTTCTCAAAGAAAAATTAAATTCAAACTAACAGTCAGGACTAATTTAAGTTTACTGTAGTCCATCAATTTAAGTTTATGAATTCAAATGGTGATTCAATATCATAGAAATACATCACGACTAGATTATGTTGAAATTGTGAGTATTGTGAGATTTATACAATAGTTGTCTGCTATGTCTTGATCTTATGCCTTTAATTGCTAGGATCGTCTTGAATTTGTTAAAACGGTGGTTAATTAGTGGGTTAATGTAAATTTCTTTCTTTCTTATCTTTTTGGAATTGTAGCATAACGCAAGCTTAACGGTAGCTAAAAAATTGTAGTATATATCTAGAGTTTTTAAAGTTCTATTGGATGAAATTTCAAAGTTATGATAAATATTTATCGTAGAAGTATAATTTTTTCCAAACATTAATTTATCTATTGAGCATGCCACAATCAAGTTTCCAATAGAGACAAATCAGCAAGTTGAGCAAAATAAAAAATTATCTATAACAATTATTTTTATTTTTTAAAAGTCGTACTCACAATTTTTTTATTCGTATAATATATGCATTTTTTTTTAATTTAGCAAAAGTTTAAAAGTGCTTCTAAAATGTGAAAACTAAATAAAAGAAAAGTTAAATTACAAGTTTAGTGATTGAAACTTTCAAGTTATATCTATTTGGTATATGAACTTTAAAAAAAAAAAAAAAAGTTTAATAAGTGCTCGAACTTTCAATTTGTTTCCAATAGGTTCTAGAACTTTAAAAAGTGTCTAATAGGTCCTTAAACTTTCAATTTTATACCCAATAGATCTTTGTATTTTTAATTTTGTGTCTAATAGGTCATTTACCTATTCAACATTTTTTAAATTCACGGACCTACTAGATTACAAAATTGAAAGTTTAGGGTCGCATTAGACATAAAATTCAATTTTATATCTAATAGATCAATTAATTTTTAAAAATTTTGAATACGTCAGGGAACTGTTAGACTCAAAATTGAAAGTTCAGAGCCCTATTAGACTGGACATCTTTAAAGTTCATGGACATATTAGACACAAAATTGGAAGTTCAAGGACTTATTAGTCACCTTTTAAAATTCATGGACCAAATAGACATAAATCTGAAAGTTCAGAGACTAAACTTGTAATTTAACATAAAGGAAATTAAATGGGACGACATAAAATCTTATGTTTTGAAAACCTATATGCAATTTTGAGAGCGTTGTTAAAAATAAGGGAAATAAAGAGTTAGAAAATTGGGTAAAAAAGTGATAAATATAGGTTTTAGTCCTTAATTATTGGTTATTTTTTCAATTCAGTCACTATTTTTTAAAATTTTCAATTTAGTCCTTTATGTTTTAAAACATTTTTCAAATATATACTTTCTGTGGGTAATGTTAAAATTGGTTGGTGATAAATTTACATGAGGTAATATTTAGTGAATTATTTGAAATTTTGAGAAAAAAATTAGGTTTCCCAATAGAAGAAATGTGAAAAAAAATCCAAACTTCTTAGAAATTTAGAGGATGAATTTAAAAAGTTCTCTCTTAGATGTATAATTTCTTCTCGAAATTTTCTCTCAACTCACCAAGTATCATATATTGTAAGTTTATTATCAACCAGTTCTAACATTCTCCAACGATAGAGTCTAATTGAAAAAAATTTTAATATAAGAGATTAAATTAAAAAAAATATCCAAACATTAAGGACTAAAACATATATTTAGCAATAAAAATGTGTGCACGTCATTGCTTTAAAATCTATCGTTTTCTCACTTCACCACTAGTTTCTTTCTTTTTCATTGCTTTAGAACCCATCGTTTTCTTACTTCATGACTAGTTTCTTTCTTCTTCTTAGTAGTTTTGAAGAACTTTCGTCAGACTTCTTTAGTCAATGTATTAAATATAGCTTATTACCATGGTGGAAAATTAAGTGTTCTTCCAAGAAATTTTTAATAAAGTTGTCAAGACCATGTTCGGTTGGACATGGATTAGTAGATGTGACTTCATCAATAATTGTTTTGAGAACCTTATGTTGCAAATAAACTAAAGGAAGAAAGATTCAAATCTATACACAGTCTAACTACTCGAACAACAATAAAATGAGTTACGTAGTTAAAATTGTTAAATCACCAATCAAACTAAAAGCTTAAACTCATGGATTATAGTAAACTTAATCTTATATCAGTACTTTAACACTCTCATTTACTTTATTTGTGGGTTTAAAAATTTGTAGAAGTTGGTGGATTATGGGAAATTTAATCGTATATCAATACTTTAACACTCCGCTTGTTTGTGGGCTCGAAAATGACAAGGGTTCAAATATTGGACCTCCTGCTCTAATACAATATTAAATCATCAATCAATACAAAAGCTTAAGTTGATGGATTATGGTAAATTTAATCTTATATCAATACTTTAATAAAACTACTTTTCTAAACATGTATATTTCAAAATCTATTCATCAACCGCGAAGAAATAGATACCCTAGCTAACAAATTTTCAATTTCATCCTTCAACAAATTTAAGTTTTGATTTCATATTCCTAGTATCTTTTTCGGATAATTAAATCTTATCTCTTCCGTTAACACAACCATTCTTTTAAAAAATAAATGTGTACCATAATTACAATTTGTTGTAAAATTGTTTCTCTAATATTTAACAAATAATTTACAGCAAAAAAGTACAAAGTTAAATTGAAAGCTTATAAAATTTTGGACAAAATTTACTTTTGGTTCATAAAATTGAGTTTGGTGTCTATTTGGTTTTGGATGTTTCAAATTAACACTTTAATCCCTTAAGTTTGAAAAATGGTTATAAATGGTCTCTTAGAGGTAATATGAACAATGAAAATTCAAAAGATATTAGTTAAATTATAAATTTAATTCCTACAATTCGGACATAAAATTGAGTTTGGTGTCTATTTGATTCTTGAAGTTTCAAATTAACACTTTAATCTCTTAAGTTTGAAAAATGGTTATAAATGGCCTCTTAACGCTAATATGAACAATGAAAATTCAAAAGATATTAGTTAAATTATAAATTTAGTTATTACAATTGGGACTTAGTTTCAATTTAGTCTCTATGATTTGGTTAAACCTTATAAGTGATCCTTAAGTCCGAACAGTCAATATGGTAATTTAACAAAAAATATTTAATATGTTGTCTTCAAATAACTTTGATTTTTTTTTTCTAATTCAACAAATGTAGAGGTGGGAGATTGAACCTTCAACCTTAGGGATAATTATTCTCATATTAGTATCAGCTTGGGTTATACATATAAAATAATGGCTTCTACTTTTCTGGACAACTTTCAACACTGCACCTATGTAATTTCTAATTTTAACATATAGATTTTGAATTAAGAAGTATTATATTTATGTGGACACTTGACATTTTTGACCAACCTAAAATGTTATTAAAGATCTTTATCTTGAGTTATACTCAAATTGGCCAATGACTCAATGTTTTTTTGCCTTTTTCTTTTGTTCAACAACTTAGGAGTAGGGACCAAACCATCTTTGAGATGGTAATATGCATCGTATCCATTTAATTATGTTTGGACTATATATTATATTCTACCTTCAAAAAGATTAATAAGTTTTGGGAATTTGTATGTGCTTTTATACAGCATGGGAAAGGCAAGGGAAGGTGGGAAAGAAAGCTTACCTTGCAAAAAGGACTAACAAAATGGAATCTTCATGTGGAGAGAATTTTGTGTCGATTGAAGTCAATTTTGAATGGGATAAAGAGTTTGGAATTCCAGGAGCTTTCTTCATACGAAACAGACATGTAACTCCATTTTTCCTCAGGTCTCTCACTCTTGAAAATGTTCCTGACTTGGGAAGGATCCACTTCGACTGTAACTCTTAGATTTACCCTTCTATAGCATCCAAACGTATTTTCTTTGTCAACAAGGTAATTATAAAACTCATTTGTTAATGTTCTTATTTCTTGTTTCTTCTTTTTTAATAAACAAATATGTTTGATAACCCATCATGTTTCTTGTTTCTAAAAAATGTGAAAAAAATTGAGAAACTACAAAAAGTAGTTTCTCAAAATTCTATTTCTGTTTTCTTTCATGTTTCATGCATATACCTCATATTTCTCTCTCCCCACTTTCTACACCCATCTCTTCTCTTCTTCATTTTCACTTCTCTCTATTCTATCATAATCTTTTTTCTTTTAATACTTCCTTGTCCTTTTTTCATTTTTTTTTTCTCTTTTCATTTACTTCTTTCTCTTCTCTCTCCTTTTATTTTCCTTTTTTATTATCTTTTTTTTTCTTTTCATTAGTGAGCCTTTAGTTATTATTTTCTATTTAAATCTCTATTATTGTTTTTTTGTAAATTTTGGTAGGGTTTTAATTTCTATTTATTAAATAAATTAATTAATAAGATATTTCATGCTTGCCATTAATTGTCAAAAAAAAAATCTTCTTTCTTTTTATTCTAATTTTACTTGTGTGTATCATTAGCTAATAAGAAACACATGCATTTTTAAAGAAAAAATAAAAAATAAATTTTATTATTGAATTCAAGAAATGTGGATATGCTCAATTGTCTAACCTTAAATTTTATTATTGAATTGACTGGAGTGAGAGATGACATTGCATATCAAATTTGAGCAACATTTGAAGGATAAAATTTATTTAATTTTTATTTTAATTTTACGTTGGAGCTGAACAAATACTATAAACTCTTTATAATAGTTTTATTTTTTTTAAGTTATATTATATATTTTATTATCTTATATGTACTAAATTTTATTTCAACTAAAAAACAAGAAACAGTTATCAAATACATTTTTGTTTTTGTTTCTTGTTTCTTTAAAAAAAGAAATAAGAGAGATTGTGTTTTTTGTTTCTTTTTTTAAAGAAACAAGAAATAGAAATAGTTATCAAACATGTTTTTGTTTTTAGTTCTTAAAAAATAAGAAACAATAAATAGAAAATGAGAAACGGGAAGCAAGAACGTTATCAAACGGGCCCTGAACTTTCAGACTTGTTTTATGTCAACCATTTTACTTTTCATATTCTTTTTTTTTTTTTGGGGGGGGGGGGGGGGGTTGAATTTCATAAAAGTTTCATTTTGATCATTCTAGTTAGAATTTTGTATTATACATGCAACAGAAATCATTATTCTATCTGTTTGTATCAAAATAAAGTAAGTATGAAAACTAAATTCAAACCTAAACCTTTGTAGTATTAGAGAAATATGGGGTTCTATCTCAAAACCAATTGACTTTGAGATGGAACCCCATGTAATCTAATATGGTATCAGAGTCCATAAAGTCCAAATGGATATTCGGTCTAAAAATTGGGATCCGACTCAAGAATGGTGAACCCAAAGAGGTATCATCTTGAGGGGGCATGTTAAGGATCCCACATTAGAAAAATGAAAAGAGACCTCACAATTTATAAGATACATGGACTACTTCTCTCATAGTCAATTGATTTTGAGATGGAACCCATGTAATCTAATATATAGAAGGTTTGAGAAGAGGCATATGAAGAAGGAAAAGTGAGCCAAATTAGTTCAACACTAGTAATGTCCACAATGTGATATGCAACTTTAGAATTCAGGAGACGCTAATGCAAGCTCATTGCTTAAAACTTTGAGAGAGTTCCTATTCAAATTAACCTAATCTCAAGTGCTGCATAGAGAGGAGCCTTGTGTTACAAGGATAAAGTTCGGAATGTGCAAATTCCTTAGTGAGTTTTGGCCCCATGACACCTTCTTAGCATTGAAGCCTTGAGTTGTTGTTGTTGATCAAGGCATAAAAACCCTCCTTTTTATACTCCTTGGCTAGGATCTTCTTGTTTGTTCTTAATCATAAATTAGATCAACAAAAAAATTCATAAGGTAGCGATGGTTAGCCTTTACTTCTTCTAATAGAGTAATAGGTTGTTGTTTCAAATCTTTGTTCACATAATTATGATGGAATGTTCTAAAAAAACTGTCCAACTCATAAAAGTTAAAATATATGCTATTTTTATAATCTAGTATTAAATTCTTCTATGAGAGAGTTTTTTACTTAGTTCCTTCGGTTTAAGTTGTCAAATAATAACCCTTACAAATAGAAAACAAAAATCTTGAATAATAAGTTGCCTTAGCATAGTTTTATTGATGCTAAAAGTTCGAGGTTGCAATCTCTGCCTCTCATTTGTTGAACAAAATTTAAAGTTTTTAATAATAAATACCGTATAAATTTCAAGAATTAAAATGAACAAAATACATACTACATCAAAATTTTGTTAAATAATGGATTGATATACCTTTGACGCTAACAACTAAAATTTCTTTCTAAGACTTTATCTTTTTACAAACATAGAGATATCCAAACTAAATTGGGTAAAGTTAGTTTACTTTTTAAGACAATCAACTTCTAAACACATACTGAAAACCTGAAAACATTGTTAGATTAGGTTAGATTTTATTTGATTTGGGTTTGTTTTATAAGGGTAGATTAGTCTTTTGCTTATTTTCCTCATTAGTATAAATAGGTCTCTTAGGTTTTGTATTTTATTATGCAATTCTATAAAATGTAAACCCTAGCTGTCTCTTTGTATTCTCTCTCTTTTTCTTTGCCTAGAGTTAACAGGCATATCATCTAAATGAAATATGTTATTTAGTTGTGTAATTTTTTTAGGCATGTCTTCCCAATCAAACACCAGAGCTACTACGCAAGTATAGAGAAGATGAACTCGAAAATTTGAGAGGAAATGGAACAGGAGAGCGCATAAAGAGAGATAGAATATATGACTATGATGTCTACAATGATCTTCTTGATGATGTAGATTTAGGTTCAGCAAATGTTCGTCCAATTCTTGGAGGCTCGAGTGACTATCCTTATCCTCGTAGAGGAAGAACTGGACGAGGACATTCATTAAAAGGCAAGATTCACTTTAATTTTTATATATGTTGTTTAAAATGATTCAATGTGAAGTTAAATGAAAGTTGAAAAACTAAAGCTAAAGTTTTACGAATTTAGAGACTAAAATAAAGGAAAATTAAATTGTTCGAAGACCAAAATTTAGATTTAAAAAATATAGAGAAAATAGAAAATGTGAATAAAGAAGTTCGAGACCAATTATATTAAAACTTACAGACCATTAAAAGATTTGAACATTTTTGTCACAAAAAATAAAATAAAAAGGTTACTTTTCATGGTACAAAAGAAGAGGGAGGTTTTATACATGTTGAATTTCATGGGAGATCTTACTAATTATTCGAAAGTATAAAGGGAGTTGTTCATAGATATTTTGTGCGTGTTATATCTATATGACAAATTATTCAATGAGACTGCCACAATGTGACTGTCTCTTTAAAGCCGTCGGATTTAGATCTTAAAATTTATTTGCTCCTAATAATTGATGGATACAAAAGCTAGACACTTTTACAATTTCTCTCTCATATATTCAATAGTGCAGTACTACCAACCTCATTGTGGCAGCCTCTTTGAATAATTTCTCTATATTTCTCTATATTTATATTGCCCAAAAAGAGCACATGGATTAAATATTTATTAATAAAAGATCTTTCCAATATATAGTTTTTTCTTTACCCTCAATGTTTATGTTATATGTCTGTCGTTAATTAACAGATCGCAGATATGAGAGCAGATCATCAATTTCCCTCGTTAATAGCATTTACGTTCCTAGCAATGAAAGATTTGGTCCTTCGAAGAAAATCGAATTCTATGCTAGTCAAGTGAAAGCACAGTTAATTCATAAGTTTGAAGGATTCTTCAATGAAGAATTTGAGTCCTTTCAACATTTACTTGAAGTCTATGAAAGAAAAGAAGAGTCATGGCCGATTCCAATGCCCCATGTGATCCAAGGTATGTAAGGATTTCTTTTGTATCCAGAGCTTGGAAAACATAAATAGTACTATTCTACCATTTATTTCTCGTTACATATATTTGGAGAAGGTATCATTTATCCTTATTAAAATATTTAAACCCATAAGTTCAAGTATGATTGTCAATTTGATTTATTTATTCCCTTTTTTAGGGTGAAGTTCAGTCCACCACCCCGCATACACAAGATACAACAGTAAAAAAAAAAAGTGATATGCATAGTCCTATAGTTCCCTTTTGTATTAATAGTCAAGCATGTGTACGCCTTGTGTATATGAAAACAAAATATATGAACCCTATTAGATAAACATGGGGTTCCATCTAAAAACTTGAAATAACAAGTAGACTTTTTTTTTTCCTTCATAAGAATTATAAATTCTTTTTATGAAATTATTTTTAAAACATAATTTACTAAGATTAAAAAAATATTTGTTATTGTTTCATCTTTATTTGCCCTCAAAAAAAGAAAAAGAAAATTTAAATATAAAATTGAAAAAAATATATAATATTATATATTTGTTATTATCTTATATTATAGATGCTATGAATAAATTTAAATTGTTTTAAAAAATATGACCTCCAATGTAAATGGACGTAAAAGTCGAAATTATTTACATTCAATGAAAAAAAGAGTTTATATATGTATTTGAATAAATAAAAAATAAGTTTTTTTTTTAAAAGAAAAAGAAAAAAAAATAAAAATTACATTACTATAGCTTACGAGTATGGAAGCTCAAACTTGATATTTAAAGTTTGCTCCTTAGATCCTTAAAGTTTTCCTTAGGTAGCGCTTTGGTGAATATATTAGCTACTTGATTTGTGGATGGCACAAACTTTGGAATTAGATGGCAACGAGCGACTTTTTCTCTGAAGAAATGATAATCAATTTCTATGTGTTTTGTTATGGCATGAAAGACTGAATTTTTTGCCATATGTATGGCACCAACGTTATCACACTATAGTTGTGGGTGGTTTTAGCATTTGAATTCCAATGTCCTTTAATAAGAACATAATCCAAACAAGGTTAGCTAAAGTTGATGCCATAACTCTATACTCAGCTTCAAAGCTGGATCGTGGCTTTGTGGTTTGCTTCTTAAAGCTCCATGATATACAATTTGTTCCTTAGGAATATGCATGATCCTAATGTTCTTCTCCTGGTGTTAGGCATCCTGCTCAATCTGCACCAGAGAAACCATAAAAATTTAGTTAACCTTTTTTCTGAAAGATTAGAACATACCTAAGTATACATTTGATGTATCTCAATATGCATTTGATAGCTTTTAGATCATTGTTGGCTCTTAGAGACTTTGGCACACTTTGTTTACAACGTAGGTTATATCTAGTCTTGTGAGAGTGAATTACGGTAGTGATCCTATAACACACTTCTATATTCCATGTGATCAACTAGATCATTATCATCTAGAGTCTCAGTAGATGTGGTTGCAGCTGGAGTGTTGAGATGAGCTACTTCCAGCATTCTAGTTCTCTAGAGGATATCTTGAGCATATTTGGATTGTGTTATGGTGATCTCTATTAGTGTGTATTAGATCTTTATACCTAGAGAGTAATGTAGGGTTCCTAGATCCTTTAGTGTAAATTATAATCCTAGTTGATGAATGGGGATCTCCATTTCCCTTATGTTTGTTCTTGTCATGATTATGTCATCAACATAAACAAATCTTAAAAAATGAGTGAGGAGTTGTTCCTTAGAATGAATAAAGAGAGATCAGAAAATCCTATGTGTAGGAGGAATTGTGAGGGCCTTTCAAACGATGCTCTTGAAGTATGCTTTAATCTGTATCAGGAATATGCGGTTGTTGTCTTAATATGGTTGTCGTCTAGCTTATTTTCATATGTTTTCTTGTTGTTGTTCCACTCTTCATATCCTTGAAAATTCACAAGGAACAAGCTCTCCGCCATTTATACTATTGTGATAATCAATTAGGAAGTTACATTCATCAAAGACCACATGCCTAGATATGTATATCATATTTGTTGAAGTATCTAAACATCTATATCCTTTATGGATTGGAGTATATCCTAAGAACACACCAGGGTAAGTTCTTTTTGAAAATAGATAAGAAAAAAACTTACAACTAAGACTTTCAGAGCACTATAGTTAGGGTCCTTTCCACCACACCATTTTGTTGTGGAGTATGAGGACAAGATAGTTGATGAAAGATATCTTGTTTTTCAAAGAGATGTTTAATGGAATTGGATGTGAACTCTCCTCCTCCATTACTATGAAAGATCTTGAATTTTCTATCAAAATGATTTTCCACTAAATTTTGAAATTTACTAAAGCAAGAAAAAAAATTCAGATTTCTTCTTTAGAGAATATATCCAACAATATCTAGAAAAAGCATCCACAAAACTAACATAATATCTAAAATTTTGTTACGGAAGAGGCAATTTCATTACTCAAATGGAAAGGCAACTTTGAGCTTTTACTTATTTGACATATTTCACAAACAGATTCATTCTTTTTCAACTAGTTATGTCAAGCAAATGAGAGTTATTCAGAAATTTTAAGTTAAGATCATGAGAATTACTCATTCTTTTGTGCCAAATTGTATAAGGAGCTCGATTGTTACTCGAAACAGCAATGAGAATGCCACATGGTTTTTCTCAATTTGAACCATATAATCCTTCCTTTTTAGTTCCCTTGCCCAAGATCACATCCTGTTTATCCTTGATAACAAAACCATCAGTGTTAAAACAAATAGAGGAATTGTTTCAGAGGTTAACTTAGATTATTTTGTTATTTTTGGAACAACTAGTACATTACTAAGATCTAGGCTCTTGGATCTGGTTTGTAGAGTGTACTTGTCAGTGTGTGTAATGTTTAGTCCTTTTCCGTCACCTATGTATAACCTTTCATTCCACAATTATAAGGTTTGATATTAGTGAGCTTACCCTAGGCTATTGACAACATGAGTTGATGCACCTGAATCAGCAAATATATATATTAGTATCAGCCTGTCCATTGAGAATAAGTGCAGCCAATGCTTGAGGTATGTTTCCAGCTTGGTATGAGTGATCAAATCTATTCCAACATTTGAGGGTTGTGTGGTTGAATTTTTCACAAATTTGGCATTGGACAACTGCTAATATATGGACATATATATCAATATGTTGCTGGACAAAATTTCCAGACTCTCTTCAAGGGTTGTTTCGATTCTGATTTGTGTAAGTTGAGCTTCTTCCTTGGTACCCATGTCTTTCTCTAGCATTATAATGATCCCCTACCTTTTGATCTGCCTTTTTTTTACTAAAAAAATGATTGATGTTGGTCAAGTTGAGGAGATTTGTCTTCCTCATTTTCTGCCATAAGTTACATCTCATGATTTTTTTAGTGATGGAATGAACTGATTGTAGCTTGGATAGGGAGACTTTGAGAGCATTGATACTCTAATCCTTGTATTTTCTTCATAATCCTCTTACTAGGTGGAACACTTTGGTAGTTTCGTCTAATGGTTTCTTCATTGTAGCTAACCTGTCGCAAATGGATTTAAATTTCTTTAGAATACTATTCAAGAAAAAAATTACCTTTCTTTAGGCCAATCAAGACTTCACTGAGAGTGATTTCATTTTCCTTGGTTATGGTGAGATGTTGTTCTTCTAAGGAGATCCACATTTGATAAGTTGTATATGTGTTCTCAATCAAGCTAAGAACTTCCTCAGTGATGATTGCCCAAGAGCCATGATACTAGAAGTCTATCATTGTTCCTCCTAATGTTGTTGTATTGTGCATTAAGTTGTGATATTCTCCCTTATTGTCTGCAACATACTCTTTTGTGGTTGATCTTCAGTGAGATATCCCTCAATTTTCATGGTTCTAATGAAGGGCAAAACCTGAGATTTTCAAAACAAGATAGTTGTTGGAGTCCAATTTGATGGAAATTTGGCTGGAACATTGATGAAAGAGTTGGATTATTAGTGAGTTCTCTACTTTGGCCATAGTGAATTTTTCAAACAAGATTGATAAGAACTTCCTTCCTGTAAGTATCACGCGCTTTGATACCATAAAAGAATTCGAATCAAGATTGTATATGAAAATGCACTCTGTTAGATTGGGGGGGGGGGGGGGGGGGGGAATAAAATATATTCAATCTAAATTCTTAACCAGATTCAAACAATATATATTTTATCTCAATCCCATATTAGGTTTTGGTTCCAAATGTTTTCTAATTGAATTCTGAGTGTTCACCATGCTTATAACTTTTTAATAGTTCCACAATTTTATCATAATTGGAAGCTCTGAAGTTCAAGATTAGTTTCAGTTCTTTCAATTCATTTTCATAGTTTATGGAGATTAAAACTACACGTTAAAAGGAATGTTACGTTAAATAGAACTTTTAAGTTTATGGGTGATTACATAATTTAATGTTAATGAATATATTGGGGATTTGAACTTGACTGATTATAATTACTAAGTTAATATGATCTATTAAACAGCTGACAAATTTGCATGGAAGACTGATGAGGAGTTTGCTAGAGAAATATTGGCTGGAGAAAATCCTATAGTCATTCGTCGTCTTAAAGTAAAGGACAATATTTCTTTTGAAAATTTTTAATTTTTTCTGATTTCCTCTAATTAAATCCTTGATTACATATTAACACAGGAATTCCCACCATCAAGCAAGCTTGACCCTAATGTTTATGGTGATCAAAACAGCAAGATAACTGAAGTACACATAATGAATAGTTTGGATGGACTTACGGTAGATGAGGTAATTTTTCTTTTCTTGGAAAAAAAATCCTTTTAATTTGCAAAAAAAAAAAAAAAAAAAAAAAAAAAAAAAAAAAAAAATCCATTTGATGGAACTTTTTGATTTTACGTTCTTCGTTTTCCTTTGTGCCTTTTATCACTTATGGTCAATTTTCTATGAGTTGACAAGAAGATTATAGGGTAGTATTATGACTTTCATTAAACTTCGTGTTTAGTTCTTGTTACATGACGCTTATTATAATTTTTTTTTTTTAATTTTCCATTTTTATATTTCATTGAAAATAAAAAGGTGATTTTTTTTATATAGATTTTAACTTCCTACACCTATTCATCGGAAGATATATAAATGTCTAATCACTTGATCTATATATAGATTAATATTCTAAGTCGTTAAATTTTGATAAAAAAATTTCTCCATCGCTTCATAACTAGAGTAGTACTTTCATGGTTGGCTAGGAAACTAAATGTAGAGCTTAAATGAAGTGCTAGAAATAGAAAATGATCAAAAGCTAAAATTTTACTGATGAAATTAAAATAAATGGATAAAAGTCCAAGAAAATAAAATTCATGTTTCCTTGATTTGAACTTTCAAATTCTTTATGTTTGATACATATAGGCATTTTTATTCCTTCGCTATTTTACAGGCAATCAAGCAAAAAAAACTCTACATATTGGACCACCATGATTCAATAATTCCATTTCTTAGAAGAATAAATACATTACACTCCACAAAAACTTATGCCACGAGAACACTTCTATTCTTAAAAGGCGATGGGACTTTGAAACCTTTGACAATTGAATTGAGTTTGCTGCACCCTGAAGGAGACCAATTTGGTGCCATAAGTAGAGTAGTGTTGCCAGCTAAAGAAGGAGTTGATGCCTCAATTTGGCAATTGGCCAAGATTTATGTTGCTGTCAATGATACTGGTCATCATCAACTCGTTAGTCACTGGTAAAACTCTCAAATCACAACCTAACTCAAAATAAGAAAAATTGAATAATAGTTGTTAGAGAATGTGTTAAAAATATTAGATTTTTTTTTTAAAAGAACATTTTCTTTTTAATAAAAAAAAAAACTAGAATAAATAGTAGATTTTAAAAAAAAAAAAATTAGTACAGTAGTTTTCAGAATTCAAGGGTTCATGAGAACAGTAGAAAAGCTCAAATTACATGATCGTAGTAGGAATAAGAAAGGGTGCAAGTTGAAACCTAAAAAACGAGCAAACTGTATGGAACTAAGTTAAGTTTGATTGGCTTGACTAATTTTATTCTAATTAGTTAAATTGAAATAACTTTAAAATTAATGATATTTCTGTCAGATTTTGATTAATTTGGTTGATTTTAGTTTATTTTATTTACTTTGGTTGTTGGATTGGTGTTTTCTAGTGACCAGTTTGGTACAGAACCTTAGTTTTTCAGTTTTGAAACACGTCCACACCTAACTATTTGTCATTTTTTTTTTTACAAAGTTGAATATTTGACTTGGTAAAAAAAACGACAAATAGCATTCAAAAGTGAAAAAACTAATGTCTTGTTTGATAATTATTTTATTTTTTGTTTTCTATTTTTGAAAATTATGCTTGTTTTCTTACAATTTTTTGGTAAGTTTTTCATCTTCCTTAAAAACACATTTGAATTTTAAGTCAAATTTCAAAAACAAAGTCAAATTTCAAATTTTGGGTTGGTTTTTAAAAATGTTTTCAAAAAGTAGGTAATAAAGCCACAAAACTATAGGTGAAAGTAGTGTTTATAAGTGTAATTTTTGAAAACAGAAAATCAAAAACAAAATAGTTATCCAACAAGACATAACTAATTTAATAAAACGAGTTGGTTTGGTAGGTGCAATGGTAGGCATAAAACTCTACTAATAACACCAAAATTTATTGACGGGCATACACATCAATGTTTTGTTAAGGATGTTAATAATTGTTACTAAACATAAACATAATCGAAGTATTTTTTCAAAAAAAAAAAAAACATACACATAATCCAATTTTAGGAATGTAATTGAAATCTTTTAAAATTCAGCAGACTAAATAATTTAATTTAAAGTAGTTCTAAAATGACATTCTACATTTGATTTAGTTTTTCTTAATACACATTTTAATTTGCATGTATGTGTAGGTTGAACACCCATGCAGTAATTGAGCCATTTGTGATTGCAACGAACAGACAACTAAGCGTTCTTCATCCAATTCATAAGTTGCTTTCTCCTCATTTTAAGGATACCATGAAAATTAATGCTCTTGCTAGAAAATCCTTAATTAACGCTAATGGCATTATTGAGAAAACTCATTATCCAGCTGAATATTCCATGGAGATGTCTTCTTTTGCTTACAAAAGTTGGGTCTTCCCTAAACAAGCTCTTCCGACTGACCTGATTGAGAGGTAATCATTTCAAAATATTCCATTTTCTTTTGATTTCTCATTAGCAATTCTGCATGTTGTTCAAATTTTTTTTAAAAATAGTTTTCATCACGATTTTGTTTTTAAATTTTTATTTCTTTTAAAATTGTATGTTTATTTGCGTACTAGTAAAACCCGGGTAAATTGGTTAAAAATTGTAGTTAAAAAATAAATTGACAAAAACAGATGGATTTGAAACTATTTAGGAAATAATAGCTGTTTTTTTTGTCTTTTGAACTTCTCTCTTCAAGATACACATAGCATTTGAAATGATTAAAATATTTTTTTTTTTTGTCTTTTTGTGGAATGTGTCTCTTGAAGGGACGCATTCTTCTGTCTTTTTTAATTTTATTATTTATTTATGTTGATTTTTTTAACTTATTAAATAATTTTTTTTTCATTTTTAAAAGGGTTTTTTTTTTCAAAAAATGTATTAAATATTTTTTTTGCAAAAATTTGATTTAGATAATTCTATAAATTTTCAAATATACCTAATTTTTTTGTTTAAGTCATTCAATGTTCTTTACAAAATTTAATTGAAAGAATACTATAATTTTACAAATACTATACAAAACATCTTCTAAAAATGTTTTAAATTTTAAAAAGGACATAATTAAATGCATAAGAAAATCATTTTTTTCTTCCATAATTTTATGAATTTTTTAGACTTAATTTATACTCAATATTTTTCCTTGATTATTTTGATTTTATTTATTTTGAGCCTAACAATTTTACAAGTTGTTTTTTCTTTTAAATAAAAATTATTGTTATTGTTGCTTTTTTAAACTCATTAAATGATTAAATTTTTTTTTATTTTTTTTACATGTTAAGTTCAAAATTAAATAAAATAACATAAGTAAAATTTTAAATTACAAATTTAGTCACTAAACTTTGAGGTTTGTGTCTATTTAGTCCCTGAACATTCAAAAGTGTCTAATAGGTCCCTAAACTTTCAATTTTTTGTCTAATAGGTCCTTGATCTTTCAATTTTGTATCCAATAGGTCCCTAACAAATTCAAAAGTTTCAAAAATTATATAATCTATTAGATATAAATTTGAATTTTATGTCTAATGGAACTCTAAAATTTCAATTATGTATCCAGTAGATCCGTTAATTTTAAAAAATAGGAGAATTCAGAGACTAAATTTGTAATTTTGAAAGTTCAGGGACCACATAGACGCAAACTTCAAAGTTCATGGACTAAATTTATAATTTAACCTAAGTAAAATCAAAATAATCAAACAAAAATATTGAGTATAAATTATGTCTCAAAATTTGTAATTAAAAAATAAAGAAAAATATATATAGTTACAACTTGTAAAATTATAGAAGTTTCAAGATCACCTTTTTAAAATAAAAAAAAACATTTACTAACTTGAAAAAAAGAAGAAAAAAATGATTTGCTTATGCATTTAATTATGTATTTTTTTAAAATTTAATACATTTTTAGAAGATGTATAGTATAGTATTTGTAAAATTATAATATTCTTTAAATCAAATTTTGTAAATAACATTTAATAGCTTAAATAAAAAAAAAATAGATATATCATTTGAAAAATTATAGAATTATCTAAACCAATTTTTACAAATATATATATATATATATATATATATATATATATATATATAATACCTTTTTTAAAAAATCCTTACAAAAAAAGAAAAAACAATCATTCAATAGGTTAAAAAATAAATGTAAATAAATAATAAAATTCAAAAAAAAAAAGTAAAATGCGTCACTTGAAGGGATGCATTTCACAAAAAGACAAAAAAAAATAATAATATTTTAATCATTTCAATTGCTATACGTATCTCTTGGATAGACGAAGTCTAATAAGGACAAAAAAACTGCCCTCTTTTCCTAAAGAGTTTCAAATCCATATGTTTTTGCCAATTTATCTTTTTAACTACAATTTTCAACCAATTACGCAGTAAAATGGTCCCTTAACACAATTTCTAACCTGAGCTCTCAGTTCATCATGTTAAGGCCTTTGTACACCATTTTTCAAAAGATTAAGCCTGTCTGTGAACCATTCTTTTCTTTTTGTTTTTCATATTTTAAAATACTAAACAAATTAATCTTATCCAAATTAAAAAATAAAAATAGATTTTTGGGAAGGATATTGTGAGATCCTAAAATTTCAAATAAGGTTTTAAAAGAAATGGATATTATTTTAAAAAAAATTAATTTTCTTCCTTATGTTTTAATTTTACTTTTCAACTTAGTCCCCTTCATCATTAATAAATATTAAAATTGGTTGATGATAAACTTACATGACATAATACTTATAAAATTGACAAAAATTTTAGGGAGAAAAGAGGTCACCTCAGAGAAGAAAACTTGAAATTTCTACTAATTTCTAAAAAATTTGGAGGAGGAATTAAAAATATTCCTTTCTTAGATAAATTTTCCTCCTCTAAATTATAATTAACCAATTAAATAAGTATTATGTCATGTAAAGTTAGTTTATCATCAGCTAATCTTAACATTCACGAACGTTGAGGGATTAAATTGAAAAATGTTAAAATACATAAGAGACTAAATTATGAAAAAATACTCAAACATTAAAGACTAAAACATATATTTAGCCTACATATAAATACATACATACAAATGCATGTATGCATGTAGATTTTTAAACATATGTTATCTTTCAGATAAAAATAAATCTATTTCTCTTCAGTTTATGGGAATATATTATTGCAATTCACTTCATTAACTTGTGGTTTTTTTTAGAGGAGTTGCAATTGAGGATTCAGGTTTCCCACATGGACTCCGATTACTCATAGAGGATTATCCATACGCAGTTGATGGACTTGAGATTTGGGCAACAATTAACACATGGGTAAAAGAATATTGCTCTTTTTACTACAAGGATGATGAAATGATTTGTAGGGATACTGAGCTCCAGTCATGGTGGAAGGAGCTTCGAGAGAAAGGTCATGAAGATAAAAAACACGAATCATGGTGGCCAAAGATGCAAACTGTTGAAGAGCTAATCAGTAGTTGCACAATAATTATATGGATTTCTTCAGCTCTCCATGCAGCAGTAAACTTTGGACAATATTCTTACGGTGGTTTTTTCCCCAACAGACCATCAACCAGTAAAAGGTTATTGCCTAAAGAAGGCACTCCTGATTATGAAGAGCTCGAGTTGAATCCTGAGAAGGCTTTCTTGAAAACAATTTCTTCACACCCAAAAGAGAATATTTTGGTTGTCTCAATAGTTGCCGTTTTGTCGATTCATTTTTCTGATGAAATCTATTTAGGACAAAGAAGCAATCCAGAATGGACTTCAGATAGGGAACCTTTGCAAGCATTTGAGAAGTTTAAGAGAAGACTAGATGAAATTGAGGACAAGATTTTAAAAAGAAACCAAGATCCTAGGTTGAAGAATCGAGTTGGACCTGCAAATTTGCCATACACTCTACTCTTTCCAACCAGCACAAAAGGCATCACAGGTAAAGGAATTCCTAACAGCATATCCATTTGAAAAATTAGGTTTTGCACTACAAATAAAAACACTGGAGAAAAACCATCTGTGTGTTTGAATGACTTCTGGTTGTTTTGAGTTTTGAATTTTATTTTATCTACTTGTTGATAAATTCTAGGGAATGATTGTATTAATGTTGTGTTTTTCCTAGCTAAGAGGTCAATCATGTTGAACTTTAACTCTTTAATAGATGTAGATCTAGACTATTGTAAAAGCTCTCTTTTTCTTTTTCTTTTTCTTTTTCCTATTTTTTCTATTTTTTTCTAGTTTATTGATCATTTCATTTACTTTGTTAAATTCATTCACTTCTCAATTGCATCATTTATTTGCATATTGCGGTACAAGTATGGTGCGTTTACACATGATTTCTTCAATTAAACACAACAATTGCAATTAGAAAGTTTTTGCCTATATCATCTATATACTACATTGGATTTATCTGTAGTTTTTCCCTTCTTCAAGAAACATGCTTGAGAAAATGGCAAGTTGGAGGCATTTTGTTTTTTAGTGTTCTTTTATCCTTTTCTTTGTTTTTTTTTTTTTAAAGTTAAAATTTTGTTCTTTAGTTGTGACACCTTCTTGCTAGTTTCATGTACACTTTCCACTTAAGCCGTGGCAAGTTGGAGTTATTTTGTTTTTTAATTGTTAGACATCAACTTGGTTTTTTGAAGCATTAGATTAGCGCCCTCCACTTTTGAAAATTTCAAATTTGTAACAAATGAGTAGGTCAATGAAACATTCTAGATGTAGTTCTGTGTGTTTCGAAAACTTTACTGTTTATTTTGGTATATACCATAAAAAAAAATACGAGGAAAAGAAAAAAAATTAAATCACAAATTTAATTCCTGAAGTTTGTTTTTAAAAACTATATGTTTATTATTTTAAAATTTTGTATACATTTTTGAGAATGATTCTTAAAAAGAAATAGAAAGTAGGGAATAGTTCCTAAGCCCCATTAGATTTTTTATTTTTCAGTTATGAAAATCATGTTTGTTATCAAATGTTAAGTCACATTTCTTTTCAAAAATTCTATCCGTAAAATATTTACAATTTATAATTAGGTTAAATTATAAGTTTAGTCTCTAAACTTTGAGAGTTCTGTTTATTTAGTCCATGAATTTTTAAAATGTCTAATTAGGTCTATGAATTTTCAATTTTGTATCAAATAGATCCCTAAAAAATTATAAATTTTTAAAAATTAATTGATCTATTAGAGATAAATTTGAATTTTATGTCTAATGTAACCCTAAAATTTCAATTTTGTTTCTAATAGATCTGTAAATTTTAAAAAATTTGAAAGTTCAATGACTCAAGGATCAAACAGACACAAACCTCAAAGTTCAAAGACTAAATTTGTAATTTAACAGTACAAATATAAAATAATAACAAATATATAATTTTTTTGTTTTAATATCTTCTTTAAATTTGATTTTTTTTATATCAAATGTAAATGAAAATGAATAAAAAAATATTTTTTTTGAGTAAAATATTCTTAAATGTTAAGTAAATTATGTTTTAATAAATAATTATATAAGAAACTATAATTATTATTTCAAGTTCCTTTTTTTTTTTAACCAAAAAAAAGGTTCCATCTTTTTTATATATATAAAAAAATATCAGTCATATTTTTGATTGAACAAACTAATATCAAAATATAAGCTTGACATAAAATTATGAATCAATACTATCAAAATATATCAAGTCCCCTCTAACATAAAATCTTAGATCCACTCTAAATCAATACTATAAAAATATATCGATCCGCCATTGACACATCGTACATATTTTGGGATAAGCAATTATTGTACTGGTGAAGAACCCGCGTTATTGAGAAAAGTCATTGGATGACTAAAGGACTAGACGTCCTCCATAGAGCTAATATGACATAAAATGAAAAGACATCTAAGTCTTCGGTCTTCATTTCGTTTTTGCAGCAGCCTTTTGGGTTTATAAATATAAAATATTTCATAACATAATCATAGGAGAGAGAAGAGAGAGAGAGGCTTTTTGTTTTATTTTTATTTTTATTTTTTGAAGATGGCGTTATTGGGAAGAAAAAGAGAGAAGGTTAAAGGGATAGTAGTTTTATCAGAAGACACAAATATTATTTCGGGAGTGAATCAAGCTCTTGTTGGAGTCAATCAAGTAGACATAAGGTTTTCAGGAGTGAATCGAGTTCTTGATGGAATCAATCGATTGGACATAAATGTTTCAAAAGTGAGTCGAGTTGTTCATGGAGTTCATCGAGTTCTTAATGGAGCCAATCGAGTTCTGGATAAATTCAGTGAATCCTTGGGAGGAAAAGTTTCACTTCAACTCATCAGCTCTACTAATCAATGTGAGTTTCTTTCTCTTCCAATCTTTTTGTTTCATTTTTTAACATCATTCTACTTCAATTTAATTTGTTGCATCAACTTAAATTATATGTTTAGTGAGAGCTAAAATTTAAGAGTTTAAATTAAGTAGTCAGGACTCGAATGCCAGTAGTGAAATGTTGATGCAATGTGTTAATTATTTGTCTAATTTTCCATTCTATCACCTCAAATCCAACCAAGAATGTATATGAACAAATTTGAAATTCTTTTTTACCTTTTGTTAATTGAGCTTCCAAGTGTCAAAAAATATTTTCACAAACATGTAATAGGTTACAAAATTGAGGCTTGCTGCAAAATTGATGATGGAGTTCAAAATCTTTTGGGCTTAGTGGTGATTTCTCATAGTATCATAGCAAAAGGTTATTTGTTTGAAACCCTTAATATCATTTAATTTAGTTTCTAAGTAATTATATTAACAACCACTTGTTGAGTTTTGTACAAATTTCAAATTCACAAATGAAGAAAGTTATAAAAGATTAAATTTACTGCCAACTTAAGTTTATGAGTTCAATGGTGATTTTTTTTTTTTTTTTTTTTGAGTTTTAAAGCATTTGAGGTTGAGAAATTCGAACTTCTAACTTCTTGATCGAAGAGACATATCAATTATCGTTGAAGAGACATATCAATTATCGTTGAGTCATGCTTACAGTGGTTTCAATAATGATTAAATATTGTAAAAATATCACATGTATGCTGGAAATTTGTGAGTCTTGGGAGATGTATACAAGTGTCAGAATATTTGTCCATTGATTTGCCATCACTTGATCTTGTCATTAATTTGCTAGGATTGTCTTGAATTTGTTGAAACTAGTGGGCAATTGTAACATGTATCTAAAGTTTAAAACTCAATGGAATGAAATAGAAAACTTATGAATTATGATAAATATTTAATGGTAGAAGTAGGATTTTTTTTTTCTTTTTTTTTAGTTCAACAACAATTAGAGTTTGAAGAGATTCGAACCTTTGACCACTTGGTCGAAGTAGATGTTAATTACTGCTGAGTTATGGTTATTTTGGTAAAGTAAGATTTTTTTCAAACATTTATTTATTGAGCAGACCACGTGAATGGCAGAAGTCCATAGATAGACAATTTTTTGCCAAAGTGAATATGACGCAGTAGTAATTGACATGTATAATTAAGAGGTTAGAGATTTAAATCCTTCAACTCCCAAACGTCGTTCAACTCAAAAAAAAAAAAAAAATGCCAATAATGACAAACAAGCAAGTGGAGCAAAATAAAAAAATATATCTATTATAGGATATTTTTTCAAACATTTAATTATTGGGCATACCCGTGAATGAACAGGCCCACAGATAGACAAGTTTCCCATAGAGACAAACCAGCAAGTGGAGCAAAATAAAAATATATATATCTATATATAACAATTATTTTTATTTTTCGTACTTTTTTTTAAAGTCATGTACTCGCAATTTTTTAAATTTGAATATTAATATGCATTTTTAAAAAAAAAAATTAGCAAAATTTTAATAGTGCTTCTAAAAAGTGGAAACTAAATAAAGGAAATTAAACAGGACATAAAATATTGTCTTGTATACAATTTTGAGACCGTTATTAAAACAGAAGGAAAATAAAAAGTCTTTTTAGAAAATTGATAACAAAAAAGACTCTAAATATATGTTTAACTTTTGATTATTTTTTCAATTTAGTCACTATTTCTTAAAATGTTTCAATTTAATCTTCTATGTTTTAATAATTTTTAATTATACCCATTATATCTGTAAATGTTAAAATTGACTGATAAATTTATATGACATGATACATAATAAATTATTAAAAATCTAGAAGAATAATTAGGTTCCCAAGAGAAGAAAAGTAAAAAAAAATTCCAACTTCTTAAAAATTTAGAGGAATTATAAAATTTTCTCTATTAGATGGTTTAATTTCTTTTCTCGAAATTTCTGCCAAATCACTAGTATATATTATATCTTGTAAGCTAATCATCCAATTTTAACATGCTCCAATGGTGGGGTATAATTGAAAAATGTTAAAACATAAAGAACTAAATTGAAACCTTTTAAATAATAAGAAGTAAATTAAAAAAGTTATCCAAATTACATTAAAGACTAAAACATATGCTTAGCAATATGTATATATGTAAATGAGTTTTGAGAACAATTGGCTGAAATTTCAACCCTCTCATTAGTCATTGCTTTAAAATCTATCATTTTCTCACTTCATTATTTTTTCCTAGTAGTTTTGAAGAATTTTCGTTGGAATTCTTTAGCCCAGGGTGGAAAAATGCGAAGCATTTTCCTAAGAAGTTTCTCATAAAGTTGTCAAAATCATGTTCGGTTGGATATGAATTTCTAGAAGGGACCTCAATAATTGTTTTCAAAACATTGTAGGGTAAACACAGACAGAGTCGCACTTTATTTTCAAGTATTATCTTTTGGTCCCATTTTTGAGTCTCTACTCGTGAAAGTTTATGGATTTTTCTTGATTTTTCAGTTTTTTTTTTTAATTTGAAAGATCAGTAGAACTACTTTCAAATTTTTGTTCATTTTCCTTTCTTTTTTTAGTTTTTATTTTGTTTTTGAAAGACATGTAAAACTACTTTCAAATTTTTACTAAAAAATCGAGTTAAAACTTAAAAAGATAAGGTATAAGGAGAAATAGAAAATGGGATTTGAAACTTTTTTTATTTATTCCAAAAAATAAATAAACACTTTTTTTTTTCATTTAATATAAATAATTTATACTTGTATGACTTGTAAATTCATATTGTAGGTAATATTTTTTTAAATAATTTAAATTTATTCATAGTGTCTATAAATATAAAATAATAACAAATATATAATATTATATATTTTTTTCAGTTTCATATTTAAATATGGTTTTTTTTTTCTTAAAGTGAAATATAGATGGAACAATAAAAATATTTTTAAATTTTAATAAATGATTTTTAAAAAATTAATTACATAAAAATAATTTATAATTCTTTTGAAAGGGAAAAAAATCTATTTTTTAAAAGGAAAAAGTCTAATTTTTTTCAAGCTTTTCATTCTTTTTATATATATACACTTATATATAAAGTTTATTTTTACTTCTTATCCAACCAACTTAATAGATTAAATTATAAGTTTTTTTTTAAAGCAATTAAATTATAAGGTTGATCTATTTTAATAGCTCCTGAATTTAAAAAAGTATCGAATTGGTCTTTAAACTTTCAATTTTGTATCTAAAAGGTTCTTGAGTTTTCAATTTGATGCCTAATATATCCCTAATCTAATTAGACTTGTTTTAAAGTTTAAGGATCTATTAGATACAAAATTGAAAATTAAGTAACTTATTAAAAGTTTAGAAACCTTTTAAAGTCACGAACTTATTAAATACAATTAATCTTAAAAATTTAAAGAAAAAATTTATGAATTAAATAATTTAACATCACAATATAAAAACTAATATAAATATATATCAATGTTCAAAATTATTTCTATATGGCCCAAGCAAAAATAAAATAAAATTTAAACATATTTCATTGGATAAAGAATTTCTGGATGAAAAGTAAACATGTTTATTGAGAACAGTTATTTGCTTATTATAAATTTAGTGAAGTAAAAAAAAAATTATAAATTTGCTTATACAATACAATTTGTATTTGACTCTGTTTTAATTTAGTGTCTATGTGATTTGGTTAAATTTTATATATCATCCTTTTAATTTTGTTAATCTTATTGATCATCTTCAAGTTCACATAGTTAATATGGTAATTAAACAATGAACTTTAATATATATATATATATTCAACGAAGATAAGAGTGAAAGATTGAACTTTCAACCTTAGAGAAGATATATAATATTTTCCTTATCCATTAGATCGACTAATCTCATATTGGCATAGGTTTTGTGTTATTTATATAAAATAATGTCACACTTTTGTACCATAATCCTAGCTTTCTGGCATAGAGGAGAGACAACTTCCAACACTATATTTATATAGTTTCTAACATAAACATAAGAACATTGAAGCATTATTTATTTATTTTTTTTAATTTTAATTTAAAAATATTTTAATTGGATGAGACTTCGAACACCTTTTGACCTATAGCAGAAAGGTCGTTATTAACATCTTAATCTTAAGTTATACACAAATTGAGAAATGATTCAAGCATTTAATTGCCTTTTGTTTTAGTTCAATATAATTGTACGGTTGGATCAAACCATCAATCTTTTGAATGATAATAATTGTCTCATTCACTAAACTATGTTTGAGTTAGCGTTTATGAGCCTTTCTTATATATTATTCTCCCTTTAAAAACATTAATAAAGTTTTGG
This sequence comes from Trichosanthes truncata, assembly GCA_033996785.1. Lineage (NCBI taxonomy): Eukaryota > Viridiplantae > Streptophyta > Magnoliopsida > Cucurbitales > Cucurbitaceae > Trichosanthes > Trichosanthes truncata. The sequence continues at coordinate 38,563,103 of JAWPNB010000004.1, read as the reverse complement.
GAATTTGTATGTGCCTTTATACAGCATGGAATAAGCAAGGGAAGGTGGGAAAGAAAGCTTACCTTGAAAACTGGACTAGCCATATGATATCTGCATGTGGAGGGGATTTTGTGACATTTGAAGTTGATTTTGATTGGGATGAAGAGATTGGAATTCCAGGAGCTTTCTTCATACGAAACAGACATTTAAGTACCAAATTCTACCTCAAGTCTCTCACTCTTGAAAATGTTCCTGCACATGGACGGATCCACTTTGACTGTAACTCTTGGATTTACCCTTCTCTAACATCCAAACGTATTTTCTTTTTCAACAAGGTAATTCTTTGTTCAGATTTTATTTTAGTTTCTAAATTTATTCATACTTATTTTACTCCGACCATCTTACTTATATATATATATATATATATAATCTTGAATTTAATAGAAGTTTCATTTTAAGGTTTTTTTTTTTTTTTGGCATGAAATATAAGTCATTCTATCCATTCCTATCAAGATAAAATATGTATATATGAAATAAAATTAAGACCTAAGGTTGTATTGAAGGTTTGAGTAGAGGCACATGAAGAAGGATACTGAGCCATATTAGTTCAACACTAGTAATGGCCATAATGTGATATTCAACTTTGGAATTGAAGACACACTGGTGCATGCTACCTTATTGCATAAAACTTTGAGATAGAGTTCTTTTTGAAGTGACCTAATCTCTTATATGCTCCATAGAGTAAGCTAGGAGACATGTTAGCATTAGTATATTAAGATTGTTGTTGATCAAGAGCACAAAACACCTCCTTTTTATATTCTTTGGTTAGGATCTCTCAGTCTATTCTTAACCATAAATTAGATCGTCAATTGAACATAACTCAACTGGTTAAGACATGTCATAGTTTTGAATTTCTCACTTGCACTTATTGTTGAATTTAAAAAAAAAAATAAAAATCATAAATTAAATCAATAGAGAAAGTCAAAAGTAGCAATAACCATATTCAAGAGTCGGGACAAAATTTACATTCTAACTTTTTATATACTTAATATTTCAATTTAAAAAATTAGGAGCGGAAAGGAACTTCAAAATCTTATTTTATATATATATATATATATATATATATATATATATATATATATATATATATATTTTTTTTTTTTTTAATTTAGGACAAAGAAAGGGAACAATTGCTTCCTTTCTTCATTTTTAGCACCACCCTAATGATGACTACAAATTTATTTTTATGCAACTTAATTTTAAGGACTACATCACAAATATTTATGAAATTAATTATTTGTATATATCAATAATAAAATAATATAACTTTTGTCCCGTTTTATCTTTTATGATTCAATATTTTATTTAATAATTATTAAAATACTATTCAATGTTATTAGTATTATATATATTTTTTTATCAACCTAAACATAATTCAATGGTAACAAGTTGGAGGTTCAAATCCATATTCTCTTCCCTTAATTATGCTCAAATATTAAAAAAAATAATAATCAGAATCATGCATAAAAGTTAAAATAGGTGCTATTTTTATAATATAGTATTAAATCCTTCAATCAGATAAGATCACATATAGGGAACCTCCCTCCCTTCCTCTCCTAGTCTCACATTCTCTTCACATGATGTAAAATAAAGATGATACCCCAACCCAATTTCTACATATCTCTTGAGAAAGTTTTGTACTTGTACCCTTGGTTTTAGTCCTCAATAATCCCTACCAAAAAAATAATCTTCACAATAATAAGTTTACTTGAGCATAGTTTTATTGATCAATACATTACTTACCTCTCTAAAAAGTTGGCAGTTTAAATCTTCACCTTATTTGTTGAACTAAAAAAATAAAATAAAATATATACTGCATCGAAAAATTGTTAAATTTCTTGATTCTTTATAACGCAAACAACTATAGTTTGTTATTGGACTTCATCTTTTTTGAAAACATAGAGGTATCCAAACTATTATTGTGTAAAGTCTAGTGTACCTCTTAAGACCATAACTTAATCCTATCACATTTCATTTAGAGACGTCCACGTAGTGGGGCGGGGTCGGAGATGGTCCTCATCCCCATCCTCGCCCCCATTTCATTCCTCGTCCAGCGAAATTTCTCATTTAATTTTGTGAGGATCGGGACAGAGATTCCCTGTGGAGAATTATTCTTCATTTATGATTTTTATTTTTTTTATTTTGATTAAATAAAATATTTTTTAGAAAATTTCTATTTAAATTGTTAATTCCTAATGATAAATTTCTATTTAAAGAGATTTTTTTTTAATTCTTTAGAAAAATAAAATAATATATCATAAAATTTTAATTTAGTATTTATTATATATATAAATTTATATATTAACAAAAATAAAGTAATCGAGGTGGGGTAGGGACGGGGATAGAGAATACATTCTTCGACATCCCCATTCCCCGCTTAAAAGGGAATTCCCCAAGACAGGTCCTTCGTAAAAAAATGAACATTTCTAATTTCATTCAGTCCCTAACCTAACCATTCATCTAAACACACATGCTAAAAACCTTGAAGGCATATCTTCAAAATGACATGTTATTTGGTGGTATTATTTTGTAGGCATATCTTCCCCACCAAACACCAGGGCCACTATCCAAATATAGAAAGGATGAGCTCATAAACTTGAGAGGAGATGGAACAGGAGAGCGCCATGAAAGAGACAAAATATATGATTATGATGTTTACAATGATCTTGGTGATCCACATTCAAGTCCAACAAATGTACGTCCGATTCTTGGAGGCTCGAGTGACTACCCTTATCCTCGTAGAGGAAGAACTGGACGAGAACCTTCACAACAAGGCAAGATTTACATTCATTTTTAAATTGTTAAAAATGGTTCGATTCTGAGTTTAATGAAAGTTGAAATACTAAAACTAAAATTTTAAGAAGGGTCTAAAATAAATGAAAATTAAATTGTTCAAAGACCAATGTTGAGATTTTTAAATTATAGAGATAAAATAGAAAATGTGAATAAAGATGAAGGCCAAAACTTACATATCATTGAAATATTTGAAGAGAAAAAACTATTTGTGACACACACAAAAAAAGTTACCTTTCATGGTACAAAAAAGAATTTCCCTTACCATTTGTCTTGCTAATTGGGAAAAACTACTCCAAATAAATTTGTTGGAAAGTTTATGCATATTGAATTTCATGGGAGATCTTACTTGATATTCGCAAGGTATATATATATTACCCAAAATAAAAGAGCGCATAGATTAAATTTAGGTTAAAATACTATTTTGGTCCCTATATTTTGGGACTGGTTCTGTTTTAGTTCCTATACTTTCAACTGTCCAAATTTAGTTAGGGTTCTTTCAATAATCTTAAAATTAGTCTTTATCCTTAGTTTATGGTTAATGTTTCAAAAAAAAAAAGTTTCTATTAACCTTCTCTCTATAAATTTTAGAAACATATTCACATGGTACATTTTCTTGAATGAAAATTATTATTATTATTTTGCAAATTTAGATCAAAATTAACTTCAAAACTAATGCTGAGGGCTAAATTTTAGATTTATTGAAAGTACTGGAACTAAAATAGAAGGAATACCAAAATGATATTTTAACCTTAAATTTATTATAAGACCAATATTTTGATTAGTACACTTTTTTTTAATATATAGTTTTTTTTTTTAATCATCAATACTTATTTTATGTCTATTGTTAACAAACAGATGGCAGATATGAGAGTAGATCATCGAATTTCAACTTTGAGATTTATGTTCCTAGCAATGAAAGATTTGGTCCTTCGAAGAACGTTGAATTCATTGCTAACCAATTGAAGGCAAAGTTAGCTCAATATCATTCATCCAATTGTGAGGAATTTGACTCCTTCGAAGATGTACTTGAGCTATATGAAATACTTAAACATCTTAAAATTGATGAAGGGTCACCGCCAATTCCATTGCCCCAAGTGATCCAAGGTATGTAAGGATTTCTTTTGTATCCAGAGCTAGGAAAACGTGAATATGGGCATAGTTGGGTAATGTTTCTATTTTGGGTTTCTTGTTTCTTGTTTTTCGTTTATGAAAATCAGAAATGTTTGGTTTGACTTAAGGTTTTCTGTTTTTTCCTTTGAACTAGACTGAAAGAGGTTGAATTGGACTTCTGGGAGTATCTTGAGCTAGAGGCGTGTTGAAACGCGCATAGGAGGAGATTGGGCCACCTTAGTTAAGGTGGCGAAATGGACATTTGGCCTTTGGTCTGGCTGCCTTTGGGCCCTTCGTGTAGTTGGTTGGATTTTGTTAAATCACTAATCAATTCAAAAGTTTAAGCTCATAGGTTATGGTAAATTTAGACTGACAGGCCGAGGTTGGCTTTGGGCTTGTTCCACCACGAGCCTCAATTTAACTCATAACAAATGCTATTGATGATTCGACTGATGTGGTCTCAAAATTGACACTAGGAGGGATAGAGTGTGATATAACAGGTCCTGTATTCAAATGTTTGAAGTGTCATTTTATTCTGTTGTTTTACATTTTAACAACTCCACTTGTTAGGCATCATGAGTTGATAATAATGAGTTGAACTTTGAATCCATTTTTTTTTTAATAATATGATTATATCATAATAGGAAGCTCTAAAGTCCAAAATTTGAGCTATTTTCATTCATATTAATAGTCTATTGTAGATTAAAATGAGATTGAGTCTACACATTAAAGGAATTGTTGAGTATAATTTTTAAGCTATTGGATGATTATATTTAATTTAATGTTACTTTATATATATCACATTCAATGCAAATGAAAATTGATTAGATAAGCTGCATTGAATACGAATGGAAATTTATTAGAAGAACTCAAAGCTGACTAATTATAATTACTAAGCTTAGTTTTATGGTCTATTGAACAGATAACACATTTGCATGGAGAACAGATGAAGAATTTGCTAGAGAAATGTTAGCCGGAGAAAATCCCATAGTCATTCGCCGTCTTAAAGTAAATGGCAATATTTCTTATGCAAATTTTGTTAGCAAATTTCTCTGTTTAATTTCCTTTAATTAAATCCTTATACATTAACTACCCTTTAATTAAATCCTTATACATTAATTACAGGAGTTCCCACCATCAAGCAAGCTTGACCCTAATGTTTATGGTGATCAAAACAGCAAGATAACTGAAGAACGCATCATAAATAGTTTGGATGGACTTACAGTAAATGAGGTAAAAAAAAAAAATTTTAAAATAAATAATCATTTGATGGAACTTTTTGATTTTATGTTCTTCGTTTTTCTTTTTTCCTTTCATTATAAAAGATAAATAGGTAATCCACTTGTGGTTTGAATATAGTTTTGGTCCTCCAACTTTTGTAAATTTTCTATGACTTGACAAGAAGATTATATTGTAGTATTTTGACTTTCATTAAACTCCATGTTTAGTTCTTGTTACATCACTTTTATTCTCAGTTTTTTAGTATATTACAGATAAAAACATGATACAAACTTTTTGTCCACATAGATTTGAACTTCCTGTTCATATATAGAATGAAGATCAAATATTTGGATAAAAGTCCAAGACGAAGAAAATTATGTAGTCAACTTGAGCATATTTCAACTAATTTTTAAGACATATATCATCGACCAAGAGGTTAGAAGTTCGAATCTCCCACCCCATGTGTTGTTGAACTCAAAAAAAAAAAAAAAAAACCTTGTTTATACCTTGATTTGAACTTTTAAAATCTGTCTTTTTCGTAAAAAAAAATCTTTATGTTTGATACATATAGGCACATTATTTATATACTTTCACTCTTCTTTTTTGTTCAGGCAATCAAGCAAAACAAGCTCTATATATTGGATCACCATGATTCAATAATTCCATTTCTCAGAAAAATAAATTCATTAAGTTCCACAAAGACTTATGCCACAAGAACACTTCTCTTCCTAAAAGATGATGGGACTTTGAAACCTTTGATGATTGAATTGAGCTTGCCACATCCTAAAGGAGACCAATTTGGTGCCATTAGCAGAGTAGTATTGCCCGCTAAAGGAGGAGTTAATGCCTCAATTTGGCAATTGGCTAAGGTTTATGTTGCCATCAATGATACTGGCCACCATCAACTCGTCAGTCACTGGTAAACTCTTGACTCTCAAAATCATAACCTAACACAAAATAAGAAAAACATAACAATAGTTGTTTGAGAATGTGTAAAAGATGTTCCAGATTTTTTTTTAAAAGCTTTTTCTTAATTTTCTTTTTAATACAAAAAACTAGAATGAAAAGGAGACTTTTAAAAATTATTTTTAGTCTAGTTGTTTTCAGAATTCAAGTGTTCATAAAAACAATTGAGAAAAAAAAGCTCAAATTACATAATCATAGTTGGAATGACGAAGGGTGCAAGAGCAAACTATATGGAACCAAGTATAGTATGATAGGTTTGACTAATTTTATTTTAATTAGTTAAATTTTATATAACTTTAAAATGAATGATATTTCGGTCAGTTTGATTTTGATGAATTTGGTTGGTTTTGGTTTGTTTGACCTACTTTGGTTGTTGGGTTGGTGTTCTTTAAGTGATCGCTTTGGTCAAATTCGACTTTGAAGAAACTAAAAAACACACACACACACACAATAACACTTAAGAATTGAACCATTGTGTAGGAAAACTCCTAGCCTCTCGAATTATTCCAGGGGAGGTAATCAGGTCCACGTTCAAGGTTGCATGGAAATTGGATAATGATCTCACATTATATTTGAGAGTTTGGCCAAAATTACAATCCTTTTCAAATTTAGGAAAGAAACTGATGTGTGCTTAGTGTTGTTGTCAAAATTTGGATAGGGTAATGTACCTAACCTTCACGTGAAAGCATCAGTAAAATTTATATTGAAGGGAAGAACATGACCTGCAAAATAAGTGAAAAGTTAGGTACCGATGTGGTACTTATCGCACAGGCTCTAATGCTTAAGTTAGCTAGGAGTCTTTTGAGTGTAGCAAGAGTTTAGGGCTTAGGAATAATTTACCTTCTTCAGGTTGAAGAAGGGTATTTAGATGACCTTTTTAGTGTTTTCGTTGACTCCTTTTTGAATTAGGTCAAAAGAGAACCAGCTTGGATTGGACCAAGATCACACGGATCAAGGGCACGTTGGGTGCGTGCCCGTATGATATTGGCCTTTATGGAAAATTATACAAGATCCTTTCACCCAAATTCATGTTCGTTTATACCGGTTTTTAGCCAATAGTTTTTTTGTTGGGAGTGCAACCAAAGTTCCACCTTGGCTAGATGTTGTCCCTAACACTTTTTGTGAAATTTTTTAAAATGCTCGAGTGATGCATCTAGGATGGGAAAATTTTGATCATGCGCCATTGAGCTGTACTCAATAACAATCTAGGCCTAGATGGATATCTTGCCCTACTTTACCAAAGATACTTAGATATCATTGTTTTTAAAACGATAGACAATTTCCTAGACATATCCTTAATGCCAAGCGTTCGATTAAACAGTGGAATAACACCAACATCGTGCCAATACCGAAGGTCAAGGACTCAAGAGTTGTAGCTGATTTTAGACCCATTAGCCTTTATAATGTGTCATGTAAAATTGTTACAAAGGTGTTAGCCAATTGAATCAAGCATGTTCTTTCAAAGGTCATCTCTAACTCCAAAATGGCTTTTGTTTCAAGTAGTCATCTAGGATAGTATAATCGTTGGCCATGAATACATGCATCATATGAGAAATAAAAAGAGATGAAGGGCAAGACTAACAACTGTAAAACTGGATATGAGCAAAGCGTATGACCGAATAGAGTGACACTTTCTAGGATAAATGATGTTGAAATTGAGATTGATTCTCGATGGTTTTTCCTAATCATGGAGTGTATCTTTAAGACATCACTCGCGATTATTATAATGGAGTGAAAAATGAAGATATGATGGGAAGTGAAAAATGAAGATATGATGGCCGATTACATCAATCCTATGGGAGACTGAAATGTAGAGAAGCTTAAGGATGCTTTTAATGAAGATGATGTAGAGGGAATCCTTAAAATTCCACTTAACTCTAATAACCATCTTGATGTATGGGTCTAGAATTATTTAAAGGACTTAGATAAAGACAAGCCTTCTGATGTAACCCTTGTGGCAAGTTTATTGAAGTTTAATTTCTAAAAAAAAATCAATAATACACTTAGGCTCCGTTTGATAACCATTTAGTTTTTAAAAATTGTACTTGTTTTCTCACAATTTCTTTACAATTGTTTTCATCTTCTCTGTAATGGTTTTCATCTTTCTTAAAGAAACATTTGAGTTTCTAGCAAAATTCCAAAAACAAAAACAAGTTTTTGGAAACTACTATTTTTAGTTTTCAAATTTTGGTTTGGTTTTTTAAAACATATGTAAAAAGTAGATAAGAAAACATGGAAATCCATAGTTGTAAGTAGTATATAGGGCTAGTTTACCTACCCGCAAACGTAATGAATAGATCGCAATCCGAAAATGTGGGCCCCGCTTTATTACGATTGAATGCGTTTACTGCATCCTACAATGGGAATGACATGTGGGACCCACTCCTGCCACAGTAAATTGTCCCCGTAATCATATTACACCAAAAAAGGTACTCAATCTAATTACAATGTGTATTACGTGGGGCCCACAACCCCTTTTTAATAAACTTTCTAGTATGTTTCCCTTTCTCCCTCGTCCACATGGTAATTTCACTCATACTGATGGCTATAATACTTACCGATAATTGACTTTATTACCGTTGTAATTGTATCGATATGTAAATCGATATATTGTGGTCATTAACAATATGAACAACTTCTCTTGTAACGGTAACAGTATCAGCTACGATATCGTGAAGATCAGTTTATCAGTATATCGTTTGACCGTTCCATGGAACTCACCTCCTTTTTTTTATTTATTTTTTTCGTTAATTATTTTTTCCTAGTTTTTCCTTTTGTTATTTTACTACGAATCCATGCACGATGTGAAAAAGTAATAAACTTCCATTTTCATTTTATAAAGTGGGGGAGGGGGGTTGTACATAGATAAAAAAAAAAAAAAAAACACATCATATTAATAATTTCAAAGCAAAGGAAGGAGGAAGAAAATCGCCCGTCACCCTGGACAGAGAATGTGATGAACCTACTCGAAGCCAGATGATATTATCACTAATAGTAGCCTTCAGTCATCTCTCTCTTCTTCTTCCTAGTGGGCGTGCGGCGGGGTCATTCAATGCTGCATGGATGAACAAAATAAACATACAGTCAGAAACACAAGAAAGAGTCATAACTGAATTGAATACCAATTCTCCTTATCAATTACTGATCCTATCTGTCAGGTTGATTAAGACGATAACATCGATATTCCTTATCGAATACAGATATTTAATATCAGTTCCCCCTTGTTCGATACGGAATACCGATTACCAATTGTCTGATACCGATGCCGATGTCGGTGATCAATAACGGTATCGATCATTCCTCTTCATCCCTTTTGTGTTCTATTCCAATCTTTCTACAAACCAATCTCACACATAACGAAGGATAGTCTTATCCAGTATTGCATTGCAATCGAATCACATAATCCGTTCCCCTAAACCCTAATGCATGATTCACCCAAATACAAATACTTCCCCAAACCTCTCCCCCTGCCCTAACGAAGCAAGAAAATGATGGCGGACATAGAGGTAAGGTTTAGAACAGAGCAAATGCACGCACACACAGTGAAATGTAAATCGATAATGCATTTGATGAAGCGAATGAACGCATATAAATCGACATAATCAAAAATCAACTTACTGAATATAACCAGACGAAAGGTGTTTGTCGGTGTCGAGGGAACGAGACGATTTCTTGTGCTCTTATTGTGAGCTCGCTAGTGGGTGAGGAAGAGGAAGATGAATGCCAACAGTCGAAGGTTTCAAAATGCACAAGTTTGGAAGCGCGAGCAATTATCGAAGGATGGTTGCACGTACTATTTTTTTTTAATTATTTCGAGGGGCATTATGGTAATAGTACATTTTGGTAGAATTATTGATTGTGATTACTGACTGCACGTGGTAAATGGCCACAAACGTAATTCTCCTTCATTACGAGATAATACGTTTGCATGCACCAGAATCCTATTACCTTTGCACTTGAATCCCATTATATTTGCGCCAAATGGGGCCTTACTTAATAACAACTGTTAGGGACAACAACCATCCACATATCTCTACATTAGTATGTTATTGTCCACTTTGGGCATAAGCCCTCATGATGGAGATACCACATCAACATTTTGTTAATGATGTTAATAATAGTTAATTCTTTTTAGTTTAACACAACATGTGGGGGGTGGGGAGATTCGAACCTATAACTTATTGATCGAGTGTATATGTCTTTACCAGTTGAACTATATGTTCATGTTGACTTAATATAATAGTTACTAAATATAAACATAATCCACAGTTTAGGAATGTAATTGAAAATTTTTAAAGTGTATAGATTGAGTAGATCAATACTCAAAATTCAAGGATTATATTTAAAATAATATCGTGTAATTTTATTTATAATTTAAAGTAGCTGTAAAATGACCCCTTACATTTTGTTAAGTTATTCTTAGAACTCACATTTTATTTGCATGTATGTGTAGGTTGAACACCCATGCAGTAATTGAGCCATTTGTGATTGCAACAAACAGGCAACTAAGTGTTCTTCATCCAATTCACAAGTTGCTTTCTCCTCATTTTAAGGATACCATGAAAATTAATGCTCTTGCCAGGGAATCTCTAATTAACGCTAATGGCATTATTGAGAAAACTCATTATCCAGCTAAGTATTCCATGGAGATGTCTTCTTTTGCTTACAAAAGTTGGGTCTTCCCTCACCAAGCTCTCCCGACCGACTTGATTGAGAGGTAACCATTTCGAAGATTCAATTTTCTTTTGATTTCTCATTAGCAATTCAACATGTTGTTTCAAAGTTTTTTTTTAATAGTTTTGGTTTTGTTTGATGATCATGATTTTGTTTTTAAATTTTTATTTCTTTTAAAATTATATGTTTGTTTGTCTACAAGTAAAAACCCTACGCTCCCTTTAACATAATATATCGACCCTGGCATTTTTATTTCCCATTTTTCTATTTTAAAAAATTAAGCCTATCTATGAACCATTGTTTTGTTTGTTTTTCACATTTTAAAGTACTAATGTCAAAAGCTTATCCAAAGTCTAAAATAAAAATAGATTTTTGGAAACGATTTTGTGGGATCTTTAAATTTGGTTATAATTTAAAAGAGGTATACAAAAAGTGAAATCCTTATTTGTAAAAATGAGGAGATTGTCAATAAAAACAAGTTTAACTTATTTTAAAATTGAGAAGAATTCCATCATTATCAAATTGAGCTATACTTCTAATGTTCTTTTTAAAAAAATTAAGCTTTTTTATTATAAGTTTTTCATTTTTTAAAAAGTAGTCCACTTTCTTTTAAACACACACTGCTCTAAATATATGCTTGGTCTCTCACATTCCCTAACATTTGAGTATTTCTTCAATGTAGTCCCTATTGTTTCAAAAGTTACAATTTTGTCGTTTCAAAAAAAAAAAAAATTACAATTTTGTCATATTTTGACAATTTTTAATTTAGTCCCCCACCATTGGTAAACATTTGGTTAGTGATAAACTTTTATGACATAATATTTAGTAAATTATTGGCTAAAATTTAGAAGAGAAAATGTCATATGAGATAGGAAAACTCGAAATTTCTACCATATTTTCGAAATATGGAGAAACAATTAGAAACTTTCCTTTCTTAGATAACTTTTTTTTCATCTCTAAAACTCCACCAATTTACTATTAGATTACATGGGGTTTCATCTCAAAACCAATTGACTATAAGAGGAGTAACTCATGTATCTTATAAATTGTGAGGTCATCTTTTCGATTTGGGATCCTCAACATTTACTAAGTATTATATGTAGTAAGTTTATCATCAACCAATTGAATATTCACTAAAGACGAAGAACTAAATTGAAAAATGTTAAAATTCTCAAGGGACTACATAGAAAATTTTCTAAAGTTGGAGATGATATATTGAAAAAAATACCCAAACATTAAAGACTAAAACATATATTTAACCTACAAATACATAAATACGAATAATAATCTACATACATACATTTTTAAACATATGTTGTCTTTAAATATAAATTAATCTAACTTCAGCTCATGGGGATATATTATGGAAATTCACTTCATTAACTTGTGGTTTGTTTAGAGGAATTGCAATTAAGGATCCACGTTTCCCACATGGACTTCGATTACTCATAGAAGATTATCCATATGCTGTTGATGGACTTGAGATTTGGACAGCAATTCAAACATGGGTAAAAGATTATTGCTCTATTTACTACAAGGATGATGAAACGATACAGAAGGATGGAGAGCTCCGATCATGGTGGGAGGAGCTTCGGGTTGAAGGCCATAAAGATAAGAAAGATGAACCATGGTGGCCAAAGATGCAAACTATTGAGGACCTAATCAATAGTTGCACAATCATCATATGGATTTCTTCGGCTCTCCATGCAGCAGTTAACTTTGGACAATATTCTTACGGTGGTTTTTTCCCCAACCGACCATCAACCAGTAAAAGATTATTGCCTGAAGAAGGCACTTTTGATTATGAAGAACTCAAGTTGAATCCTGAGAAGGCCTTCTTGAAAACAATTTCTTCGGAACGAAAAGATAATATTTCAGTTGTCTCAATAATTGCAATTTTGTCGATGCATTTTTCTGACGAAGTCTATTTAGGACAAAGAAGCAATCCAGAGTGGATATCAGATAAGGAAACTTTCAAAGCATTTGAGAAGTTTAGGAGAAGAATAGCTGAAATTGAAGACATGATTATAAAAAGAAACCAAGATCCCAAGTTGAAGAATCGAGTTGGACCTGTAAATATGCCATACACCCTACTCTTTCCAACCAGCACAAAAGGCCTTACAGGTAAAGGAATTCCTAATAGCATTTCCATTTGAAAAAAAAAAAAAAGAAAAAAAGCTTTATGATGTTTATTTGTAATTCCATGGCACTACTTTTAGTTTATTAAGTGGGAAGTAGTAAGGAATACAAATGAAAACAATCGAAAAAGATCATATATATGTATGAAAGATGAATTTTAGGGAATGATTAATGTATCGATAAACCATCTGAAAGGGGCACATTTAAGTTTGAAAGATTAAATTCCATTTATAATTGTCTGTGTTGTATTTTTGCTAGCTAACAGGTCAATTATAAGTTTACATTTGCTGATCTTGACGATCAGTGGATGGCCTTACAGTGAATGTATATCCAAAACCACTCTGAGCTCAAGTGGAATCTTGAGAAGGTTCTTCATGAAAACAATCTTTTCGCAACTACAAGTATTGAATTCAAGTATCTCTAGGGGCCAGTGCCATGACGCTGCCTCCTTGGCCTATTTGCTCCTTTGCCTTTTGAAACTCTTTAGTTGGTTGTATTTTTATCCAAATTAAATGAATTTTTCAATACATCCCTTAAAATTATTTATTTTCTATAAATCGCTTGATTCTTATAAAATGAATAAATAAGTACATGAAAATAACTTGAAGATCACGAAGATTAATAATAATTAAGCTATAAAAATAGCTTGCGAAGTGTGCTATCAATCTCAATAATCGGAATTTTGTGAAGACACATTCCGACCTTCTTCGGATGAAATTTATTTGCAGAAAAGAAACAACCTAAAATAGACATTGGATAAAGAATCTTTGAGTTGAAATTGAAGATCATTAAGCTTGTAAAGAGCAACCAAGATCCTATGTTGAAAAATTGAGATGCACTCTACTCTTCCCAACTAGCACAGAACTGAAGGCCTCACAGGTACAGGGATTTCCGATACCATTTCTATGTGAATAAAGCTTGTGTGTGATATCTGTAATTTCTAGTGTATTTGGAATAACTTGTAAAAACAAATGTTTTTTTGAATAAAATTGATTTTTCTACGAATATCGTTAGAAAAATTAATGATTTAAAATGTGTTTAGTATAGATTATTGAGTGATTTTATGTGATCATAAGTGATTTTTTTTAAAAGTCTTAATAAATAAAAAGTACTTAAAAAATTGGATTAATTTAGCCCTAGTTTATAAAGTAACAGACAGTATGCAATACAACAGAAAAGGCCAAATTTATGTTTGAATTGATTCCACTAGTTTTTGGGTTTAGTTTTATTTTATGTAAGAATCTTTTTCATGGAATTATTAATGTTTCAATCAACCATGGAAGAGGCATGCTTAAGTTTGAAAGAGTTTTCTTTTTAATTAAAACTTTATATCATATTGTTCTGACTAAATCTCATTTTTATTAAAATCAAAAAAATAAGGAATAATCTTTTCAGATTTTGGTTTACTCTTTTTTATTTTTTAAAAACAAAAACTATACGTGTTTCATAACTAGCTTTTTTTTGGTTTAATTTTCTGTTTCTAAAAATGTGAAAACCAAACTTGTCTAATATAACAGTTTTTTTGTTTAATTTTTATTTTTAGAAAAGTGAGAGAGATGAAGAGATGTTTTAGAGAGAGAAAAATATATGAAAACATGGAAATAAAAATTTACCGACATAGAGATAAACGTGTTAGAAAGAAAAGTTAATCATAGTATATATAAGGAGATGAAAAAAATATTCAGAGAAAATATTAGTTAGACTTCATAAAAAAAATATTAGTTAGAGAAAAAGAAAGAAAAGTTAGAAGGAATAAAGAGATCAATTTTTAAAAAAATAAAAAGAGAAAGTTAAGAGCAAAAAGATATGTTAGAGAAATAAAAGGATAAATGAGAAAAATAAAGAGTAGTAGTTTAAAAAAAGAATAATTGTAATGGGTGGCAAAATTGATTGTCATATTTGCAAATATGTCACACAACTAAAATTTTTGTAAATATAGCAATTTTTTAAATTTTCAGGTCTATCACTGATATATCATTTTGATAGTCTATTGGTGATAGACCTCTATCACAGATAGATCATTTTTGTAGTCTATCAGTGATGTACCTCTATTATTGCTAGACCATTTCTACGTCTATCACTAATAGATGTTTTATTACTAATTGGCCACTTTTATGTCTCTATTGACAATAGACATCAAAATGGTGAACCCAAATAGGCATCATCTTAACTCAAATGGGTATTCGGTCCAATAAAACCCAAACAGATATTCAGTCGAAAAAAATTAAAATTGGGATTCGATTCAAGAATGATGAACTCAAAAGAGGCACGATCTTGAGGGGGCATATTGAGGATCCCACATCTGAAAGATGGAGAGTGACCTCACAATTTATAAGATATATGTGTTACTTCTCCCATTGCCAATTGGTTTTGAGATGGAACCCCATGTAATCTTGATACCTGTGAGAGCTTATCTTTTGATTTGCATGGGTGAGAGTGTCTACCATTTTGGGGACTTAACTAAATAGGGAGCTGAGAACATAATGAACATAATCTTACAAGATGAAATTCACTCATTTCCATACAGGGTAAATAGATGAGTTGTTCCCTTAAGTGCTGATTTTGAGACTTGAACAATGGGGCCCCACCCTCTTACTGGCCTGAAAGGGACTTAGTTTATGGTTGGATCATAAACAAATTGTTTATTAGAGGATCAGTGGTACTTAAGATGCAATATGTAATTACAGAGATAAAACAGATTTTTGACCTAGCTGTAATTACGAACAACTCGTGAAGGATCAACTTGCATGTAATAGTTATATCTATGGACACAACTTGTCCTACAGTACATAAGAGTACAACTCTAGGTCTATAGTAGAGTGACCTAAAGTTAATGAATGAAAATTGATTAATTAAAGAGTTTAATTTTGTATTATTGGAGCTTATAATCTATAGGTCCATAAGGTCCCATTGCTAGCTATAGTAACACTAAAAGATCAATTTAGTTAAAAGAAAGTTTTGAATTGTTCAAATTAATATTTTAATTTGAAGTGTTCAAATTAATATTTATTAGATATAATAAATATATAAAGGAGGAAAATATATTTATTGTATTTGATACATTAAATATTAAAATAATTAATGTATATTTGATACATTATAGAAAAGATTTTTATAAAATTTGAATAAAATTCAAATAAATAAATATCGTAGGAGATTTGAATGAGATTTAAATAAGTATATGATATATTTCAATATATTAGATATTAAAATAGAATATTTTAATTATAGAAAGGATTTGCCCTTGGTCTCTATAAATAGGACTCTAGGGTTGAGCCATTAGAAGAACACACATCTCCTTAATTAATAGAAAATTAGAAAAATTCTTTCTAGACCTTTTTCTCTCCAACCCTTGTGGATTTTATTTCAAGAGGCTCCCACAACCCTTGGTCCTATGTTCGAGTTATAGCCAGGAAGACTTTGTGAAGAAGATAAAGACTTGCCAAAAATATCTTCATATTTACGCAATGTAAGTTTTTGCTTAACCTTGTATGTTTTGTGTTTAATTCTAAATAAATCAAAGACGATCCAATGTTTCTGCTGTGGGTTTAATTCGATTATTCCCTTCAAATAGATATAAAAAAAAATTGGTATATTAGTGATACATTGCTATTAGTAACTTACTGTTATTTGTTATCAATCTTTTTTTGTTATTGATATTAAGTTATTACTAATTTACTATTTTTAATCTATTGATATGTGGTATATCAATGATAAACCAAATGAACATGCAAACAATAATCACTAAAAGAAAGACAAAAAGGGATCAAATATTATTGATATACCCTTTTTAATCCTATTAATATGGTAAATCAATGATAAAATTAATAGCAAATAAACATGTTAACCATTACAAATTGAAAATTAAAATTAAATGCCACTTATATACCATTTTTTTCCTATTGATAAGGTATATCAACAATAGACCTAATAGCAAATAAACTACAAACAACAATAGTAGAAAACTAAATGAAATATTACTTATATACTTTTTTTTATTCTATTGATATAGTTATTAACAATATACCTAATAGTAAAGGAGCATGCAAATAATTATTGATAGATAACAAATTCAAATATTACTATTATACTTTTTTTGTATTTATTGATATGATATATCATTGATATACCTAATAACAAATGAGTATGTAAACAATCACACTAATAGAAAATAAGGTGAGAGATGGCCTAATGAGAAGGTTAGCCAAATTAAGTGAGATATGACCTGATTATTTTTTTAAAAGAAAATTTACTTATGGTTGAGGGACTAACTGTGAATTTGAGTATATATGTGGGGTATAAATAGCAAAAAAAAATATTCACTCTCCTGCCTAAAAAATCGCTAGTCATAAATTTTGAATATGATAACATTTTAGCCAATTTTCATTCTGGTTATTTTTTTTAGCTACCTACCACAATTTTTCAATTTTCATTGCCCCAACTGATCCACAAGGTATGTAAGTTTGACACATGATCCAAAAACATAAATTTGAAAATAAAGGATTTAATAGAGGATTTAATAGAAAAGATAATTATTCCACATTTTCTCTGTTTTTAAATATCTGTGTTTGGTAGTAGATTTTAAATCTAAAAAACAATTGAACTTGCAAGTGTTGCTTTCAGAGTTTTTCCTTTTTAGATCACATCATTCAAGTTCTAATCCATATACTCCTTTCAAAAATAAACCCCGCCCAGTGTATATAAGTGGCATTTAATTTTAATTTTCAATTTGTAATCCATTTTTTTTCTCATTGATAAGGTATATCATTTGATATCCAAAACCAATAAATAAAATATGGATAAGGTATCAAATAGGTCCTAAAGATTCCTCGCTATCCGAGCTTAAAAATGTTAACAATATCTTTGATATCGTTATATATTTCTAAATAATAATAATAATAATTTTAAAAACTTTTAAGGCTACATCAGTGATTAAAGTGATACCCAAAATTTATATTAGGAGTGATTTGTAATATGATAAATGGTCCTCTATTCAAATTTCTACATTGCCATTTTCTCCATCTCATTTTATATTTTGAATTCTCATGTCGTTGGGTTTTGTGAACCTCCACAACTTAATTGGAGGAGAACTTGAGGCCAATGATGATTAAGTGTGATATTATAAGAGGAAGCTCTAAAGACGTTTAAATTAAATATGAGCAATGATACCTTTTTTTGCTTCATGTACGTCCACATTAATAGTTTATGTATTAGATTGTTAATTCAAATAATATTTGAAGCTACACATGAAAGGGACTATTGTGTAGCTTTGAGTTTGTTGATATGATTTAGTTTAACTTAGTTTGAAGTTGACTAATAACTTATGTATTATGGTCAAATTAACCGATTATAAATCGGGTTGGAGGACTGATGAATTAGAGCTTGTTAGAGAGATGTTGGCCGGAACAAATCCCGTACTCATTCGTGGTCTCTAAGTATATGACAATGTTTCTTTTGCAAATTTTGTTTACAATTAACATTTTCTATAATTTTCTTTCTAATTTTCTCTAATTGAATATTTAGAAAAAGCTATAGGATCAAGCAAGTTCGACCCGAACATTTATGATGATCAAAACAGTGAGATAACCAAAGCTAGCCCTCACACGAAAGAGCCTCACGCACACGCAGTGGTCATCCTTTTTTTTTTTTCGTTTTGCTCTCTAGATTTCCGCATAGAGGGAGATCGTCTTGCTGCTGAAACCTTGAATCTCACTCTCTCTTGCTGCTGAAACCTTGAATTCATTACTTCTAGGTTTGCCATTTATACTCTTTTGCTTTTTTTTAGACTTTTGATCTTTACAAATCCCTATGAAATCATCTAACAGAGATTAATTGTTAACGAATAATCATTGAATCAATGAAAATGAGAGGGAAAAGAACCGAAAAATGTCAAAATTAGAGGGAAAATCGAAAAGAAATAAGTGAGTTAAATCCTTGTGTTAATTTAGCAAGTTTTGATGTTTTTTCTATGGATTCTGATAAGTTTTTATTCACGTTATGGTTGATAGTTCTTTGAGTTCATATTTTCATACTATTTTCTTGATGTTGTACTTTGGTCTGTTCTTGTGATAAGCATCCTCTGTGATAATCCTCATAGGGTTGGCTCATTTTACAAATTTAAATGAAAGAGAGATGAATTTGGTACTTTAACCTTACATTTTTTGATCTTTAAGAAAAACTCCCTAGCATAATGAACATGAGGTTGCAGGCTAAAGGATGCTTACTTAGAGGGAAAGCTTAAAGGTACAAAAGAAATAAGAGCGAAGCATAATTAAGAAAGAGCATATAGAAAATTCATTGGAGCTATCCAGTGTGTCTTAAAAATTGGAATGTATTATTATTTTATACTGTTGAATGCCTTGCTTTACATCGGTCTCTTGCTTATCGATTGATCAATGAATGCTCGGTTTTAAAAGCATGTTTACTAGCCACGGTTGAAATAAGCTACTTCTTGAAAATGAGTCTTGTTTTATACTTTAAATGCTTTATCTCAAAGCTTCAAACTCACACCTACTTGACCAAAGTTACATCACATTGTCCAAATATCATTTATAATAAGCATAGTCCACAGGATCCTTCCATACTATTGTTGCTTCTGGTGGTTCCTTTTCGTCAACTTGTTAATGATGAATTATCTTTATACCCTAAACAACCACTTGTCTGGATTTTTCCCACTGAAGATAGACATTTCCAAACATTGCATAGAGTGGTTCTCTATCAAGCCTTTTTATTATTCCTTCTATTCCATGCTCCCCTCCTAAAAGATCGAATGATATTGCTTCCATCACACTCTCTCTTTTTCCTCCACTTCTATGCAATGTTACTTATCAACTCTGATGCTCTTCTAACCCCTCTAACTTTCTTCATCACATCGTTTGACTTAGCCCTGCCTCTAGCATGTTTTATACACCTATAATCTTCTCCATAATGACAGAGCCTCTAATACACTTTCCATTTTCCTATTAGCTACCATTCTCTAGTGATCCAGCTCCAACACCACTTCGATATCATAGTGAAATTATCAGAAATTTACTAGAGAGATCCTCTCTCTCTTTCTCTTCTTGTTCAACTATGGAAGTTTCCCCAACTTATGCCCTCCCTTTTTCCCATTCAAATACAACATTGTCTACAAAATTCGTGTACCAACAATTAAGAGACAACGAATCAAGGAAGATTCCTCCCCCATTTTGTGTTTAT
Organism: Trichosanthes truncata; assembly: GCA_033996785.1. Lineage (NCBI taxonomy): Eukaryota > Viridiplantae > Streptophyta > Magnoliopsida > Cucurbitales > Cucurbitaceae > Trichosanthes > Trichosanthes truncata. The sequence continues at coordinate 38,542,961 of JAWPNB010000004.1, read as the reverse complement.
GTTTCGTTTTCTTATTCATTATTATGCTTCTTGACTAACTTGTGTGGTAGATTGTTTAGTATTAATTTTGCATTATGTTGCAAAATCATAAGAAGATATTAAATTAAGATTATTATATTCAGGACTCATGAAGACAAGTTGTATTGAGGATGTTATTGAAATCGATGGAACAAAATATGATGGGCCATGGTCTTTTAAGAATGAGACATTTTTTATTGATTTGATGGATGCATAAGTTGTAAAAGGAAATCGCCAAACTACAACCTTTACTAGAACTAGTTGGACTTTTATGAAGGAGCAACTATTTGCTAAAACAGGTTATAATTATACCCATGATCAATTGAAGAATAAGTATAACAATCTTAGACAAGTTTATAAAGATTTCAAAAGATTGTTGAATGATATTACTGGAAAAGGTTGAGATCTAGTATTGGGTACTATTACTTTGGAAGAGGAGCACTGGACTAATCTTATTGAGGTATTCTTTCTATAACTAATCTTATTCATTTTTGTTACTACTCTATGATATAAAGTTTCATTAAGAGAGTTATGTTGGTACATTGTTGTAGGTTAACAAGAAAGCTAAGAAGTTCAAAAAAAGTGGTTGTCCACATTATGAGAAGTTGATGAGAATATATGGAGATATAATGGCGACTGGTATCTATGCTCATCCATCAACAAAACTTCCATCAGATTCAGAAGATGAAAATAAAACTGAAAGTGATGCTTGTATGAGTAGTGAAGGTTATGGAAATAATAAAGATGAAAATCAAGGTCATAGTAGCATGAGCAAGAAAACAAAAAGAAAGAGATGAGTCTTAAATGATGCCATGACGTCTTTCATTGAAGCTTATGTTGAGAGTTCAAAGAGGAGAAATGATATACTTAAAAAAAGACTTATTGGTTCTTCACCAGTTGACTTTACTTAGACTTCATCAAAAGCAAAAGATTGTGTTGATGAAAGCGTGGACAAATGCCTCAAAATTTTAAATAGCATGGTAGATATTGATGATAAAGTCTATACAAAAATATTGAAATGTTTGCTTGAGGACACTACTTGGAGACAAGCATTTCTGCTCATTCCTAAGTCGAGGAGGAAAAGATTTATCAAGAATTTTTAACATATTAGTCTTGATTATTTGTTGAACTTTATGTTTGAAAGGACTTTTCCTTGTTACTTTAAGTTAGTTGATATGTTATTTAGATGGTTATATTTTGTGTTAAAAAGATATTTTTTGTTCTTTTTTGACTCGTTTATTTTATTTGAACATGATTAAAACATGTATTTTGAGGATCTTGGTCACAATTATTTTGAAGCTCGCTTACTATTTGATAATGATGTGATGGATTTGCTTGAAGAAGATGAAGAATATGAGAATGAAGTTATATTTGCATTTTTCATTCATTAATGGAAGCATTGCATAAGGAACGATTGTCTAGACAACCGTGCAGAACTTCCACCCTTAGAGTGTCATGGTCATGTGGTTGAGTTGTTAAATGCTAATGATACGCAATGCTTTGATTGTTTTAGGATGAGAAAAAAATGCATTTATAGGATTATGTGAAGAGTTAAAAAGTACAACTAACCTAAAAGCTTCTAGATTTTTGACAGTTCAAGAACAAGTATCCATATTTTTACTCATCATATTGCACATCGAGAGGAATCGATTAGTAGCTGAAAGATTTCAACATTCTGGTCAAACTATCTCCCGCTATTTTAATCATGTTTTGAAAAAAGTATGTAAACTTGGAACAAAAGTTATTTGTCCTCCAGAATTTGACATTGTCCCTCCAGAGATTAAGTTCAAATCTAAATATTATCCTTTTTTAAGGTAAATTTCTTACTTACTTATCATGAGTGAATTATTTTAAGAAAATTTCAATGAAAATTAGCTTAAAATACATATATTTTGTTGAACATGATTGTATTGGTGCGATCGATGGAACTCATATTTCTGCATCCATTCCACTAGACGAGCAAATTTCATATCGTGGTAGAAAAACAAACCCCACTTGGAATATAATGTGTGTTTGTTCTTTTGACATGCGATTTACATATGTCATGTCCGGTTGGAAAGGAACGGCCAATGACTCTCAAATATTTCTTGAATGTGTTAGAGATCCTACAAATAAATTGTCGATGCCCACATGAGGTACACATCTTGTACTTTTTTAATAACAAGTACTCTATTTTAGTTTTTTTTATTAATTAAAATCGTTTCTTTATTGATTAGATTGATATTATCTTGTTGATTCGGGTTATACACATATGCCTAGATTTTTATCACCTTATCGTAGAGAAAGATATCATTTGTGTGATTTTAGAGATGAATGACATCAACCATGAGGTAGAGAAGAGTTATTCAACTATCAACACTCACCACTTCGCAATGTGATTGAGAGATGTTTTGGGGTTTTAAAGGCTCGATTTCCTATTTTAAAGCAAATGCCTCCTTATCTTACATGCACACAAAAATATATACCCATAGCATGTTGTGCAATTCATAATTTTATCAAATTGCATGATAGTCATGATGAACTTTTTAGTGAATTTACTCGAGAATTAATGATTGTTGAAGAAGAAAATACGCAACATGGAAGCGACCTTTCACAAACTCTTATTGAGGTAAATGTGAGTCAAAATTAGGGGTGTACAGATAAACCGAGAACCCGAAGAACCCGGACTACCCAACCCAAACCATAAGCGTTGGGTTGGGTTAAGTTTTTTTTTGGGTTGGGTTGGGTTCTTTTTTAGGAGAACCGAATTTTCGGTTCGGTTCTCGGGTTGACCATTTTTTGGCTCGGTTCAACCCGAACAGAACCGAAAATTATTTTTTTAATTATATATATATATATATATATATATATATAATAAGTTAATAACAACAATAGAAAGCCCTAGCCTCCAAAGTTGTGCGCTCCGCTTTTCTCGATTCTCCCTTTTTCCTATCGCATTCTCCCGTAACACCGAGGATCTGCTCGATCGTCTGGTCATCGTTCATCCATTGTTGCTCGATCGTCTGGTCGCCGTTCTCCAATTGTTTGGTCATCGCTGCTCGCCTAATCGTCGATTACTTGCTTGGGCTTCTCTTCGTGTCCTCTGTACCGAGGATTCGCTCGCCGTGGTTTGGTCGCCGTTCAAACGATTATGCTCGTTGGTCGCCGATCGTTTGGTTTACTCATTGTTTGTCTGGTCACTCGTTGCTCGTCTAGTCGCCACTTTTTCATCTGCTAGTTGTCATCTCCTTCCTGCAAACTCGTTCATGGTTTGATTCTCCATTGTAAGTGTATGTGTGTGTATTTTTTTTTCAACATAATGTATTAGATACTTTTGTTTTTAGGTTGAATCTTCAGATTTTTTTTTTTTTAAAGTTGAATCTTTCAGATTTGAGTTAGGTTGGTTGGATTTTTCCAGATCTGGAGGTGCTAAATCGATTTTGAGATGTTGTTTGTTTTTGTTTTCTCTATTGTTTTGATTTTATTTTGTTTGTGAAAATTTTGTGTTCATTTTACTGTTTGAGGAGAGTATCAATCAAGTTAGTAGATCTGGAAAATTTTAAAGTATCAATCAAGTTCGTAGATCTGAAAAATTTTAAACTCTAAATCGATTCTGATTTGAAGTTCTCTATTGTTTTGATTTGATTTTGTTTTTGGAAATTTTGATCTTGTTTCTAGAAATTGTGTTCATATTACTTTTTGCACAATAAAAAAAAAAAAAAAAAAAAAAGAACAACCCGATGACCCAACTCGAAAATATCTAGGTTGGGTTGGGTTGCTCCCATGCATAGGGTTGATTGGGTTGGGAGATTGACTAACCCGAATTTTCGGGTTGGTCCAAAAAATCACCCTAACCCAACCCAACCCGACCCGTGTACACCCCTAGTCAAAATCAACTGAAGCATATGGCTCAAGTTAGGGATCAAATTGATGATCAACTTTGGATGGCAACTCAAGCACGACGTTCATTGTTGTTTTTGCTAATTTTGTGTTTTTTATTTCACTTTTATGAATTAATAATTAGTCATTATTAAACAATATGAACATTTTTGTTGTTTATACAAATATTAATATGGTGATTGTTGCTTGTATTTTTTGATTATGTTTGTTGTTGTGATTTTTTTCTGATTTGATTAGTGACTAATCAAACACATTGGAAACATTAATATTGTTTTTCAATATGCAATCTTTTTTAAAAAATAAAAATAAAAATATAATTTTATAATTATGTATATTAGATAAAAAAAAGTATTTTAAAAATAGTTCGATTTTATTTTCATAAAAAAAAATTAAAACACAACCATCAAAAGTTCTTTGATTTTTTTAAAAACAAAAAACGAAAAACAATTATCAAACATGTTTTTGGTTTTTTTATTTTTTAAAAACAGAAAATCAAAAATAGAAAACCAAAAATCAAAAACTGAAATGGTCATCAAACGAGGCCTTAGTCATTAACTTTTAGAATTTTGAATTCAATCCCTAGACTTGAGGGACCAAAATCGTGTTTAGATCTAAGTTATATTGTTTTTTACGTAATTTGAGCAAAACAAAGCTCTACATATTTATTAGAAGAATAAATACAACAACTTTAACAAAGATTTATGCAACGAGAACATTTCTCTTCCTAAAAAGGGAAGAAACTTTGAAGTCGTTCGAGATAACAAATTTGGTGTAGTAGAGTATTGTCCCCAACTGCAAAAAGGAGTTGATACTTCAATCACCCAACTAGCTAAGACTTATGCTGCTATCGATAATGATAAGGACAACTACCCCTCAACATATCTCCACAATGGTATGATATTGTTCACTTTGGGCATAAACTCTCATGGCTTTGCTTTTGGTTCCCCAAAAGGCCTCATACAAATGGAGATAATTGTCCTCACTTATATACCCATGATCACTCCCTTTCCTAGCCAATGTGGAACATTTGTTTGCACTCCTAACAATCCTTCCCTCGAACAAAGTACCACAGTTGAGTCTCCCTTCGAACATATTCGTCTACTCTCCAACGGATCACTCATAGTGTGGGATATATTTCTTTGATGGCGTTGATCACCTATCGCACCATCCACTTCCTCCCTTTCAAACAAAGAACTACTCCCTTACCAGTGCAGCTTGATAGAGTTACTACTTGTTTGCCACTCCAAGCACTTTTTGTTTGACTATGGGATTCATCCACAATGTCAACATGAGGCTTCGTTACTTTGTTCCACTTTGAGGATTCCTTTCGCACACAGCTCTAATACCAATTGATAAGGACAACTACCCCTCAACATATCTCGACAATGATATGATATTGTCCACTTTGGGCATAAACCTTAATGTTTTTGCTTTTGGTTCCCAAAATACCTTATACCAATGGAGATAATTGTCCTCACTTATATACCCATGATCACTCCTTTCTCTAGCTAATGTGAGACATTTGTTTGCACTCCTAACAGATAATACTGGTCATCACCAACTTCATTGGTAAAACTATTTCTCTCTTTCTAGTTTACATTTTGGGTAATTCTTAGTGCCCATTAGTCTTCTTACTTGCATTGTGTAAGTTTTTTACTCTTTTGGGCTTCATTTTCTTCAATGAATTCCATTAATCCAAATTGAATTTGTCCTTTTAAGTTCTAGATTCGTCTAACTCTTTCCGATTTCCTTTCCCTTCTTTCCAATGGAGAAGAAACCCAACTTCTCTCTTCTGAAAGAAGAGGTCATTCGTGGGCTCTCGCCATCGCGTTCTCCCGCCAAAAGTTCGGCCAGAACTGGGTCTCCGTTCTCTATTCTATTGGGCAGAAAGAACTAGTCCGGCGCCCATGGCGGGATTCCGTAGTAGTTCATTACTTGATCCGAAAGTTTTCGGCTGATTAGGGAGGCTCTATTGCCATTGGTTGAGGGTCCTGATCTGGACGGCAACGAAATCGGCGATTCAAAGAGGGTCAGTTCAGGGTTAGTGTACTGGATGAAAGGGCAACTCTTAAAATAAATTAAAATAATAAATAAAAACGCTACATAATGTTAAAATAATATAAATTTTGACATCGCATTTAAAATTTGTCACTTCAACACACCACATCATTTTTCTGTTAATCAAGGTCAACTTAACTCCAGAGCCTACCATTTAGAATCACTGGTAGAAACACATGCAATACATGTGAAATCTTGTAGTTTCAATTTGAAGTAAAAAGAGTTCATTGTTTTTGTATTTATAAAAAAGTATTTATGAAATAAATAAATTTTATTCAAATTTTATTTTATCCACCATAAGTTTTTAAAGTTGGTAGTAAGTATTAATGAGTTATTACCTAGGCTGAATATAAATACAAATACAATTTATGAGAAAAAAAATTAAAAATATAATATATTTAAGAAAATAACACTTATATATGTATTGTGTTTGGTTTGATTTAGAATGAATACAAAATTGATATAATAGATGGAAGTGAATTGTAATTAAAAGTACAAAATTGTGTAAAATGAATAAAAACAAACACGTTATAAAAAAGAATAAAAAGAAATATATTTTTTATTTTAATTCATTATATCTTACACAATTGTTTACTTTTAGTTTTATAAAATTAACCACATCAAAAAGAAAAAAAATTGAATTAACTTTAATTGAAAATGTGTAATGACATTAAAGTTAAATTACTTTTAATTTGTAAAAAAGATGCTATCCAACAGCCCAATAATCACTTTTTTTAAAAATAAATTATCTCAAACTATCCAACAGCCCAATAATCACATCTTTTTTTAAATAAATTATCTCATTTTTAAAATTTGAAGTCTCACTTAACAAAACCTAACACTCCATCTATTTTCTTCTTTAAAAAAATCATATATATTGAGTCAAAAAATATCTAAAATGTTCCTACATCTATTTATTTGTTAAAATATTTTGCTTCTTGGTTTGTAAATTCACTCTTCCAAATCTCAACTTAAAGAATCAATTTTCATCTATTTTTTTTTTTTTTGTTGAAGATCTACCTAAATTACTACAAATGAATTTTAGGTCCCGTTTGAGATTGCGTTTGCAAGTAAAAAAATAATTATAGAAGAATCTTAACTATTTATTAAATCAAATGTTTCATTAATCTACAAGAATCACTTTAGAGAGTTAAGTGCAAAAGTCGATGAATACTATCTTTTAGATTTGAAATAATAAGCCTACTTTCATCATTATAACTAAATCACAACAATTTATTATTAATTTAATATTTCTAATTTAAAATAGAATTTACCAAACACTATTTTACTTCATTTTGCATCTTCTAAAGACCTAGTTGCCAGCAATTAGATGTCCAAAATAATTGAAAATAAAATAAAAATTTTACAATTAGATCTTTATATCAACAAATCTGCCATGGTTAATATTATATCATTTAAAAAAAATATATCCTCCTTTCTTTGTCCTTTCTCTCTCCCAATCTTCTTCTCCGCCGCATGCTCCACGGTCCTTCAAAGTGAAACAAATATGAAATAACTAAAAGGAAATAAAATTTATTTCTTATAGTTTTTATGTTAGAGAAACAAAATTTAATAACTAGGAAGGATTTTGTCTGCCGTCTCCACACACACCATCCAACAAATAATTTAATAGTTTGTTATTCAAATTCGTTTACCAAAAATATTTACACTAGATTTCCACATTTTAAAAGTAAATTCTAAAAAAAATCTTCACAAAATTAAAAAAAATATATATTTTTTTAAAATTATAGGGCCAGTCAATTTGAATCCTATTCTCAAATTGATTCTTCAAATTCCTCATCTTCATCTTCAACCATCCCCATTTATTAACACGTTCACAACAGCGCCACCGAATACGAAATCTTGAGTACTGATGACGCGCTGCCATCAATGAATTAAACAATTTCATCGTGAATTAAAAAAAGGATAATGAGTTTTAAAAAAGTGTAACAATGTTGCCTTGGCTCTTTTTTTGTTGTATTTCTTTCAAAATAAAAATAATTAAAAAAAAGTAAAAATATAATAATAAATTAGAAAATGAGGCAAAAAACTCATAAAACATAATTTAGTTATAAAAAGTTAAAAATTAAAATATAATTTCATTATACATATAAAAAATTAAGTAGTACAACTATCTAACTAATATAAGACTTTTGTCATTCTCATAGAAATTTCTCTCTAGACAAAGCAATATTAAACTATCTGTGTGAAAATAAAACAAATTTTGGATTAAAAAAAAAAAGACAGCGTAACATGTATTACTCGTAACATATTTAATTCAATTGCATTAATTAACATATTTAATTCAATTGCATTCAGACATTAATTCTTAGGGTGATGTACATAAACATAGGAGATTACCATCATTAGTATTCTAATATAACTAGTAACTCTCAATATGAAAAAGACCTTGATTTAAGAATTCTTTTAGGAACCAGGCATGTGTTCTTTTGATTGAATGGACTTTGAAAAAATATACTTAAATGTGAGTGGCCACTTCTGGATCCTATCTCACAAATCTTTAAGATGAATCTCTCTTCAATTGTTCGACAACTTTATTTATGAAATTGTCAATTTCAATATAAGTTACTGTAAATAAAAATAAAAAAAATATAATTTAGAATCATCAAAATAAGAATTCAAGATGTGTGCATTAGTTTGTATTCTTCAAATCCTTTATATAGATTTTTTTTTTTAGTTTATTCATATTTGTGACCTTTCATATATATAAAATCTTTTACTTTTTCAAGGTAGTTTGAAAATTCAGTTGAAAGATCGAAAATATGGGTAGAGATCTTAGAACCTTTATTCAAATATTGTCATTAGTTAATCACAATCCAGTTGGAAGATTAGATATGAGTAGAGATTTTAGCGAACCTTTATTAAAATACTATTTAATATCATATTTATTATTCAAATATGCATTAATTAATCATAATTGAGTTGGAATATTGGAGATATGGATAGAGTTTTTAGAACTTTTATTGAAATATTGTTTAACATCATATTTATTATTCAAATATGTATTAGTTAATCACAATCTAGTTGGAAGATTGGAGATATGGATAGAGATTTTAGAACCTTTATTCAAATGTTGTTTAATATAATAAATAAATAAATATATATATATATATATATATAATTTAAATCAAGAAGGGGCAAAAGTAAAAAATCAAAAGTTTCTCCCTTTAAGCTCCTTTTAGATAATATAGGTTTTTCAAATCTAGGGACTAAAATATCTCTTTTGAAACCTTAGAGACTAAATAGAATATACAAGCTCCAAACTTCATGACCAAAAATGTATTTTGCTAAAAAAAGAAAAGGAAAAGAAAGTCGAAAAACTGAAATATCAAATACAAAAGCTTTAACATTTAGTTGAAAAATAACACCTTTAAAACAAAATGATATATTCTCTTATATTATAATAATAATTATTATTATTATATATTCTCTTTTTATATATATATATATACATATGAAAAGATATATATTCTCATTTGAATGAATTCCAGAGGTAAAGTCAATTGACTTGTTTTTATTTGTGACAAACTTGTATTAAAAAAAATCAGAGTGCAGAAGCAAAAAAAGAATGGTTTTAAATGGCATTTCTTATTCTCATTTAAAGTTCACTCCCTTTATTTCGCTTTGTTATTCTATTGATAAATGCCTTTGGGTTTGTGTGGATAAGGCAAGTACTTTCTTACAGGGGTGAGCATCGGTCGGGTGGCGTCGGTTTTGGGATCAAACCGGCGCCGATCACCGACATGTCGGTCTTGATCGGTCGGTAGTCATCGGTTTTTAGAGTTATTACGAAACCGATCAATCGACTATATGCAAAAATTTGTTGGTTTCGTCGGTTTTGAGAGTTTGCCGAAGCTATATGGTCAACGACGATCTGAGCTCCGACGAAGGGAGGTTTTGATTAAAAAAATGAAAAGATCGAACAAAAGGAGAGAAGACGAAAGAGAGAATATGAGAAAGAGAGAATGAAGGAGGCGGTGCTATCATGGTAGTTCGGCGATGGGCGCCCTTTGGCCGTCTGGTGAAAGATTTGTTCTTTAGAAAAAGGAAAAAAGAGAGAGACAGAGGAATAAGATATAGAGAGAGATGTGATAAACTAAAAGCAAATAATAAAAAATATTTTTTTAAATAATATGTAAATAGGTAATGATTACCTATTCCTTGAAAGTTGAAAACCATTAACATGGCCTGGTTTTGGCCACGTCCATATCCCAAAGTGATAACCTAAAAGTAAATAATATACAAATATTTTTTTAAATAATAGGTAATTAAATACACTACAAGAATTTGGACTTTTTTCGACGCACCAAAGCGTCGGAGTGCGTCGGAAAAAGTCACAAAACTCGTCTGGATAGGCTTTTCCGACGTGACAATGGGCGTCGCCAGGGGCGTCGGAATTGATCTGTGGGGAGAGGGTTTAGCCGACGCCAAAATAGGTGAAGTCGGCAGAACCCACTTCTGCCGACGCTAACTAAGGGCGTCGGCAGAAGTTACTTTTGCCGACGCGCAAAAATTAGCGTCGGCAAAAGTCACTTCTGCCGGCGCCACCTATTCCAGCGTCGGCAAAAGTTTGGCATTGATTTTTAATATTAATTTTTTAAATTTTCATTTTTTTTTCTTTCGAATATTATTGTAATGCAATTTTTTTTACCTAATAATAAATGTATATAAAACAAAATATTCCATATTTCATTCAAATATAATAACAAAATTTATGCCAAATTTTATATCAACCAAACAACAAAATTTGTTCATACAATTTCTGTTTATATAAAATTAGAAATAAAACTAAAATTACATAAAACACTTAGGAAAAACAAAATTTCTCGTAAATGCATCCTAAATCTCGTCCATAATCTTACTCGCATGCACATCAACCCCGAAGCACCTACAAAAAAACAAAATGTCAGTTCGTCCCAATATTTCAACGACAAATCAAAGAAGAACCAATTGATTCAAAGAAGAATTATGTGAGGCAAAGTAATTGACAAAGCCAAGTATAAAATCAAGGCAAAAGATGCTAATATATATGCAAATGGGTTTGCCCCAAAAAGTAAAAAGTTCATGAGAAAAAAGGAGAGACAAACCTCAAGGCATCTCGTTGGAACCATAGTCCCGAGCCTTTGAGAATAACATCGACCTCGAAGTATCTATGAAAAACAAAACCTAATATTAATTATATGATCACTACAAGATCAATATACTAACTTATCAATTAACATAACAAATAAACTAGTCAAATTAAAACAAACAACTAACATATCAAACTTATGAACATAACATAAAAAATTAACTAACTTATCATGAAAATGAATACTAACTCATCAAATTAAGACAAACAATATACCTTAACAAACTTAACATTAAAATGAATACTAACCTCATTTAATTAAAAAAAACAACTAAACTTATCAAAACAATCTCTTAGCACACATCATCCATTTAAATGAATCAAAACAATCAAAACCACTAGACTTAACTAACTTATCTAAACTTATGAACATAATATCAAAACTAAACTTAAACTTAGGAGCATTACAACCAAAACAATCTCTTAGCACTTCACCACCTATTATACATTTCACACCCCACAAACTCACTCAAACTAACCTTTAAAAAAATGTGCCTAACTCATCCAATCTCACTTCGAATCCCACTAACTCATAGATTTAATTTCTTTATTTGTCACCAAAGCTTTTAGGCTAAAAAACAAAAGATTTCCTAAACAAAAATTCAAGAAAGAAACAAACCTCCTATTACAATAACCAATGCATAATCAATGCCAATTCAAACAACAATAAACAACACGCCCCCAAAATGCTCAATCGAACCACAATCAAATCATTTGCCAAACAATATTTCAACAAGAAATCCATTCTCCAATTTAAAACTAAAAACACACAAACAAACAAAAAAAACCATAAACCATAAACCATTAAAAAATTACCATCAATAAACACAAAAGAAAATAAACAACAAATCAAAGCACTCAAACTTCTATCAAGATTTTAGATAGCCAAAACCAAAAAATCAATAAACACAAAAGCATAAACTATTACAAAATTGCCATCAATAAATACAAAAGAAAATAAACAAAAACTCAAACCACTCAAACTTCTATCAAGATTTTAAATAGCCAAAAAAATAAGAGTTTGTTCTAATTCAAATGTTGAGGGAGAAAAAGGAAAAACAAAAAAGGTAACCTAACGGAAAAATGGGAGGCGACGGGGAGACGGTGGCGGCGGGAGGCATAAATGTTGGCAGAGGGCGGTGACGACGTTGGCGGAGGGCGGCTGTGCAAGCAATGAATGTATGGTGGCTGCAGCAGAGGAGAAGAAAAAATCGCACAGGGAGAAAGAAAGAGGGAAGAAAAAGAAATGCCAACGCCGCTTTAAATGACGTCAGGAAAAGTACCCTTTCCTGACGCCATGTTAGAGTCATCGGTAGAGGGTGACCCTTTGCCGACGCCGTTTAAAACAGCGTCGGAAAAAAGGTGACCTTTTCCAATTTGCAGACGCAGTCCATATCATGTAGAGAAAATGGCACCCTTTGCCGACGCCTCTAACATGGTGTCGGGAAAGGGTACTTTTCCTGACGCCGTTTAAAGCGGCGTCGGCAAAAGGTCACCCTTTTTCGACGCACTTTAACATGGCGTCGGCAAAGGTTCTTTTTCCGACGTCGTTCAGGGCCGTTTCTCCTGAAGACATTTGCGGCGTCGAAAAAAAAAAACGTCGAGAGAAACCAAAATTCTTGTAGTGATAGGTAATAATTACCTATTCCTTGAAAACCAGCAACATGAGCTGGTTTCATGCTAAGTACATATCCCATATTTTTTTTTAAAACATAATACTTTGCATTCCGTCGGTTCGTTCGGTTTGAACTTTGTTGGGCTTACCAACCGACCAACTGGTTGGTAGTAGTTTCTTAAATCAGAGAAAATCGAAGAGTCTGACTTAGTCTCGTGAGTCAGGAGAAATGGACTCCCCCCTAACGATTGCTGAAAATTGATTGCGGACGCCGCTTGGGTCGAAAATTGTAAGGCTGGCGGGCTCGGTTGGATTATTCGTGACTCCCTAGGATCTCCTATTTGTGTTGGATGTCTTCCTTTTAACCGCAGGTGACCTATCAAAGTGCTGGAAGCTAAAGCGATTCTGATGGGGCTGCTTGCTGTTAATTGCTTGCCCCTCGATCGGGTGAAGCCACTAATTGTGGAGTCGGATGTCCTAGAAATCATCAATATTGTTAATGGTCAAGCGGTGGACCTGTCGGAGACGAAGAATCTCACGGATGAGATTGCTGAAGTGGCTAAGAGTGTGGGTGTGAAGGCTTTTGTCAAGTGTAATCGGAAATGCAACAAAATCGCCCATCTGCTTGCTCATGTTGCTGCTGCTCCGCCTTCAGAGTTTGGTGGTGTAGTAACTGAAGTTAGTCATACTTTTTCCGAGAGAAAAACTCTAGTATTACCGTAGTATGAAAAATTTTCCATACTACCTCCATTGATTGTTTGCCACGTCAGCATCTATTTAAAAATTATGTGGGGACCACTAACATTTAAAAATCATTTATGAACCCAAAAATATAGTATGAACAAAGGGAGTATTGTACTCCCGTAGTACTAGAAATTTTTCATTTTTTCGAGTGGGTAGTCCTCCAGTTTTGAAAAGAGGACCTGGCCTGTATTTAATTTGGTGGCTGGTCTGTTTGTGGTTGGTTGTGGTGTTGGCTTTTCAAACAAAAAAAAAAAAAAAAAAGTTCTAAATTTTCCTTGATAAAAAAAAATCGGATAAAGTGGTGTAGAAATTAAATAGAGAGACTGCACAAAAGGACTATGATGATTGACTAGACACGGAAGGACAAATATTCAATGAGAGCAAAAACTTTCATTTATGTCTAGGCAATCAATCCTAATTTTATTGCAGACTTTAAGAGAAAGGGAACTATACAGCTGGCAACATTAGCCATGTGAGGAGTAATTATTCCCAGAAATTATTTATTTGATGAAGCCTCGTGGACTGGTAAGTGTGATTGAGAAATTATAAATGTACTTCATTTTTATATCTAATAATTATTAGGAAACATATATATTTTTGGTTAAATTATAAAAAATATTCCTGAATTATTAGGGTTGGTTTCAATTACACCTCTAAACTTTAAAAATTTTCATTTTAACCCTTGAATTTTGAAGTTTGTTTCAAAACAACTCTGGAAGGTTTTCTCCGTTAAATTTATGGACAGAAAATGACATATCTACTTATGTTTTGATTTTTTTTTCAACGTATATGTTCAAATATGTTCACATAAACAACAATATAAATGCAAAAATATCATTTTTCGTCCATGAATTTAACGGAAAAAAAAAAGTCTTCAATGATTGTTTTGAAACAAACTTCAAAGTTCAAGAGTTAAAATGAAACTTTTCAAAATTTGGAGGTATAATTGAAACCAACTTCATAGTTAAGGGATATTTTTTATAATTTAACCTATATTTTTTAATCTACATCTAATGATTATTAAGAGGCGGCTACATTAAATAATTTGTTCTATATGATACTTTGTTGGAACCAATGGTCATATTGCTCTCGAAAATTCACCAATTTGTATGAGCAAGGATTGTTGCCATATTAGATTTTTTAGTATTCGATTGAGATTTAGTTGTCATATTAAATTTATCAAAATTGGTGCAGTTTGGCAATTGTTCACATGCTAATTAATGTAATAGAAGACATAATCACGTGTTACTTTTCATATTCATAGTTGATGGAGACATGGTCAGCCCAAATCTCCCAACAAAGGACAGGGAGAATTCTTATCTTATTGATATTTTTGGTGAAATATTAAAAGAAATTAGGTTGGAAAATACTTTATTAATCATTTTAATTTTTATGAAAGTAACAATTTAGTCTCTGAATTTTAGACGGTAATAATTTAGTTTTTAAACTTTTAAGTTTGTAACGATTTAGTCCTTGAACTTCTATATGTAACAATTTAATCTCCGTATTTTAATATTTGTAACAATTTAATTCTTACCATAAAAAATTCCGTCAAAATTAAGTGTCAATTTTTATTTGTAAAGTCTTAATTAGTCTTTGTATTTTATAAATGCAGTTAGTCTCTAATTAGCTGCATATGTAAAGAATTTTGTTGAATCCTAACAATATGTTTTACGATAGAGATTAAACTATTACATATTTTAAAGTACGTAGACTAAACTGTTACATACTAAAATTCATGAACTAAGTTGTTACAAAATTGAAAGTACAAGGATTAAATTGTTTCCTCTATGAAAGTACAAGGACTAAAAGTGTTTTTTAACCAAAAAAAATTATTTAAACTGAAAAATGAAAAGGTTACCATATATAGTATACATATTATATCCTCTTATAAATTGATTTTAGTTGTTGACCCAAGCATAATTTCGTGGATGAAGGTATATCATTCACCTTCTTTATAGTTGAAGATTTAATCTCCATGCACCTAGATTCGTTAAGAGTGGAAAAACAAATAGTTGGCTATATATGTAGGAAAAGAGAAGTAATTAAAACATTGCAAAATATATCCGTCGAAACAAAATGAAAGGTAAAAACGAAAAAAAAAAATTGTTGTAAAATTGAGAGGCGAAACCGGACACCAAAACTTTACCAAATAATATAATAATAACAATAATAATAATAATAATAATAATAATAATAATAATACAAGTGGAGTATATATATATAATATAAACAAAAATAGGGATTTATGGCAAATTAAAAGCAAATGAAATTAGAGAGGTTTCTTTTCCAAATATCTATATCCATTTATTTATCCACCAAAAACCACTATTTATAGGCAATTTGGAGAGCATGATGTGGTACATTTGGACACCAATCTATGGCCTTTGTTGGACACATAGAAGACACTTTGGCTATGGAGAAAATGCCACTTGGCATGGATATTAAATGGGCATGTGGAATGGGCATTTACATGTGCCATATTTACAATACTCCCCCTTAAATGCCCATTTATATAAAATATGCCTCGTTAAAACCTTACTAGGGAAAAACCCAATGGGAGAAGAAAAAAAATCCTAGTGAAGGAAAAAGAGTACATATTTTATATAGTTTACTATAATATATTCACTCCCCTTCATGGAGACATCACTTAAAGTCTTTGAGTCGCCGCATTCCAATGCTATATACTAATTTATAGAAGGTTGCAGTTGGTAATGCCTTTGTAAATAAGTCAGCCAGGTTATCTTTTGAACAAATTTGTTGTACAGTGATATCGCCATTTTCTTCAAGATCATGAGTATAGAAGAGCTTTGGTGAGATATGCTTTGTTCTATCTCCTTTGATATATCCTCCCTTGATTTGAGCTATACATGTTGTGTTGTCTTCGTATAACATCGTTGGAAGAGGTTTACTTGAAGACAAGCCACATGTCTCATGAATGTGTTGTGTCATTGATCTTAGCCATACACATTCTCGACTTGCTTCATGAATAGCGAGGATTTCAGCATGATTTGAAGAAGTGGCCGTTATAGTCTGTTTCACTGATCGCCACGATATAGCAGTTCCTCCACATGTGAATAGATAACCTGTCTGAGATCTAGCTTTGTGTGGATCAGATAGATAACCAGAATCTGCATAACCAACTAGATCATACTTTGATTTGTTAGAATAAAATAAACCCATATCAATTGTCCCTCGAAGATATCGGAGTACATGCTTAACTCCGTTCCAATGTCTTTTTGTAGGACATGAACTATATCTAGCTAATAAATTTACTGAAAATGTAATATATGGTCTTGTGTTATTAGCCAAATACATAAGTGCACCAATTGCACTAAGATATGGTACTTCATGACCAAGTAGTTCTTCATTGTCATCTCGAGGTCGAAATATATCTTTCTTTATATCCAGTGAACGAACGTCCATTGGAATGTTCAATGGATGTGTTTTATCCATATAGAATCTTTTTAAGATTTTCTCTGTATAAGTTGATTGATGAACAAATATCCCATCTGCTAAATGTTCAATTTGCAAACCAAGGCAAAATTTTGTTTTTCCAAGATCTTTCATCTCGAATTCTTTCTTAAGATATTCTATAGCCTTGGATAACTCTTCAGGAGTTCCAATTATATTTAAGTCATCAACATATACAGTTATAATAGCAAATCTTGACTGAGATTTCTTTATAAAAACGCACGGACATATTGGATTATTTTGGTATCCTTCTTTCAACAGATATTCACTCAGGCGATTATACCACATTCGTCCTGATTGTTTTAATCCATATAATGATCTCTATAACTTTATTGAATACAATTCCCGAGAACTTGATTCATATGTTTCTGGTATTTTAAATCCTTCCGGAATTTTCATATAAATGTCATTATCGAGAGATCCATATAAATACGCCGTGGCTACATCCATTAGATGCATATCAAGCTTTTCATATACAGTCAGACCAATCAAATATCTTAGCGTTATTGCATCCACCACAGGAGAATATATCTCCTCAGAATCAATACCAGGCCTTTGCAAGAATCCTTGTGCAACAAGTCTCGCTTTATATCTTGTGACTTCATTCATTTCATTTCTTTTCCTTACAAATACCCATTTATATCCCACAGGTTTGACGTTTTCCGGTGTTGGGACTACTGGTCCAAAAACCTCACGTTTTGAAAGTGAGTTCAACTCTGCTTGGATTGCTTCTTTCCACTTCGGTCAATCCTTTATACGTTGACATTCTTTGATAGATTTTGGGTCAAAATCGTCACTTTCATGAATAATATCGTGAGCAACATTATAAGAAAAAATGTTGTCAATAATGATATCATTTCGGTTCCATCTCTTTCCTGTTGTAACATAGTTTATAGAAATTTCATTATTATCCTCAAGCGTTTGATTTTCACCAATACTCTTTTGAGTAGTTGTATTCTGGATTTCTTCTGGAACATCCATACCTTTTATTGATTCATTTTGATTCTCAACTACTTTTCTTTTTCGAGGATTTTTATCTTTAGAACCTATTGGTCTACCACGCTTTTGGCGTGCTCCAGACTCATTATTGACAACTTGTTCCTTTAGGATATCAATTTTTGATGGAGCATTTGCAGCTGGTATATATGATTTAGTCACACTTTTAGTATCTGTGAATGCATCTGGTAGTTGATTTGCTATATTTTGCAAATGAATTATCTTTTGAACTTCAAGTTCACATTGATCTCTACGAGAATCTAAATGAGATAATAACGATGCATTCCATGTAATTTCTTTTTCCAACTTCTTAATTCCTCCCCCTGATGTTGGAAAATTTGTCTCATTAAAATGACAATCAGCAAATCGTGCAGTAAATACATCACCCGTCAGGGGTTCAAGATATTTAATAATTGATGGGGAATCAAAACCAACATATATTCCTAACCTCCTTTGAGGACCCATCTTAGTACGTTGTGGTGGAGCAATCGGTACATATACTGCACATCCAAAAATTCTTAAATGAGAAATATTTGGTTGCTGGCCATAAGCTAATTGCATTGGGGAGTATTTATTATAAGCTACTGGCCTAATACGTGCCAGTGATGCAGCATGCAAAATAGCATGACCCCATACCGATGTAGGAAGTTTAGCTCTCATAAGCAATGGTCTTGCAATTAGTTGCAGACGTTTTATAAATGATTCTGCTAGACCATTTTGTGTATGAACGTGAGCTACAGGATGTTCAACACTTATCCCTATTGACATACAATAATTATTAAAAGTTTGGGATGTAAATTCACCAGCATTATCAAGTCGAATGGTCTTAATTGTATTATCAGGAAATTGTGCTTTTAACTTAATTATTTGAGCAAGTAATCTTGCAAATGCAAGATTTCGACTTGATAATAAGCATACATGTGACAATCTGCTGGATGCGTCAATTAATACCATAAAATATCTAAATGGACCACTTGGTGGGTTAATAGGTCCACAAATATCACCTTGAATTCGCTCTAAAAATGCAGGTGATTCAATCCCCACTTTAGCTGGTGATGGTCTAATAATTAATTTCCCTTGAGAACAAGCATCACATGACAACTCGTTGGATTGAAGAATCTTCTGGCCTTTTAAAGGATGTCCATGTGAATTCTCAATAATTTTTCTCATCATTATCGACCCTGGATGACCCAATCGATCATGCCAAACACTGAATATTTCTGGATTCATGAACTTCAGGTTCATTATTGCATAACTTTTGATTACTCGTATATGAGTATAGTATAATCCAGAAGAAAAAGCAGGCAGTGTTTCTAATATACGTTTTTCATGTGAAACAATAGATGTTATATAGAGACACTCTATATTATTTTTACAATCAGTTTCAACATGATAATCATTTTCACGTATATCTTTAAAACTTAATAAGTTTCTTTTTGATTTGCTAGAGAACAGAGCATTATTAATTGTAAATCTTGTTCCTCTAGGCAAAATAAAGTTTGCTTTTCCAAAACCTTCAATCAGATTTGCAGAACCTGATATAGTATTGACTTTTGCTTCCAGCATTGTCAATCTAGTAAAATATTTTCTATTTATGAGTATCGTGTGCGTAGTTGCGCAGTCTGCCAGACATAAATCCTCATTGCTCATTTTCGAGTTACTCAACATATTGAAATTGTTCATATTTCTTCATTGAAAAGAAAAGAAAAACGATTACAAAGAGTCTTAAATATATATACAAACAAAACAACAACAAAAACATACTAAACAGTATTTAATTATATATTTTCATACAAATCATCATCTACTTGTTTGATTGCATCAATTCTCTCTCCAGGAGATTCAAAATAATCAGCTACATCAAGATGCATCATATTGGAGGGGTCAAACACATCATCTCCTTGAATGGCAAGATTTACCTCCACATTCTTTCCTTTTCCTTTTTCCTTCAGGGAAGCTTGATAGAGATCAACAAGGTATTTTGACGTACGACAGGTACGTGACCAGTGCCCAGTCATTCCGCACCGGAAACATTTATGTTCATCACCTTTCGAACTTCTATCTTGTGGAGCCTTTCCTTTATGATCATCACTTCGTGTGAGTTTCTTAAAATTATAATGCCCACCACGAAAATAGGTATTTCTTCCTCTACTGCGGTCCCGACCTCGACCACGACCACGACCTCGACCACGGTTATTAAAATTCACAGCATTCACTTCAGGGAATGGTGTTGCTCCAGTTGGTCGGGATTCGTGATTTTTCATCAATAACTCGTTATTTTGTTCAGCAACGAGAAGACATGAGATAAGTTCAGAATATTTTGCAAAACCCTTCTCTCGATATTGCTGTTGCAGGAGCATATTCGAGACATGAAAAGTGGAAAATGTCTTCTCTAACATATCAACATCAGTAATCTTTTCTCCGCATAATTTTAATTTTCAACTAATTCTGAAAAGTGCGGAATTATACTCACTTACTAATTTAAAGTCCTGCAACCTCAGGTGCATCCAATCATAACGAGCTTTTGGAAGAATAACTGTTTTTTGATGATCGTACATTTCTTTCAAACCTTGCCATAGAACGTAGGGATTTTTTATTGTAAGATACTCCATTTTCAATCCCTCGTGAAGATGATGGCGAAGGAAGATCAGGGATTTTGCATTTTCTTGATTTGATGCATCATTTCCTTCTTTAATTGTTTCTCCAAGATTCATAGAATCTAAATGGATCTCAGCGTCAATGACCCATGACAAGTAGTTATTTCCATTAATATCCAGGGCCGCAAATTCTAGCTTTGTAAGGTTTGCCATAATAACACTATCAAAAATAATAATATATTCATATTAGAAATTTAACATAAACCAAATGCGTAAAAATGGCTTACCTATAAGACTTACCTTTAGCGGAAAAAATGACAGAGTCTCGTGCTGATAACGTGTTGTAAAATTGAGAGGCGAAACCGGGCACCAAAACTTTACCAAATAATATAATAATAATAATAATAATAATAATAATAATAATAATAATAATAATAATACAAGTGGAGTATATATATATAATATAAAAAAATAATACAAGTGGAGTATATATATATAATATAAACAAAAATAGGGATTTATGGCAAATTAAAAGCAAATGAAATTAGAGAGGTTTCTTTTCCAAATATCGATATCCATTTATTTATCCACCAAAAACTACTATTTATAGGCAATTTGGAGAGCATGATGTGGTACATTTGGACACCAATCTATGGCCTTTGTTGGACACATAGAAGACACTTTGGCTATGGAGAAAATGCCACTTGGCATGGATATTAAATGGGCATGTGGAATGGGCATTTACATATGCCATATTTACAATAAAAATCAAATTTTCTCTCAAGTTATTTTGAAAAATCACTCCATGTGTTCTTTATGAACAAGAACAGAACATGATTTTAATCTTAACATAGTAGCACTCTCCACTCAATCTCAACTGCCATGTTGAATTATTATTATTTTTTTCTTTTTCCTTTTTAACTTGGAACATGAGAACATGAAATTTCCTTTTAAATTTTTCTACCTCATTTCTTGCATTGTTCGTTGAATGACACTAGTATCATGTTAAACGATTGCGGTATCTAAAAATTTAACGCTCCGTTTGATAACTATTTGATTTTTAAAAATTAAACTTATACTACCTAAACTCAGCTCGATACCACTTTATACTTACCTATTTAAGCATCGAAGTATGTTGGGCCTGATGTGAGATCTTACCTTGGAAGTTAATTAGCTCATCAGGTAGTTCGATATGAGTGTGCCTGGTTAGATTTTTGCATAAACATATATAATCAAAAGGAATGATAAAATAATACAGAAAAAGTGTATCAATTTTCACCTTAAGCTTTTAATTTCATGAAATTGAACTCTAGACTTAGACAGATGTTGACAAGTTTTATCATTCAGTTTAATTTTCGCTAATTGACCCACTTATTTTAATAAAAAAAAAGGGTAAAAATCTAAAAAAGCTCACTAATTTCAATGAAAATCAATGTTTGGAGGAAAAAAAAAGTCTAATCAATACACAAAATCAACTTTTGATGGACTCTCCTAAAACTCACCAACCTTAACAACAAATTGCCATACTTATTCAAGTTTAAGGTAAAGATTGCAATATTTCTTTCCTTACCAAATTCAAGGATAAAAATAATATTTTCCAAATAATAAATTATAAAAGATTGATAAAAACCTTTTGGTAGCAAAAAAACAAGTTAAATTAAAATTTAATTCCCAAACTTTGTTTTAAAAAATTACATTTTTATTATTTCAAAAATTTGTTTACAATTTTGAGAATGTTTCTTAAAAAGAAATAAACAATGAGAAAGAGTTGGTAAACATTTCTATTTCTAAAATATTACAAATAGAAACAAAACAACCACCTTTCAAAAAAAAAAAAAAACCGCTCATATTTTTGGGATAAGCAATTATTGGAGGAGAAAAAACCACGTGTTCACCATTTTGTTTTTGTTTTTTATTTTTCTAAAAACAGCATTAAATACAGCTCGGGAAAACAACGTTCCTAAAACCAGAAACCCCTGTCGAGGAAGCCACAGCCGCAACGTTATGAATGTTTTAAAATCACCTTTAGAGTAGAAAAACGTGTTTGGAATGTCATTTTTTCAGACTTAAGCAACGTAAAACATTATAGTCATCGTTACGTCATTTTATATCATTGCTACGTCAATTTTCTGTCCAAAATTTTAATAAATTTCTACTCCAAAGGCATAGTTTTTGTTTTTGTAGTCAACCTTTTGGGTTTATACATATACAGTACTCGTACATTTCTTCCATAATCATAGAGAGAAAGAGATAGAGAGAGTTTTATTTTTTTGAAGAGAGAAAGAGAAAGAGAGAGAGAGTTAATTGGAGTGGAGATGGTGTTATTTGGAAGCAAAAGAGAGAAGATTCGGGGGACAGTAGTTTTATGGGGAGGCAAAAGTATTTCGGGAGCGAATCGAACTCTTGATACAGTGAATCACATTACTGATGGAATGAATCGATTTCTTGATAAAGGCAGCGAGGCATTGAGAGCTAAAGTTTCTCTTCAACTCATCAGCTCTACTAAATATCAATGTATGTAAGTTTCTTCTTCTTGATCTACTCATTGCTAGCTTTAACATCTATCGTTTTCTCACTTCATGACTAGTTTCTTTCTTTTTTCTTACTTTCGTTGGAATTCTGTTGTCAATGTTCGGTTGGACATGGATTTGTAGATGTGACTTCATCAATAATTGTTTTCAAAACATCGTACGGCAGATAAACTAATAAATTAGGGAGAAATTAATATTTAAATTATCCATAAAAGGTCTAACTAAAATGAGTTGGGTTTGTTTGGGATTTTGTTGCAGGGAGCACTCAAAGTGGATATATATAAGAGAATCTATTTAAAATCACTTTTTCTAAACAGGTTCATTTATAAAATCTAAGTTAAAATACTATTTTTGTCCATTTTAATACTTGTACTCTCAAATGTTCAATTTTAGGTCCTATATTTTCAATAAAGCTTAAAATTGGTCTATAATCTATATTGATAGTTTATAGTTAACTTTTCTTAAAAAAAAAAATTACTCTATGTTAGTTTTTTTTTTTTTCAAATTTTGAAAACATGTTCATATGGTGTCTTTTTTTTACATGAAAATTATTATTATTATTTAACCAAATTCAATAGAAGTTAACTTCAAACCAATGGTAGAGACTAATTTTAAGATTTTCTAAAAGCATAAGGACTAAAATTGAAGATTTAAAAATATAGGGACTAAAATGAAATAAAACCCAAAATCCAAAGACTAAAATGGTATTTTAACCATAAAATTTATATTCAACATCAGCTTTTAAAATTAGATTCTAAGAAAATTTAAGTTTTGTTTCATATTTTTAGTATCTCTCACAAAATTAAATCCTGTCGGTTATTTTTTCAAATACATTAGTTTAATAATCATAATGTTTTTTTAATGCAACTTGTTTGTCATAAAATTGTTTCTCTTAATATTTAACAAATAATTTTAATAGTATGTTTATTTTAGTCATAAATCACAACCATTAGTATTATAACTTACTCAACACAATAAACTGTTTTATCATGCTTAAAATTGAAATAAACACTAATTTATTTCACAATATGGTTATTGTTTTTTTTTTTTTAAAATAATAGTTGACAACAATTATTTTGACCACTACAACAATCCCAAACAAAAACCTTGATACGACATACTATCATTTGCAAGGTAAATTACTATTTTAATCTTCAAAATTTAAGTTTTGTTTCATATTTTTAGTATCTACTGGAATTGGTGTTTATCTGCCTTCCTTATATATTATTCTCCCTTTAAAAACATTAATAAGTTTTTGGGAATTTTTGTATCTGCTTTTATACAGCATGTAACAAGCAAGGCAGAGTGGGAGAGAAAGCTTACCTTGAAAAGTGGTCTACCCAAATGAAATCTGCCTGTGGAGGGGATTTTGTGTCTCTTGAAGTCAAATTTGATTGGGATGAAGATATGG
The DNA here is from genome assembly GCA_033996785.1 of Trichosanthes truncata. Taxonomy (NCBI): domain Eukaryota; kingdom Viridiplantae; phylum Streptophyta; class Magnoliopsida; order Cucurbitales; family Cucurbitaceae; genus Trichosanthes; species Trichosanthes truncata. The sequence goes on along the minus strand of JAWPNB010000004.1, from coordinate 38,518,486 downwards.
GAATTCCAGGAGCTTTCTTGATAAGAAACAGACATTTAAGAAAAATTTACCTCAAGTCTCTCACTCTGGAAAATGTTCCTGGCCAAGGAAGGATCCATTTTGACTGTAACTCTTGGATTTACCCTTCTGTACGATCCAACGTATTTTCTTTATCAACAAGGTAATTCTTCCTTCAAATTCTATTTCAGTTTCTAATATTCTATTTCAGTTTCATATTTTGATCATTTTAGCAAATTTTTTTGTTACATGCAATAGAAATCTTTCTACCCCATTATTATCAAAATCAAATAAACATGAAATAAAAATTAATACCTAAAACTGTTATCGAAGGTTTGAGAGGAGGCACTAATGCATACTGGCTTATTGCTTAAAACATTGAGAGAGTTCTTTTTTAAATGACCTAAACTCTTATATGTTGCATAGAATAAGCTAGGAGCCTGGTTAGCATTAGTGTTAAGATTGTTGTTGTTGATGGAGAGCATAAAACACCTCTTTCTTATACTCCTTGGCTAGAAGATCTCTCTATCTGTTATGACCCATAAATAATATCGTCAATCTGTGCAAATTCCTCACTCTCATTTGTTGAACTCAAAAAAAGGAAAACCATAAATTAGATCCATAGAGAAAGTGAAAAGGTAGCGATAATCATATTCAAGAGTGGAGACAAATTTTATGGGGGGACAAAATTTTATATTCTAACTTTTTGTATACTTAGTATATTTGTTTAAATTACCATATTCGGTATGTGGACTTAGTGTACCTCTTGAGACCATCACATAATCTCATCACATTTCATGTCCCAGACTTAACCATTCATCTAAAACACATGTTGAAAACCTTGAAGGCATATCTTCTAAATGAAATATTGCTATTTGGTTGTGATATTTTTTAGGCATATCTTCCGAGTAAAACACCAAAGCCACTAAGCAAGTTTAGAGAGGATGAGCTCATAAATTTGAGAGGAGATGGAACAGGAGAACGCAAAAAAGGAGAGAGGATATATGATTATGATGTTTACAATGATCTTGGCGATCCACATTCAAGTTCAGCAAATGTTCGCCCAATTCTTGGAGGCTCGAGTGACTACCCGTATCCTCGTAGAGGAAGAACCGGACGAGGAGGACCTTCACATCGAGGCAAGATTTATTTTAATATTTAAATTGTTAAAAATGGTTCATGGTGGAGTTTAATGAAAGTTGAAACACTAAAACCAAAGTTATAAGACCAATATTTTCATTAGTACGACATCTTTTCAACCCTCAAAACTTATGTTATATGTTATATGTCTATCGTTAACTAACAGATGGCAAATATGAGAGCGGACCATCAAGTTTCAGCTTAAACGGCATTTACGTCCCTAGCAATGAAAGATTTGGTCCTACAAAGAACGTTGAATTCCTTGCTAATCAATTGAATGCAAAATTTGCTCATCTTGATCTATCCCGTTGTGAAGAATTTGACTCCTTCGAAGATGTACTTGAGCTCTATGAAATACTTAAACATCTTAAAATTGATGAAGAGTCGCCGCCAATTCCACTGCCCCAACCGATCCAAGGTATGTAAGGATTTCGTTTGTGTCCAAAGCTTGCTAAACGTGAGTAGAATCCTCCCATTTATTTCTTGTCCCAGGTATATATAATTTATCATTATTTAAATATTTTAACTTTTAAATTTAACGTGGTTGTCAATCTAAGAATAGTTTAGTAGATAAGGATACTTTTTACCATCTTTGAGGTTGAAGTTTAGTCTTCACGCCCACATTTGTTGTAAGAAAAAATCAATATAGTGATATAATCAGAGGTCCTCCTGGTTCAAATCTCATTTTTATTCTTTTCTATTATTTCATTTTGGTAGTTGACATGTTAGGCCTTGTAAGTCAAAAATAATTTCTTAACTTAATTAGTAGAGCATGATTTGATTAATGTGTGGTCTCAAAATTGAGAGTAGAAGAGATTTAATGTGATATAATGTCACAACCCGCCCCAGATTAACACTACCAAACCTAGGATGAGCTGTGATGGCAGTAGACCCCAAAAATGCAATGGAATCTATTGCCAAATCTTATTTTCTTTTACTCATTATCTAACTTTATCTATGGATATCCCCTTTACAGCACAGTAAAAAAATTTTCCCTTTACTTACAATAAATGATATGCAATGACTTGACAAGACTGGTGGCAGACTCTGATTAGCTAACTCTGGTTGAAACTCAAGAGCAATCTGGTGGAAAAATTAAAAACAAAAGAATGAGCTAAAAAGCCCAGTGAGTGGTGATTCATAAGAAAATACATTTTCAAGGAAATTATTCTCTTATTAAACATAAGTTCATAACTATGTGAATAATGCCAATCACGAATAGTTTAGAAACCTTCGAGATCATTTTAAGACATTAAAGTCTGTAAATAAACATCTCTTGAAACAACAACTCTTAAATCAACAACTCATAAATATAAGCACAAGTTCGTAAAACATAGATAGGAAAATCCGTAATTATAGCTCTGGAAAGCATAAACATAACTAGTGAAATTTATCACCAAATCTGTACCCAAATCTCTATCATACTATGTACCGAGTAATCTCCAGATACATAGCATAACATATCTCTGTCATACGTGCACGTAGAGCAAACTCTAACATCTGTAATGCTTCAGGTCCAGGATTTGGACCAGGATTTGGAATCCGGATTTGGCATCTAATGGCCCCGGCATTCCCCTGCATCCCCTGCGGCCTGAGCACACTAGCATACTATGGAAACACATTCTCATAGCATATCGGGTAATCACCATGGGTACAAAGATCTAGTGGTTTGAAAACCACTTCCAACATAAACCTCTTAAATCACAAATCACTTTAAATCATAAAAATTCTTAACCTTTCAAGATCTCAAACTCTTTCTGAAAATTATATATTTCTCTAGACAATTGTTCATAAACTTGAGAGATTTCTGAAATAACATTAAAAATTTATACTTTCTCGAATAATCATCAAATCTCTCAATAATATAAAACATTTCTAAAATCATATTTTCTCTAAATCCACATCTCATATAAATTTCATACATTTCTCAATAAACATTAAAATTCTTCAAACATCTCAATAATCATAAAATATCTCAAATATTTCTCAAATAATAATTTATGCTAAAAGCATAAAATATTGGAATTTCAATACCATTTTTGGAAATTCATAACAATTTTCTAAAAATCTCTTTGCAATTTCTCTAAATTCACACGTAATTATAGAATTCTTAAAAATCTATAATAATAATCAAATAATGAAAACAATTCGTAAAATAAACCACTCACAAAATTATCGACGCGAGAATTTCGAGTTGCTATTAGTCGTTCCGAATTTCGCTCGACCTAGAATTCCAATAACTATATCACAATTTATTCTTCAAACCATGTAATTTAGAAACTCAATAATACCAAATAAATATCAATTAACCCAATTCTCCATCCTTACACATTACTCATTGGTCAAACTTTCAAATTACACATTCTCTCTCATCCAACCAAAGCCAATATATTAATTTTGTCTTTTTGCTACCATTAAATATATATATATACATTTCTTTCTCTCTCCTTTAATCTAAGACAAGATTTTGTCTCCTCCAAAATACCATTCCCACGTGAATAGCCCCAAGTTGACAATAACATTTCTCTTTCTTCATTCAATTCCAAATGTACCATTAATCTCTTTTCTTTATTTTAACCATTTGATTTCCTATTTTCTTCCTCTTCTATTTCGTCTTCTTCACAGTGCATACCAACACTCTCTGTTTTTTTTTTTCTTTTTTTTTTTTATATAGAACTCAGTCAAATTTAAACTTCCTTGAAATAAGTTTCCTAAAATCGTCCTTATTTGTTTTCCAAGCTTTTCACTTAGCTAACCCCTCTTTGCTTCTACTCAACCTCCCTTTTCTTCTCCTTACACAAGTCAATCCTCCATTAAAAAAATCAAAATAGCAAAAACCCAACTGATAGTCTCCATATTACTAACTTAACCAACTAACACCATAATCAAATATTGGCCCCACTCTTATCAGATTTTGAAACATCCTTTCTAGACCTTTTACTTGTTTCTCTTCACCATCACCTTTCTTCTAGATTTTTCACACTAACCATAATCAAGATACACAACACCCAAACCCTTAAGATACACAATAATCAAACCCCAGTAAGTTTTTGGTAAAAGGAAGTTAGAACCCACATAAAAGTTCCATTATTTCTATTCAAACAACCCAAATAAACATACTAGAAAACCCATAGAAGTTCTTATCTAAATTGGAAGGAAGCCCATACTTTATTTTTCTTGAAACGGCTCACGGAAGTTGAAAATGGCTTACCAAGCTTGAAAATTTGCCTATAAGCCTCTCATATGCTTTCAGCAATTTCTAGTGTGACCATGGCTTTTTTTTTCGTTTTCCTTCACTCTCTCTTTTTTCCATTTGCTTCTTTCTCCTTCTCTTTTTGTCTCTCTCTCCTCCTCATTCCCGAAAACACCCATTTCCTTTTCTTTCCTTTCTTTTCTATTTTTTTTTTTTATATTCTTTTTCCTTCTACATGTGGTTCACGTGAAGCTACACTTTTCTCACCCTTTTTCTTTTCCTTTTTTTTTTTTTAATTTAAAACCAAAAGCTTCCACTATAAGTTTCTTTTATTTTTATTATTTTTTTTAATATAAAAATATATATATTATTTTTCAACTTCTTTCCAATATAATACAATACAAACTCCCATTTTCCTTTCTTTTCTAATTTATATATTTATTAAATACAAGTTGTATTCCATTTTCAAAGTTTCAAATTACTTGTATTTCTATTTTGTCTCAAACTATAATTTCTCCATTAACAATTTCAAAATTGAATAATCCATATATCAAATGCATATATCCAATTGCTAGAAGACCAAAATTAGGTCTTACATATAATAGGTCCTAAATTCAAATCTTTGCATTGTCATTTTTTTTTAATTACATTTTAATACTCCATTTACTAGGCATTTTGAATCCATGACAGTGAGTAGAACTTTTGAGTCTAATCGTAATTGAATGTGATTATATCATTATAGGATGTTCTAAAGTCCAAAATTTGAGCTCTTTAGTTTATATTATTAGTATGTTGTAGACTAACATTTATTGAGCCTACACACATTAAACGGATTATTAAGTAGAATTTTTAAGTTTATCGGTGATTATATTTAATTTAATGTTAATGTATATATCACATTTTAAATATGAGTGGAAATTGAGTCTAAAGCTGACTAATTATAACTACTAAACTATTATAGTCTGTTAAACAGGTGACAAATTTGGATGGATGCTTGATGAAGAATTTGCTAGAGAAATGTTGGCCGGAGAAAATCCGGTGGCCATTCGTCGTCTTCAAGTAAGACACAATATTTTTTTTTGCAAAATTTGTTTACAATGAACTTTTGTAGATTTTTCTTTTTAATTTCCTCTAATTGAATCTTTACATATATAAACTACAGGAGTTCCCACCATCAAGCAAGCTTGCCCTACTATTTATGGTGATCAAAACAGCAAGATAACTAAAGAGCACATAATGAATAGTTTGGATGGACTTACGGTAGAGGAGGTAAATTTTTTTTTCTTAAAAAAAAAAACCATTTGATGGAACCTTTTGATTTTATGTTATTCGTTTTCCTTTTTTGCCTTTTATTATAAAAGATAAATTAGTAATTCACTTTGATCCTCCAACCTATGACAATTTTCTATTTTAGTCACTACTTTGATTCACTTTTTTATTTTGTCCTTTAACTTCGAAAAATCACAATCAAGTTTGCCCATCCTTTGTTATTTAAGAGGGAAGGAATCTCGGAACTTTGTGTTGACAGGAAGATTATATTACCTGTTATGACAAGAAGAATTTTAACCTTAGCTTGTATGTGCAACCAACGCCGAGTTTGCTCCTAAGTTTCTTGAATGCCTCTTTGGTCAAAGGTTTAGTGAGGATGTCGGCTAATTGATCTTGTGATGGAACAAAGCGTGTGATCAAGAGGCCAAGTGCTACTCCCTTTCCCTCACGAAATGATTGTCAATTTCAATATGTTTTGTTCTTGCAAGAAACACGGGGTTGATTGAAATATTTAAAGCACTCAAGTTGTCACAAAAGAGTTTAGGTGGTTGCATCATGCGTATGCCAAGATCTTTAAGGATGAAAGGTCTTTAGGTGATGTTTGGGCTCTTATAATTAGATTCAATGTTTCGTGCGCACTTTGGTGGATTAGTCCTTTTGCAATTATTCGTTAGGTCTTATTTTGCTTGATTGGAGACTCTTTCTTTAGTTTGCCTCCTTTTGTGGGCTCCTCTTTCTTTATATTCCCTTGTATTCTTTCATTTTTTATCAATGAAAGTTGGGTTATTCATAAAAAAAAAAATGGAAAGATGAAGCTTAGCCAAGTTAACTGTACTGTAGTGATTGTCATGGCTTGATATTATGCTTTTGAGGTTCATCTTGAAATTGTTTGTTGTTTGTTTGACTTGTAATATCTTGTTGTACTTCTTCGAGTGTTGGGGCATCCTCTCCAATCTGTGTCACAAAAAAGTTAATAGTGTTATTCTTGTAAAAGGAGATTTCATAGTTTAATGGTTCCATTTAGATATCTTAGGATTCTCTTGATTGCCTTTAGATCCCTTTATTTTTGGTGTTTGGAGTTGTTCGTACACTTTGTTGACTGCATAAATGATGTTAGGTAAATACTGTAGAGATCTCACGATGCTTTTGTACTCAATAGCATCGACAGGTTCATTTTCATTTGGACTTGTTGAAGAGTAGTTACCCATTGGAGTCCCATGCTGAGATGCCTTCTATCATTTGGTTTTAGTGAGGCTTTTTCTTGCATATTTCCCTTGAGATAGCATAAGGTCATTTGGAGTATTGTGCACTTCCATGCCTAAAGAGTAGTGAAGTGGTCCCAGATCTTTGAGGGCATTCACATTCAGCAGTGAGTTTCTAGATTAGTTCATCCACTTGTTTGTTCTCATTACTTGTAAGAACAATATCATCCACATAGATTAGCATAACTACGAAAAATTTCTTTATATTTTAAAACAAAAGGTGATGGATCAGAATGAGAGTAGACCTTGTATAAATAAGGAACTATGACAATCTTTCAAACCAGACTTAGGAGCTTACTTTAGGCCATACAACAGACACTTAAGCTTGTACATGTGTTGAGGATGCTTGGGATCTTAAAATCCATGGGTTGAGTCATGTGTACTTCTTCCTTAAGGTAACTATGGAAAAAGGTATTTTTAACATCTAGTTGCCTTAATTTCCACCAAAGTGTTACAACCAGGCTAGGACCATTTTAATGGTGGTTGGTTTCACCATAGGGCTAAACGTGTCTTTGTAGTTAAGGGCCTCCTACTTGAGTATACCCTGGAGCTTCTAAGGCGCACCTTGTATCATTCTATTGATCCATAATCTTTTCTTTTAGTTTGACTTTCAATATACACTTTGGACCCAATGATGTTTGTTTTTGGTGGTTTAGGTACAAGGTTCCATGTATTATTAATTTTTCTCTAGTGCCTTCATTTCTTCTTCCATCGCTTTCTTCCAATGAGAAATCTTGAAAGCTGTTTTGAAAGTCTTTTGTTTTGTTTCTCTTTGAATTGCAAAAAGAGACTGATTTTGATGTCTGTATTTTGTTGCTTCCTGTTCTCGCGATGCTTCAGGGACTCTAATTCAGAATTTCCAACCACTTTTCTTCTAGTTGATCTTGGAATATGCTTATCTTCAATGTAGTGTATTCCATGCTTCTTGTCAGTGTGTGTCCATTCTTCTATACCTAAAAAAGAAACTGTGACTTCGAGAGATTTTGGATTCTCGAGTCCATTGTTAGTTTGTTTTGAAAAAAATCACATATATAGAGATATAAATTCTATTCGAATCTTGATCCAAACATCTATAACCTTTGTGAATATAGCTATATCCAACAAATACTCATGGGTGGGATGTTTTTAGAAAACTTGTCATTAGTATAGTTTTGTAGGGAAGGAAACCATTTGCATCCAAATACTCTTACGTTACTATAATTTGGTTGTTTTCCAAAGAATCTCAAAGAGGAAGTGAACATGTTTAGAGTTTTGGAAGACATTCTCTACTTATAAGATAAACGACAGTTAGGAAAGTGTCTATCCCAATACTTGAATGTGACTTTAGATTGGAAAAAGGAGTGATATAAACCTGTTTCAACTATATATCTATGCTTCTTTTGGCACTCCGTTTTGTTGAGGAATGTGTGAACATGAAAATTGATTATGTATCTCATGTTGTTCCAAGTGGAAACTCTCCCCTCCATCACTCCGAAATATCCTTTATTTTCCTATCAAACTGATTCTCAACTAATTTTTGTTACTTTAGGAAGCTTTACACAAAGTTGGATTTCTTTTTCAATGGATATGTACCCAAGTAAAATGAGAACAATCATCAATGAAGTATACATAATATTTAAAATGTTGACACGAGTAGGGAGCAAGGGATTTTATCTAAGGGAACACTACTTATTTCATTTCTCATTTGGAAAGGTAAACGAGAGTTTTTGCTCAAGTGTGACCCGTTGCCAAATGGAAAAGGGAGCCTTATGCAACTAACTGTTTATCTTCTTCTAAAGCATACAAACCTTCTCGCCTATGTCCCTTGCCTAATATCTGTTCCTAAGCATCATTAATAACAAAATTGTTAGGAGTGAAGTCAATGGAGCAATTGTTATCAAGGGTAAGCTTGCTAATAGATAGTAAATTCTTTTTCAATTCTATTGTTCTTGAAGCTGGAATTGTTGGAGGAGTTCACTTTGTAAGGTTGCTGGTTCTTCCTCTAGATTTGCCCATTTGGCTAAAAAAGGCTTGATTGTGATTGAGTTGATAGCTTTTCTCTTCTTTCCTCAAGAACAAGCTATTGTTCATAATTTTCGAGGGCCAATACAAATTTATTGTACCATCAATCATTAGCAACACCTCTTCTAATAATATTATCTCTAAAAGCCAAGATGTAATCCTTCATTATTTTTCTAAGTACTACATTTTAGTTTTTCTGCTGCATAGCCTGTTTAGAATGACTTTTCAAGTGCATAAAAAAAGGTTTTCAAAGGTTAAAAATATGTCTTCATTAAGTACTTGAAAAGTCGTTTCAAACTAAGTCCTTCTCGAGGAATCTTGTATTTGTGAAGATGGTATTATGGATTAGGTTGCTTTACGTCTTGGCCATGAGACTTTAGTTTTTTGAGCAGCTAAAAGAGTTCGATTCCTTGGATATGGTCTGAAAAGTGCTCAATGTAATGAGGCCAATAGGTGCAGTCTGCAATGGCTAGGAAGAATTACCTACGGTGGCATGTCCTTTCTTTCACTTGTTACCTCACTCTTACTCTTTAAGGGTTTTTTTTTTGGTAAGAATATTACATTGTAAATAAAAAGGTGATACAACTTTTTTTTTTTCTTTTTCCTTTTTTCATGTAGATTTAAACTTTCTACTCATAGGAGATATATAGATATCTAATTCACTTGAACTATATATATGAATTAACATTCTGTAAGTTGTTAAAATATTTGATACAAACTCTTTCGGATCATACAAATGTCATAAATAGATTAGTACTTTTATGGTTAGCTAGGAGACTAAATGTAGAGTTTAATTAGTGAGAGTACCAGAATAGAAAATGATCAAAAGTTCAGGACTGAAACGAAAATTATAAGATTTTATGGGTGAAAATAAAATATATGGGGAAAAAAAGTCAAAGAAAAGAAAATCATGTTTGAACCTTGGATTTAAAATTTTAAATTCTTTATGTTTGAATAATATAGGCATTTATATACCTCTGCTCTTATGCAGGCAATCCAGCAAAACAAGCTCTATATATTGGACCACCATGATTCAATAATTCCATTTCTGAGAAGAATAAATTCATTAAGTACCACAAAGACTTATGCCACAAGAACACTTCTCTTCCTAAAAGATGATGGGACTTTGAAGCCTTTGATAATTGAATTGAGTTTGCCACACCATCGAGGAGACCAATTTGGTGCCATTAGCAGAGTAGTATTGCCTGCTAAAGGAGGAGTTGATTACTCAATTTGGCAATTGGCTAAGGCTTATGTTGTTGTCAATGATACTGGTCACCATCAACTTGTTAGTCATTGGTAAACTCTTGACTCTCAAATCACAATCTAAATCAAAATAAGAAAAACATACTTAATAGTTGTTTGAGAGAATGCGCAAATGATGTTCAAGATTTTTTTTTTTAAACTTTTTCTTTTTAATACAAAAAACTAAAATGAATAGTAGATTTCTAAAAATTATTTTTAGATGAGTTGTTTTCAGAATTCAAGTGTTCATAAGAATAATAGAAAAGCTCAAATTATATGCTCATAGTAGGAATAAGAAAGGGTGCAAGTAATTGAGACCTGAAAGACGAGCAAACTATATGGAACTATGTTAAGTTTGATAGGTTTGACTAATTTTATTTTAATTAGTTACAATTTTATAACTTTAAATTTAATGATATTTCGTTCAGTTTGATTTGGATGAATTTGGTTGATTTTAGTTTGTTTGATTTACTTTGGTTATTGGATTGGTGTTTTCTAGGTGACCCGTATGGTCAATTCGACTTTGAAGACGTTTTTCTTTCTGTTTTTTTTTAAAGAAAACGGACACATAGGTGTGCATGTCTCGAAATTGAAAAAAAAAAACCAATTTAATAAAACTAGTTGGTTTTGTAGGTGCAACGATAGGCCATAAAATCACCAAAACTGATCCAACGGCATGGCAACATGTGTATAGTTCAATTGACAAAAAACATGTACCATCAACTAAAAAATTAGAAATTCGAATTTTTCATTCTAATATTACTAAACTAAAAAAAAAAAAAGTTAATAATTATTATTAAACATAAAGAAAGTGTTTGATGCATGGGTTGGCTTAAAATGGCTTAAACTCTCTAAGCCCAACCTGTTTGGGAGAAGGGTTGACTTTGTAACCCAAACCCATGAGGTTGAACAATGTTAAATCTCATAGTTTTTTTTTTTTGTTTTTGTTTTTTTTTTTTAAATTACAATAATAATTATTTTATTTTTTGAACTATTTTTTTAATCTCTTCACTTTCCTTCCTTTTGGATTTTTAAATTTTTTATTATTATTATTAGTTTATCTTTTTAACTCTCTTTCCTTTTTTTTTTTTTTTTTTTTCTTCTTCCTTCTTTTTCATCTTCATTTTCTTATTCAAATGTGTACCTACAACTCCATGCTAGGTTTTGAGGTTTCTTGTGTGGAGTTATACGCAATGATGTTTTTGGTTACTTTAATATAACATATTTTTCCAATTTTTTTCGTTAGTCAATTTAACTTGAAATTTTTTTAAAATTATTTTTTAAACTTAGAAGAACTAAAATGTTGTTTATAAAAACTTAGAGGTCAAATAAAAATTAAACTCACACTTTAGGAATTAAAAATGTAATTTGGTAAAATATAAGACAAATTTAAAATTTGAATTTAGTTATATTTGAACAATAAGAAAATTAATTTATTTCTAACTTAATTATATCAAAATAACAAAAATAAATGACAAATTTAAACTAATCTAAAATCTAACCATTGATCAAATACAATTTAATATTTCACAAATTCAATATTTCTAAATATGCATTTCAAACTTAAACTTTTAGGATTTTAAACCTGCACTTCTAATATAGTTTTCTTAAACCCAGACTACCTATTTCCCTCCAGCTTAACCTCTCAGACTTAATATTTCTAGGCTTAACATTCCAAACTTGCGCGTCAAATGTCTCAAATACTTTTAGTACTAAATTATAATTTTTCTAATTTTATTTATAATTTAAAGTAGTTCTAAAATGACACTCACGTAGTAATTGAGACATTTAGTTAAGTTTTTCTTAAGCCACATTTTAATTTGCATGACGTGTAGGCTGAACACTCATGCAGTAATTGAGCCATTTGTGATTGCACCAAACAGACAACTAAGCATTCTTCATCCAATTCACAAGTTGCTTTCACCTCATTTCAAGGATAACATGAAAATTAATGCTCTTGCTAGGGGATCCTTAATTAATGCTAATGGTATTATTGAGAAAACTCATTATCCAGCTAATTATTCTATGGAGATGTCTTCTTCGGCTTACAAAAGTTGGGTCTTTCCTCTACAAGCTCTCCCAGCTGACCTGGTTAATAGGTAATCCTTTTGAAATATTTAATTTTCTCTTGATTTCTCATAAGTAATTCTACATGTTAATTTTGTTTTAGAAAATAATTTTGGTTTTGTTTGATCACGATTTTGTTTTTAAATTTTTATTTCTTTTAAAATTATCTGTTTGTTTGTGTATAAGTAAGAAGTACACTCCATCTTTTAAAATATTAAGCCTGTCTGTGAACCACTCTTTTATTTTGTTTTTCACATTCTAAAATACTAAACTGAAAATTTTATCCAAATTAAAAAATAAAAATAGAATTTTGGAAACGATAGTGTGGGATCCTAAAAATTGGTTATAATTTAAATAAGGTTTAAAAACAAAAAGTGGAATAATTCACAAAAATGAAGAGATTGTCAATAAAACATTTTTTTTTAGTTCAACAACAATAGTGGGAGGGATTCAAACTTCTAATGGTTGAAGATATATATTTAATTTTATTTTTTTTTAAAATAAGTTTGTTTATTATGAATTTCTTCATGTAAACTATTTTTGTGAAATATTTTTTAAAAAACTTAGTCAACTTTGCAAACAAATGTCCTACATTGGCTAGGACCAATTGATAAGGACAACGGACCTCAACATATCTCCACAATGGTATGATATTGTCTACTTTGGGCATAATTTAAATAAGCTTTTAAAAGCAAAGCTATGAGGGCTTATGCCCAAAGTGGACAATATCATACCATTGTGGAGATATGTGGAGGGTCCGTTGTCCTTATCAATTGCTATCAGAGCCAAGGTCTAAACCTAGCTATGTGCCGGAGGAATCCTCAAAGTGGAACAAAGTAATGAAGCCTCATGTTGACATTGTGGATGAATCCCATAGTCGAACAAAAAGTACATGGATCGACAAGCAAGTAGTAACTCTATCAAGCACCACTGGTAGATGAGTAGTTTTTTGTTCAAGGGGGAGGAAGTGGATGATGCGATAGGTGATCGACGCCATCAAAGAAATATATCCCACAATGTGAGTGATCCGTTGCAGAGTAGACGGATTTATTCAAGGAGAGGCTCAACTGTGGTACTTTGTTCGAGGGGAGGATTGTTAGGAGTGCAAACAAATGTCCCATATTAGCTAGGGAAGGGAGTGATCATGAGTATATAAGTGAGGACAATTATCTTCATTGGTATAAGACTTTTCAGGAGAACCAAAAACAAAGCTATGAGGGCTTATGCCCAAAGTGGATAATATCATACAATTGTGGAGATATGTTGAGGGTCGTTGTCCTTATCAACTTATATATGTGTGTGTGTTGTAGTCCATAATTTTTTTTGGTGTGTCTTTAATTATGGACTATTGTTTAAAAAGTTTTAACTCTTTTCTTTATATTTTAATATTTTTCAATTTGGTCTCCTTCATCACTTATAAATGTTAAAATTATTTGATGATAAACTTATACTGCATAATACTTAGAAAAATTGACAAAAAATTTAGAGGAGAAAAAAGGTTGTCTAGGATTAGAAAACTCAAAATTTCTATCAATTTATTAGAAATTTTGGAGGAGGAATTAGAAACGGTTCTTTCTTAGATAACTTTTTTCCTCTAAATTTCTTTCAATTTACTAAATTTTATGTCATGTAAGTTTATCATCATCTAATTTTACCATTAAGTAATGTTTGGGGATTAAATTGAAAAATGTTAAAACCTAGAAGGGACTAAATCAAAAAAAGTCTCAAATATTAAGAACTAAAACATAAAATTAGCCTACATATAGATCATATGTTTATCTTTCGATAACAATTAATCTATTTCTCTTCAGTTTATGGGAATATATTATTGCAATTCACTTCATTGACTGGTGGTTTGTTTAGGGGAGTTGCAATTGAGGATTCCGGTAATTTCGATCATGGACTCAAATTACTCATAGAGGATTATCCATATGCTGTTGATGGACTTGAGATTTGGGCAGCAATTAAAATATGGGTAAAAGAATATTGCTTCTTTTACTACATGGATGATGAAATGATTCGTGGGGATGAAGAGCTCCAATCATGGTGGAAGGAGCTTCGAGAGAAAGGTCATGAAGATAAGAAAGACGAACCATGGTGGCCCAAGATGCAAACTGTTGAAGAGTTAGTCGATAGTTGTACAATCATCATATGGATAGCCTCAGCTCTCCATGCGGCAGTAAACTTTGGACAATATTCTTATGGTGGTTTTTTCCCCAACAGACCATCAACGAGTAAAAGATTATTGCCTGAAGAAGGCACTCCTGATTATGAAGAGCTCAAGTTGAATCTTAACAAGGCTTTCTTGAAAATAATTTCTTCGCAACGAAAAGATAATATTTTGGTTGTCTCAATAATTGCAATTTTATCGATGCATTTTTCTGATGAGGTCTATATAGGGGAAAGAAGCAATGAAGAATGGACTTCGGATAAAGAGCCTTTGGAAGCATTTAAGAGGTTCAAGAGAAGACTAGCTGAAATTGAGGACATGATTGTAGAAAGAAACCAAGATCCTAAGTTGAAGAATCGAGTTGGACCTGTAAACATGCCATACACTCTACTCTTTCCAACCAGCACAAAAGGCCTCACAGGCAAAGGAATTCCTAACAGCATATCCATTTGAAAAAGCTTTTGCACTACTTTTGGTTTATCAAATAACAGGCAGCAAGCAATACAAAATGAAAACACTGGAGAAAGACCATATGTATGATTGAATGACTTCTAATTTGTTTTAAGTTTTGAGTTTTATTTTATGTACTTATCGATGAATTTTAGGGAAGCATTAATATAATGTTGTATTTTTTGCAAGCTAAGAGGTCAATTATGTTGACTTTAACTCATTAGTAGACGTGGATCCAGACTCAGCTGGTTGACATCCCAGTCAATTAAAGGCCAAATTAGAATATCCAGTCTTATTGAATAGTTAAAGCGATGTACAAGTTATTTAAGGGTGTGTGGTCGAGCTGGTATATTGGGCATGTACATCTGTTTCCTTTCTTCTTAGTGAAAGTGATTCTTGTTAGATTAGATTTATTGAATTAGGTTTATTTCATATTTTAATTTGGCTTAATCAATTATAAGAATAAATTAGTCATTTGCTTATGTTTGTTTAGTATTGATAGTTTGGTATGGTAAGTTTTCAAGTCAATATAATTCTATCAATGTCGAATTAGCAATTTTTTTTTTCGCCGGCTGTATACTTGGTGCAGTGTGGTGTTTTGTGATGAATCCAAAATGTGTATATACTTGGTGCAGTGCTGGAAAATTTCTAGCACTCTTGGAGTACATACTTCTTTTGTTCACACAACAAATTTTATTTTATTAATTAATGCTTTAATACTATTGGACTCAGTGACAAATCCAGAACTTTGTGTCAGAAGGGACTTGGTATAGTTTGATATTATTTTGTTTTATTAATTGATATTTTAAGGACTCAATGGCAGATCCAGAATTTTTTATCAGAAGGAACTTGGTATATTTTGATATCAGTTTGTTCAATAAAAAGTGTAACTGATTTTCTTTTTAAATGTTAAAAAACACTTTTGGTTCTGGACTTTCATGAACGTAACAATTTAGTCATTGAACTATATGGATTGTAGCAATGTAATCCATGTACTTTCAAATTTGTAACAACTTAGTCTCTTAACTCTAGTATGTAATAATTTAGTCCCTATACTTGTTGTTCAACTTTGCAAGTGTACGAATCGTAACAAGTAATATAGTAGTGTGAGTACTAGTATTGTTCTCCACAAGAAATGATTGCTTACTAATTACCAAATTTGTTAGCCTCAATTTTATCCGAACACCGATTAATCAAAGAATGATGAAATTTAAACTTATTTGCAATTAATCTAATTAAAATTCTTTAAAAAAAAAAACAAAGGGGTAACTTCAATTGCTTGAAACTCCAGAACAATGATTTCACTGTTATCACCTCATGCTCTTCGTTCATTAATAGGTTAGACATTTTCTATTTGTTGGGCTAATGGGCTGTAAAAAAAAAAAAAGAAAAATGGCCCACATACTAATACTAACCCAATTCTTGACTTGACATGAATCTGAAAAATGAAAGGAGAACTTGCTTCCATGTTGCTTGCTTTGCTTACACACAATTAGAAACAACTTTCAAGGGAGAGAAAATTACCGTTCGATGTATGTGAAGAGAAAGGAAAAATACATAGGAGGAAACTTGGCTATGAAGTTTTGTGAAATTGAAAGGATATCAACATGCAGAGGTTGAAGAAGAAGAAGAACACAGTAGATTTACGTGGTTCGGCAACAAATGGCCTACATCCACGGGAGGGGAAGCTCGATTTCTTAATTGCTGAATCTTAGAGGAAAATTACAGATAAAACCCTTGATCTCTCTTTCTTTCTTCGCTTCACACTTTTTCTGTATCTCATTTGTTTTTTTGATCAAAACCTCCTTTTATATGTAAGGATAATTTTGTTTACAAGAATAAAATGTAAAAGTAAAAACTAAGAGAGTTACAAGTATCTGTTGGTTACACTATTTTAACAATCTCCACCTTGAAACTAATGTTGAAGACAAGATTCAGCTCCCTCCTTTTGTAATCCTCTTTGTTCAATCTTTTTCAGGTAAATCAAAACCGATCAGCTCAAAACATTTCTGGAATTTGAGTTGAGTGATTGGCTTGGTGAGCATGTCTGAGGTATGGACCTTCAAAACTTCAATATTCTTCTTTTCAATTTGTTCACGCACAAAATTATACTTTATTTCTATATGTTTTGTGCGATTGTGAAACTGAGGATTTTTAGATAAGTGTATAGTGCTTTGGTTATCACAGTAAATCTTGATTGTTTTCTGTTTGAAACCAAAGTCTTGTAGCAATCCTTTTAACCATAGTGCTTCTTTGATTGCTTCTGACAATGCTATGAATTCTGCCTCTGTAGTTGACAATGCTACCACTGATTGTAAAGTAGCTTTCCAACTTAGAAGGTTATTTCCCATTAGAAAAATGTAGCCAGATAGGGATCTTCTCTTATCTAAGTCCCCTGCATAATCAGAGTCAACAAATCTATATAGTTCAGCTTCCTGTTCATCACTCTTTTTTGTATATGAGTCTGGCTTGTAAGGTTCCCTTTAGATACCTAAGTATCCATTTAGTAGCCTCCCAATGCCTTTTACCTGGATTTTCCATGTATCTACTCACTTGGCTAGCTGCATAAGACAGATCAGGCTTAGTTGAAATCATTAGATACATCAAACTACCAACTGCTTGGCTGGAGTCATGTGGAATAAGCAACCAGAGTCTAGAACCCAATCTTGCTTCTCTAAGGGGCTGGCTTGATTTACAAAATCACCTGTAATTGCTACATAAGCATATGAAAAAGAGTTAGAGTTCTCTCCAATTTGTGCTTCAGCAGGTTTCCCCTTTTGCTTTCTTTGATTCTTTCTCTCTCGAGAGTAGCAATCCTTGATAAAGTGACCATCCTTTTTACAATAGTTGCACTTAATCTTGGATTTATTTTTGTTCTCTTTGTGTTGTTGCTACCCTTCTTTCCACTATTTTTTGTTTTTGCCTCTTATGAAAAGACCTTCTGTTGGTTGATGTTCCCTTTTATGATCTTGCAATTCAATTTCTCTTGTCTTTAGTGCTGAAATAATTGCATCAGTAGTAATAGTTTCCCTTCCATATTTCAAAACATTCTTCACTTCTTTATAAGAATCTGGAAGTGAATTCAAAAGAACATAGGCTTCATTTTCTGCTCCTATCTTTTCACCTTGGCTTTTGAATTATGAAACTAATTTCTTGAAATTGTTGAGATTTTATGTCAGAGAACTTGAAGGGTTCATCTTAAATGCAAAAAACCTCTCCCTTAGATACATCTTGTTAGGGAGGTCTTTGATTTCAAACATCTCATTCAATTTAGTCCACATCTTAAAAACAGTCTCTTCATCAACTACCTCTCTTAGAACACAGTCATTTAAATTCAGAACCAAGGTTCCATGGGCTAAAAGCTCCATTGTTTCTTTTTCATCCTCGGTTAGTGTGGTAGGTAAAATGGAAGGATCTTGGATGGCTTTATGAGCCCTTTGCTGTCCAAGTATGGCTTTGATTTAGCTTTCCATAAACCACAGTCACCCGTTCCATCAAATTTTTCAATCTCATACCTTGCCACTGCCATAACTGTGTTTTCTTGAACTCTCTCTCTTCAAGATCAGCTTTTCTTGACGTTCTTGATAGCTCTAATACCAATTTGTTGGGCTAATGGGCTGTAAAAAAAAAAAAAAAAGAAAAATGGCCCAAATACTAATACTAACCCAATTCTTGATTTGACAGGAGTCTGGAAAATGAAAGGAGAACTTGCTTCCACGTTGCTTGCTTTGCTTACACACAAGTAGAAACAACTTTCAAGTGAGAAAATTACCTTTCGATGTATGTGAAGAGAAAGGAAAAATACATAGGAGGAAACTTGGCTATGGAGTTTTGTGAAATCAAAAGAATATCAACATGCAGAGGTTGAAGAAGAAGAACACAGTAGATTTACGTGGTTCGGCAACAAATGGCCTACATCCACAGGAGGGGAAGCTCGATTTCTTAATTGCTGAATCTTGGAGGAAAATTACAGATAAAACCCTTGATCTCTCTTTCTTTCTTCACTTCACACTTTTTCTGTATCTCATTTTTTTTTTTTTTTTCTTTTTGATCAAAACCTGCTTTTATATGTAAGGATGATTTTGTTTACAATAATAAAATGTAAAAGTAAAAACTAAGAGAGTTACAAGTATCCGTTGGTTACACTATTTTTGGGACGTTGTTGCCAAGTTCTACTTTATAGACTCGGTATTCTCTCTCAAGCAATAATGAAATTCTTTGAAAAGTAAAATGCCTATATCTCTATGACACTTCTTACCATTCAAATATGAAGAACATAGAACCTAAAATTTGACACAAAATCTACAAGGATATGTCTATCTCTTGTATAAATTAGGGAAAACAATTCAATATTATCAATAATTCTTGTCTCTCAACCTCAAATTATGACATAAAATCAATGAGAAGATTGACCAAATATAAACATGCATTAAGCTTAGAATAGTTTTCACAACCAAAAAAATGAAATGAAAATATCAACTACTAACTAAGAAGAGTAGGATTCGATAATCAATTACATCAACGCTCTAGAAAAAGAAAATTAGCTCATAACAAAAATTACAACAAAAATCTCAACTAGCAACATTAAAATCTCAACGATTCCACGAGTTTTCAAGCATCGCACAGGCTCCATTTGATTGCTCAAGTCCTAAAAAAGCAATGCCTCAACCCTTTTCCTTAGTCTTTAAAAAAAATACCCTTTCAAGCTTCTTGAACAAAAATGAAGAATGCTTTTTTTACTTGGAGATTTTGTCACAGTACCTAGGTGCTATCATTTTTCTTTTCATTATAGCGCCAAGGCACTGATTTGGGTGCCTAGGCGATATTATGCCTTCTATTTTTTTTTTTCCATTTTCACAATTTGCTACACTTTCGGATTTTGGCTTAAAACTTCCATTTTTCTTAAACTTTCTTCAATTGGACTCCTACAATCAAAAAGAAACAATAAAAAATTTAATTAGACAAAAAAAAAATGCCCAAATACCAACAAAACAACCCAAAAACCGCATACTTACCAAGCCTAAAATTAACTCATCAAATTACCCCCAAACTTAGCATTTTGCTCTTCTCAGGCAAAGAACAAAGGAGCAAAAGGATTTAAAGTAGCAACCCCAATATCAGTAAAGAGAGGTAGACTCAAGATTCAAAATAAAGTTCTTCAACTTAACAAAGTAAAAGAAAACTAAGTTCAAGTAATGCCAACAATTTTTAACCACTAAGCTAGATTCTCTCTATTATAGGTCTTATATATGTGTGTGATAATCCCATGAAATGGGATTAATTTAACATCTTCTCTTGCTTATTGTCAATCAAAGTTGAGTCCAGTGCGTGTTTTAGTCTTATTTTTAGTTAGTTCCTTGTTAAGTCTAGTTAAGAGTCGAGTTTTTTGTTTAGTTGGTTGTTTTCTTGTTTTGTTTTCTACTTTACTTAGTCTTTTCTTTTAGAAGAGTTGGTTTAGTGTGTTTTACGTGGCCTTTGTTTTGCAGCCTAAGGAGTAAAAAAATGTTCATTGAGGTGCTGATGCTGCAGCATTGTGCAGCATTGACTTTCTGGTAGAAAAGGAAGTTTGGGGCCTACTTTTGGTGATGTAAGAAAAAAAATTTCCAGCAGTGTTTGTGCCTGATAAGCCTTAGAATTAAGGCTTATTTAAGTCCCAATTGCTTAAAATATTTTTGTTTGTCCTAAGATTAATTGAAAATAGTGGAAGATTGCTCGAATTTAAGGAAGAATTTAATGTGATAGCATTTGGAATAGAATTCTAAATAAATTGATTTTTTTTTGCAGAAATTATGGAAATTGCTAAATCAGATTGCCAAATCTGATTTTGCAATTGTTTCTGGAGCAGGGAACGGGAAATTGCTAAATCAGATTGCTAAACCCGATTTGGCAATCCTGGGTAGAGAATATAGCCACGTGAATGACGAAACCCATATATGGGAAGAACAATTTCCGCACGATTCGAGGGAATTTGAGCATGATTTTTGGGCAATCTTCAACCCTAATGAAGGCCTATAAATGGGGAAGAAGAAGATGAGCTATTAATGGGATTTTGAGGGCAATTTGAAGGATCAATTTCGTGGGTTTTTGGGTTTTAAAAAAGGAAAAAATCTGCATTAAACCCATTCCGAAAATCTTCAATTACAGCCCGATTTGGAGGAATTTAAGCACAAAATTTGGGCATTCTTAAACCCTAATGAAGGCCTATAAATGGGGAAGAAGATGAGGAGCAAAAGAAGGCGACTTGGAGGCGAATTTAGGAGTTAATTTTCGTGGGTTTTTGGAGTTCGTCGACCCTCTGTTTTTCGATTTTCTGCTGGTTTTTGGTGAAAACATTCAAGTTCCATTTCAGTTTTTCTTCAGTTTGTATTACAGAAGCACTGCTTGAACTATCTCTATTCTCATTTTGATGTATTTTGAATTAAGTTTGAGTTAATGTTCAATTTAAGTTGGTGGGTATTGTTCAAAAACATACTCTGTTTTCTGCACTTTTTTTGGTTTCTGTTTTTGATTTCATCCTCTGTTTTTTAGTCCAGTAAGTGAAGGTGGGTTGTTATTCAAATTTAGTTTGTTGGAATTGAAGGGAGAAGGAAGAAAAACCCACTACTACCCTTAATTCCTTAGAGTAGTAGCTTGTTTCTGGTTATTTTCATTGTAAAAGTTATGAGCTAATTTCTTTAGTTGCCCTCACGCGTTTATTTGTCTATTTTGTAGGGATTGAGCAATTTAGAGCCATTTGAAAGACTTTGGAAGAATTAGGCCTAAAAGGGAACTAATTGAGTCTATTTTGAGTGTTCGAATTGAGAAAAGTTCACATCCAAGTCAAGGAGTGGAGTGCAGAGCATATAGACACTGTTTTGGGCATTAAGATGCTACTGCACAACCAGATTAAGCTTGAAGATCTACAGGAATAACATCTAGACATTAGAAATTTGAAGAAGCAAGACTCGCTCGACGCTGCAGAGAGGTTACCCTCGATGTTGGCAGCGTCGAGGAACTACTTCAAGCGTCTAGATGCTACTCTGATTTTATAAGATTTATTCCCTATTTGTGAAGGCAGCGTCTAGACGCTGCCCTGCCTTATTTAAACAACTTTTCACTTTCGGGTTAGGATCTTTTGGCCTCTTTGCCTACACATTTTTAAAGAGTTTTTAGACATTTTCTCCTTTTCTCCTTAGACGATTATTGTATCAAATTGAACTTGGTGGGTATTGTTGTATCAACTTTTCACTTAAATGTTCAATTTAAGTTGGTGGGTATTGTTCAAAAACATACTCTGTTTTCTACACTTTTTTTGGTTTCTGTTTTTGATTTCATCCTCTGTTTTTTAGTCCAGTAAGTGAAGGTGGGTTGTTATTCAAATTTAGTTTGTTGGAATTGAAGGGAGAAGGAAGAAAAACCCACTACTACCCTTAATTCCTTGTCTCAATTTCAATTAAGCATTTTTTTTTTCTTCTTAAAGTTATTGGCCACTGCCCAGTTTTCTTTTCCAACTTAAGTCTTGATTATGCAATGAGCAAGTTGCCAAGATAAATTGTTCACATTATTTCACTTTGCCATTTATTAGTAATTTACTCAAATTTCTAATATGAGTTTTTCCTTAGTTAAATGTTATATTTTTATTTTTAATATGAGCTAAAACTTCTTAGGGGGTTCAAGGATGTGAATTCCCTAAGAAGTAATTGTAGCCAAAAGTTCAATAAAAACCAAGCCTACATCTCAATTGTTTGCTTGTGTTGAATATATTTCCGTTAAGATCCTAGATTGATCAACTAGGGTATTAACTCAAGCTTAGATCTAATACCGACAGGGTTAGTGATAAGCGGATTTCGCACAAGTGATGGAGAAAAAAGAGCTTAGACATAAGCCAATTCCTTACCCTAGACATAGGGATTAAGGACTCCAAGACCCATAAAATTGTTGAGCCAATTAATCTAAGATAGAGGGACTATAGACATATAGGTCTCTCACTTAGCCTCCTAAAAACCTAAATTCAAGGTAAATAGGAGACGCAATTTTGGTTTACAATTGAGTGTGGAGTAGATTGGAATTGCAATTTTGGCTTGCAATTACAACTTAGGGCAATGACATTCTTGAGCCCCATCTTTATCTAAAATTCCCTTTGCAATTTCATTTTCTAAGTTTATCTAGTTTGTCATTCCAATATTGCTATTTCTCAATTCTGCAATTTTTGTTATTTCGATTATTGTCATTTCTAGATTCTGCAATTCAATTCGGCAATTTATGTTCTTTCAATTATTGTCATTTTAGATTCTGCAATTAGATTCAGCAATTTTTGTTTTTTTATCAACACACCATCCCAACATTATTTTTGCAATTTAGTTTTCCATTTGCAATTTTCCTTACACTTTTGCTTTACAATATTTTTGTTACTCCGTTCTGTGTGGGATTCGATACTTGGTACTCAGATACCATTTTATATTACTTCGATCGCGTGCGCTTGCATGACCACCGATCAGTGCCCATTATAATGGGCCAAAAATAGAACGAAAATGAAGATGAAGGCCTATTGGGTAAAAAGAAGAAAAGAAGCCCTAATTTGGGTTTTTTTTTTTTTGACGTATAGTTGGGAAGAGAAGGGGATCTAATGAAAAAAAGGAAAAGTAAGGGGAGAAGAAGGAAAACACAATTGCAGGAAGAAGCTTCTTCGGGATTTTTATCTTCAGCCACCCATTCTCATTCTCTTATTCTTATTCTTGAGTTTATGTATCTCTTAAATTTTATTGAAGTTTTAGTTAGGCTAAGTTGTTCCTAGTGTTGTTATTTTGTGAATCTTCATTTGAACCTAAGATGTTTCTGAGTAGTAGCTTGTTTCTGGTTATTTTCATTGTAAAAGTTATGAGCTAATTTCTTTAGTTGCCCTCACGCGTTTATTTGTCTATTTTGTAGGGATTGAGCAATTTAGAGCCATTTGAAAGACTTTGGAAGAATTGGGCCAAAAAGGGAACTAATTGAGTCTATTTTGAGTGTTTGAATCGAGAAAAGTTCACATCCAAGTCAAGGAGTGGAGTGCAGAGCATTTAGACACTGTTTTGGGCATTAAGATGCTACTGCACAACTAGATTAAGCTTGAAGATCTACAGGAATAACATCTAGACATTAGAAATTTGAAGAAGCAAGACTCGCTCGACGCTGCAGAGAGGTTACCCTCGATGTTGGCAGCGTCGAGGCACTACTTCAAGCGTCTAGACGCTACTCTGATTTTATAAGATTTATTCCCTATTTGTGAAGGCAGCGTCTAGACGATGCCCTGCCTTATTTAAACAACTTTTCACTTTCGGGTTAGGATCTTTTGGCCTCTTTGCCTACACGTTTTTAAAGAGTTTTTAGACATTTTCTCCTTTTCTCCTTAGACGATTATTGTATCAAATCGAACTTGGTTGAACTTAAAGAATTTTATGGAGATGCTCGGCTAAACCCCGCGTTTCCAATTTAGAGGTCGGTTGCAACCAATTGCAATGTTGTGAGGCTCGGACTTTAATGTTCTTATAATTGCAAGTGTTCTTTGATTCCTGTGTTTATTTTATGAGCATGTATTTTTTTTTATTGAATTGACGCCTTGATCGCTTTATATGTTTAATTGCTATCCATGATGCATGATCCATAATTGTCGTGTTGATTGAACCTTGTAGCGTTAGGATTATTACATGTGTGTGTTTTATGAGTTTTCATAATTGCATAGCTTGCATGTTTAATTATAGGAATTAAATGAGCATATTGATTAGGTTAAAGTTATTTTGTCTAACTGGTTGGGTCTTTCCAAAGTCCTTAATGCTTTTATCTAAATAATTTGGAACGGTTTCGTGTCAAATTGTTTAGGTAATTAGTATTAACTTTGACGTTTGTTAGAGTGAATGACTTTAGAAAGTTTTGTTACTTTTTGAGGTTTCTTAATAAGTTGACTAAGTGCTTGCATAATTAAGTTAAAACGTTTCGTGTGCCTATAATCAATTTTGCAATTGGGTAAAATTCTACATGTGGATCGGATTTTGGTAAGATTTGACTTTTTCTCTTTTTTAATTACTTGTTTCATTATTACTATTTTCTTAAATAAAAATTCCAAAAAAAAAAACCCTCATTTCACTTTTTACTGAAATTTAACCTTGAGAAAATAAACTTTTTGGCTCCTTTGAGAAATCAACCTGGTCAACTATCTCTACAAGTTAGAATAGGAAGCCAGTTTAATTTTGATAGGCCTCGACAGCCTCACCATCCACATATTTTCCTAAGAAGTTCAAACTTTTCCTATGGACCCTTATGCATAAAGGCTTGAACACGACTGATGAGATACAACTCTGCCACTTATGTCACCGTGTAAGTCCGAGTTGGTGCGTTCTCTACAAAAAAGATTCTGCATCCAGAGACCATATTTTCTACACTTGCTCCTTTGCTGATTCTTCCTAGCAAATTCTCCATCAGCACTCCCAGGTTCAAATTCAACAATCTTCCAATTTAGACGAGTTCGTTAAGGGCGGTCTTGCTCTTCCTCTCCGCTCAGCTAAAAATGTCTTATGGTCGAATCTCTTTGGTGCGCAATCCTGTGGATCCTTTGGTTGGAGTGTAATGCTCGACTCATCAACGACATCTCTAAGGAGCCTTCTTCCTTATGGGAAGATATCACTATCTTTGTAGCTTCATGGAGTTCCAAATCTAAATTATTTTGTAACTATGATACTTCTTCCATAACACTAAATTGGAGAGCCTTCATCTAATATCTCCTTTTTGTATGTTTCTCACATACCATATATCGAAGTATCTCTTTCAAAAAAAAAAAAAAAAACAATTAAAACAATATATTTTAAAAATTGAAAATCCAAAATAAGATAAAGGTAAATTTGAGGACCAGAAACTAATATTTAAACCTAAATAAAAATTTATTCTAATTTCGAACAACAAACATAAGCAGTAGATAAAAATATGGGTTTTCCTGAATTATATTTTTGTATTAATATATATATCAGATCAAAATATTCAAGATGTTTCGTGTATATAGTATGAACAAATTTTTATTGGGCTATATTAAAAATAAGGCATAAGGACAGGATTAAAATAAAGCATAAAATATGAAGCTAAAATAACATAAACATATATATACGTAAGAAACTTAATGTAATCGATAGCAATATTTGTTTATCCATTCACATTTTGGAAGCATTGTAAGCTAATGCCAATAGCTACAAGTCAATCTGCCCTTTTGTATTCACATAATAAATGCATTACAAAAAACAAAATCAAGTGTCACTTTCCAAATATTGCTAATGTATGGGTATTTTATATATAGTAACCCAAAATTCTCAGCAAATGATAAGGAGAGTTCTTCTCCTATGGTGGTGAATATTGAAAATAATTAAAAGATTAAAATATCATTTTAGTCCATGTACTTTCAAATATTCAAATTTAGTCTTTATACTCTTGATAAGTCATAAAATTAATTTCCATCGTAAATTTGAAGTTAATTCTTATCGAACTTAAAAAAATAAATAACGATAATTTCTAGTCAAGAGAAAGACAGAATGAGATTATATTTCCAAAATTTATAGTGTGAAGGTTGATAGAGACTAATTTTTTTTTAAAAAAAAAAAAGCATAAATTCATAGTAGAGACTAATTTTAAGATTTATTGAATGTATAATGACTAAATTTAGACATTTGAAAGTACAAGAACTAAAATAGAACAAGTTTTAAAATATATGAACCAAAGTGACATTTTAATATAATAAAAATATATTATTATTATTTGTTTGGAAAAGAAATGTGAGTCTAGTGACGTAACAACTATATAAGATGTCAAAATGAGATTAGTTCAACGGTAATTGACCTGTACTATCAACCAAAAGGTCAGAAGTTCGAATATCTCATTCTAAATGTTGTTGTTGAACTAAAAAAAATAATAATCAATAAATAAATTACAACTATATAGGATATTATATATTATCCTCATAAAGGGTCGGTGGCATGCGTAACACAAGAAAGTAAAATATTACAAACACATTAGCTAAAAAAAAAACCACAAGTATGACAAAGGCTCAAAAATTGTTCGGAAGTATTGTTGTTTTGAACAAAATTTATCTGTTTTAGTGTAAATCAGTTGTTAGTTACTACGGTTGTTAATCAGTGATTCTCGTGATTATCTCACAATTATTATTATGTAAGCATAAAATGACAAATTGTGTCCTTCAAAAAAAAAAAGACAAATTGATTACTGTTATTAAATCCTGATCATCTAACCATAATTAAGTATTTAAAAAGTTATTGAATGAATTTTAGTGTTTAATATTATTACTTTTAATTACCCGAATCCATCTAAATTGATTCTTATGACCAAAAAAATGATAATAAATTTCTTTTTTTAGTTCAACCATTTGGAAGGGAGATCCAACGATCAACTTTAGTAGTGAATGCTTTGTGGAGGAGGAATGAAATTTAAGAGAGAGATTGTTTATTTAATTGAAAAATCATAATAAAAGAGATTTAAAAATAATATAGTTAAAATCATCTCTTTTTTTTTGAGATAATATTTAAAATTATCTTTAATATACGTGACCAGCTTCAATTTTTCTTATTATAAAATATCTTACCAAAAAGAGGAAAATTATCTAAAGGGACAATGATGTTATTAAATTAGTTGTAGCCCAATTCCTACTAAAATAATTTCTCAATTGTTGGTCATTTCATTTATTTGGTGTTTTAAATCATTAATTGTTTCAACCATTCATCTAAACATGAAAATAAAATACATGTTTCCATTTTTACATTATATTTGTGTAATAAACTATGACTAGTCTTGCCCTTGTATATAGCCAAAGTGGAGTTTTAGTTCAGCATTCCTATCAACTTCCCCTCGAATAAGGGACCATTTTCTCATTCATTTGTCCACGTTGAGAACTTGCACTTATCTAAGGGAAATTTGTCTCTATAGGCATATACTGCATGTCAAATAGAGCACAACCACGAATCACCATGACTACATCTCCGAAGCTTTATTTGGGCAACGTTTAGAGTAGAGTTTTAATACCAATTGTTAATGATACCAAAATCCTTCATATTTTCACAATGGTATAATATTGTCTACTTTGAGCATAAATTCTCATAATTTTGCTTTTAATTTCACCCAAAAGACCTCATACTAATAGAAATGTGTTGTCTCTTACCTATATACTATGAATCTTTTGTTTGTCTAACTATGTGAGATTTTGGTTGTATTTCCAACATAAACATGGTTCTTATATCTATCAGACAAAGAATACGTTTTGAGTGTATGAATAAAAATCATAGTATATTTTTAATATAAGTCCTTTTTAGTAGAATTTAAAAATAAAATAGTTTGAGTTGTGCCTCGATAGAGTTGTACAATTATACTATGTTATATACCATTGTAAAAAATACGGAGAGTAATTATTAATCTGACATAGATATCCCCCAACTACCGTGTTTTGAATGAAAATACTTTTTTTTTTTCTTTTTTTGACAAACAAGTTGAAAATATTAATATCCCAACTACCGTGTTTTAAATGAAAATACTTTTTTTTTTTTTTTTTTTGACAGACAAGTTGCAAATATTAATATCCCAACTACCGTGTTTTGAATGAAAATACTTTTTTTTTTTTTTTTCATTTTTTGACAAACAAGTTGCAAATATTGTTTATTTTATTTAATGGATTCTCTAAAAGATTGCCATCATCCATATATATAAACATTTATTTTCATTGCCAATTTGCCAAAGTCAATTCCAAGATATTTCCATTTCTTTATTCTCCATAAAATGACAATTATTAAGTTGTTGCAGGTGGATGTGGATGCTTTTCTTTTGTTTCTCCTTCGAAGGTCATTCCCAAGCATAATTATCTTTTTCTTTTTCTTTTTTTTTTTAATATTAACCTAATTTATCAGTAATTGATATCTACTTTTTGTTTTTTTAAGTTTAAAGATTCATCTTCATACTCTACATTTATAATATTAAAAAATATATAAATTTTTTAATTAAAATATAGCTTCCAATAGAGAAAAATTAGGCATTACGCTACCAATAAATTTTATAAGATTTAAATATAATTTTGGTCCCTGTACTTTTGGCCTTGGTTCATTTTAGTCACTGTACTTTCAAAACATCTATTTTGATTCTTGTACTTTTAGCTTTGGTTCATTTTGGTCCTTATACTTTCAAAATATTCATTTTGATCACTATACTTTTAAAAAGTGATCAATTTGGTCCCTTTATTTTTATTTTTTCTCATTTTTTTCAATTATAATTTTAGCATTACACTTCACTTACTAAATTTCTTGAAATGTAGTCATAATTTTATATTAAAGGATTTCCATTGTGTATAAAATTTATGCTTTAATTTTGCAAAGAGATATTAAATTAGTCACTTTTTAAAAGTACAAAGACTAAAATGAACATTTTGAAAGTACAGTAATCAAAATAAATAAAAGCCATACCAAAATGGACACTTTGAAAGTATAGGGAGCAAAATGAACCAAAGTTAAAAGTACAATGACCAAATTAATATTTAAACTATTTTATAATACAGTCACACTCGTTATGACAGCTCGAGGTTCACATGGCGAAAATGAGAAATTGAATAGAGTAAAAGAACTTTAAAATTTAAAAGGATAAGAATAAATACGTATAAATTTGTTGTCCTTTATGCATTCATCATTTTATATTTTTTTATCGATATAAGACTTTCATCCACACTTTGATATATAAGAAGTAAAAAGACGAGGAAAATTTTTAATGGGGATATAAAATGGACTTTTTATATAGATAAGAATTTAGAAAGGATTTTGTAGAGATAATAATTAGCAAAAATTGAGTAGTGACAAAAGTGGTTAGGTCAATAAGTTTTAAAATCTGCAACTGAATTTTACTCTCTAATTTAATACTCTTTTTTATTCCTTCTAATTTTTCTCTTTTATGATTTGCCTTTTTTTTTTTTTTTTTTTTTTTTGAGAATTCTCTTTATAATTTGTTATAGGTTATCGATTACAGATGTATACAAAAGGAAAATATATGCAAATGCAGTATTCACATGTGAATACTATTTAAAGCTATACTTAGATTAAAAAAAATGAAAGATATGGAAAAAATAAAAGACAATCATACTAGAAACAAAACAAAATATAGATATAATTAATTCTAGAGTTAATTTCAAAAGTTATCTAATATTTAATTTCTAATTCATGATTTATTACCTGTATTATTATTATCTGAAATAATATATAAAACCTATATATGCTTAATTTAGAAAATTGTTCATTTTACTCAAGTAAAATTTTTCATCAATATTAATTGAAAAACTCATCTAATACCATTAACAAATGAAGGCAAAATTTATCTTTACACTTAAGCACTTTTACAAATATTACTCCCATCACGTTGAGTTTTTTTCTATTTATAAAAACACATAAAGGTTAAGGACCTGTTTGGAATGACCCTTTAACTACTTAAAAAAATGTTTTTAAACACTTAAAAAGTCATTCCATACGAGGCCCTAACTCTAAAGCTAAAAGGTTACAATTTTCTAAAGAAAAATTATTTAAAACTTAATGAAAAATGCAGGAATAATATTTACATGTTGAATACAATTTTATTAGGGGCTGTGGTTTTCATTTTTATAACTATTTCGTCTGAAAAATTTTAAATCTTTCCTTGAGTCTTCCGATAAATGGTTTGGAAATGTTTATAAATTTAATTAATTAATTAATTAATTATTATAATAATAATAATAGTTTCTCAAAAAAATTATTATAATAATAGAAAAGTTACGTTGGTTGAACTTTTTTTTTATATTAGTTTAATAATATTAATCATGTGAAAGTGGCAATAAAAGATTTTTTTTTCTTTTTTTTTTTTTTCTGATGACTAAATTAAAAATGAAAAAACAATTAAACACAAAACAAATTCCTTAGTAAAAACCAAAAAAAAAAAAAAAAAAGCTTTAAAGTACCACATTATACTTGTTCTTCATATTGAAGATCCCACATTGGAAAGATTGGGAGACTTCACATTCTTAATAAGATGTATGAGTTACTCATCTCATTGCCAATTGGTTTTGTGATAGAACTTTATGTAATCTAATATAGTATCAGAGCCCATTATCCCACATTAGAAAGATTGGGAGACTTCACATTCTTAATAAGATGCATGAGTTACTCCTCTCATTGCCAATTGGTTTTGTGATGGAACCCTATGGTAATCTAATACTTCATGCTCTCTCTCTTGACAATGAGCATGACAATTTTAAATCATTAGATGTATGAGAGAAAAATTATAAAAGTCCATCGATTTTGTATTCAACAGTTATTAGGAAGCAGATAAATTTTAAGATTTACATTTCTATGTTTTAAAGAAAAAACCACACGGTGGCGGTCTCATTAAATAATTTGTCCCTTCTCAATCTTCACCTCTGTCGAACCCCATTTGCTCTTTGGTACATGGCATTCCCCTACTTTTTAGTGAATTAAAACTAGTGCTTTCACTATTTAAATTATACTTTAGATTTTTTTTTAATGGAAAGTTCAACAATATGTGAGGTTGAGAATTTGAACTTCCAACCTCATAATTAAGAATATATATCTTAACCAGTTGAGCTATATTTAAATTAGCTTAAAAAGATACAAATTGAAACATCTAAAAACATAAGAATTAGATAGACTATATATGTGTATCTGGACTAAAAGTGAAAGTTTAATTTACCTTTTACATTATCTTTTTTGAATAGGAGACAAAGAGATGAAGGGCAGAATCTATTAAAACGATCACCTAATCAAAAAGATATTTGTATGTTTTTATATATAAACAATTGTTTAATTTGATGACGAATGACAAGATGATCTCACGATGGAGCTAATAATTAAGAATTGTAGTTTTCGACTATTTGGCATAATATCATTTGAAAGCTGATTCATTTTACATTGAATACTTATTTTGATGTGTGCAGTCAACCTCTAAAATATTCAATTTGAAGGAAATGTAAACACAAACATAAATATTTTAATTAAAACCACTTCTATAATAAATGCTTGAAGAAAAAATATTTTTAAAAAATGCTTATACCCCACTCTTCTTTTTGTTTTCACACCTTGGTTTTGGGTTATAAATTCAAAATGGTTTCTCAGTTTCTTTTATACTCATAGCTGCTAGTTCTTGTTGCGAGAGAGAGAGAGAGATAGAGAGAGATGTTGCTTCATAGCATATCAAAACTTAAAAGTCGAAGCAAAGGAGTGCAGAAGGTAAAAGGGAAAGTGGTTTTATTGAGAAGTAATTCTTTGGATTTCAATGAAATCCAGTCTTCAGTTCTTGATAATTTCAGTGAGTTTTGGGGAGGAAGAGTTTCTTTACAGCTCATCAGCTCTGTTAATGGGGATAGATGTAAGTTTCTTTCTCTTCTTTTTTACTTTTTTTTCCTTCTTCCTTCTTTTTTATTTTTTGTTAAATTACATGTTTGTTATTTAAAGCCCGTTTGATTATGATTTTCTTTTTTTTTTTTAAGACAAATTTTGTTTATTTTCTTACTTTTTTTTTAGTTGAACAACATAAGAGTGAAGATTCAAACCCCTGACCTCTTGGTCGAAGACAAATGTCTTAACTAGTTGAGCTATAACCAAGTTTACATTTTCTTACCATTTATTATCTTAGTATATTTTTTTTTATTTTTCTTGCAAACACATTTGAATTATTAGGCAAATATCAAAAACAAAAACAGGTTTTTAAAAACTATTTTTTTTGTTAGATTACAAGTTTAGGCTCGAATTTTCAAATTTATGTCTATTTGGTCTCTAGACTTTAAAAAATGTCTAATAGGTTTTTAAACTTTCAATTTTGTTTCCAATAGGTCTCTGAACTTTAAAAAGTGTTTAATAGGTTCTGAAACGTTTAATTTTGTGGCCAATAGGTCCTTGAATTTTTAATTTTGTATTTAATAGATTCTTGATGCATTCAACATTTTTTAAATTTATTGACCTACTAGACACAAAATTGAAAGTTTAAAATCCTATTAAAGACAAAATTCAATTTTGTATCTAATAGATCATGTTAAGTTTAAAAATTTTCGAATATGTTAGAGACTTATTAGACACATATTTGAAAGTTTAGAGATCTATTAGACATTTTTAAAATTCAGAGACTTGTTAGACACAAAATTAAAAATTTGGGGATTTATTAGACATTTTTAAAGTTCAAAGCTTGTTAAACATAAAATTGAAAGTTTAGAGACCTATTAGACAATTTAAAATTCACAAACCTTTTATACACATACTTGAAAGTTCAGGAACTAAATTTGCAATTTAATAATTTTTTATTTTTCAAATTTTGACTTAAATTTTGGAAACTTTTTCAAAGAGTAGGTAGCAAAACAAAGAAACACATACATTGGTAAGAAGTATTTATAAGCCAAATTTTAAAAAATAGAAAACCAAAACCAGGATGGTTATTAAACAAAACCTAAAAAAATTTTAAATTTCTTTTTAATAGATCCTTAAACGTTAGAAATATAATGTATTTTAAAAATTGTATCTAATGAGTTTTTGAATTTGCATTTAATAGATCCTCAGTAGTTTTAAAATTTTAGAACTGATTAGAAATAAAATTAAAAGATAAGATATTTATTAGACAAAACATTAAAAAATCATGTTTTTTCCCTATCCTTTTTTTCTCTCCTTTTTAGGAATAGGGATTAGGGAACAAAGTCTTATCTTATCCTGGCATCCATGCCTTATCTCAATTCCTTTTAATTGTTACTATCTAGTTTTATTGACTTTTCCCAATAAAAATAGCAAAATTTGCATAAAATATATAAGTTCTATTTAATTAATGATATTTAATTAAAAGCAGGAAAATATTCATGTAAACACTTTGATGTACTAATTTTAACTTCAAACTTTCAATTTCTTCGCATTAGACCAAACTTTAAATAGATGATGAAATCAATATCTCTTAAGCTAGTTTGCAATTTCTAATTTACAGATTTGTGTTAGCTAACATGATCATTATTGTTTAACAAGACTATTTGTGTAGGTACTAGTTCTTCCCATCGTGTTTTACTTTTTAAATTTGAGCGATTTTCATCCGGTTCATACTATGGCTAGGTTTATATATATATATATATTTTTAGTTAAGTTTGAACATTTATGCAGCTTGATTTTTTAGTGCTTTATTGGTTGATTTTTGCATAATTCTTGGTTAATTTGTAGATATAAATATTTTTAATTTGATTATGTGAAGGTGTGTTAATTTAATCACATATTCAAGTTTCGGGTTAAAACTGAATTTTTTTTCCATAAATGTGAATATAACTTTGATCTCGAAATGGGGATTCTTTGACCCTATTTCCTCATATCAAGAAATGGGGTGGTCTCTAAAAATATCAATGTGCTATGGGAATTTGTCTGTGCCTTTATACAGCAAAGGAATTGCAAGGAAAGGTGGGAAAGAAAGCATACTTGGAAAACTGGATTGCCAAAATGGTACCTGTATCTCCCGGGGAAACTGTGTTCAAAGTTAATTTTCATTGGGATGAAGAGATAGGAATTCCAGGAGCTTTCTTGATAAGAAATAATCATTTTACCAAATTCTTTCTCAAGTCTCTCACTCTCGAAGACGTTCCTTGTGTGGGAAGGATTCACTTTGATTGCAACTCGTGGATTTACCCTTCTGGAAAGTACAACAAAGATCGCATTTTCTTTGTCAATAAGGTAATTCATTCATACAATTATAAAACTTTGAGCTAACTTTGGTGTTGCATGTAATATAAATCTTTCCACAAGTGACAAAATAGTAGTAAGATACTTATAAAAAAAACATATCGATATTTTTTACCTAAAAAATATTGAGGTGCAAGTTTGTAACAATTTGGCCATTTTGAACTTTAGAATGTAACAATTTAGTCTCTGTACTTTCAAATTTGTAACAATTTAATCCTTACTCATGAAAAATCTCATCAAAATTAGATGTCGATTTTTATTATGTAATGACTTAGTCTTTGTAGTTTATAAATACATTGGGTCCCTATTCAATTTATCAATCTACATATGTAAGAAATCGCATTAAATCTTAACAATACTATTCATGAGAGGGACTAAATCATTGTAAATTTTAATGTACAAGGACTAGATTGTTACTTTCATGAAAGTAGATGGACAAAAGTATTTTTAATTTGTATAGTCCAATAATGAAATGAGATACTCAATTCGATTTTATTATTTTATGATTTAATATTTTATTTAATAATGTGATTTGGTTGTATCATTTTTTAGGCATATATTCCCAATGAAACACCAGAGCCACTTCGCAAGTATAGAGAGGATGAGCTCAAGAATTTGAGAGGAGATGGAACTGGAGAACGTCAGGAATGGGATAGAATATATGACTATGATGTGTACAATGATATTGAAGATCCAGATAGTAGTTCTACATACGTTCGCCCTGTTCTTGGAGGCTCAAGTCAATACCCTTATCCTCGCAGAGGAAGAACAGGACGATCCCGTTCAAAAAAAGGTAATAAGCTTTAATTTAATTTTTAAGTCATTTGAAATGGTTCGATATAGAACTTAATGAAAATTGAAACATTAAAATACAAACCTTACAATTTCAAAGACTAAAATGAAAAGTGATTAACTTCAGTCAGATTTCAAAAGCTTTGCCTCTGTTTGATGATGATTTCGTTTTTCATTTTTTGTTTTCTGTTTTTGAAAACTGTTCTTGTTTTCATACCATCTCTTCTCACTATGGTTTTCACCTTAAGGAACCATTAGAATTCTTAGTCAAATTCCAAAAAAAAAAAAAAAATTAAATGTATTTAAAAAGTAAATAACAAAATAAAGAAACTCGTAGATGGAAGTAGTATTTGTAGGCTTAGTTTTCAAAAACCAAAAACTAAATGGTTATAAACGGGACTTAGAAATCAAATAGAAAGGAATGAAAGTTCAAGGGCAATTAGACTTAAACTTAAATATCGATGAAATATTTGAAAAATACAACTATTAATGACACACGAGAAAAGGTTGCTTCATCAAACAAAAGAAGAATTCATGTCATGTACTTTGCCCATTGGAGAAACTACTAGAAAATGAATTTCTTGAAGAATTTATGTATATCTTAATTTCATGAGAGATCTTACGTATTACTCAAGACGGTATATAGGATAAGATCATATATAAGTTCATAAGTACGAACAATATTTTTATTGGTACAAGTTATATTTTTAATACATAGTATTTTTATACCTTGCATTTATGTTATATATGTCTGTTGTTAATTAACAGATAGCAACTATGAGAGTAGATTATCGTCGTCTTTGACCTTAAACATTTACGTTCCAAGAGATGAAAGATTTGGTCACTTGAAGGAATCCGATTTTCTTGCTTACACATTGAAATCAATAGCTCAGTCTATTAAACCTGGGCTTGAAGAATTATTTAACAGAAATCCAAAAGAATTTGATTCCTTCCAAGATGTACTTAAACTCTATGAAGGAGGGTTTCCCCTGCCCCAAAGTTTGCTTGAGAAATTTAGGCAGAGCATTCCAGCCCCATTGCTCAAGGAAATTTTCAGAACTGATGGAGAAAGGTTTCTAAAATTTCCATTGCCTCAAGTGATCCAAGGTATGTAAGAATTCTCTCTTGCATCAAAAGCTTGAAATTTGTGAACAATTGTCTTGTGTGTGTGTATATATATATATTATTTAGGATATGTAAGTTGAAAACATTGGATTTACCCCCAATCTAATAATCTAGGCATATAAATTCGGTTATAATTTTACACGGTATCATTGTAGGAGGTTCTAAGTTCAAATATTAACATTGTTGTTGTCTCCATTGTTTCTTTTAGTAAGTTCAATATGTTGGTTTTGCATGAATCAAAATAATATCTGAAATTATATTAGTGGTGATCTAACCTGACATCATTCTAGAGATCTAAAATTTAAATCTCTATATTATTATTATTTTCAATAAATCATATTAATCATAAACCTTGTGTTAGCAATCTTATGTTGAGGATTCCACATTGGAAAGATGAGGAGACCTCATAATTTTTATAAGATACATGAGTTACTCCTTTCATTGTCAATTGATTTTGAGATGGAGCCCCATATTTATATAATATCTTAGACCAAAAGATGTTTAGGGACCTACCTAACTTAATTAGGGTACAACTTGAGTCTAAAGGTAATTTGCCTCAATAACATTTAGTAGGCTGCAAGTCTAAATCTATTTACATTATTGTCATTTTCTCCCATGTTTCAATTGTAATTGTTGATATGAATCAAACCAACACCATAATTAGAGTAGGACTTTTGTGTTTAATGATACTTGAATATGATATCATATAATAGGAAGTACTTCTAAGTTGGAATCCTTTCAGGCATTTGAAATCAAAGCAATATTTGAGTCCACATATGAAAGGGACTATTTGAGTGTGAATTTAGAATTTATTGAATACCAACATAAAACCTTCTCTTTTTTTTTTTTTTTTTAATATTATACTACAATGGAAGAGGTGGAAATTTGAATTTACAATGCATAAGGGAGAGGTTCAAATGCATAACCACTTAGGTTTTGCTCACATTGGTGAGTACCAATAAAAAAGAAATTAATACTAGAGGAGTTTGAAACATACTAATTATTAGAGAAACATGAGGTTTCATCTCGAAATTAATTGGTCATGAGAGGAGTAGCACATGTATCATATAAATTGTGAGGTATCTTTTCATTTTTTCGATTTGGGATCTTCAACACTAATAATTTAGTTGTTATGACTTAATTAAACAGATAATAAGTCTGCATGGAGGACTGATGAAGAATTTTCTAGAGAAATGTTGGCTGGAGTAAATCCTATAATCATTCGTCGTCTCCAAGTAAATGACAATGTTTCTTTTCCAAATTTTGTTTACAATTATCCTTGGTAGGTTTTTTCCTTTTAACTTGATTTGATTGCAGGAGTTCCCACCATCAACCAAGCTTGATCCTAATGTATATGGTGATCAAAACAGCAAGATAACTGAAGAACACATAATCAATAATTTGGATGGACTTACGGTAGAAGAGGTAAAATTAAAAGATAAAAAAATGGTTTGAGTAAACTTAATTCCATTATTTTTTTTTTTTAATTTTTGCACTCTAATATAAGACACGTTTGATAAATTATTTTAGGTCCCATTTGATAACCATTTATTTCGGCCCCGTTTGATAACCATTTGGTTTTTGGTTTTTGGTTTTTGAAAATTAAGCTTGTTTTTTCCCAATTTCTCTACAATAGTTTTTATCTCCCTTAAGGAAGTATTTGAATTCTTAGCCAAATTCTAAAAACAAAAACAAGTTTTTGAAAACTATTTTTTTTAGTTTTCAAAACATGGCTTAGTTTTTGAAAACATAGGCAAAAAGTATATGACAAAACAAGTAAAACCATATGTGGGAGTAGTATTTATAGGCTTAATTTTTAAAAACCAAAAACCAAAAACCAAATGGTTATCAAACGGGACCTTCGTTTTTTGTTTTTGCTTTTTGAAAATTAAGCTTATAAACACTACTACAATCTATGAGTTTCTTTGTTTTGTTCTCTACCTTCTACAAATGTTTTCAAAATCTAAGCTAAGTTTTGAAAATTAAAAAAAGTAGATTGAAAAATTGTTTTTGTTTTTAGAGTTTGGCTAAGAACTTAAATGTTTTTTTAAAGAAGAAAAAAATTGTGAGAAAAAAATAATTTTTAAAAACTAAAAATAAAAAACCAAATGGTTATCAAACGATATATTACAGAATTACGGTTTGGTTCATAAACTTGCTAATTCAATATTCTTCAACTTTTAAAACCATGATTCTGCAGGTCGGCTTTACTATTTTCCATTTAAAGATTATATTTAAATGTATCTAGCGTAGGTCTCTCTCAAGGTAGGAAGACTAATGGTAGTTCAAAAAGGCTAAAACCAAAGTTATAAAAGATAAATGACTAGACTAGAAAGGGATTAAAAGCTCAAAACCAAAATAACAAACTTATAAATTTAGAGATTAAAAACAAATGGATAACAGTTGGGGACTAAAACCATATTTAAATCTTAATTTAAAACTAGCTATTTCTTAAATTTCTTTTCATACAATATGGTTGATATATATCACTTAGTCAAAGTCAGAGTCACTGCAATTGATATCACTTAGTAACTTTAGACTAATTCTATTGTGTAGGCAATCAAGCAAAACAAGCTTTATATATTGGACCATCATGATGCACTGATGCCATATCTCAGGAGAATCAATTCGACATCTACAAAGACTTATGCCACAAGAACATTGCTTTTTTTAAATGCTGATGGAACTTTGAGGCCACTAGTTATCGAGCTAAGCTTGCCACATTCTCAAATAGATGAACTTGGTGCCATTAGCAAACTATACTTTCCAGCTGAAGGAGGAGTTGAAAATTCAATTTGGCAACTAGCCAAAGCTTACGTGGCCGTTAATGATGCTGGGTACCATCAAGTTATTAGTCATTGGTATTACTCCTCCCCTATCTTATCATATCAAGCTTCTCATCAAATGTATGCTAAAACAATAATTGTTAACCTGCTTTTCGTTGTTCTAGGTTGAATACTCATGCAGTAATGGAGCCTTTTGTGCTTGCAACGAATAGACAATTAAGTGTGCTTCATCCAGTTCACAAGCTACTTGTTTCTCACTATCGAGACACCATGAATATAAATGCATTTGCAAGACAAACCCTTATTAATGCAGATGGAATTCTTGAATCAACTCATTTTCAATCAAAGTACACCATGGAGTTGTCTTCTTATATTTATAAAGATTGGGTTTTTCCTGATCAAGCACTCCCCAAAGATCTCATCAAAAGGCAAGTAACCAATTACATCCATCCACATAAAACTATGATAGATACTAACCATTGGCTCTATTGATCATTAATTATGGAAATAAAAAGTTCTAGGCTTATTTGATAATCATTTATTGTTTTAGTTTTTTAAAATCAACCTTCTTTTCTAACTATTTTCTAGTCTACTTTAAGAAATGTTATGAAATAATTCATGAATTACTTTTTAGAATATAATTAAGTTGATAAAACTAGTTTTCTTTACTCAGAGGAATGGCAGTTGAGGACTCAAATTGCCCTCATGGACTGAAACTCTTAATAGAGGATTATCCATTTGCTGTCGATGGACTTGAGATTTGGTTTGCAATCAAAACATGGGTAAGAGATTACTGCTCTTTCTACTATAAGAACGATGACATGGTTCGTGATGATGTAGAGCTCCAATCATGGTGGAAAGAACTAAAAGAGAAAGGTCATGGTGACCTGAAAGATAAATCTTGGTGGCCAAAAATGGAAACTTTAGAAGAGTTAGTAGAGACATGCACTATAATTATATGGATTTCTTCTGCACTTCATGCTGCAGTCAATTTTGGACAATATCCTTATGGAGGATATCTACCCAATAGGCCAACAATAAGTCGAAGATTCATGCCCGAAAAAGGCACTCCTCAATATATAGAGCTTGAATCGGATCCAGACAAGGCTTTTCTCAGAACAATCAATGCACAACTGCAAACTCTTCTTGGTATTTCACTAATTGAGATTTTATCTAGGCATTCTTCTGATGAGATCTATCTTGGACAAAGGGAGAGCCTTGAATGGACTTCAGACCAGCCACCATTGGAAGCCTTTGAAAAGTTTGGAAAAAGATTGGAAGAGATTGAATATGAAATTGTCAAGAGGAATCGGGATCCAAAGTTGAAAAATCGAGTTGGACCAATAAATATGTCATATACTTCGCTCTATCCAACTAGTACAGAAGGACTTACAGGAAAAGGAATTCCTAACAGTATCTCTATCTAAGTTTTTTTTAATGTGCACTTTTGTTGTTCTTTTTCTTTTCTTTTTCCACTTAAATAAAGTCGACAAGATGTTCGAAGAGAAATCATCTTATTTTGCAAATAAATTAGGTTGTTCTCTCTCTAAAAGACTAGCTATAGATTTTGGGATTGCTATGGAATTTTACTTTAAGTCATTGTACTTGCTTTTGATGGAATGTAATGAAGTAGAAATGTGTGCAACACTTCCCATTTTCCAACAAATAATATTTTGAAGTTTTTAGAAAAAATAAAGGAACAAAACGAAAAAGATATGCTAGGATTTTTTTTTATTAATATAGTAGATTTTTAAACTTATTATAAAAATATTGTATTTTTCAAACTATTTATATTAATATTGTTGTTTTTATGGTGTGGAGGATGGTCGTCTGGGTTTTTTAAAAAAAAAATAGGGGATGGTCATCTCTTCAAGAGACGATCATCATCCATGTCATTAAAACAACAATATTAATATAAATAGTTTGGAAAATACAATATTTTTATAATAAGTTTGAAAATCTACAATATTAATAAAAAAAAATCCTAAAGAATAGATCAAACTTATAAATACAAAATTGAAAGTTTAAAGACCAATTGTATACTTTTTTAATTCTAGAAGTCTATTAAAATAGATCAAACTTATAAATATATATATATAAACTTGAAATAGCAAATAGATTTTTTTTCTCTTTCATAAGGATTATAAATTCTTTTTATGTAATTAATTTTAAAAAATAATTTACTAAAATTCAAGAATATTTTTAATGTTCTATCTTTATTTTACTCCATAAAAGAAAAATCAAATTTAAAATGAAATTGAAAAAAGAAGTATAATATCATATATTTAGTATTCGAAATAAATTTAAATTATTTTAAAAAAATTAAAAAATATATTACTTTTACAAAAAAAAAAAAACACAAAAACGAAAAATAAAAACAGAAAAAACGAAAATGAAATGAAAAAAAAAATGAAAATGAGCAAAAAAATGGAAAAAAAAAAAAAGGAGAAAAACAAGAAGAAACCAAACACATGCACGCCGAGGGGCTCGAAGCAGAGAAATGGGGGATATAATAAGTTGGAAATAATCTGTAAAAATAATCGCAATTACTGTTTATAAGTTGAAGGGGACTCGCTCACCCAACGTACCTCAACCGCTGGAGACAGAATGGTCCAATTTGTATTATGTTTATATATATAAAATTAAAGAAGTATGTTATATTTTTTTTAGTTGTAGGTGTTGAGTTAATAGTTGCGATAAAAATAAAATAATATTTCAGGTTGAGAAAATAATATTGTTCATTGACTACGTACGAGCATTGCCTGTCATTAAATACTATCATTTTACCGTTTTTACGATTTAAATGGTAATTTTTAATGACAGATAAAACTTATAATAACTGTCATTTGTAATGACAGACAAAATTCACAATGATAGACATTCAGGGCCCGTTTGATAACGTTCCTGTTTTCTGTTTCTTGTTCCTGTTTCTCATTTTCAAGAAACAGACATGTTTGATAAACAATCCTGTTTCTTGTTTCTAAATTTTTTAGAAACGTTTCTAAAAAAAGGGCAGATTTTGAGAAACTTCAAAAAGTAGTTTCTCAAATTCTGTTTCTGTTTCTTTTTTCAGGTTTCATGCATGTATTCATATTTCTCTTTTTACACGTCTCTCCCCTCTCCCTTATTTCTCTCTTTTCCATTCTTTTTTTTTGTTAATACTTTTTAATATTTTTATTTTTTTTCTTATTTTTTTATTTTTATTTTTTGATTTATTTCTTTCTATTCGTTCTCTCTCTTTCATCATAATCTTTTTTTTTATAGTTCAATATTTTTTTTCTTTTTTTCTTTTTACTTTTCTCTTTTCGTTTATGTTTTTTTTTCTCTCTCTTATTTTCTTATTTTCTTTTACTTTACATTAACGAGCTTATAGTTATTATTTTCTATTTAATTCTCTATTATTTTTTTGGTACGATTTTATTTTTATTAAATAAATAAACTAATAATGTATTTCATTCTCTCTTTTTTTGAATTTACTTGCTTGTATTATTGGCTAATGCATTTTTAAAGAAAAATAAAAATAAAATTTATTATTAAATTAAAGAAATGTGAGTATGTTCGATTGTCTGACTTTAGACAATTTATAAATTCGTCTAATTGAACTAACTCTTGTAAGTCAAAATCGTTCAAAGTGAATTGATTGAAGTGAGAAATAACATTGAAAATCAAATTTGAACAACATTTGAAGGATAAAATTTATTATTATTATTATTATTATTATTAATTAGGTGTTGGGCCTTAATAAAATACTATAACCTCTTTATAATTATTTTATATTTATTTTAATGCATGTTATATATTTTATTTTTACCAAAAAACAAGAAACAAAAAACAGAAATAGTTATCAAACATGTTTCTGTTTTTAGTTTTTAAGAAACAGAAACGAGAAACGAGAAACAGAAACAAGAAACGAGAAACGAGAAACAAGAGCGTTATCAAACGGGGCCTCAAATGACAATCGTTTACGATAACACTTGAATAGATGTCGGGCAAAAACTATCATTATAATGGTAACTTGCCATCATAACATACAACGACTTGAAATATTGACTGTTATTGATGGCTAATCATCATCATATTTAAAAGTCGTCATTTAAAAGCAAATTTGTTGGATTGTGCACCTTACTAAGTTTAATGGGTATAAACTTTTTTTCCCTATACAT
The DNA here is from genome assembly GCA_033996785.1 of Trichosanthes truncata. Classification (NCBI taxonomy): domain Eukaryota; kingdom Viridiplantae; phylum Streptophyta; class Magnoliopsida; order Cucurbitales; family Cucurbitaceae; genus Trichosanthes; species Trichosanthes truncata. The sequence goes on along the minus strand of JAWPNB010000004.1, from coordinate 38,475,105 downwards.
TATTTGTGGGGCGTCATCAACAATGAATAATTTCAGCTTTCTTTTTCTTCTTTTTTTTTTTTTTTTTTTTGGCATCTTTTGTAGTTTTATGTTGCACCATCTTATCCTTTTAGCAATTCAAGATGTCTTGCATTCTAGAAAATGATGTTGCTTACAAGTAAAATTTATGTCTTTTTTTTTTTTTTTGAAAAAAGTTAAATTTTATGTATTAAAAATAAAATGATCAAAAGGAACATTTGAAAAATGTGAATCATGTGAGTTGGAGGCAGGTAGCTCTATCTTTAGAGAGATATAAAAAAAATTAAAAAAGAATAAACTTTGTAATATTTTATTGTTTTGATTTCTAAATAAATTTCTTACTTTGTATTAAAAAAAAGATAGAAAAGAACATGAAATCATTAGCAAATCCATTCCAAATCTAGAACAATTTAGATACTATAGAAATAGCAACTAGAAAAATTATATATATAATAAATGTATCAATAATTACCATTAATTAATATGTAGGTTAATCAATATTCAAATTAATTAATAATTTTGATGATTATAATTAATCAATATTTAAATCAATTATTAATTTATCTTAATCAATAGCTATACTATAAAATGGAACCACAGTAATTTACTATGATTAATTGATCAGTGATTAATAAATTTTCAAAAAAAAATTATACTGAATTAAAATTAATTTCTAAAAGATATAATATATTTTTATTTACTTGTATGAAGGTATTGATAAATTTCTAAGAAAATTATTCTACTCATTCAAAATTTTCTTTGATAAATAAAATTTCTATTTAATAAAAAATGCAACGAATGAGGAGAAAAAGGGAGAAAGTAATAATATTATCTAACGATCTCTTTACTTATCATTTTGAATAAGAAAGGAACATTTCATCAATTATACATGATGAAATTTGAGAATGTACCATAGATATTAGTTTGCTAATATATAAAAGTTAAAAAGAAAAGGATCCATTTTTACCTTTGAACATGACTAGTTGTATCAATTTTTATCCTAAACTTTAAATTTTATTAAAATAAATCCTAAATTTATATATTTGTTACAACTCTTATCGGACATGTCCACTACTTGAAATAAAAAGTAAAATAAGAGTCTCTCAAAACTTACTCATTTCAACAACAATCAAGAGTCTGGTAGAAAATTAAACTAGATTAATGAACTACATAAATGAATAAATAAATATTTCAAAACTCACAAAAATTCAACTATGGTGTCGTTTTTCGAGTTTGAAGAAAATATTCTAATATTTGTAAAAGTTTAAGGTGCAATTTAATAAAATTGAAAATGTAGGATAAAAATTGACATGTCTTACTAAGTTTGGATAAAATTTGGTATTTTCTAAAGTAAACTATGATTGTGTCTATTTTGTCGTTAGATGTTAAAAAAGTTTCATTTGTTTTCTTGAACATTAAATTATGGTTTTATGTGGTTTTTAACTCTATGTATTACAAGCATATAAAACCATAATTCAATGTTTAAGAAAATAAATAAAACTCTATTTATTAAAGAAAATCTATGTATAATTCAATCGGAAAAAAAATGTCAGAGGTTTGAATCTTGATATGTTTATAAAAAAAATCTATTTATTAAATTACGAACTAATATGTTTATTAAATAAATATTAGTTAATTTTTATAAGTATAATAAATATGGGGCATACAGGTTTGAACTTTTAACCTTTAGAAAAAGAATAAATATCTATTATCACTTAACTATCCTTATGTTAACAAATATTATTTAATTTAATACCAGGTAAAAGGTAAATGAGTAAAGAAATGGATTTAAAAATGGACACTGAGATGTCAGTTCTTCTTCTGCATGAATTATTATATATACAAAGGGGTTTTATACCAATAAAATAAAAGAAATTACTTTTATATATATAAGTAATAATTTTTGGAGAATGATTGGAGTGGATATGATAAAGAAATATTCTAGAGTATGTGGTACTTGGTAAAATGGTCCCATTTATTTATTTATTTTTTGGAAATGGAATGGTCCCATTTTAACTTCTTGTTTTCAATAATCCTATCTGAAAAGATATGCTTCATATTGTTAATTAATATACTGACCCATATCACAGTGTCACATGCAGAATTCAAAAGCTGCCAAGCCAATGATGTAAGTGTAACAGATTAATATCAATAATTGTATAGTGGCTATTTTCAAAAAATAATTAATTGTATAGTGGCTCCCACTGAATTAATAACTCATCTGATAAATTTGATCTGTGATCTGAAGTATTATCATCATAAATTCACATCTATTAGCCTCCCATTTTAATTTGAATAATTATATCATACTAAGCGTTACAATCGCCAATACTTTAACTGGCATATTCAAAAGATTAGAAGTTCGAATTCTCCACTCTACATATTAATTAAAAAAAATCATTACAACCAAATATCATTGAGAGAGAATTTCATTAATTTAAACTTATAATTGTTAAGTTTAGAAGTTTGGGTGTAATAATCCTCTTAAGAGTGATTTTTACAAGGTTATATTGCAAACGAATTTGGCTAAAGAATTTAAGTGTTCTCAAATTTATTGTAAGAAATGACTACAAAATGACGAGAAAACAAGTATAATTTTTAAAAATACAAAATAAAATGTGAAATTAATCATTTATATTCATTAAATTCAAAATAGTATTTTTATTGGATTTAAAATAAGTATTTTTTAAAATTTTGAAAATATATTTGCTAAATAAGAAGTTTAAGTGTTTAATTATAAATTTTGTATAGTTTATGGTGACTTGAATAATTTCTAAATGGCTAGTAATTGAGTTATAATAATAAGGTTCAATTTGCCTTGATTTTTTTTTTTTTTTTTTTTGAGTTCAATGTGGGGATAGAAAATTCGAACCCATGACCTCTTCGATTGTCATAAACACATATTTTATGCCAGTTAAATTATATTTTTTTTGGCTCTTGATAGAGTTAGTAATCACAACGTTTAATTTTGTTAATCTCATAAATTTAAATAAATTATTTATTTATATTAATAATATAGGGTGTAAATGGATAGATAAATTTTATATGATTTTCAGAGTATGGATCGATTTTCTTATATAATTATAAAATTAAAAGATCGAAATATGAACTTTTAAGAATGGGAATAAGTGTCCAATCCTCTCTTAAATAATAATAATTGCAGGTGGGGACTCTGTTTAGTCTTTTTTTTTTTTTTTTTTTTTTGAGAATATGGGGACTCTGTTTAGTCAATAATTATTGCGGTGTGGGAACTCCGTTAGAATAAGACGAAGGAATTTCCTTCCACACTTACTGTTACCGATAAGGAATAAGATTCGGGAAAATAACAATTGAAAGTTTCAATGCCCAACTTTAAAATATAACTAATTTAATATATTTATTTTTAAAATGAAAATTTTAATCAAATATAATGTTTTTTTTGGAAGGTAAAAAGAAGAAATCCGTTCGATAAAAGTTTAAGTCATATCTTTTTTAAAAAAAAAAAAATTAAGCTTGATTACTAACCTTTTTCTTTATCTACATTTTCAAAAGAAAAAAAACACATACGCACACTTTTATGCTCTGTTTGACAGACAAATTTAGTAAGAAATGATTTTACATTCCAGAATTTTAAAGATTAAAATAATTTCAAATTTCTATTTGCGTATGTAACCAAATTGATTTAAAATCACCGAAATTAAAATTTTTTATTTGGATGCTCACGAGAAATGGAAAAAAAGTATAACATTTTACTATTATGCCCCTATGGATTTTGCAGAAGATTACTTTAATTAATAACAAAATATTTTAATATCAAATAACATTATTTACATATAATCATGAAAACATATATCATTAATCAAAACAAATCAACTTATTAAATTAAGATTTACAAACGTTATCATTATTGTTAAAAATGAAAATTAAAAAAAATACAAATGTCTTAATTTAAATAAAAAAAAAATGAGATTGATCTCAGTCGAATCCAAACAAAATCCATCAAAAGAGATTTAATTTGTTATGTTCAGCCATGGAGGAAAAAAAATCAAAAGAAGCAATTTTTTTTTTTTAATTTCTTTTCCAACCCAATGTATGAAAACATAAAACTAAAAATTAAAAAAAAAAAAATCATACAGGAGAAAAAAATAGATTGCATCAATATATAAAAGGAACAAAAAAAACTTATTAGTCTTATCAAATCAATAAAAAAAATGTTTAAGAAGATGAACAAAGCAAAAAAAAAAAAAAAAAAACTCACCTCTAGTTTGCTTGTTTATTAAAAAAAAAAAAACTTTTTGAAAATTGAAAAGTTGCATTGAAAAGATTGGAATTATTGTTATGAATTTTTAAAATATAGCAAAATACAATGGAGAAACAAAATAAAAACCTAACATTGAGTTTGCTTTAATGGCGTTGAGTCAAAATATAGAAGAAACTATCGATAGGTATTAAGTCGAATAGAGAAAAACTATAAAACTTAAAATCCTGTCAAATCTGATCTATTTGGAACGAAAATTTTTAAAAAAAAATCTCACACTTTTTTTGGCATCCAAACGCATGAAATGATTTCAAATCATAACTGGTTTGAAATCATACCAAATCAAGGAGTTCCAAATAGGGGTTAAGTTTCAACTAAATTTCTTTAAAAGAAAAAAGTTTTAGCTAAATTTATATAAAAACAAATTTTTGAAAACATTTTTTTTTAATTTTTCAAACTTGGTTAAGATTTTAATTAAAAAGTATGATTAGGATGCAAACAATAATTATTATATATTGATAAAAAGTAGCGGAGATGATCTCTAGTGTAAAAATATGAACGATTATTGTTGGTATGTGATTGTGGCAAAATCTAAAAGTAATTAAAATCATGTAGTTTAAGTGTAAAATTAAAAATAATATTATACTATTATGGGAACATGAAGAAGCTTTCTGTGTCTTTATAAGAGAGTGACACAGAGTAGTAAATATCAACTATATCCTTAAAATATATGGCTCGATTCTCATTTATTCGAAAACAAATTTTCAATAAAAGCATGTGATCATTATTTTTTTTCTTGCGCAAAAGTATGTGATCATTAATTTTTCTACGTTATCCCTTTCCTTTTAGTTTATTTTTTAACGAATAGTTTGTCCGATAATAATTTTAAAAATTGTAAATTAAAAAAAAAATTAATCACTTTGAAAATTACACTAACATGTTGTAAATAAATAAGAAATTATGTTATTTAAAAGTACTGCCCATTGTGTCAAGTGGTTAAGGCCTATATATCACACAATACTCTTTAAATAATTTTACTCTTTTTTTTCCATGTTTAAGAGTTAACTGAGGTTGCCAACTTGAACATAGCTCATTGGTTAAGACATCATATTTTCAACCAAAATCTTAGATATTCGAATCTACGTACACTCTCACACGTTGTTAACTAAAAAAAACCTCACATATTGTTGAACTAAAAAAAAAAGAACCGACGTCTAAATTTCTCAAGACATAATGAGAATCGACATTTCTATTATACCGTAAAAAATTAATAAGAGAAATATAAATAAAATGTCACTAATAAGTCTTTTAAACTTATTTAATAAGTGTAAAATTTTTATTTATTAATTTTAATATATATCTTTTTAATTTCTTGATATCCGTACCTTTTTAAAAAATACATCAACATAAACATTATATCAATATGTTTTTTTAGACATTTTCATAAAACTAACGCTTCAACATTTTGGTCAACATCAATATCTTAACCCTTACTTGTGACCGAATCTCGATGTTAGTCCATGCTCTACACCCCCATCCACTAGCTTCCATAAGAGAGAAATTTGTACATTCCTCCCCCAAAAAAAAGATCTACCTAATGATTTTCGATCAGTACCATAGCATTTAACTTTACAAATCATTCCATTACAATTCTTTCAAAAAAAAAAAAAACCAAACAAAAAACTATTTTAACAATAATTTTTCAAGACAACTCGGTAGCAGAAAAATTATTCGAAAATGAAATAATGAGATTTGACTGTTTTGTACTATTGAATGTAAGAGAGAGAAACTACTAAAAAAAAATTGATTTAACTATACATCCAAAATTTTATAAAGGTGCCGTTATAATATTGTGGCCCCATTAAATAATTTTTTTAGACTGCAAAGCTGAGGTATATGAAAATGTGAATCATGAGATGTGAGGATGAGTCCACATGTGTTCATATTTCATTCCAATAAAGGACAACCTTTTTTCTGCTATAAATACCATCCCCAAGTTCATCCTCTCCAAACCACCTTCTTTAGCATTTTCAAAGAGAGAGAGAGAAAAAAAAAATTGAAAGAGAGAAAATGTTTGGAATTGGGAAGAATATCATAGAGGGAGCCTTGAACACTACTGGAGATCTTGCAGGCTCTGTTATCAATACTGGAGGTAACATTGTAGATAGAGTGTCCCATCTTGGAGGAAATAAGATCAAAGGGAAAGTCATTCTTATGAGAAGCAATGTTTTGGATTTCACTGAATTCCACTCCTCACTTCTTGATAACTTCACTGAGCTCTTGGGTGGTGGTGTTTCTCTTCAACTCATTAGTGCCACTCATGCTTGTAATTTCTCTTTCTCAAATTTATCTATATTTGTAGTATTCGTTAGAGTGTTGATATAATTAAATTTACCATAACCCACCAACTTAAACTTTTGGGTTGATTAGTGATTTAACATGGTATCAGAACAGAAGGTCATGTGTTCGAACTTCTGTAAAGTCGTGTGTTGATATAATAAATTTACCATAATCCATCAGCTTAAACTTTTGGGTTGATTATCGGTGATTTAATAGTACTGATTGTTTTGATGATTAAATTGTAATGAAATTCACAGCCAAGGACTCGCGAGGGAAAGTTGGGAATCGGGCATTTTTGGAGAGGTGGCTGACTTCAGTCCCACCGCTATTTGCTGGAGAGTCTGTGTTCCAAATTAAGTTTGACTGGGAAGATGACTTTGGATTTCCGGGAGCTTTCCTCATTAAAAATGGTCATACGAGTGAGTTTTTTCTCAAGTCTCTCACTCTTGAAGATGTTCCTGGCTATGGAAGGATTCATTTTGACTGCAACTCATGGGTTTATCCTGCTGGAAGATACAAGAAAGATCGTATTTTCTTTGCCAATAATGTAATTTAATTTCTTTTCCCTTATTATTCTCTCTCTTCTCTCCTCTCTTTCGTCACGATTTAAGTTTTTATGAAATTATTCACGTAGACGTATCTTCCAAACGAGACACCAAATCCACTTCGTAAGTACAGAGAGGAAGAACTAGGAAACCTTCGAGGAGATGGAACTGGAGAGCGCAAGGAATGGGATAGAATCTATGACTATGATGTCTACAATGACCTTGCCAATCCTGATGATGGTGACCACCGTCCCATTCTCGGAGGGAGCCAATACCCTTACCCTCGTAGAGGAAGAACGGGACGACCACGAGCGAGAAGAGGCAAGATTATTATTTTTTAATCATCGCTGCCTATCGATATATAGGAATCTACCTGCTCTCACCATTCAATTATTGACAACAAAGAGAGAACAAGTGGGAGACAGGGAGATTCTTGCATATCGATATACAACCAAATATAATGTTTCGTTAATATGGTAAAATCATATTCTCACATCTACAGACCACAACTATGAGAGTAGATTGTCGCCATTGATGAGCTTAGACGTATATGTACCAAAAGATGAAAATTTTGGACACTTAAAGATGTCGGATTTTCTTGGCCATGCATTGAAGGCAGTCTCCATATCTATCCAGCCAGGACTTCAATCTATCTTTGATTTAACTCCAACCGAATTTGACAAATTTAAGGAAGTTGATAATCTCTTTGAACGAGGATTTCCCATTCCATTTAATGCTTTTAAGAACCTCACTGAGGAGCTCACACCACCCTTGTTCAAAGCACTTTTGAGGAGTGATGGTGAAAGATTTCTCAAATTTCCTACTCCCCAAGTTGTCAAAGGTAAAAATATGTATCTTTTTTTTTTCTTTTCATAAAATGTATTTTTAGATTAGGAATTTGAACCCTCAATTAACAATTATTAATTGAAATTCATTGAATTAAGTAGAGATTTAATATTTACTAATACACTTTTGTTGATTATCTAATGATTTGGAACAGATAATAAATTTGGTTGGAGGACAGATGAAGAATTTGCGAGAGAAATGTTAGCAGGAGTCAATCCTCTAATAATTCGTCGGCTTGAAGTAATCTTAACAAACTTAACGTCAATTTTCTCTAATGGCATTATTTTTTCAAGTTCTAATCTCAATTTATTAATTATTTTTTTTTTTACATTTAAAGGTTTTTCCACCATCAAGTAAGTTGGACTCAAAAGTTTATGGGAATCAAAAAAGTGCAATCACTGAAGAACACATAAATCATGGTTTGGATGGACTCACGGTTGATGAGGTGATTCAAAGGATATGAATTTTTTTTTTGATCTTCTAATATTTTCAATGAAAATAACGAATAAGGAATTGTTGATTGGGTTGAATAGGCAATCAAACAAAACAAGCTCTACATATTGGATCATCATGATGCATTGATGCCATATCTTAGAAAAATAAATTCAACATCTACAAAATCATATGCCACAAGAACATTGCTCTTTTTGAAAGATGATGGCACTTTGAAGCCTTTAGTTATTGAGTTGAGTTTGCCACACCCTCAAGGAGATGAACTTGGTGCGATTAGTAAACTATACTTTCCAGCGGAAGTTGGAGTTGAAAGCTCTATTTGGCAACTGGCTAAAGCTTATGTAGCTGTAAATGATGCTGGGTACCATCAACTTATCAGTCACTGGTATACATCTTTCAAAATAATTCTTTAATACCGACATACTAATTATCGTTTTTCTTTTATGAGATTATGAATTCTAACACTTTGAAACTTTAGGTTGCATACTCATGCAGTACTTGAACCTTTTGTTATTGCAACACATCGACAACTGAGTATGCTTCATCCAATTCATAAGTTACTTGTTCCTCATTACAAAGACACCATGTTCATAAATGCATCAGCAAGACAAATTTTGATTAATGCCAATGGTCTTCTTGAATCGACCCATTTTACATCAAAGTATTCTATGGAATTGTCATCTTACATATATAAGGAATGGACCTTCCCTAACCAGGCACTACCTACAAATCTCATCAAGAGGTAAATATCATGGCCATGATTTTCCTTATCAATGTATATTTCTTGTTTGATGATGAAAATCGTACGTATATTTACTTCCTTTATGCCTTTGGTTTGTTTAGAGGATTAGCAGTTGAAGACTCAACTTCCCCCCATGGAGTTCGACTGCTAATAAATGATTATCCATTTGCGGTTGATGGGCTTGAGATTTGGTCAGCAATCAAAACATGGGTTACAAATTATTGTTCTCTCTACTATAAAGATGACAAGGCAATTCAAAATGATTTTGAACTCCAATCTTGGTGGAAGGAACTAAGAGAGAAAGGTCATGCTGATAAGAAAGATGAACCATGGTGGCCAAAAATGCAAACTTTAGCAGAGCTAATTGAAACATGCACTACTATCATATGGATTGCTTCAGCTCTCCATGCAGCAGTCAATTTTGGGCAATATCCTTATGGAGGCTATGTTCTCAATAGGCCAACTACAAGTCGCAGGTTTATGCCTGAAGTTGGCACTGCTGAGTATAAGGAGCTTGAGTCAAACCCTGAGAAGGCTTTCCTGAGAACAATTAGTTCAGAACTAATGGCACTTCTTGGTATCTCAATAATTGAAATTTTGTCAAAGCATGCTTCTGATGAGGTCTATCTTGGGCAAAGAGCAACAATTGATTGGACATCGGATAAAATTGCATTGGAAGCCTTTGAAAAATTTGGAAAAGAGCTGTTTGAAGTTGAAAATAGAATCATGCAAAGGAATCAAGATATCAATTTGAAAAATCGATTTGGACCTGTTAACATGCCGTACACCTTACTTGTTCCATCAACTACTGAAGGACTCACTGGTAGAGGAATTCCCAACAGTATCTCTATCTAAGCTCATCAAATAAGTGTTTCATGGGAGCTCTGTAATTTGATGGTCGCAAATTACACATTTTAAGCTACCCATTTATGAGGAAATCAAATAAAAGACCATATTTATCGTTTCAAGTAGCCTTTAGGCTTGGATTTTGAACTAAAAATTTATGTACTACTTCGTACTACTATTTAATGAATAAAAGTTGTTGTGGTTTTATGAATATTGCTTCAATATCACAAGAGGCAAAAGCATTTATCAGCATTAAAATGAAATTGTGTGACATTTCTTTTACAAATATTTGATATTATATGTATGTATGTATGTGGTTTGGAAATCTAATATAGAAATTTAAAAGGCACAATAATTTTCTAATGAAGCACATATCTTTTAGAATCTCTTTGTACGAAATTGGTTTAAATATTAGGTTAGTTATTGTAGTATCAACTTTTGTTCATTTTAATTATTGTACTTTCAAAATATCCATTTTGACCTATACAATATAATTTTGACTTTTATTCATTATAGTCTCTTTACTCTCAAAAAGTCCATTTTGATTCCTGTACTTTTTAAAAGTGATCATTTTAGTCTTTGTTTTCAAATTTTTAATTTAAATAGTTAAATTCTATACTCAACGAAAACCCTTTAATATAAAGTTATGGCTACATTTCAAGAAATTGTTTGAGAATATATATTTTTCGGTTGACATTGTGATAAAAAAAAATGAATGGACCAAAGCGGTAACTTTTTAAAAGTATAGGGTCTAAAGCGGACATTTTGAAACTACAAGGATGAAAATGAGTAAAATCTTAAAGTACAAGGTCTAAAATTAACGTTTTCAAAGTATAAGAACTAAAATAAACAAAAGTTAAAAGTATATGGATCAAAATAATATTTAAAGCTAAAAAATTTCATAAGTAGTCTTAATGAAATTAGTTAAGTAAAATTATTAAGATACTCCTAACATTGAGCTAAGAATATACAAACAGTACTTATATATGAAAAGGAATACACTTGCTGAGCCATCTAAGTAAATTGATACAGTAAAATGATCATTGTTTAATCCTAGCTTCGTCTAACAATTTTGTTATATAAAGAACCTTTTCATCAAAAGTATCAATATATTTAAATAAGCATTTAAAATGTTTAATTTTCTAAATAGTTTTTAAGATATATAAATGTTATAAAGAAAAGTAATGGTAATCTATTCCTTGGTTTCTTTTTTAATTTAGTTGCTTTCCAAACAAACATTAGCATAAGTTCATGATGCATGACTCAAAAAAAAAAAAAAATGATGCAATTAACAATTAATTATTCTTGTCGTGAGTTATTATATATCATTCATGGCTGTCATCATCAGTAAATAATTTTAGCTTGGAAATAATTTTTTGGTGTCCTTTTCTGCCATTTTATCCATTTAGCATTCCAAGATATCTGAAAGATTGCCCAAGAAACTACGTTTGTCGCATCCTCTCTTTCCCACCCTTGCATGGGAGTAGAATGAGTGAATAAGGTTACGTGCTAAATTAAAATTCATTTTATAAATTTAAAAAAAATTAATTCAAATATAAAATAATCGAACGAATAAGCACTCAACAATCCATAATTAAAAAATAAATAAGCAAACCTAACATGCTATTTAACCAACTAAAAATACTTAAGTAGCAGAAAAAAGTGTGTGGATGAAGAGATAACATAAAAAACTTTATAATGATTCAAAAATTCCTACTTTACTCCTTAAAGATTTCCTTTTAGGGGAGAGGTAAAGTTATGGGTGAAATTGGACAAATAAGAATGAGCTGAAAAAAAAGCTATAATAAAGTATCAAACGAGAAAAGAAGCCTAATACGAATTCAAAATAGATCAAAACTGAAAGAGGATCGATCCAAGACGCGAAAGGACGAAGAAATGGCTGAGACCAGCCATATGGCAAGGCCCTCCTTTGGGCCTTTCCTTGGTCCCTCATGGCCTGTGTACTCTCGGTCCAGCCTCATTCGGTCCTTTCGTTCCTAATCGAAGACGAAAATCCACTAAAAGCCTAGGAATGAAGGTATTTAAGCTCTCTCTTGAGGGGAGAGCATGATAAGTTCTGAAGGAAATAATCGAATTAAACTCATAACGGAAGCGTTGGAATCGACTTTGATTTCATTTTAGAATTAAATGAAAAATAATTTAGGCTAAGCATAACATATCTTGAAAATAATATGGAGAATATTCTAGCTGGTATTTTTCTCCTTGTACTCTAACTCAAATGAGGTTGAACTCCAAGACCTCCACAAACTCTTCATTGCTATGACTCAAATAAAGGACCAAAGAAATTTGGGGAACCTTCATGAAAATAGAGAGAGGAAATGAGAGGATTTCAAGAGTTCTTTTCTCTTGTGAATAATGCACACAATGGCACACACCTAGGTCCTATTTATAGTGGTCTAGGAAAAATGATTAAACAATATATTTTAATATCTAATATATTAAAATATATTTATCTAACCAATTTGAATCTTATTCAAACATTTCCAAATTCTCATACGACATCTATTTCCTTATTTGAATTTAATTCAAATTTAATAAATATCTTTTCTTTAATGTATCTTAATACATTAATAATTTCTTTGATATTTAATGTATCATATACAATAAATATGTTTTTCCTGATTTAATATATCATATATATTCAATTTTAATTTAAAATTTTCAAATTTTTCTCTCAACGAAATTGATCCAAATTTGTTCATATGAGCTAGCAAATGGGACCTTATGGACCTACAGATTATAAGCTCCAATGATACAAAATTAATTAATTAAACTTTGATAAGTCTTAATTAATCACATTTATTATGTCTAATTTCCTTCTATTTTGATTAAATATTGTGTCTACTTGTGAAAATTGTATTTAATTTTATTTAGGGCTGAATTATCAAAGATGTAGTGAAATTGAAGCAAAAAGCACAATTTAATTTATTTTCACAAATTGAAAATAAAAAGAAAAAAAAAAGAAAAAAAAAAAAGAGTTTGAATAGAAAGACAAAAAGAGAATTAAAAAAAAACTAAAATGAAAAATAAAATAAGAAAAAATTAAAATTAAATTAAAAATTAAAAATTATTAGAATTTTTTTTTAAAAAAAGAAGAAATAAAATTGCAGGAGGATGAAATTTAAAAGGAAAAAAACGGAAGTTGAAAAAAGTAATATATATATATATTTATTTATTTATAAAAATAATTTTTCTGTCAAGTTATTGGAAAAAAATAATAATAAACTTTGATTTTCTTTTCTTTCTTCTTCATACAGGAGGCTTGTATGGAGGATTTTGAGGAGCCTTTTTCTTTCTTGGCAGAAATGAAAAGAGGAGAGTTAGTCTTTTCCATGCAATCTTCTTCATTAATTAATTTTAGGTGGGGAACCTATTTTTAGTAAAATTTCTCCATTCCTTCAAGCATAAAAAGGAGGGCAGTGAACTGGGTAGGAGACAGTGAATTGTGTTTTTAGTTTCTTTGTAGTGCAGTGAGTTTTTTTTTTTTAGTTCTTCTTTGAGTTTTGTTTCTATTTTTTTTTTATGTCGCTTCCCCTCTACAGTTTTGATTGCTTTTCCACGATGATGTGTGGCTAAGTTTTAATTTCCGATTCAAGAGTAATTTAATTTCTAGTTGTAATTTTGTGAGGCTTTGGGCCAAATTGAAATTTTGTTTCTAATTCAAGAATTATTTGTTTCCTGTTCTTATTTTTATAATTGATTGTTAATAAATTAAATTGACACCTTAATTTAGTCTCAATTGATTTATTGTTATCTATGATTTTGTGATTCGTAATTGTCACAAATAATTGAACAATGTAGCTAAGGGATTGGCTTATGTGTGCGTAATTTTGACCTTTCTATTTTACATATCTTGCATAATAGATTTTACGGAAACAAAGAAACAAAATTAATTAATTTGTAGCTATCTCAATTATTTAGTTTTGGTTTAGTCATTCTCATTGTTTTTAATGCTATTATTTAATCGATATGGAACGCTATAGTGCCCAATTGATTAAATGGTAAGTTTTGATTTTGATCATTGGTTAAAGTCAATTAAATTATGAGAATTTACATTTATTGCAGCTTTTCCGAATAAATTGACTAAGTTCTTGAATTTGAGAAATTGAAATTATTTTTTTAGTTTATGATCAAGATTACAATTGGATGAAATTTACACCTTTGAATTGAAAGTTTCATAAAATTGATTTTTATTTTATTCATTTTTTAATTACAATTTCTGTTCAACAATTCAAACCTCCCTTTATGTTTTTATTGTTATTTTTTTAACTTTGAGAAATTAATTCGATTGGTTCCCTTGGGATTCTACCTGATCCACTATTTCTAAAAGTTAGATCTAGTGAATCAGTAAATATTTTTTGACAACCTAACGAAACTCTTTAATTAATTAATTTTCATTCATTAACTATAGATCACTCCACTATAGACCTATTGCACTCTTATGCATTGTAGGACAAGTTGTGTCCACGGATATAATCACTACATGCAAGTCGATCCTTCACGAGTTGTTTGTAATTACAGTTGGGTCAAAAGTCTATTTTGCCCTTGCAATTACGTCTTGCTCCTTAAGTACCATTGATCCTCTAATGAACAATTTATTTATGATCCAATCATAAACTAAGTCCCTCTCGTGGCAGTGAGAGGGTGGAGCCCCATTGTTCAAATCCCGAAATTAGCACTTAAGGGAACTACTCATCTACTTACCCTATATGGGAAAGAGTGAATTCTATCTTGTGAGATTATGTTCCCAGTTCCCTATTTGGTCAAGTCGCCAAAATGGTAGGCTTATTGAATCGGCTACAAAAGCCACTCTCACCCATGCAAATCAAAGGACAAGCCCTCATAGGCAGGAGTTCATAACTCACTTAGGATTAAGATCGAGTCGCATATGATCATCCTGATGAAATATTAATCTTCTCAATTAACGGATTTATAAAGAGAAATTAAATATTTCGTGGTCTAGACTTATACAAACTCATTGTATAAGATACCCCTACTTACATGTCTCCACATGATCGATTTAGATCAAATCATTTGTAACTATTACAAAGTGGTTCGTATCAATAGTGTTACTAGAATAAGGCACCGACCCTTATCCATATACTATGACCCTTTAGGTTATTTCTTGAACATGTGATCCTCCTGTATGTCAACCACATACTGTTCAAGATTACATTAATAGCCTTGGATTTTTCATATAATGGATAATATTATATTATAAATAAAATAATCAAATTATTATTAATTATTAAATAAATCATTAATTACGAGGCTTTGGGGCATAAATCCTAACACGTTCATTACAGCCTCCAATACTCTCCTAGAACTTCCTAATTCTCTCTAAATACTCTCTTTGACTAAAGCATCGGAGCCTGTGTGGCCTACATCACACCGGTGTCCAGGTTTTTCTAGTCTTGTAGGCCACGTTATTCCCTCAAGAATAAAATTCATCATCGTTGTCACGTGGAGGTCAAGTAAGATTTCTCCTGTCCAAAATTTGGCAACAATAGTTGGCATCGTCTGTTGATAGGATCAACATAGTCCTATATTTTTATGCCTAAATCATGTTGGTTTAGAGGTTTTAATATAACTAATTGATCATTTTGTAAGATTTGAGCATAAAGCATGCTCTAGGAGATTCTACATCGAATCACGATTTCAACGCATCAAACCGGAATTCATTCAGACACCCGACTAAAGAGTTAGAGCAAAAATGACCAGTGCGCCATCGATTCCTATAAATAGATTTTTTCGTCATCTAGGTCATTTGTCTTCGTTTTTTTCCGCCAAGAGACCATGTAAAGGCTATTTTCTCTTTGTTTTTCATTAGAATAAGTTAGATTAAGAGTTTTTGATCTAAATCCGATATTTAGAAGGCTCGGTTCAATGTCTGGCTAAGCATCCGTCGCCGTTTTGAGGTTGGTTTGGGATTTTTATGTAATTTTTTGAAATTCCAGCACTATGAATGTAAATTTTTATAGCATCTTTATGGCTTTTAATCTTTGTGCTTATACTTAGTAGCATGATTGTATGGTTGATCTGACAAATTAACTGTGCAAAAATGTTCATAGCTATGCTAGAAATACTCGCCAAAATACTCAGTAGCATGGCCTAGACTTTGCTGGATTATGGCCTCCCATTTGGACTTAGTCTAAAATTGTCCAAAATTTCATATAACCCAATTGCATATTTGGATTTGACTTAATTTAATTTAGGGATACTTGCAAATTTAAATAATCTCTAATTAAATAAATAATTTTGTCACTAATTTTAATTAATGACATGAGAATTTTTTTATTGGCCAAAATTTCTATTCCAATAGCCCCTCATATAGTAAAGAAAGAAATAAAAATCGGAAAAAAAAAAGACATTTGATCATAATGGAAGAAAACAAACCTTGGCGAACAACGCTGAAACTACCGAGCAAATAAACTGATTACTGAGGAAGTTAGCAAAAAGTTAGCAAAAGGTCAACGGCAAAGGCGAATAACGGGTGACAGACGACGAACGACCGAGTGAATGAAAAGGAAGAGTAGACGGGCGAATGACAAAGAAAACGGCGAGGGTTTTTAGTTTTAGAAACTTCAAGTTAATTTTTTTTTTTTTTTTTAAAAAAACAAGAGAAAAAAAAGAGGTGGTACTCTTTTGGTATTCTTTTTAAACTTTTTTTATTATTTTTTTGGAGAATTTAATTATTTTTAAAAAAGAGGCATTTAAAAAAAATAAATGAAACAACGCTTTTTCAAGTAAGCAAGAAAGAGAAAAGTTTAGCAGTTTATAAAATGAAGGTTATATAAAAATATATCTTGACAGTTTTTGACCATCAATTATACACATGATATATTGATGATTAAAATCCATCAATAAAACGGTCTTTATTGACAGTTTTTGCCCGTCAATAATAATCATTTGTATTGACAAATTTTAACCGTCAATAAATATCTTGTACAGTTGACGGCCAAAAACTATCAACTATGTGAAAAAGGCGGAAATGCAACAAGATGGACGGAGATTTACAAAAATTCCGTCAATAAAACTATCAAAGTTGACAGTTTATCGCGTCAACTTAAATATAAACATTTATTGGCGTTTTATAACTGTCAATATATGTATTTATTAATTAGTAATTTATTCTAAGGTAAAAATGAAACTTTTATTGATGGTTGTTTGTCACATGCGTCAACAAAAGAAAAAGGTCATGCGTCAATAAAGGTCAAAATTGTAGTAGTGTTAAATCATATGAATTTAAAAATAATTATTTTATAAAAACTTTTAAATTAAATATCAACATAATGTTATGCATTATTAAAAAAAAGCATACAAATTTTGGTTATTATAGTTAAGTTGAAACAATTTAGTATTAATTTACCACACATTTTAACATGCTTTTCAATCTTTAAAGCTAAAACTTACCATACACATATTTACTTCGTATTATAGCTGATTTTCTTAAAAGCACCATTGATAGCAATTATTTTAGAAACTACAGCAATTCCAAACTAAGCCTAAGTCCCTATTCAATTTATCAATCTAAATATGTAAGAAATCTCATTAAATCTTAACAATATTATTCACGAGAGAGACTAAATCATTACAAAATTTAAAGTACAATGACTAAATTGTTACAAAATTGAAAGTGAATGGGCAAAATCATTACATACTAAAACTTCAGGGACTAAATTGTTACTTCCATGAAAGTTTAAAAACCAAAAGTATTTTTTTAACATAATTGGTATAGTCCAATAATGAAATGAGATACTCAATTATATTCAATTATATTTTTTATGATTTAATATTTTATTTAATAATTATCAAAATATCATTGAATATATTATAAGTATTGCACTCAAAATAGAATTTAAACTTTTTTTTTTTGTAACAGAAAATATCCAAATTATTGTAAATATGGCACATGTAAATGCCCATTCCACATGCCACTTAATATCCATGCCAAGTGGCATTTTCTCCATAGCCAAAGTGTCTTCTATGTGTCCAACAAAGGCCATAGATTGGTGTCCATATGTACCACATCATGCTCTCCAAATTGCCTATAAATAGTGGTTTTTGGTGGATAAATAAATATATAGATTTTTGGAAAATAAACCTCTCTAATTTTATTTGCTTTTAATTTTCCATATTTTATTTTCTTTTAATTTGCCATAAATCCCTATTATTTTTTTATATTATATATATATACTCCACTTGTATTATTATTATTATTATTATTATTATTATTATTATTATTATTATTATTATTATATGTTTTGGTAAAGTTTTGGTGCCCGGTTTCGCCTCTCAATTTTACAACACAAATTAATTAAATTGTATAAAATTTGGTTTATCTCAGGTCACAATTGTTTGATCCAACGATATTTCATATCCATAAACTTAACCATTAAACCTAACAATAAACTCTAAACCTTGAAGGTGTCTTGATGAAATATGTCATTTTTTAGGTATATATTCCTAATGAAACACCAGAGCCACTTCGTATTGTAAAGAGAGGATCATGAGCTCAGGAATTTGAGAGAAGATGAAACTGGAGAACGTGAAGAATGGGATAGAATATATGACTATGATGTGTAAAATGATATTGAAGATCCAGATAATTGTTCTACCTTCGCCCTGTTCTTGGAGGCTCAAGTCTAATACCCTTATCCTCGTAGAGGAAGAATGAGACGACCACATTCAAAAAAAGGCAATATTCAATTTAATTTTTAAGTCATTTGAAATGGTTCAATATAGAATTTAATGAAAATTGAAACATTAAAATACAAGCCTTAAAATTTTAAAGACTAAAATGAAAAGTGATTAATTTATATTCCATGACTGAAGTTGAGATTTCAAAAGCTTAGGCTCGTTTGATGACGATTTCGTTTTTCATTGTTTTTTAAAATTATGCATGTTTCCTTACCATCTCTTCACTATGGCTTTCACCTTTATTAAAGAAACCTTAGAATTCTTAGCCAAATTCTAAACAAAACAGTTTTTAAAAACTATTTTTTTTTAGTTTTCAAATTTTTGCTTGAATTTTGAAAATATGTTTAAAAAGTAGATAACAAAATAAAGAAACTCATAGGTGGAAGTAGTATTTATAGACTTAGTTTTCATAAAACCAAAAACCAAATAGTTATCTTGTTTGATAACTATTTGGTTTTTGGTTTTTGAAAATTGTACTTGTTTTCTCATTATTTCTCTACAATTGTGTACAATGACTTTCATCAATCTTAAGAAAACATTTGCATTCTTAGTTAAATTTCAAAAACAAAAACAAGTGTTTGAAAACTACTTTTCTTTAGTTTTTAAAACTTGAGTTGGTTTTTTTAAACATAGGTAAAAAGATGATAACAAAACAAGGAAATTCATAAGTAGAAATAGTATTTATAAGCTTAATTTTCAAAAACCAAAAACCAAATGGTTATCAAACATAGCCTATAAATGAGACTTAGAAATCAAAGAGAAAGGAATAAAAATTCAAGGGCAATTAGACTTAAACTTAAATATCGATGAAATATTTGAGACATACAGCTATTAATGACACACGAGAAATGGTTGCTTCATCAAAAAAAGAAGAATTCATGTCGTACTTTACCCATTGGAGAAACTACTAGAAAATAAATTTCTTGAAGAATTTATGCATATCTTAATTTCATGAGAGATCTTACTTATTATTCATGTAGGTATATAGGATAAGATCATATATAAGTTCATAGGTAAGAACAATATTTTTATCAGTACAAGATATCTTTTAAATATATATATATTATTTTTATACATTGATATTTATGTTATGTTTGTAGTTATTTAACAGATACCAACTATGAGAGTAGATTGTCATCATCTTTGACCTTAACATTTACGTACCTAGAGATGAAAGATTTGGTCACTTGAAGGAATCCGATTTTCTTGCTTACACATTGAAATCAATAGCTCAGTCTATTAAACCTGGGCTTGAAGAACTATTTAGCAGAAATCCAAGAGAATTTGATTCCTTCCAAGATGTACTTAAACTCTATGGAGGGTTTCCCCTGCCCCAAAGTTTGTGTTAAAATGTTGGTTAGTCATGGGTGAAACCAACAATAAACTCAGAAAATAACCTCAACTCTCTACTAAATGCTACTGATGTATTAAAAAGCTTACATGCTGTGAAATAAAAGGTAGAAAAAAACGTGAGAGAGATAGAGATTTGTGAGACTTATTTGAGATTTGTAAAATCCTCCAAGAGATTGAATAATATTCGCTCCCTTCTTCAGTGGATGTAGGCCTCCTAGTGCCGAACCACTTACATGCTCGTGTTCATCTTCTTCTTCTTCATCTTCTTCAAGCTTTGATTTCTTTTTTCTGAAAACAAAATAGATTTCTTCAGTTTGCTTCACAGTGCAAGAACGAACTTCTGGAAAAGTTGGGTTTCTCTCATTTTGCTTAGGTCTTCATTTCCCTTTTGCATGTAAACTTGATATGTGGCTTCTCTTGAACCACATCTGTCAACAACAAAGAGATAAGTATCAAATTACTTGGGCCTTGTGTGATTTTAAGCCCGTCAAGCTCAACAAATTGGTATCAGAGCCTGAGTATTCATTCAAGAAAACAGTTCTTAAAGGTTTCAAATTGAAGAACTCAATCAAGAATGGCAGCTGCTCGTTATGATATTGAAAAGTTTGATGGGAAAGGTGATTTCACTCTATGGAAAGTCCAGATTGAAGCAATTCTTGGACAGCAAAGGGCTATCAAAGCCGTTAAAGACCCAACAAAGTTATCTACAACCATGACCGATGAAGAAAAAGAAACCATGGAACTTATCACTCGTGGAACCTTGGTTTTGAATCTAAGTGACGACATTCTAAGGGAAGTACTAGATGAAGAAACATCCTTCAAAATGTGGACAAAGTTAAACGAGTTGTATGTTACTAAAGATCTCCCAAATAAGATGTATCGAAGGGAGAAATTCTTCACATTCAAGATGGATGCTTCAAGAACCATAATTGAAAATCTTGCTGAATTCAAGAAGTTAACATCTGAATTTAAAACCCTTGGAGAAACGATTGGGTGTGAAAATGAAGTCTATGTCTTACTAAATTCGCTTCCAGAAGCTTATAGAGAAGTAAAAACAGCTTTAAAGTATGGAAGAGAGTCCATTACCACAGAAGCTATAATTTCAGCACTCAGAACTAAAGAAATTGAGCTTCAATCACAAAAGAAAGAGAATCAAGGGGCCGAAGGACTGTTCAGTAAGGGAAAGTCAAAGAGTCAGTAGAAAAATGGTAAAAACCAGCAAGAAGAAAATAAATACAAGCCAAAAGGGAAGTGTACTTATTGTCATCGGGATAATCACTTGAGAAAGGATTGTTTCTTTCTTAAAAAGAAATAAAATCAGAAAAATAAAAGGAGCAAACAAGCAGAAGCCTCAGTTGGAGATAACTCTCTTACTTTCACAAATGCTCTTGCCACTACAGATGAATTTGTAAACCAATTCAGCCTTTTGGAAAAGCAAGATTGGGTTTTAGACTCTGGTTGTTCATTCTGTATGACTCCATTCAAAGCATGGTTTAATACCTACAAGGAATATGATGGAGGTTTAGTCTACATGGGCAATAATGATGCTTGCAAGGTTGTAGGCATCAGATCGATTTCACTAAAGCTTAAAGATGGGTTTGTTAAATTGCTTCGAAATGTGAGGCATGTGCCTAACCTAAAGAGGAACTTAATATCCTTAGGCATGTTAGACTCAATTGAATGTGAATATCGAGGTTGTGGTGGCACTTTTAAGGTCATTAAAGACTCCAAGACAATCTTAGTTGAAGTAAAAATGAATGGTCTCTATGTTAAAAAGGATGTGGAGATGATTCAATCTGCCTTAACAGCAGTCACTAATGTAAAACTCACTGAAGCGGACCTATGGCACAAAAGACTATCTCACATAAGTGCTAAAAGTTTGCAAGTCCTATCCAAACATGGTATTTTACCTCATGGAATTGATGAAAATTTATCTTTTTGTGAACATTGTGTAATGGGCAAGGCAACAAGACAAAGTTTTACAAAAGCTCAACACACCACTAAAGGAATTCTAAACTACATACACTCGGATCTTTGGGGGCCCTCTCAAACACCATCATTGAGCGGTTCAAGGTACTTTCTATCCCTCACTGATGATTATTCTAGAAAGAGTTGGGTCTACTTTCTTAAGACAAAAGATCAAGCCTTAGACAAGTTTAAAGAGTGGAAGACTTTGATTGAAAAGCAAACAAATAGACATGTAAAGTGCCTAAGAACAGATAATGGTCTAGAATTTTGTGGTGAAGAGTTTAACTCATATTGTAGAGATCATGGCATTAATCGACACAGAACAGTGAGGTATACACCTCAACAAAATGGGGTGGCAGAGAGGTTGAACAGAACTATTATGGAGAGAGTTAGATGCATTATTTCAAATGCTTTGCTACCAAAAAAATTTTGGGCTGAGGCTGTCTCCTATACTGTTTTTACATTGAATAGATGCCTACATACCTCACTAAACGTACTTATCCCTGAAGAAAAATGGTCCAAACATCCACTTAAATTAGACAACCTAAAAGTTTTTGGATGTGTTGGCTATGTGCATCAAAATTAGGGTAAGCTAAAGGCTCGGGCTGTTAAATGTATGTTTGTGGGGTTCACTGAAGGTGTTAAAGGATTTAGACTTTGGCATCCTATTGAAAGAAAATGTGTAAACAGTAGAGATGCGTTGTTCAAGGAAGATGAAATGTTTATGCAAAAGGAAACTCCTACAGAAACAGGTTCACAGAAGGCTACTACTCAATTTGACGTGAAGCATACACTACGTCCTAGAGGTAATTTGCCTCAAATAGATTCTGGAAACAGTGAAGAAAAACCTTCAGAAGAAGAGGAATGTGCTGAAACTAGCCAAGAACAATTAAATTTACAAGACTATTCATTGACAATGGATAGAGAAAGAAGAAAAATTGTTCCACCAGCTAGATTTGCAGAAGTTGACTACATAAATTTAGCATTGACTGTGGCTGTAAATGACTTAGAACCTTCCACTTTTGAAGAAGCCATAAGTTGCTTCAATGCAAGACAATGGATTAATGCTATGAATGAGGAAATGGAGTCCCTGAAGCTAAATGATACATGGACTCTTACTAATCTTCCTAAAGGTTATAAACCTATTGCTTGTAAGTGGATATATAAATACAAGGAAGGTATAACAGGGGTTCAACAACCTAGATTTAAAGCTCGTTTGGTTGCCAAAGGATTCTCTCAAAAGGAGGGAATTGATTACCTGACATTTTCTCCCCAGTGGTCAAGCACACATCTATAAGAATGCTACTGTCTTTAGTGGTAAACTACAATCTAGAGCTTGATCAGCTTGATGTAAAAGACAACTTTCCTACATGGATTTTTATCTGAAACAATCTATATGAAACAGCCACAAGGCTATGTGAAAAAGGGAGAAGATGATCTATTTTGCCTACTCAAAAGGTCCATATATGGACTAAAGCAATCTCCTAGGTGTTGGTACCAAAGATTTGATGAGTTTGTCTCAAATATCAATTTTAAAAGAAGCTCATTTGATAGCTATGTGTATATAAACACAAAGTCATTTAAAAACAATGTTTTTCTTCTTCTATATGTGGATGACATGCTTTTGGCAGGAAGTTCTAAAGAAGATTTAAAACAAGTTAAACTTCTTTTGAAAAAGGAGTTTGATTATGAAGGATTTGGGTGAATCTAAGAGAATCCTAGGAGTTGAAATAATCAGGAAAATGAGCAATTCACTACTGTATATTAGTCAAAAGAGCTACTGCAAAAAGGTAGTTCAAAAATTCCATATGGAAGGAGCTAAATCAGTTTCAACCCCCTTGGCTCAACATTTTAAGTTGTCATCCGACAACTCTCCTAAAAAAAGTAATGTTGAGCACCTAAATTTCATGTCTAAAATACCTTATTCCCAGGTGGGTGGAAAGTTTGCTGTATTTGATGATATCTACAAGGCCTGACTTATCCTATTCAGCAAGTTTGGTAAGTAGATACGACATGAGCAATCCGGGTAAGCTACCAAATGGATACTAAGGTATCTAAAATCCTCTATGGAAGCAAGACTAGTCTATTCAAGGTCAGAATCTTCCATTCCTGAACTATATGGCTATGTAGATTCTGATTATGCAGGGGACCTTGATAAAAGAAGGTCATTATCTGGCTATTTGTTTCTATTGGGAGATAATCTAATTAGTTGGAAGGCTTCCCTACAGTCAGTTATTGTTTTATCAACTACAGAAGCAGAGTTTATAGCTCTTTCGGAAGCTATCAAAGAAGGCTTATGGCTACAAGGTCTTCTAAGTGATTTTGGCATCAAACAACATACAGTAAAAATATATTGTGATAATCAGAGTGCCATACATCTATCCAAGAATCAACAATTTCACAATCAAACAAAACACATAGACATCAAATTTCATTTTGTTCGACAACAGATTGAAAATGGAAAAATTGAAGTCATTAAAGTTCATATCTCTGATAACACAGCTGATATGTTGACAAAACCAGTTCCACAGCTCAAATTTCTGAAATGTCTCGAGCTGATTGGTTTCTATTTACCTGAAAAAGGATAAAACCAGAGATGAGAAGGGAGTAATTTTGAAAAATTTTCTGTTGATTTCAAGGTGGAGATTGTTAAAATGTTGGTTAGTCATGGGTGAAATCAACAGTAAACTCAGACAATAGCCTCAACGCTCTACTAAATGCTACTTATGTATAAAAGCTTACATGCTGTGAAATAAAAGGTAGAAAAAAACGTGAGAGAGATAGAGATTTGTGAGACTTATTTGAGATTTGTAAAATCCTCCAAGAGATTGAATAATATTTGCTACCTTCTTCAGTGGATGTAGGCCTCCTAGTGCCAAACCACTTACATGCTTGTGTTCATCTTCTTCTTCTTCATCTTCTTCAAGCTTTGATTTTTTTTTTTTCTGAAAACAAAATAGATTTCTTCAGTTTGCTTCACAGTGCAAGAACGAACTTCTGGAAAAGTTGGGTTTCTATCATTTTGCGTAGGTCTTCATTTCCCTTTTGCATGTAAACTTGATACGTGGCTTCTCTTGAACTACATCTGTCAACAACAAAGAGATAAGTATCAAAAGCCCATTAAGCTCAACAGTTTGCTTGAAAAATTTAGGCAGAGCATTCCAGGCCAATTGCTCAAGGAAATTTTCAAAACTGATGGGGAAAGGTTTTTAAAATTTCCATTGCCCCAAGTGATCCAAGGTATGTAAGAATTCACTCTTGCATCCAAAGCTTGAAATTGTAAACAATTATTCTCTATTATATAATATATTTTGATGATATATATGTTGAAAAGATTGGATTTATCTCCCATCTAATAATCTAGGCTTATATATAGATCCACCAATGATTTTACATTGTTGTAAGTTCAAATAATGGCGTGTCACTGTCTCCATTGTTTTTTTAGTAGTTAATATATTAGGTTTTGTGTGAGTCAAAATAATATCTTAACGTAATTTTGTTGATGTTTTGTGGTCTAGTGGTGAGTTAACATGACATCATTATTATAGAGATCCATAATTTAATATCTTTTTATATTATTATCTTCTCCAATGAATCGTGTTAATCATAAACCTCTTGTTAGCTTTTTTTTTTTAAATTTTATATATATATATATATATATATATATATCACAAATGAAGAGGTGGAAATTTGAATCTAACTCATAGGGGAGGTTCAAATGTATAACCACTTAAGTTTTGCTCACATTGGTGAGTACCAATAGAAAAGAGATTTTTATTAGAGGAGTTTGAAATGGACTAATTACTAAGTTGTTATGGCTTAATTAAATAGATAATAAGTTTGCATGGAGAGCTGATGAAGAATTTGCTAGAGAAATGTTAGCCGGAGGAAATCCCATAATCATTCGTCGTCTCCAAGTAAATGACAATATTTCTTTTGCAAATTTTGTTTACAATTATCTTTGTCAAGTTATTCCTTTTAACTTCAGTTTATTGCAGGAGTTCCCACCCTCAAGCAAGCTTGATCCTAATGTATATGGTGATCAAAACAGCAAGATAACTGAAGAAAACATAATGAATACTTTGAATGGACTTACAGTAGAAGAGGTAAAATTAAAAGATAAAAAGAATGATTTGAGTAAACTTTTAAATTCCATTATTATATTATTATTATTATTATTTTCATAATAATATAAGACGCGTTTGAGATAAATTATTTATAGAATTACAGTTAAAAGGTGATTTCAATTCTTAAACTTGTACCATTTTTCTTTTCTAGTCATTCAACTTTTAACATTTAGACTTTGATCCCTTGAGTTGAGTTGACTTTCCTTTACTTGCTAATTCAATATTCTTCAACTTTTAAAATCATTAGTCTGCATGTCGGCTCTTTACTATTTTCCATTTAAAGACGACATTTAATTAGTTTTTTGACTTCATTACACTCCATGCATTTCTTAGTTTTTGTCATATAAATGTTAAAAGTTAAATATGTGTGGTGCAAATGCAATATCTTTCCTTTATGCAAATGTCATATCTAGCGTAGGTCTCTCTTAAGGTAGGAAGACTAAAGGTAGTTAAAAAAGGCTAAAACCAAAGTTTTAAAAGATAAATAACTATACTAGAAAGGGATTAAAAGTTCAAAATCAAAATAAAAAACTTATAAATTTTGAGATAATTAAAAATAAAAAATGGATAAAAGTTGGGGACTAAAACCATATTTAAATCTTAATTTAAAACTAGCTATTTCTTAATTTTCTGTTCAGTACAATATAGCTGATATCACCCAGTAACTTCGAACTAATTCTATTGTATAGGCAATCAAGCAAAATAGGCTTTATATATTGGACCATCATATATAATGCACTAATGTCATATCTTAGGAGAATCAATTCAACATCTCTACAAAGACTTATGCCACAAGAACATTGCTTTTTTTAAATGCTGATGGAATTTTGAGGCCATTGGTTATTGAGCTAAGCTTGTCATATTCTCAAAGATATGAACTTGGTGCCATTAGCAAACTATACTTTCTAGCTGAAGGAGGAGTTGAAAGTTCAATTTGGCAACTAGCCAAAGCATATGTGGTCGTTAATGATGCTGGGTACCATCAAGTTATTAGCCATTGGTATTAATCCTCCCCTATCTTATCATATCAAGCTTCCCATCAAATGTATGATAAAACAATAATTTGTTAATGTGCTTTTCCTTGTTCTAGGTAATACTCATGCAGTAATGGAGCCTTTTGTGCTTGCAACGAATAGACAATTAAGTGTGCCTCATCCATTTCACAAGCTACTTGTTTCTCACTATCGAGACACCATGAATATGAAAGGAATGAACATTTCACTCCACAGCTGAAGCATTGGATCGTCTTTGATTTTATTTAGAGTTAAACAATAAAAATTAAGGTTAAGCAAAACATACCTTGAAAATAATATTATGGAGAATATTCCTAACATGTCTTTATCTCCTCCACAAAGTCTTCCTAGCTATGACTCGAACCCAGGATCAAGGTTTGTAGGAACCTCTTGAAAGAAAATCCACAAGGGATTGGAGAGGAAGAGATGTAGAGAGAATTCTCTAATTATCTATTGAGGAGAAATGTATTGTGTCTAATGGCTCAAACCAAGGGTCCTATTTATAGAGACAAAGGGAAAATCTTTGCCATAATTAAAATATTATATTTTAATATCTAATATATTAAAATATATCTTATATTTATTTGAATCTCGTTCAAATCTCCTACGATATGTATTTATTTGAATCTTATTCAAATTCTATAAATATATTTTATTTAATGTATCTAATATACATTAATTATTTTAATATTTAATGTATCAAATATAATATTTATATTTTCCTCTTTTATATTTAATATATCTAATATATTAAATATTAATTTGAAAATTTCAAATCTTTCTCTCAACTAAATTGATCTTTTAATGTTTCTATGAGATAGCAAGGGGACCTTATGAACCTATAGATTATAAGCTCCAATGATACAAAATTAATTAACTAAACTCTTTAATTAATTAATTTTCATTCATTAACTATAAGTCACTCCACTATAGACCTAGAGTTGCACTCTTATGGACTGTAGGATAAATTGTGTAACGACTCGACTTTTCCTATTACACTTTCTAGGGACGTTACTACATGCATGCTGAAAAAATTTAAAAATCTTTGGTAAAAGACAGAAAGAATTAAACTTTTTACTAAACAATCAAAAATCTTTATGCTCAGGATCCCTTTAAAAACCATTTCAAAACATAATATGAATTATAACGTCCAATCAATTGAAATAGTTTCACAACACATTGTTTACTAAACAAAATATGTTTTAACTAACACACTATCTAAATGCGGAAGTCATGATCCTCAAAGTCGCCCATGACCCTTTCAGCAAACTGCCTTATCAATCGCCTAAGATATGTCTTTGTCTTTGCCTGAAAAGAAAAACATTTTTGAAAAGGGTGAGTATTTAAAATACTCAGTAAGTGACCTCACTACCGGGGTCAGGATATGCAAACACATACAAAGTGATTTTTAAAATCTTTTTCCTCTAGTGGAACCTAAAACATTTTCATAGTGGAAACGTTTCCCTTTAACTTTTCTCTTCGGCTTAATGTGAACAATTATCCCAACCTAACATTTCCTTTTCATTTAACCTTTTCAGGTCCTTTTCATTTAACATTTTCAGGTTCCTTTTCATTTAGATGAACATCTATAATTTTAGGAGGGTAATTGCCACAACTTTCGAAATCATTTCAGCATGAAAATACACATGTATGCATGAGGTCCCAAAGCATTTTAAATTTTCATTCAATGATGCAACACAAGGCAACATTCTCATATCATTCATCATAAATCATAAACCATAACTCATGCATCACATTCACAAGAATATTTGGCAATCAACAAGTGAAAATCCATTTTCATATATAATAAAGCATCATAATAAAACATTTATAAAAGCTTTTCATTTCAAATGTAGTTTTTCAATTCAGTTCCAACTTGCATATAAGCATACCGGCATAAAGTCCCTTACCTTGGCTCAAATAGCTCGCTTCCTCCTGTTTTGGAGATCTTTTCTCAGCCTATAATGATTTCAAAAGAACTTATTACTTGACCAACTCAACTTATGAATCTTAGGCAAACTTACTCAAATTACTGTATATTCACATGAACCCACTATGGGTTTACTACATTAAATTCTTCAACAAGAATATTCACCTGCTTAGGTAACTAAGTTTTACCCACAAATAGTTACCAGGATAACATAATTTCATCCCTCTACTATTTTAAGTAAGTTCTTTTAATAAAACAGATGTTCCTCATAATAACTTCAATCCTTAAGCCCTCTATTCCAACATAGCCACAAACTTAGTCCAAATTTAATTCCAAATTGCCCATGGTAAGATTTCCCTAAACATAGCATGCTTCATAATTATGAATTTCATGCTTACCTTCTAAAATTCATAATAATAACCAAGTCACAAGTAACTTAAAGGGCTTAATCCAAATAATTACTTACCTCAAACAGAATAATTATTCTTATTCTGGGCAGCAAAGTCTTCTCCAACTCTGGCTTCCTGCTTATCCCAAATCAAAACACAATCGGGAGACAGCGGCACGAACAGTACCGCAGTGTGAATAATGCCCCGCAGTGTGAACAGTTCCCCCGGTGTGAACAGTACCCCCCCCCCCCCCCCCCCCGCGCTAAAAACAGTACCGCGACGTGAAGGACAAATCTTGTGATGGATGTTTGTTGAAGAAGAAGAAGCTTTTGAATGGATGGGTCTCTTGGTAGTGAAAAGGAGAGAGAGAGGGGGATTGATGGTGGATGCTATTTTTCATGGAGGAAGAGGAGAAGGTTGAAGAAGATGACGGCTTGGCTTGACCTAGGGTTGCGTGCAGTATAAAAATAATAGAGAGGGATATTTGAGCTTGGCTTCTCCTTGGGCTTGGACTTGGCTCAAAGTCACCTAATTAACAAAATTGCCCCCAAACCAATTAATTCCCTTTTTCCCTTCTTTCTTCCCAATTCACCCTCCAATTTCTCAAATTTCAATTATGCAAATCTCTAAAATTAACTTTCAACACAACTTTAAACATGAAATTCGCCTTACAATTAATTCAAATCTCAAAATTAAAAACTTTAATTAATACCTGAAAATGTCAGTCGTTACAATCAAATTGTGACCATGGATATAATCACTACATGCAAGTTGATCATTCACGAGTTGTTCGTAATTACAGCTGGGTCAAAAGTCTATTTTACCCCTGTAATTACATCTTGCACCTTAAGTACCACTGATCTTTTAATAAACAATTTGTTTATAATCTAATTATAAACTAAGTTCTTCTCGGGCCAATGAGAGGGTGGGGCTCCATTATTCAAGTCTCGAAATCAGCACTTAATGGAATTACTCGTCTACTTACCCTATATGGGAAGAAGTGAATTCCATCTTGTGAAATTATGTTCCCAGCTCCTTATTTGGTCAAGTCCCCAAAATGGTAGGCATATTGAATCAACTATAAAAGCCACTCTCACTCATGCAAATCAAAGGACAAGCCCTCACAGGCAGGAGTTCATCACTCACTCAGGATTAAGATCGAGTCGCATACGATCATCCTGATGAAATATTAATCTTCTCAATTAACAGATTTATAAAGAGAGATTAAATATTTCGTGGTCCAGTCTTATACAAACTCATTGTATAAGATACCCCCACTCACATGTCTCCACGTGAATGATTTGAATCAAATCATTTGTAGCTATTACAAAGTGGACCGTATCAATAGTGTTACCAAGATAAGGCACCCAACCTTATCCATATACTATGACCCTGTAGGTTATTTCTTGAACATGATCCTTTCGAATGTCAACCACATACTGTTCCAGATTACACTAATAACCTTGGATTTTTCATATAATGAATAATAGTATATTGCATATAAAATAATCAAAATTATTATTAATTATTAAATAAATCATTAATTACGAGACTTTAGGACATAAATCCCAACACTCTCCCACTTGTACTAAAGCCGGCGAGACATGTATCCTAGGACATACTTTATACCCAACATGTTCTCCCACTTGCCCTAGCAAAGATGAGATATGTCTCGTAATCTTAGACATTCTAGGTGACCCTCAAACACTTTAGCCTAGAGAGTCTTTTTATATAGATCTAAACGATTGCCATTAAAAGTCATCTTGGTCACTACCATGATGCTTTCTCTCTTTCGATATGATTCCATGTACGTTGATGTTTTCTAATTTCCTTAATATTAGTCTTTGTACCACTATTATCATAATAAATAGGATAAACTAAATCATATCTGAAACACATTTTAGATATTTAAGGAACTATTTGAGTCATACAAGTCCTTTTGTTGCTTTACATGCAAAGTAATTTAACTTGTATATCATACTCCACCACCTAGGTTAAAATTTATCTTTACATAGATTTCCTAAATCTTTGTAAGAACTAGTGTATCTTGTAAATATCAAATCTTTAACTCCATACACAAAAATTTCTCATTATCCATAGATAATTTGAGAAAGTTTTTAATTTTCTACTCAATGGTCATACCATTTGTTTAACTGATATATGCCAACCAATTGTATATTAGATGTTCAGTCTCATTTATGCATATCATATACTTTCAACATTTGGGATGTCTTAGAATACTCTTCCTTAGACATAAATTTCAAATATTTGACAACAATTTTGTGAATATAAGATGTTTGAGACAAAGTTAACATTTTGTCCTTAAAATCTCCATTTTGGACATGTAAAATATACCGAGTCATTCCAAATCACTCATTTGAAATTGGTTACTTAGTCAACTTTTTATGTTAGATAGACATCTTACATCATTCTTAATGAGTAAAATATCATGAACATAAAGCATGAGAAAAATCCACTAGGTAGTTAATGATTTTCTTGTATATACAAGCTTCATTAATATTTATCCAAACTCATAGGTTTTAATAATTTTATCAAACCTTATATTCAAAGATCTAATGGTAAAATTCATTTCAGATCTAATGGTAAAATTCATTTCATAAATAAACCTTTATTATTTTACAAATCTTTATTCTTTTGATCTTTGAAAATAAATCTCTCTGATTGAATTGTGTAGATACATTATCTAAGATTTCTTTTCATAAAAGAATTCTAAACATTGATTTTCATATCTCATATGCAACAATGAATGAAATAATGCTTATAGACTTCAGTATGCAACAAGTGAGAAAGTTTACTCATAGTCTACTTTCTCCTATTAGGTTTAACCATTTGCCATTAGTCTCACTTTGAGGGCAATAAGCCTTCAACTTTGTCATCTAACATGAAAATTTGGGCTTCAATTAAGTCCTTGTAAATGTTGAGTTATCTCATAACTCTCCCACTATGACGAGGCTAATCCAATTCATGACTAGGATTTATTTGTCTTCAAATGTAATTAAATTGTTAACAACTTTTGTTAACTATTTAGTGACTTCACTTGGAACCAATTTATTAACACTATCTCACCTTATTAAAGGTTTTTGTCTTTTATTTGACATTTCTTATAAAAATGATATTTGTCATACAAATACCTTATTTGTTTTAGGACTACATAAAAGACCACTTTATACTCCTTAGGGGTGGCATACACTTAGGCTTATCTTTAAACATATACAAGCTTTTTAGGCTTGTTTCAGCATGTGAGCTTAACATTCCCAAATGGTGAAGTGTTATCAACCAGCTTTACTACTCTTCTATAATCTTAAAATTGTCTTGTAGACACTTTTGGGGGAATTCATGTTCACCATGTAATCTCTATTGCATTTCTTAATCGGAGTATGGTAATGGTGTGTAATTCATCACTAATGTGACCATGTCTTGTTTCTCCTCTTGCAACACAATTTCACAAAATTGTATTTGGTATTTTGATCATTGGGATAAAAACTCATTTTCCATCAATTAGTTTTAGTACGTAAGATTCATGTACTTTCTATTATGATCTCATCATAATGTCTTGATAGATTTAATTACCTAATCGATTTTTAACTTTAGTCTTAATTTTCTTAAACTTTAAAAAAAATAGACTTATGTTTATTAGGTAAAGATACTTGTACCTTGAATGATCATCAATTAGAATGACGAAATATTCACGACTTTATTTGGTCTTTACATTCACCAGACCACTTGGGTCATAATGTGTAAGCCCAAAGTATTCTTTGGCGTTCTAGCCCTATCTAATAAAGCCTCAATGTTTATCTTGCATGAAAGACAAGATCTACAGACATGTAAAGTAATTAACTAACTTTTTAGAGAATTACCTCTTACTAGTCTTTTCATTCTATTCAAGTTGATGTTAATCAACCTTAACAGCTGAAGTCATGTATCATCTTTTAGGAGAAAACAATGTCTTTCTATTCTTGATTCTATAATCTTGAATATCTTAATATTTTGTAGTATAGTACATGTCAACATTTTTAACATATACAAATTGTTCTTATTTTCAGCTGAATGTATTTTCAAACAAATTTGAAAATATAAACTTTCATACTTCAAAGTAATTCATACTATATGAACATTTTGAAGGGAATAATCGAATTAAACCCACAGCAGAAGCATATGAATCATCTTTGATTTATTTAGAATTAAACTAAAATATAAGGGTTAAGCAATAAATACCTTCCAAATAT
The DNA here is from genome assembly GCA_033996785.1 of Trichosanthes truncata. Classification (NCBI taxonomy): domain Eukaryota; kingdom Viridiplantae; phylum Streptophyta; class Magnoliopsida; order Cucurbitales; family Cucurbitaceae; genus Trichosanthes; species Trichosanthes truncata. The sequence goes on along the minus strand of JAWPNB010000004.1, from coordinate 38,441,330 downwards.
GAAGATTCTTTTGGCGGATCTTTATCTCTTCCACAAAGTCTTCCTGGCTATGACTCAAACACAGGATCAAGGCTTGTGGGAGCCACTTGAAAGAAAATCCACAAGGGATTGGAGAGGAAAAGGTCTAGAGAGAATTCTCTAATTCTCTCTATCGAGGAGATGTGTGTTGTGAAGAATGACTCAACCCAAGGGTTCTATTTATAGAGACCAAGGGAAAATATTTGCCCTAATTAAAATATTATATTATAATATTTAATATATTAAAATATATCTTATATTTATTTGAATCTCATTCAAATCTCTTACGATATTTATTTATTTGAATCTTATTCAAATTCTATAAATATCTTTTATTTAATATATCAAATATATATTAATTATTTTAATATTTAATGTATCAAATACAATAAATATATTTTCCTCTTTTATATTTAATATATCTAATATATTAAATATTAATTTAAACACTTCAAATTAAATATTAAATTTAAACATTTCAAATTTTAATATTTAATGTATCAAATACAATAAATATATTTTCCTCTTTTATATTAAATATTAATTTGAACAGTACAAATTAAATATTAATTTGAACATTTCAAATTTTTCTTTCAACTAAATTGATCTTTTAGTATTACTATGAGCTAGCAAGGGGACCTTATGAACCTACAAATTATAAGCTCCAATGAGACAAAATTAATTAATTAAACTCTTTAGGCCCCATTTGATAACCATTTGGTTTTTAGTTTTTGGTTTTTGAAAATTAAGTTTGTTTTCTCTCAATTTCTATGCAATGGTTTTCATCTCCCTTAAGGAAGCATTTGAATTCTTAGCTAAATTCTAAAAACAAAAACAAGTTTTTAAAAACTATTTTTTTTTAGTTTTCAAAACATGGCTTGGTTTTTGAAAACATAGGTAAAAGGTAGATAACAAAACAAGTAAATTCAAGGGTGTGAGTACTATTTATTGGCTTAATTTTCAAAAACCAAAAACAAAAAATCAAATGGTTATCAAACGCGGCCTTAATTAATTAATTTTCATTCATTAACTATAGGTCACTCCACTATAGACCTAGAGTTGCACTCTTATGCACTGTAGGACAAGTTGTGTCCATAGATATAATCATTACATGCAAGTCGATCCTTCACGAGTTGTTCGTAATTACAGCTAGGTCAAAGTTCGTTTTACCCTTATAATTACATCTTGCACCTTAAGTACCATTGATTCTCTAATGAACAATATGTTTAAAATCTAATTATAAACTAAGTCCCTATCGGGCCAATGAGAGGATGGGGCCCCATTGTTCAAGTCCCGAATCAGCACTTAAGGGAACTACTCATATACTTACCCTATATGGGAAGAAGTGAATTCCATCTTGTGAGATTATGTTCTCAGCTCCCTATTTGGTCAAGTCCCAAAAATGGTAGGCATATTGAATCGGCTACAAAAGCCACTCTCACCCATGCAAATCAAAGGACAAGCCCTCACAGGCAGGAGTTCATAACTCACTTAGAATTAAGATCGAGTCGCATATGATCATCCTGATGAAATATTAATCTTCTCAATTAACAGATTTATAAAGAGAGATTAAATATTTCGTGGTCCAGTATTATACAAACTCATTGTATAAGATACCCCCACTCACATGTCTCCACATGAATGATTTGGATCAAATCATTTGTAACTATTACAAAGTGGGTCATATCGATAGCGTTACCAGGATAAGGCACCCAACCTTATCCATATACTATGACCCTTTAGATTATTTCTTGAACAGGATCCTCTCGTATGTCAACCACATACTGTTCAAGATTACACTAATAACCTTGGATTTTTCATATAATGGATAATATTATATTGCAAATAAAATAATCAAAACTATTATTCATTATTAAATAAATTATTAATTACGAGGCTTTAGGGCGTAAATCCCAACACATTGTAGTAAAAAGCTACGTTCAAGAAATTGAATTTCTCTTATGGTTACTAAAAACCTCATATTTAGCATTAAGTAACAATTTTTACTTAATGACATCTTAATGTCTCCCACTACACTGACTGAGATAGGCTTCCTGGTGCTAACTTATAGAAACTATTCTACATGTTAAGTATTTTCCAAGAATTACATATTAAATGTAATGAAGAATAAATCTTCATAGTAGATCTTATATCAACTATCTAGGTGACATTATTTATATTCCACCAAAAATCTAGTAAATCAAATTTACTTTCATTTATATTTTTCTTCCTAAAGGTATTTCAAGAATTTCTCTTAATTTAGGAATTATTTTCTTTTATATAGCTTCAATCATTTGGTTTCTTTTCTTGGATTTTTATAATACTGAATTTTGAGATCATTTAGACAATTTTCTAAATTTAGCTTTTGTTGACTTCAACATCTCATATGTTGTTATCATTTTCTTTATCTTCTAAACTTGACATCTAACATGTCAACTAGGAGAATACGTACAAGCTATCTTGTTTACTTTCGATTCATTAATCATGTGCTTCACGAACAATTCGAATAGCATTAGCAACAAGTTTTGAGAACATTTCTCAATAAAGACAAATTCAAAATTTTACATTGTCATTATAGTGTTAACGTTATTTTTCCAAGTAATAAAATTTCTCAATTTTGACTTATCAGTAATAAAATTTAAAATTATGAGAGAAACTGATATAATATTGAAATATATATATATAATTTAACATTATGCAAATAATTATCCATTCAATTTTAGCATAGAAATCAAACAATTTGAAAAATGAACCCTATAAATCATTTCTAATGTTATGGTACTTTAGTGAGTTAGAACAAGTGCTGCCGTAGTGTAGGTCAAGTATTCCTTCACTAAACTGAGACAATCTCAACCAAGTATTAAACCAGAATAACTATTATTCCTAAAATATTTAGTTATCATTAGTTTGGTCAAGGACATCATTAACAACTTTAATGAGCCCTTTGACTCATGTTTTTAGAGCCCGTAGTTTTATCCCAACAAGTGCCACCGTAGGGTAGCTCAAGTATTGAAAACAAAACTACAATCCTATCATTCTCAGGAGTTCACCCTGATATTGACTAGTGCAAACATCTTCCATAGGGAGACAGTCCAAAAGTTGCCACTAGGCCCCGCATGAATCTCACGATGTGAACCAATGATGGAGACCGTAGGATATGTTGACACATTTCCTTCTCCCACTTACTATTTTGAAATAGAGTTTATCTAAGTTCCTCAATCTACCTTTCATAACCTTTATGTTGTTAGATTGATTTTAATGTGAATTACTAAGTTTTTAAACTAAAAAAAAAAAATCACATTATGAGTATGCTTAGTGAAATTAAATAAAATTTGACTAATTCAACTCCCAGGTCGGTTTCCAATCAGAGGTGTTCCCCTTCGGTCAGCTTAAATACCCTAGTCTTAGACATAACCTTCCACTGACAGAGTTCTCTTATAGTCAATTTTTATTTTAAATTCATTAATCTTTAATTAACTATTAATTATTAGATTAATGAACATAAATATTTTTAATCCTATTAAAAAATAATTAACTTGGATAGTCTTAAAAATCCATCATTTTAAACCATTTAAAACAAATTAAAAGATAATCTTGGATATTTTATTCTAATCCTATTAGAAAAAAATAAAAGATAAATTAAATTCAAAAGTTAAACTATTTTATCTTTGAATTAAATTATCTTTAATTATGGAAGACCTAATCTTATTAGGAAATTAAAAGATCTCATCTTATTTTCAAATTAAAAAATCTAATCTTATTTTAAAATAATCTAATCTTATTAGGAAACAAATAAAGATGAACTAAATTCAAATTTTAAACTATGGATAATCTTGAAATTCTACCATTTTAAACTAAATTAAAAGATTATCCTAAATTTTAATCTTATTAAAAACAAATAAAAATATATTAAATTCAAATTTTAAACTATTTAAAGCATGAATTAGAAATATTTTTATTTTGAGGAAATCCTAATCTCATTAGGATATATCATAATCCTATTAGGAAAAATATGGATTTCATTTATATTAAAAACAAATAAAAATATATTAAATTCAAATTTTGGGCCTGGTTGACTTTTGGCCTAAGCATTTGGACTGAGCCTAGTTGACTTTGGGCCAGCTTCTTTGGACTGGGTTAGTTGCCTTTTGGGTCTAGCATATGGACTGGGCCTTCAGTTTAGGCCTTTGTCTTCCAAATTTCAAAGAACCCAATAGTGTATTTGGATCTGCCATAATTTAATATAAGAATCTTTACAAATTTAATTAATCCCTATTTAAATAAAAATTTGTCATCAATGTTGGGTAATGACGTGGCAATTTTGGTTTGGTCGAAATTTCTATTCCAACAATAACAATTATATTCATAATTAGATAAGATGCATGATCATGTTTAACCTATGGTGGGATTTTAAATTTAAATGGCATACTTTATGCAACAATCAAACAATTTAAAACATACATCTTATGCATAATTAAATTAAAAATACCACAATTGACCGGCATATCCTAAGAAATTGAAAACAATTTAAATTATAATAATTTAAATCCAAGACATATCTTGGTCTTCAATATCTTCCTTGTCTGGTCATGCAAATTTAGAGTTTAGAAACCTAAATCTTGTCTTCCAATTATAGCACCAACCGCCACAAAAATAAATAAATAAAACCTATATTACCCAAGGTTCGAACCTTGGACCTGGAATATAATAGCAAGCATCATTTCACCAATGAACCATCAAAGATCCTTGGATCTTGTTATGAACATTTTAGCAAAAATATTGACTTCAATTCACTTTTTTTTTTTTCGTTAACCTTTTTTGCCGTCAACTTCTTCAGCCCATATAATCGAAATTTGCAGCAATCAAAGTCATTCAAGTAAAATACATGAAATTCTAACCCTTATGGGTTTTACAATGATCTAATTAAAGCAATAAATCTAATGTCAAATAGCCTAAACAATCAATTTGCAAACCGCAATATATAACATTTATGATAAATTAAAATACCCACCAGCACAAAACTTTTATTCTAGATAAAACTCAAAGATTGCTCTGATACCAATTGAAGGAATGAACGTTTCACTTCGCAACAGAAGCATTAGATCGTCTTTGATTTTATTTAAAGTTAAACTAAAAGTTAAAGTTAAGCAAACTTACTTGGAGTAAATATGCCTTGAAAATAACATTATGGAGAATATTCTGGCGGATCTTTATCTCTTCCATAAAGTCTTCTTGGCTATGACTCGAACACAGGACCAAGGCTTGTGGGAGTCTCTTGAAAGAAAATCCACAAGGGATTGAAGAGGAAAAGGTCTAGAGAGAATTATCTAATTCTCTCTATTGAGAAGATGTGTGTTATATGTAATGGCTCAACCCAAGGGTCCTATTTATAGAGACCAAGGTTAAATCTTTGCCATAATTAAAATATTATATTTTAATATCTAATATATTAAAATATATCTTATACTTATTTGAATCTCATTCAAATCTCTTACGATATTTATTTATTTGAATCTTATTCAAATTTTATAAATATCTTTTATTTAATGTATCTAATATACATTAATTATTTTAATATTTAATGTATCAAATACAATAAATATATTTTCCTCTTTTATATTTAATATATCTAATATATTAAATATTAATTTGAACACTTCAAACATTTCAAAATTTTATTTCAACTAAATTGATCTTTTAGTGTTACTATGAGCTAGCAAGAGGACCTTATGGGTCTACAGATTATAAGCTCCAATGATACAAAATCAATTAATTAAACTCTTTAATTAATTAATTTTCATTCATTAACTATAGGTCACTCTACTATAGACCTAGAGTTGCACTCTTATGCACTGTAGGACAAGTTTTATCCATAGATATAATTATTACATGCAAGTCGATCATTCACGAGTTTTTCATAATTATAGCTGGGTCAAAAGTCCATTTTACCCCTATAATTACATCTTGCACCTTAAGTACCACTGATTCTCTTATGAACAATCTGTTTATAATCTAATTATAAAATAAGTCACTCTCGGGCCAATGAGAGAGTGGGGCCCCATTGTTCAAGTTTCAAAATCAGCACTTAAGGGAACTACTCATCTACTTACCATATATGGGAAGAAGTGAATTCCATCTTGTGAGATTATGTTCCTAGCTCCCTATTTGGTTAAGTCCCTAAAATGGTAGGCATGTTGAATCGGCAATAAAAGCCACTTTCACTCATGCAAATCAAAGGACAAGCCCTCACATGCAGGAGTTCATAACTCACCCAGGATTAATATCAAGTAGCATATGATCATCCTGATGAAATATTAATCTTCTCAATTAACGGATTTATAAAGAGAGATAAAATATTTCGTGGTCCAGTCTTATACAAACTCATTGTATAAGATACCCGCACTCACATGTCTCCACATGAATGATTTGGATCAAATCATTTGTAACTATTACAAAGTGAGCCGTATTAATAGTGTTACCAAGATAAGGCATCCACCCTTATCCATATACTATGACCCTTTAGGTTATTTCTTGAACATGATTCTTTCGTATGTCAACCACATACTGTTCAAGATTATACTAATAACCTTAGATTTTTCATATAATGGATAATATTATATTGCAAATAAAATACTCAAAAGTATTATTAATTATTAAATAAATCATTAATTACGAGGCTTTAGGGCATAAATCCTAACAACACGAACACAAATACCATACATAACCTCGGGCACAAACTCATTCAGAGTTCTACACACAATCACAAACACCATTCATAAACCTCAATCACAAACTAATTCAAGGTTCTATACACTAATCACAATAACCAACCATTAGTTTGCAACCTTGAATCCTTAACAACAATAGTCATGTGATTCGGAAACCTTTAGCCCATTACAATAACTCTCAAATTTAAACAGACAAACACTTCATGTCTCACATACACAATTTTCAGGCACTACACATGCTTCATAAACACAACTCATGCATGCTTAAACAATTCACCAATTTACAAACATCAACGAAATCAAAAATAATTTAAAGGACTTAAATCCACATGACTACTTATATTTCCAATAGCGAGCACAAGACAATTTAAAACTTTTTCGCCTAAAAACTCCTTTGCGCCACCCATATCAGTGCTGGAAGTTGCTAGACAACAGCTTGAATCAACCCGAACTTGCCCAAAATGGCCTTTAAACGCAATAGGTGTCCTGAAGTTGAATCCTCCGATTAATGAGGCATTTTAAATGGTCATTTACTAACCCATTCAGCTCTTATATTCAACAAATTTGCCTTAAAATAGTGGCGAAAACATACCCAATCTAACCATCTAACCTCCACACTCAATGGGTGAACTAAAATCAAGCCCAAAACTTTTTGGATTCATCTTCAGAACCATCACAGTACCCCAAATTAGATTATAACTCAAAAATCATCTTGAAACCAACATTGAAAAACTTAAGAAAAGATCAGGGCTATTTACGGCGTACAAGGCTGGGCTAGTTAGAGATCGGGTCTAAAATGCTCCCTTATTGCTGATTGAACAAAAAAAGAAATAGAGATCGACAGTGGATTGACGCTTGGCTGCAAGCGTTTGACAAAGACGAAGTGTGGTTCAAATCTAAGCCCAAGGCTGCGATGGCGTGAGGATTAGCACTACAACAAGGACGTGCATGAGGTGACTTCAGGCGGTGGTCTTCACGGCAGCGTGCTCGTGTCGTTGTAGACAGCGTGCAGAGAGACAAGAAGAAGAATAGAGGTGGCGTTGCAGTGGATCTGAGCGTGTGTGGCTGTTGGCGTTCAATCAGCGACAGAGCTGCGAGCCGAGGCGGCTGCACGTCGACATGAGGGAGGGAGAGAGATATATTGAAAAGGAGAGGAAGAAGATAAGAAGAAAGAAGATAAGAAGAAAGAGGAAGGAGATAAGGGAGAAAATGGGGAAAAATGGATATGGGTGTTCGAGGAGAGACTATTTGATTTTTTTGAAAACAAAAGCCCAATACTGCCCATAGACCAACTTTTTCTTTCCCATTTTACCCTTTTTCCCCTTTCAAATTTCCAAATAACCTCAAAATCAAAATACTTAATTGATAAATTTTCCAACTTAATTCCAAAATTTCAAAATATATGCCCCTGAATTGTTGGGATTTATGCCCTAAAGCCTCGTAATTAATTAATTAATAATAATTTTGATTATTTTATTTGCAATATCATATTATTCATTATATGAAAAATCCAAGAATATTAGTGTAATCTTGAACAGTATGTGGTTGACATACAGGAGGATCGTGTTCAAGAAATAACCTAAAGAGTCATAGTACATGGATAAGGTTGGGTGCCTTATCCTGATAACATTATTGATACGACCCACTTTGTAATAGTTACAAATGATTTGATCCAAATCATTCATGTGGAGACATGTGAGTAGGAGTATCTTATATAATGAGTTTGTATAAGACTGGACCATGAAATATTTAATCTCTCTTTATAAATCCGTTAATTGAGAAGATTAATATTTCATCAGGATGATCATATACGACTCGATCTTAATCCTGAGTGAGTTATGCATTCCTGCCTGTAAGGACTTGTCCTTTGATTTGCATGGGTGAGAGTGACTTTTATAGCCGATTCAATATGCCTACCATTTTGGGGACTTGACCAAATAGGGAGCTGAGAACACAATCTCACAAGATGGAATTCACTCCTTCCCATATACGGTAAGTAGATGAGTAGTTCCCTTAAGTGCTGATTTCGGGACTTGAACAATGGGGCTCCACCCTGTCATTGGCCCGAGAGGGACTTAGTTTATAATTAGATTATAAACAGATTGTTCAATAAAGAATCAGTGGTACTTAAGGTGCAAGATGTAATTATGGGCTTTTGACCCAGCTGTAATTACGAAAAACTCGTGAAAGATCGACTTGCATGTAATGATTATATCTATGGACACAACTTGTCCTACAGTGCATAAGAGTGCAACTCTAGGTCTATAGTGGAGTGACCTATAGTTAATGAATGAAAATTAATTAATTAAAGAGTTTAATTAATTACTTTTGTATCATTGGAGCTTATAATCTGTAGGCTCATAAGGTCCCCTTGCTAACTCATAGTAACACTAAAAGATCAATTTAGTTGAAAGAAATTTTTGAAATGTTCAAATTAATATTAATTTGAAGTGTTCAAATTAATATTTAATATATTAGATATATTAAATATAAAAGAGGAAAATATATTTATTCTATTTTATACATTAAATATTAAAATTTGAAATGTTCAAATTTAATATTTAATTTGAAGTGTTCAAATTAATATTTAATATATTAGATATATTAAATATAAAAGAGGAAAATATATTTATTGTATTTGATACATTAAATATTAAAATAATTAATGTATATTTGATATATTAAATAAAAGATATTTATAGAATTTGAATAAGATTCAAATAAATAAATATCGTATGAGATTTGAATGAGATTCAAATAAGTATAAAATATATTTTAATATATTAGATATTAAAATATAATATTTTAATTATGGCAAAGATTTTCCTTTGGTTTCTATAAATAGAACCCTTGGGTTGAGTCATTAGACACAACACACATCTGTTCAATAGAGAGAATTAGAGAATTCTCTCTAGACCTCTTCCTCTTTAATCCCTTGTGGGTTTTCTTTCAAGAGACACCTACAAGCCTTGGTCCTGTGTTCAAGTCATAGCCAGGAAGACTTTGTGGAAGAGATAAAGATTTGCTAGAAGAATCTCTATATTTTCAAGGTATGTTATGTTTAACCATAAGATTATTATTTAATTCTAAATAAACTCAAACCGATTCCTAAGCTTCCGCTTGAGTTTAATTAGATTATTCCCTTCATGAATAAGTCGAGCGTTATATGTAATGACAGACAAAACTTACTGAAGGGAACAATCAAATTAAACCCACAGCGGAAGCATATGAATCGTCTTTGACTTATTTAGAATTAAACTAAAATACAAGGGTTAAGCAATAACATATCTTGAAAATATGGAGATTCTTCTGGCGGATCTTTATCTCTTCCACAAAGTCTTCCTGGCTATGACTTGAACACATGATCAAGGCTTGTGGGAGTCTCTTGAAAGAAAACCCACAAGGAATTGGAGAGGAAGAGGTCTAGAGAGAATTCTCTAATTCTCTCTATTGAGGAGATGTGTGTTGTGAAGAATGGCTCAACCCAAGAGTCCTATTTATAGTGACTAAGGGAAAGTCTTTGCCATAACTAAAATATTATATTTTAATATATAATATTTTAAAATATATCTTGTATTTATTTGAATCTCATTCAAATCTCCTACAATATTTATTTATTTGAATCTTATTCAAATTCTATAAATATCTTTTATTCAATATATCAAATATACATTAATTATTTTAATATTTAATGTATCAAATACAATAAATATATTTTCCTCTTTTATATTTAATATATCTAATATATTAAATATTAATTTGAACACTTCAAATTAAATATTAAATTTGAACATTTCAAATTTTAATATTTAATATATCAAATACAATAAATATATTTTCCTCTTCTATATTAAATATTAATTTGAACACTTCAAATTAATATTAATTTGAACACTTCAAATTAATATTAATTTGAACATTTCAAAATTTTCTTTCAACTAAATTGATCTTTTAGTGTTACTATGAGATAGCAAGGGGACCTTATGGACCTACATATTATAAGCTCCAATGATACAAAATTAATTAATTAAACTCTTTAATAAATTAATTTTCATTCATTAGCTATAGGTTACTCCACTATAGACCTAGAGTACACTTTTATGCACTGTAGGACAAGTTGTGTCCATAGATATAATCATTATATGCAAGTCGATCCTTCACGAGTTGTTCGTAATTATAACTGGGTCAAAAGTCCGTTTTACCCATATAATTACATCTTGCACCTTAAGTACCACTGATCCTCTAATGAACAATATGTTTATAATCTAATTATAAACTAAATCTCTCTCGGGCCAGTAAGAGGGTGGGACCCTATTGTTCAAGTCTCGAAATCAGCAGTTAAGGGAACTTCTCATATACTTATTTTATATGGGAAGGAGTGAATTCCATCTTGTGAGATTATGTTCCCAGCTCCCTATTTGGTCAAGTCCCCAAAATGGTAGGCATATTGAATTGGCTATAAAAGCCACTCTCATGCATGCAAATCAAAAGACAAGCCTTCACAGGCATGAGTTCTTAACTCACTCAGGATTAAGATCGAGTCGCATATGATCACCCTGACGAAATATTAATCTTCTCAATTAACGGATTTATAAAGAGAAATTAAATATTTCGTGGTCCAGTCTTATACAAACTCATTGTATAAAATACCCTCACTCACATGTCTCCACATGAATGATTTGGATCAAATCATTTGTAACTATTACAAAGTGGACCGTATCAATAGTGTTACCAGGATAAGACACCCAACCTTATCCATATACTATGACTCTTTAGGTTATTTCTTGAACATGATCCTTATGTATGTCAACCACATACTGTTCAAGATTACACTAATAACCTTGGATTTTTCATATAATGGATAATATTATATTGCAAATAAAATAATCAAAATTATTATTAATTATTAAATAAATAATTAATTATGAAGCTTTAGGGCCTAAATCTCAACACTTACAATAATAGATATTCAAATGACGATCGTTTACAATGACACTTGAATAGATGTCAGGCAAAAATCATCCTTATAATGGTAACCTATCATCTATCAGTAACATATTGATTCAATGTCAGTTGATTACTATGAGAAATATTGACTGTCATTATAAACCACTTGTCACTAAAACACACAATAGCAATCAAATAGATGTGGGATGGCTAATCATCATCATATTTTTTTAATGCCGTCATTAAAAGGCAAATTTGTTGGATAGTGCACCTTACTAAGTTTAATGGGTATAAACTTTTTTTTCTATACATTATTGGTTAGGGCATCATCAACAATGAATAATTTTAGCTTTTTTTTTTTTTTTTGTTTAAATTATAATTTTTTGCTTGAATTCGCAAGTGTACGAATCGTTCCAAGAAATATAGTAGTTGAATACTAAAATCGTTCTTAACAGGGAATGAATGCTATCAATTACCAAATTCGTTAGCCTTAATTTTATCTGAGTACCGATTAATCAAAGATGGGTGAAATCTGAAACTAACAGCAATAGAATAAAATAAAGCTCTCAAATAACAATGTGAAACAAATGATTAAATTTAATGGTAAAAAGATTCTAGAGCTATGATTTCACTGTTCTCTCCTCCTACTTTTCATTCATTAATAGTTGAAGCAATTTCTATTTCTAGATTGTTGACAAGTTCTACCCTATAGACTTGACATTCTCTCTCAAGTAATAATGATATTCAATGAAAAGTAAATTGCCTATATCTCTATGACAATTCCAACAATTCAATTATGACAAACGTAGAACCTAAATTGCCACAAAACCCACAAGGATATCTCTATCTCAAGTATAAAATAGGGAAAACCATTCAAGTTCATCAATAATTATTGTCTCTCAACCTCAAATTATTGACACTAAATCATTGTAAAGATTGGCCAATTCGAAGCATGCATTAAGCCCATAATAGTCTTCACAATCACAATGAAATAGAATCCTCAACTATTAACTACGAAAGAGTAGGATCCGAAAACGATTACATCAAGCTCTAGAAAAAGTAAATTAGTTCATAACGAAAATCTCAACAAAAGTTCTAACAAGAAATATTGAAGTCATTACAACCAATAAAAGAGAAGGAAAAGGGAAAAGAAACAAATCTGGGTGATTTCAAGAGTTTCCAATCGTCACTCTCGCTCCGTTGGGTTGATCAGATCCTCCAAAATACTGTCCAACATTCTCCCTTTCATTCTCCCCCTTTAATCCTCTTCAAATTTTACAAAAACATGTATTTATAAGCCAAAAAATCCTGGACGCGCGTCTCGGAACGCTTCAAAGTTCGTAGCGCCTAGGCGCTAGCATTCTGTCATCCCACACTATCTGTGGCACATAGGCATTGTTTTTTTTTTTTTTTAAGCCTTCAATTTGAAAATCTTCAAACTTTGGCCGTCAAAATGAAATCTTTGATCACCTATAAAAATAAAAGAAATACATGAATTAAAACCCAAAAACTATAAGAAAACTAACTAAAAACAACCTAAACAAGATATAACAAATAACTATAAAATCAACTTATCATAATTTTAGCTTGGAAATGACTTTTTGGCATCTTTTGTAGTTTTATGTTGCACCGTCTTATCCTTTTAGCAATTCAAGATGTGTTACATTCTAGAAAATGATGTTGCAAGTAAAATTTATGTTTTTTTTTTAAGAGTGAAATTTATGTATTAAAAACAAAAAGATCAAAAGGAACATTTGAAATGTGAATCATGTGAGGTTGGAGCAGGGAGCTCTATCTTTAGAGAAACAAAAAGAATAAACTTTGTAATATTTTATTGTTTTGATTCTAAATAAATTTCTTATTTTGATTCTAAAAAAAGTATACTTAATTAAAATTAATTTCTAAAATATATAATATATTTGTATTTACTTTTATGAAGGTATTGATAAATTTCTAAGAAAATTATTCTACTCATTCAAATTTTTCTTTCATATATAAAATTTCCATTTAATAGACAATGCGACGAATGAGGGGGAAAAAAAGAGAAAGTAATAATATTATCTAATGATCTCTTTACTTATCATTTTGAATAAGAAAAGAACGCTTCATCAACTATACATGATGAAAATTGAGAATGTACAATAGATATCAGCTTGATAATATATAAAAAAAAGTTAAAAAGAAAAAGGATCCATTTTTATTCTTGAGCCTGACTAGTTGTATAAATTTTTACCCTAAACTTTCAATTTCACTAAATTAAATCCTAAATTTATATATTTGTTGCAATGCTTATCACACATGTTCAATTTCCACTAAATATTATCTACTAATTGAAAAAAAAGGTACAATAAAATAAAGATCTCTCAAAAGTTACTAATTTGAACACCAATCAAATTTTGCAAAAAATTAAACTAGATTAATGAACTACATAAATGAATAAATAAAACCTTTTAAAACTCACAAAAATTCAACTATGTTGTTATTTTTAGAGTTTCAAGAAAAAATTCCACCATTTGTAAAAGTTTAAGGTGCAATTTGATAAAATTAAAAAAATGTACAATAAAAATTCATGTCTTACTAAGTTGAGGTAAAATTTGGTGTTTTCCAAATTAAACTATGATTGTGTCTATTTTATCTTTAGATTTCAAAAAAGTTTCATTTGTTTTCTTGAAAATTAAATTATGGTTATGTGGTTGTTAACTCTATATATTACAAGCTTATAAAACCATAATTCAATGTTGAAGAAAATAAATAAAACTGTATTTATTAAAGTGAATCTAAGTGTACTTCAATTGGCAAAAAAAAAAAAAAAAAAAAGTCAAAGGTTTGAACTCCACTCTTACATATTGTTGAATTAAAAAAAACCAATCTATTTATTAAATTAAAAACTAATATGTTTATTAAATAAATATTAATTAATTTTTTTAAGTATAATAAATATGAAGTATGGAGATTTAAACCTCTAATGAAAAAAATATTTATTATCACTTAGCAATACTAAAGTCAATAAATATTATTTAATTTAATACCAGGTAAAAGGTAAATGAGTAAGGAAATGGATTTAAAAATGGACAGTGAGATGTCAGTTCTTCTTTCACGAATTATTATATATACAAAGGGGTTTTATACCAATAAAATAAAGGAAATTACTTTTATATCTATATATATATAAAAGTAATAATTTTTGGAGAATGATTGGAGTAGATATGAAAAGGAAATAATCAGGAGTATGTGGTACTTGGTAAAATGGTCCCATTTTAACTTCTTGTTTTCAATAATCCTATCTGAAAAGATATGTTTCATATTGTTAATTAATATACTGACCCATATCACAGTTAGAAAAGCTGCCAAGCCAATGATGTAAATGTAATATATTAATATCAATAATTGTATAGTGGCTATTTTCAAAAAATAATTAATTGTACAGTGGCTCCCACTGAATTAATAACTCGTCTGATAAATTTGACCTGTGATCTAAAGTATTATCATCTTAAATTCACATCTCTTACATTCCAATTTTAATTTGAATAATTAACCTTTTGAGATCACCACAGCTCAACTAGCATAAAGTTGATACCTTCGATCAAAAAATTAGAGGTTCGAATTCTTTACCCTACATAATGTTTAAAAAAAATTGTTGCAACCAAATATCATCGAGAGAAAATTTCATAAATTTAAACTTATAATTGTTAAGTTTATAAGTTTGGGTGTACTAATCCTCTTAGGAGTGGTTTTTACCAAGTTATATTACAAATGAATATAGCTAAAGAATTCAAATGTTTTCAAATTCATTGTAGAGAAATTGACTACAAAATGATGAGAAAACAAACATACTTTTTTTAAAATAAAAAACAAAATGGTTATGAAAGGAGACCTTAATTAATCATTTATATTCATTAAATTCAAAATAGTCTTTTATTGAATTTAAAATAAATATTCAACATTTAATATTATAGCTTTTAAAATTTTGAAAATATAATTGCTAAAATAAGAAGTTTAAGTGTTTAATTACAACAATTTTTATAGTTTATGGTGACTTGAATAATTTCTAAATGGCAACTAATTGAATTATAATAATAAGGTCTAATTTGCCTTGATTTTCTATTGGTTGTTAATAGAGTTACCTATCAATTTGAGTATCCTTCTTTTTTTTTTTTTTTTTGTGAGTTCAACAAGAGGTGGGGGGTTCGAACCTCTTCGTCATAAGTGCATACTTTATGCTAGTTGAACTATGTTCTTGTTGGCATCTGATAGAGTTAGATAATCACAACATTTAGTTTTGTTAATCTCATAAATTTAAATAAATTATTTATTTATATTAATAATATAGGGTATAATTATAATAATTTGTACAATCGATAAATAAATTATATATAATTATCAGAGTAAAAGATCTAAATATGGATCATTGGATTTTCTTATATAATTATAAAATTAGAAGATCGAAATATGAACTTTAAGAATGATAATAAGATCTAGATATGGATCATAGGATTTTCTTAAATAATAATAATGGCAGGTGGTGCCTTATTTATTTTTTTTTTTTATTATTTTTTTTTTTTTGAGAATATGGGGACTCTGTTTAGTCAATAATTATTGCAGTGTGGGAACTCCGTTAGAATAAGACGAAGGAATTTCCTTCCACACTTACTGTTACCGATAAGATAGAGGAAAAGAACAATTGAAAGTTTCAATGCCCAACTTTAAAATATAACTAATTTAATATATTTATTTTTAAAATGAAATTTTTAATCAAATATAATTTTTTTTTTTTTTTGGAAGGTAAAAAGTAGAAATCCGTTGGATAAAAGTTTAAGTCATATATTAAAAAAAAAACAAATTAAGCTTGATTACTAAGGCCCCGTTTGATAACCATTTGATTTTTTATTTTTGATTTTTGAAAATTAAGCTTGTTTTTTTCCAATTTCTCTACCATAGTTTTCATCTCCCTTAAGGAAGCATTTGAATTCTTAACCAAATTCTAAAAACAAAAACAAGTTTTTGAAAACTATTTTTTTTAGTTTTCAAAACATGGCTTGGTTTTTGAAAACATAGGTAAAAAGTAGATAATAAAACAAGTAAATCTATGGGTGGGAGTAGCATTTATAAGCTTAATTTTCAAAAACCAAAAACTAAAAACCAAATGGTTATCAAACGGGGCCTAACCTTTTTCTTTATCTACATTTTCAAAAGAAAAAAAACACACACACAACACACTTTTATGCTCAATTTGGTGGATGAATTTAGTAGAAAATGATTTCAAATTTCGAAATTTTAAAAGATAAAAATGATTTCAAATTCCTATTTACCTTTGAAACCAAATTAATTTGAACTCACCGAAATTAAAATTTCTTATTTGGATGGTCACGAGAAAAAAAAAAGAAAGTATAACATTTTACTATTATGCCCTTATAGATTTTGCAGGAGATTATTTTAATTAATAACAAAATATTTTCATACCAAATAACATCATCAAATACATATAATCATGAAAATATACTATTAATCAAAACAAATCAACTTATTAAATTAAAATTTATAGATGTTATCATTATTGTTAAAAATGAAAATTAAAAAAAAATGCAAATGTCTTAATTTAAATGAAAAAAATAAAGAGATTGAACTCAACCGAATCTAAACAAAATTCATTCAAAGAGATTTGATTTATTATGTTCAACCATGGAGAAAAAAAATCAAATGAATCATTTTTTTTTGTTGATTTTTTCTCCAACCCAATGTATGAAAACATAAAACTAAAAAAAATATTCATACGGGAGAAAAAAAATTGATTGCATCAATATATAAAAAGGAACAAAAAAAAAACATATCATTCTTATCAAATCAATAGACAAAAAAAAAGTTTAAGAAGATGAACAAAACAAAAAAATAAAAAAAATCACCTCTAGTTTGCTTGTATATATATATCAAAAAAACTTGTTGAAAATTGAAAAGTTGCATTGAAAATATTGAAATTATTGTTATCAATTTTTAAGAAATAGCAAAATACTGGAGAAACAAAATAGAAACCTAACCTTGAGTTTTCTTTAATGGCATTGAGTCAGAATACAGAAGAAACTATCGATAGGTATGAAGCTGAATAGAGAAAAATTATAGAAACTATCGTAAGGCGTGGGGTAAAATTGGAAACATATTTTTTGAAACTTAAAATCCTGCCAAATCTGATCTATTTGGAACACATTTTTTTTTAAAAAAAAACAAGATTTAAAATCACAAACGATTTCAAATCTCTCACTGTTTTTTGGCATCCAAGCACATGAAATTATTTAAAATCATAGCTGATTTAAAATCATCCCAAATGAAGGAATTCCAAATAAGGGTTGAAGTTTAAACTAAATTTCTTTTCAAAAAAAAAGTTTTAACTAAATTTATTTAAAAACAAGTTTTTGAAAACATTTTTTTTTTAGTTTTTAAAACTTGGTTAAGATTTTAATTAAAAAGTATGATTAGGATGCAAACAATAATTCTATATTGATAAAAAGTAGCGGAGATCTCTAGTGTAAAAATGTGAACGATTATTGTTGATATGTGACTGTGGGAAAATCCAAAAGTAATTAAAATCATGTAGTTTACGTGTAAAATTAAAAGTAATAATATACTATTATAGGAGCATGAAGAAGCTGTTTGTGTCTTTATAAGAGAGTGATATAGAGTAATCAATGTCAACTATATCCTTAAAATATATGACTCGATGCTCATAAATCATAATTCTTAGGAATGTGACATCAACTATAAAAATGGTACAAATGAAGTCAGATATATGTTGGCCCAAAAATTAATAAGGTACTATTTGTGAGATATGGTGGAAGACTATTGTTTCAACCATTACTAAAAAAGTTTCTTAAAAAAAAAAAGCATTATCAAAAGTACCCTGGACTTTAAAGTTATGAGCAAAACTTACCTCCTGCTTGAACTGCACCCAATTCCTGCAGTCCAGCAACGTGGCCCATCCTCATGGTGCCAAATGGCAATCCAATTTTTTTTTTTAAACATTTTCCCATCTCTTTTTAAAGTTTTTTTTTCTTTCTTTTTCATTTTTTTTAGAAATTTTATTTTTCATTTAAGTAATAACATTTCTTTTTTTCTTTTTTACAAACTCTTTGACAATATTAATATTATATATATATATATATTCTTTTTTTTCATCTACACAATACAATTTATTTTCAATTAATAAATTAAAAATTGAGAGTTTAAAATAATAACGTGAGAAATACGCTTCATAACCTAATGCTAACGGGTTCATAATCATTTTTATTTTATAATTTTTATTTATCTTATTTTCTTTTCTCATCTCCACAATATCATTTATTTTCTACTAATTAATCAATTGAAAGTTTTTTTTTTTTTTTAAACAGAAACTTCATAAAAAACCCAACACCGAACAACAATCAACCCCTCTCCAAAATGAGGGGTAAAACATCCGTTGGAAAACAATCTTTCCAGACCAAAGAACTACCAGAAGAAGAGGCCAAAGCAGCTAGATTATGGGCAGCTTTGTTCTCTTCTCTAGGAATTTTACAAAAGAGACATTTGGGCACAACCTGCGTTAAGCTAAGAGCTTCATCAATAAACAAACTAACTTCAGAGAGATCCGAGCTAGAACGGTTCAGAAGACTAATAACTTCGAGAGAATCCGATTCCACCACAAGGGGAGGGTTACGACCCTCCCAAAGAGAAGCAATCTGCTTTAGACCGTCCACAACCGCTTTCGCTTCGAGCACCTTCACCGACCACTTGCGATCCACAAAGGTCATCCCACCAATTATAGGGGTTCCATTCCAGTCTCGAACCACCCATCCCGTACCTCCTCTACCAAGACTATCTGACCAGGCAGCATCCGCATTCATCTTCCAGGAGCCCACTTGGGGAGGCCGCTAGCTACCCGATTGCCTCCTGCAATCCAAAACCTTGCACCCAGGTGAGGGTCGCTTCTCCTGTAAGTGCAACTCTAAAAGTCTTTCGGTTGAGAACACCATCGATTCAAAGTCAGCAAACTCCTTGCCTATTCGAATTTGATTCCTCCTTTGCCAAACATTCCACATCAAAATCACAGGGCCTCTCAAATCCTCGAGCTTCGGGTGACTTCTAATACAGTCCCAATAATCGAGAGGGGACCATCTTCCCCTGCCAACAAAAAAGGAGCTAACATTAAAAGGGAAGAAGTGATGCCATAAACGTTTAACAAACCTGCATTCCCAAAACAGATGCCTAGTTGTTTCATCCGACATCCTGCAAAAAAGACAGCCCATGTTAGTATCGACTCCTTTCCTAGACATGTTTACCGCCGTGGGAATAATATCATTGAGAATCCTCCAAACCCCAATCTTAATCCTCGGGATTAGGTCGATCTTCCACAAAGCCCTCCAAAGGTCGTGCAGCTCACCCTTATCAGAAGAAGATGCTGGGAGGGAACAAGCTATGGTAGAGCCAAAACGATAAGCGCTTTTGACAGAGAATTTTCCCTTACAGTCTGGATTCCAAATGATCTCATCTGTCATTCTTTGACTCCCCAAGGGAATGTTTAGGATGTCCTCAGCATCTTGAGGAAGGAAAGCACTCCTAATAATTCCCTCATCCCACTCCCCACTCTCACCGATAATCTCTGCCACTGTCGTGAACTTGAGGGACTCTGAGATCGAAATCGGCTTGAAATTTCCATTGTTTGGAACCCACGGATCTTCACCAATAAAGATGTGCCTCCCATTTCCAACTCTCCACCTATAACCTTTTATGAATAGTTCACGACCCCACAAAATACTCTTCCACGTGAGGGAAGGGTTCAGGCCTTCCCCTGCCTTCAGAAAATCACCGTGTTTGAAAGTTGAGAGTTAAAAATAGCAATGTGAGAATACGTTTCATAACCTAAAATAACATTTATTTTTTTATACATATAATTTTTTTTTGACAATATCAATTTCATTTTTTATTTTATAATGTTTATTTTTATTTTTATTTAAACTCTCAATTTTCAATTGATGAGTTGAAAGTACTACATAATACCATTTATTTTCTTAAATAAATAATTGGGCAAGATTTCTCTGAAATTGGAATCATTCAATTGAATCTCTAACATCAATAACTCTTGCGGTGTAGGTAATTTCTCTGAAATTGAATCTCGATTGTGATTTTCATTGATTGTTACCATCATCCACCTTTACTAATTCATTTGATTCAGAAGAATGGACAAGATTTATGTTGAATTGTTAATCCAACCATGTAGAGAATTTTCAAATTCATTTGATGAATTTTTTCAGGGGTCATTGAAAGAGTTTCTAGAATGAAGATTTGACGAGTGCAGAAGAACAATTTCGCCATTTGTTTCATTCTTTATTTTTTCAAAATTTTTAGCTGGTTCTTCTAAATTTGATATTTTCATTATATTGTAAAGGAATCCATGAAACATAAAATAAGAAAAAAAAAATATCAGTGATATGCATATAATATAAATAATAAAAAATTTAATATTAAAAAAGAAAAAGAAAAAGAAAATGTTATTTTAGGCTATAAAATGTATTCTCACATTGATATTTTTAATTCTCAATTTTCAATTGATTAATAGAAAATAAATGATATTGTGGAGATGAGAAAAGAAAATAAGAAGATAAATAAAAATTATAAAACAAAAAAATAAAATTGATTATGAAACTGTCGTTAGTTTTAGGTTATGAAGCGTATTTCTCATATTATTATTGTAAACTCTCAATTTTCAATTCATTTATTGAAAATAAATGGTATTGTGTAAATGGTTGCTCTTCCATGTTGGAAGAGGTCCCTGTCTGCTGGGATGATGTTCTCCCCCCTATTTTCTCCTCTGTAGTTAATGAGGTTGTTGACTCTACCTCTTCTCTTAGTGCTTTTTCTTCTTTAGTTAATGAAGTAGGTGGTTCTATCTCATTAAAAAGAGTTAACTGAAGTTGTCAATTTTAGTCTAGCTCAATTAGTTAAGACATCATATCCTCAACCAAATGTTAGAGATTCGAATCCACATCCATGTTGTTAACTAAAAAAAACTTCACATATTGTAATCAACATTTTTATTACACCGTAAAAAATCAGTAAGAAAAATATAGACAAAATGTCACTCATATGTCTTTTAAACTTATTTAATAAGTGTACAATTTTTATTTATTAATTTCAATATGTCTTTTTAATTTCTTGATATCCATAACTTTTTTAAAAAATACATCAACATCAACATTATATCAATATGTTTTTTTAGACATTTTCATAAAACTAACACTTCAACATTTTCGTCAACATCATTATCTTAACCCTTACTTGTGACCGAATCTCGATGTTAGTCCATGCTCTACATCCCCATCCACCAACTACCATATGGGAGAAATTTGTACTGTCCTCCCCTAAAAAAAGAAAAGATCTACCTAATGATTTTCAATCAGTACCATAGCATTTAACTTTACAAATCATTCCATTACAATTCTTAAAAAAAACCAAACAAAGAACTATTTTAACAATAGTTTTCCAAGACAACCCAGTAGCAGAAAAATTATTCAAGGAGAATGAGACACGTGATTTGGCAGTTTTGTACTAGTAAATGTAGGAGATAGAAACTAACTAAAAAAAATTGATTTTACCATACATTCAAGAGTTTATAAATGCGCTGTTATAATATGTGCCCCATTAAATAAATTTTTTAGTTGACAAAGCTGAGGCATTTGAAAATGTGAATCATGAGATGTGTGAGGATGAGTCCACATGTGTTCATATTTCACTCCAAGAAAGGACAACCTTTTTTCTGCTATAAATACCATCCCCAAGTTCCTCCTCTCCAAACCACCTTCTTTAGCATTTTCAAAGAGAGAGAGAGAGGAAAAAAAAAGAATTTGAAAGAGAGAAAATGTTTGGAATTGGGAAGAATATCATAGAGGGAGCCTTGAACACTACTGGAGATCTTGCTGGCTCTGTTATCAATGCTGGAGGTAACATTATAGATAGAGTGTCCCATCTTGGAGGAAATAAGATCAAAGGGAAAGTCATTCTTATGAGAAGCAATGTTTTGGATTTCACTGAATTCCATTCCTCACTTCTTGATAACTTCACTGAGCTCTTGGGTGGTGGTGTTTCTCTTCAACTCATCAGTGCCACTCATGCTTGTAATTTCTCTTTCTCAAATCTATCTATATTTGTAGTATTTGTTAGAGTGTCGATATAATTAAATTTACCATAACCCATCAACTTAAGCTTTTGGGTTGATTAGTGATTTAACATAGTATTAGAATAGGAAGTCCTGTGTTTGAACTTCTGTAAAGTCGTGTGTTGATATAATAAATTTACCATAATCCATAACTTACGCTTTTGGGTTGATTATCGGTGATTTAACAATACTGAGTTCTCTACATATTGTTTTGATGATTAAATTGTAATGAAATTCACAGCCAAGGACTCGCGAGGGAAAGTTGGAAATCGGGCGTTTTTGGAGAGGTGGCTAACTTCAGTCCCACCGCTGTTTGCTGGAGAGTCTGTGTTCCAAATTAAGTTTGATTGGGACGATGACTTTGGATTTCCGGGAGCTTTCTTCATTAAAAATGGTCATACAAGTGAGTTTTTTCTCAAGTCTTTCACTCTGGAAGATGTTCCTGGGTATGGAAGGATTCATTTCGACTGTAACTCATGGGTTTATCCTTCTGGAAGATACAAGAAAGATCGTATTTTCTTTGCCAATAATGTAATTAATTTCTTTTCCCTTATTATTCTCTCTCTTCTCTCCTCTCTTTCGTCAAGATTTAAGTTTTTTATGAAATTATTCACGTAGACGTATCTTCCAAACGAGACACCAAATCCACTTCGTAAGTACAGAGAGGAAGAACTAGGCAACCTTCGAGGAGATGGAACTGGAGAGCGAAAGGAATGGGATAGAATCTATGACTATGATGTCTACAACGACCTTGCCAATCCTGATGATGGTGACCACCAACCCATTCTCGGAGGGAGCCAATACCCTTACCCTCGTAGAGGAAGAACGGGAAGACCACGAGCGAGAAGAGGCAAGATTATTATTTTTTAATCATCACTACCTATCGATATATAGGAATCTACCTGCTCTTACCATTCAATTGTTGACAACAAAGAGAGAAAAAGTGGGAGACAGGAAGATTCCTGCATATCGATATACAACCAAATATAATGCTTCGTTAACATGGTAAAGTCATATTCTCACATCTACAGACCACAACTATGAGAGTAGATTGTCGCCATTGATGAGCTTAGACGTATATGTACCAAAAGATGAAAATTTTGGACACTTAAAGATGTCGGATTTTCTGGGCCATACATTGAAGGCAGTCTCCATATCTATCCAGCCAGGACTTCAATCTATCTTTGATTTAACTCCAACCGAATTTGACAAATTTAAGGAAGTTGATAATCTCTTTGAACGAGGGTTTCCCATTCCATTTAATGCTTTTAAGAACCTCACTGAGGAGCTCACACCACCCTTGTTCAAAGCACTTTTGAGGAGTGATGGTGAAAGATTTCTCAAATTTCCTACTCCCCAAGTTGTCAAAGGTAAAAATATGTATCTTTTTTTTTTTTTTTTCATAAAATGTATTTTTAGATTAGGAATTTGAACCCTCAATTAACAATTATTAATTGAAATTCATTGAATTAAGTAGAGATTTAATATTTACTAATACACTTTTGTTGATTATCTAATGATTTGGAACAGATAATAAATTTGGTTGGAGGACAGATGAAGAATTTGCGAGAGAAATGTTAGCAGGAGTCAATCCTCTAATAATTCGTCGGCTTGAAGTAATCTTAACAAACTTAACGTCAATTTTCTCTAATGGCATTATTCTTTCAAGTTCTAATCTCAATTTATTAATTGATTTTATTTTTACATTTAAAGGTTTTTCCACCATCAAGTAAGTTGGACTCAAAAGTTTATGGGAATCAAAAAAGTGCAATCACTGAAGAACACATAAAGCATGGTTTGGATGGACTCACGGTTGATGAGGTGATTCAAAGGATATGAGTTTTTTTTTTTTTTGGATCTTCTAATATTTTCAATGAAAATAACGAATAAGGAATTGTTGATTGGGTTGAATAGGCAATCAAACAAAACAAGCTCTACATTTTGGATCATCATGATGCATTGATGCCATATCTTAGAAAAATAAATTCAACATCTACAAAAACATATGCCACAAGAACATTGCTCTTGTTGAAAGATGATGGCACTTTGAAGCCTTTAGTTATTGAGTTGAGTTTGCCACACCCTCAAGGAGATGAACTTGGTGCGATTAGAAAACTCTACTTTCCAGCGGAAGTTGGAGTTGAAAGCTCTATTTGGCAACTGGCTAAAGCTTATGTAGCTGTAAATGATGCTGGGTACCATCAACTTATCAGTCACTGGTATGTATCTTTCAAAATAATTCTTTAATACCAACATATTAATTATCGTTTTTCTTTTATGAGATTATGAATTCTAACACTTTGAAACTTTAGGTTGCATACTCATGCAGTACTTGAACCTTTTGTTATTGCAACACATCGACAACTGAGTATGCTTCATCCAATTCATAAGTTACTTGTTCCTCATTACAAAGACACCATGTTCATAAATGCATCAGCAAGACAAATTTTGATTAATGCCAATGGTCTTCTTGAATCGACCCATTTTACATCAAAGTATTCTATGGAATTGTCATCTTACATATATAAGGAATGGACCTTCCCTGACCAGGCACTACCTACAAATCTCATCAAGAGGTAAATATCATGGCCATGATTTTCCTTATCAATGTATATTTCTTATTTGATGATGAAAATCGTACGTATATTTACTTCCTTTATGCCTTTGGTTTGTTTAGAGGATTAGCAGTTGAAGACTCAACTTCCCCCCATGGAGTTCGACTGCTAATAAATGATTATCCATTTGCGGTTGATGGGCTTGAGATTTGGTCAGCAATCAAAACATGGGTTACAGATTATTGTTCTCTCTACTATAAAGATGACAAGGCAATTCAAAATGATTTTGAACTCCAATCTTGGTGGAAGGAACTAAGAGAGAAAGGTCATGCTGATAAGAAAGATGAACCATGGTGGCCAAAAATGCAAACTTTAGCAGAGCTAATTGAAACATGCACTACTATCATATGGATTGCTTCAGTTCTCCATGCAGCAGTCAATTTTGGGCAATATCCTTATGGAGGCTATGTTCTCAATAGGCCAACTACAAGTCGCAGGTTTATGCCTGAAGTTGGCACTGCTGAGTATAAGGAGCTTGAGTCAAACCCTGAGAAGGCTTTCCTGAGAACGATTAGTTCAGAACTAACGGCACTTCTTGGTATCTCAATAATTGAAATTTTGTCAAAGCATGCTTCTGATGAGGTCTATCTTGGGCAAAGAGCAACAATTGATTGGACATCGGATAAAATTGCATTGGAAGCCTTTGAAAATTTTGGAAAAGAGCTGTTTGAAGTTGAAAATAGAATCATGCAAAGGAATCAAGATATCAATTTGAAAAATCGATTTGGACCTGTTAACATGCCGTACACCTTACTTGTTCCATCAAGTACTAAAGGACTCACTGGTAGAGGAATTCCCAACAGTATCTCTATCTAAGCTCATCAAATAAGTGTTTCATGGGAGCTCTGTAATTTGATGGTCGCAAATTACACATTTTAAGCTACCCACTTATGAGGAAATTAAATAAAAGACCATATTTATCGTTTCAAGTAGCCTTTAGGCTTGGATTTTGAACTCCAAAATTTATGTACTACTTCGTACTACTATATAATGAATAAAATGTTGTTGTGTTTTATGAATATTGCTTCAATATCACAAGAGGCAAAAGCATTTATCAGCATTAAAATGAGATTGTGTGACATTTCTTGTACAAATATTAGATATTCCATAATTTTTCTTTTGAATTTTTTTGCTAAAATATATAGCAAACAACTTTGAAAATTTTGAGAAATTTTGGTTTTGAACTATATATATATATATATTTGTTTTGAAATCTAATATAGAAATTTAAAAGGCACAATAATTTTCTAATAAAGCACATATGGTTTAGAATCTCTTTGTACGAAATTGGTTTAAATATTATTTTAGTCATTGTACTATCAGTTTTGTTCATTTTAGTTCTAGTACTTTCAAAAAGTCCATTTTGGCCCATACAATATTTGAGAAAATACTGGTGGTGTGGAATCAGTAGGTGCACCCAATCATCCCAACTAGGTTGGCCCAATTTAGCACCCTCATCATCTGTCTCCGCCCCCAAAGTCAATTCATTCATGATTCAAAAAGTATGTAAGAAGCATACATGACAAAAGAGTCAAAGGGAGGGGGCTAGAAAAAAGCTCGCCAATTCAGAGCAATGTTAGAAGCATCATAATTTACAAAAAAAAATTGATTTTATGCACCAAGATAATTTCAACCTTTTCAACCTTTTCATTATAGTCTCTTTACTCTCAAAAAGTCCATTTTGGTCCTGTACATTTAATAGGTGATCATTTTAGTCCTTGTTTTCAAACTTTTTACTCAAATTATATACACAATGAAAACCCTTTAATATAAAGTTATGGCTACATTTCAAGGAATTGTTTGAGCATATTTCCCTATTGACATTGTCATGAAAAAAAAAGAAAAAAAGAAATTGAAAAGACCAAAGTGATCACTCTTTAAAAGTATAGGGTCTAAAATTGACATTTTAAAAGCACAAGGATGAAAATGAACAAAAGCTTAAAGTAAAAGGTCTAAAATTGACATTTTCAAAGTATAAGAACTAAAATAAACAAAAGTTAAAGTACACGAATCAAAATAATATATAAAGCTAAAAAAATTAAATAATATTTAAAGCTAAAAAATTTCATGAGTAGTCCTAATGAAATTAGTTAAGTAAAATTATTAAGATACTCCTAACATTGAGCTAAGAATATACAAACAGAACTTATATATGAAAAAGAACACACTTGCATTAAAATGATCATTGTTTAATCGTTGCTTCGGCTAACAATTTTGTTATATAAAGAACCTTTTCATCAAAATTATCAATAAATGTAAATAACCATTTAAAATGTTTAATTTTCTAAATAGTTTTTAAGAAATATAAATGTTATAAAGAAAAGTAATGGTAATTTTTTCCTTGGTGTCTTTTTTAATTCAGTTGCTCTCAACATACATTAGCATAAGTTCATGGATGCATTACTCAAAAAAAAATAAAAAAAAATGCTGCAATTAACAATTAATTATTGTTGTCGTGAGTTATTATATATCATTCGTGTTGTTTGTCATCATCAATAAATAATTTTAGCTTGGAAATAATTTTTGGTGTCCTTTTGTGTTGCCCCATTTTCTCTTTTTAGCATTCCAAGATATCTGAAAGATTGCCCAATAAACTACGTTTGTCACATTCCTCTCTTTCCAACCCATGCAATGGGTACTAAAAGAGTGAATAAGGTTACATGCTAAATTAAAATTCATTTTATAATTTTTTTAGAAAATTAATTCAAATATAAAACAATCGAACGAATAAGCACTCAACAATCCAATAATTAAAAAATAAATAAGCAAACCTAACATTCTATTTAACCAACTAAAAATATTTAAGTAGCAGAAAAAAGTGTATGGATGAAGAGAGAGAACATAAAAAACTTTATAATGATTCAAAAATTCCTACCTTACTCCTGAAAGATTTCTACTAAGACATAAAAGTACCATATGTGTTGTAAGGGTTTCATTTTGTCTCAAGTACAATCAAGGATGGAAATATTGCCGATATGGACCAACATATCCGCGATGTATAAAAAAGACAGGGACCTCAACAAAGTGGCGGATCCATAATTTTTTGTCGAGGAGGCTTGATATATTTTGATATTAGTTTGTTCAATATATAATATATATGATTGAATTTTATATAAATATTATATAAAAAAAGAAAATGAAAATTGAAATAATAAAGTCCATGAACTTTGAGATATGTGTCTATATGATCCCAGAACTTTTAAAATATTAAATTTAGTCATTGAACTTTCGAATTTTTAAAAATTCATGATCTACTAGACACAAAGTTGAAATTTTAGGGTTTCATTAGGCATAAAATTCAAATTTATATCTAATAGTTCGATTAATTTTTAAAATTTTTGACTTTGCTACAGATTTATTAGACACAAAATTGAAAGTTCAGGGACCTATTTGACACAAAATTGAAAGTTTAACGATCTATTAGACACTTTTGAAAGTTTAATGACCAAATAAACACAAACCTCAAAGTTCAAAGATTAAACTTGTAATTTAACCTAGAATTATTTAAAGGAGATTTAGGAATGATTATGAAAAAAATAAAATTCTTAATGATTTTTTTTTTTGAAAATTTATTAATGATTTCTTTCAAATGAAAAAATATATATTTTTTAATCAAAAGAAGTAATGTACTAAAAAAATTAAAAAATCCAAAAAAGTATTAAAGTTATTAATATATATATAAACAATAAAGTATATTAAAAAAGAATCTAAAAAATGCTGATCTGAAAGCTCGGGCGTGCAAGTAGTATAAAAACTAAAAGAAAATTAAAAAATGCCAAAAGTTGGACTCAAACACAGGCACCGACGAGAGCCTAATAGGGGGGGCTAGGCATTTGTGCCATCAGAGCCAACACTTAAATATGTTGTTCATGATGAAATATTATATATACTGTGGATATTTTACAATATCTTGACCAAATATTAAAATGTCTATTGATATATCCATAAATCGGAAGGTTTGACATCAACATTAAGAACTAATCGATATCTCCAATATTTCGTTTAAATAACTATAAAACATAAAAAAAAAATGTCATCAATTAGTCATCAACAAAAATATAAATATTACTAATAAAATCTACAACTTGTTTTAGAACGTGAAAAAAATTCAATTATTAATTTAAATAATTTTTATAAATTTTTTAATTTACAAAATATATGTATATCCATATTTTATCGATGTGTCTATCGATATATTCATAAAATTCAAAATTCGATATCGATGTCGAGATGATGTTTGATTTTGAGGATATTAGGTTTTTAGATAGATTTTTTTTTTTTTTTTTTGAAAAGATTAGGTTTTTAGATAGATGTTCGTGTGGTCGCACGCGAAAATATGCATGTTTGTTGCATGCTTGCACTTGCAGCCTACAGTTCCCAAGAGAAAAGGTTATGATATATTGATATTGTTATAATATATAATTTTTTTTGTTTCATTATCATACCCATGATATTAAATTTCCGTCGACATGTCGACATTTCCATCGATATTTTCACATGTCCATGGGTTCGACATCGATATAAGGGGGAATCGACATTTCCACTATATCGTACAAAATCGATGAAATATTAAAAAAAAATAGTAAGAAAAATGTAACTTAATGTGAATATAATATTGTAATAAGTATTTTAACTCATTTAAAAAGTGTAAAATGTTCATTTATTAATTTAAATACTTTTTTTGAATTTTTTGTTTTTAAAATTTTTCCAGAAATATCCATCGACATCGACATTTTATCGATATTTCCATCGACATTTCCATAAAATTGAGACATCGACATTTCCGTTGACATCGACATTTAAAACCTTGATCATACCATCGTGGTTCTCAACTTCTCAGGCATATGAAAATGATTTAAAAGAAGGTAAATTAGAGTAATATTGTGTTTAAAAAATAAAATTGAGAAAACAAGTACTTTTAAACCTGTTTAGGAAAAGCAAGTAAAGAGTTGGAAAGAATTAATATATATATATATATATATCCTACTTTTTTTTTATTTCTTTTAATTTTATTTATTTGTTTATAATTTTCTAATTTATTACATGGTTTTTTTTATTTTATAAAACCCATTAACATTTTAAAAGAGTGCCTATTTCCAAAAAAATTTTAAAAAATTCATTAAATATTTTTTTCTTTTTTTTTTCTTTTTTTTTTTTTGCAAAAGTTGATTATACCTAAATTTTTTGTTTAAGCCATTAAATGTTATTTACAAAATTTGATTTAAATAATATTATAATTTTACAAATATTATACTATACATCTTCTAAAAAAATGCATTAAAGTTTAAAAATACATAATTAAATGCATAAGAAAAAAAAATTTTCTTCTTTCCTAAGCTAGTAAATGTTTTTTTAAAAGATGATCCTAAAACTTCCATAATTTTACAAGTTGTAACTATAAATTTTTTTCTTTATTTTTTAATTAAAAATTTTGAGAATAAATTTATACTCAATAATGTTTTGGCTTCATTATTTTTATTTTACTTATTTTATTTTATTTTTTTTCGAGCCTAACTTGTAAAAATTTTACTTTACAAGTTAAGCCTAAGTTGTCAAAAAATTTATACTAAAAAAATAATTTCCCAATTAGACTTAATTTGTAAAATAAACCCTAAACCCTTAACTTGTAAAATATATATTTTTTACAAGTTAGACTCAAAATTAAATAAAATAAAATAAGTAAAATAAAAATAATTGAGCCAAAACATTGAGTATAAATTAACTCTCAAAATTTTTAATTAAAAATAAAGAAAAAGATGTATAGTTACAACTTGTAAAATTATGGAAGTTATAGAATCATCTTTTTTTAAAAAATATTTACTAGCTTTAGAAAAGAAGAAAAAATTTATTTGCTTATGCATTTAATTATGTATTTTTTTAAAATTTAATGCATTTTTTAGAAGATGTATAGTATAATATTTATAAAATTATAATATTCTTTAAATCAAATTTTGTAAAGAACATTTAATGGCTTAAACAAAGAATTTAGGTATAATAAACTTTTGCAAAAAAGAAAGAAAAAAACATTTAATGGATTTTTTTTAAAAAAAATTGGAAATTGGCACTCTATTAAAATGTTAATGGATTATATATATATATATATATATATATATATATATATAAGTTAACTATTTAATAAGTTAGAAAAATATAAATAAATAAATAAAATTAAAAAAAAGTAGGATGCGTCTCTGCCAGAGATGCATCCCAAAATGCATATCTTTAAGAGACGTAGTCAAATAAGGACAAAAAAACTACTTGCTTTTTCTAAACAAGTTTAAAAGTACTTGTTTTTTCTAATTTTTTTTAAACACAATATTGCTCTAATTTACCCTTTAAAAGATCAATTGGCTGCAATTTTCTTTCTTTTCTTTCTATTTAACTTTTTGTTTTGATTTTATATTTTCTACTTAATTAAAAAATTCAAATAAATGGTTTGAAATTGTAATATATATATATATATATATATATATATATATAAAGATTGTTTTGTTTAAATTTGTATTACTCAAAAGATCAATAACAAAAACCTACAAATCTCTCACTATTCCAACATAAATTCTTTCTTTTTAACACTTCAAAAGGTCACACATTGAACTTTCGGGTATTCGCATTACTATTTTCTATTGTAGTAATAAACATGTTTGACTTTAAGTTATTGATGTATATGTTTAAAATGACAGTTTATAACTTAAATAAGCATTTTATAAAGTTTTCATCAAGTAATTCAACAGATTTTCTATCAATTTCTATGATACTCCTGATTTTTCTTGAAATATATATCGATATACCAAATATCCATCAATATATTCGTATAAAATTGAATTATCGATATTGGCATTGACATTGATATTCATACTTGAGTAAAATACGTTAGAGACATTTTGACCAAAAACAATATATTGGTTTCTCACACAAGTATATTATTGTCTACTACCACTCCTTTTTTTAGATGATCGTAACAGATCATATACAAAAACTATAAATTTTTATATAGTAGACAAATTCTTAACTTTTGTTTTTTTTATATCTAATAATTTTAGGGGAGAGGTAAATTAGAGGCAAATTAGGGAGACAATTGCTTCTAGTTATTTCTTTGCTTCACGGTAAATATTATAATGAAAGAATAGACCTAATCAGCTTAATATAACTATTCTAAAAAAGATTAACCTTGCTAATCCGAGCCTAGCTTAGTTAGTTCGATTCTTAAACCTTGCAATTATTGAACTAAAAAAATATTAACATTACCTAATTTTTATTATAAAATTGCATAATATAAATCAATTATTGGTTTAGAATCATTATTGAAATCGGTGATGTTAATTTACCAATGTGGTTGACAGCTATGGTTTATTACTTTGAACGGCAAATGAAATCTCTAGCTGCATGCTAGTTTTTCGTAAAATCCTCCGATAAATATATGAATAAAAGGTTAAATATATAAAAATCATTAGCTTAGCATTTTGAATTTAGTAGTATTGTAATAATATCAAATGAGGAGATTGTGTGTTTAAACCTCTTATAATATCATTTTTCCCTTAATTAAAATTGATAGTAAAGACTTACATTACTAATTTGAGTATAACTCAACTAGTTAAGACATTATATCATCGCCTAAAATGTCAAAGTTTTGAATTCACACCCTCATATATTATTGAACTAAAAAAGCTTGCATTTAAATATAATTAGTATAGTCTATTAGTTGAAAAAACAAATATATATGATCATTATAATAAAAAATTATCAATCTGAGCATAGCTTAAGTGGTTAAGACATTGAACTCTCAACCTAAAGGTCAGAGGATCGAATCTTCACCTCCACATATTGTTAAACTAAAAACATTATAATAAAAATTTGTTTGAATATAAGAATATTGTTCCCATCACATATTTTTTAAACTTTTAGTTCATGATTAAAAAAAAAAAAAATCTAAGACGTAGAAAAGATTTTTAGTTCAAGAATAAAAGTATAAAACGTATAGTTATTGTTCATAGAAAATGTATAATTATTGTTAAAGGTTATCTAACAAACGGTTAAGGCACTTATTACTTTCTCATAGTTTCAGAAATTAATGACGACCATGGTATGAGAAATTATTCAAGGAATTGAAACAATGAGGTTGATGGTTCAATAGAAGAGAATTAAAAAGGTTGTTTCAAAACTTGCATAGAACGATGATTAATAAGTAGCAAATAGGTTTTGAACCCCATCTAATGGGTTATTAGGAGTAGCCACATTGTGACATTCACATCCAATAATTTTTCAATGGCATTTAATTTAACTCTACTTTGACCAATTTTTATTAACGACACTACCACTCTTAATTAAAATCAATAAATAGTTTTTTTTTTCCTCAAAAGGGGAATTGAAGTATCCATGCACGTACCCTTTATGAGAAAATGGTGAAACAACTTTCTGATAAGGTTGGATTTGATCAATTGAATAATGGGAGGAATATATTATTTTTAAAGTTATGAATTGACAACATATTTTGGATGGGTGAAATAATTCAACTGAAGGGAATAATCCAACATTTTCACTACATAGGGGTGTATTATGTGTTTAAACAAACAAAAAATAAATAAATATAACGTCTTTCTAACGTCAATAGAGCAAGTAATTAATAATTAATTAATTCAATTCTTGTATTCTTTCTAACAAAAAAAAAAGTTTAGGTACCTATTCAATATACTTTTTAAAATTTAGAGACTTATTAGATACAAAATTGAAAGTTTAAGGACTAATTTAATATTTTTAAAGTTTATAGGCTTATTAGATACAAAATTGAAAGTTTAGGGACCTGTTAAATATATTTTTTAAAATTTAGAGACTTATTAGATCGAAATTAAAAATTTAAAGACCAATTTGACATTTTTAAAGTTTACGGACTTATTAGACACAAAATTAAAAGTTTATAGATCTATTAGAAACTTTTTAAAGTTTAGAAACTTAGTAGACACAAACATGAAATATTCAGTACTAAACTTGAAATTTAACTATTTATTTTCTTTAATTCATTCATTGTAATTCTTTTAAGTATATTTTTCATTTCTTATTTTGGTTTGTCATGATTGTTTTTTTTTCTTTCATTTTGTACTTTTTCTTTATTTTTTTAGTTTATCTTTGATTTTTTAAAACCAAAAACATCACTCTTAAGAACCCCCCCCCCCCCCCCCCCCCCTTATAGATGTAATATACATTTCGTTTTTTGAGAAAATTCCAATAGGTTTATCCCAAAATTTGATAAACATACAGTTTACTAATAAAGTTATAATAATTGTGAGAGACCATTCAAAAAAATATATAATAATTGTGAGAGCGGGTATAAATTGTATTTTCTAAATGATTTTATTTTTAAAATGTGTTATAATATGTATATTTATCTTTTAAAAATGAAAAAGTTTTTTCTTAGTTTTTAAAATTGTAAATTTTTAATCTTATAAAGTGGCTTAGCTTATGGAGAGAATAAACTTGTAATTTTCTTTATTGCCTCTCATTCAATATGCAATTCTAATTTTGACTGTTCAAGTTTTTTTTTTTTTCAATTACATAATTTAATGTAATTAAAGCTATTGTATCTATAAATGCTATTAAATAAATCTATTGTAGCTTTTTGAATAAATGCTATTAATTAAAGCTATTGTATCTATAATCTGTTGTAGTGACAATAAGCTTTAATTATTTACTTTTAAATTTATGAAAATATATTCATATCATTTGATATTTCTCATTTCTTGTTTTATTTTTCACTTTCAACTCTTAAATATATTTATAGAAAAAGAACATCTTAACGAACAATAATGTATTTACTTTTTAAAAAACAATTATTAGTACAAGTTGATTTATTTTTTACTTTTGATTATTTGCATATTATATATCAAATCATTTTTAAACTGCGCATTATTTTAAAATATTTAAAAATACGTGCAATGTGAGTTCTAATTAGTTTTTTTTTTATAAAAGGATTACAAGTTAGTTTGGTTGTGAGTTAATGATTTGATTTCAAAAAAAAGTAATACAATACTTATGGCTCTAGGTCTCAAAAAAAAAAAAAAAAATTCATTATTGCTCTAAACAACTTTTCAAATGAGGAACAATTTCTCTAGTTGGGATGATTGGGTGCACCTATTCCTCTTCTCCAGTATTTTCTTCAAACAAATGAGGAACAATTTCTCGTAAAAGGAAAAAGAGCAATTATTTGAGGTCGTACTCCATTATATATAATAACAAGACAGAATACTTTACTAAAAAAAGAAAACAAAACAAAACAAAATTCTGCCATTTCTAATATGATTAAATTTAAAAAAGAAATAGAAAAAAACTTAAATAAAACTATTTTGATAAGAATATCATGAACAGGGACGTTGTCAAGAAACAAAGGAAGAGAGCAATTAAAAAAATTAAGTAATTACTAACCGCTATTTTTTATAATAATTTAATTAGTTCAGACATATATTATCGACCAAGAGTTCATAAGTTCAAATTCCTTCACTTCTATGTGTCGTTGAACTAAAAATAATTAACATTCTAATAACAATTTTCTTTTGGTTTTTTTTTTTTTTTTTTAAATTTTAAAAAATGAGCTTAATATATTGTTACTCGTATTCTTTGTTTAGTTTTTTACATTTTAAAAATATTTTTAAAATCTAAGACTAATTTCAAAAATAAAAATAAGTATCGAAAATTATTTCTTTTCAGTTTTGAAATAATAAAGAAAACATAATTAAATAGATACTATAAATTTAATTTCCAAAATAGAAAATTAACAAAAAAATATTATCAAGAGTCTTAAAATTTTCTTATATCTGAACTTAAAAAGAAAAGAAGAAGAAGAAGAAAAAATCTTATATCTTATTTCTAATTTT
This sequence comes from Trichosanthes truncata, assembly GCA_033996785.1. Taxonomy (NCBI): domain Eukaryota; kingdom Viridiplantae; phylum Streptophyta; class Magnoliopsida; order Cucurbitales; family Cucurbitaceae; genus Trichosanthes; species Trichosanthes truncata. Next base: position 38,404,981 of record JAWPNB010000004.1, on the reverse strand, counting down.
TCAATTATATTAATAAACACATTCTTTTATTATTTTGTACTTTAATTTTACAATTCAGATTTTAGAGAACGAGGAAAAAAAAAGAAAAGAAGAGGTATCGTATTTCTCTTTCTAATCAATTACAGGATAAAAAAATAAGGCAAAAAGTTAAGAAATAAAAAATGATAATTACTAAATACATTTCCCATTCTTCTCTTAGAAAATAAAAAACATAATACAGGAAATAGATGCGAAAACGACTCCTAAAATTTCATTTTTTATTTTGAATTTCAACAAAGAAAACAAAAGATTATTATATATATATATATATATATATATATATATATATCTATATAAACGAAGAATTGATTATATACCATTTCATTCTTAAAAAAAACACAAAAATAATTTTTTTTAGTTCAACAAATAGAGGGGTGAAGATTAAACTTTCACTTTAAGAAAAGTGATTATACTTTTCACTCTAAGAAAAGTAATGAATGTATTATTTACTAAATTATGCACATATTGACAATTAAAAATATAGTTGAATTTTATGAAATAGAAAATTGTGTTTATATATTATTCCTTTTAGCATAACAAATGTGGAGATTGAAATTGAATAACCTTGACTTGAAGAAAACTATTTTTTTTTATAAAAAAGATACTTCATTGATGGGTATGTGAGAAACATACAAAGGGAGAGACTAGAGGAAAGCTATCCAATTTAAAGCAATTGTAGAAGTATCATAGTTACAAAAGAGCTGGGATTTGGAGTTCCAAAAAGCGGCAGTGATGAAGATGTCTTCCCAAAGGAGAGAAGAAGGCTTTGAACTGTCATTAAAGATCCTGTTATTTCGTTCAAGCCAGATGTTCCAGAGGATCGAACCAAAAATATTGGACCATAAAATGTTGTGCATAATAGCAAGAGGAAAAGCAAGACAATTCATGATGTAAACTTCAATCCTGTCTGACTGATAATTGAGGACACTTGAGCTACTCAAAACATTGTCCCAAAGGATAGCGGCAAAAGGATAGTGAATGAAAATATGATCCAACGTTTCTGTGTTCTTTTTACAGAGGACACACCAATTTGGGTTGAGACAAAATGATGGGCAACGGAGTTGCACTTTGTTAGCTGTGTTCAAGCCTCTAAGCTAAAGAGTCCATATGAAAAATTTGCATTTCTTTGGGAAGAAAGTCAACCATAAATTACCATTTGTTAACAAAGGAGAATGAGTGACATCATTTGAAAGAAGATTCTTCATAGATTTAACTGTAAAAAAAACCTTTTGCATCACTAATCCATAGAACTCTATCATTACCATCAATAGACGAAAGACGCCTCCAGCTTTCAGAAATGGAAATCCAATGAAGTGCTTCTCTCTCCATTAAAGGTCTACGTGGATGAAAATTTCGAGACTCCGAATGAGAACTCCATGCCTCCTGAACAGATAATAATTTGTTTGAAGTCAAAGCAAAAAAAGGGGGATGGAGTAGATACAAACTTCCTAGAGAGAGAGGATGCTTGAGGTTGGGAAAGACATAGCAGAGGGCACGGCAGAAGCCGCCGGCGATATTGCCGGCACCGTCATAGGCGTCGACGGCAACCTTTTTGGTCGTTTCCCAAATATCAAAGGGAAGAAGATCAAAGGGAAGGTGGTTTTGATAAGAATCAGTGTTTTGGGTTTCACCGAATTCCATTCCTCACTTCTTGATTACTTCATTGAGCTTTTGGGTGGTCGAACTTCATTTCAACTCGTCAGTCTCATGCTTGTAAGTCTTTCACAAATTATTACCTCATAACTTATGATTATTCAAAGAAATTACCATCATATGACAAGAAGAAGAATCTATGCACACAAAAGAAAATTCAAAATTAATTGAATACAATATAATTAATTAGATATATAATATACCCATGAAGGACTAACACGTGGAGAAATTATTCGAAGAGGCTGCTACGTTGTGGCTGACAATTTCGCACATTTGCACTGTTGAATGTAGGAAAGAAAAATTGCAAAAGTACTTTCAATTTTGTTTCTAGTGGTTAGTATGGGGTATGAAGATTTTTTATTTTATATCCTACAATTATTAAGAGGCCGCCACAATTGAATAATTTTCCTAAACATGGGAGAGAAGTGAATGAATTTTATATATTTTTCGAAACTATGTAACTTTGACATGAGAGATGGACAACTTTATTGGGAAGTCTAACCCTAATTACAATATGATTGATAATTGATACTTGGTTTTCATAATCATTAAGATCGAACAAATTCTTATTTGTTGGGAGTGCAACCAAACTTCTACATCGGCTAGACAAGAGAAAAATTATGGATATATACGAACAACTATTTTTATTGGTATGAAATTTTTGGGTGATATCAAAAGTAAAGCCATCAGAACTTATTATTAAAGCGTGGTTAACCGTACTTATTCAATAGGCCACACTTTTGAATAAGAATTCTATAACTTCTAAGGTATTACTCAAATATAAATGAGTAAAACTCTTAAATCTCTCGCACAGTAATGAGTTTTGAATTGTTGTTTGATGATTGTAAAAATAGCAAACGACTCACGAGGGAAAGATGGAAGGCAAGTTTCTTTAGAAAGGTGGCTAACTTCACTCCCACCACTATTCACTGGAGAGTCAGTGTTTCAAGTCACGTTTGATTGGGAAGATAACTTTGGATATCCAGGAGCTTTCTTCATAAAAAAAATGGCCATAGAAGTGAATTCTTCCTCAAATCTCTTATTCTCGAAGATGTTCCTGGGAATTATTTCTACAGACATATGTTCCGAGTGAGACGCCAAATTCCACTTTGTAAATATAGAGAGGAAGAACTATTGAACCTTAGAGGAGATGGAACAGAAGAGCGTAAAGAATGGGACAAAATCTATGATTACGATGTCTACAATGATATTGCAAATTCATATGGTAGCCTTGCCCTTATTCGTCCCATTCTTGGTGGGAGTGAATATCCTTACCCTCGTAGAGGAAGAACAGGAAGACCATCCTTAAGGAGAGGCAAGACTTAGGTCTTGTTTCATAACCATTTGATTTTTGGCTTTTGGTTTTTGAAAATTAAGTCTACAAATACTCCTTCTACCTATGAATTTTTATGTTTTCTTATATACTTTTTAAATATGTTTTTAATAACCAAGCCAAATTTTGAAAACTAAAAAAAAGTAGTTTTTGTTTTTGAAATTTAGCTAGAAGCTCATATGTTTCCTTAAGAAAGATGAAAACTATTGTGGAAAAATTGTGAGAAAGCAAATACAATTTTTAAAAACCAAAAACCAAAAGCTAAGGCCCCGTTTGATAACCATTTGGTTTTTGATTTTTGGTTTTTAAAAATTAAGCCTATAAATACTATTCCCACATATGGTTTTACTTGTTTTGTCATCTACTTTTTACCTATGTTTTCAAAAACCAAGCCATGTTTTGAAAACTAAAAAAAGTAGTTTTCAAAAACTTGTTTTTATTTTTAGAATTTGGCTAAGAATTCAAATGCTTCCTTAATGAAGATGAAAACCACTGTAGATAAATTAGGAGAAAACAAGTTTAATTTTAAAAAACCAAAAACCAAAAACCAAATGGTTATCAAACGGGGTCTAAGACTCCATTTGATAACTATTTGATTTTTGAAAGTTATGCTTGTTTTCTCATCGTTTCTCTACAATAGATTTCATCTTTTCAAAAAAAAAACATTTGAATTCCTAACCAAATTCTAAAAACAAAACAAGTTTTTGAAACTACTTTTTTTAATTTTCAAAACTTAGCTTGATTTTTTAAAACATATGTAAAAAGTATAGAACAAAACAAAGAAATTCATAAGTAGAAGTAGTATTTATAAGCTTAGCTTAATTTTTAAAAATCGAAAATAAAAAACTATATGATTATCAAAGGGGCCCAAATTGTTATCAATGGGGCCTTAATATTTCATACTTGATTTAAAATGCTTAATATTTTATAACTACGAATCGCACTTCCTAGTTTGTGCAGTTTGAAAATCATACTCTTATATATTATAGAAATGGTTTCAAAACATCGGGTAAACTTTTCTACGGCTAAAATCGATTGCTTTCTTCTCTTTTTTTAAGATAACAACTGACTTATTGAATTAAATTCATTTGACTTGGTGAGGTAATTTCAACTTTAAACTTTTGATTTCATCTAAACTTTCTACCCTTGATTAGTCTAAACTTTCATCAAATCCTAGTTTTAACGTTGCATTTGGACTGGCGAGTAGTGAAATTTCTATCCTTAGATTAGTTAAATGTTTGTTTTTCTTTAAAGATTTGTGCTAGCTCTTTGACTTTTATATGGTTGAACGAGGATGTGGTACAAGTATTGTTTCTTATAGTCTATTGGAAACGTCAACGAGCCCACAATAATATTCACTCTAAATCTCACAATTTTGAAGAGAATAAACTTGTTCTCTTACGAAACTCAAGAACACACAAGAGAAGAAAATTGTTCTCTTGAATAACTCTATTTGAATTGCATTGTTTGGCTTCTCAATTGACTTAGTTACAAATGAGGGAAATGATCCCTTTATATAATACCCCAAAAGACACTTCTAAAAGACAAATTAAATAAGTACATGTATACATACTATTCATGTATCTTAACAAAAGAACCTTCATACATCTATGAATTCATGTATCTAGGAACTATATATTCATGTATGCGTATCATGAATCTAGCTTAATTTCGAACATCCTCTCATCAGCTAAAGTTCCATGACTCCAAGCTTCTCTTTCATTTTCAGAAACAAGTTAACTTTTAATGCCTTTGTGAATATGTCTGCAACTTGCTCTTGTGTTCTGCAATACTTGATGCATACTTCTCCATCTTTGATCAATTCTCTGATTGAATGATATTTGATATTTATATGCTTACTCTTTCCATGAAAAACTGAATTTTCCGCAAGAGCTATTGTCACAAAATATAATTGTCTCATTTTCTTGAGGACACTTAAGTTCTTGTAGTACCATTCTCAACCAAAGTGTTTGACAACTGGCTGTAGACAAAGAAATATATTCAGCTTCTGTTGTTGATAAGGCTACAGCATCCTGCTTCTTTGATGCTCATGAAACTGTGCCTGAACTAATATTGAACACATATCCAGAAGTACTTTTGTAATCATCAATGTTTCCTCCCCAATCACTATCTCTATAATCAACTAGAACATTGTCCATGTGTATTCTTATAGTGAATTCTATGATCAATAATTCCATGAATACATCGAAGAACTGTTTTTCTAGCGTTGGTTCAAAAACTCACTACGCAAGCATACGTAATTGTAGGTAGTAATTGGTAGACAAGGTCGGTCCCACAAGGACTAAATAATGGAAATTTTGCAAACTTGAGTGCCACTAATGCTAATTCTAAAGAAATTAAGCGACATAAAATTAACAAAAAACAAGAGACATAAGCAGCTAAAATTGATAATAAACAAGTCGAGAATCAAGTGACTAAGGTGCTGGAATTTATCAAATTTTACTGCTAAATTTGGCTCCCAGATGCTGTGCAATGCTATAGCATTGTGCAGCATTACTGCACTGTACTGTAGTCACGAAAAATCTTGAAAATAAATTCCAAAAATTAATTATAATCCTCGAATTGAAGTTTTAAAGCAAAGTTTAACATATGTTGGATAGCCAAATTTTCCTAAGTTTACAAGCCAAAAGTATATGTCTATACCCTTGAATTCATCCCTAATTCAAGACATGAGTCTACTTTGTATTGCCTACGCTATTTCCATTTATTTTAACCTTTTCAGAATTAAAACAAACTTGCATTCTTTCCTAAGTTCATCACTCTTAAGAAGTGTTGAGATTTATGCCCTAAAGCCTCGTAATTAATTAATTATTTAATAATTAATAATAATTTTAATTATTTTATTTGCAATATAATATTATCCATTATATGAAAAATCCAAAGTTATTAGTGCAATCTTGAACAGTATGTGGTTGACATACAGGAGGATCGTGTTTAATAAATAACCTAAAGAGTCATAGTATATGGATAAGGTTGGGTGCCTTATCCTGGTAACACTACTGATACGACCCACTTTGTAATAGTTACAAATGATTTGATCCAAATCATTCATGTGGAAACATGTGAGTGGGGGTATCTTATACAATGAGTTTGTATAAGACTGGACCACGAAATATTTAATCTCTCCTTATAAATCCGTTAATTGAGAAGATTAAATTTTCATTAGGATGATCATATGCGACTCGATCTTAATCCTGAGTGAGTTATGAACTCCTGCCTGTGAGGGCTTGTCCTTTGATTTGCATGGGTGAGAGTGGCTTTTGTAGCCGATTCAATATGCCTACCATTTTGGGGACTTGATCAAATAGGGAGCTGGGAACATAATCTTACAAGATGGAATTCACTCATTCCCATATAGGGTAAGTGGATGAGTAGTTCCCTTAAGTGCTGATTTCGGGACTTGAACAATGGGGCCCCACCCTCTCATTGGCCCGAGAGGGACTTAGTTTATAATTAGATTATAAACATATTGTTCATTAGAGGATCAGTGGTACTTAAGGTGCAAGATGTAATTATAGGGGTAAAACGGACTTTTGACCCAGCTGTAATTATGAACAACTCGTGAAGGATCGACTTGCATGTAATGATTATATCTGTGGACACAACTTGTCCTATAGTGCATAAGAGTGCAACTCTAGGTCTATAGTGAAGTGGCCTATAGTTAATGAATGAAAATTAATTAATTAAAGAGTTTAATTAAATAATTTTGTATCATTGGAGCTTATAATCTGTAGGCCCATAAGGTCCCCTTGCTAGCTCATAGTAACACTAAAAGATCAATTTAGTTGAAAGAAAAATTTGAAATGTTCAAATTAATATTTAATTTGAAGTGTTCAAATTAATATTTAATATATTAGATATATTAAATATAAAAGAGGAAAATATATTTATTGTATTTGGTACATTAAATATTAAAATTTGAAATGTTCAAATTAATATTGAATACATTAGATATATTAAATAAAAGAGGAAAATATATTTATTGTATTTGATACATTAAATATTAAAATAATTAATGTATATTAGATACATTAAATAAAAGATATTTATTAAATTTGAATTGAATTCAAATTAGGAAATAAATGTCGTAGGAGAATTTTAAACGGTTTGAATAAGATTCAAATTGGTTAGATAAATATATTTTAATATATTAGATATTAAAATATATTATTTAATTATTTTCCCTAGACCACTATAAATAGGACCCTAGGGGTGAGCCATTGTGCATTCTTCATACAACACACTCCTCAATAGAGAGAATTAGAGAATTCTCTCTAAACCTCTTCCTCTCCAATCCCTTGTGGATTTTCTTTCAAGAGGCTCCCACAAGCCTTGGTCCTGTGTTCGAGTCATAGCCAGGAAGACTTTGTGGAAGAGATAAAGATCCGCCAGAAGAATCTTCATATTTCGAAGGTATTTACTGCTTAACCCTTGTATTTTAGTTTAATTCTAAATAAATTAAAGACGATCCAATGCTTCCGCTGCGGGATGAAGAGTTCATTCCCTTCAAGAAGAACAAAAAGAAATTAAAAATAAAAAAAAACCATAAGAAAACTACATTTCTTAGCATTCCATAGCAAAAAGGACCCCAAAAGTAGTGTTATGGCTCTATAAATTCCAGCCTAAGAAATTAGTTCATGGCTTTTATAAGGAAAATAAATAGAAACAAGCTACTACTCATAAACATCTTAGGTTTAAACGAAAATTCACAAAATAACGACCCTAGGAACAACTTAGCCAAAAACTTGTTGGTTCAAAAACTCACTACGCAAGCATACGCAATCGTAGGTAGTAATTAGTAGACAAAATCGATCCCACGAGGACTATATAATGCAAAATTTGTAAACTTGAGTACCACTAATGCTAATTCTAAAGCAATTAAGCGACATAAAATTAACAAAAAACAAGTGACATAAGCAGATAAAATTGATAATAAACAAGTCGAGAATCGAGTGACTAAGGTGCTGGAATTTATGAAATTTTACTGCTAAATTTAGCTCCCATATGTTGTGTAATGCTATAGTATTATGCAACATTACTGCACTGTGTAGTAACAGAAAATCTTGAAAATAAATTCCAAAAATTAATTATAATCCTCAAATTGCAATATTAAAGCAAAGTTTAACACATGTCTATGAAAACCCAACTTTCAAATACATGGATAGCCCAATTTCCCTAAGTTTACAAGCCAAAAGTATATGTCTATACCCTTGAATTCATCCCTAATTCAGGACATGAACCTACTTGTTTTGTCTATGTTATTTCCATTTATTTTAACCTTTTCAGAATTAAAACAAACTTGTATTCTTTCCTAAGTTGATCACTCTTAAGAAGAACAAAAAGAAATATAATAATAAAAAAAAACCCATAAGCAAACTACATTTCTATAGCATTCCATAGCAAAAATGATCCCATAAGTAGAGTTATGGCCCCATAAATTCCAGCCTAAGAAATTAGTTCATGGCTTTTGTCGCCATGTACCTGCGACGCGTAGCGGCCGACGTCCTAAAAAAAGGGGCATTTTAAAAGGAGTCGCCACCAATCTTTTTCATGGTGTGATTGGACACCAAAATAGAGTAAAACAACTTTTTCTTTAAAACAAATGGGTATGCGAAAACTAGATTTGGGCTCGGGGGTTGTTTGTGTATGGGGAAAGTGTTAGCACCCCACAACACCCGTTTAAAAATGGTGGCCAAATTTAATCTTGAATTGTAAAAGAATTTAGAAGAAAAGCTTAATTAGGAAAAAATAATAATTTAAAACAATGTCTTATTTTACCTCTCATTTCTCCAATATTTGGAGTCATGATCCCATAAAATAAGTGGATAAATATCCATCAATTTGACTATATTAGAAATATTCCCAAAAAAAAAACTTAGGAAAAATCTCCATTTCAAGAATATGAGAAAATCTACAATGTTCTCAATTTCGTCGTAGAATAGCCTTTTACAAAAGAAAGTTTTTTTAAAAAAAAAAACATATTTTTTTTAATTAAACTCATTTTTTTGGGGGACCAAAATCTCGGACTCCCAAAGATAATGATCCCTCACCTTAAGAATTCTAGAAAATCGGACTCCCAAATATTTCTAGATTCCGTCGTCAGAGTTTAAAAAAAACGACCTTGAAAACCACTTTCTTAAAAAAAAAAATTTACAAAAGGTTTTAGAAATGACCCCACATTTCCTCTCTCCTTTTTCTTTTTTAAACTAACCTATTTTTTTTTTCACTCCCCTCACCCACTTCATCTTCTTCCCCCCTTTGCTTTCAGGCTCCATTTTTTCTTCTTCCTTTGTTTGTAGACTTCATTTTTTTTTCTTTCTCCTTTTGCCCTTTACTATGCAGATTATTCTTTCTATTTTTTTTTCAAAAGAAGCAAAGGGTCAACCTCTCAACGCATGTCAGTATTATTTTGCTCCGATTTCTTTTCTTTTTTTCTTAGTTTTTAGCACAGAGAATTCAAGAGCCAAGAAAAAAGAAAAAGAAAAAGACAAGAGAAAAAAAGGGGGGGGGGAATAAACCAAAAAAAAAATGAAGGTAGTATCATAACAAATAATATAAGGCTTGAAACAAACAAAGATAGGCAAGTATCTGTTATAGAAGTAAGGAGAAATGTAATCAACAACTAAAATTGCAAGCAAACACATAACCCCTTACTCAACTATTGTTTTTCAGGGGGCATTTCGAGATAAAGAGGAAGATCTAGAAGTGGGAGTCAAGAACACACAACCAGCTTGTTGTTTGAGGTGCGGATCCTCGGGTCGGAGCCCTACCAGTGCAACCCCCCAACTAAGCTCGAGTTATTTTATTGTGTTCTAGAATTTCGATTCCTTTCTAAAAGATTTTTGCTAGCTTCTAAGGACTTACTCTGGAACTGTATTCTTCTCTGTTATGTGGTTGTGGTTGAGAACAGATTGGGTCCTTGTATGTGTTATACTTGTTTTTTTTTGTTCCTTCCGAATCTCCTTTAGGGTTTAGAATCAAGGGTTTATAAAACCCCAAACACTTCTTCTTTTGAGCAAGAAAAACTGGCTACATTTGTTCAAAATGAGCCCTTATACAAAAAAGGCAAGAATTTGAAATAAACCTAAATTTGACCAAATAAACATAATCTACATAACTAAAGCCAATACACACTAATTAATTGATAATTAACACAAGTGAGCCGGACAAAATACGTGGCTATAGCTTATATAAGGAAAATAAACAAAAACAAGCTACTACTCATAAACACCTGAGGTTTAAACGAAAATTCATAAAATAACAACTCTAGGAACAACTTAGCCAAAAACTTTTTGGTTCAAAAACTCACTACGCAAGCATACGCAATCGTAGGTAGTAATTGGTAGACAAAATCGATCCCACAAGGACTATATAATGCAAAATTTGTAAACTTGAGTACCACTAATGCTAATTCTAAAGAAATTAAGCGACATAAAATTAACAAAAAATAAGTGACATAAGCAGATAAAATTGATAATAAACAAGTCGAGAATCGAGTGACTAAGATGCCAGAATTTATTAAATTTTACTGCTAAATTTAGCTACCATAATCTATGTAATGCTATAGTATTGTGCAACATTACTACACTGTGTAGTAACGGAAAATCTTGAAAATAAATTCCAAAAATTAATTATAATCCTCGAATTGTAATTTTAAAGCAAAGTTTAACATATGTCTATGAAAACCCAGCTTTCAAATACATGGATAGCCCAATTTCCCTAAGTTTACAAGCCAAAAGTATATGTCTATACCCTTGAATTCATCCCTAAATCAAGACATGAACCTACTTGTATTTTGCCTACGCTATTTCCATTTATTTTAACCTTTTTAGAATTAAAACAAACTTGTATTCTTTCCTAAGTTGATCACTCTTAAGAAGAACAAAAAGAAATTAAAAAAAAAAAAGCCCATAAGAAAACTACATTTCTATAGCATTCCATAGCAAAAAGGACCCCAAAAGTAGAGTTATGGCTCCATAAATTCTAGCCTAAGAAATTAGTTCATGGCTTTTATAAGGAAAATAAACAGAAACAAGCTACTACTCAGAAACACCTTAGGTTTAAACGAAAATTCACAAAATAATAACCCTAGGAACAACTTAGCCTAAAACTTGTTGGTTCAAAAACTCAAAATGCAAGCATACGAAATCGTAGGTAGTAATTGATAGACAAAATTGATCACACGAGGACTAAATAATGCAAATTTAGTAAACTTGAGTACCACTAATTCTAAAGAAAATAAGCGACATAAAATTAAAGCAACATAAGTAGATAAAATTGATAATAAACAAGTCAAGAATCGAGTGACTAAGGTGCCGGAATTTATGAAATTTTACTGCTAAATTTGGCTCCCAGATGCTGTGTACTGCTATAGCATTGTGCAGCATTACTGTACTGTGTAGTAACGAAAAATCTTGAAAATAAAATTTGAAAATTAATTCTAATCCTCGAATTGCAGTTTTAAAGCAAAGTTTAACATATGTCTATGAAAATCCAGCTTTCAAATACATTGATAGCCCAATTTCCCTAAGTTTACAAGCCAAAAGTAAATGTCTATACCCTTGAACTCATCCTTAATTCAAGACATGATCCTACTTGTATTACCTACGCTATTTCCATTCATTTTAACCTTTTCAAACTAAAACAAACTTGTATTCTTTCCTAAGTTGATCACTCTTAAGAAGAACACTAAGCAATTAAAAAAAAAACCCATAAGAAAACTACACTTCTATAACATTCCATAGCAAAAAGGGCTCCAAAAGTAGAGTTATGACTCCATAAATTCCAGCCTAAGAAATTAGTTCATGGCTTTTAGAAGGAAAATAAACAAAAACAAGCTACTACTCATAAACACCTTAGGTTTAAACGAAAAATCACAAAATAACAACCCTAGGAACAACTTAGCCTAACTAAATCTTCAAGAAAATTAAAGAACTGTTGGGATTTATGCCCTAAAGCCTCATAATAAATGATTTATTTAACAATTTATAATAATTTTGATTATTTTATTTGCAATATAATATTATCCATTATATGAAAAATCCAAGGTTATTAGTGTAATCTTGAACAGTATGTGGTTGACATACGAGAGGATCGTGTTCAAGAAATAACCTAAAGGGTAATAGTAGGATAAAGTTGGGTGCCTTATCCTGATAACACTATTGATACGACCCACTTTGTAATAGTTAAAAATGATTTGATCCAAATCATTCATGTAGAGACATGTGAGTGGGGGTACTTATACAATAAGTTTGTATAAGACTGGACCACAGAATATTTAATCTCTCTTTATAAATCCATTGATTGAGATGATTAATATATCATCATGATGATCATATGCGACTCGATCTTAATTTTGAGTGAGTTATGAACTCCTGCTTGTGAGAGCTTGTCCTTTGATTTGCATGGGTGAGAGTGACTTTTGTAGCCAATTCAATATGCCTACCATTTTGGGGACTTGACCAAATAGGGAGCTGGGAACATAATCTTACAAGATGGAATTCACTCATTCCCATATAGGGTAAGTAGATGAGTAGTTCCCTTAAGTGCTGATTTCAGGACTTGAACAATGGGGCCCCACCCTCTCATTGGCCCGAGAAGGGACTTAGTTTATAATTAGATTATAAACATATTGTTCATTAGAGGATCAGTGGTACTTAAGGTGCAAGATGTAATTATAGGGGTAAAACGGACTTTTGACCTAGCTGTAATTTCGAACAAATCGTGAAGGATCGACTTGCATGTAATGATTATATCTATGGACTCAACCTGTCCTACAATGAATAAGAGTGCAACTCTAGGTCTATAGTAGAGTGACTTATAGTTAATAAATGAAAATTAATAATTTAAAGAGTTTGATTAATTGATTTTGTATCGTTGAAGCTTATAATTTGTAGGTTCATAAGATCCCCTTGCTAACTCATAGTAACACTAAAAGATAAATTTAGTTGAAAGAAAAATTTGAAGTGTTCAAATTAATATTTAATATATTAGATATATTAAATATAAAAGAGGAAAATATATTTATTGTATTTGATACATTAAATATTAAAATAATTAATGTATATTTGATACATTAAATATTAAAATAATTAATGTATATTTGATACATTAAATAAAAGATATTTATAAAATTTGAATAAGATTCAAATAAATAAATATCGTAGGAGATTTGAATAAGATTCAAATAAGTATAGATATATTTTAATATATTAGATATTAAAATATAATATTTTAAATTTGGCAAAGATTTACCCTTGGTCTTTATAAATAGGACCCTTGGGTTGAGCCATTAGACATAACACATATCTCCTCAATAGAGAATTAGAGAATTCTCTCTAGACCCTCTTCCTCACCAATCCCTTATGGGTTTTTTTTCAAGAGGGTCCCACAAGCCTTGGTCCTGTGTTCGAGTCATAGCTAGGAAGATTGTATGGAGGAGATAAAGATCTGCAAGAAATATCTCCATATTTACTCCAAGTAAGTTTGCTTAACCTTAATTTTTAGTTTAATTTTAAATAAAATCAAAGATGATATAATGTTTTTACTGTGGAGTGAGACGTTCATTTCTTCAATTGGTATCAAAGCAATCTTTGAGTTTTATTTAGAATTAAAGTTTTGTGATGGTGGGTATTTTAATTTATCATATATGTGATATATTGCGGTTTGCAAATTGATTGTTTAGGCTATTTGACATTAGATTTATTGCTTTGATTAGATCATTGTAAAATCCAAAGGGTTAGAATTTCATGTATTTTACTTGAAGGACTATGATTCTTGCAAATTTCGATTATATGGGCTGAAGAAGTCGACGGCGAAAAAGGTTCACAAAAAAAAAAAAAAAAGTGAATCGCAATCAAGATTGCTACTAAAAAGTTCATAACAAGATCTAAGATTCTGTGATGGTTCATTGGTGAAGGGATGCTCACTGTTATACTCCAGGTCTAAGTTTCGAAACTTGGGTAATGTAGTTTTTTTTTTATTTATTTTTGCGGCGGTTGGTGCTATAATTGGAAGACAATATTTAGGTTTCTAAACTCTAAATTTGGATGGCCAAACAAGGAAGATATTGAAGACCAAGATATGTCTTGGATTTAAATTATTGTAATTTAAATTATTTTCAATTTCTCTAGATATGCCAATTGTGCCGGTAATTTTGCTATTTTTTTAATTTAATTATGCATGAGATGTATGTTTTAAAGTATGTACTTTATATAAAGTATGCTATTTAAATTTAAAATCCCACCATAGGTGAAGCATGATCATGCATTTTATCTATTTTTTAATATAATTGTTATATTTGAAAATTTTGATTAGGTTGGTTCCGAATAGAATTAAGATTAATTTTTTAATATAATTGTTATATTGAAAATTTTGATTAGGATGATTTCTAATAGAATTGAGATATTTTCTTAATAAATTTATATTTTCCATATCTTTGAATATAATTGTTATATTTGGAAAGTTAAATTAGGATATTTTCTTTCATAAATGAAATCCATGTTTTCCTAATTGGATTAGGATATATCCTAATGAGATTAGAATTTCCTTAAAATAAAGATATTTTTAATTCATGTTTTAAATAGTTTAAATTTTGAATTTAATATATCTTTATTTGTTTTTAATAAGATTAGAATTTAGGACATTTTTTGGGTAATTGTAATGGGTAGCAAATTAGAGTTTGTTATTAGCAAATATAGCAACTTTTAAAAAGATTTGTAAATATGGAAAATCTTTTAAATAAAATTTCATTATTCTCTTTTTACCCTTGATTGTTGCGGATGGGAGTGAAAAATGGCCATCAAAAGAATTGAAGGCCAAGAAGCAACCAAAAGGATGTTTAATTTTAATTTTTAAATGCCTCCAAACACTTTTACGAAGGACTTTTTTTTCCATTTTTTTTCCAATTTTTTTTCCTGTAGTATTGGATATTTTTTGGGTAGATTTTTCTTTTTGGATATTTGATTCTATGATTAGATGGGAGCATTTTTATAATGGGTCTGGATGTTTCTAGCCTCAACCTTTATTATTTCATTCACTAGATTATATGTAAAATTTTATCAAACAATAATAGACTGTTTTATGATAATTTTTAATTTGATTTTGAGAAGGATATTAATCTCACTACTTTATTCAAAGTTGAATGTGAATGTTAAAAAAAAATTGAAATTAAGTCATACACTACGTGAATTAAAGTTGAATGAGAAGCATTTTTATAATGTGAATGTTAAAGTTTATCAGTGATAGAAGTTTATCACCGATAGACGTCAATCACAATACATGTACTGTAGCTATCATTGATAGACTACAATATTGAAGTCTATCAGTGATAGAAATATATCACTGATAGACTTTGGCCACATTAGTAGTCTATCAGTGATAGACTTCAATCCATGATGGTAGTTTATTAGTGATAGAATCCTATCACTGATATACTTCAATCACAATATATGTTGTCTATCAGTGATATGTTGCTATCACTGATAGATCTGTACAACAACAACTAATCAACAATAATTGCAATGGTGATACATTCATAAGTTAGGTAAAGTACATTGTGTAACACCCGGTTTATTTAGGAGCATTATTTTTGAAATTTTGGAACTAAGTTGGTTTGATTCTGAATTAAGAAGTTGATTTTGGGGTTATTTTGAAATTTTGGTTGTTTAAAAGGGCATGATTGGAAGTTAATGTTTGGTCAAAGGGTATTTATGGGATTTTGCTTGTTTAAAAAAAAAAGAAAGAAAGAGATAACCTCTCTCTCTCATCCTTATATTTTCTTCATCATCTCTCTCATCCTTTTCCCTCTCTTTCTCAATCTCTCTCCCTCCTTCCCGATTTTTTTTCTCTCGAAATCTCTCCCTCACCTGCAGCTCTCTCCCTCCCGTCGGTATCTCTCTCTCTCTCTCTCTCTCTCTCTTTCTCTCCGTCGAACTGCAGTCAAACGAGAACCGCCGGGCTTCCCTCAACGCTACAACTTCTTCTTCTTCTTCGTCTTCCTCGTGCTGTCGTCGCCGCACGCCGAATGCCGCCCAATCGCCGTCCGTTGAGCATTGGCCGTCGTCAGCTCCGCCGCAGCCACACAGTTGGCCTTTCTCGCATCCAACTCGTTTGCGTGCAGCTGCTACAGTTCGGGAGTCAGCTGCTACAGTTCGGGCGTCACTAGCTCCCTCTCTCGGGTTTTTGGTTCAGACAGCGAGATGGGTGTTGGTTCGAGGCCAAATTCGAACAAATTAGATATTCGTTCAACCGTTTACGACCTCGATTTGGAGTGGGTAAGCTGTCCAACTTCAATACTATATGAAATTGGTTTTTTTTTTTTGTAATTTGAGTAAACTATGGATCTTTGGATTTAATTCAGAACACCCATTGCGTTTAAAGGCCGTTTTGGGCGAGATTGAATTGATTCGAGCTGCTATCCGTGGGCTTCGGTCTTGGTTTTGGGGTAAGTTCTCTTTGGGTGTTATGATTATCATCTTAATTGAAGTTAGGAATGAGATTGGAGATAGTTGGCACATGTTTTAGGAGTTTTGATGTGTTTTAAGGATTGTTGTAGTGTTTTAAAATTTACCCATAACGTGTAGGCCTTCGTTGGACGACTCAAGATCAAGTATTCGAGTTCTGGCCGTCTTGAACCTTGGAATAAAATTGTGTAAGTAGCAAATTTGAATTTTGAGCCCCTTTAAGGTTCTATTTGAGTATGTTGTATGTTTGAGAACTTGTACATTATAAGAGCATGCTTGAAAATCTTATTATAAAGCATATAATGATTTGTTGCTCGACGTGGATATTGTTTGATTTGTAAACAACCTAATTATGTGGTTATAGTTGAAATAGGGGTTCAAGTATCGAGAAATTGTAGTTAGCAAGTGTAGAGCCTTAAGAGTTTGCCAAGGTTGGAATTGAATGAGTTTGGTTCATGTTTGTAGTGAGATGAGAATAAACGTGCATGCCAAATGTGAATACGTGGATCAAGGTGTGATTGGTTGAACTATCTTGAGTTGTCCTTGAATTTAAGTGGCTTAAGTACGTATTAAAAGGATATCAGAGGCTTAATTTATCTTGGAATGCTTAGAAATAATGAATTCTATTATGATTTACAAGGTGTCCGAGCCGTGCCTTATGTTTTATGTATGTGATTTACCTAAGTTGGGATATAGGCCTTGGAATACTTGAATGGTTAAGATAGTGTTTTAATTAAAAGGGTGGAAGTAGTGGATAATGGATTAATCTGAATGATCATAAATGGTTGCGAAAGATCTTTAGGCGATGTTGAGGTGTAAACAAAGTTTAGAATGTTGGAAACACTTAAGTGGTTGTCTTAAATTCTAGTGTGTTTAGAGGACTGGATTATGAATTAAATAATCTGGAGAGTAATATGCCACTGGCACATGTATGGACTATGGCTACATGTATTTCTTGTTTATTAGTGCCATTGAACTAGGACATAAGTTCTTACTTGAGATTCGTGTTTGCGGCCTATGGTGGAAGGTCACCATGAGGCGATTGAGGTTGTTTATTCAATTGTGGGCCTGGGTCATATGCCACTAATGATTTCCTAAAAGGAAGAGAAATGGATTTCCATGGTGCTGGCCTAAGAAGAAGGTAGCCTTTCAGATTGGCCCGTTAGGATTTTTGTCTCGCTTATAAATATGTATGAGACGTAAGACGTTATAGAAGTTTTTAAGGCTTGAGGGTTGCTTTTCCTCTTTGTTTATGTGAATTAGGGGGTGGTTCCCCATTAAAAGTGTTTGAAACCTTCGGGCCAGCTTGTGTTTGTGATTTGGGCATGATGGATAATTGCAGTAAGGTGGATTGACCCAAAAGGTTCCAAAAGTGTTGTGAAAGTACAAAAGCCCGTTAGATTGGTGCTACCTACCGTAAATCTGTTGTTTCGTGCGAGTTTTGTAAGCCTAGAACGTATGTGATGTGATGAGCATAGGGGATGCATTTCCCTAGTGCCTGTGAGCTAGCTTAGGGGTGATTCCCCACTGTGTTGAGCATAAGGGATGCGTTTCCCTATTGCCTGTATGCTAGCTGAGGGGATGGGTTCCCCGGTTGCCTGTGTGGCTATCATGGTGTGATGAGCATAAGGAATGCGTTCCTTATTGCCAATGAGCTAGCTTAGGGGTGATTCCCCACTGTGTTGAGCATAGGGATGCATTTTCTATTGTCGTGTGCTAGCTGAGAGATGATTCCCCAGTATGTTGAGCGTAGGAATGCGTTCCCTAGCGCCTGTGTGCTAGCCTAGGGGTGATTTATCTATTGAGATGAGTGTGAGGGTTATAGACCTTCACAGGTTTGGGTTCTAGGTTACAAGACTCGCAGGTATGACACGAAGTTAGGTTCGGGTAGTAGTGAATGTTGTGGAAGGTTAAATGGATTTTTAGGATAACAGAAGGAAGTATTTGAAATCTAAGCACGAGTGTGAGTAAGGGTAATTTTCTTCTTGGTATGATTTCTTTAAAAGTTGGACCTTTAAGTGGGCTACTTACTGAGTATGTTTATACTCATCCTTGCTATTTTGTTTGTTTTGCAGATTGTGCACATTCACGGGGTGGATGATGCAGGCGACGACTTGACGAGATTATGGAGATCGACTCCACCACAATTCTTTTCCCTATTTAGCTTTTAGTTTTGTTTCTTTGTTCTTTGATGTGCGTTTGGTTGTAAATCCTAAATATTCTTTGCTTCCGTGTATTTAGTTAGAAGTTCTTAGGTTTGACTGTCTGTTGGTTGGGCTCAGCACTATATATCGTAGTTTGGTGGGTGCTGAGTCTATATTCTGAATTATAGAAGTGTTCATGTCTTTTCCAGGTCTTTGAAAAATTTGGTTTTCCTCTAGTTACGTCGTCATGCTGCCGAAATTTCGGGCATGAGCGAGGTAACTTGGTTGTGCTTCCGCTTTAGAGAGTCGTAGGAATTCGGGTCGTGACACATTGTGCATTTCCAGTTATTCTTTTTGTCATGTGCTTTTTTGGTCATATCTCTGTTCTTCTTCCTCGTTATCATTTTCTATTTCTTTTTCATCTTCCTCCTCGTCATCATGCGTCTCATCACTTTCATTTATTAGTATATCAATGATAAATAAATAAATAAATGAAGTAGAAGGGTTGAATAATTTTAGCCTACTATTATTGATAAACTTCTATTCATTCTTTGAAGTCGATAAGTGATAGTCACTGATAGAATTTAAATAATTGAAATCTATCAATGATAGACTTATCACTGATAGACTCTATCAGTGATAAGAGACTATTACTGATAGACTCTGTCAGTGATAGAAGTTTATCACTAATAGACTTCAATTGTAGAAATAAGAGCTAATCAACGATTACGAAAAAAAACCACTTCAATCTTCAATGCTAAAAGTCAAAATTAAATCTAAGTGTTAAGTGCCTTCCCATGGACTCACGTTTGCATTACATGGCCTCTCGCTGATTTGTATGTGATATGAAAGTCAAAAGTATATGATCTAATATTGAGTATGGAAATGGATTATCTCTAATTTGTATTACATGATATTACAGTGCTAAGTAGATTTAGAGAAACAACTAAACATCAAACAAAATCAAATAGAAGATTACATTTACTGTGATTACTTCATCAGTGATAGAAGCCTATTATTGATAGACTTCATTCATCACATGTAGCGTATCTCTTGTACAAATCTATCAATGATAGCAAAATCTATTACTAATAAACTAGTACAAAAACACCTAATCAGCAATAATTGCCATTTTGATTGAAGTCTATCAGTGATAGGCTTCTATCGACTTCACTCACAATGACAGTCTATCAACTAAACATCAATGATGCACCATTTTAATGTGATTAATCAACAACCAAACAAAGAAAAACCATAATCCAACCAAACAGGAAACCAAACATATTGGAAGAAGCATAATACAAAGAAAAAAAGCAAACTAAACCAATTAAACAATTTGGATGAATCTAAACATCAAACAATACCAAATAGAAGATTAAATATGAAAGGACTTAAATTCATATGAAAGAAGTATATCACTATGGAGTTTATAAGTGCAAGGAGTCTATCAGCGATAGCTTACAATTATTGATAAACTTCTATTGATTATTTTGAAATCAGTAAGTGATAGTTATTGATGGACTTTAAATAATTGAAGTCTATCAATGATAGACTTCTATCACTGATAGACTACCAGTGATAGGAGTCTATCACTAATAAACTCTGTCAGTGATAAAAGTCTATCACTGAGGGGTTTTTAGTCTTTTGACGCAAGCTTGATTTAATTTTTGCCATATTTGCAAATAGTTTTAAGATTTGCCATTTTTGCTATTTTTTTGACCGACTTTGCTATCTGTGCAAGTATCCCATCTTTTAATTTAGTTTTAAAGGGTTTTAAATGGTAGAATTTCAAGATTATCCATAGTTTAAAAATTGAATTTGTTTCCTAATAAGATTAAATTCTTTTAAAATAAGATTAGATCTTTTAATTTCAAAATAAGATGAGATCTTTTAATTTCCTAATAAGATTAGGTCTTCCATAAATAAAGATAATTTAATTTAAAGATAAAGTAGTTTAAGTTTTGAATTTAATTTATCTTTTATTTTTTCTAATAGGATTAGAATAAAATTTCTAGGATTATCTTTTAATTTTTTTTTAAATGGTTTAAAATGATGGATTTTTAAGACTATCTAAGTGAAATGTTTTTTAATAGGATTAAAATCATTTATTTATAAATTCACTTATGTTCATTAATCTAATAATTAATAGTTAATTAAAGATTAATGAATTTGGAATAAAAATTGACTATAAGGAAACTCTATCTATGGAGGGTTCTATCTAGACTGGGGCATTTAAGTTGACCGAAAGGGAACACCTCTAACTGGGAACCGACCTGGGAGTTGAATTAGTCAAATTTTATTTAATTTCACTAAGCATGCTCATAATGTGATTAGTTTTTTGTAAATAGTTTAAAAACTTAGTAATTCACATTAAAATCAATCTAACAACATAAGGGTTAGGAAAAGTAGATTGAGGAACTTAGATAAATGAGATTAGCCTAATTTGTGTAAGTAAGAGAAAATCCTATTTCAAAATAGTAAGTGGGAGAAGGAATTGTGTCAACATATCCTACGGTCTCCATCATTGGTTCACATCGTGAGATTCATGCGGGGCCTCGTGGCGGATTTTGGACTGTCCCCCTACGGAAGGTGTTTGCATGGGTCAATATTAGGGTGAACTCATGAGAAGGATAGGATTGTAGTTTTGTTTCCAATACTTGACCTACCCTATGACGACAGTTGTTGGGATAAAACTACGAGATCTAAAATTATGGGTCACACTTACAAATGGCTCAATAAAGTTGTTAATGATGTCCTTTACCAAACTAATGGTAACTAAATATTATACTTGGTTGAGATTGTCTCAGTTTAGTGAAGGAATACTTGACCTACCCTACAACGACACTTGTTTTATCTCACTAAAGTACCATAGCATTAGAAATGATTTACAGTGTTCATTTTTCAAATTGTTTGATTTATATGCTAAAATTGAATGGATAATTGTTTACATGATGTTAAATTATATATGTATTTCAATATTATGTCAGTTTCTCTCATAACTTTTAATTTTATTATTGATAAGTCAAATTGAGAAATTTTATTACTTGGAAAAATAACGTTAACACTATAATGGCAGTGTAAAATTTTGAATTTGTCTTCATAGAGAAATGTTCTTAAAACTTGTTGCTAATGTTATTCGAATTGTTCGAGAACCACATGATTAATGAATCAAAAGTAAACAAGATGGCTTGTATGTATCTCCTAGTTGACATGTTAGATGTCAAGCTTAGAAGATAAAGAAAATGACAACAACATATGAGATGTTGAAGTCAACAAAAGCTAAATTTAGAAAATTGTCTAAATGATCTCGAAGATTAAGTATTACAAAAATTCAAGAAAAGAAACCAAATGACTGAAGCTATATATAAGAAAATAGTTCCTAAACTATCAATGACAATCATAATGAGAGGATTTTTTGAAATGACTCTATGGGAAGAAAAATAGAAATGAAAGTAAATTTGATTTACTAGGTTTTTTGTGGAATATAAATAACGCCACTTTGATTATCGATATAAGTTTTACTATCAAGATTTATTCTTCATTACATTGAATATGTAATTCTTGGAAAATACTTAACATATAGAATAGTTTCTACAGGTTGCACCAGGAAGCCCATCTCAGTTAGTGTAATGGGAGACATTAAGATGTTATTAAGTAAAAACTGTTACTTAATGTGAATATGTAATTTTAGTAATCATAAGAGAAATTCAATTTAACGAACTTTTTACTAAAATGTTCATATAGTATATGAATTACTTTGAAGTTTGAAAGTTTATATTTTCAAATTTGTTTGAAAATACATTCAGCTGAAAATAAGAATAATTTGTATATGTTAAAAATGTTGACATATACTATACTACTAAATACTGAGATATTCAGGATACTAATATAGAATAGAAAGACATTGTTTTCTCCTAAAAGATGATACTTGACTGACGCGAGCTTGTCGAGGGCTCGTCAAATTACAATTTATAAACCGATCCTAAGCTACTTGTAGCATTGAGTGGACCGGGTCGATCTCAGGGAACCGAATATTAATTTCTCAAATTAAATTTTCCAAGGAGAAAACAAATAAAAAGGGGGGTTTTGTGTTTTTTTTATTAATAAAATAAAACATAAGCAAATAAAAGAAAGATAATTCCAATCTTACCAAATTCCAATCCAAAGGTGCGGTTCTACTCAATTGCAAAAATTGATCATAGACACTCAAAATATTTAAACTTAACAATGCAAGCACTTGGTCAACTTATTAAGAAACCCCAAAAAGTAGCAACTTCCCTAAGGTCATTAACTCTAACAAATGTCAAGTTAACGCTAATTACCTAAACAATTTTTGACGAAACCGCTCCAAATTATTTAGATAAAGGCATTACGTGCTTTGGAAGGACCAAGACAACTAATTAGATGAAATAACTTTAATCTAATTAAGATGCTCCTTTAATTCCTAGAATTAAACATGCAAGCCATGTAATATGGAAACCCACAAAACATACACATGTAATAATCCTAATGCTACCGGTTCATTCAACATGACAATTACGAATCATGATCATGACTAGCAATCAAACATGTAAAGCGATTAAGGCGTCAATTCAATCAAAATACATGCTTATAAAATTAACACGGGAATCAAAGAATACTTGCAATTGAAAGAAAACTACGTTAAGGTTCAAACCTCACAATATTGCAATTGATTACAACCGACCTCTGAACTGGGAACGCAAAGTTTAGCCGAGCATCGTGATAAAATTTGATATCATTATTGTCTAAGGAGAAAAGAGAAAAGGAGTCTAAAAACTCTCTAAAAACGTCTAGGCCAAGAGGCCAAAAGAAAAGATCCCCTTGTTGTCCATAAGAAGGCTTAAATAGCCTTCAAGTAGACAACTTACACAAGTAAGAAACCCTAAATTCTAGAAAGATATTTTCCCAAAACAATTAGGGAATAATATTTAAAATAAAATAAAATAAAGTAAATAATGTTCTCTCTTGTAAAATGCTGGAAAATACATCTAAAACTCGAAAATCCTTCCCTAAATTCTCAAAACAAACATAGAATGTTGCAAATAAGGAAAGTTTCTGGATTCCGCAGTCTTCATTATTTTGTCCATAACTTCTTCTCCAAACCTTGGATCAACGTGATGTTTATATGGTTGGAAAGATCATTTCGAGATCTTTAAAATTATATCTAATTTGGATATATTCCCAAACGTGAGCAGCAAGATAATGGGAAGGGAAGTTGGCACAAAATATTCTCGGGTACAGCAGTTTTCTAGTAGGAGCAGTAATCACTCAAAATACCATAACTTTCATAATACTTATTGGAATGAAATGAGTCTTATACCGTTGGAAAGATAATTCAATAAGATTCGATTTGATACCAAATTTGAATATATTTTCATTTCGAAATATCATGATATGATCGGTCAAATTTGGTATAGAAATTCAGTTGCTCGAATCACCTCCAATTTGGTCCAAATTAATTCCGAAATGGTGCAAACTCTTCAAAACATGTGAATTGCTTGAATCCCTAAAAAATAATAATAAGACACATAAAATCCTTCTAATTAACAAGAAATAAGTGTAATTAAATAGGACTTTATAGGTCCTATCATTGACTTTGGTTGTTAAAGTTGATTAACATCAACTTGAATAGAATGAAAAGACTAGTAAAAGATAATTCTCTAAAAAGTTAGTTAATTACTTTACCTATATGTAGATCTTGTCTTTCATGTAAGATAATCATTAGGTCTTTATTAGATAGGGCTAGAACTCCAAATAATACTTTGGGCTTACACATTCCGACCAAAGTGGTCTGGGGAATGTAAAGGCCAAATAAAGTCATGAATATTTCGTCACTCTAGTTGATGATCATTCAAGGTACAAGTATCTTTACCTAACACAACATAAGTCTAAATTTTTGAAAAGTTCAAGAAAATTAAGACTAAAGTTAAAAATTGATTAGATAATTAAATCTATCAACACATTATGATCAGATCATAATAGAAAGTACAATAACCTTACGTACTAAAATTAGTTGATAGAAAGTGTGATTGTATCCCAACTCTTAATACTAAGCGCAATTATGTGGAATTGTGCTGTAAGAGGAGAAACAAGAACTTGTTAGACATGGTCACATCAATAATGAGTTACACACCATTACCAATCTATGGTTATGATATGCAATAGAGATTGCATAGTGAACATTATTCTCTCCAAAAGTGTCTACTCAATTTTGGAATTATAGAAGAGTAGTAAAGTTAGTTTACAACACTTCAATATTTAGGATTGTTAAGCATACGTGCTGAAACAAATCAAAAGATGATGTATATGTTTAAAGATAAGCCTAAGTGTAGGCCACCTCTAAGGAGTACAAAATAGTCTTTAATCTAGTCCTAAAATGAATAAGGTTTGAATGGCAAATATCATTTTTATAAGAAATGTCAAATAAAAGACTATAAACTTTTAATAAGGTGAGATTGTGTTAATAAATTGGTTCCCATTGAAGCCACTAAATAGTTAACAAAAGTTGTTAACAATTTAATTACATTTGAAAGTCAAATGGATCCTAGTCATGAATCGGATAAGCCTCGTTGTAGTGGGAGAGTTATGAGGTTGCTCAACCTTTACAAGGACTTAATTGAAGCCCAAATTATCATGTTAAATGACAAAGTTGAAGGCTTATTGCTCTCAAAGTGAGACTAATGGCAAAGGGTTAAACCTAATAGGATAAAGTAGACTGCAAGTAAAAAATTTCTCACTTATTGGCATACTGGAGTATGTAAGCATTATTTAATTCATTGTTGCATATGGGATATGAAAATGAATGTTAAGAATTCTTTTATGAAAAGAAATCTTAGATAATACATCTACACAAATCATTCAGAGAGGTTTATTTTCAAAGATCAAAAGAATAAAAGTTTGAAAAATAATAAAGGTTCATGTATATGAAATGAATTTTACCATTAGATCTTTGAATATAAGGTTTGATAAAACTATCCAAATTATGTCTTTGGATAAATATTAATGAAGCTTGTATAGACAAGAAAATCCTTAATTGCTTAGTAGATTTTTCTCATGTTTTATGTTGATGATATTTTACTTATTATGAATGATGTAAGATGTCTATCTAAAATAAAAAGGTAACTAAGTAACCAATTACAAATGAGTGATTTGGAATGACTCGGTATATTTTACATGTCCAAAATGGGGATTTTAAGGACAAAATGCTAACTTTGTCTCAAACATCTTATATTTATTGACAAAATTGTTGTCAAATATTTGATATTTATGTTTAAGGAAGAGTATCCTAAGACACCTCAAATGTTGAGAGTATATGATATGCATAAATGAGACTGAACATTTAATATACAATTGGTTAACATATATCAGTTAAACGAATGGTATGACCATTGAGTAGAAAATTAAAAAGTTTCTCAAATTATTTATGAATAATGAATTTTTTTTGTATGGAGTTAAAGATTTGATCTTTATAAGATACGCTGGTTCTTACAAAGATTTAGGAAATCTATGTAACGATAAATTTTACCCTAAGTGGAGTATGATATACTAGTTAAATAGTTTTGCCTGTGTAGCAACAAAATGACTTGTATGACTCAAATAGTTCATTGAAGATTTGAAAGGTGCTTCAAATATGATTTAGTCTATCATCTTCATTATGATAATAGTGGTGCAAAAACTAATATTAAGAAAATTAGAAAACACCAATGTATAGGGAATCATATCGAGAGAGAGAAAGCATCACGGTAATTCAACCACTTAGCTGAAGTGGGAGTACGTGTCTGTATTTTTCGTCTAGGAGATAGATCTACGTAGTGAGCCCATACCTTGGGGCGAGCACAGATGTACTACAATTATTTTCTGATGGTTGCCTATTTTTTGCGAGGTTTGTTGTTTTTCAGGTATTTTTTTTTCACCTTAGAGTTTGCCAGATCAGAAATAACAGTTGTAGTGAGAGATGTGCCTTGGAGTTCGCCAAGGTGATCAGAGTTTTGTTGCAGTGGGAGGCATGATCGTCATTTTATCTCCAAGTGGGAGATTGTTAGTTTTACAGCCATAAATGACGCAATCCGGATGCACACAATTTGTTTTTCTTCGTAAAGTATTGGGCCATTTGGTTTATTAAGCCCATTAGATCTTATTGTTAAACACACACACACACACACACACACACACATATATATGCCTTTGCGGCTGGAGTTAAAAAAAATACTGAGAGTAGTGACCTTTTGTTATTAAAAATGAAATACACAATGTGTGTATTGGAGTGTGCGGTAGTAGGTATTTTTTAGAGAGAAAAAATAGTTTATTTCTTGTATTGAGGGGTTGAGTGCTTTGTCGTTTATCCCAAGCTATCGAGTTGTGATACTTGGAGGTCAATAGTCATTGTTGGGCTATTAAGGGTTAGTTTGTAGCCCAAATTTAAGGCTTCTTGTAATCTCTCATTATAATAGAACTTGTAGTTGTAGAAGACTGGACGTACGTAGTCCTGAGTTTGTGGTGAACCAGTATAGATTCCGGTGTCATTCTCTATTTTTCCTATCTCTCTTATTATTATTTGTGTGACTCTAACTTGTTTGGCTTAACATGTGAATGAGAGAATTAATATTTTTAGTTTTATCGCTTCCGCTCGCATATTATTATTATATTATTTTTCTCCCAAGAACTGTTGGATTTTTTTTCTTTTTTTTTTTAGCTGAATCATCAAGATGGTCAAGCTCGAGAACCGTTGGAGAAATTTGTTCGTAGTCTAGATGGAAAGGGGCGAGATGTACAATGTGTACCTATAGAAAGCATGGAATCCATAGAGATCAAGCATAACGACGCTCCCTTTGAGCGTCTCGAAATCGAATTGAAGAGAATGTTCCAAAAGTTCAGAGTTTGTGAATAAATTGAAGAGAATGTTCCATGAGTTAACTTGTAGCAGTATTTGGTGGTTCCCTATATATATGGTTCTTATGTAATTTCTAGGTCATGGGAGAATTAGAGTGGAAAAAAAAAGTAAAAAAGAGGTAGCCATGTAAATGTTTGTGAGAATTTTCTAGAAAGAGGTTGGGCTTAGAGATTAGAGAAGATAAAGAGGAGGTAAAGTCTCAGTGAATGTGAGCAAACGTGTTTCTCTATTGACCATATAATAATTTGTTCATCGATAACAGTAGAATCTATCATTGCATAACACTAAACGTAGTCTCAAGTTTGGGGTGTACCAATATAGCTCTAGTGTTAGGGCGTATTTTCTCTTTAGTTCCCTCAACTTTTATCCTCATGTTGCTTATTATTGTTGTTTATTGTATCATGGCGTATATGGTAGAGAATTTAAGTTCTAGTTAAAGATGCTAAAAATTCCCCACATATATACGTTGAGGAACTTGCCCTAAAACTGAAAACAAATTATTACCAAACCAAGTTCTAATCTTAAAATCGTAAATATAATTTTCCAAAAAAAAAAAAATTAAAAGCAAACTACGAAATTGTAAGTAAACTAAGTTTTTTAAAGTAGAAAAGTACTAAAAGAGAGTAATTTAAGTTGTAAAACGAGCTTAACGTTATTTAACAAAATTTTAGGCCCGTTTGATAACCACCATTTCATTTTTGATTTTTAATTTTTGAAAATTATACTTATTTTCTCATAATTTATCTACAATTTTTCACAATGACTTTCATCATTCTTATGAAAACATTTGAATTCTTAACCAAATTCTAAAAACAAAAACAAGTTTTTGAAAACTACAGCTCCGTTTGATAACTATTTAGTTTTTGGTTTTTGAAAATTAAGCCTATAAATACTACTTTCACCTATGGCTTTCCATGTTTTCTTATCTACTCTTTTAGACGTGTTTAAAAAAACCAAGCCTAGTTTGAAAACTAAAAAAAAGTAGTTTTCAAATTTTTTCTTTTTTTTTTTTGGAATTTGGCTAAGAATTCAAGTGTTTTCTTAAGAAAGATGGAAACAATTGTAGAGAAGATGAAAGTCATTGTACAGAAAATGGTGAGAAAACAAGCACAATTTTCAAAAATCAAAAATAAAAAACCAAATGGTTATCAAACGGGACCTACTTTTTTTAGTTTTTAAAATTTGTTTTAGCTTTTAGATTAACCATAAGTTGTTATATTGTTAGATTTATTAGTTAGATTGTAAATCTCTTGTAACCGTTTTTAGTTAGACTTCTACTTTTAAATACTCACACTGTACGATGTGAAAAGGTGGAAAAAGAGGGGTTTTCTGACTCTCTCTCTTCCATTAATGAGTTTGACTTTTCTCTCAATTATTCACTCTCTTTTAGGTAAAATGGTATCAGAGCATTGAATGCTTCTGCCTCATTCATTGCGTATTGCACTCTATCTTTCTTCTCTGGTTGTTTTTATTTTCTGGTAAGGTTTCTTCCGTTCGTCCCTATTTCAATGGTAGACCTGAACATTTCTCTTCCAGACGAATCAACCATCGAAGCGCAGTTAAACCCTTACCTCCTCCATCATTCAATCGGTCCGACTACCATCTTAGTAACGGAACAATTAACTGGAGCCGACAATTACAATTCTTGGAGTCGTGCAATGTTGATCGCTCTTTCTGCTAAGAACAAGGTAGGATTCATCGATGGATCGATTGAGGAACCATTAAATGGTAAGCTTCTTACTGCCTGGAAATGTAACCACGACATTGTTACATCGTGGATTTTCAATTCGGTCTCAAAAGGGATCGCTGCTAGCATCGTGTACACTGGTTCGGCGAAAGATGTGTGGGACGAGCTTAAGGAGCGCTTCCAGCAAAACAACGGCCCTCGAATTTATCAACTTCGTAAGGATTTGGTCACCACCACATAAGGATCCCTGTCAGTTGAAGCGTATTACACGAAGCTAAAAACCATATGGCAGGGGCTCAGTGAACATCACCCAATAGATGCTTGCTCTTGTGGTGGTTTGCAAAAATTCTAGATTACTTACATTCTGAATATGTTATGATATTTTTGATGGGATTAAATGATTCTTATGCAAGTGTCAGGGCACAAATCCTCCTCATGGATCCTCTTCCATCTATTAACAAGGTGTTTGCTCTAATCATCTAAGAAGAACGTCAACGCACTGTTGGTCAATCAGTCCCCCTAGAGTCAATCTCTCTGCTTGCTCCAGACAGCTCTAAGAAACAAACAAATGATCGATCTCGCAAGGGAAAGGAACGACCCGTGTGTACACATTGTGGAGTTAAAGGACATACGGTAGATCGTTGCTACAAGCTCCATGGTTATCCACCTGGATACAAGCAGCATTCTAATTCTCCGTCAACGACACAAGGTAGTGTTGGTTCATCTAGTTCCCAATTAAAGCCCTCACAGAACACACCAGCACAGTCTGCATTTTTTGCCAGTCTTAATGCCGGACAATATGCTCAATTGATAGGGTTATTACAATCTCATCTTCCAGCCCCGAACTCTGAGAGTATTACAAATTCATCTTCGATTGCTCATGTCACAGGTACTTGTCTTTCCATCTCTTCTACTATTGTGCCAAATTCAACTACTTGGTGGATAGTAGATTCGGGGGCTTCCAGCCATATTAGCTACTGTAAGAAGTTGTTTCTCAGTCTGAAAAGGGTTCACAACGTATCAGTTATTTTGCCCACTCTCGCTCGAGTTTCTGTGAATTACATGGGGGATATTCGAATTTCTGGGGATCTTATTCTGAAGGATGTTTTATTTGTCCCTGAATTTACTTATAATCTTCTTTCAGTGAGTTCTTTAATTGAGAATGGTGATTATTTAGTTGAATTCTCTGGTAATTGTTGCTTTATTCAGGACAAGTTGCGATCGAGGATGATTGGCAAGGCTAGTTGTACAGGGGGATTATACTTGTTGCTCATGCAACCAATTCTTTCATCCAATACCACTGCTTTTGCTTGTAAAGTCTCTGTTGACACATGGCATAGTCGCCTAGGACATTTATCACCTAAACGTTTATCAACTTTGAAAGATTCTTTAGATTTTGTTGGTGATTGTTTTCATTCTGCACCATGTCATGTTTGTCCCCTTGCAAAACAGAAACGCCTTTCCTTTATTTCCAATAATAATGTTGCTAAATTTCCCTTTGATTTAGTACATTGTGATGTTTGGGGTCCTTTTAGTACTCCAACTTATAATGGATATTCATATTTTTTGACGCTTGTGGATGATTGTTCTCGATTTACATGGATTTATCTTATGCATAAAAAATCGGATGCTACATCTATCATCCCGCGCTTCTTCAAATTGGTGGAGCCTCAGTTTTCTAAGGTGATTAAGACATTTCGTTCAGACAATGCTCCTGAGTTGAAATTTACTGAATTTTTTGCTAGTACTGGGACAGTGCATCAATTTTCTTGCGTGGAACGTTCGCAACAAAATTCAGTAGTGGAGCGCAAACACCAACACCTATTGAACGTTGCTTGGGCACTTTATTTTCAGTCTCGAGTTCCTCTTCGTTTTTGGGGAGATTGCGTTTTGACTGCATCATATATTATTAATCGAACCCCTATGGTTCTGTTGGATGATCTCTCTCCATTTACAGTTCTTTATTAGGCTAATGTTAATTACTCTCATTTTTGAGTATTTGGATGTTTATGTTATGCATCAACTTTAGTAGCTCATCGCACCAAGTTTGATCCTCGGGCAACAGCATGTGTCTTTCTTGGTTATCCGCCCGGTATAAAAGGGTATAAGTTATATGATATTCTCACACGACGAATTTTTATTTCTCGAGATGTAGTCTTTCATGAGGATTTATTTCCCTTCCACAATTTTAAACACATTGATAATACTAAGGATATGTTTTCTGAGATTATTTTGCCCCAGGCTGATGATTCTTTGCTTGATATTTCTTCAAGGCGTTCAGGAACCTCAATGTACTGTCCATCGTCTACTGATTTCTTTATACCCGAGGCTCTACAAGCTAACCTTCAACCATCCACTTCATCTGAAACAATGGACGGGCAAACTATTGACGCATCGCCTATGGTGAATCAGCCCACTTCGTCTACCATTCAACCCACTTGCCCAGTGGAGCCACTTAACCAGTCGAATGTTGTAGAGTCTTCTGGCACCACTTTCGGCACCTTGTTATCTTCTTCATCACCTGATTTGCAGTCTCATTCAGATGGTTTAACACCTTCATCTTCGGCTCAGGTCCCATCAGTCCATTTGCCATTTGTTTCTAATGATTTAGACAATCGGGCACTACGACGCTCAACCCGCCTGACACAACTGCCCTCCTATCTCAAGGATTTTCATTGTAATCTATTGGCTGGGACTTCCAAGATAGCTTCTGACTATTCTAATTATCCTTTGCATCAATATCTCTCTTATGATAAATTTGAGACTAATCAGTGCCATTTTCTTCTTAATGTCTCTACGGAATTTGAACCAACATTTTACCATCAAGCAGTACAGTTCTCTCATTGGAAATCTGCCATGACTGAAGAAATTGCAGCAATGGAACGAACCAACACTTGGTCTTTAGTTCCTCTCCCTCTTGGGAAACATGCTATTGGTTGCAAATGGGTTTATCGTGTGAAATATAAGGCTGATGGCATAGTTGATCGGTATAAGGCTAGGCTCGTTGCTAAAGGCTACATCCAACAGGAAGGTATCGATTTTCTTGACACTTTTTCTCTAGTTGCCAAGCTTGTCACTGTCAAAGTTTTATTGACCTTATCTGCTTCCTCTTTGAAGAGATTCGTTGCTAATGCTTTTTTGAATGGCGACCTCTTTGAAGAAGTATATATGACACCCCCTTTGGGTTACAACTCAATTCGTAAGGGGGAGAAGTTGGTTTGTCGGTTAAACAAATCTATTTATGGTCTAAAGTAGGCTTCTAGACAGTGGTTTACAAAGTTCTCTAATGCCTTATTAAGCCATGGTTTTTCTCAATCTAAAGCGGACTACTCTCTTTTTACTCGTGGTTCAGGCAGTACATTTGTTGCAGTGTTGGTCTATGTCGATGACATTATTTTGACCGGTCCAACATCTTCTGAGATTAATTCTGTCAAGGATATTCTTCGCTCTCATTTTATGATCAAAGATTTAGGCTCTGTGAAATATTTTCTTGGCCTGGAGCTCTCTCGTTCTAAACATGGAATTTACTTATCTCAGAGAAAATATTGTTTACAGATTCTTGAAGATACGGGTTTCCTTGGTGCAAAGCCCGTTTCTTCTCCTATGGAGCAAAATCTCAAGCTCTCTAGTACTTCTATTGACATTCTTTCTGAAGAAGAAGCCACCTTGTATCGCAGACTTGGGGGTCGTTTGCTCTATCTTCAGATCTCACGCCCTGACATCTCTTTTCCAGTACATCGACTCAGTCAGTTCCTTCAACGACCTTGTTCAGGTCATATGGCGGCTGTTCACCATTTACTACGTTATCTGAAAGGGACCCCTGGTCAGGGAATCTTGCTCAAGACTTCCCCTCAGTTTCAGCTCAAGGCCTTTGTTGATGCTGATTGGGGTTCTTGTGTCGATACACGTCGTTCTGTTACTGACTTTTGTATATTTTTGGGAGACTCTTTGGTTTCTTGGAAGTCAAAGAAACAACCCACTGTCTCTCGATCATCTGCTGAAGCCGAATATCGAGCTCTAGCTGCAGTTACTAGTGAATTGATATGGATCACCCAAGTCCTTAGTGACCTTCACATTTGTTCTCTTCCCCCCGCTACAGTGTTTTGTGATAATCAGGCGGCAGTTTCCATCGCGTCCAATCCAACTTTTCATGAGCGCACTAAACATATTGAGATGGATTGTCATTTTGTGCGTGACAAAGTCACTGACGGTTTTTTGAAACTTCTTCCTGTTCGCTCGTCTTTTCAACTGGCCGATATGTTTACCAAAGCTTTGGGCTCAGCTCATCTTCGTTTTCTTATGTCCAAGATGGGTATTTTGAATTTACACATTCCATCTTGAGGGGGAGTTTTAGCTTTTAGATTAACCATAAGTTGTTATATTGTTAGATTTATTAGTTAGATTGTAAATCTCTTGTAACCATTTTTAGTTAGACTTCTACTTTTAAATACTCACACTGTACGATGTGAAAAGGTGGAAAAAGAGGGGTTTTCTGACTCTCTCTCTTCAATTAATGAGTTTGACTTTTCTCTCAATTATTCACTCTCTTTTAGGTAAAAATTTGGGTTGGTTTTTGAAAACATAGGTAACAAGTGGATAACAAAACAAAGAAACTCATAGGTAGAAGTAGTATTTATAGGCTTAATTTTAAAAAACAAAAAACTAAAAACTAAATGGTTATCAAATTGGGCCTTAAAAATTGCAATACAAATCTGAATTATTTTAAACATATCCTTTATTTTTCTATGAATTGTGTTTTTTTTTCTTTTTTAGCTCGACAAGATGTAAGGATGAGGATTCAAACCTTTAATCTTTTGATTGAAGATATATGCCTTAAACAATTTGAAAATTGTATGAATTATGTTAGTGGATATTAGATTACATGGGGTTCCATCTCAAAACCAATTGGTAATGAGAGGAGTAGCTCATGTATCTTATAAATTATGAGATCTCTCTTCATCTTTTCGATGTGGGATCCTCAACATGTCCCCTTAAGATAGGGCCATTTGTTCACCATTCTTGGGTCGGATTCTAATTTTTTGGACCGAATACCCTTTTAGGCTTTATGGGCTCTGATACAATCTTGAGGGAGCATATTAAATATCCCACATTGGAAAGATGGAGAAACCTCAAATTCTTAATACGATACACGGGCTACTCCTCCCATTGCCAATTGGTTTTGAGATGAAACCTCATGTTTCTCTAATAAGTTGAAAAAATCCATTTAAATTGGTGCACCTCAAACATTATAAAAAAAATTACATATAATCAGTTTTTATTTTTTTTGTTGGAAAGAAGATACTTTATTGAAAGTATGTGAGAAACATACGAGATGAAGGATCATTTTAAAATTAAAACAAAAAAAAAGAAGAAAAGATTCTTACCTAATCCCATTACAAAATTGCAAACCATAATCAATTATTGGTTTAAATTTGTCATTCATCTAAATCGGTGTTGTTAATTTAACAACGTGGTTGACAGCTATAGTTTATTTTGAAGATAAAATATAATGCAAGTTGTCTGTATTTGAATATATAATAAGAATTAAAATATTGTAAAATACAATATTTGTATTAAAGTATTTTTTGTAAATCTTTGAAGATCGAGTTTTCATATGATCCTATCTATAATATTTTCGGATGAGTTAGTTGATGAGAGTATTAAAGTTGTGTAACCTAGTTCAATAATTTACATTTATTAATGTTTTTTTAGGAAAGCAATTAAGTATGAAGGTGGAGATTTGAACCTCAAATTTTAAAAGAGAAAATTAATGTTTTAACTAGTTAAATTATGTTCAAATTGGCATATTTATATACTTCGTTTTTTTTTTTTGAGGTCGACATATTTATAAACTTCTATGGTTTTATAATATATGTGAATTTCAAGATGATGTTACTTATTTACCATATAGTTCAAGAAATATACTTCTTATTTATATCCATTGACATTAAAGAAAGGGGCGAGGATGGTAAAATATAAAAGTACAACATTTATTCATTTATATAGCAAACACAGACAATTTAAGTACAAAGCTACTTAAGAAACCTCTTACATATTTGTACTTAAACAAAGACAATTTATCCCATTTGTGTTGAGCGTCTACAAAAGAATTTTGGTTGTTGAATTTAAGCATCAACATTTGCTCAATGTGGTTCATGCCTCTAGAGTACCAAGTATGTTACTTTGAAACCTCAAAATCCAAATAGAAATTAAATTCAAATCTTAAGAATCAAAAGTGTAGTTTTGAAAATTCAGATACCAAATGGAAACTAAGTTCAAATTAAATTTTAGAGAGACCAAAAGTATATTTTATCAAAAAAGAAAAAGAAAAAAAAAAGATGAACTAGCAATGACTAAATGAACTATTAAATTCAAAAGATTAGATTAACAGCTATTTGCGTTGCATTCAAGTTTGCCTCGCTTCTTCACCCTCTCTACCAAACCAGATTTATTGGTGGCAGAACCTTGGGACCCAAGCTCCCGATCTTGGAATCTCTTTTCGAGAAGACCTCTGATAGCACTGTAAAAGTGTTACTTATAAACTTATTTCATTCTAATTTAGTTGCCCTCACGCTTTTATTTGTCTATTTAGGGATTTAGCAATTTAGAGTCGTTTGAAAGACTTTGGATGAATCGAGCTTAAAAGGAAGCCAATTGGATATATTTTGAGCATTAGAACTGAGAAGAGATATCATCCAAGTCAAGGGAGCCAAGTACAGAGCGTCTAGACGCTATTTTGGGAGTCAAGACGCCACTGCACAACTATATTAAGCTTGAACATCCATAGGAATAGCGTTTAGACGCTATTCCAAGCATCTAGAGGTTGGATATTTGAATAAGCAAGGCTCACTCGACGCTGCGGGGAAGCTACCCTCGATGCTGGCAACGTTGAGACGCTACCAAGATTTCGCTAGATTCATCCCTTATTTGCGAAGGCAATGTCTCGACACTATTCCAAGCATCTAGACTCTGCCCTGTCTTATTAAAACAACTTGTCACTTTAGGGTTAGCATCCATCTTTTTGACCTCTTGGCCTACACGTTTTTTAGAGAGTTTTTAGAACCCCTTTTCCCTTTTCTCCTTAGACAATTATTGTATTAAATTGAACCAATGACGAACTTTGGCTACATCATCATGAGCAGCTGAGGTAAGTATTCTAATTCAGAGGTCGGTTGCAACCAGTTGCAATGTTGTGAGGCTTAGACCTTAATATAGTTTTCTTATAATTGCAAGTATTCTTTGATACTTACGTTTATTCCATGAGCATGTACTTTTTATTGAATTGACACCTCGATCACTTTATATGCTTGATTGCCAGTCATGATGCATGATCCGTAATTGTCGTGTTGATTGAACTTTGTAGTAATAGAATTATTACATGTGTATATTTTATGGGTTTCCAAAATTGCGTAGCTTGCATGTTTAATTCTAGGAATTAAAGAAGCATCTTGATTAGATTAAAGTTATTTTATCTAATTGGTTGTCTTAGTCCTTCAAAAACACTTAATGCCTTTATCCATGTAATTTGGAACGGTTTCGTCAGAATTGTTTAGGTAATTAGCGTTAACCTTGACGTTTGTTAGAGTTAATGACTTTAGGAAATTTGTTGTACTTTTGGGGTTTTCTAAAAAGTTGACTAAGTGCTTGCATTATTAAGTTTAAATATTTTGAATGCTTATGATCAATTTTTGCAATTGAGTAAAACCGTACTTGTGAATTGGATTTTGGTAAAATTTGATATATCTTTATTTTCATTTGCTTATGTTTTATTTTATTTATAAAAACACAAAACCACCCCTTTTTATTTGTTTTCTCCTTTGCAAATTTAACTTAAGAAAATAATATTTGGTTCCCTGAGATCAACTCGATCCACTCAATGCTACAAATAGCTTAGGATCGGTTTATAAATTGTAATTTGACGAGCCCTCGACAAGCTCGCGTCAACCCCTGATGGACAAGGAAGAGCTTAATTGGAATGAACTATTAACTCTCTTGCCTGTCCCGATAGTTGAAGAGTTAGATGACATGATCATGTGGAGTCTTTCATCCAATGGCATTTTTAGCACTAGCTCGGCTCGCAATGCTTTACTATAGCCCCAAGACCAAAATCTGTTGGAGGTCCTGTGGCCTCTTTTAAGCTTTTGTGGAAGATAAACATGCCTAAGAGATGCAAATTTTTCATATGGTCAATTCTCCACTGTAGCCTCAACAAGGCTGAAAAGATACAGAGGCGCTATAAAAGTACTGCTCTATTGCCTAGTTAGTGCGTGATGTGTAGAGCCAACTCAGAGACCTTGGACCACATTTTCATTCACTGCCCTGTGGCCTCTAAATTTGGGATTTGCTTAATCAAGCTATCAATAGGAGCTATGCTCCCCCTTTAAATGTCAACATGCTTTGTGATGACTTTCTTTGTAATTTTTATTCAGGTCAAGCTGGAACTCTTTGGCAGAACATAGCCATCGTGGCTCTACATATTTTATGGAAAGAGAGGAACAACAGAATTTTTAAAGAGGCTGAGAAGACTGATATTACTTTGTTAATGGAGGATATTGTTCTTATGGGAGCTTCTTGGTCATCTAGATCCAAGCTTTTTTCTAACTATAGTATCTCATCTATCGCCCTTAATTGGAGATCGTTCCTTATGTAGTCTTCATTTTTAGAGTTCATTTCTCTTATTTTCTCCCGTTGTATGTTTCTCACATACGTCAATAAAGTATCCTCTTTCTAAAAAAAATAGCTACTTGCCTGGCTATTAGATTTCCATTGAGCCAATCACGTCATTAATTGCTACTTGCTTGGCTAAATTTTTAAAATCGTTTATGTTATATGAATGGTGTATCTGTTCTCTTCTTTAAGGATCAGTTGATCTATTTTGCACTTTCTTTTGTACTTTTTTTTTTGTTTTTTTTTTTGCTATCTTTTCTAATTAGGATCACTAGGGTATATCTATTGACACCTATGACAAAGTGAAGTCTTAAGATAATTTTACTTATTCATCATATAGTTTAAGAAATATACTTACTATTCTCCAATGCATCAAAGAAAATGACAAAACTACCTTCAGTAAACTATAAAAACATCACTTTTATTCAAATATATCAAACACATAAAATTAAAGTACAGAACTACTTCAGCATACTCTTTTAGCAATTTATTTTATGAGTAGCTAAAGTAGCTTTTCTTAGCTTCAACATAGTAATAATAATGGAAAACAAGGTAATGCTTTTAGAACTCCACCATATGCTCAAAGAGGACGTCAAATAGAGATGCTGTTTGGAATTCCTCTCCCTGTGAGTCCTTCAACACTAGATGGAAGAAGCAAAGTATATGGCACATTAACAGGTCCAGTTCGATTTTTGAGGTTGACATCTTTATTCCTTTGTATAATTCTATTTTCAACTTCAAATACCTCTTTTCCAAAATTCTCAAAGGCTTCTAATGCAGGTTTGTCTGATGTCCATTCAATGCTAGCTCTTTGCCCAAGATAAACCTCATCAGAAGCATGCCTCGACAAGATCTCAATCAATGAAACGCCAAGAAGGGTTTGAAACTGTGAATTGATTGTTCTCAAGAAAGCCTTCTCAGGTTTGGATTCGAGTTCTTTATACTCAACACTGCCTGCTTCAGGCATAAACCTACGACTTATAGTTGGTCTATTGGGAATATAGCCTCCATAAGGATATTGTCCAAAGTTGACTGCTGCATGGAGAGCTGAAGAAATCCATATGATGATAGTACACGTTTCAACTAGTTCCTTCAAAGTTTGCATCTTTGGCCACCATGGTTCATTTTTCTTATCCACATGACCTTTCTCTCTTAATTCTTTCCACCAAGATTGGAGTTCAACATCATTTTGAATTGCCTTATCATCTTTGTAGTATAGAGAACAATAGTTTGTAACCCATGTTTTGATTGTCGACCAAATCTCAAGCCCGTCGACAGCAAATGGATAGTCCTCTATTAGCAATCGAAGTCCATGTGGGGAATTTGCATCCTCAACCGCTACACCTCTGGACAAATCAAGCAAAAGAAAATGTTAATTTTTGTTATATAATAAAAATAGCTCCAAATAAAGTTAAGAAAATTCATGCCAATATATATAATTGGTGATTTACCTCTTGATGAGATTAGTAGGCAATGCTTGTTCCAGGAAATTCCATTCCTTATATATACAAGAGGACAATTCCATAGAATACTTTGATTGAAAATGAGTCTTCTCAAGTAAACCGTCAGCATTAACAAGGACTTGCCTTGCAAATGCATTTATAAACATAGTGTCCTTATAATGAGGAACGAGCAACTTATGAATTGGATGAAGAACACTCAACTGTCTATGTGTTGCAATTACAAAAGGCTCTTGTACTGCATGGGTATTCAACCTACAATAATTTCCTAGTGTTAAATCTTTCAAATCGCTAGCATATTAAATATTTTGGGACAATATTTTAAAGAGCTATTCCGTACCAGTGGCTGATAAGTTGATGGTATCCAGCATCATTTACAGCCACATAAGCTTTAGCCAATTGCCATATTGAGTTTTCAACTCCTCCTTCAGCTGGAAAGTATAGTTTACTACTGGCACCAAATTGATCTCCTTGAGGGTGTGGCAAGCTCAGCTCAATCACCAATGGCCTCAAAGTCCCATCAGCTTTCAAAAACAGTAGTGTTCTTGTGGCATAAGTTTTTGTGGATGTTGAATTTATTTTTCTAAGATATGGCATTAGTGCATCATGGTGGTCCAATATGAATAGCTTCTTCTGGTTGATGGCCTATATGGATCAAAGAATTATAGCTATAAATTTCATTACAACAAAATTAATTATATTGGAAAGGAAAAAACACGAAGAGAAGAAAAAGACTACAAAAGTTTTGGTCTTCTTAAAGTTTACCTCATCAACTGTAAGTCCTTCTAACCCATACTTTATGTCTTCTTCAGTTATCTTACTATTTTGATCGCCATAAAATTTGGGGTCAAGTTTGCTCAAGGGTGGAAATTCCTATAAAATTAAAATTGAAAAATTATAAATTTTTAAGAAATAAATTTATTGTGTAAAGATGAACCAAAAATAGAATTTTGAGATTACCTCGAGACGGCGAATGATTAGAGGGTTAACTCCAGCTAGCATTTCTCTTGCAAATTCTTCATCTGTTCTCCATGCAGACTTATCCTCTATTCTCAATAATTAGATGGAAAGATTGAATTAATAATGGTTACATAATTAGGAAATTCAAATTCAATATAAATATATTTCAATAAACAATTTAAATTTAGAAAATTGATATATTTTCAATATTTTCCTTCACGTAAGGTTATATATTAATTTGATTTAGAAAATCTAACATGTGCACTGTTAACATAATATAAGGAAGAAATGACATGGTCAATATTTGATCTCTTAAGTGACTTCCTCTAGTATAATGCCAAATCTAAACGATTAAGTAGTTGTTACTTGTTAGTGTTAAGTGGCGTTAAATATTTAATTATTTATATATTGTATACAATTATGAACTAACTAATAAAAGAAATTTTACATTAATATAAGAGTAATACATTTTTAGATCTTTGATTATAAGTTATTATTTTGAACATAGAAATTCTAACTGAATTGACAAAATCAAATAGATTTATGGCTCAAATTCAAGGATTCAGTCCATTTAAACATCTCATTGAGAGTTGAAATTTCACCATCCTTTCATTATCTCTGTACAAAAGTAATATATCTAATAATTTTGATCCAAAGGGGCAAAAAGAAAACAATAATTATCGATCTATTACCTTTAACAACTTGTGGAGGTGGGAATTTGAGAAATCTTTCGCCGTCACTCCTGAGAAGTTCTTGGAACATGGGTGGTGTGAAACCCTTAGTGAGATTCCTAAACACATCCAATGGTACAGGAAATCCTCCTTCATAAAGATCATGAACATCTTGAAATTTGTCAAACTCGCCTGGAGTTATATTTATTAAGTTTACAAGCTCTGGCTGAACCGATGAAGCAAGTGATTTCAAAGCATAGCCGAGAAAATCTGACAACTTCAAGTGGCCAAAATTTTCATCTCTAGGTACATAAATGTTTAACCCCAATATTACTGGCAATCTGGTCTCATAGTTGGAATCTGAAAATGGGTTAGCATTGAAATACTATAAGATTAAGGTAAAAATTACAAAAAATAAAAAAAATGTGGAAGTTTGTTTAGTATTATTATCTATCAAGTGGATAATTATAAATTGTATTGTTTCATTTAATTTTCCGGTAGAATAAATAAGTCACCTGTGCAAATTTTATTAGAATCAATAATGATAGAATTTAAAAAGGGCATGATTTAAAATTTCACAATACAAAAGTATTTGAGTCATTTAAAAAAAAATTAAAGGAAAATTATTTATAAAATAGACAAATTACGAGAGTGTTATTTGTAAATATCTCTATATGAAAACTACTGTTTAGAATCAAGTATATTAAATAAGAATCTAGCCTTTTCTTTCTCGTGGTCTCCCGGTTCTTCCACGACGGGGGTAAGGGAATTCGCTCCCTCCAAGAATGGGACGACTGTCACCTGGACTGGCAAGGTCATTGTAGATATCATAATCGTAGATTCTATCCCACTCTTTACGCTCTCCAGTTCCATCTCCTCTAAGGTTCAACAATTCTTCGTCTCTATACTTGCGAAGAGGATTTGGTGTCTCACTCGGAAGATATGTCTATGTAGAGAAACAATATTACATTAGAAATAGAGAAAATGCCTTGAAAGATAGAGATCAAGAGGGAGATAGAAAAAAAAATTACCTTATTGGCAAAGAAAATGCGATCTTTCTTGTATCTTCCAGAAGGGTAAACCCAAGAATTACAGTCAAAATGGACATTTCCAAAGCCAGGAACATCCTCAAGAGTGAGGGATTTGAGGAAGAACTCACTAGTATGACCGTTTTGGATGAAGAAAGCACCAGGAAATCCAAAGTTATCTTCCCATGTAAAGCTCACTTGAAACACAGACTCTCCAGCAAACAACGGCGGGATTGAAGTCAGCCACCTCTCCAAAAACGCCCGTTTCCCAACTTTCCCTCGCGAGTCGATCGCTGTGAATTTCATTACAATTTAATCATCAAAACGAACTCAAAATCAACCTCTTAAAATCACAAATCAAATAAAAGTTTAAGTAGATGAGTTATGGTAATTTTAATTTTATATCAATACTTTAACGCTAAATTGTAGAGAGATTAGAGAAAGAGAAAGTTACAAGCTTGAGTGGCACTGATGAGTTGGAGAGAAACACCACCACCCAAGAGCTCAGTGAAGTTATCAAGAACTGAGGAATGAAATTCAGTGAAATCCAAAACATTGCTTCTCATAAGAATGACTTTCCCTTTGATCTTCTTTCCTCCAAGATTGGAGACTTGGTCTATAATGTTACCACCAGCATTGATAACAGAGCCTGCAAGATCTCCAGTAGTGTTCAAAGCCCCCTCTATGATATTCTTCCCAATATTGAACATTTTTCTCTCTCTCTTTCTCTTTGTTTTGATAGCTAGAACAAGCTGGTGTGGGGAAGAGTAAATT
Organism: Trichosanthes truncata; assembly: GCA_033996785.1. Classification (NCBI taxonomy): domain Eukaryota; kingdom Viridiplantae; phylum Streptophyta; class Magnoliopsida; order Cucurbitales; family Cucurbitaceae; genus Trichosanthes; species Trichosanthes truncata. Next base: position 38,362,170 of record JAWPNB010000004.1, on the reverse strand, counting down.
TTCTCTAATTTATAGCACAAAAAACTTGGTTCTTTCTCTCTCTCTCTCTCTCCAAGTTTGATTTGTATGTTAGAAATCCTAGGATAAGGATGATAATAGAAAATTGGAAAAACGTGGGTCACCATCACATTACAATTCTAGAAGTAATATTATTGAGGTCACCTACCTTGTTTCACATTGAAAAGTTGTGTTGGAATTATTTGAGCAGAAAAATAGTAATAAAAAGATTACAAAATGAACATACTTTTACAATTTTGGAAAAAAAAAAAAAAGAAAGAGAAAATTTATTGGGTAACCACGTTTTCTAAATTTAAAAATCCAAGTCTCATTTGATCATATTTTAAATTTGACCACTTGATACAATTAAATATTAAATTATCCTATTTATTATCTTTCTATGAAGTCGAAGGTTTGAATTTTCATTCCAATTTTACGGAAGAAACGTCCAATATTTTTTTTAATTAAATGAATTATTTTTAATTTGAGGCATTAATTTGCAATGATATATATATTTTTTCCTTTATGCGTAAGAAATCCATTCACTTCAAAAAAAAAAAAAAAAAAAATCACCATCGTGGCCTCGTGCCAATTAATAATTAGAGACTAGAGTCCCCACTTTCTTTTCTTCTCTCTTTTATTTTTTTTTTAAACACAAATAATAGTCTCCCTTTCAATCATTAATATAATACGTTACATTATAAACTCATGCAAGACATGTGGATTACTATATTAAATAATAATTAAAGAATTTAAAATTTTCATTAGATTTAATTATTTTAAAGTGAGAAATAAAGAGTCCATCTATAACAATACATTCCTTTGTACTAACCAAAACATAGTTTAACTGGTTAAGATATTATACAAATGTCGTAAAAGTTTATGTTTATCACGCACCTGTCAACCTGAACATAACTCATTGATTAAGGTATATGTTTTCAATAAAAAAGTCAAAGTTTCGAATGGATCCAACTGCTCTCACATGTTGAACTCTAAAAAAACAAGAAAAGAAATTATTTTAATGAGTAGTGTAAGTGTTAAAAAAAAACAAATCAACTGAGTGAGAGTTGATGCAGATTAATTTTAAATTATTATAAAATCTAGAAGTTAAAATTTATTAATTATTTTTACTCAAAAGGAAAATAAAACTTACAAATCATTTTATAAAAAAAAAAACCCAATAAACTATAGTAAATTTAGTTTTTTTAATATACTTTTAACAAGTTTCTCACAAATATTAGCAAGGGTCTAAAGTGTGAATTATAATATGAAATGAGGAAAAAATTAAATAATATTATAGACCCAAACCTTTTTCTAATATGATATTAAATAACCAAAATCTATTAGATCTTGTTATCATCGAAATAGGTTTTCAACAATCATTAACTACAAAAAGACGATTAATATATATTAACAAACTATGTACGAAATTGAAACATTTAAAAATATAAAAAACGAAAAATAATACTAATGAATGAAAGGTTTAATTTGATGTTCATATTAAAATAAAATATATATTAAACTAATTAATCATATATTTGCTTTTACAGGTTTGATTATTTTGCTTTTGTTTCACATGAGAATTATTTCATTTTCTATTCGAATAAAAACAAAGTGGGGGACATATAAGGCTTTTAATATGCTACAATAAATTTTTATTTTTAATTTAAGTTAGTGATAACGTGCTAATAATATTTTAAAATAAATAACTTTTTACAAGGTGCTATATTTTTTTAAAAGGGATTAGGCGAGAGGAACTTTTCAATGACTTTTTTTTAATTGTTTTAAATCTTTACACGTTTTAGGTTTATTATATTTATTTGTAATGTTTGGACCACTATGAAAAGATTTCTCAAAAAGCATCTAAATAATTGAGAGAAGCTGTTCAAAGTATTTAAAACAACGAGAATCACACTTTATAATTTCAATAGTACTTAATTCTTAAGTTTTGAACTTATCTATATAATTCATAAAGATTAGGAAATCTCATATATTTGTGTAATTTAAATAATAAAATAATATTTAAGAGCTGGGTTTGATAATGTATGCATTTTTTTAAACCATCAAAATTAATACAACTTATCATTACCCAGTGATATTCAAATTAGTCTAAGCGTAGTTCAATTTAGTTGAGCCATATATTTTTGACTAAGAAGTTGTTTTTATCTTTGTATTGTATGATTGTTCAGTCTTGTGCAAATTCAAAAATGAAAATCTACTCCCTTTGTTGAAATTCTTTTAAACTCCTTATAATATCAAAGTCTTCGCAAAAGATATCGCTAAAAAATTCAGTATGTTTTTTCCATTTTTATTCATTTAAAAAATTGAATCAGTTCTCATAATTTAAACTCTCCATCAATACTTCAATTCAATCTCTATCGAGCTAAGTTCCATAAATTCTTTGTTATAAAAATCCAAAGATTTACAGATGATCCCAATCTATGATATATATAGTAAGTTAACTTAAAAGTTTAGTCTATGAACTTTCAGTTTTTTTTTTTTTTTTTTGAAAAAGATACTTCATTCAAAGGTATGTGAGAAACATACAAAAAGGGAGGCTACAAGAAAGCTCTTCAATTTAAAGCTATAGTAGAAGTATTATAATTACAAAAAAAGAGTGGATTTTGAACTCCAAGATGCAGCATGAGATATAATGTCTTCCCAAAGAATCGAAGGATCTTTAGAGGAATCATAGAAAATTCTATCGTTGCGCTGAAGCCATAAGTGCCAAAGAATTTTCCCAAAAATGTTTGACCAAAGGGTCTTACAAGTTGTGTTTAAATGGGGGAGGAGACCACCTTTAATGAAATCTTCAATTATGTCAGCTTGTTGAATATTGATACTTGAATTGTGCCCAAGAAATTGCCAAAGGCTATCTACATAGTTGCAATGCATGAAAAGATGGTCAATAGTCTCTTTGCTTCTCCGGCAAAGAACACACCAATTTGGGCTTAAACACGTAGAGGTATTTGTGTTGGATCCTCTCAGCAGTATTTAAACCTCTATGAAGCAAACACCAGAGAAAAACCTTACATTTTTTAGGGAGCAATGTTGCCCAAAGCCTTCTTCAACAACAAAATGAGTAGCTAGCCGAGCTTCAGCTATAATGGATTTCATCTACTTAATCGAAAAAATACCTTTGGCATCACTATTCCATGAAACATGATCCAGAATGAAAGACTGAACAGGGGTACTCCATCTTTCGAAGATGGATTTCCAGCGATAAGCTTCCCTATCGATCAATGGCCTTCGCGGAAAAAATTCCAAAAATTTGCATCACGATCTCAGGCTTCCTGAACATACATCAATTTATTGGTACCCAAAGCATAAAAATGGGGATAGGAGAGGAACAAACAACCTTGGGACGACCAGTTGTGGAACCAAGAAAGTGTATCGACATCGTTCGAAATACCCCATCTCATGTAATTTTTAACAAAAGCACCCATGCAAGGGGCTCTAGCACTTCCATGTTTACAGACTTTGGGTATATCACTAGGCAAACCTGAAGAGTACTTTGCTTTTATAAGTTGAATCCAAAGGCTTCCTTGTTCAGCAAAAAACAACCATATCCACTTGCTAAGAAGAGCTTGATTCGTGTCTCGCAACTTGCCGATACCAAGACCACCTTTCTCCTTTGGTAATGTTGCAATATCTCATCTAACTAAATGGGCTCTCCCTTTTGAATCAATACCTTCCCAAAGGAAATTGCGGATAAGCTTATCAATTTTGTTATAAATATCACAAGGTGCCTTGAAAATCGAGAGATATATGTAGGGAGGTTGTTGAGAATGGATTGAACTAGCGTCAATCTACTGTAAATAGAGAAAATATCCCAACTCACAACACAGCCCAAATCAGTCAAAGTCCAGCCCAAATCAAGGCCACAATCACACCATCTATCATGCAAGTCAACAAAGGAAATCAACATTTCAATTGATAGCAAAAATCAAGCCTTAACAGTAGCTAAATCAGACCAACAATAGTCGCCTGCAGATCACAAAGACAACTCACACACACTGTAATTTCGGCAAGTACACTAACTCTAACATATGGCTAAATAGATCTCCAGGTCATTATATTGCTCTTTGTTTTTTCTACATTCCTTTCTAACCATTTTTCCTTTAATTAGTTGATTCGCTTCCCTTGTATAGTCAGACTTGGTCTCTTTCTCCTCTATATTTTAGCACTAGCGATAAGAATCTCTGGAGATCTTTCCTCTCCACTTACTCGTAACAGGTTTTCCCTATATAGAAGACTTCTTCCGAATGGCATAATTGTCCGATTTATTCCTCGATCTTCAAAGAAGACTGACTTTTCCTACTCCTTTTTCTCCTTTAGGATAGGATCGTCGTTGGTCCTTCTTTCACTAATGATCTAATGAGATCACCATTTTCTAGTCGTTCGCGCGAACGCGCGAGGGACGAGACTTTCTATCGCTTGCGTTTGCTTTTCATTCTCAAGACAACGGTCTCGAGCAAATCATTCTTCATTACATAAGCCCATGACAAGTCATTTCCAGATGCTTCTTTCGGAAGAGCACGGGAAACGCCTATGGAATCCATTGTACTAAGACCCGAAAGATCATCCAAAGACTGAAAATCGGGACTCAAAATAAGTCAAGAAGGAGCCTGTCTTTAGTAATTACTAAGCTAATTGAGCGCTATTCCACATAGATTTCAACCGTGCCCCTTGAACAAGGGATAGTTTGGGAACAGACCTAAAAAGCTATGCCTACAGATAAAAAGATGAATCTCGAGCTGGCCAAGTTCATTTAGGATGAGGGTAAGAAAAGCAGGAGTAAGAACACATAAGATAAGGGATAACTTAGCCTAAGGCAGAGCTCGGTTGACAGCCTGCACCGAGCAGGTCGAAGACCCAGCCAATTTGCTTACTGCAGGGATAAGAAAAATCTTTACCCTAGTAAGCTTCGTTTCTACCCAAGAGAGTCTCTTACTTATCTCACCTTAAGGCAGGAAGGCCAGTTGGCTGCTAAACCAAGAAGAGAATGAAGAACACACAACATTAAGGTCGTCCCTTTCATTCTATACTGACTCCGGCCTCGAGCTGGCTTTTTGGGAAGCCCGTTCCTACCGCCCTCACGGCCCGGCTGGCCTGCCAGCAGTAGTGGGCAATCGAAGGTGAAAGTGGGATTTATTTTCCTGTCTCTTTTCCCTCATCTCTCTCTCCCGATTTCCCTCTATCCCTCGCATTTTTTTTTTCGTTTCCCTCTCTCAGTCATTCAGTGGGCGAGGAGGGTGCAGGTATTGGAGTAATGGCGGTGGAGAAACAAGCAGAGGAGTCAAGTTGCAGTTTATGGCAGCTTCGTGTGTGGGCAGCGACCGCGGGTGGCTATTTTTGGGTGTGTTGGGGATTGATTCGAGGTGGGCAATACTCCTTTGGCTGTGGGTAAGAGTTTTGACCTTAGCTTATAGTGTATTGTGAGTTTAAATGTTGAACTAGGCGTTGTTTGAGTAATTTTGAGTTGACTCAAGGTTTATTGGACTCGCTTGGGGTTACCTCTGAAGGGAATAATTGAATTAAACCCACAACGGAAGCATTGGATCGTCTATGATTTATTTAGAATTAAACACAAAATATACAAGGTTAAGCAAAAGCTTACATTAGAGTAAATATGGAGATATTTCTGGCAGGTCTTTATCTATTTCACAAAGTCTTCATAGCTATGACTCAAACACAGGACCAAAGCTTGTGGGAGCCTCTTGAAGGAAAATTCACAAGGGATTGGAGAGGAAGATGTCTAGAGAGAATTCTCTAATTCTCTATTTAGGAGATGTGTGTTATGTCAAATAGCTCAACCCAAAGGTCCTATTTATAGAGGCCAAGGGCAAATCTTTGTCATAATTAAAGTATCATATTTTAATATCTAATATATTAAAATATGTCTTATACTTATTTGAATCTCATTCAAATCTCCTACGATATTTATTTATTTGAATCTTATTCAAATTTTATAAATATCTTTTCTTTAATGTATGTAATATACACTAATTATTTTAATATTTAATGTATGAAATACAATAAATATATTTTCCTCTTTTATATTTAATATATCTAATATATTAAATATTAATTTGAACACTTCAAATTAAATATTAATTTGAACATTTCAAATTTTTGTTTCAACTAAATTGATATTTTAGTATTACTATGAGCTAGCAGGGGAGATTATAAGTTCCAATTATACAAAATTAATTAATTAAAATTTTTAATTAATTAATTTTCATTCATTAATTATAGGTCACTCCACTATAGGCCAAGAGTTGCACTCTTATGTATTGTAGGACAAGTTGTGTCCATAGACATAAACATTACATGCAAATCGATCCTTCACGATTTGTTCGTAATTACAACTGGGTCAAAAGTTTGTTTTACCCATGTAATTACATCTTACACCTTAAATACCACTATTCTTCTAATGAACAATTTGTTTATGATGCAACCATAAACTAAGTCACTCTCCGGCCAGTGAGAGGGTGGGGCCCCATTGTTCAAGTCCCAAAATCAGCATTTAAGGGAACTACTCATCTACTTACCATATATGGGAATGAGTGAATTCCATTTTATGAGATTATGTTCTCATCTCCCTATTTGGTCAAGTTTCCAAAATGGTAGGCATATTGAATCGACTACAAATCCACTCTCACACATGAAAATCAAAGGACAAACCCTCACAGGCAGGAGTTTATAACTCACTCAAGATTAAGATCGAGTCGCACATGATCATCCTGATGAAATATTAATCTTCTTAATTAACGGATTTATAAAGAGAGATTAAATATTTCATGGTCCAGTCTTATACAAACTCATTGTGTAAGATACTCCCACTCACATGTTTCCACATGAACGATTTGGATCAAATCGTTTTTAACTATTACAAAGTGGGCTGTATCAATAGTGTTACCAAGATAAAGCACCCAACCTTATTCATATAATATGACCCTTTAGGTTATTTCTTGAACATGATCCTCTTGTCTGTCAACCACATACTGTTCAAGATTACACTAATAACTTTGGTTTTTTCATATAATGGATAATATTATATTACAAATAAAATAATCAAAAATATTATTAATTTTTAAATAAATTATTAATTACGAGGCTTTAGGGCATAAATCTTAACAACCCCATCACAGTTGGAGGTTGGATTAGCGAGTTTAGGATGCACTAAGGGACAAATCATCGGCCTTTGCTACTGCAGGGTAAGTTTTAAAGGTAGGGACCCTTATGAATTGTCACTCCCTTGGCTAATTGAATCGTGGGTCGTTGACCACTGTTTTTGGAACTGTTATTGTATAGTTTGGGGCGTTTGTATAAAGTTAGTGGTTGATGCGGGTTGTTGTAGTTGCTTGGCGTGATCTCCTCGTTCTTTGGGGTAATTTTTTAACTCTAAGGGTTTTAAATTCCTTTGTGTGGGCGTACCCTTTATTAAGTTGGTGAGGATTGGAGATGAATTAAGTTTTAATACTAGCATTTATGTTATTTTAATTCTGTTTTAGGAGGAGCTTGTAACTTGTTAAATGAATGAGGAGTTGAAGGCTCTCGTACTAACCTAGGAGGTAAATAGCCTAGTTGAACAATCTTTGATGCTTGAGATACGGAGTTCTTAGACTTTGTAATGCATGTATAGTTGAGTAATTGAGCATGTTTCTTTAAGTATGTGTTCTAGCGTGTCGATCTTTATAAGGCATGCTTAGTAAACTTCTCAAGTTTGGGGTCACGTTATTTTACCTTGACTTGGTGTTTAAAAGGGTTCCACGACTGTTGGGCTAGTTTGCAACATTCATGACTTTTGGTATGATGTTCGAAAGAGCTCGATCATGTGTTATGTTCCTGTAAGTGGTTAAGCTGGAGCAACTTTTTAGAGCTTGGTTATGGTGTTGGGTTTTGGAATGCATGTATGAGCATGTTGTGTTTTCTCTATTAAGTATGAACGTATGGATAGTGGATTTGAATGGAATGAACATAAACGTTAGGGCCGCCTAAGATGTTGGTTAGCTATGGAATTCAAAACACTTGAGCTAATGGACTAAATGGTTAAGTGGTGTTTACTTGGAATGTTTGGATGGGTTGACTGGTTGGCAGGTGAAATGCCTCTAAAAGTATATAATGCTTTAGACCACTATCCTTGCTCCTTATGCTAGAACGGTTCAGGACGACTTGCAATACTTAGCATGTTGTAGTGGGCCTTGAACGTGAATAGGAAGAATAATGATTGTTATGGATCAGAGGCATGGTTAGGAGTGGTTAGCTACAGAGGGAAACTGCTTAGGGCAATATGCCGCTAACGTGCGTAGGGGTCGTGGATAAGTGAAGGCCTTGTTTAACCATGTTTACCTAGTATGTTTGTCATTAAGTTCGTGTATACAATTATGCTTAGGATCCATGAGTGGAGTTGTGAGTGAGCTTTATAATCCCTTGGGTGGTATATCCCTTGACAATCTAAGTGTATTGTGACTGAACAAAAGTTTGTTAGTCTAGTATTACTTACTTTTCCCCATGTGTACCTAGGATGTTGTGAGATCCCTATTGATCTTAGCATGAGGGTTGCTTTTCTTCACCGAGCTATGTTAGCTTAGTGGCGAATCCCCATTGAGATTAGAGTGAGGGTTGCTTTCCTTCATGAGCTGTGTTAGCGTAGGGGCGAATCCCCATTATGATTAGCGTGAGGGTTGCTTTTCTTCATCGAATTGTGTTAGCTTAGATGAATCCCCATTGAGATTAACGTGAGGGTTGTTTTCCTTCACCGTGCTGTGTTTGTGTAAGGGCAAATCTCCATTGTGACTAGCGTGAGGGATGCTTTGCTTCACCAGGTTGTACTAGCATAGTGCGAATCCCCACTGTTTTGGCCATGAAAGATGTGTTCTTTCATTGTGCTATGCTTGTTTTGGTGGAAGTCGACACCCCGCCGGCAGGTCGCATGACCCATGGTTTTGGCACAAGAGGGAGTGATTGTGGTGGGCAAGTAAGTAGCTAGTAGATGAGTTCATTGTGTTGTAAGAGGAATTGACGTGACCGAACTGGATAACTCATTGTATGGTTTGAACTTTGGACCCATAAGTGGGCTGCTTACTGAGTATATTTATACTCACTCTTGGTATTTTGTTTATGTCTTTGCAGATAGTGCATAACCACGAGGCGGATGATGGAGGCGATGACTTGACGAGGCTATGGAGACACCACTGGAGTTCTGTTCCCTGTGTCTAATGTTTAAATTTGTATTTTAGTTCTTGTCGCATGTTAGTCTGTAAATCTTAAATTTCTTTTGCTTCCGTGTGTTGGATTAGAATCTTTTCGATTCTTGTGCCTAATTGGTTAAGCTCAGCATATTTTATTGTAATTTGGCGGATGCTGAGTGGTTTCCTTCAGATATAGAAGTGTTTATATTCCTATCAGGTCTTTGTAAATTTTGGTTGTCTCATAGTTATTTCGTCATGCTGCCGAAATTTCGAGCATGAGTGGGGTAACTCAGTCGTGCTTCCGCATTAGTCTGTTGTGTGATTAGGGTCGTTACAGGGACGCTAATTCCTGAGCTGGGGGAAGGGGACATTGGAAGAGGAGCACAGTGAAGGGGAAGAGGGAGAGAAAGGGGTAAGGGTAAGGGGAGAGAGAGTTTAGAGTTTTTTTATATAATTATTTTATTATAATTTTTATTCTTTTTATTTAAAATTTTATTATTTTAATATTAAAAATTTTCAAGTCAGTAGTTTGTCAAAAGATGAACGTTGGTTAACGATGGAGAGACCCAATAGAACTATTTCATAAAATTCAGAACTTGATTGTTCGATTTTAAAACCTAGGAAACTAATAAACACAATATCAAAACATGGGGACCAAAAAGATAATTTTTATTTTATTACAATTTAATTGTTGTAACTTTCACTTTTCTTAATGAAATATGTGAATTCTTAGCCAAATTTCAAAAATAAAGCCCAGTTTTTAAAAAAACTATTTTTTTTTTTTTTTTTTTTGTTTTCAAAACTTGACTTAGATTTTGAAAACATTTTTAGAAAGTAGATAACAAAACAAAGAAGCTCATAAGTGAAAGTAATGTTTATAAGCTAAATTTTAAAAAACTAAAAACAAAAAACCAAGGCCCGTTTGATAACCATTTTGATTTTTGATTTTTGGTTTTTGAAAAGTGTGCTTATTTTTTCATCATTTATCTACAAGGGTTTAATTTTCATCTTTTGTAAGAAAACATTTGAATTCTTAGCCAAATTTCAAATACAAAAACAAAATTTTGAAAACTACTTTTTTTAGTTTTCAAAACTTGACTTGGTTTTTGAAAATGTAGGTAAAAAGTAGATAACAAATAAGGAAACCTAATAGGTGGAAGTATTGTTTATAGACTTAATTTTTAAAAATAAAAAATAAATAGTTATCAAATGGGACTCAAATTGTTATCAAATAGGAAATTTTCAAGTTTGGTCTTCGCAATTGTTTCTTCAAATTATAAAAAGCAATTGAAACTCTTAAAATTGAAAAGGGAAAATCTATCGTCAAGATATATCATCAAGAAGTACTTTAAAGGGGTTTGAGTGAGAAACTTACTACAACGGAAGCAATTGAATGAATTGACAAAAGTATTACATTTGACTTGTGGACTAGGAAGCAACTATAAAAATTTCAAAACAACCATGCAAACATTTTAAGATTTGGGGATGAAACATTTCTCAATAAAATAAAAGCCAATGGCATAAGCAAAGTTTTAAATGCCGATATTGATAAATATTTCATAAAAATTATAAAAACAAAAAAAATCATAATAAATATTTAAATTAACAAATAAGCATATCTTACCTATTTTAAATAAGTTAAAATTTCTTATTATTAATGTTGTGTCTACATTAGTGATATATTGTTGATATTTTTGTTATATTTCATCATTTTTTCTATGGTATATAATAGAAATGTTGATTCACCACTTATGTCAATATTGAACTCCATGAACATATGGACATGTCGATGAAAATTTAGTACCTTACATGAGTAGATACACATACACTTCAAAGGAAAAAAAAATCATCATCTTTAATGAATTACACCCCAAACGCTTTTGAATTTCACTGACATTACATCTTATTCTTGTCAAAATTAAATATTGACAGTGTAAGTTATATTGTTTAAACAGCTACGATATCAATGTTTCACTGTTATCTAAATTAAAAATTGTTGTAAAGCTGTATGCTGACCCACCCTACTTTTGAGTGTTGAATCTTATTCTTTATTGCTCTTTCTTGCATTTGAACTTTATTGATCAATCATATAAGCTTGATGGTTGAAGAATGAATTAAAATAAAAAAGACAACACCTCGATGTTAGGAGTGCAAACAAAGTCTTACATTGGCTAGAAAAGGGAGTGATCATTAAAGATGTCCACGGGGCGAGACGGGGCCGGGGAATGGATTCCCCGTCCCAGTCCCCGCCCCCCATTTCATTCCTCGTCCCCGCAAAATTCTCCATTTAATTTCGCAGAGATCGGGGGGGAGATTCCCGGCGGGAAATTCGCGGGGATCGAGTTCCCTGCGGGGAATTTTTCCCCGTTTTTTTTAATCTTTTTTATTTTTTTAAATTTATTCTCAACCAATAAAAAATATTTCTAAATGAATAATTTTCAATATAATTCTATTTAAAGAAAATGTTATAAAATTTCTTAATAAAAATAATAATAAGTAAAAATACTATAATGTCGAAACAACTTAATTTCTAAAAATTCAAATTTCAATATTACAACATAGTCTTTAATTTTTTTTTTATAACGAAATAGTCTTAAAATAATTCATACTATAGTTTTTTTTTAATATATATAGGTAATAATTAATATATATATATATATATATATATATATATATATATATATATATATATATATATATTACTAATCGGGGCGGGGTCGGGGTCGGGGACGGTGACGGGGAATATATTCCCCGTCCCCGTCCCCGTTTAGCCAAAGGGGAAAAAATCCCCGCTCCCTCCCCCATTCCCCGTGTAATCGGGAATTCCCCACCCTGTTCGGGGCGAGTCCCCAAGGGGCCCCGGCCCCGCGGGTTAAATGGACATCTCTAGTGATCATGGGTACATAAATGAGGACAATTATGTCTATTGGTATGAGGCCTTTTGGGAGAAACTAAAAATAAAGTCATGAGGGTTCATGCCCAAAGTGGAGAATATCATATCATTGTAGAGATAGGTGGAGGTTCCATTGTCCTTAACGATTAGTATCAGAGCCATGGTGTAAACCTATTTATGTGTTGGAGAAATCCACAGGTTCCAAGAAAACAGTCAGTTAGTTTTATAGTCATACAACATTGTGGATGGATCTATAGATCAGACAAAGAGTGCTTGATGTGGGAAGCAAGTATAACGTTATCAACGGCTCCCTAATAAAGGAATAGCTCTTTGTTCAAGGGTAGGAGGTGAAGGGTGCTAATAGAGGCATAGATTTTTGTTCAAGGGTAGGAGGTGAAGGGTGCGATAGGTGAATTCTGCCATCAGGGAATATCCCGCAATGTGATCTGCAAGTGGACGGATCAGGTCGACATGGGAGGCTCAAGTGGTACTTTGTTCGAGGGAAGGATTGTTAGGAGTGTAAAAAAAGTCCCACATTGGCTAGGGATGGGAGTGATCATGTGTACATAAGTAAGGACAATTATCTCCATTGGTATTAGACATTTTGGGAGAAACCAAAAGCAAAGTCATGAGGTCTTATGCCCAAAGTAGACAATATCATATCATTGTAGAGATTGGTAGAGGTTTCGTTGTCCTAAACACTCGAAAGCTAACAAATTTGTTAGAGACAACGAACATCCACATATCTCTACAATGGTATGATATTGTTCACTTTTGGGCATAAACCCTCATGCCTTTACTTTTGGTTTTACCCAAAAGGCCTCATACATATGAAGATTGTTGTCCTCATACTTATATACCCATGGTCTTCCTTTTTCCTTGCTAATGTGCGACTTTGATCGCATTCCCAACAATCCTCCACTCGACCAAAGGACCACTAAGCCTCCCCTCAAATAGTCATCTATAGATATGACTCTCTAACTTTATCGAGTGTTTTCTCCTATCCATAATAAGTCCTCTTTTCTAGAGTACATACATTGTTTGTTCGATAGCGCTCCACTATAGATCACATTGTGGATGTGCATGGTGCAGACCACCCCTTAGCAATCTTCCCCTTGAAACACACTTATTCAACATTTGAGGACTCATCCACATATTTACATGACTATGTCTCTGAGACTTCATCAATTTTTTTGTTTAGCAACCAACGATTCTATTGCACCAACTAGATTTGGGGCATGGCTCTAATACCAATTGTTAGGGACAATGGACCCTCCACATCTCCACAATGGTATAAGTATGATATTGTCCATTTTAGGCAGAAGTCCTCATGACTTTTCTTTTGGTTTCACCCATGATCTTTTCCTTTCCTAGCCAATGTGAGACTTTGGACATACTCCCAACAATCCTCCCCTCAAATAGTCATATATTTATGTTTACTCTTGAGTACATCACCTTTAACCAGGCTTACTCCTCTTCACCGGAGCACACCATCTATTCGATAGAGCCTCAACCACGAATCTCCACATGACTACGTCGTTGAGGCTTACAACTTCTTTGTTCATCACAAGAGGATTCTACTGACATGGCTAAGTCTAGGGCATGACTTTGATACCAATTGTTAGGGACAACAAACTCTCCACATCTTAACAATGGTAGGATACTGTCCACTTTGGGCATAAACCTCATGATTTTGCTTTTGGTTTCACCTAAACAACCTTGTACTAATGGAGATGTTGTTCCTCATTTATATACCTAATGATCTTCTATTTTTCTAGTCAATGTGGGACTTTGGTTGTACTCCCAACAAAATTGGTATAAAAGTTTGGAAGAAAACTTCATGAAAACCTATTTGATATGGCTAAATCTAGGGCATGACTTTGGTACCAATTGTTAGGGACAACAAACTCTCCACATCTTCACAATAGTAGGATATTGTCCACTTTGGGCATAAGCCTCATGGGTTTGCTTTTGGTTTCACCCAAACAACCATGTACTAATGGAGATGTTGTTCCTCATTTATATATCCAATGATATTCTCATTTCCTAGTCAATGTGGGACTTTGGTCACAATCCTAACAAAATTGGTATAAAAGTTGGAAAGAAAAATTCATGAAAACCTATTCCTTATTCTGAATGTTAAATTGAAAGATAAAGAGGAAAAAAAAAAGATAAATTGGTAATGGTTAAATAACCATTAAATTCAAAAGATTAGATTAATAGGCTAAAATTCAAACTCCCTATTAAGTACAACAGACATCTACATATCTTCACAATGATACAATATTGTTCACTTTGTGCATAAACTCTCATGGTTTTTCTTTTGGTTTCACCCAAAAAGCCTCATACCAATAGAGATATTGTCTCTCACTTATATACTCATGATCTTCCCTTTATCTAGTCAATGTGGGACTTTCGTCGCATTCATAATAATCCTTTCTTCGAACAAAGAACCACATAACTGTTGCTAAGCAGAGTGTATGCAATTTCATAATAGAAACACCCTAAATGTGCAAGTGTACACAGCTTAATGCAACAAGTGATAAGTATCTTTTATATCGTTCTCCTTAGGTACTAGTTAATTGAATTTTTGCAATGCTTAAGCTGAATTTAGGTAGGTAACAGGACATCAACATCAATTGGTGCAATGAACTAAAAAGAAATAAGGAAACAAGATTTAAATGGTGTTGGAATGCTTGAAACACAGGAATACAATGAATAAAATGGAATTAAACAGATTAGGGGTGAAATTTTGCTTCATCAAACTAAATGGTACAGCATAGATCATGCCTCAACACTAAATGCAACTATCTTGCGTATTCTTTCAGAATTCTAAAATAAACAGTGGTTAACTCCCAAATTAAGATCTTAGCTACAAACATTAGGTGAGTTACTATCCCTAGTGTCCCCAATTACTTTAGAGCATGCTTCTAATCAGAACTAATGTTATGCATGCATTTGGTTTATCCCTCCATTTCCCAAAGTTAAGATAAACACATCTAAGCTAAGTTGGCCAGACAAATCCAAACTACATTTAAGCACACAAAGCATAGGAGTAAAAAATATGCAAGTCTTGCTACTTCATTCAGCACGAATCAACAATAAATCCCTTAATCCATCACCCAAGGGGTGATTAGTTCATATTTATAGGAAAAGACAGCAACAAAACAGTAAGGAAAGTCTTAAACAATATTCTAAACCTTGTCTTTAATATAAAAGAATGTTGAGAATAAAGAAATACTGTAGAAACTAGGAGAAAATGACAAGAAATGGATGTTGGGCAACTTCTTTAGGGTAGGTTTTCCTCCTTTCCAGAAGTAGATCACCTCCCAAAAATGCTATTCTCCTATTCTCACCTCTCCCCCCAATTTTTTAATCTCCAAAAATTAATTCCCCCTTTAAAAACGGCAAGCAAGGGCTTGATACCTCTTCCTTTCTTTAAAATTAGGGCTGAGTGAACATTTGAAGACCAATGGTAGCCTTTCATTGGCTTAACTCGGTACAAATGTCATAAATTATCCACCTCAATTAATGAAATAACTCCCACGTGTTTCTTGTGTAACTGATCCCAGATAAATGCTCTAGCTTTAATGATGCTTCATTAAAAGCACAACAATTGCTCCAGCAAGCTTGACCCTTTTATCAACAACAAAGCTCTAGCATAGCTGGTTGGATTTTCATATATACTTAGCCATTTTTTACCTTCAGCAATGGCCTACACAAGTCACCAATAGCACAATTAAGTAACATTATGCATTAAAAAAGCTCAAAAGTGCTTTTCACATAAAAATGGACTGTTTTACTACTAACATATCAATTCAAGAGGCTTCTCAATTCAAAAGTACCTAAGATAGTGTTTTTAAGCCACAAAAACTTCACTAAAATACCCTCAATAGCTCTCATTCTAAGAGATATCAAGCCCCCAAACTTAGACCATTACTCGTCCCTGAGTAATGCTTCATTTCAGAAAATCTTCAACATAGAGTCTAGCTACAAAACAATCAAGTTAACCTGCTAAACACTTGTATCATAACATAGATATTGTTATAGTAGTTTGATTTCTCAAATTCTCATTCAAGCTCAACATCCTAAGGATTTACCTAGATCTTTTTTTTTTCTACTCCAAAGACATAGCCTCAGCCTTTACATAGCCCCACAGCTAAACCACTGCCTTTTTCCTTCACTGAGTTCACTTTACATTCCATCAGCTCATAAAAAGAAGAGCTAGCTTACTGCTTCCAGCTTAATTTAATTTCACAAAGAAAACAGACACCACTTCTTTAACCTTCCCTTAAGAATCAATCACTCCCTTAACCAATCAAGCTCCCTTAACCTTCTGTTAAGCTCCTTCTTAGTTCATAGAATGGCCACATTTGTGGTGCAACTCGCCTAAGCATCAAAGAGCTTATAACAGTTAGGCTATAAAAAAGGACTTTTTTGCTCTTTTTTTTAAAAAAAAAACAAAATAGAGAGAACCCTTTTTGTTTACAAAGCCTTCAATTTAGACACCAACATTTGTAATGAAAGTTGCCTAACAACGAGCTTTGTTACTAAGTTGGGCTGCGAAGGCATATTCATGTCTCATGCCACCTTTCAGCTCAAAGATAAACATGGGTTTCATGTTTAACCCTGTCTTAATGATAGCTTCTGACAGCGGAATAACTCTCTTACTAACTTTTCCTTTTTATTTTTTTTTCTTTAAAAAAGGCCCTGGATGCTTAAAGAAAAATTATTGATCTTAGGGGTAGTACTCTTTGACACACACACTGAAAGAAAAACTCAGAAAGGGCAACCTTACTCCCCCAAACTTATCTTGCTCATTGTCCTCAATGAGTGAAAGAAGGAGGCTAGGATTTCCCACAAACTTGGTGTAAACAAGCACAGCTAGCAACAACAAGCATCTCACTCCTAATTTCAAGCTAATTGGAGCAAACTCTCAAGATTTAACAGTTAAAAACAAGGGGTTTTTAAGCTACCTACATCCATGGTAAAAAAAAATAAGGGAATAAGTGCAAGACTACTGAGCTTGGCAGAAGATTAAGAAAAATGAAACCACAAAACATGCACTTGCTTGACATTCATAACTAGGTAGCTTACAACAGTAACCGTTTGGCAGATCTTCTTTTTTGAACTTAAGCACACAACACAGTCAGTGAAAAAGGTAACAAGATACAAAAGATACTAAACCACACTAAACAAGAACTAGCAAGAACAACTAACTTAACCAATAACAAATAAAAGAAGTAGCACAACATAACAACATTAAAGGAAAGCAACTACTTAACACAACTTCCCTTGTCTTCAGTCCTCATCTCTAGGGATATGCGCTTTCTTTTCATCATCCTCCTGCTCTTCATTGGGTGAATGAGTGTTCCGAGGATTCAAGACACCATCAGGAAAAGCAGGGAAATGAGGATAAGGCTAGGAAAAATTCGCTAGCATGGCTCTCTTCATGGAGCTGTCTCTGGTCTTTGCATAATTTCAGTAAGCTTGCTGCTGCTTTTCAGTATATTCCCACCTTTGCAAGAGATGAGCTTGTTGTTTAATCATCATGTTCACTCCCACAGCTGGACCTCCTTTACCTTTGTTCTCCCCTCTACTAAGCTTGTTAATGCTTGCCAGATCAAAAGGTCCTTGATCACTTAGGATATCTATAGATGGTTGAAAAGGAAACACGACATGGTAATGGTGTTGGGGAAGAACAACTTCCCTACTTTCTTCTTGGCACAGTCTTGAATCTTACTAGCTATTATTCTACCCACATCAATGCTTAACACTTTTAAAATAACAAAAGTCAAGATAATTCTGTTTTTGGATACAGTGCTATCATGAGTAGTAGGAATTAGTCGATTTTTCACAAAAGATAACCACACATTAGCTTCATCATTGAGATAGGATGCTTCAAGGCTTCTTGCACCTATGTGGGATACCTTCTATTGAGCACCCTTTACTCCTACAACTTTTACAGCAGTGTTGAGCTGGGACTTGGGTGTTGCTACTTCCATTTCATTAAAAACTGCATGAGGGATGTCTGAAAGGTTAAATAGTTCATTAATACTCGTAGGTGACGAATCCACCACCTTGCCTCAGACTCTCACTTGAAAGGAAGAATTTTCCTCCATATTGGCATAAAACTCTTAGACAATGGACACTATGGCTGGCTCTGGTTGTTGACAAAATTGCTCCTATCTATGGTTGATGATGTTAGCTCTAACAAACAGGGGTAGCTTGCTGAATGGAGCAACAAAGCTTTCTCAGGGAAAAGCTCCTTAGTTTTTAGCTTTTCAAACCTGAGCCTAGCCTATTCATTAATGAATCTTTCCAAAAGGGAACCTCTTTGAGCTTGATATGGTTCCCTACCTCTTCTCCTTGACATTCTACTACTTGGAGAAGAAGCATCCAATGGTTCTTCATGCTCGTCTGCAGTATTTTCTTCAGCAACCTCCTCAACAGCTTCTTCCTCAATTACTTTCTTCTTTCCTTTAGATTTGGAAGATCTAGAAGATTTAGATCTAAATTTTGAATGAGAAGATCTTGAAACAACAGTAGCTTCAACAAATCCATGCTCCTCCTCCTCGGCTTCAACACGTTCAACCTCCTTTGATTTCTTTCCTCGGGTTTTTGAATGAGCCATTTCCTCACTGTTACAGATTTTGTCACTAATTATGCACTTGTTGCTTTCTGTTTGAGATAAAGGCTACCCCTCCAAGGCTTCCAATTTGAAGAAATTTTGCAATCCAAGCCATCAATTTAAATTGAAGTAGGTCAAAGTTGTATTTCTGCCATATCTTCCCTTTTATATTTCCCAACAAGATTGAAAATCAATCTCCAACTATGCTTTAGCTACACAATTGTCCTTTCAGAGTAGTCTTACATTGATATAGATTGCTGCAGCCTAAAAGAAAATCAGATCTCTAGCTGTACAACTGTCTTTTCCAAAAATGGCAAAATTGAAGACAGAAAACTCTGCATGTCAGTTATCTTATCAATGTTGTCTGCCACCCCACTACTCACCTACAAAAGAAAGCAAAAACTGAAAACAAACAAGAATTAAAATATGACTAAACTAGTTCTAAAATAATGAAATAACTGCGGGGAGTAAAAAAAATTGAAAACCAGCTAATTCAACTTTTTTTTTAATCCAACTTTGTCAAATTTCAGCTAGATAATAGCCTCCTCGAGGCTATTTCTCTTTGAAAATCTTCTCCCCAATAGTGCTTGAGCCTTTGGCCATTGACTTTAAATTCTCTCCCTTCTTTTTCATATTTTACAGTAATGGCACCATGTGGAAAAACCTCTATTACCTTGAAGGGACCAGACCACTTTGATTTCAACTTCCCAGGAAATAACTTCAACCTGGAGTTATACAACAATACCCTCTGCTCTTTTGTAAATTCCTTAGGCACAATTTTCTTATCATGCCAAGCTTTAGTTTTTTCTTTATAAATCTTTGCATTCTCATAAGAAAACTGCTTGAATTCATCTAATTCATTAAGCTGCAACATTCTAAGAGTTCCAGCTGCTGAATTGTCTAAATTCAATTCCTTGAGGGCCCAAAATGCTTTATGCTCTAATGCAAGGGGCAAATGGCAAGCTTTTCCATAAACCATCCTATAGGGAGACATACCTAAGGGGGTCTTAAAGGCTGTCCTATAAACCTACAAAGAGTCTTCCAACCTCATTGACTAGTCCTTTCTTTTTGGATTCACCATTTTCTCTAAAATCCCTTTTATCTCTCTATTTGAAACTTCAGCTTGCCCATTGGCCTGTGGATGCTATGGGGTTGAAACTTTGTGTTTAAAATTGTATTTGCTCAAAAGAGAGTTCATGGCTCTATTTACAAAGTGAGATCCTTCATCACTTATCAGAACTCTAGGAGTTCCAAATCTAGTGAAAATGTGCCTAAGAACCTCATTACTGTTTTAGTATCACTTGCTGGGCAAGCCATTGCCTCCACCCATTTTGACACATAATCCACAGCCACTAAGATGTAGAGATTACCTTTTGATGGAGGGAATGGTCCCATAAAGTCTATCCTCCAAACATCAAACAATTCCACCTCCAAAATGTATGTTAGGGGCATCTCATCCCTCTTTCCAATGTTTCCTTTCATCTGACATCTATCACAAGCCTTACTAAATAGGTGAGCATCCTTAAAAATTGATGGCTAATACAGTCCACTTTAGAACACTTTGGCAGTTGTTCTTTGGCCTCCAAAGTGACCTCCATAAAGTGCAACATGACAGTGCTAAAAAATGGAATGAAATTCACTTTCAGCAACACACCTCCTTAGAATTCCATCAGCACACTGTTTATACAATAATGGTTCATCCCAAAATTAAGCTCTAGAATCATGAAGAAATTTCTTAAGTTACTGCCCCTTTAAATCTTCAGGCAAGATACCATAAGCTACAAAATTTGCAAAATCAGCAAACCGAGGGGTTTCAATTTCCTGTACTTGAGCTACTGTAAGAAGCTGCTCATTAGGAAAAGTGTCCCTGATCTCAGGTTGCCAGGGCATTGCTTTTGTTGGCTCAATCCTAGACAGGTGATATGTAACTAGATTCTCAGAACCTTTCCTATCTTTGATTTCCACATCAAATTCTTGTAACAACAGCACCCACCTAATTAGCCTAGGTTTTGCATCCTTTTTTGCCAAAAGGAATTTTATGGCAGCATCATCAGTAAAAACAGTCACTTTAGCTCCCACTAAATAAGCTCTAAACTTTTCAAAGGAAAAGACAATGGCTAACAGCTCCTTCTTTATTGTGGTATAATTCAACTGAGCATCATTAAGGGTCCTGCTAGCATAGTAAATAAAATGAATGATTTTTCCTTGCCTTTGCCCTAACACAACCCCAACTGCATAATCACTGGCATCAATCATTACTTCAAAAGGTAATTTCCAATTGGGTCCTGAAATAATGGGAGCTGTGATTAATGCAGCTTTCAAGGTTTGAAAGGCAGTTAGGTATTCAGTGGTGAACTCAAATGGTTTATTCACTTCCAATAAGGTGCACAAAGGTTTGGATATTTTTGAAAAATCCTTTATGAACCTTCTGTAAAAACCAACATGGCCTAAGAAACTCCTAATCTCTTTTACAGAAGTTGGTGGCTTAAGCATCTCAATGATTTCTACCTTAGCCCTATCCACTTCAATTCCCCTTTCAAAAACCTTATGGCCAAGCACAATGCCTTTTTTTTACCATAAATTGGCATTTTCCCCCAATTCAATACCAAATTAGTCTCCTCACACCTTTTCATAACATTTTTCAAGTTTCCAAGGCAATTCTCAAAGGATTCCCCAAAAATTGAGAAGTCATTCATGAAGACTTCCATAATGTTTTCCACTAAATCAGAAAAACTGGCCATCATGCACCTTTGAAAAGTAGCAAGAGCATTGCATAGCCCAAAGGGCATTCTCCTAAAGGCAAAAGTACTGTAAGGGCAGGTGAAGGTGGTTTTGTCTTGATCCTGGGGAGCTATGGTAATTTGGTTGTAACCCCTGTATCCATCCAAGAAGCAGTAATAAGCTTGGCCAGCCAACCTATCCAACATTTGATCAATGAAGGATAAGGGAAAGTGATCCTTACGGGTGGCTTTATTAAGCCTCCTATAATCCATGCACACTCTCCACCCATTCATAGTCCTTGTGGGAATTAATTCATTGGCTGCATTGGTCACTACTGTCATCCCACTTTTTTTTGGGACACACTGGAGAGGACTATCCTAACTACTATTAGAGATAGGATATATGATGTCAGCATCCAACCACTTGATCACTTCCTTTTTTACTACCTCTTCCATAGCAGGGTTTAGCCTTCTTTCTTACTCAATGGATTTAAAATTATCCTCCTCCAAGTTAATTTTATGCATGCAGAAGGAAGGACCAATTCCCTTAATATCAACCAAGGTCCATCTTATAGCCCTTTTATATTGCTGCAATAAATCAATCAATAACTCTTCATTCTTGGGCAGCAAGCTTGCTGATATGATGATGGGAAAGGTCTCTTTCTCTCCCAAAAAGGCATATTTTAGATGACTGGGCAGAGGTTTTAGCTCTAGGGTAGGGGATTTTGTATTGAGGGTTGCATTGGTGGAACTTTTATTTCCACTAAGTCTAAAGGTTCAAAAAACCTTTTGAAACTACTCACTTCAGCCAAATTTTCAAAATTTTGCCCCAGATTACTGAATTCCAAGTCTTCCCCTCTTATATCTCCAAAAGTTTGGATGTGCTACTCCTTCAACTCCAATTCAACAGTTTTTGCAATTGCTTCTTCAAGCACATGGATGGCAGAACAATTCTCTAGCTCACTTAGGTATCTCATTGTGTCATATATGTTGAATTCAACCTTTTGGTCATTCATTTTCAAGGTGACAGTCCCCTTATACACATCCACAATTGTTCTGCCAGTCTTTAGGAAGGGTCTCCCAAGGATAATAGACACATCCTTGTCAGCCTCATAATCCAATATAATAAAATCAGCAGGAAAAATGAATTTACCCACTTGAACCAAAATGTCCTCTATCTTACCTTCAGGGTGAGTAATGGACCTATCAGCAAGCTGCAAAGTTACTGTAGTAGGCCTAGCCTCCCCAATACCTAATTCTTTGTAAATGGATAGTGGCATAAGGTTAACACTAGCCCCTAAGTCACACAAAGCTCTACCTAACTCTTTCCCTCCAATAGAGATTGGAATAGTGAAGGAACCTTGGTCTTTCTCCTTATGTGGAATCCTATTCCAAAAGGCAGCACTGCACTCCTCATTCAAAGCTACTATCTTGAATTCCTGAAATTTCTCTCTTTCTTAACACACTTCTTTAAGGAATTTCATGTAATTTGGCATTTTTCTTAAGGCATCAATAAGAGGAATGTTGATGTGAATCTCCTTTAAAATATCCAAAAACTTCTCAAAGTGAGCTTCTATTTTCTTTGCTTCCTTAACCTTTGAGGGAAAAGTGGTGAGGGTTTGAATTCAATAACAAAAGTAGACGTGCTCTCGAGGACATTAGAAGGCTATGCTCTGGGTGAAAGGAATGAACGTTTCACTCCGTAGCGGAAGCATTGGATCGTCTTTGATTTTATTTAAAATTAAACTACAAAAAAATAAGATTAAGCAAAAAATACCTTTGTATATTATTGAGATATTTATGGCGGGTCTTTATCTCCTTTACAAAGTCTTCCTGGCTATGACTCGAACACAAGATCAAGGCTTGTGGAGCCTCTTGAAAGAAAATCCACAAGGGATTGGAGAGGAAGAGGTCTAGAGAGAATTCTCTAATTCTCTATTGCAGAGATGTGTGTTATTTTTAATGGCTCAACTGAAGAGTCCTATCTATAGAAACCAATGGCAAATCTTTGCCATAATTAAAATATTATATTTTAATATCTAATATATTAAAATATATCTTATATTGATTTAAATCTCATTCAAATATCCTACGATATTTATTTATTTGAATCTTATTCAAATTTTATAAATATATTTTATTTAATGTATTTAATATACATTAATTATTTTAATAATTAATGTATCAAATACAATAAATATATTTTCCTCTTTTATATTTAATATATCTAATATATTACATTTTAATATGAACACTTCAAATTAAATATTAATTTGAACATTTTCAATTTTAATATTTAATGTATCAAATACAATAAATATATTTTTTCGCTTTTATATTTAATATATCTAATATATTAAATATTAATTTGAACACTTCAAATTAAATATTAATTTGAATATTTCAAATTTTTCTTTCAACTAAATTGATCTTTTAGTGTTACTATGAGCTAGCAAGGGGACCTTATGGACCTACAAATTATAAGCTCCAATGATACAAAATTAATTAATTAAACTCTTTAATTAATTAATTTTCATTCATTAACTCTAGGGTCACTCCACTATAGACCTAGAGTTGCACTCTTATGCACTGTAGGACAAGTTGTGTTCATGGATATAATCACTACATGCAAGTCGATCTTTAACGAGTTGTTCGTAATTACAGCTAGGTCAAAAGTTTGTTTTACCCCTGTAATTACATATTGCACCTTAAGTACCACTGATCCTCTAATGAACAATTTGTACCCTATATAGGAATGAGTGAATTCCATCTTGTGAGACTATGTTCCCAACTCCCTATTTGGTCAAGTCCCTAAAATGGTAGGCATATTGAATCGGCTACAAAAGCCACTCATCCATGCAAATCAAAGGACAAGCCCTCACAGACAAAAGTTCATAACTCACTCAGAATTAAGTTCGAGTCGCATATGATCATCTTGATGAAATATTAATCTTCTTAATTAACGGATTTATAAAGAGAGATTAAATATTTCGTGGTCCAGTCTTATACAAACTCATTGTATAAGATACCCCGACTCACATGTCTCCACATGAACGATTTAGATCAAACCATTTGTAACTATTACAAAGTGGGCCGTATCAATAGTGTTGCCAGGATAAGGCACCAAACCTTATCCATATACTATGACCTTTTAGGCTATTTCTTGAACATGATCCCCATATGTCAACCACATATTGTTCAAGATTACACTAATAACCTTTGATTTTTCATATAATCGATAATATTATATTACAAATAAAATAATCAAAATTATTATTAATTATTAAATAAATTATTAATTACGAGGCTTTAGGGCATAAATCCCAACACTAGGTATCTCCTCAATCTTTTCATTTTGCATCTCTCTTGAATCCACTTCCTTCTCAATTTTCTTTTCATCCAATTGGACAAAACATTTATCCTTCTGGTTTTTCTTTCCTTCTTTCTCACTTTTAACCAATGATTTTCCACTCCTAAGCTCTATTGCCTGCACTTGCCCTCTTCGAATTTTCAGTGTCTGCAGGGAGTTTACCTGGAGGCATAGCTTTTAATTCATTGGCCAATTATCCCAACTGCAGTTCAAAGTTCCTCATTGAAGCTTGCTGGCTCTGAATAATGGCATCAGTTTTAGCCATATATTCTTTTAACGAACTTTCAAGAGAGGTACCTAGAACATGTTATGGGTTCACTGCTTTATGATGCTGGAGCATTATTGGCTAATTTCCATAGGCCTGCTAATTCTGATTCCCAAAACCTGATGGATGATTCACCTTTTGCTGCACTTGAGGGGCTTGAGAGTTGCTTCTCTGACCTTCCCAAGTAAAGTTTCGGTGATTTCTCCATCCAGGGTTATAGGTATTAGAATGTGGATTGTTCCTAAGGTTGGGTTGGTTTCCTACATAACACACTGAAGTAGGGTTGTGTGGACAGAACTCATAGACATGCCCCTCACCACAATAAATGCAAGCCTCAGAACTTATCACTTGATTCACTACAACTGCATTCTGTACAGGAGAAGAAATTTTAGCTGCATTTCCCATAGTTAAAGTCTTAAGCAAGTTAGTCATAATGGCAATCTGAGCATTAAGAGATGTTAAAGCATCCAATTCTAGCACTTCCTTATTTTTCTTACTTGGATTGCTATTGCATCAGCCCATTGGCATTATTTGAAGATATTATCTCAAGGATTTTAAGCCTCATAGTATGTTTTAGACAAAAGAGCTCCATTGGCAGAAGCATTTACAACCTGCTTGGTGGCTGTATTCAATCCATGGTAGAAAGTTTCCATTTGAATGCAATGAGGGAGTCCATGGTGGGGGCATATTCTCAACAATTCTTTGAACCTTTCCCATGCCTCACTCATTGTCTCATCCTCAAATTGCTGGAAAGCTACTATATCATTCCTTAATCTGGCATTTTTAGTGGGAGGAAAGTATTTAATGAGGAATTTCTCTGCTAAAGTGGTCTATGAATCAATGGCTCCAGGTGGTAATGAATCCAACCAGGTTTTGGTTCCATCCCTAAGGGAATAAGGAAATAAACTCAATCTCAAGGCTTCTTTAGATACCCCTGGCATTATGAAGGAATCATTAACCCCTAAAAAGGATCTCAAATGTAAATGAGGGTCTTTTGTTGCTAATCCGTGGAACTGCCCTATTGTTTGGAGCATCTGAAACATTACTGCTTTTAGCTCAAAGGATGGGGCATCTATTTTAGGTCTCACTATCCCAGAATTTAACTCATCATCCAAGGGATTGGCATAAGTCCTAATAGCTCTCTCCCTATGATCTGCTAAAACAATAGCATTGGCAGGGACCATAGCTTGATTAACCACTACAACTGGTCTATTATTCTTAGGATTTGGTTCCTGTCTATTCTCAGGGTTAGGTAATTGTTGAGCTACAGGATCTCTAGAGAGTTGTGGATCTGCCATAGCTTCTCTTTAATCTCTTAATCTCCTCCTAAAGGTCTGTTCTATTTCTAGATCTAAAATAAAAGCTAACCCAGGATCTTCATTCATACACAACCAATATACTTGAAATGAATAAAATTAGGTTTAGTCAGTTCTGTCTTAAGCTCAAAATCACTAAAAACAACTAAACAATGTAAAAATCAAACTAGTCCTCGGCAACGGCGCCAAAAACTTGTTGGTAAGCAGAGTGTATGCAATTTCAGAATGGAAACACCCTAAATGTGCAAGTGTACACAGCCTAATGCATCAAGTGATAAGTGTATTTTATATCGTTCTCCTTGGGACTAGTTAATTGAATTTTTGCAATGCTTAAACTGAATTTAGTTAGGTAACAGGTAATCAACATCAATTGGTGCAATGAACTAAAAAGAAACTAAGGAAACAAGATTAAAATGGTGTTGGAATGCTTGAAAAATAGGAATACAGTGAATACAATGGAATTAAACAGATTCTGTGAAAAAAGGATCAGGATTAGGGGTGAAATTTTGCTTCATCAAATTAAATGCTATAGCATAGGTTATGCCTCAACACTCAATGCAGCTATCTCGCGTATTCTTTCCAGAATTCTAAAATAAACAGTGATTAACTCCCATTAATCTCTGAAATTAAACCCTTAGCTACAAACAATAGGTGAGTTACTATCCCTAGTGTCCCCAATTACCTTAGAGCATGCTCCTAATGAGAACTAATGTTATGCCATGCATTTGGTTTATCCCTCCCTTTCCCAAAGTTAAGATAAACACAACTAAGACAAGTTGGCCAGACAAATCCAAGCTAAAATTAAGCACACAAAGCATAGGAGTGAAGAATATGTAAGTCTTACTACTTCATTAAACACGAATCAACAATAAATCCCCTAATCCATCACCCAATGGGTGATTAGTTCATATTTATAGGAAAAGACAGCAACAAAACAATAAGGAAAGTCTTAAACAACATTATAAACCTTGTCTTTAATATAAAAGAATGTTGAGAATAAAGAAATACTGTAGAAACTAGGAGAAATTGACAAGAAAGGGATGTTGGGCAGCTTCTTTATGGAAGATTTCCCTCATTTCCAAAAGTAGATCACCTCTCAAAAAGGTATTCTCCTCTTCTCGAAATTCTCTCCCCCCAATTGTCTAATCTCCAAAACTTAATTCCCCCTTTAAAACCGACAAGCAAGGGCTTTATACCTCTTCCTTTCTTTGAAATCAGGGCTGAGTGGACATTTGAAAACCAATGGCAGCATCTCATTGGCATAACTCAGTACAAATGTCATAAATTGTCCACCTCAATTAATGAAATAACTCACACGTGCTTCTTGTGTAACTTATCACAGATAAATGCTCTAGTTTTGTTGATGCTTCATTAAAAGCACAACAATTGCTCCAGCAAGCTTGACCCTTTATCAACAATAAAGCTCTAGCATAGCAGGTTAGATTTTCACACTTAGCCATTTTTTACCTTCAACAATGGCCTACACAAGTCACCAATAGCACAATTAAGTAACATTATGCATTAAAAAATCTCAAAAGTACTTTTCACATAAAAAAGACTATTTTACTACTAACATATCAATTCAAGAGGCTTCTCAATTCAAAAGTACCTATGATAGTGTTTTGAAGCCACGGAAACTTCACTAAAATACCCTCAATATCTCCATTTTAAGAGCTATCAATAACCTCCCCTCAAATAGTCATCTATCCGTACGTGCACCTCTTTAACTTCAACGAGAATTTGCTCTAATTCAAGGCTAGCTCTTTTTCTTTTTTTGAGCACACTGCTTGTCTGATAGAGCTTAACCACGAACCACTATAACTATGTAATTGGGGTTTACCACACCTCTGTTCGTCACTTAGGATTCCACACGGATATGGCTAACTCTTCTTCAAGGCTAGCTCTTCTTTTTTTGAGCACACTACTTGTCTGATAGAGCTTAACCACAAATCACTATAACTATGTAATTGGGGTTTACCACACCTATGTTCGACACTCAGGATTCCACATGGATATGGTTAACTCTAAGGCATGGCTTTGATACCACTTGTAAAAGATGACAACAGACCTCTACATAACTCCACAATACTATGATATTGTCCATTTTGAGGGCATATGCCATCATGGCTTTGCTTTTGGTTTCACCCAAAAGGCTTCATATCAAATGAAGATATTGTCCCTCACTTATATACCCATGATCTTCCCCTTATCTAGTCAATGTAGAATTTTGGTCTCATTTCCAACAATTTTATTGTGGCAAATCATGTCATCGATGCCTACTTGCTCCACTAAATTTTGAAAATCTTTATTTTGCCTTCTTTTAAGGATTGATTGATCTGTTTTGCACTTTCTTCAATACCTTTTTTTTCCTATCTTATCTGTAAGGATGATTAAGTATATCTATTGACTCCTATTACTTGATAATTAAAAGTGGACCCTTAAGATAATTTTGCTTATTCACCATATAGTTTAAGAAATATACTTATTATTATCTAATGCATCACAGAAAAGGGCAAAAATGGTAAACTATAAAAACACCACTTTTATTCATTAATATTTCAAATATAGAAAATTTAAATACAAAGCTACTTAAGCATACTCTTTTATTGATTTCTTTCATGAGTAGCTAAAGAAGTAGCTTTTTTTGCATTCAACATAATAATACTAAAAAACAAGAAAATGATTTTAGAACCCCACCATATGCTCAAAGAGGGCTTCAAATAGAGATGTTGTTTGGAATTCCTCTACCTGTGAGCCCTTCAGCACTATATGGAAGAAGCAAAGTATATGGCACATTAACAGGTCCAGTTTGATTTTTGAGGTTGCCATCTTTATTCCTTTCTATAATTCTATTTTCAACTTCAAATACATCTTTTCCAAAATTCTCAAAAGCGTCTAATGCAGGTTTGTCTGATGTCCATTCAGTGCTAGCTCTTTGTCCAAGATAAACCTCATCAGAAGCATGCCTTGACAAAATCTCAATCAATGAAATGCCAAGAAGGGTTTGCAACTGTGAATTGATTGTTCTCAAGAAAGCCTTCTCAGGTTTGGACTCGAGTTCTTTATACTCAACACTGCCTGCTTCAGGCATAAACCTACGACTTATAGTTGGTCTATTGGGAATATAACCTCCATAAGGATATTGTCCAAAGTTGACTGCTGCATGGAGAGCTGAAGAAATCCATATGATGATAGTACATGTTTCAACTAATTCCTTAAAGGTTTGCATCTTCGGCCACCATGGTTCATTTTTCTTATCCGCATGACCTTTCTCTCTTAATTCTTTCCACCAAGATTGCAGTTCAACATCATTTTGGATTGCCTTATCATCTTTGTAGTATAGAGAACAATAGTTTGTACCCCATGTTTTGATTGTCGGCCAAATTTCAAGCCCATCGACAGCAAATGAATAATCCTCTATTAGCAACCGAAGTCCATGTGGGGAACTTGGATCCTCAACCGTTACACCTCTAGACAAATCAAGGAGAAGAAAATGTTCACATCTTTGTTATATAATTAAAATAGCTCCAAATAAATTTAAGAAAATTCATGTCTATATACTTTATGATTTACCTCTTGATGAGATTAGCAGGCAATGCTTGTTCCAGGAAATTCAATTCCTTATATATATAAGAAGACAACTCCATGGAATACTTTGATTGAAAATGAGTAGATTCAAGTAAACCGTCAGCATTAACCAGGACTTGCCTTGCAAATGCATTTATGAACATAGTGTCTTTGTAATGAGGAATGAGAAACTTATGAATTGGATGAAGCACACTCAATTTTCTATATGTTGCAATCACAAAAGGCTCTTGTACAGCATGAGTATTCAACCTACAATACCTTTCTAGTGTTAAATATTTCAAACTACTAGCATATTAAAGTTTACTATTGATCCATTTGGGACAATATTTTGAAGAGTTATTACATACCAGTGGCTGATAAGTTGATGGTACCCAGCATCATTTACAGCCACATAAGCTTTAGCCAATTGCCATATTGAGTTTTCAACTCCTCCTTCAGCTGGAAAATATAGTTTACTATTGGCACCAAATTGATCTCCTTGAGGGTGTGGTAAACTCAACTCAATCACTAATGGCTTCAAAGTGCCATCAGCTTTCAAAAATAGTAGTGTTATCGTGGCATAAGTTTTTGTGGATGTTGAATTTATTTTTCTAAGATATGGCATTAGTGCATCATGGTGATCCAATATGAATAGCTTCTTCTGATTGATAGCCTATATGGGATCAAAGAATTATAGCCATAAATAAATATTAATGGAAAAAAAAACAACGTAGAGAGAAGAAATATACTACAAAAGTTTAGGTCTTTTTTAAGGTTTACCTCATTAGCTGTAAGTCCATCTAACCCATACTTTATGTCTTCTTCAGTTATCTTGCTATTTTGATCGCCATACATTTTTGGGTCAAGTTTGCTCAAGGGTGGAAATTCCTACGAAGTTAAATTTTTTTAAAAATAATAATAACTTCTAGGAAATAAAATTTATTATGAAGAAGAATTGAAAATGAGATTTTAAGATTACCTCAAGACGACGAATGATTAGTGGGTTAACTCTGACTAGCATTTCTCTTGCAAATTCTTCATCTGTTCTCCATGCAGACTTATCCTCTATTCCCAATTATTGATGGAAAATTTGAATTAATAATGGTTACATGATTATGAAATTCGAATTCAATATAATATATACTTCAATAAACAATTTAAATTTGGAAATTTGATACATTTTCAACATTATCCTTCACATAAAGTTATATATTAATTAGATTCATAAAATTGACATGTTGACTGTTCACATAATGTAAGCAAGAAATGACATGGTAAATAGTTGTTACTGGTTAGTGTTAAGTGGTGTTAAATATTTAATTATTTAGGTCATGTTTGATAACGATTTAATTTTTTTAATTTTTTTTTTTTGTTTCTCACAATTTTTTTACAAGGATTTTCATCTTTCCTAGAAAACATTCGAATTCTTAATTGAATTCCAAAAACAAAAACAAATTTTTAAACACTAATTTTTCTAGTTTCAAAACTTGGCTTTGGATTTAAAAATATTTGTAAAAGTAGATAACAAAACAAAGAAACTCATAGATGGAAATAGTGTTTATGAGTTTAATTTTTATAAATAAATTAGCAAAAACTAAAAATCAAATGGCTATCCAACGAGGCCTTATATATTCTATTCAATTCTGAATTAACTAATAAAAGTAATTTATGGACGTATAAATTAATACGATAATAGATTTTTAGATCTTTAAGTTATATATTCATTTTTAACAAAGAAATTCTAATTGAATTGACAAAATCAAATAGATATATAGCTCAAATTCAACGAAGAGAAGTAATTAAGCACAATTTCTAGTCAATTTAAACATGTCATGGAGAGTTGAAATTTCATCCTCCTATCATTTATCTCTGTAAAAAAGTATTATCTAATAATTTCGATTCAAAAAGGACAGAAAGAAAATAATAATTATCGATCTATTACCTCTAACAACTTGTGGAGGTGGAAATTTAAGGAATCATTCACCATTACTCCGGAGAAGTTCTTGGAACATGGGTGGTGTGAAACCTTTAGTGAGATTCCTAAACACATCCAATGGTACAGGAAATCCTCCTTCATAAAGATCATGAACATCTTAGAATTTGTCAAACTCACCTGGAGTTATATTTATTAGGTTTATGAGCTCTGGCTGAACCGATGAAGCAAGTGATTTCAAAGCATAGCCGAGAAAATCTGACAACTTCAAATGGCCAAAATTTTCATCTCTAGGTACGTAAATGTTTAACCCCAATATTACTGGCAATCTGGTCTCATAGTTGGAATCTGAAAATGGGTTAGAATTGAAAAACTATAAGATCAAAGGTAAATTTAGTAAAATAACTGTGGACTGTACAAAAAAAAGTTTGTTTAATATATAGCAACTTCTTTAATATTATTATATATCAAGTGGACAATTAATTATAAATTGTAATGTCTCTTAGTTTTATGGTAGAATAATTCACTTGTACAAAATTTATTAGAATCAATAATGATAAAATTGAAAAAGGGTATGATTTAGAGTGATTTTTTAAATAAATTAAAGAAAAATTGTTTATAAAATTAGACAAATTACGAGTGTTATTTTTAATCAACAATACTTAGTTGCATATCGATGTGCAGGAATCTCCTCGGACATACCATTATTAAGTTGTTGACAATAAAGGGAGAGAAAATACAACTAAGAGAGAGAAAGATAGAAAATATTTTGAATAATGCTTGACGGCATACTGGTATCAACTAAGAGAGAAATCACAACTAGGACAGAGAAAAGTGAAAAATATTTTCTCTCTCCTTGTTATCAAAGATTGAATGGTGGGAGGTAGGAAGATTTCTACATACCTATATGCAGTTAAGTATTATTCAAATATTTTTTCTCTCTCTATTGTCAACAATTTAATAGTGGCGTACATGAAGATTCTTGCACAATGGTATGCAGCCAAGTATTGTTGATTTGTAATTATTTTTATACGAAAACTATTTTGAGTCAAGTATATTAAATAATAATCTTGCCTTTTCTTGCCCTTGGTCTCCCGGTTCTTCCATGGCGGGGTACGAGTATTCGCTCCCTCCAAAAATGGGACGAATAGCACCACTATCTTGGTCAGAAAGGTCATTGTAGATATCATAGTCATAGATACTATCCCACTCTTTACGCTCTCCAATCCCATCTCCTCTAAGGTTCAACAATTCTTCGTCTCTATACTTGCGAAGAGGATTTGGTGTCTCGCTCGGAAGATATGTCTATGTAGAGAAACAATATTACATTAGAAATAGAGAAAATGCCTTGAAAGATAGAGATCATGAGGGAGATAGAAAAAGAAAATTACCTTATTGGCAAAGAAAATGTGATCTTTCTTGTATCTTCCAGAAGGGTAAACCCAAGAGTTGCAGTCGAAATGGACCTTTCCAAAGCCAGGAACATCCTCGAGAGTGAGAGACTTGAGGAAGAACTCACTAGCATGTCCATTTTTTACGAAGAAAGCTCCAGGAAATCCAAAGTTATCTTCCCAAGGAATGTTAACTTCAAATATAGACTCTCCAGCATACAACCGTGGGAGTTTAGTCATCCATCTCTCCAAAAATGCCTTCTTCCCAGCTTTTCCTCTCGAGTCAATCGATGTGAATTTCATTACAATTTAATCATCGAAATAACATTTAGAGAACTGCAAAATACTACAAATGTAAAGAGATCAGAGAAATTAAGAGAAAGTTACAAGAAGTTTGAGTGGCACTAATGAGTTGGAAAGTAACACCACCGCCCAAGAATTCAGTGAAGTTATCAAGAAGTACGGAGTGGAATTCAGTGAAATCCAAAACATTGCTTCTCATAAGAATGACTTTCCCTTGATCTTATTTCCTCCAAGATTGGACACTCGATCTACAATGTTACCTCCAACATTGATAACAGAGCCTGCAAGATCTCCAGTAGTGTTCAAGGCTCCCTCTATGATATTCTTCCCAATTCCAAACATTTTTCTCTCTTTCTAATATATATCTATTTTTTTTCCTCTCTTTCTCTTTGTTTTAATAGCTAGAACAAGCTGGTGTGGGGAAGAATGAATTTTTTGTTGGAAACGTAGTAGACACTCACAACACAACTCAAGGGACAAGAGAAGAAAATTGTTCTCTTACTCACACACAATTTTGGAGAAACAAGAACTTGTATTTTGGTAAACAACTTCACTTCAGTTTTTTCCTACTTTCAAATGACAAATCCTACACATATTTATACTAGTAGGAAAGTACATCAAAAGACATTAATATTAAATACTAATACATGACTCTTCACAAATACATGAACATTCATCAATGTACTTAATGATTCATGTATCAAACTATTCATGTATATAATTAAATGTAATTCATGTATCCAACTATTCATGTATATAATTAAATGTAATTCATGTATCAAACTATTCATGTATTTGAAAATGTCTAGATTAATCTTAACATCCTCCCTTAATCTAGACTTGAGCAACTCCAAGCTTTTCTCTGAACTTAACAAATAAGTCAAACTTCAGCGCCTTCGTAAAAATGTCAGCCATTTGATCTTGAGTCTTGCAATACTTCACTATCACTTCTCCATCTTTAACCAACTCTCTGATGAAATGATACTTGATTCTAATATGTTTGCTTCTTCCATGAAAGACTGGATTCTTTGATAATGCAATGGCAGAACCATTATCACAAAATAAAACAGTCTCACTTCTTTGAGCACACTTCAATTCTTTCAACATCCACCTGAGCCATAAAGCTTGACATCCAGTTGCAGATAAAGAGATATATTTTGCTTCGTGGTAGAAAGAGCAACAATGGGCTGTTTCTTTGAAGCCCATGAAAAAGCACCCGAACCAATACTGAAAACAAAACCAGATGTACTTTTATGATCATCAACATTACCACCCCAGACACTATCACAAAAACCAACCAACACTGATTCCGAAACTTTCTTGTAATGAATTCCAAAATTTATGGTGCCACGAATGTAACGAAGAACTCTTTTACCTGCCTCCCAATGACTTTTTTTCAGGCTTATCATGAATCTACTTAACATACTTACAGCAAATAAAATATCAGGTCTCGTTGCGGTCAAGTACATCAAACTTCCAACTAAGTTTTGATACAAACTTGGATCAACCTCTTCTCCAGTATCATTTTTACTCAATTTCAAATTTGCATCCATGGGCGTATTACAAGAAAAAGCATTTTCCATCCTGAACTTTTTCAACAAGTTACCAACATACTTTTGTTGTGAGATAACAATCTTTCCATCTTTTTGATTTACTTCAATTCCAAGAAAGTAATGGATGAGGCCCATATCGCTCATTTCAAATTCCCTTTTCATGGAATTCTTAAAGTTATCACACATCAATTTATCATTTCGAGTAAACAACAAATCATCGACATATAATGAAACGATAA
The DNA here is from genome assembly GCA_033996785.1 of Trichosanthes truncata. Classification (NCBI taxonomy): domain Eukaryota; kingdom Viridiplantae; phylum Streptophyta; class Magnoliopsida; order Cucurbitales; family Cucurbitaceae; genus Trichosanthes; species Trichosanthes truncata. Next base: position 38,326,795 of record JAWPNB010000004.1, on the reverse strand, counting down.
GAAATTTTCCATACTTATCTTCTTTGACATAGAGTGCATGCTCATATGGACACCTTTGAAATCCCGTCTTCAAAAAGAAATTGTCAATGCGACTATACTAAGCTCGTGGAGCTTGCTTCAATCCATACAAAGCCTTTTTCAGCTTGTATACTTTCTCTTCTTCTCATTTTTTCACATAACCCAGAGGTTGTTCAACAAATATCTCTTCCTTCAAGTATCCATTCAAGAAAGCTGACTTTACATCCATTTGGTAAACATTCCACCTATACTGAGCAGCCAAAGACAAAATCAATCGAATGGTCTCAATTCTGGTGACGGGGGCAAATATCTCTTCATAATCCACTCCATACTCCTGCTTGTAGCCTTTTACAACAAGTCTTGCCTTGTATTTTTCAACATCACCATTTGACTTCAGCTTTGTTCTATACACCCATTTCACTCGAAGCGCCTGTTTGTTTACAGGAAGCTCCAATAACTCCCATATTTCATTTCTTTTTATCGCATCAATTTCTTGATCCATTGCAATCTTCCATTTTTCATCTTTGATTGCCTCATCAAAATGTATAGGATCAACACCGGCAAATAATGCAAAATTAGCAAAATTGTCAATTCTACTAGTAGCATTATAAATTTCTTGAATATTTCTCATTCTCCTTGGTGAAGTTTCTTCATCACCAGCTGGTGACAAAGATGACTCATTTGCCTGAATCTCTACTTGCTCCAAATCTTGAGCACTTTTATTTTCATCCATATTAACATGAAATGGACCTTTAGCTTCACAAGTTACATCCCAATTCCAAGATTCCTCTTCATTAAAAATCACGTCTCGACTAATAATAATCTTTCTTGACACAGGATTATACAACCGATAAGCTTTAGAATTCTCACTGTAACCCACCATAATACTTTTTTCATATTTATCATCTAACTTGCCTCTTAGCTTATCTGGAATATGAGAATAAGCTATACTCCCAAAAACTCTTAAATGACTAACACATGGTTTCTCACCATACCATGCTTCATAAGGAGTCATACCTGGGACACTCTTTGTTGGAGCTCGATTCAAGATATAAGTAGTACATGCAACATCATCTCCCCAAAACTCATTTGGCATCTTCTTGGCTTTTAACATACTTCTAGCCATCTCCATGATCGTTCTATTCTTTCTCTCTGCAACTACATTCTGTTGTGGAGTCATTCGAACAGTCTTTTGATGATGAATACTGTGCTCCTTGAAAAATTCATCAAAAACTATATACTCTCCACCGCGGTCAGATCTCAAAGTTTTTATCTTATAGCCATATTGATTCTCAACTAAAGTTTTGAAAGTTTTAAAACATTCAAATGCTCCACTTTTCTCTTTCAGAAAATAAATCCACAACTTTCTGCTGAAATCATCAATGAAGGTTATAAAATAATGATTACCTCCATTTGATATTGTGCGCATGGGACCACACATATCTGTATGAATAAGTTCTAGAGGTTTGGAAGCTCTCCAAACTTTACCAATTGGAAATGAATCCCGATGGCGTTTTGCAAAGTATACATACCTCACAAATATCTGACTTATGATTGATATTTTAAATGCCCCTCACCATATGATTTTTGCATAGATACGACAATGATCCAAAATTCAAGTGACCATATCGAAAATGCCAAAGCCAAGATGGATCATTCAATATGCTACTAAAACAAGAAATTTGACCATATGTAAACTTTAGAGGAAACATCTTATTATCAATCATTTTTACCTTGGCAAGAAGAACATCACTCTGATCTTTGATTGCGCATACACCATCTTCAAATGAAACTTTAAGTCCTCGCTGGAGCAGTTGACCAATACTCAAAAGATTATGCTTCAGACCTGGAACATATAACACATCCACAACTCGTTTTGTGCCTTTCTCTGTCTTAACAAGAATATCACCTCAACCTTTGACTTGCAATCTGGTATTATCACCAGTTTTCACTTCACTTTGGAGAGATTTATCCAAAGTAATAAATATACTTTTGTTTCCCGTCATGTGGTTACTACAACCACTATTAAGATACCATGTAGGCTCCAAATCATCTTCTTGAACACTACATGCAAGAAATAAAACGCCTTCATCATTTTTCTCCACCTTATGTATCATGGTGGAATTAATATTTCCATCTCTATTTTTCGGAGCCCAACAATCTGCTTGAAAATGTCCATACTTTTTACAGTTAAAACATTGAATGTGAGAAAAATTGCTCCAACTATTTCTTTGGTTTCTACCAAAACCTCTTCCTCTTCCGCCTCCTCTTCCTCGAGATGAAGAAGAGCTTTCTTGCTTATTTTCATAATTCGCATCATCATAGTTTCTTCCACCTCCTCGTCCACCACGGCCTTCATGTCTTCCACAAGAACCTCCTCTGAATGAAGTTTGCATTTGAAAAGCTTCTTCGGGAGGTTTAACATCAAATTGATTTAATCTAAGCTCATGGGATTGAAGGGAACCCATCAAGCTATTTAAAGATAATGTAGACAAGTCTTTCGACTCTTCAATTGCAACAACAATATGCTCAAACTTTCTCGGCATACTTCTAAGAATCTTTTCAACAACTCTTTGATCGCCTATTACTTCTCCATTTGATCTCAAATTATTGACAATCGCAAGAATACAATTAAAAAAAAAATTCAACACTTTCGGCCTCTTTCATCTTTATGGAATCAAATTCAGATCTGAGGGTTTGTAATCTTACCATCTTTACCCTATCCTCTCCTTGATAGGTGGATTGTAGAATATCCCAAGCCTCCTTTGCAGTAGCAGCTGTTGAAATTCTTTTAAATATTCCTTCATCAACAGCTTGATAAATAAAGAATAAAGCCTTCTTGTCCTTCTTACGATTTTCTCCCAACTCAGCAAATTGTTGATTAGTGAGCCCGTTTTGATTCTCAACTTCAGTATATCCTCTTTCAACAATTTCCCACAAATATTGCGAGTCGTATAACACTTTCATTTGAATACTCCATTGACTAAAATTCTTCCCGCTAAATTTTGGAAGTTGGGGTTGTAACATGTTACCACTTGATGACATCTCTGATCTTTGCTTTGATACCACTTGTTGGAAACGTAGTAGACACTCACACAACTTCACTTCAGTTTTTTCTTACTTTCAAATGACAAATCCTACACATATTTATACTAGTAGAAAAGTACATCAAAAGACATCACCATTAAATACTAATACATGACTCTTCACAAATACATGAACATTCATCAATGTACTTAATGATTCATGTATCAAACTATTCATGTATATAATTAACTGTAATTCATGTATCTAACTATTCATGTATATAATTAAATGTAATTCATGTATCAAACTATTCATGTATTTGAAAATGTCTAGATTAATGTTAACATTTTTCTCTTGTATTTATAGCACAAAAAACTTGGTTGTTCTTTCTCTCTCAACTGGCTGATAATGATGATGAAAAGGAAAATGAAAACAATAATGATGATTCCCATCTCAAGTATGCTTGAATTATAATATTAGTATCACATTTTTAAGCTGCCCTTATTTTACCACATGTGAAATTGTGTAGGACAAGATGGTCATCAACTTTATTATTATAATATATTAAAAATAGGGCACAACTTGGGAGTGAAAAAAAAAATTGATTATTTTATTTTATTTAAATTTTGTGGTTATTAATTGGATAGCACAAGACTTGGGTGTAGCCGAGGCTGCACCCAAGTTTTTTCCTTAAAAATAAAAGAATTTCTTGTAAACATGTCTTGTAAAAAAATTAAAAGGATAATTATTGTCTGTCTTGTTAAAAAGTTAAAAGAATAATACTTGCAGGGATTTTGTACGGATGACCCCGTTTCTAATAAATTAATGTGATCTGACCTGTCATCTCAATATAATGAAATATGACCCATTCTGACGTGGCAACGTGCGCAAAATTACCCAGAATGGCAGTTTGAGACCGGCTCGCTTGTCCACGCTCTCTGTTAGTGTAACGCTTTCGCTGACATGCTCGTTCTCGTTCTCGTTTGCCACGTCAGCAACTTTTTCATTCATAAAATATTCTCGCCCCCGGTGACTCGTTCTCGCTATACGTTGTACTCGTTCTCGCTCTCACGTTGAACGTTGTCATCCTTCTCGTAGTACTCGTTCTCGCTCTCACGTTGACGTTTCTCGCAGTACTCGTTCTCACTCGTCACTCAAAATTATCTGTACTGCTCGCTCTCGCATGGAACATTATTTTCCGTCGCTCGAACGTTGTACTCGTTCTCATAGTACTCGTTCTCGCTCTCACGTTGACTTGTTATCGTTCCCGCTTTTAACAACGTTTTTCGTTAATTATTGCTCCCAGGTTTGTTTCTGTTGTTAGTTTAATGTGAATCCATGCACGACGACAAGAACGTTGCAAAATATAAAATTTCATTGTCTGTTTGGGAGTTCATACAAAGAAATTTAAAAAAAAACACCATTCCCGAACCTACCGGAGTCGAATGATGATATTATCACCAGTGGCAGCCTTTTGTCATCAACTCTCCTCCTTTTATGCCTATCGAGCGTGCGGCTGGACCCTTCATTAGCAGAAGGGGATTTCTTTTTCTTCTTTCTCTGGTCGCCACCATCCTTAGGTATGTATTGTCTTTTGCAAACTCATTTAAACTTGCGAACTAACATTTAAATTTGCGTTGGCTTTTGCACGTGTTGGTTTTTTTAGGCCCATTTAAATTTGCGAACCAAAGAGAGCATATACAACAGGATTAGGAGAAAGCAGTTGTTCAAGGCCGCGTTGATATGAGGATCAGAGGATACGTATATCGAGTACGTGAATGGAATTCATGATGACTACAAACCTGCTTGGCAGGATGTTGACTTCGTGTACTGCCCCGTCAACATGAATGAGCATTGGTTCCTGTTGGCCATGGACATGAATAGGGGACAGTTGTTGGTGTACGATTCATACCCCTCGTACATCGCAATGGAGCCCGTCGCGAAGTTTCTGGAGCCCCTCACGCACACTCTACCCTCGATGCTATACTTTTGTGATATCACTCGCACCAAGCCAGGTATGCGAACATCCCCGTGGCCCATCTATCATGCAAAAAACCGCGACATACAACATGATTCATTGGACTGCGGGATCTTCTGTGCTAAATGGTTCGAGTACTTGGTGACAGGCGCAGATACGTTCGAACTTGTACAGGAGCGGATGACGAACTATAGGACACAGTATGCATGTCAACTGTGGTCTAACACAGATTCATTTTTATGTCATTTTGATGGGGGGATGTGTTTTTCATTTTTTGGTACATAACTGTAATTCATTCGTTTTTGTATTTGTACAAAACAGTATGAATAAAATGTTTTCGCAGATACGAGAGCAGTTCATTTGGATTCTGCATTTACACGAGCTAGAGTATGAGAACCTAAAGAGAGAGGGAGTAAGCAACTACGAGAGCGAGAGCGAGAGCGAGAATTATTTCTGTACTCTTACACATCATACAAACTGGTTGAATTACATACATAAATATAGTATACAGAAAGAAACATTTATACTACTCCGATTGGTTGAATATTGTGGTTGACAACGGTTGATTGCATGACTGCAGGTTGTGTCCGACATTACCACACCTACCACATTTCCGTGTTCGAATGTGTTCGCCTGCAGAAGGGATTCTTTGTCTCCTTCTCCGTCCAACTCGAGTAACTCTCTTCGGTGGAAGTATTTCCATTTCCACATATCCAGGTGGTTGCGGCCATTCTGATACATGCCCAACTGGGTATATAGGCTCTGCATATACTGCCTGAAGAGCTTCAACGGTATAGCACTTATTACACAGGCTAGATAGGGTGATGTTGCGTTCCCTAGCAGCAACAATAGCATGGGAACATGGTATTTCGTACGAGTCGAATTCTTTGCACGTGCATTGTCGAGTTTGAAGATTAACAATACCATCCAACCGACCGTCTCTTACATGACATGTGTAACAATCAATTAGGTCGACTCGGTATCGTCTACCTTTATCGCAATCCTTGGCCATTCGTTGCTCAGCATAGTCGGACATCAATTTAGTGCACGAAAACCAATAGTTTCGCCTTTCATAAAACCACCCCTGTAGATGCCCTCTTATAAAATCAAGCAACGGAACGATGGGGAGCAGTCGTGCTTCTGCAGTCAACGAATTGAAACATTATGCACTGTTCGAAGTCATATTGTCATAACGTTTATTTCTCTGAAAACATCGTGCCCACCGTTCAATACCAACACTCTCCAAATATCGAGCTACAGCACCTCCACGCAAGTGCAGAAGTTGATCCCAATATATCTTGAATTTTGACTCGCGGAACGCCCTAGCAGCATTGTTGAACAATTCCACTGCCGCCTTGTCCTTGAAATTCTTCAACACATTAGACTGTAGATGGTAGGTGCACACTCCATGAAAAGCTGTGGGGAATACAGCTTGAACACTATGCGCAATACTCGCGTGACGGTCTGAAACGATAACCAAGTTCGGGGAGTCTCCAATGGTTATCTTCAGTTTCGTCATGAACCATGCCCATGACCGATCGTTCTCATTGTCCACGATCGCATATGCCAATGGATAAAGTTGATTATTTCCATCCCTCCCTACACCAACCAACATGCATCCTTTGTACTTTCCCTTTAAATGGGTTCCATCAACAACGATGACATCTCGCATGCACGCATAACCTCTGATGCAAGGCCCCAATGCCATGAATGCATATTTGAAATAGAGGGAGTCTTCAATTTCTACTTCAAACATAATGCCTGGGTTGGCAATTTTCAGTGCTTCTCCATATGCATGAATCATTGTGTACGAGTCTTCTGGAGTCCCCCTAGCAAATGCATGTGTCATTTCCCTAGCACTCCATGCTTTGTCGTAACTTATATTCACTCCATACTCTTGCCTGACGTCCTCAATGATGTGCTTTGGCTTATACACACGACCGACTCCTTCAAACTTATGTTTAATTATGTGTCCGATCACTTCAGCACTCGCTTGCCGATGGTCGTGATTTAACAGTTCAATGGAGCATGTGTGTGTGCTCACATACTTGTTTATCTTAAACATTTCAGTTCCCGCCATCTTCACAGCCCGAAGCCTCCATGTACAAGCCTTGTCAATGCATCCCACAGTGTACAATTCCTTTGTGGACTTCTTTACTCTAAACTCAAAATTCTTGCTCATGGCCAGCAGCGACAGTCTGTTCTTCAAGTCCTTTTTACAAACAAACAACTCACCAACCTCAATATCAACACCATTAGCAGAGCCAGAAGATGGACCGGTCAAAGAAGTGCTCGCCGGTCTAACTTGAGAATGGGCATAATCATGTGCCCTTGGAGTTGGAGTGTGCCTTATCTCATTCTTAACAACTGCACGTTGACTTTGGACTCCTTCATTTCGACTGGCATGGATTGCTCTATGTAAGTCCCATGCTTCATTTCGGTCCATGTGATGATCTTGAGAACTATGGTGAGTATAATATGAATCTCATGGGTTATTGTTGTCGGTTCCTAGGGACACCCCCGTCTCATATAATGGTATATATGCCTCCTCTGTATACCCGCCCATTGATTCAAAAATTTCCCCATCCGTAACATCGTTCTCGACTATCACATGAGAATTTTCGTCATAAGCTTGCTGCACATCCTCATCTAGCCGTATGTTCCCACCATTTTTTTGTACAGTTGTTATAAATACTTGCAACCTTGAAACATTTTCTTGAAAGATGATAAATTCAACATCACGATCATTCCTTATGTACATCGGAGGGGATTGTTCTTCCAACTGCACTTTCACCATCATTATAATGTCAAACATCATCGGACTAATGTTTGTAACTTCATATATCAGACATTTCAACTCATCGTATCTGACATTGCTCGGCACGACTACCCCTGTTAGCAAACCTCCAATGTAACAGTCATCAGTCTCATTCCAACTGCCACCGTATCGAATGAATAGTGATTTCCTTTCCATCCTGAAAAAAAAAACGTAATAACTAATAAGTAGCGGTAAGTAATTAAAACAAATTCTTGCTCTCGTTCTCGCTCATTTTGTGATCGCTCTCTCTCACGCTATCGTTCACGCTCTCGCTCTTGCTCTCACTCTCGCTTTAATACTATCGCTCCAGTTCAACCAATATCGCTCCAATGCCAATGCCATAGTAACCAACGTTCTAAAACTAAAAAAAAAACTTTCAAAACATATCACGTTTATACCATAAGACATAAGACGTTTGTTCAATGTTTCAAAACCCTGAAACATAAGACGATTTTTCAATGTTTGAAACGTAGAAAGATATCTTCCAGAAATATAAAACAAGTATTAGATCGTACCTATTTTTTGAATGTGGATTGGTTGATGCTCGGACGTTGAACACTTGAAAGGAGAAAAAGTTTTAAAGTAAAGTAAGTTTGAACAAATGAGAAAATGAAGGAAGCCAATGAATACAATAAAAAATTATGTTTGTTAGACATATAAATCATAGTAATTTTCTTTAATTTATTTATTTAAAAGGTTTATTGGGAAATGTTGATGTTGAAAGTAGGTGTAGAACTGATTGAGGTCTTTTCTTTGTCAGTATTTTCGGCGAATAAACCACCAGTGTACGGAATTGACGTAAAAGAACGACCACGAGAGCGAGAACGAGTACAGCGTTCGAGTGAGGTAGAGTGACGAGTGAGAATGAGGCAACGTGTGCGAGAACAAGAACGAGAACGAGAATGAGAGCAAGAACGAGTACAACGTTGTATACTCGGCAAATAATGTTCGCGTGCGAGATCGATCCGAACGAGAACGAGAGCGAGAATGAGTAGTGCGAGAACGAGTCAACATGTGCGAGAAAATATGCTGACGTGGCAAACGAGACCGAGAGCAAGAATATTCAGCTAGAGCGTTACCTTATCCGAGAGCGTGAACAAGCGATCCGGTCTCATACTGCCCTTCTGGGTAATTTTGCGCGCGTTGCCACGTCAGAAATGGGTCATTTTTCATTGAAATAGGATGACAGGTCAGATTGCATTAAACCATTGAAAAATGGGTCATCCGTACAAAAACCCCTCTCTTGTAAAAAAGTTAAAAGGATAATATTTACCCCCCCCCCCCCCCCAAGTCAAGGTTTTCAATGATTTGATGGTAGACGGAAATTTTGAAATCTCAATTTCCCCAGTCAAGGTTTTCAATGATTTGATGGTAGACAGGAAATTTTGAAATCTCAATTTTATAGGAATTTTGTTGGAAATACCGATAAAATATTGATATTAAGGGATAATTTTTGAAAAAATTTAAATATAAAATATTCATAAAAATATTTAAATAAATAAATAAGTATTTTATCCTTTTTAAAAAAGTTTAAATTTCTTATTATTAATATTAGATCTACCATAGTGATATTTTGTTGATATTTTATTAATTTTTTATGATATAATGAAAATATTGATTCATCTCTCATGTTGATGTTGAAGCTATGGACATGTGGAAATATCGATAAATATGTTGATATGGAGACGAAAATTTAAAACTATCCTCCTAGCCACCAATATGTTTTTTTTTACTATTAGCATAGTAGAATGCAAAAAGGAAACTTTAAAAAAAAAAAATAGTTGTCGAATTTTTTATAATAGTTAGTAGAAAAATTCCTATTGACTGGCCAATGAGTAAGTATTATTCGTGTGTGTGTTAAAATACAACTCAATAGTATGAAGAATTAGCCAAGCTTTTACATTGAATATTTTAAAATTTTGTGAAAATAGTGGCCGATCCAGGATTTTATGCTAAGGGGTGCACAAATTCATATAAATCTAATTTTAAATGCATTGATGCAGTATTCAAATTGTGTAATATCGATTACTAAACTATAATAAACTATTGTGTATGAAGTATGATATAGATTTGTTTAATATAGAGACTAAAAATATGACTTTATATATACATAATTTTAAATTAAAAAGAAAATATAATTGAATTATCTAATAAATATACTAGAAAAAAAAATGAAAGTTCAAATAGGCAATAAAGTTTCTAAAATTGAATTAAATTTCTTTATATGAAATTAGTTTTCTAAAAATAATTTACCAAAAATTAAAAATAGTTTTAACTACATCTATCTAGTTTTATATAAATAAATGAATATATCAAAAACTCATTTTTATATTCTTTTTAGTTTAAAATATCATTTTGGTCCTTGTATTTTTTAACTTATTCTATTTTAGTCTTTATACTTTCAAATATTTAAATACAATCCTTATATTTTTAATAATCTTAAAATTAGTCTCTATGGCCAGTTTATGGTTAACTTTTTCAAAATAAATTTATTCTTCACTAGCTTTCGCTTTATAGATTTTCAAAACATATTAACGTAGTGTCTTTTATTGGTGAAAATTATTATTATTATTTTATCAAGTTCTATAAAAAGTAACTTCAAATTAATGAAGAGAATCAATTTGAAGATTTATTAAAAGTACAAGAGCTAAATTTGAATATTTGAAAGTAGTCCCAAAGTATAGAGGCTAAAATAGTATTTTAACCTTATTTTTATCACACATATGACTATCAATTTATTAAAGAAATAAAAATCTTGTTTTGTTTTATTTTATTTGTTTATTTATTTTGAGAAATAAATATCTTGTTTATTAGGTAAGCTAATTGGTAATAAAAGGTTTAATTAAGAACATAACAATATGTTTTTTACTATAAATCTAAATTATTTAGTTTGTAAAACAAATATACAGTTTTTTATTTAAAAAATGAAAAACGCATTTGTTAAAATGACAAGGAATCTTAAGTGGGGGCATTTAAGTAAATGTGTACAAAGGGGCAAAGTTGTAATTAACCCATCTCTAACCTCTTAGGGTTGTCTTCTTCGTGAAACAGAGGGTAGAGGGTGAGAGTGCAGCAGCCGAAAACACACAGAAAACAGAGGGAGAAAGGAAGAGCAGCCGCACGGTACAGAAAACGCCGAGGAAGCGATCTCAGGTCGTGGTTCTTCCGGTATTCGGTGAGTTTCAGACGTGGGTCTCGCGTTCAAAGGCAGTAGCACGCCGGTGTGGGTCTTGGTTGTGAAACAGAGTCCGCCGCCGAGGAGGTTTGGTTCCGCAGCAGCAGTCGCCGGTGTGAGGGTGATTTCGGGCTGAGTATTTGCTCACCGGCGTGAGGGTCTCGGTTTCACTGGTTGTTTTGAACGCGTGGGTCTTCTATTTCCTCCTATTTCCGGCAAGGGTCTCGGTTTTTTAGGGGCTGTGAATGCGTGGGTATAAGTTTCGGTGTAGGGGCTATTCTCCGACAATATCGAAGGCTGTCAAGGCAGTGGTATTCGATTTGTTCTCAAGTCAGGAAAGGATTTGAGGTATCGGTCGTTTTATCGACACGATTTCAATCCATAGATTTGGATTGGTTTATGCTCTTTGTAGTTTGTAAATTGTGACTTATTGCTTCTGAATAAAATCCTTACAAGCTGGTTCTCAAAGTGGATGTAGACCGAAAGGTTGAACCACTATATATCTTGGTGTCAAATTTTGCTCTTGCTTGCTTGATTAAATTTATTGCTGCAAATTGCGTTCTAATTTGGCAAATTCGAGTTTGGTTTTATAACAAGTGGTATCAGAGCTCCATTCGATCCAAAGGTTCGTGGTTTTGTGCTTTGGTTCATTCTTTGTTCAGGATATATTGTGAGGTTAATGTCTTCAATGTCGACTCGTTTTGAGGTTGCTCGATTTGATGGGAAGGGTGATTTCGGGTTATGGAGAAAGAAGATTAAAGCTCTTTTGGTTCAGCAAAAGGTAGCAAAAATCTTATGTGACGAAAAGGACCTTTCGACGACACTCACAGAAGATGAACGAAAAGAGATGGATGAAATTGCCTATTCGACAATTATACTCTATCTTTCAGATGGAGTACTTAGGCAAGTAGATGAGGCAACTACCACAACCGAGTTATGGAAGAAATTGGAGAGCCTTTATTTGACTAAGTCTTTGCCAAATAAGTTATATCTAAAGGAGAAATTCTTTGGATATAAGATGGATCAGAATAAAGGCCTGGAAGAGAACTTGGATGAGTTTCGAAAGATTGTGGTCGATCTCAATAACATCGATGAGAAGATGTCAGATGAGAATCAAGCAGTCATTCTTTTGAATTCTTTGCCAGATACATTTCGAGAAGTTAAAGCAGCCATAAAATATGGAAGGGATTCACTGACCATGGATATTGTGGTGGATGCTTTGAAAACGAGAAATCTCGAAATTAAAAGGGAACGTAGGGAAGGAGAGTTACTTATGGCCAGAGGGAGAACTGAAAAGAAAAATTGGAAAGGAAAGGAATCTAGAAGCAGGTCTAAGTCCAAAGGGAAAGGAAAGAAATGCTACTTGTGCCGTAAGGAGGGACATTTTAAGAAAGATTGTCCTTTGAACAAGAATAAAGAGGCTTTTAATAACCAGAAGGGTGAATCGAGTGCAGCAAATATAACAGATGGATATGATTCAGCAGAGGTCTTGATGGTGTCTAGTAGAGATTTTCAAGATGAGTGGATCATGGATTCTGGCTGCACATTTCACATGACTCCCAGGAGGGACTATCTGATTGATTTTCAGGAAGTCAGTGGGGGAAAGGTTTTGCTGGGTGATAATGGCGTCTGTAATGTGAAAGGAACTGGCGCAATTCGGCTTGCAACACATGATGGTTTGATCAGAATACTTACAAATGTAAGGTACGTACCAGAACTTAAACGAAATCTAATTTCCTTAGGTGAATTAGATAGATCAGGTTATTCATATAAATCTGTGAATGGAGTTCTGAAATTTCCAAGGGATCTCTGGTTAAATTGAAGGGAACCTTGAGGAATGGTCTCTATGTGTTGGAAGGTACTGCAATTACAGGGAACGCTGCAGTTGCATCTAGCAAAGGAATTGATATGTCTATGCTATGGCATAGGAGGTTGGCTCATGTGAGTGAAAGAGGTCTACAAGCTCTTTCACAACAAGGCTTACTTGGAGGAGTTAAAGACATCGAACTCCCATTTTGTGATCATTGCATAATGGGGAAGTCTACCAGGGTAAAGTTTGGGAAAGGGAAGCATACAACTAAAGGCATACTGGATTATGTACATTCAGATTTGTGGGGTCCTACCAAGGTACCTAGTATGGGAGGTTCCAGGTACTTCATGTCTATCATTGATGATTTTTCAAGGAAGGTGTGGATTTATCTACTGAAACAAAAGGATGAAGCTTTTGGAAAATTCCTTGAATGGAAGAAGCAGACTGAGAACCAAACTGGAAGAAAGGTAAAGTACCTGAGGACTGATAATGGTTTAGAGTTTGTGAATCACAAATTCGACAAATTTTGCAAATATGAAGGAATCACGAGACATTTTACTGTTACACACACTCCACAGCAGAATGGTTTAGCTGAGAGGTTCAACAGAACAATAATGGAGCGTACTAGATGTCTCTTGTCTAATGCTTCGTTACCTTTGAAGTTTTGGGGAGAAGCTGCTCAAACTGCCTGTTATCTCATTAACAGGAGTCCGTCTTCTGCAATAGACTTCAAGACTCCTCAGGAGATATGGAAAGGAGAAGCTCCAAGTCTTGATCATCTCAGAGTATTCGGTTGTTCAGCTTATGCTCATGTTAAGGATGGAAAGCTGAACAACAGGGCATTGAAATGTATGTTTCTGGGCTATCCTCCATGTGTCAAAGGATATAAACTTTGGTGCTTGGAAGAGGGTAAGAATAAATGTATTATCAGCAGAGATGTCACTTTTAATGAAGAAGAGATGCCGTTTTGTACTAAGAGCCAGCCAGAACAGAAGTCAGTTGAGAATGTTGAAACAGAAGTCAGAATTGATTCTGAACCAGGACCATCAGGTATTTCAGGTGAATCTAGTGATGAGTCGCCTCTGGTTTCACAAACAGAGTCTTCACAGAGGTCTGAATATGATGGGGAACAGTCTCAACAGGAGAGGATTTTGATTGATGAGGGAGCTTTCACTGAGGAAAGTTCAGGTAACCATGACTTACAGAATTATCAGCTTGCACGTGACAGATCTCAGAGGGTGAGACACGCTCCTATGAGGTATGGTTTTGCTGACCTAGTTGCTTTTGCTTTTAATTGTGCTTCTGATAATATAGAGGCAGAGCCTATTACATATGAAGAGGCTATAGCGTCTGATTTGAAGGAACAATGGAAGACTGCAATGGAAGAAGAATTGTTCTTTCTGCGTAAGAATCAGACATGGTCATTGGTTCCAAAGCCTCCTAAACAGAAACTCATTCAATCAAAGTGGATTTATAAAATCAAGCCAGGTACAGGAGGTAACAGCAAGCCTAGGTATAAGGCTAGGCTAGTAGCCAAGGGCTTCACTCAAAAGGAGGGAGTTGATTTTCATGAGGTTTTCTCTCCGGTGGTGAGGCATTCATCCATTAGATTAATTTTATCTATTGCTGTTCATTTTGATATGTTTCTTGAACAGATGGATGTCACTACAGCATTCCTCCATGGAGAATTGGAGGAGGTAATTTACATGGCTCAACCTAAGGGCTATGAAGTGAAGGGAAAAGAAGATATGGTTTGTCGCCTTCACAAGTCCATCTATGGACTGAAGCAGTCACCAAGACAGTGGTATATTCGGTTTGATACGTTCATTTTAAAGCAGGGGTTTCACAGGAGCTCGTATGATGCATGCGTGTATTGGAAACTATCTCTGAAAGGTACTTATATTTATCTACTGCTTTATGTAGATGATATGATACTAGTGTCTAAGGATTTTGCTGAAATCTGTGAACTCAAGAGACAGTTGAGTAGTGAGTTTGAAATGAAAGATTTAGGTGCATTGAAAAGAATCTTAGGCATGGATGTTAAAAGAGATAGGGAGAAAGGTTTGTTAACCATTTCGCAGGAGAGCTATGTGCATAAACTGCTTGACAGGTATAACATGTCTGATTGTAAGGCAGTTACGACACCCTTAGCATCTCATTTTAGAATTTCTTCGTCTCAGTGTCCTACTACTGATCAAGAAAGGTTAGAGATGTCAAACATTCCCTATTGTAATGCTGTTGGAAGCATAATGTATCTCATGATTTGTACTAGGCCTGACTTGGGTTACTCAATGAGCATGATAAGTAGGTTTATGTCAAATCCTGGGAAGGAGCATTGGAATGCAGTTAAATGGGTGCTTCGGTATTTGAAAGGTACTGCAGATGTATCACTGTGTTTTGGGAACAGGTGTGATCAATCAGCATTGCTAGAAGGCTTCGCAGATGCAGATTATGCTGCAGACCTTGACAAAAGAAGATCTTTATCAGGTCACATTTTTCGATTGTATGGTAATGTGGTCAGTTGGAAGGTTTCTTTACAGCCAGTAGTTGCTTTGTCAACTACTGAATCATAGTATATTTCTGTTGGAGAAGCAGTTAAGGAAGCAATGTGGTTGAAACGTATTGTTGGTGAGTTGTTGTCACAAGAGTTTACTCCTATCATCCGTTGTGATAGCCAGAGTGCTATTCATCTTGCGAAGAATCCTTCTCACCATGAACGGTCTAAACATATCGATGTTAAGTTTCATTTCATTAGGGATGCAATTGCTCAGAATGAAATTGAACTGGTTAAAGTTCATACAGATCAGAACTTGTCAGATATGTTAACCAAAGTACTTGCAGCTCATAGGTTTAAATACCTGTTAAATGAGCTGAATGTAAAGCCAGGATGATAGGAAAATTTAGAGAACCAGTTTGGTGGCTTAAGATATTCTTGTCATGAGGGAGATTTGTTAAAATGACAAGGAATCTTAAGTGGGGGCATTTAAGTAAATGTGTACAAAGGGGCAAAGTTGTAATTAACCCATCTCTAACCTCTTAGGGTTGTCTTCTTCGTGAAACAGAGGGTAGAGGGTGAGAGTGCAGCAGCCGAAAACACACAGAAAACAGAGGGAGAAAGGAAGAGCAGCCGCACGGTACAGAAAACGCCGAGGAAGCGATCTCAGGTCGTGGTTCTTCCGGTATTCGGTGAGTTTCAGACGTGGGTCTCGCGTTCAAAGGCAGTAGCACGCCGGTGTGGGTCTTGGTTGTGAAACAGAGTCCGCCGCCGAGGAGGTTTGGTTCCGCAGCAGCAGTCGCCGGTGTGAGGGTGATTTCGGGCTGAGTATTTGCTCACCGGCGTGAGGGTCTCGGTTTCACTGGTTGTTTTGAACGCGTGGGTCTTCTATTTCCTCCTATTTCCGGCAAGGGTCTCGGTTTTTTAGGGGCTGTGAATGCGTGGGTATAAGTTTCGGTGTAGGGGCTGTTCTCCGACAATATCGAAGGCTGTCAAGGCAGTGGTATTCGATTTGTTCTCAAGTCAGGAAAGGATTTGAGGTATCGGTCGTTTTATCGACACGATTTCAATCCATAGATTTGGATTGGTTTATGCTCTTTGTAGTTTGTAAATTGTGACTTATTGCTTCTGAATAAAATCCTTACAAGCTGGTTCTCAAAGTGGATGTAGACCGAAAGGTTGAACCACTATATATCTTGGTGTCAAATTTTGCTCTTGCTTGCTTGATTAAATTTATTGCTGCAAATTGCGTTCTAATTTGGCAAATTCGAGTTCGGTTTTATAACAGCATTTTTATGCACTAAAATCAAATTTGTAGTGAGGAATTCAAATATTTTACTTACAAAAATAAAAAAGCAGCATTTGGGTGGCTAGTGGGAGTCAAACCTGGGCAGTCAGAAGGGCACCAGCCTTGAAGAGGATAAGGAAACAACGAACCAATGGTGCTTTTTTTCAACCTCAAGCTAACTTATATATATATATACAATATAAGGCCCCGTTTGATAACCATTTGATTTTTAGTTTTTTGTTTTTGAAAATTAAGCCTATCCTTATTTTGTTTTCAACTTCTTACATATGTTTTCAAAAATCAAGCCATGTTTTGGACACTAAAAAATGTAGTTTTCAAAAACTTGTGTTTGCTTTTGGAATTTGGCTAAGAATTCAAATGTTTTCTTAAGAGAAATGAAAACCATTGTAGAGAAATTGGGAGAAAACAAGCTTAATTTTCAAAAACTAAAAACCAAAAACCAATTGGTTATCAAACGGGACCTTAGTTTTTAGTTTTTGGTTTTTGAAAATTAAGCCTATAAATATCATTTCCATCTATGGATTTCCTTGTTTTGTTATCAACTTCTTACATATGTTTTCAAAAACCAAGCCAAGTTTTGGAAATTAAAAAAAGTAGTTTTCAAAAACTTGTGTTTGCTTTTGGAATTTAGCTAAGAATTCAAATGTTTTCTTAAGAGAGATGAAAACAATTGTAGAGAAATTAGGAGAAAACAAGTTTAATTTTCAAAAACTAAAAATCAAAAATCAAATGATTATTAAACGGGGCCTAAATGTTTCAAGTTGAGAGGGCACCCCCTCTTGGATTCGCCCCCGTCTGAAAACCGAGACGGCAAGAAAAATTATAATTAAAGTGAGTTTTTGTTTAGTGTAATTAAAGTGAGTTTGGAATTTCAAAAATTATCGATATTTGAGATATATTTATGACAGAAACCTTTTCAAAGAAAATTTTAGTTCTTTTTATAGAATCTATGCACATTGAAAGTAATAGAAGAGATATACTTGCTGTGGATCTGAATTTTTTTTTAATTTATTGAAAATGTTTTTCAATATGTTACTTCTAAAAAGCAATTCTCAAAAAAGGGCAAGAAAAAAAAAACAAAACAAAAAAAACTCTACTAAAAATCATTTGTTTTGTAAGAAGCATAATTGAAAACGTATTTGCATTGCAACATCAATTAAATATTCAATTTAGTATTATTTTAATTCTAAAGTTAAATTTATAGTTATATTCTAAATGGTCCAAATAATTTTTATAACAAATATTTTATGAACAATGAAATAGGACATCCAGATAAGACTTTAGATAAAGCTATTTCATTTGTTGGATCTCTTAAAATAATTAAATATTAAAGTACCTCTTTATTTTTATGTCTTTTTGGAAAACTGATCCCACAATCAATTAAATTAAAACAACCATTTTCAATATTAAATAAAATTAATTATTTTTAACTTTTTTTTTTTGAGTACATAAAATTAATTATTTTTAACTTTGGGCACTGTTAATTTGCAGTTTTATTATTATATCTTTTATTTTCTTATGTTATTATGCAAGTAATCCATTCAAGATTCTCCATCACGAAAGGATTATCCGCATGTGATCTTATTAATAATCGGAGTCCTGCAATCATTAATATAATACACTCTTATCTGCATGCTTGTGACCACAATTAGTAGTAATAAGGCTAAAATATTATTTTAGTCTATGTATTTTGGTTTCATTTCATTTAGTTTTTATATTTTTAAATGTCTAAATTTAGTCCATGTGCTTTCAATAAAGCTTAAAATTAGTCATTAGTTTATCGTTAGCGTTTCTTTAAAAAAATTAATCTCTATTAGACTTTTCTCTATAAATTTTTAAAATATGTTCACATTGTGTCTTTTTTCTATAACTTTAAGCCCTTCTAACCCATACTTTATGTCTTCTTCAGTTATCTTGCTATTTTGATCTCCATAAATTTTAGAGTCAAGTTTGTTCATGGGTGGAAATTCCTATAAAGTTGAAATTGAAAAATTATAAATTTTTTAGAAAATAAAATTTATTATGTAAATAGAATTTTGAGATTATCTCGAGAAGGCGAATGATTAGAGGGTTAATTCCGGCTAGCATTTCTCATGCAAATTCTTCACCTGTTCTCCATGCAGACTTATCCTCTATTTTCAATAAACAATTTAAATTTAGAAAATTGATATATTTTTAATATTTTCCTTCGCGTAAGGTTATATATTAATTTGATTCAAAAAATCTAACGTGTGGAATCTTAACATAATATAAGGAAGAAATGACATGGTAAATATTTGATCTCTTAAGTGACTCCCTCTAGTATAATGCCAAACCTAAAAGCTTAAGTAATTGTTACATGTTGTTAAGTGTTGTTAAATATTTAATTATTTATATATTATATACAATTATGAACTAACTAATAAAAGAAATTTTATGACATATAAATTAATATAAGAGTAATACATTTGATCTTTGTTTCTAAGTTATCATTTTTAACATAGAAATTCTAACTGAATCGACAAAATCAAATAGATTTATAGCTCAAATTCAAGGACTAGTCAATTTAAACATCTCATAGAGTGTTGAAATTTCATCATCCTATCATTTATCTCAGTAAAAAAAGTAATATCTAATAATTTCGATTCAAAAAGGGCAAAAAGGAAACTATAATTATCGATCTATTACCTTTAACAACTTGTGGAGGTGGGAATTTGAGGAATCGTTCACCATCACTCCTGAGAAGTTCTTGGAACATGGGTGGTGTGAAACCGTTATTGAGATTCCTAAACACATCCAATGGTACAGGAAATCCTCTTTCATAAAGATCATGAACATCTTGGAATTTGTCAAACTCGCCTGGAGTTATATTTTTTAGGTTTACAAGCTCTGGCTGAATCGATGAAGCAAGTGATTTCAAAGCATAGTCGAGAAAATCTGACAACTTCAAATGGCCAAAATTTTCATCTCTAGGTACATAAATGTTTAAGCCCAATATTGCTGGCAATCTACTCTCATAGTTGGAATCTGAAAAGGGATTAGCATTGAAAAACTATAACATTAAGGTAAAAATTACAAACAAACAAAAAGTTTGTTTAATATTATTATCTATCAAGTATATTAAATAAGAATCTAGCCTTTTCTTTCTTGTGGTCTCCCGATTCTTCCACAGCAGGAGTAAGGGAATTCGCTCCTTCCAAGAATGGGAGGACCGTCATCTGGACTGGCAAGGTCATTGTAGATATCATAATCGTAGATTCTATCCCACTCTTTACGCTCTCCAGTCCCATCTCCTCTAAGGTTCAACAATTCTTCGTCTCTATACTTGCAAAGAGGATTTGGTGTCTCGCTCGGAAGATATGTCTATGTAGAGAAACAATTACATTAGATATAGAGAAAATTCCTTGAAAGATAGAGATTGTAACGCCCGACTTATTTACGGGCATTAATTTCAAATTATGGAAATTTAGTTGGAATGATTTTCATTAGGTAATTTAAATTTGAAGGTTAATTTGAAATTTGGAATGAGAAAGAGGGCAATTTTGGAATTTTTGGTTGGTCAAGGGGCAATATTGGAATTTTTAAAGTTGTTTAAAAAAAAAATTAAATAAATAATTTTTAATATTATTTTTTTTTCTTTCCTCTTCTTCTTCCCCAATACTCTCTCCCTCCCATTTCTCTCTCTCTCTCTCTCCCTCCCTCCCTCCCTCCGACCGAGCACCCATTCTTCTTTTTTTTTTTTTTTCTTCTTCTTCCCCGCCGAACACCTATCCATCGTCGGCCCCTTCTTCTTCTTCTTCTTCCGTCAGCCGCGAGCAGCTCGCCGGAGCTCGATCCTCGCCGCCGTTCGACTCCCCTCGCCTCACCACGTCTCCGCCGCACACCCAGCAGCCGCACGTTGGAGTTGAGGATCTCGCCGAAAGTTTTTTTTTGTCCAAACCGTAACGCCGTAGCTTCGCCGGAGTCCCTGAACACGTCGGTGCTGCAGTTTCTGCCTCGCCGGAGCTCTTTTATTTCTAAAAGTCACCGGTTCTCGAGTAGATCTTACTGAAAAATGCTGCACGAAGCTCAGATCCGACCCGCCGAGACCGGATCTGTCTAGATCCGTGAGCCACGCGCTAACTGGAGCCCTCACGCGCTCTCACGCGCCGATCGGAAGTCCCAAGCGCTGCCACGCGCCGTCGCCGGACCCCCATGCGCCGCCGTGCTCCGGCCAAGCGCCGCTATCTCCGATTCCAATTTTCGAGCTCGAACGGTCCCGGTTACGATCGTGTTTTGACTTTGGTAATTTCGTTACTCAATCGAATTTAATTAAGGATTTTAATTGGATCGATCGTTAACCAATGGACTTGATTTCAGGATATCGATTGAAGGATCAAACTATCGAATTGAGGGCAAAGTATTAAATTTCCAGCAAGCTTTGGAGTCTAAGTTTGGGCAAGAATCAAGCTCGTAAATTATCTATTCGACTTATGTAAGTAGTCATTTGGATGTAAGCCATTTAAATTCCTTTTTGATTGAAATGTATGTTTGATAGTTTGTTGATTTTGAAAGCATGCTTGAAAGCGGTGGTTATGAGATATGAAAAGGTTAGTGGTTATGTTTAAAAGTAATCTTGAGCTAAAACGGCCTAAGTTGTGGTCATAAAGGAATTAGTGGCTTAAAGTTTCAAGTTTAGTATGTTAGCATATGAACCTCTTTAAGAATTTGTTCGAGGTTGTAATTGGACAAGTTTGGACATGAATGTGGTGATTTGTGAATAGTCATTCATGCCTAAATTATGAGTATGTGCGCGATGTCGTAGATGGTTAAATAAATATAAGAATTATTGTGCTGGGCTTAAGATTGTCTGAAACTTGTTGCTACTCTAGTTAAGGGATTCAAAGTTACAAGTGAATGGATGAAAATGTGCCGGGGGTTATAAATGAATTTGATTATAGCTTACCCTTGTAAGTATAAATGTGTGGATAGTTGTGTTAAACTAAACAATTGTAATCGTTTGGACTTCTGAGATGTTTGGTTAGCTGTGGAGTGCAGAAAACTTGAATTTGAGATTGATTGGTTGATTGGGTTCAATGCTTTTGGGTTCAGGTTGGGTTAGAGGCTGAATTAGAGCACCCTAAAGTTGTGCAATACTCAGGGTCGAGGACCGTATCTTATGTGTTCAGAATGGTCTTATGTTTGGGCTGATTTAACGAGTTCTAAATGGGTCCGAATGTGAGTAGAAGGTTACTGGTCGTCTTGAAATCTAGGGTGGTTATGGAACTAAATTTTGGAATAAAGGAATAGAGGGCTATGTGCCGGTTGCACAGGTATGTGCTTGTGAACTTTTGGCCAGATTGTGAATGTGGTCTGGAAATCACAAATGATGTTGGTGTGGTAGACTACCCTAGAGGTTCCAAAAGTAGTGCGAAAATGCAAGGAGCTTGATAAAATAAGAGTCACCTGATCTTATGTCTCTCTTGGGGTGAGTCTGTAACTCTAGGTTGACTAGATGTGTTGAGCGTAGGGAATGTGTTCCCTAGCGCCTGTGAGCTAGCTGAGAGATGATTCCCCATTATGTTGAGCGTAAGGATTGTGATCCTTATGGCCTGTGGTGCTAGCTTAGGGGTGATTCCCCACTGTGTTGAGCATAAGGGATGCGTCCCTTATTGCCTGTATGCTAGCATAGAGGGGTGATGTTCCAGTGTATGGAGGCGTGAGAGTTACTTTCTTTCACGGCCTTAGTCAACCTAAGTTATATGGCTCGTTGGTAGTGCTCGAGACAATGCCATACCGGGATGGACTCAGGTAGGGTGTGCGTGTGGTAGTTGGATGGTTGATGAGTTGAGATTAAGAGGCAGATATACTGCCAGGACAACGTTTGTGTTGATAAGGCTAGCATAGGGGCGTTATCCCCAGAAATGTGTGACGAGCATAAGAGTTACGATCCTTATTGCCGTGGGTGCTAGCATAGGGGCGAGGACCCCAGAGATTTATGTTGGCTAGCATAGGGGCGTTATCCCCAGGGTTGTGTGACGAGCATAAGGGTTACGATCCTTATTGTCGTGGGTGCTAGCATAGGGGCGAGGACCCCAGAGATTTATGTTGAGCGTAGGGAATGCGTTCCCTAGCGCCTGTGTGCTAGCTTAGGGGTGATTCCTCTCTAGGTTGAGCATTGGAGATGCGTTTCCCTATTGCATGTGCGTTAGCTGAGGGAATGAGTTCCCTGATTGCCTGTGTGGCTATTGAGATGTGTGGAGGGTTATATACCTTCACAGGTTTGGGTTCTAGGTAACAGAACTCGCAGACGTGACACGAAATTTGAGTCAGAAGGTGGTAAAAGTCGAAGTTTGGTTGAATGAGTATTTAAATAACTGAAGTAAATATTTGAAGTTTGAGCATGAGTGTAAGTAAAGAAAGTTTGCCTTCGTGGTAGGTTATCTTGAAGTTTTGGACCCTTAAGTGGGCTACTTACTGAGTATGTTTATACTCATTCTTGCTACTTTGTTTATTTTGCAGATTTGCGAACATTCTTGGGGTGGATGACGCAGGCGACGACTTGACGAGACTATGGAGACTCCAACCAAACCCTTGTCCCTGTTTTAGTTTTTAGTTATTCCTTGTTCCCTGTTGTTAGTTGGTTTGTAACCTTAAATATTCTTTAGCTTCGTGTGTTTGGTTAGAAGCTTTTAGTTTTGGTTGTCTGTTATTTGAGCTCAGCATCATTTATCGTAGTTTGGTGGATGCTGAGTCTGTTATCTGAACTATAGAAGTGTTCATGTCTCTTTTTAGGTCTTTGTAAAATTTTGGTTTCTTGTAGTTACGCCGTCATGCTGCCGAAATTTCGGGCATGAACGAGGTAACTAGGTTGTGCTTCCGCGTTTAGAGAGTCATAAGTTGTCGGGTCGTTTCAAAGATCAAGAGGGAGATAGAAAAAAAAATTACCTTGTTGGCAAAGAAAATGCGATCTTTCTTGTATCTGCCAAAAGGGTAAACTCAGAAATTGCAGTCAAAATGGACCTTTCCAAAGCATGAAACATCCTCAAGAGTGAGGGATTTGAGGAAGAACTCACTAGTATGACCGTTTTGGATGAAGAAAGCTCCAGAAAATCCAAAATCATCTTCTAAAGAAAAGTTTACTTCAAATATAGACTCTCCAGCAAACAACCGTAGGACTCTCCAGTCAAAGCACCCTCTATCATATTCTTCCCAATATCGAACATTTTTCTCTCTTTCTAATTTTTTTTTCTCTCTCTCTTTGTTTTGATAGCTAGAACAAGCTGGTGTGGGGAAGAGTGAGTTTGCTTTAATTTATAGCACAAAAAAATTGGTTCTTTCTCTCTCTCTCCAAGTTTGATTTGTATGTTAGAAATCCTAGGACAAGGATAATGAATAGAAAATTGAAAAAACGTGGGTCACCATCACATTACAATTCTAGAAGTAATATTATTGAGGTCACCTACCTTGTTTCACATTGGAAAGTTGTGTTGGAATTATTTGAGCAGAAAAATTGTAATAAAAAGATTACAAAATGAACATACTTTTACAATATTTAGAAAAAAAAACAGAGAAAGAGAAATATTTATTGGGTAGCCACGTTTTCTGGATTTTTAAAAATCAATCATATTTTAAATTTGACCTCTTGATAAAATTAAATATTAAATTATCATATTTCTTACCTTTTCATGAGGTCCGAAGTTTAAATTTTCATTCTAATTTTACAAAAGAAACGTCCAATAATTTTTTTTAATTGAATGGATTATTTTTAATTTGGGGCATTAAGTTGCAATGATATATTTTCTTTTTCTTTTTCTTACGCGTAAGAAATCCATTCACTTCAAAAAAAAAAAAAAAAAAAACTGCTTCGTGCCAATTTAATAATTAGAGACTAGAGTCACTTTCTTTTCTTTTCTCTTTTAATTTTTATTAAACGCAAATTAGAGTCCGCACTTTCAATCATTAATATAATGCGTTACATTATAAACTCATGCAAGACATGTGGATTACTATATTAAATAATAATGAAAGAATTTAAATTTTTCATTAGATTTAATTATTTTAAATTGAGAAATAAAGAGTCCATCTAATACCAATACCTTATTTTGTGCTAACCAAAACATAGTTCAACTAGTTAAGATATTATACATATGTCGTAAAAGTCTTATGTTTATCCCGCACTTGTCAACTTGAACATAGCTCATTGATTAAGATATATGTTTTCAATAAAAAAAAGTCAAAGTTTCAAATGGATTCAACCACTCTCACATGTTGAACTCTAAAAAAACAAGAAAAAAAATTCTTTTTTTTTAATGAGTACGGTAAGTGTTAAAAAGAAAAATCAACTGAGTGAGAGTTGATGCAGATTAATTTTAAATTATTATAAAATCTAGAAGTTAAAACTTATTAACTATTTTTACTCAAAATGAAAATAAAACTTACAAATTATTTTATAAAAAAAAGCCAATAAACTATAGTAAATTTAGTTTTTTTAATATACTTTTAACAAATTTCTCACAAATATTAGCAAGGGTCTAACGTGTGAATTATCGTATGAAATGAGAAAAAAATTAAATAATATTGTAGACGCAAACCTTTTCATAATATGGTGGCGGAAGACTAACAAATTAATCGTGTTCTTGAGGAGCTATTTGCAGAAGCGGTATTTGTTCTATCTTATCTCATGCAAGTTATTTTTTAAGAAAATTAAGAAAAAATGATTACTTGAACGATTCCATGTGAATATTGAACTGCAACTGGAACTTCAGTGAAATATTATAATGGTATTTTTTTTTTCTCTGTAATTAATTCGTTGTATTTTGCATTGATTCTTTCCTTAAGTAGTAGAATTTTGTTGTATCATTGGATTTTTGTTTCTGATTCTTACTGGATGATGCGGTTTGATTTTTGGGTTTTTCTTCTATTTTCCTTGTTGGAGGGCTGCCATGCATGTTATTTGAGTTGCTATCTCTGAGAGAGAATTAATCTAGACTTGGTTTACCATAATTGATGGATTGGATGCATTCATGATGTTATGGTTAGTGTTGGCAATGGTTCTAATGACGAACACATCCCCATGCGTCCAGCTCCACCTACAAACTTGCAAGTCTCTCACGACCACGCACATGACCCTTTTGGTGGTTGCCTTGGTGATTAGCATTACCATATGTATCATATCCAATATTGTGTATAGAAAATTTTGTGAAGGTTCAATTGAAAATACAATTTTATTTTAGATTTCTACATCTTTTTTTTTTTTTTGAAGGATTTACAATTGTCTATAAAGAACCAATTTTGAAGGTTTAAAACATTGTTGAAAATAACATTATACCCCTTGAAAATAATGAGAACCTTCGAAAAAGATAACACCTATTTTTTTTAATCAACAAATAATTTGACAATTATCAACGACATATAACCTTTGAAAAAATAAAACCTTTGGTTAATAAAACCTTTGAAAAATATGAATTTTCAAAGGTTAACCTACTTTTGAAAGAGCTTTTTCGACGGGATCTATTTCAACAGTTTTCAAAGGTTGAATTAACCTTCGAAAAAAGATTTATCGAAAGTCTATTAAGTGCTTTTTCAAAGGATGTGACCTTCAAAAATAGTCAACTTTCTTGTAGTGATCTATCAGATCTTGTTATCATCAAAATAGGTTTTCAACAATCATTAACTACAAAAAGACGATTAATATATATTAACAAACTATGTACGAAATTGTACGAAAGTGAAACATTTAAAAATATAAAAAACGAAATATAATACTAATGAATGAAAGGTTTAATTTGATGTTCATATTAAAATAAAACATATATTAAACTAATAATCATATA
The DNA here is from genome assembly GCA_033996785.1 of Trichosanthes truncata. Taxonomy (NCBI): domain Eukaryota; kingdom Viridiplantae; phylum Streptophyta; class Magnoliopsida; order Cucurbitales; family Cucurbitaceae; genus Trichosanthes; species Trichosanthes truncata. Next base: position 38,300,372 of record JAWPNB010000004.1, on the reverse strand, counting down.
TTTGCTTTTACAGGTTTGATTATTTTTCTTTTGTTTCACATGAGAATTATTTCATTTTCTATTCGAATAAAAACAAAGTGGGGACATATGAGGCTTTTATTTATATAGCAGTATGCTACAATAATTTTTTTTTTATTTAAGTTATTGACAACGTGCTAATAATATTTTAAAATAAATAACTTTTTACAAGGTGCTATATTTTTTTAAAAGGGATTAGGCGAGAGGAACTTTTCAATGACCTTTGTTTTAATTGGTTTAAATCTTTATACGTTTTAGGTTTACTAGTTAGACACTACGTGTGTTTGCACGTATTTCGTAACATTAAAAATGAAATATATATATAAAAGTTGAATGTAAGATCTTATATATATGAAAAATAAAGAATTACACTTCATTACTATTATTTATTTTGGTTACCATCATTTGATTACCCATTTAATTTCAAACTTTAATTTAATTCAAAATATTATTTGTTTTTCTTTTGATTTGGATCATTTGATTCTACACTTAATTTCAAGCTTTAATTTAAACCAAAATATTTTTTTTTTTAAAATTTGTATTATCTAATAATTGAAAATTATTATTTTGCAATATACTTTTCGAATTCAAGAGAATTATTAATTAGTTAGAACTCTTTGAATTTATGAAAGAAATATAATGTAGAGGAGGTCTATTGGTCAATTTGTTTTGGTTTACAAATGTTCACTGAATCGAGAATATCTATTAATGAATTAATTTAAACAAAAATATTCTTTTTTATATCAACTTTAAAAATAATAAATTAAGAAATATTGAGTTTATTTTTATCATAAAATTGCGAGATAGAGAATCTCCCATAAAATAAAATAATTTTTAGAATCTGAATATTAATTGTTACCAATATGTTGGAAATTGCAATGACATTATTATATTTGATTATAATAAAATTACATAAATAGAAAAAAAAATGCAAAATTGTGATTAGACCTTCATAAATTCTAACCTAGTAAACTCCTATTTATCCAAAAAAAAAAGAAGGAGAAAAAGAAAAAGAAACGACAAAAAATAAAAATAAAGAAGAAAATAATAGAATTACATCAAATTGTCTATTGTTTTCTATTTCTACTTATACCTTAACGAATCAGAGTTGCAATTATTTTCTTTTCCACCATCTTCAATGAACGAGAGTTGCAATTATTTTCTTTTCCACCATCTTCAATGAACCGAAGTTGTAATTATTTTCTGCTCCACCCTCTTCAAGGATCAGTAGATGAATTGATGTGTATTTACAAATCTGAAAAGAGAAAAAAGAAAATTACAAAAACAGTAATTTACATTAAATCAATCTTCTTACTATTTGCCAAAAAAAACACAAAACACAAAACACAAAGTACATAAGTAGTAAATTACATTAATCACTCTCTTTCTCTGCCATTTGAAAAATAACCAACAAAATCACGTAAAAAACAGTAAATTACATTAAATCTCTCTATCTGACATTTGCAAAAAGAATTGGAGGGAGTTCACTTGTCGAGCTCTAACATCCTAATGAAGTCCCTTCAATAATAAATTGTTTGAACCTTGAGAATTGAAAAATTGGATACAAATGTTCTGGTTTATTGAAACGAAAGATTAGGCTTATATAATTATAACCATAAAAAATGAAATAGGGCAAATCAAAATTTCTCTCGTACATGGTTTTTGGAATCATTTAGAGCACATGAAGCCCAAACGGGTTTTCGGTCCAAAAAATTGGAATCCCAAGAATGGTGAACCCAAAGAGGCACCATCTTGAGGATACATGGACTACTCCTCTCATTGCCAATTGGTTTTGAGATGGAACCTCATGTAATCTAAGAAGAATCACCCTAGATATGAGTAGAGATTTTAAAACAATTAACTCAAATTTATTTGATACAATTTTTTAAATTTTTTGTTAACTCACCATTTATTAATCGAGTTGTGTATAAAAATTTAATATTTTATTTTCTTTATTTTTTTTTATTAAACCATGATATGTGTAGTTCTATCTTATCTTTTAATCTTTATTTTAATATTTCAAATATTAATTTATAGAAAAACAATCTAATTAGAGGTCCGTAGAGATTAGTTTTAAATATTAATTTATTAAAAACAATCTTTTTTTTAATATTTATTTTAAATATGAATTTAAGAAGTTTTACATATTAATTTATGAATATTCATTTAAAAATTAGAGATCCGTAGAGATTTTAGAATCTTTATTCAAATTGAGGATAGAACCGAAAATCTTTCAATTAAGAATTACATAATGGAAAGTCTTCAAATTAAGAAGGGGCAAAAATGGAAATCAAAAGTTTCTCCCATCAAGCGTCATTTATATAGTATAAATTATATTTCTTTGTAATGTTTGGACCACTATGAAAAGGTTTCTCAAAAAGCATCTAATAATTGAGAGAAGCTGTTCAACGTATTTAAAACAACGAGAATCACACTTTATAATTTCAATAGTACTTAATTCTTAAGTTTTGAACTTATCTATATAATTCTTAAAGATTTGGAAATCTCATATATTTGTGTAATTTAAATAATAAAATACTATTTAAGAGCTGGGTATGTATGCATTTTTTGAAAGCATCAAAATTAACGCAACTTATCATTATCGAGTGACATTCAAATTAGTTTAAGCATAGTTCAATTTGGTTAAGCCATATATTTTTGACTAAGAAGTTGTTTTTATCTTTGTATTGTATGATTATAAGAGTTTAGTCTTGTGCAAGTTCAAAAAGGAAAATTTACTCCCTTTGTTGAAATCCTTTTAAACTCCTTATAATATCAAAGTCTTCACAAAATATATCGCTAAAAAATTCAGTATGTTTTTCCCATTTTTATTTATTTCAAAAATTGAATCAGATCTCATAATTTAATCTCTCCATCAATACTCAATTCAATCTCAATCGAGCTAAGTTCCATAAATTCTTTGTTATAAAAATCCAAAGATTTACGGGTGATCCCAATCTATGATATATATTGTAAGTTAACTTACAAGTTTAATCTATGAACTTTCATATTTTTTACTTTTTAATTTTTTTTTTTTTTTGAAAAGGAGACTTCATTCAAAGGTATGTGAGAAACATACAAAAATGGAGGCTACAAGAAAGCTCTCCAATTTAAAGCTATAGAAGAAGTATAATAATAACAAAAAAGAGTGGATTTTGAACTCCAAGATGCAACCTGAGATATAATGTCTTCCCAAAGAATCGAAGGATCTTTAGAGGAATCATTAAAAATTCTATTGTTGCATCGCTGAAGCCATAAGTGCCAAAGAATTGCCCCAACAAGGTTTGACCAAAGGATCTTACGAGCTGTGTTTAAATGGGGGAGGAGACCACCTTTAATGAAGTCTTCAATTATGTTAGCTTGTTGAATATTGATACTCGAATTGTGCCCAAGAAATTTCCAAAGGCTATCTGCATAGGAGAAATGCATGAAAAAATGGTCAATAGTCTCTGTGCTTTTCCGACAAAGAACACAACAATTTGGGCGTAAACACATAGAGGTATATTTTTGTTGGATCCTCTCAGCAGTATTTCAAACTCTATGAAGCAAACACCAGAGAAAAACCTTACATTTTTTAGGGAGCAATGTTTCCCAAAGCCTTCCTCAATAACAAAATGAGTGGCTAGCCGAGCTTCTGTTATAATGGATTTCATGGACTTAATCGAAAAAAGTACCTTTGGCATCACTATTCCATGAAACACGATCCCGAATGATAGACTGAACAGGGGTGCTCCATCTTTCGAAGATGGATTGCATACGACAAGCTTCCCTATCGATCAATGGCCTTCGCGGAAAAAAATTCCAAAAATTTGCATCACGATCCCAACTTCCTGAACAAACATCAATTTATTGGTAGCCAAGACATAAAAACAGGGATAGGAGAGGAACAAACAAACTTGGACGATGAGTTGTGAAACCAAAAAAGAGTATCGACACCGTTCGAAATATCCCATCTCATGTGATTTTTAACAAAAGCACCCATGCCAAAGGGCTCTAACACTGCCATGTTTATAGACTTTGGGTATATCACTAGGCAAAGTTGATGAGTACTTTGCTTTTATAAGTTGAATCCAAAGGCTTCCTTGTTCAGCATAAAACTGCCATATCCACTTGCTAAGAAGAGCTTGATTCGTGTCTCACAACTTGTCGATACCAAGACCACCTTTCTCCTTTGGTAATGTTGCAATATCCCATCTAACCAAATGGGCTCTCCTTTTTGAATCAATACCTTCCCAAAGGAAATTGGGCATAAGCTTATCAATTTTGTTGTAAATATCACAAGATGTCTTGAAAATCGAGAGCATATATGTAGGGAGGTTGTTGAGAACGGATTGAACTAACGTCAATCTACCACCCTTTGAGATATATGAGAATTTCTATTTATCAAATTTTCTTTGGACTTTTTCAATAATCTGGGACCAAAAAGTTGAGGAACGAGGATTTCCTCCAAGAGGCATGCCTAGATAAGATATGAGAAGGGCCTCAATTTTACAGCCCCAAATAGCAGCCGCCGAACGGAGCTACAAATCGTCTAGATTGATAACAGAAAGCGTGGATTTATTCACATTAATATTGAGGCCGAAGGCACTCTTAAAAGCTTTGATTATGCAAAATAAGTTCCTTAGCTTAACAGGATCAGCTAAGGAAAATAAGAGGACGTCGTCAGCAAACAAAAGATGGGACATATGCATTGTGCTTTGTCAGATTTGGAAACCTTGGGTCAGATCTTTCTTATGGGCTATTTCAAACAACTAAGAGAGATAGTCCATCGCAATCACAAAAAGAAAGGGGGGATAATGGATCTCTTTGATGAATACCCCTATTTGCTCGAATATTTCCCCTCGATTTTTTGTTTAACAGAACTGAATAACTAATAGAAGAAATGAAAGCTTGAATCCAAGCAATTCATTTGAGATCGAAGCCTTTTTGATGGAGAATGGATAAAAGAAAAGTCCAATTTAGCTTGTCCAAAGCTTTTTGAATATCAAGTTTCAGGATAACTCCCTTTTGCTTGGAACACGTCCAATAATCAACCAATTCTTTACTCATAAGGATGGCATTAGTAATCTGCCTACCATGAATGAAAGCATAATGTTGATGGGCAATTATTAAGGGTAAGATTTGCTTCAACCGATTAGCTAACACCTTTGCTAGAATCTTGTAAAGACTAGTGGTAAGGCTTATGGGGCAAAACTCCAAAACTTTAGTTGGTTTAACAACTTTAGGAATGAGCGCAATATATGTTTCATTGACCAAGCGGTTCACGATGCCCTTTCTGAAAAAATCTTGGAACATTTCCATGATTTCAGGTTTAAAAATGTTCCAAAACTTTTTATATAGTTATGTCGAAAAACCATCAGGGCCCGGAGCTTTGTTTTCCTCAATCTCCTTGATGCAATTATGCACCTCCTGATCATCAAAAGGTCTGATAAGCTCCAGAGCTTGATCTTCATTAATGGGCTACCAATCGAGATTTTTTATCAGCCAACCATCCCTCGAATTGCCTGCATAGATTTGATTAAAAAAACTGACAAATTCGTGCTCAATTTCTAAATCCGTGACAAGGCTAGCACCTTGTGTGTCAAGAATTTCGAGATGAAATTATATCTATGGCGGGCACGGTAGATTTTATGGAAAAAAATGAAATTTTCATCACCATCAAGTAGCCACGACTTTTTACATCGTTGTCTCCATTTCCTAGCCTTGTTGCCAGTACTTGAGATGAGGTCGGATTTTAAAGTAGTTCGTCTCTCCCTATCGATAGATTTGAGAGTACCCAACTCTTCTCTTTCATCAATCTGGTTGATTTCTTTAAGAATATCAGCTTGAAGGGCCTGGCTTTTCGTAAAAAAAAATTCTTGTTCCAGGACTTGCATTTGCAGGCTAAGAATTTTAGACCATGGATGAATCTGTAGCCCAGATATCCTTGTCTGGGACGTTCATTCCACCATGATTCCAACTTTCCTATCTTGCAGTCATAAATTCTCGAACCGGAAAGGACAAGGACCCCATTTTCAAGAGGCTGATTCAAGAAAAATGGGATAATGGTCTGATGTGCATCTGGGCAGCCTTCGCAAGTCATGAGTTAGAAATTTGTTGCTCCAGGTTTAGGAAAAGAGAAACCTATCTATTGTCGATAGAGCAGAATTAATTCTCAAATTCGACCATGTAAAATTGCTATTGATTTGTTGTGGCTCAAATAATTTGACATAATTGATAAATCTATTAAATTTTCACATAGTATTCTGAGGATGATCTGATGAAGTTTCATGGCTCCATCTATATACATTAAAATTGCCATCCAGGAGCCAGCAAGGGGACATAGCCCATTTAAATCGCCCAAACCATTTGAATCTCCCTCTCATGTAGTTGAAACCAACAAAAAATGCCAAAAATCAAAGACACGGAGCATTGGTGAAAGAAATGAAGAAGAAAATGGGAAGAATAAGGAAAATGGGAAGAATAATGAAAGGAAGCGACAGATGATGGTTTTGAGGTTCAGACGGCGGAGAGGAAATGGGAGAAAAACAGAAGAGAAGAAAAAAATGGGTTAGGGCTTATTTTATCAAGATTTTTCCCGACGCAAGGGTGCGTCGGGACAAGTATTCCCAGTGTCAGGAAAGGTATTTCCATTGTCAGAGACCGTAAAATGCACGTTTCAATAAAAAAAAATGCACTTTCCCCGACGCTACTTGCCTCGGTATAGCCCCAAAATTGCGTCGGGAAAAGTATGGACACCATAAGCATGCTTTAATAAAAATGCAATTCTCCCGATGTGACCTACGTCGGCAGATCCTTTAATTTGTGTCGGCATAGTCTTCCCGCCACATGGCGGGCTAACGCGCCAAATATTTCTTTGGACGCAATCAATTTAAGTCGGCCAAAGCGTAGCTATGCCGATGCAAATGGGTGCATCGGGAGAAATAGCGTCGACATAAACCAAAAATTATTGTAGTGAGTTGCTAAGTGTCACATGAAGGTCAAAATGAACTTGAACGTTCCCTATAGGAGCCTAATACGTGCCGAACCTATGCAACTATCTTAAAGATGCCTACGTGTCCTTTGAGGCCAAAAGCCAACTCAAAACGAACTTAACACGTCTACCCCGCTTCTCAGAACTTTGAAAGTGTCCAAAATGTGCCTAAGTGGCCTACAAGTGCCTAAGTGTCACATTGAAGCTAAAGTGAACTTGAACGTTCCCTAGACGAGTCTAACGACTTATACAACTTGTATTTCAATTGTGGGCTTGAGTCTTGGGACAAGAAATATTATATAGCGTCTCAAGAGGTGAGCTTTAAGAACCAATGTAAATTTCTTCTTGAACTAAATAAGATTAGCAAGTTTCATAGTTTAGAATAAACAAGCTCACATATCAAACACACCTATAAACCTGTTGTTGTACACCTTTACACACATTCCTTACACACATCTTAATACATACATATACAAACCGTGTGTGAGAGAGATATTTTGCTAAAGAGATATTAGAAAAAACAAAAAATAACAAAAACAAACAAGTATATAATCTTGGATGTTTGAAATATAGCTGAAAGTGTGTATCAATATTTGGTCAAACACATTCACATATGGATGGGAAAAAAATAATAATAAATAAATGAATGAATGCATTTGTGATTTGTACGTGTACGGTAAAATGGCTTTTGAGTTCTGATACATTTAAAAAAAAGAAAAAGAAAACAAACCTTTGCAGAAGATGGGCTGGCATTTTGGTTATTGACTAAAATATGATTAGGGCTACATCTTTCCAATTGGCTTTGAACAATAGATATAAATACAATATTATTACAGCTTTAAAGACCATGCATCAGGATAAATCAGTGAAATTTGTTAATTACTGAAATTTGACCGAACGGCCAAAAGAAGAAGAAAAATCTAATGAAGCAAAATGAAGCAGAAAAACCAGTGTTTGCATTAAACTTGTTGACGTCGATCAACTATGAAATAATAAACACATATTTAAAAAAAGAAAGAGAGCACATTGATATGATGCCGACGCTGTAAGGACACATTTGTCATTAGCCATTTTTTTGGATTTTTTAAAAAAAACAAAATTGGTTAATGGTAAAGAAATAGAAAGAATAGGAAAAAAGAGATTGAATAGTTAAAAAAAACAATTGAAATAATGTTGAAAAGAAAAATGAAGCTGAATTTGGACACATGTGTTTGTGTTGGAGGTGTGGGTAGCATGACAGGTGGTAAGTTTTAGTTAAATAAAAAAAAAAGACCAATTTATAGGAGAATTTGTGAAGAGAGAGAGAGGGAGAAGCTAAAATTTAGAAACAAGGAAGAGGGGGGAACAAAAGAAAGCTTCTGATTTTAGAGATTGTTCTGAAAGATTTTTCTTGAAGTTGGGCTAAGGACAAATTGGTGGTTCTCTTGGAACAAATTAGAAGAATTTGGTAAGTTTTTCTAAGAAAACCATGTAAAGAAATGAAGGAATTGGATTTTAAAGAAAAAGTTGTTATATGGGTCTCTTTTCCTTGCCTGTGTATTGGTCATTCATGTTAAAAAAAAAAATCATATATGAGTGAAGCTGATGTAGGTTATGTTACTAATTAGTTAGTAGAAAAAGGAAAAAAAAAATGTAATTTGGGTTGTGGCAATGGTAAAATTTTATGTAGAATTGACATGCTTAAGGAGAAGAATGGAGGGATTAGCTATAGAAGTAGCTGGCAGTACTAAAGAGAAGTTCTTAAACTGAAATAAAAGAAGTTAATTAGTGCTTAAGAAGATTAAAAAAAAACGGAGGAATGGCCGATGGGTATGAGGAGGGAGAAGAAGAAGAACGTAATGGGAGTAATTTGAGAGAGTTAATAAAGAAAGAGAAAAGGAAACTAAGGAAAATAATAAAATAAAGAAAGATGATGGTGAAGTACAAATGGTATTAATGAGGAGAGAGAGTGTTGGTTTTGAAGTTCACGTGGAGATGGAAGTGGGAGAGAGAAAATTGTTTGTGGAGTAAAAATAAATATGGGAAATTATAAAGGAATTGGAAATTGGAGGGAATGGTACATGAGTTTAATGCAGAGAGAGAAAATGGGTTGTTAAGTAGGAAGAAAAGAAAAATATTTGTTAATGTGGAGAGAGAAGATAGAATTTGAAAGAGTTAATATTAAGAAAGCGGAAGCAATTTTGGATCTTAAGCACTCTAATTACATCAATTTGATCAAATAAATAGCATGCTAAAAAACAGAAAAACAGAGAATAATAACACTACCTTTGATGCTCAAAATTCTCCTAATCCATGGCCAATTTCTGATCACGAACACTTCGTGGATCTCCCTTAGGATCTTCCCTACTATCCTTAGGCCTTGGAACGGATTGTGGGATCCTTAATAGAGAGAATTTTTGAGAGAGAGAGCAAAGGTCTAAAAACCGAAAATTCTCCAATTTTCTGCAAAATTCTTCAAATTCTTGTGTTTCTTCTCTAATTAAAGCAAACCAAAAGCTTCATTAAGCTTTGTGAAGAAGACAACACATGAATGATGAGGATAAATCAAGAAGGAGGTGGAGAATTTTTGGTGAATTTGAAAAAGCTAGTAGGTTATTCATCAATTGATGAATTTGGTCCAAAAATCAATCTTAAATGAATTTGATTTTCCTTTTAATTTTAATTCAAAAATTAATATAAAATTAATTTTAAATTAAAATCAATTTTTTAATTAATTAAACAATTTAATTAATTTTAAATAATTATTTAATTTAATATCAAATATCAAATTAAATAATTGGACCAATCTCGATTTCTCAAATCGAACGTTCGAACATGAATCCCTATTCATGTTTTAAACCGAACCAATATTTAAATCAAATTTAAATATGTCCACATCTTCTTTATCATAGTTTAATTCATAATTAAGCTATGAAACGTTAAATATATTACATATAATTAACGTTTTCTCTCAAAACCGAATTTGAACAATTCAAATTCTTTTCTCTTAAATTGTTACAAGGCTTAATCCGAGCTAGTAAGGGGAACCTAATGGACCTACAGATCATGAGCTCCAACGATACGAGATTAACCGGCCAAACTCTTTACCCTAGCTAATCAACATTCGTTAACCACCGGGACACTCCACTAAAGCCCAGTGGCTGCACTCTCCTCACTATAGATATATTTCTGTCCACTCGATATAACCATGATTAGTAAGTCGATCCTTCACAGGTTGTTCGTAATTACAGCTGGGTCAAATAAACTGTTTTACCCCTGTAAATACTTCTTGTTCCTTAAGTCCCACTGATCCTCTAATGAACAATTGGTTTGTGGTCCGACCAACAAACTGAATCCCTCTCGGGCCAATGAGAGGGTGGGCCCATTGTTCAAGACTCGGAGTTAGAACTTAAGGGAACAACCTCTCTACTAAACCCTAGAGCGGGTAGGAGTGAATTCCATCTCGCATGACTATGTTCCCAACTATCTACTCGGTCTTATCCCCAAAATGGGAGGCTTATTGAGTCGGCAATCTCGGGCCACTCTCACCCATGCAAATCTTGTTGGGATTTATGCCCTAAAGCCTCGTAATTAATAATTTATTTAATAATAATAATAATTTTGATTATTTTATTTGCAATATAATATTATCCATTATATGAAAAATCCAAGGTTATTAGTGTAATCTTGAACAGTATGTGGTTGACATACGAGAGGATCATGTTTAAGAAATAACCTAAAGGGTCATAGTATATGGATAAGGTTGGGTGCCTTATCCTGGTAACATTATAGATACGGCCCACTTTGTAATAGTTACAAATGATTTGATCCAAATCATTCATGTGGAGACATGTGAGTGGGGGTATCTTATACAATGAGTTTGTATAAGACTGGACCGCGAAATATTCAATCTCTCTTTATAAATCCGTTAATTGAGAAGATTAATATTTCATCAGGATGATCATATGCGACTCGATCTTAATCTTGAGTGAGTTATGAACTCCTGCCTATGAGGGCTTGTCCTTTGATTTGCATGGGTGAGAGTGGCTTTTGTAGCCGATTCAATATGCCTACCATTTTGGGGACTTGACCAAATAGGGAGTTGGGAACATAATCTCACAAGATGGAATTCACTCATTCCCATATAGGGTAAATAGATGAGTAGTTCCCTTAAGTGCTGATTTCAGGACTTGAACAATGGGGCCCCACCCTCTCATTGGCCCGAGAGGGACTTAGTTTATAATTAGATTATAAACATATTGTTCATTAGAGGATTAGTTGTACTTAAGGTGCAAGATGTAATTATAGGGGTAAAACCGACTTTTGACCCAGCTGTAATTACGAACAACTAGTGAAGGATCGACTTGCATGTAATGATTATATCTATGGACACAACTTGTCCTACAGTGCATAAGAGTGCAACTCTAGGTCTATAGTGGAGTGACCTATAGTTAATGAATGAAAATTAATTAATTAAAGAGTTTAATTAATTAATTTTGTATCATTGGAGCTTATAATCTGTAGGTCCATAAGGTCCCCTTGCTAGCTCATAGTAGCACTAAAAGATCAATTTAGTTGAAAGAAAAATTTGAAATGTTCAAATTAATATTTAATTTGAAGTGTTCAAATTAATATTTAATATATTAGAGATATTAAATATAAAAGAGGAAAATATATTTATTGTATTTGATACATTAAATATTAAAATTTGAAATGTTCAAATTTAATATTTAATTTGAAGTGTTCAAATTAATATTTAATATATTATATATATTAAATATAAAAGAGGAAAATATATTTATTGTATTTGATACATTAAATATTAAAATAATTAATATATATTTGATATATTAAATAAAAGATATTTATAGAATTTGAATAAGATTCAAATAAATAAATATCGTAGGAGATTTGAATGAGATTCAAATAAATACAAGATATATTTTAATATATTAGATATTAAAATATAATATTTTAATTATGGCAAAGATTTTCCCTTGGTCACTATAAATAGGACCCTTGGGTTGAGCCATTCTACACAATACACATCTCCTAAAATAGAGAGAATTAGAGAATTCTCTCTAGACCTCTTTCTCTCCAATCCCTTTTGGATTTTCTTTCAAGAGGCTCCCACAAGCCTTGATCTTTTGTTAGAGTCATAGCCAGGAAGACTTTGTGGAGGAGATAAAGACTTGCCAGAAGAATATCCATATTTGGAAGGTATTTATTGCTTAACCTTGTAATTATTGTTTAATTCTGAATAAAATCAAAGAAGATCCAATGCTTCCGCTGCGGGATGAAGAGTTCATTCCTATCAAATCTAAGGATAATTCTGAATAAACATGAGTTCATAGCACACTCAGGATTAAGATCGAGTTACCTAGGTCATCGTATGAAAATAGTCACTTAAAATAGTAAACGGATTTAAAAAGTCTAAGTGACTATTTCGCGGTCCAGTTTTATGCAAACTCATTGCATAGGACGCCCCCACTTTCATGTCTCCGCATGAACGATTCAGGATCACATCGTTAGTACTATACAAAGTGGGCCTCGTCCATAGTGTCCCTAGGATAAGGTACTGAGCCCTATCCCTATACTATAGACCATTCTGACTATTACTTGAACTTGATCCACTTTTATGTCATACATAAAGTTCAAGTTTACATCTTATAGTCAAGGGTTCTTTGTTAATTGGATTTGGGTTATGGAATACACAATTCACTTTATTCAATAACTAAGGACACATTTGTCATTAGCCATTTGTTTGGTTTTTAAAAAAAAAAAAATTGGTTAATGGTATAGAAATAGAAAGAATAGGAAAAAACAGATTGAATAGTTAAAACAAAACAATTGAAATAATGTTGAAAAAAAATGAAGCTGAATTTGGACACATGTGTTTATGTTGGAGGTGTGGGTAGCTTGACAGGTGGTAAGTTTTAGTTAAATAAAAAAAAAAGACCAATTTATAGGAGAATTTATGAAGAGAGAGAGAGAAGGAGAAGCTAAAATTTAGAAATAAGGCAAGAGAGACTTGACAATAGATTCCATTGCACACTAGGGGTCCATTGTCGTCACAACACGTTTTGGGTTGGTTGGGTAATCTGGGACGGGGTGTGACAGACGTCGATATGTACGCAAAATAGAAAGAGAAAAGATTGTCGTCGCCAAGGCCAGAAGGAGAAGAAATGGACATCAGAGGACCACCGCACGCTGACGCCTGAAGGAGAAGAAAAATGAAGGAGCCGTCGTTGTGAAAAAGGAGATCAGAAATTGCATTCGCCATCACGAAGAAGGAAAAAGAGGAAATAGAGAACACAGGAGAAAAGAGAAAGTGTGGGGTTTTAACCCTCCCTACCTTTCTCGATGCATGGATGTGTCAGGATTAATAGCAACCCGCGTCGGGATAGGTCAAAATGCGTGTTCATTTAGTAATTGGGTTGTTTTACTTTCTGAACTGATTCCAACACATATAGGCATAACTCCCAACGTTTGTAATTGCGTCGGGATAATGAAGTTATACCAACGTATTTGCATGAGTAGGAAAAAATGTGATTGAAAGATTAAAAAATTCTTGTAGTGATGTCTTATTCTTGTCAAAATTCAATATTGTTAGTATAAGTTATACTATTTAAATAGCTATGATATTAATGTTTCACTGTTAAAGTAAAAAGGGTTGTAAATTTTTATGTCAACCCACCCTAATTTTGAGTGTTGAATCTTCTTCTTTACTGCTCTTACTTTTCTTGCATTTGAACTTTACTGAATCAATCATATAAGCTTGATGGTTGAAGAATGGATTAAAATAAAAAAAGACAACACCTCAATGTTATAAGTGCAAATAAAATCCTACATTGGTTAGAGAAGATAGTACTCAAGGGTACATAAGTGAGGACAGTTATTTCTGTTGGTTTGAGGCCTTTTGAGGGAAACCAAAAGTAAAGCTATGAGAGCTTATGCCCAAAGTGGACAATATCATACCATTGTGAAGATAAGTGGAGGTTCCGTTGTCCTTAACACTTGAAAGCTAACAAATTTGTTAGAGACAACGAACCATCCACATATCTCTACGATGGTATAATATTGTCCACTTTTGGGCATAAACCTTCATACCTTTACTTTTGGTTTCATCCAAGAGGCCTCATACCAATAGAGATTGTTGTCCTCACACTTATATACCCATGATCTTTCCTTTTCCTTGCTAATTTGCGACTTTGATCGTATTCCCAACAATCTTTCACTCGAACAAAGTACCACCAAGCCTCCCCTCAAATATTCATCTATATGTCTAACTCTTTAGCTTTACCAAGTGTTTGCTCTTATCCAATAACACTCTATAACGGTCTATCATAGATCACATTGTGAATGTGCATGTGGTGCGAACCACTCCTTAGCAATCCTCCCCTTAAAACACACTTGTTTGACATTTCAGGACTTATCCACAATTTTACATGACTGTCTCTGAGACGTCATTAATTTTTTTATTAAGCATCCAAGGATTCTATTGCACAACTAGATTTGGGGCATGGCTCTAATACCAATTGTTAAGAACAATGAACCCTCCACATCTCCACTATGATATGAGTAAGATATTGTCCATTTTGGGCATAAACCCTCATGACTTTGCTTTTGGTTTCACTCAAAAAGGCCTCATATCAATGGAGATATTGTCGTCCCTCGCTTATGTACCCATAATCTTTTCCTTTCCTAGCCAATGTGAGACTCTTGTCGCACTCCCAACAATCCTCCCCTCAAATAGTCATTTATTCATGTTTACTCTTGAGTACATCACCTTTAACCAGGCTTACTCCTCTTCACCAAAGCACACCACATATTAAATAGAGCATCAACCACGGATCTTCACATGACTACATCATTGAGGCTCACAACTTCTTTGTTCTGCACTGGAAGATTCTTCCGACATGGCTAAGTCTAAGGTATGACTCTAATACCAATTGTTAGGGACAATGAACTCTCCACATCTTTACAATGGTAGGATATTGTAAACTTTTGGCATAAGCCTCAGAGTTTTTCTTTTGGTTTCACCCAAACGACCTTGTACTAATGGAGATGTTGTTCCTCCTTTATATACCCAATGATCTTTTCATTTCCTAGTCAATGTGAGACTTTGGTCGAACTCCTAACAAAATTGGTATAAGAGCTTGAAAGAAAAATTCATGAATGTTAAATTAAAAGAGAAAGAGAAAAGGAAAGATAAATTAGTAATGGTTAAATGATCATTAAATTCAAAAGATTAGATTAATAGGCCAAAATTCAAACTTCCTGTTAAGAACAACATACCTCTACATATCTTTACAATGATCACAATGATATGATATTGTCCACTTTGGGTATAAGCTCTCATGGTTTTGCTTTTGGTTTCACCCAAAAAGCGCCAAACCAATAGAGATATACTCTCACTTATATACTCACCATCCTCCCCTTATCTAGCCAATGTGGGACTTTGGTCACATTCTCAACAATCTTCCCCTTGAACGAAGGACCACATAACCTCCCCTTAAATAGTCATCTATCTGTACGTGCACCTCTCTAACTTCAATGAGAATTTTCTCTTATCCAAGGCTAGCTGTTCTTCTATTTTTGAGCACACTGTCTGTCTAATAGAGCTTAACCACAAATCACTATAACTATGTTGTCATTAGGATTTATCACCTTTGTTCGTCACAAAGGATTGCACACGAATATGGAAAACAATAAGGCATTGCTCTGATACCACTTGTTAAAGACAACAAACCTCTACATAACTCTCCACAACAATATGATATTGTCCACTTTGAACATATGCCTTCATGGCATTGCTTTTGGTTTCACCTAAAATGCCTTATACCAATAGAAATATTGTCCCTCACTTATATACCCATGATCTTTCCCTTACCTAGTCAACGTGGGGTTTTGGTCTCATTTTCGACAATTTCATTGAGGCAAATCATGTCATCGATGCCTACTTGCTCTGTTAAATTTTGAAAATCTTTATTTTGCCTTCTTTTAAGGATCGATTGATCTGTTTTGCACTTTCTTCTATACCTTTTTTTCCTTATCTTATCTGTAAGGATGATTAAGAATATCTATTGACTCCTATTACAAATGATAATTAAAAGTGGACCTTAAGATAATTTTGCTTATTCACCACATATAGTTTAAGAAATATACTTGTTATTATCTAATGCATCAAAGAAAAGGGCAAGAATGGTAAACTATAAAAACACCACTTTTATTCATTAATATTTCAAATACAAAAAATTTAAGTGCAAAGCTGCTTAAGCATACTCTTTTATTGATTTCTTTCATGAGTAGCTAAAGAAGTAGCTTTTTTTAAATTCAACATAATAATACTGAAAATCAAGAAAATGATTTTAGAACCCCACCATATGCTCAAAGAGGGCTTCAAATAGAGATGTTGTTTGGAATTCCTCTACCTGTTGATTGAACTTTGTAGCAATAGGATTATTACATGTGTGTATTTTATGGGTTTCCATAATTGCGTAGCTTGCATGTTTAATTCTATGAATTAAAGAAGCATCTTGATTAGATTAAAGTTATTTTTATCTAATTGGTTGTCTTAGTCCTTCCAAAACACTTAATGCCTTTACCCAAGTAATTTGGAACGGTTTCGTCAGAATTGTTTAGGTAATTAGCGTTAACCTTGACGTTTGTTAGAGTTAATGACTTTAGAAAATTTGTTATACTTTTGGGGTTTTCTAAAAAGTCGACTAAGTGCTTGCATTATTAAGTTTAAATATTTTGAATGCCTATGATCAATTTTTGCAATTGAGTAAAATCGTACTTGTGAATTGGATTTTGGTAAATTTTGATATATCTTTATTTTTATTTGCTTATGTTTTATTTTATTTATAAAAACACAAAACCACCCATTTTTATTTGTTTTCTCCTTTGCAAATTTAACTTGAGAAATTAATATTTGGTTCCCTGAAATCGACCCGGTCCACTCAATGCTACAAATAGCTTAGGATCGATTTATAAATTGTAATTTGACGAGCCCCTCGACAAGCTCACGTCAACCCCTGCAGGACAAGGAAGAGCTTAATTGGAATGAACTATCAACTCTCTTGCCTGTCTCAACAGTTGATGAGTTAGATGACACGATCATGTGGAGTCGTTCATCCAATGGCATTTTTAGCACTAGCTCGACTCGCAATGCTTTACTATAGTCCCCAAGATTAGAATCTGTTGGAGGTCATGTGGCCTCTTTTAAGCTTTTGTGGAAGATAAACATGCCTAAGAGATGCAAATTTTTCATATGGTCAATTCTCCATTGCAGCCAACACGACTGAAAAGATACAGAGGCGCTATAAAAGTACTGCTCTATTGCCTAGTTAGTGCATGATGTGTAGAGCCAACTCAGAGACCTTGGACCACATTTTCATTCACTGCCTTGTGGCCTCTAAATTTGGGATTGGCTTAATCAAGCCATCAATAGGAGCTACACTCCCCCTTTAAATGTCAACATGCTTTGTGATGACTTTCTTTGTAATTTTTATTTAGGTCAAGCTGGAATTCTTTGGCATAACATAGCCATCGTGGCTCTACGGATTTTATGGAAAGAGAGGAACAACATAATTTTTAAAGAGGCTGAGAAGACTGATATTACTTTGTTAATGGAGGATATTGTTCTTATGGGAGCTTCTTGGTCATCTAAATCCAAGTTTTTTTCTAACTATAGTATCTCATCTATTGCCCTTAATTGGAGATCGTTCCTTATGTAGTCTTCCTTTTTGGAGTCGTTTCTCTTATTTTCTCCAGTTGTATGTTTCTCACATACGTCAATAAAGTATCATCTTTCTAAAAAAAACAGCTACTTGCCTGGCTATTAGACTTCCATTGAGCCAATCACGTCATTCATTGCTACTTGCTTGGCTAAATTTTTAAAATCGTTTATGTTATATGAATGGTATATCTGTTGTCTTCTTTAAGGATCAGTTGATCTATTTTTCACTTTCTTTTGTACTTTCTTTTTTTTTTTTTTTTTTTTTTTTTTTTTTTTTTTTTTTTTGCTATCTTATCTAGTTAGGACCACTAGGGTATATCTATTGACACCTATTACAAAGTGAAGTCTTAAGATAATTTTACTTATTCATCATATAGTTTAGAAATATACTTACTATTCTCCAATGCATCAAAGAAAATGACAAAACTACCTTCAGTAAACTATAAAAACATCACTTTTATTCAAATATATCAAACACAGAAAATTAAAGTACAGAACTACTACAGCATACTCTTTTAGCAATTTATTTTATGAGTAGCTAAAGTAGCTTTTCTTAGCTTCAACGTAGTAATAATAATGGAAAACAAGGTAATGCTTTTAGAACTCCACCATATGCTCAAAGAGGACGTCAAATAGAGATGCTGTTTGGAATTCCTCTCCCTGTGAGTCCTTCAACACTAGATGGAAGAAGCAAAGTATATGGCACATTAACAGGTCCAGTTCGATTTTTGAGGTTGACATCTTTATTCCTTTCTATAATTCTATTTTCAACTTCAAATACCTCTTTTCCAAACTTCTCAAAGGCTTCTAATGCAGGTTTGTCTGATGTCCATTCAATGCTAGCTCTTTGCCCAAGATAAACCTCATCAGAAGCATGCCTCGACAAGATCTCAATCAATGAAACGCCAAGAAGGGTTTGAAACTGTGAATTGATTGTTCTCAAGAAAGCCTTCTCAGGTTTGAATTCGAGTTCTTTATACTCAGCACTGCCTGCTTCAGGCATAAACCTACGACTTATAGTTGGTCTATTGGGAATATAGCCTCCATAAGGATATTGTCCAAAGTTGACTGCTGCATGGAGAGCTGAAGAAATCCATATGATGATAGTACACGTTTCAACTAGTTCCTTCAAAGTTTGCATCTTTGGCCACCATGGTTCATTTTTCTTATCCACATGACCTTTCTCTCTTAATTCTTTCCACCAAGATTGGAGTTCAACATCATTTTGAATTGCCTTATCATCTTTGTAGTATAGAGAACAATAGTTTGTAACCCATGTTTTGATTGTCGACCAAACCTCAAGCCCGTCGACAGCAAATGGATAGTCTTCTATTAGCAATCGAAGTCCATGTGGGGAATTTGCATCCTCAACCGCTACACCTCTGGACAAATCAAGGAAAAGAAAATGTTAATTTTTGTTATATAATAAAAATAGCTCCAAATAAAGTTAAGAAAATTCATGCCAATATATATAACTGGGGATTTACCTCTTGATGAGATTAGTAGGCAATGCTTGTTCCAGGAAGTTCCATTCCTTATATATATAAGAAGACAATTCCATAGCATACTTTGATTGAAAATGAGTCTTCTCAAGTAAACCGTCAGCATTAACAAGGACTTGCCTTGCAAATGCATTTATAAACATAGTGTCCTTATAATGAGGAACGAGCAACTTATGAATTGGATGAAGCACACTCAACTGTCTATGTGTTGCAATTACAAAAGGCTCTTGTACTGCATGGGTATTCAACCTACAATAATTTCCTAGTGTTAAATCTTTCAAATCGCTGGCATATTAAATATTTTGGGACAATATTTTGAAGAGCTATTCTGTACCAGTGGCTGATAAGTTGATGGTATCCAGCATCATTTACAGCCACATAAGCTTTAGCCAATTGCCATATTGAGTTTTCAACTCCTCCTTCAGCTGGAAAGTATAGTTTACTATTGGCACCAAATTGATCTCCTTGAGGGTGTGGCGAGCTCAGCTCAATCACCAATGGCCTCAAAGTCCCATCATCTTTCAAAAAGAGTAGTGTTCTTGTGGCATAAGTTTTTGTGGATGTCGAATTTATTTTTCTAAGATATGGCATTAGTGCATCATGGTGGTCCAATATGAACAGCTTCTTTTGGTTGATGGCCTATATGGATCAAAGAATTATAGCTATAAATTTCATTACAACAAAATTAATTATATTGGAAAGGAAAAACACGAAGAGAAGAAAAAGACTACAAAAGTTTTGGTCTTCTTAAAGTTTACCTCATCAACTGTAAGTCCTTCTAACCCATACTTTATGTCTTCTTCAGTTATCTTACTATTTTGATCGCCATAAATTTTGGGGTCAAGTTTGCTCAAGGGTGGAAATTCCTATAAAGTTAAAATTGAAAAATTATAAATTTTTAAGATATAAATTTATTGTGTAAAGATGAACCAAAAATAGAATTTTGAGATTACCTCGAGACGGCGAATGATTAGAGGGTTAACTCCAGCTAGCATTTCTCTTGCAAATTCTTCATCTGTTCTCCATGCAGACTTATCCTCTATTCTCAATAATTAGATGGAAAGATTGAATTAATAATGGTTACATAATTAGGAAATTCAAATTCAATATAATATATATTTCAATAAACAATTTAAATTTAGAAAATTGATATATTTTCAATATTTTCCTTCACGTAAGGTTATATATTAATTTGATTTAGAAAATCTAACATGTGCACTATTAACATAATATAAGGAAGAAATGACATGGTCAATATTTGATCTCTTAAGTGACTTCCTCGAGTATAATGCCAAATCTAAACGCTTAAGTAGTTGTTACTTGTTAGTGTTAAATGGCGTTAAATATTTAATTATTTATATATTCTATACAATTATGAACTAACTAATAAAAAAAATTTTACATTAATATAAGAGTAATACATTTTTAGATCTTTGATTATAAGTTATTATTTTGAACCTAGAAATTCTAACTGAATTGACAAAATCAAATAGATTTATGGCTCAAATTCAAGGATTTAGTCCATTTAAACATCTCATTGAGAGTTGAAATTTCACCATCCTTTCATTATCTCTGTACAAAAGTAATATATCTAATAATTTTGATCCAAAGGGGCAAAAAGAAAACAATAATTATCGATCTATTACCTTTAACAACTTGTGGAGGTGGGAATTTGAGAAAATTTTCGCCGTCACTCCTGAGAAGTTCTTGGAACATGGGTGGTGTGAAACCCTTAGTGAGATTCCTAAACACATCCAATGGTACAGGAAATCCTCCTTCATAAAGATCATGAACATCTTGAAATTTGTCAAACTCGCCTGGAGTTATATTTATTAAGTTTACAAGCTCTGGCTGAACCGATGAAGCAAGGGATTTCAAAGCATAGCTGAGAAAATCTGACAACTTCAAGTGGCCAAAATTTTCATCTCTAGGTACGTAAATGTTTAACCCCAATATTACTGGCAATCTAGTCTCATAGTTGGAATCTGAAAATGGGTTAGCATTGAAAAAAATATAAGATTAAGGTAAAAATTACAAAAAAAAAAAAAAAAAAAGGAAGTTTGTTTAGTATTATTATCTATCAGGTGGATAATTATAAATTGTATTGTTTCATTTAATTTCCGGCAGAATAAATAAGTCACCTGTGCAAATTTTATTAGAATCAATAATGATAGAATTTAAAAAGGGCATGATTTAAAATTTCACAATACAAAAGTATTTGAGTCATTTAAAAAAAATTAAAGGAAAATTATTTATAAAATAGACAAATTACGGGAGTGTTATTTGTAAATATCTCTATATGAAAACTACTGTTTAGAATCAAGTATATTAAATAAGAATCTAGCCTTTTCTTTCTCGTGGTCTCCCGGTTCTTCCACGGCGGGGGTAAGGGAATTTGCTCCCTCCAAGAATGGGACGACTGTCACCTGGACTGGCAAGGTCATTGTAGATATCATAATCATAGATTCTATCCCACTCTTTACGCTCTCCAGTCCCATCTCCTCTAAGGTTCAACAATTCTTCGTCTCTATACTTGCGAAGAGGATTTGGTGTCTCGCTCGGAAGATATGTCTATGTAGAGAAACAATATTACATTAGAAATAGAGAAAATGCCTTGAAAGATAGAGATCATGAGGGAGATAGAAAAAAAAATTACCTTATTGGCAAAGAAAATGCGATCTTTCTTGTATCTTCCAGAAGGGTAAACCCAAGAGTTGCAGTCGAAATGGACCTTTCCAAAGCCAGGAACATCCTCGAGAGTGAGAGACTTGAGGAAGAACTCACTAGCATGTCCATTTTTTACGAAGACAGCTCCAGGACATCCAAAGTTATCTTCCCAAGGAATGTTAACTTCAAATATAGACTCTCCAGCATGCATCTGTGGGAGTTTAGTCATCCATCTCTCCAAAAACGCCTTCTTTCCAACTTTTCCTCTCGAGTCAATCGCTGTGAATTTCATTACAATTTAATTATCGAAATAACATTTAGAGAACTGCAAAATACTACAAATGTAAAGAGGTCAGAGAAAGAGAAAGTTACAAGAAGCTTGAGTGGCACTAATGAGTTGGAAAGTAACACCACCGCCTAAGAATTCTGTGACGTTATCAAGAAGTACAGAGTGGAATTCAGTGAAATCCAAAACATTGCTTCTCATAAGAATGACTTTCCCTTTGATCTTATTTCCTCCAAGATTGGACACTCGATCTACAATGTTACCTCCAGCATTGACAACAGAGCCTGCAAGATCTCCAGTAGTGTTCAAGGCTCCCTCTATGATATTCTTCCCAATTCCAAACATTTTTCTCTCTTTCTAATATATATCTATTTTTTTCCTCTCTTTCTCTTTGTTTTAATAGCTAGAACAAGCTGGTGTGGGAAAGAATGAATTTTTCTCTTGTATTTATAGCACAAAAAACTTGGTTCTTCTTTCTCTCTCAACTGGCTGACAATGATGATGAAAAGGAAAATAGATACACGTGGGCTCCCCATCATGTTCAATGATTCACATCTCAAGTAATGCTTGAATTATAATATTAGTATCATATTTTCAAGCTGCCCTTATTTTACCACCTGTGAAATTGTGTACGACGAGATGGGCATCAACTTTATTATTATAATATATTAAAAATAGGGCACAACTTGGGTGCGAAATTTTTTTTGATTTATTTTATTTTATTTAAATTTTGTGGTTATTAATTGGACAGTACAAGACTTGGGTGTAGCCCAGGCTGAACCCAAATTTTTTCTTTAAAAATAAAAGAATTTCTTGTAAACGTGTCTTGTAAAAAACTTGAAAGGATAATTCTTGCCTGTCTTGTTAAAAAGTTAAAAGAATAATACTTGCCTCTCTTGTAAAAAAAGTTTAAAGGATAATATTTACCCCCCTAGTCAAGGTTTTCAATGATTTTATGGCAGACAAAATTTTGCAATCTCAAATTTATAGGGATTTTGTTGGAAATACCGGTAAAATATTGATATTAAGGGATATTTATAAAAAAATTTAAATATAAAATATTCGTAAAAATATTTAAATAAATAAATAAGTATTTTATCCTTTTTAAATAAGTTTAAATTTCTTATTATTAATATTAGATCTACCATAGTGATATTTTGTTGATATTTTGTTAATGTTTTATGATATAATGAAAATATTGATTCATCTCTCATGTTGATGTTGAAGCTATGGACATGTAGAAATGTCAATAAATATGTCGATATGGAGACAAAAATTTAAAACTATCCTCCTAGCCACCAATATGTTTTTTTTTTACTCTTAGCATAGTAGAATGCAAAAAGGAAGAGAGGGGAAACTTTAAAAATAATAATAATAAATAGTTGTCGAATTTTTAATAATAGTTAGTAGAAAAATTCCTATTGACTGGCCAACGAGTAAGTATTATTCGTGTGTGTGTTAAAATACAACTCAATAGTAAGAAGAATTAGCCAAGCTTTTACATTGAATATTTTAAAAGTTTTTGAAAACAGTGGCGGATCAAGGATTTTATGTTAAGGGGGCACAAATTCATGTAAATCTAATTTTAAATTCGTCGATGCAGTATTCAAATTATGTAATATCGATTACTAAACTATAATAAACTATCGTGTATGAAGTATGATATAGATTTGTTTAATATAGAGACTAAAAATATGACTTTATATATACATAAATTTAAATTAAAAAGAAAATATAATTGAATTATCTAATAAATATACTAGGAAAAAAATGAAAGTTCAAATAGGCAATAAAGTTTCTAAAATTGAATTAAATTTCTTTATATGAAATTAGTTTTCTAAAAACAATTTAACAAAAATTAAAAATAGTTTTAACTACATCTATCTAGCTGATATAAATAAATAAATATATTAAAAACTCATTTTTATATTCTTTTTAGTTTAAAATGTCATTTTGGTCCTTGTATTTTTTAACTTATTCTATTTTAGTCTTTATACTTTCAAATATTTAAATACAATCCTTATATTTTTAATAATATTAAAATTAGTCTCTATGGTCAGTTTATAGTTAACTTTTTCAAAATAAATTTAATCTCCACTAGCTTTTGCTTTATAGATTTTCAAAACATATTAACGTGGTGTTTTTTATTGGTGAAAATTATTATTATTATTTTATCAAGTTCTATAAAAAGTAACTTCAAATTAATAAAAATGATCAATTTGCTTTAATTTATAGCACAAAAAAATTGGTTCTTTCTCTCTCTCTCCAAGTTTGATTTGTATGTTAGAAATCCTAGGACAAGGATAATGAATAGAAAATTGGAAAAACGTGGGTCACCATCACATTACAATTCTAGAAGTAATATTATTGAGGTCACCTACCTTGTTTCACATTGGAAAGTTGTGTTGGAATTATTTGAGCAGAAAAATTGTAATAAAAAGATTACAAAATGAACATACTTTTACAATATTTAGAAAAAAAAAACAGAGAAAGAGAAATATTTATTGGGTAGCCACGTTTTCTGGATTTTTAAAAATCAATCATATTTTAAATTTGACCTCTTGATAAAATTAAATATTAAATTATCATATTTCTTACCTTTTCATGAGGTCCGAAGTTTAAATTTTCATTCTAATTTTACAAAAGAAACGTCCAATAATTTTTTTTAATTGAATGGATTATTTTTAATTTGGGTCATTAAGTTGCAATGATATATTTTCTTTTTCTTTTTCTTTTTCTTACGCGTAAGAAATCCATTCACTTCAAAAAAAAAAAAAAAAACTGCTTGGTGCCAATTTAATAATTAGAGACTAGAGTCACTTTCTTTTCTTTTCTCTTTTAATTTTTATTAAACGCAAATTAGAGTCCGCACTTTCAATCATTAATATAATGCGTTACATTATAAACTCATGCAAGACATGTGGATTACTATATTAAATAATAATGAAAGAATTTAAATTTTTCATTAGATTTAATTATTTTAAATTGAGAAATAAAGAGTCCATCTAATACCAATACCTTATTTTGTGCTAACCAAAACATAGTTCAACTAGTTAAGATATTATACATATGTCGTAAAAGTCTTATGTTTATCCCGCACTTGTCAACTTGAACATAGCTCATTGATTAAGATATATGTTTTCAATAAAAAAAAGTCAAAGTTTCAAATGGATTCAACCACTCTCACATGTTGAACTCTAAAAAAACAAGAAAAAAAATTCTTTTTTTTTAATGAGTACGGTAAGTGTTAAAAAGAAAAATCAACTGAGTGAGAGTTGATGCAGATTAATTTTAAATTATTATAAAATCTAGAAGTTAAAACTTATTAACTATTTTTACTCAAAATGAAAATAAAACTTACAAATTATTTTATAACAAAAAGCCAATAAACTATAGTAAATTTAGTTTTTTTAATATACTTTTAACAAATTTCTCACAAATATTAGCAAGGGTCTAACGTGTGAATTATCGTATGAAATGAGAAAAAAATTAAATAATATTGTAGACGCAAACCTTTTCATAATATGGTGGCGGAAGACTAACAAATTAATCGTGTTCTTGAGGAGCTATTTGCAGAAGCGGTATTTGTTCTATCTTATCTCATGCAAGTTATTTTTTAAGAAAATTAAGAAAAAATGATTACTTGAACGATTCCATGTGAATATTGAACTGCAACTGGAACTTCAGTGAAATATTATAATGGTATTTTTTTTTTCTCTGTAATTAATTCGTTGTATTTTGCATTGATTCTTTCCTTAAGTAGTAGAATTTTGTTGTATCATTGGATTTTTGTTTCTGATTCTTACTGGATGATGCGGTTTGATTTTTGGGTTTTTCTTCTATTTTCCTTGTTGGAGGGCTGCCATGCATGTTATTTGAGTTGCTATCTCTGAGAGAGAATTAATCTAGACTTGGTTTACCATAATTGATGGATTGGATGCATTCATGATGTTATGGTTAGTGTTGGCAATGGTTCTAATGACGAACACATCCCCATGCGTCCAGCTCCACCTACAAACTTGCAAGTCTCTCACGACCACGCACATGACCCTTTTGGTGGTTGCCTTGGTGATTAGCATTACCATATGTATCATATCCAATATTGTGTATAGAAAATTTTGTGAAGGTTCAATTGAAAATACAATTTTATTTTAGATTTCTACATCTTTTTTTTTTTTTTGAAGGATTTACAATTGTCTATAAAGAACCAATTTTGAAGGTTTAAAACATTGTTGAAAATAACATTATACCCCTTGAAAATAATGAGAACCTTCGAAAAAGATAACACCTATTTTTTTTAATCAACAAATAATTTGACAATTATCAACGACATATAACCTTTGAAAAAATAAAACCTTTGGTTAATAAAACCTTTGAAAAATATGAATTTTCAAAGGTTAACCTACTTTTGAAAGAGCTTTTTCGACGGGATCTATTTCAACAGTTTTCAAAGGTTGAATTAACCTTCGAAAAAAGATTTATCGAAAGTCTATTAAGTGCTTTTTCAAAGGATGTGACCTTCAAAAATAGTCAACTTTCTTGTAGTGATCTATCAGATCTTGTTATCATCAAAATAGGTTTTCAACAATCATTAACTACAAAAAGACGATTAATATATATTAACAAACTATGTACGAAATTGTACGAAAGTGAAACATTTAAAAATATAAAAAACGAAATATAATACTAATGAATGAAAGGTTTAATTTGATGTTCATATTAAAATAAAACATATATTAAACTAATTAATCATATATTTGCTTTTACAGGTTTGATTATTTTTCTTTTGTTTCACATGAGAATTATTTCATTTTCTATTCGAATAAAAACAAAGTGGGGACATATGAGGCTTTTATTTATATAGCAGTATGCTACAATAATTTTTTTTTTATTTAAGTTATTGACAACGTGCTAATAATATTTTAAAATAAATAACTTTTTACAAGGTGCTATATTTTTTTAAAAGGGATTAGGCGAGAGGAACTTTTCAATGACCTTTTTTTTAATTGGTTTAAATCTTTATACGTTTTAGGTTTACTAGTTAGACACTACGTGTGTTTGCACGTATTTCGTAACATTAAAAATGAAATATATATATATATATAAAAGTTGAATGTAAGATCTTATATATATGAAAAATAAAGAATTACACTTCATTACTATTATTTATTTTGGTTACCATCATTTGATTACCCATTTAATTTCAAACTTTAATTTAATTCAAAATATTATTTGTTTTT
Organism: Trichosanthes truncata; assembly: GCA_033996785.1. Classification (NCBI taxonomy): domain Eukaryota; kingdom Viridiplantae; phylum Streptophyta; class Magnoliopsida; order Cucurbitales; family Cucurbitaceae; genus Trichosanthes; species Trichosanthes truncata. The sequence goes on along the minus strand of JAWPNB010000004.1, from coordinate 38,272,963 downwards.
CTTTTGATTTGGATCATTTGATTCTACACTTAATTTCAAGCTTTAATTTAAACCAAAATATATATTTTTTTTTTAAACTTGTATTATCTAATAATTGAAAATTATTATTTTGCAATGAACTTTTCAAATTCAAGAGAATTATTAATTAGTTAGAACTCTTTGAATTTATGAAAGAAATATAATGTAGAGGAGGTCTATTGGTCAATTTGTTTTGGTTTACAAATGTTCACTGAATCGAGAATATCTATTAATGAATTAATTTAAACAAAAATATTCTTTTTTATATCAACTTTAAAAATAATAAATTAAGAAATATTGAGTTTATTTTTATCATAAAATTGCAAGATAGAGAATCTCCCATAAAATAAAATAATTTTTAGAATCTGAATATTAATTGTTACCAATATGTTGGAAATTGCAATGACATTATTATATTTGATTATAATAAAATTACATAAATAGAAAAAAAAATGCAAAATTGTGATTAGACCTTCATAAATTCTAACCTAGTAAACTCCTATTTATCCAAAAAAAAAGAAGGAGAAAAAGAAAAAGAAACGACAAAAAATAAAAATAAAGAAGAAAATAATATAATTACATCAAATTGTCTATTGTTTTCTATTTCTACTTATACCTTAACGAATCAGAGTTGCAATTATTTTCTTTTCCACCATCTTCAATGAATGAGAGTTGCAATTATTTTCTTCTCCACCCTCTTCAAGGATCAGTAGATGAATTGATGTGTATTTACAAATCTGAAAAGAGAAAAAAGAAAATTACAAAAACAGTAATTTACATTAAATCAATCTTCTTACTATTTGCCAAAAAAAAAAAAACACAAAACACAAAGTACATAAGTAGTAAATTACATTAATCACTCTCTTTCTCTGCCATTTGAAAAATAACCAACAAAATCACGTAAAAAACAGTAAATTACATTAAATCTCTCTATCTGACATTTGCAAAAAGAATTGGAGGGAGTTCACTTGTCGAGCTCTAACATCCTAATGAAGTCTCTTCAATAATAAATTGTTTGAACCTTGAGAATTGAAAAATTGGATACAAATGTTCTGGTTTATTGAAACGAAAGATTAGGCTTATATAATTATAACCATAAAAAATGAAATAGGGCAAATCAAAATTTCTCTCGTACATGGTTTTTGGAATCATTTAGAAGATATGAAATAATTAAATTATAGGTCGAACTATATATAGACAATATATGGCCTTTAATTTATTTAAATATGTAGATATGATATGGTCGATTTGAATAGATTCGTGACATTAATCGATTTTACATAATATAATATTTTTATTTTTATTTTTTGAATAAATGGTGATATTTTATTTACAGATGGGTGGAAATTATTTTGTTAATCACCCTTTAGAATCACCCTAGATATGAGTAGAGATTTTAAAACAATTAACTCAAATTTATTTGATACAATTTTTTAAATTTTTTGTTAACTCACCATTTATTAATCGAGTTGTGTATAAAAATTTAATATTTTCTTTTCTTTATTTTTTTTTTAATAAACCATGATATGTGTAGTTTTATCTTATCTTTTAATCTTTATTTTAATATTTCAAATATTAATTTATAGAAAAACAATCTAATTAGAGGTCCGTAGAGATTAGTTTTAAATATTAATTTATTAAAAACAATCTTTTTTTTAATATTTATTTTAAATATGAATTTAAAAAGTTTTACATATTAATTTATGAATATTCATTTAAAAATTAGAGATCCGTAGAGATTTTAGAATCTTTATTCAAATTGAGGATAGAACCGAAAATCTTTCAATTAAGAATTACATAATGGAAAGTCTTCAAATTAAGAAGGGGCAAAAATGGAAATCAAAAGTTTCTCCCATCAAGCGTCATTTATATAGGACCACTATGAAAAGGTTTCTCAAAAAGCATCTAATAATTGAGAGAAGCTGTTCAAAGTATTTAAAACAACGAGAATCACACTTTATAATTTCAATAGTACTTAATTCTTAAGTTTTGAACTTATCTATATAATTCTTAAAGATTTGGAAATCTCATATATTTGTGTAATTTAAATAATAAAATACTATTTAAGAGCTGGGTATGTATGCATTTTTTTGAAAGCATCAAAATTAACACAACTTATCATTATCGAGTGACATTCAAATTAGTTTAAGCATAGTTCAATTTGGTTAAGCCATATATTTTTGACTAAGAAGTTGTTTTTATCTTTGTATTGTATGATTATAAGAGTTTAGTCTTGTGCAAGTTCCAAAAAGGAAAATTTACTCCCTTTGTTGAAATCCTTTTAAACTCCTTATAATATCAAAGTCTTCACAAAATATATCGCTAAAAAATTCAGTATGTTTTTCCCATTTGTATTTATTTCAAAAATTGAATCAGATCTCATAATTTAATCTCTCCATCAATACTTCAATTCAATCTCAATCGAGCTAAGTTCCATAAATTCTTTGTTATAAAAATCCAAAGATTTACGGGTGATCCCAATCTATGATATATATTGTAAGTTAACTTACAAGTTTAATCTATGAACTTTCATATTTTTTATTTTTTAATTTTTTTTTTTGAAAAGGAGACTTCATTCAAAGGTATGTGAGAAACATAAAAAAGGGAGGCTACAAGAAAGCTCTCCAATTTAAAGCTATAGAAGAAGTATCATAATTACAAAAAAGAGTGGATTTTGAACTCCAAGATGCAGCCTGAGATATAATGTCTTCCCAAAGAATCGAAGGATCTTTAGAGGAATCATTGAAAATTCTATTGTTGCATCGCTGAAGCCATAAGTGCCAAAGAATAGCCCCAACAATGTTTGACCAAAGGATCTTACGAGCTCTGTTTAAATGGGGGAGGAGACCACCTTTAATGAAGTCTTCAATTATGTTAGCTTGTTGAATATTGATACTCGAATTGTGCCCAAGAAATTTCCAAAGGCTATCTGCATAGGAGAAATGCATGAAAAAATGGTCAATAGTCTCTGTGCTTTTCCGACAAAGAACACACCAATTTGGGCGTAAACACATAGAGGTATATTTTTATTGGATCCTCTCAGCAGTATTTCAAACTCTATGAAGCAAACACCAAAGAAAAACCTTACATTTTTTAGGGAGCAATGTTTCCCAAAGCCTTCCTCAATAACAAAATGAGTGGCTAGCCGAGCTTCTGTTATAATGGATTTCATGGACTTAATCGAAAAAAGTACCTTTGGCATCTCTATTCCATGAAACACGATCCCGAATGATAGACTGAACAGGGGTGCTCCATCTTTCGAAGATGGATTGCATACGACAAGCTTCCCTATCGATCAATGGCCTTCGTGGAAAAAAATTCCAAAAATTTGCATCGCGATCCCAACTTCCTGAACAAACATCAATTTATTGGTAGCCAAGGCATAAAAACAGGGATAGGAGAGGAACAAACAACCTTGGGACGACGAGTTGTGAAACCAAAAAAGATTATCGACACCGTTCGAAATATCCCATCTCATGTGATTTTTAACAAAAGCACCCATGCCAAGGGGCTCTAACACTGCCATGTTTATAGACTTTGGGTATATCACTAGGCAAAGTTGATGAGTACTTTGCTTTTATAAGTTGAATCCAAAGGCTTCATTGTTCTGCATAAAACTGCCATATCCACTTGCTAAGAAGAACTTGATTCGTGTCTCACAACTTGCCAATACCAAGACCACCTTTCTCCTTTGGTAATGTTGCAATATCCCATCTAACCAAATGGGCTCCCCTTTTTGAATCAATACCTTCCCAAAGGAAATTGTGCATAAGCTTATCAATTTTGTTGTAAATATCACAAGATGTCTTGAAAATCGAGAGCATATATGTAGGGAGGTTGTTGAGAACAGATTGAACTAACGTCAATCTACCACCCTTTGAGATATATGAGAATTTCTATTTATCAAATTTTCTTTGGACTTTTTCAATAATCTGGGACCAGAAAGTTGAGGAACGAGGATTTCCTCCAAGAGGCATGCCTAGATAAGATATGAGAAGGGCCTCAATTTTACAGCCCCAAATAGCAGCCGTCGAACGGAGCTACAAATCGTCTAGATTGATAACAGAAAGCGTGGATTTATTCACATTAATACTGAGGCCGAAGGCACTCTCAAAAGCTTTGATTATGAAAAATAAGTTCCTTAGCTTAACAGGATCAGCCAAGGAAAATAAGAGGATGTCGTCAGCGAACAAAAGATGGGATATATGCATTGTGCTTTGTCAGATTTGGAAACCTTGGATCAGATCTTTCTTATGGGCTATTTCCAACAACTAAGAGAGATAGTCCATCGCAATCACAAAAAGAAAGGGGGGGGATAATGGATCTCTTTGATTAATACCCCTCTTTGCTCGAATATTTCCCCTCGATTTTTTGTTTAACAGAACTGAATAACTAATAGAAGAAATGCAAGCTTGAATCCAAGCAATTCATTTGAGATCGAAGCCTTTTTTATGGAGAATGGATAAAAGAAAAGTTCAATTTAGCTTGTCCAAAGCTTTTTGAATATCAAGTTTCAGGATAACTCCCTTTTGCTTGGAACACGTCCAATAATCAACCAATTCATTACTCATAAGGATGGCATTAGTAATCTGCCTACCATGAATGAAAGCATAATGATGATGGGCAATTATTAAGGGTAAGATTTGCTTCAACCGATCAGCTAACACCTTTGCTAGAATCTTGTAAAGACTTCTGGTAAGGCTTATGGGGCAAAACTCCAAACTTTAGTTGGTTTAACAACTTTAGGAATGAGAGCAATATATGTTTCATTGACCAAGCGGTTCACGATGCCCTTTCTGAAAAAATCTTGGAACATTTCCATGATTTCAGGTTTAAAAATGTTCCAAAACTTTTTATATAGTTATGTCGAAAAACCATCAGGGCCCGAAGCTTTGTTTTCCTCAATCTCCTTGATGCAATTATGCACCTCCTTATCATCAAAAGGTCTGATAAGCTCCAGAGCTTGATCTTCATTAATGGGCTACCAATCGAGATTTTTTATCAGGCAACCATCCCCCGAATTACCTGCATAGATTTGATTAAAAAAAACTGACAAATTCGTGCTCAATTTCTAAATCCGTGACAAGGCTAGCACCTTGTGTGTCAAGAATTTCGAGATGAAATTATATCTACGGCGGGCACGGTAGATTTTATGGAAAAAAATGAAATTCTCATCACCATTAAGTAGCCACGACTTTTTACATCGTTGTCTCCATTTCCTAGCCTTGTTGCCAGTACTTGAGATGAGGTCGGATTTTAAAGTAGTTCGTCTCTCCCTATCGATAGATTCGAGAGTACCCAACTCTTCTCTTTCATCAATCTGGTTGATTTCTTTAAGAATATCAGCTTGAAGGGCCTGACTTTTAGTAAAAAAAAATTCTTGTTCCAAGACTTGCATTTGCAGGCTAAGAAATTTAGACCATGGATGAATCTGTAGCCCAGATATCCTTGTCTAGGACGTTCATTCCACCATGATTCCAACTTTCCTATCTTGTAGTCATAAATTCTCGAACCGGAAAGGACAAGGACCCCATTTTCAAGAGGCTGATTCAAGAAAAATGGGATAATGGCCTGATGTGCATCTGGGCAGCCTTCGCAAGTCATGAGTGAGAAATTTGTTGCTCCAGGTTTAGGAAAAGAGAAACCTATCTATTCTCGATAGAGCAGAATTAGTTTTCAAATTCGACCATGTAAAATTACTATTGATTTGTTGTGGCTCAAATAATTTGACATAATTGCTAAATCTATTAAATTTTCGCATAGTATTCTGAGGATGATCTGATGAAGTTTCATGGCTCCATCTATATACATTAAAATTGCCATCCAGGAGCCAGCAAGGGGACATAGCCCATTTAAATCGCCCAAACCATTTGAATCTCCCTCTCATGTAGTTGAAACCAACAAAAAATGCCAAAAATCAAAGACACGGAGCATTGGTGAAAGAAATGAAGAAGAAAATGGGAAGAATAAGGAAAATGGGAAGAATAATAAAAGGAAGCGACAGATGATGGTTTTGAGGTTCAGACGGCGGAGAGGAAATGGGAGAAAAAGAGAAGAGAAGAAAAAAATGGGTTAGGGCTTATTTTATCAGGATTTTTCCCGACGCAAGGGTGCGTCGAGACAAGTATTCCTAGCGTCAGGAAAGGTATTTCCATTGTCGGAGACCGTAAAATGCATGTTTCAATAAAAAAAATGCACTTTCCCCTACGCTACTTGCCTCGGTATAGCCCCAAAATTGCGTCGGGAAAAGTATGGACACCATAAGCATGCTTTAATAAAAATGCAATTCTCCCGATGTGACCTGCGTCGGCAGATCCTTTAATTTGTGTCGGCATAGTCTTCCCGACACATGGCGGGCTAACGCGCCAAATATTTCTCTAGACGCAATCAATTTATGTCGGCCAAAGCGTAGCTATGCCGATGCAAATGGGTGCATCGGGAGAAATAGCGTCGACATAAACCAAAAATTCTTGTAGTGAGTTGCGAAGTGTCACATGGAGGTCAAAATGAACTTGAACGTTCCCTATAGGAGCCTAATACGTGCCGAACCTATGCAACTATCTTAAAGGTGCCTACGTGTCCTTTGAGGCCAAAAGCCAACTCAAAACGAACTTAACACCTCTACCCTGCTTCTCAGAACTTTGAAAGTGTCCAAAATGTGCCTAAGTGGCCTACAAGTGCCTAAGTGTCACATTGAAGCTAAAATGAACTTGAACGTTCCCTAGACGAGTCTAACGACTTATACAACTTGTATTTCAATTGTGGGCTTGAGTCTTGGGGAAAAAAAATATTATATAGCGTCTCAAGAGGTGAGTTTAAGAACCAATGTAAATTTCTTCTTGAACTAAATAAGATTAGCAAGTTTCATAGTTTAGAATAAACAAGCTCACATATCAAACACACCTATAAACCTGATGTTGTACACCTTTACACACATTCCTTACACACATCTTAATACATACAAATACAAACCGTGTGTGAGAGAGATATTTTGCTAAAGAGATATTAGAAAAAACAAAAAATAACAAAAACAAACAAGTATATAATCTTGGATGTTTGAAATATAGCTGAAAGTGTGTATCAATATTTGGTCAAACACATTCACATATGGATGGGAAAAAATAATAATAAATAAATGAATGAATGCATTGTGATTTGTACGTGTACGATAAAATGGCTTCTGAGTTCTGATACATTTAAAAAAAAAGAAGAAGAAAACAAAGCTTTGCAGGCAGAGGATGGGCTGGCATTTTGGTTATTGACTAAAATATGATTAGGGCTACATCTTTCCAATTGGCTTTGAACAATAGATATAAATACAATATTATTACAGCTTTAAAGACCATGCATCAGGATAAATCAGTGAAATTTGTTAATTACTGAAATTTGACCGAACGGCCAAAAGAAGAAGAAAAATCTAAAGAAGCAAAATGAAGCAGAAAAACCAGTGTTTGCATTAAACTTGTTGACGTCGATCAACTATGAAATAATAAACACATATTTAAAAAAAGAAAGAGAGCACATTGATATGATGCCGACGTTGTAAGGACACATTTGTCATTAGCCATTTGTTTGGATTTAAAAAAAAAACAAAATTGGTTAATGGTATAAAAATAGAAAGAATAGGAAAAAACAGATTGAATAGTTAAAAAAAAAACAATTGAAATAATGTTGAAAAAAAAATAAAGCTGAATTTGGACACGTGTGTTTGTGTTGGAGGTGTGGGTAGCTTGACAGGTGGTAAGTTTTAGTTAAATAAAAAAAAAGACCAATTTATAGGAGAATTTGTGAAGAGAGAGAGAGAGAGAAGCTAAAATTTAGAAACAAGGAAAAGGGGGAACAAAAGAAAGCTTCTGATTTTAGAGATTGTTCTGAAAGATTTTTCTAGAAGTTAGGCTAAGGACAAATTGGTGGTTCTCTTGGAACAAATTAGAAGAATTTGGTAAGTTTTTCTAAGAAAACCATGTAAACAAATGAAGGAATTGGATTTTAAAGAAATAGTTGTTATATGGTTTCCTTGCTTGTGTATTGGTCATTCATGTTAAAAAAAAAAAATCAGATATGAGTGAAGCTGATGTAGGTTATGTTACTAATTAGTTAGTAGAAAAAGGAAAAAAATGTAATTTGGGTTGTGGCAATAGTAAAATTTTATGTAGAATTGACATGCTTAAGGAGAAGAATGGAGGGATTAGCTATAGAAGTAGCTGGCAGTACTAAAGAGAAGTTCTTAAACTAAAATAAAAGAAGTTAATTAGTGCTTAAGAAGATTAAAAAAAAAAACGGAGGAATGGCCGATGGGTATGAGGAGGGAGAAGAAGAAGAACATAATGGGAGTAATTTGAGAGAGTTAATAAAGAAAGAGAAAATGACACTAAGGAAAATAATAAAATAAAGAAAGATGATGGTGAATTACAAATGGTATTAATGACGAGAGAGAGTGTTGGTTTTGAGGTTCACGTGGAGATGGAAGTGGGAGAGAGAAAAGTGTTTGTGGAGTAAAAATAAATATGGGAAATTATAAAGGAATTGGAAATTGGAGGGAATGGTACATGAGTTTAATGCAGAGAGAGAAAATGGGTTGTTAAGTAGGAAGAAAAGGAACATGTTTGTTAATGTAGAGAGAGAAGATAGAATTAGTAAATTAGAGAATTGGTATTATTAGATGAGAGAATGTGTAAATTTGAATTTGGGATAAAGGAAAGAAAATTAGAGATTGGTATAACAGATTGTTAGGGTGAAGTTTATGTTTATTTCCTTTTAGGAAATATTTCATAACTTAATGAAATGGTTAATGAAGTTTCAGGTTGGACAGAAGTTGGAATAATTTACGACCCGAAAGGTGTGATTGACAATAACTCTGTGAGTGGGTTATTTTACGAATTGTTTTCATTATTTGATTATTATTATGGATTTTCAAGAAGTCTATAATCATGTGTGATTTTAGAGAAATTGTTAAATATTTTCATAGAATTGTTATGAATTTTCAAAAATGGTATGGAAATGCCAATATTTTATGCTTTTAGTTGAAATTGTCATTTGAGAAATATTTGAGATATTTTTATGATTATTGAGATGTTTAAAGAGTTTTAATGTTTATTGAGAAATGTATGATATTTATGAGATGTGGTTTTAGAGAAAATATGAGTTTGGAAATGTTTTATATTATTTGAGAGATTTGATGATTATTTGAGAATTTATAAATGTTTAATGTTATTTGAAAATTCTCTCAAGTTTATGAAATGTTGTTTTAGAGAAAGAGCATGATTTTCAATAAGAGTTTGCGAATTAAGAGTTTTATGTTAAAGGTGGTTTTTCAAACCACTAGATCTATGTATCCATGGTGATTACCCATATGCTATGTGAATGTGTTTCCATAGTATACCAAAGAAAGAGGTCTTTGGGACCCACTCTAGCACACACATAGGCTTTGGGCCGTGTGTTAGGGTGCTTAGCCCTATGGGGGGGCAGCTCTACATGCATGTATAACAGAGATGACTATGCTATGTATCTGGAGATTACTTGGTGCATAGTATGATAGAGATATGATCTGCTATGTATGTGGAGATTACTCAATGCATAGTATGATAGAGATTGTTCTGTTGTACATATAGAGATTACTCTATGCCAGTATGACAGAGATTTGGGTATAGGTATGACGTTGAGTTTTACTAGCCTATGCTAATGTTTTCAAGAGTTTCTATAGATTTCTCTGTGTTTAAATTAACTTGAGTATTTAGATTATTCATGATTTACGTTGTTTTACCGAACTTTGAAATTCTATTTAATACAAAATTAGTTTTCATGAAAGTTTTTTTTATTATGAAATTACCACTCACACTGAGCCTTTTAGCTCATTCTTTTATCCTTATTTTTCCACAAGGTTGCTTTTGAGTTTCTTACAGAGTTAGCTTATCAGAATTTGCCACCAGTCTCATCTATTATAGGTAAATATTGTAAATTTTACTTCGTTGTATATGAGATGTTAGAATATGAAGTTGAATTATAAGGTAAGAGAGACTTGGCAATAGATTCCATTGCACACTAGAGGTCTATTGTCGTCACAACACGTTCTGGGTTGGTTGGATAATCTGGGACGGGGTGTGACAGACGTCGATATGTACGCAAAATAGAAGGAGAAAAGATTGTCGTCACCAATGCCTGTAGGAGATGAAATGGACATCAGAGGACCACCGCACGTTGACGCCTGAAGGAGAAGAAAAATGAAGGAGCCGTCGTTGTGAAGAAGGAGATCAGAAATTGCATTCGCCATCACTAAGAAGGAAAAAGAGGAAATAGAAAACACAGGAGAAAAGAGAAAGTGTGGGGTTTTAACCCTCCCTACCTTTCTCGATGCATGATGTGTCAGGATTAATAGCAACCCGCGTCGGGATAGGTCAAAATGCGTGTTCATTTAGTAATTGGGTTGTTTTACTTTATGAACTGATTCCAACACATATAGGCATAACTCCCAACGTTTTGTAATTGCGTCGGGATAATGAAGTTATACCAACGTATTTGCATGAGTTGGAAAAAATGTGATTGAAAAATTAAAAAATTCTTGTAGTGACGTCTTATTCTTGTCAAAATTCAATATTGTTAGTATAAGTTATATTGTTTAAATAGCTATGATATTAATGTTTCAATGTTAAAGTAGAAAGTGTTGTAAAGTTTTATGTCAACCCACCCTAATTTGGAGTGTTGAATCTTCTTCTTTACTGCTCTTACTTTTCTTGCATTTGAACTTTATTGAATCAATCATATAAAATTGATGGTTGAAGAATGGATTAAAATAAAAAAGACAACACCGTAATGTTATAAGTGCAAATAAAATCCTACATTGGTTAGAGAAGATAGTACTCAAGGGTACATAAGTGAGGACAATTATTTCTGTTGGTTTGAGACCTTTTGAGGGAAACCAAAAGCAAAGCTATGAAAGCTTATGCCCAAAGTGGACAATATCATACCATTGTGAAGATAAGTGGTGGTTCTGTTGTCCTTAACACTTGAAAGCTAACAAATTTGTTAGAGACAATGAACCATCCACATATCTCTACGATGGTATAATATTGTCCACTTTTGGGCATAAACCTTCATACCTTTACTTTTGGTTTCACCCAAGATGTCTCATACCAATAGAGATTGTTGTCCTCACACTTATATACCCATGATCTTTCATTTTCCTTGCTAATTTGCGACTTTGATCATATTCCCAACAATCTTTCACTCGAACAAAGTACCACTAAGCCTCCCCTCAAATATTCATCTATATGTCTAACTCTTTAGCTTTACCAAGTGTTTGCTCTTATCCAGAACAACTCCTCTTCCCTAGAGTACATACACCGTCCGTCCAATAACGCTCTATCATAGATCACATTGTGAATGTGCATGTGGTGCTAACCACTTCTTAGCAATCCTCCCCTTAAAACATACTTGTTTGACATTTCAGGACTTATCCACAATTTTACATGACTGTCTCTGAGACGTCATTAATTTTTTTTATTAAGCATCCAAGGATTCTATTGCACAGCTAGATTTGGGGCATGACTTTAATTGGCTTTGAACAATAGATACAAATACAATATTATTACATCTTTAAAGACCATGCATTAGGATAAATCAGTGAAATTTGTTTATTACTGAAATTTGACCGAATGGCCAAAAGAAGAAGAAAAATCTAATGAAGCAAAATGAAGCAGAAAAACAAGTGTTTGCATTAAACTTGTTGACGTCGATCAACTATGAAATAGTAAACGCATATTTACAAAAAGAAAGAGAGCACCTTGATATGATGCCGACACTGTAAGGACACATTTGTCATTAGCCATTTGTTTGGTTTTTAAAAAAAAATGGTTAATGGTATAGAAATAGAAAGAATAGGAAAAAACAGATTGAATAGTTAAAAAAAAATAATTGAAATAATGTTGAAAAAAATGAAGCTGAATTTGGACACATGTGTTTGTGTTGGAGGTGTGGGTAGCTTGACAGGTGGTAAGTTTTAGTTAAATAAAAAAAAAAGACCAATTTATAGGAGAATTTATGAAGAGAGAGAGAGAAGGAGAAGCTAAAATTTAGAAATAAGGCAAGAGAGACTTGGCAATAGATTCCATTGCACACTAGGGGTCCATTGTCGTCACAACACGTTCTGGGTTGGTCGGGTAATCTGGGACGGGGTGTGACAGACGTCGATATGTACACAAAATAGAAAGAGAAAAGATTGTCGTCGCCAATGCCAGAAAAAGAAGAAATGGACATTAGAGGACCACCGCACGCTGACGCCTGAAGGAGAAGAAAAATGAAGGAGCCGTCGTTGTGAAGAAGGAGATCAGAAATTGCATTCGCCATCACGAAGAAGGAAAAAGAGGAAATAGAGAACACAGGAGAAAAGAGAAAGTGTGGGGTTTTAACCCTCCCTACCTTTCTCGATGCATCGATGTGTCAGGATTAATAGCAACCCGCGTCGGGATAGGTCAAAATGCGTGTTCATTTAGTAATTGGGTTGTTTTACTTTCTGAACCGATTCCAACACATATAGGCATAACTCCCAATGTTTTGTAATTGCCACGGGATAATGAAGTTATACCAACATATTTGCATGAGTAGGAAAAAATGTGATTGAAAAATTAAAAAATTCTTGTAGTGATGTCTTATTCTTGTCAAAATTCAATATTGTTAGTATAAGTTATACTGTTTAAATAGCTGTGATATTAATGTTTCACTGTTAAAGTAAAAAGTGTTGTAAAGTTTTATGTCAACCCACCCTAATTTGGAGTGTTGAATCTTCTTCTTTACTGCTCTTACTTTTCTTGCATTTGAACTTTACTGAATCAATCATATAAGCTTGATGGTTGAAGAATGGATTAAAATAAAAAAGACAACACCGCAATGTTATAAGTGCAAATAAAATCCTACATTGGTTAGAGAATATAGTACTCAAGGGTACATAAGTGAGGACAATTATTTCTGTTGGTTTGAGGCCTTTTGAGGGAAACCAAAAGCAAAGCTATGAGAGCTTATGCCCAAAGTGGACAATATCATACGATTGTGAAGATAAGTGGAGGTTCCGTTGTCCTTAACACTTGAAAGCTAACAAATTTGTTAGAGACAACGAACCATTCACATCTCTACGATGGTATAATATTGTCCACTTTTGGGCATAAACCTTCATACCTTTACTTTTGGTTTCATCCAAGAGGTCTCATACCAATAGAGATGGTTGTCCTCACACTTATATACCCATGATCTTTCATTTTCCTTGCTAATTTGCGACTTTGATCGTATTCCCAACAATCTTTCACTCGAACAAAGTACCACCAAGCCTCCCCTCAAATATTCATCTATATGTCTAACTCTTTAGCTTTACCAAGTGTTTGCTCTTATCCAATAACGCTCTATAGCGGTCTATCATAGATCACATTGTGAATGTGCATGTGGTGCTAACCACTCCTTAGCAATCCTCCCCTTAAAACACACTTGTTTGACATTTCAGGACTTATCCACAATTTTACATGACTGTCTCTGAGACGTCATTAATTTTTTTATTAAGCATCCAAGGATTCTATTGCACAACTAGATTTGGGGCATGACTCTAATACCAATTGTTAAGGACAATGAACCCTCCACATCTCCACTATGGTATGAGTATGATATTGTCCATTTTAGGCATAAACCCTCATGACTTTGCTTTTGGTTTCACTCAAAAAGGCCTCATATCAATGGAGATATTGTCGCCCCTCGCTTATGTACCCATAATCTTTTCCTTTTCTAGCCAATGTGAGACTCTGGTCGCACTCCCAACAATCCTCGCCTCAAATAGTCATTTATTCATGTTTACTCTTGAGTACATCACCTTTAACCAGGCTTACTCCTCTTCACTAGAGCACACCACATATTAAATAGAGCATCAACCACGGATCTTCACATGACTACATCATTGAGGCTCACAACTTCTTTGTTCTGCACTGGAAGATTCTTCCGACATGGCTAAGTCTAAGTTATGACTCTGATACCAATTGTTAGGGACAGTGAACTCTCCACATCTTTACAATGGTAGGATATTGTCCACTTTGGGCATAAGCCTCAAAGTTTTTCTTTTGGTTTCACCCAAACGACCTTGTACTAATGGAGATGTTGTTCCTCCTTTATATACCCAATGATCTTTTCATTTCCTAGTCAATGTGAGACTTTGGTCGCACTCCTAACAAAATTGGTATAAGAGCTTGAAAGAAAAATGCATGAATGTTAAATTAAAAGAGAAAGAGAAAAGGAAAGATAAATTAGTAATGGTTAAATGATCATTAAATTCAAAAGATTAGATTAATAGGCCAAAATTCAAACTTCCTGTTAAGAACAACATACTTCTACATATCTTTACAATGATCACAATGATATGATATTGTCCACTTTGGGTATAAGCTCTCATGGTTTGCTTTTGGTTTCACCCAAAAAGCGCCATACCAATAGAGATATACTCTCACTTATATACTCACCATCCTCCCCTTATCTAGCCAATGTGGGACTTTTGTCACATTCTCAACAATCTTCCCCTTGAACGAAGGACCACATAACCTCCCCTTAAATAGTCATCTATCTGTACGTGCACCTCTCTAACTTCAATGAGAATTTTCTCTTATCCAAGGCTAGCTCTTCTTCTTTTTTTGAGCACACTATCTGTCTAATAGAGGTTAACCACAAATCACTATAACTATGTTGTCATTAGGATTTATCACCTTTGTTCGTCACAAAGGATTGCACACGAATATAGAAAACTATAAGGCATTGCTCTGATACCACTTGTTAAAGACAACAAACCTCTACATAACTCTCCACAACAGTATGATATTGTCCACTTTGAACATATGCCTTCATGGCATTGCTTTTGGTTTCACCTAAAATGCCTCATACCAATAGAAATATTGTCCCTCACTTATATACCCATGATCTTTCCCTTACCTAGTCAACGTGGGGTTTTGGTCTCATTTTCGACAATTTCATTGAGGCAAATCATGTCATCGATGCCTACTTGCTCTGCTAAATTTTGAAAATCTTTATTTTGCCTTCTTTTAAGGATCGATTGATATGTTTTGCACTTTCTTCTATACCTTTTTTTCCCTATCTTATCTATAAGGATGATTAAGAATATCTATTGACTCCTATTACAAATGATAATTAAAAGTGGACCTTAATATAATTTTGCTTATTCACCACATATAGTTTAAGAAATATACTTGTTATTATCTAATGCATCAAAGAAAAGGGCAAGAATGGTAAACTATAAAAACACCACTTTTATTCATTAATATTTCAAATACAAAAAATTTAAGTGCAAAGCTACTTAAGCATACTCTTTTATCGATTTCTTTCATGAGTAGCTAAAGAAGTAGCTTTTTTTAAATTCAACATAATAATACTGAAAATCAAGAAAATGATTTTAGAACCCCACCATATGCTCAAAGAGGGCTTCAAATAGAGATGTTGTTTGGAATTCCTCTACCTGTTGATTGAACTTTGTAGCAATAGGATTATTACATGTGTGTATTTTATGGGTTTCCATAATTGCGTAGCTTGCATGTTTAATTCTAGGAATTAAAGAAGCATCTTGATTAGATTAAAGTTATTTTATCTAATTGGTTGTCTTAGTCCTTCCAAAACACTTAATGCCTTTACCCAAGTAATTTGGAACGGGTTCGTCAGAATTGTTTAGGTAATTAGCGTTAACCTTGACGTTTGTTAGAGTTAATGACTTTAGGAAATTTGTTATACTTTTGGGGTTTTCTAAAAAGTCGACTAAGTGCTTGCATTATTAAGTTTAAATATTTTGAATGCCTATGATCAATGTTTGCAATTGAGTAAAATCGTACTTGTGAATTGGATTTTGGTAAATTTTGATATATCTTTATTTTTATTTGCTTATGTTTTATTTTATTTATAAAAACACAAAACCACCCATTTTTATTTGTTTTCTCCTTTGCAAATTTAACTTGAGAAATTAATATTTGGTTCCCTGAAATCGACCTAGTCCACTCAATGCTACAAATAGCTTAGGATCGATTTATAAATTGTAATTTGACGAGCCCCTCGACGAGCTCGCGTCAACCCCTCCTGGACAAGGAAGAGCTTAATTGGAATGAACTATCAACTCTCTTGCCTGTCTCAACAGTTGATGAGTTAGATGACACGATCATGTGGAGTCTTTCATCCAATGGCATTTTTAGCACTAGCTCGGCTCGCAATGCTTTACTATAGTCCCCAAGATTAGAATCTGTTGGAGGTCCTGTGGCCTCTTTTAAGCTTTTGTGGAAGATAAACATGCCTAAGAGATGCAAATTTTTCATATGGTCAATTCTCCATTGCAGCCAACACGACTGAAAAGATACAGAGGCGCTATAAAAGTACTGCTCTATTGCCTAGTTAGTGCATGATGTGTAGAGCCAACTCAGAGACCTTGGACCACATTTTCATTCACTGCCTTGTGGCCTCTAAATTTGGGATTGGCTTAATCAAGCCATCAATAGGAGCTACACTCCCCCTTTAAATGTCAACATGCTTTGTGATGACTTTCTTTGTAATTTTTATTTAGGTCAAGCTGGAATTCTTTGGCATAACATAGCCATCGTGGCTCTACGGATTTTATGAAAAGAGAGGAACAACATAATTTTTAAAGAGGCTGAGAAGACTGATATTACTTTGTTAATGGAGGATATTGTTCTTATGGGAGCTTCTTGGTCATCTAGATCCAAGTTTTTTTCTAACTATAGTATCTCATCTATTGCCCTTAATTGGAGATCGTTCCTTATGTAGTCTTCCTTTTTGGAGTTCGTTTCTCTTATTTTCTCCTGTTGTATGTTTCTCACATACGTCAATAAAGTATCATCTTTCTAAAAAAAACGGCTACTTGCGTGGCTATTAGACTTCCATTGAGCCAATCACGTCATTCATTGCTACTTGCTTGGCTAAATTTTTAAAATCGTTTATGTTATATGAATGGTATATCTGTTGTCTTCTTTAAGGATCAGTTGATCTATTTTGCACTTTTTTTTTTTTTTTTTTTGCTATCTTATCTAGTTAGGACCACTAGGGTATATCTATTGACACCTATTACAAAGTGAAGTCTTAAGATAATTTTACTTATTCATCATATAGTTTAGAAATGTACTTACTATTCTCCAATGCATCAAAGAAAATGACAAAACTACCTTCAGTAAACTATAAAAACATCACTTTTATTCAAATATATCAAACACAGAAAATTAAAGTACAGAACTACTACAACATACTCTTTTTATGAGTAGCTAAAGTAGCTTTTTCTTAGCTTCAACGTAGTAATAATAATGGAAAACAAGGTAATGCTTTTAGAACTCCACCATATGCTCAAAGAGGACGTCAAATAGAGATGCTGTTTGGAATTCCTCTCCCTGTGAGTCCTTCAACACTAGATGGAAGAAGCAAAGTATATGGCACATTAACAGGTCCAGTTCGATTTTTGAGGTTGACATCCTTATTCCTTTGTATAATTCTATTTTCAACTTCAAATACCTCTTTTCCAAAATTCTCAAAGGCTTCTAATGCAGGTTTGTCTGATGTCCATTCAATGCTAGCTCTTTGCCCAAGATAAACCTCATCAGAAGCATGCCTCGACAAGATCTCAATCAATGAAACGCCAAGAAGGGTTTGAAACTGTGAATTGATTGTTCTCAAGAAAGCCTTCTCAGGTTTGAATTCGAGTTCTTTATACTCAGCACTGCCTGCTTCAGGTATAAACCTACGACTTATAGTTGGTCTATTGGGAATATAGCCTCCATAAGGATATTGTCCAAAGTTGACTGCTGCATGGAGAGCTGAAGAAATCCATATGATGATAGTAGTTCCTTCAAAGTTTGCATCTTTGGCCACCATGGTTCATTTTTCTTATCCACATGACCTTTCTCTCTTAATTCTTTCCACCAAGATTGGAGTTCAACATCATTTTGAATTGCCTTATCATCTTTGTAGTATAGAGAACAATAGTTTGTAACCCATGTTTTGATTGTCGACCAAATCTCAAGCCCGTCGACAGCAAATGGATAGTCTTCTATTAGCAATCGAAGTCCATGTGGGGAATTTGCATCCTCAACCGCTACACCTCTGGACAAATCAAGGAAAAGAAAATGTTAATTTTTGTTGTATAATAAAAATAGCTCCAAATAAAGTTAAGAAAATTCATGCCAATATATATAACTGGTGATTTACCTCTTGATGAGATTAGTAGGCAATGCTTGTTCCAGGAAGTTCCATTCCTTATATATATAAGAAGACAATTCCATAGCATACTTTGATTGAAAATGAGTCTTCTCAAGTAAACCGTCAGCATTAACAAGGACTTGCCTTGCAAATGCATTTATAAACATAGTGTCCTTATAATGAGGAACGAGCAACTTATGAATTGGATGAAGCACACTCAACTGTCTATGTGTTGCAATTACAAAAGGCTCTTGTACTGCATGGGTATTCAACCTACAATAATTTCCTAGTGTTAAATCTTTCAAATCGCTGGCATATTAAATATTTTGGGACAATATTTTGAAGAGCTATTCTGTACCAGTGGCTGATAAGTTGATGGTATCCAGCATCATTTACAGCCACATAAGCTTTAGCCAATTGCCACATTGAGTTTTCAACTCCTCCTTCAGCTGGAAAGTATAGTTTACTATTGGCACCAAATTGATCTCCTTGAGGGTGTGGCGAGCTCAGCTCAATCACCAATGGCCTCAAAGTCCCATCATCTTTCAAAAAGAGTAGTGTTCTTGTGGCATAAGTTTTTGTGGATGTTGAATTTATTTTTCTAAGATATGGCATTAGTGCATCATGGTGGTCCAATATGAACAACTTCTTTTGGTTGATGGCCTATATGGATCAAAGAATTATAGCTATAAATTTCATTACAACAAAATTAATTATATTGGAAAGGAAAAACACGACAAGAGAAGAAAAAGACTACAAAAGTTTTGGTCTTCTTAAAGTTTACCTCATCAACTGTAAGTCCTTCTAACCCATACTTTATGTCTTCTTCAGTTATCTTACTATTTTGATCGCCATAAAATTTGGGGTCAAGTTTGCTCAAGGGTGGAAATTCCTATAAAGTTAAAATTGAAAAATTATAAATTTTTAAGAAATAAATTTATTGTGTAAAGTTGAACCAAAAATAGAATTTTGAGATTACCTCGAGACGGCGAATGATTAGAGGGTTAACTCCAGCTAGCATTTCTCTTGCAAATTCTTCATCTGTTCTCCATGCAGACTTATCCTCTTTTCTCAATAATTAGATGGAAAGATTGAATTAATAATGGTTACATAATTAGGAAATTCAAATTCAATATAATATATATTTCAATAAACAATTTAAATTTAGAAAATTGATATATTTTCAATAGTTTCCTTCACGTAAGGTTATATATTAATTTGATTTAGAAAATCTAACATGTGCACTGTTAACATAATATAAGGAAGAAATGACATGGTCAATATTTGATCTCTTAAGTGACTTCCTCGAGTATAATGCCAAATCTAAACGCCTAAGTAGTTGTTACTTGTTAGTGTTAAGTGGCGATAAATATTTAATTATTTATATATTCTATACAATTATGAACTAACTAATAAAAGAAATTTTACATTAATATAAGAGTAATACATTTTTAGATCTTTGATTATAAGTTATTATTTTGAACCTAGAAATTCTAACTGAATTGACAAAATCAAATAGATTTATGGCTCAAATTCAAGGATTTAGTCCATTTAAACATCTCATTGAGAGTTGAAATTTCACCATCCTTTCATTATCTCTGTACAAAAGTAATATATCTAATAATTTTGATCCAAAGGGGCGAAAAGAAAACAATAATTATCGATCTATTACCTTTAACAACTTGTGGAGGTGGGAATTTGAGAAATCTTTCGCCGTCACTCCTAAGAAGTTCTTGGAACATGGGTGGTGTGAAACCCTTAGTGAGATTCCTAAACACATCCAATGGTACAGGAAATCCTCCTTCATAAAGATCATGAACATCTTGAAATTTGTCAAACTCGCCTGGAGTTATATTTATTAAGTTTACAAGCTCTGGCTGAACCGATGAAGCAAGGGATTTCAAAGCATAGCTGAGAAAATCTGACAACTTCAAGTGGCCAAAATTTTCATCTCTAGGTACGTAAATGTTTAACCCCAATATTACTGGCAATCTAGTCTCATAGTTGGAATCTGAAAATGGGTTAGCATTGAAAAAATATAAGATTAAGGTAAAAATTACAAAAAAAAGAAAAAAGAAAAGGAAGTTTGTTTAGTATTATTATCTATCAGGTGGATAATTATAAATTGTATTGTTTCATTTAATTTCCGGCAGAATAAATAAGTCACCTGTGCAAATTTTATTAGAATCAATAATGATAGAATTTAAAAAGGTCATGATTTAAAATTTCACAATACAAAAGTATTTGAGTCATTTAAAAAAAATTAAAGGAAAATTATTTATAAAATAGACAAATTACGGGAGTGTTATTTGTAAATATCTCTATATGAAAACCACTGTTTAGAATCAAGTATATTAAATAAGAATCTAGCCTTTTCTTTCTCGTGGTCTCCCGGTTCTTCCACGGCGAGGGTAAGGGAATTTGCTCCCTCCAAGAATGGGACGACTGTCACCTGGACTGGCAAGGTCATTGTAGATATCATAATCATAGATTCTATCCCACTCTTTACACTCTCCAGCCCCATCTCCTCTAAGGTTCAACAATTCTTCGTCTCTATACTTGCGAAGAGGATTTGGTGTCTCGCTCGGAAGATATGTCTATGTAGAGAAAAAATATTACATTAGAAATAGAGAAAATGCCTTGAAAGATAGAGATCATGAGGGAGATAGAAAAAAAAACTACCTTATTGGCAAAGAAAATGCGATCTTTCTTGTATCTTCCAGAAGGATAAACCCAAGAGTTGCAGTCGAAATGGACCTTTCCAAAGCCAGGAACATCCTCGAGAGTGAGAGACTTAAGGAAGAACTCACTAGCATGTCCATTTTTTACGAAGAAAGCTCCAGGAAATCCAAAGTTATCTTCCCAAGGCATGTTAACTTCAAATATATACTCTCCAGGACGCATCCGTGGGAGTTCAATCATCCATCTCTCCAAAAACGCCTTCTTTCCAACTTTTCCTCTCGAGTCAATCGCTGTGAATTTCATTACAATTTAATCATCGAAATAACATTTAGAGAACTGCAAAATACTACAAATGTAAAGAGGTCAGAGAAAGAGAAAGTTACAAGAAGCTTGAGTGGCACTAATGAGTTGGAAAGTAACACCACCGCCCAAGAATTCAGTGACGTTATCAAGAAGTACGGAGTGGAATTCAGTGAAATCCAAAACATTGCTTCTCATAAGAATGACTTTCCCTTTGATCTTATTTCCTCCAAGATTGGACACTCGATCTACAATGTTACCTCCAGCATTGACAACAGAGCCTGCAAGATCTCCAGTAGTGTTCAAGGCTCCCTCTATGATATTCTTCCCAATTCCAAACATTTTTCTCTCTTTCTAATATATATCTATTTTTTTCCTCTCTTTCTCTTTGTTTTAATAGCTAGAACAAGCTGGTGTGGGAAAGAATGAATTTTTCTCTTGTATTTATAGCACAAAAAACTTGGTTCTTCTTTCTCTCTCAACTGGCTGATAATGATGACGAAAAGGAAAATAGATACACGTGGGCTCCCCATCATGTTCAATGATTCACATCTCAAATATGCTTGAATTATAATATTAGTATCATATTTTCAAGCTGCCCTTATTTTACCACCTGTGAAATTGTGTAGGACGAGATGGGCATCAACTTTATTATTATAATATATTAAAAATAGGGCACAACTTGGGTGCGAATTTTTTTTTGATTTATTTGATTTTATTTAAATTTTGTGGTTATTAATTGGACAGTACAAGACTTGGGTGTAGCCCATGCTGAACCCAAGTTTTTTCTTTAAAAATAAAAGAATTTATTGTAAACGTGTCTTGTAAAAAACTTAAAAGGATAATTCTTGCCTGTCTTGTTAAAAAGTTAAAATAATAATACTTGCCTCTCTTGTAAAAAAAGTTTAAAGGATAATATTTACCAGGGGTCAACGATTTTAATGATTTGATGGCAGACAAAATTTTGCAATCTGAATTTTATAGGGATTTTGTTGGAAATACCGGTAAAATATTGATATTAAGGGATATTTATAAAAGAATTTAAATATAAAATATTCGTAAAAATATTTAAATAAATAAATAAGTATTTTATCCTTTTTAAATAAGTTTAAATTTTTTATTATTAATATTAGATCTACCATAGTGATATTTTGTTGATATTTTGTTAATGTTTTATGATATAATGAAAATATTGATTCATCTCTCATGTTGATGTTGAAGCTATGGACATGTAGAAATGTCGATAAATATGTCGATATAGAGACAAAAATTTAAAACTATCCTCCTAGCCACCAATATGTTTTTTTTACTCTTAGCATAGTAGAATGCAAAAAGGAAGAGAGGGGAAACTTTAAAAAAAATAATAATAAATAGTACTCAAATTTTTAATAATAGTTAGTAGAAAAATTCCTATTGACTGGCCAACGAGTAAGTATTATTCGTGTGTGTGTTAAAATAAAACTCAATAGTAAGAAGAATTAGCCAAGTTTTTACATTGAATATTTTAAAAGTTTTTGAAAACAGTGGTGGATCAAGGATTTTATGTTAAGGGGGGCACAAATTCATGTAAATCTAATTTTAAATTCGTCGATGCAGTATTCAAATTATGTAATATTGATTACTAAACTATAATAAACTATCGTGTATGAAGTATGATATAGATTTGTTTAATATAGAGACTAAAAATATGATTTTATATATACATAAATTTAAATTAAAAAGAAAATATAATTTAATTATCTAATAAATATACTAGGAAAAAAATGAAAGTTCAAATAGGCAATAAAGTTTCTAAAATTGAATTAAATTTCTTTATATGAAATTAGTTTTCTAAAAACAATTTAACAAAAATTAAAAGTAGTTTTAACTACATCTATCTAGTTGATATAAATAAATAAATATATTAAAAACTCATTTTTATATTCTTTTTAGTTTAAAATGTCATTTTGGTCCTTGTATTTTTTAACTTATTCTATTTTAGTCTTTATACTTTCAAATATTTAAATACAATCCTTATATTTTTAATAATCTTAAAATTAGTCTCTATGGTCAGTTTATAGTTAACTTTTTCAAAATAAATTTAATCTCCACTAGCTTTTGCTTTATAGATTTTCAAAACATATTAACGTGGTGTTTTTTATTGGTAAAAATTATTATTATTATTTTATCAAGTTCTATAAAAAGTAACTTCAAATTAATAAAGAGGATCAATTTGCTTTAATTTATAGCACAAAAAACTTGGTTCTCTCTCTCTCTCTCCAAGTTTGATTTGTATGTTAGAAATCCTAGGATAAGGATAATGAATAGAAAATTGGAAAAACGTGGGTCACCATCACATTACAATTCTAGAAGTAATATTATTGAGGTCACCTACCTTGTTTCACATTGGAAAGTTGTGTTGGAATTATTTGAGCAGAAAAATTGTAATAAAAAGATTACAAAATGAACATACTTTTACAATATTTAGAAAAAAAAAAACAGAGAAAGAGAAATATTTATTGGGTAGCCACGTTTTCTGGATTTTTAAAAATCAATCATATTTTAAATTTGACCTCTTGATAAAATTAAATATTAAATTATCCTATTTCTTACATTTTCATGAGGTCTGAAGTTTAAATTTTCATTCTAATTTTACAAAAGAAACGTCCAATAATTTTTTTTAATTAAATGGATTATTTTTAATTTGGGGCATTAAGTTGCAATGATATATTTTTTTTTTCTTTTTCTTACGCGTAAGAAATCCATTCACTTCAAAAAAAAAAAAAAAAAAAAAAAAAAAAAAAAAAAAAAAATTTGCTTCGTGCCAATTTAATAATTAGAGACTAGAGTCACTTTCTTTTCTTTTCTCTTTTAATTTTTATTAAACGCAAATTAGAGTCCGCACTTTCAACCATTAATATAATGCGTTACATTATAAACTCATGCAAGACATGTGGATTACTATATTAAATAATAATTAAAGAATTTAAATTTTTCATTAGATTTAATTATTTTAAAGTGAGAAATAAAGAGTCCATCTAATACCAATACCTTATTTTGTGCTAACCAAAACATAGTTCAACTTGTTAAGATATTATACATATGTCGTAAAAGTCTTATGTTTATCCCGCACTTGTCAACCTGAACATAGCTCATTGATTAAGATATATGTTTTCGATAAAAAAAAGTCAAAGTTTCAAATGGATTCAACCACTCTCACATGTTGAACTCTAAAAAAACAAGAAAAAAAATTCTTTTTTTTAATGAGTACTGTCAGTGTTAAAAAGAAAAATCAACTGAGTGAGGGTTGATGCAGATTAATTTTAAATTATTATAAAATCTAGAAGTTAAAACTTATTAACTATTTTTACTCAAAATGAAAATAAAACTTACAAATTATTTTATAAAAAAAAGCCAATAAACTATAGTAAATTTAGTTTTTTTAATATACTTTTAACAAATTTCTCACAAATATTAGCAAGGGTCTAACGTGTGAATTATCGTATGAAATGAGAAAAAAATTAAATAATATTGTAGACGCAAACCTTTTCATAATATGGTGGCGGAAGACTAACAAATTAATCGTGTTCTTGAGGAGCTATTTGCAGAAGCGGTATTTGTTCTATCTTATCTCATGCAATTATTTTTTTTAAGAAAATTAACAAAAAATGATTACTTGAACGATTCCATGTGAATATTGAACTGCAACTGGAACTTCAGTGAAATATTATAATGGTATTTGTTTTTCTCTGTAATTAATTCGTTGTTTTTTGCATTGGTTCTTTCTTTAAGTAGTAGAGTTTTGTTGTATCATTGGATTTTTGTTTCTGATTCTTACTGGATGATGCGATTTGATTTTTGGGTTTTTCTTCTATTTTCCTTGTTCGAGGGCTGCCATGCATGTTATTTGAGTGGCTATCTCTGAGAGAGAATTAATCTAGACTTGGTTTACCATAATTGATGGATTGGATGCATTCATGATGTTATGGTTAGTGTTGGCAATGGTTCTAATGACGAAGACATCCCCATGCGTCCAGCTCCACCTACAAACTTGCAAGTCTCTCACGACCACCCACATGACTCTTTTGGTGGTTGCCTTGGTGATTAGCATTAACATATGTATCATATCCAATATTGTGTATAGAAAATTTTGTGAAGGTTCAATTGAAAATACAATTTTATTTTAGATTTCTACATCTTTTTTTTTGAAGGATTTACAATTGTCTATAAAGAACCAATTTTGAAGGTTTAAAACATTGTTGAAAATAACATTATACCCCTTGAAAATAATGAGAACCTTCGAAAAAGATAACACCTATTTTTTTTTAATCAACAAATAATTTGACAATTATCAACGACATATAACCTTTGAAAAATAAATCCTTTGAAAAATATGAATTTTCAAAGGTTAATAAACCTTTGGAAAATATGAATTTTCAAAGGTTAACCTACTTTTGAAAGAGCTTTTACGACGGGATCTATTTCAACGGTTTTCAAAGGTTGAATTAACCTTTGAAAAAAGATTTATCAAAGGTCTATTAAGTGCTTTTTCAAAGGATGTGACATTCCAAAATAGTCAACTTTCTTGTAGTGATCTATCAGATCTTGTTATCATCAAAATAGGTTTTCAACAATCATTAACTTCGAAAAGACGATTAATATATATTAACAAACTATGTACGAAATTGTACGAAAGTGAAACATTTAAAAATATAAAAAACGAAAAATAATACTAATGAATGAAAGGTTTAATTTGATGTTCATATTAAAATAAAATATATATTAAACTAATTAATCATATATTTGCTTTTACAGGTTTGATTATTTTGCTTTTGTTTCACATGAGAATTATTTCATTTTCTATTCGAATAAAAACAAAGTGGGGACATATGAGGCTTTTAATTATATAGCAGTATGCTACAATAATTTTTTTTTATTTAAGTTATTGACAACGTGCTAATAATATTTTAAAATAAATAACTTTTTACAAGGTGCTATATTTTTTTAAAAGGGATTAGGCGAGAGGAACTTTTCAATGACCTTTGTTTTAATTGGTTTAAATCTTTATACGTTTTAGGTTTACTAGTTAGACACTACGTGTGTTGCACGTATTTCGTAACATTAAAAATGAAATATACATATAAAAGTTGAATGTAAGATCTTATATATATGAAAAATGAAGAATTACACTTCATTACTATTATTTATTTTGGTTAGCATCATTTGATTACCCATTTAATTTCAAACTTTAATTTAATTCACACTATTATTATTTTTTCTTTTGATTTGGATCATTTGATTCTACACTTAATTTCAAGCTTTAATTTAAACCAAAATATTATTTTTTTTAAATTTGTATTATTTAATAATTGAAAATTATTATTTTGCAATGAACTTTTCGAATTCAAGAGAATTATTAATTAGTTAGAACTCTTTGAATTTATGAAAGAAATATAATGTAGAGGAGGTCTATTGGTCAATTTTTTTTTGTTTACAAATGTTTACTGAATCGAGAATATCTATTAATGAAGTAATTTAAACAAAAATATTCTTTTTTATATCAACTTTAAAAATAATAAATTAAGAAATATTGAGTTTATTTTTATCATAAAATTGTGAGATAGAGAATCTCCCATAAAATAAAATAATTTTTAGAATCTGAATATTAATTGTTACCAAAATGTTGGAAATTGCAATGACATTATTATATTTGAATATAATAAAATTACATAAATATGAAAAAAAAAATGCAAAATTGTGATCAGACCTTCATAAATTCTAACCTAGTAAACTCCTATTTATCAAAAAAAAAAAAAAAAGAAAGAGAAAAAGAAAAAGAAACGACAAAAAATAAAAATAAAGAAGAAAATAATAGAATTACAACAAATTGTCTATTGTTTTCTACTTCTACTTATACCTTAACGAACCTTTTCTTTTCCACCATCTTCAATGAACCAAAGTTGTAATTGTTTTCTTCTCCACCCTCTTCAAGGATCAGTAGATGAATTGATGTGTATTTACAAATTTGAAAAGAGAAAAAAGAAAATTACAAAAACAGTAATTTACACTAAATCAATCGCCTTACTATTTGCCAAAAAAAAAAAAACACAAAATACAAAGTACATACATAGTAAATTACATTAATCACTCTCTTTCTCTGCCATTTGAAAAATAACCAACAAAATCACGTAAAAAATAGTAAATTACATTAAATCTCTCTATCTGACATTTGTAAAAACAATTGGATGGAATTCACTTGTCTGATAGGGACAACGACCCTCAACATATCTCCACAATGGTATGATATTGTCCACTTTAGGCATAAGCCCTCATGGCTTTGCTTTTGGTTCCCCCAAAAGGCCTCATACCAATGGAGATAGTGTCTCTCACTTATAAACCCATGATCTTTCTCTTATCTAGCCGATGTTGGACTTTTATCACACTCCCAACAATCCTCCCCTTGAACAAAGTACCAACCGAGCCTCCTCCTCAAATAGTCATCTATCCGTCTAGCTCTTATCCTGGCCAACTCCTTTACCAGAGCACACCGCCTATCCTATAGAGCTTTCTACCACGAATCCACCATGACTACACCTTCGAGGCTCTCCTCATTTGTTCAGCACCCGAGGATTCTACCGATCACGGCTTAGGGGCATGGCTCTGATACCACTTGTTAGGGACAACCGACCCTCGACAGATCTCCACATTGGTATGATATTGTCCACTTTGGGCATAAGCCCTCATGGCTTTGTTTTTGGTTTCACCCAAAAGGCCTCATACCAATGGAGATAGTGTCCCTCACTTATAAACCCATGATCTTCCCCTTATTTAGCCAATGTGGGACTTTGGTCGCACTCCCAACAATCCTCCCCTCTAACAAAGTACCACCGAGCCTCCCCTCAAATAGTCATTCCATCTGCCCAACTCTTTGGCTTCACCAAGGGTTTGCTTTTATCTAGGACAGACAACTCCTCTTCTCCAGAGTGCACCGCCTATTCGATAGAGCTCCACCACAGATCATATTGTGGGTTACATGCTGCGACCACTCCCTATGGCACCCTTAGCAATCCTCCCCCTCGAACCACACTTGTTCGATATTTGAGGACTCATCCACAATTCTACATGACTATGTTTTTTAGACTCACCACTCCTTTGTTAGGCACCTAAGTTCTTCGAGTAGCATCATCTATAAAAGTGACAAAATATCTATTGCCACCAAGAGACTCTACCTCAATAGGACCACAAATATCGGAGTGAACTAACTCCAATTTTCCTTGTCTTCTAGTGGACTTTCTAGAAAAATAAACTCTATGTTGCTTATCTGCCAAACAATGATCACAAGGGTCAAGAGAAACTGTTTTATCAACTGGAATAAGAGATTCATCTGCCAACAGTTTGATCCCCTTGTCACTCATATGTCCTAGCCTTCGATGCCACAAATTAGGAGAATTTTTTTCTTCAACTGCATTCAGCTGATCACTAGAACATACCCTCAAGTATGTTTTATACAAAGAGCAACACAACTCACCACAAGCAACTGTCATCGAACCTTTAGTTAATTTCCACTTACCGTCGCCAAAGGTATGTTGGAACCCTTCTTGATCAAGGACATTTGCAGACAATAAGTTAAGACGTAAATCAGGAATATGGCGCACATTCTTTAATGTAATTAAGCATGCACCCAACACTTGTCTTCACACGAATATCACCTAACCCAAAAATGCTAGCTGAGCTTTTGTTTCCCATCTTCATACTACCAAAATCACCAAATTGATAGTTCATGAAGTACTCCTTTTTGGGAACATAATGATATGAAGCACCTGAATCTACCAGCCACTCTGTGTCTAAACTCTCTACATGATGACACTCACTAGTTGCACAAATCAAAGTGACATCACCATCACTCGTAGAAGCGGTTGCTGCATGTCTTTATCATCTCCCTCCTTTTGTGAGTCCTGCTTCTTACCTTGTTCTTAGCAAAACTTTTTGGTATGGCCAGGCTTGTTGCAGTAGTAACATGTCCTAGTCTCTTTGTCTCTAGACTTGGACCTTCACTTGAGTTACCACGGCCTTTGGGTCCTTTACTCTTGCTTCTTCCACGATTCTCAATAAGAAGAACATTCGAATTATCAACTCCCATCTCCTTTCTTCTTATCTCTTCATTGAACATGCTTTCTTTGATCATATTCAAAGATAGAACACCTTCTGGAGCAGAGTTACTAATAGTCACAACCAAGGTTTCCCAACTGTCTGGAAAGGAACTCAACAAGAACAAAGCCTGCAATTCATCATAAAAAACAATCTTCATAGTAGTCAACTTGTTAATAATATCCTGGAAGTCACTCAAATGCTCAGAAACAGACTTCCCACCCTTCAATTTCAAATTAACAAGTATCTTGATTAATGAAGCTTTATTATGCGCGGTCTTCCTTTCATAAAGACCTTCCAATTTCTTCCACAAATCATATGGGTCGGTCTCTTTAGACACATGGTTGAAAATGCTAAGATCAGCCCGTTCCCTAATAGTCCCCAAGGTCTTCCTCTTTAATTTAGCCCAATCTTTCTTTTCCATTTTCTCTGGTTTTGAAGGTTTAGCAATGGTGCCATCAACTTCTATGGTTGTTTCAATTGGATCGTACTAATCTTTGCAAAACAACAAATCCTCCATCATCGGTCTCCAAATGGAATAATTGGTTGATGTCAGTCTAACCATTGAATTACCTCCACTACTGCTAGTAGACTTCATAACAATGATCAAATTAAACCTTGTTAAGAGTGCAAACAAATGTCCCACATTGTCTAGGGAAGGGAGTGATCATGAGTATATATGTGAGGACAATTATCTCCATTGGTATGAGGCCTTTTGGGGAACCAAAAGCAAAACCATGAGGGTTTATGCCAAAAGTGGACAATATCATACCTTTGTGGAGATATGTAGAGGTCTGTTGTCCTTATCAATTGGTATCAGAGTCATGGTCTAAACCTAGCTGTGTGCTGAAGGAATCCTCAAAGTGGAACAAAGTAACGAAGCCTCATGTTGACATTGTAGATGGATCGCATAGTCGAACAAAAAGTGCTTGGAGCAACAAGGCAAGTAGTAACTCTATCAAGCTGCACTGGTAGAGGAGTAGTTCTTTGTTCGAGGGGGAGGAAGTGGATGGTGCGATAGGTGATCGCGACGCCATCAAAGAAATATATACCAAAATTGTGAGTGATCCGTTGCGGAGTAGACGAATTTGTTCGAGGGAGGCTCAACTGTGGTTCTTTGTTCGAGGGGAGGATTGTTAAGAGTGCAAACAAATGTCTCACATTGGCTAGGGAAGGGAGTGATCATGAGTATATATGTGAGGACAATTATTGTAACGACCCAACTTTTCTTATTAGACTTTCTAGGGACGTTACTACATGCATGCTGAAGAAATTTAAAATTCTTTAATAACAGACAAAAAGAATTAAACTTTTTGTTAAACAATCAAAACTTTTAGTTCGGGATCCCTTTAAAAATCATTTTAAAACACAATATGAATTAAAACGTTCAATCATTTGAAATAGTTTCATAACACATTGTTTACTAAACGAAATATGTTTTAACTAACACACTATCTAAATGCAGAAGTCATGATCTTCGAAGTCACCCATGACCCTTTCAGCAAACTGCCTTGTCAATTGCCTAAGATATGTCTGTCTTCGCCTGAAAAGAAAAATATTTTGAAAAAGGATGAGTATTTTACAATACTCAGTAAGTGACCTCACTACCAGGTCAGGATATGCATACACACATAATGAGTTTTCGAAAACCTTTTTCTTTCCTTTAATGGGACCTAACTTCCTTTCATAGCATAAGCATTTTCTTAAAAATTTCCCTTCGGCTTTTAATGTGGACAATTAGACCCAACCTAACCTTGCCTTTCACATAGCCTCATAAATTCCTTTACATATAGCCTCGTAAGGCTCCTTTTCATATAACCTTTTTAGGTTCCTTTTCATATAGATGTACATCAATAGTGTTAGGGGGTAACTGCCACAGCCTTCGAAATAACTTTTATCATGAAAACATAATGTATGCATGAGGTCCCAAAGCATTTTAACTTTTTAATTTCATGATGCAACGTAAAGCACAGTTCTCATATCATCATACATCATAAATCATACATGTAAAAACTCATTTTCACACAAACAAGACATTTACCAATTCATCAACATCATGAATAACACATTTATAAAACTTTTATTTTGAAGGTAAAATTTTCTTTTCAGTTTAGTTCCCGATTTGCATTTAAGCATACCAGCGTAAAGTCCCTTACCTTGGCTAAGCTCAAGAATCCAATCACCCAACTGCTCACCAAACAATTCCTTCGCCTTGAACCTCAGCCAAACAATTTTGAGCCTAATTCAAATCACCCTAAGGTTAGAAACAAATCCTAAAATTTATAATTCCTCTCAAAG
Source organism: Trichosanthes truncata (assembly GCA_033996785.1). Taxonomy (NCBI): domain Eukaryota; kingdom Viridiplantae; phylum Streptophyta; class Magnoliopsida; order Cucurbitales; family Cucurbitaceae; genus Trichosanthes; species Trichosanthes truncata. The sequence continues at coordinate 38,241,322 of JAWPNB010000004.1, read as the reverse complement.
TTCATCCCACCAACTAAAGTTCCAAAATTGGAATTAATTCCTTAACGATCAATCCAGTTTTACAGTTCTTAAATTAATTTGGCTCAGTATCGAAAATTACCCAAGTCAGAACACGATCGGAAGTGAAACTGTTCGGCTTCGAACAACTGAATGCACGGCGGCGGCGCGTGGGAGTCCGGCGGCGGCGCGTGGCGTCGGATCTGGGGCTCGGCGAGCGGTCTGTGCGGCGGCGAGGACGCGGATCTGAGGTTCGGTTGCAGATCTGAGCGAGCAGCGGCTCACGGCCCAAGCGGCGGACGGATCCGAGCGGCCGGCGGTTGTGGATCTGAAGGCTCGGTTCACGATCTGCAGAGGCGCGGCGTCGGCGATCTGCAGCGGCGGTCCTGCAGTGGCTGTGCGAACGGCGGATCGGCGCAAGTCGCAGCAGCGGTTCGTGAATGCTCGTCGAATCTGCAGTGGTTCGGGTCGAGGGCAGCGGTTCAGCGGGTCGAGCTGCGTGGCGTGCGGCGGTCTGCTCGTGGCTGGCGGTGCTCGGCGGTCTGAGGTGGTGGTGAGAGGTGCTGAAAAAAAAACCTCCTTAGGCTTCCATGGTAGCTGTCGAACAAGGAGGAAGAAGAGGGAGATGAAGATGAAGGCTTAGATGGCTTGAAGGCTTGGAGGCTTGGAGGCTTGCCTAGGGCTACGTGCACAATAAAGAAATAGAGAGGAATAATTGTGGGTTGGGCTTCTCTTGGCTTGGGCTTGGCTAAAAGTCCCTTGAATTACAAGAATGCCCCCAAACTAAATAAATCCTATTTTTCCCTCAATTCTTCCCAAATTACCCTCAAATTCTCCAATTTCAATTTTGCTAATCCTCGAAATTAAATTCAATACAACCTTAAGCATAAAATTAACCTTACTATAAATTTTAAATTCAAAAATAAAGCCTTAATTACTACCTGAAAGTGCCGATCGTTACAATTATCTCCATTGGTATGAGGTCTTTTGGGGAACCAAAAGCAAAGCCATGAGGGTTTATGCCCAAAGTGGACAATATCATACCATTGTGGAGATATGTGGAGGTCCGTTGTCCTTATCAATCCGATAGAGCTCTTTACCACGAATCTCCACCATGACTACGCCTTCGAGGCTCTCCTCATTTGTTCGGCACCCGAGGATTCTACCGATCACGACTTAGGGGCATGGCTCTGATACCACTTGTTAGGGACAACTGACCCTCGACAGATCTCCACATTGGTATGATATTGTCCACTTTAGGCATAAGCCCTCATGGCTTTGTTTTTTGTTTCACCCAAAAGGCCTCATACCAATGGAGATAGTGTCCCTCACTTATAAACCCATGATTTCCCCCTTATTTAGCCAATGTGGGACTTTGGTCGCACTCCCATATTTTTTATTATTATTTTTTTTTTTGAAAAGGAGACTTCATTCTAATGTATGTGAGAAACATACAAAAAGGGAGGCTACAAGAAAGCTCTCCAATTTAAAGCTATAGAAGAAGTATCATAATTACAAAAAAGAGTGGATTTTGAACTCCAACATGCAGCATGAGATATAATGTCTTCCCAAAGAATCGAAGGATGTTTAGAGGAATCATTGAAAATTCTATCGTTGCACTGAAGCCATAAGTGCCAAAGAATTGCCCTAACAATGTTTGACCAAAGGATCTTACGAGTTGTGTTTAAATGGGGGAGGAGACCACCTTTAATGAAGTCTTCAATTATGTCAGCTTGTTGAATATTGATACTCGAATTGTGCCTAAGAAATTGCCAAAGGCTATATGCATAGGAGCAATGCATGAAAAAATGGTCAATAGTCTCTGTGCTTTTCCGGCAAAGAACACACCAATTTGGGCTTAAACACATAGAGGTATATTTTTGTTAGATCCTCTCAGTAGTATTTAAAACTCTATGAAGCAAACACCAGAGAAAAACCTTACATTTTTTAGGGAGCAATTTTTCCCAAAACATTCCTCAATAACAAAATGAGTGGCTGGCAAAACTTCTGTCATAATGGATTTCATGGACTTAATCGAAAAAAGTACCTTTGGCATCACTATACCATGAAACACGATCCTGAATGATAGACTGAACAGGGGTGCTCCATCTTTCGGAGATAGATTGCATACGACAAGCTTCCCTATCGATCAATGGCCTTCGTGGAAAAAAATTCCAAAAATTTGCATCACGATCCCAAGCTACCTGAACATACATCAATTTATTGGTAGCCAAAGCATAAAAACAGGGATAGGAGATGAACAATCAACCTTGGGACGACTAGTTGTGAAACCAAAAAAGAGTATCGACACCGTTCGAAATATCCCATCTCATGTGATTTTTAACAAAAGCACCCATGCCAAGGGGCTCTAACACTGCCATGTTTACAGACTTTAGGTATATCACTAGGGAAAGTTGACGAGTACTTTGCTTTTATAAGTTGAATCCAAAGGCTTCCTTGTTCAGCATAAAACCGCCATATCCACTTGCTAAAAAGAGCTTGATTCGTGTCTCGCAACTTGCCGATACCAAGACCACCTTTCTCCTTTGGTAATGTTGCAATATCCCATCTAACCAAATGGGCTCCCCTTTTTTAAGCAATACCTTCCCAAAGGAAATTGTGCATAAGCTTATCAAATGTGTTGTAAATATCACAAGATGTCTTGAAAATCGAGAGCATATATGTAGGGAGTTTGTTGAGAACGGATTGAACTAATGTCAATCTACCACCCTTTGAGATATATGAGAATTTTTATTTATCAAATTTTCTATGGATTTTTTAAATAATCTGGGACAAGAAAGTTGAGGAACGAGGATTTCCTCCAAGAGGCATGCCTAGATAAGATATGAGAAGGGCCTCAATTTTGCAGCCCCAAATAGCAGCCGCTGAACGGATCTACAAATTGTCTAGATTGATAACAGAAAGCGTGGATTTATTCACATTAATACTGAGGCCAGAGGCACTCTCAAAAGCTTTGATTATGCAAAATAAGTTCCTTAGCTTAACAAGATCAGCCGAGGAAAATAAGAGGATGTCGTCAGCGAACAAAAGATGGGATATATGCATTGTGCTTTGTCAGATTTGGAAACCTTGGATCAGATATTTCTTATGGGCTATTTCCAACAACTAAGAGAGATATTCCATCACAATCACAAAAAGAAAAGGGGGATAATGGATCTCTTTGACGAATACCCCTCTTTGCTCGAATATTTCCCCTCGATTTTTCATTTAACATAACTGAATAACTGAGAGAAGAAATGCAAGCTTGAATCCAAGAAATTCATTTTAGATCGAAGCCTTTTTTATGGAGAATGGATAAAAGAAAAGTCCAATTTAGCTTGTCCAAAGCTTTTTAAATATCAAGTTTCAAGATAACTCCCTTTTGCTTGGAACACGTCCAATAATCAACCAACTCATTACTCATAAGGATGGCATTAGTAATCTGCCTACCATGAATGGAAGCAGAATGTTGATGGGCAATTATTAAGGGTAAGATTTGCTTCAACCGATCAGCTAACACCTTTGCCAGAATCTTGTAAAGACTTGTGCTAAGGCTTATGGGGCAAAACTCCAAAACTTTAGTTGGTTTAACAACTTTAGGAATTAGCGCAATATATGTTTCATTGACCAAGCGGTTCACGATGCCCCTTTTGAAAAAATCTTGGAACATTTCCATGATTTTAGGTTTAAAAATGTTCCAACACTTTTTATATAGTTCTGTCGAAAAACCATCAGGGCCCGAAGCTTTGATTTCCTCAATCTCCTTGATGCAATTATGCACCTCCTGATCATCAAAATGTCTGATAAGCTCCAGAGCTTGATCTTCATTAATGGGCTACCAATTGAGATTTTTTATCAGCCAACCATCCCCCGAATTACCTGCGTAGATTTGATTAAAAAAATGACAAATTCGTGATCAATTTCTAAATCCGTGACAAGGCTAGCACCTTGTATGTCAAGAATTTCAAGATGAAATTATATCTACGGCGAGCACTGCATATTTTATGGAAAAAAGCGGAATTTTCATCACCATCAAGTAGCCACGACTTTTTACATCGTTGTCTCCATTTCCTAGCCTCGTTGCCAGTACTTGAGATGAGGTCGAATTTTAAAGCAGTACGTCTCTCCCTATCGATAGATTTGAGAGTACCCAATTCTTCTCTTTCATCAATCTGGTTGATTTCTTTAAGAATATCAGCTTGAAGGGCCTGGCTTTTAGTAAAAAAAATTCATGTTCCAGGACTTGCATTTGCGGGCTAAGGCTTTTAGACCATGGATGAATATGTAGCCCAGATATCCTTGTCTGGGGCGTTCATTCCACCATGATTCCAGCTTTCCTATCTTGCAGTCATAAATTCTCGAACCAAAAAGGACAAAGACCCCATTTTAAAGAGGCTTATTCAAGAAAAATGGGATAATGGTCCGATGTGCATCTGGGTAGCCACCGCAAGTGATGAGTGAGAAATTTGTTGCTCCAGGTTTGGGAAAAGAGAAACCTATCTATTCTTGATAGAGCAGGATTAGTTCTCAAATTCGACCATGTAAAATTGCTATTGATTTGTTGTGGCTCAAATAATCTGACATAATTGATAAATCTATTAAATCTTTGCATAGTATTTTGAGGAGGATGATCTGTTGAAGTTTCATGGCTCCATCTATATACATTAAAATTGCCATCCAGGAGCCAACAAGGGGACAAAGCCCATTTAAATCGTACAGCTCCTTCAAGGCGTCTTCTCCTACGCGCCAGACCATATATGCCTGATATCCACCAAGAGAACCCATCAGACATGTCTATGAACTTTTAGATTAATTTTTGATTCCTAAACTTTAAAAAATGTCTAATAAATCCTTAACTTTCAATTTTGTGTCTAATAAATCCCTCACATATTTGAAAATTTGAAAATTAATTGATTTATGATTTTATGTCTACTAAGATTCTAAAATTTCAATTTTTTGTCTCGTACTCTGTGAATTTTAAAATATGTCAAATAGGTCATTGACCTATTAGACACAAAATTGAAAATACAAAGTACCTATTGGACACAAAATTGAAAGTTTAAGGACCTATATATTACACTTTGTAAAGATCATGGACCTATTTGATATAAAATTGAAAGTTCATAAATTTAATAGACACTTTTAAGGTTCAAAAACCAAATATACGCAATCCTGAAAGTTTATAGACTAAACTTGTAATTTAACTTATATAGTGTCTACTAAGCTATATTTGAACGGACAAAGACACTAGTAAGACTTTAAAATAATGGATTTCATTTGTTCACATTTAAATCCGACCTCTTTATACCATTAAATATTAAATTACCCTTTGGTTATCCTATTCTAGAATGGTGTTTCATGATTGATTAAACATGCATCGGTTTTTTTTAAATTTAATCAAATGAATCATTTTTAGCTTTGGGCATTATAATTTGCATTGATATATATAATTTTTTTGGGAAAAAATCAATTTATTGCTATAAACTTTGAGGATTGTATCAATTAAAACTCCAAACTAATTATTGTATCAATTAAAACTCTAAACTTTCATAAGTTGATCAATTTAGACTCTTCGTTAGAATTTTGTTTTAAAACCGTTAAAATATAATTGTCACACCTGTATAAAACTTTTTTAAATGCGAATAATATTAACGAAATATTAAAGAGAAATGCTAGAATCAAATTTATAGTAGGACATTTTTCATGCATGAGCTTAAATATTAGCAAGCGTCTACCATATAGATTATTATATGAAATAAAGAGGAAACAATTTTGTAGAGGCAAACTTTATCTATTATATGATTTTTTTTTTAAAAAAAACTTTGAATTTAATACGATTTTAAATCAACATTTATAAATTTATTAGATTCAATTATCAGTATTGTTAACGTATATATGTTGTAATTTAGGCTCAAATTGATGTTGTAATTTAGGATCAAATTGGGGCAATATTTCATACTTTGTTTGTATTATGTATAAGTTCATGGTGTATTCTTTTGTAAATCAAAGAATTCAATTCAATAAAACTTACAAGTATCACGTGATAAGTTTCAACAACTATCAACTATTAACTAGTTCTATTAAAATGAACAAACTGAATTACAAAGTCAAAATTGAAAGAGTGTCTAATAGACACAAACTTAAGAGTCTAGAGATAAAACTTGTAATTTAACCAAAAGTAAAAATATGAAAGTAAAAGAAGTGAAAAAGTGTAATTTGATGTTCACATTAAAACAATTATTTATCAACCTAATTATATATATATATATATATATATATATATATATATATATATATATATTGAGTTCAACAATATTTGGAAGTGGATGATTCGAACTTCTAACGGTGTACATACCAATTATCGATGAGCTATATTCACTTTGGTCAAATATTTTGTTTTTACAGCTTTGATTATTCTTCTTTTATTTCACATCAGAATTTCATTTTCTATTTGAATAAAATAAAAAAGTGATGATGTGGCTGTTAATCATATGGGAGATACGATATATATATATTTTAATTAAGTTGCTGATTACGTGGTAACCATATATATTTTTTGAGTTAACGTGGTAGGTTGGTAACCATATTTTTAAACAAACAATACACGTCTTTATAATGTACGACATCATTTTAAGTGGTTATTAGGCAAGAGATATTTTTTATCTTGTTAAATCTATATGCGTTTTAGGTTCATTATATTTATTTATTTGAATCTTATTCAAATTTTATAAATATCTTTTCTTTAATATATCTAATATACATTAATTATTTTAACATTTAATGTATCAAATATAATAAATATATTTTCTATTTTCTATTTAATATATCTAATATATTAAATATTAATTTGAACACTTCAAATTAAATATAAATTTGAACATTTCAAATTTTTCTTTCAACTAAATTGATCTTTTAGTGTTACTATGAGCTAGCAAGAGAACCTTATGGACCTACAGATTCTAAGCTCCAATGATACAAAATTAATTAATTAAAATTTTAAATTAATTAATTTTCATTCATTAACTATAGGTCACTCCACTATAGACCTGGAGTTGCACTCTTATGTACTGTAGGACAAGTTGTGCCAATGGATATAACCATTACATGCAAGTCGATTCTTTACGAGTTGTCCGTAATTACAGCTGGGTCAAAAGTTTGTTTTACCCCTGTACTTACATCTTGCACCTTAAGTACCACTGATTCTCTAATTAACAATTTGTTTATGATCCAACCATAAACTAAGTCCCACTCAAGCCAGTGAGAGGGTGGGGCCCTGATGTGCTTGCTAGAGTGATGTGAAATTATGCAATTTTAGGATGTCAATGCGCAAGTGTACACATTCATTTTATAGCAAGTGGAAAGTAAAATTATCGTATCCACAGAGACTATTAATCATTCTAATTATCCTAAATTAATTCTTAGTAACTCAGTTGGTAACCATTAAAAATTATCAATGGAAATGAAATAAAAGAAATCACAAGTGCTGGAACAAAATTAATACTAAAGCATGCAACAGCAGAGTAAAGATTCAGAAAACAGAGAACGATTAACTTGTGCTTTAATTAAACGAAAGGCTAGGATTAGAGGTAAGTCATGCATTAGTTAAGTTACGAACTGAGTACACATTCATTCCATTCGATTCACTACAGACTACACGGTATTCTCCCGAATCGACGAATATATGCTGTCGCAATTAAATTACTTCAGCACATTAAACCCGCTGTACTTTATGTGCATTAGGCGAGTGGTTATCCCTAACCTACCCACTTAGTTAGCTACTAACCTTAACAAGAGGCTAACGTGGTTTTCAAGTTTTTAGCCCCTCCTATTCTTCCCAGAAATCAGAGGGACGATGTTCATAACGGCTGGCCAAGCGGAAACAAACTAAGAATAAAACCTCTTAAAAACCAAATCGAAGGAGATGAAGTCTACTCAACTATAACATTAGCTAAAAACAATCATCCTCTAATCCTCACCTTATGGTGATTAGTTCATGCTACAGGAAAAACGAAAAAACAGTAGAAATGTAGACATAATGAAAATAAATGCAGAAAATGACTAAATAACAGAAGAAAATGTAGCAGGAGAAGTCGAAATGCTGCCCCAAGATCCTTGCCCCAACATCGGAGTCGTTCCGACTGGAAACCTTCCGTTTTGGGCAAAACTCCGGTGGTGGCTCCCTAGTCGACGCTCTTCTCCTCTCCAGCTAGCTCTCTTCTATTATTTCGGGATTCTAGCTTCTCTCCTCCTTCTCCTTCAACAAAAACGGCTGCCCCATTATAAAAGTCACCCTTTATGAAAACGAGGGCTGATTAGACTTGTCCTTGTGACGTGGCGGGCTCTGGTTGGCTGAAAACACGTGACTAGACTGACAGATTCCAGCTCAATTAATGAATAACAGCTCCCACGTGCGAATTTCGTAAAAGCCTGAATCGCGAAATTTTCTCCAGCAATTAGTTGTAAAACTGCTGCTCCTGGCTTCTTGAGTCCTCATTAATCCATCCTAAATTAATCACATAAAAGACCTTAATTAAGATAAATTTGCTATAATAAAAATATTACTATATCAAAATCAGTCCTAGAGCAAAATATATCAAAGCTTGGAGTTTTCTAAAATATAATGAGATAAAAATCTACAATTTAGCCCGAAAATACTAGCATATAACTCTTAATTTAAGAGTTATCAGGCCCCATTGTTCAAGTCCCGAAATCAGCACTTAAGGGAACTACTCATCTACTTACCATATATGGGAATGAGTGAATTCTATCTCATGAGATTATGTTCCCATCTCCCTATTTGGTCAAGTCTCCAAAATGGTAGGCATATTGAATCATCTACAAAAGCCACTCTCACCCATGCAAATCAAAGGACAAACCCTCACAGGCAGAAGTTCATAACTCACTCAGGATTAAGATCGAGTCGCATATGATCATCCTGATGAAATATTAATCTTCTCAATTAACGGATTTATAAAGAGAGATTAAATATTTCGTAGTCCAGTCTTATACAAACTCATTATATAAGATACTCCCACTCACATGTCTCCACATGAACGATTTAGATCAAATCGTTTGTAACTATTAAAAAGTGGATCATATCAATAATGTTACAAAGATAAGACACCCAACCTCATCCATATACTATAACCCTTTAGGTTATTTCTTAAACATGAGTCTCTTGTATGTCAACCATATACTGTTCAAGATTACACTAATAACGTTGGATTTTTCATATAATGGATAATAGTACATTGCAAATAAAATAATCAAAATATTATTAATTATTAATTAAGAGACTTTAGGGCATAAATCTTAACAATCCCATCACGGTTGGAGGTAAAATTAGCGAGTTTAGGATGCTCTAAGGGACAAATCAGCGGCCTTTGCTACTGCAAGGGTAAGTTTTAAAGGTAGGGACCCTTATGAATTGTCACTCCTTGGGCTAATTGAATCATGGGTCGTTGATCACTGTTTTTAGAACTGTTATTGTGTAGTTTGGGGTGTTTGTTTAAAGTTAGTGGTCGATGCGGGCTGTTGTAGTTTCTTGGCGTGATTTCCTCATTCTTTGGGGTTAGTTTTTGACTCTAAGGGTTTTAAATTCCTTTGTGTGGGCATACCCTTTATTAGGTTGGAGAGGATTGGAGATGAATTAAGTTTTGATACTAGCATTTATGTTATTTTAATTCCGTTTTAGGAGGAGCTAGTAACTTCTTACATGAAGGAGGAGTTGAAGACTCTCATACTAACCTAGGAGGTAAATAGCCTAGTTGAACAACTCTTTGATGCTTGAGATACGAGGTTCTTAGACTTTGTAATGCATGTATAGTTGAGTAATTGAGCATGTTTCTTTAAGTATGCGTTCTAGCATGTCGATCTTTATATGGAATGCTTAGTAAACTTCCCGAGTTTGGGGTCACGTTATTATACCTTGACTTGGTGTTTAAAAGGGGTTCCACGACTGTTGGGCTAGTTTGCAACATTCATGACTTTTGGTATGGTGTTCAAAAGGGCTCCATCATGTGTTATGTTCTTGTAAATGGTTAAGACAGAGCAACTTTTTGGAGCTTGGTTATGGTGTTGGGTTTTAGAACGCATGTATGAGCATGTTGTGTTTTCTCTATTAAGTATGAACGTATGGATGGTGGATCTGAATGGAATGAACATAAATGTTAGGGCTGCCTAAGATGTTGGTTAGTTGTGGAATTCAAAACGCTTGAGCTAATGGACTAAATGGTTAAGTGGTGTTTGCTTGGAATGTTTGGATGAGTTGACTGTTTGGTAGGTGAGGAGCCCCTAAAAGTATATAATCCTTCAAACCACTATCCTTGCTCCTTGTGCTAGAACGGTTTAGGATGACTTGCAATACTTAGCATGTTGTAATGGGCCTTGAATGTGAATGAGAAGAATAATGACTGTTATGGATCAGCAGCGTGGTTAGGAGTGGTTAGCTACGGAGGGAAACTACTTAGGGCAATATGCTGCTAGCGTGCTTAGGGGTCGTGGATAAGTGAATGCCTTGTTTAACCATGTTTACCTAGTATGTTTGTCATTAAGTTTGTGTATACAATTATGCTTAGGATCCATGAGTGGAGTTGTGAGCAAGCTTTGCAATCCCTTGGGTGGTATATCCCTTGACAATCTAAGTGTATTGTGACTGAACAAAAGTTCGTTAGGCTAGTATTACTTACTTTTCCCCATGTGGTCCTAGGATGTTGTGAGATCCTTATTGAAATTAGCGTGAGGGTTGCTTTCCTTCATCGAGCTATGTTAGCGTAGGGGAAAATCCCCATTGAGATTAGCGTAAGGGTTGCTTTCCTTCATCGAGCTGTGTTAGCTTAGGGGCAAATCCCCATTAAGATCAACGTGATGGTTGCTTTCCCTCACTGAGCTGTGTTAGCATAGGGGCGAATCCCCATTGAGATTAGTGTGAAGGTTGCTTTCCTTCACCGAGCTGTGTTAGCATAGGGGCAAATCCCCATTGTGATTAGCATGAGGGTTGCTTTTCTTCATCGAGTTGTGTTAGCTTAGGGGCAAATCCCCATTGAGATTAATGTGAGGGCTGTTTTCCTTCACCGAATTGTGTTTGCATAGGGGCAAATCTCCATTGTGATTAGCGTGAGGGCTGCCTTCCTTCACCGGGTTATACTAGCATAGATGCCAATTCCCACCGTTTCGGCCATGAAAGTTGCGTTCCTTCATTGTGCTATGCTTGTTTTGGGGGAAGTCAACACCCCGGTGGTAGGTCGCATGACCCATGGTTTTGGCACAATAGGGAGTGATTGTGGTGGGCAAGTGAGTAGCTAGTAGATGAGTTCATTATGTTGTAAGAGGAATTAGCGTGACCGAACCGAATAACTAGTTGTATGGTTTGAACTTATTGAGTGGGCTGCTTACTGAGTATATTTATACTCACTCTTGCTATTTTGTTTATGTCTTTGCAGATAGTGCATAACCAAGAGGCTGGTGATGGAGGCGATGACTTGATGAGGCTATGGAAACACCATCGGAGTTTTGTTCCCTGTGTCTAGTGTCTAAACTTTTATTTTAGTTATTGTCGCGTGTTAGTCTGTAAATCTTAATTTTTTTTTTTTGTTTCCATGTGTTTGATTAGAATCTCTTCGATTCTTGTGTCTAATTGGTTGAGCTCAACATATTTTATTGTAATTTGGCAGATGTTGAGTGGTTTCCTTCAGATATAGAAGTGTTTATATTCCTATCAGGTCTATGTAAATTTTGGTTTTCTCATAGTTATGTCGTCATGCTGCCGAAATTTCAGGCATGAATGGGGTAACTCAGTCGTGCTTCTGCATTAGTCTGTTATGTGATTAGGGTTGTTATAGGGACACTGGTGCCGGAGCTGGGGGAAGAGGACATGGGAAGAGGAGCTCGGTGAAGAGGAAGGGGAAGAGGAAGGGGGAAGGGGAAGGGGGGAGAGAGTTTAGAGTTTTTTTTTATATATAATTATTTTATTATAATTTTTATTATTTTTATTTACAAAATTATTATTTTAATATTAAGAATTGTCAAGTCAGTAGTCTGTCAAAAGATGAACGCTTGTTAACGGTGGAGGGACCCAATAGAACTATTTCATAAAATTTAGAACTTGATTGTTCGATTTTGAAACCTAGGGAACTAATAGACACAATCTCAAAACATGGGGGCCAAAAAGATAATTTGTATTTTATTACAATTTATTTGTTGTAACTTTCACTTTTCTTAAAGAAATATGCGAATTCTTAGCCAAGTTTTAAAAAAAAAAACTTTTTTTTTTTTTTGTTTTCAAAACTTGACTTGGATTTTGAAAACATTTTTAGAAAGTAGATAACAAAACAAAGAAGCTCATAAGTGGAAGTAATGTTTATAAGCTAAATTTTAAAAAAACTAAAAACAAAAAACCAAGGCCCTTTTGATAACCATTTGGTTTTTGGTTTTTGGTTTTTGAAAAGTGTGCTTATTTTCTCACCATTTCTCTACAAGGGTTTAATTTTCATCTTTCGTAAGAAAACATTTGAATTCTTCACCAAATTTCAAATACAAAAACAAAATTTTGAAAACTACTTTTTTTAGTTTAAAACGTAGGTAAAAAGTAGATAACAAAATAAGGAAACCTAATAGATGGAAGTATTATTTATAGACTTAATTCTTAAAAATAAAAAATTAAATAATTATCAAAAGGGGCTCAAATTGTTATCAAATAGGAAATTTTCAAGTTTCTTCAAATTATAAAAAACAATTGAAACTCTTAAAATTGAAAAAGGAAAATTTATCGTCAAGATATATCATAAAGAAGTACTTTAAAAGAGTTTGAGTGAGAAACTTACTACTACAGAAAGCAATTGAATGAATTGACAAAAGTATTTACATTTTACTTGTGGACTAGGAGGCAACTATAAAAATTTCAGAACAACCATGCAAACATTTTAAGATTTGGGGATGAAACATTTCTCAATGAAATAAAAGCCAATAGCATAAGAAAAGTTTTAAATGTCGATATTGATGGATATCTCATAAAAATTATAAAAAAAATCATAATAAATATTTAAATTAACAAATAAACAAATTTTACCTATTTTAAATAAGTTGAAATTTCTTATTATTAATGTTGTGTCTATATTAGTGATATTTTGTTGATATTTTTGTTATATTTCGTCATTTTTTCTATGGTATATAATGAAAATGTTGATTCACCACTTACGTTGATATTGAACTCCATGAACATATGGAAATGTCGATGAAAATTTAGTACCTCACATGAGTAGATACACATACACCTCAAAGGAAAAAAAAAATCATCTTTAATGAAATACACCCCAAATGCTTTTGAATTTCACTGACATTACATCTTATTCTTATCAAGATTCAATATTGACAGTGTTAGTTATATTGTTTAAATAGCTATGATATCAAGGTTTCACTGTTATCTAAATTAAAAATTGTTGTAAACCTTTATGTTGACCCACCCTACTTTTGAGTGTTGAATCTTCTTCTTTACTGCTCTTTCTTGCATTTAAACTTTATTGATCAATCATATAAGCTTGATGGTTGAAGAATGGATTAAAATAAAAGACAACACCTCGGTGTTAGGAGTGCAAACAAAGTCTCACATTGGCTAGAAAATGGAGTGATCATGGGTACATAAATGGGGACAATTATGTCTATTGGTATGAGGCCTTTTGGGAGAAACCAAAAGTAAAGCCATGAGGGCTCATGCCCAAAGTGGAGAATATCATACCATTGTAGAGATATGTGGAGGTTCTATTGTTCTTAACAATTAGTATCGAGCCATGATGTAAACCTATTTGTGTGTCGGAGAAATCCATCGGATTCCAAGCAAACAGTCAGTTAGTTTTATAGTCATACAACATTGTGGATGAATCTCTAGATCAGACAAAAAGTGCTTGAGGTAGCTGTTGCATAAAATGCGAAGCCGCAAGTTTACGGTGTCAAGTTTTAGTATAGTGATTAGTGAATGCAAAGTATCGTCCTCATGAATGGTTTTCTAGATCAATTAATTACCATGAATATTAACGTCCAATTTTATCTAGAAAGATAATTTTTAGAGATATTTGATTAACAAAGTTAAGTAAAAATAATGGAAAACGTCAAGGAGAGAAAAACCTAGGGAATTGATTTCACCAATTAAAATATTGTTCTAATTAATCAATCGAAGAAAAGATTATGCCTAACCATAAGCAAGAAGTTATAAATATTCAAAATACCTTCCCAAGTACAATTGAACTCATGCAGTGTTATAAACCTAACGTGTCCGTCTAGAGTTTTAATAACAAACATGGCTTTAAGTGACTTCTTTTTAAGCTTCTAAAAGAATTCCTCACTCTCATGCACGAATTTACAGATAGTCATGCTAACACTCATTCTAGTCTAATTATTGCTCTCTCAAGCACAAAATTAAACCAACATAACATGCAAACTTTGGCCAAAAGCTACATGCATTAAGAATATATTAGCATGAACGGTTAGAAGCATAATCAAATTATAGATTAACAATCAAAATAATTAATTCAACGGCTACATCAATTCCCTAGCTAAAGTTTAGCCACTCATAATCACTAAAAACAATTCTAAACTTAAACAAAAATGCATAGCAAGAACTACAACAAAAATGGAAAAGAAAAACTCTAAATCACGTGTCGATCCTCGTTCCCGATGCACGTCACGATCTCTAGCTTCCAACTCTCGTCCTCTGCTCCCCAGAATGTTCATTGTCTCCCCAAAATAGAGTAGAAATTGACCTAGGGCTTAAATCTCTCCAAAAACGGCCCCACCTTTCTGCAAGCAATTCAAGATTTTTTCATAGAAATCATGACAGTGTCGAGACGCTAGGTTGCAGCATCTCGACGTTGTCCTTCCAAAACGCCTGTTTTTGAAATAGGAAAGGTAGCGTTGAAACGCTACCTTGCAGCGTCTCAATGCTGCCTGTGCGGGTTTTATGGCTTGTTGGGCTGCGCCTATAGCGTTGAGACGCTATACATAGTGTCTCAACACTATGCTCTCGGGTCTTCTTGCCTAATTCCTTCCTTTTCTTCTCATGGCCTCGAAATTTACGTTCCATTAGCTCTATACTCGCCATGGTGTCTCCAAATTCTCCAGTTCCGATCCAATTGCTCAATAAATGAACTTACAATAAATAACTCGTGAAAAACACCAAATAAGCTATAAAAACTAACAAAAGTAAAGCCTAGGAATAACACATGCTATCAATGGCAACCAAGTATAACTCTATCAACGACTCCCTGATAGAGGAATAGATCTTTGTTCAAGGTTAGGAGGTGAAGGATGCTAATAGAGGAATAGATATTTGTTCGAGGGTAGAAGGTGATAGCACTCAAAAGTGTGCTATTTCTAGGCTTAGATTTGTGTTGGTTTTATATGTTTACAGTGAGCTTTCATGCATTTTTTTATCTATTTTGTAGATTTTGAGCAATTGAACTTTGGAGCAAAGAAGATAAGTAGAAGAAGTGTTACAAGTGAGAAAGCCCGAAAGGATAGCGTTGAGACGCTGTCCATAGCGTCTCAACGCTATAAGTGAAGCCTTCCAATCTCGAATTCCTGCAGAAGCAGCGTCGAGACGCTGTCTATAGCGTCTCAACGCTACCCCGACTCTCCGTGTTTTTCATGCAAATTAGGGTACAACGTCGAGACGCTGTCCCGAGGATATAAATACAAAATTATGGCTTCGATTTTGGGGAGACCATTTGGAGAGGGACTAGTCTAAAATCGATTTCTACATCATATTTGGGACTAAATGAGCACTTTTGAGAGCTGAGGAAGACATTCAAGGCTCAAGATCGTGGTGTTTCACGACGGGAACGAGTGTGACACGCGTCAGAGAGTTCTTCCTTTCTTCCTTATTTATTTTATAGTTGTTGTTTTTGGATGTTGCTTAAGTTTTCGTAGAGATCAAATGTCTTGAACTTGGTTTATTCTCACTTATTTGGTTTAATTTTAGAGACCTTTATATTGTAGCAAGCTATTTGTGCATTCTAGAAATTATTGTTTAATCGTTTGGCCAACGTTTAATTATGATACAGTTGGGTTTTTGCTTGAAAAAGAAGAACTCAAATTTAGATCTGAATGTATAACTATTAGTGAATGTTTGCATGGGAATGAAATTTTTGCTAATAGAAGTTACAATAGAATTGATTCAATACCATGTTTAGTTGTAAAAATAGACTGAAATGTTGATTTATCACTAAGCATGATGTTTAGTTGGGCTTGAAAAAGTCAACTAATAAATTGGATATTTTATTGGCTTATAATTGTTATTTACGTAAGTTATCTCTTTTATAAGATCAAATTAGTTTTATGACATTAAATCATTGTTTCAAGAAAGTTCCCTCTAAGTGTCTCCAACCATGTAAATAATTATTTTAGGTCTTAATCTGACTTCTCTTCTATTGTTGGTTCTCTAGATAAAATTTGAGCGTTAGTAATTATAGTACTTAATTAAACTAAGAAATCCAATCCCTGTGATCGACCCTGGTCACTATTATTACAAATTTTAGAGGTTTAGGTTTATAAATATATTTGATAGAGTCTTCGACAAGCTCTTTATCAAATTATTTCTTAGCTTAACTAAGTACTACAATTACCATTGCTCAATTTTATCTAGAGAACCTAAATTTAGATTGGAACAAGATTAAACTAAATTAACTATTTACAAAGGTTGGAGACACTTAGAGGGAACCTTCTTGAAACAATGATTTAATGTCAGAAAACTAATTTGATCTTATAAAAGAGATAACTTACGTAAATGACAATTATAAGCCAATAAAATATCCAATTTATTAGATGACTTTTTCAAGCCCAACTAAACATCATGCTTAGTGATAAATCAACATTTCAGTCTATTTTTACAACTAAACATGGTATTGAATCAATTCTATTGTAACTTCTATTAGCAAAAATTTCATTCCCATGCAAACATTCACTAATAGTTATACATTTAGATCTAAATTTGAGTTCTTCTTTTTCAAGCAAAAACCCAACTGTATCATAATTAAACGTTGGCCAAACGATTAAACAATAATTTCTAGAATGCACAAATAGCTTGCTACAATATAAAGGTCTCTAAAATTAAACCAAATAAGTGAGAATAAACCAAGTTCAAGACATTTGATCTCTACGAAAACTTAAGTAACATCCAAAAACAACAACTACAAAATAAATAATGAAGAAAGGAAGAACTCTCTGACGCGTGCCACACTCGTTCTCGTCGTGAAACACCGCGATCTCGAGCCTTGAATGTCTTCCTCAGCTCTCAAAAGTGCTTCCTTGGTCCCAAATATGATGTAGAAACCAATTTTAGACTGGTCCCTCTCCAAATGGTCCCCTTGGGCAGTACCTAATAGTCCTGATAATTTTGAGCATAATTTTTTCGATTCTTGAGCATGTTCTAGATGAATTCTATTGCATAATCATGACTAGGACAACTTAAGAAATGGTCTAGATGATAGTTTTTGAAATTTTTTCTTAATTCTGAAAGCATGCCCTGAATTGAGTATATTTAAATTTGTCTTAGATTTCCTTGCAACACATTGAGCACATAACCGACTGTCTATTATGTTCGAATGCTTGGGATGATATTATTGAGTCTAGAGGTTGTTGTCACCCTGATAGGCTTAAGAACTAATTAAAAGTCGTCTTGCATGATGGTTTGTGATTGAAATCTTTGAATGAAAAATATATTTATCTTTATTGATTTTTTGCATGTTTTAAGAATTTTTTTTTTTTTTTGCATGTTTGATCAATAAGTTATGCTTAAAGTATGGGGATCAAAAGAGCTACGTCCACTGTGATCAGTTAGGCCATCCATTGAGTAAAAGCTCTGGGTAAGGGTCCCTGCAGTGGAAGTGTGAAAGCTAGGGTCCTTAGGAAAGAAAAAAAGACAAGTTTGGGAGTTAGTAACTCCTAGTTAAAATATGCTTAAGTAGATTGCTTACTTGACTGTGGGGATGCTAGAAATTGCGACTTACAGCTAGTGTAGGGGGAAAACGAATTAAAGACTCTTTGAAATTTTCTAAAGCTAGTAGAAACTAATATAAAGGAGGTTAGACACACACACACGCAAGGGATGAAAGAGTTTAAATTTAAATTGCTTGACAAAAAGGGTGTGTTGATGTTTTCATTCATTCTTTTCTATTATTTGGACCATTCAGGCTAGAGTTGTGATTATGCAATAGAAATTCATTATGTGGTTTTACTCTGTTTTGCTCGAGGACTAGCAAAAATCTAAGTTTCGGGGTATTTGATAGCACTCAAAAGTGTGCTATTTCTAGGCTTAGATTTGTGTTGGTTTTATATGTTTACAGTGAGCTTTCATGCATTTTTTTATCTATTTTGTAGATTTTGAGCAATTGGAGCTAACTGGGCTTTTTGGAGCATAATTAAAGCTTAAAGACAAACTTTGGAGCAAAGAAGATAAGTAGAAGAAGTGTTACAAGTGAGAAAGCCCGAAAGGATAGCGTTGAGACGTTGTCCATAGCGTCTCGACGCTATAAGTGAAGCCTTCCAATCTCGAATTCCCGCAGAAGCAGCGTCGAGACGCTGCTTTATAGCGTCTCGACGCCAGAAACGCGCGCGCAAGAGAATTTTCGTCCGTAGCATCGAGACGCTATCTATAGCGTCTCAACGCTACCCCGACTCTCCATGTTTTTCATGTGAATTAGGGTACAGCGTCGAGACGCTGTCCTGAGGATATAAATACAAAATTATGGCTTCGATTTTGGGGAGACCATTTTGAGAGGGACCAGTCTAAAATCGATTTCTACATCATATTTGGGACTAAGGGAGCACTTTTGAGAGCTGAGGAAGACATTCAAGGCTCGAGATCGCTGTGTTTCACGACGGGAACGAGTGTGGCACGCGTCAGAGAGTTCTTCCTTTCTTCCTTATTTATTTTGTAGTTGTTGTTTTTGGATGTTGCTTAAGTTTTCGTAGAGATCAAATGTCTTGAACTTGGTTTATTCTCACTTATTTGGTTTAATTTTAGAGACCTTTATATTGTAGCAAGCTATTTGTGCATTCTAGAAATTATTGTTTAATCGTTTGGCCAACGTTTAATTATGATACAGTTGCGTTTTTGCTTGAAAAAGAAGAACTCAAATTTAGATCTGAATGTATAACTATTAGTGAATGTTTGCATGGGAATGAAATTTTTGCTAATAGAAGTTACAATAGAATTGATTTAATACCATGTTTAGTTGTAAAAATAGACTGAAATGTTGATTTATCACTAAGCATGATGTTTAGTTGGGCTTGAAAAAGTGATAATTCTCATTTATGAGAATTATTTGGCCTTTATACTTAGTTATTCTTGTTATTTTATATGTGTTATTAGATAAAAAGGCTAGCAAATAGTTGGTTTAAATGGAATTATTGTTGGAAGCCTTTTAAATTAAGTAAATGGAGAAAATAAAGCAAAAGAAAATGAAAACACACTTACTTGATGTTTTTGTGCAGGAATTTGAAGAATGAAATAGAAATGCAATTGCAATTTTGATAGATCTGAAAATGAAAGGAAAATCTGCAAATCTCCTAAAATCTAGGAATTTTGTGAGATATTGGCTCCACGATTTTAGCTGAGATTTTAGCCATAATTGTGCCTCATTCAAGAAGGAAACCCTAGCCCCATTCATCTATAAATATTGGAGAAGAAGCCTCAAGAGGAGAGAGTTTTCTGCCATTTTCGGCCACAGTTGCTGCTGTCCACGATTTTCAGCTGTCAAATTTCCGCTGTCAAAATTTCTGCTGTCAAATTTCAGCTGTTTTATTTCTGTTTGCTGCTGTTTTTCTTCTATTTTCCAGCCCCTTTCAACTTCGAAATTCAATCCTTCCTCAATGAAAATTGAAGGAAGTGAAGGCTCAATTCCCTTTGAAAAAAGTGGAGTTGAGTTGATTGAATAAGAAGTGGAAAAGGGGTTGTGTTCTTCCCGTTCTTAGAATTTATTTTCTGTTTATTTGCTTCAGTTTTAGGAATTTAATTATTGCTGTAATTTCAAGCTTTTAGCTACTGTTTTGTTCTTTCCTTTTGTTTACAAGACTAAATAGTTTTTGAATTTATTTCGATTAATGGAATTTTAGTTGTTCTTTCCTTATTATTAAGTTGTTATTCAATTATTTATTAACTCTGAAATTTTTATCACATATTACTTCTATTTTAGTTATGAACTTTAACTCTTTTCATTCATTGTTTTTCGTTCTTTTAATTATGAGCTAAGTCTTTCTTTGGGATTCAAACATGTGAATGCCCTAGAGAAAGGAATAAATGCCTAATATGTAAGAGCAACTTTGCTTAATCTTATAGCATTGTTTGCTTTTATTGATTGAAATTTTTATTACTAGTTTAGATTGATCACCTAGATTAGTATACAACAATTGGAGTCTAATTCTGAAAAGGTTAGATAAAAATTGGGTTTTCATAAAAGCAATAAAGGAAAATAGCCTAGACATAGGAATTTGTTTTTGACCTTAGACATATGGCAAAACCTTTAAAACCAAAAGAATTGTGTTTGAAAATTAACTAAGTTCGTATTAGCCATAGAAATATAGGTTTAATCGCTTAGCCTCCTAAAGATACTTCATAGAAGGTCGAATAGGTGTTGAATTCGGTTTACAAAGCTTAAGTGTTGAGTCAAAGGATTGCAATTGCAATTAGGCCGCAATTTCTTTCAATAGAGTAAAAGCATATTTGAATCCCTCTTTTAGCATATTTATTTCTTCTTTTCAAAAACAACAAAAACCATCCCATTTATTATTTTACATCGGTTACCCACAATTGCAATTTGAAAACATCTTTGCTTATTCTCTTGAATTTTGTTGTATTCGTTCCCTGTGGGATCGATACTCTGGAATACTTCCAGTTTTATATTACTTGCATCGACAGTGTGCACTTGCACTAGACTGAAGCGTGTTTTAATTTACAAATATTTTCTTTAAGCCCCACGTTTCAGTTCGATCAAAAAGTCAACTAATAAATTGGATATTTTATTGGCTTATAATTGTTATTTACGTAAGTTATCTCTTTTATAAGATCAAATTAGTTTTATGACATTAAATCATTGTTTCAAGAAGGTTCCCTCTAAGTGTCTCCAACCATGTAAATAATTATTTTAGGTCTTAATCTGACTTCTCTTCTATTGTTGGTTCTCTAGATAAAATTTGAGCGTTAGTAATTATAGGACTTAATTAAACTAAGAAATCCAATCCCTGTGATCGACCCTAGCCACTATTATTGCAAATTTTAGAGGTTTAGGTTTATAAATATATTTGATAGAGCCTTCGACAAGCTCTTTATCAGAAGGTAAAGGGTGCGATAGGTGAATGTTGCCATCAGGGAATATCCCACAATGTGATCCGCAAGTGGACGGATCAGGTCGAAATGGGAGGCTCAAGTGGTGCTTTGTTCGAGGGAAGGATTGTTAGGAGTGCAAACAAAGTCCTATATTGGCTAGGGAAGGGAGTGATCATGAGTACATAAGTAAGGACAATTATCTTCATTGGTATGAGACATTTTGGAAGAAACCAAAAGCAATGCCATGAGGGCTTATGACCAAAGTAGACAATATCATATCATTGTAGAGATAGGTGGAGGTTCCATTGTCCTTAACACTCGAAAGCTAACAAATTTGTTAGAGACAACGAACATCAATATATCTCTACAATGGTATGATATTGTTCACTTTTGGGCATAAATCCTCATGCCTTTACTTTTGGTTTCACCTAAAAGGCCTTATACATATGAAAATTGTTGTCCTCATACTTATATACCTATAGTCTTCCTTTTTCCTTGCTAATGTGCTACTTTGATTGTATTCCCAGAATCCTCCACTCAACCAAAGGACCACCAAGCCTCCCCTCAAATAGTCATCTATTTATGTTTACTCTTGAGTGCATCACCTTTAACCAGGCTTACTCCTCTTCACTGGAGCACACCACCTATTCGATAGAGCCTCAACCACGAATCTCCACATGACTACGTCGTTGAGGCTCAAAGCTTATTTGTTCAGCACCAGAGGATTCTACTGACATGGCTAAGTCTAGGGCATGACTTTCATACCAATTGTTAGGGACAACAAACTCTCCACATCTTTACAATGGTAGGATACTGTCCACTTTGGGCATAAGCCTCATGGTTTTGTTTTTGGTTTCACCCAAACAACCTTGTACTAATGGAGATGTTGTTCCTCATTTATATACCCAACGATCTTCTCTTTTCCTAGTCATGTGGGACTTTTTTCGTACTCCCAACAAAATTGGTATAAAAGTTTGGAAGAAAAATTCATGAAAACCTATTCGATATGGCTAAATCTAGGGCATGAATTTGATACCAATTGTTAGGGACAACAAACTCTCGACATCTTCACAATGGTAGGATATTTTCCACTTTAGGCATAAGCCTCATGGGTTTGCTTTTTGTTTCACCCAAACAACCTTGTACTAATGGAGATGTTGTTCCTCATTTATATATCCAATGATCTTCTCATTTCCTAGTCAATATGGGACTTTGGTCGCACTCCTAACAAAATTGGTATGAAAGTTTGGAAGAAAAATTCATGGAAACCTATTCCTTATTCTGAATGTTAAATTAAAAGATAAAGAGAAAAGAAAAGATGAATTGGTAATGGTTAAATGACTAGTAAATTCAAAAGATTAGATTAATAGGCTAAAATTCAAACTTCCTATTAAGGACAACAGACCTCTACATATCTTCACAATGATACGATATATATTGTCCACTTTGGGCATAAGCTCTCATGGTTTTTCTTTTGGTTTCACCCAAAAAGCCTCATACCAATAGAGATATTGTCTCTCACTTATATACTCATGATTTTCCCCTTATCTAATCAATATGGGACTTTGGTCGCATTCATAATAATCTTCGAACAAAGGACCACATAACCTCCCCTCAAATAGTCATCTATCCGTACATACACCTTTCTAGCTTCATCGAGAATTTGCTCTTATTTAAGGTGTTGCTTGAATTCGCAAGTGTACGAATCGTTACAAGTAATATAGTAGTATGAGTACTAGTATCGTTCTCCACAGGGAATGAACCAAATTCGTAAGCTTCAATTTTATCTGAGGACCAAATAATTGATGATAGGTGAAATTAAAATTAATAGCGAAAGAATGAAATACGGCTCTAAAATTAACAACGTAAAACAAATGATTAAATTTAATTGCAATAGGTTCTAGAGCTATGACTTCACCGTTATCTCCTCTTATTCTTCATTCATTAATAGTTGAAGCAAATTCTATTTCTAGATTGTTGGCAAGTTCTACCCTATAGACTCGATATTCTCTCTCAAGCAATAACGATATTCATTGAAAAGTAAATTGCCTATATCTCTATGACAATTCCAACAATTCAATTATGACGAACGTAGAACCTAATTTTCCACAAAACCCACAAGGATATCTCTATCTCAAGTGTAAATTAGGGAAAATTATTCAGATCTATCAATAATTCTTGTCTCTCAACCTCAAATTATGACATGAAATCGATGCAAAGAGTGGCCAAATCTAAACATACATTAAGCTCAGAAAAGTTTTCACAACCAAATACGAAATTGAAATATCAACTATTAACTAGGAAGAATAGAATTCGAATAGAAATTACATCAAAGCTCTAGAAAGAAAAACTTAGTTCATGATGTAAAAATTAACAAAACTAATCAAAATCGTCAATAGGGTCATTATAATCAGCAAAAGAGAAAGAAGAAGAAGAAAAGAGAAACAATTCAAGCTTAGCTCTCCTTCGTTTGGGTGCTCGATCCTCCAAGGTGGTGTAATCTCTTCTTTTCTGGTTTTCACTCTTCCGTGCTCTGTTTTTCGCCCCCAAGAACCTAAAAATCGACCCCCAAAAATAATAAAAGATGCCTATTTTAAGTTAGGGCAGTCGGCGTAGCGCCTAGGTGCCATGAATAGCGCCTAGGCACTGTAAAGAAAAGCGTTAATTCATTTCCGAAGGGCCTAGGTGCTGGCTCTCTGTGTTCCTACTTTGGTTTGGGCGCCTGGGCGCCGGTTTAGGTGCCTAGGCGCCGATATATATATATATCTATATATATATATATATATATATATATATATATATATATATATATATATATATATATATATATATATATATATATTAGGCTTCAACCTAAAAGCCTTTTACTTCAACCTTCAAAATGAAATCTTTGATCACCTATAAAAATAAAATAAAATGAAGAAATAAAATTCAAAAACTATATGAAAACTAACTAAAAATAATCTAAACCAAATAGAATATATATATGTAAAATGAACTTATCATAAGGCTAGCTCTTTTTTTTTTTTTTAGCACATTTCTTGTCTGATAGAGCTTAACCACGAATCACTATAACTATGTAATTGGGGTTTACCACACCTCTATTCGTCACTTAGGTTTCCACACAGATATGGCTAACTCTTTTTCAAGGCTACTTCATCTTTTTTTTAGCACATTGCATGTCTAATAGAACTTAACCACGAATCACAATAACTATGTAATTGGGGTTTACCACACCTCTATTCGTCACTCAGGATTCCACACGAATATGGCTAACTCTAAGGCATGGCTCTGATACCACTTGTTAAAGATATTGTGCACTTTGAGGGCATATGCCATCATGGCTTTGCTTTTGGTTTCACCAAAAAGTCTTCATATCAAACGGAGATATTGTCCCTCACTTATATACCTCTGATCTTCCCCTGACCTAGTCAACGTGGGGTTTTGGTCTCATTTTCAACAATTTCAATGAGGTAAATCATGTCATCGATGCCTACTTGCTCCGCTAAAATTTGAAAATCTTTATTTTGCCTTCTTTTAAGGATCGATTGATCTGTTTTGCACTTTCTTCTGTACCTTTTTTTTCCTATCTTATCTGTAAGGATGATTAAAAATATCTATTG
The DNA here is from genome assembly GCA_033996785.1 of Trichosanthes truncata. NCBI lineage: Eukaryota > Viridiplantae > Streptophyta > Magnoliopsida > Cucurbitales > Cucurbitaceae > Trichosanthes > Trichosanthes truncata. The sequence continues at coordinate 38,216,389 of JAWPNB010000004.1, read as the reverse complement.
ACTCCTATTACAAATGATAATTAAAGTGGACCCTTAAGATAATTTTGCTTATTCACCACATGTAGTTTAAGAAATATACTTATTATTATCTAATGCATCAAAGAAAAGGGCAAGAATGGTAAACTATAAAAACACCACTTTTATTCATTAATATTTCAAATATAGAAAATTTAAGTACAAAGCTACTTAAGCATACTCTTTTATCGATTTCTTTCATGAGTAGCTAAAGAAGTAGCTTTTTTTAAATTCAACATAATAATATTGGAAAACAAGAAAATGATTTTAGAACCCCACCACGAAGTTTAAAATACATCCTAAAGTTGATTGGAACAAATTAAATATTTAAAGGAGTGTAAGAAAATAATCATTTAGTGCCTAATTGACTCCAAAGTCTCGTATGTGTAAATTTTAGGTGATTATCTCATCCCATAGAGGCCAAAATGACCTTCAACATGCCCTAAGTGAGCCTTGCACATAACCCATCCTCTCAAAGCTACGCAATTGTCTTAAATATGCCTAAGTGCCCTCTGAGGAAAAAAAAAGTCAAAATGAGCTTAACACGTTTACCTGGTCGCCCCCCCAGAACCTTTAAAATAGCCTAAAATTGTCTAAAATGTGTCTAAGTGCCTAACTCACAATCCACATGCCATAAACTTACCAAACTAACCATTCAAAGCCAAAACAAACAACTTTAACTTACCCAAATTCACCCTACATCACACAAACAACCCTAACTCACTCAAACACACTTCATACCTCACAAAATAGTACTCATTTCCATACTAACATTAAAGAACTAATTGTAAAAACAAGCTAGGGCATAAACATTTGAGATTTTTAAATACCTATAACAAAAACACCAAACATAAACCACATTATCAAACTATAAAATCCAATTTTCTCAAAATCAAACATGTTATCAATCAAAATGAGATTCATCCTATTAGGGATTTTACAAATAACATAAATAACAAAAACAAACATATACCTTCAATAGAAAGTAGCGTTCGAAACACGAGCAACCCACACCATCGTCGAAACCCTCATTTCCGACCGTTCGAATCGCCCAAACCATTTGAATCTCCCTCTCATGCAGTTAAAACCAACAAAAAAGGCCAAAAATCAAAGACACGAGCCATTGGTGAAAGAAATGAAGAAGAAAATGGGAAGAATAAGGAGAGGAAGCGACATATGATGGTTTTGAGGTTCAGACGACAGAGAGGAAATGAGAAAAAAAGAGAAGAGAAGAAAAAAATGGGTTAGGGCTTATTTTATCGGGATTTTTTTCAATGCAAGGGTGCGTCGGGACAAGTATTCCCAGTGTCAGGAAAGGTATCTCCATTGTCGGAGAACGTAAAATGCATGTTTCAATAAAAAAAACGTACTTTCCCTGACGCTACTTGCGTCGGTATAGCCTCAAAATTGCGTCAGGAAAAGTATGGACACCATAAGCATGCTTTACTAAAAATGCAATTCTCCCGAAGTGACCTGCGTCGGCAGATCCTTTAATTTTGTCGGCATTATCTTCCCACCACATGGCGGGCTAACGCACCAAATATTTCTCCCGACACAATCAATTTACGTCGGCCAAAGCGTACCTATGCCTATGCAAATGGGTGCATCAAGAGAAATAGTGTCGACATAAGCCAAAAATTCTTGTAGTGAGTTGCTAAGTGTCACATGAAGGCCAAAATGAACTTGAACGTTCCCTATATGAGCCTAATACGTGCAACCCACCGTCTCGAACCTACGCAACTATCTTAAAGGTGCCTACGTGTCCTTTGAGGCCAAAACCCAACTCAAAACGAATTTAACACGTCTACCCCGCTTCTCAGAACTTTGAAAGTGTCCAAAATGTGCCTAAGTGGCCTACAAGTGCCTAAGTGTCACATTGAGGCTAAAATGAACTTGAACTTTCCCTAGACGAGTCTAACGACTTATACAACTTGTATTTCAATGGTGGGCTTGAGTCTTGGAAAAAAAACATTATATAGCGACTCAAGAGGTGAGCTTTAAGAACCAATGTAAATTTCTTCTTGAACTAAATAAGATTAGCAAGTTTCATAGTTTAGGATAAACAAGCTCATATATCAAACACACCTATAAACCTGATGTTGTACACCTTACACACACTCCTCACACACATCTTAATACATACATATGCAAACCGTGTGTGAGAGAGATATTTTGCTAAAGAGATATTAGAAAAAACAAAAAATAACAAAAACAAACAAGTATATAATTTTGGATGTTTGAAATATACCTAAAAATGTGTATCAATATTTGGTCAAACACATTCACATATGGATGGGAAAAATAAAAAGAAAAATAAAATGAATGAATGCATTTGTGATTTGTACATGTACGATACAATGGCTTCTGAGTTCTGATACATTTAAAAAAAAAAAAAGAAAAAGAAAACAAAGCTTTGCAGGCAGAGGATGGGCTGGCATTTTGGTTATTGACTAAAATATGATTAGGGCTACATCTTTCCAATTGGCTTTGAACAATAGATACAAATACAATATTATTACAGCTTTAAAGACCATGCATCAGGATAAATCAGTGAAATTTGTTAATTACTGAAATTTGACTGAACGGCCAAAAGAAGAAGAAAAATCTAATGAAGCAAAATGAAGCAGAAAAACCAATGTTTGCATTAAACTTGTTGACGCTGATCAACTACGAAATAGTAAACGCATATTTAAAAAAAGAAAGAGAGCACATTGATATGATGCCGACGCTGTAAGGACACATTTGTCATTAGCCATTTGTTTGGGTTTTTTTTTTAAAAAAATTGGTTAATGGTATAGAAATAGAAAGAATAGGAAAAAAGAGATTGAATAGTTAAAAAAAACAATTGAAATAATGTTGAAAAAAAAATGAAGCTGAATTTGGAAACGTGTGTTTGTGTTGGAGGTCTGGGTAGCTTGACAGGTGGTAAGTTTTAGTTAAATAAAAAAAAAAGACCAATTTATAGGAGAATTTGTGAAGAGAGAGAGAGAGAAGCTAAAATTTAGAAACAAGGAAGAGGGGGAACAAAAGAAAGCTTTTGATTTTAGAGATTGTTCTTAAAGATTTTTCTTGAAGTTGGGCTAAGGACAAATTGGTGGTTCTCTTGGAACAAATAGGAAGAATTTGGTAAGTTTTTCTAAGAAAACCATGTAAAGAAATGAAGGAATTGGATTTTAAAGAAAGAGTTGTTATATGGGTCTCTTTTCCTTGCTTGTGTATTGGTCATTCATGTTAAAAAAAATCAAATATGAGTGAAGCTGATGTAGGTTATGTTACTAATTAGTTAGTAGAAAAAGGAAAAAAAAAAGTAATTTGGGTTGTGGCAATGGTAAAATTTTATGAAGAATTGACATGCTTAAGGAGAAGAATGGAGGGATTAGCTTTAGAAGTAGCTGGCAGTACTAAAGAGAAGTTCTTAAACTGAAATAAAAGAAGTTAATTAGTGCTTAAGAAGATTAAAAAAAATGGAGGAATGGCCGATGGGTATGAGGAGGAAGAAGAAGAAGAACCTAGTGGGAGTAATTTGAAAGAGTTAATGAAGAAAGAGAAAAGGAAACTAAGGAAAATAATAAAATAAAGAAAGATGATGGTGAAGTACAAATGGTATTAATGAGGAGAGAAAGTGTTGGTTTTGAGGTTCACGTGGAGATGGAAATGGGAGAGAGAAAAGTGTTTGTGGAGTAAAAATAAATATGGGAAATTATAAAGGAATTGGAAATTGGAGGGAATGGTACATGAGTTTAATGCAAAGAGAGAAAATGGGTTGTTAAGTAGGAAGAAAAGGAAAATATTTGTTAATGTGGAGAGAGAAGATAGAATTAGTAAATTAGAGAATTGGTATTATTAGATGAGAGAATGTGTAAGTTTGAATTTGGGGTAAAGGAAAGAAAATTAGAGATTGGTATAACGGATTGTTAGGGTGAAGTTTATGTTTATTTCCTTTTAGGAAATATTTCATAACTTAATGAAATGGTTAATGAAGTTTCAGGTTGGACAGAAGTTGGAATAATTTACGATCTGAAGGGTGTCATCGACAATAACTCTGTGAGTGGGTTATTTTACGAATTGTTTTCATTATTTGATTATTATTATGGATTTTCAAGAATTCTATAATCATGTGTGATTTTAGAGAAATTGCTAAGATATTTTCATAGAATTGTTATGAATTTTCAAAAATGGTATGGAAATGCCAATATTTTATGCTTTTAGTTGAAATTGTCATTTGAGAAATATTTGAGATATTTTTATGATTATTGAGATGTTTAAAGAGTTTTAATGTTTTATTGAGAAATGTATGATATTTATGAGATGTGGTTTTAGAGAAAATATGAGTTTGGAAATGTTTTATATTATTTGAGAGATTTGATGATTATTTGAGAATTTATAAATGTTTAATGTTATTTGAAAAATCTCTCAAGTTTATAAAATGTTGTTTTAGAGAAAGAGCATGATTTTCTATAAGAGTTTGAGAATTAAGAGTTTTATGTTCAAGGTGGTTTTTCAAACCACTAGATCTATGTATCGATGGTGATTACCCATATGCTATGTGAATGTGTTTCCATGGTATACAAAAGAGAGAGGTCTTTGGGACCCACTCTAGCACACACATAGGCTTTGGGCCATGTGTTAGGGTGCTTAGCCCTATGGGGGGGCAGCTCTACGTGCATGTATAACAGAGATGACTCTGCTATGTATCTGGAGATTACTTGGTGCATAGTATGATAGAGATATGATCTGCTATGTATCTAGAGATTACTCAATGCATAGTATGATAGAGATTGTTCTGTTGTGCGTATAGAGATTACTCTACGCCAGTATGACAGAGATTTGGGTACAGGTATGACGTTGAGTTTTACTAGCCTATGCTAATGTTTTCAAGAGTTTCTATAGATTTCTCTGTGTTTAAATTAACTTGAGTATTTAGATTATTCATGATTTACGTTGTTTTACCGAACTTTGAAATTCTATTTAATACAAAATTAGTTTTCACGAAAGTTTTTTTATTATGAAATTACCACTCACACTGAGCCTTTTAGCTCATTCTTTTATCCTTATTTTTCCACCAAGTTGCTTTTGAGTTTCTTACAGAGTTAGCTTATCAGAATTTGTCACCAGTCTCATCTATTATAGGTAAATATTGTAAATTTTACTTCGTTGTATATGAGATGTTAGGATATGAAATTGAATTATAAGGTAAGAGAGACTTGGCAATAGATTCCATTACACACTAGGGGTCTATTGTTGTCACAACACGTTCTGGGTTGGTTGGGTAATTTGGGACGAGGTGTGACAGACGTCGATATGTACGCAAAACAGAAGGAGAAAAGATTGTCGTCACCAATGCCAGTAGGAGAAGAAATGGACATCAGAGGACCACCGCACGTTGACGCCTGAAGGCGAAGAAAAATGAAGGAGCCGTCGTTGTGAAGAAGAAGATCATAAATTACATTCGCCATCACGAAAAAGGAGAAAGAGGAAATAGAGAACACAGGAGAAAAGAGAAAGTGTGGGGTTTTAACCCTCCCTACCTTTCTCGATGCATGGATGTGTCAGGATTAATAGCAACCCGCGTCGGGATAGGTCAAAATGCGCGTTCATTTAGTAATTGGGTTGTTTTACTTTTTGAACTGATTCCAACATATATAGGCATAACTCCTAACGCTTTGTAATTGTGTCGGGATAATGAAGTTATACCAACGTATTTGCATGAGTTGGAAAAAATGTGATCGAAAAATTAAAAAATTCTTGTAGTGACGTCTTATTTTTGTCAAAATTCAATATGGTTAGTATAAGTTATACTGTTTAAATAGCTATGATATTAATGTTTCACTGTTAAAGTAAAAAGTGTTGTAAAGTTTTATGCCAACCCACCCTAATTTTTAGTGTTGAATCTTCTTCTTTACTGCTCTTACTTTTCTTGCATTTGAACTTTGTTGAATCAATCATATAAGCTTGATGGTTGAAGAATGGATTAAAATAAAAAAAGACAATACCGCAATGTTAGAAGTGCAAATAAAGTCCTACATTCGTTAGAGAAGATAGTACTCAAGGGTACATAAGTGAGGACAATTATTTCTGTTGGTTTGAGGCCTTTTGAGGGAAACCAAAAGCAAAGCTATGAGAGCTTATGCCCAAAGTGGACAATATCATACCATTGTGAAGATAAGTGGAGGTTTCGTTGTCTTTAACACTTGAAAGCTAACAAATTTGTTAGAGACAACGAACCATCCACATATCTCTACGATGGTATGATATTGTCCACTTTTGGGCATAAACCTTCATACCTTTACTTTTGGTTTCACCCAAGAGGCCTCATACTAATAGAGATTGTTGTCCTCACACTTATATACCCATGATCTTTCATTTTCCTTGCTAATGTGCGACTTTGATCGTATTCCCAACAATCTTTCACTCAAACAAAGTACCACCAAGCCTCCCCTCAAATATTCATCTATATGTCTAACTCTTTAGCTTTACCAAGTGTTTGCTCTTATCCAGAACAACTCATCTTCCCTGGAGTACATACACCGTCCGTCCAATAAGAACGCTCTATCATAGATCACATTGTGAATGTGCATGTGGTGCTGACCACTCCTTAGCAATCCTCCCCTTAAAACACACTTGTTTGACATTTCAAGACTCATCCACAATTTTACATGACTATGTCTCTGAGACGTCATTAATTTTTTTATTCAGCATCCAAGGATTCTATTGCACAACTAGATTTTAGGCATGACTCTAATACCAATTGTTAAGGACAATGTACCCTCCACATCTCCACTATGGTATGAGTATGATATTGTCCATTTTGGGCATAAGCCCTCATGACTTTGCTTTTGGTTTCACTCAAAAGGGCCTCATATCAATGGAGATATTGTTGTCCCTCGCTTATATACCCATAATCTTTTCCTTCCCTAGCCAATATGAGACTCTGGTCGCACTCCCAACAATCCTCCCCTTAAATAGTCATTTATTCGTGTTTACTCTTGAGTACACTTCACCTTTAACCAGGTTTACTCCTCTTCACTAGAGCACACCACATATTAAATAGAGCATTAACCACGGATCTTCACATGACTACATCATTGAGGCTCACAACTTCTTTGTTCTGCACTGGAAGATTCTTCCAACATGGCTAAGTCTAAGGTATGACTCTGATACCAATTGTTAGGGACAGTGAACTCTCCACATCTTTACAATGGTAGGATACTGTCCACTTTGGGCATAAGCCTCATAGTTTTGCTTTTGGTTTCACCCAAACGACCTTGTACTAATGGAGATGGTGTTCCTCCTTTATATACCCAATGATCTTTTCATTTCTTAGTCAATGTGAGACTTTGGTCACACTCCTAACAAAATTGGTATAAGAGATTGAAAGAAAAATTCATGAATGTTAAATTAAAAGAGAAAGAGAAAAGAAAAGATAAATTGGTAATGGTTAAATGATCATTAAATTCAAAAGATTAGATTAATAGGCCAAAATTCAAACTTCCTGTTAAGAACAACATACCTCTACATATCTTTACAATGATCACAATTATATGATATTGTCCACTTTGGGCATAAGCTCTCATGGTTTTTCTTTTGGTTTCACCCAAAAACCACCATACCAATAGAGATATACTCTCACTTATATACTCACTATCCTCCCCTTATCTAGCCAATGTGGGACTTTGGTCACATTCTCAACAATCTTCCGCTCGAACGAAGGACCACATAAACTCCCCTTAAATAGTCATCTATCTGTACGTGCACCTCCCTAACTTCGATGAGAATTTTCTCTTATCTAAGGCTAGCTCTTCTTCTTTTTTTTTTGAGCACGTTGTCTGTCTAATAGAGCTTAACCACGAATCACTATAACTATGTTGTCATTAGGATTTATCACCTTTGTTCGTCACAAAGGATTGCACACGAATATGGAAAACAATAAGGCATTGCTCTGATACCACTTGTTAAAGACAACAAACCTCTACATAACTCTCCACAACGGTATGATATTGTCCACTTTGAACATATGCCTTCATGGCATTGCTTTTGGTTTCACCTAAAATGCCTCATACCAATAGAAATATTGTTCCTCACTTATATACCCATGATCTTCCCCTTACCTAGTCAACGTGGAATTTTGGTCTCATTTTCGACAATTTCATTGAGGCAAATCATGTCATCGATGCCCACTTGCTCCGTTAAATTTTGAAAATCTTTATTTTGCCTTCTTTTAAGGACCGATTGATATGGTTTGCACTTTCTTCTATACCTTTTTTTCCCTATCTTATCTGTAAGGATGATTATGACTCCTATTACAAATGATAATTAAAAGTGGACCTTAAGATAATTTTGCTTATTCACCACATATAGTTTAGGAAATATACTTATTATTATCTAATGCATCAAAGAAAAGGGCAAGAATGGTAAACTATAAAAACACCACTTTTATTCATTAATATTTCAAATACAGAAAATTTAAGTGCAAAGCTACTTAAGCATACTCTTTTATCGATTTCTGTCATGAGTAGCTAAAGAAGTAGCTTTTTTTAAATTCAACATAATAATACTGAAAAACAAGAAAATGATTTTAGAACCCCACCATATGCTCAAAGAGGGCTTCAAATAGAGATGCTGTTTGGAATTCCTCTACCTGTGAGTCCTTCAGCACTAGACGGAAGAAGCAAAGTATATGGCACATTAACAGGTCCAGTTCGATTTTTGAGGTTGACATCTTTATTCCTTTCCATAATTCTATTTTCAACTTCAAATACCTCTTTTCCAAAATTCTCAAAAGCGTCTAAAGCAGGTTTGTCCGATGTCCATTCAATGCTAGCTCTTTGTCCAAGATAAACCTCATCAGAAGCATGCCTTGACAAGATCTCAATCAATGAAACGCCAAGAAGGGTTTGCAACTGTGAATTGATTGTTCTCAAGAAAGCCTTCTCAGGTTTGGACTCGAGTTCTTTATACTCAGAAGTGCCTGCTTCAGGCATAAGCCTACGACTTATAGTTGGTCTATTGGGAATATAGCCTCCATAAGGATATTGTCCAAAGTTGACTGCTGCATGGAGAGCTGAAGAAATCCATATGATGATAGTACATGTTTCAACTAGTTCCTTCAAAGTTTGCATCTTTGGCCACCATGATTCATTTTTCTTATCCACGTGACCTTTCTCTCTTAATTCTTTCCACCAAGATTGGAGTTCAACATCATTTTGAATTGCCTTATCATCTTTGTAGTATAGAGAACAATAGTTTGCAACCCATGTTTTGATTGTCGACCAAATCTCAAGCCCATCGACAGCAAATGGATAATCCTCTATTAGCAACCGAAGTCCATGTGGGGAACTTGGATCCTCAACAGCTACACCTCTAGATAAATCAAGGAGAAGAAAATGTTCATCTTTGTTATATAATTAAAACAACTCCAAATAAATTTAAGAAAATTCATGCCTATATAATTTATGATTTACCTCTTGATGAGATTAGCAGGCAATGCTTGTTCTAAGAAATTCCATTCCTTATATATATAAGAAGACAACTCCATGGAATACTTTGATTGAAAATGAGTTGATTCAAGTAAACCGTCAGCATTAACAAGGACTTGTCTTGCAAATGCATTTATGAACATAGTGTCTTTGTAATGAGGAACGAGCAACTTATGAATTGGATGAAGCACACTCAATTGTCTATGTGTTGCAATCACAAAAGGCTCTTGTACAGCATGAGTATTCAACCTACAATACTTTTCTAGTGTTAAATATTTCAAATTGGTAGCATATTAAAGTTTACTATTGATCCATTTGGGACAATATTTTGAAGAGTTATTCCATACCAGTGGCTGATAAGTTGATGGTATCCAGCATCATTTACAGCCACATAAGCTTTAGCCAATTGCCATATTGAGTTTTCAACTCCTCCTTCAGCTGGAAAATATAGTTTACTATTGGCACCAAATTGATCTCCTTGAGGGTGTGGCAAACTCAACTCAATCACCAATGGCTTCAAAGTGCCATCAGCTTTCAAAAATAGTAGTGTTCTTGTGGCATAAGTTTTTGTTGATGTTGAATTTATTTTTCTAAGATACGGCATTAGTGCATCATGGTGATCCAATATGAATAGCTTCTTCTGATTGATAGCCTATATGGGATTAAAGAATTATAGCCATAAATTGCATTAGAACAATATTAATTGAAAAAAAAACAACATAGAGAGAAGAAAAAGAATACAAAAGTTTAGGTCTTTTATAAGGTTTACCTCATCAGCTGTAAGTCCATCTAACCCATACTTTATGTCTTCTTCGGTTATCTTGCTATTTTGATCGCCATAAATTTTGGGGTCAAGTTTGCTCAATGGTGGAAATTCCTACCAAGTTAAAAAAAAAAAAAAAATTAACTTCTAGAAAATAAAATTTATTATATAAAGATGAATTGGAAATAGAATTTTAAGATTATACCTCAAGACGACGAATGATTAAAGGATTAACTCCAGCTAGCATTTCTCTTGCGAATTCTTCATCTGTTCTCCATGCAGACTTATCCTCTGTTCCCAATTATTATTGATGGAAAATTCGAATTAATAATGGTTACATTATTATAAAATTCAAATTCAATATATATGATATATACTTCAATATATAAACAATTTAAATTTAGATATTTGATACATTTTCAACATTTTCCTTCAGATAAGGTTATAATATATTAATTAGATGCACGAAATTGACATGTGGATTTTTTTTTTTTTTTTGAGTTCAACAAATTGACATGTGGATTGTTCACATAATGAAAGGAAGAAATGACATGGTAAATAGTTGTTACTTGTTAGTGTTAAGTGGTGTTAAATATTTAATTATTTAGGACACGTTTGATAACGATTTGGTTTTTGAAAATTGGCTTGTTGTTTATCTTTCTTAGGAAACATTTGAATTCTTACCAAATTCTAAAAGTTAAAAACAAGTTTTTAAAAACTAATTTTTCTTATTTTCAAAACATGGCTTGGATTTAAAAAATATTTGTAAAAAGTAGATAACAAAATAAAGAAACTCAAAGGTGAGAGTAGTGTTTATGAGCTTAATTTTTATAAATAAATAATCAAAAACCAAAAATCAAATGGTTATGGAACTAGACATTATACATTCTATTCAATTTTGAATCAACTAATAAAAGTAATTTATGGACGTATAAATTTATAAGAGAGTAATAGATTTTTAAATCTTTGTTTTATAAGTTATATATTCATTTTTAACAAAAGAAATTCTAATTGAATTGACAAAATCAAATAGATATATAGCTTAAATTCAACGAAGAGAAGTAATTAAGTACAATTTCTAGTGAATTTAAACATCTCATCGAGAGTTGAAATTTCATCATCCTATCAATATCTGCGTAAAAAAAAAGTAATATCTAATAATTTCAATCCAAAAATGGCAACAAAAAAAAAAAGTCTCCATATTACCTTTAACAACTTGTGGAGGTGGGAATTTGAGGAATCGTTCACCATCACTCCTGAGAAGTTCTTGGAACATGGGTGGTGTGAAACCCTTAGTGAGATTCCTAAACACATCCAATGGTACAGGAAATCCTCCTTCATAAAGATCATGAACATCTTGAAATTTGTCAAACTCGCCTGGAGTTATATTTATTAGATTTACGAGCTCTGGCTGAACCGATGAAGCAAGTGATTTCAAAGCATAACCGAGAAAATCTGACAACTTCAAGTGGCCAAAATTTTCATCTCTAGGTACGTAAATGTTTAACCCCAATATTATTGGCAATCTGGTCTCATAGTTGGAATCTGAAAATGGGTTAGCATTGAAAAACTATAAGATTAAGGTAAAAATTACCAAAAAAACAAAAAGAAAAAAAAAGGGAAGTTTGTTAAGTATTATCTATCAAGTGGCTAATTATAAATTGTATTGTTTCATTTAATTTTCCGGTAGAATAAATAAGTCACCTGTGCAAATTTTATTATAATCAATAATGATAGAATTTAAAAAGGGCATGATTTAAAATTTCAAAATACAAAAGTATTTGAGTCATTTAAAAAAATTAAAGGAAAATTATTTATAAAATAGACAAATTACGAGAGTGTTATTTGTAAATATCTCTGTATGAAAACTACTGTTTAGAATCAAGTATATTAATAAGAGTCTAGCCTTTTCTTTCTCGTGGTCTCCCGGTTCTTCCACGGCGGGGGTAAGGGTATTTGCTCCCTCCAAGAATGGGACGACTGTCACCTGGGCTGGCAAGGTCATTGTAGATATCATAATCGTAGATTCTATCCCACTCTTTACGCTCTCCAGTCCCATCTCCTCTAAGGTTCAACAATTCTTCGTCTCTATACTTGCGAAGAGGATTTGGTGTCTCACTCGGAAGATATGTCTATGTAGAGAAACAATATTACATTAGAAATAGAGAAAATGCCTTGAAAGATAGAGATCAAGAGGGAGATAGAAAAAAAATATACCTTATTGGCAAAGAAAATGCGATCTTTCTTGTATCTTCCAGAAGGGTAAACCCAAGAGTTGCAGTCGAAATGGACCTTTCCAAAGCCAGGAACATCCTCGAGAGTGAGAGACTTGAGGAAGAACTCACTGGTATGTCCATTTTTTACGAAGAAAGCTCCAGGAAATCCAAAGTTATCTTCCCATGGAAAGTTAACTTCAAATATAGACTCTCCAGCAAACAACGGCGGGATTGAAGTCAGCCATCTCTCCAAAAATGCCCGCTTCCCAACTTTCCCTCTCGAGTCAATCGCTGTGAATTTCATTACAATTTAATCATCATAACAACATTTAGGAAACTCATCAAATACTACAAATGTAAAGAGATCAGAGAAAGAGAAAGCTACAAGAAGCTTGAGTGGCACTAATGAGTTGGAAAGTAACACCACCGCCCAAGAACTCAGTGAAGTTATCAAGAAGTACGGAGTGGAATTCAGTGAAATCCAAAACATTGCTTCTCATAAGAATGACTTTTCCTTTGATCTTATTTCCTCCAAGATTGGACACTCGATCTACAATGTTACCTCCAGCATTGATAACAGAGCCTGCAAGATCTCCAGTAGTGTTCAAGGCTCCCTCTATGATATTCTTCCCAATTCCAAACATTTTTCTCTCTTTCTAATATATATATATATTTTTCCTCTCTTTCTCTTTGTTTTAATAGCTAGAACAAGCTGGTGTGGGGAAGAATGAATTTTTCTCTTGTATTTATAGCACAAAAAACTTGGTTCTTCTTTCTCTCTCAACTGGCTGATAAGAATAATGAAAAGGAAAATGGAAACACGTGGGCTCCCCATCATGTTCAATGATTCACATCTCAAGTATACTTGAATTATAATATTAGTATCACATTTTCAAGCTGCCCTTATTTTACCACCTTGGAATTTGTGTAGAACAAGATGGGCACCAACTTTATTATTATAATATATTAAAAAGAAAAGGAGAAATTTTATTGGAAAACTCGTTTCTTGTAAACGTGTCTTTTAAAAAGGTTAGAATAATACTTGCCCCTTGGAGAAGGTTTTCACCGAGGATGTTTACTGAAATGTTAAAGTTTTAATTTTATAGAAATTTTGATGAAAATATCGATAAAAATATTAATACCAATAGATATTTTTTTTAAAAAATTAAATACAAAAAATTTTAAATTCTACTCCTAGCCACCAATACGATTTTTACTATTAGCCGAGTAGAATGCAAAAAAAAAAAAAAAAAAAAAGAGAGATGAGATTTTAAAAATAAATAAATAAATAACAATCAAATTTTTAATAAAAGTTAATAAAAAAATTTCAATTGACTGGCCGCTGAATAAATATATATATATATATATATATAGATACATACGCGCAGGTTAAGATAAGACTTTATAGTAAGAAGAATTAGACAATCTTTTACATTGAATATTTTTAAAAGCTTCTGAAAACCGAGACAATAAGAGAAATTATAATTAAAGTGAGTTTTTTTTAGTGTAATTTTTTTTTGGAGTAATTTTTTAGCGTAATTAAAGTGAGTTTAGGAATTTCAAAAATTATTGATATTTGAGACATATTTATGACGGAAACGTTTTCAAAGAAAATTTTAGTTCTTTTTATAGAATCTCTGCTTTCAGTGGAAGACCTATACTTGCAGATCTGATTTTTTTTTTTTTTTTATTTATTGAAAATGTTTTTCAATGTGTTACTTTTCTAAAAAGCAATTCTCAAAAAAGAAAAAAAAAAGCTCTTCTAAGAACCATTTGTTTAGTAAGAAGCATAAACATTTTTAGTTGAAAACGTATTTGCATTGCAACATCAAATTACATATTCAATTTAGTATTATTTTAATTCTAAAGTTAAATCTATAGGTATATTCTAAATCGTCCAAATAATTTTTATAACCAATATTTTATGAACTATGAAATAGGACATCCAGATAAGACTTTAGATAACGCCATTGTTGGATCTCTTAGAATAATATAATATAAAAGTACCTCTTTATTGTTATGTCCTTATGGAAAACTGATCCCACAATCGATTAAATTAAAACAACCATTTTCAAGATTAAATAAAACTAATTATTTTTAACTTTGGGCAGTGTTAATTTGCAGTTTTATTATTAATATTATTATTTTTGAGTTCATCAATATTTAGAGGTAGAGGATTCGAACTTATAACCTTTTGATCATAAACTCATACTTAATAATCAGAGTTCCTTGCAATCATTAATATAATACACTATTATTTGCATGCTTGTCACCTTGTGATTTAGTAATATTAGAGTTAAAATGTCATTTTGGTCCATGTACTTTGGATTGCATTTCATTTAATCCTTGTACTTTTAAATGTCTAAATTTAGTTCATGTACTTTCAATAAAGTTTAAAATTGGTCTTTACTGTTAGTTTATTGTTAACTTTTCGTAAAAAAATTTAGTCTCTATTAGACTCTATCCTCTATAAAATTTTAAAATATGTTTACACTGTATTTTTTCTTGTATGAAAATTATTATTATTATTTAACCAATTCGATAAAAATTAACTTCAAACTAATAGTAGCGACTAATTTTAAGATTTATTCAAAGTACAGAACTAAATTTAGACATTTAAAAGTACGTGGACTAAAATGGAATGAAGCCCAAAGTACAGGGATCAAAATGGTATTTTAACCTAATATTAATGATATAATTAAAAAATGGGAGATTTGAACTTAATTTTTATTTGGTCTTTGAGTTTTCAAAACTAACACTTTTTGATCTTTGTAGTTTATATTTTGTTTTTTAGGTTTCAAAAGTGCATGTTTGGTCTCTAAAATTTGAGATTTTTAACTAGTTCCTAAAGTTTGAAATTAGTTTTTAATTGGTCCTTAGTATAAAAAACAAAATATATAGAAAAAATCTCCTAACTCATTTACAAAAATACATATAAAAAAATATATAGTCTAACATATGTTAATTTTAACGCCATCATTTCGTTAGGTCAACTAAATTACTAAATTTCAAACTTCAGAGACTAATTTAGAAATCAAGTTAAAACTTCAGGGATTCGATATGTCACTTTTAAAACTTCAAAAACTAAATAGAAACTAAATTGAAATTTTAGGAGCCAAAAATGTTAGTTTTGATTACCCAATAACCCTACAAAACTAAATAGAAACTAAGTTTAAATTTTAGGAGCCAAAAGTGTTAGTTTTGATTACTCAATAACCATACACAAACTAAGTTCAAACTTTAGACTTCAAGGACAAAAATGTATTTTACCCTTAAACAATTTAAAATTTTTAATTCAAAATAAAATTATAAAAAAAAACTCATTGATAACATTGCCTGTTGTCTTGTAAACAAGGGTGTGTTAAATTTGATAAAAGAATAAGGTTTTTTTTTTAAAAAAAATTTTATATAAGAAAAAATTAGCATTAAATTATCACTAGGCTTAAAATTTAAACTAGTAAATTTAGAGTAAATTTGACTTTTTAATACAACTTGTAAGAACAGAATCTCTCGTGAAGTGGGCTTGGATATTAGTACTGAAATATTTAGAAATTGAGGCGTGAACTATTAACTAGAAAGGAAATAGCATTGCAAGTGTTTATACGCAAGGCCATTTGCTTTAAATATTCTATATATTTTAAACATAGTAAATTCAAAACTTCAAATAAACTAGGTAATCATGAAAATTTTAAGTCTAGTGCCAACCCAAACATAGCTTCAGTAATTAAGACCTATATACTTGACTAAGATATTAGAGGTTCAAATAATCCTCCCACCTCATATTGTTGAACTCAAAATAAAAAAATTTAAAAAAATAGAGTTCCCACATTAATTTTCTTACAAAATTAACTATAAATGCATATTAATATTAAAGTTTAAACCTTTCTTAGTCATAAACTTCCTCTGATTTTTTTTTTTTTTGGTTCATAAACTTTCAAATATGTTGTTTTAAATTCCTCTGTAACCATTGGATTCTTCGTTATACCCTCTAAACTTTTCATTAAAACCTAGCTAAATTATATTCTTGCTGTTAGGTTTTTCATTTAATGAAGAATTAAATTTGTTTTAAAACCATACACTACATTATTGTAATTAAAGTATTGATATAATTAAATTTATAGTAACCCATTCGTTTAAGCTTTTAGATGGATTGGTGATTTAAAATCGTATCCATAAATTGATATGATGAATCAACTCGCCTATGTTAGGTTTGTATTAAATTATTTATTTAAAAAAATTAACTAAAATAGTTTTCATGTAAATATGAATGGACTAAAATAAAAAGTTCTAAAGTTTATAAACGAAAATTAAAACAAACAGGAAAGTTCAAAGACCGGAATTGCTATTAAACTTAAAATGGGAACTTTTTAAAATATATATAAACAAAAATGCAACAAACATAAAAAATATATGTACAATTTTATTTTTATCCTTTTACAATATTATAATTTTGTTTGATCTTCTTAGAAAATACTGGATTCGAACTTCCGACCTCAAGCGAGGTAGTACATATCAATTACTGCTAAGCTAAGTGGAGTGATTCGAACTATAGACCTTGTAGTCGTTAATACATTTGATATATCAGTTGAACTATGTTTTCTTTGATTTTTTCTTTTCTTTTTTAAGTTCATATATGGCTGTTGATCACATGGCCAAATATGCTCGAATAATTTTGTTATTAATTTATTCATAACGTGCCAATAATCATTTTAAGCAAATAATATTTTTATTAGGATGCAATATTTTTAAATAAAAGGGATAAGGCAAGTGGAATCTTTTTAATAATGTTTTTATTTTTTAAATCTGTACGCGTTTTAAATTCATTATATATTTAATTTGTAACGTTGGGGACCATTGTGAAAGGAATTCTTTATATTTGCCTGTGATCATGGATATGAGGTTAAAACAACGTGAATCACATTAATAATTGTCCATAAAAAAGATTAAAATTTTGATTTTATATTTCAATCCTATTTTGGTCTTTTGAGTTTTTGGATGAACATTCACATTAACTCATTAATCGAAGTGTTTTAACCGAAGTAACACTGATCTGTTCAACTCATCTATTCATTTTATCATAATTTAGATTTTAATGCCAATTTAAGCATAATTGAATGGATAATTCCTATTTTGGTCTTTTGAGTTTTTGGATGAATATTTACATTAACTCATTAATCGAAGTAACACTGGCCTGTTCAACTCATCTATTCCTTTTGTCAGAGCTTAGATTTTGATGTCAATTTGAGCATAATTGAATGGATAATTAATTAAGAACTTATATCAGTTTCCTAATCCATGTGAGCATATGCAGTGGGCTATTAGCATTCTTATTCTCAATAGATCCAAATAGTAGAAATTCTGACAACATTTTGATGTTTTCAATGTATCTAGATTTTAAATTTGAAAATTTAAAATGCAGAATTATATTAAAAAAGATAAATTTTTTAATAAATATAGTATTTCAAGTTACATTTTTTTTTTTGAGAAAGCTATAAACTCAATTATTTTTGTTAAATTAAAATATGTATAATATAATATATTAGAAA
This sequence comes from Trichosanthes truncata, assembly GCA_033996785.1. Lineage (NCBI taxonomy): Eukaryota > Viridiplantae > Streptophyta > Magnoliopsida > Cucurbitales > Cucurbitaceae > Trichosanthes > Trichosanthes truncata. The sequence continues at coordinate 38,198,373 of JAWPNB010000004.1, read as the reverse complement.
TTATATGATATTATAAAATAATAATTATATGAAATTCATAACATAAAACATGTTCATAAATTAATTAGTGATAACTTATATTCAACATAATATTTAGTAAATATATTTTCAAGCACATTTTAAATAATTGTTTAAATTGAGATTTAATTTTTAAATTTGCTACCAAACGCATATATAAAAACATGAAATACAATTCTGTATTTTCTTTGAATCCCTTGTTTTCATATTTTTACTTTCAGATCACCAACGAAACGCACCCTAAGGTACTTAGGGCTAGTGCAAAAATTGATGGTTTAATATTCAACTGACGAAATTGTTGAACTAAAGAAAGAAAAAGTTAAACTTTGGATGATAATACAACTATCTTTCATATTTATTTTATTTTGATCGATTATCAACTTTTAAAGGTTAAATTACAAGTTTAGTCCCTAAACTTTTAGTTTGTGTGTATTTAGTTCTTAAACTTTCAAAATTGTCTAATAGGTCCTTAAACTTTCAATTTTGTGTCTAATAGATTCTTGACCTATTTAACATTTTTTTAAATTTAGGGAAACGGTACTCTAGCAGGAGCCCATTTTCCCTCTACTAATTCAATCCTGCCTCAACTAATAAAATTTCTTTTGTATATATAACATTTTTTATCATGTGTCTATGAAACAAAAATATAATCCAAAAAGTTTATTAACTACTTTAATTTGCCAACCTAAACCTAGTTTAATTGGTTAATAAGACATAATTTAGTAACCTTCATTATATAGGTTGAATGTCTGAATTCTCACTCCTAAAAATATTATTTTTGGTCTCTATACTTTGAGTTTCATTCTATTTTAGTCCATGTACTTTCAAATATCCAATTTTAGTCGAAATACTTTCAATAAAGCTTAAAATTAGTTCCTACTGTTAGTTTGAAGTTATTTTTTTCGAAATTGGTTAAATAATAATAATAATTTTCATGCAAAAAAATACATAATGTGAACATATTTCTAAAATTTATAGAATGAAGGCCAATAAAGACTTTTTTTTTTTTTTTAAGAAAGTTAGCAATAAGGACTAATTTTAAGCTTTATTGAAAGTACATGGACTAGAATTTGAAATTTGAAAGTACAAGGACTAAAATGGAATGAAACCTAAAGTACATGAACCAAAATGGTATTTTAACCTTTCATGATGTTACATGTTTTTTTTAAAGAAAAAGAACTACTTTAATTTTAACATGAATTTAGAAAATGTATATTTCCTTATCAGCGTTTTTTCTTCAATTTAAGATTTTTCTAAAAGTACAGGTTTAATGCAAGCATCGAAATCCTAAATGGAATTGTAAATTAATTAAATATTGTCACTTCTTCTAATTTATTCAAATTAGATCAACATAAGAATACATATTTATTTTTTTGAGGAAATATTTTTTTAATGGGAGAAAAAGGTCTATGTTTGTTCACATGCTTGCAATCTTCACATTTTATTCTTATTTTGATATTCAATTAGAATCTTTGGAAGCCAAATATCGCATTGATCAACTGACATATCGAATGTGTTAACGACTACAAGTTCTGTGGTTCGAATTCTCCAACTCCTATTATATTAAAAAAAAAATTAGAATCTTTAGAAGATAGGATTTAAGATCTCAACATTTTAAAATTCCTTTTTGTAGGACTAGTCGTCACTTAGTTTTTTAAATTAATAAATTGCAAGATGTTTGCTTTTTTTTTTTGGATTTCGGATTTCATGTTTGCGTGTTTTTTTAATCCAAATGGCAAAACTTTTAAAATGTTGGTTAAATTACACATTTAGTCTCTGAATTTTGAGGTTTGTATCTATTTAGTCCCTGAACTTTCAAAATTACAAATTTAGTCCTTGGACTTTCGAATTTTTTAAAATTCACAGGTCTAATAGACACAAAATTGAAATTTTAGAGTTCCATTAGACATAAATTTCAAATTTATATCTATTAGATCAATTAATTTTTAAAAATTTTGAATTTGATAGGGACCTATTAGACATAAAATTAAAAGTTCGGGGACCTATTAGACACAAAATGGAAAGTATAGTGACCTATTAGAAACTTTTGAGAGTTTAGAGATCAAATAGACACAAACCTCAAAGTTCAGGGACTAAACTTGTAATTGAACATAAAATATATTATGGTATACTTCTAATTATTAGTAGAAAGTAGAAATTTTAATCAGACTAATTGTTATAAAATATTATATCTTTCAAAAAAAAAAAAGAATTGTTGTAAAATATTATAAAGAGAATAATTTAAAGGTTAAAATACCATTTTGGTCCCTGTACTTTGACATATGTTCTATTTTGATCTTTGTACTCTCAAATGTCTAAATTTAATAAATCTTAAATTTAGTTCCTACTGTTAGTTTATTGTTAACTTTTCCAAAAAGGAAAAAAAAAATAGTCTCTATTAACATTTCCTCTATACATTTAGAAAATATATTCACATTGTGTTTTTTTCTTGAATGAAATTTATTATTATTATTTTACTAATTTTGGTAAAAATTAACTTCAAACTAATAATAATGATTAGTGTTGTTGCCAAAATCTGGCCAGGAGAAATCTCACCTAACTTTCACGTGACAACGACTGTGAATTTGTAATTTGGGGGAAAGAGGTGACTTGCAAAAGAGAAAATGCTAGACACTGACGTGACATTTGCCACACCAGCTCCGATGCTTAAGTTAGCAAGGGGAATTTGTGTGTAACAAACTAGAGTTTAGAGAATGGGGGTTAAGTTGAACTCTATTTCTTTGAGTCATAATGGTGTATTTATAGGGTCTTTGACTTAGTTTTTCCATATTCCCTTTAAGATAAGAATTTCAAGAGTTTCCCTTTCTATTTAGGAATTGGATTAGTCTATGCATGTTTTTCCTCTGGGCTAGCTCTTATGCTTTGAACTTTTATCTTATGTGATTAGGTCCAAATCTTACCCATAACAGTTAGTTTTAAGATTTATTGGAATTATAAAGAACTAAATTTAGACATTTAAAAGTATAGATACTAGAATGGAAATAAGACACAAAATACAGGAACTAAAATAATATTTTAACCTAATTTAAATATATATTTTCTACCTTTTGGATTGTTTTGAAAAACTTCGTGCCTTAATTTTTGAAACTTTTAATTTCATTTGTATGTACTAAAAATTTTTAAATCAAGTTTGAGTCTTCACTTAACATTGTTGAATTGAAAAAGAAAGCTTTTTTTTTTTCGCAATGGTAGATATATCCAAAGCGAAAGGAGACCTCACAGCTCGAGGTAAAGGCACAAATTAAAGTCTCAAGATCAACCAAAAAAAAAAAAAACAAAACAAAAGAGCTATAACCAAGCAAAAACAAACCTGAGCCAAATAACAATTGAATCAAGAAAACCAAACCCAAGGCAGACTAGGCGAAGGAGTCGACTGCCCACCAAGCCAAGTGGAACACTGAGTAGCAACATCAGCCTGGATGATACAAATGATAGCCTGGGGAGAATGAGCAGACGACCCATGAAGTCAAAATTTTCGCTCCCTCCAAATATGATAAATGGAAGTACACCAAACCAACCTCCATACACGATGATGACGACATCTACCTCTACTCACCTGGCATACTCAGTCCAACTCTGTGGCCCAAGACAAAAACCAATGGTTTGAACCTTCCCAAGACAGCACACCATTCCAAACCTGTTGATTAAAAGGGCACTAAAAAAAACAAATGGTCACAAGATTCCCCAACAGTTAAGCAAAGCAAACAATAGGTTGGAACAGAAATGTCCCATCTATGAAGATGGTCCCTAGTGAATAAACGATCTCACATTGCCAACTAGGTAATGAAAGAATGCTTAGGAACGTTCCTGCAAAACAAGAGAAGCCTAGCCCAAGGAACTGTCGATCGTTTCATTCTAATAGCCTCCCAAGCACTAGCAATCAAAAACTGGCCAGATCAACCTATAATCCACACTGTATTCTCACGTGTCATACAAGGTGTAATCGTTGTAACTAGACGCAAAAGATCTATTGGCACAGACGACCAAACCCAAGTCCCATTAGGAAGTAAGAAGTCAGCAATTGGAGCGAGAAGAGTGCTCCCCTCATTAGAAAATCACACGATCACTTTACTGAGGCAAAATTGAGCCAATTGGTAACCAAGGATCTAACCAAACGTAACAACGCTTGCCATTGCCAATAGAATACCAAATGAAGGGGCGAAACAAATCTCAAAGACGGAGAATCGACCTCCAACACCACAACCCTCGCATAGAAGGCATCATTGTCCAAATAGAGCACCCTTGCAACATATAAGCTTCGACTCAGGCCACCTGAAGAGAACCAGTTGATTATCAACAACGAAAAAAGGTTCATCACTACAACAGAATTCCAAGACTTAAGATGCCTAATACCAAAGCCACATTCACTACGAGGAAGACAAATATCCTTCCAAGCTACCTTAGTGCCACCCAACGAGGAAGGGTCCCCATGCTAAAGATACGCACGTAGGCCCTGATCAACCTCATGAACAACCCGAGCCGGAAGAACAAAGACACTAGCCCTTTTTTTTTTTTTTTGAGGAAGTACGAAATAAAGACATCAAAAACCTATGAAATACTAAAATGAAACTTTGATAATAAACAATGTTCTCAATACCCCTATTCTTTCAAAAGTTGCAATATTACCCTTGACCTTTCATAAATCGAGTATAAAATCCATTAGAATGTTGGACGAAAGTCGACCTGATAGAACATCATTCTTTCAAATTTAATCCAAGCAAGTATCCCAATCACTGTCACATCATTTCCGATCACGTCGATTTTTTGTCCAACATTCTAATAGATTTCTAATGCAAGGGTAGTTTTGAAATGTTTATGAAAAGTAAATGACACTATGGCAACTTTTGAAAGAATAGGAGTATTTTTTAAACAAAGTGCAAAGTTCAAGGGTATTTTTTATAATTTAATTATTTTTTTTATTAATCTTGTAAGTTTTAAATTTTTTTATTAAAATATATTATTTTCAAAACTTGTTATATTAATATTGTAGTTTTAATTCCTAAGAGTAGGTCAAATAGACCTACACCATGCGGATGCATCTCGTCTCTCTTGAAGAGACAACATCCAACATGGAAAAGATGCCGCCTCTTCAAAAGACGACCTCTACCCAAATATAATGCAAATGCCACCTGGGTATAGTGACAGCCCCAATGTTCTTGATTCTAATAGGGTTTAATGGATAACAAAATTGATGGCTAAATTTAAATGGTCACTTTGAAATATGGCCAAGTGAAATTTTTATTGGACAAATGACCAAATGATAAATTGAAAAATTAATTAAGATAATACAATTGACTAAAATACCCTCCCTACCGAATCGGATAAACCAAATCCTAAAATCGGATAAAATAAATCTTAAAATTATGGTGTATTTGAAAACATATCAAAAAGGAAAATCAAAACAACCAAATTGATTTCCTAAAATTGTGGAATAATTAAAACTGATGTATATCTAGAACCTTGAAATGGAGGAAAAAAACTTGAATTTGATTTTCTTTAAGAACAAACTTTCAAATAATAAGAAATTTAATCCAAGGTAATTAAACAACCAGATCCTAAAATCTAAAATTATGGGATAATTAAAATTGAAGTATATCTAGAACCTGAAAGTGAAAAAAAAAAAAAAAAAACTTAAATTTGAATTTTTTTAAAAAACAAACTTTAAAACATTTAATCGATCGAACTTAGAAAATTTTAAATTTTCATACACGCAAGTACTTTGTACTCGATTGATAAACAAAGTGACGATGCGATAGTGAGAGTGCCTCATGATCTTCTTAGAAATCGAAATTTGCACTTTACTCTCACCATATTCTCAAAAGTTTTTATTCTCCACAAAAACAACAATAGTGTGTATTCAACATTGAGCTATGAAAATAATTTATACTCAAACAAGAAAAATCTTTGTGGCACGAGGGACGATTGAGAACTCCTAGTAAACTGACTATAGTTTTGTACAAATACATAGTATATTTGTATTTTCTCTTTAGGCATTTTTGCTTCCATGCCGCCGCCTAAAAGAATAATTCCGTTGTTTCATTGAACTCTTTCAACCATAAAACTTAGAAAGCTTTTGCCATGGAGCTTCAAGTACGTATTGGTTCCGAAAGCATTTTTTCTAGAAATTAAATCATCCTCACATACACTAATTCTGCCATTGACGTTAGTTTTGAGAAGATTAGACAATATTTCAACACCCTAAATCTATCCAAACACACTCAGAATTTCTCTCTCTCACTATCTCAATTAGAACTCTCCAATCAACTTTTGAAATTGTGGCCATGCATGATTGCTCGTCAAAATTTGTACTATCATCATCATTCGACTCCATAGCCGAGCGTTCTATCAACTTCAACTATCTCTTTTCCTTTTTTTTTTTTTGTACTCAATTCCATGGATACAATTAGAGAAGGTTCAACGATGAAACCCATGACATACCTAAATTTGATGAGTTCAATAAGGGAAACCATATAAATATACCTAGATTTTTAATATATGATAACTCAAATACACTAAGAAAAAATGATATAGGTCCATAGGGAACCTCAGTAGGGGATAACTCTTCAGCCTAGATTATCAAACTCTCAAAAATTGCAGTAAGGTTAGCCAACGACAATAGAGTCGATGTCATTAATTTGAAATTGGCCAAATCGAAAAAAGTGGTTATGTTTAGGAATTATACGAATAAAATTTTAATATATTTATTTTTGATTTATGATAAAATAAGATCACGTAACAAATATAAAAGGACAATCCAAAAATAACTATAATTTAAAACTGAAAAAGATAATCCTAAAATGAAATATGAAAATTGAAAAAGTGGGGAGGGAGAGAATCCAATTACAATTTTCGTGAAAGGAGAGAAATGGTAGAGAAGTGGAAGAAAATGGGCTAAAGCTATGGCCCTCCTAAATTTCTTTTGGCCATTTTTCATTAAAATGTGGAGTTGGCTACTTCATAGAATTATGGTGTATTTCTGGCTATCCACCGATTTGGTTAATCTCTGCCGGATGCACTTTTGCTTTTTTTTTTTTTCTTTCTTTTTGCATTTGCCTCTTTTTTTTTTCCTTCTTTTTTAAAGCAAATAAATATTATTTTTCTTTTTCTTTTTCTTTTTTTTAAAAATGAAAATTAAATTGTAATTTTCTTCCTTTCTTAAATAAATTCAAATTTAAATAAGTATTAATTATTAAACACTTTCTACTCTCTTTTCGTGAAAAATAAAATAATCACTATTTTTAAAAATGAACAACAATCAATTTATACCCCTAAACTTTGTAGTTGTATTAATTAAAACTTTAAACTAATAATTGTATCAATTTAAGCCCTAAACTTTCATAACGAGAGTAGAAAGTGTTTAATAATTAATATTTATTTACTTCAATGTGTGTGAATAAAAAATAACACTAAACTACAATGTGCGTTAAACATTGTAGTAAATAAAAATAAAAAATAAAAAATAAAAAAAAACCTAAACATTTTTTTATGTACTACAATGTGTGTTAATAAAAAATAAAAACAATCATAACGAGTGAATGTAAAAGAAAGCAATAAAATGGATAGACAAAGTTTATTAGTACCCCTGGAAGCACAACTTTTATTCATTAACACACAACATTGTAGTACATGAAAAATAACTGCCAAATATTCAATACTAAAAGCTACTTAAGCTTACTCTTCCATTTATTTTATTAATATGAGTAGCTTAATGAGTAGCGTTGTAAATTCAAGGTCCAATATTTTGACGGACTTAGATGGAGATACTATTAGGAATTCCTCGACCAGTAAGTCCTTCAGTACTTGATGGAATGAGCAAGGTGTATGGTACATTAACAGGACCATATCGATTTTTCAGGTTGACATCTTGATTCCTTTTAGTAATTCTTTCCTCAACTTCAAATACATTTTTTCCAAATTTCTCAAAAGCTTCCAATGCATTTTCATCTGATGTCCAATCCACGCTAGCTCTTTGTCCAAGATAGACTTCATCAGAAGCATGTCTTGACAAAATTTCAATTAGAGAAACACCAAGGAGAACCTGGAACTGCGAATTGATTGTATTGAGGAAAGCCTTCTCCGGGTTTGACTCAAGTTCCTTATACTCAGGAGTGCCTACTTCAGGCATAAATTTGCGACTTACAGTTGGTCTATTGGGAACATAGCCTCCATATGGATATTGTCCAAAGTTAATTGCTGCATGTAGAGCTGAAGCAATCCATATGATAATAGTGCATGATTCAATTAGGTCCTTTAGAGTTTGCATCTTTGGCCACCATGGTTCATCTTTCTTATCAGAATGACCTTTCTCTCTTAGTTCCTTCCACCAAGATTGGAGTTCAACATCATTCTGAATCTCCTTGTCATCTTTGTAGTAAAGAAAACAATAATCTGTTACCCATGTTTTGATTGTTGACCATATTTCAAATCCATCAGCAGCAAATGGATAATCTTCTATTAGCAATCGAAGTCCATGTGGAGAAGTTGAGTCCTCAATCGCTACCCCTCTAGAGAAATAAAGAAACAGGAAGTTAGCATATTTTTTCACTCACTTCGATCAACCCATAAATAATACATATAGATAAGAAAATTCATATCTATAATGATCAACCTCTTAATTAGATTGCAGGTAGTGCTTGGTCCGGAAAAGTCCATTCCTTATATACGTGAGATGATAGCTCCATGGCATACTTTGATTGAAAATGGGTGGATTCAAGAAGACCATCTGCATTAATAAGGATTTGTCTTGCAAATGCATTTATGAACATGTTATCCTTGTAATGGGGAACAAGTAACTTATGAATTGGATGAAGCACACTCAATTGTCGATGTGTAGCAAGCACAAAAGGCTCCAGTACTGCATGGGTTTGCAACCTACAACAGTTCATGAGTGTTGACTTCACAATATATCTTTCAAAAAAATGAAAAAAAAAAAAAGAAAAGAAAAAACAAATCAAAATAGTAACTGGAAGAGTTTTGTACCAATGGCTATTAAGTTGATGATATCCAGCATCATTTACAGCCACGTAAGCCTTAGCTAATTGCCAAATTGAATTTTCAACTCCTTTCTCCGCTGGAAAATATAGTTTGCTAATGGCACCGAACTCATCTCCTTGAGGGTGTGGCAAGCTGAGTTCAATAACCAATGGCCTCAATGTACCATCAGCTTTCAAAAAGAGCAATGTCCTTGTAGCATAAGCTTTTGCTTCCATTGAGTTTATTCTTCTCAAAAATGGCATAAGCGAATCATGATGATCCAATATGTAGAGTTTGTTTTGTTTGATTGCCTATTCAACCAAATCAACCATATATTTTTTTTCATTTTCATGGTTAAATAGAAGAAAGTTATTAAACTTTGGTTTCAAGTTCATTGAATTACCTCATCTACAGAAAGTCCATCTAAATCATTCTTTATGTGTTCCTCTGTTATGGTGCTATTTTGATTCCCATAAAGTTTTGAGTCTAGTTTGCTCAATGGTGGAAATCGCTGTGAAGTAAGTGAAATGGAAACAAATTAAACTAAGCCTTTAAAGAAACAAAAAAAGAAAAAAAGAAAAAACAAAGGAAAACATAGAAATTAAATATCATTACTTCAAGACGACAAATCATAATAGGGTTAACTCCTGCTAACATTTCTCTTGCAAATTCTTCATCAGTCCTCCATGCAGTCTTGTCATCTATACCATATCATGGGACCTTAGCAATTAATAACTTGATTGTGATGATATGCATGTTTGTATGGGACTTTAATTTTTTGATATGGTACGTATCCACGGGTTTATACTACGTGTTTAAATATATATATATATAGAGAGAGAGAGAGAGAGAGAGATCTTATTGTATGAAAAAGAAGCCACCTAAGAAAGTAACTACGATAAGATCAATTGAAAATGTTGCAATACAAGCTCAAAATAGTGATTACAAATATGGAAAAAAGTTAGAACGATTAAATTTAATAAAATGCTATCATTTTTAGAATTGAACATATAGGGACGCTTGAAACCATTTTCAAAATATACATGGTACCATTTGCAAAATTAAGAAACTGCAAAAGTATATTTGTAATTATCTTTCATATAAGCCAAAGTGAGCATAGCTTGGCGGTAATTGACATGTACTGCCTCCCTTGAAGTCGAAGATTTGAATCTCCATTCCCCCACATTTGTTGCACTCAAAGAAAAAACTATCCTTCATATAAATTAAGGATTACTACACAAAAAGTTGAAAACTTATGCCCTATTTGATAACCATTTGGTTTTTAGTTTTTGAAAATTAAGTCCATAAATACTATTTTCACCTATCAGTTTCCTTGTTTTGTCATCCACTTTTTACATGTCTTTTCAAAAATCAAGCAAAGTTTTGAAAACTAAAAAAAGTAATTTTCAAAAACTTGTTTTTGTTTTTTAAATTTGGCTAAGAACTCAAATGTTTTCTTAAGAAAGATGAAATTCATTGTCGAGAAATGATGAGAAAACAAACATAATTTTCAAAAACCAAATGGTTATCAAACGGGCCTAACAAACCACTAATAAAAAATTGATGATTTGGTAATGAATATTATTTCTCTTAAAAAAAATGTTTATACCTTTGACCACTTGGGGAACTGAAAATTTGAATAAACTTTCACCATCTGGCCTTAGAAGTTCTTTCAACATCTGTGGTGTAAGGCCCTCGGACAGGTTCTTAAAGACATTTGAAGGAATAGGAAATCCTCCTTCAAAGAGATTATCAACCTCTTTGAATCTATCAAGATCCTTATCAATGAAGGCTTGAATCCCTGGCTGAACCGATGAAGCAACTGCCTTCAATGAAAAGCCAAGAAAATCTGACATCTTCAAGTGTCCAAAATTTTCATCTCATGGTACATAAATGTTGAAGCTTGAAATTACTGACAATCTACTCTCAGTGTGGGGATCTGTAAATTAAATTGAAAGATAAGATTTTTATTACAAAGTCTTTAATGCAAGTTGAAAATTTTAATTCAAGTTTTCCCTACCTTTTCTTGATGGTTTTCTTCCCGTTCTTCCTCTGCGAGGGTAAGGATACTGGGTAGACCCTCCAAGAGTTGGACGAGCAAATTTATCACCTTTGTCTGGTTCACCAATGTCATTGTAGACATCATAGTCATAGATTCTATCCCATTCTTTACGCTCTCCTGTTCCATCTCCTCTAAGATTCAATAATTCTTCCTCTCTATACTTGCGAAGTGGATTTAGTGTCTCACTTGGAAGATATGGCTACATAAATAACTCATGATAAGAATAAAAAATATATCATTGATACCATTCAGAAGTTGTGTTCTTATAAAATTGACTGGTTTATATAAAGGAAAAACACCGATGCTCTTTTTGATAACCATTTAATTTTTATTCTATTTGATAACTATTTGTTTTTTAGTTTTTGAAAATTAAGCTTATTAATACTATTTCTACCAATAAGTTTCTTTGTTTTGTTCTCTACTTTCTACCAATGTTTTAAAAAATCAAGCAAAGTTTTAAAAACTAGGTCTGTTTGATAACCATTTGGTTTTTGTTTTTTGAAAATTAAACTTATAAATACTACTTTTCACTCATGGGTTTCCATGTTTTCTTATCTACTTTTTACATATGTTTTCGAAAACCAAGCCAAGTTTTGAAAACTAAAAAATAATAATAATTTTCAAAAAATAGTTTTTGTTTTTGGAATTTTGCTAGAAACTCAAATGCTTCCTTAGAAAGATTGACAACATTGTAGAGAAAATGAAAACTATTATAGAAAAATTGTGAGAAAACAAGCACAAAAAACTAAAAACTAAAAATCAAATAGTTATCTAACGGTGCGTAAGTAATTCTCACTTATTAATACATAAAGCCCAATAAACATATCTTGCAGTCAAACAAAATGAAATTTCCAAAAAGGTGAACGCAAGAGATTCACATGAGGTGACATAAGTAAATAAGCCTCTACTTGACCCTCCAAAAGATAAAGATATACAAACATCTATTTGGTCCTAGCAATCTTCGCATTTAATTTGTAACAAACTAATAGATCTGACTAAATAGCATGTCTTTCCAAAAAAAAAAAAAAAAAAATAGGTTCACCTCTAATATAAATAATTTAGTTCGACTAAAGCAAAAGTATCTCAGTTTTTGGATAAAGGTTAAAAGTTCAAACTCTCCCTACTATACTATTCCTCTAAATTTTACAATTCTATATTAATTGTTTATGTGTTGAATTGATCTTCTACTAATATCCAAGCGAAGAGTATATATTTAACAAATCAAACATTATTTAAACCGACTACTTAAACCTACCTTGTTGGCAAAGAAAATACGAGTTCTCTCGTAATTTCTCCTAGGGTAAACCCAAGAATTACAGTCGAAATGGACTCTTCCATAGTTAGGAACATTCTCAAGAGTGAGAGACTTGAGGAAAAACTCGGTGAAATGTCCATTTTTTATGTAGAAAGCTCCTGGAAATCCAAAGTCATCTTCCCATTCAAATTCAATTTGGTACACAGACTCTCCGGCAAACCTCGGCGGAAATGAGGTGAGCCACCTTTGCAAGCGAGCTTCCTTCCCAAGCTTCCCTCGCGAGTCATTTGCTGTTTAAAAACATCACGAAATGTTTAAGAAGCTCATAAAAATTGGAAAAAGTAAATACGAGAGAGAGAAAGAGAGAGAGAGAGAAGAGGTACAAGACTTAGTAGCACTGATGAGTTGAAGAAAGATTCCAGCACCCAAAAACTCAGCGATGTTATCAATAGCGTTAGAAGAGATTTGGGTAAAGTCCAGAACATTTTTTCTCATCAAAATCAACTTCCCTTTAATATACTTCTTCCCAAAGAACGTCCCAATAATCTGAGACATTTTTTCTTCTCTCTCTCTCTTTATGCAAATAACTGAACAATGCTGCTGTGAAGAGGATATGAATTTCCTCTGGTATTTATAGCACAAAAAAGTTGGCCACTGTTGATTACTATTAGCTCTCTCTCTCTCTCTCTCACAAGTTTCTTAGATACATAGTGAAGGGAAAGTGACATGAAATATGAGTTTAAGTGTGCTCATCACTCTTGGACTAAATCACATCTAAAATAGAAAAAAGTTATTCAATCAAGCTGCCACTACACCAAATAATAGATATAATAGCATTTAAATTATAGCATTCAAACAAAATGCAATTAAAATGGTTACGCGCGTTTTCATTTTCACGGAAAAAAAAGGCGCGTTTTCAATTTTTTTTTGTTCTTTATCAGATTGTAGTGCGCACCCTCCTTTATCAAAATACCCATTTTCATTTTGGCACGCCTTCGTCTCCTTGAATCTCTAGCTTTCTGGCCCTTTCAACCCTAGACTAATTGCCTCCTCTTTCACTTATATTCTTCGTCCCTTACACTTGAATCACAATCCAATCTCCATTTTTGCATGCTTGAAGCTCTTGCGGAAGGTCGTAGACGAAATAGAGAATTCGTTCGTAGAGCATGAAGTTTGGTTCGATTATGAAGACGAAGAGAGCCATCAGTCACTAAACGACCACAGCAAATCATCATCATGATTAAGCACCATTTCCAGACCTCTAAGCTCCAAATCTGCTTCTATTCTCTTGAAGCAATTCGAGAGTTAGGGCACAAATTAAGCAAGGGATTATGGTGAGAAACAATATCCATTCGATTAATACTCGTTTATTGATCTTCTTCCTCTTTACCTTCCTTTTCTGTCTTCATTTGCCTTCGACTTCGTTTAATTGGTCTGATTTCTTCATCTTTGTACTTTGATGAAGATGAAGAACTTGAGTCTCCTTCGGATGGAGGTTGTAGGATGTCTATGGATTCGAGGATGGTTCTGGGAGTGGAAAGAGGGAAATTAGGTTTTGAGAAGTTGAGACGACAGAGGGATTTTGTTATGGATGGAGATGGTGAAATTTGTTCCTTCTTTAATGATTGTTTGGCCGGTGGGTTGATAATGAGGACTAGATGGTCGTTTTCTACTTTTCGGACCTCCATGATTGAGGATTGGTTTATTTTTGAGTGCTCTCTTTTGAGCTCTGATCTTGCTAATGGAAATTTATAGGTCGATTTACAAAGAAAGGGAAATGTGAAGTAAAAAATACATCAAGGTGGTAAAAAGTTTAAGGTTGTCGACAATTATTTTTTACAAGGTATCCCTCCTCTGTTATATCTATCGCTAAAGGATGCTTTTCGTTTTTTCAGATTTTTTTCTCCAACATATCTTCTGTAATATTCATCTTTCTATCCCCTCTCCTATTGACTTTTTCATTTCTTTCCAGCATACATTCTAAGAACTTTATCAACAAAGGAATTTAACTTTGAGAATCCCAACTACAAATCTATAAGCTTGTGAAGATCAAGAATAGAGATTAAACTATACAACATTTCAGAGACAAAAGATTTCTTAAGATAAATCTTTTCTATTGTACAAACTTCTCTAATATAAGATTAGTCATCATTTTCTGTACCCTTCTATGTAGAAAATCCAGTAGTTTGCTATGTTTATCATCAAGTGAATTTGTGAGCTTAAATGAGCTAAAAGAAGCTTAGAAATATAATTAAGAACGAAGAAAAGAAAACAAAATTTATGCTATTTGAATTACTTCTCCTTTCCTTGTTTGGAAAATATTATTTTTTTCATTCCATACATATTGAATGCATTAATGGTCTCATATTACCATTTTACTTATTTTCTTGCTTGCAAACACCTACAAGTATAATGATTGTTGTTCTTGTGGTTTAGTTCACAGGAGTATAGGTTGGAATATTATTTGAGTTTACTAGTGAGCATGTAAATTATATTGCATTTTCTATGGTTTCTGGGAGAAATTCCAGCTAGTTTCCTCATTATAATTCCTTAGTAAGTGCCAATATGGGGGACAACACTAGATTATGATTTCTTTTTCTTTTTCTTTTTTTTTAAATTATAAGATCATGTCTTTTCATTTAAATATTTCCAACAATTAATTAATTTTTGATTCTTTAGTCCTAATTTGTTTGTATTAAAACTTTTCTTCTGAGTTTTTGTTGCATGATCTTGTTGGTTAGCTTGTTCTCATGACATAACCACTTTATATGTGATAAAAGATCTTAATGAAAGTTAAGCTAGGAAATTATTTTTATACAAGCATACTGTTATTTTAAGAAAAAATAAGTCAATTTTCTCCTTAAATTTTCACTGCCCAAGTCTTTGTTGTATTCTGTTTCTAAACATTGGGATAGTCTTAGTAATGCACAAAGTTACCAATTTATCTTGAAATGAGCTGTGTTTGGAGGGAATGATAGCCTTCAAACAAACAAGAGAAACACATTTTGTCATATCTATGGTATTCAAATAAAACATTACACTAAAAAATGTACAAGGACTAAGACCCAAAAAAATTTAAACATCATCGTCTAAAATCATAATCTAAAAAAATGTCCAAGCAGGCTATGGGTGATATTGAAATATTTTCCTCTTTCTTCTGTTTTCTTTTAGATTTTTTTGAAAAGATTCTATATCACACAAATTCTCTCTTGTCTAGTTTAGGTTGTGGCATTGCGGTCTTTTGGATAAGAATTAGTGGTACTACTCTTAATTGTTGGAATTTGAAGAACTTATAGTCTTTTATTTGGTCTTTAAATAAGCTAATTTATCATTATATTTACACGGTTCTTGGAGTCAGTTAATGTTGACTGATTGATATATTTATGTCTGGTTTTTGATCCTATGCTATAATGTGATAGATCTTATAATTTGATCAACTTAGTTGGTTAAGTTTAGTTCACTTGAAGACTAGTTTGTTACAAGATCCATGGTTTTCATATACTTTTCCAACTGCGAGGCTATTTTGAAGGGTTTGAGTTTTCTTTTGCAATTTCTAAATAAGAGAATTGAATTGTCTGAATGTTTCATTTTTCCTGTTTAAACTTCTTTTGGACTTGGATAATAATATGTAGTCTATTATGTTTTAGCATTTCTCTACTTTCCTCTTTTTGCCTTCCATACTCCAAAAGAATTTTATCTAGAGTTAGACCTGATGTGCTTTGTTTTGGAAGATTAGGAATTGAGTTGGGTTGTAACTAGAAGCACCAATAAAGTTAACAATCTTCGAGATTAGGAACTGTGTAGCTTCAGTTGACAGTAGTTGGAGTATTTAATTAGCTTCAGTTGACACCAGTTGCAGTACTTAATTAGCTGACGTTGGTAGGATTAGTTCCTTATCTTGGTACTTAACAAAATGTACCTAGCATGCCTTCTTTAATTTTATTCCTAATTGTCTTATAATTGCATACTTTTAGTTTGTGATTACCAGGCTTTTAGTTTCATATTTGCTTCCCTAAATGAGTATGTGAATACTTAAGTCCAAGCTATAAATCACTTTTATGCTATACAGTTTATACATGGATTCTAATTTCTTGCAAACAAAAACTACAACTTAATTCAAAGTATGTTGCAATTTCAAAGTGCAGTGGACTTTATTTGGCTATTTGGAACATTTTCTGAGTTGATCTCAACATAATAAATGATGTTGTTCTTTCCCTTGTCTATTTAACAGGTAATAATTTTGCTATGATTCTTTTTGCAGTTTTAGAAGAATTTAATGTGCAGTTATGTTTGTTTTCCATATTCAATGAGCATGTTTTTATAAGCATAGTCATTGATCTTTCCTATGTGATTACTCATACTGAATGTGTTTATTTAGGTTGTGTTTGTAAATATGTGTTTTCATCTTTTCACTAATTTGGAACTTGATGAGTTTGTTGAGTGCGTGAATCACACCATTAGCTACTTGAAGTTTCTATTTTTCACAATCCTCAGTTTACTTGTCACAAATTACAATTGGTTAATATGAATACTTTTGTTTTGACTATATCAGGTGACAATGATTTATATTGCAACTAAACATGGATATAAGCTTGTTGTTTCATTCCTTTCCAACATTTCAATATCAAGCAGATGCCATCAATTTTGGACCTATGTTTTGACAAAGTTGTGCTTGTGAGTGATATTACTCAAAGGTTTTTCTCATTTTCATTTCCTTCTATTATTTCTCCTTTAGTTCTTAAGTGGTGTTTTTTCTTTTCTTGAATTAATTGAGATTTTTTACTATGTGATTGCTTTGTTGGTTAACAATTTTATGGCACATATACCTCAATCTATTAAACCTCTTCTAATTTAATGATGATCAACTCTTGTAGGGACTTGACTTTTCATCCAACTTTTGGCAAATTCCTGATTATCTTTTGGTATGGAAGCTTTTGACATTTCAGCATTATCAATTTTGTTATTTCTTATGTGTCCCTTCGGGGACATCCGATAAAATTGGAACGATAAAGAGAAGATTAGCATGGCCCCTGCGCAAGGATGACATGCACAAATCGAGAAATGGTCCAAATTTTGTTATTTCTTATGTGCTTAAGAACTTCATTGAGTTGTTTTAGATTATCTTTTTATGGATATGATGCATGATTGATTCTTTACATGGTTATTCAACTAATATGTACATTTGATTGTAGGTATGTGTGTCTAAAGTGCAACATGATAATCTGAACAACTACAGAGCAACGACAATGGAGCATTTCATTCAAGAAAAGTGCAAGAAAACAAGAAAGAACAACTACCTTTTTTTTTTTTTTTTTTGACATAAAAAGAACAACTACCTTAGTCGATAGATTGATATTATTGTGTATATATTTTTGTGGAGGGCAATGTGAATCTTGTATAAATGGTTATTTAGATAGTTTCATTTTGATGGTTTATATATTTATTATTTAACTTTTATTATGCAACAAGGTATGAAACCATGAAGAATAAAATTATGAAGATATTAGGAAAGTTATAATAGATTATGATAAGAATATTCATCAAATGCTATAAAAATTTTATAAATGTTATAAATAGAAAAAAAAAGACCATACAAGCCTATTATAGCTTTCATTTCAACGTATAAAATAAAAATTTATAGATATAAATAAATGATATCATTGACAAACAATAGCTTTTTATTTTTGCTATAAAAAGCTTTTTATAGCTTTTATAAAATGCTATCATACATTTTATAAAGAGAAAATTATGTTATCAAAAGGTTTTTATTATAGCATTTTTATAGCTTTTATAAAATGCTATAAAAAGTCAGACGTTTTATAGCATTTATAAAATGCTATGAAAAGTCTTAGACTTTTTATAGCGTGGAGGACTTTGAAAAAACGCTATAAAAGACCTATGATAGCGTTTTTTTGAAGCTATCATAGATCTTTTTTCCTGTAGTGTGCCATAATGTTGAAGTCTCTTAATAATCATTAGATGTGGGTTCGAAAATCTGCATGCCATTAATAACCACAAATTCAAAGTATTTTTACAATTTATCTGTCGTTCTAATCGTGCAAAATTGTCAATCACATTGTAGCGATCTCTACCTCCATTAATAACTCTTGATTGAAGATTTGAATGCCCACATTCAGTTTTTTTTTTTAGTTCAACAATATGTGGGAGTGGAGATTATGGAACTTTCGACCTCTTGGTCTAGGATATATGTCTTAACCAGTTGAACTATGGTCAAATCAACATGCCCACATTCACCTTTGTAATGCTATACTCTAAAACAAATGCATACACATTTATATATTTAAAAACGTGACTTTTTTTTTTTTTTTTGAGTTCAATATGACTTAAACTTACGTGAAGACATTAGTTTTATTTATTTGTTTTTTTTTTATTTTTTTTATTGTTGTAGGCTCTTGAATGTCAATTCTATCCATGGTATTAAATTTCCGTCGACATGTCGATATTTCCATCGATATTTTCATATGTCCATGGATTCGACATCGACATAAGAGGGGAATCAACATTTCCACTATACCGTACAAAATTAATGAAATATTAAAAAAATAGTAAGAAAATGTAACTTAATGTGAATAGAATATTGTAACAAGTATTTTAGCCAATTTAAAAAGTGTAAAATGTTCATTTATTAATTTAAATATTTTTTTTTTGAATTTTTTGTTTTTAAAATTTTTCCAGAAATATCCATCGACATCGACATTTTATCGATATTTTCATCGACATTTCCATAAAATTGAAACTTCGACATTTCCGTCGACATCGACATTTAAAACCTTGGTTCTATCATGTTTGAATTGTAACAGTAAAAAAATTTGAAAAAAAGTCAAATGTGTAACATAGATTGATCTTAATAATCTCTTTATCATTATGGAATATTATTCAAATTTTAGATCTTGTAAATTTAACTTAATGAATAGTGTGTTTGGAATAATTTTTGAAAAAAAAGTTTTTTAAATAAAATCTATTTTTCTATAAGCACCATTGAAAAATTAATAATTTAATGTGTGTTTGGCCAGGATTTCAATAGCATTTTAAACAAAATATAAAATTGTGTTATCAACTTTGAAATTTTAGAATTTAAAAATATGTTTATGTTTTTAATTTTTAAACTTAAAAGAAAAAAATATATTAAAGTCACAAAGTTTCTTCTATATTAAAACATTTAAATGAAAAAAGTGCACCTTTACAAACTTCTCATTTTTCATAATTTAACATTTGCATATGGCTTTAAATGAGTTTTTTTTTTTCTTTTCTGAATGAAAAAACCACTTTATAGAAACTTAGGTTCTTAACTGTGCTTTTAAAAAGAATCAGCTATAGTTATGGATTAAAACGACCCCAGCATTCCCTAAGAGTGAAGACTGTCCCTACAAACCAACACGAGTCCTTTCAACATGTTTTTTCCTCACTCACATGCTTCCTATGAAAATTTTCAAGAGGTCACCTAACATAGGATTGCTCCAAGCCAAGCACGCTTAACTTTGGAGTTCCTATGATTGAGCCACCGAAAAGGAAGGTGCACATTGTTGGTATAGGTAGTAGCTATCAATTCTTTTAAGCCTCTTCTTAACCATGCCTTGCATAGCCTCAGGATCCCTCTCATTCGGATGTGGTCTCGGTTCATTCATGTACCCCTCTTAACCTCGGGCGTTACAGAAAGGTTAAACATAGACATTAAAAATTAGTTGATATCTTCAATATCTCATATAAATATCCCTGAAACATTAAAGATATCATCAATTAGTCACTAGAATGAATATAAATACTCTATAACTTAATTAATTAAGTAGTGAAACAACTTAATTATTAATTAAAATATTTATTTTTATAAATTTTTAGATTAACAAGAATATCCGTCAATAATGATATCTCATCAATATATCTATAAAATTGAAATATCTCATCAATATATCAATAAAATTGAAATCTCGATATCGAACATCAATATTTTAGTCAATTTTTTATGTTTAAAAAGTAGGTTACAATGTTTGATAAATTAATAGTAAATTTTTTTTTTAGTACAACAAATGGGGTATGTAGATTTGAACATTTGACCTTCAAAAAATGAATATATGTCAATTACTAATGAGCTAAGCTCACTTTATCAATTAATAGTAAATTGTTGTGATTTAGTTATAAATGACTAAAATAAACATACTATTTTAAAATTTTCATAATTATTTGTTGATAATCTATGAATTATGGAAGTTAATTAGTTAATTTTGCATGCTTTCAATTTAAATTTAAATTTTGTTTACTCTGAATTATTTGTTAAATATTAGGAGAAATAATTTTTATAACAATTTGTATTAAAAACAAGTTATTCTGATATTTTTTTAAAGGTTAAGTTAAACAAATCAATTTGAAAAACTAGTAGATATGATTTAATTCTATGAAAAAAGATACTAGATACGCATGAAATCGAAATTTAAATTTATTGTCAATTTGAGCATAGTTCAGAGAATAAAGCAAAAATTATCATCCAAAAAGTCGATGGTTTAATATTTCATACTCTAATTATTGAACTAAAAAAAAAACTAAACTGAAACCTATTGGAGAACAAAATTGAAACTTTGTTAGCCAAAGGTGCTAATTTTACCAGACTTCACTTTTAAAAATTGTCGTGAACAAATTTTGTAAATGAGTGTGTTGAGAATAGTGATTTGAAATAGATTCATTCACAATAAATTTTATTAAATACAAAATGGGATTAAAATTCTCTCATAATCAATTTGAATGCTCACAAAATCAATCTCAAACAGATCTTTATATGCACTAGAAATAACTTCTAATTTATTTTAAAAAGAAACCATTTATGTTTTACCCCTATACTTGATGAATCAAATTTGACCTTAAAGTTAATGTTTTAATTTAATCAAATTGAATCATAAACTTAAATAAGAGGGGAAATAAATACCTTTCACTAGTTAGATTTTATTTTTATTTTCTTAAGATTTATTTCTAATTTTGGGCGTTCTTTATTGTGGGTTATTACTTCTTTTGTTAGATGATTTTCCACAAAATTTAGACATTTTGGTATCAAGTTTGAGCTTTTTTTTTTACATGTTTAATTTTCTAGTATTTTTGGTTACGAAATTTTCATGAATGGGTTTAAATAGTTTTTTTTTAGTTCAACAACATGGTGGGATGAGGGATTCGAATCTCTAATTTCTTGGTCAATGATACATGTCAATTACCATTAAACTATGCTCATTTTGATGGATTGAAATACTTTTGTCTTAGTTTTGAGTGTTTTATTAAATAATTTTGTCCAAATTATTAGTTGGTTTAGAGAAAATTTTCTTATTTAGTTTTGACAAAATATTAATTTTATTCAAGTACTCAACCTGAGTTTCACATGGCAATAGTAGTATATTTATTAGTTGGTTTAGGTCCTTTAGGGACAATTTTGTTTTTGGTGGAAAATGTGTTTTAAATAAAAATATTCGTTTATTTTTTCTAAGACACGTTTTTTTGACATATTTTTACTAAATAATAAACAAACAATATTCTATGTGCAGCCGCCTATTTAGATCATAACATCAAAGACAGTGATATTTAATTTAGATTAAATTACATTTTTGGTCCTTTCATATTTGAGGATTGTGTCTATTAAATATTTAGATTTTAAAATTGGACAATCAAGTCTTCGAATTTTATAAAATAGGTCTATGGACTCTCTTCACGTATTGTTAATGGATGAATTACGTGAAAATTTTTAATATTAAAATAATAAATTTTTAATTAAAAATAATAATAAACTCTTATCTCTCTCCTTCCCTTTCCCCTTCCTCGAGCTCTGGCGCTGGCATCCCTCCCCCCTATTGGCTATTTTTTTAGGGCTCGTTTGATAACGTTCATGTTTCCTGTTTCTTGTTCATGTTTCTCATTTTTCAAGAAACAGACATGTTTGATAAACCATCATGTTTATTGTTTCTAAATTTTTTAGAAACGTTTATAAAAAAAAGGCAGATTTTGAGAAACTTCAAAAAGTAGTTTCTCAAATTCTGTTTCTGTTTTTTTTTCTTCAGGTTTCATGCATATATTCTTATTTCTCTTTTTACCCATCTCTCCTCTCTCTCTTCTTTTTCTCTCTTCCATTCTATTTTTTTTCTTTTAATACTTTTTAATCTTTTTGTTTTTTTCTTCTTTTTTATTTTTATTTTTTGATTTATTTCTTTCTATTCGATCTCTCTATTTTATCATAATATTTTTTCTTTTAATAGTTCATTATCTTTTTTTTTCTTTTTTCCTTTTTACTTCTCTCTTTTCGTTTATGTTTTTATTTTCTCTCTTATTTTCTTATTTTGTTTTACTTTACATTAACGAGCTTATAGTTATTATTTTCTATTTAATTCTCTATTATTTTTCCTTTTGGTACAATTTTTTTATTAAATAAATAAACTAATAATGTATTTTATGTTTACCATTAAATGTAAAAATATATACACATTCTCTCTCTTTTTCTGATTGTACTTTCGTGTATTATTGGCTAATGCATTTTTAAAGAAAAAATAAAAATAAAGTTTATTATTAAATTAAAGAAATGTGGGTATGTTCGATTGTCTGACCTTAGCAATTTACAAATTCGTTTAATTGAACTAACTCTTGTTAGTCAAAATCGTTCAAGGTGAATTGATTGAAGTGAGAAATAACATTGCAAATCAAATTTGAACAACATTTGAAGGATAAAATTTATTATTATTATTATTATTATTATTATTATTATTATTAATTAGGTGTTAGGCCTTAATAAAATACTATAACCTCTTTATAATTGTTTTACATTTATTTTAATGCATGTTATATGTTTTATTATAGTATATTCACTAAATTTTCTTTTTACCAAAAATCAAGAAACAAGAAATAGAAATAGTTATCAAACATGTTTCTGTTTTTAGTTTTTAAAAAACAGAAACAAGAAACGAGAAACAGAAACAGGAAACAAGAAACGAGAAACGAGAACGTTATCAAACGGGGCCTAATTCACTTCCATGTTTCCTTTTTCTGATTTTACTTGTGTGTATTATTAGTTTCCGCTTCCATGTTTCTTTTTTCTTCCCCTTCCTCTTCATCATTTTTTTTCTCTTTTTTCTTCTTCTTTCTTATTTTCTGTCGTTGGTCAACTTCTCGAATCAAGGAAGGGTTGGTCAACTTCTGGAATCAAGGAAAGGAAGGAAAGAGGAGCTCTCCTTCGCTTTAGATCTGAAACGAAGAGAGAGCTCCCTCCTTCGTTTCTGATCAAAAACGAATGAAAAGCTCATTGGAGTCTGAGCTCATCGACGACGGAAAAAAAGAAAGAAGAAGAGGAAAAAAAGACGAAGGAAGAGGAGAAAGAAGTAGAGAAAGGGAAAAAAAGACAAGAATAACCAGTGAGGGAGGCATGCCGACGTCGGAGCTGGGGAAGGGGAAAGGGGAAGAGAGGCACGAGTGGAGGTGGAGGGGAAGGGGGAGAGAGAAAATATTTTTTTAATAATTATTATTTTTATTTTAAAAAATTATGATTTTAATATTAAAAATTGTCACATCAGCCCCCAGTTAAAAAAATAATGATGGGAGACTGAATAGACCTATTTCTTAAAATTTTGAGGACTTGTTTTTTTCATTTTAAAACTTAGAAACTCAATAGACACAATCTCTGAACCTGAACCTGTGGGACTTGAAAGGTAATTTACCCTTTAATTTAGTATTAGTGAAAGTGTATGTATGCATATATGACAAATATTTTCAATGCAGACATTTCCCATATTCATTTACATTTAAATGTACCTAAAAAAAAGTTACATTTAAATGTTTATTTTTTCTCACTGTTTAATATTTTTATTCCCTGGCGTTATTAATCTTACAAATTTATAAATTTAATAAATTCATATGATCTTGACAATGTGTATTTTCTTTTCAGGTTTCCTGGTTAATTTCTTTATATGTATTGGAAAAAAGTTGTAACTTGCATTTGAAATTTTGTTTTTGGTTTTGGTTTTGTTTTTTATATTTTAGAATAAAAATCTAGTGAATACAGATTTAGTTTTAATGTTGTTAGAATTATTCCTTTAAAAATATTATTGTAATTAATTTCAAGAATGTGTTGTTTTTCTTTCCATTTATGAACTAAACTTTGAATGATAATGTTAATATTTGAAAGTCAACCATCATAATTTCTAAAAGTAATTTTTAGTGAAAAAAGTTACCCCTCTAATTAGCATAGTGAGCCAATTTTTATTTTATTTTTAAATTCCTTTTTTTTTCTTTTCTGAGTTCAACAATTACAAAGATGAGGATTGAATCATCAACCTTTAGAATGGTAATTGATGTTTTTATCCACGGAACTATGCTTGAATTGAAATTTTATTTTTACATTCACTAAATTTAACTTCAACTTAAATGAGTGATGAAATTAATATTCTAAGTTTTCAGGTTAGTTTTGATGATTTATATCTAGCTATGAGTATTCTTTTTGCACCCAACAAAACAATTTATATGAGAACTGTTTTTTTTAACCATGTTACATTAATTTTTAAATGGACTTTAAGAGGCTATTTGGGGCAAGAAGTAGAAGTTATTAAACCTGGAGATGTTTAGTCTTAGTCTGGAGGAAGTTATGAAATTTGTGTTTGGGGTGTAGAGTTGTTTAATCTGAAGTTATGAAATCTATATTTAGGATCCAGAGTTGTTAAACCTAGAGATTTGAAGTCTAAGTTTATGTTGGCTGTTTTTTTTAATAATTTTTTTATACAATTTGTTAAAATTTAATTATTAAGGATTTATTTCTCTGAATTCTAAGATTGAGACTTTTGTTTTTATTAATTTATGTATATTTTATAAATTTCTTTTTAAAAAAAAAAAGAAAGAATTTTGACCAATATTGAGAGACAGTTCTATAATTAAATACGGGTAACCTACAAAAAAAATTGATATGGCAAGTGGCAAAATACATTTTAAACTAATACTTTTTTCGCACTTGCTTTTATTTTATCAAATTTGTTGGTTATGTTGTATCCCATATCATACCAAATCATCACTGATTAGTTCAATCAATTTGATTGTGCCAACAATAAATATATAATTGAAAATTTTCAAAATTCAATAAAAAAATAGACACAACTTCAAAGCTCTTACACTAAATTGATAAGTTAACAAAACAAAGTCACAAATAAACCGTTTTAGGATTTAAAAAAAGGTTAAAAATATCATTTGTCATTCTACTTTAAAATTTATTCTTTTTTAATTGTAGTAATTTTTTTTTGTTTCTGAGTTTTACATTTAGGGGTTGGGGGATTCAAACCTCTGGCCTTTTGGTCGAGGGCATATGCCAATTATCATTGAGCTGTGCTCACTTTGGCTTAGTCGCAGCGCAATTTAAATGTCAAATTTTAGTCTATGTACTTGGATCTTAAAAATAGCCAACACCTGGTAGTTTGCAATTAACTTCCATTTTTTACTTAACTAGAATAAATAAACAACCTCTATCCAAGAAATGACATAATATGAATACATTGAGCACTATGTTTTTTTTTTTTGGAACTTAAATCCAAACACTGAGACTATGCTTTTAAAAGTTAGGTTAAATTACAAATTTAGTTCTTGAACTTTTGTGTTTGTGTCTAATAGGTCTCTGAACTTTAAAAAATATCTAATAGATTCTTGAACTTTCAATTTTTTGTCTATGAAGTCTTTAAACTTTTAAAGTATCAAATTGGTCTTTGAGGTTTCAATTTTTTGTCTAATAGGTCTTTGACATATTAATATTTTTTAAAATTAAAGAATCTATTAGACATAAATTTTAATTTTTTTTTCTAATAGGACATTAAGTTTTATACTTTGTGTCTAATACGCCAAGGACTTATTAGACACAAATTTGAAAGTTTATAAATTTATTGGACAAAAAATTAAACGTTTAAAAACTCATTAAACACTTGCCAATACGAGTATAGCTCAACTGACATAAAATATGAATTATCGACCAAGAGGTCAAAGGAAGTTCGAATCTCCCACACCCACATTCTCAAAAAAAAAAAAAAAAATTTGAGAGACCTATTAAATACAAAATTGAAAGTTCAATTATCTATTAGACATTTTTTAAAGTTCAGAGACTTATTCGACACAAATATGATAGTTCGGAGATTGAAATTGTAATTGAACCTAAAATCTATTGTAAATAGAGAGATAAAATTAATAAGACCGAAAGTATAAAATATAAAAACTAAAATGGTAATTTCAAACAATAAAAGGAAAAAACTCTTTATTCATACAAGGAGCTAACTCCATGGTCTCTTCGTTTTGGTGAGGACATAATATTTCTTCCATGAAAAATACACATTTTTTATTTTCAACGCCACGTTTTCGGACATCTTTTTTCAAACTAATAAATAATTCTCTACATGCGATACCTTACTTGGAGGGAAATGAACCTAGCCACCTAACAAATAAAGCCATTTTAAATTTCACTAAAGAAAGAAGCATGACTTTTGTAAAGTAGAAAATGAAAGAAGCAAAACTTTCATTTTCAAAAGATGGGTCGATCAACATGAGAGATGCAGATACGAATGAGGTTCCTAAATCCTAATATGTAGTTGGACCATCACAAGGTTAGGGATGTCTTTTCCATCACCCGTACAAAATTTCAAGGAGAATTGTAATGCGTAGCAAAAACTATTAGGATATTTATAAATCTAGCAATGGTTTTTGAGATTTGCAAATATAGCAAAAAAATTTAAATCTGATTTCTGTCTTTTTCATTATTCCAATTTTACCTTCATTGGTGTATCAGCCGGATATCAATAGTATATCGATATACTTTATATTTGGTATATCAATAGTATATTTGATATACTTTATGTTTTTTGTTTCACAATATTTTTTTTATTATGCTATGTATCAGTTTATACCATGCTTATTAGGTACATCAATATTAGGTATATTAGTGAAAAGATATACCTAAATAAACTATATCAGTAGTACATCACTGATATACTTCATTTTAGGTATCTTTAATATATTGAATGTGAATATGAATTACTGATATATTGTTGATATACTTCATATTAGGAATATCATTTTATTGATATACTTAAATAAACTATACCGATAGTATATCATCGATATACTTCATTTTAGGCTAAATTATAAAAAATACCCTTGAACTTTTAAAAGTTGCAATAATACACTTGAACTTTCATATACCTTTTAAAATTACCCTTAGAGTAGAAAAGCCATTAGAATGTTGGACGAAAAGTCAACATATTTGCATGACGTTTTTTCATACTTAACTTAGGCAAGTATCCTAGTCACCGCTACGTCGTTTCACGTCATCACCACGTTGACTTTTTGTCCAACATTCTAAAGGATTTCTACTCCAAGGGTAATTTTAAAATGTTTATGAAAGTTCAAGGGTATTATTGTAACTTTTAAAAGTTTAGGGGGATTTTTTAAACAAAGGGAAAAGTTCAGGGGTATTTTTTATAATTTACCATTCATTTTATGTATATATGATATATTAATCAATATGAATTACTAAATTGATATACCTAAATAAAGTATATCAGTAGTATAACATTGATAGATTTCATTTTAGGTATATTTGATATACGAAATATGAATTATTGATGACATACTTTATATTAGAAATGTCATTTCATTTATATACCTAAATAAAGTAGATCAATAGTATATCACTGATATACTTCATTTTAGGTACTTATTATATACTGAACATGAATTATCAATGTACTGTTTATATATTTCATATTAGGAATGTAATTTCAATGATATAGCTAAATAAAGTATATGAATAATATATCATTGATATACTTCATTTAGGGTATATCTGTAACGACCCTAAACTCTTGACACACTAAATGCGGAAGCACGATGGAGTAACCTCGCTCATGCTCAAAATTTCGGCAGCATGACGACGTAACTACGAGAAAACCAAAATTTACAAAGACCTGATAAGAATGAAAACACTTCTAAATTTCAGAGTACAGACTCAACATCCACCAAACTACGGCTAAAATTATGATTCACGCCATAAGAACGACCCGATACTATCCAATTATTGTGCTCGTTTTCATTTGGTGCACTTTCCAATCTAATCCCTGACCACCCTAATTATCACCACCATCATCATTGTTCGACTTCCAACTTTGCCGTTGATTCTTCTCATCACTTCCTCGGTTCTAGGACCCTGCACCACGACCACTGCTCCAACCTCCATTTTTACCTAAACCCGCACTCCAGCTTGTAGGTTTATCCTTATTGTCACCATCATTTGAATTACCATATGGATTCCTTCTCCCATGGCCTCAGCCTCCAAATCCATTTCTATCTGATCTAGACTTCCAATTGTCACCACCTCAACTCCATCCATCGGAGTCACTAATATTTGAACCACCTTTTTGGTTCCACTTCTAGCTTTTTAGCAACTAAGGACAATAGTTAATTTCAACTAAAAAGTTGCTCCCTCCAACTCCTTTGCAAGCCTAAAACGAAGTCTTAATAAAGTTCTCTTCCAAGACTTGAGTTTTGCAGGGTTAAACGTACCTTTGGAGAAAGATCTCACGTACCAAGCTAAGTTGTATAACCAAAGTCTCATGTACTTACCTTTAGCCAAAGCTTACGAAGTTTTGAGTTTCACGTATTGTTAAGATTCTGTTCACCACATCTAACGACTTCTAAACGCAAGTCATGCATACTTGAGTACTCGGAGTCTCAACATATCACTTTCCTTTTTGTCTCTTGAGACCAACAAAACTTTTCTATATCACTTTTATATTTCCTTATATTTTCCTTTATTAAGACCATTAAGACTCTTTTCATCATCGAGAAAAACATTTCCTCAACGAGAGAGAAACATATTTCTGTGCCCAAACCCTTCATAATTCTTTCATTTGAGGTTCCTCATTCCCTACCAATCCAGTATTGGTTTGGTTACTCTCGAACTTCATCATTCTTTTATCCAGATAGGTGAGGAACAATGAAAATCACTTACTTGGTTCACGAACTTTAAACTCAGAAGGAAAGAACCCGAAAGGTAGTTTCCTCTAAACTACCATCCTCAATGCTCAAAGACATTTAAGAGCTTCACCCTACTTAAATCATCCTCTCAATAAAATCGCAACAACACACACATAAATCAACATAAGGGTTACTTCATAACCCACATGCCAAGAAACAATGAACCACAATACAAACATTAACTCTATGCTACTTTTCACATTTGGCAGAAGACAAACATGGCAGTGACGAGGGACCATCTTGCGCTCGAGTATGGAGAAACCGATTCTTACAATGTAAGCAAGTCTACAAAACCTAGAACCTAGGGCTCCGATACCAACTGTAACAACCCTAAAACACACAACAGACTAAATAGGACTTCGATGATGTCTCCATGTAACGCCCAACTTATTTAGGGGCATTAATTTCGAAATTTTAGAATTTAATTTGGAATAATTCTCAAATTGAATTTTTAGTAGGATTAATTTGGAATTTAGAAAGTTTGGAAGGGCATTATTGGAATTTTGATTAAATTGTTTAAAAAAATGAAAATGAGATAAACATCTCTTTTTTTTTTCTCATCCTTATCTTCTTCTTCTTCCCTCCCTCAACTGCATCCTTCTTCTCTTCTCTCTCTCTCTCTCTCTATCTCTCTCTCTCTTTCCTACCGGCAGCCATGCAGTACATCACATATCTCCGTCAGCCACGCAACCGTCCTTACCAGAGCTCAAACGCTCGATCCACTGCCAACCGCTGCATCGCTAGCTGCTGAAAGCTCACGAACCAGTCACCGTCCACTGCTGATCTGCTCGCCATGCTCTCCTTTGAGTGAAGAGCGCTGGAACGCCTCTACTTGCCGCACGCCATCAATCGCCGACCATCGCACCTTTCGTTCTCCTTCTCAATTTCGTACAGACAGCAGTGGGATTGCGTTTAGGGTCCTATTTCGGCGAGCTTGGCATTGTACAACTTTGTTTGGTTCCGATTGGAAGTGGGTAAGTATGCGAATGTTGATTCAAAGTGATTTATGGGTAGTAGAACTAAATTGAATGACGAAATTGGTGATTCGAAACTAACCCATTGACTGTAGGATTCAATTACAGGTTACCATCGCAATTAAGGGCCATTTGGAGCAAAAAAAAATTGGATCTTTTAAGCTATTGTCTAGTATTTACTAGCAAAGTGTTGGGGTAAGATTTATTTGGGTTTGGAAATTTTTTTTCTACACATTTGAGGCTAGGGTTGAGGTTGGAGTTAATTGGCACATGTTTTAGGAGTTTTGTTGAGCTTAGGGGCTGCTTTGATGTTTTAAAACTTACCCATAGCATGTTGGGCTTTGTTCAAGGTTTACCCATTGTGTTAGGAGGCCGGGTTGTCGAGTTTGGAACAATTCGACATCAATAAGCAAGTAAAGGTGTTGTTTGGGTAAGTTTTCTTGGGTGATTTTTGTCTCAACCTATTTGAACTTATAGTTGGATCTTAGAATGAGTTGTTAATTATTGGTAGGACTTTGTTTGGTGTTTCAAAATTACATGTTTAATTTATGGGCTACCTTGAATCTTAAAGTAAATTTGTAAGTAGTCATTTGGATTTAAACCCCTTTAAGAATCATTGTTTTGAATTTAATATACGTTTGAGAACTTGCGAATTGTAAGAGCATAATTTTGTCTATAAAGCATGTAATGTTTAGTGATCGGTGTGTGGAGGTTGTTTGAGCTGGTAATGGCCTACCTATGTGGTTATAATGGAAATAGGGGCTTAAAGACTCGAGTTTATTATAATTAGCATGTCTAGTACTTTATGACATTGCCTAAGGTTATGATGGGGTTGCTACATTCTTGAACCTTGTTGTGGTATTTAGGGGGGGTCGCGATCATGTGTATGTTGTTGCAAGTAATCGATTTGGAAGAACTTGTCGAGCTTGGTAATGGAGTTGAACCTTGGAATGCTTGAGTGTCTAGGATTGTCTACTATAGGCATGAATGTGTGGATGTTTGATTCAAGCAGAATATTTGGGCTGGCTAAGTATGTTCTTTCAATTATGCGCTAGTAAACTCCTCAAGTATGAGACTCACATCTTGTTGCTTTGACATGATCTTTGATATGGTGGATGTGTTTTCTGTGGAGTTTTGTGAATGAGTAAGAATGCTTAAAAATGTGTTTGTGGAGCACGTGGTTGTGGGTTGAACGGTTCTAGAATCCTTATGTTAGAATGGTTTAGGACAACTTGGTGTACTTAACGTATTATAGTGATGACTGTTAAGGTTCTTAGGGTGACTAAATGGTTTGGGTTGTAAGGAGAGACTTAGTGCAATATGCTACTAGCATGCGTAGAGACCATGGATAGGGGGAGGTCTTGTTTAAGATGGATTATAAGCTTATACATGAGTCTCTGCTCGAAATTCAAGAATGTTGGTTAGTAGAGAGGTCACTGCTAGAGAATTTGGTTGCTTGTTGAGGTGCAACCGAGATTCCTTTGTTGGGAGATGGACCTAATCGTAAAGCCTTGGTCCAAGTATGATTAGGGCATAATTACTTGAACGCTTTGTAGCTTGTTTGTTTGAATATGTATGAGGCATGGGTGTTGTGAAATATGTTGAGCATTAGGATTGTATTTTCCCTTTTGCTTGTGACAGCTCAGGGTGTGATTCCATAGAGTGATGAGATAGGGGCGATTCCCTCAGAGTGATGAGAGTGATGAGATAAAGGGGCGATTTCCCCAGAGGGACGAGTTAGGGGTGGGAACTTCCGCCCAGGTTGTGAGTGTAGTGTTGACACAAGTGGTAGTTCTGACAGCGTAGTTACCTAGGGGGTTCCAAGAGCATTGCGAACAAACAAAAGCCTATTAGGCTAGTGCCACCTACCATTTTTTATGCAAGCATGTATTCCTAGGAGGTTGAGGCAGAAAAGTGAGCGTGAGGCAGAGCGATGAGCGTGAGCTAGAGTGATTAGCGTGAGCCAGAGCGATAAGCATGAGGCAAAGCGATGAGCGTGAGCCAGAGAATATTGTTAGCTCAACCCAACCAAACAAGCAAAAGTACACTAACTTAAGGACTTGAACAACCAAAAAACTACCAAAATACCTTAAACAAGCAAGGTTTAGCAAGAGAATTCAAGTAAAAATAACTCTTCTATAAAGAGTTATCAACTAGCATCATCACCACTCTCATCACTATGGGGGAATCGCCCCCTATGCTAGCTGAAGGGAATAATCTAATTAAACCCAAGTAAAAGCGCAGGAATCAGTTTGAGTTTATTTAGAACTAAATAATAATATTAGGGTTAAGCATAACATACCTTGATAATATGAAGATTCTTTTGGTGTTCTTGATCTCTTCTACAAAGTTTTCCTAGCTATAACTCAAACAAAGGATCAAAAAGGTTTGTAGGAACCTTCTTGAAAATAGAGAGAGAGGGAGTGAGAGGAGAATTTCAAGAGTTCCTTTCTCTTATTTGTGATGTCCACAATGGCTCACCCTTAGGGTCCTATTTATAGTGGCTTAGGGCAAATAATTAAATAATATATTTTAATATCTATTATATTAAAATATATTTATCTAATCGATTTGAATCAAATTCAAACCTTTCCAAATTATCCTATGACATCTTTTTCCTTATTTGAATCTAATTCAAATTTAATAAATGTCTTTTCTTTAATGTATCTTAATACATTAATAATTTATTTGATATTTAATGTATCATATACAATAAATATATTTTTCCTCATTTAATATATCACATATATTAAATTTTAATTTGAACATTTCAAAAATTTCTCTCAACAAAATTGATCTATATTTGTTCATATGAGCTAGCAATGAGACCTTATGGACCTACAGATTATAAGCTCTAATGATATAGAATCAAATAATTAAACTTTTTAATCAATTAATTTTCATTCATTAACTATAGGTCACTCCACTATAGACCTAGAGTTCAATCCATGGTGGCCACCTACCTAGGATTTAATATCCTACGTGTTTCCTTGTCAACCAAATGTAGTAGGGTCAGGCGGTTGTCCGGTGAGATTAGTCGAGGTGCGCGTAAGCTGGCCCAGACACTCATCGATATCAAAAAAAAAAAAAAAAAAAAAAAAGACCTAGAGTTGCACTTTTATGCACTGTAGGACAAGTTGTGTCCATTGATCTAATTATTACGTGCAAGTCAATCCTTCACAAGTTGTTCGTAATTATAGCTAGGTCAAAAGTCTGTTTTACCTCTATAATTACATCTTATACCTTAACTACCACTGATATTCTAATGAGCAATTTATTTATTATCCAACCATAAACTAAATCCCTCTCAGGCCAGTGAGAAGGTAGGGCCCCATTGTTCAAGTCCCAAAATCAGCACTTGAGGGAGCTACTCATCTACTTTTCCTATTTGGGAATGAGTGAATTTCATCTAGTGAAATTATGTTCCCAGCTCCCTATTTGGTCAAGTTCTCAAAATAGTAAGCTTATTGAATCGGCTACAAAAGCCATTTTCACCCACACAAATCAATAGACGAGCCCTCATAGGCAGGTGTTCATAACTCACTCAGGATTAAGATCGAGTCGCATATGATCATCCTGTGAAATATTAATCTTCTCAATTAACGGATTTATAAAGAGAGATTAGATATTCCGTGGTCCAATCTTATACAAACTCATTGTATAGGATACCCCCACTCACATGTCTCCACATGAATGATTTGGATCAAATCATTTGTAACAATTACAAAGTGGACCGTATCAATAATGTTATCAGGATAAGACACCCAATCTTACCCATATACTATAGACTCTTTAGGTTATTTCTTGAATACGATCCTCTTGTATGTGAACTACATACTGTTCAAGATTACAATAATAACCTTGAATTTTACACAATATTAGATAATGTTATACACAATGTAAAATAATAAATTATTTTATTAATAAATGAGAAAATGTTTAATTACAAAAAATGAGCTTTATGGCACAAATCCTAACACTCATCATCACTCTTGGGGAATCGCCCCTTATGCTAGCATCATCATCATTCTGGGGGAATCGCCCCCTAACTTATCACTCTGGAGGAATCACCCCCTATGCTAGCATCATCATCACTCTCATTCACTCTGCCTCACCCTCACCACTTTGCTCAACCTTCTAGGAATACATGCTCGCACCGAAAAAGGTAGGTGGCACTAGCCTAACAGGCTTTTGTTCATTCACAACATTCCTGAAAACCACTATGGTAACTCACCATGTCGAAACCACTCAAAAAGCAATGAACTTTGGGTCTTCGCCCAAAGCCCAAGGTCCAACTCCCTACTAGAATGGGCGGGTCGGTGAGTCACTCCAAAGCCCATAACCGATGGGTTGATTCAAAATCCAACCACTTTAAAGCCCCCAAATGGGTTACAAGCTCCCATTACCATTCATCGTGTCAGAACCACACCCACTTCTTGAACCGGAGTTCTCCAACATAACCAAAGTTGAGAATTCAATATCAACAAGATTAGGTAGACATGACTTAATTATAGGTTCAATGAATCCCACTTCACCTAAGTCTCGTTCATAATAAAGCAAAACACAATTCTCCAAAAATCAATCAAGGATCGACATCATCGTCAAGCACGCTAAACATGTCCGACATACCTTCTTTATATACAATCATTACTTAAACATTTAGTCCATTAGCTTTAGCGTTCGGGGTTCCACAGCCACTCTGGATTCCACCGTAACCACACATCACAAAACAATCCAAACGTGCGTGTTTATACAATTTTTTTTAAATCGACTTCCACACGTCCATACTTCATAGAGTAACCGTGATCACAATCATCCATGCTTTCCAAAGCGTTATTCCATAATCAAGCCTTTATTAGTACACTAGGCCAAGTCCTTGAGGAGATAAAGGCCCGCCTGAAATATCTCTATATTATCTCAAAGGAATGTTTTGCTTAGCCTAAAATTATTTTTCGTTTAATTCGAAAATAAAATCAAAATTGATTCCAACACTTCCGTTGTGAGTTTAATTCAATTATTCCCTTCACAAGAACTAAACTTGTAATTTAACTTTTCAATTTTGATCACATCTTATTCTTCAATTTATGAGAAGTGAGATGAATTATGGAAATTCCCAAGTTTGGGACTAGATTTTTATGTAGAGAGAATTATTTGATCTTTTTATTTTTTGATTGTTTTGTAACAAAAAATAATTAAATGTTAACGAATGTATAATGTACCATTCAAAGTTAAAATTTGGATAAAAATAATTTCTTAAATTATTGAAAAGAATATAGTTTTAATCTCTGTAATTTGCATTTAATTAGTTTTCATTTAGTTCAGTGGTTACAAAAGGGACAATTTAGCTCCTGCCATTTCATAGAAGATGTCACATATATATCCATCCGTTTGGAGAATGTTAGTTAATCAAATAAAAATATGATGTGGTAATTAACTTGGTGACTCGATCTTATCCGCATGACATTTTGAAATGAAAGAGAAAAATATATATTTGAAATTTTCTCTCTCTTCTCTTAATGTGATATAATTCCATTCATCAAATAAAAAATTAACCACTGACATTATGTAATGATCCATTAGAGAGTGTGGCTCAAAATTTTCAAAAAAAAACAAAAAACAAAAAAAACAGAGAGAGGCTCAAAGTTAGAGAATATTTTATTATTAAAAATAATCATCATGTCATCATGTTATCATATAATTTATAATTTTATTTTATTAGGCTTATTATTTTAGATAGTGGCAACAGTGATAAATATTTCAACTTCAACATAATTTAATTAGTTAAGATATATTAATAATTCGTTAAAGCTCAAAATTTTGAATTTCAATTATGAGTCCGAAATGAAATTTTTTTTAATGTACATAAACATATAATTGATAAAAGTATGAAAAACGTTTCACAAATTTACTTACTTTTAGGTAAGTAAATAAAGAGAAAAAGAGAACCTTTCAAGAATAAGAGTACCAAACGAAGGAGAAAAAGATGATCATAAACACTTTTTGTACATTCTCATTAAATGTGATAAAAAAGCAAGTCTCTATTTATAGAGAATTGTGAATACAATGTTAACTACACTCCTAAAGAAGAAATTAAAAAATTGAAATTATATTATTTAGCCTCTTTCAATACCTCATTCTTAAATTTTTCCAAACTCTCTAAATTTTATAAATATAGTCTCCCAATAATAATATGGCCCAAACAGTTTGAAATACTATTGGTGCTATACTCTTATTTATAAAAATATTAACGTTAAATTACAAGTTTTAGTCCCTATACGTTTAGGTTTATGTCTATTTAATCCTTAAACTTTAAAAGTATCTAATAGGTCTTTGAACTTTTAGATTTGTGTCTATTTGGTTCCTAAACTTTAAAAAGCATCTAATAGGTCCTTAAACATTCAATTTTGTATTAAATAGATCATCTTTGAATTTTCAAATTTGTGTCTAATAGATTCTTAATTTATTTGACTTTTTGTAAAATTCATGAACTTACCAGACAAAAAATTAAAAATTTAGCATCCTATTAGAAATAAAATGCAATTTTATATTTAATAGATCAGTTAATTTTTTTAAAAAATTAATATGTCAATAACCTATTAGACACAAAATTGAAAGTTCAATGACATATTAAATATTTTTAAAGTTTAGAGATCTATTAGACACAAAATGGAGATTCATGGATTTATTAAATAATTTTTAAAGTTTAAGGATCAAAATAGACACAAAGTTTAGAGATTAAATTTATAATTTAACAAAATATTATTGAATAACTATTCATAATTTTATGCAAGTATATTATTTTTCTAATCCTTTATACATAAACTATGGATAGCTCTACATCCATATTAGTAATTATTAAATCGAAATTATTTCAAATTCGAGTCCGAAATGAAACGTCAAATCGTGATGTAAATAAACACAATGGATAAAAATATGAAAAACGTTTCACAAATTTATTTACTTTTAGGTAAGACTTTGGGGGCGCCGTCCAAGTTGCATAATTGCAATCTGGTAAAATGTAATAATTAGGTAAAATTATAGATAATATTTTAATATGACCGACAAAGAACTTGGATGTTTCGTTCGCTTTAAACGTGGTGGACTAGTAATAGTTGCTAGTGATGTATATATTTGAATCTCTTCAACCCCTAAATCTAGAAGATTGGTTAGGGAAAAGCAAAAATAAATAATCAGAGAATTAGAGCGGTTGACATGAGCATACTTTAACTGGTCAAAGCATTATTTACCTTACTAAATATTGAAGGGTTCAAATTCCCAACTTGAGTTTTTGTACGAATGACCAAAATTTTTAGGTGGAAATGAAATATAACCGCATTTTTCAAATTAATGATGAATAACATTTTGCTGGTGTCAGCATCTCCGTGACTTTAGCATTCCTCACTCTCGTTTGTTGGCAAAAATCTGACTCTCTTTACATTCTGCACACACGTGCCCACATCTATTTTCTACTTATTTTTATTTTGGTTGAAATTTCCAACACATGGATAGCTCTCGACGCTTGTATGTGGCTCTCGGTCAAAGTTGATTGCTCTTGTGACTACCTCTCGGTCCCTCTGAATTTTAACTTTTAATACTTTATGTTTTTTTGTAACTTTTTATTTATGTGTTAACCTTTTTTTCCCAACACATGGGTAGCTCTCGACTCTCGACGCTTGTATGTGGCTCTCGATCAAGATTGAATCCTCTCGTGCTCTCAGCCAAGGAGGGACCGAGAGAGATGGTCACACTTTTGGTCCCTAAAGTTTGGATTTTGTTTTCATTTGGTCTGTAGATTTCAACAGTGATTTTATTGAAATATTCTATATCTTACGATGAATAATAAAATGGAATATATACATAAAGTGTAGGGAAAGCAATAAAGGAAAGTCCTAACAATTAGCAGCAAGAAAGGAAAGTCCTAACAATTAGCTTAATTATGTTAACACCCTCCCTCAAACTCAAGGTGGTAGAGTAGCGACCAACTTGAGTTTGTGAAGCAACTGAGTGCAGCGACCTGGTGACAATGCTTTTGTGAAGATGTTAGCTGGTTGCTCTGTAGTGGATATGGAACGTAAGAGGACAGAGTTGCTCTAAAGATGATGATGAATGAAGTGACAGTCATTCTCAATGTGCTTGGTGCGTTCATGGAATACATCATTGTGACCAATATGGATAGCATTGCGATTGTCACAATGAAGGATAGTAGCAAATTGTTGAGGAGCGCCCATATCAGCAAGAAGCCAGCTAAGCCATAGTAACTCAGCAGTAGCGTCAACCAGTGCACGATATTCTGATTCTATGATGGAACGTGAAACAACAGTTTGTTTCTTACTTCGCCAAGAAATGAGGGAATCGCCTAAGTAGAAACAATAACCTGTGATAGAACGTCGATCAGTGGGATCTCCAGCCCAATCAGCATCAGAGTAGCCAGATAACACCAAGGATGACTGAGAAGAGAATTGAAGTCCATGACCAAGAGTGCCTTTGACATAACGCAGAATACGAAGGACAGCAGTAAAATGTATAGTTCGAGGAGCAGCCATGAACTGACTAACGATGTGAACAACATATGCAATATCAAGACGAGTCACAGTCAGGTATATAAGACTGCCAACAAGTTGGCGATACAGAGGGACATCTTCAAGAGGAACACCATCGAAAGGGGTCAAGCGAACATTCGGATCTAGTGGTGTTGATGACGTGGCGGAGTCAGTAAGGCCAGATCGAGCCAAGAGATCAAAAGAATATTTTGCTTGAGATAAGTAGTATCCATCAGAGCGGGAGGAGACCTCTAGACCAAGGAAATAACTAAGTGGTCCCAAATCTTCCATCTCAAAGTGCTTCCCAAGGTAACTTTGCAAATCAGAGATAGCCTGAGGATCATTGCCTGTAATAATCATGTCATCAACATAAAGAAGGAGAAGAACCATACCCTGTGGAGTTTGACGTGTAAAAAGTGCAGTATCATGGGGACTGGAAGTAAACCCAAGTTGGGTTATGGTGGAACTGAATGTGGCAAACCAGGCTCGTGGAACTTGCTTCAGACCGTATAAGGCTCGACGGAGACGGCACACTTTCTGAGGTGGAACAAAAGTACCAGGTGGTGGTTTCATATACACTTTCTCAGAGAGAGTGCCATTTAGAAATGCATTTTTAACGTCCATTTGAAGAAGAGGCCACTGTTTAGCTGCTGCAATAGCCAAGAGACTACGAATAGATGACATTCTAGCAACTGGTGCAAATGTCTCTTCATAATCAATACCGTATTCTTGAGAATAGACTTTTGCGACAAGACGAGCTTTATATCGTTCAATGGATCCATCAGCATGTGTTTTGATCTTATAAATCCACTTACATCCAATAGGTCGTTTGCCAGGGGGTAGATCTACGTAGTCCCAAGCATGAGTCTTTTCTAATGCCTGTAATTCCTCATTCATTGCTTGCTGCCAAAGAGGGTTAGTACTGGCCTCATGATAAGATGAAGGTTCAATTAGAGACATAATAGTGGAAAAGCAGTGATAGTCC
Organism: Trichosanthes truncata; assembly: GCA_033996785.1. Lineage (NCBI taxonomy): Eukaryota > Viridiplantae > Streptophyta > Magnoliopsida > Cucurbitales > Cucurbitaceae > Trichosanthes > Trichosanthes truncata. The sequence continues at coordinate 38,158,514 of JAWPNB010000004.1, read as the reverse complement.
TGGAGATGATGGGGAGTTTCTCTTACCCGAGTGGAGCGACGAATGGTGGTGATAGGTGCAGGCTCAGGTTCCGCAAAGGAGACATATGTCGGATCTGAGACAGTTGAGGCAGGAGTAGATTGATCAAGCCCAAGAATATGTGGAGAATCAAGGGATGGAACTGGATCAACATATGGGATTGGATCATTGGGGGCCAATGTCGGGTCCAGAGGAGCAGGGTCAGGGGCTAGGTGATCAAGGTCGAGAGCACATGGAGGATCAAAAGGAGGGAAAAGGTCAGTGGAGAGATTAGTGAAAAATGGTTGGTCACTAGAGAGAGAAGCATGGAAGAAAGAGAGACTGGAGAACATACTATGTTCCCAAAAAGTAACGTGTCGAGAGATGCGTAACCTTTTGGAAATAGGATCCCAACAACGAAAACCCTTGTGCTCTGTGCCGTAGCCAAGAAAGCAGCATAGGCGAGCATAACGTGGTTCAAGTTTCGTATGTTCATGAGGTTGAAGGAAGACAAAACAAGCACATCCAAAGACTTTAAGATGATCGTAAGAAGGAGGTGTACCATATAAGATTTCAAAGGGAGAGATGTTTTGAAGAACGGAAGATGGAAGACGATTGATGACATAGACAGAGGTGAGGGCAGCCTCCCCCCAAAACTTCTCTGGGCAAGATGCAGAGAGAAGTTGGGCACGAACAGAATCCAAAATATGTCGATGTTTGCGTTCTGCTCGTCCATTTTGTTGGGAGGTGTGTGGGCATGAGCGTTGAATAAGGGTGCCTTGTTGGGTAAGAAATGAGAGAAGACTTGAATCCTTATACTCCATGGCATTATCAGTGCGAAGAATTTTAATGGTTCGAGAAAATTGCGTTTGGATCATATTGGCAAAAGTAATATAAACTTGAGATAAGGCAGAACGATTTTTTAGAAAATATATCCAAGTAAATCGAGAATAATCATCAATGAAGAGAACAAAGTAACGATAGCCACTAACAGTAGGAGTAGGAGCAGGACCCCAAATATCAGAGTGAATCAACCCAAAAGGGGTATCACATGAAGATGATGAAATAGGAAAAGACAAAGTAGGTTGTTTTGCAAGCTTGCAATTTAAACAGTCAAATGGAGTAAATTTTGAGACATTATTTAAATTACCAACTAACTTACGTAGTTTGTCACAGGAGGCATGACCAAGGCGAAGATGTCATTGATACATTGTAGAATCAGTGGCAGAGGCAGAGATTGCTGGAGAAATAGGGAGCTGAAGAGATGTGAGCTCAAACAATCGTCCCACTTTGCATCCTGTACCAACTATCTATCTTGTTTGCGGATCCTGAACCTGACAACCATTAGGAGAAAAACAAACAGTTAAGCCAATGTCACATAATTGACCAACTGAGACAAGATTAAAATTCAGATTAGGGACATGGTATGTATTGGGAAGAGTTAAAGAGGATGTTACAGCGGTACCGATATGGGAAATAGGCATACAATTTCCATTAGCAGCATGAATGGGGGGAAGTGAGGGAGCAGGAGTTGAGGAAGATAAAAGTGATATATTAGAGGTCATATGGTTGCAACAAGCGGAGTCAAGAAGCCAAGAATTACCTGATGTGACTGCAAGGGCAGAAGAAGTGGAAGAGATTACCTGTTTCAGTAAATTCTGAAGGTCACTGATTGGAAACCTTTGGTGAGGAGCAATAAATGATGAGGAACCGACATTAGATAAGTTCCTTGGTTTGGTGGATCTACCTGGAGAGCGAGATGGTCGAGTAGGACAATTTTCCAAGACATGACCACGTTTGTGACAATATCTGAACTTAATTGTAGGACAATTAGCAACTTTATGACCATGTAGTTTACAATTCGTGCAGACTAGAGACCCATAAACGATTGCCATTAAAACAATTGAATCAAATCATTTTTATTTTTATTTTTATTTTATTTATTTATTATTTTTTTTGAACCAAATTGAACCAAGCCACGTGAACAAACTGAATCGTTCTGGTCTGGGCGAACCGGTCTGCTTTGGGCGAACCGGTCTGGTCTGGGCAAACCGGTCTGGTCTGAGCGAACCGGTCTGGTCTAGGACTTAACCTAACGCTGGAGCTCTCTTCCGAAACACACGCCGCAGCTCTGTCTACCGAAACAATGGAGTTCGTTGGAGGTAGTTGCAGTCGTTGGAAAACCGCGCCGAACAGTTCGAAGGGCTCCAGAGATCTGGATTCGCCTATCGGATTGGGCAGATGGTGGTAGGAGACAGATATGAGAGAGAGAGGCAGACGACGGTGTGGTTGTCGAAGCGTGGCGGTGTGGCAGGAGGTAGTGAGCAGCCATGGGTTTGGGCGAGGATGCGAGGCAGATTCTGTTGCAGATTTGAACGCGGATCTGCAGATCTGAATGAAGACGGAGATTTGCAGATATGGGGAAGAGGATAACAACAGAGGAGGAGACAGATCCGTCTGAAACGTGAGAGCAAAGTGGAGATCTTGGACAGACAGAGACGAGGGTCTCGCCGGAGAGGAAGAAGACTATGGGCAGAGGATAGAGGGCTTTGATACCATGTATATTTCAATAGTGATTTTATTGAAATATTCTATATCTTACGATGAATAATACAATGGAATATATACATAAAGTGTAGGGAAAGCAATAAAGGAAAGTCCTAACAATTAGTAGCAAGAAAGGAAAGTCCTAACAATTAGCTTAATTATGTTAACATAGTCTTTGAAGTTTCAAATGTGTCAATGTAGTCGTTGATGTTTAGTAAATAGTTCTAAATGATTCATGAGTTAGTTTGCCGTTAGTTGGCTAACAAAAAAATGGCATGGCGTTTGACCATTAGTTGACCTGTGAGTTAGTTTGACCGTTAGTTGGCTAACGAAACCTCGGCTAGGTTTGCATGACCATGCCGGAGGACTAGTTCGTGCTGGATGCCAGGTGGTGGGGGGGGTCTCCCCTCTGTTCTGGTGGCGGAGATGAGAGTAGTTATTGCATGTTTGGAAGGCTTGGTAGCGGTTGACCACCAACCGATCATCGTTGAGTCGGATTCTGATGGAGTGATACGACTGCTGAATCGAGAGGATGAGGATCTCACGATGATTAAGACGGTCGTGCGACCCTTCATCTCTCTTCTTCTGTTAATGTTTGACGGAGTCTGGCTCTTGTGTTTGGGATTCGTGTTTTCCTTCTTGGCTACTTGCAAGTGTTGCAAGTGATAAGTTTTCTTCTTTGTCTGGTTAAGTTATGTGTTTGGTTTACTCAAAAAAAAAAAAAAAAAAAAACCAACGTTCTCCATGTAGGGATGTATCTCGAACAAAAATAATAGGAGAAAATTTAATAAGTAAATAAATATTAAATATTTAAAGAGAAAATTAATAATTAATTTAATTAGTTATCATTCAAGATTAAAAAAAAAAATAGTCAATTTTTTTTTAGAATACAACATTATCATTATCATTGTGGAGTTGAGAATTTAAACCTTCAACCTATAAAAAAAGTTTTATTTTTTATTGAGTACAACCATTTTAGAGGTTAGAGATTGAACCATCGAACTTTGGAATTGTCCCTATAAAAGAGATTTTTGTTGTCATAATTATGGCACTCGGTTCATATTAGAAAATTAGTCGGTAAATTAAGGTAAGATAAAGTAATTTATTATTTGTTATAATCTCATGAGGTACGTCATTAATTTTTATTATTATTTGTTTTGAGTACAGGTGCCTCATTAATTAAAATTTAGTTGTGTGTAGAATCTCGAACCTCTAACTTCTTGGTCGAGAGTATATGTTTTATGTTAGTTGAACTATGCTCATGTTAGCAACGATAAACTTCAATTATTTTTTAACTTTACAAGCCATGTATAAAAGTCTTGTGAGGAAGAAGATGTCATTATTGTGAGTGAACATGTGTCGAATCATAGTAAAGAACTTTATATTTAACAAAAAAATCATATTCCATTTTCCAATTTTCATTCTAAACTTTTAATTTTATCTATTAATTTTCATTACAAATTAAACTTAATACTTTCATCAAATCTCGGCCTCTGATTTAAATAAAAGTTTTTCAATTTTTTTTTAATTGTAGAGTTTTACAATTTTTAACTTTTATAAACCGGAGTTTTTTTTTTTGGACTAAATTATAAAAAATACTCTTGAACTTTACGTTGTGTTTTAAAATACCCTTATTCTTTCAAAAGTTGCAATGTTACCCTTGATTTTTCGTAAATGTTTCAAAACTACTCTTGAAATATAAAATCCATTAGAATGTTGGACGAAAAGTCAACCTAATGGAACGTCATTTTTTTAAACTTAATCCAAGCAAGCATTACAGTCACTGTCACATCATTCCAAGTCACTGTCATGTCGATTTTTTGTCCAACAGTCTAACAGATTTCTAATACAATGGTAGTTTTGAAATGTTTATAAAAAGTCAAAGACATTATTGCAACTTTTAAAAGAATAGAAGTATTTTTTAAATAAAAGGCAAAGTTCAAGGGTATTTTTTTATAATTTAATTATTTTTTATTAATATTTTAAGTTTTAAAACTTTTTATTAAAATATATTATTTTCAAAACTTGTATATTAATATTGTAGTTTTAATTCTTGAGAGTGTAGGTCAAACAGACCTACACCATGCAGAAGCATCTCTTCTCTCTTGAAGAGATAACATCCAACATGGCAAAGATGCCGCCTCTTCAAGAGACGACCTCTACCCAAGTATAATGTGAATACCGCCTATGTATAGTGATAGCCTCAATGCTCTTGATTCCAACGTGGTTTAATGGATAACAATGTAACGACCCTAACTCATATGACTCTCTAATGAGGAATACCACGCTCATGCTCAAAATTTTGACAGCATGACGGTGTAATTAGGAGAAAACCAAAATATCAAGAACCTGTAAAGAGCATAGACACTTCTAAGTTTCCAAAGAAACACTCAGTCCCCACCAAACTACACAAAGTGGCTGAGTTCACAAACAGGTATACATATACAAGACATCTCAGATCCCGAAAAAAAATATACAAGGGAACAAAAGGACAATTTACAACTGAGATTTACAAGATAACATATAAACAACCTATCCAAAGAGTACACAACAAAAGGAGCCAAGGAGAATTCTACTAGTATCCCCATAGTCTCGTCAAGACGTCGTCCCGTCATCCACCACGTTGATGAGCGTCACCTGAAAAGAGGTAAATAAAGTAGCACGAGTGAGTATAAATATACTCAGTAAGTAGCCCACTTTAGAATCCAAAGTTTAAAGAAAACATACCACGAAAGAAACCGCCCTTACTCACACTTGTGCTCAAACCGAGTACTTACACCATTTAACTAAAAACCAATTACCCTACGTCCACTTTCACCATTCCCTGACCTTAGCTTCGTGTCGTACCTGCGAGCCTTGTATCCAAGAATCAAACCTGTGAAGGTAAATAACCCTCACACTCATCACAATGGGGAATCACCCCAGGCTAGCACATAGGCAATAGGGAAACGCATCCCCTACGCTCAACATAATGGGGTATCACTCCTAAGCTAGCACTCAGGCAATAGGGAAACGCATCCCCTACGCTCAACACAATGGGAAATCACCCTTGAGCTAGCACTCAGGTAATAGGGAAACTCATCCCCTACGCTCAACATAATGGGGAATCACCCCTAAGGTAGCACTCATGCAATAGGGAAACACATCCTATATGCTCATCACATCATATAACTTTCTAGGTTTACAAGCTCACACAAAACAACTGAAACAGGGTAGGTAGCACCATTTCAAAGGTTCTTGATCAAATTTGGTACCTTGAAAATCCTCGAGGTAGAATACCACTCTCAAGGCAACGCCCGCTTTCTGATCCGGAATTCACATTCACAACCAACATCCCAAAGTCAACCTCAAACACACTTATGTAGCTGTGACTCAAGTTTAGATTTAGTTTAATTTCACTTAGCCAACATCTCATTCATATACAAGCAATTCTCATTTACTAGTAATCTAGCAATTTCACCATATCGATAAAATAAGCACATCACATTCATTCATTAAAACACAAGGGCTTTTCAAATAAATTCAATGGCTACTTACTTCTCAATCGGCTCAAGGTCGAAAAACTTCTCTTCCTAGGACGGCGTTAATTTTAATCCAAGCAAAAGGGGGAGCGCCCAAGTACCACAACCTCCAAATGTTGACTTCAACCACTGTAATTAAAAGTTGTTGGAAACAATGCTCGGTACAACCCGATTGAAAAATTTAGCCTCCAACCATGATGGTTAATCCTAATATTAAACGAGCCAAGACCACACCGAACTGAACTCTAAAATGCCCAAAGACAACTTCAAAGCCGCTATCCACTCCAAATATTTTGCAAGAAAAATGATTCAAACACCAACAAACATATGAAAAAGAGAGAGAGAGAGAGAGAGAGAGAGAGAGAGAGAGAGAGAGAGAGATGAAATGGAAGAGAGGGGAATACGGGGAGAGGGAAGACGGGAGACGAGAGAGGGAGAGAAGAGGGAGACGGGAGGGGAATTGAGAGTCGAGAGAAGGGGATGGAAGGGGAGACGGGAGGGGAGGTGGGAGGGAGACGGAAAGTAGAAAGGAAAACGGGAGGGAGAGGTGGAAAGGAGGGGGAGATACGGATGAATATCTTTTTTTTTTAATAATAATAATAATAATTTAATTAAGTTAATATTTTCTTTAAAAAAAAAACATAAGTGTTACATAACAAAATAGATGGCTAAATTTAAATGGTCATTTTGAAATATGGGCAAACGACTTTTTTATTGGATAAATGACCAAATGATAAATTGAAAAATTAATTGAGATAATACAATTGACTAAAATACCCTCCCTACCAAATCTGATAAACCAAATCCTAAAATCAGATAAAATATATCCTAAAATTATGGTTTATTTGAAAACATATCAAGAAAGCAAATCAAAACAACCAAATCGATTTAATCGATTCCTTAAAATTATGGAATAATTAAAACTGATGTATATCTAGAACCCGAAAATGGGTAAAAAAAAACTTAGAATTAATTTTTTTTAAGAACATACTTTCAAATAATAAGAAATTTAATCAAATGTAATTAAACAACCAGATCCTAAAATCTAAAATTATAGGATAATTAAAACTGAAGTAATTTAGAACTTAAAAAGGAAAAAAAAAACTTAAATTAGAATTTTTTAAGAAACGAACTTTAGAACATGCAATCTTGTACTCGATTGATAAATAGTGTGATAGTGTAACAGTGAGACTGCCTCATCTTCTTAGAAATTAAAATTTGCGCTTACTCTAACCATGTAAGACCCAATTTTTGTATTCTAGAATTTGGGTATTTATGGCATGTTGATTGTTTGATTTTGAAAATTTTGGATGAAGGATAGCTTGTAATAAAAGGGAAAGAAAAGGGATTGGAAAAGAATTAGAAATATGGAACTTTGTTTAAGGAAAAAGAAAAAAAAGAAAAGAAAAGAAAAGAATAGACAAGGAAAATGAATTATATATATATATATATATATATATATATATATATATATATATATATATATATATATATAATAGTGAAGTGGAAGGTAAGCTTCGATGGGAATCGGGTTTAAAAAAAAAGAAACAAACAAAAAAAGAAAAGAAATTAGTGTGGCTACATTTGAGCCACACAAACAGAAAGTAGGAAAAAAAAAGAAAAAAAAAAGAAAAAAAAAAGGGGAGTGTTTTGGAAAACGGGGAGAAAAGGAAAATAAAGAAAGAAATGAAGAGAATGAGAAAGGAAGAAAATGAAAGAGAAAGAGAGGGAAAGGAGATGACCAAAAACTCGTTGGAAACTCGCCAGGAGCTCGTGAGAAAGGCTATAGCTAATTTCGAAAGTAGTTGAAGAAACTTTTAGGCAAAGATCTGAATTTGGTAAGCCTTTCTTTAAGAAAAAACATGAAAAATAGATGATTTATCTCTTGGGTTTCTTCTTATTGTTCAAGAAATTTGATGGATCATTGGATGTATTAATTCTTTAATTTGGGGTTGACTTGAACAAAAGAATGAAGTTTTTATGTGGATTTTTTTTAACTCCCTTGCACCAAGAAAACTTAATGAAGTTTTGATTGTTGTGGTTTTAATTATTATTGTTGGTGTGGAAAGATCAATCGGAAAATTTATCATGAAAAGAAATAAATAAAAAGGCTAGAATGGAAGTTGTAAATATGTAAAAGGGAAGAAATATTTTGTAGGTTTAAGAAAGAAGAAGATGAATAGTGAAAGGACATGATAGACTATTTAGCATTAAAAGTACATTAAGGTACATAAGAGAAGTCATTGGAGAGAGAGAGGTTTTTTTTGGAGGCTGTTTACGTTGGAATTATAGAGAGGGATAGATGAAAGATTATTTTTATTATAGGAAATAAAACAATGATCTATGAGGAGAGAGAAGAAAGTAATATTTAACTGAAGAAAATGACAAAAATGTCCCTCGGTAAATTAAGGATGAGAGAGGAAGTGTATTTGAAGGTTTGACTAATGGATATTGTGTTTAAGGATGGAAAGTTGGTTTTCTAATTATATGATAAGAAGAATAAATTATGATATGGTTATTGGAATTTCAAATTGAGCGGAGTTCGAAATGACTAATTGCAACTTGAAATTTTTGCGCCGATAATTTTGTGAGTGGTTTATTTATGAAATGTTTTCATAATTTAATTTTTATTATGAAATTTTCAAGAATTCTTTAATTCTGTATGATTCTAGAGAAATTGTTATGAGATTTATAAAAAAATTATCGGAGATTTTTAATATTTTATGATTTTTACTGAAGTTATGGTTTTAGAGATGTTTGAGAGAAATTGTTATAAATTTTCAGTAACTTTGTGATTTTAGCTTGAATTATCGTTTTAAGAGATATTCGAGATATTTTATGACTATTCGAGAAGTTGGAAGAGTTTTAATGTTTATCGAGAAATATATGAGGTTTATGAAATGTGACTTTGAAAATGTTTAATGAGAGATTTGATGATCATTGGAGAATTTTTAAATGTAAAATGTTATTTGAGAAATCTTTCAAAATTATGAAATGATGTTTTAGAGAAATAGTATAATTTCATAAAGAGTATGAGAAGTTAAGAGTTTTATGTTGAAAGTCGTTTTCAAACAACTAGATGTACCTATGGTGATTGCTCGTATGCTATGTGAATGTATTTCCATAGTATACTAGAGAGAGACAGATTTGCGTTGTGTGCACGTCTGATAGAGATTGACTCTGTTATGTACCTAGAGATTATTCGGTATATAGTATGACAGATATTGGCTTTGCTATGTACTTAGAGATTACTTGGTACATAGTATGACAAAGATTGGCTTTGCTATGTCACTTGAGATTACTCGATCTATAGTATGACAAAGATATATATTATGCTATGTATCTGGAGATTACTCGATATATAGTATGACAAAGATTGCTTTGCTGTGCGTATTGAGATTACTCTACGCTAGTATGATAGAGAGGGTACAAATTTGGTGATGAATTGTACTAGTTATGCTTACGCTTTCCAGAGCTGTAATTGTAGATTTCTCTATCTATGTTTTTACTAACATGTGCTTATGTTTCAAGAGCTGTAATATTTGTTGTGTTATTCTTGTTTTCAAAAGTTGTTTTATTTACATATTTTAATGTCTTTAAATGATCCCCCAAGAGTTTCTAAACTGTTCGTGATTTACATTATTTCACAGAGTTATGAACTTCTGTTTAGTAAGAGAATAAATTTTCTTGAAAATTTTATTTTCTTATGGAATCACCACTCACTGGGCTTTTTAGCTCATTCTTTTATTCTTAATTTTCCACCAGGTTGCTCTTAAGTTTCAACCAGAGTTAGCTAATCAGAATCTGCCACCAGTCTTGTCAAGTCATTGCATATCATCTATTGTAAGTAAAGAGAGAAATCTTGACTATGTTGTTTAATAATGAGATATCCATAGATAAAGTTAGATAATGAGATATGAGATAAAGAATTGACAATAGATTCCATTGCACATGGGATCTACTGTCATCACAACTCATTTTAGATTTGGTAGAGTAATCTGGGGTGAGGTGTGACAATTTGGTATCAGAGCAGTAAGATTCTGTATGACATGAATAGTAAGTGCATATTAGTGGATGTAGTGTGTGATATGCAATGCATTGTAAGTAATCATGAGTAATAGTGGCAGATCACATAAGTTATAAGAAATTGAAACTCAACGAGCTATTGGTAGGCAAAGTATAGTAGATGAAGAAATGGTTGGAGAGCAGAAGATGAGCAACAGAGTAATGTGATTGATAAAGAAAGATAGTTGACGAAAAAAGAAAAAAAAAGCTTGGTGTAGTTTAAAAGATGTGGATGATAGAGAAAGGCAGTTAATGACCAAAATTTCTTATAGTGTAGCAGAGGGCATGAGGTTGATCAAAAAGAATTTTGTGAAAAAAAAAACTATAGGATTAAATGATTGATAAAGTTGAGAGCAAGACCATTTATTGGGACAACAAATCTAGTTTATACAGAAATTTGGATGGATAAATTGAAAATGTATTTAGAGGAAATAGAGTGCCCTCAAAATTTAAGAGGAAAGGATTACTACACTCATTTTAGAGGAAGATTTACAGACAGGTAAAGTAATTAACTAACTTTTAAATAATTACCTCTTACTAGTCTCTTCATTCTATTCAAGTTCATGTTAATCAACCTTAACTGCCAAATTCAAGTATCATCTTTTAGGAGAAAAAGATGTCTTTCTATTATGGATTCTATAATCCTGAATATCTCAGTATTTTATAGTATAGTATATGTCAACATTTTAACATACACAAATTGTTCTTATTTTCAACTAAATGTATTTTCAAACAATTTTGAAAATATAAACTTTAATACGTCAAAGTAATTTATACTATATAAACATTTTAATTTCTCTTATGGTTACTAAAAATATCATATTCAGCATTAAATAACAATTATTATTTAATGACATCTTAATGTCTCCCACTACACTAACTGAGATGGGCTTCCTGGCACCAACCTGTAGAAAATATTCTACATGTTAAGTATTTTGCAAGAATTACATATTAAATGTAATAAATAATAAATCTTGATAGTGGATCTTGTATCAACTATCTAGGTGACGTTATGTATTCTCCACCAAAAATCTAGTAAATCAAATTTACTTTCATCTATATTATTCTTCCCATAGAGGTATTTCAAAAAATTCACGTCATTCTAACTGTCCTAACTAATTTAGAAACTATTTCCTTTTATATAGCTTCAATCATTTGGTTTATTTTCTTGGAATTTTGTTATACTTAAATCCGAGATCATTTAGACAATTATCTAAATTTAACTTCTATTGATTTCAACACCTCATATGTTGTTGTCATTTTCTTTATCTTCTAAGCTTGACATCTAACATGTCAACTAGGAGATATCTATAAGTTATCTCATTAGCTTTGATTCATTAATCATGTGTTTCACGAACAATTTGATTAGCATTGACAACAAAATTTTGAGAACATTTCTCAATAAAAACAAATAAATATTTTACACTATCATTATAGCGTTAATGTTACTATTCCAAGTAGTAAAATTTTATCACTTGACAAATCAGTATTCCAAATTAAAAACATGAGAGAAATTGACATACTATTGAAAAATATAAATTATATTATTTAACATCATGCAAACAATTATATATTCAATTTTAGTATAGAAATCAAACAATTTGAAAAATGAACCCTATAAATCATTTCTAATACTATGGTACTAAGTGGTTAGAATAAGTGTCATCATAGGGTAGGTCAAGTGTTCATTCGCTAAACTAAGACTATCTCAACCAAGTATTATACTAGAATAACACTTATTCCTATAATATTTAGTTAACAATACTTTGGTCAAGGACATTATTAACAACCTTAATATGCCCTTTGTAAGTGTAACCCATAATTTTAGATCCCATAGTTTTATCCCAACAAGTGTCGTCAAAAGGGTAGGTCAAGTATTGAAAACAAAACTACAATCCTATTATTTTCAAGAGTTCAACTTGATATTGACCCATACAAACACCTTCCGTAGGGGGACAGTCCAAAAGCCGCTATGAGGCCCCACTTGAATATCACGATGTGAACCAATGATGAAGACCATATGATATGTTGACCCATTTCCTTCTCCCACATACTATTTTGAAATATGATTTTTCTCTTACTTAGACAAATTAGACTAATCTCACTTATCTAAGTCATCAATCTATCCTCCATAACCCTTATGTTGGTTAGATTGATTTGTATGTGAATTACCAAGTTTATTAAACTATTCAAAAAAAATTATGAGCTTGTTTAATGAAATTAAATAAAATTTGACTAATTCAACTCTCAGGTTAGTTCTCAGTAAGAGGTGTTCCTTTTCAGTCATCTTAAATACCTCAGTCTAGACAGAACCTTCCATAGACAGAGTTTCTTTATAGTCAGTTTTTATTTTAAAAAATCATTAATTTTTAATTAACTATTAATTACTAGATTAATGAACCTAAGTGAATTTAAGCAATGTTTTTAATCCTATTAAAAACTAATTTCATTTCATGGATAATCTTAAAATTCTATCATTTTAAACCCTTTAAACAAAATTAAAAAATTATCCTAAATTCTAATCCAATTAGAAACAAATAAAGATAAATTAAATACAAATTTTAAATTATTTAAAACACGAATAGGAATATCTTTATTTTTTTAAAAAAACCTTAATCTCATTAGAAAATATTCTAATCCTATTAGGAAAACATGGATTTCAATTATGAAAGAAAATATCATAATTTAATTTTTCAAATATAACAATTATATTTAAAGATATGGAAAATATAAATTTATTACGAAAGAATCTTATCTCTATTAGGAAACAACCTAATCAAAATTTTTAAATATAACAATTATATCAAAAATAAGATAAGATTCATGATCCTGCTTAACCTATGGTAGGATTTTAATCTAAATGACATACTTTATGCAACAATCAATTAATTTAAAACATACATCAACATGCATAATTAAATTAAAACTAAAGCAAAATTGATCGACATATTTGGCATATCCTAAAAATTAAAGACAAAATTCAAAATTACGTAATTTGAATTTTTAAGACATATTTTGATCTTCAATTTCATCAAAATTTAGAGTTAAAAAAAAAACTAAATTATATATGTACGTATCCATCAGTCGCCACTAACGAGCTCTCAAGGTCGAAATAAACCTGTAGCAACAATTGTGCTTTACCATGCTGACTCATTTCATTGAAATCTCACGGCCTTAGAGCTGCAGCTTCTTGAATTAAAAAAATAATTTGATGGAGAATTTTGGTGCTTGTGTTCACGTGGAGAGGGGAACACTTCACAAGAAGACAAGATATAGTATACCAACTTTGACTTTGACTATTGGAGAATTTTGGTGCTTGGCTTTTGGTGGAAAATTGAAGGCTTGCCAGTAAGGCAATAAGTTCTAAATTTTAAATTCAATTTTATGGTTTGATCTTGACTATCTTGTTGAATTGCCAAATTGAAGTAATCCTTGACATAAATATGAACCTTTAATAATTTTGGGTTTTTGAATTTACATAACAACAAGTTTATATATTTACAAAGAACCCTAAATCCATATGAATTCTACATTTGATCTAATCAAAACATCAAATCTAATGCCACAAATATGTCTAAACAACCAATTTGCAAACCACATATATCACAGATATGAAAAACTAAAATACCCACCAAGCAAAACTTTAATTCTCAATAAAAACAAAGATTTCTCTGATACCAATTGAAGAGAATAATCTAATTAAGCCCCAACAAAAGCGTCAGAATCGGTTTGAGTTTATTTAGAATTAAATAATAATAATGAGGTTAAGCATAATACATACTTTGAAAATATAGAAATTTCTCTGGTGTTCTTGAACTCTTCCAAAAAGCATTCCTTGCTATGGCTCGAACAAAAGACCAAAAAGATTTGTGGGAACCTTCTTGAAAATAGGAAGAGGGAGTGAAAGGAGAATTTTCTAGAGTTTTTTTCTTTATTCAGAATGCACCCAATGGCTCACCCCTAGGGTCTTATTTATAGTGGCCTAGGAAAAATAATTAAATAATATATTTTAATATATAATATATTAAAATATATTTATCTAACCAATTTGAATCTTATTCAAATCTTTTTAAATTCTCCTACGACATCTATTTCCTAATTTGAATCTAATTCAAATTTAATAAATATATTTTCTTTAATGTATCTTAATACATTACTATTTTTTTTTTTGATATATAATGTATCATATGTATTAAATATGTTTTCCCTCATTTAATATATCAAATATATTAAATTTTAATTTGAACATTACAAAATTTTCTCTCAATGAAATTGTTTCCTATTTGTTCATATGAGCTAGCAAGGGGACCTTATAGACCTACATATTATAAGCTCTCTTTAATTAATCAATTTTCATTCATTAACTCTAGGGTCACTCCACTATAGACCTAGAGTTACACTCTTATGCACTTTAGGACAAGTTGTGTCCGTGGATATAATTACTACATGCAAGTTGATCATTCACGAGTTGTTCGTAATCACAGATGGTTCAAAAGTTCATTTTACTCCTGTAATTACATTTTACACTTTAAGTACTACCAATCCTTTAATGAACAATTTGTAGGCATATTGAATCAGCTACAAAAGTCCTTCAATTCGAAGTTATTAGCATTGATCGGTGCATGCATTATTATGGACTAATCGACATTGAACATCGGTTGGAGGTAGTCCCTTATGCCCTTTGGTTCCTCCTCCTCTCTTTGGTTAGCTGATCGGTGCTTTTCGCTACACGCAAGTGCACGTGATCGAAGTAATAAAGAAACTGGAAGTATTCCAGAGTATCGTACCCAAGGGAACATGGTTTAATAAAATGAATTTTAGTTGGCACAAAATCGTTGACAAATTGCAAGTTAAGGTAACCGATGGTGAAAATGATTTGAGATGTGTTTTAACTAAAATAAAATTATTTGAAAATTCAATGGAAATGAAAAAGGGATTCAAGTTGCTAATGCCCATTTGGAAAGAAAATGCAACAAGAAAGCAATTGCAATCGTAGCTAACTCAAGAACTAAGTAAACCGAATTCAACTCCTATTCGACCTTCTATGAAGTATCTTTAGAAGACTAAGTGATTAAACCTATATTTCTATAGCTAATCTAACTTAGATATTTTTGCACACATTTCTAGTGGTTTTGGAGTCTCGCCCTATGTCTAGGGTCGATGTTTCAGACTTATGTCTAAGCCTTTTCCTCCATTGCTTTTGCGACATCCGCTTCCCTTAACCCTTTCGGTATTAAGTTATAGCTTGGCAAGCAACACTAGATGACCAACTAGGTTTACCCAACAATTAACTCACCAAAAGCAAACACTAGTTCAAGAATTAGCTAGATTGTATTGCTATCGAGCCTTACATCTTTCCTCTAGGGCATTCACAAACTTTAATCCCAAAGGAAAATTAGCTCCTCATAATTAAATTAACAAGAACGGTAAGATTAAAAGTGATAAAATTCATTGTTACAACAAGAATGACGTGCTACAAATTGCAAATACAACTTGATGCCAAAGAAACTTAATTCTGTTATAACAATAAAAGAAGAAATTCTTAGATATTAAATAACTTAAAGGAACGTTTAGTTATATAAGCAAGGTTTGAATTACAGAAGACCTCCAAAATTCAAATAACAGACATTACAATTACTAAAATAAAAGAAAAACAAGGCAATAGCTTCAAAACTCAAATAGCAGAAATTTCAATTGTCGAAATCAAAAAGATAAAACCAGTAACTAACCAAACTTGCTGAAATACTGAACCAAATACTAAACTCAAATATTAAACTTAAATACTGAACCAAACTTGCTGAAATTGAACAATAACCAGTGGCTAATTAACATAATTGACAAAACAAGGAAAAATCCGAGAACTAATCCATCCTAAAAACCCATTCTCCGTAACTCAATCGAACAAAGAGTTTGTTCGTAACCAAACCAAATTCTTAGGTAGATGGGATTGAGAAGAGGATTCTGGAAATTTAAGAGGAAGAACAATAGAAAAACAACCCAGAAAATTCAAATACTGCCGTAGGAAAAAAAACCCCAAAAAATGTGAACGACAATCTTCTCCAATCGAGCTCCCTTTGTTCGGCTTCTTTGTTCAATATTTATAGGGATCTCATGCTAGGGTTTCCCTCTTGGTTGATGGACAATCATGGCTAATCATCTTGCTGAATTCGTAGGTCAAATTTCCTTCAAAATCCCAAAATTCTCGTTTTTTACTTAAATTCCAGATCTGTCAGATTGCAATTGCATAGCAATTGCACTGTTGTTGCATTCCACGAAAATTCTGCATCAAAACATTAAGTAAGTGTGAATTTGTTTTCTTCTTTTGTTTTCTTTTCTCAACTTACTTAATTAAAGGTCTTCCATCAATCATGTGATTAAATTCAAGCATTTTTTTTATTTTTCATCAAATAATATGAATAAAAATAACAAATATAACTAAGTTTAAAGGCCAAATAATCCTCATGAATGAGAATTATCATTAGCCATAACTATACCTTGAGCTTTCGTTTCTCTAAAGTTTCTCTTGCAGGTTCTTTCAATTTCATAATCAAACGGAACAAGGGATGCCTCCTTATCCCTTCGCATACACTGTTCAACTCCTAAAAAAAAATCAAAACACAACAAAATCAATAAAAAAAAAGAAAACAAAAGAAAACTCTAAACTAAGACTGGATGCTTTTTCCACAATATCAATTAATCTAAATATGCACCATTCCTTGGCAATAGTGCCAAAAACTTGTTGCGTAAAATGTAAAGTCGCAAGTGTACGGTGTCAAATTTTAGTATAGTGATTAGTGAGTGCAGAGTATCGTCCTTAGGAATGGTTTTCTAGATCAATTAATTACCATGAATATTAACATCCAATTTTATTTAGAGAAGTAATTTTTAGAGATTTGCAATTAACAAAATTAAGTAAAAATAAAGGAAAACGTCAAGGAGAGAGAAACCTAGGGAATTGATTTCACCAATTAAACTATTGTTCTAATTAGTCAATCTAAGAAAAGATCATGCCTAACCATAAGCAAGAAGTTGTAGACATTCAAAAGACTGTTCCAAGTACAATTGAACTCATGTAGTGTTATAAACCTAACATGTTCGTCTAGATTTTTAATAACAAACATGGCATTAAGTGACTTCTTTTTAAGCTTCTAAAAGAACTCCTCATTCATATGCAAGAACTTATAGATAGTCATACTAATACTCATTCTAGTCTAATTATCACTCTCTCACGCACAAAATTAAACCAACATAACATGCAAACTTTGGCCAAAAGCTACACGCATTAAGAATATATTAGCATGAATGGTTATAAGATTAACAATCAAAATAATAAATTCAATGGCTACATCAATTCCCTAGCTAAAGTTTAGCCATTCATAATCAGTGAAAACAAATCTAAACTTAAACAAAAATCCTTGGCAAGAACTACAACAAAAAGGAAAAAGAAAAACTTTAAATCACGTGTCAATCCTTATTCCCGATGCACGTCACGATCTCGAGCTTTCAACTCTTGTCCTCCGCTCCCAAGAATGTTCCCTTTTCCGCAAGAAAATCATGATCCTTTTATAGAAATTGTGACAGCGTCGAGACACTAGGTTGCAACGTCGAGATGCTGTCCTTCCAAAATGCATGTTTTCGAAATGGGAAAGGTAGCGTTGAGACGCTACCTTGCAGCGTCTCAACGCTGCCTGTGCGGGTTTTGTGGTTTGTTAGGCTACGCCTATAGCGTCTCAACGCTATACAGAACATCTCAACGCTATGCTCTCGGGTATTCTTGATCAATTCCTTCCTTTGCTTCACATGGCCTCGAAATTTATGTTCCATTAGCTCCATATTTGCCATGGTATCTCCAAAATCTCCAGTTTTGCTCCAATTGCTTGATAACTGCAATTTCAATAAATAAACTCGTGATAAACACTGAATAAGCTATAAAGACTAACAAAAGTAAAGCCTAGAGATAGCACATTTTGTGTGCCATCACTTGCTGCTGACTATGTGCACTTGCATAGCCTAAATTTTCATTAATTATAAGTACACTTTGTGAGGCAACAAGTTTTTGGCGCCGTTGTCAGGGATTAGTTTGAGCTTTTCGTTGCTTATGTTAATTTTTTGTAAATTAGAGTTTAAAAGTGAACTGAATTAGCTGTGTTGTTCTTATTTCAGGAGCTAGAAACAGTTTATGAACGAATTTCCTAAGTTTGAATTTGATTTGGATCCAAAAATTGAGAGGACATTCCATAGGAGAAGAAGGGAGCAGAGGCATAGGAATAGAAACAATCCAATGGACCCACCAACACCTCAGCTACCTCCTACATAACCAATTGAACCAATAAACATGCAACTAGATCCTGAAATGAATCAACAAGTTGGGGTAGACAATCAGGCTGAGAACTCTATTCTTTTAGCCAATGACAGGGAGAGAGCTATTAGAGCCTACGCAGTCCCTATGTTCGACGAGTTAAATTATGGGATTGTGAGGCCAGAAATAGAGGCACCCAATTTTGAAATGAAGCCTGTCATGTTTCAGATGTTACAAACAGTGAGACAGTTTCATGGTTTAACATCAGAAGACCTACATCTTCATCTGAAATGATTTTTGGGCATGAACGATTGTTTTATTATGCTGGGAGTTTCGAAGGATGGCATTAGATTGACTTTGTTCCCTTATTCTTTGAGGGATGGAGCAAAAGCTTAATTGCGCACATTACCTCCAGGTTCGATTACTTCATGGAATGATTTGGCAGAAAAATTTCTGATCAAGTATTTTTCTCCTACTAGAAACGCCAAAATTTGGGCTAAGATTGTATCATTCCTACAATTTGAAGATGAATCCTCCAGCGAAGCATGGGAATAGTTTAAGGAATTTCTTAGAAAATGCCCTCATCATGGTCTTCCAAACTGTATTAAGATAGAAACATTTTATATATAATGGGTTAAATCTAGCTACTTAGAATATGGTAGACACTTCAACAAATGGTGCTCTCCTTTCAAAGACATTTAATGAAGCCTATGAAATCCTAGAAAGAATTTGTACTAACAATTGTCAATGGTCTGATGTGAGGAATAATCCAGGAAAGAAGAGTAAAGGAGTTTTGAAAGTTGATGTTTTGTCATCCTTGAGTGCACAAATTGCATCTATGGCTAATATGCTAAAGAATATGTCTGTTGGAAATTTTACTCAGAATGTTGCACCAGTGAATCAAGTTTCAGCAATAATTTTTGTTTATTGTGGAGCAGGACATACATTTGAATGTTGTTATGAGAATCCAGCTTCAATTTGTTACATTGGGAATCAGAACAGTCAAAAAAATAATTCGTATTCTGACACCTCTAACCAAGGATGGAGGAATCACCCCAATTTTTCTAGGGTGGTCAGGGTAGCAGTTCTCAAGTTCCTCAAGTGCAGCCAAAGTTGGGGTATTCACAAGGATTTGGTCAACAAAATCAGCAAGTTCTACCTCAGCAACAAAAGCAAATGAATTAACTTTGGCTGATTTTCTAAAAAGATCAAACAAAATTATTATATTTTAAATGGATAAAAATAAAATTGTACATGTATTTTTTATGTTAGTTACATTTTTGTTTATATATATTTTTAAAAGTTCCCATTTTAAGTTTAATAGCAATTCAGGTGTTTGAACTTTCCTTTTTTTTTATATAGAGCAAAATCAATTTTCTAAAAGGATCAAACAAAATTATTATATTTTAAATGGATAAAAATAAAATTGTACATGTATTTTTTATGTTAGTTACATTTTTGTTTATATATATTTTTAAAAGTTTCCATTTTCAGTTTAATAGCAATTCAGGTCTTTGAACTTTCCTTTCTTTTTGTTTATATATATTTATTTGTTTTATATATAAACAAAAAAGCTTCTTTCATTGTTGCTGTTATGACATTTTATGCTTTGTTTTCAATGTTTGCCTACAAACCCATGGCAGAAGCTGATGACCAAAATCGCAAGGTATATCCCAATTGAAATTTTTATTGTCTTTGCTTTGCTTCCGTTGGAATTTATAGCTTTTAAAAAGTAGCCCATATTCTAGATTAAGTTTTACCAATTCGACCACTCGATGTTTTTAGGTTCACATCGTTTACCTCGGAGAAAGGCAATACTATGATAGTAAATTGACAACTGAGTCTCACCATGATTTACTTGCCACTGTATTGGAAAGGTGATCTCTTAATTAGGTTTATTATTATTATTATTATTATTTTGTTGATTTTCTGACAAACTCTGTACAAAAAGTATGTTGTACATTCTGATTAAATTGGATAATGAAGCAACGACAAGTCGTCGGAATCAATGATGTACAGTTATAGACATGGCTTTTTTGGATTTGCAGCCAAGCTCACTAAGTCCCAGGCTCAAAAGCTAGCTGGTAAACATACAAATATAATAAAAAAAAAGTTGATTAACTACTTTAATTTGCCAACCTAAACCTAGTTAAATTGATTAAGAAATAATTTAGTAACCTTCATTATATAGGTTGAATGGCTGAATTCTCACTCCTAGCTAAGTCCTAATTTTATGATGTTACATGTTTTTTTTTTTTTTTAAAAAAAACTACTTTAATTTTAACATGGATTTAGAAAATGTATATGTACTTATCAGAGTTTTTTCTTCAATTTAAGATTTTTCTAAAAGTACAAGTTTAATGCAAGCATCTAAATCCTAAATGGAATTGTAAATCAATTAAATATTGTCACTGCTTCTAATTTATTCTAATTAAATAAACATAAGAATACATATTTATTTTTTTGAGGAAATATTTTTTTAATGGGAGAAAAAGGCCTATGTTTGTTCACATGCTTGCAATCTTCGCATTTTATTCTTATTTTGATATTCATTTGGCATCTTTAGAAGATAAGGTTTAAGATCTCAACATTTTAAAATTCCTTTTTGTAGGACTAGTCGTCACTTATTTTTTTTTAAATTAATATATTGAAAGACGTTTGAGATTATTATTATTTTTTTGAGTTCATGTTTGCGTGTTTTTTTAATCCAAATGGCAAAACTTCTAAAATGTATTATGGTATACTTCTAATTATTAGTAGAAACTAGAAATTATAATCAGGCTAATTGTTATTAAATTTTATAAAGAGATGACAATTTAAAGGTTTAAACATCATTTTGGTCTACTGTACTTTGAAATTTGTTCTATTTTATCTCAAATGTCTAAATTTAATTCTCAAACTTTTAATAAATCTTAAATTTAGTTCCTCTTGTTAGTTTATTGGTAACTTTGCCAAAAAGAAAAAAAAAATGTAGTCCCTATTAACCTTTCCTCTATACATTTTGGAAATATATTCACATGGTGCCTTTTTCCTTAATGTATTATTATTATTTACCAATTTTGATAAAAATTAACTTCAAACTAATAGTATTGATTAGCTTTAAGATTTATTGGAATTATAAAGAACTAAATTTAGACATTTAAAAGTATAGAAACTAGAATGGAATGAGACCAAAAGAACTAAAATGATATTTTAACCTAATTTAAATAATTTTTCATTTAATACTATACATCATACTAGGGTAAATTTAAAAAAAAAAAAAAGAAGAAGAAATTAACGACACGGCAATCTATTACTATTTTGAAATGAATGTGTTTGTTTGTTTATTTCTCTAATTCAATGAATTTCAAGCTTTTTATTCCATCTTAAGTTTTTATTATTATTATTATTATTATTTATTTATTTATTGTTATTTAGTTTAACAACAATTGGAGGTGGAGGATTCAAACATTTAACCTCTTGGTCAAAGGTACATGCCAATTACCATTGAGCTAAACTTACTTTTGTTATTTCATCTTAATTTCTAAAATCATAGAATACAAAGTATTCTTTTTACTTTCAAAAAGAAAATGTTATCTATACTAATTGGAATTCATCTTATAGCTTTTGGCTAAATATATATTTTCTACATTTCGGATTGTTTTAATTTCATTTTCATGTAATAAATTTTTTTTAATCAAGTTTGAATGTTTACACATCCTTGAATGGAAAAAGAAAGTTTTTACTATCACTAAACATTAAAAAATAATGATATGTAAATTTGAAAATGATACTCTTCTTTCAAAAGAATGAGAGTATTAGTTATGCGGATAGCCAAAACACTTTTAATGAGTTCATTTCTTGTCAAATAGGTTATTATAAGCTAGATCATATGAATTTGAGAAGCCTTTTATTTTATAGGTGGACATTTCTTTTTCTTTCTTTCTCTCTTCTTTCTTCTTTCTTCTTTCTTCAATTTTTATTTTTTATTTTTTTATAAAGACGTGTCTATTTCATTAAATTAAAATATATGGATTTCAATCAATGAATTTCGACCTTTTATTACATTAAGAACTGATAAATAAACACATAAAAAAATTTCTATTTTTTTCATTATTTTTAGAAATTCTTACTCCAGATTGATCATATTAAAGTTTTAATTTTATCAAATATATTTTTTTGTTTATATTGTCTTTGATAAATTAATAATCAATTGCAAAAGTTTTTCCCTTTGTCACTTATCGTATAGTATTACGTTCTTTTTCTTTTTTCTTTTTTCTTTTTTCTTTTTTCTTTTTTGAGGAAGTAAGAAATAAAGACATTAAAAACTTATGAAATACTAAAATGAAACTTTGATAATAAACAATGTTCTCCATGTAGGGATGTATCCCGAACAAAAATAATATGGGTATAAAAGAAAATTTAATAAGTAAATAAATATTAAATATTTAAAAAGAAAATTAATAATTAATTTAATTAGTTATCATTCAAGACATATATTTATTAAAAAAAAAAAGACGAGTTAGTCAAAAAATTTTAGAATACAACATTGTCATTGTGAAGATGAGAATTTAAACCTTCAACCTATGAAAAAAAAGTTTTTTTTTTCTTTTATTGAGTACAATGATTTTTGGGTGAGAGATTAAACCGTCAACCTTTGGGATGACCTATAAAAGAAGTTTTTGTTGTCATAATTATCACACTATGTTCATATTAGAAAATTAATCGGTAAATTAAAGTAAGATAAAGTAATTTAATTAATTCATTAAAATTTAGTATGTGTGTAGAATCTCAAACTTTTGATCTCTTCGTCGAAAATATATGTTTTATGCCAGTTGAGCTATGCTCATGTTAGTAACGATAAACTTTGATTATTTTTTAACTTTACAAGCCATGTATAAAAAGTCTTGTGAGAAAGAAGATGCCATTATTGTGAGTGAAACATGTGCTGAAAAAGGAGTGCATCATTAGTAAAAAAACTTAATATCTAACAAAAATATCATATTCCATTTTCCAATTTTCATTCTAAACTTTTAATTTTATCTATTAATTTTCATTACAAATTAAACTTATACTTTCATCAAATTTCGGCCTCGAATTTAAATAAATATTTTGCAAATTCTTTTTTTTTTTCTAATTTTAGAGTTTTACAATTTTTAACTTTTATAAACCTAGGGTTTTTTAGGCTAAATTATAAAAAATACCCTTGAATTTTATCCTTTATTTAAAATACCCATATTTTTTCAAAAGTTGTAATATTACTCTTGACCTTTTATAAACGTTTCAAAACTACATTTGAAGCATAAAACCCATTAGAATTGTAACGACCCTAACTCATACGACTCTCTAAACATGAAAGCATAACTGAGTTACTCCGTTCATGCCCGAAATTTTGATAGAATGACGACGTAACTACAACAAAACCAAATTTTACAAATACCTGATAAGAATAGAAACACTTCTAAGTCTCAGAGTACAAACTCAGCATCCACCAAACTTCGAATATTATGTTGAGCTCAACCAATAGACAATTAAACCTAAGAGCTTCTAACCAAATACACAAAAACTAAAGAAGAGATTTAAGGTTTACAGTCCAGCAACACAATAAAGATCTAAAATACAAATTGAAAGCTAAATAAATAGGAAGAAACTTTGGTGAAGTCTCCATAGCCTCGTCAAGTCATCGCTTCCGTCACCTGCCTCAAGAATGTGCACCATCTGCAAAACACAAATAAAATAGCACAAGTGAGTATAAACATACCCAGTAAGTAACCCACTTAAGGTCCAAAACTCATAATCACAACACAAAAGTAGTCCTGGCACTCACGGCTCCTACTTAACCTCAACTCATCTTCCAACCATCTACAGTTTGCATACCCTACTTGAGTCCACCCCGGTATGGCAGTGTCTCAGGCACTACCAATGAGCCATGTAACTTATGTTGATTATGGCCGTGAAAGAAAGAAACTCTCACGCCTACACACAATGGGAGAATCGCCCCCTAAGCTAGCACACATGCAATAAAGAAACGCATCCCTTATGCTCAACATAATGGGGAATCACCCCTAAACTAGCACACACGGTGAAGGATAACAACCCTCACCCTCATCACAATGGGGAATCACCCCTAAGCTAGCACACACGGTGAAGGATAACAACCCTCACCCAACTCACATCAAATCAACCTAGAGTTACAGACTCGCTCAGGAGAGACACAAGGTCAAGTGGCACTAATCTAACAAGTTCTTGTACTTTTGCAATGCTTTTGGAACCTCTAAGGTAATCCACCATACCAAATTCGTTCGTCATTTCCGAACCACATTCACAACCTGGCCTGAAGTTACAAGCACATACAAAGGGATTCACCCCCTTAATCCGTACAAGCAAAGAGGGAAAACAACCCTCAAGCCCTTCCATATATTTACCACACCTTACGCCTCATATTTATGTTTATAGGCGAGACACAAATCTTAACGGACCATTCTGACTGGCTACTTACGTTCTAGGCTCGCATCAAGGTAACCCACTTCTCTTTCTTTTAAGAAGTTACTAGCCGTAAATAACCCAGGCCCACGCCTCAACAAATAACAACAATCATCTCATCGTGACCTCTCACCATAGATCACAAACACGCATCTCAAGTATGAACTTTACCCTAGCTTGAAAGTACTCCTAAACAAGAACTTTACATAGCCATAGCCCATACATGTGCTAGCAGCATATAGCCCTCCAATCATTTAACCCAGAAGTTCAGTTCCCTAAACACGTTAGAAATTAGGACGACCAAACCCTCCACTCATATTCAGACCCGTCTGAAACACGTTAAACATGCCCACTTATCTGCTCATTCTAAACACACGAAACACAGATGACGACCATTGATCAATGCATACCCTTAAGGTGCTCTAATTCAACCACTAATCCAAACCAACAACTCCAACGCCCTGCACACAGTCAACTCATCCAACATTCCAAGGAAATGCAACCTCTTCCAACCAATCAAGCATTTTAAACATATTGTACTCCAATCAATATCTTAACATTTCAAACAAGGATTACTTAACCTTTTAGTCCATGAGCTCACGCGTTCGAGATTCCACAGCCACTCTGGATTCTACCGCAAACCACATATCACAGTCATCCTACATTCCAGAGCGTTGTTCCATAATTGAACCCTTACTAGTTCACAAGGCCAAGTCCTTATGAATACCCCACTAGGAACAATGACCTATGCATAGTCACTCTACTAAGTCCACAAGTTCCTTTAGATTCTCGGGTTTAGGTACAACAAGGCAAAACTTTTTTTTTTGAAATATTACTAAGCGAAACATCCAACAACCAACATAGTCACACATATACTTCATAATTGAAAGAATTACACCCACGACCACTTAAACATACACCAATTCACAACAACTACAACCTTAGGCAAACTCATAAAGTGCTACTCATGCTAAATTTAAAAACCATTTGAAACTTTAAGCCCCTAATTTCCATTATAGCCACATAAAAAGCCATTTTAGCTCAAGACTACTTATGAACAAATCACGAACCATTACATACTTCATAAACATCGTTTTCAAGCATGCTTTCACAATTAACAAATTATCAAACATACATTTCAATCAAATAGGAAATTAAAGGGGCTTAAATCCAAATGACTACTTACAAATTTACTCCAAGATTCAAGACGGCCTGAACTCGAATACTTGATCTTGAATCGTCAAACAAAGGCCTACGCGTTATGGGTAAATTTTAAAACACTAAAACACCCCCTAAACTCCACGAAAAATTATTAATTAATGCTAACTAAATCCCAACTCACACTTAGACTTAATTATGTAGAAAAATTACCAAACCCAAATAAATCTTACCCACGGACAGAAGAGTAAATGACAAGCTTCGACAAACCCACGTTGAATCCGGACTAAGTGAAACAACTGAAAGGATCTCGACTAGAGACGGCGAAGCTCGCGAACGACGGTGGGTGACCTGCAGGAGACGGCGGCGTGAAGCTCATAGTAGTGTGCATTGTGCAAAACTGCAAAAGGCACCGGCGGTTTGGGTTCGATTTTCAACAACAGCACAACTCTGACGATGTAGGTAGCGGCGCGCACAGACTACAACTGTGCAGATCCAAACCCCGACGTGCACGACCTGCTCGTGGGGGAGTGACGACAGAGCTTGCTCGTGTGGCTTCAGGCGGCTCCACTGCCAGGGAGGGAAGACAAAGACTGAAGGGTGGGGGCATGGGTTTTTCAGATTCGGGAAAGGGGAGAGAAAGAGAGAGAAAGAAATTATGAGTGGGTTTTCAGTGAGGAAGGGAAAAAGAAGAAAATGAAGAAAAAGAAGAAGAATATAAGTCTTTCACCATTTTTCTTTTCTTTTTTTTTCAATTTCCAAAAATGTCCTTTGACCAACTATTTCCTTCCCAAATTGCATTTTTTTTAAAACCTCTAATCCTCAATTCAACCCAAGTAAAATACTTATTTGAGAAATTTTCAAATTGAATTCCAGATTTTCAAAAATTAACGCCCCTAAATAAGCTGGGTGTTACAAGAATGTTGGAAGAAAAGTCGACATGATGGAAATGTCGTTATTTCAAACTTAATCTAGGCAAACATTCCAATCACTATCACATCATTCCAAATCACTATCATGTCAATTTTTTTCATGTTGATTTTCCGTCCAACATTCTAACGGATTTCTAATGCAAGGGTAGTTTATAAACATTTATGAAAAGTCAAGGACACTATTGTAACTTTTGAAAGAATAGGGGCATTTTTTAAATAAAGGGCAAAGTTCGGGGTATTTTTTTTATAATTTAGTTGTTTTTTTATTAATATTGTAAGTTTTAAAATTTTTTATTAAAATATATTATTTTCAAAACTTGTTATATTAATATTGTAGTTTTAATTTATGAGAGTAGGTCAAACAGACCTACACCATGCAGATGCATCTTGTCCCTTAAAGAGACACACGTCATCCAAAAAGGCCTACGCCGCCTCTTCAAGAGATGACCTCTACCCAATATAATGAACATGTTGCCTGAGTATAGTGATAGCCCCATTGTTCTTAATTCCAGCGTGTGGTTTAATGGATAACAAAATATATGGCTAAATTTAAATGGTCATTTTCAAATATGGCCAAGCGAGTTTTTTATTGGACAAATGATCAAATGATAAGTTGAAAAATTAATTGAGATAATACAATTGACTAAAATACCTCCCTACCAAATCGGATAAACCAAATCTGATCGAATAAAATAAATCCTAAAATTATAGTGTATTTGAAAACATATAAAAAAAGTAAATCAAAACAACAAAATCGATTTAATTTATTTCCTAAAATTATGGGAAAATTAAAACTGATGTATATCTAGAACCTGAAAATTAAAAAAAAAAAAAAAAAAACTTAAGTTTGATTTTTTTTAAGAATGAACTTTCAAATAATAAGAAATTTAATCAAAGGTAATTAAACAACCAAATCCAAAAATCTAAAATTATGGGATAATTAAACTGAAGTATATTTAGAACCTGAAAGTGAAAAAAATAACTTTAATTGAATTTTGTCAAAAGCGAACTTAGAAAATTTTAAAATTTCATACACAATACCTTGTACTCGATTGATAAACAAAGTGATAGTGTGACAGTGAGAGTGCCTCATCTTCTTAGAAATAGAAATTTGCGCTTACTTTCACCATATTCTCAAAAGCTTTTCGTCTCCAAAAAATAATAATACTATTCAACATTGAGCTATGAAAATACCTTAATACCCAAACAAGAAAAATCTTTGTGGCACTAGGGACAATTGAGAACTCTCCTAGCAAACTGACTGTATTTTTGTATAAATACATAATATTTGTATTTTCTCTTTAGGCACTTTTAATTCTACGCTGCCGCCTAAAAGAATAACCATCGTTGTTTCGTTGAACGCTTCAATCATAAAAATTAGAAAACTTTTGCCATGGAGCTTCGAGTATGCATTGGTTTTGAAAGCATTTTTCTAGAAATTAAATTATCCTCACACTTGCACTAATTCTCCCATTAGCATTAGTTTCGAGAAGATTAGACAATCTTCCAATACCCCAAATATTTCCAAACATACTCAAAATTTTTCTCTCTCACTATCTCAATTAGAACTCTGCAAAATTTTCTCTCTCACCATCTCGATTAGAACTCTCCAATCAACGTTTGAAAATGTGACCTCCATACATGACTGCTCATCGAAATATGTACTATCATCATCATTCGACTCTATAGTCGAGCATTCTATCAACTTCAACTATCTCATTATTTTTTTTTGTACTCAATGCCATGAATGCAACTAGAGAAGGTTCAATAATGAAACCCATGACATACCTAAATTTGACGAATTCAATAAAGAAAACCATATAATACCTAGATTTCCAATATCTGATAATTCAAATACAATAAGAAAATATGATATAGGTCGATAGGAAACCTGGTAAGGGATAACTCTTTCAACCTAGATTCTCAAACTCTACTAAAATTGCAGTAGCGATAGCCAACAACAATGGAGTCATTATCATTAATTTGAAATTGGCCAAATCGAAAAAAGTGATTATGTTTATGAATTATAAGGATAAAAATCTTAATATTTTAAATTTGATTTCTGGTAAAATAAGATCACATAATAAATATAAAAGAATAATTTAAAGATAATTATAGTTCAAAGCTGAAAAAGATAATCCTAAAATGAAATATGAAAATTGAAAAAGAAGTAAGGGAGAATCCAATTATAATTTCTGTGAAAGGAGAGAAATCCAGGGGGTGTGTAGGGGTTAGAAGTGGAAGAAGATGGGGTAAGCTAGGGTCGTCCTAAATACCCGTTGGCCATTTTTCATTAAAATTTGGGGTTGGCTATTTTTTAGAATTAAGGAGTATTTCTGGCCATCTAGTCCAATTTCCAGTGGTTTGGTTTAATCCCTGCAAGATGCACTTTTGCTGTTTCTTTTTTCCTTTCTTTTTTCATTTGCTGTTTTTTTCCCCTTCTTTCTTAAAGCAAATAAATATTATTTTTTCTTTTTTTAAAAAAATGAATATTAAATTGCAATTTGCTTCCTTTCTTAAATAAATATAAGTTATTTAAACACTTTCTACTCTCTTTTCTTGAAAAATAAAATAATTACTATTCTTATAAATGGGCAAAAATCAATTTATACCCCAAAACTTTGGGGTTGTATCAATTACAATCTTAAACTAATGATTGTATCAATTTAAACCCTAAACTTTCATAATGATAGTAGAAAGTCTTTAAATAATTAATATTTATTTACTTTAATGTGTGTTAATAAAAAAATAACCCTAAACTACAATGTGTACATTGTAGTAAATAAAAAACCCTAAACACTTTTTTATGTACTACAATATCATAACGTGTGAATGTAAAAGAAAGCAATTAATAAAATGGATAGACAAAGTTTATTCGTGCCCCTAGAAGCACAACTTTTATTCATTAACACACATTGTAGTACATAAAAATTAACTGCGCCAAATATTCAAGACTAAAAGCTACTTAAGCACATACTCTTCCATTTATTTTATTATTATGAGTAGCTTTGTAAATTCAAGTTCCAATATTTTAACGGACTTAGATGGAGATACTATTAGGAATTCCTCGACCGGTAAGTCCTTCAGTACTTGATGGAATAAGCAAGGTGTATGGTACATTAACAGGACCATATCGATTTTTCAGGTTGACATCTTGATTCCTTTTAGTAATTCTTTCCTCAGCTTCAAATACATTTTTTCCAAATTTCTCAAAAGCTTCCACTGCACATTTTCATCTGATGTCCAATCCACGCTAGCTCTTTGTCCAAGATAGACTTCACCAGAAGCATGTCTTGACAAAATTTCAATTAGAGAAACACCAAGGAGAGCCTGGAACTGCAAATTGATTGTATTGAGGAAAGCCTTCTCCGAGTTTGACTCAAGTTCCTTATACTCAGGAGTGCCTACGTCAGGCATAAATTTGCGAGGAGATTATTATTACTGTCTTGAGTGCAACGATTGTCTTGGTGTTTACTACTACTATTGCTACTATTGGGATGAGATTATTACTACTATTGCTTCATGGAGTATAAAATCTTCCTACTTTTGTAATTATGATACTTCAACCATTGCAGTTAATTGGAAAGCTTTTTTTTCTTCCTCTTATTTAGCCTATTCACCTTACTTATTTTTTTGTTTTACTTTTCATTTTTGCATTTTTAGCTTTTTATTTTTGTAAGAAAAACCCCTATTGCATGTCTTTGCTTATTCCATTTAAGTAGATTAAATCATTTTTTAAGACAAAACAAGAATATTTTAAGTAATTGAGAGTTAAATAAGCTTTAGAACCTAAGGCTTATCACACCCCCAAACTTAAGATATTGCTTGTCCCCAAGCAATTAGAAAACAAATAGCAACATACAGCAAACACTTCACAAAATGATTTCAAATAGTGTTTTTTTTTTTAATGTTGTCTTTCAGGAGAGGTCTCAAACTCTTAATACTTTATACAATTCCAAGATTTTCTCACATAAAACTTTTACTTTTCTTTTTCAAGATAAAACATTCTTATGCAAACCCACCTATTATGTTTATCCTACTTAAGTTATAGTCATAGAGTCTAGGGTGATCTTTTTTGTTCAACAAGCTAAGCTCATTCACATTACGAACATTTTTCTTTCTCCCCCAAACTTATGTAAAGCTGTTGCTAGGCCTCATTTTCTTTTTTCTTTGAAATGTTTTTTTTATGAGAGTCTTACTGTCACTTGTACCTTCGTTCCAACTTACTAACACTTTGTGGTGAAAGTTGTTGACTACGAGCACAAATCACTATTAAAACCGTTTTCACATACTCACTTCCTAAGTTAACCTTCATGCAAAGGAAATCATGGGTGTCTTAACTACCTCTGGTTACTCAGTTAACTCTAGAAGGAGAAGTATCTTTTCTTTTTTTCTTTTTTCTTTTTTTTTTGAGTCTAGCATCTGTTACAACGACAACATAATATTACAACAACGTACTATAACAACAAAAATAATAATACAACAACATACTATTACAACAACATAAAATTACAATGGTAGTATTACAAAACTCACCCCCCAAACTTAAATGGGTCAATGTCCCCATTGACTAAGAACTAGAAGAACTGAGGTTTGGGTACATAGTTGGGTCACTTAACATGCTAAGCATCAAAGCTAAACTCTCTTAAGTCAATTAGATGGGATAAACACAAGAGAAGTTTAGGTTCAAATGTTTTATGGAGAAAAAGAATTTATTAAGTTTTATGATTTTGAAATCTCAAAGCTATGTGTGAAAGCACTTGAAAGTTGAGCAAGCTCTAGGTATCATCATCAAGGGGTTTTCAATAAAACACCAAAGAAAGCAACTTGCAAGCTTGTTTTTTGAACATTATTTTAATGGCATGCTTGTGCGAGGTGTAGATTTTTTCTTTTTTTCTTTTTTTCATGAAAGCAAATAAACTAAATAAGTGTGAAAGAACTTACTAAACCTTAAAGCAAAAAAAAGAAAAAGAAAAAAAAACATAACAATTAACAAAGCTAGAAAGATAGGTTAAAGAGAGACTCCTCTTGCAAAGAAAAATGTGTAGTTGTTGCCATTACTATCCTCGGGGTTGTTGGGAGTCTTTGACAAAGAATTCTCCTGAAACTGCAATTGCAATTCACTTTCGTAATTGAGACTACAATTTCTTCCTCTCGCTCTTTCTTCTTATATTTTCCTAAAACTCAAGAGTAGAGCATTAAAATGTTCACACAATTTTTCTTAATGCAAAGTTAACTTTTTAGAAATTCCAAATTTTGAATTAAAAGTTGATTCATCAAACTCCCAGGTGAATTCCCCAGGTAGATGTGTTCTTTTAGCGGTCAACTTAAATACCTCAACCTTGACAAGATCCTTCTTAGACAGAGCATTTCTGAATTAACTTCTTTATTCATATTGGAATTTCAAAAGTTGAAAGTTTCTTTTTTTTTTTTTTTTTTTTTTTTGCTTTTTTTTTATAATTATTTTAAGGTAAAAGAAAGATAAGGCAACTTATCCAATTCTAGTAGGGAGACCTCAACTATGTTCTTTCATTTTGCACCTAAGTCTCGATGTTGGACGAGATTTCAGTCGTAGTTGAGGTGCCTTGATCACAACGGGCTTTGATGACTCAAGAGATTTATATGTATCTTTGGAAGTAGAAATTGTGGGTGCAATCCGTGTCGCATACTGCATGTTGACATCCTTCATGCTCTCCTTTTTGCTTGCATCTTCATTTAGTGTTTCCTGCAAGTTTAATAAGCGAAAGCAGGACATTCCAATGTTGGGAGCACTTTGGATGTCAATTGTTGTGAAATTGCGATTTCATAGCTCACTGCAATTTCCTTTGGTGATTCATTCTGTTCTTGAGGTGGTTCTTCTTTGATCTCTTTTCTCCCTTTTGGCTCCTTAATGTCGTCAAGTGTTGGAGCGCTTTTTGCTTCTACTGAGAGTGTCACACCCCCTCCCGACTACCTGTTATCTTAGCTTGGAGGAAGGCGTGAAGCCAACAGGCATCGTTTCACTTCTTAACGATACCTATGACCCTTTTAATTCCTGATAAACAATCCATACCTGTATACGAGATACTATACATACCACACAGTAGGAAATTAGGAATCTTATTACACATACATACGGAGCGGTTCTGGTTAAACCTAACTTGAACAAGCCAGACACGACCAGACGTGCTTTATACACCCAAGACCACTAGTTCCATATACAACATAACTACACATCCCTATTAAGTTATGTACAATACGAGCAGACTTGCTATACTACGCCAACCAAGTACAAAAATATCAGACTCGTAGAGCGTTCAGCAGGCTGTGGCAGGATCTCAGGCACCGGGAACTCGATCTCTACCTGGAAAGTTGGAAAACATTGAAAGAATGAGCTGGAAAGCTCAGTGAGTGACTGAGTTTAAATCTATTAACTCGTAAATCATAACATATAACATCAATAGCTTTTACAGAAGTCCAGCAAGTGTGTCAAAAATATTAACCATTTTAAACATATGACAAACTAGTTTGTGTAAGCCTCGCCCAGTACAATCAACGCTCACTCTACGATGTAGTGGGGCCCGCCCAGCACTCCCATCGTCTTTGTCGTAGTGGGGCTCGCCCAGCACTCACGACAGCATTGTTGTCACGGAGTACACTCAACGTCGACAACAGAAAATGACCTGTGTGCACACGGTACTATACAGCCTCGGGCTCAGAATCTCAAACATTTACTCATTCGGGTCTCATAGAAACACATGAAACCTTTGACACTACTTGCTAACACATGTTGGCCCGAAATTATGGTATTTTCACTAGTTCGGGTAAAATAGTAAACATATGCTCACAACGAATAATTAAATCATTTCTAGGAAACCATATATGCTCATAAATACGTGTTCAAGAGACATAAAGTCTTTAAATAAAATTACTCTTAGAAAGTCTTTTATTTTCGTAAGCATAAGTTCAAGCATAGAATACACTTCCAAAATTCGTTTTGTCACTCACAGCGTTAATAATAGATTCTTGGTCCGTAAATTTGTCCTATTTCTTCTTGGCCTGTCAAACAAAACAAAACCAAGCATTAGAATCTTGACCTCACGAACTTAAGGCCTAGGGTTGCAAAAACCACCCCATCAATTTTCTGCACTTTACAGATTTTATACCTTAAACTCACACACCTATAACTTTTCCATTACTTGCTAAAAAAATGATGTAATTTATACCAAACTCTTCCTTTTTGAACCCTCTAAAACTCATCTGAAGGAATGAAATTGAAATTCCTAAAGGATATGTCCGTAAATACCTCGAAAGCTTCTTCCTACAAAATCGGTTTCTGCACTTTCCAGACTCGTTTTCCTGCTGCACCCTGAACTTAACATGAATTTTAAAGCAACTTCCAGTCAATTTCTAACCACGACTTCTTCATGAAAGTTATAGGAAATTAAATAATCTTTCCATCCATACCTAATACATCTTCTAATTCAAAGTCTACAGATCAGAACGTCTCAAAAACCAGAGGTTCCCCGGATTTGACAGCAAAAACACTGCTCTGATTTCCCTTTCAAAAACCCATAACATAAATTCCGATTTTGCTCGAGCTTCCTTCACGAAAATTGTTCTAAAATGAGTTAACTTTCAAGGAAATCAAATCTCACCTCTTAATAACTCTTGTGGAGCTCAAAACGTACCAAATAGCAGAGGTAGTCAGGGTTGAACGCAAAATCTTCCCTCCTTTTCTTCTTCAATTACAACTCCAGCACCTTTCTTCTTTCTCTTATTCTCTCTCACGAAAACTCTGATATTTTTGATGAAAAAAGACAGAATGGGTAAGACTTTAGATAGGGTTAACAAAATTGGAGTTGGTGGTGGGCCATTTTCCTTTCATTTTCAATTTTCTTTTTCTTTTCTTCTTTTCTTTTCTTTTTTTTTTCTTTTTTTTTTTTTATTTTATTTTTTTTTACTTTCTTTTGAAAAAAACACATATACCAACCTCCTTTCCTTCTTTCCCTTTTTATTTTATTTTTTTTAAGAAGTTTCAAGGAGGAACTCCGGGTTTACAACTTACCTCCCTCTTAAGAAATTTCGTCCTCGAAATTGAGTAGTTCTTAGGTGAAAAGCGTCGGGTAATTCTTCCTCATTTGGTCTTCTGGTTCCCAGGTTGCCTCCTCCACTCCGTGATGTCTCCAAAGAACCTTCACGAGTGGGATCGTCTTGTTTCTCAGAACCTGTTCTTTCCTATCGAGGATTTGAACTGCATCCTCTATGTAGCTCAAATCTTCCTCCAGCTCAACTGGTTGCACTTGAAACACATGCGTCGGATCTGGAATATACTTCCTTAACATAGACACATGGAAGACATCATGCACTCGAGATAGTTCTGCTGGCAACTCAAGTCCGTACGCTGCTGGCCCAACTCGTTTTGTTATCTGATAAGGACCAATATATCTAGGACTCAGCTTACCTTTCCGACCAAAACGAAGGACACCTCTCCACGGAGATAACTTCAAGAAAACTTGATCCCCGACCTGGAATTCTAAGTCTCTTCGCCGCTTATCTGCGTAGCTCTTCTGACGATCTTGAGCTACTTTAAGATTTTCTCTAATCACCTTCACATTGTCTGTCGTAACCTGTACCAACTCAGGTCCGATTAGCTTCCGTTCCCCCACTTCGTTCCAACACACGGGAGTTCTACATGGTCTTCCATACAACCCACCAGCCAGGCCGTAGGCAGCTGGAGAGGGGTTGGGGTGTATCGGGCTGCAGACCTAGCATACGGTAGCCCGAGAGGGGGGCCGTATGTTACAGAGAGTTCAAGGTCTTCATGTTCCAATTACGTTCTAAGTGACACCACCTCATGTTCTTTTTCTTTTTCTTCTTGTTTTGAAGTCCCTCTATTCTCGAGCAAAATTCCTTGGGACCTGTTCTGTAATTCATTTGCAATTTGTTCCACTTGGATTTCCAAACTCCGTAGAGATGTGGCTTGACTTTGCATTACAACCTCGTTTTTTGCTTTATATTCCCTCGTGAGTTCTTCGATGCTTGGCTCTTTTGGAATCATCTTCCCTTGCTAGAAGCACTGGTACTGATGTTGATTTGCAAAGCTGGGTAGAAATCCATAACACAAAGAATCAGGATTAGAAGGACAATTATCAAATGAATGACTTCCTTTACAATAAACACAAGAAATAGAAGAGATATGGTTAAAAGGGGCTATAGGATTTCCCATCATCAAAGTTTCCATCATGTAGCTTAATGATGAAGTTTGTGCGTTCAATGCTGCAATGATGTCTTCTTCCATCTTGTGGATTT
This sequence comes from Trichosanthes truncata, assembly GCA_033996785.1. NCBI lineage: Eukaryota > Viridiplantae > Streptophyta > Magnoliopsida > Cucurbitales > Cucurbitaceae > Trichosanthes > Trichosanthes truncata. The sequence goes on along the minus strand of JAWPNB010000004.1, from coordinate 38,122,242 downwards.
TCTCAAGCTATCAACCCTATGTTGTGTCTTTCTCCTCTTGCAATTTCGCTCCCTCAACAAGTGAAATCGAGCTCCTCTTGCAATAGGAGAAATTATAATTGCAATTTTGTCTTACAATTTTTGCTTAAACAACATTTTTGTTAAAACTGTCATTCTCATGCAACGATGCCAAAAACTTGACCGGGTGAACTTTGGGTGAATAAAAATAAGTAAATACGCTCAACCCCACTGCAAGTGCGCACTGCCGATGCAAGTATTAAAACAGGAGTATTCCTAAGTATTGATCCCTCAGGGAACAGTGTAACAAAAATTATTCCTAAGCAAAATGTAAGGAAATTGCAACTTAAAACTAAAAATTGCAAAAACAATGTTGGGATGGTGTGTTGGTAAAACAAAATAATTGCATAATCTAAATGCAAGTTAAAATGGCAAAAATTGCAGAATCAAAAATTACAAAATTGAGTGATGAAAATTGCAGAATGAAATTGCAAAATCGAAAATTTGCAATATTGAATAACAAACTAGATAGACTTGGTAAATAAAATTGCAAAAGAAATTTTAGAGAAAGAATGGGCTCAAGAATGCCATTGCCCTAAGTTGTAATTGCAAACCAAAATTACAATTCCAACCTATTCTACACTCAATTGTAAACCAAAATTGCTACTCCTATTCGCCTTGAAATTAGATTTTAGGAGACTAAGTGAGTGACTTATATGTCTATAGTCCCTCTATCTTAGATAATTTGGCTCAACAATTTTATGGATTTTGGAGTATTTAATCCCTATGTCTAGGGTAAAGAATTGGCTTATGTTTAAGCTCTTTTCTCCATCACTTGTGCGAAATCCACTTATCACTAACCCCGTCGATATTAAATCTAAGCTTGAGTTTCTACCATCGTCGATCATTCTAGGATCTCAACGGAAATTTATTCAACACAATCAAACAATTGAGATGCAGGCTTGGTTTTTAGTTGGAATTTTGGTTACATTTACTTCTTAGGAAATTCACATCCTTGAACTCCCTAAGAAGTTTAACTCATAATAAATCTATAAGAAACCAAGCTAAAAATTAAAATAAACTCCTACATTATTCTAAAAATGACACTTAAGGGAAATGAAAATTGTTTTACTTAAGTGTATGAATCAAAAAGCTTATGAATCAATAAACATAACCAATAAGTGTATGCTTCAAAACAGAAATACAAGACTAAACAAAGAAGAAAACCACAAAAACCCACAAACAGAGACTGAACTAAAATAGAAACTTAATATAAGAATAATTGAATGAAAAACAGAAACTGAATTTGCTAGCAACTCTTGGTAATACAAGAAGAAATTGAAGAAAAGTAAAACAAAGACTAAGCTTGATAGAAATTCTCCATAAAACAAAGAATAAAAATTGAAGGAAAAATAAATACTAAACTTGCAGAAACTCAAGATTAAAACAAAGAAGAAAAAAAACTGGAAAAACAGAAAACAAAGGAAGAAAAATTGGACAAAAACCCACAAAAATTCTATAAGAAAACGCCTCCAAAATCGATATGTTTTCTTCACTCATCTTCTCTCCTTTTATAGGCCTTCATTAGGGTTGAATAATGCCCAAATTTCGTGCACAAAATCTCCCAAATTGTGCTGTAATTGAAGATTTCCATAAGCATATTTCTTTCCTTTTTTGAATTTTTCTGCTGCTTCAGAAAAAATTGCAGAATCACGAAACTGCAATTTTGGTTTTGCAATTTCCACATTCCCTGCAAACAAGCTTAATTTTTTTAGAATCTTATCCCAATTGCCTTCATTATTATTTCTTTCTTATTTTCAAGCAACTTTCAACTATTTCCAAATGATCTTAAGACAAAACAAGAATATTTTAAGTAATTGGGAGTTAAATAAGCCTTAATTCTAAGGCTTATCATACCCAATCACAATTCTCGAGCAAAACTCATTCAAGGATTCTACACATGCTAACTATAATCAACTCGAAGCTTTAAGCCCCTCTTTCCATTATAGCCATAAACTTAGGCCATTTTAGCTCAACACTACCTCCGAACGGATCCATTAACCATTACATGCTTCCTAAACACGATTTTCAAGCGTACTTTCACAATTTACAAATTATCAAACAAACATCAAATTCAAATAGGAACTTAAAGGGTTTAAATCCAAATGACTACTTACAATTTACTCCAAGGTTCAAGACGACCTGAACTCGAATACTTGATCTTGAATCACCAAACAAAGGCCTACGCATTATGGTAAATTTTAAAACACCAAATCAACCCCTAAACTCTATAAAATCCTAAAATATGTGCCAATTAACTTCAATCTCAAACATAGCTTCCAATAAGGTGAAAACTTATAGTACCCAAATAGAACTTACCCCCAAACTGAGGTCAACGCCCACTAGACAGCCATTTAAAGGATCCAATTCTGCTCAAAATGGCTCTTGATTGCAATGGGTAACCTGTAATTGAGTCTAACTAACAAGGGGTCAACTTTAAATCACCAAATTAATGCTAAACCAACTATAATGACCAAAATCCACCTCAAACTAATGTCGGATATTTACCCTCATCAATTGGAGCATTACCCATGGCTTCGCCTTAGATTCCGAACTTGAATCGCCGCTAAAAACCACTCCGAATAGTTTGATTTCGCGAATCCAAAATCCAAAGGTAATGGGTAATCTAAAAATTAAATCCAAACCTTATTGATCTCTAAATCACAAAAATAGTCCAAGAATTTATCTAATCGAAACGAACCTTACTTCAAAACGAACCCAAAACTTGCTAGAACACGACCTCGAAACACACCCACCCTGTTGTTTGTACAAAATCGAGAGGAAAAGAGGGACAGCCTTCGGCGTGGGCACACGATCGGCGAGTAAGCGGAGGTGCGATGGCTTGTGGTTGCAGATGGGCGTGTGTGGCGGTCGATGGCGAGGTAGACAACGATGGCGTCTGGTGCGGAGCTACTGCGACGAGGGGAGTCGAACGGCGGCGGCAGGCAGTGAATAACGGTGTAACTACGATAAAACCAAAATTTACAAAGACTTAATAAGAATAAAAACACTTCTAAAGCTCAGATAAAATACTCAGCATCCGCCAAACTGCGATAAGATATGCTGATCTCAACCATCAGCACAAGAATCTAAGAAACTCTAACCAAACACACAGAAACAAGAGATATTTAAGAATTTACAGACCAACACACTATAAACCAAGCTACAAAACTAAAAGCAAATACAAGGAAAGGAAATTTGGTGGAGTCTCCACAACCTCATCAAGTCATCGCCTTTGTCACCCGCCTCGAGGATGTGCACAATCTTCAAAGGAAAATAAAGTAGCACGAGTAAGTATAAACATACTCAGTGAGTAGCCCACTTAAGGGTCCAAAGTCCAAAACCATAAACAGACGAGTTCTGCCCTAACTCATAGACTCCTGCTCAAATTCAAACTCAATATTCACTTTCGGTTAGCTATGTGCCTACTTACTTTACTTCAGGCTCACTCCCCTTTGGAATTACACGTGTTATACATGCGAGTCATGCATCCTAGGATGGTTTAATACAAAGAAGGAGAACAACTCTCACGCTCATCACTTAGAGGAATCGCCTCTAACTCAACACTCTGAGGGAATCTCCTCTAACTCAACACTCTGGGGGAATCGCCTCCTAACTCATCACTCTGAGGGAATCGCCCCAAACTCATCACTCTAGTGGAATCGCCCCTTATCTTATCACTCTGGGAGGAATCGCCCCCTATGCTAGCATCAACGTCACTCTGGGAGAATCGCCCCCTATGCTAGCATCAACATCACTCTGGGAGAATCGCTGATCGGCTGTAACACGCAAGCGCACGCGATCGAAGTAATATAAAATGGTCTCTGAGTACCAAGTATCGAATCCCATAGGGAACGGAGTAACAAAAATATTGTAAAGCAAAAGTGTAAGGAAAATTGCAACTTGGAAAACTAAATTGCAAAAATAATGTTGGGATGGTGTGTTGGTGAAAAACAAAAATTGCAGAATCTAAAATGACAATAATTGAAAGAACAGAAATTGCCGAATTGAATTGCAGAATCTAAATTGGCAATAAGCGAAATGACCAAAAATTGCATAATTAAATTGCAGAATCTAAATTGGCAAGATTGGATAGCAAATTAGATAAACTTAGAAATTGAAATGATAAAGGATGGAGCTCAAGAATGTCATTGCCCTAAGTCGTAATTGCAAGCCAAAATTGCAATTCCAACCTACTCCACACTCAATTGTAAACCAAAATTGCATCTCCTATTTACCTTGAATTTAGGGTTTTAGGAGGCTAAGTGAGAGACTTATATGTCTATAGTCCCTCTATCTTAGATAATTTGGCTCACAATTTTATGGGTTTTGGAGTCCTTAATCCTATGTCTAGGGTAAGGAATTGGCTTATGTCTAAGCTCTTTTTCTCCATCACTTGTGTGAAATCCGCTTGTCACTAACCCCGTCGGTATTAGATCTAAGCTTGAGTTGATATCCTAGTTGATCAATCTAGGATCTCAACGGAATTTTAATCAACACAAGCAAACAATTGAAATGTAAGCTTGGTTCTTATTGAAATTTTGGCTACATTTACTTCTTAGGGAATTCACATCCTTGAACCCCCTAAGAAGCTTTAGCTCAAATTAAAGATAAAATTATTACAACTAATTTTAGAATAAAAATTCATACTAGAAGAATATACTAAAATGCTAAATTCAACAAAGATTTAAAGGAATTAAAGGATTTTGCCATCCAAAATCAAATCAAACAAAACTGAAAACTAAATCATAAACTTCAGAAAAATAAACCCACGAAATAACAATTGAAGCAAAAATGGAATCAACATAATAACCATCATAACAGAGGCAAAAATAGAAAACTTGAATAAAAAAAAAAAAAAGGATTATAGGAAAAACAGAAACTTCAAACTAAAAATGAAATAATTAAAGTGTTATGGCAAAACATTAAAGTTTCTCTCTTTCATTAAAAACAAGAAAAAAAAACTTGAAGCAAAAATAGCAAAAACAGAACCTTCATTAAAGCATAAATAGAACTAATAAAACAGTAGCTGTTGGTGAAGAACAGAAAAAAAACAAAGACTAGAAAACAGAGGAATAATTCTGCAAAAAAAAAAAATAGAGCTTCGGTTGAAAAACCCATGAAATTGACTCAAAAACGCCTCCAAATCCGAATTGTGTTGCTCCTCCTCTTCTTCCCCATTTATAGGTCTTCATTAGGGTTGAAGATTGCCCAAATTTCGTGCTTAAATTCCTCCAAATCGGGCTGTAATTGAAGATTTTCGGAATGGGTTTAATGCATTTTTTTTCCTTTTTTAAAACCCAAAAACCCACGAAATTGATCCTTCAAATCGCCCTCAAAATCCGATTAATAGCTCCTCTTCTTCTTCCCCATTTATAGGCCTTCATTAGGGTTGAAGATTGCCCAAAAATCATGCTCCAATTCCCTCGAATCGTGAGGATATTGATCTTTCCATGTATGGGTTTCTTCATATGTGCACATTTTGGTTTCCATAATTTCTCTGCCCATAATTGTAAAATCAGATTTTGCAATCTGATTTAGCAATTTTCACATTTCCTGCTCCAGAAACAATTGCAAAATCAGATTTTGCAATCAGATTTAGCAATTTCCATAATTTCTGCAAAAAGAATCAATTTATTTAGAATTCTATTCCAAATGCTATCACATTCATTTCTTCCTTAAATTCAAGCAATCTTCCACTATTTTCAAATGATCTTAAGTCAAAACAAGAATATTTTAAGCAATTGAGAGTTAAATAAGCCTTAATACTAAGGCTTATCAATCACCCCCTATGCTAGCATCACTCGGTGAGGCATCATAGCCCTCAGCTCATCACTCTGTCTCACGCTCACCACTCTGCCTCACGCTCATCACTCTACCTTAAGCTCCACTCTGCCTCTCGCTCACCTCTCTGTCTCAACCTCCTAGGAATACATGCTCGCATGGGAAAAAGTAAGTGGCACTAGCCTTACGGGCTCTTGCTAGCCATAACGCACTTAAATTGTCAAGGGATATACCACCCAAAAGATCACAAACCTCATTCTCACTGATAAAAAGCTTGTCGAAGGCTCTATCAAATATATTTATAAACCTAACCCTCTAAAATTTGTAATAATAGTGGCCAGGGTCGATCACAAGGATTGAATTTCTTAATTCATTTAAGTATTGTAATTACTCTCACTTAACTTTATTTAGAGAAAGAAATTAAATGCAAACAAGCTAAACTAAAGAGCTAACCTAGAAAGCAAAAGATAAATTGAGACACAATAGGAGAGAGATATCTTAGGGAATCAATTTCACCAATTAGACTTACAGCGAAAACTACCAAGTTTGTCATGCAAATATTCCATAAGCCAAGAAGTGAGGGTGTTAACTGACTCTTTCAAGCACAATTAACTCTCATGCAATGTTATAAACCTAATATCTCTATCTAGATTTTAATAACATGCAAGGCTTTAAGCAACTTTTTTTAAGGGCTTCTAAGAGAATTCTCCACTTTCATGCAAGAATTTACAAATAGTCATGCAATTAAGTTCTAGCCTAAACCATACTTTTTCAAGCACAAATTCAGACCAATAAAGCAAATAATCTTTGATCAATAAATTATAAGCATTAAATACATAAAAGCATGAATGAAACAAAAAGCATTCAATCAAGGTATTTAATTAATTAAAAAACTCAAGTCTAATGGCTACATCAAAACTCCAAGTATTAGGAACAAAGATACTAATAATATTCATACAATTAAACCTCTAAGTTCCTAATTTACAGCCACAAAACAAGAACTAAAACTAAAGGAAAAGGAAGAAATTAGCAAACAATGGTCGATCCCACGTTTCCGTCGTGATCTCCATGTCCCTCGAGCTTTGGATCTTCAAAAATGCTCCACAAACGCTCCAAATTGCTCCCTAAACCTTCAATTTTAGCTTGGAATCGAGATTAGGGCTCCAACTCTCGAATTGGCCTCTCAAAACGGCGCAAAAAATGATGTTTTTATAGAAAATTGCGAGGCAGCGTTGAGATGCTGCTCATAGCGTCTCAACGCTACAAGAAAATTCGAAAACGCGCGTTTTTGGGCGAAAATAGCGTTTTCTGCGTTTTCGTAGCGTCGCGACGCTATAGACAGTGTCTCGACGCTACCCTGCAGACAACATGGACCATTTTTGCTATATCTCTTCGCTCGGGTGTCCGAATGACCTTCAGTTCGATGCGTTGGAACCGTGATTCAATGTAGAATCTCCCAGAATGTGCCTTACGCTCAAATAACATATTTAATATTCTTGAATTTTCAATTAAGCTTCAAAAAGCTCCAATATCCACCAAAATATTCTCAAATACTTGGTTTTGCTCCTCAAGCTTAGTTTCTACAAAATTAAGAGAAATATGCATAAAAGCTCACAAAATAATCACAAAACTAGCATAAATAATAGGAAATAAGATAGCATAAATACATGTTATCACTCACCTCGACCCATAAATCTTGTGCATAATCACAAACACGAACTCAACATCACGCATGCTTGAGTAGACAAGGCTCGAACATAAGTTCAGAGTAAATCCCTCATGAACAAAGCCTCATACCTATTCAAGCAAAGCACAAATTACCGACTACACCTCTTGCTTATTCCAGCCAACAAGCTACTTAAGCGGTTAGGTAATCATGTTCCAATCACATTTATACCAAGGTTCGAACATAAAGTTGTCACGAGTACAAGTCTCGAGTATGGACTTATACCCTAGTTCAATGACATTCCTAAACAAAAACTTAACTTAATTGCAACTCATACGTGTGCTTATGGCATAAAGCCCTAAAACCATTTAACCCATAATCTTGCCCCCTAACACGCTAGAAAACATGGCGACCATTATCCTTCCACTCACATTTGGACTCATCTCAAACATGTTAAATATAATCCAGTCATCTGCACCATTCTGAACATGCGAAACCTAAACACTATATACTTCTAAGGCATTATATGTAGCTAGCCAACTATCCCAATCAAACAACTCCAGCGTTCTGCACGCAGTCCAACTCATCAAACATCCCAAGAGAACTAACCCCATCCAACCATTCAAGTGTTTCAAGCATTCCGAGAAAATCAATAATCCATGCGTAAGAACTTTTAGAGAACTACAATAAGCTCATAAACATGGCAAGCCAATCACAAACACCATTCATAAACCTCGAACACATACTAATTCAAGGTTCTACACACTGATCACAATGACCAACCATTAGTTTGCAACTTTGAATCCTTAACAACAATAGCCATGTGATTAGACAACTTTTAGGCCATCATGATAATCTCAGATTAATTCAGTCAACCACACCATATCCCGCATACACACATTTAAGCACGGATGTTTATTCACAATTCTCCACAAACATAAACCAAACTTACCAAATTACATCTTTAGGCAATTCCTTAAGGTGCCACACCAGCTAACCACATTTAATCTCGAAACTTAATCCTCTTTTTCCATACTAGTTACATACTAAGGCCACCTTTAGCTCAAACAAACTCCACATCGATCCACTAAATAAAACATGCTTCATAAACACAAAATTTCAAACATGCATCAAATTCAAATAGGAACTTAAAGGGGCTTAAATCTAAATGACTACTTACTTTAAGCAGAATACATAATTTACCACGAACACCAATGATAACGCTTCCTGAATTTATCTAGCACCACCTAACAATTTAAAGCAACAACAAAACTAACTCATGGCATGGAGCTAAAATCACCAAATAATTTCCAATAATTGTATTGGGGTTTCCCTTGCAAAGATAGTAAAATTTTCACCTTCCAACTCACCCAAACAGCAAAATGGGTTGCTATGTTTTTTTTCCCAAAACAACCCAAATGCGAAAGTTCGGCCTTCACACACAATGGGTACCCTTCAATTAATTTCAACAATAAGTGGGTAAGCTTAGAAATAGCAAAACAACCTCTAAACTCCATGAAAAGGTCCTAGTACATGGGCCAATTTAATTTCAATTCAAATTTAGCCTTAGTTGCATTGTCAAACACAATACCCACATAAAACTTACCTCCAAAAAATGACTAATCTTTCTAGACAGACCTGGACAGTAGCTCAAATTGCCCCAAACGGCCTTTAAACGCAATGGGTGTTCTGAAACTAAGTCCAAAGATCTATAATTAACTGAAAATGCTAAAAACAACCAAAATTTACCTTGTATTGAAGTTGGAAGGCTTACCCACTCCAATTTGAGACCAAAGGTGGCTAAACGAATAACTTACTCGTCGAAAAACGACCCTAAAATGCACCAACTTGCTGTCTATACAAAAATAGAGAAGGGGGAGAGGGAATACGATAGTTCCGGCGGCGATCTGGGCGGCGGCGCAATGTGTAATGGCGGGAGGGGGCTAGCAGTGCACGGCAATGTTCTAGCGAACAATAAGCTCACAGTGCAGAGGCGAGCGTAGTGCGGTTGTAGCAGGGGCGTGCAGACGGGCTTTAACTCACGGGCGGCGGCGCTGCTGAATTGACGGCAGATCGATGGCTTCAATGAACAGATGTGCAGGCTATGCACGGCGGAGAGAGAGAGAGAAAAGGATGGGCCTTCGGTGAGGGAAAGAAATTTTCAGGAGGGAGAGGGAGAGGATAAGGAAAAAGGAAAAGGAGAATAAGATAAAGAAGAAGTCTCTCTTTTTTTTTTTTTTCAAACAAACCAAAAACCATATATGCCCTCAACCAATTTCTTCATTTTCAAATATGGCCCTTCCATCACTCTAAATTCTAAATTAACCTCAAAAATAAAAATACTTAATGAGAATTATTCCAACTTAATTCCAAAATTTCAAAATTTATGCCCCTGAATAAACTGGATGTTACAATTTTAATAATATCCATGGATTATATTATACCTTCTAAATGTTGACAATATTCTGAACTCAATACATTGGATCTTGCTCAAAATATTGATCTAAAAAACTACTCCTTCAAAATACGAATACTCACAACGATATATTAGAGAGAATATACCCAAAACTAGACACATTGTGTTTTGTTTTTCTTTTTGGGAGAGGGGGTGAGTTTATCTAAATGATGTAGTACATCTATTTCATGAGCATCTCACACATATATTACATATATTACAATCAATGCTCAGTTATATCAAAACAAGAGCAATATCCATTAGAAAAAAAAAGAAGAGAGTAGGCCAGAGAGGAGAGAGGAAGAGAAAGTAGAAGTATGGAGGAAAAACAACACTTGTTACATAACAACATTTAAACTTACCATTAAAAAAATGAACACAACAACTACACTCATAAAAAATGAATACCAACCATTAAATTTATCAAAACTTAGGAACATAACAATATTTAATAATACTCAAATAAGAGAATATAACATATTATAATCTAGCCAACCTATTGGGGGGTTGACCATGAAGGTCTTTGGCCGACCCCTCAAGGGGTCGGTCTAACCAATTTGGGCCAACTCGTAAGGGATCGACCATGAATGTTGATCGAGTTGTCGAGGCTCTCCAAAATATATTCTAATTCTCTAGATCTAACTTGTAGAAATATTGGATCAGGTCGAATCCCAAGGAACCAATCGAATTAATTTCTCAAAGTTTAAAAAAAAATAAAATAAAGGGAGGTTTGAATTGTTAACAAAAATTGTAATTAAACAATGAAATAAAAAAACGAATAAAAAAATCAATTTTATGAAACTTCCAATTCAAGCGTGTATATTTCATCCAATTGTAATCATGATCATAGACTAAAAAAAATCAATTTCTCAAATTCAATAACTTAGTCAATTTATTCGAAAAATATGCAATAAACATAAATTCTCCTAATTCAATTGACTTTAACCAAGCATCAAAATCCAAACTTATCATTTAATCAACTGGGCACGATAACATTCCATATTGATTAAATAATAGTATTAAAAACAATAAGAATGACTAAACCAAACTAACTAATTGAGATAGCTACAAATTAATTAATTTTGTTTCTTTGTTTTCCTAGATTCTATTATGCAAGCTTGTAAAATTGAAAAGCCAAAATTACACACACATAAACTAACCCCTTGCTACATATTTTAAATCAATTGTGACAATTACATATTACAAAATCATAGATAACTATAGATCAATTGATACTAAATTAAAGTGTCAATTTAATTTAATAACAATCAATCATAAAAATAAGAACAAGAAACAAAGAATTCTTAAATTTAAGATAAAATTTCTATTTGGCCCAAAGCTTCACAAAATTACAATTAGAAATTAAATCACCATTGAATCAGAAATTAAGACTTTAGCCACACATCATCATGTGGAAAAGTAATAAAGACTGCAAAGGGGTAAAAACATTAAAAAAAAAAAAAAAAAAAAAAAAGTTCACTCTCTACACTTTTCTACACTCTAAAGAAGAACTATACAAAGAAACATTCACAAAACTTTATTGTTCTTTCACTCTACTTCACTGCCCTTTTTATACTGGAAGGAGGAGAGGAATTTTACTAAAAATAGTTGTGTTATCTCCCTCCTAAACTCATGCTAAAAACTCAATGAAGAAGAATAAGCATTTATGCTTTTCTGTCGTTGGCTAAAGAAGAGGAAGAAGTCTGCCGTTTGAAGAGCAGAAGCAAGCTGCCATTGAAATTGAAATTGGTTAATGAGCTAAAGGTAATGGCTTAATCGACCCAATTCCATTTCACTTTATTTATTATTTTTCCTTTCTCATTTTCTTTTCAACTTCCATATCCAAACTTTTTATTTTATTTCTTTTTTTTTAATTTTATTTTATTTTCAATTTTCTTCTTCTCGTTTTCTTTCTTTCTTTCTTTCTTTTTTTTTTTTTAAAAAAAAAGGCCTTTAAGCTAAATTCTACTAAGTTTTTATATTCTACCACCTAAATCAAATCAAATACAATTTCTACAATTAAGCACAATATTCAATCAAAATGTAAGGAAATTAGCACAATAAGTATAATTAATTAAGACTTATCTAATGCCTCTTGGTCGACCCCTAAAGGATCGACCATGAAGGCCTCTTGGCCAACCCTTTAGGGGCCAAGGCCTGTTCGGACCTACCCCTCGAGGGGTCGGCCAAATGGCCTCTTGGGCGAACCCTCGAGGGATCGGCCAAGGCCAGTCTAGATCAGTTCTTTTGATGGATCGACCTTCCTCTTTCGGGCTTCAACCTTGTTTCCTTACTTGGGGCTTTGTGATTTTAGCAAACCCCTTTCGATCCAATTATGTGGCTAATTTTTGCCCATAACAACCAATATCAAATTGGAGTGGTTGACACGAGCATACTTTAACTGGTCAAAGTATTACTTACCTTCCTAAATATTGAAGGTTCGAATCCCTAACTTGGGTTTTATACGAATGACCAAAAATTTAAGGCAAAAATGAAATATGACTGCCTTTTTCAAATTAATGATGGACAACCTTTTACTGGCATCGACGTCTTAGTGACTTTAGCATTCACCTCAGTAGCAACCCATGTTCTCGTTCATTTGTAGAAATTTGACTCTCTCTACACTCTGTGTACATGTGCCCACATCTATTTTCTGCTTATTTTTATTTTGGTTGAAATTTCCAACACATGGGTTGCTCTCAACGGTTGTATGTAGCTCTTGGTCAAAGTTGATTGCTCTTATGACTACCTCTCGGTCCCTCCTTAATTTTAGATTTTAATACTACATGTTTTTTCGTAACTTTTTATTTATGTTTTAACCTTTTTTTTACCAACACATGGATAGCTCTTGACTCTTGACGCTTGTATGTGGCACTCGGTCAAGGTTGAATGCTCTCGTGCTCTCGGCTAGGGAGGGACCGAGAGATAGTCACACTTTTGGTCCCTAAAGTTTTGATTTTGTTTTTATTTGGTCTCTGAAGTTTCAAATGTGTCAATTTAGTCCTTAAGGTTTGGTAAATAGTTTTAAATGACCCATGAGTTAGTTTGACCATTTAGTTGGCTAGCAAAAAATGGCATGGCGTATTTGAGATGGCAATTTTTGAATGAGATGTTAATTTTTATTAATTTAATATTATGTGTTCTAGGTTAGGTTTTTTTTTTATTAAAAAATAAATAAAATCTTTCCCTCCCCCTCTTTCTCTCTTCCCTTCTTCTTCCTCTTTCTCTCTCCCTTCTTCTTCCTCTTTGGTTCTTACTCCAATAGCCCTCTCCTCTTGAGACCCAAAAATTCTTCCTCATTTCCCTTTCCCCTTGAGACCCACAGAGCAAACTCACGTGGTATCTCGTGGTCTTGATCAACACAAGACCCCATGAAGGAAACTCATGGAGCCATCTCCTCTCTGTCTACGCTCAACATTTGCTTTAGATCTAGTAGTTTCAATATTGAGCTGAAATGCTTTCACTCCTAACATAGAATGAATCATTCGAAATGTAAGGGAGGGAGAAAGAGAACAACATTTAATGAGCGGTTGAGGGAGAACAATAATGAGCGGAGAGGGCTGCTAGAGGAAGAAGAAGAAGAATGAAAGAGAGATAAAGTGGGAGGAAAAGAAAAATTAAAAATAAAAAACCATCTAAGCTAAAACACATAATATTAAATTAATAAAAATATACATTTCGCCTAAAAATTGTCACCTCAATAAGTCATCGTATTTTTTTTGTTAGTCAAAACTAATTCTTAGTGCATTCCAAAAACTATTTTACTTCACACATTTCTTTTAGTTTATTTGTTCTTTAAAAATTTGTATCTCCTAACTTTGTTGGGTTTCAAAAATTTCCTGGAATATTTAAAAAGTTTGAAAATTTTCTTCCACCCTTTTTTTGTTTATATCAAAACAACCCTTTCTTAGCAATATCAATTAAAAAACCAAATGGGAATTAAGCACAACTTTTATTCCTCACAACATGTAGTAAATAAGTGCAATAGTGCATACATAAAATTTAAAATGCGAGATATTCAAACCTAAAGCTACCTTAAGCATACTCTTTTATTTCATGTTGATAAGTAATGAGTAGCTTAAGAAATAGCTCGATCTAATCTTCAAACTTTAAATAAAGGATGCAACAACCGAAATTACATATCATAACAAACAAAGATCTTAAATGTTATATGAGGAGCTTTATATGGAAATACTGTTGGGAATTCCTCTGCCTGTGAGTCCTTCAGTGCTAGATGGAATGAGCAAGGTATACGGCACATTAGCAGGGCCAGTCCGATTCTTCAAATTTATATCACGATTCCTTTCCATAATTCTTTCTTCAACTTGATATACCTCTTTTCCAAACTTCTCAAAAGCTTCTAATGCATCTTCATCAGTTGTCCATTCTACACTAGCTCTTTGCCCAAGATAAACTTCATCAGAAGCATGCCTTGATAAAATTTCAATAAGGGACATTCCAATAAGGCATTGTAGCTGGGAATTGATTGTTTTCAAGAAGGCCCTTTCAGGGTTTGACTCAAGTTCTTTATAGTCTGCACTACCTGCTTCAGGCATAAATTTACGGCTTACAGTTGGTCTATTGGGAACAAAGCCTCCATAAGGATATTGTCCAAAGTTTACAGCAGCATGGAGAGCTGAAGCAATCCATATGATGATGGTGCATGATTCAATTAACTCTGATATAGTGTGCATCTTTGGCCACCACAGTTCATTTTTCTTGTCAGCATGACCTCTCTCTCTAAGCTCTTTCCACCAAGATTGGAGTTCAACATCATTTTGGACAGCGTTGTCATCTTTGTAATAGAGATAACAATACTCTGTAACCCAATTTTTTATTGTTGACCAAATTTCAAGCCCATCAACAGCAAATGGATAATCTTCTATCAAAAGTCGAAGTCCATGTGGAGTACTTGAGTCTTGAATTGCAACTCCTCTAAACAAATCAAAAGCAATGGCATGCAGTTAGCACTCTTATTTTGACTCTCCCAATCAACAAAGAAAGAAAATATATAAATTAGAAATTTCATACACACCACATAACATTGAAGATTATACCTCTTGATAAGGTCTACAGGCAAGGCTTGCTCAAGGAAGTTCCATTCTTTATATATACAAGAAGATAACTCCATCGCATATTTTGATTGAAAATGAGTTGATTCAAGAAGACCATCGGCATTAACAAGGGTTTGTCTTGCAAATGCATTTATGAACATGGTATCTTTATAATGCGGAACTAGTAACTTATGAATCGGATGAAGCACACTTAATTGTCGATGTGTTGCAATCACAAAAGGTTCGAGTACTGCATGTGTATTCAACCTGCAATTTTGAAGTGTAGAATTCAAAATCTTAACTAGAAATCGATAAATTCAATATGACATTATTCTAGAACATTATGAGAAGTTATACCAATGGCAAATAAGTTGATGGTACCCAGCATCATTGACAGCTACATAAGCTTTGGCTAGTTGCCAAATTGAGGCTTCGACTGATCCTTCAACTCCTTCTCCTACTGGAAAGTATAATTTGCTTATAGCACCAAGGTCATCTCCTTGAGGGTGCGGCAAGCTCAACTCAATAACCAATGGCCTCAAAGTGCCATCATCTTTCAAAAAGAGTAGTGTCCTTGTTGCATAAGTCTTTGTAGATGTTGAGTTTATTTTTCTAAGATATGGCATCAGGGCATCATGATGATCCAGTATATATAACTTGTTTTGTTTGATTGCCTATTTGATCAATCAAAACAACCATATTGTTTTTGTTACTTTCATTGTCAAATGGAAGAAAAAAAATGAAGGGTCATATAGGAGTGCTTTGGAAGGCAGTTTTTTGCTTTCTTAAACATATACATATATTAAGTAGGAAATGTTTCAATAATCTTTTTTTCTTCTTTTCTTAATTATAACTTATTGACACCCATCTTTACTTTGACAAATCACCTAAAAATTGTTCTTCAAAAACATTTTAAAACAAAAACAAAAATAGTCTTTTTGAACAACTTTTCAACAAATCCATTAACTTTATTTTTAATTTCATTTGAATCACCTCATCAACAGTGAGTCCTTCCAAACCATGCTTTATATGTTCTTCAGTGATTGTGCTATTTTGATTTCCATAAACTTTAGGATCCAACTTGCTCGACGGTGGAAAATGCTGTAAATGGAAAAAAAAAAAACAAATTGAAAATAAGCACTCATAAGAAGAAACAATATATAACACTTGATAATAGAAACAAAAACAAAATACTTGAAGGCGGCAGATGAGAATAGGGTTGACTCCGGCTAGCATTTCTCTCGCAAATTCTTCATCAGTCCTCCAAGCAGACTTATTATCTATCCCAAATCATCGAACCGAAACATTAAATTAAATTCTAATAATGTTTTCCTATTTTTATCCCACATGTATTTTAATCTTATGAGACTGATTAGAAATTTGTACCTTTGATGACTTGAGGAACTGGAAATCTAAGGAATCTTTCTCCATCAGTTCTTAAAAGCTCTTTGAACATAGGTGGTGTAATGCCATCAGTAAGGTTCTTAAAGACATTAAATGGAATAGGAAATCCTCCATCATAGAGATTATGTACTTCTTTGAATTTGTCAAATTCGCCTGGAGTTAAATCAAATATAGTTTGAAGCCCTGGTTTTACGGATGAAGAAAGTGCCTTCAATGCATAGCCAAGGAAATCTGCCATCTTCAAGTGCCCAAAATTTTCATCTCTTGGTACATAAATGTCTAAGCCAACCACCGACTTTAATCGACTCTCAGACTTGGGATCTATAAAATTCACCAAACAAAAATATTTATAAAATTACAAATTTTTCTTTTATTTTTATAGAATAACTGTGTTTTGTCATATTTAAAAATTAAAAAAAAAAAATGTTTTTAAAATGTTATGACTCATGTTGACGTTTCTAACATCTTGAAATAAAAACACCTCTTCTTTCTAATTGTGGGTTATTCTTAAAACAATTGCTATTTCAAACAGTTATGCACATTTAATTCTAAGTTATATTTTTAAAAAATTATAAATAAATGTTATAGTAGAATATAAAATAAAGAAAACAAAAAAAATCTAAAAAAAATTAAATGGGTGTCAAATTATAGTACTTTTTAATGGGTTTTTCTAGAAAAATTTGTTATCAAATTTGCAAATTTACTGCACGAAAAAATAATTTGTATATATTACTATTCTTACCTTCATATATATAACTAGTATAACATTTTATATTATTGATAAAGCATATCATTAATATACCTAACAACATAAAATATATCACTGACATATATATCTTTATACCATTGATAAAGTATATCACTGATGTAGGTATGTGTGTGTATATATATATATATATATGTATGAATTTTTACATTTCTACTATTTAATATTTAATCATGCGACAAATTTTCTGCCCCTAAAATCTTTATTTACCAATAATAATAAAATTGAGAAAAAATTTAAATAATATGTTATTATTATTTTTATAATTTTTAATAGTGATTATTGTAAACTAGTTGTATTTTATTTTCCAAATCCTATCCTCATGTTTTAAAATAGTTTCAACTATCCATGTAGTTTGTAAATTTATAAATCAGATCCTTTTATTCAACTAGTTCTAATAAAAATTTGGTATACATGATAGCCATTAAAAAAAATAATGTTCGCCAAATTTTTTAAAACTAATGAAAGTTAACAAAATTTTATAATGTTTAAATTTAAAAAACTACGTACATAGATTTTTTTAACCACTTTAAAAAACTAGTAACTAATATTTAAAACCCATTTTAATGAGATGTCAATATTCTCGCCTCTTCTTGTTTGTGGTCTCCCCGTTCTTCCTCTACGAGGATAAGGATAATCACTCCCTCCAAGAATAGGACGAACAAGTGCATCACCACCATCGGGATCAGCAATGTCGTTGTAGACATCGTAGTCATAGATTCTATCCCATTCTTTACGCTCTCCCTTTCCATTTCCTCTAAGATTCAACAGCTCTTCCTCTCTGTACTTACGAAGTGGATCGGGAGTATCACTTGGAAGAAATGTCTGCAAACAGAAATATGAGATAAAAGAGAGAGAAGAAAAAGAAATTAAAAGAACAAAAAAAATTTACCTTGTTGGCAAAGAAAATGCGATCTTTGTTGTATCTTCCTTGAGGGTAAACCCAGGAGTTGCAATCGAAATGGACCTTTCCATAGCCAGGAACATTTTCGAGAGTGAGAGACTTGAGAAAGAACTCACTCGTATGCCCATTTCTTATATAGAAAGCTCCTGGACATCCAAAGTCATCTTCCCATTCACAGTTAACTTGAAACACCGACTCTCCAGCAAATAGCCGCGGAACCGAGGTCATCCATTTCTCCAAATGAGCACGTCTTCCAACTTTCCCTCGTGGGTCGTTTGCTATTCAAAAATAACACCAATCAAAACTCAACAAAACAATAATATAGCCAAAAACAAACAAATAATTAAATAAAACTTACAATGGCGATCAACGTGAGTTGCACTCACGAGTTGCAGAACAATGCTACTGCCCAACAGCTCTACGAAACCATCAAGAACAGTGGAATGAAACTCATTGAAGTCCAAAACATTGCTTCTCATCAAAACCACCTTTCCTTTGATCTTCTTCTTCCCAATCCGACCGATATCGGAGGCACGGTCCATAATGTTCTCTCCAGCATTTACGATGGACCCGGCAACGTCACCGGTGGTCCTAAGGGCGTCGCCGGTGGTTTTAAGGGCACCCCCTACGATCTTTGATCCAAGCCCAAACATTTTTTCTCTCTCTTTTCTCAGTCTCTTTGCAAACTGAAGAATGGTGTGGTTTGAAGATGTGAATTTCCTCTGGTATTTATAGCAGAAAAAAGCTGGCTATTGCTGATGGCAAAGCTATGTGTGAAAACTTGAAAAAAGATTATTGAAGAAAACCACCAGAACTGCATTATTCAAGTGGGCTCTCTTTGTTGTCCCCACCACTTTGCTCGAAACATTATCCACATGTGATAATACAAATGCATAGGGAAATTATAGTAGCTCTTTTTGCATTGTTTAATTAGAAAAATGGTCATTTGGATGAAAATATTTTCACATTTAACCGTATTTTAAAAAGGAAAAAACTTTGGTGCACCCTGCACTCAAATCTTGTGTTGTCTCATTTATAACTACAAAATTAAAAAAATCAAAAATCAAAAATCAAAATTTTTTTTTTCTGTGGTTATAAAGTGGATAGCACCAGACTTGGGTGAAGTCCAGGCTGCAACCAAGTTGTGCCCTTTTAAAAATGGTAAAATATGCCTGATAAGTGATAACATACATTTTCTACTTTTTGTTCCGTAGAAAATTAGCGAGATATAGAAGAAAAAAAATACACTTTTGGTCTGAAGCTTGAAATGAATGTCTATTTGGTTTAAATTTCATAAGACATATTTAGGTTTTTGAAATTTAAAAAAATATTTCTAAATAGTTTCTGAATTAATTTGATCATTAATTGACTATTGAAAAAATGACATGACATTTTGACATTTTGACGTGACAAATTTCAAATGACATGAAAAAATTTACTAATTTTCTATTTTTTTTTTAAATTACCGACTTTTTCTTTCTTTCATCCTTTTTCAACTCTCTCTTCCCTTTTCCTTTTCTCTCTCCCCTCCCTTCTTTTTCTTCTTCTCCTTCCTCTTCTCTTCATCTTCTCCGACGGGATTTGTAACTTTATGCATCTGGGAGGGTTTTTTTTTTTTTTTTTTTTTTTTTTTTTTTTTTTTTTTTTTACTTCTTGTCTTTGGATGGTCTATGCTAATTTAGACCTGTTTTAATCCCACATAAGCACAATTCTAATTTTCTCCTTCTAGAGAAAGAAAGTCTGCTCGATGTTACTTTTTCCAATTCCTGAATTGGGCTTTTAGAGATAGATTAGGGGTTCAGGAAATTTTGTTTTCTTGCTATTTCCAATTCGTGATAGTTTGATTGAAATCTGCAACAACAATTAGATTTTCCTTTTTTTTTTCCTTTTGTTTTGTTGTTTTTTCCAATTTGTGTCTAGGTTTCGAAGAATCATTAATGGGGTTTCCAAAGTTGTGGTTTTTGCAAACCCAAAAAGGGCCTTCGATGCATTGATTGGAGATATGGTGGATTGCTTGGATCTTCGTTTATCTAAATATTCCTGTGTGGTATAATTTTGAATTTTGGCTTGCTAGCCATGGAAGTTTGGTTCGGATTCTTCACCCTTCTCGATGTGAAACAAAATGAAAGTAATATGAAAGATGCATAAAGTTACAAAAGCATGGAGGGCTGGGTTTAAAGTTACAAACCCAGATGCATGAAAAAGAAAAGGGAAACTCCCAGATGCATAAAGTTACAAACCCCATCGGAGAAGATGAAGAGAAAGAGGAAGGAGGAGAAGAAAAAGAAGGAAGAGAGAGTAGAAAAAGAAAAAACTACAAGATATAAAATTAGTAAAAATTTAAAATTTGTCACGTCAATGTGCCATATAATTTTTTCCATTAGTTAACTAATTAATTTAGAGACCATTTATCGCTTCAAAAAAAGAAAAAATAATTTAGAGATTATTTAGAATTATTTTTCAAACTTTAAAGACTAAAATGTATCTTTTGATACTTTACGAGACACCAATTCCAAACCACTTAGATCAAAAATGTATTTTCCTTAAAAAAAGAAAAAAAAAAATACCAAAGCAAGAGAAGAATTCGATCAGGGGTAGGGACCAAAAGATAAAAAGACGCCATTTCCCAACCAGTTCTCTAAGCTCCACTTTATTTATTATTATTTTTTGTAATTATTCAACGAAACATTAAAACACACTAAAAGTTATGGATTCATTTTTTTGCAAAGGAAACGTTAAAAGCAGAACAACCATTTTTCAAAAAAAAAAAAAGCAGAACAACCATTTGATTCCAAGATTTCTGTCTATATATTATATGTTAATCCGCATATTTAAATAAGTCTCGTACACATGTGAAAGTTATGGATTAACGATTTTAAAACGGTGTTTTAATTAAGTTTTAAGTGATACAACCCCAAAGTTTTAGAGGTGTATATATAGAGTGCGGAGATTTAAACATTCAACCTTAAAGAAAGAAGTAGAACTATGTTTTTGCTTGAATTTTTTTTATTTAAATCTTATTTTGACCCCTAAACTTTGAGATTTGTTCTATTTTGGCCTCTAAATTTTCAAAATATCTGTATTAGTCCCTAAACTTTATAAAAAGGGAAAAATACATTTTTAGTCCATGAGTTTTTAACAATAGGTGCATTTAGTCCCTAAGTTTTCAAAATAGACATTTTTAGTCTTTGAGTTTTTTAAAAAAAAAACCTTTTTGGTCCCTGAATTTTGAAAATAGACTTTTTTAGTCCTTGAGTTTTGAAAAATAGGTTTAAAACGTCCCTTGTATTATTTTTAAATTTTTTTTATATAAAATCAATATTCTTTATTAATTTTCAATATCAACGATTTCTTAAATTAAAAAAAAAATCTCTCTTCCCTCTCTACCCCATTCGCTCGCTCATCTCTCCTCCATCTCTACCCCATTCTCTCTCCTCTCTCCTCCTTCCACCTTCCTCACGTTTTCTTCATCCTTTCCCCTTCTCCTCACCATCTTTTTCTTCCTCTCCCCTCGCTCTCAATACATCAATCAATCTTCATAAAAAAAGATAAATTATTTTTTTCACCATGAATCTTCATAAATCTCTAAGATTTCTTATCATTCTCTACCATAATCTTTTCTTCAATTCCCAAACTCAAAAGACAAAAAAAAATGGCCAATAGCTACTCCAAAATCAAAGCCACCGCTACTGTCACTGCAACGTATTGAGAGGAAGAGGGGAGAGGAAGAAGGAGATGGTGGAGAGAAGGGGAAGAGACGAAGAAGAGGGTAGGAAGGTGGAAGGAGGAGAGAGAATGTGGTAGAGATGGAGGAGAGATGAAAGAGAGAATGGGGTAGAGAGGGAAGAGAGATTTTTTTTTAATTTAAAAAATCGTTAATGTTAAAAATTAATAAAGAATATTGATTTTATATTAAAAAAAACAATACAAAGGACCTTTTAAACCTATTTCTCAAAACTCAAGGACTAAAAAAGTCTATTTTCAAAATTTATGGACCAAACGTACCTATTGTTGAAAACTAAGGGATCAAAAAAGTATTTTTCTCTTATAAAAATGTCTATTTTAATCCCTACCGTTAAAAACTTTGTTAATAACTTAATAGATTGGTGACCTGGCTTCTATATTGATGAATGGCTATCCATGTGGCTGCGGTAATTCCAAGTAAGTGGGTTGGGTATGGGTTTTATTAGTTAAATTCGAGTAGCTGTTTGAATTTGTTTCTCATTCTCCTTACAGTCACCGAAATCAAGGTTGAACTGCACCTCTTGGTTTAATTCTGTTGTTTATCCCATGTCGTAATTAATGTATCTTTTAATGAATTTCTCCCTAAGCAGTGTTTTTCTTTTAATAGAAACCCCATTAAAAACGCTTATACAGAAATTGCTTAAGGAAGATGAAGTAGTTAACAACCATTAGATGAGAATGATTGTAGCAGGTGGTTTTCGTTTCAGATCAAAGCCATGGACGTGAAACTGGAGAAGCAGAAACCGCGGCAGAATGGTGGTTGGGTCCAGTGACGGTAAGAAGAAACTTCAAACGACAATCCAAATTTGACTCAAAACAATCCGATCCACATAAAACTCATACCCAACCCGCTTATTTGGCATCACATCAGCCATATAGATGGACAAATTATTGGGTGAGGTCACCACAATGTGGTTGACCGTTTTTATCGTTTGATATGTACTTCAAATTTATATATCTAGTAGTTATTAGAGGAGAAAAAATTATTGAATCTACATTCAACGGTTATTATGAGACAATTATATTGAATAATTTATCAGATATAGAAAAATTATTGGGAATTATCATCAGTCTGCTAAGTTGTTAACAGAAATTTAACAACGGGTACTAAAATAGACAATTTATAAAAGTTTAAGGGGTTAGAATAGACGTTTTGAAAATCTACCTTTTTTTTCTCACTAAATTTTGTTGCCTTAAATTAGTTGGTTGCCATTTTAATTATGTTAAATTGGTTACTCTCATTTCTCTCTCCTCATTATTGCTCTCTCTCTCCTCATTATTGCTTGCCTAATCCTTTGTTGTGATTTTTCTATATAAAACAAAACAGCCTTGCTAGAAAGAAACGCATGATTTAATTTTTATTCGTTTCACATTTAAATAGGTACGTAAAAGTTGTTAAAGTGAGCTTAGTTCAAATAATTGATATGTACTCTCGACAAGATTTGAATCTTCATTTCTAAATCTATAATATATTAAAAACTATAAATAATGAGCTTCTTCACCATTTTTTCACCAACCTTAGAATCTCAATTCTTCTTCTTCTTCATCTTCTTCTTCTTGTTTGTTATCTCCATCCATTACTCTGAAGTTCTCTTCAATCTCCAAGACTCTTCAATCTTGAAAGCATCTCAATCTGATATGAAGCTGTTGGTGGTAAATTCAAGTTGCAAATGATGCATGTGTCAAGTCATCTTGGATCCTAGACTTGCAACTTTGCAACTCCACATAGATGAAGTTGAATAATAGTGTTTGTTTAGCAATATTGTTATTATTTTTTTTATCAAGTAGACAAATCTATTTTAGGGAATGTATAGGTAAAGTCTTGCATTTTGTGTGACTATTTATTATTTTATTGTTCTCTCATAAATAGTGTATTGTTTTTTATTTAAAATGTTTGTTAATATATATATATATATATATATATATATATATATATATATATATATATATATATATATTATTTTTTTTAATGAATTAAAGCTTATATTTCTTTTGTTGAGGAAAAAAAATCATGGAGCCTTATGTCTCACACAATTTTTAATACATTATAAATAGTAAATTAATTCATTTATTCATTATCAATAATAAATATATTTTTTAGTTCATCAATAATAAATTATATCAAAAAATCTATAATTATATTAAAAAGCTACAATCCTTGGAAAACTTTTTTGGACAATTATGTTCCTTCTTTTATTTATATATTTACAAAATATGCCATTGGCAATTCATTATAAATGTTAAATTAATTAATTAAATATCATTTATAAATAAATAAATAATAATCAACAATAATAAATATATAAATAAAACTAAAAGTTAATTACGAAATTTTTTCTTTTTATCTTCTAAGAAGTTATAGATTTTTAAATTAAATAATTAATTATAGAAGTTCAAGAGTTTTTGAAATTTTAAAAATTTAGAAACTTTTCCATACTCTTTAATGAATTGATTATTAATAAATTGTTAATAAATTAAATTTAATATAATAACTTAAGTTCAAAATTTTCTAACGAAATAAGTTTATTATTTGTCAACTATTGTATTATAAAATATTACTTTAAATTTGTTAGTTTTATATTATCAATTATGTGTACGTATTTTTTTTAAGACAAGAGTAATATTTTTATTCATATATAATTAATATTGAAATTGATAAAATAATTTTTAAAAATTACCTAAAGGAGATGAAAAGTAAAATATAAAAGGTTAGTTTCGTTCTATTTTCTAAAAATTATTTTTAAAACTCACAACTTTCCATTTGATTATAACTAACAATTAAAAAAAAAAATGGAATTTCAAATGTTCTATAACATTCTTCAACTTTTACAACTATATATAAGACCTCTGTCCCACTTTTTTTTTTTACACAAAATTGGGTGTCCTCTTTCTCAGTTGTTTTTAGTCTTCCCTCAATTTCTTCTCTCAAAATTTCCCTATTTAGATACGAAGATGAGATATAAACTTATTGAAGAGGAACATTTGAAGAGAAGGCAAAAATGTTTTGAAGAGAATATAGAAATGTCAGCCCATTGCTAAAAAATCATGCAAAGAATAGCTATATGAATGTATGACTTTTTGGAAGCATAACCCTTCATGGCCGAAGAAGATGATTAAGGAAGATGAATATAAACATGTGTTTCAACAAAACTATCTCAAACATAGGTATCAATACCTTTTATTAAGTATTTTCAATTATTTATTTAATATTGTTGTGTTATTGTTCTAAAATTTTATGCATGGTAGAACTCTTGTAATTTTTACGTAAATTTTAATATTATCATTCTAATATGATTAATGATTAGTTTTTTCTCATTCTGATCATAATAATAGGAGGTAAGACTACTGTCTTCATTTTTTCATATTTTTTAAAATGGAAATTTTATATATATTGTTATGTATTTAAAAAATGAATTAACTAAAAATAATATTCTATATATATTTTTTGAAATATTTTCTTTAAAATAAATGCAAATTCTTTTAGCACTATATAATTTAGAAGCCATGTAGATTTATATTTTCTTTCATTAATTATATTTTATAAAAATGTGATTTATTGTTTGGTGAAAAATTTTAGATTTAAATACATATAACTACAACACAATATTTAAATTAGTCAAATAAAATATTTTAAAAAAAGGAGATGTTGAAAATAATAAGTTACTTGATAATTTATTAATTCTTACAATAAACAAATTCAATTGATAGAAAATTAGATGGGATAATGAATGAAGATTTAAATGCATTTATAATTATGGATAAATAAATGGAATGTAAAGAGGTAGAATATTAAGAGTTTTGCATTCATTTATTCAATTTTAAATATACATAGTTGAATATTTAAAATGAAGTTTTGGAATTTCAAAAGTTTTGTAACTCTTCATTTTCCTTATATAACTATAGAAATGACTTATATATATATATAAATGGCTCTTTATTTTTTATTTTTTAATAAAAAAAATAAGAGGTTGAAAATACTAAAAATTAACTTTATAGTTTATTAAATCTTACAGTAAAAAAAATTATAATTGATTGAAACTATAATGGATGAATGAAATTTTAATGCACTCATAGGATAAACTATAAATTTTTTTGTATTCATTTGTAAAAATTTAAATATATATTACTTAGAGTTTAAAATTGACTTGCAAAATTCAAGACATTTTGCAACTTCTCAACTTCCTACAACTAAAAGAAAAGAGCTCTTTTTCCACCAATATAAGCACAACTCAATGGAGAAGACACCTGCCTCACAAAATTTAAAATAAACTTTAAAGTTAAATGTTCCATCTCCCAATACTTCTCACATTTGGTGAGCTAAATATATATATATATATATATATATAATTTAGTTTTGTTTATCTCAATACATTAAACTAATAAATTTTGATTCATTAAAGTTGCAAAAGCAAAACAATATGAGTTGAATTATATTTCAAATGAATCGTATGATGTATAAAGGTCTGATCATATTCCTCATTCTCTACTGTTGTTTTTTATTAATTTATTTTATTATTAAGGTTGTTATTTTTTCATGTATCAAATGTTGGTTGATTCTCAAATTTTAGTTAATTTGATTTTCTATGTGGAAATTTAATTAAAATCAAACATAATTTTAAGTTTTATCTTGCTTTTCCAATAACAATATTAATAACAACAACAAAAAACAATAACAACAACGAAATCAATATATTACTATTTTTATATATTATACTTACTAAGCTATATTAATTGTTAAAATAAATAAATAATTTATGATATACAAAAGAAAAACGTATGATATATTCAATTTATTACTATTTTTTAAATAACTTATACAATCTTAATTAATACATCAATCATTTGCATATATAGACTCAACATACATTATTTTACCAATTACTATAAATTGTATATGTTAAACATACACGTGTTATTATAAAATAAATAGATATAAAAAGCAATCTTAATTAATTATAAAAATAATTATGCACAATAACAATTTTTCCAAGTTGTTAATAATTATATTAGAGTTAAAAAAATTACACGTGCATTGCACGTGGTAACACACTAGTGTTATTAAATTCAAAAAAAAAAAGACAAATGCGGAACTCAAAGGAAAAATAAAAAGAAAAAATCAGGGCAATGTAGAAAAAAAAAATCATTAAAAAGTGACCAAATTTAATTTACCAACAAACTTTTTTTTTTTTTTTTTGTGTGTAAATTTAAAGTATTATCCACATATCTTGAATGAATCCTCACCCCTCTGTTATTGATCTAAAGAAAGAGCAAAGAAATAAACTTTTTCTACGTATAAGTTTTCCTTCTTAAAATTAAAACAGATTAAATTAGAAAAAAAAAAAACAAAATTAATCTTAAAGTTTTTTTCTATAACTTTTTGAATCGTTAAAATGCCATAATTATTCCCTCTCCTTTCCTCCTTCCACCTGTGCTTATTTCAATGAATTTTGTCCAATAATTTTCAATTTAAAAGTATAAAAAAAATCTTTTTACTATAAAAAATGAATAAGAAAAAAGAAAAACAACTAGATAAAATGTGACTTTCCATATGTTAACAAGAAACATATGCTTTCCATATCTAATTAGAGACAGCACTTTCGAGATATTAGATTAGATGGGGTTTGAGTAATCTATGTATGTTATAAATTGTGAGGTCTTTTACCATCTTCATATGTGAGATCCTCAACATGCCCTCCCTCAAGATGGTGCCGGCTTTATGGGCTTTGATACCATATTAGATTACATGGAGTTTCATCTCAAAATTAATTGACAATGAAAAGAGTAACTCATGTATCTTATAATTTGTGAGGTATGTCATCATTTTTTAGATGTGAGATTCTCAACACAAGATAGACAAAGACATTTGAACAAGACAACACTCCAATACTTTATTTATTTTGTGATCAATGTATCTTTCAATTGATTTAATTTTGATTTCTAAATTTAACTTTTCACATTTTAATTTATGGTTTTTAAACTTTTTACTATACAATTCGATTTTTCTCTTAGTTTAATGATTGTTGTAGGAGATCAAACTTTTAACTTTAGGTAAAATAATAAATGTGTTATCCACTAATTAAACTATGTTTCATTGGCTTAGTCTAAGTTATTTCATTTGTCCTATTTTTCTCTTTTACTAGTCTCAATTATTTAAACTATGTTTCATTGGCTTAGTCTAAGTTATTTCATATGTCCTATCTTTTTCTTTTACTAGTCTCAATTATTTGTACTATCTTTTTTTTTTTTTGACATCAATTATTTGTACTATCTAGCACAAATTCATATCTATTATTTGTATTATCTTTTACTTTTGCTTTAATGTTTTATTAATTTTAAGAAAAAAAAATCATTTTTTTACTTGCAATAAGAATGATTAAAAAAAAAGGAAAACCATCGAACTAACATATCAAATCGAATCAACCAAAACGGATCTGTTTAGTTTAATTATATAAGAAAAATTGGACATCTCGATCTTTTTTTCCACAACAATTATGGTATAATAGAATTTTTAATGGTACAGACAAAAATAGTTTTTTGTTTAAAATTTAAGATTAAAATATAATATTTAACTATTAAAGGACTGAAACCAAACATTTAAAATGCTAAGGAACAATAAAATAAATATTAAAAAAAAGTATGGATTAACATATAATTTAACCTTCTATAAATATTTTTCCGTTGAGGGTACATCTCAATTACCGTTGAGCTAGGTTCATTTTTCCAACCTTCTATAAATATATTGATTTAGTTTTCAGCTGCAAAATAAACAATAAAGAAAATGGCATGACACCTAAATTCAATCATATCATGTAAAGTTGGCTTCATTGTAAAATATAAAAGACATGTCGTTAAATTATCTTTTGAAGAAACTATTTCGTAGAATTAAGATGTGAATTTATTTCTCATGAAACAATAATAGATTGTGTCCAATTCTATTCAAGGATGAAAATTCTAATCAAGGATGAAAATATCGATGTTGATATTGATATTGATAACTGAAATTTATCGATATATCGATGGATATTTCGAAAAAATTCTTGGATACTATGCAAATTTGTTGAAATTATTTAAATTTCTTAATAAAACATTCAAGAAAGCTTATTTAAGTCCTAAATAATCATGTTAAGCATACGTATCGCGTTAACATATACCTTAATATAAGAGTAGATAGTAAAATAATATGTATGTCAAGAAATGAACAAAAATTTGATTAACTCATTAATTAAGATTTCTTTTGGATTGTAGACAATCATTAATATATTATTGATAAATGTATAAGAGAGACAATGAAGGAGAGATTGAGACAAATATTTTTAATATGATTTGTGTATGAATTTGTGATTCTAAATTCTTGGCATAACCCAAAAACTGGTGCTACAACTTTTTAAAGTGAAGGAAATCAAGGTATATGTTGATTGTAGGAAAAGAAAGCTGCAAAATATCGTGGATGTTGGTAAAATATTAGTAAAATGTCGATAAAATATCACGAACATTTAGACAGTCAATGGTCAACAAGAAATATCGACAAAATATTGATAAATATTGACAAATATCACTGATATAAACTAGATATTACCAAATTCAAATCTTGAGGACCAAACATCACTTTTGAAACTTCAATAACCAAATAGAAATTAAATTTAAATATCAAATACTAAAATTATTAGTTTTAAAAATCTAGGGACCAAATAAAAACTAATCTTAGGTACAAAACTGTATTTTACGCTGTCATTTCATAAAAGTAAATATTAAAGCATGTTAATAAAAGTTAATATGAGGTAACAGACATATCCAATATTTCAAACCTGCCCATACAGAATAATAAATGCATCCATGTAATTAAAACATCATAATTTGACCACTTAAAAACTTGCTTAGGTAGAATATGATAAATGAAGGACCGAACTAATGTGTCTATCCAATCAATTTCAATTTCTCCTACCTAACTCAATCATAACTTGAACAAAGCCAAAAATGTAATTATTTTTCACGTGTTTTATTTTTATTGGACATTACCTAACAACATGAACTATCACATTGTTTGCAGTATTTTTTAATTTCATATCATCATAGATTTAAGTTTTTCCTTTTTAAAAAATAAATCAATAAATTAGAGGTAAAGCTATAAGTTTTAAACAAATGAAAATGAAACTAAAATATGCTACAAATATTAGAAACCAAAATCTACATATTGTACATGGGAAGTCTCATTATGAATATTCACTAGAAAATGGGAGATGTGGCAGCAATTTTCATGGATACTGTAATGTCTATAAAATATTAAATAAAAATATGGTTAACTTACAAATTTGGTCCCTATAATTTAAATAAAGTTAGAATTTTGTCCCTATAATTTTAGAAGTTGGAAATTTGTCCCTATGGTTTGATAAAATTAAACCTCATAAATTAGTCCTATCATTAGAAACTATTGACGGATTGAGTACGTGATGGTTAGCCATCTATGTATAAATGAAGTGGTCGTTTTGTATTTAGTTGATTGTGTGGATTAAGTAGTTAGTTTATCAATTCTGATCTTTATATTTTAAACACATTCTTTAGTCATTACACTTATAATTTTTTGTCTATTTTAGTCTTTATAATTTCAAAACATCTATTTTAATCCATGTACGTTTAAAAAGTAATAGTTTTTGGTCCCTTCATTTTGTTCTCTTTTTTTAATCACATTTTGAGCACAACATTATACACAATAGAAATTTTAAAATATAGTGATAACTTTGTATTAAAGGGTTTTTCTTTGTGTATATAATTTGTCTTATAATTTCACAAACAACCGCCAAAATGTACATTTTGAAAGTAGAATGACTAAAATAAACAAAAGTTGAAAGTATAAAGACTAAAATAAACATTTTAAAAGTATATGGACCAAAATAACTGAAGCTAAAAGTACATGACTAAAATAAAATATAAACCATTTTACAATTTTATATTATTCATGTGATAATAAATGTCTCAAGTAAAATGTAAATACAACTTTTTAAGAATTTACTCCACTATTTAACACGGTAAAAAGAATCAATGTCATGCACAATGTATTAGAGAGCTTCAATATGGACAAAATAAGATTAAAGGACGTATCATTTTTGGATTTAATTCTACACGTTAAAAGTTTTAATTTCATCCTCAATATTTTAGAAAATTAATTCTCAATAAAATTCTTACTCGATATTTTATTGAAATTGAATAATAAAGTGATACCATGACATTTAAAGTGTCTTCCAACAATACCGTACCCAATCGAGGGTACCAAACCTCCATCAAAGGCACCCTCCTTCATAGTACAAATCTCAACACAAACACTTCTTTCAATTGATCTAAATTTCGCTTTATAAGTGTTGGGAATCATAATTTGAGATGAAAAAGGAAGAGTAATGCTCACTGCAAGCAGTTTCAAGACCAATTTCACAAATGTTGGTATGGAGGAGTGCTTAGCAGCAATGGATGGTGTCTTCTTATATCTATGGAGTTTGGTCTGTGGCTATCCAATTGGAGCTTGATTTAATCAGGTGACATGAATTGGAGAAGAAAAAAAATTATAAAGTGTCCTGTAATAACACCATTTTAATTATTCACGTTAGATTAAATGATTTTTTTTAAGCTTTTGTAGGGTGAGAGATCGAACCATCGATATTTGGGATAATAATT
The DNA here is from genome assembly GCA_033996785.1 of Trichosanthes truncata. Lineage (NCBI taxonomy): Eukaryota > Viridiplantae > Streptophyta > Magnoliopsida > Cucurbitales > Cucurbitaceae > Trichosanthes > Trichosanthes truncata. Next base: position 38,090,745 of record JAWPNB010000004.1, on the reverse strand, counting down.
AGTGCTTTATCCATCAACTTTGGCTAGACCTGCTAAAGTATTCATATATAATTAAATTTACTGTTATCCATCAGCTTAAACTTTTTAGTTGAATGGTGATTTAATATGGTATCAAAGCAAAGGTCCTCTGTTAAAATTCATGTAATGTCATTTCTTCTCCAATTAATATTGATTTTCAATTGTTGGACCTTCTACAAATTTCCAAGCCCACAAGTGAGTGTTAGAAAAATAGAGGGAGACGGAAAGATAAAAACCCACTCATATTAATGAAAAGCTATAACTATTCATTTGATTCCAACATTTTTCTTTAATAGTACGCTAATCTCTACATTTAAAGAAGTTTTATACATGAATGAAAATTATCGATTAACAGTTTTAAAACGAAATCCTAATAAATGGTCTAAATTGATTCACTTATTTTTTTTCTAAAATAATTCTTTTAAGTATTTTTTTCCCTAAAATAATTCTTTTAAAATTTTTATCCCTATTTAACTATTCAATCTAATATTTAATAACACTTTTGGGCATGATTTGACTGATTTTTTTTTTATATATATATATGATGGATGTAATTAAAAAGTTTAAAATATTAGAGATAGAATTGAAAAAGAGTGCATACTTCAAAATTAAATAATATATTTAAAGTAAAATTAAAAAAAGAATACACGTAATTAATTGGGGCCCATTCAAAATAAAATAAGAATAAAAATAAAGGTCAAATTGCAATCCTAGACAATATTTTTTTAGCTTAGTTTGAGTTTAGTTCTTAAGATTTTAAATCTTCATTATAGTTCATGTAATTAATTGAACTCTCAGAATCTCCCTATTACTATGTGTGTCAACAATTTTTTTCTTATCTGACACATTTTTTTAGTTCAAGTAGAGAGATGATGAGCTAAGATTTAGTGTAAAGGTATGTATTATGGTTAAATTGGCTGATTATATTACAGAATGGATTAGTAAAAAAAATATATAGAGAAACTTTTAAAATTATAAATATATTAATTTAAACAAAGTAAATAATACTTGAAATTTTTTTTAAGCATTCACATTGTGTATATATATATATATATATTGATTAAATTTGATCATCTAAAATTATAAATTGTAATAACTATTTTATCTTGTATTGGGTAAATATGATTATACTGACTTTTGTTGTTTAGTTTCATTAAAATGGATTGTGTTTATTGTTGTAATTCTTATTATGTACTATGGAAACAAAAAGATTTTAAGTTTATTGTCAAATGCAACTATATAATTTTTCTTTTGAAATTGAAAATCAGATTGAAGCTGACATAAAATATTTATGAGCTTTAGATATTTCATTGTCAGAATTTTTATTTTTAATGTTTATTATTTAATATAATTGATCTTATTATCTTTTCAAATTTTAAAAAGAGTTATATATATTTTCTATCGCTATATTAGTTTTGATTTAGTCTTAGAACTTTTTGTGGCTAAGCTATTAAACATGTGAAATATCTGTTTTCAAATTTAATATTAACCATCAAAAATTTCTATGCTTTTTTTGGAGGTAAATATTGGAATATTGTATTACAATTTTTCCAGATTTTACTTGTGGATGGCATCTTTGCAAATTATGAAACTTTTGGTCTTATCAAGTTTATTTATTACTTTTGATTATTTTTGTTGTTGTCCCTTTCTAAGTTTTAATATGATAGCCTACAAAACAAAATTTTGGGACCCTCACGATAATGATATAATTGTTTTACTATTTTTGGGGACCCGCACAATAATGATATAATTGTTTTACTGTTTTTAGGAAAATTGTAAGTAATGTTTAAAAATAAATAACTATAATGAAAAAAGAACAAAAATATTTTATGTTTGAAATTATGTCTACCCTAATTATAGGGAAGAGAATGAATAAAAATAATTGCTCATCTTATCCATGTGTATAGTATTATCTATCGTCAACTCATTCCAACCGCAAACTATTAAACATGTGAAATATCTGTTTTCAAATTTAATATTATCCACCAAAAATTTCTATGGTTTTTTTGAGGTAATATTGGAATATTGTATTACAATTCTTCCAGATTTTACTTGTGGACGGCATACTGCAAGTTATGAAACTTTTGGTCGTTATCAAGTTTTTGTTGTTGTCCCTTTCTAAGTTTTAATATGATAGCCTACAAAACAAAATTTTGGGACCGCACGATAATGATATAATTGTTTTATTATTTTTAAGAAAATAGTAACTAATGTCTAAAAATAAATAATTATAATAAAAAAAAGATAAAAATATTTTATATTTGGAATTATGTCTACCGTAATTATAAGGAAGAGAATGAATAAAAATAATTGTCCATCATACCCTATGTATAGTATTATCTACCGTCAGCCCATCCCAACCGCAAGATTTCATTAAAAAAAAAATCTCAATATTCTCTCACTTCCATTTCACATTTAAATATCTTAGATTTATGCATTTTTTAAATCTTCACTGATTTCTCAATCTCACTCACACTATCTCCATTTTTAAACTATTTATCTAAATCTTATATGTTAATCTTCTTTATTTGACCTTTTTTCATTCGTGAATAAAAATAACTACCCATCTAAATTCTATATATCAATAGCGTCCTCTTGATGGGTATACCTCACCATATCAATGAAGCAAGCCAGATGTTGAGAGAGATGGAGATTGTGCTGAAGATGATCGATGCGCACTTTTGGGTGAAAAGTAATAGTTTCAAACTACAAAATATACTATGGGATGTGAAAGGACTTCATTAAATGATTGCTAGTATGTAATTGATTTTATTTACTTTTATTTTCTTGTTTTTATCCTATTTGGGGCGTTGAGTTTGTTTGATTTTAGTCAATTTTTCTGAGTTTGAGTATGCTTGATTTTTAGTTAATTTTTTGTTCACACTATATTGAATGAGAATTACATATCGGTATATTCTTGTTTGGACTTTTATAGATGCAACTACAAATATGTATTTCTCAATATATACTTATTTATGTATATTTTCCAATATATACTACTTGGGCAGTGTGCTCATAATCTGTATTTTGCTAATGTAGGATGGAGCAGCGTTTTTGACACCTGTGCTTCACTAATGTAGGATGGAGCAGCCACACAAATGGATTTGAATTTGTATATAATTAATGTAACAAATTAGTTCAACGTATTTTTCCTCCTTAATAGCATGATTTATTGTAGCCATGTTTTAGGTGGTTAACAAGTATAAATCTCAATAGGGATATTTTCGTCCTAAAGAAAATATTAGATTTTTAAAAAAAAACTGCTTTTAATCATATTTGCAAAATAAAACATGATTAGCTTTTTCAAGTTGGGGTATTAGTGAAGCACAGGTGTCAAATATGGCTATATATCTTGTTGCCCCTTATTTTTAAGGGTAAGACCGATCGAGTTTTGGGGCAGCCCATGACTCATAAGGGATTCAATGTGTTTTTTTTAAGGCAAATTGCATAAACTACCCTTTCTGAACTATGATGTTTGTAAAATTATATGCCTAAATATTTAAGTGTAAAAATTAAACCTTCAAACTTAATTAGATGTAAAAATTAAACTCTCAAACTATCATAAATGTAAAAATTGAATCCATTTTATTCTGTTTCTCTCTCACATTTCATCTTTTCTCTCTACTTTCTCCCTCCTTATTCCACTCTCTCTACTATCTCCCTGGTCATTTCCCTCCCTTCAGCAGTTAATCTGAAAATGCAGAAAACAAAGAGTTTGACGCCGTCTTCCTTCTTCCTGACTACTCCCCTTTCTCTCTTCTCTACTCCCCTCCGCTATTAATGGCGGTTTCGAGCTCTCTCCCTAGAAACTGGTTGAGCCAAGTACAGCAGTATGACTAATATGACCATTTAACCAGAGGCTAATAGAAACTAACCCATACAAAATCACAAATTACAAACTTTTGTCTCTTCAAATTACATTTTTCACTTCGGGCCGTTTGATAATCATTTGGTTTTTGAAAATTAAGCCTATAAACACTACTTCCACCTATAGATTTGTTTATTTTGTTATCTACTTTTTACCTATGTTTTCAAAATCTAAGCTAAATTTTGAAAACTCAAAAAAGTAGTTTTTTAAAAAATAGTTTTTGTTTTTGAAATTTGGCCAAGGATTCAAATATTTTTTTTTAAGAAACATATAACTTATCATAAAAGTATGGGAGAAAACAAGCATAATTTTCAAAACCAAAAATTAAATGATTATTAAATAGGACCTTAAATAATCTCTTTCTATATACATTTTGTCTCATTCACCATCATCTTTGCAAAAGAAAAAAAAAAATTCAATTTCTCAAGAATCTGTTTCTTTGAAAATTCTTGTGCTTATCCTTTGGAGGTTGGATGCTAATTTGATAAAATTGTAATAACTTTACTGATTCCGGATAATTAAATTGAAAAATACATAAACAATCATTCATTTTTCTTTTAGGAAAAAAGACAGAAGTAGAGTGGTCTAATGGTCAGTTTAATTTATGGATAATCCATTCAATTAATTCTAATTTTTCCATCAAGAATCCTTCATTTTCCATGTGACACCGAGTTCAGGAGGGGTACATGAATGAATCGAGACTACATCCGAATGAGAGGGATCCTAAAGCTATGCAAGCATGGTTAAGATAAGTTAAAAGAATTGCACCTTCCTTTTTGGTGACTCAATTGTGGGAACTTCAAAGCTAAGCGTGCTTAGCTTGAAGCAATCCTATGTTGGGTGGCCTCCTAGGAATTTTCCTAGGAAGCATGTCAGTGAGAACAAAGCATGCTGAAAAAACTCGTGTTGGTCTGTGAGGATAGTCTTCACTCTCAGAAGCAGTTTAAGACAAGTAGGTAGCGTGGCCAGGTCGCAGGGAATGTAGGGGAATGTTGGGTGATCGAACTGAAACGTGGGGCTTAAAGAAAATATTTATAAATTAAAACAAAGCTCCAATCCAGTGCAAGTGTACACTGTCGATGCAAGTAATATAAAACTGGAAGTATTCCAGAGTATCGATCCCATAGGGAATGGATACAACAAAATCCAAGAGAATAAACAAAGATATTTTCAAATTGCAATTGTGGGTAACCGGTGTAAAACAATAGTTGGGATAATTTTTGTTTTGAAAAGAAAATGATAAAAGAGGGATTCAAATATGTTTTTGCTCTATTGAAAGAAATTGCGACCTAATTGCAATTACAACCCTTTGACTCAACACTTAAGTTTTGTAAATCGAATTCAACACTTATTCGACCTTCTATGAAGTATCTTTAGGAGGTTAAGCGATTAAACTGATATTTCTATGGCTAATAAGAACTTAGTTAATTTTGAAACACAATTATTTTGGTTTTAAAAGTTTTGCCCTATGTCTAGGGTCAAAAACAAATTCTTATGTCTAGGCTATTTTCCTTTATTGCTTTTATGAAAAACCAATTTTTATCTAACATTTTCAGAATTAGACTCAAATTGTTGTATACTAATCTAGGTGATCAATCTAAACTAGTAATGACAATTTCAATCAATAAAAGCAAACAATGCTATAAGATTAAGCAAGGTTGCTCTTACATATTAGACCTTTATTCCTTTCTCTAGGGCATTCACATGCTTGAATCCTAAAGAAAGACTTAGCTCATAATTAAAGAAAAGAAAAATAATGATTTAAAAGAATCAAAGTGCATAACTAAAATAGAATTAATAAATACTTGAATAACAATTCAACAATAATGAAAGAACAACCAAAATTCTATTAATCAAAATAAATTTAGCAACTAATTAATTTCAAGAACAAAAGGGAAGAATAAAATAGTAGCTAAAAACTCAAAATTACAGCAGCATAAATTCTAAGAACGGGAAGAACACAACCCCTTTTTCACTTCTTATTCAATCAACTCAACCCCACTTTTTTCAAAGGGAATTGAGCCTTCACTTCCTTTAATTTTCATTGGGGAATGATTGAATTTCGAAGTTGAAATGGGCTGGAAAACAGAAGAAAAACAACAGCAAACAGAAATAAAAACAGCAAAAATTGACAGCAGAAAATCGACAGTAGAAAAATCATGAAACAACAGCAACTGAGACCGAAAACGGCAGAAAAATTGATTCTCTTCCTAAGGCTTCTTCTCCAATATTTATAGAGGAATTGGGCTAGAGTTTCCTTCTTGAATGATGTACAAATATGGCTATAATCCCAACTAAAATCGTGGAGACAATATCGCACAAAATTCCTAGATTTTAGGAGATTTGCTAATTTTCCTTTAATTTTCAGATCTCTCGAAATTGCAATTGCATTTCTATTGCATTCTTCAAATTCCTGCACAAAAACATCAAGTAAGTGTGTTTTTCATTTTCTTTTGCTTTCTTTTCTCCATTTACTTAATTTAAAAGGCTTCCAACAATAATTCAATTTAAACCAACTATTTGCTAGCATTTTTATCTAATAACGCACATAAAATAACAAGAATAACTAAGTATAAAGGTCAAATAACTATCATAAATGAGAATTATCACTGGGGTAGTCAAGTGCCGAATTCGGATTCTGAATCCTAGTTGGAATTATGGGCTTAGGGCGTTACAGATGGCATTAGAGCAGAACATCTCCTAGTAAAGATGTGGTTCAAGGACGAACCAAGGTGGAAGTTAGTGTACATTGACACCCGTGGCCTGGTATCGAGGGATGTAGAAGAATGTCGAGGCCTTCAGGAGGTGCCGAATCCAAATTTTGAATCCTAGTCTGATTCTTGGGCTTGGGGCGTTATAGATGGCATCAGAGCAAAACCCCTTCTAGTAAAGATGTGGTTTGGGGAAGAACCAAAGGGCAGGCTGGTGGGCATGTGACACTCGTGGCCAGGTCACAGAGGATGTAGGGGAATGTTAGGGCCGCCAGGTACCGAATTCGGATTTCGAATCTTGGGGCCTAGAGTGTTACATAAGGTATTAGAGCAAAACCTCTCCTAGTAAAGATGTAGTTTTTGGGGTCGAACTAATGCGAAAACTAGTGGGCATGTGACACTCGAGTTCAAAAGGGGTACAAGAATGACTAAGACTACATTCGAATGAGAGGGGGTCCTGAAGCTATGCAAGCATGATTAAGATAAACTTAAAAGAATTGACTGCCATCACAAAAGAGCACAAGTGCATGCTATTAAAAAAAGTAATATATGGAAGTATTCAAAGTATCGAACCTTTGAACCTCCTTGAACCTGCAACCGAAAGTAATAATTTTGTGAGGTGAGTGAAAAGTAAAAGAACGGTGAAATAATAAAAAGATGATAAAAACACTTATGAGAAATGGAGGATTTAATTATGGTTTAATCCCAAGGAATATGCAACCACCATATGCTCTCAACTTGCCCATCTAGGTTAGGCTTGTCCAGAAATTGCTGCTTATATGCACCTGTATCAGTATCTTTCAAGCTTATCAGTACGATTCAACATAATGCTACTGGATTGCTCTTGCAACCTACCCTAATCGACACCTAGCATAGTGAATCAAGTTCAACACCTATTTAGCCCTTTTTTCAAGAGCTTTAAGAAGACTAAGTAACTCAAACACATATGTCTATGGCTGAATTGGCTTAGGTGAATCATGAACACAACTTTAAGACTCTAAAGATTTTTGCCCTATGTCTAGGTACAAAAAGCAAAGTTCTAATACTAGACTCTTTTCCTAGATTACTTTTATGAAAACATGTGTTTAACCTAACCTTTTCAGTATTGAATCTCACCAAGCTATGCTTCCATCCTTTTTAGGGTATCCACATCATTGAATCCCTTCCAAGGAGTTTAGCTCATAGTGATAAAGAAAAGAAAAGTAGAAAAGAGAGTATAAAAACTCAAAAGTACAGAATGATATTTCATTAAAAGTAAAGAATGAAATATACTTTAATGTTGTCAAAGAAAATGTACAATTATAACAAAGAATAAAAGTGAAACCACAATTCAAATTTTGGATTAGAAAGCTTAAAACAGAAGCAACACTTAAACTAAAAAAAAAATCAGCAACTAAAGTAACAAAATAGAAATTACATTAATTGAAAGAACAAAAGATCCTAGGTTTGTTTCCCCTTTCTATCTTGTTCAACATTTTTCAATGAGAACAAGACTTTACACCTTCTTCTCTTGAAATTGGTGCCCGAAAGGAGTCCAAACAGAACCTAGGAGGAACTCAGAGTGTGGCTGTGAATAAAATAAAAAGGTGATAAAATGTTAAAAGTGTAGGGATCCAGACTCTCTTAAAAATAAAGCTTGAGTCACCTTTTATAAACTTCAAGGTCTATGGTTTGTTGCTGAGATCAGTGTGATAAGCTTTAGACGACAAGACTCCTTGATTTGAGCAGATTTGCTTGAGAATCTTCTAAAAATCTACAAATTCTGCAAATCTGAGAAGTTCTGTAGAATTAGATCCAGTTGCGGTCGCAAGGCCGACACAATCTTGCTGCTTCAACACTTAGAAAATTTTTTGCACTTGTTCTCTAATTGCGGTTGCAAGTTGGGCGCAATTTAACCCATTTTTGGCCTTTGCACAAAAACAACAAAACTGAACACTTTCTTAACAAAATCTAATATTTACACCTATTTCTTTATTATTCACAAATAATGTCTTTAAATTCATGCAAAGCTCGTTTTTACTCAAAATCACTCTAAATAGCATAAAATATATCAATAAGCGCTTTCTTTCTTAATAATAAGTTTAGTTTTTAGAGCTAAATAACACTCATAAATGAGTGTTGTTAGTGCATCTTCCTTTTTTGTGGCTCAATCGTGGGAACTTCAAAGTCAGGCATGTTTGGCTTGGAGCAATCCTATGTTGGGTAACCTCTTAGAAATTTTTGTAGGAAGTATGTGAATGAAGACAAACACTACAAGAAATATCCCTTTGATAGCTTTTGACTATAGCTTTTTAGAAAATAGGCTATGAATGAAAAGAGAAGAAAAAAAAGGTGGAACAAGTTTTAAAAAATTTTGGTTACGCGCTCAAAATTTTTGGGATTATCTGCATAAAGCCTATTAACGTCACTCCTTCTCCCGTACATGCGCGAAACCTTTATTTTTTCTGTCATTTCTCATTCTCTATTTTTCGTATCTCTCCCTGTGCATAACTTTACCTCATGGCGCTTGAAAGAATTAACACACCAACAATTACTTGATCAAATCCACTTAAAATCTTTCACAACAGTAGGGGCAATCTTTCACAAAATTTTTGGGATTATCTGCATAAAGCCTATTAACTCTCCGTACATCTGGTGTCGGCCACACGCGCCAACACACCCCATGCCCCTTGGTTGATCAACTTCCTTGCCTTCAGGGCAGAAATCACCTTAGGGGCAGTTTCAGTTTTGGGCCCTTTAAACTTGTAGCTTGCCTGCAACGGTGGCGTAATACCACCTCCTTATGGAAACAATCAATACTGGAGTGATTCTCTGCCAGCCAGTCCATGCCTAGGATTACATCAAACTCTTGCAGATCTAAGACTACCAAGGTCACATCTAACTCACGATCTGACACTAACACTTTACATGCTCTCACTTTTTCAGTAGCTAATAAACTCACCCCTGCCGGGGTGGCAACAGACATAACATATAACAATGGTTCCAGCTCTAATCTAGCTTGACTTACAAAAGATGCAGAGATAAATGAATGAGTGGAACATGAATCAAAAAGTACAAAGGCAAGGTGCCCAAGCATCGGAAGTGTACCTGTGACCACTGAATCTGAATTTCCAGCACCTCGACTGGTAGTAGCATAAGCTTTCCCTTGCTGGATAGTGGGTTTAGAAGAACCAACACCACTAGAGCTCGGAGGCTGATTCCCAGTACCTCTGTTAGGGCAAATTTCTACTCGGTGACCCTCATGTCCACATCTGAAGCATGCTCGTCCTGGCCAAACATTTGTCCCAATGTTGCTTCCCACATTCACTGCACCGTGGCTTGTCGCCACCACCACCTCCTGGCTTATATGACTGTTGCCTCTGTCCTGGACCAGAACGAGATCTTCCAAACGAGTGTTGAGGGCTCTGGTTGTGCTGAGGGCCAGAGGTCATCTGTCCCCACTTTCTTTTCTGGCTCGTGGAAGGACCTGGATTTGCAAGCACATGAGGCTCGCTTTGCTGACGAACGCCTATCAATTCAGCTGCCCTCACTACCGTGGCATAATCAGGAGGGGCCAAGGCCTGAACAAAGCCTCGAATATCCTCATCCAGACCCATCATAAAGCGCTCTGCCTTCTTGGCCTCTGTGTCGACTAACTCAAGGGAAAAGCGTAGGAGCCTCGTGAACTCCCTCTCATACACCTCCACGGATCGCCTATTCTGGTGAAGTTGGAGGAACTCCGCCTGCTTCCTGTAACGGGCGGCTGCAGGGTAAAACTTCCTCCAAAAGGCCTCCTTGAACTGTGTCCACGTCATCGGCTCACCGTTGATGCCCATAGTTCTCATCGCGGACTCCCACCACATGAACGCATCGTCTCTCAACATGAAGGCAGCACATAACACCTTCTGCTCCTCCGGACAATTCATGAGCCGAAAAATGGTTTCTATAGAAGAAAACCACAACTTTGCCACTGTTGGGTCGCCAGAGGATCCATCAAACGTACGAGAGTCGTATTTCCTGAAATCTTTCAGGCATCTCGCCTCTAGAGATGCACTCCCGTGGTTCTGACCCAGTTGTGCTAGTTGATTCGCCACTGTGGTCTGCACCAAGGTCTGCATGGCCTTCAACATCAAAGACGCCACTGTAGGGTTCGCCTGCCCAATTGGCGGCGCTACGGGGGGTTTACATCCTGATGGGCTGGTTGCTCCAGCGGTGGGTTCTATCCCCCTACATTTCCTCGTCCCCTACCTCGTTGAGCTCTTCCTCCTCTACGTGGTGGCATCTCTATAGAAACACTACAATCACAACTAATCTATTTAAGCCTTCTAATTCCACATCCTAACAATTTTGTCACATAGAAGCATTTATTGTAACTTTGAATACATAGCATAAACAACCCTTTTCCCTAGGATACATAAGTCATAAAGAATGAATAAGTAAAATAATCTTTAGTATATGGGCATACCTGGCGATGACTGAGTATTTGCTGCTTGACCATGGTGTACTTAATGCCTACGATGTAAGCAAGTATACAGAACCCATAACCTTGGGCTCTGATACCAACTGTAACGACCCTACTTATCCTATTAGACTTCCTAGGGACGTTACTACATGCATTCTAATAGAATTTAGAAATCTTTAATAAAAACATAAAAAGATTTAAACCTTTGTTAAAACATTCAAAAAATTTTAGCTCGGGATCCCTTTGAATTTTAAAGCATAAAGATAAACTAGAACATTTAAAATCTGAAATAATTTGTAGAACTCGACAGTTAAAAGGTCATAAAAAAATAAATAAAATGCTAGCCTATAAGAGATTTGCAGAAATAAGACTTCTCTACGTCACCCATGGCCTCATGCAGCAACTATCCTGTCATTCGCCTAGGATGCCTTTGCCTTTACCTAAAAAGAAAAACATTTTTAAAAAGGTTGAGTATTTAAAATACCCAGTAAGTGACCTCACTACCAGGGTCGGGATATGCAAACACATACAAAGTGATTTAAAAATCTTTCCTCTAGTGGGACCTAAAAGCTTTACATAGTGGAAATGTTTCTCTTTTAACTTTTCTCTTCGGCTTATTGTGGACAATTAACCCAATCTAACATTTCCTTTCCATTTAACCTTTTCAGGTTCCTTTTTAATTTAACCTTTTCAGGTTCCTTTCCATTTAACCTTTTTAGGTTCCTTTTCATTTAGATGTCCATCTTTAATTTTAGGGGGTAATTGCCACAGCCTTCGAAATCATTTTATCATGAAAATATACATGTATGCATGAGGTCCCAAAGCATTTTAAATTTTCATTCCATGATGCAACACAAACAACATTCTCATATAACACATCATAAATCATACATGTGAAAACCCTTTTTGCACATAAAACAAAGCATTTCAAAATTCATCAAAAATCATAAATAGCATATTTATAAAATTTTTTATTTTGAAGGTAAATTTTCTTTTCAATTCAGTTCCCAACTCGCATTTAAGCATACCGGCGTAAAGTCCCTTACCTTGGCCAAGTTCAAGAATCCAAATCACCCAAATGCTCACCAAAATTCTACTTCCTTGAACCTCGATCAAACGATTTGGGGGGGCCTAATCAAACCATCCCTAAGGTTATAAACAAATTCCTAAAATTCATAATAAATTCCCAAAATTCCTTCCACCAAGCTAAACTTGTTTCTCCTAAATTCACTTTGACCCTTAGAGCAAAGTCAAACGACCCAAATCTTAAAAAATTGTAGCCTATCATACATTCAAGGATTTTTGCTTGATTTTAGAATGGAAAATTTTCCCTCCGTTCTTTCTCCAAAACATAATCAAGCTTTACCGAACAGAGGACGATTCGATTCAGTTTCGCCGAGCTGACCTCTACGTACGATGGGTATTCTAATATTGAGTCCGAAAATCAATGGGTCAACCTCTCAATTACTAAAACAGTGCCCAAAATCAAATTCCATTATGAAAAACCATGAGTAAACAACACGAGTAAGCTTACCCACGCGAAAACGAAGCCGAAACGGGGCTTTACAGTACCGAAAATCACCCAACTCAGAACACAAACGGAGCACGTTGCTCGAGGGCGGCGGCGGCTCGTGAACGAGTGCGGCGGCGGTCAAGGTGGCGCGTGGTGGTGGATCTGAACAAATCTGGTGAGTTCACGGCTCTGGAACTCGTTTGACGGCAAGCTGTGAACGGATCTGATCTCCGGCGGCTTCGTGAGGCAGCTTGAGATCGCGAGCAGAGGCAGACGGCGCTAGATCTTGTTCCGGCGAGAGGTTGAAAGCAGATCTGGACAACGTGCGACAGAGCTTGGGGTTCGCGCGGGTCTGAGCGAAGGCGAAACAGCGGCGGGAGAGCGGAGTTACAGCGGTTGTGGGTCATGCTTGCGATGGCGTGGGCTGCATAAGAGAAGGAAGAAAAAAAAAATTCTGCTTCAATGGAGGGGCTGTTGAAAAAACAAAGGGAAGAAGAAGAAGGAAATGAAGACGATAGCTTGGCTTTGGGAGTTTGGCTTGAAGGCTTGGCTTGAACCTAGGGCTACGTGCCTTTTAAAATATTAGAGAGAGATAATTGGGGCTTGGCTTAGTTATGGGCTTGGGCTTGGCTTAAAGTCCCTTAAATAACAAAAATGCCCCCAAACCAATTAATTCCCTTATTTTCCTTCTTTCTTCCCAATTTACCCTCCAATTTCTCCAATTTCAATCATACAAATCTCTAAAATTAAATTCCAACACAACTTTAAACATGAAATTGGCCTTACAATTAATTTAAATTCCAAAATTAAAACCTTAATTAATACCTGAAAGTGTCGGTCGTTACAAATATAGTGGTTGCTGCAATTGTAATACTATTTTTTTAGTTGTAAGAATTAAACCTTATACTTATATAATTGTAAAAACTAAACTCTTTTTAAGTTAAATAATTGTAAAAATGGGTTATTTTTGTCAAATTTGTTAATTCATTCCGTTAGTTATAGGTTGATAATTAAAAAAAAAAAATAGCAATTTCATCTTTTCCAAAAAATTGCTTAATGTCTTTCTTCATTGAACATTCAAATATTCTCACATTTTATAATTACTGCCTAGACATCCTCACAACTTCCACTCAGTTAATGAAATTTGGATTGTCCACATTCTTTAATGTGCATATAATTGGTTTGTTTTTTTTTTTTTTAAATAAAAATAACTCATAACAATATTTTTGTATTTATATATAACATATAATAATAGTCCAATTATTATGCAATTACTTTTCCATAATTTTCTTTTTACAAATTCACTTATTTTAATCTTACATTTTTCCTTCAAGTTATTTACATTTTTCCACAATTGTAATTTTCACTTTTATAATAATGTACATTTACATGTTTTTAGATACAATAAAGATTAATATGAATTTTGGTTTCAACCATAAACATGTAGAAAGTTCTTCAACAAAAGGTACACATACATATAATTGTATTATATTTACTGATATAATGGTTCCGTATAGGGATAAAAAAGCAAATGCAAATGAAAAAAAATGAAAAAAATATGCAGAATCGTCAATTGAAAAACGAAAAGAAAAAATTCTAAGGCCTAGCGAATACAAAGAAAATTGCATTGGCAAAAATAAATTTCCAAGATAAAGATTTTGATCATTTTGGCTCCTTTATTATACTCAAAATCTTTTTTATTATGCTCAAAATCAAAACTTTAGTTTCTCATCAACATTTAAAAAAAAAAAAACATATAACTATAACTCATTCATTAAGTTTCAAACCCAAATTTCGTTTGTAAAATTATGGGTAACACGTAGAAAAGGTACCTAGGTAGGAGAGATACCTTTTGCTTAGTAGTGAAATAGAAGAGAAGAGAAAACATTAAGGGGCCGTTTGGCCCATGGGTTTGGGTTAGGATGGGTTTGGGTTCCAAATCCAAAACCATGTTTGGCACAAGGTGTTTCAAAACCCTTGGTTTTGAAACATAACCCTATGGGTTACAACAGTGCAACCCCATGGGGTTTGTGCCATGTTTTCCTTTTCCATTTGTAGTTTTCCATTTCCGGCGACCACTCCGACAACAACTCAGGCTACCACTCCGATGACAACTCCGGCGACCACTTCTACAACAACTCCGGCGACCACTCCGATGACAACTCCGGCGACCACTCCGACAACAACTCTGGCGACCACTCCGACAACAACTCCGGCGACCACTCCAATGACAACTCCGACGACCACATCGACGACCCGACCACCGCTAACGATTACCTCCGACGACCACTGTGATGAGAACTCTAGAGACCAGTTCCATTTACCATTCTCCATTTCTAGCGACTACTTCGACAACAACTCTGATGACAACTCCAGCGACCACCCAACAACCACCGATAACAACAACTCTGACGACTACAACGGTGACCCAACCACCGCTGACGATTACCTCAGACAACCACTGCGATGAGAACTTGAGAGACCAGTCTGACGATTACCCCTGCGCTCGACCACGCCAACAACTAGACACCCCGATAACCCAACCACTCAAACAACCCGACTTGCCCGAACCACCGACAACAACCACTTCAATGACCCAATCACCCGACAACCATAGTTGACGATCACCTCGAAAACCTGACCACCTAGCAACCACCGTAGACAACCACCTAGTGACCACTCCGATGACCCGACCACCCTGATGACTACTTTGGCGATTACCCCGACGACCTGGTAACCCAACCACCCAAAACCACTGTTGACGACCACCTAGTGACCACCCTGGCGACTCCAACAACCCAACCACTGCCACAACCACCCAGCGACCACTCCGGCGACATGACCACCCTGATGACCACTCCAACGACCCGACAACTACTGCTGAAAACCACCCAATGACCATTCCGGCGACCTGACCACCGTGCAATCAACACCGGCGACCACCTCAGCATACCCAAACACCCCATCAACCCAACCACCCCAACGACCACTCCAACAATCACCCTAGCGACCCAACCACCTAGTCAATATTTTAAAAAGACCAGCGTGGAAGAGCTATATGAAAAACTAAAGGCGATCCCAGGGATGACAAGGCAAGACTGAATGGTTGTTGCAAAGACTATTCTCTCGGATAGTATGATGTTGAACTCATTCTTTACATTCACCCCAAATTGGAAGTATGATTAATACGTGAAAATTTTGGGGAAAGCACCTAGAACCTGACTCTCTTTTCATCACTTTCATCTACCACTCTTATGACTTACATTTGTGTTTGGACAACTACTTCTACTTTCTTGTCATTTCATCTGGAATGTGTGTTATGATATTTTTAGAACTAGATCTTAGTTCTAATTTTTGGTTTTACTTTACCATTGGCAACACCATTATTACATTGCACCTATTAATTATCTGTTGCTACGCATAATCTTCAATTTTATGTCATCATGAGTGGAGTGAATGAGATAGCATATAGTTATACAAACTACACATAGTATAATTCAAATTGAACTATAGTTGTAACAATTGCTCTACATAATTGGTTAAATAGTTGGTATGTAACACACCAAAAAAATTATGAAGTTAAAAAAATGGAGTAGGAAAAAAAACAGTGTAAGATTTTTTTTTTTTTAAAATAACAAACAGTTTGAAAAATTATAAAAAAAAACAAACTAAACAAACCCAGCCCAACCCAACCCTGCACCCCAAACACAGGTTTCAGCAAACCAGCCCAACACAACCCTGCACCCCAAACACAGGAATCAGAAACCCCAGGGTTCCAGAACCCCAGGGTTTCTGATTCCAAACCAGCGCGCCAAACAGCCCCTAAAGGTGATGAAATGAGAACCTTTCACAATTTTAAATTAGTAGAGAAGGAATAGAAATTATAAAATAGATGGGAGAAGCGTTCAAAAAGATATATAAATAAATAAAACATATTTTTAAAAACTAGAAATTTTAAATAATTTCAAAATAGAGATTCTTAAATAATATTTGGGAAATAAATTTCATTTCTTATATTCACAAGTTAATTTGTTTCTTGTGTCAAATGTGATTGACATGATAATATTTCGAACTTTTTCTTTAAAAACAACCTTCCTAATGGATAAATAAATAAATAAATTTTACTTTCACACCTATTATTTTTGTGTATATTTGTTTACTTTCATATATTATTATTTCATGTATATTTTGTCCTAATTTCTTGTGTCAAATGTGTTTGGTATGATAATATTTCGAACATTTTCTTAAAATAACTTAGTAATGGATCAATAAATAAATAACTTTTACTTTCGTGTATTATTTTTGTTTATTTTTTATATCATGCTGAAAATTTTGTGTCATGTATATATGATTTTTTTTTCCAAACAAAATAGCTAAATTAAAATAAAGTTTATATAGTTAAAATCAAATCAATCGTTAATATAACAAATAAAATAAAAGGAAAGATATATATAACTTTAGATTTTATATTCATTTTAAATTAACCTAAAACAATATATATATACTTTTAGGTACTATCTTTCTTTTTTATACTTTTAATTAAAACAGTGCAATGTCACGTGCATCGCACGTGACTTTTAGTTAGTATGTATATATATATATATATATATATATATATATATATATATTGCAATTACCATTTAGAAATGCAACATTTAAGTAATATATATATATTGCAATTACCAATTAGAAATGCAACATTTAAGTAAAATAATAATACTTACAGGTATAGTACTTTTCTTTGAAAAGTTATTACTCAAAGTCACCCATTGATTTTGCGATTTTCATAATGTACATATGTGCGTATGAATTTATATTTATCTATTTATTTATTTCTTATATGACGATTGGCTATTTACATAATCAACGAAGACGTTAATTAACTATAATCTTTATAACCATGATATTGATAGAATAACCAACCGTACTTTAGAATAGTTCAACTGATTTAGACATATACCTTTAACGAAGAGTTTAGAGGTTTAAGGTTCGAGGTTCAAATTTCTTCACATCGACATGTTATTGAGCTTAAAAAAAATGATATTATTGATGGAATAATATCATAGTAATTACTAATTGATGTGTATTTTTGTAACGCCCCACGTTATAACATTAGGTTGTTTTAGAACAATTGGATTATTTGTTGGAGTTCTAATTTGGAAAATTAGAATTTCGGTCTAGCCTTAAGTTTGGTAAATTAAATTCCTAATAATTTTAGGGAAAGGAGATATTTAGTTAAATCTTTAGTTCCTAAAGTTTGGAAGTTTAAATTTTGATTATATCTCCCAAATTCAAGAGAAAACCCAAATTCTCAGTCCTTTAGGATTTTTTTTTCTAATCTTTTAGAATTTAAATTAGGACTTTATAAAGGTCTAAAATGTTCTTTTTTCTTATTGGCCTTTTCTTTTTAGGGAATTAAAAAGGGAGAAGGATTTAAAACAAAAAGAGCAATAACCCTAAGTTCCCTTCTTCTTCCTCTCTCCCTCTCACATTTTTGTGCGGCCACCAAACCCATCTCTAATCAATTCTTCTTCTCCTCCTTCTCCGACCACCTTACCTTCATTGATGTCTCCTTCATCTCGGCTACCTCACAACATAAGCAGCATTCTTTCTCTGACGGCAACTCTCTTTCTTCTCTCTCGACGTCGACGTGCGACAAGCACCCACGAATGGCGTCTCCCTCTTTCTCTAGCTACACGCCCGCAACCAGACCAATGGAAACCACAAGCAGCGCGAGCTCTGATGTTGTCTTCTCCCCGTCAGTGACTTGTCATGCTATGCATGCTAATACCCACAAGTTCCAGCAACAAAACCCACTCGTTTTGAGACCCAATCGGGAGTCGATGACCTTCCACGGCGTGATCTGCAATGCTGGCGACTCGCTGCAAGCAAACCCACGCCTTATTCAGTCTTGGATCTGACCACCCACGGTTAGGCAGTGGTAGATCTACGATTTTAGACTCCTTCGAGCACTTGACAACACGAGTTTGAGCTTTTGGGTGCTGATCGGTAAGTTCTAGCATGTTTTAAACCTTTCACAAATCAATTTAAGTAGTGTAGCTTTGGTTTTAACATGTAGCAACCTTCAGGTTGCAGTTTAGGATTGATTTGAATACCTTCGAATAGCAAACATCAAGCATAAAGGCTCTTTCGGTAAGTTTTAATGTGTTTTAGACCTTTCGTAAATCACTTTAGGTGTTATAGCTTAGGTTCTAACGTGTGGGAACTTTCTATTTGCAGTTTCAAACCAATTTGATCCTATTCGAACACTCTTGAACTAAAACCAGCAGGGTGTTGGGCCTGTTTTGGTAAGCTTAGTGCGCTTTGAACTCACTCGAACTCGATTAAAGCAATTTGGATGAATCTCTAACCCATGGATAGTTTCTAATTGTAGTTTAGAACAACTTTAAAGCTTTCCGAATAGTTCCCAGCAAGTAGGCAAGTCTTTTTCAGTAAGTTTTGGGTGTTTGGCTTGAATCTAGAAAATTCGCTTGTCATTTAAGTCCATATCTAAGTAAGTATATCCCTCTTTTAACTGGTGGTAGTTGTTTAAACGATTTTCGAACTAAGTATAGCCTCTGAAGCTTATTCTCTTGGTTTAAGAACTCTTAGAATATTTTTAGGAGCACTCTAGGTAAATAGTTTCTACTTGGTGGGTATGTTTGATTGTGTGTAGTATGATATATGTTTTCTTGCTTAATTTGTACGTGTTATATCTATTCTATGTTTTTGAGCTTTTGACGAGCATGTTTGAATGTCTTGTGAAGTTTATGTGTTGTTAGCATGTTGATTAATTGAGCTTGAAAGTATGTATATGAGCATGTGTTCTTTGGCATGAGACATGGTTTAGTAGCATGCTTAGGTAACATGTATGTGGTGAGGTTGTGAGGAGGTTAGCGGACGATAAGCCTTAGTATTAAGGCTTATTTAACTCCTAATTGCTTAAAATATTCTTGTTTTGACTTAAGATCATTTGAAAATAGTTGAAAGATTGCTTCAATTTAAGAAAGAAATAAGAATGAAGGCAATTAGATAAGATTCTAAAAAAGTTAAGTTTGTTTACAGGGAATATGGAAATTGCAAAATCAAATTGCAAATTCGTGATTCTGCAATTGTTTATGGAGCAGGGAATGTAGAAATTGCAAAATCAAATTGCAAAATTGTGATTCTGCAATCTGGAGCAGTAGAAAAGTTCAAAAAAGGAAAAAAATATGCATTTAACCCATTTCGAAAATTTTCAATTACAGCATGATTTGGGGGATTTTGAGCACGAAATTTGGGCATTCTTCAACCCTAATGAAAGCCTATAAAGGGGGAAGAAGAGGAGGAGTTAAGGAATTCGTTTTGGAGACGTTTTGCAGTTAATTTTCGTGGTTTTCTTCCTCTGTTTTTCTGCAGAAATTTTGCTATGTTTTTTTGGCCGAGAAGTTTATGTCTTACTTTTCTGATTTTTCTTCTTGTATTACCATGAATCGTTGGCAGTACACATTTGTTCTTCATTCGAAATCTGTTTCGCATTAAGTTTTTGGTTTTAATCTAGCCTTTGTTTGCGAGTTTCTTTATTTATTTATTTTTTTTCTGTTTCTGCTTTATAACAGTTTCAACAATTCATTGGTATATTTAAAATTCTATTAGGTCCAAAGGTTGAAGGAAGAAGATTGAAATTCCTACTGAAGCTTTTGATTTTCTCTTTTTTAATTAAATTGAGAGTTTTAGACTTCTTTGAGGTTAAGTGTCCAAATTTGCTTAAGCTTACTGTCATAGTTGTTCCAATATTACTTAGGATGCAAATTTGTATTAATTAGCAAGTTACTCAATTTTTCAATATGAACTTTTCCCCAAAAATTAGTTGTAGGATTTTTATCTTTAATAAGAGCTAAACTTCTTAGGGGGTTCAAGAATGTGAATTCCCTAAGAAGTAAATGTAGCCAAAATTTCAATAAAAACCAAGCCTGCATCTCAATTGTTTGCTTGTGTTGAATAAAATTCCATTGAGATCCTAGATTGATCAACTAGGGTATCAACTCAAGCTTAGATCTAATACTGACGATAAGCGGATTTCGCACAAGTGATGGAGAAAAAGAGCTTAGACATAAGTCAATCCATACCCTAGACATAGGGATTAAGGACTCCAAAGCCCATAAAATTGTTGAGTCGAATTAATCTAAGATAGAGAGACTATAGACATATAAGTCACTCACTTAGCCTCCTAAAAACCTAAATTCAAGGTAAATAGGAGAAGTAATTTTGGTTTACAATTGAGTGTGGAGTAGGCTGGAATTGTAATTTTGGCTTGCAATTACAACTTAGGACAATGACATTCTTGAGCCCCATCTTTATCCAAATTCCTTTTAAATTTTCATTCACTAAGTCTATATAGTTTGCTATCAAATATTGTCATTTCTAGATTCTGCTATTCAATTATGCAATTTCTGGTTATTTCCATTATTGCCATTTCTTGATTATGCAATTCAATTCTGCAATTTTTCTTTATTCCAATATTGTCATTTGTTGATTCTGCAATTAGATTCTGCAATTTTTCCAACACACCAACCCAACCTTATTTTTGCTATTTTAGTATTTAAGTTGCAATTTTCCTTACACTTTGCTTACAATATTTTGGTTGCTCTGTTCCCTTGGGATTTGATATTTGGTACTCACATACCATTTTATATTACTTCGATCGTGTGCGCTTGCGTGTAACACCGATCAGCGGACCTTGTGAGTTTACTAAGAATTATAGTGTAAGTACCAGTGCACCTCGGGTACAAATGGTCGATAGGTGGCATTGTCATTATTGGAATAAGAGAAGCATCGAGCCCTTGGGTACAAATGGTCAAGGGTCAGTGTGATGAGTCCAAAAAGCATGTGTTGGGCGCCTGAGATAGGGGCAATGTATTGCTAAGTCATTGTTGCGTAATTTTTGGGCAATACCGCAGGTGTACCGGTCAAGTTTTAATATAGTGATTTGAGTAAAGAGTATCATCCTCAAGATTGGTTTTTCTAATTCTCTTAAGTATTGTTAATATTATCACCCAATTTTATTTAGAAAACAGAATCGAATGATGGTTGTGAAATTTGAAATAAAAAGATTAAAAATTGGAAACAATCAAAGGAGAAACTATCCTAGGGAGTTGATTTCACCTATTAGACCTATATTTGAGCTACCTAAATTTCTAAGGTTGATCATGCAAATATTTCATAAGTGTAGAAGTCTTTTATCATGAATGACTTTTTCAAGGATAAAATTTCTTATGCAATAAGGCAAAACTTACATCTCTGATGATTTTTAACGTTATGCATAGCATTAAGTTTCTTCATTAACAACTTCGAAAGGAGCCCTAATCATTATCAAGTTAAAACTACCTTTAGTCATGCAATTAGGATCTAATCTAAATTACCTGTCTCAAGCGTGAATTTAGACCAACATAACATTTAATCCGTAATCAAAAGATTAAAAGCACTAAGAATATAAAAGCATGAATGAAATTAAGGACAATCCATCATGGAAATTAAATAATTAAAATATAAGGTCTAATGACTACATCAATCTCTAGATTAAGAAAAGAGTTTAGCCACTCATGTTCACTATCACAAAATCTAAATTCTTAAACAACATTTAAATACTAAATAAAAAGAAAGAAGAAAAACTATTGTTGCTTTTTGACTCACACATTAATTGGTTTTACTGTGGTTTATTAACCACAATCAATTTACCATTACCTCAAGCTCAGTTTGTAATACTTGGATTGATGAGCTGATGATTCGGTTATGGAATTGTTGACAGCTTGCGTGAGTTGTGGGCCCATAACATGCATTATTCTATAAAAGGGTATTTTTGTAAGCAGATGCTTTTTTTGGTGGGTTAGAGAAAGAGCTTTAGCTTCTTCTTCATTCTCTCTGAATGTACTCTGTAATATGCATATTGATATAGTAAAAAGCTCCATCCTCGATTCAAAAGTGGATGTAGGCATGTAGGCATTGTCGAACCACTATAATCTACTGTGTTCTTTCTTCTCTTCTCTATTCTCCTTATTGATCAAATCGTGTTATTGTTCTTCGATCTTTCTCTTGTTAGTTTTGTTACAACACTCTCGTATGAGCATCTCGAGATGTTTGAATATTCTATATTCTTGTAAAATTACAAAAAGAGTAATCTAAATGTCTATTTTATAGAAATCTTAGATTTGTACCAAATAAATAGTCCTTCAAAGGATAAACCATGGCTTTTGCAGCAGCATCTTCTCCCTATGCCACGTGTTCTCTTTGCTGCCAGAATTTTTAATAATGAGCTGAAACCAAAGACTCAAACATGAAAAACATGCTTTTTGAAAACAAAGGTTCTCCTTTTTCCTTTTTCTTCTTTTAGTCGACATTATTGATGTAGCCAAGACACATTTTAATGATGGGTCTCTGTCCAATTTTGTTTTTTTTTAAAACTTCAAAAATGGAAAGAGATCATTCAATATATATTTTTTTAAAAAATATGGGGTTCAAATGTCTCCCCTTATCCTGTCGAATGAATAATTGAATAAATGAAAACAATTAAAAATAGAATATCATTGTTCTTAACTAATCTTCTAGAAGATGTCATCATTAATTAATTGAAAAGATAGAAAAAGTCTATTTGGAAGTTTGGTTTAATAGTAGTTGTAGGTAAAATAATCTTTTAAATTCATGAGAAGATAAATCTGTTTCATTTAAAAAATTTATGCATGTATTTATCTCCATGGTATTAAATTTTCATTGATATATCAACATTTTTATCGACATTTCTATATGTCCATAGATTCGACATCGACATGGGAATGAATTGATATTTCCATTATATCGTAAAAAAATTGATGAAACATAAAAAATAGAAACAAAATGTCACTAATGTGAATATAATTTAAATAATAAGTATTTTAACTTATTTAAAAAGTGTAAAATAACTATTTATTAATTTAAGTATTTTTTTTATAATTTTTTTAGGACTATCCATCGATATTGACATTTTATCGATATTTCTATCGACATTTCATAAAATTGAGACCTTGATATTCCCGTCAACATCGACATATTAAATCTTGTTTATCTAATTAGATTGTCTTTAAAAAAATGTGTCATAATGATAGAATATCATATATGTTTTTTTTTAGAATATAGAGAACATTATATATGGTAAGAAGAGCAAAAGAAGAGAATTTTAAATTTAACATGATTGAGACAAGATGCCATTTATTTAAAGGTAAAATACATTTTTGATTCCTAAGATTTGAGTTTGGTGTCTATTTTGTTTTTGAAATTTTAAAATGAATAGTTTAGTCCATGAAATTTATAAAATGGTTATAAATGGTTCCTTTACCATGAGTTGACTAACAAAAAAATGATGACAGTGACGTGAGAAAACATATTAATTATTTTGCGGGTGATTGTATAATGACGTGACATCTTTTCTTTCTTTCTCGAAAAAAATTCTAGTACTACTGTAGTATGAAAAAAATTTCATACTACTCTCCTTTATTGTTTGTCACATCAGCATCTTTTTGAAAATTCGGTGGCGTCCATAAAAAATTATGTGGGGTCAACTAGTATTAAAACATAGTGTAAACAAAAGAAGTATGGTACTCTCGTAGTACTAGAAATTTTCTCTTATTTCCTACCCATTTCTCATCTCTTTCTTATCTCCTCCACCAACGAGGTTAGACGTTGGCCAACTAAGTCCCCACGACTTGGTCAAATCTTATATATTATATTAATAGTTAAAAGTTTGTTATCATATTGATCATAAGTCACATTTTCTATATATGTCCTCATGTTGTTCGATTTTGCAAGTGAACAAATCGTTACAAGTAATATAGTAGATCAAGTAAGTATTGAAAGCTACTAATGACTTGTTATAAATTTGGTTTCAAATTTATCATGGATTTAATTTAGATTTTTAATTAAGTTCAAATTGAGCTTAATTAAATACGATAAAGCTAAATTAAATAAAAGTTGGACCAATTAACTTGTTCCGAAATTTGATGATTCAAATCTTCATTGGGCCCATAATGGAGGAGCCCAATTAGTTTAACCACTTCTTGATGAGATATGGCCATTTCTATAGTCACTTTCGTGTAGCCTAATTGATCTATATATATGTATGGGCATTAGAATAGATGGGTGCATGGATGATGTATGTATGTAAGGGTACCATTCATTAAGAGAGCATTAGGGTTAAAGAAAGAAAAAGAAAGAGGGAGGGAGAGAGAAAAGGCCATTCGGCCGAATAAGAGAGAGAGAGAGTTTTGTGATTCATCTTCTCTTTCTTTGTTTATTACTTGCCGTGAGAGGGTTTGCAATAAGAGAAAGAGTCTTGCGATAAGCCTTTCTTCTTCTCCTCCTTCGTATACCGCTTGCAGTCGACGCCAAGGGAACTCACATATGCTATCCACAAAACATAAAGCTCCAGTTCGTGAGGTGCTGTAACGTTAATCTACTATACTGCTGTTCATGAAGGGGCTTGCGATTAAAGGGTGAAGTCAATTCCGTCCTCTTGAATGCAAAGCCTGAGACTATAAAGGTTGTATAGTTCTTTCTTTATTGATTTCTCTTCTTTCTTTGCTTTCTTGAAATAAATCCTTTAGATCTATTCTTATTCTTTATGTTCTGTATTTTGTAAATCTGATTCTCTAATAATATTGACTAGCCTCTTTGCAAGTGAAGTAGGTCTATTGATCGAACCACTATAAAATCCTTGTGTTTTCTCTCATTTTTTTTTACTATTTTATGCAATTTAAAGATTATGTCCAACACTATAATTCTAAGAAAAACTACTCAAAATCACCTCTAATTTGTATATTAAGGCTAAAAACATGGGTTGTGATCTTGGTTAATTAATAATATTACTAAATTCATTAGCCTCAATTTTATCTGAACATGAATTGATAAAAAAGGGATGAAATTTAAAATCACTTTCAATTAGTCTAGTTAAAAGTCTAAAACTGACAAAGACAAAGGGATAAACTTAGTTACTTGAAATTCTAGAGCAATGATTCCATTGTTATCGATCTCCTCCTACGCTTCATTCATTAATAGTTAAAGTTAAATTTTCTATTTCTCGAATGTTGGCAAGCTCTACTTATAGACTTGATATTCTTTTTCAAGCAATAATGAAATTTTTTGAACAGTAAGTTGTCTATATCTCGATGGCAATTCCAACTATTCAAATAATGAAAAATGTAGAACCTAACACTTGCCACAAAATATATACGAGACATCTCTATCTCTTGTATAAATTAGGAAAAACTATTCAAATCATCTATAGTTCTTGTTTCTCAACCTAGAATTATGACATGAAATCAATGCAAAAAAATGGCCAAATCTAAACATGCATTAAGCTCATAACGATTTTCACAACCAAATACGAAATTGAAATATCAACTGATAAGGCAACCCTAAATCTCAGCCCAAAGATCCAAGCATTTGAAGCAAGAACCTTTGAATCAAAGGGTTTAACACCTCCTTATACAAATTTTAGATCAACCAAGAGGCAAGGCTAGAAATAGATTACCTCTTATGATCAAAGATCTAGAAGCAAGATTTGGAAATCTTGTTCTAGATTGAGTCACACTCCACAATCAAACTTGATCAAGGCTTGATTGAATGGCTCACATGCATTCTACCACAAGAATTGCAACAAAAGAGTCTCAAATTTGAGAGTTCATCTCATTCAATCATCATCATCTATCTTTACAAGATAAATCTCGTAGGTATCTATAGTCTCCTCACAAAAGTAACCCAAAACCCTTCAAATGCCCATAAAATAGTTACAAAAGTAGTGGCCATGATTAACTTGTTTAGTAACTCCCTTTCTTAATTATCTAAACTTGAAACTGAAATTTAAAAGCTCAAAAATTAGACTCAAGAGTTTATAAAACTAAAATGACAAATGAAGTTTTCAAAATGATTTCCAAACTCAAATGCAATTCATGGCAACTCCATACTGAACTTCAACCTTGCAAATGTTGACCTTCGAAGCTCCAAATGGTTCATCCTCACTTGAATCAGCTTGTAACACATGAAATTGAGGTTGAGCCGAGCCTATCCAATTTTGTAGATGAAAAATGAATTCTTGTTAAAGCTTCTTAGCCTTGGATCTTGTAATAGGTTCGGTTGAAACTTGTGGAACACCATGATTCTTATCATCAACTATTAACTAGGAAGAGTATGATTCAATAAACTATTACATCAAAGCTTTAGACAATGAAATTAATTCATACTAAAATCCACAATAAAAATCTCAACCAACAACATTGAAGTCATTACAAGTAAGAATAAAAGAGAAGAAAAAGTAGAAATCTCGACCATATATTTCACGATTCTCCAAGCTTCACACAAGGTCTATTCAGTTGCGCGAGATCCCAAAAAGGTGCCTCGACCTTCTCTTTTCGAAACTATTCCCTTTGGAAGATGTGCCACAATGATAAATGTAGGTTTTTACCCGTAGGATTTTCGTCGTAGCGTTTCGACACCATATATAGCGCCTAGGCATTGTAAATGCGTGTTTTTGAGGCTACCTCCAAGTTTGTATTATGTAGGCACTACCATTCTATACTTCTGTCTTGAGGTGTAGAGCCTAGGCACTAGCATTTTGTCTTCCACTTCAAGTTCATAGCACTTAGGCACTTTGCCTTCTGTCTTTTTTTTTGTTCATTGAACTACAATAGTCGTAGCGCTTAGGCGCTATACTCTCAAGATTCTAAAACAAAATTAAACTTCTAATTTTCTTTCCATTTTCTTCAAATAAACAAAGAAGTAAAAGAAACAAAACCCAATAAAAAATAGTCAATAAAATGCCCAAATAAACCATTAAAAAATCCAATTGCAGCCTACTTTACTAAACTTTGACTTATCAAAATATCTCCAACTTAGCATTTTGCTTGTCATCGAGCAAAGAATGAAGGAACAAGAAAATAAAAGTCAGCAACTCAAAAATGTCACGCAAAAGAGATAGACTCAAGTTTCAAAACAAAGTTTTTAGTTTACAAACGAAAGGAAATTAAGTTCAAACTAGCAATGTCAACAATTTCTAACCATTGATCTATGTTGTCTTCATTTTAAGCCCCTAGATGTCTGTGTACACAAGTCTTTGTTTGCATTTTGTTTCTCTTCAACTTAAAAAGAAAAATCTTCTCATAACCAAAACTTGTTCAGATTTTGATAAACTTTAAAAGTTTGCTTTCAAGTTATTCTCCAGTAAAGAATCAATACAAGCTAGAATCATTAAAACTTCAACAACCAAAAGAAAACATAATAGCCCTCTGAATCATTCTCAGTTCTTTTTTTTAGGTTATATTAATAGTTTAGTCCTTAAACTTTAAACTTTTGTTTATTGAGTCCCTTAAACTTTAAAAAGTGTCTAATAGATCTATGAACTTTTAATTTTGTATTCAATAGCCCCCTGAATTTTAAAAAATGTCTAATAGGTCTATGAACTTTTAATTTTGTATCCAATAGCTGCTAGCCACCTGAACTTTAAAAAGTGTCTAATAGGTCCTTAAGTTTTCAATTTTATATCCAGTAGGTTCCTAAATTTACAATTTTATATCTAATAGGTCCTTGACCTATGTTACATTTTTAAAAATTCATGAATCTACTATACACATAAAACTGAAATTTTAGGGTGTTATTGAACCTAAAATTTAATTTTATGTCTAATAGATCATTTAGCTTTTAAAAAATTTCAAATATGTCAAGGATCTATTAGACACAAAATTAAAAGTTTCGTGGATCTATTAGACATTTTTAACTTTCAATGATCTATTAGACACAAAATTGAAAGCTCAGGACTTATTAGACACTTTTTAAAGTTTAAGGACCAAATAGACATAACCCTTAAAATTTAAGGACTAAACTTGTAATTTAACCTTTTTTTATTCGAGACAATGTAGTTTTCATCACACAACCACTGCAAGAGTCTTTACTCTTGGAATTTCGCCCTCTACCCTATTGGTCAAATACAGATACTCAGATTACTCAAAAGTGACTTTAATTAATCACAATAGAGGTAGCACTTTTTGTCCATCTGTCACTTCTTTTTATGTTTTTTTTGGTCAAAAATTTAAACTATTAAAAAGTAAGGAAAAACAAAGAGTATGCAAACTAAATCATATCTTGGAAAGACATTATTTTTCTTTTGCTTAAGATAACTATATCTAGCACGTTCTAAAGTTTTCTCAAGTCTTGAACAAGCTTTTAGTTTAAAAGATTTTTTTTTCTTTAAACATCAAAGCAACAACATGTTTGGAATAGAGTGCTCAATCAGGATATCAAAGAACTAAAAATAAATTCAAATATATTTCTCGATACAAAAATAATCACCTAATCGCACTCATTTACCGTATATTTCATAAAGTCATAAAAAAACTTCATTAATCATTATGAATTATCACTAGCCATACTCAAGAAAATCACACTACCCTCAACTTCAAAGCATGCATCGTCTTTAATGTACGTAAGAAAGATGCATAAAAGACAACAAACATAAAAAATAAGAAACAAAATAGGAGATACTGAAACTTCTCTGAGTAAAACGCCCCTCACATCTAGTCATTCTCATCTGATGATGCTGGCGGTAGGGTGGCAATTGAATCGGGTTGGGCCCTTGATTTAACTCTCCACGCAACATCATCTAGAGGAGGTTAGCATGAAACTGATTTTGGTAGGCATTTCGCCTTTGCTAATGCCTTTCAATTCTTTTCACTCTTTGCTCAAGAGTCAAAGAAGATAGCAAAGTAGATAACTTTTCAGACTTACTTTACTTGAAAATCCTACCTGTATGTTGTTGCACAAGTTGCTAAATTATCTTTTGAGAAACGAGTATTGCACAATTATAATATATTCCTTAGTGCAAAATTCTTTAACAATTGATAATAGAAATATAATAGGTTACTTGAACACGATGGGCGATTAGAAGGTTAAGTCTTGCTTGTTGAAAACGTAGTAGACACTTACAACACAATTCAAGAGACAAGAGAAGAAAATTGTTCTCTTACACAATTTTGGAGAAACAAGGACTTGTATTTTTGGTAAATAACTTCACTTATGTTTCCTTGATTTCAAATGACAAATCCTACACATATTTATACTAGTAGAAAAGTACATCAAAAGACATCAATATTAAATACCAATACATGATTCTTCACCAATACATGAACATTCATCAACGCGTAATGATTCATGTATCTAACTATTCATGTATATAATTAGATGTAATTCATGTATTCAACTATTCATGTATTTGAAAATGTTTAGATTAAGTTTAACATTGCTAGCATTTTTTTTATCAACCTCCAATAGACTTTATCATATGTGCCAAAAATGATTGGATTGAAAGCAGTTTTTAGGAAAAAGAACGTACCTACCATGCGTATAATCGCTTTTGAATATAGTGTAACCAAACAAATTTATTCCTCAAATCATATTTTAAAAAATGGTAAGAATTAAATTCATTTTTATTAAAAAATATTTTAAGAAAATGTGCTAAACTAGAAAGTATAACAAAACCATCTTAAATATAAAAGTTAAACTAAAAAAGTAAAAAGAGAGACTTACCATGGCGATCAACGAACATGAGTTGCAAAGGCCCCGTTTGATAACCATTTGATTTTTGGTTTTTGAAAATTAATCCTATAAATATTACTCTCATCCATAGATTTACTTGTTTTGTTATCTACCTTTTACCTATGTTTTCAAAAACCAAGCCATGTTTTGAAAACTAAAAAAAATAGTTTTCAAAAACTTGTTTTTGTTTTTAGAATTTGGCTAAGAATTCAAATGCTTCCTTAAGGGAAATGAAAACTATTGTAGAGAAATTGGGAGAAAACAAGCTTAATTTTCAAAAACTAAAAACCAAAAACCAAATGGTTATCAAACGGGGCCAAAACAATTCCACCGCCCAACCACTTAGTGAAACTGTAGGCAGTCTATGGAAATCTATCATTGAAGCTAAATACTCTTCAACTCACCCTGGCGGTCTTCCTGAAAAGTGCAAATATAGCAGCACGAAAGCCCCTTGGTTCCATATTATTAAATTCAAAGACTTTGTTATGAGCAAAATAGATTGGGGAATTTCCAATGGTAGAGACATTCTTTTATGGTTTTACAATTTGACCAATCTGGGAAGTTTGTATCTAGTTCATCCTCGTTTTTTTGCTTTGACTTCAAACAAATTATTATCTATTCAGGAGGCGTGGAGTTCTGATTTGGAGTCTTGGAATTTTCATCCACGTAGACCTTTGATGGAGAGAGAAGCACTTCATTGGATTTCTATTTATTAAAGCTGGAGGCGTCCTTCATCTATTGATGGTAATGATATAGTTCTATGGATTAGTGATGCAAAAGGTTTTTTTACAGTTAAATCGATGAAGAATCTTCTTTCAAATGATGTCACCCATCTAGAGATGTCCATTTTCCCCCGAGGACGGGACCCCACAGGGACCCGCCTTAACGGGGCGGGGAATCTCCGTTTAGGCAGGGAATGGGGGAGGGAGTGGGGAAAAAAAATTCCACGCAAGCTAAATGGGGACGGGGACAGAGAATGTATTCCCCGTCCCCATTCCCCGCCCCGTTTAATTTTTTATATTTTTATTTTATTTTTTAATATATATATGTATATATGTGTATAAGTATATATATGTCATTTAAAAGTTTATTGTCAATTAATCCCCGCCCCATTTCTTTCTCCTTCTGCCTTGCAATGACTGAAGAAGGTGGTTTGGAAGACAATGAAGTTCTTTTGTGATTTATTGCAAATAAAATAAAATATGACAAAATATCTTTTTGGTCCCTCAGTTTTGCATTTAGTTCCATTTTGGTCCATGAGTTTTCAAATTGAACAAATTTACCCATGAGTTTTGTATTTCGTATCAGTTTTAGTCCCTCCGTCATATTTTCTGTTAATTTTTAACAGAAAGCTGACGTGACACTTAAATATTATTAAAATATATATATATATATATATATATATATATATATATATTTTAATTATTAAACTTAATATATATATATATTCTCTTCCTTCTCCCATTCATCGCCAGCCGCCGCCGCCCGTTGCTCTCCAGTTGCCGGCCGCCACCTCCCTCCGCCTCCGATCGTTTCCTTCTTTTTTTTTTCTCTCATCTTTCTTGTTGTTCTCTTTCCCTTCCTTTCCTTTGTTTTTTAAAACAAAATTCATTCGTTACATTGGCCCATTTAAAAAGGTATTTTGCCATTTTTTTTATTTTTTCGTTTTCCTTCTTCTCTCTCCAATATTTCTTCTTTTCCTCTTTCCATTCCTCTCCTTTCTATTTTTTTTTAAAAAAATCCATTTAAAATGAAGGGGAAAGGATTTCGTTTCAACTAATTATTTCCTTTGTTTTAAAAAAAAATTATTTAAACCAAAACTTATTAGTTTCAAGTTATTATTTAAATCCCTCCATTTCAAGTTAAATATTTTTTTTAAAAAAAAATTTATGGTTTAAATAATAAATACGGAAAAAAACAAGGGGGAAACCCCTCTTCAATTCGTTTTAAGTCTAAAATGAAGGGGGAATGATTTCGTTTCAACTAATTATTTGATTCATTTTAAATCTCTCCATTTCAAGTTAAACACTAAGCATAAACATTGTTAAGACGAAATGATTTAAAACGTAAACAAATATGCAATTGTTGAAACGAAAGGATTTCAAACAAAGGAAATAATTAGTTGAAACGAAATCCTTTTCCCTTCATTTTAAATGGATTTTGCTTAAAAAATAGAAAGGAGAGGAATGGAAAGAGGACAAGATGAAATATTGGAGAGAGAAGAAGGAAAACGAAAAAAAAAAAAATGGCAAAATACCTTTTTAAATGGGCAAATGTAACAAATGAATTTTGTTTTTTTTTTTTTAAAAAAAAGGAAATGAAGGGAAAGAGAAGAACAAGAAAGATGGGAGAAAAATAAAAGAAAGAAACAAAAAAAAAATGGTCGGTGGCCAGCGACCGGAGCATGACGGCTGGAGGCTGCGGCCGACGACCAGAGAGCAACGGCTGGCGGCGAAAGGGAGACAGAAGATAAAATATATATATATATATATTAAGTTTAATAATTAAAAAATTAAAAAAAAATATATATATTTTTAATAATATTTAAGTGTCGAGTCAGCTTTCTGTTAAAAATTAATAGAAAATATGACGGAGGGACTAAAACTTATACGAAATACAAAACTCGGGTAAATTTGTTCAATTTGAAAACTCATGGATCAAAAAGAGAACTAAATGCAAAATTGAGTGACCAAAAATATTTTTTGCCCAATAAAATAAAATAAAAAGTAGTTGGTCATTTGAGGATCGCAAAGCTGGTCTGCGTGAAGAATTTGAATTGAAGTTATTAATGAAAAGCGAAAAGAAATATTAACGAAGGGGCTGTCTCTGCAATTCCTACCATTTTGCATGATCCACATGTCAAAAATTCAAAAGGCAAACCTTCTTGCATTAGCTATTTGATAATGTTTTATATATAGATAGATATATTCCTTTTTAATTAATATCATATTAAATAAAATTACTAGAGTCCGCTAAAAAAAAAGAATTTAACATAAAAAAAAGTAGGTAAGAATTTAGTCCTTATGCTTTTAAAATAATAATATAAGTGAATTTCTGATATTTGTTCTATGGTTAGTAATTTTGAAGCAATCTTGTTCATACATGTGTTTGGGCAAGATTTTAATTTTGGTTGCTCATTAAGTGGCAACATAAGCTTTGCAATCTTTTTTGTTTACCTGCTTTTCCATCTTGGCTTGTGCGTAAAGTATAGGATGGATTTCAATGTAGCCCACGAGTGGCACCAAATGTTTAATTAAGGAAATATTCTGATTTTTTTTTTAAAATAATGTCTTTATATTCAAAATGAAAAATTTTAGAAGTTCCAAAAAAAAAATCTTCTTTAAGTACAAGTTGCTCTTACGTTAATGATTAAAAAAAAAAAAAGATAAATTACACTTTTGGTCATGAAGTTGAGATTTTATTTTTATTTGATCTCGACGTTTCAAAAGTGCAATTATAGTTGAAGATTTAGTAAATAGTTCTAAATGGCCCCTAAGTTAGTTTGGTTGGTATTGAGATGCCAATACCTACAAATAATTATTTATTATAGTTTGGTTGGCTTCAAGTGCATACATACCCAACAGTCAATAATCACAACAATTA
This sequence comes from Trichosanthes truncata, assembly GCA_033996785.1. Lineage (NCBI taxonomy): Eukaryota > Viridiplantae > Streptophyta > Magnoliopsida > Cucurbitales > Cucurbitaceae > Trichosanthes > Trichosanthes truncata. The sequence continues at coordinate 38,057,002 of JAWPNB010000004.1, read as the reverse complement.
CACATCACGCAACCTCTTCATGATAGTAACTGATCGGCTTGTCAATCTCTCTGCCTAATAACCATGTTTATGGCTAGAATTAGTAATCATTGCACTGTAAATTAATAATTTTATTCTCACCTTCCTTTTGAATTCTTTTACCATTCTGAGAGTACACTTTATTCCTTGTGTTGTGTTTTCCTTAAGAGAGTGATTGTGTATATGGAAAGTATGTAAATTAAAACCTACAAACATCTCAATGGCAAAGCAAGCTGAATATTCTATTATTCATCCCTCATTCTGCATACATAATTATACCCCACTAAAACTCAACTGTAGAGACTGCCTCGTGTACAAGAACTCTACTTCTCTACATGTATATATTTCATAAGTAGTAATTTAAATAGGTAATTGTTTTATTTCATCAATGATTAATTTTAAAAACTAAAATTGTAACTCTTTGCTAATAATTACCAATGTTGAAACTTACCAGGGTAATAAATTTTAAAAACTAAATTTGTAATCATTTACTAATAAAACTTACAAAGGTAATAAATTACCTCTATACAACTATGTTAATTTTCCTTTTTTTTTTTTTTTAATAATTCGATATAATAAAACTTTTACAATTTAATTGAATTATATAATCATTCAAATGTTTAAAATTTAAATGTAAAAAAATTAGGAATTTAATATTTAAAATATGTTTTAATTTGTAATATGTTCTAAAAAAAAGTTTGTAATCTGTAATATTTTATTAAGATCTTTCTAAAAAAAATTAAGATTAAAAAGAATGTATTTGTATATTTTCTTTGAGTACACAAAAAAATGTATTTGTTAAAAATTACTATTTTATTAGATTTATTATTATTATTTCGATAAATACTTTATATTGAAAAATTAATTTATTGCTGCATTTTAATTAATGTGAAATTAATTTATGATTTTTTTTACACAAAGATTTAGAGATGATATCTAAATTAAATTATGTATATCTATTAGATCAATGATTGATATATCATTCACTCCATCAAAATCTTAATTATTTTCTTAATTGTTATTAGTATATATTTTAATTTTCTTAATTTTCTTAAAATGGAGCTTTCAAATTGTTGTGGAAGTGAGTGAAAGAGACAAAATTAGAGTTGAAGGGAATTAAATAATTATAAAACTTTTGATATTCTAAAAATTTTATATTCTATAATTAAATATAATTTGATAAAAATATTAATTTTAGAATTAATTTATCTACATTTTACATTCTAACTTTTCACATTCCATGCATTTAATCCCTATGGATGCGTTTAAATTTCACTCTCTTATGCCACATTGTAATAAATTTTAAGTTACATTTTATTGTTTTTAATAGATCAATTTAAAAAATATAAGGTATTTTCATTTTTTTTATTTTGAAAAACTTATTTTACCTAATTTGAACCCATTATTATTTTAATTACTTTGTTAGTTTATTAAAAATTTAAAGATAAAATTAGTTTCCAAATTTGATTTCATATTATTATTAAATTTATTAATTATAATTATAATTAAAGAAAAATTGTTTAACTTTTTGGAGAATGAAATGGCGAAAATTTTTGTATTCCAACTTTTCATATTTCATAGAAATTATTGTTGATAACTAATTAATTTACTGTTATAATTAATTAAAAAATTTGTTAGGAAGAGACAAATTTAGAGTTGAAGAAAATGAAATAATTATAGAACTTTTGACATTCCAAAAATTATATATTCTACAATTAAATACAATTTGATAAAAATATTCATTTTAGAATTAATTTATCTACATTGATGCAAATGTTTACATTCTAGCTTTTCACATTCTATGCATTTTATCTTTATGAGTGCATTTAAATTACACTATCTTATGCCACATTCTTAAAGAAATTTAGGCTACATTTTATTGTTTTTAATATATCCATTTAAAAAATATATTAGTACTTGCATTTTTTTTTTTATTTTAAAAAAGTTATTTTACCTAATGTGAATCCATTATTATTTTTAATTACTTTGCTAGTTAATTAAAAATTCTATATATTTTCAAGATAACTCTTTATTATATATTGAACTTTTCAACCTTAATAAAAATAAAATTAGTTTACTAATTTGATTTTTTATTGTAATAAAATTTATTAATTATAATTATAATTAAAGGAAAATTGTTTAACTTCAGAGAATGAAATAACAAAACTTTGTATATTCCAACGTTTCATATTACATAGAAATTATTGTTGATAATTATTTTTTAATTAATTATTGATAATCAATTAATTTACTATTATACTTAATTAAAAACTTTGTGAGAAATATATTTGAAGTTCATGATGTTTTTTTCCACAAAAGGAAGATAAGCTTGTAAAATTGATCAATAAGTTTTTTTTTTTTGAACAAAATATTAAATTTTAAAAAAAAAACAATACACTGGTTATAAAATAACAATAAAATAAATAAATCGTAGTAAAAAAAAATCAAGACTCTAGCTAATATACAATCATTTCTTAAAATAGATGTGCTCACTTGATAATTGATGGACAAACACTATTATTCTACTTTACAAATTGGATTTTTTTAAGGTCTGACATATAGACTCTATACATGCATCCATTACAACTTGAATGCTCCACCAACATTTGGAGATGTTTGAGTTCAAGATATAGATTCGACACATGCATCAACATCGTCTCTTGCAACTTGAACGTGTCACCAACATTTGGAGATGCTGTGAAGATTGAATTTGAGAGCAATGAGTTGAGAGACAAAAGTAAAGAAATAAAGAAATTGTAAGTGTTGGTCAAAAATTGGTGAAGAAAACTCATTTTTATAGTAGTAAAAGGTGAGAGTTACAAAACTTTTTGAATTCTACCACTTTTAAAATTCTATTATGAATTATAATTAAAGTAAAATATGTTTTAAGTCGTAGGAAAACCTTTTACATTCCAAGCTTTAAGAATTCTAAGCATTTATTATTCATATTTAATTAATTAACTAATTTAATATTTATAATTAATTGTTAATGTCATATTTTGTAAATTAGTAAATTCAAGAAGGGACAAAAGTGTCCAAAAATATTTTTTCAAGAACCTCACTTTTTAATATATAGTTTATACCACGTGTAATGCACGTTATATATTTTTAAAATTATTTTATATTATAAAAAAATTAATTATATTTATTACAAAATCTATCTAACCAATTAATATGTATTTTAAATATATAAAAATATCATAAATTTTTTTATATATTACACATCGATAAATTTATTTTATTATTGAATATTAGTATAATTGTAAAACAAATATGAAAATCAATTATTATTATTAATAATAAAATAAGTTAAAAATTAAAAAAGTATGGGATATTTCAAGTTAGTTGTGTTTATATATAAATAGTTATGATTTTTTTTACAATGATATATAAATTAATTTATGTATTTCTAGTTTTTCCATGTTTTATCGTTCAGGTCATCAAACTCATAATTATTTTCTTAATTATTATTAGACTATATTTTGATTTTTCAATAATTATTTTTTTTATCATAATTTTCTTAAAATGTAGATTTCAAATTGTTGTGGAAATGAGTGGAAGAGACAAATTTAGAGTTGAAGGGAATATAAGAATTATAAAATTTTTGACATTATTCCAAAAGCCTTCATATTCTACAATTAAATATAGTTAGATAAAAACATTAATTTTATATTGATTAAATGGATACACGCTTGCATTTCCACAGTCAGCTTCTCCATTCTTTTAAACGGCAAACCTAGAGGCAAGATTCGGGCCACAAGGGGAATTAGACAAGGAGATCATCTCTCTCCCTTCCTCATTGTTTTAGCAATGGACTATTTGTCACACCTTCTCGATAAAGCTCAGTAGGAAAATTTGATCAATGGTTTTCATATATGCAATAGCCATGTCCACATCACTCATTTGTTGTTTGCAGATGATATTTTGCTCTTCTCTTCTGCTAACTATACTCATTTGAAGAACCTATACTCCATTAACAAGACCTTTGAGTCTACTTCAAGTTTGAGTATCAACTTTACAAAAACAACTCTCAGGTATTAATCTTCCTGAGGCTACCCTCCACGAAGCAGCAAATATCTAGGGATGCAAAGTAGAACAACTTCCTATCTCTTATCTTAGTATGCCCCTTGGTGGTAATCCAAAAACTTCAAATTTTTGAGCCTCGATTATTGAGAAAGTGCAAAAGAAGTTTGACAAATGGTGCTTCTCTTATATTTGTAAAGGTGGTAGGCTCACTCTGGTGCAATCTGTGCTCAGTAATTTACCCACTTATATGTTATCAATTTTTAAAGCCCCAATGTCTGTGTACAAGAATCTGGAGAAGCTCATGAGAGATTTTTTATGGGAAGGCATAGACTCCAAAGGTGGATCTCATCTTGTTCGTTGGGATATAGTCACTTTACCTAACAAGAAAGGGGGGCTCAAAATTGAGAGATTAAAAGATAACAACATTATGCTCCTTTGTAAGTGGATTTGGCGCCATTTTAATGAAAACAATTGCTTATGGTCAAAGTTGATCACTGCGAAATATCTTTCTGATACTTCGGGTAATCTTCCCTTAAAAAGCAAATGGAATACTGCCAAAGCCGCTTAGCATCACATTGCAAAGCTAGCTCACATGATTATGAATCATGTTGATTAAAGAATTAAAAATGGGAGGAACACCTTATTTTGGTATCATAATCGGATAAATCAGGAACAACTTTATCTCATTTTTCCTCGTTTTTTTGCTCTTACCTCCAACAAACTTTTGATTGTCAGTGATGCTTGGGATAGAAATGCTGAGAAATGGCTCTTTGCCATGAGAAGACCTCTATTGGAGAGAGAGTCCAATATTTGGACATCTATCTTGGCGGATTGGACCACCCCTACTAACAGCGAGAAAGATGACTTTATATCTTGGGCTTCCGATCGCAGTGGCAGCTTTATGGTGAAATCGATAAAGCTTCAACTCTCAACCTTGAATCAACCACCCTCTTATCCTTCTTGTCTGCCAAAGAAATGTAAATTTTTCTTGTGGTCTTTGCTACAACGTGGACTGAATACAACAGACAGAGTGCAAGCCTGCTGCCAACATATTTGCTTGAGTCCTAGTTGGTGCATTCTCTGTTGTCAAGATTCTAAATCTATTGATCATCTTTTTTACCGATGCCACTACTCCAGATCTATTTGACTTAGAGAATCCTACTAGAACAAGAATCTTTCAAGAGCCTTGTTTAGACAGTTTTGTCAGAAAGGGCCTTGACTCCCCGCTTCTTCTGCACATAATATTCTTTGGTCCAACATCTTTAGAGCTATATTATGGAATATTTGGATTGAACGTAATGACATAGTCTTCAACGACAAATCTAAAGGGGCTTTATCTTTATGGGAAAATATTATTGTTAATGTTGCAGCTTGGAGTACCAAATCCAAGTTTTTTTGTAATTATGACATGGCCAATATCGCCTTGAAGTGGAGAGCTTTCCTTTGACTCTCCTTTCTTGGCTGCATCAATGAAGTATCTTTTTCACCCAAAAAAAAACTATTAATTTTATAATTAATTTATCTAAATGAAACTAATTCTTTTACTTTCTAGCTTTTCATATTTCATTCATTTAATATTTTTATGGGTGCATTTAAATTGTATTATCTCATAATACATTCTTAATGAATTTTAGGTCATATTTTATTTTTTAATATATTAATTAAAAAATATTTTTTTATGTTTTTATTTTAAAAAAGTTATTTCACCTAATTTGAACTCATTATTTTTTTTTGTTACTTTGTTTGATTATTACAAATTCTAAATATTTTCAAGTTACTGAACGTTTCAACCTTAATAATTATTAAATTAACTACTGATTTGATTATTCTAACTTCTTGGGAATGAAATAACAAAACTCTTTTTATATTTCAATTCTTTAGATTTCATACAAATTTTTGTTGATAAATAATTTTTAATTTATTCTTGATAATGAATTTTTAATTTATTATTGGTAATCCATTCATTGATTAATTAATTATTTATAATTAATTAAAAACTTGGTGAGGCATTAAGTTACATATGATATTTCTTTCTCTCAACAAAAGAAACATAAGCTTGTAATTGATCAATAAAATTTTATTTTTCAACAAATATTTTAGATAAAAAAAATACATGAATTACAAAGGAATAATTAAAAAATAGCTATTTTAAAATCCAAAGATCCTAGGTATATACACTCATATCTTAAAATTGATATGTTCATATGACAAATATTGATAGACAAACACTATTATTCAACTTCATCAAAGTGGAGTTGTAATGTCGCAAGCATTGTATCCGGGATATAGATTTGACATGTGCATCCCTTACAATTATTGAATTTATCACCAAAACACATGCAACCCTTGCAATTTGAATATACCACCAACATCTTGATATGTTTTGAAGATCGAAGAGGCTTTGAGAACAAAGAGAACAAAAATAAAGAATGAATGGAAACTCAAGTGTTGGTGAAGAAAATTGTGAAGAAAACTCATTTTATAGTAGTAGAAGATGAGAGTTACAAAATCTTTTGAATTCTATAATTTCTAGTTGTAGAAAAACCTTTTACATTCAAACACTTTCATAGATCACAAGCATTTATTATTGATGATTAATTAATTTTCTATTTATAAATAATCGTTAATGACATATTTTGTAAATTATCATCTAGCAACAATAACAAAAAGATTACTAAAACTTATTCTCTTATATATTTGATGCTAATATATATTAATTTATTATTAAAAGATTACTAAAACTTATTCTTATATATTTGATGCAAATATATTTTAATTTATTATTTTTATATGGTTTAAACACTATTTTAGTTGTTCGAAGAAAAGACTAATTTAGTTGTTGTGAGAAAAAAACACTATTTTGCCCCTTTTCCAAAAACAAAACACACAAAAAAAAAACAAAAAACAAAATAAAACAAGAAAACAAAAACAAAAGAAACTATTTTAATCCCTATACTTTCCATCTTAATCTATACAATTTTAGTCTTTGTATTTTTAAAACATCCTCTATAGTCTTTACCTTTTTAACTTTGGTCTATTTTAGTCTTTATAATTTCAAATTGTAACACCCAATGTTATTTGATCATTGGTTGAGTTATGGTTTTGGTTGGAAATAAATGGAAGTTTAGATAGTTTGAAAGAATAGAAAAGGGAATGAAATAGTAGGTTTGAGGGCAGTTTTGGAATTTGGAAAAGTTGGTTAATAAAAACAATTTCTTTTTCTCTCTCCCACTCTCTTTTCTCCCCGACACCTTCATCATCATCATCATCATCATCTTCTTCTTCTTCTTCTTTTAGTCTTCCTCTTCTTCCTCCCCTCGCCGACGGCACCTTGCCAAGCAGCCCCGGTTGCTGACCCATCGTCATGCTGTCGCACGCCACGTCGGATCACACCACACAGCAACCCAATCTGCCACAGAATCACGCAATTGAGTCTCAATGTTTCTGCCTCACAGTTCCACGGTAAGAAAAGAATCATAATAGAGCCAAACTCACACTTTGTTCAAGTAAGGTAAACCAACCATGGAGTCTAAGCTAGATTTAATGCAAATCTAATTGATCAATGTGGTAAAAAAAAGACATAACTTAGAGAGAAAATACCGAAGGAACTTGTTGGAGTGGATTCTCGGATGGATGCTCAATACCCACGAATTTGTGCCAAAATCAACCTCCAAATGATGCTAAAGCGGAAAAAGAAGGGGATTAGAGGGGATATATGAGTGGGTAAGTATGAAATTGGGGAAGAATGGGAAAAAATGGTGAGATATGTGAGGAAGAAGAGAGAAAAAGAGGGGGGCGAAGGCTAGGGCTCGAAAAATAGCCCCCCTCGAGTGAAAAACTGGGATTTAAAATCCTAGTTTTTGCGACAGCGTCTCAACGCTCTCCTAGCAGACGCTCAGTCTACAACGTTCGACTCCACACAGTGGCATCTCAATGCTACAATTTGCACTTTTTTTTATTATTCTTTTTTTTTTTCAAGATTAGAAAAGACCTACACCAAAACAAAACAAAATAGTGAGAATAAATAAATGAAAGGATAAAACTAAATAAATCAAATAAAGCTAAAAGGAGAAAGATGAAACTGGGTTGCCTCCCAAGAAGCGCTTTGTTTAACGTCCTTAGTTAAATGACTTGTGGGCATCATCTGTGCTCATTCGTAAGATGTTCTCCAAACGTCGTTCCTCATCACAACAATAGTGTTTCACACGTTGGCCATTTACTTTGAACGATCGTCCATCAATGGCTTGATGCTCTATGGCTCCATGTGGGAATACTTCTTTGACAATGAATTGGAGGGATCATCGCGTCCTTAGCTTACCTAGAAACAAACGTAAACGAGAGTTAGAAAGAAGTACTTGTTGTCCAGGTGAGAAAGATCTTTTGTGAATCCGTTGATCATGCTGTCTTGCAGTTATTTCTTTGTATAACTTGGTGTTCTCATATGCTTGACCTCGAAACTCCTCCACTTCATTGAGTTTCAACAAATGTTGTTCACCAGCTTTCTGAAGACCGAAGTTCAATTTCATGATGGCCCAATAAGCTTTATGCTCTAATTCTAAGGGTAGGTGACACACCTTCCTAAATACCAATTGATATGGAGATGTACCAATTGAAGTCTTGAAGGCTATGCGATATGCCCAAAGTGCTTCATCTAACTTCAAAGCCCAATCCTTTCTAGTAATTCGAACTATTTTCTCCAAAATTTGCTTGATCTCCCTGTTTGAAATCTCCACTTGGGCATTTGTTTGTGGATGATATCTTAAAGAAATTTTGTGCTTAACTCCATACCTAGCAAGCATAGAATCAAGCAGTTTATTGCAGAAATGTGAACCCTCATCACTAATAATGGCCTGTGGAATGCCGAACCTAGTGAAAATATTTTTGTGCAAAAATTATACAACACGAATGATAAGCCTTAGAATTAAGGCTTATTTAATTCCCAAGTGCTCAAAAAATTCTTGTTGGTCCTAAGATTAATTGAAAACAGTAGAAGATTGTTTGAAATTAAGGAAGAATTGAATGTGATAGCAATTGGAGGAGAATTCTAAGTAATTTGATTCTTTTGCAGAAATTCTGGAAATTGCTAAATCAGATTGCAAAATCCGATTTTGCAATCCTGAGCAGAGAATTTATGGAAACTTCATATTCGCGTGGACGAAGAAACCCATATATGGGAAGATCAATTTACGCACGAATTGAGGGATTGGAGCGCGATTTTTGGCAAATTTCAACCCTAGAAAGATCTATAAAAGAGGAGGGAAGAAGCAAGAAGAATCAATTCGGGTTTTGGGGGCGATTTCAAGGATCAATTTTCGTGGGTTTTATATTCTTTCGAAGCTCTGTTTTAAAAGTATTCGACTGCTCTGTTTTGCGAAAAAATTCAAAAATCTGCTTTGCTTCTGAATTTCTTCTTGTTTTCCGTTGGTTGTACAACTTGTTCTCAATTTAATTTTTGTTCGCATTGAATTTTTGGTTGTAATCCAACCACTGTTTCTCATGGGTTTGATAGGTATGCTATTTTTTTAGTCCCTGTATTTCTGCTGTAATCTGAAGAAATCATGCCTTCACTTCAGTTTTGTCCAATCCAATTTAAGGTGTAATTAGATTGTTAAGACCAATCATCCCCTAGAATCAGTGGAAAGATTGAGTCGATTGGATGGAAGAAGTTGTGTTGAACAATTATCGAATCAATTTATGTTATTAGTTGATGTTATTCTTTGTCTTTGTTCAACCCCAATTCTGTAAGAGCAATTTCTTTTACTTAAATTAGTTTCTGTGGGAAGGTTGTTTTTATTCAAAGATCAGTTTTTTTTTTTGGGAATGTTTAAGTTTATTAGATCCAAGGGCAGAGGGCAGAAGGCTAAAATTCATATAGATGCCCCTTGATGCTTTTGCTTAATTCCAATTAAGAATCCTTTCTTGGTTTTCTTGTAATTTTGCTGAGAATAACACTCCAAAATAGTGTTTCAATTATCTAACTTACACAATTTCCAAAATGAATTTTTTCTCAAAAATTAGTTTTAGGATTTTTATTTTTAATATGAGCTAAAGCTTCTTAGGGGGTTCAAGGATGTGAATTCCCTAAGAAGTAAATGTAGCCAAAATTTCAATAAAAACCAAGCCTACATCTCAATTGTTTTCTTGTGTTGATTAAAATTCCGTTGAGATCCTAAATTGATCAACTAGGGTATCAACTCAAGCTTAGATCTAACACCGACGGGGTTAGTGAAAAGAAGATTTCACACAAGTAATGGAGAAAAAGAGCTTAGACGTAAGCCAATCCTTACCCTAGACATAGGGATTAAGGACTCCAAAGCCCATAAAATTGTTGAGCAAAATTATCTAAGATAGATGGACTATAGACATATAAGTCACTCACTTAGCCTCCTAACAACCTAAATTTAAGGCTAATAGGAGAAGCAATTTTGGTTTACAATTGAGTGTGGAGTAGGTTGGAATTGCAATTTTGGCTTGCAATTACAACTTAGAGCAATGACATTCTTGAGCCCCATCCTTTATCTAAATTCATTTTGCAATTTCATTTTCTAAGTCTTTTTAGTTGTTATTCCAATATTGCCAATTTTAGATTCTGCAATTTTTAGTTATTTCGCCGATTGCCATTTTAGATTCTGCAATTAGATTATGCAATTTTTCACCAACACACCAACCCAACTTTATTTTTGCAATTTTAGTTTTCTAGTTGCAATTTTCCTTACACTTTTGCTTTACAATATTTTTGTTACTCCGTTCCCTGTGGGATTCGATACTTGGTACTCAGATACCATTTTATATTACTTCGATCGCGTGCGCTTGCGTGTAACACCCGATCAAGTTCTTCGAACATCATTCTTCTTAGTGGCAATGGCCTCTACCCACTTAAACATTAGAGACAAGTATACATTCAAGAACAAGCTGCAAACCCTCAAGACATTTGTACATAAGAGAGAAAGAATCAGAGGATAAACATTAGAGATTGTACTCCGTTACATTCAAATTAATACAAATTAGATTCATTTACAAGTGTCTCATTTCTTTCTATTTTGAAATAACGTGTGAACGGTATCATCAACAATATTAATCATGTTACACGTACTAACCTAGTCTGGATACTTCATAGATTGGAATATGTTGAAGACTACCTTATCATCCTCCACATGAAAAGTTAGTTTACCTTTAGGTACATGATAGGGACCTTTGAGTCCTCCTACATGTCCAAGACAACAAAATATGCAGGGAAGCTAAACTTGTCAACTTTAACTAGAACATCTTCTATAATACCTATTGACGCATGTCATACTCGTTCTCGTTGTGATATGCCACGATCCCTAGCTATGAATGTCTTCTTTGGCTCTCAAGAATACTCCCTTAGTTTCAAATATGAAGTACAAATCGACTTTGGACTGGTCCCTCTCCAAATGGTCTCCCCAAAATTGTAACCAAAAAGTTATATTTATAATCCTTGAGACAGCGTCTCGACGCTGTGATCTAATTCGCATAATAAAGACAGAAAGTCGAGGTAGTGTTGAGACGCTGTACACAGCGTCTCAATTCTACAGAAAAAAATAGTCTAGCGCGCATGTTTCTGACGTCGAGACGCTATAAAATAGTCTTAACACTACTACTGCGGGAAGTTGAGTTTGGATAGCTACATCTATAGCATTGAGATGCTATGGACAATGCCTCAACGCTATCCTCTCGGGTCATGAAGCTTTAACTTGTTCTCGTTTCAATTTCAAGCCTCCAAATCATGCCTTTAAGCTCCAAAAACACCAATATTTTCCTCACAAGCTCTATTTCACCATGTTTGCTTGAATCCTACAAAATGAATAGATTAAGGAGATGAAAGTACACTTTAACACCTCAAACTAGCAAGAATATAAGCCTAGGGATAGTACATTTTTGTATACTATCACTAGCTCCTAAGTCACATAAAGTTCTCTTAACAGAAATACTACCAATAGTGTAAGGAATAGTAAAAGTCATTGGATCCTTTAATTTTTTAGGTAGTTTTCTTTGTAGAAGTGCACTACATTCCTTAGTTAAGTTAACTATCTCATATTTTTCAAATTTCCTCTTTTGGGATAACATCTCCATCATAAATTTCATATAACTCGGCATTTGTTCTAAAACATCTGCAAAGGGATGTTAATATGAAGTTTCTTGAAAATCTCTAAAAATTTAGAAAATTGAGAGTCAAACCTTTTCTTTTGAAAACGTTGAGGATAAGGAATTTTATTAGGCACAATAGGAATAGTAGAGTTAGAAGACTTCTCTGTTATGGACGAAGTTGGGGCCTCCTCAGCTACTTCCTCAACTTTGTCATTTTTCTCAGTCATGATTTGCTCTTTAAGTTGCACTTACTCAGGTCCAACTAACTGTTTTCCACTCCTTAGGGTCACATCCTTACTATGCTCCCTCGGATTTACCTCTGTGTCACTATAAAATTTACCTTTTTGCATTGCATTCAAGGTGGATGCCATTTCACTAATTTGCACTTCCATGTTCATGATGGCTTTCTCCTGGCTACTTACTGGATTTTCCAACTGGTTTGTTCTGTTTCTGGATTCAATAATGAAAGCTCCTAACAGGTTCTCAATGGAAGGTTTTTTCTCTTACTAGTTAGATGTTGATGCATACCCTAAAGGGGGCTGCAAAACATTCTTATTATTGGCATAAGAGAAATTCTCATGATTGCCCAAACCTGGATGATAATGGGTGGGTAATTGATTTTGCATCTGGTTTCCTATGTATCCAAAGTTCCTATTGTTCACATATTGAGCTTGCTCAATTTTAGGATCCTCACAGAATTAAGAATTGTTAGCAGCTGCAATCGAAGCAATGGATTAAGAATTTCCTGTTCCTGCAAGTTTGTTCAAGGCATTAGTCAAAGATGCCATATGAAATTTCAGGGAACTTACCTCATCAATCTCATAAAGACTAGCCACATTCTTCGAACTTAACCATTCAGATGCCCAGTTATAATTAGTGGCTGCCATATCCTCCAGCAATGTATGAGCCTCCTCAGCTGTCTTGGAAAAGATAGATCTCTCAGCAGCTGCATCCAAAAGAGATTTATTACTACAAGTTAATCCATTATAAAATAGTTGAATTTGCAACCAATTTGGGTATCCATGTTGTGGACGCTTCCTCAGTAGGTCTTTGTAACGTTCTCAAGCCTCAAACATTTGTTCTCCTTAATGTTGTATGGAGGTACCAATTTCCATCCTCAATCTCGTGGTCTTTGCAGGTGGAAAAAATTTGTTCAAGAAAGCTTGGGCCAATTCCTCCCAAGTAGTGATGCTTCCAGATGGTAAAGATTCTAGCCAATATTTTGCCTTATCCTGCAAAGAAAAAGGAAAAAAGTTGATCTTAACAGTCCTACAAATTTTGATAAACGATCTTAAGTGGGAGTTCAGATCTTCAGAGGGATGTCCTTTGAAAGAACTGTCCCTGACCATTTGAATCAGGTCCGTCTTGATCTCGAAATTATTAGCATTAATGGTCACATGGACTATCCCAGGTTGTGCAGCAAAAAATGTGGGCTGAAATAGTCCCTAATGGCCTTTGGTTCCTCCTGTTGTTCGACCATATCCTCAGTTTTCTCCTTGCTTTCTCTTAATCTCCTTTTATAAGTTCTGTCAATTTCAGGATCAAAAGGAACAAGATTAGCCTCCTTATTACTTTGCATGAACAATTTACGCCCAAACAAAGCAACAAAAGAAAAACACAATAAAAAACTAAAAACAAAACAACACATAAAACTAAAAAGAACAAAAATAAAATGAAATAAAAAATAGAAAATTTACTAACAAAACAAAGGATGAATACACTCTAAAGTAAGACCAAATGGTTTCTCCACGATATCAAAAGAATTAAATAAATGCCAATCCCCTGGCAACGGCGCCAAAAACTGCCAAAAACTTGTTGCATAAAACTGCAATACCGCAAATGCACGGGTCAAGTTTTAATACAGTGAGATAGAGTACGAGTGTCGTCCACAGGATTGAGTTATTTAATTCAATTAATTTTCATGAATTCAACCCTCCAATTTTATTTAGAGATAGAAATCAAATGGTGAGTGAAATTATTTAAAACTATAACTAGATAAATTTTGAGATAATCTGGAAAAAGAATATCTTAGGAACTAGACTTCACCTATCAAGCTGACAATTTTATTGAAGGAATGATAAACTAATGTATATTCATGCTTAAATCAAGAAATCCACATGACAACTGGCCCTGTCAAGACAATTGATTCTCATGCACAATTATAAAACCAACATATTTGTCTATCCCTTAATAAGCATGCACAACATTAAGAACTCTTTCTTTAATGATTTCCAGTAGAACTATAGTCACTTTCATGCTAGAGTAACTACTAGTCATGCAATCGGAGTCAAATCTAATTTTTTTTAAGCATAAATTCAGATCAATCAAGATAAAATAAACTCTGATCAAAAGCTCATAAGCAATAATAACACGATTGCAAGAATAGAAAAGAATACAAAAGTTCAAATCATTCACATCAACTCATTATTTGGCCTAACGGCTCCATCTGGCCCTAAGAAAACAAATTTAGCTACTCATAGTCACTATACCAACTCCTAAATTTGCATACAAAGCCGTTACAAAAATATTAAGAAAGGGGAACGAGATAGAACTAATGCGTCGTGTGAGCTCCGTTCCCATTGTAATATCACGATTTCGAGCTTTAAAACTCCTCCTTATGTTCCAAAGAATCTACTCTCACGTCCTTCAAACTCAATTTTTGGAAATAGCTAAGTCTCTCCCAATTCGCCCAAATTGCCTCGTTTTTGCACCGTGGTTGCCTTGATCTCTGATTCCTCATTCCAATGCTTAATTCCTACAAAATAAACAGATACGATGTGAAAATATCCAATAAAGCATAAAAAATAGCAATAGTTAAACTATAAAATTAGCTCACAAAAGTGTGGTATCAATTTGGCATGGGTAAAGTGTCAAGCATTGATTCAGGGTGGAATTTGACGGTAAGTAAGTTGAATTGTTGGAATTATGTAAGTGGACTTTTGTTAAGTCTTGGAAGAGAAAATGATTAAATGCCACTCATTATCTTCTTCCTTGAATTTTGGTTAGGTGGTGCTAAGTGTTCAATAAGGAATTTTTTTGGTCTTGCTTGGAGTGATATTTATTTTTTCCTAAGAGGTAAGTAGCTAATTGGATGATGTGCTTAGTAAATTTCTCAAGTAGGAGGCTTACTTTAGAATGGTGTTCAGGGAGGGGAGAGGGTTTGATGACTGGTTGTGATTGGGTTGCAACATCCTTGAATCTTATTATGGTATTCAGAGGGGTCGAGACCATGTGTATATTGTTATAAGTAGTCAATTTGGAAGAACTTGTTAGAGCTGGGTCACGAAGTTGAGTTTGGAACGTATATATGACTATAACTGTGGTTTTCTCTTCAAGCGTGAATGTATGGGTAGTTGTTTTGAACTAAATGAACATAAATGTTTAAACTGTGTGAGATTATTTGGTTAGCTACAAAATTCATAATACTTGAGCTATTGGACTGAATGCTTAACTAGTGTGTACTTAAAGTGTTGGGATGTTTGACTGAGTACAGTGTGCTGGAAACACTTGAATGGTTGGCTGGAGTTTAGTTTTCTTGAGATGATGGATGAGTTGACTCCGTGCAAGATGCTTGACTTATTGGGTTGGCTGGTGGGCAAAGTTAGAACACTCTAAAAGTATTTAATGTTCTGAGTCATTACCCATGAAGCTTGTGTTAGAATGGTTCATGATGACTTGTTATACTCAACATGTTGTAGAGGGGCTTGAATGTGAATGGGGAGAATAATGACCTTTAGGGTTCCTAGCGTGATTAAGGGGGTTAGCTTTGAAGGAAACTGCTTAGGGAAATATGCTGCTAGTGTGCGTAGGGGCAACAGTTAAGTGAATGTCTTGTTTAAGAATGTTGTCGAGCTTACGCACGAGCCTGTGCTCGAGATTCATGATTGATGGTTAGTGGAAAAGTCACGATTAGTGATTTTGTTGCTGGTCGAGGCGTGGCCCTGAGAATCTTTTGATGGTAGATGAACTTAATTGTAAGGCTCTGGTTGCCTGATCTTGTACTCGAACCATGTTTATCTAGTGTGCTCATTGTTGAGTTCGTGTATACGGTTATTCTTAGGGCCATGGGTTGGATTTGTGGAAGAGGTTTATGACTTGTGGAGTGGTTAGGATTGGTGATATACTCCTTGGTGTTCTAAGTATGTTGCAAGTGAGAAAATGGTCGTTAGGCTAGCATTACTTACCCTTTCCCCATACGAGCATGCTTCCTAGGATGTTGTGAGATATGTTTGTGATAATTCTCATTCATAAGGATTATTTGGCCTTTAAACTTAGTTATACTTGTGATTTTTAGTCATATTATTTAATGAAAAATAGAAAAATGGTTAAATTTAATCACATTATTGTTGGAAGACCTTTAACTTAAGTAATTAAGTTGAGAAAAGAAAATAAAAGAAGAAAAAAATTCACACTTACTTAATGTTTTGATGTAGGATTTTCACGGAATGCAACAACATTGCAATTGCTATGCAATTGCAATCTGGACAGATATGGAATTTAAGGAAAAAATGCAGATTTTGGGATTTTGAGCGAGAATTACCCACGATTTCAGCTAGATTATGAGTTGTGATTGTCCATCAACCGAAAGGGAAACCCTAGCATGAAGTCTCTATATATTTGGAGGAGAAAGCCATGAGAGAGGAGCTCGATTTTAAAAGATTTTCATTTATGTGTTTTTAGGTTTTCTTCACCGACAACAGTGATTTTTATTTTTATTTTCTGAGTTGTTGTTCTGTTGTTCTTCTTCCTTAAGGTCCAAAATCTCTTTCTCAATCTCATCTCAACAAGAATTGGGTGTGGTTATGAACAAATTTCTTGTTCGATTGAGCGGAGAGGAATGGGTTTTTAGGATAGTTGAATTCCATTCGATTTCTGCAAGCATTGTACGTTTTTGTTTCTGTTATTTAATTTGGAAGCCAACTACTGTTTTTTATTTCTCCTTGGCATTTTATTAAAGTTAAAGAATCTTTTAATTTTGAATCATCCTTTGGTAAAGTAAAGTTGTTATACAAGTTTGATTGTAAGTGTGTTTTTGTTAATTTTATTATGATGAGCTAAATTTCCTTTGGGATTTAAGTTTGTGAATGCCCTAGAGGAAAGATGTAAGGCTCAATAGAAAAAACAATCTAGCTAATTCTTGAACTATTGTTTGCTTTTGGTGAGTTCAATATCGAGTAATCCTAGTTGGCCATCTAGTGTCACTTGCTAAGCTATAACTTAATACCGAAATGATTAAGTGAAGCGGATGTCGCAAAAGCAATAGAGGAAAAAGCTTAGACATAAGTTCTGAAACATCGACTCTAACATAGGGCGAGACTCCAAAACCACTAGAATTGCGTGCAAAAATATCTAAGTTAGATTAGCCATAGAAATATAGGTTTAATCACTTAGTCTCCTAAAGATACTTCATAGAAGGTCGAATAGGAGTTGAATTCGGTTTACTTAGTTCTTGAATTAGCTACGATTGCAATTGTCTTCTTGTTGCATTTTCTTTCCAAAGGGGTATTAACATCTTGAATCCCTTTTTCATTTCCATTGATTTTTCAAACACTTTTCTTTTTGTCAAAACACCTCACAAATCATTTTCACCCACGGTTACTTTAAGTTGCAATTTTTCAATGATTTTGTGCCATCTAAAATTCATTTTATTCAAACCTGTTCCCTTGGGTACGATACTCTTGAATACTTCCAGTTTCTTATTACTTCGATCACGTGCACTTACGTGTAGCAAATCCGATCAAGTTTTTTGGCATGAGGGTTGCTTTCCCTTTTGTGTTCTGCTAGCTTAGGGGTGATTCCCTACTATATTTAGAATGAAGGTTGCTTTCCTTCCTGTTATGTGCTAGCTTAGGGGGGATTCCCCACTGTATTTAGTGTGAAGGTTGCTTTTCTTCCTGTTATGTGTTAGCTTGGAGTCGATTCCCCACTGTATTTAGTGTGAAGGTTGCTTTCGTACCTGTCATATGCTAGCTTAGGGGCGATTCCCCGTCATATTTAGAATGAAGGTTGCTTTCTTTCATGTTGTGTGCTAGTTTATGTATTGGACTTAAGGGTTGCGTTCCTTCATTGTGGTATGCTAGCTTAGGAAAAGCGGTACCCCGTGGATGGGTTGTATGGCTCATAGATATAGCGTGAAGAATCGAGCGAGGTGAGCAGGCATTTAGTCGGGTGTTGAGTTTGTTTGGGTTAAGGAGAACTTAGTGAGATTGTGACAGGGATGTTCATTGGTTAACTCTGAACTTTGGATTTGCAAATGGGTTGCTTACTGAGTATATGATAATCCCATGAAATGAGATTATTTTACCTTCTTTTCTAGCTTATGTTCAATCAAAGTTGAGTGAATTGTGCACTTTTATATCATTTTTAGTTGTTCCTCGTCAAGTCTAGTTGAGAGTCGAGTTTCTTGGTTATTTAGTTGTTTTCCTGTTTCTTTTAGGCCTTAATTAGTCTTTTAAAATTGTTGGTTTATTATGTTTTGTATGTCCTTTGTTTTGCAGCCTAAGGAGTAAAAAATTGCCCGTTGAGATGTTGATGCTGCAGCATTATGTAGCATTGTGCAGCATCGACATTCTGGCTGAAAAAGAAGATTCGGGGCCCACTTTTGATGACGTAAGAAGAGTTTAATCTAACAATATTTGCACCCATTCTAATGGGCCAAAAGTGGAAAGAAAAAAAAGATAAGGGGTTGTCGTTTAAGACCAAAGAGGAGAAGCCCTAATTTTGGGGGGTGACGAAAGGAGAAAAAAGGGAAAATCTATCGCAGAAGGAGACCAGAGAGGAGGAAAGGAAGAAAAAAAAGAAAAACGCAGCAAAGGAAAAGAGGAGGAGCTTCTTCGAATTTCATTCTCCAGCTACTGATTCCATTTCTCTTCTTCTTCTTCTTCTTAAGTTTATGTATCTTGCTCTTAGTTTTCTTGAAACTTTGGTAGACTAAGTTTTTCCTAGTGTTGCTATTTGTGAATCTTCTCTTGAACCTAAGATGTTTATGAATTGTAGCTCATTTTTGGTTATTTTCTGTGTAAAAGCCATGGGCTAATTTTCTTTGGGCTGGAATTTATGGAATCATAGCTCTAGTTTTGGAACCCTTTTGTTATGGAATGTTATAGAAGTGTAGTTTGCTTATGGGTCTTGTATTTCTTACTGTTCTTCTTGAGAATGATCAACTTGGGAAAGAATAAAAGTTTGTTTTAATTCTGAAAAGGTTAAAATAAATGGAACTAGCATAGGCAATGCAAGTAGGTTCATGTCTTAAATGAGGGATGAATTCAAGGGTATAGACATATACTTTTGGCTTGTAAACTTAGGGAAGTTGGTCTATCCATGTGTTTGAAAGCTGGGTTTTCATAGACATATGTTAAACTTTGCTTTAGAACTGCAATTCGAGGATTAGAATTAATTTTCGGAATTAATTATCAGATTTCCCGTTACTACACAGTGCAGTAATGCTGCACAGTGCTATAGCATCACACAGCATTAGGGCGCGAAAATTAGCAGTGAATTCATAAATTCCAGCACCTTACTCATTTGAATCTTGAGTTGTTTGTTGTTAGTTTTAGTTGCCTATTTCCTTTAATTTGCTAGTGTTTAATTTTCTTGTGTCGTGCTTGCTTTTTGTTAATTTAATGCCTCTTAAGTGCTTTAGAATTAGCGTTAGTGATATTCAAGTTTACAAACTTTGCTTACTTTAGTCCTCGTGGGATCGACCTTGTCCACCAATTACTACCTACGATTGCGTATGCTTGCGTAGTGAGTTTTTGCACAACAAGTTTTTGGCGCCGTTGCCGGGGACTAATTGTTTTGTGAATTTTGTGAAATTGAGTACTTTTATTTACTGTTTTTAGTTTATAGTTAACAAACACAAAAATTTTATTGGTTACTTGTATATCGTGCCAGGTGCTAATTTCCTTATATGAACGAGGAGCACGATCCTGAATTGCTACCCCTTGATTCTGAGATTGAACGCACATTTCATCAAAGAAGGAGGGAACAGAGAGGGTTGGAAATAGTTGAAAGGATGGTTGATCCACCATTGAGAGTTAATAATAATGGTGCAGCCGAGGCAGTGAATGATGAGCGGAACCGAGTTATTCAAGAATATGTTGTGCCAGTGTTAATTCCAGGAATTATGCCACCAGAGATAGAGGCACAACAGTTTGAACTAAAACCGGTCATGTTTCAGATGCTTCAGCACACAGGCCAATTTGGTGGTACGCCAATGGAGGACCCTCACTTGCATCTTCAGTTATTTATGGGCGTTTGCAAATCGTTCATAATTCGCGGAGTTAGTGAGGAGTATCTTAGATTGACACTATTTCCTTATTCACTGAGAGGAAAAGCGTTGGAATGGTTAAATGCTATACCATCCGGGACTATCACAAGCTGGAATGAGTTGGTGGAGCAGTTTCTTACAAAATATTTTCCACCCACTAAGATGGCCAAGCTTAGGAGTGAAATCACGTCATTTCATCAGCAACATGATGAATCTTTATATGAAACCTGGGAGAGATGTAAAGAGTTATTACGAAAGTGCCCAAATCATGGTATTCCCTATGGTATTCAGATGCAGACTTTTTACAATGGGTTGAATACGCACACAAGAATGGTAGTGGACGCTTCAGCTGGGGGAGCACTTATGTCAAAGACATACAATGATGCCTACGAGATTTTAGTGAAGATTGCGAAGAACAACTATCAGTGGCCGACCTCACGCCTTAACCCGACTCGACAAGTAGCAGGAGTGCAAGAGGCTAGTGCAGCAAACCTCGCGGCACAAATTGCTACCCTCACTAGTATGTTGAAATCATTGAATATGGGTTCAGGAAGTCCGTTTGTGCCACCAGTAGCAGTGTCTTGTGTTTATTGTTGTGAGAGCCACACCTTTGATGTTTGCCCATCCAACCCAGCGTCAGTGAACTATGTGGGGTATAACAAGAATTTTAACCTCTACTCGAACACATATAACCCGGGTTGGAGGCAACACCCGAACTTTTCATGGAACAATCAAGGAGTTGGGCCTTCTAATAAGCAAATAAGACCTCCTACACCTCCAGGATTTCATCAACAAGGATATAATCAGCAGAATTTTCAGCCTCCTAAGGTACAAAATCAAGATTCTACATCTTCGCTTGAAACTTTGTTGAAAGAGCATATGGCCAAAACTGATGCCATAGTGCAGAGTCAGGCTGCAGCCCTTAGAAATTTGGAGAACCAAGTGGGCCAATTAGCTTCAGCTTTAAAC
This sequence comes from Trichosanthes truncata, assembly GCA_033996785.1. Lineage (NCBI taxonomy): Eukaryota > Viridiplantae > Streptophyta > Magnoliopsida > Cucurbitales > Cucurbitaceae > Trichosanthes > Trichosanthes truncata. The sequence continues at coordinate 38,035,611 of JAWPNB010000004.1, read as the reverse complement.
AATAGACCTCAAGGAACTTTGCCTAGTGACACCGAGAACCCACGGAACAAAGGCAAGGAAACATGTAAAGCGGTGCAACTTCGAAGTGGGAAAGAATTGGAGGAGCCTAAAAATAGAACTCTTAAGATAAAACAGCCCACTTCAATCCAAGAGGAGGTTAAGGACAATGAAAGTCAAGCAGCGTGTGAGACTGACCAGAACAATGCTGTAGCATCACCACAGCATCAGGACAATGATCAGAGTAATGTGGTAGCATTACCTTAACACCAGAAGGCAGAACAGAAAAATGCTGCAGCATTGCCACAGCAACAACCAGCTGATCAGGTGAATACGAGACCACCACCTCCTTTTCCTCAGCGTTTTTAGAAAAAGGAACAAGATAAGCAATTTGACAAGTTTTTGGAGATTCTAAAGGAGTTACACATTAATATCCCTTTAGTCGAAGCCTTGAAACAAATGCCGAATTATGCAAAATTTATGAAGGACATTTTGACTAAGAAGCGGAGATTGGGGGAATTCGAGACTGTAGCTCTTACTTCTGAATGTTCGTCCATTGTCCAGCGAAAAATCCCTCAGAAATTGAAAGATCCAGGGAGGTTCACCATACCATGCACTATTGGGAACACATATTGTGGGCGAGCTTTATGTGATTTGGGGGCAAGCATTAATCTAATGCCCATGTCCATCTTTAAAAAGCTTGGCATAGGAGAGGCAAGGCCCACCACAGTCTCTTTGCAGTTGGCTGATCGATCAGTGGTATATCCTGAGGGTAAGATAGAGGATGTTTTAGTAAGTGTGGATAAATTCATATTCCCTGCGGATTTCATCATTCTTGACTATGAGGCTGACAGAGACATCCCGATCATCCTTGGGCGACCTTTCTTAGCCACGGGGAGGACGCTTATCGATGTTCAAAAAGGAGAATTGACAATGAGAATCAATGATCAGCGGGTAACTTTCAATCTCTTCAACTCCTTACACTTTCCTAATGATATCGAAGAGTGCTCTCTTGTGCATGTATTAGACACGGTAGTCGTGGATAGTTGGCAGGAAGACTTATTTGCTTCTAACGAATTTGAAGAAGATGAAGATGAGGCCGAATATGGAGATAAGGCGCTGATAGCTCTTGTGGGTGCTAAGCAATATGGCGGAGTGAATCGAAGTCAGTTTGAATCATTGGGGTTATCTGAGAGAACTTTTCTTGTAGCCAAGCCATCGGTGGAGGAACCACCAACTTTGGAGCTGAAGCCCCTTCCCTCACATTTGAAATATACCTATACTCACTCTTGCTTCTTTGTTTTGTGTCTTTTCAGATGATGCACAACCGCAAGGCAGATGATTGGTCGACTGAAAATGGTGGGCTTCTAGAAGAAAAGTTTGAATAGAAAAAGTCTCTAGTCTAGTACAAGTGCACACTGTCAAACAAGTTAATTGATAATATTTCAGAGTATCGATCCCACAAAGAACGGATACCACATAATCTAAAATTAAGTCAAAGATGTTCACACAAAGAAACCTCAATAACCAATATGGCTAAATCAGGAAAACAGAAAAATAATGGGTCTTCAATCGATTATGGCTGATTGTGGACTGCTTTTTCGTGGCTTAAATCTTCATATTTATAGCCTCCAAATGCTAGGGTTTTCTCCTTGGATGTTTAAGGCAAGAACCAAATCTTTATGAGCTTGATTCGTGGAGAATATCTTCAAATATCAGCATAAAATCGAGATTCCATATTTTTTCCTTAATTTTTGGAATTTTGTCTCCCAAAGAATACCTTCACTTTTCTGCATAAAAACATCAAAACTCGTTAAAAATTAACTATTTTCCTCTTATTTCCTATTTCTTAGCTTAAAACAATCTCTTAACTAATTTTGGCTATTGTCTCATTAATTTGCTATATTTATTAAACATAAAAGCATGCATTTGTGCAAATAACTTGAGTAAAAAGGGCTAGAAATATGTAAAATATTAGCACTATCACACCCCCAAACTTAAGCCATTGCTTGTCCTCAAGCAATATCATAGAAAATATACAAACATATAAGAACATCACAAGCCAAAACAAATTCTATGAGTGATTCTGATAAAATTACGCCTTTCAGAGGAGGTCTCATGCTAATACCATTTACAAGACTCTAATGCTTCCACTACATGCAACTTCTAATGCCTCTATTGTCTAAATAAAATAGTTTCACTTGATTGCTCACAAGCTAACTTTTTCATGGTTTCTAATAACATCCCCCCAAACTTATTCTCCACTACTAAGGTACATACTTGTTTGTTTGTTTTTTGTTTTGTTTTTGTTTTTTTTTAAGAGGGGACATTTTTGTCATTTGTGCCTTCACTTACTAACGTTTTTTGGTGAAAGTATCTAACTACGAGCACTTATCACATCAAGGTCATTTACATACTCACTTCCTAAGTTAACCTTTCATGCCAAGGAAATCATGGGTATCTTGACTGCCCCTGGTTACTCAGTTAACTCTGGAAGAAAAGTATCATCTTTTCTTGTTCTTTTTTTTTTTTTTTTTTGACATGACCAAAGCAGTGGTAATACAACAATCCAGCTCAAAAATAATAACACCCCCCCTAACTTAACGATGGTCAATGTCTCCATTGGCCGAAAATATAACAAAAATGGGTGAAAATAAGGGATGACTTACAAAACATTCAAGCCATCTCTCCTAATGGGTTCAGTGAAGAAACTTTGGTTAGTTTAAGGCTTGGGTATTTCATAGAGACAAGGAATCATGAGAGTGTTTGTTCGAGAAGCGCCTAGGTAATGATCTAGTGTTTAATGAACCGAGCAAACTTCAATATCATCCTTAAGGGCATGTAATCAGAAAAATGCTTAAAGAATTTATCAAAAGAGTCCATATTCAAAATTGTCTCAGAGTTCAAAGAAAGAAATAAAGTAATTAAGAGGCAAGAAAACTACGTATCGAAACGGAAACAAAAGCAATAAATAAAATCAAACCAAAAAGGCAAACCAGCAACTTAATTAACTAACTAACATGTCTAAGAAAGCTACTAAAAAGATAAAGTTAAAATAATTACTCCTCTGTGTAGAAGAATGTTTCATTGCTCCCATCACTATCCTCGGGAGTCTTTGGTTGCAGAATAAGAATTGCTGGAAAGTCAAGGAGAGCACGTCCTTTGCCTTTGGAAAGGGCAGAAAGAGTGACCTGAATTGCCTCATCACTTTCCTTCACATATGCCCAATCTATCCTGAGTTGCTCCCTCAAGAATGAATCCTCTTGGGCTGGTGCAGTAGGCTGAAATTGTGAAGATGATGCAGTCGCAATGTTTGGCTAGGCTTATGGAGTCTTGGAGCAGCAAGTGGCTTTCGTGGCATTGCGCTTCATATACACCTGCACACCTATAGCATCAAGCGACCTGATTTTTAAATCAAGCTCATTCATCTCAAGGCATCCTTGCCTGTATAGCTCCGTGATGAGTGAGGGGAAAAAGAGTTGGCCAACTTTCTTCTTCTTGCACGCAATGAGCTCACTCTGGATAATCCTTCCCACATTCAGGTCACACCCCTTGTAGATGTTGTACAATAGCATCATTCACTCTTGGGAGATGGTGGTGTTGTGTGAGGTTGGGATGAGACAGTTTCTAATGAAGTTGAGCCAAACTGCAAGCTCATCTTTCATGTCTCCTCCTAGCAAGTGTCTTTTACCATGTAGAGCCATTTTCCACTCTGCTCCTTCTCTTGCTAGCAAGTGTAATGCTTCCTCCAATTGCTCTTCGATTGGATTTTCTATTGCTTCGTTCCCAGCTGGGTTTTGAAGCAATTTCAGGCCATAGATCTGATTGATATCCTTGGTTGAATATTGAACCTTGCAGTCGTGGAGGGTCATTTCATTCAGCGTACCTCCATTTCCTCATGCTCTGCCTCTTCAGTCCTTTATTCTTGAGGCTGTGGTCACTGAAAATCAGAAAATTCATTCCCCATCTCAGATGATGGGGTCCATTCGGGTGAGACTCCTCTAGTCTCATAGTCAAAAATTTCATAAAAAATTTATTCTTAAGCTTCTAGGGACTGCCCATCTCTTATTTCTTCTTCTTTTTCAGCCACCAATGTGGCTTCTTTTTCTTCATTTCCAGCACCCACAATTGGTGTTGGGTCTTCTCAGATTATAGGTGCAACGGGCACCTCTTCCCTTTCTTCTTCTTCAATTCCAACACCCCTAGTGAATGTTGGTCCTTCATCTTTAATCTTCTCCTATTCTTCTCTTTTCTTCTCAACTTCTTCTTTTCCTCTTTCAGCAACTTCTTCCCCTACAAGTTCCTATTCAGGATTCAAGGTTCAAATGTTCTCAGTGTTACCACTTTGGTCACTTGGCCCCTTGTGTAGACCATCTTGATGGTCTCTTTGTCACCTTGCCTGTGGCCAAGTGTTGGGCATGAAATTCCTTTGCCAATCGTTTGACGAGTTCTGTGGCTGATTTTACCCATTCCTCCTTCTTTTGCTTGTGCTTAAGGGGTGGCATCAATTCCCTATCTCCTCTACTTTGTCCCTTCCCCTTTTTCTCTATTTTCTTCTACAAATTTTTCAATTTTCTAGGGGAAGTGACAGAGGGAATCGAATATTGTACCTTTTCAAAGGTTGGAATTTCACTTGCCGAAGCCTCCTTTTCATCTTCCTTTTTTTGGGCATTTGAATCGTCTGGTGAACTTGTTGATGAAGAACTTGCTTCTTTCGATTTCTTCTTTGAGCTTTTGGGCGTGGTCTCGTATCTTTCAATCGAAATATTTTTTGAATTTGCCCTCATTTTCGCATGCATCGCCTTGATCATCTCAACCCATTCCTTTGAACGTTTCTTCAAGGGCTTTGGCTTTAACAGTTCAGTTGCTGGAGTCGATTAAGGCTTTGGAGGAGGAGTCGCATGAGAAGAAAACCTAATCAATCTTTGTGCTTCGAGCAAAACTTCCATTGTGTGAAGTTCTTCGTATCTTTGGTCGGCCATTCTCCTCAAGTTCTCCCTCCATTCTGTCGAACCTGCAGGGGGTGCATTATCGCCAAAGATGGGGTCTTCGTATTCTTCAACCCAGGGCTATGATGCTTCGTGGGTTGCTTCTGGAACTTCCTCTTGCTTTAGGGCAAGAAAGGGTTGAGTTGCTAGAGTCTCATCAATTGGCAGCAGTATGGGCAAGTGCTTTTAGGTGGTCGGAAGTTGTCACACCATTGTTGTAGTTGAGAGCTTTAATTGCTTGAGAAGATGGGAACGAAGAAAGTGAAAAGACTTTTTTCAAAATATTTGACTTAGGTCAATAAACCATGTGCACAAATATATATATTCTCAAAAATTCGGCCTCTTTCCTTTTTAACTTGTCACCCTATTTGTCAGCGAATTCTAGGAATTACAATTGCAATTGCAATTGTAATTGCAATTTAATTTCAGCTACCTCTTCCGTCTTTTCATTATATTTCTTTAGGCCTTGTCTTAATTGTTCTTTCCCTTGAAACTCAAGATTAATGCATTAAAAAGTTCACACGATTTCTCTCATGGGTCTTGATGATTTTTGAAAATCTCAATTCATAACTTAGAATTGATTCATTGAACTCCCAGGTGAATCCCTAGGTGGAGGTGTTCCCTTGACTATCAGCTTAAGTACTTCGGCCTAAATAGGATTCTCCTAGACAGAGATTATCTTAATCAAACTTCTTCATTTGAATTGATTTTCTCAAAATCATATTTCTCTCTGAAGCGTAATGTTTTTTAGGAATAAAACAAAAGAAACAACTATGAATTCAAATTACGTAATTTACATATATACATCAAACCTGGTGATTCCTTAATCTACTTCAGTTAGGGAGATTGACATTTTCTCCCTGTTTGGCTCTTTTTCCCCAAAAAGGTTTCACTCTCTGGCCATTGACCCTGAAAATATTGCCTTTTTCATCCAGTAGATCCACAGCTCCATGTTGATAAATCTTCGAGACTACAAAAGGTCCTAACCATCTGGACTTCAGCTTCCCTGGAAATAGTTTTAATCTTGAATTGAAAAAGAGCACTTGTTGTCCTTCTCTTAAATCTTTCCCTCTAGTTCTTTGGTCGTGCCACTTCTTTAACTTCTCCTGTAAAGCTTAGCATTCTCATAAGTTTGTGTAAGAACTGACCACGAAATATTTAATCTCTCTTTATAAATCTGTTAATTGAGAAAATTAATATTTCATCAAGATGTTCATATGCGACTCGATCTTAATCCTGAGTGAGTTATGAACTCATGCCTGTGAGGGCTTGTCCTTTGATTTGCATGGGTGAGAATGGCTTTTGTAGTCAATTCAATATGCCTACCATTTTAGGGACTTGACCAAATAGGGAGCTGGGAACATAATCTCACAAGATGGAATTCACTCCTTCCCATATAGGGTCAGTAGATGAGTAGTTCCCTTAAGTGTTGATTTCGAGACTTGAACAATGGGGCCCCAACCTTTTACTAGCCCGAGAGGGACTTAGTTTATAATTAGATTATAAACATATTGTTCATTAGAGGTACTTAAGGTGCAAGATGTAATTATAGTGGTAAAACGGACTTTTGACCCAACTGTAATTACGAACAACTCGTGAAAGATCGACTTGCATGTATATCTATAGACACAACTTGTCCTACAGTGCATAAGAGTGCAGCTCTAGGTTTATAGTGGAGTAACCTATAGTTAATAAATAAAAATTAAATTAAAGAGTTTAATTAATTGATTTTGTATCATTGGAGCTTATAATCTATAGGTCCATAAGGTCCCCTTGCTAGCTCATAGTAACACTAAAATATCAATTTAGTTGAAAGAAAAATTTGAAATGTTCAAATTAATATTTAATATATTAGATATATTAAATATATAAGAGGAAAATATATTTATTGTATTTGATACATTAAATATTAAAATAATTAATGTATATTAGATACATTAAATAAAAGATATTTATAGAATTTGAATAAGATTCAAATAAATAAATTACGTTGGAGATTTGAATGAGATTCAAATAAATATGGCAAAGATATTATCATCTTTTAATTATGGCAAAGATTTTCTCATGGTCTCTATAAATAGGACCCTTAGGTTAAGTCATTAGACACAACACATATATCCTCAATAGAGAATTAGAGAATTCTCTCTAGACCTTTTCCTCTCCAATCCCTTGTGGATTTTCTTTCAATAGGCTCCCACAAGCCTTGGTCCTATGTTCGAGTCATAGCTAAGAAGATTTTATGGAGGAGATAAAGATCCGCCAGAAATATCTCCATATTTACTCCAAGTAAGTTTACTTAACCTTAATTTTTAATTTAATTTTAAATAAAATCAAAGACGATCCAATGCTTCTGCTGCGGAGTGAAACGTTCATTCTTTTAGAGACATCCCAAGTGGAGCTTTAAAAATAGTCATGTGTGCCCATAAAGCTTCATCTAATCTTAGAGACAAATCTTTACTTGATGGATCAGCTGTCTTTTCTAAGATGGCCTTGATCTCTCTGTTGGATAGCTCTGTTTATCTATTGCTTTGTGGGTGATAAGCGGTAGCAACCCTATACTTCACATTGTATTTGGCCAGTAAACTTGCAATTGCTTGATTGACAAAGTGCATACCTTCATCACTCACCAACGCTCTTGGAGTTCCATACTTGGTAAAAATGTTCATGAGGAGAAATCTCTTCACAACTTTTGCATCATTCGTTCTGGTTGCCATAACTTCTATCCACTTGGACACATAGTCCACTGCCAAAAGAATGTACATGTTTCCATATGATGGGGGAAATGACCCCATGAAGTCAATTTCCCACACATCGAATATCTCAACTTCTAGCATGTACTGCATTGGCATCTCATTCTTTGCTAATAGATTCCATGTTCTTTTGCACTTGTCACGACGTCTTGCAAATTCCTGTGCATCTTTGAATAATGTTGGATAAAAATACCCACTCTGGAATACTTTTACAGTTGTCTTAGTTCCAGCAAAGTGTCATCCATAGGGAGCTGTATGACAAGCTTCCAACACTTTCCATGTGTCTTCCTCTGCTATGCATCTTCTCCAAATCTGATTTGGGCCTATCTTGTAGAGATAAGGTTCATCTCAATAGTAATACCTGATGTCATAGAAGAATTTCTTCAATTGGTGTGGGTTTTCGTCTGAAGGAGCTAATCTACTCACCAAGTAGTTAGCTACATCAGCATACCATGAGGTTGTTTCCATCTCTACTGCCAACAGTATTTCATCTGCAAAAACATCTTTGATATCATCTTTTTCCTCTTTTTGAGCTTCCTGTCCTTACCTAGACATATGATTAACAACCTGGATCTCTGTCCCTTTTCTATCTTGTATCTCTAAGTTGAATTCTTGAAGAAATAGTATCCATCTGATCAATCTGGGTTTTGCATCTTTCTTCCATAATAGATACTTCAGGGCGGAATAATCTATGTGAACAATGACCTTAGTCCCTACCAAGTAGGATTTGAACTTATCAAAGACAAACACCACTGCAAGTAGTTCTTTTCTCTGTGGTGGTATAATTGACTTGTGCCTCGTTCATCGTTCTACTGGCATAATAAATCAGATGTATAACCTTGTCTCTTTTTTGTGCTAGCAGTGCTCCAACTGCAAAATCACTCGCATCACACATCAACTTGAACGGCTTGGTCCAATCTGGTTCAATCATAATCGGTGCCAAGCTAAGTGCCTATTTTAGTGTTTCAAATGCAATCAAGCATTCTTGGTCAAACAGGAAAGGTTTGTCTTTTTTCAATAACCTGCACAAGAGTTTAGAGATTTACGAGAAATTCCTGATGAATCGTCGATAGAATCCTGCATGACCTAGGAAACTGTGAAACTCCTTAATTGATGTTGGTGAAGGTAACTTTGAAATCAGTTCCACCTTGGCTTTGTCAACTTCAATGCCTTTCTTAGAGATTTGGTGCCTGAGCACTATTCCTTCATGTACCATGAAATGGCATTTCTCCCAATTGAGCACTAAATTTGTTTCCTCGCATCTTTGTAGGACATGTTTAAGATTTTCTAGGCAACAATGGTATGTTTCTATAGTCCACTCTACTATATCTGAGAAGATTTCCATCATGCATCTTTGAAAAGTTGTAAGTGCATTACATAATTCAAATGACATCCTTCTAAAAGCGAAAGTTCCATAAGGACATGTAAATGTCATCTTGTCCTGATCTTCTGGTGCAATTGTTATATGGCTATAGCCTGAGTAGCCATCTAGAAAATAATAATACTCATTTCGTGCAAGTCGATCAAGCATTTGATCAATAAAGGGTAGAAGGAAATGGTTCTTCTTAGTCGCCTTATTCAGACATCTATAGTCCATGAAAACTCTCCATCCTGTAACTGTGCGAGTTGGAAGTAATTCATTCTTCTTGTTGGTTACCACTGTCATTCCTCCCTTCTTAGGGACACACTGGACTGGACTCACCCATATGTTATCTGCAATTGGATAGATCACACCTGCATCGATCCACTTGATGATCTCTTTGCGCACTACTTCTTTCATCACATGGTTCAGCCTTCTCTACATCTCCATTGGATTCTTTGCTCCTTCTTCTAAGTTGATTTTGTGCATGCAAAACAATGGGCTGATTCCTTGAATATCTGCAATTGTCCAACCAATCGCTCGTTTATGTTTTAATAGTACCTGAAACAAAGAAGATTAATCTTGATCAGTGCCTGTTGCTGAAATGATCACAGGTAAGGTCTTATCTTTCCCAAGAAAGATATATTTTAAGTGGGATGGCAGTGGTTTAAGTTCCAGTTCAAGTGGGTCCACTATAGATGGCTGAATGGGCGCCATCTTGTCTTCTGAAGTCCTTAAAGAACTAATGTATGTTAATTTTTCCCATTGGTCTACTTCTAAAACTTCTTCTTCCTCAAAATCGTCTTCTTCATCTAATTGTAGTTGCCAAGATTCCACAATTTCAAGTCTCGAACAATCCTCTACTTCCCCTGGATAGTGCAATGCGTCAAGTACATTAAACTTTATTTCTTTATCATTCACCCGCATTGTGAGTTCTCCTTTTTGGACATCTATCAAAGTGCAACCTGTGGCTAGGAATGGTCTTCCTAGAATGATAGGAACATCTTGGTCAGCTTCACAGTCTAAGATGATGAAGTCAGCAGGGAAGACAAATTTGTCTACTTTGACCAACACGTCTTCAATCTTCCCTGTTGGTTGAGCTATAGACCTGTCTGCCAGTTGTAATGTAACTGTAGTAGGTCTTGCTTCACCGATCCCTAACCGTTTTAAAAACTGACAAGGGCATCAAGTTGATACTTGCCCCAAGATCACATAATGCACGTCTGACATCCGTTCCTCCAATTATGCATGGGATTGTGAAACTTCCTAGGTGATCGGTCTACTACACGCAAGTGCACGTGATCGAAGTAATAAAGAAAACTGGAAGTAGTCCAGAGTATCGTACCCAAGGGAACGGGTTGCAACAAAATTTACTAAGCTAACACAAAATTGTTTGCAAAATACAATTACGATAACCAAAGGTGTAAAAGTGCTTGAGAGATTTTTTTTGCTAAAGAAAATAACGAAAAATGGGATCCAATGCCCCTTTGGAAAGAAATGCTACTAGAAATGCAATTGCAATCGTAGTCAACACAAGAGAACTAAGTAAATCGAATTTGACTCCTATTCAATTTTCCTTCAAAATCTTTAGGAGGCTAAGTGATTAAATCTATATTTCTATGGCTAATCTAACTTAGATAATTTCGCGCAAAATTCTAGCGGTTTTGGAGTTTTGCCCTATGTCTAGGGTCGATGTTCATGACTTATTTCTAAGCCTTTTCCTCCATTGCTTTTGTGGCATCCGCTCTCCCTTAACTTTTTCGGTATTAAGTTCAAGCTTGACAAGTAATTACTAGTTGGCCGACTAGGTTTACCCACGTTAATTCAACAAAAGCAAACAAAGTCTCGATTGTTAACTAGATTGAACATGCTTTTAAGCTTCACATCTCTCCTCTAAGGCATTCACTAACTTGAATCCCTAAGGAGGAATTAGCTCATTATGGAAGAATTGAAAACCCAAAATTTACTTGTTATAAAATAAAACGAAATGAGGTAAATAATCTTAAAGCAAACCGATTGAATTTTTATCAAAGACACCTTAATCCAAAATTAATCTAACAACTTAAAGTACCCATAAAGAAGTTGATAACAGTGTTGAGTTAACAATTTAAAATTAGGATTTCGTTCATAATGCCACTGGAAATTCAAATCGTTGTGGAGATAAAAATCTCTAGAATTTAATAAGCTTGTATAAAAGGTGAAGGAAATTGAAACCCAAAACTCATTAATTTATTCAACTTCACACATACAAGAAAATGGGATAAACAGAGGCTAACTCTATAACTAAAAATTGAGCATAAACTAAAGAATTAAAACAGAATGATTGAGCAGAAACTGGAGAATTAAAACAAAATGGTATTGAACAAAAACAGAACAATGTTAACAAAATTCCTTGCTGTGATCGAATCAAAATTCCTTCAAGGGCAAATTGAATCTTTACCTCCTCCACTTTCGTCGAGGAGGGATCAACGCAGGAATTAAATAGTAAAAACACAAGATTGGAATGCTAAAAAAACTAGAAATCGTTTGATTGTGATGTTGTTGTCTTGAATATTTATGCTTGTCTTTGTCCCTTGCATTTTGTCATGATTGACATCCAAATTGTTTGAAGTTCATTGTCAGTTATGTTGGATCTCTTGTTTTTGGATGTCTCCTAAATGTGTCTCAAAGTTTAAAAATCCTTGATGATGATATTTGGAATAGACTCGGCTCATTAAATACTTCTCAGTTATCTACCCAACTTTATGACTTCTTTGCTTTCCTTAGCACTCCACCACCCATTCACCCTAGCTTGTGTTTCTATAATTCTAGGGTTATTAAGCTTGTCAATCTATATATGGCCATTCCAAGCACCCAAAAGCGAACTAGTCAATGAGGACATTGCCACATCTTAAGTTTGGGGGGGATAGACACCTTACATTACTTTTGTTGACCCCACGTCGTTTTATATTCATTTTTTGCAATTCATGAAATGTAAACATGTTGTGAGTTGTTGTATGAAGGCTGCCAAGTTAAAAAAAGAAAAGAAAAAGAAAAAGAAAAAGAAAAAAGAAAAAAAGAGGGATACTCCTCTTTCCATGACTTAACCAAGTAACCAGGGAAAGTCATGAAACCCATGATTGCCTCTGCATGAAAGGTTGATTCAGGAAATGAGTAGGTCAAAAACGGTTTCAAATAGTGATGTGTGCTCGTAGTCAACTATCTTCACCACAAAGTGTCGGTAAGTTGGAACGAAGGTACAATTGACTAAGGAACCCCCTCCAAAAAAAAAAAAAAAAAATTGCTTGGCAGTAAAATGAAATAAGTTTGGGGGAGTTTTTCCTTTGTTTAGTTAAGTTGTTTCTCAAAAGATGGCCTATGTAGGAAGCAAGCAAAATGAAACTAGAAGAATAGGGATACAATTTTAGGGAAGTATGGGTGAAAAGTGCTAAGGTCAAGACTAAGGTGGGATTAAAGTTGGTTGTGATAAACATGTGTTATGAGCTTGAGATGTCTCCTGAGAGGATACTTGTTTTGTCAAGAATTTGAGTTAGCTGTTGATTTTCATACCTGAATAACTGTGATTTTGATAATTGCTTGAGGACAAGCAATAACTCAAGTTTGGGGGTGTGATAATTCTCATTTATGAGGATTATTTAACCCTAAAACTAAGTTGTTTTTGCCATTTTTGCATGCTTTATTGATTACCGAGCAAGCTAAAAATAACATTTTTAAATAAATTCATGCAAGCTTGTTGGAATATGATAAGAGAAGGAATTAAGTGAAAAGATGCAAGAAAGTTGGCTTAAGTTGAGTTTTTGTGCAGATTTGAAGACTTTGCAAAAGGGAATGCAATTGCAATCCATTTGCAATGTAACGTGAAGAACAGAGGAAGGAGAATGCAATTGCAATCTAATTGCATTCTCTGGAATTACAGATCCAGTGCGAAAATTACGCAAATCACACAAATCATGGATTTTGTGCACGATTTTGGAAGATTTTCATCCCGATTTGATTCCTAGAAGTTAGCCCATGGATTGAAGATGATTTATATGGAAACCCTAGCCCTCAACACCTATAAAAATGGTGGAAAACGAAGCAAATAGTGGCTGGGTTTTGACTGCTCGCCCACAGTTTCGAATTTTCTGTTTTTATACTTCTTTTATGTTGTTTTGTTGCTGTATTTTTCTTCACTTTCAAAACCTTCATTGTTCAGACTCTCAATCCTTCCTCACGAAAATGAAGGAAGTTTTTGCTGCTGTTAGTTAGTTTTCTGCACTTTATTTTTGTTTGTTTCTTTCATGAACGAACTGTGTTCTTCATTTTTATTTTCTGTTTTTATTTTCTGTTTTTAATTTCTGTTTTGCTTTTATTATTTTTATTTTCTGTTTTGTTTTTAATTAAAGATAGCTACTAATTGTATTTTTTTTTAGCATTTTAATAAAGTTATAATTTCTTCCATTTTGCTTTAAAGCTTCTTTTGGGCATAATAGAATTTCCATACAAGTTTGTTTGCTAGCATTCTTTAGTTTATTTTCCAAATTTTCTTTTCTCCCAATGAATTACTTTAACTTTAGCTTACTGTTTTTTTTTAATTTAATTATGATGAGCTAATTTCTTCTTTGGGATTCAAGCATGTGGATGCCCTAAAGATAGGAATAAAGGCCTAATTGTGATAGCAACTTTGCTTCTTCCATAGCTTATTTGCTTTTATTGATTTTAATGCTTATTATTAGTCTAGATTGATCACCTAGATTATTATACAAAAATTGAGTCTAATTCTGAAAAGGTTAGATAAAAATTTAGATTTCATAAAAGCAATAAAGGAAAATAGCCTAGACATAGGAATTTGTTTTTGACCCTAGACATAGGGCAAAACCTTTAAAACCAAAAGAATTGTGTTTCAAAATTAACTAAGTTCGTATTAGCCATAGAAATATCGGTTTAATCGCTTAGCCTCCTAAAGATACTTCATAGAAGGTCGAATAGGTGTTGAATTCGGTTTACAAAGCTTAAATGTTGAAGTCAAAGGAATGCAATTGCAATTAGGCCGCAATTTCTTTCAATGGAGCAAAAACTCGTTTGAATCCCTCTTTTATCATTTTTATTTAGTTTCTTTAGCAAAAACAACCACTCAATCTTTTTCACACCATTGGTTACCACAATTGCAATTTGCAAACATATTTTGTGTCGTCTTAGTAGATTTTGTTAAAAACCGTTCCCTTGGGTACGATACTCTGGAATACTTCCAGTTTCTTTATTACTTCGATCACGTGCACTTGCGTGTTAGCGATCACTCCTCGTCCTTTTATAAATATTATGAGGCTTTGTTATCCTTCTTGGGGCTTCTTAATTCTTGGGTAAACTTGGGTCGTGACATTAGGCCGAAGATTCTCCCAGAAATCGAGCAAATCCTGTGGATCTTGGAATAATTTCGTGATTTCCATAATGAATGATAAGTCTAGAAAATGCAATTGCATTTTCCCTCTTGTTCATTACCACCTTGCCTTGATCAAGGAAATGCAATTGCATTTCATTTGCATTTTCTTCATTGCTTCAAATTTGCACAAAAACAACAATTTAGCCAACTTTCCTTTATCTTTTCAACTTATTTCTTCTTTTTCCATATTCTGACAAGCTTGCATGAATTTATCTTATAAATGCTATTTTTAGCATGCTCGTTATTCGAAAAAATATGCAAAAATGACAAGAACAACTTAGTTTTAGGGTTAAATAATCCTCGTAGCTGAGAATTATCACTAGGTCTCGCAGCTTTGGTGGTACTTTACTCTTCAACATTACGCTGCAATTCTCAGTCAATGCGACAGTCTCAAATTCTCCCACCCTTCTCTTCTTTGTTAATATGTACTTCAAAAATTTAACATAGTTAGGCATTTGTTCAAGTTCCTCCACTAACGGGATGTTAATGTGAAGTTGCATAAGGATGTCTAAAAACTTGTTAAAATGTGCGTCTTGGTTTTTCTTTTTAAATCTTTGGGGAAAATGAGGTGGTGGTCTGTAACTCTGAACTACTGATTCTGGCATCTTTGTTGTCGTGGTCTTCTTTTCTGATTCTTGGTGCTTTTTGATCACTTCCTCGATCGCTTCGCCTGATATTTCTTTTACTAGTTCATGTACTTCTTCTTCTATGCAATCATTCTTTCCTTCACTTGCATTTTTATTTGCTGAATTACTTTTCTGTTCCTTTGGCATTTCAGGGCCTTCATAGTTGAGTCCACTTCTTAATGTAATAGCTTTGCAATGCTCTTTTCCTTCACATTATGGAGTCTCTGTATTGCTTGGCAACATTCCTTGTGGTTTTGTTTTTCATCTCATTGGCAAACTGTCCAACCTATATTTCAAGATTATGCAAAGATGCAGCTTGGGTTTAAATGAGAGCATTATTTTTACTCATGATTACTTCATTTTTAGCCATGAATTCCTTCATCAGAGTTTCCAATGAAGGATTCTACGCTGATGATTGCGATTGCAATTGCAATTGAGTAGCATTCTTCTGCATGTATTGCTGTTGTGGCTGATTTCCAAATCCTGGTGGGGTTCATTGTTTCGCATATTGATTAGCATTTGAGG
Source organism: Trichosanthes truncata (assembly GCA_033996785.1). NCBI lineage: Eukaryota > Viridiplantae > Streptophyta > Magnoliopsida > Cucurbitales > Cucurbitaceae > Trichosanthes > Trichosanthes truncata. The sequence continues at coordinate 38,019,946 of JAWPNB010000004.1, read as the reverse complement.
TACCTGCATTCTGTCCTCCCCAAGAGAAGTTAGGATGCTGCCTCCAGCTTGGATTATATGTGTTAGAATATGGATTAAATCGATTCTATCCTATATAACACACAGAGGTAGGATTGTAAGGACAATTGTCAAATACATGATTATCATGACAATAGACACAAGTTGGAGTTGAAATCTGATTGATAGCAGCAATAGAGGCCTGGTTCCCCAAAGTAAGATTCTTTAAACTATTGATGATGGCAGAAATCTACGCACTTAGTTCTGCCAATGTATCGACTTCATGTATTTCTGCAATGCTTTTTGCGGGCTATGACTGATCTCCTCCCTACTGACTATTGTTGGAGACTATAGCATCTAGAATTTCATTTTCCTCGTTCACTGTCTTTTTCAACAATGATCCATTAGCTGATGCATCGACTAAGGTTTTTGAGACCTGAATCAATCCATTGTAAAAGTGCTCTATGAGAAGACAACCTGGTAAGCCATGATGTGGACATCTTCGTACTAACTTCTTAAAACGCTCCCATGCAGAGTCTACTCCTTCATTTGGTCCCTGTTTAAAAGTAATGATTTCCCCACGGATTTGTGCATTCTTTGTGGGTGGAAAATATTTCAAGAGAAATTTATGTGCTAAGTCATCCTATGATGCAATAGAATCAAGGGGAAAAGAATCCAACCAAGCTTCTGCATTACCCTGCAAAGAGAAAGGAAACAATTTTAAGCGCAATGTGTCATTTGTTACTCCATTATGTTTGAAAGAATTACAAAGAACATCTTGAGATGCTTATGTGGATCTTCGCTTGATAGTCTTGCAAATTGGCCTATTGTTTGAAGTATTTGAAACATCTCGAGCTTTAACTCGAAGTGATTAGCCTCAATAACTGGTTTTGCAATTTTTGTATTAAGGTTCTGGAAAGTGGCGGCTGCATAATCTCTGATTGCTCTATCCCGTTCTTCTGCAATGAAGATAGGATTTTGTAGAGGAATTGCTCGTGGTAGTTGAGCAGCATTCCGGCCAACATTTTGACCCCTGCACTTTGTTGTTGATTCCTCCTTTCATGAGGATAGCTCGAGGATCATCAATAGGTTGATCCATCTGATTTTCCTACAAAACAGTTCTTGAAAGATCTTCTTGGTATTTAACTCGTCTTTCCTCCTTTTTCCTCCTCTGTTGCAATCAGCGACATTGGTGGAAAGTTCTTTCTATTTTAGGATCTTGCTCTGGAACATAGGACTCCCTTCACATGCACCAAAACCTAACCTGCACATGACAAATAGGGTTCAGGTCCTTCTGTAATAGAAAAATTGCAGTTGCAATCTATGTTGCAATCCGTGCTACAATCTAAATTTTGTGAAAATGTCGTTCTCCGGCAACAACACCAAAAACTTAGTATACTGAAAACGTGTGGTCTTTTAGAAGAAAACTTTTGAATAGAAAAAGTCTCCAGTCTAGTGCAAGTGCACACTGTCAAACAAGTAGTCATTGGAAATATTCCAGAATATCGATCCCACATAGAACGGATACCACAAAATCCAAAATCAAGGCAAAGATGTTCACACAAAGCAACCTCGGTAACCAATATGGCTAAATCGGGAAGGTTGTGAATGTACTAAAAATCAAAAGATAAAAAGATTGAATTCGAACATGTTTTTGCCCCTTAGAAAAGAATTGTGACCTAAAATGCAATTGCAATCTTTCCTCAAGCACCAAGCAATGTAAACCGGGTTTAACTTCTATTCGATTTTAATGGAAAAACCTTTAGAATCCTAAGTGATTAAACCATATGTCTATGGCTAATACAAACATATTTTAATGAGAACACAACCCTTGGTCTTAGAGGTTTCGCCTTATGTTTAGGGTCAAAAACAAGTGCCTATGTCTAAGCACCTTTCCTTTATTGCTTTGTATGAATACGTAATCTTGTTTAACCTTTCAGTATTAAACTTGATCTCTATATGTTCACCTAGGTGGTCAAGCTAGATTCACAATAAGTATGACAAGCAATAAGAGCAAACAATGCTATGTAATCGAGCAAAGTTAGTTTTACATCTTAGTCCAAGCTTTCAATCCTTAGGGCATCCACATATCCGAATCTCAAGGACAAAATTAGCTCATGATGGAGAAAATAATTAATAAAACATTAAAAGAAAGAAAATACATATTGATTTAGAAAGAATGAAAAACATAAACTGAAAAATAAATAAGCAGTAAACTTAAAGTTAAAGAATGTTATGAAGAAAGAATATTGAACTTTATTAAAATCACAATTGATGTAAGGTAAAGAACTACAATAATTAAGGACAAAGACTAGAAGTAAATTGAATTAAAAGTAACAGAAGTTAAAGAAATTAAACTGAAGCAGAAAACTGAATCTTGCGATTACAAAGGTAAAGTCAAACTTCAAGGAGAAAACTATCACTTCTTCAATCGATCTAAACTCAACCTCTTTCAAGGAGAGTAAGATCTTCACAACCCTAGACTTTAGACAGGACTGGATTGAAGTTTGGGTGGCGTTTCTTCTCCTTTAAGTCGAGAAAATAGAAAACTAAAAGTGTAGAAAAATAACGGGTCTTCAATCGATTATGGCCAATTGTGTGGATTGTTTTTCGTGGCTTGAATCTTCATATATATAGCCTCCAAATGCTGGGGTTTGCTCCTTGAATTTTTAAGGCAAGAATCGAATCTTTATGAGCTTGATTTGTGGAGAATATCTTCAAATATCAGCAAAAAATCGAGATTCCAAATTTTTCCCTTAATTTTCAGAATTTTGTCTCCCAGGTGATATTTAAATTGCAATTGGAGTTGCAATTCTGGCAGTTTTCACTTTTCTGCATAAAAGCATTAAAACTCATTAAAAATCAACTATTTTCCTCTTATTTTCTATTTCTTAGCTCAAAATAATCCATTAACTAATTTTGGCTATTTTCTCATTAATTTGCTATATTTCTTAAACATAAAAGCATACATTTGTGCAAATAACTTAAGTAAAACAAGGCTAGAAATATGTAAAATATAAGCATTATTAATGATGGAGGCGACGATCTTGCGAGGCTATGAAGACGTCACTAGAATTTCTTCCTAGTGCCTTAGTTTAGTTTTTGTCATGGTCTTGCATCATGTGGTAGGATTGTGGAATTGCAGTTTCCTTCGTTTTCTTGCTTTTAGTGGTTTCCTTAGTGCTTGTGCTTTGTTGATAGTTGAACTCAGCTCTTCTCGTAATTTGGTGGAAGATAAGTAGTTTCTCTGAATTATAGAAGTGTTTATGTCTCTTTCAGGTCCTTGAAATATCTTGGTTTTCTTGGATTTACGTCGTTATGCTGCCTAAATTTCGAGCATAAATAGCATTACTCAGTTTTAGTTCGGGAGTTAACCTATCGTGGTTTTAGGGTCGTTGCACAAAACGTCTATTTTTGGTCTCAACAATAGTTTTGGTCTCTTCATTTTCTTTTTTTTCCTTATATTTTTTTTCTAATCACAATTTTAGCACAACATTATACCCAATAGATTCTTTTTTTCTTTTTTAATATAGTCATAACTTTATATTAAAGGGATTTTCATTATCTATAGAATTTGTATTATAATTTAATGAACGGTGACCAAAATACATTTTGAAAGTATAATAACTTAAAATTGACCGTTTTAGAAACCAAAATGATCAAAGCTAAAAGTATAAGACCAAAATATAATAATTTAAAACTTTTTATATGTTTGTATTACTCATGTGATCATAAAGTTGAAGTTAAATAGAGCTTTTTAAGAATTTACTCCACTTTTTAACACGGTAAAAAGTATCAATGTCATACACAATGTATCATAGAACTTTTTTTTTAATATCCGTAAGCATTTAGGCCAGCTTGCACACACCTCGACTAATCTCACAGAAGAGCGGCCTCACCCTACTACATTTGATGTCGAAAAACATGTAGAATATTAAATCCTAGGTAGGTGACCACCAAGGATTGAACCCATTCCCTCTAAACCTTTTATTTTCTCCATGAACCTTACTTGATCACTAGGCCAACCCATAATGGTTATGTATTAGGAGAACTTCAATATGGATAAAATAAGATAAAGGTGAATTGTATCCTTTGGTTTTTGGAATATGCATATTTTTTTATTTAATTTCATACATCTTAAAAGTTTGAATTTCATTCTTAATATTTTAAAAATTAATTTTCAATTAAATTTTTACTCGATACTTTATTGAAATTGAACAACAAAATGATTACATGAATCTTCCAATGACACGTACTCAATCAATAGGACAAAACCTCCACCAAGGGCACCCTCCTTCATAGTAAAAATTTCAATACAAACACTTCTTTCAATTGATCTAAGTTAATATTCGCGTATATCTAAATTAATCCCATCTATGTATTAGTATTATACACGATTATACTTTTAAATTTTAATACAGATTTTTTTTTTAGTTCAATTTAATACAAATTTATTCTGTCTTTATAATTTATTTTAACTTTATCTACTAAGATAATATAAAGAGTTCCATACATTTTGTAAATATTATTGAAATTGATTAACGATGCACCGTTATTTCAATCCTTAAATATTCTAAATTTTGAAAAGACATAAAATCGACTATGGTCATCATAAATTGAACCTATTTATTCTTATTTCCCCAAGATCCTTATGACCACTGGGCCAATCCCGGATGGTTTATAATGAATAATTATAATAATGATTTTTCTTGTTGAGTTTCATTAAAATGGATTGTGTTTATTGTTTATTTTATTATTGTAATTTTTATTATGTACTAATGAAATTAAAAAAAATGACGTTTATTGTCAAATGGACTATATAATTTTTCTTTTCAAATTGAAAATGAGATTAAGGTTACATAAAATATTTATGAGCTTTAGATATTTCATTTTCAATATTTGTATTTTTCATGTTTATTATTTAATATAATCAATCTTATATCTTTTAAAATTTTAAAATATTTAAAGATTTTTATATATTTTCTTTTGGTTATAATAGGTTTGATTTAGTTTTAAAACTTTTTGTTACCACTGGCTAAGCTATTAAACAAGTGGAATATATATAATCTTTTTTTTTTGACACAAAAACATGTGGAATAGTTGTTTTCAAATTTAATTTTCTCCACCCAAAATCTGTATTGTTTTTTAGGAGGTCATATTGGGATATCGTATTACAATTCTTTCCAATTTTATTCATTAGATGACATCTTTGTTAATTATGAAATTTTTTGTCGTTTATCAATTTCATTTATTAATCTTGGCCATATTTGTTGTTGTTCCTTTCTAAGTTTTAGTAAGTCTACGAAACAAAATCTGGGGACCTACGATAATGATATGATTGTTTAATTAATTTTAAGGACGCACAAGATAAACACAAAGTTTTGGGGCATCTGCCAAAGTGAGCATAGCTCGATAATTGGTATGTATCATAGATCAAGACGTTAGAGGTTCGAATCCTCCAATCTCAAATGTGTTGTTGAACTCAAAAAAAGAAAAAAAAATAGTTTTGGAGCACCCGAGTGAGGAATTCAATGATTTTTTTCTTAAATATTAAATTGCAACCACGAGGTCAGGTGAGGTTGGAACTATTACCATTCATGTATGTTCAAATCAACAATATATTTTTTTTAAGGTTAAATAGTTTGATTATTTTTAAGGTTCAACGTATGTATGGTACTTGGATTGACTTATTTTTTATAATAATAAATATATTAAAATTTAAAACCATCTTTAAATTTAAATAGGAGGGAACTTAAATTTTTTATATCAAAATTAAATAAAATATTTTAGAGACCAAGCACATATCAATAATATAAAATTTTTAAATCAAATTTAAGGTAAATATAACAAATTAAATAAAGGTTTCCTACTCATGCCCAAAGCCACTTGTTGCTCTATGATATGTACTTGTTTGTTATTTTTACAAAAAAAATACCATAAAAATAATTAAATCATTTCAATCGGGTCACCACCATCATGAAAACCACACAAACTCGACTTTCAAAAGTAGGACCCACACAAAAACAAATGGATTCTTGTGTTCCCCTTGCCTTTCGTGTCGATACCAACGATGACGAGTGTGAAGAAATCCAAGCGGTGACATCATTGAAGGCGGTGATGACCATGGTGGTTTCGTCCACTTCGATGGTGAGGAGTTTGAGCCAGACTAAAATGTGAGATTAAATCGAGAAGACAGTGGTGGTGGACAGAGTGATGCCTATGAACACAATGAAGTGGTCGTAGCCGAGCCTTGTCAGCTCCATCACAATCTTACAGAGGATTAAAGTGACATCGATGCTGGAGAGGAAGGGACCAAATATTCTGACGAAGGCGATTTCGAAAGCCCTACATTTGTTGCACTAAATGGAGGACAAATAGAGCTTGAGGCCGACAAGAAATTTTAAAGAAAATCAATATTGGCGACGAATTCAAGAGTGGGAGTACTCTATTGAGGAAAAATATGGTGCAAATAAGCTTTGTTTCTACTAAAAGCTAATGGATCGAGTAGAATCTTACCTTAAATTTTTTTTAAAAAAAAAACTCTCAATTAATGAAATAAAAAAAAGCAGCAAAATCAGAGAAGATGAAAAGTAAAAAAAAAAAAAAGTCATGCTCTAAAATTGAAAAAAATTATAGCGAGTCTACTCCAATTTTCTTCAGCAATTTGTTTTTTTAAAAAAATAACAAAGGCGTATTTGTTATAGAGCAACACGTGGCTTTGGACATGTGTAGGAAACATTTTTAACGGGATTTGAAACGAAAACTTAACCGAGATTGTAAATTGATACATTTATTCAAGTTTGAGGTTAAATTTTATGAAATTGAAAGTTCAGGGTTGAAATTGATACAATTTTCGAAGTTTGAAATTTAAATTGATGAAATTGAAAGTTCAAGGTTAAAATTGATACAACCTGTCAAGTTTATGGTCAAAAATATTTTTTTCCCTAAAATTTAATACATATGTTTTTTTTTAGCTCAATTTAATACAAATGTTATTCTGTCTTTATAATTTATTTTAACCATATCTACTAAGATAATATAAAGAGTTCCATACATTTTGTAAATATTATTGAAAATGATTAATGATGCACCATTATTTCAATCCTTAAATATTCTAAAATTTGAAAAGATATAGTCATGAATTGAACCCATTTTTTCTTATTTCTCTAAGTTCCTCATGATCACTAGGCCAATCCAAGATGGTATATAATGAATAATTATAATAATGATTTTTCTTGTATAGTTTCATTAAAATGGATTGTGTTTTTTATTTATTTTATTATTGTAATTTTTATTATGTACTAATGAAATTAAAAAAATGACGTTTATTGTCAAATGTACTATATAATTTTTCTTTTCAAATTGAAAATGAGATTGAAGGTTACATAAAATATTTATGAACTTTAGCTATTTCATTTTCAATATTTGTGTTTTTCATGTTTATTATTTAATATATTCGATCTTATATCTTTTAAAAATTTTAAATATTTAAAGATTTTTATATATTTTCTTTTGGTTATAATAGGTTTGATTTAGTTTTAGAACTTTTTGTGGCTACTGGCTAAGCTATTAAACAAGTGGAATATATATATATATATATATATATATATATATATATATATATATATATATATATATATATATATATTTTTTTTTTTTTTTTGACACAAAAACATGTGGAATAGTTGTTTTCAAATTTAATTTTCTCCACCCAAAATCTGTATTGTTTTTAGGAGGTCATATTGGGATATCGTATTACAATTCTTTCCAATTTTATTCATTAGACGACATCTTTGTTAATTATGAAATTTTTTGTCGTTTGTCAATTTCATTTATTAATCTTGGCCATATTTGTTGTTGTTCCTTTCTAAGTTTTAGTAAGGGCAGTCTACGAAACAAAATTTGGGGACCTACGATAATGATATGATTGTTTAATTAATTTTAAGGACGCACAAGATAAAGACAAAGTTTTGAGGCATCTTCCTAAGTGAGCATAGCTCGATAATTGGAATGTATCATCGATCAAGTTGTCAGAGTTTCGAATCCTCCAATCCCAAATGTGTTGTTGAACTCAAAAAAGGAAAAAAGAAGTTTTGGAGCAACCAAGTGAGGAATTCAATGATTTTTTCTTAAATATTAAATTGCACCCACGAGGTGAGTAGAGGTTGGAACTATTACCATTCATGTATGTTCAAATGAACAATATTTTTTTTTTAAGGTAAAATTGTTTGATTATTTTTAAGGTTCAACGTATGTATGGTATTTGGATTGACTTATTTTTTATAATAATAAATATATTTAAATTTAAAATCATCTTTAAATTTAAATAGGAGGGAACTTAAGTTTTTTATATCAAAATTAAATAAAATATTTTAGAGACCAAGCACATATCATTAATATAAAATTTTTAAATCAAATTTAAGGTAAATATACCAAATTAAACAAAGGTTTCCCACTCATGCCCAAAGCCACTTGTTGCTCTATGATATATACTTGTTTGTTATTTTTACAAAAAAATAACCAAAAACATAATTAAATCATTCCAATCAGGTCACCACCATCATGAAAAGCACACGAACTCGACTTTCGAAAGTAGGACCCACACGAAAACAAATGGATTCTTGTATTCCCCTCGCATTTGGTGTCGATACCATGGAGGACGAATGTGAAGAAGATCCAGGCGGTGACATCATTGAAGGTGGCGATGACCATGGTGGTTTCATCAACTTCGGTGTTGAGGAGTTTGAGCCTGACTAAAATTTGAGATTAAACCGAGAAGGGGATGGTGGTGGACACAGTGACGCCTATGAACACAATGAACTGGTTGTAGTCGAGCCTTGTTGGCTCTATTGACAGTCTTACAGAGGATTAAAGTGACATCGATTCTGGAGAGGAAGGGACCAATGATTATGATGAAGGCGATTCCGAAAGCCCTACGTCCGTTCCGGTAGATTGAATACAAATCGACCTCGAGGCCGATAAGAAATTTTTTAAAAAATCAATATTGGCGACGGATTCAAGAGTGGGTGTACTCTATTGATGAAAAATATGGTGCAAATAAACTTTGTTTCTACTAAAAGCTAATGGGTCAAGTAGAATCCTACCTTAAAATTAAAAACCCCTCAATTAATGAAATAAAAAAAGCAGTAGAATCATAGAAGATAAAAAGTAAAAAAAAATGTCATGCTTTGAAATTGAAGAACATTATGGCGAGTCTATTCCAATTTTCTTCAGCAATTTATTTTTTTAAAAAAAATAACAAAGGCGTATTTGTTATAGAGCAACATGTGGCTTTGGACATGTGTAGGAAATTTTTCTAACGGGATTTGAAACGAAAACTGAGTGTAAATTGATACATTTATTCAAGTTTGAGGTTAAAATTGATGAAATTGAAAGTTTATGGTTAAAATTGATACAATTTGCGAAGTTTGAGGTTTGAATTGATGAAATTGAAAATTCAAGGTTAAAATTGATACAACTTGTCAAGTTTAGTGTCAAAAATGATTTTTTCCCTAAAATTTCATACATTTGTTTTTTTTAGTTCAATTTAATACAAATGTTATTCTGTCTTTATAATTTATTTTAACTATATCCACTAAGATAATATAAAGAGCTACATACATTTTGTAAATATTATTGAAATTGATTAATGATGCACCATTATTTCAATCCTTAAATATTTGAAAATTTGAAAACATATAAAATCAATTCTAGTTATCATGAATTGAACCTATTTTTTTTAATTTATCCTCATCACGACTAGGCCAATCCAAAATGGTTTACAATGAATAATTATAATAATAATTTTTTATGTTTAGTTTCATTAAAATAGATTGTGTTTTTTATTTATCAAATTATTATTGTAATTTTTATTATGTACTAATGAAATTTAAAAAATGACGTTTATTGTCAAATGTACTATATAATTTTTCTTTTCAGATTGAAAATATTGAAGGTTACATAAAATATTTATGAGCTTTAGATATTTCATTTTCAATATTTGTATTTTTCTTGTTTATTATTTAATATATTCGATCTTATATCTTTTCAAATTTTAAAATATTTAAAGATTTTTATATATTTTCTTTTGGTTATAATAGGTTTGATTTAGTTTTATAACTTTTTGTGGCTACTGGCTAAGCTATTAAACAAGTGGAATATATATATATATATATATATATATATATATATATATATATATATATTGACAAAAAAACATGTTGAATAGTTGTTTTCAAATTTAATATTCTGCACCCAAAATCTGTATTGTTTTTTAGGAGGTCATATTGGGATATCGTATTACAATTCTTTCCGATTTTATTCATTAGACGACATCTTTGTTAATTATGAAATTTTTTGTCATTTCATTTATTAATCTTGGCCATTTTTATTGTTGGCTAAGATATAAAACATGTGGAATAGTTTTTTTCAAATTTAATATTCTCCACTCAAAATCTCTATTGTTTTTTAGGAGGTCATATTGGGATATCGTATTACAATTCTTTTAGATTTTATTCATTGGACCACATCTTTGTGAATTATGAAATTTTTGGCCGTTTATCAATTTCATTTATTAATCTTGGCCATTTTTGTTGTTGTTCCTTTCTAAGTTTTAGTAAGGGCAGTCTACGAAACAAAATTTGGGGACCTACGATAATGATATGATTGTTTAATTAATTTTAAGGACGCACAAGATAAAGACAAAGTTTTGAGGCATCTTCCTAAGTGAGCATAGCTCGATAATTGGAATGTATCATCGATCAAGTTGTCAGAGTTTCGAATCCTCCAATCCCAAATGTGTTGTTGAACTCAAAAAAGGAAAAAAGAAGTTTTGGAGCAACCAAGTGAGGAATTCAATGATTTTTTCTTAAATATTAAATTGCACCCACGAGGTGAGTAGAGGTTGGAACTATTACCATTCATGTATGTTCAAATGAACAATATTTTTTTTTTAAGGTAAAATTGTTTGATTATTTTTAAGGTTCAACGTATGTATGGTATTTGGATTGACTTATTTTTTATAATAATAAATATATTTAAATTTAAAATCATCTTTAAATTTAAATAGGAGGGAACTTAAGTTTTTTATATCAAAATTAAATAAAATATTTTAGAGACCAAGCACATATCATTAATATAAAATTTTTAAATCAAATTTAAGGTAAATATACCAAATTAAACAAAGGTTTCCCACTCATGCCCAAAGCCACTTGTTGCTCTATGATATATACTTGTTTGTTATTTTTACAAAAAAATAACCAAAAACATAATTAAATCATTCCAATCAGGTCACCACCATCATGAAAAGCACACGAACTCGACTTTCGAAAGTAGGACCCACACGAAAACAAATGGATTCTTGTATTCCCCTCGCATTTGGTGTCGATACCATGGAGGACGAATGTGAAGAAGATCCAGGCGGTGACATCATTGAAGGTGGCGATGACCATGGTGGTTTCATCAACTTCGGTGTTGAGGAGTTTGAGCCTGACTAAAATTTGAGATTAAACCGAGAAGGGGATGGTGGTTGACAGAGTGACGACTATGAACACAATGAACTGGTCGTAGTCAAGCTTTGTCGGCTCCATCGACAGTCTTACAGAGGATTAAAGTGACATCAATGCTGGAGAGGAAAGGACCAAAGATTCTGACGAAGGCAATTCCGAAAGCCCTACGTCCATTGCGGTAGATGGAGGACAAATTGAGCTCGAGGCCGACAAGAAATTTTAAAAAAAAATCAATATTGGCGATGGATATATTCAAGACTAGGAGTACTCTATTGAGAAAAAATATAGTGCAAATAAGCTTTGTTTCTACTAAAAGCTAATGGATCAAGTAGAATCCTACCTTAAAATTAAAAAAAAAAAACTCCTCAATTAATGAAATAAAAAAAGCAATAGAATCAGATAAGATAAAAAGTAAAAAAAAAAAAAGTCATGCTCTGAAATCGAAAAACATTATAGCGAATCTACTCCAATTTTCTTCAGCAATTTGTTTTTTTTTAAAAAAAAATAACAAAGGCATATTTGTTATAGAGCGACACGTGGCTTTGGACATGTGTAGGAAACCTTCCTAACGGGATTTGAAACGAAAACTTATTCAAGAGTGTAAATTGATATATTTATTCAAGTTTGAGGTTAAAATTGATGAAATTGAAAGTTCAGGGTTAAAATTGATACAATCTGCGAAATTTGAGATTTAAATTGATGAAATTGAAAGTTCAAGGTTAAAATTGATACAATCTGTCAAGTTTAGGGTCAAAAATAATTTTTTCCCTAAAATTTCATACATATGTTTTTTTTTAGTTCAATTTAATACAAATGTTATTCTGTCTTTATAATTTATTTTAACTATATCCACTAAGATAATATAAAGAGTTCCATACATTTTGTAAATATTATTGAAATTGATTAATGATGGACCATTATTTCAATTCTTAAATATTTGAAATTTTGAAAACATATAAAGTCGACTATATATGGTCATCATGAATTTAACCAATTTTTTTTTTTTAATTTCTCCAAGGTCCTCGTGACCACTAGGTCAATCCAAAATGGTTTAAAATGAATAATTATAATAATGATTTTTCTTGTTTAGTTTCATTAAAATAGATTGTGTTTTTTATTTATTTTATTATTATAATATTTATTATGTACTAATGAAATTTTTTAAAAAAATGACGTTTATTGTCAAATGTACTATACAATTTTTCTTTTTAAATTTAAAATGAGATTGAAGGTTACATAAAATATTTATGAGCTTTAGATATTTCATTTTCAATATTTGTATTTTTCATGTTTATTATTTAATATATTCGATCTTATATCTTTTCAAAATTTAAAATATTTAAAGATTTTTATTTATTTTCTTTTGGTTATAATAGGTTTGATTTAGTTATAGAACTTTTTGTGGCTACTGGCTAAGCTATTAAACAAGTGGAATATATATACATATATATTGACAAAAAAACATGTGGTATAGTTGTTTTCAAATTTAATATTCTCCACCCAAAATCTAATAGATTACATGGGGTTCCATCTCAAAACCAATTGGCAATGAGAGGAGTAGCCCATGTATCTTATAAATTGTGAGGTCTCTCTACATTTTTCCAATGTGGGATCCTCAACATGCCCCCTCAAGATGGTGCCACTTTGGGTTCACCATTCTTGGATCGGATCCCAATTTTAATTTTTGGACCGAATACTCGTTTGGGTTTAATGGGCTCTGATACCATATCAAGATTACATGGGGTTCCATCTCAAAACCAATTGGCAATGAGAGGAGTAGCCCATGTATCTTATAAATTGTGAGGTCTCTCTACATTTTTCCAATGTGGGATCCTCAACAAAATATGTATTGTTTTTAGAGGTCATTTTGGGATATCGTATTACAATTCTTTCCGATTTTATTCATTAGACGACATCTTCGTTAATTATGAAATTTTTTGTTGTTTATCAATTTCATTTATTAATCTTGGCCATTTTTGTTGTTGGCTAAGCTATAAAACATGTGGAATATTTGTTTTTTTAACAGGAAAACATGTGGAATAGTTTTTTTCAAATTTAATATCCTCCACTCAAAATCTCTATTGTTTTTTAGGAGGTCATATTGGGATATCGTATTACAATTCTTTTAGATTTTATTCATTGGACCACATCTTTGTGAATTATGAAATTTTTGGTCGTTTATCAATTTCATTTATTAATCTTGGCCATTTTTGTTGTTGTCCCTTTCTAAGTTTTAGTAAGGGCAGTCTACGAAACAAAATCTTGGGACCTACGATAATGATATGATTGTTTAATTAATTTTAAGGACGCACAAGATAAACACAAAGTTTTGGGGCATCTGCCAAAGTGAGCATAGCTCGATAATTGACATGTACCTTCGATAAAGAGGTCAAAGGTTCGAATCCTCCAATTTCAAATGTTGTTGAACTCAAAAAAGAAGAAAAAAAGTTTTAAGGCACCCAAGACCTAGGAGGAGTTCAATGGTTTTTTCTTAAATATTAAATTGCAACTACGAGGTGACATGAGGTTGGAACTATTACCATTCATGTATGTTTAAGTCAAGAATAATTCTTTTTTTAAGGTAAAATTGTTTGATTATTTTTATTGTTGAACGTATGTATGGTATTTGGATTGACTTATTTTTTATAATAATAAATATTTTTAAATTTAAAATCATCTTTAAATTTAAATAGGAGGGAACTTAAATTTTTTATATCAAAATTGAATAAAATATTTTAGAGACCATGCACATATCAATAATATAAAAGTTTTAAATGAAATTTAAGGTAAATGTACCAAATGATAGAGGTAATTCTCAATTAAGTCTTTATGATTTAAAATTTTTTATTTTGTTCTTGATATATTAAAAATTCTCAATTTTAGGTCTTAAAAAAAACTTTATTATGCCATAATATGTCAACAAAAAGTTGATGTATTATTTAATAATTGTTTAAAAAAATTGGAAGAAACAATTAACTTCATTCTTTATTTTGGCACTCGAATCACTCAATTGATGCAATAAACTCAATAAAAATTGTAAGAGAGAAAAAGAGTGAGATAATCAACTTGTTCTAGTTATGGTTCCTTTAATCATGTTGGACAAAAGTAAATGTGATATTACAATACAATTTGGGCAGCTACACGAGATGGTAAATTCTTAGGGACATTTGAATTGATAGTTTTATTTTCTAATATATATATATATATATATATATATATTACCAATTTCAAATACAACATTTAAGTCCAATTCAAGCAAAATATATACAAATATATATCTCACATCGGCTAGAAGAAAAGTATAGAATATCTATAGTATATAAGTAAGGAAAACATCTTCATTGGTATGACCAAAAGTAAAGTACTCCTGGGCTCAAATTAGACTTTATCATACTATTGTAGAAGTATGAATAGGTAGAAGCTAGTTATTTAAAAACAAATTTAGATGTTTCACCTTCTTATTGTTCAAATAAAAACATGTTAGAAGAACCAAATTGAAATCAAACATAATAAATAAGGTGGATGTTATTTCTTTGATATGTTGTTTAGTTGTAATTGTCTGTCATCGGAATTAGAAACTTATTGACATTGTTTACCAAAAAAATTTCTTTTTGGATTTGAAATAGAGATGAGGGAGATATAAAACTAACTATAATACCTCTTTCATATTTCTAGTTAATTAAAATGTATTAGCTAAATAGTATGCTAGTATAATTTTTAATTAAAATAACAATAATCAACAATTTTTTATTACTATTTCATTTGATAGTAAGATTTTGCTATTTCTTTTAACCATTCATTTAATATTAACAAATAATAACTAATTAAAATAAAATCACAACAACTAAAAAGAACAAATAACAACAATTATTAACATAAAATATTATTAAATTTTATTGTTATAATATTTAATAATACTATTTTAATAATTTAATTAATATTAATAAATAATAACTAATTAAAATAAAATTATATCGACTAAAAAAATATTAGTATAGTTTTTATTACAATGAAATATTATTGATGTCAAATATGATTGAATATTATTGCAAAGATAATTAATAATAATTATTATTAATTAATCCTATTTTAACAATTTAATTAATATTATATTAAATAGAAGTTTTGAATATTTTATAATAAAATCACATCAACTAGATTTTTTTTAAAAAAAATCACATAAACTATTAGTTATATTTTTTCCTTTGATTTCAACAACATTTGCGGTTGGAGAAGCAAACTTTTGACCTCTTGATCAGAGTATATGCAGTTAACTTTAGGTTAACAATTATATAGTTTTTATTAGAAGAAAAACTATTAATATAAATTATATATTGATTTTATTTATATATTTTATCTAATAATAATGTTCTATTTTAAAAAATTAAATATTAAACCATGAATAATTAAAATTAAATAAATATTTTTATTTTTATTTAAGAAAAAAACTTTTTTTTATTTAAAAAAAATATTGCTTAAATTGGTATGGTATTTTGAAAAAAAAATCCAATTTATTGGTAAGAGAGTAAAAATCTAAAACAATTAATAACATGTCTATGGATCCCACCAATGAATGAGAGTATCCAATAATAAATGAGAGGGAAAAGGTAAAAGTCTAAAGTTTAGGCCTCATTTGATAACCATTTGATTTTTAATTTTGATTTTTGAAAATTTAGCTTTGCTTAGTTTTATCTACTTTCACCTATAAGTGTCTTTGCATAATGTTATCCATTTTCTAAAGTTGTTTTCAATATCCAAGCAAAGTTTTGAAAACTAAAAAATGTAGGTTTTAAAAACATGTTTTTGTTTTCTAAATTTGGCTAAGAATTTGAATGTTTCTTTAACAAAAGTGAAACCCATAGTAAAAAAGTTGTGAGGAAACAAGAACAATTTTCAAAAATAAAATAATTATTAAATGAGGCCTAATTATTGGGTAAGTTTTTTTTTAAAATTAATTAGGGGCCCTTTATTTTTTGGAAATCTAAATAGCCGGAATCTTTAAATGCATGGAGTTGTAGGTGTCTGAAAATATAGATGTCCAATATCTTTAAATAATCATGTTTGTTTTGTAGAAAAATTTGTAAAGATGTCTAGGAATATTTTTAGATAACTACGTTTGTTTTGCAGGAATTATATATGGGAAATGTCTCAAAATGATGTATTATTCCAACAATATCCATACCTATTTTCAGATAATTTATGTATTAATTTAATATAATTTGAATTTATATTACATTTTTGTCTTTAATAATTTAATATTTTATAGTTATCAATTCAATATATATATATATATGTAAAACAAGTTAATTTATATTGTTTTGAAATTTTTATAAAATATTTAGTATTAAATATTAATTTTAATTTTTTCTTGAAATACTTGAACTTATTGTAAACGAAGACAATATAATTGTAGAAAGTGTTTTTTTTAATGGATTATATTTATACATGATCAAACGAGAGAAAAATTTGAGAGAAATTATATCAATTTGTGAGGATTATTACGGTTGAAAAAGTCTAATAAATCGAAAACTTCACTTTAGATTTCAATTGAAAATGAATTGAGTTATATATTATACAATTTAAATAGATTTTATTTTATATGTAAATGAAACATATAAAGATAGTCATAAAATTGTTTATTAGTGAATTAATATATATTGATTAATTTATGTTAAATATAAAAAAAAACAAAAAAAAATTGAAGAAACAATATATGTGCACAGATAAAAGGAAGCGCAAAAAAAAGTAAAAACAAGAGAGGCCCAACATGAAATCTTGAAAACTCAAGATTTGGAAGGGCATCAAAAGCTCTCGAGATTTCTTTCATATAATCATCTCGAGATGACTAAGTATCCTATATTCTTGGAAAACAAAGATAGTAATTTAGATGTCCATTTTATGTTCCCACCAAACAGTCTTTAATGATGAACTATCGGATAAGCTTTTGCAGTATCATTTTCTCCCTATGCCACGTGTTCTCTTTGCTGCCAGATTTTTAATAATTTGCTGAAACCAAGGACTCAAACATGAAAACATGCTTTTTGAAAACAAAAGTTTTCTTTTTGCCCTTTTCTTCTTTAAGTGGACATTAGGGGTGATAATCTTAACCGAAAATTGATCAAACCGAATCGAACCAAATTTATCCAATGGTTTAGTTCAGTTTTTTAGAAGAACATTGGACATCTCAATTTTTGTTTTGGCAAAACCGAAAAATATTGGTTTGGTTCGGTTTTTGTCCAAAAAAACCATTAAAAACCGAACCGAACCGAACCAATGTATATATACCTCAAAAAATCCAAAAATTGAATCACACTCCATTCTTGTGTCGTTTCATCCGTTTTCTTTCAATTAATTTTAAAGTAACAAAATGAGATTGTTAACTTTATGAATTCTTATTGAGGTGTTGAGAAATTTTAGGGCAAAAAACACTAAAATAGGGGCTCGAACTAGGAAGTAAAATAGCAAAAAAATTGTAAAAAAAAAAAAGACAAAAAAACTGAGAACCGAACCGAAGAGAAACCGAACCAATGGACAACCGAACCGATAGTTTTGTCCTTTATTGGACATTGGTTCGGTTCCTCTTTTGTTAAAACCGATTGGATCGGTTCGGTTCTCGGTTTGGCCTAAAATCGATGAAAATCGAACCGATATCACCCCTAGTGGACATTATTGATGTAGCCAATACACATTTTAATGATAGGGTCTCTGTCCTTTACAATTTTTTTCTTTTAACTATTAGAAAAGTAAAGAGTTTTTTTTTTTTTTTTTTTTTTTGAAGAAAGAAGGAAAGAGACCATTCGATATTTTTTATAAAAAAAAAAAATATGGGGTTCAAACGTCTCCCCTTATCCTGTCAAATAAATAAATAAATGAACAACAATTAAAAATAGAATTTCGTTATTGTTAATTAATCTTTTAGAAGATTTCAGCATTAATTAATCGAGAAGATAGAAAAAGTTTGTTTGGAAGTTTGGTTTAGATAAATCTGCTTCATTTAAAGAATTTATGCATGTATTTGTCTCATTAGATTGTCTTAAAAAAAAAGTCATAGTGATAGAATATTATTTATGCTTTTATTTTAAGAATATAAACATTATATATGGTAAGAAGAGCAAAAGAAGAGAAAATTTCAAATTTAACATAATTGAGAGGAGATGTCATTTATTTAAGGGTAAAATACATTTTTTATCCCTAAAGTTTGAGTTTGGTGTTTATTTGGTTTTCAAAATTTTAAATTAAACATTTTAGTCCGTGAAGTTTGTAAAATGTTTTTAAATGATTCGTTGACCATCAGTTGACTGACGAAAAAATGATATGACAATGACGTGAGATGATTGTATAATGTGGTGACATCTTTTCTCTCTTTCCGTCTATTTCTCATGTGCTTCCTATCTCCTCCTCCGATGAGGTTAGTTTGCTGCCTGACCCTTCTTCGACCAACCATGCCACCAACAATTAAACCGCACTCAAACCCCTCTTCTTTCTTCAAATCTGTTGTCTTCTCACCATCTTATGTGTAATTTCCTTCTAACCACATTAAGAAGATATAACAAATTTCTATGACCATTTCACAACTCAGAGCAATTTTAAGATAAACATTTATTCAAAACTTTTTAATTTAATTAAGGTGGTTTATTTGATTGGAAATAATTTTATGATCATGACCAATGAATTACTATTAAATAATAATTTTATAAAACATTTCGTTAGATTGTGAAAGGAAGCCATCTTGGATTCATTAGGCAACACATGGTGTCATGTCACTTTCATTATTTTTAAATTTTATAATTCTTGTCAAGATTATTTTACAAATTTAGTTCTTACGGTTTAAACTAATTTCAATTTGGGTCCAGAGGTTTTAAAATTTTCAATTTGGTCCTATGGTGTGAACTTAGTAATCCTTATCTCTAATTTTGTTAAAAAGCCACAATCTTTGAAAAATATTTTTGGACTATTGTACCTTTACTTTAATTCCTACATTTACAAACATGTCATTAACATTAAATATCAATAATTATTTTATTATTTATTTTGTTTAGAACAATTATTTTATTATTCATTATTTAAATGTTGAAAGAATAATTTCTCTTCCATTAATTGCAAATGTATTTTGTACTAAAAAATTTCAAATGTATTCCTTTCTTAAAATTAATATGATAAATTTAAAATATTATTTTATAAGTCAATTTAGATTGTAATTGATAAATTTATAGTTATAATACTCATATTTTGTATTGTTGGAATAGAAATTTTGGCCAATAAAAAATTGTCATGTCATTAATTTAAATTAGTGGCAAAATTATTTATTTAATTAGGGATTATTTAAATTTGCAAGTATCCCTAAATTAAATTAAAGTAAATCTCAATATGCAATTGGGTTATATGAAATGTGGGCCAATTTTAGACTAAGCCCAAATAGGAGGCCCTAATCCAGCAAAGCCTAGGCCCAAAGTCAATAAGTCCCAGCTCACAAGGCTAGGCCCTGTTGGGATTTATGCCCTAAAGCCTCGTAATTAATAATTTATTTAATAATAAATAATAATTTTGATTATTTTATTTGTAATATAATATTATCCATTATATGAAAAATCCAAGGTTATTAGTGTAATCTTGAACAGTATGTGGTTGACATACGAGAGGATCATGTTCAAGAAATAACCTAAAGGGTCATAGTATATGGATAAGGTTGGGTGCCTTATCCTGGTAACACTATTGATACGGCCCACTTTGTAATAGTTACAAATGATTTGATCCAAATCATTCATGTGGAGACATGTGAGTGGGGGTATCTTATACAATGAGTTTGTATAAGACTGGACCACGAAATATTTAATCTCTCTTTATAAATCCGTTAATTGAGAAGATTAATATTTCATCAGGATGATCATATGCGACTCGATCTTAATCTTGAGTGAGTTATGAACTCCTGTCTGTGAGGGCTTGTCCTTTGATTTGCATGGGTGAGAGTGGCTTTTGTAGCCGATTCAATATGCCTACCATTTTGGGGACTTGACCAAATAGGGAGCTGGGAACATAATCTCACAAGATGGAATTCACTCATTCCCATATAGGGTAAGCAGATGAGTAGTTCCCTTAAGTGCTGATTTCGGGACTTGAACAATGGGGCCCCACCCTCTCATTGGCCCGAGAGGGACTTAGTTTATAATTAGATTATAAACATATTGTTCATTAGAGGATCAGTGGTACTTAAGGTGCAAGATGTAATTACAGGGGTAAAACGGACTTTTGACCCAGCTGTAATTACGAACAACTTGTGAAGGATCGACTTGCATGTAATGATTATATCTATGGACACAACTTGTCCTACAGTGCATAAGAGTGCAACTCTAGGTCTATAGTGGAGTGACCTATAGTTAATGAATGAAAATTAATTAATTAAAGAGTTTAATTAATTAATTTTGTATCATTGGAGCTTATAATCTGTAGGTCCATAAGGTCCCCTTGCTAGCTCATAGTAACACTAAAAGATCAATTTAGTTGAAAGAAAAATTTGAAATGTTCAAATTTAATATTTAATTTGAAGTGTTCAAATTAATATTTAATATATTAGATATATTAAATATAAAATAGGAAAATATATTTATTGTATTTGATACATTAAATATTAAAATAATTAATATATATTTGATATATTAAATAAAAGATATTTATAGAATTTGAATAAGATTCAAATAAATAAATATCGTAGGAGATTTGAATGAGATTCAAATAAATAAAAGATATATTTTAATATATTAGATATTAAAATATAATATTTTAATAATGGCAAAGATCTTCCCTTGGTCTCTATAAATAGAACCCTTGGGTTGAAGCATTCTGAATAACACACATCTCCTAAATAGAGAGAATTAGAGAATTCTCTCTAAACCTCTTCCTCTTTAATCCCTTGAGGATTTTCTTTCAAGAGGCTCCCACAAGCTTTGATCTTTTGTTAGAGTCATAGCAAGGAAGATTTGGTGGAGGAGATAAAGACCCACCAGAAGAATCTCCATGTTTATTTCAATGTAAGTTTTTGCTTAACCTTATATATTTTGTGTTTAATTCTAAATAAATCAAAGACGATCCAATGCTTCCGCTGCGGGATGAAAAGTTCATTCCTTCAATTGGTATCAGAGCCTCTTTGAGTTTTATTTAGAATTAAATTTTTGTGATGGTGGGTATTTTAATTTATCATATATTTGATATATTTGTGGTTTGCAAATTGATTGTTTAGGCTATTTGGCATTAGATTTATTGCTTTGATTAGATCATTGTAAAACCCATAAAGGTTAGGATTTCCTGTATTTTACTTGAAAGATTACCATTGCTGCAATTTCGATCACCTGTGATGAAGAAGCCGACGACGAAGAGGTGCACGAAAAAAAAAAAAAAAACCGGAAAAATCGAAGTCAATCATATTCGGCTGAAGCTTTATATTATTATTAAACATTTCAGTGTCAGAAAACAGTGTTTGGTTTAGTGGTGAAGAAGGATTCTTGTTATATTCAAGGTCTTGGGTTCAACACTTGGGTAATGTAGTTTTTTCTTTTTAATTTTTGTGGCTGCTGGTATCATAATTGGAAGACAAAATTTAGATTTTTAAACTCTAAATTTGGATGGCCGAACAAGGAAGATATTGAAGACCAAGATATGTCTTGAATTTAAATTATTGTAATTTAAATTATTTTCAATTTCTTAGGATATGCCAAATATCCGGTCAATTTTGCTATTTTTAATTTAAGTATGCATGAGATGTATGTTTTAAATTATTTGATTGTTGCATAAAGTATGCTATTTAAATTTAAAATCCCACCATAGGTTAAGCATGATCATGCATCTTATCTTAATTTTGAATATAATTGTTATATTTAAAAATTATGATTAGGTTGTTTCCTAATAGAATTAAGATTAATTTTTTTTTTAATATAATTGTTATATTGGAAAATTTGATTAGGATGATTCCTAATAGAATTGAGATATTTTCTTAATATGCTTATATTTTCCATATCTTTGAATATAATTGTTATATTTGAAAATTAAATTATGATATTTTCTTTCATAAATGAAATCCATGTTTTCCTAATAGGATTAGGATATATCCAAATGAGATTAGGATTTTCTTAAAATAAAGATGTTTCGAATTCATGCTTTAAATAGTTTAAATTTTGAATTTAATATATCTTTATTTGTTAGAATGTAGGATAATCTTTTAATTTAGTTTTAAATGGTTTAAAATGGTAGAATTTCAAGATTATCCATAGTTTAAGTTTTGAATTTAATTTATCTTCTATTTTTCTAAATAGAATTAGAATAAAATATCAAGGATTATCTTTTAATTTAAAGAGTTTAAAATGATGGATTTTTAAGACTATCCAAGTGAATTATTTTAATAAGATTAAAAATATTTATGTTCATTAATCTAATAATTAATAGTTAATTAAAGATTAATGAATTTGAAAATAAAAATTGACTATAAGGGAACTCTGTCTATGGAAGGTTCTGTCTAGACTGGGGTATTTAAGCTGACCGAAAGGGAACACCTCTAACTGGGAACCGACCTGGGAGTTGAATTAGTCAAATTTTATTTATTTTCACTAAGCATGCTCATAATGTTATTATTATTTTTAAATAGTTTAAAAACTTAGTAATTCACATTAAAATCAATCTAACAACATAAGGGTTATGAAAGGTAGATTGAGGAACTTAGATAAATGAGATTAGCCTAATTTGTCTGAGTAAGAGAAAATCCTATTTCAAAATACTTAGTGGGAGAAGGACACATGTCAAAATCCAACGGTCTCTATTATTTATTCACAATGTGAGATTCATGTGGGGCCTCGTGGCGGCTTTTGGACCGTCCTCCCTACGGAAGGTGTTTGCATGGATCAATATCAGGGTGAATCTTTTGAGAAAGTATTATAGTAAGTGGGAGAAGGAAATGTGTCAACATATCCTACGGTCTCCATCATTAGTTTACATCGTGAGATTCATGTTGGGCCTCGTGGCGGCTTTTGGACCGTCCCCCTACGGAAGGTGTTTGCATGAGTCAATATCAAGGTGAACTCCTGAGAAGGATAGGATTGTAGTTTTGTTTCCAATACTTGACCTACCCTACGGCAGCACTTGTTGGGATAAAACTACAAAATCTAAAATGATGGGTCACACTTACAAAGGGCTTATTAAGGTTGTTAATGATGTCCTTGACCAAACTAATGGTAACTAAATATTATAGAATAAGAGTTATTCTAGTATAATACTTGGTTGAGATTGTCTCAGTTTAGTGAAGGAATATTTGACCTACCCTACGGCGGCACTTGTTTTAACTCACTAAAGTACCATAGCATTAGAAATGATTTATAGGGTTCATTTTTACAAAATATTTGATTTCTATGCTAAAATTGAATGGATAATTGTTTGCATGATGTTAAATTATATATATATTTCAATATTATGTCAGTTTCTCTCATAATTTTTAATTTTATTACTGATAATCAAAATTGAGAAATTTTATTACTTGGAAAAGTAACATTAACACTATAATGGTAGTGTAAAATATTTTTTTGTCTTTATTGAGAAATGTTCTCAAAACCTGTTGCTAATGCTATTCGAATTGTTCGTGAAGCACATGATTAATGAATCAAAAGTAAACGAGATAGCTTGTATGTACTCTCCTAGTTGACATGTTAGATGTCAAGTTTAGAAGATAAAGAAAATGACAACAACATATGAGATGTTGAAGTTAACATAAGCTAAATTTAGAAAAATGTCTAAATGATCTCGAAGATTAAGTATTACAAAATTCCAAGAAAAGAAACCAAATGATTGAAGCTATATAAAAGGAAATAGTTCCTAAATTAGCTGGGACAATCATAAAAAGAGGAATTTTTTGAAATACCTCTAAGAAGAAAAATATAAATGAAAGTAAATTTGATTTACTAGATTTTTGGTGGAATATAAATAATGCCACCTAGATAGTCGATAAAAGATCTACTATCAAGATTTATTCTTCATTACATTTAATATGTAATTTTTGGAAAATACTTAACATGTAAAATAGTTTCTACAAGTTAGCACCAGGAAGCCTATCTCAATTAGTGTAGTGGGAGACATTAAGATGTCATTAAGTAAAATTGTTACATAATGCTGAATATGGTGTTCAATTTCTCGAACTTTATTACAAAAATGTTCATATAGTATGAATTACTTTAAAGTATGAAAGTTTATATTTTCAAAATTGTTTGAAAATACATTCAGCTGAAAATAAGAACAATTTGTATATGTTAAAAATGTTGACATATACTATACTACAAAATACTGAGATATTCAGGATTATAGAATCCAAAATAAAAAGGCATTGTTTTCTCCTAAAAGATGATACTTGATTTTGGCTGTTAAGGTTGATTAACATCAACTTGAATAGAATGAAAAGACTAGTAAGAAGTAATTCTCTAAAAGTTAGTTAATTACTTTACATGTCTGTAGATCTTGCCTTTCATGCAAGATAATCATTGGGCCTTTATTAGATAGGGCTAAAAAGCCAAAGAATACTTTGGGCTTACACATTCTGACCCAAGTGGTCTGGTGAATATAAAAGTCAAATAAAGTCATGAATATTTCATCACTCTAGTTGATGATCATTCAAGGTATAAGTATATTTACCTAATACAACATAAGTCTAAATTTTTGAAAAGTTCAAGAAAATTAAGACTAAAGTTATAAAAAAAAAAAAAAAATCGATTAGGTAATTAAATCTATCAAGATATTATGATCAGATCATAATGGAAAGTACATGAACCTTACGTACTAAAACTAATTGATAGAAAATGGATTTTTATCCCAATTATCTTAATACCAAGTACAATTTTGTGAAATTGTGCTACAAGAGGAGAAACAAGACCTTGTTAGACATGGTCACATCAGTAATGAGTTACACACCATAACCATACTCCAGTTAGGAAATGCAATAGAGATTGCATGGTGAACATGATTCCCTCTAAAAGTGTCTACGAGACAATTTTAAAGATTATAGAAGAGTAGTAAAGCTAGTTTACAACACTTCACTATTTGGGAATGTTAAGCTCACATGCTGAACACATGCCTAAAAAACTTGCATATGTTCAAAGATAAGCCTAAGTGTAGGTCACCTCTAAGGAGTATAAAGTGGTCTTTTATGTAGTCCTAAAATGAATAAGGTATTTGTATGACAAATATCAATTTTATAAGAAATGTCAAATAAAAGACTACAAACCTTTAATAAGGTGAGATAGTGTTAATAAATTAGTTCCAAGTGAAGCCACTAAATAGTTAACAAAAGTTGTTAACAATTTAATTATATTTGAAAGTCAAATGGATCCCAGTCATGAATTGGATAAGCCTCATCATAGTGGGAGAGTTATGAGATGACTCAACCTTTACAAGGACTTAATTGAAGTCCAAATTGTCATGTTAGATGACAAAGTTAAAGGCATATTACTTGCAAAATGAGACTAATGGCAAAGGGTTATACCTAATAGGAGAAAGTAGACTGTGAGTAGATTTTCTCACTTGTTGCCATACTGAAGTTTGTAAGCATTATTTAATTCATTGTTGCATATGTGATATAAAAATGAATGTTTAGAATTCTTTTATGAAAAGAAATCTTAGATAATGCATCTACACAAATCAATCAGATATGTTTATTTTCAAAGATCAAAAGCAAAAAGTTTGCGAAATAGTAAAGGTTTATTTATGAAATGAATTTTACCATTAGATCTGTGAATATAAGGTTTGATAAAAGTATCAAAATCTATGACTTTGGATAAATATTAATGAAGCTTGTATAGACAAGAAAATCATTAATGGCTTAGTGGATTTTTCTCATCTTTTATGTTGGTGATATTTTTACCCATTATGAATGATGTAAGATGTCTAACATAAAACGTTGATTCAGTAACCAATTCCAAATAAGTGATTTGGAATGACTCAGTATATTTTAAATGTCCAAAATGAAGATTTTAAGGACAAAATGTTAACCTTGTCTCAAACATCTTATATTGACAAAATTGTTGTCAAATATTTGATTTTTATGTCTAAGAAAGCGTATCTTAAGACACCTCAAATGTTGAGAGTATATGATATGCATAAATGAGACTGAACATTTAATATACAATTGGTTAGCATATATCAGTTAAACGAATGGTATGACCATTGAGTAGAAAATTAAAAACTTTCTCAAATTATCTATGGATGATGAGAAATTTTTGTGTATGCAGTTGAAGATTTGATCTTTACAAGATACACTGGTTCTTGCAAAGATATAGGAAATCTATGTAAAAATAAATCTTACCCTAGGTGGTGGAGTATGGTATATAAGTTAAATTGTTTTGCTTGTGAAGCAAGAAAAGGACTTGTATGACTCAAATAGTTCCTTAAAGATTTGAAAGGTGTTTCAGATATGATTTAGTCTATCCTCTTTATTATGATAATACTGGTGCAAAGACTAATATTAAGGAAATTAGAAAACACCAATGTATAGGGAACCATATCGAGAGAGAGAAAGCATCATGGTAGTGACCAAGATGGCTTTTAGCGGCAGTTCTTTGGATCTATATAAAGAGACTCTCCAGGCTAAAGTGTTTGAGGGTCACCTAGGATGTCTAGGATTACGAGACATGTCTCATCTTTGCTAGGGCAAGTGGGAGAACATGTTGGTATAGAGTATGCCCTAGGATACATGTCTCGTCGGCTTTAGTGCAAGTGGGAGATTGTTGGGATTTATGCCCTAAAGCCTCGTAATTAATAATTTATTTAATAATAAATAATAATTTTGATTATTTTATTTGCAATATAATATTATCCATTATATGAAAAATCCAAGGTTCTTAGTGTAATCTTGAACAGTATGTGGTTGACATACGAGAGGATCATGTTCAAGAAATAACCTAAAGGGTCATAGTATATGGATAAGGTTGGGTGCCTTATCTTGGTAACACTATTGATACGGCCCACTTTGTAATAGTTACAAATGATTTGATCCAAATCATTCATGTGGAGACATGTGAGTGGGGGTATCTTATACAATGAGTTTGTATAAGACTGGACCACGAAATATTTAATCTCTCTTTATAAATCCGTTAATTGAGAAGATTAATATTTCATCAGGATGATCATATGCGACTCGATCTTAATCTTGAGTGAGTTATGAACTCCTGCCTATGACGGCTTGTCCTTTGATTTGCATGGGTGAGAGTGGCTTTTGTAGCCGATTCAATATGCCTACCATTTTGGGGACTTGACCAAATAGGGAGCTGGGAACATAATCTCACAAGATGGAATTCACTCCTTCCCATATAGGGTAAGTAGATGAGTAGTTCCCTTAAGTGCTGATTTCGGGACTTGAACAATGGGGCCTCACCCTCTCATTGGCCCGAGAGGGACTTAGTTTATAATTAGATTATAAACATATTGTTCATTAGAGGATCAGTGGTACTTAAGGTGCAAGATGTAATTACAGGGGTAAAACGGACTTTTGACCCAGCTGTAATTACGAACAACTTGTGAAGGATCGACTTGCATGTAATGATTATATCTATGGACACAACTTGTCCTACAGTGCATAAGAGTGCAACTCTAGGTCTATAGTGGAGTGACCTATAGTTAATGAATGAAAATTAATTAATTAAAGAGTTTAATTAATTAATTTTGTATCATTGGAGCTTATAATCTGTAGGTCCATAAGGTCCCCTTGCTAGCTCATAGTAACACTAAAAGATCAATTTAGTTGAAAGAAAAATTTGAAATGTTCAAATTTAATATTTAATTTGAAGTGTTCAAATTAATATTTAATATATTAGATATATTAAATATAAAATAGGAAAATATATTTATTGTATTTGATACATTAAATATTAAAATAATTAATATATATTTGATATATTAAATAAAAGATATTTATAGAATTTGAATAAGATTCAAATAAATAAATATCGTAGGAGATTTGAATGAGATTCAAATAAATAAAAGATATATTTTAATATATTAGATATTAAAATATAATATTTTAATAATGGCAAAGATCTTCCCTTGGTCTCTATAAATAGAACCCTTGGGTTGAAGCATTCTGAATAACACACATCTCCTAAATAGAGAGAATTAGAGAATTCTCTCTAAACCTCTTCCTCTTTAATCCCTTGAGGATTTTCTTTCAAGAGGCTCTCACAAGCCTTGATCTTTTGTTAAAGTCATAGCAAGGAAGATTTTGTGGAGGAGATAAAGACCCGCCAGAAGAATCTCCATGTTTATTTCAATGTAAGTTTTTGCTTAACCTTATATATTTTGTGTTTAATTCTAAATAAATCAAAGACGATCCAATGCTTCCGCTGCGGGATGAAAAGTTCATTCCTTCAGGCCCAAGTTTAATCAGACTCAGTCTAAGGACCAAGCCCAAAGTCCACTAGGCCCAATCCAATAGTCAGGCCCAAGCCCACTTGGGGCCTTGGGGAACTCTATAAATAGAGAGCTCCCTCATCCATTTTGGGGTTTAGAAATTTGAGATCTCAGAGAGAATTCAGAAACAAAGGCTAGAAAACTATTTAAGCTCTTGAAGATCAAACACCTCCTGAACAAAGAACACTTCCTCGAAGATTAAGAACACTCATTCGAGATCCCAAGAATCCATTGAAGCTTCAATCTCGAGAATAAGCTCTACATCCCTCGAGTGAAACATACAAGCAAGAGAGAGAATCAGAGGATCAAGTACTAGAGATTGTATTCCACTACATTCAAATCAATACAAATACAAAGTTTCATTTGCACGTGTTCTTATTTCTTCACTGAAATTTACGTGCGAACAAATTGGCACGCCCAGTGGGACCATCTCTACCTCTCATCTCTTTCTCTTCCAAGTAACGCAATGACACCAAAGAAAGCTGCATCGAAGTCTACTGCTTCAAGCAACACATACATAGGACCAGTTACTCGCAGTCGATCTCAAGGGGTTGAAATAAACGAAGATCGAACCCCTGACGCGATTGCAAACAGAATTGTTAAACTGATCGAAGAATCTTCCAAGGACAAGGTTGTTGTCAAGGACAACCCGCTGTTTGATTAATTCACTCATACTGGCAGTCAATCGAAAACGGCGTCAAATCCAGATGTGATGTCTGTAATGATGGCCGATGTGGAATCCAATGAGAGGATGGCAGAGATGGAAAGGAAGATCAACCTTCTGATGAAGACAGTCAAAGAAAGGGACCAAGAGATTGCCTATCTGAAGAATCAAATGTAAAATCGAGAAGTTGCTGAGTCGAGTCAGACCCCTACTGCGAAGAAGACTGACAAGGGGAAGACTATTATCCAAGAAGATCAATCACAAAACTCGACTTCGGTTGCTTCCTTGTCCGTCCAGCAGCTGCAGGATATGATTATGAGCTCCATTAGAGCTCAGTATGGCGGACCCACCCAAAATTCTCTCATGTACTCTAAACCATACACTAACAGAATTGACAACTTAAGAATGCCCGTGGGATACCAACCTCCAAAATTCCAGTAGTTCGATGGGAAGGGTAATCCTAAGCAGCATGTGGCTCACTTTGTTGAGACATGCGAGAATGCTGGAACTCACGGCGACCTTCTGGTCAAGCAGTTCGTCCACACCTTGAAAAGGAATGCCTTCGACTGATATACTGATCTAGAGCCCGAGACAATCGATAGTTAGGAAAAATTTGAAAGAGAGTTCCTTAATCGCTTCTACAGTACGAGACGAACTGTCAGCATGATGGAGCTCACAAATACGAAACAGCGAAAAGGCGAGCCTGTCGTCGATTACATCAATCGCTTGAGAGCTCTAAGTCTTGACTGCAAAGACCGTCTCACCGAACTGTCTGCTGTAGCGATGTGCATCCAAGGTATGCACTAAGGATTGCTTTACATCTTACAGGGCATAAAACCCTGCAGCTTTGAAGAGTTAGCAACTTGAGCTCAAGACATGGAGCTAAGCATTGCTGCTAGAGGAAGTAAAGACATTTTAGTCCCCGAGGTGACAAAGGAAATGAAGGAAGTGAAAAGCACCGAAAAAGTTTCAAAGGGTGCTACTGCCAAGCAATCTATGGTCGTCAACACGACCCCTTTAAAGTTTACTCCGAAAGGAAAAGAAATCAAGACGGATCAACGACCAGGTGGAGGCGAGAGACATCGCCTAACTTTGAAAGAGAGGCAAGAAAAGGTTTATCCATTTCCAGACTCAAATGTTCCAGACATGCTGGAACAATTGCTGAAAAAACAACTTATTCAGCTGCCTGAATGCAAACGGCCGGAGGAGTTAGGAAAGGTGAATGATCCTAACTACTGCAAATACCACCGAGTCATTAGCCACCCCGTGGAGAAATGTTTCGTGCTGAAAGGGGTGATTATGAGGTTAGCTCGTGAGAGGAAAATCGAGCTAGATCTTGATGAGGTGGCCCAAGCAAATCATGCGGCTATAATGACTCATCTTAAGGTTCAGTCACCTCAAGTCCGCTTTATAAGCAAACATAAGTCTTAATTCGATTCGGATCCTTTGAGTCTATTGTTGTTTGGTCAAAGGAAGAACCCCCGAGCAAGAATCATCAAGAGAAAGACTTCCAAAAGAAGGACGTTCAAAGAAAGAATAAACAGTCTAAAGATGAAAACGAAGGCTGGACTGTTGTGACTCGTCGCAAGAAGAGACAACAAAGTTATGCTAAAAAGGAATCTCGGCTATTTCGAGAGCATAAAAGAAAAAGGAAGTCACAGAAAAAGATAGGGAAAAAGACTATAAGGAAGCCCGACTGTGTTGTGGAGGAAGATGAAGACCTCTTTCATCCTCGACAATCAGTGACTCTACAAGAATTCTTTCCAAAGAATTTTCTAAGTAATGGCCAAGAAGAGGATCTTGACGTGGTTGCATGCAATGTTGTCAGCGCAAGTGAAGATCCCTCAAGCTCGTCTGAGGGTGCAACTGAGTTAGAAAACTTATCCTCTTTCAGTATAGAGGACTTGTTGTCACTCCCTCATGCAGCTAAAAGCGCTCTTATTGAGGCACTGATAGACTCCGACAGTGCAAGTGCTGAAGGGAATAATCGAATTAAACCCACAGCGGAAGCATAGGAATCGTCTTTGATTTATTTAGAATTAAACTAAAATACAAGGGTTAAGCAATAAAAACCTTGAAAATATGGAGATTCTTCTGGCAGGTCTTTATCTCCTCCACAAAGTTTTCCTTGCTATGACTCTAACAAAAGATCAAGGCTTGTGGGAGCCTCTTGAAAGAAAATCCTCAAGGGATTAAAGAGGAAGAGGTTTAGAGAGAATTCTCTAATTCTCTCTTTGAGGAGATGTGTGTTGTTCAGAATACTTCAACCCAAGGGTTCTATTTATAGAGACCAAGGGAAGATCTTTGCCATTATTACAATATTATATTTTAATATCTAATATATTAAAATATATCTTTTATTTATTTGAATCTCATTCAAATCTCCTACGATATTTATTTATTTAAATCTTATTCAAATTCTATATATATCTTTTATTTAATATATCAAATATATATTAATTATTTTAATATTTAATGTATCAAATACAATAAATATATTTTCCTCTTTTATATTTAATATATCTAATATATTAAATATTAATTTGAACACTTCAAATTAAATATTAATTTGAACATTTCAAATTTTTCTTTCAACTAAATTGATCTTTTAGTGTTACTATGAGCTAGCAAGGGGACCTTATGGACCTACAGATTATAAGCTCCAATGATACAAAATTAATTAATTAAACTCTTTAATTAATTAATTTTCATTCATTAACTATAGGTCACTCCACTATAGACCTAGAGTTGCACTTTTATGCACTGTAGGACAAGTTGTGTCCATAGATATAATCATTACATGCAAGTCAATCCTTCACGAGTTGTTCGTAATTACAGCTGGGTCAAAAGTCCGTTTTACCCCTATAATTACATCTTGCACCTTAAGTACCACTGAATCTCTAATGAACAATATGTTTATAATCTAATTATAAACTAAGTCCCTCTCGGGCCAATGAGAGGGTGGGGCCCCATTGTTCAAGTCCCGAAATCAGCATTTAAGGGAACTACTCATCTACTTACCCTATATGGGAAGGAGTGAATTCCATCTTGTGAGATTATGTTCCCAGCTCCCTATTTGGTCAAGTCCCCAAAATGGTAGGCATATTGAATCGGCTACATAAGCCACTCTCACCCATGCAAATCAAAGGACAAGCTCTCACAGGCAGGAGTTCATAAGTCACTCAGGATTAAGATCGAGTCGCATATGATCATCCTGATGAAATATTAATCTTCTCAATTAACGGATTTATAAAGAGAGATTAAATATTTCGTGGTCCAGTCTTATACAAACTCATTGTATAAGATACCCCCACTCACATGTCTCCACATGAATGATTTGGATCAAATCACTCGTAACTATTACAAAGTGGGTCGTATCAATAGTGTTACCAGGATAAGGCACCCAACCTTATCCATATACTATGACCTTTTAGGTTATTTCTTGAACATGATCCTCTCGTATGTCAACCACATACTGTTCAAGATTACACTAATAACCTTGGATTTTTCATATAATGGATAATATTATATTGAAAATAAAATAATCAAAATTATTATTAATTATTAAATAAATTATTAATTACGAGGCTTTAGGGCATAAATCCCAACAATCTCCCACTTGCACTAAGCCGGCGAGACATGTATCCTAGGGCATACTCTATACCCAACATGTTCTCCCACTTGCCCTAGCAAAGATGAGACATGTCTCGTAATCCTAGACATTCTAGGTGACCCTCAAACACTTTAGCCTGGAGAGTCTCTTTATATAGATCCAAAGAACTGCCGTTAAAAGCCATCTTGATCACTACCATGATGCTTTCTCTCTCTCGATATGATTCCCTATACAATGGTGTTTTCTAATTTCATTAATATTAGTCTTTGCACCAGTATTATCATAATAAAGAGGATAGACTAAATCATATCTG
Organism: Trichosanthes truncata; assembly: GCA_033996785.1. Taxonomy (NCBI): domain Eukaryota; kingdom Viridiplantae; phylum Streptophyta; class Magnoliopsida; order Cucurbitales; family Cucurbitaceae; genus Trichosanthes; species Trichosanthes truncata. The sequence goes on along the minus strand of JAWPNB010000004.1, from coordinate 37,986,428 downwards.
AAACACCTTTCAGATCTTTAAGGAACTATTTGAGTCATACAAGTCATTTTCTTGCTTCACAAGCAAAACAATTTAACTTATATACCATACTCCACCACCTAGGGTAAGATTTATTTTTACATAGATTTCTTAAATCTTTGCAAGAACCAGTGTATCTTGTAAAGATCAAATCTTTAACTGCATACACAAAAATTTCTCATCATCCATAGATAATTTGAGAAAGTTTTTAATTTTCTACTCAATAGTCATACCATTCGTTTAACTGATATATGCTAACCAATTGTATATTAAATGTTCAGTCTCATTTATGCATATCATATACTCTCAACATTTGAGGTGTCTTAAGATACACTTTCTTAGACATAAAAATCAAATATTTGACAACAATTTTGTCAATATAAGATGTTTGAGACAATGTTAACATTTTGTCCTTAAAATCTTCATTTTGGACATTTAAAATATACTGAGTCATTCCAAATCACTTATTTGGAATTGGTTACTGAATCAACTTTTTATGTTAGACATCTTACATCATTCATAATGGGTAAAAATATCACCAACATAAAACATGAGAAAAATCCACTAAGCCATTAATGATTTTCTTGTCTATACAAGCTTCATTAATATTTATCCAAAGTCATAGATTTTGATACTTTTATCAAACCTTATATTCACAGATCTAATGGTAAAATTCATTTCATAAATAAACCTTTACTATTTCGCAAACCTTTTGCTTTTGATCTTTGAAAATAAACATATCTGATTGATTTGTGTAGATGCATTATCTAAGATTTCTTTTCATAAAAGAATTCTAAACATTCATTTTCATATCCCATATGCAACAATGAATTAAATAATACTCACAGACTTTAGTATGACAACAAGTGAGAAAGTTTACTCTTAGTCTACTTTCTCCTATTAGGTCTAACCCTTTGCCATTAGTCTCACTTTGAGAGTAATAAACCTTCAACTTTGTCATCTAACATGACAATTTGGGCTTCAATTAAGTCCTTGTAAATGTTGAGTCATCTCATAACTCTCCCACTACGATGAGGCTTATCCAATTCATGACTAGGATCCATTTGACTTTCAAATATAATTAAATTGTTAACAGCTTTTGTTAACTATTTAGTGGCTTCTCTTGGAACCAATTTATTAACACTATCTCACCTTATTAAAGGTTTGTAGTCTTTTATTTGACATTTCTTATAAAATTGATATTTGTCATACAAATACCTTATTCGTTTTAGAACTACATAAAAGACCACTTTATACTCCTTAGGGGTGGCCTACACTTAAGCTTATCTTTGAACATATACAAGCTTTTCAGGCATGTTTCAACACGTGAGCTTAACATTCCCAAATGGTGAAGTGTTGTAAAGCAGCTTTACTACTTTTCTATAATCTTTAAAATTGTCTCGTAGACACTTTTCGAGGGAATCATGTTCACCATGCAATCTCTATTGCATTTCCTAACCGGAGTATGGTAATGGTGTGTAACTCATTACTGGTGTGACCATGTCTAACAAGGTCTCGTTTCTCCTCTTGCAGCACAATTTCACAAAATTGCACTTGGTATTAAGATAATTTGGGATAAAAACCCATTTTCTATCAATTAGTTTTAGTACGTAAGGTTCCTATACTTTCTATTATGATCTGATCATAATATCTTGATAGATTTAATTACCTAATCGATTTTTAAACTTTAGTCTTAATTTTCTTGAACATTTCAAAAATTTAGACTTATGTTGTATTAGGTAAAGATACTTGTACCTTGAATGATCATCAACTAGAGTGATGAAATATTAATGACTTTATTTGACCTTTACATTCACCAGACCACTTAGGTCAGAATGTGTAAGCCCAAAGTATTCTTTGGCGTTCTAGCCCTTTCTAATAAATGCTCAATGATTATCTTGCATGAAATGCAAGATCTACAGACAAGTAAAGTAATTAACTAACTTTTTAGAGAATTACCTCTTACTAGTCTTTTCATTCTATTCAAGTTGATGTTAATCAACCTTAACAGCCAAAGTCAAGTATCATCTTTTAGGAGAAAATAATGTCTTTCTATTTTGGATTTTATAATCCTGAATATCTCAGTATTTTGTAGTATAGTATATGCCAACATTTTTAACATATACAAATTGCTCTTATTTTCAGCTGAATGTATTTTCAAACAATTTTGAAAATATAAACTTTCATACTTCAAAGTAATTCATACTATATGAACATTTTTGTAATAAAGTTCGAGAAATTGAATTTCTCTTATGGTTACTAAAAATATCATATTCAGCATTATGTAACAATTTTTACTTAATGACATCTTAATGTCTTCCACTACACTAACTGAGATAGGCTTCCTGGTGCTAACTTGTAGAAAATATTCTACATGTTAAGTATTTTCCAAGAATTACATATTAAATGTAATGAAGAATAAATCTTGATAGTGGATCTTATATCAACTATCTAGGTGGCGTTATTTATTCTCTACCAAAAATCTAGTAAATCAAATTTACTTTCATCTATATTATTCTTCCCGTAGAGGTATTTCAAAAATTCTTCTCATTGTGACTGTCCTGACTAATTTAGGAACTATTTCCTTGTATATAGCTTCAGTCATTTTGTTTGTTTTCTTGGAATTTTGTAATATTTAAATTCGAGATCATTTAGATAATTTCTAAATTTAGCTCATGTTGACTTCAACATCTCATATGTTGTTGTCATTTTCTTTATCTTCTAACCTTGACATCTAACATGTCAACTAGGAGAATACGTACAAGCTATCTCGTTTACTTTTGATTCATTAATCATGTGCTTCATGAACAATTCGAATAGCATTAGCAATAGGTTTTGAGAATATTTCTCAATAAAGACAAATTCAAAATTTTACACTACCATTATAGTGTTAATGTTACTTTTCCAAGTAATAAAATTTCTCAATTTTGACTTATCAGTAATAGAATTAAAATTATGAGAGAAACTGACAGAATATTGAAATATATAGTATATAATTTAACATCATGCAAATAATTATCCATTCAATTTTAGCATAGAAATCAAACAATTTGAAAAAAAAATGAACCCTATAAATCATTTCTAATGCTATGGTACTTTAGTGAGTTAGAACAAGTGCCGCCGTAGGGTAGGTCAAGTATTCCTTCACTAAACTGAGACAATCCCAACCAAGTATTATACCAGAATAACTCTTATTCCTATAATATTTAGTTACCATTAGTTTGGTCAAAGACATCATTAACAACTTTAATGAGCCATTTGTAAGTGTGACCCATAATTTTAGATCCCGTAGTTTTATCCCAACAAGTGCCGCCGTAGGGTAGGTCAAGTATTGGAAACAAAACTACAATCCTATCCTTCTCAGGAGTTCACCCTGATATTGACCCATGCAAACACCTTCCGTAGGGGGACGGTCCAAAAGCCGCCATGAGGCCCCGCATGAATCTCACGATGTGAACCAATGATGGAGACCGTAGGATATGTTGACACATTTCCTTCTCCCACTTACTATAATACTTTCTCAAAATATTCACCCTGATATTGATCCATGCAAACACCTTCCGTAGGGAGGACGGTCCAAAAGCCGCCACGAGGCCCCACATGAATCTCACGTTGTGAATCAATAATAGAGACCGTTGGATTTTTGACATGTGTCCTTCTCCCACTAAGTATTTTGAAATAGGGTTTTCTATTACTTAGAAAAATTAGGCTAATCTCATTTATCTAAGTTCCTCAATCTACCTTTCATAACCTTTATGTTGTTAGATTGATTTTAATGTGAATTACTAAGTTTTTAAAACTATTTAAAAAATAATAATAACATTATGAGCATGCTTAGTAAAAATAAATAAAATTTGACTAATTCAACTCCCAGGTCGGTTCCCAGTTAGAGGTGTTCCCTTTCGATCAGCTTAAATACCCCAGTCTAGACAGAACCTTCCATAGACAGAGTTCCCTTATAGTCAATTTTTATTTTCAAATTTATTAATCTTTAATTAACTATTAATTTTTAGATTAATGAACATAAATTTTTTTTTTAATCTTATTAAAAAATAATTCACTTGGATAGTCTTAAAAATCCATCATTTTAAACTCTTTAAATTAAAAGATAATCCTTGATATTTTATTCTAAGTCTATTTAGAAAAATAGAAGATAAATTAAATTCAAAACTTAAACTATGGATAATCTTGAAATTCTACCATTTTAAACCATTTAAAACTAAATTAAAAGATTATCATAAATTCTAACAAATAAAGATATATTAAATTCCAATTTTAAACTATTTAAAACATGAATTCGAAATATCTTTATTTTAAGAAAATCCTAATCTCATTAGGATATATCATAATCCTATTAGGAAAACATGGATTTCATTTATGAAAGAAAATATCCTAATTTAATTTTCAAATATAACAATTATATTCAAAGATATGGAAAATATAAGCATATTAAGAAAATATCTCAATTCTATTAGGAATCATCCTAATCAAATTTTCCAATATAACAATTATATTAAAAAATAAGATAAGATGCATGATCATGCTTAACCTATGGTGGGATTTTAAATTTAAATAACATACTTTATGCAACAATCAAATAATTTAAAACATACATCTCATGCATAATTAAATTTAAAAATAGCAAAATTGACCGGCATATTTGACATATCCTAAGAAATTGAAAATAATTTAAATTACAATAATTTAAATCAAGACATATCTTGGTCTTCAATATCTTCCTTGTTTGGCCATCCAAATTTAGATTTTAAAAACCTAAATCTTGTCTTCCAATTATGGTACCAGCAGTCATAAAAATAAAAAAATGAAAAACTGCATTACCCAAGTGTTGAACCCAAGACCTTGAGTATAACAAGAAGCTTCATTCACCACTAAACCAAACACTGTTTTCGAATACAGGAATGTTTAATAATAATATAAAGCTTCAGCCGAATATGATTGACTTCGATTTTTTCGTTTTTTTTTTTCGTGCACCTCTTCGTCGTCAGCTTCTTCAGCGCATGTGATCGAAAATTGCAGCAATGGTAATCATTCAAGTAAAATACATGAAATCATAACCCTTATGGGTTTTACAATGATCTAATCAAAGCAATAAATCTAATGCCAAATAGCCTAAACAATCAATTTGCAAACCACAAATATATCAAATATATGATAAATTAAAATACCCACCATAAAAAAAATTTAATTCTAAATAAAACTCAAAGAGGATCTGATACCAATTGAAGGGAATAATCGAATTAAACCCACAGCAGAAGCATATGAATCGTCTTTGATTTATTTAGAATTAAACTAAAATACAAGGGTTAAGCAATAAATACCTTGAAAATATGGAGATTCTTCTGGCGGGTCTTTATCTCCTCCACCAAGTCTTCCTTGCTATGACTCTAACAAAAGATCAAGGCTTGTGGGAGCCTCTTGAAAGAAAATCCTCAAGGGATTAAAGAGGAAGAGGTTTAGAGAGAATTCTCTAATTCTCTCTTTGAGGAGATGTGTGTTGTTCAGAATGCTTCAACCCAAGGGTTCTATTTATAGAGACCAAGGGAAGATCTTTGCCATTATTAAAATATTATATTTTAATATCTAATATATTAAAATATATCTTTTATTTATTTGAATCTCATTCAAATCTCATATTTATTTATTTGAATCTTATTCAAATTCTATAAATATCTTTTATTTAATATATCAAATATATATTAATTATTTTAATATTTAATGTATCAAATACAATAAATATATTTTCCTCTTTTATATTTAATTATATAATATATTAAATATTAATTTGAACACTTCAAATTAAATATTAATTTGAACATTTCAAATTTTTCTTTCAACTAAATTGATCTTTTAGTGTTACTATGAGCTAGCAAGGGGACCTTATGGACCTACAGATTATAAGCTCCAATGATACAAAATTAATTAATTAAACTCTTTAATTAATTAATTTTCATTCATTAACTATAGGTCACTCCACTATAGACCTAGAGTTGCACTTTTATGCACTGTAGGACAAGTTGTGTCCATAGATATAATCATTACATGCAAGTCGATCCTTCACGAGTTGTTCGTAATTACAGCTGGGTCAAAAGTCCGTTTTACCCCTATAATTACATCTTGCATCTTAACTACCACTGATTCTCTAATGAACAATATGTTTATAATCTAATTATAAACTAAGTCCCTCTCGGGCCAATGAGAGGGTGGGGCCCCATTGTTCAAGTCCCGAAATCAACATTTAAGGGAACTACTCATCTACTTACCCTATATGGGAAGGAGTGAATTCCATCTTGTGAGATTATGTTCCCAGCTCCCTATTTGGTCAAGTCCCCAAAATGGTAGGCATATTGAATCGGCTACAAAAGCCACTCTCACCCATGCAAATCAAAGGACAAGCTCTCACAGGCAGGAGTTCATAAGTCACTCAGGATTAAGATCGAGTCGCATATGATCATCCTGATGAAATATTAATCTTCTCAATTAACGGATTTATAAAGAGAGATTAAATATTTCGTGGTCCAGTCTTATACAAACTCATTGTATAAGATACCCCCACTCACATGTCTCCACATGAATGATTTGGATCAAATCATTTGTAACTATTACAAAGTGGGCCGTATCAATAGTGTTACCAGGATAAGGCACCCAACCTTATCCATATACTATGACCCTTTAGGTTATTTCTTGAACATGATCCTCTCGTATGTCAACCCACATACTGTTCAAGATTACACTAATAACCTTGGATTTTTCATATAATGGATAATATTATATTGAAAATAAAATAATCAAAATTATTATTAATTATTAAATAAATTATTAATTACGAGGCTTTAGGGCATAAATCCCAACAAGTGCTCCAACTTCTATGGCACATACATGCACGTCGTGTTGTATGTCAATCAACTTTACGGATGAGGACCTGCTGTTGGGGTCGAAGCCTCACAATAGACCACTGTTTGTCTCAGGGTACATTCGAGAGCAAAGAGTTGGTCAAATCCTTATCGACGATGGATCAACTGTCAACATAATGCCTAAGTCGACAATGAAGCAGTTAGGCATCTTGATGGAAGAGTTGTCAAAGAGCAAACTGGTGATCCAAGGCTTTAACCAAGGTGGGAAACGAGTCATAGCATGGTACGCTTAGAGCTCATCATTGGAGAATTAAAGGCTGATACTCTGTTCCACGTCATAGACTCCAAGACCACTTGCAAGCTGCTACTGGGTCGTCCTTAGATTTATGGAAACGGGGTCGTAACTTCTACGTTGCATCAGTGCTTCAAGTTTTACCAGGATGGCATCAAGAAGGTGGAAGCAGACACTAATCCATTTTCGGAAGCCGAGTCCCATTTTGCTGATGTAAAGTTCTATATGAAGGGTGACGACGTGGGAGAAACTGTACCAGCCAAGATCCCTTTGATCAAAAGTGGTAGTGAATCCAAGTCAACCCCAAAAAGAGGGGAAGCCTCTACGAGCTCTACAAAGTCCAAGGTTTTGAAAGATGAGAAAACTTCAAGTGTTTCTGTCTTACGCTATGTCCCCTTGTCGCGACGTAAGAAGGGGGAATCACATTTGAGAGTTGGGGATATTGAAATCTTGAAGGAAAACTTTGTCACGCCTCTCATGAAGATAACAAAGCAGGAGGTCAAGAAACCTGTGGATGACCAAGTGAAGATGTATCTGCCTGAAAGACGAACGAATGACGATTTCGACCTGAATGCATATAAACTCTTAGCAAAAGCAGGCTATGATTTTACGACTCACACAAAGTTTAAAAGTCTAAAAATTTTCGATGAAAGACCCGAGCTTTCTTCAACATAGAAGAAACTTCTGAAAGAGGGCTACGCTCTACCAGTGTCAAAGAAAGGACTTGGATACAAGTCCCCTGAGCCAATTAGCATAACGAGAAAAGGGAAGATGAAGGTGGCAGACCCAAATCATATAACAGTAGAGGAGGTCGACGATTCAAATGTAAAGGAAGACGTCAGTCGAAAGACTTCTGTTTTCAAACGTGTTGGGCCATCAGTAGCGTGACTGTCAGCTTTTCAGCGATTAAGCGTGTCTCCAATAGAGGGAGAAGGGCCACCTCCCACCTCTGGTTTCACTCGGCCTTCGGCCCTCAAGAGGATAAGTATGCCTGCTAAGGAGGGAGAAAGTGCTTCATCAGCTCCAACTTCTGATTCCTCTCGACCTTCAGTCCTTCATAGGTTAAATATGCTCACAGGCGAAGAAGAGAGTTCTTCGTCGATTCCAACTTTGGCACAGCTTTTCAAAGATTAGGTGTGCCCACAACGGAAAGGAAAGCAACCTCAATTGTGACGCGACCATCAGCTTTTCAAAGGCTAAGTGTAACCACTTCAAGAAGTGGGGACTCTCCATCGTCAGCCTTCGACCGGCTTTAACATGATTGCCCGATGGAGACCTCATAAGATAAGTCCTTTGTTGAAACGAAGAATGATGGAGAAATTCGCAGTGCCTTTCCCTCTCGAATGAAGAGAAAATATTTCGTTGCAGTCAACGCAAAAGGTTCGTTAAGGGTAAAGCGACATGATGTCATCACCAACCCCGTAAGAGAGGATTTGGAACAAGAGGAAAGTGAGACCTCCTGTCACCATATCACTGTTGAAGAGGAAATAGAGTCTGAAATGTCTGAAGAAGATACAGACAAGGCACCATTTTTGCTTGAAAATGGCAGCCAATCTACAGTGGATGAGCTTAAAGAGGTGAACCTGGGTACGCCAGAGGAGCCGCGTCCAACTTTTATAAGTGCATCGCTTACTTGTGAGGAGGAAAGCAAATATATGAGCTTGCTCACTTCGTATAGAGATGTCTTTGCTTGGTGGTATAAAGAGATGCCTGGACTTGATCCAAAAGTAGCTGTCCATCATCTCGCCATCAAAATGGGGTATAGACCAGTCAAGCAAGCTCAACGACGCTTTCGATCAGAGCTGATTACCCAAATTGAAGCGGAGGTCAATAAGCTGATTGAAGCAGGGTTTATCCGCGAGGTAAAATATTCGACATGGATACCCAACATCGTTCCTATTAGAAAGAAGAATGGGCAACTTCGAGTTTGCGTTGACTTTCGCGATTTGAATAATGCATGTCCAAAAGACGACTTCCCACTGCCTATCACTGAGATCATGGTCGATGCCACTACAGGACATGAAGCTCTATCTTTTATGGACGGATCATCGGGATATAACCAAATTCGAATGGCTCTGGCAGATGAAGAGATGACAGCCTTTCAAACTCCAAAAGGGATATACTGTTACAAGGTAATGCCCTTTGGACTGAAGAACGCTGGTGCAACCTATCAACGTGCCATGCAAAATATCTTCGATGATATGTTGCATAAACACGTCGAGTGCTATGTCGATGATCTCGTCGTCAAGTCCAAGAAAAGACAAGATCATTTAGAAGATCTAAAAGTGGTCTTTGATCGACTAAGGAAGTATCAGTTGAAGATGAACCCTCTCAAGCGTGCATTTGGCGTCACCTCGGGAAAATTCCTCGAATTTGTGGTAAGACATCGAGGGATCGAAATAGACCAATCAAAGATTGACGCCATTCAAAAAATGCCAAGGCCAAGAAATCTCCACGAGTAGAGAAGCCTTCAGGGTCGTTTGGCCTATATTTGGAGATTCATCTCCAACTTAGCCGGTCGATGTCAACCTTTTCAAAGGTTAATGAAGAAGGGGGAAGACTTCGGATGGGATGAAGCTTGTCAAAACGCTTTTGAAAGTATTAAGAAGTACTTGCTTAATCCCCCTATTTTAGGTGCCCCTATAGCAGGAAAGCCGCTCATACTATACATCGCTGCGCAAGAAAGGTCGCTTGGAGCGTTGCTAGTGCAAGAAGGAGAAAAAGGGAAGGAACGAGCCCTTTATTACTTGAGCATGACTCTGAATGAAGCTTAAGTAAATTACTCTCCAATCTAAAAGATGTGTCTAGCTCTTTTCTTCGCTATTGACAAACTAAGGCACTACATGCAAGCCTTCACAGTACACCTAGTGGCGAAAGCTGACCCTATAAAGTACATCTTGTCAAGACCAATTATTTCTGGACGTTTAGCCAAATGGGCAATCTTACTCCAGCAATATGACATTGTCTATGTACCTCAAAATGCGGTAAAAGGACAAGCATTGGCAGATTTCTTGGCAAATCACCTAATTCCATCAGACTGAAAGTTATGCGAGGATTTGCCTGACGAAAAAGTCTTCTATGTGGAAATCACAGAGCCTTGGACCATGTATTTTGATGGTGCGGCACGAAGAAATAGAGCGGGGGCATGCATTGTCTTTATCTCGCCTGAAAAACACATGCTCCCTTATAGCTTCACACTCCGTGAGTTATGCTCAAACAACGTTGTTGAATACCAAGCCCTAATAATTGGCCTCCAAATGGGTATAGAGATCGGCATAACGTACATAGAAATCTATGGCGATTCAAAGTTGATTATCAATCAACTCTTGCTTGAGTATGATGTGAAGCATGAGGATCTGAAGCCTTATTTCAACTATGCAAGGCAGCTTATGGGAAAGTTTGATAGCATTATGCTGGAGCATGTTCCAAGGTCAGAAAATAAGAAGGCAGATGCGCTAGAAAATTTGGCCACCGCCCTAACAATCTCAGATGAGGTGACTATAAACATCTCACTTTGTCAGAAGTGGATCGTGCCACCGGTCGATGGTGAACATCAAGAAGTAAAAATGATATCTGTCTACGCCATTGAAGAGGAAGACTGGCGACAGTCCATCATAAAATATCTTCAGCATGGGAAGCTTCCCACAGATCCGCGACGTAAGGCTGATGTACAAAGAAGAGCCTCTTGATTCATCTATTACAAGGAGACTCTTTATCGTCGTTCTTATGAAGGATTGTTCCTTCGATGCCTTGGAAAAGAATAGTCGATCAAGGCACTAGAGGTGGCGCATTCAGGCGTTTGCGGTGCTCACCAGTCAGGTCCAAAACTTCATTTCCAATTAAAAAGAATGGGCTACTACTGGCCCACGATGTTCCATGATTTGATGGAGTATGCAAAGAAGTGTGAAGCTTGTCAGTTTCACGCAAACTTCATACATCAACCGCCAGAACCTCTCCATCCAACTGTTGCTTCATGGCCTTTTGAAGCTTTGGGGCTCGATCTTGTTGGTCCAATAACACCTAAGTCGTCAGCAGGACATTCTTATATTCTGGCAACGATAGACTACTTTTCGAGATGGGCCGAGGCAGTGGCATTAAGAGAAGCCAAGAAAGAAAATGTTGTGATCTTCATCCAAACTCATATTATCTACCGCTATGGTATTCCACACTGTATTGTGACGGATAATGGAAGACAGTTTTCCAATAGCTTAATGGACAAGTTGTGTGAGAAATTCAAGTTCAAGCAGTACAAGTCATCCATGTATAATGCCGCAACAAATGGCCTGGCAGAGGCATTCAACAAGACATTGTGCAACTTGTTGAAAAAAGTAGCCTCTAAGACAAAAAGAGACTGGCAGGAAAGGATTGGTGAAGCATTATGGGCCTACCGAACTACGCACAGCACTCCTACAGGGGTCACGCCTTATTCCCTCCTCTATGGGGTGGAGGCTGTGCTCCCATTAGAAAAAGAAATTCCATCACTCAGAATGGCTGTACAAAAAGTGTTGACTATAGAAGACAACGCAAAACTGCGTCTCCAAGAGCTAGAAGCACTAGATGAGAGAAGACTAGATGCTCAACAGGCGCTGGAATGTTACCAAGCACGAATGACCAAAGCCTTCGATAAAAATCTCAAGCCCCAGTCATTTCAAGTTGGTGATCTAGTACTTGCCGTCCGAAGACCTATCATCACAACGCGACATACAGGAAACAAGTTCACACCTAAATGGGATGGACCTTATATCGTCAAAGAAGTCTACACCAATGGAGCATACAAAATCGTGGATAAATATGGCTTGAGGATCGAACCTATCAACGAAAAGTTTCTTAAAAAGTTTTATGCATAAGATGTAAACACTCCTAATCGTAAGAGTATAAACTACATGATGCTCCTGGCCCGCATGAGCTTAAAAGGTGAACGACCCTAATAAAAAATGTATTCATTTGAACTACGTTATGACTTGATCCTTTCCACTCAAAGGGTACGTAAGCAGCTTAAAGAAAAAAAAAATTTTAAGTTCAGTCTCTTAAAAAAAAAAGGATTTCCTCCCCCATGAAGCAAGACGATGAGTTGGATGCATACGATAGAGTTTTGTCCTCTTCAAGTTGGTTCATTGCTCACATGCTTAAGGTTCAAGCATCTTCACTTGCTACAAGTAAGGGGTTTGCATTTTGTTCGTTTAAGTTCGACTGTTTCTGTTCGTCAAATTCAAAGTTTTTTCAGAGGGATTCGGCGCCATTTCACCTTCAAGATTAAGGGCTTTGTACCTTTTCATTGCAAAGAAAATATAAATTCTAGTCTTGGACTACAAGAAAAAAATGATCATCTCTAGTCACTATGAACTCCTTAGATGAATCGTAGGGAGAAAAAGGTCCGGAGTTGGCCACCCTTATGTTTGCTCTACAAACTTCACAAGGGGCATCCCAATATATATATTATATATATATATATAAGAGATTTACAAAAGAGATTATATCTTTATCTTTATGGATGGTAGATAAGAGGTATTTGGAGAAATAGTGGGATACAATTCCCTAAAAAAAATAAGGGAAAAAAAAGTTAACAAGAGAAATTTGCAAAAAAAAAAAAAAAAAAGAGGTTAAAAAAAAGGTGCAAAAAGAAAATGCTGAAGCCAAAGGAAGACCGCGGTTTGGTCTTCCAAAGGTAAAACAAGACTGCCCTCAACTCGACCTGAGTTAGGGTCGAGTCTTCCAGAGGTAAAACAATACCGCCCTCAACTTCACCTGAGTTAGGGTTTGGTCTTCTACAGGTAAAACAAAGCGAAATGTGTCATCCTTAATTCCATCTGAATCAAGGGTTGGTCACCTTCGAAGTTAAAGAAGATATCGAAGCCGTCGAAAGGTGCCATCCTTAATTCCGCCTGAATCAAGAGTTGGTCACCTTCGAAGTTAAAGAAGATGTCGAAGCTGCCGAAAGGTGCCATCCTTAATTCCGCCTGAATTAGGGGTTGGTCACCTTCGGAGTTAAAGAATATGTCGAAGCTGCCGAAAGGTGTCATCCTTAATTCCGCCTGAATCAAGGGTTGGTCACCTTCGGAGTTAAAGAATATGCCGAAGCTGCCAAAAGGTGCCATCTTTAATTCCGCCTGAATCAGGAGTTGGTCACCTTCGAAGTTGAAGAATATGACGAAGCTGCCGAAAGGTGCCATCTTTAATTCCGCCTGAATTAGGGGTTGGTCACCTTCGGAGTTAAAGAATATGTCGAAGCTGCCGAAAGGTGTCATCCTTAATTCTGCCTGAATCAGGGATTGGTCACCTTCAGAGTTAAAGAATATGCCGAAGCTGCCGAAAGGTGCCATCCTTAATTCCGCCTGAATCAGGGGTTGGTCACCTTCGGAGTTAAAGAATATGTCGAAGCTGCCGAAAGGTGCCATCTTTAATTCCGCCTGAATCAGGGGTAGGTCACCTTCGGAGTTAAAGAATATGCCGAAGCTGCCGAAAGGTGCCATCCTTAATTCCGCCTGAATCAGGGGTTGGTCACCTTCGGAGTTAAAGAATATGCTGAAGCTGCCGAAAGGTGCCATCCTTAATTCCGCCTGAATCAGGGGTTGGTCACCTTCGGAGTTAAAGAATATGCTGAAGCTGCCGAAAGGTGCCATCCTTAATTCCGCCTGATTCAGGGGTTGGTCACCTTCGGAGTTGAAGAAGACATCTTAGCTACAAGCAAGAATAAAAAATAAAAAAAACAAAAAAAAAACAAGAGGACATATATATTGTCTAAAAAACATTACATACATGTTTACCTTTTGGTAGATGAATGTATTTTTGACTACAGTAGAAATATTTGCAAGTCTTGCAAATGTATATAAAAAAAAAAAAAAAAGTGAAAAAATTGGGACGTGCCTATTCCTCATTCCTCAGTGTGAAGCTCTACTCCCTCTTTGTTGATGTGAATTGATGGAAGACCCATCTCCTCTATTTATAGTGGAAGAAAAGATAAAATCACATCTAATTTGAATTCAAAAATAATGCCAAGAAGATCAAATCAAAACTAATTTGAATCCAAAGATCATACAAGATTCAAACTTTGGGATATTAAAGTTTGAATTTTGGGATGAGTTGACTACAAACTCAAATCCAAGTTCTATTCCAAAATTCAATTCGAAATCGGGCAGTATATCATCTCAATTTAAATTTTGTCATATCTAATCTCAAATTAAAAAAATTGACTGCAAGCCAAATTAAAATTCTATTCTAATTCCAAAATATAATTGGGTAGACTTTTATCTCAAAAAGTGAAATTTGGGCATAATCCAAATTTTATCTCAAATCAAAATTTGATTAAAGTCCAAATTCAAGTTCTATTCCAATTCCAAAATATAATTGGGTAGACTTTTATCTCAAAAAAGTGAAACTTGGGCACTCCAAATTCAAGCTTCAAATCAAAATTCATTGGTAGATTCTAAACTATGCCCTAAATAAAAAAAAAGGGGTATAATTTGAATACCACTTGAAATTCAAATTAGAATTAAGGTAGAACATTAATTTTACCGAAATTCAAATTAAAATTCGCTGCCAAATAAGAAAATCAAAATTATGACCCAAATTCATATTTTGATGAATTGGCACATCAAATGGAGTCCAAGTTAGGGGCAAATACCTTAAATTTTGATTCCAAATTATCTTTTTTGAGATTCACTCACACATACTAGTGCATAAATCTCGAAAAGGGGGGCATTTGTTGGAATAGAAATTTTGGCCAATCAAAAATTGCCATGTCATTAATTTAAATAAGTGGCAAAATTATTTATTTAATTAGGGATTATTTAAATTTGCAAGTATCCCTAAATTAAATTAAAGTAAATCTCAATATGCAATTGGGTTATATGAAATTTGGGCCAATTTTAGACTAAGCCCAAATAGGAGGCCCTAATCCAGCAAAGTCTAGGCCCAAAGTCAATAAGTCCCAGCTCACAAGGCTAGGCCCAAGGTTAATCAAGCTCAATCTAAGGACCAGGCCCAAAGTCCACTAAGCCCAATCCAATAGTCAGGCCCAAGCCCACTTGGGCCTTGGGGAACTCTATAAATAGAGAGCTCCCTCCTCCATTTTGGGGTTCAGAAATTTGAGATCTCTAAGAGAATTTAGAAACAAAGGCCAGAAAACTCTTTGAGCTCTTGAAGATCAAACACCTCCTGAACAAAGAACACTTCCTCGAAGATCAAGAACACTTCTTCGAGATCCCAAGAATCCATTGAAGCTTCAATCTCGAGAATAAGCTCTACAACCCTCGAGCGAAACATACAAGCAAGAGAGAGAATCAAAGGATCAAGTACTAAAGATTGTATTCCACTACATTCAAATCAATACAAATATAAATTTTCATTTGCACGTGTTCTTATTTCTTCACTGAAATTTACATGCGAACATGTATCATTCGTAATATAGAGTATTTATATTATATTAGTAATAAAAAAAAGTAAATTATATTTTATTAAATATTTATATTACTATAATATTTTGATACATCCATAACTATAGATTCAATTAATAAAATTTACTTAGAAAATTCATTAAAATTGAATTTATTACAAACAGATAAAATAAAAATAATACGACCTTTTTATCTTTTATAATTTATATGATAGAATTTACATAGCAGCAAACATTATTAAATATTTTAATAAAAAAAATAATTAATAAAATTTTATCTTTTGAATAAATGTGAATTTAAATACACCATAAAGTTGTGATAAATATATGAAGTTCAAAAAATCCTTAAGGTTTTGTCTTTTCATTTTCTATAATATTTAAAGTTTGACTTTTAATTATAATTAATTCTAAAATTTAATGATTTCGAAGTTTCAAAAGTTTTCGTAACTTTTCCATCACCTTCAACTATAAAAATGAAGTTTTTTTCACCATTTTTTTCATCACCAACCTAAAACTCCTTTTAGTTGTGTGTGAATGTGAATTGAGCCACTCAACTACAAACATAGATAGAAAAATGAGGTCGCTTGGAGACTTCTGCAAACAATCCTTGAACTTGAAGCAAGACAAAAACTCAGCCAGTTTTAATTTTATTTTATATGTTGTTTTTAATTATTATTACTATTTTGGCGTATTCCAAACAAAATAGGAAAAAGAAAACTTAGAGCGCTTTTTTTTTCCTGTACTTTTAGTTATCTTTTGTTGCTTTTTAAATCACTTCAATCTTGAAAATACTTCCAAATATTACAAGATTCATTTAGAGTATCCATATTTTCAATTCTTAGTTTGATGAATTATATGATCTTTGATTTTTACTATTATTAAGTAAAATGTAAATTAATTTTAAGGAAGTTGTGTATTGACATATCTTCATTTTCTTCTCTATTACTTTTTTTTTTTGTTATTTTGTGACTACTATTATTTTGTATTTTTTTTTAAAATTTGGAATATTTGTGTTTGTTTTTAAATTATTAATTTAATTTTCAGTAGATTCAAATTCTATAAGAAATTTAATATGTTTATTAAATTGTTTCCTATTAATTTTATAACTTTTTTTCTTTCTCTCCCAAAAATAATATATATATATATATATATATATATATATCAATTTTTTTCTAAAAATATATATATGTTTTGTTTGGGTAATGAATTTACACTATAATCTATAATCTATATCTATACTCTATTAAAAAGCAAGGATCTTACCATTAAAAAAAATGTAAGGATCTTTGAAAAACATTTTGACTATTTTACCCCTTTAATTTTTGTTAGATTACAACTGTACCATTTTCATTTAGACCATTTTATCCCTTATATTCTTATATATCATGTACATGTAACCATCTTTTTTTTTTTTTTTTTTTGAGTTCAACAACCATATTTCCTCTTTTAGTCTTAATAAATTAATGAATTTAGACATCATTTACATTAATTTAAAATATGTAACTCCAATATCAAATTTAAGTGTATTAAAGTTAATTATTCCATGTAAGTACTTAATAAATCGAATGAATTAATATACTTTAACAAATGTAACCCATTTGTAAAAAAAAAACAAACATAACCTTTATATTATTCTTTTCGGATAATATCTTTATTAATCTTAAATGTCATTTCAGAGTTGTTTCCAAGTAGCAACTCTGAAGAGACTTATTACGCCATCTGCTTTGTTGATGCACTAGCACTAGACTAGAAGTGGATGATGATTTTACCATGTACAATACAGGATCCAGAACTATACAGGGGATTCTGTACATCTGAAACTATACATACTAATAATTTACAGACTCTATATAGAGAAAAGATTTTCTTCCTAATGAACAAAATCTTTAAAAATTAAAAGAATATACAGACTTAAACTTAGAATATCCTCTTCGGAGTGAAGATGATACTCTATTAAAAAGAAATATACAAAAAGATGAAAAACATATAGAAAAGAATTTAAAAATGTACAAGATGGGTGCCGAATGTACAGGGAGATACAAGAAATTGTACAAAAAGGGTGAAGAATGTACAGGAAAATGTGAATCTAAATATATATATATATATATTTAAAACTAGACTCACAGAGGTTGTGAATCTAGGAATGGATCATCTAGATCATATTGAGTCCCTTCCTCGTCAAATGGCAGGCTGCCATGGGAGGAAGATGAAGCTCTGCTTCTGGCAGAATTAAGAACTCTCTGGAATTCATCGTCAGAGGTCGTTTGGGCCAGTCTCGATATAATCTGAGACCGTGTATTCAAAAATTCTGAATTTTGCTGAGTTGGGTTAAGTTGATCGGCGTTTTCAGCAAACCATTCCTTAGCCTCGTTAATCTTCAAGTGGGATATGTCGTATTTTTCCCACCACTTGACTTTTATGACTTTATACAGTCTTTTGAGTCTTTCTCTGTTTTCAAGCTGGAAGTTCCAGCAGAGAATCCAAGAAATTTTGAAATTGAGACAAAAACGAAATAAAGTTGGAAACTCATTTCTCTGAATGTTTTGGAAAAAGAAATGGTATGACTCTTGAATCGGAATCTGAAAAATATCCTCCGTTAGACCGAAGGTATTCCACCAATTGATGAACCAGTATGGGAATTCCATACGGTGTGCTCTTTGGCAAAATTGAATAAACCATGAGTGTTCATACTGATGAACCACATCACGTTATACCATGCTCTGATGTAGTCACGATATACGTAGGTTTGAGGTTTGAAGGTTTTGGAGAACGCTCTTGGCGTGAAGATACTCTGATTCCAGTGGGATGGAGTCAGGACTTTGAAGATTTTGAACTGTGAAAAAGCGATCCTTCTAGGATCATCGCGGTCTGGGATATGAGTTATCTCGATCGATCTTGTATCTACGAGAATGAATTCATAGAATTTTCTGGTTTTTCCAAGTTCTTCCGGCATGAACAGGAAGTCTTGGGGAAACATGTTATTGATTACTTCCACTATGGAGTTACCATCGAATTCTGGCTCTACCAGTGGTTCTGAGATTTGAATCTCTTTTTTCTGGAAATAGGTTTTAATCTCTGGTTTCGGGATAAACCTAGTTTGAGGGACAACCGCTGTGGAAAAGGTTGTCGGTCTTTGAGTCAGATTGTTGTAGTTTATTGTCTTTGCGGACGATGTTGAACCCTGCTGAGAGGGAGCAACGGACGGAGTGACTGTTCTTCTAGAACTTTAAGACGTCGGAGAGACAGGTCGTCTTCTCTGATGAGTAAGGTTGGCCGATGGCCTCGGAGGCGGAGTTGGTGACTCCAGAGAATTGCGAATCACATTCCAGTAGATCGATTTCCTCTAGATCTAACCACCGATGTGAAATCAGAGTCTAGGGCATATTGATCTGCCGTCATCAGACTAGCAGTTTGAGACGATGTGGCTTTCTCCTTACCTTTTGGGGCAGGGGTTATTGGGCCTTTGCCCTTTCTACTCGACATCTTTCTTCCGATCACTATTGAGAGGATAGGAAGAAGATGGGAGAGAGAGTTTTGGAGTTAAGAACTCCCTTGAGAGATAATCTGCAAGCGGGTTTTGAACTCCTTTTATAGGCAAAACCTCAAAATCAAAGCAGGATAAAATCGCTTGCCATCTTGCAAATATCTGTTTTGAAACTAAATTCTCAACGTCTTTTTCTAAAACAAATTTACATGCTTGAGAATCCGTTTTAATTGTAAATCTTTTGTTTATTAAATCTCCTTGAAATTTTTGAACACATTTTACTATGGCCAAAATTTCTTTTTTAATTGTAGAATAATTTTTCTGGGTATCATTCCATACTCCAGAATAAAATCTCACTATTTGTTCTTGCTTATCCAAAGACTGTTTGAGGATTCCTCCATATCCGATATCGGATGCGTCAGATTCCACTATTAAACTTGCTTCTGGATTGACAAGACTCAAACAGGGAATTGATTTAACTAAAGCTTTAATACTCCTGACTGCTTGCGTATGCTTAGCTGTCCAGGGTTTTGGATTTTTTCTAAGCCTTTGAAATAGTGGCTTGCAAATGGGCCTCAAATCTTTAATAAAGTCTGAGACATAATTGAGACAGCCCAAAAACCTTTGTAATTGGGTTTTGTTTAAAATCTCGTCTAGAAAATTGTCCGCAAATTCAATGGACCTTTGTATGGGCTTTATTTGTCCCATATAAATTTCAAATCCAAGAAATCGGATCTTTGTTTGAAATAGTTTGATTTTTGAAACTGATATTACTAAACCATTTTGTTTAATAATATCGATACATTTTCTCAAATGAGAAAAATGTTGATCTATACCTGATGAAAAGATTAAAACGTCATCGATATAGATAATTGAAAACTGGGAGATCGGATCAAGAATATCATTCATGATCTTTTGAAACTCGGATGGAGCGTTCTTTAAGCCAAATGGCATAACGTTCCATTCGTATTGTCCAAAAGGCACATTGAATGTTGTCTTGTATCGATCTTTTTCTGAAATTTGAATCTGCCAGAATCCTGACTTCATATCAAATTTTGAAAACACATTTGAGCCTAAAATCCTTTTTAACAAATCAGTTTTGTTGGGAATTGGATATCTAATCCATTCTAAAACTTTGTTTAAAGGTTTGTAGTTGATTACCAAACGGGGCACTCCACGCTCCTGTTCTGCCTGGTTGTTGACATAGAATGCTGCGCACAACCAAGGGCTCTTGGATGGTCTGATCAGCTTCTTTTGAAGGAGGTCATTGGTTTCCTTTAGGCAATGCTCTAACAGTTCTGAATTCATCTGTATTGGTCTTGCCTTCGTTGGAATCTGGGTTTCTGAGAAACCTTTGACATATGGTAATTCTACCACATGTTGCTTTCTATCCCAAAATGCATTGGGATTATTTGAACAGACTTCTTCTTCAAACCTTCGTCTTAAGGTTTGGATTTTCTTTTGGATTTCTTCTTCTAGAAGGTTTTCTTCTATTCTCTTATAGCTGATTTCTTCCTTCAAGAAAGCAATCTGCTTTTCCTTGAGGAGAATTGTATTCTTCTGATTGTCTTTACTCATGAGTTGGACTTTATGAGTAAGAACTGGCTTGATCCATTCGAACAGGATCTCTTGTCCTAGTACATTTGTATGGATACCTTCTTCTGAAACTCTTAAAGGGTATAGTTGAGTGAGGAACGGTGTTCCTAACACCATGGCTTGGCTCAGGTTCTGAACCAGAAGGCATGAAGTTACAAAACATATCCCTTCTTTGTAGATATGTATCTCTGGTAATTTATGCAAAATCTTTAAAGGTGCTCCGCTGGCTCCTTTAAGAACTTCTTTTGTTTTCTCGAAGTATTTCGAGGGAATGAGACCTTCTCGGATACAGTTCTGATCTGCTCCTAAGTCAATCAAAGTAATAAGAGTTATTGTAAAATTCTTAACTTTCAGAGTTACCTCAGTGTACCATTTTTGGTATGGGACTCTGGTGAATGAATTTACAAATACTCCTTCTTCCTTAGGTTCTGTAGGAGATTCTTCAGCTTTCTGCTTTCCTTTTCTTATGGATGCGATTTCTGAAGAGAGTTTTATATAATCTGCTCTGTAGCTTTGTTTTAACCTTGAGACTTCCTCCTTGAGGTTGTTGATTTCAAATTGTAGATCTTGGACATTTACTTTCTTGATTTGTTCAAATCTTCCGAAGATGTCTTCCATAGTGATTGGTTTAACGTCTAGGTCAATATCTTTCTTTTTTTACTCCTCTTCATTTTTCGAGGGATTCTTCTTCAGGGATTCTGTTAGCTGCTTAAGGATTGATACCTTCATGGCTTCATCATGAATCTTTTCGACTAGGTCTAGGAGAAACTCTTGGTCACTGGATATAACATTTATACAACTATGCCTGCAGAGTTTTCCTCCTGTATAACAGTTTATCTCTTCATCGCTTGATGAAGATGAATCAGATGACTCTCCGATTTCAAGGAGGTCATTATTTGATTCAATATCTGAAAAGTCACTTGAGTCTGATCCGAAGGCTAATAGCAATTCCTTCTTGAGGTCTTCGTCGATCTGGAGCTCATTTATTTTTCCTCTCAGTAGACATTTATTTGAATAATGTCCATATTTCTTGCATTTGTAGCACTGAATTTGTTTCCCAAATTTCTTGTGCCTTCTTTATTGCTTGTGCTGCGTTTCTCTGGGATAATCCCGAGTTATTTTTCTTTTGTATCCCTTAGACTCCCTATATACGTTTGGGATCGTATATCTTTTTCGAGGCCTAGAGAAATTTTTGATTTTCCTTCTCTTTTGTTTCTCTATTTGAGAAGGAGCTTCTTTTTGCGGGTGTAATTGGTACATGTCGCAGAAATGTCCTAGTTCCCTTTTCCTGTTGGCATTTGTATTTGCCCTATCATTTGCTTTTTGCTGAAGACATTAGACTGTTCCAAAATTAATAACATTTTGGATAAGGTCTCCATATGAGAGTTCTTCCCATGGTATGACTCCTCCTGTCCACAGCTGCTGCATGTGTATGATTAGCTGGGCTTGAAATAGCTTTGGAAGTCCGGTTATAAACCTTTGCTTCCAATTAATACTCTCACAATCTTCTAACTTGTAGACTTCTGCAAGGAATGTATCTTTGTACCACCTGAAATCTTGGAGCTTTGGGCACCTAAGATTGTTCAGGAATGTCCCTGTCAGAACTCTGAAGTTGCTAATCTTTCCCAAGAATGTCTTTGCTATTGCATGGGTTAGAGTAACAACGGCATCCTGCACTTCTTCTTCTTCTATGACTTGAGTCGTTGTAGCCGTAGTTGAGGAAGAAGATGTTCCTGTAGTTGAGACTGCAAGTCCTGCTTCAACACTTATTGTGCTGGTTGGATTGCTTGACATTTGCTTCCTTTCTTTATCTGAGTATTTGTTGTCCCACCATCCTTTTAAGATACCGGAGAATCTTGAAGATAAGAATTTTGTTGATTCATGGTCTGTATGTCCTTTTGTGATGTAGGTTGTGTTTGCCATTAACATCTCCTGGATCACACCCATGATCAGATATTTAGAGAGACCATCTATGTTCCATTCATAGATTAAACCTCCATCATAAGCTTTGTACGTCATAAAACTTCTTTCTTTATATTGAATGTCCGGTCTGGTAGGTCGTCATAAACTTCTTTCTTCATATTGAATGTCCGGTCTGGTAGGTCTTGGATACCAGTTCCTTTGCTGGCCATGTTGAGAAAAATCTCTTTTCCATCTTTTCTGATTCTGAATTTTAAGCATATCAGTGGCTCCTCTGTCAGATTCTTCTGCTTTGAGGGCTAACTGACTCATGTGATCAATCATTTGATCTATTTTAGAATCATTGAGGACATTTATCTGGGAAGATGGCTCCTTTATTGTGAGCTTCTCCAGACGCTTGTAGACTTCTTGAATGAACCGGTCTATACTGGTTTTCATTCGAGGTACGGAGCTTCCAACATCTGTTCTGAAGTAGGGAGCTGCAGAATCTGTTGCTCCGAATACTCCTTTAGCAACAGGAACAACTTTCTTTGGAGCTTCTTCGAACAACTTTTCTTCTACTATGTTCATCTGATGAGATAAAGTAGAGAGTAGTTTATTGGTATAGTTATTCTGAAGTTGTATACCTCTTATCCCTTTCGAGGGATTTTTATCTTCTTCTTTTTGATCAATTTGTTTGAAGGGTACAGCTTGAACAGTTTGATTAAAGCTTTCAAACTGAATGGCTTCTAGAGGAGGATTAGTAGAATTTACTTCAATTCCCCTTGAAGTTTTCCATGTTACCGCCTTCAACATATTGATCGACTTCTCTTGATATTCTTCTCAGTCTTTATACCATTCAAAGAACGGTATATTTTCTTCGAGAGTTCTCATGACTTCTTTCCATTCTTCTTTGAGCCGCTCTCTCTCTCCTGCGTTGTATAGGTCAAAGAATACTCGTCTAGGCTCTGCCCAGACTGGATCTAAGAAGTCTTTTCTGAGTGCTTCAATATCTATTGGAAGTCACTCTGGATCATGTTTAGCTGATTAGCTTCCATGTCTGTTTGAGTTGGCGAAGTATTCCTTCGATAATGAACCTCAGGAATATTTGGATCTAGGTCAACTTTCTCTATTCTGAGAGAGTTAGACCTTGGTATTCCTGCAGACGAGGATGGCGCTGCTCTACTTGACGAAGCGTTGTGTCTGGAGGGAACGAAGTGAGTAATCCTCAGTTGTGAAGGACCTTCATCTTCGAATTCAATATGGACACTGCCATCTGGTCTCTCTTCTATGAGAGTTAACATCCTTGGTTTGGGCTTTGGTGGAGTGAAAGCTTTCTCCAAATCCCATTCGGACTTCCTGGTTATCTCTTCCCAAGTTAGCATCTTGGGGATCTCTATCAAGGAATCGTCGATGTTTGCTTCAAATAGGATCGTCTGTCCTTCTGACGGATCTTCGACGATACATCGCGGTTCCAGGGTCGTCTTCATGATTTTGTAATTGATTCGCCATATTACTGTGAATCCTTCTGTCATGAGCTCAACGTTTAGATTCTTAAACTTGATATCCAATACTAATGTGTTTAGTATATTTGGATCAGTTAAAGAAATCGAGAAATTTTGATAAACGTTGAAAGAGACTGGTCCTCTTGCTATGTTTGCTTCAATGAGTCCTAGCATAGAGTTCTTGTAGTCTAAATGCCTCTTGTCTTTGAGAGCTACAAGGATTGGAATATCTAGGCCTGGTCGGTACAAAGGTCTTATACCTATTTGCACGAGGCCAATATTGAGAAACTGATAGCCCTTCACTTTGTGCTCCCATAGCATCTCAGAAGAGAAGAGTCGTATCGTTTCTGGGTTGTTGATGATCGGGATTGTTCTTTCGACAATCTTGATTCCTTTCATCTGATTAAAGATCCCTGTATCATATATTAATGAGGGATCTACCTTCGGAACGTTCCATTGAAGAAGTGATCTTTCAATGGACTTAATGGATGATAGGGCGTTCTTGATATTAAGATTTGCACTATCTCCTTCTTTGAATCGGTGCTTGTTTGCTTCTAGCACCATTAGTTGTTCTGCCTTCTCGGCTTTTGTGGCTTTCACCTTCTGTTTGCTTCAGCATTTCATTTCCATATGTTGAGTAAATTCTTTAAACGATCGGTCATCCGATTGTGATATTTTCTTTTCTTCAAAATCTGAGAGAATAAAGTGAATTCTCTTTAATAACTTCTTCTTCTTCTTCACCAAGAATCCATCTTCTCGTTATCAGGGGGAACGGGCAGCTTACCAACGGACTTACGCACCTCTGCCGGGAACACCTTTTGCCCTTGCCAATCACCTGATAGCCACGAGACCAAACTGACAATAGAAAAGATTGGAAGAAAAAGTATAGCAAAAAGAATTAACTAAATTCTTTCCGATTGTAAAGAGTGAACGATATCACTATCATATACCCCCCCGGAAAAGAATTTGAAAACAACAAAGAAAAGAAAATTGTTGAAATTGATAATTTTATTTAAATTTGGCTCTGATACCAATTGCTCAATCGCATTAATCGGCGAAAGAGAATTAGGATCGATTTGTTTACAAAGGTTTTTGAGAATGGGAGTAGGAAGGCTGAGTAAATATTTAGCAAGTGAAGCTCGCAAATATTTCTCGATGTCATTTCCTTTACAACTCTGAAGTCTTTTATAGACTCCGGATTTGAAACGAAAATTAAATCTTTCTAACTAAGAGATAAGATTTGAACCGACAGGACATGTTCCTGACTGATTCTATCTTTTACATTTGTTAGATTACAAATGTACCATTTTCATTTAGACCATTTTATCCCTTATATTCTTATATATCATGTACATGTAACCATCTTTTTTTTTTTTTTTTTGAGTTCAACAACCATATTTCCTCTTTTAGTCTTAATAAATTAATGAATTTAGACATCATTTACATTAATTTAAAATATGTAACTCCAATATCAAATTTAAGTGTATTAAAGTTAATTAGTCCATGTAAGTACTTAATAAATTGAATGAATTAATATACTTTAACAAATGTAACCTATTTGTTAAAAAAAAAAAAACAAACATAACCTTTATATTATTCTTTTCGGATAATATCTTTATTAATCTTAAATGTCATTTCATTTTTAAAATTTTGAAATTCAAAATAAATTTAATATTCTATATTTTAATTTTAAGCTAGGTTCTAATTTTAATTAGAACAGTAAGATTTTATATCATAATAAATAAATAAATATTCAAATTATTTGTAAATCTACTTATTAATTACTCTTACATGCAAGTTCAATTTTTGTAGGTTATAACTTTAGTTTTTATTATGATCATTGTTCACACATAATTTCAACATAGAAATGCGACACGTGTAATGAACTTGTATTTGTATTAATTTCAATGTAGTGGATTACAATCTCTAGAATTTGATCCTCTGATTATCTCTCATGTTTGTATGTTTCACTCAAGGGCTGAAGAGCTTATTCTCGAGATTGAAGCTTCACTTGATTCTTGGAGTCTTGGAGTCTTCGAGTCTTTAAGTGTTCTTGATCTTCAAGGAGTGTTTTGTGTTCAGGAGGTATTTGATCTTCAAGAGCTCAAGGAATCTTCTGATCTTTGTTTTTGAATTCTCTCTGAGATCTCAAATTTATGAACCCCTAAAATGGAGAAGAGCTCCTCAGGGCCCCAAGTGAGCTTGGGCCTGACTATTGGACTGGGCCTAGTTGGCTTTGGGGACTAAACCCCTTTGGGATGGGCTTGGTTGACTTTGGGCTAGGATTTTGTTGGATTAGGGCCTCTCAGTTGGGCTTTGTCTAAAATTGACCCAATTAATGGCATATTTGGATTTGCCTTAATTTAATTTGGGGATGCTTGCAAGTTTAATTAATCTCTAATTAAATTAAAAAAAATCACTAACTTTAAATAATGACATGGCAATTTCTAATTCGCCAAAATTTCTATTCCAACATGATAGGAATGAACTCTTCATCCCGCAGCGGAAGCATTGGATCGTCTTTGATTTTATTTAAAATTAAACTAAAGATAATATGAGTTAAGAAAACTTACTTTTGAGATAAATATAGAGAATATTCTAGCGGGTCTTTATCTCTTCCACAAAGTCTTCCTGGCTATGACTCTAACACAAGATCAAGGCTTGTGGGAGCCTCTTGAAAGAAAATCCACAAGGGATTGGAGAGGAAGAGGTTTAGAGAGAATTCTTTAATTCTCTATTGAAGAGATGTGTGTTGTGAAGAATGCACAATGACTCACCCCTAGGGTCCTATTTATAGTGGTTTAGGGAAAATAATTAAATAATATATTTTAATATCTAATATATTAAAATATATTTATCTAACTAATTTGAATCTTATTCAAACCGTTTAAAATTATCCTACGACATCTATTTCCTAATTTGAATCCAATTCAAATTTAATAAATATCTTTTATTTAATGTATCTAATATACATTAATTATTTTAATATTTAATGTATCAAATACAATAAATATATTTTCTTCTTTTATATTTAATATATCTAATATATTAAATATTAATTTGAACACTTCAAATTTAATATTAAATTTGAACATTTCAAAATTTTCTTTCAACTAAATTGATCTTTTAGTGTTACTATGAGCTAGCAAGGGGACCTTATGGACCTACAGATTATAAGCTCCAATGATACATAATTAATTAATTAAACTCTTTAATTAATTAATTTTCATTCATTAACTATAAATCACTCTACTATTGACCTAGAGTTGCACTCTTATGCACTACAGGTCAAGTTGTGTCCATAGATATAATCATTACATGCAAGTCTATCATTCACGAGTTGTTCGTAATTACAGCTGGGTCAAAAGTTCGTTTTACCCCTATAAATACATCTTGCACCTAAAGTACCACTGATCCTCTAATGAACAATCTATTTATAATCTAATTATAAACTAAGTCCCTCTCGGGCAAGTGAGAGGGTGGGGCCCCATTGTTCAAGTCCCGAAATCAGTACTTAAGAGAACTACTCATCTACTTACCCTATATGGGAAGGAGTGAATTCCATCTTGTGAGATTATGTTCCCAGCTCCCTATTTGGTCAAGTCCCCAAAATGGTAGGCATATTGAATCGGCTACAAAAGCCACTCTCAACCATGCAAATCACAGGACAAGCCCTCACAGGCAGGAGTTCATAACTCACTCAAGATTAAGATCGAGTCGCATATGATCATCCTGATGAAATATTAATCTTCTCAATTAACCAATTTATAAAGAGAGATTAAATATTTCGTTGTCCAGTGTTATACAAACTCATTGTATAAGATACCGCCACTCACATGTCTCCACATGAATGATTTGGATCAAATCATTTGTAACTATTACAAAATGGATCGTATAAATAGTGTTACTAGGATAAGGCACCCAACCTTATCTATATACTATGACCCTTTAGGTTATTTCTTGAACATGATCCTCTCGTATGTCAACCAAATATTGTTCAAGATTACACTAATAACCTTGGATTTTTCATATAATGGATAATATTATATTGCAAATAAAATAATCAAAATTATTATTAATTATTAAATAAATTGTTAATTACGAGGTTTTAGGGCATAAATTCCAACACAACAATCATTATTAAAATAAAACGGTTAACCATTAAAATTCCAATCATTAACAAAAGAAAGTTAATTATTCTTTTTTCTTTTTGAAATAAAGTTAATTATTCATGGTAAAGTACTTTAGGAATTAAATAAATTAATCATTTTTAACTATCTCAAAAAAAATTTAACAAACTTAACATGTATATTATTTCTTATAATATATATATATATTAAACTCATTTTATTTTTAAAATTTTGAATTTCAAAATATATATTCAATTTATTTTAACATTCTATATTTGAATTTTAAGCAACGGTTCTAATTTTAAATTAGAATTATAATGTGTCAAAAAAAATTATAAAAGTCATATTCTATTAATAAATAAACAATAAAATTATTTTGTAACCGAATAATGAATTATTTTTAATAAGTTATAAGTTTAATTTTTATTATGGTTATTATTAAAATAAAACATCCATCTATTTAAATTTCAATCATTGTCAAAAGAAACATATAAATATGTATCTTTATATGAGAAACCAAATATCATAAAGAAGGGAGATTGTCGAAGTGTTCGCTGCCACAAAATAGAAGACCGTTGTTGTTATGAGAACAAATTGAAAATTCAAATGAAAGGAGATGAACTATTACATATCAAACAACACAAACGAATGGCACAAACAATAATGGAGAATGTCAATGGAGGCAGTGAGGAGAAAGCATAAGTTTGAAAAAAGAAATGTTGATTGCTAGGGTTTTGATAAAAGTTAGTTTTTATATATAAAGATGTCATTGAAGTTTAGTTTTATTTCGTAATTTTCTTTTTTATCTTTTTGAAAAAGTAGGTACTTGCATTGAAATTACTAAATTGTCACTAAGAATATGTATATTTAAACTCATAATCCTAATCGTAAACTAAATAATCAAGAATTGCATGATACATGTGTACAAGGAGAGAGAAATAAAGCAAAAATATATTGGTCTTTGAGAATGTTATTTTTCATTTCAATGAGAATGTTATTTTTTGTTTC
The DNA here is from genome assembly GCA_033996785.1 of Trichosanthes truncata. Classification (NCBI taxonomy): domain Eukaryota; kingdom Viridiplantae; phylum Streptophyta; class Magnoliopsida; order Cucurbitales; family Cucurbitaceae; genus Trichosanthes; species Trichosanthes truncata. Next base: position 37,957,232 of record JAWPNB010000004.1, on the reverse strand, counting down.
AACAATTAAATTTTCTTTATAAAAAATTATAGAAACACACACGCCTAATCATGCTGTAAAACTTAAAATTCATTCAATTTCTTCTTAAATATCTGAAATTTTATAAATAGATGGAAACATATTACTAACAAGTCAATGGTTTCTTTTTTTTTTTTGTTTTTTTCTTTTTTAGTGTTTGGCGAAAGCTATGCAGACTCGTATGTATGACAGAGCCAAATGAAGCACCATATAAACATGCGTAAGTGAAATAGTTGTATAATCCTCTAAAGTATTTCTCTAAGTTTATATGCCATGGTTGATCCAAATTCTATGCAAGGGAGGAACTGCAAAACGGGAAAGAGAAAGTTGGAGAGAGATGGAGAAGGGGAGAGAGAGAATAAAAAGGCCTCGATTTTTTTAATTATGAAAGTTTGAATGTTTCTTTTTACAGCAAAGATCATTGATACAATTTTTTTCACAAAGTTTGGGCTTAATTTTTAATTACAATTAAAAGTTGGTGGCGGCAGTTGTAACAATTCCTATAATTTAGGAGATGATGTGTCTAATTTTCCCTTTAAATAACAATAATTAATTTTATATTGATTCAATTACTATGTGTTGAAAATCACTAATTGGACTATTCTTAATTGGTTCAATTGGATTTGGACCAACCACCATGATTAAGTGAAGCAAACGCCTACCTAATTCACTTCATCGATTACATTTAGTAACCTACATCCCTTATGGTAATATATCAAAGTTGATTTTTTAAAAATTTCTAATTCCTTAGTGAAAAAATTCATTAACCAACAAATTATCACAATTTAAATTTTTTTAAAACTACCCCTCATAAAAAAATTTAAAAGATCATGCTAAATATTAAGTTGTCATCGTATTTATAATTGTACAAGAACAACCAAACAATTACCTAAGTATCTTAAAAACAAAAAGTTTAGAAATTTTAAAACCTATTTGACTAAAGTTATTTTTTTTGTTTCATGCATGATTTTAATTATGATACTTGAAATGAATCTTAGAGTTTTGAAACCAAATTAAATAAAGAATATTTAAAATAATTATATTTAGTAATATTTTGCTCAAATCATTTTTAAGGAAATTTATATTATTTAAAAGTTTAATTATTTTAAAAATTAAAAAAATACACATGCATTTTGCACGTGGTAATGCACTAGTGGCTTTAAAAGTTTCAATTTCGTCCCTACAACTGGGTCAAATCTTACAAATCATATTAATAGTTAAAAGTGTGTTATCATATTGATTATATGACACATTTTCTATATATGTCCTCATGATGTTTTGTAACGACCTTAATAACTAAACAAACTAATGCAGAAGTAAAACTGAGTTATCTCGTTCATGCCCAAAATTTCGGCAGTATAACAATGTAACTACAAGGAAACCAAAATTTTCAAGAACTTGGAAAGAGACATAAAAATACTTCTATGACCTAGAGGAACCACACCCACAACCTAGCAAGAAGTTCACAAGTACATACAGTCTGAATGAAGGAAAGCAACCCTCAAGGGTCCAAAGTTTAAAACCATACAAAGAAGAGCTTTGTCCTAACTCACAAGTGCCTGCTCAAACTCAAAATTCACTTCAGTTAGCTAGGTGCGCACTCACCTTACCCCAAGCCCCACCCCTCTCTGGTATAGCCTCATGCCATACCTGCAAGTCATGTAGTCTAGACTGGTCTAATGCAGTGAAGGAAAGCAACCCTCATGCCTACAATGGAGGAATTGCCCCCTCTGGCTAAGCGCAACGCAATGAAGGAAAGCAACCCTCATGCTCGAAACGGTGGGGAATCGCCTCTAAGCTAGCACACCGAATGAAGGAAAGAAACCCTTATTCTAAACATCGTGGGGGAATCACCCCCTAAGATAGCACAAGCAAAAAGGGAATGCAACCTTAATGCCCATCATATCTCACAACACCTATGCCTCATACATATTCAGGCGAAACACCCGACATTCAAGAAAACTTGCTTCTCATAAATTCAAACTAAGCATGCCCCCACATACATCCTTCATACACAAGATTTTAGCAAGTAAGTACGAATGGCTACTTTGTAACGCCCGATTTTTAGGGGCATTAACTTCAAAATTTTGGAAATTAAGTTGGAATATTTTTTTAAATAAGTATTTTGATTTTGGGTTTAATTTGAAATTTGATGGTTTAAAAAGGGCAAATTTGGAAAGAAAGGTTTGGTCAAAGGGCACTTTTGGAAATTGGAAAAGTTGTTTTAAAAAAAAGAAAAACAAATTGATTTAAAAAAAAAAAAACCTTTTTCTCTCTTCCCGATTTTTCTTCTCCTCTCCTCTTCTTCTTCTTCTTCTTCACCTCCCTTCCTCCGATAGCTATACAACCCACGCCGCCTACCATCCAGCTCATTGGCAGCCAGTCGAACGCTGCCCAGCCTGCCATTCCCGTACACCAGTCACCGAACGTAGCTTCAGTCCGGGCACCACCCAGATATGCAGTAAACCCGACCAACGCCAGTTGATATGCCACACTGCAGCTCCCCGTCGTTTGTTCACACCGTCGCCGCTTGCTACAAATCGGTTCAGCCACCGGACCACACTGCCTTCGTTTGCTCTTCCCGCTGCACCTGCCTCTCTTTCCCTCTCATTCTTAATACAGATAGCAAGTGGGTGTGTTTCGAGGTCGAGTTTCGACAAGTTTTGGTTCGATTAGAGGTAAGGTTCATTTTCGTTAGATCAATTTCAAGTTGATTGTTGTACTTTGAGATTAACGCAAAATGTTTTGATTTCAAATTTTAAAAACCCATTATTTTGGAGGCTGTTGAGATGAAATTGGACATCTCGAGCTGTTGTCCAGCTAGCGGGAACGTTGATTTGAGTAAGATTTATTAGAATTTTGGTAATTTTACAACACGATGAAGACTAAGTTTGAGTTGGATTTAAATTAGCCCATATATTAGGATTTTCTATGAGTTTAGGGACTGTTTTGGTATTTTAAAAATTTACCCATAATGCGTTGGATTTTATTCAAGGTTACCCATTATGTTAGGAGGCTGGGTTGTCAAGTTCGGACCACTTTGACATCAATTTCAGCAAGTAAGGGTGTTGTTGGGTAACTTTGTATTGGGTAACTTTGTTTCAACTTAATTGAGTTCATGGTTGGAGTTTAAAATGGCTTGTTAATTATTTTTTCAAGACTTTGTTTGGCGTTTCAGGATCACGTATTCAATTTATGGGCTACCTTGAATCTTGGAGTAAATTTGTAAGTAGTCAATTAGATTTAAGCACCTTTAAGTTCCTTAATGATTTGGATGTATGTTTGTTAATTTGCAAATTGTGAAAGCATGCTTGAAAACTGTGTTCATGATGTATGTAATGGTTAGTGGATCTGTTTGGAAGTAGTCGTGAGCTAAAACGGCCTAAGTTGTGGTAATGGAATTAGGGGCTTAAAGTTTCGAGTTATTATGTTAGCATATGAAATACTTTAAGAAATTGTCCAAGGTTGTAATTGGAAGAGTTTGGACATGATTGTGGTGATTTGTGAATAATCATTCATGCCTAAACTTATTGCTATTCTCGTTAAAGGATTCAAAGTTACAAACAAATGGATGAATATGTGTCCGAGGTTATGAATGAATTCGATTATAGTTTTCCCCTATAAGCATAAATGTATGGATAGTTGTGTTAAACTAAATGTTTGTAAATGTTTGGGCTTTCTGAGATGGTTGGTTAGCTGTGGAATGCAAAATACTTGAACTTTTAGACTGAATAGTTGGCTGAGGTTTAGCTTTCTCTCGTGGTGGATGAGTTGATTGTGTGCAGGGCAGCAGAGTTGTTGGTTTGGATTTGTGGTTGAATTAGAACACCTTAAGGGTATCCAGTGATCAGTGGTCGTCTTCCGTGTTTCATGTGTTCAGAACGGGCAGATGATTGGGTCCAAATAGGAGTAAAGGGTTATTGGTTGTCTTGATTTTTAACGTGTTTAACTAGCACATGTATGGGTTACAGTTATGTAAAGTTTTGGTTTAGGAATGCTGGTACCGGGGTATAAGTTCATACTTGAGCTTCGTGGATGTGGTCTATAGCTAAATATCACAATGATGCGATTGTTGTTATTTGTTGAGGTGTGGGCCTGGGTTATTTACGACTAGTAACTTCTTAAAAGAAAGAGAAGTGAGTTACCTTGATGCTAACCTAGAAAGTAAGTAGCTAGTCGGAATGGTCCCTTAGGATTTATGTCTCACCTATTTACATAAATATGAGGCGTAAGGTGCTGTAAATGTATGGAAGGGCTTGAGGGTTGTTTTCCCTCTTTGTTTGTGCGGATTAGGGAGTGAATCCCTTTGTATGTGCTTGTGAACTTCGGGCCAGGTTGTGAATTTAGTTTGGAAATGTTGAATTAATTTGGTATGGTAGATTACCCTAGAGGTTCCAAAAGCATTGCACAAGTACAAGAACTTGTTAGATTAGTGCCACCTGACCTTGTGTCTCTCATGGGCGAGTCTGTAACTCTAGGTTGGTGTGAAGTGAGTAAGGTGAGGGTTGCTTTCCTTCACCGAGTTGTGTGCTAGCTTAAGGGGCGATTCCCCCATTATGATGAACATAAGGATTGCATTTCCTTATTGCCTGTGTGCTAGCTTAGGAGACGATTCCCCCATTGTGATGAGCGTAAGGATTGTGTTTCCTTATTGCCTGTGTGCTTGCTTAGGGGAAGATTCCCCCATTGTGATGAGCTTAAGGATTGCGTTTCCTTATTGCCTGTGTGCTAGCTTAGGGGGCGATTCCCCTATTGTGATGAACATAAGAGTTGTGCTCCCTTATTGCCTGTGTGCTAGCTTAGGGGGTGATTCCCCCATTGTGTGTAGGCGTGAGAGTTGCTTTCTTTCACTGCCCTTGCCAACCTAAGTTACATGGCTCGTTGGTAGTGCTCGAGACAATGCCATATCAAGATGGACTCAGGGTAGGGTGTACGAGATGTAGTTGGTTGGACGTTGAGTTGAGGTTAAGTAGAAGTCGTGCGTGCGAGGACAACTTTTGTGATGTGATTATGAGTTTTAGACCTTAAGTGGGCTACTTACTGAGTATGTTTATACTTACTCGTGCTACTTTTTTTGTGTTTTGCAGATGATGCATGACCACGAAGCAGATGACGAAGGTGAAGGCTTGACAAGGCTATGGAGACACCACCAGAGTTCTGTTCCTATGTCTAGCATTAAAATTGTATCTTAGTTCTTGTTGTATGTCTGGTCTGTAAACTTTAAATCTTTCTCGTTTCCGTATATATGGTTAGAATTTCTTAGATTCTATTGTCTGTTGGTTGAGCTCAGCATTATATATAGAAGTTTGGTGGATGCTGAGTCTGTTCTCTGAAATATAGAAGTGTTTATGTCTCTTTCCAGTTCTTTGAAAATTCTGGTTTGCTCAGAGTTACGCCGTCATGCTGCAGAAATTTCAGGCATGAGTGAGGTAACTTAGTTGTGCTTCCGCGTTTAGTGAGTTGTATGGGTTAGGGCTGTTACATACTTACTTTCTAGGCCGACACCGAGGCAACCAACTTCTCTCTTTTTTAGGAAGTTACTAGCGGCAAATAATCCCTAAGCAGTTTCTTCCCGTACTAACTCCCTAAACACGCTAGTAACCATAACGGTCAGTATTCTCCCATCCACATTCAAACCCAACAAAACATGTTAAACATGCCCAGTCATCTGAACCATTCTGAAAACACGAAACACGGATAATGACCCTAAACACAACATACCTTTAAGGTATTCTAAATCGGCCACTAGCCCAATCCAACAACTCAAGCGTCCTGCACACAGTCAACTCATCCAACATCCCAAGAGAACTAAACCCCAACCAACCATTCAAGTATTCTAGGCATTATGTGCTCAGTTAAACATCCCAACACCTCAAGTAGACCCTACTTAACCGAATCTAATAGCTCAAGTATTCTACATTCTGCAACTAACCAAACATCTCAGAAAGCCCAAACATTTAGGTTCATTCAATTTAAATCAACTATCCATACATTCACGCTTATAGAGAAACTATAATTAAAGTCACTCATGCATTCCAAGGCTCATCACGATAACCAAGCTCTAACAAGTTACTTATAGAAAACATACATACGGCGGTTGAAACCCTTTAAATAACATACTAGCAATCACGACTATTGCAACCCACCTAATTCAGTCATGGAACTCCTTTAAATATCATGCCAAAACATGATAAAGTAAGCCCTTACTTAAGCCCTTTACTAAGCCTATCATCCAATGTCAACCAAGCTCAACCACATACTAAAGGAATCATACTCTTAAGCTCTCAATCATGCACGCATACCAAATCCATGTCCAAAACATTTAAGGACTCTCCAATTAGGCTACTTATCTCAATGGCGCAATTAAATAACACTTCAAGCAAGACCGGAAATCTCTTTAAAACCCTTAGAACCACTCAAATAATTCCAAAATTCAAGGAAACCCAAAACTTGAATACTTGACCCCGAATCGCCCAACATAGTCCTAAAAATAAATAACAAACCGTTCTAAAAACAAACCACGAGTTCAAAAGAGTTGAGACGAAAAATACCCAAGAAAACTTACCCTAATAGCACCTGCACTTGCTAAATTTGATGTTGAAGTAGTCTGATCTCGACAATCCGGCCTCCAAATTCTATGGGTATCCCACATCTAATGGAGCATTACCCACGACCTCTCCTTAGATTCCAAACTCAAATCGTTGTTGAATTTAACTCAAATGGTTTGATTTCGTAAATCCAAAGCCCAAATGTTATGGGTAATAAAAAATTAACACCAACGCATTATGGGTTCACCTCTAATTGCCAAAACAGTACCAAAGACATCCAAAAAAAAAACGAGTAAAGACCCAGAAAATTTACCCACTATTTTCAGCCTTAGAGTCAAAGCATTCAAAACGCATTCAGTTGGTATTAGAGCCCTAAGTTCTAGGTTCTGTAGACTCGCTTACATCGTAAGCATTGGTTTCTCAATAGCCACGCGCAAGAAGGTCATCGTCGACCTATTGCTGTTTTTGCCAAAGAAATCCAACTGAATGCTCCAAGCCTCCTGTACTATGAGAATCTTATTGGAGGTCAAAACAAAAAAAAATGAGGGAATGCTTGGAATAAATAGCCATGATTGGTCCAACAGTGATACCAAAATAGAAATGCTTCTGCCACGAGAAATATCCCATCTTATTTTGCCCTTGATCGTGGTACTGGGCTTACGAATATGATGCCAAGGAACTTTAGCACTGTTGTGTTTACAAATTTTGTAAGGGGATTACAAATAGCAGATGAAAATGGAGTAAATATTGAGAAACAAACACGTAAATAATCAAGTTGAGACGCCGGTATCTCGTTCTCTTTAAGGAGATTCAAGCCATCTGCGGTGTATCTTTATTTATCAACCACTGGTGCAACAGTTCTTCTCTGGCCTGTCCCCTCCTAGATACAACAACCCAACTGAAATGTTGTGTAGCTCAAACCACTTTGTACTATGAGGTTGAGCTCAAAGCTCCATAACAAAGAAAACCCCTCTTTTGGTCAATTACTCTTAAAAAGGGAAAAGTAGAGAAATATGAGATAGTAGAAAGAAGAAAAGATTGAAAATGTTGTGTGTTGAAAGTGTTTGTGAGAGAGGTATTTATAGGATTTTTTAGATCTAGTGAATTTATGACACAAGTTTTAACACCTCCTCAATTAACAAAAAAAACATATACGTTTTAAGCTTAATTTGATAAAAGAAAAACATCTCAAAATTACTACCTCATTTAAAAGATAAAACTTCTCTAAAATTAATAGTAAATATTAAAATGTAACAACAAATTCCAAGATCAAAGCACCAAATGTTTAATTCGTGAAATATTTTGATTTTTTTTTTAAAAAAAATTGTCTTTATATTAAAAATTCAAAATTTTATAAGTTCCAAAAAAATTCTTTCAAGTACAAGTTGCTTTTAAGTTAATGATAAAAAGAGAAGGTAAATTTCACTTTTGGTCTCTGAATATTGAATTTTCTTTCTATTCAGTTTCCAAAGTTTTAAAAGTGACAATTTAGTCTCTAAGATTTGGTAAATAGTTTTAAATAGCCTGTGTTAGTTTGATTGTTAGTTGACTAACAAAAAAATGGCATAGCCATATTGAGGTGGCAATTTCTAAATGAGATGCCAATACCTACAAATAATTATTTATTATATTTTCTTATGGAACTGAAAATAAAAGTTTTTAATTATTTTATAAATTATGCCCTATAAAATAATATTTTGCTCTATAGTGTTTTCTAAAGAATTTAAATATTATAAGCATGCATGCGGTATTATCCAAGCAGTTTAAGTTCAACAAGTCATAGTGAATAAATAAATAAATAAAGGTCCAACAAGTCAGTTCATTACAAAAGCTCTTTTACTTCACTCATTTCTTTTAGTTTATTTGTTCTTTAGAAACTTATATCTCCTAACTTTGTTGGGTTTCAAATTTTCCTTGAATATTAAAAAGTTTCAAATTTTTCTTCCACCTTTTTTGTTTACATCAAAACAACCCTTTCTTAGCAATATCAATTAAAACACCACATGGGAATTAAGCATAACTTTTATTCCTCACAGCATATGGTAAATAAGTGCAATAGGGCATACATAAAATTGAAAATGCGACATATTCAAACCAAAAGCTACCTTAAGCATACTCTTTTATTTCATAGTGATAACTAACGAGTAGCTTAAGAATAGCTTGATCTAATCTTCAAACTTCAACTAAAAGTTGCAACAACCAAAATTACATATCATAACAAACAAGGATCTTCTTAAATGTTATATGAGGAGCTTTATATGGAAATACTGTTGGGAATTCCTCTACCTGTGAGTCCTTCAGTGCTAGATGGAATGAGCAAAGTGTACGGCACATTAGCAGGGCCAGTCCGATTCTTCAAATTTATATCACGATTCCTTTCCATAATTCTTTCTTCAACTTGATATACCTCTTTTCCAAAGTTCTCAAAGGCCTCCAATGCATCTTCATCAAATGTCCAATATTCACTAGCTCTTTGCCCGAGATAAACTTCATCAGAAGCATGCCTTGATAAAATTTCAATAAGTGACATCCCAAGAAGACATTGTAGCTGGGAATTGATTGTTTTCAAGAAGCCCTTTTCAGGGTATTTTTCAAGTTCTTTATAGTCTGCACTACCTACTTCAGGCATAAATTTACGGCTTACAGTTGGTCTATTGGGAATAAAGCCTCCATAAGGATATTGTCCAAAGTTTACAGTAGCATGGAGAGCTGAAGCAATCCATATGATGATGGTACATGATTCAACCAGCTCTGATATAGTGTGCATCTTTGGCCACCACGGTTCATCTTTCTTGTCAGCATGACCTCTCTCTCTAAGCTCTTTCCACCAAGATTGGAGTTCAACATCATTTTGGACAGCGTTGTCATCCTTGTAATAGAGATAACAATACTCTCTTACCCAGTTTTTTATTGTTGACCAAATTTCAAGCCCATCAACAGCAAATGGATAATCTTCTATCAAAAGTTGAATTCCATGTGGAGAACTTGAGTCTTGAATTGCTACTCCTCTAAACAAATCAAAAGCAATGGCATGCAGTTAGCAGTCTTAATTTGACCCTCCCAATCAACAAAGAAAGAAAATATATAAATTAGAAATTTCATACACACCACATAATATTGAAGATTATACCTCTTGATGAGATCTGCAGGCAAGGCTTGCTCAAGGAAGTTCCATTCTTTATATATATAAGAAGATAACTCCATTGCATATTTTGATTGAAAATGAGTTGATTCAAGAAGACCGTCAGCATTAACAAGGGTTTGCCTTGCAAATGCATTTATAAACATGGTATCTTTATAATGTGGAACTAGTAACTTATGAATCGGATGAAGTGCACTTAATTGTCGATGTGTTGCAATCACAAATGGCTCGAGTACTGCATGTGTATGCAACCTGCAATTTTGAAGTGTAGAATTCACAATCTTAACTAGAAATTGATAATTCAATATGTCATTATTTCTAGAACATTATGAGAAGTTATACCAATGGCAAATAAGTTGATGGTACCCAGCATCATTGACAGCCACATAAGCTTTGGCTAGTTGCCAAATTGAGGCTTCGACTGATCCTTCAACTCCTTCTCTTACGGGAAAGTATAATTTGCTAATAGCACCAAGGTCATCTCTTTGCGAGTGTGGTAAGCTCAACTCAATAACCAAAGGTCTCAAAGTGCCATCATCTTTCAAAAAGAGTAGTGTCCTTGTTGCATAAGTCTTTGTAGATGTTGAGTTTATTTTTCTAAGGTATGGCATCAGGGCATCATGATGATCCAGTATATATAACTTGTTTTGCTCGATTGCCTATTTGATCAATCAAAACAACCGTATTGTTTTTGTTACTTTCATTGTCAAATGGAAGAAAAAAATGAAGGGCCATTTAGGAGGGTTTTGGAAGGCAGTTGTTTGCTTTCTTAAACATATATTCGGTAGGAAATGTTTCAATAATTTTTTGTCTTATTTTCTTAATTATAACTTATTCACCCCCATTTTTACTTTGACAAGGCACCTAAAAATTGTTCTTCAAAATTTTTTTAAAACAAAGACAAAAATAGTCGTTTAGAACAACTTTTCAACAATCCATTAACTTCATTTTTAAGTTCATTTGAACCACCTCGTCAACACTGAGTCCTTTCAAGCCTTGCTTTATATGTTCTTCAGTGATTGTGCTATTTTGATTTCCATAAACTTTAGGATCCAACTTGCTCGATGGTGGAAAATGCTGTACATGAAAAAAAAATAAACAAATTGAAAATAAGCACTCATAAGAAGAACGCAATGTATAACACTCGATAATAGAAACAAAAACAAAATACTTGAAGGCGGCGGATGAGAATAGGGTTGACTCCAGCTAGCATTTCTCTCGCAAATTCTTCATCAGCCCTCCAAGCAGACTTATTATCTATCCAAAATCGTCGAACCGAAACATTAAATTAAATTCTAATAATGTTTTCCTATTTTTATCCCACATGTATTTTAATCTTATGAGACTGATTAGAAATTTGTACCTTTGATGACTTGAGGAACTGGAAATCTAAGGAATCTTTCTCCATCAGTTCTTAAAAGCTCTTTGAACATAGGTGGTGTAATGCCATCAGTATGCAACGTGCGGGGAAGAAAGAAGAGTAAGAAAAAAAAGAAGGGAGTTGTTGGGTGGAAGAGCAGAGAGAGAGAGAGAGAGAGAAGAAGAAGAAGAAGAAAAAATGGGCTGGTTTTTTTTCGGTTAAGGAAAAGAAGGAGAAAATAGGAGGAAGAAGAAAGAGAAAATAAGAGGATAAGGATAGATTTTTTTTTAAATTACTAAAATGCCATTTGACCAACTTATCATTCCCAAATTGCCCTTCTAACCATCCAAAACTTCAAATTAGCCCAATTTAAATTGCAAATTAAGAATTATTTCAAATTAAATTCTAAAATTTCCAAAATTAACACTTTTGAAAAAGCCGGGCGTTACCGAAGATGCCATTATTGTGAGTGAAACATGTGCTGAAAAAGGAGTGCATCATTAGTAAAAAACTGAATATCTAACAAAAATATCATATTCCATTTTCCAATTTTCATTCTAAACTTTTAATTTTATCTATTAATTTTCATTACAAATTAAACTTATACTTTCATCAAATTTCGGCCTCGAATTTAAATAAATATTTTGCAAATTCTTTTTTTTTTCTAATTTTAGAGTTTTACAATTTTTAACTTTTATAAACCTAGGTTTTTTTAGGCTAAATTATAAAAAATACCCTTGAATTTTATCCTTTATTTAAAATACCCATATTTTTTCAAAAGTTGTAATATTACCCTTGACCTTTCATAAACGTTTCAAAACTACATTTGAAGCATAAAACCCATTAGAATTGTAACGACCCTAACTCATACGACTCTCTAAACATTAAAGCATAACTGAGTTACTCCGTTCATGCCCGAAATTTCGAAAGAATGATGACGTAACTACAACAAAACCAAATTTTACAAAGACCTGATAAGAATAGAAACACTTCTAAGTCTCAGAGTACAGACTCAGCATCCACCAAACTTCGAATATTATGTTGAGCTCAACCAATAGACAATTAAACCTAAGAGCTTCTAACCAAATACACAAAAACTAAAGAAGAGATTTCAGGTTTACAGTCCAGCAACACAATAAAGATCTAAAATACAAATTGGAAGCTAAATAAATAGGAAGAAACTTTGGTGAAGTCTCCATAGCCTCGTCAAGTCATCGCTTCCGTCACCTGCCTCAAGAATGTGCACCATCTGCAAAACACAAATAAAATAGCACAAGTGAGTATAAACATACCCAGTAAGTAACCCACTTAAGGTCCAAAACTCATAATCACAACACAAAAGTAGTCCTGGCACTCACGGCTCCTACTTAACCTCAACTCATCGTCCAACCATCTACAGTTTGCATACCCTACCTGAGTCCACCCCGGTATGGCAGTGTCTCAAGCACTACCAATGAGCCATGTAACTTAGGTTGATTATGGCCGTGAAAGAAAGTAACTCTCACGCCTACACACAATGGGAGAATCGCCCCTAAGCTAGCACACATGCAATAAAGGAACGCATCCCTTATGCTCAACACAATGGGGAACCACCCCTAAACTAGCACACACGATGAAGGATAACAACCCTCACCCTTATAACAACTTCTTAACGGACCATTCTGACTGGCTACTTACGTTCTAGGCTCGCATCAAGGTAACCCACTTCTCTTTCTTTTAAGAAGTTACTAGTCGTAAATAACCCAGGCCCACACCTCAACAAATAACAACAATCATCTCATCGTGACCTCTCACCATAGATCACAAACACGCATCTCAAGTATGAACTTTACCCTAGCTTGAAAGTACTCCTAAACAAGAACTTTACATAGCCATAGCCCATACATGTGCTAGCAGCATATAGCCCTCCAATCATTTAACCCAGAAGTTCAGTTCCCTAAACACGCTAGAAATTAGGACGACCAAACCCTCCACTCACATTCAGACCCGTCTGAAACACGTTAAACATGCCCACTTATCTGCCCATTCTAAACACATGAAACACGGATGACGACCATTGATCAATGGATACCCTTAAGGTGCTCTAATTCAACCACTAATCCAAACCAACAACTCCAACGCCCTGCACACAGTCAACTCATCCAACATTCCAAGGAAATGCAACCTCTTCCAACCAATCAAACATTTTAAACATATTGTACTCCAATCAATATCTTAACATTTCAAACAAGGATTACTTAACCTTTTAGTCCATGAGCTCACACGTTCGAGATTCCACAGTCACTCTGGATTCTACCGCAAACCACATATCACAGTCATCCTACATTCCAGAGCGTTGTTCCATAATTGAACCCTTACTAGTTCACAAGGCCAAGTCCTTATGAATACCACTAGGAACAATGACCTATGCATAGTCACTCTACTAAGTCCACAAGTTCCTTTAGATTCTCGGGTTTAGGTACAACAAGGCAAAACTTTTTTTTTTGAAATATTACTAAGCGAAACATCCAACGACCAACATAGTCACACATATACTTCATAATTGAAAGAATTACACCCACAACCACTTAAACATACACCAATTCACAACAACTACAACCTTAGGCAAACTCATAAAGTGCTACTCATGCTAAATTTAAAAACCATTCGAAACTTTAAGCCCCTAATTTCCATTATAGCCACATAAAAAGCCATTTTAGCTCAAGACTACTTATGAACGGATCACGAACCATTACATACTTCATAAACATCGTTTTCAAGCATGCTTTCACAATTAAAAAATTATCAAACATACATCTCAATCAAATAGGAAATTAAAGAGGCTTAAATCCAAATGACTACTTACAAATTTACTCCAAGATTCAAGACGGCCTGAACTCGAATACTTGATCTTGAATCGTCAAACAAAGGCCTACGCGTTATGGGTAAATTTTAAGACACTAAAACACCCCCTAAACTCCACAAAAAATTCTTAATTAATGCTAACTAAATCCCAACTCACACTTAGACTTAATTATGTAGAAAAATTACCAAACCCAAATAAATCTTACCCACGGACAGAAGAGTAAATGACAAGCTTCGACAAACCCACGTTGAATCCGGACCAAGTGGAACAACTGAACGGATCTCGACTAGAGACGGCAAAGCTCGCAAACGACGGTGGGCGACCTACAGGAGACGGCGGCGTGAAGCTCATAGTAGTGTGCATTGTGCAGAACTGCAAAAGGCACCGGCGGTTTGGGTTCGATTTTCAACAACAGCACAACTCTAACGAGGTAGGCAACGACGCGCACAGAGTACAACTGTGCAGATCCAAACCCCGACGTGCGCGACCTGCTCATGGGGGAGTGATGACGGAGCTTGGTCGTGTGGCTTCAGGCGGCTCCACTGCCGGGGAGGGAAGACAAAGACTGAAGGGTGGGGGCGTGGGTTTTTCCAATTCGGGAAATGGGAGAGAAAGAGAGAGAAAGAAATTATGGGTGGGTTTTCAGTGAGGAAGGGAAAAAGAAGAAAATGAAGAAAAAGAAGAAGAATATAAGTCTTTCACGATTTTTCTTTTTTTTTTTTCAATTTCCAAAAATGTCCTTTGACCAACTATTTCCTTCCCAAATTGCATTTTTTTTAAACCTCTAATCCTCAATTCAACCCAAGTAAAATACTTATTTGAGAAATTTTCAAATTGAATTCCAGAATTTCAAAAATTAACGCCCCTAAATAAGCTGGGTGTTACAAGAATGTTGGACGAAAAGTCGACATGATGGAATGTCGTTCTTTCAAACTTAATCTAGGCAAACATTCCAATCACTATCACATCATTCCAAATAACTATCATGTCAATTTTTTTCATGTTGATTTTCCGTCCAACATTCTAACGGATTTCTAATGCAAGGGTAGTTTATAAACATTTATGAAAAGTGAAGGACACTATTGTAACTTTTGAAAGAATAGGGGCATTTTTTAAATAAAGGGCAAAGTTCAGGGTATTTTTTTTTATAATTTAGTTGTTTTTTTTTATTAATATTGTAAGTTTTAAAACTTTTTATTAAAATATATTATTTTCAAAACTTGTTATATTAATATTGTAGTTTTAATTTCTGAGAGTAGGTCAAACAGACCTACACCATGCAGATGCATCTTGTCCCTTAAAGAGACACACGTCATCCAAAAAGGCCTACGCCGCCTCTTCAAGAGATGACCTCTACCCAATATAATGAAGATGTTGCCTGAGTATAGTGATAGCCCCATTGTTCTTGATTCCAGTGTGTGGTTTAATGGATAACAAAATATATGGCTAAATTTAAATGGTCATTTTCAAATATGGCCAAGTGAGTTTTTTATTGGACAAATGATCAAATGATAAGTTGAAAAATTAATTGAGATAATACAATTGACTAAAATACCTCCCTACCAAATTGGATAAACCAAATCTGATCGGATAAAATAAATCCTAAAATTATAGTGTATTTGAAAACATATAAAAAAAGTAAATCAAAACAACAAAATCGATTTAATTTATTTCCTAAAATTATGGGAAAATTAAAACTGATGTATATCTAGAACCTGAAAATTAAATTTAAAAAAATAATAATTTAAAAAAAAAAACTTAAGTTTGATTTTTTTTAAGAATGAACTTTCAAATAATAAGAAATTTAATCAAAGGTAATTAAACAACCAAATCCAAAAATCTAAAATTATGGGATAATTAAAACTGAAGTATATTTAGAACTTGAAAGTGAAAAAAATAACTTTAATTGAATTTTGTCAAAAGCGAACTTAGAAAATTTTAAAATTTCATACACAATACCTTGTACTCGATTGATAAACAAAGTGATAGTGTGACAGTGAGAATGCCTCATCTTCTTAGAAATAGAAATTTGTGCTTACTTTCACCATATTCTCAAAAGCTTTTCTTCTCCAAAAAATAATAATACTATTCAACATTGAGCTATGAAAATACCTTAATACCCAAACAAGAAAAATCTTTGTGGCACTAGGGACAATTGAGAACTCCTAGCAAACTGACTGTATTTTTGTATAAATACATAATATTTGTATTTTCTCTTTAGGCACTTTTAATTCTACGCTGCCGCCTAAAAGAATAACCATCGTTGTTTCGTTGAACGCTTCAATCATAAAAATTAGAAAACTTTTGCCATGGAGCTTCGAGTATGTATTGGTTTTGAAAGCATTTTTCTAGAAATTAAATTATCCTCACACTTGCACTAATTCTCCCATTAGCATTAGTTTCGAGAAGATTAGACAATCTTCCAATACCCCAAATATTTCCAAACACACTCAAAAATTTTCTCTCTCACTATCTCAATTAGAACTCTCCAAAATTTTCTCTCTCACCATCTCGATTAGAACTCTCCAATCAACGTTTGAAAATGTGACCTCCATACATGACTGCTCATCGAAATCTGTACTATCATCATCATTCGACTCTATAGTCGAGCATTCTATCAACTTCAACTATCTCATTATTTTTTTTTGTACTCAATGCCATGAATGCAACTAGAGAAGGTTCAATGATGAAACCCATGACATACCTAAATTTGACGAATTCAATAAAAAAAACCATATAATACCTAGATTTCCAATATCTGATAATTCAAATACAATAAGAAAATATGATATAGGTCGATAGGAAACCTGGTAAGGGATAACTCTTTCAGCCTAGATTCTCAAACTCTACTAAAATTGCAGTAGCGATAGCCAACAACAATGGAGTCATTATCATTAATTTGAAATTGGCCAAATCGAAAAAAGTGATTATGTTTATGAATTATAAGGATAAAAATCTTAATATTTTAAATTTGATTTCTGGTAAAATAAGATCACATAATAAATATAAAAGAATAATTTAAAGATAATTATAGTTCAAAGCTGAAAAAGATAATCCTAAAATGAAATATGAAAATTGAAAAAGAAGTAAGGGAGAATCCAATTATAATTTCTGTGAGAGGAGAGAAATCCAGGGGGTGTGTAGGGGTAGAAGTGGAAGAAAATGGGGTAAGCTAGGGTCGTCCTAAATACCCGTTGGCCATTTTTCATTAAAATTTGGAGTTGGCTATTTTTTAGAATTAAAGAGTATTTCTGGCCATCTAGTCCAATTTCCAGTGGTTTGGTTTAATCCCTGCAAGATGCACTTTTGCTGTTTCTTTTTTCCTTTCTTTTTTCATTTGCTGTTTTTTTTCCCTTCTTTCTTAAAGCAAATAAATATTATTTTTTCTTTTTTTAAAAAAATGAATATTAAATTGAAATTTTCTTCCTTTCTTAAATAAATATAAGTTATTTAAACACTTTCTACTCTCTTTTCTTGAAAAATAAAATAATTACTATTCTTATAAATGGGCAAAAATCAATTTATACCCCTAAACTTTGGGGTTGTATCAATTACAATCTTAAACTAATGATTGTATCAATTTAAACCCTAAACTTTCATAACGATAGTAGAAAGTGTTTAAATAATTAATATTTATTTACTTTAATGTGTGTTAATAAAAAATAACCCTAAACTACAATGTGTACATTGTAGTAAATAAAAAAGCCGAAACACTTTTTTTCTTTTTTCTTTTTTTTTTTTTGAGTCTAGCATCTGTTACAACGACAGCATAATATTACAACAACGTACTATAACAACAAAATAATAATACAACAACATACTATTACAACAACATAAAATTACAATGGTAGTATTACAAAACTCACCCCCCAAACTTAAATGGGTCAATGTCCCCATTGACTAAGAACTAGAAGAACTGAGGTTTGGGTACATAGTTGGGTCACTTAACATGCTAAGCATCAAAGCTAAACTCTCTTAAGTCAATTAGATGGGATAAACACAAGAGAAGTTTAGGTTCAAATGTTTTATGGGGAAAAAGAATTTATCAAGTTTTATGATTTTGAAATCTCAAAGCTATGTGTGAAAGCACTTGAAAGTTGAGCAAGCTCTAGGTATCATCATCAAGGGTTTTTCAATAAAACACCAAAGAAAGCAATTTGCAAGCTTGTTTTTTGAACATGATTTTAATGGCATGCTTGTGCGAGGTGTAGATTTTTTCTTTTTTTCTTTTTTTCATGAAAGAAAATAAACTAAATAAGTGTGAAAGAACTTACTAAACCTTAAAGCAAAAAAAAAAAAAAAAACATAACAATTAACAAAGCTAGAAAGATAGGTTAAAGAGAGACTCCTCTTGCAAAGAAAAATGTGTAGTTGTTGCCATTACTATCCTCGGGGTTGTTGGGAGTCTTTGACAAAGAATTCTCCTGAAACTGCAATTGCAATTCACTTTCGCAATTGCGACTACAATTTCTTCCTCTCGCTCTTTCTTCTTATATTTTCCTAAAACTCAAGAGTAGAGCATTAAAATGTTCACACAATTTTTCTTAATGCAAAGTTAACTTTTTAGAAATTCCAAATTTTGAATTAAAAGTTGATTCATCAAACTCCCAGGTGAATTCCCCAGGTAGAGATTTTCCTTTAGCGGGCAACTTAAATACCTCAATCTTGACAAGATCCTTCTTAGACAGAGCATTTCTGAATTAACTTCTTTATTCATATTGGAATTTCAAAAGTTGAAAGTTTCTTTTTTTTTTTTTTTTTTTTGCTTTTTTTTATAATTATTTTAAGGTAAAAGAAAGATAAGGCAACTTATCCAATTCCAGTAGGGAGACCGCAACTATGTTCTTTCATTTTGCACCTAAGTCTCGATGTTGGACGAGATTTCAGTCGTAGTTGAGGTGCCTTGATCACAACGGGCTTTGATGACTCAAGAGATTTATATGTATCTTTGGAAGTAGAAATTGTGGGTGCAATCCGTGTCGCATACTGCATGTTGACATCCTTCATGCTCTCCTTTTTGCTTGCATCTTCATTTAGTGTTTCCTGCAAGCTTTAATAAGCGAAAGCAGGACATTCCAATGTTGGGAGCACTTTGGATGTCAATTGCTGTGAAATTGCGATTTCATAGCTCACTGCAATTTCCTTTAGTGATTCATTCTCTTCTTGAGGTGGTTCTTCTTTGATCTCTTTTCTCCCTTTTGGTTCCTTAATGTCGTCAAGTGTTGGAGCACTTTTTGCTTCTACTGAGAGTTCAAAGTCTTCATGTTCCAATTACGTTCTAAGTGACACCACCTCATGTTCTTTTTCTTCTTCTTCTTGTTTTGAAGTCCCTCTATTCTCGAGCAAAATTCCTTGGGACCTGTTCTGTAATTCATTTGCAATTTGTTCCACTTGGATTTCCAAACTCCGTAGAGATGTGGCTTGACTTTGCATTACAACATCGTTTTTTGCTCTATATTCCCTCGTGAGTTCTTCGATGCTTGGCTCTTTTGGAATCATCTTCCCTTGCTAGAAGCACTGGTACTGATGTTGATTTGCAAAGCTGGGTAGAAATCTATAACACAAAGAATCAGGATTAGAAGGACAATTATCAAATGAACGACTTCCTTTACAATAAACACAAGAAATAGAAGAGATATGGTTAAAAGGAGCTATAGGATTTCCCATCATCAAAGTTTCCATCATGTAGCTTAATGATGAAGTTTGTGCGTTCAATGCTGCAATGATGTCTTCTTCCATCTTGTGGATTTTCTCAAGCTATCAACCCTATGTTGTGTCTTTCTCCTCTTGCAATTTCGCTCCCTCAACAAGTGAAATCGAGCTCCTCTTGCAATAGGAGAAATTATAATTGCAATTTTGTCTTACAATTTTTGCTTAAACAACATTTTTGTTAAAACTGTCATTCTCATGCAACGATGCCAAAAACTTGATCGGGTGAACTTTGGGTGAATAAAAATAAGTAAATACGCTCAACCCCACTGCAAGTGCGCACTGCCGATGCAAGTATTAAAACAGGAGTATTCCTGAGTATTGATCCCTCAGGGAACGGTGTAACAAAAATTATTGCTAAGCAAAATGTAAGGAAATTGCAACTTAAAACTAAAAATTGCAAAAACAATGTTGGGATGGTGTGTTGGTAAAGCAAAATAATTGCAGAATCTAAATGCAAGTTAAAATGGCAAAAATTGCGGAATCAAAAATTACAAAATTGAGTGATGAAAATTGCAGAATGGAATTGCAAAATCGAAAATTTGCAATATTGAATAACAAACTAGATAGACTTGGTAAATAAAATTGCAAAAGAAATTTTAGAGAAAGAAGGGGCTCAAGAATGCCATTGCCCTAAGTTGTAATTGCAAACGAAAATTACAATTCCAACCTATTCTACACTCAATTGTAAACCAAAATTGCTACTCCTATTTGCCTTGAAATTAGATTTTAGGAGACTAAGTGAGTGACTTATATGTCTATAGTCCCTCTATCTTAGATAATTCGGCTCAACAATTTTATGGATTTTAGAGTCTTTAATCCCTATGTCTAGGGTAAAGAATTGGCTTATGTTTAAGCTCTTTTCTCCATCACTTGTGCGAAATCCACTTATCACTAACCCCGTCGATATTAAATCTAAGCTTGAGTTTCTACCATCGTTGATCATTCTAGGATCTCAACGGAAATTTATTCAACACAATCAAACAATTGAGATGCAGGCTTGGTTTTTAGTTGGAATTTTGGTTACATTTACTTCTTAGGAAATTCACATCCTTGAACCCCCTAAGAAGTTTAACTCATAATAAATCTATAAGAAACCAAGCTAAAAATTAAAATAAACTCCTACATTATTCTAAAAATGACACTTAAGGGAAATGAAAATTGTTTTACTTAAGTGTATGAATCAAAAAGCTTATGAATCAATAAACAGAACCAATAAGTGTATGCTTCAAAACATAAATACAAGACTAAACAAAGAAGAAAACCACAAAACCCACAAACAGAGACTGAACTAAAACATAAACTTAATACAAGAATAATTGAATGAAAAACAGATACTGAATTTGCTAGCAACTCTTGGTAATACAAGAAGAAATTGAAGAAAAGTAAAACAAACACTAAGCTTGATAGAAGTTCTCCATAAAACAAAGAATAAAAATTGAAGGAAAAATAAATACTAAACTTGCAGAAACTCAAGATTAAAACAAACAAGAAAAAAAACTGGAAAAACAGAAAACAGAGGAAGAAAAATTGGACAGAAACCCACAAAAATTCTATAAGAAAACGCCTCCAAAATCGATATGCTTTCTTCACTCATCTTCTCTCCTTTGATAGGCCTTCATTAGGGTTGAACAATGCCCAAATTTCGTGCACAAAATCTCCAAAATCGTGCTGTAATTGAAGATTTCCATAAGCATATTTCTTTCCTTTTTTGAATTTTTCTGCTGCTCCAGACAAAATTGCAGAATCACAAAACTGCAATTTTGGTTTTGCAATTTCCACATTCCCTGCAAACAAGCTTAATTTTTTTAGAATCTTATCCCAATTGCCTTCATTCTTATTTCTTTCTTATTTTCAAGCAACTTTCAACTATTTCCAAATGATCTTAAGACAAAACAAGAATATTTTAAGTAATTGGGAGTTAAATAAGCCTTAATTCTAAGGTTTATCATACCCAATCACAATTCTCGAGCAAAACTCATTCAAGGATTCTACACATGCTAACTATAATCAACTCGAAGCTTTAAGCCCCTCTTTCCATTATAGCCATAAACTTAGGCCATTTTAGCTCAAAACTACCTCCGAACGGATCCATTAACCATTACATGCTTCCTAAACAAGCGTACTTTCACAATTTACAAATTATCAAACAAACATCAAATTCAAATAGGAACTTAAAGGGTTTAAATCCAAATGACTACTTACAATTTACTTCAAGGTTCAAGACGACCTGAACTCGAATACTTGATCTTGAATCACCAAACAAAGGCCTACGCATTATAGTAAATTTTAAAACACCAAATCAACCCCTAAACTCTATAAAATCCTAAAATATGTGCCAATTAACTTCAATCTCAAACATAGATTCCAATAAGGTGAAAACTTATAGTACCCAAATAGAACTTACCCCCAAACCGAGGTCAACACCCACTAGACAGCCGTTTAAAGGATCCAATTCTGCTCAAAATGGCTCTTGATTGCAATGGGTAACCTGTAATTGAGTCTAACTAACAAGGGGTCAACTTTAAATCACCAAATTAATGCTAAACCAACTATAATGACCAAAATCCACCTCAAACTAATGTCGGATATTTACCCTCATCAATTGGAGCGTTACCCATGGAGTTGCCTTAGATTCCGAACTTGAATCGCCGCTAAAAACCACTCCGAATAGTTTGATTTCGCGAATCCAAAATCCAAAGGTAATGGGTAATCTAAAAATTAAATCCAAACCTTATTGATCTCTAAATCACAAAAATAGTCCAAGAATTTATCTAATCGAAACGAACCTTACTTCAAAATGAACCCAAAACTTGCTAGAACACGACCTCGAAACACACCCACCCTGTTGTTTGTACAAAATCGAGAGGAAAAGAGGGACAACCTTCGGCGTGGGCACACGATCGGCGAGTAAGCGGAGGTGCGATGGCCTGTGGTTTCAGATGGGCGTGTGTGGCGGTCGATGGCGAGGTAGACAACGATGGCGTCTGGTGAGAAGCTACTGCGACGAGGGGAGTCGAACGGCGGCGGCAGGCAGTGCATAACGGTGTAACTACGAGAAAACCAAAATTTACAAAGACTTAATAAGAATAAAAACACTTCTAAAACTCAGATAAAATACTCAGCATCCGCCAAACTGCGATAAGATATGTTGATCTCAACCATCAGCACAAGAATCTAAGAAACTCTAACCAAACACACGGAAACAAGAGATATTTAAGAATTTACAGACCAACACACTATAAACCAAGCTACAAAACTAAAAGCTAATACAAGGAAAGGAAATTTGGTGGAGTCTCCACAACCTCATCAAGTCATCGCCTTTGTCACCCGCCTCGAGGATGTGCACAATCTTCAAAGGAAAATAAAGTAGCATGAGTAAGTATAAACATACTCAGTGAGTAGCCCACTTAAGGGTCCAAAGTCCAAAACCATAACAGACGAGTTCCACTCTAACTCATAGACTCCTGCTCAAATTCAAACTCAATATTCACTTTCGGTTAGCTATGTGCCTACTTACTTTACTTCAGGTTCACTCCCCTTTGGTATTACACGTGTTATACATGCGAGTCATGCATCCTAGGATGGTCTAATACAAAGAAGGAGAAGAACTCTCATGCTCATCACTCTGGGGAATCGCCTCTAACTCAACACTCTGAGGGAATCTCCTCTAACTCAACACTCTGGGGTAATCGCCTCCTAACTCATCACTCTGGGGGAATCGCCCCTAACTCATCACTTTGGAGGAATCGCCCCCTATCTTATCACTCTGGGAGGAATCGCCCCCTATGCTAGCATCAACATCACTCTGGGAGAATCGCCTCCTATGCTAGCATCAACATCACTCTGGGAGAATCGCCCCCTATGCTAGCATCAACATCACTCTGGGAGAATCACTGATCGGCTGTAACACGCAAGCGAACGCGATCGAAGTAATATAAAATGGTCTCTGAGTACCAAGTATCGAATCCCACAGGGAACGGAGTAACAAAAATATTGTAAAGCAAAAGTGTAAGGAAAATTGCAACTTGGAAAACTAAATTGCAAAAATAATGTTGGGATGGTGTGTTGGTGAAAAACAAAAATTGCAGAATCTAATTGCAGAATCTAAAATGACAATAATTGAAAGAACAGAAATTGCCGAATTGAATTGCAGAATCTAAATTGGCAATAAGCGAAATGACCAAAAATTGCATAATTAAATTGCAGAATCTAAATTGGCAAGATTGGATAGCAAATTAGATAAACTTAGAAATTGAAATGATAAATTATGGGGCTCAAGAATGTCATTGCCCTAAGTCGTAATTGCAAGCCAAAATTGCAATTCCAACCTACTCCACACTCAATTGTAAACCAAAATTGCATCTCCTATTTACCTTGAATTTAGGGTTTTAGGAGGCTAAGTGAGAGACTTATATGTCTATAGTCCCTCTATCTTAGATAATTTGGCTCACAATTTTATGGGTTTTGGAGTCCTTAATCCTATGTCTAGGGTAAGGAATTGGCTTATGTCTAAGCTCTTTTTTTCCATCACTTGTGTGAAATCCGCTTGTCACTAACTCCGTCAGTATTAGATCTAAGCTTGAGTTGATACCCTAGTTGATCAATCTAGGATCTCAACGGAATTTTAATCAACACAAGCAAACAATTGAAATGTAAGCTTGGTTCTTATTGAAATTTTGGCTACATTTACTTCTTAGGGAATTCACATCCTTGAACCCCCTAAGAAGCTTTAGCTCAAATTAAAGATAAAATTATTACAACTAATTTTAGAATAAAAATTCATACTAGAAGAATATATTAAAATGCTAAATTCAACAAAGATTTAAAGGAATTAAAGGATTTTGCCATCCAAAATCGAATCAAACAAAACTGAAAACTAAACCATAAACTTCAGAAAAATAAACCCACGAAATAACAATTGAAGCAAAAATGGAATCAACATAATAACCATCATAACAGAGGCAAAAACAGAAAACTTGAATAAAAAAAAAAGGATTATAGGAAAAACAGAAACTTCAAACTAAAAATGAAATAATTAAAGTGTTATGGCAAAACATTAAAGTTTCTCTCTTTCATTAAAAACAAGAAAAAAAACTTGAAGCAAAAATAGCAAAAACAGAACCTTCATTAAAGCATAAATAGAACTAATAAAACAGTAGCTGTTGGTGAAGAACAGAAAAAAAACAAAGACTAGAAAACAGAGGAATAATTCTGCAGAAAAAAAAACAGAGCTTCGGTTGAAAAACCCATGAAATTGACTCAAAAAAGCCTCCAAATCCGAATTGTGTTGCTCCTCCTCTTCTTCCCCATTTATAGGTCTTCATTAGGGTTGAAGATTGCCCAAATTTCGTGCTTAAATTCCTCCAAATCGGGCTGTAATTGAAGATTTTCGGAATGGGTTTAATGCATATTTTTTTTCCTTTTTTAAAACCCAAAAACCCACGAAATTGATCATTCAAATCGCCCTCAAAATCCAATTAATAGCTCCTCTTCTTCTTCCCCATTTATAGGCCTTCATTAGGGTTGAAGATTGCCCAAAAATCATGCTCCAATTCCCTCAAATTGTGCGGAAATTAATCTTTCCATGTATGGGTTTCTTCGTTTGCGCACATTTTGGTTTCCATAATTTCTCTGCCCAGAATTGCAAAATCAGATTTTGCAATCTGATTTAGCAATTTTCATAATTTCTGCAAAAAGAATCAATTTATTTAGAATTCTATTCTAAATGCTATCACATTCATTTCTTCCTTAAATTCAAGCAATCTTCCACTATTTTCAAATGATCTTAAGTCAATACAAGAATATTTTAAGCAATTGGGAGTTAAATAAGCCTTAATACTAAGGCTTATCAATCACCCCCTATGCTAGCATCACTCGGTGAGGCATCATAGCCCTCAGCTCATCACTCTGTCTCACGCTCACCACTCTGCCTCACGCTCATCACTCTACCTTAAGCTCCACTCTGCCTCTCACTCACCTCTCTGTCTCAACCTCCTAGGAATACATGCTCGCATGGGAAAAAGTAAGTGGCACTAGCCTTACGGGCTCTTGCTAGCCACAACGCACTTAAATTGTCAAGGGATATACCACCCAAAAGATCACAAACCTCATTCTCACTGATAAAAAGCTTGTCGAAGGCTCTATCAAATATATTTATAAACCTAACCCTCTAAAATTTGTAATAATAGTGGCCAGGGTCGATCACAAGGATTGAATTTCTTAATTCATTTAAGTATTGTAATTACTCTCACTTAACTTTATTTAGAGAAAGAAATCAAATGCAAACAAGCTAAACTAAAGAGCTAACCTAGAAAGCAAAAGATAAATTGAGACACAATAGGAGAGAGATATCTTAGGGAATCAATTTCACCAATTAGACTTACAGCGAAAACTACCAAGTTTGTCATGCAAATATTCCATAAGCCAAGAAGTGAGGGTGTTAACTGACTCTTTCAAGCACAATTAACTCTCATGCAATGTTATAAACCTAATATCTCTATCTAGATTTTAATAACATGCAAGGCTTTAAGCAACTTTTTTTAAGGGCTTCTAAGAGAATTCTCCACTTTCATGCAAGAATTTACAAATAGTCATGCAATTAAGTTCTAGCCTAAACCATACTTTTTCAAGCACAAATTCAGACCAATAAAGCAAATAATCTTTGATCAATAAATTATAAGCATTAAATACATAAAAGCATGAATGAAACAAAAATCATTCAATCAAGGTATTTAATCAATTAAAAAACTCAAGTCTAATGGTTACATCAAAACTCCAAGTATTAGGAACAAAGATACTAATAATATTCATACAATTAAACCTCTAAGTTCCTAATTTACAGCCACAAAACAAGAACTAAAACTAAAGGAAAAGGAAGAAATTAGCAAACAATGGTCGATCCCACGTTCCAGTCATGATCTCCATGTCCCTCGAGCTTTGGATCTTCAAAAATGCTCCACAAACGCTCCAAATTGCTCCCTAAACCTTCAATTTGAGCTTGGAATCGAGATTAGGGCTCCAACTCTCGGATTGGCCTCTCAAAACGGCGCAAAAAATGATGTTTTTATAGAAAATTGTGAGGCAGCGTTGAGATGCTGCTCATAGCGTCTCAACGCTGCAAGAAAATTAGAAAACGCGCGTTTTTGGGCGAAAATAGCGTTTTTTACGTTTTCGTAGCGTCGCGACGCTATAGACAGTGTCTCGACGCTACCCTGCAGACAACATGGACCATTTTTGCTATATCTCTTCGCTCGGGTGTCCGAATGACCTCCGGTTCGATGCGTTGGAACCGTGATTCAATGTAGAATCTCCCGAAATGTGCCTTATGCTCAAATAACATCTTTAATCTTCTTGAATTTTCAATTAAGCTTCAAAAAGCTCCAATATCCACCAAAATATTCTCAAATACTTGGTTTTGCTCCTCAAGCTCAGTTTCTACAAAATTAAGAGAAATATGCATAAAAGCTCACAAAATAATCACAAAACTAGCATAAATAATAGGAAATAAGATAGCATAAATACATGCTATCACTCACCTCGACCCATAAATCTTGTGCATAATCACAAACACGAACTCAACACTACGCATGCTTGAGTAGACAAGGCTCGAACATAAGTTCAAAGTAAATCCCTCATCAACTAAGCCTCATACCTATTCAAGCAAAGCACAAATTACCGACTACACCTCTTGCTTATTCCAGCCAACAAGCTACTTAAGCGGTTAGGTAATCCTGTTCCAATCACATTTATACCAAGGTTCGAACATAAAGTTGTCACGAGTACAAGTCTCGAGTATGGACTTATACCCTAGTTCAATGACATTACTAAACAAAAACTTAACTTAATTGCAACTCATACGTGTGCTTATGGCATAAAGCCCTAAAACCATTTAACCCATAATCTTGCCCCCTCACAGGCTAGAAAACATGGCGACCATTATCCTTCCACTCACATTTGGACTCATCTCAAACATGTTAAATATAATCCAGTCATCTGCACCATTCTGAACACGCGAAACCTAAACACTATATACTTCTAAGGCATTATATGTAGCTAGCCAACTATCCCAATCAAACAACTCCAGCGTTCTGCACACAGTCCAACTCATCAAACATCCCAAGAGAACTAACCCCATCCAACCATTCAAGTGTTTCAAGCATTCCGAGTAAATCAATAATCCATGCGTAAGAACTTTTAGAGAACTACAATAAGCTCATAAACATTGCAAGCCAATCACAAACACCGTTCATAAACCTCGAACACATACTAATTCAAGGTTCTACACACTGATCACAATGACCAACCATTAGTTTGCAACTTTGAATCCTTAACAACAATAGCCACGTGATTAGACAACTTTTAGGCCATCATGATAATCTCAGATTAATTCAGTCAACCACACCATATCCCGCATACACACATTTAAGCACGAATGTTTATTCACAATTCTCCACAAACATAAACCAAACTTACCAAATTACATCTTTAGGCAATTCCTTAAGGTGCCACACCAGCTAACCACATTTAATCTCGAAACTTAATCCTCTTTTTCCATACTAGTTACATACTAAGGCCACCTTTAGCTCAAACAAACTCCACATCGATCCACTAAATAAAACATGCTTCATAAACACAAAATTTCAAACATGCATCAAATTCAAATAGGAACTTAAAGGGGCTTAAATCTAAATGACTACTTACTTTAAGCAGAATACATAATTTACCACGAACACCAATGATAACGCTTCCTGAATTTATCTAGCACCACCTAGCAATTTAAAGCAACAACAAAACTAACTCATGGCATGGAGCTAAAATCACCAAATAATTTCAAATAATTGTATTGGGGTTTCCCTTGCAAAGATAGTAAAATTTTCACCTTCCAACTCACCCAAACAGCAAAATGGGTTGCTATGTTTTTTTTCCCAAAACAACCCAAATGCGAAAGTTCGGCCTTCACACACAATGGGTACCCTTCAATTAATTTCAACAATAAGTGGGTAAGCTTAGAAATAGCAAAACAACCTCTAAACTCCATGAAAAAGTCCTAGTACATGGGCCAATTAATTTCAATTCAAATTTAGCCTTAGTTGCATTGTCAAACACAATACCCACATAAAACTTACCTCCAAACAATGACTAATCTTTCTGGACAAACCTGGACAGTAGCTCAAATTGCCCCAAACAGCCTTTAAACGCGATGGGTGTTCTGAAACTAAGTCCAAAGATCTATAATTAACTGAAAATGCTAAAAACAACCAAAATTTACCTTGTATTGAAGTTGGAAGTCTTACCCACTCCAATTTGAGACCAAAGGTGGCTAAACGAATAACTTACTCGTCGAAAAACGACCCTAAAATGCACCAACTTGCTGTCTATACAAAAATAGAGAAGGGGGAGAGGGAATACGATAGTTCCAGCGGCGGCGCAATGTGTAGTGGCGGGAGGGGGCTAGCAGTGCACGGCGGTGTTCTAGCGAACAATAAGCTCACAGTGCAGAGGCGAGCGCAGTGCGGTTGTAGCAGGGGCGTGCAGACGGGCTTTAGCTCACGAGCGGCGGCGCTGCTGAATTGACGGCAGATCGATGGCTTCAATGAACAGATGTGCAGGCTATGCACGGCGGAGAGAGAGAGAAAAGGATGGGTCTTCGGTGAGGGAAAGAAATTTTCAGGAGGGAGAGGGAGAGGATAAGGAAGAAGGAAACGGAGAATAAGATAAAGAAGAAGTCTTTCTCTTTTTTTTTTTTTTCAAACAAACCAAAAACCATATATGCCCTCAACCAATTTCTTCATTTTCAAATATGCCCCTTCCATCACTCTAAATTCTAAATTAACCTCAAAAATAAAAATACTTAATGAGAATTATTCTGACTTAATTCCAAAATTTCAAAATTTATGCCCCTGAATAAACCGGATGTTACAATTTTAATAATATCCATGGATTATATTATACCTTCTAAATGTTGACAATATTCTGAACTCAATACATTGGATCTTGCTCAAAATATTGATCTAAAAAACTACTCCTTCAAAATACGAATACTCACAACGATATATTAGAGAGAATATACCCAAAACTAGACACATTGTGTTTTGTTTTTCTTTTTGGGAGAGGGGGTGAGTTTATCTAAATGATGTAGTACATCTATTTCATGAGCATCTCACACATATATTACATATATTACAATCAATGCTCAGTTATATCAAAACAAGAGCAATATCCATTAGAAAAAAAAAAAAGAAGAGAGTAGGCCAGAGAGGAGAGAGGAAGAGAAAGTAGAAGTATGGAGGAAAAACAACACTTGTTACATAACAACATTTAAACTTACCATTAAAAAAATGAACACAACAACTACACTCATAAAAAATGAATACCAACCATTAAATTTATCAAAACTTAGGAACATAACAATATTTAATAATACTCAAATAAGAGAATATAACATATTATATTCTAGCCAACCTGTTGAGGGGTTGACCATGAAGGTCTTTGGCTGACCCCTCAAGGGGTCGGTCTAACCAATTTGGGCCAACTCGTAAGGGATCGACCATGAATGTTGATCGAGTTGTCGAGGCTCTCCAAAATATATTCTAATTCTCTAGATCTAACTTGTAGAAATATTGGATCAGGTCGAATCCCAAGGAACCAATCGAATTAATTTCTCAAAGTTAAAAAATAATAATAATAAAGGGAGGTTTGAATTGTTAACAAAAATTGTAATTAAACAATGAAATAAAAAAACGAATAAAAACAATCAATTTTATGAAACTTCCAATTCAAGCGTGTATATTTCATCCAATTGTAATCATGATCATAGACTAAAAAAAATCAATTTCTCAAATTCAATAACTTAGTCAATTTATTCGAAAAAGATGCAATAAACATAAATTCTCCTAATTCAATTGACTTTAACCAAGCATCAAAATCCAAACTTATCATTTAATCAACTGGGCACGATAACATTCCATATTGATTAAATAATAGTATTAAAAACAATGAGAATGACTAAACCAAACTAACTAATTGAGATAGCTACAAATTAATTAATTTTGTTTCTTTGTTTTCCTAGATTCTATTATGCAAGCTTGTAAAATTGAAAAGCCAAAATTACACACACATAAACTAACCCCTTGCTACATATTTTAAATCAATTGTGACAATTACATATTACAAAATCATAGATAACTATAGATCAATTGATACTAAATTAAAGTGTCAATTTAATTTAATAACAATCAATCATAAAAATAAGAACAAGAAACAAAGAATTCTTAAATTTAAGATAAAATTTCTATTTGGCCCAAAGCTTCACAAAATTACAATTGGAAATTAAATCACCCTTGAATCAGAAATTAAGACTTTAGCCACACATCATCATGTGGAAAAGTAATAAAGACTGCAAAGGGGTAGAAACATTAAAAAAAAAAAAAAAAAAAAAAAAGGTTCACTCTCTACACTTTTCTACACTCTAAAGAAGAACTATACAAAGAAACATTCACAAAACTTTATTGTTCTTTCACTCTACTTCACTGCCCTTTTTATACTGGAAGGAGGAGAGGAATTTTACTAAAAATAGTTGTGTTATCTCCCTCCTAAACTCATGCTAAAAACTTAATGAAGAAGAATAAGCATTTATGCTTTTCTGTCGTTGGCTAAAGAAGAGGAAGAAGTCTGCCGTTTGAAGAGCAGAAGCAAGCTGCCATTGAAATTGAAATTGGTTAATGAGGTAAAGGTAATGGCTTAATCGACCCAATTCCATTTCACTTTATTTATTATTTTTCCTTTCTCATTTTCTTTTCAACTTCCGTATCCAAACTTTTTATTTTATTTCTTTTTTTTTTAATTTTATTTTATTTTCAATTTTCTTCTTCTCGTTTTTTTTCTTTCTTTTTTTTTTTTTTTTTTTTTAAAAGGCCTTTAAGCTAAATTCTACTAAGTTTTTATATTCTACCACCTAAATCAAATCAAATACAATTTCTACAATTAAGCACAATATTCAATCAAAATGTAAGGAAATTAGCACAATAAGTATAATTAATTAAGACTTATCTAATGCCTCTTGGTCGACCCCTAAAGGATCGACCATGAAGGCTCTTGGCCAACCCTTCAGGGGCCAAGGCCTGTTCGGACCTACCCCTCGAGGGGTCGGCCAAATGGCCTCTTGGGCGAACCCTCGAGGGATCGGCCAAGGCCAGTCTAGATCAGTTCTTTTGATGGATCGACCTTCCTCTTTCGGGCTTCAAACTTGTTTCCTTACTTGGGGCTTTGTGATTTTAGCAAACCCCTTTCGATCCAATTATGTGGCTAATTTTTGCCCATAACAACCAATATCAAATTGGAGTGGTTGACACGAGCATACTTTAACTGGTCAAAGTATTACTTACCTTCCTAAATATTGAAGGTTCGAATCCCTAACTTGGGTTTTATACAGATGACCAAAAATTTAAGGCAAAAATGAAATATGACTGCCTTTTTCAAATTAATGATGGACAACCTTTTGCTGGCATCGACGTCTTAGTGACTTTAGCATTCACCTCAGTAGCAACCCATGTTCTCGTTCATTTGTAGAAATTTAACTCTCTCTACACTCTGTGTACATGTGCCCACATCTATTTTCTGCTTATTTTTATTTTGGTTGAAATTTCCAACACATGGGTAGCTCTCAACGGTTGTATGTAGCTCTTGGTCAAAGTTGATTGCTCTTATGACTACCTCTCGGTCCCTCCTTAATTTTAGATTTTAATACTACATGTTTTTTCGTAACTTTTTATTTATGTTTTAACCTTTTTTTTTACCAACACATGGATAGCTCTTGACTCTTGACGCTTGTATGTGGCACTCGGTCAAGGTTGAATGCTCTCGTGCTCTCAACTAGGGAGGGACCGAGAGATAGTCACACTTTTGATCCCTAAAGTTTTGATTTTGTTTTTATTTGGTCTATGAAGTTTCAAATGTGTCAATTTAGTCCTTAAGGTTTGGTAAATAGTTTTAAATGACCCATGAGTTAGTTTGACCATTTAGTTGGCTAGCGAAAAATGGCATGGCGTATTTGAGATGGCAATTTTTGAATGAGATGTTAATTTTTATTAATTTAATATTATGTGTTCTAGGTTAGGTTTTTTTTTTTATTAAAAAATAAATAAAATCTTTCCCTCCCCCTCTTTCTCTCTTCCCTTCTTCTTCCTCTTTCTCTCTCCCTTCTTCTTCCTCTTTGGTTCTTACTCCAATAGCCCTCTCCTCTTGAGACCCAAAAATTCTTCCTCATTTCCCTTTCCCCTTGAGACCCACAGAGCAAACTCACGTGGTATCTCGTGGTCTTGATCAACACAAGACCCCATGAAGGAACCTCATGGAGCCATCTCCTCTCTGTCTACGCTCAACATTTGCTTTAGATCTAGTAGTTTCAATATTGAGCTGAAATGCTTTCACTCCTAACATAGAATGAATCATTCGAAATGTAAGGGAGGGAGAAAGAGAACAACATTTAATGAGCGGTTGAGGGAGAACAATAATGAGCGGAGAGGGCTGCTAGAGGAAGAAGAAGAAGAATGAAAGAGAGATAAAGTGGGAGGAAAAGAAAAATTAAAAATAAAAAACCATCTAAGCTAAAACACATAATATTAAATTAATAAAAATATACATTTCGCCTAAAAATTGTCACCTCAATAAGTCATCGTATTTTTTTTGTTAGTCAAAACTAATTCTTAGTGCATTCCAAAAACTATTTTACTTCACACATTTCTTTTAGTTTATTTGTTCTTTAAAAATTTGTATCTCCTAACTTTGTTGGGTTTCAAAAATTTCCTGGAATATTTAAAAAGTTTGAAAATTTTCTTCCACCCTTTTTTTGTTTATATCAAAACAACCCTTTCTTAGCAATATCAATTAAAAAACCAAATGGGAATTAAGCACAACTTTTATTCCTCACAACATGTAGTAAATAAGTGCAATAGTGCATACATAAAATTTAAAATGCGAGATATTCAAACCTAAAGCTACCTTAAGCATACTCTTTTATTTCATGTTGATAAGTAACGAGTAGCTTAAGAAATAGCTCGATCTAATCTTCAAACTTTAAATAAAGGATGCAACAACCGAAATTACATATCATAACAAACAAAGATCTTAAATGTTATATGAGGAGCTTTATATGGAAATACTGTTGGGAATTCCTCTGCCTGTGAGTCCTTCAGTGCTAGATGGAATGAGCAAGGTATACGGCACATTAGCAGGGCCAGTCCGATTCTTCAAATTTATATCACGATTCCTTTCCATAATTCTTTCTTCAACTTGATATACCTCTTTTCCAAACTTCTCAAAAGCTTCTAATGCATCTTCATCAGTTGTCCATTCTACACTAGCTCTTTGCCCAAGATAAACTTCATCAGAAGCATGCCTTGATAAAATTTCAATAAGGGACATTCCAATAAGGCATTGTAGCTGGGAATTGATTGTTTTCAAGAAGGCCCTTTCAGGGTTTGACTCAAGTTCTTTATAGTCTGCACTACCTGCTTCAGGCATAAATTTACGGCTTACAGTTGGTCTATTGGGAACAAAGCCTCCATAAGGATATTGTCCAAAGTTTACAGCAGCATGGAGAGCTGAAGCAATCCATATGATGATGGTGCATGATTCAATTAGCTCTGATATAGTGTGCATCTTTGGCCACCACAGTTCATCTTTCTTGTCAGCATGACCTCTCTCTCTAAGCTCTTTCCACCAAGATTGGAGTTCAACATCATTTTGGACAGCGTTGTCATCTTTGTAATAGAGATAACAATACTCTGTAACCCAATTTTTTATTGTTGACCAAATTTCAAGCCCATCAACAGCAAATGGATAATCTTCTATCAAAAGTCGAAGTCCATGTGGAGTACTTGAGTCTTGAATTGCAACTCCTCTAAACAAATCAAAAGCAATGGCATGCAGTTAGCACTCTTATTTTGACTCTCCCAATCAACAACGAAAGAAAATATATAAATTAGAAATTTCATACACACCACATAACATTGAAGATTATACCTCTTGATAAGGTCTGCAGGCAAGGCTTGCTCAAGGAAGTTCCATTCTTTATATATACAAGAAGATAACTCCATCGCATATTTTGATTGAAAATG
The DNA here is from genome assembly GCA_033996785.1 of Trichosanthes truncata. Lineage (NCBI taxonomy): Eukaryota > Viridiplantae > Streptophyta > Magnoliopsida > Cucurbitales > Cucurbitaceae > Trichosanthes > Trichosanthes truncata. Next base: position 37,922,491 of record JAWPNB010000004.1, on the reverse strand, counting down.
AGTTGATTCAAGAAGACCATCGGCATTAACAAGGGTTTGTCTTGCAAATGCATTTATGAACATGGTATCTTTATAATGCGGAACTAGTAACTTATGAATCGGATGAAGCACACTTAATTGTCGATGTGTTGCAATCACAAAAGGTTCGAGTACTGCATGTGTATTCAACCTGCAATTTTGAAGTGTAGAATTCAAAATCTTAACTAGAAATCGATAAATTCAATATGACATTATTCTAGAACATTATGAGAAGTTATACCAATGGCAAATAAGTTGATGGTACCCAGCATCATTGACAGCTACATAAGCTTTGGCTAGTTGCCAAATTGAGGCTTCGACTGATCCTTCAACTCCTTCTCCTACTGGAAAGTATAATTTGCTTACAGCACCAAGGTCATCTCCTTGAGGGTGCGGCAAGCTCAACTCAATAACCAATGGCCTCAAAGTGCCATCATCTTTCAAAAAGAGTAGTGTCCTTGTTGCATAAGTCTTTGTAGATGTTGAGTTTATTTTTCTAAGATATGGCATCAGGGCATCATGATGATCCAGTATATATAACTTGTTTTGCTTGATTGCCTATTTGATCAATCAAAACAACCATATTGTTTTTGTTACTTTCATTGTCAAATGGAAGAAAAAAAATGAAGGGTCATATATAGGAGTGCTTTGGAAGGCAGTTTTTTGCTTTCTTAAACATATACATATATTAAGTAGGAAATGTTTCAATAATCTTTTTTTCTTCTTTTCTTAATTATAACTTATTGACACCCATCTTTACTTTGACAATTCACCTAAAAATTGTTCTTCAAAAAAATTTTAAAACAAAAACAAAAATAGTCTTTTGGAACAACTTTTCAACAAATCCATTAACTTTATTTTTAATTTCATTTGAATCACCTCATCAACAGTGAGTCCTTCCAAACCATGCTTTATATGTTCTTCGGTGATTGTGCTATTTTGATTTCCATAAACTTTAGGATCCAACTTGCTCGACGGTGGAAAATGCTGTAAATGGAAAAAAAAAAAAACAAATTGAAAATAAGCACTCATAAGAAGAAACAATATATAACACTTGATAATAGAAACAAAAACAAAATACTTGAAGGCGGCAGATGAGAATAGGGTTGACTCCGGCTAGCATTTCTCTCGCAAATTCTTCATCAGTCCTCCAAGCAGACTTATTATCTATCCCAAATCATCGAACCGAAACATTAAATTAAATTCTAATAATGTTTTCCTATTTTTATCCCACATGTATTTTAATCTTATGAGACTGATTAGAAATTTGTACCTTTGATGACTTGAGGAACTGGAAATCTAAGGAATCTTTCTCCATCAGTTCTTAAAAGCTCTTTGAACATAGGTGGTGTAATGCCATCAGTAAGGTTCTTAAAGACATTAAATGGAATAGGAAATCCTCCATCATAGAGATTATGTACTTCTTTGAATTTGTCAAATTCGCCTGGAGTTAAATCAAATATAGTTTGAAGCCCTGGTTTTACGGATGAAGAAAGTGCCTTCAATGCATAGCCAAGGAAATCTGCCATCTTCAAGTGCCCAAAATTTTCATCTCTTGGTACATAAATGTTTAAGCCTACCACTGACTGTAATCGACTCTCACACTTGGTATCTGTAAAAATTCACCAAACAAAAATATTTATATTATTACATTTTTTTTGTCATTTTTTTTTAAAGTTTTTTGAAATGTTATGGCCTATGATTTTAAAGGTTAGAATTTTGTGTTTATAGTTTGATAAAACCTCGTAAACATTCTTATTATTTGATAAAATCTTTATAAATAATTACTAGAGACAAATTCTAACTTTTAAAACTATAGGGATTAAATTCTTATGTACGAGTTTTTACATTTCTACTATATTTAAAAACTATTTTTAATGAGATGTTAATATTCTTGCCTCTTCTTGTTTGTGCTCTTCCCGTTCTTCCTCTACGAGGATAAGGATAATCACTCCCTCCAAGAATAGGACGAACAAGTGCATCACCACCATCAGGATCACCAATGTCGTTATAGACGTCATAGTCATAGATTCTATCCCATTCTTTACGCTCTCCCTTTCCATCTCCTCTAAGATTCAACAGCTCTTCCTCTCTGTACTTACGAAGTGGATCGGGAGTATCACTTGGAAGAAATGTCTGCAAACAGAAATATGAGATAAAAGAGAGAGAAAAAAAAGAAATTAAAAAAACAAAAAAAATTTACCTTGTTGGCAAAGAAAATGCGATCTTTGTTATATCTTCCTTGAGGGTAAACCCAGGAGTTGCAATCGAAATGGACCTTTCCATAGCCAGGAACATCTTCGAGCGTGAGAGACTTGAGAAAGAACTCACTCGTATGCCCATTTCTTATATAGAAAGCTCCTGGACATCCACAGTCATCTTCCCATTCACAGTTAACTTGAAACACCGACTCTCCAGCACATAGCGGCGGAATCGAGGTCAGCCATTTCTCCAAATGAGCACGTCTTCCAACTTTCCCTCGTGGGTCGTTTGCTATTCAAAAATAACACCAATCAAAACTCAACAAAACAATAATATAGCCAAAAACAAACAAATAATTAAATAAAACTTACAATGGCGATCAACGTGAGTTGCACTCACGAGTTGCAGAACAATGCTACTGCCCAACAGCTCTACGAAACCATCAAGAACAGTGGAATGAAACTCATTGAAGTCCAAAACATTGCTTCTCATCAAAACCACCTTCCCTTTGATCTTCTTCTTCCCGATCCGACCGATATCGGTTGCACGGTCAATAATGTTCCCTCCAGCATTTACGACGGACCCGGCGACGTCACCGGAAGTCCTAATGACATCGCCGGTGGTTTTAAGGGCATCCCCTATAATCTTCCCAAACATTTTTTTTTCTCTCTTTTTCTTTTTCTGAAGAATGGTGGTTTGAAGATGTGAATTTCCACTGGTATTTATAGCAGAAAAAAGCTGGCCATTGCTGATGGCAAAGCTGTGTGTGAAAACTCGGAAATTTATTATTGAAGAAAATGATAAGAACTACATTATTCAAGTGGGCTCTCTTTGTTGTCCCCACCACCTTGCATGATTTATATGTGATAATGCAAATGGTATGGGGAACTTTCACTAGTAGCTCCTTTGCATTTTTTTATTTGCAAAATGATCCTTTGGAGGAAAATATTTTAACATTTATATCTCTTTTTTAACCAAGAATATTGTAAATAAATTACTAAGACACAGTCTGATGAAATGTTTCTGCTTTCAAGAACAAAAACCTTGGTAGTACTTTTTGCTTATATGTATTTAGAAAAACAAAAGGCAAAAAATGTTTGATAACATACGTTTTCTATTTTTTATAAAATAAATACAGAGAAAAGTTAATTATATATATAAAACGAAAGTACGTTAGAGTGAGTGAAAAAAAGTTATGGAAAGAGAGAAAAATTAGAGAGCAAGAAATATGTTAGAAAAAAAGAAACTTTATACGAGAGAAAATATTAGAGTAAGAGAATTTTAATAAAGAAAAATTGGAAAGAGAGATATTAGTGAGAGGGAAAGATAAGTTATTTAGAGAGAGAAATTTTCGAGAAGATGTAAGTTAGAAAGGAAGAGGAAAAGTTAGAGATGATGAATAGAAAAATTTTGAAGAGAGAGATAAAAGAAAAGTTATAGAGAAAAAGAAATAAACTTTAGAGAGATAATGTTAGAGAGAGAAATAGGGGGAAAAGGACAGTTTTAGAGAGAAAGGTTAGAAATAGGAGAAACTATTGGAAGAGATCGTAACAATGAGATGGACAGTTTTGCATTGTTGGATGGTATGAGTGATAGATTGCAAAAATACTTCAATATTGTATCCAAGAATTATTAGAGACATGCAAATTTTTGAATCAACATCAAATGGTTATGTGGTAGCTTCACTAAATAATTTTTTAAAAAATAGAGATATTGTAGAGAAATTTTTGGTGATGCAAAGGAAAGTTAGAGACAGAAAAAATTTAGAGACCTTAGAGAGAAAAAAAAATGCAGAGACAAAATATATTTGAAAAGGGTTGGTAAGTTGGAGAGAGAATACCTTCAAAGCAAAAATATATATAGGCTAAAGAAGAAAAAATAAATTTTGAGACCAACACTTTTACCCACTTTCTGTTTCATTTGATTACTTTTTTTTTTTACATTCAATTATTTGAATTTTTTTTTTTGCGAACAAGAGCATAGCTCAACATGCATAAAGTATGAGCTTATGACTAAAAAGTCATAGGTTCGAATCTTCCTACTCTCAAATGTTGTTGAACTCAAAAAAACAAAATTATTTGATTTTTTTTTAAATAGGAATGGTAGTGGAAACTCAAAATTATTTTTTTAAGAGATAGTTATAATATCTTAACTAGTTGAATTATGCTTAAGTTAAGTTCAACTGTCAAAGTGATCATAGTTCAACGGTAATTGACATGTACACCATTGATCAAGAGGTCAAGAAGTTCAAATTTTCCCCCTTCAAATGCTGTTGAACTAAAAAAATAATAATTATTTAATTACTTCTATTTTTTTTTAAAAAAAAAAAAAAACAAGAGTTCAATAACATGTGGAGTGGGGTAAGAAATTCAAACTTCCAACCTCTTGATCAAAGAAATGTTTTAACCAGTTGAGTTATACTCATAAAAACAAATAATAATTACTTCTATCCTCTTCAATGATAGCCCACAACGTGCATGAGTGGACCCATACCATGTGACATATTAATGCTACGATTTTTAGTTAGAATTTGGTTGAAATAAAATTATGCTACGTAATTGTAATAAAAAAAAAAATCAATGTACATATGTGCCACTTTGAATTTTTACCTACTTACATTTATTGTTTTCCAGTTATATGTTTATAAAAATCTAATTGAGAGCTCATATTTATTTATTTATGTATTTCAAGTACAATAAATGTAGAAATAGATAAATAAATAAATAAAAAAGTTAAAATAGAGATTTGAGGCTCGGATCTCTAGAGAAGTAGATGTCTTAAGCTAGGTTCATATTGGTTCATATTTATTTTATTTTTGTTTTAAAATTTTCAAGTATTTTATTTTAATCCTTAAATTTTGTATAAAAAATTAGTTTAGTCCTTGTTACTTATTTAAAAAATTTTGGCATCGACATATCTTTAGTCATTTGCCCTAATTAAGCTTCAGGACAAAATGAACAAATGTTGATAGTCACATGTTGAGTTTTTAAATTGATTTAGACTCAGTTAAATGATTAAGTGAAAATTAACAATAATGAGTAAATTATTTCTTATCCAAAATTTAGCAATTAAAGTACTAATCTTTTAACATGGAAAGAGAGATTCGAACTTAAATACTAGTAATTACCAATTTGAAAAATGCCCCCAACCCCTGTCTTATGGTATAAACTTTTACATAGATATATTGCATGCATATTTTAAAATTTTAAGACTTCATCTGATTATTGATAATGGTTTTAATTTTTGTTTTAAATTAAGTTTTGCTTAGAGGGAGAATAATTGAAAATTGATTAGCGTGCTTTTATAAATCAAATAGGTGAAATTATATTAAATCTCTAGACTTATTTTATCTTTTTAGTTCAAATGTGTATATTTTTTAGCTTGATTTATCCAAATAAAATTAGAGTCACAATACTTTTTTTTTAATCTTTTTTTCTTATTTTATCATTTTAGTTTAAATTTTTATATATTTTAGAGCCAATCAACTACAGTACTTCAAAAGATTTTTGTCCAATTCTAGTGAATGATAACCATTTTATCACCATCCCTATTAAAACTTAACTCATGCATTTGCTCTTATCAATGCTTGTAACAACAAAAAAGCTTGAATAAGTAGTTAAGTTAATACTTTTTCCAAAATCATTCCTTTGTTCCTAAAAGAAATCCCCATCGTTGAATAAATAATTTAAGTTGTAAAATACTCATATATATATTTATGTAATACCACACCACAATTAAGTATGCGAGGGTTCAAATCTAACATCCATATAGGAAAGGTACTTAGTACCTAATTACTTAAATTATATTCAGATTGTACTGTTTGTTATTTGGTTTTAAATCATATTTTCATCATTATACTTTTAAAAAGTGAGTAATTTGACCTCTATTTGCAAAATCTTAACACAAATTTTATATCCAACAAAATTTATTTAATATAAAACTATGATAATATTTCAAGACATTTATTAAGTGTAATGTTTTTAAAAAATGGAAAAAAAAAAAAGATAAATTGACCAAAACAGTCATTTAAGTAATAAGAACTAAAATAAACGTTTTCAAAATATAAGAACCAAAAAGACATAAATTAAAATGAACATTTTTTTTTAAGTTATGAGGACAAAAATAGACAAAAACTAAAAAGTACAAATGCTAAAATAGAATTTAAACCTAAATATTTTTGTTGGTTTAATTTTGTGCAATTTATCCATTACTTCACAATCAATTCCCTAATATAATTGTATGAAGGTTAAAATTGTCATATTCAACCGTTTATCCATTACTTCACAATCAATTCCCTAATATAATTGTATGAAGGCTAAAATTGTCATATTCAACCTTGCTAGAAAAAATCATGTGGATTTATTTTTTATTCTTTTTACATTCAACGGAGCAAAGTAATTTAAAAAATCATAAAAAGTGACTAAGTTTACCTTCTAATATTTTGTATAAGTCAATTCAAAGTATTATGCATCTCTCTTAAATGTAAGATATTTGAATGGATCTTTAGCTCATTTCTAGATTATTGATCTCAAGAAAGAGAAAAAAACAATAAATTTGTATATATAATTTTTTTCATTCTAAAAATTAAGCAGATCCAAGTTAGAAAAACAAAATTAATCTTTTTTTTATATAGTTTTTTGAATCGTTAAAATGACATAATTGTATTTTCCTCCTTTTCCACCTGTGCATAGGAAAGATAGTTCAAGAAAGGATAAAAAAATCTTTTTACTATAAAGAAATAAATAAGAAAAAAGAAAAACAAGTAATGTGAACATTCATGGTTGTTTTAAAAAAAAACATGTTTTTCATATTTGGTAGAGACTTCAACTTATTTATCTAAAAGCTCAAAGATAGATCTAAGAGACAGCACATTTGAGACAGACAAAAGGACATTTAATTTGAAAAAGACAACACTCCAATTATTATTTTGTGGCCACTATCTTTTATTTGATTTAATTTTTATTTTTATTCCTAAATTTAACTTTTCATGGTTTTTTAACTTTCATCTATTCTTTTACTATACAATTTAGTTTCCATTATATCTTTAATTATTTTAGTTTAACATTAAGTGGGAAGTCAAACGTTCGACTTTAGAAAAAATAATAAATGTGTTATCACTAAATTATGTTTTGATGGGCTCTGAGTCTCAATTATTTGGTTTAATCTTAATTATTTCATTTGCTTTATCTTTCACTTTTACTAGTCTCAATAATTTGTTTCACTTTATTCCATCTTTCACTTTTATTAGCCTCAACAATTTGTACTATCTAGCATTATTTCATTTGTTCTATCTTTCACTTTATAGCTAGTCCCTAACTTTCACTTTTACTAGTCTCTGTTATCTGTACAATCTTTTACTATTGCTTTAATATTTTATTAATTTTAGGAAAAAAATTAATTTTTATCTCTAGATTTGGCAATAAAGATAATAAAAAAGAAAAAAAAATTGTTGAACAAACAAATCAAGCCCAACCAACCAAAATAAATTAGTTTAGTTTAATTATAGGGACAATAAGATAAATGACTAATTTTTAACGGATCAACTTAGAAAATAGCTAAACAAATTAGATTTTGTAAAACTGTCTAAACCTTTTTTTTATTTATTATAATCTTAATATTGTATTTGTAAGAAATTGTCCCTGATCTATATTTTTCATTTTTAAAGAAACAAACTCAACAACTACTAAAAGAACTAAACCTATACCAATTTATAAGGAGGAGGGAGGAGAGGTGGTAGATACTAACTAAATTATAATTTGTTGGTAAAATAATATGTTTTTGAGTTTACATTAATTACTAGTTTTGTAACACCCTCTTATGTCTTTAAAAATTCAGAAAAAAAAAAAACGTGCAATGAAGATGCAACATGGAAGAATGAAGGAATTGAATAAAAGAAGTTCTATGGATGGAGGAAGGAGGAAGGAGGAAGAAAGTGAATAGTGAAAGGTTAAAAAGAAAAAGAAAAAAAAAAAGAAGAAAAAACCCAACATTGTCTTTCACGTGGAGGGGTAGAATGGAATGAAAGAGATAATGTATTTTATTATTAAAAAGTACAAAGAGAGTACTTATAGGAATTAATGAAGAGAGATGGATGTTGTTTGAAGGCTAGTCACATGGGAAATGAAAATTTAGGACATAAAATGTGATTTCTATTAAGAAAATGATGAGTTTATGAGATGAGAGAAGAAAATAGTATTAAATTGGAGAAAAGACAAAAGAGTTGTCTACATCATTGGTATGAGAGAGAAAGTATAATTTGAGAATTTGGATTAAAATGACAGAGAAAGAAATTGGAAATTAATTTAATTGATTAATAGGAAGTTTATGTTTATTTCTCTTGGAAATAATTCATAATCTATGGTATGGTTATTAGAAATTTCAGATTGGACAAAAATTGGACTAGCATATGATCTGAAGAGCCGACGTTGATATTTCTGTGAGTGATTATTTTATAAAGTATTTCAATTATTTTAGTAATTAATGAGATTTTTGTGAGATTTGAAATCAATTGAAATTTATATTAATGCAAATGATTTAATTATTGAAGATTTTGATAATTTGGAGAAAATTGTGTGTATTTCATAAATCGTTTATTATTGAAATTGATGATTTACTAATTTGATAAGAAAGTGACATATGTTCACTAAGTTGAATTCATGATTTGGCATATTTGAATTTGAAGAGATTTATGTTTATATGAAATTTTAGCTGAGCTTATAAAAAGTGAATTTATGGAAATCTCTTGATTTTAGTCAATTGGTAAAAGTACATATTATCATATCAAGTATTTGAGATATTTCATGATTATTTGAGAAATTAGAAGAGTTTTAATGTTTATATGAGGTTTGTAAATTGTGGTTTTAGAGAAAGAACGATTTTGGAAATGTTCTATGAGAGATTTGATGATCATTTGAGGAATTATAAATGTTTGATGTTATTTCAGAAATCTCTCAAGTTTATGAAAGGTTGTTTAGAGCAAGAGAACACGATTTTAAGAAAGAGTTTGAGAATTAATAATTTTATGTTAAAAGTGGATTTTTAGACCACTAGATTTTGTACCCATGGTGATTACCCGGTATGCTATGAGAATGTGTTTCCATAGTATGCTTGCGTGCTCAGGCCACAGGGGATGCAGGGGAATGCCGGGGCCATTAGGTGCCGAATCTGGATTCTGAATTTTGGTCCAAATCCTGGTCCTTAAGCATTACAAATGATAGAGTTTGCTCTGCGTTCACGTATGACAGAGATATGTTCTGCTATGTATCTGGAGATTACTCGGTACATAGTATGATGGAGATTTGGGTACAGATTTGGTGATAAATTTAACTAGTTATGTTTATGCTTTCCAGAGCTATAATTACGGATTTCCCTATTTATGTTTTAACGAACTTGTGCTTATGTTTTCAAGAATTGTTGACTTAAGAGTTGTTGTTTCAAGAGATGTTTATTTACAGACTTTAATGTCTTAAAATGATCTCGAAGGTTTCTAAACTGTTCGTGATTTGCATTATTTCATATAGTTATGAACTTATGTTTAGTAAGAGAGTAATTTCCTTGAAAATGTATTTTATTATGAATCACCACTCACTGGGCTTTTTAGCTCATTCTTTTTTTTTAATTTTTCCACCAGGTTGCTCTTGAGTTTCAACCAGAGTTAGCTAATCAGAGTCTGCCACCAATCTTGTCAAGTCATTGCATATCATTTATTGTAAGTAAATTGAGAAATTCCAACGCGTTGTTTATGAGATATCCATAGTTAAAGATAGATAATGAGAAAAGAGATAAAGACTTGGCAATAGATTTCATTGCACATTTGGGGTCTACTGCCATCGCAGCTCATCCTATGTTTGGTAGAGTAATCTGGGGCGGGTTGTGACAAGTTTAGTGCCATAGCACATTTAACTTCTAAAATCAACATAGAAGCTATTAAAAACTAAACAAAAATGCAATATAGTAGTTCATCATCTAAATTATACTAATTGCCTCAATACGAAACATGAAACATAGAAGCCTCGATATGGGTAAATATGCATAATTTCATCTTTTTTAAAAACTACAGAAAAATAAAATCAGTCAGTACTTAATGAAACTCAGTCGATTTGTAGGCTAATAATGTAGAGTTATGCATTCCATACCTATCAACACTTAATGCAACCCAATTGATTTGAATTCCTCTTTCATCGTGAGCATAACATTTCAATCCTTCTGTAACGATTCTACTTATCCTATTAGACTTCCTAGGGACGCTACTTCATGCATTCTACTATAAATTTAGAAATTTTTTTTTTTTAAATAAAACACAAAAAGATCTAAACATTTATTAAAATAATCAAAAACTTTAGCTCGGGATCCCTTTATTTCAAACCATAAGGATAAACTAAAACATTTAAAATCAAAAACAATTTATCGAGCTCGACAATTAAAAGGTCATAAAATAAAATAAAATAAAATGCTAGCCTATAAGAGTTTTGCGGAAATAAAACTTCTCTACGTCACCCATGGCCTCTGCAGCAACTATCAAGTCATTCGCCCATGATGCCCTTGCCTTTACCTGAAAAGAAAAATATTTTTGAAAATGGTGAGTATTTTACAATACTCAGTAAGTGACCTCACTACCAGGTCAGGATATGCATACACACACATAATGAGTTTTCGAAAACATTTTCTTTCTTTCCTTTGGTGGGACCTAAATTCCTTTCATAGCGGAAACGTTCCTCTTTTAACTTTTCTCTTCGGCTTAATGTGGACAATTAACCCAACCTAACCTTTCCTTTTCATTTAACCTTTTCAGGTTCCTTTTCATATAGCCTCGTAAGGCTCCTTTTCATATAGATGTACATCAATAAATTTAGGAGGGTAATTGCCACAGCCTTCGAAATCATTTTTTCATGAAAACATAATGTATGCATGAGGTCCCAAAGCATTTTAAACTTTTCATTCCATGATGCAACACAAGCAACATTCTCACATCATTTATCATAAATCAAAACCATAAACCATGCATAACATTCATGAGAAAATTGGGAAACAAACAAGTTAAAATCCTTTTTTTTTTTATATAACAAGCATTTTAAAAATTTATCAAAAATCCATAATAAAATATTTATAAAAGCTTTTTTTATTTCAAAATTTTTTTTTTTTCAATTCAGTCCCTGACTTGCATTTAAGCATACCGGCATAAAGTCCCTTACCTTGGCCAGCTCAAGAGTCCAAATTTTCCAAAGGCTCACCAAAATTCCTACGTCTTGAACCTTAGTCAAACGATTTGGAGCCTAAATCAAACCATCCCTAAGGTTAGAAACAATTCCTAAAATCCATAATTAAATCCCAAAGTTCCTTCCACCAATTAAAGTTCCAAAATTTAGAATAAATTCCTTAACATTTAACTTAATCTCAAATTGGTGGTTAAACTAAATTCAAAACACAAGGTTCTTGATTTAATTGAACTCTCAAATTTAATCTACCAAAAATCCAAAACTCCAAGGATTTGCTTGATTTTAGGATGGAGAATTTACCTCCGTTCTTTCTCCAAACCGACCCAAGCTTTACTAAATAATGGTTTGATTCGATCTTGTCACACCAACCTCCACCTACAATAGGTATTCCAAAATAGAGCCCAAAAATCAATGGGTAAATTTCCAAACTTCCATATCAATGCCCAAAATCAGAATTCTATTGTGAAATCCATGAGTATACAACACGAGTAAGTTTACCCACGCGAAAACAAAGTCGAAACGAGGCTGTTCAGTACCGAAAAGCGCCGGAAAAATGACCCAAAAACAGAGCAATCAGTCGGGTACCCAGATCTGCAGCACAGCGGCGCGTGAGCAGAACAGCAGCGGTCTGGCGTGGGTTCGCGGATCGAACGACAGCTCGACGGCGTTCGTTCGTGGGTCAACAGCGGCGTGCGACGGCAGACGGTCTGGGTGTGGTTCGGATCCGAGCGGCGGTCGTAGGGCGGTCTGATGCTCGTGGTTCGAGCGGTGTGCGGCGGTTCTGCAGTCTGCACGACGGCGGTTGGGTCTGACGTCACGGCGGCGGCCGGATCTGCAGCGGCGGCGGTGACGTGGTGTGGGGAAGAGCTGCTGCAAAAATTCTTCCTTGCTTCAAGGTGTGTTTGTCGAAAATCAAAGAGGAAGGAGAAGAGATTTGGAGAAGATGGTAGCTTTGAGGCTTGGCTTCAAGGCTTGAGTCTGACCTAGGGCTGCGTGCCTTTTAAAATAATAGAGAAGGAAATTAGTGGGCTTGGCTTCTCTTGGGCTTGGCTTGGCTAAAAGTCCCTTAAATAACAAAAATACCCCCAAATCAATTAATTCCTTTATTTTCCTTCTTTCTTCCCAATTTACCCTCTAATTACTCCAATCTCAATCATACAAATCTCTAAAATTAAATTCCAACACAATTTTGAGTATGAAATTGACCTTACTATAAATTTTAAATTTCAAAATTAAAGCCTTAATTAATACCTGAAAGTGCCGGTCGTTACACCTTCATCTTCTTTCATCTTCTTCAACCTAGTTGATTTGAATTCAACATTTTGGATTAGTTTTATTTGATTTGAAAACAAAATCTAACTAAATATGGAGCTCCATCCCATTTTTAAGGGATTTTATAAAATGTTGAAATTTTTTAAAATAATGTGGCTGGTAGGACCCATGTATTTCAGTTGTGTTTTTTTAGTTTTATACAATTTATCTGTTATTTAAACAGTGCATTTTGTTAACCTATCATAAATCGACTACTTCTCTACATGTGTTAGACAATTAATTTGATTTTACTTTACTGCAGCTACTACATTTTTTATTTAATTTTAAACTTTAATACTATATTTTATTGTACCATTTTATTGTTCTTCTAGATTTAGTCTATAGTTGATAAAATTAAAGTCGATAATTGTAATAAAATATTCTATATTTTTGTGTTACTAAGGTATGAGGTGGTAGATTAACTAAGTGTGTGTATGTATATATTAGTTGAACCATAACAAAATTTGTACATAGACAATGTAGATGAAATTGTTACACATCATGTCTTTGTATATACTAGTATTTATAATGTGAGCTAGATTCTGCATTGTATTGAATCATTCTCCATCTTTGTGTATATTGATATTTACATTGTTCATGTCCACAACGACACAACAGTCATTGATGCATGATTTTAATGCATGCAAAACCGCAAGTGTGTACGTTGTCAAAAGTTTTAGTATATAGTGCATTGAGTGTCAATTGCCGTCCTCATGATTGGTTTTCCAGTTCAGTTGAATGTCGTAGTTACTAACACTTAATTTATCTAGAGAACATAAACGATAGATTGAAATAAAACTAAATTTAATCTAAATCTAAACTAAACTAAACTACCTAAGTGGAGACAATGAGATGGAGCATTCTAGACAATGATTTCTTCAATTGAGAAACAAATTCAATCAATTAAAAAGAACAATTTTAGCAAACAACAATTATAAGCCAAGAAGTACAAACATTATTAACTAACTTTCTCAAGATCAATTAATAATCCTGCCTAATTATAAAACTAACATGTATGTCTATTTTTTACAACGAAGCAAGACGTCAACGAAACTTCTTTTAATGGCTTCTAAGAGAATTCTTCACTCTCGTGCAAGAATTTACAAATAGTCATGCATCCAAGTCTAGATCTAAATTTTACTCTCTCAAGCTAAAACTTAAATCAATCAAGAATAATCATTGGCCAAAGAATTAGACAATTAAGCACAAGGCACGTGAATAAAGTGTTGTATGATAAATTAGCCTCTAAATTAAATCAAAAATCAAAATTCCAACAAATACATCAAAATCTAAAAATCAAGTTCAACCACTCAACACACAATAAAAACATGAATTCTTCTAAAAATCCATAAAGAAAAACTACAGAGAAAAGAAAGATAAAAGAGAAACTCTCTCTGACTCGTGCCACACTCGTTCTCATTGTGATGTCTGCGATCTCAAGCCTTGAATCTCTTTCTTAACTCTCAAGAGTGCTCTTTAACTCCCAAATACTCAGTAGAATTCATATATAGACTTTTTTCCTTTGAAAAGCCTCCCCATTTCCGCAACCAAAATGCTCTTTTTTGTAATAATTGGGACAACAACATTGTACCTTAATGTCTGTTTCAATTATGGAAATTCAGGTAGCGTCAAGATGCTACGAACGGAAGGAGCCTGACGCATGAGTTTTGGGTGTTGAGATGCCCAAGACTACGCCACTCTTGCGGGTTTTCATACTCGATTTGCTGTAGCTAGGGTGTCTCATTGCTCTCAAGTCGTCAAAGAGCTAGGGCCTCAGTTTTATTAGCTCAATTCACAACTTCTCCTCATTTGATTGCTCCAATTGATGCCAATTAGATCTTTTTTCCTTCATGAAACTCTTAAATGTTTGGTTTTGCTCCAAATGCTCAATAATTGTGAATAAGTCAAAATAAATACGTGAAAGCACTGAAATACATCACAAACTAGTAATAAAACAAGTCCTAGGGATAGCACATTTTGTGTGCTATCAATCATTATGACACATTTCATTTTACAAAATTGAGAGTACCCAAACAACGTCCCTGCCTTTGAAAGACAATTTATTTACCCCATTCCTAAAGAGGGAGAGGCGTGAGGTTCTCTGCTATTTAATTTTAAATGTTAATTCTATATTTGTGGTATCATTTTATTGTCTTTCTAGATATATTTAGTCTATAGTTTGATATAATTAAAGCCAATAACAACAATGTAAATATTCTATGTTACTGTGTTATTAAGGTATGAGGTGATAGATTAGGTAAGTGAGTATGTATGTATATATATATATATATATATATATATATATATATATATATATATATATTATTTAGTTAGGCCATAACAAAGTATATACACAGGCAATGTAGACGAAATTGTTACACATCTCGTTTGGTATATAGCAATATTTTCAATGTACGCTAGATTTTTCATTATACTTAATCTTTCTTCGTCTTTGTGTATATTGATATTTACACTATCATGTGTAAAATTAGAGTTAATCAGAGTGAGAGCGTTTATTGAGGAATGATTTGAATTTAAATGACGGAAGATAATAATGAATAATATCTTGGATTATGGTAAAAGTAGAATATTTGGAAATAATTGGTATTAAAATCCAGGAAATTTGAACATTAAGGAGAATCCAACTTATTTAGAAATTCATAAATCTAGGAAAAGTGAGCCAAATTTAGTTGGAAATAGTTGATAATTTTTTTATTTAAAAAAATCTATTTACTGTTAGGGGCTAATTGTAAATCTTGGTATATACTTGGGTATAAATAAAACAAAAAATTATTTACTCCACTGCTTAAAAAAATGCTAGCCATAATTCCTAATATTATAGATTTTTAGTCACTCTTCATTATGCTTTTTTTTCTAGCCATCTGTTATAATTTCCAAGAAAAGTTGGACTATCTCGATTATCTTTTTTTCACATCAATTATGCTATAATAGAATTTTTAATGATATAGACTAAAATAGTTTTTTGTTTAACGTTTAAGATTAAATTAAAATATTGAAATGTTAAAGGGCTGAAACAAAACCTTCAAAAATTTAAAGACTAAAACGAAATAAATATTAAAAAAAAAAATTATGTGCTAAGCATATAATTCAACCTTCTATAAATATATTGATTTACCTTTCAAAATTCAACTGCAATTCTCAAACTAAACAATAAAGAACATCACATGACACAAATTCAATCTTATCATGTAGAGTTGGTTTCTACGTAAAATAAAGATATTTTGTGAAATTATCTTTTGAAGAAACTATTTTGTAGAATTATGACGTGAATTTATTTTTCATCTCAAGATAACCGATTGTAAATCATGGTAAATTTGAAATTTTAAGGGTTATTTGGCCGATTGAATTAGTTGAGTTGGGTTGGGTTTTTAAGTCAACCCAACCTTTGGCTCGTTTACATATTTTATCACCATTTTAATTTTCCAATTCAGTGGTGTTGAAAACAGTAACCCTATTCTCTCACTTGTTTTTCTCCCTTTCTCACCCTCACTTCTCCGGCAACCAGCGGCCACTACTGGCAACCAACTGCCATATCCGACAACCGACAAGCACCGCCAGCTACCTTCTCCGACGACCGACAGTAATCGTCGGTGACCATATCCGACAACTGACATCCACCGTCGGCGATCGGCCGCTACTGAACTTCTGACGACTATTGCTAGTGACAATTCTCGACGGCATACGACACTCTGGCAACCTTTTTGGTTGTTGTCGACAGGTCATAGTGTTTTAATAAGAGTCATCATTTATGGTAATTTGACATTATTAAAAGCATTTTGAGTATAAAGTAAACCAAACAAACTTTGTATAAAAACGCTTTTGAGAAAATATAACCAAACATTTGAGTGTTTTAATTTTAAACTATTTTTATTAAAAAAAATATTTAAAATAAAATGCATTTTTGAAAAACACTTTTTTAGAAGTTCAACCAATCAAACTTTGTTGTTGTTTGTTGAGATTGTTTGATTAGAAAGAAAAAGCAGATAGAGAGAAGGAGAAGAGTTGGACTGAGAATAGAAAAAATTATTCATGTAGCCACCACTTGTGACTAAAATATCTATCAACCATTTTGTTAGAATCAACCCTTTTTTTGATATTGTATGGAACATAGATGTGACCTTTTGTTGGACATTCAAAAAAAAATTGTGAACCATGTATGTAGGCCCTTGTTGGGCTACTTATTTTTTGTGCATATTCCATTCATATATTCCACTGATGTAAAAGCATATTGTAATTTCATTGTTGGTATCAAACAAAACTATTTTGTCTACCTTAAGTATAAATATTACATGCAGAAATTATAAAATATTTGTGAAGTTTTTAAGTTGACATATCAATTGAATGTTAAAAATTTTGACAGATATATATCTAATTGATTGGTTGAACAAAAAGTTAAAGAAAACAAAAACAGCTAGCAGAAAATCAAACTTCAAAACTTCAGGTTAAGAAATCTGCACCAAAAACACCTAGCTTAATAACTCTAGGTTAAATAACTATACAACCCAAACATAGATTTATTAACCCAGACTAAACAATTTTACACTTCAAACACAGATTTATTAACTTCACAGATAAATTAACTTCAGACTTCATAACTCAACTCTAGGCCTCAAACAACCTCTTATTCTCTTTCTTTCATCTTATCCTATAAAATGTTTTATAATATCTTTGTTTCAAAAAAAAAAAAAAAAAATCTGAAGGGAGTCAAGACACAAATTTGATAAAAGAAAATAAAAGATCAAAATTACTTTTAGAATTAGAACTTTTCTTTTTCTTTTACCATCTTACACTTCACTTCACGTGTTGAACTGATAGGTCCTTGGATAGCAAACTCAAAAATAATAATAAATAAATAAAACACATCCAGAACGGCAAAAAAGTCTTATGCTTTTCTCGTGACAATTTATAAGGGTACGGAACAAACATCCAAAATTCATGTCACTATCGAGCATTGATATTTTAAATTGTCACTAATTATTTGATTAATTTCTTCCATGTTAATGAAAGGTTTACATCCTATTTTCATCTCCCTTTCAACTTTATTCTATTTTGATTTTTTAATTTTTAAAATGTTTATGTTAATCTCTAAATATTTTTTAACCATTTTAATTCTTAAACTGATTTTTTAATTTTTAAAATGTTTATGTTAATCTCTAAATATTTTTTTAACCATTTTAATCCATAAAGTTTAAAAAAAATCCATTGTGATGGTTGACAATTTATTCTACCGTCAATTTTTTAGCAGATGATTGGTAAAACTTCAAATTTGTATATTAATGTACTAACCAAAACATCTATTAAAGTCATGGAGAACCTTGTTGAATAAAGGCAAAAACTTATTTATTTGAAGTTCAATGACTAAAATAAAAATTGTGATAGTTGGAAGACTTAAATAGAATGATTCTAAAAGTTGAAAGACCAAAATAGAAATTAAACTGATAAAATTAATTAATTTTAAATTTTAAATGAAGTATTTTATTAAAGAAAATATCATTAATAAATCATCTCTTTATTTCATAATTTGTGTGAAATAATAAATATCTGCCATGATTAGTTGTTTGTGTATGCCCAAAAAAGAGGTCATAGAAATCCAACCAGCATATGATTACAAGGTTACACTAGCCACATGTTAATTAAAATAGTGCTCAATTGAAATTAAGGGAAAGCTTAACAACTAAAACGATGGCTTCATTTTAAGTTAAATTATACTTTGGTTTTTGAGATTTAAACTTATTTTTTATTTGGTCTCTGAATTTTCAAAACACTAACACGTTTAATCCTTAAAATTTAAATTTAGCTTCTATATATAATCGTTGAGGATTTAAAATAACATATAGGGTTCTCTAGATTTAAATTTGATTTCTAATTGGTTTCTAAAGTTTGAAATTGGTCTCTAAAGTTTGAAATTAATTTTTGAATGGTTTTGAATAGATTTGATCGTTAGTTGACCTAATTGAATGATGACGTAGTATTTAATATATGTTGATTAGATTTTGCTGATATACGTCTTTTAAATGAATTGAAATTAAGTTTTTATTCTTTATTTTTATACTTAGAGACCAATTAAAAATCAAGTTTATAGGACCAAACGTTGTCACTTTTGAAACCTCGAAAACTAAATAAAAACTCAATTGAAATCTCAATCACCAAAATTATGGTAAATTTTACCTCTTTATTTATTTCTTTAAGTTTGAGAAAACAAAAATGTCAAACAATCTGCTGGTTGGTGGGTACTTTATGACTCTGCCAGACTTATGTGCTGCAATTAATAGCACATGAGAGTAAACATTCAGAACTAGATAATTTGTTTTTTTCTTTTTCTTTTTCTTTTTTGAGCCTAACTAAATAGTTTGCATTATTCAATGCAAAAGTAGACTTAAAAGTAGTCCTAACTATTTTTTTAATTTGAACTAAAAAAAACTATTTATTTATTTATAAGGAAAATAATTTTTAATAATAAAAAAGTGATGTGGGTTTATAGCAGCCTTTATGTTAAATTATCTTGGCTGCATGTGAAAATAAATGTTAAAAAAACCTCAATGATATTTTTCAGTTTCGTCAATGTTTACTTAAATCTCATTATTGTTTTTTATGTATTAGTTAATTTCAATTGGGGTAAAATACATCGTTTCTATTCAAATTTTGAGTTCTCAAAACTAACATTTTTTGTCCTTAAAATTTGAACTTAGTTTCAATTGTCTATGAAGTCTTAAAAATGACATGTTTGGTCTCTAAAATTTAACTTTGATTTCTAATTAGTATTTAAAGTTTAAAATTGGCTTCTGATTAGTCCCTAAGTATTAAAAAAATAATAAATAAATAAATAATAATTTCCAACTCATTTAAGAAATGCTATCAGCAAAGTCTAGCCACCCCATTTAATTGTCATGTCATCATTCTGTTATACCAACTAGCATAGTCAACTCTACTTAGAAAGCATTTAGAAACTAACTTCAAACTTTATGGATCACTTAAAAATAAAATTCAAACCTCGAAGGCCGAACATGTTACTTTTGAAACCTCGAGGACCAAATAGAAACTAAATTTGAATATCAATGATCAAAAGTGTTAGTTTTGAAAATTTAAAGATAAAAAAAAATGTTAGTTCTGAAAACTCAGGTACTAAATAAGAACTAAGTTCAAATCGTAGGGATCAAAAGTGTATTTTACCTTTCCTTTTTTTTTTTAGTAGAACAAATGTAGAGTATGAAGATTTGAACCTCCAACCTTAAGAGAAAGAGACATGCCAATTATCGCTGAAGTGTATTTTACCTTTCATTTAAGTCATTTCATAAGAGAAAATGTTAAAGCAATATTAATAAAAGTAAATATGATGTTACATATTCATCAAATATTTTAAACATTCCTATACAGAATTGTCGGAAATGCGACCAAAGTTTCTATATTAGTTAAATAAGGAAAAGATCATGGTGTATAAGTGAGAGAAGGCTCAAGTACAGTAAAACCTCAATAAATTAATAATGTCGAGACCACGTAATTTTATTAATTTAAAGATGTATTAATTAATCAATAAATTAATAATTTTATCAATTTAAAGAGATTTTTTTTTTCAATTTAATGAACCTACATTATTCTTCATGAATAAAACATATACATTGTATTGACTAATTGAATGATGTTCATGTACAATGTTACTAATTAAATGTAATACATCCCCCTAAAAGAAAAACAAAGTTCATTGTAGTATGCAGTACTAGTTAAAACTTAATGCAAGTCCATGTATGGTAAGGAAACCAACCACTATAACTATATATACAACATCAAACATTCCTAATTAGTCAATCTAAATCAAAACCAACCAACCATGGCTTCACATCTAAAAGGTGACCAAAAATCAACCATGACAGATCAAATGCGTAAAGCACTATGTGAGTATAAGAGAGATCACCCCACATGCACACAAAAATATTTTCAACAGTGGATTGATGAAAATTTTCATTTGAAAGTTAGTCAGGGTACAATATCGAAAACACTCAAGCGATCATCTGAGTACCTTTCGACTAACTTAGAAAAAGGAGGGGATACCAAGAGACACAAACCTGCAAAATATCCAGAGATGGAGAAGGTTCTTTATGAGTGGTTTCTTCAATACCAAGAACGTGTAAACATGTCGAGAGAGCTAATTTTGGAGAAGGTAAGAGACACGATGAAACTTCTATACCCTCAACAACCTCCTAAGTCGCACAAATTTTCTTAAGGTTGCTTGGAAAGTTCAAGCTAAGACATGGTATCAAGTCATTTCCTCACTTTGGAGAGAGTGATTCTATTGACATAGAGGACATGGAGAACAAATTGGTGGCTATTAGGAAAAAATAAACCAGTATCCTATGAAGGATGATTTTAATATGGATGAAACTGGTTTGTTTTACAGGTTACAAGTTGATCATTCTCTTGCAAAGAAACAACTTGAAGGAAGAAAACAAAGCAAAGAAAGGCTTACAATTGTTATTTGTTGCAATGAGGATGGCTCTGAAAAATTCCTTTATGGGTTATTGGAAAAAACGCAAAGCCATGTTGCTTCAAAAATGTCAACATGAATAGCTTGAATTGTCAATATCGTTCCAACACACGTGCAAGGATGACGAGTGTAGTTTTTGATGAATATGTTCATTGGCTGGACCAGAAAATGCATGGTAGAAGAATTTTGTTGGTGGTAGATAATTGTCCAACCCATCCAAAAATTTTTGAAGGGCTACATAATGTTGAGTTGTATTTTTTTCCACCCAACATGATATCAAAAATCCAACCATGTGATGCAGGGGTAATAAGAACTTTCAAGATGCACTATCGCATGAGATTTTACCGTAGGGTATTAGATGGCTATGAGTTGGGAGAATCTTATCCAAAAAAGATTAATGTTTTAAATGCCATCAATCTTGGAGTTTCAACTTGGACGATAAATGTTCAGCAAAAGACAATAGCAAATTATTTTTGACACTATAAAATTCGTTTGCAGGATGAAGTAGCCAAAATGAATTTAAATGAAGGAACTACTGAAGAAGGCATTCATGAATTTGATACGATGATTTAATGGCATTGGGTACTGCAACAAAACTATCACAACCCACCCCAGATTAACTCTACCAAACCTAGGATGAGCTGGACGGCAGTAGACCCCAAATGTGTAACGGAATCTATTGCCAAATCTTTATCTCTTCTCTCATTTAATAACTTTATCTGTGGAAATCCCCATGAACAACGCAGTCAAGATTTCTCTTAACTTACAATATATGATATGCAATGACTTGACAAGACTGGTGGCAGATTCTGAATAGCTATCTCTAGTTGAAACTCAAGAGCAACCTGGTCGAAAAATTAAAAACAAAAGAATGAGCTAAAAAGACCAGTGAACGGTGATTCCATAAGAAAATAAGTTTTCAAGAAAAATAATTCTCTTACTAAACAGAAGTTCATAACTCTGTGAAATAATGTAAATCATGAATAATTTAAAAACTTTCGAGATCATTTAAAGACATTAAAATCTGTAAATAAAAAAATTATTGAAAACAAGAATAACCCAAAAACTAGAAAATGAACGCCCACAAGGATCCATAAGATTTCTTAAACAATAAAGAGAAACCCATGAACTAACAACTCAATTTGTTTTCCATATTTTCAAGCTTTTCTGAGAAAGTTTTGCTTAGCAAATTGAATTCCTTACCTAAAAGCTTCTTTAGTCTTGATTCGGTGTTAGTCACGCCCTTTCCAGCGGCTTCCGACATTACCATGGCCTCTCCGATGAATTCCCATATCTCTCTTTCTCCATTTTCTCCTCCCCTTTCTCTTTTCTTCTTTTGGTTCTTCTTTTTAAACGAAGCCATCCTTTTGCTCTCTTTTATTTTTATTTTTATTTTCTTTTATTTTGTTATCTGTTTCTCCCTCCAACATGAGAATTACCCATATTCTTTTCATTTTTATCTTCTTCTCTATGTGGCTTCTTCAAAACCACACATTTTCTTATTATTAATGTTTTTTTTTAAACTTTTTCAATATATATCAAAACCAATTCTCTTTTACTTTTCTATTTTATTTTAAACTTTCTCTTCTTTCCAAATGTTCCAAAATCAAATAATCAATATCACATGTATATAACCAAAAATTAGAAGACCAAAAGTGGGTCTTACAGGATGTCAATCACCTATTGGATTACCCGGGTGAAAATGATACATGTTCAGAGGTCCAAAGTTTAGAAGAAATTGTAGCTAGTGTTGTTGAAAATCCTATTGAGGATGAAACTGAAAATTATACAATGCCTTTGCAACCAATTACGTGGAAGGAAGTACTCATAACGGCAACAACTCTTTACAATTTTTTGTTGCAGTATGAGAATGCAACACCAGAGCTTTTTGATGCAGTAAGGAAAGTTAGAGATGAATACAGCTAGATTTAAATTTTAAGAAGCAAACAACAATAGAATCATATTTTATTAAGTTGTCCTAGTTATATTTGTAATTTTATAGAATTATTAATTTATAATATTGAAGGGACCATAAATTTATATACGAATTTTTCGAAAAATTATTATCTTATTAATTTATCAAAATTATTAATTTAGACCTTGAGCACAAGTCAGGACAGAGAAAAATTATTATTTTAGAGAGGTTATTAGTTTATCGAATATTAATTTATAGAGGTTCTACTATGTAGATTAGTTTCTAATCTTTGTAGCATTTTTTAGTTTCATTTTTATTTGTTTAAGACTTGTAACTTTATCTCTAAATTATTGTTTTTTTTTATAAAAGGGAAATTTTAAATCTATGATGATATGAAATTTTAAAAAAAAAAAAAATTTGCAGAAAATGTGATAGTTCAATGTAACGTAAAAAATGAACATATAAAAGTTATTTATTGATTTTTAGTTTATGTACTCTTTTCTTTGAAGTCGAAAGTTCAAATCGCCACACTCAAAAAATTAAAATTGATCAGACATATTTGTTGGGTCATTCATTTATTATATTCTACCAACACAAGTTTTTAAGTTGGTCAAAATTAATCTAGCTACCTTGGGATAATATCTATACAACAAGTATTTACGTGGCATTTTTTCTTCTTGTTAGGTGCGAACAAAGTACCAATTATTATTTTACATGGGAAGTCTCATTATGGATCTTCACTAGACAATGGTATACGTGGCAGCCATTTTCATGGATATTGTAATGTCTATAAAATATTAAATAAAAATATTTAGTAACTCAGGGACCATATTAATAAACATTCTTCTTAGTTTTGTACTACTATTTACACATGCTTGGGACCTATATTTAAAATAAATTTGTTCCACAGCAGTGTTCCAATAATTTATAAAGATCCAAGTTATGGGGTACATTTCTTTTTATAGGAAAAGTTATTGTGTTTTTAAAATATTTATTTACAAGTATGTCATTAAAATATAAAACAAAAGAAACAAAAGAAAATTAAAAAAGAAACTTCGATAATGAGAATAGATTTAAAAAGAATGAAAACAGCTTTTAAACGACAGTTTTCAAATTTCTAATCATATTTTTTTTAAATTTTATTTTTTAAAAATAAATTCAAAACAATTCTTGAATATTTTACTCCTCTTTTAAAATGGTATGAAATGTCATAGTCTGGCGCAATATATCAAAATTTCTAATCATATTTTTTTCTAAATTCCAACTTTGATCTATTTTAATCTTTATTATTTTAAAACGTCTATTTTAGTCCATGTACTCTTAAAAGATAATAGTTTTGGTGTCTTTTTTTTTCTAATTACGAAATATTAGCACAACATTATACTCAATAAATTTTTTAAAATATAGTCATAACTTTATATTAAAGGGTTTATCATTGAGTATAGAATTTGTATTATAATTTCACAAGAACAATGATTAAAATGGACATTTTGAAAGTACAAATACTAAAAATAAACAAAAGTTAAAAGTACAAAGACGAGAATAGACCTTTTAAAAGTGTGAGGACTAAATGACTAAAGCTAAAAATATAAGGAAAGATAGGATTTAAACCTTTTTATATTTTTATATTACTCATGTGATAATAATGTTGAAGTAAATATAGCTTTCTATGAATTTACTCTACTTTTAACACGGTAAAAACTATCAATGTCACATACAATAGATCAGAGAACTTTCATATGGACAAAATATAAGATAAAAACGGTGAAAGTGAACCCTTTCATTCTGAATTAAAGAATTCATAATGAATTAAATCTCTCCAGGTAGGAGTTGAATCTAATGGATTGATTAATAGTCTTTTCACCATTCTCTCACAATACTACTTCACTATCAGTCACCCAAGAGTATTTACCCTTGCAAGGTGGCACTTGTTGATTCACACGGGATTTCACGTGCCACATGCTACTTGGGTTAGAGCGTAAGCTAGTGATGATTTTAGCTACTGGACTGTTGCCATCTAGAGTGTAGTACTCCACTGCTTCATGTAGTAGCACAATGCTTGTATTGGTCTCACACAACCTCGTTTTCACGGTTTAGCTAGGCTGCTCTCATTTCCCACTTTACCGAGTTGACTCAAAAAAGGAGCAAAACAGCTTGATCGAGTTTATGAGGGACCATCCATAAATTTTCTTCCCTATGAGTTTGAGTCTCAATAAGAATGCTAGTCCTTATTGTTCATATGATATGATGTGAATATACCTCACCAATTCATTATGTATGGATGATGAGGTTCCATCGATACAAAGCAAATTCTAATAGACTTATTGGAGGTCCCCTTGGCGTGCATCCAGTGGGAATTAAACCTAGGAAAGGTAGTTCGAAAGGGCGAGATAAGACAACGTGGCTAAGCATGAAATGTATCCTTTGGTTCTCAAATAATGTATCATTTTTTCTATTTAATTCTACATTTTGTTTTACGGTTTAGGGGAAGTGGAAACTTCAAACTTCTAACCTCTTAGTCGAGAGAATATGCTTTAATCAATTAAGCTATGCTCAAGTTGGCTTAATTCTATACACTTAAAGTTTGAATTTTATCCCTAATATTTTATAATTAAATTTTAATTAAATTCTTACTCGATATTTTATTAAAATTGAATAATAAAATGATAGTATGAAATTTAAAGGTCTTCCAACAATACTATACCCAATCGAGAGGACCAAACCTCCATCAATGGCACCCTCCTTTCATATTACAAATTTCAATACAAACAGTTCTTTCAATTGATTCTAAATTGCACTTTTAATCATAAATTGAGATGAAAAAGGAAGTTCAATTTTAAGACCAGTGGATAATGGTGTCTTTTTATAGCTATGGAGTCTGATATGTGCTATCCAATTGAAGCTAGATTCAATTTTTTTTAGTTCAACGATATGTAGAGTGAGGGATTTGAAGATTTGACCCGTTAGTTGAGGGTATAAATTATCTTAACCAATTTAGTTATATTCAAGTTCGATTCGAAGCTAGATTCAATTAGGTGAAATGAATTGGGAAAGATGAATTTAAAGTGTCCTATAGTGACACCTTATTGAATGGGATTTAATTTTAAAAGCTTCTTATAATAACACCTTACTATTAAGAGCTGATGATGCTAATATTTTACATATTTATAACCCTTTTTACTTAAGCTATTTGCACAAGTGCATGCATTTGTCTAATAAATATAGAAAATTAATGAGAAAATAGCCAAAATTAGTTAAGAGTTTGTTTTGAGCTAAGAAATAGGAAATAAGAGGAAAAGAGTTGATTTTTTATAAGTTTTTATGTTTTTATGCGGAAAAGTGAAAACTGCTAGAATTACAACTGCAATTTCGCCTAAGAGACAGAATTCCGAGAATAAAGGAGAAGATCTAGAAGCCCAATTTGCTGCTAATATTTGAAGATATTCTTCACGAATCAAGCTCATATAGATTCAATTCTTGCCTTAAACATCCAAGGAGCAAACCCTAGTTTTTGGAGGCTCTAAATATGAAGATTTAAGCCCCGAAAAAGGAGTCCACAGTCGGCCACATTCGATTGAAGACCATTAGTTTTCTACACTTTTGTTTTTCTATTTTTTCGACTAAAAGGAGAAGAAACACCACCAAAACTTCAATCCAGCCCTGTCGAAAGTCTAGGGTTGTGAAGATCTTACTCTCCTTGAAAGTGGTTGAGTTTAGATTGATTGAAGAGGTTATAGTTCTTTCCTTTAAGTTCGATTTTTCCTTGTAATCACAAGTTTTGTTTTTCTATTTTAGTTTAAATTTCAACAACTTTAGTTTTTTGTTTTAGGTTAAGTTCCAGCACTTTATTTCAGTTATTTTGACATTCAGTTTACTTCTAGTTCTTGTTTCGAATTCAGTTCTTTCATTTACAGCAAGATTACATTAATAAAGTTCTATATTCAAATTTTCTTTTCTTTTCGAGTTCATCACTTATTTTCCAGTTTTGGGTTTTTCTTTTTACTTCTTAAATCAGTATGCATTTTCTTTCTTTTAATGTTTTGCTATTTATTTTCTCCATCATGAGCTAATTCCATCCTTGGGATTCTGATATGTGGATGCCCTAAGGATTGGAAACTTGGCCTAAGATGTAAAAGTAACTTTGCTCTATTCCATAGCATTGTTTGCTTTTATTGATTATCATTCTTATTGTGAATCTAGCTTGATCACCTAGGTGAACATACAGAGATCGAGTTTAATACTGAAAGGGTTAAACGAGATTACATGTTCATACAAAGCAATAGAGGAAAGGGACATAGACATAAGCACTTGTTTTTTACCCTAGACATACGGCGAAACCTCTAAGACCAAGGGTTGCGTTCTCATTAAACTAAGTTTGTATTAGCCATAGACATATGGTTTAATCACTTAGGCTTCTAAAGGTTTTTCCATTAAAATCGAATAGAAGTGGAACCCGGTTTACATTGCTTGGTGTTTGAGTAAAGATTGCAATTGCATTTTAGGTCACAATTCTTTTCTAAGGGGCAAAAGCATATTCGGATTCCATCTTTTTATCATTTGATTTTTAGTACACTCACAACCTTCCCAATTATTTAATATTGATTACCGAGGTTGCTTTGTGTGAATATCTTTGCCTTCATCTTGGATTTTGTGGTATCCGTTCTCTGTAGGATCGATACTTTGGAATATTTCTTTTACTACTTGTTTGACAGTGTGCACTTGCACTAGACTGGAGACTTTTTCTATTCAAGAGTTTTCTTCTAAAAGCCCACATGTTTTCAGCCGATCAATAGCTACTTGGCAGTGCTAAATGGAGAAGTTTCAATTCAGGACTGGAACCATACACATATTCTTCTTATCCCAACAATTTTGGATCCAAAGGAAGTGTTTGATTTTCGGCCCATTAGTCTTTATAATGTTTCTTACAAAATCATTAAAAATGTTTTAGCAAATAGGTTGAAACAAATACTGGATTTGATTATTTTTAAAGCTCAATCGACATTTATCAAAGGTAGGTCAATTTGTGATAATGTGATCCTTAGGCATAAATGCTTGCATTTTCTCCAAAACTGGAAATCTTGAAAGGAAGGCTTTGTTGCTCTCTAACTGGATATGAGCAAGGTCTATGACAAGGTAGAGTGGATTTTACTACAACAGGTGATGTTGTCGTCGGGTTTTCAAGAAAAATGGGTGCACTTAATCATGGATTGTGTAACGACAGCAACATTCTTCATACTTCTCAATGGAAATCCAACAACATCTTTCTCCTCAACTAAGGGACTTCGCTAGGGAGATCATCCCTCTCCTTATCTATTTCTGCTCAGAAAGTCTGTCAGCCCTTCTTTAACAGGCAACCCAAAGGAGATCAATCTCTGAGTGGGTTGTTTGCAGGTCAGCCCCAAAGGTAACATACATTTTTCTTTGTCAATGATAGTCTAATTTTCCATAAAGCTTCTGCATAGGGGTGATCATCGGTCGATTGGCATTAGTTTTAAGCTCATACCAACATCGACTATTTAAATTTAGTTTGCAGTGCATAAATTATATTCCTTAGTTTTCTCCTTAAACCCACAAAAATAAGAAACTATGCCATTACCTTTTTTTAAAATAAATGTTATATTTTTTTGTGTTAAGTATTAAATAAAATTAACTAAAAATCACACACACACACACACACACACACACACACACACACACACACACACACACACACACACACACACACACACACACACACACACACACACACACACACACACACACACACACACACACACACACACACACACACACACACACACACACACACACACACACACACACACACACACACACACACACACACACACACACACACACACACACACACACACACACACACACACACACACGAACACTTTTATTTTTATATATATAGATATGAACACTTTAAAAAAAATAAATGAGATTTCGATATAGTATAACTTTTCACAACCTAACAATTAAAACTAATTAAATTACTTTTTAGCATTTTTTTTTATCAAACTTCTCACACCTCACATAGAGTGGAAGAGTAAAATTTGAGTAATAATGAATGGTTAGTAATTATTTACTTAGTTTTTATTTGATAGTGTGAAAAGTTAGAATTTGAATAGTTACAATATGAAAAATTAGAATACAAAGAGCCTGAATTTATTAAAAGTTTTGTCCCTTCATTTTTAGAAATTAATTTTAAAAGGTTATAAGTTATTTTAAATTAGTAATTAATAATGAAATTTCAAAAGGCCTGAAATTTCTAAAGTTTTGTAGTTTTTTTATTTTTCTTTATCCTACACCATATAAAGAGCAATTTTTAACTATTTTTCTAAAAAACTTGAGTCCTCACACACTACCTAAAAAATTAATAGTACACTTTTTTTTATAGATTAAGAATTAGCAACACACCCACTAGGTTATTAATATTTTAAAAAATCTTAATATTACAAAACCTTCCCAATTATCTTTATTTATTAATTTGGTTTAAAAAAAAAGTTAGATTAAAAAAATTTCTCACACCCACATGTAATATAACAATTTAAATAAACTTAAACAAATCTAAGTTATTCTATAATTAAACTAAGTAGTTAATGTGGATTAAAAAAGTATATTTTATTTGAGTAATTAATTAAAAAATTATTTTACCTTTTCCAATCTTTTTAATACATAACTTTCATTTCAATAGTCAAAATGACCATGTTTGCGAACTTCGAGTGTTGAATCATGGAATATGATTCAATAGCCACTGTTCACCTCCTTCAAAGCGTGGATGAAGATCTATTGGAGATGAAACTATTTTTCTTAAAATCCTACTGTTGACAAAATGTGTTGCCTTAATTTCTTTTACATACATGAGGGACGAACCAATAACTATATGGATTTTAGTGGACACTTTGGTGAAAAAAGCTTTCACAGAACAGTGCTCTACTATTTAGGACCATGATTTCCATTTATGGCTTACCAATAAGGCTGTTGAGGGCATGAATAATGTTGTTTAGTGTTTATTAGTTTGTACTAAAAAAAACCGTTACATGAATTTATTTAATTTCTCATTTATCATAACTAATATTATTATTATCTTTCTTTTAAGAGTTCGTGGATTATTAGAATTCCTTAATTTAATTCTTACAAAAAAAATTATTATTTGATACTCACTTCTTCTAACCATAATAATAAGAAATAATACTAAATTCGTTGTTTTTTTAATTTTTAAAAAATGAAAGTAACATGTTTTTAATATAAAGTTTTGTTATAATATAACACCTCAAGAGGTGGATGAGTTGAAGATACTTCTCCTCGTTTGAGGGTCTTCCACCTTACTTCTTTGATCACATTGATTTCGTTCACCTTTATACCGTATTCTTTACAACTAGCAAACCAAAGGAAGAATGGAATGTCCTTCTCTAGAACTTCCATAATTTTGATCCATGTGGATTTGAGCTATTCTCTTTCTTCATGGTTGTAAGCCCTAAAGAAAGCTTTTCTTGGCATAATCCACTTAGAATCTAGGAAATCCTTTTTTAGGTATTCTATGTTGACTCTAAATGCTTCTGTTATAACATTCAACTGATTGAACTTAGTCCTCGTCTCCATCTCTGTATGAATAGGTGACAACAGTATTGTATATTGAACGTCTGGAATAATGGGCTCAAGATCTACTTTCTCTAGACGTAGAGAATTGGATCTGTAGACCGTTGAAGATGATCCTACCCTGTTCTCAGATACGCTAGGCCTTGAGCTTATAAAGTACTTTATTTTTGGATAAGTTGGACTTTGATAAGAGGGCTTGTTGAAGGCCCTATCAAATGAAGATTTATAAAATGGACCTCTAAAATTTGCAATAATAGTGGCCAAGGTCAATCACAAGGATTAGAGTTCTTAGATTAATTAAGTACCATAGTTAATTATACTCAATTTTATTTAGAGAACCAAACGTTGGAAACAATGGAAAATAAAATCTAAACTAATATTTACATGCTTGGAGTCCAATTTTGAGAAACATTCATGGTTGATTACCTTAAGCCCAACTTGAATTGATTAATAACTTGACTTTATATTAACAATCTTAAGCCAAGAATTTCTAAATAATCAATTGACTCTCTCAAGCCCAATTGAACTCGTGCATAGAAACAAATCAACCTCTCGGTCTATATCTATCACTAAACAAGGCATTAAGTTATTCTCTTAAGGCTTCTAGGATTAATCTACTCACTCTCGTGAAATATATTAAACCTAGTCATGCATCTAATGTTCTTTAACTACATTTACTCTCTCGAGCTAAATCTAGTTTAAAATGCAAAACCATGGCCAAAGGCTAAGACAATATAGAGAGATGCAGAAAAGACGTCAATATATAAACTAAATTAAAAATCAACCAAATATTCAACAACTACAACCAAACAAGGGTCTAAACACATATTTACAACATAAGTACACCCCACAAAAACTCCTAAATTCAAAAAAAAAAAAGAAATGAAATAGAGAATAAACTTAGGTCACGTGCCAACACTTGTTCCCGACATGATGTCCATGATCTCGAGCTTTGAGTCTCTATTAAGTGGTTCCATGACCATGCAATATTGCAAGTGTACGATGTCAAGTTTTAGTATAGTGATTAATGAGTGCAGAATATCGTCCTCATGAATGGTTTTCTAGATCAATTGATTACCATGAATATTAACATCCAATTTTATATAGAGAAGTAATAATTAGAGAAAAGTGATTAACAAAATAGGTAAAAATAAATAGAGATGTCAAAGAGAGAAAAACCTAAGGAATTGACTTCACCAATTGAATCAATATTTTAATTAATTAATTCAAGATATGATTATGCAAAACTATAAGCAAGACATACAATTATCAAAAGACTCTTCCAAGCCTAATTGACCTCATGCAAGACTATAAACCTAACATATTCGTCTAGATTTTAATAGCTTACAAGGAAATAAGAATTTCTTTTTATGCTTCTAAGAGAACTCCTCATTCACATGCAAGAATTTACAATTAGTTGTGTTCGAATTTATTCTAATCTAAATGCCACCCTTTCAAGCATGAATTTAGATCAACAACTCATGCAAACCTTGGCTAAAAGTTCACAAGCATTAAGTGCATTCAAACACAAATAGTTATAAAGCATAATCAAAGCATGGATTAACAACAAAAATAACGAATTCAATAGCTACATCAATCCCCTAGAAACAAGCCTAGCCACTCATAATCACTGAAAATAAATCTAGACTACAATAGAAATCCATACTGTCAACTACAAATTAAGAGAGAAGAGAAAACTCTAATGACGTATCAATCTTTGTTCTCGAAGTAATGTCAGCGATCATGAACTTTGAATTTCCACTCCTAGCTCCCTAGAGTCTCCTTCGATCTCCAAGAATGTGTAAAAATCAATTTAGGGTTCTAATCTCTCCAACTCCACTCTCCCTTTCCACAAGCATATAAAGAAGTATTTAAAGAATCCGTGACAATCTCGAGACGCTGTCCTTCCTAAAATGCGTGTTTTCAAAATAGGAAAGCTAGCGTTGAGACGCTACCTTGCAGCGCCTCAATGTTGCCTATGCGGGTTTAATGGCTTGTTGGGTTATGCCTATAGAGTTGAAAAGCTATACATAGCGTCTCAACGTTATGCTCTCGAGTATCCTTGCCCAATTCCTTCCTTTTCTTCACATGGCTTTGAAATTTATATCCCATTAGCTCTATACTCGCCATGGCATCTCTAAAATCTCCAGTTTTGCTCCAATTGCTCTATAACTACAATTTCAATAAATAAACTCATGAAAAACACCGAATAGGCTATAAAGACTAACAAAAGTAAAGCTTAGAGATAGCACATTTTGTGTGCTATCAATCTCCTCCTTGGCTCTCCAAAAGTCTTCTCTAGTTCCTTATATAGTGTTGGAATCGAGTTTAGGGTTTTGGTCTCTCAAAACGACTCCTTTTGCACGAAACACAAACTTCCTATTTATAGACAGTGGGCAACGTTGCAATGCTGTCCCTTTTTCCTTTTTTTACAAATCGTGGTAGCGTTGCAACGCTATGGCTACTACACTCCAAGGTTGAATGGTTGCTGATATGGCATTGCAATGCTACAAGTAGAGTTGCAATGCTATACTCTCGGGTTCGCAAGCTTTGTTCTTCCTCTTCAACACTTGGATCCTCATATATAGCTTCTTTTTGCTTCAAATTCGTCCAAATACTCCTCAATGCTCCAGTTTTGCTATAATTTCTCAGTTTCTGCAAAATATATATATAAATTCATGAAAGCACACACAATTATAGTAAAACTAGCATAAAACTAAGCCTAAAAATAGCACACTTTTTCCCACTATCAGACTTTCATCTTCAAATTTGATTTTGAACTCTCCCATCAGGATGTTCAACGATTTGAGTAAGGGTTTTGTTCTTGGAAATAGGGGGAGTGAAAGCATTTTCAATGTCCTACACTGATTTCCTTGTGACCTCGTCCTAAGATAAACTCTTTGGAACTGTGATTATTGACTTGTCAACATTTGCTTCAATTAAGAGTGTTAATTCCTTTGGAGAATGCCCTAAGGCTCGCGGAGATATGTTGGTATGCATCAATCTATAGCACACCTTGAATATCACTAATAATCCATGGACCTCTAAATCTAAATTTAATCCCTTGAAATGAATGTCCAGGATTAAGGAATTTAGAATCTTTGGGTCATTGAGTGATAAAGAATAATTGGGATGACAATTGAAGTAAATTGGGCCTCCTTCCATGTTGGATTCAATGATCCCTAGTAAGGAGTTTGAGTAGTCCATGTGCCTCTTATCTCTAAGAGTTACAAGGATTGGAGTATTGAGTCCAATTCTAAACAATGGCTTCACTGTAACCTGTACTAAGTCGATGTGAAGAAACTTATATTCTTCACGATGTTTGAGGATCATGTCTCTCGTGAATAATCATCTCTCTCATGAATAATCGTAGAGACTCTGGATTGAGGTGTATTGCAACAATACTTTCTATTGTCTTTACACCCCAACTTTGAGTGAAATTGAAAGTGCTCTTGAAATAGATCATTTTCAGATCTACCTTTGGAATATTCCAATTGAGAAGCTTTTCTTCTATTTTTGCAATCTACAATTCTTCATTTGAGTGGCGAACTTCATCATATTCACCTTCTTTGATTATGTGAGCCTTATTAGTTTCCTTTCCCTTCATTGAGCTTTGAGCATTTTGAATTTCTCTTGATTGAGTCTTTACGATCAAACTCTTTAGACATTTGGACATCAGAATATTGAATTATAACAATCTTTGCAGTTGAAAAGAAAAGATTATAAATTATTTTCAATATCTCCTTTGAACTTTTTCCAATTACCCGTGTACTTATTGCAAGGGGAACAGATGACTTACCAACGAACTTACAACACTGCCGGAACACCAATGACCTTGCCAAACACCTATTGTCGACGACCGAACGCACTGACGGCTGATAGAAAAATTAAGAAATTAAAATGATATTGATTGGAACATAACTAAAACATATAGGAATTTCATAAAATAGGTACGCATTCAAATAACTCAAATAACTTATTGTATAAGTAATTGTATAACCTCCAGAATTCTACAAACTTTTCTTCAAATTCTTCATGGCATTCCTAGTTTATTCATGGTGTTCAATTCATATTTACTATATCACTAAGTCATATAAAACTTTATTTTAAACAATGCAGAGCATGACATGTTAATTTGTAACAACCCTGACCTATACTTAAGATGTCTAGGGACATTACTACATGCACACATAAAACTTTTGTAATATTCCAACACAATAAGAATATTTAAAATAATACATAGTTAGGATCCTTTTAAGTAAGCAAAATAACATATAGCTATGATATAGTTTACAAAACTTTTCATGATTTTGCCAATCAAATTCACAATAACAACAACGATTAGTGTAATTGGACCAAAAAATATAAACTCAATACTATCCCAAAAGCGCAACACATGGTCTACCAAACAATCCTTTACCAATTTTGTTTATGCTTTCTCCTCACCTGTAAGGTCTAAGATGGGTGAGTATTAAAAATACTCAATATGTATCCACTCTCAAACTTAAGTTATTGTTTGTCCTTAAGCAATTAAAAGTAACAACAACAAGAAAACTCTTCATAAAATGCTTTCCAAAGGATGTTTTGAAAAAATGTTGTCTTTCAAGAGACGTCTCAAACTCTTAGTATTTTAGTAAACTCCAAGATTTTCTCACATAAAACCTTTACTTTTCTTTTTTAAGATAAAACATTCTTATTTAAACCCACCTATTATGCTTATACTACCTAAGTCTTAGTCATAGAGTCTAGGGTGATCTTCTTTGTTCAACAAACTAAGTTCACTCACATTACAAGCATTTTCCTCCCAAACTTATACAAAGTTGCTGCTAGGCCTCATTTTCTTTTTCTTTTTCTTTTTTTTTTTTAGAGAGAGTCTCACTGTCACTTGTACCTTCGTTCCAACTTACTAACACTTTGTGGTGAAAGTAGCTGACTACGAGTACAAGTCACTGCTAAGACCATTTTCATATACTCACTTCATAAATTAACCTTTCATGCAAAGAAAATCATGGGTGTCATGACTACCTCTGGTTACTCAGTTAACTATGGAAGGATGAGTATCTTTTTTTTTTAGTCCTAGTAGTTGTTACAACAACATAATATTACAACAACATACTATTACAACAATAGTATTACAAAACTCACCTCCCAAACTTAAGGAGGTCAATGTCCTCATTGACAAAGAACTAGAAAGAACAGGGGTTGGGGTACATAGTTGGGTCACTAAACTTGCTAAGCATCGAAGCTAAACTCTCCTAAGTGCATTGATGGGATAAACACAAGGGGGGTTTGGGTTCAAATATTCTATGGAATTTTTTTTTTTATTAAGTTTTATGATTTTGAAAACTCAAAGTTGTGTGTAAAAGCAATTGAAAGTTGAGAAAGTTCTAGGTATCATCATTAAGGACTTTTTAACATAACACCATTGCATACTTATTTTTTAAACATGATTTTTATGGCATGCTTGTGCAAGGTGTGAAAGAAATCATTTTGATCAAAAAGTGTTCTCCATAAAAGTATAAACAACATAAGCAATCAAACAAACACAACAACAAGACTAGAAAAGCAATAAATTCTAACATAACAAAACAAAGCAAATAAATCTAATCTAATCAAAAGCAAGTAAAGATAGGGTTGAAGAAAGAACTTTAGGCCTCTGATGTCCTCACGAAGAAAGTTGTTGCTCATTAAGGAGGATGGAAAGGAAGTTATGAAATTTAGGCGTTTTCCCTTTGAATAGTGTTGAAAGACATGAACATATGCCCAATAAATCTCATTCTTCTCCTTTATGTATACAAGCTTAGCTTTGATTTGTGCATAGGAGGCGGTAGATGAATTGTATGCAGTTTGCGGTGTAGATGCAACCACAATTTCCTGTGAAACCTTTGTTGGCCATTCTTCACCTCTTGGTGGTGGTGGTGAGAACTAGTTAGATTTGAATTCTTTTTCTTTTGACACTAATGTTGTGGCTGCAAACTCAGCCACAACTTCCTCTTCTCTTTTCTTACTTACTCTTTTCCTAAAACTCACAAGTAAATCATCAAAAAGTTCATGCACTTTAAGCAAATTAGAAAAAATTTTAATGAATTGCAAATTAAAAGGTTAATAAATTCAACTTCCAGGTGAGTCCCTAGGTAGAGGTGTTTCCTAAAGGTCAACTTAAGCACCTCAACCTAGACAACACCTACCTTAGATAGAGTAAAACTCTTTATTTGAATTCACATCTCAATCAACCACACCAAAATATTTTTCTTTTTTTTCTTTTTTTATTTTTTATTTTAAAGAAAAAGAAAGAAAAGATAAATTTATCCAATTCCAGTAGGGAGATTGCAATCTTGTTCCTTTATTTTGCACCTAGGTCTTGATGATGGATGAGATTTTAGTCTGAGTTAAGGTGCTTTAATCACAATGGGCCTTGCCTGCTCAAGAGATTTACATATGCTTCTAAAAGTAGAGATTGAGATCACAACTTGTGTCGCATACTATAAATTGTCATCCTTCATGCTCTACTCATTGAATTCTTCTTCTTTTAGCATTTCCTGCAAGCTACAATAAGTGAAAGCAAGGTATTCCAGCACTAGAAGCACTTTGGACGTCATTGACTATGAAGTTGCAGCTGCATGGCTCATATGTCATTGACTGTGAAGTTGCTCATATGAAAGCAAGGTATTCCATTCTGATATTCGGAGGCCAGCAATTCAAGCTAATAATTTTGAGATTAAGTCGGCTACGTTTCAGATGATCCAAACTTCAGTGAATTTTAGTGGATTACAAAATGAAGGTCCAAATTCCCATATCTTTGACTTCCTGGAAATATGTGATACATTCAAATATAATGGAGTGACTGATGATGCCATCAGACTGAGACTTTTTTTCCTTTACTCTAAAGGCTCGAGCCAAGTAGTGGTTAAACTCTTTGCTAGTAGCTTCTATTGAAACTTGGAATGATTTAGCTCAAAAGTTTCTAGCCAAGTTCTTTCCACCAGCAAAAACGGCTAAGATTCGAAGTGAGATTAGTAACTTTTCTCAGTATGAGGGAGAGAGTTTGTATGAAGCTTGGGAACGATACAATGAGCTTTTAAGAAAGAGTCCTCACCATGGATTGCCTCAATGGATGCAAGTACAAAATTTTTATAATGGTTTACATGGCAATACTAAGACCACCATTAATGCAGCTTCAGGTCGAGCGTTCATGAACAAAACTGAGAATGAGGCTTTTGAGTTGTTTGAAGGAATGACCATGAATCACCATGAATGGCCAAGTGAGAGATTAGTTTAAAAGAAGGCAATGGGAGTTAATGAGGTGGATGCCATAGCAAATTTGACTGCGCAGGTAGCTTCACTTACTAAGCAACTCCAAGCAAGTCAAGTGACGGTAAATCCTATTCAGTCACCACCTAGGTATTGTGAATACTGTAATGGGGGCCATAGGAGTGAAGATTGTCGAGTTGGAAATCCATTTATGCCAAAGTGTAGTGAACAAGTTCAGTTTGTAAGGAACTTTAATCGTCTACAAAACAACCCTTATTCAAATACATATAATCCTGGCTGGTGTAACCACCCTAAGTTTTCGTGGAAGCAGAATCAAACTAAAAACCCACCACCAGGATTTTAGGGGCCTGAAAAGAATAGTAGTCTCAAAGAAGCAATGCTGCAAATGGCACACAACATGAATCAGTTCATGGCTGAGACAAAGACAAATCTCCAAAATCATGCAGCATCCATTAAAATTTTGAAAGTACAAGTTGGTCAACTTGCAATTATGTTGAAGGATCGACCACAAGGGAATTTGCCAAGTACAACTGAGGTGAATCCTAATGAGCAATGCAAAGCCATCATATTGAGAAGTGGTAAAACACTTGAAGCTCAAAATAGAGAAGAAAAGAACAATGTAGACAAGAATAATGCTTTAGTTGCACCCATAGAAGCTCCAATAGAACAAGAGCTAGATTCCAAAGAGTTGCCTAGTCAAAAACAGAAGGCGCAAGTGGAACAAGAGTATCATGTGTTATATTCTTAATGCCTTCGAAAGAATAAGCTATATGTACAATTCTCTAAATTTGTAGATGTCTTTAAGAAACTTCATATTAACATCCCATTTGCATATGCTCTTGAATAGATACCGAGCTACGTGAAGTTCATGAAAGAAATCTTATCAAACAAGAGGAAGCTAGAAGAATATGAGACGGTAGCACTCAATGAACAATGCAGTGCTATTTTGCAACAGAAATTGCCTCAAAAGTTAAAAGATCCAGAGAGTTTTACAATTCCATGTTCTATAGGAAATTTTACTTTTGATAAAGCATTGTGTGATTTGGGTGCTAGTATTAATTTAATGTCCTTATCTATTTTCAGGAGACTTGGATTAGGAGAGGCTAGCCCGACGACGGTGGCATTGAAACTAGTTGATCGATCAATTAAACTTCCATGAGGAATCATTGAAGACGTTCTGGTAAAAGTAGATAAATGTATTTTTCCACCCAACTTTGTTGTTCTTAACATGGAGGAAGACAGGGAAATACCAATCATCTGGGGAGGTTGTTCTTAAGCAACAGGAGATGCAAACATTAGTGTTCGAAAGGGTGAGGTGACCTTGTGGGTGGAAGACGAAGAAGTCAAATTCAATT
Source organism: Trichosanthes truncata (assembly GCA_033996785.1). NCBI lineage: Eukaryota > Viridiplantae > Streptophyta > Magnoliopsida > Cucurbitales > Cucurbitaceae > Trichosanthes > Trichosanthes truncata. The sequence goes on along the minus strand of JAWPNB010000004.1, from coordinate 37,883,098 downwards.
TATTCGAAGCAATCAAATACCCAAACACACATGAGAGTTGCTTTCGAGTGAATTTTGTTGATCCCTTGGCCTCCAAGAAAATAACCACGTTGAAAAACTCATTAGAGGTCAATCTTACCCATCATGATTTAGAAGAACTAGAAGAATTAAATGTCATGGAATTTGTGAATTGGTTGGATAGTGGAATCCCCTTTGAAGGTAAAAGATTTGAACCATTAGGACAAGCCCCACAAAGACCTTTTCCTTCGATAAAGAAAACACCCAATATTGAGTTAAAATTGTTACCATCTCATCTAAGATATGCATACTTTGGTGAAGAATCCACTCTTCCTATGATTATTTCAGCAGAGTTATCTATGAATGAGGAAAAAAAATTATTGTGTGTGATAAGGAAACATAAACAAGCAATAGGGTGGTCTATAGCAAATATAAAAGGTATGAGGCCTTCCTTGTGTATGCATAAAATTTTGATGGAGGAAAGAATGACACCAAAAATTGAAGCCCAAATGAGACTCAATCCAAAGATGAAAGAGGTTGTTAGGGGAGAGGTTTTTAAGTGGCTTGATGCATGCATAATATACCCTATTTATGACAGTGCATGTGTGAGCCCAATACATGTGGTGCCTAACAAAAAAAGGTATGACTGTAGTGAAGAATGAGATTACAGGAAGTTAAACAAGGCAACAAGAAAATATCATTTTCCGTTGTCTTTCATCGACCGAATATTGGACCGTTTAGCTGGACATGCATATTATTATTTTCTGGATGGGTATTCAAGATATCATCAAATAGAAATTGCTCCAGATGACAAAGAGAAAACCACATTCACACGTCCGTACGATACCTTCGTGTTTCACAAAATGCCCTTTGGTCTATGCAATGCATCCACCATATTTCAAAGGTGTATGATGGCAATCTTCTTAGACATCGTTGAGAATTGTATCGAGGTATTTATGGATGACTTTTCTGTTTTTGGAATGTCTTTTGATAATTGCCTCATTAATTTAGAATTAGTTCTTCAAAGATGTGAACAATCTAACCTTGTCTTGAATTGGGAGAAATGTCATTTTATGGTTCGAGAAGGTATTGTTTTAGGTCACAACATTTCTTCAAAAGGGATTAAGGTAGATCAAGCAAAGATAGAGACAATTGAGAAGTTGCCTCCACCAATTTGAGTGAAAGGAGTGAGAAGCTTTCTAGGGCACAACAGTTTCTATAGGAGGTTCATCAAAGATTTCTCAAAAATTACTAAACCTCTATCGAACTTACTGGTGCACAGTACAAAATTCCAATCTGATGATGCATGCATGAAAGCTTTTAAATTGTTGAAAGAAAAATTAGTGTCTTCTTCTGTAGTTGTAACTCCATCTGGGGATTGTCCTTTTGAATTGATGTGTGATGCTAGTGATTACATTGTAGGGGCTATACTAGGACAAAGAAAGGATAAAGTTTTTCATGTAATATATTATGCAAGTAGGTGATAATGCTAATTTATGAGGATTATTTGACCCTAAACTAGGTTTTTCTTGTCATTTTTGTGTGTTTTGTTGTATGGCGAGCAGGTTAAAAATAGTGTTTATTAGATAAATTCATAAAAACATGTGGAGTAATGAAAAAGAGGAAAGAAGTTGAAAAGAGATTGGAAATTATACTAATTTGTTATTTTTGTGTAGGTTTGGAGCAAGTACAAAAATGAAATTGCATTCCATTTTGGAAATGCAATTGCATTTCTCGGAAAAACAAGTTTGTGAAGAAGCAAAAAATGCAATTGCATTACATTTTGAAAATGCAATTACATTCCTTCAAAAAACAAGCACAAAATGAAATTGCACTCCAGAATGGAAATGCAATTGCATTTCTGGAAAATTGTGGCGAATCTGAAAAATAATGCAACAGAAATGCAATTGCATTTATTGAAAAATTTGGAAAACGCGAGATTGATGGAAATCACGAGATTCATGGAGATTTTTGCGAGATTTGGGAGATTTTTCAGCCCAATTTCATGCCTACAGTTGACCAAATGTTGTAGAAGAGAAAATATGGAAACTCTAGCCCTTGATGCCTATAAAAACAAGAAGAACAAAGAAAAAAAGTGGCTGGAGGGTTTTTATGCTCGCCCACAGTTCTTAGATCTTCGTTTTCTGTCATTTTCCAACAGTTTGCTCTTTGTTGTGCTATGTAATTTTCGAGTTGGTCCCTCCTCAACGAAAGTTAGTGGAGGTGAAGGTCCATTTGCTTTTGAATGGGTATTTTGATCGATCAAAGCAAGGAAAACATCAGTCCAACTGTGTTCTTTTGTTTTTATTCATTTTTGTTCTATAGCTTGCTTCTGCTTTAAGCCAAATATTGTAAGTTGTTAAATTTTAGTTAAACATTGAATTCTTTGAATTTCGTTCTTTCCTTTTATAAGAAGTCAGTTGATTATCTACAAGATTTTGAATTTTCCATTAAGTATTACTGTTATCCTTAAAAAAAAAATTGGTTGAATGGAAGTATTGTCCTTGAATTTTAGCATTGACCTTGAATCTCCTTTGTGGGTGTTTTTGAACTTGTTGGATTGATTTTTCTTCAAGTCTTCTCTTAATAAAATTTCAGCTTAGGTTGCCTTTATATTTTGAAATTTTCTTCCCTTTTATTCAGCTATTTAATTATGAGTTTTGTATCCATTCATTTATTATTTTTCATCCCCATCATAATGAGCTAAATTTTCTTTAGAGGTTCAAGTTGGTGAAAGCCCTAAGGAAAAATGTAAAAGCTCTAAAGCATAACCAATCTAGCTAGCATGTGAACTTAGTTTGTTTTTGTTGAGTTTAGATTTAGGTAAACCTAGTCAGCCAACTAGCGTTGTTTGTCAAGCTCGAACTTAATACTGAAAGGGTCAAGGAAAGGCAGATGTCACAAAAGCAATGGAGGGAAATGCTTAGAAATAATTTCTAAAACATCGACCCTAGACATAGGGCGAGACTCCAAAACCACTAGACTTATGTGCGAAAATATCTAAGTTAGATTAGCCCTAGACATATAGGTTTAATCACTTAACCTCCTAAAGATTTTGAATCAAAATTGAATAGGAGTTGAATTCTATTTACTTAGTTTTCACATGTTAGCTACGACTGCAATTGCATTTTTTATAGCATTCTTCTAAAATGTGCTTGAACCACTTGAAATCCCTTATTTTCACTTATTGATTTTTCACCCATTTTTCGTTAACAAACCAACCTCATATATTTTTATAACCACTGTTACCGAACTTGCAATTTGAAAACATTTTTTGCTATCATTTGAATTTTGTTGTATCCGTTCTCTGTGGGATTGATACTCTAGAATACTTCCAGTTTTATATTACTTGCATCGATAGTGTGCACTTGCACTAGACTGGAGCTTTGTTTTGAATTAAAAATCTTTTCTTTAAGCCTCCACGTTTCAGTCCGATCAGTAGGACTCTAAATGATGGACAATTAAATTACGCTACAACAGAAAAAGAATTGCTTGCCATAGTATTTGCATTTGATAAATTTAGATCATATTTGATTGGTAGTAAAGTCATTGTGTATACTGATCACTCTGATATTAAGTAATGACCAAGAAAGATGTCAAACCTAGACTTATTAGGTGGGTTCTTCTTCTTTAGGAATTTGATCTTAAAATTAAAGATAAGAAGGGGTCTGAAAACTTAGTAGCAGATCATTTATCTAGACTTGAATTACCAATTGAAATTGAATATATGAAAAATCTCATTAATGATAATTTTTCTGATAAGCATCTTTTTGCAGTAACAGGAACAAATGAAGTCCCATGGTTTGCAAATTTGGTGAACTACTTGGCAGCAAAAGTAGTGCCTCAGGACCTCTCTTACCAACAAAGGAAGAAATTCTTTTCAGAGGTGAAGCACTGTCTTTGGGATGTGCCCATATTGTTTAAGCAGTGTTCAGATCAAGTCATACGAAGGTGTGTTCCAGAAGAAGAGATGTGAGATATTTTGTGCCATTGTCATACCTTAGAATGTGGAGGTCATCATGGTGGAAATAGAACAACTACAAAGGTGTAGTAAAGTGGATTTTATTGGCTCAGTCTATTCAAAGATGCTCACGCATTTGTGATGACTTTTGACAAATGCCAAAAAGTTGGAAACATATCTAGGAAGGATGAAATGCCCTTGCAAAATATTTTGGAGGTAGAGTTGTTCGATGTATACGACATGGACTTCATGGGTCCTCTCCCATCTTCATACAACAACAAGTATATTTTATTAGCAAATGACTATGTGTCAAGGTGTGTAGAAGCAATTGCTACTCCAACAAATGAAGGAAAGGTCGTCCTTAATTTTCTCAAGAAAAACATTTTTACAAGATTCGGGATACCAAGGGCAATTATCAGTGATGGAGGCATGGCACGATAAGCACATTAGAAGAGAAAACCAAGGCATGGCACGACAAGCACATTAGAAGAAGAACCTTCGTTTCGGGTCAGAAAGCGTTGCTCTACAATTCCCACCTCAAATTATTTCCAAGAAAGTTGAAATCTAAATGGTCGGGCCCTTTTACAGTGATCCAAGTTTTTGCACATGGAGCAATAGAAGTGAGCAATGAGAGTGGTGAACTATTCAAAGTAAATGGGCAATGCTTGAAGCCTTATGTTCATGACTCGTTAGAAAGAGTGAAGACCACAATGTTACTAAATTCGGTATAGAGAAAACATTGTCAGGCTGAGGACATTAAACTAAGCGCTAATTGGGAGGCAATCCAACTGGTTTATTCGTTTTGTTTTCTTTCGTTTCGTTCTTTGTTTATTTAGAGGTTTTTGTTTAATTAAATTCCTTTTTGGTGTAGTTTTTTTTTTTAAAAAGAAGATTTTATTTCAAAAAAAATTGAAGGGCAGGGCCTTGGCGCTATCATGCATTACGGAGGAAGGCAGAAGCGCAACGCCTAGGCGTTGCATTTGGGTGCCTAAGCACCGCCGTGTTTTTTTTTTTTTAAATTATAAAAACAGAGGGCCGTTTTTTATTAAGCCAAACAACCCACCTCCCCTTGTTTTGTGAAATTAGGGCTAGAAAAAACGCCCTTTCCTCTCCATTTTTTCTCTCTTTTTCAACTTCTTCTTCCCTTAAATCATCTCCATTGCCCAAATTTTTCCTTCTTTTGCTACAAATTTTCTTACCCACTAACTATTTGCTTCTTATAGGGCTAAATTTCTTTAAAAAGTGGGAAGTTCATCAAGATCTCCAAGTGCATCTCCATCTCCTTTTATGGGTTTTTCTTCCAAGTAAGTGTTTTCTTTTTACAAATCTAAGTTCTAGAAACTTACTAAGTGGAATTTCTTGTAGTTTGGATGAGTTTGACTGTTATTTTTCAATTACCCATAAAGATTTGAGGTATTGAGCTAGTTTTATAAAATACTCATTGGAGTTTGGAGACTTTTTGTTGAAGAAAATTGAGATTTTTGGTTAGATTTGGCTAGAAAATGAAATGGTTGTTTGAGCTTGTTTGGAGCAATTGAATCTGAAAATTTTGAGAAAATTTTTGGTAATAGCTCCAAAACATGTTAAAATTGGGGGAACTTCGTCAGAGTACTTCGATAGGAATAAATTTGTTGATGTGCAAGCCTCCCGATCCTACTTAGATTTGGTCGTTAGGAGAAGTATTGTCCCTAAGAGAGGATTAGAGCCCTGTCCTGTAGAACAACCTTCAATCTTTAGGAATATACAAGATAGGGGTTGGGGGAGTTAACTAAGCCACCTCAATCCGCTATTGTCCCCATAGTTCGAGAGTTTTATGCAAATATCAAAGAATGGAGCACTACGGTGTTTGTGAGGAGAAAACAAGTGGCGTTTGATTATTCAACTATCAATAGATTTTTTGGGCTCCAAAATATCAATAGAGGTGGGTTTAATTCTACATAACAAAAGAACTTGAGCATGACCACATTATCAGAACGTTATGTAAACCGGGGGCCCAATGGAAAACTCGACGAGATGAAAGGTTAAGTTTTAAGACATCGGTACTTAGTGTGACAGGTAAGGTGTGGCATAACTTTATTTGTGGTTGACTCCTCCCTGTAACACACGTTAGTGATGTTACTAAGGATAGAGTTATTCTTTTGTATGCCCTCGTCACAAGGAAATCTATTGATGTAGGTAGGATAATCAATCAATCTATTAGGCATGCTAAGAGAGCATCTACCACTGGTGGGCTTGCTCACCGTCTTTGATTACCGCCTTATGTAGAGAGGCTGGAGTAGTTTGGGGACCGGAGGAGGAAGTGATTCACCCTAAGGCTTCTATGGATAGAAATTATATCTTAGCTTTAAAAGGGTGGGATTCTGATTAAGAGCTAGCTCCTGAGCCTTTTCAGCAAGTAGAAGCTAGTTCCTTCAGACAAACTCAAGCGCCTTTTACCCTCGAGCAGCGAGTTAATAGAATAGAGGTGTCAGCAAAGACAATACGCCTACCATACCCAGTTTAATGAGAATCTTCTTCAAATGATGTTGCGCCAAAGTTTCAATCAGAGACCTGATCCCATTCAATTTCCTAACCCTCCGCCTGCATCAAATGAAGATGAAGACATGTGATCGGCGTCTTACCCAGGGAAGTCTTAGTATCCCCTCTTTTCTTTCTACATTAATATGTCTATTATTTTCATGCATTTTTAAATATTGAGGACAATGCATGTATTTAAGTTGGGGGTAGGGTGATTTCTTTGAGTTTGAATAGGTTCTGCTGATTAATAAAATGTTCTGATTTCTTTTGAAATAAAAGGTAAATAAGTGCAAGTAGATTGATTATTGTCTAACTGAGAAGTGTAGTTGACTATATTTTTTAGCCCTTTGATACTTTTATGAGCATTAAATCCTAAGTATTTTGTTGCTTTGATACTTAGAGAAAACTTTTTGTTGCCTTAGAAATTGCTCTAGCCTTCTAAATCAATGGAAATGTAATGTAGCTAGGAGAAAAATTAGGTTGTTTACTTCATGTTGGTTTCTTTTATGTGAAAAAAAAAATGCTCCTACTTCTAGAGTGAATTGAATAACCAAGGGCAATCATGAAACCCATGATTTCCTTTGCATAAAAAGTTTACTTAGGACGTGAGTATGGGAAGCAATCTTAGCAGTGACTTGTGCTCGTAGCCAGCTACTTTCACCACAAAGTGTCAATACATTGGAATGAAGGTGTAAGTGACTAAAAGACTCTCTCTAATAAAATTTTAAAAAAAAATGTTGCTAATATTCATATTTATTAGAAACTCCTAATGATCCTAGCTGACATGGTTTTGCTTGAGTGAAGGTTGGCCAAAAGTTGAGATCTTAGAGTCCACTGGAAGTTGGGCAAGTTCTGTTGTGGCAAAAAAAAAAATCCCTTTAAGTTGAAGGGTGGTAGAATACCAAGAATTGTACACACACATGTCTAGGGTTCTAAAATGAAGTCAACGAAGCATATTTGTTAGAAATGATTAACATTGCTTGCATTTTATATTCTTTTGTTTTAAAAGTTGATGAACTTTATTGTGAGGCATGCGACTATTCACTTTGCATGATTTATTAGTTGTTGAGCTTTTGTTTCATGATTATTTGCTCGAGGGCGAGCAAAAGGCTAAGTTGGGGGTATTCTGATAAGTCAGTTTTAAGCATAGCAAGGTAGGGCACATTTAGGCTTTTGGTTAGTTTTTGAGGTCTTTGTTTAACCAATCATGTTTGATTTTTGTTTGTTTTTGTTTATTTTCTTTGTAGGTGATTCTTGGTATTCAAAATCATGTTTCAAATCAAAATTTCCAGAAAGTTTAGCTCTTAGGCGCCGGTCAATGGCACCTAGGTGCTGAAAGATGAAAGAGACAAGAATGAAAAGAGTTTTTGGCAGAAGGCTAGCATCTAGGCGTTGTAAAATGGCACCTAAGTGCTTCGATAGAAGGTGGACCACTGGCGCCTAGGCGTTGTACTACTGGTAGCATCACTTTGTTTTTATTTTTTACAGCGCCTAGGTGCTGCGTCGACTATCCTAAGTTTAAAAGGTCATCTTTTATCATTTCAAGGGGTTGAAAAATTAAAGTTTGGGGACAGAAAACAAAGAGCAGGAGGGAGAAAGACCAGATGAGAAGGGAATACACCACCTTGGAGGACCCGAGCAACCAAATGGAGCGAGAGCTAAGCTTGGTTATTCGTTTAATCACTTTGATTTGCCTCTCTTTTCACTTCCTCTTTCTCTTTGGTTGTTTGTAATGACTCAAATGACACTTTTGACTAGTTTTGTTAAGTTCTGCATTACGAACTAAGTTTTTTCTTTCTAGAGCTTTGACGTAATCGAATACTCGAATCCTACTCTTTCTTAGTTAATAGATGATGTTTCTATTTCATTTGTGGTTGTGAAAATTCTTCTGCAATTAAAGCATGTTTAGATTTGGTCATTCTTTACATTGTTTTTATGTCATGATTTTAGGTTGAGAGACAATAATCATTGATGAACTAAAGTGTTTTCCCAAATTTATACTTGAGATAGAGATATCCTTGTAGATTTTGTGGTAATATTAGGTTCTATGGGCTTAATAATTGACTTATGGGAATTATCATAGAGATATAGACAATTTACTTTTCAATGAATATCATTATTGCTTGAGAAAGAATATCGAGTCTATAGGGTAGAGCTTTCCAACAACTTAGAAATAGAGAAAACATTGGCTATTAATGAACAAATAGTAGGATGAGGTGTTCGATGAAGTCATTGCTCTAGAGTTTTTACCAATTAAGTTTTGCCCTCTGTTTTGCATTGTCAATTTTAGAGCTTTATTACATTTATTTTTCACACAAGTTTAAATTTCCATTCATCTTTGATAATCTGGTACTTAGATAAAATTAAGGCTAGAGAATTTATTAATTGGTAGCTTTCAATTCCTATGGAGAACGAACTTTGTATTCAATCATTGTATTACTTGTAACAATTCGTGCACTTGCGAAACCATCCAACAATGGATGAGATTTCAGTCTTAGTTGAGGTGCTTTAATCACAACGGGCCTTGCCTACTCAAGAGATTTACATATGCTTCTAAAAGTAGAGATTGAGATCGCAACTTGTGTCACATACTACAAATTGTCATCCTTCATGCTCTCCTCTCTGAATTATTCTTCTTTTAGTGTTTCCTACAAGCTACAACAAGTGAAAGCAAGGTATTCCAGCACTATAAGCACTTTGGACGTCATTAACTGTGAAGTTGTGACTACATGGCTCACTGTAACTTCCTTTGGTGATTCCTTCTCTTCTTGATATGGTTATTCTTTAATCTCTTCTCTCCCTTCTGGCTCCTTAGTGTTTTCAAGTGTTTGAGCACTTTTTTCTTCTACTGGGAGTTTAGAATCTTCATATTTCATTCACCTCTAAGTGTCACCACCTCATATTGTTCTTTTTTTCTTGTTTTGAAGTTTCTATGTTGTCGAGCAAGATTCTTTGAGATATGTTCTGATAGCATGTATTTATTCTATCTTATTTCCTATTATTTATGCTAGTTTTGTGATTATTTTGTGAGTTTTTATGCCTATTTCTCTTAATTTTGTAGAAACCGAGCTTGAGGAGCAAAACCAAGTATTTGAGAATATTTTGGTGGATATTGAAGCCTTTTGAAACTTAATTGAAAATCCAAGAAGATTAAAAATGTTATTTGAGCATAAGGCACCTTCTGGGAGATTCTAAATTGAATCACGGTTCCAACGCATTGAACTGGAGGTCTTTCGAACACCCGAGCGAAGAGATATAGCAAAAATGGCCAATGCTGTTTGCAGAAGCGTCGAGACGCTGTCTATAGCGTCGCGACGCTATGAAAACGCAAAAAAACGCTGTTTTTCACTACAAACGAGCGAAAATCATTTTTCTTGCAGCGTTGAGACACTGTAAGCAGCGTCTCGACGCTGCCTCGAGATTTTCTATAAAAAACATCATTTTTTGCGCCGTTTTGGGAGGCCAATTCGAGAGTTGTAGCCCTAATCTCAATTCCAAGCTAAAATTGAGGGTTTATGGAGCAATTGGGAGCATTTTTTGAGCTTTTTTGAAGATCCAAAGCTCAAGGGACATGGAGATCAAGACGGGAACGCAGGATCGACCATCATTTGCTAATTTCTTCCTTTTCCTTTAGCTTTAGTTTCTGTTTTGTGGCTGTAAATTAGGAACTTGGAGGTTTAATTATATGAATATTATTAGTATCTTTGTTCCTAATACTTGGACTTTTGATGTAGCCATTAGACTTGAGTTTTTTAATTGATTAAATACCTTGATTGAATGCTTTTTGTTTCATTCATGCTTTTATGTATTTAATGCTTATAATCTCTTATAATCTCTTGATCAAAGATTATTTGCTTTATTAGTCTGAATTTGTGCTTGAAAAAATATGGTTTAGGCTAGAACTTAAGTGCATGACTATTTGTAAATTCTTGCATGAAAGTGGAGATTTCTCTTAGAAGCCCTTAAAAGAAGTTGCTTAAAGCCTTGCATGTTATTAAAATCTAGATAGAGATATTAGGTTTATAACATTGCATGAGAGTTAATTGTGTTTGAAAGAGTCAGTTAACACCCTCACTTCTTGGCTTATGGAATATTTGCATGACAAATCTTGGTAGTTTTCATTGTAAGTCTAATTGGTGAAATTGATTCTCTAGGATATCTCTCTCCTATTGTGTCTCCATTTATCTTTTTCTTTCTAGGTTAGCTCTTTAGTTTAGCTTGTTTGCATTTGATTGCTTTCTCTAAATAAAGTTAAGTGAGAGTAATTACGGTACTTAAATGAACTAAGAAATCCAATCCCTTTGATCGACCCTGGCCACTATTATTGAAAATTTTAGAGGTTTAGGTTTATAAATATATTTGATAGAGCCTTCGACAAGCTCTTTATCATGTTCTTCAATTCATTTGCAATTTGTTTACCTGGATCTCCAAATTTTGTAGAGACACGGATTGACTTTGTATCACATCAACGTTACTCTGCATCACAACATCGTTCTTTGCCATATATTCCTTCACGAGTTCTTCGATGCTAATCTCTTTTAGAATCATCTTCCCTTGTTAGAAACACTAGTACTAATGTTGATTGCAAAGCTAGATAGAAATTCATAACATAAAGAATCAGGATTATAAGGACAATTTTCAAATAAATGACTTCCTTTACAATAAACACAAGAAATATAAGAGATAGGGTTAACAAGAGCTATGGGATTTTCCATCATCAAAGTTTTCATCATGTAGCTTAATGATGAAGCTTGTGAGCTCAATGTTGCAATGATGTCTACCTCCATCCTATGGATTATCTCAAGCAATCAAGTCCTATGTTGTGTCTTTCTCCTTTTGCAATTGTTCTCCCTCAACTTGCAAAACCATGTAACAGGAGTCAGGCTTTCTCTTGGAAAGATGACAATTGTAGTTGCAATTTGATTGCCATATTTGTTACAAGTATTGCAAGTGAAATCCAGCTCCTCCTGCAAAAGCCACTCTCACCCATGCAAATCAAAGGACAAGCTCTCACAGACAAGAGTCCATAACTCACTCAGGATTAAGATCGAGTCGCATATGATCATCCTAATGAAATATTAATCTTCTCAATTAACGGATTTATAAAGAGAGATCAAATATTTCATGGGCCAGTCTTATACAAATTCATTGTATAAGATACCCCTACTCACATGTCTCTACATGAATGAACAATTTGGATCAAATCATTTGTAACTATTACAAAGTGGGTCATATCAATAGTGTTACCAGGATAAGGCACCCAACCTTATACATATATTATGACTCTTTTGGTTATTTTTTGAACATGATCCTCTCATATGTCAACCACATACTATTCAAGATTACACTAATAATCTTGGATTTTTCATATAATGGATAATATCATATTGCAAATAAAATAATCAAAATTATTATTAATTATTAAATCAATCATTAATTACAAGACTTTATGGCATAAATCCTAACAAAAATAACATATACTAACACAATTAACAAATGTTTGATGTCTAAATGATACATATAAATCATTTTGAAGCCACGAGAGAGAAGCTATTTCCCTCAATTTTGATTCTAACAATGCTTAATTATGGCATAAGAGAAGTTCCTATGATATGAATTACATAAAATCGATTATCAAGAGTAATATTAAGGTTACACTATAATAGGAAAAGATTTAAATGTGTATAAATAATAAGTTGTTTAAAAAAAATCAATTCAAGTATAACTAGTTTCAAGTTTTATCTAAAAGAAATAAAACCAACATAGTTGATAACATAATTCCAACTCATATTAAAGTAATATATATATTTTAAAGAAAATAGTATTATTGCTAATAATTAAATATAACTAACAAGTATTAATTTGTCTTACAAATTACTATATATAGAGAGAGAGACACACACACATAAGTATATCAGAAGAGAAATCTAGATAAAATTAAATTACGTGAACTTGAGAAGGGAAACAAAACCTCCTCATTTTTTTTTAAACTTAATTACTAAATAAAGAAGATACAAAATTGTTGTTTGAAGAAAAGAAAGAAAAAATGAGGAAATAAGAACAAAGAGAGCATACCAGACGGTCTGCCACTCAAAAAACACCCTTGCCCAAAAAGTTTAAGAAGTTTTATTACAAAGGTTGTATATAAATATAAGAGACTGCACCGCTCCACCGACAATTAACCACCGCCTCTCTCTCTCTCTCTCTCTCTCCATATATATATATTAAACATTTATTGAATCTTACTTAATTGTTAACTTAGTTTTGGATAACCATGAATTTTAATCATTAAAAAGAAACTTCTTACCTGATAACTTTGAAATTCTACTAATTAACACTAATCAACTAAAATAGTTATTGTAACCCAATTTTAATACTTTTTTCTTAACTCAAAAATTAATCTTGCAGCAAATAGACTTTAAAACACTACTTTTCATTAAATTTTGTTTTGTTTTTGTTTGTAATTTTCAAAAATTAAATCAAACAATAGTTAAGAACTTTAAAATATTTTATTCGAAAATGAAATACAATTCAATTCCTACTTATAAAGTTTAAGCACAAGTTTGGATTATTATGTAATTAGAATTAGTGAATTCTAGAACACAAACTAGGAGATGCCATTTTAAAAAAGACAAAAGAAAAATAGCTATTTTATGGTTATTGTATCATCTAGCTTTTTAACTTTTTAATGTAGTATTAGAAAGTTTAGAGTTCGAAATAAACTTTTTTGTAATTTTGCAATTTCGTAGAGATCTTCGAAGTTGAGGGCATCAAACTTGCTCCAATTGATGCACGGATCTCCACAACTATCTTGCCCCAATTAGCCTTGAAATCTTGCTGGTTGGTTAAAAGGAGTCTAAATATTGCAAATTTGAAGCCATTAGGTTGTGGGTGTTCAAATCTGAGGCCGAACAGAGCGTGTCACAAACTAAAATGATTTCAGGGTCATTTGAAAGACGTTGCCACTATTGGAGGAACAGGTCGTCGAAGAGGATCCCACCAGAGAGGGGTGGCGACTATAGAAAGGAAAAGAAGAAAAAATGGAGAGCCTAGGGCTTTCTTTTTTTGTCTTTTTCCTTTTTTTCCCTTTTTTCTTTTCTTTTTTTTTTTTCTTTTTTATTTCTTGTTTCTATTTCTTTTATGGTTTTTTTTTATGATCTCCCTTTTTTAATGTAATGGAAGCCCCCATGTCTTCATTCTTTATTGTTCTTGTTTGTTCTAGCCTATGTTCGCATTTTATTTGGTTTTTGACTAGGTGTGAAATTCCATGTCCTTTACCAAAAACTTTTACATTCTACTAGAATATTGCAAACAGTTCAATATAACCTCGATTTTCTAAATTCAGATATGTAAGGTAGAGCATTCTTACTCCCCACAGACGACGCCAACTGTTGTTGTCAAAATCTGACTAGAAAAAACCTCACCTGACCTTCACGTGCTCCAACGGTAAATTTGGTTATTGAGGAAAGAGGTTACCTGCAAAATAGAGAAAAAGCTAGGCACCGGTGTGGCTGTAACATTCGGTTTTTAAAAAAAAAATTAATTAAATTATTTTTTTTTATTTAAAAAAAAAACTCCATCCTTATCTCTCCCTTTCCCGTCTCTCTCTTCCCTATCTCCCACCGCCTCCCTCCCCCACCCGTACTCCCTCTTCCCCCAGTCCCTCCCCCACCCGTACTCCCTCTTTCCCTCAGCCCCTCCCCCACCCGAACTCCCTCTTTCCCCCAACCCCTCCCCCACCCGAACTCCCTCTCCCCCAGCCCCTCCCCCACCCGAACTCCCTATCTCCTCTCTCCTTCGTCTATCTCTCTCTTTCTTTGTCTCTCTCTCGTACTTGTTTATGGGCATTTAGATTTTTGTCCAACAATTTCTCTGCATGGACAGAGGTTTTGGAAGTTGATAAGCCTTAGAATTAAGGTTTATTTAACTCCCAATTGCTTAAAATATTCTTGTTTTGACTTAAGACCATTTGAAAATAGTCAAAATATTGCTTCAATTTAAGAAATAAATAAATATGATGGCATTTGGGATAGAGTTCTAAATAAATTAATCTTGTTTGTAGGAAATATGGAAATTGCAAAATCAAATTGCAAAATCGTGATTCTGCAATCTGGAGCAGTAGACTTGGGAATGTGGAAAACACAAAATCAAAATTGCAATTTTGAGATTCTGCAATTTTTTCTAGAGCAATAGAAAAGTTCAAAAAAGGAAAAAATCTACATTTAACCCATTCCGAAAATCTTCAATTACAGCATGATTTGGGAGATTTTGAGCACGAAATTTGGGCATTATTCAACCCTAATGAAGGCCTATAAAAAGTAGAGAAGATGATTGAAGAATGCATTCATTTTTTGGAGATGTTTTAGAGTTGTTTTTCGTGGTTTTCTTCCAGTTTTCTTCCTCTATGTTCTGCAATTTTTCATTTTCTGTTTCACCGAGACTGCTACAAGTTTTTTTGAGTTCTGCTTCTCCTTTGATTTATCCAATCTGATTCAAGTGAAGAAGATGAAATTTTGGGGGCGTTTTTCTTGAAGAATTTCGTGGGTTTTTCCTCTAGTTTTTTTTCTCTGTTTTCCAGTTTTTCTTTCCTCTGTTTTTTCATTTTTCTTTTCTGTTTTACCATAAGTTTGCTGTTATTTGGGTCGATTTTGTTAGTTAGAAAGTTTCAGTGGGCAGTGTATTGTATTAATTTACTTCTACGCAATTTAACTTTGATCTTTTGAGAATGTACATATAGTTTATGTTAGATAGAAGTTTGATTTTTTTTTTGTTTTGTTGTGGTCTCTGTTGCCATTCAATTTGGAATATTTGAGAAGTCTTAATTAGATAATATCCAGATCTGTGTTGATTTTTTTTTACCAAGGTATTCTGATATGCAAAGTTGTTAGGATAGAATTTTGCATTAATTCTATTATTCCAGTTTTCATTAGCAATTTATTTAACTCTCTAATATGAATTTTTCTTCAAAAAATTAGTTGTAAAATTTTTATCTTTAATATGAGCTAAAACTTCTTAGGAGGTTCAAGGATGTGAATTCCCTAAGAAGTAATTGTAGCCTAAATTTCAATAAAAACCAAGCCTACATCTCAATTGTTTGCTTGTGTTGAACAAATTTCCGTTGAGATCCTAGATTGATCAACTAGGGTAGCAACTCAAGCTTAGATCTAATACCTACGGGGTTAGTGATAAGCGGATTTCGCACAAGTGATGGAGAAAAGAGCTTAGACATAAGCCAATCCTTACCCTAGACATAGGGATTAAGGACTCCAAAGCCCATAAAATTATTGAGCCGAATTATCTAAGATAGAGGGACTATAGACATATAAGTCACTCACTTAGCCTCCTAAAAACCTAAATTCAAGGTGAATAGGAGAAGCAATTTGGGTTTACAATTGAGTGTGGAGTAGGTTGGAATTGTAATTTTGGCTTGCAATTACAACTTAGGGCAATGACATTCTTGAGCCTCATCTTCATCTAAATTCCTTTTGAAATTTTAGTTTTCTATCCAATATTGTCATTTCTTGATTCTGCAATTAGATTCTGCAATCCTTGTCATTTCAATATTGTAATTTCCTGATTCTGCAATTAGATTCTGCAATTTTTTTTCAACACACAAACCCAACCTTGTTTTTGCAATTTTAGTTTTCAAGTTGCAATTTCCTTACACTTTGCTTTACAATATTTTTGTTACATTGTTCCCTTGGGATTCGATACTTGGTACTCACATACCACTTTATATTACTTCGATCGCGTGCGCTTGCGTGTACACCGATCAGAAATCAAATTTGGACGTATTAGGATCATTTTGGTGTGGGCTTGGCTCGTTTGACAGTGTAAGCATTTCGGTTTCAGATTTAAGAAATTTAGTGCCTTAATTGCTTAATTAGGCAATATTTGAGTAGTTTGGGTTGATCTTTGGTTTATGGAACTCACTTTAGGATTGCCCATCACGGTTGGAGGCTAATCTATCCAAATTCGGGTTGTACTGAGCATTATTCCAACAGCTTTTAGTTACGGTGGTTGGTAAGCTTTTAAGTTCAAGGCATTTGTAATTGGTCTTACGGGGCCAAGTAAGTTTTAGGAAGTTAGTTTTGGTTCTTTGAATTATTATTGTGTAATTGGAACTTTTGTGCATGTTAGAAGTTGACATTGGAGGTTGTAGATATTTGGACGCTCTCTCTTTTGCTAGAATTAAAGTTAACGTCATCCTAAGAAGAGAAGTTTTTTTACCTTGAGTCGATTAAGAAGTAAGTAGCCATTTGGAATTACTCGTCGAGGCTTTTTATATAAAGATTGTTTGTGGAGCATGTATAGCGAGCTTGTTGATACACTTTTGCTTGATTGTTGTTGAATTGTGTTTTGTTTGATTGTAAATGAAAACTTTGGTATGGTGGGATTCATTTGATCCAATACTTGAGCCGCGTTTACTTAATTGTGTTTGATGTTGAAACTATATCTTTGGTTGGGTTTGTGATCTTTGGTTCAGGTAGTGGAGGTGGTACGGACTTGGTGTGTGGTTGGTGGCGTGAGGTATCTTGGGGTTTTCAAGAGTATTGTAAATAAGCAAAGGCCTGTCAGTTTAGTGTCACCTACCTTTTTTTTTTTCCCCATTCGAGCATGTATTCCTAGGTGGTTGAGGCAGAGTGCAGAGCGATGAGAGTGATGTTGATGCTAGCATAAGGGCGATGTCCCCAGAGTAAAGAGAGTGATGTTGATGCTAGCATAGGGGCGATGTCCCTAGAGTGATGAGAGTGTAGTTGATGCTAGCATAGGGGCGATGTCCCCAGAGTAAAGAAAGTGTTGTTTATGCTAGCATAGGGGCGATGTCCCCAGAGTAAATAGAGTGATGTTGATGCTAGCATAAGGGCAATGTCCCCATAGTGATAAGAGTGTTGGGATTTATGCCCTAAAGCCTCGTAATTAATAATTTATTTAATAATAAATAATAATTTTGATTATTTTATTTGCAATATAATATTATCCATTATATGAAAAATCCAAGGTTATTAGTGTAATCTTGAACAGTATGTGATTGACATACGAGAGGATCATGTTCAAGAAATAACCTAAAGGGTCATAGTATATGGATAAGGTTGGGTGTCTTATCCTGGTAACACTATTGATACGGCCCACTTTGTAATAGTTACAAATGATTTGATCCAAATCATTCATGTGGAGACATGTGAGTGGGGGTATCTTATACAATGAGTTTGTATAAGACTGGACCGCGGAATATTTAATATCTCTTTATAAATCCGTTAATTGAGAAGATTAATATTTCATCAGGATGATCATATGCGACTCGATCTTAATCTTGAGTGAGTTATGAACTCCTGCCTGTGAGGGCTTGTCCTTTGATTTGCATGGGTGAGAGTGACTTTTGTAGCCGATTCAATATGCCTACCATTTTGGGGACTTGACCAAATAGGGAGCTGGGAACATAATCTCACAAGATGGAATTCACTCATTCCCATATAGGGTAAGTAGATGAGTAGTTCCCTTAAGTGCTGATTTCGGGACTTGAACAATGGGGCCCCACCCTCTCACTGGCCCGAGAGGGACTTAGTTTATAATTAGATTATAAACAGATTGTTCATTAGAGGATCAGTGGTACTTAAGGTGCAAGATGTAATTATAGGGGTAAAACGGACTTTTGACCCAGCTGTAATTACGAACAACTCGTGAAGGATCGACTTGCATGTAATGATTATATCTATGGACACAACTTGTCCTACAGTGCATAAGAGTGCAACTCTAGGTCTATAGTGGAGTGACCTATAGTTAATGAATGAAAATTAATTAATTAAAGAGTTTAATTAATTAATTTTGTATCATTGGAGCTTATAATCTGTAGGTCCATAAAGTCCCCTTGCTAGCTCATAGTAACACTAAAAGATCAATTTAGTTGAAAGAAAAATTTGAAATGTTCAAATTAATATTTAATTTGAAGTGTTCAAATTAATATTTAATATATTAGATATATTAAATATAAAAGAGGAAAATATATTTATTGTATTTGATACATTAAATATTAAAATTTGAAATGTTCAAATTTAATATTTAATTTGAAGTGTTCAAATTAATATTTAATATATTAGATATATTAAATATAAAAGAGGAAAATATATTTATTGTATTTGATACATTAAATATTAAAATAATTAATATATATTTGATATATTAAATAAAAGATATTTATAGAATTTGAATAAGATTCAAATAAATAAATATCGTAGGAGATTTGAACGAGATTCAAATAAATAAAAGATATATTTTAATATATTAGATATTAAAATATAATATTTTAATAATGGCAAAGATCTTCCCTTGGTCTCTATAAATAGAACCCTTGAGTTGAAGCATTCTTAACAACACACATCTCCTCAAAGAGAGAATTAGAGAATTCTTTCTAAACCTCTTCCTCTTTAATCCCTTGAGGATTTTCTTTCAAGAGGCTCCCACAAGCCTTGATTTTTTGTTAGAGTCATAGCAAGGAAGACTTTGTGGAGGAGATAAAGACCCGCCAGAAGAATCTCCATATTTTCAAGGTATTTATTGCTTAACCTTAAGACGATTCTTATGCTTCCGCTGTGGGTTTAATTCGATTATTCCCTTCAATTGGTATCAGAGACAAGTTTGAATTTTATTTAGAATTAAATTTGTATATGGTGGGTATTTTAATTTTGCATGTATGTGATATATGGTTTTCAAAATTGATTGTTTTGGCATATTTGGTATTAGTTTTAATTGATTTGATTAGATCAAATGTAAAACTCATGAGAGCTACGGTTGTTTGTTAATTTTTTTTAAGTCTTATGAAATCTTCAAGAACATATAATGAGGCTGTGTTTTGAACGAGCTTGCACTACTTGCAATAATTGAATCAATCGGTAACTATATTTGATGTTGACTTAAGTGTAAAGTTATTATCCAATTATAAGGTTTCCAATGTTTGATTCAAGTTGTTGGCGGTGAATGAACAAAATCCGAAAATTGGAGAACTTGGTATATGGCAAAGGCAGTAGCCCAAATTCCATGGCAATTGGTATTATTTTTATATAATATATATATAAAATCAAGAAAGCAAGTTGGCTTCAAAATTTGTTTCTTCCTCGGTCAACGTTTGCGGCTGAGTTTGTGTTTCAAAAAAAAAAAAAAAAAAATATTACGTCAAATTGAAGCACAAATGAACTGAAGCTATTTTTTCTTAAATTGATATTGGTGTATGAGATCCAATTGGTACATGCAACTTGCTGATGGTAAAATAATTTTATATGTGGGTGTTGGTCCATCATTCATTCATCAAAGAAAATATATATATGCCAACAAGCTTTGTCTTCAAGCAATAAGAGATCAAATTCACGGTAAAGTTGTGAACTTGTACATGTAAGTTTATTTGATCTAGAAGGGCCGTTTGAACGTTTGGCGGCTGTTTTCTAAAGATAAATTTAGGTCTTTTCTTAACCTAAATTTGATTGGCGAAAAAGAAAAAGATATTGAAGATTAAGATATGTCTTGAATTTAAATTATTGTAATTTAAATTATTTTTAATTTCTTAGAATATGTCAAATATGCCGGTCTATTTTTAATTTAATTATGCATGAGATGTATGTTTTAAAATGTTTGATTGTTGCATAAAGTATGTCATTTAAATTTAAAATCCCACCATAGGTTAAGCATGATCATGCATCTTAATTATTTTTAATATAATTGTTATATTTGAAAATTTTGATTAGGTTGTTTCCTAATAGAATTAAGATGTTTTCCTAATTAATTTATATTTTCCATATCTTTGACTATAATTGTTATATTTGAAAATTGATTGGAAAATTAAATTAGGATATTTGTTTCTTAATTAGAATGCATGTTTTCCTAATGAGATTAGGGTTTCCGTTTATTAAATATATTCTTGATTCTTGTTTAAAATAGTTTAAATTTTGAATTCAGTTTATCTTTATTATTTCTAATAAGATTAGAATTTAGGGTAATCTTTTAATTTTATTTTTTAAATGATTTAAAATGGTAGTTTTTTTTTAAGACTATCCAAGTGAATTTTTTTTTAATAGGATTAAAAATATTTATTTATAAATTCACTTATGTTCATTAATCTAATAATTAATAGTTAATTAAAGATTAATGAATTTGAAATAAAAATTGACTATAAGGGAACTCTGTCTATGGAAGGTTCTGTCTAGACTGGGGTATTTAAGCTGACCGAAAGGGAACACCTCTAACTGGGAACCGACCTGGGAGTTGAATTAGTCAAATTTTATTTAATTCCACTAAGCATGCTCATAATGTGATTATTTTTTTTAATAGTTTAAAAACTTAGTAATTCACATTAAAATCAATCTAACAACATAAAGGTTATGAAATGTAGTTGAGGAACTTAGATAAATGAGATTAGCCTAATTTGTCTAAGTAATAGAAAACCCTATTTCAAAATACTTAGTAGGAGAAGGACACATGTCAAAAATCCAACGGTCTCTATTATTGATTCACAACGTGAGATTCATGTGGGGCCTCGTGGCGGCTTTTGGACCGTCCTCCCTACGGAAGGTGTTTGCATGGATCAATATCAGGGTGAATCTTTTGAGAAAGTATTATAGTAAGTGGGAGAAGGAAATGTGTCAACATATCCTACGGTCTCCATCATTAGTTTACATTGTGAGATTCATGCGGGGCCTCGTGGCGGCTTTTGGACCGTCCCCCTACGGAAGGTGTTTGCATGGGTCAATATCAGGGTGAACTCCTGAGAAGGATAGGATTGTAGTTTTGTTTCCAATACTTGACCTACCCTACGACGGCACTTGTTGGGATAAAACTACGGGATCTAAAATTATGGGTCACACTTACAAACGGCTCATTAAATTTGTTAATGATGTCTTTGACCAAACTAATGGTAACTAAATATTATAGGAATAAGAGTTATTCTGGTATAATATTTGGTTGAGATTGTCTCAGTTTAGTGAAGGAATACTTGACCTACCCTATGGCGGCACTTGTTCTAACTCACTAAAGTACCATAGCATTAGAAATGATTTATAGGGTTCATTTTTACAAAATGTTTGATTTCTATGCTAAAATTGAATGGATAATTGTTTGCATGATGTTAAATTATATATTTTATATATTTCAATATTATGTCAGTTTCTCTCATAATTTTTAATTTTATTACTGATAAGTCAAAATTGAGAAATTTTATTACTTGGAAAAGTAACATTAACACTTGTAATGGTAGTGTAAAATTCTGAATTTGTCTTTATTGAGAAATGTTCTCAAAACCTGTTGCTAATGCTATTCGAATTGTTTGTGAAGCACATGATTAATGAATCAAAAGTAAACGAGATAGCTTGTACGTATTCTCCTAGTTGACATGTTAAATGTCAAATTTAGAAGATAAATAAAATGACAACAACATATGAGATGTTGAAGTCAACATAAGCTAAATTTAGAAAGTTGTCTAAATGATCTCAAAACTAAGTATTACAAAAATCCAAGTAAAGAAACCAAATGATTGAAGCTATATAAAAGGAAATAGTTCCTACATTAGCTAGGACAGTCATAATAAGAGGAATTTTTGAAATACCTCCAGGAAGAAAAATATAAATGAAAGTAAATTTGATTTACTAGATTTTTGGTGAAATATAAATAATGTCACCTAGATAGTCGATATAAGATCTACTATCAAGATTTATTCTTCATTACATTTAATATGTAATTCTTGGAAAATACTTAACATGTAGAATAGTTTCTACAAGTTAGCACCATGAAGCCTATCTCAGTTAGTGTAGTGGGAGACATTAAGATGTCATTAAGTAAAAATTGTTGCATAATGCTGAATACGGTGTTTTTAGTAACCATAAGAGAAATTCAATTTCTCGAACTTTATTACAAAAATGTTCATATAGTATGAATTACTTTAAAGTATGAAAGTTTATATTTTCAAAATTGTTTGAAAATACATTCAGCTGAAAATAAGAACAATTTGTATATGTTAAAAATGTTGACATATATTATACTACAAAATACTGAGATATTCAGGATTATAGAATCCAAAATAGAAAGACATTGTTTTCTCCTAAAAGATGATACTTGATTTTGGCTGTTAAGGTTGATTAACATCAACTTGAATAGAATGAAAAGACTAGTAAGAAGTAATTCTCTAAAAGTTAGTTAATTACTTTACCTGTCTGTAGATCTTGCCTTTCATGCAAGATAATCATTGGGCCTTTATTAGATAGGGCTAGAACACCAAAGAATACTTTGGGCTTACACATTCTGACCCAATTGGTCTGGTGAATATAAAAGTCAAATAAAGTCATGAATACTTCATCACTCTAGTTGATGATCATTCAAGGTATAAGTATCTTTACCTAATACAACATAAGTCTAAATTTTTGAAAAGTTCAAGAAAATTAAGACTAAAGTTATAAAAAAAAAAAATCGATTAGGTAATTAAATCTATCAAGATATTATGATCAGATCATAATAGAAAGTACAGGAACCTTACGTACTAAAACTAATTGATAGAAAATGGGTTTTTATCCCAATTATCTTAATACCAAGTGCAATTTTATGAAATTGTGCTGCAAGAGGAGAAACAAGACCTTGTTAGACATGGTCACATCAGTAATGAGTTACACACCATTACCATACTCCAGTTAGGAAATGCAATAGAGATTGCATGGTGAACATGATTCCCTTTAAAAGTGTCTACGAGACAATTTTAAAGATTATAGAATAGTAGTAAAGCTAGTTTACAACACTTCACTATTTGGGAATGTTAAGCTCACATGCTGAACACATGCCTAAAAAACTTGCATATGTTCAAAGATAAGCCTAAGTGTAGGCCACCCCTAAGGAGTATAAAGTAGTCTTTTATGTAGTCCTAAAACGAATAAGGTATTTGTATGACAAATATCATTTTTATAAGAAATGTCAAATAAAAGACTACAAACCTTTAATAATGTGAGATAGTGTTAATAAATTGGTTCCAAGTGAAGCCACTAAATAGTTAACACAAGTTGTTAACAATTTAATTACATTTGAAAGTCAAGTGGATCCTAGTCATCAATTGGATAAGCCTCATCGTAGTGGGAGAGTTATGAGATGACTCAACCTTTACAAGAACTTAATTGAAACCCAAATTGTCATGTTAGATGACAAAATTGAAGGCTTATTGGCCTCAAAGTGAGACTAATGGCAAAGGGTTAAACCTAATAAGAGAAAGTAGACTGTGAGTAAACTTTCTCACTTGTTGCCATATTGAAGTCTGTAACCATTATTTAATTCATTTTTGCATATGAGATATGAAAAATGAATGTTTAGAATTCTTTTATGAAAAGAAATCTTAGATAATGAATCTACACAAATTAATCTGAGAGGTTTGTTTTCAAAGATCAAAAGCAAAAGGTTTGCGAAATAGTAAAGGTTCATTTATGAAATGAATATTACCATTAGATCTGTGAATATAAGGTTTGATAAAAGTATCAAAATCTATGACTTTGGATAAATATTAATGAAGCTTGTATAGACAAGAAAATCATTAGTTGCTTAGTGGATTTTTCTCATGTTTTATGTTGGTGATATTTTTACCCATTATGAATGATGTAAGATGTCTAACATAAGACGTTGATTAAGTAACCAATTTCAAATAAGTGATTTGAATGACTCAGTATATTTTACATGTCCAAAATGAAGATTTTAAGGACAAAATGTTAACTTTGTCTCAAACATCTTATATTGACAAAAATGTTTTTCAAATATTTGATATTTATGTCTAAGGAAGTGTATCCTAAGACATCTCAAATGTTGAGAGTATATGATATGCATAAATGAGACTAAACATTTAATATACAATTGGTTAGCATATATCAGTTACACGAATGGTATAACCATTGAGTAGAAAATTAAAAACTTTCTCAAATTATCTATGGATGATGAGAAATTTTTGTGTATAGAGTTAAAGATTTGATCTTTACAAGATACACTGGTTCTTACAAAGATTTAGGAAATCTATATAAGGACAAATTTTACCCTAAGTGGTGGAGCATGGTATACAAGTTAAATCGTTTTGCTTGTGAAGCAACAAAAAGACTTGTCTGACTCAAATAGTTCCTTGAAGATCTGAAAGGTGTTTCATATATGATTTAGTCTATCCTCTTTATTATGATAATTGTGGTGCAAAGACTAATATTAAGGAAATTAGAAAACACCAATGTATAGGGAATCATATCGAGAGAGAGAAAGCATCATGGTAGTGACCAAGATGGCTTTTAACGGCAGTTCTTTGGATCTATATAAAAAGACTCTCCAGGCTAAAGTGTTTGAGGGTCATCTAGAATGTCTAGGATTACGAGACATGTCTCATCTTTGCTAGGGCAAGTGGGAGAACATGTTGGGTATAGAGTATGCCCTAGGATGCATGTCTCGCCGGCTTTAGTGCAAGTGGGAGATTGTTGGGATTTATGCCCTAAAGCCTCGTAATTAATAATTTATTTAATAATAAATAATAATTTTGACTATTTTATTTGCAATATAATATTATCCATTATATGAAAAATCCAAGGTTATTAGTGTAATCTTGAACAGTATGTGATTGACATACGAGAGGATCATGTTCAAGAAATAACCTAAAGGGTCATAGTATATGGATAAGGTTTGGTGCCTTATCCTGGTAACACTATTGATACGGCCCACTTTGTAATAGTTACAAATGATTTGATCCAAATCATTCATGTGGAGACATGTGAGTGGGGGTATCTTATACAATGAGTTTGTATAAGACTGGACTGCGGAATATTTAATCTCTCTTTATAAATCCGTTAATTGAGAAGATTAATATTTCATCAGGATGATCATATGCGACTCGATCTTAATCTTGAGTGAGTTATGAACTCCTGCCTGTGAGGGCTTGTCCTTTGATTTGCATGGGTGAGAGTGGCTTTTGTAGCCGATTCAATATGCCTACCATTTTGGGGACTTGACCAAATAGGGAGCTGGGAACATAATCTCACAAGATGGAATTCACTCATTCCCATATAGGGTAAGTAGATGAGTAGTTCCCTTAAGTGCTGATTTCGGGACTTGAACAATGGGGCCCCACCCTCTCACTGGCCCGAGAAGGACTTAGTTTATAATTAGATTATAAACAGATTGTTCATTAGAGGATCAGGGTACTTAAGGTGCAAGATGTAATTATAGGGGTAAAACGGACTTTTGACCCAGCTGTAATTACGAACAACTCGTGAAAGATCGACTTGCATGTAATGATTATATCTATGGACACAACTTGTCCTACAGTGCATAAGAGTGCAACTCTAGGTCTATAGTGGAGTGACCTATAGTTAATGAATGAAAATTAATTAATTAAAGAGTTTAATTAATTAATTTTGTATCATTGGAGCTTATAATCTGTAGGTCCATAAAGTCCCCTTGCTAGCTCATAGTAACACTAAAAGATCAATTTAGTTGAAAGAAAAATTTGAAATGTTCAAATTAATATTTAATTTGAAGTGTTCAAATTAATATTTAATATATTAGATATATTAAATATAAAAGAGGAAAATATATTTATTGTATTTGATACATTAAATATTAAAATTTGAAATGTTCAAATTTAATATTTAATTTGAAGTGTTCAAATTAATATTTAATATATTAGATATATTAAATATAAAAGAGGAAAATATATTTATTGTATTTGATACATTAAATATTAAAATAATTAATATATATTTGATATATTAAATAAAAGATATTTATAGAATTTGAATAAGATTCAAATAAATAAATATCGTAGGAGATTTGAACGAGATTCAAATAAATAAAAGATATATTTTAATATATTAGATATTAAAATATAATATTTTAATAATGGCAAAGATCTTCCCTTGGTCTCTATAAATAGAACCTTTGGGTTGAAGCATTCTTAACAACACACATCTCCTCAAAGAGAGAATTAGAGAATTCTTTCTAAACTCCTTCCTCTTTAATCCCTTGAGGATTTTCTTTCAAGAGGCTCCCACAAGCCTTGATTTTTTGTTAGAGTCATAGCAAGGAAGACTTTGTGGAGGAGATAAAGACCCGCCAGAAGAATCTCCATATTTTCAAGGTATTTATTGCTTAACCTTAAGACGATTCTTATGCTTCCGCTGTGGGTTTAATTCGATTATTCCCTTCAGAAAGTGTTGTTGATGCTACCATAGGGGCATATCCCCAGAGTATTAAGCGTGAGAGTTGTTCTCCTTCTCTACATTAGACCAGCCTAAGATACATGACTCGCAGGTATAACACGTGGTAATACTAGAGGGGAGTAAGTCTGAGGTAAAGTGAGTAGGCATATAGTTAACTGAGGCGAAGGTATGAGTCTATTTTTGAAGTATGAAAGTTAGAGCGAGGCTCTCCTTTGTTTGTTTTTAAGTCTTGGACCTTAAGCGGGTTTCTTACTGAGTATTTTTATACTCACTTGTGCTACTGTGTCCATAACTTTTCAAGTGGAGTGACGAGACGACAACCTGACAAGACTATGGGGGATGCCACTAGATTTCTCCTAGGCTCATTTTGTTGTATATTCTTTTGTTAGGTTGTTTCCTTGTCAGTTTGTAAATTTTCTTGGTAAATTATACTATTGCTTCCTTGTACATTCTTAATCTGTGATGTCTTTTGCATTAGTATCTGTGGTTATGATCTCAGCCTCATTGTGTAATTTGGTGGGTGTTGAGTGTTCCCTTGAAATCTTAGAAGTGTTTTATCTCTTATGCTACTTTACAGGTACTTGATAATTTGGTTTCTCAGAGTTATGTCGTCATGCTGCCGAAATTTCCTGCATGAGCGAGGTAACTCAATTGTGTTTCTACATTAGAGAGTCATGCGGGTCAGGGGCGTTACCGTGGCGCTTGCCACACCAGCTCCAATGCTTAAGTTAGCTAGGAGAATTTGGATGAAGCAAACTAGATTTTAGAGAATGAGAGTTAAGTTAAACTCCTTTTCTTTGAATCATAATGATGTATTTGTGGGATATTTGACCTAGGGTTTTCCATATTCCTTTTCAGCTAAGGATTCAAAGAGGTTTCTCCTTCTATCTAGGAATTGGATTTGAAAAGGTTAATCTAGACCTATAGGGTTCCCTTGGGCCCGTTTCTCCTTTGGGCTCTTATCACTTTGACTTTTATCTTGTTTCGAGTATTTGATTAAGTCTAAATTTCACCCATAACAACTATGTTAATACCTGCATTTAAAAAAATCTTATATACATGTGAGAATTATACATTAACATTTTAAAACGAAATCTTAACGGAATGTCTAAATTGAATCACTTATGAAAAATTTAAATTTTAAATTGATTCAACCCCAAAGTTTCAGGGTGTAAATTGATTTTTTTCTCAAAACAATTTTTATGAGTTTTTGTGGTCTCTATGGATTCTTTAAGATATGCATTATCATCGAAATTTCCTACATAGATATATTCACATATTATAAATCAACATCCAACGTGCTGACATTTATCCATGGCTTTGTTGCTTTCATGTCCTTCTAATAGGGACCGCCAAGGATTTGTTGCTGTCATGACTCATGGGACTGCTTTGTATTATCTCTTGTATTTTGTATATATATTATGAAGGAATTAAGAAACATATGAAAAGGAAATTGTAGCAAATTTCTTTTTTTCTTAATATAACAATACAAATATGTTGAAAATGCCAATAATAATAAATCTCACATCGACTAGACGAGGAGAATAAAATAATATCTATACAGTATATAAGCTAGTAAGGACAACATCTTCATTGGTATGACTAAAAGTAAAGTCAAGCAAACTTAGGGTCTATTTGGAATACCTTTTAGTTCAAGCATTTTTCATATATATATGTATAAATGTTGTTATACTTTACATTTTTTCAAAAGATTTTTAAATTAAAAATTTATTTAGTTGCACTATATTAAAAGTGATTCTATTAATTTTAAATATATTTTAATTTCGTACTACAGATTTTGAGATTTTCAATTAATCACTTTAAAGTCATTTTTGAATAATTCATCTCTCAAGAGTTAAATAAGAATGTTATTTCTTTGATGTTTAATAGCAATTGTCTAGAATTGGAATGAAAAACGGACATTGTTTACTAGAAACTTTTTTAATTTGAAATGGTTATGAGAGATATGAACCTTACTAAAATACCCTTTTGCATATTTCTAGCTAATTAAAAATGCATTAGCTAAAAAGTATGCAAATATAATTTTTAATTAAAATAAATATATATTTTTATTACTATTTCATTTGATAGTAAGGCTTTTTTTTATTTTAACCATTTATTTGGTATTAAAAAATAATAAATAATCAAAATAAAAATGAAAAATGAAAAAAAATAATAATATAGGTTATATTATAGAAATAATTATTAATATAAAATATTATTCAATTTTATTGTAATGATATTTAATAATGATAAATTCTATTTTAATAATTTAATTAATATTAACCAATAATAAATAGTTAAAATAAAATTATATCAACTAAAAAAGGATTAATATAGTTTTTTATTAGAAGAAACACTATTGATATCGAATATGATTGAATATTATTATTATGATAATTAATAATAAGTAATCCCATTTTATCTATTTAATTAATATTATTTTGAATAGAAGTTTGTAATATTTTATAATAAAATCATATCAACTATTAGTTTTATAGTTTTTATTAGAAGAAAAATTATTAGTGTAAAATATAGATTAAATTTACTTATATATGTTATCTAATAATGTTCTATTTTAAGAAATGCCTAATTAAGATTTAAAAAAATTAATTTTATTTACAAAATCATATGTATGAAAAAAAAAAAAAAAAAAGATCGCTTAGATTGGTAATTTGGTATGATATTTTTAATATATATATATTGGTAAGAAAGAGTAAAAATATAAAACAATCAATAAAACGTTTGTGGGTTCCACTTAATAAATGAAAGAAAAGAGATAAAAAGTTTCCAAAGAAAAAGAAAGAAAAGGGTTAAAAGTGTTAAAGTAATAAAAAGTTGTGGTCCAAAAAACTAAAGAATGAAAATGAAATAAAAAGGAGTTTTGTTTTTTTTTTTTTTTTTTGTCCAAAAAATAAAGAATGCAAATGAAATAAAAAGGAGTTTTTTTTTTAAAAAAAAAATGGATTTACCCATTTTTAAGGGCAAAGATATTCAAATTTATAGTGGATCTCATCCATCCATTTCATTCCTACATTTTAGTAAACATCATCAAATGGATTGAAAAATCTCATTTTCATTTCCTTTGAAGTCTTTTTTTTTTTTAAGCGCAATTCATTCTTTTGAAGTAAGGGCCTAAATATTAATAACAATAACTATCGTTGGATAAGCTTTTGCAGCGGCATCTTCTCCAAACGCCTTGTGTTTTCTTTTCTGCCAGACTTTTAATAATGAGCTGAAACCATTAAAGAATTAAATATGTAAAACATGCTTTTTGAAAACAAAGGTTTTTGTTTTTTCTTCTTTGGACATTATTAATGTAGCCAAGAGAATTTAATGATAGGGCCTCCTTCCTTCATTATTTTTTCTTTAAGAAATCTATTTATAAAAAAGATTATCCAATATTTTTTTTAAAATCTGGGGTTCAAATGTCTGTCCCTGTTAAAATGGGCCCTACTTGAAAATTATTTTGTTTTTAATTTTTAAAAATTGTGATTATTTTTTCA
Organism: Trichosanthes truncata; assembly: GCA_033996785.1. NCBI lineage: Eukaryota > Viridiplantae > Streptophyta > Magnoliopsida > Cucurbitales > Cucurbitaceae > Trichosanthes > Trichosanthes truncata. Next base: position 37,852,919 of record JAWPNB010000004.1, on the reverse strand, counting down.
TCATTTCTCTACCATAAATTTCATCTTTTTTAAGAAAACATTTGAATTCTTAGTCAAATTCCAAAAACAAAAACAAGTTTTTGAAAATTAAGGCCCCGTTTGATAACCATTTGGTTTTTGGTTTTTGGTTTTTGAAAATTATGTCTATAAATACTACTCCTACTTATGGTTTTACTTGTTTTGTCATCTATTTTTTGCCTATGTTTTCAAAAATCAAGCCATGTTTTGAAAACTAAAAAAAGTAGTTTTCAAAAACTTATTTTTGTTTTTAGAATTTGGCTAAGAATTCAAATACTTCCTTAAGGGAGATGAAAATCATGGTAGAGAAATTGAGAGAAAACAAGCTTAATTTTCAAAAACCAAAAACCAAATGGTTATCAAACGGTGCCTAATTTTTTAGTTTTCAAAACTTGGATCGATTTTTGAAAACATATGTAAAAAAAGTAGATAACAAAACAAAGAAACTCATGAGTAGACGTAATATTTATAGGCTTAATTTTCAAAAACCAAAAACCAAAAATTGGATTATCAAACGGAGTTTTAGTTTTTAATTTTTGATTTTTGAAAATCAAGCCTATAAGAATTCACGTTAATAAGTTAAAAGGAAAAACATTCCTTTTATTTTAAGAATTCACCTATTCATCTAGTTACATTTCTCTTCCTAAAAAAATCGTCATAAAAATTATACAACAAAAAGAGAGAATTTCAACATGATTTTACATGTTAGGGTTAGGCATAATTATTTACCTTTTGAAGAGCTTTTTTTTTTTCGAAAGAAAATTGGTCATATATAGAAGGGGACAAGTTACAAGTTATCCTCTTTCACATTCTATAAAGAGCAATACTTAAAGTGTATACTTGACTACATCCATCTTTTTACAACTCACTCCAACCATAGTGCAGAAAAAATTCAAAAATATTTACAAAAAAATTTACCACGTGACAAATTATGAATAACAACTGGGTGTGGAAAAAAGATAGGTGGATCCTGCACCCAAATTTTTTCCATTCGGTGAAAAAATAGTTTCACAAGATATAATTGGTAGATTCTACATTAAATCAACTTGATTCGTTAGGTTCTATTTGGTGCAATGTCACTTGTTTTTATTATTTAATAAGATTCTTTTTTGAAAAATAAACCGATATATTTATAAAATTGCATGGTCTAAAATAAAATCAATATATCAATTTGATTACAGCTCTAACTAAATAAAGGATTAATAACTTCTATTGTAGGTGGAGAGACTAAGACTTAGTTTGAGATTGTTGTAGCTAGCTTTTAAAATAATTGTTGACAATTGTGCTTTTGAAAAAATCAACTGTGAAATGAAGTAAAATAGTATTTGGTAAATTAATTCTAAACTGTTGGGATTTTGTTATAATGACCAAAGTAAACATATTATTTCAATTATTTTTATATTGATATTTAATTTATAATTTATTGATTGTAATTTGTTTAATCTAAATTATTTTATAAAAGTTTAAAAAAAATAGTTTTTATAAAAAATTGAATCAATCAATTTTTTTTTTGTTGATATCAAAGAGATTAGATGTGAATATATATAAGGATAAGATTGAGATTTTTAAACAGTTAGAAGATGTGATAGATTTTTAGGAAAGTTGAATTTAAAAGCTGATATTTATCGACTTTTGTATGTCAGAGTAAATTGAACAATGATTCTTCATAAAATAATAAATAATATGTTTTACCTAAAATTGGACGCATTTGCAAGTCCTCACATGGTATGAGGTCCACCCATGGTGAACTTAAATTTGGACCACGTGGACTTAAACAGCAATCAAATAATTGAAACAAAAAGTAGACCACATCATTCAAGAAAACAATAATTGAGAGTTATATATACATATAATTGTGAGTCACTTTTTTTTTTATATATATATAAAAGAAAAAGTGATATATAACTCTCACCCAACTTCGGTTTCTTTGAAGTTGGGTTAAAATATCATTGATCTCTGTACTTTGAGTTTTATTTTATTTTGGTCTCAATATTTTTAAATGTCCAATTTTAGTCTTTGTACTTTCAATAAAGTTTAAAATTAATCCTTACTCTTAGTTTATTATGAATTTTTTCTTTAAAAAATTAGTCTCTATTAGTTTTTCCTCTATAAATTTTAGAAATATGTTGACATTGTATTTTTTTTTTGTCTTAAAATTATTATTATTATTTAACTAATTTCGATAAAAATTAACTTCAAACTTATCATAAGGACCAATTTTAAGCTTTATTGAAAGTACATAGACTAAAATTGGACATTTGAAAGTATAGGGACCAAAATAGAACAAAATTCAAAGTACATAGACCAAAAATGGTATTTTAACCATGAATTAAGTTGATAAAAATTTGTCTGAGTGATATCTAAAGTTGTATTATATATAATGATAGATTTTTGTCATGTGATATCTAAAGTTAGAAAGAAATAAAGAAAATATGGATAAGGAGTAGCTTTAAAGAAGATTTTTAGGCGAAATGATAATTGAGGGTTAAAGTATTGATATAAAATTAAATTTACCATAACCCATCAGCTTCAGCTTAAGATTTTTTCCCCTTTTACCCTTGGTATATTACGACACTCATTCCTTATTTTTATGGAAAAAATCAATTATTTAAATCTTCCCCTTTTTCCTCACTGGATTATGTAAACGTGTTATTTTTTATCCCCTTTAATTTTCAAAATTCAATTTAAAATGGCAAGTTTTTATCTTTCCAATCTCTAAAGATTAATCTATATTTTTAAAAAAAAAACATTTAAATTTTCCATTTTTAAACTTAATTTTTTTAATTCAATTTAAAATGGTTAGTTTTTATCTTTCCAATCTCTAAAGATTATATTTTTAAAAATATATATATATTTAGATTTTCCATTTTTAAACTGCAATTACATCTCTATTGATTTGGCCAAAGCTAAACAAAACCAGCCAGAAATCATCGTCGCTGCATTTTCATACATTGATCAAAGACTTTTAATCGACATGGTGAGAGAGAAAATTATAGATGTTTGGACCAATTTGGAGCGTTGAAGGATTGATTAATCTTCTCAAAAATAAATTAGTGTGGATGATTTAATTTTCAGAAAAAATAATTTTAGAGTCAATACGCATTCGAAGCTTCGTGAATTTTGTGATTGAAGCATTCCATGATACTACTATCAGTCCACAATCTACAACAGTTTTCCTTTGTTGCCTAGCGATTGGTAGTGTCACCACGTACCTGCGATGCGGAGCGGTCGACGTCCTCGAAAAGGGAGATTTTAAAAAGGAGTCGCCATCAATCTTTTTTATGGTATGATTGGGCACCAAAATAGAATAAAAATAACTTTTTTGAAAAAAAAAAAGAAAAGAAAAAAAACGGTATGCAAAAACCAGATTTGGGCTCGGGAGTTGTTTGTGTATGGGGAAGGTGCTAGCACCCCACAACACCCGTTTAAAACGATGGCCAAATTTTATCTTGAATTGAAAGAAAATTTAGAAGAAAAAAGTTTATTTAGGAAAAAAAAAAAGATTTTTAAAACAATGCTTTATTTTATCTCTCATTCCTCCAATATTTGAAGTCATGATCCCATCAAATAAATGAATAAATATCCATCAATTTGACTATATTAGAATTATTTCCAAAAACTTAGGAAAAATTCTCCACCTCAAGAATATGAGAAAATTTTACAATTTCTCAACTCTGTCATAGAATAGCTTTTTATAAAAGAAAGCTTTTTGAAAAAAAAAATTTAATTAAATTCATTTTTTCTTGGTATCAAAATCTTGGACTCCCAAAGATTATGGTCCCTCACCTCAAGAATTGTAAAAAAACGAATTCATAAATATTTCTAGATTCCATCGTATGAATTTTTAGGAAAAAAGGGCCTTGAAAATCACTTTTTAAGAAAAAGATTGCAAAAAATTTTGGAAATAACACATTGATTATAAAAGCTTTTATAAACTCAAAAAAAAAAACTATTTTAAAGATTTGAAAATAACTTCATAACAGGAGACAATAGTTTAAGAGGAGATTTGAAAATATTAAGAATAATCAAGAAAACAAAAATCAAGCATAATAAATAGATACAATTTAAAGATAAATTAAGCTAGCATAATAATCTATTCATAGCAAATAAGAAAACAAGCATTATATACAAGCATGTTAACAAATTTAAGAAACATATATTGAAATCAATCTTGGACTTCCAAAGAATCAATTTCTCACCTAGAAAATCGGACTTCTATATATTTCTAGATTCCATCGTCGGATGTTTTTTTTATGAGGAGTAAATATGAATTAAAAAAAATTGGGTTCAAAATATGAATTAAAAAGTAATATAATGTAATTCAAAGTTGCATTCATACGTCAAATTAACAACATGGTGAATTTGCTAATAATAAAAATAAATAAATAAGATACAAGACTTACAAAATAAAGTATGTAAATAGATGCAAATGTAAAATCAAATTTTGAAGAAAGAGAAAAATAAAATAAACAAGAAATTTAAAAAAAAATCAACTAAATTTAAAAAAAAAATAAAAGAAAGAAAAAGAAATTAAATAAAGTACAAAATAAAAATAAATAAATAAATAAATTTGAGTTAGTGACAGCACTGCCGCTGACTTGACCACACACAAAATTTGAAAAAAGTACTGAATGGTGGGTGTGTGTGACAAAAGACAAAAAAAAAATTAAACTAATTTTTCTTTTAATAACTTTTGTTTTTATTAGCTATTTACTTTTTCATTTTTCTCTCCCATTTCACTTATCTTTTCACTCTCTCACATTTTTCCTATGATCTTCTTCTTCAACTTCTCTCTCTTTCTCAACGTGCTAGTTTTTTTCAAAAGAGAAACAAAAACTCTTTCTCTCACCTTAAGGTATGCTATACCCTCTTTTCTTTTAATCTCACAGGTACCTTTTTGTTATGCACTTGTTTTTTTTTCCTTTTTCTGCAAATATAAAACTCAAAGGGATAAGAAAGAAATGAGATGAGTGAAAACATAGATAAATAAGATTACGAGCAAGAAAAAAAATGGTAATAGCAAACCTTAAAACAAAAGTTCTAAAGCATATGCATAAAGATAAAGAAAAGTTCATATTGTAAAAAAAAAAAGTAAGAAACAACAATAAGTGAGCTTCTAATACCCTTACTCATCTATTGTTTTTCAGGGCACTCAGGAAAGAAATGAAGATGATTATAAGCTAGAATCAAGAACACAAAACCCACTTGTTGTTTGAGGTGCGGATCCTTGGAACAAAAAGTCCTACCAAATGCAACCTCCAACTAAGCTAGGATCTTTCTACTGTGTTTTGGATTTTTTATTTTTGTAGAGGATTCACTGTGCAGCTCTTTTTTTTCCTTTCTATGTTTTGTGTGTTTGGAAATGTGTGGCCAGATGTGTGTGTTTCTGTGGTGGAGAATGTGTGAATGGTTGGATGGAAGTAGGTTTTTGTTTTGTGAGTGGATGAATCTTTGGTCAAGAAAGAGGGGTATAAAAAATCCAAACCACTTTCACTTTTGTGAAATTTTTTTACTAACCACTTTTTCAATTCCAAAACTAATGCCAGAAAGAGCTTACACTTAAAAGGATAAAACTTTTGGACAACAAAACTCAAAAATTCAAAAACTTAACCTTTTAAACTTTTTTTTTTTACTTCAACAACTTAGTTCCTCCAACTAAACTAAAAAAAAAAACAACAAAAAGACATAAAAACAAAAGAAAAACAAAACAAACATCAAAAGTGGAGATATCAAATAATGAGCAAATTTAAATATACCAATATTAAAAAAAAAAAAAAACATAGACATTGTTAATCTAGCAATTTAAATAAAAACGAGCCGGACAAAAATAGGTGGCTACAGGTGGAAATTTTGATTGCTTCATCTAATTGTTCTCACCCGTTATTCGACCACAACCAAGCAGAGTATGGAGTTGAAATTCGGATTATCAGATTTTTTCACCAGCAGAGCTTCTAGAATTAGTAATTTTGTTAAATATCTGCTCTTTATGTCATTTCGGCTCTTGGTTCTTCTGCAATTAAGCTTGAATGAATCAAGGTTAAGGCAAATTGATTCATTCAATTGGGTTTTTAGTATAAGTTGTGCCAAAAATAGTAGTTCTACGTGATGATTTCATCGTCCTGGGTTCATTCAAATGTTTTCTTATGATATAACGATTGTTATGTTTTTGGACAACTGCAGAGGTGGAAGCGAGGGTAGAAAAAACAAAAGCCTTCTGTAAATGGAACTTAAGAGGAAATACATATACTGTATTTTCTAGAGGTTCTTAATCATCTCTCATACCACGAAGATTTTTGCTTGGTGAGTATAAAGTATTCGTGTGGCTCAATGTTGAATACACATTTTTTTCAAAATTAGCTTACATAAATTTGATTTGATGTTTAGCAGGCAAAAGCTTTTTGCATGTTCTCTCATAGGTTTTTTAAAGATGAGAGATGCAACTGTTTGAGGTTAGTGTTCAAATCCAAGGTATTTGTCTGCACCATTAATAAATTTTGTTTTTTCAGACCTAAATTTTCTTGATGATTTGCACTAAGTTTTGCTTCTGTTTCTGTTGTTTTTCTAAATTTAAATTTTCAATTTTTGATTAAGTTCTGCTCCTAAGATATTTTTTATTTTCCAGATTTTTCCCCGTGATTATTCTTTGGATTTAAATATTAATAGAGATATCTTTTTTTTTATTTTATATAATGTTTATTTATTTTAGATATACTAGATTTCAAATAAAAGGTATTTTAGTCCAATTCTTATTTATAGATTCTCTCGAAATTTAGTAATTGGCCATTTATCCCAAACAAAATTGTTTGGCCTTTTTTCAAAACGGCCAATTAAATATGGTTATTTACCAATTGTCCCTATTTTTCTTCTCCAATTAATTTGATTTCCACTCGTTGAATCTTGTATAAATTTTCAAGCTCATAAATGATGGTACATCACAATAAGTTGAAGTAATTATGAGAATATAGTTAAATAAAGATTTTAAAAGATTGATAGGTAGGTACAACTACTTTCCATAAATAGCATTTTTCTTTTTTGTTACCCACTTATATGCATCTTAGCAAATTCTCAATTGAGTGACCTAAAAAATTTTCATTTTTATTCAAACTTTCAACCTTCCTACACTGATTAGCTTTTTAAAAAAAGATATTTATAAAATGTGAAAATTAGATATTTTAAGTGCGTGATATATATAAAGACTTAAAAGAAAAGAAAATAAAAAGTTAAGAATTGTGAGCCTTAAATAGCCTTTGAAAAATAACTCATATACCATGTAAATAGCTGAAAAAATGAAATGTAAATAAAAAAAATTAAAAAAAAGATATATCTCTTATAAGATTTTTAAATAGAAATATTAAAAACTTAGAGCAAACAAATGAAGAGTAAAATTATTTTTTGCAAAGAAACAAAGCAAAAATGTTTGTTTTCAAATAATGGGATGGAGTAAGAGTTGATAGAGATGGAGATTCTTTTTGCATTTTAATTTTAGAGACGAAAATGGAGAATACATTTTCCGAACTTATCCAATTCTCAAATTATACTAATTTATGATAAATATTTTCTTTTTATTAGATAATAACTTATATCTTCATATACATTTATGTCTTTATAAACATATTTTAAAAGAATTTTATGTATATATATTTACAGAATAAAAGTTATATGAATTTACATGATCTTTAAACCAATAAAAATAGTAATTGATTTAGATTAAAAAAAAATCTAGTTTTTAAGTAAGTCATACTTTTTTAATGGAAATTATAACCATGCCCTAAAAAAACACTTTTGGAAGAATCTTGAACCACATCTCTACACCTTATTAGAATTTTATTTAGAATGGGAATTCTTTTGGGCATGGTTTAAAATGTCAATATTGATAGAAATATATTGAAATCTCAATTTTATAGAAATGTTGATGAAAATCTTGTTAAAATGTCAATGTCAACAAGTATTTTTAAAAGAATTATAAATACAAAAAATTCATAAAAAAATATATTTAAATTAACAAATAAGCATTTCACCCTTTTTAAATAAGTTTAAATTTCTTATTATTAGTATTAAGTTCATACTAGTGATATTTTATTGATATTTTTATTATATTTCATCAATTTTTTAATAATATAATGAAAATGTTAATTCACTCTGTCAATTTTGAACCCTTGATCATATGGAAATGTCAATGAAAATGCTAACGTGAAAATTTAAAACCTTGGTTTTGGGTGACACATTTGAGATGAAACAAGTTGACACTCCTAAATAACCTTTAAAAACAATTAAAGCTAAATAATATGTTTTAAAATAATCCAAACCCTAGACAAAAAAAAAAAAAGTAAAATTTTAGTGATGTAGAATTCTTCTTGAAATTAGAATCGAGAGAGAAAGATATCATAATACGAATTTATGTGACGATAATAATACATTTCAAATCTTATTTTCCCCTTAAATTTCCATGTTTTTTTATTATGGTTTTTAAATTTTCAAACATTTTATTTAAGTCCTTAAAAACTTTGGATGAAAAGGTATTTTAATTCTAATCAGAAAATATATGAAAATTGAAAAACTAAGAAATTATTCAAAAATAAAGATTATTTCATAGAAATCCTAGTTCATATTTGTTTTCGAATTAATATGATACCAAACTTAATAGATTTGACTTACAAGGTAAGTCCATGTGATTTGAAAAAAAATCCTAATAGGATAGTTTATGGACTGTTTGGAATATCTTCTAATTTAAACACTTTTGAAAAAAAATATTTTCAATAAAAATGTTTTTATATCAATTACAATTTTTCCAAAGTGTTTTAAATATCAAATTTATATAGGTACACTATATTCAAAAGTAATTCTATTAGTTATATATATTTTTTTTTTTTTTTGCTACATATTTTGAGGATTTTCAATTAATCACATTTTAAAGTCATTTTTGGATAATTAATATCTCTAAGTGTTTCTTCAAAAAAAAATAATTAATCCAATTTTTTTAAGTACTTTTTATTTATTAAGATTTTTTTAAAAACCACTTTTGATCAGGTAAAACCACCCAACAAGTTATACTAGACACACATTAAATATTAATTTTAAAGGTGCTTAAAAAATCGATTAATTTATTTAAAAAAGCATTTTTTTTTTTTCAAAATCTAATCCAAACACACTATTAGTATTTGTATTTGAAGTCCAAACAACTAGCCTCTCTTTTATGAAGTTATTGTTTTTATATTTAATTTAAATTTTCATTACAAAAATTATTACTAAACCATTGACTCATTGCTATCCACACCAAAGAAAAAGATGAGACATCATCCCATTGTGAAAACATATCTATTCTCTTTGGAAAAATATCAATTTTTACCTAAATTTGGTATGGTGTATCAGTTTCTATACTAAAGTTTCAATTTCATTAAATGGTACCTTAAACTTTGAAAAGTGTTGCAATTTTTACTTCAAACTTGATAAGTGTTGCAATTTTTACTTATGACAGTTTTTCATTTAAAAAATCATCAATAAAAATATTCTCATGTAAATTTTAAAACATATATATATATATATATATATATATATATATATATATATATATATATATATATATATATATATATATATTTCTTGTAAAGTTTCAAAGAAAAACTAAGGTCTCGTTTGATAACCATTTAGTTTTTAGTTTTTGGTTTTTGAAAATTAAGCTTGTTTTCTATCAATTTCTCTACAATGGTTTTCATCTCCCTTAAGGAAGCATTTGAATTCTTAGCTAAATTCTAAAAACAAAAACAAGTTTTTGAAAACTACTTTTTTTAGTTTTCAAAACATGGCTTGGTTTTTGAAAACATGGGTAAAAGATAGATAACAAAATAAGTAAATCCAAGGGTGTGAGTAGTATTTATAGGCTTAATTTTCAAAAACTAAAAACAAAAAACCAAATGGTTATCAAACGGGACCTAAACATTCATATTTTGCGGATCCCAATAGTGAGACGATTGCAATCAGTGACAGGCTTAAACATTTATCTACCAAGAGACAAAAAATTTGGACACTTAAAAATGTCTTGTTAATGCTGATGGTCTAATTGAACAAACTCATTTTCAATCAAGGTATGTCATGGAACTATCTTCTTATATATAAGGATTGGAATTTTCTTGAACAAGTATTGCCAGCAAATCTTATCAAGAGGCAAATCTTCAATCACGGTGTGTCTAAATTTCCTAGTATATATCTTTTATTGGTTGATTAATTAAAACAACCATAAATGTAAACTTCCATTGTCTTTTACTTTTTTTTTTTTTATGAGTGGCTCAGCAAGACTCGAGTTCTCCCCATGGACTTCAACTGTTGATAGAGGATTATCCATTTGCTATTGATGGACTTGAGATTTGGCCAACAATTAAATTTGGGTTTCAGAGTATTGCTCTCTCTACTATAAAAAGATGACGATGCCATTCAAAATGATGTTGACTGCATTAGAAGCTTTTGAGAAGTTTGGAAAAGAGGTATTTTAGGTTAATTTATCCCATTAAGTTTGGTAAATTTAATTTGATATATTTTGATCTAAATTTGTTCAATAGAAAATTGTTTAGGTTAATTTATCATTTTGTCCACGTAAATAAGGAGGAATAAAAAATCTAAAATTATTGATGAAGAAGAAAAGAAAACATGCACGCAAGAGCTCAAACACAAGCGCTCGCGTGTGAGAGGGAGCTTGTGGGCATGGTTGCCACTGTGACAAAATACAATTTTGTAAATTTATGTGAATTACTTAATACTAATATTATATATTTTAAAGTTCACGGGGCTCAATCTCCCTTGAATCTACTGTAGCTTTGCCGCTAGACAAAAGTGATTTTAACAATAGATACATCAAGATTCAAGACAATTTGTGATAAGCTTGCCACAATGAAGAAATTGATAGATGACACCACCAAAGTTTTCCACCCAACAAGAGATCTCGAGGCAACTATTGTTCTCGCCTCGAGAAACCGTGAACTACAACTAAACTTTGAGGCATAAGAGGGGCAAAAAAATCATAGACAGACCACAATCAGGCTTTTCTTGGCCGAAGGGGAAGATCTAGAGGTCGAGGAAGAAACTTCAATCCTCCAAGAGGAAGAGGGAGAGGAAACTATCAGCAACAAAACAATGGCTCTCCCATCAAAAACTCTCTCACACAAATTCTTTAATTCTCTATTTTATAATTTAATTTTAGTTTTTTTTTTTTTATCTATATCATTCCATTCAAATGTTGTCTAATTTTATTTTCTACAATAAAAATTAAATCTTAATAAACCAATGTATATATAGACATCCTATTTTCACACTTCGTGACATTTTAATGAAAAAAATATCACATTAATTAGAAAACTTGCCCTTAAGAAGATGACTCCTAATATTGCCATCAAATTGCCTTTTGTAGTTAGCTCCTTGGCCCTTTTTAGTGGACTGTCTTTTCTTATGTTCCTTTTGTATTCTTTCATTTTCTCTAGATAAAAAAGTTCAATTTCTCATATACATAATTTTATTTTTGTACTTAAACTTTCAAGTTTTTTCCATTTGAATCCCTAACCTTTCAAAATGTTCATCTTGATCTCTAAACTTTTATGTTTATTCTATTTTGGTTCATAAATTTTCAAAATGTCTATTTTAATCCCTGGACTTTTTAAAAACAACAATTTCAGTCCTTGCTATATTATTTTTCTATCTAATTTTCATTTATCCAATGCTCATCTCTAACCTCTGTGGCTCAAAATCACACTTATATTAACATGCTAGTAAGCTTCGTCATTGTTTTGTTAAAAACAAAATAAAAATCAGAACTAATATGATTACTTTTTAAAAGTTCAAGAACTAAAAAATACATGTTAAAAGTTTAAAGATCAAAATTAAACAAATCTAAAAGCTCAAAGACTAACATAGAGATTTAAAATTTTAGAGACTGAAGTGGAACAAATTTAAAAATTCGATAACCAAAATAGGATTTAAACTTATATATTCCCTCACTTTTTGACGATTTATGTTTGTATTATTTTAAAAAATTACAAAAAGCACATATACAAATAGGCAAAATAGATCAAAAACGATTTATGAGGAGTAAGAGCCCACTCATGAAACCAAAATAATACAAAAAATCAAATGACTTGCTATCTAGAGGTCATGTGTGATTTTCGACAGAATCACTGCAAAATGAAACAGGCTTGGATTTTTCAGCAACGCCACAAGAGATCTTTGGTTAGCAGTGACATGAATATGGGATCTTTTGAAATGAACTCTTACAGAGGGTCAATGAAAATCGAACCTGAACCCGAACCCAAACACTAATTATGAATTATGCTTTGGTAGGATCTATCTTTCAATAACACGTCTACTGTTTCTGAACTCACCAGGATCCATGGCTGTATCGTATTCATTATACCTTCCTGGTCGCTGTTTCCTGTATCCTTCTTTAGGACCCCGAAAGTCCCGCTTACCAGCTCCCGAGCTATAAGTTCCTCGCCTGCCATGATTGTTCCCACGAAATCTCGAATTAGTACCACGAGACCGATCGGACTTGTCATCAAAGTCACCAAAGTCATCATAAAATGTGTTCTTTCTACTATTCCTAAAATTGTTAGATTGAAACTCATTCTCCCTCGTGTATTTATCACCACGAGCTCGGGGGTCCCTTCCCCTTCCATTATATTCTCTTTGATTCCCTCTAAATTTTTGTCCACGCAGACCTCTATCAAAATCTGATCCAGAAGATAGACTGCTTTCCATACGAGAACTTCCTCTCCTTTGAAAATGCTTCCTACTGAAGTCGAATTCCTTTCCTTTACTCAGTCTAGATCGGGGACTTTCATCTAAATCCTCATCGAGGTCGGAGTCAAGGCCGAGTTCATCATCAGAACGATAGCTTAATCCCCTCCTTGATCGACCTGTCAAACCACTGCCTCTACTTTTCTGCCTTGAACCAGCCAGATGACTAGATTTCCAATTTTGCTTAGCAGAAATATCATCATCAGAGCCAAAATCAAGTTCATCGTCCCCAGTACCAGAGAAAGCTGCTTGTTGACGTCGTGGACGCTTATTATAAGCTGGGACACCAGGTCTATGGTCAAAGTCATTACCATCTTCTGACCCCGAGCGCCCTTCAATGTCAGAAAAATCGATCGAATGAGACTGCCTTGCTGAATTGTTCACTGAGCTATCTAGTTCATAACTGTCAATATCGTCCTCCTCGTCGACAAAATCGTCAAATCCAACGCCTGGACCTCTATTACCAGTATCAGAGTGCTGTCTTTCCGGGAGATCCCAGCTAAGTTTGCTTCCTCTCACCTGATTATCTGTATGAGATCCTTCTGCCGCAACCGACGAATCTGCATGCTCAAAAGCTGCAACATCTGCCCCATCTGACTCGTCATCATCAAAATCAAAATTCCAGGCATTAGAGACCTCCTGCCTATTGGCAATCTTTTCTAACCTCGACTGAGGAACGTGCTGTCTATCTTGCTTTTCATTATCTAGGAATGTGTCTGCTGGCCGCTTGCATTCGCAATGGAAACATGCCATATTTCTCCTATAATTTAAAAAGTTGCACCTGCCACAGAGCAAAAAGTAGAGAGATTAGAAAGTAGAAACTAACTGATATAACATAACGCAAAATCATTCTACAGAATATCGTTTAGTGCTGTGATTGAACGTTCAAACCAGTTACCATTGATTTTAGACATAGTCTCTTCTTAGCTTAAGAGTCGTGTGAGATGAAAGTTTCATGTACAGGTTTTAAATGAGATAAAGAGGTGAGGAATCCTCTTTTCAACTCTCACCCTCATTATGGTCATTGTTTTTCGTTACTTCAAAAGTAATTATTTCAGCTTCAGCCACTTGATTTTTTTTATAATCTATTTTATTTCTTACCAAACAAATGGTATCTTCTTCTAGAAATCCTAGCTATTCTTAGCATGATACTAGTGACTACAAATTAGTGACGATAGCAAAAAGGTCAAGTGAAGCAAGCACTCACAATTGAAGGTACAACCGCTCCCATCAATCTCTCCTTCGTCTTCCTATTTTTATTTCTGATGTTAGAAAATAAGGAAATATTTCTTTCCTTTTTTCTATGCTAAATAATTCATCCCCACACCAATTATACCCAAGAGTGCTCCAGCAGACCCAGATTTACACACACGACACACACACAAGGAATTATCCAGACCAATAAATGCTCAAAATCACAACCTTATACCGATTCTCTGCAATATAGTTATACTGTAGAAAGAGTAATTAAGGCATCCTTTTAAACTCACATACAGTTCAAGTATCCAAATGGAGAAAACTTTAAGTAGATGTGAAAATTCTTACTCTGGGCATTCCCATTCTCCTGGAAGCAGCTGCCGTTTAGGACGTTTGGCATCACACTGTAGGCACACCGTATTTTTTGCAAAGTTCATGAAGTCGCACCTGAAAGTAGGTTCACACATTTTGTTAATTTGCACTTCAGACATCAGACTCAATGTTACAACTAGAAAAGAGAATATTGAGAAATTTACAGATATGCCAAAAAAATGGTAACTGTCATTAGTACCTTACACAAGGTAAAGGCAAAAATACCGCAGCTTAAAACTAATGACCTCCATAAAATATAGTATCGCCAGTATGATATTATAAGCTTCTAGGCATTTGATTCTCTAAACTTACACCAATATTTCTAGGTAACATATGAACCTTACATATGCAGCAATAAACCATTTACATAAGGTTATAACTTAAAAGAAAGCGGGATATAACACTTGAGACAATAAATTGACAGTAAAAAACACGTACTTAGGACAGAGCCAATCCCCTTTTTTCATCTCGACATCATCACGTCCTACTCGCTTCTTTGGAGGAGGAGGTGGCTGCTTCACTTTTGGAGGAGGCCTTTTAATTACAGGAGGAGAGAGAGTAGGGTCTATTGGGACTGAACCCAACTTGACGACCTCATGAAGTAATTTGCGAACTACGGTCTTAACAGTTTTTCGCTTCAGAATGGAATCATTGATAACAGTTCCATTCATGGGATCAAAACCAAAAGTAAATAAAAGTCGCATGACATCGATCGTGCGTGCCTCATCCTCTTTATTAGTCACCAAATATGCTCTTTCACAAGAATTTCTTAAACTGCAGGAACTGCAAACCTGAAGACAAAAAAGAATGTAGAGCACTGCATCATCATTAATGCAATAAAGAATAAACCCGAAAGTAAATCATATTATGTAGGTCACACAAGCAGCAGGAAATAAAATTGTGGAGGGAATATCAAGCAAGGACAACAATAAAATAATATCTTCAATGTATGTTAAGACTAAATGTTATTATTTGAAAAAATCATATTGTTTTTTTTATCAATACCTGCCCTTAAGAGGGAAATAATATCTGAAAACTTTCCTAATGAATTATCACTATGGTAGCTTGTTAGTTGTTACTACCAGAAGAAAAGTTTTTATTCCTATGTAGAAATACAATGAACTATAAACCCTGATCACAATCTGTACCTAACATAGAATTCAATATGTTGCTAATTAAAAGTTAAAGGTGTGAAGGAAAAACTACAGAAACCAAAAACCTGTAAGTTGGCAACAAATAAACAAGGTGGAAGCAAAATAAAGTATTGTTAGTGTTAAGCTCATTTCCATTATTCCATGACATGCTAGCAACAAATATAACAAGCAAAGGTGTACTCACATCTCCTTCATCAAGATGAACGAGCTTCCTCAAGAGTTTTGCAGAGAAAACGACCTTCTTGTCTGGACTTGGGCACCCAAAACCAACCAAAATTTGGATGTCTTTTCTTGACAACGACCTGCAATAAAATCTCTTAGACCTTGGACGAGTATAGTTAAAAAAATTGTATCTATTCTGGAAATTTACATACACAGTTCCAAAACAAGGATTAACTTTTTTCAGTATGGCTGATTAACCTAAATACAATAATAAATTGACACAATAGATGGCATAGTTGGTATAGAAAAGAAAAGAAAATATTAGAATTTTTAGTCAGACATATTCCTATCTTTTGCTCGGATTAAAAAGGAAAAGCATATCAGTAAGAAAAAGAAAATCTAACTCGAGTGGAAAGTTCAACTATACTAAAATTATCAAAACAAATGTGCTCATATATAACCTCAGCAGCATTTTTCTAATGAGAAACTAGCCTACAAATGAAAGAATACAAAGAGCCCACAAAAAATCATAACCAAAAGTGTGTGATTCTAAAAAGTTATAATCTCAGCAGCACTTGTCCTACCTAAAATTGATACTCTTGAGTTTTCTTTTTTAACTGTTGGAAATATCTGTCATTCAAAAAAAACGGCAAAACTATCAACACGACAACACCCACAATCCCAAAAAGGGGAAAAATAGGACAGAAGATCATGATACAATAACAGTTTCAGACGACTCTCATTCATACAACTCAGAACATTTTTCAAAGAGGAAACAAGACATGGTCTTAACAACATACCACTCATATCATGAACCTTTACCCAATTCAAAACTACGAAATTTTAAAAATAAATGTAATCTAAGAATAGATGATACAAACATCTACATCCTCAAACCAAACTACCACTGCATTACCATTAATCAAGTGCAATCTCAAAACAAGCATTGTCCCACTTCTTTCACATACTGAAGTGGAAATACAGAGCTACTAACCTCAGAACGTCGAACCTATCCTTCCCAAAATTCAGGCACGCCGTGTGAACTGCCTTAAAATCCTTGGACAAATCCAAACCTACATCCTCTTCCAAAGCAAGGTCAGAGGCACTGAATCCCAATTCTTCCACCATCTTGTCCTCATCTTTCCTCCTGTGATCAAAGTAATTCTGATGAACCAACCTTTCCATCAACTCAATCCACTCCGGCCATGGATGAACCAATTCAATTTCTTTCTTCTTCTTCTCCATCACCTCCACCTCATTTCCTTCGTCCACTCCCAACGCAGACTTCGAATTACCATCACTATCACCAAAATCACCACTCCCTAACGCCGATTCCGGCTTCCGATTCTCGACGGGCGGATTCTGGGTGGCCTTGGATTCACGCCAGGCTCGAATTCTCTGCAGAGTTTGGTCCTTCTGAGAGCGCTCTTTTTCAATGGCGTCGATTTGATCGAAGATGAAGCTCATCCGGGCTGAAAGGGAAGTGGGTTTGGGATCGGAGGAAGGTGATGAGGGGGTTGAGGAGATTTGAGAGGCGAAAAATCGCTTGGATGCTCCGGTGGCGAGGAGATGAGATAGGAGAGACGAAGAAAGAGGTGCATTGGAGGTTTGAGAAGAGAAGGAAAGACGCTTGAGGAAAAGGAGAGAGAAGGGGGACTGTGCCATCGTCGAGAAGAGGACTAGGTTTGAGCCGAAATGCTAAAACCCTCCATGGGAGGACTGATCAAGGAAAGCTTAAACCCTGAAGAGGCCTGAACTAAAAAAACGATCGACCAAGGAAGGGGTTTTTTGCTTAAAGTTTGCAGGTTAAATGGTTAAAAATACCCTCAACTGTGGAGTATGTTTTAATTATACCTAAACTTTAAAAAGTTTCATTTTAGTCTTTAAAATTTGTTTCAAAATGACTCTTAAAAGTCTTTTTTTCGTTAAATTTATTTTTTTCACATATATGCATCAAATTTATTTGCATAAGCAACAATACAAACGAAACACATCATTTTCTGTCTATGAATTTAATGAAAAAAATTCTTGAAGGTTCGCCTTGAAACAAACTTCAAGGACTAAAATGAAATTTTTTAGAGTTTGAGGTACAATTGAAACCAATCTCATAATTAAGGGATATTTTTAATAATTTAACCATGTTTGCAAGTGCAACCACTATATTTCTTTACTTTTTCCTTTCTTCTTTTTATGATACAACTATATTTCTATAGTTAAAATTAGGGAAAAAATCAATTGTTGTCAGTATTAATTCTCACTCTAAACTTTTAATTTCATCCAATTAAATCCTACATCATGTGTTACAATGTTTATCTCATGTTCAATTTTTGCTAAATCCATCCCATGTTTTTACAAAAAGAAAGTATAGTATAACCCTTCAAAGTGCACTAATTTCAACAAAAATCCTAAACAAAATTAAATTTGATTAATACACCAGAGTAGTAATTGAATAAATCTTTCAAAACTTACAAATTTCAACAAAAGTTTAGCTCTAATGTCAATTATTGTTTTTAAGTTTTATTAATTTCACACTAGTTAAGTGTTTTATATTCATTAAATGCTCGTAAGAATATTTTCAGATTTTTCAAATGAAAGTCTATTAAACGGTAAAAACTACAACACTGATTCAAGTTTGAGGTTAAGATTGCAACATTTATCAAAATTTAAGATGCAATTTGATGAGATTGAAAATTTGGAGTGAAAAGTGATACATTTTGCCAAGTTTAAAGTTAAAATTGATATTTTCTCTTAAAATTATAAACACCAACCAAGAAAAAGTATTTTGTTTTTGTTCAACCTATGCCAATAATCATATAGCTTAGTAGTTATGACATATCTCTACTTCCTCTAAAATCGTAGGTTCAAGTTTTCACCCCTTATTTGCATGTTAAAGTGGTTGGCTTATATTTCTCCAATATTTTTTCTACGTGGCGTTTAAACCAAAATTTATAATGCTCAATTCTCACTATTTAAAAGCATTATTTAATTCTCTAGATATAGATTAAAAAAAGGTTAAATTACAAATTTAGTACCTGAACTTTGAAGTTTGTGTCTATTTGATCCCTAAATTTTCAACAGTGTCGAATAAGTTTTTAAACTTTCAATTTTGTGTCTAATAGATCCCTGAACTTTCAATTTTGTATCTAATATAGATCCTTGACAAATTCAAAATTTTTAAAAATCAATTGATCTCCTAGATATAAATTTAAATTTTATGTCTAATAAAATCCTAAATTTTCAATTTTGTGTTTAGTAGATCGGTGAATTTTAAAAAAATTAAAAATTCAAAGATTAAATTTGTAATTTTGAAAATTCAAGAACCAAACCTCAAAATTCATGGACTAAATTTGTAATTTAACCTTTTAAAAAAATGGTGTATATTTAATTCACGAAGTTTAATAAGTTTCAATTACATCTCAAAACTTTTCATTTTAGTCTTAATAAGTATTTCTAGTTAACATAATTGCTAAAATAATGTATGATTGATAGGATAAGTGATAAATCAAAGATCATAAATCAACTAAATTTAGTCCGCCTTGAAGAATATCCTAAGAACATGAAGGTCAAGCCTTCGACTACGTAAATATTTATTTCCAATAGAAGAAGTTCAAAATAATCAAAACCTCATTACTAATTCATTTTCTAGCCTCCTAGCATAGCATGTACAAAATGAAACATTCGTTCTAATTTTTATGATAACCTTTCCTTCGCTTCACTTCGATAAAAGTTCTATTTTTCCCAAAATGTACCTAACTTTAAGCTTAATTCTTCATTCGATAATCGACTCGATCCAGATAAAAGAAAATACACCACATCAGATCAAAAACTACGTATACGAATCCCTTATACTTTGCTATATTGATCTATACATCTGATGAAGTAAAAATACATATCATGACATTGCTATTGAGCCAGTTTCCTATAAGTGAATACAGAGCATATAATACAAGGCTGTGTATAAAATGTGGTGCCTGCTAAGGCCATCCAAAAGCTAAGTTTTAAGGGGTGGAGACCGACAAATGTAGGGTACCTGAAGGGCTGTTTTGAGAAGCCAGAAATCAGAACCACTCAACGGTCCATTTTGGATACAGATCACTGTGTGCAGCAACAGCAACAAGACCACGTAATTCTTTCTGAACCTTCAGCCTTTCATAGAAAACTGAACATGCGAGTGAAGTACATTTCACACCACATTCCACAATCCCATCTGCTCCTCCACAATGCTGGCATATCTGCAAAAAGACAAAACTTTCACCATAACGACTTTGTTTTTTGGTTCAACAATTGTGGAGGTGGGGGATTGAACAACCGTAGTTGGTGAATTATCTACTGAGTTGTGCTCAGATTGGCCCAAATGACTTTGTTGATAAATTAAAAAATATGCAAATTTATAAAATTGTTGTGTTTAAATCTCATCAATGGTCACATTCGATTATTTTTTTGAGAAAATTTATAAAAACTACCTCTAAACTTTAGAGTTTGTAATAACTGTACCCTCAAGCTTTCAATTTGAACAAATTACAACAAATTACCCCTAAAGTAACAAATTGTTACGATTAAAACCAACCCTTCATGGAGTTTTAATGGTAGTATCTAATTGCAATGGTTTTGTAAATTTAAAGGGTAGTTTAAGGGTGCAAATGTGATGCAACCAGGTATCAAAGAGTCTAAAACTCTGAATTTGAGAAGAATCTTTATTACGATTCAAAAGCGTACCAATACAATAGATTAACCCTCTATTTATAGAAAATCTCAACCTACCAACCAACGAATAACAAACTAAAACCAAATTACAAATAACTCCTAAACACTAATCCATATTACAAATTATGTTAAGTCATATTGTAACCATTCCTATACTTCAAAGGTGGTTTTTGCAATTTTTCCTAGAAAATAGATCAAATATAAACATTAATGAAATTTTGGTTATGATAGAACTAAGCAAGTAAATCTAACAGCATGCTATAGGGGCATCAGCCTATGTTGAAAGCATATTTGTGTAACCAAAGAATCCCAGAAATCTAATGTAAAGGAAGAATGTTACAATGGTACTTACGGCAGCAAGGTGTTGCATTTCACTCTCTAACTTCGAAGTTCTTCCGATTATAGTAGTGGTAGCTGCAGCTTCATTTTGTAGACACTGGTTGCATAAATTAGACGAGGTCTGGACTAACTCACCACATAGTATACAATGCTTAGATAGATAGTAATAATCAATCCGGGTTCGATTAGGATTCGCAGCTGATAAGGGTTGTTTAGAAAACACTTCCCTGACTGGACGAGGCATCTCCAAAAACCACTGATTTAAGTTGGCTCCAACAAGACCGAATGCTCTTTGCAGGGCAGGTATTATTTGTTTGTTGATGTAATATAGACTGTTCAACCTGTAGGGGGAATCCACAGCCAAAAGATCCATTGGATCAACAACCATATCCACAAGGCGGGCTCCAGGCTCACCGTAAATTACGACATAAGGAATTCGCTCTGCATAACGTGGTTCTGCCCTCGGATCAATTCTCATTGCTTTCGTGGCCACAATTGCAGCTGGTGGGAGTGAGGATGGGTTCCTTGTGCTGTATGTACCTAGCCGTACCTCCTTTGCAAAGACAAAATCTTGAATTGAAACCCTTCCAGAAAGAATCCGCTTCCATTGACGGTGCAAGTATGTTTTGATCTGTGCATTGAAAAACCGATTTAATCATTCAATTCGGTAGTTATGGAATTCATCATTATATGAGAAATGAGCAAAACAAGTAATTCTAAGCTCGCATAAGTTTCAGATATTTCGTTCCCTCAAAGATCAAACAATGCAGCGCTCCCAAGTTTCAACAGCAGTTAAAAGCTATTTTATATATGATCTAATTACATTATCTGACAAAATTAATTTTTGCATTGAAACCAACAGGTGGAGAAATACACCTCCGAAATATCCTGATGTTCAAAGAAAAGCCTTAATGACTGCTCCATTGTCTTTGCAACAGCTGCACAAGTATCTCTCCGTACAGTCTCAATGCCTTTAGCATCAAAGGTGGGTTCAATTTGTTCAGGGCTCTCAAAACTGTAGCCAACATAGCGCTTCTTAGTGAGAAGGAAGCAAGGGGCATAAACTTTCTCCAACTTAAGTGTGACTGGATTTGGATTCATTGCAGTGATAGCAGATGCAATCTCCTGCCCAATGCCAAAAGCCTGTTCGACCGTACGTCCCTTTAGAAGAACAAACATGCTGCATGAGAAGGGAAAAACAGGCGCTTAAACCTAAAAGGACCTCAACAAAATCCCATTTCCACTCTAAATTAATGCCCAAGGTAAGGAATTTAGAATGTTATATCTTGGAACTGTGCTTAAAAATTAAACTTTCAAATATATAAACGTGTATAAGGTTTACAAACACACATACATCGTTGAGAAATTTGTTACCATCAAACTGTCTTTACAGAACTAAAAAGAGAAGATATCCATAGAGAGACTGAGAGAGAGAGAAAGAGATCTTCACATGTGTTGTTAAATAAAGTAAAATCCAGTAAAATAAAACAAGAAAAGATACGTCATAACTCCAAAAAATATGTTTCAATAGAAGTACAACTAATAATAGTCTCAAAAAGTAATCCTCAAAAAAAATCTCACACATACGTGCCAGAGCCATCCAACAGAGTTTTTCCAACTAAATTTGAAAAAAGGGGGATCATTGAAATGGCTAAGGTTGATGGGTGATGACCAATGAAATCCTACAAGATCATATTCATGCACTTTACTCCAAACAAACAGATAATGAAGACAATTGTTAAAAGACACCAGCACCCTGGTGATATTTGGCAGCTTGAAATGAGTTATATTATAACCTCTGCTTTATATGGAATTGAACTAAAGGTTTAACTTGAAGAATCTCATAACTTTTGAAACACAAACTTAGCTACAGAGCGAAGCTAGTACCAGAAAAAACTAAAAATATGTTGGCAGGGACTCATGACAATTTGCATGACATGCCACAACCACAGTAGGCAGGACCTTCCAGGCTTATGAGCATCCCTATATAGGCTTAAAGAACGCATGAAAAGCACAAATATATTTATGGCCATTACTGCCCTGATGACTACAGAACATAATGATACTTCCTGAAAGCTCCACATAAGACATATATGATTATTGATTACTTTGCTGCAGCTCAACACAGTTCTAACTCGTACTTGTTAAAATAAATTAGATGTCATACCTGTCAGTATCCCCATAAATAACTTCAGCCTTCCATTTCTCCTGTGAATTAACAAATGAGATTGCAGTTTCTAGTGTACGGCGGCCACACTGAACAATACTATCTGCAAGCTCAGCACAAGGCATACGACCACTAAAACCAGCTGCTGTATAGCCATATGTTACGTTTGCTATCAGCTTTAAAGCAAGCTGTCTTGCATTAAATACCTGGGAAGCGTAATAAATCACTGACTCAGCAACTCATAATAGTGTGATCTAAGGAATGATAAAGAAGACACTAATGAAATACGATAATCCAAGGCAACAAGGCATTTTATGTACAATTCATGCACTGAATGACACTAAGGCAATGTTGAACTTAGTTACAAAAACACATGTATATATTATGAATGAGAAGAAAAAAAACATCCAAGCCTTTTTAGGTACTAGTCTTTCACCATGTGTTCCACATGACTTTTTTAACGTATTCTGTCTGTCCTATATCATTTATTCTATAAAGGATTCTCAGTACGTGTCAAGTACTATAGCTATTTACACGCTTACAAATCTTTTTAAGTAATAGTTAAACTCTGATGTATTTAGGTAATTTCTATTACTAAATTAGTCATGTTACTATTTCATATATTAGTTTTAAGTAAAAAAATAACCAAACAAGTTTAAATGTATATTTGTTATGTAGTAACTAGAACTTAAATTAAAGGTTTTCAATCACAACTGTTCTTCATGGACATGATTGATCAAATATTGGAAAAAATAAAATTCATGTTTTTCATAATATAATCGATCAATATCTATAAACTCTTATCCTGTTCATACATAAAAATAGTTTTTCAAATTCAATATTATAGTGGTAAAAACATAAACATCAATACATTTATAAATTATTACTATCGGAAATGATTTGCCAAAAGAATAGACTACTGTAGTCTGAAATAGCCATACCCTCTGAAGAACTTTCTGTGATGGAGCCAGCTTTTTCATTCCCTGTTTTACCATGATTCTAGTTGATAATATCTCCTCCAGAAGACGAGGCAATATACCTTTACGAACCTGATAAATCAGCACTGGTGTCATTATTTTCATTCCACTATACCATAGAATTTAGAGAGTTTTCTACCATTAATGATAAGTCAAAAAACCTAAGAGTGTGTTTACTCGTCGGAACAATAATTAGAAAATGAGAATCACTCTTCATTCCTTTTTGACTTGTAGCTCCTAAATCAAAATACAGAGAGAGATTCCCCAATCTCATTCCAATTTCAAATTCATCGATCCCACAGTTTTTTTAAGTCTTTTTTCACCCTTTTATCTTTACTTTTGTAATGGGTCCCATAAATAGTTTAGACTGATTTTCATATGTATTATATATATAATAAGTAAATAAATAAATAATAACAACAACAAAAAGAATAATGTGTTATACACCTTTTTTCTTTATTCTGACTCCAACTTAATATTAGTAAACACAATATTAAATTTTATATTCTGATTCTTCACTTATTCATTCCAACTGATTTTCATTTTGATTCTCCTCATGCCTACTAAGTAATCAGGACCTTAAAGATAATTGGAAAGAAAATAAACAAAACAAAACAAACATGATAGCTTGGTAAGGTCAAAATAATTTCTATCACTAAATTCGTTCACGGTAGAAAGGAAGACATTAAACCAAAATCCAATAGAATTAATAACTATAGCACAAAATTCTTATCATGGTGTTAGAAAATTGTGATCATCTATAAATTTAGATCTGTCATACACCTTTTCTTTATTCTGACTCCAACGTAATACTAGCAAACACAATATTAAAAGTTTATTCCCAATTCTTCATTAATTCATTCTGATTCTCCTCGTTCTCATGCCTATTGAGTAAATAGGACCTAAAAGATCATTGGGAAGAAAAAAAAAACAAAACGAAAAAAATGATGCTTGCTAAGGTCAAAAGAACTTCTATCACTAACCTCGTTCATAGTAGGAAGGAATACATTAAACCAAAATCTAATAGAATTAATAATTACAGCATAAAATTATTTACGTGTTAGAAAATTGTAATTATATATAAATTTAGATCTATCGGCAAAAAATATTAGTTAGGCCTGTAGAACCCCCTGCCATATTCTTTATTGTTTATATTGTCATATTCTTTATATTCCATATTGTCATATGAAGAAAATAATTTCAGAGATCTACCTTTGGTTGTACGTACATCACACCATTAGGAGTGAACAGTATTTGATCTTTCAGTTCGTCAAGAACCTGTCGTTCTGGTGAATACGAAATAACCCCTAGTGTATTAACCTTTGAAGGGGCTACGTTGCCCAAGCATGTACAAAAGCAAAGGTTGTAAGCAATTATCATGGATGGATAAAGAGACTGGAAATCTAAAACAACAACAGGATCAGCATAAAAACCAGACTCAGGTTCCATCACAAGTGGCAGACATTCCATTGCAGGTTGAGAAGCGACCTAACAAAAAAGTATTGAGATGTTTAACTCAACCAAGTTCATTCGTTATAGAAACAAACAAGGCATTTGTAAGAAAATTAATTGTAGCTGATAGCATGGACCAAAAAAAAGTAACAATAATAATAATTAGAAAAACAAGAGGAAACTCCCAGTGTGTTGGGGCCTGATTCATCGAAGAAAAACAAAAAAACAAACACAAACATTATTATTCCTGATGGAATCAATAATATATTAAACAAAAGAAAAAATCAAAAACTAGATTTAGATGATTAAGGCCCCGTTTGATAACCATTTGATTTTTTGTTTTTGGTTTTTGAAAATTAAGCTTATAAACACCACTTTCACCTATGAGTTTCTTTGTTTTGTTATCTACTTTTACTTGATTTTCAAAAACTAAGCCAAGTTTTGAAAACTCAAAAAAACTAAGCCAAGTTTTGAAAACTCAAAAAAGTAGTTTTTAAAAATTTGTTTTTGTTTTTGGAATTTGGCAAACACAAATGTTTCTTATGAAAGATAAAAACCATTGTAAATAAATGAGGAGAAAACAAGCACAATTTTCAAAAACCAAATGGTTATCAAACATGACCTAATAAATTGAAAAGCCATAGAGGCCACAAAGCATGAAAGAACTTCTGGGTAATAATTTTGCAATCAAATTAACCTTGACGTCCTTGCATGCAAATTAAAGGAAAACGAGTCAGAGAGAAAGAGAAGTAAATATAAAGATCACATAGACATAGTCAGATATTGAGTATGTAAACAGATAAATCTACAAATAAAGTATTTACATATTTCACCAATCAATTGATTCTTATATGTAAGACCCCGTGCTATAAATTAGGCTATTTTAGAGTATTTGGGTTAGAGTTTTAATTTGAAAAATTAGAATTTCAAGTTTAGCCCATTAAGTTTGGTAAATTTAATTTCTAGAATTTTGGGAAAGAGGATTTTTAATTAAATCTTTAATCCAAAGTTTGAGAATTTAATTTTATCTTATTCCTAAGTTCAAAAGGAACCCAAAACTTCTTTAAGTAGATTTTATCCCAAATCATTTAAGTTCCTTATTTGAAGTTTTAAATTTGGTAAAGAAGAGAGAATTTAGAAATTTGAAAAGACTTAGATTTTTTTCCCTTTCTTTTACTTATTTGGTCATTTTCTTTTGGATAAATAAAGGAAAAATGAAATTGAACAAGAAAGCCCTAGCCTCCAACACACTCTCTCTTCTCCTTCTCCCTCATGTTTTCAACCGCCCAACTCCTTGATCTTCTCCGGCGGCTTCACTCCAGCAACGACACCCACGCGGCATCCACACCATGAGCAGCGACAATTGATGAGGGTTGATCTTCTTCTTTGACAGTGTTGAAAGCGAGAGTACCCATGAGCATTCGCGTTTTTCAGCAATACCCACAACCCGAGTAGTGCTCAATCGAGTTACCCATAGACCGTGAGGGTCAGATGCGCATTTTCGAACGCTGTCAAACACCAATCAGCGAGGTTTCAACCTCTTTCGGTATGTTTCAGCGTGTTTTTCACCCTTTCGAACTCTTTTAAGTTGCTGTAAATAAATTTCTAACGCTAGGATACCCTTTATTTGCAGATTCGAACACTTTTGGTTGTGACCCACAACTCGAATAGCCTAGAATCGAGTTACCCATAGTCTAAAGTATTCTGATTCGCGAAATCAAACCTCATCGAGCACAGTCCAATAAGCCTTTTAGTCCTTTTAGCGCTGATCAGTAAGTTTCGCCACGTTTCAGATCTTTCGCAAATCAATTTAAGTGTTGTAGTTTTGGTTCTAACATGTAGGAACCTTCAATTTGCAGTTTAGGATCGATTCGAATACATTCGAACAACAAACACAAGCATAAGAGCTCTTTCGGTAAGTTTCAGCACGTTTCATCCTTTTCGCAAATCACTTAAAGCGTTGTGATTTGGTTTCTAACCCTTGGAAGTGTCTTATTTGTAGTTCGAACCAATTAGGAGTGCTATTGAACACTTTTCAGCAGGTAACCTGATCTGTTTTGGGTACGTTTCCTTGGTAAAGTTTCTTTTATTAAGTGCGATCTATTTTTTGATGTTGTAGGTTGGTTTCTAACCATTGAAACCCTCGTTCTTGTAGTTTCGAATCAGTTCGAACACCCTCGAACTTGAACCAGCAAGGTTAAGGGTTCTTTTTAGCCAGTCTTAGAGTCCATTTTATCTTTTTGGACTTGTTAAGTACCTTAAATCAGATTATAACGCTTAGTACTCTTTTACTTGAAGTTTCAAGCCATACGGAATCCTTTCGAACACTCCAAGCAATTACCCATGCCATTCTCGATAAGGACTAAGTGGTAAGGCCTTACCTAGACCTTTTTAATTGAGTTTAAGGTGTTGGTTACATTCTAATCCTTGGATAATTCTTGTTGTAGTTTGGGTTAATCCTGAAGTGTTCGCATTAGCATTTAAAACTGTTTCTAAGTATACCCCTATTTGAGCATGTTCTAGTTTGCTTAAAGGTTTTCGAACTAAGTATAGCCTCTAAAGATTATTCTCTTGGTTTAGGAACTCTTTGAATATTTTTAGGAGCACTCTAGGTAAGTAAAATTCTACCTATGGGGTTTGTTTGCTTATTTGTGAGCATGTTGCATGCTTTAATTGCTTTATTATGAATACTTGAATGAGTTGTATTGCTCTTTGATATATTTTGGACTTGTTGAGCATGCTTTTGTGAATATGTGTTGTTGAACAAATTGTTATGTTGGTTGTAGTTTCGTGTTTGATGAGCATGGTGTGGTTTTGTGCTATGATCTTGTGATATTGAGCATGTTGCAGTGTTGAGATTGTCTAATAAGCATGTTGGTTGTATGTTGAGCACATTTATGAGTTTTAGCCTAATGTGTTTTTATGTGGGTTCAACATAGAGCATGAGTTAGAAACTTGTTTAGGACTCATCCATTCTAGTGAGAAAGAGGTCTAAGGACCGTGTGTAGAAAGAATAGTTGGGTGAATATCAAGTACCTCGGTCAAGTGATCGAGGGATGGTATGCCACCAGTGGATTTAAAAGTAGCATCTATGGTCTTGTCTTAAGATAGTATTTGAGATTCCTGAGAACGTTGATGGCCTTTGATGAAAAATCAGTTGGGGCCGGCGGAGAGCGTCGGTGGCCTTGGATACCATCAATTGGGACCGACGGAGAATGTCAATGGCCCTAGATGCAAATAGTTGGGGCCGACAGAGAATGTCGGTGGCCCTAAATAAAATCAATAAGAATCAACGTATCTCGAAGGATTCGGTCTTAGAAAGCCTTGTGCGAACTATAGTGTGAGCATTGAGTGAGCTCGAGGGTTGAGATTAGGTTGAGTTGACTTTACATGAGATATTGATTCATGGGTCTAGCTTGTTGTGATTGTTATTTACTGTCCATATATGATGAGCATGTCTAATTTCGTAATTGTTGTGTACAACATGATGTTTGCCTTGTATGTTGGTTGTTGGCTCCTCAGGTGTGAGCTACTTACCAGTACATGTTATGTACTGACCCACCCACAGATTTAGAAGGTGATGAGGAACAATATGAACTTGGTGGTGCTAAGGAGGAGACATGATGAAAAGGAAGACCATTGGCTTAGTTAGATTATTTTTTTGTAGTTGCTTGAGTTGGTGGACTTGGCACAGTTGTTCTAATTTTCATTGATAAGGTATTTGTTTGCTTATGGTTTTGTTACTTGAAGTTGCTTCAGTTTTGGTAGTTTAATTCATCTTGAGGATTTTCTAATAGATTTTAGGTTTACTTTAATGAGTGGTTCCATTATGAGATTACTGGGGTAGCTTGTTTCTAATAGATTTAAAAGCGTTAATTTGTTACGAGTCTGTAGTGGTCTCGTGAATTGGAGACTAAAGTGGTTGTTGTCTGAATTATCTGGCTTTAGAAGTGTGTTTGTCTGGTTTAACAGGTGAAAAAAAAATTGGGTAATATTGTAGTTATGTTGTTATGCTGCCGAAATTTTCGAAGCATATTGGTTGTTGGATAGTAATGTCCTTCAGTTAGGTTAAATTTTGGGGGCGTTACATTATACAGCCAAATTCCGAGTAACAATCAGTAAAGAATACAACCAAAAAAATATCCAATCATTAGCATATTCAAAAAATAACATCGCCAAATTTTATATATAATATAACCGACATCAAATGCACACAAGTGAATAATCTTGGAAGAAAGCACACGGCTTCATAGTTCTTACTAATATTTATTGAAAATAGTAAAAATGAAAATAGATCTCTAGTTGATGCCCGGAGGAATGAATTGGTCCACCCCCCCCCCCCCCCCCCCCAATCGGGTAAATGATTACGAAAAAGAGTGAAGGACTCATCTTCAATCTCATCTTCTCTAACTAAAGTTCTTACTGACATATATTGTGGGAAAAAAAATGGTGATATGGATGAGATGTATACTAACAAATTATCACAAAATACACCTTGGATAAAAACTTTTACAAAGTAGCAAAAATAAACATAAAAGAAGCCTTGGTACAATTTCCTACATTATCAAAATTATTCAGGGAAGAGAAAGTGACCATCGATTCAAACCTGCAAATTCCCAGGGGAGATTGCCAGATAGTTTTGACTATGCGCCAATCTTAGTAACATAGATTCAACACGATATTGCGAGCCTCGAGATAGAACAGAAAAAAATTCAATGCCAAACACACGAGCAAGTTCTGAAGTTCTGTTTATCTGCAAGATACACATTGTGATATAATCTTCATCATGTGAATGAAAGACATTGCTTATGTAAATAAACAGATGGATAAGAGAGAATGTAATTCAGAGATACAGAGCAAAATTATATACGATGGAGAAAGGAGAAAAAGATAACGCTAAACCCAAAACAACAAACCAACCTGAAACCAACTTTTTACACTCCTCTGTTTTGGCAATATCTTTTAGTGTGCATTGAACTAAACACAGGCGAAGACAAAATGAAAAGGCCTCCAAAAAAAATAAATACAACAAATAATAATTTAAGAAATGGATCCAATTATTTTTAATCAAAGAAAGAAGAAAACTACCCATAAAATATCTTAGAAGTAAAAACCCAAAGGGTACTCAATAAGCAAGATTATAGTCATTCTTGGAAGGAAGGTTAAGATTTATCCATTAACATATTCTGACCAAAAAAAAAACAAAACAAAACAAAAAAATACAGGTCCTGTCTCCTACCAAAAGACTTGAATTCAAGAAAATGGTGCAATTAAATTCATATTTTCTTACTAACATTCGAATTCAAGAAAATGGTGCAATTAAATTCATATTTTCTTACTAACATTCTTATTTTTACAACATATTTTGGTTTAGCTAATTAATAATTTCATATAATTCAAACACCAAAATTGTTGCAAGATGAAGAAAGCCAAAATACATTAAAAGGTAGTGCTCTCTACAGAATCTAGTTTCTAATTAAAAAAAAAAATAACCTATCCTGCCAACGGGAAAAGATGTTTTTCCACTTCAGTTACAAAGATAGAAACTTTTTGTGATGGATAGCTGCCCACCATGCTTGTATAGGATATACATACTACATGATCTATGAAATTTGAGAACATATAACGAACTGTTTTGAAAGGCATCCCTCTCTAAATGCACACGAAAATGTACTCCGAAAACATAGAAATAGTAGAAAATGAAAGTTACTCGGCCAGCCTATACAGTAACAACCTACAAACATATGTACTACATAATGCCATCATATTTTATGAAAAAAACAATATCAAAATACCATATCGAGCTGACTCATTAGTTGAAGGTTCAACATTGCTCTTTTCATCACATATTCAATGCACCGAAATCTTGCTTGTCCAGGACCACTGTTAAACCATTTTGTTAGTACTCTATGATGGATGTAAGGTAACTTTTGTCTCAAAACAGCTTCAGCAACAGCTTCAAGCGTGTAGATATTAAGCTTAATTTCACTGCGCATAAGCCTCCATAGATTTAGAACAATTCTACCACCAATATGGATTCCACTGGCATGAGTTCGACCCCATTCATCCTCAACTATCATATCTTCTACTACAGCAGAATCAGAATTTACCAACTCAGAAACCAGGTTTTCTGGAATTTCTGTGTGAGTATTTGAATCTCCATCCAATTTGGCTTCATCTGGTGTCCTAGATATCTTATTTAGTAAATTTATGCCAAGCTGAGAAGCTCTCTCTGCCAAATATCCAAGAGAACTACCTTGAATATCCCAGCCAATCAAAATATCTGGGTCAGTTAAATATATAATTTTCATAAAACTTTCAAATAAGGACTTCTCTTCATAATGAACCAAAACTTTGTAGCCTATCCCATCACGATTCCTGGAAAAGAAATGAGACATTATCACACATAGAAAAAGTGTCAATAAAGGAGAAGACATCCAAATTATATCATTTTTACTCCTAGATATTGGCTGATTTTATAACTAAGGCAATTTAATGATTATAATACAGCTTCGTACGTTGAGTAAAGATGGCTGGACAGCAAGAGTTACCCATCATTTTCTCACAAGCACCAAAAAAAAAATGAACAAAATGCCTCACAAACACAAAACCAAATGAAGCAGAAAATAAGGATACAACGGATGCATATGTGCACTATCTTAACAAACAGATAGCATAATATTTGGAATATCCAAATTCACCATAAATTCAAAACTATCAATAAAGGCGTAGTGGTTCAAGAGATAATTTCTCATTGTGGTCATAAATATCATACCTCTTAGAAGAATCAGTGTTAGTACATAAAATTAAAACAACTTCAACAGCATGGCCACTGTCAGTCTGAATAGCAAGAGCTATCATCTTGATGGCATCAAGTCGAGGATCAGGCCTGAGATCTCCCCTACATTCTGCTTGAACCTAACAACCAGAGCCAAGTATGAGGTAATCAATCAATATAGAAATTTAAGTCCCAAGAAACATGAACAATTGCGTATTAAGCACAAGTTCCTATAGCCAAGCAAGATCACTAAGATCTTTTTCCTAAGCCTATTCAAAGGGTGACCAAGCAAAAAGATAGCATGTTTTCTAAAAAGTAGCAACTGACAAAGTAAAGTTGCCAAGAACAAGATGAATCAGCTTTGAGCAAGACATAATAGTAACTGAAAGACATGATAGAAGCAAAGAAAGGAGTTTTATATAGAAAGGAAAATGTACCTGAACATGAAAAATAGGAAAATAATATGTCTAATCCACTGGCTATTTATATAAGATATTTCGTTTACATAACTTGTATTTCGCAGCGTTATGCTGTGGTCTTTCTAAAAGTTTCAGCAATTATTCTTTTTCTGATATTTATTTATACATTGTGGAATTCCTTTCTAAGAAATCAGGGTTAGTGGTTGAGTTGGAAAGTTGTTTTTCAAAGCTATTTGGGGGATTTGAGTGTTGTTCAATTCTTTTGGTTTTTTTGGTTAGCCTTATTTATGATCCTTGTTTCCAATGTTGTAATTTTTCATTTTTCTGTAAATTTTCATTTTATCAATAAAATATTTTCTCTGTAAAAATTGAATTATTTTATTTAAAAAGAAAAGAAGAAGAAGAAGAAGAAGAAGAAGAAAAACCCTTACATGAGCAAGTTTCTAAGCTATTAAAAACATGAGCCAAAATATCAATAATGGCTCCCATTAGACATGTGCAAGAAAGCATATCAAAACGAAGAGGCTCAGGACCCACTGAATTTCCTGAATAAAAGAAATTCAAACTCCATGCAAAAAAAAAAAAAGAAGAAAGAAAAGGATTCCAAGTTCCAACCTATACCATGAATAGTGTCAAAGGGTATTTCAATATCTGATGCTACCTGTAATAAGCACATTTTCAAACTCCAAACATAAAAAATGAAAAGAACAAATAATGTAGTGAATACCTCGACGCTTAACAATGTCAATTGCTGCACACCTCCAACACTCGCAGGATCACGAAATCCAATTTGGCTGAGAGGAGTAGCTTTAGATGTCCCATCTGGGCCAGAAATTTGAGATATATCTTGTGACAAATTCACACAAGCTTTTACTTTTGCTGTAACTCCTTCACTTTTGACTGGTTTTAAATTTTCAGGAAAAGAAGTTTCATCTGCAGATGAGTTAGTAAGACCTCTATGATTCACTATATAACCAGTATGAGATGAAGAAGCAGGTTGAGGCTGAGGCTTGTCTGGATCATCAACTAAAGGTTTATCTGAGCTGATCCCGAGAGCTGTAAATGAAGTACTTAATAAGGTCTTTAAAGGTTAACTTTCCCACAAAATAGTTAAAGAGTAATTTTCCAATTAATGATGAAGGATATACTTGCATTAGACTAGTCAACCTAGTAGTTTCTAGACATCCAAAACAAAATCAAAATAGAAAAAAGAAGAAAAAAAACAAGAGAACAAAAAAGGGCAATAATGCATCGTTGAGTTCTGGTTATCACCTCTCTTTTCACTTGATAGCCACTGACGAACACTATCTGCAGAAGGAGGTGAGTATACAGGTGTTAAAATATACATGAAGGAGCCATCATTTTGATAGTGAATTGGAACACCCATGACAGCTTCGTTTGGAGAACTAGGAACATAGTCTTCAAAAATATCTTTTTTGTCTCGGTGTAGAAAAAATGGCAAAAGATCATCCAAAGCTCTTCCTGAAGAAAATGAAGGTTATCAATAGTCAGTACCATTTCAGCAGGCAAAAAATCATCCAAGTTCTTGTTATTTATATTTTATCACTCGCAAGGAAGGAAGGGAAATGTAAGATCAGCGACACTTCAAGTTTCCAACAGAACTAACAAATAAAGTATAAAAATCATAAAGCCTGCATTTCTACCCCAAAGGGTAAACGCCTCAAGCAAAAATTAAACTAGGAAACTAAAGACAAAGGCCAACACCACATGCATAAAGGAAACAGAATTTTAACCTGTTCTCCCATCAACATCTTTTTGATCCAAAAGAGCAAGTTTCCTTGACATGATAGACAAAGCTGAAGTGTTTATAGGTTCCTTATGCATCAAATCCACATTAGGTGGCTTTTTGCGGGAAGTCATACCAATTGATGATATTTGCTCAACATCAAAATCAGCAACCATAGATACAGAGGGGCCAAGCCCAGACAAAACAGCTTCCTCTTTTTGTTTTCTATCATTACTATTTTGATTAACCAAAAGAAATCTTCTTTTTGTATTTGAAGTCAAATAATCCTCGTCTGCACATTGCATGGAAGATATGCCCTCGTGAGCATCTGTGTCACTCACACCAGAATTAGATTTCTTGCTAGCTAAGTTTTCACAACCACCAAGAGAAACAAAGCACACTTGAGAAGGACCTGTAACTGTCTCAGATCCAGGGATTTCTCCTACATTTGTTGAACTAGCCTGCACTAAGCCATCACAGACATCTACAAGCGGTAGTTTACCATACATGGAACTATCAAAATGAGTAGACTTGTTCTCATAAAATTCGTCAGCACTTGCACTTTGATTAGTTAAACATGGCATCAAATGGGAAGAATGCGGAAATCTCAAGTTACGCTCATTGGATTGCAACCCTTGAGAATCCAAGTCTCTTGACCATACTTTTTTTTGCCTGCTATCAACAGTAAAATTTTTAACTTTACCATATCCACAGTCAAGTGGCTCACTTCGATAGTGACGCTTCTTCCTCATCAAGTCACGTACAGAACATTCTACAAAGACATTGCCTTCCCTGGAGGTATATGTACCTGTACCTGCATTTTGTAATGTAACATCCATCTGTGTTCCCTCTTCTCTAGAAAAGCAACTGATGGACCCAGAATCTTTTGTCGAACTTGCACAAATATCAGGTCTGAAAGAATTGACACATGTTGAATCTGTATTCACTTTCTGAGCCTCATGAAAAGGTAAAGAGCCCCACAATGATTTCTCTTTTTTGTGACTGCAAGAACCTGAGTCAATACCATGCAATACCGCTAGTTTGGAAGATCTTTCATTCTCAATATTTAAATCTCTATCAGGCGAGTTTTCAGTCGACCCTCCACAAGGAGAAAACCTATCATCTGCAGCACCATCAAGTTGGGGAATAGTTTCTTCAGAAGAAGACCCTAAAAGATGCTCATCATCAGAACGACATTTTCTCTTGTTAAAACCCTCAAATTCATCTAGATCTTCAACTGAATCAAGAATGTCTTGACACTCCTTTTGAGACTCAGAACCATAATCCTGGCTAGCTCTCTCTAGCACTTGATCCATGTTTGCTGCAGGCAACAAGGGCCCCAAAATTGTCTCACAAAGAAGTTCATCATCAGAATTAATGTCTTGTGCAGCCTGAGAAGTAGCTAGCCATCTCAGGAGACCTAGTGCCTCCTCATTGACAGCCTGAAAAGATGAATATTCCAAAAAAAAAAAAATTAAAACCCAGACATGAGACATCAGAATAAAATCAAATATTTGGTTCAACTCAATATGGACTAAAACCCAGCACTTTTTATCTTCTCATCTACCAATTACTAACCAAATAGAATTCAGCTCCCACAGAACTTCGCCTTACTGAATCTCTTTTCTTCTTCTTCTTCTTTTTTCTTTTTGTGGAAAATTCTAATATATTTCATCGTACACACTTAAATTATTTTTAAACAAATGCAAGAGAATGCCACCAATGTTTGGAAAATCCATACCCTGGAAACTTGCTCATTAATATTGAAAAGAAAAACTCCTCAGGATAAATTGAATAGGAATACGCAAGATTTTTCCCATCAATAACATTTCTACAAAATATAGAAATTTATAGACATTGATAAATTGTTAATCATGTGGCTGACGTATGATCAAGAGCAAGAAACTGAGATAGAGTATAAACGAAGAATGTTCCTCAAATTACACCCCTATCCCCTTTGAATGTAATGAAGGAAACAATCAAGATTAAGAGCAATTGATCGACTCTAGTCAAGTTTGTGACATCTACTGCCAAAAAACTCAACACCACAACCATAAAGTAGGTGGGAAAAAAGTGTTACTGTCAT
Organism: Trichosanthes truncata; assembly: GCA_033996785.1. Classification (NCBI taxonomy): domain Eukaryota; kingdom Viridiplantae; phylum Streptophyta; class Magnoliopsida; order Cucurbitales; family Cucurbitaceae; genus Trichosanthes; species Trichosanthes truncata. Next base: position 37,816,570 of record JAWPNB010000004.1, on the reverse strand, counting down.
TTCTGCATGAACTTTTTAAAGTTGGGAGGCATAGTTTATGTTAAAGTAATGATAAAATATTAAATTTAGAACAACCCATCTGATAAACCCCCGGTCACAAAGGTGTATACACGTAGAAAGGGAAGGAAGGGGAGTGTGGGTAAGGGGAGTTGATTTGTGTGAGAGGGGAGAGTTTGTACGTGTGTGTGGGGCCCAAGGTATATTGTTAGTTAGAATGGGTTGTGTGAGGTTGGTTATTTAGAGTTGTTTGGCGTTGAGTAGGGCATTTTTTTGCATCTTATTTTGGTATTCTCTAAGAGAATTGGGAGAGGTAGGAAGCTCTCTAATCTTCCTTGTTATCTTGATATCTTATCATAAATAAAATTGTTGGGCAAGGCCTATCACCATCAACTTAAACTTTTGGATTTAATGGTGATTTAACATGGTATCAAAGTAGAAGGTCTTGTGTTCGAGCCTCCTGTAATGTCATTTCTTTCCCAATTAATATTAATAACCACTTGTTGGGCCTTGTGCAACTTTCAAACCCACAAGATTGTCCCTTAACTTGAACAAGACTTCTCTCATTGGCATAAATATCGAGGAAAGTGTCCTATTGGATAATGCCGGTTCCTTGGGATGTAAAGTGGAAAAGCTGCCCTTTTCTTACTTGGGTATTCCATTGGGAGGCAATTTTCGCAACAAATCTTTTTGGGATCCATTGATTGATAAAGTTCGTAAGAAGATTGATAAGTGGAGTAGTTTAACGTTGTCGAAGGGTGGCAGGCTGACACTTGCACAATCAGTGATTACTAGCCTCCCGTTGTATTACTTCTCCATTTTTAAAGCTCCTAAAGGTGTTATCGACGAGGTGGAGAGGATGGCACGGAATTTTTTTTGGAATGGGGGCTTATCAAAGGGTTCTTGCAATCATCTTGTAAACTGGGGGAAAACTTCCCTTCCTCTTTCTTATGGTGGTTTAGGAATTGGGGCTTTTCAACAGAAAAACAATGGCTTGCTCCTTAAATGGCTATGGCGATTTACCCAAGAAGAGAATGCTCTGTGGAAGGTGGTGATTGCTAGTATTTATGGTCTGGATCCCCTTAGGTGGTCCACTTTCACACCCAAAGGCACAGCCAAGGGGAGACCGTGGTTTGGAATTGCAAAGAATAGTGAGTTCTTCTTTCGTTTTTTGGCTTTTAAAGCTCGGAGTGGGAGGAGACTAAAATTTTGGAAAGATAGGTGGATTGGGGACAACAACCTTGAGGCTACTTTTCCAGACATTTATGGTATTTCTATGAAACAAGAAGCTACAATTGCAGATTGCTGGAATGAGCGAACGAGAGATTGGGATTTGGGCCTAAGAAGAGGCCTTTTTGACAGGGAGCTAGAAAGTTGGGTGAATTTAGTTCAGTTGTTGGATGTTGTCTGTCTGGGGGACGATGACGACAAGGCATATTGGTCGCTTGAGAATGATGGCAAATTTTCTTCAAAATCGGCTTTTTTGAAGCTTTCAGAATCTACCCCTACTTTGAGAACCCCTCTCATATCAACAATTTGGAAGTTTCGAATACCAAAGAAAGTCAAAGTGTTCCTTTGGTCTTTGGCTTATAGAAGTTTAAATACGCAAGATCTTCTTCAAAGAAAATGTAGGAATTGGGTCCTTTCCCCTACGGCTTGCAGCCTCTGCCTCCAAAACGACGAGTCTATTGATCACATCTTTTTACACTGCCCTTTTGCTGCTAATGGGTGGAGTGTTCTCTTGGAGAGGTTCAATCTTGCTTGCTGCTTGCCCAAACAAATTGATGGTTGGTTGGTTGAAGCCCTTGAGGGTTGGAGGCTTCCTAAACATGCTAAAATCATTTGGAGTTGTGCAGCTAGAGCACTACTTTGGCATATTTGGTTGGAAAGGAATCTTCGGATTTTTGAAGATAAGGCCTCGTCTTTTGATTTTTTTTGTAGAAACGTTCAATATACATCTTCTTGGTGGTGTTTTAACCACAGAAAATTCTTTTGTAACTACAGCTTCTCCATGATTATGAACAATTGGAAAGCTTTTCTCTAGTTTTTTTTGGGGAGGGGAATCTTTCCCCTAACCCTTAGGCTGTTTTTCCTTCTTTATTATTAATATACTCAAGTTTCTTATCCAAAAAAAAAAAAAAACCCACAAGTGAGGGGGAGTGTAAAAGTATTGATAAAATATTAAATTTATAATAACTCATTTGATGAAGCTTTTGAATTCAATGGTGATTTACCAATTTAGTCTATTATGAGTATCTAAAGTATAATAGCAAAAGCATTACATATGTCCAAGCAGAAAATAACATAAAAATTTACCCATCAAGTTAAGAATCACTATGACAATTGACATCCAGGCAAAATGAGAGAGAACACCCAACAACAACAGCAATCAGTTACCTTGGGAGTTACTTGAACTTCATCCATAGACAATCTCGGAACCACATCCTCTCCTTCAATCAGCATTTTGTCATGATCTTCGTATGAAGAAGGACAAAATGAGTCCGAATTAGTTCTGCCCATCTCCTTAACATGTTTCAAAGGCTCACCATCAAGATCAGAACATCCTAGTCCAACTATATTTGCTTCATTAGCTGAAGACGTCAATGACTGCACCAACCTTTCATCTTTTTCAAGTGGAGTTAACACTGATTGACTTTTTGGTCTCTCATATAATTCAGTCAGTTTTTTCTCATAGTCCATTCCAAGTGAGAAAATCTCAAGAACTTCTTTTGGCAATGGTTTTCCAGGATCAGGTGGCACTGGTCCTTCATGTAGCCCAGTTCTCCTACACTCCTCCTAGGATACGGACAAGAAGTGACTTCACTGAACAAGCATGTATATATACCAATTACATATTACAACTAAAGAGTCTATCATACAGTGTTCACACGTGAATGCACATAAGTGTAACAACACAATAGAAAAAGAATAAAGGACGAGACAAGATCAAACCTCCCAAATTGAAACAAGTGATTGAACCATTTTCACATCCGAATGGGTTTGAGAAAAAGACGTATACAGTTTAGAATGTTGATTAAGAATATCTGCAGATCAAAATTTTTTAAAGCCTTAGACATCACAAGGAAATAAATTATTTGTAAGAAACCCTTCAACTACAACCTGTTAAAAGAAATTATTTTTACGTCAAATATAATTACAAAGCCAAATGAACCTTCTACAGCAGCATCTCCCTCAAGTTCACAAACACTTTGACGTTTACAGAAATTGATTCCATCATCATCCAAGGCATCCAATGCAATAGGAAATTTCCACATCCAATCTGTTGGAATTTTAGAAGATATCCATACTGGTGAAGTTGATGCTGCACCATTACTTGGATCTGCCTAATGAAATTTCCAAGAGAACATCCATTACATTTGCATAATCAAGACATGCAATCATGCAAATTGTTACACTTAATGGAAGAAAAGCAAAAGGACAAAGGAGACCTGGGGATCAGAAGGCATGCAAGTTGGATAATCCATTCCATGGTTCTCACTCATGTACTGGAAAATGTTGTCTAGTTTCTTCCCTGGAGCATCTGGAACTGGATTACGGAACTTCAATTTCACTAGATGCAGAAGACCCATACCATACAAATTATAGTCAACCTAGCAGAAACAGTAGTTCAAATCCAAAAGGTCAAGAGCTACACGAATAAAGATTAAAAAAATCAAGACTCCAGAGTACCTAAATAAATTGAATGCTTAACTGTTGCGTATCACCCAAATGTTTACTAGGAAGATATTTATGATACAGAACGAAAGGAAAGCCAATGTAAAACAGGAATAACTGCATTTCTAAAACAGAGTATGTTGGCTTTTTGGATAAGAAACGAGACTTCCCATTGAAGCTATTGAAGAGATAAAAAGAGACTAATGCTCAAAATACAAACTCCACGGGACAGTGAAAGAAAAAAGTATAACATAAAAGAAAGTTACATAGGAGAGAAAAAAGCATATCAGTTTAAATTAATATCATATAAACAAAAGGCTTGGAAAGAGAACACCATTAAGAAGCCTTCAAACGAGCAGAATCAAAACAATCGGACCAAGGAAGGTGCTTGTCTTCGAAACTTCTTACATTCCTTTCCATCCATAATTCTGAAAAAATAGCTTTCACTGCATTAACCCACAAAAGGTTGGATTTTGTATTCAACTGAGGACCGACAATTAGCTGAAGAACATTGTCCTTAAAAACGTTGGAGAAGACCCAATTGTTGTTGAATAAAGAAAAAATATGGCTTTGACCACAGCAAAATAGAAGGCAAACTCACTGACGGAGATACACTAATTGAAGATGAGTACCTTAAAACAATCAACGTAATATAATTTTCTATATATGTGATAACAAAGTGTTTAGAGTAATAAAATCAAGGATAACTTGCAAAGTGGGCGCTTGATTAGCCCGAGGGTAGTTCAGTACCCGATACCTCAAAGTAGTTTTGAGTAAATTATTGCTATAAAACTATTCTTCAGCCTTGATGAGAACAAAATAAAAGGTTAATGGTAAAATCATGTTAACAGCTAGCTTAGACTTCATGCAGGTAGCTTTATAGTAAACTATTGCTATAAAACTATTCCCGAGCCTTGATGAGAACAAGATGAAAAGCTAATGGTAAAATCGAATTGACAATGAGCTTAGACCTCTAGCAGATTGTCCTGGATGACATCCACATCCATCACAATAACTAAAAGAAGGGGTGAACTAAGCTTACCTGTTTACACATACCATATGAAAAGACACGCACACACACCCAAAAGAACAAGAAAGGAAAAAAAAATGGGGACAAAAAAACATAGAAACTAAATTAGAACTAGATCAGGAAACTAGATGAAATCCACTAGTCTACTAATCACAAAGTAGCTGAACGTATATGTCATTTATAATAATTTTGGAACTCATAATGCTACTCACAAGGAACTGCAGGACAAATGGTATGTGGGATTCATAAGGCTGTAAACTCTTCTCGAGAACTGCACCATTCTGGGGTAAGAAAAGGAGTAATTACAGTCACCAAACACAGATCTTCCAAGCTTCCTACAAATGAAACAAGCAAAACATCTACATGGTAGTATTGAAAAACAGGTTATATTTATGGTGATAAGGCCAAACTCTAGGTTTCAACAAAACTGAAACGAGCAACATTAAAAAAAATATTAACCAAAAAAAAAATGGAATCAACATTAAAAATCAAAATTTTAAATTAAAAAAATTATTTAAATTGTTTTTTAAATTGTTTTTAAAAAGAAAAGTAAACAGATATAAATGAAATCTCGTATTCTTATCCACAAGTAAATTAAACTAGAAATTAATTTATATATTTGTCGAGAAGTGCAAAATCGTATAGATACGATCCTCATTGTCCATCTAGATCAATTGGATGGGATATTTTTTTCTAAACATGAAACAAAACTTTTCATTGATGAAATGAAAAGAGACTAATGCTCAAAGATACAAACTCCAAAAGGAGTGAGAGAAAGGAAAGATAACAACAAGTACAACAAAGACAAATCTAAGAAGCAAATACAACAAAGACCAAACGGATGAACAAAATACATAACCAGACAACATTAATTAATAGAAACTATGAAGGATATAAAAAAGCGTTCTAATAAGATAGAAACCTGAAGATGAAAATATAGATCAATTGGATTGGATATTAAGAACTCAACTTATTAATAAAAACCTGAAATGAAAATTATTTAAATTTTAAAAATAAATTGAAAATAATGTAGAAAATATCAATCGATAAATGAACTTTTAATTACAACTAGTTTTGGATTATAACAACTATAAGAGATGAAATTAATAAGAGAGCTTACTGTAGACTTCATTGAATACATGAGGGCTTAAAAAGAAACCAAGAGTTTCTATTCTCAAAACTCTTTTCATCTACAGCATCGATTTCAAAAGTTTAAGCTCTTGATATCGTTCGTAGTTTCTATCATACAACACATATTTTCACTGCAAATTCTCCATATAATATATACTAACTAAATAATACGCTAAACAAATCATCATCTGTTACAGAAAAAAAGATGTCGTTGCAATTTCCACCATCTAATTTAGTATATGAATCAACAAGAAGATAAGAAACACGAATGGCTGCAAAGTAAAACTTTAAAAACTGTACCAGAAGAAGATTTGCAGCACTGGTGATATCTTGTGGATAATATCTAAATTATTGTCAAGCCATTCAATCACATGTTGCAGATCATTAATATGAGCAGGAAAGCCTATTAAAGACAGTATAGCATATGCATAAAATAAAACTCAGTTTCATATGGATACAAATATATCTTCATAAAAAGCTCTTCTGATGAATGGTAACCATAAAGCTTCCTTGCTCGGACAAGATTATAACCATGTATATGCTGTCTCTTTGAACCAAAATTTCCTTTCAGCTTAAACACCAAACAGAACCAAAATAATGTCATTAGCACAATGAAAGAACAAGAGGGATCAACACATAAGTGAGACGAAGCATAATCCTCTAGGGTCCTAGTAAAGAATACCTTTAAGGCTTTTTCAAGTGCAAGAGATACATCATTCGCAAAAGCTTCTCCTATGCAAAATAAAAATATTTAAGCTACAGCATCACCATAAGATAATAGTGTCATAGATTCAACAAAGATTCAAGGTGCATGAAAATATAGCATGCTGGAATAACCATTAATTCATTATAAAAAAAATTAAAAAAGGAAAAAAACTGAGACCATGTTCAACAAGCCAAATCCTAGATTAGTTTCAAAGAATATTATGAGAATAATACATCCTACGACCTCTTAAAGGAAGTAGGGATGCTTAACCGTAGAGTTATGCTTATGTTAGTCTTAGTTTCAAAGTATATTTAAAATAAATAAATGTTTTCTATGCAAAATGTTAAGTGCGGACATAATATATTAAAATGTCATCTGGAAAGTGAAGTAAATACAACTAATATGAAATATAACAGTAACATGTTCATTAAGTGGGCTCAATATATGCTTCATAGTTAATTGATTGATAATCAAAATAAAATTATAATCATCTTCGTGAGTTGCATACCTTTGCATTGCAACTGCAATAAAATCTCTGAGCACGGCACATATAAATAGGGTAAAACCTACAAGCAACATCATTTTAAAACAGGCATGCATACATATATGTGCATATAAAAATGTACGTATCCACTTAAAAATGGCAGTTGAATACATTGGAAAAAAACGACTCTGTCGATTAAATGGTAAATTGATGTCTTGCTGACCAAGAGATGTATATTACCCCCAGAAAAGAAATAATAAAAAGCTTGAGGCTTTACAATAATGACCCTAGAACCATCTCTTCTGCCCAAGGGGCTTTCGTAAGCAGAAGATAAATCTTGGATCAAAAACTACCAAATGAACCGTTACAAGAATACCAAGTTAAGAAGAAACAAGGCATTGTTTTCAAGACTCAAGATTGCAACCATGTCAATTGGGAGTTTCAAGATCTATCTTTTGAGCGTTAGTCTCTTTTCATTTCTTCAATGAAAAGTTTTGTTTCTTGTTTCAAAAAAAGATACAAGGCATCGTCTTCAAGACTAAAGATTGCAACCATGTCAATTGGGAGTTTCAAGATCTGATCTTGGAGGGGGAAAAAAGTTTTGGTTTCAAATGGAGAACATGGATGGGGCATTGCCTTTAGTTAACCAATTTTTTTTATCTTAATCAATAGCAGACGAGGGTTTTTTTTTTTTTTTTTTGCAAGGAAAATTAAGTGGGGAGATCTCCTTTCTCCTTTCTTATTCATGGCCATGGTATATGTTCTCCGTCTGATAGAGAGATGTCAAATGTTCTAGCTCTTCTGTGTGTTAGAGAGATGTCAAATGTCCAGTCTCTTCTTTCCTGGTTAGACAATCTCATAGCTAATCCAGGGAGGAAGGATCTTGTAAATTATTCTTCCTTTTTTTGTGCAATCCTTCTCCTCCCAACTTTCCTTTCTCTTCCTCTAGTTGATGTTCTTGGTGAAAAATTATTTACAGATTTTGCGGATTTTCTTTTCCTCATTGTAGGTTAAAATCCCAACTTCCCTGTCTTGACATTGTTCAAGGTTAAAATCCCAAAAAATGTCAAATTCTTTGCTTGACAGGTTTTACAAGGGACGGTTAACAATTTGGACCATATCCAAAGGCATTTACCTTTTATGTTGGGGCCACAGTAGTGCTCTCTTTATAAGGGTGTGCCTAAGGACCTTGATCATATTCTTTGAAGTAGTTAGTTTACTGGTTTAATCTAGGATAATTTTTTGAAGATGCTCAGTCTTAGTTTAGCTTGGAATAAAGGTTGTCACTTTGTGATGGATGAGGTTAGTTTAGCTTGTATAAAGGTTGTCACTTTGGGATGGATGAGGTTCTTTCACACTTGCCTTTTAGTGATGAGGGTCAGATCCTTTGGTGTGCTAATTTTTCCCTTTTTTATCTCTGTTTTTTTTTTTTTTTTGCGATCTTGTGGGACCTTTAGCTAGGAAGGAATGGCAGGATTTTTAGGAGAGTTTAGAGGTCTTGAGAAAAGATGTGGCCTTTTGTTAGATTCAATGCTTCTCTTTGAGCTTCAGTCTCAAAAGACTGGTAATTTTCCATTAGGTTTAATTATCCAAGATTGGAGCCCTTTTTTGTATAGTTAGTGTAGATTTTGTTTTGGCTCCTTTTTTTTTCCAGGTTGTCTTTGTTATGCCACTTTGTATTCTTGCCTTTCTTTTCGATGAAAATTCAATTTTCTATCATTATATATACATACTCAAATGCCTATTCAAGACTCAGTAGAAGACAATTCAAAAGTCTTACTCCATGAACATGGACGCATGTTTTCTGACCAGCCGGAGTGGAACCGTATATTCTCAGTACAGGAACCTCGTTCACCTTCCGGCCTACAAAATTACAAATTAAATGGTACGAAATATATGCATTAGTAAACCCCAAAGCTAAGCTTGGACTCGAGAAAAAATAAAGGGGATAATATATAGTAAATAATATCTACTATCACGTTTTACACTTTCCATAATCAAGCTCAATTAGCACGGTCTAGAACAAACAGATAAGAATAGGATATAGAATTTCTCCCCATTATCATTGAGCATTAACTTCAGGTTATAAAATTAGCATAAAGAATCCTAAACCTGTCATTGACTGCCAAAACTAAAAATCAAAGGAAATTCACGGTCGATATGACAGTGGATAAACTAAGCAAACCATGACATAATGCGAAAGAGAAGTGAAGATTACCTTGAAAGCTACTGTAAGAAATGCCGAGGCCTGGAATTGGAGGCGCAAGGTAGTAATCAATAGAAACGATCCGCACACTGAAGACACTCGATTCTGATTGCGAATCCCCCATTGTCTTGCTTCCAATCACCGAAACGAAAACAGAGATGTAGAACCATTGATAACTAGATGGGAAGAACAGAAATCCATTGATGAATGAGTAGAAGAATTTGAGTTTGGTGGACTTCGCTGCACCAGACCCAATAGTAAATTGCTTCTGTTCGTGTTTAATTTGGCGCAAGAAAATGGCGCGGTGGAGAAGCCTTTTATATTGTGTAAATTCTGAAAACTTCCATCGCACTCTTTTGATACCAAATGAATCTGAAATTGCACTATGCACCACTGATGCTATTTAATTTGTAAATTTTCCCGATTCTTTTCGCAATTTGCAGTTGACCCCGATGTTTTCTGAAATTGGGTTAAAAAAAGAGGAATTATAATGGATAGTAAAAAATATTAGGATATTTATAAATATATTCATAGTTTTTTAGATTTGTAAATATAGCAAAAAAATTTAAAATCTAATTTTCATATTTTTTATTATTCAAAATTTACCCTCGTTGGTGTATCGGCAGGTATATCAATAATATATCTGATACATTTTATATTTGTATATTAATCAATTGATATATACTTAAAAAGAAATATATTAGTAGTATATTATCAATATACTGCTAGGTATATCAGTTAAATTATGTACTTTATGTATATTCGTAGCATATCATGGATATTTTTCATATTGGTATATCACTGATATACTTTATTTTAGATATGTTTATTTCACTGATATACCTAACATTGAGTATATCAGTGATATATAAATGAAATAAACACATATCATATGCGAGTTACTAATATACTATTGATCAACTTCATATAAGTATATCAATAGTATATTAATGATATATTCTATGTTAGGTATATTATTGGTCTATCAACAATACGTCACTGATAGGCTACTGACAAACTTCGTATTGAACAACGTCCGTGGAAAATAAAGTATATCAGTAGTGCACCAGTGATATAGTCTATATTAAGTATATATCATATGCAAGTTAATGATATACTCGTGATCAACTTCATATAAGTATATCAGTAGTATATCAATGATTTATTGTTTCTTAGGTATATATTAGTATATTAGTAGTATATTATTGATAGACTGTTGATATACTTCATATTGAAAAGTGCGCGAGGGAAATATAGAGGTATTTTTTTCTTTTCGCTCCATTCGTTTGGGTTGGGCCCTTTTGTTTTTTGCTATTTTTGCAAATTGGATAAACATATGACGCAACCACAATTTTTGTATATTTTTTTTGCTATTCATGCAAGTGGCCCTAAAAAAATTGGTATTATTTTCACATGCTATATCATTGTATTTTCAGTATAGTTCAATTGGTTAAAACATATTTTTTTAATTGAAAGGTTAAATGTTCGAATTCTCCACACACATTTATAGGGGTGTTATTCAGTTGGGTTGGGTTAAGTTGAGGTACTTTTTAGACCTAACCCAATTGTTCGGGTTGCAAATTTCTTCAACCCAAATAACACTTGTTAAGTAATGAACCCAACCCAGCCATGACACATTTGAATTATGTTGGTTTGAGTTGGTAGGGTTATATACTCAAAGTTATATTTTAAGAAAAAATTAAGTATTGATATGTAAACTATATTTATTTATTTTTAAATATTGAATTAAGACTAGCAACTTAATTTCAATTTATATTATGAATTTTTACCATCCAAAGACTTAAAAACTTACTTTAAAAAGTTGTTGAAGAATAAACAATATAATAATTATAGCATTAAAATAAATATAGGTACATATAGTTATAATATAAGTAAAAAAATATTTATGTTTTTTAAATTAATAAGAAGTTCGGGTTGGTTCGATTCAACCCAAACTAATTTTTTGTGAATCCATGAACCAACCCAATCTATAAAGTTTCTATTTATTTTAACTCAATCCAATTCAAATAAGTTGATAACCCAACTCAAACTGTAGAATTATAATAAGTTGATCGGATTTTTTAAACACCTCCACCCATTTGAATAATAGGAACACGAAAATACTGTTTAAAAAAAGAACGAAGTTGGAGAACAAATTTTCCTGATTTTTTTCATGAATGGGGACGGGTTGACCCTAATATCATTTTTTAATCCAATTATAACTAGTTAATTAATTGTATGTTTATTAACTTGTTTATATTGAATTAATAAAAAAAATATTGAATTTTTTTCAATTAGTTATTTAAATAGATAAAATAATACAAATACTAGTTTTAACATTAAAGTATATATATTTTTAATATAATTATTGATTTTTAATTGCTCTTTAATTTAAAAAATATGAAGTGGATATTTTTTTTCCATGGAGAATATGATCTTCGAAAATTTGTCCTTCAATGGAGAATTTTCGTCCTCGAAATGGAGAATAGGCAACAACGATGATGAAAATCTCCCAGAAGACCGAGATGAGGAGTGCATCCTCGCCCTTGCCCCGCATTATTGTCATTCCTAGTTTTCAATTGTGTTTGTGAACATAAATAAATAAATAAAATATGTCAATTGGTATAGGTTTTCCTTTAACAAATGCATCATAAACTCAATTCACTCTCGATTTAATTATGCGTGATTGATGTGCAACTAAGTAGAACAACATTGGGAAGTTTTCATCAATGACTATGGAAGATTCACTGTTGATCTATATATCTGTAAAACATGTGTATAACAAACACATTAAACTTTGTAGAGCACATGTCATGTCTGTAAATATAACATGAGTAGATGTCGTTATTTTAACCAAACACGTGTCGTCACATATAAGAATAGTTTACGATAAATATACAATGTTGAAATTGGACAAAGGTTGTCAACTCAAGCATAACTTAACTAGTCAATATATATATCATCGATCAAAATGTTAGGAATTCAAATCCTCACTCCCACGTGTTGTTTAATGTAATGCAAAAATGAGCACACTAAATCCTTCCCCACCACAAATTGCATGTTCAAAAATATTGTTTTTGAACCTCGTTCATTGCATTTTGTTCATGAGTTAATTCACTCGCAATGATTATTTCTTCAAGATGAATATAGTTTCTATACGGTCTCCTTTAAATGATACATGAATTAACCAACTAAGTCACACAAAATACATAAAATAAAGATGAAGAATTTGGTACAAAAAAGATAGACACAAAGCAATCAGATTAATTCTCAAATGCGTATAACACCCTAAGCTTTCATATTTTGTATTATAACACTATGTTTGATGTCCATGTTTACGAATTAATTTAATTATTTTTTTTGTAAATTACGATCCTAAATTTACTCTTACTTTTATTATTTGTTTGAATTCACAATTTTACATTTCTTTACTCTCTGTTTCAAAAAAGAATCCAAATTCGGCGGTCTTCGTCTCATCCACATTTGAAAAAGCCGCCGGATCTTCATCATCTTCCGGAAGAAAATTCCAAATGCTCCAGTTACAGGCATTTGAAGATGGGTGCTTAGAGAGTTAATCGACGAACAGGCGAGGTATTTCTACCATGTTCAGTCTTGATTTTCTTGCGTTTATAGTTTTTTATGAAAGCTGCATTGTGAATATCGTTCTCATCAATTGATTTTGCGGGTTACAGATAAACTTCAATGGCGCCTTCAAAAAAATCCACAAGTGTAAACAAAAGACCCCTTCATTCAAATGACCCCTCGGCCGAGAACAATTATAGGAGCTCGCAAAGAAGCAAGAAACGAGTAATGTTGTCCCGTCTCTTTTATGTTTTGAAATTTACAGTCCTTGGTTCTGAGATTTTGTTGCTTTCTAACTAGATCTTAGTTGTCCTTTTAGTTGTTAATGTGAATTTCTATTATTTCTCTCCATAAGATTAAGTTTGGAGACAGAATACAGGGAAGAATGGATTAGAGTGGTTTCTATGCAAATCGTCTATTTCAATTCTGACTTTAGTTTCAGGACACCCCTAGAGTATATGTCAGTAATTTACTAAATTTAAGGGGTATGTGAAACGGTGCAGGTGTTAATACACTGATATTACAAAGTGCCTCATGAAAAAGTTGACAAATCTCATATCTGTGAACCTGATTGTTATGTTGTCTTTTATAACCTTCTGACAGAAGAAGAAATTGTCTGATAAGTTGGGACCTCAATGGAGCAAGGAGGAAATTGAGAATTTTTATGAAGCTTATAGAAAATATGGACAAGACTGGAAAAAGGTACGTCTGTTTATAGCACTTCAATTAATCCTTCAATATTTTGTTTTCTGTCATGCACCAGATCTAATGTTCATATATATATATTTTATTATTTTCCTCTTTACTGTCTTCAGGTGGCTTCTTCTATGTATGATAGATCAATTGAGATGGCAGAGGCTCTTTACAATATGAACAGGGTATGTTAAGTCCTTCTCTGCTAGCAAGTTCACACTGATTTTTTACTTGGCGGTTATCTTTATGACGTGCTCTCCCCCTCAGTTTATTGCATGAGCAATAGTTTAATATCAGGCAATTTAAGGGCTTAATGTTGCAATGTTGCTTATTTTTTTGCATAATTTGACTTCTTCCTTTTCGTATATATATGTCATGACCTGTGATATTGGTTTTCTTCTCACTGATAATTGTGGTTTCGTATGCTAAGTTCCTCAATGGTTCATAGAATTTTGATAGACTAGTGCTGGTTCATTTGCTTTCATTTATTATGATTGAATTGCTCTATTTGTCACCTTTGCAATGGTAAATGCACTAACTTTTTGGGCCAACATGAGCATAGCTCATTGGTAATTGGCACCTTCTCCTTCCCTTGAGATAGGAGATTCAAATACGGAGAGCCCTTAGGTAAAATTAAAAGATTCTAGGGTCTAGCTTCTCTTTCTTATCTTCTTGTTGATGTTTTCATCAAGGGGATACGGCTAAGGAAAAAACGTAATTGAGGATGACCAAATGTGAAGGGTAAGGTCTGTCATACTCATTTATAATTTGAAAATGACAAGATTATTCTTGGCAGTGAGTAGTTATTTGAAGCTCATGAAGATTATTTTTGTGTTCAACAGGGTGTTTAGTCTCAAATCTAATAGAGCCAAAATAAGCATGGTCACAAAAATAGGATACGGACAAGTCATTGACATGTTTACTGAATTATAATCCTATTAAATCACCGGTGAATCCAAACACTTAAAGTTGAGGGTTTATAATAAATTTAATCATTTATTCATACTTTAACATTCTTTCTCACTTGTGGCTTGAAAATTAGCACAAGGCTCAATAAGTGGGTATCAATATCTAATTGAAGGCCCAACAAGTGTTTATTAATATTAATTGGGTAGGAAATGACATTACAAGGGTTCAAACACAAGGTCCTGATGGAACCAACAATCAAAGGAGACAATTTCCAATAATCCTCAAAGAAATGTTTATTATGAATCAAAAGGTAAGTTACTAGCAAATGATCAACCCTCTATTTTTAGGGTACTAATGGGTTAACTTACAACGTACTAACTACATAAACAACTAACTAAAACAATTAACCATTCAAATGAAAGTTACAAAATAGTTACTAATTATGCTGCATCAATTCTCTCCCTCTTGAAAAAAAAAAAGAACTTGCCCTAGAGCTTACAAGATAGCAAAGTCAGGAATCTTGCTTCAAAACTACTTTTGATAATTGGAATAAACTCCAATCGAGTATATTGCTTTCAGCTAAAACTTCAATGCAACATTTTATCAAACTTCCGAATAATTATAAATTTATAAACTTGTTCCCTTGGCTCTTTGGGTTCTTGAAAAAACATGATTTCTAAACTGAAAATCTCCACCAAGATCCTCGAAGTTCTGTATTTAACTCCAAGATTTATTCAATTCACATCTATCTTGATTATCTACTTTGTTGCTCAATCAAAAAAAAGATAAGGGAGTGGACTCCATTTCATCATAACATTGTAGCTCCTTTTTGGTTGATTCTTCAATTTCAGCAAAGAGTTTTTCCAAGCAAAACTAGAATTCATCATTTTCCTCCTCAAACTATTTATCAAATCCATGAAAAGATTCTTCCTTTACATTCTTTGACATTGTTTGATCATTACCATCATCAAAGTAGTCTAAAAACGAACGAAAAAACTTCTATTCTTTGGTGGAACAATTGGAATTTTGAACCAAGAACCTTCCATTTTTCCATTCTTGGAGTTTATCTTGATGAAAAGGGTTCATAACAATTTCTTGAAGGCGTGTTCTCTGTTCTTGCCTCTTGGAGCATTTTTGCTTGTGTGACTGGTCGATATTGCTGTTCAAGGTGGAGATTATTGTCTTTTCCTTCTCCTTGACTATTCAAATTTGGTTGACTCAAGATCAATTGATCCAGTTGTCTCGTCATTGTTCCCAACAACCCTTTCATCTCAACAATGCTTCTTTGAATTTCTCTAAGAGAAGCTTCAACTGACAGCAAAGAAGCAATTGATGTTCTTGGTGAAAAAATTGTTTGTAGATTTTGGTGGAGTTCCACTTCAAACTCCCTACTAGATAGAATTGCATCATATCTGGAGGTGGCTGTCATCTTCCTACCCATTAGGCCTTCTCACAAAGTTGCTCTGATACCAATTTGATGGAACCAAGCTTCAAAGGAGAAAATCTCCAAGAATCCTCAAAGGAATGTTTATTAAGAATCAAAAGGTAAGCCAATAACAAAAGATTAACTCTCTATTTATAGGGTACTAATGGGTTAATCTTCAAGCTACTAACTAGGTAAACAACTAACTACAAATTAACCATTCAAATGAAAATTACCAAATAATTACTAATTATGCAATGCTACACTAGACATTTTGCACTGATACTATGTTAAATCACCAATGAACCCAAAAGCTCAAGCTAATGAGTTATAGTAAATTTAATTATTTATTAATACTAACATTTATAAATATTTTTGAATAATTTTATATTACTATTAGCTTAGTGGTAGAGTGTGTCCTTATTTCTTTTTTAGTTTACAATATGTAACAAAAAAGGTGATTAATATGCAATACTTCAAGAGGCTGATGAAGTTGACTACTTATTATTAATGATTGAATTTTTATATCAAAAGACTACAAAAATTCAAAAACCAACTAATCATTTTTCTAGATAATTTAACATTTTTTGAAAAAAAAAATTAAAATCAATTTTCTATGCACTTATATACTTTAAAACAAGTTTGATGTTTTTCACTCGTAAAACTCATTATTTCTCTTTTCTTAAGTCTATTAATGTTTTCAAAAATAAAAGGAAAGAAAGAAATAAATGTAAATAAAAATTTTAACGCTTCCATTCAAGTGTTCAATAGTCTTTCAATATATGTTCATTAGTATTCACATATTTAACAAAAATCTGACTTGTGTCTAACTCATGTCTGATGTACACGTGTCCAACAAGTGTTCATGTGTTAGATTGTCCAATACATGTCAAATATTTTTTTTAATAAGAAACCGAACTTTCATTGAAAAAAAATGAAAGAATACAAGGGCATACAAAAAAAATCAAAGTCCACAAAAGGAACCCAATTAAAAGAAGGGGTTCCAATCAAGTAAAATGAGACCTAATGGATAATTACAAAAGGCCTTCGTCATTGGAGCCCAAAAGAAAACATAGAATCTGACAAGAGACTAAACATCACAAGGGACCTTTCACTTCCTCGAAAGATTCTATTATTTCTCTCACTCCATA
This sequence comes from Trichosanthes truncata, assembly GCA_033996785.1. Taxonomy (NCBI): domain Eukaryota; kingdom Viridiplantae; phylum Streptophyta; class Magnoliopsida; order Cucurbitales; family Cucurbitaceae; genus Trichosanthes; species Trichosanthes truncata. The sequence continues at coordinate 37,799,583 of JAWPNB010000004.1, read as the reverse complement.
ACCCCCACAAAATAGCACAAACCCCCGTAGGCCATAAGAAACACCTCTTCTCACGTACATGTCAAACATGGGCGTATTAACTGAACCAAAATGTATTTCATAGGTTGTGAGAGTTTGTTTTGGTCTTGATGAAATTTCCAGGAGTTTATTTAGTGGTGCTAGACTCTCTAATGGGCATCTTGGTGGCTTGTTCTATCTCTCATCTTTCCCTTTGTACTTTTTGTCTCCCAAAAAATGTTGTGCTTCATGTTTAAGCCCCAGGAGGCTGTGGTGCCTAATTGCACCTTGTGCTTTAAAGAACACTAGTTACCAATCTGATTGAAAATAATGAATTAACTTTTTTAAGGAAAGAGTGGAAGCAAGTGGAGTGTTGTTAGTTGTCAAGTGAGAAATTGTACCTAGTTGAATAGTTTTGGGGTTTATGATATTGGTAACTTGGTCAGTAGAATTTTTGTGCAATGATTCCTTTAGGGATTCTTTCTCAAGAGCAGTTTACTGGGCCATAAGGTTATTTTAAGCAGTATGGTTTATACTCTTAATGATTGGGACTCAAAAGTTGTTGCTGCCTTGTTTACCCGTTGGAGCTCTTGGAAATTTGTTTGACTTCCTTGGTTCAAGCTTTAGTTACCCTTTCTTTTGATGATAGGAAGCATATTTATCTTTAGGAGGATAAGTTCATTGCTGCCTCCCTCTTTCTTGGCAGTTTTCCCTCGTCTTTACTGCCTCATCTCATTGAAATGAAAACCTATTGCTTCTTTATCCTCTCCTTTGATCAATTTTCATTTCAGGTTGTCTTCCCTTTTGCTATTCTTCAAGTGGCTTCATTCTAATCTGGTGGATAAAAGAGTTGGGGTTTTAATACATCATGTACTTTTACTTTTCCTTAGGACTAGTCAACGGCCTTTCTTCATAATAATTTTTCCTTCTCTCTTTAAATGGTGAAGTTTTCTTTCAGTCACTGATAAGCTATGCAATACGCTTTTCTTTGGTCCTTAATTTGAGCTGCTTTTGATTTTGTTATGCCTTTGCTTTCCAGGCATATCTCTCCTTGCCAGAGGGAACTGCTTCCGTTGTTGGTCTTATAGCGCTGATGACAGATTACTATAATGTTATGGTGAGAGTATATTATGTTTTTATTGTCAGAAACATAAAATTGTTACTGAACATCTTAATTGGGCTTTGTGTTTGTCTCTTTCACGTCTTTGGTTTTGTTGTTTTGATTAAAAAAAACAGATAGATTTGTGTCTAATTCCGTTAAATAAGTCCAGCTACCAAAGCAATCATCTATTTGTAAAGTAAAAGTATGGACACTTTGAGACTAGTCTCTATTGCACTTTTACCATACTCACATTACTCACAAGCTCAACTGAGAGTACAAACTTCTATTTATAGGCAAAGGTTCCTAAGGGCTGAAGTAATAAGAAACATTTCTTTAGATTTTTCTTGGGAGAAGATTAGATTCTTCAAGAGTATATTAAGACTAGAGAAATTCTCGCTGGAGCTCAAATAAAAGATACCTCTCAAGTTCAAGATATTTCTAGATTAGTTTGAAATGTTTTCTAAGATCCTCCAAGATAGTTCTAGAATAATTAGTGTTGCATATAACTTGAATATTCCTTGTCAACAATGCTGCACTTACTTTTACATTTCCTTCAACTTTAACTATTCTAGATATCTTTCTCACTCTAAGTTGTTATCGAAACTCTACAAATTTGATGCATTCAATCCTTTTGTGAATGCCTCCTCACTTTGGTCTTGCGCCTCCCTGCATTTCCTTTCTCTCTTCAAAATTCTCACCAAGGAGTTGCTTTCTATGGAAAAGAAAGTTGGAGACTTCAAGTGGGAAAAATCTAGTGAAGTTTTCCAGGTTTTCTTCTGATCATTTACCACTAATAATATTTCATGTTAAATACAAGAAAGAAAGCTTCAAATAAAGGTAAAAATAATCTAGCCTAACCAAATTCTATATTTTAGGACTAAAAGATTACATGATAAAAGAAAGATATTTCCCTAATTGTAAATGGAATGCCCTAACTTTGACATTAATTTACAACACTCTCCCTCCAGATGGGTTGTATATATCATACAATCCCAACTTGTCATTCAAATATTTAAAGCTAAGCCTTAGGAAAGAGTTGGTGAGGATGTTTGCTAACAATTTCACCCAGTTTTGTCCTACATATAGTAGGATGCAGAAAGTTAAGGAGAAGACACGCGATATGGAATGGATGCAGAAATCTCTACTAGATGAGAGCTCTCAGTTGAAGATGAGCACATAATGGGTTATTGATTAACATCAGTAACTCCAAGGAAGAGGCAATAACGGCCAAGACTACTGTTGAACACCAACATAGAAGGCAGGCCTAAACACCTGTGTAGAAAAAGGAAAAAAAGAATTTTGTCAATGGCAAGCATGAAAACAAATAATGAACATTGCGAAGGTAGGCGCGAACATGAGCTTTGTTGATGATGGTATTGTGGAAGGTACTAGCTTCGTTGTCAAAGAAAGAAACTCATTCGACGAAAACATTGGGAAGCTTTGTGAAGAAGGACCACGAAGAAAATTGTGAAGCTATGTGAAGAAGGGCCACAAAGATGAAGCTGCCGTGCAGAGGAGGTCATCTGAGTTTGAGAGTATCGTTCTATAGTGGTGGTTATGGCTCGGTGACAGTGATAAAGATGGTTGTTCTTGTGGTGTTTTTTCGATAAAGGAAACAATTTCATTGATGAATGAAATAAAGGAGATGAGACTCCGAGCACCTATTGGTGAATTACAAGAAGACTCTCCAATTGGAGATTAAAAAGGATAAGCTATAATGACAAAAAGGTTGTAAATGCCTACACCAAGTAAAAGCAATAGAAAACACATTGTCTATAAAACGTTCAAAAGGAGAAGGAGAATCCCTGAAGTTTCGACCATTTCTCTCCAACCAAAGAATCCATAGAAAAGCCCGAACAAAAGCAAGCCATAAAACCTTCTTTGTTCCTGTGAAAGGGTGACCTACCAAAACCACAGAGAGAAAATCGAATATGTTGTTTGTGAAAGGCAAAGGCCAACCAAAGGCTTCCAACAAATGACTCCAAAAACGATAAGCAAAAGTGCAATGTATAAATAAGTGTCCAGAAGATTCTGCCTGTCGTCTACACATAAAACAACAATCTGGAGAAAGAGCCATATAAGGCATTCGTCGTTGCAATCGATCATTTGTATTGACTGCTCCCAAACTAAGCTCCCAAAGAAATATTTTAATCTTCTTTGGATAATTATCCTTCCAAATCACAGAATAAAGATCTTTCAAGCAAGGGTCATCAATACCCACCAATCTCTCTGTGAGTGATTTAACAGAAAAAATCCCAGATGACTCTAAAGGCCAATGCCAAGAATCTAAAGAATTTTGAAGTCTGATCGGAGTCAAAATGTTTGAAAGGATGGCCCATTCAGAGGTTTCCTGATCATTCAAATTACGTCGTAGTTGTAAATCCCATGCTAAATCAGAGTCATTCCATACTTCTGCCACCATACTAGATTGGTTCATAGAAAGCCTAAAAAGCCGAGGAAAAGCAGTAGCAATTGGACCACAGTTCAGCCAAAAATCTGTCCAAAAGAGAGTAGAAGATCCATCCCCAAGGCGACGACGTGCTCTAGAAGCAATCAACTCCTGTATACTACTAATAGATTTCCAAGGTGACTTATGAGAAGCAAATCTGATGGGTTGTGGCCAGCCATCTCCAAGGACAGAACCATAATATTTCTCAACAATAAGCCGCCTCCATAAGGAGTCCTTTTCATGAGCAAAACGCCAAATCCACTTGGCCAATAAGGCTGTATTACGATGCTGAAAATTGCCAATTCCAAGACCTCCCATTAGTTTAGGAAGTTGTGTTGTTTTCCAATTCACATTATGAACACCTCCATCACCTCGAGAGCCCTCCCAAAAAAAATCCCTGATTATCTTGTCTAAAGTATGTACCACTTTAGCAGGAATTTTAAACAGAGACATATAATAAATTGGCATGCTTGAGAGGGTAGCTTGGATTAAGGTATGACGACCACCCTTAGAAATGAAGGCATATTTCCAATTGTGTAATCTCTGTTTTATTCGCTCAATAACAGGCTGCCAAAAAGATGAAGACTTTGAATTCCCTCCCAAAGGCAAACCAAGATAAGTGTTGGGCCAAATACCTTGTTTACAACCAAATGAGGCCAACATCCAGTCCATTTCAGAGGAGTCAATATGGATCCCCAAAAGTTCACTCTTGTTTAAGTTGATCCTTAAACCAGAAGCACATTCAAAAATTTTAACCACTTGAAAAAGATGAGACAGTGCATCCCGATCAGAAATAGAGAAAAGAAGAGTGTCATCAGCAAATTGCAAATGATTTATGAACAAGGACTGTGAACCAATAGGATGAGTAGAAATAAGACCCAAATTTGCACTATGAGCCAGAAGACGACTTAGGCAATCAGATACTAAAATAAAGAGAAAGGGTGAAAGTGGATCACCTTGACGAATGCCACGAGACGGTATTATTTTCCCTCGAGGTTTACCGTTAATAATTATAGAGTAGTTAGCACTACTAATGCACCCTCGAATCCATTTCCTCCAAATATGACCAAATCCCTTTGCTTCCAACACTGCATCTAGGAAATCCCAATCCACAGTATCAAAAGCTTTTTCAATATCTAGCTTTAAAACCACACCTTTCTTCTTCTTAAGAGTCCAATCATCAATAATCTCATTGGCCATTAGTGAAGCGTCAAGAATTTGTCTATTAGCAACAAAGGCTAATTGGTTTTCTGCAATGGTAGAAGATAAGACCAACTTCAACCTATTAGATAAGATTCTGGCAACAATCTTATAAGCACATGGAATGAGACTAATAGGACGAAATTCAGTAACTGACTTGGAGGCAAGCTTCTTAGGGATTAAGCATAAATAAGTTTCATTCATCGAAGCATTAATAACCCCCGATGAATAAAAATCATTAACCATATGCAAAATATCATGCTTAAGAGTTCCCCAAAAAAATTTAAAAAATTCAGCAGTGAAACCATCAGGGCCTGGAGATTTGCCATTCCCTAAAGAAGAAACAGCCTGGAACACCTCATTTTCTGTAAAAACACCCTCAAGACCTGATGCTTGTTCAGAACTAATAGGATTCCAGTCAACATTCAGTGGCAAAAAACGTTGTTGGCTATCTTTAGTGTACAACTTTGAATAAAAATCAATAAATTCAGCTTCGATAGCAGATGCTGTTAACAGGCTATTACTTTCTCGTGAAAGAATTTCAGTGATTGTATTTTTCCTCCTTTTGGCAGCCAAAAGTCTATGGAAAAACTTAGTATTCTCATCCCCCTCTTTAAGCCATTGTAATTTACATCTTTGTCTCCAGTAAATGTGGTCTTGTGCAGTCAAAACTTCAATTTGTTCTCGAATCAAACTACGAGAGTCAGATTGAGAGCGAGTTAAAGCAACTGTGTCCTCTAAAATATCTAACTGCTGTAATTGGGAGACAAGAGAATGGAGTTTGTTGACATCAAATTGATAGTTTTTACTCCATTCCTTAAGAATAGCCTTAAGACCCTTAAGCTTCATCATCAAACCATGGCCAGGCCAACCTACAGTTGGGTTCTGAATCCACCAATCCTCCACCACATTCTTGATGGATTTATTCTGCAACCAGGAATTTTCAAATCTGAATGGGCAAGGTCCCCACGTAATATCCCCAAAATTGAGAAGCAGAGGAAAATGATCTGAAGTAGTTCTGTCCAAACGTCTCAGATTAACTGAACCAAGCTTGTTAGAGCATCCATCTGTAATAAAAAACCTGTCCAACAGAGATAAGTATTGAGTAGTCCCAAAACTTGACCAAGTATAATGGCCATTTTGCATTGGAATGTCAATCAGGTGGTAACGAGAGATCCATTGATTAAAGGTGTTCATACTTCTACTGACTGAGTGATCATGAGATTTCTCCCAAGTCCAACGAGTGACATTAAAATCACCACCTATAATCCATCTATCGCCTCCAAGACCAGCCAAATCATCTAATTCCTGCCAATAATCTTCACAAAAATCATTTCCAGAAGGCCCATAAACTGCCGTGAGCCAAAAAGAAAAACCATCAGTTAAAAAAACATGAACAGAAAGCGTATATAAACCCTGAATGACCTCCTTGATTTTGTGATCTGGCTCACTCCAAAGAATAAGGATACCACCCGATGAATTAACAGCATCAAGAGCTGTCCAGCCAATATGTGTAGAACTCCAAATTGATTTAATCAAATGATGGTCAGTGGAAGCTAATTTAGTTTCCTGAAGAAGAACAATTCCTGGGTTCTGTTGTTGTATGGATTTTTTAATTAAAGCTTGTTTCCGCCAAGAACCAAGGCCCCTTACATTCCAATTCATAATTTTCATAAACCATCTGAAAATCCCTCCACAATAGATAAGGTGGCAGATTTATCATAATGAACTGTTGACTGTAAGTTCTTTAATTCTCGCTGCAATCTGTTTTTCTTCTCAATGGTAGGTAAGGGCTTTTTTTTTGGTTTCGGAGAAATGGGATAGGGTGGTATGGCCATAATGTATAGTCCATGTTCATTAAGGTATGAGGCAATTTCACGAAGACCAAATGAGGGAGAAGAGGATGAAGGTAAGTTAAACTGGGGATTTTTAAGAGAAACCGAGGGTGGATGAAGGAAGTTTTCAACCTGTGGTTTGTTTAACAGATCAGTTGGCAGTGGGCTCAAATCTGTAGGGATAGGTGGGAGAATTTCTATGGGTTGGCCCAAATCAAGCGTGGGTTCATCTCCAAAGACAGCTAGGTCAAAAGGTTGTGGCTGGAATTCTTGGGTCGAATGGATTGAGTTTGGGCTGGATAAATAAGCTTCTGTATCAGAAGCTTGAAACGGGAGTCCCGGATTTATGGGAGATGTGGAATGGATGGTTCCAATTTTAAGGGCAGGAATTAAAGGGTCAACTGATGGTTCTTCATTAAAGGAAATTGTCGAAAAGGTTGGCTGAATAAGGGCAGGTGAAAAGGGGTTTGTGGGGCCAGCTAATGAGTTGGAGAGAGAAGGGTCAGAATGTTTATTTAGGTCGGCCAAAAGAGGGAGTTGAGTCAAAATGTTTATTTTTGGAATGGGAGGAAAATCAGGTTGTACAGAATCCAGAATTAAAGCTTGCTTACCTTTTTTGATTGTCAACTCATGAGAGAATCTATTAATTCCTTCATCTATTGCTGGAGTTTCCAAAATAGCCTTTTCCGGTTGAAAATCATCATTAATAACCTTGATTGGTGGAGAATCCAAATTAATTTCCTCGCGAAGATTGCTGTCAGCCCTAGTACCATCCGTTACACCTTTGATTTGGACGGAAATGGGCACACCGGTGAGGGATTCCGGCAGGTTGAGAGTGGCGGGGATGAAACCAGTATCATTCTTCTTGATTTTTAAGCGAGCTGCATAAAGATTAAGCCATCGATCGGTGTGATTCGAGACTTGTAGAAAACCACCACATTGATCACCTATATATTTAAAGATAGGTTGTGTCCATAGATTAGGGGGAAGATCTAAAACATCAATCCAGCCTCCAAATGAAGTTATCATTCTGTCCTGAAGGAAAGAATTTGTGGTAAAGGGTGTAAATTTTAAGCAAAGATCTTCTATTATGACCCAATCAATGTTGGAACAAAACTCCTTAACCTTATTTGAATCATACACATGAAGCAAAGCTTTGGTGGCTTGAACAGGATTTATTGTACATCGAATGGAGAAGAACTTCTGAAGGGTAGCTCGGATTTTTGGCCAAGAATCTTTCTGAAATTTACGATGGACAATTAAAAGTTTTACACGATCATCCAATGTTGTGGTTTGTGAGGAGGAGCTTGCTGGAACAACCACTTTAATTGGTTTTTGGATAGCAGCCTTATAAGATAAAGGTTTTGGTTTGGTGTTTTTATGAGCCTCACCAGGATATTATGAGATAAGAGAGAAAAAAGAGAACCAACCCTGTTTCTTATCTTCGGAGGGGATGATAAGCTTGCGTCTCTCACCAGTATAGGTGAGTTGTGTGAGTTCAACAAAGTAACCAAATTTGTTACTAAGTTTCTCCAACCAAAATGTGTCATTGGAGTTCTTTAGTTTCCTAAAGAATTTGTAGGAGCAGGGATCTTTGCAGAGGCCATCAAAAGAAGAAGCTAACCAGTCAAGGGTGTTCCAAGTGAGGGATAAGGAATGTGTGGAAAATCTGCCACGTTCGGTAATCTTTGCTTTGCTTCCACGAGAACTTTCATCAAAAGCTATGGAGAAGGTTTTGCAGTCAATGAGGACAGAACGGGTGGAGTGATTCCATGGTGTAGGTTGGAGGCGGTTGGTGTGAGCCATGAAGCTTCAGTAAGAAATTTTTATTGGCTTGCCATGATGCTGCTACTTAATCTAGTAGTTGATGGTTGTTCTTGTGGTGGCTAGTGTTTTTAAGAAACTAGGATTTATTTTGTTAATACTCTAATACTATGAAGGTTTTCAGTATTTTTTTTAATTATTTACCACTAATAATACTCCATGCTAAATACAAAAAAGAAAGCCTCAAAGAAATGTAAAAATAATCTAGCCTAATAAAAACCCTAAATTTTAGGACTAAAAAATTACAAGATAAAGGAAAGATATTTTTCTAATTTATTATTTACAAGAATGCCCTAACTTTGATATTAATTTACAACAACTAACAATGTAAAAGGTCATGCTCTTGTCATCTTTGCTTATCTATAAGAAAACTCTATTGTTCTTCTTAAACAATATTTTCCATAAAAAACAGCCTTGACTACTCTGAGCTAAATAACTTTATTTTGTCCTCAAGATAGTCCCCTATCAAAAGCTGCACAAAAAACTCTCATATGGATTAAAGATTACACTACCCAAGGATTAGATTGAAAATCTTGAATAAGAATCAATAAATTTACTCAAGGATTGACATGTAGTGAGCGAGACCTCCCTAGATCTTCCCCCTACATCATTCCATTAAGAGCAAGAAAAGTATTAAGCTTTCTTCTTATAGCAAGAAAAGTATCTCATCTCCTTTTTTTGGTACATTCCCCTCTTTTTAATTTGTCTCTTTTCTTATAAAAAAAAAGTATAGGAGACCAGATAAAAGAATTGACTGTATTGAATGACATGGGTTTCCAAAACATAGTGTTAAATATCCCTTGATTATTCTGGGCCAATCTGTGTATAATATTTACAAAGACATATATCTACTATTAATCATGCTATGTATAGTCTTATTTACAAGGTTCTTCTGAGATGAGATTGCTCCTGGCATGGATACTGTCTTTTCTTTCTTTATTTTTTGAATCTGTAATCAATTTATTTGCCAGGCATAGGTAAACTTGGAATTAGCACGTATGTCTTAAACTTAGAAGCTCTTTTATCTTTTAATGGAAGGATAAGAGATGGAAACTGTATTCTCTCTCTGTGGCCAAGTTTCAAATGGATAAGTAGATAACTTATCAGATGATCTTTGTTTACAAACTTTGTTCAATTTCACTTTTTTGTCAATTCATTTGCTTAGAAATTTTAATATAGTCAATTGATAAATTGACAGGAAGGTAGTGATAGTGAACGTGAGAATTATGATGCTTCAGGTTTTCAAGAACTTCCAAAGACTAATCAAGGAAAAGTTCAAATGAGTTTCTCAAATGAAGACCATTTTACTAGTCATTCAGTTGCAGCAAGTGGTGGATGCCTGTCTTCGCTTAGGAGTTTATATTATGGTAAGACCATATTAAAATGCTACTGTGCATGAGGGGCTGTTTTCCTTGTTTTCTTTTATGCTTTTAGTGGTAAATAATATATTTAATGGGTTGGCATCTCATGGAGGCTTGAAAAACTATGCTTCCTCATAATTCTAGGAGAGCTCAAAATACATCCTAAAATATCCGTTTGTTGCAATCCTCCAAATACCCCATGAGGTAGCACAAACAGCGTTGCACTGAATAGCCTTAATTCTACACTTGTATGGATGATCTAGTAGGAGAAGACTGAGGGCCCCATTAATGGAGCTAGGTTCTCTATAAATTCAGGAAGGCCAAACAGTATCCCCCTAAGAAAGGTGGAGAAAGAGTACAGGGTTTTTTCTTGATAAAATGAAAATTATACATAAAGTTACACAAGCTTCCAAACAAGAACTTATTCGAATCAACCTATAACCTAAAACTTACGTGAAAAACTGAAAACTGAGCCTAGAGACCAATAGAGATCAATAAAAATAAATAAACCCAAGAAACCTCAACCAAGAACATCCACTGAATCTAAAAACCATCATGCAAAACTGCACAACCGAACACTTTAAAATCTAGAAAAAGAACTTGACAATCTATATCTCCAGCTCCAAAGAATACTATCAATTTTGAGTGCCAACAGCAACATCTTTTCTCCGAACAACAGCAATGACTGAGGCATCTACAAACCAAGATCGCATCAACATAATTAAACCGTCACAGATGGCACCTTGCCTGAACTTTCTCCACTGTATTAAGCCCAGTCTGAGAAAAGAACCACAAAAGAACTTTATATTCTTTGGGTTACTTATGTAAAAGAATGTGGTCTGATGTTGACATGCCCTGTGATCTTGATTTCTAATCTGTATTCTTGTCACGTTGTATTTTGTGTTACATTCACTTTTGACTTATCATATGCCGTTTAGTTGATGTCCTTTTCATGGTTTTTAGGAAACTATGCTAATGCAGGAGTTAATATTATGATTTAAAGACAGTTTACGGTTATGAGGACAAAATTCTTACTAGTAAACTGTCATTAGTGGGATTGGGGTTGCTAAAGCAAACTGCCACTCTGTTGGCAGTGTATCTTCCATACAGGGTTGGAAATTCTTTTTGGCAACCTACACTGTAGTATTAATCTGTTAATACTTTCCTTGGGTATATTGTTCTTCTTTCTTCTAATTAGGAATATGTAGAAAAAAAGCACGAAATTAGTTTGAATATTAACTATTTCTATACATGTTGATGATAGATATGATAGTGCTCTTTTCCTGCCAATAAAAATGTTTTTTTTTGAGCTGAAACCCTGGCTTTTTTTTAGCTGAAACATAAATTCTGATAAATATTTTCTTGCCAATAAAAACGCTGCAAAAATGTTTTTACAATTCTCCTATAACAAGATTAACAGGGCGTAATTTTTCTTAAACCCTGGCTGTGACAATTTGTGCTATTAACTTCATATAGGTAACCAACCTCATGTTGTGCGGAAAAGGACACCTCGTGTTCCTATTTCATATTCAAATGAAAGAGATGAATGGGAAAACCATGCTTCTGGAAATAAAAGTTCGCAGAAGTCAGAATTTCATGTTAATAGTGATGAAGTTGCACATGGTGCCACATTAGCTTTGGCTGAAGCCTCACAAAGAAGAGGCTCTTCCTCAACATCTGTGCCTTGCAAAATAAAAGAGAACATGAAATCCTCATATGAGGTAGTGGAAGAATGGAATTTCAGTATTTATTGAAGTTTCTTTCAGTAATATTATTGTTTGCTAGTAGTATTATGCCTAATATTCTAATTGTTTATGCAATTAGCACCCACGCTCTCCTTTCTCACTCTTCGAAGATAGTTGGAAACAGTTCAAGCTTCATGATGTTAACTTGGACTAAGACTGGTTTCAGGTCAGTGGAGGACGTAAAGGAACACCAATTGAAAAATATGGTTATGATCCTAGCTCCTTAGTAGATGTAGAATTTGCAAGGACAGTTAAAGCTCACCACAAGATGAAGAAACGGTACAGAAAGAAGAAAGTTTTAGCCGATAAAAACAGGCAGTTTCATCAAAGTGTCGATTATTTAACAGAAAATAAACCTGAAGCATCTAATATGGATGGCATATGCAGCCTCAGTGTTATAGAAGGAAAAGTTGATACTGAAATTTCAAATGCAGAATGTGAGCTATCATCTTCACTAGTTCAGAGAAAGAAAAGCAGGAAGCTGTTGCGTGGAGGTAATTTTGTTGCTCTAGTTCAATCCGTAGTGCTCTACGCAATGATTATTTTACATCTTAGTTGAGGAAAGAGTCAACCATCCAATTTCTGTGGTTGCTAACTTGCTAAAGTTGTGGTTGTTCATTTTCAAGATTATCATTGGTAGAACAGAAATGTAATATTGTTCTGAGCTCTTTCTGGTTTTTTCATAAAAAAAAGTTACTAATTTGCGGTTTTTCTGAATAGATGAGAACACTGCTTTAGATGCTTTGCAGACCTTAGCTGATTTGTCTTCCATGATGCCATTTACTGCTATGGAATCAGGTAAGTGCATACTTGTTTGTTCTAATTTATCCTAATTTTGGAGTGTGATATGATGGCTTGATGTTCATAATAAATTTATAAATTTTCATAGAGTTAACATTCTTGGTTGGGCAATGTACTAAATGCTCCTGCTTGTAGTATAGACACGAAACTTAACATTATTGAATTTGAAAACTAAACCACGCTCTGCTATACTTTACAATGTTGTATTTCCCTCTAAATGTACTTCTAGCTCATTACTTGTCGGGGTGGAACTAATCTCTCCTCTTTTTCCACTGCACCTTTTCAATTAACCATCCTTTTTTTATGTCAACTAACTTTTTATATTCCTCCCATTTTCCCTATTTTTCTCTTTTCAAATTTAACCCAAACGCTTATAAAATAACAAAGACTCTAAAAGGATGACACAATATAGCCACAAATCAAATTTAATTGAATCTACTGTTCTTTTTGGTGCTGTTTGTGTTTCTTCACAATGTTCCAGTTGGTGTGCTCTTTATCTGCTTATTGAAATTGTTATTGATGGATGGTTAAACACATAATTCTGTCAAGTAACATCTTACTCCTGTAACAAGCTCTTAGGAGTACTGCCTTTCAATGTCATTAAAACATGCTATGTACTTACTGTAATAATCTGCCATTGACATTTGATAATTGCTTAAGCTACTTTTACTTCCTAATTGGTCATTACTTTTTGATAATTCTACCAGTAGTAAAAGGGGAATTGTATGGATGAAGCTAAAGACGCAGACATGCTCATTAGACAGTTGCAATTCTTATCTAAATACTTTATTTGCCTCCTTAGTTTGAGAATCATGATTTATCAAACCTTAAACTTGCGATGTTTCTTCCAATATAAGCTTCCTTATTTTGTTAACGTATGATGGCCTTTTTTTATATGATTCATCTGTTACCTATGTCCTCTCGTATTTAATCCATTATATTTTATCATTGTTGATCTTGCATCAAGAAGCATCTGTGCAAATTGTGGAGGAAACTGAATCTTTCAGTTTGGAAGACAAATCTTGTATTCCTGAAGCTACATTATCGGCCCGAAGTAGAGATAAAGGAAAGCAAACCATGGTTAATGAAATGTCCAATGTTGAGGATACAGGTTATGAGAAATCTAAACCTGGAAGGGGCTTGTCAATTGATGTTGTTTCTAAAAAGAAAAACCAGCTCGAACATCCTGGCACAATGAGGAAAGGAAAACGTAACTTTGTGGCATCACACCAATCCATAAAACTTGTAATTTTCAACGTGAAAGCTTCTTTCTTTCTAATGCTCCTTTTGAAAGCTGTCTGTCTCCTTGATTTTGCAAGTTTTTATCTGATGTATAGAGCATACAAAAAACTATTTCTTGTTCGTTATTCATTTGCAGATACCCAATACAAAAGTTCCCGTGGATGTCCATTTACGTGAAGGTTTGAAGACAGTAAGTGAACCTTTTAGCTGAAATTCTCACAGATTCTCACTATACAAAATGATACAATGAAATGGAGAAAGGATGCAATGAAGGGAATTTTTAACTCATAACGTACAGATGTACGTCACTTTGTAATTTCATTATTTTAAATGAAAGCCGGCTTCTTTTCCAAAAATAAGAAAAGAAAATGTAGGTCGAAGTTTTGTTTCTTTAAATAAGCATAAAGCATGTTAATTTTATGAAGTCAACAGGATTTTGTTTTTAAGAAATTGTAGTGGAAAGATCATGAACATAAAGACATTTATTCACTCTTAACTTCCCGTTGGTTGATCATATCTTTCAATTAAAATTAGGTGTAAAGTGTCTTCACTTTTAAATGCATGGTAGGTCTGTCATTTTAACTTCTCTGCACTGCGTGTGCGGTATTTGCTCATCAGTATGTTTAGTATAGTTGCATTCTGCAAGAATGATTTTTTTTTTCCCATGAAAAATGTCATTTGGTTGTATTCACAATGAAAGTGTTGGACTCGGTTTCATTGTGAATTTCATATGTTGAAAGATTAATTTGATGGCATGTTTCTGCTTTTTCTGATGAGCCACTTTATTCTAATATGAAATCATTGTCAACAATGCCTTTGTCTTTTTTGTTCTTTTTCTTTTTTCTTTTTTTGGTGAAAGGAAACCACTTCTCATTGAGAAACGTACTCCAATTGGGAACAACGAAAGGAGTTTAGAGAAACTTACTCCAATTGGTAACAGTCAAAGAAGAAATGCAGCTACATAAAAGTAGAGAAAGAGTACACCACAAGGATCCGAAAGTTTGATTTCTTCTGTATGCCATCCAATTCTTACCCTAAAAAATTATTTGCTTCCTCTCCTATCAAATCTTCTAATCGAGAAGCCTTATGGCACACACATCTAGTTTCTTTTTAAAAGAAATGCCACAAAGGACTTGTTGGACGACAAGGAGGAATCTGTTACATACCAATTCAAGCCTTGCCTTAACTTTAAAATTTTATCCCAGAAATGCCTAATGGCTTTGCAATGGAAGACGAGATGGTTGGCATTCTTTAGAGAGTCTTCAGAGAAAACACACCAGTTGGAGAAAGGCAGCTCAATGATTTCTTTTCTGTAATCTGTATATTGCCCGCATTGCTTGGACAATTTAGATTCAAAGACCAAATGATGAACTAGCTTTCTTTGGGTATGTAGACTTCTAGGATTCAGATTTTTTTACCTTTTTAAAAAGTGATGGGAGCAAGGAAATCATTCTGATAAATGAGTGAGAATGAGAGGAGAAGGCTGTGAAATCTTGGGCAAAAGAGACAGGAGAGTCACTATCTAAAATGACATCTTTGTCTTCTATTAGAGGCTGTTTGGGACGTGGGCTATAATAACATGTGTTATAATAGTCTGTGGAGTACTCTACACCCTAAACACAGACTATTAACCCAGACTAAACAACGCTGCATTTTAAACAATATTATATAACTCCATAAACTATTATAATTCATTCAGTGCTCCAAACAGCCCTTAGTTTCTCAGTTCTGTTGCCCTCTCTTTTGTAGGTTCTAGGCATTACTTCTACGGTTCTACTTTTCTGCATTGCTTATGACAACAACATTTTCTGATTATTAAAAAACCCGAAAAATGATTTTTGCAGTTACTTTTACAGCAAATCACCTTTTCCTTATTGTCTTGTGTATCTTTCTTTTTTGCAGGCCACATCTGAACATAGTAAACCAATGAATAATGGTAAACAAGTTTGTTGTGACAACTTTTGCATTGACAAATATGGGGAATAGTTCATTATATTAGAAGTTCTTTGAATAGTGATTAGAAATGAAGGAATTGATATGTCCAATTAATTCCATTTCCTGTAGAAAATCAAGTCACTTTACCAATTAAGCAGGGGAGTCGAAGTAGATGTAAGATGGAGCTTCGGAAATTATTGAACCATCAAAAGACAAAGTCCTGTGATGACAAATTGGAAAAAGAGCTCATGAAATATTCCCCCTCTGTGCAAGACAGAGCATTCTTTCTCAAGGTAAGATCTTCCGTTTCTTCTTTATTTGGAGGCAATCCTTTGTTTATTTGGAGGCAATGTTCTCTGCTTCAGCTTTTGAACTGTAGTACAATGTTAAAGTTTCTGCCTTCGCTTTGACAATTCAGGATAAACTTTCTAATTGCATGTCATCCACTATGGTGCGTAGATGGTGCATTTTTGAATGGTTTTATAGTGCAATTGATTATCCTTGGTTTGCAAGAAGGGAATTTGTCGAGTATTTGAATCATGTCGGCCTGGAAAACATCCCAAGGTTAACTCGTCTTGAATGGGGGGTCGTAAGAAGGTATCTTTTTGTAAATTTATGATTACTTGAGAATGCTGTGAACTGAAAGTCTGAAACGTGTCTGTTTATGCAGTTCCCTCGGTAAGCCTCGGCGGTTTTCTAAACGTTTTCTTCATGGAGAAAGAATGAAACTCAAACTTTACCGGGAATCTGTAAGACAATATTATGCTGACCTTCGTGCTGGCACTCGTGAAGGGCTTCCTACAGATTTGGCAAGACCTTTATCTGTTGGGCAGCGTATAATAGCTTTGCTTCCAAACACAATAGAAGTTCATGATGGAAGTGTGTTAACGGTTAATCATGACAAGTGCAGGATTCAGTTTGATAATCAGGAGATCGGAGTCAAATTAGTGATGGTAGGTTTTCTTTCCTCCTTATCATAGATCAACTCAGATACGATACTGATACTCTTCCTTTGGGCTTAGAATCTTGTTTAATTAGTAAAAGTTGTTTAAAGATAAAAAGCACATGCCGTGCAGAAGAGCAGGATAGAGCTATCTATTCTATTCTGATGGAAAAGGACTGGAGATCCATGAAAGTTTTGTGATATTGATCCTTATTAGTAGGGCTATTAAAATACTACCTAAAATTTGTCTGGTGGTCGATAATTTTGAAAGTGCAGGTACTTGCACTCAGTATACATACGCTTCTTTTGCCACTTGGTGAACACATAGGTCTGTAAGATATGTTATCTGGTTAACCAACCCAAACGGTAGATTTAATCATTAATTCATATTTTAACAATCCCCCTCACTTGTGAGCTTGAAAATTAGTATAAGGCGCAACAAGTAGTTATCAATTTTAATTAGGGAGGAAATGACACGCTTTTAAATTGGCATGCTTTTATTGTTCCTTTTTGTTGTTTTGTTTTTGTTTTCTTTTCACTCCTTTATGGAGTTTGTATCTTTTGAACATTAGTCTCTTTTCATTATTTCAATTAAATTTCTTTATTTCTTGTTCAAAAAAATTAGGGAGGAAATGACATTATAGGATGTAAAATTACTACTCCAAAAACTTAGCTTAAGTTGATAGGTTACGATAAGTTTAATTATAAATTCATATTCTTAACATAACCTTTGTTGATGTGACCTTGAGGAGAGAAAATGATGAAGATAATGCACAGGCAATAATTAAAATCTTAATGTTGGTTTAACAAAGAGAATATGGCAGTGAAATTTAAAAAAGATTAACAATTTCTCACCGATAATACAAAACTCAAGTTAAAGGTCACACTTATACGAGGACAAGAATAAATCTTATTTAAGATCTATCTTAAACTTGAAAAAATATATAAGAAAAATTAACTGTAGATCATCTAAATGGAGAATTTAAAAGATAGAAACATAGATGAAAAATAACTTAAAATTAAATCAACTTTAATTAAAGACAACTCATAAATCTCAATATGATAAAAAAATATTTTACTGGTGCAGTTAGTGAGGGGCCTATATTTATTGCTGAGTTTAAGCTATCTGGGCTATGAAATGGAATTTTATTTTAGTAAATTATGTTCTGATGTCGAGAATTCTATTATGTTTTTTCAAATTGCAAATTCCATTTCCTTTCTTTAAAATTTTAAGTTAGTATTACATCAAAACTTGTTTCTTCAATGGGATTCTGAAGAGAATATTATCACATCCTCCCAAGCTCAAAATATTATCAGTAGTTGCCCTGTGAATGGAATAATAAGATGTTACAAGATGGTTCTAGTTTTGATGCTAATATTATTCTAATTTGTTGCTGCTGACGCCAGAAGTTGTCTTTCAGCTAGTCATTATTTATTTACTGACATAAAAAATTTCCACTTTAGGATTTTGATTGCATGCCTTTCAATCCAATGGATAACTTTCCAGAAGCTCTTAGACGTCAGAGCTGTTCCATCAACACACCATGTCTTGAATGCAAAGAGCCACAAGCAAATAGCCATCCAAATCTACGTAGAGAATTGGAGAAAGCATCCAGCCCACACACCACTGATACCTTGGTAATACACTAGAGTTCTGAGTATTTTTAAATTAAAATTACTCTACACGTTATTAAAATTTTGGATAATAAGATTTTATGTTATCTTCCTAATTTTGATTCTACATTTGGTTACAGATTTGATAGTAAGTAATTACTAATCTAAATTTTTATATTTTGATGGATAGATTAGCATATTTCTTGTGGATTTTAATTTGAATCATTAGTTGATAATTGATAAGGCTAGAGTAATACATTCAAGAGCTAGGCACACTCTAAATAGTCAATACTTAGATCCTTAACATCTCTTATTCTCAACATTTGGAATCCTTTTTTGCAACTTTTTATCTTTGTAGTTAGTTTTGTATGCATAGGCTCCTTTTTTCTTTTTAGCTCTCTCTTCTTTTTTTTTTTTTTTTTTTTTTTTTTTTTAAAAGAAAACGAAACTTTTCATTGATGAAATGAAAATAGACTAATGCTTAAAGTACGAGGAAATAAATAGACAACAATAACAAAACAAAGCCGTATGTATTCTTTCGGCTTTTTCTTTTTTGTATTACCCATTTGTATTCTTTCGTTTTTCTGAATGGAACTTTGGTTTCTCACTGAAGAATAATATCTATCTATCTATCTATCTATCTATCTATCTATCTATCTATCTATCTATCTATATATATATATATATTAATCATCACAGCATCCCTTGGCTTACGTCAGAATTTTATTTATTTATTTATATAGAGCCCCATGCCTAACATTTACCAACCTATTCATTTTACTTATTCTCTCGACCCCCCTTCCTCCATCCACCATCACCGTCTTCACATGATACCTGCTAATAACATGGGGGGATCTATTATAGTTTTATGTGAACAAAAGAAAGTTGTTTGATTAAAAACATAACAATGTAAAACCATTTGTTCCTTTTTTCACCCCCATGTCGCCACACAGGAGGGATCTGGCCAGCATTCAAATATTGCCTTTATGTGTTCTTAAAGCTTTAGCAGTTAGACTCCCACATCCATGCGCATAAATATATAAATGTGCTTTTATGCTGATGTTATTCTTCTAGCTATTACAGGAAGCTAAAGCCTAGTTAAGCCTCGTAGCATTCTAATGGTAGAAGAGATATGCGCCTCTTATGAACCAATGAGACTTAAGTGAGATGTCATCTTACGTTGAGACATAAGTCTAAAAAATATGAACTTTTTTTTTTCAAAAAGACTACCTAATAGCCTACATTTTGCTTAAAGTTTTCTTTTGGAGAATTGGTTGCATCTGTCCAACATTAGTTAGTAATAAATAAAGGATATTCTATAAAAAAGTGAATAATGCAGAAAATTGCATGAATATAGGATATGGCCTTCCCCCGAACCAATCCACAAGGAATGATCAAACAATTATGTAAGAGATTCCTTGAAATAAGAATTGAAGTGAGCTATGCTTGAAGAATGAGCTCAAAAACTGAAGAGGGATAATGTGCATGATTAGGTTGCAATCTATCCAATTAACTAGAGAGCCAAACTAATCAAGAACACCTATAGCAAAAGAACTTCGAAGTGGTCCAGGAAATATGTATTTGTACTTGGTACCTTCAAAATTTATTACCCATCTCCATGAACCTTCCATAAATATATATGTATGTGTCGAATCTGTTATTTGCTTCAACTTCAAACAAACATCTTGATTGATTATTTGCATCTGTAGGTTCCTTGCACCACATTTAACCTGGAGCAGCATAATACTTTCGGGAACTCATTGCCTCCGTGGTTGATGCCTCCGGTCAATACCAGAGCACTTAGTAGCATCCCTTATTCTTCAAATGTTTCTCAAGAATCAGGATGTGGGGTAGTTGATATTGTCAAAGGTTCGAGGGAAAAGGCACAATTGATGGTAAATGTTGCTATTGAGGTACCTCTTTCTCTCTCTCTCTCTCACACACACACACTGAGAATCTCTCTCTTACACACACTGGTCACACCACACATGCACGCCAAAGTAAGGTGGAGTGTACTTGATTACTTCTTATATAACTAGGCTTACTTCTTGTAAGATTATATATGTTGAACCCATCATATTTCATTCATGTAGGCTCTTGCTTGTACATTTCCTGGAAAGATAAATTATTGGAATAATGTAGAGAGATTATTACTTTGTGGACTTTCTGAAAATAATAAAATTAATGACAAATGATAATTCATCAGTTCCGCAATTGTTCTCCTCAACATTGCATTTGAAACTTAATATGAGCCAAAAGTTGAATAATGGAGAAGCACAAGGATAATCATCTTTGATCACTACACTTTCAACTTTCCAGTCATCGTTTTCTAAAAACCTTATTTCAAATATGAGACTTGAGCTCATTTATTTAAAATCCAGAAACTTGAAAGATCTGAATGCTTTACTTTCCTAATAACCTCATGGATATGCGGTGTGATTATCTAATATTTGAAGCAATTATGCATTACACCTTTACATGACTTTGTGGTGGACAACTGGCGAGGACGAGGACATAATGAATGGATTGTAAGAACCACAAAGCTTGGTTGTTGAGGCAGTTTTGAACTGGATAGTTTTTAGATGATATTGATGGCTTTTGGTTTTTTTGCATGAAATATCTCAGGCTGAGTGTTGGATGCTTTGCTTCCCTCATCTCATCATTTTCTATGCAACTTCAATGAACAAGTTGATCCTTGAAAAATTGATTGGAAATTTCCTTGAATTATAGGCACCAAGTTTTCTTTACTCTTTTCTTAGTGGTGTAGAAACAGGATTGTTGGTGCACTAGTAGTTGTGAAAGTGCGATTTCATGATACCATTTATTTTCAGGTCTTGTTGTGCACGAGCGAAGGTGATGATCCACTTACAATTATTTGTGGCGCCTTGCATTCTTTTGAGTCGTTTGAGTATCAGAAACCTTTAAGCAAGTCTCAAGAGTATATGAATGATAGTTTGGGTCACTTTAATCAGTTTTGCTCATCGGAACACCTTTCTACTAGTAATCTATTTAGTCCAAGATCGAGATATTCCGACAAAGATTATGGAGGCATTCCTTCAAATCTAATCACTTCATGTGTTGCTACTTTGCTCATGATACAGGTAATTTTTAGTTTCTGAATTAACTATGGTTCAAGGTACAAAACTACTCTTTGTTTTTCTTTTTCTTATTGTGAAAATAATGATATGGGTTATTCTTATTTTCCTGCCACTACAAGCATGTAGAAGAATTATTTCAGCTTTATTTCATGTCTATCCAGATAATACAGTCCACAATATCAACGATTTGTTCGTTTCAATGGTTTGGATTAGGTTAAATAGAGAACATATTGCTTGTTTTAGTCACAGTTCTGGTATTTAAACAAATTCTGAAATGATAAGATCTATTAAGGCTTCAACAATCCATCAACTGATTTTTATGTCTATTGTTACTGTGTTTGGTTTTGTCCTACTCTTAGAAGCATGCAGTGTTGGCATTGTATAAAATCATCGTGAACTGGTATGAAGAAATCTTATTGCTATTACCTATAAGTTTCATTGTGAACTGGTAAATATATATTCTGAGAGAAAATTCTAGAACGTCCTTCATAGGTGTGTTGATAGTCTCCTATTACTTTTTAATCATATTCCCAAAAAAACAGCCCTAGGAGCATTTTCTGAGAGGATCTTAACCTTCTTTTTAAAAGTTAAACCCACACGGAATATTAAGGTGATCTTGAACTGAACTGGGAAAAGCCAATTTCAAAACCACAAAAAAGCTTCCTCTAACTTAGACAAAAGAGTCAAGATTATATGGAAATACAGTTGTGTATATATGTATGTATGTATATATATGTATAAATAGATAGATAGATAGATAGATAGACATAATTTGCTTTTTGCTTCTTGAAGTGATCACAGATGCATTTGTTAGCAACGAGAAAGGGTGCATCTCTTGTTTTTTTGTGGGATGCTTGTTTTTTTTGCTATTTTGTAGGGTATATTTGGTTGAAGAGGAACCATAAGATTTTTGGAGGTTTGGGAGATTGCTAGATTTAATGCATCTTTATGGGTGTCCATTCATTGGGCCTTTTGTAATTACCATCTTGGTTTCATACTTTTGGATTGGAGTCTGTTCATGTAACTAGTGTTGGGACTCCTTTGTGGGCTTGTTTTTGGTATGCCCTTGTAATTTTTTCATTCTTCTCAATGAAAGCTCCGTTTCTTACAAAAAAACAAACAAGAAGGGTGCATCTCAGTTTACATAAAGCTTTGACATTTCACATTCGTGAGTTCTAGTTTCTCCGTACAAAACACCAAATGATAACTTCCTTGAGCGTTCTAACTTCCTACCTTATATACTACGTTTTCCCAGTGACACACCTAATTTTGTATACAAAATATTCTCCCACATAAATCGTTTTCGCATATGTGAAGCGAATCGGAGACTTGGCTGCCTATCAGCAATTTTGTTTTACTTCTTGGTATCATGGTTGAATTCTGAAGCTGAAGTTCAATACTTTGCTAATAATTTGCTCACCATTTAACCACTTTGAAGAATTTATATATGTATTTCTAGATAATCATATACATGTAGAAGTTACTTATTTCAATGCTACGGTACTGTGCAGGCGTGTATCGAGCATCCGTATCCTCCAGGTGACGTGGCTCAGATTTTAGGTTTAGCAGTTAAAAGTTTACATCCAAGATGTTCTCAGAATCTGCATTTTTATAAAGAGATTGAAACTTGCATTGGAAGAATCAAAACTCAGTTGTTAGCCATTGTTCCAACTTAAATTCAATTTGATCCTCACTGTTTCATATGTATAGTAAGTGTGTAATGTTCAGGAACTCTACTATTTTGATCTTTCAAAGCTACAAATTTACTTTTTACCATTTAGTTTTGTTTCTAACTAATATTTAATAGAAGCCAACTTGAACACTGGTTAAGACATAGGCTCTTGACCAAAAGGTCAGAGGTTTGAATCTCACATCCTAATATTAATAATATAAACTGTAGGTTAGAATGATTTGAAGGCTTGCTTGGTCTCATAAGAGAAATTTTTTCTAAAAGATTTTTTTTACAGGTCACCCTACAAATATTGTAAAACTATGGCTCAGTTTGATAACCATTTCGTTTTCGAAAATTAAGTTTGTTTTCTTCCAATTTCTCTACCATGAGCTTCATCTTTTTGAAGGAAATACTTGAATTCATAGCTAAATTTCAAAAATAAAAACAAGTTTTCTAAAACTACTTTTTTTAGTTTTAAAAAATCCCAAGTTTTGAAAACATGGCTTGATTTTTGAAAACATAGGTAAAAAATAGATAATAAAACAAGGAAACTCATAGGTGAAAATAATATTTATAGGTTTAATTTTTAAAAATAAAAAATAAAAAACCAAATATTTATCAAACGAGGCCAAAATATTTTTTTCACATTAAAATCAATTAAAAAAATGATACATCATCTTTCTTTTAGAGTGGATAATGGAAAATTAATGCTAGAGGTTATTTGATAGAATCTCAAGAGAAAAAAAGATTATACAATTTTTTGCCACGTCATAATTAAAATAAATTTTACTATTTTGAAGCATCTACAAAACCTTAGGAGTAAACCATGAGATATTGAAAGCTGAAACTTGTGCATTAAAACAAATTAATTTTGGAATTTCGGTGACTAAAAAGATATAACACACGACAATTTTAAATATATAATTTTCGCAAAAAGAATGTTTTTTAGTTTAAAATTTAAGAGAACAAGAAAATTATTATTAGATGTATTCTCTTTTACTTTTAGTAAAAAATATATAATAAGAAATTAAAAGTAATTGCCAAATATGTTTATGCTTTTCTTTCTAAAAACAAAATGAGATATGAAATAATAGTGAATAGGTTATAATACCATTTTGGTCCATGTACTTTGGGTTTCATTTCATTTTAGTCTTTATACTTTCAAATGTCCAATTTTAGTCTCTGTACTTTCAATAAAACTTAAAATTGGTCTCTACAGTTAGTTTGAAGTTAATTTTTTTTCAATCAAAATTGGTTAAATAATAATAATAATTTTTATGCAAAAAAAGATACAATGTGAAAATATATTTTCAAAATTTATAGAATGAAGGCTAATAGAGACTATTTTGTTTTAGAAAAGTTAACAATAAACTAATAAAATAGATCAATTTTAAGTTTTATTGAGAGTACATAGACTAAAATTAGATATTTGAAAGTACATGGACTGGAATGAATCCGAAGTACAATGACCAAAATGGTATTTTAATCAAAATAATAATAAACAAGAGAAAAAAAAATTATCAAATTGCATTTTGGGCATCCAAAATCCCTTGAAAAAAATAAATTATAAATTTTATTTTGGTCCTTGTGCTTTTTCTTTTTGTTCTTTTTTTTTATCAATCAATTTTTGTCAATTAATTTTATTTTATTTTTGAAATATTGTCATAGATTTGTATTAAAAGCTTTTTATTGTATATAGAATTTGTGTTAGAATTTTATAAATAGAGATCAAAATGATCGTTTTTTAAAAGTACATGGATCAAAACAGAAAATTTGAATATGATACATGCTTTGAAGGTACTTGTGACCAAAATGAACAAAAGTTGAAAGTACATAAATCAAAGTATATATTTTTTAATTTGTAAAATCAATATAAAATTTAAACCTTTTTTTTAGAGAAAAATAAAATTTAAACTTATATTATTTCTTCTTTAGCATAATAAATGTAGGGTATGGGATAGAGATTTGAACTTCCAACTTTAAAAAAGGAAAATATACAAACCCGCTTGATAATCATTTGGCTTTTGAAAATTATGTTCATTTTCTCACAATTTCTCTACAATGATTTTTATCTTCTTTATTGGGTTTTCATCTTGGGGATTTTGTACAGATGACCTGTTTTCCAACGTTTTAATGACTGATGACCTGCGTTCTGAAAATAATGAAATATGACCCATTCTGACATGTCATAGCGAGCAAAATTACACATGAGGGTAGTATGAGACGGTTTTTCTTGTTCACGCTCTCGTAGGCGGAAACGTTATCGCTCTAGCCCTCTCGCTCTCGATCAAATGAATGGTTGAAAATCTGGAGAAAAAAAAGACAAGAAAAAATTACGTTAGAGAAGAGCTAGAGCAGCAGAGCGAGAGCGAGAACGAGCTAGAGCGAGAACAAGCTAGAACAAGAGAGAAAATGAGCTAGAGTGAGAACGAGAACGAGCGAGAGCGAGAACGAGCTAGAGCAAGAGAGAAACCGAGCTAGAGCGAGAGCGAGAGCTAGAACAAGATAGAGCAAGAGAGAAAACGAGCTAGAGCGAGAACGAGCTAGAGCAAAAAAGAAAATAAACTAGAGCGAAAACTAGAGAGCTAGAGTTAGAACAAGAATGAGAGTACGATGCCCTCACGGTAATTTGGACATGATGCAGAGTACGGAAAGGGTCATATGTCATTAATTTCAAAACACGGGTCAAATGACATCGATGCGCGTGAAAATGAGTCTTCTGTGCAAATTTCCTTTTCATCTTTCTTAATAAAACATTTGAATTCTTAGCCAAATTCTAAAAATAAAAACAAGTTTTTAAAAATTATTATTTTTTTTATAGTTTTCAAAACTTGACTTGGTTTTTGAAAACATACGTAAAAAGTAGATAATAAAATAAGGAAACCCATAGATAAAAATAATATTTATAAATTTAATTTTTAAAAACCAAATGATTATTAAACGACAGCTAACAATGGTAGATTCACTTGAAGACTAGGGAGCCCCCCAAAGTTTGATATTTTTAATATATATGTAATCTTTTAATTAACTTCTTAAATAAACATATCTTAATTAACCCCTTAAAAAATATCTTAATTAACATAAATGAGTAGTTTTCAACGATGAAACCATTCAACGGGATTCAATCAACTTTTAATTTTTAAGTTTTCTTTAACTAAATATTATAATTATATATACATTCTAGGAAAGTTATCGTTTGATTTTAATTTATTCTTTAAAGTAAATTTGGCACTCTAATTTCATATTATTAGGGTTGTCTCTTCAAATTCATACTACTATTATGAATTTTTCTATTTTCATATTGTGTCAATATTTCTCTATTTCGCCAATCGAAGCATAGCTTAAGGAATAAGAGGTTATTATAATTTTAAATAATGTCAATCAATGGAGGCAAGCAAAGCAATGAATAATTGACAAGCAATATAATCAATTATCAATGTAAAAATAAAATATTAGTTTATTGCATATTACTTGGGTGTGTCTACATCAGAATAAAAAATTTATAAGGTTATTAATTTACATTCAATTATATATGATTTTTACCCAATAAAAGAACTTAGAGATGTCCTTAGGGTGGGGCGGGGCCGGGGAATGGATTCCCCGTCCCCGTCCCCGCCCCCCATTTCATTCCCTGTCTCCGCGAAATTCTCCATTTAATTTCGCGAGGATCAGGGAGGGGATTTCTGCGGGGAATTCGAGGGGATTGGGTTCCCTGAGGGAAATTTTTTCTCGTTTATTTTCTTGTTTTTTTTAAAATTTTTTTAAATTGATTCTCAACCATAATAAAAATTATTTCTAAATGAATAATTTTCAATATAATTCTATTTAAAGAAAATGTTATAAAATTTCCTAATAAAAATAATAATATATCATAAGTAAAAATACTATAATGTCGAAACAATTTAATTTCTAAAAATTTAAATTTAAATATTACAACATAGTATTTAATTTTTTTTTATAACGAAATAGTCTTAAACTAATTCCTACTACAGTTTTTTTTTAAACTTCTATTTATAGGTAATAATTAATATATATATTACTAATTGGGGTGGGGCGGGAAATCGAGGTGGGGTCGGGGACAGGGACGGGGAATATATTCCCTGTCCCCGTCCCCGTTTAGCCAACAGAGAAAAAAATCCCCTCGCTCCCTCTCCCATTTCCCGTGTAATCGGAGATTCTCCGCCCCGTTCGGGGCGGGTCCCTGCAGGGCCCCGACCCCGCTGGTTAAATGGACATCTCTAAAAGAACCTTAAGTTTATATTATTATTTGATATTTCCAATTAATCTTTTTAATATTGTAATTTTTTTATTTGATAAAACATTGAGATGAACTAAATTATATGACGATACTAAAGTTGTTCAAACTTAGTTGAAAAGTTTTTAGTATGCCGATTTATATATTCTTATCACCAATAACTTAAATGGTGACTAATTTTTTTATTATATTTATATAAAATAATTTGCCAACCTCCCGAAGCCATACTCTCTGGATCCGCCTCGGGGGCCTAAATTATTAGTTTACTTATTTTAGGATAAATAAAATTGTAAAAGTAAATTCGACATGTTGTCCGTTTATGAAGTAGTCTAGAACTTGAAATTGGAAGGGCTGCTCTTCTCGGAGAAATTATTTGGAGAGGCCGCCACAATGTGGATCACAATTTTTTAAAGTTGAATGAAGAGAAAGAAATACCTCAAATTTATATATAGTAATTTATTGAATCTACATTTAATGATTATTACGAGTCAGCCAGCAGTAGCCTAATTGAATAATTTGTCCTCTCTTGCCCCTTTTTTAAAAGACCGGCAGCAAACCAAAAACTTGGGGTTTTGGAATTCGTAGTTGCTTTCATGGCGAGCTTCGTTTCTCTGAGCTTCTCCGTTCCGCAGCCCCTTCTCAAGGTAAATTTCCGCTTTCTCAACGCCTTTTCTCGTTAATCACATTTGTAGTTGCGGAATCTTCTTGAATGTGTACTCCGATTCTCGTAATGTTCAATGTAACCGAGAGCTCCATTCGAGATGGCTTGTTTAGGTTGCTGTAATTGACCTTACTGTTTTCTTCTAGCTTTTGGAAGATTTCGGCATAGGAAACTTAATTCTGAGACTTGTTTTTTGGTTGGACATTTGTGTTTGGATGCTTGGAAAGTGTTTGGTGATTATCTGAGTTTAAATGGATTGAAACGGTGAATAGTTCTTTCTTCTGGAAAGAATATCATCGGAAAATTAAGTTGTATAAGATTATATAAGGATTAGTGAGCATGTTATTCGAATTTTGTTGTAATGATGGATTAGTGTGCAAATTTGATACGCTTCATACGTAGTTCCATTTCCAACTGTAATTTTGTATGTAACATTTCGAAGTATCAGTTCAGGTGTTAAAATCATTGTCTGAAGCTCAGGCGTTCATCCTAAAATGATGCAAAATGGTTGTTTATTTCTCTAGATTTAAAGGTTTTGAATGCACAATGAGGTGTTTTTCCTACTTACCTTTTGAACGATGCGTCAGGAAATGCCACAACGGAAACTGGCCAAAGTTACATTAGTTTCAAGCCGAGCAATTACTGGAACAGGTTTCATTCTCATTATTTCATCTTGCTTAACTACTTAAATTTATTGAAAAATAGAAAACCACTGCAAAATTGGTATCTAAGGATCCAAAACTGTAAAAGGGTAATGATTGAAGCATTGTATCATTACTCATGTGATGTAGTCCTGAACCCATCATATACTATCATGATTCATGACTAGATTGAGAAAATTTTGGATTGCTGATGATATGAATTGCATTTGCAGCTTCGAAGCTTGTGCTATCCTGTTGCTCAAATAAATCCATATCTATGAATTCGGACGATTGTCATCCTTTACGGGTAACTTCAAGACCTTTTTGGGGAATAGTTTCTTTTAGTTCCAGGAATATGGTAATAGCTGGCTACTGGGTAGGACCTGATGTTGATGACGGTTGGGGATATATAGAAGCTTTTCTTGATCGGATTACTTAACGATTAAACCTTTTAATTTGATTTCATGATTTTCTTCTGCTTACTATGCTTGATCTTTTTCGAATGATTGTATGCAGTAGTCACTTGCTTTCACCAAAAGGTCTAAAACTGCTTCCCATTTGTGAAATTCGTATCTTGTTTGGTCTGGGAAGATAGGTAAGTAAAGCAACTTGATTGCAGAGAGGTTAATCAGAGTTCTAGATTTAGGATTCCATCCTCATTGTCATGACTCAAGAGGATGGGACAAACTATAAGATCTGAAGCCAGCAGAGATTGGTCTCGGTCTCGGTCTCAGGCTTTCTGTTGTCTTATTCTTCATTTTGGCCCAAGTGTTTGACGTCGAACAATTAAAGTTACTGTGAGTTCTTTGCTTCCATCTTATAGAAAGGTTTTAATGGTGGAAGACACCCAAATAGTAATACCTAGTGCTTTTCTCTTGAATTGGAGTAGAGAGATTAAGGCATCCTATAGTTGTATTAATCATAGAGGATCTAGTTTGTTAATTGTTAAGAACTCAAAATTTGATTGTCCATGTCTATTGCAGTCTGCCGACTTGGTTTTACCAGCAGTATAGTATATCCTTTGTCATATGTTATACAGAAATCAAAATGAAAATTGCCCTTGTAGCAAAATTAGAGTTATCAAGTAATCAACTTGGGGTGGAAAACTACCATGGATGGGCGTTAAAGTCAAGCAGGCCAGTTAAAAAAGATTCTAGATTATGAGTTCAAATCTGAAGGCAGTCACCTATTCACCTACTCAAAGATTTTAACCTAGTCACTAATTTTTTAACAACCAAATATTGTAGGATCAAAAGTCTATTCCAATAGACTAGTTAAGGGACTAATTTTTTAACAACCAAATATTGTAGGATCAAAAAGCTATTCCAATATACTAGTTAAGGGCTTTAAGGCACATGTAAGCTATTCCATGAGACTAGGTAAGGCACATGTAAGCTAGCTCATGAGAACCTATTTGCTTAACCTATCATATTTGAGTTGTGTTCGAGTGGACACTTGAGTAGTTCTTGCAGTCCAATGATGTGACTAAAGTATAATTCAACAAGATGTGTGTGCTCAACTGGTAGAGAGTGATCTAGAATGATACATTTTGAGTCACTAATATCTACAACACATTGAACTACTATGAATTGACCTAGTAATCATCAAAGCCAATGAAGAAATAATGAACTTAAAAGAGAATGGATTCAAACCACGGTGGCGTACATAGAATTAAGTATTTTATGAGTTCCGTTGACAATCAAATATAGTAGGGTCAAATACTTTATAAGTATTTCCTCCACAAATATGGAATTTTAAATTGAAAAACAAACTTGTTTTTCAAGTCCCCCCCCCCCCCCCCCCCCCCCCTCATTTTCTCTCTTCCCTCTCTATTCTTTTGCTTTTCTTTCACTTTACTCCAAATTTCTTTACGAAAGTGTTTAACTAGAAAGGTATTTCAAATGGACCCTAATTGACATGAGGTTAAAAAATTCATAAGGTAAAGTTATTTATGTTATTTAACAGTAGTTAAATGTACAAATTTTCTTGTTCATTTATGAGATCATTTGATGCCTATAATGGAGAAATGTATTAAAGCTACATGTGGTAACTTTTTTTTTTTTTTGGTACAACTACATGCAAGGTTTGAAATGTCGATGTCGATGGAAATGTCGAGGTCCAAAATTTATGGAAATGTCGATGGAAATTTCGGGAAAATTTATGGAAATCGTGGAAATTGATGGAAATTGTTTGAATTAACCAATGAAACTTAGATTTTGACTTGATTAGACTATAATGGACTATTTTTAAGCATCACATCTAAAAATTAAGACAATATTTAGATATAAATGTCAATTGAAAAATTGAAATGTCGATGCAAGTAGGAATTTGCAAAAAAAAAATGAAAGTTAATTAAAAAAAATTGAATTATTTCATGAAACCTTAATTGTGACTTAATTATAGTATAATTGATTACTCTTCTTACATTATATATCAAAAATATATGTAATTTTTTTATATACAATGAGACAATTATGAAGGAAAATTGAGAGAATTGAAATGAATTTAAGAGAATTAGAGGGAAATTGAGAGAATTGGAGGGAAATTAAGATAATTGAAATTGGAGTGTAGAAATGCTTTGAACCTATTATTTAGCGCTTCGAATAACCAAGTACGGGGGTCTCGCTGCGTGGTCAGTGAGTCGAGGTCCAAGGGCGAAGCGCCCTGGTGGGGGTTCGAGGGCAACGCCCCCGAAACCTAAGTCATGTGTAAATCAGTTTATTGATTGAACCTATTTTGTATTAGGGTTTAAGAGAGTGCCATATATACACATTCTAAACTCTTATCTAATTGCTCTCTGTATTTTGTACTCAGTTTCTTCTCAAGATAATAAAATTCTCTCTTTCTATACCCATGGACGTAGGCTATTAGTTATTATTTATTAACAAATAAAAGATTAAATTTGTGTGTGTGTGTGAGTTGTGACTGACTGAACTTAAAAAAAAAAAAAAAAACGAAATTTCCTCGAAAGGGGGGAAAAACGAAATCTCCCCCCCCCCAACGACATGTCAAGCGACATTTAAAACATTGACTACATGTAACTTGAGTGATCAATTTCAAGATTTTTAAATGAATTCAATTTTTTGTTGAATGATGAACAAAAATTGAATGATAAAGACTGTCACTATCAAATCTTATGGACTTTTTGTCAAACAACTTTTTTATACATGAAAAAATCAAAAGTTAAAGTGAGCATAACTCAACAATGATTAGTATGTCTTTTTCTTGAGGTTGGAGGTTCAAAACTTTATACTTCACATTTGTTGTATTAAAAAAAGGTAAAATCAAGAATTTTAAAAGATTAATGACCAAAATGAGAATGCTAAAAGATTAAAGGTCAAATAAAAAATGATCCCAAAAAAAAAAAAAAATTAGAGACGTATATCATGCTGAAAAGATATAGGTATAACCGTATAAAGATTTAAGAGCCTTTTTTCTCAAAAGGAAAAAATCAAGCATTTTTAATGATGGCCCCCCAAACTTGGGCAAAATAATAAAACCGCCCTTAGAGAGAGACAATGGATAGAGGATGACAAAACCGATAGGATAAATATAATCAAGTAACTCTCTATTTTCCCTCTCCAAAAAGAACCGGCGAAGTGGAAACTAAGCCCATCAGAAAATGGCGTTGAGTCGCTGCTTTACCGGCAGCCAAATGATGTATTTTCGACGGAACATAATATCGGCGCAGTCGCCGTCCGATGACCCTGCCGGAAATTCCGCGGCGGAGCAATTTGCTCCGCTGGCAGCGACGTTTCGGCGGAGGCTAACTGTAGGGATCGGGTCGGCTTCTCTGGTGGCCGTCGGCGCAAATTTTGCCGGCGTGACGAGCTTTCTACTGGGTTTATCGCCGGAAAACAGTCGGCGTTTGAGACTGGACGTTGTTTATCCAATTGGAGGATATAGTCGGTGTTTTGAAGCCAATGAAGGATTTGGTCAGTAAGTTCTTCTGCAACATACACATTTTTTTTGGATAATTTTGTTTCTCTTTCCTTTTTTTTTCTTCTGAAATTTCTCTTTCCTTTTGTTGGGTGGGGTCATATATAGTTTTGTTTTTTTTTCTGCAAGTAATCTTAATTATTATAACCAGTTTTTTTTTTTTTTTTTGAGGTACAATTATTATAACTAGTGTTAAATTAGTTAATTGCCAAACAAAAAATATATCCTATGGCTTTAGCTACTTATAGGTTTAAATTTTATTTTAATTTTTACGCTTTTATTTTTTTAAAAAAAAATTAAGATGTTGCACACTTGCACTTTAAGACTTTGAATTTAAAAAAAAAAAAAAAAAAAAAAAAAGTCTTTGCCATAAACTTTCAATAAATCTATTTAAATAGTAATTAGTGTGTAAACATCAATCTCTTTTTTAGATAAGATACCAATTATCTACTTACTATTAAGGTCGATGAATAGAAAATTACTTACCATCGCAAAGGTTTATGGTTCAATTTTCCATAATTGTTTAACTCTGAAAAAAAAATCTTTTTTTTTATTGGGTTTAATATATGATTTTTTTAATAAAATAAATTATCATCGCATTAATTTTTAATATATATATATATATATATATATATATATATATATATATATATATATCTCAGATTTTGAACTTTAATCATTACATTTATCTTTTCTTGAACTTCTAAATGTTTTGTATTAATTCTTTAATTTTGTTAAATTAAAAAAACCATTTTAATCATTGGCACTAATTCATTACTTTTATCCTTTTGAAATGAAATATACATAATGAACTCAAAAAGAAAAATCTAAATTATAATTACATCAGTTACAAAATTATTGGGTTACTTGGGTAATGATAAAATCCGCTACATTTGTACTTAAAATAACAAAATCACACACACTAGATGGTATTTTTTATAAGTTAAATTATAAGTTTAGTCTTTAGACTTCAAATTTGTGTCCAATAGGTTTCTAAACTTAAAAAAATGTCTAATATATTTATAAAATTTCAATTTTGTGTCTAATGAACACTTTTTAAAGGTTAAAAACCAAATGAACACTTTTTAAAGTTCAAAACTTATTAGATGCAAAATTGAAAGTTCAAAAACTTAGACATTTTTAAAAATTCAAGGGCCAAATAGACAAACTTGAAAGTTCTAAGTACTATGTAATTTAATCTGATGTTAAAATCCTCATAACACACATCGCATCTAGTTTTACATTCTTCCATTAAAACTGCGCACTGCCTAAAATTTTCTGTTTAAAGAACATCCAGAGTTCATATACCCTGCGAGTTGGGTAGGAGACCAGAGGTTGCTATATCGAGCAGTTGAAAAGTCGGAATTTGAACGATCACTTGACCCTCCACCCTTGACCAGCTCCACCGTGGATCGTCGTCGTCGGAATGTTAATGAACCAGTGGTTGCATTTGGTCCTCCGGGTTCGAGCGGAGAGCTCAATGTTAGCGTCATTGTGTCTCCTGTCCCTCTCGATTTTTCGTAAGCTACCTAACTTATCTATGATTCCTTCAAAATTATGGCAAGTCCTACCACACAAATGGGAATTTGAAATCCTTCAATCCTCCACATTTTAACGAGAAAGGAATGGGTCAAAATGTCCTAGGTTTAAGATTTTTTAAAATCCCTTAAAAAAGATATTTAACTCTATATAATGAAGCCCGAGGTTGATTTATCTGAATTGGTATAATCAGCCTTGACTAGGAAACTCACTTACCAAACACAAACTCGACATCTGTTTATCTAGTCCAAACACCTTCTGAGAGATCAAAACAAGGCAAAGCTATGCTATAAGCCCTATAGATTGTTTATTCAATATTCAGTTTGTACAGTTCCAATCGTCAAATCTCGTCCTAGGTTCAGGATTTCTATAAAATTCTACATTGAAGGAGATGGTTCAAAATGAAATGAACCTACAATGATGGTGGTTGTTAATCAGGGCAAAATAAAATTTGAAATTTTGCTAGTAGGACTTGCCTCATTCAAATGAAATTTGATTCTAAATAGGTGTTTTTTTTTTTTTTTTTGGTTCTTTGGATAACTTCAAAGAATTGAAGCATTTGGA
Organism: Trichosanthes truncata; assembly: GCA_033996785.1. Classification (NCBI taxonomy): domain Eukaryota; kingdom Viridiplantae; phylum Streptophyta; class Magnoliopsida; order Cucurbitales; family Cucurbitaceae; genus Trichosanthes; species Trichosanthes truncata. Next base: position 37,765,166 of record JAWPNB010000004.1, on the reverse strand, counting down.
GGTCCAAATGAAGTAGGGGAAGCTGTGATCAGGACTATTACAAGGGCCAGCAAACGCCCTGATCTTAAAGGCACCTTGATACAGACAACTCTCAGAGAGGATTCACTAAGAAACGTCAAATACTACGAACTGGAATTTAAAGTAGAGAGCTCGTCTTTTCGGCGGCACAACATTGCTGTCTGTTGTGCTCATCGGGGCAAGTTATACACACTGAATGCCCAGGCACCAGAATCAGAATGGCCAGGTTTAAAATCAGAGATGAAGGCAATTGCCAATTCTTTTTGTCTCTCAGCTTGAAGGTTCTTGTGTCCAAATGCTGTGGGTTGGGGTTGGGGTTGGGGATATTTTTTGAGGGGGTACTATAAAAATTTAGAATGAATGTAAAACTCATTAACCTGCCATTTCTAAAACTATATTGGAGATGTTACAATGTTTCTACATCAGGCTAAAAGCCTAAAAAACCTATTCTGTTAGTTGGTATGTGCACAAGATCTCACTATTGCACGCATTCGTATGTACAGGTTTTTGAGTCCAGTAGTGAGTTTTGGTAAATATACTCTTTTGAATCTATAATACAATAAATACAAACAAACTAAGCACAACTTATCTGCCTTCGTTTTGTCATTTCCTCCAAGTTCTCAGAAACAGCAGCAGTCAAATTAGGGTCCCCGACTCCGAGCTCATCACTTAGCCTGGAAGAATTGAAAAACAGAAGTACTTCAAGTTGATGTAAGAATAATAAGGCAAATATATAATGAGCTTATTTCATGTTCATGAGAAAAATGAGCATTTAAGTTTAATTCCAAAATGAGTTTATTTCAACAGTTATTTTCTTCTTTTTTTTTTAACAAAGAACCAAAATTTCATGAAGAAAAAAAATGAAAGAAGGCAAAGGCATCCAAAAAACAGGCCCTTAAAATCAAGCTCACAAAAGGAAAGCCCAAATAAAGAAAGAGACTCCAATCAAGTAAAATAAGACCTAAAGAATAATTTAAAAAAAATCTTCGTCACGCCCAAAGAAAAACATGGAACCTAACTAGGGATCAAACATCACTAGGGTCCCTCTCAACCCTTTTTTCTTTTTTCTTCTTTCTTTCATACTGATAAAGGATTTTACAACAAGAACAACAAAAGTTAGAAGGGCAGAGCATCTCACTTTGGATCGAGCACCAATTTCTGTACTTCTTTGATAACTGAGCTTGCTGCATAAAGTGAGATTTTTCCGACCTACACCAGACCCCAAAACAGGCAAATGATAGACCCAAATACGATACAAAGCATATTGAAAAAAGAAGACCAAAAGGAAATAAGGTCAAGCAATTGGTTCATGAAATTAATCAAGGTACATTAATGCATTAAGTTGCCCCGAACACTCACTATATTTTTAAAAAATGGACCAAATGAGATTAACACTAAGTAAATTAAATTCTGACCTCCAGCACTTGCAGTTTTGCTTCATGATCATTGGGAAGACACCTGATATCTGCAGCCATTCTTGCAGCCTCACCAACACTTTCAGGAGATAAGAAATCAAGACCCAATTGAACATTGGACTGCAAAGTATACAGTAAACAAAGCATAAGAAGATCAACAAACATTACTCCTGCTGCAGGCTATTGCCCAGAAATATGATGATAAAATCATAAAACCACCTAGAAATAGATTCTAGGTGACACATCTAAAGAGTAAAATAGCATATTTTGATAACTCTACTTCTGTGACAAGTGATCAAATTACTATGAGTTATCACCTCAAGATTCATGACTTGAAAAGGGCATCCTGAAGGGATAAAAACAGCTTCACCCAAACGCTGCTCAAATGTCCAAGGTTCTACTCCTGAAAGAGACATGCATTCGTAAAGATTATATTCGAGAGGAATTAAGATGCATTGGAGGAAAATTTTGTTCGATTTAATTTCTGTGCAAAGCAGAGAGAGAGAAGAAGAGGGGGAAAAAGAATAAGAGTGCGATTAGCTCAAGTTCAGAAAATACACTCTTGAAGAGAATCTATCTATGTGGTTTGTGCAAGAAATGGCCAACATCCATAATTTATCTTCATTCCCCTTTAAAACTAAACCCACTTGCTCCTTATTGTAAACATAATCTATGCAAATTTAAACAATAACTGTACAAATAGCATTTCCTCTCTCACGAAAGCTTAAGAAAATTAGATGAAGTTTACCGAATTCATCTTTCAATTTCCTTTTATGAGGTCCATCGAGGTACAATGCTCCGTCATAAAGAGGCCGCATAACCTGACACTCAAGAAAATTGCAAGTGAAATAGTTTACAAACTATTTCCCCATTATTTAAAAACGTGGGGGTAGGGAGGAACAACTTACAAGATCATTGTTTATGTTGACAGACTTCCCAAATTCCTTCCAATGTAGTCTTAAATACTCAGTCAATTTGGGAACGTCCTTCCGCCGATAGACATCCCAAACAATTGTCGAACAAGTCTTTTTAAAGATATCTCTATCTGACATTTTGGAGTTGGCAGTTTGCTCATCAGCGCTATTAGATTCCATCTTCTGACTTAACACTGTGACTTCTGTCTCTGCTTCACCCCTAGCCTCGTGCTCATCCTGCAACCCATGACCATGGACCAATAGGTCTGCTGATCTCCCGTCGCCAGAACACAATTCTTCATCACTATGCAACTCATTCGCCACAAATTTCACAGTGGCATTTTCCGTGCACTTAATATCAATCCCCTGAGCATCTTTAGGCTTCACTGAATGAATATGAACCAATAAATAAACCTGCAATGTGAATCCATTTTGATCCATCACAGTGATTCATTCACTCCTTGATGCAAGCATTATATTATTCAAGAGGATATTTAAATAAGGTTAAATTATAAGTTAGCTTTCTAAACTTTTATTGAGTGTATTTAGTCTTTGTACTTAAAAATTTATAATAAACCCGTAAATTTTTAAGGTTGTGTCTATTTACTCTTTATACTTTAAAAGATTCTAATGGAACACCTCAACTTTCAATTTTGTGTCTAATTTTAATTCCATCAATTTAACGCTTACATCACCAAGTGCTTGAACTTGCTTGAACTCAACCCTCCAAGTAATTCTTAAATAATAAAGTTCATATGTCATTTAAGCGTTAAACTAACAAGATTAAGGGTAGGAGCCTATTAGACACAAAATTGAAACTTTTAAATTACAAAGACCAGATAGACAAATTAAAAATTCAGCACCAATTAAAAAAAATAGTACAAAAACTAAATAAAAAGTGTTCAAAGTTTATAGAATAAATTTGTAGTTTAACCTTTAAAAATATAGAACTCAAATTATACTCTTAGCATATCCACAATACATAATCAGAAGCATTTACAAGGTAAAATGCTAATCGAAGTATAAAGGCCAAGAATTTGTTCTTCAATTTTCATCTTTCTTATAAAAGAACTAAGTTAAGGATATCTGAATATCAACACACATATATTGTGCATTTGGTGTGAGCATGGCTCAAAACAGCGATTGTTGTCTTATAATGGAGGAGGTCTTATTCCATTCGCCCATTCAAGATAAGGGTCGTATTTTGTGTCAGGATGTTTTCTGCTATTTTATGGAGTATTTGGCTAGAAAGGAATGAGAGAAGTTTTAGAAGGTTAGAGTGGTCATGGGAAGAGGTGTCAGCTCTTGCGAAGTTTAATGCTTCTCTTTGGACGTCTAACCCTAAAATTCTTTTGTAATTATCCTCTTGGTTTGATTATTTTAGATTGGAACCCTTTTTTATCTTGATTAGGTCTTTATTTGGATTGGAGCCTTTTTTTATCTCGATTAGGTCTTTAGGTTTGTTTTGGCTCTGTTTTTTTCTTTTGGGTGGTGTTTTTGTTTGCTCATTTTGCATTTTTTTCATTTCTTCTAAAACTCGGTTTCTTTAGAAAACACACACACACATATATTGTTGTACTCTTAATTTCACATATAACATTACTGGAGGGGTACTAAAATAAATCCAAATGCCATAAACTTATCTTCATGAGAACAAATTCAGTTCTAAAGTTAACAAGTTGAACCCAACTGAACTGGTCTTGCCGGAAAATGCCTAGACCACTTCAAATTACTACTAGAGTTTTCTTAACCAGATAACCATAAAATAGAAATTTAACGAGGTATCTTAAAAATAGCTTTCATCAGCAGAAAGTCTACAGCATTCTTCATTAGAAAAAATGGTGCTTCTTGCTTTAAACTTGCAACCTACTGGCTGTGTGTATTATAATTCTGATTGAGATAGATTATTATATGGAAACAAATCAAAACTCTTAAATATAAAGAAGTTTTTTGGTAAAATCTCCTTGCTTAGATCAAAACTCAAAGTAAACAATAAATTTCATAATTAGGAACTTGCTATCAATAATTATTATAAAGACAAATGCAAACTCAAAGAGACAGCCTCCTCTAATCCACAAAAGCATATAGCAACACCAAACGAAGTTATGTTAATGTAACATTGTTTTCAACATTGGCTCTAAACACACATTACTACAAACAAAGACGTGTAGGGAAATTCAAGAAAACTAACCATGTCACGCATGTTGATACTAAGATTAGTCACAGAATCACCTGCACTAGGTTCCTTAAAGGCTCCATAATATATAAAAATCTTAGGTCCCACATCATTTTGCAAAGAGTAGTGTGGCAATTTTGCTGCAACATTAAGAAGTCCCCATTTGGAATGGATATACTCGAGTAAAGGTAATTTAACAATGAATTCAGGCCTCTGGTACAAAATAAACTCTTCAGATGCACTGGGGGAAGGCCAATCTTTCAACTTCAACATTTCTGGCCTGCCATTTTCCGAGATACGACCATCAAAGTATCCTTCAATGAACCGAACAAGCTCAATATTGACCTGCCATCACATAAAAGTTCAACAAAATCACTAAATGATATTTCATCATACAACATCAGTGACCACATTTCTTCTACAGCATCAAAGAGGATCTAAATATGATCATCAAACATGATGATCAATGGGCTATGACCTCTAGTTGTAAGAGCCTACCTCAGACTGGTCTGAGCAATTAATGGCCTTCACTAATTGATTCTCATCTTTCATTCTCTCATCATCATTTGTATCCCGAATTCCTCTCCAGATAACTACTGGATCCCAGCTTGCAATGGATGAACTGTCAAAAACCTGCCTGACAATAATAGGTTTGCCTCTAGCCCAATGTTTTCTGAAATCACTGATTCCGTTAAATTTAATGTCTGATGATGTTGGGCAATATAAAAAATTGTCATTGCTGTTATCTCGATGAGCACACTGCAAAAGGCTGGGATCATCGGACTCCGCTTCTAGCGAAGTTCCAAAATCATGAACCCTGCAGCCACCAACCATTTCCTCAACATTTTTAACCAATTTTGCAACCCAGTTCATTTTAAAAATCCGACACAGGTTTAACTGAAAATAACCACAGCCCCCATATTCCCTTGGAGGACAAGGTATATTGCCATAACAACTAGCTTTCCAGAGGGGGATTTTATCTGAGAATTTCAATCTCTGTCTGTATGCTGGTTCAAACAAAGGTTTCTCGTCTTGGCCCATCATACCATTCCCATTATCTAACAAGTCTCCACTATTTGCTGAGGTGGATGCTTCCCGTAGATCTTGACAGCAACTGAGACATAGATCATAGTAGCAGCATGGACAATGTCGATGATAATCAATAATAGGTATCCTGCAAAAATTGCTGAAAGACAGATGAAGCTTTAGTTTAATCTTCAAAATAGATCAAATTATAAATATCTAAGAAATCCAACAAATGATTTTACGAGAAATAATCAAAATAATTAACTAATCAGAATATTTTCTTCAACAAGTTACCAGGGAAAAAAATGATATGCAGACATGCTGGAATTAACTATTTAGAAACATAAAATACATATGAATAAAGGTTACCAGCACATCTGCTCGTCTGCATTCAACTTTGCCCTAAGAAGAAGCATATTATCTCCTGGAATGTACTCAAATAATGTAAGGGCGATATAGCAGTAAAGAACCTTCAAAAGTATCAAACCCAACATGAGATTATCATCCAAAATCATACCTCGCATCCTTTTTTCAAGTTCCACTTCAAAGCATTGTTGAACGTGGATCTGTTTGATAACAGGTAGTACAGATGACAATAGGCAATAGAGATATTGCAACTTGTCTAAAACCGGTATTTCCCTTATTCTTACCTATACCAGGTAAAAAATAAAAAGAATTCATTAAACAATTAGAGAACCAGCCCTACAAAATTATATCGATATTCCATAAGGTAATGACTCTCAATAACTCAACAGTTTAAAGTCCCACCAATTCAAGCATACCTTTATCAAATTACCACCACGCAGACACACTTTGCAATTACAAATACCTCTACATGCAGGGCAAATTTTCTGAATTTCCTCCAATGGTATATCCAAATACCTATAAGATATCAACAAAGGCCCTCAGAGTGATGACAAGGAAGCATACACCTCCCCCAGAAAGAGAGAGGGACAAGTGAAAAATAACAATTCAAGAAATACACTAACCATTTAGAGATGCAACTATTGCAGTATCCTCTCCTATCACACCTGAGACACCAGATCACTCCATCTCTGTCATTCTTTCGACATTGATGGCACGTTTGCCCGCCAATCTCGCCAGAGGAATTTGTGCTTGCATCAGAGTACTCCTGTAAATTTGTTGGAACAAATATCACATGCTGATCCAGCTCACGAGATCACCCGATTAGCCCAGCCGCCCCCACCCCCGCTGAGCGGGCCCTCAGTAAGTAGTTGAAAAAACAGAAGGGGATTTCTATTAAGACAACAATCAATCTTGCCCATCCAGAACAATTTCAACCGTCTTCATATTTTATCCTCAGCTAAATTTCAAAGTTCACAAAAGTTGAATTACTAGTAAGAGTATAGAAACAATTTAGAATTTGATGTGCTCTAGTCCTACAGATACATGTTACTCGAGAATCCCCTCATCCGTACTTACAGTTCAGTTGTTTAACGAAGCTAAAGAATGACTAATACAGCAGAGCTCACCGTCGTGGCATTAGCGTCAAAGCTTTTCTGAGACAAATTCCTCGAAGAGTCCGCAGCAGTTGTCTTAGAAGGCTTCCAATTCTCTTCATACTGCGACAAATCCCTCTGAGAATCATCATGCTTTGAGGGATTACGCCCAGGCAAACTCCTAGTGGGCGGAGTATCAGGCGAGTACCGAACCTGACTCTTCGACGACTTCTTCCCTGGATGAGATTGTTCCGCAATCCTACCACTCGACAAAGGCGCATCGAAATCGTCACTCTTATCCTCCAAATACATATCACTTTCCTCCAACGATTTCCTCTTCGCTTTCTTCAAGTGCGCTCTCATTGCTGAGTTCGCCGCCCTCTTCTTCGCCTGGATGTAGTGCTTCTCGCAAACTGTTTTGTCCGGCATGGACATGGCGGTGCACCGCCATTGTTTCCCGTCGGACCTCTTGCACCGTAAATCGTCCGGAATTCCGACGTCGTCACCGTTTGCAGAAGTTGATCGTGGATTATCCATTGGATGAAGTCGCCTCGTGGAATTCGAGGCGCAGGTTCGATGGGAGGAGAGTGGAGATGAAACTAGGGTTTTTGAATTTGGGGATTTTGGTTTCGCTGTGAAGCGTTGAGGTTGCGACTTGCGAGTCGTTCAAAACCCGCCACTGCCAGTGGACATTCGCCAGAATTTACTTTCTTCTGCACAATATTTTCTGCGAAAAAAAAAACCAAAAGAAAAAATAAATAAAAAGAAAAATATGCAAAGAAACAAAAATACATATGTATAATTAAATAGGTTAAATACACATTCTTAGTGGGATTTGAACTTAGACCACATAACATAACTCAACGACGGTAATTAGCATATATTTCTTTTTGAAGTCGAAGGTTGCCTACATTATAACAATAATTGACATGATACTTCTTCATTAAGGTTAGAGGTTAAAATCCTCTTACCCACGTTACAACAATAATTGACATGTACTCCTTCGTTGAGATCAGAGGTTTGAGTCCCACTGAAATCAATCAGAATTGGTTTCTAAACGTTTTTTTAGTTCAATAATTGCAAATATGGAAAATCGAACTATTAATCTTTGGTATGGTAATTGGTCACCCTTTATCCACTGAGCTATGCTCAAATTGGCTGGTTGATATAACAAAATAATAACATGACAATTAAAATATGATGACCATACTTTCAATTTTTTCTATTTCTTATACACAAAGACCAATTATAAACTAATTTCAAACTGATAACACTCATTTAGTGCTATCTTATTCCTTATATTCATGTTAGTTTTGTTATGAATTCGTGAGCTTTTATGCTTATTTTTGTCTATTTTGTAGAAACCGAGTTTAAGGAGCAAAAGTGAGTGTTTGGGAATATTTTCATTGATATGGGAGCTTTTTAGAGCCTTATTGAATATTCAAGAACAAAAGAGATGATTAATAAAATATTGAGTAAGAAATATTTCATTTTGAAGGTCAAAGTTTGAAGATTTTCAAGTTGAAGTCTAAAAATAAATAAAAAATTACGACGCCTAGGCGCCACAAACAAAGAGGGAGGGCAGAGTGATAGTGCCTAAGCGCTACGGTACTGATTTTCACGCTTTTTGGGCAACGCTTAAACGCTGCGTCGACTGTCCTAAGTATAAAAGGCTGTCTTTTAGTCATTTGAAGCAGCGAAAAATAGAGAGGGGCGAAAAACAAAGAGGAAGCTGAGGAAAACGCCCAACGCTCAATTCCATGCTATTTTGAGAGGTTTTGGGAGCATTTTGTGAACGGATTGGAGCAAATTTGAAGATTTGGAGCTCGGATTCTTAGGACAACACCTCAAGAATGCGAGATTGTCCTCTATTTGCAATTTCTTCTTTTTTTCTTTCATTTATAGTTAATTTAGTGGCTGTAAATTAGGGATTTTATAGGTTGTTTGAATTGAATTTGTATATCATTGTCCCTAATTACTTGGGTTTGTTGTATTTGATTGTTTAAATGCTTAGTTGTTTGAATTGTTGGACCAATTGCTTAGTTTATATATGTTTATGACTAGTAGGGCTTTGAATCATTTATGCATTTGTTGTTTAATGCATTTAATCATTGTTTCTCTAATTAATTAAGGTATTTTTAAGTTGAGCTCGAAAAAGGATACTTAGTTTAGCTTAATACGCAATTAATTAACTACTCGAGCGACAACGAGATTAATAGTTAATTAATTGTAGTTAGTGATGAAGGTTAATTAGTTGGGCATTGGTTAATTGACTAGTTTTCTAAGTGGAAACTCGATAGAGAGAAGCTTATACAATAACTCAATTGCATAACTAGTGTTTATTTACATGAATGACAACTGGGGTTAATAAATAGACATTAGAAATTAGTAATGAAGAGTATTAATGTCTTTTATGAGTTAGCTAGTGCTAGGGAGACCTAGGTTAGTTAATTAGTATTTGAGAGTAGAGGAGACCGAGAGAAGATTTTAAGCCTTTAGAGCTTATAGACTTATGAGTTCATTGTCCATTGGTTTATAATTGTCTGTTAGCTTAGTAATTGATATTTTCCCAAGTTATCTCTAGTGTTTGTGTCTCCCATATATTTTATGTCATTTATTTTGTTTGTTGTTAGTTTAGCTTCTTTTAACTTATGTTCTCTAAATAAAGTTAAGTGAGAGTATTCGTGGTAATTAATTGAATTAAAAATCAATCTCTATGGATTCCATACTCGGTAGAAACACCGTTTTATATTACTTGACTCGTGCGCTTGCGGAAACGTATTTGTACGCCCATCACAAACTCTATGGATCAATTAGAAATTAAATTTAAACATCAGAGACCAAACATATTATTTTTTAAACTTCGACGACCATAATTTTTAAGTTTTGAAAATCGATGGACTAAATAGAAACTCAAATCAAACTCTAATGACTAAAATGTACTTTACCGATTTAAAAAATGTATGCAAAAGCTATATAATGGCAAATTACAAGTTTGGTCCTAGCATATAGTTTTAATTGAATTATTGTGTTTCGTTTCAATTTTAATTTAGTATAGTTGTTCTCAAGTTTTCATCTTGATTTTTATAGTCCAGGTTTAGTTTCAATTTGATTTTTATAGTTTTAAAAGTTTTAACTTCGTCTTATAGTTTACTCAAATTATCACAAATCATCATTATTGTTTACCATATGACATTTATATCAAGGTTCCAATGAACTGTTGTTTTTTATTTAGATAAATGATTTTAGTTAACTATATCGATTTAGGTTGGAGTAAAAAGGATAAGGAAATAGATGGGTCTTTTGGTGGGTAAAAGACAAGTGTGGACAATTTATGAGGTTTAACCAAATTGTAGGAGTATATTAAAACAAAATTCAAATCATAATTATTAAGGCCCCGTTTGATAACCATTTGATTTTTGGTTTTTGAAAATTAAGCTTGTTTTCTCCCAATTTCTCTAACCATGGTTTTCATCTCCCTTAAGGAAGCATTTGAATTCTTAGCCAAATTCTAAAAACAAAAACAAGTTTTTGAAAACTACTTTTTTTAGTTTTCAAAACATGGCTTGGTTTTTGAAAACATAGGTAAAAGGTAGATAACAAAACAAGTAAATCCATATATTGAAGTAGTATTTATAGGCTTAATTTTTAAAAACCAAAAACAAAAAACCAAATGGTTATCAAACGGGGCCTAAATTGAACATTTAAAAATGATGGGAACAATTTGAAACTTTATCTAAATTTTATAGATTAATCAATCAATCACTATATTTTTATATTTAACGCGCTTTAAATCTCACATTAGTCTCTAATCTGAGCATAACTCAGCTTATAAAGGCATTATACTTTCAACCAAAAAATCAGAGGTTCGAACCCCTCCATTCCAATATATTATTGTTGAACTAAAAAAAAGTTTATTTTAGTATTTGAGTTATTAAAAAATAACCATCTTGTCCGTACTACATTAGTATGTCGTTAGTTTTTGTCTTACCCTACCCCAACACGTTGAACTAAAAAAATATGTCTATTTTATTCTTTAAGTTTTTTTAAAAAATAACCATTTTGTTCATACTACATTAGTATGTTGTTAGTTTTTGTCTTATCCAATACACAACTCAACTAACTTATGTGGTACTCATATATGACAATTTCGATATGTTTACACATATATTTAAAGTCAGGTCATCTATTAGTTAAATAAATGATAGCATCATATTATCAAAATAGTTGTTTATTAAATGTTCAAATCATACATAGACATACTCAAAAGAAAAATAATAAAAACAATGGCACAACCATTTCAAAGTGCATAAACGAAAATTAAAAAAAAAACTTGAAAGTAGAACGTAGACTTGGCACTTTTTCCCTCAGGACATCAATTCAATTTTTTGTGTGTTTTAAAGTGTATTGATTTAGCCTTTAATTACTTGTTTTTTTAAAAAAAAAAAAATTCGTGAGTCTTCGGGCCAACTTGCTTGCACTTTGACTAATCTCATGGGACAACCGTCTAACCTTCCTACATTTGGTTGTCAAATTATATTTGATTGCTAATGAAACACATATATTAAATCTTAGGTAAGTGACCATCACTTTTAACTATTTATATAAAATATCGCAATTTTGTTGGTCTAGGTTTCAATAATATTTCCGTTAAAGTTTAAAAAATAATAATATTTTCCGTTAAAATATGGTTTTGATCCCAATATTTTAAAAGTTCGCCTCAATTTCTAATTTGATCTATAAAAGATCAATAATTAATTTTTTATCTCTCAAATTCTAATCAATTTAAAATTCGGTATTTACTATTAAAATTTGAAACGAACAAATGGTATGATTTGAATGTTCAAAATTTGTTAGCATTATTTTTTTTACAATTTCTAATTCATTTATTTTATTTTCTCACTATCCTATGATAATTCTCAGTTATGAGGATTATTTAACTCTAAAACTAAGTTGTTCTTGTCATTTTTGCATATTTTGTTGAATAACAAGCAAGCTAAAAATAAAATTTTCAAATAAATTCATGCAAGCTTGTTGGAATATGATAAAAGAAGAAATTAAGTGTAAAGATGCAAGAAAGTTGGCTTAAGTTGAGTTTTTGTGCAAATTTGAAGAAGTGAAGAAATTGCAAATGAAATGCAATTGCATTTCCTTGGGAAGGCAAGGTGAAGAACAAAGAAGAAAAATGCAATTGCAATGCAATTGCATTCTCTGGATGTATAAGTCAATTTCGGAATTCTCGGAGATTCACCAAAATTCACGTGATTCGCTCGATTTAAGGGAGAAATTCAAGCATGAATCTCACGCCCAAAGTCCACCCAAGAATTAAGGAGCCAAAGATGGAAAGAATAGGCTCGGATTATCTTTAAAAGGAGAGGAAGGTCGAAGAAGAGAAAGCGTAGTTGTTTTTGGAGAGAACTCTGTTTTTCGTATGGGTTTATTTTTCTGTTTAATTTCTTTGGACAGCATCCAGCAATTAGTTGATTTCTATTGTTTTCAGTATTTCCTTCTCGCAGTCTTGCTTGATTAAGTTCTGAATTTTGATCTATCTTCAATAAAGATCGTTTATTTTATGCATTTTGTCCTTGTGGGATTTTCTGTTTCGCAAGTTCGAACAGCAGCTTTCGGTCTCCTTCATCTGTTTTTTATTCTTTAATCTTTACTTGTTCTAATCCTCAATTCCTTGGTTTGGTCCCTTCTCAACTTCGGTAGAGAAGGTGAGGAATTAAGAATTCGTAAAAGGATTCTAATTCGACCATGGTAGGGAATTCGGCCGTAATGCTCTGTTCTGGGTTCAACTTGTTTTATATTAATATTAGACTTAAAGTTTCTTTGGCTTAATTTTAGTATTGGAACATTTTTTGGTTGAAGTCCATTTTTCCTGTATGTGGCAAGAGAGGAATGAAAAGTTGAATTCCAGATTTCCAATTTCTTCTCTCCATACAAAAGCTCATTTATATATGGTATTTTTGTCCAGAATCATGTTTTAAGTAATTTTGATTTAATTTAATAAATCTATTATTGTTATTTCCTTGTGGGTATTCGTAGTTAATATTTACCATTAGTTGCCTTAAGGTTAATTTCCTTATTCTATTGCTTTAATTATGAATTTTACACAAAGAAAGTCTTGGGTTTTCAATATCTCCATAATGAGCTAAATTTTCTTTAGGGGTTCAAGTTGGTGAAAGCCCTAAAGCATAACCAATCTAGTTAGCATGTGAACTTTGTTTGCTTTTGTTGAATTTAGATTTGGGTAAACCTAGCCGGCCAACTAGTGATTGCTTGTCAAGCTTGAACTTAATATCGAAAGAGTTAAGGGAACGCCGATGTCACAAAAGCAATGGAGGAAAAGGCTTAGAAATAAGTTCTGAACATCGACCCTAGACATAGGGCGAGACTCCAAAACCACTAGAGTTGTGTGCGAAAGTATCTAAGTTAGATTAGCCATAAACATATAGGTTTAATCACTTAGTCTCCTAAAGATTTTGAATCAAAATTGAATAGGAGTTGAACTTGGTTTACTTAGTTTTCACATGTTTAGCTATGATTGCAATTGCATTTTAAATAACATTTTTCCAAAGGTGCTTGAATCACTTGAAACCCTATTTTAACTCATTGATTTTTCACTTATTTTTCATTAAAAAACCATCCCACTTATTATTTTACATCGGTTACCCACAATTGCAATTTGCGAACAAATTTTGTGTCGTCTCAGTAGATTTTGTTAAAACCCGTTCCTTTGGGTACGATACTCTGGAATACTTCCAGTTTCTTTATTACTTCGATCACGTGCACTTGCGTGTAGCGAAAAGCACCAATCACATTTTAAAACAAAATTTCCAATTTATGGGAGTTACATGCAAGTATTAGTTATGCACAGTCTAACAATTATATCAATTATACATGACTTTTGTTGTCAAATGAACACAACTTAGCGGTAATTGACATATACCTCCGACTAAGAGTTTAGAGGTTTGAATCTCTTCTATCTAACCTCTTGGTCGAAGATACGCGTCAATTACCGTTGAACTAAACTCACTTTAAAAACTTTAAATTTAACATAAATTTGAGGAATTTATTTTTAAAGTCAACGATATGTGTGAATTAAAACACAGATAATTTTACTATTTATCACACACAAGCTTTTTATTAAATGTACTGCACAAATTCAACTCCAACTACTAGCCTATTTATTAATTAGTGTATGATTTTTCACACAAAATTCAATGACTATAATCGAAAATTAATATGTGTAAGATTTTTCCTGTAAAAAAAAAATGGTGTGTTACGTGACAAATGAGTGGATATTCAAATTTGTGATACTTAATGAAAAGGTATGGATCCTAACTTTTTTTTTTTGACCAATCTAACTATTTAAACTATTAACTTTTAAATATAAAATAACTCAAATTAAAATTAATACACAAATATTACAATATTTTCCCTCGTCATATATTTCCATCCATTCAACAACTCAAACTCAATTCAAAATAAGATATATAGTCTACTTTTTTTTTCTTCTATTTTTTAGTTCAACAACATATGGATGAGAGATTCGAAACTTTAACATTTTGGGACATATAGCCTAGCTAATTGAGCTATGCTTAGGCTGATTTTCTCTTATTCATTTACGTTTCGAATAAATGAATATTTATAAAATAACATGTTGTATTTTGTTTATCAACTTGTTTCAATTCCAAACATAACTAAATGATGGGAATAAATCTATGATCTCATAGTTGAGAGTACATGTCAATTATCGTTAAACTATGCTCATTTTAGCTAAAAACTAATAATAATAATAATAATAATAATGAGAGCAAATCAAACATGGCTTAAAAATCAACTTTGAAGATATATGTTTTTTTTTTAAAATTACCATTTTGGTCTTTATACTTTGGGACTTTTCTATTTTAATCCTTATATTTTTAAATGTCTAGATTTAGTCTTTCATACTTTTAATGAAGCTTAAAATTAATCCTTGCTGTTAGTTTATGATTTTCTAAAAAAAATTAAATTTCTATTAGTCTTTTCTTTATATATTTTAGAAGACGCGAACACCATGTTTTTACAAATATCAACATTTGGATATGAGAAATCGAACTCTTAGCCGGGGATTTATTTGGTGCAATTTCAATCACATAACTAAAAATGGAAATAGGATTATTTTTTTTTTAGTTCAAAATGGAAATAGGTTGCTCAATATTTAATTAGATTCCTTCCCTGTTTAGAGCGATAGTTGCGTCACATTTATTGGTTTTAATGGATATATTAAGAAACATACACGCAAATATAAAATAATAAAGAGTCATTACCTTTTATTAATGCTTAATCTTATTTCCATCCCCAAGTTTGTTATATTTTAGTCTTAAATTTTTAAAATATATATTTTGGTCTCTAAACTTTCATAATATCTATTTTAGTCACTTAATTAAAAAAACAATCATTTTGGTCATTGTTACATTGTTTTTCATCTAGTTTTCACTCGCTCAATGCTCGTCTCTAACCTATTTGACTTAAAATCACACTCATTTTAACATAATAAATACACATACTCAAAGCTATGTCATTGATTTATTAAAAACAAAATAAAAATAATGACTAAAATAATTATTTTTTAAAAGTTAAAGAATCAAAATAAACATTTTTAGAAGTTTATAGACAAAAATGAAACAAATCTTAAAGTTTAATGCCTAAAATAGAATTTAAACCTATCCATTACAGATAAAGATGCAATGGGCAATAAAAAAAAACTAAATATGAGCTAACTTAACTAGTTAAGAGATACCTTCCACCGAAAACATACATTTTAATACAAACTAGTCTTTTAGCACGTGCCTTGCACGTGATATGCCTTGCATTATCAGAAACCTACAAAAATATTAAAGAAAAGTAGAAGATTAATTCTTCCATCAATTGATAATGCATTTCAATGCCTCTATAAGTTATTCTTTCTTAGTTTGGTACTTCACAACACAATTTTTCCAAGTAACTCCTAATTTGAAACTCCAATTATTTTGGAAAAATTATATTTAGCAAATACTCTATTACACCTAGAATTTTGCAACCACAACTATAAAATATAATTAGATTGGAAAACATATTTTTAAAAAAATATTTGCAATATGTGGATCCGACAATAGTTGAAATTAAAAAAAATGATTTAAATAAACTATCATAATTAAAAAATGTAGTCTAACAAAATCTTGAATCAATCTGGTACAAATTAAATATAAGACAATACTTATAATCTTAGCATTACATTCTTTACAAATCAAAGCAATTTAGTAGCAAAAAAATGTCATAAGATTGAGAGAGATGTGCAATTGATTTGGTATAAAAGAAAATCAAATGTTGCATTAATTTTGTTAAATAACATGACTTTCCAAATGAAATACAATGCAACAATTTAAGTTTATAATAAAATAAAGATAAAAGGAATAATAACATTAGTATATGCAATGAATCAATCAATTTGTTGAACTCAAAAAAAAAATCAATTTGTTATAAAATAAAACAATTATCCTTTGTTTAGTAATTAGTCTCTTAACAAATGCATGATAATATTTTTTTTATTTGAGAAAATAAAGAGTCAATAGTTTTAAAAACAAAAGTTTTGATTCAAAGGTAGATAGATTTATGTTGTGGCTTAATAATAATAATAATAATCACATGCATGTATATTCTTAAGGTGTAGAAATGCTAAAAGGCTTTGAAGTTATTAAATTTAATTACTCAAATTAACATGTATGTGTAAGTGACTTAATAATTACCTTATTTAAAGGTTGAGAATACTAAGAGGTTAAGAGCCACTGTTACTCAAGTATCTTATTTAAATTGTTAAAATAATTATGGCGTTAAGTGGGGTCTGATAAATTTCAAAATACTTGTGCACAATAATTTTTTTTAACCTTAACATTAAGATTAGGTTATGTGAAGTTTATCCTATTTCAAGGAAGAAAAAAAGGTCCGGAGTCATTGGCATTAATAGCACATTCATTAAAAACCTAGGTAATTAAGTGTGATGTAATAGTGCTAATATTTGTACTCTTTAAATACTTGTAAATTATTTTAAAATATTTAAAGGCCAATTTAGGTATTATTTTCAAATTAAAAATGAAATTTAAATAGACTATTATAATTCTAAATTCTAGGTTAAAAATCCTTATTTTTTTAGATATTAGACCACATATGTGGTGAGGAATTCAAACCATGAATTTGGTACAAATTTAAAGAAAAACAATAATTCTATGCTTAGCATGATTTGCTTTACATATAAAAACAATTTGACCCAAAAATAAAATCATAAGATCGAGAGAGATTCTTAATCGATTTGGTAATAAAAAAAAATGCAACAATTATATTTTATTAACATAACTTTGTAAATGTAATGCAATGCAACAATTTAAAATTTTAAATAAAATTTAGTACGAAAAATCATATAAGATTGAGACTTACCTTAAATCAATCGATTTAGTATAAATGAAAGATAACGATTCTTGGCTTAGTAATGAGCCTTTATAAATGCATGAAACTATTATAAGGAATTGGTAGATGACTAATATAATTGATCATTTATTATTATTTGTTATGAAATTGGAAAAGTTTTCATGTTATATAATTGGAAAAGTTTAATTTTTTCAAATAATGCACTTTAATTTATTATTTTCTTCTAATCTTTAAACATGAATAGTTGGAAAACTCTTAATCTTCCTTGCTTTAAATAGAGACAGGAGGGAAATAACTAGGCCTTAACGAAAATGTAGAGCTTAAATTATTAATTATTAGTTAATTTGATTACAAATATCAAAAAGAAAAACTCTTTAGTTTTTTTTAAGCAAAAAGAAAAACCTCTTAAGATAACTTGGAGCAAGTACGATACCACATTTAAGCTTTTTATCCTTATTAAAATAAAATTGGAAAAAAATATATTGAATAATATATAAATAATAAATAGGTGAATAGGTTAATAGATTAAGGGACACATTTGAAATTATAAAATTAGAGTTTGGACATAATAGTCCAAAAATGATTCTCCATGTTAACCACTTTTAATATAGCAAAGATAAAGATAAAGATAAAGATAAAGATATAAGAAAAATTAAAAAAGTTCATTGTGGAAAAGTGGGTAAAAGCTCAAACGAAATAACCAATATATAGTCCTCCTCCTTTCTAACTACTAGTTTAGTATACATCAACAGTATATATTAATTTTGGGCAATTTTTCGATACTTAATTTTCTTTTTTAGGGAAATTTTTAATATTTATTATTATTATTATTATTTTAGTTCAATAACATTTAGAGGTGAGAAATTCGAGCATCTTATTTCTTAGTCGAGGATATATGCCAATTATAGGTAGCTAAACTCAATTTAACTTTTTAATATTTAATTTAAAAATTGACAAGTGGAAAATTTTCAATATAATTTAAACATTGATGAATGTAACAAATTTGACATTTTATTACATTCTTATTGGTTTTTTTTTTCTCTTCAAGAACAAATTTCTCCAAACATATTAATTTTAATTCAAACCAATCCAATCGATACACAAAGTTTAGCCAAACATAACCAAATTGCCCCATTGCATAGCGATTTAGTTTTTAAAAATTAAACTTATAAATACTATTTTCAACCATGAGTTTTATTGTTTTGTTATCTACTTAATATGTTTTTAAAAACTAAGTCCAGTTTTAAAAACTAAAAAATACAGCCCCGTTTGATAACCATTTGGTTTTTAGTTTTTAGTTTTTAAAAATTATGCTTGTTTTCTCATCATTTCTCTACAATAGCTTTCATATTCTCTACAATTGTTTCCATCTTTTTTAAGAAAACACTTGAATTCTTAGCCAAATTCCAAAAACAAAAACAAGTTTTTGAAAACTACTTTTTTTAGTTTTCAAAACTTGGCTTGGTTTTTGAAAACACATCTAAAAAGTAGATAAAAAAACATGAAAAATCATAGGTGAAAGTAGTATTTATAGGCTTAATTTTTAAAAACTAAAAATAAAAAACCAAATGGTTATCAAACGGGGCCGTAATTTTCAAAATTTTATTTTTGTTTTTGAAATTTGTCAATAATTCAAATGTTTTCTAAAAAAATATGAAACTCATTGTAGAGAAATGATAAGAAAACAAGCACAATTTTCAAAAGCCAAATTGGTTACCAAACGACATGATTAACCATAATATTTTCTTTCTATAAATCTCATCCATTTCTTATCAATCTTTTGTATAATAATTCACTAAATACACTTGATAATATAGTTTTTAAATAATTATTTGAAAAATTGCCCCTTTGTTAGTTTGTTAAATGAGGGCGTAATTTGAAAAGGAAGATGTGCAAATTTTCCATTATTTTTTGTATTATTACTATTATTGTAATTATTTAGTTCAACAACACGTGAGAATCATTTACTTTGTAGTCTAGGATACAATATCTTAATCAATTAAATTGTGCTCATGTTGACAATTATTTGATGTATTAACTACTCTATTGTAGATGATAATATAATATTATAATATTATGCAACAATGTATCATTTTCACTTTTTTTTTAGTTCAATCATTTTACTTAATTTAAAGGTGTGTTTGTGATGTCTTTTAGAAGAGTGTTTTTAAACGCTCCTCTAAAACTTTTGGAAGAAAACTAATTAAGGGCAGGTTAAAATACTCCACTCCTTGTTTGGTCTACATACTTCACAAAACAATACGCAAATAACTCCACCTATCAACAATATTCACTATTGAAGTATGCATATTTATGGAGGAACCCCATCTTCCTCTCTTTCATTTTCTCCTTCCCTCTCATGTCAATAATAAGTATTTTAACATATTTAAAAAGTGTAAAATGTTTATTTATTAATTTAAATAAATTTTTTTGAATTTTTGTTTTATAATTTTTCTAGAATTATCCATTGACATCGACATTTTATTGATATTTCCATAACATCAAGACCTCGATACTTTCGTCGTCATCGACATTCTAAACATTGATGTTAAGTAACTTATTTTGAAATTCTAGGAAATCTTGCAAAACATGACTATTTTGGTAAGGGTGTGTTTCATTAATGACTATTACAATGATAAAATACTTGGACATCAAGTTGTTAAAATTTGTGTTTAAATGATAATCTTAAAATTATAAGAAAACTAACAAAATATGATTGTCTTTGTCGTAATTTTTCTTATATAAAAATATAATTTAATTTCATACGATAACAAACAACAAAATTTACTTAAAACTCGTTAAGTTTTGAAATCATAGATAAACAAAACCATCCATAAAAGATAGAGTTACAATAGATACTAAAATTAACCATAAAATACTAAATTTCTATAAGCTATAGGCAATAGATATGCAATTGAGTTGAAGTTAAAATTAGAACACAATATTTTTCTCAACAATCTTTTACATTAAGCATCAGACATTGTTATGCAATTAACATTTTAACTAATATATATATATACACACGCACACACCTTTTAGGTCATTAAAACAAATGTTTTTAATAAACAATATATTAAAAAAATAATATAATTAATTAAAAACAATGATTTTCTATTGTGATAATTTTGAAGGAAATTCCTTGAAAAAATGTCTCTATCTATCTAAATAAGATAGGAGGTGAAAATGAAAATGAAAAAAACATTTCATTTGATGGGAACACATTTTTATTACCTAAATTTTAAAAATTGATATCTAATATAGCTCTAATTGTAGGTACAACAAATAATGTAGAAAAAAACAAAACAACCAACATAAACACATACTTCATAATTTGTTAAACAACTCAACATCTCAAACACATGCTTTCTTAATCTAGACTAAACAACTCAGTATCCCAAACTAGGGGTGCATGTTGTCACAATCGTACTCTTAAGCAACGGGACAATGATTGTGTGGCACTTGCTCTAACTCGGCAAGTAAGTTAGTCGTACGAAAAGCGAAAGTTGCGGACTACTTTAGTATAGGGCCTAGCCTCCACTCACGTCTCGAGTGAAAATGTTTTATTAAAACGTGAGAGATAAAGTATTCGAAAACATTTGGAAGAATATTGTTATACACTAATAAGCAAGGGACAACAACGACTTAAATAGCATATAACTCCGGGTAGGAATGATGGACAACTAGTCATACCCCTATAGTACATTATAGGATTTATTTGAACATGAAAATAGCGAGAAGTCATACGCCAACGAAAATACAACGAAAGTAAACAACAAAGCTAAACTAAAGACATATGATAAAAGCATGATAAAAAGGGATTAAGATAGGCATGCGGCCACGGGCAACACACCCTGGACAAGCATGACTGTGACACATGTGGCTCGATTTCTGGGAAAATCAAAGTCAAACCGTTTATTTATTAAATAAAAATGAAAAACTGAAATGGAATTGCCCACGTGCTATAACTGTGTCGACTTAACAGCGTATACGGTCGGATTGGTCGATTCGATTAACGGTTTGTCACTTAATGAATTAGATGCTTGAGACTACTTCTTAGAGATGTCCACGGGGGCGGGGCGGGGCGGGGACGGGGATGGCTTCCCCGTCCCCGTCCCTGCCCTCCATTTAAATCCCCATCCCCGCAAAATTCTCAATTAAATTTCGCGGGGATAGGGTTCCCCGCGAGGAATTATTTCTTGTTCAATTTTTTTTTCTTTTTTAAGAATCAAATAATTATTTTGATAAATTTTCAAATAGTTAACTTCTATGGAAAATATCTATTAATTTTCAATTACATTGTTAATTATTCACAAAAAATCTTAATTTAAATAGTTAATTTTCTATTAAAAAAATATCTATTTAAAGATAAAATTCTTGAACCTCCTAATAAAAACAAAACAATATTACATATCAAATTATCCAATTAATCCATACATATAATTAAAATTTGTAACTATATGATTCAAACATATCCAATTATTTAAATCATTAATAATAAACTTTTAAATGACATATATATACTTATACACGTATATATTAAAACAAATATATAAATATAAAAAAAAAAATAAACGGGGCGGGGAACAGGAGAATTTTTTTCCCTACTCCCTCCTCCATTCCCTGTCCCGTTAAGGAGGGTCCTCGCGGGGAACATTGACATCTCTACTACTTCATCGTGTCATCAGCCACTTGGATGCTTGAGACTACTTCAAGAGGAGAAGGAGATCGGAGACTACCAATGCCATCAACGACTCAACCTTTGTGTGCGACTCCGATCGACTGGATGTGGATCCTCCAACTTCTACTTCTTCTTCATCTTCAATCAACAACATCGGTGCCCAAATCGAATGGCATGGAAAGAAAACTAAAACTTTCTCACTCGGTGTCTCTGTGATATGGGTTGTGATATGTGACTAGGTATTATAACCATATATTTTATATTTTGTATTTGTTGCTCAGGGATAGTTTAGTCTTTTTCCTATCCTTTGTCTATTTAAGAGAGAGAGCTTATCTTGTATTACTTCATAAGTTTCAGTAATAATAAAACTGATTCTTTCTCTCTCCAAATACGTGATATGGTATCAGAGCACTTAACACTTGGCATTCTCTCCGTTGCTGTGCTTCTCAACTCTTCTTCTTGGTAATTCCTAAATCATCGCAGAATTGCTTTTCTTCCTCATGGCAGACTCAGAGACCTTAAATCAGAGTAATTCTCCTGCTACTCATGGCGATGATACTGCAATTGAATCTCATGTAATCGAGTCTCAACTTAATCCTTTCCTACTCCATCATTCGATCAGACTAACGAATGTTCTTGTTACGCAACAATTACTTGGGGCAAGAAACTATAATTCTTGGAGCAAAGCTATGATTCTTGCTCTTTCTGGCAAGAATAAGTTCGGATTCTTAGATGGATCGATTCAAGAACCCACTGGACGAATGCTATCAGCGTGGAAATGCAATAACAACATTATTGCGTCATGGATCTTGAATTCTGTATCAAAAGAAATTGCCGCTAGTTTGATTTACACAGGTTCTGCCAAGGACCTATGGGATGATCTAAAGGAACAATTTCAGCAAAGGAATGGCCCACACATTTACCAATTGCGAAAGGAGCTGGCAAATGTTGTTCAAGGATCTTTATCAGTCGAAGCTTATTTTACAAAAGTGAAGACACTTTGGCAGGAACTTAATGAATATCGCCTTCAAAATTCTTGCACATGTGGAGGTTTTAAAGCAATAATGGATCATTTAAACTCAGAGTACGTAATGATTTTTCTCATGGGATTAAGTGATTGCTATGCTACTGTTAGGGCACAGATTTTGGTAATGGATCCAATCCCATCAATTAACAAAGTCTTTTCACTTATCATATAAGAAGAAAGACAAAGATCGTCCAGTAGTACTTCGATTGCGTCAGTAACATTGATGGCAAATGATTTGAGCAAGAAATCCAATCAAATTGGGCCAAAAAAGAGGGATAATCAAAGACCTGTCTGTTCCCATTGTGGAATAAAAGGACATGTCGTTGATCGTTGTTACAAATTGCACGGGTATCCGCCGGACCATAAGTTCAACAATAATATTCAGAATTCTTCTACACGATCTGGTTCCAATATGCATATTTCAAATCCTGTCAATAATGTGAATCAAGCTTTCAATACTTCGATTGAACAAATTTCGACTTCTACACCTGCTGCGTCTTTTTGGGCAAGTCTGAATGATAATCAGTGTGCACAGTTAATGGAAATGTTGCAGACGCATCTCTCAGCGGCCAAAACTGAACCAATTCAGAATCTAACCTCTACTTCTCATGTAGCAGGTATTGCTCATATGGCTTTTTCATCTAAAGGATCTCTGTCTAATTCTTGGGTGATAGATTCGGGAGCATCTAGTCATGTTTGTTTTAACAAGCATATGTTCATCAACTTACGTAAAATTTTGAATACTAATGTAGTTTTACCTACACATCATCGGATTTCTGTTGAATATATAGGAGATATACAGATTTCACGTATGTTAACCTTGAAGAATGTTCTATTGGTCCCGCAATTCACGTATAACCTTTTATCAGTCAGTGCATTACTCAAGGATGGAGATTATTCCATTAATTTTTCTGGTACAACTTGTGATATTCAGGGCAAATCTCCATTGAGCATGATTGGCAAGGCTGATTGTATTGATGGCCTTTACACATTGACTGTTCCTAATTCCTCTGTTGCTGTTCATTATCCTTCCATTGCTGGTATTTCTTCTAATGCAGTGATTTGCAATGTTTCAGCTCACACATGGCATAATCGTTTGGGGCATCCCTCTCATAAGCGATTGAATATCTTGCGTAATTCTTTACATTTCTCTTTAGATTCTACAACTTGTCATGTTTGTCCACTTGCCAAGCAACGCAAACTTACTTTTCCCGCAAATAATCATGTATCAGACTCTGTTTTTGATTTGATACATTGCGATATATGGGGACCCTTTAGTTCTCCTACTCATGCTGGATTTTCTTACTTCTTAACTCTTGTTGATGATTGTTCAAGATATACTTGGGTTTATCTCATGAAGCATAAGTCTGAAGCATTACATATCATTCCACGTTTTTTTAAGCTGGTTTTTACTCAGTTTGGCAAGATTATCAAAGTTTTTCGGTCTGATAATGCTCCAGAACTACGTTTTGCTGAGTTTTTTACTTCACAAGGCACTTTGCATCAATTTTCTTGTATTGAACGTCCTCAGCAAAACTCTGTAGTTGAGCGAAAGCATCAACATTTATTGAATGTTGCTCGTGCCCTTTATTTTCAAGCGAAAGTTCCTTTACGTTTTTGGGGGGAATGTGTTCTTACCGCTGCTTATTTGATAAATAGAACTCCCATGACTTTGCTGTCTAATGCTACACCTTACAGTGTCCTTTTTAATCATACTGTTGATTATGATTCTCTACGAGTCTTTGGATGCTTAGCATATGTCTCGACTTTGACTGCTCATTGCAAAAAATTTGATCCTCGTGCCCAACCGTGTGTTTTTCTTGGATATCCACCGGGTATTAAGGGCTATCGTTTGTATGATATTTCCAAGCGGTAGTTTGTTATTTCACGGGATGTTGTATTCTTTGAAGATATCTTCCCATTTCATACCGTTCATGACAAAGATACTAATATAGATGCTGATTTTCTTAAGGATTTTGTTTTGCCATGTCCTGCATCTGTGCTTGTTGATGATCCTTCTGATGGCTTATTTTCACAAAATTCTATGAATGGTTCTTCTGATGCTCTTATTCCTCATGCAAGTTGTGATTCTTCTCATCATGATGCATGCTCTACTGATTGTTTATCCCCTGTTGGTAGTTCTGCTTCTTTGCCTGTTGCTGCAGATATGCCACTTGCTTCTGATTTAGTTTCAGAAGCTATTTCACGCCGTTCTGCACGAACAAGACAACCGCCTGGTTATCTTAAGGAATATCATTGTAGACTTCTTGAAGACAAGGATATTACAGAGACAGGACCTTATTCCCTTGGGAATTTTCTGTCATATGATCGATTTTCACAAGGCCATCAACATTTCCTACTTAACATGACTATTGAGTTTGAACAAACTTATTTTCATCAGACTATTCGTTTTCCTCAGTGGCAGGATGTTATGGATGAGGAAATTGCTGCTATGGAGCGAACCAGCACATGGACGGTTGTTCCTCTACCTATTGGACATCATGCTATTGGTTCCAAATGGGTTTATCGCATTAAGTATCGAGCAGATGGCACAGTGGAGCGTTACAAAACACGCCTTGTAGCCAAAGGGTATAGTCAACAAGAAGGTATAGACTTCATTGATACCTTTTCCCCTGTTGCAAAAATCGTAACTGTTAAAGTTCTGTTGACTCTTTCTGCATCTTTTGGTTGGCCCTTAGCACAAATGGATGTGAATAATGCTTTTCTAAATGGGGACTTGTTTGAAGATGTCTATATGTCACTTCCTTTGGGATACAAACCTACTGCTGATTCTTCTGTTAAGGGGGTGCCTTTGGTGTGCAAATTAAATAAATCCCTTTATGGGTTAAAGCAGGCATCTAGACAATGGTTTACTAAATTTTCCGGTGTCTTACTTGCTAATGGGTTTGCTCAGTCAAAGGCTGATTATTCTTTGTTTACTAGAGGCTCGGGGACTTCTTTTGTTGCTCTCCTTGTTTATGTAGATGATATATTTCTCACTGGACCTTCTCCAATTGAATTGACTGCTGTCAAAGATCTTCTATCTTCCAATTTTAAGCTCAAAGACCTAGGGCATGTTTGCTATTTTCTGGGTTTGGAGTTATCTCGTTCTAAGTCTGGGATTTTTCTTTCCCAAAGGAAATATTGTTTGCAGATATTGGAAGATACAGGTTTTCTTGGAGCAAAACCCTCGGCTGTACCTATGCAGCCTCATGTTTCTTTGTCTAATTCTTCAGGCGACTTGCTTAATATTGATGATGCTGCTACATATCGGCGTTTAATTGGACGATTGTTGTATCTCCAAATTTCTCGTCCATATATTTGCTATCCTGTCCATCGGCTTAGTCAATTCCTCAAGGCTCCACGGACTGATCACCTAGCAGCAGCTCATACTTTACTTCGCTATTTGAAGGGATCACCAGGGCAAGGCATTTTGTTGTGTGCATCTAATTCTTTTCAATTAAAGGCTTTCTGTGATGCTGAATGGGGAACTTGTCCAGATACTAGGCGTTCGATCACTGGTTTTTGCGTGTTCTTGGGCGACTCTTTAGTATCATGGAAGTCCAAGAAACAGCCTACAGTAGCTCGTTCTTCGGCTGAAGCAGAATATAGAGCTTTAGCTTGTATCTCGAGTGAATTGGTTTGGATTTCTCAATTGCTTTCTGATCTTCACATTCCTTTGAGGTTACCAGCTGTTGTATATTGTGACAATCAGGCGGCTATCTCTATTGCTTCGAACCCTACATTCCATGAGAGCACAAAGCACATAGAGATTGATTGCCATTTCGTTCGGGATAAAGTCTTAGATGGCTATCTCAAGCTACTTCCCATCCGGACTCATTTGCAGTTGGCTGATATGTTTACTAAGGCACTTGCTTTCCCTCTCTTGCAATCAGTTTTGTTCAAGCTGGGCGTTCGTGATCTTCACGCTCCATCTTGAGGGGCGTATTATAACCATATATTTTATATTTTGTATTTGTTGCTCAGGGATAGTTTAGTCTTTTTCCTATCCTTTGTCTATTTAAGAGAGAGAGCTTATCTTGTATTACTTCATAAGTTTCAGTAATAATAAAACTGATTCTTTCTCTCTCCAAATACGTGATACTAGGGCTTCTTTCTAAAGACAGACGATTAAGGAATATTTGAGAGGGGAATTTTCAAATTTAATTAGAATAAGGAAATAAAATATTTCACCAAGATTTTAAGGATTTGAGGTTGGAAGTGGAACCCATTCCAAATCCATGCTAATCTAAATATTAATAGAATACGGTAAGTAAATTAGGAAGGAGACAAACTTAAAAAGCAGAAGAATACTGAAGAATTTGGAAGAAAAGAACGAAGACAAAGAGGATGAAGATCGAAGAAACAGAAGTTAACATACGAGTTTTTTTTTTTTTTTTTTTTTAAAATTAAAAAAAGACGTCAGGCAGTTGGCTCGGGTGGGAGTGACGGGCCAATGTGGTTGCTCGAAGTCGACCGCTAGCAAGTCGGCTTCTCTCACTCCTAAACTGCGTCGACCGCTTGGACCGAACCGTCGACAGTTTTGGCTCGGTTGGGGCAATTTACTCGATTTTTCATGTTTAGCTTATACCCCTACCTTGAACACAAATTATTTAACTCCACATACTAAACAACTCCAAACTTAATAACTCCACTCAACGCCCCAAACGTCCCCTAAATGTTTCACGTGGAAAACACTCTTAGGTTGTTTTTTTAATACATTTTTAGAGTTATTCGAACTATTACTATTTTTCAAACATTTAAAAAGGTGCACTTAAAAACATTTTTTTTTTTTAATTTTAACCAAACACTGGCAATTTTTTGAAAATGTAGTCTACCCATAAACACATTAAAAAAGTTATGTACATTGTCCGTAAAATAAGTTGAACCAAATGCAAACTATAAAAACTAAAATAGTAATTTGAAATTAATATCATTGACATATCTTAATAAAACATGTTATAATAGCTCAATTGGTTAAAAACATGTGTTGAGTTGTATGCCAAAAAAACATTCAAGTAGAATTTGATAGTCCTATCTTAGTCTTTGACTCTTGGGCCAAAGACAATTTTGGTTGAATTGAATGAATTTGAGGGTTTTGTGTGTGTGTGTGTGTGTAATGTTTTGTGAATTAGGGAATGGTTCATAGTTCCAATTCACTAGGACTTTCATAAAATTAATCTCATCAATTATTCACATTAATAATTTAGGGTGGATTTAACACAACTCAAGCACTAGTAACCCTCCACAAATATTGGTAGTTTGAATTTACACCCTATTTAAATTGTAATGCTCTAATTAAGAAAATAAATTCATGATTTAATATTGTAAAAATAAGAGAAATGTCACTTATGAAGCCAAATCAAATTTAACAACCTTCAATTTCATCAATTTAAACTTTGAACTTCATTAAGTATTTCTATTACTACCTCCTCAAAACTAAAACAAAAAATTTCACATTAACTAATAAATGAATGATACAAAATTTAACCAACAAGATGATTAACACCATGTCATAAAAAATGTCCATACCCAATCACAAAAACCTCATATTTAGCACACCATCAAGTAGATACAAAATGCTCAAATTTATCAACAAAACACTCATATCCAACTAGTTAAAAGCATCAAACACAATTTTTTGTTTACACCCAACAATAGAATAGCAATACATGCAAAAATATTAGGATCTAATTATGAGAATATATCTGTAATGAGTTACAAATCTTAAAAGAAAAAAAAAACTAATTGAAGGTATTGATTACACTACATATTTAACTGTAGGGTGTACGGATCTATTTGAAATGACTTTTTAAGTGTTTAAAAATATATTTTTTACATTGCAACACTTAATCAAATTCAAAATTTAAATCGATTAAATTAAATATTTAAGGTTAAAATTGACTCACCGTCAAATTTTCCCTAAAATTCACGAAGAGGGTAAAAATTAATTTATTATATTTCCACATCAATATATATTTTTTTTCTTTTCAGCATTTATTTTATTTCCACACACATAGAATTTTTCTTGCTTTTATAGAATATCAATGAAAATATCGATAGTTGAGGTTGTTTGATATTTCTGAAAAAATTATTAAAAAAATTTCATATAAATATTTAAATTAATAAATAAGTATTTCACTCATTTTAATAATTTGAAATTTCTTATTAGTACTAAAAAAAAGTTATTATTGTTAACATTAGGCTCATGTTATTGATATTTTTTCTTATTTCTTAGATTTAGTTAATTTTTCTATCATAAAATTAAAATATCGATTCATTACTTATGTCGGTGTCAAACCCATAAATACATAGAAATATCAATGTAAATATTAAAATATTGACAAAAATTTAATACTTTATTTAAATACAATATGTGAGATGAAAATTTAAACCTTTGAGCCTAAACGAGGTTGGCAACAAAAAATCAATACCTTGGTTCATACTTCAATTTTTTTTTAGTAATTACTTCAACAACTTGCATTCTATAAAGAAATATGAAATTTATTTCGATCATTTTCTGTAATTACAAAAAAACCAATCGCAAACTCCCGTGATAAAAAAGAAACAGATCCAGAACAGAGTTCATAACAAAGAAGAAAGCAAAAACAAAAATCAGTTCAAATCAGATCTACGTCTATACAAATTTTGTTGGCTCAATCTCCATTTCTTCTCTCTGTTGAATTCTTGTTTGTTCGTCCAATTCGTAGACTCACAGAGAAGAAGAAGAAGAGATGGCTGCGATGGCGAGGGCGAGCTTCGGGCTGCAATATCCCGACCGGTTCTACGCCGCGGCCTCTTATGCCGGTTTTGATGGATCGCCGAAGTCGTCTTCCAAGGCCGTGAGGTCTAAGTTCTCTGATGAGGCCGCTTTGTTGCTGTATGGCTTGTATCAGCAGGTACGACCACGAGTTCTTACACCTGTTACTCTGCGGTGCTCGTTTATTTGAAAGTTTGGTTGAGGTTTGAGATTGGTGCATGTTTGGGGTGACTTTTGGCCGCATTTTTTGTGTTTGATTTGTGCAATGGCGGAGGCATAGTTGTGTTGGTTGTTGGACTTGATTGTTTAGCGATGGTGTTGTTGGTTTCGAGCGTATCTTCGTGTTTGATTTAGTGTTTTGTTCGAATTGCGATGCCCATTCTGGTTTTGAATCGTCCGAGGTTTAACTGCTCATCTCCAAATAGCTGAAATCTTCTTTTTGAAAATTGTTTTGGTATTACTGGTGAAATGTGAGCTTACAGATTTGCTGAATTACGGTGTTGATTTGTAAGTTTAGATTATCAATTTTCGACCTATGGAATTCAGAGGTTTGAGTCCATTATTTTCTTTGTTAACTTGGGGACGATTTGGGTGGATCTGACCATATGATTTAAATATATGTATGGGAAGATTGATTCGTGACATGCTTTGTGCTTGGAGGGAATAGATCGGGTCTAAAGCTAACTCAATTCGCACATTATGAGGAATGCTAAATGTATGTCATTACCAGATTGTCTTATTCAGTGGGTTTATTGCGTACACTTACATCCCCATCGAGTTTGAACTTTATTTGAGTGAATCCTGAGTTATTGTAAGGATACCAGCCGAATCTTAACTATTCTTATTACAGGCTACATTAGGGCGTTGTAATGTACCTGAACCCAGTAGTTGGCATGCAATCGAGAAAAGCAAATGGAAGAGGTTTGTGAGCTTATATTCCTTCTCATGCTGTTCTAAATGCCTTAATATCTAATTCAACATGCAAAAACGACATACTGTATAGATGAGGTTTGGAATCTTTCTAATTGTTACCTACTCTAGCATGTTAGTACTTGCAACATAATGAAATTATTGCAAAAGAAGTTGGCCATTACTTGTTCCATTTCTGATATCTTCTCGTAGAAAATGTCTATAAGTCTTTTAAATTGAATTGTATAGTGGGCCTGGCTCATAGGAGGAAGCAATGGGTGGAGAAGGTTAGTTATGGTATTAGACCAAAACTACTAATTAATGGGTAGTTGCTATGCTCGTTTCCTTATGAGGGTCTTTAACCCTTTTAAAGGCAGAACAGAATACTGTTTCTTCAAAACTCAGGTCAATACTTGAAGTTATTCTGCAATTTTCTTAATGCTAATGCCATTGTACTACATGATCAATCACAGTTTTTTTTTGTCAAAATTTTGTCTGCTTTTGGCATCAGTGAATTTATGCTCTTAAGAATAACTTCTTTTAAAATATTATTGTTCAATTTTTTTATTCTTAGTTGCTGCGTTGTATATTTATGATTATGGTTTGGTGGTGTTGTATTTGATGGTAGTCATTGCAACCAGATAGTTTTCATTATTGTTCATGCTTTACCTTCTTTGAAGATTGGTTGTGCTATGTTGTATTCATTATATTGTAACCTCTTTTCACATTCTGAGTCAGTGATCGCTTTTGTGTCAAAAGTTAACTAACCATCTAGGAATTTGGATAGGCAGTGCAATTAGGTTGCATTAGAAGTTTATAACATGCTTTTTAACTCACTTGCGTAATTATGGGTTTGCTCCATCATTTTGAGAGTTTCTGAGGAACTTATTTGGGATTCTGCAGCTGGAATGGGCTTGGAAATATGGCTCCTGCTGAAGCCATGCGCCTTTTTGTGAAAATCTTGGAGGTCTGCGTGAATCCAACACCAAAAGTCCATGTTTGTTGTTTCAATCTCATTTCAATTAATTCATGATTGTTTGCTCTTGGTAGGAAGAAGAGCCAGGTTGGTATTCAAGAGTCTCCAACTTTGTCCTAGAGCCAGAGCCAGTGCCAGAGCCAGTTTTAGATGTGCAAATTAATGTGAGCATATAGAATTTATTACGAATCTTATTACCATTTAAGTTATTTTGATTTTGATATATCAGGGTAACGTGGAAGATATATTTGTATATTTTTCTAAGGTCATACTAAAACGGGCATGAAGAGGTGAAACATTTAAATTTCTCCTTTGCCCCAGTTTTCATGTTTTATTTTTACTTTTACCAGTTTACTAAATTTTACAGTTACTTTACTAATGTTCTTGACCTAATATATTGTCACTGTTTTTTTTTAGAAAATTGTTTTATTAACAAACATAACTTAAATGTTCGTTTCTTGTTCAAAACAAACATAACTTATATTTTTTACTAGCTTTCTAAATTTTCAAGTTTTTCAAATTTGATAGATGTTTGAAATATATTAAATAGTAACTCAAAGATGATAATTTTACAAACTCTTTAAATTTTCTACTTTTTTAGTAGGTATAATCATTAGAAGTTTTACAGAAAAGCTCAATTGTTACCTAGGTCTGTGAGTTAATCTTAACCTTAAAACTTTTAATTTCATCAATTTAAACCCTACAATTGAATTAGTGATGAATTGCCTACAATTGAGTAAGTGGTGCAATTAATATCTTCAAATTAGTTAGGTTTCCTTTTCTTCTTTTTTCCTTTTTTTGGAAGATTTGTGACCAGTTATGTGCATAATTCTTGCAGGTAGATGAGATTGTTTTTGTGAGTGTTGGTTTTTCCTATTGTGTTGGATGCTTTTAATTAATTGGATTTGTGCATTTTTAACTAAGTTTGAGTGTTTTTTATATGCTTGATTTTATAGTTGGGTTCATGTTTAATGATTGAGTATGCACATTTCTTTAATGTGATTTTGTGTGTTTTGTTATTTGAATTTTGTATGATATATTGGTTGATTTGTGGACAATATTTTAACTTGGTTTTGAGGAGATATTAATTGCATTAGTTTCTCATTTTTTTTAAATGTGATCAGAATTTTTACTTTTTCAAAGGGCCATTCCACATGTAACAAAAAAAAATTCAAATTTAAAAAGTTAAAATAAAAAAGAAACTGATACCAATTCAAAATTAAAAGATAATAAACCTTCAATTTCATATTGCCTTCCTTTCTCACTTGTTTTCCTGATAACTGAACTTATAGCTATGTTGGCTTTTAGAATGATTCAAAAGCTGAGCCGATCATTGAGAATGGGAATTCAATCCCCGAGACCAAGACTATATCAACAGAAAATGGAAGCCTGCCTGAATCTCAGGATAAGGATGTTCTTGTGGAAGGTCTTGGCTCTATTGTTGTCTACGATCAGTGGATTTCACCCCCTGTATCTGGTCTACGCCCGAAAGCACGATATGAGGTTTTGACCATTCTTCTTTCAACTCATTAAAAATATGATCTTCTACCATGTCATTCTCTAAACAAAGGGTACTGACATTTCCAGCATGGAGCAGCAGTTATTCAGGACAAGATGTATATTTTTGGAGGAAACCACAATGGTCGCTATCTCAGTGATCTTCATGTGAGCAAAACATTTTTTCATACTTTTGCTGCATTTGTACAATTTCTCATTTCAGATTTTAGGTCATTCTTTAACTCCCACTCTAACCTGGTGTAACATGTATTTCCTTTTGTTCCATTCGTGGAATAGATGAAATAAATAAATTAATTATTTTTGTTTTAGAATGAAATCTTATTGGCCTTAGGTGGGGTCCGTCCGGGCTGTTTCTCTCTTTCTCAGTAATATACTCAATTTTCTTATTAAAAAAAAATGAATGAAATCTTATTGGCACTGTCCAAAAAATTTTTCCTTAAAAAATTATTATTCTTATTTTTTTTTTCAGAATTTTTTATTCTAACATTAGATAACCTTATCTTCACTGGGTGGTGGAATCTATGCTTTGTCTTCTTTCTACAGCCAACGGCCAAATTGATTACTTTCTTGTCTGATGAAAAAATAGAACAGAAAACAGAAAGTTCTGGGCAATCCAAGTGATGATATAAATATTAAGATTATTTTCTGATGTGCACCTGCACCCTTTTTTGTAACTGAATTTGTTGATTTATTTATATAGGTCTTTATTATTATTATTATTATTTTTAACTCCTGACATGTAGGTTTTGGATCTGAGAAGTTGGGCTTGGACAAAACTTGAGGCTAAGACCCAGTCTCCTGAATCACCTCCTGAAAAGCTAACCCCCTGTGCTGGTCATTCATTGGTTAGTACAGAATTTATTTATTTTTAATTTTTACAGATGTTTTCTTGTAGATATGGTCTTATTGTTCTTCCAATTGATGTCTTAGTCTACACGTATCTCTGCCATATTCATAATGCAAAATGTTATAGCAATTATTGGTAATGCAATATCTTTTTACTTGATATTGATATCGACATTGCTATAATATCAGATTTCTGCAGTTAGTAATCTACCTTGTTTGACTGTAGATATCATGGGAGAACAAACTTTTATCAGTAGCTGGTCATACAAAGGATCCTTCTGAAGCTATTCAGGGTATAAATTTAGTGCTTTCCCCATGCTACTATTTACCTTAAGTTTGGTGAATAAATTACTGGAACGTACCTTCAGGGTTGTGTTAAGTTATTCACTGTTTAATTATATATTTAACGTTCTCTTCTTCAAGGGAAGTCCTGAGGAAGAACTCCTGAAAATATTTTTATTTTCTCCCGATCTACTAGAGATGATCTTCACTTTATGGGAAAGCTATAAATACGCTTCTTTCGGGACAAATGTGTTTTTCCTTTTATCTAATTACATCAGTTCACTACCCTTCTCTTATTACAGTTAGGGTCTTTGATGTACAAACCTCCACTTGGTCTAACTTGAAGACTTATGGAAAACCACCGGTATGTCCCAATG
This sequence comes from Trichosanthes truncata, assembly GCA_033996785.1. NCBI lineage: Eukaryota > Viridiplantae > Streptophyta > Magnoliopsida > Cucurbitales > Cucurbitaceae > Trichosanthes > Trichosanthes truncata. Next base: position 37,730,335 of record JAWPNB010000004.1, on the reverse strand, counting down.
ATCTTCTTTATTAAAAAAATAAAGAAAGAAAATTATACTGAAGAACTGGATGATACTTGTTCCTGCTGACGTAGAACTTATATCCATGCATACATTTATGCTGCTTTTCATCCTTCCTTCTAAGTTTCAACGTTCAAAAATCAGCTTTTGGCTTTTGTAATTTTCTCATAAGGGTGCAATATGTCATCAATGATTTTTATTTGGCATTGCTTTTGAGAATAGACTATACATGTTGAAGTAAGAAACAGCTTTAGGTTGCAAATTAACTGAAAGCACTTTGATACATGGTGCCGTTTTATAGTATAGCTGTTACACGTGTTTTAAAATTCTCCGGGTTTTGTAAATTGAAGATTTCCCGAGGTGGTCAGTCGGTGACTCTTGTTGGGACAAGCTTGGTTATATTTGGCGGGCAAGATGCAAAAAGAACTCTTCTGAACGACTTGCACATTCTTGACCTAGAAACCATGACCTGGGATGAAATTGATGCAGTGTAAGAAAACCAAAAATATTCCAGCGTACTCCTTTCTCCTATGGAGCTGTTCTTTTCTTTCAAGTTTCCACTTTTGTTGGGTGGGAACAGGGAGCCATTAATGATTGAATTTATTTATTTTTGTTTTGTACCCTGAAAACTGGCAATACTTGGAGAATATGGGGATTTTGGAATCTTTTGAATTTTGATTAGCTCCGACAGAATGAAGTATTCCATTATATATTTGGCTGATTAGTGATGACAATACTGCAGCGGGGCTCCTCCCTCTCCAAGGTCTGATCATGCTGCTGCAGTACATGCTGAGCGCTATCTCCTCATCTTTGGTGGGGGTTCACATGCTACTTGCTTCAATGATCTGCATGTTCTTGATTTGCAAGCTGTGAGATTATCAACCTATACTAGTATTTATTGATGATATATGGTGTATATTATATGTATTGAATATTATATGGGTTGCTGATTGCATAGATGGAATGGTCAAGACCTACACAACAAGGTGAGATACCTACTCCACGAGCTGGACATGCAGGTGTTACAGTTGGAGAGAATTGGTTCATTGTTGGTGGTGGTGACAACAAGAATGGTATGCACCCGTCTTTTTTTTCTATTTCACAGTTTTCGACATCCTTGCTTTTGCCCATTGGATAATCTCCTTGCGTTATCAATCTGGAAGCAATGCTCCCACCTTCCCTTCTATTGTCGTGAAATCAAATTTCTTTCAAGTAGGTAATAGCAGTATCTGAAGATTTCAAGTCATCCATGATGTTGAATAAAGTTTTGGATGTCTTATCACAAAAATTCACCATATGCTCCACTATCACACTAACTAAGTGCTGATCGCATCCTCTTGATCTCCTGCAGGGGTCTCGGAAACTGTTGTGCTGAATATGTCTACGCTTGTTTGGTCAGTCGTAACATCTGTCCAAGGGCGTGTTCCTATTGCCAGTGAGGTGCCAATTCTTCTAACCTATTCACCATATGCTCCACCCTCACATTAACTAAGGACATGTCTTAAGCTTTTAGATTGAACCATGTGAATTAATAAAGGTCCCATATTTCTCTCCTGGGAGAATGTCAATCAAGATTCTCACTGTGAATACTGATATACTTTTCACTCCAACCATTGAAGTTATTAAATGCCATCTGATCTCTTACAGGGCATTAGTTTGGTTGTAAACTCCTATGGTGGTGAAGACATTCTTGTGTCATTTGGAGGATACAATGGACGTTATACCAACGAGGTGAATGATGATTTCTAGTGTTGCATTGTCTGCTGGCTTCCCCCTTCAACTCACCAGTATCTGTCTTTTAGGTTAATGTTCTTAAACCAAGCCACAAATCAACCTTGCAATCGCAGATGATCAAGACTTCAGTGCCGGACAGTGTTTCAGCTGTGCATAACATCACAAATCCCACCAGGGATGTCGAATCCGAATTTGAAGGGCCACAAGAAGGAAAAATTAGGGAAATTGTTATGGACAACATAGAGTCCGAGCATTTGGTACGTCCTGATACATGATGTTTGCAGCTTTTGATTTCTCATTTTTAAGATATTGTGCTATGAGTACTGATCTGTCATGTTGTAACACTCCAAATTTTGCGCCATGTATACCTCAGAATCTAAATATCAAATAAGCTATTCAATTTTATAGTTGGTCAACTGTACACAATGAGCTGATTTGTAGGGGATGAGAGACTGTATCCGTGACAGTTAGAAAATTGCTAAATAATCGAGTAAAAGAAAATACTAATTTATATATATTGTTTGGAAAAGAAGAAAAAGGAAAACTTACTTTTGTCTACAGAAAACATTATAATCTTGACAATGTTGCTCAAATGACTAATGGTTTTAAACTTCACACAGAAGAATAAAAGCGAGCAAACGAAAGAACTCGTAGCAACATTGAAGGCAGAGAAGGAAGAACTGGAATCATCTCTCAGCAAGGAGAAGATGCACTCTTTACAACTAAAGCAAGAGTTAGCTGATGCTGAGAACCGTAACGCTGAGCTATACAAGGTAATTGCTTTACCCAAAACTAATTACATTTTGGAAGTGAGGGGTGAGCAACTAGCAAAATGCGTATGCGGGGATAGCTCCAATGATGCTTCATGGCTTTGAAAATACTATCATTTATTTTATATGAGAAACCAAACTTTCACTAAGAAAAAAAATGAAAGAATACAAGGGGCATAAAAAAAAAACAGCCCCAAAAGATCCAAACTAAAACAGAAAAGCGCTCCTGAAAATAAAATCGTATATCTCATGAGTCATGAGATGGTATAGAATTTAAAGGGACTTTCCACCTGGTAGAATAGAGATTTTATATCGAGCAACGTTTCGAGTTTTGAAAAAATTCGATTGCCAACTCCTTTTGTGAAGAAACTGAATGCCTGACCTTCTGGTTTTCTACAGGAGCTGCAATCTGTACGCTCGCAACTTGCAGCTGAGCAGTCAAGATGTTTCAAACTCGAGGTTTGTATTCCCTAGTTCCCTTCATTGTATGCTGTAGCTGAAGTCAGACATAAAGGTGCTAAGTCAAAACTGAGAAAACCAATCAAAACTCATTGCATCAACTCGGTTCAGTTAGATTGAACAATACTTGTTGGTCGGTTCAGTTCCCTAAAATAAAAATAAAAAAGTAGTCAGTTCGTTTTTGATAAATTTTGTTGGTTCTGCTCACAGGGGAGGTAGATTTAAGAAAAAAAGGTCTCCACATTGTTTTTTGTATTTTCCTTAAATCGATAGTTTAGTAGTTCGACACAAACCAATCTGCTTAAGCCCTCGGTCAAACATAATATTCGAGAGTCATGTTGCTTTCTATTATGAATCCACAAATATCTTGGTTATCTACTCATCTTTCGACGATCCATCAGGTCGACGTTGCGGAATTACGACAGAAGCTCCAAACGATGGAGACGCTACAAAAGGAACTCGACCTTCTACAGCGACAAAAGGCAGCATCTGAGGAGGCCTTGAGGGCAAAACAGAAGCAGGGCTCAGGTGGTGTGTGGGGTTGGTTGGCTGGTTCCCCCCCTCCAGAAGAAGCCTGATTTCTCAACCCCTCATTGGTTAGTGACCATTAGCTTACAATTGTTACATTTTTCCTTCAATTATATTTGGTCCACACCTTCACATAGTAATTTTCCTTTCAACTGATAATAAGATTGTCAGTTTTTTTTTTTTTTTTTGTTCTTCCATTAGGGAACCCATATGAATGTGTTATAACTTCTGAGATCTCAGTGCTGTGTATTTCTTTTATTGCCAATTTTTTTAAAGGTTTTGTATTAGAGGTGAATATAATATATAGCTATAATGATAATGAAGCATACACATTTTTCATTGTTTATTCTCTTTTGAGAATGATTCTATGTTAAAGTGAATTGATTGAGTGTTCCTTCACAAATGTTATTTCATGGGGAGATTGCAAACATACTTTCCATTGTTGTTTTTCATTGTTTGTTCTCTTTTGGATGGCTTGTGAGAATAGAGTTATTATAAATTTGAAACCAATATTTGCAAATCTATAATTTTAAGAGGAATGACAACTTTTCTTAAAGGTATATTGTTTGTTAAAAAATAAAAGATAAAATTAAAATTTGAGTCTAATTTAGTTTTTGAGTGTTCATCCTTGATTCTAATTTGAGTTTTGAATTCTTTCAAGGCTTTCACGTTTTAGTAAGTTATAAATTCAGTTTTTACCCTTAAAATTTGAGTTAGGGATCAATACGAAAATGAATTTCTTTTAAAATTTTTTTTTTTATTGTACATTAACATCCACTTATCATTAAAAATTCATGATATGGTGATGACCACATGGACCCATCGTAAAATTTTGTAACAAATTTTTAATTCAACAAGGGTGGAGGGGAATTGCCATAGCAATTGCTCAATCGATTGAGACATACACTATGGATCAAGAAGTCAGATATTTGAGCCTTCACTCTCACATGTTGAACTCAAAAAAAAAATTTGAGCCTTCACTCTCACATGTTGAACTCAAAAAAAAAAAAAAAAAATGGAGGGAATTTGAGCTTTCAAACTATAGAGAGATAAGAAATATTTCGATTGGTTGAGTTGTGTTCACATAGGACGTAGACGACAATAATTAAATTTGAAACCTATTAAAATTTGAGAGAGGATATAATTTTTTTTAAAAAAAAATTTACTTACAAAATAAAAATATCAAAGTAAACTTTAAATACTAAAGTCATTGTAATGGCTAAATATATGTGATAACCTCTAATGTTTGGGTGTTTTTTTTTTTTTTTTTTAATTTAGTACCTTATGTTTTAACATTTTGTAAATTCTTTCTATTAGTGAATGTTAAAATTGGTCGATGATAAAGTTATATATAATAATACTTTGTAAGTTGAAAATAATTTAGATGAGGAATTAGACAACCTAAGAGATAAAAAGTTGAATTTATGCCTACTTTGAAATTTAGAACAGGAAGTAGAGATTTTTCTCAAGGGGTGTAATTTGTCATCTAAATTCCTTCCAACTTAGTATGCATTTTGTCATGTTAGTTTCTCATAAAAAAAAAACTAATGATGAAAGAGTATAATGAAAATGTTAAAATTGAAAAAATTTAAGGGATTAAATTGAAACTTTTTAAATAATAAGGGACTAAATTGAAAAAAAAAAACCCCAAACATTAAGGTCTATCGCATATATTTACCCCATTTCAGTAATATTTTTCCAATTACATTTTACTAAAATTTTATTTTTTACATATTTATTGGAAAATATAGAATGTTCACGTTCTATCCACATTTAATTTTGGTAGTAATTTGATGGTTTCACAAACATTGCATGAGATTTAGTCATAAATAGTAAATTGTTAGTTAGAATTTTGTTTGTATTATATGCTAAATAACTTAATTGATATTATCAGCAATCATTATATTAGGAAAATAAAACAAAAATTAAAAATTTTCCATTAAATAAAAACATTAATTTTAATATTCAAATTAGCAATATAAATTATAATATAATATTAAGTTTGGACTTCGATTTTTTTTTTTTCAATTGAAACTTTTAAAATGAAATTGAAAAAGCCGTAAACTTCACAATCAAATCATGCCTTTCTTCCATAAATTAATTGGTAAAATTTTCATCTACTACAATATATATTATACCCCAACCCAGTTTTTTTTTTTTGGTGGAAAATATTATAGTTTTTTTTTTAAATTACATTAAAAAATATAATAAAAATTAATTTAATTAAAAAAATCACAATAATTTTAGTCCATAGGAACGTGTGAATTTGTTCTTCAAGATACGAATTTGTTGAGAAACATATGAACTCACAAATCTTTTGAAGAGATAAGTTCAAAAATTATTTTTTACCATATTTCTCCTATAAATGTTAAATATATGAAAAAAATTTAAAAACGCTAACATAAAGATCAAATTAGAAATAATGAAAATTACATGTTACCTCTCCTAATTATTAGGATTGAAAAATTTGTTTTCAATAATCTCCAAAATTATGTTGATCTCTAAAGTAACTTAGGATTTTTTTATTGAAAGTAAGAATTTTAATAACAATATTGGTTGATATAAGTGTATCTTCTATTATGATTGTGAATTATTGAGTAACAATTATGTCGATTGACATGAGTGAGAATCCTACCATACAAACTCCAAATTGAGTTGAAAGATACTTTCATCTCATACCTCCTTGAGAGCTAGTAGGTCATGCCTCAACGCTAGTCTATCTTAACTAATGCACCATTTGCCTCGGTCTATAAGGCAACCTACCTTGACCATTCAAAATTTCAATCAAGACATCTAGTAGAAGAAGATTCATCCTCACTGGACACAACCTCACTTGTTTTGGCCTTGCCTTGACACAAAGCTCAAAACAACGAATATAGCCTCGAACAAGCCAACCATCGTTCAAGTAAACTTCGTAGTTTTCGCGTACCTTCCTCTCTAAACCACTCTCTACCATTGAGTGAAACCTTTGGCTTACCATATTGTAGAGTAGACTAAAAAAAAAAAAAAATCCTTTGGTCGAAACGTCTACAAAGATCATTCCCTTCTAGCAATGGATAGGACAACAAAAATTGAGCATCCCTATACTAAGGTTTTTGACAATAAATTTCTAGTATCTACATGTATGATTGGCACAAGTTTGATATGTCCAAAGTTTTTGAGACTTAAAGTGGGAAATTTTAAAAAGGAATTACAATTTCATTTATCCATGATTTTATTGATTTTGATATGCAATTTTGTCTAAAAAAAATTATGCACTCATTTAAAAACACTTTCGATCGTTGAATTTTGGCATGTAACAATTTAATCTTTATAGTTTAAAATTTATAACAATTAGTCTCTACCGTGAAAAATCTCATTAAAATTACGTGTCGAGTTTTATTATGTAACAATTTAGTCTCTGTAATTTACAAACACATTTAGTTCATCATCAATCTACATATATAAAAAATCCAATTAAATCATAACAACATTTTTAACAGTAGAGACAAATCATTATAAATTTTAAACTACATAAACTCAATTGTTATATACAAAGTTCAAATTATTGGTCTACATATATAAGAACTCCATTAAATCTTAACAACATTTTGCAAGCAAGGACTAAATCATCACAACTTTTAAACTACAAGGACTAAATTGTCACATATGAAAGTTCATGGACTACATTGTTACATTGTTACAAATTTGAAAGTTCAAAAAATTAAATTGTTCTAAATTTGAAAGTCCAAAGACTATATTGTTATCCGCTAAAGTTTTGAGACTAAATGGTTTATTCATGAAAATACAAAGGCCAAAAGTGTTTATTATTATTATTTTTCTACAAAAACCCTCATACCATAGTTTTATGCATTTATTTCTTTGCTAAATTATAAAACATATCTTTGAACTTTGCCTTTGTTTCAAAAAATATATATACTATTTCAAAAATTGCAATATTACCATTGACCTTTTATAGATGTTTTCAAAAAGAACTTTGAAGTATAAAAATTATTAGAATAGTAGACGAAAAGTCGACTTATTTACATGTCATTATTTCAAATTTAATCCATAAAATTGTCTTAGTCATCGCCACGTTGTTTCACGTCATCAACGCTACGTCAATTTTTTGTTCAAAATTTTAATAGATTTCTACTCCAAAAATAATTTTAAAACCGTTATAAAATATCAAGGATTATATTGTAACTAAAAAAAAGATATTTTTGAAACAACGACGAAAGTTTAGGAATATAATTTTTTTTTATAATTTAGCTCTATATTTCTTTTCACATCCATATTAGAAGTAAATGACGTGGCCTCGTAATGTTGGAAAGATAAAGCCACTCGTGATCTTGTCGTTTTCTCAAAACAAAAAGCCCCCTCAAATTTTTCACTCAGAAATAGTCCCAAATTATTCCCAGTTTTTCTTACCGCCTAAACAGAAACTTTTTCTAGGGTTTTAGATTTGCTCGAAATCAGGCTCTTTCACAGTTTTCTTCAGGAATATTCAGCTCTGTTTCATCCCATTTCTCACTGGAATTATGCTGTTTCGTTCTTCCTCATCGTGAATTCTGTTTCTGTAGGGTTTAGGATATGATTTCACCTCATCTCAGATGATTTCGGTGATGAACAAGGATTTTGAATTCGAGAAGAAACCAGATGGCCTCGAAGAGTCACGGGCGGAGGATAGAGTTCTCGAGCATGCCTCTGGCAGTTCGAATCACGACGAGAAGGTTTCTGATTCAAGAGTTGTTAACAAAGCTAGGGTTTCTTTAATGGAGCTGGATCCCGGAGCTCCGAGGAGTGAGTTTGATGCGAAGATGTTGGGGAATGGTAGATCTGCGGAGTTTAGGGTTTTCCCGTCCGAGGAGGTGAGGTTTTTGGTCAGTTCGGATAGCGAAGGCGGAAGCCCAGGTACGGACATGAAGTTCTCGAGCTCCCTCGTTGATGTTAAAATCTTGAAAACTGATAGATTTGATGGTTCAGTTGGTCATTTGGATGCACAGAACGATCGAAAGGCTAATTTGTCTCAGTACAAGTCTTTAATGTCCGAGTTTGATGATTATGTTGCGAATGAGAGTAGTGGTGCAATGGTTGCGGCGGCAACTTCGAGGGCGATGAGCTATGGGTTTGAGGTGGGGGATATGGTTTGGGGAAAGGTCAAGTCTCATCCATGGTGGCCTGGGCATATTTTTAACGATGCTTTGGCTTCTCCTTCTGTGCGACGCACCAGGAGGGAGGGATATGTTTTGGTGGCATTTTTTGGAGATAGCAGTTATGGGTGGTTTGACCCAGCTGAGCTAATACCATTCGAGCCTAACTATTATGAGAAATCTAGACAGACAACTTCTAGGACCTTTTTGAAGGCTGTAGAAGAGGCAGTCGATGAGGCGAGTCGGAGACGGGGTCTTGGTCTAGCCTGCAAGTGTAGGAATCGTTACAATTTTAGGCAGACGAATGTCGAGGGGTACTTTGCCGTTGATGTTCCAGATTTTGAGGCAGGAGGTATTTACTCTTGGAATCAGATTAGGAGGTCGAGAGAGACTTTTAAACCTGGTGAAACTCTCTCATTTATCAAGCAACTGGCATTGACTCCGCGAGGTGGTGATCATAGAAGCATTAACTTTTTGAATAATAAAGCTACAGTCTTTGGTTATCGAAGATCGGTCTATGAAGAGTTTGATGAGACATATGCTCAGGCATTTGGTGCGTCATCTGGGCCTGGACGTCCGCCTCGCAGTTCTGTTGTTTCATTGGATCAGCATAGAGAACCAGCTCGAGGTACTTAGTTACAGGATTCATAGGTTCTTAGTTGTTTTCAATACCTCAATCACCTTCCCTTGTCCTTGCAAGTCCTGCCTTCCCCCTCCCTACAATAGAAATAAATAGGTTTCAGCTTGACTTGGTTTCATGGATTGGAAGAAATTATGTTACTTTTTTCAGGCATATGGAGATAAATGGAGTTCTGTGGTTATCGTGGTTTCTTGATTTATATTCCTGCCATTTTCTGTTCTAGTATGTGAAAAGGAATCTGTGCGCATACAATTATGCAGGGGAAAGATACTCTACAGATCTTGGATGATCCGAACACCCAAGGAACTGTTGAGAATAAATGCTGGAAGCGTGGGTGTGCATTTTTGTAAATTGTGTACTCCGAATGTAACTTTCATTTATTTATTAATAGATGAGGATCATTCTCTAACTCACCACCATCACCGAATGCAATTTTTCGTTTAAACTCTCGATGCATGCCATGAATTTGAAATTTCTTTCTTAATTGTCAGGTCAATGTTAACGAACCTCACAAATGATCAAACTGGTCCACTTAAAATTCCCATATTTGGCAACTTCCAGTTCTTTTTGGCATTTGTACCCACGTGTTTTTCTGTAGTTGTGAACTTCTGTCCAAAAGTTAAATTTTCTTAGAATTAATTTGTAATGCATTCTGCCCTCAATTGATTGAAAAGGGCAGTTTCTCTCCTTCCCTCCATTTCTAAGGATCATTGGAAAACAATGTCAAGCTATTTTGCGGTCATATAGCATTTGTATTGTGGTTATTACTTGACTTTGTTGCTTTGTATGTAAATTATAGCAGGGATGTCATTATTATTTGTCTCCTGACTAAATTATACATATGCCTGATTTGTGGGCTATTCAAGTTGTTCGATGCTATGAAATTCTGTATATAGATTTGGTACTAAATTTATGATATTTAATTGTCATCTGAATGAAGAATTAACTTGCATAACTTGCTTGAACGACTTAATTTTGAAGTGCATATTCTTCCCCTTCTATTTGTTAAGCTAATTACAGTTTCAGTCAGATCCTTAAATCTCTTATTTCTCCTATATTTTTTTTTTATGAAATAGGAAATGTTTAAGTGTGTTATATATATATTTTTTGAATCTGATGGATTTGCTTTCAACAGCTCCTTTGAGTGGCCCCCTAGTGATTGCAGAAGCTTTGGGGGGTGGGAAGAGTGCAATAAAGCCTATGAAGTTAAAGGACCGATCTAAGAAAGACAGGTACCTACTCAAACGCCGAGATGAACCAAGTAACTTGAGGGACTTTGGGGCTAACCAGGAGCAGGCTACTTCTACCGTTCCCTTATCTCTTGTTGCGGAATCCGCTGATACTGGGAGTGCCGAAGATTATGTTCTGCTGAAGAGGAATCCAACTGTTCCTGTCAAGCCTCAAATACTGGCAAAAAGTGAACACACTGGGTTTGTTGGTACGGATAGTGAAACTTCTAGTTTGAGTTTACCTAGCAATGAAGCTGAGATAGGTCAGATGGCCGTGGGTGCCAATCTTGTTAGCCAAGGACATTCTATGAGCGTTGAGGCATCTTCTGATAAGGGAATGATTCCTCTCGAGGAACCGAAAGAGACAATGGCACCTAGTGAAGTTGTCATTTCTAGGAACGATGCCTCCTCTGATATGGCAAATGAGAAGGCTTTTCCTAGAATGTTGGTGGACAATGAGCCTCTTCGAGACCAAGCTGATACTTTACGTGAAGTTAGATATGCAGGTGCAGAAAATATATCGAAATCTTCTGAAACTCCTCAACAACCTGAGCTTAGTAATTCAGTGAATCTTGAAGGTGACCGTGCATCAGATAAAAATTTGGACAGCCACGTTGATGCTGACCCTTCTTCGGCTGGTGCGAAGTTTTCTGATGGCGATAGTTCAGTTGGTGGAGTTGTGAAGCCAAAGGTCCTAAAACGGCCAGCCGAAGACATGAGCTCCTCTGGCACTCCATTTATGGGGGAGAAAAAGAAAAAGAAAAAGAAGCAAGACATAGGTGCAGAAATGGGTTCTGACCATGTACAGAAGCAGTTGGCCTCAAAGAAGGTTGGGAGCTTAGTCGGAAAAGTTGCAGAGAATTCCAATCAGGTTGGTTTGGGTTCCAGAGAGGATTTTCGACTGGAACATCAGAAAAAAAGCAACGCGTCAATGAATAATTCCATCTCACATGCTAGCGTGTTGCCAGGGTTTGGCCGAGGGAGCGATGAGTTCGATCTTCCCCAACTGTTGAATGATTTGCAAGCCTTTGCTCTGGATCCTTTCCATGGGGTTGAAAGGAATTGCTATGTTACTGTTCAGAAGTTCTTTCTGCGGTTCCGGTCACTTGTTTATCAGAAAAGTTTGATTTCGTCACCACCATCCGAGGCTGAATCAACTGAACTTCGTGCAGCTAAGTCTCCAGATGCTAGCCTTGGAACTGATAATTTAAGTGAAAATGTTAGAGATTCATCATCCTCAAACTCGGTTAAACCCTTGCGTAGACGTGATGATCCAACAAAAACTGGGCGGAAACGTGTTCCATCTGATCGTCTAGAGGAAATTGCAGCAAAGAAATTAAAGAAAATGAGTGATTTGAAATCGTTGGCTTCAGAGAAAAAGGCTACCCAGAAACTTGCCGATAGCCAGAAACGTGAATCCAAAGATTCTGTAGTACCGACGACAGTAATAAAGACAGTCAAGCGAGATTCTGTGAAGAAGTTGGAGCCTCCTTCAGCAAGGAAAGTTGATCCAACCATGTTGGTTATGAAGTTTCCTCCTGAAACGTCACTTCCATCCATGAATGAGCTAAAGGCGAGGTTTGGTCGATTCGGGCCAATTGACCAGTCAGGTCTCCGTATATTCTGGAAATCATCAACATGTCGTGTTGTTTTCCTCTACAAACCCGACGCTCAAGCAGCATACAAGTATGCAATGGGAAACAAGTCCTTATTTGGGAATGTCAACGTGAAGTACCAACTTCGAGAAGTAGGAGCTCCTGCAACCGAGGCACCCGAATCCGAGAAGGGCAGTGCAGCAGACGACAATCCTATCGAAGCCCCCAGAATGAAGGACCCAACGGTCTTACCAGGGCGAGCATCGACCCCAGTGGTACACCAACCGCCCCTCCCACCACTCCCAGCAGTTCAGCTCAAATCCTGCCTGAAGAAGTCATCAGGTGATGAATCCAGTGTACCCAGCCTCGGCACGGGAGGCAGCAGCAAAGGAACGACACGAGTGAAATTCATGTTGGGCGGGGAAGAAAGTAATAGAAACAACAACATCAATGCTAATTTTGCAGATGGTGGAACATCTTCTGTTGCAATGGATATTAATAGTAACTTCTTTCAAAAGGTCGTTTCTACACCTCCACTCCCAATTCCTCCCCAATTCACTAAACCCCCGCATAGCATTACTACTACTACTACTACAAATATTATGCATCAACAACACTCGGAATTGCCACATCCCAGAAATGCACTCAACCACCACCACCACCACCACACATCCACCGTGGCGCCACCGCCACTGCCACTGCCCCCACCGCCCACCACCCCGACCACTGACATTTCCCAGCAGCTGCTGAGCCTTTTAACAAGGTGCAGCGATGTGGTCACCAATGTGACTGGCTTGTTAGGCTACGTGCCTTACCACCCTCTTTGATGTGAAAAAAAACCTGCACAATTTATCCGAGGGTAAAAATTTCATATCCCCGTGGCTAATATCGCCGTACCCAAACCAAGGAAAAAAAGAGAAACGAGTGTGGTTCATTGCGACCGAGACTCATTCGAGAGCCGAATGCATAACTTCTTCCAAATTGAACCAAAATGGGGTGTGTTTTTGAGGTCTTTTACAATGGAAGAAAATGGGGTTGTGAAGGGGGGAGGGGCAGCTTTGGCATTCCAAATGGGCTTCAATTTCTCATAGATGATTATGATGATGGGATTTGATGTTGATACCATAATGTACTGATATTGATAGTATATTGGTCATTGCTCAATTGCTTCTTTTTGTTTTCCAAAATTTCTCATGTAAATTGTTGACTATGGAGGAGTGGATCACAAATCCCTATATACTCTGCTTAAAGAGTGAGTGCTCTCTTTCTCTCTCTCTTGCATTTGTGTATTGGACTGTGATTGTGAGAAATGTTGGCTTATTTTTTGCTTTCTTATCTGCTTTATGTGTTGTGTTTTACTTTAAAATAAAGTTTTTTTTTTGTTTAAATACCATTTTAGTCCTATAGTTTGGGACTTATTTCATTTTTTGCTCTATATTTTTAAATATCCAAATTTAATTTTTGTATTTTTAATAAATCTTAAAATTAGTTTTTATTATTGTTAGTTTGAATTTTTTTTTTTTTTTTTCAAATTTGGTAAAATAAAAACAATAATTGTTATAATACATTTTCAAAATTTATAGAGTGAGGTTAATAGAAATTATTTTAAAAAAAAAAAAGCCCACAAACAAACATTTGTGAGACTGTTTTGGACGTGAGTTATAATAGTTTGGGGGCTAAATAACTATACATTTTAAACATATTAAATAATTCTACAGATTATTATAATTCACAAACTATTATAATTTACTCAGCACCTCGAATAGTCCCTTAGGGGCTGTTTGGGGCAAGGATTATAATAACATGTGTTATAATAACCTGTGGAATACTCTGCACCCCAAACACAGACTATTATAACCTCAAACTAAACAACTCTGCATTTTAAATAATATTATATTATTTCACAGACTATTATAACCCACAGACTATTATAACCCCCTGTTATTATAACTCACTCAGTGCCCCAAACAGCCCCTTAGAGTATAGGGATAAAAATGGTGTTTTAATTTTTTTCTATAGATTATTATAATCCACAACCTATTATAACTCAGATTATTATAACTCACTCAACGCCTATAACAGCCCCTTAGAGTAAAGGACCAAAATGGTATTTAATTTTTTTTTTCAAAATGGCATTTTTTTTTCATTGGTATAAACTCTAATTTTTTTGAAATAAAAAGTCAGTCAGTTTCTTTGCTCTATATCAAATTTGAATATAATGACTGATATGTTTTGCTTTTATAAAAAACTAAATGTATAATAAATTTAGGTTCCATTTTTATTTGGTTTTTTATTTTTAGTTTTTGAAAACTAGAGTTTCTTTGGTTTGTTCTATTTTTAAAAAATGTTTTCAAAATACAAGCTAGGTTTTAAAAATTAAAACTCCATTTGATAACCATTTGATTTTTTACTTTTAAAAATTAAGCCTATAAATATTACTTCCGTATAGATTTCCTTATTTTGTTATCTACTTTTTACATATGTTTTCAAAAATCAAGCCAAGTTTTGAAAACTAAATAAAGTAGTTTTCAAAAACGTATTTTTGTTTTTGGAATTTGGTAATAACTCAAATATTTTTTTAAGAAAGATGAAATCCATTGTAGAGAAATAATGGAAAAACAAACAAGTTTCAAAAACAAAAAATTAAATGGTTATCAAGCGAGACCTAAAAAAGTAATTTTTAAAATTTGGCTAAAAATTCAAATCATTATCAAATGATCGTTAGTTTGTGTAAGTTTTCAATTTCATCTTTTATGCATTTAATTTTTTCAATCAAGTTATTACACTAAATATTAAAAAATAAATGATTTTATAAGGATTTTTTTATATAAAAACTTGACCAACCAATAGGGTCCAAGACAAGAATCCATGAAATCAGTGTGAAGAAGAGTCAGTGCGAAGGCAAGTCAAGCTCATCTAAATGATAGTCATGTCCACAAAGAAACGAAATAGTAGTTTTGTCCACAAATGTCCACAAAGAAAGGAAGAAAAAGATGAGTCTTTTTTTTTTTTTTTTTTTTTTCCACAATGGCAAACTTCCATTAAGAAAAAAAAAATCCTTTAAAAAAATCTTAAAAAGTTAACGGCGAAATTAAGAAAGAAAAAAGACCCAAGCCAAAGTTACATATATGACCTAGAAAGAAAGTCATAATTATGGGCATGACAAAAATAATGAGTAAAATTTTGGTTTTTTTTTTTGGGATAAATTACTGTTTTGGTCCCTAAGATTTGAGGATTGTATCGATTTCGTCTCTAAGTTTCAAAAATCGGACAATCAAATCCCTCATATTTAGGAAATAGTTCTATTGACTCCCTGGATTGTTAATTATTTAACATAGGTCCGACGTGACATTTTTTAAAATAAAATAATAATTTTTATAATAATAATAATATTATTTTATTAAAAAAATTAAAGAATAATAATAATTAATATATATATATATATATATATATATATATCTTTTTCCTCTCCACCCGTCACCTTCCCATTCTCCTTTCCATCCACCCTCATCTCCTTCTCCAACCGCTCTTGACGCTAGTGCTTGCAGAGAAGAAGAATGATGTTAGGCATAAGTCCTCATGACTTTGTTTTTCATTTCACCCAAAATGTCTCATACCAATAGAGATAATTGTTCTCACTTATATTCCATGAATCTCTACTTTCTCTAGCCAATGTGGGACTTTGTTTGCACTCCTAACTATCCTCCATTTGAACAAAGTACCACTTGAGCCTCCCCTTGAACAATTCATCCGTTCACTCTCAATTGACAACAAGAGCTTGCTCTTATCATCCCAAAGGCAACAACCCAAATAGAGCATAAACATGGATCACATTGTGAGATATTCCCTAGATAGCAAACCATTATCTTACCCTCCACTTCCTCCCCTCGAACAAAGATATACTCCTCCTATCAGTCTATCTGACCTGATAGGATTACTTTTCATTCTTCTGTCAATCTAGCCAACTTGATAGAGTTATACTTGCTTGTCATTGCTCAAGCACTTTTTGTCCAATCTAGGGATTTATCCACAATGTTGTATGACTAATAGGGCTCACTAATTTTTGTTCAAACTCTGAGGATTTCTCCAACACACAATTAGGTTTTCATCCATGAATTTTATACCAATTGTTAAGGACAACGAACCTCCACACATCTTCACAATGGTATGATATTGTCTACTTTGAGTGTAAGCCCTCATGACTTTGTTTTTTGTTTCACCCAAAAAGCTTCATACCAATGGAGATAATTGTCCTCACTTATATTCCATGGATTTATGCCTTCCCTAACCAATAAGAGACTTTATTTGCACTTCTAACAAAGGAGAAGAAGGTGACGAAAATCTAGAAAAAAAAAAGGAAGAAGGAGAAGAAGCCCAAATTTGGAAAAAAAAAAAAGAAAGAAAGAAAGAAAAAGGAAAGTGAAAGAAGGAGGCAGCGGAACAAATCTAAAAAAAGAAGAAAGAGGGTGGGGGTGAGTTTTGGAAGAAGAAGAAGGGGAAAAATTCTAGTACTACGGTAGTATGGAAAATTTTCCATACTAATTCCATTTATTACTTGCCACATCAGTTGTAGGATCGGTATGACAACTTTATAAATCTTGTTACTAATGTGGGCCTAATTAAATAAATTAATACACTTTTTATCACAATTAATTTAAACAAGAAATTATTCAAATAAATTCACATCAAATTATATAAGAATTAAATCTAATAATTTCAAACACCTTTTCTAAAAACAAGATTGGTAAAGAATATGTAAAGATAAAATTATACCAACTAAAATAAACATAAAAGAACACTTAATTTTATGCAATATAATATAACAACAAATTAATTGCAAAAATGAAATAAGATAAGGATAGAGAAATTGACACTAGAAATTTTATAGTGGTTCGACACAACCCGGCCTACTCCACTTCCCAAGCTCATCTTGGGTATTTCACTAGAACAACGACCTTTTCCACAGTTCAGAGTCCAACCGTTACAACGTTCCTTTTACGGGAGCAAGAACAAACCCGATCATTTCTATGGTTTAGGATCAAACTGTTACAACATCTCTTTCTCGGGATCAAGAGAAACCCTTACAAAGTTTAGAAATTGAAGAACAAGATGGAGAAACTCTCTCAAAAAATGGATACACAAATTTAAGCTCACACACTTTGTAAGAAAGAATTCTTACAAATTAAAAGCCTTAAAATGGCTAAGAGAAATTAAAAATGGAAGCTCAAAAATTGCTCAATTGGTGGAAGTTCTCTCCAAGAAGAATAGAATGTTTCAAAAAATTTTCCCATTTTTTCTAATTTGACCAAAAATTATACTAGCCGTGAATATAATGTGAACAAAGGAAGTATGATACTAGTATTAAATTCTTGTATAATTTGAAAATTTCTATTCTTCTTGGAGAGTACTTTCACATGGGGTCCACCAAAAATTATGTTCACGACTAGTATAATTATACTACACGTGGGGTCCACCAAAAATTATGTGGGATCCACTAGTATTAACATATAGTGTGAACAAAGGAAGTGTGATACTCCCGTAGTACTAAACTTTTTCCCATGAAGAAGAAAGGGAGAGAGGTGGGGTCGGTTTGAAGAAGATGGCGGTATTGGCAATGATGACGTTGACAGTAGTGGCAAGGTTGAAGGGGATGGAGGGAAGAGGTAGGAGGAGAGGGGGGGATGGAAAAGGGAATGGAGGAGAGGAGAGAGAGATTTTTTAAAAAAAAATTATTATGATGGTTATTATTATTTTATTTCAATTATTATTTTAAAAAATGACACATCTGCACCTCTGCTAAATAATTTACGGAACCATAAATAGAACAATTTTCTAAACTTGGGACTTGATTGTTCGATTTTGAAATCTAGGGACAAAATTGACACGATCCCTAAATTTTAGGGACAAAAACGGCAATGTATCCCTTTTCTTAGTCCAATTACAATTTAGTAGACATGTCATATATTACCTTCTTTTTGAGTCAAAATTTCAATTCTCCCACCACCATATTCGGGAAAATTTGTACCGATGATCCAAAATATTGGGCTAAGCGTCGATCTAATCCATGCTTTCAAAATAAGGTTATATAATCTTTTTGTCAACGTCAACATTCATATAGAAATTATTGCTTTGCCCATGAGTGTAAAATTAAAAAATCTTCCATGATTTGATCGTCTTCTTACTTCTCCTTCTCCCTCATTCACTCTCTTTTCTGGAAATTTTGTTAGATGCTTACGACCAAAAAAAAAAAATTGTATCCAGAAACTTTTGCTGCAAAGTTTATGAAGATTTTTAATATTGTTAAACTAAAACTAACACCAGAACTAGGCCAAATCGAGACGGAAAGTCACATACAAGGCCCTTTGAGTAGAGATTTGGAGATTGGAAATTGATCAGATGGGAATTTCGAGCTAGGGTTTGCGAGAGGAATAATTGGAAGAAGAAGAAAGAAAATCGCAGATGGGAGTTCTCGTTCTCGTTCCCTTTCTCTTCCTCTCACTCTCTTTCTCGTTCAGCCTTTTCCTCTCGCTCTCTCTCTCGTTCGCCTTCTCTTCCTCTCACTCTCGTTCGCTCTCTTCCTCTCACTCTCTTTCTCATTATTTTGTTACTAAGAGGCAAATCAGACATTTCACTCAAATGTTGACGTTGGCAAAAGGTTAGATAGCCTTATTTTGAAAGTGTTGGTTAGATCGACAATGGATCCAATATTTTAGGTCATCCATACAAATTTTTCCCATATTTATTTATGCTAAAAGTGTAATTGAAAATGTTTTGGACAGTGCCTACAGTGAGAAAATTGGCTTATTTTATTCTTTATAATCTCCCTTATGTCTTTTATTCTACTTTAAATATTTTTTTATTATAAAAATTCAATTCATTTCCTCAAAATTTCCTTTTATTATTACTTTTTTTTTTTTTTTTATAGAAAATGTCACCGTTTTTTTCCATTGGTTTAATTTTTTCGGCAGTAACCATTAATTTTTTTTTCTTCTTTTTTTGTCTACATCATATTTTAGTATAATGTTAAGTGATACGTTTTTCTTTTAGAAAAAACGAAATATACAATATAGTCGTTTGTGTGCTTTTCAATTTCAACTTTTATGTATTAATCTTTTTTTTTTTAAAAGTCAAGTTCTTACACTAAATATTAAAATAGAAATAATTTAAAAAGTATTTAGTTGTTCCTCCAACAACAACTTTAAGACCCCATTTGATAATCACTTACCTTTTAGTTTTTGAATTTTGAAAATTAAGCTTAGAAACACTACTTTTCACTTATAAGTTTCTTTGTTTTGATATCTACTTTTTACAAATGTTTTCAAAATCCAATCTTAGCTCTGAAAACTAAAAAGAGTAGTTTTAAAAACTTTTTTTTTTTTAAAAAAAATTTAACTAAGAATTAAAATATTTTTTTAAAAAAAGATGAAAACCATTATAAAGAAATGATGAAAAATAATCATAATTTTAAAAAACAAAAAACAAACAAAACCAAATGTTTATTAAATGGAGCCTAAGTGAGCCAATTTTTCATAATAGCAAGCTTCAGAGCCATATGAAGGACAAGTCTTCAATTTTATAAATGACATTTATTTCATCCATTAAAATATCAAGTACTTTCACCCAAATTCATAGCATTACATTCTTACAAAATTAATGACGAAATTAAAAAGAAAAAAAAGACCCAAGACAAAGTTACGTATATAATCTTCTAAAAAAAAGGCTCACAATTATTGGTATAACAATAATAATAATGTATTTTAAAAAATAATAATAATGTTTAATAAAAATTTTAGTCCTTAAACCCTAAGCCTCCAATGGGTCTCTGAATTTTAAAAATAAATGTCCAATAAACTCATAAACTTCCGATTTTGTATTTTCTAAGTTTTTAATTAAACATTTAATTTCATTCTAATAAACTCTTATATATTAAGCATTCTTTAAAACTTACGAAACTAATAGACACAAAATTCAAATTTCATTTTATTTTGTTTAAATAATTTATAAATTTTGAAAACATCAAATAAGTCTAGGATCTATCAAACATAAAATTAAAAAGTTTAAAAATATGTTAAATACTCAAGAATGGTTCAATCTTCCGTCCGCAATAGTTGGAACGGTATATATACACACACATAAATTTTTTTTTTTTTTTTGAAATAATACACACACGTAATATATATATATATTTGAAATAATACACACACGTAATAATAACAGTACAATTTTGGATTTGGAAATGTATCTAAAATATTCTTCAAAAAGAAGGGGGAAAAAAAGGAAAAAAAAAAAAAAATTGGATGTATCTGGTGAAGTCTAGAAGACTTTGGAGTTATTAATTATTATGGCCATTTGGCTTCTTACGTATGAATTGGCACTTTTTCTTGCTTAAAAAAACCACAGAAAAAAAAAATAAACAAAACAAAAAAAATAAAGAAACAAAAAAAAAAAAAACGGCGCTTTCAATGCGCGTAAGGCCTCACGCACGCTCCCACACGCATTGGACGCGTTTAAGCTATCTTTTTTTTAATCATTTAAAAAAAAAACTTATTTAACATTAAAATTTTAAATATGAAATAATAACAACTTCCATATTTAAATATATATATATATTTTTTGATTTCACATATTTAAATATTTATTGCCTTAAAATCATCGTATTTATTTAATCATACAATCATTATTTGATAGGTAATAGTTGCAATCAATTGAGATAGTATACTACCGATTGAAAATAATATTCAATATAAACATTGTTTTACTGGTATAAAATATATACAATTAACAAAGAGGTTAGAAGTTCAAATCTCTGACTCTACATATTGTCAATAATAATAATTATATAATGCATACAAAAAAAAAATTATTTTTATTTAAACGTTGAATTATAAGTTTCGTTTCTAAACTTTCAACTTTTTTTCAGTGTTTGAAGAGTTTAATTTTTCTCAATAAATATAGGAAAAAAAGCCCATCAATTTGTCATTTTATTTGTACATTTGAAATTGAATAATAAGTTACAATATTCCAAGTTGTAATATATTTATCCATTTTTTAAGTTCACATGTATAATGTGAAATCTTTAAAAAGAATATTACTTGCAAATATACAGTATGACTTCTTTAAAAAGAATATTATATTTTAAATATAAGATGTCTTTACTGTTAAGCTATATTCGAGTTGACATAAAACGTAGAAATTCACTATTAAGCTATATTCCAGTTAACATAAAATGTTGAAACTCAAACATTAACTTTTAAAAAATATTATTGATATCTGAATTTAGGACTTGCCTACCTACCTTTTAAGTTCATAAAATACCCCATCTATGTTCAAATATGAAATTTAGGTCCTCTGCCTCCCAAATGTTTGGGTCTTTATCTAATCAACAATTTTTTTAAAATATTTTATTTTGATAATTAGACGATGATGATAATAATAATAATAAAATAATAAAAGATAGTACAACAAAGGGGAAAAAAACGGAAATGAGCTTTCAACATAATTGACATGTATCTGAACCAAAAGATTTTTCAATTCCTCGTACGTTGAACTAAAAAAAATAAAGATGGCTAAAATAAAAATTAAATAACAATAATAATAATAATAAATTGAAAACGCGTATTTAAAAATAAAAAAAAAAAGTTGGAATCCCAAAAAAAGAGGCTTCAAATCAAAGCGTTAGAAAATTCCTAAAAAAATTTCCTTTTTTTAGTCGATTTCTTTGAAATAATTTAATTCATTTACCTGGAAAATTCCCAATTTATTTATTTTACCCTTTGGCCCTATATATATAACCGAGCCCTTCGTTCACTCACAGTTATCTGCAAGTTTCGATTTCGTTTCGTCTTCGTCTTCAAAACAAATCTGAATCCTGAGATTTGCTTTTGATTTCCTTTGAATCCAATTGAATTTCTTCTTCTTCCTATTCTGATTCTTCATCCATGGAGTGTAGAACGTTAGATATCAATATCAAGAGGGCCAAGGGCCTCAAGAATGTTAATCTCTTCTCAACGATGGATGTTTACGCCGTCGTTTCGATCTCCGGCGATCCCCGCGGGAAATCGAAGCAGAAGACTCCCGTGGCTAAAGACAGCGGCTCGGATCCTCACTGGAATTATCCTATGAAGTTCACAGTCGATGAGGCTGCCGCACAGAGCAATCGTCTGAATCTAAAGATCAAATTTGTTTCCGATCGGAGTTTAGGCGACAAGAAGATCGGGAAGGTTATTGTTCCGATCAAGCAATTGCTCGATGAAAGTGCTAAAGGAGATGAAGGAAAATCCGAGAGAACAGTCACTTTCGGCGTCAGGACGGCGAGCGGAAAGGAAAAAGGTACCGTCGAATTTTCGTATAAATTTGGGGAAAAATACACTGTTCAGGCACCGCCGCCTCCGCCGGTGATGAATACCGGCGAGCCGGTGACGGCTTATCCCAAAGGTTATCCTGGATCTAGTTCCGGATATCCGGCCGGAGGTGCTTATCCGCCTCCGGCAGGAACCGCTTATGCGTATCCGCCTCCGCCGCAAGGGTACGGATATCCACCGCCTCCACAGGCTGGGTATGCCTACGGCGGTTACCCGCCGCCGCAGCCGGGGTACGGATATCCGCCGGTGCAACAACCACATAGGCCGCAGAAGAGCGGTTTTGGTGGCATGGCTTTGGGAGCCGGAGCTGGTCTGCTCGGAGGTTTGTTGATCGGCGATATGATTTCAGATGTCGGTGATGCGGCGTCCTACGATGCTGGTTTTGGTGATGGCTTTGATTTCTAAGCCCTCTCTGCTTCTTCTTCTTCTTCTTCTTCATCATCTTCTTCTTGTTTTTTTTTTTTTTGAGTATTTTTCTGATATGTATAGGAGACTTTTGGAAGCTTTAGATTACAGAATAGAAACATATTATAATAAGTTTGGGGTATTTTCCATTAGAATGAGCAGTGGTTTGCAATTATTTTTTGAAGTTTGTAAGTAATCTTTAACTGACATGATAAGAGATTGAGATGGAAATCTCTTGTACCTTTTGTTTTCCTTTATGTTATCAATGTATTGTTCCTTATGTGATACATAATATTGTTTTTTTTATTTCAACTCCTAAAATCACCGGAGACTTAATCAGTTTCTTAGTTGAATACTGATGTTAGAGTTTGATCTTAGCGAGAAAATTCGGAAAAACACAAATGGTTGAGAATAGTTCTAAATTTGGTCAAGACAAACTATTGAACGGTAGCTTCTAAGTTTGGTATTTGGTAAGACTTTTTATTATATTCTTGTGGCTAATGAGGCTCTTCCCATTATTCCTCACCTTTAGGTCATGTTTCAATTTTGTTGAGCTATTTGATGTCTAAATTTTCGCCTTCATTACAAAAAAAGAAGAACAATACTGGGTTGTTCTCTTGTGTGTATGTGTAATAATTTGAGATTCCTCAACACAAGAAGCAGCCAAGTATTTTCCAAAAAAATATTTATGAAGTATAGAGTTTGTTTCAATTATATCCTAACTTTAAAAAGTTCATTTTAACCCATAAAATTTGAAGTTTGTTTCAAAACGACCCTTGAAGACTTTAAATGAATAGAACACATGCAAACACGTCATTTTTCGTCCATAAATTTAACAGTATTTTCAAAAGTTAAAATAAAACTTTTCAAAATTTTGGTATAATTGAAACTAGCCCTACTACAGAGTATTTTTAATAATTTAATAAAAATAAATAAACATTCAAATTCTTAGTTGAATTTGAAAATAAAAAAAAGACTTTTAAAAACTTTTTTTTAGTTTTCAAAAACTGTTGGATTTTAAAAACATTTTTAGAAAGTGATAATCAAGTAAAGAAACTCAAAGAGGAGTAGTGTTGGGCTAAATTTTTAAAAAGCAAAAAGTAAGAGTGCTGTTGATAACAATTTCATTTTTAATTTTCTATTTTTAAAAAATTTGCTTGTTTCCTCTGTTCCTCCCATTTCATTTTTTTACTATTTTCACAGTTTTGTTTGAATTCTTGATCAAATTCTAAAAACCGAACAAGTTTTTAAAAATTACAAAGTAAAATAGACATAAATAATTATCAGATGAGTATTTGTTTTTTAATAATCATCCAAGTGTTTTTAGAAGGAAAAACGGAAGAAAAAGGATTTTGTCAAATGATTCGATTTTTAAACATGTGTTTTATTTATTACCAAATCCCTTCGATTTGTAAGAACACTTTTAGTTATCTAAAAATTAGTATTTCTTCCCAAAAATGTTTAAGGAAAAAAGTGCCTTTATTTATTTAAAAGACATTTTTTTTTTTTTTGAAAAGTCATCTTAAAAACACGAAACTTCGATTTGTTTGTTTGGTAGAATATCATTTTCTCAAGAGGGTTTTTATTTATTTATTTGAGTAGTGAAGGTCTTTATTTATTTTTTTGAGAACAGTGAGGCTCTATATTTATGAAAACAGTTTCTTTTTTTGGAATATATGAAGAACAAACTTTAATTTATATCTACACATTAATGTGCATTGAAAGGTTCTCAAGATTTGGAGTTTACAATATTGGAAAAATATTCCATTTCCAAAGCAATATTAATTAATATCCACAGAATATATGCTAAAGCAGAAGGCATGGACTGGACGGACAATATAAATCTCCAAGGAAAACATTCTTCCCTTTTCTTTTGTCAAAGCTTTTGATTTTTATATATACTTTTTGATATTGTTCGCATTTTTATAGCTTTAGAATCTCAAATAATTAGCCGTTGCATTGCAACAATTGGTCAATTATTCTCTGGTCTCTAATGATCTTTTTTTTTTTAATTTTAATTTTGACTTCCTAGTTTCTATTGTATTGATATGAAATTTTTGTGTATATTCTTTTTTTTTTTTTTAAATCTTATTTTGTTCCTTTCAAACATTCTAATATTTAATTTTGCATGCAAAATCATTATGGTCTTTATAAATTTATTTTTGAAAACTTATTTAGCAAAAAAAAAAAAAAAAAAAAGACATGGGTTGTTCGTTTTTTACATAATCGGAGTGTACTTAAAAGATAAGAATTTAAAATGACTTTTTGGATCGTAAAATTTGTTTTCAACCTTCTAAAAATCCTTTTCAAAATTTTTATAGTATTTAGTTAATGTTTCTTCTAGAAGTTTTTACCCAAAAAAAAAGTGCATTCACTTAAAATTACTTTTTTCAAAAGTCATTCAAACTTCCAATACTAATCTCATTTTCAAATAGGTCGATATTTCTTTAAAAGTTTGGCCCCGTTTGATAACTTTTCAAAAAATCAAGCTAAGTTTGGAAAATTAAAAGTAGTTTTCAAAAACTTGTTTTTATTTTTTAAATTTGGCTAAGAATTCAAATGTTTTTCAAAAAGATGAAACTCATTGTAGAGAAATGACGAAAAAACAATCACAATTTTTAAAAATCAAATAGCTATCAAACGGAGCCTTAAATACCAAACTAAATCAAGTATACAAGTTTATTGATCAAAATAAGATTTGAATTTATACTTTTTATGTCTTTTTATTAACGTCATATATGAGACTCAAGTTTACTTTAATATATATATAACTCATGTTGGTCATTTTTTATTTCAAGGAAAATTTTCAAAAAACCAATCCCAAATTATAAATATGATATGATTACACAAATTTGAACAATTAACTCTTGAATACAAGAGTTGTTACTCTAAACTCATAAGTTTAAAATTGTTAAAAAAATAATAATAATAACTATGATCTTGACCAATGACCATGAAAATTTTCTTTAAAAAAATCATAATTAAATAGTAACTATGAGAAGATTATTTATTATAGTAGAATATAATTTATATTCCATGTGTTTTAACCTAAAAAAACATAATTATTAATTTAACAAAATAGTTATAATTAATTAATTATAAGGGAAAAATACTAAAACCACTGCTAAATTATAGGTGTTGTTACAATCATACATTCGAATTTTCAATTTGATCAATCGCCTACTTGAAATTAAAAAATAGTTGTAATTAAACTCTTAAAAATTGCAAATTGCACAAATTAGCACTAAACTACAATAACAGTTATAATCAAACCTCAAGTTAGAGAATTATTACCATTTAACTCCAAAAAAAATTAACTCTAAAAAATTAGAAAACTATAATATCAACCATTAAAAAATAATTTGGTTTTCAAATCAATGTTGACTTGTCATCTTGCTTTAAGAAAAAAAAAAGGATAACGACATGAATGGCCAAATTTAAATGCACTTCGGACGACTTTTTATTTAATAAATGTCCAAACAATTTTTTTGAATTTTAAATAGGATTTATCAAATGATAAAAATGCCCCCTAACAAACAAACTAATTGAAATAATTGAATTATAGAGTAATTATAACAAATTTCAAATTCAAATCAAAACAAACCAAATCCCACAAATCCCTTAAATCAAGCAATCATTGGACAAAAAATCAAAACTACATAATAATTAAAAGTCTATCTAATTGTTTAATCAAAATGATTAGAACGATTATTTGATCAATATTCTTAGTTTCAAAAATGACAAAATATTAAAAACATAGGCATTCCACCTAATAAAGTTCTAAATAAATTTATAAAAACTTGTAATTGATAAACACAAATACTCAGTATTCACATTCACGAGCAATAGAAAATTTAGCAGGTTGAAAATCACATAACACTTACCACAAATTAAAAAGATGAAAAAAGTAAAGCTTCAACAAGAACGATCTAAAAAGCAAAACTAAAATGGAGGATAGGAGACGAATGTTTGTCAAAAAACCATCGTGATGATCCATTCAACTAACGTCTCACATGTAATATAAAGACATCTCGCTGACGGAGGTAACCATAAGTAATGGTGCACACAAGTATTTAATATTATTAATTGTGAATAATGGATTTGGCGAATGACGAATGCTAAGAATAGACTGAGATGGATAGATATTAATCGTGAATAATATTTTTTTAAAAAAAACTGCAAAATGGAAAAAAATATTCATATATGTTTAAAAATTTGAAAGATAAAATCAAATAAAAATAAAATAATAATAATAATAATTGGAAGATAAATCTAGATTTGAGATTGGATTTCAACTTTGTAATAAGTTTAGATACACCATAATCAGTTACTCGGTGGCGTGGGCGTGAATTATTGGCGAGGGTAAAATCGTAAAAATCGGAGAAGATTTGGTGCATGTGAAAGGCACGTGTGGCTATATTTAGTTTATTTTTTTTCCATGGTTATTTTTCAAAATGGACGTTTTATTTTGGCTACCTACCCTAATTTTCCAATAAAAAATTTGGTATAAAGAATTTGGGCTTCATTGTAACAATGTTATGTATGAGGCATTTGATTGAAACAATAGTTAGGGCCAACTTAAGTTAAGGGGTGGGCTTGGCTTAGATTGGGTTGTTAAGTCCAACCCTTATTTGGGGCATGAGAGTTTTCTAAACTCAAATTTACAGTAAACACATTTTAACTCCATGGGTTATTTTTTTAGGTTAAATTATACAAAATAACCTTAAACTTTGCGGTAGGTTTCAATTATGCTTCAAGACTTTGAAAAGTTTTATTTTTACTCTTTAACTTTGAAATTTGTTCCAAAAAATATACTTGGAGAGTTTTTTTCATTAAAATAAGATGAAAATTGATGCGACGACTAATGTATAAAAATTGGACGACATATGTGACATGATTGTACAATATAATAATTCATATAAATTGACAGTTGATGTGTAAAAATTGATTATGTAAATGATTTAACAATATCTTTTGAGATGAAATAAATGGTTATAACGATTTTAATCTTCTATATGGTAGTAAATAATATCATGCATGCCTTCTAATTTTTACATATCGACTGCCACGTCAATTTTCATTCTGTATTTAATGAAAAAGATATTTTTTGGACCAATTTCAAAGTCCAAGGATAAAAATGAAATAATTCAAAATTTAGGGGCATAATTGAAACTTACCCCAAAGTTCAAGGGCATTTTGTATAATTTAACATTTTTTTAATATATATACATACATACATACATGTACACACATATATATATTAAATTTTTATTTTTTCAAATACATGTACATGTATATATACATGTACACATATCTATCTATCTATCTATCTATATATATATATATATATATTAAATACTATTTCTATCTTTTTTTTCCTTCCTATTTCATCCTTTCCCTTCTCTTCCCTTTCTTTTTTGACTAAACCCGAAAACCGAAAACTCTCTTAACTACTTAAAAAAATATATATTTATGATATAAAAATGATGCATCATTTAAAATTTGTCATACAATGTCACATGCAAGGATATTCACAGGGCGGGACCAAGGATGGCTTCCGTATCCTCGTCCTCGCCCCCATTTAATTCTCCATCCTCAAAAAAAAATTCTTTTAATCACAAGATTTGGGGAAGGGATTCCCTACAAAACTTTGTGGGAATAGGTCCCAATTTTTCATTTTAAATTTTGATTAAATAAAATATATTCTTTTAAAAAGTTTCTATTTAAATTTTTTAATTCCTAATGAGGCATACTAATTTAAAGAGAAAAATCTTGAATTTCCTTAAGAAAAAAATAATCATTCATAAAAGTTTAAATTTAGGCTTTATTATATGTATATTAACAAAATAAAGAAAATAAGACAGGAACGGGGAACACATTCCCCATTATTCTCCATCTCCGTCCCAATTTAGCTAGCGGAGAAAATTTTATCCCCGTTCCCTGCCGAAAAATTGCACATTGCTCTAGTCACACGTAATTTTTTCATTAGTCAATTCAACTCAAAGATTTTATAGAATCATTTTGTTAACTTCAAGAACTAAAGCTATTTTTGATAACCATTTCATTTTTAATTTTTGGTTTTTTAAAATTGTTGCTTGTTTTCTCATCTACAAAGGTTTTCATTTTTCTTAAGAAAACATTTGAATTCTTAACAAAATTTCAAAAACAAAAACAAGTTTTTAAAACTACTTTTTTAGTTTTAAAAAATTGGCTTGGATTTTAAAAATATACGTAAAATATAGATAACAAAACAAAGAAACCTATAGGTGGAAGTAGTGTTTATAAGCTTAATTTTCATAAATTAAAAACCAAATAATTATCAAACGAGATGTAAAAAAATTGTTTTTGAAAACTCAATGACCAAATAAAAATTAAATTCAAATTTTAAGGAAAAAAATAATTTTCAGTTTTTTTTTTTTTAAGATAAAAAGATTAGTTTATTCTTCATCCGAAAAAAATAGTTTATTTTTGGCTTATTACTAATAAAATTTTTATTAAAAAAAGTATTGAATTTCACATTAGCATATTAAGACAAAAAAAATGAAATTAGTCATATTTAAAGTATATATATATATATATATATATATATATATATATATATATATATATATATATATATGATATTTTATTACGAAATTATTAAATTAAAATTAGTAAAATAAATAATATTTAATTTTAAATTAGCCACATTAAAAAAGTATTTAATTTACAAATTAGTGATATTCAAGGTGAAAAAAATTAGTTTTGTATGATATTCAATTTAAATTTAGTCATAGTAAAATAACATATTTTATTTTTAACGTAGTTATTTTAAAGAATCTACTCGATCTATTTTGTTTTTAAATTAGTCCTTTTTTACATAATTTGGTTAGTCAATGTAAAATAACAAAATATAAGAAACATTTTTAATTTTGAATTGTGCTCTAAAAAATTTAATTTTGAATATAGTTATACTTCAACAATTAAAATAAAATGTTATTTTTATCTTAACAATGTTAAAATAACAAAAATAAATAATTATAATGACAAATTTAAACTAATCTAAAATCTTACAATTTATTTATTACAACTAAGGTCACGTTTGATAATCATTTGGTTTTTATTTTCAGATTTTTTGTTTTTGGAAATTGTGTTTGTTTTCTCACAATTTCTTTACAACGGTTTTCATTTTTTCTACAATGGTTTGCATCTTTCTTAAAAAAACATTTGAGTTTTTAGCCAAATTCCAAAAACAAAAATAAGTTTTTGAAAACTATTTTTTTAGTTTTCAAAACTTGGTTTGGTTTTTGAAAACATATGTAAAAGTAGATAACAAAATAAGGAAACTAGTAGTATTTATAGGTTTAATTTTAAAAAACGAAAGACCATAAACTAAATAGTTATCAAACGAGGCCTAAATAACTCACAAACGCAATATTTCTAAACATGCACCACACACATAGGGTTACTAAATTGCACTCCAAATACAAACTTCCAAAACTTGCACCCCAAACACACTTTTCTAAACTCAAGCTACCTAAACTGAAGCTTAACTCTCTTAACCTTCTCACGCTTAAAATGTCGAACCCACACATCAAATGTCCTCTAAAATTTCAAAAGTAACTTTTAAAACAAAACATAAAACCGCAATCAAATAAAGTGTTAGAATTTTTTTAGAAAATCATAGTAATTAACAAAAACCAATTTAGTTCCAGAGAATAGGAATCGAGTAATTCATTGACAGTGTTTACTAGAATGTGGAATCAATTGGTGAGACTCACCACCAATTTAAAAATCTACTCTAAACTCATTCCTTATTCCACGTGCCCCACAAACTTTTTGTTAGTACCTTTACAACTTTTATTCTCTCTCGTTGATTAATGTGAAACCTTATCATTTTTATTTAATTGTTTTACCACTTTATTTACATTATTTATTATTTTTTCTGATAAAAAAATTATATTAATTTATTCTTTTAATACATGTTTTTTTTATAAAATTGAAATTTTCTATTTAATTTGTTAAATATTTAATTTTAATTAGTAATTATTTATTATTTAAGTTGTTAAAATAAAATATTTTTATTAGATAGCATATACAAACAAAATTGATTTATATTTTTCTAAAACAAATTTATTTCAACTTTTTTCTAAGTTGATGTAGTTTTATTTTTATTCATTATTATTTATTGATATCAAATAAATTATTCCAATAGAACTCATTATTATTAAATATAATTATATTAACATTTGGTAGTTGATGTAATTTCATTTCAACTAGTTATTATTTGTTAATAATAAATAAATGGTTAGAATAGAACATATTACTATAAAATAAAATAGTAATAAAGAAGATTAAAATTTACTATATATTGTAATTATATTAATTAAAAATTGTGTATTAGCATATTATGTAGTAATTTATTTTAATTAGTTAAAAATATGATTGGAGGTATTCTAATAATTGTATTATGTCTAATTCTGATTTTGATTACTGAGAGTTTGGAGTAAATAACGAATTGTTGATTTCGATTCCAAATAACTCTTAATATACTACATCAAAACATTCTGATTCCAATTCATTTTCATTTGATTCCTTAGAAATGAACACGGCCTAAATTATACTCAACGCTCACGTTTTAAAAGTTTTAATTTTTTTTTCTAATCCAAAACCAAACTTTAAAAAAAAAAAAAAAAGATTGAGAGTGAAATTAAAATTTTAAAAAACATGAAAGATAAAATGGAAACCAAACAGATAAATCGAAGTCGTGATTTTGTAGAATTTAACCATTCAAAAAAGTTAAAAGAGAGAACACAATTTCAAAACTACCGAAATTCACAAACCAAATCTTCAACATTCACGTTTCCCAATCCTACTCGAATTCGAACCTTTTGTTTCCCCAACTTATAAATTCACCAACAAACAAAAAAAAAAAAAATCTCACATCATCATCACAAAATCAAACTCTCAATTCAACAATAATGTCGATCGATTACAGAGCATTCAATGTAAACATCACCTGCGCCGAAGGAATCGAAGGAGTTCTAAGTTTCGTCAATTTTTTCTGCAAATCGAAGGTCTACGCGGTGGTTTCCGTCGCCGGAGCCTCGCCAGCCGGCCAAGAAACGCCGCTGGCGAAGTACTTCGGTAAGAATCCGGTGTGGAATTTTCCGATGAGGTTTTATTTGGAGGAATCGAAGCTGCAGGATAATGCCCTAACTCTGAGGATTCTATTGAGGCGAAAGCGAACTTTCGGAAGAGATGAAGACATTGCCGAAGCTTTAGTTCCGTTTAAGAATCTTTTTGATGGCAATGAGAATGTGATGGATGAAAATTACGGTTCATCGTGGTTGCTTTCGCCGTCCGGCGGCCGACGTGGGTTTGTGTATTTTTCGTATTACTTTAGCCGGACTTACCGTCCCACCGCCGAAGGTAACGGCGTCGGCGCTGCTCCACCATCGGCTTCGGAATGTTGTGTCGGGAGTGGAACCGAAGTCTCAATTTGGCTAAAAAAAAGAGAGATTTTAAATATATAATTTAGAGACAAATCTTTTATAAGTCAAATCAAAAGCAAAATTACGAGGATTTATGCTGACAACATTCAACGCGATCCCTAGCACTACCTCGTGTTCGTAGTTTTGGTTTTTTTTTTAAAAAAAAAATTTCTTATTCTTTATGGTCGTTTTTGTTGATGCAAGAAGAGAATCGTACTTTCTTTTCTCTTTTTAAAAGAGGAAAAAGAAAGAAAAAAGAAAAACATTTATTAAATATTTAATGGTGGATATCATAAAATTTCAATTTACATTCAATCAACCAATTCTTTTATTTTGTCAGTTTCTTTTTTTTAAATTATGCAGAATACCCTTAAAAGTTGAAATAGATTTTACTTTCAAAAGTTTCATTTGTATCTTAGAATTTTGAAATTCGTTTCAATATACCCTTTGAGAGTTTTTTTTGTTAAAATAAGATGAAATTGATGTGATTGTTAATGTGTAAAAATTGAAAAACATGTATGACATCATTTACAATATCATTTATGTAAATTGACATGACAGTTGTTATGTAAAAATTCATTATAACGATATCTTTTGAGATAAAATAGATGATAATAGCGATCTTAATCTTCTATATAATCATAAATAATCTCACGCATGCTTTCTAATTTTTGACCATGTCAATTTTCACCATTTATTTTAATGAAAAAGATATTTTTGGACCAATTTCAAGCTTCAATGGTATTTTTTAAACAAATTTCAAAATCCAAGGATAAAAATGAAACCTTTTTATAGTTTAGGGACATAATTAAAACATACCCAAAATTTAGAGGTCTTTTGCATAATTTAACATTTTTTTCATTTTTGCTTTCGATATACCATTGTAGATAATATTCTTTTTACATTATTTTGATGGGAGCTTCACTACTTCCATTCTACTTATAGCCTACCTTACTAATATGGTAATTAAGGCCCTATTTAAAAACCATTTTAATGGCTTGTTTGATAATCGTTTCGTTTTTTTTTTTTTTGAAAATTAAGCTTATAAACGTTATTTCTACCTATAGACTTCTTTGTTTTGTTACATAGTTTTTACAAATATTTTCAAAATTCAAGCTGTTTTAAAAACTAAAAAGATAGTTTTTAAAAAACAGTTTTTGTTTTTGAAATTTGACTAGAATACAAATATTTTCTTAAGAAATATAAAAACCATTCTAGAGAAATTGTGATAAAACAAGAATAATTTTTAAAAATCAAAAGTCAAATGATTATCAAATAGAGCTTAAGTTTTTAATTTGGAAACTTGAACTTAAGATTTTGGAGGGTATCTCTAAATAGGATGGATAGTTATTTCAATGTGTACAATAAGACTACGTTTATACATTGTCAATTACAAAGTTCTGAAATTCTTAGTTTTATTTTGCAATATAAAAAGTAAAATTTAATGAATTTAATTATAGGTTAAAAGTACGTTTTGTCCCTAAACTTTCAATAAAAATAACAATTTAGTTTCTATACTTTCAAATTTGTCGAATTTGTAACAATTTAATTCCTATCGTAAAACATTTATTGAAATTAAATGTCAATTATTATTATTTAATAATTTGGACTTAGTAGCCTATAAACATATGAGGTCTCTAATTAGTTTATTGATCTACCTATATAAGAAATCCAATTAAATTTTAATAATAATTTTCATGATAAGAACTAAATTGTTAAAAATCTTAAAGTACAATGACTAAATTGTTACATACTAAAGTTCAATGACTAAATTATTTCAAAATTGAAAGTAGAATGACTAAATTGTTACAAACCAAAATTCAAGAACTAAATTATTACTTCTATAAAAATGCATGGACCAAAACTGATTTTTAATCTTTAATTAATTTGTTACATTATAATATCTCGATAAAATTAGTGTATAAGAAATTTTATATTGATTCACTACCTAAAGAATTATCTAAACTCAAAAGAAGGAAAAAAAAAAAAAAGTTAAAGAAATCAACTCCATCGTTTAAAAGAAACTTGCAGTGATAGTTTTAATGCAGCCTTTAATTATCTCATACATAAATTAGCATCTCATTCACTGTTTAAAAGAACATTTATAACCAAATTGTAAAGAAAAAAAAATAGTTACAAAAATTCAAGTTTTGTTTATACTATATTTGACTTGTAAATTATAAATGACAAGTGTTTGGCTTAATAGATAGATTTTCAGAACTCAAAGTTCATGTTTCACATGAAAAATAAACTCACATCCAAAATGAAGATTCAAACTTCATCATTTGGCCAAGATGAATGTTATAAACTAAACATGCAGGGGTTGAGAGGAATAGTAGAATCTTTAGAGTGGCTAGATCGGGTGAGGAGCTTTGAAAGATGATTAGATTTAACTCATCTTCATTAATCCGGCTTTTTGTAACCATCAACTTGACATCGTTCTTTTGGATTGGGGCATGTTCTCGTAATTAGCTTTGGATTTTTGTTGGTGGCTTGTTCTTTACATGCCCATGTATATTCTTTCATTTCACCCAATGAAAGCTCGGTTTCTTATTAAAAAAAATAACCTAAACATATAATATTCGAGTTAAATTGAATAAAGTTCAATAAGTTGTTTATTATAGAATTATGTAAATCAAATAGTGACCATGATGGGTCAATGCAATTTTCCTAAATGAAAACCAACCTCCCATTGCTTCAATCAATTGATAGAATTATTGAATCATCGTTTGATAACCATTTGAATTTTAGTTTTTGATTTTTTAAAATTAAACTTATAAACACTACTTTTGGTCATGGATTTGTATGTTTCGTAATCTACTTTCTACAAATGTTGTCAAAATCCAAGACAAGTTTTGAAAACTAAAAAACAATAGTTTTTAAAAACTTGTTTTTGTTTTTGTTTTTGGATTTTTGATAAAGAATTCAAATGTTTTCTTAAGAAAAATGAAAACCATCGTAAAGAAATGGTGAGAAGCAAGCACAATTTTCAAAAATCATAAATCAAAAATCAAAAACCAAAATGGTTATCAAACGGGCGCGAGTCAAATAAAAAAATTAAAAAATTATATACATAAGCAGAATAAACTCAGCATAATATAAGATAGTTTTGAATCCCTCGAGACTTCAAGTTTGTTTCTATTTAATCCTTGAATTTTTAAAAAGTGTCTAATAGATCTCTAAACTTTCAATTGTATATTCAATAGATCTCTAAACTTTAAAAAGTGTCTAAATGTCCTTGAACTTTCAATCTTGTGTCAAATAACTTCCTAAATTTTCAATTTTATTTCTAATAAATCCTTGACCTATATAACATTTAGCATTTTTTAAAATTTACAAGTCTGCTAAACACAAAAATGAAAGTTTAATCCCCATTTGATAACATTTGATTTTTTTTTTTTTAGTTTTTGAAAATTAAACCTATAAATATTACTTCCACCTATGGGTTGCCTTGTTTTGCCATCTACTTTTTACATATCTTTTCAAAACTAAAGCCAATTTTTTAAGGGAAAAAAAGTAGTTTTCAAAAATTTATTCTTAAGAAAGATGAAATCAATTACAGAGAAATGATGAGAAAACCAACACAATTTTCAAAAATCAAACACCAAATGATTATCAAACTTAAGGCCATATAAAATCGAAGAGAACATATTAGACATTTTTAAAATTTAGAGGCCTATTAGACACCAAATTGAAGGTTCAAGGATTTATTAGACAATTTTTAAAGTTTAAGAACTAAATAGACACAAACATAAAAGTTTAAAGACCAAATAAAAACATACTTGAAAATTTATGGACTAAACGTGTAATTTAACCTATATTTTCTTTTTGAAACATTACAATTTAAACAATGAATCGTGGATTTGAGCCTATGCAACTTTAAAAGAATGTAACTGTATTGTGTTGTAACCCTAAAACATAAATCATGGAAAAATGGAATGGAACTTTATCGAAACTGCCATTTCTCCTATTTGAATTCAAATCCTATCAAAATCATCTACCAATCAATTATATTATATATGAAAGAAAAATTGCAGAAAAAATGAGTGTATGCGTAGTGAGTGTGTAGTATCACATATCTGGATTGGATTCCTCTGGTAGAACAGTCAAAGTGATAGTCATATTAAGTGATCTTTTCACAACTGCTTTCAATGGAACCCCAACTCTATCTCCCATAATTTCAATGATCTGCCACAAATTAAATTCTGTCAGATATAGAAACCTTGCCTCTAATGATAAAACTGCAGGGGTAAAAACAGAGTTTTCACGAGTTCAAAATTTTACTTTTTACAATTACAACCGCACCTAATTATTTAGACTAATTAAGGCCCCGTTTGATAATCATTTGATTTTTGATTTTTGGTTTTTGAAAATTAAGCTTGTTTTCTCTAAATTTCTCTACAATGGTTTTCATCTCCCTTAAGGAAGTATTTGAATTCTTAGCCAAATTCTAAAAACAAAAATAAGTTTTTGAAAACTATTTTTTTTAGTTTTCAAAACATGGCTTGATTTTTTAAAACATAGGCAAAAAGTAGATGACAAAACAAGTAAAACAATAAGTGGGAGTAGCATTTATAGGCTTAATTTTCAAAAACCAAAAACTAAAAACCAAATGGTTATCAAACGGGGCCTAAATAATTCAACTAATTAAGACATATTCTCAACTAAAAGGTCATATGTTTAAATTCTTACTCCCACATACTGCTAAACTATGTGTGTGTGTGTGTATGTATAGGTGTTAGAGGTTCAAATCCTTACTCCCATATACGGGTAACCTCATAAAAGTAATAATAAGAAAAAATTATTTGGGTCTCGCAACAGTGAGAAAGGTTACTGAGACTCCAGAGAAAGCAGAAACTAATGCTCCATCGGATGACAGGGTCGTTCTTTATTTTGTTTTTAAAATTTAGGAGAGAATGCAAAAACTCCCCTCTAACTATAGAAATTTGTAACAACCGCACCTTCACACTTTTTACTGAAACAACTTCATTTCTAAATCTTAAACGTTAAACCACCACTAAACTATAAAATTATTATAATTGTATCTTTAAATATATGAAATTGTTACAATTAAACGAGCCCAATCACAAAACTTTAGAAAGGTAACTTCTCAAATTGAAAGTTAAGGTTGCAATCAGTCTTATAGTTTAGGCGTGGCTTTCAAATTTTCCCTAAAATTTAAGCTTAAAAATGGAACTAGTTTACCGTTTAGTTTTTTATTTCTCAACAACACTTATAAAATCTTAGCTACATTTCAAAGACAAAATACAGAGGTTTAAAGACTACTTTTCAATCTAAGTTTTCAAATTTTGGCTGGTATTTCAAAAATAATTTTTTTAAGTATATTAGAACACTAATAAAAATATTAGTTAATAAACATGAATGGGTTTAAAACTTTATTATGTCTATCCTCCTCGATATACTGGAAGCAAAAAATGAATGATCTTTTTTTGGAAATGGAAGATTAAGACTCCATTTGATAACTATTTGGTTTTTGGTTTTTGGTTTTTCAAAATTATGCATATAAATACTACTCCCACCTATGGAGTTCCTTGTCTTGTTATCTACTTTTTACCTATTATTTCAAAAACCAAACCAAGTTTTGAAAACTTAAAAAAAAAAAAAATTTAAAAACTTGTTTTTGTTGGAATTTGGCTTAGAATTTGGTTTTTGAAAACTTAAAAAAAAAGTTTTCAAAAACTTGTTTTCGCTGGAATTTGACTTAGAATTCAAATGTTTTCGTATGAAACATGAAATTCATTGTAGATAAATGATGAGAAAACAACATTGTAGAGAAATTATGATAAAACAAACACAATTTTGAAAAACTAAAAACTAAAAATCAAACGATTATCAAACGGGGCCAAAAAAACATTTTGCTTTTCCTCTTGAATACAGTGGAGGCAAAAATGAAACTTTTCTATCCAAAGATTTTCACCAGAAAACATTATATACTAGCAACACCCTTGATAAGAATAAAGAACTAAGAAGGTCCAAATACCTCTTTGATACTGGCAACAGGTTGCTTATCCAGCTCGATGACAACGTCACCGGGATGGAATCCAGCACGACTAGCAGGGGATCCAGGAGTTACCTATTGAAGTATTGACAAGATTCTATTCACACGTGCCAAACTTATACTATTGTACATCAAGAAAAAGAGCGCAACTATACCTGATGATGAACATAAAAGAAGGAAAAGAAAGAATGTAATGCAAAAATAACATCTGTAGATGGGATGGTAGAATTACCATAGCGACAAGAACCCCTTTCGTAACATCTGGAAAAGCTGTATCTCTTTCTTTAAGTTGTTCAATTATCATTTCGTTAAGATCAATCATTTTCAACCCAAGCCAAGGCCGAATAACTCTCCTGCATCATCACACTATACAACATTACCATCATTGAAAAAAAATAAAGCATTTTCCAAATCCTATTGGCAAAATACAGCACCAATTATCTCAAAGATCTTCAGCTAAGTGAAAGACTGCGCACAGTTTGAGGGGAAAACAGAGTAAGAGAGAAGAGCTAGGAATCACCAGACTTCAAATTTATATATATATATATATATTTTTTTTTTTTTTTTTAAAATTAAAAATGACTTTTTTTAACTATTCACTGCCTTGATCATATTACCTTTTACATCACAAAAAGATTAAACTAATTTTCAATTCAGACAAATGGATCTTCACCACTCCATAGAAGCACTAAAATGCATCAGATCCAAAATACTCCAAGAAGATTAAAGAAACGCATAGGTCAACATATTTAAAAAGCCAATGTCTTGTTATGCTCCACACCAATGTTTAACTGATAATGAAAAACCAGTGCATAAGTTGTATCTACATTAGTATTTCATGAAAACGAAGGATGCAAATAGGGGTACTAATCTTAAGTTTACTTGCACATTGTATAGTGAATCGTACAAAACACAATTAAAAAGGAGATTTTCACAATGGATATTATTTCATGAATCAGAAAAAAAAAAAATCATTTTCTTGAAAGGCAATTGGACTTTCCACATTTCATTCAAGCCCTCAATTGCATGTGAAATAAAAACAATGGTGAAATAAATCTCTTCTACACATTAATGGAGTATATTCAATCCAATTCACTAGTAAAACAATAGTATAGTCTCCAAATTCGTTATACCCTCTTTTCTTGAATTGCTCTGTAATTTTGGAGACTGAATCAATGGGTACAGCAAAACTTAATCCAACAGCATCATCCACTTTCATAATATTTACACCAACAACTTCTCCATCAACATTAACAAGAGGGCCCCCAGAATTTCCCTACATGACAAATACTGATGACAGAAT
Organism: Trichosanthes truncata; assembly: GCA_033996785.1. Classification (NCBI taxonomy): domain Eukaryota; kingdom Viridiplantae; phylum Streptophyta; class Magnoliopsida; order Cucurbitales; family Cucurbitaceae; genus Trichosanthes; species Trichosanthes truncata. The sequence goes on along the minus strand of JAWPNB010000004.1, from coordinate 37,690,687 downwards.
GCCAATGTTCTGTATTTATTTTAACAACAATGAAGCACGTATTATATTGCAAAGGGAGATGGGTAAAAAATTTGACACATACCACATTAATTGCACAATCTGTTTGTAGATATTCCCTTCGGATTCCACCAAGACCTAAATCACTACTCTTACGGTCAACACAACTGGATCAAAGAGGAAAAGTAGACAACCGCTCAGCACTGTAAAATTAAAAACCTGCATAAACTCTAATCCGCTCTACCCTGTTAATCATGTTTCAATCTTTTCCGTCTTTGAACTTTCAATCGGAAGACATTTTCCTATATTGTTCAACAACCTAATAAGCACAAACACTTAAGCTTGGCTAACGTGTCCGTGTCTATCACGTGTCAAACACTTGGACACTCTGACACTTTCTAGACACATATCGCACGCTTGTTAACACAATAGTATGTGTTGAACACTAGTGGTACAAAGTGAATAAGGACCAAACATTTGTTAGGCATATAGGGCACTCGTTTGAACATAATAAATAGACACAAATAGTAATGCAGAACAAAAATAAAAGATTTTGAAAGTGAAATACATCAAACTAATTTTTTAAGCAAATAAATGCATGCACTTATTGACTTTAAATTTCCTTCTAGTATAAAAATGATATATTTTTAAATATATATATATTTTAATAAATGTGTACTTGCCATTTCCAAGTTCTAGATTTTTAAAAAATGACGTGCAAGCATGTCCGTATCGTATCACATCCATGTCTCGTGTTTGTATCCGTGCTTCTTAGTCAACAACTATCAATGACACTTAACTACGTAATCTTGGAAAAGATTGTTTCGTTCATGTCTTCACTAACAACAACATGATAGGAATTATATGTTTCTATCTCTTCCATGGAAATATCAAGGACAGAGAAACTTTCTATAATTGACTACCTTACGATACCAGCTGTGACAGTATTCTGAAGCGAAAGTGGACACCCAATGGCTACAACCCAATCCCCAGGTCGGAGCTTGCTTGAAGAACCAATTTTTGCCATGGGAAGAGGGCTTTTAGAGTTGATTTTCACAATGGCAATATCAGAGTGAAAATCAACATTCATTACTGTCCCTTCAAATGTCCGACCATCTTGTAAAGTAACCTCTACCTATATCATTTCAGGCATGAAATAACAAATAAATAAATAATGAAAGGGAAATATAAACCAACTAATAGATCTTGCCATCTCAAAAGCATTCAGCAGTTAAAAGATGGAAATGGAAACTTAAATCGACCAAATATGAAACTTGAAAAGAGCTTGTATAAAGACATTCGCAGCGTATTCATAGTTTGACAAGCTAGAAAAACATTCGCCATTGGAGAAGCAGTATCAAACACAATTGCAAACAATGAATCATAAACCTAAGAAGACACTTTAGTTTGATTAACATATTTGTGCCCAACACATGTTGGACACTCCAACACTTGTTAGCACAATAGAGATGTGTTAAAAAACACTAGTTGTATAAAGTCAATACAAGTCCAAAATTTGTTAGACACGTATCGAACATTTGTTAAGTATACTAAATAGACACATAATAATATAGGACAAAAATAATAAATTTTGAAAGTAAAATACACCAAACTCATTCTTTTAAGCATATAAATGCATAAACCTATCTTTAACGCGTCCATGTCGTCCTGTGTACTTGCTTCTTAGACAAACTAACTTGAAATTATTGTGAAAAACAGAACATAGTATTGACCAAGGGAGAAAATTAATATAATTATCGAGATCAGCCAAAAAAAAAATAAGTATTCATTCGTGCTTCTACAAATCACATAAAACAAGAAGGGATCGCTAATCATATTCTTGCTATGTTCAGGAAAGCAGACAAACAAGTTGATATATCTACTTGCCTTTCCTTTGGATGCAGCTCGTGGACCATGAAAATTAGTCACAACATGGGCACATGTTAAAATTGTGCCATCCTTATCAATAATTGTTCCGGATCCCATGCTTTTAGCAGTAGCCATTCCGTAAATACCTAAGAAAACAATCTCTTACAACTTTTTTCACAAAACCCACCAAAATAAAAATAACAAAAAAATTACCAATACCATGTGAAACAGATATATTTACAACAGCAGGGCCAACACCTGCTGCAGCATTTGCAATTGTATCTCGACCCAAACATTTTGGACAAGGCTTCTTGCCATCTCCAGCTACCCCAGGCGTTTCCTTCTCCACATCAGATAATGGAGCAGGACTGACTCTTGAAGAACAAAAAGAAAGACCTACAATTTCACACAACACCAAATTTCCAGTTAAAACAGAAACGATGTAAAAAACTGCCCTACAATCAAGAGAGTGATAAACAGACAGACGGACCCAATTGCCGATGATCGAACGCACCCAACGAACAAACCGCAAAACCATGTGTGGTCTTCCATGGAAGAAACAGTGGCTCACTCCAAGCAGCAGGAATTGACAACACTACAGATGATCCTTCAATGAAGAAACGTGCAAAAGATTGGCAAAAGTAAGCAAAAGAATGGCAGTGTGCAGACAAATGATTACATATTTTCAAGATACTGACTCATAGACGATTTACATTCATCTACGTTGTCAATTCTTCAGAAATACAGCAAGAAAATACTTAACTCCGTTTGATAACATCTAGTTTTTAGTTTTAAGTTTTTTAAAATTGTGCTTATTTTTTCTCCATTTTCTATGATGAACTGAACTTCATCTTTCTTTAAAAAAAAATAATAAATTTTAGCCAAATTCAAAAAAAGAATAAATCAAATTTATGAAAACTACTTTTAACTTGGCTTGATATTTTAAAATACATGTAAAAATCAAATAACAAAACAAGTAAACCATACATGGAACTAGCATTTATAGCCTTAATTTTTAAAAACCAAATGCTTATAAAGAAGGCTCAAGTTTTCATTTCCATTCATCAACTTGACAGATATTGAAAGAGCTCAAGAACTCACCAAAATCTAATTTGCTTTTGGCGTACAAGAAACAAGAACCAGCAGCAGCAACTGCAGCTATCCTTCTGAGCGTGTTTTCTGAACTCGAAACCTTTCTCTGCAAAAATCAGATTCGTCTATAAGCAAAAATCTAACAGAACAATTAAAAACAAAAAACTGGTTTGGAGTGAAGATTGGAAAACGAATCAAACAAATGCTACCAGAAAAGAGATCATTTGCATTGTCCTTTGCTCGGAAATTCTCTCGCAGTGTAGTCCTTAACTCAAAACGTTTCTTCCAAATCCCCACCTGAACCCTTCGATTCCGGTGAAACGTGGAGACGAACAATATTGGACTCCTTTTGGACACTCGGCCCATGGGCCTAGCAATTTACTACGAACCCAGGCCCATGAAAATAATCTGAATTACTATTTTTGTTCAACTTTAAAATAACTTCCACATGTTAAATTTAATATGATCACCATAATTATGGAATTCTTAGTCTTCATTGGAACACAATTTATTTAAATGTTATGAATTATTCTTTGTAAACCATAAAAATTGACTTCGCTGTAAAATCCTATGAATAATTAACATGTATTACTTTAAACGATAAGTTTTGGTTATGACTTCCGATGAAAATTGTAAACAAGCGAACACAGCAAAAGAACGAGAAGGAACGAAGAGAAAACTAGAAAAACGATAAATCTTCATTAGATGTTGTGAAATGGATACGTACAACAGACGCAAACCACAGATCAAAACCACCGATTCTTCTAACTAACTAAGGATTCATAACAGTCCTACAATTTATACAAAAATAAGAGTTTAAAATCATTCTCGGAAACCTATACTTAATTTACGCCTTTTTTGGCGATTTCTGAGCCTTTTCAGCAGGAGTGGAATTCGACGAAGTCTTCTTCGGAAGAAGAACCGGATTAATGTTCGGGAGAACTCCACCGCTGGCAATGGTGACTCCTTGGAGCAATTTTCCAAGCTCCTCGTCGTTCCTCACAGCCAGAAGAACATGCCTAGGGTTTATCCTGTTCTTCTTGTTGTCACGCGCAGCATTCCCAGCCAATTCCAGAACCTACATTACACACAACACGAGTTTCAGAAATCGAAAACTGTTTTGATTCTAGCAATGCGAGTGAGGATGAATTTGATCTCAATTGTTTGATTACCTCAGCGGCGAGGTATTCGAGGACGGCAGCGAGGTAGATCGGAGCACCGGCGGCGGTGCGCTTGGCGTAGCGGCCTTTCTTGAGGTAGCGTCCGATTCTTCCGACGGGGAATTGGAGTCCAGCCTTGACGGACTTGGAGATCTTAGTTCTGTCGCCTCCTTTTCTTCCTCCGGCGCCCTTAGTTCCCTCCATTGTTGAATGCTTGGAATCTGAATCTCTAAATATGAAACTTTGGGATGACGATGAAGATGAAGGATTGAGATAGCGGGATCGAATGAGGTTAAATATATATGTGCTGTGATGGCGGGATGGTTGTTTTGTTCGAAAAAGGATCGACGGCTGGGGTTCTCTCCACGTTGGCGATCCGCGTCTTTCAATCCGGCGGATCGGATTTGCGGCGCCTTCAATGTCACGTTGGCGTGGCGTGGGAGATGTACATTTTGTTTAATGGGATCTGACGGCTGGCATTTTTGCCATGCTGGCAATCCGGGGCATTCGGAGGTCCGTGGGTTTTAATTTCAACCTACCCGGATAGCCAAATTCTCAAGATTAATAAAAATAGTAATAATTTACCATTATCAGCTTTTTTTTTTAATATTTGTAATTTTATGTTTTTTTTTTCAATTTTGACCGTAGACAAACCACATATTAATATTCATCTAAAAGATTGATGTAGTTTGATAGTCATGACATTTGTTGAACCAATTTAAAAAAAAAAAAGTTAAATGTGCTCAATGTAATTTTTTTTACTTGGATTTAAATATACACATATGTGAATCAACCTTGGTGTAGATTGATTTGAAAATATGTTATAAGCGTGTGTTTGGTGTCTTGGTGTGTTGATACTCGTCCAAGTAGTGTTTGTTTGCCTATAGTCACTTGCTCAAACCATCCTCAACCAACATATATTGATGTCATGTAATTCGTTTTGTTGTTTACTCTCATTTTCTTATAGTTTTTTAGGCGAGTGACTCCACATCACTTTTCATATACATGTCTAACATGGTGAATTTGTCTTACAATGTACTATACGGAGGACTAAATAGTCATCAAACCTCTTTCAACCAAAGTTATGTAAACTCTCTTGCAATCGAGTTTTCTTGAGTCTATCACTTACAACATTTATTTTCAAAGTTGTTTTCTCTACTTGCATTTTTATAAACACATGCTAGATGTGAGTGGAGGTTAGACACTTGTCCAAATTGTCTACAATGTTCGATTTTTTTAGATGGACTTGATAAGATGAAATGAAGCAAGTGTCGCACAATCGCTTGACGCACATTTGCAAAGTTGTGATGTATGATATTTGGCATGCATTTTGGAAAATAATAATAATAAGTGAAACATTTTATTGCATAAGCACTTTTGGACAACCAAAATCAATTTAAAGCTCGTCTAAGAACACTTTAAACAAATTTGTTGTGATGTATGAATTTTGTTTTTTGTTTTTTTATCATTTTTTCAAACCACTTTTGATTATTGAAATTTAAAAAAAAAACATAATATAATTGGTCAAACGCAATATTTAAAATATTTAACTAAACACACTTTAAAAATGCATGTCAAATACACATGAAATCTCCCGTAAAAAATAAAAGACTTACATTCTCACATCACTTCATGTTGAACTAAAAAAAAGGGTAAACTACAAGTTTAAACCATTAACTTGTAGAGTTATGTTTAATAGATAGTTGACTTAAGTTGTCTAATAGGTCTCTAATCTATTAGACATTTTTCTAAAATTTATTAATGTATTAGACCAAAATTAAGAAGGGATTATATCGGAGACAGTTAAATTATGTACGCAATAAATCTTTAAATTCTTTAAAATATTGAATAAGTTATGAACCTATTAAGTTCTATTGGAGACAAAATTTAATTTATGTCCAATAGGTCAATAAATTATTCAATGTTTTGAAGAATTTAAGAATAAATAAATCTATTAAATATAACCCACAAAGTTTGGAGATTAAACTTGAAATTTAATTTTAAAATAATCATCTAAAAAAATTTAATTGAAAAGTAAACAAACATAATTTTAGAATTTAGGGGATGAAAATCTAATACATGAATAGGAAAAAATAGGTTTATTGACAAAAATGCGCATCCGGGGAATCGAACCCCGGTCAGTACCGTGGGAGGGTACTATGATACCACTACACCAGATGCGCAATTGATGTTTGAGAATTTGTTGAATTTAATTTACTTATAATCAAATATTTTCTGAAAATATTACATACATGAGAACAGTTTGTACTCTGAAAAAAACACTTTGTCTAAAGTCAAAACGCCTATTTATTTGATTCACATTATTTTTTTTTGGTAAGGATTAACAAATTTAATTATACTTTCTTTTCTAAAACTAACCTCAATTTATAATTGTATTGTTAAAAATATTGATGTTATTTGATGTTAGAGATATCTACATAATATTAATGCATATTGTAAAATAGAGGATCATAATATAAGTTTATTTCTTGTAATTGTGGTACTTGAACCAACTTGTGCCTACCTTGATTGATGTAAAAGACGTATGCATCGCTCTCAAAATATTAATTTACATAAATTAAGATAAATAATTGGTTTTACATGAAATCCTTTGTTGTTTATTTTCTTGGAGATAGTACACAAATTCCGTAAAAATAAGCATCATGAATACAACAAACTCAAATAATATAGAATTTTCTTCATCTTCTTTCCTACTAAAGCCAACACACTCTAATGTTGGACAAAATAATACATACCTATATCTATTATGGGTAAATTTAGACAATCGAATTAAATCCATGAAACATAAAACTGTTGGGCCAACTACAGGTCAGATTCGAGATCCGTAATAAAATCAGGCTGGAGAAAACAAGGAAACGGACAAGGAGGCCCAAATGCCCGGCTCGGCCCGGGGACTCGACCCAGACCGGGCCGAGCCGAACTGATTCCATGCCCGCCCATTGGACCTCATTTCTCTCCTAGAAACCTAATCCAATTAGGTTTGGGAAAAATGCCCATCATATAAATACCAAGTTATAATTCTAATAGAGGTAACTGATTCTCAGTCTTCACTCTCTAAAATAGCTTGTTACACTATTTTCCTTTTTGACTTAAGCTTCAGAGTGGTTGCGGCAAGCACCACACCAGTGTGCAAGTTTTCTTTGTTTTGCAGGCCACTTCGCTCCCCCAAAATACAAATTCATTGTTGGCTTCACGTGCAAATCATTCTCTTTGCCCGAATTTGTGCATCAACAATATCTAATTAAAAAAAAAAAAACATTCAAAATTACCTATAACCTTTCAAAAACGTTCAAAAATACCCTTACTGTTAAGTTTTGGATGAAAAACATTAAAGTTTCATTAATACTCATGACATTTAATTGTGCTCTTAAGAGGTAGTTTTTACTTATGTCTTTATGACATATGAATTATTTGCATGTCAATCTCAGTTGTTTAATTAATTGAATTATTGGTCTGATTGGAGAAACCAACTCCCTAAGATATTTATCTTCTGATTATTCTCCTTCTTTTATTTTGTTTTAATCTTATTCATCTTTCTATTTCTTCTATCTAAATAAAATTGGACAATTGTATTCATGATATTTAAGTGAACTAGAACACCAATCATGTGGACGATACTCTGACATTCTTATACTATATCAAAACTTGACTCTTACATTTACGGTATTGCACTGAATAATTTTACGCAACACGAATGCAGAGAAAACCATTGTACGCTAGCCTAGTTAGGTAGTGTTTTTCAGTTGGCTATTCTGTTAGTTGTAACGTGCTTTAAATTTATAAGTTTAATCCTACATTAACAATTAGAAATCCATAAATTTAAAGCAAACACAAAATCACAAATGAACTTCAAATTTGAGTGTTAATTTTGATGCAAAGAAAACCAACAAATTTGGAGATGAAAGCAATAGGTGGTATTTTTGAAAGGTCAAGGGTATTATTGAAATAAAACTTTAATATTTTTCATCTAAAACTTAACGATAAAGGTATTTTTTAACATTTTTGAAAGGTCAAAGGTGTTTTTGAAACTTTTGAAAGTTCATAGGTATTATTAAAACAAAACTTTAATGTTTTCCATTTAAAACTTAACGATAAGAGTATTTTAAACATTTTTGAAACTTTTTAAAGTTTAGAAGTATTATTGAAACAAAACTATAATTTAGGAGTATTTTTTATAATTTAACCTTGAATTTTTCCTTTTGTATCAAAGAGTGTGAACTCACTTTTGAACTAACCTTACGAGGGGCTACCAACGAATAAGAGTTCTCATCCAAAGCTAACTAAGCATTCGTTTAAAAGTTTGAAGTTGACAAGAAAAAGTGTCACTTTCCTACTAATTTGAGATTTTCATTGAGGATTTGATATTTAAAAAATCATGGTCTGCTTCCATAACTCCAAATATTTCGACCGAATCGAAGAAGATCATAACACAATTAAATGTGACATTTACCTCTAAGGTTCCTCCCTTTTCATCTAACTTCCCATGAAGTAATGCCTAAAAAGCAGTCAATAATCATACTCATTCTGATAGAATTCATATTCATAAGATAAGTATCTCTTTGAGATTATGAACATGGAGACTGAAAACATTGAACTCACTCAGCAACATTGTTTTATCACTTCTTGACTGACAATTTAGCAGTTAATCGACCTCGAACTGTTCTCAAATCTGAGTTATGTTTACTTGATTTCCTTTTTCTTCCCTTCCGTGGCCGTTGCCCTTGTGACTTGTCGACAAAGTGTCTCCGACGTTTTAGTCGTTCGCGTCGTATGGCGGGATCGGCCCAGCCTCTGCCCCATTCTGAGAAGGATGAATAGGATTTTGGTTTGGTCATCGAGAGGAGCATGTCTGCTTCAGGGCAAACATTGAATGTATGGTCATTTCTGGATAGAAACTCCAATCCCAGCTTGGTTGGCTCTGGGAATTTTATCTGAACATGGTTCTGCACAGGAAGTCAATTTAGCTCAGAATGTGCATGAAAGTAGCAGTAAACAAGTAGAAAAGAAGTCCATATTAAATCTTTTTTTTAAAATGGAAACATATTCAAAAGTTACAAACTCCAATTAAGAACTTTATCTTCAAAAACTTTTTGATTCATTTTGAACCAAATCTTTTAATTAGTTGTTTTAATCATATGTGTCCACGAAATAGTCCGTATATAAATCCTATTTTGATTCATGAACTTTCAATTTTATTTTGTTTGGGTCACTAAACTTTCAAATGTCTTATTTTAGTTCTTGAACTTTCAAATGGTTTGTAATAGCCTCTAAATTTTATCTAAAAAATAGTTTTCTTGCTTACCATTACACCACACCTAACCTATTAAATGAAAGTTCAAATATTTGTCCATACAAACATTTACTCATCATTTAAATAAACAAAACACCTACTTGTGTTAAGTTTATGTTAAATAATTTACAAAAAGGAAAAACAAATGTATCTAGGACTAAAAATGGTTTTTTATGCAAAACTTAAAAGAAGTTTAGGGACCAAAATTGAATACATATGAAAATTAAAAGAGTAAAATGATTTTGAATGTTTGTTAATGGTACAGAACAAGTAAATCTAGGAATGCAAGTATTTAAAGCATAAGACGAGAGTTATTCTAACCAAGGAAAAATTAAAGTTAATTACAATTGTTGATTGCATACCCTGTTATCTCCTTCTTTCAAGTAACCTTTAGTTTCCAAAATTCTTGCAAGACCTCGCCACCAGAGCAAATCAGTTGCAGCAAATTTCAGAGACTGCATGCCCATTGAATGTAAATAATCAGACTGGCTTTAGCTTGGAATCTTTGAGAACAGTTTCAACATTTAATATAGCAAACAAACATAAATGCAAACAGAGTAACCAACATCACCTGCTCTCTTACTTTACTGACAAACAACCTCAAATTTGGCTTCTCCCTGAATCTCTGTTTGACATCACTGTATGTGAAATCATTGTACAATCGTTCGGCTAAATATCGCTGCATGTGCAATTGAACACAATTCATTATGATGATATTTAGAAACAGTATAATGAGATTGTGAAGTCATCCAATATCTTGTATGGAACTTCTTGAACGCAAAAATAAAGATAACCATAAGCTTCTGGACAGTACACCGTACACATTGTAGAGTTCAAAAAAATAAGGATAAGTGAGTTGGACAAAACTACAATATGCACACAACAGGTTTAAAAAAAACATATATATATATATATATATATATATTTGGCAAAATACTTACATGATGTGCTGCAATGACCTGCATTAATATATCTGCTTCCTCCTTCAAATTCTGCAGAGTTGGAGGTCCCTTCACACAAACATCACACCTATAAAAAACTTGCATCAATGAGTGTGGAAGAAATGAAGTCTGGCCAAGTTCAATATCTATGAGATGTATAAATTACAGTGGCTTATTTAAGCAAAGATGATGTACTATTATGATTGTCAGGATTTAAAGATAAGAGAAAAGGACCAAACTCGGAACAGTGGTATCCAGAAAGTTAACTGGAAACTGACTTTAAAGTTGAAAGAAATGTTACATACATGAGACACTTCTCGCAATCAAAAGTCTCACCAAAGTACTCCACTAGTTTCTGTGCCCGACAATTTGAAGTGTTCATCCCATACCTGCGTGAATGTGAAAAATAGAAACACTTTGATCAAATACCCGCTTTCGGGTAAAAGTAAAAACTGCAACGAGAAGTACATACCTGAAGCAATCAGACAACATTCTATATGCTTGATTAGTTTGTTCTTCACTTCTTCGACTTGGCAAAAGGGAAGGTATTCTTGTGAGATTTGCAAATAGAACTGTTTACAGAGGTGGAAGATGTAGGAAAATTATCCCAAGTTAACATGGAATAGTATTAATCCCAATTATTACATAGTTAGTAGTATCACAATATTCAGAAAAATCCATCGCCATAGGCTGTAACCAAATCAAAACAGCAGAGAGATGAAATTAAATAAAATGAAAAAGAAGTCCCAAAAAGAAACTATCACGTGATGAAAAATGAAATTCTTAAGAAGCCACAACAATTCCCCGCAACTTTTTACCTTGTATTAGAATGCTACCAATATGTTAAATTAACACAAAAGATTACGATATTCATTCATACTATTCTCAATGTCCCTTTTCATGGAGGATCAAATTTTACTTTGATAAATGAGCATGAACTATGAATATTGATATAGGATGGTATGAGGATATAAATATTTTTGCTCGGGATCCTTGAAATCCTTCCACTCTAATACCATGATAGTAGAACTACTAATCCCAAAAATCTAAGTCAATAAATAGAGGTCAATTTTCGTTACTTCAATATTAAAACTACGTGTACTTTCAAACTGGTAATGAACTTACTGCAATCTGCCAATTTCCCATCCCTTCCAGCACGACCAGCTTCTTGATAATAAGCTTCCAAACTCTGAAACCAAAGCAGTAGTTAAAGAATCTCGGAAGGCAACAGCTGGCAATGATATAACGTAGAAAAGACTCATTAGAATGCATGCACAAATTGGTCACAGCAGACCACAGTTAAGACAAGGACAATTGCGTGCATACAAACTGATTGCAGAAGTTTTCTGCTTTTTAGACAACAAAAATGAGCGCACTAAGAAAGAACTATTATATCTAGTAAATTTGTAATTTGAATGATCACCTGTGGCCAACCATAGTGAATAATTCTCCGGACATTTGACTTGTCAATCCCCATTCCAAATGCTATTGTTGCAACTACAACCTGGAGAATAATGAAGATGTCAATAATAATAAAGATTTTTTAAAAAAATAAAAAATCCCTTGTGGATACATGAAGTACCAAACCGTTTAAAGAACTCCATGAGACTTGGAACGCAAATGTTGTGTGGCTAAGAAATTAAATTTGAAGTTTTGAGTTTTGACTTCATTTTAATACTAAACCACGAGACTTAATAAAAAGTTGTGCAAAAAAGAAAATAAAATTATTCAAGTCACTATTAATATAATTGACTTTCAAATTATGAAAGACTGCTAGCTGTGGTTAAAGATTGTTCAAAATCTGAAAAATATCAAAGTTCAGAAAAGTGACTTCACTAATTATAAATAATGTAAAATCTAAAGAAATTTATATATGCTCCAGTTTTGGCGGTAAGTGCTAACATTGAAGAATTATAAATGATCAGTTTATCACAGGAAGGGGTGCATTAGATTTTGCAGAGTTGTCCATGTCATGCACGACTGATATACTTGAGAGAAAAATACAGAAAGGGTTTGAACACAATATAATGTCAACTATGTTCGTATCAGAAGAAGCTAACTGAAACCTACTTATCGCTTGGAAAAACGGTTGTAACCCGCACATGGCAGAAAGCAAAAAAGTGTTTGCTTAAACGCTATTCATATGTTTAAATTGGTAGGTAGAAATCTAACGGCTTGCTTCCCTATTACAGGGGGGAAAATTAACAAATTTGGGGAGGTAAAGAAGCTAGAGAAGGAAATAAAAAAACTATATTAAACAGACCTCTACATTATTCTCGTGAAAATCCTTGTGAACCGTCCTTAAATGGGATTTTGGAAGCTGGAAAAAAAACAAAAGGAAAGCACATTTAGTTTCATTTTGATAGCTGGAGGTAGTTCTAAGAACGGAAATAGAGTAAGAGAATATTATGCATCCATAATAAATTCTAGGCAAGAACTGAAGGCAATGGACTACGATGTCACACATAATAATGAACAGCTAGCAATGCAAGGAAAATTAACTCCTGGAAAGATTGCACCTAAAACACTTTCAAGTCCTGACATGGTCTCAAATTAAAAAGATGAAAGTCTACAATAGAAACGAGACTAAAATATAAAAACTTTTAATTGATAAATTTTATATGCTAAGGATATCTGCGTCACAGGAAGCATAATGGGCAGTGGTGGTCACAAATTAATATGCGATGAACTTGACAGATATAAGCATAAATTTGGCACCATATATTAGTGTACATACTGATGCATTGTATGCAGCAGCCTTCACACCAGATTGACAAAGAAACTTCGAGACGCTCAAAGTTTCTTTTCTAGTAGGAACATATATAATAGTTGGCCCTTGTTCTAAAGTCCCTTGACAACGTTTTAGTCTTTCTTCTGCTTTATCCAGCAAATCAATCTCCTCCAACAATGCATCTACATCCCTGTCCTCACAAAGCAATTGTCCGCAGAACTCACCACATGCGACTGCACAAATTAAAAAAAAAAAAAAAAGCTATTTAAGAAATTAAGCACTTTCATGTTTGTTTTGAAGCCCATACATTACTCACTCACTCATTGCCTTAGGCTTCAAAAGTTCAGATAAAGTATAATGGCAAGAGTTTATACAATAATGTCTGTACCATCCCAATCATCTACACTCTGAAAAACATCAACCTCGTTTTCCAAGTATTCAACAGACATTGTCCTTCCTTCTGAGGGGGTTGGCAAACATTCTTCTGCAGAATCTATATCATCTCTATCTGAGTCAGAATCATCAATTTCCTCTAAGTCATTTGGAGAGATTTTGTCTGCCTCATATAAGCTACTGTCAGTTGAGCAATCTAATACACTGTCTAATTTGTGAGAGATTATAGTTTGTTTCTTGTTGCCAGATCTTCTATTTTCAGCATACATGTCTATAAGATCGCTGAAGTCCTTCCTATAAGAGGATGGTGAAGTTGTTTTACTATGTTTTACCTGAAAGGAATAGAAATAAAAATAGGATTTGGAAATGAGAACAAGAATTATAGTTTGTGTTCTGTGATACAAACTAAACAAAGCAGAAACAAAAAGCAGTAAGATAGCAATCGCTAAAAGAAAATAAAAGACAAATTTGAATGGGAAATCCAAGTTTTCTTTTCATGGGGGAAAAATTAAAGGGAGCTATAGATGAATTGGTGTATGAATGATAAATTTTAAATTTTTCAAAAAGGAAATACAATACTCACGGAGAAGTGAAGATTTGGCCTAAAAAATGAAGTTAGAATAATCTTTGTTTCCTTTGACATACATAATGACTTTAAAATGTCTTCTCGAACTTGAACTGTGGCAGTTGCAGTCAGCGCCATCAAAGGCACGTCAAATCTCAAAAATTTTAGGGTTGAAGAGCTGAAATTCTCCCTCAAAATAGACAAACGCCTGAAATTTCAAAGTGATGATGATAATAAGTTAAGAAAGCTTAAAGAAAGTTGTACGTTAAAAAGAAATGGGACATAATGGATGAAAAAACAATCCACAAGAGATCAAAATGGATGAAAAACAGGGAATGGAAACAAACCACTTATCCAGTTCAGGAAAAAAAGAACCTGTAGTCAGGCCGAAAATCATGGCCCCATTTAGAAACACAGTGTACTTCATCAATTGCAAACAATGCAATTCCACGAGTTTCAGCTAGCTTTTGAAGGGGTTGAATCAATCTGCAAAACATAAGTTTAATCTATCATTACATTGGCAAAATAATAAATATTTCCTTCAACATTAGTCATTGATTTTTATGTGGAAATTACCTTAAAACTGTCTCTGGGCAAACATAGATAATGCTATATGCCCCTCCCATTGCTTTCTTTTCCACGGAACTGTCAGGTTGCCCAGACCCAAGAAAGCAGGCAGAAACCGCATGCTTTGCAAGTTTTAAGCATTGATCGTGCATCAAGCTTATCAATGGCGAAATAACAACCACCACCTTGCCTGTTAATAAAGCTGGGATCTGAAAACAGATAGATTTCCCTGAAAGAATATGAAAAAATGCAAAAGAAATTATCTTCCATCCAATGCAATGCTAACATTTCAAGCACATAAATGTGGAAGGAGAGCCTAACGAGCAAAGTCATACCAGATCCTGTTGCAGCAAGAACTAGACAATCTTGGTGATTTAACCATGCTTCCAGAGCTTCCTTTTGGAACTTCTTCAAGAACGGATATCCAAAATGTTTTTTCAGAAGCCTATTCAATTTCTTTTCCCAATCCAACAGGGTATCTGGTTCTCGTGGCCAATCAACCAGATAAGAATCTGATTCAGCTTGAAGGTCACATCTTCGATGTGCCTGAGTATCTTCCACGGGATAATGGGACACTTCTGGTTCAGAAACTGGAAGAACGGGTTCAGCTTCAGTCTTACTTCGTTTACCCCTATTGGTTAGAGAAAAGTGATCCAGAATGCTAGACTGTCGCATTGGAACCAACAAAGACTGAGCTCTTTTTCCGCTTCGCTGAAGCACAGTGGGTTTTGCACAGATTTCTCTCCTACAATCCTACTATGCTGAAGACAAGGCGTGATATAGTTGCAACGTGAAAGGCTATGTTTCAAAAATTATACGACATGTTCTCTTTATCAAATCCAGTGCAGAACTCCAAATCAAACTTCACCGGCAATTGTAAATTTCATTCTGAAACATTCAACACCAGAAATATAAACTTCATTGGCAATCTACAACTGAAATTAAACAATTGACTGCCCAAAATAAAGACATAAATAAAACATGCAATCGGCAGAGCTATACAATTACCATTCAATCATTAGAACATTTACATTCGTTGAGACTACCGATAGTTTCTTTAAACTCGAAATATTGACGAAGATCTTGAAACAATTGAAAGAAAAAAAAATCCATATAAACCTAATTATTGTCTTGACAAACAATAAAAAATCCTCAAGCATTCCTATCAAACATAACGAACCAGGCAAACGCTTGTCAAATGTAATGTAACTAGCAAGAACATTGAAAGATGTAATGACATACCGAAAAATAGCTGATTCAGAGGAAATTCTGATGCGACTTATGAATTAGAATGAAGAAGAACGGATTATAGCGAGAGATTTGATCGGAAATCCTCCGATGTCAGAAATTGAAGCAACTTTCTACACTGTCGCGCGCGAAAAAAATTAGTGGGAAAATTTTGGAAGCGTTTCGTAGTTTTGATCCGAGTTAAATTAAACCTTGGCGTCTCCTGCAAATCAGATGCTTCTTACGCCGTCGTTTTAGGGCAAGTATGTGTGGTCCTCTAACTACTGATTTTTGCTAGCTAAACTGTCATAAATCCTCCACCCCGTAAAATATATTTTTAGTTTCTAATATTTAGACTAAATTTATATTTTATCCTTAATTTTTTAAAACTAACATTTTTTGCCCTTAAATTGTTAATTTAATTTTTATTTGATTTTTGAAGTTTAAAAATAACACGTTTGGTTCTCATAATTTGAATTTGATTTTTAATTGGTCTCTAACGTTTAAAATTGGTTTTTAAATAATCCTTGAGTAGAGATGATGGTTAGTTGACCTAAATGATGATGTGATAGTTAACAAATGGTGGCTGGACTTTGCTAATATGTATGCTTTAAATTTGTTGGATTTTCATTTTTATATCTAGGGTCCAATTAGAGACCCATTTCAAACTCATGAACCAATTATAAATAAAATTCAAATTTCGATGACTGTACATGCTACTTTTGAAATTTAATGATCATATAGAAAACAAATTTAACTTTTCGTGTTTGATAAGACTAGTTGTTAATGAATAATATGTTGAAATCACTTTTTTAAACACACGTGCATTCACACACTTTTTAAGATTTTTTTCCCTCGAGTTTTAAAAATAGATTCCCTGGAATCAGATGCCACTTCTTCACCTATTTTAAACTTTTAGGGGTTGTTTGAAGTGTTGGTTATAATAGTCTATGAAGTACTCTGCACCCCAAATACATACTAAATAATTATGTATCATAAACACAAATTATATAAACTCCACATACTATTATAATTCACTCAGCGCCTCAAACAGTCTCTTAAATTTATCCTTCAACCAATTAAGAGTGATTTTATATGTCTAGTATATTTCTCACACAACCAAATAATCTATCTCATAATTTTTCATAAACACACAGCCATTTCTCTTACTACTTAACAAATAATCTAAATCAAACAAACTATGGATTTATATATAGCCATTTCTCTTACTACTTAACAAATAATCTAAAGCAAACAAACTATGGATTTAAATTGAAAGCATATAATATTTTTAACCGTTGTTTTAAAAATTATATATCATCATTAAAAAAATTACAAATTTTGATAGTATGTCTACTTTAGTCATTATAGCTAAATCACAACAATTTAGTACAACAAACTATAACTTACATGTTCAGTTTAAAGTTAGAATTTACCAAGTACTAGTTTACTTTATATTACAATTGATTTTTCTAAAAGCACAATTGTCATTAATTGTTTTAAAAGCTACAGCAATCTCAAACCAACCTTCTTATTACCCTTTGGCTTTGAACATTTTTATTTTAATCATCGAACTTTGAAATTGCTCCAAAAAAAATCCATAAAGTTTTTCCATTAAAATGATAGACATAATTAACGTGGAAGTTGATATGTAAATATTGGACTGTTATGATTTATGCCTTAAATCCTCGTAATTAATGACAATTAATAATAATTTTGATTATTTTATTTGAAATATAATATTATATATTATATGAACAATTCAAGATTATTAGTGTAATATTGAACAGTATGTGGTTGACATATGGGAGGATCGTGTTCAATAAATAACCTAGAGGGTCATAGTATATGGATAAAGTTGGGTACCTTATCTTGGTAACACTATTGATACAACCCACTTTGTAATAGTTACAAATGATTTGATCCAAATTGTTAATGTGGAGACATGTGAGTGATGGTATCTTATACAATGAGTTTGTATAAGATTGGACCACGAAATATTTAATATCTCTTTATAAGTCCATTAATTGAGAAGATTAATATTTCATCAGGATGATCATATGCGACTCGATCTTAATTCTTAGTGAGTTATGAACTCTTGCCTGTGAGGGCTTATTATTTGATTTGCATGGGTAAGAGTGGCTTTTGTAGCCGATTCAATATGTCTACAATTTTGGGAACTTGACCAAATAGGGAGCTGAGAACATAATATCACAATATGGAATTCACTCATTTCCATATAGGGTAAGTAGATGAGTAATTCTCTTAAGTGTTGATTTCGGGACTTGAACACAATGGGCCCCACCCTCTCATTAGCCTGAGAGTGACTTAGTTTATAATTAGATTATAAACAGATTGTTCATTAGAGGATCAGTGGTACTAAATGTGCAAGATGTAATTATAGGAGTAAAACAGACTTTTGATCCAGCTATAATTACGAATAACTCGTGAATGGTCGACTTGCATGTAATGATTATATCTATTGACACAACTTGTCCTACGATGCATACGAGTGCAACTTTAAGTATATAGTAGAGTGACATATAGTTAATTAATTAAAGAATTTAATTAATTGATTTTGTATCATTGGAGCTTATAATCCGTAGGTTCATAAGGTCTCATTGCTTAGTAACACTAAAAGATCAATTTAGTTAGGAGTAAAACAGACTTTTGACCCAGCTGTAATTACGAACAACTTGTGAATGGTCGACTTGCATGTAATGATTATATCTATGGACACAACTTATCCTACGATGCATACGAGTGCAACTTTAGGTATATAGTGGAGTGACATATAGTTAATTAATGAAAATTAATTAATTAAATAATTTAATTAATTGATTTTGTATCATTGGAGCTTGTAATCTGTAGGTCCATAAGATCCCATTGCTTAGTAACACTAAAATATCAATTTAGTTGAAAGAAAAATTTGAAATGTTCAAATTAATATTTAATATATTAGACATATTAAATATATAAGAGAAAAATATATTTATTGTATTTGATACATTAAATATTAAAATAATTAATATATATTGGATACATTAAATAAAAGATATTTATAGAATTTGAATAAAATTCAAATAAATAAATATCGTAGGAGATTGAATTAGATTCAAATAAATATAAAATATATTTTAATATATTAGATATTAAAATCTAATATTTTAATTATGGCAAATATTTTCCATTGGTCTATATAATTAGGACTCTTGAGTTAAGCTATTAGACATAACATATACCTTCTTAATAGAGAATTATAGAATTTTCTCTAGACCTCTTTCTCTTCAATCACTTGTGGATTTTATTTCAAAAGACTCCCACAAGCCTTTGTCCTATGTTCGAGTTATAGCCATGAAGATTTTATGGATGAGATAAATATTTGTCATAAATATCTCCATATTTACTCTAAGTAAGTTTGCTCAACCTTAATTTATAGTTTAATTTTAAATAAAATCAAAGACGATCAAATACTTCCGCTGCGAAGTGAAACGTTCATTCCTTCAAACAGCATGCGTGACATAATTAACAATTCAATTTAAACTATATATATATAATGAACATCGCTGTTACTATTAATTTCAACTTAGAAAAGTCTGTTGACATTATTTACAACATCATTCACGTTATCAAGTCTTACTCATCATTTGCCACATTACACAAAATATAATTAAATTTTCCAAAGTTTAGGGACATAATTGAAATTTACTACTATGAGTATTTTGTATATAATTTGACCTTTTTTTACAACAAGTTTGTATATGGAAATTTGAACTTCAAGTCTCAAGAGAAATAATCGAGGTTCGATGGTCAAGATTATTTAGTACTTGTCATAAAAGTTATTAACCTTTGAGATAGTAATATGTGCATTCATTGGATTCACATTAATCATTAACGTCAATAACTCAACATGATAATGAAACGTAAAACGTGGTTGATGATAGATGTCAACATACCATGTTTGCATTCTTGAACAAATAAACACACACTCACACACACAAAAAAGTCGTGTATGTAATTATTTGTATAGACAACTTTTTTTTTTTTTTTTTGAAGAGTACATAAACAAAAACAAGCAATACTCAACAATTAATGAAAGTATTCGTGGTCGCCATTTCTAGAAGCAAAATGTGTTGCGCCCATGAAGGACAATCCTCAATCCAGACTTCTGAATGCCTCTCTCGCCTTGCAGGAATTGCAAAAGTGTGTGCCACCCCATTTCATGCTCTTAGAGTAAGAAGAAACCTCACTATGTGATTAGCTTGAGGAGACCTTTGAGTTGATCGATAAGTGGTTCAATTTCATTTTGGTAATTATCACGATCTGTGGCAAGGTTCCACACCGTTTTGGAATCAATCTTGACCCATATTGGACTAAGATCGACCTCCTGTGCTAAACGAGCCCCTTCCAGATGAGCTTTGGCTTCCGCCCATTCAATTGAACAACTCATCTTCAAGAAAAGTTATGATGCCGCCATCGTTTCTTGGCAATCAAAATTTATTTTATAATATAAAATATGTGTTAAGTCAAATCAACTAATGTTTATTAAGTACATATGTCACGTTCCCTTTTAATTTATAATATCAACATAGTAAACTTCATACAATTGCAATTTAAAATTTATTGACAATTTTCAAAAGTTGGAGACTAACTAAACTTTACCATCAAAGTTCAACTATGATTTAACTTTTCAACATAACAAGTGGGGGATTCAAACCTTTGGCCTCTTGATCGAAGACATATGTCTTAACCAGTTAAGCTATGCTCAAGTTAGCTAAACACAATTTAACTCAACGCTTAAATTTAAGTGACAAAAATTACCGTTTAATATTTTGTATTTGAGGGAGAAATTGCAAAAACCACTCATGAACGACACAAAAATGGTAGCAATTACAACGTTATATTAATCTTGATTTGAGCCATTCATCTATGAGTCACAAATTAGAAATTAAATTCTAGCACTAAAATTATATTAGCAAGTGAGTTTTATTGCAATAATTTCATAACCTGTACAATATGCTTGCAACAAAATATACAGTTTGTGTATGATTTATAGTTTAATTGTAGCAAACACCTATAATAGTTTACACACTTCTCAAGTATTAATTAAAGAGTATAGGTACTATATTTAGTTACATTGATTCCATTAGTTTAGAGGCAACTACCCTTATGATTTGAGTTTAGTTTCAAATTAGTATCTATAAATTTCAATTAAGTCCCTATGATCGAGCCAATAGTCTTAAGATCTCACAAATTGTCAATGTCGTTACTGTATCGATACAGTCGATCAACAAAAGGCATGGGAGGCAGGGCACAGTTGGTGGTCGACGATGATCGGTATCGGAAGAGGAAAGATGGGTGAGAGTGAGGACGGAGAGAGGATGGGTCGGGGGAGGAAGGAATTTTTTATTTTATTTTTTTGCCACATCACATACTAAAAGATTATAAAACTAAATATGTTTACCACGCAAGTCTATATTATATAATTTAGGTTAAATTACACGTTTAATTTATGAACTTTTAAGTTTGTGTTTATTTGGTTATTGAATTTAAAAAAGTGTTTAATAGGTTTACGAAATTTCAATTTTGTATCTAATAGGTCCCAAACTTTAAAAAGCATATAATAGATTCTTAAAACTTTTAATTTCGTGTGTTAATGAGTCCATGAAATTTCAATTTTGTGTCTAAAAAGTCATTGATCTATTCGATATTTTTTTAAAATTCACGAACTTACTAAACACAAAATCGAAAGCGTGGAAACATAAAATTATATCTTATATATAATAAATTAGTTATTTTTTGAAAATTTCGAATATGTCACATACTACGAGACAAAAAATTGAAAGTTATTGGATCTATTAGACATTTTTTAAAGTTTCGAGATCCAGTAGACACAAAATTGAAAGTTATTGGATCTATTAGACATTTTTTAAAGTTCCGAGATCTAGTAGACACAAAATTGAAAGTTAAGAGACCTATTAAATACAAAATTGAAAGTTGAGAGACTTATAAAAGTCAACATTTTGAAATCTAGGAGACCAAATGAAAGCTAAACTCAAAATTCGAAGACAAAGTGTAACATTTTGAAACATAGAGACTAAATAAAAACTACACTCGGACCAAAAGTATATTTTTCTCAAAACTAAATTGAATATTTTAAAACAAAATCAAATTGAAATTATGCCTAAATGAGGCCAAATTTGTAATTTAATCCATTTGTTTTCTCTATATTTTATATTAAAAATTGTCATTTCCAAAAAAAAAAAAAAATTACAAAAACAGCCATTGTTCTTTTTGTAAGAATAGTAATTATATACCGACTACTTTTTCAAATCATTTTCACTTACTCTTCCTTCTTACAAAGACTAAAAGAAAAAAAAAAAACTTGAATTACCCTCAAAAGCATCTCCCTCCACAACCTCTCTTTTTATCGCTCCCACTCTTTCTCTCTCAAGAACAGAGTTCAAAGCTCCAGTGCCATTAATGGCAGAACCAGAAGCCAAACCAGAGCATAAGGAAGTTGAAGAAAACGCTGAGCCTCCTCTCATATACAAGGTTGATTCATCTTAGTTTCTGCAAATCCCTAAAATTCCTTCTTCAACCTCTCGCTAGATGCCTTAACTTTCTTGACGCTTCTGTAATTCTTTTTGTTGTTGTTCTGATTCTCAGACGTGGATTTTGAAAGTCTCAATTCACTGCGAAGCCTGCAAGCGGAAAGTTAAACGAGTTCTCAAGGACGTTGAAGGTTGATTTCGAAGTTTCGTCTCTTTAATTTTGCCGATGAAATCTTTCTCTTTCGTTTTGTGTTTTTGTTCCGTACTGCGATTTCTCTTTTGAGCTTAATACAAATTAGGCATCTTCGTTTCTCAGTAAGTTTAAAGAAGTTCCGATGATTCTGCAATGGCGATTTTAACAATCCGCCTCCCCTCTCTCTCTCTCAAATTCGTTATTTTTTCTCTTTTTGGCATCTTCGTTTCTAGGTAACTTAATTTCTTCAATCAATGGCGATTTGAGCAGTCTGAACTCTTTCTCTCTCGTTGAAACTCGCTATTTTTCTCTTTCTTCTCAAATAGACCATCGTTATTTCTCTGGAATACGGATTCGATAATATTTGCTTAACTATGAATGCGACTTTTCAGGAGTTTATGAAACGGATATCGATTGGAAGCAACAGAAAGTAGTTGTGAAAGGTAACGTCGAATCAGAAACTTTGATAAAGAAATTGTTGAAGACAGGGAAGCACGCTGAGCTCTGGCCGGAAAAATCCGATTCCAAAGGAAAAAAGAAAGGAAAATCGAAGAAGAAAGAGAAACAGAGCGACTCTGAAAGCTCCGACGAAAGCAGCGGCCATGAAGACGAAAAAGAGAAGGTGAAATTCGAAGTCCCGGACCCGGCGAAAAATGGAGACGCCGCTGGAAAAATCATCGACGATGGCAGCGGCGGCCAAGCGAAGCAGCCTGGTACTGCACCGGCCGGCGACGGACAGACCAGCGGCGGCAGCGGAGGTAAAAAAAAGAAGAAGAAAAAGAAGAAGAAGGGTAGCGGCGGCGGAGGCCATGCCGGCGGTGAACCTCCCGGTGATGCTCCGGCGAACGGACCACCGCCCGGTCCAACTCCGGGTCATCCAGAACCCGGTCCACAACCCGCATACGGCCCGCCTCCAATTGTAGCCAATGAGAGCCCTCCACGTCACATCGTGACTCAATACCCACCACGTTACTTTACGCACCCACTTTATTCCGTGCGGTACAGTACAGCATACGCCACGTGTTCCCAACCACAGCGCGAATCATATTACGCCACGCCGCAGCAATATTCCTATGCGCACGTGCATCCAGGAGTACGACACGAATTTGATCTTTCACCGTCCGACTACGAGCCATATTCAGCGCAGCCGTCCGATTCTCTCGAAATATTTAGTGACGAAAATCCAAATGGGTGCTCAATCGTGTGAGAGAATTTTTGTTTTGTTTTTTTTTTTTAATTATTCTTGTTCGCGGAAATTACCATTTTGGACACCGTAAGTGCAAGATCGTTAACATGTGAAGGGGTAGTTTTGTAATGTATAGGTGGCTTTTGTTTCGGCATTCGTGCTTTTTGCTTGCTTTGACATATTTTAATGGTCTGTTTGGAACGCTGAGTGGGTTATTATGAAGTTAAATAACTCTACACTTCAAACAAGACTATTATAATTTATACTAAACAACTTCGCATCTTAAATACAAATTATATAACTTCACATACTGTTATAATTCATTCTGTGTCTCAAACAATTCTTAAAATATTTAAAATCTCCCATGTGTAAATAAATTAGGTTTATTTAGATTATAAACTTTATATGTATGAAGTTTGAATTGAACTTTGAATTATGACGTTAGTGAGTATTTTTTTGTAATTAAGGTCGTGCAAATAATGATTTGGTGTGATGTCGTGTACGAGGTAGATTAGCTAGCTAGATAAGGATATATTAAAGGCAAATGATAAAATTCAAAGAAATCGGATAGGTTGTGTGTGAGCATATTATATTCAAACTGTATTTGATAGTTTCTTTTAATTTTTTATTGTGAAATGATTTTTAGTTGTTTAAGTTTAGCTAAATATATATTTCAGTCCTTAATGTTTTAGAGGTTTTTTTTTCTTTTTATTTTATTTTAAATTTAGTTTCATTGTTTAAATTTTTTTAAATTTGTCCCATATATTTTAACATGTTTTAACCTTTATTATTTAAAGTGATCTAGTTCCTCCTCTAAAATTCTACCAACTCTCGACATGCCACATAAGCTTATCATTAGTCAATTTAAACATTCACTAACAGGCTACTGAATGAGTAACATTGGAAAACGTTGACATATGAACTAAATTGAAACTTTAAAAACAATAAAACCATATTAACTTTAAGAGTTGTGTTGAAATTTGACAAATAAAACCCATGGAATTAAAACACGTATTGAACCTTTGAGGCAAAGTTCAATTAAATGTATTTGACAAATAAAACTTTTTTTATTTTTTTTATTTTTTTATTTTTTGCAACGAGTTTGATAACTCTAATCATTAAAATTCACTTGTTTATAATTATTAATGTTTCAAAACACAAGTTCAAAATAAGTCATAAATTTATATGTCAATACATAATTCAATGGTTAAGGGGTCTATATTTTCTCTAAGAAATTGTATATTCAATCTCTCTCCTATAATTTGTGCTCTTATATTATTAACAAACAATCACAAATATATACCGACATATTAAATATTCTTTAATCACATCACGCTATAATTTTTCTTGATAATTTCTACATTACCAAGTATTGATCTCACTTGTTTATTCTACAACGAATATGATTCCTCTCATGTTATATTATCAAAATACCCTTAGAATGCTTGTTTACAATACATTATCTACCATAACAATAGTCAACAATCAAGGTTAATATGGTAAATAACCAAAGTTTTAGTTTAATTGGTTCAACACTTTCTAAAGGCCATTGATATTTTTCTCCTCTCTTTTTCTTTTTCACAGTATTTGATTTGATTCACTTGGAGTTGGGACCGATATCTAATGATCAAATTTAGAATAAGAAACTAACAAAAATGAAATGAAGAGATAGAGAATAAAAGCACACATAAAGAACAATACCCACCAAAATTTGCCTTTAATATTCTTATTCTTTCAATTTCTAGAGAGTTATTATTATTTTTTTAATATTCTCTCTTGGTCATTGAAAATTCTCATTTTGACATACCCATTCACATCATAGAGAATCTCATTGCTTTTATTCCTATACTTCATTTGAGGAGGGCCTTTATTTATAATTAAAATATTCCATTGTTTTTTTTTTCTCCATTGATGAAAACATATTTGAGCATATTTGATACTTATTTTTGTGCGTGTAGAGGTCCTTTTCGTTACATTGTTTATTGACCAATTTTTTTTTTCATATGATTTTTTGTTAATTACAAGTTTGTAAGCCGTGATTTAGGTACTTCGAAGTCGCTCGACTGTGACTCCGGCCATGTGATAGGTTTAAGGGAAAAAATTAATTTATACTTCTAAACGTTTTAGGTTAAATCAATTAAATTCCTAAACTAAAAATTATATCAATTTAAACTTTAAATTTCTTAAGTGCATTAATTTAGTTTGATTCATAAATGTTTTTACTTGATTTCATCTAAAACCAACTCAAAATCACTTAAATAAAATCACTCTTCTCCTAAAATCCTACTAAAGTAGCAAGAAAAATGATTACATATAATTATTCATAAATAAGTAGAAAAAAATCGAGGAAGAAAAGAAGATAAAAAATGACTTATTAATAAAAGTTACTGCCATCTATTGGATATAATCTAGCATTTTTCTTCAATATTACGTTAATCTCTATATTTAAAAAGTCCTATTCACGAGTGAGAATGATGCATTACCAATTTTAAAACAAAATCCTAATAGATGATCTAAATCGATATATTTAAGAAAGTTTAGGTCTCGTTTGATAACATTTTATTTCTAGTTCTTTATTTTTTAAAATTAAGCCTATCATTAGTACTTTTACTTATAGGTTTCATTGTTTTGTTATCTACTTTTTACATATAAGTTTTGAAAATTGAAAAAAAAAATAGTTTTCAAAAATTTGTTTTTGTTTTTGAAATTTGGCTAATAACTCAAATATTTTCTCTCTGTCGGTTTTATCATTGTATACAAAATGACAAACAACTTTTGTTTTCTTCTCAAAAATACATAAACAACTAATTTGTGTGGATTACTTTTAATTTTGGTGAATGATAACAAATTGGCCCAATTGCCACACGTGGGAACATTAAAAGAACATAGACTTGAAAAATGAGAGAAAATAAGTTGACGAGTTCGTTATTCTATTGTTTCTTGCAGCTTGTATTATTGACCTTGTTGCGAATGTCAATTGTGAAGATGGTAGAAACATATGAGAGTGTCAACAAGGCCAAGCAAGGATGATTTCTTTCTCACCAATACAAATATAGTTAAGTGGTTAAAATATTTATTATTTCTCTTAAGACCGAATGTTAAAATCTTTATCCTCGTAGTTGTTGTACGAAAAAAAATTAATTATTTGTCTATAAAAAAAAAAAAATCTTCCTTTCAAAATCTCTTTCAATAATGAACAAGGGCCAATGGTAGAAAATTTATTGCAATAATAACCACTTCCAATGGTACATGATTTATAAATACACATTTTAATTAAATTAATTTTTACTTTTTTTTAGTTAGTTCACACATTCCATCTCGTGGCCAAATTGATCATCTTTCAACCGGCTAAAACATATATTATCAATCAAAAAATTTAAAATTTAAATATTTACTCCCAGATGTTGTTGAACTAATTAAAAAAAAAAAGCATTCCATCTTGTGTAATGTACGTACACTTTGTATAAATTTGTATACATAAACTTCCATTATATATGGAGATCAAAATCATTATTTATTATGATAAAACATAAACACGTACACATACACACAATTAAAATTAATACATATACGACCAATTTAAGCATAGCTGAACTGGTTAAAGATACATAACTTCGACTAAGAGATTAGAAGTAAACATCTATGTGTTGTTAAACTAACCAAAAAAAAAGAGTACATTTGAAGATCACTTGACGACAATAGCATTTGAAAATGCATTTTTCGACTGCGTCTCAAAATTAGAATGGAAAAAAATATTTTCCATTCCCATCCCTAATTTGAGCTGTTGATTTTTTTTTCTTCTTCACTTTCAATTAGTTTTGATTGAATTTTCATGAGAATCTTGGTTGGGGGAGAAAGCACATTGAAGGCATTGTTGGGAATGGGCAAGCACAAATAAATATTATATGCAGCAAATTGCAACATTTAGGTGATCACGGCTTCAAGCCATTTCACATCTTATCGAAGAATATGATTCCATTATCCAAATCCATCTCGCCATCTTCTCTCTCAAGTTTGTCCTACATTTCTAGCATTTCCAAGATATCATTCATGTACCGATACGAGCATCGTTTAATTAGTTAGAATATCATGACTTTCTTTAAGTCATGGATAATTTACACTCCCACTCTATTGTTTGGATTGAACTATTGAAGACAAATATATTATCATTAATCGTGTTTTGGGAACTTGAATGAACATTTTTTCGTGTGGGTTGAAATGACTTTGAATCCTTTGCGAATTGTCATTTTTAATATTGTGGTTTTAGAAAATAAGTTTGCTTACCTACGAGAATTAAGCAGATAATGAAAATTTTTTATAATTAATTTATAAGTGGAAATATATCATATTAGTTTATAGGATTTGAGAAAAAAAATTCATTCAATTATTAGTGTTATGGGTGAAATTGGACCAAAAAGATAAATCTGAATTACAAGGAAATCTTGCAATATAAGATTAACCTTTTGAAATCCTATTCTTAGATAAAAGGGGAAAAATCTATTTAAATCATTATCTGAAAATGAATATGAAAGTCAAATATCCTATAAATAGGTCATTATGGCTCAAAGACTGGTAGTTTAACTTAACACTCATTCTCTAAATTCCATCTTGCTACACTTTTTTTTCCTCTTTGACTTAAGCATTGGAGCTGGTGTGGCAAATGTCACATTAGTGTCTAGCTTTTTCTCTATTGCAGGTCACATATTTCCCCCAAATTACAAATTCACAGTCGTTGTCACGTGAAGGTCATGTGAGATTTCTCATGGTCAGATTTTGGCAACAACAGTTGGCGCCGTCTGTGGGGACGAGAGTGCTCTACCTTGCATACATGTGTTGAGAAAATCAAAGCTATGAAGAGATTGAGGCTTAATTATTATTTTTTAGAATATAAAAAAAGAAAAAAGGAGAATAAGTGCGAGTTTTCTATCTGCATGGAGAGGAAGAACAAAATGGCAAAGATTTCAAATGTGGGAAACAAGAATGTCATGGAATTCGAAGATTGTGCTTGTTTCGCTATGAACTAACTCAATGAGAATGAGATACATTTCTCAATTTTTCATTCGGTTTGTTTCTCCAATCCACGAGAAGAACAATCAAAGCCAATTATGAGACCTTGAGATTCAAAATTAACAATTTCGTTGAGAAAAATCAGTGGTCCACTTTGCCCCAAGGACTTGGCATCTCGCGAAGAGACGATCTGCCAAAGGCCCAAAAGTATCTCTCAACATTTACAATTCATTGCAAAAATCCGAAAAATATTTTTGACACTTGACGCTGTTAGGAACTTTTCCCCTGACGTCCCACCTCATATAAAAACTAAGCATCCATGGAAATCCTCAAATAATATTAAGGACATAATGTTGTAGCTTCCAATCTATTAAAGATGGAAAAATTAATTAAACATTGAAGTAGCAAACATATCTTTGATGGTGCGAATGGAAGGAGAGATGGATGAGATGAATAATTGATGGAACATTCCATATTCCACCTATTCATAAATATACTTATGCAAGCAAGAAGCTACAAAGGCTACTAGATGACCAAAATTTCCTCCTATGAGAGGTTGGGAAGTCCAGAATAGTCCCTACGAGGCCCTACGGAGTTTGATGACAATCCCACTTAAATTTTCCATTTTCATGGAGATAATATGTAAATTTGAGGATGCCCTCAAATTTACATATTATCTCCATGAAAATGGCACATATTGCGAATCCTAAGGATAATCCAAAGCAAGACTTTGAAGCTCTAAAATTTTCTCCAGTGGAATTGATATTCATCTTCCCATAGGATAATCTTAGACCTATGGAAGACTGAGTCCAACCTTACGGGGTTCGACCTGCGAATCCTAAAGATAATTTGAAGCAAGACTTTAGAGCCCTAAAATTTTCTCCAGTGGAATCGACATTCATCTTCCCAGAGGAGAATCTTAAACCTATGGAAGACTGAGTCTAATTTTACGGGGTTCGACCTGCGAATCCTAAGGATAATCCAAAGCAAGACTTTGGAGCCCTAAAATTTTATCCAGTGGAATTGATATTCATCTTCCTAGAGGAGAATCTTAGACTTATGGAAGACTGAGTCCAACCTTAGGGGTTCGACTTGCAAATCATAAGGATAATCCGAAGCAAGACTTTGGAGCACTTAAGAGCGTTATATTTAAAACCGACAAAAGAATTATACTCTCAAATTGGATCTCATACTTTAAGCTCATACGCAATAAGCCACACCATGAACTCCAACTAGAGAGTGAGGGCTAATGTTATGGGTGAAAGTGGACCAAAAAGATAAATTCGAATTACAAGGGAATCTTGAAATATAAGATTAACTTAATTCCTGGATAAAAGGGGACAAATCTGTTTAAATCCTTATCTGAAAAAGAATATGAAAGTCAAATATCCTATAAATAGGTCATTATGGCTCAAAGACAGGGAGTTCAACTTAACCTCATTCTCTAAATTCTATCTTGCTACATTTTTCTTCCTCTCTGACTTAAGTATCGGAGCTGATGTGGCAAATGTCACATCAGTGACTAGCTTTTTCTCTTTTACACGTCACTTTTTTTCTCAAATTACAAATTCACAGTCGTTGTCACATGAAGGTCATGTGAGATTTCTCCTGACAAGATTTTTGCAACAACAATTAGATTTCAAAACTTTACATTTTTACAGTTTTACTCAAGAGGTTTAAAATAATGCTTCATTTAAGTTGATGTTGTTAATTTGTTCTTATTTCTTATAGATTGTCTTTACTCGTTATTGTTAAGGACAATGAACCTTCCACGATCTACAATAGTATGATATTATTCACTTTAGACATAAGTCCTCGTGACTTTGTCTTTACTTTTCACTCATAATATATATCTCATACCAATAAAGACTAACAATATATCTTATATGTTATGGATCTTTCTATCTCCACTAAGTGTGAGACTTTGTTTGCACTCTTAACAATTAATTTCGTGGAGGTCTTTAAATTTAAACTACCATGTCGTCGATGTTGAAGTTAACATGAAGACTTATTAAAATAGAGACGTATTTGAAAATTTTGAAAATTGAAGGATTAAATAGATGCAATCATCAAAATCAATCGTATAAACTTATAAACTAGGTTTAAAACTCATTTTGTTATTCAAACTTTCAATATTATTCTATTTGAGTTCAAGATCTTTTGAAATGTCTATTTTGAAGTTTGAACTTTCAAGGTTATTGTATTGTGGTCATTGAACTTTTAAATGCCCATCTAGTTATTAAACTATAAAAATCATCTATATTGATCATAAACTTACAATAAACATTTTGAAACTTTATAAGAATAAACAATTATTTTTGAAAAGCTTTGAGAATAAAACAAACATTTAAAATTTCAGGGATCAAAATGAGATTTTTGTTTTTTATTGGTTGAAACTTGAAAGTATATGGGGTCCTTGGACATGTGAATTACAATTTAACTACGAGTAAAAATATTATTAAACAAGCTATATATATTTTGTTGATATATTATTTATACAAACAAATACAATAATTATGAAAACCATATGAAAAAAATATCATTTTTTATCTTTAAACTTGGCTAGGTGTATCCATTTTCACTATAAACTTTCAAGTTCGTCAAACTAGACCTATTTTCACTGATTCATTTGCTAATTTTATTTTAAATCAATGTAAAATTCTCCAACTTGTTACATTCACTGAAAATCAAAGGTTAAAAATTTATACAAAATACTCATGAACTTTAAGATAGATTTCAATTACGTGCGTGTACTTTGAACGTTTCATTTTAGTTATAGGAATTTAAACTTTTTCTTAAAAAACCATCGGAGAGTTTTTCGTCAAAATGGTAGACAAAAATTGACACGACGGTTGAAGTGAAAGAGTGATTGAATTAACTTCTTAAGTGAGTATTTGAATTAACTTCTTTAAGTGATTTTGAGGATATATATAGAGAGTGTGTGTGTTTGGGAATATATATATATTAAGATTAGATTGATTCAAAATCATTTTTAAAAATCACTCTAAAAAGTAATTGATTGATAATCACTTTACCGTATTTTGACATTTGTAAAACTAATTTTAGATATATAATACTGCCAAAATTATGATTATAATGACCTTTAAATAAATGTAACCAAACACACTGCAAATCTCTATTAATAAAAAGTGTTTTAAGAAACACTGTTTTTTAAAAAAATGTTTAAATTAGAAGGTATGTCAAATTCACCAACGCTCGAGGGCACACCCGATTCTAGTGGGCTCCTACGAGACAAAGAAAAAGGTTCATTGTATGAGTTGGAAGAGGCTGTGCATTAGCAAGCCGCAGGGGTATGGGCTTTAGAGAGCTGAAGTTTTTTAATCAGACAATGTTGGCCAAGCAGAGTTGGCGTATTTATAAAGAATCCTGAAAGCTTGCTAACAAAGGTGCTTAAAGGAGAGTACTATAGAAGTGGAGACTTTCTTAACGTGGGGACGGGTAACAACCCTTCGTTAAGCTGAAAAAAGTATTATGTGGGGGAGAGATCTTTTTAAAAAAGGCTATAGGTGGAGGGTCGGCAATGGAAATTATATCAGAATCGACCATTACCCTTAGATCGACACAAAAGGGAGTTGTACTCCTTTGTTTGTAAAAGATCTGCCCCTCTTATGTTGTTTTTTCTTATAAGGGGGTGTGACGTTTGGTCTGGTTCTGTCCTAGATTGGCTCTCCTCCCTCATTAATGAGGAAATGCTGTGTTTTTAAGGTAGGTGGTTGGTTTCTTTAATAAAGTTATTTTCAAAAAAAAAAAATAATAAAAAAATAAAAATTGAGGACATACATGACATCGTTTATAACATAATTTCAACTATGTACAAGATTAAGATAATTATTACCATTCATTTGAACTCAAAAGTTATTTATGACATCATTTACGAAATCAATTTTAAAGTTATTTATGACATCGTTTATGAAGTCAATTTTTATACATCAATTGGTGCTTCAATTTCAATGCATCATTTTAGTAGAAAAAACTTTTGAATTGTTTTGCTTTGTTTTTTTGTCGAACAATTTCAAAGTCCAAGGTTCAAGTAAAACATTTTAAAATTCAAGGGCATAATTGAAATCTACTTTCAAATTTATGAGTATTTTGTATTGTATAATTTAACCAAAATAAAATTGCGCACAAAATTAAGTTGGATCAATGCACAAAAAGTGATCATTGACCAACGTTACAAAACTTGAAAATTTAAATATAAACGAGTTCTATTGTCATTTTTCTTTGAAATATGTCAATTAATTTGTATTAGACATATAATATATATAATTCATTAAATGAGAATATATACGTATATTGAATTCAACTACATATATATTTTTTAGTTCAACAATATTTGGAAGTAGAGGAGATTCGAATCTATGATCTATTGATCGAGGATATGTTAGTTATCACTAAGCCATGCTCACTTTGGCAATTCAACTACATGTGGAGTTGAAGAATTTAAATATTTGATAATTTGGTCGAGAGTATATGTTTTAATTATTTGCATATGAGAATAGTTTTTGTTTAACCATCAATCAATTTGAAAATGACAATTTTCAAAAAAAAGAAAATGACATAATTTGTCCTATTTGATAAAATTAAGTAAAAATTAAAGAAACAATCTGCCGATTTCATTGGGTCAAGTAAAAATTATTATTTCACAAACCATTTTTATTGATTCACCAACTTGAAACTTCGCGGGGTCTTCTTCCTTCTTCCCGCCAATACAAAACCAGTGCGATTCTCTCTCGTATTCGATCATCGGACGCCGAGACAGTGAAATCAATGGAGTTTAGTCTGAGCGGAAATGCTCTCAAGACCTTCGCTCGCGCAGTCACATGCCTTGCTCGCATCGGAAACGAGCTCGTTATTCAAGCTTCTCCATCGCAGGTATTCCATATTCTCCCTTTGTTCCATAGTTCCTTCCCCTTTCCCTCGGAATATGTCTCCCTAGAATCGTTCCGTCAGAGATTCTCACATCGTTCGCATCTGCCTGAATTGGATGTTCCTAGTTGTTACTAAGCTTAATTGCAGTGCTAAATTTTGATGAGTCCAAGATTAGGTGGAGATATTTGTATTTGTGTAAGCGATTCTTAAAACAGTACATTGTCCGGTGAATTTGTATCCAATTTATTGACCATTTATGCATGTAGAACGTGGTTAGCGACTTTGAGGGAAATTAATTTCTATATAGAAATACAATCGTTTCCCATGCCCTTTGGAAACTGATGTTTTTCATTGGTTAGTGAAAAGTGAGCTAGAACAGGCTTCACCGAGACTCCTTCTACTGTTGAGCTAGCAATCAATGAAAGAGAGCATACAGATTTCACCAAAAAAAAAAAAAAAGTCCAAGATGGATGCCAAGGCCACTGTCTTGGTTCCTTCCCGTTCCTTGGCTGAAAACCACCAAGCTTTCCAATTAACTTGTTGTACATATCAGTTTCATCACCTTGTAACTTTCTTCTTATTGGTATCTCCCAAGCCAATGCATTAGCATAACACAAATCATTATCCAAGTAAAAGGAACAAAACCAAAACTTGAACGTACCATGCAAAAAAGAAGTCCAATCCAATAAAAAAAGAAAAAAAGAGACCCAACGGATATGGATAATTACAAAAGTACTTAAAAATTGTCGCTCAAAGAGAGACAATAAACCTAGCCAGGTACCAAACTCTTCCTAGGACCTCTCAACCTCTCTACAAATCCTATTGTTCTTCTCAAGCCAAATGCCTCACAAAATAGAAAAAAAGGAAGTGTCCAAAGGATTCGGCCCTTATCACGAAATAACGAGTGCATTAGAACCTTGGGGTTCATGCAAAATGCCTCCTTCATTAAAGGGTCTCCCAACCAACAACTTGCTTCTTGGCTAATAGGACGCGTCTCATCTCCCCTCCCTCTGCAACAAACATCTCTCCTGACTCCTGCCTCTTTTGAATAAGTTTTTGAAAAATTCGACAACCTCCTCAATTTTATGCTCTTGTAAAAGACCGACTTCTTCATGTGAGATAATTTAGCTAAGAAACTCTTCCTCTTTCCAGCTGCCAAGACCCTGAGAAGAAACCAATATTCTCATCCTATTCTTTCAACGATTTGATCTTGCCTATTTGAAATGCTCTCATCTTATCCTTAAAATGACCTTGCACAATTGTCTTCTTGCTATTTTTCCTGCATTTGGTGCTCCTCCCCCAGAGAACCATATTTTTCACTAGCATGAATTTCTGTAATCAACATATCCCGTCTTTCCTTTTCCCTTTTCACATCCTGAAACATAACATCATGTACATAACTATGGCGTTTATCCTATATATGGACTTTCTTTTAAAATAGGAAGCAATCTTTTCAATGATATATGAGGAGTTACAAGTAAAGTTTAGAATTGAACCAATAAGACATGCAGCTATACCCCTATGAAACTTACTCCACATCTCCATCCTATATTTGAGCTTACTTTTCACTGCAACCGTTTTTTTTAAAACTCACTGCAACCAAAATTGAGTGAACTTTGTCATGTCAAATTGTAAAATAAGATGGAAGTAATATAGCTAAAACCTTGAAGCTTGCTTAGTTTGTTGAGTTGCTTTAGTATGGCAATTATATGAAAGGATCAACTTTAAAGCTGGTTGTTTTATCATCAAGTTCAGCTTGCTTTTTACACCCTCAATGCATCACGGTCTGCCTATCAAGCTATAACATTTGAGCCTGGGTTCTTTGATGCTTATGCCATTTCGGGAAATCAAGTGCAATGCAGTGTTCTTCTGAAGGTATGCATGATATTGTGTTGTATTGTATCCACAAACAGTACCTTAGCACCTATGCTTACTTATTTTGCCATGCCATGCCAGGCTGTCTGCTCTGTTCTTAGGACACCAATTGCTAGTATAGATCATCTGAGAGTGCGCTTACCAGATCCTGATGCATTGAAAGTTCAATGGAGTTTGCAATGCTTCAACGGTCAGTTGCCCTTTCAAGTTTATATGAGTACTCAAACATTTATCTAAAAACCATGTTCAAATGATCAATGGTCATTGGTAAATGCAGATGCTGACAAATTAAGAATGTCACACAATGACGACTAACTTACGTGGTTCCGATGTGTTGACATTGACTGATTATAAATCATCTGATAACTACAATTGAAGAGTGCAACTAAAGTGACTAACTTACATGGTTTCTAGTGTCATGTACGCCAGGCATACAACATCATTGTATCGGGTGCTGAAATTATGCTGGTAGTTATGTTGAAGAAGATAGGGGCAATAAATGTAGACCTTTGGCATATATCTATAACAATGCCCAATAAGCACATTGAAGTGATGCAAAGATGAAAATGCACCATGATGATGTCTGTTAATGCGTTCCATGTTTGCTATCCCTTCAGTGATCAAGAGTCTAGATTACCCTAAACTTGTTAAAATTGGCCTATAAAAAAGTGATGCAACAAGGATCATTGGTCCTATGAAAGCATGTGACGTGTTTCAATACAATATGGTTTTATGGTTCTATGATAAAATTTCCTTTAAATACATCAATGTTATCTGGCTTTCAGGAATGAAGAAAACATACTGCATTTCTTGCAACGTCGAGCCAGACATACAACACTTGTCTCTTGACAGAAGACAGTTCCCAAGTGACTTAGTTGTGAGACCTCGAGATCTGAATAGATTACTCTCTAATTTTCAGTCATCCTTGCAGGAGATCACTGTTATTGCAACAGAACCAACTTCCTTACCTTCTGAAGCTGCAAGTGAGATTGAAGGAAAGTCTGTTGAGCTTAGAAGTTATATAGACCCAACCAAAGGTGATAATGATATGTACAAGCCTAGATCAATTAATATATTCCACTAGAAATTTTTTTTCTTCTAATAAACTTTTAAAGATGTTGACTCTTGAAAATTCGTTACTTTCCATGCATGTACCAAAATTTAGGTTATGTTTCATTCTTAACTGCAGACAATGATGCGCTGCTTCATACTCAACTCTGGATAGATCCTATGGAAGAGTTTGTCCATTATTCTCACAGTGGAGATCCAGTAGACATAACATTTGGAGTAAAAGAATTGAAGGTACTTTGATATAATCTTTGGAATCTCACTTGTGGATTCAATTTTTATTTTTGAGTTCCGAATGCTGCTCTTCTGGTGGTACTAACCTTTTCTTCTATATGCTTTGTGGTTAGTTGATATTATTGTTGTTATTATTTTTTACAATCTTGAGCTATATTTAGGAAGCATGATTAATTTACAGCTTTTCTTTTTTGATACTCGTGGTTTAGGCATTTCCTTTAAGCTACTTTCATCAACAAATTTCAGGCATTTCTTTCTTTTTGCGAGGGCTGTGAAGTTGACATCCACCTGTATTTTGAAAAAGCTGGGGAGTAAGAATTGCACATGTTTCTTGTCCTCTGACTCTTTTTTTTTGTTTTGTTTATTTTTATTTCTTTTGATTCCTCTTTTACATTCTTTTTAGTATTTTCTCAATTTCCTTAGTAGTTGAGGTCCTCTGACTTCTAATTATCATAGTGGTCTGATCTTCTAACTGCTTGACTTAGGCTTGAAAATATTTCGTTCATTTTTCTGATTAGCACTTGGTAACTAGGGTTCTGAATGAAATACAAGGATGAGAGGAACAGAAGATAAAAAATGTACAAGATTTGCCTGAATGAGATTCTTTTTATGGAACTATAAGGTGTACTCATTTCTAATGGTTAAATGCTAAATGACATGTAGATCTGGTGGAAAGTTATATACAGTTTTGACTTTTGTAGTCTATGGACTATTTGTCTTAGCTCCTACAGGAAGGAACATTACGTCTATCCTCTTCTAAATCTAAAAAGTAATTTGTCTAGCCTGGTCATTATGGTCCAATTAATTTTCATACAAAGTAAACTTTGTTATCGAATATGATAGGATTTTGTATTTGGGTATGCAGGCCAATTCTAATGGCACCAAAATTTGGTCTAGATGATGGGTCTGGTTCAAACTTTGATGCTACACTTGTTCTTGCTACCATGCTAGTATCACAGCTCCATGTGGGAAGCCGATCGCAGCCTCCACAAGAGGCTGCTACTGGGCATGGTGAATCTGATCACAGGACTGGGTCCCAACCACAGCAGGATGGGTCCAGAGCTAATGTTTCTGGGCGTCCATCGGATCATACCAGAATATGGTCTGAACTCTCAGGTCACTGTTTTTATTCATTCCCGAACCTAGGCCTTTTTTATCCCTGTCACAATATCTTTAGTTCTCTCATTTGAGATAGAGCTTAGATAAATAGACTGTTTTGTATTTAAAATCATCCTTCAACCCTTTTTTAGGAAGTGCACCAAGAAGTGGTAATGGTGCTGAAGGACAGGTACAAGGTGAGAGAAATTTGAGTTCTTCAGAACAGATGGAAATTCAAAGGATTAGTAATATACAGATTTCAAAAGCAGATAACCTTGTTGATCGTGCCAGGTATCCTTTACAATGCAACTTGTTTCCATATTGATTAGTTTTGAAACGATATTCTGGTTATGTTGTTTATATGATGATGTCAATTACTCTTTAGATGAATTTTGCACCAATACGTGAATGTTAGTTTACTGAATAAAATTGGGTACGGTGACTATATCTTTGCTGATAGGATTGAACATCTACCTTCCATCCAAGAATATTCATAGTATTGGAAGGTGATGTGGAGCTAACTCTAATTTAGAACCTTCAGTCCTATCCGACTAAATTTCTTCCATTTTTGTTCTTTTGGACTGGACAAGGTTTTGCAAATGGAATAATGATATCCTTGCCGGAAAATTATGTCCTTTCACTAGCTATATCAAAAAATAAAGTACTTAATGCCTAACAAAGCAATTGCTTGTCGTTGGTGTTCGGAAGAAGTGAACACTGAGAACAACATGAACTTCTATATTGCATTTTTTTAACAGAGATCTTACAACTAATATAAAATACCCAAAGAAGTGGACAACAGTTGAGCAAAGTATGGAAAACATTAATGAGGTATGGGTAAGGAATTCTACAGCACAGAGTTACCACTGCGTGCGTATTAGGTGAGTAGAAGGTTGAGGCATATCACTGTGCAGCAACTGTACGATGTCGTAATTTATACACTGTAACTTCACTCACCTTAGAGTATATTTCTAATTCTTGGTTCTTCAAATAATTTCTTTCTCCAGATATATTTACTTGTAGTTTTTAAGTGAATAACTTGACTGTTTAATGTAGTGACCATTCCATGGGAAGGGATCAGGGAAGAGAACGTCAAGGTAGACACCTCATTAGCATTTCCTTAAACTAGCAATCTCGTTACACCTGCTGCTAGTAACTTTTTCCTGTTGGGCTACACGATACTTTCAGAGAGGTCTGATATAAATGGTCCTGCCGTTTCACAACACCATCCCAGTAACTGGGTTGATGAAGAAGATGAGGATGATGACAACGAGGATGGGGATGATAATGAATTGTGTGTTCAGTCAACTCCACCATACTATGAAGAACACTAGAAAGGTATTTTTATTTTTATCTACATTGCATGTTGCATATACTTTCTTGTTGGCTTTGGCTCATTAAATCTATTTTGAATTTTGAGCCTTATCTTGTAATTTCTTTCAATCCAGTATTTTTTTTTCTGTTTGACTCTGCTTATTGATTGCAAGTTTAGCAATGTGGTCCCTGTCTGTTTTGAAATTATCTGAACTATGTTACTGTCTGAGGTCTGACATGTACTTTTTCTATCAACGACATGATAAACTTTTGTGAGTGAGCTTATTTACCACTTAATATTCAAGGTAGAATATGATTTATGAGCTCTTATAACAGGTGTATTTTACGGATTATTTTATGTTCTCTCTCTCTCTCTCTCTCTTTGAGCTTTTTCTATAATCTCCTTCAGTGGCTTGATGAATTTCCTTATTTACACTCTATTATTTTAAACTTTAATGAAGGTTTCTTATAAAAGAAGTGAATTTTTTTCAAAATTATCACCATTGAGACAGATCGTATATGGGTTATTGTATTGTATCATGTTGTAAGTTTAGTATTGAATTTAAATATCATGCTATATCTTGTAATATGTTCTTTTCAATCTGGTATTTTTTCTCTTATCCGTAAAACTGCACAAGACAGTCATAGCTCAGTTCTGCTAGGTTATTTTCTCATGAGCGTTATATGTGCCCTTTCTATTAACTATATAAAATATCATTATTCATTACAATGTAATGCACAAGTAGTTATCGAAACTGACGATGCTATAATAACAATAGTGGACTCCAGTCTAGATGTTCAATGTTATGTACTTCTAGTTGTAGGTTGAATACTTTTTTTTCCCTTTTTTAATATCCGTGAGTGTTCGAGCCAGTTTGTGTGCCATCTAGACTATTCTCATGGGATAACCACTCGATCCTACTATATTTGGTTGCAAAAGTAACACGTAGGATGTTAAATTCTAGGGTAGGTGACCACTATGACTTGAACCCATTCCTTTGAAGTCTTTTATTATTTACATGACCCTTATTGACTATTATGTCGACCGAGGGTGGTTAAATGTATTCTTTTTATATGCAATTCAAACATGCTGAGAAGAAAAATCATGTAATATTTTTGGAGTATGTAGGTGGACATTTTCCATTTCTCCTGCATTATTGAATCACTATTTGTACTGTTTGACACATGACCAGTTGTCTGCTTTCTATGCTCTACTCATCCGTGCCTGCCTGCATATGGCAGGGTAAATACATACCTAGTTGATTCACTCTTCGAAGTTCAACATACATGTTAGGGACAACCGACCTTCGATAGATCTC
Organism: Trichosanthes truncata; assembly: GCA_033996785.1. Lineage (NCBI taxonomy): Eukaryota > Viridiplantae > Streptophyta > Magnoliopsida > Cucurbitales > Cucurbitaceae > Trichosanthes > Trichosanthes truncata. The sequence goes on along the minus strand of JAWPNB010000004.1, from coordinate 37,650,096 downwards.
CACATTGGTATTATATTGTCCACTTTGGGCATAAGCCCTCATGGCTTTGTTTTTGGTTTCACCCAAAAGGCCTCATACCAATGGAGATAGTGTCCCTCACTTATAAACCCATGATCTTTCCCTTATCTAGCCGATGTGGGACTTTTATCGCATTCCCAACAATCCTCCCCTCGAACAAAGTACCAATCGAGCCTCCTCCTCAAATAGTCATCTATTCGTCTAGCCCTTATCCTGGCCAACTCCTTTACCGGAGCACACCGCCTATCCGATAGAGCTTTCTACCACGAATCTCCACCATGACTACGCCTTCGAGGCTCGCCTCCTTTGTTCGGCACCCGAGGATTCTACCGATCACGGCTTAGGGGCATGGCTCTGATACCACTTGTTAGGGACAACCGACCTTCGATAGATCTCCACATTGGTATTATATTGTCCACTTTGGGCATAAGCCCTCATGGCTTTGTTTTTGGTTTCACCCAAAAGGCCTCATACCAATGGAGATAGTGTCCCTCACTTATAAACCCATGATCTTTCCCTTATCTAGCCGATGTGGGACTTTTATCGCATTCCCAACAATACATAATTCGTATGACGTTAAATGACGGGCTCAACTTCAGAAGACGCCATCGCGGATGCTCGGTCCTCCTGTAGAACTGTAGTGTAACATCAACCTGGGCGCGAGAAGATGCCAACTCTCTCGATTAGCTGGTGGTATCTGTATCCTTGACTTAATCATAGGGTCATTTTGGTCATAACCTGTTAACCTTTTAGCATCCTGTCCCTCTACTGTTCCAGTATAGTTGAAAACAGAACCAGCTGTTAGTTTGGGGTCGTTTGTACTTTCTTCTTTTGCATTAATTTCAGGTATTTTCTAATGTCATCTTATAGATATGATGGCCATTCCGTGAAAGCTGGAATTTTCAAATCTAATGTGTGGTTGGCAGAGCAAAAGCATTTTACTGAAGAGAAAAAGCCGAGTGAGCCCTCTTTTATTTCTCACTGTTAAATTGCCCAATTAGTCACGTTTACTTGATTGCATCACTGATTTCTTTCTTTCTGTCCTTTTTACTTTTTGATAAATTATAAAAAAATATTTCTAAACTGTCCATAGTTTCAAAAATACTCATATTTTTTCAAAAGTTGTAATATTACTTTTAACCTTTTATAAATGTTTCAAAACTAGACTTGGAGTAGAAAAACTGTTAGAATGTTGAAGGAAAAGTCGATGTGTCTGAATGTCGTTCATTCATATTTATTCCAGACAAGCATCTCAGTCACCGTCATGTTATTTTAAGTCATCGCTTCGTTGATTTTTCAGCTAATATTCTAACAAATTTTTACTCCCAATGATTTTGAAACATTAATAAAAGGTCAAAGATAATTTTGCAACTTTTAAAAAAATAGGAGTATTTTTGAAACAAGGGACAAAGTTTAGGAGTATTTTTATAATTTAGCTAATTATAAATTTAATCCTTGGACTTTTAGGTTTGTAATGTAAAACTCTTTGAGATTCTTATGTATTCTAGTTGTAAAAATCAGGGGAGGTTCAATATATAACCAACTAATTGATTGGCTGGTAGTTTAGATAGAATTAAAAAGCTCAAGTAAAAATCCCAAAGTAACTAGTATTAACGCAGAGTAACTAACAGTAAAACATAAACATAAGCCTACATTAGTTTGTCTTTTTAGTCTCTAAACTTTAAAAAGTGTTTAATAAAATTTTAAACTTTCAATTTTATGTTCAATAGGTTATTGAACTTTAGAAAGTGTCTAATATGTCTTAAAATTTTTAATTTTGTGTCCAATAAGTTTATTAAATTTCAATTTTGTGTTTAATAGATCATTGATCTATTTGACATCTTTTAAAATTCACGGATTTACTAGACACAAAGTTGAAGTTTATAGTCCTATTAGACATAAAATTCAATTTTATATCTCATACATCAGTTAATTTTTTTTAAATTTTGAATTACATCAATGACTTATTTGACTTAAAATTGAAAGTTCATAGATCTATTAACATTTTTAAAGTTAAGAGATTTATTAGACACAAAATTGAAAGTTCAAGGACCTACTAAACACTTTTTAAAGTTCATGAACTTTTTAGACACGTGTAAAAGTTTAGGGACTAAACTTAATTTAACCTTTCTTTTTTTAGTTTAACTAGGGGTGGGAGAATTTGAACTTCTAACTTTTAGAGGGTAAGTAATGCTTTGTTCAATTGAGCTATGCTTATGTTGGCTTCTTAGTTGGTACTTTTGAATATTGTATCTCTCTAAACTTACCAAAGAGAGCATAGTTCAACTGGCATATTGAATGTGTTAACAACCACGAGGTACGTGGTTCGAATCCTCCCAACCCCTATTGTACTAAAAAAAAAAAAAAATCTCTCTAAACTTTGGATTATGCTTTTATTTAGTTTTTGTTGTCAACATCATTACATGACATTGGCTTTTCCAACTTTCACCTTATCACGTCAATACATTAATTTATATAATGACATGCCACATCAATATTCCATTTTCATTATTATTGGTGTTGACAGCCGTAATTAAATAGGGCCTAATTTAAAGTTTATGGGCATGATTGATATTTTTAAAATTTAAAGACTAAATAAGGAACTAATTGAACTTTTTTTTTTTCTAATACCATTTTTTAAAATTGTAATTGGAATGGTAAGGCATGCACTCAAGAATAGCTATGATAACTAGCCTTTTCATTTTTTAGTACACAATTTTTGGACTTTTTTTTAGTACAACAAATGGGAGTGTAAAAATTTAAATCTCTGATCTCAATAGAAGGAGTACATGTCAATTATCGTTGAGCTAAGCTTACTTTGACACAAATTTTGAACCTTGATGGATTATTATAATGATAGCTTATTTGCTAATTTGGCCTAATGACCATTAGATGATTTAAAGAATAGATGTTGATCCTTTATTGTGAATGAACTGAAGGCAACATTTGAAATTATATAGTTGGATTTCTTCAAATTCCTTTTCTAGTGCTTGGTTATAACATGTCTCTATTCTCAAGTTTGCATTGTAATTGTCACAACCCACCCCAGATTAATTCTACCAAACCTAGGATGAGCTATGACGACAGTAGACTCCATATGTGTGCAATGGAATCTATTGCCAAGTTTTTATCTCTTATCTCATTTGTCTAACTTTATCTATAGAAATCTCATAAATAATGTGTTGGAATTTCTCTATTTACTTACAATAAATGATATGCAATGACTTGACAAGACTGGTGGCAGACTCTGATTAGCTAACTCGGTTGAAACTCAAGAGCAACCTGGTGAAAAATTAAAAACAAAAGAATGAGCTAAAAAACCCAGTGAGTGGTGATTAATTAGAAAATACATTTTTAAGGAAATTATTCTCTTACTAAACATAAGTTCATAACTATGTGAAATAATGCAAATCACGAACAGTTTAGAAACCTTCGAGATCATTTTAAGACATTAAAGTCTGTAAATAAACATCTCTTGAAACAACAACTCTTAAGTCAACAATTTTTGAAAACATAAGCACAAGTTCGTAAAAACATAGATAGGGAAATCCGTAATTATAGCTATGGAAAGCATAAACATAACTAGTGAAATTTATCACCAAATCTATACCAAAATCTCTATCATATTATGTATCGAGTAATCTCCAGATACATAGCAGAACATATCTCTGTCATACGTGCACGCAGAGTAAACTCTATCATCTGTAATGCTTCAGGACCAGGATTTGGACCAGGATTCGAAATCTGGATTTGGCATCTAATGGCCTCGGCATTCCCCTGCATCCCTTGCGGCCTGAGCACGCGAGCATACTATGGAAACACATTCTCATAGCATACCGGGTAATCACCATGGGTACAAAGATCTAGTGGTTTGAAAACCACTTCCAACATAAACCTCTTAAATCACAAATCACTTTAAATCATAAAATTCTTAACTTTTCAAGATCTCAAACTCTTTCTGAAAATTATATATTTCTCTAGACAATCGTTCATAAACTTGAGAGATTTTTGAAATAACATTAAACATTTATAATTTCTCAAATAATCATCAAATCTCTCAAATAATATAAACATTTTCAAAGTCATATTTTTTTTGAAATTACATCCCATGAAAGTCATACATTTCTCAATAAACATTTAAACTTTTCAAACATCTCAATAATCATAAATATCTCGAATATCTCTTAAAACAATAATTCAAGCTAAAATCACAAAATTACTGAAAATTTATACAATTTTTCTCAAACATCTCTAAACCATAACTTCAGTAAAAATCATAAAATATTGAGAATCTTCGACAATTCTCTATAAATCTCATAACAATTTCTTTAGAATCATATATAATTAAAGAATTCTTGAAAATTCCATCATAATAATTAAATGATGAAAATATTTCAAAAATAAACCACTCATAAAATTATCGACACTAGCATTCCAAGTTGCAATTAGTCATTCCGAACTCCGCTCGATTGAAATTCCAATAATTATATCACAATTTATTCTTCAAATCATATAATTGGAAAACCAACATTTCATCCTTAAACAATATCCATTAGTCAAACCTTCAAATACACTTCCTCTCTCATCCTTAAATTACCAATGTACATTTTTGTCATTTTCTTCAATTAACTATTATTTTCTTCTCTCTCCTCATAAACCATTGTTTTATTTCCTATAATAAAAATAATCTTCATCTATCTCTCTCTCTCTATAATTCCAACGTAAAAGCCTCCATACAAAAAAAATATCTCTCTTCTTCCAATGACTTCTTTTCTGTACTTTTAAAGATAAAAAAAATAGTCCATCTTCCTTCTACTATTCATCTTCTTCTTTCTCAAGCCTACAAAACATTTCTTCCCTTTTTACATATTTACAACTTTCATTCTAGCCATTTTCTTTATTTCTTTCTATGATAAATTCTCCTATTGATCTTGCCACACCAATAATAATAATTAAAACCACATCAATCAAAACCTCAATAAGTGTTCTTTGTATAAAGGAGTAAAAAAAATCCACATGAAACTTCATTCTTTTGTTCAAGTCAACCCCATTCAAGGATCCATCAAATTTATTGAACAATAAGAAGAAACTCAAGAGATAAATCATCCAATTATCATTTTGTTTTTTCCTTCAAGAAAGGCTTACCGGCAAGTTTCCGACGAGTTTTCGGCCATCTCCTTTCCCTATCTTTCTCTCCCTCTTTCCTCTTCTCCCTTTCTCCTTCTCTTCATTTCTTTCTTCATTTTTCTTTTCTCCCCCTTTTCCAGAACACTCCTCCCTCTCTTTTTCATTTTCTTTTTCTTATTTTATTAAAACACTCTTTTTGTGTGGCTTAACAAAAGCCACACAAAATTTCTTTTTTTTTTTCTTTTTTTTTTAAATTAAAACCAAAAGCTTCCACTAGAAGCTTCTTTTATTTATTTATTTTTTTATATTAATTTTTTTTTTCAACTTGTTGCACTTATACTCCACTACTTTTCAATTTACTTTTATTTCTATCTTATTTCAAATATTCTTCTCCTTCAAAATTTCAAAATCAAATAACACATAATAATTGCATATCCAAATATTAGAAGATTGGAATCGGGTCTTACAGTAATAATCAAGAATTTTTTGCCAACTCAAGTATAGCTCAACTAATTAAGACATTTATTTTCAACTAAGAAGTTGGAGGTTCGAATTCTCTACCTCTACATGTTGAACTAAAAAAAAACTAGAAAATTTGCCATTTTGATATCTCAAGGATTGTCTATCAAACTTCACTAACCACTTCAAATAGAAGGTTTTAGTTCTTGTTTATGCATGAAATTTACTCCCACTTCTTAGTATAAGCTTATGGCTAAATAGAATTTAGAGTTCTTGCTTGAGTGCTTAATATATAGCTTGCTTTATTTCTTGCTTATGTTCTAAACTTCTTAGAGATATGAGAGAAGAATCCTTGGGGGAAGATTACCCTCTTATATTTAAGAAATTGAAAGCCAGAGAATATGAAGGGAGCTTGTGAAAGAATATTTCAAAGAGGAGGTGCAATATAATTTGAGTTCACTATTTACATTAGTTGATTTTGTAGCTTTCACAAGAACATACCACTATATATGGCCTCTTTATACTCATTCATTTTCTTGTTTATATGCATTGAAGGTAATCAAACAACAAACTAACCACAGTAGTCTTGAGGCAACTCGAACATAATTCAACTAGTTAAGACAAATTTTCGTTTAAGAGGTCATAGGTTTGAATCTCCTTACGCTCACATGTATTGAACTAAAAAAAAAAAACACAGTAGTCATGATCAAGTAGGAGAGTAACCAAAATTTTGATTTTTCCACCTTGATGATTGTGTTTTTCTTTTTTAAACTTATATTTATCCATTAGTATTTTTCTTTATTTTTAACCATTTTGAAATCATGGTCAAAATTTGAAAACTTAAAAAAAAAAAAAAAAAAAAAGTAGTTTTAATATTTGAAAATGGACTAAGAGTTTACAAGTGTTTTGTTTTAAAAACAAAACTTGCAAGTAGTTTTGTAAAGTTTAATTTTAAAAGATAGACTATCAAAGACAATTGTTATAGGGTTAGGTGATTTTTTCCCATTCCCTTCCTTAGGTGGGAAGAATCATGAAAGAAGCATTAAAAGTTAAAATGAAAGGAGGTACCTATGAGATCTATAAAAAAAAGTGTTGGTGGCTAATAAGTCTAATCGTAGCTTACCATTTATAATAATGTTTGGGTGCAAAATACTATTGTTTTTGAAGGTGAAAAGAAGGTACCATTTGTGAAATTGAATGAATTCTTATGACCTTTTATTTTTTATTTTTTGATATATATATATATATATATATATGCTTTAATCCCTTTAAAAAAAGATAAATATATTCTTCGCTTGTCCATTTCCATTTTCTTCAAATTAAAGACAAACTTTGGAATTTGAGAAGAAAATAAAAGGATGAAAAAAGCATAACTTGCAATAATAGAAAGATGACAGGCAAGGAAAATCTTTGGAAGGCCTTTTGAATTCATTGATGGCCAATTTAAAAAGCCTTCTCTTGAGAAAGCTTCCCAATGATTCATTTTCTTCCTTTTTTTCCCACTTTAGTTTGCAAACCTTTGAATTCATTGACAATTTTGGTTAAATGAGATTTCATCAACTATTTATTTATTAATTAAAATTGCTATTAATTTATGCCATTTTTGCCCTTGCTCTTTGAGTTTTCGTTCCGTTTGCGTCCTTTGTTTGCATATGTGTATTTTTCTTAAAAGCAAGAAGGCAATGCGAAAGCCGTCTATGATGCTTGATGGTGGTAGCTTTTCCAAGGTTTTGAAACTTTTTCTTTGCCATTGTTTAATTTTCCTTGTGGTCCAATTCTATTGATTAGAAAAAATTTATTGGGATTTATACATTATTAAATATATTATAAAATAAACTAAGAAAAATATGAAATATCAAAAGGTAGGGGTTTTTACTTATGATCTATATACATACATACATATATATAATTCAACAATGTGTGAGGTGACGGGATTTGAATCTCTAACATTTTGGTTGATGATATTTGCTTTAATCAATTGAACTATGCTCAGATTGGCTATTTATTGTCTAATTATTGATGTGCAATTAACTTAAAAAAATTTACATAAAAGAAAGTTGAAAACTTTATGAATAAAAAAACAATTTAGCTATACTCTAGTAATCAAACAATCAATCCTATTGTTGATAGTCAATCAAATCGGTTGGTTCGATTTTTTCAGTTTCTATCCATCAACTAAATTGATTTAATCGATTTTCCAACTTCAATTTAGCTCTTGTTAGCATCACGAATATTTTCCATTTTCAAAAAACAAATATACTTTGCACAAATTGTAATCCATCCTGAAATGTGGCAAATTAAACAATAAACAAACCACTTTATTAAATATGTGTAAATAAAATATAAGAAAATGGTTGGAAATTGACGGTAACGGAGATAATGGAGCAATTGGTGGTGAATTAGGTGAAAAAGAGAACCGGAAAAGAAAAAGCATATAAACGCGTTTCGGTTAACAGATTCTTTGACGGACTTTAAAAATAATTTCCCCTTATTTTCTTTTTTAAAAATAATTAATTATTAATAAGTTGTATTTATTTATTGTTTAAAAAATAAAAAACCTTTTCTTCTCACCAACCATAGAAGGAAGACAGCCGGTCAACTACGTGCTGTATTCGGTGGAACTTGAAAAGTCTAAAAGGCCCCCACAATTATATTTTAATTGCTAAGTTGACATTGTTTGGTGATAAACTCGTGATCGTATATGTAACCGACCATAATTACTCGAGCATAGTTGAACTAGTTAACATGTTAAGATATATGTTTTTTAAAGTTCTAGTTTCAATTTTATACTCATTTCATTTTTTTTATTTATTTGTAAAGAAATGTAAAACTAAATTGAATCGAATAATTTAGTATTTGCAAATAGAGTTATCTCTGGTGCAACTCTAATGAAAAATCATACTCTAAGTATATAAAATTGTAGAAATTTTACTCTAGCTGAAAAAAAATTTAACAATTTTTTATGGTCAACATTTTGTTAGTTCGGTTTTTAGTTTTAGGGTAAAAATTGGAAAAAAAATAATCAAATTGTAGGTTATCAACTTATCATTTTTCAGGGCTAATTGCATCACATTCCACACCATTAAAATGAAGACATAGTTATAATTTACAGATAATCAACAATTATTTTGCCTATACAAAACTCTACATTTTTTCCATTGTTGTCAACATAAAAAAAAAGAGGCATTTATATAAATAACATAAAATAAAGATATATTACAAATATTGCAAAGAGTTTATTATTATTTTTTAAATAACACAACCCAAATGTAACGTAACATACACTCATAAAAGTCACCTTTAAGCTATATTTAAAAGAGATAAAGAAAAGTTGTGACATTTTCATATATATATATATATATATATATATATATATATATATATATATTTGTTACGAAGTGAAATTTCTAAAAAAAAAAAAAAAAAAAAAGAATATATTTTGGAAAAATTGCACAAACCCCTCCTGAATTATGAGGTTTGTTACAATTACACCCTTAAACTTTTAATTTGACCAATCAGTCTCCTAAATTTTGTTAAGTGTTGTAATCACATCTTTGAACTTTTAATTTGATCAAACAGTCTCATATACTTTGTTGAGTGTTGCAATCAATTCCTTCTGTTAGTTGTTGTTAAATTATCATTTATTTGGGGTTCACATTTGTGACTCACATGTTAGTAGGAAGAGCAAGCTTAATTATCGACAAATCTGAAGAAAAAAAAATAATTAAAAAAATGAAGTACAAAGGCTAATTGCAACACTTAACAAAGTAAGGGGGTTGAGTGATCAAATTAAAATTTCAAATGTGTGATTGCAATACTTAACAAACTTCAGGGGATGGTTGATCAATTAAAAGTTCAAGAATGTGATTATAACAATCCACGAAGTTGAGCAAAATTTTTTGCAAATTTTCTATATATTTTTGTCATGATAGCTAATAAAAATCCAATACTAACATCTCAATAATGAAAATATCAATCTTAAATGAGTGTAAATGATGCTACTTTAAGTATAGTTCAAATAGTTAAAACATATATCTTTAATCGGAAAGAAGTTCGAATTTCTCCTGTATGTTAAACTATAATAATAAATAAATAAATATATATATAAAAAATAATAATAATAATAATAATAATAACTAGTGTGAACGGCAATCGCAAATTTACCTCAAAACGTCAGCGTTTGCAAACTCGTTTATTTTTCCACGCGTTGGTACTTGGTAGGAGTGGTTATCCATGACGTTATCAAAAAGAATATCACGGAGTGGCATATTCGTAATTAAGTGGTAAACTAAGGGCATATTTTCAGACCACGTTCTAAATAAGTCTTCAACTGACCTCTTCACTGCTCGATTTTTCTGTGCTCAAAAAACAACTAAGAAAAAGAAGAAGAACCCACCGACGAATCGCCGGAGCGACCGCCGGAGCTGAAGAAACCGTCAATTCCGAGGAGAAGAGAGAGAGAGCTTGTTCTTGCATGGCAATGGCCGGATTCAATTCTCCGATCTTCTTCCTGATCTGCGCCGCCGTGTTTGTGGTCTTCAGCTGCTCCTCAACCGCCGTCCACGGCGGCCTCGGGATCCACCACAGCCTCGCATGGATTCCTAACCAATCGACCTGCAAGGGCACCATAGCGGAGTGTTTCGGCGGAGAGGAGTTCGAATTCGATTCGGAAATCAGCCGCCGCATCTTGGCCACCAGCCAGTACATCAGCTACGGCGCTCTGCGAAGGAACACCGTGCCGTGCTCGAGACGCGGTGCATCCTACTACAATTGCCAGCCCGGAGCTCAGGCCAATCCTTACAGCCGTGGATGCAGCGCCATTACGAGGTGCAGGAGTTGAGTAATTTGTTTGTACTCTCTGTTTAATAATCCCTTTCTCTCCATTTCAATGTTTATTGATCTTTTCTTTTTTTCTTTTTTCTTCTTTCTTCTTTGAGATGGCTTTGATTGTTACACAAATTGAAAAGGGGAGATTGATTATATAGTGTCGTCTTTGTTGTCGTTGTAAGTGATGAAAATTGTTGTGGTTAATTAATTATATATCTGTGCTCAATAATGTGATAGTCTTTCTCTTTTAGTGGCTTGGATTTTCGTTCCTCTTCCTTTTCCTTCTTCGATTGAAGGGAAAAGAGATTCTGCAAAGAAATGGAGGAAGAAGAAATGCTGTAATAAGTTGGAATTTGGGAGAATTATGGATCCCATCATGAGATAAGAATGAAAACATATTGATTGTTGTTATAAGTATATTTCTCTTCTAGAAAATGTCAAAGATTGTGTTTTTGGTGTTGTTTTTGGGTTTAGGTTAACTTCACAGGTCCATTTCTTTCCATTTTGGGTTTTGACAGGCTGACCAAAACCTTTCATTTCATTTACTTATTTTCTCTTTCTCTTTTCTCTTCTGTTTGTGGTAAAGAATCTTGAACTCTTTAGAGTACATAGAGAGAAAAGTTTTCCTTGAGAAATCATACCACTAATTTGATTCTTGGTGCTCTTGAATGGGCTAACATGTTGTGGTTGGGTACTTTACTTTGAACTTACATTATATTGACAACACAAATAAATATCAGATATCTATAAGCATCTATAAACATATGTATATATCTGTGCATTGATTGTGGTTGTACTTAGTTTTAGTATGATACTGAGGATAATTATGCATTCTACAACTAAAACAACTACCATGGATTGGCTGATGATGGAAAGGGTGAACTAGATGTTTTTGAGTTACGGTTTCAAACTATGGTAGTGGTGGCTATCTACCTAGGATTTAAGGTTGTATTATGAGGTTTGTCGAGGTGTACATGTTGTGAACGGGCATCATATATATCTATCTATTTGAGTATAGGTAAAGATATGTTTGTCTGAATTGTTTAGACTTGAAAGATGGAGATTTTAAAGTTAAAAGTGTCATCTTGAATACAAAAGAGAGTCCCAAATAATGGAGGGTGAGATTAGGCTTCTTGGACAAGGGAATTGAATTTGGTTCAAATTTGAGAAGTGGTTGTGATGTCCTATTTGTTATTTGATTTGACATGCTAAGAAAAAGCTAGATGTTGGATGGAAATTATATCTATTTGAGTTTGGTATGATTTTGACATGCCAATTTTCTATCTCTTTTCTTATAGTTTCAATGTCAGTTTAGAAAAAAAAAACATGGTTTTGGAGTTCTTTTGAAGAAATAAAAACCAAATCTGGAAAACCTCTCCATATTTGACAGATTCCATTTCCAACTTTGCCAACCAAACTCTACCCACCATGTAGGATTGGTAACTTGAATGTGACAAAGTATTTCACCTTTCTCTTCCTATTTAAGTTCAGTTCAGATCTGATATAAATTCACATTGATGTTTCAAGTAGGCTATGTCGATCTTGGGGAAGAAAGGAAGAAACCCAATTCCCTTATAGCCCTTTCCAGATCTTACACAATTGCCTTTGGTTGAGTTAGCTGTTTGGTAGGAAAGGTAGTTGTTTGAGGAGTTCCATATAAGATCTTGTAGGATTTGAATCTGCAGCATAATCTTTTGATTTTGATTTGAATGAATCACAGATCTAACTTGTCCTGCTCGGGTTTGTTCATTGTTGTGTGATGTCGATCTCGATATATGAATTTGAGACTGTGTAGACGATCCAAACGGCTCAAAGAGAGCGACGTCTACATGATATGCTCAGGGGAGAATCTATTTCCCTCTTGTGTTGTAATGTTTGTTTGGTTCATGACCAAGTTAATTAATGGTTGGGCCATGACACCCTTGCAGTGACCTAAGTGTTGCACATTGTGATTCCCTTTACAACCAGAAGTTGTACGAATCACCTTTTAAGCATCACTCTTCTCTCTCTGTTGTATATCTTTCCCTTGTCCATGGCAAAGGGCATCATGACTTGTGTGCTTTGAATTAATTAAAATCACTTTCAAAATTTTCATGATGTTTGGTTTATAATCAGAAGTGCTTTTAAGAATTCTTAAAAAGTGTTTTTCAGAGTGCTTCCAGAACAAATACTTCACCTAGAAGGACCGTCTCCAACCATCACCTCACCAAACTCACTATTCGTATGTTTGATGAGAAATTGTTTGTTTGTTTGTTCCTTTTTATTATTTTATTATTATTTTATTTTTTATTTAGGAGATTCGAAGGTACATAGAGAGCCTTCCCCGGCCCCGTTTCTGCCACCTATTTCAATCTCCATCCTCGCGAAATTCTCCATTTATTTTCGGAGGATCAAGGCGGGGATTCTGCGCGAGGATCGAGTTCTCTGCAGGGAACTTTTTCCCCATTTTTTTGTTTATTTTATTTTATTAATTTATTCTCAACAATAATAGCAATTCTTTCCAACAACTTCTAAATGAATAATTTCCAATATAATTTCTATTTAAAGAAAAAGTTATAAAATTTCCTAATAAAAACAACAATAGGAAGTAAAAATATTATAATGTTGAAACAACTTAATTTCTAAAAATTTAAATTTCAATATTACAACATAGTCTTTAATTTTTTTTAATAAAAAAATAGTCTTCAACTAATTCCTACTATAATTTTTTTAATTTTCTATTTATAGCTAATAATTAATATATATACACACTAACTAATTGAGGCGGGGCAAGGAATTGGGGTAGGGTTGGATTCTCCCTCCCCGTCCCCGTTTAGCCAACGGGGAGAAAACTCTTTCCACTCCCTCCCCTATTTTTCGTGTAATCGAGGATTCTCCACCCCAACCTCGTGGGTTAAATGGACAACTCTAAAGGTACAAATGTTATAATTAATTGTCTGATATGATCTAGAAGGTCGTAGTTGATTAGTTAAAATCATATTGAAGATGTGAAGTCATAGTCAATTAGTTGAAAAATCTTGTTGATGATGCCAAGTCTTAATTAATTTTGGTTGAAATTTTTGTCGCTTTTCTAATCATGTTAGAAAACTACCTACTCCAATTCTCTAGTAATGGTGATTGTTTTTAATAATAGTGATTATGGTTGTTAGGGATGTAGGTTGTTTACCCAAATCAACAATATCGATTTAAAAAGAAAAAAAAGCAAGAAAAAAGAAAACAAAAGTGACCAAATTGAAATTATTTGAGGAATATTCAATTGAACTCTTGTGATTCATCAACTATTATTGATGGAATCATGGAAATGTAACATCTATTTCAATTTTTTTTTGTTAGATAGGTGGTTGTTATGGATGTGGAATTTGAATTGTTTTGGTTTTGTTGGATAACTATTTGATTTTTAATTTTCGGTTTTTGAAAATTAAGCTTACACTACTTTCACCTATGAGTTTTTTTGTTTTGCTATATACTTTTTACTTATGTTTTCAAAATTCAAACCAAGTTTTAAAAACTAAAAAAGGTAGGCTCCGTTTGATAACCATTTGGTTTTAAAAATTGTGTTTGTTTTCTCATAATTTTCAAACAATGATTTCATCTTTTTTAAGAAAATATTAGCATTCGTTGCCAAATTCTAACAACCAAAACAAGTTTTTGTAAACTACAGTCCTGTTTGATAATCATTTGGTTTTTGAAAATTGTGTTTGTTTTCTCATCATTCCTCTACCATGGGTTCATATTTTTTAAGAAAATATTGAATTCTTAGCCAAATTCCAAAAACAAAAACAAGTTTTTGACAACTACTTTTTTTAGGTTTCAAACCTTGGCTTGGTTTTTTAAAACATATGTAAAAAGTATATAACAAAACAAGGAAACTTATAGGTTGAAGTAGTATTCACAGACTTAATTTTCAAAAACCAAAAACCAAATGGTTATCAAACGGAGCCTGCTTTTTTTAGTTTTCAAAACTTGGGTTGGTTTTTTAAAACATATGTAAATAGTAGATAACAAAACAAAGAAATCCATATGTGAAAGTAGTACTTATAAACTTAATTTTCAAAAACCAAAAAATAAAAATCAAATGGTTATCAAAGGGAGTCATAGTTTTTAAAAACTTGTTTTTGTTTTTGGAATTTGGTTAAGAATTCATATGTTTTTTTAATAAATATGAAAATCATTGTAGAGAAATGGTGAGAAAATAAACGAAACGGATTTTTTTTTATATTTGTGTTGGGGAAAGAAGGATTGAATTGGTTTAGGTTATTTTAACGTGTCTATTATCCTAGAGGTCCTAGGTTAGAGCCGTGATACAATAATATTGTAGCTTTTTTATCCCTCTTGCTTGAACCTAAAACCTCTAGGATGAATAAATAAGAATGTAGCCATTACACCAAAAGGCTTTTGCATAAAATTTGTAGAAATCGTCTCTAGAGACACTAGGTCAATTTTTGACATGCCAATTTTTTTGTACATTGTACGTCATCATTTGACACTTTGGTAAAACGTGTTGTATTTACTTGACTAAAACTACACCACTTCGAAAATAAAATTTAAAAATATTTGAATTTTTTAAAGAACAATATTAAGGAAAAAACTCCTCAATTAATGTGATTAGTTAAGATATTAATTAAAGATTGAGAAGGATTAGGATTGGGTTATACTTATGGGTGCTTGTCTTCTTAGCTTGCTAGCCCGTTAATGATGATCATTAAGGGGCTGTTTGGGGCAAGGAGTTGCAGGGAGGAGTTAATATGTCTGGGGAGTTAGGAAGTCTGGGGAGTTAGAAAGTCTGGGGAGTTAGGAAGTCTGTGTTTGGGGTGCAGAGTTGTTTAGTCTGGAGTTAGGAAGTCTGTGTTTGGGGCAAGGAGTTGCAGGGAGTAGGAGTTCTGAAGTCTGTGTTTGGGGTGCAGATTTGTTAAACCTGAAGTTCTGAAGTCTAAGTTGATTTTATATAGTTTTTTTCTACAATTTCTCAAAATTTCATTCTTAAGAATTTGTCCCCATAAATTCTAAGATTGAGATTTTTTGTTTTTATTAATTTATGTATATTTTACAAATTTCTTTAAAGTAAAAAAAAATAATTTTGAACAAAATACCCCACATTCTTTTTTTCAATATATCTCACATTAATTATTTATTTATCTTGGATAGTTTTCAAATAAAAGAGTCTTACAATACTTTTTAAAATATTACATGTGATTTAGAAATATTTCAATCCATTAATTTAAAGAGATTCAAATAAACTTCAAGATTTTTACGTTTTTATTCTTTCAATTATAGAAATAATATAGATTTGTTTCCGTCAATCCTAAAATTGGGATTTTAAATTATATTATTTTATGAATATTTTATAATTTTATTAAAGACTTGTTTTCGTCAATTTTAAAATTTTAATTTAAGATTTGTTTTTCAAGCTTAATAAAATAATTTTTTTACATAATTTAAGATTTTATTTTTCTACATAATCAATGTAATAAATTATCTAAAGTTTGATTAATTTGAAAATAATATATTCTTTGAAGTTTTAAAATAACTAAGTTAAAAATAAAATATCAAATATTTATGCTATTTTAAAATAATTAAGTTCAAAATGAATATATATGTTTTTTAAAATCATTCAAAATGAATATTATACATACTTTTGTTCAAAATACTATATATTTATGTTATTTATTGTAATAATTTTATTTTATTAAGTTTGGAATGAGAAATTGTTTATCTTTTTACTTTGAATATGATTAGTTTGAAAATCAAATTTTTTTAATACGTTAATCTTTTTTAATACTAATTTTCTAAAATGTAATACGGGTTAGTTTAAAATATGTTTTTCTTATCTTCAAATCATAAAATTATATATATTTTTGAGCTATTAATAAAAAAAAAACTTAAAAAAGATGAGATTGTTATTTGTTATAAGTAATTTTAGTTGAAACTTAAAAAAAAATTGTAGATGACAAATGGAGGAAGTGAAATAGGAAGATTTTTATCAATTAAAAAAATTGTTATGTAGTACTATAATTTATATTAAATTTTCAATTTAAATAATAGTATCATGTCTAAAACATTCTTATATAATTTATATTTAAAAAAATTAAAATTATAGAATAAAAGAAAAATATTTTTGTTAAAAAATTGATTAAAATTATAGAATAAAAAAATAATTATCTATATTTAATTAGTAATTAGTAACAATGATGAGAAAATTTATATAAAAAATAAAGAAAATTTTTCAAATTAAGAAATTAAAAAAAACAATGTAAAAAAAAAATAGAGAGAGAAAGGAGAGGGGAGAAGAGAGAGAGGTATGAGTGAGGTGAGGTGAAGAAAAATGAGATAAGAAAGTTGTGGGACCCATAATGAGGAGTTGGGGAAGGAGTTAATAAGTTTGTGGGGCCCACAATTGGGAATTGGAGAAGGAGTTAATAAATCTGTGGGGTCCACAATAGGAGTAAAATTATCCTTGGGCCAAACAAGGAGTTGGGGGGAGTTATTAACTCCTACAAACTTTACTCCCCCAACTCCTCAATCCAAACACCCCCTAAAAGCTATTAAAACTCCATTAATAATGCGAATAAACAGTCGCCTTAATATTAAATAGAATTAATAGAAATAACAACAAGAAGAATATCATAACCAAATTCATATTTAAGAAAGTCAGAACTAAAATAAAACTTTAATTCAGTTTTAATTCCTGAACGTGTAAACATTTTGTTTGAGTTCCTTAATATATATACCTGCAATCATTTAGGGACTATTTGGGGCACTGAGTGGGTTATAATAACATGAGTTATAATAGTCTGTGAAATAATATAATATTGTTTAAAATGCAGAGTTGTTTAGTCTGGAGTTATAATAGTCTGTGTTTAGGATGTAGAGTATTCCACAGGTTATTATAACCCTTGTCCCAAACAACCCCTTAAGTTTTTAACATAAGCATGAGTCTATTTGAAATCGAGCACCTAATTAATTTAGAGAAAAAAAATTAATGTATATTCTTAAACTTTAGGGTTAAATTAATTAAAACTCCAAATTAATAATTGTATCAATTGAAATCTTAAACTTTCATAAGTGATTCAATTTAGATATTTGTCAAGTTTTGTTTTAAAACCTTTAATGCATATTTCTTATATGTGTATAAAACTTCTTTAAATGCAAAGATTTACATATTATTAGAGAGAAATGTTGCAATCAAATTTTGATAGTGAGGTTGGGTTTTTCATATTTTAATTAATCAAAATTTAAAGATATAAATTGATTTTTTTCATTAATTTATTATCCGTGGTTTCAAATACTTGTTTAAATAGACATAAAGTTGATAAACAAACTACAGCTTGTAATATATTCATACTTTTGTTGTTTTCCTGATAAAACAATGGTGGGGACCATTAAATTTGGTGAAAAATGTATTGCATCTACTTGTCCCATCGAATTTATTGGTTGCCCATCTTTATTTTAATTAGTTTTTACTCCAACTTTATGCTACTCGTTACTAAATTGTGCTAAATAGAGATGTCCACGGAATGGGGCGGGGCCGGGGAATGGATGCCCTATCCCTCTCCTTACCCCCCATTTCATTATCCGTCCCCGCAAAATTCTATATTTAATTTCGTGGGAATTGGGGTAGGGATTCCCCGCAGGAAATTTTTCCCCGTTCTTTTTTATTTGTTTTTGTTTTTTTTAATATATATTTTTTTAAATTTATTCTCAACCATAATAAAATTTATTTCTAATAAAATAATTTTTAATATAATTCTATTTAAAAAAATGTTATAAAATTTTCTAATAAAAACAATAATATACCATAAGTAAAAATACTATAGTGTCGAAACAACTTGATTTCTAAAAATTCAAATTTTAATATTACAATATAGTCTTTAATTTTTTTTTTATAACGAAATAGTCTTAAACTAATTCATACTATAGTTTTGTTTCAAATTTTTTTTCTATTTATAGGTAATAATATATATATATATATATATATATATATATATTACTAATTGGGGCGGAGCAGGAAATCGGGACGAGATCGGGGTCGGGGACGGGGAATATATTCCCCGTCTCTGTCCCCATTTAGCCAATGGGAAAAAAAAATCTCCCCGCTCCCTCCCTCATTCCCCGTGTAATCGGGGATTCTCTGTCCTGTTCAAGGCTGGTCCCCGCAGGTTAAATGGACATCTCTAGTGCTAAATAATCACTTGCTAGTATATTTAATGAGTCACATTGATGTCAACGACTTGTTAGAATAAAAATTGAAAGTTCAAGAACATAATTGAAATTTTTTAAATTCAGAGACTTAAGTGTGTGTTTGACATGCTTTTTAAAGTGTTCATGGAGGACTATAAATTTAATTATTTTTATTTTTTAAAGATTGAGAGTATTTGGTTAAAATAGAAGGGTAAAAAATGTTTTTAACCCATTAAAAACATTTTTTAAAATCTTTCAATAACCGAAGTAGTTTGAGAAATTCTAAAAATAGATAAGAAAAATACTTAATTCTAAAAATGCTTAAAAATTCTTCGCTTAAAAACATTTTTCCTGTCAAAAATCATCCTAACTCCGCTTTAAGTAGAAATAACAACAACAATTTTATGGGGTGTTTGGATTGAGGAGTTGGGAGGAGTTAATAACTTCCCCTAATTTCTTGTTTGGCCCAATGATAATTTAATTCTTATTGTGGACCCCACAATCTTATTAACTTCTTCTCCAACTCTCCATTGTAGGCCCCACAACTTTATTATCTCATTTTTTCTTCATCTCACTTCACTCATACCTCTCTCTTCTCCCATTTTCTTGCCTCTCTATTTTTTTACATTTTTTATTTTTTATATAAATTTTCTCATCATTATTACTAATTACTAATTAAATATAAATAATAATAATTTTTTTATCCTATAATTTTAATAATTTTTTTAATAAAAATATTTATATTTATATTCTATAATTTTATTTTTTTAAATATAAATTATATAAGAATGTTTAAATTTTAATATAAATTAGAGTACTACATAAAATTTTTTTAATTGATAAAAATCTCCCCATCTCACTTCTTCCACATGTCATCTACAATTTTCTTTTTAAGTTTAAACTAAAATTACTTATAACAAATAACAAATTTATTTTTTTTAAGGTTATTTTTTTATTAATAGCTCAAAAATATATATAATTTTATGATTTGAAGATAATAAAAATATATTTTAAATTAACCTCTATTACATTTCCTGTAATTTTTCTGATACTTTAACCAAAAACAATTGGGCCAAGTAATTGGGCCATGAAATGGATTTTAATCCAAGTAATTGGGCCTCCATAATTTTATCCTGCCCAAAACTCGGCCCTTTCAAACATTTCTTCTCTGCGAATCAGGACGAGGTAATTCTACTCCTTACATTTTCATTTCTCTGAAAACTCGAGAAGGAGCTCAAATCCAAGAAAATGGCCACTGGGATGAAGCTCCCCATGGCCATCAGCTTGCAGAAACCCATGGCTATGGCGGCTCCATCTTCGTCATCTTCACTCGCTAGAGGCATCAATTTCAGGACTGTTTGCTGTACGAACGCTACAAGCAAAGCTAAATTACCTTTACCTCCGATAAACCCGAAGGATCCGTTTCTATCGAAGCTCGCTTCTGTAGCTTCTACCTCACCTGAAACGTTGCTGAACCGCCCTGCAAACTCCGATTCTCCTCCATATTTGGATATTTTTGATGCTCCTCAGCTCATGGCTGCACCTGCTCAAGTAAGTTAGCTGTCCTTCGCTTAATTTCGTATTACTTTTTTGTTCTTGCTGGTATTTGTATGAATTTCTGTAAGCTAGTTATAGTAGTTTGCATTAAGTTTTGTTTGTTAGCTAATGTTGCGAATTTGGTGATTTTCTTATTGGATAAGGTCGAAAGATCAGTTTCCTACAATGAGCATAGGCCGAGGAGGCCGCCGCCGGACTTGCCATCTCTATTACTTCATGGAAGAATTGTTTACATCGGAATGCCTGTAAGTGCTTGTTAGTCCAGTGTTATATGATTTAACTCGTTACTCGAGAAACTATTCAACTAACAGAAAGGGAGAATTTATGACGGTTTTTTCAATATCGTGTTGTCGAGCAGTTTCATAAGAAGAAAAAATATAAAGAAGAAGCATGTTCTTCGAACTTATAAAAAATCAAAATGATTTTAACTTTTGCAAGCTGGAAAGGTGCATCTCATGATAATCGCATATTTTAGACCTTTAGAGGCCTAAAGAGTGAAGGATATTCTAGTTCAGGAATGAGTGATGTCAAGCTGTTTTAGGATAGGAGCCTTGTTGGTTGAACTGAAAGTGTTTATGACGTTGTGTTGGAGTACTTCGGTATCGTGATCACATTAGAATAGATTTTGTGAGTACATTCAGCTGCTGAATTTGAAGTTTGGTAGAAATTCTTGAAATTCTTGTCAAGTGCTCAATTTGTTTAAACCGATTTTCATTTCTTTCTTCTCGTGTTTCATAAGCCTTACTGAAATAGACATTCACTATATAAGTGCAATAAGTTTTTTATTTTTTATTTTTTTATTTTCTATTTTATTTCAAGGCGTAATTGATTCTGAATGTTTAAGAAACTATTGTGTCAACGTGCTGAGATAGTTTTTGACTTCCATCTTATAAAAGAAGTTTTCTGCTTCTTGCGAGCATGCTGTATGGTTTCTTACCTGATATCTCTTCGTTCAATCATTTCTACTCTCAGTTGGTTCCAGCTGTCACAGAGCTAGTTATTGCTGAGCTGATGTACTTGCAATGGATGGATCCAAAAGAGCCAATATATCTTTATATAAACTCCACAGGAACAACTCGCGATGATGGTGAAACTGTAAGCTTTGAATTTATTCAACTACATGAAACAAGTGAAATTAAGTTGTAAAGAGCATGCATTTTTTCCCTCTTGCTTTATAAAAGCTTCTGCCTAGCGTGTTGGAGGGGGGGGGGGGGGGGGGGGGGTTGTTCAGGGTTTGTATTCAAACTATAATTCTTGCTCATATTCATATATCTACATGTTGACATGGACATCAACTTGTTTGTCTTGACCAGGAGTTCTTTTGTTTGAGGTGTTTCAGGACTCATTTTGTTCTCCATTCAAAATCAAGAAAAACAATTGAAAATGAGATTGTAGTTTTTAGATTTTGCATTTCCAAAAATATGTTTAATTGTAATTCTTAAGAATAGCTTCTTGATTCACAATATGTGGAATTGGGTGTGGGTGGGAGAACAGTAATACTAGTGTGTTTGGCGTATAGTTTATAAAACAACATTTGTTTATTCCCGTGGTAATTACAATAGTAGTAAACTAATTATAAAAACATGCTCATTATTAACGTGCCAAGAGAGTGAATCTATTCTGTGTCATCAG
The DNA here is from genome assembly GCA_033996785.1 of Trichosanthes truncata. Lineage (NCBI taxonomy): Eukaryota > Viridiplantae > Streptophyta > Magnoliopsida > Cucurbitales > Cucurbitaceae > Trichosanthes > Trichosanthes truncata. Next base: position 37,628,298 of record JAWPNB010000004.1, on the reverse strand, counting down.
AAGGCACATAACTAGGATGGCCATGCTACTTTAGACTGGATACATCACATATACCATAGAATGGACAATCAGGTGGTTCACTTCAATTAGTACCTAACATAAAAATGATAATAACGATAAAAGAGAAGGGTTCATCTACCTCAGGAGTCAGGACACCAATGATAGAACGGGTTTTTCTTCCTGACCAAGTACACTCCATCAACAACAGCATGGAGATGGAGATGGGCTTTTTGCAATTTTTGCTTATGGGGTTACACGAGGTGATGAGTCTTCATTCCGTTATGAGATCTGATCATGAAAAGATTATCAAATATGTGAAAAGAGAGGGGCTGGCTCTTCCACTAGCTCGCTCACTAATTCGATAGAGGAAAGTGGGTTTGAACAAATACGGATGGTTAGATGAATATTGTGAAATATGGTAATGGAGAGGATATGGGTCTTCCTGTTTCAGGAGCTAGCTTATTAATTTGATGGTGAAATCAGAAATGGGTTTGAACCTGTATGGATGGGTTTTACGATGCTGCATGGGTTTGTACAAGACTGGGAAATATATGTAAAATAATTTTGGAATTCTCTTTTCTGAGAAATGTACTTTAGGTTTCTGTTGATTCTGAAAATGGAAAACCCAAACATGTAAAATGATCTTTTGTTTTTCCTCGAAAAGTGGGTTATCAAATTTTGGCTGCCAGAAACCTTTTTCTTGTATCTACTAATCCCCTTATTTTCAAAAACATAAAAAATGAGAATGGATCTTATGCCGGACAGGCCCTGGAATATCTTATAACAGTTCCACATTTGAAACCAACCACTTGATAAATTTATAATGCTCTTTGTAGGTTTATCGATAAAAAGAAATTGTAGCATTATATCTTGTTTGGTTTCTAATTGCATATATTCATTTCTCGTCCTTTTCTCAACATACTTAAATTATTTGACATTCAGGTTGGGATGGAGACAGAGGGTTTTGCTATCTATGATGCTATGATGCAGTTAAAAAATGAGGTGTGTTTTCTTGTCGAAACCATTCCGTTCATTCCTACTATTCTTTTGATGGCAAGATGATAACTCGATGCATTGAGTGAGTCTAGAATTACTAGTTAATATCATAGATTGGTATCTTGGCGTAAGTTAACACTGCACTGAGGGTATGGACTCTCTGGTCATGTGCACTGTTTGCATGAAGTGGTAAGCACTTGAAATTTCTATAGTGTTGTAGGTGCAATCACTGTGGTGATATGTAACAACTGCCTAGAGATGGCATACTGCTGATTGACCTCTTTTGCATCAGTAACCTGCATGGACTAATAATTTTAATTTTGTATAAAAAATTGAAAGCAAATAATTTTTTAATGTAGATCGTGTCCTTGGAAATAATTATGCTTTGTTATTTGCAGATTTTGTGAATTCTGATCCTCTTTGCTTCTATAAAACATTATATCAATATCTCATACAGATACACACAGTGGCTGTTGGAGCTGCCATAGGTCAAGCTTGTCTATTGCTTGCTGCAGGAAGTGAAGGCAAACGTTTTATGATGCCACATGCCAAAGGTTTGACGCACTTGGCACGTTAATTTCTGTTTTGAATTGGTAACTATATTTGCTCGCATAATATAAATCAAAATTTAACTAGAATTCATTTCCAGCCATGATACAGCAGCCTCGTGTCCCTTCATCGGGTTTGATGCCTGCTAGTGATGTTCTTATTCGTGCAAAAGAGGTCAAGATCCTTCTATAGCTTGATAATTTATTTTGAAGTAGAACTCAGTTTCTAGGACACTGATTTTTGCTGGAGCTCTTAACCCTTCGATTCAAGAAGTGAAAAAGGAAATTCTATTCAAAATCTAATGAGTACATTTATATCTTATTTCCAAAATTTTCAATGATTCTTATCAGAAAAAAAAGGTTTTTCAGCCACTCAGCGTTTTTCTTAAAAGAATACAAGTTGAGCTTTGTATATTTGAACTCGTCTTTCAGGTGATAACAAACAGGGACACACTAGTGAAACTTCTAGCAAAGCACACTGGAAATGTAAGCCTAGGCAACGTTTATTTCTACTCATCTTTATGAACTCACGACATACCATATAATTAATAATAAAACTTTAATATTTTGTCAGTCACTGGAGACCGTATCAAATGTGATGAAAAGACCATTCTACATGGACGCAACAAGAGCGAAAGAATTCGGAGTTATTGACAAGGTAAATTAACTCGATGCACATGCCTTGTTGCTTATGCCTGTAGATGATAATTCTAATTTGGCAAGTTGGCTCCAGATTCTTTGGCGTGGTCAGGAGAAGATTATGGCCGATGTCGCTGCCCCGGAGGAATGGGACAAGGGAGCTGGCATAAAAGTTGTAGATGAATTCTAAATTCCCTCTCAAATCTACTCTCCATTCATAGCAAGTAAGCCGATTGTTCTCCTTTTTGTACACTTAAGACTTTCTTCTTTTTCCAGTATTCAAGTTGCAGATGTCTTAGAAAGCCAATAGTATTTCATTCTTTTCTGTGGCAGGGTTTCACTGGAATTGAGATTTGGGGGGGAGGGAGAGAATCATAATTTTGTTGGTCCAAAGTGTCTATCTCTCTAGATCATATATTTGTAATTCCTTTTAGTTCATTTAGCTCTTAAATTGAGGGAAAATTTGCTTTACTCAGTTGAAATCTTAACAATTTCATCTCAATCATGGTTTGGTTTGTCTAATGGTTTATAAGAGCCATGTAAATAATAAAGGTCTTAAAGAGAATGAGTTTAAGCCATGATGACCACCTACTTAGAATTTAATATCCTATGATTTACCTTAGCAACTAAATGTAATAAGGTCGTGCGGTTGTCCTGTGAGAATAGTCGAGGTGCTTGTAAGTTGGCTCGGATACTCACGGATATAAAAAAAAATAAATCAATAATGTAGCCTCCTGCAAATTGTTGGGTTTTTAATACATTATCTTGGAAGATATTTAGATGATTTTGCCGGTTAACACTCTGTCCCTTCTCATGCATTGTTGGATCCCACTAATTAAATTTCCGACATGGTTTCGTGCTAATCAATGAATGAGCGTTTGAAAATATTTTTCATCTCTCTCTGAAAATGTTTGCAGTTTCTGTAGTTGCAGGGGAATGTTATCAATTTACACCTGTTCCCACGTTGGATTACAGAGTCAACTGCAAGTTATCAGAGTTCAGAGATCATAGAGGGAATCATTGTCTTGCTGGAAAATTGTCACCTCGTGATAAGCTGACTCATGACAGATTTGGGTTTGTGTAAGATTGAAAAATTTTCATTCCCAATTACATATTTGTTAAAAAAACTGAGGTTAGAAGAAAAAGAAATGCTCATTCAATTCTTTGCTAGGTGTTTTAACTACTATGAGATGGCCTAATGATCATTAAGGCAAAGGAAAAAGTTTTAGTACTATAAGAAATTTGGTTTGAGCTCATAATGGCTACCAATCTAAGATATTGAAATACTATGAGTTGTTTGACATTCAAAAGTTGTAGGGTTAGGTGGATTGTCTTGTAAGATTAATTGAGGTACTCGTAAGCTGACTTAGATATTTATATTATAAAGTGAACCATTGTATGTAGCAGTAGAACTGAATTCGACATTGACCCAAATTGCAAACAAAGAAAAGAAAAAAAGGATTAGAATTGAGTTGGTTTGATTATTGCCACGTAAAGAATAAAGGGCTTAGAAGAAAAGAGTTCAAGTTATGGTGACTATCTTAAGGATTTAGGTTAAATTATAAATTTGGTTCTATGGTCTTGAGAAAGTTAGAATTTAGTCTCTATGATTTTAAATGTTAGAATTAGTTCTTATGGTTTGATGAAACCCTAAAAAATAGTCTATACTATAGAGACTTTGTTTTAGGGTTTTATCAAACCGTAGAGACTATTTATGAGGTTTTATCAAACTATAAGGATGAAATTCTAACTTTTAAAACCATAGGGACTAAATTCTAACTTTCTTCAAACTATAGGGACTAAATTTGTAATTTGACTTAAGATTTAATATCTTATGAGTTATCTTGACAATCAAATGTAGTCGGGTCAGATGGTTGTCACGTGAGAATAATTGAGGTGCATGCAAGCTAGTAAAGACACTCACGGATAAAAAAAAAATTGAAGAGAATTTAGTTGATTTGGCTTTATACATCTTTAAATTAAAAATTTCTTGACCAGTCTAACTTTTGTTGATTCGACCCATTTGGCTTATTTGGTTGATTCGATTTCTAAAAAATGTTGATTATTTTGGTCAAATTTAATTTTTGTGAAAAAATAAGCCAAATTTGAACTCCTCAGAAGGTGAATGCAGTAGAGTTCACTAATTCTATGAGTTAAACACCGACAATAACTTTTAAACAAAGTTTTGACAGCAAGAACAATGCTTTCGCGAAGCCTGTTGCAGAAGTGCTTATTTGGACATAAATAGATGTGTGAATGTTTTTAGTGAAAATTACCTTAGAAATAAACCATTTTAATCTTTGGTTTTGTACTCTTAAAAGAAATTTTAAGGTAATTTTTGGTTAAACATTTGAGGTAAAAACACTATAAGGAGCGGTTTGGAGCATTGAGTGAGTTATAATAGTTTGTAGAGTTACAAAACTCAACAAGTGGAAATCAATATTAATTAGGGGAGGAATTGACATTATTGGAGTTTGAACACAAGACCTCCTGCTCTGATACCATATTAAATCACCAATCAATCCAAAAGCTTAAACTGATAGGTTATGATAAATTTAATTATATCAACACTTCAACACTTCTAATAAGTGTTTTCTCATAAAATGCTTTAAAGTGTTTTTGACTTTTTCTAAAAGTTATTTTAGGTTACTTTGAAGCATGAAAATAGGTTAAATTATTAAATACACCCTTGAACTATGAGATTGGTTTCAATTATACCCCCAAACTTTGAAAAGTTTCATTTTAATCCTTGAAGTTTGAAGTTTGTTTCAAAATGACTCTTGAAGGTTTTTTTTCGTTAAATTCATGAATAAAAAATAATGTATTTGCATTTGTATTGTTGCTTATGTGAATAGATGAACATATACTTGGAAAAAAAATAAAGATACATGCAAACACGTCATTTGTCGTTCATATTTAACGAAAAAAGTCTTCAAGGATTGTTTTGAATCAAACTTCAAACTTCAAGGGTTAAAATGAAAATTTTCAAAGTTTAGAAGTATAATTAACCATAGTTCATGGGTATTTTTAATAATTTAACCCATGATAAACTTTTCATTTTGGCAAAAGTACTTTTAACTATGTTAAAAGTATTTCGAAGCATAGATTAGATATACTTATATACTACAATAAAGTTATTGCTGAAGGAGCCTTCAATCCATGCCAACTTGAGTGTATCATTCTAATATCTTATTTATATAGCATTTTTCTTGAAGGTATGATGCCTCCATGTTGATAATAAGATAACCTCATCAACTTAAGCTTCAATCAATATCTACTTAAGCTTCCTTCAAATTAAAAGTTTAACCAAACCTCACATTTTTTATATAATAACCATGAAGTTAAATTACAAATTTAGTCTCTTAACTCTGTTCTTTATTTAGTCACTAAAAAATAAAAAATTTCAATGTATTTATGAACTTTAAATTATGGTTTTATGCAATCAATGTCGTTGTTGACTAAATGTATCAGATAATAGTTGGTTGATTTGGTATAATGTGATAGGCAAATGAGATTAGAAAAAATGGGTAGCTACACAAAATAGAGTGACACGATCTATAAAAAGTATTTGATATAATGACATGTTGTACATATCGCTTTAAAGTTTAATAGCTTAATAGCTAAATAGACAAATCTTTTCAAGTTTATAAACAAATTTTGTAATTTAACCCAACAATAATTCTTTTTTGACTGGGATTCATTGGGCCTCCCATTGAGCTTAAGCAATTATTTGATGCAAGTTGAAGATTGCTCAGATTGATAAGAGAACTCACATGGGTCCCATTACCTTTGAAACTGTCTTCTAGTTCTTATCATTTTCCTTTGGTCAGAGCTTAAAATTTTCTATTTTATTTATTTATTTGTTTTGTAGGCAACATCAATAATAAATCTATATAATATAAAAGCATATTTGAAGATCTAGATGTTGGCATTTAGTTTGAAAATTTTAGTTTACAAAAAAGGGGAAACGATATATTGTTTTTTTTTCCCTTTTAATTAATTCATTCTAAGTTTGAAAAAAGGTATGATGTGCACATCGTGGTTTTAGATGAAGTACTTTAGTACTAATAAAGTTATAATTAGATTTGGTACTATTTATTAATCTTAATTAACACTAAATTGCCATTATCTCAAAAAAATAGTAAGACCTATAAATTATAATATTAGACATGATAAATAGTGGAAAGTTATTGAATCATCACTTTGACCTCAAAACTTTTAAATGCTATATATTAGTATTTACACATTACTTAAAAAACTATTTTAGTCTTTGTTGATTTGTCATTAATCAACACAAAATTTAAATCCTTTTACTAATTACACTTGATCTGCATGTAGTTTTAAACCCTTTAAACATTTATTAATTAAAGGAATGAATAAATGACATGCTTAAGTGGGTAAGAAAAGGAAAATTTGGACCATAATTTTCTAAAGATGTTACTAAAAATCCCAAATCAAATCTCTCACTCTTCCTTAAATTCAGTAAACTTTGCAAGGATTGAGTTGGCAATGAGAAAATATAAAAATTATTATTTTCAAATGACTCCCTAATAAAATATGAATGCTTTCATTACATTCAAAGCCAAATTGGATAATATATAAAGACTCTAAAGATCTCTTTTATCTCTCATTTTCTCTCAAAACATGGAAGCTCTTCCTTTCTTTGTTGGAGTGATAGGTAAAAGAGAAAGCAAAAAAATATTTTTCTTCCTAATTCATTCTTTTTTTTTTTCTTTTATATATTATGCATTTCACAATAACTCATATTGCATTTTCCCTTTTCAGGAAACATCATCTCAGTCTTGTTCTTCCTTTCTCCCTTGTAAGTTCACCACAAATTTTCGCCATGTTTCATAACGATTTTGTTTTTGGTTAATTCGATTTCTATTTTAAAAAAATTAAGCTAACACAATTTTATCTTTTAAGCTGGCCTGTAAGATTGTTTTTCAAATTCAAATAAAATTTTAAAAGAGTTTATATTAAGTGAAAAATTCAACCCTGAAAAAAAAAAGTTCACGTTTGATAATTAATTTGTTTTATTTTATGAATGTGTGCACGTTTTTTCCATAATTTTTGAAAATTGGAAAACGATATGAGGATAAGTAAATAAATCTAATTTTTAAGAATAAAATACAAAAACGACAAATATAAAAAATGTAATTTTTTTTGTTGGAGTTCAACAACACGTGAGAGTAGAGATTCGAACATTTGACCTTTTGGTTGAAGATATATGCCTTAACCAGTTGAACTATGTTCAACTCAGGTTGACATAGTTCAACTCAGGTTGACATATTAAACAGGTTGTTAAAAGTAAAAGAAAAAAAAAAGTAAATGAAAAAATTTATTTTTTTTTCATCCATATTTTGAGATAGATGAATTAATCAATGGGTGTTATGTCATGATTTTGTGCAGAAAAACATTTTGGAGAGTGTTGAAGAAAAGGTCAACTGAAGAATTTGACAGTCTTCCTTATGTTTCCACTTTCCTCACAGCTTCTTTGTGGGCTTACTATGGCCTAATTAAGCCTGATGGCTTTCTCATTGTCTCTGTTAATATCTTTGGAATTTCCCTTCAAATTTGTTACCTCACCATTTTCCTTCTATTTTCACCTCCAAACATGAGAGTATGTCCTCACTCGTCGATATCCGATTCTCGTCGTTATGTATTCTCGTTACCTTCATGGCTTGAATTTGCTTTTCGACGTCCTTGAACTTCTATCTGCATCTTTGTATATTTTGATTCCTAAACTTTTAAAAATTTAGAAGAAAAAAATTATTAAGTTGATATTATTATGATTTGATCTGTTGTTGTTGTTATTAATTATGTTTTCATATTTGTAGGTTAGAACTGCAACTCTAGTGGCAATTTTTGATGTTGGATTTGTGGGAGGAACAATCTTGGTATCGTATTTGATGTTACATGGAAATTCTCGAATCGATGTCATTGGATTTATTTGTGCTGCTCTTAACATTATGAATTGTAGTTCTCCTCTTGGAATAGTGGTTGGTAAACTTTCTCATTCTATCAAAATTTATGGTTTTGAATGAAAATTTGATATTTCATGACTTTTATATTAAAAGACTGTATATGAATTTTCCTATGTAAAGTTATAGATCAATTTAAAACATGCTGTAGGATTAATTATAAGTGATTTGAAAACAACTTTCTAATTTTTAGAACAAAAATTCATTTTTGTTATAACTATTTTATAGAGAACCTTTTTTTTTTTTTTTTAGTTTATTTTCACAAGCAACTATTTTGTAAGATTAAAGTGATCATTTCTTCTAAAAATATGAATTTATAAATAGTGACTTCAAATTATTATACGAAATAACTTTAATATTTGCAAGCCATTTTTGTATAAATAGAATGCTAAAACAAGCGTGAGCCACGTTTCTCATTTACAACTCGTTTGTTTCAATTGCTTCCTTCTTTAAATATGCTCGTTTTTTTGACATTATCATCTTTTTTTTACTTTTTCCAACCTCGTATAATTAATGTCAATTATCATTGAGAAATTTACAATAATATTATGATGTAGAGAAAAGTGATGACAACTAAAAGTGTGGAGTATATGCCATTCCTTCTTACTTTGTGCATATTTTTGAACTCTGGGGTTTGGACTTTCTATGCTGTGCTTGTCAAAGATCCCTTCATTGGAGTAAGTTTTCATTCTCTTTTTTGATATTTTCATACATTTTCCAACACCAAAATGCTTAATACCTAGTTATTATGCCCCTTTTGATGTTCGATGACCCGAATTAATTGTAGCAATGTTCTTGTCGATATTCGTCATAGAACATTTCATTAAATCTCGTATGCTGACATGAAATTAATAACAAAAAAAGAAAATAATTCTTGATATTCTTGTTGATATTCATCATAGTACATCTCATTAATCTTGTATGTTGAATATGAAATTAATGACAAAAAAAAAAAAAAAAAAGAAGAGATAATTCTTGAGTTAATTTGAACAACTTTTAACCTTAAAAAGTGGTCAAATTAAGTTTTATTTATTGAGTGTTGGGACCCCTGTTTGAAATGACTTTCTTAATGCTTAAAAAAATGTTCTTAAATGAAAAAAAAATATTTTTAAGAACTTCAAAAGTCATTCCAAACGTGCACTTATTGTACTTAGACAAAGCTATCCTTGATTGTGCTATTCCTATGGTTGTATCTAAGTTATTAGAATGTTTCAATATTTGATTAGAGCTTTTTTTTTTGGACATTTTTGTAGTTGGGCATAGATTTAGGTGTTCTATTAGAAACTTTTTAGCTTTGTTTTGGGATGAATATATTAATTTCTGAATTTATTCAAGCTCATAGTTCAATTTGATGAAATCGAGATCTCAACATTAAAATTGACTTGATTAGGTTAAAAAGAAAACAGTCTTTCTCTAAACTTTTCCTTCAATATCATCTTTCCCCTTTTGATATTTTGTTCAATTTCTATTGCATGTAATGCAATAAAATAAATCTCTTGTGTAGGTACCCAATTTGATTGGATTCCTTCTAGGAGTCATGCAATTGGTAATCTATATCATTTACATGAATGAGTCTAAATCATCCAAGATCACTCTCTCTCACACCAAAGAGGATCATTCATTGCTACATGAGCATCTTCTTCCACCACCTTTCGATACGATGCGGTTTTCAAAGACCGAGCAAGTTTGATCTTTTATCGCGTCATTTACAATAAAACTCGAGCAAGATAGTTTTGAAATTTTCAACGTGATTCACACCAATGTGACTCTTGCCCATATATTAAGTCGACATGAATTCTTAAATTTTAATGGGTCAATGTATATGTCAATTGAGGCATGAATCCAAAATTATTTAATTAGATATTCGCAACTTAGCAGGATATAACTTTATCATTTACTTACGTGCCACATGTTTAAAAGTAATTATTTTTCTTTAAGGACATGTTTAGGAATGATTTTGAAATGGTTAAAATCACGTTTGTAATGTTCAAAATTACTCCGGTCAAAACATGCCTTTAATAATTCAAAATCAACTTCATACATAAAAATTGATTTTGAATAATTAAAATCATGTTTAAGAGAGTGGTTTTGTATACGAAAAAACTAATTTTAACCATTTTAAAATCACTTCCAAACATCCCTCGAGAGGAGAACAAAATAGCGCATGAGTTAGCAGCTTTGACATCTTCTTCAGGGCACTCTTTGATTTAGAAAGATGGTTTTCTAGAGGACGTTCTTTCCCTTATTCTTGAGAGGAATTCGAGGTTGTAGTTGTAGTTCGGGTGGTTAATATGTCCCAGGTTCAAAAAAATAAAAATAAAAATGAGAATTGTCTTTCAAAACAAATGCTTAGTTACTAATTTATGGGCTTTGCTTTAAGATAAGAGAAAAAGAGGCCTACTTAGTGTTCAATGGGCCTTTCATGTGGATCCACTCAGTTCACTTGAGCTTTGGCCAGATTGCATATAATTAAAAAAGAAGAAAATGTTGTATATATCATTCTCATTTCTCATGCACTTGATTTCAATTATGAGATTTTCTTTTTCATTCTAAATCATATCTTTAAAATTATAACATAACAAATGTTTAAGTGAGGAATCGAAGCTTTGACCTATAAAATAGGTTATTAATATAATAACTAGTTTAGTCATATTCAAGTTGGTCTTGATTGACCTAACAAATTTAAATAGAACATTAAATTGAAAAAAAGTGCTTCAATCGATTCAAACTACTTACAATTGAAGTAATTTGAGTATACAAAAAACTAAACTGCCACTTAGAAAATAGAGACTATTACAATCGTAAAAGGGTATTAATTTAAGTATTAAAAAAATTGGTATAAGAAAGAGAATCTACCTGTTGATATTGACTCTTACTAATTACTTGACTTAAGTGGGAGATTACAAATTTTCTTTTATCATTAAATTTTGAAATCTAGTAATAGTATCATAAGCATCAACTTGTCTATTTTCAATGACTAAATAAAAAATAATCTCAATATGTCTTATTTTGGTTAATTTTACATCGTTGAAATCGTCTTAATTTTCACTATAATTTTTACAATTTTTTTTTTTGAAAATTATTAGACAACATAATTATTATTGTTGGAATAGAAATTTTGGCCAATCAAAAATTGCCACGTCATTACCCAACATTGATGACGAAATTATATTTAATTAGGGATTAATTAAATTAACAAGAATCCCTAAATTAAATTAAGGGAAATCCAAATATGCAATTGGGTTATATGAAATTTGGCCCGATTTCAGACAAAGTCCAAATGGGAGGCCCTAATCGAGCAAAGTCTAGGCCCAAGGTCAATAAGGTTCAGTCCATAGGAGTTTGGACCTAAAGTCTACTAGGCCCAGTCCAACAGTCAGCTCAAGCCCATCTGGGGGCCTGGGGAACTCTATAAATAGAGAGCCCCTTCCTCCATTTTGGAGGTTCAGAAGTTGAAATTCTCTAGAGAACTTAGAGAGAATTCAGAAACAAAGACCAGAAGACTCCCTAAACTCTTGAAGATCAAACACTCTCTGACCCTTGAAGACTTGGAAGATCGAGAACAAGCTGCAAAGCTGTCGAGACAAATCTACATTCGAGAACAAGCTGCAAAGCCCTCGAGACAGATGTACATTTGAGAGAAAGAATTAGAGGAACAAATTAGAGATTGTACTCCACTACATTCAAATTAATACAAATTAAATTCATTTACACGTGTCTCATTTCTCTTTTGTAAACAATTATAAAAAGAAAATCATTTTTAGAACGTAAGGATGTAATTACGATTACTTTAAACTTCAAACATGTATTTTTGCAATTGTATTTATCAAATATAATTGACTCTCTCCTTTTTTTTTTAATATTTATATATCTTTCTTTTATTTTGTAAATACACAAATGTATTGAAACAATATTCTAGGTGTTAAACTATAATTTCTCATTTTTTCAAAAGATCAAAAAAGTCCTATTAAGGTCAAAGTGAGCTCGATGGTAATTTATATGTACCATTGACCAAAATGTTAGAGATTCGAATTTCCTACCTTCATTTAACTTTAAAAAAAAAAAAGATAAAAAGGTTAACTTTTCTTTTAGATGCAACAAAAAGTCATCTTTATGTACTAAAATAATAATAATAATAATAAAGTCATCTTTCTAATGCATTTCTCTCTCCCTCACATTGATTAAAATGAGACGTAAAATATATTCTCAATTTGGAGTTGTATCGTTTTGCTTTATTTTGTTCAGTTGTGTATTTGTCCACTTCTTTTTGTCATATGCTTGTCATATTGTGCATTATATCATCGTTTTTTTAGTACAACAGATATGAGATAGAGATTTGAACTTTCGACTTTAAGGAGAGAAATACATGTTTAACGGTTGAACTAATTATTGTTGAAGAAAACCATAATGTAATTATTGTGCCGTGGGATACCACTGCCTTGAAAGCAAATTCGGCACGACCTCGGTGCTAATCGTGTTCTGCCAGTTGCTCCCTAAGGTTAACACAACACTCACCTCGAACGTGCACTCGTTAGAGGAGGATTGGAATCAAATAAATTTGCTCAGAATACCAAAAGACTAAAGCAGATCGGAAAAACCAAGGAAGAAGATGGAAGAAAATTGTCCCTGTTTTTCTCAATCTGGATCAGTATTTGAATAGAATAAATAAAACGTTTGAAGGAAAGAGGGAGTTATTCTAAAACGGTAACAAAAATTGGATAGAAAGGTAATAAAAAACGGTAACAAAAATGAGCAGCAGCAGCAGCACACATGTGGGGAGAGATTTTACTACCACTCTATCCACATTTTACAAACCCCCAAAGATGCTCTAGTATATAAACCCACTTCCCAACTTAAAATCTTTCAATGTGGGACAACACCATTCTATCTCTTGCAAATACTTATAATGGACCAAAGGCCCAAAGTCTATTGTAGTCATTTCCAACACTAATTTAGTTAATGACGTTAACAACACAATTTAAATAATAAAATTACAATTGAAAGTTGATTTTAAAGTTTAGAGATTAAGTACACAGAAATCATCGTTCACAAAGTAAACTTATCCTTTAATTTTATTTTTCAAAGGGAAAAAGGATATTGAAAAGAAAAATTCAGTTAAACACACGTGGCATTTCTTGATTTGTCATTTATTACTAAGTGGGCATGCCATTAAAGGAACCGTTCAAAATACGCGGTTTTCCCAATTTGCCAAAATGGAGGAAAAAAAACAAGAGAAAAAAGATTGGACTATTTCTTTAATTTATTCTTTATATATATATATATATATATATATATATATATATACAACAATTTTGGCCCACTATTTCCCTTTTTATCTTTTGACGTTAGGAGGGGGTAATTTTAGGAATAATGTAGTTTTAATAAAAATTGACAAAATTAAGGTAGTTTTGAAAGCCAAAAAGATCATAGCTCAACTGACATATTGAATGTGTTAACGACCACGAGGCCTGTGGTTCAAATCCCCCCAACCCCTATTGTACTCAAAAAAAAAAAAAAAAAGGTGCCCCAACTGACAGGTACTTGTGTATCACGTACACGATTTACTTTTTTTAAAAAAATTAAACTTATATTTCTTTTTATTTTTGTAATTAAACTTATAAAATATATTTTCAAAATTCGAGATTGGAATTAAAAAAAAAAAAGGAAAGTTATCTGAAGTATTTAAAAATTGTGTGCTAGTCTATTGAAATGAAATAAGTATTTTTTTTTGCAAATAATGAAATTAGATCGAAAAAAAAAAACCAAAATCATGAATCAGTCCAAAAGCATATAAAATAATCCAAATCCGCTCACCCTAAAACTAATAAAAAAATCATAGTACAAAAAAAATATAGATCAGTCCAAAAGAATACACAATAGTCCAAATTAGCCCAAAACTATAACTAGATTCATAGATATGATAAAAAACATGTAGATCGGTTCAAAGTTAGTCTAAAAACCATGTAATCTGTCTAAAATAAGTTTAAAAAACACGTAGATCTATCCAAAATAAGTATAAAATAAAAGATCAATTAAAAAAAGAGTCTAAAAATATAAATCAATAAATCAATCTAAAAAACTTAACACTACATAAATCTAGCTCAACATTCACATATTCAAAGAATGAAAAGATTTTTTTTAAAAAAAAACAAACAAACTGTGTGTGATGACAACTGATGAGGACAACAACGACGGCATAAGCGATTCGTGGCTGGTGGAGGAGTGGCGACAGAGGGAAGCGACGATGCACGTTGGGCTAGAGAAAGATGCACATAGAGAGCAGCAGCGGGGAGCACCGAACTCGCGTACCTAGTACGCATGTTTTAACCCTAATTCGTGTACATGGTACGCGTGATATAGATGGAACTCGTGTACGATGTACATGAGTTCCGTGTCACTCCACATGGCCTCCAGGCATGTGCTGGCGCGACATGTCAGCTAATCCGCAGCCTGAGGCCGCGATTCAATAAAGAAAATGTGTACGTGGGTCACGAATTAGCTAATTTGCGATCTATGTACACGATTTAGCTACCCCATTTATGGAATTAGTTTTAAAACTACCCTTTTTTTTGTCATTTATTTCTTAAACTACATTATTTAAAAAAAATCCCGTTAGGAGAACATAATCTCACTCATATCTTTTTTCTTTTATTATTATTATTATTCTTATTATTTTGAAGAAGGAAGATGAGTTGAAAGAATCCTCTGATAAGAATCGAGTATCAGGAAAGATTCATTTTGATTTTTTTAAACTTTTTAATGAATTAGTTAAAAGATTACGTTGTTTAGTGTTTTTTTTATAGATAAGCTAATGTTTATATTTTTTATTAGTTTATATTTTTAGATATTTCTTTGGTTTAACTTTGCATCAATTTGGCATGACCATTGCTAATTCGAGCATAGCTCAATTGATTAAAGTATTATAACATCGACCAAAAAGTTAGAGATTTAATTAAATTCCTACTCCAACATGTTGTTGAACTCGAGGAGCAGGAGGGGGGAGCTTGGCTTGAACATTATAGTTGAGACTGATTTTGTTACTTAGACAATTGAAATAAGCGACGATATGCTTATTGCTCAGATGTGACGCCGTACCAAATTGTTTTGCGAGTAAAGCATCACACTCACACACCATTAGGATCTCTGTATTAATTGTCATCATGTTTTATGCTTCTCTTATGAATCATGGTTAAGGAAGTTTCTAATTTGACAGTGGTCCTACCCACTACTTAGTACTCAATGCAATTTATGGTAGAAGTTTCAAACAACTACTTCACGTTATGTCCTCATCAATTTTCTATCATGATAGTGACCCCTTTAACCTTATAAATACATGTGTGGGTTTTTATATTAGAAATGACTGAACATTGACGTAGATTTTCACATACTTGTGTCAATGCAATATAATGTTTAGATGTGGAAACGAGGACACAATTGAATTCAAAGTGAAGGTAAAAAATATATTTTTTCTCTTCGATATATAATTTTATATATTATTATTCCTTGTTCTATTCCCATTTTAGGGGAGATATAGCTAATTTTCATTAGAGATATAATCAAATGAAAAGTAAAATTTTCCTATACCTACCTATTTTAAAATATGAGTATTGAAAGCCCTTAATGAATGATTGGAGTTACTGGTGGTTGATTGGACATTGAATAGGGTTTGGTCCGTTGGGATTAATATTTAAAGAAAGAAGAATGTCAAAAGGAAACAACTTCTTTTGTATTATATACTTTTTCTTTTTTATTTAAAGAGATTCCATATATAACGTTGGTTTTCTTTAAATGAAGTTTTATCAATTACGCAATGAATAAACTTTAATTATTGTCAAAGCGAGTATAGTTCAACGGTAATTGACATGTACTATTCGACCAAAAAATTAGAGGTTTAAATTTCCCACCTCCAAATGTTGTTGAACTTACACAACAATAAATTGTTATCTTGATTATAAACTAAGTGAAATGACCAATTTGAACATAATTTAATTGATTAAGATATATATTTTTGATTAAGAGGTCACATTAGAAATAAGGTAAATATTTTTTAAACTCAAATTATAAATTTTTAATCAACTAAACTTTATGTCAAAATTTATACACGAGGAAGAGGCCAAATTATTGACCGTCTCCCTTTCAAGCTCTCCTTGTTCAATTAAGATTCTTCATCAGTTTGAATCTTTCCAAAAGAGAAGACTAATTAATTAATTTAAACAGTCAGAGATTCAGATTGGTATGAATGAACATCTATTACTTAAAGGAAATTTTTGTAATGATGGTAATAATGGAAACCAATTCACAACAAAACACATCCATGTCCAAATTCCAAATTTCCTTAGGTGCGCCATTTCGCTATCCTGCGCCGGTCAGCCCTCATTTGAAAATTTCAACCAAAAAAAGGGAAAATAAATTGAAAGATAGGAAGAAACACCTTATCCCTCAATATCGATCCATTTTCAGAGCTTGATGCTCTCAAATTTGTCTGTAAATACCTCTCTTTCTCTCTCTCTCTCTTGTGGGTTTTCTTCGTTTTTTCCCCCCGAGATTTTGTGAATCGGAATCTTTACGTGTAATTGTTGCTTGGCTTCTCTGTGTTGACCCATTTTCTCTTTCCTGTTCTTCTATCTGAAAAGTTGTTGGGGGGTTCTTCTTCTTCTTCTTCTTGTTGTTTTTGTTGTGTGAATTCGTTGTATCGACTTTGATTTGATTCTGTGCCTTTTTTGAAGAGTTGGGTGTTTACTTTTCTTCAATTTGGAAGATACCCTTTTGATCTCTCTTCAACTTAAAACAAGCCAATACTAATTTTCCTTCTTTTGAAGAGCCGAATTCCTTGTTTAGACAGGCTAACTTGAGCCATTAGGGCAAGTTCTAGGGCAGAGAAGTTGATATTCTGGTGTAAATCTTGGAGGAAACTGTGAGGATGATGACAATGGAAGGAATGGAAAAGGGGGTTTTGGATGACATAATTAGAAGGCTGTTGGAAGGGAGAGGGGGCAAACAGGTTCAGCTTTCAGAGGCTGAAATCCGCCATCTCTGTGTCAACGCCAGACAAATATTCCTCTCTCAACCAAATCTCCTTCGCTTGAGTGCTCCTATTCGCATCGGTGGTCAGTCTTCATTCTCTCTCTTCTTCTGTTTCTTTCATTTGTGGATTCTAATGTTTTCTTATGCTGTTTTGGACATGGCTATGGTGAATTGTTGTTTGTATGTATGTTTGGTTTTAAGTTTTTACAGGTGGGGTGGGGGATTTGAACATCTGACCTCCTGATGGAGGGTATGTGCCTTACCTGGTTGAGCTATGCTTAGGTTGGAGTTTGGTTTGAAGTTTTGATAAGCCTGAGTTTTGTAGCTGGGAGTTAGAAAATCTGGAATTGTGAAGCTTGAAGTTAGTGAATCTGGACTTAAGTTTATGTAGTCTATGTTTGGTTATGTGATTGTGATTTGTAAGGGTTAGTGTATAGTTTGTGGTGGGTTTTGAAGGTTTTGGTGTATGGAGTTGGTAGAATTGACAAACTTGTAGTTTGGATGAATAAACCTGCGTTATGTGGGCTTTGATTTTATAAGAGTCAATGGAGTTGGTAGGCTTGATCTATGTTTGGTTTGTGCTTAGAGTTAATGTATGGTGTAGTGTGGCTTGCAAAAGTTTCAGCTATGGAGTTTGTAGAACTAGTGAATGTGTAGATTGGATGAGTAAATTCACATGTAGGCTCGATTTTGTAACCAAAACTATATAAACCCAGCATGCAGGATTTCTTTTCATTTCTTCAATGAAAAAGTTTCGTTTCTTGTTAAAAAAACCCAACCTGCAAGATAAACATTAATTAAACACTACCTTAGGGTATTTGCCAGTGTAATCTAGATGAATCAAGCTTTCGTGCATCCCGAATGCTGTACTTTTGATGCAATTTTCGCTTTTTTGTTTGATATTTTAGCTTCCTTTCATAAACTAGGGAATGAGCTTGAAAGGATAAATAAAAAAACATCCAATTCTTTTGAATTATAACCTCATTTCATATGCTGGCTTTCGTTAAATCTGGGCTCTGCTGGCTTCTTACAGGTGATATACATGGTCAATACAAAGATCTTCTTAGACTATTTGAATATGGTGGGTATCCCCCTTCTGCAAATTACCTCTTTCTTGGCGATTATGTTGACCGAGGGAAGCAAAGTTTGGAAACAATATGTTTACTTTTGGCCTATAAAATAAGGCACCCAAATAAAGTATTTCTCTTGAGGGGGAACCATGAAGATGCAAAGATCAACCGAATCTATGGTTTCTACGACGAATGTAAAAGGAGGTTTAACGTTAGGCTTTGGAAAATATTTACTGATTGTTTCAACTGCATGCCTGTGGCTGGACTTATTGACGATAAGATCCTTTGTATGCATGGAGGATTATCTCCAGATTTGAAAAGTTTGGATCAGATTACGCAGCTTCCGAGGCCTACTGAGATTCCTGACACTGGTCTTCTCTGTGATCTGCTTTGGTCCGATCCTGATCCTAGTATTCAGGGATGGGCAGACAGTGATCGAGGCGTTTCATGTACCTTCGGACCAGATCGAGTGGCTGAATTCTTAGATAAGAATGACCTTGATCTCATTTGTCGCGGTCATCAGGTAAACATGCCTTTTCATGAAGTTTAATACTAACTTTCTATATGAAATGTTGCCTTTTCTGTTTCGAAGCTTTTTTTTTTTTTTTTTTTGTAGTTTATAGAGACTGCACATGTCGACGAGGAGTATAAATGGCTAATATTTCCATCTTTCTTTTTGTAATCACCATTACGAAAATTGTTTTTGCAATCAAACTAGGATAAACATATTTGGATTGTCACTGTTGATATCGTTGGCATGCCATGGAAATCGTCTATGATTCAAATATATCTATATGATAGTCTAGTATAATACTTTTGGATATCGTTGCATTGAAGAGAAAAATCAAATTGTTTCGATCATTTCTGCGCTCAAATGTGCTTTGTCCTTCTTAGTTCTTATCCAGCTGTTTAGATTTTTGAGTTCTTTTCATTGTATTACACAGGTGGTGGAGGATGGATATGAATTCTTTGCCAAAAGAAGATTGGTCACCATATTTTCTGCTCCAAACTACGGTGGAGAATTTGACAATGCAGGTGCTCTATTGAGCGTCGATGAATCTTTGGTTTGTTCTTTCGAGATATTAAAACCCGAGCAAAAAGCATCAGGAAGTAGTTCAGGTGTAATTCTTAAGAAGGTATGATACCGAACATCTTCATCTGACATTTTACTATCGATATCGGTTCAGCATTGCCAAATGGAGCTTGTTAAGATTGTTGTGTTGAAAGTTTTCTCTATCTTTTCTTGAGCAGCCTCCCAAAATTGGAAGAGCTTGATTACTTTGGAGTTCCTTTTCGATCCTGGGAAGCCGAAGACCAAGCTTGAGTTGTTTTGGAGACAACGGAGTTGTTCGTGCCCTGCACTTCATAGTTTTCAAGATTGTAATGACCATGCCGGAGGTCTGTCGATTGAAGCTGTAAAAATCGAGCATGTCTCTGTCCCGTTATCCGAACAGGTGGTAGATTTCAATGGAGTCTCCAATGGTTTGCTGAAGTTGTGTGTGTAAAGATGGAAGGCAGTGGTTCAGAGTTCTTTTGAAATGACTTGAAAGAGAGATGATTCTTCTATGGTGATTATAAGTGATTGAGTGAATTTCTAATGTTATAATATCCTGTTGAGAATCTCTCCTTTTTCTTTTTTTCAATTTGATTAAATTTCACAGGTTTCTTTTCCTTTTTGTTTGGTTTGGAAAATTCACCAACAAAAGCATAATTTTAAAGAATATAAAAATATTTATATGGTATATAACATAACAGTATGACATATATTATTAATAAGATTAAAAACACTGTGAAGGTAACAATTTAGTCTATAAAGTTTGTTCGTAACCATTTAGTTGTATTTTTAATTTTATAATACTTTAGTCATTGTATTAATATGTAACAATTTAGTCTATATATTTTAAAATTTGTAACGATTTAGTCCTTATTGTAAAAAATAGTATCAAGATTTAGTTGCATTACTTACACATATAAATCGATAGATTTATTAGGGATCAAATGTGTTTATAAACTACAAAGATCAAGTTGTTATATAATAAAAATTGATATTTAGTCTACTAAAAAAAGTGAAGTAACTTTGATTGAATTTTTTATGGTAGAAGTTTAATTATAACAAATTTTAAAGTTGAGGAACTAAATTATTACATATTAAAGTTGAGTAAAAAGTTACAAACTACATTTAAAAAAAAAAAAAGTTATAAACTACAGTTTAGAAACTAAGGCCTTGTTTGATAACCATTAGTTTTTGAAAATTAAATCTATAAATACTACTTTCACCTATAAGTTTCATGGTTTTATTATCTATCTTTTACATATGTTTTCAAAAATCTAGTCATGTTTTGAAAACTAAAAAAACAAATTTTTGGAATTTGACTAAGAATTGAAATGTTTTTTTAAAAAAAAAAAAAAAAAAAAGATGAAATTCATAGTAGAGAAATGCTAAGAAAACAAGCACAATTTTTAAAAATCAAATAATTAGTAAACTGGCCTAGATTGTTGATTTCATGAAAGTTTGAGACTAAATGTGATTTTTCTCATCTTATTAATACTATGAATAATTTTTTGAATCTTAATTAATTATTGACAATATTGTTCATCTTATTAATACTATGAATAATTTTTTGAATCTTAACTAATTATTGACAATATTGTTTCCACTTGTAACCCGTGTAATTTTTTTTTATCTCGTTGTCTCATTTCCTTTAGTTCCTTATCCATCACGTTATGTAAAATGGTCAAAGTTATCTAATTAGCATATTATATCATTACTTAGCTAACACCAATGTTGGTAAATACTTCTTAATTTGTTCAAGGATTATTTACAAAGTAGTTTTGAACCATAACTGTTTTCTTAAAAGTTCTTTTAATATATGCTCATAGATGATTTTCTTTGTTTAAAACAAATAAAATTA
Source organism: Trichosanthes truncata (assembly GCA_033996785.1). Classification (NCBI taxonomy): domain Eukaryota; kingdom Viridiplantae; phylum Streptophyta; class Magnoliopsida; order Cucurbitales; family Cucurbitaceae; genus Trichosanthes; species Trichosanthes truncata. Next base: position 37,607,125 of record JAWPNB010000004.1, on the reverse strand, counting down.
ATCTTCATACACACTACTTAAAAGTCCTCTCTTCATAATTGTAATATGCACACTACTTAAAAGTCCTCTCATCATAGGTTGTGAAAACAATAATAATTTTTCAAATAAACACCAATGTAAGCATAACTCAATTAGTTTTAGACATTATCATCTCAACTAAAAAACATAAGTATAGCTCAATTGATTAAAACATTATAACTTCCACTAAAAAGTTAGAAGTTCCAATCCTTACCCCCACTTGTTGAACTAAACAAAATTCTCTAACAAACTCTAATAATATAGGACTTCTTTTTTGCCACAATGAGCTTAGCTCAACGGTAATTGGCATGTACCCTGGTCCGAGGTTCGAATCCCCCTATCCTGAATTGTTGTTGAACTAATAATAATAATAATAATAATAATAATAATATAGTACTTTTTACCTACAACTCTAAGACAAACTTTGTGTTGGATGGAGGGTCCTTTTCACTTCATCATTAAAGCAACATCCCACCATTGAAAGCTCAACCCATTCTCCATTGAAACAGGAAGAGGGGAAAGAAAGCAATCAAATAAATATCAAGACTAAATTACAGAATTTACCAAGTTAATGAAGCTGCTTCATCAGTACACATCAACAAACTCTTATGCTCATCAAAAATTCTTCTACGAGTAAAAATCCTTTTCTACAAAAAGAGAAAATCTGAAACATGGCTGATTTTGACAAGAGATTTATCGTAAATACAATTTCATAGAAATTATCACAATTTCCAGTCCCTACCATTGTACAACTAGATGACTCACTTTTTATCTTCTTTCTTTCAGTTAAATGGAAGGGCAACCATGGCTGCTACTTTTCGAATTTCTGAGTATCAGAACTTGGTGGAGACCAGAGTCAATTTTTCTGCAAATGATGAACCTAAATGAATATAAGCAAAGAGACGAGCGAAAAAAGCAGTGATAAGTCTCGTTTTTTTTTTTCTTTTCGAGTTTATGGAAAAGAGGTATAGTTTTACCTCACAAATTGGCCTAACAAAATGTCTTTAGATGTGAGGTGACAGTCATCTTCTACTTCCTTTCCTGATTCCTTGAGTACCAAGAGAATTCTGACTCACATTTGCTTCTATTTTCTTCGTTGCTCGTTGAATAGCGGCATATTTCTGGCGCTGGCTATGACTTTGCCTTTTGCTGCATTATAGACAGTATTGAATAGAACAGATGAAAATAAAGAACTAGAATATTGTGAATCTTTAACTCCTTCCTGTCCCTTTTTTGAATTTAGCAGCTATTGTTTGCTCGAGTTTGTTAATCCCATAATGTTGACTAACTAATAGTTAGAACTTACGAAAAAAATCAATAACTCACTTATGAGAAAAGTTCTTCTTACATTACATCAATCAGTAACATAGTTTTAACATTTACTTTGATCGATTAATTATTTGATTAAGATCATAAGCCTGTTACTTTTTATTACTAACTACATTTTGAGTCTTACTCATTGCATTACCGGTCCCATCTTGTAGAAGTTAATACCTAAAGCATAGCCATTGACGAAGTTATAAAAACAAAGGACCAAAATTTTGTTCAAGCCTTGAAAAATAAAAGACGTGAAAATGTTTAGCTTCCCCAACCTGGCAAACAGAAGCCCAGCTGAAAGCACCACAGAACCGATCAGCCAAAAAACCCGTTCAAGGAAACTCATTTCTTTCACCCATTGCTGGAAATCCTCTAAAACCCCCAACTGCCCTGTTCTTTGGGACGCCACGACAGATGGCGAAGACTTCCACGAATTAGCAATGGAGTCTAGTCTGGCTTTACTACCATAGCAAGAGGTTTCATCCTTGGAGATCTTAACTGAAAAACCTGCAGCATTGCAAAGCTGTGTGCCATTCGAGACCCATTCAGAAGCCCTGCCACACACAAAGTCATTCACTCCGCAAGGTGCTAGAACCTGAACCATAAAATCTAATCAGGCAGTATATTTAGTCTTACATTGCAGGCAAGGTTCGATTTCATGCTTTTACTTCTCATTATGTTGGTTAAAAGAACATCGTGCATGTAGAAAGATGGAAGTAACCAACTAACATAATTTTAATGAAGTTCCAATCATATTATATTATGAAAATAACAACAAAAAATTACCTGACACCACACATTGAAAGTTAGGATAAAGTATAAATTTAGTCCTCAACTTTGTACATTGTGTTTATTTAGTCCTCGAAGTTCACACCACTAATGGAATATTAATGTAACATGCTGATTAGATAAACGTTGTCTGAGTTGGAATGATGTGCTAGACATCTAAACAGACTGATGGCATACTATCATGTCAATGTTTTGTTGATGGCATTAATAGCTAATACTAAATAGAAGCATAATCTAAAGTTCAAGGACTAAATACACACGTTGTTTACTGTTTAGAGACTACATTTATAACTAAACCAAGTTTTACTAGCAATTAGATGTTGTTTTCTTTTTCCTTCCAAAACGAGTGTCATGATCTACGTGCCTCTAAGACAATCAGTTTTGAAACCTCATATGTGCCTCTAAGAGTATCAGTTTTTAGAAACCTCACATGGTTAAACTTTTCACAGTTATGATGCATACTCCAAGCCTATTTATGACGCATAACCAACCAAAGAAACAAAATAATTTCTAGGTCTCTACCATCTGCTCACCTGTGTTTTAGCATCAACAGAAAAGTAAGCATCAGAGCAAGCTTTGAAGACTCTGTCACAGAAAGAGGCACATATCAGAGGAGGTCCGGGTTGAATGCCAACTTGTGGATCACAAATCGAGCACTCCAGAAGTTCCCATAATTGCAAGCATTCTTGGTTGCCTTCCCCTGTTGAAGCCAGCCTCCTAACGGAAAGCAAAGCCGGGTGCGTTTGGGCTACACCACAGCACGTCTTCTTTCTAAAGACTCGACAAAGCGTCAAATCTTGTGCTTTGTTAACCTTTTTTGGAGGTTTTCCTTCCATTGAGAAGGGTGCAAAACGACCACCTTGTGAAATGCAGACATCATTTGATTCACCTACAAGAAAAACACAATTTTGTAAAACAAGTCTTAATTTGCATTGTAAAAAATAAGAAATAAAGAAGAGGTAAAATAGTCTTCCTCCCAAATAAGCAGGGAAGTACAGCATTGAACAATAGATTCTTAATTCAATATGATGAAAGAATCTAGTGATTCAAATCGGATATGAGATAGATATATAGCTAAAGTTCATAAAAAACTTCTACAACCAAGTCAACCTATAGATTCATAAGAAAGACGAAACTGCCATAATTTTTTGTGTTAGAAAAAATAAAAATCCTTTGCTCAGTGAGTAAAACTTATTAATAGATGGCTGATTTCAGAGATTTAGAATAACAACCATTTTTCCAGATTTTTTTTTCTTTTGATAAGAAACAAAAGAGTAGATAAATTGAAAACAGCATCATCTAATTTCTCAAGTAGAAAATTAAAAACAGGAAGGGTACAAAAACCATAATTATCGTAAGATTAGAGCCCAAGTCGTAGAGCCAAAACCCAGCTGCAATCTCCGGGAAATCAGGCACAATAATCACAATTATCGCCAAATATATTTCAATTCAACACAATTACGAATCATTTTGTAATGAATCTAACATGAACACAAGACTCGAATGGGAACTACGTTGCAGAACAGTCGAAGAAGGAAATCGAGGAAGAAAAGCAAATCAAGAAATGAAGTTTACCAGATGAAAAGGGAAGCAGCAGATTGAAATTTAGCATCATGAATAAGTACAAAATATTTATATTGTTCGTCCTTTGCGCCATTTTAACTCCTTCGGTGCAAATTACAGTTCGCAGAAACGAAGAAAGAAGACGATGCTTGGAATTGCAGAGGGGCGGACTTTTTGGTGCTGATGGATACTCCACAGCCAGAGTCCTTTTTTGTCGATTGGGCCCAAGCCCAACTGTAATTCTCTTGGGCTTAATTTGTTTGAGGCCCATGTGATTTGGGCTCATAATATAAAATAGGCTTCAACTTTATATTAACAAAAACGCTCAATTATAAAAAAATGGGCTAACTACGCAAATGACTATTTTTTATTTCACGTTTTGAAAAATGGTCGAGCCATCTTAATTTTTTAAAAATGGCCAAATCATTATTCATAATTTTAATTAGTAATTATTAAATGACCAGACTACCCTTAACCACTTCCGTGACTAAGATTTCCTAATTATCGGGTAATTAAATTTAATTTAAAACTAAAATCTAAATTTGAATAGACAAATTCAGTAATCTAAACAACAAAAGTTGTTAGGATTCATAAACCAAACAAAAATTCAAAATTCAAACAAATTATCTACAATTCAAACAAAAATACACAACAATTAAAAATTGATTGCATAACAAAAAGATGAAAAAAATAATTAAAATAATAGATTAACAAACCAATAAAATGACATGCAATATAAAATACTAAACTAAAAAATAAAAGTAACCCAAAAACAACGAAGATTAATGTATTTACACATTTTTTTAAAAATATAATTCGATATTTTGAGAAGATACAAGGTACAAATATAATAAAATATAAATAGATTCGGTTTCTTTATTCTAGAGTTTAAATTAGATAATTTGTTATACCTAAGCCTACCATTGTCATTTATCTCTTGAGCTGTGTATGTGCCTGAAATAAATATAGAGTAAAAATCAATTGAACAAAATACCTAATTCCAAACAGATTATCTACAATTCAAACAAAAATACATAGCAATTAAAAATTGATTGCATAACAAAAAGATTAAAAAATAGTTAAAATAATAGATTAACAAACCAATAAAATGGCATGCAATATGAAATCCTAAACTAAAAAATAAAAGTAACCCAAAAATAACGAAGACTAACGTATTTACACATTTTAAAAAAAAAATATAATCCGATATTTTGAGAAGATACAAGGTACAAATATAATAAAATATAAATAGATTCAGTTTCTTTATTCTAGAGTTTAAATTAGATAGTTTGTTATACCTAAACCTACCATTGCCATCTATCTCTTGAGTTGTGTATGTGCCTGAAATAAATATAGAGTAAAAATCCACTAAACAAAATACCTAATTCAAACAGATTATCTACAATTCAAACAAAAATACACAGCAGTTAAAAATTGATTGCATAACAAAAAGATTAAAAAAAAAAAGTTAAAATAATAGATTAACAAACCAATAAAATGACATGCAATATGAAATATTAAACTAAAAAATAAAAGTAACCCAAAAATAACGAAGATTATCGAATTTACACATTTTTTAAAAATATAATCCGATACTTTGAGAAGATACAAGGTACAAATATAATAAATAGATTCGGTTTCTTTATTCTAGAGTTTAAATTAGGTAGTTTGTTATACCTAATCCTACCATTGTCATCTATCTCTTGAGCTGTGTATGTGTTTGAAGAGTAAAAATCAACGGAACAAAATACCTACAGAGAAATACACCGTACATAAAAAAAATAAAAAGTTCGAATACTACCGCGAACTCATCTACCTCTTCAGCTGTGTATGTGCATGAAATAAATATATAGTAAAAATCAACGGAACAAAATACCTACAGAGAAATGCATTATAAATAAATAAAAAAGTACGAACACTACCACGAACCTGGATTTTTATCAATAAGAGCAGCAGAGCAGACATGAATAATAAGCGAATAGAAGGCTCCAGGTGGACCATGAATAGAATCAAAGGCAAGTTCGCTACCCCTCTATGCCTTCCACATCAATGGAACCAACAACCACCTTGTCCTCAACTAACACTCTGCTCTTCATCTTCTTCAGCACTGCCTTCGCCACGCATAGCAACTCAACTCCAAGCCTTGAAGATTCCTACGAATCACCTTCTAAGCTTACAAAAAGCTCTGAATCGTTGTTCGAACTGTCAAAAAGTTGAGAAGTAAGCGACTGAACAATTATGCGCATGAAATTGGCTTGTGCAGTAGTGACGGTGTCATTGGCTTGAGATTTGAGATTTGGACAGAGGAGGATTTTCTTGGGGAGAGAAAACTGAAAAAATACCGATGGCTTAAGATTCAGAGAGAGGAGAGAGAAGGATTGTCTTAGGGAGAGAGAATTTCGGAGAGTGGAGAAGGAAGCAACTGAACAATTACGCGCATGAAATTGGCTTGTGGAGCAGCGATGGTTACCGAAAAAATACCGATGACTTAAGATTCGAAGAGAGGAGGATTGTCTTGGGGAGAGAGAATCGAAAAAATAAGTATAAAGATACTAACTGCAATGTAAATCTTTCAAAATACAAATTAGATATAGTTTAAATAAAATAGGAGAGAGATATTTAGATTTGAAGAGATGAGGATTGTTTGGGGAGAGAGAATTTCGGAGAGAGGAAGATTTTCTTGGGGAGAGAGAATCGGAAAAATAAATATAAAGATAATAACTGCAATGTAAATCTTTCAAAATACAGATTAGATACAGTTTAAATAAAATAGGATAGAGGGAGATTTAGTGTACGAGGACAAAACAAAAAATTGAAAAAAGAAACGCCACACGTGCACCTCACGTGTGGTCATAATTAAAAAGAAAAATTGGATGACCATTAACCAAAACAACCCATTCTTTTTAGCCATTCCTAGAATTTTTCCTATAAAAAAATACCTCTAAACTTTGCCTTTAATTTTAAAAACACCTCTATTTTTAGTTTTGAAATATTTATCATAGGTCAAAGATAATATTGTAATTTTTAAAAGAATGAGAGTATTTTTGAAACTAAAGACATAGCTCATGAATATTTTTTTTATAATTTTAGCCTAACAAAAATTATGGTCGATGGGTTGTTTCACAACCAATATTTCATAAATGTCCAACATCAATAATATTTACATATTTAGCTTTTACTGCTTTTTTTTTTGCTCTTACAAAAATACCTTTCAAAGAATTCACTCTCTCGCATTGACGGGACATATTTTTATTGTATTTTGATTGCTTAAAATATTTCTCATTTAAGAAAAATAAGCTCATCATTAATGTGGTAAATATTATTTTATTGTTAAAAAACTTTCATTATTTCACATTTTTTATTTTATCGTCCCTTTTTCTCCTAATTCTTTTTATCTATTCTCCCATATTTTTCATTTTCGTTTAAAACAATTATTTCATACATTTATGATATATCTAATTTTTGAAAATATAATGTCTTAATTATTACACATAATATTTCATTATTATTATATAATTATGATTTTTGAACATAATTAATCACACACACCCACAGATACACGCATGCGCACACCCAACATTCATATATAATTCCATTTATATCTCATATATACTATGTACATAATTTTTTTGTTTTGCTCATTATAGGCACATATACTGATTTTTTTTTTGTCAACATATAGTTGCAAACACAACAATATAGGCAACGGTATTAAATTAATTATAACCCAACATATATATATATATATCTTTATTGAGATATATATTCCACCGTAGCTATTACATATTTCATCATATACACTCGAAATATTTAGTTATTTGTAAATATATACTTGTTATATTTGTTCGTCACCATCATCATATCATTTATAAATATATAATTAGTATATATTCTAAAAAATAGTTGTTTATAAAATATATACTTCATTGTATTCAATACATCCATATATTTCGAAAATATATACATTTATATGACTAAAAATAAAATTTTCACGTGGATTGAAGACACATCGTCGGAAAGTTTCACTAGAATTGACCGTCGAAAGACTTGAACAAGCGTCGTTTGAAGGAGTTCACTTGCTGCTAAATGAAAGGTTAGATTGTATGTCAACCACTAATCGGAAGATTTTCATGGCAGTTGCTGTGAACGAAACTCTATTCAAAATAGTTTAGAAAATAGTTTTTTATTATTATTATTTTTCTAGATTTAAGGTTAAAATGGTAATTGAGCATCATTTTTTAAATCTTTTTGAGAGTTGCCAACGAAAGTGAAAAAATTGAAATATGGGTCCCTAATAAGACGACCCAACAAAGATTGTCATAAATGATCCATTTGTAGCTAACATGTAGAAAATTCTTCCCACTCCCTCCCTATTTTCCATGTAAATAGAAATTTCTCACCCGTTCGAGGTGGGTCCTTGTAGGCCCCAACCCTATTGGGGTAAATGGACATTTTTTCTCTTCTTCTTTTTCATACTCTCTTTCCTCTTTAAATTTTTTAGTCACACCTTCTTTATTCATTTGTATTTTTTTTTTCCTTTTTGTTCCATTCTACTTTTTTAATTTTTTAAAAACTCAAACTTAAATCTCATTATTTTGTATAAATAATTCATATACTCTGTAAATATTATCAAAGTGGTATAAATACCACGAACTTAAATCCCTCAATTTCGATTAATTAAAATAAAAAAAAAATCATAATCAATATATACGATAATTGATTGATATATCCTATAAGTCAATATTATTTTAATAGTATAAATAATTATATACCATATAAATTAGCATCCTTTCAATATTCAATATATCCTACAAATCTTTCTCAATATATATATATATATATATATATATATATATATATATATATATATATATATATATATATATATATATATATATATATATATATATATATCCTACAAATCAACATTATTTCAATTGTATAAATAATCGATATATCTTATAAATAATTAAAAAATCTTATATTATATTCTAAAAACAATTAAGAAACCTTGTAATTAATCTTAATTGAAAATTTTAGAAATCCTATGAATAATTTAGAAGACAAGAGGAAAAAAAAGGGATACTTGCACAGATAGCAAAGCCTGCCAAAAAAAAAATAGCAAAAATAGCAAATTTTAAAACTATTTGCAAATATGGCAAAAATTAAATCAAGCTTGCGTCAAAAGACTAAAAACCCCTCAGTGATAGACTTTTATCACTGCCAGAGTCTATTAGTGATAGACTCCTATCACTGGTAGTCTATCAGTGATAGAAGTCTATCATTGATAGACTTCAATTATTTAAAGTCTATCAATGACTACCACTTATTGATTTCAAAATAATCAATAGAAGTTTATCAATAATTGTAAGCTATCGCTGGTAGACTCCTTGCACTTATAAACTCCATAGTGATATACTTCTTTCATATAAACTTAAGTCTTTTCATATTTAATCTTCTATTTGGTATTGTTTGATGTTTAGATGCATCCAAATTGTTTAATTGGTTTCGTTTGCTATTTTTTTTCTTTGTATTATGCTTCTTCTAATATGTTTGGTTTCCTGTTTGGTTGGAATATGTTTTTTCTTTGTTTGGTTGTTGATTAATCACATTAAAATGGTGCATCATTGATGTTTAGTTGATAGACTACCATTGTGAGTGAAGTCGATAGAAGCCTATCACTGATAGACTTCAATCCAAATGGAAATTATTGCTGGTTAGGTGTTTTTGTACTAGTTTATCAGTAATAGATTTTGCTATCACTGATATATTTGTACAAGAAATAGGCTACACGTGATGAATGAAGTCTATCAGTAATAGACTTCTATCACTGATGAAGTAATCACAGTAAATGTAATCTTCTATTTGATTTTGTTTGATGTTTAGTTGCTTCTATAAATCTACTTAGCACTGTAATATCATGTAATATAAATTAGAGATAATCCATTTCCATACTCAATATTAGATCATATACTTTTGACTTTCATATCACATACAAAATCAACGAGAGGCCATGTAATGCAAACGTGAGTCCATGGGAAGGCACTTAACACTTAGATTTAATTATGACTTTTAGCATTGAAGATTGAAGTGGTTTTTTTTTCGTAATCGTTGATTAGCTGTTGTTTCTACAATTGAAGTTTATTAGTGATAAACTTCTATCACTGACAGAGCCTATCAGTAATAGTCTCTTATCATTGATAGAGTCTATCAGTGATAAGTCTATCATTGATAGACTTCAATTATTTAAATTCTATCAGTGATTATCATTTATTGACTTCAAAATAATGAATAGAAGTTTATCAATAATAGACTAAAATTATTCAACCCTTCTACTTCATTTATTTATCATTGATATACTAATAAATGAAAGTGATGAGAAGCATGATGATGAGGAGGAAGATGAAAAAGAAATAGAAAATGAGAACGAGGAAGAAGAACATAGATGACCAAAAAAGCACATGACAAAAAGAACAACTGGAAATGCACAATGTAATTTACTTAACTTATGAATGTATCACCGTTGCAATTATTGTTGATTAGTTGTTATTGTACAGATCTTTCAGTGATAGCAACATATCACTGATAGACAACATATATTGTGATTGAAGTATATCAGTGATATACTTCTATCACTAATAGACTTCAATATTGTAGTCTATCAATGATAGCTACAGTATATATGTATTGTGATTGAAGTCTATCGATGATAAACTTCTATCACTGATAAACTTTAACATTCACATTATAAAAATGCTTCTCATTCAACTTTAATTCACTTAGTGTAGGACTTAATTTCAATTTTTTTTTTAACATTCACACTCAACTTTGAATAAAGTAGTGAGATTAATATCCTTCTCAAAATCAAATTAAAAATTATCATAAAACAGTCTATTATTGTTTGATAAAATTTTACATATGATCTAGTGAATGAAATAATAAAGGTTGAGGCTAGAAACATCCAGACTCATTATAAAAATGCTCCCATCTAATAATAGAATCAAATATCCAAAAAGAAAAATCTACCCAAAAAATATCCAATACTACAGGAAAAAAATTGGAAAGAAAAGGGAAAAAAAAGTTCTCCGTGAAAGTGTTTGGAGGCATTTAAAAATTAAAATTAAACATCCTTTTGGTTGCTTCTTGGCCTTCACTTCTTTTGATGGTCATTTTTCACTCCCATTTGCAACAATCAAGGGTAAAAAGGGAATAATGAAATTTTATTTAAAAGATTTTCCATATTTGCAAATCTTTTTAAAAGTTGTTATATTTGCTAATAACAAACTCTAATTTGCTATCCATTACAATTACCCAAAAAAAGAAAAAGAAAGAAAGCTTTGATGATTCCTATGAAAAGAAAAAGGAAATAATATATGGTATCGTTTATAGAAAGAGGAGAGAGAAATAATCTAGATTTGATTTTTATTTCTCTCTTTTCAATATTTAAATTAAAAAAGCATAAATCTCTAAATTTAAGTACCCATAGGGACTCATGAATCCTTTTACATAACTCTTCTTAATCATGGCCATAGGTATAGTTTTGTAATTATTTACATTTGACAGTATACTTATGTAAATGCTCTACCTAAATTCAAAAATCATATGATTGGATTAGAAGAGAAAGTATATATTGAAATGTAATATGATTACATATATATTTTAAAAATATAACATTACAGATTTGATGTGAGGATTTAAAATTTTTTACTTTTAAGAGATGGTTAATACTCAAACAAGTTGAAATATACAAATTGGCTATTAGATTTAATGGAAGGATAGAGAAGTTATAAAAAAAATTGAGAAAGTAATAATCAAAGTATTAAAATATTCTAACATGAATATAGTTCAACTGACATAAAACATGTACTTTGATCAAGATGTCAGAAGTTCGAATCTCTTATCTCACATATTGTCAACAAAAAAAAAAAAAGTATTGAAATATTAATTTAAAAATACTTTGTCAAAAAAAAAAAGAAGTAATAATACGTGTGTGGCGTCTTTCACTAAGAAGCAACCAAGAAAAGGTTCACAAAAGTTTGCTTTTTTTTTTTTTAATAATTAATATTATTTTTAAAAAGTTATTTCCTTTTTCTTATATATCATATTTAATTCTTATCGACTATGGCCTAATCCCCCCATTTCTACCATTTTAAAATAATGATTTCGTTTTTATATTTTATATTTTTTAAAAATGAGCTGAAAACATTGATTTTCAATTTAAAATCCCATTTTCAATGCTCTAACATCATTTCTGATTTTCAATAGCCAATTGAGTTTCTTCAAATTTGATTGAAGTTTTTTGAGATAAAATGTTGAAATAATATTTGGTCCTTGTACTTTAGTCTCATTTAATTTTAGTTTATGTATTTTTTATTGTCCCAATTTAGTCATTGTATTTTCAATAACTCTTAAAATTAATCTTTATTGTTGGTTTGAAGTTATTTTTATCGAACTTGTTAAAATAATAAAAATAATTTTTATTCAAGAAAAGACACAATACAAATATGTTTCTAAATTTTATGAAAGGAAAGTTAATTGAGATTATTATTATTATTATTATTTTTAGAAAAGTTAACAATAAACTAAGTGTAGGAACTAATTTTAAGATTTATTGAATGTATGAGGACTAAATTCAGATATTTAAAATACAAAGATTAAAGTAGAACCATTTCGAAAGTATAGAGACCAAAATGATTTTTTAACTTATATTTAACTTAAAAAATGACATAGTTCCATCAAGCTAGCTATTTTGAAAGCAATTATTGCTTGGAATCCACTTGTAGCTATAGCAGTCAAATAAGAAATCCCTAATGCTAATTGTAAAGAAAAATGTGGTGCCCATTTAAGATTATATTCCAAAAGTGTCTCAAGTGCCAAAGAAAAGTACAAGAAAGTGCCACCATAAACAACAAAACATATATTCAAAACTATATTGACAAGGATGTTCACTAAATGAATTTTGTTTTTGTTAAATTATTCTTTCTAATTCTCATTTCTTTTTGTAATGAGTTTTTTCAAAGAAAATTGATATCTTTAAGGGTGTCTTGACTCATGGTCTTAATATGCTTTAATTTATTAAATCTGTGTAGAATATGTTTAACGTGTACCTTTTCTTTTTTTAATTCAACAACATGTGAGGTGAAAGAATTCAAATGTCTAACTTTTTGGTCGAGAATCTATGCCTTAATCAGTTGAGCTATATTTAGGTTGGGTGGTTAGATTGTATAAATGAGTTATAGAAATACACATTTATTTAATTTGTATGTTTATAATTTAAAAAAAAACTAGTTCATAATTGACAAAGTTTGTTGAGGGCTCGTCAAATTACATTTTATAAACTGATCTCAATCTACTTGTAGCATTGAGTGGATAAGGTTGATCTCAGAGAATCGAATATCAATTTCTTAAGTTAAATTTGTAAAAGAAAATAAAAAGGGGGAGGGGGTTGTGTTTTTATAAATAAAATAAAACATAAAACAAATAAAAGTAAAGATAAACAGACCTTACTACAATTTCCAATTCGAAGGTACGGTCTCATCTAATTACAAACTGATCCCGAGCTTACCATAAATAAATCAATTAAACATTTAAGTTCTTAGTCTACTTATTTAGAAAAGCCGTGATAAGTTTTATTCTCCTAATCTAATTGATTTTAACAAAGCAACAAAAGCAATTCTTATTGCTTAACAACTGGGCACGATAGCGTTCTATATTAATTCAAACAATACCATTAAGGGCAGCGAGATGACTAAGGCAAACAAATTAAATGAGATAGCTATGCCTAATCAATTTGCTTCTTTAATTTCCTAGAGTCTATCATGCAAGCTAGGAAAACATGGAAAAGGCATAGAAATCACACACACAAGCCGACTCTACTACTACTAAAATTAAACATGCATCCATGACAATTGCGGATTATGAAGAACATGCATAGTAAACATACAAGCAATCAATATAATTGAGGCATCAATTCAATCAATGAGAGCTCATATGAATTAACAGAAGGATAAAAGAAATACTTGGATAAACAATCGCAATTGTACTGAAGCCCGAAGCCTTACATTCTTACAATTGGACTTGAATCAACCCTTGAATCAGAAACACGAACTCTAGCCTCTCATTGTGATGATATCACTATAATCTGCCATGGATCGATCGTTACAAAAGTAGAATTGAAAGATACAAAAAAAAAGCTTAAAAAAAATGTCTAAAACTAAAGCCTACAATCTAACCCCCCTTTTTCCCTAAGAGAAAAGAAGTATTTATAGACAGAGGACAGTGTCGAGACATTGCCCTTTTACAAAGAAGGAAAAAATTGTGAAGATCATGTAGCGTCTTGACGCTACCATCGTTGATCACAGCCTCCCCATAGCGTCGACATTCGCTTCAATTGTGCTATCTGCCTAGCATCTAGATGCTACTCCTATGAGTATTCTTTCTTAGAATGTATCTGTAGCAGGGTCTCGATGCCGAAAATAGGGTATTGATGTTATCCTCTCGAGTTAATTAGCTTGATCTTCTTTTTCTCTTGACTCAGATGCTCAATTTGGGTCCAAATAGCTCGTTTTTTTTTCTTTTTTCTTTCCAAGTGCTTCGATTAGTTCCAACTCTACAAAATAGTCGAAAAGGCACATGAGAGCAATAGAACTAGCATAAAAGAGCATGTAGATAGCACATTATAGGTGCTATCAATAATACAAAGGTGATATTGTACTCATTAAATTAATAAATTCATAGTTTAGAGTAGACAAACTCACATACTAAACATATATTCAACTTTTTAATTGCAAGATAAATATAAAAATTTTGTACCTAAAACGACCTTTAGACCTACTTTTTAATTTGTATATTCCATAACTCAATGACTTGCCTTCCAAATTATTTATAAAAGAATTCATCTACTTTTTTTAGATTTCATTAACTTCTTCAAAATAAATAATCATATGCGATGAAAAAATTAATTTAATAATCGATTGGTCTTGACTTAGTCAATTATGAAAAAGAAAGAAAATTAGGACAAACTTGTTCTCATCATATTATCATCTTTAAATTTATTTATCCTGTGGTTGGAATTAGTCGCCAATATTGACTTGCCGCGAGATTTAACAGAATTTCAAACAAAGGAGATCTGTTTATAAACAGAGAAAAATAAGCTTTAAAATGGTATTTTTGAAACAAACTTCAAAATTCAAGGGTTATAATGAAAATTTTAAAATTTTGAGGATATAATTGAAACTAACCTATAGTTTAAGGGCATTTTTGATAATTTAACCTCTAATATATATCTTGTAAAACTCAAAAGTTAAAAATAGAGGACAAAATCAATTAATACCCCCTC
Source organism: Trichosanthes truncata (assembly GCA_033996785.1). NCBI lineage: Eukaryota > Viridiplantae > Streptophyta > Magnoliopsida > Cucurbitales > Cucurbitaceae > Trichosanthes > Trichosanthes truncata. The sequence continues at coordinate 37,592,100 of JAWPNB010000004.1, read as the reverse complement.
AAGTCGGTCGATTAAGTTGGTTTTATTTTTGGGTTTTTGAAAATTATACTTGTTTTCTCATCATTTTTCTACCATGAATTTCATATTTTTTAAGAAAATTTTGATTTTTTAGTCAAACTCCAAAAACAAAAACAAGTTTGTAAGAATCAATTTTTTTCTTTTTTTAATTTTCCAAACTTGGGTTGGTTTTTGAAAACATATGTAAAAGGTATATAACAAATGCATGAAACCCATAGGTGAAAGTAGTATTTTTAAACCTAATTTTCAAAAACAAAAAATAAAAACCAAATAGTTATCAAATAGGACCTAAACATTGAAATTGTATCAATTAAAACCTTAAACTAATAATTGTATCAATTTAAATTTGAACTTTCATAAGCGTATTAATTTATACCCTCAGTTAGATTTCTTTTGAAAAACGTTAGTTCACACATGTAGATTTATAATTATATCAATTAATCTCTTAAACTTACATAAGTAAATCAATTTAGCACGGATAATTTTCAAATAGAGGACCTAAATTTTTTAAGAAGTCTACACATGTGTCAGAATGAATGCATTGACGAATTTTGAATTGGAGGTCTAAATTAATTCCTTTATGAACGTTTGAGAGTTTTATAAGTTTGCACACATGTAAACTAACGTTTTTCAAATAGAATTTAATGGAGATGTAAATTGATGCACTTATAAAAGTTCATTGATACAATTATTAGTTTACAATTTTAATTGATACAACCCAAAATTTAGGATATAAATTAATTTTTGCCCAATTGAATAGTTTCAAAAAGGTCATAAACCAAAATGAATAATTTAATTTTCATTACGACCAGTTGAAAAGTTCAAGAACCAAGTACATAAAATAGAACAAAATAACCATGTAGATGCAAATTCTACAACCATGGGATAAATAATTAAATCCTTATTGTCACATAAATATGAAATAATTTCAAAATGTCTTTTATTAATTGAGTTAAAAATATTTTATCTTCTAATTTGATGAAGTAAACATAATATTTTTCATTAAAAAATTTTAATTATAAGCATAATATTTACTCATAACATTTGAAATTTATGACCATAATTTGGTCATTACTACACGAACGTATTCCTACACCAACAAAGACCAATTGAATAGACCAACCAAAATGTTAAATTGCTCATTATTGTAAAAATATTAAAATGTCAGGATCTATAAACTCAGAAAAAAAAAACTATTTTAAAAGAGTATTCAAACATTAGAATTAAAACATATATTTAACCAAACTGAAATAAATAAGAAAATTTAATGAATTTAGAGATTGAAACAAAACATTCCATTTAAAAACCTACCATCTTTGGGTTCAAACTGAATTAACATTTTTATTAAAGAATTAATAATAGAATTCCCGTAAAATATAGATATTGTTATTTGGAATGGTACATTCTAATATAGAGATTTAGGAATTCCAACTACTCTAAATGTCGATAGTTCGATCCCATTTGTAATTTTTAAACTCAGAAAAATTAAAAAAAGAGAATTAAATTACAAATTTAATCCACGAACTTTTATTTTTGTATCTGTTTGATTTTTAAACTTTGGACCAATAAAAAAATGTCTAATAGATTCTTAATATTTTAATTCTATGTCCAATAAGTTCTTAAAATTTTAATTATGTCCAATAAACTCTTAACCTATTCAAGGCTTTTAAAAATTTGCAAACCTACTAGACACAAAATTAAAAATTTAGAGTTGTATTAGACATCAAATTCATTTTTTTTAATCTAATAGATCAGTCAGAAATCTACTAAATACAAAGTTGAAAGTTTAGAGACCTATTACATATTTTTAAAGTTCAGGACCTATTAAATACAAAATTGAAAGTTCAATGACGCACTTTTTAAAATTTAGGGACGAAATAGACACAAATTTAAAAATTCAAAAACTAAACTTATAATTTAAGCTTTTAAGACATAATAATTGAAGGGTAAAAGTAAGATCAGAGGGGAGGAAAAACAGAAGCACAAAATTTACTAGAAAAGTACTAACCCCACTCTTCCAACTTTTACTTGGTTAAAACTCAAGGCATAACAGAATCCAAAAGAAAAATCAATGCAAAACACTCATGAATGGCATTAAAACCTGAAAGTGGCACTGATTAAAAAAAAGAGCATCTGTCCAAAGAATTGATTTGATGCTTTGTGGCCACCACCCAAAGAAAATAGTGCTGTTTTGCATTTAACAAGCACTGTCCAATGGAAAATGAAAGACAATCAATCACAAGAAGGTCCACATAAAAAGAACTTCTCTTTTACATTCCACTAACAAAACCAACAACAGTGACATGGAAAAGTTGATAGATGAAGAAAATGAAACACAAGATGCCCTTCTATATTTACATATTACTGCCAAATTTACTATAGTACCCTCATCTACACATTTGGAAATTACCATATTCTCCCTCGCTTTAAGCTTCCTATATCAAGATCTTCCTTCCTACAAGACTTATTCTAACACCCTTCATAATATGCATACTGATACAGCCGCATTACAATACACAAAAATTACACAAATCTACTAAGGTTGTGGAGAAACGTTGTTGAAGGGAATAAGAGAGCTCAGCTTATTAGATCTCACATGTTGTGAGGAGAAGAAGGGCTCCCGGGTCCACCTTCAGTTGCCTTCGCGTATGCATCGGAGATCGACCTTCTTCGAAACCGGAAGGATTCTCTACCTCCAAAAGGGAGAAATTACTTTTAAACAAACACAAAATTGAAAGATGCTATTTGTGAACTCTAAATGATGTATTTTCATGAGGAGCTAGCAAATCAATCAGTATCTGCATCAATTTCTAATGAATATACAACTAGTCCATGACCATGTAACCAATTGATACATGTATGGCAATCAGAGAAAGTCTTGCAGACAAGCATCGTTTATAGATATTTCCTTTAAGAATAAGAAATTAACTTTCATCAAGAAAAGTGGAAGAGCCACCAAAAACAAGCTTCGAAACAACAAACCCAAAAGCGAAACAAAATTACAGAGAAAGGTTTGCAATTGGTAATGAATTTCCAAATGAATTTTTTAGCTAAAAAACATGGGTGGAAGATTCAAATCTCTAATATCTTGGTCGAGAATATATGCCTTAAACGGTTGAGCTAAGCTCAAGTTGGTACTTTCTGATGATTTTATTAACAGTAAATGCAACCCATAAGAGCAACAACTTAGGGGTAAGGATGTTTGCAACAGAGAAACAATGATCATTAAGTTTGCAATAACGTTTCCACAAGATCCAGATTTTTTCTTTGACCAACATGTATGTTTATGAAGTAACCTCTACGTTTTCAAACCACCATTCCCCACCTACTTCATCTAACTTTTTATGACAATGAAGCAGATCCACACGAAATAATTTTTACTCAAGTTTGACAAAGACCTTCCAACCAACGAACAAGGCAACCTACTTTCCACTCCAGAGAACAGAAGAATAGTGTTGCAAAATGGCCCAATTTTCCACATTAGAAATCTATAATGATGTCCACAAGAAGAGAAGCTTGCAATGAAATTGAAAACGACTTTACTGAAAGCTGCTAATGATTCCCCATTAATACGGTTGGTCATTGAATCTATTTCATCACGATCCAAGATCCAAGGCCATATTTGAGAGTGATTTTGAAATTATTAAAATTACATTAATTGTATTCAAAATAACTCTAAAACATGCTTTTAGGTATTCAAAATTAATTTTTATACGTTGTATATCACGTTTAAAATATAAAATCAAACGTTACGTTAATTTTGAATGATTAAAGACATATTTTGAAGTGATATTTGAAAACCACCCAAAACATACTGGAATTTAAACAAAAAGAAGCACTTTCAATGGAAGTGCAATCTTCAATTCAGGCATAATTAGACCCTATCTTTTCACCAAACATAACTACGGTACCCTGTGCCTGTCCAATCATGAAGGCGACGTTATAACCAAAGGACAAAAAACACCCCTTCTTGTAATTTAATTCCAACTTGTATTGGAAAGATAAATCTTAGCCATTAGAGTATTTTTAGATTCTACATGAAGGACATATTGGTCATTTCCAATAAAGAGAATAGGGTAAAAGGACGACTCCGATGCTTACCAGAAAATGGCGACGCCGGAGAACTGGATCCGGCAGGTGAAATGGGCGGCGAACCAGACTGGTACCCTGGCGGCCTTACTATCATAATACTCCTCGTGATCCTCACTGACGACTCTGAAGAATCGTCGCCGTACGATCTCGCGCTGCCGCCATTGAGCTCTGATCCAAACAGAGTTCAATAAAAAATAAGAAAAAATAAAAGTCAACGTAGAAACTATGATTTATGAAGTTCAAGGTATCGATTGAGCATCTTTTTCAGTTCAAAAGTACAGATCCCGTCATGTTGGGAGACAAATCCGAGCTGCCGGCTATTTCTTAAGCAAAATCAACAGTAGGTTTTTCATTAAGAGAATTATCACAACAAATTGGAATCTCAATTCGATCGCAGCCTACAAAGCCACTTTTAATCAAGAAAAATCAAATCGAATACTCAATATTCCGTGATTGTGCTTATAATTAGGGGTTCGCGTTGAAGTTTATCTAGTTCGATTAAGTGTCCGCCATGGCAAGCAGTGGAATAAAGAAGGCCATAGCGTACCCTTGCTGCCGGAGCTAGGTCGGCCGGAAAACGTGGAGTGTTTGCGAAGCTTGCCGAGTCCACTTTCCGGCGGCGGTCCAGCGACGGTATCGTCCCAGAGCTGATCGAGTAAGCCCATTAGAAACGGGGAATCGGAGAAGAAGAGAAGAAATGGCCGATGGCTGAAGTTACGTCACGGCGGAGGAAGGGGCGGTTCTGTGTATGGAAGGGCTTTGAAGCGGCAGTGGGGAAGATATTTAAAGAGAAATTTGGGGCGTTAAACATCGAACAAGTCGTCAGGCGTAGAAAGGAAATCTACACCGTTGGATTGATCTTGGGAGACAGTGGATTGTACGGCTGATGAGAAGTGGTGTTGAGGATAAGAACGCTTTGACAAGTGGACCCCACGACTCGGGGTTCTTCAGAGAAATAAGTGACACGTGGACTTTACGGAGAAGAGTGGGGCCAGTTTTGTCGAATGTGAAACTACTAGAATGCCCTCGAGGTCTGGATAGTAATTTAAAAAAAAAAAACCCATAGAATAAATTTAAGGTTAAATTAGAAGGGAAGTTAAATGTCTAATAGATTTTTAATTTTTTTTTTTTGAAACCTGCTTTAAAATTGGTTGTTTAATAGAATTTTTTTTGTGTCCAATTAATCTTTTTTATATCTGATTTTTTTTTTAAATTAATGAGCTTTTTAGACCTAAAATTTAGTTTTGTGGCTGATAAAACCTTAACCTTCAATGTTGTATTTAATAGATTTATATTTAAAAATATCAAATAAATCAATGACATATTAGACACAAAATTTAAAATTTGGAGATCTAGACATATTTTAAAGTTGAAAGATCTATTCGACATATCTTAAAATTTAGAGACTCATTTAAGATCTTAAATATCAATGTCGATGGAAATGCCTAAGTTTCAATTTCACGAAAATTTTGATGAAAATATCGATAAAATGTAGATGTGTGATGGATTTTTTTGGAAAATTATTATAAAATAAAAAAGTTCATAAAAATATTTAAATTAATAAATAAATATTCCACCATTTTTAAATAAATTCAAATTTCTTATTATAGGTATTTACATCTACATTAGTAATTTTTTTTTATATATCTCGTTAATTTTCTTACGATATAGTGAAAATATCGATTCACTCTTTATGTCGATGTTAAGCCTACAAATATGTGAAAATGTCGATGAAAATGTTGACATGTCAACAGAAATATAATATCATAGACACCAACTTAAAAATTTAGAAACTAAAAAGATAAAAACTTAAAAGTTCAAAGACTAAAATTACTATTTTGACATGAAATAATTTAATTGATATGATGTTGCCCCTTTTTGTTAAACTCGATTGTAAACTTTGTTTTTTTAGCTCTTAATTTTAAAATGCATTGCCCTTTAAGTATTGTAATATGTTTAACAATAAAAATATTATGTGCCTTTAATTACGTTATTGTGTGTTGTAATCAACCTATATCATAAGCATGCCATCAAATTTTAAAAAATGGGTGGCCTATGATTTATATTAAATTACCTAATGTTTTGACCTAACATCAATTTGATATATATCTATAATTCTAAGACCCGTTTGATAACCATTTAGTTTTTGGTTTTTAGTTTTTGAAAATAAGCTTATTTTCCCTTCATTTCTCTACAATAGTCTTCATCTCTCTTAAAGAAGTATTTGAATTCTTAGGCAAATTTCAAAAACAAAAACAATTTTTTTTAGCTTGCAAAACATGGTTTGATTTTTTAAAACATATGTACAAAGTAGATAACAAAACAAGAAAATCCATAGATGAAAATAGTATTTATAGGCTTGATTTTCAAAAATCAAACACCAAATGATTATCAAACGGGGCCTAAAATTTTCATTTTTCTTTATTATCTTTGAATTAAAGTTTTCTCCACAATATCATGTTAACATAAATGTAGTGTGATAAGTTACCTATAAACATTAAAAATACCTTCAATAGATGCTAGAAATAACTGCATACTCTACTGAATGTGATGAATATTTATGTGCCAAATGTAGCACCTAAATATTAAATGATATAGAGGTGGATGTGTCAGCCTTTAACTTGCATTGGTAAATCAAGCAAGTAATTAATTCGAACAATTTTTTACCAATGAATCTTGAGCTTAATTAACTGCATTTATTTCTAGCAACTCTTCCAGTTTGAATAATAACAAAGCAAGTTCCAAAATTCATGGAATTTCCTATTCATATCTTTTAAGGAAGATGATCAAGAATGAGGAGAAGAATCGATGGGCATCGTTAATAGAAAATGGAGGATAGAGAATTTTCAACTTCAAAATGTTATATGAAGGCGCAAAATTTATAGGTGCTTAGAGATAGCTACTATTATTTTAGTGGGAGCTACTATTGATATTGGAAGCACGTTTTGGTTTTCAAATTTATTTTATAGTGCAAAATCTATCATTCAAATTCTCTACAATGACTCTGTAGACGAATTGAAAGGGAATATAGTGTACCTTAGTAGCGTATTTATTTTGGGGATAAAAAGTCATGAATTTAATCTTTTCATGTGAGAGTTTTGTCCCGTTAATTGCGTTATGTCAAAATTAATAATAGATCTTTTGATTATATTAATGATTGTGGGACACAAAAAATGTGCTTCAAAGTTGACTAAAAATTAAACTTTCCAACAAAATTTACTTTTAGTACACATTTTTCAATTTAATTATACAAGGTTATATATTACTCTATAATGAATTCTAAAATACCATGGGTTCAAATCACGAGACATGAAACTATTATTTTTAATTCAACATGCATGCACGTAAATATATTAGTACTATTATTCTACTACTTTAATTAACCTATACATTAAACTATTCAAACAACTCTAACAACTCAATTGAAATATATGAGTTAGATTCACCATCTAATTAGACTTATATCATTTAAATAAATATACATACCAAACAATCGAAGATCAAGATAAAAAAAAATATAAAATCAAGCTGAGCATAGCTCAAGTGATTAAAATGTATATAATTGACGAAAAGTTCAAAAATTTGAATCCTTACTCTACATGTTGAATTAAAAAAAAAAAATCTAGACTGGTCTAATGAATTCAAGAGTATCGTTGAAAAAAACACTTTTTTTATTATAGGTTTAGGATAAAAAAAATGACGATAAATGAATTTTTTATATGATCACCTCCTAACTTAGACTTATGACTCATCACGTTATAAAGACATCAACTAGAATTTAAGTTATTGGCATAGTGACTTTTTATAAATATCGTTAGGATCAATTAACAGATCTTTATGCATTTAAATAGATGATTTGATCTAATAATACTGTAAGATGTACATGACAAGGATTCAATATGATATGATGTGGACTTTATATTTAATAGAAAAAAAATGCATTTATGTAAGGTTACATGCTTTTCAAATTTCAACTTTTTATGATGTATATTAATTAAATAGTTATAATTATAAGATTAAATTAATGTGACAAGTCATTGCATACATCATTCAAAATTATTTGCAAATGCGATGCGTGATATTAGTTTGACATAGTTGAATGGTTCAACTAAGGCCCTGTTTGTTTCATTGGTTTTGAGATGGGTTTTGGCAATGGTATAGAAAATCAATGTTTGTTTTATTGTTATTTACTTTTTAAAACCCAAATAATTATTACCCATAGATAAAAATAACTCATGAACCATGAGATTTTATTACCCACGTAGGAGATGAGTTTTTTTTACTTGGGACTTTTTCCCTAGGGAAATGGAGAAAAGAGAAGAGAGAAAAAAGTAATAATTACACTCCCAAATATTAATTTTCATCTATATCCAAACACATATATTTATTACCCATGTATTTAAATCCTAGGTTTTTAACTCCTAGATATTCTATATTTGCAATCCAAACGGGCCGTAAGTGGTTGTGATTGAACTTCTTTTGTATTTGGTTCTTAAAATTGTTCCTACAAGTCTTAGGATGAGTCCAACATGCCGTTTAGTTGTTTTAAAAGACATCTTTCTCTTATAACATCATTAATAAAAGTAGTTTTAAATCATGTTGGATTTTATAGTAAAAGTTGTGAAAGAAAGTGTTGGTTTGAAACATCAAAAATTGAAATGATGTTTCATTTATGTTTTTGTTACTTGACTTGAAATTCAAAAGTTTTGAAATGGTTTGAAATATCAAAATGTGTTTATCTACCGGAGTTAGTCAAGGTTGTTTGAAGTTGTTGTTCTACCGGAGTTAGCTGTTGTATCATGTTGAGACGATCGTTGTAATCTGCTTGCAACCCGGGTAGAGTGAATAACTACAACGCTTTGTAAGCGTGCATCGACTACTTATTATCTTTTGTTCTTGAGTATTGAAATTGTTGTTACATACAATGTCTATACAATTATTTGCACTATAATTGTTTGTTGCCAGTTAAGTTGTAATAAAATTTTCTAGTGTTACTCAATTCTTATACACAACGTATTAATATTTTCCCAACAAATCAGTCATGTTTTTTATTATATTTTTAAAAAATAATTTTAACTACAAGTTTATCTGATTGGATTCTACAAATGTAAAATCACCAATCTTAAAGTCATTCTCAACAATCAACTTTTTGAAGTGTTCCTTTCAAAATTATTTTCAAGTCAATTTGATTTACATTAAAATGATTTTAATAGGTACGAAACATTGCAAACTTTAGAAAAAAAATACTTTTAGTCATCTAAAATCACATAAAAAGGTATGCCAAATGTCACGATCATACCTTTCTAATCATGAGGCGCCATAATCTTACCACTATCATGGCCAACCTTAAGGCTAACTCTATCTCATAACATTCTTTTCACGAGTCTTTTTGCTTTGTCTGACCTTCGGTGACGTTCTTGCATTCTCAATCGAGCTTCACGAATTGTCTTGAACATTCACCCAAACTCGTTGCATGCATGAGCATCTTTTCGCCCATTGTTGACTTCGTTTCAACTGAGTGTTCTCAACTCAATGCTTGGAACTTGACTTGCTTTTGGCAATGCACGTCGCCCTCTCGTCCATTTTAACTCTTTCGCGATTTCATACGACTTGCCTCTACTTGTTGCATGCATAAGCATCCTTTCGCCCATTGTTGACTTCGTTTCAACTGAGTGTTCTCAACTCAACGCTTGGAACTTGACTTGCTTTTGGCAATGCACGTCGCCCTCTCGTCCATTTTAACTCTTTCGAGATTTCAGACGACTTGCCTCTACTCTAGGCCAAGCCCCACAGCACGACCTTGCCTCTACACTAGGCTAAAGTTCTTTAAACACACAGTCACATCATCTTGATTCTCAACCACTCAACCGTCCCACTTCTACATTGATATCACCTTAATTGGGCTATTCATTCTCCCTATTTTTTGCTAGTTTCATTACTCTCAAGAACTTAAATTGTCTGTTTTGTAGAGTTTGAGCAACTTGTAGCTATTCAAGACACTTTGGATGAATCATGATCAAATGGGAGTGATTCGAGCCTAAACCGAGCATCCTAGTCAAGAGAATAAGCAAATAAAGTCACTAGACTTGAAAGGACAATGTCTAGACGCCGTTGTATACACATTTCAAGCTTGAAGACCCAAGGGTATAACGTCTAGATGTTATTTCAAGCATCTAGACACTAGTTTGAAGCACCAAATGAAGGCTCGCTCGACGCTGCGGGGAGGCCATGCTCAACGCTGGTAGCATCGAAACACTATCTACAGCGTCTTGACGCTACATGATTTCACCTGATACATTCCTTATTTAATAAGGGCAGCATCGGCACTCCCTCAATAATATTTAAGGAACTTTTTGTCTAGGTTTAGGGGAGACCTTTTTATGTAAGCACTTAATATAGACTTCTTAGAGCTTTTCTCCCTTTGACTTTACTTTTCTTTTGTATTCAATTGAACCAATGTCAAACATTTGCTATATCGTCACGATGAGCAGCTAAGGTTAGTATTTCCAATTCATAGGTTGGTGTAGTTCAATTGGAATCTTGTGAGACTTGGGATTTAATTAAGTTTATCTTTTTAATATAAGTGTTCTTGTTTCTTGCTTTCAATTCTTATGAGTTTGCACTTATTGAATTGACACCTCGATTGCATGTGTTTACTTATAAATCCGCTATGCATGAATATTATAATCCATAATTGTTGTAATTGACTGCTTGATTATAGTAGCATGGCTTGCATGATAAACTCTAGGAAACAAAGAAATTGATTCATTGGTTCGTGCTATATCAACTTATTTATCAATCTTAGTCTTCCCACCGGTCATAATGCTATTTCTTGTTTAATATGGACACGATCATACCCAATTAAATACATAATAAGTTTTGGTTGCAATGCTTGGTTTGAATCAATAGACTTAGGGGAATTAAACTTAACTTGGCTTTTCCAATTAGGTGGACTAAGAACTTAGATTAAAAAGATTAATTCATTTGGAATAGTCTATGATTGATATTGCAATTGAATGAACCCGTACCTTTGGATTGGATATTGGTAAGATTTGATTTTTCCCTTGTTAATCACTTGTTGTTTTACTTTCAAAACCAAAACCCCCCTCTTGTTATTTTCCTTTGCAAACTTAACTAAGAGAAGCTAATACATTGGTTTCCTTGAGATTCGACCCAGTACCACTTTCTCTACAAGCTTGTGAGATCGGTTTTATTTTGGCGGGCTTCGACAACCCGACTGATCGGTGGTCACGCAAGCGCACGCGATCGAAGTAATATAAAATGGTCTCTGAGTACCAAGTATCGAATCCCACAGGGAACGGAGTAACAAAAGTTTTGTTTTGCAAAAGTGTAAGGAAAATTGCAAATGGAAATAACAGAAATTGCTAAATCCAATTGCTAAATCTAGAAATGGCAATGTTGGAAATAACAGAAATTGCAGAATTGAATTGCATATTCTAATTTGGCAATGAGCGAAATGACTAAAAATTGCAAAATTAAATTGCTGAATCTAAATTGGCAATATGAAATAGCAAATTGGATGAACTTAGATAATGAAATGATAAAGGATGGGGCTCAAGAATGTCATTGCCCTAAGTTGTAATTGCAAGCCAAAATTGCAATTCCAACCTACTCCACACTCAATTGTAAACCAAAATTGCATCTCCTATTTACCTTGAAATTAGGTTTTTTAGGAGGCTAAGTGAGAGACCTATATGTCTATAGCCCCTCTATCTTAGATAATTTTGGCTCACAATTTTATGGGTCTTGGAGTCCTTAATCCCTATGTCTAGGGTAAGGAATGGATTATGTCTAAGCTCTTTTTCTCCATTACTTGTGTGAAATCCGCTTATCACTAACCCTGTCGGTATTAGATCTAAGCTTGAGTTAATACCCTAGTTGATCAATCTAGGATCTTAACGGAAATATATTCAACACAAGCAAACAATTGAAATGTAGGCTTGGTTTTCATTGAAATTTTGGCTACATTTACTTCTTAGGGAATTCACATTTTTGAACCCCCTAAGAAGTTTTAGCTCATATTAAAAATAAAAATCCTAAAACTAATTTTAAAGAAAAATTTCATAGTAAAATGGTGTAAAATCAATTAAATAAAACACTAACTTATAAAATGAAATTTGGCTATTACTAGGAATTCAAACAAGGACAATTAATAGAAATTAAGCCAAGATAACAAGGGTAACTAAGTAATTCTCTTTATTTCCTCCCTTCTGTCATGACTTTCTACAACATAAGTTGAAATTTTTTTTTTACAGAAGCTACAACGAAGAAGAAAACAGGGGCTGGAGTCAAGAAAAAATTCCAATTCAATGAAAATGGATTATCCCTCAAACTAGTTCATACTTGAATTCCACTTAGAAATAAGAGATAATCTCTACAAACATTCATCACATAAGCAAGAAATTTCGATAATTCTGCAAAACAGCCCTCGGTGAAGAAGAACGAAAAAAAAACAGAATATGGGTTTTAGAACAAATACCCACAAAACAACTTGAATTAAACTTGAAATTAAATCCAAAATACTTCAAAATGAGACTAGAAATCGTGCAACAATGTTCTGTAATACAAACTTGAAGGAAAACCAAGATAGAACTTAAATCAATTTGGTTAAAAACAGCAGAAATCCGAAAACAGAGGATGCGAAGAAAAACTGAAAAACCCACGAACTAAATCTGAAATCGACCGAGGAAATCCGAACTTCTTTTTCCGGCTTCTTCAATCTTCTTTTGTAGATCGTTTTAGGGTTCAATTATGCCAAGAATCACGCTCCAATTCCCTTGATTCGTGCGAAATTTCCTCTTCCCATTTATGGGTTTCATCATTCACGCGGGTGCAGATTTTCCATATATGCTCTGCCCAGGATTGCCAAAACGGTTTAGCAATTTGATTTGGCAATTTCCGAAATTCCTGCAAAAAGAACCACATTACTTAGAACTCTCTTCCAATTGCTATCACATTTCATTCTTTCCTAATTTCAAACAATTTTTCACCATTTTCAATTAATCTTAGGACAAACAAGAGTTTTTCGATCATTTGGGAATTAAATACGCCTTAATTCTAAGGCTTATCACCGACCATACACCAAGTGGTGACCTTGCTAGGATGAGTTTTGATCTTTAATGGGGGTAGAACTAGATTACAAGGCTTATTAGGTATAAACATATATTTCATGTTGCTTAACTATGTAAGAACTAGCTTATCAGGGTCATCAGACGCTTCTGAGACCATTTTTGCTGTAAATTTAGGGCATAAATGGCTTAACGGGTCCATGGAGTACTTCCGTGATGATTCATGTTGCACTATGGGTTGGGAGATGCTTAATGGGTCCATGGAGTACTTCCGTGATGATTCATGCTGCACTATGGGTTGGGAGATGCTTAACTTGCCAACTGGGATAAGCCTTGCCACTAATTGGGCTAAAGCTAGTTTTCTGACATTTACCAAGTGCTTTAGGATGTTATCCTTAGGATGTCATCCTAAACCTTAGGATGTCATTAAGCTTCATTATGCATTCGAGCACACTTAATGAGAATTGGCCTTTGGGTTATTTCTACTTGTTTGGGGCATTTTCATACATTCATCCATCTAGAATCATCGAGGCATGACAACACTTGCGTCCATGTTGTGTCAATTGAGCATACCGTGATGGAGCTCGGGCCTTTCTCGCAACCTCCGACCCTTGGGACAAGGCACAATGTTGGCACACCTGTGCCACTCAATACTGTCTTTGAGTTTTTCGTCCTCATAGGAAGTCACCGACACACTCGTCCTGCAACGCTTGGCTACGCCATGACACACGAAGTATTATAGGGTGGCTCGCTTCGACCAGGCACCATGTCATGCCTAGGGGTGGTGGAAAGCTAACACCATGCCTCCCCCGAAGGTACATTCTAAGGCAAATCCAAGGTGTCACCCTAGCACATCAAAATGGCAAGCAGTCATACGCTAGCATGGAGCGCCCATCTTAACTCTGATTGACACGAAATTTGGCAGGCTTGTATCTTTCTCTCACATGCACTTAACTCCAAAGTCGACCATCCAAAGTCACAATGGAACCATAACTTTTGAGGTTGTGGCCCGAGGCCCCATTTGGCCCCCACTAAGCCCGTCACAGACATTGTCAATGCCACCAATGCTTCCAATCTTGCTTCTGCCTTAGCTAAGCTTCCTTGAGCACTATTCTTGGCGTGTGAGATGATGCACCTTCCTCCTCGATCACATCATGACACTTCTCTCAACACTTACTTGGCTTGTTGGATGACACATGCACATGTCGTCGTGCTTGCTTGATGTTTGCTCGATTGGTGGAGAGCCTCACTCACTCTCTTATAGTAGAGTTGAGACACTCTCCCCCACTTAACTTAGCCATCTTCCTCGATTACTTCTCGTGGGGTTACAATCCTCTTTTTATGGGTGTTCACAGTTTGATTCAGCCCGATTCGAGAGCCAAACTAAAACCAAAATGAAAATTTAAAAGAAAAAAAAAAGTAAAAATCGAACTAAACCCCAAAAATTAGTTTTATTTGGTTTGGTTTTTAGTTTTGCAAGAAACAACCATTAAAAAAACTAGCGCGTCTTTTCGGAACTACTTTATTTATTTATTTTTTTACTTATATATATATATATAATGCAGTTTGGTTCAATTTGGAGTTCGTTTTGTACCCCAAACCAAACCGAACCACATTTGTTTGGATTTTATTAATATTTAAATCGAACCTAACCGATTAATTGTAAAAGCTGGAATTTCGATTTGATTCAATTATTTCAGTTTTATTGGTTTTGACTTTTGATGTGTACTTACTTCTTTTTGCACAAGAATTGTAATACCAAACACTCTCTAAGTATCATATAAAAAAAGGAAAAATACTAATTTAATCTAGTTGGAACTTAATTTCATTTTGATTTCTAGAGTTTGAACTTTGTTAATTTGATCTTATAATCCTTAATTTGATCCATATGTTATGGTTAAAAATTACATATTTTCTCTAAACCATTTTTATACCCATTTGAAAACCTGCCATGTTTTCCTCCATCTTTTACTTAGCCGGAAAACTTTAACTCATTAGTACGTCAATAAAAAAACGCATCATGAGTTCAATATTAACCAAAAAAGAAATAAGAATAATTACAAATTAAATTTTATAATTTGACTATTGCAAATTACATGCATGATTTTTTTTTTATGAGAATTATATGCATGTATTTTCAAATGACTTCTTGTCCGTACAATTAATTGAATTTTATCATCAATTTTTAGCCAAAATAAAATTTAAATTAACTTTAGCAGCAAAGCGCGGGCTCAGTATAGACCTCACTTGAGACATAAATTTATGGGACAACAAGAAAAATGTTTTAAAATAGGCCAACTTGAAACATTGCTAAACATGTTTTATTTTGAAGTTACCTAAAAGAATGCCTACAAAAAAAGCATTGCATTAAAGAAGTAAATACGTTGTATTAATTCAAATCATCATTTGTTAAATTTCTCCTAATAACTAATCTGTGAGATGAATTTGAATATGTAACCAGTTTCATGAATTGCCAGATGAACACAAAAAAAAAGTCATTTAGATCAATTTAAATGTAAAAACAAGAGATTATTTACCCCATCCACCAATTTAGAAACTCAATCAATCAAGTAAAAAATGCATTGGACGAAAAGAAAAATGTAAAAAACAAGATTATTTACCTATTAGTCAAAACTGCATTGGAGGAAGAGAAAAATGCACTCTAATCCAATATTTTAGAGATTTTGTTGAATGTCGAAAATTTTGAAAATGATACAATTATAAGACCCACGTTTCACATTTTTAAATGAAATTTTTGGATTCTAAAACTCCATTCCGTATATTTAGGGATTTTTTTAATGTTTTTGTTTTTAAAAAAAACTGAGGCTTGTAGGACCCCATGTGTCGCAGCTTATCTCTCGAGTTACTGTATTAATTGCATGTATATACTCTTATATACATAGGGATGTAGATGATTGATAGAGTGATCAGGTGTGTTTGGGCTAAAGTTATTGTCTGTATATATGCATATAGACATAAGTTTGCTATATTTATTGCGTGTATCATCTTTTATACACATGTATGTAAGACACGTGTATGTTACTAGTATGTAGTACTATAGATTGCTATAATTTTTCCATGTTTGTATCATTATATACACATAAGTATTGAGTGATTTGATGTATTTAATTACATGCATATGAGATACATTGTTGTTGATCTTGGTAGTTAATTTACATGCGTATATAATAATATATACTATGTTAATAATCGTATCATACTTTTGGTATCAAAAATTTTAGTTGTTGTATGTATTTGGAATATGACTTTTGTATCCTATTTATGCCTATGAATTACACTATTTTTGACAAAATCGAGAGAACCTAAACAATTGTCTTTCGTCTTTTTAAAGTCTTATAAGATCAATTTATTTATGTCATTCCTAAAAAGGGAGAGGTGTGAATTTCTCTCTTCAATTGTGAGTTTGAGGTAATTGCCAATGGATTCCATGAGTTGAGAAAAAATTGAATCAAACCTAATAGATATAGAATCTAACCTAAAACTGTTGTAGATATTTTCTTGTCCCAATTACTGTAGTATAAAATCATAATTAGTTGAAGGGTCATTTTCTTGTCCCATATGCCATCAAAAGCAATCATAGTACGATGTTAAGCCATTTTTCGACAAAATCAATTCAATCATAAGGAAAAAAATGTTTGAAATCCAAAATTGAATTATGAAATATGAACAAATCAGCATTTGAGGTTTAAAAGTCGATATTTAAAATAGAATAGATAAATTTGATATTTATAAATGAATCTAAACTATATTTTTTAGATGCGTGCATCTAGGAGGAGAGATACATTTTCAATCGGGAGATTTGTTTGATTTTGAGAAAATTACACTTTTGGTCCATGAGGTTTGGGGTTAATGCCTATTTGGTCCCTGAAGTTTCAAAAGAGACACTTTAGTCTCCCAAATTTGCAAAATGATTCTAAATGATCCCTAACTTAACTTTAACCTAACAGAATGATGGCTGGATTGTTACCTACTTATGTGGAATGAGTGACATGTCAATTTTATCTAATTATTTGGTAAAAAAAAAAAGTGAAAAAAGATTAACAGAAAATAAAAGATAAAATAGTTTAAAATACTCCAAAAACATATTTATCTTCAACCCCTAAACGTTGATTGCTTCTGCCCATTCCAGACCATTGCCATCGCCGCCCGTCGCAACTTGCAAGTTGTCCTAGCCCGCCGCCTGTCTCATCCAGTCCACTCGTTGCGGTCGCAACCCAAATTGTTAGAACCGACATGGGTTTTTGTCATTAATCTAAAATTGGAGTTAATGTTCTACTCCTACCACTCTCTTCACCATTCTCTTCGATTGAACTGAAGGTCGATTCATGGTGTCGAACTCATCGATTTGGGATCTCACTGATTTAGAGTGACTCATTGTAATGTATCTCTCAAAATTTTGTATTAAATTTCAATGTTAAAATTAATCCAAATGGGTAAATAACTAAAAAATTTCCTTGAAACAGTCCCTGTTTTGAAACCGTTTAAAACCCACACCCAT
Organism: Trichosanthes truncata; assembly: GCA_033996785.1. NCBI lineage: Eukaryota > Viridiplantae > Streptophyta > Magnoliopsida > Cucurbitales > Cucurbitaceae > Trichosanthes > Trichosanthes truncata. The sequence goes on along the minus strand of JAWPNB010000004.1, from coordinate 37,574,382 downwards.
TGACAACAATCTTTCCCCCATTTTTTGAGAATCCAGTGAGTCATGACAAGAATTCCGATCAAAAGAATTGAACCAAAGTTTCTTCAACATGAATGGGAACCAACAACAAAACAAGGTCTTCGAATTTCACTTTATTTTCCTATTAATTTCTCGGCAAGTCTGCATTTGGAAACGATAAAAAATCGACGGGCTGGACGAGCTGTGATGAGCAGGACGACGATGGCTGGTCTGGTATGGGTAGAATCAATCGACACCTAAGGCACGAAAGAGATGAAGAGATTTTTTTTTTTATATTTTAAAATATTTTAAATCATTTTAACTTTTGTTCACTTTTTTTTTATTTGTCAAGTAATGAAAAAAATTGACATGTCAATCATTTCACGTAAGTAGATAACAATCTAATCATCATTCTGTTATATTAAAGTTAAGTTATGGACTATTTAGAATTATTTTACAAATTTGGAGGACTAAAATGTCTCTTTTAGAACTTCAAGGACTAAATAGACATTGATTACAAACCTCAAGGACCAAATAGACATTAATGTTAGCTGGGTTGAAAGAGAATATACATGTACATTAGAGGTATAACTGGAAGGAAAAATTTTCACTCTCATATCCTAAAAATGCGGTAACCATAAATTCGAATATTTAAAGGTTTTAGCCATGACTTTTTTCTTGGACTCACTACAACTTCCCTAAATTTATGAACTTTTGTGGACCCCACTTTTTGACAATAAGAAGGCCCCCAATAGCAAATCCCAAACTTATTTGGGAAAGTTCTAGACATAGTAGATATTTACTTTCGGCCCCTCGACTTGGAAAATTACAAAATGGCCCATTCACAAAATACAAATACAATGCTCGTCTTTTTTTTTTTTTTTCCTTTCTTTTCTTTTTTTTTTGGAGAATCTCCATTCACATTTCAATAAAGTGAAAAAGTTTATATTGTTGTAAAATTTAACATAAACCAAATGCGTAAAAATGGCTTATCTATAAGACTTACCTTTAGCGGGAAAAATGACAGAGTCTCGTGCTGATAACGTGTTGTAAAATTGAGAGGCGAAACCGGGTTGAAGAAGTGGCCGTTATAGTCTGTTTCACTGATCGCCACGATATAGCAGTTCCTCCACATGTGAATAGATAACATGTCTGAGATCTAGCTTTGTGTGGATCAGATAGATAACCAGAATCTGCATAACCAACTAGATCATACTTTGATTTGTTAGAATAAAATAAACCCATATCAATTGTCCCTCGAAGATATCGGAGTACATGCTTAACTCCGTTCCAATGTCTTTTTGTAGGATATGAACTATATCTAGCTAATAAATTTACTGAAAATGCAATATCTGGTCTTGTGTTATTAGCCAAATACATAAGTGCACCAATTGGACTAAGATATGGTACTTCATGACCAAGTAGTTCTTCACTGTCATCTCGAGGTCGAAATATATCTTTCTTTACATCCAGTAAACGAACTTCCATTGGAATGTTTAATAGATGTGCTTTATCCATATAGAATCTTTTTAAGATTTTCTCTGTATAAGTTGATTGATGAACAAATATCACATCTGCTAAATGTTCAATTTGCAAACCAAGGCAAAATTTTGTTTTTCCAAGATCTTTCATCTCGAATTCTTTCTTAAGATATTCTATTGCCTTGGATAACTCTTCAGGAGTTCCAATTATATTTAAGTCATCAACATATACAGTTATAATAGCAAATCTTGACTGAGATTTCTTTATAAAAACGCACGGACATATTGGATTATTTTGGTATCCTTCTTTCAACAGATATTCACTCAGGCGATTATACCACATTCGTCCTGATTGTTTTAATCCATATAATGATCTCTGTAACTTTATTGAATACAATTTCCGAGAACTTGATTCATATGTTTCTGGTATTTTAAATCCTTCCGGGATTTTCATATAAATGTCATTATCCAGAGATCCATATAAATACGCCGTGACTACATCCATTAGATGCATATCAAGCTTTTCATATATAGTCAGACCAATCAAATATCTTAGCGTTATTGCATCCACCACGGGAGAATATGTCTCCTCATAATCAATACCAGGTCTTTGCGAGAATCCTTGTGCAACAAGTCTCGCTTGATATCTTGTGACTTCATTCTTTTCATTTCTTTTCCTTACAAATACCCATTTATATCCTACAGGTTTGACGTTTTTCGGTGTTGGGACTACTGGTCCAAAAACCTCACGTTTTGAAAGTGAGTTCAACTCTGTTTGGATTGCTTCTTTCCACTTCGGCCAATACTTTCTACGTTGACATTCTTCGATAGATTTTGGGTCAAAATCGTCACTTTCATGAATAATATCGCGAGCAACATTATAAGAAAAAATGTTGTCAATAATGATATCATTTCGGTTCCATCTCTTTCCTGTTGTAACATAGTTTATAGAAATTTCATTATTATCCTCAAGCGTTTGATTTTCACCAATACTCTTTTGAGTAGTTGTATTTTGGATTTCTTCTGGAACATCCATACCTTTTATTGAATCATTTTGATTCTCAACTACTTTTCTTTTTCGAGGATTTTTATCTTTAGAACCTATTGGTCTACCACGCTTCTGGCGTGCTCCAGACTCATTATTGACAACTTGTTCCTTTGGGATATCAACTTTTGATGGAGCATTTGCAGCTGGTATATATGATTTAGTCACACTTTTAGTATCTTTGAATGCATATGGTAGTTGATTTGCTATATTTTGCAAATGAATTATCTTTTGAACTTCAAGTTCACATTGATCTCTACGAGAATCTAAATGAGATAATAACGATGCATTCCATGTAATTTCTTTTTCCAACTTCTTAATTCCTCCCCCTAATGTTGGAAAATTTGTCTCATTAAAATGACAATCAGCAAATCGTGCAGTAAATACATCACCCGTCAGGGGTTCAAGATATTTAATAATTGATGGGGAATCAAAACAACATATATTCCTAACCTCCTTTGAGGACCCATCTTAGTACGTTGTGGTGGAGCAATCGGTACATATACTGCACATCCAAAAATTCTTAGATGAGAAATATTTGGCTGCTGGCCATAAGCTAATTGCATTGGGGAGTATTTATTATAAGCTACTGGCCTAATACGTGGCAGTGATGCAGCATGCAAAATAGCATGACCCCATACCGATGTAGGAAGTTTAGCTCTCATAAGCAATGGTCTTGCAATTAGTTGCAGACGTTTTATAAACGATTCTGCTAGACCATTTTGTGTATGAACGTGAGCTACAGGATGTTTAACACTTATCCCAATTGACATACAATAATTATTAAAAGTTTGGGATGTAAATTCACCAGCATTATCAAGTAGAATGGTCTTAATTGTATTATTAGAAAATTGTGCTTTTAACTTAATTATTTGAGCAAGTAATCTTGCAAATGCAAGATTTCGACTTGATAATAAGCATACATGTGACCATCTGCTGGATGGGTCAATTAATACCATAAAATATCTAAATGGACCACTTGGTGGGTTAATAGGTCCACAAATATCACCTTGAATTCGCTCTAAAAATGCAGGTGATTCAATCCCCACTTTAGCTGGTAATGGTCTAATAATTAATTTCCCTTGAGAACAAGCATCACATGACAACTCATTGGATTGAAGAATCTTCTGACTCTTTAAAGGATGTCCATGTGAATTCTCAATAATTTTCCTCATCATTATTGACCCTGGATGACCCAATCGATCATGCCAAACACTGAATATTTCTGGATTCATGAACTTCGGGTTCATTATTGCATAACTTTCGATTACTCGTATATGAGTATAGTATAATCCAGAAGAAAAGGCAGGCAGTGTTTCTAATATACGTTTTTCATGTGAAACAATAGATGTTATATAGAAACACTCTATATTATTTTTACAATCAGTTTCAGCATGATAATTATTTTCACGTATATCTTTAAAACTTAATAAGTTTCTTTTCGATTTGCTAGAGAACAGAGCATTATTAATTGTAAATCTTGTTCCTCTAGGCAACATAAAGCTTGCTCTTCCAAAACCTTCAATCAGATTTGCAGAACCTGATATAGTATTGACTTTTGCTTCCAGCATTGTCAATCTAGTAAAATATTTTCTATTTATGAGTATCGTGTGCGTAGTTGCGCAGTCTGCCAGACATAAATCTTCATTGCTCATTTTCGAGTTACTCAACCTATTGAAATTGTTCATATTTCTTCATTGAAAAGAAATGAAAAACGATTACAAAGAGTCTTAAATATATATACAAACAAAACAACAACAAAAACATACTAAACAGTACTTAATTATATATTTTCATACAAATCATCCTCTACTTGTTTGATTGCATCAATTCTCTCTCCAGGAGATTCAAAATAATCAGCTACATCAAGATGCATCATATTGGAGGGGTCAAACACATCATCTCTTTGAATGGCAAGATTTACCTCCACATTCTTTCCTTTTCCTTTTTCCTTCAGGGAAGCTTGATAGAGATCAACAAGGTGTTTTGACGTACGACAGGTACGTGACCAGTGCTCAGTCATTCCGCACCGAAAACATTTATGTTTATCACCTTTCGAACTTCTATCTTGTGGAGTCTTTCCTTTCTGATCATCACTTCGTGTGGGTTTCTTAAAATTATAATGCCCACCACGAAAATAGGTATTTCTTCCTCTACCGCGGTCCTGACCTCGACCACGACCACGACCTCGACCACGGTTATTAAAATTGACAGCATTCACTTCGGGGAATGGTGTTGCTCCAGTTGGTCTGGATTCGTGATTTTTCATCAATAACTCGTTATTTTGTTCAGCAACAAGAAGACATGAGATAAGTTCAGAATATTTTGCAAAACCATTCTCTCGATATTGCTGCTGCAGGAGCATATTCGAGACATGAAAAGTGGAAAATGTCTTCTCTAACATATCAATATCAGTAACATTTTCTCCGCATAATTTTAATTTTGAACTAATTCTAAAGAGTGCGGAATTATACTCACTTACTGATTTAAAGTCCTGCAACCTCAGGTGCATCCAATCATAACGAGCTTTTGGAAGAATAACTGTTTTTTGATGATCGTACATTTCTTTCAAACCTTGCCATAAAACGTAGGGATTTTTTATTGTAAGATACTCCATTTTCAATCCCTCGTGAAGATGATGGCGAAGGAAGATCAGAGCTTTTGCTTTTTCTTGATTTGATGCATTATTTCCTTCTTTAATTGTTTCTCCAAGATTCATAGAATCTAAATGGATCTCAGCGTCAAGGACCCATGACAAGTAGTTATTTCCATTAATATCCAGGGCCGCAAATTCTAGCTTTGTAAGGTTTGCCATAATAACACTATAAAAAATAATAATATATGTTGTAAAATTTAACATAAACCAAATGCGTAAAAATGGCTTACTTATAAGACTTACCTTTAGCGGGAAAAATGACAGAGTCTCGTGCTGATAACGTGTTGTAAAATTGAGAGGCGAAACCGGGCACCAAAACTTTACCAAAACATATAATAATAATAATAATACAAGTGTTGGAGTATAAAGGGAGTATATATATATATATATATATATATATATATATATATATATATATATAATATAAACAAAAAATGGAGATTTATGGCAAATTAAGAACAAATGAAATTAGAGGAAGTGGGAGAGAAAAATGAAGATTGGAGAGGTTTCTTTTCCAAAATGTATATACTTATTTATCCATCAAGAACCACTATTTATAGGCAATTAGGAGAGCATGATGTAGTCCATTTGGACACCAATCTATGGTCTTTGTTGGACACATGGAAGACACTTTGGCTATGGATAAAATGCCACTTTGTATGGATATCAAATGGGCATGTGGAATCTTGGAGAAACAATTAAAGAAGGAAATGATGCATCAAATCAAGAAAAAGCAAAAGCCCTGATCTTCCTTCGCCATCATCTTCACGAGGGATTGAAAATGGAGTATCTTACAATAAAAAATTCCTACGTTTTATGGCAAGGTTTGAAAGAAATGTACGATCATCAAAAAACAGTTATTCTTCCAAAAGCTCGTTATGATTGGATGCACCTGAGGTTGCAGGACTTTAAATCAGTAAGTGAGTATAATTCCGCACTCTTCAGAATTAGTTCAAAATTAAAATTATGCGGAGAAAATGTTACTGATGTTGATATGTTAGAGAAGACATTTTCCACTTTTCATGTCTCGAATATGCTCCTGCAGCAGCAATATCGAGAGAAGGGTTTTGCAAAATATTCTGAACTTATCTCATGTCTTCTTGTTGCTGAACAAAATAACGAGTTATTGATGAAAAATCACGAATCCCGACCAACTGGAGCAACACCATTCCCCGAAGTGAATGCTGTCAATTTTAATAACCGTGGTCGAGGTCGTGGTCGTGGTCGAGGTCGGGACCGCGGTAGAGGAAGAAATACCTATTTTCGTGGTGGGCATTATAATTTTAAGAAACCCACACGAAGTGATGATCATAAAGGAAAGACTCCACAAGATAGAAGTTCGAAAGGTGATGAACATAAATGTTTCCGGTGCGGAATGACTGAGCACTGGTCACGTACCTGTCGTACGTCAAAACACCTTGTTGATCTCTATCAAGCTTCCCTGAAGGAAAAAGGAAAAGGAAAGAATGTGGAGGTAAATCTTGCCATTCAAAGAGATGATGTGTTTGACCCCTCCAATATGATGCATCTTGCTGTAGCTGATTATTTTGAATCTCCTGGAGAGAGAATTGATGCAATCAAACAAGTAGAGGATGATTTGTATGAAAATATATAATTAAGTACTGTTTAGTATGTTTTTGTTGTTGTTTTGTTTGTATATATATTTAAGACTCTTTGTAATCGTTTTTCATTTCTTTTCAACGAAGAAATATGAACAATTTCAATAGGTTGAGTAACTCGAAAATGAGCAATGAGGATTTATGTCTGGCAGACTGCGCAACTATGCACACGATACTCATAAATAGAAAATATTTTACTAGATTGACAATGCTGGAAGCAAAAGTCAATACTATATCAGGTTCTGCAAATCTGATTGAAGGTTTTGGAAGAGCAAGCTTTATGTTGCCTAGAGGAACAAGATTTACAATTAATAATGCTCTGTTCTCTAGCAAATCGAAAAGAAACTTATTAAGTTTTAAAGATATACGTGAAAATAATTATCATGTTGAAACTGATTGTAAAAATAATATAGAGTGTCTCTATATAACATCTATTGTTTCACATGAAAAACGTATATTAGAAACACTGCCTGCCTTTTCTTCTGGATTATACTATACTCATATACGAGTAATCGAAAGTTATGCAATAATGAACCCGAAGTTCATGAATCCAGAAATATTCAGTGTTTGACATGATCGATTGGGTCATCCAGGGTCAATAATGATGAGGAAAATTATTGAGAATTCACATGGACATCCTTTAAAGAGTCAGAAGATTCTTCAATCCAATGAGTTGTCATGTGATGCTTGTTCTCAAGGGAAATTAATTATTAGACCATCACCAACTAAAGTGGGGATTGAATCACCTGCATTTTTAGAGCGAATTCAAGGTGATATTTGTGGACCTATTAACCCACCAAGTGGTCCATTTAGATATTTTATGGTATTAATTGACTCATCCAGCAGATGGTCACATGTATGCTTATTATCAAGTCGAAATCTTGCATTTGCAAGATTACTTGCTCAAATAATTAAGTTAAAAGCACAATTTTCTGATAATACAATTAAGACCATTCTACTTGATAATGCTGGTGAATTTACATCCCAAACTTTTAATAATTATTGTATGTCAATTGGGATAAGTGTTGAACATCCTATAGCTCACGTTCATACACAAAATGGTCTAGCAGAATCATTTATAAAACGTCTGCAACTAATTGCAAGACCATTGCTTATGAGAGCTAAACTTCCTACATCGGTATGGGGTCATGCTATTTTGCATGCTGCATCACTGCCACGTATTAGGCCAGTAGCTTATAATAAATACTCCCCAATGCAATTAGCTTATGGCCAGCAGCCAAATATTTCTCATCTAAGAATTTTTGGATGTGCAGTATATGTACCGATTGCTCCACCACAACGTACTAAGATGGGTCCTCAAAGGAGGTTAGGAATATATGTTGTTTTGATTCCCCATCAATTATTAAATATCTTGAACCCCTGACGGGTGATGTATTTACTGCACGATTTGCTGATTGTCATTTTAATGAGACAAATTTTCCAACATTAGGAGGAGGAATTAAGAAGTTGGAAAAAGAAATTACATGGAATGCATCGTTATTATCTCATTTAGATTCTCGTAGAGATCAATGTGAACTTGAAGTTCAAAAGATAATTCATTTGCAAAATATAGCAAATCAACTACCATATGCATTCAAAGATACTAAAAGTGTGACTAAATCATATATACCAGCTGCAAATGCTCCATCAAAAGTTGATATCTCAAAGTAACAAGTTGTCAATAATGAGTCTGGAGCACGCCAGAAGCGTGGTAGACCAATAGGTTCTAAAGATAAAAATCCTCGAAAAAGAAAAGTAGTTGAGAATCAAAATGATTCAATAAAAGGTATGGATGTTCCAGAAGAAATCCAAAATACAACTACTCAAAAGAGTATTGGTGAAAATCAAACGCTTGAGGATAATAATGAAATTTCTATAAACTATGTTACAACAGGAAAGAGATGGAACCGAAATGATATCATTATCGACAACATTTTTTCTTATAATGTTGCTCGCGATATTATTCATGAAAGTGACGATTTTGACCCAAAATCTATCGAAGAATGTCAACGTAGAAAGTATTGGCCAAAGTGGAAAGAAGCAATCCAAGCAGAGTTGAACTCACTTTCAAAACGTGAGGTTTTTGGACCAGTAGTCCCAACACCGGAAAACGTCAAACCTGTAGGATATAAATGGATATTTGTAAAGAAAAGAAATGAAAAGAATGAAGTCACAAGATATAAAACGAGACTTGTTACACAAGGATTCTCGCAAAGACCTGATATTGATTATGAGGAGACATATTCTCCCGTGGTGGATGCAATAACGCTAAGATATTTGATTGGTCTGACTGTATATGAAAAGCTTGATATGCATCTAATGGATGTAGTCACGGCGTATTTATATGGATCTCTGGATAATGACATTTATATGAAAATCCCGGAAGAATTTAAAATACCAGAAACATATGAATCAAGTTCTCGGAAATTGTATTCAATAAAGTTACAGAGACCATTATATGGATTAAAACAATCAGGACGAATGTGGTATAATCGCCTGAGTGAATATCTGTTGAAAGAAGGATACCAAAATAATCCAATATATCCGTGCGTTTTTATAAAGAAATCTCAGTCAAGATTTGCTATTATAACTGTATATATTGATGACTTAAATATAATTGGAACTCCTGAAGAGTTATCCAAGGCAATAGAATATCTTAAGAAAGAATTCGAGATGAAAGATCTTGGAAAAACAAAATTTTGCCTTGGTTTGCAAATTGAACATTTAGCAGATGTGATATTTGTTCATCAATCAACTTATACAGAGAAATCTTAAAAAGATTCTATATGGATAAAGCACATCTATTAAACATTCCAATGGAAGTTCGTTCACTGGATGTAAAGAAAGATATATTTCGACCTCGAGATGACAGTGAAGAACTACTTGGTCCTGAAGTATCATATCTTAGTCCAATTGGTGCACTTATGTATTTGGCTAATAACACAAGACCAGATATTGCATTTTCAGTAAATTTATTAGCTAGATATAGTTCATATCCTACAAAAAGACATTGGAACGGAGTTAAGCAAGTACTCCGATAACTTCGATGGACAATTGATATGGGTTTATTTTATTCTAACAAATCAAAGTATGATCTAGTTGGTTATGCAGATTCTGGTTATCTATCTGATCTACACAAAGCTAGATCTCAGACAGGTTATCTATTCACATGTGGAGGAACTGCTATATCGTGGCGATCAGTGAAACAGACTATAACGGCCACTTCTTCAAATCATGCTGAAATCCTCGCTATTCATGAAGCAAGTCGAGAATGTGTATGGCTAAGATCGATGACACAACACATTCATGAGACATGTGGCTTGTCTTCAAGTAAACCTCTTCCAACGATGTTATACGAAGACAACACAGCATGTATAGCTCAAATCAATGGATGATATATCAAAGGAGATAGAACAAAGCATATCTCACCAAAGCTCTTCTATACTCATGATCTTGAAGAAAATGGCAATATCACTGTACAACAAATTTGTTCGAAAGATAACCTGGCTGACTTATTTACGAAGGCATTACCAACTGCAACCTTCGATAAATTAGTATATAGCATTGAAATGCGGCGACTCAAATACTTTAAGTGATGTCTCCATGAGGGGGAGTGAATGTATTATAGTAAACTATATAAAATATGTACTCTTTTTCCTTCACTAGGGTTTTTTCTTCCCATTGGGTTTTTTCCTAGTAAGGTTTTAACGATGCATATTTTATATAAATGGGCATTTAAGGGGGAGTATTGTAAATATGACACATGTAAATGCCCATTCCACATGCCCATTTGATATCCATGCCAAGTGGCATTTTATCCATAGCCAAAGTGTCTTCCATGTGTCCAACAAAGACCATAGATTGGTGTCCAAATGGACCACATCAAGCTCTCCTAATTGCCTATAAATAGTGGTTCTTGATGGATAAATAAGGATATATACATTTTGGAAAAGAAACCTCTCCAATCTTCATTTTTCTCTCCCACTTTCTCTAATTTCATTTGTTTTTAATTTGTTTATATTATATATATATACTCCCTTTATATTCCAACACTTGTATTATTATTATTATTATTATATGTTTTGGTAAAGTTTTGGTGCCCGGTTTCGCCTCTCAATTTTACAACATATATTAATATGAAAAGTTAATTGATATGATACTGATATCAGGTACAGAAATGGCGTAGTTCATTGAAATTAACAGTAGATATGGAGAATTTATAATAATATTTAGGCTTAAATCATATTTCCATCCCTTAACTTTTATACTTATTTCATTTTCGTTTTGAACTTTTAAATATTTTATTTCCACATGTTCTAATTAGATCTGTAGTCATTGCTATTAATTTTTCATTGACTGTCAAAATCTGATATTAAACTTACTAGTTACTACATATGATTTTAGATACTTGATTACAATGGATATTTATACTCCCATACAAAATTTAAGAAAAGAAAACCATTTAATCTATAAAAAATGATCACAGATCAACTTTAAAATTTTGATGCTCCGGGAGAGGATATTGATCCAAAAGAAACTACAACTATCAAGCTTTGGCTAATTAATTTACTGCAGCTTATGAATATCTTATAGACAAAATCATTCAGAGCTAAAGTTGTTACCAGTCATGGAACGAGTTTCCAAGCTCGTTGCATAATTTCATCGTCTATATACGGTCGTAACGACCACATTAGGCAGTATGTTTCGAGTTCCCCGGAGGATGATTTGAGACTTAGACCAGAAATAATCTTCTCCTGCAACGAGTTAAAGTTTTGACAATGAGCATTGTGTTTCTCAGAGATACCTCCCGAGCTTAAGAGAGGACATAATCATAATGCAAGGAGTAAAGCCTTCGATATACGGTTATCGAGAATGAAAAAGATAGCATTGTATGTTCACCTGGAAAAATAACAGACGAGGAAGAACATTACCTGCATTATGTGGTCTTTCTTGACCATAACTTTGATGATCCCCATTAACAAAGCATAGTCATTAGCATCAGGTTTCTGAACAAGGCAGAAATTGATTAAAAAGAGAACATAAAAATGCATGCCCGAGACGACGTTTTCAACATCTAAGACCCCATTTGATAATCATTTGATTTTTTATTTTTGGTTTTTGAAAATTAAGCCCATAAATACTACTTCTACCTATAGGTTTCCTTGTTTTGTTATTGACTTTTTACATATGTTTTCAAAAACCAAGCAAAGTTTTGAAAACTAAAAAAAATAGTTTTCAAAAACTTGTTTATGGAATTTGGCTAAGAATTGAAATGTTTTCTTAAGAAATATGAAACTTAAGGTAGAGAAATGATGAGAAAACAAGCACAATTTTAAAAAACAAAAAACCAAATGGTTATCAAACGGAGTCTAAGTAACAATACTCGAAAAAAAATCATAAACCATAACAGACAATGTTAAGAAAGAGAATTTGTAGTTTGCCTTATCAGGAACGGTTGCTTCTTCTTCATTCAATTCTACATCTTCATCTGAGACCGTTGAAGCGCATGGGAGATTTTCAGTTTCCAATGCAATGTTTACATCATCGAGTAGGCGCTCGAGTTCGTTGATTAAGCTCCTTGCTGTTGTTCCACGGAATAATTAGATATCAAAACAAAGTCAGAGAATGTGCTTAAAGTACTATCAAACATGAAGCAGACAAAGAAAATATCTTTCTATGAGAATAAATCTGGTAAACAACAAAGAGGAAAAGAATGTGCCTTAGGACATAAGGACACAAAATTTCCACAAAAACTGGGCAAAGCATATCGAAATCAAGAACAAATGCATGCACTTATCGCTACAAAACATATATGCTTACAGAATGCAACAAATAGCAAACAGTTTCAACCTTGATAGAGATTTTTTAATTACCTTTTTTCAAATGATCATCCAGTCCAACCCGGCACGTATGCACTGTGTATGTGTGAAAAAGAAATTGCAGTCAGACCATGAAAAGTGGATGGAGGAAAATAACAAAGGCAGATAAAAAGAAATGTAATAAAGACCAAATGATATCGGTTTAAGCAAGTGGTTAGTTACTAAAGTAAGATATACATCTGATTGAAATTGAAATAACCACATCGTGAGACAGAAAAAGAAAGGAATGTGAAGAAAGAGAATGAGGCTACCCTTTCATTTATTTGTAAAACAGAAGAGAACAGTTTCGCTAATACAAGCATTAAGGCCCGATTTGATAACCATTTGGTTTTTGAAAATTAAGCTTATAAATACTACTTCCACCTATGGAATTCTTTGTTTTGTTATCTACTTTTTACATATGTTTTTCAAAAACCAAGCCAAATTTTGAAAACTAAAAAAATAGTTTTCAAAAACTTGTTTTTGTTTTTGAAATTTGACTAAGAATTCAAATATTTTCTTAAGAAAGATGAAACTCATTGTAGAGAAATTATGAGAAAATAAGCACAATTTTCACAAAACTAAAGATTAAATGGGTTATCAAACGGGACTTAAAGTATCAACAAACTTGCTCATTTGAAGTCCGGAGAGAAACGTACACTTTTTTGTACTTTGCACGCCGTCATGAGTATTGATGCACCCAGCTTCAATGTACGATCTAAGACTCTTCGTATTGTTAGTTTCAATGATATTCTCGATCAACTTTGATGTTCTATTTATCGCAGGTCGTCGAAGAAGCTCTGCAAGGGTTAAGACAATCACTACAAAACACAACACTTCATCCTAACAGTAGAAGCAAATGACAAGTATTATATCAGATGCAGAACACAGACCAAGTCCTTGCTGAACGCCAGAAAGCAACTGGCTTCCTAAAGTCCCCAATTCCTCAAGCTTTGCAATGCTGGAAAATTACCAATATCAAACATTTACTCCAATCGAGTCGAACAAAATAAGAGAAAGGACATACAAATCTAAGTCATGCACGAGAGGTTCCTTATCCTTATTATGTGAAGCAATATGACCATAAGTTTGAGTCATAGAAGTTTATTTTATTTTATTTCGATATCTATGAGTGTCCTAACCAGTTTGCACGGACTTCTACTATTCTCACAGGACAATCGCATAACTCTACTACATTTGGTTGCTAAGGTAACTCATAGGATATTAAATCTAAGTAGGTGGCTACCATGACTTAAACTCATTCCTTCTGAGCCCTTCATTATTTACATGACCTTTATTGACCACTAAACCAACCCATGGTGGTTGAGTGATAAAAGCTTATTACATATCACACCGATATGTAGAGAGTTTGAAATTTTCCTTTCCTGAAAAGTCTTTAAAAGCTATTGAGAAAATGGCAGCAGACCCTTCAGTGTTATCTTATAAAACTAATGAAAAAATGGGGCTAAGATTACCTAGCCAAGAACTCTTTAAAAATCTTGAAAACTTTCTCTTCTGACTCGCGATCAAATTTAACTTCTTCCATTTCAATTCTGCAAAATAATTAATGTTAAATCACTGCTAAATCCAAAAGCAAAAGTCGATAAGCTAAGGTATATTAAATTATTTATATATATTCTCAACACCCCCCTCCCCCCACATTTGGGTTCGGATATTAATTTGTTTCATAAAGTCTAAAACACATGAACTATTAATATTCATTAAGAATAAATGACAATACAATGATCCAAATTCAAAACCTCCTTCTAAAATCAAAAGCTTAGGCTAATAGTCAAGTATGTTTAATCTTTTAAAGGTACAAAAGTCATCAACTTAGTAACGCAAAAATGGGAGCACAGCCCATCTGTGCACCCTTTTATGTCGTCACTAACAACTCCATTTTCTATAACAAAGAATTTGTAGTAATTGAAAGTTTTAATTCAGACCAGATAAACAAACAAGCAGAGCAATTTAGGACTCGTTTGACGAACATCGATTTTTAGTTTTTGATTTTTCAAATTAAGCTTAAAAACATTACTTCCTCTTATAGATTTTTTTTTTTTTTGTTTGTTATCTACTTCTGTAACATTATCATTTCTGAAAATCCAATAAATTATTATTGTAATTGCCAGAATCAATTTAATGAAATTACACATTTCAAAATTGGGTTGTGAGAGAAGACGAACATTAATCAAAGGGCATAAGAATCATAATAGCAAAGATTTCAAAAACCAAATCTGCAACACACGGAAAATATTGAACTCTTCGGTAAAATCAATCCGACCACAACTAAATACAACATTCTAATTCTAAAAATTAACCCAGAAATTTTCATTACCTTCGTCGAAATTTCCAATTAATCCAATTCGAATCAGCCCTTTCGGTCCAAGAGGGTTTCCCTAGCCTTCTGTTTTTCACTTGAAATAGAAAGAATGCGAGAGAGAGAGTGTTTTGTTTGCCGATTATGCGAAGAGGGAACAGAAAGAACTGGAGAAGAGAAACAACTTATGAAACTCAAAGAAACTGGCGATGGCGGAGAGAGAGCGAGAGAGAGATTGAGTGAAAATTCCGGCCGGCCGGCGGCAGAGCGGCGGCTTATTAAACAGAGAGTGGGAGACTTCGCCGAATGGAGAAGAAGGCGATGAGAGCCATTGTAAATGTAATTTTTAAGGGAAAAAAATTTAATTTTGTCGTTTGGCTCTTACCTTAGACTTAATTAAATGTTACAATTTCTGTCCTTGTTCAATTCCCATTAATTCACCCACTCATTTTAATAAAAGGAAAGATAAAGATTCGTTAAATTCACTAATTTAAATAATATCAAGTTTTGTACCAATTTAAATTTGATTAATATATAAATTAAACATTGAACAATTTTGAGTTCAAAACTCACGAATTTTAACAAAAATTTAACTTTAATGTTATTTTTATGAAATCTCATCAACTTTATACCATACATTGTTTTATAATTCATTGAAAGCATATAAGGCCAAAATGAATATAGCACAGCAATTGACATATACCCTCAACCAAGAGGTTAGAGGTTCAAATCCTCCAATCCCAAATGTTGTTGACAAGTTTAGGTGAAAAAAATAATTTTTATTTTATTTTTCAATTTTTAAAAATTTAAGTATAGATCTCATTTTGGTCATTCAACTTTTAAGTTTATTTCATTATAGTCCCTAAATTTTTAAATTTTCCATTTTGGCCCTTGAATTTTTAAATTTGTTACATTTTGATTTTTAAACTTTTAACATGTCTATTTTAGTCCTTAAACTTTTAGAAAATAACCACTTTGATCATAACCTTAATTATTCTATTTTTAACGAATTAATGACTTAACAGAAGTATGTGTAGTGTATGTTATATGAACATCATTTCAAGCCATATAGGTTAGAGAAGAGTAATGGGCAAATGGATGTTAGATGGAACTATAATATAACATTGACAAAAATGGTTATTTTTCAATGGTTCAATGGCTAAATTAGACATTTTGAAGGTTCATGTACATGGATCAGACTCGAAAGTTCACATACCAAAGAAGATATTTTAAAAGTTGAAACCAAAATTGAAAGTTTAGGCCCCGTTTAATTTGATAATCATTTGGTTTTTAGTTTTTGAAAATTGTGTTTTTTTTTTTTATCATTTCTCTACAATGAATTTCATCTTTCTTGAGAAAACATTTAAATTCTTAGCCAAATTCTAAAAATAAATACTATTTTTTGAAAACTATTTTTTTTTAGTTTTCAAAACTTAGCTTTGTTTTTTAAAACACATATGTAAAAAGTAGATAACAAATCAAGGAAACCCATAAATGGAAGTAGTATTTATAAGTATAATTTTCAAAGACAAAAAATCAAAAACCAAATGTCAAACGGGCCTTAAGAATCAAGTTCAGAATCAAGTTTAACCCTTCAACTTGCAAGGATCATCTCTAAGAAGTCCTTACTAAACTTTCAATTTTATATCTAATTAATTTCAAAACTTTAAAAGTGTCTTATAATTAAGGCTTTTAGCTTTCAACTTTGTGTGCTAACTTGAGCATAATGTATTCAACCAGTTAAGACATTATACCTCAATCAAATGGTTAGAGGTTTACTAGAATAATTGTGTTTTAAATTTGATTAAGAATTCAAATGTTTTCTTAAGACAAATGAAAAATATTGTAAAGAAATTATAAGAAAACAAACACAATTTGCAAAAACAAAGAACCAAAAATCAAATGATTATCAAATGAGACCTTAATTTTTCAGAGCTCATGAACCCATATTTATCTAATATGGTATCAGAGCCCTGAAACTCAAATAGAACCTCACAATCTTTATAGGATACATATGCTACTTCTCTCGTTGTCAATTAATTTTGAGATGAAACTCATGTTTATTTAATAATCTTTGATCGATTACTTTGGTAACCTTTTTCAACCTAATTATCTTCTAATTTTTCTTTCACTAATTTTATAACTTCACAATTTGCATCTAATATAATAATTGCCATTTTGTAGCTTTAGACGCCGGCCTTCTTTTGGTGAAACCTTATTTGAATAAAAACGCTTTGACGAATCATGGAGTTAACTTTACAGTGGCTGGTTCTACGGCTTTGCCTTCTTAAGTGCTTTTGCAGAAGAAAATCTCATCTCCAGTTACTAACTCTCCT
Organism: Trichosanthes truncata; assembly: GCA_033996785.1. Lineage (NCBI taxonomy): Eukaryota > Viridiplantae > Streptophyta > Magnoliopsida > Cucurbitales > Cucurbitaceae > Trichosanthes > Trichosanthes truncata. The sequence continues at coordinate 37,557,070 of JAWPNB010000004.1, read as the reverse complement.
CTCGACCATCAGCTTCATCGGATGTTCTCTCATTTCAACTCCACTTGTTACAATCAAAGAGGTAATTAATTAACCTTCTATTTTTATATATATGGAGAATTCTCTTCGTCTCGATGTATGTTTTGTTTTAATACAATGTTGGATTATTGTATTTATATGCTGTAGATTGCAACGAAAAATTAAGAAGCTCCCATTGTTCTTGATAGGTGAGACTGGATAGGCCTCTATAACGTAGTTGTCTCATAATAATCGTTGGATGTTAATTCAATAATTTTCATGCTCCCTTATAATCATTGGATAAAAATTTGCACAGTAGACTCATTTTCACGCGCATCGATGTCATCTGACCCGTGTTTTGAAATTAATGACATGACCTTTTCCGTACTCTGCATCCCGTCCAAATTACCGTGAGGGCATCGTACTCTCATTCATGTTCTAACTCTAGCTCTCTAGTTCTCGCTCTCGCCCTAGTTCGTTCTCGCTCTCGCTCTAGTTCATTTTCTCTTGCTCTAGTTCGTTCTCGTTCTCGCTCTAGCTCGTTTTCTCTCTTGCTCTAGCTCGTTCTCACTCTCGTTCTAGCTCGTTCTCGCTCTAACTCTATCTCGTTTTCTCTCTTGTTCTAGCTTGTTCTCACTCTCGCTCTAGCTCGTTCTCGCTCTCGCTCTAGCTATGCTGCTTTAGCTCTTCTCTAACGTAATTTTTTCTTGTCTTTTTTTCTCCAGATTTTCAACCATTCATTTGAGCGAGAGTGCTAGCGTTTCCGCCTACGAGAGCGTGAACAAGCAAAACCGTCTCATATTACCCTCATGTGTAATTTTGCGCGCTATGCCATGTCAGAATGGATCATATTTCATTATTTTCAGAACGCATGTCATCAGTCATTAAAATGCTGGAAAACGGGTCATCCGTACAAAATCCCTTAATTTCTCGCTAGGATTGGCGACAATGACTATAACTATGCATTGTTGAAAGGCAAAACTATTCATGAGGTAAAATATATTTATAAAATTGCATTTCCAATTCTTTTTTAACATTTTTTGTTACTCGTATTAATTGGGATGGAGTCCATTTGACACAAAATATTTATAAATTCATGACATGTTGGCTCATCCACGACATTTTTCCAAAATCGCATGCATTGTTTAAATTTTGTTTTAGTGGGATTTTTTTTTTTATGTAATTAATTAGGAACCTTATGTAAGTTTATCAATAAAAGATTATTATTAATTTAACTTCCTTTTATACCATGTATATTATCATGTTCTTTTGTATCCCAAACTGAAAACTCCGTCGATAGGTTGTTCTCTTAAGCATAGTTATAATTTTAATTACACAGAATGTCAACTCAAGTAGTAAGTGAAATATAATCACAAGAAAATAAGCTTTAAGGGGCTGTTTGGGGCAAGGGTTATAATAACCTGTGTTATAATAACCCATAGAATACTCTGCACCCCAAACACAGACTATTATAACCTCAGACTAAACAATTCTGCATTTTAAATAATATTATATTATTTCAGATACTATTATAATCCACAGACTATTATAACCCCTGTTATTATAACCCACTCAGCGCCCCAAACAGCCCCTAAAAGAATTCGCGTAAAGTTTCTTAAACATATAATATTAACTAGTATTGATTCGTAAAATATCATATACTTTACAATCAAATGTTTTCTTAATGTAAATTAAACACTAGTAATGAGGGGGAAATTTAAAAATTATTAAAAAAAAAAAAATCAGCTTTTTTAAAAAACAAAAATGTAATCCACTTCTACACACCTTTTTTTAATTAAAAAAATAAAAATCAATTTATACCCCTAAACTTTAAGAGTTATATCAATAAAAACCCTAAACTAATAATTGTATTAATTTAAATCCCAAACTGTCATAAGTGTATCAATTTACACCCTCAGTTAGATTCCGTTTGAAAAACGTTCGTTTACATGTGTACAAACTCAATTGTAATTTTATCAATTAAAACCTCTAAACTGTCATAAGTGAATCAATTTAAGCCCTCAATTTGAAAATCATCCATGCATCAAATCTCTCACGTGTGTAGACTTCTTCAGAAATCTAGACCATCCATTTGAAAATCATCAATTATTTGAAACAAATGGTCTAAATATATTCACTTAATTATGAAAGTTCAAAAGTTTAATTGATATAATTATAAGTTTGCACACATACGTGTAAACTAACGTTTTTTCAAACGGAATCTAACACAGATGGTGTAAATTGATACACTTATAAAAGTTCAGAGTTTGAATTGATACAATTATTTGTATAGGGTTTTATTGATACAACTCCCAAAGTTTAGGGTATAATTAAATTGATTTTTGCCATAAAAAATATATATGTTCTTTTTATAAATGCAACCATTTTAAATAATTATCATTCTTTATAATAATTCTAGAGTAAAATTACCTTTTGGTCCCTAACTTTTTAAAACATGCACTTTTAGTTCTACACCCTAGCCGTCGCTTTCTTTAGATTATGAAGGGTCTTACTCGTATTGTTATTTTAAATCCTAAAATTCAATTGATTAATTGAAATAAATGGTACTGTGTAGATGATGAAGAGGAAAGAAAAGAAAAAGAAATATTAAAAAAATAAAAAATGAAATTGATATTATCAAAGATGATCTTGTAAAGAAACAAAGAAAAAAAAGGTTATTTACCGTAATAGATAGGATGATTTTAGAATATAGACATATAGGAATATATATTCCTTAAATAAAAGGGCCAAAAGAACAGGAAAAGATAAAAGGCCAAAAAAAAAAAAAAAAAGCAAGACCCTGTGGATGGCCCACGTGTCTGGGTTGCAAAAATAGTTGTCCAGCTACATAAATGGCCAGGGTAAAGAGCCAAGCTTAACCTACCTCTTGGTGGCCAAGTTCATTAGGGTTGGACCTCAGTATGTTTCATGGGTGGGTCGAGCTATTTGGCTCAATATGGGAGATGGGCTCGTCCTGCTTCAAGAATCGAGCCAAGCTCCTCCTCTGTCTTCCACTTGATTCCACTGGTCATGCTTTTTTGGAGGATTCACTCATGGCAAGTCTTAAATGTCAAATATTCAAATTGTCACTTCATATTCTTGAACTAAAAAAAAACATTTGCATGAATAGAATAAAATAAATTTGTATATTTTTAAATAGAGGAAAAATTTTAAAATTTTCAAAATTACGTAATAATCCAAATCAAACTTAAATTCAAAAGGTAATATAAAACACAATTAGGAAAAGTCACACACCTATGCTATAGTTAAACAATTTTTAGAATACATATTAAATATTTCTAAAAAAAATTAGTGCAGGGTCGAAGCCAAGAAAGAAAGTGGAGCCTATAGTTGATTTTCTTAAATTCAAAAAAATATATATATTGTTATGGGTGAAATTGGACCAATAAGAACGGGCAAGCTCAAGGGCTACAACGAAGGGCCAAACGAGGAAGAAAACCCAATACAAAGTCAAAACGGACCGAAATCGATAGGGGATCTGCCCATGGTCGGCTCGGTCCCTCATGGCCCGTGTACCCCCGATCCAACCCAATTCGATCTTTTCTTTCTCCATTCGAAGACGGAAACCCACAAAAAACCCTAGAAATGAAAGTATTTAAACTCTCTCTTCATGAGAGAGCAGTGTAAGTTCATTCCAGCATACAACACTCTTCGAGAAGTACCAAATTCTCTCTAAAACTCTCACTAACTTAAGCATCGGAGCCTGTGTGGCCTACACCACACTGGTGTCCAGGTTTTTCTTATCTTGCAAGCTGTGTTCTTCCCCCAAAAATACAAATTCACTGTCGTTGTCACATGTAAGTCAGGTGAGATTTCTCCTATCCAAAATTTGGCAACAACATATATAAATTCAGATTTTACTATTTTCTTTTACATTTATGGTATTGCTCCACCTTTGCTCGTCATCTCTTTGATCCTACCAACGAACTAAAAGACCATAATGTTAATTATAGCGAGGAAAAAATTATCATAAAATTTACTTCCTATAAATTGAAAATACAAAATAATAATAATAATAATTTGATGGGCACGTGCCCCTCTAGCTCCTACGTAGATCAACTCCTATCTCTTTTACATTTCAAAAAATAATGAAAAAAAACCACCAAAATAAATTCTTAACATTTGGTAACAATGAATAGTTCCCCCCTTTAATGTTCTTTTTTGAGTTCGACAAATGTGAGAAGTGAGGGTTGAACCTTAAAAGTAATGTTAAGAAGTTTTCATCTTCGTTTTCTTTTTCTTTTTCTTTTTTTAAGAGTTCAATAAACATGGACCATAGAGAGTGTGGTACTTTAAATGTATAGACAATGAGTTTTTCTTTCTTTCTTTTTTTGACATTTTCTAGAATGAGGATGTGTATATGGTCATTCCTTTCAATTTTCCAATCTTAAAAGTAACAAGTATCTTACCTACTCAATTATACTTAAATGGAAACTATTTTTTTTTTTTAAAAGAAAACACTAAGGCCCTGTTTGCTAACCATTTGATTTTTGGTTTTTAATTTTTGAAGATTAAGCCTAAAAAGACTATTCTCATCTATGGTTTTATTTATTTATCTACTTTTTACCTATGTTTTCAAAAATCAAGCCATGTTTTGAAAACTAAAAAAAGTAGTTTTCAAAAACATGTTTTTGTTTTTAGAATTTGGCTAAGAATTCAAATTCTTTTTTAAGGAAGATGAAACCATTATAGAGAAATTGAGAGAAAACAAGTTTAATTTTCATAAACCAAAAATAAAAAACTAAATGGTTATCAAACGAGGCCTAAATTATTCTCTTTTTCTTTTAGAAGAGACGGTTTTTTATTGAACTAGGTAGAAAACAGCTCATAAACAACAAAAGGAAAGTCCCATTTGACATAATTTAAAATCCAAAAAGGAAATTTAAGGTGCATTTGGTTGGTGATCTGAAACTTGAAAACAAATGATTCAATGAAAAACAGAATTGTATTTCATGTTTTCATTTATGTGTTTGGTAACAAATTTAGAAATTGGATTCTAATTAAAAAACATGTGTTTGATAGTATATTTATAAATCATAAAATTAGTTGTAGTTACCAACTAAATATTATGTTGAATATAAATTATTATTAATTAATTAATAGACATGTTTTATGTATACTTGTTATTTTTCAATATCATATAATTTATAATATATTATAGGTTAAAATACAATTTTGGTCTCTATACTTTAAGTTTCATTCCATTTCAATCTTTGTACTTTCAAAAGTCCAAATTTAGTCATTGTACTTTCAATAAAACTTAAAATTAGTCCTTAGTTTTATTGTTAAGTTTTCTATTTAAAAAAAATTAGTTTTTATTAGTTTTCCATCTATATATTTTGAAAATATGTTCACATTATCTTTTATTGTATGAAAATTATTATTATTATTTAATCAATTTCAATAAAAATTAACTTCAAAATAACAATAGGGACCAATTTTAAGCTTTATTGAAATTTTGACATTTGAAAATACATTGACCAAAATGGAATGAAACTCAAAGTAAATGGACCAAAATAATATTTTAACCTATATCATACTATATATTTTTTAATTTAACCAAATGAATTGAGTATATAACATGAAATACTATGTATTAAAGTTTTTATCCTTTTTAATATAATTCTGCATTTTAAAATTTCAAATTCAAAATCTGAATACATTGAAAACCTAAAAACGTTGTTTACACAAAATTTCCACTATTTGAAATTGGATCATAGAATTGGAAAACGGATTTAAAAAACACATACGCCACTAAATAAATCCAAAAACATAAAACAGAATCTAGATTGTCACTAAAATATTCTTTTTAACTATAGAAAGCAAATTAAAATGTACTATAAAAATCAAATCAAAATCGAGCTTAGACCATATATGGACAATAAATGGGCATTAAACCTTTTATTTTTATTTGTCTTTAGAAACAAATCATCACTCCGAATAATATTGGGAATTTTAATCCATAAAAGGAAACTAATAAAAACAAAATGGCAAAAATGAGCAAAGAGCAAAAGTTATTCCGAAACCGAAATTTTATCCAGCTTGGAATTTCCCTCCTTCAAGAATTAGGAATTCAAAACCAAAAACCCTTTCATTTTCAAACTCAAAAAAAAAAAAAAAAAATTACAAATTTGGTTCATATAGTTTGAAGAAAGTTAGAATTTAATCCTTATAATTTGATAAAATTTCATAAATAGTCATTGTAGTTTGATAAAATCCTTCTAAATAATCTCTATCGTAGGAACTATTAAAGAAAATTTTATCAAATCATATAAACTAATTCTAATATTTAAAATCATATGGATTTAATTCTAATTTTTTTCAAAATTATAAGTACCAAATTTATAATATAAGCTCTTTCAAAAACCATTTGGAAGCAATTATTAAAACCTATAAATAAGGTCTCACTATAATCCACCGTTCAATTCCCTAATTCCAAGTTGTCTCTTTTCTCCAACAATGGCGGCTTCAAAAACTTCAGCCTTTTCTCTTCTTCTTCTTCTGTTTGTTCTTCTTTGTTCTTCGTCGAAGGCTCATCCACTCAAAGCTTGTAAGTTGGACGCCATTTACCAAGTCGGCGACGCCATTTCCGACACTGGAAATCTCATCCGCGAAAATCCCGACACTCCTTTCTCTCATCTTCCTTACGGCGAGACATTCTTCAACAACGCCACTGGTCGATGCTCCAATGGCCTACTCATTATCGATTACTTTGGTAATCTTTTTTTTTTTTTTTTAACTCTATTATCAAACTTTCACCATTTTTATTGTGTTTATTTTATTTTGTTGTATTATTATTGTCTGTATTTGTATTTCTAGATGATAGTTGGATTTTGATAAATTGAGAACAAAGAAAAAAAATGAATACTAATATTAGAGAAAAATTCAAATTCTTCCTAAAAATATCTAATTTCTTGAAATATATGTAGTACAAAATTATAATAGTAATAGAAATGAGTTTCGGTTTTCGAACGTTTTAGATATTTTAGAGAGTTTGAATAATTCTTTTAAAATATATGCAGTTAAAATAAAGGAAATATTGTAATATAATATATGAGTGGATTCTTTTAAAATATATGCATAGTTAAAATACTATTTTGGTCTCTATAGTACTTTTAAATGTCTAATTTTAGTCTATATACTTTCAATAAAGCTTAAAATTGATTCGTATGATAAGTTTGAAGTTATCAAAATTAGTTAAATAATAATAATAATTTTAATACAAGAAAAGATATAATGTGAATATACTTCCAAAATTTATAGAAGAAAAGTTAATAGAGATTAATTTTTTTAAAAGAAAAATTAACAATAAACTAATAGTAGAGACCAATTTTAAGCTTTATTAAAAATACAATGACTAAAATTGGACATTTAAAAGTATAGGGACTAAAATGGAATAAAGCCTGCCTATAGTACATTGACCAAAATGGTATTTTAACTTATTTTAAATCGATTTTAATGACTATTATACCATTTTATTTTTTTTTAATCTTTTTAAATAAGATAAATAGAAACTGTCATTTACTTTCATATAATATATAAAATTAACCTTTAAGATGTTTTTATATTTTGCAGTTGAAGAAGCATTTCTAAAGCCTAAGTTTAAAATTATAAACCATTCTAGTATTTACTTGACAATCATTTTCTGAAGAGTACTTGACTATCATTTTTATGTCCTAAAAATATATTTATAAATATAATTTAGGTTAAATTACAAACTTAGTCCTATAGTTTGGTCCCCATTTGTGAGGTTTTATCAAACCATTCAGATGAAATTCTAATTTATAAAATTAATTATATGAACTAAATTCTAACTTTCTCCAAATTATAGGGACTAAATTTGCAATTTAACCTATAAATGTTAAATAATAAGTAACATTGAAAAATATATACTATATCACGGCAAAAATGGGACCTTTCTTAGACTCGAGGTCAGAGGGTGACTGCCTCATTTGTCTATATCTTAGACTCGGGGCCTTAGGTGACTGCCTCATTTGTCTATATCTTAGACTCGGGGTCTTAGGTGACTGCCTCGTTTGTCTATATCTTAGACTCGGGGTCTTAGGTGACTGCCTCGTTTGTCTATATCTTACGCAAACCCTATTTCCCAATTATGAGTTTCCATTAATATAAGGGTGATTTAAATTTGCAGCTTTAGACGCTGGGCTTCCCATTGGTGAATCCTTATCTAAACAGAGATGCTTTGACGAGGCATGGAGTGAATTTTGCAGTGGCTGGTTCTACGGCTTTGCCTTCTGAAGTTCTTTCTCAGAAGAAAATCTCATCTCCACTCACTAACTCTTCTCTCGATCATCAACTTGATTGGATGTTCTCTCATTTCAACTCCATTTGCTACAATCAAGAAGGTTTTTTTTTATAATTTTATGATAATTATATTATAAGTTTCGTCCCCGAACTTTTAGGCTTGTGTCTATTCCGTCCATGAATTTTAAAAAGTGTCTAATAAGTTCTCTGAATTTTCAAAATTTGTGTCTATTTGGTCCTTGAACTTTAAAAAATGTTAATAGATCCTTAAACATTCAATTTTGTGTCCAATAGGTCATTGAATTTCAATTTTATGTCTAGTAGGTCCTTGACCTATCCAATGGCTTTTAAAATTCACGAACGACCTACCGAACACAAGATCAAAAGTTTAGGGTTCTGTTAGACATAAATTTCATCTAATAGATCAGTTAATTTTAAAAAAATAAAAAATTGAATATGTCAAGGACCTATTAGACATAAAGTTGAAAGTTCAAGGACGACATATTAGACATTTTTTAAGTTCAATGACCTATTAAATACAAAATTGAAAGTTTAGAGACATTAGATACTTTTTTATAATTCATGGACTAAATAGACACAAACCTAAAAAATCATCGACTAAACTTGTAATATAACCTAATTTTATTACCCTCGTAGAGTTTTCCTCCCATTATGTTTTGCTGTATGTCAATTTTAATTAGTATTTTCTACTCATATGTGTGTCATAGATTGCAATGAGAAATTAAGGAATACTTTGTTCTTGGTGGGTGAGATTGGAGGGAATGATTATAATTATGCATTGCTCCAAGGCAAAACTATTCAAGAGGTGAAAGATATGGTGCCAGAAGTTGTTCAAACCATAAAGAGTGCTGTTGAGGTAAATTTAATTTGTGTTTAGATAATTCTTCTAATACATTTTTGTTAGTTTCATATTTGGATTAGGGTTTTTCTTATTGGGTTTTTTTTTTTTTTTTTTTGTTTATGATGTTGTTTGTAGAGAGTGATAAGCTATGGTGCTACTCGAGTTGTTGTTCCTGGAAACTTTCCAATTGGATGTTTTCCCATCTATCTCACTGAATTCCAAACCAACGATACAACTGTTTATGATGAACTTCATTGTCTAAAGGGTTTGAACGCTTTGGCGAGCTATCACAATGATCAAATCAAGCAAGCCATCGATGTACTCAAGAAAGAGAATCCACATATTGTTATCGTCTATGGTGATTACTATAATGCATTCCTATGGATTCTTCGTCGCGCTTCCGTACTTGGTATGTTTTTCTATTATTATTAACTGTTGAGGATTCCATATTGGATAAATGACAAGGTATCTCACAATTTAATTATAAGATACTTCTCTCATTATTAATTGGTTGTGAGATGGAACTCCATGATTATCTAACATGGTATCAGAGCCTATAAAACTCAAACGGATATTTGGTCCGATCTAAGAATGATGAACCCAAAGAAGCACTATCTAATATTAACTTACAAAAGAATACATATCTCTTAATTATTAATGTTTTTGTTACCTTCCCATGTTGTTTATGAGTAGGATTCGATGAAGCTTCTTTGCAAAAATCATGTTGCGGGATTGGAGGAGACTACAATTTCAACCTCATGAAAATGTGCGGAGTTTCTGGATCAGTATCAGTTTGCCCAAATCCTGATGAACGTATTAGTTGGGATGGAGTCCATTTGACCCAAAAAGCTTACAAATTCATAGCATATTGGCTCATCCGCAACATCTTTCCTCAACTGCACTGCATTGTTTAAATTTTGTTTTACTGGGTTTTTTTTGTAATTAACTAGCAACCTTTTATGAAGTTTATTAATAAAATATGAGTATTACTTTTTAATTTACTATTGTGCAACTTTTATATATATATATATATATATATATATATATATATATATATATATATATATATATATATATATATATATATATATATTTTAAAAAAACTGCAATAAAGATACCAACCAACCAAACTACGACACTTGAAACGTACTCCTCCTCAACCATGGAGAGGAAGTCGGCTGGAAACCTATCTTTCCAGACCAAAGAGCACCTTGAAAAAGATGCCAAAGTAGCTAGATTATGTGCGGCTTTGTTCTCCTTTCTAGGGATGTTACAAAATATAATGGAATTGACAGAGAAAAATATCTTCCACAAACAAGGATGCTTCCGACAAATCAGAATCAAGATGATTAAGAAGATGAATAACCTCTCTCGAATTCGACTCGACAATCAACGGAGGAAGACTCTCACCACCCCAAGCAAAAAGCTCCTTTAGGCCTTCCAAGATTGTCACTGCCTCTAGGACCTTCACCGACCAATTATGCTGGAAGAACTTGTAGCCACCAATTTATATTTTCTTGTTCTTTTTTAACCCAATTAAAAAATTAATCAACCAGCATAGTTTGCATTTGAATTACACGAAATGTCAACTCATCAAGTAGTAAAGTGAAATCACAAGAAAAATAGCTCAAAACAGATTCAAATTTCTTTAACATATATTTATTAGTTTTATTAGTAAAATATTATAGAATATATATACCTTTGTAATAAAAGATTTTCTAAATGTAATTAAGCACTAGTAATGAGAGCAATAAAGCAAACAGATTTAAATTCCAATAATGGTTTTAAAAAAATCCTCACAATCTCATATTTGTTGTACTAAAAAAAATTGAGAGCAATAAAATCATTTTATATTAATTTGTACAATTTCTACATTTGCTAATTTAAATAATCTCCTCTTATAAATGCAAATCATTTTAGATATGATGCTTGTCTTTCATACTTCTAAAATTTCATATATACCTTAACCATAACCAAGTAACTAGTAAATTCATTAATAACTTTCCTTAAAAGTTAGATTTGAATCTCCACCTCCTATAAAATTTTCAATATACAACAAAAGATTTTTTTTTTTTTTTTTATCACATCTTAAAATCAGTCAAATATGGAAAAAGAAAAAAAAAAAGGATTTGATGCTATATGTGACTACTTAATTAAACAAGATCGTATTTCATGCACCACATATAAGTTGGCAACTCATATGATTAACTAAATCATTCTTAATAGGAGCATTCACAGTTTAGTTCGACTTGAATATTGTTGTTGTTCTTGAAAATTTTCTAACTGGATGTTTACTCATCTATCTCACTTGATTCCAAAACCAACGATACAATTGTTTATGATGAACTTCACCTGTTTAAAGGGTTTGAACTTTGAACGGCTTAGCAAACTATCACAATGATCAAATCAAACAAGCCATTGAAATACTGAGAAGAGAGAATCCAAATACTATTATTGTATATAGTGACTACTATAATATATTGCTATGGATTCTTCATCGTGCTTTTGTACTTGGTATGTTTCTCAACACCCTACAAAATAATATTAGTCCTTAATTATATTTCGTATTATTTTTAACTTAGAAAATATTACACATCCTACAATTATTAATGTTATTTACCTACGCATATTTACGTGAGCAAAATTGCCAAAGTGAGCATGGCTCAGCAATAATTGGCATGTATTCCATCCCTTGAGGTTCGAAGTTCAAATTCTCATACTCTACATTTTGTTCTACTTAAAAATATATATATATAAGCAAGATTTGATGAAGCTTCTTTGCGAGAATCATGTTTCAAGATTGGAGGAGACTACAACTTTAACCTCCTGAAAAGTGCTTTGTACTAGGTTGCCCAAATACCCTAATGAACATATTAGTTGGGATGGGTTTAAATCCCCTAATGAACATATTAGTTGAGATTGTGGAAGTTGTAGAAGAAATGAAACAAACCCATTTCATGATATTCTACATAGTTTGTTTATATATAGTTTAATATCAAATATGATCTAAATACAATTCAATAAACATAATTTTGTATTAAAATGAGTATAACTCAACAATACCAATAGGAAGTTCAACAATAATTGGTATGTACTATTTTCAAATAGGAAGTTCAAATCTCCATACCAAATTATCCCTAGTAATGAGGGCAATATAATCAAAATAATTTATTTTATGGCTTAAAAAGTCCAAATGTTAAACATTGCTGCTTTCTTTCCATCTATCTAAATATTAACACTTTTTTAAAACCATTTTCAATGTTTTATTTTTTTAAAAAAATCAAAATAAAATGTATTTATATAATTATTTTCAATTTTATAAATAGTAATTTCAAACAATAATCCTTACAAATCATCTGAGATAAATACAAAATATTATTTTGAAGGGAAAAAAAATCTCAAATAAGCTCTTACCATGAGGAAGTTCTTTGGAGGCAGATATGAGGTTTAGAACTAGCACTTTCAGTAGAAGCCCCTCATGTAAATTTAGAAGCTTTTCTTACAACACAAAGAAGAATCAACTAACCCACTCTATCATGTGATGTAAGATTGATAACCTCCAGTTTTCACAACAACAAACCAATTTCTAATACAAAACCCAAGAATTTCTAATGGAAGAATAAATCTTTAGAGGAGGAGCATCTTGATCTGCCTGGCTATCTATCATACCTCCTCCAAACATTGAACATGAACTGAGCGAAAGTTGAGCTTCTACTGTCAGGTCTTTGTCGATGACCTTCTCCCTTAAAACTTCATTTTTCTCTAGATTTGCCATCTCGATGACTGTCGGTCTTTGTCGATATCTCTATGCATAATAGTTCAGGCTTGCCTTCTTCTTGGCTTGAACCTGGATGATACCTTCATTGAAGTCCTCATGGTTCACCTGATTATTCCAAAAAAAAAAAAGAGGCAATCAAATGAATTTTATTACTTCATCTTTTGCCTGGGAACTCAATATTCCACATTTTAACACACTAAATCTACTCTCTCCTTTGCCATGGATGGCTCTCATGCCCCATGGCTCAACATTTTAAGTTTAAATGGACACTGACTATTTTCTTTAATGTCAGCTGAAACGAAGAATTTCATTAAGAATGGATATATATATATATATATATATCCATGGTATCGAGCCCGACTGCACTATTCTACAGGGAGTTCATGCACCCTAACGCTAGCTCCAAAAGATATTAAGGTTTTCATTTATTGAGCTTTTGACCTGGAGGCTTTGAACCAGGACCTCGAAAAAATTCCCCCAGAACATCCATCCCAAACTTTTGCCTTTCTTTTTCTTTTTCTATTTTTATGAATAACCAATGAAAAACAAAAGAACACATGGGCATATAAAAATAAAGCCTACCAATGGGACTGACCATGGAGACCCCTCATCATTGTATCTTCAAAGATGCCTTACACTACAGCCTATATCTAAAAAACATGATAACTAAATGATGTGTGTGTCCATATGCACGAGTGAAAGGGGGAGAGCACCTCAGTTGCATCACGGCGGAGAGCAAGCATACCCGCCTCAACACAAACTGCTTTTAGTTGTGCACCATTGAAATCATCAGTGGACCGAGCTAGTTCTTCAAAGTTAACATCTGGGTGGACGTTCATCTTCCTTGAGTGGATCTACAATTGTGTTGTACAACAATTATGAAATGAAAATATATATATATATATATATATATATATATATATATATATATTACATGGAAAAAGGCAACACAATAAAAAAGTAACATAAAAACCTGCATGATTCTAGCCCTTGCATCTTCAGTAGGGTGGGGAAACTCAATCTTTCGATCTAATCGACCAGAACGCATGAGTGCTGGATCAAGAATATCAGCACGATTTGTTGCTGCTATAACCTGCAGTAATAAGAATTCTAATTTAATAAAATGACAATCAAACATCATGAAATACAACTTGGCCCCAAAAGCCAGGAGATTTTCAAGTAAAAGTCAAATGCTAATCAAATCAACATAAACCCACCCTACCCTGAGGTGAAACAACGACACAACTGACATCAAAATAATTCAAGAAAGGAACAAAAGAAAACCTTAATGCGTTCATCGCTACTAAACCCATCCAGTTGATTGAGTAACTCCAACATGGTTCGCTGAACCTCCCTATCTCCGCTTACTTCGCTGCAGTCAAAAAATAATAATAATTAAATAAAATGAGAGAGCTTTATGAAAATATTTGAGGGGGAAATAAAACATCCACAGACCTGTCAAATCGCTTTGTTCCAATAGCATCAATTTCATCAATAAAAATGATGCATGGGGATTTTTCTTTTGCAAGCTGAAAAGCATCTCGAACAAGTTTTGCTCCATCCCCAATGAACATCTGCAATAATTCCAAGTTACATAGCTAATAGACACATCTAAAAGGAAAGAGAGATAAAAGGGTACAAGAACCACATGAAGCCATTCAACAGCATCAGGGACATCAAAAGTAACCTAATAGGACAGGAGTTGTCATTTTTTAAACAAACTTTTAGCGTCATTAAAACAATATGATGCACAGAAAACTAGCTTTACATCCAAAAAAATGTAAGACATAAAGTCTATGAGGTTCAGTAATCAAATAACTATTTTCCCCAAGCAAATCTGTACCTGGACAAGTTGTGGGCCAGCTAACTTCAAAAAGGTAGCATTCGTTTGTGCTGCACATGCACGTGCCATCAAAGTTTTACCAGTGCCAGGAGGCCCGTACAAAAGCACACCTTTAGGTGGACGAATTCCTAGTTTCTGAAATCGCTCTTTATGAGTCATGGGTAAGACAATAGCCTCCACTAGTTCTTGGATCTGTGCCAATAATATAACGATCAATTAAAAATGTCATCCAATATGACCTGCAAACTAATGAACTTATGGACAATGTCTAGAGTCTGAGAGTGCCTGCTTTTCCAGCCCTCCAATGTCATTGTAGTCTTCTGTTGGCTTCTCATCAACCTCCATAGCCTTCACTCGAGAATCATACTCAGACGGCAGAGTATCCAAAATCAGGTAACTATCCTTGTTTACACCAACCAAGTCACCTGGCTTTAACTTATCAGGATCAACGAGCCCAACAACAGGTAAAAAGATAGTCTGCAGCCAAGAAAACAATAATTCAATACAATTCTAGCCAATTAAAAAAAAAAACGTGACCTTTTATAGTAAACACATTACATTTCTAGACTATCAAACTAAAGAAATCTTGGTAAGGCAATTCGTCTTCCATGCCTAGTTCATGCAATTAACTTGTCTAGTGATCCAGCATTACATGTCAACCAAAAAAATCAGTTAGAAATTGTTATTAATTTAAACTTACGAAAGACCACACCAACTTTCACTACTGAAAGATCGAAACATTGCTTGTAAGGAAATTCTAGTGGTATCCTGGCATTGACAGTCAGAAGTGGAGGATATTATGATTAAAAAAATCAGGTCATGGCTAACCTGACGAGTGGATGTCTTCAGGACAACACATTTTCCTTTCCTTTGCGAATCAAGATCAATATTTGCACCATCTTCCTCTGCTTCATCTTCTGGGTTCATTTCCAAAATCTGTAAAAAGACAATTGGTCAGAAACGGAGTTCAGATAATGTGGACAAATACTCAACATAAACCTAGATGGCCACTATGAGAGGAAATTCACTTACAAGCATTAAAAGTAACACGTCAACCGTAACTCCAAGAGGGTATAGAATAAAAGTCACAATAATTGATCTATGATTAACACACCATTGGATGGAAATTGAAAGGAAGAGAACCTGCTATTTTGAATAAAAATGTCTGCATAGAACTCTCTAAACCTTATATACTAGAAACTTCAAAACACCGCCTTCAACACAGAATCTACCTAATAAAAATCCCTGGTTACTTAAGGTTTCTGGCTCAGAAATAGAAGCAAGAAAAACTAAAAACACAGCATAAATAAATATTAAGACCATTGGATCACCTACGAAATAACTTATAGTCCTTTATTTCATTATATCCACTAGCATACTTTCAATAGATTCACTTCAAGATTAAATAATGTGAACTTTCTCCCACGCATTTCCTTGGGTTGATATAGAATATCAAGCTCGGGAACAATTCCAATTAGAGCTCACATACAAGTTAGAATTCAGAATAAATCAGTTTAGTTTCTGTATTTTATAAAAACATTTAAACAACTACAGTCCAGCAGCCTTCGAAAGACGCTAAGATATAATACAAAATCAAACTATCTCGGACCTGGGGTTTGCTGCCAGAAAGAAGGGCACATATAAATAATTTTGAGAGAGGAAGAATTAGTTTGAGAGCACAGTAAGTCAACAGCATACCTCAACAATGTTCCCGACCAAGTAAGGCAGCTGCTTATTGAGTTTAATCTTCTCCTGATTCTCCTTTATCTTCTCCTTGAATGATTCCAACTCCAGATTTGTTCTTTGCACCTCTTCCTAAACCCAAATAACCACTCAAAAAATCAGAAATCTCCACTATTTAAAGCGAATTTGACTAAAATAACACCACCGAAGAAAAATTAAACAAACACAATCAGAGAGACAGAGAGCGAGAGCTTGTTTTTCACAGTAACTGACATAAAATGAACAAAACGAGCCAAAAAGAACTCCAAAAGCAAGCAAGTTGGTGACATCATATGAAATTCACGAACATGCATAATTGAATTAGAGACATGACTGAAAGAGTAAAGAAGAATTCGGGACCTTAAGAATTCGGATCTCATTGTCGAGCAGACGCGAAGCCCTAACAATGTCGTCGGTGGTCATAGAAGCAAGCTGATCATCTTCGAAGTTGGAATCTTCAACCATAGCCGTCGCCATTAGGATGAAACTCGATTGAGTTGAGTTGCAGAAATTGAACGAAACTAAACGAGACGAGCAGAAACGGAGAGAAGAAGAAGGGAAGGGAAAGAAAATGAAAAATGGAAGATTTTAACTTGTTGCCGAAGAAAAATGGAAGAGGCTAATTGGGCCGTTTAATGGGCCTGTGTATTTCACAATTGGGCCTACTTCAATGAATGTGGGCTTTTGGCGGAGGAAAAGGGCAGCTGGTTGCCCAATTCAATTGTAGAAATTGGTACTATGTATAGCAAAAAATTTCATCGTATTGTGAATATGGCATATGTAAATGCCCATTTCACATGTCCATTTGTTATCCATGCCAAGTGGCATTTTCTCCATAGCCAAAGTGTCTTCTAAAGGCCATAGATTGGTGTCCAAATGTACCACATCATCCTCTCTTAAATTGCCTATAAATAGAGAGATTTTTGGAAAAGAAAATACACCAATTTTTCCTCCCATTTTCTCTAATTTTTGTGTTTTTAATTTGCCATAAATCTCCACTTTCTTTTGTTTATACTATATATATATATATATTCTTTTTATATTTCATCTTTTGTATTATTATTATTATTATTATTATTATTATTATTATTATTATTATATGTTTTGGTAAAGTTTTGGTGCCCGGTTTCGCCTCTCAATTTTACAACACGTTATCAGCACGAATCTCTGTCATTTTTCCCGCTAAAGGTAAGTCTTATAGGTAAGCCATTTTTACGCATTTGGTTTATGTTAAATTTCTAATATAAATATATTTATATTATTATTTTGATAGTGTTATTATGGCAAACCTTACAAAGCTAGAATTTGCGGCCCTGGATATTAATGGAAATAACTACTTGTCATGGATTCTTGACGCTGAGGTCCATTTAGATTCTATGAATCTTGGAGAAACAATTAAAGAAGGAAATGATGCATCAAATCAAGAAAAAGCAAAAGCCATGATCTTCCTTCGCCATCATCTTCACGAGGGATTGAAAATGGAGTATCTTACAATAAAAAATCTCTACGTTCTATGGCAAGGTTTGAAAGAAAGGTACGATCATCAAAAAACAGTTATTCTTCCAAAAGCTCGTTATGATTGGATGCATCTAAGGTTGCAGGACTTTAAATCAATAAGTGAGTATAATTCCGCACTCTTCAGAATTAGTTCAAAATTAAAATTATGCGGAGAAAAGATTACTGATGTTGATATGTTAGAGAAGACATTTTCCACTTTTCATGTCTCGAATATGCTCCTGCAGCAGCAATATCGAGAGAAGGGTTTTGCAAAATATTCTGAACTTATCTCATGTCTTCTCGTTGCTGAACAAAATAACGAGTTATTGATGAAAAATCACGAATCCCGACCAACTGGAGCAACACCATTCCCTGAAGTGAATGTTGTGAATTTTAATAACCGTGGTCGAGGTCGTGGTCGTGGTCGAGGTCGGGACCGCGGTAGAGGAAGAAATACCTATTTTCGTGGTGGGCATTATAATTTTAAGAAACCCACACGAAGTGATGATCATAAAGGAAAGACTCCACAAAATAGAAGTTCGAAAGGTGATGAACATAAATGTTTCCGGTGCGGAATGACTGGGCACTGGTCACGTACCTGTCGTACGTCAAAACACCTTGTTGATCTCTATCAAGCTTCCCTGAAGGAAAAAGGAAAAGGAAAGAATGTGGAGGTAAATCTTGCCATTCAAGAAGATGATGTGTTTGACCCCTCCAATATGATGCATCTTGATGTAGCTGATTATTTTGAATCTCCTGGAGAGAGAATTGATGCAATCAAACAAGTAGAGGATGATTTGTATGAAAATATATAATTAAACACTATTTAGTATATTTTTGTTGTTGTTTTGTTTGTATATATATTTAAGACTCTTTGTAATCGTTTTTCTTTTCTTTTCAATGAAGAAATATGAACAATTTCAATATGTTGAGTAATTCGAAAATGAGCAATGAGGATTTATGTCCGGCAGACTGCGCAACTATGCACACGATACTCATAAATAGAAAATATTTTACTAGATTGACAATGCTGGAAGCAAAAGTCAATACTATATCAGGTTCTGCAAATCTGATTGAAGGTTTTGGAAATGCAAACTTTATTTTGCCTAGAGGAACAAGATTTACAATTAATAATGCTCTGTTCTCTAGCAAATCGAAAAGAAACTTATTAAGTTTTAAAGATATACGTGAAAATAATTATCATGTTGAAACTGATTGTAAAAATAATATAGAGTGTCTCTATATAACATCTATTGTTTCACATGAAAAACGTATATTAGAAACACTGCCTGCTTTTTCTTCTGGATTATACTATACTCATATACGAGTAATCGAAAGTTATGCAATAATGAACCCAAAGTTCATGAATCCAGAAATATTCAGTGTTTGGCATGATCGATTGGGTCATCCAGGGTCAATAATGATGAGAAAAATTATTGAGAATTCACATGGACATCCTTTAAAGAGCCAGAAGATTCTTCAATCCAATAAGTTGTCATGTGATGCTTGTTCTCAAGGGAAATTAATTATTAGACCATCACCAGCTAAAGTGGGGATTGAATCACCTGCATTTTTAGAGCGAATTCAAGGTGATATTTGTGGACCTATTAACCCACCAAGTGGTCCATTTAGATATTTTATGGTATTAATTGACGCATCCAGCAGATGGTCACATGTATGCTTATTATCAAGTCGAAATCTTGCATTTGCAAGATTACTTGCTCAAATAATTAAGTTAAAAGCACAATTTCCTGATAATACAATTAAGACCATTCGACTTGATAATGCTGGTGAATTTACATCCCAAAGTTTTAATAATTATTGTATGTCAATTGGGATAAGTGTTGAACATCCTGTAGCTCACGTTCATACACAAAATGGTCTAGCAGAATCATTTATAAAACGTCTGCAACTAATTGCAAGACCATTGCTTATGAGAGCTAAACTTCCTACATCGGTATGGGGTCATGCTATTTTGCATGCTGCATCACTGGCACGTATTAGGCCAGTAGCTTATAATAAATACTCCCCAATGCAATTAGCTTATGGCCAGCAGCCAAATATTTCCCATCTAAGAATTTTTGGATGTGCAGTATATGTACCGATTGCTCCACCACAACGTACTAAGATGGGTCCTCAAAGGAGGTTAGGAATAAATGTTGGTTTTGATTCCCCATCAATTATTAAATATCTTGAACCCCTGACGGGTGATGTATTTACTGCACGATTTGCTGATTGTCATTTTAATGAAACAAATTTTCCAACATTAGGGGGAGGAATTAAGAAGTTGGAAAAAGAAATTACATGGAATGCATCGTTATTATCTCATTTAGATTCTCGTAGAAATCAATGTGAACTTGAAGTTCAAAAGATAATTCATTTGCAAAATATAGCAAATCAACTACCAGATGCATTCACAGATACTAAAAGTGTGACTAAATCATATATACCAGCTGCAAATGCTCCATCAAAAGTTGATATCCCAAAGGAACAAGTTGTCAATAATGAGTCTGGAGCACGCCAGAAGCGTGGTAGACCAATAGGTTCTAAAGATAAAAATCATCGAAAAAGAAAAGTAGTTGAGAATCAAAATGATTCGATAAAAGATATGAATGTTCCAGAAAAAATCCAGAATACAACTACTCAAAAGAGTATTGGTGAAAATCAAACGCTTGAGGATAATAATGAAATTTCTATAAACTATGTTACAACAGGAAAGAGATGGAACCGAAATGATATCATTATTGACAACATTTTTTCTTATAATGTTGCTCACGATATTATTCATGAAAGTGACGATTTTGACCCAAAATCTATCGTAGAATGTCAACGTAGAAAGGATTGGCCGAAGTGGAAAGAAGCAATCTAAGCAGAGTTGAACTCACTTTCAAAACGTGAGGTTTTTGGACCAGTAGTCCCAACACCGGAAAACGTCAAACCTGTGGGATATAAATGGGTATTTGTAAGGAAAAGAAATGAAAAGAATGAAGTCACAAGATATAAAGCGAGACTTGTTGCACAAGGATTCTCGCAAAGGCCTGGTATTGATTATGAGGAGACATATTCTCCTGTGGTGGATGCAATAACGCTAAGATATTTGATTGGTCTGACTGTATATGAAAAGCTTGATATGCATATAATGGATGTAGTCACGGCGTATTTATATGGATCTCTGGATAATGACATTTATATGAAAATCCCGGAAGGATTTAAAATACCAGAAACATATGAATCAAGTTCTCGGGAATTGTATTCAATAAAGTTACAGAGATCATTATATGGATTAAAACAATCAGGACGAATGTGGTATAATCGCCTGAGTGAATATCTGTTGAAAGAAGGATACCAAAATAATCCAATATGTCCGTGCGTTTTTATAAAGAAATCTCAGTCAAGATTTGCTATTATAACTGTATATGTTGATGACTTAAATATAATTGGAACTCCTGAAGAGTTATCCAAGGCAATAGAATATCTTAAGAAAGAATTCGAGATGAAAGATCTTGGAAAAACAAAATTTTGCCTTGGTTTGCAAATTGAACATTTAGCAGATGAGATATTTGTTCATCAATCAACTTATACAGAGAAAATCTTAAAAAGATTCTATATGGATAAAGCACATCCATTGAACATTCCAATGGAAGTTCGTTCACTGGATATAAAGAAAGATATATTTCGACCTCGAGATGACAATGAAGAACTACTTGGTCCTGAAGTACCATATCTTAGTGCAATTGGTGCACTTATGTATTTGGCTAATAACACAAGACCAGATATTGCATTTTCAGTAAATTTATTAGCTAGATATAGTTCATGTCCTACAAAAAGACATTGGAACGGAGTTAAGCATGTACTCCGATATCTTCGAGGGACAATTGATATGGGTTTATTTTATTCTAACAAATCAAAGTATGATCTAGTTGGTTATGCAGATTCTGGTTATCTATCTGATCCACACAAAGCTAGATCTCAGACAGGTTATCTATTCACATGTGGAGGAACTGCTATATCGTGGCGATCAGTGAAACAGACTATAACGGCCACTTCTTCAAATCATGCTGAAATCCTCGTTATTCATGAAGCAAGTCGAGAATGTGTATGGCTAAGATCGATGACACAACACATTCATCAGACATGTGGCTTGTCTTCAAGTAAACCTCTTCCAACGATGTTATACGAAGACAACACAGCATGTATAGCTCAAATCAAGGGAGAATATATCAAAGGAGATAGAACAAAGCATATCTCACCAAAGCTCTTCTATACTCATGATCTTGAAGAAAATGGCGATATCACTGTACAACAAATTTGTTCAAAAGATAACCTGGCTGACTTATTTACAAAGGCATTACCAACTGCAACCTTCGATAAATTAGTATATAGCATTGGAATGCGGCGACTCAAAGACTTTAAGTGATGTCTCCATGAGGGGGAGTGAATGTATTATAGTAAACTATATAAAATATGTACTCTTTTTCCTTCACTAGGGTTTTTCTTCCCATTGGGTTTTTCCCTAGTAAGGTTTTAACGAGGCATATTTTATATAAATGGGCATTTAAGGGGGAGTATTGTGAATATGGCATATGTAAATGCCCATTCCACATGCCCATTTGTTATCCATGCCAAGTGGCATTTTCTCCATAGCCAAAGTGTCTTTTAAAGGCCATAGATTGGTGTCCAAATGTACCACATCATCCTCTCTTAAATTGCCTATAAATAGAGAGATTTTTGGAAAAGAAAATACACCAATTTTTCCTCCCATTTTCTCTAATTTTTGTGTTTTTAATTTGCCATAAATCTCCACTTTCTTTTGTTTATACTATATATATATATATATATATATATATATATTCTTTTTATATTTCATCTTTTGTATTATTATTATTATTATTATTATTATTATTATTATATGTTTTGGTAAAGTTTTGGTGCCCGGTTTCGCCTTTCAATTTTACAACACATCGTTGTAATTTGAATAAATTTTACAAATATATATATATATATATATATATATATATATATATATATATATATATATATATATATATATTTTTTTTTTTTTTCTTTTTTTTTTGTTACCACTGTCTTCTATGATTTCTTTTAATTTTGCTTTTAAATAAAATAATACTTTAATATTTTTCCATCACTTATATAAATCCAAAAATGAATCATATTTATAGATGAGAACACCATACGTAGAATTTAGAATAATTTTGTAAATATTTGATTTTTTTTACCTTTTTTTAATATTTTCTTAAACTAGAGATGTTTAAATCCCCCATTGACATATTATTAACCGAAATAGTAGATTCATGTTCAACTACTAAATTTAAAAAATGGCTAGAATTAAATTTTAATTTTTTAAAGAATTTAATTAATGTCTATCATACTAATAAATTGATAATTAACATAGAACTGTATATGTCAACGTGAGCATAGTTCAATGATTAAAGCATCTACTCTTTATAAGTCTTTATAAGTTCAAATGTTCAAATATCTACCTCACATTTGTTGTATTGAAAAATAAAATATATGATTGTATATCAATTGAAATCTTACCATAGTTTTAAATCACTATAAGAAAGGTGGCATCTATTACTAATTTATTGAAAAGATTAGAAGTTTCAAAGGTATTTTTAAAATTTAAAAAAAAAATCAAATAACTACTCAACTAATTTAGATTCTATAATCTCACTTTTTTTTTTTTTTTGACAATATGTAGAATAAAAATTCAAACCTCTAACTTTTTAGTCGATGGTACATACTTTATGTCTTTTCATTCTAAAGAGAATATTACATTTTTTTACTTTATAAAACTGGCGAGAAATCTTGCTGCAAGAAAAAAAACCATGGTAGGATTTAATTTAATAGCCAAAAGTCATAAAAACCAAGTTTCTGTTAATAGTCTAAAAAAAATAAATAAATGAAATTCTGCTTACTGAAACGTCGATTAAAAAAAAAAAGTTTAAATTCATATATACAAATCTAACATTTCTTTAGTATTTAATATTTAAATTCATATTTTCCAATCTCAACGGATCATCAATATTTTCATGACATTGCCAACATGAATTCAGCTCAACAATTAAAGCATTCATTCCTTTCCATGAGATCGAAACTTCAAATCTTTACCCTACATTTTGTGGTACTAAAATATAGGTATATATTTCCATGACATTAAAAAATCCCACTACCTGGTCTGACCATTGAAATTAGACTTCCCATTTTTCTTTCCTTTCTTGAAGGCCTTGCTAGAAAACTAAGAAGAGTATCAACATTGACCATCAAGATCTATCCTGTTTGCTTGATGAATAATAATACAGAGAAAGCTAATCCATTATAAACATACAACAGAAATCAGTTCAACCATTCGTTTACAACACAGAGAAGACAATCTGTATAAACAGACAGAGCTTTGGCATCAAGAACAATCAAAAACTATCTTACAGCTTCCAGTATAAGCGGAATCGATGCAAGATCCCGGACACGATGCCCCAAAACAGGATTTCTGCAAAGATCACATAGAGGAGAATGCCTACCTTTTTTGAATGCCAAACTCCAATGAAAAGATGCTTCTTTATCCAATATGTCTGTCATGGATATGTAACACAGATAATAATGGATTAGAACAAAACAAACTCATGAAACAAAAACTAGGAGGTAGAAGATGGAGTTTGTGTTCATCTATTGGTTGGAATTGGATTATAAACTAGGAAGGCAAGTTTGTAGTTGATAAGGATGCTGGATTTTAAGGCAAACTACATCTGGTATGACAACTTATTTTTTGCTGTTTGGGGTTTTTTTAAAGAAAAAAAATGTTTCTAGACTAATTCTTTAAGGGGTGTTTGACTCTTGGTTAGGTTTTTATCCCGGCTGTGTTTGTTACATAGATTTACTTATCTCATACTACAAGTTTGTTAATCCACTGCAAAAGTATGAAATGCACTTTTTATACTATATACTAACTTTTACAAATCAGAAGCTAAACCCAAGTTAAGATAAACTTGTGTTTCTATAATTCATCTCTCAACACAATTCAAACACAAATTCTATAAACTCTTCCTAGTATCATGCTCATTGAAATTGCGAGCCAAAAACTCTAAAAATGTTTACTATTTTTCTATTTAATTTAAAAAGGCTGTTTGGAATTCTATCTTCAATTTATGCATTTTCATTTGCTTTTCTATTTAAAAGTATAATTCATCAAATAATAGTTCACAATTAAAAGATGGTACAAATTATTTTTAAAACAACAAAGAAAAGAACAGACCAGTGTGTTGTGGGGGTCTTCATAATACCACCCATTGATGAAGCCTGCAAAAATGCCTGCAGCTGCCATAACATACACAAGCATCGCGTTCATCCCGATCCACTCCAGTGGCAGAAACAAGTGCCTCAGACCCCAGATATCAACCTGACTCAGTCGGAAAAACAAAATCTTAATCAGTAACGTGGAGAAAGGAACCAAGTCGAAGAACTTAATATGCATTGAAGCACAAAAGTGTTATCCTTAAATCCAACTGAATTAAGGTGGAGACGTAACTGAAAGGTAGTTTAAAGAAGAAGAAGATAGAGTACCAAAGTGTAGAAGACTGAGAAAACTAATGCTGCTGCTCCTGACGTCACACAGACATAGCTAAACGTATATAACTGTTTATTTAATGGAATTGCTGCATTGATCAAATATGCATATTGTTATTTGTAAGAAATGAAGATAAAATACGGTGAAAGTTGCACAAATTTGACAACTGGGTAATATGCCACACCATGAGTGAAATGAAGAACAAGTCCTAAAATAAGAAGAGCGAAGCCCATTGTAACCCATTGTTTCAGCCTAGCTGAGTGATCCTGTGTTTCAATAAGGAGTTAAGGCTATACCACGTCAAATGGCATACAAAGAATTGCAAACAAGTTAGATTAACATTTTGGTTTCTGTTTGAGCTTTGTTTCAATTTGGTCCTTATAGTTTTAGAAGTTTAATTATAGTCACTTTAGTTTGGTTAAATCTTTGAAAACATCCCTACGATTACCAGATGCTTAGAACTTTCTTATGTGGTACATTTTTTGGATGTGGCAAAGAGAGGAAAAGATGGGTTTTAGGACTAGAGTTGAAAATGTGCAGCAAGATCCACCTAATTTAACCCTCACAAATATCTTATACTTTATACTAAGCATTCACTCATCATCTCTCCGTTGCATCCAAATAAAATATGTGACACATCTAATAATAGCAAAGGCATTTTGGAAAGCTTAACTAAATATAGAAACTAAAAGGATATACTTAAAATCATAGGGATCAAACCAGAACAAAGCTCAAACCAAACGGATCAAAATTTAAAAAAAAAAAAAAGAAAAAAAGAAAAAAAGAGCTAACCTGAAAATGAATTAGAACATGCCCAAAATGCACTCCAATAATTGTGGACAGAATGGCAGATATCGAGCTGCAGTTGCAAGCATGTGTATCCTTGATGAAGTTCAAAATAATCTAGTTTTACAACTATAATGAACAAAAGCAGAATAGTTCATCATCAACTTCTGTTTTGGAGTTTCTCATAAAGAAGAAACAAGTAGGCATCTTTTTCAACATTTCATTTCATTTAATTCTCTGTTGCTATGAAGCTGCAAAATTAAATGATTTTGACCTTATAATGAACTTCAGTATTGATAAGCAAATTTCGTTACACTTCAGGACCTAGAAAGATTTTTCTTAGTGGGATGTAGGTCAGAGGGGGAGAGAGCTGCCTTATTCCATTTTCTCTATCTAGTAAACCCATCTGATATGCTCAAGTACCAACTATTTCCAACAAACACGGCTTATTCAAATACAATCAGGGAAGAACTCAAAAATTCAGACCCCGTTTGATAACCATTTGGTTTTTGGATTTTTTGTTTTTGGAAATTGTGCTTGTTTTCTCCTCCATTCTCTACAATGGGTTTCATCTTTCTTAGCAAGACATTTGAATTCTTAGTCAAATTCCAAAAATAAAAACAAGTTTTTGAAAACTACTTTTTTTTAGTTTTAAAAACTTGGTTTAGTTTTTGAAAACATAAGTAAAAAGTAGATAACAAAACAAGAAAATCCATAGGTGGAAGTAGTATTTATAGGCTTAATTTTCAAAAACCAAATGGTTATCGAAAGGGCCTAAGTTTTGAATTATCTAGAATCCTTAAATAAATCAGAATCCACAACATTGAACCATATGTGTATGACAGACCTTAAAATTCCTTCAGGTTCAAAAGGGGCAAAACACCATGATGGAGCATTATCCCGGAAAGGCCCTGCATATGGAAAATTCTCGGTGCAAGCCTGCAGCACTTAAAAAGTATCAAATATTATGAGCCATCCACAGTTTATGTCATCGATTTATGACAGCTCTATGAGAAGCAAATAACGTATCTACACACTTCAGATCTTCTCCAAGCAGGATGTGCATACATGTGATTGATTCCCAGCACTTTTCTGTCGATATATCCCACGGCATTACATGGAGGATCCAGACTTCCTCTTACACCACATGCTACCTAAATTTGACATGGAAATAACTTAGATGATCCTAGCCTTTGGCAAGAAAATCATTTCAATAAATAATATCCAAGGAAAATGCTCGTTATATAGTATCTTGATCCACCAAATCATTGATTTGAAAGAAAAAAGTGGAATTAGTCTGTCAGTGAAACAAAACATTGTGAAGTCCATTGAAGAAATTAACTGCAATAACCAACGGCTCTGGTAATTTGAGAATAAGTTGGATGGTCAGTGGTCACAAAGAACTTACAGTGAAGTTTCTTCCATTATAAACACTTTCGCTGTCAGTGACAGTAAATTGCCAATCAGGAACATATGTTCCATAAAGGAGCGCAAAGTAAACAACAAGAATACAAGCTCCAACTAGCCTGCAATTTAAGAAGGAAAATTTTCCTCGTTGCAACCAAAAGAGAAAATAATGATAATTGATCAATAGTAATGTAAGTGGTTACCAATTCCAGAAGTATGACTTGTATATAGAGAAGTGGTTAAATGGTTGATCACTGGATTGTCCTTTTCTTGAAAGTACTTCCACAAGTGCCACAACCAAATATGCGAGAGCAATTCTCTATAAAAGATTATTCAAGAACTTATTAGCAACTTCAGTAATCATTATTATCAAGTACAAAGCTCAATATTAAAATACCTGGAGAATGCCACATAACCTTATCGTTCTCATATCAACACCATAAGTCAGTTTGTCTGGCGCATGGGAATAGCCACCTTAATAAAATAGTTGAACCAAAGTCAAATTTTCGTAAGGCAAATAAGCTAATTGCTCTTTCTTTCATTTAATTGTTTATATAAAAACTGATATTGCACGATATAGTGCAAATAAGAAAAGCCTTTTAAACTGATAGCAATCATTCTATCAGAATCAAAAGGTAGAAACCTTAATTTATCACCATTGCAGTGAAGATCATGACACTGGAAAACCAATGCATTAATATATATTATATTCCCGTAAGCATCTCAAAGAGTCATCCTGCTGCTTGGTCTTGTTCAAATATATTAGCGCTTGAAAAACCCATCAGTTCTAATCCCCCTTTTTCAGTTGAGAGAACCTTAGTTTTAATCTTATTCAAATAGGTAACTGATAAGTATTTATTCATAGCTCAACTAGTTAAGGTATATACCCTCGACCAAGAGGTCAGAGGTTCAAATCCCCCACTCCAGCCATGTGTTGTTGAACTCAAAAAAAGAAGAAAAAAAAACTATTCCCAGAGGAAGATTACAAGTATACAAATGTAACCCAAAGAAACCTTTGGGCCTATTTGAGAAGGCCAGTCTTCCCTCATCAAGACACTATGTAACCACCCATGGAGGTTAGAAAACTCCCTAAATACAATCTCACTGGATCTCCCATTTTTCCTTTTTTAATAAAGACTCGATAGTCTAACAATAACCCTCTCTACCATCATATGTAGAGATTCCCAGCGCACGATCTAAGTGCAACATGTAAAAAATTTCATGCTCCAATTGTCAGATAGACGGCAATAGGATAAAGAAATTTCACAGAAACAATAATGTTCCCACCAGATTTTCACATAAAAACATTCTTCTAATTATATAGCAGAACATTACAACAGCGGAAGATATGACATTGGAAAGGCAAGTTTAGCTGATTGCACCTCAATCTTTAGTGCAATGCTCTAAGAGAGGAGAGTTGGAGCAAAAACTGACCTTGTAATAGAAGGCCCCAGAATAAGAGCTTTAAAGTTCGAAGAGTGACCTTTTCAATGGCCATAAGTTGGTTTGGTATTCTCTATAAATAAAACCAGACCAGGAACGAAAAATACTGTTAAAACATCCTCCAATACATATTGTCAAGATCAAAATATTAATAGAAGTTGAACCTTCAGGGCGAGTGCAATGGCCATCCCAACAATGAACAAGAAGAAAGGCATCACAAAATCTGCAAGATTGCAACCATACCATGGTGCATGACCAATCATAGGCCATTCACCCCCAGCATCATCAACCAAAATCATCAACTACAGGCATCATTAACATTGAAGAGCTCCAATAAGTAAAATACCAATCTTTAAAAAGCTCAATAATATCTTTATTAATTATATAAGCATCAATCTGATATTTGAGTAATCATAGAATTCTACATGAAAGCGATGATCAATTCTAGTATGTACAACTTGCCCGAATGGTCTGAAGGACTCAAAGATAAATGGCAAATTCTGTCAAATTATGATCATGTGAACTCAACTCTAGTTCCTTCAATAGTGGCACCAAACCGCAGGTCAAAATATTCAGAAGTTGAGAAGTGCACATCAACTTATACAACTTGGTCTAATTTTTTTTATAGTCATACTAAATAGTGTTGGCATCCCCACCTAAAGAGCTTTCTACCCTCCAGTATTTTTCTACCTTCAATCTTATTACTTGTACTTCCAACGCCTACCAAGACAGCATTATCCTTATCTGTTTTCTTTCTTCATACACTTTTCAAAGTAATTTGCACCTCTCTTAAAACCAGAATTCATCAACAGGGCAAAGATTTCAAGAGACTACTACAATGGAGATTGGATAATATTTCAAAAACAAGTACAGAGAAACAAAATTGTGTTGTGTCAATTTTATCCAATGAATCTGATGCAATCTAGCATAAAAAAGTCTAAAACTGTAAGAATTCATTATCAACAAGAATCTATATTATTTTTCAAGTTTTCTTATACAGGAGATTGACTCTCCATAAATAGAGCATGTTAACCAACTAACTAAGTACCCAAGTACCATCCAATTAATAACAAACAACTCGAAAAGCTACGGCTAATTACATTACATCAGAATTGCTTGAAGACATTAAAAATGGGTTTGGAAGAAAGATTTTGGGAAAAATCAAATTTGACCCTATAGGTTGTATCAATTTAGACCATAAACCTTCAATTTCATCAAATTTGACCCTAAACTTAAATAAGTGTTACAATTTTTACTCTAGTTCAAGTTTCGCTAATTCGCCCACTAATTTTGACAAAAAACAGTGTAAAAATCTTCATAAATTCGTTAATTTCAATAAAATAAAATTTTGCACAAAAATAAGTTTGACCAATGCACATATTAACTATTAAATAACTTTACCAAAATTCATAAATTTCAACCAAAAAAAATTAGTTCTAATGTCGATTTTCTCTAAAATTTTATCAATTTCATATCCTACGTATGTTTTATAATTCATTGAATCCATAAGAGAAAACTTCTTTTTAATGCTATTTGGAGCAATAACTTATTAGAGAGTTATGGTTAAAATACAAGTTTAGGGGGTTTTTTTTTCAAATATTTTTCGTACTAACTGTTCTCTTTAATCACAAAACATATCGAACCCAATGAAAAAGCTCTTGCATCATCCATTTCCAAATCATACAATAATCAATCCAAGTAATAGAAGGAAGTACCGCGACGGTGAGGCCACGGAAGATATCAAGCGACGCAACACGCTTCGATTTGGCTGGTTTTGAGAGCACAGCATCGGGCTCCACCGAGATAAGGCGGTGCTGAGGAGTGGAATCGGACTTGATTTCTTCCATCGATGACTCGGAAATGAGCTGCAGAACTGAAGTGAATTAGCTCTGCTCAAGCTAAAAAGACGGCCAATGATTGATTTTGTAAGAAGGGAAAAGGGAATTTACGGGTTGAGATTGAGAAATCTCGTTTTCACTGTTACTGTGATTCATATTCATGATGGGTCCGAAGAATTCGAATTGGATTGATCTCTTGTGGACCAGACTCTTCTCGAGAAGCGGAAATGGACAGAGAAAGCTTGAAAGTTTGAAAACGAATTTTCTCTGTAAGTCGTGCGGCAAACTGCAAGGCAAGTGAATACTTCTGCGGGTGCGGGCCTTTTTTTTTTCTTTGAAATGAATTAAATATTTTTGAAAAAAAAAATTCTAAAGTATACCAAGTACCTCTCAATGGGATATGCTTCAATCATGTCACACCAACTTTAAAAAGTTCATTCTTACGTTCGAACTTTAAGATTTGTTATTTTTCATTAAAATAAATTATGAAAATTGACGTGGCGCTAAGATGTAAAAATTAAACGGTGTATGTGATATTATTTATAATGATATAAAAGATTAAGATCGTTGTTAAAAATATATCGTTAAAATTTTTAAATCATTTATATAATCAATTTTTACGCATCAACTGCACATCAATTTAGGTTAATGACGTTGTAAATGATGGGTATGCCTTCTAATTTTTACACATTAGCCATCATGTCAATTTTAATGGGAAAAAAAAAATCTCCAAGGGTATTTTTGAATAAATTTCAAAGTTAAGGGTAAAAATGGAACTTTTCAGAGTCTATGGGTATGATTGAAACCTACTCCAAAATTCAATGATATTTTATGTAATTTAACAAAAAAAAAACTATATATTAATTATTATGTCACAAGTATAGGAATGGCTCCAATCCATAACTCTCAACAAAAATAAGAGCATGTCAATTCAAGCATAGTTCAGGATAAGATACCAATTACCGTCTCATAGGTCGATGGTTCAATCTCTTACTCTACAATTGTTGAACTAAAAAAACAAAAATAAGAGTATGTTTGAGAGTGATTATGAAATTATTAAAATCACTTTTGTAATGTTGAAAATCACACTCTCACAAATGTTTTATAAAAATCGTATTTAAAAGTATAAAACCAAACATTAAAATAATTATATGAAAATCACTGATAGTAAATCAAATATAAACAAATTAATTTCACTAAAATCACTATTTCTAAAATCACTCAAACACACCCTATTTAATTATCGAGTTACACTCTTAGTTCACCGTAATGGATGATTCTAACTCAACTTTATCAAAGTTAAATTATAAATTTGATTAAAAATATCATTTTTTTCACTATATTATATTATTTATTCTATTTTCATATGATAACATTAAACTCCCAAATATAATTCTTATATTTTGAATAAATTGTAAAAGAAACCTTTCACTATTGGTAGTCATCCTGTTGTCTTTGGTGGTAAAAAGAAATTCGATGTATGCCAACCTAGATGTGAGGAACCAAAAGGCGATCATTGAGTGAACTGTATCTTCTTTGTATTAGTTGACTTAACTTGGAACTAATTAATTAGCAATATAGGATAATTTGGTTATATTAATAGAAATCATGTTGAAAGTACATAGTTTCCTACGTTTCTTCCGACATTGTACTATATCTCCATAACTTTTATGTAAGTTAAAATAGAAAGTTTTTTTAGTTAGACCATTACGAGGTAGGGGATCGAACTATCGATTTTTAATTTGAGATGATAATTAGTGTATTATCTACTAAGCTGTGCTCGGATTGACAATTAAAATAAAAAGTTGGACAAAGAAAAAAGTATAAAATATTGATCAAAATTAGCAATGCACATAATTGCCATGCTTGTTTATTTGTGTTTATGCAACTTTGATATTTGGCCTTGTGACTATATAAATATTTTGCTAACACTTTTGCTAATAACAAAATCTCATTTTAAAAAAGTAGAGTGAAAATATAATTTTGATAGAGTTCCTACAAGTTTGATATATCTTCTACTAGAAATTGTATTTCATTAATTTTGATTGGGACAAAGGTTTTAAATTTTTGTCAACATGTCGACATTCTTAAATGTCCATGGATTCGACATCAACATGAGGGTTGAATCGACATTTCCGCTATAATAGAAAAATCAATGAAATATAACAAAAATATCAATAACATAGATCTAAAATTAAAAATAAGAAAGTTTTCAACTTATTTAAAAATGGTGAAATGTTTATTTGTTAATTTAAATATATTTTTATGAATATTTTATATTTATAATTTTTTCACAAATATCTATCTACATCAAGATTTTATCGATATTTTTAAAAAAATTGAGATCTCAACATTTCTGTCGATATTGACATTTAAAACTTTAATAATTGGGACATAATAGATATTTGTAAGGTAGACTCACTTGACAAGCAAAAGAAAATTTAATATATTGCCAAATCATATGGCAAACCTATAACATGGTTGAATTTCATTAAAAAAAATGCAATGCAAGTAATGACTCATTTACATGAAAGGTAATTTATAATATACATATACACAAGTAAACAATGAAATCATTTTTATTGCGATTTAATCATTATGAAATAGAATTTAATAATTACTTAAGTTAAGTATCCTACTAATAATAAATGTCAAATAGTTCCATAATAGTTAAATTTTATATTTTGGTAGTATATTGAAACATTTTTCACCAATATTCCATCGATTCTCAAAGTTTACCTAACCTAGCAAAAAAAAAAAAAAAGTTCACACATGTTTTAATTTTCACCCATGTTAAACTCGGTAGGTAATATTGTTATAATGCAAACCTTCCAATTGCCGCGACCCCCCCCCCCCAAAAAAAAAAAACCAATTTATCCTTCTTTAATAAACATATATGGGGCATTTTCAAATTTTATTTTCTCACATTTTGACTAACCAAAATCATAAATCAGAAGGATAAAAAAATAATAATAGATAAACAAATAAAAAGTATTTTTTTTGGTTTTAATCACCTTTTGACTTCAAAACTTTATATAGTTTTATTTTGCTCCCTAACACCCGTTTGATAATTATTTAATTTTTTGTTTTTGATTTTTAAAAATTAAACCGATAAATATTACTTCCACCTTTGGATTTCTATATTTTCTTCCCTACTTTTTACCTATATTTTCAAAAAGCTAAGTCAAATTTTGAAAACTAAAAAAAATAGTAGTTTTCAATTTTTTTTTTTTTTTTTTTGAAATTTGGCTAAAATTCAAATATTTCCTTAAAAAAATGAAAACTTATAGAGAAGATAAAAAACATTATAGAGAAATTGTGAGAAACAAGCACAATTTTCAAAAACCAAATGATTATCAAACAGAGCCTAAATTATTTTTAATCTCTAAAGTGTGTTTGATTAGTAATATGAAAATAAAAATTTGAGAACAAGGAATTCAATGAAAATCAAAGTTAATAGCAACTTTAGAAACTGGATCCCAATTTAAAAAGTTTTTCAAATGTGTATAATACTCTATTTTCTGTGATTATCAATTAGGCATTTCATTAATGACTTGATTTAAAAAAACAAGTTACTATTTCTTTCAAAATAACAAGTTTGTGAATAAAAACTCCTACGTGCCCAATAATACTAGCCTTCACAAACCATCCGACCACAGTTCTTAAAAATAATTTTAAATATAGAAACAAAAAAAAACAAAAACAAAAACAAAACAGTTTACCAAACAAGCCATATATTTTTCCCCCTCCATTTGTAGGCCGTGAAATCTAACCTAGCCTGCTAGCCATCGAAGCAAAGCAAAAAACAATAACAACAATAATAGTAGTAAATAAGTGGGGTTACAAAATAAAATATTAATATTAATATTAAAAAAACAAAACAAAAGGAGCCAAAATAATTGAACAAACCAACGAATTGAAAAAAATATTCAATGAGGCCGCCACAATGTGGTTGCCTCATAATGACCGTTGGATGTGGATTCAATAATTTCTACGCCACCTAATAACAAATAAATATAAATTCGAGGTACTTCTCTCTCCACATCCAATAGTGAAAAACTGTCAGTTACATTGTGGCAGCCTCACCGAATAATTTCTCAACGAATTGGGGGTACTTCTAAATGAGGAAGAGTGTTTTTAATAGACAGCCATGGATGGACTGTTATTGAAGCTAAAAAGGAAAATGTAAAGAACAGCAAATAGCAGGTGGAAGAACAAGAAGAAGAAACACTTCATAATCTATTTCAAAATCAAATGCAATAAAACAAAACAAATAACCTTCACTTTACAAATTATGTGTACTTACAATCGGTAGCACCCCGTTGCATTTGCAGCTATACAACTCACAAGAATGAATACTACAAGGAAGACATCAAAACGAGGAAACGAATCTCGAGGAAAGGACAAAAAAGAACGAAACTCCAAAGGAAGAGTGAAGTGATTGATGAAGCAAATGAAAGGGGAATGAAATTAGTATCTTTGTTGTACCTGTAAAGTGAACAAAGCTACTGTTTTTGATATTTATGCATTTACTTTCCAATTCCAAGTTCTTTAGCAATGTCTCTTGTTAAGCTGAATTGCGAGGTATTATGCCACGGAAATAGGGTCCGAGTAACGGGAAGCTTCCTCCGAAGATCCTGCAGTGAATCATAAAAGATCCGAGATAACTAACGAATTTGTTGAGATTAGAACATAGAACAATTATTAAGATCACAAAAGAAAAATCTCTAGCAACACAAAGTACCAAAACTACATCAATAACAGCATTTCCCCATTCTTTCAAAGGGTAAATTTAAGGACAAGAGATAATAAGATAATGCTGGGCTCAGGTATCAAATTGGGGAGGAAAACCTCTGACCAGAAAATTTAGCCACTCCTTGTATAATCTATGAGTAACTTCAACTTAACACATTGCATAAGACTAACAAAAATAAAAAGAAAAATTCAAATCCACAAAGAAATCGTCGTTTAAAATTTATAATAAGTTGATGAAGTTGGCAATTGACAGTCTGGTATGCATACACTAATATTCCAATTGAGCAATCAACCATTAAAGAATTGACAGAATCAGCATACTTCTCGAGCGGTTATTCTCATTATATTCAGACTTCATTACAAAAACAAGATAAAGATCAAATGGCTTCTTCACTTCCTTGAAATCGACCTTTTTAAAAAAAAAATCTCCCACTTCACTTTTCCTATGATTATATGGTGTAGAAATAATGGCATAATAGATGAACAGTTCATTTGTCATAACAAAACAAAAGTTATGCCAATGGAAGACTTTAGAAATTAGAAATGAAATAGCTTTTCATCCAATAAAAAGGAGTACCTTGAAGGTGGTGTCTGGCAAGTGTGAATAGGATGTCTGTCAAGCATACAAGCATTAGTTTTTTTTTTTTTAGGAAACCAAATAAATTATAATGATAATGGATCGATACAGAACCTCGAGAGCAGCCAAGTATTCTGCCTCGTGATGACGAATAATATTGGCTATTGCAACTGCACAATCTTCAGGAGCCTGAAACAGTAGTAACAAATTTCAACAATTTAAAAATAAAGTCACACAACTCACACCCTATTTATGCTAAGAAAAAATAAAAACATCTGATAGATAAACACAGAAAAATGCATTACAGAATTTGGTGAATATGCCTATAAGGATATTTCTTAAAATAATATTGATAGCATAAATAAACATACTATTACATGAAGATTTCATTTTACATGACCATGCTGCACTGGATATTGGCATGTCCGATGTTCTAAAAACTGATGTAAAACGCAGCAAAAAAATCAAGCATTTGACTCCACCTAAGAATAACAATACCGACCAGAAAAATAATAATTAAAAAGAACACATTTAAATTGGTAACGACCTGTAGGATAGTTGAATCATTACATTCATGTTTTGCATCTAATTGAACATTTCCCTCCTCAAAGTAATGGGCACCCACCTGAAGAGAGTAGAGAGGAAAAGAGCCCCAAAGTACGGAATTTTGAGGTTTTAATAACACACCAAAAGAAAATAAAGTTCAAATCCAAGAAATGAGAGAGAGAAAGGCACAAATCTGTTGTGCACTCAGATTAAGTAACAGAAAGTACCTGCATTTTCCCTCTTATTTCAAGCGTTTGAAAATCACTTTTGAACTCAATGGTCCATGTGGAACGCCAACTTCCATTACTGCACAGAATGGAAACAAACATCAAATAAAAGACGTTGAATTTGAAGTCTGCAAAATGAATTCATCGACACTAATGAATTGAAATGCCATCAGCAACAGATGAACCAAAAACATGATATTTGCTGCAACTACAAATAAATTCAACATAGACACTTGATGATACTTAATTCTTCCAAACCTTACACATCACAACAAAGAGAGGGAAGAGAAAAAAGAACAAGAATAGGAGAAGAAAAATAAACGAGTCAAGAAGTTGCTGAGGCATATTCTGTTGACTACGCACGCACCAGAAGTTCTGAGGGCTATGTCTAGCAGCAGCAATAACCACAGCAAGCTCAAAATCAGATTCAGTTCCCTCCGCATCTTTTCCATTTACACAGTAAACTGAGCAAACCCCTTTTGGATACGCTTCACCGACATATCGAGCAATTTCTACATCTACAGCACATCTGCCATAACATAGAATACATTATAAAGAAAAAACTGATTGTTACTCACAGACATCTTGAGGTTTATTTTACTACTTTAGCTTGTCTCATTTGGTCCCGTATTTTTATTTCCAAACTCTCTTCAAGCTTCGTACTAAATCAGCTTTCAGAGAGAACCTATATGAGACAATTTTTGGGTGTAGGATTCTCATTTGACCTGGACGGGTCTAGACTCTAAGCATAATGTACAGAAAACACAATGTTAGAATTTGTGGTTCGCTGATATCTGCATAATTTGAAAAATGGCTTAAATTATTTTACAGTTATGCTATAGAAGTACATATATTTATTGTTAAACACAACAGACTTCTGTCAATGTTAAACAAAAGAGAAACTTTAGACAGGTTGATATAAGCAAAGAAACTAATTCACTTCCAAGGAGACAGTATCTTATCACCTAATCAGTAATCACATATCCTGGAAATTTTAAAACTCACATCCATCAAATCATTTAATATTATAAACCTCCAATAAGGATGGTTACTAAGTTTCAGTTTTTCAAACTGGTCATAAAGCCTACCGAAATTCCTCAACATATGCAGAGGGGAGTTCCTCATCCAGTGCAGGTCTCACTTCATTACATACCTGAGCCAATTAAACACCAAGTGAACAAAAAGAGATCAAATAATAAAACAACTTAGAAAGCTGAAGTTGATCCAGAAAGAGGGGGAGGGGATGCAAGGAGTTAAGTAATTTCCATAAATTTAATAGAGTCAACAATATGTGTAGAATAAACCAGAAGACGTGAAAAGTTACTAAATACTAGTGTAATTAACAATCTAGTGTAAGTTTTTTTCTTGCATAATTAAACAAACAGGCTTTCTGATTTTGTTAATACAGATTAAATCAATAGACAATGCTCTAAAGTATGGAACAACAACTAAAAATAAGTATGGTAATAACCTTAAAAAGTGGTGAGCAACACAATAAGTTAATCACTTCTATGACAATCTTGAGATCATGCTTTCTTCATTTCTCCATGTCTCAAAAAAGGTATAAGTCAATATCTAGCTATGCCACTTGGAAATTTACTTTTACATTCGTAAAATGGTTAACTCTGCTGGGATTGATTCGGATTGGACTTACCTGCTTAATATTATCTATTATAGCAACTTGTGCAGTTCTTGGATCAAGAAACTCATTTTCTTCAAGCTCGTTGAACGGTGTAATAATCACCTGAATTTACATCATATAAGAGAACTGAGAAGCATAAGGAAAACAAGATAATTAAACGGCAAGCTTTCTATAGAGTAGTTTCAAGATGATAAGAACCAAATACTCCTTTAACAAATTGTACGAATGCTTGATTTTTGAAAGTATACAACCACCCACTGGACTGATTTTCTATATCAGTTTATTTCACTAGATATGTACAAAGCTCTGGTATGTGCACTTTTTGCATCTACTAGGATGGGGCTGGAGAGTATTCCATTCATATTCCAAGATAAAACAGCATAAAAATGCCAAAACCACGCAGAAAATACTACTCGAAATTTAAATAAAACAAAATGCAAGCTCTTCACGCAACTCACTACAATTATCTCGAATCGATGAAACTAGTTTCCCAACCTTATCCGCAAATAAAATAGCAGCTTACAAAGACTATTCGTACAAGAAACTTACATCTCCAACTCGGCCAGGCATTTCGAGGCAAACCATGTGCGATTTATTGTACTGAGGAAACGCTTCAGATGCTGCCTCGTGGTACAACTCATCGTCGTTCAAAATTTTCTTCACATCTAAAAATTGATAAACCCGAAACATCACATACATAATTCGAACATGAAAAATCACCGGAAATGATTATACA
This sequence comes from Trichosanthes truncata, assembly GCA_033996785.1. Classification (NCBI taxonomy): domain Eukaryota; kingdom Viridiplantae; phylum Streptophyta; class Magnoliopsida; order Cucurbitales; family Cucurbitaceae; genus Trichosanthes; species Trichosanthes truncata. Next base: position 37,517,546 of record JAWPNB010000004.1, on the reverse strand, counting down.
CAATGTATATGGAAAAATACACATCTAAAAACTACATGAACCGAATTGTAATTGATGACCTTTGGCGACGAATTGGATTTCACCGGCGGGAGCGTTTAGAAGAAACCATTTCGCGATCTCCTTCTTCTGCTCGTCGCTGAGCTCCACTTCTTCGTCGGCCATCGCCGGAAACTGGAAATTTTTGTTACCGATTTTCAAATGAACTGAAGCAGAGAGAGAGGGAGAGATGGAGACAGGCGGCGTAAAAAGGCAAAACAGACTATGAGCTGTAATGGGCCGGGTCGGGTCTACGTCGACCCGGTTTAGTCGGGCCTGCTTTGTAATATTATTCCGACGTGTCGTAATGTGTCAGAGAGTGGTCGAAGGTGGCTTTTAGGACGCTTTTTTTGTCTGGGCTGGGCCCGGCCCAGCGCATGGTGTGGAAAGTGGAACTACGATTTGTCGTTTAAAATAAATCAAGACCATTATTTTAAGAGTACTTTTTAAGCTTTCTCCACTTGTTTAACTATTGCTTGGCCCTTTCTTCAAAAAAAAAAAAAATTATTGCTTGGCCCCACTTGAATAAAATTATAAGTTTTTATGAAGAAAATTTCTAATACTACGGGAGTATCATACTCCATTTATTCACACTATATTTTAATGTTAGTGGACTCCACATAATTTTTAAAATGATGATATGACAAACAATAAATGGTAGTAGTATGAAAAATTTTCCATACTACGAGAGTACTATAATTTTTTCCATTTTAATGTGCATTTGAAACAATTGCTTGACTTCAACCATTTGAGTGAACATGTTACATTAAAAAAAAAAAGAAAAAAAGTCAGCATGTAAAATTATAAGCTCCAATTAGTTACCGTTTATAATCATTTTATTTTTTTTTGTTTCCTGTTCCTTTTAAATTAAATTTACAAACAATACTTCTTCCTCTAGTTTCTTACTTTGTTACCTACATTCTAAAAATATTTTTAAAAATTAAGTCAAATTTTGAAAACTAAAAAAGTAGGCATGTTGGATAGCTATTTGATTTTTATTTTTTAATTTTGAAAATTAAGCTTATGAATACCACGTCTACTTAAGAGTTTCTTTTGTTATCTACCTACTAAAATGTTTTCAAAATTCAAGCCAAATTTTGAAACTAAAAAAGTAGTTTTTAAAAACTTTAAAAAAATGGCTAAGAATCTAAATGCTTATTTAAGAGAAGTGAAACCCACAATAAGAATATTATGAGAAAATAAGCACAATTTTCAAACACATAAAACTTAAAATGAAATTGTTATCAAACGAAACCATAAGTTTTAAAAACTCTATTTTATGTTTTGAAATTTGGCTTCGAATTCAAATGTGCTTTTAAGAATAAGTCAAACTTGCCAAAAAATTGTGAGAAAACAAAAATAGAAAACCATATACAAAATGATTATTGAAGGGGCCTTAATTTTTCGTTGGTAAATATTGCATCATAGATTTTTTATATATATATAGGCACACACAGATGATAAACTATGTCGATGTTGCCATTTTTTTCATTTATTTAGATATGGTTGTAGGCTAACATTTGCTTTTACAAGTACGAAGTGACTACATATGATCAAATCAAGTTCCTTCTAAATTTGTTGTGACATCTCAATCATCGTTTGGGTATGATCAATCAATTAACTAAAGTCGCATATGCAATTTACCATTTACTCTTCTTTTTTTTTTTAATAGAAAAGTTTACCATTTACTCATATTCGACAATTGATAATCAAGATAATACATCACTCGAACATTTTAAAAAGCCAGTATATGTTCCTAAAATTAGATGGCTAGGATTGAAACATCTAGATCATGAATCCTTCACATGATTGACATGTTGTAAATCATGATGCATACGCTGCTCAATCCAACAATGACTTAAACAATTAACATCTAATAACTGAAATAATTGAGAAGCTATCATAATATAAATATTCGTAGTTAGTAGGGATGGCAATGGGGTGGAGCAAGGTTGGGGAGGCCCTCCCCACCCCTGTCCCCGCCCCATTCCCCATTTCAAAAATCATGGTTGAAGCTGGAGAATCCCTGTTTGAGGATTGGGTTCCCACATAAAAAAAATTCTCATTTTTTATTTTTATTTACTATTATTATCGTATTAAAAAATCAATTAAAATTTTGATAAATATATTAAAATTATATATACTTTTGTATGATAAATTAAAGTTAACATTAGTATTGTTTTATTTATTTAAATAATTAATTTTTAAAAAATAAATACCATTTTTATTATAAATTTAATATAAAAAAATTATTATATTATTAAACTAAATATAATAAACACATGAAAACTAATGAAATTAAATTAAAACAAAAACTAACAAACGCATACACAATTCATTTAAGGATTTAATACATATATTAAAAGCAATAAAAATTTTATTCGAGTTCAGGGTTGGAGATGGGACAAGGATACCATCTTCGTCCCTCGACCAAGGACCTGAAAATCATCTCCAATCAAATTGGAGATTCCCCAACGCCCAATCAAATCATTGAAGAAACTATATATCAAATATTATGTAGACTTTATATATGTTCAACTATAACAATAATGTATATCTCAATATATATATATAACAATAGTGATACTCTAAAAGAAAAGCTATACCAACTTATACCAATAGTGATGGCAAATAGAAGGACAAGAACCATCGTACCCTTGATAAAATATACATATATGTGCTTAACGTCAAATAAATCACTCAAATAAACTTTTATCTATATGTTCTACATTACCTCTAACTCGTAGAATCATTACGGAGTCAATTGATTGAGGGAAAGAGGATGAAAACAAAGATGAGAATGAGTATGAGTTCTACATCGTCTTATTTGAAACAAGGTTTGGAGAACTGAACATGAAAGTGTGAGATTTTTCTATTCCTCTATCTTTTCTTTTATTTTTTCTACTTTTTATATATTGCTTTATTTTAAATACATTTACTAATAATATTTAGTTAAAATTAATTATTTTAATTAGTTATAGTAAATATGTAAATTGTTGTATTAAGTTAAAAGATTGATAACGATGTGTCATAAATTTAATTTAAACATATTAACAGATAATAATGTATTAAACCAAAGATAAATATTAATTAATTTAATATATTTAATTGATTAATTAATTTAATTTAATGTATAGAACATTTTAATAATTATAAAATAAATATTGCTCCTTTTAAAAATTATAAAAATATTTTTTTGTCAATAATTATAGTTAGTTATTATAAATTATAGGTTAAATTACACATTTAGTCCCTAAACTTTGAGGTTTGTATCTATTTAGTCCCTGAACTTTCAAAATTACAAATTTAGTCCATCGACTTTTGATTTTTTTTAAATTCACGAGTCAAATAAACACAAAATTGAAATTTTAGGGTTCCATTAGACATAAAATTCAAATTTATATCTCATAGATCAATTAATTTTTAAAAAAATTGAATTTGACAGAGGCCTATTAGACACAAAATTGAAAGTTTAGGGACCTATTAGATACAAAATTAAAAGTTTAGTGACCTATTAGACACTTTTGAAAGTTTAGGGACCAAATAGATACAAACCTCAAAGTTTATGGACTAAACTTGTAATTGAACATAAATTATATAATCAAATTAAAAGTAAAACAAATGATGTGTGTATTGAATAAACTTGATTTATATATTATTATTTGAATTAAATTTGATTAATTCATTGATTAATAGAATATAGTGGACTGATTGATCAAATTAAACATTCATAGGTGTAATTGTAACAAATCTTATAATTTAGGTGTTGTTTGTGCAATTTTCCCAATAATTAATCAAACTTAAAAGAAATTTAAAATTTCATTAATCAGACGAGAGAGAAAGAGTAAAAATTGTAGATTGACTAACAAAAAATTTGTAAACCCACAAAATAAAGAATGAAAATGAAATTGACGGGGTTAGAAGAAGAATTAGATTACCCTTTTCATGAGACACGGATTTCCAAATTGATAGTGGATCCCACCAATTGATTCACTTCTTGTTCTCTAGTAAACATCATCAATGGGAATAAAAAATTTCATTTTCATTTTCATTCCCTTGAAATAAATGGGGCCTTAATGTGTGATTTAGTCACAGTGGCATGTCGAGAGTATCTTTGTTCATATCTTATACTAAATCTATAGTTTATGAAAAATTACAAAAATCATTCATGAACTATATGATTGTTATAGCCATACTTTTAAAATTTCAAATGGATGAATCACTCTTTTAAATTTAATTTAAATAAATAAAAATAAAACATTTATTAAAAATGTACAAACTATCCATGAACTACAAACTGTTATAATCAAACACAAATTTTCTTTTAAATTTGTTTACGTCAATATACAAATTTGTTCCTTCTATCGTGCAACGGCTTAACACCGATTTGAACTAAACAAGAAAAAAGCTTAACATCGATTCGGAAAACCATAATAATTCAATGGTTAATATCAAAATTTATTAAATCGAATAATAAATGGGTTAACAAACTGTACCAATTTTGTAGTTCACGTTCCAAAAAAGAAAACAAAACAAAACAATTTTTGTAGTTCAAGTATTTGACTGTAAATTTGTTACAGTTCTTATAGATTAGATCAGTTGGTGTGTACCTTTTATAATACTAGTTAAGAGACCCATGCGATGCACTTAAAATCTCATGATTTTAATTGAAAGTCCACAAAAAAAGATAGTATCTTTTTTTTGTTTGAGTTCAACAACATTTGAGGTGGGAGAAAAGAAAGATAGTGTCTAAAACTATATATATTTTGTATTAGGTTAATTTCTAATGAATATGAAATACAAAATTAAGAATATTTTGTTTTTAATTTTGTTTTTTTTAATAACAATTGATTTTGTTTTAACTATATAAACTTTATTTTAATTTTTTTTTGGAGGAAAAAAACAAAACACAATACAAAATTTTCCAACATAATACATTAAAAAAGAAACAAAAATAATATATGAAAATAAGATTTATTCATTTATCCATTAGACATGTTTTAAGAAAATGTATGAAATATGACAATCGTATCATGTCGATCACATTTTGATAGAAGAAACAAATTAACTTGGATATATCTTTGAAATACTTATTAAATGTAAGTGTTATGAGTAAAATTTGACTGTAAGGACAAATTCAAAACATAAAGGAGATGGAAGGGCAAAAATGCAAAGAAGAACTCAAAATGGGCTAAAACGGACTAAATTGGATCCAAAGGAAAAAAGGACCAAGCCTCCAAGAAATAAGGGAGGCAGGAATTTGGGCCTTAGGCAAAAATTCCTAGTCGGCCTCGGTCGAGGTCAACCTTGCCATGGGGTCGGGCCCACCTCATTTGGCTCCCTTGACTTGATCTAGCTTGTCTCCGACCTTTTCCCTTTCCTAATCCACCACGGATTTAAGATTTCTCCCTAGAAAAGCCATATAAGTACTCTTCTTCGTCATGAGGGAGATAAGTGGATTCTAATTAAGTTATTCCTCATTCTCCAAATCCTAACTTGTCACATTCATTCATTCTCTGACTTAAGCATCAAAGCTGGTGTGACGAGCACGACACCGATGTTCAGATATTTATTGTCATGCAGGCCACGTTCTTCCCCCCTCAAATAAATTCATCGTTGTTGTCTCATGTGCGTTTTCTTGTCCAAAATTAGGAGATAACAATAAGGAAGTTTTAAAAATATATATATATATTTTTACAAATATTCTTTAGATCTATTTTAAAATTATGTAAAATCTTTAGTTAAAAAAAAATACATGCTTTATTATTTTTATATATTGTTGAATGCTTTTCCCACCTATTTTGCTATTTCTTTCTCTTTTCGAATAATTCACAATTGTAAAAAGTTATTTTCCATGATTTCATCCATTTGATGTGTTTTCTTCTCTTCCATCTCAATACAAAGTAAGAGGTAGTATGTCTTTCTCCTACCTAAGTATTCTTTTATGTTTATATGCTTGTAATTTTACAAACGAAGCTATGGTTTAAAACTTTACAAAAGAGTTATGTTATATGTTCATTTATTATGCTTTTTCAGAAAATCATTTGCTCATTTGCTATCAGTCGGCAACACGTGCGATGCACGCAGAATTTGTCACTTTATTCTATCATTTTATTTAAAATGAGTTTTTTTTCACAATTATTATCAAGTAATATGTATTTTTTAATTCTAGTAGGATTCATATTAAATTCATGGTAAATACCATTCAATAATATTATGAATGATCAATTCAATTGGTTGTAGTTTAAACTCATAAATGAGTTATTTAAATAAAAATAAACTGTTAACATATCCTAGATTAAAAATGATAAAAGTGTTGTATATGTATGTCTATGTCTCAAAGTATTTGACACTTAGTATTTTTTATATTTTCAAATATTTAGATAAAACTTTACACTTTGTCAAGATCCATAATTTATTCTTCATTCAATTTAAATCTTCGTGGCTATATTATTTTAAATATATAATATATATATAAATATACTATTTAATTTATACATGTTAGAAAAACAAAAGCAAGAGCAAAAAAAAAAAAAAAAGACAACATATTTTATTAAAAAAAAAAACAACAACAAAAGAAAAATACATGGTAATTTTTATAATACAAATTAGGAAAAGCCAAAGCTACAAAATAGCCCAACCGTTGAATAAAAAAATAGTACAGCCCATTTATTGAAAAAAAAAGTACAAAAAAAGTAATGAAATCCTAGAACTACCGCTCATCCCTCAATCTTTGGTTTTCGCGTCTGCTATGCTCTCCTTCATCTTCCTCCCTCTTTCAAATGATATGTCCCTATTGCAAATCTTCGCATGTCGTTGATATGATCACTAGTGCAAATCAATTACGTTGATCATAATGATGATAGCATCAATCGCTCTCCCTCTCGAGATTAATTTCAATCATTGGGTTTTTTAGTAGATCGATTGCATCTCTTCGATCTTCATTGGGTTTTTAGCGTCGATATCACCCTCGCCCTTAGATCTTCACAACATCATCTTCAAGATGCTCAATGTGAAATGCCACGGAAGAAATGGACTTGAAATGAAATTGATCATCGACCCATTCTTTCCATCGATCTATAAACCTCCCATTTCTGCATAAAATTATTTAACCTCCCTTTTTCATTGACACTTCCCACCAAGGGGCATTGGAATAATTCACTTATCAAGAAGAGGGAGAGGGAGAAGCAAGAGACTAAACTTTTCAAGTTCCACAATTAATATTGTACAATTCATTGTCTTCTTCAATAACTCATCAATGGTAAAATTGACACCTACATCAATTCAAATTGAGTGCAAATAAGTATATATTCAAAAGTGAAACATCTTTTTAAAACTTAAATAGAGTGAAGTAATTGAGCATTAGTATTAATGCTTATTTAATTGCAACATGGATTTATTGTCCGTTAATGTAACAGGAAGATGGAAGAATGAAGGCATGGAATAAAAATATGAAAGGTAAGAGACATAATGAGGAATATAAAAAATTAAGGGACAAAATGGGTACAAATTAAAAAAATGAATGAACAAAATGGGTAATTGCTTGTGGCAGACAAAATGGGTAATTGTTTGTGGCAGTATTTAATAAGAAAAATGAAAGGTTAAACAGGTATTATTGGAGGATTGAATGCTTTTATTTAAACAATAAAAGAGAAGGATGAAAGATAAAGGGACAAACTTAAGATGAAGGGCAAACTTGACATACAATTAAAAAATGAAAGGATAAAATTGGCACACAAATTTTTTTCTCATTGTGCCTTTGATATATACTATAGATATAGATTATATATACTGTAGATATAGATTAAATGGCTAAACTAAATAAAATTCATAAATGTAAGGAGTGATCGATCAAATTGAATATTCGTGGGTGTGATTGTAAAATCCTTTAGATTAGGAGTACCTTTTCCAGGTTTTTATATAATTATTAAGATAAGAGGGACAGAAATAAAAGTTCTTAATCCTTCCGAACCAACTTAGAAACATGGTAAAATTTAGATAGTAAAGCCGTAGTTTAAACAAAAAATTTAAAGACATTTAAAAAAATAATAATAACAATAGTTTTAAGATATAGTTTTTTTTAATACATTATTTTTATCTTCTAGATTTCTTTAGATTTCAAAATACACGTAAAAAGTGATAAAATAGATAGTTTAAATTCCATTTTGGTCTATACATTTTTAAAATATTTATTTTAATCTTTACATTTAAAAATAACCATTTTTATCTCTAAATTTTCAAAATGTGTTCTTAAATTCCACTTAACCAATATTTATCTTCATTGGGCCTTTAGTGAATGATATGTTGTTAGGCATAACAATAATATATTTGTTCATTCAAAATACTGAATGTATAATTTATGAAGAATTGCAAAAACCATCATCAAATTATATGATTGTTATAATCAAACTTTCGATTTTTTAATTTTATGAATTGGTCATCAATTTTTTTTTTTAAAAAAATCAAACTCATATTATGAAGTGCACAAACCATCCATGAACTTTAAATATTTTTTCAATCAAACCAACCAACTATAATTATTGTTATACTTTTAGTTAAAAAAAAATTATTGTTATAATCAAACAATTTTTTTACACCAATATATTTTTTTTCTTCAATCTAGATGATGACTCAACATTGTTTTGGAAACAAAAAGTTTTTAAATTTTATAGAACTGAACAAAAATGGTGTTAAAGAGTTTTAAAAAAATAAAAAATATAAATGGTGTTAAACGGTAACAATTCTATAGTTTGAGAGTTTGATTGTATCAATTCTTATGGTTTTGGAGTGGTTTGTGCACTTTATAATATTAAAGGGCTTAATTATAATAATTTCATAAATTTAGGGGAGTGATTAATCTAATTAAATGTTTGAGGGTGTGATTGTAACATTCCTTTAGATTAAGGGTAGTTTTTGAAATTTACTATAATCCTATTTGGTTCCTTTAATTTTAATAATTATAGGAATTCATGAAACAAAATGATAGGAATTAAAATAGGATTATAAAAATTTTGTCATATTCGCAAAACGAAATATTGTTGGTATATTTGTAACTATGACAAATATTTTGGCTACCCATTAAAAATACCAAAAATTAAATAGATATTTTAAAATTTTAAGACAAAATTAAAATAAATTAGAAAATTAAAATTCTAAACCTAAAAACAGATTATAAAACTCACAAAATTTTATTGTAAATTATTTGATGGTACACGTGTACGGCCAGGATTCAGTTTCCGAAGATAGGTTAAACGCGCCGCAGTGGTGCACAACTTATGCCCTCGTCTTCCATATAAGGGGTCTTCAAAAACCCTAGAACCATTTTCGTTCACTCCTAGCAGTCGCCGTCGCAGAAGGGAAGGGTTTCTCCACCAAAAGCTCCAATGGTCTGTCTCTTTCTCTTTCTCAATCTTTTTCTCTGCCTCCAATGGCGTAGATCAATGTCTGAGATGCGTTTTCCATTTATTGCAGGGGATCGATCTTGTAGCAGGAGGCAAGAGCAAGAAGACCAAGAGGACTGCGCCCAAGTCCGACGATATCTACCTCAAGCTCCTCGTGAAGGTTAGTTTTCCTAATCATCGCTGGTTCCGCTGTACTCACGAGCACTTGCTTTGATATTCGTAGAGAATGGAGATGAATTCTTGTTGTTTTTATTTTCTAATGAAAAAATATGTAGTGATTTAACTTAAGATATCGTGAATGTGGAGTGGAGTTTCAAATCTAATTTCTGTAAGCATCATCTGGAACTTTAGCCATTGTTATTTGTACATGTGTTTTCCTCTCGTATTTCGGTTTTTTGAGTTTACATTTTTCTAATCTAATTGTTGTTTGATAAGAAAGTAGGGGGAAGCTTATGTGCAGTGATGATATCTGTGTATCCCAGCTCATTATGAGACCTTCCGTAGGTCCGGGAATGAACTAGTTCCACATTTATCTGAGCCTAGGTTTAGAGTTAAACTTTCGAATTCAATTTGTACAATGAAGCAGAAGATATCGTTAATCATAGGCCATTAATAAACCTTGATTTCAAAGTTCTAGATTTGAAACATTTTTTGTCCTCGAGGGGCTAATATTTTAATGTTCTCTTAAATTATATTTTGATTGGAATGCGATTGTATTCTCAGCTGCAATGATGAAATATGTGATACCCAGCTCATTATGAGACTTTCTAAAGGTCAAGGACTGGACAAATCCACATATTTATCTGAGCTTAAAATATTCTACCCTAGGAGTTCTTTTCTCATTTCATATCGAATTCAAAAGTAAAATTAAGATGAAAAATATGCGCTACCTTTTTCATGTATTAATAACTAAACCCCTTTGCACATACTTTTGCTGTTTCAGTCACTGGCTTCTTTTTCTTTGTATTTCTGAAAGGACGTTTGGATTGTTTAATATTGAATTAAAACTTCCTTCCTGCCATTGTGGAAGGATGGAGAGAATAGGTTGTTGTTCCCTGTGATGCTTCTCTTTTTAAACCATGCTAATACTGATCACGTGATGATTGATCTTCAACTTATGCTTCTGAGGGAACTAGCCTACACTCTTGAATTAATTATTTCCAGAAGAGTTTTGCGTTTGCCTGGATATCTATTATTATAACCTTTTTTCTCCAAGCTCAGCAGTGTGGGCTTTTAACCCAAACTGGGGCATCATTGTGGTTGGAGGTGGCTCTGCCCTTTTTTATGTGGTGAAATTAACTATGATTTATTCTATTGGATATTATGATATTTTTAAATTTAGTGTGAGCTTTCTTGTATTAAGTTTTCAATAATAAGCTAATTCTGTAGATTTATTTTTAAGATAGTTGATGTTATTTGGATCACTTAAATGATGGATTTTTTTTATCTTGTTTATTGAATTCAGCTGTACCGGTTTCTTGTCCGAAGAACTGGAAGCAATTTCAATGCAGTGATCCTCAAGCGCTTGTTCATGAGCAAGGTGAACAAGCCACCAATTTCACTTTCCAGACTTATCAAGTTCATGAAGGGAAAGGTATGTGCTTCTTTTTATGCATTACACGTTCTTCACTTTTTGATTTCAGCCTTGAAGAAGAGTGTTTTTGTTCACAGTTTTCATTGTCTAAATTCTCTGGTGGTTAATATGGTATAGGAAGATAAAATTGCCGTGATTGTTGGAACTGTGACCGATGACATTCGTGTTTATGAAGTCCCAGCTTTGAAAGTTACAGCCTTGAGGTTTACTGAGACTGCAAGGGCAAGGATTGAGAAGGCTGGTGGTGAGTGCTTGACCTTCGACCAGCTTGCCCTTAGAGCTCCTCTTGGCCGGAATACGGTACGACTACGAGTCCCATTTGCTTTCTCTTTTACACGAAATTGACTTACGTTTATTTTTGGCTCCTGAAGTTCATACACGCCTAATTTATTTATCTGACTTGTATACATTTCATCAGTTCCTGTTTATCTTAGAGGCCACCTTGATATACACCAGTCTGTCAAACAACACGCACATTTGTTTAGATTCAAACTTAATCTACTGTTGATTTTGCTTCCAAAGGTTCTTCTTCGCGGACCGAAGAACTCCCGTGAAGCCGTGAAGCACTTCGGTCCTGCTCCTGGTGTGCCTCACAGCCACACGAAACCGTACGTGAGGGCGAAGGGAAGGAAGTTTGAGAGAGCTAGAGGAAAGAGAAACAGCAGGGGATTCAGAGTTTAATTTCAGTATATGTTCAACCTTTTTTGTGAGACAGAAAATTCACGTTTTGCTAGACTTGCAGAAATATTATTATGTGAGACTCAGTCATGTCTTAGTACAAGTTTTCGTTATTATAAAATCAAAATCGGATTCAGTGAAAGATCTTGTTTAAAGACTTCAATTTTTTTCCCTCTTCATCTGATGGTTTACTTTTACTAAGAGTTTTCGAATTTTCAAGTTTGTGTTTCAAAGGTTATTTTAACTTTAAATAGTGTCTATTTAGGTTTTTAACTTCCAATTTGGTGAGCAAAATTAACTGATCGATTAGAAATAAGATTGAATTTTATATTTAATAAGCATTAAAATTTTAGTTTTTTATCTAGTGGCTTTTTGTAAATTTTAATAAATGTTGAATATGTCTATGATTTATTAGACACAATTGAAAATTTAGAGACTTATTGGATACAAAATTAAAAGATTAAGGATCTAGTAAATATTTTTTAAAGTTTAAGGGTCAATGAGACTTAAATTTGAAAGTTTAGGGACTATTGATACTTTTTAAAGTTTTAGGGATCTATTAGATGATTTTTAAAGTCTTTAGTTTTAGGGATCTATTAAATGATATTTAAAGTTTATTAGATGATTTTTAAAGTCTATAGTTTTAGGGATCTATTAAATGATATTTAAAGTTTATGAAAGTTTATGGACTATAGACCTAAATTTTAAAATTTATAGACTAAATTTATAATTGAATTTGTTTTTTTAATATATTATGTATCTGGCAGAATTTTGTGAAAACTTGGAACTTGAAAGTGGCTTGCCGTTGGTTTAGTCTTGTGAACAAGAGTAGAACCTAACCATTTGGTTTGTTGAAGAGATAAAAGAGATGATTACAAATCTTTATTCATTTTTAAATTTGCCTTTTGGTTAAATTATCAAAAATACCCTTGAATTATGGGCTTGGTTTCAATTATACTCCTGAACTTTGAAAAGTTTTATTTTAACCATTGAACTTTGAAATTTGTTTCAAAACAACCCTGAAAGATTTTTTTCGTTAAATTTATAGAAGAAAAATGACGTATTTGCATATGTTTTGATTTTTTTTCAACGTATATATTCAAATATGTTCACATAAGCAACAATATAAATGCAAAAACATCATTTTTCATCCATGAATTTAACGAAAAAAAGCCTTCAAGGGTTGTTTTGAAATAAACTTTAAAGTTCAAGGGTTAAAATGAAACTTTTCAAAGTTCAGGGGTATAATTGAAACCAAGCCCATAGTTCAGGGGTATTTTTGATAATTTAACCTTTGCCTTTTTCCTCAACCTCAATTTATTTATTTATTTTAAATTTAAATGATTGACTTAATAGACTGCAAGTTTTCTCTTTTTTTCATGGACTTTCCAATTGTTTTAATTATGCATCCAAATAAACGCCAAGCTAGAGAAATTGTTTTATATTTACCATATGCAAAATTTATTCATATTAAAATTATTTGATCATTGGAAATAATTAATTCATCCTTCCAATTTGTTGATAGGTTCTAGTTTTAGTAAATAATTAATGCTAAAGAGAGCATAACTTAACAATTGACATATATTTTCAACCAAGAGATCAGATATTTGAATCTTCCCGCTTCAGATATTGTTGTACTCAAAAAAATATTGCAAGTTCTAGTTTTACCATATAGTTGAAGAATTACAACGAGGCATAAACACGATATGTCAAATTTATTGTGCATTATTTCGAATGAATGATCCAATAGGCTCTAAATTATCTCTCATGGATTTTTCAAATATTTTCGTCGTCTATTCAAAGTTCAACAAGTCAAACTTAGCAAATAAATAATGATTCTATAATTAAATCTATCTTCTTCCATATTGATTCACATTACACTATAATTTTGTTCAGCAGTAAAATTAAAAAAAAAAAACCCGACTTGAATATGGATCAAAACATTAGTAACCTTGTATATCAAGATTGTAGGTACAAATCCTCATCTTTGTTTGAATATAACATTAATATTTTTTAAATGTTAAATTATAAGTTTAGTCCATAACTTTAATATTTTTGTCTATTTAATCTGTAAACTTTAAAAAGTATTTAATAGGTCCTAAAGTTTTAAATTTGTATTTATGTGGTCTCTGAACTTAAAAAAATATCTAATAGATCCTTAAACTTTCAATTTTGTATTTAATAGGTTCCTAAATTGTCAATTTTGTGTCTAATAGATTATTGACTTATTCGACATTTTTTTAAATCCACGAGCCTACTAGACACAAAATTAAAAATTTAGGGCCCTATTAGACATAAAATTCAATTTTATATCTAATAAATTAATTAATTTTTAAAAAATTTCAATATGTTAGGACCTATTGGACACAAAATTGAGAGTTCAATGACTTATTAGACATTTTTAAAGTTTAGAGGCTTATTAAAAACAAAATTGAAAGTTCAAGCACTAAATAGACACATGCTTGAAAGTTTAAGGACTAAATATGTAATTTAACATTTTTTTAAAAACGGTTGGTTAAAAAATACTTGTTCATTTCATTCAAGTAACAATTTAGTTCCGAGACCTACGTATCAATTTAGTCTATATATTTTCAAATTTGTATCTATACAGTTATTATCAATTTTTCATATATCACATTTTATTTGAAGTGTCTAACACCAACAATACACACGAAATAGTTTAAATTATTGATTTGGTTCCTATGGTTTGGGCATAGTTTCTTTCAATTTAGTCTTTATAGTTTTGAATTTTGAATTTAATCCTTTTGATTTGGATTTAGTTTCAATTTGATTCATCTATATATATGTATATATTGTGAATTTAACAATATAGGGGTGGAGATTTGAACATTAGATCTTTTAATACAAATCTATCATATCTTAATAAATTGAACTATATATGCTTAAGTTGGCCTCTATAGTTTTTTTTTTTCTTTCTAAGTAGGTCTCTATAGTTTAGTTAAACTTTATATTTATCCCTAAGGTATCTTTTAACCACCCAAAATACTCATTTATTTTATTCTATTATTTACTCAGCACTAAACTCTAAAGTAATTAGCTAACTAAAAAACATCAACTAATTGTCATGTAAAAAAATGTCAACAAGGTAACAACATAGATGAGTTTAGAGGTTTGTCTAAATCATATGGACTAAATTGAAACTTTTAAAACTACATATACCAAATTGAAACTAAATTCAAATTAGAAGAATTTAGTTGAAAATTTTAAAATTATTAAAGAGTAAGGGTCAAATTGAAACGCATATAAAAACTATAGAGAGAGTTTTTTTTTTAAGATAACAAACCATAGAGAGTTGAAATTTATAAGTTAACCTATGATAACAAATTTATAAGTTGAAATTTATAAGATAACAAACCTAGTTGAATTTTGTGGGGAGATCAAATCACCAATAAACTTTCACGGTACTTCTTTTCTTAAAGAGCCAAACAATGTGCTTTGTGAGAGTGGGTTTGGTTGAAATTTGGTAATTTCAAAGCAGTATTCAAATCAAACACTCAATTGTGTAGCTGATTTAGAGGGAACAATTAAGAATCCCAACCCAACCCAAACTTGTTTATTAATTAAAGTCATTTTGGTCAAGTACTTGTTCCAAAATGAGATAATATTTACTTTTTAAATAATTCAAGAGTGCCTCTAATAATTTTGTGAGATTTGTGATGTTGAAATTTTCTAGTATCGAGTTGCTTAAAATATAAAGAAAAATAAATCGAAATGAATGAAGAAAAATTGAAAATATAGATTTTACTAAGAAACTACATCAAAATTGATTCATTTTTTCAATTCAAGTTAATGAAATAATCTATGGTTAGAAGAGGCTTACTCTTTCAGTTTGAGTAAAGTTTTATCATCTATGAAACATTGCATGTTCTGCCACGAAGTTGAAGAAATACAAAGAAGAAGAAGGAAAAGAAAAAAAAGAAAAGAAAAGAAAAGAAAACATACACAATCTCTCAAAAATGTACATCACCTTTAAGAAAGTGACTCCAAGACTCGAATTTTCTATTTTCTCTATTACAACATACTCACAACCCACTTTATCTTGAATGTTGTATATTTTCTCTATACAAGTCTATTCAAAATTGATATATGAAATATGCTATTTATAAATAACCTTCTTAAGGTAAACCTCAAATTAGGAACTTGTGTTTCAATTATGGGATTGAAATGTATGTTAAAAAAAAAAAAGAAGTTTAGTAGCCTAAAAAGTATGCTTTAATTGCAATAAGTAAATTTTGAACTCCATTAAGAAACCAAAGAAGCATACACACATTTTAAATATAAGTTGGTCTACAAAATTTAAACTACTATATAATATGACATATAGTTGCCTTCTTACCCACCTCAACGTAGTATTATTATTATTATTATTATTTAATTTTGAGTTCACACCTCAACTTAATTAAATTAATTATTCTGAGGAGTTGACTTAATAGTCTATCAATTTATACTCTCTCAAGGAATTTCCAAGTGCTTTCACTATCCATCTAACTTTCAATTGTAGACTTAATTCAATTATTTTATAAATTTAGTATATACTTCATGTTACGCGTTCTGGTCCGCAATAACGAAAAAAAACAATGTCGATTTCAAACATAATTCATTGAATCAATACATTAACAACCTCATTTAAAAGGTTGTAGGAAGACGTGCAACTAAATTTTAATTTAATTTATTTTTAATTTCTAGGCCTGATTAGGCAACAAGAATCATAAAATATTATTAAAAAAATTATATCTTATTTTGGTTTCCGAACTCTAAGGTTTAGTTATACCTTTTTTAGTTCATAATCTTTCAAAATGTCTAGTTTAGTCTTGAAGTTTCAAGTTTTTAGTATTTTGATTTGTGGACTTTCAAAATGTTTATTTTAGTCTTTGAATTTTTTTTTTTTTAAAAGAGGTAAAAATACAATTTTTGGTTCATGTACTTTGAATTTTCTTCCATTTTGGTTAATATACTTTCAAATGTCTAATTTTAGTCCATGTTCTTTTAATAAAGCTTAAAATTGATCCCTATGATAAGTTTGAAGTTCATTTTTATCGAAATTGGTTAAATAATAATAATAATTTTAATATAAGAAAAGACACAGTTTGAACATATTTCTAAAATTTATAGAGAGAAAGCTAATAAAGATTAATTTTTTTAAAAGAAAATTTTGCAATAAACTAATAGTAGAGACAAATTTTAAGTTTTATTGAAGGTACAAGGACTAAAATTGAACATTTAAAAGTACATGGACTAAAATAAAATAAAACCCAAAGTACAATGACCAAAATGATATTAACCAAAATAATTATTTTCCTTAGCTGTTAATTTTTTTTTAACAAATTGATAATGTAGCTTTGAATATTTATGTGAATGTATTAACCATTTATTTAAACCACATATATTGGAGATGAGTGTAGGTAAATATAAGATGACAACTGTTTAGAATTAATATATGAAAGATATATGTTATTTATAGGATAACCTAAGATAAGCCTCCAACTGAGAACTTGTATTTTGATTATGGATGGAAATTTGTAGAAATAGTTTAGTAGCCTAGAAAGTGAGATTTAGTTACAATACATAAATTTTGAACTCAATGAACAAACCAAGTAAACAAACACAAATTTTAAATATAAGTTGGTCATTGTAAATATGACACATGTAAATGCCCATTCCACATGCCCACTTAATATCCATGCCAAGTGGCATTTTCTCCATAGCCAAAGTGTCTTCTATGTGTCCAACAAAGGCCATAGATTGGTGTCCATATGTACCACATCATGCTCTCCAAATTGCCTATAAATAGTGGTTTTTGGTGGATAAATAAAAATATAGATTTTTGGAAAATAAACCTCTCTAATTTCATTTGCTTTTAATTTGCCATAAATCCCTATTATTTGTTTATATTATATATATATACTCCACTTGTATTATTATTATTATTATTATTATTGTTATTATTATATTATTTGGTAAAGTTTTGGTGCCCGGTTTCGCCTCTCAATTTTACAACACGTTATCAGCACGAGGCTCTGTCATTTTTCCCGCTAAAGGTAAGTCTTATAGGTAAGCCATTTTTACGCATTTGGTTTATGTTAAATTTCTAATATGAATATATTATTATTTTTGATAGTGTTATTATGGCAAACCTTACAAAGCTAGAATTTGCGGCCCTGGATATTAATGGAAATAACTACTTGTCATGGGTCCTTGATGCTGAGATCCATTTAGATTCTATGAATCTTGGAGAAACAATTAAAGAAGGAAATGATGCATCAAATCAAGAAAAAGCAAAAGCCCTGATCTTCCTTCGCCATCATCTTCACGAGGGATTGAAAATGGAGTATCTTACAATAAAAAATCCCTACGTTCTATGGCAAGGTTTGAAAGAAAGGTACGATCATCAAAAAACAGTTATTCTTCCTAAAGCTCGTTATGATTGGATGCACCTGAGGTTGCAGGACTTTAAATCAGTAAGTGAATATAATTCCGCACTCTTCAGAATTAGTTCAAAATTAAAATTATGCGGAGAAAAGATTACTGATGTTGATATGTTAGAGAAGACATTTTCAACTTTTCATGTCTCGAATATGCTCATGCAGTAGCAATATCGAGAGAAGGGTTTTGCAAAATATTCTGAACTTATCTCATGTCTTCTCGTTGCTGAACAAAATAACGAGTTATTAATGAAAAATCACGAATCCCGACCAACTGGAGCAACACCATTCCCTGAAGTGAATGCTGTGAATTTTAATAACCGTGGTCGAGGTCGTGGTCGTGGTCGAGGTCGGGACCGCGGTAGAGGAAGAAATACCTATTTTCGTGGTGGGCATTATAATTTTAAGAAACCCACACGAAGTGATGATCATAAAGGAAAGGCTCCACAAGATAGAAGTTCGAAAGGTGATGAACATAAATGTTTCCGGTGCGGAATGACTGGGCACTGGTCACGTACCTGTCGTATGTCAAAACACCTTGTTGATCTCTATCAAGCTTCCCTGAAGGAAAAAGGAAAAGGAAAGAATGTGGAGGTAAATCTTGCCATTCAAGAAGATGATGTGTTTGACCCCTCCAATATGATGCATCTTGATGTAGCTGATTATTTTGAATCTCCTGGAGAGAGAATTGATGCAATCAAACAAGTAGATGATGATTTGTATGAAAATATATAATTAAGTACTGTTTAGTATGTTTTTGTTGTTGTTTTGTTTGTATATATATTTAAGACTCTTTGTAATCGTTTTTCTTTTCTTTTCAATGAAGAAATATGAACAATTTCAATATGTTAAGTAACTCGAAAATGAGCAATGAGGATTTATGTCTGGCAGACTGCGCAACTACGCACACGATACTCATAAATAGAAAATATTTTTCTAGATTGACAATGCTGGAAGCAAAAGTCAATACTATATCAGGTTCTGCAAATCTGATTGAAGGTTTTGGAAAAGCAAACTTTATTTTGCCTAGAGGAACAAGATTTACAATTAATAATGCTCTGTTCTCTAGCAAATCGAAAAGAAACTTATTAAGTTTTAAAGATATACGTGAAAATAATTATCATGTTGAAACTGATTGTAAAAATAATATAGTGTCTCTATATAACATCTATTGTTTCACATGAAAAACGTATATTAGAAACACTGCCTGCTTTTTCTTCTGGATTATACTATACTCATATACGAGTAATCGAAAGTTATGCAATAATGAACCCGAAGTTCATGAATCCAGAAATATTCAGTGTTTGGCATGATCGATTAGGTCATCCAGGGTCAATAATGATGAGAAAAATTATTGAGAATTCACATGGACATCCTTTAAAGAGCCAGAAGATTCTTCAATCCAATGAGTTGTCATGTGATGCTTGTTCTCAAGGGAAATTAATTATTAGACCATCACCAGCTAAAGTGGGGATTGAATCACCTGCATTTTTAGAGCGAATTCAAGGTGATATTTGTGGACCTATTAACCCACCAAGTGGTCCATTTAGATATTTTATGGTATTAATTGACGCATCTAGCAGATGGTCACATGTATGCTTATTATCAAGTCGAAATCTTGCATTTGCAAGATTACTTGCTCAAATAATTAAGTTAAAAGCACAATTTCCTGATAATACAATTAAGACCATTCGACTTGATAATGCTGGTGAATTTACATCCCAAACTTTTAATAATTATTGTATGTCAATTGGGATAAGTGTTGAACATCCTGTAGCTCACGTTCATACACAAAATGGTCTAGCATAATCATTTATAAAACGTCTGCAACTAATTGCAAGACCATTGCTTATGAGAGCTAAACTTCCTACATCGGTATGGGGTCATGCTATTTTGCATGCTGCATCACTGGCACGTATTAGGCCAGTAGCTTATAATAAATACTCCCCAATGCAATTAGCTTATGGCCAGCAGCCAAATATTTCCCATCTAAGAATTTTTGGATGTGCAGTATATGTACCGATTGCTCCACCACAACGTACTAAGATGGGTCCTCAAAGGAGGTTAGGAATATATGTTGGTTTTGATTCCCCATCAATTATTAAATATCTTGAACCCCTGACGGGTGATGTATTTACTACACGATTTGCTGATTGTCATTTTAATGAGACAAATTTTCCAACATTAGGGGGAGGAATTAAGAAGTTGGAAAAAGAAATTACATGGAATGCATCGTTATTATCTCATTTAGATTCTCGTAGAAATCAATGTGAACTTGACGTTCAAAAGATAATTCATTTGCAAAATATAGCAAATCAACTACCAGATGCATTCACAGATACTAAAAGTGTGACTAAATCATATATACCAGCTGCAAATGCTCCATCAAAAGTTGATATCCCAAAGGAACAAGTTGTCAATAATGAGTCTGGAGCACGCCAGAAGCGTGGTAGACCAATAGGTTCTAAAGATAAAAATCCTCGAAAAAGAAAAGTAGTTGAGAATCAAAATGATTCAATAAAAGGTATGGATGTTCCAGAAGAAATCCAGAATACAACTACTCAAAAGAGTATTGGTGAAAATCAAACGCTTGAGGATAATAATGAAATTTCTATAAACTATGTTACAACAGGAAAGAGATGGAACCGAAATGATATCATTATTGACAATATTTTTTCTTATAATGTTGCTCACGATATTATTCATGAAAGTGACGATTTTGACCCAAAATCTATCAAAGAATGTCAACGTAGAAAGGATTGGCCGAAGTGGAAAGAAGCAATCCAAGCAGAGTTGAACTCACTTTCAAAACGTGAGGTTTTTGGACCAGTAGTCCCAACACCGGAAAACGTCAAACCTGTGGGATATAAATGGGTATTTGTAAGGAAAAGAAATGAAAAGAATGAAGTCACAAGATATAAAGCGAGACTTGTTGCACAAGGATTCTCGCAAAGGCCTGGTATTGATTATGAGGAGACATATTCTCCTGTGGTGGATGCAATAACGCTAAGATATTTGATTGGTTTGACTGTATATGAAAAGCTTGATATGCATCTAATGGATGTAGTCACGGCGTATTTATATGGATCTCTGGATAATGACATTTATATGAAAATCCCGGAAGGATTTAAAATACCAGAAACATATGAATCAAGTTCTCGGGAATTGTATTCAATAAAGTTACAAAGATCATTATATGGATTAAAACAATCAGGACGAATGTGGTATAATCGCCTGAGTGAATATCTGTTGAAAGAAGGATACCAAAATAATCCAATATGTCCGTGCGTTTTTATAAAGAAATCTCAGTCAAGATTTGCTATTATAACTGTATATGTTGATGACTTAAATATAATTGGAACTCCTGAAGAGTTATCCAAGGCAATAGAATATCTTAAGAAAGAATTCGAGATGAAAGATCTTGGAAAAACAAAATTTTGCCTTGGTTTGCAAATTGAACATTTAGCAGATGGGATATTTGTTCATCAATCAACTTATACAGAGAAAATCTTAAAAAGATTCTATATGGATAAAGCACATCCATTGAACATTCCAATGGAAGTTCGTTCACTGGATATAAAGAAAGATATATTTTGACCTCGAGATGACAATGAAGAACTACTTGGTCCTGAAGTACCATATCTTAGTGCAATTGGTGCACTTATGTATTTGGCTAATAACACAAGACCAGATATTGCATTTTCAGTAAATTTATTAGCTAGATATAGTTCATGTCCTACAAAAAGACATTGGAACGGAGTTAAGCATGTACTCCGATATCTTCGAGGGACAATTGATATGAGTTTATTTTATTCTAACAAATCAAAGTATGATCTAGTTGGTTATGCAGATTCTGGTTATCTATCTGATCCACACAAAGCTAGATCTCAGACATGTTATCTATTCACATGTGGAGGAACTGCTATATCGTGGCGATCAGTGAAACAGACTATAACGGCTACTTCTTCAAATCATGCTGAAATCCTCGCTATTCATGAAGCAAGTCGAGAATGTGTATGGCTAAGATCGATGACACAACACATTCATGAGACATGTGGCTTGTCTTCAAGTAAACCTCTTCCAACGATGTTATACGAAGACAACACAGCATGTATAGCTCAAATCAAGGGAGGGTATATCAAAGGAGATAGAACAAAGCATATCTCACCAAAGCTCTTCTATACTCATGGTCTTGAAGAAAATTGCGATATCACTGTACAACAAATTTGTTCAAAAGATAACCTGGCTGACTTATTTACAAAGGCATTACCAACTGCAACCTTCGATAAATTAGTATATAGCATTGGAATGCGGCGACTCAAAGACTTTAAGTGATGTCTCCATGAGGGGGAGTGAATATATTATAGTAAACTATATAAAATATGTACTCTTTTTCCTTCACTAGGGTTTTTTTTTCTCCCATTGGGTTTTTCCCTAGTAAGGTTTTAACGAGGCATATTTTATAAATGGGCATTTAAGGGGGAGTATTGTAAATATGGCACATGTAAATGCCCATTCCACATGCCCACTTAATATCCATGCCAAGTGGCATTTTCTCCATAGCCAAAGTGTCTTCTATGTGTCCAACAAAGGCCATAGATTGGTGTCCATATGTACCACATCATGCTCTCCAAATTGCCTATAAATAGTGGTTTTTGGTGGATAAATAAAAATATAGATTTTTGGAAAATAAACCTCTCTAATTTCATTTGCTTTTAATTTGCCATAAATCCCTATTATTTGTTTATATTATATATATATACTCCACTTGTATTATTATTATTATTATTATTATTATTGTTATTATTATTATATTATTTGGTAAAGTTTTGGTGTCCGGTTTCGCCTCTCAATTTTACAACAGTCTACAATATTTATACCACTAAAAATATAACATAGTGGCCCTTTCCCACCCACCTCAACTTAATTAAATTAATTATTATAAATAGTTGACCTAATAGACTATCAATTTCATTTCTGATATGGTGGAACTTTCCATGTGCCTTTCACCATCCTGGATCCATCCAACTTTCAAGAGTACACTTAACACAATGTTTATATATGTATGTATATTTAATATCTGGTTAAATTATAAGTTTAGTCTTTAAATTTTTAATGTTCGGTTAAATTATAAGTTTAGTCTTTAAATTTTTAAATTTGTGTCTATTTGATCCCTAAATTTTAAAAAGTGTTTTTGACCTATTCAACATTTTTTTTAAATCCACGAACCTACTAGACACAAAATTGAAAGTTTAGAGTTCTATTGAACATAAAATTTAATTTTATATGTAATAGATCAATTAATTTTTAAAAAATTCGAATATGTCTTGGATCTATATATATATATATAGAGACACAAAATTGAAAGTCTAGAGATCTATTAGATATATTTTTAAAATTTAATGACTTATTAGATACAAAATTAAAAGTTCATATACTTATTAGAAAATTTTAAAGTTTAAAGATCAAATAAACACAAAAAAATCCAGAGACTAAACTTGTAAATTCAACCTTCACCATCACATCTTTCACATTACACGAGTACAAAAATACATTAAATGAAAGAATAATGTCAACTTCAAACATATAATTCAACTGTATCAGAACAGTAACAATCTCGAACATTTGAGTCCGACGTGGCTAACAAACGAAAGAATAATCAATTTACAACTATTTTTTTTTTGTTTTTCTTAATGTTTAGGCCTAATTTGAATCCCTTCAACAATAAGGCCAGCTTTGAGTTGAAAGCCTTTAATCTCCATTAAACTCATTTTAACTTGTTCATCATTTTCATTTTCACCACTGAAAAACTCTCCCAATTCAATCTCAAACCAACCATCTTGTCTCTCTTTCAAAGCCCTAATTCCATTTTTATCATTTTGTTTGTCTGATGCCATCAAATTTCTGAGTCTTTCCCTTCTATTCCCATAAAACAAACACTCCAAATCTTCCTTCTTCTTGTCTTTCTGCTGCAGCCAAACAGTCCCTTGAGAAATCTGTAATTGATTTCCCAATTCTACTGAAACTTCAGCTGCCATCAAATCCAACCCATAAGCTCTCTCTGAAATCTTCACTAAGAGATAAGCTCCATACTGTGTGTTTGGAGACACCGTTTTTGTACTGATTTTTCCTTGTATTTCTAGCCAACTCACTGTTCTTAGCTCTGCCACTTCTGCAAATCTGTAGAATTTGGATTAGCATTACATTCTTGTGAAATTGGTTGAAAGGTTAATGATGAAGAAATGGAAATTTTATTTTGGGAAAATTGCACAAACCACCCCTGAACTATGGGGTTTGTAACAATTACACCCCTAAACTTTTAATTTGATCAATTGACCCCCTAAAGTTTGAAAAGTGTTGCAATCAATCCCTTAGGTTAAATTTGAGACACACAGAGGAAGGGCAAAATTGTCATTTGAAAAAAAAGTTGTCTTCTTCTTCAACCTCCATTTCTCTCCAACAGGAATTCGGTAAAAAAGCAAGTGGGATGTACTCTGCGTGAGACAAAAGGAGGATAAATAAGAAAAATCAGAAGCATGTTTTATTTAGCAAAAGATGTCATGAAAAGAGATTTTCTTCGATTGTTTTGGGGTTCTGTATTTTGCATTTGGGTCTTTAGCTTTCCCCTTTTTCTCTTCTTCTTGAACCCCAAATCGACCTTCGATAACTTAAATGGCATTTTCGATGTTCTTTAATTAAACTCCTCAGACTCCACTTTTTGAGAATTTTGGCCAATGAGTTTTAATTTTAACAAATTTGCCTCTCTGTTTTTTATGGGGTACTTTCTGTTAATTTACTCCCGTCCAGGAATTGCCAAATTATTTCCATTTACGGCGAGTGGGTGTTGTTAATTATATTTTATGAAAAGAGATTTTTTTCGATTTATTTGTTTATATCGTTCATTGGTTCATATGAGGAAGAGAGAGATAGTTTTCATGGCAGAAGGATTGTGGGGGAGAAAGGTTTTAGGGAGAGAGACTTCATTTAATAGAGGAATGGAATGGTGGGATTAAGAAGTGGGTTTTGAAAATTGAAGTGAAGGACCTTGAAAAAAAGGAGAATGGTTTGAATATGAATTCTCGCCAGAGCGAGAGAGAGAAATGAAACAGAAGAAGATAAAGGAAAATGAGGAAGAGACAAAAAAAAGTTTTCAAATGACAATTTTGCCCTTCCTCTATGTGTCTCAAATTTAACCTAAGGGGTTGATTGCAACACTTATCAAACTTTAGGGGGGCAATTGATCAAATTAAAAGTTTAGGGGTGTAATTGTTACAAACCTCATAGTTTAGGGGTGGTTTGTGCAATTTTCCCTTTTATTTTATTACTTTATACACCGACTGTTATTAAAAACGGAAAACCAAAAAATTCATGGTGACCCATTAAAATTATTTTAAATTTATAAAATTTATTTACCTGGATTGAGGATCGGATTTCCAGCTCCAACAGAATGGATCAGAGCTCCATGTGATGCCCAATTCTCTTGCTGACAATATGTAACTGATTTTCCCGGAAAATTTTTCCAATGCGAAGCTCTACAAAAACATATATATAAATATAATTATATGATCAATAACAAAAACAAAATCTGTATTCTGTTTGTTTGGATGCCGAGAAAATGGAAGAGGGAAAATTTTATGGGCTTAATTTATTTACCTTTTTACCCCCGTCCAGAAGGATCGGAGAGCAGAATCGGAAGAAAAGCTCTCTCTTCGAACAAAATGGAGCCTCGCCGGAGATATCAGAAGCGGCGAGAATTTGGGCGTAGTTTTTGGGCAAAAATCTGCCCCAAACGACGTCGGATTCCGCGGCCGATCGGAACGCCAACGAGACGAGGGATAATTTTCCGGCGTCGGAGGGAGTTGTGAGCGACAGAATCGTCGAAACACAGTCCTCCGGCAACATTCCGATGCTGAAATTTCCGGCCATTTTTTTTGTTCTCTGTCACTAATTTTATTTTTTCTGTTGTTGTGTCTGTAAGAAAAAGGAAATTGGGAATGGGTTTATATAGATAAATAAAATGGGCACTTTCTCTCTCTAGTTTCTCTCTTCTAGTCAGATTTTGGATGCACTTAATTTGGCACGTGTGGAGTGGGATTGGTGAATGTAAAAGAGGAGTGGGTTTTTGAGAGGAAAGAAAAAAAATTCCATTGAGAATTTGAGATATCCAAATTTGACCATCCTACGTGTACTTTTGTGGGATTTTGATATTGGTAGATTGGTCCTCCATCTCTATATGATTTATTGGGTGAGAGAATTTTATTTATAATTTAATGGGTTTTGAAAATGTGAATTTTGACTTCTTGGTAATAATGGCTAATAATTAATGATCTTTGTTTGGGACCAATTAACATTTATGAATGAAAATGCAATTTGTAATGACCGGAAAATTTTCAGTATTATTGGAAATCCTCATTTTCATTTATTATTTGTCACGTAACGTTAGCAATATCTTAATAATGATATGGGATCTACTAGTATTAAAAAATATTTATAAAGACAAAATTATAGTATGAACAAAGAGTGTATGGTATTCCCGTAGTATTGAAAATTTTATCGTAAATGACTTGTAAGTTGCTAACTTGAACATAATTCAATTGGTTAAAACATATGTCCTTGACTAAGAGACCATGTGATTGAATTTTTTATCCCATATGTTGTTGAGGTTCAAAAAGAAAAAAAAAAAACCCTGCAAGTTACTTGATAGTTATGTGACCAAGTCAACGATTAAATTTGAATTTACTAGTCAAAATGAGTATAGTTCAACAATAAATAGTAATTGACATGTACCATCGACTAAAATGTCAAAGGTTGGAATCTACACACTTCCAAATATTGTTGAACTAAAAAAAAATAGTTAAGACATATACGTTCAACTAATAGATTAAAGATTTGAATCTTCACCTTTACGTGTTGTTGATCTAGAAAAAAAATTGAATTTACTAAATGTATACAATATTGAAGGAAACTAACATAATTAAGGTCTAGGCAATGGATCCAAATGACATGGTGGCTAATCTAAAAAATATAATAGGTTTTTTTTTTTCTTCTCTTTTTTTTTTTGTTCATATCAATGAAATATCAAGGCAAAGCAGATTTACAAAAAATACGTGGTGGAAAGCAATCTATCTTGTTTCGACTTTGGTATGCCATATGATCTTAGATTATTTGCAAGGCAGGGCAAAGCCTGGTGAAGAAATAAATGAAAATTTAAATGGACCCACTGTTTGGATATTAGTAAAGACACCTAAGCTTATATCTATCATATTAGGAAAGATTTTTTTTCCTTGATAGGCTCGAATGAGCTTTCCTTACCCATAGATTATTAGGGTACATTTAGAACGCTGGTCCGGAATCAGAAATCTTGAGTTGATTGGCTGAAATAAAAAATTCCAGGTAATTTCTGAAGCATGTGTTTAGAGTAGGGATGTCTATGGGACAGGACGGGGACGAGGATTCACCGTCTTCGTCCGTGCCCCCCATTTTAATCTTCATCCTTGCAAAATTTCCACTTAAATTTTGTGGGGATCGGGTTTCCCGCGGGGAATTTTCTCTGTTTTTTTTTTTTTTTTTTTATTATTTATTTTTTTTTTTTAAAAATCTCAATTGAATTAGATATTTTTTTTTGATAAATTTTCAAATAGTTAACTTTTTATGGGAAATATCATGAATTTTCAATTAGATATTTAATTATTCACAGAAAATCTTCATTTAAATAGTTAATTTCCTACAACGAAAAAAACATCTATTTAAATATAAAATTTTTAAACCTCATAATAGAAACAAAATAATATTCCATATCAAATTATCAAATTATCCATACATATAATTCAAATGTTTAACCATATAATTCAAAATAATATAAATAAATAAACGGGACAAGGAATGAGGAACATAGATAGGGAATACATTCTCCGTTCCCGTCTTCGTTTAGCTCACCGAAATTTTTTCCCCCAACTCTATCCTCCATTCCCCACTTGAACGGGGATTCTCCGTCAGGCCCCATGGACATCCCTAGTTTGGAGTGCAGGATTGGGTTGGTTGAGTTGCTGAAGACTGTGTTTGAAGTGTTGGGTTGAGTTGGGTTGAGTTTGGTTAGTCTGTTTTTTTTTATAAATTTTTTAGGTTTTTTTTTCAATCTCTATTTTTTTGTGACCTGCTATTTTTTTTTTTTTGAATTGCATATCAATATTTTGTCTAATTTTGTGTGAATTAATTGTCCCAGCCATATTGAACATGGAATTATACTATGTGCATTCTGTGTAACTGTAATTTATGTCTTTCACTCCATTCATGGTGATGTCAATTTGAATAACATTCGTAAAAATATAAAATAAATAAATCCAACGTAAGAAGGATACTGTTAAACATAATCCATTGTCAAATCATAGTTTTGGAGATGGAAAATAGTAGGAACATAACTAACAAAGCAAAGTCTTAAACAAATTATACAAAGAAAAGCAGTGGTTCAGACAAATTAGATTCATAATAGAAGTAGATGAAGGTGAGCAAGATTCACATTTTTCAAGGAACGAGGTCAAGAGTTCGGGAGCTCTCCTTAGAACTTGCATCCAGTAGTCGTACTTCCATTATGGAGGGAAGTCAAGAAAGGAGTTAAGCATCACACTATCTAAGAGGAGAGACCATGCAATGATCAGGCCATCTTTCCATTGACATCCCTGAGCGATTGCTAGTAATTCCTCGTACAACTCTTTCCTGTGGGTCCTTTCCATCTGATCCTTCTCCGACGGCCACACTACAATCTCCTCAATTTGTGAATCCGTTAATTGGAAATCATTTTGCAGTACTTTTGTTAAGAAAAGTTAGTAAGGTTTAGAGCATTTTATAAAAAAAAAAATCAATAGAAGGAAATTTATTTTTACTAAAATAAAAGTTCACATTGTTTGGATTTGTGATATTTTAGAAAAGAAATGAACTTTCATTTTTTAGGACGAAGAAAAGTTAGTAAGTAACTTTACTTTCTAAACTTCATTTTAGACAATGAAAAGAGTGTTTAGGGCATTTTTTTAAAAAAAAAAAGCCAATAGTATGGAACTTTTATTTTGATAAATGCTGGTTATGATTGGATGTGTGACATTTTAGAAAATGACTTCATTTTTGGATAAAGAAAAGTTAGTAACTTTACTTTCTAAACTCCATTTTGGCCAATGAAAAGAGAGTGTTTAGGGCATTTCTTTTTATAAAAAAAACCAATACTGTTGTTGCCAAATTTTGGACAGGAGAAATCTCACCTGACCTCCACGTGACAACGACGGTGAATTTGTATTCTTGGGGGAAGAACGCGGCCTGCAAGACAAGAAAAACCTGGACACCGGTGTGGTGTAGACCACACAGGCTTCGATGCTTAAGTCAGAGAGAGTTTTGAGAGTTGTAGGAGAGTGTTGTAAGCTGGAATGAACTTACCTTGCTCTCCCCCTGAGGGAGAGCTTAAATAGCTTCATTCCTAGGGTTTTTTGTGGGTTTCCGTCTTCGAATGGGGAAAGGAAAGATCGAATTGGGTTGGACCGAGGGCACACGTGGCATGAGGGACCGAGGCAAGGCCCAAAATTGGGCCTTGCCAGCCTGGTCGCCCTCGTCCGGGCCGACCATGGGATTGGCCGGCCTGGCTGACCACGGGCTTGGGCCGAAGCCCAAGCCCGTTTCTTCTCCCACTCATTCTATGTGAGTCCATTGTCGGTTTCGGTCCGTTTCGACTTCGTATTGGGCCTCTTTTCTTGTCTGGCCCTTCGTTGCAGCCCTTTAGCCAGCCCATTCTTGTTGGTCCAATTTCACCCATAACATTAGCCCTCACTCCCTAGTTAGGATTCGAGATTAGGAGTGTGTGAAGTAATTGTATGGAGCCTGACTTGGGAGTAACTTATTAACTTTTGGAGTCATTGTTGACATTTAGAGGCATGCCTCGAATTTTCCCTAATTATTGCTGTCCATCCTTGTGAGGATATTCAGTCTTTTAGAGTTTCGGTTTCTCCTATTTGGTTTCAGCTCGTTGTGATCTGAATTGGGCTTTTTAGTCCTGTCTTGTCTGTAATTTCTGCACTTGGTTTTCTGTAACCAAATTCTTCTCATTTGTTATTTTTTTTAAAAAAACCTATCGCGAGACTCATCTAGGATTTTTAGGCTGCCAGGTTAACTAATCAAGTCCCTTTTAGGGACCCAATCAATCTTCTGGGCTTGCGTCCTCCACACCTAAGCGGAGTTTTGCATTCATCACGCTATGCTTGGCTTTATAAAGCCTGCTTTGTCGTGCTCAATAGGGACCCATCGTGAGATTTTTCTCAGATTTTTGGGTTGCCAAGATCAGTCAACCAAACCCTTTTTGTGGTTCAATCAACCTTCTGGGCCGCTTCCTCTGCACCTAAGTGCTTAAGAGTTTTGCGTGTTTCATGCTCTAATTGCATGACATGATTGGCCGTATCTTAGAGTAGACTCTTAGATTTTGGCTTCAATTTACTATATCTGGAGATGATCTTTTGTAGCTTCTTGCTTATTTAAAAGCAATTCTCATGCCAATTGTAGATTCAATTCAAGCTGATATCATAAGAGGAGAAGATGACATAAGCCATGGAGTGAGAATTTGAGGCAAGACTGGTATGGTCGGCCTCGACCGGTCTGGTCTAAACGCGTGTTTGCAGCTCCTTGCGGGTAGGTACTTTCAGCCGTGTACACCTCGGCCTTACTATCCTCCTCGTCATTTTTTCTGGGAGTCAGCTTGTCCTTGTCTTTCCTCAAATTCTTCATTGTAATCATTGTGCTGGGAAGAGGTTGGTCTTGGCCAAGGTGGTCGGCCTCGGCCATTGTGGTCGTCCTCGGCCTCCCTGGTCGGCCTCGACCATGCTTATTAAACCTCAATTCTTATATTTTAGCTTCTGTCTCATGTGTTTTCATTAACTCATGATTTCGTTGCTTATGTTTTTCAAATACGCTTCCACGGTATGCTTCTTTTAAGAAAGATCCATTCATCTTCCCATAGTCAGATGATTCTTGTAACTGAAGTAATTTTGGCATATTGCTCGGCATCAGATTATGAGGTCGGCCTCGGCCTATGAGGTTGGCCTCGACCTCGGTCTATGTGGTCGGCCTCCACTTTAGTTTCTCTGAAGTTGTTGACTTTTCTAGCTCGTTTGGTGTAGCTTCTGCTTTTTGTTCAATTAGAGAGGTATATCTCTTTAGTAGCTTCTGCCTTTTGTTCAATTAGAGAGGCATATCTCTTTAGTAGCTCCCATTGAAGGAGGATATTACTTGTAGGAAGATCTCTTTTGCTTGAGTACAAATTCTTTTTCAAAACATAACTTGTATTGATCAATTTTAAAATGAGCAATAATAAACCTAGCCTATTACATGAGACTTGCTAACCTATCAATTGAATTTAATGAATCTAAACTCAACAAATATGGTTTGATTAAAGAAAATAGAAGCTAAACTAACTATGTATGAAGAGGATTTAGGGTCGGCCTCGGTCGCCTATGAGGTCGTCCTTGGCCACCTATGAGGTCGTTCTCGGCCGCCTATGAGGTCGGCCTTGATTTTTTTCCTGCACGTACATCGATGTATTACTTCAAGAAGTCATTTCGAATTAGAGCCTCGATGTCATCCTTTAGCTGGAAGCAATCTCTGGTCATATGTCCATGATCTTCATGGTAGAGACAATATTTTTGTCTATCTCTCTTGTTTGATCCAGTTTTCATCCTTTCAGGTTGCTTTAATAAGTTTGAATGGCGTACCTCCATTAGAATCTGCTCAATGGGAATTGATGTTGGAGTGTACTTTTCGAACTTTCTGGATGGGTGGCCAAGTCGAAGTGATTTCTGGTCATCGATCTTCTGTCTCTTAGCCTTTTGGTGTAATATCTCACTTGGCCTTTTCCTATCATTTAATTGATCGGGTCTTCTTTCAAGCTCATCAGTTTTCTTCTTCGTACGAAGCAATTCTTCTGCACGTACGTACTTTTGAGCTCGAGTTATGAGCTCTACATACGATGTTGGTTTTCTCTTTCCCAAGGATCGTATGAGTCTTCGATCTCTGAGTCCATTAATTATTGCCATCAACGCTGCTCCGTCAGTGTAATCCTCAACACATAAAGCTTCACTATTGAACCGAGCAATATATTCCTGCAGGGTTTCCTTGGATCCTTGTTTGATGGAAAGTAGGTGAGGTGCTGGCTTGCGCTGATCTCTTCCTCCCAAGAATTGCGTCACGAATGCTCGAGCCAATTCCTTGAACGAACTAATAGATCCTCTTTTTATGTTGCGAAACCAATGTCTTGCTGGTCCCACTAAAGTGAATGAGAAGGCTCTGCATCTGATTGCATCTTCTACTCCATGAAGTTCCATCCATGATCTGTACACATCTAGATGAACAATAGGGTCCTTGTTTCCATTATAGGGTTTGATCTTTGGAACTTTGAATGTGGGAGGTAGTTTCACATTCATGATTTCATCAGTGAAAGGTGGATCTACCTGTTCTATCAAAATGTCAATATCAAACCCTATATTTTTTACCTTGTGCATATTCCCTTGGATATGGTCCAGCTCGCTTTGAATCTTTAATAATTCTGCCCTCCATGGCAAACTATTCGCTTCATCTTTGGCCCTGGAACTTGCCTCGGCTTCGACCTCGGCATCAGTATCAACATTGGCCTCAACCTCGGCCTCGGTTCCAGAATTAGCCTCGGCCTCGGCCTCAGCTCTCTGTTGTTTTTTCCATTCGATGACACTTCTCAGATCCGTCGCTTCAGTAGCTGGAAGATTGCTCGCCTCGGCCTCGGACAAAGCTCTTTGTCGCTTCTTTTCCTCGATTATGCTTCTTAAATCCGTCTCATCTTCGTATTGCTCCAAGGTTAGGGTTTTATTCTCACCTCGGCCTCGGCCTCGGTTTCGAACCCTTTTACCTTGGCCTTTTGATGTAGAGCATACGACGGATTTCGTTCCGTTTGTTCGGCTTACCTTGCTTCCTTGTTGGTCGTGTTGATTTAGTCGCTTTTCAATCGAAGTAGCTTGAACGATCTGGTCGGCCTCGGCCAAAAAATACAGGCTGGCTTCTTGATGCCATCCATGTGGTCCGCGCTGCCATGTAGCTTGAACGATCAGGTTGGCCTCGGCCTGCTTAGGGTCGGCCTCGGCCTTTTTATGGTCGGCCTCGGCCTCGTTTTGAGGCCGAGGAGGCTGGTTTTTTTGCATTCGTCGCATGTGACGATCCTGATCGGAATCGTCTCTGTCTTCATTCCAGTGTTTGTTTTCTGTCATTCTACTCATCTTCTCGTAGAGTTGACTTAGGCACAAGATTTTTCCAGCAAGCGTTGTCGTTCCCCACAGACGGCGCCAACTGTTGTTGCCAAATTTTGGACAGGAGAAATCTCACCTGACCTCCACGTGACAACGACGGTGAATTTGTATTCTTGGGGGAAGAACGCGGCCTGCAAGACAAGAAAAATCTGGACACCGGTGTGGTGTAGACCACACAGGCTCCGATGCTTAAGTCAGAGAGAGTTTTGAGAGTTGTAGGAGAGTGTTGTAAGCTGGAATGAACTTACCTTGCTCTCCCCCTGAGGGAGAGCTTAAATAGCTTCCTTCCTAGGGTTTTTTGTGGGTTTCCGTCTTCGAATGGGGAAAGGAAAGATCGAATTGGGCTGGACCGAGGGCACAGGTGGCATGAGGGACCGAGGCAAGGCCCAAAATTGGGCCTTGCCAGCCTGGTCGGCCTCGGCCGGGCCGACCATGGGCTTGGCCGGCCTGGTCGGCCTCGGCCAGCCTGGTCGGCCTCGGCCGGCCGGCCTGGCTGACCACGGGCTTGGGCCGAAGCCCAAGCCCGTTTCTTCTCCCACTCATTCTATGTGAGTCCATTGTCGGTTTCGGTCTGTTCCGACTTCGTATTGGGCCTCTTTTCTTGTCTGGCCCTTCGTTGCAGCCCTTTAGCCAGCCCATTCTTGTTGGTCTAATTTCACCCATAACACCAATACTAAGGAACTTTTATTTTTATAAAGATTGGTTATATTTGGATGTGTGACCTTGTAGGAAATAACTTCATTTTTGGAGAAAGAAAAGTTGGTAAGTAACTTTACTTTCTAAACTCCATTTTGGCCGATGAAAAGAGTATTTAGGGTATTTTTATTTACAAAAAACCAATAGGAAGGAACTTTTATTTTGATATAAGTTCGCTATGTTTAGATGTGTAACATTTTAGAAAAGAATTTCATTTCTGGACAGAGAAAAATTAGTAAGCAACTTTACTTTTTAAACTCCATTTTGGACAATGAAAAGTATCATTTTTAAAAAATCATACTTCAATTAAAAATTATGAAAAAGATGTAAATAATATTGTTTGGAACCATTATAATGATTTTGTAACGTTTGAATATTTTCACATGTTTGCATTATTCAACTTAGTTGTAAATTTCACCTTTTTTAAAACCACATTGTTATATACAAACTTTTTTTATAAACCGAAAAGTACACTTGTTAGTTACAACACATTCGTGCACAAGTTTTGGAATGATTTTGAAATCTTATTATTGAACATGTATTAAAAATCAATTACAGAACATAACATGTTTTAAAAAATAAAAAAATTCCTAAAGTTGGGAAATCAATATTCAATCAAATTTAGATATTGAACCAACACGTTAAATAATTATTAATCATTAAATTTATACAAAATTTAATAAGTGTTATTAATTTATAAACATAAATATTAATTATGATGAGATTTATGCCTAAAGTCTTCTAATTAATGATTTATTTAATAATTAATAATAATTTTGATTATTTTATTTGTAATATAATATTATCCATTATATGAAAAATCCAAGATTATTAGTGTAATCTTGAACAATATGTGTTTGACATACAAGAAGGTCATGTTCAAAAAATAACCTAAATGATCATAGTATATGGATAAAATTTGGTGCCTTATTCTGGTAACACTATTGATACGACCCACTTTGTAATTGTTACAAATAATTTGATCCAAATCGTTCATATGGAGACATGTGAGTGGGGTATCTTATATAATGAATTTGTATAAGATTGGACCACGAAATATTTAATGTCTCTTTATAAATCCCTTAATTGAGAAGATTAATATTTCATCAAGATGATCATATGCGACTAGATCTTAATCCTTAGTGAGTTATGAACTCCTGTCTGTGAGGGCTTGTTCTTTGATTTGCATGGGTGAGAGTGACTTTTTGTTGCTGATTCAATAAACCTACCATTTTGGAAACTTGACCAAATAAGGAGCTGGGAACATAATCTCTCAAGATGGAATTTACTCATTCCCATATAGGGTAAGTAGATGAGTAGTTCCCTTAAGTGATGATTTTAGGACTTGAACAATAGGGCCCCACCCTCTCACTGGCCCAAAAGGGACTTAGTTTGTGGTTGAATCATAAACAAATTGTTCATTAGAGAATCAGTGGTACTTAAGGTGCAAGATGTAATTATAGGGGTAAAACAGACTTTTGACCTAGATATAATTACAAACAACTCGTGAAAGATCGACTTACATGTAGTGATTATATCCATAGACACAACTTATTCTACAGTGCATAAGAGTGCAACTTTAGGTCTATAGTAGAGTGACCCTAGAGTTAATGAATGAAAATTGATTAAGTAAAGAGTTTAATTAATTAATTTTGTATCATTTGAGCTTATAATCTGTAGGTTTATAAGGTCCCATTGCTAGTTCATATTAACGCTAAAAGATCAGTTTAATTGAAAGAAAATTTTGAAATATTCAAATTAATATTTAATATATTAGATATATAAAATATAAAAGAGAAAAATATATTTACTGTATTTGATACATTAAATATTAAAATGATTAATGTATATTAGATACATTAAAGAATATATATATATATATATATATATATTTGAAATTTGAACGAGATTCAAATAAGTTAAATACATATTGTAAGATATTTGAATGAGATTCAAATAAGTAAATATATATTTTAATATTTTAGATATTAAAATATAATATTTTAATTATGACAAAGATTTGCTCTAGGTCTCTATAAATAGGACCATTGGGTTGACCCGTGAGACACATATCTTCTCAATAGGAAATTAGAGAATTCTTTCTAGATGACCTTTTCCTCTCCAATCCCATGTGAATTTTCTTTCAAGAGGCTCCCACTGAAGGAATGAACATTTCACTCCGTAGCGAAAACATTATATCGTTTTTTATTTTATTTAGAATTAAACAATAAAAATTAAGGTTAAGCAAAACATACTTTGAAAATAATATTATGGAGAGTATTCTGGCAGATCTTTATCTCTTCCACAAAGTCTTTCTGGCTATCTCGAACACATGACCACGGCTTGTGGGAGCCTCTTGAAAGAAAATCCACAAGAGATTAAAGATGAAGAGGTCTAGAGAGAATTATCTAATTCTCTCTATTGAGCAGATGTGTGTTGTGTTTTAATTAGTTGAGTTATGTTTAGTTTGGTTAAAAACTTAAATATGAAGGGAGAGAAAAAATAACATTTTTGCTTTTTCATCTTTTATTAATAACTCGTACGAAGAAAACTTGGCCATGTTAATCTTTATTGAATCAAAAAAAATATATTGAAATTTGCATATTTATTAAAGGCTAAATTAAAAGTTTTTCTATGAACTTTCGTAGTTTTGTCTATTTACTTACTATACTCTACAAAGTTTCTAATGTGTCAATATGGGTCCATGTACGTTAAATAGTTTTAATAAGTTCCTTTTTTTTTAATTTTTATTTTGTTTATAACTTCAATGTCTAAGTACTTATATATTTGTCATTGACTCAATAAGTTTAGCACTTATGTCATTAAATGTCTAAACTTTTTCAAAATTAGCCTACCATAAATTTTTTAACAATACAATCAACATACCTAGTAAATGTTAAACTAACATAGTTAATTGTACTAAAAAAAAAACTTAGTTAATGATAGAAACTTATTAGACACAAAATTAAAAGTTTAAAGATATATTAGAAACCTTTTGAAGTATAAAGGCCTATTAGATACAATTTAAAAAGTCATAACCTATATATTTAGAAAGTTTTTAAAGTATATGAAGTACCAGTTAAACATAAATTTAAAAAGTTTAAGAAACAAATTTGTTATTTAACTTTTAAATAAGGGCAAAAATATATTTATACCTCTAAACTTTGGGGTTGTATCCATTAAAACCCTAAACTTTTATAAATGTATCAATTTACACCATCTGTTAGATTTCGTTTGAAAAACGTTAATTTAAACGACTTGTAATTGTAGCAATGAAACTCATAAACTTTCATAAAATCGATTGTATAAAAGTTTAGGGGTTTAATTGATACAATTATAAGTCTCCACACATGTGAAAACTAACGTTTTTTAAACAGATGATATAAATTGATTCACTTATGAAAGTTTAAAGTTTTAATTGATACAATTATTAGTTTAAGATTTTAATTGATATAACTCCCAATGTTGAAAGGTATAAATAAAATTTTGCCCTTTGAATAATAGGAACCAATCAATAAATATGCAAGGATCGTAGTTCTAGTGTATACCAAAGTTTAAATTTCTTTTCCTAGCCATAATGGTTGAGATACATTTCATAATCGGTTGACTTTTTGTTCTCTAATCTTTTCCCTTTTAAAATGGGTTTATTTATTTATTTGAGGACTCAAAATGTGTTTATTTATTTATCAAGTTCAACAAAATGGGTTTATTTAATGGTTGTTTAGGCCCCGTTTGATAACGTTCTCGTTTCTCGTTTCTCGTTTCTTGTTTCTGTTGCTTGTTTCTTGTTTATGTTTCTTAAAAACTAAAAATAGAAACATGTTTGATAATTATTTCTGTTTCTTGTTTCTTGTTTTTTGGTAAAAATAAAATTTAGTACATATACTATAAAAAAACATATAGCATACATTAAAATAAATATAAAACAATTATAAAGAGGTTATGGTATTTTATTAAGACCCAACACCTAATTAATAATAATAATAATAAATTTTATCCTTCAAATGTTGTTCAAATTTGATTTGCAATGTTATTTCTCACTTCAATTAATTCACCTTGAACGATTTTGACTTACAAGAGTTAGTTCAATTAGACGAATTTGTAAATTGTCTAAGGTCAGACAATCGAACATACCCACATTTTTTTTAATTTAATAAGAAACTTTATTTTTATTTTTTCTTTAAGAATGCATTAGCTAATAATACACGCAAGTAAAATCAGAAAAAGGGATAGAATGTATATTTTTTTTTACATTTAATGGTAAACATGAAATACATTATTAGTTTATTTATTTAATAAAAAAAATAAAATCGTACCAAAAGGAAAAATAATAGAGAATTAAATAAAAAATAATAACTATAAGCTTATTAATGTAAAGTAAAAGAAAATAAGAGAGAAGAGAAAAGTAAAAAGGAAAAAAGAAAAAAAAGATAATGAACTATTAAAAGAAAAATATTATGATAAAAGAGAGAGAACGAATAGAAAGAAATAAATCAAAAAATAAAAATAAAAAAGAAGAAAAAACAAAAAGATTAAAAAGTATTAAAAGAAAAAAAATAGAATGGAAGAGAGAGAAAGAAGAGAGAGGGGAGAGATGGATAAAAAGAGAAAAAGGAATACATGCATGAAACCTGAAAAAAAAAACAGAAACAGAATTTGAGAAACTACTTTTTGAAGTTTCTCAAAATTTGCCATTTTTTTAGAAACGTTTCTAAAAAATTTAGAAACAAGAAACATGATGGTTTATCAAACATGTATGTTTCTTAAAAAATGAGAAACATGAACAATAAACAAAAAATATGAACGTTATCAAACGAGCCCTTAATGACACATTCTTGTTTTTTAATATATATATATATATTTTATGAGAAAAAGGTGTTTAATAGTTATTTCATGTTCTCATTCGTATTGTTTCTTACAGCAAAAAAAAAAAAAAAAAAAAAAAGGAAACAGTTACTCAACATATATGTCTTTTTTTAAAAAAAAAAATAGAAATGAAAAAAATGATAATATTACCGAATAATCGTTCACTAATCACTAACACCCTTTTCAAATTGTGTTCTTATCTTTTAAATATTTTAGAAAAAAATGGTTTAAAGTCACTAAAATATAGGTGTTCCTATATATATATATATATATATATATATATAGTATTTTCATTAAAAAAAATGGTACAAAAATTAGAAAAAAAAATGTTAATTCAAGCATAGCTCATTAAATAAATAAAACACATATTTACCCTTTCTAAAATTGAAGGTTCAATCTTCCATCCCTAGATTTAAAAACAAAAAAGAAAATTATTTTATTATTTTAAAGTAAGTTGCTAGACAATCTAAAAGTCTTTTTTTTAATAAGATATTTATAATTTTAAAATGAAGGTGTTTTTACAATTTTTTTAAATTAAATATAGCTGGTTGTAAATGTAATTAAATAATTGGCACATGGATTTCTTTTTTTTAATATAGTCATATCGAAGGACGTATGGTTAGTTAACAATATTCATGAACTTGGAAAACAACTTTTTTCAAAGTCCATTCTTTAGCTGCCCTCTTGAAATTAAAAACTTCCATGCATTATATCCCCTTTCTCATTATAACAAATTGATAACGAGGGTAAATGTAGCATAATTAAGATAAAATAATACAGAATAATAATTATAAATTATAAATATAGCAAAAAGTATAATGTCGATAAGTTAGTAGTTATTATGATTATAATCAATCAAATATAAGTTAATCCCAATTACTATAATTATAGTTCGTCAATATCTAATATCTAAAGTGAATGGTTGATTATGTAAATCAACGATTATCATACAAAATAAAAATGTATTGATTACTATTGTCAATGTTAATTAGAAGCTAATGATTTTTTAAAATATTATATTTACAATTACTTTTTCAATAAATGCTATATTTACATAATTCTTAAAAAAAAACTATGCTATATTTGCATATTTCTCAAAAAAAAAAATGCTATATTTGCATTCTCTTTTTTTTTTTTTTTTTTTAAATACATATCTACAAATATTTTAGAAAACAAATTATTTATGTCGTATGACTTTTGTAATGGGGGAAAATGTTTTTAGTTAATAAAAACAATTTCAAAATTTTCATCATGTTTAGTTGAAAAAGTGTTTTTTTCTTTGTAAAATACTTAAAAATATTTGTTTGAATTTTTTTAAAACCACACCAATGTAGCATCATTTCAAGCAGTTTTGAGAATGGGATGGTTTTTAAAAGTAGTATTTTCAAGTGAAACACAAGTTTTTTAAATACTTTTACTAGAAAAAAAAAACGCTAATTAAATGGTTTTCTAAAGCACTTTCAAGTAGTTTTATAATTTTTATAAGCAGCCTTGATTATATATTCGACCATTTTTTATAAACTCGATTTTTTTTATTAATTAAACTCACTTTTAATTATTTTAAAAGTAATGTGAAAATGACCACTTTAAGAGTATATAGGTTTCATTTTATTTTATTTAATAATAATAATAATAAAAAGTAGGTTTCATTTGACTTTTTTTTTTAAAGATAAAAAAAATCTTTTAACTAATTAAAACATTTAAATTTTTTACACGTTTGGTTACACAAGCAATATATATTTTAAAATTTTTAAAAATACTCCATTTTTTTTAATAATAATTATGTGAAACTGGCCCAAGAATCAAGACTTTTTGAAATAGAAAAATGAAAATGAATTATTTAGCTCCGTTTGATAACCTTTTAGTTTTTGAAAATTGTACTTATTTTCTCATCATTTCTCAACGATGGATTTCATGTTTTTTTTAGAAAGCATTTGAATTCTAAGCCAAATTTCAAAAACAAAAACTATTTTTTGAAAATTATTTTTTTAGTTTTCAAAATTTGGCTTAGTTTTTGAAAACATAGGTAAAAAGTAGATAATAAAACAAGAAAATTTATAGGTGGAATAATATTATAGGCTAATTTTTAAAAATAAAAAATAAAAAACTAAATTGTTATTAAATGAGACTTTAGTTAATTGAAAACAAAATTTAAATATCTCATATTGCTTGGTTGTATTGCCAAACAGGGTTTTTTAAATAGTACTTTTAAATTAAGCACTTAGTTATAATGTCTTTCTCAAGGAGTTTTGAAGTAGCTATTTTTAAAGCACATTTTATGTACTTCACATGATGCCCAAAGAAAGGGATAACCAGCCTAAGGTCTAGCTTTCTTTACATTAGTGACACGCGAACGATTCAAATGACATGGTTAGTTAAGGTGAGTTAAAAGATTCA
Source organism: Trichosanthes truncata (assembly GCA_033996785.1). Classification (NCBI taxonomy): domain Eukaryota; kingdom Viridiplantae; phylum Streptophyta; class Magnoliopsida; order Cucurbitales; family Cucurbitaceae; genus Trichosanthes; species Trichosanthes truncata. The sequence continues at coordinate 37,476,136 of JAWPNB010000004.1, read as the reverse complement.
ACAAGTTATTATTTATTATTATGGTTCGTCTAATAAAAAAAATCAAGGCAAAACAAATTTACAAAAAATACGTGATCGAAAGCTCTCAATCTTGTTTAAACTTTTGTATACCATAATACTCATATTATTTGAAAGGCATGCTCAAAGCTCGATGAAGAATGCCAATTTGAGCATAGCTCAATTGATAAAGACTTATAATCCTTGATCAAGAGGTCAAATGTTCAAATCCTTCCGCACTTCAAAATGTTGTTAGACTCAAAAAAGAAAAAGAAAATCTTGACGAAAGAATAAATGAAAATTTAAATGAAGGGCAAATTATTGAGAAGTTATAAAAGACTCTTTAGCCTTTCTATTAATTTAGGAAAATATCTTTTTATCTTGCTAGATAAAAGCCTCTCTTACTCATAGACTTGTTAATGGAGACACAAAAAGGTGGCTTATTTATGCCTTTTGAAAAAAGACACTTAATCTTAACGGGAGAGAGAGAGCATTTTGACTTTTTCATCAACATAGAGTTATTAGACACAAAATTGAAAGATGAAAATTTATTAAAAACCTCCTTTATTACAAGGACCTATTAGATATACAACCTTGAAAGTTTAGAAATCTTTCCGAATGTTTTTAAAGTACATAAACCTATTAAACAAAGTATATTAAGGATCAAACTTGCAGTTTAATTTTATTAACTAAATAATAGGAATCAAACAATGAATATGAAAAGAGTAAATAGATATATTTTTTCTATGTTCCACGATGTGGGGTGGAAATTTGAACATATAAATTTTAGAACAAACCTATTTAATGTCTTGATCAGTTGACATGTGCTTAGATTGACAAAAATAGATTTTTTTCAGTTCAATAATATTTAAGATATGAGGATTCGAACTTCTAACTTCTTAGTTGTAGATAAATAGATCATATTTTTAGTTCTAGTGTAAAAAAATTCACTAATCATTAACACCCTTTTGTCAAGTATAACTCAACTGGACCAAAGTGAGTTTGGTTCAGTGGTAATTAACTCAGGGACCATTTAGAATCATTTTTCAAATCTCGAGGATTAAAATGTATCTTTTGAAATCTCAAGACCAAATAGACATCAACCTCAAACCTCACGGACCAAAAGTATATTTTGCTCCAAAAAAGAAATATAACTTCAACTGATGAAGGCATTACTTACTTTCTTAAAGGTCGGAGATTTAAATCTCCAGTTGAGCTTTAAAAAAAAATCACTAACACCCACTTTAAATTTATTCTTATCTTTTAGGTATTTTGGAAATTCTAGTTAATTAAAATTTAAAAGAGTGAGCAATTTTAAACAAAATTAATGGCCATCAAATAAGTCTCACTACAACAAATATGCCTTTTTATAGCATTTTAATTTAGCTCTTTAAATTAATGCTATGAAAGAGAAGCGAAGAAGAAAAAAAAAAAAAAAATTAGAATGTGCATTCCTCTCTCACTCTTTCTATCTACTTTTCTTCACAGCTTTTTCCCCCCTCATTTTCTCTGCTCACTCCCCAAATCTCTTCTCCTCTCCGTCGTTGCAATGAATCCTTCACCATTTTCATCCTCCAAGTGTCTTTCTCCTAAACCTTTCCCCGAAAACTCCTCTCATAGCTCTAACCCTAACTACAACCCCGTCCTTCGCGTCCTCAATTCCGATCTTCCTTTTGGACAATCAAGAGAGGGAGATTTTCAAATCGAAAGATGCAAATCTCTAGAAGACATATTTTGATTGTATCTATCTTTATGGTTCATATATTTAATTACTTGACTTTATTATGTAACAAGATATGAGACATGAGCAATAACATTATGAACATACTAGAAAAGTTATAAAAGATGTAATAACAACATTCATCAAACGGAATAAAAGGTTTATAAATGCTATAAATAAAAAAAATGACCATTGAAATACTTATTATAGATTTCATTTAAAGATATAAATAAATATTTATAGCTGTAAATAAATACTATCATTGACAAATAATAGTCTTCTATTTTGGCTATAGAAAGCTTTTTATAGCTTTCATAAAATGCTATCATACATTTTAAGAAGAAAAGATTATGCTATTGAAATGTTTTTATTATAACGTTTTTATAACCTTTATAAAAAGCTATAAAAGATCAAACTTTTTATAGCTTTTATAAAATGTTATAAAAAGATGTCATGACTTTGTGTAAAATACTATAAAAGATCTATGATAGCATTTTTTTGAAACTATTGTAGATCTTTTTTCTTGTCGTGCCTATTCTAAATAAATAGATACAAACAATACCAAAAATTGGTTTAAAGTCACAAAAATATAGGTATAATTGTATAAACCTATTTTTTTCCTTATTTATCATTTATCTATACTAAGTGTTCTTGTATCCTCATAAAATCTATTTAAAATGTGAAGTACATATTTTTTATATCCAACATCTTCGCTAGAGAAATAGTACAATAATTGAGAGACAAAAAAAAGCTAATTCAAGTATAACTCATTAAATAAAACATCTATTCCTTCTTTGAGATTGAAGTTTTGATCTTCCACTCTCACATTTAATGAACTTAATTAAAAAAATAATCAAATTTAATAATTCTTTAGGTACTTAGCTAGACAATCTAAAAGTTTTTTATTATTTCTTTTTTTGAATGAAGGTGTTTATACCAACTTTATTTTATATTTTTTAGAATTAAATAATTGGCACATGGATTTTTTTTTAAAAAATGTGAAATCAAAGGGCATATAGTTAGGTCAACAATATTCATGAACTTTGGAAATTAACAAACTTTTTTCAAAGTCCAAGCACGTGCATAGCTACCCTATTGAAATTAAAGCTTCCCATGCATTCTTTCTCCTCTTTCTCATTCTAAAAAAATTGTGTAGTAGCATAATTAACATAAAATAATAAAAAATAACAATCAAGAAATTATAAATATAGCAAAAAGTATAATGTAAGTTAATAGTTATTATAAATATAGTCGATCAATGTATACGTTAGTCAACAATTAACTATCATTATAGTCAACAATATCTAATATTTGAGTCTAAAATCAATGATTATCATACAAAAATAAAAACGTATTGATTATGATTATTATGTTAAAAAGAGAGTAATGATTTTCTTAACATATAATATTAATTTACAATTACTTTTTAGAGAAATGCTATAAATTTGCAATTACCTTTATAAAAATATATGTTTACAAATATTTTAGAAAACAAATTATCTTTTAAAAAAAATTAAGAAGAGAAAAAAAAACGAATTATATCTATGATTTGTATAATATGACTTTTTTGTAACAATCGAACATGTTTTTAGCTAATAAATCAATTTTCAAAATTTTCTAGACGTGTTTTTCCCTTTTTTTTTTTCTCTCAAAAACACTTAAAAATATTTATTAGAAAATTTTTAAACCAACATGCTTTCAAGCAGTTCTAAAAAATGAGATTTGAATGGTTTTTAGAAGTATTATTTTCAAGTGAAAGACAAGTTTTATGAGTACTTTTACTAGAAAAAAAAAGCTAATTAAGTGGTTTTCTAAAGCACTCAAGTGATTTTATAATTCTGAAGTATAATTCTTATAAGAACTATTGACTATATATGTACATTCGAACATTTTGATAGACGTTAGAATCAATTCTTATTAATTAAAACTATTTTTTAAAATTATTTATAAGTCATGTCAAACTAATCCCTTTAAGGGTAGCTTTCAAGAAAAATCTTTTAACTAATTAAAACAAGATTTAAATTTTTGGCAAAATTATAGAAAATACCCTAAACTTTGTACTTTGTTAATAAATACTCTTGAACTTTTGAAAGTTTCATTAATACTCTTAAACTTTTAAAAAAAAGTTCAAAAATACCCTTACCTTTTGTTTTGAATGGAAACCATTAGTAATTTGTTTCAAACATAGGAACTTTCAAAAAGTTTCATTAACCTTTACACTTTTTAAAAAAAGTTCAAAAATACCCTTACCGTTAGTATATGGACAGAAATAGTTAGTAAATCGTTTTAAAATACCCTTGAACGTTCAAAAGTTGTATCAATACCCTTAACCTTTAAAAAAATTAAAAAATGCCTTTACCGTTAGTATATGGACAAAAAATATTTATCTATACCTCATTACCTCATTCTTTCATTTCTTCTCTCTCTTGATTTATTTCAATCTATGGCCTAACACTCCTCTATTTTTCTTTTTTTTTTTCAATACCCTTTTTACTCTCTTTTTCCATTTTCCAATTGCTAAAACTAATTAATAATGGAACCACCAAGGGACCTTAGGATTTAAATGCTTTAACAAGGTTATACGTTAGTAATTTAAGTTAGTGCGTTTGGGTTTAATACATAAAAAGAAAGACATGTTGAGAATTTGAGTTATAATTTTAAGGACATCTAGTGGGAGGGAAAAGAAAGAAAACATATGCATTACCAAATTTGTAGCGGATGAAGATTTTTTTAAATTCTTTTTGCAGTTCGAATTAATCTATTTGTTGTGGTCAGTTAAGAAGGTACTCCATGATTGAGAATTAGAAAAATGGAGAAAAAATGAGAGTATCTATATGAAAAAAAATGAGGGTATCTATATGAGTTGTTTTCAAATCGGTTCTTTTCCAACTCAAGATAACTTCAAAGACATTGACTATTTGGGTTTGAAATTTCTTATATTTATGTTTGGGTATGCTTAAAAATAAGAGAGAACTCCTCCTGTTTATTTAAAGTTATAATATTTAAGAAGATAGGAGAAATGAGGGAAGTTTTAGAGATTGAAAAATGGAAGAAAAGAGTAAGAGGGTATTGAAAAAAAAAAGGAAAAAAAATAGAGAAAAAAATAGAGAAGTGTTAAGCCATAGATTGAAGCAAATTAGGAGAGAGAGGAAATAGAATAAGGATGTAATGGGGTTTAGATAAACGGTTTTTGTCCATAGATTAGTAGTAAGGGCAATTTTTAACTTTTTTTTTAAAGGTTAAGGGTATTAATGCAACTTTTGAAAGTTCGAGGGTATTCTTAAAATGAGGTACAAATTATTTCTGTCCATATATTAACGGTAAGGGTTTTTTTTTTGTTTTTTTTTATTTTTTATTTTTATTATTAAGTTTAAGGCTATTAATGAAACTTTTAAAAATTTAGGAGTATTTTTGAAACAAAGTACTAACGATTTCCATCCAAAACTAACGGTAAGGGTATTTTTGAATTTTTTTTTTGTAAAGTTCAAGGGTATTAAAAAACCTTTTAAAAGTTCAATAGTATTTTCTATAATTTGGCCTAAATTTTTTATATGTTTTGTTACATGAGTAATATTATTTTGAAATTTTCAAAAAAAAAATCTCCAAAACTATTCGTTAGACTTATGTCAAAAGCTCACCCAAGAGTCGAGACCTTTGGAATAGAAAAAAGAGAGTTTAATTTTAGTTAATTAAAAACAAAATTTAAATATCTCGGACATTGTTTGGTCACATTGCCACACATATTTTTAAATTTCAAAAACGCTCAAAAGAATTTTAAAATATTTTTGAATTAAGCATTTAGTTCGATCTGTTTATCATTGCTTTTAAAAACACTACAAATGTGCTTTTTTAAACTAATTGATATAACATTTTTTTAAAAAAAAAAATCAGCTAAAATTACCTTTCAAAATTTTCATTATTTTTGGGTACATATTTTAAAGTATTTTGAAAATTTTAAAAATAACTTATTTAACAATATGGATATGGATACATTCAAACCTTCGATCAAGAAGAAACACTAATACGTGATTTTTTTTTAAGAATAATACTTGATCATTTAAAGTATGCACATGACCAACAAAAAAAAAAAAAAAAAATTAGAAGCTCTTAAGTGCTCCCAAATGAAGCACTATAAGTACATCTAATGAGAATCAACAAACTTCTTTTTCACCTAATATATAGATTATGAAATCCAAACTGTTAACATTTGTTGTTAAAATCAATTGAGCTAACTCAGTTCAATTAATCACACCTAATCTTTTGCAGTTTCATTTTCCACCTTAGTTTAAAAATATTTTCAAATATGACTTTCAAATCACTCATAGGATTGCAATTTGCAATGTAACCTTAATAAAACAAAAATATTAAAATAATTGTAAAACTCAACCCCTCCATTTTTTAAAGATTTTCTATGGCGCTCCTCAAGTAAAACATGTTCGTTCATTTGTTTTGTTTTTTTTTTTTCCTTCAAAGATTCTTTTTCCACTTTTTAATTCATAATTTAAAAATTCAACAAATAACTATTTTTTGTTTTTTTGAAATAGATCAACAACTAACTATTATTTCAAAAGGAACGGAAAAAAACAAAAAAGAAAGATACAAATCAACAACAATAGTGATGAAGAAAGTTTTGTATTTATCTTGTTTAATTTGAGTGATGGTGGGGTCCACCAGAACGCGTTGAAGAAAAAATAGGGTCTTGTTTGGCTGCATGCCAAATGGAAAACCGGTAACTGGGAAAGTCAATCAAAAGGAGAGGAGTGGACCGTTGATGGGGGGCCAATTGTAATTTAACGGAAAACTGAGGGCTGGGTCAAAAGTCAAATACTGGGGACTCTGACTAAATACACCCATTGGTATTTCCTTGCACCCACCAAAACACATCGATTTGTTGCCAAAGGGGATTCATCGTTCATCTTCTTTTATATATATATATATAAAAATTTTTTTTTATGTAATTTTAATAATATTATTATGTCTTTAAAAAATGAAATGATTATCATACCAATAAACTCTAACCCCTTTTATCGGGTGAGTTAATATAACTTTTAGAAGGGTAGAAAGTATTTTTAACTTAATTAAAAATATATATTTTTAACTGATGAAAAACGTGTTAATAATTTTCAAGTACTTTTAGAACATTCAAAATTATTTTGGTAAACTTGATTAGTAATCTAAAAGTAAAAAATTAAAGAATAGATTCTGTGAAAAACAGAGTTATATTTCATGTGTTTCTATGTTTTTAAATATATGTTTTGTGGTAGATTTAAAAACTGGATATCAATTGAAAAAAATTATTTAAAAGGTGCTTAGTAATATATTTATAAAGAATAAAAATAATTGTAGTTACCAACTAAATATTTTGTTGAATCTTAACTATTATTAATTAATTTATGAATCTGTATTACGTTATAAATTTTGTATAATTATTATTTTATAATATTATATAATTTATCATATATCACATTATAGAGGTTTTAATTTTAACAAAAATAAAATGAGTCCATCACATGAAATAATACATATATTAATGTTTTTTTTTTAATGTTTTTTCATGTAATTAATTTTGAAATTTAAAATATAAAAACATTGAAAAACATAAAAATGTTTTATTTATTTGTAATTTTCAATGTTTGGATGATAAAATCTAAAAATTAATTTAAAAAACAAATCTTGACAAACACATATTCATTAAATCTAAATCTAAAAACAAAAAACAAATATAAATTGCATATCAAAAGACCTTTAAATTATCTAAACAAACCCTACAATTTTTTTTTTAAATAGTTCTAATTAATAACGAATAAAAGCATTTTTCGTTTTTCTAAAAGTGACTCCAAATGCCAACTTAAAAAGGTAAAAGAAGTTTTTGAAGCATTGATTATTAAACCTTAAACATACAAAGCAATAAGTATATCAAATACCAAATATATGACTTATTATTAAAAAAAAAAATTCATACCTCTAGATGCACAAACGTTGTTTTTTTTTTTAATATTATTTGCAACACTGATGCACAATCTTTCTTTTATTTAGTAGGACAACATGTGAATGTAGATATTTAAAGACCCGTTTGATAAGCATTTAATTTTTGAAAATTATACTTGTTTTCTCATAATTTCTCTATTATAAATTTTATATTTCTTATGAAAATATTTAAATTCTTTGCCAAATTCCAAAAACAAAAATAAGTTTTTGAAAACTATTTTTTTTTTTAGTTTTCAAAACTTAGCTTAGTTTTTGAAAACATAGAGAAAAAATAGATAACAAAATAAGGAGGCTCATAGGTGGAAGTAATATTTATAGGTTTAATTTTCAAAAATCAAATGCTTATCAAAGGAGCATAAACTTTTAACCTTTTAGTCAATGATATAATACCTTAATCAGTTGAGTTACGTTTAGGTTGACTTTTTTTAATGTTTATTCATACAACTTTCTTTAAGGTAAAAATAAAAATATGTAGGAAATAAAACATGATATTGACCATGTATATAAATAAACAACTGTACATAACTTAAATGTGTTAAATATTAAATGTTAAGTATTACGATGGAGCTAGAGGCTTATCCAAATTCAAAAGTCATAGAAAAAAGTAAGTTGTAAAAAGGTGGCTTGTCAAAAACAAGTAATAGATCAATGTTATCAACTAAATGCTTTGAATTGACTTCAAATCAAACCCAAATGTTTTTATAAAAAATCAACCCAAACCTAAATATTCAATTCTTTTGTCCTAATCTTCTCTTTCTGTATCAACATAAAAAAGGGTAGATATACTTTAATCGTTTTTTTCTTTTGAGTTCAACAAATGTAGGGTGAGAGATTCGAACTTCTGACCTCTTGGTTGAAGGTACATATTTTATGCCAAATGAGCTATACTCATATTTGTTAATATATTTTAATCGTTGAGTTATGCTTACGTTAACTTTTTTTTTTGCCTAATCACTATGAAATAGTTTCCTTATTTTATTAATTCAAATCTCTTAAATGTTTCTATAGAGCCAAAAAATGAACTAGTGAACCCAAAAAGAGGTTTGATTCCATATATAGGTTTTATGTATCTTAATTTTATAGTCGTTTTTTTTAGCACAACTTAATTTCATACTTTATAGTCTACGGTATATATATTTGAAATTACTATTTTGTAATATGGTTCATTTTCTTTTTTAATCTTCTATTCTCTTCTTCGAAATTCTTCATCGGAAGGTTTTCCATAATATATTCTACTGAGAGAATTAATGACGGGTTCAGAATTTTGATATTAGTTTGTTTAGTATAAAGTATGGTTTATATATATATATATATATATATATATATATATACAAGAAAGATAATAAAATTTGAAATAATAAGTGATTTTTTTTTATTAGAACTATAGTTTCATTTTAGGGAATTAATTTTTTCAAAAAAAATTAGTATATATATATATATATATATATATACATACACACATACAAGAAAGATAATAAAATTTGAAATAATAAGTGATTTTTTTTTATTAGAACTATAGTTTCTTTTTAGGGAATTAATTTTTTCAAAAACAATTTACTAATTTTTTATATATATTTTTAAATCAATAAAAAAAATATTAATATTTTATTTTTTTAAGTAACTTGAAGATTCAAACTCAACCCCTCCCAAGGGTTAGGGTAGGTGTGCCATAAGCCATAATCCAACCTTGATTAATCAAATAAATAATAATGTAAAAGATTTTAAAGTTGAGGGAGTGAGCCTAGGTAAATTAGTCGCCAGAGAGAATAATACTTTATCAAAGAACAATAAAAGATACGTAAAATTAAAAAGTAAACGTAGAATAACCATATAAATAAAGTACATGTCCACATCTATACATTCTTTTTTTTCTTTTTTTTTTTAATTAATCTATAAATTCTACAACGATTAATTTTTTTATTTTGAGGTTTCCTCTATACATAAAATACACCCAGAATTAAACCTCTATTTTTATTTAAGTGACTTCGAGATCATCAATAATTGCCAAAGTGAACTTAGCGGTAATTGACATGTACTCTCAACCAAAAAGTCGCAGATTTGAATCTCTCCACCCCAAATGTTATTGAAAAAAAGATCATCAAAATTTACTAACCTAAGCATAACATATTAGCCCCCCCCCCCCCCCCCCCCTCTCACTCTCTTTAAACGATTTGACCCAACAAGGTTCGGTTAAAAAATGACCTAGGTCGGGTAAGGTCGGTTTTGCAAAAAAAAAAAAAAAACCAACCCAATCCATTTTCACCCTTATTGAAAGGAAAACTTTTTTTTAGTTCAAACAAAGGAAGTGGGAGTGAAATTTTAGACTTTTAACCCTAAAGAAACGTCACTAATACAATAATCAATTGGATTATGTTTAGGTTTGCTCGAAATAAAAACTACTAAAAATTCATAATGACTTCCATACTTATTCTCTCTACAGAGTGAGAGTATATTCCTTTATGATCAATTATCAATTGAATCTTTTTATATACTATAAATTTAATACAATTTCATCCATCATTTAGATGACCCAAATTATTGGTAAATTAACAGAATTCTAATCGAACAATCAACTCAAAAAATTTAAATAAACAGAGAAAAGTTTATGAAAATGGTATTTTGGCCTTGACTCTACCAACAATATATATATTTTTTTAGAAATAAGTTACTGTTGAACACATATTTTTATAAAATTACAAAACAAAACAAAATGGCTATATACAAATTATAATAATAAAATGGAAAACTTCTATTTTGAGAGGTTAAAATATTTGGGTTATTAAAAAAAACATGAATAAAAATTGACCTTTTGAATTTTCAAATAATTGAACAAACTTTTAACTAAAATTACGAATAATAATAATAATAATAATAATAATAAAAGACTTCCATTTTGAGAGATTAAAATAATTGGGTTATTTTAAAAAAAATAAAAAATTGACTTTTTGAATTTCAAACAATTGTGATTGGAGTCCAAAAGTGGCATAGGGTGGTCAATTTTGGGGAACCAATAGAGGAAGTTGCACAGGAAACTTTCCAATCACTCTTCATATAATATTCATTCCTTTTAATTAAAAAAAAGTTGCATTGCAATCCAATTAACCAAAGTTACATGTGCCTGGCCCTATATGAAAAAAATAACTTAAATAAATGTTTTTAATTTAGTCCCTTATATATTTTAATAGTTTCTAATTTAGTTTTCCATCGTGGATGGATGCTAAAAGCAGAACACGAATTAACTGAAATTTAGAAGGAAAAAAATCGAAATTTTATAAAATTCTTAAAAATTTAAAGAAATTATAAGTTTATCATAACTCTTGAAGGACTAAATGAAAAAATATTAAAATCTAAAGGACGAAATTGAAAATATATCCAAATTTAGAAACTTTTTCTTTTAAAAGTTCAACCATATATCCAAGCGAAAGCGAAATAGTTTGAACCTCTAACATCTTTATCGAGATATATACCTAGAGCTCTACTTAAATTGACAACCAAATATTGGAGAATAAATATTGTTTTTGAGTTTAACAATTACAGAGGTCCCCAATAATTGAACCATCTATTTTAAATGTGATAATAAATGTCTTATCTACTAAATTATGTTCGGATTTACAATTAAATTATATTTGTTATTAATCTTAATTCTTATTTCTTAAGTAAGAGAGAGAAACTGCAACCCATTATTAAATCACTGATTTAATCCTTTTCCCTAAACCCGCAGACTTAAAATTCTTAAACAAAGAAAGAGAGAGAACCAGAGAGAGAAAATTTTTCTATATAAACCCATTCCAAAATTCCATTTCGTACAGACTTAAACAAAAACTAGGAGAGAGAAACCAGAGAGAGAAACCAGATTGGAAATTTGCTGACAGAGAACAAAAAAAATGGCCGGAAATTTAAGCATCGGAATGTTGCCGGAGGACTGTGTTTCGACGATTCTGTCGCTCACAACTCCCTCCGACGCCGGAAAATTATCCCTCGTCTCGTCGGCGTTCCGATCGGCCGCGGAATCCGACGTCGTTTGGGGCAGATTTTTGCCCAAAAACTACGCCCAAATTCTCGCCGCTTCTGATATCTCCGGCGAGGCTCCATTTTGTTCGAAGAGAGAGCTTTTCTTCCGATTCTGCTCTCCGATCCTTCTGGACGGCGGTAAAAAGGTAAATAAATTGAGCCCATAAAATTTTCCCTCTTCCATTTTCTCGGCATCCAAACAAACAGAATACAGATTTTGTTTTTGTTATTGATCAAATAATTATATTTATATATGTATATGTTTTTGCAGAGCTTTGAATTGGAAAAATTTTCGGGGAAAATCAGTTATATATTGTCAGCAAGAGAATTGGGCATCACATGGAGCTCTGATCCATTCTGTTGGAGCTGGAAATCCGATCCTCAATCCAGGTAAATATATTTTATAAATTTAAAATAATTTTAATGGGTCACCATGAATTTTTTGGTTTTCCGTTTTTAATAACAGTCGGTGTATAAAGTAATAAAATAAAATTTCCATTTCTTCATCATTAACCTTTCAACCAATTTCACAAGAATGTAATGCTAATCCAAATTCTACAGATTTGCAGAAGTGGCAGAGCTAAGAACAGTGAGTTGGCTAGAAATACAAGGAAAAATCAGTACAAAAACGGTGTCTTCAAACACGCAGTATGGAGCTTATCTTTTAGTGAAGATTTCAGAGAGAGCTTATGGGTTGGATTTGATGGCAGCTGAAGTTTCAGTAGAATTGGGCAATCAATTACAGATTTCTCAAGGGACTGTTTGGCTGCAGCAGAAAGACAAGAAGAAGGAAGATTTGGAGTGTTTGTTTTATGGGAATAGAAGGGAAAGACTCAGAAATTTGATGGCATCAGACAAACAAAATGATAAAAATGGAATTAGGGCTTTGAAAGAGAGACAAGATGGTTGGTTTGAGATTGAATTGGGAGAGTTTTTCAGTGGTGAAAATGAAAATGATGAACAAGTTAAAATGAGTTTAATGGAGATTAAAGGCTTTCAACTCAAAGCTGGCCTTATTGTTGAAGGGATTCAAATTAGGCCTAAACATTAAGAAAAACAAAAAAAAAATAGTTGTAAATTGATTATTCTTTCGTTTGTTAGCCACGTCGGACTCAAATGTTCGAGATTGTTACTGTTCTGATACAGTTGAATTATATGTTTGAAGTTGACATTATTCTTTCATTTAATGTATTTTTGTACTCGTGTAATGTGAAAGATGTGATGGTTTAGTCTATGTTCTTTTTTGTGTTTATTTGGTTTTTGAACTTTAAAACTTTCTAATAAATATACGAACTTTTAATTTTGTGTCTAATAAGTTATTGAATTTTAAAAATATGTCTAATAGATCTCTAAACTTTCAATTTTGTGTCTGATATATATATAGATCCAAGACATATTCGAATTTTTTAAAAATTAATTGATCTATTACATATAAAATTAAATTTTATGTTCAATAGAACTCTAAACTTTCAATTTTGTGTCTAGTAGGTTCGTGGATTTAAAAAAAAATGTTGAATAGGTCAAAAACACTTTTTAAAATTTAGGGATCAAATAGACACAAATTTAAAAATTCAAAGACTAAACTTGTAATTTAACCGAACATTAAAAATTTAAAGACTAAACTTATAATTTAACCGGATATTAAATATACATACATATATAAACATTGTGTTAAGTGTACTCTTGAAAGTTGGATGGATCAAGGATGGTGACAGGCACATGAAAAGTTCCACCATATCAGAAATGAAATTGATAGTCTATAAAGTCAACTATTTATAATAATTAATTTAATTAAGTTGAGGTGGGTGGAAAAAGGGCCACTATGTTATATTTTTAGTGGTATAAATTTTGTAGACCAACTTATATTTAAAATTTGTGTCTTGTTTATTTGGTTTGTTCATTGAGTTCAAAATTTATGTATTGCAACTAAAGCTCACTTTTTAGGCTACTAAACTATTTCTACAAATTTCCATCCATAATCAAAATACAAGTTCTCAATTGGAGGCTTATCTTAGGTTATCCTATAAATAACATATATCTTTCATATATCAATTCTAAACAGTTGTCATCTTATATTTACCTGCACTCATCTCCAACATATGTGATTTAAATAAATGGTTAATACATTCACATAAATACTCAAAGCTACGTTATCAATTTGTTAAAAAAAATTAATAATAATGCTAAGGAAAATAATTATTTTGGTTAATACCATTTTGATCCTTGTACTTTGGGTTTTATTCCATTTAGTCCATGTACTTTCAAATATTCAATTTTAGTCCATGTACCTTCAATAAAGTTTAAAATTTGTCCCTACTATTAGTTTATTGTAAAATTTTCTTTTAAAAAAATTAATCTCTATTAGCTTTCTCTCTATAAATTTTAGAAATATGTTCACATTGTTAGGGGCGTACACGGGTTGGGTTGAATGATTTTTTGGGACAAACCCGAAAATTCGAGTTGGCTACCCGAATGACCCGATCAAGGGTTGCAACCCAACCCACCACAACCCAACCCTATATTTTTGGGTTGGGTTGGGTTGGGTTGGGTCACCTGGTTGATTTTTTTTTAAATTTTTTTATAATTTTTTTAATTATTTAAAATAATTTTTTCTTGAATTAATAACTAAAATTACATAAAATCCAAATATCAAACTTCAAAGTTCATAACATCTTAATCTTTGTTAAGATCCTAGATGAAAAACATTAAAAGTTCACAAATAATTCATTTATAAGTATATATATATATATATATATATATATATATATATATATATATATATATATATTAGGTTAGGTTGGGTCAACCAGAGCCTAAAAATGTCAACTCAAGAACCGACCCAAAAATTTGGTTCTCTAACCCAACCCAAGCTGAAAAAAAAACCTAACCCAACCCAACTCTTACTGTTTGGGTTGGGTAGTCCGGACTGCCTGTTATCGGGTTATCGGGTTATTTGTACACCCCTACACATTGTGTCTTTTTTTGTATTAAAATTATTATTATTATTTAACCAATTTCGATAAAAATGAACTTCAAACTTCATAATGACCAATTTTAAACTTTATTAAAAGTACAAGTACTAAAATTAGACATTTGAAAGTACAATGACCAAAATAGAAGAAAATCCAAAGGACATGGACCAAAATGGTATTTTTACCTTTTTTAAAAAAAAAATCAAAGACTAAAATGAACATTTTAAAAGTCCACAAATCAAAATACTAAAAACTTGAAACTTTAAGACTAAACTAGACATTTTGAAATATTATGAACTAAAAAAGGTATAACTAAACCTTAGAGTTCGGAAACCAAAATAAGATATAATTTTTTTTTACTAATATTTTCTAATTCTTGTTGCCTAATCAGGCCTAGAAATTAAAAATAAAATAAATTAAATTGAAATAAAATTTAGTTGCATGTCTTCCTACAACCTTTTAGATGGGGTTGTTAATGTATTGATTCAATGAATTATGTTTGAAATCGACATTGTTTTTTTTCGTTATTGCGGACCAGAACGCGTAACATGAAGTATATATTAAATTTATAAAATAGTTGAATTTAAGTCTACAATTGAAAGTTTGGTGGATAGTGAAAGCACTTGGAAAGTCCTTGAGAGAGAGTATAAATTGATAGACTATTAAGTCAACTCCTCAGAATAATTAATTTAATTAGGTTGAGGTGTGAACTCAAAATTAAATAATAATACTAAGTTGAGGTGGGTAAGAAGACAACTATATGTCATATTATATAGTAGTTTAAATTTTGTAGACCAACTTATATTTAAAATGTGTGTATGCTTCTTTGGTTTGTTAATGGAGTTCAAAATTTACTTATTGCAATTAAAGCATACTTTTTAGGCTACTAAACTTCTTTTTTTTTTTTAACATAAATTTCAATCCCATAATTGAAACACAAGTTCCTAAGTTGAGGTTTACCTTAAGAAGGTTATTTATAAATAGCATATTTAATATATCAATTTTAAATAGACTTGTATAGAGAAAATATACAACATTCAAAAAAAAGTGGGTTGTGAGTATGTTGTAACAGAGAAAATAGAAAATTCGAGTCTTGGAGTCACTTTCTTAAAGGTGAAGTACATTTTTGAGAGATTGTGTATGTTTTCTTTTCTTTTTTTTTTTCTTTTTTCTTTTTTCTTTTCCTTCTTCTTCTTTGTATTTCTTCAACTTCGTGGCAGAACATGCAACGTTTCATAGATGATAAAACTTTACTCAAACTGAAAGAGTAAATCTCTTCTAACTATAGATGATTTCATTAACTTAAATTGAAAAAGTGAATCAATTTTGACGTAGTTTCTTAGTAAAATTTATATTTTCAATTTTTCTTCATTCATTTCGATTTATTTTTCTTTATATTTTAAGCAACTCGATACTAGAAAATTTCAACATCACAAATCTCACAAAATTATTAGAGGCACTCTTGAATTATTTAAAAAGTAAATATTATCTCATTTTGGAACAATTAATTGACCAAAATGACTTTAATAGGTTGGGTTGGGATTCTTAATTGTTCCCTCTAAATCAGCTACACAATTGAGTGTTTGATTTGAATACTGCTTTGAAATTACCAAATTTCAACCAAACCCACTCTCACAAAGCACATTGTTTGGCTCTTTAAGAAAAGAAGTACCATTCAAGTTTATTGGTGATTTGATCTCCCCCACAAAATTCAACTAGGTTCTATTTCATAGGTTAAATTATAAATTTCAACTCTCTATGGTTTGTTATCTTAAAAAAAAAAAAAAAAAAAAAACCTCTCTCTATAGTTTGTATATACATTGTTTCAATTTGACCCTTACTCTTTAATAATTTTAAAATTTTCAACTAAATTCTTCTAATTTGAACTTAGTTTCAATTTGGTATAGTCCATATTATTTAGACAAACTTCTAAACTCATCTATGTTTACCTCGTTGACATTTTTTTACATGACAATTAGTTGATGTTTTTTAGTTAGCTAATTACTTTAGAGTTTATTGTTGAGTAAATAATAGAATGAAATAAATGAGTATTTTGGGTGGTTAAAAGATATCTTAGGGATAAATATAAAGTTTAACTAAACTATAGAGACCTACTTATAAAAAAAAATAAAAAAACTATAGAGGCCAACTTAAGCATATATAGTTCAATTTATTAAGATGTAATAGATCTGTCTTAAAAGATTTGACGTTCAAATCTCCACCCCTATATTGTTAAATTCACAATATATACATATATATAGATGAATCAAATTGAAACTAAATCCAAATCAAAAAGATTAAATTCAAAATTCAAAACTATAAAGACTAAATTGAAAGAAACTATGCCCAAACCATAGGAACCAAATCAATAATTTAAACTATTTCGTGTTATTGTTGGTGTTAGACACTTCAAATAAAATGTGATATATGAAAAATTGATAATAACTATATACATACAAATTTGAAAATATATAGACTAAATTGGTATGTAGGTCTCGGAACTAAATTGTTACTTGAATGAAATGAACAAGTATTGTTTAACTAACTGTTTTTAAAAAAAAATGTTAAATTACATATTTAGTCCTTGAACTTTTGGGCTTGTGTCTATTTGGTGCTTGAACTTTCAATTTTGTGTTTAATAAGTCTCTAAACTTTAAAAATGTCTAATAAGTCACCAAACTCTCAATTTTATGTCAAATAGGTCCTGACATATTGATTTTTTTTTAAAATTAATTGATTTATTAGATTTAAAATTAAATTTTATGTCTAATAGGACCCTAAATTTTTAATTTTGTGTCTAATAGGCTCGTGGATTTTAAAAAATGTCGAATAAGTCAATAACCTATTGGACAGAAAATTAAAAATTCAGGCATCTATTGGATACAAAATTGAAATTTTAAGGATCTATTGGACATTTTTTTAAGTTCAGAAACCAAATAAATACAAATCTAAAAGTTTAGGACCTATTAAATATTTTTTAAAGTTTACGGACTAAATAGACAAAAATATCAAAGTTATGGACTAAACTTGTAATTTAACATTTAATAAATAAACCTAAACAGCCTCTTGATTTTCATTCATTTTGACGCCTTATCTTCATCAATTCCCTTTATCTGAAAAATGGGCAGTACAGAGCGATCGTCTTAAAATTCTCACAAACACTCTGCTACTGAGCTCAATCTTCTACAACTTCATCGAATTCATCATCAATGGCTGCAATTTCCAGTCTGAAACCCTCCATTTCCATGCCCCGTTTGTTTCACATATCTTTCACCGCGCCTTCTTTGCCGAGTTCCATCAAAACCCTCGAAAATTTCCACTTTCCGAGCTCGCTTCCGATGAGAATCAAGCTCAATCACGTCCCGCCATTGTCGTTGTCTCGAAGATTGCTTGTTCCTTCAGTCTCTGGAATTTGGGACGCCATAACAGGGGGAAACAACCCTCGCGACGCTGTTGCTGCTGTTCGACGTGGAATGCTTCTCTTCAGACAGGTAGATTTTGTCTTAACTCGCGTAAAATTGCTTCGAATATTAGAGTTTTTGGTTTGAATTTGTGTAATTTTTGTTGTTTTTAAGGGCGATGTTTCGGGATCTTTAGCAGAATTTGATAAGGCGATTGAGTTGGATCCTCGTCAAAAGGCATGTAGGTTCCTACAATGTTGTGGCGATGTTAATGATTTAGTTTGAGAGTTATGATTGATATTGTGAGCTTAACTATCAACCAGTTTGTTTATATTAAGTTCTGAATTATCAAAAAAAAAAAAATGACAACTCTCGAATTTGAATAGAGATATCTTGCTTTGGAGTGAATAGGAATAGAATTTAAATTGATTAGAAAATGGGATTAGTGATTTAGTCTTAATTCTTAGTAGTGCATTATTTAATTAATATAGATGTCGTTATGGATGTTATCAGATCTTTGGCAAAGAGGGCTTTCACTTTACTACCTTGATAGGTACCAATCTGCTCCAATTTTCCTTTTCTGCTACATCTATGATAGGAGGAAATGCAGAAGAGAAGCAGAAATGAATTTGACAAATGAACATCTCGAGACTGTTAAAAAGTTTTGAATCAAACTAGAATCTGTTGAGTTGGTAACTAAGAAGCATGGACACTTTAGTTTGGCTCGTGTGTCCGTGTCCGACACTCTGGCTCTTGTTGGACATGTATCAGACACTTGTTAGCACAATAGATGTGTCAGACATTAGCCGTACAAAGTCAATATAAGTCCAACATTTGTTAGACACGTATCAAACAACAAGTACACTAAATAGACACATAATAATATAGGACAAAAATAAATAATTTTGAGAGCCAAATGCATCAAACTCATTTTTTAAGCATATAAATGCATAAACTTTTTAACTTTGAATTTACTACTGGTATAAGAATGATATATATTTTAATAAACATGTTCTTGTTGTGTCCATGTCCTAGATATTTAAAAATGACGTGTCGCCGTGTTCATGTCGTGTCGTATCCGTGTCTCATATCCGTATCTATGCTTCTTAAATTGGTATGGATAAAGTTATGTAAATTTGGATGAGTTTGAATAGTTGAAGTAGGAATCTCTTTTTAGATTTGAAGAGGGAGCTGAGCAGTTCCGACTAGATGTTGCACAAAATCCGAATGATACAGAGGAGTCTATATGGTGCTTTCTTTGTGAAGCCCAGTTGTATGGAGTTGATGAAGCAAGAAGGCAATTTCTTGAGGTAAGCTAAAATTTGAATGTGACAAACTATTTATGAGAATCATAAAAAGCAGGGATGAAATATTGCTATGGAGTTGTGAGCTAAGGGGAACATACTGGAAAAATTATGAGAGCATGGTGAGTTTGAGATGAATTTTAAGAGTTCGTGTTTTTAAGTGAAGCAGCTTTCTCGTAACCACTTGTAGAAGAAACTCTAATTAAGTTAAACTCGTCCTAAATCATGTTTGAAAGTTCGAATGATTAATATATGGATGCAGGTAGGTAGAGATCCACGACCAGTCATGCGGGGAGCTTACAACATGTTTAAAGATGGTGGCGAACCAGAGAAAGTACGAAACTTCTCACTATTTTCCTCTATCTTCAATTCTCCTTTTCAGTCAATTTGGTCATTACAACTTCAAAGTTTAATTGGGGTTCTTTTTTTTCAAAATCTATATGCATGTATTTTGTTTGAATGATTTTCAATGCTGTTGCCTTGACGTAATATGCTTATTGCCATATGATCTGATTGAAGGGTTGTTTATACTTTCATAGCTTGTTGCTGCCTTCTCAAGTGGCCGTGAGAATGAATATTTTTATGCTTCTCTATACGCTGGGCTTTATAACGAGGCAGAGGTTAGGTTAAAAGACTTGCAACTTTTTACTTTTTTGCTAATATATCCCGGCAAGTGCAACCTATTTGTTTCTAGTCTGTGAAAAATTGTCCTTTTTCCTGGTCCGCAACTATGCTATTCAGGCCTTTCTTTGACAGCTACAGAACTTGGATCAAACATTCTTTTACTCTAAAGTAGCACACATCATCTTGCAATAGAATCGAAGTCTTTTTTTTTTAATTATTATTATTTTTTACAACCGGGATGGGTCCAGTCTTTGGATTATGCTCATGACCTATTCTCACTAATTTTCAGAGAAGCTTTGCCCGCCTAAAAGCTAGTTTCAATGGACAACATAGATTTTAAGTTATTAAATTTTCAACTTTGGAGAATGAACTTAGAACTTTGAAAGATATCTACAAACATTTCAAGTCCTATTTTAGGGTAATAACAACTATATTGGTTTAAGTTCGTCGTTTAAACCACTGTAATTACAAATTCTAATCAAACAAAAGTTTTATCTTTTAGGCCAGTTTGATATCCATTTTGTTTGTAGTTAAAATAACATCATACGATGAATTGGTTGCTAAACCCAACAAAAAACCACACCTTACTCCAATAAACCCAATCAAGAAAACACACTTATCAACTTTTTGTCGACGATAATCAAACTGTGTTCCATGAGGGGATGAGATGACATAAGCATAATACCTTGCAATATTTCCTCTGTAGAACAGGTGGAAAAATGACTCTCTTGCATTATATTTTCAATGTTGCAGAAAAAATTGGATGCTGCCAAACAACATATAGTTGCAGCTTGCCAGTCTCCTTATGGACAGAGGTTTGAATCCACAATACATAAAGTCCAAAGAAATCCATGGTTTTTTTTGCAACCAATCAATAAGTTCAATTTAAAGGCAATGCCTCTCCTCTTTTCAGGTCTGATGATTACATGGCTGCTCTTGCCAAAGTTCACTGCCTCTGTAGAAACTGGAGTTTCAGTTGAAGAAGTCTCAGTTAGTTGCTTAGATACCATATTCTACAATTTCTTTTCCCTTTCCTTCTTCTTCTTGTGTACAATCTAAATGTTAGGCATTAATCTACATGTTAGGCATTAGGTTTTTAGGTCAAGATCGAATTCGAATGAATCTTGGGTCGACGGGGTTGTTATCAAGGTAGAGAAAGAACATTGTATGTTCACAAAAAGTTCTATAATGATATCATATGACAATGTCACAACTAAGTTGGTGTGAATCCGATGTCATTCTAACCATGATATTAAATTTCCGTCGACATGTCGACATTTTCACATATTCATGGGTTCAACATCGACATAAGGGGTGAATCGACATTTTCATTATACCGTACGAAATCGATGAAATGTTAAAAACAAAATAGCAACAAGAATGTAACCTAATGTGAATATAATATTATAATGAGTATTTTAATTCATTTAAAAAGGATAAAATATTTTTTTTGAATTCTTTGTTTTGAATTTCTTTTTAGAAATATTCATTGACATTTTATCGATATTTTCATCGACATTTTCTTAAAATTGAAACATTGATATTTCTCTCGATGTCAACATTTTAAACATTGATTCTAACAAAACTTTTTGTACAAAAATGGTAATATATGAAGTTCAATTCATTTTGGACTTTTTTTTTGTGGTCTTTTTCTCAATCTTGTTTCAAGTAACACCAAGATGCCTTGCGCTAACAAGCCAAAAAAGTAATATATGTATGTACAGATAAAACCCACAAAAGCAAACATAAAAACGGAGCCCTGGATTTTCTTTTTTTTAAATAATGAAAATTCCAAAATCCTTGTTTGATGGATTTTGAATATTATGTCTATTTAATACTTAGTTTCTTTAAAAATTTAAACCTCTAATCTCTTAGTCGATGATATATATCTTAACTAGTTTAGTTATGCTTAGGCTCTCATTTGATAAATATTTTGTTTTTAGCTTTCTATTTTTGGAAATTAGGTTTGTTTACTCACAACTTTTTGTTAAGTTTTTCAAATTTCTTAAAAGCACATTTCAAATCTAGGCCAAATTTTAAAAACAAAATCAAGTTTGTAAAAACTTTTTTTTTTTTTTTTTTTCAAATTTTGGCTTGGTTTTTAAAAACGTTTTCGAAAATAGGTGATAAAGCAAAAAAACTATATGTAAAAGTAGTGTTTATAAATTCAATTTTCAAAAACAGAAAATTAAAAACAAAATGGTTATCAAACGGGACCTAAACTTTTTATCATAATTCTATTGGGCTGTTTTGGTTAGAAATATAATAAGCTATTAACAAAATCTAGATAAGTTGGTTGAGTGTTCCAAGTATCATTACATCTTTTAATACTATATGCTTAAATTTAGTCACCTTATTTAAAATATAATATTTTATGTGTATATTATGTTTGTTTCACATGCAATCATTTTCAAATTATATTTCTCCTATGTTGAATTATATGATTTTAAGGAGGATGGGTTGGATCCAAACTTGCACCTATTTGGCATATTCTTGGTGGGCAGCACAAAAAGTTGGATATTCTTTGAGTTATTCCCCATGGCATGACATGGCTTATCAAACCACCAATAACTTCTTGTCCCTTGTGGGCTACTACTTCCCATGAAATTACTATTTTGCCCTCGACCAATCCCCATTTTTGGAAACTATTCTTTTTAAATATAAAAATTACATTAATATTAAGGATACTTTTTACCTTAAATTTGAGTTAAATTACAAGTTCAGTTTCTGAATTTTCAATTTTGTGTCTAATAAATCCATAATATATTAGAAAATTTTAAATTTAATTGACCTATTTGATTATAAAATTGAATTTTATGTCTAATGAAACTCTAAACTTTCAATTTTGTATCTAGTAGGTTTGTGAATTAATAAAAAAAACTTTCGAATAGGTCCAAGACCCATTAGAAAGAAAATTGAAAATTTAGGAACTTATTGGACAAAATTGAAAGTTTAAAGACCTAATAGACACTTTTTAAAGTTTAGGGACTAAACTTGTAATTAAATATAAATTTTTTGTTTTATTAAATTAAATGATGAACTTAAATAGTTTATGAAAATCAAACCATTTATCAACTAAATTATACCATAAAAATGGATCAAATCTGTTTTTTTTTTTTTTTTTTTTTTTTTTAAATCAAAATAAAAATTGGCTATAGAATGAAGTCACTATGCTCGAACTCAACGAAAAGAAAACACCCAACTCGATTATAAAAACCAACCCCTAGAAAGTTCCCAATAAGGAAGCCTATGTCTAGCTATAAATTTCTACAACAATACACAATTCAATTAATATATACAAAATCAAACTTCTTCTGCTAATCTTTTTTAAGTACAATGATTAGACTAAATAGGCACAAAAAGTTTAGGAGTCGTTTGACAACGTTTATGTTACTTGTCTCCAAATTTTGAGAAATAAAAGTGTTTGGTAACTATTTCTATTTATCGTTTTCCATTTTTTAGAAAATGTTTTCAAAATTGTGTAGTTATTTGGACACAACAAAATCAAGTTTCTTGTTTCTTATTCATGTTTACATTTTTTTTTTTCAAAACACAAACATTATTTATCATTCTTGACTTATAAAATGCATAATTAATATCTAAAAATAAATATAACATATAAATTTTAGATATTTAATTTTAAACTAATTTTTATATTAAAATTTTGAAAAATAATAAAAATAAATGATTAGCAAGCATGTTTATATTTCTTTTTCTTCCATAAAAAAGAAAGCACAAAAAATAGTAACTAAACACATTTTCTGTTTTTCTCTATTAAAAAAGTGGAAACGAGAATTTAAAAAAAGGAAACGAGAAATAAGAAACTGAAACCTTGACAAACAGGCCCTTTAGAGATTTTTTTTTTTTTTTTTTTTTGAATTTAGACTAAATAATATACCAAATTTATAATTTGATAATTTTTTTATGGCTAAATTTTAAAAAATATCAGTGAACTTTGTCCCTTGTTTCAAAAACCCCTATTCTTTCAAAAGTTGTGAATTACTCTTGACCTTTTATAAACGTTTCAAAATTACTCTTGAAGTAGAAAACTGTTAGAATGTTGAACAAAAAGTCGATGTGTCTGGCTGTTCTTTCAAATTTAATCTAGACAAACATCTTAGTCACCGCCAAGTCATTTCAAGTCATATTTCTATTTTAATGGTAGTTTTGAAACTTTTATGAAAGGCCAAAGATAATACCGAAACTTTTGAAGAATAGGGATATTTTCTGAAAGAGGAGCCAAGTTCAGAGTAATAAAGAGGGGTAGTTTAGTCATTAGGCATTTTGGCATAGAAATATAAAAACTATTGGACGCTGCCAATACGAAATAAATAACTAACTTCTGATGGCTTTTATATTTCTTCTAAGTTACGTCCAAATAAAGAAAACTATACGACGAATTCCCATCTTTTATTTCAAAGATTCACTTCAGTCAATTTGCTGAAGAATTCAGTTCCAGCGACGTTTTTCTTCATGAATTCTCTTTAATCGACTGCGTTGATTTGATATGTCGACGGAGAGATTGATTTCCAGTGTTACAACTCCGTCGGAAGCAGAGCCGCCGAGGTTGGCTTCAGCGTCGCATTCGTTCCGGCAATGTGGAGAACCGGCTAGGTTTTTTGAGGAGCTGCCGATTGCTTCCATTGTATCGGTTTCGCGGCCGGATACTGGAGATATTAGTCCCTTGCTGTTATCTTACACCATTGAAATCCAATACAAACAGGTACTGAACTTCTCTGTCTCTCTTTCTTCGCCGAGCTGTTTGGTTTTGCTTTGCGGTGTTTTCATTTTATTGAGAAAATGCTGGCCGACGAAGTAGATGATTAATTTTTTAGGTTTTGTGGTTTGTTAATTTGAAAGTTTAATGCCTTCAGGTGTGAAACAGAACATGGAAAGAGAACTTAACGAGTGCCTATCTGTTAGAAAGAGAAGGATTTCTGTGTTTGAATCCTGTATTTGAAAATTTTCTGGAATGATTGGTAGGCGTAGAGTAATTGGCTAATATTTTATCAAGGTGTTTTTGGTGTGTTTATTTATATGGTTAAATCCTTTTAACTTTCAAATGGATTCTAAACTTTTAAAAAGCGTCTGAGAGGTTCCTAAACTTTCAATTTTGTGTCTAATAGATTCTTGAGTTTGCAGAAAATTGAATTTTGAGTCTAATACGATCTTGTCCGGTTGACCTCTCAATTTTCTGCCCAATAAGTTTGTGAATTTTAAAAATCGTCTAATAGGTCAAGACAAAATTTAAAGTTTAGGACTTATTAGATATTTTTAAAGTTTAAGGACTTATTAGACACAAAATAAAAAATGTAGACATCTATCGGACACTTTTAAAAGTTTGGAGATCTATTTGAGCCAACAAAAAAAAATTGTGGACTAAACTTGTAATTTAACTTTTATTTATTCTCCTTTTTCCCCTCCAAATTGAAAATGTTGTTTTATTGTGAAGATTTATACTGACATTTAGTTCACTGTTAACAGTTTAAATGGAGGTTAGTGAAGAAAGCATCGCAAGTTCTTTATTTACATTTTGCGTTGAAGAGGCGCGCATTTATTGAAGAACTTCATGAGAAACAAGAGCAGGTTTGGCCCTTACATGGCATATTCCAAACTATCTTCTACAACATTTTTGTTCCATTAGCTATCCTGAATGTACTTGGTTAATTTAGGTCCATTTGATAATGCAGTGGGTTTCTTTGTTTAGTTTCATTTTTTAAAAATACTTTTGAAGTCTTAGTTAAATTTAAAGAACAAAAAACAAAAACTTTAAAACGACCTTTTTTAGTTTTAAAAAATTGCTATTATTTTAACAGTGATTTAGAAGTAGAATACAAATGAAGAAAAATTCTTAGTTAACAAGTGTGATAATAGAAAATCAATATTAAAATTGTTATGAACAAGGACTCTTAAATGTGAAACTTGGAAGGTGAAAGAATGGCTTCACAACTTGGGAATAGTAGACCATACATCAGTAGTCCATCATGATGACGAGTCTGATGATGGGGCTTTTCCTTTACATGATGAACAAACTACAAGAAACAGGTAACAAAAATATACATTATGGTATATACCGAATTAATCGTTTTATCTTATGATCGATATTGTGCTTTTTATTCTTTCTTTTGGGGTATAAGAACTGAGAAGAAGGGAGTTATTGATGCTTTGGAAGATTTATCTTCTTCTAAAATGTACAGGAATGTTCCTTCTGTTGCTGCTTTACCCATCATTAAGCCAGCGCTGGGAGGACAGCGGTCCGTTTCGGACAAGGCAAAGCTAGCAATGCAGGGTTACTTAAATCACTTTTTCGGGAACTTGGATATTGTAAATTCTCCTGAAGTGAGTGTGTAATTTTTTCTTGAAACATCTGCTTCTAGTAGAAAGACCATTAACTTTTATCAAAAGAATTAAATAGCATTTTGTCTCATTTAGTTTTGGTGTACTTTGATATCTCAATGGAATTAAATTCCTAAACCCCCTATTCTTCTGATGAACTAGGAAAATGTTTGAGTGATTGTTTGAAGATTTCTGATATCATCGTTGTCACATTGCACCTCTATACCTCCTCAGTTTCTCTAAATAAGTTACCTTGGAAAGCAGGTCTGCAAATTTTTAGAAGTCTCCAAGATGTCATTTGTGAAAGAATATGGTCCAAAGTTGAAAGAAGGCTACCTAATGGTGAAGCATTTAAAACAACTCACAAGATCTGATTCTAGTATAAAATGTATTGCATGTCATTGGTGCAGTTGCTGTGATTACAATTGGAAAAAGGTTTGTTTACTCAACTCCTATGATGCTTTTGATCAAATTTAAATTTCTTAATGATGAGTTAGGTCCTATTGATGTTGATTGCTTTAGAAGAAGGCTATTTATATTCAAGCAGAGAGGTTTTTTACCCGTGCTATTAGTACTCCCACATTGTATCAATCATAAATTGCATATAACTGCAACATGTCCTTTTCTTTTTTTCAATGACCAATACTTTGGTTTTTTGACGAACCCTGATGACAAACAGGTTTGGGCTGTTTTGAAACCAGGTTTCTTGGCCTTGGTTGCTGATCCTCTGGACACTAAACTCCTAGATATAATTGTTTTTGATGTGCTACCAACATTAGAAGAAAAGGAGGGATCCCAAGCATGCTTAGCATATCATGTCAAGGAGCGCAACCCTTTACGTTATTCATTTAAGGTGTTTTTTTTTTCCATCTTTTTGCTTTTCTTTTTTCCAGTTTCAAGATTTGCAGTAATTCAACCCTATGTTGTTGTTACTTCATCCAGCTCTCTGTAATTTCTTTACATAACTTGTTTGTTACCACCATAATTTTCTGTAAGATCATAGTTGAGCTGAAATTTTCATTTGAGGTTATGAAAATTGAACTTGTCTGCCAATGCTGGTTAATGAATTCAGATCTTTTTTGCCTCGTGCCAAAATCTTTTACTTTGATTTCTTTATGGTTGGATATGAAGTCGCTTGAATAATTAATAATTTTGGGAAACGAGTTCTGTGCCACATTCAAATTTAATGACAATACAGAATGTTATGAAAAGGTTAGATGCGGAAATGGGAACATAAAGTTCAGAACCACAAGTACTGCCAAAGTTAAAAAGTGGGTCTCGTCAATTAATGATGCTGGTTTTGGACCCCAAGATGGCCGGTGCCACCCTCATCGCTTCGGTTCTTTTGCTCCTCAGAGAGGTTTGACTGATGATGAAAGCCAAGCTCAGTGGTTCATAGATGGCCGGGCAGCTTTTGAAGCAATCGCTTGCTCTATTGAGGCTGCAAAATCAGAGGTTCTATAGTCTACATGAAGAATGAAACAATATGCTCGTCAAATCTCACTATAAACTTAAGTGGTTTAACATTCTTTGCAGATATTCATCACTGGTTGGTGGCTTTGCCCTGAGCTTTATATGCGACGTCCTTTTCACAATCATTCTTCTTCACGGCTTGATGCATTACTGGAAACAAAGGCAAAAGAAGGTGTCAAGGTGTTTAAGCAATTCCCAAGATCTGAGTGAAATAAATAGTTCATTTTAGAACACTCGATTTTGTTACATTGTTAAGCATCAACCAAGTTTTGAATATTTTGCTGATGTTGTGGGATGCAATAAACATTCGCTTGAATATTTTGCTGATGTTGTATGTGCATATTACTCTAGCTATTATTTGGTTTGACTTTTGATCTTTTTGAGGTCTAAGCGGCCCCCAATTTTGACCTGAGTAGTTTTACCTATACATATTTTTTATGATGCATTTTCTAGAAATCATGAATTTATTTTCACTTGAAGCTAATGCTTTTGCAGATTTACATCTTAATGTATAAGGAGGTTCCTATTGCTCTGAAAATTAACAGTATGTATAGTAAGAAGAGACTTCTAAATATTCATGAGAATATTAAGGTACTACGTTCTCCTGATCATATGTCAACTGGGATTTACTATTGGTAAGCATTTTGTGGATTATGTTAAATTTGTTATATTTTACCTATCAACTTTAGCTTCTGTTTTCAAACAATTCATCACCGATTCCATTGCATAATGACAGGTCACATCACGAGAAACTTGTCATCATTGATCACCGCATTTGCTTCATTGGAGGTTTGGATTTATGCTTTGGCCGCTATGATACAATGGAACATAAAGTGAGCGATTTCCCTCCTTATACATGGCCAGGAAAGGACTATTACAACCCAAGGTAGGTATTATTCTTCACAAAAAGGATGCAAACTTGTTGTATCAATTTAAAATATCGCCATTTTCTATTGTTGTGTTCTCAAACATGCATATGTGATATGCCTGCTTGAACAGCAGAGATATTCATAAACTTTAAAAGAAATATTCAGTTTTCCCTTCTTTGGAAGTATACTTAGTTTCTAGAGATACTTTTGATTATAATAGATTTGCCCACCTTGCTTGTGTTAGAGAATCTGAACCAAATTCTTGGGAGGACACAATGAAAGATGAATTGGAGAGGGAGAAGTGTCCTCGAATGCCGTGGCATGATGTTCATTGTGCTCTGTGGGGATCTCCATGCCGTGATATTGCCCTACACTTTGTTCAGAGGTGGAACCATGCTAAGGTCAATCTTGTAACACATACATGTGTTTTCAACCTCAACTTTTTTCCTTTCTAACGTGTCAAAGAATTATTATAGAGAAACAAGGCCCCAAATGAAGAAAAAATACCTCTACTTATGCCTCAACATGACATGGTCCTTCCACATTACATGGGAAGAAGCACAGAGTTGAGCTTCGAAAATGAAGACTCGGAGCAAGATCATCAAAAGCAGACTAAAGAAGATTTCTTTTCTTCCTTATCACCACAGGAAGATATTCCATTACTTATGCCTCAGGAAGTTGGTGGACTTCCAGATTCTAACGTGGAAACAAATAGCCTTTCCATGAATCACAATTTTTTCAATAAGCCCATGGGGATACAAAGAAGTGTTATGGATTCTTTTCAGGCATACAATGTTGAACCATTGACCCAATATGATCAAACAAATGGATTATTAGATGAATTTGGATTTTTGGATGAGTTTGGTGCTTTTGGCCATCTGAGGGAAGCTACTAGTGATGCTCCGGTATATAAGAAAACTTCAGATGATTGGTTGGAAACTGAACACGAAAGCAATCATGTTGTTGCTATAAACGAGGTCAAAGAAATTGGTCCTCTAACTACTAGCAATTGTCAGGTTAGTTATATCTCTCAGATTCTGTGCGAATGACAATTAAGAATCTTATATTTGAGGATTAAAAAACATTTTTCTTCTTGTAAACCATAATAGACACCTTGAATTTTTCCCAAGACAAGTAGATCTATCTATGAGTATTAATGATATGTACACATATTCATCTTTATGTATGATGATTAAGAATCCTATGTCTGCTTGGTGATTTATAGGTAATAAGAAGTGTCAGCCAGTGGTCAGCAGGAACAAGCAAACCAGAAGCAAGTATTCATGCGGCATATTGTTCTGCCATTCAAGAGGCGAAACACTTCATCTACATTGAGGTAACAAACTTAGTCGTGACAACTTTAGTTTTTTATGGGACACTATTTAGAAGAAAAAAAATTATTCTCTTAAAAAATCATTTAACATTACAACAATCCTAAAAAAGAAACGGCTAGTTATCACACAAAAGAAAACTAATCTGCTAATGTAACAACCAGGCCTTGAAAGGAAGGAACATACATATATTTAGGTAATAATGTTATGCTACGGGCAATACAATTCACATTAGGATATTTAGAAATAGGGAAAAAATAGAGTGATGAAAGAAGGAAAATATAGGCTGCATGTAATCGGTGAACAGAATGAGTAAATATGCACAAAGTCCACTTGCTTCTCAACCTGTTATTTAGCCAATCAGGAATCACTTTCTTACCCTTGAACTACCGTGTGCATAAAATAGAATTAACAGCTTCTCTTAATGACGTGATATTTTACTTTGAAAACGTGTATGTCAAACATATTGAGTCAACAAAGATTGATGACTGATCGTAATTTCTGCCAATGCGTAATTAGTTGAGATGAATAAGTTTTACCCTTTTGTTTTACTTCCAGAACCAGTTTCTCATATCAGGTTTATCAGGGGATGAGACCATACAGAATCGGGTTCTGGAAGCACTATACCAACGTATATTGCTGGCTCATAAAGAACAAGAATGTTTCAGAGTTATTGTTGTTTTACCTCTCTTACCTGGATTTCAGGTGCCTATTTGTCTATTTCAATTAACTTTTAAAAATTTAGATTTCTAGCTCTTTCTATTGACTTTTCTATGGACTTCATGGACTATATGCTCCCTGTCTCTTTTGGCATCTATCAGGGTGGGTTAGATGATAATGGTGCGGCAACTGTCCGAGCCTTGATGCACTGGCAGTATCGAACAATTAGTTGGGAAAAAACTTCGATTTTGGACCGTCTCAATCTTTTGCTGGGTCCTAAAACACAAGATTATATTTTGTTTTGTGGCCTTCGATCATATGGCAGACTTTATGATGGTGGTCCAATTGCCACAAATCAGGTACTCTTAGTTTCCTCCCAAAATGTGTAGATGGTTTGTCTTAGTTTATTTATTATATAATTTTTATTATTAGTTCTTGGTTACCCTTTAGGGATCCGAATCTTGGCTGTATACTGTTAACAACATCAGATGAGCTGTCATGAAATAATATATATATAGTCTCTCAATTTTAGTGGGAAAAAATCTTTATATTTTCTACAGATCTTGCATGGAAAAGGGAAAAAGGTTGGTTAATGGACATTAATAGCTGTGGCATCTGATCAACTGCAACAATAAACTAAAACAAAATGTTCTAATAATATCAAAAGTTTAAGTTGTTTAAAAATGCTATCAATTTGGCCTTGTAATGATCTACCCGATTATCATTTTTCAGGTATATGTGCACAGCAAATTGATGATTATCGATGATTGTATTACCTTTATTGGTTCCTCCAATATTAATGATAGAAGTTTACTTGGATCCAGAGATTCCGAGGTATCACTCTAAGCTACTTTAGAGTTTGTTTAAAAAAATTAGGTTTCAATACCTTGATCCTTGCACTTTGGGTTTTGTTCCATTTTAGTTCTCGTACTTTCAAATGTTCAATTTTAGTCCTTGTACTTTATAAATCTTAAAATTAGTCTCTACCCTTAGTTTGAAGTTAATTTTTATTGAAATTGGTTAAGTAATAATAATTAGTTTCATGCAAGAAAAGATACAATGTGAACATATTTCTAAAATTTATAAAATGAATGTAGATAGAGACTATTTTTTTTCCAGAAAAGTTAACAATAAACTAACAATAAGGACCAATTTTAATATTTATCGAAAGTATAGAAACTAAATTTGAACTTTTGAAAGTATAGGAACTAAAATTAAATGAAACTCAAAGTACAAGGTTAAAATGGTATTTTAACCAAAAAATTAAGTTGTCTGCTTTCATGTCATATAAAAACACTATTAAGTTCAAATTCAAATTTCTTAACCTATGGCATCGTCTTTCTTCTTTTTTTTTTTTAAAAAAAAAATACAAGTAAATAGTATTACTTTCCATATGAAACATCTTTTACAATGCTTGATCGTGACTTGTAAAAGAAGAATTAAGTCTTCTGTTGAGTTAACTCATCTTGTTGAAGAGTGAACTTGGAGTAACTTTTGAAATGGTTAAAAGCCGATTAAAAGTATTTTTCATAATTTTCATGAAGTTTGGGTAGTCGATAATAATTTTGAAAATTCTAAAATTACTTAAAAGCTTTTGATGTGCTTTTAAAAGTACTTAACTAGCATTTCTTACTTTTAGAAAAAGTACTTCACATCAAATCACTACTCTCAATAGTCATTCCAAACTCACATCAAATCACATAAAAAAAATGAAGAATATGGTTTCTGTTCTAAATTTATACAGCAAAAAGTCCTGTTTAAAATTAGAGTGGAAGAAAAATGTCCTCCCCCCAAAGAAAAATTTGAAAGAACATAGCTTGTATATATCTACTCATTCTGTTCTAAATTTATATTCCCATTGCAGATTGGGGTAATTATTGAGGATAAAGAGTTTGTTGATTCATCTATGAATGGAAAGCCTTGGAAGGCTGGAAAATTTGCTCATAGTCTACGATGCTCCTTGTGGTGTGAGCACCTCGGTCTTCATCTCGGAGAGGTTCGTCTAATTATATATATTAGCAGTTGTCTCAGAAATCTTCAACCATCAGAAATGTTTTTCAGTTCCCATCATTCAATTCATTATTTTGCAATGACATCTCTAAATTGAAGACCGTTCAAATTCAACTTATCTTATATGCCTTAATTACTTCAGGGCAGTCAAATCATTGATCCTATAGTGGAAGAAACGTACAAAGATTTATGGTTAGCTACGGCAAAGGTGAGAACAACGAGTTTTGTAGAATAGATATTATCAAGCCACTAACCTTTTTCATCAATAAGCAACTCATTTAAAAACTTTCATTTCATTATGACATCTCTCCAATGTTATGCATGTTGAATGATGAATACTCTTTCACAAAGAATGGAAAACGGTTAATTTACAAGTTGAGTGCCTGAACTGTCATGTTTGTGTCTAGTAAGTCTTTGAACTTTCAATTTTGTCTAATGGGTTCTTGAACTTAAAAAATGTCAAATAGGTCTCTAAACTTTCAATTTTGTATCTAATATGTCCCAGACATATTTAACATTTTTTATAATTAACAAATCTATTAGACATAAAATTGAATTTTGTGTCTAATAGGTCTGACATATTCAACATTTTTTTTTTAAATTAACGAATCTATTAGGTATAAAATTGAATTATGAATTTTTGTCTCATAGATTCATGAATTTTTAGAAAATGTAAAATAGTTCAAAGACTTACAAGATACAAAATAAAAAATTTAGAGACTTATTAGACACATTTTAAAGTTTTTTGACCTATTAGATACAAAATTGAAAGTTCAGGAACCTATTAGAAACTTTTTAGAGACGTATTTGACACAAACTTGAAAGTTTATGGACTAAACTTGTAATTTAACCATGAAAAACAGACTCATGTGCTTGTATAATTGTTCTTTTGCTCCTTAATACTTCCACTCTTACTGATCTTGAAAACATGCTATGAATTCAAAACAGGAAAACACAACAATATATGAAGATGTCTTTTCTTGCATCCCCAATGACAACATAAACTCAAGGTAACCAGACAACCACATATCGTTATCGTCTTCGTTAACTTTTTTCGTCTTTTTATTCATTTGTATTCTACTGAATTCAGATCGTCATTACGCCAAAGTTTGACCGATTTGAAAGGAAAACATGGTCATAGCACAATAGATTTAGGAATAGCTGCTGAGACGATAGAAAGCTATGAAAATGGGGAAGTAAAGAGGATAGATCCAATGGAGAGACTGAACTGTATTAAAGGACATCTTGTCTGTTTCCCATTGAAGTTCATGTGGCAAGAAGATCTCAGACCAGGGTTCATTGAGAGTGAGTTTTATGCTGCCCCTCAAGTTTTTCATTGAAGATGGAAAATTGCATTCTTTGATTCACCACTAATTTTAGTGTACATTATTCTTTCTTTCTTTCTTTTTTTCTGAGGTGAAATTTATGTATAAATAAGATTGTGAAATTTATGTATGCCTTTGTAGAGATCCAGGTCCTGTCACATGGGTGTAAAAAATATGTACATAATAATTCTTTCTTCATCATCTCTTTTTTTTTTTTTTTTCCTTCAATTTTTTTTTTTCACTTTGGGATTGAGCTTGTAGTAGATGGTTGTAGCACATTCAAGATTGATTGGGATAGGGAATGAATTCCTCCATATTTATGTATATATCAACTTGTTATATGCCATTTTGGAAAGATAAAGCTTTCATGGGAGAGAAGCAAATGGAAGGCTTTTATAAAAATTCTCATAGAATCAAAAAAAGATTTTCATTCTATACTTTACTCAATGATGGGATGTTTAATCTTTATTTGTTCAAATAACAGTTAAGTTGAAACGGTTGAAAAATAATGGTTTTTTTTTTTTTTTGAGTTCGTGGAAAATAATGAATTACTTTATGATAAACATCTTTAGGGCATGTTTGGTAGGCAATTTGAAAATTAAATTTTGAAAACAAGGGATTCAATGAAAACGGAGTTATATTTCATGTTTTCATATATGTGTTTGGCAGCAGTTTTAGAAATTGGATTTCAATTTAAGCAATTGTTTAAAATGTGTTTTATAATATATTTATAGACTATGAAACCAGCTGTTGTTGTAAAACTAAATATTAAGTTGAATATGAACCATTATTAATTAGTTTATGAACATGTTTTTTGTTATAAATTTTGTATAATTATTATTTTACAATATCATATAATTTATAATATATTATATTATACATATTTTAATTTAACAAAAATAAATTGTGTTTATAATATGAAATACTATATTTATTAAAGTTTTTATCTTTTTAGTATAATTCTGCATTTTAAAATTTCAAATTCAAAATCTAGATACAATGAAAATATAAAAATGTTGTTTTCAGAATTTTCACTATTTGGATCATAGAATCCATAAATAGTTTTCAAAAACACATCTGTCAAACGCATATTCACTAAATTCAGTAAACTTGGAAACATAAAACAGAATTTAGATTGCCTATCAAACAGACCGGCAAGTTTGATATAAGTTTTTTAAACATAGAAATTGTTATAGTTGTGTCATTTTATTCTAGTTTTATATTTTTATTCACAAATTACTATATGTTACACTTTTTTTTAGTCATTTTCTTTATTAAATCTTTTCATATATTAATTACTTCATATTATTTGATTAAAAAAAAAAGGTGTTTAAACTGATGATATACCCAATATTATGGAAAAATATGATGGTAGTAATTTATTTTGTGCTATATTTGCAAGTTTTTTTCTACTTTATGAAATGGCCATTTGTGAAAATAACGTTTTCAATGAAAAAGTTCAACCAAGCCCATTTGAGTGGTTTTCTGGGCCTGAAAATAGCAGGTGGGCCGTTCAGGGGCCATTTAGAGCTCACCAACGTTCTTCTTTTCCTTTTTCCCCAAAGACCGAAAACTACAAATAATAATAATAATAATAATAATAATAAATAAAATATATACAAGTAAAAACCATGTTCATTTTATTTCATAAAATTTTAATGTTAAAATTAATTAATAATAATATATAGCAAGCTGATTTTAAGTGTGTGAAGTGGATAAATTTTGTTATTTTTAACTAGACGTGCCTATTTCATTAAATAAATTAAATATTATTTTCAATTTAAGTATTTTGATGTTATACTTATACCATCATGTTGTCAATAAAATTCAATCTGATGTTTACCACCAAAATTTTTTATTGCCCAAATTTTAGGAAGTTTCAAATCTCCATATACTCATTTCGTGGTACTGAAAAAAGAAAAGAAATCAATCTTTTGTAATAACAACGATTTGAAAGAAAAAAAAAACTTATAGAAAATTGATAAAACTACATTTTTTTAAAAAGATAATTGGTTAAATAAAAAAGAAGACAAAATTATATATAATATTATGTTAAAATATCATTTTGGTCAATGTACTTTGGGTCTAATTCTATTTTAGTCATTTTACTTTCAAATGTCCAAATTTAGTCCATGTACTTTTCAATAAAGCTTAAAACCGATCCCTACTTTTAGTTTATTGTTAACTTTTCTATATAAAAAAAAATAAACTCTATTAACCTTCCCTCTATAAATTTTGGAAATATGTTCACATTGTTTCTTTTCTTGCATGAAAATTATTGTTATTTTTTAACCAATTTCAATAAAAATTAACTTTAAACCAACGGTAGAGATTAATTTTAAAACTTCTTGAAAATACAATAACTAAATTTAGACATTGATAGAGGATTTAACGTCTAATATAACGGTCAATCCGAGCCTAATTTATTGGACAAAGTACCAATATACGTAGAGAGGTTCCTCTGCAATTATTGTACCAATATTGGTAGAGAGGTTCCTCCGCAATTATTGAACTCAACACACACACACACACAAAAAAGTAATTTAATATTAAAATATGTATTTAAAAAGTGGCTTTATAACCGTTTTCCCGTGAGATAATTCGTCTCGAAGTCGTAATTTGTCGTCACCGTGTCGCTTGGTTTCAGAGGGCGAACCAGGTAAATGAGCGTGCTCTCTCGTTTGAATTTTGTGGTTCCACTTTTTGGAGAAATTCGTTTCTGCAATCATGGCGTTCGACTTTCTGTTTTGCTTGCCGAATAAACGTATCATGAATCCGAATCCATTATTTTGATCGTTTTAAGATTGTGCTTGGTGGAATTTGCTTTTCAACTTTTTTCCAATTTCAATCCATTGGTTGAGTTCATGATTGATTGGTAGAATTCATGTATTGTCCCGTCTGGAATCCTTAGGGTTTTCGCTTTCTGTTTGGTTGCCGAGGAACAGAAAAAGGAGCCCTAGCGTAGTCATTAATCTTTTGAACCCTTCCCCCTTTAGTCCAAATGTAGTTCGAAGAATTTGTTACCTTGGTGGAATGCATGAGGAATCTGTTTGCTAGTGGAAACTTTACTGGATGGTGTATAGTTAAGGTTTTCAGTTTCAAAATGACATGAAATGGACTTGGAATTTGGTAAAAAGGCAACTCATTATATGTGGAGGAGTGGGGGGCTTTATTGTTGCTTGGACGTGGGGAAGTAGAATCCTCTTATGGGAAATTGACGATGGCTGCTTTCTGAATGTTTATAGTAGGTATTTATAAATCATAATTCAATTTAGAGACAAGGGTTGGATTTAAAAGCATTGTGTTAAGATCTGAAACTGTGGAACATGGCAACATGTGACATGTTATGGTAAAGAATAATGGTTGAAGGACTAATTTAATAGTTAGTTACTCTATCATTTTATCTTCATTAGGAAGAATTTATTGATTATTTACTAAGATTTACGTATCTTTCCTGTAGGATTTGACCTTCAGGAGAGATCAGAGTGCTTCTTGTGAGAAAGAGGATTTTACTGGATGGCATCGGCTGCAATAAAATCAGGGGCGTTGGTTTCACTGAAAGATCTGAAGCCATCCTCTGAGTTTTTCAAGGATGGGACTTCACTTAGAGTTACTGGAAAGTAAAGTTTACCTATATGGAAAACCTCCTCATGCTTTCTACAACTTGTTATATGGGCCCAAAAATTTGGGCCAAAACTTGATAGTGTCTTAGACTTGATTAATGCATTGGTTCTTCTGCTAGATCTTGCTAGAATTTGTCTTCAATCACTGTATGTTTATAATTTGGGCGGCCTTGATTTTCTTAGTAATGGAATGATCCACTTACATTTTCTCCTCTGGATGTTCAC
The DNA here is from genome assembly GCA_033996785.1 of Trichosanthes truncata. Taxonomy (NCBI): domain Eukaryota; kingdom Viridiplantae; phylum Streptophyta; class Magnoliopsida; order Cucurbitales; family Cucurbitaceae; genus Trichosanthes; species Trichosanthes truncata. The sequence continues at coordinate 37,438,267 of JAWPNB010000004.1, read as the reverse complement.
TATTTTCATAAAACTAAAAACCACCAACAGACTATTTCACTGCAGCCTATTAATTATTTTTATTGCGGATAACTATTATCATATTGACAAAAGTAATGATTCACTGTGGGTGACATCATCAATCAATTTGCATATCCTTCAGATTGATTTTTTAATAGCATTATTCAATGTTGAATTTCTTGGCTGGTGCAATCTTATCGGATGTTGAAGGGATATATTTTCTTGGCTATTGTGAATGTTCATTGTCTGATATGCATTTTCAAGAAACCAGATATTTAAAATCCATAACTAAGGCATGGACCTACCATTTAATCAATCTGGGATCAACTTTGAAACATAATCTGATAGTGCCAACATCATATAATTCTCTTCTTACTCAATGTGACAACAGATTATCTGTTGATGACCTTTAATGATGGAAGTTAAGCTTAACGTTCAAATAGTTCTTGATTTATATGCAACTATTTATTATTATTATTATTTTTTTATTTATTTATTGCTATGAGATAGATGACTGAAATACTATTGAATCTTTGAAATATTTCCTTTCCGTTATTCTTTCTGTGACCATGAAAGTAATTACCATCTGTTCTTCAAGGCAGATTAGTGGAGTATTCTGTAGAGACAGCCATTGCCATAATCGTTGATGGAAATGTTAGCTTGAAGGTCGACACCCAGCATCTGAGAGAACTTAGCTTTCGCATTGGCTCCATATATCAATTTATTGGTGAACTACTTGTCCAATCAGATAATGAGGTGAAATACCATTTAATGACTACCTCTCTTTTTCTTTGTCTCACGTTCACACACAAGAGTCTTAATTGGTGCTGTATTTTCAGGCAACTCTGCAGGCACGTGTTGGCAGGAATGTTGACGGCATTGACCTCAACCTGTATCATCAATCCCTGCAGCTGTTAAAACAATTTCAGGCTGACCACTTGAACAAGAGAACAAATTAGTTCATTTTTTACCTTGGGGAGGTAATCCAGCTAATTATTATCTTTGAAATGTCAAAAGTAGGAATGACTTTTTACTTTTACTTTTCAGTCTGTAAAGAAGATCTCAGTAGGTAAACTACTTTTTCACTAATATCATGTGGTGAATGAATATCTTGCTGTCCAAAGTGGGGCTTTTTGCACATATAGAATTGTTTCATAAAGTAGTAGTTAAATTAGAGATGGTTTAAAAAGTGAAAAACCATAATAACTTTTACCAAGACCGGAATCATGTTTCTTCAACATGATTTACCAGGTCTATAATTGAGTTTCTTAAGCACACTTTACAATGACATAAGTAAAATTATCTCTAGAGTGCACGCAAGTAGCAACGTACTTAAAAATCGTGTCTACAGTCTATACTAACAGAACTATCTTATTTTTATCATTACTTTTCAAATGAACCTATTCTTTTTATCTTTTCTAAGTACATTAAAAGTCTTAAAATCTGGTAAAAGAGACACCATAGCCCTTCCTTTGCGTGTCTAAAAATGTCACACAGTCAAGAGTAGGGAAGGGGACATTTTCTTTAGTGCAAATGCTTTCATTTTTGGCTTGTGAACAAGAATTCACTTGTGAGTCTGTGACTAAAAGGAAAAAAAGGTGTCAAAGAATCAAAGATACGTGTTGAACATTCTGAATCATTATTGAGTTGGTTGGTAGAAAAAGCCACCCACACTGTGACTAATAGGATTAGAGTGGTAGGGGTAGAGGTAGGGTCCTTCCTTTCCAGTTTTGTGGAGTTCATCATGATCCAATTTCACCCATTTGGTTCCTTTACATTAAGAGGATTCAAATCACAACCCTTCAATTCACCTTCTATTTGACAAACCATAATCAATGCAGGAAGAACAGTTGAGGTCACTAGCTAGAAAAAGATAGAACAGTTGAAGTGACTAAAGATGGTCTGTATGGATGTAACTGGGGAAGTTTATGGTACACCATTCCATCATTTATATTTAGTCACTTCATTAGTTGGATTAGATTTTTAGTTGATATGTTTTAACTTCAATTTTAATTTGTTACTATTCCTATGTATTTAAAAGTTTTATTATGAACTCTGTCTTTTGAGTGAAGCTTGCTAAATGCACTTTGAATTATTGAGGAGTAATGAAGTTGTAACATTTTAAATGACTGGTGGTTGTAATCCAAAAGAAGTAAAAGAAACTCCAATGGTATTGTTGATTGCACTTTAAGGGCCTATTAGAAATGATTTTTCAAGTGCTTAAAAAATGATTTTTAAGTGTTAAAAAAATGTTTTTAAGCACTTGAAAATTCATTTCAAACAAACCCTTAAAGTTAATCTCAATTCCTATTTTTCTTTTTTCTTTTTTTGGTAGAGGATATATACCTTAACCAATTGTACTATACTCAAGTTGACAATTCTAGTTCCTATTATTCAACCAATATAGTACTTGAAACCCAACGTCATCAAAACAAAATATTATTTCACCACATCAATAAACAAGTTGTTATATTAGAATTTTGTTGCTTTTGACTAATAGCAAGAATGTCTAGTAAGCTTTACGTAAAGGATAAGTATGATAATGAAACTTTTAAAACTTAGGAATAGGAACCTCATAATGTCTAAAAATGTGATTCTACCTCTAGGGTTTCATACTTTTCTTTTAATGGTGGTGATGATATGGTGAAGAATTCCACATCATAATAGTGGTAGAAAATTTCCCTCTAATTTAATATTATGTGGCTTCTTTTAACTCTTTGGTAGCCTCCTTTTGTCATTATCATTCTATCTTCTTTGTACAATCCCTCAGCCTTCATTTGAAAATGTAAAGATTCTTCTCTATTCCACTCTTGTTTGCTTACTTTTCAAGCCTTTATCTATTACAATTTGGGAATTTAGATTGTGACCTTGACCAAATCTCTTGTATATTATTTCTAGAACTTTGTAGATTTCATCAGTTCATTTTTTTCAATGGAATTTTAGTTAGTGACAAAAAGCCTACAATTTGAGCTTGTGAATCTTTTATAGGGTTGATTAGGCTTAGGCCAATAAGAGTACAAAACTAACCCACATGAGTTCATAGCTTTGTTGACCAAATTTATAATTACTATGCAAGTTGTATTGTAGTGTTAGCTTGTGGTGACCATTCTCTACAATTAAATCTATTCCAAATTTGTCAAATTTTGTGTGCAAGAAACTCAAATTCTTCCTAAGTAATTATGAACCAACCAATATGAAGTAATTTACAAGTTCACTCTTTACCCTAACCCCACTTGTAGAAAACATAAGACTTTTTATTTGTGGGTGATCTTAGGTTTTCCTTTTCCTTTTTTGGAGAACAAAGTTATGATAATGATTTAAGAATTAGGTTTGTTTAATGACACACACATTCTATTGGTTCCTTTTGTTTTGGACTGCTTGAAAATGCTTTTAAAATTTTCAAAAACAATAAACATACCTTAAGCCAGAGTTGTTTTCTTGTTTTATCATCTACATTTTTAAAATGCTTAAAAAACTAAGCTAAATTTTGAAAACTGAAAAAAAAATATTTTTTAAAAAAAAAAAAACTTGCATTTGTTTTTTAAATTTGACTTAAAAATAGATTACAAAACAAAGTCATTTTTCAATTAATGTGATTTTGTAAAATCAACTTTTTTAATTTGTGGTAGATGACTTGTTTACAAAGAATATTTATATATTCTTGTGATAAAAACAAATTTAAAATAATAATAATAATAATAATAATAAAATAAAAAAATCTTTCCTTCCCAGCAAGGATCTGATTTTCCAAGTTTAGTTTTTGTTACTCATACATTTATTTTGATTAAAATATTTTCTTTTTTTTTTCTACTAGACGAAATTCAGTAGGGATTTTTCTAAACAAGATTTTTCGTGTTTTTCAGTTTAAAGTATATATTTTTTAAAAATAAAGAAATGTAGAGCAGTACAATTTAGACTAGCATTGTAAGTCTTTTAATTTTTTTTATACTAATATTTAAAAAAAAAATTCAATAATGTAGATTCAAATATACGACCAAATATTATTTTTTGTCCCATTTTAGATTTTTTTTTCTTTTTTTTTTTTGAAATACCCATTTTAGATTATTGAGTCATGAATTTATGTGGAAGTTTCTGGATGTCGGTATCTGCTGCCTGCACCGCCCCACGTGTGATTGTTGGGTTGGCAAAATTACGTGGCCTCTTGTCATTTGCTTTTAATTTACGTTTCTGTGGGACCCCTTTCTTTACCAAAATTAAAATCAAAATCACTTTCTTGTTTCAAAAATCACTTCTCTCTCAGTGCTTTTTTTTTTTTTTTTTTTCTTTTTTGCTCCTGGTTTTTAAACCATGTGCTTATTGGGGACTTATGGTGGTTGTCACTGTACTGTATCTTTTCCCAAGTATGTTTGCCCATCCCCCTGTATTGCATGTGATTTTCTCATACCCAAAAATGCACTTCTCTTCTTTTAAAAGAAAAATAATAACTAATTTTAGACATAGAGATAATAACTCCGAGCTAGATATGATTTTAATATTCTAAGTAGATGGTCATTATAGAGTTTGTACTCGATCTCTAATAGTCTGTTGTACTAGGTTAATCTATATTGGTTAATCATACTTGTTGGTTTTGTAATTGATTTTGAATATCTTTCTAGTTTGTGAAGTTGTAATTTCTTAACTATTGTGTTAAATTTTGTCGGTAGCTTTAATTGAATTGATACATGTGCTTATTCAATAAGTATCACGTGAAATAATGTCGTTAAAGTTAAACATGAAGGGTCCATCCATAGGGGTGTTTTGACACTATTTATAAAGTATAAAGATATGATGTGTGAAACAGATAAATTATAATGATGTAGTTTTCAATTATCCTTTTGGAAAATATGTTACGTTTTCTAAGTGTCAACATTTAAAAAATAAATCTCTCTAAAGATTTAACAGAAAGAGATAGATTACCCATATACAGTTTCTATGATAGAATTATTTCAAGGTCCATTCATTTTAGGACACCTTTTTTTCTAACACCATTTTATATATCGAAGGAAAACCCAAAAAGACCAAAATGAGCTTAGCTCAACGATAATTGGCATGTACTCTCGATCAAAAGGTCAGTGTTTCAAACATTTCTACCCTAAATGTTGTTGAACTCAAAGGAAAACAAAAAGTCCACTGACACTAGTCATATTTTTCACCTAACAATAGAAATATATAAATACATTCAAATACTTAATCAATATATACTTTAAATAATTTTATATTACATTATTTATCAAAGGATTGATTTCGTTTAAAACTACATTTTCCTCTCTTATCCTAATGAAGTCAAGGAAATATTTTGTTTTGTCAATAAGATTTAGAGAATTCAACCAAAAAAATAACAAGGTTTAAATATCATTTTGGTCCAAACTTTGAATTTTGTTCCATTTTGGTACATGTACTTTCAAATATTCAATGTTAGTCTTTATATTTTCAATAAAGCTTAAAATTGGTCCCTATTCTTAGTTTATTGTGAATTTTTCCTAAAAAATTAGTCTCTATTAGTTTTTCCTTTATAAATTTTGGAAATATGTTTACATTGTGTTTTTTATTGTCTTAAAATTATTATTATTATTTAACCAATTTTCATAAAAATTAACTTGAAGAGGGCTACTGGAAGTTGAATGCAGATGTCGCCTGGTCTGATAGCCTTAACATAGGAGGTTTGGGGTGGGTGGTCCGTGATTGGAATGAGACTCTTATCATTGGTGGGATGACCTCTGTGGATCGCAAGTGGTCGGTGAAGGTGCTTGAAGCAAAAGCTGTTGTGGACGGTCTCAAGCAGATTGATTCTCTTTGGAAGGGTCGTAACCCTCCCCTTGTGGTGGAGTCGGACTCCCTCGAAGTCACTAGCTCCTAAACCGTTCTAGTTCGGACCTCTCTGTGTTGGTCTTTTTATTGATGAAGCTCTTAGCTTATTGCAGGCTGTGAACAGTTGCATCTTTTGTAAAATTCCTAGAGAGGAGAACAAAGTTGCCCATAATTTAGCTGCTTTGGCTTATTCTTCTGGTAATTCTTTGGTCTGGGAAAAGTGTTTTCCAGTGGATGTTTTATCCCTCATTCTTGAGAGGGGCTACTTATAGTTCGGTGTTGCATTTCTTTATGAAAGTCTCTGTTTAAAAAAAAAAAAATCAAACTTATTATAGGAATCAATTTTAAGTTTTATTAAAAATACATAAACTAAAATTGGATATTTAAAAGTACAATGATCAAAATGATATTTTAACTCAATAACAACGAGCATAATAGAAATAATAATTATTACGACATTAAATAGAGCAACTTCTTTATAGACGTGACATTTAAACAATAACCAAAAAATTTGCCACCCACAAGTCTCATTTAACTTTGTGGATGAAATTTGAAGCTTGATTTATTTTTTTTCTCCACCCACTTTTTCAGTCCAAAGCGTGGGACCCATAATTTTAATACAATCCAAAAAGAGGAAAAGAAAAAAAAAACCATCCACCCAGCCTTTTAAAAGGTAAGCATACCGAAACAACGTTGTGAATGATCACGCCCAAACAAAACCCAGCCTTTTCTCTCTCTTCTTTGTATCCTTAGATTTGGATAATTATTACCGACCACGATTCCAAAGGAAGAGACCTTAATAATGTTCTCCCCCAACAAAAAAGGAGTTGGACTGTGGCCCCCACATTAGGAAATTAAAAATATAATAATAAATTTTTTTAGTTCAACAATGATGAGAATAAGACTTTATCATCAACATTAAGAATGAATTTTTTTTGAGTCAATGATATAAGTGGTAAGATTCAAATTTTTGACCTCTTAGTCATAATTAAATGTCTTAATTAATTGAGTTATATTCGAATTAGCATTAGAAATAATAATATGTATCTTATTCACTGAGTTATGTTTAGATTGACATTTAAATCTTATTTTGGTTCTTGTACTTTTATTTTTTATTCATTTTAGTTATTGTATTTTGTCTATTATAATATTTATACTTTCAAAACATTTTTTTTGGTCTTTGATCTCTATTTATGAAAATTTAACACAAATTTTATACACTACAAAATTTCTTTAGTTCAAAGTTATGATAATATTTCAAAAAAAATATTGAGAGTATTGTTGTACTAAAATTATGATTGCAAAAATGAAATTAAAAAAATAAAATGAACGCTTTTTAAATACATGCATCTTAAAAGTACAAGAATTAAAATCATCAAAATAAACATTATAAAAGTATAAAGACTAAAATAAATAAAAGTTAAAATACGGTGATTAAAATGAAATTTTAACTTTAAAAAAAAAAAAAGGGACATCAATGAAGGGGTGATTAAAATGAAATTTTAACTTTTAAACAAAAAAGGGACATCAATGAAGGGACACCAGAGATCTGATCGAATGGCAGACGATGAAGGAGCATGGAGTTATTGGTGGGCAAGGGACCACCTGATCACGACCCTCCACTTTCCCTTTGGTTAATTGTGATGAACATGCACTGCATGGGATTCGGACCCTACGACGTGACAACCGCCCTTCTTTCGCAACAAAATATGGTTTTTTTTCTTCTTTTTTTGAAGGAAGGCAACAAAATTGGTTTTTTTTTTTTTTTTTTTTTTAAGGCAAACAAAATTAGATTAATGTATATATTCCTATGAATTTTGATGTGAATTTTATAAAGTGTGAATTGAATCCCCCATGCAATTCCTATTTACAAGCACGTGCGGAAAACTCTCCCCTTCCTCCTATTATGGAGATGGATTTTTTAGACATTGCTAGATTTTTTCACAATTCGAAGGTAAATCTTTTAGGGGTTGTTTAGAGCGTAAGTTATAATAACATGAGTTATAATAGTCTGTTGGGTACTCTACACGCCAAACACAGACTATTATAACTCAAACTAAACAACTCTGTATTTTAAATAACATTATATAATTTCACAGACTATTATAACTCATTCAGTACCCCAAACAACCCCTTATAAATGAAAAATATTATGGAGGCAATCGAAGAGGAAACAGTGCTAATGGAAGTCGATTCCTTCGTGAGATGCCCAAGAAGTTGTAACAAAGTTGCTCATTCTTTAGCTACGGTTGCAATTTTTGTGCATATCGTTCAATTTTCCTCCAATTAGGAGGATATGACTCTATTTTTTTGAACTCTTAACTACCTTGAAAGGGTTTCCTCTGCTCTTTATGAGGACAGTTGTACCTAATTTGATGTTTAATGTATTCTTATTGAATATATATATTTTCTTCTCAAACTGTTAATTAGGATTTCAACTCGATTGGTGGATTCTTTTAGGTTTAAATTCTATTTCTTCAATCTCTATTTTCCAATTTTGGTTCATTTTTGTCTTTGTACTTTCATAAAATCTATCTTAGCCCTTGTATTTTTTGAATAAGTATTATTTCACGAGTTTTAAAAAGTTATCGTTTTTGTCTGGTTTGTTATCTCATTTTTTGTATCAATTTTTTAACAAAACACAAGTACAATCAATAGATTTTTTTGATATATTGACTTTTTTTTAACAATTTTTTATTGTGTATAGATTTGAAAGTACATTAACTAAAATTGATTAAAGCTAAAAAATACAAATATTGAAATATACATTTTGAGAGTACATGTGATAAAATGAAGACAAGTTGATTCCAACTTTACCTTGCATTATTGTAAAAATTGAGAAAAGTTGATTTTCTTTTCGAACAATATTTGTTCCACTCCGATGGGTAGGAATCTCCATGTCCCTCACTATTTAATTGTTGACATGATAAGGAGAGAGAAAACACAACTAGGAGAGAGAAAAGTAGAAAATATTTTTTCTCTCCTTGTTGTCGACTGTGAAATCACAAATCAACACAAAAGCATAAGTTGATGGGTTACGATAAATTTAATTATATAAATACTCTAACATCAACAATTAAATGGTGTGGGCAGAGAGATTCCTGCCCATTGGAGTGCAGCTAAGTATTTTTCTTTCTTTTCTTAAAAGAGTGTCTTTTCTCTCTCTATTAATACAACTCTTTATTTTAAAAAATTATTTACCAACGTCATACCAACTCTTCTCTAAGTTCTCTTAATAGAAGTTTCTCTTTCTCTTTGTAACGTTCTACCTCAAAAGACTTTATTTATCTCTCACTAGAAACATGTCTCTTAAAATTTATTTAATTTTTAACATAAAACTATTGAATTTGTCTGCAACAATATAATTGTTCTAAAATGTTTAGGAGAAAATGGTGCGGTTGAAAGAAGAAAAAAAATCAATTTTTTAAAAGGAGAATAAGATTATTTAAGGAATGAAAACTATTCTCTCTTATCTATCAATATTTTAATAGAAAGTAACATATTTACCCAATTTTACAATTATGCAAATGTGAGAATTTAAATTTTACCACTAAAAAATGTGTGGATATAATTATAAATGTGATTGACAAAAAGAAAAATAAAAGCATACACTAGTTTTGTTTTTTTTTTTTAATGATTTTTCGTCAAACTAAAACATTTATAGACCAAATAAATGCAAAGTTTAAAATTTATGGGCTAAACTAAAAGTTAATTTACTTTATTTTTTATTTATCATTTTCGTCAATCATTTCTTGATCACCTTTAATGATTAATAAAAATAAATATTATGAAATGAATAAAATAAATTATCCAAATATATGCCTTTCGAATTGTTTTCAATTGAAAGAATTCAATTCCTTTAAAGTGGCTTTAAATTTAATTTATAACATATTTTTCTCCACTTCCCATTATTTAATATAAAAGAAAACAATTTATATTTTTTTCGTAACATAACAAAATTTTTATAATAGCTTAGAATTTAGAATGGGCATATAAAGTAAAGCAACAATAGGAATTGGAAAAAATTCCAGAAATAGTTTCTTTGAAAATACTGTGGACTTATCTTAAAAAGGGAAGGGAATAAGCCAACAAAAATAAAATATACAATTCTTAAAAAAATTGTTGGGTTCTCTCCTTTATTTTTTTTATTAAAAAAAAAAACTAAAGTCACATGTTGATTTAGATTCATTACAAATTATTCAAATCGATTAGTGACTATCAAATTTGTTCTTTTGTCAATTAGCTACTTATTAATGCGGTAAAAATAATTATAGATTAAAAAGTAAATAATAGAATTTTAAATGTTAATTACATATCTAGTATTTATTGGTTTACGTGAAGATATACTTTAGACTTTAGTCAATGAAATTTAATAATATTTTTGCAATAGTTATTGACGTGACTACATTTATAAATGATGGATAATTAGATACCTTGCTTTTTTATTTGACAAAGACTGTTAAAAGACGACATATTTGAATTATTGACAAGTTCCTACATCAATACCATTTGGATTTTGCGAGTTAGGAATAGGATGTTCTTATAAACTAATGATTATATAAATATTGTGACTTTTAAGAAGTTTTACAAGCCTTTTTCTTATATATAATTTATTATTTTATAAATGTGTGAAGTGTTAACCGTTATCTTTAGGTTGATTGTATGTAACTTTTTTCTTCCTTTTTTTTTTTTTTTTTTGAATTTTTGTATGGAGTTATTTGATCACAATTTAGATTTTGTATATGTCAAATTTTAAATTATTACTGGTCAATTTATGCAACACATTTTGTTTGCTTTTTCTCTTGTAAGCACATGTTATTGGGATTTGATATTTCTTTGCCCCTTTAACTGTACTTGTTTTCCACGACTCAATGTGATCAAAATGATTATAAGTTGAAATTTTGTAAAGAATGTGTAAGGGTCTTAACTATAAAATACATGTCAATCATCTATTGGTTCATGCAAAGATTTTTGTATTTTTGTTATCATTAAATCTAAAGTTTAGTTTTTTTTTTTTTTTTAAATGGAACCTAATTGGGGGGGGTGGGGGGGGGGGGGGGGGGGCAACTATTGTTATTGGTGAATTATTATATACTTTTTAAGAAGTTCTACTATTTTAGTTTTTAGAAATAGTGAACTATATACGTACGTACGTATGTATAGTTTTGAAAAAATAGTTTTCTATTTTTTAAAGTTAAGATTTGAAAAGGAAAAAAAAAACTAATATGCTAGAGGACTAATTACTTTGAGAATGGATTAAACTATTCTTTTTTATTTAGTAAAAAAATTGTTCTTCCCCTATAAATTTACTGTGATGTCAATGTATATAATAACTTGTTTATTTTTCAAGTCATTTAAATGATCATTAATTATACACTTATAAAAAGCTTTACTACTTTTTTTTCCTAATTTGATATGCTTGATGATTAATTGCTACATACACAATTTATCAATTCACATATTTTTTTTAGTTCAGCTCATATCTTTTTTGGTCCATTAATAAAACTAATCATAATTTTAAAACTTTTAAATCGCCGTAAAAACAAAATTTTCATATTAAAAAAATCTTGGTACTAAAAGAAATTACGATTAATATTAAATATTGAGAAGTGCAAAATTTTAATTTAAAAGTCAAAAAATATCTTGCATGCTTTAATTTGGTGTGACAATGTACAGCTTGGCATACTGTCATTGGTTGGTCTTTGTTATCATACTAACAAACCAAGATTAAATCATTATATTCTCTTTGTTACAAATATATTATTTTCTTAATGTAAGTATATACCTAATTTCGAACGATATTGTCTTTAAAAAAAATTGAACCATATACTATTACCATAGTATTAAATTTTCGTTGACATGTCGACATTTTCATCAAAATTTTCACATGTCCATGGGTCGACATCGACATAAGGAGAGAATCGACATTTCCACTATACAGTACAAAATTGATGAAATATTAAAAAAAATAGCAAGAAAATGTAACTTAATTTGAATATAATATTGTAATAAGTGTTTTAACTCATTTAAAAAGTGTAAAATGTTTATTTATTAATTTAAATATTTTTTTTGAATTTTTTTGTTTTTAAATTTTTTTCAGAAATATCCATCGACATCGATATTTTATCGATATTTCCATAAAATTGAGACATCGACATTTTCGTCGACATCGACATTTTAAACCTTGACTATTACTAATATTATTTTCTCTTAATTTAAAATTAGTGAAGATTTGGACGGTGCCGTTTATAATTGCTTGGTGAATAGACTGCCACGTGTAAGGTAGATTTATTGGGAGAAGCATAGGCTGTTAAAAGATTTTAATTATTCATTCACTCACTTTCAAGCTTCAATGCCGCAATTTAAGATAATTATAAATTACATTCCTATAATTATCTATTTTATAGATTATCGAATTTTTTTTGTTATGAGTGACAACGTTGTGGTTTAATATATATTTTTTTTAATAGTCAGCATATTTTTTTATATCAGTTATTCATTTTGATTATTATAATTGGGTCGACTTTCAATGTTGTAAATGTGCATCTTTAGTTAATTAAAGGGTTAAAATACTATTTTGATTCATGTACTTTGAACTTTGTCCTATTTTGGTTCATATACTTTCAAATGTCCAATTTTAGTCTATGTACTTTCAATAAAGCTTAAAATTGGTCCATATGACAAGTTTGAAATTAATTTTTATCAAAATTGGTTAAATAATAATAATAATTTTAATACAAGAAAAGACACCATGTGAACATACTTCCAAAATTTATAGAGGAAGAGATAACAGAGACTAACTTTTTTTAAGAAAAATTAACCATAAACTAATAGTAGGGACCAATTTTAAGCTTTATTGAAAGTCTAGGGACTAAAATTAGACATTTGAAAGTATATGGACCAAAATGGAACAAAGTTCAAAGTACATGAACCAAAATGATATTTTAACATAATTAAAATAAACAGTGAGATATTTTTCACTTAGTAAAGAATGTCTCATAAAAAAAAAACTTAGTAAGTACGTTATAATGTCATATGGATGTGAATTTTAATGATTAGGAGATATAAATTTTTATAATCTCATCGACACGAACATAACTTAATTAGTTAAGATATTATTTACTATTTTTTTAGCACAATAAATATAGAGTATGAGGATTTGAACCTTTGACTTTATAGGAATGAGTACATGTCAATAACAATTAAATTATACTCATTTTGACACATTACTTACTATTTTAAATGTCGAACGTTTGAATCTCCTAACCCAATCAAATCAGAAGAAAAAAAAAAGTTTTCATCATCTCAATTAGACAGTTTTTTAAAAAAAAAAAAAAATGTTGCATGTTTTATTATTTTATGTAATATAATGTAGTTTTTAAATGTTGACTAGACTTTCTTTTATACACTAAACAATAAATAGATGGGCTTGCTTTAATTTTTAAATAAATAAGAATTACGACCAAGTCAATTAACTACTACAAGGTAATGGTGGTCTTCTTGGTTTTATATTAATTAATTAAATTTAATCTTTTGACTTATGTTTTTATTTTGCTCCCTACATTTTTAGAATTTTGATTTTTCAGTCTTATCATTGGTTCATTAATAAATTTTCATTCAACTTTTATTACATTATTCGGCGTTTATTCCTATCATGGAAGTTTTATTCAGAATATACATAATAACATTCATTTTACTCAAAAATCATACCCAAATTATCAATTTTATGGAAGACTAAATGTAAATTTTAATGAATGTTAAAAAAAAAATTGAAATCTTAGGGTTAAAGAGACCAATAAAGTTGATTTTTGTCTCTTATAGACTTAGATAATTGTTTGCAAGGTTGGCTTATTTAAAAATCTTTACATATAATAATTATGAGGATGGTTTAATGAAGCTTCAGTAAGTGATTTCTGTTTACCTTAGGTTACCAAACATTTTTTGTTTAGCCACAATACATATCCTTGGACTGTGCAAACCAAGTCTTTTTTAAGTTTAAGAAGAAAAATCAAAATTCTTACCAACCATTTGTTCACAAATTGAATTTGTATAACTTATGATTGTGAATTAGAACTTATATTTGGTAGGCAGCTTTACTGATTAGTCTCGCAAAATTATACTTTTTCAAACTGAACACTATTTCGATCTTTTTACAAAGAACTTACAAACTAAACTATAATATGAAAATACAACTTTTAGACCCATACAAAAACAGTTGACACATCCAAAGTTTTTAAACCAAAAAAAAAAAAAAAAAATTGATGCCCAAAGTTGACCCAACCCTCATTAATTGAGACACTAAATATTTTAAAACACAAATTTATTCATTCTTACATTTTCAATGCATTATATATGAGAGGGAGAGTTATATATACATATATGAAAATAACATATTGAAAGGTTTTGGTATGCAGACCAACTAACTGAATTCTAAATTCTAAATTCTAATATTATTTACATATATAATTAATAGTATATATTCCCATAATAGAAGTATTCATTATATAAATATATATGATTTAAATATACTCAATAGTCCCTAATCTTCAAAGTTTTTTCTCAATTTGATCCTTAATCTCTTAAAATTCTCAATTATATCCTTAATATCCTAAAAACTCTCATTTATATCCTTACTTGAAAAAATTTGTAAACATAAAACTCATGTGACATTAAATTAATGTTTTACTAACATATTTGAACACGGGAACATGCCACTTGAAATTTTTTTTTTTTTGCCAATTGATGGGTCAAATTTTACTAATGAATAAGTTGGATTTTATGTGTTAATTAGCATATGAGTGACATGTTCATATTTCTAAATACATTAATAAAACAATATTTTAATGATTATCAAATTTCTTGTTAACAAGCTTTAAAATATTTTTTAAGTTAATTTACAAGTTTAGTCCCTAAATTTTTAGGTTTGTGTTTATTCGGTCATTGAACCTAAAAAAGTGTCTAATAGGTTCTTAAACTTTCAAATTTGTCTATTTGGTCCCCAAAATTTAAAAAGTGTCTAATATATAGGTCATTAAACTTTCAATTTTGTGTCCAGTAGGTCCATGAATTTTCAATTTTATATCTAATAGGTTCTTCAACTATTCAACATTTTTAAAAATTTACGGACTTATTAGACACAAAATTGAAAATTTAGGTTCCTATTAAACATCAATTTTATATCTAATAGATTGGTTAATTTATAAAAATTTTGAATATGTCAAGGACCTATTGAAATGAAATTGAAAGTTCAATGATCTATTAGACATTTATGAAGTTAATAGACCTATTATATGCAAAATTGAAGTTTAGAAGCCTATTAAAATTTTTTTAAAGTTCAGAAACTAAATAGATACAAATTTAAAAATTCAGGTATTAAACTTATAATTTGACCGAACTTTTAGGGTAAATTTGAGAACTTCAAAAGACCGAGGACCGTGTTGAAAATTGACTAAAAGATCCACCAACTTGTGTGTGTGTCATATATATATATATATATATATAAGAGAGAGCTTTTTGAGAACGGAAGCCATTACAAACCACTGTCAAATGCAATACATTTTACACGCGGTCACCACTCGATTACAGTTTTCGTCGTCGTACGTCCACTTCGTTTTTTCTCCCATTGTCTTCCTCTTTCTCGCATAAAATCCACACACCCAATTGACCAAAGTCCACCAATCGCAAACTCTTTCTTCTTCTTATGGATTCTGATCGATTTCCCTCCTTCTTCACTCCCACCGCCAACCGACTTTGCCGGGATTCCCTCAGCCGCTCTGTTTTCCGGCGATTCCTCCGGATTCCGGCTCTGTAAGCTGCCTCACTCTTCGACCATTTTCGTGGACTCCGTTTGTTTTTGAGAAATCAAGGTTGCTTGTCTGGGATTTTTCATCCTTTTCAAATTTTTTGAGTTTTGGGCTTTGAATGGCACTTCTGTTTTGGTTATCTGTTGACAGAATCAAAGAAATGAAATCTGGGTTTTGATTTTCTTGTCTTGAACCTTAATTTTCTCTCCTCTGTTTGTTTGGTGGTCGAGAAAATTTTGATGTGATTCTCTTGTTTTACAGCTTTTGTGGGTTTTTTTTTTTGTTTCTTGTTTTTTTGGCCTGTTCTAAATCATTAAGCAATTTGGAACTTTGATTGAAGATGTTTTTCCTTTTAAAGTGTCAGCATAATATGAAAGGTTAAAGGTCTGTTCTGTCCATCAGAGCATATCTTTTTGTTTCGGAGCTGAAAAAAGTTCAAAAGATCAACAATGGGAAAGTTTCCTCACAGTGAAAGTAAGAATTGCTTTTCTGTTTGGGGGAGTTGAAAAATGTTCAAAAGATTAACAATAGCAAAATTTCTCACAGTGAAAGACAGAATGAATAGTTTCTGTTTGGGAACTGAGAAAAGTTCAAAAGATTACCAACAGGAAATTTTTCTCACAGTGAAAGACAGAGTGAATAGCTTTTCTGTGTGGGGGCTGAGAAAAGTTCAAAAAATTAACAAGAAGAAAATTTTCTCACAGTGAAAGACAGAGTGAATAGCTTTTCTGTTTGGGGGCTGAGAAAAGTTCAAAAGATTAACAAGAAGAAAATTTTCTCACAGTGAAAGACAGTGAATAGCTTTTCTGTTTGGGGGCTGAGAAAAGTTCAAAAGATTAACAGGAAAATTCTCTCGCAGTGAAAGAAAGAATAGGCTTTCTTTTGACAAGCAAACCACCAATAATTTACCATTGAAATATGTTGGGTATGGAAAAATTTCCATCCTTGAAGATGAAGCAAGTGGGTTGATTTTTTTATTGATCCAAGGCAAGTGGGGGATAGAAAATTTGTTTAACTTTTGAGCATTCTTGTCTTTTTGTCCTGCATTTCTGCTTTTCCTCTAAATTTAACTTTTCTCAGCAACCCTACTGTGAATTTTTTACAATATTCTTACAGGTTTCAGCTGTTTATTGTGAATTCTTGTTTAAATTCTCTGCATATGCATTGTGATAATGGCTTGCAAATTCACTGAGACATGTCATTTCCTGTTATAAAAAGTATAAGATTCTTAACTTTCTGAGTCAGATCCTGTCCTTTACTCAATAAAACCTTTCCTTTTGACTCTCATGTATCAGAAGTAACTGTGATAAGTTTAGTGGCTGTTTGGAAGCTGTTCTGCAAAACAGCTTTCCTTTTATTCTTTTTCTAATCTACAGTTTCTTGTTGCACATGCACATGGAATTGGATTTAACTGATTTTAAGCAGTTTAATGTTCAGAAACTGATTCTTTAAAAAGGAAGAATCAAAGTTTGGGATCATTGGGTTTGTGAGAATTGGAATTGCAAGGCTGATGGGGCATTTCTCCACCATGTTCAATGGGTTGGCAAGATCATTTTCCTTCAAGAAAGGTAGAAATTCCGGGAGTCTAGGCGACGAGGGAGGGCTAGAAGCTGCAAAAGCCATGGTAAAGGATGCGAAAAAGAAAGATTTGATATTATGCACCTCTGGTGTCCTCAATGCAGAAGGTTCGGATAGTTTTGCTTCGGTTTTCTCGAAAAAAGGCGAGAAAGGAGTAAACCAAGATTGCTGCATTGTATGGGAGGTAAGGGACTCGATCGAATAAAGTGAAGTTTGTGAGGTTTTTATTGTGCTGCCTGTTGCAATATAAAAACTACTTGTTTTTGTGTGTGTATAGGAATTTGGATGCCAAGAAGACATGATATTTTGTGGGATTTTCGATGGGCACGGACCATGGGGTCATTTTGTTGCAAAGGTGGTAAGAGAATCAATGCCGCCAACTTTGCTGTACCATTGGCAGCAAGGACTTGCTCAAGCTTTTCTTGACCCAGAATTGGATTCAGAAAAGAAGCATCAGCGATTCGATATATTGAAGCATTCCTATTTAAGAACTTGTGCTGCCATCGATCACGAACTCGAGCAGCATCGGAAAATCGATACAGTTTACAGTGGAACAACTGCCCTGTCCATTGTTAAACAGGTAAAACGGATTTTTTCTTTATTACTTGCTAAACATAGATCCAATTTGGTTTTATGTTTCTTATGTAGGAAGAATATCATAATCAATTGGTGAAATGCTATTCAAATATGTAGGCCAAAGATCTAGAAGATGAATGTGCATACATTGGACTTGGATGTGTTGGAAAATTAATTGGTTTATGTTTCACTTAGCTGAATTGAATGTTAAAATTCAATTATATCCTCTACTACTTCTTCCAAACCCAGCATCGGAGACATGTTTAACCACGAAATCAAATTCTAAAATCATGTTTTGATTGACTGGATTCATATACTTTTGGTCTTTAGATCTTTGCAAATAAGTATGTTGTTGTCTTGTCATTCTGAGAACCAATTCTTACCATTACTATTCATTTCTAGGGTGAATTAGTCGTTTTGGCCAACGTTGGTGACTCTCGAGCGGTTTTGGCTACTACTTCAGATGATGGAAGTGTAGTACCAGTTCAGCTCACCGTTGATTTCAAACCAAACCTACCTCGTTAGTCTCTCTTTTCTCTCTATCTGGAAAATGAATGAAGTAGTTAAACTTTTTTAACATATTGATCTTTAACTATCTCCAGAGGAGGCCGAGCGGATAATACAGTGCAATGGGAGGGTGTTTTGTTTAAGTGACGAGCCGGGAGTTCATAGAGTCTGGCTTCCCAACGAGGAATCACCCGGATTGGCAATGTCGAGAGCATTTGGTGATTATTGTATTAAAGAATTTGGACTAATTTCTGTGCCAGAAGTGACATGTAGAAGCATAACCAGCAGAGACCAATTCATTATATTGGCAACTGATGGGGTAAGAAGAACCATTTGCTTTGCAGCCAAATGACTTTGTAAACATGTCACGGCGGCATTTTCGTGATTCATCCTTAAAACGTCTAAAACAAGGATCGAGAGTTGTATGACTGAAATAACTTCCTCTTCTTTTGGTTCATTTTGTTAGGTATGGGATGTTGTCTCCAACCAAGAAGCAGTAGAGATTGTATTGTCAACACCGGAAAGAGCGAAATCAGCGAAACGTCTGGTCGAGTGTGCCGTTCGAGCATGGAAACGGAAGAGACGGGGCATTGCAATGGATGATATATCAGCTATCTGCCTCTTCTTCCACTCCTCATCAGAGCAAGAAGATCAACTGCTATCCATTCCATAGGAGAAAAGAGCAAATAAGCAAAACATATTATTGCTCTCCTCCTTATTCCAGTTGTAATATCTTCAACTTTAACGGTTAAATAGAAAATGCCCAATTCTTCTCCATCTGTTAACTTATTAGCATTTCAGTAGTTTGAAGACTCGGGGCTTGCTTGGAAATCAAAATAGATTAAATATTTAATGCTATATTATAGTGTTTGGCATGCCCAAAAAGATAAAATAAAACTCTGACATCTAGACAAATCGCAGCAGGACGAAGAGCAATGACACCAAATGCACGACGTGGCGAAAAAATATGGGTACATATATTTCCAAACAAACTCATTACACTAAGATCCACAGAAACACATATGAATTCACCTGTTAAGTAGTCAAGTATGCCTCCATCGTCAAGTGGTTTAGGACATCTCTCTGTCAAGGAGCTAGTGGGGATTTGACTTCCCTTGAAAGTAGGTTACTACAAAAGGAAGTTGATCATGAATTATCAATAAATTTGGAATTGATTCTTCTCGAGTCAATGTTCGAGTGGTCTATTACTCGTGTATTTGTTTGTTAGAATATAACAATTCGAATTAAAAAATTTGCATAGAAAAGTTTGAAGGATAGTACTGTCTATAATCAAACTTTATTCCCAAAAATAAAAAGATATAGTTATTATCGGATTAGAAGTGTTATATAAACAAGCTTTGTATCCGAAAAATAAAAAGATTTAGTTATTATGGAATTAGGAGTTTTTAACAGGGCAAGAGGGGATGGGGTTGGGATTTTTATACAAACCTAAAATATTGGACCGATTGTCGATCTAACCCACACGCTCAAAATAAAGCCATCTAACCTTTTGTAGACGTCAGCATTTGAAGTGAAATGTCCAATTTTCCCTCAATTTAAAATGAACAATATAGTGAGAAAGAGAGCAAGAGGAAGAGAGAGCAAATGAGAACGAGAACCCCATCGCGAGTGAGAGGAAGAGAGCGGACCAGAAAAAAGAGTGAGAGGAAAAGAGCGAACAAGAATGAGAGCGAGAGGAAGAGAGAGCAAACGAGGACGAGAACCCCATCTGTAATTTACCTCTTCTTCTTCCAATTGTTCCTCTCACAAACCCTAGCTTGAAAATCTAATATTTTGGGATCGTAGACATTCATTGGTGAAGGAGGCGTTGCTAGTGATGCTTTTGCAGTCGCTCATGTAGTCGTCGGCATCGTGCTGCTACAGCCATCAGTCGCTCGTGAAGTTGTTGGCGTCACATGGGTCGATGGAATCGTTTGAACATTGTCGGTGTCGTGCTGCTGCAGTCATGGTCGACAAGGAGGGAGAAAAGAGAGGAAAATGAAGAAGAATCGAGTGAAATATTTTTTAACGTGTGTGTAATTCATACATTACACTCGAATGATGACGTTGTCAAAAAAGTTAGCTTTATTTTGAATGCATGGATTAGATCGACAATCAGCCCAATATTTTAGGTCATCCGTACAAAAATCTCAATCGGATTAGAGATGGCATGCTCGTCAAAAATATTTTTTAAAAGAAACAAACAATAGTGTAAGATGAGAGCTTTTTTTTATAGGAATTTTACATCAGAGTATGTAACATTTTAAGCCTTTACTTTTAAAAACCATAAATATTCATAGATTTTTAATACTATATTAAATAACGATGAAATAACTAACACGTAATATTAATAAAATATTTGTTTTTAAATTATATAATTTTGATTAAAATACCATTTTGGTCGTGTACTTTGAGTTTCATTTTATTTTAGTTTATGTACTTTCAATAAAACTTGAAATTAGTTCATATCGTTAATTTTAAGTTAATTTTTTTAATTGGTTAAATAATAATAATAAATTTCATTCAAGAAAAGACACAATGTGAATATATTTCTAAAATTTTTATAGAAGAAAAACTAATAGAGACTATTTTCTTAAGAAAAAATTGACAATAAACTAACAATAGAGACCGATTTTAAGCTTTATTGAAAGTACATGCACTAAAATTGGACATTTGAAAGTACAGAGACTAAATAGAATAGAGCCCAAAGTACATGGATCAAAATAGTATATTAACCTATAATTATGGTAGGAATAGGAATCGAGGCTAGGTCGGGGCGAAAAATGCATTATTCGTCCTGTCCATGTCTCCATTCCTAATTAAAACAGGATTTTACACCTTGTTCTAAACGGTCCCTATGAGTTTTTGTATGCGTGTAGAATTTTGACACATGAAAGAGGAATTAAATTAAAGCAACTTGCTTTATAGCAAGTGGGAGGGCTTAGCTTAGATTGATAGCATACTAAAAGAAAAGTTCAATTTATATTTAGTGAATGAGATATTTTTCAAGTACAAGATTCTCACTGCACAACAAGAATGACATAAGAATGGAAGGACAAAGGGATTATTATTTATAAAATGCAACTTGATAGGGAATTTGCAAAAGTGGTGCCACTTTGGCAACAAATTGGTCATTTTAAATAATTTTCAAGGTCACAAAGTTCTTCAAATTGGTCATGAAAGCCAGATTATCGGATCTTCACATTTGAAATTTTGTTTCTTGATTTTTGGCTTTTTGCTTCTTTATTTATAAGTTTTTTGTTTTTTAAAAAAAAATCTAATTTTATATATGGGTTTTTGTGTGAATATATGATTAAGTTGATTTTTGGCTTTTTATAAGTTTTTTTTTTTAAAAAAAATAATCTGTATCTATATATGAGTTTTTGTGTGAATATATGATTGAGTTATATATGTATATAATATATATATATATAAAGAAATTAGTTTGTAAAATATTGAAAAGTATAGTAATTTTATGAATAGGGTTAAAATCTTCTGTTATATTGTTTCCAAAAAAATTTCGTCTGTTATATGGAAAATCTCATTAACATTTTGGTTTAAATTTCATTTTAGTCCATTAACTTTCAATATTGGTATTTTTGGTTTCTAAACTCTCAATTTTTAAAAAAAAAAAAATCATTTTAGTTTAAGTTGCTATTTTGTTAGTAATTTTTAAACATATAGATTAGATGGTTCTAACAGTGTATTAATGTGTTGATATAAACATATATTGGAGCTACATAATTTAGTTAAGGCATGTATTAAATGAGTAGATTTTAAGGGAAAGAGTAATAGTAAGGATAAAAAAGGTCAATTTTCTAAAATTTGAACAAAATAAAATGAAAAGTTAAAGAATCAATATAAAATTTATACCATTTTTTGAAAACCAAAAGTACCTTTTCAATAGATGATTTTAACCCCACCTACCTAATAGAACATTTAAGTTTGTTTTTGCCTCTTAGTAAAATCATCGGTTAGATATTAATTCGAACATAACTCAATAGATAAAGTCATTTATAGGGAATCGATGGTTCAAGTTTCACCTCGTAAATGTTGAACTAAAAAAAAAATGTATACTGAATAAATGATATCACAAAAAGATATTTTTAAAATATGATTGAACGTACCTTATTTTAAAATATATAATATATATAAATGGACTATGGAGGAAAATCTTTGCCTTCCTATTTTACCCTTAAATTTTTTGTAAATTTCTAATTTTCATCAATTTAACCTATATAATTCTTATGAAATATATTTATTTAGATTTGGTTTATTTCCTTCTTTTTTTTCTCCTAAAATTAATCTCTTTGAAGAACACTAGTGAATTACTCATCAGGCAACAAACTATCTTATTATATCACTTCTTTATCAATTTTACTACACAACTATTATTTCAGTTACATTATATGTATTTTAATTTTAATAATCCATTTTTTCTTTATTAGATTTCTCTATTTCATTACTTTTTAATTCTATATCAAATATTTGCTATTTAAATTCAATAAAGAGTATATTCACCCAAATATGAAATTTCGCTGTAAAAAAATTATGTTTCAAAGATTTTAAACCATGTATAACACATTTCATATTAATTCTAAATTAACACAAAACAATATATATAGTTGTAAACACTATATTTTTAATAGTTTCATTAGAAGAGGGAGATTTCACATGCATTGCATGTATGTTTTAACTAATATATGAAAAATCATTGATGCTTATTTCTTTGTTTTTGTTTTCTTTAACATGAAAAAGGAAGGCAACAATTTTATCGACAATCTTAATTGTTTTTATTGAATTTGTGCCTCGTGGTGTATGAAGTCATAATTGAAAGCTAGTTCCTTTATTTTTGTTGTTGTCAAATTTTGGATAGGAGAAATCTCACCTAACCTTCACGTGACAATGACAGTAAATTTGTATTATTGGGGGAAGACCGTAGCCTACAAGATAAGAAAAACTGGGACATCGGTGTGGACATCGGTGTGCTATAGGCCACACAGATTCCAATGCTTAAGTCAGAGAGGTTCTTTAGAGAGAATTAGGTAGTTCTATGAGAGTTTTGGAGGCTGAAATGAATTTACCTTGCTCTCCTAAGAGAGAGCTTAAATACATGCATTCCTAGGATTTTTTTGTGGGTTTCCGTCTTCGAATGGGGAAAGGAAATATTGAATTGGGTTGTACCGAGGGTACACCGCCCATGAGGGACCGAGGCAAGGCCCAAAATTGGGCCCGAGCCGACCATGAGCTTGGGCCGAAGCCCATGCCCGTTTCTTCTCTCTCATGTTGGGCCAATCCTCTGTCGGTTTCGGTCTATTTTGACTTTGTATTGGGTTTCTTTCCTCGTTTGGCCCTTCGCTGTAGCCCTTTAGCTAGCCCATTCTTATTGGTCCCATTTCACCCATAACAATTTCTATCAAGTATATATAGTTGAGATCAAGGAAGAAAATAATATTTATGGACTAATTGAACGATGATTTTTGTCTTTGAAAAGGTCATTTATTACTTCTTTTATGTTTTTAACTACTTTTTCAAAATATTTTTAAAACCCTCAGTCAAGTTTGGGGAGAGAAAACTAATTTTCCTTTTTAAATATTTGACTAAGACTTAGAAGTACTTTTTTAAAAGTACGAATATGGAAGAATTATTTATTATTATTTTTTTTTTTGGAGGATATGAACTTTGATTTTTTTTAATCTTATACATTTATCTTTTCACTCATTTCAACGTGCCTCTTCACTTTTTTTTTTTACCACCACCTAAATTTGTGGGTTGGATATTATTACTTTTAATTTTTTCTGTTAATGTCTTCATGAGAAGGAATGGAAGTAACACCAACTTTCCTACAATTTCTCTCCCTCTCCCTCCCATAATTCTTCATCTTCTTCGGTTTCCACATATAACTCCTCCATCTTGCCTTTTTATATTTTAAAATAAATAGATAAACTTAATCATCAACCCCAAAACCAAAATGTAAAGGCAAACATTCAAGGTAATTTCTTAATTCATTTTCTTCTTCTTACTCTAATTTGCTGTTGCACCTATTTATTTATTTATTATTATTATTATTTATAGATATGGTTGTGTGTATTTTTTCTTCTTTCATTTTTTTAATAGAGAAATACTAGATTCGAACATCTTATAACACAACTTAGGTACTTCTTCAACTGAAATGATAAGAAGTATTTGATTCAAACTCACACAAGCGCTCCAATGTTGTCAATTTCTTGAAGGCCACCAATAGTGATAATGTCAATTACATTTACAGTAATTGTCACCAAATCAGAATGAATGAGGAAGTCTTCATTGTTTTTTTTTTTTTTTGTTGCTTTATAAAATTTAATTTTTTTTATCATCAAATATTTAATTTTTTTATTCTTTATAAAAATATATTTTTAATCCTTATATATATTTTTCAAAAATTATATGTATACTACTAATATTTATATCAAACATAAGTTCTATTACAAGTCATATTGATGCCATTATGAATCCATTCCCTATTTTTTAGTTTTTGATTTGTGATTCATTAGTTAATTTTTGAATTTTGAAATAATACAAAAAGAAAATAAAAAGAATATACTTTTGTTACTGTGGAGTTGATTTACATATGCATAAAAATTTCGAACATAGATAGATGTTAGATGCCATTGTTGAAAAAAAATATTAAATTTGGAAACAAATTCAAAATTTTTATATGTAATATATAATTATTAAAAATAACAATATTGACAAATAATTTTTTTATACTAAATCTAAAGAACTAAAGAAAAACCTTTACAATTTTAAATATTAATAAAATATTTTTAAAAAATTGAACAAAAGTAAAATAAATATAATAAACCTAAACAACTAAATAAAAACATTTGCAATTTCAAATAATACAAATAAAATATTTAAAACTTTCTGGCAAAAAATAAAATAAATATAATATTTTAGACACCCAAAAAAGAATGTATACATAGTTCAAGAAATTAATTTAAATGCATTCATAAAACTGAGAATGAAAAACGTGATTATAAAATGTTTTGTTAATTTCTATAAAGTAATCCTAAAATCTATCACTTTATTTTTAATTACAGTTAATAATATAATTTCCAAAATTTCATAACTTTAAAAGTTAAATAATCTTTAAAAATAAAAGTATTAAAATAAATTGAAATCAATATTTTAGATGCATTTATAAAATTGACAAATTAAAAGAATGTGAAAAGTTAGAATGATAAAAACTTGAATATAAATTTTTTTGTCAATTTAGTTTAAAAATGAATTATAGGTTTTGAATGTACTTTTAATTATAATTAATAATGGAAGTAAAAAAATCTACAAATTTAATAATTAATACATTTTTAAATTAATAAACGTATAAAAATACATTGAAAATAATAATTTAAATGCATTCATTAAAATAATGATAAGAATGTAAAAAGTTAGAATATAAAAAATGTTGTTAATTTATTTCTAAAGTTTAATTATGACATTTATGACATTATCTTTAATTATGAATTTTAAAATTTTGGAAATTTTAATAATTTTGCAACCTTTTTCAATCCTTAAAACAAGATAAAGAGTTATCTTCATTTATTTTTCTAAACAGAATTGTGTCATATAATTTTAGTTTGTTTTTGTTTCTTCTTGAAATTTCTTTCTCCCTATAGCCTAATAATTTAGAGCATTAAGTATTTTGTAAGAATGGTAAAGTTATGTTTTCTTAAAAAACTACATTACTTTATAAATAATTTATTTTATTGTAAGTATAAAAAATCTAATATTTTATACACACTCAACTTTATAAAAAATTAAATTTCATATATACTAAAATAAAATGAAAATATTATTAACATGATGAAATAAAATAGAAATACCATGTGCAAAGCAAGTTTTAAAAGACTAATTATTAAAAAAAAAAAAATTGAACATGATCAAAATGACTATCAAATGGCCCTTAAGAAAAAAAAACATTACAACAATAGAAATTGGGATATCAAGATCATTGAGAGTAGCCAATTGGAGCCCACCAAAGATTTTGTGATGATTTAGAGAGTGTTGATAATTAAGCCATTCATAGGAATGTCTGTAGGGGATTGCTACCTTTTTTTAAACAATGGGTGGCTTTGTACTTAAATGTTTTTTTGTGCATGAAAGGGACATCTAAATATCCCTTATCATTGATAGTTATTTCTTGGCCAATTTTTCATTAATCAAATCAAATTTTCTTACCTTTGATCTCACCATATCAAACATAATAGGGTAAGACATGTCATAAATCAAATTACACCACTACACAAAATGATCATGTCAATTTTCTCTGTCTCCTTTTTTTTTAAAAAAAATTATGATATCACTCATAATTTCTTATAATTTTATTTTGTTTATGTGGTAAATTAGGTTTTAGAGATCTAATATCATATGCAATTTTTAAAATTCAAATATAGTTTAAATCGTTTCAAATACCCATTTGCAAATTCACAAAGTATGCCTTCCATCTGTTATCTTCAAAGGGATTGGTATATATAGCAGTCGACACAATCGAATAATCCAACGATTCTTTACACTCTCAAGATTTTATGATATGTTTGTAAATCATGTTTAAAAAAAACTTTTTATTTTAAAAATAAAAAACAAATTTTTAATATATAGAAAATTTGTTTGATAGGATAATTTTATTGCTTCTAATTTATGTTTTTTTCTTTTATATTTAGTTAAATTTACTACACATATATAATCATTCGTTAATTTTTAAACACAGCTTGATCTTATTTTTAAAGTTAGTAAATAATAAATAAATAAATATATGCTAAAGTGAGCATACCTAATTGGCATATACCTTCGACCAAAAGATCAGATGTTTGAATCTTCCTATTTCAAATGTTTCAAAAAAGAAAAGAAAAGAAAAGAAAATATACAATAACAAAAATATCCTTTCAAACAATATTTATAATTAAAAAACAATAGTAAACATTAAAAAAAAAAAAAAGAAGTAAATTCATAAACAATTTTAAACAATAAGGGTGTGTTTGATGAGTCATCTAAAAACAAGAATTTGAAAACAAATTATTTAATGAAAAATAGAGTTATATTCTATACAAAGTTTTAAATGTCTATGTCGACGGAAATGTCGAAGTCTCAATTTTATGGAAATGTCGATGGAAATATCGATAAAATGACGATGTCAATGGATATTTCTGGAAAAAATTTAAAAACAAAAAATTAAAAAATATATATTTAAATTAATAAATGAACATTTTACACTTTTTAAATGAGTTAAAATACTTGTTACAATATTATATTCACATTAAGTTACATTTTCTTACTATTGTTTTTTAATATTTCATCAATTTTGTACGGTATAGTGGAAATGTTGATGACGAACCCATGGACATGTGAAAATATCAATGGAAATATCGACATGTCGATGAAAATTTAATACCATGATTCTATATATTAGTACAATAGGGGTTGGGGGGATTTGAACCACGGACCTCATGATCATTAACACTTTTAATATGCCAGTTGAGCTATACACTCTTTAACAGTTATATTCTATATTTTCACTGTTTTTAAAACGTGTTTGGTAACAAACTCAAAAATTGAAACTCGATTTAATATAGTTTATTATTGAAATTGTGTTGGTAACATTTTAAAAACAATGACAATAGTGTGTAATTAAAAAACATTTTGTTCGTTCTCAAAATCTATTAATATATTTAATGTGTAAATTTTAAATAATTAAATATTTTATAATATTCCA
The DNA here is from genome assembly GCA_033996785.1 of Trichosanthes truncata. Classification (NCBI taxonomy): domain Eukaryota; kingdom Viridiplantae; phylum Streptophyta; class Magnoliopsida; order Cucurbitales; family Cucurbitaceae; genus Trichosanthes; species Trichosanthes truncata. Next base: position 37,410,244 of record JAWPNB010000004.1, on the reverse strand, counting down.
TAAGTTTACTTTTAAAAAGTGAGATAAATTTACAATATAATATTATTGTACATTAATCAAACCTTATATCATAACAATCTTAGTCATTATATAGTCTTACTACTTTACACAAAGACATGTTTATGTAATTCATCATAGAAAACTATCCAATAAATTTTTTGAGTGACACAAAATCTTACATATAGCTAACTCTTACATGCACAAATAGATTATCATATTTCAAGTTTTTGTCCCATCTAAGAAAAGAAAAATGAAGCATACATGTGGAGTGTTCGTGCAGTGGCAACAATAGAAAAGAAGAAACTACATTATTGTTCAATGCAATAACACATAAAATGGAAGGATTTAAAAGATTGAACAATAAATAAATAACATGATACCAGGCGACCAAATGAAAGTGAACAGCCCCAAGCAAATCTTCTAGAAGTCATCTCTAGGAACAAGATCCTCTTTCAATCCAACGTTCTAACTCGTCGACATCCCGCAAAGACGAAACTCACTCAAAATGAAATAACTTTATTAGATTATCCACTAAAAAAATAATTTTCTCATTGTCATTGCATCTCAAATGGAGCAAAATGGTAGGTTTGAACCCTCATCATATTTAAATTGCAATATTAAAAAAATGAACCATAAATAAGATTCATGGTTAATTGTATTTCAACAAGGTGTGGTTAGATTCCTATGAATTCTCCAATATATATTGTGTTTCTGTCATTATTATATAATGTGCACCTTTTTTTTTGGAGTTCTTGCACCACTTTCTTATTGCATTTGCAATTGTCCAATCATTTCAACAATAATAATAATGAAAAGATGCATAAAATGAAAAGAATCCCAAATTTAAACTATGGCTAAATTGAAATTAATATCATAATGATCCCACTCATTTAGGCTAATATGCTTCCCAATAAAAATCTTTCTTTAGAATTTCACATATTTTAATAATGGTAATTTTGCTATTAATTTATTCCCTTTTTTTACTCTTGTTGTCAAAGTGAGATAATGCAATGCCCACTCATTTTGGAGAATATACCTTCAATGAATTTTACTACTTTTTTCCTTTGTTTAATCATTGCCATTTTTATCTTGTTCACATGGTTCATTCAACCATTTGTAGAATGAATTTTTATAAAATAACATACAATTAACGGTTCTTGATTTTTCCTTTCACAAATTAAATTGCATTTGTTTTCTTTGTTCTCTTAGTTTCAATCTAGTTTCTTTTACTTCAAAACTTTTTATTATCATTCTTTAACTAAAACTTATCCAATGTCCCTAACATTGGTAAAGATTAATAAAAGTCCGGTAAGACAAGTTATTTATAGTTTACATTCTAAAGGAAGTAATCACAAAAAGTCAATAGATATTATAAGCTCCACTCTATGATAGTATTAGCCTTAGCTAGGCTGCTTTCCATTATTTCGTCAATATAACTCCTTTAATTCCATTTAAATTCATGTTTTTTAGCCAATATGACTTTGTCAGACCTTTATGTATTAAGATAAAATAATAGTGAAAGGATTTATCCAATTTTTGTGAACAAAACTATTAAGTGAATCTATTAAAATAATATCAGTTGATGTTTAAAATATATTTTCTTTAACTTTTAAAAAAAATGAAAGACAAGATAGGGACATTATAGAATTAGAGAACGAGATGGAAATGTAATATTTTTTATATAGAGAGTATAAAGTTGGTTATCAAATCATACCAAACATAGATATTGGTAATTTACTTAATTCAAATTGTTTAAAAAGAAATATAATTATCCAAATCTATTATTATTAAATTGCTATTTTTAAAATAGAAAGTAGGATTGTAAAGGAAGGTTGACAAAATCGATTAAACTAATTGAACTTGTCAATTTAGTTAGAACTAACTTGATTTGAAATTTTAACATTTAAATCAAGTCGAACCGAACCGATTATGCGACTATATGAAAATATTTGGACAAATCATCTTCAGATTTCGTGTGAAATCTAAGTCTAACTAATTGTTTTCAAATTAGTTTTGTTTTTTTTAATCACTTTATATAAATTATTGCATAAATGTGAGACTATAAGTTGTCCAAATTGTCAGGCAATAGAAGGTAAGAATTTCGTACAACTCGTCAGCTCTGCCAATCAACGATATCATCTCGCGAGAAGTTGAAAATTTTAACCAAAAATTAAATTTAAATTAAATAAAAAACCCTTTGTATCGCTGTATCATGACGCCACCACAACGCGCGCAACATGTGCTTCTCCTCCACTCTCCTCTCAAGCGCTCTCTCCGGCGCGTGGACGCGTGACTTAACAAAATCCCTCCACGTGGCACATAACTCTGGTCCAACAAAGCCTGTGGTCCCCTACTTGAAAGGACATGCAACTGGTTCTAAACTTTTAAAAAGTTCCTATTTTTTTTTCCAAAATTTTAAAAAGAGAAATCAAAATTCCCACCAACCAGAAACCTTATCTTTTTATATAATGAGACAAATTATGTTTCATTATTTTGAACAAAAATTTAATGTAAACAATAAAAAGAATAGCTGTCAAATTTTCACACAGTATTGTTTATTTATTCATAATTTAATTTGTTGAGACGTGCTAAAGGTTTTCACCAAAACGTGTGAGCATTGAATTCCTTTTATTATTATTTTTTTCCTTCTAATTGTGCTATTTGATTTTTTTTTTTAAATGTTGATTTAGATCGATTTTAATTTATCGACTGCTTTATTTAATTTAATTGAATACCTATGTCGTTTTAAATAGTTGACCTTATATTTCCTATTATAACTAAATTACATTTTAGTTCATACATTTTCATTTTTTGTGTTTATATTATTTTTAAATTTCAAAACAAACAATTTCAGTTGGATAAATATTTCAGCTTTTAATTTTATACATGGACATTAAGGGCACATTAGATAACGTTCTCGTTTCTCGTTTTCTATTTCATGTTTTAATTTCTTGTTTCTTGTATCCTGTTTTTTAAAAACTAAAAAGAGAAACATGTTTGATAACTATTTTTGTTTCTTGTTTCTTTTAAAAAATGAACATAAACAGACATGTGTTTGATAAATGTTTCTTGTATCTTATTTTTTAGTAAAAATAAAATTTAGTACATATAATATAATAAAACATATAACATGCATTAAAATAAATATAAAACAATTATAAAGAGTATTTTATTCAGGCCCAACACAAAATTAATAATAATAATAATAATAAATTTTATCTTTCAAATGTTGTTCAAATTTGATTTACAATATCATCTCTCACTCCAATCAATTCATCATAAATGATTTGGCTTACACGAGTTAGTTCAATTAAACTAATTTGTAAATTGTCTAAGGTTAGATAATCGAGCATACCCACACTCTTTAATTTAATAATAAACTTTATTTTTATTTTTTCTTTAAAAATGCATTAGTTAATAATACACGCAAGTAAAATCAGAAAAAATGAGAGAGAATATATATATATATATATATATATATATATATATATATATATATATATATATATATATATATATATATATATATATACATTTAATAATATACATTTAATAGTAAACATGAAATCTATAATTATTTTATTTAATTAATAAAACATAAAATCGTACCAAAAGGGAAAATAATAGAGATTTAAATAGAAAATAATAACTAAAAGCTTGTTAATGGAAATTTAAAAAAAAAATGAGAGAGAAGAGAAAAACATAAACGAAAAGAAAAAGAAAAAAAAGATAAGGAACTATTAAAAGAAAAAATATTGTGATGGAAGAGAGAGAAAGAAGAGAGAAGAGAAAGAAATAATTGAAAAAATAAAAATAAAAAAGAAGAAAAAAATGAAAAGATAAAAAAGTATTAAAAGAAAAAAATAGAATGGAAGAGAGAGAAAGACGAGAGAAGGGAGAGATGAGTGTAGAAAAGGAAAAGAGAAATAGGAATAGGTGCATGAAACATGAAAAAAAAAATAGAAACAGAATTTGAGAAACTACTTTTTGTAGTTTCTAAAAATTTGTCATCTTTTAGAAATGTTTCTAAAAATTTAAAAACAATAAACAAAATGTTTTATCAAACATGTCTGTTTCTTGAAAAATGAGAAACATGAACAAGAAACAAGAAATATGAACGTTATCAAATGAGCCTTAATTGTTTTTTATTTTCATCTTTTCAAAAGTTAGAGAGACAAAGTGATAGGTTATAGAGAGAAAAATATGTAGAGGTAAGAAAAAAAGTTTAGAGAAATAGAGGGAGTAAATTTAGAGAGATATAGAAACAAATTTAGAGCAAAGAAAAGTTAGACAGAGACACATTAAAGAGAATAATAGTTAGTTGACAAAAAAAGATAATAATAATTAGAGAAACAAAATGAAAATAGAAAAATAAAAATTTGACTAAAAATTTAGAGAGATAAGGAAAGTAGATGGCAAAAAATATGTTAGAGAAATAGATATATATTATATAAAGTGAGGACAAAGTTATAGTGAAAAAATATAGAAAAAGAAAAATGAGATAGATATATGTTTGAGAAAAAAATAGAGGAAAAGAAAAGTTGTGGAGGGGAAAATTTTAGAAAGAGAAGTGTTAGAGAATGAAAGATTAAGTCGGGAAGAAAAAAGTTTGAAGAAATATTAAAATCTTAGAGATATAAATCAAAACAGATTTTGACAGAATATAAGAATACATATATAAAGAGAAAAATTTAAAGATGCTACGAAAATGAGAAAGAGGTTTGATGGAGAGATATGTGTCAATAAGAGAAAAAGATTAGAGAAGAAAATGTGAGAATTTGGAGAACCTAATCCCTTTTTAGAAACAATTTTTTTAAAAAATTTGCTTCCAAATAAAAGATGTTTTTACAAATTTGTTTGAAGACTAAAAACTAACCTAGTTATGCTAATATGAGCATAGTTGTTAACTGACATAAAACATATACCATCGACTAACTTGATTAAGAGGTCAAATGTTTGAATTTTCCACCTCACATGTTGTTGAGCTCAAAAAATAAAAAGAAAACTAGGTGTTGAGTTCGAATCCTTTGAAGAATTTTTGTTGAACAAACTAACATCAAAATATATTAAGCTCTCTGATACAAAGTTTTGAGTCTGTCACTGATCTTAGTTTGTCCATTTTGTAAAATAACTTTATTTGGTCCGTGTCATTATTATTATTATTATTATTATTTCTTTTATAATAGATAGATAATTTGAGCTAGGTAGCTAATTATGATTTAAAAAGTTAAATTAAACTTAGGTTAGCTCCATGGTTTTACCTATTAATTAATTTAGACTTAGGCTGGCCTTATTATTATTTTTATTAATTACACTAGTGGACATTTTTATTAGATGTTTTCTTGATTAATTTAAGGTTAAAAATACCATCATGGTCTTAATACTTCAAGTTTTATTCTATTTTGGTCTTGAAATTAGTCCCTCGAAGTTAATGTTTAACGAAATTGATTAAATAATAATAATAATTTCCGTACAATAAAAGATATCATGTGAATATGTTTCCAAAATTCATAAATGAAAAACTAGTAGAGACTAATTTTTTTTTGAAAAATTTAACAATAAACTTACTGTAATGACTAATTTTAAGATTTACCAAAGGTGCATAGACTAAAATAAAATGAAACTCAAAGTAGACCCACATGATATTTTAACCTTAATTTAATAATATAAAATGATGACCTATATATTCAATTTTGTATTTAATAGGTTGTTGCACTATACTCTTACTACTTTACATATACCATGAATGTCAACTTAAACTTAACTTGAGTCACTTCTTTATTTGAACAATAACATTTTTATAAAAACAACATGATATATTAATATGATACATAACGATAAATCAACTTTTGTTTTAAATTTAGTTTATAAAATTTATAAATAAGAAAAAGAAATTTAATATATAATTAAACTTAAACTAAATTGTGAAAAAAAAAATGTATGTAAAGACAATATAAGGAACCAGATTTTGCATGGAAGGCGCATTAAACCAAAGTTTGAAAGGCAAACAACATATTTAAGAATATAAGAATCAAAAAGTTTGCAAAGAAAGGAAAGATTATTCGATCCTAAAAAAAAAGATTATTCGTATTTAATGAAGAATGATCTAACCTCTAAAATGTACATGTGAGTGGTGTGATTTAAAATAAATATTTTAAAAAAGGAGATTGATCAAGTGAAATTGTTTTGTATTTTATAGAAATTAGGATGACAACAACCACCTTTTTTATTCATTACCAACTAAATATGAGTTAAAATATTTTTATTAGTGAAAAATTGCCATAGCTAAATTAACTCAGGTTGAAATAGCACCTAAAAAACTCAAGAACAAGTTACTAATTATATAGTTTAAATATTTTTTCTCAAAACATCTTAAAAAAAAAAGTCTAGAAAATGAAGTCCACCCAATAAAAATTCACCAAATTCATTTCATTAAGTAAATTTAAAAGTAAGAAATTAAATCTATATTACATTTGTGTTTTAAATTTCTATCGACATTTTTATATGTCCATGAGTTTGGCATCGTCATGAGAGTTAAATTGATATTTTTATTGTATCGTAGAAAAATCGACTAAATGTAACAAAGGTTTAATAAAATATCATTAATGTGGACTTTTAAAAATGGTAAAAGTTTATTTGTTATTTAAATATTTTCATGAATTTTTATATTTATAATTTTTTTCAAAAACATCTAACTACATTAACATTTTATCGACATTTTCATAAAATTAACACCTCAACATTTTCCACTCCATCCACATTTAAAACCTTGGATTACATTACAAATGTGTCCTAAATTATGTTTGGAAAAAAATAATTATCTACAAATCTATTTCTTTTTACTTTTAGAAACAAAAAACAAATAATCTTACGAAAAAAAACAAAGAAAAAGTTGGGGCATCAAAAGTGGGCCCCACTGTCGACACTCAAATCCAATCCGTTAGGGAAAGCATCAATACCTAGCGAGTGAGACTCTTTTAACTTTTTGGGAAAAATTAAAAAAAAAAAAAAGTGAAAAAAAGAATCGCAATAACTCGGAGATAAATACCACGAATCGCGAAAAAATCGGCGATAATTATTCAGCAAAACGAGATAACGCCGATTAAATGCGAACCGAAAGCGACTGTACGAAAAGAGCTGTGGGATGAGAGAGAGAAAGAGAGAGGAGAGAGAAAGTAGGGGACGACTGGACGTGTGTTGCGAATATTCACTAGATTTGAATTAGTGGTTCGAATCCGCAACACGCTTCTTAATTGCTCTTATCTTGCAGAAACGATAAGTACTTGTACTTATCGATAAGTAGATTAACAGATCCAAGAAGTTATCGGAATTGGTTATCAAAGTTTGTCACTGATAGGCATGTAGAAAAAGAGAGACCCCTGTACAACGCATCGAAGATAGCGAGACCAAGTCCTCTTCTCTCTCGTCTCTGCAGCCCTCTGAAACCCTAGAATTCCTTGGAATTCGCTCCGAGTGATGCCTGAAAGCTCCATGATTCTTTGTATTTCGAGGATTTCCGGTAAGTCTCAGCATAGATTTGGTTGTTGCGTTTGATATTGGACCGGATTCGGGCGTGTTTGGTGGGAATTTGAACTCTCAGCTTCGAGGTTCGGTGGTGGTTTGGTTTCTGGACGGTGAGGTTTTGGTTTTTGAGATTATCAGTGGGGATAAATGTCGTCTTTAAGCAGAGAACTGGTGTTTCTCATACTTCAATTCCTCGAGGAGGAGAAGTTCAAGGAATCGGTGCATAAGTAAGTTTATTTCTCTATATTTCTCCGATAATTGTTTGTTGGAGTCGTTGAATTTAGTTGTAATGGAATTTTACACGAAGATGGGGAGTAGAACTTGTGAATCCGAATTATATGTTCGTTCGGTGTGCGTGTTGAATAAATGTTAAAACACATTACTTATTGTTGCAGCCCGGTTTCTCTTCTGGCAAGTGTATGCTTGGAGCATATTTGATTTAATTGTTTTTAGTGATATTCCGTTTTTCTTTTTCTCTATCGAGAAATTTTAATTAACGTTTATATGTGATGTCTGGTTGTTGGAAAAAATGGTGGGGAAGGGGAATTTTTTTTTCTTCTAGCTGACCTTGTAGCATGTGGTACTTCAGAATACTGGCATTCTGTTTCGCATCAATAGATGTTAAAAGATATCTCGGATTTAGTTTTTTAATGTCCGTTGCATGTTAAGTAAAAATTTCTGTTGCTAGAAAGCGGAGAGAAATGACAATTGAAATGCGATGAAATGAAACCAAAAGATTTCCTTTATAGCCAGATGCTTTCTATTATTATTACTTTTGCTATTACTATATCGAGGTTATTCACCTTCAATATTAGCATTATTGATTATTTTGTGGCATTTATTTCCTCCTTAAATTGAATTGTTTTGAATTTTGCTGATCTTTTGTTTGAGGAAATAATTCTTTATGTATAGGCTTGAGAAAGAATCTGGGTTTTACTTCAATATGAAGTACTTTGAGGATAAAGTTCAGACTGGAGAATGGGAGGAAGTTGAAAAGTACTTATCTGGATATACAAAAGTTGATGATAACAGATACTCTATGAAGATATTTTTTGAAATAAGGAAGCAAAAGTATCTTGAAGCCCTTGACCGGTACTTGAGCTCTTTTTCTAATTCATGCACACATGTACAAGAATTTTATTTTTTCCTGTTTCAGGAACTTTAACTCTCTTGTTGTAAAAGGAATGATGTATAACTTGTCCTGTTTGATGATGTTGAAGGAATGACAAGGCGAAGGCTGTGGAGATATTGGTAAGCGACTTGAAAGTTTTCTCAACATTTAATGAGGAGTTGTACAAAGAAATTACACAGCTTTTGACTCTTACTAATTTTAGGTAAGTTATTGCACACGTATTATTAATAAGGAATCAACGTTGATTCAATATCCTTCCTTTATATAGGTGATATGAAAGAAAAATGATTATGTTACTGTACATCCTGTTGAACATAGATTGCTGTAAAAAAATGGCTTGATGAAATTATTTATAACTCTTGGAATGAATTTATTAATTTCTTGGGCTTTTATTTACCGAGTGTTGCTATTTCTTTGACTAAATTATTGCCAGGGAAAATGAGCAGCTTTCTAAGTATGGTGACACAAAAGCTGCTCGTAGTATAATGTTGATAGAGCTGAAAAAGCTTATAGAGGCCAATCCTCTTTTCAGAGACAAGCTTGTCTTCCCAACCTTGAAGTCGTCAAGATTACGAACACTCATCAATCAAAGGTCAGCATCTTAGTTGTTGGTGGTGGGGAGGTTTTGTTGGAACTTCCACCTTAAGTTGGTAGTGCTTTATCAGAAAAAATGTTTGTTGAGCCAATTTAATGATATGCCCTGCAGTTCTTAGTCTTTGTGCCTTCGCTTTGTTGTGGCTCAGATTCTTCTATTCTATCTCCCGTCCAAAAAAAAAAAAAAATCTTTTATCTCTATGGATATGGATTTGGATCTTTGGCATTGAACTTTGCTTCTTGATTTCACTGATATATTTTAATGTAAAAATTGCCTCCAGAGAAAATTAAACTCCTTTTGACTCTAATGGGCAACAGCTGTCTTTTGACTATTATATGAGCAACAAAGGCTACAACACTGAATCATAAAGCTTTAGAAAATAATGGTAGCTGAAGATGCTGTGGTACTTGTTTTCTTAAATCCATACCATTGATAATATTTAGTTGATGCAGCTTGAATTGGCAGCATCAGTTATGTAAGAATCCACGTCCAAATCCTGATATCAAGACTTTATTCATGGACCATTCATGTTCGCCACCTAATGGTCCTCTTGCACCAACACCTGTCAATCTTCCTGCTGCAAAACCTGCGCCCTATGCCCCCCTTGGAGCTCACAGTGTACGGTGTTACATATTACTATCCTTGGATACATCTAAATATCGAGTTATTTCTAAATTCCCTTTTGGTTTTTATAATCAAATAGCCATTCCCACCGACTGGAGCCGCAGCTAATGCCAATGCTTTAGCTGGTTGGATGGCAAATGCCTCAGCTTCTTCATCTGTCCAAGCAGCTGTGGTTACTGCATCATCCATTCCTGTTCCCCAAAATCAAGGTTTGATCTCTTCTTCAATTTGCTTACTCCTATCTCTTCTTCAATTTGAGTATATTAATTATATAGAGAGTGTTAAAGCAATGTATTTAAAATGAAGAGTTTTCTCCACCCTAGGATTGGCAGTAGTAGTTAAGTATTTATGGAAAATTAAGGGCACGTTTGGTTGGTGATAAAAAAACAATGAATTTAAAAACAAGAGATTTAACGGAAAATAAAGTTGTATTCCATGTTTCCACTATTTTTTAATATATGTTCAGTAGCAAATTTAGAATTTGAAAACAATGAAAACATGTAAATGGTGGTTAAAAATTTCACTTTCTAGGTCACAAAATCTAAATACAATCTAAAGATTATTTTCAAAAATAAACTTGCATAACAAAATTTTACTGAATTCATTTGATTCAATGAATTTGAGAACAAGAAATTGAATTTGGATAAGATACCAAACAAACACTACGGTTGGATTCGAATAGCTGGGAACCACATTCTTGAGGTATTAATCATATCATCAAGCTTGAGAAATCCGTGACTCCTTTTTGTTATCATATCATCAATTTACTAGCTATAGAGTGCTGTAATAGTTCCTAGTTTTGAGCTGTGTGTGCAGGAAGGCTAATTAAGTTCTAGGTAGAAACAAAGATTTTTGAAAAGCAGGCTCACTGGCTTTTTATGTTTTTATTTAAATATGCATGGTCGGAGCCCCCCATGGTTATTAGAAATAAAACATGTTTTAAATTCCAACTCTTCATTTGGTTTCAATCACATTTAGATTTCTCTGGAAACACTGGTTGGGTGTTATCCTCCTTCTAGGTCTGTTACATGCATAATCCATGATATTCAGGCTTTTTATCAGTTAATGAGAACATTGTATTAATTAAATAAGACACATTGTATTAATTAGAAACAAAGCAGTGGATCTCAGGATAGGTAGAAAAAAGCATCCTCCCAACTCAAAAGCCAAACGAGATTTTAAGGAAAGGTTTCCAATTGGCTGGAATCAAGGACAGTAATCCCAGAAGCTTTAGATGTTAAAAAAAAAAAAAAGGAGTTCAGTCCCGGAGCATGAAATAAAATATCCTCAATTCCACAATTCTATCAAGCCAAATAATTCAAGGGGAATTTGTACGGATGACCTCTTTTCACGCGCTTTAATGTCATTTGACCTGCATTATGAAATTAATGACATATGACTTTTTCTGTACTCCACAACTTGTCCAAATTACCGTGAGGGCAGCGTACTCTCTCTCTTGTATTCTCGTTCTCGCTTCCGTTTTTGCTCTTCTCTGAATTAATTTTATCTTATTTCTTTCTTTCCAATCTTTTCTTCTTCAATCTCGCTCTCGCTCTCTCACTCTTGCTCTCGCTCATTCTCGCTCTTCTTTGACTTAATTTTATATTCTTTTCAATCTTTTCTTCTTCAATCTCGTTCTCGCTCTCGCTCATTCTCGCTCTTCTCTGAGTTAATTTTATATTCTTTCTAATCCTTCTTCTTCAATCTCGCTCTCGCTCATTCTCACTCTCGCTCTCGCTCTTCTTTGACTTAATTTTATATTCTTTCCAATCTCTTCTTCTTCAATCTCACTCTCGCTCGTTCTCGCTTCTCCTTGACTTATTTATTTTCTTTTTTTTTCCGATCCTTTCTTCTTCAATCTCACTCTCGTTCCTCGCGATTATGAGCGAGAGCGAGAGCAAGACTCCTTGAGCGAGAGCGAGCATCTTTTAAGATCCAAGCTATTTTGCTGACGTGGCAAGCAAGAGCGAGAACGAGAATTAGTAGCAAGAGCGTGACCAAGTGAGACGACCTCATACTGCCCTCCTGGGTAATTTTGCCCGCATTGCCACGTCAGAATGGGTCGTATTTCATTATTTTCAGATGACATGTCCGATCGCATTAAAGCGCGTGAAAATGGGTCTTTCGTACAAAAACCTCATAATTCAACAAGCTTCCATAGTAGCATTAATGCAGAACAATTTTTAGGTTTTCTTTCCAAAGAGTAGCCTGTTAGAATTTACACCAGAAATTCTTGAATCTTGAGAGGACAGCACCACTTGAAACTTATTAAAATTTGCAACACTTCTATCAAACCTTTTTAATAAAGAGGCATTCATAGAAAACTTGTTCTTTGACCCCTCCTGTTGCACAAGCACAACACACCCCTAGGTAGAGGGATTTTAATTCTATATTGCCCTTGGATACTGATGACAACTTTACATCATTACCCAAGCAGTCTCAATTTTGAAACATGCAAGAGCTCCTCCAGCAAATCCTGGTATGGTTGATTATCAGAATCCTGAGCACGAACAACTAATGAAGCGATTGCGGTCTGCTCAATCTGTTGAGGAGGTAACTTTTCCCTGAATTCTTATATTATGGATGTAATTGCAACTCTTTATCTTCTTTAATTTGGTATCTTTGTGCAACTTTCAATGATTTAAGATTAATATTGGTCTTCTCATGTTCTCTATATATTTTTTAGGTCACGTATCCAGCACCCAGGCAGCAAGCTTCTTGGTCATTGGAAGACCTTCCGAGAACGGTAGCTTTGGCATTGCACCAAGGCTCCACTGTTACAAGCATGGATTTCCATCCTACGCACCACACTTTACTTCTTGGTATGATTGTGTATCATATGAACCAGATCGTGTTTGTTCTATATCCGATTTCTCAGTCAAAGTTTTGAGATATTTTTTTTTCCTTTCCTGTTTTATCTTCAACTATTGGGTCTTTTGGGCAGTTGGTTCTAATAATGGCGAAGTTACACTTTGGGAACTTGGTATTCGAGAGAGATTGGTTTCAAAGCCTTTCAAGCTATGGGATATGTCATCTAGGTCATTGGCATTTCAGGTTTTATTCTAATTTAGAGCTTTTGGTAGTCTAATCTTATGTTAATATTCTCTTTGGGAACATCAAAATTGTCCTATTTTATGTTAATATGTGGAATTTATTTGATGTCATGACCTGATATTGGCGTCTTACTGAACATGCATGCAGGCTGCCATTGTAAAAGACACAATATCTGTCAGCCGAGTTACTTGGAGTCCAGATGGGACTTTTGTTGGTATGTTCATTTTGACATTGGGAAAAATTGTTGCTATATCCATTGTCATGGATGACAGCCAATTATAGGTGCCCCATTGATTATCTCACTTCTTTTTGCTGCAGGGGTTGCATTTACCAGACATTTAGTTCATTTATATTCGTATAGTAGTTCAAATGAACTAAACCAACAATCAGAGGTTCGATTATACTTTATTTTTCTTTTACATATTTAACTTGATAACTTCTTATTCTATTAACCTATCATTTCTTCCCTTTCCAGATTGATGCCCACGCAGGTGGAGTGAATGACTTGGCTTTTGCCCATCCAAATAAACAGCTTTGTGTGGTAACTTGTGGAGAAGATAAACTCATAAAGGTAGAGAGATCATCACCCTTAATTTAAGAAATCTGTAATTCTCTCATTAAAAAAAAAAAAAAGAAAAAGAAATCTGTAATTCTGTATAACTTTTTCCTGGACAAACTTGTCTTTGCATTTAAGTTGAGAAATTGTACAGGTCTGGGATATAGGAGGACGAAAACTATTTACCTTTGAAGGGCACGAGGCACCAGTGTATTCCATATGTCCTCATCACAAGGAGAACATTCAAGTGAGTTCGTGCAAGATTCTTCCTATCCATGTTCTTCACTTTTTAGTATTTCTGCATGTCTCAAATGGATGAATGTAATTTTGTACTTCTTATTTAGAAAAATGGATAGAGGAGGTTATACCAGCTACTTTTATCTTTACTTTATGAATTCTACTTTAAATTGAGCTGTCAATGCACCTTGGGAGGAACATTTTAATTGTCATTAATACTTATCCTATTTGGGAGCTGCATAAATTCTAGATATCTGAGGTCATAGTCAAGCTCAGTATCTTCTTTTCTTTATTTTTCTTTCCTGAAATCCCGTCCATTAGTTTGTGTCAGGCCACAAAGCATGAAGTTACTGCAGGGGGACTGAGGATCATATGCCATGTGTATTTCTTTATTAATATGCATTTTACAACACCACATAGATGACTGCTCACAGCTTAATTTATATAGACATGTTACTGAACATGGTAGCAGTTGTGCTGGGAAAAGTTATTATGGACTCTTTTTTGGGTTCCTTGGAATTGTTCTGTGTATGATAAGTCATTCTTTGGATATGACTCATTTCGCTTTCACTGGATTAGGAATCTATAACAGGTGTAGCTGGGCGCGCACTTAATGGCTTCTAGCATCTTATGTAATTTGATAATAGCTATGCATTTGCACCAATGTACAAAGATCATCTCGACTGTTGGTGCAACTTCATTGGGAGCTTAATGTTACATTTTGACTTGCGTTTTTGCAGTTCATATTTTCAACAGCTCTTGATGGAAAGATAAAAGCATGGCTTTATGATCATATGGGCTCAAGAGTTGATTATGACGCTCCTGGAAAGTGGTGTACAACAATGCTTTATAGTGCGGATGGGAGTAGGTATGTAGTCATATTGATGCATGAAATGGGGAAAAATATTTAATTAATTTTCTTGTTATGTTTCGGATTGATTGTTGTTTCTGATTTCAATCACCTAGGTTTCTTTTTATGACTCTACAAAAAGGTGCTCACAGTTATGTGATTGTTCAACTTGGCTATTAAGATTCATTGAACTATAGAGTTTTTGTCATCATATCATCTCTCTCTCTAATTTCCCTCCTGTCCTACTACGTTCCGTCATTTTTCTCTCTTGCCTTGTTCTATTTCTGTAATTCAATTTTTGCTCAAATCCTACATTTCTAGGTTTTGTAGATCTCTGGATGGTTACAACTTTAATCTATGATTCTATTAGTTTAAGTTCCATGCTCTATATCTTTTGTTCACATTTATATTTCCTATTTTTCTATTGACTGTTTTTGAATATTGCATAAAACTTCATTATTATTTTTCCCTTCATTTTTTAGATTATTTTCCTGTGGAACAAGTAAAGATGGAGAATCTTATCTAGTTGAATGGAACGAGAGTGAGGGAGCAATAAAGAGGACATATGCTGGATTTAGGAAGAAATCAACTGGTGTTGTGCAGTTTGATACTACCCAGAATCACTTTTTGGCTGCTGGTGAAGATAGTCAGATTAAGTTCTGGGATATGGATAACACCAATGTTCTCACTTATACAGATGCAGAAGGTGGACTTCCGGTTAGTATATTTTCTATTATTTCATTTATAAAGCATTTTTATTCTAGGTTATCCTTGACATTTACGAATTAAGTTGTGCTTGTTCAGAGTCTTCCTCGCTTGAGGTTCAATAAGGAAGGAAATCTTCTTGCTGTTACTACGGATAATGGGTTCAAGATACTTGCTAATGCTGTGGGAATGAGATCATTAAAGGCAATTGAATCCACCACCCCATTTGAAGCATTGAGATCGCCCATGGACTCTGCCTTGAAGGTTCAGACCTATGCTCACTTTGATGTAATTATGGGATTATTCTTTATTTGATCTTATTTGTTTATTATTTTTTTCTGAAGAAACTCCTAATTTGATCTTTAAAACTCACAAATATGCACGTTTAGGTCTCTGGCACATCTGCCGTTGCAAGTGTTAGTCCTGTTAATTGTAAAGTAGAAAGAAGTTCCCCGGTCAGACCTTCTTCAATTATCGTAAGTTATGTTTGCCTTTTTTAAGTTTGTAGCTTTTTCTTGTATCCTACTCAGTTTTAGCAGTGACATTGTCGCTCAAAGTTGAGCGGTTTTGGATTGGCTCCTTTCATATATCCTGATTCTTTGGTTCTTGCTTTTAATTTTATGCTCTTGTAATGGAATTGTCTTAGATGCCTTTGTCATTGGACTAATGTTCCTTCTGCAGGAAAGAGAGTGGTAGTTCAAGAGTGTCGTCCCTAATTGCATCTAAGCTTTTAATGTGTTTGCCATTTAGTCTATTATGCTGCTAGAATTATTGACTATTTTGATTTATCAATCACTTTTTGAAGAATGGAGTCGATGGTTTGGGGAGAAATGTGGACAAACCAAGAACTGTAGAAGATGCAATTGATAAAGCCAAACCCTGGCAGTTGGCCGAAATTGTTGATCTAGCCAACTGCCGGTTGGTCACCATGCCTGACAACGCAGATTCCTCCTACAAGGTTTGTTATATATTCGAAATTGTCATCTCAGATATTATTTCCCACATGGCTCAATTCTTACATAGAAATAGTACGACTCAGGTCGTTAGACTTCTGTACACAAATTCTGGTGTTGGTCTTTTAGCCCTTGGGTCAAATGGAATCCAGAAGCTCTGGAAATGGTCGCGTAATGAACAGAATCCAAGTGGAAAGGTACTAGCTCGGACAGCTTTTGACATGCATATGCTGATTTCTATCAGTTCCTTGAGATTGTATTTGCAGATATATTAGTTTCTGCTGGCATTCATGAATTTACTTGTTCTTTTCTTCACTCTTTTTCTTATTCATTTGGAAGACAATTATCTTAACCGTTGAGTTTTTAGGCCACGGCCAATGTTGTTCCACAGCATTGGCAACCAAACAGTGGTCTTCTCATGACTAATGACGTCTCAGGTGTAAACCTGGAAGAAGCTGTCCCATGTATAGCGCTATCAAAAAATGACTCGTATGTAATGTCAGCGTCCGGTGGAAAAGTTTCATTATTTAACATGATGACTTTCAAGGTATTTTATCCAGAAAGACAGATTACTTTTGTTTAATCTGTAGTTTTCTGGTTGGTGATGAATTACTTTGACTTGTAGGTGATGACAACATTCATGGCTCCTCCCCCTTCTTCTACCTTCCTAGCTTTCCACCCTCAAGATAACAACATTATTGCCATAGGAATGGAGGATTCAACCATTCACATATACAATGTCAGAGTGGATGAGGTATTTCTCCTTGAAATATAGTTACTTCCATCGGCCTTTTCTAGTGAATTGGTTCCCTATGTTTCTCCATACGTTACCCCTAACCCTACAAGGCTACTCACAGTTTTTTCTAAAGCTCGAGGTGCACTAAAGCGCAATAGCCCTCTAGGACTTAAGTGCGAGGTGCAAAAAAAGAAAAGCACGGGCTTTTTTTTATGAGGCGCACAATAGAAAAATGTAAATAATTTTTTTATATATGAAGAAAAATAGTATGATGAATGATAAGACAATGAAAAGTTTAAGAAAGTAGAGCTTTTATTCGAGATGGTAAGAATATTCATGCATTTCTTCCTTAAAAATTTAGAGGGGAAAAAGAAGTAGGAAGTCAGAGGTGCGCCCTCAAGTGGGCTTCATCAAGGGAGCCTCGCTTCTTTGAAGCTGCACGCACCTCAGTGGGTTTTTTAAAACACTGGTTACGTGACAGAGCCTATAACCTATTTCAGTTCTGCTCTCTTGTACTAATGCATAATATTTCTTCTCTCTTCAGGTAAAATCAAAATTGAAGGGTCACCAGAAGCGGATAACTGGTCTGGCCTTTTCCACCAGTCTCAATATTTTGGTTTCTTCTGGCGGTGATGCTCAAGTGAGTGATTTTATTTCCTGGTCAATAGTATTTATGTTGTCTCTGTTAAGAAACAATTATAACAACCAAACATGTGAAAACTTTTGCACTGTCATTTTTTTTTGGGCTAGCCATAGCCTGCAAGGTAAAACATTCCTTTTGGTACCTTATTTCCAGAACTAAAAGGGTTCCCTTTTTATCTTTCTGAGGCTGAAAAAACTATGTTATATTGACTTGAATGTCCTTTTCCAACTGGGGTTAGTCAATCTTTACTTTCTCCCTGATCTCATTTTGCTTTTTCTTCTTCAGAGGTAATTTTTTTATGGTTAAAATACCATTGTGGTCCTTGTACTTTGGATTTCATCCATTTTAGTCCTTATACTTTCAAATGTTCAATTTTAGTTCATGTACTTTCAATAAATCTTAAAATTAGTCTCTACCATTAGTTTGAAGTTAATTTTTATTAAAATTGGTTAAATAAAAATTAATAATTTTTATGCAAGAAAAGGCATAACGTGGACATATTTTCAAAATTTATATAAAGAAGGTTAATAGAGACTAATTTTTTTTTAGAAAAGTTAACAATATACTAATAGTAGGGACCAATTTTAAGCTTTATTGAAAGTACAAAAGCTAAAATTGGACATATGAAAATAGAGACTAAAATGGAATAGAACCCAAAGTATAGGGACCAAAATGGTTTCATAACCTTTTTGCCATACCATGTGTATTCTCAAAATTAGCATACTTGTGTATTTATTATCACGTCTTTTTTAACCTTCAACCTACTACATTTTTTTTAGCTCCCTTCCATTCTTCAATTCTTCAAAGTGGTATATGTAAGGGTAGTAGTAAGGGTATCCTGGGAATAGTAGTAAGGGTGTTAGGGGTATTTAGCTAGGGAGTCTTGGTTATAAATAGAAGGACTAGGGTTTGTAGAAGGGAGGTCATTTTTTGGTAAGTCAGTCCTTAGTGGATTGGTTGTGGGAGAGACTTAGCCCTCTCAAAAGGCTATAGATATTGTAATGTTTTCTTGATATTGCAATATAGTTCTATCTTTGTGTTTAGTGTGATTATGTGCTAGGTGGTATCCTAACAAATTGGTACCAAAGTACGTATCATTTGGAACATCAATTCTAGCAATGGATCGTGATCGTGTGCTAGATGTATTGTTGATGGATGTGCTAGGTACAAACATCCATGGCCAAACAACGGCAAGTGTGGGAAGAAATACAAAAGCAGTTGAAGGATTTCAATCACCGAAGCATGGAGAGAGAAAGGGAAAGATAATAGATACGAATGGCAGTAATCGAGATCGTGAAAGAAAAACACAAGCAAAGAGAGATGGGCGTCACAAGGAGACATTTGCCAAGAGAAGAAGGACAAAAACAAAGAGAGCAAGAAGCAGAAGAAAAATAAAAAGAATCGGAAGAAAGTGGGCAAGAAAAATGGAGAAGGAACTGGAAAACATAGGTTGATCAGGCCTAAGAAATATGAAGTCCTACCGAGTCTCCATCAACTGAGGAGGAGGAGAATCGAGAGACGTCAAGGTTGGAGGATGCAATCGATAAAGAATGAGATCAGAAGGAAAAGGGGAGGGCGACTTGTATTTTGCCAAAGTTCGACGAACGTACATGAGCGAGTTGCAATGAGGTTCAGGACAATGAAATCGGAATTTCAAGGAAGAAATCGTCGGTAGCTGATGGAGCAGAAGCTTCAAAAGAGGCGTCGATGGTATAACAGGAGGCGAATGCGAGTGGGCATTGAGAAGCGATCAAATCCTATGCGCAAAATCAAAGTTCAAAAGCCCGTTCTCAACATCTCTATTGGTGAAAGTGGTGATCGACTTACCAAAGCCTTGAAGGTGCTCAAAAAACTCAATAGCCACAAGGTCCGAAAGAGAATAAGAGTAAAGGCCGATGGAGACCGTTCTCGGCGATTACATGTGTGGTTGGAAGTGAAGCCAGGGAGAAGCCGTCGATGCAAGTTTTGTATGGGGGAAGGTATTGGTTCAACAAGTCACAGAATAAAAAACCAAAAATCAGTTGGTTGATAAACCCTAACCCAAAGCATGTGAAACTGGATGATTGGAGAAGGGATTGGAACTATGGGCTGGATAAGCTATTTTCTAATGAGCTAATTTTAATTAACTTGGATGAGCCCCAATTTTGTTCAATAGCAGAAATTCATTCAAATGGTCTTACCGGATGGATTTTGGGCCAAGTTGTCGTTTGTTTTAAACCCAAGGCCCAACTCGAAATGGCAATACAACACCCTTGTGAAGCAACTAACCTAGCCACCATGGTGTTCTGTTCTACACTCATGCCGCCGACCATCACCACCGTTCGTCGCCCTCTGCAGCCACCAACCATCACTACCAACCATTGCCGGCTGCCGCCGTCAACCACGAGTACTACTGCTCACCAACGCCACGAAGTTCACCGCCATCACAAACCTTTTTGTCCCTTGCACCTACCCTCGCTTTCAGCACCCGCCCGCTGCCCTTGCATTCACCGTCGACTAACTGGGTTTTGTTTTATATTAGTCTTATATTCGTTTGGAAGGTTTTTGGGTTCTGGGCTTTCATTAAAAAAAAAAAGGTACTGTTTTGTTGGTTCCTCAATTTTGAGTTTTGTTAAGCACACCTTAAGGACAAGGTGTCTTTGAAGGCTGGAGTAGTGTAAGGGTACTAGTAAGAGTATCTCGGGAATAGTAGTAAGGGTATTAGGGGTATTTGGCTAGGGAGTCTTAGTTATAAATAGGAGTAAGGTTTGTAGAAGGAAGGTCATTTTTTGGTAAGTCAATCCTCAGTGGATTGGTTGTGGGAGAGACTTAGCTCTCTCGAAAGGCTATAGATATTGTAATGTTTTCTTGATACTGCAATATAGTTCTATCATTGTGTTTAGTGTGATTATGTGTTTAGGTGGTATCCTAACAATATGATTTCCCTCCACAAATAAGAAATGTAAAATTGTTGTTTTTTTTCCAGTTATTTAGAGCATGTAGGGATGTCCATTTAACCCGCGGGGCCGGGGCCCCGGGGGGACCCGCCCCGAACGGGGCGGGGAATCCCCGATTACACGGGGAATGGGGGAGGGAGCGGGGAAGTTTTTTTCCCCGTTGGCTAAACTAGGACAGGGACGGGGAATATATTCCCCGCCCCGCCCCGCCCCGATTCCCCGATTAATTAATTCTATATATATATATATATATATTACTACCTATAAATAGATTTTTTTTTTTAAAAAAAAAAACTATAGTAGGAATTAGTTTAAGATTATTTCGTTATAAAAAAAAAAAATGGGAAAATTACCTTTTTGGTCCCTGAGTTTTTAAGATTAGGTGCGTTTGGTCCCTGAGTTTTCAAAATGTACCATTTTAGTCTCCGAGTTTTGAGAAATAGGTTTAAAAGGTCCTTCAGTTTGTTTTTCCGTTTGCTACAGTAACGAAATAATTTTTTATTAATTTTAATAAAATAAAATAATAATTATAATAAAAAAAATTCAAAAACTATTAAAATAACAAATACCCCACTCTCTCTCCTCTTTCTCTCCTTTCTCTTTCCTCTCCCTCACCCCCCGCCCCCACCTCCGTCTCCCTCTCTGCAGAAGCCGGCGCCGGCGTCTCCTCTCCACCATTGTGGGCGCGATTTGAATCTTCTCCTTCCAACTTCTCTAAGCTCTTTCTTCTTCTCAAAGCCTCTCTTTTTTACTCCATCTCTCCTTTTTTCCCATTTTCTCAAGTGTGAACATTTTCTCTCTCTAGGCACGGACGATGGCGGAGAAGAGAGAAGACGCCGGCGAGGATATTTTCTTCGAATTTCGTCGGGTCATGGACTTCGAATTTCACCTTCTCTTTTTCGTCTTCATGGTCGCTGCTTTCGCCAGAGCTCTGTTTTTCTTTCTTCTTCGATTTTCCTTTCTTTTTTCCTTTGGAATCAGATTTTTCCGGCCAGAGCTCCACGTGCTTGGGTCTTCAACAATTTCTTTATCAAAGGTTCTGATTCGACGTTACATTTCACAACTACTTTCTATTGTTCCAATCGATATATGTTTCATAATCTCCTGAAAAGTCGCATTCATAGTTAAGCAAATATTCTCGAATCCGTATTTCAGAGAAATATCGATGATCGATTTGAGAAGAAAGAGAAAAATAGCGAGTTTCAAAGAGAGAGAGAGTTCAAACTGTTCAAATTGCCATGAAATGCAGAAATTAAGTTAAAGAGAAACAAAGATGCCAAAAAGAGAAAAAAACTTAGAGAGGGAGACGGAGGTGGGGGCGTGGGGTGAATGAGAGGAAAGAGAAAGGAAACTTAGAGAGGAAGACGGAGGTAAGGGCGTGGGGTGAGGGAGAGGAAAGAGAAAGGAGAGAAAGAGGAGAGAGAGTGGGGTATTTGTTATTTTAATAGTTTTTGAATTTTTTTTATTATAATTATTTTTTTATTTTATTAAAATTAATAAAAAAAATTATTTCGTTACTGTAGCAAACGGAAAAACAAATTGAAGGACCTTTTAAACCTATTTCTCAAAACTCGGGGACTAAAAGGGTACATTTTGAAAACTCAGGGACCAAACGCACCTAATCTTAAAAACTCAAGGACCAAAAAGGTAATTTTCCCAAAAAAAATTAAAGTCTATGTTGTAATATTGAAATTTGAATTTTTAGAAATTAAGTTGTTTCGACATTATAGTATTTTTACTTATGATATATTATTGTTTTTATTAGGAAATTTTATAATATTTACTTTAAATAGAATTATATTGAAAATTATTCATTTAGAAATAATTTTTATTATGGTTGAGAATAAATTTAAAAAATAAAAAAGATTAAAAAAAAAAAAAGAACGGGAAAAATTCCCCGCGGGGAACTCGATCCCCGCGAATTCCCCGCGGGGAATCCCTGCCCCGATCCCCGCGAAATTAAACGGAGAATTTCGCAGGGACGGGAAATGAAATGGGGGGCGGGGACGGGGACGGGGAATCCATTCCCCGGCCCCGCCCCGCCCCGTGGACATCTCTAAGAGCATGTTTGGGAGTGATTTTGAAATGGTTAAAATCATTTTTTTTCGTATTCAAAATCACTCTAAAACATGCATTTAATTATTTAAAATCAATTTCTATGGTATGAAAATTGCGTTTAAAAAGTGTAAAATCAAACCTAAAGTTAATTTTGAATGATTAAAGGCATGTTTTAGAGTAATTTTGAATATGACAAAAGTGATTTTAACCATTTCAAGATCACTCTTCAACATGCCCTTATTATTGGATCTTTACTAAAAAAGAGGATAAAATAATAGCAAGAGGCCTAAGCATATGTGTTCTTCATTCTTTTGCTCAAATTCTCATATTCATATGGTGTGAAAATGTTTTGGTTCTCCAAGATTCAAGGTCCCCCAGAGACTGATGCTCGGGCGTTGGGGTGGTATGGCTTGGATTTTTGTTTTTGGGCATAATTTTTTCCTACCTCCATGAATAAAAATTGGCTCTTTCTTTTTCATCTTTCACCAAAAATTGCTGAACTCTGCAGCTGTGTTTGTGGAACATTGACACTTGGGAGAAGAGGAAATCCATAACAATCCAGCTCCCGGCAGGAAAGGCGCCCGTTGGAGATACTCGTGTACAGTTCCATTCTGATCAGATACGTTTGTTGGTAGTCCACGAGACACAGATAGCTATATATGATGCCTCTAAAATGGATCGTATTCGGCAGGTACAGATTTTACTATCGACCTTGATTCCGAATACCAATACTGTCCCAAACATGATATGTAACTCTTCATTCTTCTCCACAGTGGGTTCCACAAGACGTGCTGCCAGCCCCTATTTCTTATGCAGCATATTCCTGCAACAGTCAATTGGTCTATGCTACATTTTGTGACGGTAATGTTGGAGTGTTCGATGCAGATACTCTTCGACTAAGATGTCGTATTGCCCCATCAGTGTACTTGCCACCTGCAGTGTTGAATTCGTAAGTAATCGAAATTTATGTTTCCATGAAATTGTCACAAGAATTGTGCTTCAGAGTTGTTTGATCAAATTCTACCATTTCTTAACAAAAACATTGTATGGAGTAATGACATTACATCTTTTTTGTCATTTCTAACTTCTGTAGAAGCCAAGCTGTATACCCGCTCGTTGTCGCCACACATCCGATAGAACCGAACCAGTTAGCCATCGGGTTGACTGATGGATCCGTTAAAGTGATCGAGCCAATGGAATCAGAGGGGAAATGGGGAGTAAGTCCACCAATGGACAACGGAATTCTGAACGGTAGAACGGCTTCGTCATCGACCACAAGCAACCACACACCAGATCAGATACAAAGATGAGATTTCTAGCTCTCTCTTTCAGCTGTAATTTTATCACCTATAGGTCAGTCAAGTAGGTTCCCCTGTTCTCTTCTATTTCACCCTTGTCATAAAAATGTAAGTTTTGGACATCAAATTATATAATGATTAGGGGATACATTCTTATATTCTTATTTATTGTAATTAACTCATAATTGAATATTCTACTTAACAACCCTCTCTCTGTCTCCCTCTCTGCACCAAAATGCATGATTTTTTTTTTTTTGCCTTTTTATTTATGTGATTTATTTCTAAGTGTATCTACCCATATAGGTCAATCAAGTAGAGTGGACTCAAGTTAGGTACTAAGTGTATCTGAATTATCATCTGTACAGTATTAATTGAAACATATACTCTAATATTGAAGAGTAAAATACTGTAACATGTGTTTCATACCACATGTGCACAATATGACTATATAGGGTAACAAAAGTTAATTGATCTCTATTTCCTTGTTGTGTGAGACCCTTGAGATTGAGAAATCTTTATATATAAGTACCTTTATGATCTTTTGGTTGAATTTTTGAAGTTTCACTTCGATGCTAGCTATCTTAGGGAGGTTACCAATGGTCATGAATGATTCGATCTAATGGAACCTACCTAGAAAGTAGTTGTTTTGGAATGAAATTTACATTATAATGTATTCACTGGTCGACTAATTATATTTTTGTAATATAATTGTGAATGCATAAACAGAAAAATGTAATATTTCAAAAGAGATCATGAGTTATAATCAATGTGACTAAATGACTCTACGACACTTCATACTAACTCTACTTCAATTAGGTTATTTTATATATTTAACTGTTGTAAAGTGACAAGCTCTCAAGATAAAAGTATGATGGTCACACGGTTTTTTTTTTTTTTTTTTTTTTTGTATGAAATTTGATGCAAATTATAGGAAATGTGTTCCTTGTTTTGAGATGTGAGAGAACCCTAGGAGAGATTTTTTTTTCTTTCCGCCCATAATAAGAATACATTATGTGCGAGTGAGAGATGAAAGATTTAATTAATATATAAATAACTTTGTGTTATTTTATTATTAAATTTAAAAAAAAAAAAAGAGGCAATTTTTGTAACTATCACCTCAAGTGGATCTCTGCAGTTTTTGTAACTATAGAGGTTAATCTCAAATATGGTTTTTGATGATGGCAGTGTTTTTTCCACTCCTTTGACGAAGAGTAAAACTATTTTCTCTAAAACAAATCTATCAATCCTTTTTGCATCTTTTTGAATTGAAGAATTTAGGTTGTGATTAGTGAGAATTCTTTGTTTGTGATTATTCTTCGATCGTTGTATTGGATTTTCTTGATTCCGTTGTGTTCTTCAAAGAGGTTAGTACATTATTCTTGAAAATCCCAACATAGCCTTTGCAATTGTGCCCTTGCCTTTTTTCGGTTGTCATCTTTTTTTTTTTTTATAAGAGCCTTTGGAATGTCCCTTTATAAGATCCCCTTTTTGTCTAGGCAAAATTCCATTGTGAAATGGTGATAGCACTTACCATCCACTGATGTGTGAACTGTAACCTTGTCTTAACTCTTAGATGACCATTACCATCCAAAAACCTTTTCATGAGATTTTGAGCCATTTGGAACCATCAAATTTTTTAGGGTAATAAACGAATTGGTTCCAACCTAAGCATAGGTCAACTATTTAAAGCATAGGCTCTCGACCAAAAAGTTAGAGGTTCGAATCTCCACTTCCACATGTTGTTGTACTTGAAAAAAAATGGATTATATATTATGATTATTATTATAATTCTACGTTAGTCTAAATTAGACAACTTTTCAATTCGATTAATTTTACCTTAAACATAATTCATGTTATTAACTTGACTGGTTTGTTGTTAGCCTCATGTTTTCAACTTATAATATTTTTTACATCTATACATTTTTGACTCGTTAAAAACACAAATCTTAACCTTGAAATCTATTGAATTTATAATGAGGTAACTAATTTGTTAACTCGCTTGTCTACTATTTTTTTTAGTTAAACAATATGTGAGGGTAAAGATTCGAATATTTATCCTTTTGGTTGAAGACTTGAGAATACAAACCTTAACCAGTTGAGCTATGCTTGGGTGGACCTTTTCTTAGACCTAGCATTTACTAGTTTTAAATCATTTTACAATGTCTTGATGATGCCTATTTAATACTCCTTTACATGAAAACATTGTGATTTTGAAAAGAGGAATTCAAGAAATATGACCAACCTTCATGGTTGTGGAGGTCCCTACAACTTCCCTGCAATATACGCACAAGAGAGTGAAACAAAAGTTACAACGTATCATTTTGAAATGCAATACTTGTACAATAAATGATCTGTAAGTAAAACATTTCTGGAATGACACCAAAAGAACATGCACTGTATTGTGCATGCTATCATTTGCAGAAAAAATGAAAACAAATACCAGAACCAAGAACAAGATGATGAAGACTTCATATTCTTCCATTCATGTTCCTTTTCTTTGTTTTCTTTCATATTCCAAAATGTGTTATTTACAGCTATTTTTTATCATATCGAATTAAACCTTCCTTCTAGAG
The DNA here is from genome assembly GCA_033996785.1 of Trichosanthes truncata. Classification (NCBI taxonomy): domain Eukaryota; kingdom Viridiplantae; phylum Streptophyta; class Magnoliopsida; order Cucurbitales; family Cucurbitaceae; genus Trichosanthes; species Trichosanthes truncata. The sequence goes on along the minus strand of JAWPNB010000004.1, from coordinate 37,383,770 downwards.
AAACAAGACGATATAGTTTTCAAACATGTCATAAATAAAAGAAAACAATTCCACCAATCATGTTTTATAAATTTCCCCTATTCCTAGTGGGTTTTATATTCATGGATTGGGTGCCCAATTCACTTTTGACTCTTATTAGAGCTAAAATGTCTGTTCTCCCTCTGTTTTGTTTGGAAGAGGATGTTTTAACCCACGCAACAACCAAGTTTGAAATCTCAATAGTGCAAAAAAAGGTCATACCTATGTAAATTTGATATTAGATGTCTTTCTTTTTAGTTCGAAAAGTGCGGGGTGAATATTCTAAACTCTAAGCTGATGCGAAGAAAGCGGTGCCTTAACTACTGAATCATGTTCAAATTGACTAAATAATGTGATTTTATGTAAGTAATTGGAAAGAAATTCCTTTGTACATAAAATATTATATTTCTCTTTCCGATCCAAACTATATGGAAAAACATAAAAGTTGCATTAGTAGATCCAACAAGTGTGCCTTCTCAAAGAATTCTAATTCTTCAAAGGAGAGTCACCCTCCCTTGCCTCTAATGCAACGGACACGTCTTAGACACTTGAAATATTTCAAAAAGGCTCCTATTGAATGGAAGAGAGAAACAAAAATTGAAGTTTAACCATGCATTCAAGGGTTTTAGGAGCAACCACATCGAATAATTTTCCCTAAACACGCCCTTAGCCTACAAACTTGTTAGCTTGCAGGAAAGGAGTCAAATCAACAACGGCTAAAATGATTTACTTGCAAAAGTTGCAACTATTTGGGAGGCTGCTTGTTTGGCTCGAGAGATTACTTTGGAAAAATGGGCTATTTGGCCAACAAGTTTGGGTTGGAGTGGTTTTCGGTTTGAAACCCAAAACCACGTTTGGGCCATTGGTTGTATAACCCAAGGGTTGAAAAAACAAACCCCACGGGTTACAACAGTGCAAACATGCCAAGGTACCCTCGTCTTCACGCTTCTTCTCTCTCTCATCTTCTCACGTCAATTTTACACTTCATATTCTCTCTCCCTCGTCTCTTCCCTCTCGTCGAAGGTCCCTCCTCTGTTCCTTTCTTTGTCGTAACCCTAACCCTAACCGCGTTAGCGTTTCTGATGCACATCACTTCATCTCTCTCTTCTCTCCTCGATTCCTCTCTCTAATCGTCTTCCCCAAATGGAAACCCTAACTCTAAAGTCACATTCTCTTCTTCGATTCTACTGTAATCACCTTCGATTCAACCGAGTGTAAAATGTTCATCTATCTTCCTCTTCGAATCATGTAAAATCATAGCTCTTTTTCCTTTCTTCCCCTCAGATTCGACTAAAACCCTTATCCTTCCTCTTCGTTTACGAAGTTGATCCCCTCGCCACTCCAAGAAGCCAGAATTGACTATCTTGTTGCCTCCACCATGGTCGAATTATCTTGTCTTTCTTCATTGGACCTTCGTTCGTTTTCGATTGTAAGGAAAAACCGGTGTCAAATTGGAGGTTCTGGTTCATTGGAGTTTGGTGGGGGAGTGGCTCGCATGTCTAATTAACAGGTTTGTTTCTTCTCTTCCTTTTAGGGCCGATGATGCTGTAAATAACTTTCATTTGCACTACACTTGAATGATTTTGTTTGTCATCCTGAGGCCCCTACGTTTTAGATCTCTACTTCTTTCATTCGTTGTATGGATTATGATATCTATCCATGAATCCCATGTCCACCGAAAATGTATGTTTGTACACGTCTTTTTCCTGGCCGATGATGACTAAAAATATATTCATAACTTTGATTTTTTTACTACACTTGATTAATTTCCTTTCTTATCCTGAGGCCCCTTAATTTCAGTCCTCCAAGGGGTTGTTTTGGCTTATGATATCTATGCATTAATCCCAAATCCATGAATATGTTTGTTTGTTTGTACCCTTATTTTCCATGGTCGATGATGATTTATTTATCTATTTAATTTTTACTACACTTGAATGATTTCCTCTGGTATCTTGAAACCCCTTATTTTTAGATCTCTACTTCTTTTATCAATTGTTTGTACCCTTTTTTTTATGGCCAATGATGAGTGAACATGTGTTTATCTATTTCATTTTTACTACACTTGGATGATTTCTTTCTGTTTCCTGAGGCTCTTTAATCTGAATTCCTTCTTCCCTTGATCTGTTGTTTGGCTTGTGATTGGTATGCATGAAGCCCCTGTATTTGTTCTCATTAAGTATGGCAGTTTGATTTCGATCATGTTGATTTCAGTCTTCTTCTATGCGTACTGTTCCGAGGTCATAAGGAAACTTAACTCCCTTCCGATAACTAAGTTGCAGCATCATTTTTTTTAATTGACGTGGTAGTTGAGTAGTAATTAACTAAAATGTCACATCCTAATTCAATTCTATCTTCTATCTGAAGTGGTGGTTGATGTTCAATTAATTGGCAAGTCTTTTTTTTTTTTGGAGTGACAATTAATTGGTAAGTCACATCCATTTACTATTTTTTTTTAAAATTATACTAATGTATTAATTGAAGTGGTTGGGTGGTTGAGATTATGTACTTATGTGTATTTAATATGTAAACTCTCCCTCTATCAAGATTTTTTATAAAAGGCACTTATCCTTTCCCACTTTTAACTGTCTCATCTCTTCTGGAAGTGGTATGCTATACTTTTGGATGTGTTATCTCTTATTTTTCAATTTTTTTAGACTTTAATCTTTAACTTACTCATGTACCCTTATGCATTAACTAATGCGCTTTTTTTTCACATGTTGATTTATGAGGTGGTGAGGGCACGTGGAGTTAAACGTTTTGTTCGTCTTTGTAGGGACAACTACTACACAAATGGCCTAACATCCGTAAGGTACTCACTATCCATTCTAAGATTATTTAACATCCTTTTGATTTTTTTTTAGCAACATTTCCCTCCTTTTGTTACCTTACCCTCTTATTCTAACTCTTTTTCTACTCCTCTTGATTGCAGGCTTACAGTGCCACTTTATTGGCCTACAACAGTGTCGGGACTATTTTAAGTAATCTCTTGTTTTCCCTATTATGTTTTTTTTTTTTTTAATGAAAACGCATACTATTCTCAATTTGTTGTTCTATGATGATTGTAATTCTATGTTCGTTGAACATGCACTTTTGGCATATATGATGTTTAGCGATTCATTATGTTATTTGAACCCATGTGAAAATAATATTCCACGTTATTCCATGTATATTCATAAGTTCTATTCCATGTGATTTCATATATTTCTTTTCACTCAAGTGGTAAGATGAAAAAAATCATGTTGAAAATCAATAAACAGCTTCAACTTGTTGCAATACAATAAAAAAATGTTTTCTTGAGAATTGTTGAACATGATTAAAGAAAAAAAAGGTTTCAAATAAAAGGTTGTAAATTGGTGTCTTAAGAAAAAAATGATTTATAAAAAAACTATCATTTCATAAAAAAAAATGGCATTTTTTTTAAATGGTGGGTTAAGAAATAATGAAAAACTTAAAAAATATTTTGAAATATGTTTCCAAGCCCACAACTTTGAAATTTTGAACAACCTAAAGCCAAAATAAAATGCCTACAATAGAAATATATATTTAAAAAAAACTTAAGTTACGATCGTGTGATTACTATTTTAAGTTAGATTTTTCTAATAATAGTTCATTAATTAGGATAATTCTATTGTCCACTTACAATGGATATATTTTCCTTTCAAAATATGTTTCTACCCATGTTTTCCTCTCTCTTTTTCGGTCTAACTCATCAAGTAGCATATTATTAAACAAGTATCAATATTTTTATAATGAGTTTTTATTTTGTCTTCATAATAAAACAATTTACCATGTCTATTATTTTTTTTTTTAAAAAAAAAAACTGCTTACGACACAATATTTTTTTCTAATAAAAATTATCTTGCAACCTATTTTTAAAAATAACATTTAAAAGTTTTGTCAATTTTTTAAAAGGTCAAAATAATGTGCAAAATAGAGTTTCCAATATTTTAATTTCTAAAATAGAGTTCCAATTTTTTAACTCATTTATCCTTAAAATAGGTTTCAAAATACAGTGTGAAATTTTGTTTAAATTCCCTAATTTTTTAAATAGACCTCCAATATTTTAATTTCTAAAATACAGTTCCAAAAATAGGTTTTTGAATACTTTGTGAAATGGAGTTTTAAATTCCCTAATTTCTTAAATAGACTTCCAATTTTTTAATTTCTTAAATAGACTTCCAATTTTTTAATTTCTTAAATAAAGTTCCAAATATAGGTTTTTGAATACTTTGTGAAATGAAGTTTTAAATTCCATAATTTCTTAAATAAACTTCTAATTTTTTAATTTCTTAAATAGACTTCCAATTTTTTAATTTCTTAAATAGAATTCCAATTTTGTAACCCATTATGTTTGAAATAGGTTTCTCATTTATGTATGTTAGAAAACATAGATGTTGTTACATGTTTGTTTCGACTAATAATATTTTCTACACTAGGGTTATGGGGGGGGAAGAAATTCTATGTCGTATTTGTCAGGCGTAGGCCCAATATTTATATCACATGGTATGAATACCATATACAAATACATGGCGTTAGTGGGGCTGTGCACAAGTCTTATAGCATGTTTGAGGAAGTGAAAGCAGCATATAGTGCGTTCAATATCGATGCGAAGGGCCAATCGATGGTCATAGACCTGTACATCATGGAAGACTTAATCAACTCATAGGAAGTGCATCCGTAGATAGATGTAGTGGAGAATATCATGCTTTTTTGTTTGTCCTAGGCTGCGCAGTTGGTGTAGTCATAGTTCTCATAGGAGGCCTACTAGGGAACTAATGAATCTCATGTACTTGAAACTATTTTTTCAGGATCATATAATTAAAGTAATCAATGGACGGACTGGATATTGACCCAAATGAGTTGATAGCAATACTTACAGTCATATGCGCCACACAATTCCAGTTCGCAGCAACATTCGCTGCAATAATGCAAGGGCAACGGAAACTTGATGACCAATCCCCCCATGTAAAACACCAAATTAGGCAATTAAACTTTTTCCGTCTTATACATGAAAGCGATTTAGCTTGTCGTGAGAATACACAGATGGATATGAAAAGGTTCGTTATCCTATGTGAGATGCTTAAAATAAGGGGGGATTAGCTGCCACTCAGTATGTTGACGTGGAAGAGATGGTCGGGATATTCCTCCACATCGTCGCACACGATGTTAAGAATCGAGTAGTGCGAAGACATTTCGTACGATCTAGTGGGATAGTGTCCAGACACTTCAATGCAGTATTGGACGCGATATTAAGACTTCATGAGGTGTTACTACAGTCACCTGAACCAGTCACTAACACCTGCCAGGACGAAAGGTGGCACTGGTTCGAGGTACATAAGTGACACTTACATTGTCCTTCCAACTAGAGATATAATGTCATATCCAGACCATTTAAATCATATCTCCTGTTTCATAGCATAACTGTTTAGGTGCATTAGACGAGACACACAACAAAGTAAATGTAAGTGCAGCCGATCGCCCACGATACAGGACGAGAAATGGTGAGATCGCCACAAATGTTTTTGTTGTGTGTTCTCAAACAATGAATTCATCTTCGTCCTCCTTGGATGGGAAGGATCTGCAGCTAACTCTAGGGTTCTGTGTGATGCAGTCTCCCGACCAACAGGGTTGAAGGTCCTAAGGGGTAAAACACTACTACTAATGGTTCAAACTCTAGGGTTTAGTATGTCACCCTCAAGGTTCCAATTTTGGCATTGATAAATTTGGCATTATGATAAGGTATTATGACTTGTGCGATGTTGGATATCCCAATGTCGAAGGATTCCTAACCCCATATAGAGGACAACGGTACCATCTAACCGATTAGTGAGGAAAGAATCCACCAACCAGCCCGAAAGAGCTATTTAACATGAGACACTCATCTGCTCGAAATGTATCGAGAAGGCGTTTGATATGCTAAAGGGGCGATGGGCAATCCTTCAAGGAAAGTCCTTCTATACCGTCGAAATCCAGTGTAAGATGATAACTGCATGTTGTTTGCGACACAACTTGATCATCCGAGAGATGGGCCCATATCCCATTTTCGAGGAGGCAAACACAAGTGATCCCGATTCAAATGGGATAAGCGCAAATAACATTGCCTTTGTGGAAACAACGGATGCCTGGACTGAGTGGAGGGAAAATCTTGCCAACCAAATGTGGTCGGACTGGGACGCCAATTGACTATTCATGAACATTGACTCTTGTTGTCAAACTGTTTTGTGTTGTTATGTATATGTAGATGCATCTGTCCATATCCAAATGGGTTTGTCCAAAGGTTCTTTGTGTGACATTAATATGATATGAATTAATAAATTACTTAATCACGAATATTATCCTATACCTATGAAATGTTTTATGCGATTGAATTATGTTATTCCAACACACATGTTTTTTCAGATGGAAAAATTGTCGTTCGGATCAAAATGTAGTAAGCATATTTGGACACCCGAAGAAGATGCAGTACTAGTGGAGTGTTTGTTGCAACTCGTGTACGCAGGTGGATGGCGTGCCGATAATGGCACTTTCAGGCCCGGGTTTTTGGCTCAAGTCCAGAAGAAGATGAAGGTGAAGATCTTAGGGTGCGACATACAAGTCAACCCACCTATGGAGTCCAGGGTGAGAATCATGAAGAGGCAATACCAAGCAATTGCTAAGATGTTGGGCCCCGCATGCAGTGGGTTCGAATGGAACGAAGAGCGCAAATGCATCGAGGCTGAGAATGACATATTTGATGCATGGGTGAAGGTAAGAAAAGATATATCCTTATAATTATTATTGTTTAAACAGTAGAATATTAAGATAACTAATGTTTGTTAACATATTATGATGCAGGGTCACCCAGGTGCTAGAGGTCTCCAGAATAAGTCATTCCCCTAGCTTAATGACCTAGCCATCATATTTGGGAAGGATAAAGTAACTCAGGCGCACAGTCTCCAACTGAGATGGCATCGAACACTGCAACTGACCTAGATGATGACTTCAACCCTGAATTTGAAGATACATTCATCTGCAATTCACCTCCAATTAATACATCAGTGGGGGAAGACACATCAGCTACGCCCACCAGTCGAGGAGACATTGGAGTGTCCAGACCGAGTAGGAGGAGATGCATGTCCTCGGGGTCCAACATGTCAGACATCCTAAACAATGAGTTCCACTTAACGACCGAACAGATTAAGAGGATTGCATCACGGCCGGCTGAGAAGGACAGCATAAAAGAGCCCACACGAACGAACTATATGCAGAATTAAAGGAGATCCCTAGGATGACAAGGCAGGACTGCATAGCCGTTGCAAAGACCATTTTGTCGAATAGTATGATGCTAAATTCCTTCTTTGCATTCTCCCCAGATTGGAAGTTTGATTACTGTGTGGAAATGTTAGGGAGAGCACCTGGAAACCGACCCCCCATGGACAACAACTTGATGCCTTCATCACCTTCAGCTACTACTTAGTTTTAATTCAATTTGTGTTTTGGACAACTACTACTATTTTTTTTCTTCATCCATTTCAGCTTATGTATTATGTTATTATGAACTTCAGACCTTCATTAGTTTATGAATTTCCTTTACTCTAGCAACATCGTTCTTCTTTTGCATGCATTAATTATTTAAAATATATGTTCTTACTAATGTTATTTAATTTTACATCATCATGAATGGAGTGAATGAGATATCAATATACTTGTACAAATTACACATTCATATTTAACTATGCTTGAAACAATTGATCCACATAATTGGTTAAAATATTGATATGCAATTCAACAAACTATTATCAAGTCAAGAAAAATGGATCTGAAAAAAAAATGGATCTGAAAACAAAACAGCCTAAAAAAATTGTTTAAAAAAAAAGTCTAACCAAACCCAGCTCAACCCAACCCTGCACCCCAAACACGGATTTCAGCAAACCAGCCAAACCCAACCCTTCACCCCAAACACAGTAATCAGGAACTCCAGGGTTTGTAATTCCAGCAAAGGATTCTCAGGATTCCTGATTCCAAATCAGGGCGCCAAACAGACCCAAAGTGTCCATTGAATCAGGTTGTTTGTTAGTCAAGTTGTTGGTTGAAGATATCGATAACCTTACCTTCGTTCAATTGGGAGCTTTTATTTCTTAGCCACTAGTTTTTTTCTCTTCTCTTCATGATGTCCATACGCATATAGCTTTATAGCCCATGACCTAGCAAAGGCTTTTTTCTGTTTCTTCAAATTTGTTTTGTTGATTGGCCTCTCTTCCTACCTGTATTAAGGACTTCAGGTCTTCATCATTATAAATCTCCCGAATTGAGGAGTTGAATGCATATTAGACTTTTTTTTATATATATATCCATGAGTATCCAAGCCAACTTGTGTGCCCCTCAACTAATCTCACATGACCACCGTCTGACCCTACTACATTTGGTGTCAGAAAACACGTAGGATATTAAATCCTAGGTAGATGGCCACCATGAGTTGAACTCATTCCCTCTAAGCCCTTTATTTTTCCCATGACCCTTATTTGACCACTAGACCAACCCATGATGATTTTGAATGCATGCTAGATTTGGAGTGCCCTTTAGAGCCTTTTGTAATCATTCCCATACTATTATTAGAGCTAGCCGGAGTATCCATTTCTCTTAGTTTTGATTGGAAGGATGATTTAATCCTCACAACAACACATTTTGAATTCTTAATAGTGGAAAAAGAGGCCATCCTATGTAAGTTTTAGATTACATGATTTTATAATAATAGTAATTACCACCAAAGACATTTAGTATAATGTAACATAATAATGAAGGGAAAAAAAAAAACAGAATTGTAGGGCATGCATTAGCATTGAGCATCAAACCAACATAGGGAATGAAAACCAAACAATGAAAGTACAGGGTAGAAAATCAAAAGCAATCAAAAGCTTTCACCAACCATTTAAATGGAAAACACACAGAAAACACCATATTTTGAGTAAAGCAGCTTCATATCACATTATCATCTTAGTCCAAGAAACCAAATCTAGTTTGGGGGGATCCATTGCAGCTCAATTCCATAATTCCAGGTTTCAAATGAATCTCCAGGCTTCAAGTTGACAACAGCAGTATAAGCAGTGCACCCTCCAATTCTGACTCTTATCATGTGGGCAGTCATGGCCGAATCTTTCAAGTACGTACAGCAAAGGGTGTTGTTGCACCCACTTGCTTCCTCCATTTTCTCCTCAAACTGCCTACAGGGGCTGTTTATAGAACAATTCAGGGGCGAGTATATAAGATGATCTGAGCAATTCAACAGCATGACAGTGTTATGTGTCGAAACGTTGAAAGGCAAATCTTCATCTAGCCTTAAACCCCCTAAAGAGAGATCAGAAGAGTAACAACTATCTTTCTTTATTTGGGGTGGGCTTATAATAAGCTTATAAGCATTGGGATCAGTGGATTGGATATTATAGTAAAACCCCCCACTTGACTTAAACTTAAGAATACCATCGTGGCAATAAACTCTGTACCTAGAGTCTCCACAGTCGTCATTTGTGCTAAGCGGATAAGGAACTTCAAGATTTCCACATTTGGGACAAGCCGGAAAAGCAATTGCTTTAGATACTTGAAAAAATAGAACGAATATCAAAAACATGGTCTTCTTGATATTCTTCATTTAGGAAGGAGTGGAGAGATTCCAATAGAGAATTACAATATGCTCAGACCCTAATATTTATTTATAGAAAGCCGAAAAGTTGCTAAATGCATAAATAATATATAGCACGATTGGAGAATAATGTGGATGTACGGATACGAAAGGACTGTGCCATCCAATTTTAGTGGGTTCTCTTTTATGAATTATAATTGTCATTATAACCCACAATGTGGTAAAACCAATGTCAGTGCATGGAGTAAATATATACAGCTTAATCAATAGGAGATATAAAAATCAAACTAATCACAAGATGCAAGAAGTTTGAACCTAATTCGCTAGTTTTTAAACTAATCAAACCATATGACCTTGAGAGAAGTCTCCTCTCTTTACTCTTCTTCCTTCTTCCTTCCCCATCCTTAATTTTTTTAATATTTTGTCCAAATATCAAGGTAGAGCGAACAGCAAAGAGAAAACATGTAATTTTCCAACACCTGGTTGAATATATAATCTATTGACATGCCTAGAATTGTATTTTAAGGTACAGTTGAAAGATATCAGCACACATTTGCAGAACCAGAAAATCATACTACGTATGACTACAATAAGAAATGAAGACAAACCGATAAAGAAGTCTTCAACGGATCAAGTCTTCTAGTTTTCACTTTCCAACCTTTTGCTTGATCTTTTATTCTTGATATCAGGTGGTTTTGTTGTATAAGGAAAAAATATTGGAGCCAACAGGTGTTAAAGTAACCACAACCCACTTTCTTTTTTTAGCATCTTTGTGGTACAAAGTTGCCTTTTTGAGTGGTTCCAATTCTCAAAGTGGCTGGACTCTATATCTCCTCAGTTATTAAAGATTCCAATTATAACATAATGCTTCCATTAGACCTTCCACATCTGGATTTTTTTTAATTAAGAAAACGAACTTTTGTGGTGGACGACTAACTGACTGACAGCACTTACGGTCAAATAAAGAAATAGCCAAAGTGTTCCAGATGTCGAACAATAATGCGTTACTAAGATTATTCTATTTCCTTGAACCTCAAACCTACTGGAGAACCAAATCATTCTAATTAAACAATAAACATATGCCATGAGAAATGACAGTTATCACTTATCACAGTGAAGGATCGTATAACTAGATACGTCCTTCGACCTTGTCAATCGAATTAAAGCCACTCGGATCAACATACTTTGAATCAAATAACAAGAACTTCATGAATTTAAAACATGAATTAGAAGACACCAGAACTCGCTCTAGAAATTCTTGCCAGAGGAAATAGTAAACATGAACTCTCCGGATACTAAATATTCAAACATTGATGATTAATAGCTACACGAATACTGTTTTTTCATCGATCAATCGAGTGTTGTAGTTCAACAGCAGCTAGCAGACGATACAGAACAAAGGAACGAGAATACCGGGTAAAGTCTTAATGCTTGATGAAGCTTTGAACAATCGAACTCGTTTTCAACAAAAAGCTTTATCGCAAAGTCCATGGAAAGCGAAAAACCGAGAAGCTGAGACGGCGGTGGTCCGTCGCCCGTCCGTCGTACGGCACATCGGTGTGCAAACATCAATCCTGGATTTGTTTGTGGCAGCATAAACATATACCATTCGAGCCCAGCCCATATTTACCAAACACTTACACACATCTCAGTGATATGATAATTATTAATATAGTCTTAAATTAATTATTATCACATTAAAAGAAATCATAAAATTATTATAAGATGGAAATATAGAAATTTTTTAAAAGTACTATTTTTATAAAATTCATATTCTTATATATTTTAGAGAACTCTAGTAATTCAAATTTCTCAACCATTAATGGCTTTTTATGAATATAACTCATTTTTTAATATTGTAATTAAAAAAAATGGTAACGAGAAGAATATCTAATTTCTAATAGTCCAACTTGAAAAATAGCTAAAAATATAAGATATTGTAAATATGATTAAATTTGTTTTAAGTTAGAATCTTCAAATTAGATTTAGACTTAAAATATCTCTAAGGTAGATTTTATCTTTTTTTATTCAATAAATAAAAGAACTAAAACTAAGCCTACTTAGAAGGAGGAGAGAGGATAATACTAACTAACTTAAATTATATTATGATTTGTTATCAAAATCATATGATTTTGAGTTTATATAAATTACTAGTTCAATGTCATAGCACATTTAGCATCTAAAATCAACATGAAGCCATTAAAAATTAAAAGAAAGCAGGTAGTTCATCATTAAATTACACTACTTGTTTTAATATGAAACATGAAGCAGATGTGACATGTAATTTCATTAAAAACACTAAATAGATTGAAACCCTAAAGAAGCCTAAACAAGATATGTGTAATTTCATCTCCCAAAAAATTCGGAAAATTAAAATAACATAAGTCAGTACTTCATGGAAACTCAGTCGATTTGCAGGCTAATAGTAGAGTTATGTATCTCATACCTATCAGCACTTAATGAAACCCAATCGATTTGAATTTCTCTTCCATGGGGAGCAAAACCTTTCATTCCTACATCTTCTTCAACTCAATTGATTGAAACTCTGCATTTTAGATCATGTTTTAGTTGATTTAAAATCAAAATCCATCATATTTAAATTTGAGACTCCATCCCATTGTTTTATAGATTTTGTTGAATGTTGATATTTTTTGAAATAATGTGGCTTGTAGGATCCACGCATCTCTCTACATGTTTAGATATTTTGATTTTTGTTTTAATGTAGCTATTGCATTTTTTTAATTTTTGAACTTTAATGCAAATATTTCTTGTCCTTCTAGATTTTAGTCTATAGTTTGATACAATTAAAGTCGATAAAGTAAATACAATGGAAAATATTTTATTTTACTGTGTTACTAAGGTATGAAGTGATAGGTCTATTGAACCATAATAGATAATGTACACAACCTGATATGAACCATTAAAGGACTTCAAATTATGGTCCACATTTTTTATTTAAGAGTTTTGATTGTTTTCCATTTTTACCCTTCTTAAGCATGTTTAAGTAAGGATATTTCAGTCTTTTTATTTAGAATGATAATTTAGGCATCAAATTAGGGTTTCATTTCTAGCCATCATTATTAGGGTTAGTTGAGCCATAAAATTGACTGTTTAAAACCTAAATTATTTCAATGTAAGTGATCGCTATGCTTTGCTACAACACGCAAGTGCACGTGATCGAAGTAATAAAGAAACTGGAAGTATTCCAGAGTATCGTACCCAAGGGAACGAGGTTTAACAAAATTTACTTAGAATGACACAAAATTGCTCGCAAAACCCAATTGGGGTAACTGGAATGCAAAAATATAAGAGTTGGTTTTTTTTTTTAACAAGAGTGAATGAAAATTCAATGAGTTAAAAATAGGGATTCAAGTGATTCAAGCACCTTTGGAAAAATGCGATTCAATTTGCAATTGCAATCATAGTTAACATGTGAGAACTAAGTAAACCGAGTTCAACTCTTATTCAATTTTGATTCAAAATCTTTAGGAGACTAAGTGATTAAACCTATATGTCTATGGCTAATCTAACTTAGATACTTCGCACACAACTCTAGTGGTTTAGAGTCTCGCCCTATGTCTAGGGTCGATGTTTAGGACTTATTTCTAAGCATTTTCCTCCATTACTTTTGTGACATCGGCTTTCCCTTAACTCTTTCGATATTAAGTTCAAGCTTGATGAGCAATCACTAGTTGGCCGACTAGGTTTACCCAAATCTAAATTCAACAAAAGCAAACAAAGTTTACATGCTAACTAGATTGTTTATGCTTTAGAGCTTTACATTTTTCCTTAGGGCATTCAACAACTTGAACCCCTAAAGAAAATTTAGCTCATTGTAGAGAAAATGAAAATCCAAAAATTATTTGTGGAAAATTTCATATTTTACAAAAGATGAGATAATTAAATTCAATGAAAACCTAATTGATTCACCAAGTACAATTGCCCATTAAGAAAAACAAATTTCCTAGAATATACTACTGGAATTAATATTTTGCTTACCAAAAGAAAAAGCCCATGGGTAAATAAGCTTATAAATGGAAATTGAAGACTTTTAACTATGAAACTTAAAACTTCTTCTCCTTCCCACGACCTACAGTCCTTAAACTTTGGCAAAATTCAGAAAGTGGTGCAACCGACTTAATCCCCAAAATACTGCCCAAAATCCCTTAATTCGATCGATTCAAAACTCATTCAAATCTTTGAATCTTAATCTCTTCAACATTCGTTGAGGAGAGATCTTACTTTCGGGAGTTAGGAGTAACCAAATCACGAGCGAATAAAAAGAGAAAACAGAAAATGAAGCTTGGATTGCTGCTATGTTGAAGAAAAGTAGAAAAACTCATAAACATAAAGTGCAGAAACTGGAATTCTTTGTTGAATAAAGCTAAAATCAGAATTTCATTGAACTCAATTGTAAGGAAGAATTGCTAAAATAACAGAGAATTGAAACAAAACTGAACTAAAAATTATGGAAGTCAGATGTTGCTGCTGTCGAAAAAGAAAAAAAACAGAAAAAAAAACAAAGGAATCGAAAATTCTATCTCCGGAAGAACGCTGCTACGAACTGTGGGCGAGCAAAGGAAAAACCCAGCCACCATTTGCTTCGTTTTCCACCATTTTTATAGGCATTGAGGGCTAGGGTTTCCATCTTGGAGCTCCTTAATTCGTGGGTAATTGATTGAGCACAAGATTTGGCCGTAAATTCTCCATAAATCAAGCAATTCCCGTGGGTTTTGGTGATTTTTCGAAAATTCTGCACTTTTTAAAGTCTAGAGAATGCAATTGCATTCTTCTTCCTTGTTCTTCACCTTACATTGCAAATGGGAATGCAATTGCATTCCCTTTTGCAAAGTCTTCACGTCTTCAAATCTGCACAAAAACTCAACTTAAGCCAACTTTCTTGCATCTTTTCACTTAATTCCTTCTTTTATCATATTCCAACAAGCTTGCATGAATTTATTTAAAAATGTTATTTTTAGCTTGCTCGGTAATCAATAAAGCATGCAAAAATGGCAAGAACAACTTAGTTTTAGGGTTAAATAATCCTCATAAATGAGAATTATCAGTAAGCATGTTGAGTTTTGAATAAAAATTGGAGTGTTTCTACACTTGAAAGCTATGAGCCTCGTCCCTTTGCAATTCTGGTTCTAGGCTTGCATGCCTGAACATTCAAGTTAGGATTAATCAACCCCTCTTGTAGAGTATTCAACATGAGTAAGGAACTAGTTCTCCTTACCTCTTGGTCTTCGATCATCAAGGTAATCCTTATCTAATCCTTACCTTGGGATTGAAATCAATTGATTTGGGGGTTTTAGTATTTGTTAATTAGGGGTTCACATAACCAAATGGTTCCTAATTTTCTAAATTCTAGGGTTTTCACATCATTTGGTATCAGAGCTCTAGCTCTATATCGAACCTATTGTTCTTCTATTTCTATTTTATTCTCATCTACTATTATGAATTTATTTGTTTCCTAAATTCTTGTTTCTTTTATTAAAAAAAATTGCTTGCAATTAGCTTGATTTGTGTGCTTAAAATTCATATATTTGTAAAATTTTCTTATGTTGTTTCATACTTACATTCTTGTTGCAATTTTACTGAAATTGATCACATTGATAAGAGGTTTCTAACAAGCCTGGGTTCATCTAATTCAGAGTCTTGTAGCCTAAGATACATTGTTTTCTTTGAATTTTTAATATCTAGAAATTTCTTTTCTTTGAATTTTTAATATCTGAAAATTTCTTATGCATAACTTATAATTGTGATTTATTTGGAAATTTTTTTTCTGTGATCCGAGTACCAAATTATACCAAATCTAAGCCTAAACTGTAGTAAATTGAATCAGCTTTGTGGGTATATTTTTTTCATTCTGAAATATCATATATTCTGAGAGATATCATTATTTGAATACAAGGTGCTCAATCTGAAAATTTTCTAAAATTTTGCTAACATTTTAAACAATTGTGCATAAACAATCTGATAACATTTTGAGCCCAAATTTTGACCATAGGTCAGAATACCTCTCAAGAAAATGCTAAAGTTTTGTTCACATATGATAAAAGAGCTTGTCGAAGGCTCCTATCGGATAAATTTATAAACCGGACCTCTAAATATTTTGCAATAGTAGTGGCTAGGGTAGATCACAGGGATTGGAGTTCTTAGATTAATTAAGTACCATAGTTAATTATGCCTAATTTTATTTAGATAAATAAAAACTTTGGAATCAAGGGGAAATAAAATCTAAACTAATATGTACATATTTTGGAGCCCAATTTTGAAAAACATGCAAGGTTGATTACCTTAAGCCCAACTTGAATTGATTAATAACTTGATTTTATATTAACAATCCTAAGCCAAGAATTTCTAAATAATCAATTGACTCTCTCAAGCCCAATTGAACTCATGCATAGCAACAAATCAACCTCTCGGTCTATTTCTATCACTAAACATGGCATTAAGTTATTCTTTTAAGGCTTCTAGAATTAATCTACTCACTCTCATACAATAGATTAAACCTAGTCATGCATCTAATGTTCTATAACTAAACTTACTCTCTCAAGCTAAATTTAGTTAAACATGCGAAACCATGACCAAAGGTTAAGACAATATAGTGAGATGCATAAAAGACGTCAATATATAAACTAAATTAAAAGTCAACCAAATGTTCAATAACTACAACCAAACAAGGGTTTAAACACAAATTTACAACATAAGTATAGCCCACAAAACTCCTAAATCTAAAAGAAAAGTAAAGGAAATAGAGAAGAAACTTAGGTCGTGTGCCAACACTCGTCCTCGACGTGATGTCCACGATCTCGAGCTTTAAGTCTCCTCTTTGGCTCTCCAAAGGTCTCCTATAGGTCCTTATATAATGCTTGCATCGAGTTTAGGATTTTTAGTCTCTCAAAACGGCTCCATTTTCGAATAGCAAAACTTCATTTTTATAGAGTCGAGACAGGGTTGCAATGCAACGATGTCCCTCGAATTTTATAAAAAAGGAAAAAATAAATTTGGCTAGCGTTGCAACCCTATGTCTACTGGTCTCCAAGGCTGAAAGGCTGCTGAAGTGGCATTGCAACACAATAGATGGCATTGCAACGCTATACTCTCTGGTTCACAAGCTTGTTTCCTTCTCTTCAACATTTGGATCTTCAATTATAGCTCCAATTTTCTCCATATTCATCCAAATACTTCTCAAAACTTCGGTTTTGCTCCAATTGCTCGGTTTCTATAAATTATACATAAAAATACATGAAAGTACACACAATCATAGCAAAATTAGCATAAAACTAAGCCTTTAAATAGTGCGCATATGCATGCTATCAACAGAACCGGCCAAAAATTCTTTGAACCGCCTGTTTACATCCGATTGTTCGAGAGTCAATTTTCTACAATAGTTTTCTCATTATGTAATTATTCTTTACTTAGCCTTTTTCGATTTTAATTTTAATTTTACAGCAGTGTTCTACACTTTTTCAACTTTGATTTGACACTAATTTTACCTAATTTCGAGACTATTATAAGTTTTGCTAAAATTACCAAATTGTCCTTGCCACATAACCTAGCTAAATTCCAATTCTTAAATTTGTGATCAAGGTAGGCTAATATGCTGCAAATTGTTTGTGTGAAATTGTGCATGATATTTTGCTTATCAATCTTCCATTCAAAACACTTGCAAGTAGTTAGTTTGTTAGTATTGATTATTTTTGTTTATTTTTTTGTTTCCTTACTTTGCTTTCAATCTTGGCTAGTAATTTTGCCCTTTTTCTTTGTTCAACTATGCATAATTCTTTGAATCTTGAATCTTAAATTCTTGATTCTAGATATCTTATTTTCATTGTTTCTTGTTTGATTTGTTGTTTCTTGAACATTAGGTTATTGATTTATAGTTTTTATTTTTGTTGATATTCTACTTTTCTTTGCTTGAGTATGACACTTTGCAATCATTCTTACTTGAATTGTTTCTAGTTTGTTTCTCTAATCTTGATTGTGAAGTCTTGCCTCATCACCCTATCTTTGAGAGAGATTTCATCTTTGTGAGGGAGAGCATACATTAAAGAGTGCAAATACGAGTGAACCCCACCTATTGAGTGAAACAATGTGAAGGAGTGAATTGTGAAGTCCACTTTTCTTTTACTTGTTTTTATTTTGCAACCATGTACCAACAAAGGAGATGTGTTAAAAATTGAAGTAGAGATGCAAGACTTAAATAGGCTATACATGACGAATTTGTAGAACTACAGCATTTGATAAGAAAGTATGTTAGAGAACCCATCCAAGAATGGAGTTTGTTGTGCCAAGCCTCGAGAGGACAAACATGCCAAGAAGAATACGATCAACCCAACCAAGAAGAAGAACAAGTAGATCATCCAAAAACACAAGAAGAAGATTTAAATAGAGAGATTTCTGAAGATGAAGAAAGAAGAGTCACCGAGAGTAAAGTGATACACATTACTTAATCAAAATGAGAGAAGGAGAATAAGGACGTAGAGACAATAGAAGAAGAGAATGTGAAAGAAGAATTTGAGAATAGTGTACAACGTAGTGAAAATGAAAGAGAGGTCAAGGAAGTAAGTCCAATTTTAAGAGTTAGTGAGAATAAAATTATCTCCTCAAAACGAATCATCTTTGAGCCTGTACACAAGAGAACTTGTTATCTCCTAGGTGCACTTAATCTTAGAGTATCTAGTACTGCTTTTTTTTTTTTTAATTTTTGCAGAAAATTAAAGCACTAGTGAAAGAGCAATGTTACCCACATGTGAAGTATAAAACAAAGATGTTACTCAAGAAATATTGCTCCAAGCTTGTTGATGAACTCATTCTTGGTCGAAAGTTCAAGAGTAAGCCAAAGAGAGTAAGATCATTGACATCTCATGACTACAAATTTTCTCTCCAAGGTGACAATTTAAATTTGAGGACGAATCCTTCAAAAGGGGGAGAGGATGATATGAACCTATAAAGGACTTTAAATTATGGTCCACATTTGTTATTTAAGAGTTTTGATTGTTTTCCATTTTTACCCTTCTTAAGTATGGTTAAGTAAGGGTATTTTAGTCTTTTTGTTTATAGTGATGATTTAGGCATCGAATTAGGATTTCATTTCTAGCCATCATTATTAGGGTTAGTTGAGCCATAAAATTGGCTATTTAAAGCCTAAGTTATTTCAATGTAAGCATGTTGAATTTTGAATAAAAATTGGAGTGTTTCTACACTTGAGAGCTATAAGCCTCGTCCCTTTGCAATTCTGGTTCTAGGATTGCATGCCTGAACATTCAAGTTGGGATTGATCAACCCCTCTTGTGGAGTGTTCAACATGAGTAAGGAACTAGTTCTCCTTACCTCTTGGTCTTCGACCATCAAGGTAATCCTTATCTAATCCTTCCCTTGGGATTGAAATCAATTGATTTGAGAGTTTTAGTATTTGTTAATTAGGGGTTCACATAACCAAAAGATTCCTAATTTTTCAAATTCTAGGGTTTTCACATCACCACCAATGTAGACAAAAGCGTTACACATCCTGTCTTTGTATATACCAATATTGACAATGTGTGCTAGATTCTTCAATGTATTTAATCATTCTCAGTCTTTATGTATATCAGAATTTACACTGTTTGTGTCCACAGCGACACGACAGTCATTACACATTTCATTTGACAAAATCGAGAGGACTCAAACAAAGTTCCTGTCTCAAGAAAGATAATTTATTTACCCCATTCCTAAAAAATGAGAGGCGTGAGATTCTATGTTGTTTAATACGTTATATTTTGTGGTACCATTTTATTGTCATTCTAGATTTAGTCTATAGTTTGATATAATTAAAGTTGATAGCAATCATGCAAATATTCTATGTTACTATGTTACTATGGTATAGTCTATGTTTTGTGGTACCACAAAATATAACAAATTAAACAACATAGAATTTCACGCCTCTCATTTATATATATATATATATATGGTTGAACCATAAAAGCATATATGCACATGAAATGTAAATGAAATCATTGCACATCTTATCTTGTATATACTAGTATTTACAATGTTAGCTAGATTATTTATTGTATTCAATCCTTCTCCATCTTTGTGTATATTAGTATTTACACTGTCAAAGTGTAAAATTAGAGTTGATTTTGTTGAGGAATAATTCGAATATAAATAATAGAAGATAAAAAAATTGTGACTAATATCTTAGTTTATAATAAAAGTAGACAATTTGGAAATGATTTGAAACAAAATTTGAAAATTTGAAAATTGTTAGATTTGAAAATCAAGGGGCAATCCAACTGGTCTAAAAATCCATAAAATTAGGAAAATGTGAGCCAAATTCGATTAAATATGGTTGAGAATTTTATTTTAAAAAAATTTAAAAAAAAAAAAAAAAAAAAAAAACTGCTTATGATTGATTGACTATGAATCTTGGTATATACCGAAGTATAAATGGAATAAAAAATGCCACTCTACTCTCTAAAAATCCAGTAGCCATAAATTTGAATATTGGAACTTTTTAGCTTTCCTTTTTTTTTTTTTTTTTTAGCTACCTACCACAGTTTTCCTTTAAAATATATATAAAATGAAGTAATCGAAAAAATATATATATTTCAAACTATCAAACTAAGTAACATGAGAAGGAAAAACTACTTACGATTGGGAGGTTGACCATGAATCTTGGTATACACCATAATATAAATGAAATAGAAAATTTGTCACTCTACTCTCTAAAAATCTGGTAGCCATATAAATTTGAATATTGAAGCTTTTTAGCCATTTTTCAGTTTCATAAATTTTTTTTTTTTTTTTTTTGTAGCTACCTACCACAATACCCCTTTAAAAAATATATAAAATGAGGCAATCGAAAAAAAAAATTCAAACCATCGAACTACGAAACATGAAAAGGGAAAATAATTTTTGCAATATATGAATAGTTTCAACTAATCCTTTCCAACAAGAAAAAAGTTTAAACTAATGGGGCAATTGTATGAAAAATGAAGTAATTAGATAGATGAGAAGATTCGAATTTAAAAATCATATAAATAATCAAATTAAAGTCAAAATGGTAATAAAATCATGTTAGAAATATTATAAAAATACATTTTCTTTTAAGTTCAACATGGGCGAGTATGATCAGGTTAGCATAAAAAGACATTTCAAACTCATATCAACAAGTATCTAAAACTCTATTGAAAACAACTCAATCACTACCCAAAATGTGAGAATTTTTACAATCCAAGTATAGCCTTAGGACAAGAGGGCTGAGATCCATCTGCAGCTGCGCTGCAATATTTCCAAATGTGATTTATACTATCATTCAACAAAGATTGTAATTGCAGCAAATATTTTACAGCAATCAGAACCAAAACTCAAACTCATGAGGATAACAAGCTCTAACTCATGCAATAGAATTCACTCACGATCATTGAAACTGAAGAAGAAACATCTACTTCAGAGGTGCCAGTCCAAGAGAAGCGCGAATCCTATTCCATTCTGCAATCTCCGGATCCTCCTCACCTGCCCCAGCTTCTTTTTTCTGCTTCTTTTCTTTCTTCCTCTTCGGCTCGTCTCTATCCTCCACTCCATCCCTTCTTCTAGGACTAGCGCTGCTACGGGCATGTCTCTTGCGGTGCTCCCCATCCTCCCAATCCTTACTCCTACTTCGGCTCCTTGAATGGCTCCTCCTCCTACCACGATCTCTGTCTCTCCTCTCCCGTTCCCTGCCTTCCCTTTCCCTGTCTCGATCTCTGCCATATTCCTTATCATCCCTTAGGCGATAGCGATCCCGATCCCTATCCCTATCTCTGTCCCTGTCCCTATCCCTATCCCTGTCCCTGTCTCGATCTCTATTCCTCTCCCTATCTCGATCTCTATCTCTATCTCTTTCTCTTCCACGTCCCCGATCTCTATCATAGTCTCTGTCATAATCCCGGTCTCTATCATAATCTCGGTCCCTGAAAGGTGTGCCAAAATATCAAAATTGTTCCCACTCAATGGAACGATGCAGTAAGACAGCTCAGAAGTGCAACTAAATAGCGCATCATAGAAAAGGATTTCAGGATCAAAAGATGGAGAATAAAATATCCTATGCTGGATGCACAAACAGGTAATTTCATAGGAAAAGCAAACTAGGCAGAACATTTGGGAAGAAGAACATCAAATATAAACTTGACGGTGCCTGAAAAAAGAATCAAGTTAGCTTTTTCACCAAAAAGCTAAAAAAAAAATATAAAAGGAAAAACATATGGTTCTCAGCTGTAGTCACCAGGATAATCATTGAATGCAATACAAAAATAAAATTGAGAAAATGAGATCACTATGACAAATATATGTACGATCCATCATACTTCTCAGCTGCACACTGTCAGTACAGAGAAACCTGGCAGGATCTTGAGAATTTACTGTAGGAAGCAGCAAGCAACCAATGGCTTGAAATACCATCGTTGTGACAGAAAACATGTGAATGTTAATTGACCAGTATGGATAGCAACTCAAAAGTAACCAATTCCAACTGCTTCCAACCATGTAGTTAAAAAACTGAATTTTTCCACAGTGCATCAAAGAGCCAGATCAAGTAAGGATTCATTTTATTTAAATAACCTATCATGCCAGGAACCATAAAAAAAATTATCTTTATTCAGAAGTTGTATGGTCAAAAACCAAAATCAACTTAGCACCCAGCTTGATCTACACAAGGTGGTCAAAAGGGCAAAGATCTTAGAAGCAACTAAACTCAATCCCAAGATGGGCAATGGCATATGCCATGCCATAACTTCCATTCTCTTTTTAAAAAAAAAAGGAAAAAAAAGAAAAGAAATTGCCCTTTAATGGAGAAATATGAAAGAATACGAGGGCATACAAAAAAAAGCTCCAACAAAAAAAGGAGTTCAACCCTAACTACAGAACAGAAAATGACTGCAACGCAACAGAACAATACCAAGATCTAACTTCCATTCTCCTATTCATCTATTGTTTGATCTAATTTTTAAACTGTCACCAACGCCAAATCTACTAAGAGAATTGCATTAGCAACAAAAAGACTCAAGTGAAACACAAATTTTGAGTTCAAAATTGTTGATTTTGGTCTTGGACATTATTATTCACATTCAACAAAAAATTATGTAATTTACGAAATGAAGACAGCTAATAGACTGGAGATATCAATTAACGGTTCAGTCCACAGGAGGAAATATTCATAAATTCATAAAGAGTATCACAGTCACAGTCGCATTCATAAAAAATAAGAGGTGAGGGAGGGAGAAGAACCAAACAACAGAGGACAGGGGTTTGGACCTGTGTCTGTGACTATCACGCCTTCTGTCTCTATCTCTCTCCCGCACAGGACTTCTCCCTCGATAATAATTCTGCGGATGCAAGATATCAAAAAAGTTAGCAAGGATAAGAAAATGCAAACTAGATTCTCATTTTCATACAAACTGAGAATGCGTTTATACCTTCTCATGAATCTCATCATCTAAAGCATCATTAATTGGCTCAACATCCTCTTTTTCTTCCTCCTCCTCAAAGTCATCTTCTAAAGCACTTTTCCTTGCGGGCAGTGAACCAGTAGATTCGAGGGTCCATCTGCCATTACAAGGTGTATCTTACTTAGGTTACTTCAAGAAGAAGCAGGGCATTAAAAATTGAACACTAGAGACACATAGAGAGAGAGAGAGAGAGAGAGAGAGAAAACAGAACAGAAACATTTAGAACTTGTGACCCATGTACTTCTGTTTGTCAAACAATGAATAATGCATTTTCTCCTAAGGACCTGATTTTAATAAGACATTATCAACTTTTGATTGAAAAATAAATTGACTGGAAAATAGCCACATGAATAATCAGTACCATACCTCTTTTTGACACGTGGAAGAGCAATGTCACATGAATAATCTTTAGTAAGAAGTTCATCAATGACTTCATCCACGTGAGTTAAAGAAAAACCTGATAAAAATAAGATCAAGTCCATAACTTTTTTTTTAGAGACGAGATCAAGTTCATAACTAGAAAAAGATTAATGCAACAAGAAAGTAAAAATCAACTAATTTTCACAATAACTAATTAGATAAATTCAAGATGAGGCCCAGAATCTTACATCCATCAGCTAATTTTCTCCTCAATTTCCGATAGTCATTGTACAGAGGCTCCAGGTAGCGATACACATCGACATCGGTCCCAGTGAGACGCAAGTAAAAGGCACCAAGAACCCGAACATATCTATGGCCAAAGCAGCAACAAAAAAAAATAAAATAAAATTAATAAATAATAAAGAAGTAACTTCAAAAGAATGCTTGAAATAGACCCTAAACCAACACACCGCTCTCAGGAAATTACAAGAGAGAATTTTCACTAAAACTGCATAGTTATTAACTGACAGAAGAAAGATTTACATCCAACTCAAAGCAAACAACTTATTTTCAAGACCACACAGTATAAAAGCAATCATTGCAAACTAAGGCGAGTTGATAACAACTTTAAGAACCATAGTACACCATGCGATACAGAACCTATTTCCAACGAACTTCAGTTAGCTCAACCAACCATAAGCCTAGTAGTTCATCCATTTCTTATGCTTATCAAATCACAATTAACAAAGATAATGCCCATACAAAAGTTCTTAAATCATTCACTATCCCTAATTCCTGATTCACTGATCAACTGCAAAAAATTTCCGACCTACAATTATTTATTTTTCAGAAGTTTCGCAGTTAGTTCCCTAAACCAAGGTTTCTTTCAACTCCATGAAACAAAAAATTGAATATTCCCTCCAATTAACTCTACTCCTCAACGTTTCTAGTTAACCAAAATGCAGAGTTCTGCTTAATGAAAACTAAAATGACAATAACAATTACTTGTAGTCTTCATTCTTGATGAACTCGATAACGATTTCCTTCTCCGGCTGAATCTGAAGCATCTTCATAACAAGACACATGAACGGCGTGGGCTTGCGGTTGCCACCATGTGTACCGCCGAGGTGGTCGAGCTCCATGGCCTTGTCGACCAATGTCTCCGCCGTCAAACCAAAACACTGCTCCTTCCAGTAAGTGTTCTGGTAGATCTTCGAGCGAAGAATCTTCTCCACCAGGTTCTGTGGGTTTGTTCCCCTTATGCTTTTCGCAGCTGGGTCCGTACGATTAGCCATAACTACTGGATATAGAAAGGCGAAATCAGTATTGTTGCAGGTAAATCAACAGAGGAGAATGATCGAAACCCTAGTTCAGACGCCGGACGGGGAGAGGATGGCGAAATGAGTCATACGACTCGCAAAGGGGGGAAATGCTCCAGTTGTATTTAATTACATGCCCTAACCTTAAAATAAAAAATAATAATAATAATAATAATAATAATAATAATAAAAGGTTAATATATCATTTTGGTACCTGATTTTGTTCCATTTTAGTCCATATATTTTCAAATGTCCAATTTTAGTCTTTGTACATATCATTTTGATACCTTAAAATTGTTCCCTATGATAAGTTTGAAGTTAATTTTTATCAAATTTGGTTAAATAATAATAATAATTTGAATACAATAAAAGACATGATGTGAAGAGAAAAAATTAGTAAAGACTACTTTTTTTAAAGAAAAATCAATAATAAATTAATAGTATGAACCAATTTTAAGCTTTATTAAAAGTGCATTGACTAAAAATGAACATTTGAAAGTACATGGCACAAAGTCTAAAGTATAGTTACCAAAATTATATTTTAACCAAGAAAATAATGATAATAACATGCTCTAAAATTGTTTTTTTATTTTTAGGTAAATTTTCGTTTCCTTACTAAGAGCTTGTTTGAATGACTCTAAATGTTTAAAAAAATATTTTTAAGCACTTAGAAAGTTGTTTCAAACAAACTTTAAATTACCTATATATTTTTAGCTACAATTTTGATGTACCTATGATCCATATATTATATTATTTAAGTAATATAATGTTAATCTGAACATAGATGATAAGGCACCATATTTGTATGTATTGTATTTATTGATACTTGTCGAATCCCTCACTCTCCTTGAAGGTTTGGTTGTGGCACAACGGTTGGCCCTTCGATCTCTGATTGTGAAATTTGTTTGCATCACTTGGTCCAGCTGATTAATGGCCACTAGCTTATGATCGTAAAGAAGGGAATCTGGGTCGAGACCATTAAGCCTTATTTTATGCGTTTTTCCCACATTGTGAATGATGAATCATAAATTTTCCTCTTTTAGATGACATTTTTCTTCTTCTAAATTTCTATTAGATCGTTGTGTATTATGTCATATAAGTTCTTCATTAATCAATTTGAAGATTCACCAACGTTAAAGAACTAAATTAAAAAAAAAATCAATTCATACAAATTTAAAATTGAAACTTTTTAAATAATGAAGATTAAATTAAAAAATATTCTCAAACATTAGGACTAAAACATAACCATATTGAGTTGTCCTAGTGATCAACAAGGACAAATGTAAATAATAAAAGACTTAAAAGAAATGAGTTCAAACTATAGTAGTCATCTACTTTTATCTCATGAGATTACTAATTATTCTAGGTGTACGCAAGTTAGCTCGAATACTCACGGATAAAAAATAAATAAATAAATAAAAAGAAAATATATATTTTAGCCATTAACGAAAATACCCCCCAAATTCAGAAATCTAGTTCCAGAGCCCAATCCCAAACATCCAAATTAGGCCCATTTCACAACGGCCCAAAACACGTCAACAAAGCTGACGCCGACGGAACTCATAGTCTCCGCGGGAGCCATCGGTTTCCGATATTCTCCAATTCCATAACGTAACTTCGTCGGCTACTCTCTGATCGCCGGCCACGTGACTTCCCTCCGGCCGCCGCATTCTCTCCCCATCGTCCCGATCTCCGCTCACCTGACCGGAAATTCCCCTTCGTTCGGGTTTCTTTTTCCGGAAATGAGATTTTGTACTTGAACAATTTCCAACAGATCCTTCGACTCTCGAGTTTGAAGAGTTTTGGAATTCTTTGCAACGAGAATTCGAGCTCTTACTTCCCTCTCCCATGGCGTCGAGGAATCGGACTTTTCTTTTCAAGAAATACAGGGACGCGTTGAGGAGTGTGAGGGTTCCTTCCAGCTCTTCACCTGCTTCTGCATCGCCATCGACTAGTTCTGGCGCTGGTGGACCGGTGATTGAATTGGTTAGCTCGTCTTTGTTGCATCCGAATCGGTCGTATGCTCCCTTAAGTACTGAGGATCCGGGTAATTCAAGGTCTATCTCTGTCTATATACATATGTGTGTGACTGTATGCGGGTATATGTGGTTTATGTGGATTTGATCCAAATCTCTTTTTCGGCTTAATCTTGAGGATTTAATGTTGGAAAGTGAAAAGCGGTCTTTGATGGTTTTCTTGGAGACATTGTTTGGTAAGATCTTGTCGAAGTTGAGATTTAGTGTCAGTTACCGCTTTCATGGATGAAGCAGTTGAGAAATTTGATTTCTGAGGTGATTAATGTTTGGAGTATAGAGATGAAAAAATGGATTATTTACTCGTATCTAAGATAAGGAAGTGTGAGATCACCATTGCAGAAGCAGAGGACGCATTTTGCACAATTATGATGGAAAAACCGAGGGAACAATGGGAACCTTTAAGTATAGAAGGAATTCATAACAATTTGAAGAATTTCTGACACCTTTGGGTTGTGATTCTATATAATTATTTCTATTAAGATGTCATGTTTATTGGCTCATTTGACATGAGTTGATTGAGAAAAAAAAGTGGATAGTTGGACAAAAAATAGTGGTACAATCTATAAAACAAATTTGATATGTTGCTGCAAAGAGAGAGTATGTTGCACTTGTCATTTTATTAATCCAACTGACTGCTTCTTTCGTTCATAGGTTCATCGGTTTGTCACATTGTGTCAAATCAGCCCTATGTTTATCCAATAAGCATGTCATTCATAATATTATTTAGTTAACAGTGTCAGCGGAGAGGGAATAGAATCACAATTCAAATAATTAAAGCCCCGTTTGATAACCATTTGATTTTTAGTTTTGGGTTTTTGAAAATTAAGCTCACAAATGCCACTTTCACCTATGAGTTTTTTTGTTTTGTTATCCACTTTTTAAACGTGTTTTCAAAATCCAAGCTAAATTTTGAAAACTAAAAAAAATAGTTTTTAAAAACTTGTTTTTGTTTTTTGAATTTGGCTAAGAATTCAAATGGTTCCTTAAGAAAGATGAAAATCATTGTAAGATCATGGTGAAAAAACAAGAAGCATTTTCAAAAACTAAAAATCAAATGGTTATCAAACTGGGCCTAAAAAATTTAAACAAACACAAACATCAAAGTTTGGAATCTAAACTTAGAGAAATATTCCCTCTTTCCTTAGTTCCATCCATATCATAATGCTCTTGGCTTATGAGTTATTTATTGTTTATTACTACAGTAAGGGTGCTCTCACCGTGGGTCTACCGCCGGCTTGGGTGGATGTATCCGAAGAAATAGCTGCAAGTGTGCAGCGTGCACGAATGAAGATGGTGGAGTTAGCTAAAGCGCATGCCAAGGCCTTAATGCCTTCATTTGGAGATGGTAAAGAAGATCAACGATTAATTGAGTCTCTCACGCAAGACGTAACTAATTTAATCAAGAAATCAGAGAAGGGACTCAAGAGACTCTCTGTAGGTGGACCTTCGGAAGATTCCAATATCAGAAAAAATGTTCAGGTATAACTTGAAGATGCAAATGATTAATGTCTGAAATATATATTCGTTGATTGAGTCACTTTTCTTACATAGAGCTACTGTCTATGTATTTCTTGTTCTCTCTGAGCTTTATTTATCGGCATCTGATCTAGTTTCTGAAATGTATTTGATCTTTCGTTTTACTAATTTTCATGGATGAAATCGTAGATGAGTTTTCTCCTCTTTAACAGCCTTAGTAGTATAATAGTCTATTATTGGAAGCCTTTTGTTCTAGCTGATCTTTAGCGTTCAACGTGGGATAATGGGCAGGCGGGGAAGGTGAAATTTTTGGTTTCATTATGAAATCAACATATTTTGACGTGTATTTTCTCTAAATACTATTTATACCATCTCATTTCCTCCCTCATTTTCAACTTGCACTCTGGATTTTTTGACTTAATGCAAAAGCGAAATAGATTTATGTTTTTTCTATTGCAAGTTATCATATAGATGGATGTTTCTTTTCTAAGAAAAGAGTCAACATATAGATGGAAACTCTCTCAAGTATCGGGGTTCCCTCCTAAACTTTATGTTATATGTTTCTATGGTGCAGCGATCTCTTGCCACTGACCTTCAGAACCTTTCCATGGAGCTTCGCAAGAAACAATCAACTTATTTAAAGCGCCTACGGCAGCAAAAAGAGGTCTAGATAGAATATTTCACTTAGCATTTCAATTCCACATTGCCATCATCATAATTACTTTGCCTCAAATGAATTATGTAGTCAAGTAGCACTAGATCATTTCTTCGTTCATATCTTCGTTTACTAGACAAGCTGCCTTAATTACTTCTTCATGTTCATATTGGACACTCAACTTCCAAATATATGAATTCCAGTTTCATTTTTTTTGTGAATTATTAGGAAGTTCAAGATGGGATTGACATAGAGATGAATCTAAATGGAAATAGATCGAGACTGGAGGACGATGATTTAGAAGACATGGTACCCTTCATCTGCTTCATCTTTTTATTCTCACAAGTTCGAATTGCTTAAAGAGAATGTATAGGAGGTGGGTCCTTTAGGCCTTACTGTCTTTTGTGTAAATCGTGTATAAGGTATTTAATGAGCATCAAATGGCTAAGCTGCGAAAGAGTGAAGCATTCACTGCCGAAAGAGAGAAAGAGATCCAACAAGTGAGTAGAAAATCACTTTCCCTACAATCTTCATTTCTGTATGCAACTTTATTCAACCAATTCACTTCATTCCAGGTTGTAGAATCCGTGAATGAGCTTGCTCAGATCATGAAGGATCTATCAGTACTTGTCATAGACCAGGTTAGAGAAGATGCCCATATCCTACATCCTGAAAGTTATTTCATGTATTGGTACATACTAATTGAACATACATACATATTCTTTCAACAGGGCACCATTATTGATAGAATAGATTACAATATTCAAAATGTTGCAACGACAGTTGATGAGGGCCTTAAGCAACTGCAGAAGGTCAGTCCTGTGTCACTAATTTCTTTCGATTTCAAAGAATTCTCAAAAGACCCCCCATAATGTAGGAGAATTTCTCTGATTTCCCTTTCATGCTCATTGTTCCCATTTTGTATTTACGTCGTCGTGGTGCAGGCGGAGAGAACACAGAAACAAGGAGGGATGGTAATGTGCGCGTCCGTGCTCATTATCATGTGCTTCGTCATGTTGGTTCTCTTGATCCTTAAAACCATACTATTTTGATCCTCAAGAATACAATTCCAGATTATGCATAGTTACCACCAAGCTGCCAACATTGTTCCTCAGAGATCTTTACACAAAAAAGTTAATGGCGTTTCCAGGCCAATCGGAGAAATTCTTGAGCAGATAGATTCTCTCATTCCGTGAGTTAATTTTTTTTTTCCTGTTTGGTTTTTCCGGCAGGGGAAGGGGGAAGGATTTAGCTTCTTCTCCTTTTGAATTACAGAGTTCTGGACGGGATATTTTGTATAGAGATTGATTGAGCAATGGAAACTTGCCCTCTACTGATAATTCTTTTGATTTTCACGAGAGCTTTTATAGAAGAAGTTGATTCTTGGCTGTCCAACTTACTTGGAGAGCATTCTTTTCACTTTCATGTATGATGTTTGTACTCTGTACTTTGCATTTCAGTGCAATAAAATTGAGGAGATATACCCCTTTTTCTATTCAGTATGTGTACCAATTCTGCTTGGCTTTGACTGAAATTTGAAGCCATTTTCTACCTTTTAGATTATTATTCAGCCTCATCTTAAAACTGTCACGTAATGGTAAGTTAAACAATCTTTTAGATGAAAATTAATGGTACCATTTAGGCTAAATTATAAAAAATATCTTTGAACTTTTGTCATGTGTTTCAAAAATACTCATTCTTTCAAAAGTTGTTATAGTACTCTCAACCTTTTATAAACATTTCAAAACTATCATTAGAGTAAAAATTTATTAAAAGGTTGAACGAAAAATGGACGTAGAGATAACCTAGAACAACATAGTAAACAGCTTTTCATCTAAAATTCTTATGATTTATCTACTCCAATGATAGTTTTAAAACGTTTATGAAATGTCAAGAATACTATTATAACTTCTAAAAGAATAAATGATATTTTTTTTTAAACAAAGAACAAAATATAAGAATATTTTTATAATTTACCCTAAAATTTAATATTAAAAAAATAAACAGATTTCACAAACCACACATGGATAAGGTTTACCATTTTTTTTTAATTCAACCACATTTGGAGTAGGTGATTCAAATCTTAACCTCTTGATCAAAAACATGCAAATTACTGCTGAACTATGTCACTTTGACTTACAATTTTAACATTACAACATTTATTCTGTTGAGAAAGAGGATTATCATTCTAAGTATACCGTAAATAGTCTTATACCTCTTTTTGACATCGTCGTAAGGGTTGAAGGTTAAAATGCCTATTCTCATTTGTAATGAATATATTGTCAAAGAAAAAAGTTGCAGGGTTAGGTTAAGAAGAGATCATATCAAGATTTTCGAGTCGTGTAGCAGAAAGAGGAATAAATGATAGAACCAAAACTTTCTTGCTTGTGTTGTTTAACATAACAACATAAAGATGCCAGCCCGCCAAAATGGTATCTGGTATATAAATCTAAAAATTACTTACTCTGGAAAAACTATGAACAAAAAATGACGAGAGCGTAATAGTGTAAAAAAAAAAAAAAACAATGCTTAGACTCCATGTTTATGACAAGTTGACAACTACTGATAAAAAACAATAACAAATCACAGTTTGCCAAACGAAATCGTTCCGATTTCTCAGATCTGTGGAAACTATATTACCAGTTGTATATATATATTCCACTGTCTCATCACCAGTCAATCCCCAACTCATGTAAAAAAACATCTGAGCCAGTCCAGCAACACTCTAAATAACAACTGAGACTGGGATAAGCATAGCCAAACAACAACATAACACGCCTGACCTGACCTGACCCGACCCGATGTGACTGGAGATGTCGTCAAAATAACCTGCAGGGAAACCTGCAATTAGTAAGAGCATGGTGATTTTTGCTCGCATATTGCTGCAAGTCGAACTTCAACACAATACAAAAATGAAATGAAACAGATTGACTCTACAATCTAGGAAGTATGCAACGCAAGGATAGAAAATGTACTTTCTTAGCCAAAGTTGAATCCACCAGATGGTACCGCAGGCCGATCGCCACCAAAACTGAATCCAGCTTGGGAAGCAGTACCTGGTGGCATAGTCTCATCTTCGTCTTCCAACCAGTAGGTTTCAAGGATCTTCACTGCCTTCTCATAAATTTCAGTATTGTCATGACTTTGTAGATTCTCAATTTTCTCTAGCCCCTCAGCATCATCAATCAATTGAGCATAGAGATTTACACCTCCTGTATCACCCGTGTTCTTTTCAGCTTCCCCTACCTTCAAGATATTTTCAAGTCCTTCCAAACAAACCGTGACAATCCTTGGATCAGGGCAAATTAAAAGATCGCACAGAGGTTTGATACACCCTTGACTTACTAGATACCTGTCACCAGGAAAAACAATCCGTGAAATTGGCACCTCGAACATGGATTAAATATATGGAAACTAGAGGGCAAAAAATGCCATACTTGATCTGTTCATGAGAACCTCCAGATGTGGCATTTGAGATTGCCCATGCAGCCTCTTTCTTAATATCAAATTCGGCATTTTGAAGTAGATGAACAAGGGGAGCAACTATATTGGCCTTTATGACAGACTGAAGGAATAGAAAGAAAGATCATATAGCTGAAATCAATCCATTAATCAAAGATATATTAATGGGCATGTTAAGATGAATAAGTATGTGATTTTACCTCAATCTGTGCCTTGTTCCCGGCTGTTATATTAGATATCGTCCAGCAAGCCTCTTTCTTGATGCTCTTCTTATGATTATTAGTCAATAAATTTAGCAGGCAAGGTAGGGCATTATGATGGATAATAACCTACGAAGAAAAAATAATCTTTATCAATGAGATCCAAAGAGATTGACTATTCAATGATAAATGTTAAAACGGGGGGAGGGGAGAGTCCGCCTGCAAAAAGCAGGCATTAGTTGAAGCGTACAAATCACTGTGGATCATAGGGAATGTATGGGAAATTTTCTTATTTTTAATTTTATTCAATGGCGCATGTATTTATTGTTGAGAAGTCAGAGAGAGAGAGAAAGAAAAGAGCGGCAGGAGGGTAGGAAGTCAGTCTACAAAAATTAGCTTTAGTTGAAGCATACAAATCAGAGTGAATGGTAGGGAATGTATTGGAAATTTTGTCACTTTTAGTTTCAACAGGCTATCGAACTCCCTAGCTTTACCTCTATAATGTAATTCAAGTATTTCAAATTATAATTTCAGCTTCATGTTCCATTACTCTCCAAAGTAAAAACAGAGCATAAGAGCCCAATGGAAAGCATTACTTAGTCAAATCATTATGTTGGTGATGAGGAATGGCTCCTTCACTGTCATCATATGAACTATATCTATGTCAAAATGAGCAATGACAGCTATTGCTATTCTTCCAACACCGAAGAAATGAATGACTGAAATAACTAGTCTTCCAACAACGTCAGGAATATTATTAGGGTTAAAAATATTCTTAAGAAGATACTCAAGGCATATTAGTCATTAGCTAAGGAGTATGTTAATAAGTGGCTATGTTCAATAGTTCGGGCTTGATTTTCCTCGAGGGAGCTGTTCAGCTCCTCAAATTAGTTGCAATTAAAAGTTCTTAATACAACTTATATTTCAATTCAAATTGGTATAAAGCAGTTCAATCTCAGAAATGGACTTAGAATCTAGGAGAAAATTGCTAGAGGTAAAGAATATTAGGGATGGAATGAAGAGTGAACTTGCAACAAATCATATGGGAGAAAATTAAGGTGTAAAATATGGAATTCAAGGCTATGAGAGAAGGGTTTAGGCAGTGGGAAGCAATCCAAATTCATCCAAAGGGTCCGACCAAAAACTAAGGGGCTGGAGGATTCTCTCACAATTGAATAATAAAAACCATAGCTTTATAATCTACACTTCTCCAAGTCCAAAGGGATGGTCTATGAATAATACATATGATTTCATCATATAAAAAACATTATTTATGAATTCCAATGAAGTTATCTTTCCAGCAACAAAGGAAATGAAAATATAGTTTATGCTCAAGTTTCTGAAAAAGCTAGAGCATCCAAGAGCAATTTCCAAACAGTTTCCATTAAAGAATGTGTAAAGTTATTTCCAAAACCAAGTTCAAAAACAAAACATACAGGTAATCGCATTAGATTACTCCACAGGTAGAATATATGTGCAAAAAGTAATGATGGAAATGAAGTTGATGGCAATAAAGGAAAGGAATTTATAATTTACTACCAAAATTGCTGCCTAAGGTCAAATGTCCGGAAGGCATCCACCAATTAATGTGGGAAAAAAAAAACCAAAAAGCTCGTACCTGAGTTTGCAAATCATCGCCTGTAACAATGTTTCCAACAGTTCGAAGGGCAGGAATGAGCACCGAAGGAGCAGGATGCCTGGAAGATAATAAATCTTCTATTTTAGATTTATAAAAGAAGAAAAATATAATACCCCTCAATGATCATACACTCACATTAAGAGCTCAACGAGCCGAGGGCATACACCTGCTTCAATAACAGCTTGAATTTTGTCGTTCGTACCATCAGAAAGGTATGAAAGTGCCCAGCAAGCATCAGTCAAAACTTCTTCATCATTTGAATGTATAAGGCGTGCAAGAGCGGGAAGTGCTGGCTTGACCTGTGCCAAAAATGGCAAGTGACTATTAGGAATTATAAACCTACTGAACTGTCAAGACAAAATGTATATATTCCTACTTTCTAGGAAAAAGTCAGTGGATATCCACCGAGTCTTGAAAGCCTTCCTGCACACATGAATAAGTAAAAGGACAGAATGGGGGTGGGGGTACTAGCTTTATCCAAAACCCAATTACTATTATACTCTCTCATTCCAAACTGAAAATCTTAGAAAAATAATCCACCATATCAAAAGCAGGCTGCGGTTTTCCCCTGCAGAAATTTGATAGCGTCCAGGTAGCATTTCTCAGCATAGAAAGCTTAGCTTGCTCATTCAACTGTGCTAGTAAAGGAAGCAATGCTCCATGACCAAGAACCAGATCACGACATCTTGAAGAATCCCCAGCAACATTTCCTAATGCCCAAACAGCCTGCAGATGGAAGGAGAAAATAATTGAACATTTCACATAACAATGCTAGCTTATCCAACTACACCAACAACATCTATAGAACAGGAAGTCTGAATTCATTCCCTCTTTTCATAAGAAATGAATAAATCCGATGCAACTCACTTTGATGGAAGATGAGGAAACACTATGATCTAAAATAAAGGATGCGAAAATAATAACTGCACGAATGGGATAAAGATCCCTTAGGCATGCCTGTGTAAAGAAACTCAAAAAACTTACCTGCTCCCGAACATCATCACTTGGAGAACCAAGAAGTTTCACAAATATTGGCACTGCACCGTGATCGATAACCACCTTAGTGTTTTCTGATGTTCCTGAAGCAATATTTGTAAGAGCCCAAGCAGCTTCAAACTGCAAAAGAAATTTGATGCAACAAGGATGTTATCACTTTATCACATCTTAGAAATGCTGTAATTGTCTATGATCTAATCGGTATCACACCTGAAGCTGTGGAAAATCCTCTCTCATGAGAAATTCTACAAAGCGAGGAACAACTCCAGACTGTATAACTTCTTCAATTGGGGGACTACGCTCTGAAGAAGAAATGTCTCAAGGTTACTAATACAATCCTAATTGTACACAACAATATTCAATATTAAAACATTACTGACCAATGGAAAGCAGCTTCCTAAATTGAGTGGTCGCTTCAAGTTGCATGTTACCCTCATCAGACCAAACACCCGCAACCATGGATGGTAGATGTTCCAACTGCAGTAAAACATTTCCACATTAACAAGGATGATTTCCCAATAAAAAAAAGTACTCGCTCAAAGTTCAAATGAAATAACTTATTTTAAACCAATTACATAATTCAAACTCATTCAGCTAAATCAGTACGGTAACGCAAAAAGGGAAAACATAGGAAATCTTCACAGGAGAGAAAATGCTACGCTTGACCGAAGTTGTCATTTGAATAACAAATACAAAAACTATGACAAGGTTTGGTTAAGAATAATTCACTTCAACAATACATTCGCCTACTGGGCCTAAGTTGGTTTCAAAAAATCTAGGAGGGTAAGAGAGAGAGACTCAGGTTGCAAAGTGCAAAGTCAACATCGGAGAACTAAGACCGGATGAAATACTATTAAAAACGAAGAGCAAGTCAGCCAATTGTTATTGTCTGGATAATTCAATGAACTAGAAGGCTTAAAACTCAGTATCGAAGTTCAATAAGCAATTCTCCCCAAATATAAGTGGCAATCAACAGCTATAATAAACACAGCATAATCCCACTTCCCCAACAGTCGAAATGAAAACTCTATCAGCCTGATCTTACACAAATTCCACAAAAAGAATTCAGCAAAACCAAACTCCTATACAATAAAATTCAAAATTCCAATAAAAACAAACTCAATAAAGCATGATCGCCGAGCTCACAAACCCTAAACAGCCACCAAAATCAAACCTCAAACAGCAAAACCACAACTCTCCGCCGAAAGCATAGAAAACAAAAATCAACAAATGAACAAAACAATCGCAAACTAAACTCATTCGAAATTAACCTTCTTTTCCACCACCGAAGAGTGAGTGGAAGTTTGCAGTTGCTGGGCTTGAAAAACCTCACGCCTCTTCTTCTGCAGGCTCTCCTCTCTTCGATTCTTCCGAATCTCGACCATATTGTCCTCCCTTCTTCTCCGACCTTCATCCGCATCCACCGCGACCTTGTACCGGTTCCGCCGAACCTCAGCCCTCTCGTTCGGTCTCAGCGACATCGTTAGAATACCAAAAGAGACGAACTCAAACCCCGATTAGTAGAGCAAATCTACAGTGATGGCGATGAGGATTGAGGGATTTGGTTCGCCGGAGAAGCGGAGAGAGAGATAGAGAGAGAGAGAGAGAGAGGAAGAACTTGGGTACTAAATTTTTTGAGTTTTGAGTTTCACAGTGGAAGAGAGAGAGAGAGAGAGAGAGATGATGGTGAACGTTGGGAACCCTACCCATGAATTTATATCGACGTGCTGAAGAGCGGGCTGCCGAATGTAAATCGACTTAGATTGGGAGATTATTACGGAATTGACACTTTATTATTATTATTATTATTATGTTAAATTACAAATTTAGTCCCTAAAATTTGAAGATTATATATATTTTGTTCATGAACTTTAAAAAAATTATAAATTTAGTTCCTGAGCTTTCAAATTTTTTAAAATTAATAGATCTACTAGCCATAAAATTGAAATTTTAGAGTTCCTATAGACATAAAATTTAAATTTATATCTAATAGAATAATTAATTTTAAAAAATTTTGAATTTGTTAGGAACCTGTTAAACACAAAATTGAAAGTTTGGGGACCTATTAGACACAAAATTAAAAGTTTAAGAACCTATTAGACACTTTAAAAAATTTAGAGACTAAATAGACACAAACCTCAAAGTTCAGGGACTAAACTTGTAATTTAACCTTATTATTATTACAGTTTTGTAATTTTAAACCGGTTAATTACAAGTTTTGTTGTTAAACTTTTAAATTTGAGTCTAGAAGTTCTTTAAACTTTAAGGGGGTGTTTGGGGCATGGTTTTGGGTTTGGGTGGGTTTAGATTCCAAACTCAAAACCATGTTTGACTCAAGGTGTTCGAAACCCTTGGTTTTAAAACACAACCTCATGAGTTACAACTGTGCAACCTCATCGAGTTTGTGCCACGTTTTCCTCCTCCATTTCCCGACAACCATTTTGACAACAACTCCAATGACCACCTGACAACCGCTAATGACAACAACTTCAAAGACCACATTAGTGACCCGACCATCCCTGACGACTACTTCCGGCAACCACTCCGATGACATTTCTGGAGACCAGTCTAACGACCACCCACATGACCCAACCACCCCAACAACCTAACCACCCCGATGACCCAACCACCTCGGTGACTCGACTTGCTCGCAACCACCGCCAACGACCATCCGATAATCACTCTAGTGACCCGACCACTCCCACGACTTGACCACCCGACAACCACCTCGAAAATTCGACCACCTGGCAACTATCATCAATAACCACCTAGTGACCACTCCGATAACTCGACCACCCTAGCAACTTGACTACTCCAGCGATCACCCTGACAACCTGATAACCACCATTGATGACCACTCCGGCAACCACTCTAGCAATCCGACCACCCAACAATCACCACCAACAACCACCCATCAACCACTTCGGCTACCCGACCACTCTACACCGCACCATTGGCGGCCCAACCACCCTCATCGACCTTGCCGCCCAAACGACCACTCCAACAATTGCCCCAACGACCCGACCACTTAGTCAATTTTTTATAAGGTAAAATAAAACTAAACATGGCTACTAAACAAAGCTTTTAACCCACTATGTTTGAAATATGTGTTCAAAATATTGTGCAAACTAGAGTTTCTAATATATTAATATCTAAAATAGAATTCGAATTTTATAACTCATTTATCCTTGAAATAGGTTTCAAAATACAGTGCGAAATTTTGTTTAAATTCTCTAATTTCTTAAATAAATCTCCAATATTTTAATTTCTAAAATAGAGTTCCAAAAATAGATTTTTGAATACTTTGTAAAATAGATTTTAAATTTTCTAATTCTTTAGATACACTCCCATTCTTTTTTTTTAATTTTTAAAACAGAGTTCTGAAAATAGGTTTCTAAATACTTTGTGAAATGTATTTTTAGATTATCTAATTTATTAAATAGACTTCCGATTTTTTAATTTCTAAAATAGAGTTCCAAAAATAGTTTTGTGAATATTTTGTGAAACATAGTTTTAAATTCCTTAATTTCTTAAATAGACTTCCAATTTTTTAATTTCTAAAATAGAGTTCCAAAAATAAGTTTCTAAATACTTTGTGAAATAGTGTTTTAAATTCCCTAATTTCTTAACTAGACTTCCAATTTATTTACTTGATAAAATAAAGTTCCAATTTTGTAACCTATTTACGTTATACAGAGCTTCTACAATTCACAAAACATCCACTTAAAAATAAGAGGAAAATAAGAGAACAAAACAACTAAAGAAAAAAAGAGGAAAAAACTTGCACAAACTCAGGATTCAAAACACTGTACCCCAAACACAGTTTTCTGATTCTCAGGCTCTAAAACACTGCATCCCAAACACAGCTTTCTGATTCTCAGGCTTCAGAACCCCCCAGAACAACCCCCCAGGATTCTGATTCTTAGGTTTATGATTCCAAACTTGTGCCCCAAACAGCCCTTAAAAGTCTTTGAATTTTTAATTTTGTGTCTAATAAAATTCTAGACTTTAAAATTGTCTAATGAATTCTTAAACTTTCAGTTTTGTGTTTGTCGTCTCTGACATACTCAAGTTTGTTGATTTATTAGATGTACAATTTAATTTTCTGTCTAATATAACTCTAAACTTTCAAGCGTATAGTAGGTATGTGAATTTTAAAAAAAAATCAAATAAATCAAGGACCTATGAGATATGAACTTGAAAATTTATAAACTTATTAGATACTTTTTAAAGTTTGTAGGCCTATTGGGCACAAAATTGAAAGTTCAAGGACTCATTATACACGTTTTAAAGTTTTAATCTAGTCTATTATGGCTTGGGCTTACCTTCAATTTGATCCCTATAGTTTGGTTAACCTCACAAGTTACCCCTAAATTATATTTTACCCACTCAAAAAATTCACACATTTTCTTATATTTTTTACTTAGCTCTATCTAGTAATATAGTCCACTAGCACGACATAGTTCTCCAAATAAAAAATATTTGCCCATTGCCACTTGGAAAAATGTATCAATTTAAGAATGACATGGATGATATTTGTGAAATTTGACTAGAGAAAACCTAATAATTCTCATTTATGAGGACTATTTGACCCTAAACTAGGTTGTTCTTGTATTTTTTGTGTGTTTTGTTGTATGACGAGCAATCTAAAAATAATGTTTATTAGATAAATTCATAAAAGCTTGTTGGAATAATGGAAAAGAGGAAAGAAGTTGAAAAGAGATTTGAAATTACATTAATTTGTTATTTTTGTGTAGGTTTGGAGCAAGTACAAAAATGCAATTGCATTCCATTTTGGAAATGCAATTGCATTTCTTCAAGAAAATAAGTTTGTGAACAAGCACAAAATACAATTGCATTTCTTAGGAAAACAAGTTTGGAAAACAAGCACAAAATGCAATTGCATTCCAGAATGGAAATGCAATTGCATTTCTGAAAAATTCTGGCAAATCTGTAAAATAATGCAACAGAAATGCAATTGCATTATTTCTACAAAAATCTGGAAAACGCAAAAATCACAAAAATTACGAGATTTATGGAATTTTTTGCGAGATTTGGGAGATTCGTCAGCCCAATTTCATGCCTATAAGTTGACTCAAGGTTCTAGAAGAGCAAAGATGGAAACTCTAGCCCTCCACACTTATAAAAGAATGAAGAATGAACAAAAAAAGTGGCTGGGTTTTTTTGCTCGCCCACAGTCCGTAGTTCCTTATTTTATGTCAAATTCTAGCATCTTGTTCTTCTATTTTGCGCTGTAATTTTCGAGATTGATGCTTCCTCAACGAAAGTTGGAGGAGGTGAAGAGCTAACAACCTGTGAAGGTGCCTTTGGTTCGATCAAAGAGAGGAATTCACTAAGTTCATCGTGTTCTTCCGTTTGTTTTATTTTATTTCTTAGTTAGTTGTTGTTTCAGTCTCAATTATGTAAGTTTGTTGAATTTTAGCTAGACGTTGAGTACTTTGATTTTCGTTCTCTTATTTAATAAAAAATCAATTTGTTCTTTGGAATTATATTTCCACAAGGTTTGAATTTCAGTAAGTGTTGCTACTGTCATTTGTGAGTGTTTTTAAACTTGTTGGATTGATTTTATTCAAAGTGTTTTCTTAATAAATTTTCAATTTAAGTTGTCTTTTTATTATGGATTTTTATTTCCTTTATTTTGGCTATTTAATTATGAGTTTTGTATCAATTAAATTGTTGTTTTTCATTCCCTCCATGACAAGCTAATTTTTCTTTAGAGGTTCAAGTTGGTGAATGCCCTAGAGGAAAGATGTAAAACTTAAAAGCATAATCAATCTAGTTAACACTTGAAACTTTGTTTGTTTTTATTGAATTAACGTTGGGTAAACCTAGTCGGCCAACTAGTGTTGCTTGTTAGGCTTGAACTTAATACCGAAAGGGTTAAGGGAAAGCAGATGTCACAAAAACAATTGAGGAAAAAGCTTAGAAATAAGTTCTGAACATCGACCCTAGACATAGGGCGAGACTCCAAAACCATTAGAATTGTGCACGAAATTATCTAAGTTAGATTAGCCATAAAAATATAGGTTTAATCACTTAGCCTCCTAAAGATTTTGAAGCAAAATTGAATAGGAGTCGAATTCGGTTTACTTAGTTTTCTTGTGTTAACTACTATTGCAATTGCATTTTTGGTGGCATTTCTTTCAAAAGGGGCATGAGCAACTTGAATTCCATTTTTCTTATTCATTGATTTTTTCACTTATTAATCTCCTTTAGCAAAAACAACCTCTCAACATTTTTACACTAGTTACCCACAATTGTAATTTGAAAACATCTTTGCGTAGTCTCTTGAATTTTGTTGTATCCGTTCCCCGTGGGATCGATACTCTGGAATACTTCCAGTTTTATATTACTTGCATCAACAATGTGCACTTGCACTTGACTGGAGTTTTGTTTTTAAACTAAAAGTCTTTTATTAAAGCCCCCACATTTCAGTTTGATCAAAACCACATTAAAACTTTTAGGTTAAATTACAAATTTGGTCCCTATAATTTGGAGAAAGTTAGAATTTGGTCCCTCTAGTTTTAAAAGTTAGAATTTTGTCCCTATAAGTTGATAAAACTCCACAAATAATCTCTACTGTTAGAAGCTATTAACAAGTTAAATACATGGTAATTAGCTACCCAAGTGTCAGTGATGTCAATGAGATGGTCTTTTGTATTTAGGTGATTGGGTGGGTTAAGTAGTTGACTAGATAAAAAATAAGTTGCCAATTTTTCAAAAAAGTTGCATTAATTTGTCAATTTCCAATCCCCTTTTACCCAATTGGCTACTTAACTCACACAATCAGTTAAATATGAAAAAGACCAAATCATTGACACATGGATAGCTAACCACCACGTACCCAATCCGTTAGTGGTTTCTAACGGTAAGACTAGTTATAAGGTTTTTATCAAACTATAGGAACGAAATTCAACTTTTACAACCATAAGAACTAAATTATAATTTTTCTCCAAACCATATGAACTAAATTTGTAATTTAATCAAACTCTTAATATCACAAAAAATAAATAAAAAATTGAAGTTAGGCATCAATTCTCACACACGTGTAGTTATTTTCAAAAATCTAGACCCTCTATTTGAAAATTGTCGATTATTTGAAAAATATGATCTAAATTGGCTCACTTATGAAAGTTCAAGAGTTAAGAGTTTAATTGATATATATATATATATATATATATATATATATATATATATATATATATATATATATATATAAAAGTTTGCACATGAGTAAAGTAAGATTTTTTAAAACAAAATATAGCAGAGGGTGTAATCGAACCTCTAACCTTTTGATCGATAATATATATTTTATGTCAGTTGAACAATGCTCCTGTTGGCATATATCTAAGGTATTTTGTCCATAGACATCTTTTAAAGGGAATTTTTTTTAACTTAATATGAATTATCTCTGTCAATACTATTCACTTGCAACCATATATGTCAATAAATATATTTTTAAATTAACATAAATTACTTAGTCCAAGACCAATTACATTTCTTAAACATGGCTCGACTATAAAAAAAAAAATTACATTATTTAAAAATGTCATCCAAAGTTCAATACCTCCTTCCTTGACTTATTTAATTTATTTTTATAAAATAACGACGATGAACGAGTGTACGAAAAAACAAATAATTTATACATTTTAAACAGAAAGTTCTGGATTATTTCTAGGATATATAGGGGTGCAAGCTAAGACCATCAAACCAATTCAATTGATTTTGATTCGAGTTCATATAAATTTAAAATTTAAAAATAGTTGTTCAACCTTAAAAACGAATAGATTTCGTGAATTTCTGTTTCAAGAAAAAAAAAATCGTGGATTTCAGTTGACTCAATAAAACTTCAGTCGTTGGGTGATTTAACAATAATTTGATACATTATTATTAGGAGATCAGTTTAATTCAAGCCCGTTTGATAACCATTTAATTTTTAAAAATTGTGTTTATTAATTTCTAGTCAACTTGCAAAAACAAAAACTATTTTTTTTAGTTTTCAAAACTTGAGTTGGTTTTTGAATCATATGTAAAAAGTAAGATAAGACAACATGAAAATCCATACACGGAAGTAATATTTACGGGCTTAATTTTTCAAAACAAAAAACGAAATAGTTATTGAACGGAGACTCAATTTTTAGCTTATTTGATTGCTAATTTGACCAACTCAAGTTAAACTAATCCACTTGTTATTCAAATTTTGAATTTGGCAAGAGCACAATTCAATTCAAGTATGTATATACATAGATTCAAATTTATTGCTCATTTACGCTGCAATATTAGATTAAAATAAAATCATGACATATTTTGAAGCAAGCTTGACATAAACTGTTGTTTTAATTTGAGATCAATGCATTAAGATCTCTTCCATCACACGCTACGATTTAGTTGTATTTCGTATTTTCAATGTTTTTTGATATATGTTCAGTAGCAAATTTAGAAACTTGATCTCAATTTAAAAAGTTATTCAAAATATGTTTAGTAATATATTTATAAATCATAACAATAGTTGTAGTTATCAACTAAATATTAGGTTGAATTTCAACTAGTATTAATTAATTTATGAACAAAATTTATGCTATAAATTTTGTATAATTACTATTTTACAATATCATATAATTTATAATATATTATGTTATGCACATTTTAATTTTAATAAAAAAATGAAATGAGTTTATAATATAAAATATTATATTTATTAGAATTTTATTTTATTTTTATGTAATTCTGCCTTTTAAAACTTTAGATTCAAAATATGGATAGGTTGTTTTGAGAATTTATACTGTTTGGTGACAGAATACAAAAATAGTTTTAAAAAACAATTATGAAAAAGGAGATATTCATGGAATCCATTGGAATAGGACACTGTTGGGATTGATTTTGAAGATCTTTAAAGTGATTGTTGAAGAATTTTAACTGTTTTTTTCTTTGGTAGAACTTTTTTTGAACAATGGAATTGATTGTTTAAAGAAATTCACTTTTTGAATCACATTAATTTGCAAAATCCATTAAGAATAGCTTTTGAATTTCAACTAGTATTAATTAATTTATGAACAAGATTTATGCTATAAGTTTTGTATACTTACTATTTTACAATATCATATAATTTATAATATATTATGTTATACATATTTTAATTTTAACAAAAAAATGAAATGAGTTTATAATATAAAATATTTTATTTTATTTTATTTTTATGTAATTATGCCTTTTAAAATTTTAGATTTAAAATATGGATACACTAATATAGTTTTGAGAATTT
This sequence comes from Trichosanthes truncata, assembly GCA_033996785.1. Lineage (NCBI taxonomy): Eukaryota > Viridiplantae > Streptophyta > Magnoliopsida > Cucurbitales > Cucurbitaceae > Trichosanthes > Trichosanthes truncata. Next base: position 37,339,238 of record JAWPNB010000004.1, on the reverse strand, counting down.
ATACTGTTTAGATGGTAGAATACAAAAATAGTTTTAAAAAACAATTATGCAAAAGAGATATTCATGGAATCTATTGGATTAGGACACCGTTGGGATTGATTTTGAAGATCTTTAAAGTGATTGTAGGAGAATTTTAACTATTATTTTTTTCTTTGGTAGAACTTTTTTTTTTTTTTTGAGAGACTTCCATTGTTTAAAGAAATTCACTTTTTGAATCACATTTGCAAAATCCATTAAGAAAAGCTTTGGAATTTTTGTTTAAATCACTTACAATTTACTGATGATACGCTTTGGTTCTCTACTTTTGATTTGGACGCCTTGAATAATATTTTTGACATAATCAAATTATTCTAGTTGGCTTATGGGCTCAACATCAATTATGCCAAGAGTGAATTGTTGGGAATACATATTGCTGATTTGGATTTGGAATTGTTGACTTCCAAATTTGGTTGTAGAGAAGGAGCTTGGCCTTCTATTTATATGAGACTTCCTTTAGGAGGTAACTCGAAAAACTCTTCTTTTTGGCAACTAGTTATTGAGAAGATTCAATATAAACTTCATAGTTGGAAATATGCTTTTTATCTCGAAAGGTGGTCGACATACCCTTATTCAGGCTACCCTTTCAAGTATGCCTACATATTTCTTATCCCTTTTTAAAATTCCTGTGAAAGTCACATAAATTTTGGATAAACTTATTAGGGACTTTTTTTGGGAAGGATCCATAGGAGAAAGTGGTATGCATAATGTCAATTGGGAGACAATACAACTTCCTCGATCTCTAGGTGGTATTGGCATTGAAAATTTTCATCATAGAAATTTAGCCCTCTTAGCAAAATGGATTTGGAGATTTTCACATGAGGAAAATGCTCTTTGGAGAAAATTTATTGTTTCTAAATATTATTCTTCAGAGGCTAACTGTTTTTGGCCACGACACATTCAAAGAGTTTCGATTCACACACCTTGACATTTTATTTGTTCTACCATTGATCTAGTTACTACCTTGCGTTCAACGAAGTCTGGGCAATGTTCTTTCTACTTCTTTCTGGCATGATTCTTTATTGAGTTGTGGAATTATTGCTACGACTTTTCCTAGACTTTATCGTTTAACTACTCGTCCTCACTGTTTGGTTGCTGAAGCTTAGATTGACTCCTATAAAGCTTGGAATTTGCACCTTCGACGTAATTTAAATGATCTAGAGGTTGCTGAATGGGCTAGTCTTTCTCATTCACTATCCCTTAACAGGCTCCAAAACCGTAATGCTGTTTGGATATGGCCTCTTGATCCTTATCGTTCTTTTACAGTTAAATCTCTTATGAGCAATCTGGAGAATCCTAATCCAAATAGGAACACCCTTTTTATGATGTGATTTGGAAAGATGTTTATTCAAAAAAGGTTAATTTTTGTCTCTAGGAGCTTAGCCTTGGAGCAATCAATACGACATATAGGTTACAACGTCATATACCTCACCTCTATATATCCCCATCTCGGTGTGTTATGGGTTCTTCGGGCGCCGAACATCCTAGACATCTTTTTAGACATTGTTCCTATGCTTTTCGTTATTGGAATGTGATCCTGACAGCTTTTGATTATTCATTAGCCCTGCCTAATAACAGTTATAACTTGTTTTCTTCCATTTTTTGTGGGTCATCATTTCTAGGGAGTAAATAAGGTTTTGTGGCTCGCTTTAAAAAGAGTTTTCTTATGGTTTCTTTGGGGTGAGAGGAATGGACATTTATTCAAGGATTCTTTCTCCACTTTTGATTCTTTTATGGATTTAATCCTTTCTCATGCTATGCATTGGTGTAAATGTAAACACCCATTTTCTAGCTATAGTTTATCTTCTTTAATTTCGATTTGGACATCCTTTTTGTAATACCCCTTTAGGTGTTTGAAGATTACACTCTGTTTTATTTCATTCATCAATGAAATTGTGTCCCTTCTTAAAAAAACATAATAGCTTTGAAATATGGCTTCCATAAAAATTTGATTTACCTGGCAAATATTTAAAATTATTATTATTATTATTATTATTTTTTATCATTTCATATCTTATTTCTAATAAAAGATTTGTAAATACTATTATTCACCATTTATCTAATCTCATCTTATCCTTTTTATTTTTAAATTTAATTTGTTGGTTTTAATTTGTTTGTCCTACTTTTTTTTTTTATTTAAACTAAAATTAGACTATGTTTTACACAATTTTTTTATAACAATTGTTTATCTGGATAATTTCATCAAATTATTATTAATTTAAAGTAAATAAAATATGATTTGTAATATAAATTATATAAAATTTACATAATTATTTTGAAGTTAAATATTAATACAAGCTCTTTTCCAATAAATAAATAATACAAACTCATGCTTATTTGAAATATATCTATTTTGGTTTTGCGATAATTTAATATTAATTTACCAAAAAACTACGACAATCTCAAATTAAACCTAAGAGAATTAACAAAATCCAAATTACATACTAGATCAAAATAAAATAAATTTAAAAGTTAAGATTAAAAGTAAATATTACAAAATTCAAGAATCAAAATAAAATAATTTAAATTCAAGATGGAATTCAAAATTTTCTTTTTATTTTGTATTTTAAAAAACTAATAAAAACTTGTATTTGTAACAATTTTTTCTTTTAATTTAAAGATATGGGGATTTGAATCTCGACCATGGTCGAGAGTACATGTTCAACTAAGGTCAGGTCATGTTGCCTATTTGTAACAGATTAACAATTAAGAAAACACTTTTATTTTTCGCATATAAATGAGAAACCGTACTAATAGATAAATGAGAGAGAGAAAAAAAAGGTTAAATTATAAAAATACCCCTAAGTTATGGGGTTGGTTTCAATTATACCTCCAAACTTTAAAAAGTTTCATTTTAACCCTTGAACATTGAAGTTTGTTTCAAAACAACCCTTGAAAGTTTTTTCCATTAAATTTATGGATGAAAAATGACATATTTGCATATGTTTTAATTTTTTTTTCCAACGTACATATTCAAATATGTTCACATAAGCAACAATACAAATGCAAAAACATCATTTTTTGACCATGAATTTAATGAAAAAAAGTCTTCAAGGGTATTTTTAAAACAAATATCAAAGCTCAAAGATTAAAATGAAACTTTTCAAAGTTTGGAAGTATAATTGAAACCAATCCTATAGTTTAGAGGTATTTTTGATAATTTATCCAAAAAAATGAAAGAGGAAACCAATCAGAGAAGCGAAATGATATTATAATTATTATATTAATAAAGGGAAAAAAAAAAAGAGCAGCCAAAGATTCCTTAGCATTGAAAAGACCTAAAAGCCCCTCTAACTTGAACTAAATTACTTAAAAAAAACCATCAGGTCCACCCTTCGGAACCCAAAATGGGATAAATAAATAGCGACCACCTCCAATCACATATTTCCACGTCAGCTAGGGAGATTTTCGTCACCGTCCAAACTTAAAACGAGAACGGAAAAGATCTTACAGTGACGGGGCATTTGGATTAGCGGCGCAAGTTGCTCCGTTTCGCCGCCCTAGATCTGCAACCGTTTACACGTGGCCTCTTCGAGGCCGTAGGATTGTCGTTCACATTGAACCCTCCGATTCCATCTGAACCGACCATTTCCATAAACATCCGCTGTAGGTCCTCGAAGCTGTCACCCTAGAAAAACCAAGAGGTATTCAAATTTTCAAATATAGTAGTTTCTGACTTTCTTTTATAGGTTAAAAAAAAAACTCTTTTATAAGTTTCAATTATACACTTTCTCAAAAAAAATAAAATAAAATAAATAAATCAATTATACACCTTGATTCCCTTCAAAAAATAATATCTACACACACCTGTCTGAATTTTTTTTAGGTTAAATTATCAAAAATACCTCTAGAACTTTAAAAAGTTTCACTTTAGGGTTAAATTTGAAATTTATTTCAAAATAACCATTGAAGACTTTTTTTTGTTAAATTTATGGACGAAAAATGACAATTTTGTATATGTTTTGATTTTTTTTTTCAACGTATATGTTCAAATATGTTCATTTAAGCAACCATACAAATGCAAACACATCATTTTTCGTTCATGAATTTAACGAAAAAAAACCTTCAAATGTTGTTTTAAAACAAACTTCAAAGTTCAAGAGTTAAAATAATTTTTTTTTTTTTTATTTGGAGTATAATTGAAACCACTCCATAGTTCACAAGTATTTTTGATAAATTTGAAGTATAATTGAAACCACCCCATAGTTCACGAGTATTTTTAATAATTTAACTTTTTTTTTTAACCTTTTACCTTTAAAATTTGTCCAAAAAAATATTTTGAACTTTGAAATTATTCATATATATATATATATAATTTCCACTAAAACAGAGGACAAAGAATAAAAATTGACATGACAATTAATCTATGGTGTAAAAATTAGAAGAATTGTGTGTTTCATATCAAAAGATATCATTAAAGTCATAAATGAGAAGAATTATGACTTTAACTATATCTTTTTTTTTTTTATTTAAACAAATATATCATTAGAATCATTTACATAATCAATTTTTACACCTCACTTATCACATAAATTTAGGTAAATAATGTTATGTATGCTTTCTACTTTTTCTATATCACATCAATTTTCATCTCATTTTAATGAAAAACTTTCCAGTGATATTTTTTTAAACAAATTTCAAAGTTTGAGGACAAAAATGAGAATTTCAAAGTGGACAAATTGAAATCTAATTTTGTATAATTTTACCCCTTTTTTTAATAGGATTCAAATATAGTAGATGAATGGTAATCGTTGGCCGAAATTAATTGCCTGGAAATTGGACGGTCAGGATTTACCTCCGGTTTGACGTTGTTCATCATTGTGATCATCTCTTGCATAAAATCGCAAAATTCCTGCACCACAAGCGGAAAAGAGAGAGCATGTTTTTTTCCTCAAAAAAACCAAAAAAAGAAAAAAGATTATTAATTATGTAGAATATTTTTGAAATTTTCATTATTTTTGTTTGGTAGCAGTTTCTTTCTTAACCTCTGTCATTGTTAAATTTTATCTTACTAATTTTTTTTTTAATTTTACAATTTATGTATTGATTTTTCTCTAATTAAAATTCATTATAAAAATCATTATATGACACTAAAATGCATTTTGATAACTAAATTGAAAATGAACAATCTAAGCATAATTGAGCTGATTACGACATATAGCCAACCAAAAGGTTAGAAATTCTCATTTCCCACACCACATGTTGAACTAAAAAAAGATAATTTAATCTAAAAATTTTACAAATAAAATTTTTAAAAAAAAACTCTTAAATACAATAAATCATTTTTCTTCTAAAAACTCAGTTCAAAATTTTGTTTAAAAAATCATTTATTGGGCCTTTAACTAACCTATAGCCTATAGGATCTATTGACTTAAAAAAATGCAAAATTAAAATTTTGGAAGGTAACTTTAAAATCATAATTTTTAAATTCTTTTTAAAACTTCTTAACTTTTCAGTCTTACACGCCACAATTCCCCTCTTCTTTATCACGCTGGTCATTATCCCTAATGCTATGTTTTAAAATTTATTTCATAATAATTCTTACTTTCTACATATTTTTGAAATGTAGAATTAATTTTCAAAATATAAAATAATTCCACAGAAACTTTATCATCATCATTATTAGGTTATAACTTTAAAAAAGTGTTTCATTTTTGTATCACGTCTAAGAGGTCGTTGACTTATCCAATATTTTTAAAATTCATGAACCTACCAAACACTAAAGAGACTTAATAGACACAAAATTAAGAGTCCAAAGACAATATCTTTGAATTTTTTAAAATTCAAAGAGTCTTAATAGACACAAAGTTAAGAGCCCAAAGACGATATTTTTTAAATTAAGTTATCTATCACACGCAAAATTAAAAATTATACTTTATAAAGAAGCTAGTGGATTAAACTTATTATTATTATTATTTTGAAAGGAAGACAAAAGGGAGACGCCATTAGATGACGGCTTTTGAACGCAATGCGAAATGATGAATATTCACGACGGCGAAAAAAAAAATCCAATAGCATGATAAAAACGACGTCGTCTTTTCATGGATATAATCATTGCATGCCAAAAATATCTAAACCAGAGCCAAAGCAGAAGGGAAAAAGTAATAATAAATAATTTTTTTAAAAAAATTCAATACGAACCTCATCGTCTTCTTCCGTCGGATCGTAAAGACCGGCGTCGTAAACGGACCTCTTCGCCTGATCGGAGAGAACTGTGAGAGAGGAGGCAGACGGAAGCAAGCTAACGCGCGTTAGTGCCCTTTCCTATGAACATTGACGGGGAATTCAACGGCGTTTACAAAATTGACAGGGATTAGGGGCGGAGGAACCGATGATCTCACCTGAATACGCTTCTTGAACTAATTGAAACTGCCGTTTGGCTTCTCCGGCCACCGCAGGATTCCTCGTCCACCGGTCCGGATGCCATTTCTTTACCGCAAAAGAAACGAGAAGAACAGAACATTTCAGATTTCAAAAATTCACTCTCCAATTAAACAAAACAAGGAAAAAAAAGGCTCCTCCAAATTTCATACCGTAACAGAGGCACACAAAATCTCAGAGTAAAAATAAATAAACAAGAAACTCGAATTTCAAAACCAAAACATCGAGAATCGAATTTCAGTACCAGAGCGAGCTTGCGATAGGCAGTACGGATATCAGAGAAGGAGGCGTCCTTACGAATCCCGAGGATAGTGTAGTAGCAAGATCCGCCGTCGGATCCTCCTCCCTGATCCATCGAAAACCGGAATCAGAAAGAAGAGAAGCCGAAGAATCTCGAAAAACAACCACCAAACAAAGGAGTAGAACAACTTTCAGACCACCATAATACCACCGCGAGCTTCAAATGCAGAGAAAACGAAGAAGAAGAGAAGAAGCTCCGTTTCGTTGGTTTTTTCAACGATTTGCTTGTGGTCTATACGGAAGGCCGAGTTGACGGTAGAAAGAGAGAAGGATGAAAATATCTTGCAGATGATATGTACGAGGAAAGTTCCAGAGATTTCTCTGTTTTCTTTTTCTTTTCTTTTTTTTTTCCACTTGGTAATCGAATACTTTTTAAGCTAGATATTTTTAGCCCTCATAATATGCCACTTGAATTTACAATATTTACTACTGATGCCACTCTTTTGAAGAATGAGAGTAAGATAATCACGAATTAATTATCCCATCACAAAGTAAATTCTATAGATCGAGGAGAGAAACCCACACACATACATATATTTGAAAAATACTCGGCTACGTATCGATGTGCGGAGAGAGTTTTCTCTCATTGTTGTCAACAATTGAATGGTGGAGCAAAAAATTCTTGCATACCGGTGTGTAGCCAAGTATTTTTCTATATATTTTAAATTAAAACAAAAGTTGATATTCAAACATCTGATATTGTAGTTGAGGGTATAATACCTGTTAAATCATGTTCAAGCTAGCAATAGAAAATAGACAAATGATATATAAATCGTAAGAATGTTGAGTTTTTACTTTTTAGTAATAAAATAACAAAATAATGAGTTTGTCACTCTAAGAAAAAGAAATGTTTACCGACTTGAGTTATGGTTATAAATATCCTACCATTGAAATATAATATTCTAAATGTTAAATTATCAAAAATACCCCTAAACTTTGAAAAGTTTCATTTTAACCCTTGAACTTTGAAATTTGTTTCAAAACAACTATTGAAGGCTTTTTTTCATTAAATTCATGGATGAAAAATGATGTTTTTGAATTTATATTATTGCTTATGTGAGCATATTTGAATATATACGATGAAAAAAAATTAAAACATATGCAAATATGTCATTTTTCATCCATAAATTTAACGGAAAAAACCTTCAAGGGTTGTTTTGAAACAAAATTGAAACAAAGTCCATAGTTCATGGGTATTTTTGATAATTTAACCTATTCTAAAAAAGTAGAGAATATGTTCCAATTTTAGGCTCAAAACTTCGAGTCCATTCTCTGTTATTGTTTTTCTCTTCCATACATTTAGATGGAACATTGAATAGAAACAACAACTATTTCTTACAAATCAATGCTTTACTAGAAAAAGTTAGTCATTCAAATGTATACCTTTGCTTTCTTTCTTTCCTTTTCGTAATTGTCGTATGAGATTGGTCTTGTTAGTTCTCGAAAACACTAGTTCTCCATAATGCCTTAACATGTCAGCTCTAAGATACACCAAGAGTTATCGTTTACAAAGTTCTCCACCATATCAATTGAATCAAGAACGTCGTTGCATCACTGCATAGCGACCCGACACCTTGAGGCTGCCTGATGTAGGAACCTGTATCTTTGACATGTTCATTTCAATGAAAAAACATACTCCTTTGTAATTGTTTGTATAAGTTACAACAATTTCAACTTGCAGAGATGAAACAAAGATAAAAAGTGGAAAGCAAACACTTTACAAAGACTTTTTGCTGCACATTGGCCCCACGGGAAAGAAAAATATTGCAGGGAGACACAGAGAAGGGCTATCTACCAAAAAAAAAAAAAAAAAACTTAAGAACCTGCAACTTTAGCAGAAACTTTTCTCCTTGGGTGAGCAGTATAACTTGGCACTAAGACCATAAAGGAAGTTACTTGACATTTTTAGAACCGGAGCATGGCGAGACGACATCTGAATCGGAATGCCTTCGCCCTTCTAGTTTGAAGATCAACTGACATTGCCTACACAGAACAGCTTGAAACTTAATCTGCCCCATTTAAGATATCGGAGCCATGATCCAGATAAGGGAAAATGCCACACCCCCCAGCCTCCGCTGCATAACTCGGAGAAGCAAGCAACTCGTTTCCGTGCCCAAGTGTTTCTGGAGGATAGTAAATTGGAGTTTGTGGCAGAAAAGTACAGTCATCTACAATGTAATCAGGTTGCAGTGTCGGAGGAAACACTCGGTCTGTATGATTGTTATGGATTTGGAAAATTGAAGGTACTCCATCTTCTTCACTGTTGTTAGTATTTGGAGCACGAATTTGCAGGTTCTCTGCTCAGAAAATAGAATTACTTTGTTTTAGAGAACTAGATATTCTGTAGGACAAGACATGTTAAAAAAAAATATTTTAACTCAAAATATCGTTTACATTCAAAGATTCATCCGCGTATTCAATCACGTCCCACAACCAAGAAAGAAATGAAAGAAGGCAACTTAGGGGACCTTATAGTGAGGACTTTTTCATGCCAGGACCCAACAGGATCGAACCGATCAAACTGACTGTTCAAGAACAGACTACTTTGGGCCCTTTTGTCATCATTTATTTTCCAAAAATCAACCGCCTCAGAAAAGTGAATTTGAAGGAGTCAACACAGAAAAAAGAGCTACTTTAGCATCAGAGGCAGTAAATTTTCTAAAGAAACATGTAATTTCGTTGTATACATTATTTATGAAGGGTAGGATGATCATCAAACCAAACGCTGAAAGAACAAAGTCTATGTTGTATTAATTATATCATTCATGAACGGTTTTTATACCTTGTGAATGCATGATGCCAGGTCCCAATGGTTGCAATCCTAGATTTGGAGAAATAGAAGGACCAGCTTGCTGGTAGGTCAATGGCAGTTTGGGGGTTGGTTGCTCATCAAATCTGTTCAGATAAATTGGCTGATTCAGATCTTCAACTAATGCCTGCAAATGAAAATGATAGCTACTAAGTTTCAGACCAGAAATATATATTAGAAGGGTGAAGAATTATTTTAAGATGATAAAGATCGTGATTCCTTTCTTTCTTTTCCCGTTTCGTTTTCTTTTCTCCTTCAATACAAAAATCATAGTTTACTAAACGCAGAAATATAGCAACTTTTGAGACGGAGTTGAACAGAATAAATACCCCATCCCATCCATTAGGGTATCGAGGAACTGTGCAATTGCCCATGATGCAAGTTTTTGCATGATCCAGAACTTTTCGCCATATCTTATCTGACATTCGGTCAAGTATCTGCAATGTCATCGGCACAAAACCAAGTGTGAGTTATAAGACTATTCTTCCTAGAGTCAGTCAAATGGATGAAGGAAACGAATAAAAAGGAACAACTAAACATAAACGATGCAGAATTTTAGTTAAACACAACCAGAGAGATTATCTTACATGGCGCAACTTGGGTTGATTCATTTCATTCAACATGAGAAAGTCTTTGACAGTGAGAATTTTGTGCGAAGTAAGCTGCTCATGGAATTTACCATCTTTTCGTATTTTCTCCAAACGCCATACTTCATCTTGCAAGCTTGGAGGATGATGCTTTGTATACCCTGAAAAGTAAACAATCAGTTGCAAGCTTTAAGCTGTAAAACAATATTATCATTTATCAGAATCTGGTACCCAGAAAATGAAGGTCAACAAGGCACAAGAAAGTAGTTCTCTAAGTGTCGAGCTATCACTACATACCCTCTCCGCGGCTGTCTTTGACAGAAAAAGGATAGCTTCTGGCTGGCTTAACTCTATGTTCTCCAGAAATTTTTGGTGAAATTTTGGCCCCTAATATGAACTTCTTGTTCGGGATCCAGCTGGAATTATCAGTGATGCTTAGATCACTGATTATTCCAACCCCATTTTTCAAGACGATACTCTGGGGTCCCGCTAATAGAGGTCTTTTACCATCTCTTTCACTTAAAATTTTAGAATTGAACTCCTCCTCAGTCCAATCCTCTCGATCTCTGGAAAATAGTCCACTCATGACAACAAAGTCGACCTTCGCCGATGATAGTGGACCAGAGTCCACTATAGTCTTGGAATTGGCATAGCATAGGTGAATTTGCAATGGTTTGCCCCCCTCAGCTTTCAGTGGATTGTTTGTGAATATTCGGTCTGGCAGTCTGCCATCAAATAGCAGCTGCAGACTACATCCTGCTGTTGATGTTTCAGCTTCACTAACTGAGCTGCTGGAGAACCAAAAGGTAGCTAAAATCAGATGAAGAATGGGGAAAGAGGACCATTCGTATGGACAAAAAATCAAAGTAGCAATCCTAAACTTGACTGCAGAAAGATTTACAGGATAAAAGCTTTTTAAAGGCTGAGAGACAGTTCACAAATGATCGACAAAAAAAATAGAGCAAGAACATGATAAAGTACATACCTTGAAGATGAGGGGAAAAGTTTGGAAATAGCACATTCTGTTTCTTCTCTTACCTAATCAACAAACATACAGAGAACAAAGAATAGAATATCAAATGTCTGAAATCAAAGGTCTGCTCACTAATTATGGCTGCAACTTGTTTGAACATTTGAGCATGGCAGTGTTAGCCACCTCTCCGTATATTTGTTTTTGTTATATAATTATCTATTACTTAAAACACAATTTGAATTTAAAGTTACAAACGATTGGAGACTAGGTGACCCGTAACTTGGCGTAACTTCCTAGTTCCTACATTATCTTAAGTGTTCAAGGGTGGTTTTTCTTTTGAAACTCTTTAAAACTCCGTTGGACTCTTCTTGATGGGAGACAAAAAAAAAGGAAAATAGAGAAAGTACACAAGGGTCTGTAGCCAAAACAATAACAATTATAAAAAGCTTGTGTTTTCCATCAAGGCACCAGACTAATTTCCTTTTATCTACAACGACTGCAATTTTAATTGCTAACCTAAAAGGCAGAGCTAAAAAGGTTGCCAAAGTAAAGTCTAAAACAAATTTAATTGATTCAGTTTAGTTATAAGTTATAACCAACAATAAGAGACTTGTCTTACCACTTTCCGAATCAAAGGTTCGAGAAAAGCGAACAGGCTATCCTCTCCAACAGCACTGCAGAATCACAAATGAAAACCTAATGTAAGGAAAAAAAAGATCAATGTACAGAACATCAATGTTCTTGGACTAAATATATACTCACGTCCGAAACAAATTGATTCGTTTTGGCTCTTGATTCGGAGTTCCAAAACCATCACCATGGTAGGCATGAAAAGGCCTCTTCTGTACCATCAAATACCAAGAAATTAACTCAAAACAACCAAAATCTCTAGCGAACTTCTCTCACGAGAAATATTTATAGAAATGGCTATTGACAATTAATTTTACTCAGAAGGGAGGAGGAAGCTTCCATTAAACTACAGAAGAAACGCGTTAATAGTCGAGGTCAATTTTATATTGTAAAATAAATGTTCAAATCAGCAAAAACCATTTTCTAAAGGGAGCCTGACATTGCCTAGATTTTGTCATAGAAAGTTGGTAGAAATTCTCTGAGCTTTAGATAACTAAATAAACTGCCCTGTCCTAATAAAATGTCGACCAATACCCATCTTATCTGACAGTGACCGGGGAGTGGATTTGGAAGATAAATTGAAGAGAAATCAACGAACATGGCTGATTGATCAAAAAGAAGCAGAGAAATTACAATAGAAAGTTTCCCAGAAACTCCATTTCAGTCTCTAAACTTCAAGGGGCTGAAATTACCTTCGAAGTTCTGGGAAAATTCACAGTTAATTGTTATAGCAACGCTTAGAACATGAGTGAATGAACCATTTTCCTTGAGAACGACACGACCCACATGAAAATGACGAACGACGACAGAAAAAAACATAAAGGTGTTTGAAAGTGAGACAAAAAATTACTTGTTCTTGGAGTTAGAGGGGCCTGCGAACGTGAAGAAATGGACAAAACTGATCTCATTGTCCCTACATCCAATTAAACAATTACATCAAACTGCAAAAAGGGAAAACAGAAACCACAAAATTAGGGTTTATTTCGGGGAAATGGAGAGGAAATGATTGGTGTGAAGAGTAATTACTTGAATTTTTCGCAGTGTGTGGACTGACCAACGGGTCGGTAGTCAATGCGCCGATTGTACGTAGGTCTTTTTGAAATTTTGGCGAACTGTAATTTCGTGGCGAACACTGACGCCATTTTTTTCCAGGTTTCGAGTTTCCAGGAAGATGCAGATCTCTCTTTCGCCATTATCGGCTCTGTCCCCACTCTCGGCGGCTCTCTCCCGATCTCTCTCGGCGGCTCGGTCTCTCTCGGCTGTCGATTCAGTTCTAAAACCTACGCGGAGGAAGCGAGACGATTTTAAAAAGGTAAAATATAGAAAATATCGCTCAATTTTCTACTTTGTTTCAAAAATATCCTTAAACTTTCAAAAATTTTATTAATACCTTTAAATTTTTAAAAAAAGTTAAAAAATACTATTACCGTTAACATATGGATAGAAATTATTAGTACTTTATTTTAAAAAATACCTTTAAACTTTCACATTAATACTCTTAACCTTAAAAAAAATAAAAAATGCTCTTACCATTAGTATATGGACGAAAACAGTCTATCTACACTTAATTACCTCCCTCTTTTATTATTTTTTCTCGTGATTTGGTTCAATCTATGGCTTAACACTATATATTTTCCTCTTTTTTTCTCTTTCTTTTTCAATAATCTCTTACTCTTTTCTTCCATTTTTCAATCTCTAAAACTTCCTTCATTTATCCTATATTCTTAAATATTAGAACTTTAAATTAATAAGAATAACTCTCTCTCATTTCTAAGCATGCTCAAACATAAATATAAGAAATTTCAACACTCAAATAGTCAATGTCTTTGAAGTTATTTTGAGTTGGAAAAAAACTAATTTGAAAACAACTCATATAGATATCCTCATTTTTTTTCCATATAAATGCTTTCATTTTTTTTCTCCATTTGTCCAATTCTCAATCATGAGAAACCTTATTAACTAATCACAAGAAATAGACTAATTTGAACTGCAAAAATGATCAACAAAAATTTCATCCACTATAAATTTGATAATGCATGTGTTTTCTTTCTTTTTTCTCCCACTAGATGTCCTCAAAATTATAACTCAAATTGTCAACATGTCTCTCTTTTTGTGTATCAAACCCAAACATACTAACTTAAATTACTAACGTACAACCTTATTAAAGCATTTAAGTCCTATGGTCCCTTGGTGGTTCCATTATTCTATTTTATCTTGCTATAGTCTATATACCTTAATTGTATTGAGTAGTTTTAGAGATTGAAAAATTAAAGAAGATAGTGAATAAGATATTGAAAACGAAAGGAAAAAAATAGAGAAAAAATAGAGCAATGTTAAGCCATAGATTGAAGCAAATCAAGAGAAAGAATAAAATGGAAGAGGGAGGGAATGGAGTGTATATAAATGTTTTTCATTCATATACTAACGGTAATGACATTTTTTTAACTTTTTTTTAAGGTTAAGGGTATTAATATAGCTTTTGAAAGTTCAGAAGTATTTTAAAACGAGGTGCTAACAATTTCTGTCCATATACTGACAGTATGAGTATTTTTGAACTTCTTTTTAAAGTTGAAGGGTATTTTTTTTAACTATTTTTAAGTGTAAGGGTATTTTTGAACTTTTTAAAAAACGATAGGATATTAATGAAATTTTTGAAAGTTCAGGAGTATTTTTGAAACAAAATACTAATTATTTCCATCCAAAACTAACAGTAATGGTATTTTTGAATTTTTTTTTTTTAAAGTTTAAGGGTATTAATGAAATTTTTGAAAGTTCATGGGTATTTTTGAAATAAAATACAAAGTTCAGGGTCTTTTTTTTTTTTTTTTTAATAATTTAGCCATTTTAAAATTAAGGTTTTTTCTTTAGAAAAAAAATTAGGATTAAACTACAAATTTGCGTATATATGCTATCTTGAATTTTCAAAATTACAACTTTTTTTTTTTTTGAAATTTATGGATTTACTAGACTAAAAATTAAAATTTTAGGATTTTATTAGACATAAGATTTAAATTTATATCTAATAGATCAATTAGCTTTTAAAATTTTCGAATTTGACACAAAATTGAAAGTTTAACAGACCTATTATACACTTATGAAGGTTGGGAGACCAAATAGATACAAACTTCAAAATTCATAGCTAAACTCGTAACTTAACCAATTACAAATGTAGTTCTTAGACTTTCAAAATTGGGCTTAATAGGTCTCTAAACATTAAAAAAATATATATCTAATAAGTCCTTAAACTTTCAATTTTGTTCTAATAAGTATTTATATTTCAAAAGTGTCTAATATACCTCTCAACTTTAAATTGTGTATCTAATAGCGCTCTAATATATTTGACATTTTTTTAAAAATGAATGGGTCTATTAGACATAAAATTGAACAAGTTTTAGGTTGTGTTTGGGATTGCAGTGGAGTACGTAAAATCAATTTTGAAAAAATTCTAACCATATTGGGTGTTTGGTAATACAAATTTTTTTAAAATTTATATAAAACCAGTTTTTAAATCCTTTGATTTCCAAGATTCCCTAAATAGTAGCTTTTGATTTTAGCTTTCCGAATAATCAAATGTATGGTTTAACGATTTCTATTATGCGTTGTCACCTATTGAAAATTATGTCTCGCTCTTCCTATATATATATAAAGATATATATGTATGCATATTTCATTTCCCCTAGCCTTGTAGTGTATCAAAGCTTCTATACAGTTCCATCATCTTTAAACTTAAATAAATTAAAGAAAAAACATCAAGGTTGTTCAATGGTAATAGTTTTTTTTTTTTGGTGTTAGATCTTCATCATCTTCTTTTTATTACCATTTTTTTCCATTCCATTTACCCTCCAAATTTTTCATAGGTGCTTTCCCAAATCTCAAAATTATATATATATAAAAAAAAAAAAAATTGACTCAAAATATTTTTAGATTAAAGGCGTTTGAATGTTTTAGTAATTGATTTCAGTGATTTTTTTTTCTTATCTAATTTTTTTAAATCTTATTTCTTGATTGATTTTTGTTTCGAGATAAGGATACTGAAATAGTTATGAATTGAAAACTAAAAAGAATTAAATATTTATTTAGAAATATTTTAGAGACATAAATGGAATTTAAACTGTTCTGTTTTTTTGATGGAGTAATTTTGTTTGAATTTACCAAATGCTATCACATGCTTTTTTATGCTTAAAATTGAAATTTATCGAACACTAATTTGCTTCTTATGACAGCTGATTTTCTTAAAAGCACAACTGACAACAATTATTTTAAAAGTTATAGCAATCTCGGAGCCTAATCCCTTAACTTGCAATCATTTTAAAAACTACAACGATCCCAAACGGAGCTTAGTCTCTTAACTTGAAAGTTTGGTGTAATAGGTTCAAACTTTAAAAAGTGTCTAAAAAGTCCTTAAACTTTTAATGTTGGGTCTAATAGGTCTATTTTAAAAATGTTTGATAAATACATAAACTTTTAATTGTGTATCTAATAGCTAGGCTTCTAACATATTCGACATTATTTTTTAAATTAACGGGTCTATTAGACATAAAATTGAATTATGTGTCTAATTTGACCCTAAACTTTCAGTTTTATATATGATAAATATGTGAATTTTTATCATTTAAAAAAATATGTGAATTTTTATCATTTCAAAAAATATGTGAATTTTTATTTTTTAAGATATGTTGAATAGGTTAAAGACATAGTAGTACAAAATTGAAAATTTTGGCCCGTATGGATAACCATTTGGTTTTTGGAAATTATGATTGTTTTCTCATCAATTATCTATAATGGGTTTCATCTTTCTTAATAAAACATTTGAATTCTTAGCCAAATTCCAACAAGAGCATAGCTCAACTGGCATAAAGCAATTTTGCCAAAATCATTGGTATTATGACATGTAAGTTTATCTTCAACCAATTTTAATATTCACATACGGTGAGATATTAGAATGAAAAATATTAATATATAAGAGACTAAATTGAAACATTTTAAACCATTAGAACTAAATTGAAAAAAATATCCAATTGTTAGACACTAAAACACATAGTTAACATTTATTTTAAGTTCAATGGCATCTGTCTTGACTTTAAATTAATCAATTTTCACTAAGTTTTCATCACTATTAAAATTAATTTAAAAAATTATACATCATAATATTTTAAATTAATTAATGGAAAAGTTAACACCAAAGATTAAAAGTAAGCATTAATAGTAAAGACTCAAGAATAAAAATGTAAAATCTTAAAATTTAGAGACTAAATGAAAACTAAACTCCGAACTCAATGGTAAAAAAGTAATATTTTGAAATCTAATGACCAAATGAAAATTGAACTTGTAAGTCAGGGGTAAAAATGTAACTTTCTTAAACTTAGAGGTTAAATGAAAACTATACTCAAAACTTATGGACCAAAATGATTTTTTGTTTCTTTTTTTAGTTCTCAAATAGTCAAATGTTGAAATTTTTTTTTTTAATCCCACCGCGTTCAAATGTTTTTGTAAATCCTTAAACTTTCTATTAAAAAAACACTAATTTAGTTTTTTTAATTGACATCATTTTTCTATTGTTTACCAGAACAATGGATTTATTTCAAACCCAAACGTATTTGTTACTACACTCCAAATACTTACGTGCCAACCTCGAATAAAGTATTAGCAACCTAAATTTGTCCAAGTATTTGGCATATACCCTTTTTTTTTTCTTTTTTTTTTTAGGTCAGAGGTTTGAATCCGGCCCAACCGTCACTTTCTTTTCCCCTCTAACTACCATGCCAACTCTATCTTCTACCAAAGCCCCACGCCTAAATAATTTTTGTTGTGTTCTTTTTATTTCTTCAATTCAACTTACTCCAACATTGGGTAAATTTAGAATTAGGCCAATTTTACTTTAAAATCCTACAAAATCCAATAAATTTTTTAGATCAAAATGAGATTTCAAATTCTTCTTCTTTTTTTTTTTTTTTTTTTTAATTTGTTCCAAGCACCGGATATGATTTCAAATTCATTACAATTTGAAACCTTCTAAATTCAAAGGTTCCAAACAAGGAGTAAAAGTTTTGGACTCAAAAATGGGCAATCACGACTTGGAATAGGAGACAGCTCGATTGTCAAATTCGAATTTGCTGAAGAATCGACGAAGGCTTACTTGGAACACATAACCAATCTAATACAATATTTCCTTCAATCTCTAGCCATTTCCAAACTCTAAGGGGCTGTTTGGGGCAAGAGTTATAATAACCTGTATTATAATAACCTGTATAGTACTCTGCACCCCAAACACAGACTATTATAACCCCAGACTAAACAACTCTGCATTTTAACTAATATTATATTATTTCACAGACTTTTATAACCCACAAACTATTATAACTCATGTTATTATAACCCACTCAGTGCCCCAAACAGCCCCTAAATTAACATTTTCAGTTTCATCTGGACAACTATTGTTTCGTGACATACTAGAATGTCACGTAAATTGCAGGAATCTAGATTTGGAGACGTCATCAACATAGCTCATTTTCGTTCTTCTTTTTTTTTTTTTTTTTTTTTAAATTGAATTAATGGATATGGTTGTATGATCAAACATTAACCATTTTTCTATTGATGGATCAAAAAAACTGTTTCAAAACAATTCAAGTGGTTTTAAATTTTGCTTACACGATGTATGTTGAAGGTTATCTGACTGATTAACAGGTGAGATTGATCAGCAAAGACTAAAAATATGAGCTATTGAAGTAGAAAATTAGTTGGCACTGTGTCAATTATTTCTTTATTCAGGCGATGATGGGCAGCAGCAATTCGTCCCTGTTGAGCATTGTGGAGACGATTTTTTGCCCGTACTTGAAGGGTCTGCTCATTGCAACACAATTAATAATAAAACGATGGGTTAAAATCAAATAACACGAGCTCAATCCACAAAGATAATTAATTACTACAAAAAAAATAAAATTTCACCCTAAACTTATATAAACGTTACAATATATATGTCTTGAGTTCAACAACATTTGAGAGTGGGGGGATTCAAACCTATGACCGGTCATAAGTTCATACTTTATGTCAGTTGAACTATGTTTTTGTTGACTATATATATATATATATATATATATATTTCTTGATATCGATGAGTATCTGACACCTTGACTGATTTCACCGAACAAATGACTGACCCTACTACATCTAGTTGAACCCATTCCCTCTTATTTTCTCAAGGCCCTTATGACCACTAAGTCAAACACATGATAGTTATTAATTTCAATAAAATAAAGTTTTGCACAAAAACAAATTTGACCAATGCACAAATTAACCATTAAATTAACTTGACAAAATCCATAAATTTCTAACAAAAAAAAAAAAAAAGAATTACCTCTAATGTCATTTTTTCCTACAATTTTATCAATTTCAAATCGTATTTGGGTTAAAATTGCTAACACTTGTTAAAGTTTGAGGTTAAGATTGCAACACTTATCTAAATTTAAAATGCAATTAGATGAAGTCAAAAGTTTAGAGTTAAAAGCGATACAACTTTGACAAGTTTAAGGGTCAAATTTAATTATTATTTTTTTTCCATTCAAACAAGTTGACAAAAGAGAATCAGATATTTGGGGTACAGTGCCTATCCAACAGGTCAGCCAGCAGCAACAAACAGAAAATAGAATAGTGTGGAGATAGATTATTTAATTACCAGGTTTAATTCTGCAGAGTCTAGTTTGAATGTTGTCAATTCCATAGAGCACTTTAGCCTGAAGGCAAGTGGTTGGGTAATGGGCAGGCATTCCCGCAGGCCTAACCTTAAGAGTGAGGTAGAACATGCAACCACACACAATCTGACTGCAAGCTTTTTCTATCTCCACAAACTCAAAGTTGGTTCCCTTGAGAAAATTACAGACAAAATGAATGTTAGAAAGGAGAAAAACAGAACAGAACAGGGCAGCTGAGAGAGTACAATATTTACATACGTTGTGGGAGTTATAGTAATTGATGGCTACATCAGCACATTCTCGATGACATGGGAGAGATAGACTGTGGGCGCGAATCCGGGTAATTCCACCAAGCTTACCATTATAAGGAAGTTCAGGAAGATCAAACCCCTGCCCGGCCCCAATAACCACAACCACAACCACAAACACAAACATTCATTTGCCTTTGATTTACATTTATTTACTAAATAATATATGTAGAAAAGAAATTGACCTCGCTTTCTTTTAATGCACGGCGGTATAGGAGCGTTTCTTCTTCAGTCCACTCACGCTCCTCTTCTTCTTCCTCTGAGATCTCATCTTCATCTTCATCTACCGACGACTCGTCGTCATCGCTGTCTGCTGGATCCACCCAGAAACGGACAACAGGTTCAGAGGAATGCCGGCAGTAGGTTTTCGACGAAGAAGCCATCGTCACCTTCAAACTAAACAAACAAATATCAAACCCTAACCCTAACTAACTCAGGAAAACAAAACAAAACAAAAATGCGGCGATTCAAATAAAAATTCAATCTAAATCTTGTCTTCAAAAGGATTTCGAGTCATTTTCAGGAGAAAGTGAATTGGAACAGAAACTTACCAGCAGCGTGGAGGAGGAGGAGAAAGAAAAGAGAAGAGCGATGCCGATGGAGGCGTGCCGCCGTGAAACTGCGGCAGAGAGGCTTTGCCGCCGTAGGTTGTAGCGGAGGCGGAGATAATGGAGAAGAAGGAAATTGGGGAAATCAAATGTTGCACAGATGCGTGTGGCTGCGGCAATGGGACGGAGAACAAGAAGGATGATTTTTTTATTTTTTTAAATTTAATATATAAATCTTTAAATCTATAATCTATCTATATCTATCATGTGTAATCTATAATTTATATATAGATATAAATATCATTATATCGAATCTGATTCTTTATTTTTTGTATACTAAAATTCTATTTATAAAAACAATCTAATTATGCATGTTGTAGATTTTGATCCAATATCAAATACAATCCAAAACTTAGTTATCTTTTAAACTTTATAAATCAATTGTGGCGCCCATAGTATATTTATCTTTTAAATTTTCTTATTTGCTCATAGTACAAACATTTTTTCAATGATCAATTTTATAATATTTAACATATTATGTTTTGACATGTTTGAATTATACATTTCCTCATGAATATTAGAGTTAGTTGTTAATTATCTTACTTGAATAAATTATTTTGTCAAAGTGAGCTTAGCTCATAGGTAATTGGCATGTAATCTCCGCTACTCCAAATGAGAAGAAAGTATTTTTAATTAGCCTAATCCATTCTTTAATTTTATATCAATAACTGGTTTTGAATATTCTTTGGTTTTCAAATACGGTTCAACACCTAACAACTTTTCTTGAAGTGTTCAGGGAGCATTCAACACCTAAAGATTTTGGCCTTCTTTCTCTCAATTATCTCTAAGTTCTTTGGATAGTTTAACTTCTGAACTTTTCAAATGAAATAAAGCTCTTCTATTTATAGAGTTTTCCATGGGCATGTGAGCTTTGACTTTAATGGCCTTTGGGCCCAACCATGAACTTGGATTTTTGTTGGCTTTGGGCCAAACAATTTGGATTTAGGTTTTATTTAACGTTGACCCAAATTTCACGTGACCTAGTTTGACCAAATTAAATTTAATTATTTGGTCATAATTAAGAAATGTGACATTTTAATTTTAGAATTTGCCAATTTTTATATTCAAATTAAAATTGGGGCACATGTCAATTTATAGTTGATCATAAATTTAATTTTTTATAATTTTGCAATGCATTTGAAATAATGACGCGACAATTGGGGATTGATCGAAATTTCTCTGTCAACAAAGATTATCATCCATCAATTTTAATATTGGTATGATTAAAACTAAACAAAATATATAAAAACTAAATTTAAAATTTTTAAACAAAAAAGGAAATAGAGTGAAGAAAAAACTCCCAAAAATCAAATACTAAACCATCAAGTTATGTGCATTCAAAAGCATATATAATTAAAACCCATGTGATTTTGACAGAAAAAATATTAAGGAGGCGTATAGAGCGCAAAGTTGAGTTGAGTTGGGTAGAGTTAGTTTGTCAGTGAGTTCAGAAGTTTGTGTATGGGGTGCAAAGTTGGGTTAAGTTGAGTCATAAAGTATGTGTTTGGGGTGCATAGTTGAGTTGAGTTGAGTTGAGTTGTCAGGAGTATATGGTGTAGGTTTTTGTAACCCAAAATATATTGGTTTTTAGTTGAATGTTTTTGTTTCATTTATTTTTATTTTTTCCAATTATTCATCTAGAAACATATTTTCCCAACTGTCAAACACCGAATTCGGATGTTCACTTTAAAAAAACAATATATTTCAACATTGATTTTTTTAAAAAAAAAAAAATCATTTTTTATCTTTTTTTTTTTTTTTTTTTTAGAAATTGACTTCTTCCAAACTATGGGCAATGTAGCATTGTTTTCTCTTTCTGCTGCACATTAAACTTCTTTCAATTTATAGAAATCAAATGTTGCATTTTTTATAACAACAAATAACAATTGATGAATGGAAAAAAAAACAATGTAGATGTATTTTTTTTTTCTTCTTTAAACACAAATTGAACTTCTATCAAAATATAGAAATCTAAGGTTTCATTTTCTAAACACACAGTGACCTTCTTTGAAACTTACAAATGAGGACTTTATTATGACATTTTTCAATTACTAATATGATCTTCGTTATGAATGAGTTTTTTAAAAAAAAAAAAAAAAAACACATTGACCATTACATTTTTTTTTTGGCAAAGGAACACTGTTTGTTTACATTTGTTTAAACACATGTACTAATTTGAATATATTTGGAAAAGAGAATGCCAATATTTTACTTTTTCAAGATGACAAGAAAACGACGATATATTTCAATATTAGTGTCACGTAGGATTGGAATATTCACAAAATAATTGTAGGTCATCAAGGACCTATTTACATGATTTACAAAAACATGATTATGGTTCACAAAATATAAGTAATGGCCAACAATGAGTCGAGTTCGCAAGTCCGAAGAAAAATTGTTGGAGCAGAGAGTAAGACCAACTAATTACATGTGCATTTCATATTATTTTGAACCATGAGAGTGTTGTCAGTTGCTGGGAATTGTTGCCGGCGATAATTGCTGGAGACGGTCACAAGCGGTGAACGCCAGTTGTCGAATATGGTCGCCAATGATTGTTGTCAATCGTTAGAAAAGGTAGTCGGCAGTGGCCATCAGTTGCCGCATATGGTCGTCGGTCATCAGTGGTTGTCGATCACTAAAAGTGGCTGCCAGTCGTTGGAGAAGCGGTGATAAAATATGTTAATAGGGTTACTGTACAAGTCGATGGAGTTAATATTTTAACACTGTAGTAAGTCGATAGAGTTAAGTTTTTTTTTATGGAGAGTTAATTTCTCAATGGGCCAAAGAGTGAGTTAGATTTAAAACTTAACTCAACTCAACTCAAGTTAGGGGCCAAACGTCCCCTAATACTTTTCCAATCTTTTTATTGCTATAAATTTTGAGGCAAATATTTTTACACTTAGGGGGCGTTTGGTGCGCAAAGTTGAGTTGAGTTGGGCAGAGTTAGTTTGTCAGTGAGTTTAAAAGTCTATGTTTGGGGTGCAGAGTTAGGTTGAGTTGAGTTAGAAAGTCTGTGTTTGGGGTGCAGAGTTGAGTTAAGTTGTCTGGAGTATCAGGTGCAATTTTTTGTAACCCGAAGTAGACTAATTTTTTTAGCTTACTGTTTTTGTTTTTTTTTTTAATTTTTATTTTTTTCCAATCATTCATCTAGAAACATATTTTTCCAACTTTCCAACACTGAATTCAAATGTTCACTTAAAATATATATATATATATATATATATATTAACGTTGGTCTTTTTTTAAAAACATCATTCTTTATCTTTCTTTTTTTAGAAATTGACTTCTTCCAAACTATAGGCACAATGAAGCCTTGATTTCTCTTTTTGCTGCACATTGAACTTCTTTCAATTTATAGAAATCAAATGTTGCATTCTTTATCACAACAAATAGCAATTGATGAATGGAAAAAAGGCAATGTACCTGTATTTTTTTCTTTAAACACAAATTGAGCTTTTATCCAAATATAGAAATCTAAGGTTTCATTATCAAAACACACATTGAACTTCTTTGAAACTTACAAGTGAGGACCTTATTATGACCTTTTTTCAATTACTAATAGAGTCTTCATTATGAGAGAATTTAAAAAAAAAAAAAAAAAACACACACACACACACACACATTGACCGTTACGTTTTTTTTTTTTTGGCAAAGGAACATTGTTTGTTTACATTTGTTTAAACACATGTACTAAATTGAACATCTTTGAAAAAGAGAATGTCAATATTTTATTTTTTCAATATGACAAGAAAATTACAATATATTTCAACATTAGTGTCATGTAGGAGTGAAATATTCACAAAATATCAATGACCTATTTACATGATTCACAAAATATAAGTAATGGCCAACAATGAATTGAGTCGTAAGTCTGAAGAAAGATGGTTGGAGTAGAGAGTCAAACCAACTAAGTACATGTGCATTTCATATTATTTTGAACCATGGGAGTGTCGTCGGTCACTGAAAATTGTTGCCAACGATAGTCACCGGAGACGGGACAACGTTTTGCCGGATATGGTCGCCAACGATTGTCGACGATCGTGAAAAAGGTAGTCGCAGTGGCTGTCAGTTGTCGCATATGGTCGTTAGAGAGGTCGTCGGAGAAGGTTGTCGGAGGTGGTAGTCGGAGAAGGTCGCCGGCAGTGGTCGTCGGAGAAACGGTGATAAAATATGTTAATAGGGTTACTGTACAAGTCGGTGGAGTTAATATCCTAACACTATAGCAAGTCGGTAGAGTTGAGTTTTTTTATGGAGAGTTAATTTCTCCATGGGCCAAACAGTGAGTTGGGTTTAAAACCCAACTCAACTCAATTCAGGGGGCCAAACGCCCCCTTAAAAACATATATTTCCATACAGATGGATTGGGGAAAATCTGATAACTTTTTTTTTTTTTAGCATAAATCGGATACACGACTATAAAAGGTCATTTAATATATTTCCCATCTTTAGCTGTACAACAAAACAAAGAGGATTCACGCATTTTAAATATCTGAGTTCTCAATTGTTTTTAAAAGAATAATATTTGGCTGTGTATATTGATGTTGTAGTTGATTTTTCCTCTTACAAAAAATTTCAAGTTATAAAATATAATTCCACTCTACAACTTTATTTGAAGATGGAATCAAGTCATGCCTATTTATCGAGACAGTTTATTCATACATTTATGAGATAAACATGTTTTCCTTATTTTGTAAAGGTATTTAATAGGTATTCGAACTTTATAAATGACTACTGAGTTCCTAAACTTTCAATTATATGTCTAATATGTATTTAACATATTTAAAAGTTTTTAAAAAAGTAATTGATTTATTGGATATAAATTTTTGTGTCAATTATGTAGATTTCAATTATATGTCATTAAATTTTAGAGTAAATTCCAATGATGCGCTTGTTAGGATATATATATATATACTTGCATATTTGTTTTAATATTTGGGATATAATATCTTAATTTTGTTCCAACAAGCTATACACAATTAATGTCCTATGTCATATTTTATTTTTTTTATTCGTATTTTTATTTTGTTTAGTTCAATAATATTTGAAATAAGAATTCGAACCTCTAGCCTCTTAGTCAAGATACATGTCAATTACCGTTGAACTAAGCTCACTTTGACCTAAGTTTCTCCCTGACTTGAAAAATATTATTTTTATCAATATGATATCAGGAACATCAATAGCAAATGTTAGCCTTGGTACGTTGGTAGTCACGCTGAAGCCTCTGTTGAATGAGAAATTTCGGCCAATCACAAATTGCCATGTCATTAATTTAAATTAGTGATAAAATAAATTTGAGACCAATTACAAATTTACACGTGTCCTTAAA
This sequence comes from Trichosanthes truncata, assembly GCA_033996785.1. NCBI lineage: Eukaryota > Viridiplantae > Streptophyta > Magnoliopsida > Cucurbitales > Cucurbitaceae > Trichosanthes > Trichosanthes truncata. The sequence continues at coordinate 37,313,592 of JAWPNB010000004.1, read as the reverse complement.
TTAAATTATAAGACATAAAAAAATTGGCAAATAAAATAATGCCACATGTCTAGTATTGATCTCTTTGGCGAATTAAGTCAATCCAATCAAATTATGACACATGGCAATTGGACTTGACGGTAGTTTAGTCCGAGATCATTAAAAAAAAAGGAATTGGGACAAATATAAATAATTTAAATTTATTGAAAATGATTGAATCAAACTCAAATAAGCCCAAGTCCAAGATGGGCCTAAAGTCAACCAAGCCCAAGCCCAAGCCCATGTAAGGTCCACCAAACTCTATAAATAGAGAAGGACACCCTTCATTTGAAGGCATTCAGAAGAGTCATAATCCAGAGCATTCAGCCAGAGAGTTCAGAGTCTTCAAGAGTCAGATTTCAGAAGCCTCAAGCCCAGTCAGAAAATTCAGAGAATTCAGAAGATTCAAGATTCAGAATTCAGAAGATTCAACGACTAGAAGGCTTCAACAAATTGATCGTCTCTTCACCAACTACAGATCGAAGATTCAATCTCCCTCCATCTGAGAACAAGCTCGTCAGCCCTCAGATCAGAGTCTACATTCCGAGAGAAAGCATCAGAGGATTATATATTAGAGACTGTAACACTTCACAAAAATCAATAAAATCAAGTTCATTCCACGACATTAAATTTCTCCGAAAATCTCGTGGGAACAAATTGGCACGCCCAGTGGGACCGTCTCTACCTCTCATCTCTTTCTCTCTCCAAGAAGTCATGACATCCAAAGAAGTATCTTCAAAGCCTGCTGCTTCAAGTAACTCCTACATGGGGCCAATCACACGCAGTCGTTCCAGAGAAATCCAGCATGAAGAAAGTCAAACACCTGTCGTCGCAAACAAAATGCTGAGACGCATGACAGAGTCTGTTCAAGCCAATGCTGCCATTGCAGAAAATCTTGTGTTTGGCAGAATTACTTTTCCTTCTCTTCAACCCAACGAAACATCAAATCCCGATGTGATGTCCGTTATGATGACTGATGCGGGCACTAGTGAGGAAAGAATGGCTGAAGTAGAAAAGAAAATTAGCATGCTACTGAAGGCAGTTGAAGAAAGAGACTACGAAATCGCTTATCTCAAGAACCAGATTGAAAGTCGGGATGCTGCTGAATCAAGTCAGACCCCTGCCATCAAAAACAAGGGAAAGACCACTACACAAGAGGATCAGTCACAACATTCCACTTCAATTGCTTCACTGTCTGTCCTACAGCTCCAAGATATGATCATGAACTCTATCAGAGCACAATACGGTGGACCTAGTCAAAACTCCCTCATGTATTCCAAGCCGTATACCAAGAGGATTGACAACCTAAGGATGCCTAGTGGATACCAGCCACCAAAGTTTCAACAATTCGACGGAAAGGGCAATCCCAAGCAACACATTGCTCACTTCGTCGAAACATGCGAAAATGCCGGTACCAGAGGGGATCTACTAGTAAAGCAGTTCGTTCGAACATTGAAGGGAAATGCTTTCGACTGGTATACTGACCTCGAGCCAGAGACTATTGACTGTTGGGAGCAGTTTGAAAAGGAGTTCCTTAACCGCTTCTATAGTACAAGGCGAACCGTTAGCATGATGGAGCTCACCAATGCCAAGCAACGAAAGGGTGAACCAGTTGTTGACTACATCAACCGTTGGAGAGCTTTAAGCCTTGACTACAAAGATAGACTCACTGAAGTATCTGCAGTTGAAATGTGCATCCAAGGCATGCATTGGGGACTTCTATATATTCTGCAGGGAATAAAGCCTCGCACTTTCGAAGAGTTAGCAACTCGTGCTCACGACATGGAATTGAGCATCGCTAACAGAGGAAATAAAGATCTTCTTGCTCCAGACGTCAAGAAAGAGAAGAAAGAAGTTAAGCACATCGAAAAAACTGCCAAAGGCACTGCCAAAGAGTCGATGGTTATCAACACAGCTCCTTTCAAATTTGCCTCCAAAGGGAGAGAAAAGAAGATGGAGAAACCACAAGATGGAGTTGAGAGACGTCGACTAACTCTAAAGGAAAGACAAGAGAAAATCTACCCCTTTCCAGATTCGGACATCCCGGACATGTTAGAACAGCTCCTGGAAAAGCAACTTATTGAACTACCAGAATGCAAGCGACCAGAAGAGATGGGAAGAGTCAATGATCCTAACTACTGCAAGTATCATCGAGTCATTAGTCACCCAGTGGAGAAATGCTTTGTTCTGAAAGAGCTAATTTTGAAATTGGCTAAAGAAAAGAAGATTGAGCTGGATCTTGATGAAGTTGTTCAAACAAACCACGCTGCAATAGCAACAAATCTCAGCAACCAAATATCTTCGAGCCCATTTCATAATATGGAAGCAAGTTTGATTCAGTTCGGGACTCTAGAACCTGTAGTAATTTGGCTTCGACGAGAGTTTCCAAGGAGTACCTCCCATGGCAGGCCTGAGCCTACTGAAAATGAAGATGAAGGATGGACTCTAGTAACTCGTCGAAAGAAGAACAAGCAACGATCCGTTCAAAAAGAGCCGCATATGTTTCGAAACTATAGAAGGAAGAATGTGCTACGAAAGAAGAATAAAAAGATCAAAGGTTTGAGGAAGCACAAGTTGGTCAAGGAAGAGAACGAAGATTTTGTTCGATCTCGACAGCCAATAACTCTAAAAGATTTCTTTCCAACGAGCTTCCTTAATGACAATTGCAAAGACATCCACGAAATTGTCACGTGTCATGTTGCCATTGCGTTCGAAGAAGGAGACTCTTCCTCAAGCCTATCTCAAGTGATAACAAAGCCAGAGGACCTGTCTTCACTCGATACAAATGATCTGTCGTCACTTCCTCAAGCGACTAAAGATACTACTATTGAAGCATCAAAAGGCTCTGATGTTTCAAACATTCCAGATGTTCAAGCACACACATGCACCTCATGTTGCATGTCTATTAGCTTCACAGATGAAGATTTGATGTTAGGATCGAAGCCTCATAATAGACCTTTATTTGTCTCGGGCTACATTCGAGAACAAAAAGTAGGTCGAATTCTCATCGACGATGGGTCTGCTGTCAACATCATGCCTAAGTCAACTATGACACAAATAGGCATCTCAATGGATGAACTCTCGAACAGTAGATTGGTTATCCAAGACTTTAATCAAGGAGGCCAACGGGCAATTGGCATGATTCGTTTAGAGCTTGTTATTGGAGAATTGAAAGCCAACACTTTATTTCATATCATAGATTCCAAGACCACTTACAAGCTATTGTTGGGTCGCCCTTGGATTCATGGAAATGGAGTAATATCTTCCACACTTCATCAGTGTTTCAAATTCTATCAAAACGGCGTCAAGAAGGTCGAAGCCGATACTAATCCATTCTCAGAGGCGGAGTCCCACTTCGCGGACGCAAAATTCTATATGCAGAATGATAAAGCAGAGGAGATTGTGCCAACTGAGATTCCTTTAATTGAAAATCGCAAGGTGGAGCACCAAAAGCATACGAAGAAAGCACCAATTGAAGAGGTAGATGCTTGTGAAGTTCATATAAATAAAGCATCTACCAATTCTGCAAAAGTAAAGGAAGAGAAGAGATCAAATGTTCCGGTACTGCGCTACATCCCTGTTTCTCGGCGTACAAAGGGAGAATCGCCATTCGCAGAATGTTCAGGAAATTTGAAAGTTGGTGATATGAAGATCCTAAAAGAAAGCTTCATAACACCTCTCACAACAATCACTAAGCAGGAGATTCAAAATTCAAATGTCGATCATACAAAGACAGCTTTGCCCGAAAGACGGACGAAGGATGGGTTTGACCCTAATGCATACAAACTCCTAGAAAATGCAGGTTATGATTTCACAACTCATACCGAATTTGAACGTCTGAAAATCTTTGATGAAAGGTCAGAGCTTTCTCCAACACAAAAAAATCTCCAGAAAGAGGGATATTCCATACCCACCTCAAGAGCCGGACTAGGATACAACCCACCAAAATCAATCCGCATCATCAGGAAGGGAAAGGAAAAAGTTGCAAATACACATCACATAACGGTAGAAGAAGTTAATGACTTAGAAGAAGAAAAGAAAGCTGATCACCAGATAACTTCTGTCTTCAACCGCATTGAAGCTCCAAGCATTCGTCCTTCAATTCACCAGCGGTTAAATTATGCATCAACAAAAAGAAACAGTCAAGCTCATAACTCTACTCCCGATCGACTTTCAGTGTTTCAAAGGCTGAGTGTGTCTACATCGAAAAGGGTAGATCAACCTTCACGATCTGTTTTCGACCGCCTTGAGACAACAAGTAACCAATGCAAGGGAAAGTTGAGAACTCTGTCAACAGAACAATCTGATGAAATGAATGACGATAATGGGTTTTGCAGTACTGTTCCTTCACGAATGAAGAGAAAGCCTTCTGTTCTCATAAATATGGAGGGTTCTCTGAAAGTAAAACGACAGTTAGTCATTTTGACTAATCCTGTTGAGGTAGACCAAGAGCAGGAAGAGCAACGGACTACCTGTTGTCATATTACTATTGAAGAAATGTCAGACGATGAAATATCTGAAGAAGTTGAAGAAGCGCCAGCATCACTAGAAGACGGCAGTCAATCAACAATTGACGAGCTCAAAGAAGTAAACCTTGGTACGACAGAAGAACCACGGCCAACCTTCATAAGTGCATCACTTAATGATGAAGAAGAATGTGAATATTTAAGCTTGCTTACCTCATACAAGGATGTCTTCGCTTGGTCATACAAAGAGATGCCAGGACTCGATCCTAAGATAGCAGTCCACCATCTTGCGATTAAACAAGGATATCGACCAATCAAACAAGCCCAAAGACGTTTTCGACCGGAGCTCGTTCCACAAATTGAAGTCGAAGTCAATAAATTGATTGAGGCAGGGTTCATTCGAGAAGTAAAGTATCCAACATGGATAGCAAATATTGTTCCAGTTAAGAAGAAGAATGGACAACTTCGCATATGTGTCGACTTCCGCGATTTGAATAATGCATGTCCCAAAGATGATTTTCCATTGCCCATCACGGAGCTTATGGTCGATGCTACCACGGGACATGAAGCCTTATCTTTTATGGATGGATCATCAGGATATAATCAAATTCGGATGGCCCTTGACGATGAAGAAATGACAGCATTCAGAACTCCAAAAGGAATATACTGTTACAAGGTGATGCCCTTCGGATTAAAGAATGCTGGGGCAACTTACCAACGAGCCATGCAGAGAATCTTCGATGACATGCTCCATAAACGTGTTGAATGCTATGTTGATGATCTCGTGGTCAAGTCTAAAATGCGAAGAGACCACCTACAAGATCTAAAAATAGTTTTTGATCGTCTAAGAAAGTACCAGTTGAAGATGAATCCTCTCAAATGTGCCTTCGGCGTGACATCAGGAAAATTTCTTGGTTTCGTAGTAAGGCATCGAGGAATCGAAATTGATCAATCCAAGATCGATGCCATTCAAAAAATGCCAGAGCCGCGGAACTTGCGTGAGCTTAGAAGTCTTCAAGGTCGTTTGGCTTATATCAGAAGGTTCATCTCCAATTTGGCAGGCCGATGCCAGCCATTTCAAAAATTGATGAGAAAAGACACAACCTTTGAGTGGGATAAAGCATGTCAAAATGCTTTTGACAACATAAAGAAGTATCTGCTCAACCCTCCTATTTTAAGCGCCCCCATAACAGGAAAACCGTTGATATTGTATATTGCGGCACAAGAAAGGTCGCTTGGAGCACTGCTTGCGCAAGAAAGTGAGAAGGGTAAAGAATGTGCCCTCTACTATCTAAGTAGAACTTTGAATGGGGCAGAACTAAATTATTCACAAATTGAAAAGATGTGTCTTTCACTCTTCTTCGCTGTTGACAAACTGAGACATTATATGCAGGCTTTCACAGTGCACTTGGTGGCGAAGGCTGATCCGATTAAATATGTTCTATCTAGGCCAATTATCTCAGGGTGATTGGCTAAGTGGGCTATCTTACTTCAACAATATGATATTGTTTACGTGCCGCAAAAGGCGGTGAAGGGGCAAGCCTTGGCGGATTTTCTGGCAGACCATCCAGTACCGTCAGATTGGAAGTTGTCTGAAGAATTGCCTGACGAAGAGATCTTCTACATTGAAATCGTTGAACCTTGGACTATGTATTTTGATGGTGCAGCTCGAAGAAATTGTGCAGGGGCAGGTGTAGTATTCATTTCTCCTGAGAAGCACATGTTGCCATACAGCTTCACATTTGGAGAAGTATGTTCAAATAATGTTGCCGAATACCAAGCACTCATTATTGGTCTTCAAATAGCCATAGAAATCGGGGTGACATATATTGAAATTTATGGAGATTCAAAATTGGTGGTAAATCAATTATTACTCCAATACGAGGTGAAACATGAAGACCTGATACCCTACTTCAAATATGCTAGGCAACTATTAGAAAGCTTTGAGTGTGTGACGATAGAGCATGTCTTGAGATCTGAAAATACAAAGGCAGATGCTTTGGCAAATCTAGCTACAGCTCTAACCATTTCAGAAAGTGAAGTTTTAAACATCCCACTTTGTCAAAGATGGGTCGTACCACCGACCGAAAATGAAAGCCAAGAAACAAATGCAATATCTGCCTATGTAATTGAAGAAGAAGATTGGCGACAACCGATTATAAATTATCTACAACATGGGAAGCTTCCTGTTGATATGCGACATAAGACTGAGATACGAAGAAGAGCATCTCGATTCATTTTCTACAAAGATACTTTATATCGTCGCTCCTATGAAGGCATCTTTCTTCGATGCTTGGGGAAAGAAGAATCATCACAAGCATTAGAGGAAGCTCATTCAGGCATTGGTGGAGCTCATCAGTCCGGCCCAAAGCTCCATTTTCAGTTGAAAAGAATGGGCTACTACTGGCCTACAATGGTTCAAGACTCGATGCAATATGCAAAGAAGTGTGAAGCTTGTCAAGTCCATGCCAATTTCATACATCAGTCTCCAGAACCACTTCATCCAACTGTAGCCTCATGGCCATTTGAAGCTTGGGGACTTGACCTTGTCGGCCCTATAACACCTAAATCATCAGCAGGACACTCATATATCCTTGCAGGGACAGATTATTTCTCAAGATGGGCAGAAGCTGTTGCGTTAAAAGAAGTAAAGAAAGAAAACGTGGTAGATTTTGTTCGTAACAATCTCATTTATCGATATGGCATCCCCCATCGCATTGTAACAGACAATGGAAGACAATTTTCTAATAGTTTAATGGACAAGTTATGTGAAAAATTTAGCTTCAAGCAATATAATTCGTCCATGTACAACGCTGCAGCAAATGGCCTAGCTAAAGCATTTAACAAGACGTTGTGCAACTTATTGAAGAAGGTGGTCTCCAAGTCGAAAAGAGATTGGCAAGAAAGAATTGGTGAAGCATTATGGGCATACCGAACCACCTATCGTACTCCAACAGGAGCTACACCTTATTCTCTTGTCTACGGAGTGGAGGCTGTTCTCCCATTAGAGAGAGAAATCTTGTCGCTACGAATGGTGGTTCAAGAGGGGCTTACTGTCGAAGACAATGCTAAGTTACGTCTGCAAGAGTTAGAAGCATTGGATGAGAAGCGACTAGATGCTCAACAAGCATTAGAATGCTATCAAGCACGCATGTCTAAGGCCTTCAACAAAAAGGTTCGACCTCGCTCGTTTCAAATTGGAGAGCTCGTCCTCGCAGTTCGCAGACCTATTATAACAACTCGACATACGGGGCACAAGTTTACACCTAAATGGGATGGACCCTACGTTGTGAAAGAAGTCTACACGAATGGAGCATACAAGATAGTCGATAAAGATGGGCTCAAAATTGGCCCAATCAACGGAAAGTTCCTCAAGAAATATTATGCTTAAAATGTAAAGCTCCTTATCGTAAGAGCCTAAACTGCATGGTACTCCTGGCCCGCATGAGTTAAAAAGGTGAACGACCCAAAAAAAAAAAAAGATGTACATTGAACTACGTTATGACTTGATCCCTTTTGTTGAAGGGTACGTAGGCAACTTAAAGGAAACTTTAAGTTCAGTCCATAAATAAAAAAAAATCATCATCCCATGGCATGAACAAAATCATCCATTCATAAAAAAGAAAAAAAAATCTTTCATTATTAAAAAAAAAAAATGTTTGACAATAGAGAATAAGTGCAATCCAATCTAAAAAAAAAATAATAATCTTAAAGTCATTACACGAGAGAACAATAAAAAAAAATGAAGCTAGATCATGGCATCCATTTATAGTTCTGTAGTTCTCGTTGTGCATCTTCCAACATTCCTCGAAGCATCTCCAAGTTATTGGCATCTACGTCAGTGAGAATAGGGGTGTTTTCAATGTTACTCATAGTATCTTGCACTACAGACACTTCGAGTTTGTATTGATTCAAGCATCCTTCCTTATCGACGATCAACTTGGAAATTTCATCTCGCTTAGCTTTCAGAGCTTTAAGTTTGGCTTCATATTCTTCTTCTTCTCATAGTATTTGTTGATGTTGTTGTAGAAGTGCATCCATCTCTGCAAGTGCCTGACTCTCATCGCCTCGTATCTTCTCCAAATTGAATCTAGCTTCTTGCAATTGACGATTCTTACTTGCTGAGGTAAGTTGGGAAGAAAAGGACAACTGTAATTCGTTATACTTTTCCACCTTCTGGAAATACTCACCTACAACTTTTTGAAGAGAAGAAAGATTAGTTGCACAAGTCTCTGAAATCCCTTGGAAAATTTTTCTTGTCTCTTGTTTAAGACAAGGTACTTTGTCAAAAGTGGTGCGTACGATCTTTTTATGTATGCTATCCCACATGGCCAGTGCAGTTTCTCGCCGCAGATTCGAAATCACACTATCAGCACAATAATTAGAAATTTCAGAAGCAGCAACAGGTGTCGTTTTCATCACTTGTCCAGAAGCCTCATTAATTGCAGGAGGACAAAAAGGAATGATCGTTTTGTCCATCGGAGCCTTGAAGTGATTGACATGCGCAACTGCAGAATCAAATATATCTGGACTCGTCAGAGATTGAGGACTGTGATGCTCTACAACTTCTTGAATGAGATCATCTAAAGGCGACTGCACACACAAAATAAATAAATAAATAAAGAGATGTGCAAAAATATTTAAAGAAATAAAAAAAAAATCATAGTTCTAACCAAGAGAGTAGGAAGAGCAGGAAATTGTGAAGCGCTTGCAACTCCATCAAAAAAATCATCGTCACAGACAGGTAGTTTATTGGATTTCTTCGATCTCTTCCAATGATGATCGCTATTACTGCTACGACTATCCTCATCATCTTTAGGGACGAATTCGCTAGGTTCAAACATGCGAATCCTCTTACCTCCATTATTGTCGCCAACTTTTTTAGGGAACTTAGGCTTAGAGGGAAGAGGGGAAGCGCTAGCCACTAATTTTCGTATGCCATCCTCAAGATAGTTTCCATGTTTGGTTGACCACCAGCTTCGATAACATTGAGTAACCTGGGTGTGAGGATTCATTGCATGTGCAGGAAGATATACTTGGGACAATGTTCCTCCTTGGGTACATATCATCCAAAGACGTAACACATTGTCTAAATTAGCTTCAGGAGTCTTCTGGCCCAAGTCGTGCGGTACGTCTTGACAAAATCCAAATTGTCGACTAAATCGGCAAGGATTATAAGCTTCAATGACCATTGTAGAGACTAATCGCGAAGATAAAAAGCATGATCGAATACTTACGAAGAACGAAGAATACCAAAATGACAACTTCTCATCATTTTTCAAAAGCTCGCCCCTATTTCTGGTTTGGAGACTCGCATACCAGGATACATATTTACCCTTGTGAATGTGTACACGAGCTTCAAAATCATTGAAGTACTTAGCCCCGCCTTCACCAGAAAACTCGACCATCATCGGCCCCCTGACAGTTGTTGGGACTTTGTAATGCGTGTTAAAATAATGAGCGAGCCAAGCATGAACATAATGTAGAGGAAAACATGCCTTTGAAAATCCAGCAGAAGGAGATGCATCGTGAATCTGGCCTAGCCCATGATAGATGTTGGCCAAAACAGGAACAACGAGGCTAAAAACATAACCTTCAGCCATAAGACTGGCAACTTTAAAAACCTCTGGACGAAGGGAAACTTGCTTGTTGGGAAATACAAATACACATAACCAGCAAGAAAGGAAAGCAGCCAGGTACGTCTTATCCTGCAAGTCAGCTTCCACACCCAACTCAAAGAATAGATCCATTTCATTTTTATACCAGTCATGGAATTTTATGGGAACCCCATCTGGGTTATGGGTCAAACGAGGACGAGAAGTTTTCCTGGTCTTTCGAGGAGGAGGCTTTGCATACTTTGAAGTTCCTTTAAACCAAAAAGAAATCCATGAACTGATAGGGATCTGAGAGCGATCAATTTGTTGAGATGCAATATGATAATATGCAGCAAAAAGATACACGCAACTTTTTAGACAGTCTTCATCTTCTCGATCAGAGGATGCTAATAACTCCTTGCAGCAAGGAATAACTTCATCATAAAACCTGCCTTTAATGGGAAGCCCCCCTAATCTCCACATGTCCCATAGAGAGATGGACAGTTCCCCAGACAACGTATGAAGGGTATTTGTTGAAGGACACCACGCTTCACAGAAAGCACGAACTATATCGTTGTTGCGATCATAGGTGTATAGAGAAGCTATCACAGCATCGAACAAACGAGCCTTCTTAAGTGGTGTCTCATTTCGAGAAACTACGACCTCTAACCATTCCCAATAATGAGAGATATAGAAGAATTCTCCATGGATCTTTAAAGAAGAGCCCCAACGAACGTTTTCGTCTTCAATAATTCGACGACCTAACGTTGATTCCGAATTCTCACTCGGCACTTTATTATGCACTGAAGACTCTAAAAACCATGCTTTCAATGAGGAATCGTGACTCAAGGGTCTCTCCTTAGACCACCTGGATAAAAAGATGGAATTGTCTAAGGGTGGTCGTGATTCCCTAAAATTCCCATATATCGGTTCTCCTACCGGAAGAATGACTCCGCTATCAATAGGCTGATCACTATCCTTCAAGATGACTAAGCAGTTTTTCCTTGGATCATGATGTTCTGTAAAATACACCATATTGAAAAGAAAAAAAAAAAGGATTCCTGTAAAAAAAAAAAAAATTTGAGGTTAGTTTCCAAAAAAAAAAAATGATGAAAAGGGAATACAAGTAATAAGTAAACAAAAAAAAAGAAAAAAAAAACCCTCAGTGATCACCATGCTACTCAGGCCACCCGATAAATTAGGTGCCTGGTCTAGCAGGAGTGACATCACTGTAAGTGAAGGTGACCACCGCTGCAGGCTACTCAGGCCACCCAATAAATTAGGTGCCTGGTCTAGCAGGAGTGACATCAATGTAGGTGAGGCCGGTGACCACCGCTGCAGGCTACTCAGGTCACCCAATAAATTAGATGCCTGGTCTAGCAGGAGTGACATCACTGTAAGTGAAGGTGACCACCGCTGCAGGCTACTCAGGCCACCCAATAAATTAGGTGCCTGGTCTAGCAGGAGTGACATCAATGTAGGTGAGGCCGGTGACCACCGCTGCAGGCTACTCAGGTCACCCAATAAATTAGATGCCTGGTCTAGCAGGAGTGACATCACTGTAAGTGAAGGTGATCACCGCTGCAGGCTACTCAGGCCACCCAATAAATTAGGTGCCTAGTCTAGCAGGAGTGACATCACTGTAGGTAAGGCCAGTGACCACCGCTGCAGGCTACTCAGGTCACCCAATAAATTAGGTGCCTGGTCTAGCAGGAGTGACATCACTGTAGGTGAGGCCGGTGACCACCACTGCAGGTTACTCAGGTCACCCAATAAATTAGGTGTCTGGTCTAGCAGGAGTGACATCACTGTAAGTGAAGGTGACCACCGCTGCAGGCTACTCAGGCCACCCAATAAATTAGGTGCTTGGTCTAGTAGGAGTGACGTCACTGTAAGTGAAGGTGACCACCGCTGCAGGCTACTCAGGCCACCCAATAAATCAAGTGCCTGGTCTAGCAGGAGTGACATCACTGTAAGTGAAGGTGACCACCGCTGCAGGCTACTCAGGCCACCCAATAAATTAGGTGCCTGGTCTAGCAGGAGTGACATCACTGTAGGTGAGGCCGGTGACCACCGCTGCAGGCTACTCAGGTCATCCAATAAATTCGGTGTCTGGTCTAGCAAGAGTGACATCACTATAGGTGAGGCCGGTGACCACCGCTGCAGGCTACTTAGACCACCCAATAAATTAGGTGTCTGGTCTAGCAGGAGTGACATCACTGTAGGTGAGGCCGGTGACCACCGCTGCAGGCTACTCAGGTCACCCAATAAATTAGGTGCCTGGTCTAGCAGGAGTGACATCACTGTAGGTGAGGCCGGTGACCACCGCTGCAGGCTACTCAGGCCACCCAATAAATTAGGTGTCTGGTCTAGCAGGAGTGACATCACTTTAGGTGAGGTCGGTGACCACCGCTGCAGGCTACTCAGGCCACCCAATAAATTAGGTGCTTGGTCTAGCAGGAGTGACATCACTGTAGGTGAGGCCGGTGACCACCGCTGCAGGCTACTCAGGTCACCCAATAAATAAGGTGCCTGGTCTAGCGGGAGTGACATCACTATAATTGAAGGTGACCACCGCTGCAGGCTACTCAAGTCACCCAATAAATTAGGTGCTTGGTCTAGCAGGAGTGACATCACTATAAATGGAGAATGGTTGCATCGTTGAACATGGGGCATCTTAAGAGCAAATCAGGAGCAATGATAACAAGATATTTACATATTCAAGTGAAAAGGAAACAAAGCAAGGGAAATACTGGCAAACAAATCTATGTTGCAATAGAAGCAATTCATACATAAAATCAACAAGGGGCATCACTTAAAAAAAAAAAAAAAAATGTTTTGAATATGTGTGTACCTTTTAGAGGGTGAACAAAGATCAATTGTGCAGTTGTTTCCTAAAGTTGAGAAAGAAGGTAGAATTAGCCAAAAAAAAAAAAAAAAAAAAAAAAAAAACCTTAAAATTCTCAAAAGTCCCTATTGGAAGTGAAGATCACATGGATAAGGCAACATTTAAAAAAAAAAAAAAATTCTCACAAAAAAAAATAATAATAATAATGTATATGAATGCATGAGTGGACAAGTCAACATGCCTTTGAAATTGATTATAAAATAATAATAAAAAAAAAAAACCCTCAAAAGCAGTTCTGTGCATAGTTGTATATATATATATATAATCATCAAAATCAAAATCACGTTTTCCAATGCAGTTATCCTATATGTGTATGTGTGGGTCTATTGGTATGTGTTCGCCAGATGTAATTTGAAAAAAAAAAATAATAATAAAATTCAATATGTTGAATATTATATGTTATACATATGAAGCATATGAAAACAAATTAAAAAAAAAATGTGCACACACGTATAGGCTTAGCGAAAAAAAAAAAAAAAAATTCCAGTATGTTGAATATTATATGTTATACATATGAAGCATAGGAAAACAAAAAAAAAAAAAAAAAAAAAAGTGCACACACGTATAGGCTTAGCGGCAGTAAATATATATATATATATATATATGCTCACGGCAGTAGTAGAGTTAGAGGGTGATTTATGGAGACTATTTTGTCTTACCGGCAATAGTAAGTAAGATGCACAAGGAGGATTATTGCTCGAACTCAAGACCTATACAAAGAAGAAAGTACATGAACATTAGAAGTCAAATGAAAAAAAAAAAAGAAAAAAAAAAGAAAAAAAAAGGGAGATTGAGAAGAAGAATTTATCACATACCTAAGGCTTTTTGGTACAATGTTCTTGTGTTTTGACCTATGCAATCTCTACGAGTTATAAAGGGAGGAATTAGGTCAAAACATATAAGGATGGCTCTAATTTTGGAAAAGATTTTGGCCTAATCAAACAAAATTGTCAAGCCAAATTTAGAGAATTTCTACAATTGCTATTAAGGAAAAGATTAACCTCTAAAATTATGTGAGGGAAATCTTGGCCTAATCAAACAAAATTAGCCAAATTTGGAGAATCTCTACAATTGCTATTTAAGAGAAAGATTTACCTCTAAATTATGTGAGGGAAAATCTTGGCCTAATCAAGCCAAATTTAGAGAATATCTACAATTGCTATTAAGGAAAAGATTAGCCTCTAAAATTATGTGAGGGAAATCTTGGCTTAATCAGACAAAATTGACAAGCCAAATTTGGGTAAGTCTCAAATCCAATTTCCGTTCCAAAATTCAAGCCAAGACCCATATAATTTTGGCAAAATTCTCAAATCAAAGTTTGGGCATACTCCAAATTTTCTCCCAAATCAAAATTTGAATAAAATTCAAATTCAAAATTCACTCCAAACTCAAACCAAAATTCAAGGATATCTTAAATTTGTCCAAGGAAGTCAAAATCATCATATATTTTGATTCCACAATTATCTTTTTCGAGATCCATTCACTGCATACTTGTGTATAAATCTCGAAAAAGGGGGCATTTGTTGAATGAGAAATTTCGGCCAATCACAAATTGCCATGTCATTAATTTAAATTAGTGATAAAATAAATTTGAGACCAATTACAAATTTACACGTGTCCTTAAATTAAATTATAAGACATAAAAAATTGGCAAATCAAATAATGCCACATGTCTAGTATTGATCTTTTTGGCGAATTAAGTCAATCCAATCAAATTATGACACATGGCAATTGGACCTGACGGTAGTTTAGTCCGAGATCATTAAAAAAAAAGGAATTGGGCCAAATATAAATAATTCAAATTTATTGAAAATGATTGAATCAAACTCAAATAAGCCCAAGTCCAAGATGGCCCTAAAGTCAACCAAGCCCAAGCCCAAGCCCATGTAAGGTCCACCAAACTCTATAAATAGAGAAGGACACCCTTCATTTGAAGGCATTCAGAAGAGTCAGAATCCAGAGCATTCAGCCAGAGAGTTCAGAGTCTTCAAGAGTCAGATTTCAGAAGCCTCAAGCCCAGTCAGAAAATTCAGAGAATTCAGAAGATTCAAGATTCAGAATTCAGAAGATTCAACGACTAGAAGGCTTCAACAAATTGATCGTCTCTTCACCAACTACAGATCGAAGATTCAATCTCCCTCCATCTGAGAACAAGCTCGTCAGCCCTCAGATCAGAGTTTACATTCCGAGAGAAAGCATCAGAGGATTATATATTAGAGACTGTAACACTTCACAAAAATCAATAAAATCAAGTTCATTCCACGACATTAAATTTCTCCAGAAATCTCGTGCGAACAGCCTCATGCACATTCTAAGTTCGACCCCAAGGTTTGCAGACTTTGTTAATAATATGCATTTTCACCAAATCGAACTCAATACTTTTATATTTAAAAAATAAATAAAAATATATAACTAGTTTATTTGAAAGTTTAGATCTATACAAATTTAGGCTTGTCTTCTCACAATTTCTCTATAATTTTATTTTTTGTTAAATAAAAATTGAATTCTTAGCTAAATTTCAAAAACAAAACACAAGTTTTAAAAACTATATTTTTTTTGTTAGTTTTCAAAACTTGGCTTAATTTTTTAAAACATACCTAAAAAGTAGATAATAAAACAAATACCCATACATATAAGTACGGTATATATGCTTAGTTTTAAAAAACAAAAAACCAGATGGCTATCAAATGTGACCTAAAATTTCAAGTTTCATTATTTTCTTTATATTCATATATATAAAAATTAGGTTAGTTTTCTAATCGAACAAACTAATATCAATATATATATATATCAATGCATTTAAAATTATCTTTATACATATTTGTACCCTTCTAACATACATTTTTAGATGCCAACGTGAGTATAGCTCAACAGTAATTGACATATACCATCGACCAAGAGACTAGAGGTTCAAATCCCCCACCTCAAATGTTGTTGAACTAAAAAAAAAGACATACATTTTTAGATTTGCTACTGAAGACACTGTTTAGGGAGATAGTCAGGTTATACTTTTATGTTTAGAAAATATTATTTAGCTGAGACTTTGTTACCTGTTTTATCTTTTAATATTTCATTGTACTAGTGTAAAATCTTTACTTATAAATACAATACACAACCACCATAATTAAAATAATGGTGAGCATTACATTACCCACTGTGTAAAAGTTTTGATGGTATCAGAGCTCATAAAGCCCAAACGGGTATTCGATCTAAAAATTGGGATCCGACTCAAGAATGGTGAACTCAAAGAAGCATCATCTTTAGGGGCATGTTGAGGATTACACATCAGAAAGATGAAGAGTGACCTCACAATTTATAAGATACATGGACTACTCAATTGGTGTTGAGATGGAACATCATGTATCTCTATTATGGTAAAAGTTTTGAGACACAATGTATCTATTTTTTAGATTGTTTATTTTTTTTGGGTTTTTTTGATGGCTTACTTTTAAATAATTTTAATGAAATTTTAATTGAGCCCTTTTGAATTTTTTTTTATAAAGACTGTAAGAAATTTAAAGTGAAGTCCTCCATAAACAAAATTTCCGATCCGCCATTAATGACTATGCATATCTTATTAAACAATACATATATATAATTTAAATTGATTTTTTAATTATTAAATACATGTTTCGTCTTAAAAAATGGACGTTTTTGAATAATTTTGAACCTCACATTTTAATTATTTCAAAATCACTCCCAAAGTTAGATAAAAATTAGGAAAAAAAGCATTTTTGACCCCTAAACTTTGCATGTTGTATCAATTTTAACCACGAACTTTCAATTTCATCAATTTAAACTTCAAACTTTGCAAATTGTATCAATTTTAAACCTAAACTTTTAATTTCATCAATTTAAACCTCAAACTTTGTAAATTGTATCCATTTTAACCCTAAACTTTTGATTTCATCAATTTAAACTTCAAACTTGAATAAGTGTATCAGTTTACACATTCGTTTAAGTTTTCGTTTCCATTACCATTAGACAGATTTCCCATATATGTCCAAAGCCACATTTTGCTCTATGATAGATACTTATTTGTTATTTTAAAAAAAATAAATTTACTAACAGAATAATTAAACAATTTCAGATCGAATCGCCACCATCATGAAAACTACAAGCTCGACTTTCAAAAGTAGGACTCACACAAAATGAACACTTATGTGTTTCCCTCGCCATTGGTGTCGATACCAATGACGACAAGTATAAAAAAGATTGAGCTCAGCTGTGGGAGAGAACAAGAAAGGCAATGGCAAAGAAAATGACGCCCATGAACACGATGAACTAGTCTAGCTGACCTTGTCGGCCCCATCGACAATCTTACAGGGGATTAAAGTGACATCGATGCCAGAGAGAAAAAAGACAAAAATTCTAACGAGGGTGATGATTCTGAAAGTCCCACATCCATTGCAATGGATGGAGGACAAATCAAGTTAAAGGCCGATGAGAAATTAAAAAAAATATTGGCAAACAATTCAAAAAGGAGAGTACTCCATTGAGAAAAAATATGGTGCATAAATAAGATTTGTTTATACTAAAAGCTGATAGATTGAGTAGAATCATGCATTACAATTGAAATACACTTAATTAATTAAATGAAAAAAAACAGCAGAATTAGATAAGATAAGAAGTAAAAAAAAGTGAAAAAAAGTCATGTTCTAAATTGAAAGACATTATGGAGAGTCTATTATAATTTTCTACTGCAATTTTATTTTTTTTTTTAAAAATAACAAATACTTACCTATTATAGAGCAACACGTGACTTTGGACATGTGTGGAAAACTTTTCTAATAAAGATTGAAATGGAAACTTAACCGAAGGTGTAAATTGATACACTTATACACGTTTGAAGTTAAATTGATGAAATTAAAAGTTTAGGATTAAAATTGATACAATTGATACAGTTTGAAGTTTAAATTGATGAAATTGAAAGTTTAGGATTAAAATTGATATAACATTCAAAGTTTAGGGGTAAAAAATGCTTTTTTCTCAAAAAATTAATACAATTTAGGGTTAAAAATGTAAACTTCTCCAAAAGAAAAAGACAAAAATGAAAATCGCGCTACAGATGTCGACCGCTTTAAAGGCAATTTTGCGCGGGGGAGAAACCAAGACTTCCACAGTACTCAGAAATGGGCGGTCAAGAACACGACTTGGAATTGGAGAAAGCTCGGTTGCTAAGTTTGGCCGCTGATTTCGGTTTTGATGAAGAATCGGCAAGGGCCTGCTTGGAACGCATAATCAATCTATACGGTACTTTCTTCGATCTCCAGCCATTTCCAAACCCTAAATTTGCACTTCAGTGTCATCTACATATCCACTTCGTGACTGGAATCAGGACAATGGAACATCGTTTAATCCATTTGTCGTTGATTCTAAATGTACGCCGCTGTAGGAATCTAGTTTTGGAAATGCCATAAATCCAACTTCACAGTTATGGGTTGAGGAGAAGTACTGTAATTGTTCGTTTTCGTTCAGTTTCTTTTACTGAATTCATTCGTGCAACGTAGAGGGGTAAGACGTACATGTCATAGGAATTGGTGGATAGTTTGAGTGAGAAGATGGTTATATCGACATAGCATTCAGTGTAAATCATTAACCATTGTTCTGTTGATGGGTCATAAAAACCGTTTAAAAACAATTGAAGTGGTTTTAAATTTTGCTTAGATGATGTATGTTGAAGGTTATCTTACTGATTAACTGGTGGGATAATGTTATTAGAGTGAGATTGACCAGCAAAGAGTAAAACTAGCTCTTCTAATTGAGCTATTATTAAAGTAAAAAGTGGGCAGTGTCGATTATCTGTTTATGGATGCGCTTCTTTGTTCAGGTGATGATGGGAAGGAATTCGTCTCTGTTGAGTATTGTGGAGATGATTTTTTGGCCTCTATTGCGGAGTTTTCTCAAGACAATGAGGAGTGGGATGATTTACAGGCAATGGAGTCAGAAGCTTGTGATGCTTTAGATATTATTCTCGATGAAAATGTCCAGAAAAAAGATGGAGTTCGTAATGTTCACAATGGAGAAAGCCCAATCAATATCATAGAAGATTCATCTGAAGCGGAGGAAAAACCAAATTTGGTTAATATTGATTCCTCCAGTGAAAGTGATGATGTAGACTTCAAAGCTTCAAATAAGATAAATCTTGATTCTACCAGTTCTTATTGTTCCGATCAGGCTACTCCTATCCTCACTTCAAGTAAATATTCTTCAACATCAAGGGTAAGCTTCTTTGGTGGCCATAGTGATGACTGATTTATTCATTCATTTTATTTTAATGGAAATTTGTAGCATTTTAAATCTGAAAGCGACTTTAACAGTCGCAACTTTCTACTCTTAACAATGTACACTGAAGTAAATAAATGCATTACCTAAACAAGATTATTTTGTTTACTTTTTTTTTTTTCAAAAAAAAAATAAAAATCAAGGTAAGTAATGGACGCTATGGAAAGCATATTAACTTGTTTGGTCCCTGCAGATAGTGAAACTTTTAGCTTCTTTGAAGTACTGATTTAATAAGTTATGTCGAAGGATTGCAAAAGCAGCACTACTTGGGGTTCGGTTTCTTCAAGTCCGGGCGAAAGACAGTCCTCTAAAACATCAGGGGTTGGGCAAAAGACTCTTAGTTATGAAGAGTTACAGACTTTGGATGATTTTGAATTGGCGAATGTTGTTATTTTTGGGAACAAAACATTTCGACCTCTGCAACATGAGGCTTGTAAAGCAGTAGCATCAAAGCAAGATTGTTTTGTACTTATGCCAACTGGAGGTGCAAAAGCTTATGTTACCAGGTCATTTTTCTCTTACTTTTCTACACAATTTAAAGACAAACATAGAGATAGATGGTTAGTCAAATGTGTGAATTACATTTCAGCTGAGGCATTTATTACCAGTCATATTGGTTACTTGTCCTCCCTCTATTTAACATAATAGTTCATTCATTTACTCTGTTTATGCATATGGAGGTGTGCTAGAGTCTCGAGTTTGGGGATTTCTTAGTTCCCGATGGCTTTTATCTATCTTATTTCTTAAAAATACTTTCATCGAGGAAGATTTATTTCCAAAGATGGAGGGACTGAAAAGTTTCTGAGATATACAACTTATCTATAAACAATGTCAACAAAGTTAGTCTGCTATGATCTCTAAAATCCTCCGACTGCTACTTCATTCCCTGAATTATCCAAGGCATCAATGCCTGTCTTATGGAACGTTGTAGGCTCAGTGTCATCCATCATGCGTGCATTATACAGACATTTCATTTCTGCTTTGTAAACATATTCTTATAGATATTTTGTTTGGCTATAAGATAACTTATGAGTTTTGAAAACTGAAGGAGGAGTCTTGAATTTTTTTGTATTGACCGGTAGGCATGCTTATTTTGTATTTTTACATCTACTCCACTCTGTACAGCTACCTGCAACAATTCAACCAGGCGTTACTGTTGTTGTATCTCCCCTCCTTTCCCTAATTCAAGATCAGATAATCACATTAAACCTCAAGTTTGGAATTCCATCAACGTTTCTAAATTCCCAACAAAATTCTTCTCAAGCAGCTGCTGTCCTACAAGAACTGAGGCAAGGTTTATTTCTCTCTGAGCATGATATTTGGTGATGTTTTAGCTTGGCTAACCCATGTCCATATTTATATAATGTATATGATGTATACAGAAAGATATTTCTTGTCTCAGGGAGAACGATATGTACACTACTGTACTGGGATACTTATTTTAATGTTTTCAGAGTTTTCTGAGTTTAATCTCTTTGAGAAAATGTGACATATGTGCTTTAAGCAATTATACGTGGAAAATTCCAAAACATTTTGATACTCCTTGAGCATATTTTCAAATTGTGTTTTCTTTTCTCACTTGTAGGAAAGATAAACCTTCATGCAAGCTCTTGTATGTGACTCCTGAGAGAATAGCAACTCAGTCATTTTTGGAGATTCTAAGAATCATGCATCTGAAGGTGACCTGTTAAGACTTACTAAATTAATGCAAAGAAGATTTTATTTCCAATGCAAAACTTCCAAAATTTTCTATTACAAATAATGTTAAGTTTAAAATATAATGACAGAAACAACTTGCCGGTTTTGTCGTTGATGAAGCACACTGTGTAAGGTATGACATGTTGTATGTTTAATTTGTTAACTTTTTGATAAATTAGCTTATGGGTCTTGGGATATAGATGGTACCCAAATTGAAAGAATGGGCATTCCATACATTTTTGAAGAAGCATCAGTATGAAAAAAGATTTCGGCTCAAACGACTGAACCAACAAACATATGGCACCAATCAGATTTGTTATTTGTGATTTTAATTTTAAGATCTTCAGTAATCTGTTTACATCAGGAACCATGGCAATCTATTTAATAGGTTTTTGCTAATTGTACCAGTTTTGAGAAGTATGGTAATAACTGTTGGAGGTTGTGTGAAAGTCTAGGAGATAATTGGCTGATAAATTGGTGAAAACTTCTTAAATGGGTTTTAGTAAAAGGCTACATGTGGTGGGATAGGTAAATCAGATTAGTCTTACCTTCAGAATCATGCCATTGACTGCTTTCTGTTTTTCCGATGTTGCAGCCAGTGGGGACATGACTTTCGGCCAGATTATCGAAATCTGGGATGTCTGAAGCAAATTTTCTCTGATGTCCCAGTGATGGCACTGACTGCAACAGCAACACAGTCAGTTCGCGAGGTATCAAGAGATGCCATATGCCCAGCGTTTTTCTGTTTTCCGTGAAATGTCATTTTCTCATTGCAATATATATGCTGCAGGATGTATTAAAAGCTTTGAGAATCCCTCACGCACTCATCCTTGAAAGAAGCTTTGACAGGCCTAACCTGAAGTATGAAGTAGTGTGTAAGACAAAAGAGCCTTTGATGCTGCTTGGACAGCTCATAATGGATCATTTCAAGAATCAGTGTGGAATCGTGTATTGTCTTTCAAAAAGTGAATGTGTAGATGTATCAGAATTTCTGAATAAAAAATTTAAAATCAAGACAGCATATTATCATGCTGGTTTAGCTGCTCGCCAAAGAGTTTTGGTACAGAAGAAATGGCATGTGGGGGACATCCAGATTGTTTGCGCTACAATTGCCTTCGGCATGGGGATAGACAAACCAGATGTTGTAAGTTCATTTATTATAATGATGTGCGTGCTATTGTTTGAGACTGCTGGTCATTGCCGTACTACAGTTTTTGCAGCGTGAGAAATGATATTTAACTGGTTTATAATTTATGACCGCTGGTGCAAGAAAATTGAAGACGGCATTATTCACCATCATAATGTCAATATCAACTGTGCCAGTTATTGGCTACCATAATGTTTTACATACTAAAATTGTAAAAATTTAGAGTTTGGTTTTGACATTTCATGAATGAATCATTACTATTACTATATATGCCCTAAGAAAATAGGTACTTTGTCAATGTGCCTATTTCTCTCTCTCTCTCTAGCACTCCTGCAAAGTAGTGGATTAAGTACCATAGTTTCCCCTTTCTCCTGAAAGTTTAGGAATTTGTTTGAAATTATGTTTAGTGTTAAATCTCTTCTGAAAAAGTCTCGGCTTGATAACTGTGGAATATGCTTGATGGCCTATGACTAAGTAGCTACCTTGGGCTTTAAAAAAGTTTGAACAGAATGAAACATTCAAAGCACTTAATCTGCTTATGCCTACCGTCCAAATTAATCCATCTCCTTCCTATACACCATCTCTTTAAAATAATTGTTGCTTTATGAATTTGTTGCTGGCCTCAACTACAGTAAATTCCCCCCCCCCCCCCCCCCCCCCCCCCCCCCCCCCCCCCTTCCTTTGACTGTAGGACTTATCTTAGATCCAACTGTCTCATGTGTATGCTTCAGCATATTTTATTACTTGCTAGTGTTTTCAAGTCATTTTTGACATTCTCTCCGTCATTATGACATCATTCATCCCCTTTTCATTTCTTCCTTCTATTTGTCCAGCGGTTTGTTATTCACAATACAATGTCAAAATCAATAGAAAGCTATTATCAAGAATCAGGAAGAGCTGGAAGGGATGATGGCCCTGCTTCATGTATTGTCTTGTACCAGAAAAAGGATTTCAGCCGAGTTGTATGCATGTTACGTAACGGACACGGATTTAAAAGCGAAAGTTTTAAGATGTCAATGTCTCAAGCAAAGAAAATGCAACAATTCTGTGAACTCAAGGTTAGTAACTCCATTTCATCATCGGACGGTTGCTTTTTCCATATCATCCTTGATTCATCACCATGAAAATTCCTGCCCCATTACTTTTAGTATTTTGTAATTTCCATTTGTTGATGCAAACTCATGTTCCTTAATTTGTGGTGAAATTTCACAGGACGAATGTCGGAGACAAACGTTGCTCCAGCATTTCGGAGAGTCGTTTGATCGAAAAGCATGCAAATATGGCTCTAATCCATGTGATAACTGTCTTAAGAAGTCTTCCTAAGCATATAACATTAGCTGCAATGTGACTTCAAACTATACACCATCCCACCTTCATTCTTGGGACAACATTTCAGACCACCTTTATTTTGTCATGGTACCTTCAGAGCAGGCTACAAATGGTTCCTTCTTGACTGCAAACTTGCTTGTCCTCAACCCAGGTATTTATGCTGAATCTGTTATTTTGATCACATATGCTCTATCTCTGTGGCATGATGATTTGTATTTTGGGAGCATCAAAGTTTTTCTCACTAAATCCTCAATTTGAAAAGGGGGGGGGGGATACCACAGAGGTTCAAAATGATACCTTGAAAAGGGTCCCTTTGTAGATGTGAGAAGGATAAATTTTTTGAATAGTTTGGGCTTAATATAATAGTTTTTCTGAGGAATTCATGTTGCTATCATGATTTTGTGTGTGTGGGGGGGGGGGGGGGGGGGGGGGGTTGGCAGCTTGTGCTGCAGAATACATTTTATGTAGTATGAACATTGATCATGTTGCTTGTAAAGAGCCTGTCATTTTTTTTTAAAGAATATCAGACTTTAGTTCTAAAAAATAGGTCATTTGGGATAATAAAGTCTTGTAATTTTGGATCGAAGTCCTTTTTAGTAGTTAGGTCACGCACCTTTTTTTTATGCCCCTATATATTCTCTTATTTCTCCAAATGAAATCTCGATTTCTTACCCATTTTTTTAGAAGAATATTAGACTTCGTTCTAAAAAATAGGTCATTTGGGGTAATAAAGTCGAACCAAATAAGAGATAATCTCTTAAAAATTGTTAACCAAATATGTTTTCATTAATTTTTTGTGCTAAAATCAAATAAGAATCAATTTGACCTATTGATGGTTCATTTTTGTTTGAATATCTTTATTTTTTTGAAATATTAATTTATGCAAAGTTAGAATTTGAGACTTTTCATCTGAAAAGATTATGTAGGCACCTCATCTTTTAAGAAGAAAACATGCAGAAAGAAAGGTATGGTAAAAGTAGAAATAAAGGGATTTGAATCATGCAACATTGTTTGATAGCATTTTCTATTTCTTGCTTTTAGTTTTTATTTTTGAAATTTAAGTACATGTGGTGTGTGAGTATATATTTTCCCATTTCTTTATTTATTTATTTTTTAAATTCTCAAAATTGTGTTACTTAAGCTCCATTTGATAACCATTTTGTTTTTGATTTCCTATATTTAAAAATTATGTTTGTTTGATCACAATTTTTTGGTAAGCTTTTCATCTTCATTGAAAACACATTTGAATTTTAAGCTAAATTTAAAAACAAAATCAAGTTTTTAAAAACTATTTTTTTTAGTTTTCAAATTTTGGCTTGATTTTTGAAAACTTTCTATAAAGTAGATAATAAAGCAAGAAAACTAGGTGGAAGTAGTGTTCATAAACTAATTTTTAAAAAAACATAGAAAATTAAAAACAAAATATTTATCAAGGAGGGTTTTTTTTTTCTCCCCTTTTTGTAGATGTTCTCAAAATTACGTTTATTTTAATTGTCTTCGGCTCAAAAAAGCACATGCAAAATAAAAATAATTAAACCAAACCTGGACATAAATACGTTTGAATATTTTATTTTTCAAATCAGCATAATTTCCAACTTGAACTTTTATTTTTAATAGGAATTTTATAGTACTAAACACGTTTTGAACTTTTTAATATAAAAAATAGAATGGAAAATTTTAAAAATAATAACCAAACATTCTTTTTCCTTTTAAATCAAAATTAAATAGAGGTGAAATTCAAATTTACTTTGAACTTTCATAATGGTGTCCCTTAGTCTTTCATCTTTAAGAAAAACAGCTTAGACAAGCCATTTTTTTAAAAAAAAAAAAATTCTATCAAGTATTACGCTCTGTACACTAGTACTTCAAGGTTGAATAACATGTTTGATTGAGCTGATATTATAGACTATAGTACATAGAGTTGATTAGTTGGATAAAGTAATGGTGTTTGGGAAAAATAATGATTTAATATGTATTTAGTTGGTTGTCCATCAAACTTGGACTTTAAAAAAAAAAAAAAAAAAATTAATATTGTAGTTTTTGAAACTTATTATTAAAATATAGTGTTTTTCAAATTATTTATAAAGATATTGTAGTTTTAATTAGGTGGCTGAAGAGACGACTTCCACCACGTGGCATCTGTCGTAAATTTAAAAAACAATAATTACGTATAGATTGTCTCTTCAAGAAACGACCTAGAAACAAAGTTTGACAAATGTTCCAGGTGGTATAGAGGAGACTATATTCCACTCATATACTAGAGGACGTGGGTTGAGCATGGAATAATGCACATTTTAATTTGTTTCTTTCCTTTTTTTTCTCTCCATTTTCCCTTTGATTTTCTCTCTCTTTTTTTCCTTCGTTTTTTTGTTTTTTCATTTTTTTCTTTCTTTTCTTTCTTTTAAAATCAAATAACATAACTACAAGTCTTTTATTTTTTTTTGGAATTCATAACTACATGTTCTTTTAATATTGTAATTGTTGTAAAATTGAGAGGCGAAACCGGGCACCAAAACTTTACCAAATCATATAATAATAATAATAATAATAATAATAATAATAATAATAATAATAATAATAATAATAATAATAATAATAATAATAATAATAATAATAATAATAATAATACAAAAGATGAAATATAAAAAGAATATATATATATATATATATATATATATATATATATATATATATATATATATATATATATATATATATATATATAGTATAAACAAAAGAAAGTGGAGATTTATGGAAAATTAAAAACAAAAATTAGAGAAAATGGGAGAAAAATTGGTGTGTCTTATTTTCCAAAAATCTCTCTATTTATAGGCAATTTAAGAGAGGATGATGTGGTACATTTGGACACCAATCTATGGCCTTTAGAAGACACTTTGGCTATGGAGAAAATGCCACTTGGCATGGATAACAAATGGGCATGTGGAATGGGCATTTACATATGCCATATTCACAATACTCCCCCTTAAATGCCCATTTATATAAAATATGCCTCGTTAAAACCTTACTAGGGAAAAACCCAATGGGAAGAAAAACCCTAGTGAAGGAAAAAGAGTACATATTTTATATAGTTTACTATAATACATTCACTCCCCCTCATGGAGACATCACATAAAGTCTTTGAGTCGCCGCATTCCAATGCTATATACTAATTTATCGAAGGTTGCAGTTGGTAATGCCTTTGTAAATAAGTCAGCCAGGTTATCTTTTGAACAAATTTGTTGTACAGTGATATCGCCATTTTCTTCAAGATCATGAGTATAGAAGAGCTTTGGTGAGATATGCTTTGTTCTATCTCCTTTGATATATCCTTCCTTGATTTGAGCTATACATGCTGTGTTGTCTTCGTATAACATCGTTGGAAGAGGTTTACTTGAAGACAAGCCACATGTCTGATGAATGTGTTGTGTCATCGATCTTAGCCATACACATTCTCGACTTGCTTCATGAATAGCGAGGATTTCAGAATGATTTGAATAAGTGGCCGTTATAGTCTGTTTCACTGATCGCCACGATATAGCAGTTCCTCCACATGTGAATAGATAACATGTCTGAGATCTAGCTTTGTGTGGGTCAGATAGATAACCAGAATCTGCATAACCAACTAGATCATACTTTGATTTGTTAGAATAAAATAAACCCATATCAATTGTCCCTCGAAGATATCGGAGTACATGCTTAACTCCGTTCCAATGTCTTTTTGTAGGACATGAACTATATCTAGCTGATAAATTTACTGAAAATGCAATATCTGGTCTTGTGTTATTAGCCAAATACATAAGTGCACCAATTGCACTAAGATATGGTACTTCAGGACCAAGTAGTTCTTCACTGTCATCTCGAGGTCGAAATATATATTTCTTTACATCCAGTGAACGAACTTCCATTGGAATGTTCAATGGATGTGCTTTATCCATATAGAATCTTTTTAAGATTTTTTCTGTATAAGTTGATTGATGAACAAATATCCCATCTGCTAAATGTTCAATTTGCAAACCAAGGCAAAATTTTGTTTTTCCAAGATCTTTCATCTCGAATTCTTTCTTAAGATATTCTATTGCCTTGGATAACTCTTCAGGAGTTCCAATTATATTTAAGTCATCAACATATACAGTTATAATAGCAAATCTTGACTGAGATTTCTTTATAAAAACGCACGGACATATTGGATTATTTTGGTATCCTTCTTTTAACAGATATTCACTCAGGTGATTATACCACATTCGTCCTGATTGTTTTAATCCATATAATGATCTCTGTAACTTTATTCAAATACAATTCTCGAGAATTTGATTCATACGTTTCTGGTATTTTAAATCCTTCCGGGATTTTCATATAAATGTCATTATCCAGAGATCCATATAAATACGCCGTGACTACATCCATTAGATGCATATCAAGCTTTTCATATACAGTCAGACCAATCAAATATCTTAGCGTTATTGCATCCACCACAGGAGAATATGTCTCCTCATAATCAATACCAGGCCTTTGTGAGAATTCTTGTGCAATAAGTCTCGCTTTATATCTTGTGACTTCATTCTTTTCATTTCTTTTCCTTACGAATACCCATTTATATCCCACAGGTTTGACGTTTTTCGGTGTTGGGACTACTGGTCCAAAAACCTCACGTTTTGAAAGTGAGTTCAACTCTGCTTGGATTGCTTCTTTCCACTTCGGCCAATCCATTCTACGTTGACATTCTACGATAGATTTTGGGTCAAAATCATCACTTTCATGAATAATATCGTGAGCAACATTATAAGAAAAAATGTTGTCAATAATGATATCATTTCGGTTCCATCTCTTTCATGTTGTAACATAGTTTATAGAAATTTTATTATTATCCTCAAGCGTTTGATTTTCACCAATACTCTTTTGAGTAGTTGTATTCTGGATTTCTTCTGGAACATTCATACCTTTTATCGAATCATTTTGATTCTCAACTACTTTTCTTTTTCGAGGATTTTTATCTTTAGAACCTATTAGTCTACCACGCTTCTGGCGTGCTCCAGACTCATTATTGACAACTTGTTCCTTTGGGATATCAACTTTTGATGGAGCATTTGCAGCTGGTATATATGATTTAGTTACACTTTTAGTATATGTGAATGCATCTGGTAGTTGATTTGCTATATTTTACAAATGAATTATCTTTTGAACTTCAAGTTCACATTGATTTCTACGAGAATCAAAATGAGATAATAACGATGCATTCCATGTAATTTCTTTTTCCAACTTCTTAATTCCTCCCCTTAATGTTGGAAAATTTGTCTCATTAAAATGACAATCAGCAAATCGTGCAGTAAATACATCACCCGTCAGGGGTTCAAGATATTTAATAATTGATGGGGAATCAAAACCAACATATATTCCTAACCTCCTTTGAGGACCCATATTAGTACGTTGTGGTGGAGCAATCGGTACATATACTGCACATCCAAAAATTCTTAGATGGGAAATATTTGGCTGCTGGCCATAAGCTAATTGCATTGGGGAGTATTTATTATAAGCTACTAGCCTAATACGTGCCAGTGATGCAGCATGCAAAATAGCATGACCCCATACCGATGTAGGAAGTTTAGCTCTCATAAGCAATGGTCTTGCAATTAGTTGCAGACGTTTTATAAATGATTCTGCTAGACCATTTTGTGTATGAACGTGAGCTACAGGATGTTCAACACTTATCCCAATTGACATACAATAATTATTAAAAGTTTGGGATGTAAATTTACCAGCATTATCAAGTCGAATGGTCTTAATTGTATTATCAGGAAATTGTGCTTTTAACTTAATTATTTGAGCAAGTAATCTTGCAAATGCAAGATTTCGACTTGATAATAAGCATACATGTGACCATCTGCTGGATGCGTCAATTAATACCATAAAATATCTAAATGGACCACTTGGTGGGTTAATAGGTCCACAAATATCACATTGAATTCGCTCTAAAAATGCAGGTGATTCAATCCCCACTTTAGCTGGTGATGGTCTAATAATTAATTTCCCTTGAGAACAAGCATCACATGACAACTCATTGGATTGAAGAATCTTCTGGCTCTTTAAAGGATGTCCATGTGAATTCTCAATAATTTTTCTCATCATTATTGACCCTGGATGACCCAATCGATCATGCAAAACACTGAATATTTCTGGATTCATGAACTTCGGGTTCATTATTGCATAACTTTCGATTACTCGTATATGAGTATAGTATAATCCAGAAGAAAAAGCAGGCAGTGTTTCTAATATACGTTTTTCATGTGAAACAATAGATGTTATATAGAGACACTCTATATTATTTTTACAATCAGTTTCAACATGATAATTATTTTCATGTATATCTTTAAAACTTAATAAGTTTCTTTTCGATTTGCTAGAGAACAGAACATTATTAATTGTAAATTTTGTTCCTCTAGGCAAAATAAAGTTTGCTTTTCCAAAACCTTCAATCAGATTTGCAGAACCTGATATAGTATTGACTTTTGCTTCCAGCATTGTCAATCTAGTAAAATATTTTCTATTTATGAGTATCGTGTGCGTAGTTGCGCAGTCTGCCAGACATAAATCCTCATTGCTCATTTTCGAATTACTCAACATATTGAAATTGTTCATATTTCTTCATTGAAAAGAAAAGAAAAACGATTACAAAGAGTCTTAAATATATATACAAACAAAAAAACAACAAAAATATACTAAACAGTATTTAATTATATATTTTCATACAAATCATCCTCTACTTGTTTGATTGCATCAATTCTCTCTCCAGGAGATTCAAAATAATCAGCTACATCAAGATGCATCATATTGGAGGGGTCAAATACATCATCTTCTTGAATGACAAGATTTACCTCCACATTCTTTCCTTTTCCTTTTTCCTTCAGGGAAGCTTGATAGAGATCAACAAGGTGTTTTGACGTACGACAGGTACGTGACCAGTGCCCAGTCAGCGTCAAGGATCCATGACAAGTAGTTATTTCCATTAATATCCAGGGCCGCAAATTCTAGCTTTGTAAGGTTTGCCATAATAACACTTTAGCGGGAAAAATGACAGAGATTCGTGCTGATAACGTGTTGTAAAATTGAGAAGCGAAATCGGGCACCAAAACTTTACCAAATCATATAATAATAATAATAATAATAATAATACAAAAGATGAAATATAAAAAGAATATATATATATATATATATATATATATAGTATAAACAAAAGAAAGTGGAGATTTATGGAAAATTAAAAACAAAAATTAGAGAAAATGGGAGAAAAATTGGTGTGTCTTATTTTCCAAAAATCTCTCTATTTATAGGCAATTTAAGAGAGGATGATGTGGTACATTTGGACACCAATCTATGGCCTTTAGAAGACACTTTGGCTATGGAGAAAATGCCACTTGGCATGGATAACAAATGGGCATGTGGAATGGGCATTTACATATGCCATATTCACAATAGTAATTAAGTATTAATTATTTAAATCTTTTTCTAAGGTAAAATAAAATTAATATTATTCCGAAAAAACTATAAATGGTTAAGTTGAAGGGAAAATAATTAATTTATAGTTATTTTCATTAGATTTTTTTTATTTGCATACTTTAATTTGATTTAATTTAAAATTAACTTAAAATCATTTAAATAAAGTTATTCTTCTCCCAAAGTCTTATCGAAGCAGTAAGAAAAATTATCACGTTATTCAAAATTATTATGTAATTCTTTTTAAATAAATAGAGAAAAATATAGAAAGATGGAGACGAGGGAATGAAAAATCACTCATATTAGAAAAACTTTGTTAGAGAATGATAGTTTTTTTTTACTGCTTCGATAAGACATTGGGAGAAGAATAACTTTATTTAGGTGATTTTAAGTTGATTTTAAATTAAATCAAATGAAAGTATACAAAAAAAAATGAAAATAGTTATATATTGATTTTTTCCCTTAAACTTATTTATAGTTTTTTTTAAGAGTAATATTAATTTTATTTTACTTTATAAAAAGGTTTAAATAATTAATACTTAATTAAAACATTAAAAGAAACTGTAGTTATGTTATTTGATTTGTAGAAATGTCTTGAATATGTTATCTGGTTCTCCGAATGACCAAGTACCTAAGTGATATGAAGTTAGTTTATTTTTCATAATTTTGGGCTTTTGGGCCTATTCTGTATTAAGATTAGATGGGTACCATATCTAAACCCTCTAAACTCTTATCTGAGATATATCTGTATTATGTATTCACTTTTTCTCGTCAAGAAAATAATACTCTCTCCCTCTGCTTGTGGACGTAGCTAACGCATCGTTAGTGAACCACGTAAATCTATGTGTCGTTTTTCTTTCTGTGTTTCTTATTTTTCTTATGCTTTCGTTTTAACATGATTTTTAAAAGAAAAAAAAATAGAGAAAAAAAAGGGACAAAAACGGAGAGGAATAAAAAAGAAGAAAAAATCAAAGGGAAAAACAAGGAAAAATTAGACAAAAAAAAAGAAACAAACATACTAAAATGTGCGATATTACATGCTTGAACTCACGTCCTCTAGCATAATAGTGTAATAAAGTCTCCATTATACCACTGGAAACATTTGTTAAACTTTGTGAGAGACGGACGACCTATGTGCAATTTTTTTTTAAAAATTAACGACAAATGGCAACAAGAGACGACATGCTGCCCGTGGTAGAGGTCGTCTCTTCAATATTTTTATAAATAGTTTGAAAAACTCCATATTCTAATAATAAGTTTCAAAACCTACAATATTAATAAAAAAAAGTCCCATCAAACTTTGGTGTTATGTTCTATCAAATCATAAATCATTAGTCGAATTAGTTCAATTAGTGTGTGCTACATCAATATTTAAGTTATAGTGTTCAAGCTTAAAGGTAGAAATTTAGTAGAACTCAAATCGAAAATTGAGGGATGCAATAACTTCTTGAAGTTTAGAAATTATAAAGATAGCTTTGAAAGGATGGAAATTAAATTTATAATTTAATCTAAAATTTAAAAAAATGAACTTAGAAGAAGAAGACGAAATTAGAAAACAACATAAAATAATTGAATTATATTCATTGAATCATGAGGAGTGAATTGAAGTGGGACCAAATTGCATGTTCATTTTGGCGAGAAGCAAAGGCCAATCATGGCTCTGACGATTGTATTTGTTTGTCAAGAATCAAACATTTTCCAACTCAAATTTGTATTAGATTATTATTATTAGAAAGAAAATCTAGGATCTTAGATTCCAAAATTAAATACCATTATAAATATTTTAAGATTTTTTTTAATATTATAATTCTTCCAATCTCGTATTTTTTTAAACAAGAAACATGTTTAGTGTCATATTTGGAAGGAAGATTGAATATTTTACAATCACTAGTCCACCAAATACTAGTTGATTGGATTTTTCTAAACATTAATAAGAATTAAGTTAATGGATCGTTTGAAAAGTATTATATTTCATCGATGGTTTACATATTTACCTCTCTTGTTGGATAATGACTCTTTATTTAGTAGCTATCTTTTTACTCATTATCACAAACAAGTTTTTTTTTTTTTTTTGCCCCCAAGTTAAAAAACGTCTATAGTTGCTGAGGCTTGTTGCTATGCATATTTCAAGAAGGCAATATAGCTGGCTGATTCTTTGGCTTCTAGGAGTACAGGTATGGTCTTTCTCGTTGGTGATATCGTCTAGACTTTTGCAACCCTTTTATTTAGATGATATTTGTAACATAAAAGAGATTGTTTGGGGCGTGGGTTATAATATGTTAAATTATAATAGTCTGTGGAATACTCTACACCCAAAATACAGACGATTATAATCCAGGCTAAATAACTATGCATTCTAAACATAAATTATAAAACTCCACCGACTATTATAACCTATTCAGTGCCTCAAACAACCATTTTGATGTCTTGTTGACCTATTTTGTAGTTTTTAGTATATCTTACCTATCATCAATGATGTTTTGGGATGAGATAGTCACTTTAATTTCTAGTAGTCCAAATGTTGTCTCTCTGATTTTGTGGTAGTCTTAGACTCACGTGAATTTTTTATTTTTAGGTGACATTTGTAGCATAATTTTTTAGGTTCTATTGATCTAGTTAGTACTTTTTAATGTATTTTTTATACATCTTCAATGATATTTTGAGATGAGATAGATGATGAGGACGTTATAATTGTGCCAATGTAGTTGAAATGATTAGATGCACCTATTGATTCCTATTACTAATAATTAAAGGAGAAAATCATTTTTTTGGGGGGGTGGGGGGGGCTTTGGATCTATTGAAACCCATTTTTTTAAATACCTATCTTGAATTTAGCTTCATAATTTTGTATGTGCTTATCTACATTATGGTAAGAGATGAGTTTGATTAATATGCCTACTTGTTTAGGAAAGTTTGGTCTACGAGTTTGAAAAATTAAATTTGTGTAACTTAGAATTGGGAAGCCCAAACTTGGATAGTTTGTATTTAAATTGTTTAGAACCAAACTCACATACTCAAAACCCTTATTTTAAATGCCCTATACATTTGGTTCTTCCTTTTTCCATTTCGAACAATGAGAAAAAAAAAAAGACAATTGAAAAGGAAAAAAAAAAGGGTCCCCAAATTAGATGGAATTAAAGAGCATCTAATTTCACTAGTTTAAATTATTTATGGCTTTTTGAATAATTTGGATGTCTTCTCAACTATTCTCTTAAATAATTGTAGCAAGAAAGAAAAAGGAAAACTATTCTCTTAAATAATTGAAGCAAACAATAAATATTTTAACCTCTTTTTTTTTTTTACCTAATTGAACGTGCAAGTCATTACTTTAGAGATTTGTTTCGACTTTCTACCTTTAAAAATAGTTCTTTTGCAATTATTCACTAGCCTCATAAGTTTTGTAGTACCACGTTTTTTTCAACAAATAATGCTATTATTACTAAGTTCCAAATTTACTACACTTGACCATTTTCAACTTTAGTGCTAATTTGGTCCAATATAAAGTTTTAAATCAATATATATGAAATTAATATCTTAAGGCTCATTTGGGTAAAAAGTCGCATAAATAACCTTATTGAAAAATTAAATTAAGGTTGTGGTAGATCAACCAAAAAATTATTAGAATAGCTGAATTGAAGTCTAATTGTTGATATTGAATATATTGGGCAAACTTTAACACAACTTTTGGTTAGGGCATATGGTCTTGACCAAAATGTTAGAAGTTCGAATCCCCACCTCACATGTTGAGCTAAAAAAAATATAAACATAACTAAACTGATTAAGACAAAGATTCAAATCTCTACTGCACATATTGTTGAACTAAAACACATTAAATATATTGTACTAAAAAAGACATTACATATATTAGTTGGTTGATTTAAAGTTAATAATAAAAATAAAAAAACATCACAAATGTTTGAGAAAAAAAATCAAATTTAAATATTTTGTTTCACTCTAGGATAAATATGGACTAATTTAACATGTTTGGGATCAATAAAAAAAGCTTATATAATTCATTTTCATATGTGAATAGAGCGATTAAGGCATCATAACTTTCACTAAAATGTATTAATTCAAGGATAGCTCAGTGAATAAAACATCAATTTATCATCCCAAAGGTTGATGATTCAATTCACTCATCTTGCATTTGTTGAACTAAAAAAAATAGAAAACTTTCATTAAAAGGTGTTAATCTGAAGATAGTTTAGTAAATAAGGTACCATTTTATCACCTCAAAGATTGATGGTTCAATTAACTCACCTTGCATTTGTTAAACTTAAAAAAAAAAAAAAAAAAAAAAAAGTTGGTAGTTGATGTAATGTTTTTTTTTTAAAATTCATTGGGTGAAACTTTCAATTTTCCACGGATAGAAAAAAATAAAAATAATAAAATAAATTATGCCCAATGGATTATTTAAAGAATTATGTTTTCATAAATGTCCAAATATACCTAACTATTAAGTAATATACCTTTATCATAACTATATAAGTATTAAAAATTCATTATAAACAAAATTCAGAATATACTTAACTATTAAATAATATACCTTGTCATGAGTACACATTATTTATGAAATACTATTGAAAAATTATTCGTTGTATACACATGAACATAATAGTTAAATAACACAAACATATATTAATTCTTAACATACACAATATGTATATGGTAGTAAATCAGTGCAAATAGAGGATATCAATCTTCACTGTTGAGAGGCAAGCATAGGCAAACCGAGGATATATATTACATTGAAAAGTAAAAATCGATATCAATCTTCACTATTGAAGAGAGGTAA
Source organism: Trichosanthes truncata (assembly GCA_033996785.1). Classification (NCBI taxonomy): domain Eukaryota; kingdom Viridiplantae; phylum Streptophyta; class Magnoliopsida; order Cucurbitales; family Cucurbitaceae; genus Trichosanthes; species Trichosanthes truncata. The sequence goes on along the minus strand of JAWPNB010000004.1, from coordinate 37,277,864 downwards.
AATGAGAATATATATCAAGTTGATATATGCCTATAAATAAATCATATCTAAAAATAGATGGGCATTCTTCATTTGATCCACAACTTTTTGAAGTTTTGATTTTTTAAAAAAAACATATATCTATAATCACCTAATAAATGATGTTTGTAGAAACAAAGAGAAGTAGATTGAGAGATTATAAAACAAATTCAGACCATGCATGTCCCAAAAACTTCTATGAGGAGACAAAAAACTAATTTAGAAATCTTACGGGAATGAGCACGTACAAAAATACTTGTATACAATTTTCTTCTTCCATCGAATGGAAATGATGCTTCTAGAAAGGGTTAGCAATACGATGAAGAAAGAAATGAGGAGAGGGGAGAGTTTTCTTTATTTGATGAGCAGTTATTATTATTATTTTTTTGAGAAAATAAATGAAACAAAGAGTTTCCTTATTTTTTTTTTTTAAAAAAAATTTATTAGATTAGTACATATGTAATTGGACTGAGCTAGGACCGAGTCCTTTTGTAAAAATTATAGTGACTTTGGATAAAAATAAAAAATAGATCCATCGTTATCCCAAATAATAAACATAAGAGAAGTTAAATACTTTCTTTTTTTTTTGGAAAAAAGAGAAGTTAAATACTATTTATTTGATCATCCCAAAAATTTCCACCAACCAATAAGAAAGAAATCCTTTTTTCTAAATTTGAAATGTTACAATATAACTAACGGAAAGAGAGAGAAAGAAAGAAAAGACAAGAATTTAAACAAATAGCTAATTAAGAAAAAAAAAGGTGATTCTCTATGATTTCTTTCTTCATCATCAATATTATTACAAAATCTCCTTTAAAAAAAAAAGAAAAAAGAAAAAAAAACCAACGGTCAGGATTCAATCCGTTTCAAAAATTGATCCACTGAGATTAGAGTATTACACTTTGAAATTGAAAATGTTCATTTGATTTAATTTTTAATATTTATTTTGACTAAGTGGGTCCCACCTGGGTTTCTCTCTTTGGTGCAATATGGGCCAAAGCACAAAACCTTCTTGCTTCTTCTCACATGGCAGTAGAGAGAGAGAGTAGAGAGAGAAAGAGAAAGCGAGGGATTAGCATTCAAGTGAGAACTTCACAGAGGGCAGAGAACAGGGGAAGGAGCCTTCAATTCCTTAAATTTTTCCACCACGAAGACCGGTTTTTAAGCTTCTTTCTCTCTCTCATTCTGCCATTTTTAATGCTCCGTCTTCCAACCTGTCGTTTGCTTTCTCTTTCCGCTCTCTTTGCTTCTGTACTTCTCTTCTTTACCGCCTGACGATCTCCATTCCTCACTGTTATCTTCTTTTGAACGCTCCCTTTTGGTCAATTTTCGTGCCCATTTTGTTAGATCTGTGTTTTAACCTCTCTTTGATTCGTTCTGCCTGTTTTTGGTCGCGAACTAGCGGTTTGGAAATGGGATCTGTTTGCTGAGAGGTACGTGTTTTTGTTTCATTACAATGGCCGAGTTTTTGGTTCTGTTTGTATTTGAAATAGTAACTGTTTGGTGGTTTTGTTTGTGGACTGAGGAATGAACAATTTGAGTTTTGAAATGTAGCTTTGTGGACGATGGATTTTGGATAAAATTTGTGTTAGAGTAGGGAAGGTTTTGGTGGACTACAAATGCTTGCTCTTTTTGTTCTTTTTTGGTCATTTCTCCTTTGTTTTTACTTTGGTGAATTTGGGTTGCTTTGTTAGATGCTAAATGGTTCTTTGATGGGAGGAATTAATTAGATATGTCTAGCTCTGCCTCTGTCGTTGTAAGATTAGGGTTTCGTGGAAGGCTCATTGGAACAAGAAATGTGGCTGTTTATGGCTGTTTCTTGTTCTCTCTTCTTCTTATTCTTCATCTGTTGTTTGATTGTGCTGTTGGGTATAATGTGTGACATAAATTCTGAGAAATTTTTGGTTATGGGTTCTGTTTTGGTTTTCCCTGTTGTGAAAATAATGGCTGCTGTCCAGGCTTTTTGTAGATTAGAAGATGGAGGTTGAGAAGAAACGCTCAAAAGGAGGCTTTCTTAACTTATTTGATTGGAATGGCAAATCTCGGAAAAGGCTGTTCTCAAGCAGTAATGAATTATCTGGTACATAATACTTTTTTGGCTTGTGCTATTTCAGGGTTCTGTGCTTGCTTTATCCTTATAATGAAATGAATTAAATGAGTGTTGAAGAAACTTTTAACTTTTGAGCATGGCAATTTACTTATTTAGTATTTTGATTTCTCCTATTTTGCTAAAAAAGGATTGAAGCAAGGAAAAGAAAATGTTGACAACTTGTCAAAATCACAGCTCTTTCAGGTGAGAACTGCTTTTGACATACATTTGTTCTTCTGTTTTCAGTTCTGATTCTTGGTACTTCTGTTCCCTTTCTCTTCTTGCTTTTACCCTCTTTTCTGAATGATTCTCTATCTGCAGTCAGAGGCAAGTGAAGATGGAGCAAGTTCTAGTTATAAATTAAATGGTGATTGGGATTTTTCCTTGACCAAAACCAGTGATGAAAAATGTGGGGGCCGAGTCCCCAGTGTAGTAGCAAGACTTATGGGGTTAGATTCATTGCCTTCTAACGTACCCGAGCCATGTTCTACCCCATTTTTAGAGTCCCGCTCCGTCAGGGCGTCTCATCATGATAACAGTAATGGAGTATGGAACTGTCATTCTATGGACTATATTGATATGCCCAACAAACTGGAGAGGTTTTCTGGGAATCTCTTAGACTTTCGGTCGCAAAAAGTACCGAAGAGTCCGATTGAGAGATTTCAAACTGAAGTATTGCCTCCCAAGTCTGCTAAATCTATACCTATAACTCATCATAAGTTGTTGTCTCCTATCAAGAGCCCTGGGTTTACTCCAACAATGAACACAGGTTACTTAATGGAGGCAGCTACCAAAATCATTGAGGCAAGTCCAAGGAAGCCTGTGAAGAGTAAAATGACATCTATTAACAATTCTTCAGTGCCCTTGAGAATCCGGGATTTGAAAGAGAGAGCGGAAACTGCGCGCAAGTCATCAGGAATTGAAAGATCAACAGAAAATTACATTGGAAAGAATAGAAAAGGAAAGGCTAGTGAACGGAACTATAGTGGATCCGAAAATCTTCTAGCGTCGAGGACAGAGTCTGTTGGAGCTGATAGAAGTAATTCCAACGCTTCAAAAGATAAAGGAAGACCAGTTTCTCTTGCAGTTCAAGCAAGGGCCAATCTTCAGAGTAAAGGGGACTCAACTTCATGTAGTGACAGGGCTTTGATGGATCGAAAAGAGCATAATGAAGTAAAATCAAGCCAACTTTTCAAGAGCCAGCCCAGTATGCAAAAAACTATGCAGAAGAGAACCGTGAAGAGGAATAACAATATTCTTGCACAAAACAATCAGAAGCAGAATTCTCTACCCAACAAAGAAAAATTGCCTTCAAAACCTCAAGTCTTGAATCAGTCTGTCAAAAGGACTCAGTCTGCTAATTGTCACGTAGGTTCTAGCAAAACTGTAAATAAGGTTGTTATCAACTCCGAAGTTGAATCGAAAATCACACACACGAGAGAAACTGAGGCTAAAAAAGAATTTGCATCTTCGAAGAGAAATGCTGCCTCAAGGAAGAAAAGATCTGTCAGTCAGGATGTTAGTAGTGAAGGAAGTTCTGTATCTAATGGTTTGATCCACGACAGTGAGAGATCTGTCAAATATAATATTGCAGTTGATGGTTCGATGAACTGTGATGAAAATAGGAAGTTGGGAATGGACATTGTTTCTTTTACATTCACATCCCCACTGAAGAAATCTATTTCTGAACCTCACTCAGACGAGGCTGTAAAAATTAACCACAGCTTGGTCTTTGATTCTTGTAGTGAGAATGATTATTTGAAGAACCTATCATCATTTTCACCCAATTTAAACGTCATAAATGGTGATGCTTTAAGTGTTCTGTTGGAGCAAAAGCTTCAGGAATTGACGTGTAGGGTCGAGTCCTCTCAATCTTATATGGCGAGAGAAGGCATTTTTGCTTGTTCTGGATCCAATTCGCAAAATGTTTTTGCCACCACTTCAGAATGTGCCAAGAAAGAAAATGGCATAAGCTGCAGATATTCAGATATCCCCCATGATTGCGACCACTTGTCAACCGATAGCAATGAACTGATTGTCGATAAATGGGGGCAGGTATTGCTCCTTGCTATTGAATCCCTCACCTGATGTTATCTTCTTCATGTTCTGATACTGAAAATGAGTCTTAGTCATTCTGAGTTGTGAATAATCCAGTTTCTCAATACCTCTTTCTATATAACTAAACTCGTTCCAGTTTCAGGGAGTGAAAGAAATGAAAGAACCCGATGATAGCAACAACACCGAAACAGTTACCATGAGTGGATCTTCAGTTGATGATGAGTTTTCCCCAGACGACGTAAATAGTATCCATGGTAAATATCTCTCTTTCTCTGGGGATTTTTTGAATTATGTGAAGAATGCATCCTCTGAAAAGTTAGTGTCACAAACAAATTTCACTGCAAAGTTTACCAGGAAAACTGCATATACTTTTCACAAACAAATTTCACTGCAAAGTTTATCAGGAAAACTGCATATAATTTTCAGATGCAATTTAAATGGAGAGTAGAAATTAGTTTCTAGATTTTTTTGTCAACATAACATCTTGGAAAAATATTAGAACTTGCATCATATTGGAGAAAGAGGAAAAATTATTCAACGTAGCTGCTAGCCACAATATGGTTACCTACTCTTAACTATTGGATGTATGGTTGAAATACAGTTTTTAATCTCTCTTTTGCATTCAATGGTATAAAATCACCAGTCACATTCTTCCAACCTCTTCAAATAATTTCTCGAAATAGAGGAACAAAGCAAAATGAGAGAATATTACATCCTAGTTACCTAAATCTGCTGGTCACCCATTTTTTCCTGTTTACAGCCAGCAGGTTGTCTTCAATTCAACATGGAGATGCAATCATGTTTGACCCAACAAATCTCTACCCAAGAATACTTGGCGAGACAACGGTATTCAACTCTGCATCGACCATTGATGTCGGAGACAAGTTTGGAACTCTGTCACCTATGACGATGAGTCCAATAAACATCCATAGATCAAATGACTGGGAACTACAGTATGTGAGGGAAATCCTAAGCAAAGCTGAGCTAGCATTTAAAAACTTTACATTAGGTGTTGCCCCAATGGTCATCACTCCCAGTCTCTACAACAATCTGGAGATTGAGGAAAACATCAAGGACAGTGATGGACCAGAACATTTCAAGCTCGAACGGAAGGTTCTGTTCGACTGCGTGAATGAGTGTTTGGAACTAAAGGTGAAACAAATAGTAGTTGGAAGTTCAAAAACATGGGTTCCATGGACAAAGCTGTTTGAAAATGGTAGTTTAGCAGAGGAGTTATGGAAGGAGATTGAGAGTTGGAAAAACATGGAAGAATGGATGGTGGATGAACTTGTGGACAAGGATATGAGCACCCAACATGGGAAATGGCTCAACTTTGAGCAAGAAGCAAATGAAGAGGGGCTTGAGATTGAGAAGGGGATATTAACTTCTTTAATTGATGAATTGGTCAGTGACTTTCTGATCTTTGGATGAGATGCTCAATCCTTTTTTTTTTCTTTTTTCTTTTTTTTGGGTTACAAACATAACTTGTTGATGATGTAAAGTGGTCAGATGGTGAGTCTGTGTTTATGATTCTTTTTTTTTCCTCCTGGGAAAAGAAAACTTGTCATACTGATTGTACTTCATGTAGTGTAGAAGTGGTGGTGGTGGTACTAATGGATTGCCAGACAAATATTGCAGAGGAAGCTCTGATCTCTGGATTCAAGTCCATCTTTCATTAACAGTTTTTTTTTTTTAATTTTTTTTAACAACATTTCCTTAGAAATTGCCACTATAGGAAAATTTTAGGGTTGGCATTCTCTCAAGGTTGAAGATGGGGGAAAATTCTTTTCTTGGATTTTGTTTTGGAGATGGAGAATAAACTTTCTATCTGCAACTTTAGCATAGCTTTGTTGGTTAAAGTATATACCCTTGAACAAGAGGTCAAATTCAAATTCTCTACATTTACATGTTGTTGAACTTTATCTCACTCTAACGTTGACCGAACTTTAATCTTTTTAATAAGGTTAAATATATGTTTTGGTGGTTGATGTTGAGGTGTTTTATTCAATTTGGTATCTAATCCGATTAAAAGTTTCAATTTCATCCTTAATGTTGTTTTTAATTTTTTCATGGAAAAAATTTGTTTTTGGTCATTGAATTTATAGCCCAATTTCTATTGAATCCCTGAGTTTTAAAATCGGACAATCAAGTCCCTTAATTTGATGAAATGGTTCAATTTAGTCCCTCCATGACAACCATCGTTAATTTTTTAACAATTTACTGATGTGGCAATTTTTAATATTAAAATAATAGTTTTTGGAATAAAAATAAAAATATAATAATAAAATTAAAAAAACTAAAATAATAATAAAAATAAAAAATCTCTCTATAATAATAATTATAATAATAAAAAAAAAAAAAGATATCCTTATCCTTCTCCTTCCCCTTCCCCTCTTTTCTTCAACACCCATCTTTCCAGATTTAGGTTCAACTCAAAAATGGTTGTCGACTTCCCCCCTCTGTCGTTGGTGCCGGTGCCTTTTATCTTCTTTTTTCTATCTCTTCTTCAACCCATCTCTTCCCCCTCCTCTCCCTTCCCCTCTCTTCCTCCCTCATCTCTCTTTTCTTCATTCACATTCCAATCAAGCACCACCTTGCAACATTTTCCCCAATCCCTTCCTCCGGTAACACTCCCTCACAAACAAATGCTCCACATACATCCCGTGTTTTCCAAGAACGACGGAAAATTAGGGAAAGCAAACAAATTCGGCCACCATAACATCATCCTCACCTTTCGATTCGAAAATCTCCTTCTCCGGATCCTCTAATGGGGCCTCCAAATCTGCTAATCGAACGGTGGGTTACGAGGACAGCTTTTGAGGGAAGGCGGTGATGGCGAGGCACGACGGTGAAGAAAAGAGGTTGGATTTGATGGAGGAGAAGAGATGGGTGAGGTGTTCGAAGACGGCATGGGGGTAGTGAGACTGACGTGGGAGAGGAGATGGTGGCCGAATTCTGATGGGATTGGAAAGGTATGCGTGGAGTAGGGAAGTTTCCTTTTTGGTTGAACCTAGATTTGGAAAGATGGGGGTTTTTGTATGGATAACCCCGTTTCCAACGGTTTAATGCGATCTGACTTATCATCCCAATTTAATGAAATATGATCCATTCTGATGTGGCAACGCACGCAAAATTATCCAGAAGGGCAGTATGTGACTAGCTCACTTGTTCTCGCTCTCGGATAGGGTAACGCTCTCCCCGACCATTCTCGTTCTCGTTCTCGTTTTCCACGTCAGCAAAATTTTAGACCTTACAAGATTCTTGCCCCCGGAGAATCGCTCTCGCACACGTTGACTCGTTCTCGGAGTACTTGTTCTCACTCGTCACTCTACCAATGTTCTGCTTGCTCTCGCGTTGAACATTATTTACTGTCACTCGAATGTTGTACTCGTTCTTGCTATCTTTGTCGTTCTTTAACTCACTCGTTCTCGTTCTCGCTTTTAACAACATTCTTCGTTAATTATTGCTCCCAAGTTTGCTTTTGTTGTTAGTTTAATGTGAATCCATGCACGACGTCAAGAACGTTGCAAAATGTAAAATTTCATTGTCGAGTTTTGGAGAGTTCATACAAAGAAATTAAAAAAAAACAAAACAAGAAAAAAGAAAAATAAGTCGGCCGACATCCCACCCGAACCTACTCGGAGTTGGATGATATTATCACCAGTGGTAGCCTTTTGTCCTCACCCCTCCTCATTTTTTGCCTTGCGGGCATGCGGCTGGACCCTTCATCGGCAGAAGGGGATTTGTTTTTCTTGTTTCTACGATCGCTGCCATCCCTAGGCATGTTCACATAACATGCTGAAGGGGCTGGTTGGGGTGTGGGCAGATGGGAAGTAGGTGGTGGTGGTGTCTGGCAAGACTGTTCTTCATTCAACCAATTAGTCAGGAAGTCCACCAGATCGCGCTCTTCCTTCGCTTCGGTGGAGGACATGGTTGTCGTGGGCGGTGTGGGCGGGGTTGCGGGGTCTGACTCCTCCCATAAAGGAGCAGACGGGTAGAAGTAACAACTGTAATTAAAATCAAGGCTCGCTCTCGCTCTCGCGCATTCATGATCGCTCTCGCTCTCGCTATAATACTCTCGCTCCATTTCTACCGGTATCGCTCTAATGCCATAGTAACCAACGTTCTAAAACTAAAAAAACTTTCAAAACATAACACGTTTATACCATAGAAGAAAAGTTTCAAAACCCTAAAACATAAGACGTTTTTTCAATGTTTGAAATGAAAGAGTTAATATTAATAATGCGGAAGCAATTTTGGATCTTAAGCACTCTAATTTGATCAATTTTATCATACAAAAAACATGCTCAAAACTGGAAAAACAGAGAATAAGAACACAAACCTTTGTAGCTCAAAATTCTCTTAATCTTTGGGCTTTCTTTGAACACAAACCAGTTGTGGACCTCCTCTAGAGTATTCCCTACTATCCTTAGGCCTTGGAACAGATTGTGGGATCTTTGATTGAGAGAATTTGGGAGAAGAATGAGTAAAGGTTTAAAACCAAGAGCTAGAGAATTTTCTTCAAAAAATCTCTTCTTTCCCATTGTGTTACTTCTTTATATATAGAAAACCACAAGCTTCTATTTTTACTTAGTGAAGAAGCCAACACATAGAAGATAAGCTTAAACAAGAAGCTTGTTCATTAAGTAATGAATTTGGTCCATATTTCATTTCCAAATGAATTTGAATTCTCTTTTAATTTTAATTCAAAATTAATATAAAATTAATTTTAAATTAAAATCAATTTATAATTAATTAAACAATTTAATTAATTCTAAATAAATATTTAATTTAATATAAAATATCAAATTAAATAATTGGACCAATCCCAATTTCTCAAAACGAACGTTCGAACATGAATCCCTATTCATGTTTTAAACCGAACCAATATTTAAATCATATTTAAATATTTCCAACTCTTCTTTATCATAGTTTAATTCATAATTAAGCTATGAAACGTTAAGTATATCGCATATAATTAACTTTTTCTCCCAAATTCGAATTTGAACAATTCAAATTTTTTTCTCTCAAATTGTTACAAGGCTTAGTCCGAGCTAGTACGGAGAACCTAATGGACCTACAAATCATGAGCTCCAACGATACGAGATTAACCGGCCAAACTCTTTAGCCTAGCTAATAAACATTTGTTAACCACCGGGACACTCCACTAAAGCCCAGTGGCTGCACTCTCCTCACTGTAGATATATTTCTGTCCACTCGATATAACCATGATTAGTAAGTCGATCCTTCACAGGTCGTTCGTAATTACAGCTGGGTCAAATAAACCGTTTTACCCCTGTAATTACTTTTTGTTCCTTAAGTCCCACTGATCCTCTAATGAACAATTTGGTTTGTGGTCCAACCAACAAACCATATCCCTCTCGGGCCAACGAGAGGGTGGGCCCATTGTTCAAGACCCGGAGTCAGTACTTAAGGGAACAACCTCTCTACTAAACCCTAAAGCGGGTAGGAGTGAATTCCATCTCGCATGACTATGTTCCCAACTATCTACCTGGTCTTATCCCCAAAATGGGAGGCCTATTGAGTCGGCGATCTCGGGCCACTCTCACCCATGCAAATCTAAGGATAATCCAGAGTAAACAGGAGTTCATAGCACGCTCAGGATTAAGATCGAGTTACCTAGGTCATCGTATGAATATAGTCAGTTAAGACAGTAAACGGAGTTATAAAGTCTAAGTGACTATTTCGCGGTCCAGTCTTATGCAAACTCATTGCATAGGACGCCCCCACTTTCATGTCTCCACATGAACGATTCAGGATCACATCGTTAGTACTATACAAAGTGGGCCGCGTCCATAGTGTCTCCAGGATAAGGTACCATCCCTATACTATAGACCGTTCTGGCTATAACTCGAACTTGATCCACTTTGATGTCATACATAAAGTTCAAGTATACATACTATAGCCAAGGGTACTTAGTTCATTGGATTTGGGTTATAGAATACACAATTCACTTTATTCAATAACACATTTATTGAATAAACCTCAATAACATCTTTATAGTAAAATAGAATATACATTCAGTTTACAAAACCACGAGTTTTAGGACATAAAACCCAACATGAAATGTAGAAAGATGTCTTCCAGAAATATAAAACACGTATTTGAAAGTACTTATTTTTTGAATGTGGATTGGTTGATGCTCGGACGTTGGTTATACGTGAAGAACAGTTGAAAGGAGAAATTTTTTTAAAGTAAAGTAAGTTTGAACAAATGAGAAAACAAAGGAAGCTAAGGAAGATAAGAAATTATGTTTGTTAGACATAAACCATATTAATTTTCTTTAATTTATTTATTTCAAAGGTTTATTGGGAAATGTTGATGGTGAAAGTAGGTGTAGAACTGATTGAGGTCTTTTCTTTGTTAGTATTTTCAGCGGATAAACCACAATGCAATGTCTAACACAGTGTATGTACAGAACGAGAACGAGTGACGTAAAAGAACGACAACGAGAGCGAGAAAGAGTACAACATTCGAGTGACGACAAATAATGTTCCATTCGAGAGCGAGCAGAACATTGGTAGAGTGACGAGTGAGAACGAGTCAACGTGTGCGAGAGCGATGCTATGGGGGCGAGAATCTTGTAAGGTCCAAATTTTTGCTGATGTGGCAAACGAGAACGAGAATGAAAATGGTCAGCGAGAGCGTTACCCTATCCGAGAGCGAGAACAGGCGAGCCTGTCTCATACTGCCCTTCTGGGTAATTTTGCGCGCATTGCCACGTCAGAATAGGTCATATTTCATTAACTTGGGATGACAGGTCAGATCGCATTAAACCGTTGGAAACGGGGTCATCCGTACAAAAACCCCTAGAAAGATGGGTTGAAGAAGAGAGGAGAAGGGGAAGGGGAAGGGGAAGTCGAAAGCCATTTATTATAATAATAATAATTATTTTTTTAATTTTATTATTATAATTTTTAATTTTATTTCAAATACTATTATTTTAATATTAAAATTTGACACGTTAGTAAACTGTTAAAAAACTAACAGTTGTTAACGTGAAGGGACTAAATTGAACCATTTCATCAAATAAAAGGACTCGACTGTTCGATTTTGAAACTCAGGAACTCAATAGAAATTAGATTGTAAATTCAGGGACTAAAAATGTATTTTTCCCTTTTTTTCTATTAAGTCATTATTATTAAAGTTAAGGTTAATTTATAAAATGATGATAGAATGTCAAGATACACTTTATTAATTGAGTTAAAAGTATTATATGTTTTAATTTGATGAAATAACATTGTAGTTGTCCATAAAATTAACAATTTAGTTATTTGAAACAAAATCTAATGCATAAAAAATTAAATTGAGATTTTTAAAAGATGACCAAATTGAAAGAACACTCTATTAAGAATTGAAACATATATTTAGCCTTTTAATAATAATGTTATTTTAAAAATATATATTTGTGATTTAAATGATACCATTTGGTTAATCTTAAACCTTTTAAATATTTTATTATAGTTTATAAGCTTTACGTGAAAGTCTAAAGCCTCGTTTGATAACTATTTAGGCCTCGTTTGATAACCATCTAGTTTTTAGTTTTTGGTTTTTAAAAATTGAGCCTATAAACACTACTTTCATGTATGAATATATTTGTTTTGTTATCTACTTTTTACCTATGTTTTCAAAAACCAAAAACAAAAAACCAAATGGATATCAAACAAGCCTAAATTGTTAAGTTCCTATTAACCATTCAATAGAATTTAAATATATTTGATACATCTGACTTTATATACATGCACCTATATAGACATTTAGGGGCGGTTTGGAGCGCTGAGTGAGCTATAATAGTTTGGGTTATAATAGTTTGTGGGTTATAATAATATGTGTTTAGGATGTAGAGTTATTTAGTTTGGGTTATAATAGTCTGTGTTTGGAGTGCAAAGTCTTCCACTGACTATTATAACACACACTTCAAATAACCCCTTATTGATTAGATACATGATTAAAGAATGTTTTTAAGTCGGGATTTTAAAAAAAAAAAAACTAAAAAGATAGTAATATTAATTTAAAGAGTTTTCTTATACTAAGTTTAAAGATTAAAATAAGCCAATTTGACATGAAAGTTCAAAGAATTAAAACAAAATAAGCATGAAAGTTCACAGAATTAAAAGATAGGTATTTTGTAATATTTAATTTAACAACCAATAAAAAAATAAAAGGAAACTTCCCTAATTTTTTCTCTAACCTCTCTCAATTTCCTGAAAATTTTTCATATCCTCGTAATCCATGTTGAGAAATTTAAAGTGGAAATCAACTAGGATATGATGTTGACTTTCAAATCTTTCATCATGTATTAATATATTATAATTAATATCAATAAAATAAATTATTTTGGTTTGATTATGGATTTAAGTAAATTTCAAAAATATCAATTCACATGTATTCTTTTTTGTTATTTTTTCAAATTATATAATGTTTTACACGCTAGTTGTTTTTTTTAAAAAAAATATTTTTCCTTTGGTTATTTTATTACATTCAAGATCGGATTCAAATCTATATTATAATAACAATCTTATAAAGAGTATAATTTTCATCAAATTAAATATGGTATAAAAGTAAAATTTCAATTTTCACCTCACGATTTTAAGGACATAAAAAAAACAGATAATTATGACTTTTTTTTATAAAAAAAATTTGTTATTACCTTTTGTTTAAAATTTTTAATAATTAAGACCATGTTTGATAACTATTTAATTTTTAATTTTTGATTTTTGAAAATTCTGCTTTCCACAATTTCTCTACACTAGTTTTCATATTTTTTAAGAAAATGTTTGAATTTTTAATTAAATTCTAAAAAAAAGACAACTTTTTAAAACTATTTTTTTTTAAACTTTCAAAACTTACCTTGAATAAATATTGTAATTATCTAAGTTAATTACAATGTTTATACTCTCTCTATATATTTTTAAATACTTTCGAAGTGTTAGCCACGTATAGATTTTTTTATCACTATTTTCTTTTTAGTTGTCAATTTTTTTTTAAAAGTCTTAATTATAAAGCAAAGGAGAATATTGACAAACAAACATGATTTTTTAAAATAAAAATGTTAACAAATGGGTCGTATTATTTTTTAATTTCTTTCCCAAAGTTGAAGAGTTCTTCCCATTCAAAATGTAGTTAATCATATTTTCCATCTTTCTTGTATAGACACACAAAACAAAGAGAGAAAACCAAAGTGAACAGTTCAACAATAATTGACATATACTCTCAACTAATAGGTCAGAGGTTTGAATCTCTCACACATTTAAATGTTCTTGAACTAAAAAAAAAAAAATTCTTCGAGTAAGCATAACTCAGTGGTAGTTGACATGTACTCTCAACCAAAAGATAAGATCATAAATGTTGTTGAACTCAAAAAAAAAAAATCGAAATCTCAATTTTATTGAAATGTTGATGTCGATAGATATTCCTGAAAAAATTATAAAAACAAAAAAAAATTCAAAAAAAATATTTAAAGTAATAAATAAACATTTTACACTTAATACGTTAAAATACTTATTATTTATATTATATAATTTATATTCACATTAGTGACATTTTGTTGCTTTTTTTTTTTTTAATGTTTCATTAGTTTTTTTACGATATAATAGAAATGTCGATTCACTCCCTATGTTGATGTTGAACTTATGGATATGTGGAAATGAAATTTAATACCATGCGGATCGCTTAAATTTTTATATTGTATTTAATAGAGATTTTATGTTATTTATTCTCAAATTTGATACTAGGCTCTGATATATGTATATTTGATTCCACATAAAGTTTAATTGCAATGCTAATTGTATAAAATCAGTGATGAATACAAAAACGTAAAATGCTTAAGGACTAAAAATGAAATGAAGTATAAAAATGGAAATGGCAAAAATAAAATGCTTGGATTGTATAAAAGCTCGTCATAATGCGTAATATGGTCGGGTATGTGTAACATATGTGTTCGAGTATGTGAGTTTGTGATTTATAAAAGTTAATATGTAGTGTAAAATATGAGTTTTTATAATTAAATTGAGTTTGTTTAGCTTTTGAGGTTAATTAACAATTTTTTTTTAGTTCAACAACATGCTAGAGTGGAGATTTAAATCCCTGACTTCTTGATCGAGAACATTATGTCTTAACTAATCGAACTATGTTCACGTTATTATATGAAGGCTAACAAACTTATGGTTTAGGATTAAGCAAATTCATGTGTCACACATCGACTTTAATTCTTGAGGTAACACAAGTTTAATTATGAGCCAACAAATAATAAAGGCGTTCATGCATGGTTTGAGTATATATAACTTAAGATTTTGAAATACAACTAATATTTAGTATATGAGTATTATTGTAGGTTACATATATATTTGTTAATAACGGATCACATAAATCCACCAATCTAGCTTAACTCAACTGCTTTGGGCATATACACTCAACCATGAGGTCATCCCCATATGTTGTTGTACTATTAGAAAAAAGATCACATAAATCTAAGTTATTATCAAATATATTATATATTTTATATCAATACATCATAAATTTACAAGTCAAACACACGATAAGAAGATTCGTGTTTCAAATAATTCAATCATCTACTTATTTGAGATATAGGCTAAAAAAAATCTAATGTCCGTTTGATAACCATTAGATTTTTTATTTTTTTTTAAAATTAAGCCTATAAATACTACTTCCACCTTTGTGATTCTTTGTTTTGTTATCTACTTTTTACATATGTTTTCAAAAACCAAGTCATATTTTGAAGAAAAAAAAAGTAGTTTTTAATTTTTGTTTTGTTTTGTTTTTGGAATTTGGCTAAAAATTCAAATTTTTGTTAAGAAAGATGAAACTCATTATCTATAATTGATGAAAACAAACATAATTTCCAAAAACTAAAAAAAAAAAAATCAAATAATTATCAAACGAGGCCTAAATTTCTTAATTTCAAACTCATAAATTGTTACACCTATTTCTACATTTTGGGAAAAAAATTGTATATAATAGGAAAGTATAAAAATTAAGAAAGTAAATATTTGGATATTTATGGTTTTGGATAGGATTTGGTTTCTTTTTTATTAATTAAATAATGAAAATAAAAAAAAAAGAAAAAAAAAAGAAAAAAAAAAGAAAAAGAGAAAGTGGGATAAATATATTTATTTATTATATAAAACATGTGCTTTATTATTTATTGTTTAATAAAACAAAATGAGGGCTTTTGTTGGAGAAGCCATTTTCGTAAGAGAGGAAGAGGAAGAAAGTGAGGAGATGATTTCTTGATTTTGGGCCATTTTGGAGTGTGAAAATTCAAGAAAGGGATCTCACAACCTTGGATTGAAGCTTTTGGTAAGTTTTCTAACTTTTGATTAAGGTTTCTCATGAGTTATAGAACCTATTTTGGTGGGTTTCCTTGTGGGTTTTCTTCCTTTAGTTGGAAACTCCATAAACTAGCTTGAAAACAAAGATGATGGTGATGATTGAGTAAAAGAAGGAAATTTGATGAAGGTCATGAGTTTTATCAAAGTATGGATTGAAGGGGATTAGTTGTATGTAGAAATTGCAAACTTTTTAGGGAAAGAAAACCAAAGAATATATTCATGGAGAAGAAGAAATGAAAAGAATGATATTTCTTATGGAGAGGGATTACAATGAAGTTATTGGAAACTTTATTTTGGGTTATTGTCTCAATTTCTTGGTAATTAGAAGAGTAAGATGAGGAAAAGAATGGTAAATTCTTGGGTTAGTGAGAAATATAAAGGCTTGGATAATTTAGTGTTGTTACACTTTAATTTTGGCATTAAGAGGTTAGTAATATGTTGACAATGTATGATTTCAGGGCAAGCGGAGATTGGAACCATTTACAACCCGAACAAACCTCGTTTGTAGTAGTTGTGAGTGGTTATTTTATAAAGTATTTCAATTATTTAGTAATTGATGATATTCTTGTGAGATTTGAAATCAATTGCAAATGATTTAGTTATTTGAAAAATTGGAGGAAATTACTTGTATTTCACAAATTGATTATTATTGAGATTGATGATTTACTAAATTGATGAGAAAGTGACATATGATCACTAAATTGAATTCATTTTTTTTAGCATATTTGAATTTGAAGAGATTTATGTTTATTGAAATTTTAGCTACAATGACTTAATTATTTCAATTAATTAAGCTTATGAAAGGTGAATTTATGAAAATCTCTTGATTGTAGCCAATTGGCAAAAAGTTCAATTATTTGAGGAGAAATCAAGTATTTGTGAGTTTTAGAAATAACTTGATTTTTGAATCATGATTTTAGTTGATCTTTGACTTATGACTTAAAGTTATGAAACCACAATTTGAGAATGTGTGGGGTTTGAGAACTTATGATGATTATTATATAGAAATTGTTTTCAAACCACTAGAATTGTACCCATGGTTATTACCCATATGCTATAAGAATGTGTTTCTATAGTATGATAGTGTGCCAAGGCCGCAGGGGATGCAGGGGAATGCCGGGGCCATTAGGTGCCAAATTCGGATTCCGAATCCTGGTCCAAATCCTGGACCTGAGGCATTACAGATGTTAGAGATTGCTCTACGTGCACGTATGACATAAATTTGCTATGTTATGTATCTGGAGATTACTCGATGCATAGTATGACATGGATTTGGGTACAAGTTTGGTGATGAGTTTGTTGGTCTATTATTTTGTGCTTTATTTTAAAAGTTATTGTTGCAAAACTTTGTGACGTTTTACTTATCTTGTGTATTCAGACTGTGCGTAATATTTAAAGTTTTAGGGAACTTTGAATTTTCCTGTTTAATATAAAAGTTTTATGTCGAGAGGTTATTATTTTTTTTTCCTATTAACTTACCACTCACTGGGCTCTATCAGCTCATTCTTTCTTCTTAAATTTTTCCTCCAGGTAGCGACTGAGTTTCTAACAAGCCTACAGAAGTCGATATCTGCCATTGGACTTGATAGTTTGCATATCATTTTGTATGTACATTTTTACAAATACTTTTTTTTGTGTAACTGATGTGGCTAGTGCCATTTTGGGATTTCCCTTTGGTTTGTAATATGAAACCCACCTGTTTATCTACTTTTAAGTTTTGTGGGTTTATATTGAATTTCTGAAATGATGGTTGGAGTTTGAATATATTATTATGGAAGTATATATATTGCTTTTCAGGTGTGTTTTACTCAGTTTTCAGGGGAAACTCTGCCGAAATTTTTATAAATTTTGGTGTTAATAAAGTTTTGGCTAGCCACTTGTGATTTTCAAAACTAAGATTTATTTTGCAAAGATTGACATTGGATTCCATGGTTTAGTAGGGATCTAATGTCGGCATGCCTCATCCTAGGTTAGTTAGGATAATTTGGGGTGGGGTGTGTCATAAATGGTTATGAAATTATTAGTGGGGTTTATATAACTTAAGGTTATGAAACACAACCTACATTTAGTATGGCTTAGGTTTACATTATCTCATGTTACATGTTGTAATCTCAATGATCACTTAAATACTGTTGAATGCTTATCTATTTTTATATATTACAAAACTTCGTGCCAAACATAACTCATATAGATTCAAGTTTCAATAATTCATTCCTTTGAATATAGGTTTAAATTGTATTTCAATCTATGAGTTTTTAATTTTTATCTACTTTGGTCTCTATATTTTCAAAATGATAACTTTTAAAAGTATAGAGACTATAACAATTCTTTTAAAGTATAAAGATCAAAATAGACAAAAAAAATGAAACTACACAAGGTGTTTTATATAAGCATTTGAACCAAAATAAACAAATATTGAAACCACCATAAAACCAAAACAATATTTAAACTTATGATATATAATGAGTTAAATTTTATAAAATACCTATGGATTTTGAAATAAGTTTCAATTATGCTTCTAGAATTTGAAAATTTTCATTTTAACTCATGAACTTTGAATTATTCTCCAAAAAACTCATGGAGAGTTTTATGTTAAAATGATGATGAGAATTGATGCAACAATGATGCGTAAAAGTTAGGAGACATAGATGATATCATTTACAATATCATTCATATTAATTGACATGACAATTGATGAGTAAAATTTGATTTCGTGAATGATGTTGTAACTGTAAGTGATGTCAATAATATCTTTTGAGTTAAAATGAATAACAAAAACGATCATAGTTTTTTATATGGTTAAAATTGAGTTATAAATGATACCACATATGTCTTTTAATTTTCACGACAATTGTCATGTCAATTTTCTCATCATTTTAACATAAAAACTCTCTAAGAATTTGTTTCAAAATAATTTCAAAGTTTAAAGGTTAAAATAAAACTTTTAAGAAGTCTAAAAACATAATTAAAACTTACCCTAAAGCTTATGGATGTTTATGCATAATTTAGCCTATAGAATCCACCTATATGGTATACAAACCCAAAATTTTTGGATTTCTAAGCTAAAAAAAGGGGAAGTATTGCAGGGTGTTTGGGTGCCAATATTCTCTTTTCATTGGGAAAAGAGAAAAAAAAAAAGGAAAAAAGAAAAGATATAAAAGGGAGTGTGAATTCTGCTAACTTACATGCAGTTTTTTGATTACATTAATTCCCTTTTCTGATTAATCTCACTAATTTAATCAAACAGTTGATGGGTTTCATCATTCATTATTGATTGAAATCTGTGCCTTAGGTTCGGACTCCGAGCCTTAGCTTCGGCGCATCTCCCTTTTTACTCAAAGCCTAGAATCCTATGTCCTACTCCCTATCTTTCCATTTTGGTCCTCATTACCCCTACATTATTCTCATCTTAATTACTTAATTACAATTTAGGGTAAAGTCCTCGTTACCCTTATATTTAGAACGTTGAGTGAATTATAATAGTTTGTGGAGTTAACAACTATGCACTCCAAACACAAACTATTATAACTCAAATTAAATAACTTTACATCCTAAATACATATTATATAACTTCACAGATTATTATAACTCACTCAACGCCCCAAACAGCCTATTAGATTTTAAAACCTTATTTTATACTAAATTATTAAACATACTCTTTTAACTTTGCTCTTTATTTTAAAAATATCCATATTCTTTCAAAAGTTACAATATTACCCTTTACCTTTTTATAAATGTTTCAAAACTACTCTTGGAGTAAAAATTCATTAGAATATTTGACAGAAAATCAATGTTGCGATGATTTAGAATGATGTAGTGGCGACTAGGATGCTTGTTTGGATTAAGTATGAAAGAACGACATTCAGACACGTCGACTTTTTGTCCAACATTCTAACGTTTTTTATATTCTAAGAGTAGTTTTAAAACGTTTATGAAAGATCAAAGGTAATATTGCAACTTTTAAAAGAATATGGGTATTTTTGATACAAAGAGCATAGTTTAGAGGTATTTTTTTTTATATAAAATTTAGCCTTCAAATATTATATAGTTCTTAAAGTTTAGGAGTGCTGCATCAAATCGAAATGATTGACAAAATCAGTTGAATGAGGTGGTTTGGTCGATTTGAACCATACTTCTTGATCGGCAAAAGAATTGATCAATTTAATTTGGACGAATTTTGTCGATTTTGGTTAGTTTGGTAATTCATTTGGGTGGTTTGTCAATTTGGTTTAGTTTTTAAGAAATTTGTGTTTGGTGTTGATTTGTTCTATCATTCTTTTTTGGGAAATATTTGTTCTATAATTTAATGTTAGATAGGTAGATCAATCTAACTATTAGTTGATAATGTGTTTTTTAATAAGTAAAACAAAAAGACGTGAGTTTTCAAAAACCCATTTTTGTTTTCTAAATTTTACTAAAATTTGAAAAGTGCTATTAGAAATAGAAAAAGGAAAAAACACAAAAGATCTTTTAAGGCAAAGAACTAATACACAAAGATAAGTAGGAGCTTTTATTTACTCTATAATGTACATATTTTTATTTGCTAAAAAAAATTAGTGGAATATAGTAATTTATATTATTTTTAGTTTAAGAATTATAGGGGTAAAAATCGAACTATCCATCTTTGGGACAACAATAGATAGTATCTACTCAATTACGCTATGATTGACAAACCTATATTTTCTTTTTAAATTCGACAAACATAGTTATTTATTAAATACAATATAAATAGATGAACAAAAATATATTATATTAGAAAGCGAGTAAAAACTCCTTCTTACCTATATGTAGGTAAGTTTTGATCTTACGTATATATTGCATTATCAATAAATTAATAATAATACAACAAAAGAAAATATGGACAATAAAAGAAAAATCAAAACAATTTTTTTTTTGAAAAGATCAAAACAAAATTGAAGCACAACACATATATTTATCAAATATGATATAAATAGGCCAATAAAAAGCATGTCACATCAAATAATAAATAGGACCTTCTATTTACATGTAAGGAATTAATATTTTTCTATTTTTATGGTGATACTCACACCACTATTTAGAAAATCAAAATACATTTTTGTCAAGTTAAAAACTATTCATTTCCATGCTTTTCCAAAATAATAATAATAATAATAATTCATTTCCATTTAAATCAACAAAATATAAAAAGAAAAAAGGACAGAGGTGAGAGATCTAGGGGTGTTTTAGAAAAATCATCAAATATCCATGGCAGTACGTGTAATAAAGCCGAACTTCAAGGACAGCTTCGTAAATCCAGGCCGAAATTATTAAGTTGCAGCTACGCTCCTTCGTTTCTCACAGCTTCTTCTCCGTTTGGCGCAGAACTGATGAACAGAGCAATGGAGCTCCAAACCAGCAACAATGGCGGCGAAAATTTGGATTCAGATGTCAAAACCGAGCTTCAAGAACCCATTAATGGCGGACCTCACGGTGCTTATGAACCCCAATCCGTGTTTGAAGACGTCGATAGCGCCTGTTCCACTCCTTATGTTAGTGCTCCTTCGAGCCCCGGCCGTGGCCCCGTCGGTGGATTTTATTACAGCGCTCCGGCTAGTCCAATGCATTTCGCCATAACTAAGTCCTCGAGCTCGTCAGCTCAGTTGCCGTCGTCTTCGTTGAAAGACAGCCATTCGTTTTCGTTCGAGTTTGAGTTTTCTGGGAGGTTTGGCTCTCATGGCTCGGGTTCGATCGGGTCCATGAGCTCGGCGGATGAGTTGTTCTTGAACGGAAAGATCCGGCCGATGAAGCTCTCGACTCACTTGGAGCAGCCGCAGGTTCTGGCGCCATTGCTGGATCTGGAAGGGGAGGATGAAGAAGATGATGGAGGTGAAATCGTAGGATTTGTGAGAGGGAGAGATCTTCGGCTTCGCGATAAATCTCTTCGGCGAAGAACCAGATCTATGTCGCCGTTGAGAAATACGCCGGTGGAATGGACTGAAAACGACGATGGAGATTTGAATACAGAGGGCTTTCTTGAGAACGATTCAGAAGAGGGGAAAACAATGGAGAAGAATGAAGAAGGGTTTATGAGTTCAGAAACGACCACTCCTTCAGTTTCGGGTTCATCTTCAAGATCTTCATCCGCAGGAAGAAACTCGAAGAGATGGGTTTTTTTGAAGGATTTTCTATACAGAAGCAAAAGTGAAGGAAGAAGCAGTAATCACAAATTCTGGTCCAACATTTCATTTTCTTCTGCGAAAGAGAAAAAACCCACAACAAATCAAACAGCATCCACTTCCACTTCCGTTTCCACTTCCATTTCATCTTCAACAAAGCAAAAGGCCATGAAACCATCTGCACAGAAGGTGAAGGGGGGAAGTGGGCAAGTTCCGGCGAAGAAGCCGGCGGCCGGAAAACCGACGAACGGCGTCGGAAAGCGGCGGATTCCGCCGTCGCCTCACGAGCTGCACTACACAAAAAACAGAGCACAAGCAGAGGAGCTGAGGAAGAAGACATTCTTGCCTTACAGACAAGGCTTGCTTGGCTGCTTGGGATTCAGCTCAAAGGGCTATGGAGCTGTGAATGGCTTTGCAAGGGCCTTGAACTCTGTCTCTTCCAGGTAAGAACAAAAAAAAAAAAAAAAAAAAAAAAAAAAACAAAGAAGATAAATAAGTTCAATAAGATATAGCTAGCTTTTCCATTTCAAAGAAAATTGTATAGCAATTTTTCCTTTTCCTTTTCTTGAAACTTGCTTATCTGCTAAGATGATGATTATATTAATGTATTCTTGTTATTGATTGGATCTTCTCTTTTATTCATCCAAAAGAGCTCCCCATCTCAAAGGGGGTATTTGTAGAATCTAGAAATTAATGGGGTGTTTCTTTTTTAACCCCCCAATGGCTTTTGTGTTAAGTTACTGTTCCTTTCAGCATTGTAATATATACCCTTTCTTCTGCTGCACTGTTTCAGTCAGCTATGCTTATTATCTATCTCCACTACTCTCATTTTCTCCATGAATCTATGACTAAGATGAGCTTTAGTTTGTGAAAGTTTATGAAGAACAACTTCAGTTTTGCTAACAACTTTTAAACAATAGTTACTCAAATGGAGTTGATCTATGAATTTTTTGTAGCCTTTTTCTTTGATTATTGGAAATTGTTTTCAGAGCTATGATTGAATAACTAGTAAAGAAATCTATGATTTTGGAAGTTGTTCTAAAACAGGTAGAGCAACTTCTAAGAGGGGTTATCCAAATTAAAAGAAAGGATGCCTTGAAAAAAAAACAGTCATCCAAATATATTTGATCAAGTTTTTGTTCTAAAAAGTTAGAATCCGTGTTTTCTTTTTTGTTTATTCGGGTATCGGAGAACATACTCCTTGCATTATGCACATGGCCCACCCTAGTGATCTTCGAAGAGGTTCCACCCACTAAGCCAGATCCAAGAGACAACAAGGATTTTTAGATAGATTCTTAAATTTTCACTTGAGGGCATGAACCGTAAACTTTAGAGAATATTTCCAAATGTCTCAAGTCCTAACCTCCACAACCATCATTAGGTAGGAAACCATTTTTAAAAAACAACTTGGGAACAACAACCTCTTAAGGGCTGTTTGGGGCACTGAATAGATTATAATAACATGAGTTATAATAGTCTGCGGAGTTATATAATATTGTTTAAAATGTAGAGTTATTTAGTCTGTGTTATAATAATCTGTGTTTAGGGTGTAGAGTACTCCACAAACTATTATAACACATTATTATAACCCATGCTCCAAACAACCCCTTAGATTTCCTCCTACCTTTTCCACTTTAGCCCAAGAGAAATACAAGTGCATCCAAGAAAAAAAAAAAGGTTGTAATGTGTCGTTGAATCTGTGCCTTTTATGGTTGTGCTAATGATGAATGATTTATTAGTGACTTGTATGGAGGTTGTGTTGAAAAACCCTAAACCAAAATTTGATGATGATGATGAGAGAGAATGTTGATTTGGTTAGTGAGAAATTATATCAATTATATGGCTATGGCTCACATGTTGTTGATGGGACATTGCTGTGTGAGAGCAGCAGAAAAGGCCCCATGTTAACCTACGGATCCACAAGGGATGACTCATTTACAGACAAATTGCAAGAGATAACTTTACGTTCTTTTGGTGCTATTCTTATCTTCTGTGGCCCAGCCAACCTTTTGCTGGATCCCCCACTTTGTTGCCTGGATACTTGGAGGAGATTCAAGGTAAATTTCTTTTCATTTTTCTTTTTAATTCTTCATTATCGGAGTAACGTGAGAGAAATTATTCAAGGAGGCTGATATATTGTGGTGAGTGGTTTTACACTATACATCTACATTGAATAATTTTCGGTAGCAGAACCCTACTCTCCTTACATACTATGCTCATACCCGTCCCGTAATCCTTGGGAGGTTTAGCCTACCCTAGGACCAGCTTCGAGAGACAAGAGTTTTTGAACTATGCACTTGGAGGGTAGATGAAAAATTTCTAGGACTGTTTTTGTCTAGTACATGCTCCCTTTGTTATTGTTCAATTACATAATTAGTAGATGTATTTCTTTATGAAGTAGGGTCCACACTGTTGTGTTAATTTGTTTTAGTTGAAGGGAATTTTTCTTGGAGGGTATCTCTAAATATCCAAAATTTGAAAGTTCTTGCAACTGGAATTTTGGAAACAAAAGTAAATTTCTTTTGTTTCAAAAAGGTTGTGGGAATAAAGGTAAACTTTTGACAAAAGCTAGGAGTTTGATTTTGTTTGGCATGAATTAGGAAACTCTGTTAAAATAATTGGAAAATAGGGTGGAAGTGGATATGGATATGTTATGTTATGTTATGTTATGTTCCCATGAATTAACCTCAGTGGATTGTGTTCCTAATCTCTCTGGGGCCATGCTGTTTCCTTGACATTAGCATAAAGGAGAAAGAGATGGGTGGTGGGTGAGTGATGGAAACATTTGACTTGATTGGTTTTACATGTTTTGCTTTAAGGTCAGTTTATATACACCTTAATAGATCTCATAGGACCACAACTTAGATCTTATAATGTTTGGTGTCGAAAATAAAACTTGTGGGGGAGAGAGATTTGAACCAATGTTGTTGATTTTGATCTTTGCTGGTTTCTAGAGGTCCCTCGATTGATCTCGAAACCTAATTCTACAACATTTGATGTTGGAAAACTCGTGGGGAGTGAGATCTAGCTTGATGTTGTTGATTTTGATATTTGGGGGCGAATCAAGGCTTTTGGAGGAGGGGGCCTCGACTGATATCATAGACCACATACATGATTTTACAATATTTAGAATTGAGAAACTCGTGAGGAGAGAGATCTAAACTGATGTTGTTGATCGATCGTTAGGGTCGGATCGAGGTTGGGAAGAGGGAGGGGGGATTGTTTTATTCTAATTTTTTAAGGAAAACACCTACTTCTATAGCTTATAGTTGACTACTTTGTGAGGAGGGAAGTGGGAAGAAGTTAAAAAAGTATTTGTTTCTTTCTTCTCATACACAAGTGAAGTGACCTACTTTCCTAGACATTTCTTACTCTATGGCTTTGGTACCCACAAATGGAAGGTAGGTTTTTCAGATGCTCACATGGGAGTGCTTCAACAAACAATCACAATCATTGTGATTTCTTGTAGCATCCTATTGCTATCTCTTGCTTGCTTTTCTAGTTTTTTATTTCCTGTTTACTTCCTTCTCATAGGGCTAAGGGATCTGTTTTCAATGATGAAATTTGTGTTCATTGAATTTTTGTTTTGTGAATTGTGTGAGATATCACACAGTTGAGGTTGTTATTGCACTAATAATATCTCTTTACGTAACGCTTCTCCAAATTGGACTCAAGTTTGAATAAAGATTAAAATAAACGTTATTAGTTGCACTCGAAATCAAGTTTAGTTTTAACCCCTTTTAACAAATTTTAGTCAAAATAGTAGCCTCAAACCTAATTGCCTGTCCTTACTATATTGTTATAGTATCAAAATATAAATATAATGTACATATTGTCACATACACAAATAACTTATCATGTTAGAAGCTATCATGTTAGAATTTCATCACCTTTCATAACTAATGAGAATATCAAGTAAATTCTAACCAAAAGATAAAATGACTAAAGATATAATTGAATCGTGTTAGTTGTTCAAACAATCATGACTACTAATAGGAATATCTAGTAAATCCTGACGAAAAGATAAAAAGACAAAAGATGTAATTGAATCTTATCGTTATCATTAAGCGAGAGTCTCATCAAATAAGTCAAAATACATGTTAGTTGTTGAAAAAGTCACGACTACTAAAGTAAAAAAAGACAAAAGGGTCTAGCGATTGGGCATCCGTAAGTAGACCTAATTACTTGCCAGCCAACTGAATTAGCTTTGATTACGGGCAAAGTTTTCTCCAAGTTACGTTCTAATCACACGTCCAAAAGATCAAAGTCACATCACCAAAAGAATATAACATTATCAAATGGAGAATCCTCGACACCTAGAATTTTTTTTGCCATCCCTAAAGAAAAAGGTGATGGTGATGGAGAGACTATTTTGAGAATGAAAAACAAATCTCCCATGGTCCAAAACCATCATTTTCTTGCATGCCAAACAAGACCCATCAAACAAGAAGTACAGAGAAAGTCTCTTTCAATGTCAACATCCTATCCACCCAGTCCCACAACCATCTTCAGCTGTGAATGAATGGGATGGACATTGAGCCCACCTCTTTTTGTCAGTTTCTCTTCTTTGGCCCACTTAAAACTTGCTCAACCCAACCACCCCATTTTATGGGCCTGAGTTGCAGCCCATAATGATGTTGGGCCATTGTTCTTTTTTGAGTTCAACAAATGTGAAGGGTGATGATTCAAACTTTCAACCTTAATGATTGGTTTGGTTGCTCATAATTTTGAGAGATTTCAAATCATAACGAATTTCAAATGAATTCGTAGAATGATTTGAAATCTGAAGTGATTTTAAATTTTGTTTTTACGTCAAAAAAAAAAAATTCTAATTAGATAGATTTAGGGATGTCCATTTAACCCGCGGGGCCGGGGCCCCACGGGGACCCGCCCCGAACGGGGCGGGGAATCCCCGATTACACGGGGAATGGGGGAGGGAGCGGGGGAATTTTTTTCCTCGTTGGCTAAACGGGGACGGGGACGGGGAATATATTCCCTGCCCCGCCCCGATTCCCCGACCCGATTCCCCGATTAATAATATATATATATATATTATTACCTAAAAATAGATTTTTTTAAAAAAAAAAAACTATAGTAGGAATTAGTTTAAGACTATTTCGTTATAAAAAAAAAAAAAAATTAAAGTCTATGTTGTAATATTGAAATTTGAATTTTTAGAAATTAAGTTGTTTCGACATTATAGTATTTTTACTTATGGTATATTATTATTTTTATTATGAAAATTTATAACATTTACTTTAAATAGAATTATATTGAAAATTATTCATTTAGAAATAATTTTTATTATGGTTGAGAATAAATTTAAAAAATAAAAAAGATAAAAAAAAAACAAAACGGGGAAAAATTCCCCGCGGGGAACCCGATCTCCCCGAATTCCCCGCTGGGAATCCCCGACCCGATCCCCGCGAAATTAAACGGGGAATTTCGCGAGGACGGGGAATGAAATGGGGGGCGGGGACGGGGACGGGGAATCCATTCCCCGGCCCCGACCCGCCCTGTGGACATCTCTAGATAGATTGGATTTTGTAGGATTTCATAGAATTTGAAGATAAATTATTTATTTAACCTTGTCATTTTTTTAATTTTCTAAACACAAAATTTTAATTACATTCATGTAAAATTTTTCTTGTTCTAAGATAAAGAATTTGAAATAATTTTTCAGATTTTAAATGTAAAATCATTTTTTAAGCTTTCTTCATTCCAAAGGGAGGTAAGGAAAGGCATTGATGTCCCTGTAGATGACTATGTTTATGTTAGTGGCTTTTTACCACGTTAGATTTGATTAGTAGTGTTCCTGTTTCTCATTTCTTTTTTAATTTTTTCTTGTTGTTTTTTCCGTCTTAAGAAAGAAAAACAAAAATATATTTTGTAATAGTTTATTGTTAAAATAAAAAATGTTTTCGATAATAGTTTATCATTATTTTAATTGAAAATATAAACAGAAATGTAGGAATGTTTTAAAATAAAGCATATAAAATTATCATACAATTGTAAGTTTAGTCTCCACACTTTTAAAGTTATGTTTAATAGGTTTTTGAAAGTGTCAAGCATGTTTAATAGGTCACTCTAAACTTTCAATTTTGTATCGAAAAGATCTTTTAACTTTTTAAACATTTTTTTAAAGGTTAAAATACTATTTTGGTTTATTCCATTTTGGTCCTTATACTTTCAAATGTCTAATTTTAGTAATTGTACTTTAAAATTGGTCCCTAGGACAAGTTTGACGTTAATTTTTTTTTATCAAAATTGGTTAAATAATAATAATAATTTTAATACAAGAAAAGACACCATGTGAACATACTTCCAAAATTTATAAAAGAAAAGCTAATAGAGACCAATTTTTTTTTTTTAAAGAAAAATTAACCATAAACTAATAGCAAGGACCAATTTTAAGCTTTATTAAAAGTACATAAACTAAAATTGAACATTTGAAAGTACAAAGACCAAAATGGAACAAAGCTCATAGTACAAGGACCAAAATAGTGTTTTAACCTTTTTTAAATTTATAGATATATCAAGTACAATTAAATTTTGTGTTCATTAGGATCTTAAACTTTCAATTCTATGTTTAATATGTTCGTAAAGATTTGCCAATATGAACACAGTTTAACCGTCATAAATTACGTATAAAAAATGAGAAATGAAAAAAATTTCAAAAAAATAAAACTTCTTTCATAAGCTTGGAAACTAGGGAAAAAAAGACCCTTATAAAAAAAGTGCAAATATTGTAGAAATTAACTTAAAAAAACACTTCGCGTTGGCCAAAATTTTTCATATCGACTTCTTCACAAATTCAAGAAAAATAAAAGAAAAGAAAAGAAGGAAGAAAAATCAGCGTCGAATACTGCCACCGTACCAGTGAAATAGCAGAGAGCAAAAGGATCAAAAGAAGCGCCGCCGGACGGCGACCGGAGTGGGGGCGTTGCGAGAATCGAACTCGCGACCTCTCGCACCCGAAGCGAGAATCATACCACTAGACCAAACGCCCTGTTTGTCTTCTTCTCCTAATTTCTCCATAATAGCCTGTAATTTCAAGCTCTTGTTTTTTAAAGCTTCATCTCATTCGATGTTCTTCTGGCTTTCGAATCTATTCATGTTAGGTGCTGTTTGCGTATTGATATTCTCTCGGATTTGTTTTTTCTGAAGAATTCAATCTGAGTTTCGGTAGTTAGGGCAAGTTTTGTATCGGGCAGCGATGGCTAATACCAGCAATACTGTAAGTTCTAATCTATCGTTTCGTTTTAAACCCTAACTTACTGATATTATATCCCTGTTAGAATGCTGTGAGTGGTTCTGGTTCTGCCACATTTGGTGGATGAAACGAGCAAAATAATAAGAATGATCGATGATTTTTACTCTTTCTTTCGCATTACGCTGAGGTGTGTATTTGGCACTAATTTTTGACAATTTCTTGTATGTAGGCAGCTGGAGTTGATAACACCTTTAGAAGGAAATTTGATCGAGAGGAGTATTTGGAACGAGCTCGTGAGCGTGAAAAACAGGTTGGGGCTTTTGGAATTTCTTGTTCTCATCTTGTTTTGTTTATTTCTGTGAGTGTCTCTCAAATGTTTCCGTTTGCTGATTCTGATGTTTTTAACTTGTATTTCAGGAGGCTGAGAGGGTTAAGTCCAAATGTAAGTGGTTCCTTTCTTGCTGTGTTTGGGTTTTGCTGAGTATCTGTGCTCGTGTTTACCTGCAATCATAGATGCTAGAATCTGTAGACTTGATATGACGGCTCTGAAGGATTTAATTTGTCATCTTTTTACAGTGAAAGGTCCACCAGTGCAAAGAAAACCACTGAAACATAGAGATTATGAAGTAGACCTCGAGTCCCGATTGGGAAAAACCCAGGTTAGTCAGGCCATTCTTTCTCTGTTCCTTGAAACATTATCTTGAATCAATGTGTATTTTGGTCATCTTGTTGGAGAAACTGTGTTTGCATATCTCTTTTGTAATATTTCGTGGAGTTTTGGCTGTCTTACTGTGGTATAAGTTTAGGCTGTTTTCAGTTACTAGTAGTTTGTTTTCCATCCAGTTCTGTTAGTGCATTAACTTTCAAAATCTTTAGTATATTAACTTTTATGTCATCATATTTTGGCCTGTGGCCTCTGTGTGGATGTTGCTGTAGATTCAGGCTCTATATGGCATCATTATTTGATACATAAGACTAATTTTCATATTACCTGTCCTGTGTGTAGTTAACGGGCTGGCTGTGTGAGATTTCCTCTATAAGGCATTTATATGATGATGGGGACTGACTATTTTAAATATTCACTTTATAGTTAATAGTTTGTGGCAGTTGACTGGTGAGATTAGTCAAGGTGCGGGTAAGCTGGCCCGGACACTCACCGATATTGAAAAAAAAAGTTAATAGATTGTGTTACCGTTGAATAGTGATGGAAAAACATTTAAACCTTATTCGTTTGGCCTGTTTGGATGAACTCACCTATGAATTGGGAATCGCAGTTGCACTCAATTAGAGGCCATCAACTATTACCTCATTATGAAACAAGTTTTTCATATGTCTTGCACATATCAATATAATTTTCTCAATCTTAGATTTTAGTTGCTCTGCTCGATGTCATATGACTCTGACCTGTTTCATTCTTGGATTGATCGTTAATTCATCCTTGTGCAGGTTGTCACTCCAGTAGCGCCTCTAAGTCAGCAGGTATCACGCTTAACTATCTTTTCTTGTACAATTGTGGAAGTTGAATCTTGAAATACATTTGAGCAATTTCGATTTTTAAACGAGTGTATAACTTATTGACTTGAGAAGAAAAGATGGGAGGAAAAAGGAAGGTGGCTTTGCATGTCTGGTTTTGGTTAATCTGCTCTTGAATTGAGCGTGTCCCTTGGGTGCTGTGTAATGAAGTATAATTTGCACTTAATACCTTATTGCCTTTTTGATTAACGAGTTCTTTTTCAGGCTGGATACTACTGTTCCGTTTGTGAATGTGTGGTCAAGGATTCTGCAAATTACTTGGATCACATCAATGGAAAGAAACGTATGCTATCCCTTTTGACACAACTTTAACCAATCAAGTTTGTGAAACATCGAGGTTTTATATTTTCTTTACCTTGTTTTTTCTTTTGACTTTATGTTGTAGATCAGAGAGCCTTGGGTATGTCCATGCGGGTAGAACGGGCATCTCTTGAACAGGTACCACTGTAAATACTTAGGAAGATGGAATTATTTGTCCTGTCCATTATTGCAGATATTTGTGAAATCACATTGTCCAAGGGGCTAAGTAGCTTTATGTGAAATAGGTACAAGAGCGGTTTGAAGTTCTTAAGAAGAGAAAAACACCTGGAAGCTTCACAGAGCAAGGTAAAGCTTAAGAGTTCGAGTTTGTTTTCAGTGTGAAGACAGGATTTTCCTTTCCCTGCTAATTTTATTGATGGATGGCATTATTATTACCATGCCATGCTTTTGACAGCAAAAATATACTAAGCATTGGATATCATCACCTTTTTTTGTTTCATTTTTCAGTATTATGATTTGTTTACTGATGGAAACTGATATTATCTTCTGTCTTTCCTTAGATCTTGAAGAGCGTATACTAAAGCAGCAACAAGAAGAAGAACAACGGAAGCGCGAGCGTCGAGAAAGGAAGAAAGAAAAGAAGGTTGGTACTATGATCTCACCATTTCTGTTTCATCATGTAGGCAAAAAAAACATTCGATTTCTATAATGTAAGGAGAGGATCACATTTATGCGTTTGTTTTCCTCCTCGAGTGTAGAAAGAGAAGGCTGCAGAAGAGGAACCCGAAGTGGATCCCGACGTTGCGGCAATGATGGGATTTGGGGGATTCCGTTCATCCAAGAAGTGACTATTACAGATTCGTCTTCTTCAACTTGAGGCTTGAGCTTTGCCCTTGTGATCCTTGTGGAGTATTTAATTTGAACTGATGTGCAAGGGAAGGTCTAAACGTGGGCTTACCAGCCTCTTAGACTGTAAGTTGTATGTTTTGAAGATTTTAAATATGATCAATGAAGAATTTGACGAGCTTAACATGTCACGACCTTACTTGAACATTACTTGATTAGGATTTGTTCTATAGATTGTACAACTATATCTATAGGTTGTACAACTGTATCCATGAGTTCTATAGAAGAGCTTAACATGTCTTTTTTCTGTAACATTTAATTCATATGTTATATACAATGTTTCTTCATGTCTCAGGATGAAATTAGTTGCTTTGAGATGAACTTAATCCAAAAAATGGAAGAAAATATATATGTTTGTTAATTATTTTTTAGGTTTTTCAAATATTGGCAGTGCACAACCTTTGGTGGGTTGGGAGAGGTGGAAAAAGTGGGTGATGTTCAAGAAAATTGACTAATCTAAATATTGCCTAAACTTTTGTTAGTACAATATATGTGAAATGTGAGGATTTGAACTTTCGATCTTGAGAGAAGCAGATGTTTTTACTCTTGAGCTATGCTCATGTTGACAATAATTCTTCAAGTGGTGAATATTTATTTTAATTTTCTTCTCCTCGTAATCCATTATTTGATATAAAAGATGGTCATTCCAATCTAAATGATTTAAACATGGTAGACTCAATTTAGCTTTTATGTATCACTTTTTTTGTTTTTTACTAGTTCATGTATCACAATCTTTGGAACTTTCATTTGTCGAACTTAATCCATGTTAAGTGCCTCTATATAAATTTTTTATTCCAATGTTTTCTTGAAAAGTAACCTTTTCTCCCAAAGAAAATTAAATAAAAAATAATAATGGACAAGGTTCATTCACCTTTTAAGCACAATATAACTCTGAATGTTATGCAAACAGCCAACCTGTTTATAGACTACAGTAAGGATCACAAAAAATCATTTTTTAAAATTATTTTTTAAAGTAGAATCAAGGTTCGAAATGTCGATGTCGATGGAAATGTCGAGGTCCAAAATTTATGAAAATGTCGATGGAAATAGAAATATCGATGGAAATTTCGGTGGAAATTTACGGAAATCGTGGAAATTGATGGAAATTGTTTGAATTAACCAATGAAACTTAGATTTTGACTTAATTAAACTATAATGGATTATTTTTAAGCATCACATCTAAAAATTAAGATAATATTTAGATATAAATGTCAATTGAAAATTTGAAATGTCGATGCGAGTAGGAATTTGAAAAAAAAATATGGAAATTGATTTAAATTATTAAAATTATTTCATGAAACTTTAATTGTGAGTCGTGACTCAATTATAGTATAATTGATTACTCTTAAGTCTTAACATCATATATCTAAATATATATAATATTTATATTCAATTAGACAACTATGAAGGAAATTTGAGAGAATTGAAATGAATTTAAGAGAATTAGAGGGAATTTGAGAGAATTGGAGGGAAATTAAGATAATTGGAATTGGAGTGTAGAAATGCTTTGAACCTATTATCTAGCGCTTCGAATGACCAAGTACGGGGGTCTCGCTTATACACCAGCCCCCGAAACCTAAGTGATATGTAAATCAATTTATTTACACACCATTTAAACTCTTATCTAATTGCTCTCTATATTTGGTACTCAATTTATCCCCAATATAATAAAATTTTCTCTCCTTCTACCTTTGGACGTAGGCTATTACTTATTATTTATTAACAAAGAAAAGATTAAATTCGAAAAAAAAAAAATATATATATATAATAATAAAATAATAATAATAATATAAAAACCCTGCTCTCATGTTTGTAATAAAAAAAAAAAACTCGAAATATGGACGACATGTTGTCGAAATGGGGGGGAAACGACATCCCTCAGACGACATGTCGACCGAAATTTTCCACCATGAGTAGAATACAGATTTTTTTTTAAATTATTCTTTTTAAGTAGAATACAGTGTTACAAATGCATGGAGGAGGGACTCGAAATTTTTAGCCTATCCTTAAAAATGTATACTAATGTCTTAATTGTTAAGGTTTGCTAATGTTGACATCATAAAAGCTCACCTGATGTATTAGCTTTAGAGTTAATTTTTCTATGTCATTTTAAAAATTGTAGATAAATTGTAAAAAGTATTATTTCCTGTGCAAATATTGCCTTTACAAAATAATAATAAAAAATTACATTTTAGTCTCTAGACTTTTAAAGTCTTATTTTGGTCTATAAACTTTTAAATTTATTTTATTTTGATATCTAAACTTTCAAATTTATTCTATTTTGATCTCTAGACTTTTAAAATGTTTATTTTAATCCTTAAACTTTTTTTAAAAAATAAATATTTTGGTTTTTTCCTTAAAAAATATAAGGACCAAAATAGTTACTTTTAAAAATTCATGGACTAAAATAACGTTTTTAAAAGTTTAGGCTCTATTTGATAACTATTTGGTTTTTGGTTTTTGAAAATTAAGCTTTTAAACACAACTTACACCTATAGATTTATTTGTTTTGTTATTTACTTTTTACTTAGGGAGTATTTGGATTGAGGAGTTGGGAGGAGTTAATAACTCTCTCAACTCTTTGTTTGACCCAATGTTATTTTAACTCCTATTGTGGACCTCACAAACTTATTAACGACCTCTAACTTCCTATTTTGGGTTTCACAAACTTATGAACTTTTCTTGCAACTATTCATTGTGGGCCCCACAATTTTCCTATCTCATTTTCCTTTATCTCACCTCATTCCTACCTCTCTCTCTACTCTCTTCTCCTTTCTCTCTCTATTTTTTACATAATTTTTTTAATAAAAAATTCCTCATCATTATTACTAATTAAATATAAATAATTATTAAAAAATATTTTTATTTTTATCCTATAATTTTAATAAATTTTTAACAAAAATATTTTTCTTTTTATTCTATAATTTTATTTTTAAATATAAAATATATAAGAATGTTTTAGATATGATACTATTATTTAAATTGAAATTATTAATATAAATTAGAGTATTGCATAACAATTTTTTTAATTGATAAAAATCTCCTTATTTCACATCCTCCACATGTCATCTACATTTTTTTTAAAGTTTAAACAAAAATTACTTATAACAAATAACAATCTTATCTTTTTTAGTTTTTTTTTATTATTAATAGCTAAAAAATATATATTATTTTATGATTTGAAGATAAAAAAACATATTTTAAACTAACCCGTATTACAATTTAAGAAATTAGTATTTAAAAAGGTTAACGTATTAAAAAAATTTAGATTATCAAATTAATCATATTCAAAGTAAAAAGATAAACGATTTCTCATTCCAAATTTAATTAAATAAATTATTATAATAAATAACATAAATATATAGTAATCTGAACAAAAGTATATTATATTTATTTTGAATGGTGTTAAAAAATATATATTCATTTTGAACTTAATTATTTTAAAATAGCATAAATATTTAATATTTTATTTTTAACTTAGTTATTTTAAAACTTCAAAAAATATATTATTTTCAAATTACTCATACTTTAGATAATCCATTATATTGATTAGATAGAAAAATAAAATCTTAAATTATACAAAAAAAAATTATTTTATTAAGCTTAAAAACAAATTTTAAATAAAAAATTTAAAATTGACGAAAACATGTCTTTAACAAAATTGTAAAATATTCATAAAATAATATAATTTAAAATTTCAATTTTAGGATTGACGGAAACAAATCCATATTATTTCTAGAATTGAGACAATAAAAACATAAAAATTTTGAAGTTTATTTGGATATCTTTAAATTAATGGATTGAAATATTTCTGAATCATATGTAATATTTAAAAAAGTATTGTAATATACTTTTTTTTTTTAATTTGAAAACTATCCAAGACAAATGAATAATTAATGTGAGAGATATTGAAAAGGATGTGGGGTATTTTGTTCAATTTTTTTCCTTTCTTTAAAGAAATTTGTAAAATATACATAAATTAATAAAAAAAAAAAATCAATCTTAGAATTCATGGGAACAAATTCTTAATAATGAAAATTTGAGAAATTGTAGAAAAAACTGTAAAAAAAAAAAAGAAGTTAAAATCAACTCAAATTTCAAAACTCTAGGTTTAACAAATCTGCACCCCAAATACAGACTTCTAAACTCTTACTCTCTGTAACTCTTTGCCCAAACACAGACTTCCTAATTCAGATTAAACAACTCTGCACTTTAAACATAGACTTTCTAACTTCTACTCCCTGCAACTCCTTGCCCCAAACAACCTCTTATGTTTTAAAAAACCAAACTAAGTTTTGAAAACTAAAAAAAAGCAAGTTTTTAAACATTTGTTTTTATTTTTGGAATTTGGCTTGCTAAGAATTCAAATATTTTCTTAAAAAAGATGAAAACTATTGCAGAGAAATGGTGCATAACAAACGAGAGTTTAGAATCAAAATGGAACAAATTTGTAAATTTAAAAACCAAAATGGAATTAATTTGGAAGTTAAAAGAATCAAAATCAACATTTTAAAACTTAAAAGTAAACTATTTGGTCTTTGGTTTGTAAAAATTATGCTTGTTTTCTCCACATTTCTCTGCAACGAATTTCATATTTCTTAAGAAAAAATTTGAATTTTTAGCCAAATTTCAAAATCAAAAATAAAATTTTGAAAACTAGATTTTATAATTTTCAAAACTTTTCTTGAGTAGATAACAAAATATGTAAACTCATAGGTGAGAGTTAAAGTCTAGGATAATAAATGTATGTGTTTGAATATCTAGGATAATTAATATTTTGGAGTTAAATGTTTGTGTTTGCTTTATAGGTTTTGTTTATAAAAAAAAATAATTTAAATTGTTAGATTTAATTAAAATATTAATTAATTAATTAATAAATAAATAATAACAAAAAACAATTAAAATTAATTTACACCTCAATTAAAAAGTAATGGGATATTTTCATTCATGAATAATAATTACCTTGATTTTAAAAGTAAACGTCCATAAAACAAACTAGATTGCCAAAGAGAGTATAGCTCAATTGGCATATTGAATGTGTTAACGACTACGAGGTCTGTGGTTTGAATCCTCCAATCCCTATTGTGCTCAAAAAAAAAAAAAAAAAACTAGATTTTTATTATCATTACCAAAATTTATGTAAAAACCAATGAAACAATCCTGGCCTAATAGGCTTAATTTTCAATAATCAAACAAAAAAACCAATGGCGCCAATTTTATCTACTCTGTAATTCAGTTCTTCTTCTTCTTCTTTATCGTTTAGCATTCTGTATATAGCATGAGTAAGAACTGTCGCGAGATCGAGCGGAGAATCCTCCGCCTCCTTCACGGCCACAAATCCCGAACCCATCTCACTCAAATCCACTCCCATTTCCTCCGCCATGGCCTTCACCAATCCAACCAAATCCTCACCCATTTCATCTCCATTTGCGGAGCTTTCAACAAGATTGCCTATGCCAATCGCGTCTTTTCCCAATCCCAAAATCCCAACATCTTTCTCTTCAATTCCATCATCAAAGCCCATTCCCTTTCCGGCCCCTTCGAACAATCCCTTCTCCTGTTTTCCTCCATGAAGAATCACAGGATTGTTCCTGACGAGTACACTTTTGCGCCATTGCTTAAATCGTGTTCGAATCTTTGTGATTATAGGCTTGGTCGGTGTGTGATTGGTGAGGTTTTGCGTCGTGGGTTTGAGTGTTTTGGGTCTATTCGTATTGGGGTGGTTGAATTGTACGTTTGTTGTGAGAGGATGGAGGATGCGCAGAAGGTGTTTGATGAAATGCCTCATAGAGATGTGGTTGTTTGGAACTTGATGATTCGTGGGTTTTGCAAGATGGGTAATGTTGATTTGGGATTGTGTCTCTTTAGGCAAATGAGTGAACGTAGCCTTGTTTCTTGGAACACTATTATTTCCTGTTTAGCTCAAAATGGACGTGATGTTGAAGCTTTGGAACTCTTTCAACAAATGGAAGAGCATGGTTTTGAACCAGATGAGGTGACTGTGGTCACAATGTTGCCTGTATGTTCTCGTTTGGGAGCTCTTGATGTTGGACAAAGGATCCATTCTTATGCAAGTTCTAAGGTAGATTTAGTAGATACAACAATGGTTGGGAATTCGCTTGTCGATTTTTACTGTAAATGTGGCAATGCAGAAGGGGCTTACAACATTTTTCAGAAAATGACTTGCAGAAGTGTTGTTTCTTGGAATTCAATGATCTTCGGCTTTGCTTTGAATGGGAAGGGGGAGCTTGCTATTGACATTTTCATGGAGATGAGAAGAGAGGATGTGAAGCCTAATGATGCAACATTTGTAGCCGTCTTAACCGCTTGTGTTCATTCGGGATTGTTAGAAAAGGGCCGAGAGCTATTTTCTTCAATGGCTAAGTATGAAATCCAGCCAAAACTTGAACATTTTGGTTGTATGGTTGATCTTTTGGGGCGTGGTGGATGTGTGGAGGAGGCTCATAACTTGATTAAAAGCATGCCAATGCAGCCAAATGCCACTTTATGGGGTGCTTTGCTTGGTGCTTGCCGAACTCATGGTAACTTGAAACTTGCAGAAATAGCAGTGAAAGAACTCATCAGTCTTGAACCATGGAACTCTGGTAATTATGTGTTGCTGTCAAATATGTTGGCAGAAGAAGGAAGATGGGAAGATGTTGAGAATGTTAGACGTTGGATGAGAGGAAAAATCGTCAAGAAAGCACCTGGGCAGAGTGCAAGTGGGTAATTTCTGTTGGAAAAATTAGGTTAAATTACAAGTTTAGTCCCTAAAATTTAATATTTGTGTCTATTTGGTTCCTAAACTTTCAAAAGTGTCTAATAGGTCCTTAAACTTTTAATTTTGTGTCAAGGTCTCTGAACTTTTAGTTTTGTGTCTAATAAATTCCTGACAAATTCGAAATTTGAATGGAATTCTAAAATTTCAATTTTGTGTCTAGTAGATCTGTGAATTTTAAAAATTTCAAAAGTTCAGAGACTAAATTTGTAAATATAAAAATTTAAGGACCAAATAGACACAAATCTCAAAGTTTAGGGACTAAACTTGTAATTTAATCGAAAAACTATTCAATGAAGTCACCTCGTGACTGCCTCATAATAACCATAAGATATGAATTTAAAAATCTTCATGCCCTTTAATAACCATGGGATACAAAATTGAAGTACTTTTGCAGTTTATCCCTCCTAAATCCAACGGTGCAAAACTGTTAGCCACAATATGACGGCCTTCTTGAATAATTTCTCCATGTGAACGTTTACAGCGTCAATGTTTTGGGTTGTCTTGTAACATAGAGGTCCGAGTTTGGTTCCAGGCATAATGTTGAGAATACCATATCTGAGTTATAACATTTGTGGCTTTGAAGAACAGAGGCACCGAGTCCTGTTCAAGGCGTAATGTTGAGAATATCCATTGAATTGGATTGAAGAAGTTCAGGGCTTTCAGATATGCTTCAGCGTGCTTAGTAGTTTGTAGACTGGCTCTATAGCGAAACTAGTCACTGACTATGGATTTCTCTCCATTCATACTGAAAAGTATGCCAACCGAGCATAGTAGAGATGATTTCTTTCTTACTATGGATGCCGGAAATCTTGATTCAAATCAAATGGAAGAGAAGAGAAACCTCTTTGGAAATTGGAGATCCATTGGATCGTTTCTCTGTATTCTACAGAAGATTGAGCTTAGAGGCTGAAGAAGATTAAGGAAGATGAAGACAAAGAAGTGAATGGGAACATGTTCTTACATGAAAAAAGGTTCTCATCTGAAACTTCAAACTCTTACCCACGATGTAATCAATTCTACTTTGTTGAGTTCAGGAAGTAGAATTTATATTTCAGTTTTCTCCAATAATATAAATTTGCTGCAAACAGCAGCATAATTTACCTTTCAGAATCTTTTTTTTTTCATATGGTTTTGGGTCAATCCTGATGCAGCGGTCAAGATGATACCAAGATTTAAAATGTCGATGTCGACGAAAATGTAGAAGTTTCAATTTTATGGATAAAATGTTGATGTTGATGAATATTTATGATTTTTTTTTTTTGATGAAAAAATGAACTTTCATTGAGAACAAATGAAGAAATACACAGGCATACAAAAAAGAAGCCCACAAAAAGGGGAGCCACACTATAAAAAGGGGCTCCAATCAAGCAAGATAAGACCTAACACATGGTTACAAAAAAACTTCGATACCAAAACCCAAAGAGAAACATAGAATCTAACAAGGGACCACAAGTCACTAAAAGATCTTTCTCGCCCCCTAAAGATTCTATTATTTCTCTCACTCCACAGACTCTACACAATAGCACAAACCCCTGCCCGCCACAAAAACAATCATTTTCTCATGAAAAGGCGAAAACAAAATAAGCTAGCTTAAGCCGAACTCCCCAAAGAAACATCTCCAAATAGCACGAGCAAAATTAGAGTCTCAGAGCATATGATCAAGTCCTTGGATACCCCTCATGCACAATATACAACAAAAAGGCTCGACCAAAGGAGGCCCTCTGGCCAAAATCCGATTGTGTTAACCCTTCCATGCCAAACCTGCCACACAAAGAACTTAACCTTCTTGGGAACCTTCACCTTCCACAAAGAGGAGAAAAAAAATCACTCGAAGGGGCAAGACTAGATAAACAGTGAAAAAAAGAGCTGGAAGAAAAGCCTTTGGACGGACAAGGAATCTAAAGGCGAACCTCCCCCTTATTGGAACTAAATTGGAACTCACTAATGAGGGATAACAACGTGATAACATCTTTCGTTTCCTTAATGGTTAACGCATGAAAGAAACCAAAAGAGGGAGAAGGCGGGGCTTCAAAAGAAGAAAGAGAGAGCGAAAGGATTGAAGCCATCGACTAATTTTTCAACAAAGACAAGTGATACAATCGGGGAAACAAGGAGTATAAGGGTCTATCCCCTAACCACTTATCCTCCCAAAAGTAAGTATCCCTCCTATCACCCATTACACTATGAACAAACTGAGAAAGAAAAGGTAACTTAGACGAAATATCTTTCCACGGGTTTTTGAAAGTGCCTAGAATCCCACCAACAGTCCACTCAAAGGGGTGATGACCATACTTACTTACAACTACCTTGTGCCATAAGGTATCAATTTCATGATAGAATCGCCAAAGCCATTTAGCCAACAGAGCCTTCTTCCTCACCCTCACATTATCAATGCCTAATTCTCCCAGGTCCAACGGCCTAGAAACAACCTCCCAACTCACAAGGTGCGAACCTTTCCCCTCATCCATCCCCTCCCACAAGAAATCCCTTATAAGCTTCTCAACATCCTTACTGACTTTACTAGGGATTCTAAAAAAGGACCTAAAATAGGTAAAGATGCCGCTTAAAATAGATTGGATAAGGGTAAGCCTCCCACATTTCAAAAAGAAACTCTTTCTCCCAGAAGCCAACCTCTTACGAATCTTATCAATGACTGGGTCTCAGAATGAGAGGCTCCTTAGGTTATGACCAAGGGGTAGTGATATGTTTCAAAGAAGGCACATCATGCCACATGAGTCAACCGAAAGAAGGAGATCTCCACTTCAACATTTGAAGTATCAAGATCATGAAAAGGGAGAACAAGTGGAGAAAGAAGTATCAAGGCAACATGAAGACACCAAATCTTAAAAGCTTTAATTTAGGGGTTATTTAAGGTTAGGGGTAATTTGGTTGTTCATTTAGTAAAATATCATTTCAACCTTACTTGTACATTATTTGCAATATGTTGTTAAGCTCTTAGGCCAAAAGTAGAGCTAAATGTGTTTAATTGGCCCATTTTAGAAACTCTCATACAACTTGTAACTAAACACTATTTATGTTAGGTTAGTTTTAGGATTTAGTTTATATGCTTTTTGTTCCTTTAGTTTTCTAGCCATATGAGGCTATTTAAAGCCTTCCTTTGTAAATTTGAGAGGTTAGACATTTTGGTGAATGAAAATTGGGGGAGTTTCTCTCTTTGCTCCAAATTGAGAGCATGTTGCATCCTAGCTTAGGTTTGCATGTTCCTTAGAAATATTCAAGTTTGATTGGTCATCAAACTTGGATTGAGAACGAGTTTTCCTTCCAAAGGTTTGACTATCAAGGTTAGTCATTTCTTCTTTCCCTTAAGTGATTTTTTGTGTGTGTACTAGGTGTTACCATGTGTGTTTAGGAGGTGCTTGTTCATACAACTGGTAGGGTTGAGTACATCATTTGGTATCAGAGCTTTCTCGATGCATTTGATTTCGTATCAGGTAGACCTAGGTAGGAAGAGGGGAAAGTGCCAACATCGCACCCCACTAGAGACGCCCATCTATCCAGCTTAACATGGTCACAGTTAAGGTCTAAGATCTGACACTTGCATATGTTAATCTGAAACCCCAAAATGGCCTAAAAAACATAAGGATCTGATTTAGATTATGGAAAGAATGAAGGGAATAATCGAATTAAACCCACAGCGGAAGCATAGGAATCGTCTTTGATTTATTTAGAATTAAATTAAAATAAAAGGGTTAATCATAACATACCTTGAAAATATGGAAAATGTTCTGGCGGATCTTTATCTCTTCCACCAAGTCTTCCTAGCTATGACTCGAACACAGGACCAAGGCTTGTGGGAGCCTCTTGAAAGAAAATCCACAAGGGATTGAAGAGGAAGAGGTCTAGAGAGAATTCTCAATTCTCTCTATTGAGGAGATGTGTGTTGTATCAAGAATGCCCAATGGCTCACCCCTAGGGTCCTATTTAAAGTGGTTTAGGAAAGATAATTAAATAATATATTTTAATATCTAATATATTAAAATATATTTATCTAACCAATTTGAATCTTATTCAAACCTTTAAAATTCTCCTATGACATCTATTTCCTAATTTGAATCCAATTCAAATTTAATAAATATCTTTTCTTTAATGTATCTAATATACATTAATTATTTTAATATTCAATGTATCAAATACAATAAATATATTTTCCTCTTTTATATTTAATATATCTAATATATTCAATATTAATTTGAACACTTCAAATTAAATATTTGAACATTTCAAATTTTTCTTTCAACTAAATTGATCTTTTAGTTTTACTATGAGCTAGCAAGGAGACCTTATGGATCTACAGATTATAAGCTCCAATGATACAAAATTAATTAATTAAACTCTTTAATTAATCAATTTTCATTCATTAACTCTAGGGTCACTCCACTATAGACCTAGAGTTGCACTCTTATGCACTGTAGGACAAGTTGTGTCCATTGATATAATCACTACATGCAAGTCGATCCTTCACGAGTTGTTCGTAATTATAGCTGGATCAAAAGTTCGTTTTACCCCTATAATTACATCTTGCATCTTAAGTACCACCGATCCTCTAATGAACAATCTATTTATAATCTAATTATAAACTAATTCCCTCTCGGGCCAGTGAGAAGGTGGGGCCCCATTGTTCAAGTCCCGAAATCAGCACTTAAGGGAACTACTCATCTACTTACCCAATGTGGGAATGAGTGAATTCCATCTTGTGAGATTATGTTCCCAGCTCCCTATTTGGTCAAGTCCCCAAAATGGTAGACATATTGAATCGGCTACAAAAGTCATTCTCACCCATGCAAATCAAAGGACAAGCCCTTACAGGCAGGAGTTCATAACTCACTCAGGATTAAGATCGAGTCACATATGATCATTCTGATGAAATATTAATCTTCTCAATTAACGGATTTATAAGGAGAGATTAAATATTTCGTGGTCTAGTCTTATACAAACTCATTGTATAAGATGCCCCCACTCACATGTCTCTACATGAATGATTTGGATCAAATAATTTGTAACTATTAGAAAGTGGGCCGTATCAATAGTGTTACCAGGATAAGGCACCCAACCTTATCCATATACTATGACCATTTAGGTTATTTCTTGAACATGATCCTCTCGTATGTCAACCACATACTGTTCAAGATTACACTAATAACCTTGGATTTTTCATATAATGGATAATATTATATTGCAAATAAAATAATCAAAATTATTATTCATTATTAAATAAATAATTAATTACGAGGCTTTAGGGCATAAATCCCAACAAAGAATCTTCCTTGTCGGAATAGAAAAATATCGTATTGTCAACAAACTGGAGGTGTGAGAGGGTCACCCTTATCCCTCCCAACCTGGAACCCTCGAAAGATATTATCCTCCACCCCTCTCAAAATGATCCTACTCAAGATATCCACATGATAACTCTTCAAATAGGAGTTATATAATAGCTTTTATCGCAAAGCTTGGTAGTTTTAGGAGAAATAGTGCATATTTTCCTATTAGAATTATCATATTTCTAGTATTTATTGCTTGGTGCATGCTACGAGAGTTATATGCCACTTGTGTGCATTTAT
The DNA here is from genome assembly GCA_033996785.1 of Trichosanthes truncata. Lineage (NCBI taxonomy): Eukaryota > Viridiplantae > Streptophyta > Magnoliopsida > Cucurbitales > Cucurbitaceae > Trichosanthes > Trichosanthes truncata. Next base: position 37,233,917 of record JAWPNB010000004.1, on the reverse strand, counting down.
TGATTGAATTAGGTACTTTTTGGAAGAAGATAAAGTGGATAAAGCCAAGTGATAAAGCATGGACAAAAATGATGATTGATGCCGAGGCGATATTATCTACTGGAGCAAATTCTGGATCTGGAATTCCTGCGAAATTCGCACGTGATGCATTTCATTAAACTGAGATGGAGCGGAATATGCCAAATCGGATGCAACACTTTACTCAAAACAATGCAAACCCCTTCTTAATCCGAACATGATTTAGTTTATAATACACCCGTTACGCGTTAATCATTTACTCTGTTTTACTTTGCTTTATTCTCTTCTTTAGCATTTAATTTTACTTAAGCATGTTATTTTTCTATAGCATTTCTCGAACCTATTTTATGTTACCAATTGAGTTTCTTAGTCAAAAAAATTTCTAATCCCTGTGTAAAACGATAATTTACTTACTGCTTGCTATAACTCATGTGTACTTGCACATAGTATTGCATTAATTATTGCAAAGATAATTGCACATTAGCGCATATCACCACCACCAAGAGAAAAAGGAAGGGAGCAAGAGGGTCATTGATAAGCCTTAGAATTAAGGCTTATTTAACTACCAATTGCTTAAAATATTCTTGTTTTGACTTAAGATCAATTGAAAGTAGTTGGAAGATTGTTAAATTGTTCCTTTTTGCATAAATTATGGAAATTGCAAAATATGATTTTGCAATTCTGGGCAGAGAAGTTATGGAAATTAAAAAGCCGCGCAAACGAAGAAACCTATATATGGAAGAATCAATTTCCGCACAAAGTGGGGGATTGGAGCGCGATTTTTGGTAAATTTCAACCCTACGAAGATCTACAAAAGAGGGAGGAAGAAGCTCGAAGAGGGAATCGGGTTTTTGGAGGTGAATTTAGAAGCAAATTTTCGTGGGTTTTTCATTTTTCGGAGGCTCTGTTTTTTTTTTTTTTTTTTTTTTATTTTAAATTTTTTGTTCTTCTTCTGTTTTAGCCAAGAATTTCAATTTCAATCTTAGTTTCTTCAGTTTTCTACTTGTATTATGGAGAGTTTCTTGAAGTACAATTTTTGTTCTCCATTCGAATTCTTCTTGTATTAATCGTAAGTTTTAATTCAATCTTGTTCGTGGGTTTATTTACGTTAATACTCTGTTTTTTTTTTTTGAAAATTTATGCAATGTTTTCTTCCTAGAGTTCAACTAGTTTTCTGCAGGTTCCTTCTCGATTTTCTAATCCAATTCAAGGCAATCTTGGAGTGTTAAGACTAATCAATTCCTAGAAATAGAGAAAAGATTAAGTCGATTGGAATAGCGAAGGAACTCAGTTCTGTTTTAAAAATCACTTTTGCTCAATTACTTTATGTTTTTCGGAGGAATATTTCAATTCTGTACTTTTGCTCCTTAATATGTTCATTGCAAGGGATTCGGCATATGGGTGTTGTTGTTCATAAATTGTTCTCTCACTAAGTTAATTGGGATTTGATGTCAAATTGCCTTTTATTTTCTATCCATAGTGATAGGTTGGGAGGTTCACGTAGCTACTGTACAACATTATGTTAGCTATTTTGCCCAAGTAGTTTATCAATCCATTTAGCTTAAATTATTAGTAGCAAACTTTACTCACTTTCCTCTAATATGAATTTTCCTTCAAAAATTAGTTTTAAGATTTTCATTTTTACTATGAGCTAAAACTTCTTAGGGGGTTCAAGAATGTGAATTCCCTAAGAAGTAATTGTAGCCTAAATTTCAATAAAATCAAGCCTACATCTCAATTGTTTGCTTGTGTTGAACAAATTTCTGTTGAGATCTTAGATTGATCAACTAGAGTAGCAACTCAAGCTTAGATCTAATACCGACAGGGTTAGTGACAAGCGGATTTCACACAAATAATGGAGAAAAAGAGCTTAGACATAAGTCAATCCTTACCCTAGACATAGAGATTAAGGACTCCAAAACCAATAAAATTGTGAACCGAATTATCTAAGATAGAGGGACTATAGACATATAAGTCTCTCACTTAGCCTCCTAAAACCCTAAATTCAGGGTGAATAGGAGATGCAATTTTGGTTTACAATTGAGTGTGGAGTAGGTTGGAATTGTAATTTTGGCTTGCAATTACAACTTAGGTCAATGACATTCTTAAGCCTCATCTTTATCTAAAATTCCTTTTGCAATTTCATTTACTAAGCTTATCTAATTTGCTATCCAATATTGCCAATTTTAGATTCTACAATTCAATTATGCAATTTTTGGTTATTTCGCTTATTGTTATTTCTAGATTCTGCAATTTTTCTTTTACCAACACACCAACCCAACATTATTTTTGCATTTTTAGTTTTCAAAGTTGCAATTTTCCTTACACTTTGCTTTACAATATTTTTGTTACACCGTTCCCTGTGGGATTCGATACTTGGTACTCACATACCATTTTATATTACTTTGATCGTGTGCGCTTGCGTGTAACACCGATCAGTCACCTTGTCTGAGACCTCTAGACGCTTGAATCCTTCCCCTAGGTTTGCCATTGACCATAATGGAATACTTAACTGTTCTTACGCAACTCCAAATCCATGACCTCCACTTGAAACCAAAGCCCTTTTTAGCTAAGACATTATCCAGAAAGTCCCAATCCACATGGTCGTAGGCTTTCTCAAAGTCTATCTTAAAATTTTTTAAAAAGGTCATTGTAAGTAAGTATGGTCCTCACCCCTTGAAACCAAAGCCCTATTTATGAAAAAATTTTAGAAACAAAAAATTCAAAAAATATATTTAAATTAATAAATAAATATTTTACACTTTTTAAATGAGTTAAAATACTAGTTATAATTCATTAGTTTTGTACAATATAATTGAAATATTGATTCACCTCTCCTATTGATGTCACATTGTGATACTAAGGAAACAAAAAGGGAAAAAATAAAAAATAAAGTGCAAAATTTGGAGATGCGGGGTATCGATCCCCACATGCTAAGTGAGCGCTCTACCATCTGAGCTACATCCCCAATTGATGGCTTAAATGACCTAGTTAGTGTTTTAAATTTCTATAAACTCACTAAGTATTATGCAAAATGAATTTATTAAGATTTTTTTTTGAGTTCAACAACAATTTGGGGTGGGGGCACATGCAAATGACATATTTATTAGGATTAAATCACATATTTAGTCTAATAATGGATAAAGGTAAAAAAAAATGAAAAAGAATTGGAGATGCAGGGTATCGATCCCCGTACCTCTCGCATGCTAAGCGAGCGCTCTACCATCTGAGCTACATCCCCAATTGATGGCTTAAATGACCTAGTTAATGTTTTAAATTTCTATAAACTCACTAAGTATTATGCAAAATGAATTTATTGAGATTTTTTTTTTTGAGTTCAACAACAATTTGGGGTGGGGTACATGCAAATCACATATTTATTAGGATCAAATCACATATTTAGTCTAACAATGGATAAAAGTAAAAAAAATGAAAAAAAATTGGAGATGCGGGGTATCGATCCCCGTACCTCTCGCATGCTAAGCGAGCGCTCTACCATCTGAGCTACATCCCCTCGTTGCTTCAAGTTTTGTTATATAGACAATAGAGGTTTTATATTTTCAAGGCAAAGTAAAACTCAGATAACTCTAATTTTTTCACCAAAATTGGGGAAGAGATTCATTTTGTTTTGTAAGGAACGAAAGCTAGTAGTTGCTATATTTACAAATATAACAAATCTTTTTAATTTTTTGCGTCTATTTAAACATTTATATGTAATTCTCTTTTTACTCACATACTCCGTTGTACCATTTTTACAAATATGTTTTTTTTTTTTTGTTAAGATCCACTAGTACATGTTTATCATTGACATACCACTCTTATATACTATTATCGATTTTGTCTATCTATGATAGACATTATCATTGATAAAAATACAAGAGTTAAGATTTGTTGATGGATTTTTTTGACCTTTCAAACTTTTTATTTGGATTAAGCTTAAAATTGTGTCATATTTACCAATATTTTAAGAAAAAAATCAATTTATACTCTTAAACTTGAGGATTGAATCAATTAAAAATCCAAACTAATAATTGTATCAATTAAAACCTCATAAACTTTCATAAGTCAATCAATTTAGAACATCTTAATGTATAACTCTCACATATATATGACTTCTTTAAATACAATTAACATAATATTAGTGAAAAATGTTGAAATCAAATGGATATGAACAACTTTTCATCATCTCATCTTTCTTTGTTTTTCACTACTTATTTAAAGAATAATTTTATTTACGTGATTTTGAGTTAATTTTAAATGAAAATTTTAAATTTTAAATTGATACAATTATTAGTTTAAAGTTTTTAATTCAAGTTTAGAAATATAAATTGATTTTTTTTTCCATATTTTTATCTATTGCTATTTTACTATTATTTAGAGCGTGCATAAAATGCCCTTATTTTAAATTTTATCTTTTGAAAATAAAATGGAGAATTCTTTTTAGAATACGAAGATAATATAACAATTTGAATTACACCAAATTCTAAATTTGCAGTGGTTTTGATTCACTTAAATTACCTCTTCTTGAAGAACTAATTTCGTTATTACATGCCAAGTGATAATTATATCTAAAATCATCTCCACCTTTTATATATAGCTTCCAAGACAAAATCTTGAAGAAAAGTCAAAAATAAATTTAAAAAAATGTTCGAAATATAAATTTATATACAGTCCAACTCCCTTCCATATCTGCAAGCACATCCTATAGCACCATTCAAAGCTACATTTTTTTTTCCTTTTGAGTTCAACGTGTGAGTGGGGGGATTCAAACCTCTTACCTCTTTTTAATAAAAAAATTAAGCTTTCATTGAGAAAAAATGAATGAATATATGAGCATACAAAAAAAAAAGAAGCCTAAACTACCAGAAGGGTATGTTTTAACTAGTTGAGCTATACTCTAGTTGGCTTCAAAACAACATCTTTGCTTCTAAAATATGATTTAAAGAATCTATGGGTCATAACATAAACATTGTCCTAATGTGAGAGAGAGAGATAAATGTCCACAAGTGTATAGAGAGAGAAGCAATGAAGAATAGAGTAGCCAGTTCACTACAGCATTTATAATCAAATTTTGGTGTGGGAGTTTCAATTGGAAATGAAAAAGGTAAAAACAAATCTTACCCCTCATAGATTCATACCAACAGAAAACAGTGACAGTAAAGGTTGAACAAATAATTTGCTTCTCAGCACTTAAGAAAATAAAATCTACTTTATGTACTGAGAAAGCCATTTGAAACCATCCCCATAACCCATTTTCCTCACAATGCTACACATGAAAACCTCCAGAGGACGAACATTCGTGTCAGTCAGGCTTACCTTGCCCTTGCCAGTGGTGAAGTTTGTTAGGCCCAAGCTGTACCTTAACTCGTCTTCTGATGCAGCATACGGAATATCAATCTTATTGCCCAGAATCAGAAATGGAACATCGGCTAATGCTTCATCTGAGAGGAGCGCATCCAACTCTTTTTTCGACTCTGCAAATCTCTCCTTGTCATATGCGTCAACCAGATAAACTACTGCATCCACCTTCACAACAATGACAAAATATTTAGTAAAAGGTTTCAACATGATAAGGAACTATACAATGCAAGCAACACGACGCTATAGATGAACTCAGCTAATAGCATAATAGCAAATAAACAGCTCAAAACAGATAGCTTGTCCTTTATAAGACAGTGTCTGCAGAAAAATGATTTTGGAACATGTTAAAGGTCACATATTATAGGCACAGTTTCACAAAGGTAGATGAATTCAATATGCATATTAAAACCATAGTTAGCATTTGGAAGTAAAGGTTACAATTTTTCCTCCTCCCATAAGCCATTATTATAATAATTAAGTACCTGGGATCTTAAATAAGTTATTGCCATATCAGATATCAGAAGGTATAATTTATAGTTGATGAATGGTTTTAAAAAATCTGCGGTTATGTACTAGAAGCAGACCCTTTTCGGGAGAAGATATGCTATCAGCGAATAACCAAGTAATTTCTGCCTCCCATGAATCAGAAAACCACAAAAAAGGTTTGTCTGGGATTATGAAGGCAGGGAAATGTTTTGGAAACACTGAGATTGTTCAAAGTTCAAATAACCGCAAAGGCAAACTAAATGATGTATGTTAACATTGCTAATATTTGGAAGCAAGGCTTTCAGTTATTCCTTGAAGAAGGCAATAAGGTAATTCAGCACATCGGATCTCAAATATGGTAAACGTCTTACAAAATATCAGTAGGTACAATTTATAGTCCAATGATAGTTTTGATGACAAGAAAAATGTATGGTTATATACTAAAAGCAGACCCTTTTCAAGGAGAAGATATGCTATCAGCGAATAACCGTATAATTTCTGCCTCCCATGAATCAGAAAAACACAAAGAGGTTTGTCTGGGATTATGAAGGCAGGAGAACATTTTGAAAACATTGAGATGGTTCAAAGTTCAAATAACTGCAAAGGTAGACAAAATTATGCACATCAAAACAATAGTTAACACATTTCGAAGCGAAGATTTTAATCCTTCCTCCTTGAAGAAGGTAATACAGTTACTCAGTAACTCAGAACTTCAGATTCAAAAAGGGTAAATGTCGTATAAAATATCAGTTGGCATTATTTATAGTTGAATAATAGTTTTGAAGACAAGAAAAATGTATGGTTATGTACTAAAAGCAGACCCTTTTAAGTAGAAGATATGCTATCAGAAAAACAAAAGGTCAGTCCGGGATTATGAAGGCAGGGAAAACATTTGGAACATGGTGAGATGGTTCAGAGTTCAAATAATTGCAAAGGTAGATGATATCAATCTATGTTGAAACCATAGTAAGCATTTGAACTCAATGACAGAGTTGTACAACCCATAGAATAGAATAGATCTTGTTCAAGTAAGGTCGTACCATAGTTAGCATTTGGGAGCAAAGGTTTTGATTTTTCCTTGAAGAAGAAGGCAAAACAGTAATGCAGTACATGGGATTTCAAATATGGTAAATGAGGTATAACATATTCAGTCAATATGACTTACAATTGAATGGTTTATATGATGAAACAATGTATGGTTATGAACTATAAGCAGACCTTTTCAAGAAGAAGATATGCTATCAGCGAATAACCATGTACTTTCTGCCTCCCATGAATCAGAAAAATACAAAAAAGTTTGTCTGGGATTATGAAGGCAGCAAAACATTTTGAAATGGTAAGAAAGTTCTCAAATTTCAAATTACCGCGAAGGTAGAGGAATCAATGTATGTTGAAAACCGTAGTTAGATTTCGAAGCAAAGGTGTTTCTCGAAGAAGGCAATAAGGTAACTTAGTACCTGGGATCTCAAATATGGAAAATGATGTATAAATATTCAGCAAGTATAATTTACAGTTGAAAAATAGTTTGGATGACAAGAAAAATGTACAATTGTATACTAAAAGCAGACCCTTTCAAGAAGAAGATATGCTATCTGCAAATAACTATGGAATTTCTGCCTACCAAGAATCAGAAAAACATGAAAAGCTTTGTCTAGGATTAAGAAGGCAGGAAAACATTTCGAAACTGATGAGATAGTTCAGCGTTGAAATACATTTCACAGCCTCCAGAGTTAAAAATAACAGGAGTTCAAGAATTGCATTTCTCAAGAAATTCAAGCCCCCATTCTAAAGAAAACTATTTATTCGGTCTACTGAAACTTTCAACTCAAATAAAATACACCCTTGATGCGGGATCTTTCAACTCAAATATACCTTAGCATAGTAATCTTTCCAAACTCGGCGAGCAATCTGATGCCCTCCCAGGTCAAAGGCCTTAAACTTGATCTTACCAATGCTCAACTCTTCCGAAGTTGGATGCTGGGTCGGCTGGTGTTGAACTAATCTCTGCAATATGGCAACAAGTTAACGAAATTAACTCTTTAATTAGCCGCCGACTCAAAACCCCACATTCTGGTAAATCTAATCAACAAATCAGATTTAAAAAAACGTAGAGAAATTAATAAGGCAAAGTAACCATTTTATGCTTTCTAAATTCTGAATCCACACATCAGTTGAATCGCATTATTTGGGAAATAATTTGGAACTCAAAGATAATTTAATAACAACAACAATCAAGATTCAAGACTTGTGACATTGCTATCTCTCCATCGAATGCATTTCATCAATTTTAAATCCGGTACACTGATTGAGCAAAATGAATTAAGAAATTAAACTAAAGAATGATCAAGAAATGCACCTCGTCTTTCAACATATGAAGCAAGGTCGTTTTGCCAGCATTATCGAGCCCTAAGAAAAGGATCTTAGCCTCCTTTTGCCACAACCCAAGGGATGCAAGAACTCCATAGAACCAATCGACCAAAAACATTTCCTAACTTCCGACAGAATGCAAGCCAAAAATGATCTCGAAAAGCTGCAAATTTTTACCGTAAACCCACCAGATCGAGACCCCTAAAATCCCCCAAAACCAGAGCAACCGAGCACCTTTAGGGATTTAGAATAATACAAATAAAAAAAAAATGCGTTTGGGAAACGTTGATATTAACATAATAAGTAGGTGAGAAAGGAGATGGAGGAGGGGGGCGGCCTGTTGTGGCCGCCATTTCTGTTGGAAGCTGAGCGAAATGGAGCCCTAGACAGGCCCACATGGTGGCTTGATGGACCTATTCCCTTCCCCCAATTGAGGAGACAGGCCCATACTATGGTCATTTCCCTAAAATTTCATGCATAGCTAAATTTGGAGGAAAATAATAATTTCTTCGACCCAAACTTGGTAAGATGTATCAATTCTTTTTTCATAAACTTTCAATTTCATTAAATTTGATCTTGAATTGGATGAGTATTACAATTTTTACCTTAATTTAAATGAATATTGTAGTTTTCCCTTTTGATAGACTTTCGTTTGTAGGTTAAAAAAAAAGGAGGAAAATATCCTTTTAATCCCTAAGTTTTGAATTGTTCTATTTGGCCCTTACGTTTTAAAATGTTACATTTTTACCTATGATTTTTTAGTTTAGTTTCTATTTGGTCTCTCTTTGTTGTGTTTTCTCTCTTCTTGTTGTCAACAATTAAATGGTGGGGAGTAGGGAGATTCTTACACACGAGAGAACTTTTCCAAAAAAAATTAATAAAAACCTCACCCTCTCTGTTAGAGTGTTGATATAATTAAATTTACCATAACCCATCAGCTTAAGCTTTTGGGTTGATTGGTGATTTAACATGGTATCAGAGCAGGAGGTCCTGAGTTCGAACCCCTGTAATGTCATTTCCTCCCCAATTAAATATTGATTTCCACTTGTTAAGCTTCTTACAAATTTCCAAGCCCACAAGTGAGGGGGAGTGTTAGAGTGTTAGAGAAGTACCTCAAATTTATATCTAACGATTATTAGGAGACATGAAAATTATTAGATCCACATCCAACGATTATTATAAGACAATCACATTGTGGCGACTTCATCGAATAATTTGTACCACCTCACACCCCCCACCACTCTGATCTTCCCCTCTTCCCCTACCCTTATTGTCGACAACCAATTGTTGGCTGGCTCCTAGTCCTACCCCTTCAATTCTAGTCATCGGTTGCCCCATGATCTCTCCATCTTCATTTTCTTCTTGACACAACCAACAATAGAAATCTAGCGAAACTTCACACATTGTTAACAAAGAAATGAGCTTTCAATGCAAGGGAGCCTGAAAATGGCAACAACCTCTACCCGATTTCATTAAAAAAAAAGTGACACGTTGATTGAAATTATCACAAGGGAGTTCAAGTTTTAAAAAAAATCATAATAATATTACAAACCAAGCGTAATTGAAAAAAAAAAAAAAAAAAAAAAAAAAAAAAAACAAACAAACAAACAAGAACTACGCCTAGGAGTTCAAATTCTCATACACAGTGAAATGATTGATAAAAAGAAAAAAAAAATATTTGAAGAACTATAATTCTAGAGTGGCAAAGAAGGTAATCGACAATCGCTAGAAAGAGCAATCATAAATGGTTCTATACTTTTTCAACATCGAGAAGGGGTGGGGGATGGTCAGGTAAAAGATAGATTTTTCATTGAAATAGTACTTAGAGATTTCAACCTTGATTTTTATTAAAATTAACCAGTATATGTAGTGACAGTTAAACATAATGTAAAAATTGTTGTACTTGTTTTAAGTTAAAAGGTTCAATACTCTCGATTAAGATGTTAAAAGTTCAAATCTCTCTTCTTCAAATGTTGTGCACTTGACTAAGAGGTCAGAGGTTCGGGTCTCTCATTCTCCACTAATTGTTGAACTAAAAAAACCTTAAAAAATGTCTAACATGCACATGAACTTTCAATTTTAGTTCCAATAGATTCTTGACATATTCAATTTTTTTAAAAAATAAATTAATCTATTATATATAAAATTAAATTTTATGTCTAATAGAACCCTCAAAATTTTAATTTTGTGCCTAGTAGGTCTTTGGATTTTGAAAATGTCAAATAGGTTAAGGATCTATTATATACAAAATTGAAAATTTAAAGACATATTAGACACAAAATTAAAAGTTTAAAGATCTATTAGACACGTTTAAAAGTTCATGAATCTATTGAACACAAAATTGAAAATTAAAAAATCTATTATACACTTTTTAAAGTTTTGAGATCAAATAAATATAAACTTAAAAGTTCTTAGATTAAACTTGTAATTTAACCAAAAATAAAAATAATGTTGAAGAGTTTAATTAATTTATAGCCATTGATTTTTCTCTCCATTTTGTTAGGCGTAATTTTAATACTATTGCTCAATCTGTGGTTTTCTTCTTCCCAGTCAAAGTTGGCTAGAAAGTTTTTTTTTTTTTTTTTCTTTCAACAAATGTGTAGGTGGGGTCGTGGGGATTGAAACTTCCATTTTAGAAAAAGTAATGTCTATCATCTGCACTAGGTTATATTTAGATTGACTAAAAGAATTTAGACCAAAATATACTTTTGGTCCCTAAGTTTGAGATTGATATTTAATAGTCTTTAAAGTTTCAAAATGAATGCTTAGTCTCTAAGGTTTCAAAAATGGTTCTAAATAGCATCTGAGTTAATTTGATCATTGGCTTACTAGCGAAAATGTGACATGGCATATTGAGGTGACAAGTTTTACTAATTTTATGTGTTGATACTTATGCCCCGTTTGATAACCATTTAGGTCCCGTTTGATAACCATTTGGTTTTTAGTTTTTGGTTTTTGAAAATTAAGCTTGTTTTCTCTCAATTTATCTACAATGGTTTTCATCTCCCTTAAGGAAGTGTTTAAATTCTTAACTAAATTCTAGAAACAAAAACAAGTTTTTGAAAACTACTTTTTTTAGTTTCAAAACATGACTTGGTTTTTGAAAACATAGGTAAAAGGTAGATAACAAAACAAGTAAATCCAAGGGTGGGAGTAGTATTTATAGGCTTAATTTTCAAAAACCATAAACCAAATAGTTATCAAACGGGGCCTTAGTTTTTTATTTTTGATTTTTGAAAATTAAACCTATAGGCTATTACTTCTAGCTATGGGTTTCTATGTTTTCTTATCTACTTTTTACATATATTTTCAAAACTAAGCCAACTTTTGAAAACAAAAAAAAAGTAGTTTTTATTTTTAGAATTTGGTTAGAAATTCAAATATTTCCTTAAGAAAGATGGAAACTATTGTAGAGAAATTGTGAAAAAACATGCATAATTTTCAAAAACCAAAAATCAAAAACCAAAAACTAAGGCCCCGTTTGATAACCATTTGGTTTTTGGTTTTTAGTTTTTGAAATTTGTTCTTGTTTTCCTACAATTTCTTTGTCATGACTTTCATTTCTCTTCAAGAAACATTTGAATTCTTTGTCAAATTTCAAAAACAAAAACAAATTTTTAAAATTAAACAGGGCCTAAATGATTATCAAACAAGTCCTAAATGATTATCAAACAGAACCTTGATTTTTGAAAATTAAGCGTATAAATACTACGGTTATCAAACGAGACATTGATTTTTTAAAATTAAACCTATAAATATTACTTCAACCTAAGTTTATTTGTTTTGTTATCTACTTTTTACATATGTTTTAAAAAACCAAGCCAAGTTTTTGAAATTAAAAAGTAGTTTTCAAAATTTTTTTTTTGGATTTTGGCTAAGAATTCAAATATTTTTTTAAAAAAATAAAATTCATGATAAAGAATGATGAGAAAACAAACATAATTTTAAAAAAAATCTAAAAATCAAATCATTATTAAACAGAGCGTTTGATTTTTTAACATAAATATTCCTTTTTAAAAAAAGGCTATGATTTGGATTTTTTTTTTTTTGAGATTCGAATCACTCCACAAGCAAGATTGATCAAACCAAGCTTGAATGATTCTAAACATGCAATTTAAACTACATACAATTGCAAAGAAACATAGCTCTAAGCTATAAGAAACCTCAAAGGCTCATTTTGATAACATCTCCAAATTTTTTTGCAATGATCTGGGTAAGGGTACGACTTATAAGCAAGTGGATTTGGGCTAAGTTTAGGCCAAATCCAACATAGGTTTGAGAAAAATATAGAACTAATGTCAAAATCACTTTTTCTTTTCAAACAAATTAAAACCGACAATGTACTAAAAAAAATAAAATAAAAATCGACAAATTTTATTAAAATTGAGCTGACAATCAGCATAGTTTAAATTAATTCAACAATTTGACTACAACAATTTTTTTTCAATTTTGGATAAGGATGGAATTTTAATATTGTTGATCTAAAAAAACATATCATTTTTTTTCCAATTTTGGATAAGGATAAAATTTTAATAAATTGTCACAGACCACTTTGATGAACTATTTTTGAGTCTTGAAAGAAAATTGCGATTGCTAGGAGACAGAAAAATGACAGATTCAAAGGTCTAACTTTAGGATTTTATAATCTTATCTTTAATATTAAATTAGAGGTAGTTTAATGTCATATTCTTAACCTTGAGTTTTATCTATGGTTTTATAATGCTAGAGATTCCACATTTTAATGTTCTTCATTAATTTTATATTTCTTGTTAAACTTCATTTAATAAATTATAGGCAAAAAGATGTTCTTTTAGAAAAAAAAATAATAATAATAAAGAACCCTGAAGTAATTCTAAACTTGATGATTAAACAAATTTAATCTATTAGAGCAGAAGAAATAAACAAAATACAAGATGTATCATTTCATTAAGGTATTCAAATTAGTATTAAACAATTAGCATCCCTATGAGATATTGAAACTATTAATAAATTGAAATTTTATTTTGATATTTTTTTAATGGTGATTTTTACTGTTATTTTACGGACAATTATTTAATAGATGAGTAATGTGAGTTCAAATGTATATTGACATATTTAATGTATGCATTAAAGCCATATATATATGCTTGTTAAGATACACATTGTGTGGGTCAAAATTTTGATGACAAAATAAAGACAATGACCAAAATTATTATTTAAAAAAAAATAGTTTAAGAATTAGAACACACATTTTAAAAGTTTAAAAACTAAAATAAAACTCCTTAGAAATGAAAATGAAATATGAATCGTATTGATACATCATAAAAAAAATATTTAGGATAGTTTGCTCCCAACAATAAGTTTTAGAGTTAGTTTTTCCTTGAGATTAGTTGGGTTGTACGCATGTTGTTTGAACACTCATTTATGTAGTTAAATTGCAAGTTAAGTCCTTAAAATTTTAGGTTTATGTCTATTTGGCTCCTAAACTTTCAAAAATATTTTATAAGTCATCGAACTTTCAATTTTATATCTAATAGATTCCTACGTATTAGAATTTTTTAAAAAATTAATTGATCTATTAGATATAAAATTGAATTATATGTCTAATGGAACTCTAAACTTTCATTTTTCTATTTAGTAGGTTTGCGAACTTTTAAAAAATATCAAATAGGTCAATGATATATTAGACATAAAATTGAAAGTTTAGAGACTTGTTATACATTTTTTTTTTTTTAGTTGGAAGACCAAATAAACCCTAAACTTAAAAGTTAAAAAATTAAACATATATATATATAATAGAGATATATTTACATGTTTTGAGAGATAGTCGGTAGGCATGTGGCAGAGATTAATTTAATTTTTTTTTTTAAAAAAAAAAGAAGGATAAGTTTGAATTCATCCAAAAGAATAAAGCAGAGTGGGGTCCAGTTCTGAATTCAACTACTAGCTTCTAGAATTAAATAATAATATGCAAATATCTTCTTCTTTTTTCAAAACTTAAATAAATACAAAAAATGTCCCACAGACTTCTCTTTTTCCAGACCAAAAAACCGGAAGCCCAAACCCGTAAGCCCAAACCCAAAACCGCCGATGGTTTTCCCTCTTTTGAAAAAAACAAATAAAAAAAAAAAAAAAAAAAAGGAAAATTCAATTTTTTTTTTCTCTCTCTCTTTCTCTCCTATAAATATCGCGGGTGGTTTAGAGTTTCATCAACAAACTGCCTACGACGCTTGGAGAACTGAGAATTTGCAACCGTTTTCGGAGATTAGTTATCGGCCGTTGGATTATCGTGGATCAACAGATGGGTGACGTGTCAGAACGTGAAAGGAAGATCCTTGTGGCCGTCGATGCGGGCGAGGAGAGCTTATACGCGCTCTCATGGTGTTTGAAGAATGTTCTTTCTCAAAATTCCAAAGATACCCTCGTCCTCCTCTATGCCCGGCCGCCCCGTCCGGTTTACGCTGCCTTGGACGGACAAGGTGAGGAAATTCAAATTTGTATCCAACTGTTATTAAAGGGTTGTTATTTTGTCAACGTGAGCATAACTCAATTGACATTAAAAAAAAAAAAAAAAATTAAAGATTTTAGATTTTGTTGAAGAGAGTGGCGAAGTTGAATAGTCCTTTTTTATTCGTTGAGGGGTGTTTTGGCAATTTTCAGATTTTTTTTGCTTCTAGGGTATTTGTTTTCGGCGGATATTATGGCCACATTGGAGAGGTATAGTTATGACGTGGCGGAGGCTGTAGTGGAGAAGGCCAAGAGGCTATGCAAGGATCTAAACAATGTGAGTTTTTTTTTTTTTTTTTCTTCTTATATAGAGGCTAAATTATTAAAAAAGTATATAAAAAAAATAAAGCTAAATCTGTCGTTATTTTAAAATATCTCTATTCTTTAAAAATTATAATATTATCTTTGATATTTTTGATGAATATTTTAAAACTATTATTGGAATAGAAATCCATTCGAATGGTCGGATAGAAAATCGACATGACGGTGATTAAGACATTTACCTGAATTAAATTTGAAAGAACAACATTTAGACACGTCGAACTTTTGTCCAATATTCTAATAGTTTTCTACTTCAATGATAGTTTTGAGAAGTTTATGAAAGTTGAAAGGTGATATTGCAACTTTTGAGAGAATAGCTGTGTTTTTAAATAATTGGCAAAGTTCAAGCATATTTTTTGTAATTTAGTCTTTTTTTTCTAATTTAATTTATGTGAAATGACTATTTTACCCTTGGCATTCACATTTAAGATATTTATGAGTTTTTTTATAAATTTTTTAATAAAAAGTGTGTAATGACGAAAATGGGGCTGTGGGAACAGGTGAAGGTGGAGACAAGAGTGGAAAGTGGAGATGCAAGGGATGTGATATGTGAAATGGTGGAGAAATTGGGTGCTGACGTGTTGGTCATGGGTAGTCATGGCTATGGACCAATCAAAAGGTGAGTACCTCGATATAGGTTCCATTTTAATTCTGTCCTCGATGATTTTAAAAGTTTCAATTTAGTCCTTAATCTTTATGATTTAGTTAAATTTCTTAAGACTTTCGGCCTAGCTCAATATTAAAAACAAATTTACGTAGTATTCATGTTTTAAATATTAGTTCACTACTTGTTTCTTTCATGTGTAAAAAAGAAAAATGTTTCATACGTCTAAAACATATACTTTACTTTTCCTTTAAGTAATAAGTAAATACCTTACTTTTCCTTTTAGTAATAAGTATTTTATTCACTTAATTATTTTTTAAAATGACACTTACGTCTAATATTTGGTAATTTATAATTGAAAGCTCGAAAATGGAAAAATTAAGCACTAAAATGGTAATTTAACGCTAAATTTATATAATTTAAAACTAAAGAGTCTAAATGTGTGTGCTATATAGAGCTAAAATGATTTATGTTTAATTTTTATGTTTAAAATTTGTAAAAACTAATGTGTAATTTGAGTGGTAAATTTATATGTTTTGAACTTTAAATTTTGCAGGGCATTTATTGGGAGTGTGAGCAACCACTGTGCAAAGAGTGTGAAGTGCCCCATTTTGATAGTGAAGAAGCCCAAAAACAAAAACTCAGCACCAAATTCTGCAAATAATTAAAATTGTTCCCATTTCTCTCATTTATTTTCTTTTTCCTACATTTTCTACAACTTTTTTTTTTTGTATGTGAAGTTTGTGTAATTTATACATCTAACCAATGAAGTGTTACTTTATTTTATATATTATTATCCAAATGGCAAGTAAAAGGTGGATATGAACTATCTTTTTTTTATTTTTAATACAACAAATGTGGGGTATGAGAATTCGAACCTTCAACCTTAAGAAAAAGAGTATGACTCAATTACCGTTGAGCTAAGATCATGTTGGTAAACATGAGATATGAACTATCATTATCAAGTCATTTGCAATTCTTTATAATATAGTTGGGTAAAATGAAAAAAAAATTAATATTGTAGTTATTTGGAGAAATTAATTAATTTTTTATTGAACAGAGGACCCAATAGTGGGTAAAACACATTACAAGAGGAAATTCTAACAAGGAAACTAATCATAAAAGGAAAAAATAATTAAAAAATAAAAGACTAATATTTTAATTTTAACACAAATATATTAACACAAATCTACAAATATTATTATTTTTTTTTTTCTAGAATATAGCATTACAAATTTTTTTTTTTTTTTTTGAGCTCAACAATCTTTGGAGGTGGGAGAATTTGAACATCTGACCTCTTAATCAATGGTACATGCTAATTATCATTGAACTATACTTACTTTTCCTTACAAATATAAGGTTTGAGATTCAAACTTTAACCTATAAATTAAAAGTGGCTAATGCTGTAATAATTAACTATAGTTATGTTGACCATAATAGAAGATTTGAATATTGGACGTAGTTTGTGCTATAAAGTTAAATCATCATTGAACTAAAGAAATTAGTTGTTATAAAGATAATTAAAATTAATATTATCAATGTACCTTCATTTTTAGTTGTGGCAAGCATTGTCTTTCATTCCACTTTTTTTGGACCCTACTTTGAAATTTCATCGTGAGATAAGAATAGATTATTGCAATTATTGATCTTCAACAAGTAACTATAATTATTAGTAGGAATGAGCAATTGTTGGCTTGTTTTGGCCAACCCATTAGCCACAGCTACAATTTATGCACCTGATTTCAAAAAACAAAACAACTTGGGTGTAGCCTACTTTACAACCGCAAGAAAAAAAAAAATTCATTTTTTAAAAAAAAAAAAAATTATGATTGTAAAGTGAGCTGCACAAC
The DNA here is from genome assembly GCA_033996785.1 of Trichosanthes truncata. Taxonomy (NCBI): domain Eukaryota; kingdom Viridiplantae; phylum Streptophyta; class Magnoliopsida; order Cucurbitales; family Cucurbitaceae; genus Trichosanthes; species Trichosanthes truncata. The sequence goes on along the minus strand of JAWPNB010000004.1, from coordinate 37,216,424 downwards.
ACTTTAAGTGTAGACAGTATTTTCCTTCAAAAAAATCTGCACTACTCTGTCTCCTCCTTCTAGGTAAGTAGACATATATTCTAGTTTAAGCACTTTTTATTAAAATACCTTTTAAAAAATGCATTTCATTATGAATTCAGTTACATTTTTTTAAAGTGTTTATAATAATAAATTTGTTTAGTTATACCTATACTATATTCAAAAGTGATTCTACTAACGATAAATATGTTTTCCTCTTTCTTATTGAATATTTGTGGTCAATCACTGTAAAATCATCTTTTGGATTATCATCTATCAAGTGTTTCTTTAAAAAAAAGATTTTTTTTAAAAATATTTATCATTTAAAATGACCTGGGGCTTGTTTTGAATAACTTTTCTGTGCTTAGAAAATGTTTTAAAGTGCAAAAAAGAAAAAAAAAAGTGTTTGTAAGCACTTAGAAAATAATTTCAAACATGCCCTTAGGAAACTATACTAAACACTCTAAATTAGTAATAGCATTTTGAATTAACTTTTGAAAAAAATACTTTTTAAATAAAAATGATTTTCTACAAGCATTGAAAAATTAATCATTTAAAGTGTGTTTAGTATAGCTTATTGATTGATTTTAAATTATCAAAAGTTATTTTTTTTCAAAAAAAAATCTTAATAAATAAAAAGTGCTTCAAAAAAATTAAATTAATTTAACCCCCCCAAATTTAACCCCCCCCCCCCCCCCCCTCTTTTAAGAAACAATTGAGAGATGAATTATCCAAAAATGACTTTAAAGTGTTTAACAAAAAAATCCTCAAAATATGTAGTAAGAAATAATAATATATTTATAATTAATAAAATCACATTTGAATATAGTACAACCAAATAAATTTGTTGTGTAAAACACTTTCGAAAAAATGTAAGATATAATTACATTTTTATTGAAAATATTTTTTTTCTAAAAAATGTTTAAATTAGAAGGTATTCCAAATTGAAGCTTCTATGTCTTGAAGGATTCGTTAGGATTGCCTTCTAATTTAAACACTTTTAAAAAAACAAAAAGGGATAAAGTAGAAATCTTTTTTGAACTCTTCTAAAGGTGCTTCTTCAAAATCCATCCCAAAAATACACTTAGCTTTCAACCCATTCTCAATACACTTATTATTTGTGACCATTGTTGGCAATTTTCTTGTCTAAGAATGGCATGATAACTTCTTATTGGAGAACATGGAGACTATTACCAGCATCCAAACTATAACATTTTATGTTCCTTTTCACAAGAAATATATAGAGACTTTTCAAGAGATAACTCTAGAAATGGTTGGTTGTTTTCCCTTTTGTTCTGAAATCAAATCAATTATGCATCCACATTATATACTCCAAAAGCTCAAAAAACAAAAAGTGATAGAGTAGAAAGGGCTACCTCAAAAACCAATGCCATTTTATCAAAGATTGTTGAAGAACTAATCATTAACCTCAGCTTTAATCTCCCTCACCAATTCCTCCTTGTACTCCTCAAAACTTCCATGGAAAAACTCCACAGTTCCATTTTCAACTATCCAAATTTCGCTCCTCTCTTCGTCGTCGCAAACGTGCGATATAAGTCGAGAATCATGACTAACCAAAACAACCCCACCAGTGAATTCATCCAAGGCATCTGCAAGTGCATCAATGCTCTGCATATCCAAGTGATTTGTAGGTTCATCTAGCAGTAATATGTGAGGCTTTGACATGGAAATTGAGGTGAATACAACTCTAGCCTTTTGGCCGCCAGATAGCTTGGCAATGGGAGTAAGATGATTATGGCTTGGGAGGCCGAATTTCCCCAACTTAGCACGAACAGCCTCTTGCTTGCTCGGACCATCTTGATCGGGATGGAGACGAAGAAGATATTGAACGGGTGTCTCCTCCATTGTCAAAAGATCCACAAAATGCTGTGAGTATCTCCCAATCCTCAACTTCTGACTCCGACGAACTTCGCCTTTTCTCGGTACCAGATCACCTGCAAGGAGATTCAAGAGAGTAGATTTTCCCGCTCCATTTGGGCCAACGATGGCGACTCGTGTTCCCATATCGATTCCCACATCAACATCAGAAAGCCTAAAATCTTCCCTGTTTGGATAACTAAAGTCAACTTCAATCAACTGTAATAATGGTGGTGTAAGCTCAGTAGGCTCAGGGAAGTGAAATTCCACACTATAGTCTCTCCACTTTCTAGGGGCCTCAGGCAAAGGATCATCCTCATTATCCTTTCCTTTAGACTTCTTCTTTGATGCTTCCTTAGCAGCAGCAAACTTTGCTTGATCTTTCACCTTATCTTGCTGAGCCTTGTTTCCTGATCTCTTGGCTGCACTCACATGCTTTTCGTAGATCTCGAACTTCTTGTTCATCTCTTTACGACGCTGCTCGTACCCACTTTCGAAATCGTTGAAGTTCCCACGGTAAAAATGAAGCTTGAAGTCATGAAGATGAATGATCTCATTGCAAACAACGTTGAGAAAATCGCGATTGTGCGACACGACGACGAGCGTTTTCTTCCATCGACATAAGTATTCCTCTAACCAAAGAACAGCTCTAAGGTCCAAATGATTTGTGGGCTCATCCAATAACAAAAGTGTTGGTTGAACAAAAAGTGCTCTAGCCAATGAAATCCTCATCCTCCATCCACCACTAAATGACTTTGTAGGCCTACCTTGCATATCCTTGGTAAAACCTAAGCCAGCAAGAATTTTAGATGCTTGAGCTTCAGCTGCATCAGATCCCAAGAGCTGCAACTTTTCATATAAATCAACAAGCCTCTCTCCTGCATCGTCATCATTTGAATTCTGCAACTCGGCGACTTCGTGTCGGAGCTCGACAAGTTCCTCATTAGCTGAAACGACGGCTTGAAGGGCAGTTCTATGATCTCCAACTACCTCTTGTTCAACCAAGAGGACATCAATGTTTTTAGGAACTGGTATCTTCCTCCAAGCTAGGAGTTTTAACAATGTGGATTTTCCCATTCCATTTGGTCCAACTAAACCATACCTCTTCCCTTGAGATATCCTCACTGATGCACTCTTTAAAAGCTCTTTTCCTCTAGCTGAAACAGAGAAGTTCTCAATTGTTATGTCTTTGACATTTGCATTGGCTTCATCGTTACCATCTAGAACCAAAGCTCGAGTACCGATTACCACGGTGAAAGCATCATGGTCATCTCTTAAAGCTTCCTTTCTGGCTTGTTCTGCAGCATGAGCAGCAAGCATGTCTCTCATTTCTCGTTTCTTCAACTCTTTGTCGCTTACGGCGACCTCAAGCAGCTTCACTTCACCGCTATCCCGCAACAGCAATCGTTTTTGGGAATTGGTACTTTTTTGCTCCTCATCAGACACAACAAATTCTTCTTCCTCATCATCTGAAGGAGGAAGATCAATGCCATCAGTGTAAGATGAAACTTTTTTGGGAGCTTTTGCTTGAGGTACTTTAGCAACATTGCTCAAAGAAGAAGATCCCTTTTTAGATTTATCTGGTTTTTGATCCATATTGGCTAGCATTTCTGAGACAGAAAGCTTTTCGTTCTTTCCAGAAACATCTTTCTTTTTTCCCATTGCACCAACCAATCTGATAATAGAAAATTTTTAATCAAACATTGATGATTAACATAGAGCAAAATATCCTCATAAGTTGTTGAAGTGAGACTATGAATAACATAAATTATGTCTGGTTTCTGCACTGAAAAGGTTAGACTAATTGTCAGTCATCTAAGAAGCACAAGCATGTGATACAAACATAGCTCTAAGTCACTTTTTCCAAATACTCAGTCACAACCACACAAGGACAAGTGACAAAATACAACTTTAGAGTTTTTTTTTTAGTTCAATAATGTGGGATGGGGATTCCAACATTATACCAAATGTTGGTATATCTGTAAATTGAGGAGGGTTCAATATTGATATTAAGGATCAATCTATATTTTTGATATATCGTATAAATATCAATGAAGATACTAGATTAAATATATGTTTTAATCCGTTTAAGTGTTTCTTCAATATAGTCTCTTACATTTTAACCTTTTTAAATTATACTCTTTTTGTCAATGAATGTTAAAAATGGTTGAAGGTAAGATTATTTGATATTTGGCGAGTTAGTGATTTAGTCAGAAATTTAGAGAATAATTAAAACCCTATAACTTTCCTAAATAGAAACTTTTATTTTAGTTTTAACAATTGCAATTGTAGGATGAGGGATCAAACCACGACATTTTTTTTATGCCAGTTGAGCTATGTTCACGTTGGAGATTGAACCACGATTAAGGATGGTAATAGTATCTTATCCACTAAGTTATGCTCGAATTGGTCTAAATTAAAACATTAAGAATGAAATTGAAAAAACATTCAAACATTAGGAACTAAGACATATATATTTTGGCTTATTACTAATAATAAGATTTATAACTTAACCGACAAGTATAAAATACTTATTTATTAATTAAGATAATTTTTACAAATCTTTTAATTTCCACGAGTAGATATCGATATTTCATAAACATTCATTAATATTCATAAAATTAAGATATCGATAATTTTATCAACATGAAAGAATCAATAATTTTTAATACAAGTACAAATTTAGACACACATCATCCGATCATTCAAATTTATGAAAAACTAGGGCTCCGTTTGATAACCATTTCATTTGTAGTTTTTCGTTTTTAAAAAGGCTAATTAAAAATTATTTTTGGTCCTTGAACTTTTATAGAAGTAACAAGTTAGTCCCTAAATTTTGATTTGTAACGATTTAGTCTCTGTATTTTCAATTTTGTAACAATTTAGCCCCTGTAATGATTTAGTCGCTATTGTGAAAATTATTGTTATGATTTAATGAGATTTCTTACATAGGTAGATCAATAAACTAATTAGGGATCCAATATGTTTATAAGCTACAAAGTTTAAATCGTTAAATAATAAAAATTGACATTTAATTTTGGTGAAATTTTTTACCGTTGGGATTAAATTGTTACTTACCTAAGAGTACCGGGACTAAATTGTTACATACTAAAGTTTATGAACTAAATTATTACAAATTTGAAAGTACAAGGACTAAGTTATTTTAAACTATTATAAATTTGAAAGTACAACGACTAAGTTGTTACAAAATAAAGTTCAAGAACTAAATTGTTAATTTCATGAAAGTTTAGGGATCAAAAGTGTTTTTTAACTTTTTAAAAAATTATGTTTACTTCCTCTCAATTTCTATAATATATTTTTCACCATTGTTGCAAACACATTTGAATTCCTAGCCAAAATTCAAAAATAAAAATAAATTTTAACTACTTTTTTAAGTTTTCAAAACTTTCGCTTGGATTTTGAAAACAAAGTAGATAATAAAACAAAGAAATTTATAGGTGAAAATAGTGTTTATAAGTTTAATTTTCAAAAATAAAAAGCTAAATATTATCAAATGGAGTCGAAGATACAAGTCAATTAATGCATACATCGAACAGTACAAAGTTCCAATGAGAACAACAAATTTATCAAACAAATATAAGACAACAAATATGAAGAGTATATGAACAACCCAATTAGCAGGTCCACAACTGAGAGATACAAGTACAAAACTAGTTTTCGAAGTTCAAATTTGCAAAAAAGAATAAAAAACTGCAAAAATAAAAATAAAAAAATGAAACAACAACAAGCATCTCTAAATCAACAAGTAACACATAATTCAACATTTCAACTTCAAAAAAGAGATTGAACATACAATACAAGCAAAGAGAGAGAGAAATTGAGAAAGAAAGCAAGAACGAAGAATGAAGATCAAATTTCTTAGTATGCTTGTTTGCCGATTCTCTGTGTTAATTTAACCTAGGGCTCCAAATCGTGAATGGAAATCGACGAAGCTCTAACATGTATGAGGCCTAGATTAATTGGAAATGGAAATTACATACCGCTACTTTGATATGCTTCTTCTTCAATGCTTGATGAGAGTGGGAGAGTTTCTTCGATGGAATGAGAATCTGTAGTGAGAGAGCTCTTCATTGGAGAAGGAGGAGAAGGAATTTGGAGATGGCGAATGGTATTTTAAAAGAAACAGATGCTAAAGTGTTTGGAATTTGGGTGGGGGTGGGTGTCTTATTAGTTTGGAGAAAATGAATTATTCTTACTAGTCATTTTACTTTAACCAAAAAAAAATGAATTCAAAAATATTTGAGGTAGGTGATTCAAATCTTTAACCTGACAAATGACATATGTTCACTTTGGCTACCTTAATAAAACTTGTGAGCCTATCCTCAAGCTAAAATCATATTCAATTAGTGTGATTTGAGTCACCGTGAATGGGTTAAAATATGTTGATATGTTAAAATCAAAAAGAAAAAATATTTACTTATATGTCAGTATGTATTTTTTAAAATGAGTTGACTTTGGCTAATCCTTCAAATTTAACTACCCGTCTAAGTGAAAGTTCTTAGTATGTGGCATGCGGTATTCACATGTCATATATTTTTGAAACTCCAAAGACTTATAGAAACTAAATTGAAATCTTAAAAAGGGTTAGATTTGAAATATTTTGGAACAGAAAGTTGTAGGAAAAGTGTATTTTACCCTTGCACATAACAATATCAAACGAAAATATCACCATCGTTTGATATTTGCCAACAGGCATCTGATGTTTTTTCACATTTTCTTTATTCGTTAGTACTTTCTAAAAATGATGTTAATGTTTTCCTGATTATTCTCTAGCTGGTTAGGTTATTCCTTTGAAACTCACCAGTAATTCCGACACAATTTTCGATCAATACTGCAAACAGATTCCTGAGCTAGTGAGCTTGCTTCACCAACCACAAAAATTGGAAGCACTTTTTCCGCCCAAAAAAAAAAAAAAAAAAAACCGATTTCAAAAATTGCTTTTAGACGCACTTCTTCTTCCAGAAAGTGCTTTTGAACCAAATTGCAAGTTAAATAAGGAACAAACTCAAATTATAAGTTTGGGATCCAAACAAGAGAATAATATTTCGTGAATCAATTTTATGAATTGAATTCTTACAAGAGAACTCAATTAAAATCCAGCACAGTACGGACCCCCATGATTCATCAAATTGTCCTATTCTTTCTTTACTCTCTTCCCTAATGGCTCAAACTGAAACTGAAACTCAAGCAAATCAGTCATTTATGCATGAAAGGCGGCATCAAGACTGTTTCTTTTCTCCAACGGATAATTCTTCTACAACTAGAAACAAAAAAACAAAAACAAAAAACACAAAGGGGGAAAAGGGAAATTTTCTGGTTCTCCCTTCTTACAGTTCATCCTGCAAACAATTAAAAAATCATATCAAGGTTGTCAGAGGAGATATAAAATTACTATAACTGGATTGGTTCTTCTTCAATTGTTCAATAGGGAATAATAAAACCTACATGTTTGTCATCCTCCTTGTCCTCGGCTCCGTCGTCCTTCTCCAAATCTGCCTCTACATCTGAGTTCTCTGCATCGTCTGATTTGTCTCCGTCTTCGTCCTCGGCCTAGTAGAAAGAAAGCATATTATATCAGATTATGTCACAGAAGGAATCATCTCAAAAGATGGAAGTTTTCTCAATGATACTTACATCTGAGTCAACTGGATCATTCTTGGCTTCCTGGTGAGTGAACAAATTCAACAGTTAAATGACATGTTTCAGGTATTTGTTAATTGAACATATTTTTCTAGAGAAAGAACAGAAAAATTACCTCCTCCTCTCTCTTCTTCTCTGCTTCCTCGAATGCAGCTTTCTCCACCTTAAAGGATACATGGAACTCAATCAAAATCAAGTAGATAAAATACGGAGAAAAAGAGAAAATTACAAGAAAGTTTAAAATCTACCTCCTTGTGCTTGCCCCATGTTTCTTCGGTGACCTTCTTTGCGTATTCCGGATCATCAGTAATCAAGACATTGTCAAACAAGGTGCCTGATTTCACCTGATATCCAATAATTTGGGCCATCAATGTATGAACTCATGACAAGGTATATAAGCAGAAATGGTTTGAAAAAAATAGGGAAGTTGTACCTGCCACAACTCAATACCAACATATTTCAATTTGGGGAAAACATAGAGCTCGGGATCATCCTTGAAGTCTGCAAAGAGTTCAAGGATTAGCAACAAAGTTATTCCACATAATTAATGATCGTTGAAACAAAACCGATATTCAAAAACATCGATAGAAAACAACCTGGGTTGTCAATCATTGGTGCCTTCCACTTTCCCTTGTAGTTGGGGTTCTTAATTTTCTGCGAGGAACAAAAATAATATTTAAAATTTTCAAATAAAGAAATAGACAAGGACAAAATATTAATAACATAGATTAGCGTCAAGCAAAAACACCCTACCTTAGGCTCCCATGGGCCTTTGTATTCGGGATTGGGAATGGTTGGAGCCACCCATTCACCATCTTCCTCATCATCCCAGTCTTGGGGCTGAAACAAGTAGCTCGGCTCATTAATAACAGAGTTTCTCTTTACAGAAAATAGCTAAAAAGGAAAAATTCAATAACTACCTTAGTGGCATCAGGATCAGTAATCTCTTTTGTGATGTCATCATACCCCTGTTACACAAAACAAGTGAATTTAAGAATACATATACTCAAGAAATATGTTTCAAATTTTGGATACCATGAGGGATTGATAACTAGGGTATCATTACCTCTGGCTTCTTATCTTCTGGATCAGGAATGTATTCTTTGTCATCCCAATCCTCAGGCTGCAAGTATCATACATAGATACATCAATAAAAATCCACAATCTCAAACATCATTCTTAAATGGCCTCCTCGTTAATGTGCTTTATAGAGAACTTACCTTCTTGGCTTCGGGATCCTTGATCTTCTTTGGAGGGAGGAGGCTCCAATCACTGTACAAACTACCAGTTTGCTTCTCTACATTATCGATGAGGATGCTGTAAGTTGCATCAGGACGAATGATGAAGGTGTAAACATGAGTGAGTTGGTCAGTCTCACAGGGGACTTCCTTCTTGATCAAGTGATTAGTGTCATTATAGGTGAGAATAGCATGCACTTTCTTGGTACTGTAGCCACAGATATCTGGGCCAAACATGATGCTGCAGGCAACAAGAAACCAATAATCATAAAGACAATAAATTATTTGTCATAAACAATTAAAAAAAATAAATGAATAAAAATTGACACTTCACAGGGTTCAGTATTAACCTGTAAGGAGTTTCACCACCGAATTTCTTCTGATCAACATCTCCACTAAGTAACTTCATGTAACCACCACCACAATCAAGCTTCTGTTCGTGCTTGACGGAAAATTGGAAAACAAGAATGTTATCTTTGTTGCTGAATTCAGGGAACTCGGCTGAAATAGCGTAGAATCTGTAGTCTTCACTAGTTTGGATACCTAAGACATCAAAGGAATAGAAAATAAACTAAATATTGCTTGAAAACATTCAAACTTAGTTATGCACTCCGCCATTACATACGGAAAATCCCATAAACAAGATAAATTCACACTAATGTTAAACAATGGACTTGAGAAGAGCTTCACCTTTGTCATTAGCATCTCCGTGCCATTTTCCAGAGGTGTAGTTCCATTCTCCCGCTAAACTTTCGTCTTTTTTCCAGTCAGATTTGACCCACCTATTCTCCCATCCATCTTCAGTATTACCAACAAAAGTCAGAATTAGAAATCAAACCAAACAAAATAGGAACATATGACAATAATAAGAATATAACGCAAGATAGTTCGAGATATCAAGTTCTAAACAAGATTCATAATCCAAAACCTTTGGAAATGTACCACAGAATGATGATCAAAACAATTTATATCGATTTTATACCATAACAAAAGGTTGACGTCCAGTCGACCTAAGGAAATAACAATATCCTAACAACATCCAGCACTGAATTTTCGTTTAAGATCATTGCACAAGCTAGTTCATTATAATGTAATTCATTTCAAGATATCAAAAGCCTCCATCAAAGAGCACCAACATTTTCAACGTATATCAGAAAAAAAAAATCAAGACATTTCTTGATTCTAAATCAAAGAAACACATACAAACAAAACGGATCTACGCTGAATCATATACATTGTGACCTGAACATCAAATTTCACACACTCCCATTTAGATCAGTAACAGATCGAACAAAACAACCGATCCACCACAATCAAACAAATTCAACATGAACAGCATAGACACACGTTCTAAATCCATCATCGTCTAAAAATGCACGTAAATTACGGAGCCAAAAAATGGATCTGGAAATGAAACAAAACAAAGAGGAGAAAGAGAGTGAAATCATACCATCAAAACGCTCCTCGAAAAACACCTTGGCCGAAGCGATAGCAACTAGAGATAGAAGGATCAAGGAGAGCAAATTAGGGTTTCGAACCCTAAACGCCATGGCTAAGGTTTCAAAGCTTCTCTGAGAGAGAGAGATAGGCGAAGAGAAACGAAATTGCGAAGTTGGGGAACGAAATGAGAATCACTGGGGACTATATAGGGGATCGACGTCATAAATTCTCAGTGGATCGAGGAAATAAATTAAAACGAAAATATATTCTGACGTGGAAATTAGTAACCAATAAAAAGATGCCCCATAGACTTTTGTGCTACGTGGCGTTTTCTGATTGGAAACTACACGAATTGTTGGGGTTTCTATTGGATGCCACACGTGTGTAGAGTTGGAATTGATTTCATTGGACTGATCTACATGACCTGGTAAATGTTGCAGGATTGACACGTGGAGGGATTTTATTGGGTGTATATAAAGAAAGTGTGTGGTGGTGTTGTAGTGGATTCCAGCTCGGGATTTTCTACATTCGAGTTTGTAATTTTTTTTCCGTGGAATTATCCAGAGGACAAAATAAATGCCGCTTGAATAATTTATTTGTATAAGTGGCTTCTTTAATTAATTTTAAGAGAGAGATAAATGTATACATTCGGCCAAATGATGGCGATTTTTCTTTCATTTTATACTTTTTTTAATTATATTTATTTTTTAACATATTTTTTATTTTCTAATATTTTTTTTAAATTGCTTTTTTTTTTCCTGAAATTTGACTAAAATTTCAAAATCATTTTTGAGAAATGAAAAACTAAACAAAGAAAGTACAGTTATAAATTCAAATAGGAAGATAGTTTTTAGTTTTTAAATTTTTATTAAATTTTCAAACGTGTTAACAAAGATTAGTTTGATATGGTAGGTAGATTTAAAGGTTCATACTAATTAAAGAAATTTACTAAAATTTGAAATGTTTACAAAAGGGGAAATTTTGCAAATCTAAAAAATTGATAAATTGGGATATGGGATTTGAGATTTGAGATTTGTTATCAAATTGTTAAAATTTGGTCTCTCTATTTTGGGTTTTATTCCATTTTGATCTATATTGTCTAATTTTAGTCCATGTACTTTCAATAAGCTTAAAATTGGTCTGTTTGAAGCTAATTTTTTTTTTATCAAATTTGCTAAAATAATAATAATAATTTTAATACAGGAAAAGACACAATATGAACATACTTCCATAATTTATAGAGAGAAAGTTAATAGAGACTAATTTTTTTAAAAAGAAAAAATAGCAATAAACTAATAGTAATGACCAATTTTTACTTTATTGAAAGTACAGAGACTAAAAATGAACACTTAAAAGTACATGGACCAAAATGGAACAAAGCTCAAAATACAAGGATCAAAATAGTATTTTAACCTTACCAAATAAAAATGAAATCAAAGTAATCAACCAATAAGGTTAAACATAACATGTAGGGGGGTTTCAAAATAATTATGTCAATTAAAAAAAAATCTTCATTAATGATTCGAAATTATGTTAAATCGCTTGAGAAGCAGCTAGAATTATGTTTAAATCTGTAAATCATATAAGTATTTGAAAAATTATAATTTAGAAGAAGAGGGTATTTTTACACTTCAAATTGACAATGTTTTTGAATAATTAAATATAAGAATGGCCTTCTTAAAAGGAAATGGATGCATGGTAAGAACTTTGTTAAATATATAATCCAATTGGGAAAATATATATGGAATTTGAAAATGATTTAATGTGGGATCATGAAATGTTGAGGCAATAAGCAAGAGACACAAAAAGCACCATAGAATAAGATGAGGTTAAATGTTGTTTAGAAATTGTTCTAGGTTGGTTGGCATTCGTTCATATCCCTTTGGATGCTTAAATTGGAAGTCAATAAGAGATTTTCTCTCTCTATAAATATTTATTTCCTTTTTTTTTTTTTGAAAAGTATAATTTTGAGTGGATAGTTTTTTTTTCATGTTAAAATACATTCTAGTCCCTGTCGTTTAAGACTTGTTCTATTTTAGTCTTTGTACTTTCAATCAATTTTAAAATTAGTATCTATTATTAATATTAGTTTATTGTTAACTTTTTCAAAAAAAAAATAGTTCCTATTAGTTCTCCCTCTATAAATTTTAGAAATGTATTCACATTGCATCTTTTCTTAAATAGAAATTATTATTATTATATTACCAAATTCGATAAAAATTAACTTCAAAATAGCAATAAAGACTAATTTTAAAATTTATTGAAAGCACATGAGCTAATTTTGAATATTTGAAAGTACAACTAAAATGAAATAAGCCCTAAAGTACAAGGACCAAAATGATATTTTAATATTTTTTTAGAAAGTACATCATGGGGATTCGAACCAACAAGTTTTTAGAGAAAGCAAAGATGTTTTAACTGTTGAACTATGTTCATATTGGCGAGTGAATTTATTTGATTTTTTAGTTCAATAATATGGGGTAGAGGAATTGAATCCATGGCCTCTTAATCATAAGCACATACTTTATGCAAATTGAGTTATGCTCTTGCTGGAAAATTTATTTGATTTAATGCAACAAATGTGGGATGAAAAAGAAAACGTCTTAACCACTAAGCTATGTTCACGGTGACGCAAGTGGCAAGTAAATTTTTAAGTGAGTAATTTGAAAGCCAATGGGTTTAACATGTCAAGCTAACACCAATTAATGATAAACATTTTATATTATTGAGTAGTGGTTCCTTTAGTATTAAAAACCAAGTTGTTTTTTTTTTTCTTAAAAAAGTTAGGATGGAACAACTATGCAACCCTACTACATTTTATTTTCTAGCATTATCGTCAATTTCGCATGTCGAGTTTTCTCATGCACTAAACTAAACATAAAAACTAAATGAAATTTAACGTTGTAACTAAAAATGTAATAAGCAACCTCTGAGATGCTTACAATTTGCTCTCCCACCTCACCTCAAAGAAGAACAAAAATAAAAGGAGAAAAGTTAAAATACTATTTTAGTCCTTGTATTTTGAGACTTATTTCCATCTTGGTCCTTATACTTTCAAATGTCCAAATTTAGTTCATATACTTTCAATAAATCTTAAAAGCAATCCTTACAGTTAGTTTGAAGTTAATTTTATCAAATTTGGTAAAATAAAAATAATAATTGTCATTTGTCATTCTGAAAAAGACACACACTATGTGAATATCTTTTCAAAATTTATAGAGAGAAGACTAGTAGAGACCAAATTGTCTTTGGAAAAGTTAACCATAAACTAACAGTAGAGACTAATCTTAAGATTTATCATTGGAACTAAAATGGAACAAATCCCAAAATATAAGAACCAAAATGACATTTTAACAAAAAAAAAAAAAAAAAACTAATGATGAACACTATAACCACACTTGATTTTCTAAGTGTCAACTCAAAGAAAACCATAAAAAAGGCCAATTTATATGAAATTTACATTATTTAGCTATCAAGGCAACAACTTAGCCAATTGTTGTTATATATGCTTGAAGATGAGGCCACCATGAACAGCAAAGAATGGGGCAAAAACCAAAGACTCAACAGCCATGAGCTTGATGAGGATATTGAGTGAAGGACCAGAAGTGTCTTTGAGAGGGTCCCCAACTGTGTCACCTATCACAGCTGCCTTGTGAGCTTCTGATCCTTTGGGACCAAGTGCTTTAGCATGTTCACTTGCTCCCGCCTACATTTTATCGATCGAAACCGTTACAAGTGTACCAATCAACTCTAAAAAGAAAGTGTATTTGAGAGTGCTTTTGAAAATAGTGCTTGATGCTTTTTGGAAACATATATATAGAACCATCAAAGTTAACTTTTACAAGTCTTCGAATTTTGAACAGTAATTTCAAATGCAAAATAATCTTAACTTGTGTTTAGAATGATTGAAAATTGTTCCTTTTTTTAGAAATATGGACTTCTGAACAGTGATTTCCAGTGTACAATAACTTTACTTTTCCTAGTCATTCAATCACAGATCTTTAAAATATTTTGAACAATTATGTTCAAAATAGTCTCAAAAACATGTCGTAGTTAAATATTTCCTCCAAAAAAAAACTTCAAAACACTTCGTGTTTTCGAAATTTTCACAATAACCATGAAAAATTTAGTACATAAGTCAAAAGCGGTTTAGGACATCAGAAAAACGCTCCCAAACACATTCAAAGTTAATCTAATGGGAAAAGATTTAGAAAAACAATGTTAAAAGAGGGGGTGGAATAGATCTTACCTCTATGTACTTTTTTGCATTATCCCAAGCCCCACCTGTGTTTGAAGCAGAGATTGCAACCTAAGAAAAGAGACAACTTGAGCCATTCAATTATGGTAAAGCTCATGATGATTGCCACAATAACAAAGGTTGTTTTTCAAGCAAGGTTAAAGCATGACAAAAGAAACTGAAGGAATAGGAAAATGTTACTCATATAATCATAGAACAACTTTCTATAATCTAATGACATGTATATTTATATATATATTTTTAAAAAAAAAGATGTATATTGATCTTGTTAAAAGCTTAGGGTTGGGAAACGAAGCAAGAAATAAACGATAAATACGTCTACATCGTATAAAAATGTGCAAAGCAAAGTTGAAGAATCCATATTCTTGTAGATATTATTAGCAAATGGAAGACAAAAGGGAAGTGGGGGGGGGGGGGGGGTGGGGGGGGGGGACCAATTGAGAAGTATGGATAGAAAAATGGGAGGAACAACAATGTTTCCATTTCTTGTAATGGATGTTCATCCTATTTTTTTCACTTCTAGTTTCCTATTACTTTGTTTTCTATTCTTTAAGAAAGAAAAGCAAAAATATGATTAATAATTAAATTTTGTCATTTTTTGTTTTTTTTTTTTTAGAAAAAGAATGCTAAATTACAAGTTTAGTCCCTAGATTTTTAGAGTTGTGTCGAATAGGTTTCTGAACTTTAAAAAATGTCTAACAAATTCTTTAAAAAATGTCAAATAGATAGGTCAATGATCTATTAGACACAAGTTTGGAAGTTTAGGAACTTATTAGATATTTTTTTTTGTAGTTTAGAGACCTATAAGGTATAATCTTGAAAATTCTTGGATAAAACTTGTATTTTAACCAAAAAGTGAACGTAACTATTATTTCTTGTTTATTGATCTCAAAAAGGCTACATAACAAATAAAGAAAGAAAAATGAGAGAAATTTACTTGAAAATCATATTTTTTTTAAAAATAAAACTTCAGAATTATTACATCATTTTAATCTCTCAGCATATATCATGCATTTTACAAGTATATATATATAAAAGTTAAAATACAATTTTAGTCCATGTACTTTGAATTTCATTCCAATTGTCCTTGTACTTTCAAATATCCAATATTAATCCATGTACTTCCAATAGAGCTTAAAATTGTCCCTATTGTTAGTTTATGATTAACCTTTCTTAAAAAAACAAACTAGTCTCTATTATTAGCCTTCCTTCTATAAATTTGGAAATATGTTCTCATTCTGTCTATTCTTGCATGAAAATTATTATTATTATTATTTAACTAATTTCGATAAAAATTAACCTCAAACTAACAATAGAGATTAATTTTATGATTTATTGAAAGTACAATGACTAAAATTGAACATTTGAAAGTACATGTATTAAAATGGAATCAATTTGAAAGTACATGAACTAAAATGAAACGAAACCCAAAGCACAGGAACCAAAATGGTATTTTAACCAAAAAAAAAACTATAAAGAAGCATTTTTAGCTATGTTTTTTTTAAAAATAGAAACAGTAATAAAGAAACAAAAACAGGGTTAAAAATGAAAAACTTTGGTCTCTACAAAAGTATTTAAAAAATAAATAGCAAGTTCTCTAAGTAGAAACCATCATCAGTACACCATATACAAGTTGAAAAAAAAGAAAACAACACAAAAATATTCTGAAATTTCTCAAAAGTTTTCTAACTGAATGATTAGTTATGAATGTAAGGAAAAGGACATACCTGCACTCCAGAAACAAGGGAACCAGCCAGAAGGCCAGCAAGAGTTTCAACTCCAAAGAATGTTCCAGCAATGAGTGGTGTTGCCAAAACCAGAGCACCAGGTGGGATCATCTCTCTAAGCGATGCATCGGTCGATATCTTGACACAATTTGCATAGTCCGGCTTTGTCCTGCCTTCCATCAGCCCCGGGATAGAGTTGAATTGTCGTCGAACTTCCTCGACCATCTTCAGCGCTGCGCTGCCAACGCTCTTCATCGTCATGGCTGAAAACCAGTATGGAAGCATTGCACCCACTATCAATCCAATGAAGACTTTCGGGTTCAAGACATTGACTGTTTCAATGCCTGCTCGGCTCACAAAGGCGCCGAACAAGGCGAGGGAAACAAGAGCAGCTGATCCAATGGCAAAGCCCTGCCCCAACATAAGAAACAGCAAGTTTTTAAGCAACACGATGCAGCTAGCTCTTAGAATGTTAAGAGAACAGAAACATGATTGTTGAAGAAGTGGCACCTTTCCTATGGCTGCGGTCGTGTTTCCCGCAGCGTCTAAAGCGTCAGTTCTCTCGCGTACCTCGTGGCTCATCCCAGCCATTTCGGCTATTCCACCTGCATTGTCACTTATAGGTCCATAAGCATCAATGGCTAGACCAGTGGCAATGGTGCTAAGCATTCCCAAAGCGGCCATTGCAATACCATACATGGCTGCCAAGCGGAAGCTCACGTAAATGGATAAAGCGATCGAAAATATGGGAATGATGACGGATTTGTATCCGAGAGCTAATCCAAATATTACATTCGTTGCAGCACCGGTTCTACAAGAATCAGCCACATCCTGCACTGGACTGCACAAATGATCTCATCATAAGCATCAAATTTCTCAGGCAATAGGCACAGCACATATCAGATTTCATATCAATGACTCTTTGTAAGCTTGCAAGACTTCCAGTTTAAAGAAGATATTGCTAAATATGAGACCCCCAGTTATGCACGCATATGCAAGGAAGGGTAAAAAAGGGAATTTACAAATTCCGTTAGTTAGTGGGCGCGTGTAGCTTGGTTTGTATGGCTTGTTGGCATAGGAGAGTATGAAAGGTTGCAGGGGGTGGTAGGAAGGGTTATGCTATTTTGTGGGGTGTAGGAGAGATTCCCAACACTCTCGAAATTGCTGCTTGTTCTTATGTGCTTTCATTGTTGTTCTTTTCTTGTTGTGGAATTGATAGCTCGTCTTGTTCTGGGAGATTATCAATAAAACAGTGTTTTCTGGGAATATATATTGTTCTGTTTTGGTTGTGGATTGTCCTTCTTGAGTAATTTGCAGGTGAAGTTGGTTTAGATACCTAACACTAAACTACTACTGTACCTAAAAGCTTACGCAGTTAGGTTAGGGAGCATTTCTTCTTTTATATATATTTTAAACACTCTCTCCTACTCGTTAGCTTGAAAATTATCCTAAGATTTACCAAGCGACTATCAATGTTAACTGAAGAGGAAATGACTTTACAGGGGTTTGGATTTAGGATCTCCTATTCTAATAGGATGTCAGATTACCACTAAACTCAAAAGTAGGTAAAGGGTATGTTTAGTTTTTTTATATGTATCAGGAACTGATATTTCACCTGTAAGCATTGCTAGTGTAATACTCAGTTGTATATCCAATAACAAGTCCTGCCCATAATCCTGTCACAACACAGAAGAAAAGGTGCCTGCATTTGGATGTAATTTTAGTCAGCATACAGACTGATGTTCATGGGGAAACATAGATTCTCGTGATCAGCAATGTCATAGACTCGTACCAGTTCTTTACAACCTTGTCATTGCCGAAATCGTAGAGAGTGAATTTCGAAGGTAAAGCAACAAAGCTGACTAGAGCTACCCCTACTGTCATTAGCACGGTGGATATAAGAAGCTGTCGCTTTAATGATGGTTCGATTTCACTCACTTTCTTAATCTCAATGAGATCAGTTGCAAAAAGTGTAGTTATTAAGCAAATCACAATGCCCATTGAGCTTATAAGTAGAGGGTATGACATGGCTGCATAGTTATGTGTGAAGCCGAAGGATGATACCGACGCCACGAAAAGTGCTGCACAGGTTGATTCTGCATAAGATCCAAATAAGTCAGATCCCATTCCTGCAATATCTCCTACATTGTCACCCACATTGTCAGCTATGACCTGAAAAATAAATGACATATCATCAGTCCGAACGCCTAGACATTCCCACAGTCGAATAGGAGTGAATAATCACAAGGCTCAATGGTGGTGAATTCTCTCTAATAGAAAATAGAGTGACAGGAAGAATGTATAGAAATTACAGCAGGATTTCGCGGATCGTCTTCAGGGATATTCTTTTCAATTTTCCCAACAAGATCAGCTCCAACATCAGCTGCTTTGGTGTAAATGCCTCCCCCAACTCTTCCAAACAACGCCATTGAAGAACCTCCAAGGCCGTAACCTGTGATAGATTCATATAGTCCTTCCCAGTCGTCGCCATAATACAGCTTAAACAAATTGATGGAGGCATATAATACAAGGAGGCCATTGGCAGCTAGAAGGAACCCCATCACAGCACCGGAGCGAAAAGCAACAGTGAATGCTTTTCCAATGCCTTTTCGTGCTTCTAGGCTCGTTCGGGCATTTGCATAAGTTGCAATCTTCATTCCAAGAAAACCAGATAGAACTGAGGTGAGAGCACCAAGGAAGAACGCAATTGTGCTAAAGATGGCATTGGCTAGAGCTGGTTTACACATCTGTCCTTTGTTGTATGTGCAAGGTTCACTTTTGGTGCTGAAGCTCTTAACTGAGCCAAGGAACAGAAAAATGATGGCTCCAAATGCTCCCATGAAAACAACAAGGTACTTATACTGAGTGAATAAAAATGAGGTTGCTCCTGAAAGCAAAGAACAAATAATTCAAATCAACATACTGCTATAACCTAAGAAGCATAGACACTCTAATTTGGCTTACCTGTTCGTGTCAGACACTTGGACACTTGTTAGTGCAATAGATATGTGTTAGACATTAGTTGTAAAAAGTCATGAGATCCAACATTTATTAGTATTGAACACTGGTTAAGCATACTATATAGACACATAATAATATAGGACAATAAGTTTTGAGCGTGAAATATATCAAATCTTTTAAGAGTTTTTTTTTTTAAGTATATAAATGCATAAACTTATTGACTTGGAATTTCCATCTTGTATAAAAATTATGTATATTTTTTAAAATGCCTATTTTAATGAGCTTGTCCTTGCTGTGTACATGTCCTAGATTTGTAAAAAATGATGTGTCACCATATCTGTGTCGTGTCATATCCATGTCTCACATTCGTATCCATGCTTCTCAGGCTATAACTTTTGTAATATTTGGCAACTTTGAAAATTTTAATTTATCTTATCACTGCAACAATCTTCTATCCAATCCTTTGCAGCATATCACACATTGCATCAAATCAAAAATACTTTGAATACATACTCAAGAACATATTATGACATGGGGACTCAAATCCAAGGGGAATTTTGCAATGTGACAGGAGGAAAAAGCATGTCATTATTCTACCTTGATTATCATTTGATAATTCTATACTTTTTCTGTGGGGTAGTTTTGCATTCATGCATATTCTTTTTGTGCTTTTGTATACTTAAAATAAAATGCCAATGAAGGAGATTACTCTTCAATGTTTATTTGGAAGACAAGGATGTCCTGTCATAGGACAACTTTGACAGTGGATATCCAAACAGAGTATGACTGTCTCAAAATGGGATATGGATAAAGCTGTTAAGACTTGAGAATAGATCCTAATCAAGTGATTATCAAAATCTATGTTAGAACAAAAAGGAAAGCAAGAAATTTTCAACACCAAAAAGAGACTCACCAACAGAAATGGCCTTCTGGATTTCAGCACACTTTGCGACAACCTCGAGATCGTCGATACCTTCCTCTTGTCCTCTTTCAATCAAATTGTTTTCTTGGCTTTCATCATCAGCATAGCCAGAAACCTTAACTCTTGAGACCAAAAGCCATTGAAGAAGGGCAAATCCAATACCAAGCAAGGCAGCTGCAGGTATCAGCAACTGTGTTAGACCCTCACTCAAACCTCCCATTTTCAAAGATCACAATGGTTTCTGAGGTTTCTTGGCATATAGAGAAAGAGCCAATTCAGGCTTTGATGTGCAGGAGCCTGAGGCCAATCCCAAAAAGTGAAATTTTCTGAAAAGAAACACAAATCTATTATAATCTAAATTGGCTGGTTTGACCAGAATACTATGGTTGACCTTTTGGGATTTATCAAAAGTTGTGTAAATAACTAGATGAAGAAATGGGAATTTCTGGTTGAACCAATCTAAATGAAACAGTAAAAGTACAGAAAGTTGTTCTGGTAATTGAATGTGACAATAAATTCTCTTTTTACCATTGATCAGCATAAAAAGAGGTCAAGATAACTTTTTATTGGCTTCTGTGGAATATGATTCTAAGTAAAATTAAATAAAAGTCTTTATTTTCCATCTAAAAGTTTATGGTTTGACTAAATTTATATCTATGGAAAAAGCAATTTGCCTTGGTTGCTTGTTGCACCAACCTTATTCTATTGACTCATAACACAAAGTTGGAAGAAAATTTAATTTAAGAAGGAAATCAAACTGAGGTAACTTGATTCCTTCATTGCAAAGTTTTCTTTTGATGGGTTCCTAGATTTGGATATAAAACTTGAAAAGATGAAGTTAGAGATGGCTAGAAATTGGTTGAAAAGAAAGAATTATGGTTTCACAAGCATCTGTTTTGCCAAATTCTATAACAATGATATAAAATATCAGACTGCAGAGGAAGGGAAAAAAAGTCAAACTTTTGTAACTTTCAAAACCGAATCAAGTTGAATTTAAGAAATATTATTTAAGGAAGAAAAAAAAAACTAAAAAAGCTGAAGGTCCAATGACTTCCTCCGTCAACTTCCTTTCCTTAGCATTTAAGGTTCATTCATCTCAAGTTTATTGTCCACTTTATTAGTAAAGTTACATAAATTTATTAGTTAAGTTACATCTATTGTCCACTTTATTGCAACTATTTTTCTTCCAATGTCATTTCTGGTTGTGATTCAAGAAAAATAATTAAAAAATAATAACCCTCTTCCCCTAATTAAATTTAAGATTAATGATTTAGTCGTTTTTTTAGTATAATAAATGTAGAGTATAGAAATTTGAGCCCATGGTCTCAAGGGAAGGAGTACATGTCAATTACCATTGAGTTTTGTTCATGCGCATGTTCCTATAGTTTAAAATCAGTAACATTTTAGTTCCTACTGTGAAAAAAATCGTCTGAACAGTTTATCAATCTAGGCATGTAAAAATCTTATTACACTTGAACAAGGTTTTGCATGGTAGGGACTAAAACATATGGCAGACCTGTATTTTTCTTTTCCTCTTTATTCTTTCAGCCTTTTATCTCATGTGACAAAAGAACCAGCAGTCAAGTTTTATTCCATTACTGCTTCAACATCTATCAATAAAAAGTATATACATATAAAAATTAACATTAAAAAAAAATAAAAAATCAAATACTCAACATGTTTTCTCATTCTTCTATTTATAGTTTATAACCGCATGAACATCTTTACAAATTGTCCTGTCATATTTTGATCACTAAGTTGCACAAATGGGGGAGGGGGAAGAAATAACGATTGAATCTTAACAATGTAAACCAACAACATGCTAACCATAGATTTTTCTTCAGGATTGTACTGTACATCAATTTTATCAATAAATGGCTGCAGAAGATGCATTTCCAAAAAGCCTTGCACAAACTCGTCCGCCTTAGACAAGTATGCTTCTTCTTTCATTTCCAGAACCTGTTATGAGCATCCCATCCTCTCAAATGTTCAGGAGAAACTCAACAAGTTGTTTGGTTTCCGACTCCGCTGATATTTTCGTAGAGACTGTTGTGCTCACAAGAGCTCATTCAAATCTCTGCTTCAATAAGCAGCAGACAAATCAACGAGAAAATGAAGACAGGAAGCCAATGATGCAAAAACTGTCTGTAGTCAGACTTGTACGAATTTAGTGACATTCTTCGACACCGAGGCTCTTCGTATAATAAGAGATATATTTGGTTCTCACTTAACTGTGCCAATGATATTGTTAAGGCATAGTTTTCAAGGATGATGGAGAATTCACTTCTTGTTGTTGGGGCTGCAATGCTTGGCTGGCCCATGATGGTAGAGGAGCCCGTAGTTTGAGAGGAATACCTGTAACAGGGTGCTCAAAATACAAGCTTTCAGCATGAAGCTCATGGCTATCATAAATTTTTCCATTCCACTCTGTAACACCCTCATATTTCACATCTCCTACTATAGGAATTTTGAGATATTGGCAGTGCAAACGGATTTGATGAGTCCTCCCACTCCGAGGTCGTGCTCTTATCAAGATATCATCCTTTTGAGCATCAATATCTATCAGAGATTTCGATTGGACTACAATAGTTTCTTCTTCATCTTTCCTAGATTCTGGAAGTTCCTCCATAGTGCTTTGTCCATTTACAGACAATACTTCAAAATAGGTTTCCATGTCTCTGACTATGGAACCGCCAGGTAAGGAGCGACCCACATCAGCTGCAGCATAGACACGCCAGACCCCAAACTTTGACCTTCCATGACCAGATTTGACGTTGATTTTTTTCCATTTTGGAGCAGAGCCAACGCAGAAGGCAATATATGACTTCGAAACCTTATGGTCAGTAAATGCCTTCACCAATTTAGAAGCAACTTTATGTGACTTAGTTATAACCATAACCCCACTTGTGTCACGATCAAGGCGGTTAGCAAGATGAAGCTCTGGCAGACTGATCTTGATCTCTGCATATGAAGAATCCAAGCAGAGAACAATCCGATAAATCGATAGTGATAGAATAATCAAAAGATGTAATTACCAGACATCGCTTTAGAAAAAAGTTGAACACTTCAGACACATTCAAGCAACTCTCTCTTCAACAACCAGGAAACAGCTAAACCATTTTTATATAAACTGTCTAATGATCAGACTCCCAATGCATCCCCACCTATCATGATATCTATATCACAGAGCACCCCAGAAGACTTTAATACGATATAATTTTATGAGATAACCTAAAGGTTGCTTTGAAAATCTTGTTGAAATTATCATTTTAAAAAGACTAAAGATGGATTTGTCTCTCTTGAAAAACCATTAGACGAGAAGTTTCATGAAAAACAAAAAGGGAAGAGAACTAGAGAGATTTCGTTTTAAACAGCTTAAAACAATGAAAACAAATTCTAGAAAATCATTCCTTGATACAATTCTATGGTAAACAAATTTGAGAAAAAAATCAAATTCCACCCTAAACTTAGCAAGGTGAGTCAATTATGAATTATTACTCCAACTTTAAATTTCATCAAATTGGACCGTACATGTAGATAAGTATTACAATTGTAAACTTTTGTTAGACTTCCATTACATTTATCCACTAATTTCAGCTAATTTCAACAAAACCAAGTTACATATCAATGCACAAAAGTATGATATACAAAATCAATGCACAATATCTATATGGAATAAATCTTTCAAAACTATTTTAACTAATATTCAGCCCTTATATCTTCTTTCTTTACAGCTTCGTCGATATATTTGTAATCCGTTGAAAGCACATGCTAATACCTTTTTACAATTCTTCAAACGAAAGCAACTTAAGAGTTGCACTTGCACCATTTCATTCGATTATCAAATACAAAATTTAGGGTAGAATTCAATTCAACTTGCCAAGTTCAGGTTAAAATCTGAATCTGTCTCAAAAGATTTCTCAAAGTAACACCCAAACACAACCCAATTGCTCCTGGAAAACTCATATGCAAAGCAAAGAGCCCACATAGGCAGATAGTTCAATTACCTCCACTCTGCTGACCAGCCATGGCCGAATCACCGAGAAGACGAGGAACAGAGGCCAAAACGCTTTCACAGTAGACCCCTTGAGGCTTATTGACGGCAATGAGCCACTCGTCCTCGTATATAACATCACTTGCTGACAAAGCAAATAGGCTGGATTTAGAGGAGGCAGCCATGGCTCTGGCGAGCTCCAAGTTCTTGGATATGGCCGGCAATGGAGGCGAGAGTGGCACCGGGTAATTCTCTCCGGTTGTTGGGCTGTTTCCGGTCACCGGCTTTGATGGGTCCGCCATGCTGTTGCTGATTGGTTTGAATCTATGGAAACAGAAGGGTTTTGGGAATTTGGTGAAGGGTTTGCGGGGAATTGAGAAGGTGGGCTGAAGTTCGACGAGGGGGGCCATTTTTGTTATTAAAGCTTGTTTTGGTCCCAAAATTGAATAAAGTTTTGTAAGTTTGACACTTTTCTTGATTCAGAGGTTTTTCTTTTTCGGAAATGTGCCCCTTTTGCGAGCTCCCCTCTTTCTTTTACACGTTTTGGCCTGTTTGGTCCCAAACTATGAGAAAAGTAGAATTTTTTCATAAACTTTATTCGGTAATGTCGATGAACTTTCAAATTTGTAATAATTCAGTTTCTGAATTTTAATATGAAATAATTTAATTCTTATACTTTTAAATTTGTAACAAGCTAAGCTAATCTCTACTGTTAAAAGTTCTATTAAAATTAAAGATTATTTTTATTATTTAACGATTTAGACTTTGTAGCTTATTAACACATTAGGTCCTCAATTAGTTTATTGATCTACCTATATAAGAAATCTCATTAAATCTTAGCAATCATTTTCATTATAGAGACTAAATCGTTAGAAATTTTATGGATTTTTCGTATGGATGACCAACATTTTTTGACCCAAATAAAATATGACTGACTTTCTCAAAATAACGATAAATAACATTTTGCTTACGTCACAGCCAAAGCAAGATGAAAAGAAAACCTGACGAGAGCGAGAGACAAGAGAAACAACACCACCGAGACCCACAACTTCTTCATAATTCACACACACCAACACCACCAAGACTCATAGAACGACACCGAAAATTGCATCGAAATGAGGGAAGAAGGTCACCGAAATGTGGCGCTCACCATTTGCAGCCACTGTTCACGCCGATTGGAGAGGTTATAGTCACCGAAAGTAATGCATGAAGGAGAAAACTCACAGGAAGAACATCGGGCACCCGATCTAGATGCCCGAACTCGAGGGAGACCATCAGCGCTATTGGTCGACACCGAAAATGCGAGAGAGTGAGGGAGTCGTCGAAAAACAAGTGGGCTATGGTGAAGGAGAAGATGCGTGGATTGATTTTTTATCGTCCTCTCGCTTTCGTCCTTTTCACTCTCGTCAAGATTTCTCACTCTCGCGTTCGTTCCTCTCGCTCTAGTTAAGTTTTCTCGTTCTCTCACTCTGGTTGTGACATAAGCAAAATGTTATATAACCTTATTTTAAAAAACGAGGTTATATATTAAGGTCCAAAATTTTAGGTCATCCATGCCAATTAACCAAATTTTAAGGTACAATGACTAAATTGTTACATGTTAAAGTTCAAGGACTAAATTGTTACAAAATTGAAAGTACAGGGACTACATCGTTACAAACCAAAGTTCATGGACTAAAGTGTAGCTTCGGTACAAGGACTACATCGTTACAAACCAAAGTTCATGGAATAAATTGTAACTTGCTGATCGGGTGAACTTTGGGTGAAGAAAGGTAAGTAAATACGTTCAACCCCAATGCAAGTGCACACTGCTGATGCAAGTATTAAAACATGAGTATTTCTGAGTATCGATCTCACAGGGAACGGTGTAACAAAAATATTGCAGAGCAAAAAGTAAAGAGAATTGCAACTTGAAAACTAAAAATTGCAAAATAAGGTAGAGATTGGTGTGTTTGTAAAAACAAAATAATTGCAGAATCTAATTGCAAGTTAAAGTGACAAAGATTGCATAATTGAATTGCAGAATCGAAAATTGTAAGATTGAATAGCAAACTAAATAGACTTGGTAAAAGAAATGAAAATTGTAAAAGAAATTCTTTAGAGAATGGAGGGAAGATCGGGCTCAAGTATGTCATTGCCCTAAGTTGTAAATTGCAAAACCAAGATTGCAAATCTAACCTACTCTACACACAATTGTAAACCAAAATTGTTACTCCTATTCACCTTGAAATTAAATTTTTAGAAGACTAAGTGAGTGACTTATATGTCTATAGTCCATCTATCTTAGATACTTTGACTCAACAATTTTATAGGTTTTGAAGTCTTTAATCTCTATGTCTAGGGTAAAGACTTGGCTTATATCTAAACTCTTGTCTCCATCACTTGTGCAAAATTCGCATATTACTAACCCCGTCGGTATTAGATCTAAGCTTGAGTTGCTACCTTAGTTGATGAACCTAGGATCTCAACGAAATTTTATTCAACACAAGCAAACAATTGAGATGTAGGCTTGGTTTTCATTGTAATTTAGGCTAGATTTACTTATTAGGGAATTCACATCCTTGAACCCCTAAGAAGTTTTAGCTCATATTTAGAGTAAAATAAATCAAGCAAGAACAATGGGCCTTCTTCATTCTAACAAAGGGTAATGTAAAACAGTAGTTTACAATAAGAAAAACAAAACAAAATTCTTTTAAGTCTTCAATTCAATAATAGAAGAAATAAAACATAGGGAATGAAGAAAAACCCATGAAATAAATTTTTTAGAAAATCGACTTCAATTGCTTCATCAATTTCAACTCAATTCCAATGCTTAATACAGTAGGTAAGGAACAAAAAGCATGAAAAATTACAACCCAAAGAACTACAAAACAGAAATTGAATTCAAACTACACTAAGAACGAGCTAGAATAAAACTTGAATAAAACTCATTGTTATCCTTATATTTCAATCGATTCAATCCAAACTATTTCTAGGAAAGAATAAATCATTTCCAACCAAGTTTTCATTTGGATTAGATTGGAAAATCTAAGAAAAAACATAACCAAAAAACTGCAGCAACTCTTGGCAAAAAAATAGAGGAAAACGGAAGAAAAAACAAAGGAAAAAAGGGAAGAAAACCCACGACAATAACTCCAAAAATGCCCCAAAAAAACTACTTCATTCTTCACCCATCTTCTCTCCTTTTGTAGGTCTTCATTAGGGTTGAATAATGCCCAAAATTTGTGTTCAAAATCCCCCAAATCGTGCAGTAATTGAAGATTTCGTATATGGGTCAACTGCATATTTTTTTTTTCCTTTTTTGAATTTTTTCTGCTGCTTCGAGAATTGCAACTTCATCTTGCAATTTTGGTTATGCAATTTCCACAGTTCAGAATTTTTTTCTGCTGCTTCAGAATTGCAACTTCATCTTACAATTTCGGTTATGCAATTTCCACAATTCCTACACACAAGTTTAGTTTTTAAGTTTCTCACCCTAATTGTCTTCATTCCTCTTTCTTCCTTAATTTTAAGAATCTTTCAAATATTTTTCAATGATTTTAAGACAAAACAACAATATTATTTAAGTAATTGGGAGTTAAATAAGCCTTAATACTAAGGCTTATCACTTCCATAAAAGTTCAGGGACTAAAAGTGATTTTTAACCTATAAATTTTGTACAATTATTTTTTAACAATATCATTTAATTAATGAAATGTAATATTATGTGTGTTTTGATTTTAACACACACAAAAGTGAGTTCATGCATGAAGTACTTGAAAATTGTACATTTATCCAAGTTTATATATTGTTTTAATGTAATTATACCATTTCAAGTTTGACAACTTTGAAAACATGTTAATTTTCATAATTTCCAATATATGAATCACACCATTAAAAAAAACCATAAACAAATTTACCAAATTGGCATTCATTGAATTTATCTCATTTAGTAAAATCTCAATCAAGAAACAAACCCTAGAGTGTATATACAAAACTCAATTATCAAAATTATCCTCAACAAAACTCAACTAAGAAAAGGAAAAAAAGAAAAAAGAGAGTAAAATGTCATTCTGATCATAGTTGAACATGTCAGGAATTCGAATCTCGTCTCAACACTATTTATTTAAAAAACATAAATAAAAATAAAAAATATTAAAGGTGAAAGTGATCGTCACACACAATCATATAAATTTATAAACCAACCACAATTTTGCAGTTAAAAGTGGTCGGGTCGAACCACAAGGAGGCAAGTTATTTGGTATTTAATTTGCTAAATTTGGATTAAAAAGGTAACCCCGTTATGCAAGAATTGTAAACATGCTTGAAAATGTAGATAGCGTAAAATTAAACTAAAGCAAGAAAGGGATCAGACAAACTAGGCACCGATTTGAAGCGTCGGGATATAATTTAGTTACACCAATCACAGATAACTAAGAATTGTAAATCATGCTTTGAATGCATCCACAAGCTCAATGGAACACTTGAGAGAGCTTCTAAAAACCTCTAGCGCAGTTTAATTAAACAAGATGCTAATTAAACCCCCAAACTAATCCTAAAATGGGGACGATACTAACTCGAGCCACAGGTCGCAACGTGCCATGCTCAAGACTAATTGTTTAAGCCCTAGTAATTACTAGATTTAATGGGATGCTCAAAATAATCTAAGTGGAAAATTTAAATTAACCCTTACACTGTTTACTTCTTTAGAACTAGATTTTTTAAGTCGTTCACGATCGCATTAAGCTCACAAACTCACCGAACCTAAGTCCTATTGCTACTCAAATTAAGCGCTCTCTCGATAAGTTTAAACGAATTCAAGATTACACATAGCTAGGCTAAGTGATAAGCCTTAGTATTAAGGCTTATTTAATCTCCAATTGCTTAAAATATTCTTGTTTTGACTTAAGACCAATTGAATTTAGTTGAAAGATTGCTCTAAATGAAGAAATAAATAAGTATGATGGTATTCGGGATAGAATTCTAAATAAATTAATCTTGTTTGCAGGAAATATGAAAATTGCAAAATTGTGATTATGCAATTCTAGACAGCAGAAGAATTCAAGGAAGAACGAAAATTCATGCGCAAAACCCATATATGGAAAGCTTAATTACCACATGAATTAAAGGAATTGGAGCACGAAATTTGGGCATTCTTCAACCCTAATGAAGGTCAATAAAGGGGGAAGAAGAGGAGGAGCTCTGGGATTCGATTTTAGGAGGGATTTTTCGGCTCGTGAGTTTGACGAATGCGAGTCTCTATTTTTCTGCAACTTTTTTTTCTCTGTTTTTACGAAGAAGTTCAGCCTCTGTTTTTAATTCTCTTCAATTTTTTCTTGTATTACTGACCGATGTTGGCAGTACAACTTGGATATTCATTCGATTTCTACTTTTATATTAAATTTTAGTTTGGTTCCGTTTTTGTTTTATGAGTTTCATTCGGCCTCTTCTTTGTTCAGGCTTTATATTTCTGTACCAAGTTGTTTAATTTTAATTCTAATTCGTACTCCAGTATTTCAATCCGATTCAAGTGGTACTTTGATTGTTAAGATTGATCTATCTCCTAGGAATAGCGAGAAGATTTGGTTGATTGGAATAGAGAGAGGATTCATAGAACAATTATCAACTTTACCTCTGTTTTTAATTAAGTCTATCTTCTGCTTATAAAGGTTTCATGGGTTATTTGTATATTTATAAATCTATCGGAATTGAAGGGGGAAGGAAGTAGAATTAATTGATGCTATTCTCTGTTTTTAATACCAATTGCAAATATTCTTGAAGTTCTTGTTTATTATTTGCCCAGATTTGCATTTAAAAAAAAAAAAAGCTATTGTCTTAATTGTTCCAATAAGAAGTTGTTTAGAATAGAAATTTTGCATTAATTCCATCAATTCCACTTTTCATTAGCAATTTATTTTACTCTATAATATGAACTTTTCTTCAAAAAATAGTTGTAGGATTTTTACTTTTAATAAGAGCTAAAACTTCTCTGGGGGTTCAAGGATGTCAATTCCCTAAGAAGTAATTGTAGCATAAATTTCAATAAAAACCAAACCTACACTTAAATTGTTTGCTTGTGTTGAACAATTTTCCGTTGAGATCCTAGATTGATCAAATAGGGTAGCAACTCAAGCTTAGATCTAATACCGACGGGGTTAGTGATAAGCGGATTTCACACAAGTGATGGATAAAAGAGCTTAGACATAAGTCAATTCCTTA
Source organism: Trichosanthes truncata (assembly GCA_033996785.1). Taxonomy (NCBI): domain Eukaryota; kingdom Viridiplantae; phylum Streptophyta; class Magnoliopsida; order Cucurbitales; family Cucurbitaceae; genus Trichosanthes; species Trichosanthes truncata. The sequence goes on along the minus strand of JAWPNB010000004.1, from coordinate 37,186,129 downwards.
CCCTAGACATAGGGATTAAGGACTCCAAAATTCATAAAATTGTTGAGCCGAATTATCTAAAATAGATGGACTATAGACATATAAGTCACTCACTTAGCCTCCTAAAACCTAAATTCAATGTAAATAAGAGAAACAATTTTGGTTTACAATTGAGTGTGGAGTAGGTTGGAATTGCAATTTTGGCTTGCAATTACAACTTAGGGCAATGACATTCTTGAGCCCCATATTTATCTAAATTCTCTTTGCAATTTCAATTACTAAGTCTGTTTAGTTTGCCATTTCTAGATTCTGCAATATTTGTTATTCCAATATTGTCATCTCTCGATTCTGCAATTTTTATTTTGTTTTACCAACAAATCATCCCAACATTATTTTTGCAATTTTAGTTTTCTAGTTGCAATCTTCCTTACACTTTGCTTTACAATATTTTTGTTACACCATTTCCTGTGGGATTCGATACTTGGTACTCACATACCATTTTATATTACTTCGATCGCGTGCGCTTGCGTATACACCGACCACTAAGCATGCTCGACCCCATATAGGGTTGTTAGGCCTACCTACGAATAGACTTAAGAATGAAAATAAAGAAGCAAAAGACATTCAAAGCAGTAATTTGAATGTAATAAATGCATAACCTCATGGCGTTACAATGTGAAATCCCGACGATCTCCTCCGAATCGGCGTTTTTGCTTAGCCAGAATTCGTTTGCATCAATCCCAAGGCCATAATACAAGCCAAAATAAAATATGGAAGCAAAAGCTATCTAAAATAGTGAAAAATAGGGGAAGAAATCGAGAATGGGGGCTGAAAAAGGCTGGAGATTTGCCCTAAAACGGAAAAAAAAACGCTTATATAGAATTTGCGAGAGCATCGAGACGCTACAGGCAGCGTCTCGACACTACTCTTAATCAAACCATCGTTGAGGGGGGCTCCCCGCAACGTTTTGGGACACTTACTATTACAACGTCGAGACTTTGTCCTGCATCCGAGGCTACTGTCTTGCAACGTTGAGCAAGGCCTCTGTCTGGCATCTCGACGCTCCTCAAGGGCATAATAGTCAATCCTTCATGTCTTTTCGCTCGGGTGTCCGATTGACCTTTGATTTTGCTCATTTTGACCCCGTTTGCTCCAAATTACTCCTTTTGCTCAAATACCTACAAAATGGGCAATTAAACACATAAAAACTATTGAACTGAAGCGAATTAAGCATAATAATATAGGACTATTTTGGTTCTATCAAAAGGTTTGTTTGAAACGAATTTCTAAGTGCTTAAAAAAATATCTTTAAATGCTTAAAAAGTCATTTCAAACAAGCCCTAAATTATAAGTTTAATCAATAAACTTTTATATTTGTGTCTAATAAGTTTATGAACTTTCAAATTGTCAAATAGGTCCATGAATTTTCAATTTTGGGTTTAATATGTCTCTAGCATATTGAATATTTTTAAAAAAAATTATTAAATCTATTAGACATAAAATTGAATTTTGTGTCTAATTGAAAATCAAGGTCCCGTTTGATAACTATTTGGTTTTTTTATTTTTCAACTTTGAAAATTAAGTTTTAAAACATTACTCTCACTTGTAGATTTCTTTGTTTTGTTGTATACTTTTTACAAATGTTTTCAGACTCTAAGTTAAAATTTGAAAACTAAAAGAGCTAGGCTCCATTTGATAACCATTAGGTTTTTTACTTTTAAAAATTAAGTTTATAAACACTACTTTTAGTTTTACCTATGAGTTTCTTTGTTTTGTGGTCTACTTTCTACCAATGTTTTAAAAAACCAAGCCAAATTCTAAAAATAAAAATAAAAAAGTAGTTTTTAAAAATGTGTTTTTGTTTTTAGATTTTGATTAAGAATTCATGTCTCTTTAGCAAAGGTGAAAACTATGATAAAGAAATTGTTGAAAAACAAGCATAAATTTCAAAAACTAAAACTAAAAACCAAATAGTTATTAAACGGGGCTCTAATTTTTAAAATTTGGCTAAGGATTCAAATGTTTCCTTAAGGAAAATGAAAACTATTGTAAGAAATTGTGAGAAAACAATTATAATTTTCAAAAACTAAATGATTATCAAACGAAGCCTAAACATTTGAATTTTTGTGTTAATAGGTTCGTGAATTTTAAACAATACCGAATAGGTCAAATACATATTAAACATAAAATTGAAAGCTTAAGACATATTATACAAAAAAAATTAAAGTTTAAAAAATTACCAATTACTTTTTATAGTTAATGGACTTATTAAATGAAAAATTGAAGGTTCAAAAACTTCTTAGACATCAATGACATGTTTACCAAAGTGTAATGAAATTAATGTAAACGTAATGGGACTGTGTTGCAAACGTAATTGATTCACCCTACAATGAAATTGAATTCCATTTGACCATGTCTACTACGTGCACCCTGTAATCTTAATTGGGCGCGTTTCCATCATGTCTGATTGCCAAAGTGCCCTCGAAATAATAAAAAAATGAAAGAAAAGACGCTTCGGTAATCATTGGCGCTTCTACTATGTGTGCCTTTTTGATATTGATATCGATATCGATTCCTTTGTAAATCACGATTTTGATATCGATCAATCGAGGTATGTCAATCGTGATGTCGTTTATGTTATTGACCACGATACCGATTGAGGTATATATGGATTTAGATATCGGTACATGACCTTCTGTAATGCCCATTGAGATCAGTACGTATCTGCTCGAATGGTGCGAGATCGGTAACACGTAATCAAAATTATGATATATGGAGTGGGGCCACTTGATTCCCATTACAAAATGCGATACAATGCATTCAATCATAATCACATGGGCCCCACATTTTTTATTTCCATTGGTTCATTATGATTGCACGAACGTAAACATGCCCTAAGTTTAGGGTTGTAGTTGTAATTTAACACATAAAAGAATTTCCCTCCCCCACGCGCGGAGCATGTATGTACGTATCCGATATATTTGAGGACCCGAGTTAGAACAAAGAAACTCTCATCGAAATTATTCTGGCGGTGGCCCTCAGAATAAACCAACGAGCAGGTGCGAAAGATTTGTTTGATTTTTGAAATAACCCATTTACTTCAATCATTTATAATGTTTCTGTAAGATTTCATCTCATCTGTTCTCTTCCGTGTTTGTTTCAATCGAAATTTTTGTTTGCGCGGTCGAAATTTTGCCTTTTTCAAAACATTTGAAATCGTGGGGTTTCATGATTATGTCTGCTCTTTTCTGGGTAGAAAGCATTTTGGCATGAAATTTCCAGTATTGAAGAGTTTCGTTTGTTCTGAATTTTTGCCGTTTTGTTCGTAGGTTTAAGATTGAAAACATCTCTGTTGCGATTTTGAAGTGAGGAGAAAAAATTTAAGAGAAAAGGGGACAGCGGAATCGAGAAGGAGATTCATGAATTCGTCTTCAGTAATAACTCCAGAAGATGTGTTGGAGTCGCTGATGAATGATGGTACTATCGATTCGCTCAGGTTGAAGATCATCAACCAGCTCAAAGCCAATGTCAGTCTCGCTCCCTCCATAATCCTGTCTTATTTTCTTTTGGTGTCAAATTGACACCAATGAACTGATCCAACTATGTAATCTCTAGCTCACAATTAGCACATCTGGGATGTTTGACTTGTGATTTTGATAATCCTAAGATTACGAAGTTTGGGTGAAATAAGTTGTAGAAACCAAGTTGGCTTATGATGTAGAAGGCCTAGATTTATATAACATGAGTTTATTTAGTTGGTTGCATTAACAAATTCGTAGTCTAAGCAAGCTCACATACCAAACATATGTTCAATTTCAGTTACACAAGTCTAACTTGTGAACCAAATACCCTATAAGAAAAGTTTAAGTTCTTGGGGGACTTGGAGCTATGTCAACTGAATCGTTATCTCTAGTGTTCTTAGGAAGTAAAGTTATACATTCTCTGATTTTAGCCAATGTCGATGGGGTGTCAATAGCTGATAGTATCTGCCCGTGCTTCTATTGGGAATTCATGGCCAAGTAGTTGGATTGTGATCTGTGCTTTTCTGTTGGGACAATAGTTTGTAAGAAAAATTTTATGTTTTCTTGAGCTTTGTGTTGTTCTATTAGTTTATCCAGCAACTGTTTGAATTTGGATTTTATAAGGTGATACTGTGATAGAATAATCTTTGAAGCTTTCTTTTCCGGCTTGGCATTTGAAGAGTCTCTCACTTATGTGTATTTTCCTTGTTGCAGGAGGAGCTTAAGAATACCACCATTAAAATGGTAGAACAGAGCAAAGTCCTCAATACCCCTGGGGCAGAGAAACAGACCAAAAGAGAGTTATTCGATGCTCTTCGACAGGAACTCGAGTCAGTATTATTTCTACTTCATTGTTTTAATATCTCTTACTTCCCCACTCTCCCCTCTTCTTTGTTCACTTTTCTTGTGAACTGAACTCAATACGAGGAAGTACTTAAATTTCATCACAGCATGGTCTTTTCGATTTGTTCAAAGGATTGCACACTCAGTTTTTAGTTTTTCCATCTTGTGAGATCTGTTATTGAAGCGTACTCAAGTTACTACAATTACATATATTTTGAATGAAGAGAGTTCTTTGTTTCCATCAGGAACAAAAACTTTATTAACAATAAATTATTGCAAAATAATTGAAGAGAATACTGCATCCTGAAGCTTAAAGAAAAGCAGATTATGTATCCTCATATGTGTTTACAGTTCCAGAATGTTGTACACCATCTGGAATGTTCGTGATGATTATCTGTTTTAAAAGAATTCCTCTCTCTCTGTCTCTCTTTTTTTCCTTTTTTCTTTTTCTACTAAATTGTGCATCTGTTTGAACGCTTTGCTGACAAAGATGTAAGTGAACAAATGACTTGATACATTTTTAAGTTCCTGACAATTTAATTACTCTTGGATGTTATGCAGAGCACCGGTGCTTGAGAAAGCCTCTAAATCTGTTTGGGAATTGATTTTGGACAACAATGGATTGGGCAAAGAAATAAACGACACGGTCGAAAAAGTATTTTGTCGATTGAGTGGCAAGGAACCTCCATTGTTTCCTCCTCAAAATGGGGATATGCCATCAGTCAAAGAAACCGAGAACGATAAAGGGAAGGGAAAAGAACCTGAAGATGATTATCACAAGGAGAAATCACACTCTGTTAGGAAAAGGAGTTTCAATGACATGAATGACAAAGAGGAAAACAATGTTGCGGATGGAGCTGGTGAAAATCTAGCTGTACCTGAAGAACATAGTAGGTCGCCTTAGTTGAGTTTGAAGGACAGGAATCACATCACGAACCATGCTGTGACGACGAATCTTGCAGGTGTAGTCTGCAATCATTGATTCGAGCTTTTCCAACTTAATCTGATGAGCATGGCCAGTGTCAAACACGAATGAGATCTGACACTCTGCACGCCACACGCAATTGATGGGAGTCGAAAATTTTTGTTTGTGTGGATGTGTATGAACACTTGCATGATCTTTAATGTTATGGTTAGGAAATAGGATGGTTAGTCGTGAAAAACTAGTTTCTGTAATCTAATCTACCCATGTCAATGCTGGGAAAAACAATATAAACATTGATTGGTGTCGTTGTGCAGTACTCAGTAGATTATATCACTGATTCAGTTTTCAAGAATCTGTTTTTTTTTTCCCTTTTCTTTTGTGAGTGTTGTGTGCTCTACTCTGATTTGTGTTGAATTAGATTTGAATTCTAACTTCAGTTTAAACTAGATTTCACTGGTGGTTCATCTTCATAGGCAGGCTGGTTTATAGGTTAAGAGCCCAGAGAGTTTTTAAGTGAAAAAAAATGTTTTTAAGCCTTTAAAAAGTCATTTCAAACCGTCCTTATTTAGAGTAAGTACCTTATGCAAGCTCTACACGGAATGCTATAGTACACAGATCCTTCAAATTTGTGGTTAAACTATGATCTTACAATTGTAACGTAACTATTGTGTATTTAATTACTTTAATTACATCTTATATTTAATTTATATTATTTATTTGTGAATAAAATATTTACATGATATGTCTATTAAATAAAGTGATATGTCTATTAAATAAATTTTTATTTAGTTAACCTGATGCAATAAACAGCTAGGTAAACTTACTGAAAGAAAATGATAAGTTAGCGAAGTGAAGAAGGCATTCTAATTCTTTTGTTTATTGATGAGGCAATACTTGGATTTGAATTGAAAATCAAGGTACTGCTCGGCCATGTCATCAAAAGGTACAAAATATTGGATCGGCTCTACTCTCATAGTATCTACCTTTTTTTTTTTACAAGTGTTCATAATATATACTAAATAGAAATATAATCTAAAATTAAAAATATGCTTAGAATTTTTTTTTAATAGTTTAGCACACAACACTTACAACCCAACAAGTCATTCATTAAATTTGGGATATGAACAGTCCAAAGAAACTTTCATGTTGCTAATATACTCAACCTAGAAAGAATCAGAAGAGAGGAGTACACTATGACAGAAATATTACATTTATTTAAAATAATGTTCATAAATATTACACTGAAAAGAGAGAAACAGGTGGAAAAAAAAATGGGTGATGTAAATAATCAAAGCCTCCCTCCATCAATGGAGACATTTAAATAATACACTGGGCAGTTCTCATAAATAAAGTCATGAAGAAACCCAGATGGATGTTAAATCTAAAGTATATGATTAAATATGAAAACCTTATTTTTCCTCAAATGCCAGGTTGAATATCTGGCTGTACTCATCCACAAAATGAACATCAAGACCTTCTTTCACATTGGAAGCAAGTTCATCAAAGTCCCTCCTGTTTGCAGAAGGGAATATTATTGTCTTTACATCACTTCTTCTTGCAGCTATGGTTTTCTCCTTGACCTGTAAAAACAGCACAGGAGGAGAAGCAATTTGAATAGTCTGATGAATGACTCAAACCGACTAAATGGACTAAAACCAAACCGAACTTGACAAAATTTATCTAAATCGAACTGATGGACTGTTTTTTAGTTTTATACTTCATAAAATCAAATCAACCAACAAGTATATTTCAGACCAACCAAACCATCATTTTGATTAGTTTCACCAATTTTTTCAGTTTTTCTCAACTCCTGCTAGGACTCTGATTTAAGCTGTATTCTCCAAATTTAGGATGTTGGCATGAAAAAGAAATTATAGCAAGTGCTAAGAATTCTTCAACTTACCCCACCAATTGGAAGAATTTTTCCAGTCAAAGTTACTTCTCCAGTCATGGCTAGATCCCTTTTGACAGGCTTCTTCAAGGCAAGTGACAACAGAGATGTTATCATGGTGCAACCAGCACTCGGCCCATCCTTGGGCGTTGCTCCAGCAGGAACGTGAAGATGAAGCTTGGTATTTGCAAAGAAGGGGTTATTTGGCTCTATTTCGAGCAATATAGCTCGGGCAAGTGTGTGAGCAATTTGCGCACTTTCTTTCATGACATCTCCAAGCTGACCAGTCAGATGGAGTGCCCCTTTCCCATCTCCTTGCTCAACGTGAGTGGTTTCTATGTAAAGAGTGGAACCTCCCATGGCGGTCCAAGCAAGCCCCATCACAACTCCAACCGGTGTCTGGTCATAAATCCGGTCTGCATGGAAAACTGGTTTCCCCACATAATCAGCTAGATTTGACGAGTCAACAAGCACTTTCTCAATTTCGTTGGCGACTTCTGATTCATCCTGCCAAAGGCATGAAAATTTCAGGACATGAAATCAAACTTGGAGCAAGGACATGACTTTGGCAGTGATATTGCTCAAGTAACTCCAATTTGGTTAGATTTGAGAGTCAAGCTATATTTCACTCTCCCATGCAGAAAAGGGGAGGAATTCCAGCTACATTTACATGGATGATGAACTTATATTTCTTAAATACCTTGGCATCCACAGGTTGATTGGGATGAGAATCATCAGCTAGAAGATCACCAGATATCTTCTCGGCTTCAGCAGAGGATTCAACCTTTTGTTTTTGGCTACTTTCTTCGATCAATTCACTATCACTCTGATTCTCGCTTCCACTACTATTTTGACTCGATTCATCTATAAGTTCTAGTTTTTCTTCATTAGATTCAACAACCTCCGCTGGTGCAGGTTCATTTGATGCTCCTTGTCTTACAAGATGAAGAGCAATCTGCCACATTACAAATAAAATTACATGGTAAGGTTCTTTATCCTGTGATCCATGCAACAGCTCCAAGATGTATCACAGAAAATTCATAAAAGTACAATTGGTTTAGCACAGAAGATATCTTATGGCTCGTCAAAATTCCATTAGTTTCTGTTATGAAATAAATCTCAAGATTAATCCAAAACCTGAGTACTTTCACAAACCTTGCGATAGATCTTTTCGATGTGCTTCTGGAGATTTCTGACCCCTGCTTCTCGGCAGTAGTTTTCTATGAGACCAAGAAGGGCAGCATCAGTCACTTCGACCTGAAATTAGTTGGAATTATACATTTTTCATAGCATCCTTTAGTTACAGGTGCCTCAATGATAGAGAAAGAAAGAGACAGACCTGTTCAGGTTTAATACCACACGCTCTGCGTGTAGCTTTCTCCAAGTAGTCTCTTGCTATGTGCATCTTCTCATCGGTAATATATCCAGCAATGGCAATGACTTCCATTCTATCAAGAAGAGGATTGGGTATCATTTCAACAACATTTGCCGTGCAGACAAAAAGAACCTGCAATAGACATTTCCAAATGGTAAGCTACTTTTGGTAAAACTTGTGCCCCAACTTCACATGCTAACTTCCACTTAACAGAATTCTACAAAATAAATCTTATGACCAACAGAGAAATTTATCACCTTAACCCACCTTTGAAAGGTCAATTGGGACATCAAGATAATGGTCCAAAAAGTTAGCATTCTGCTCAGGATCAAGAAGCTCCAACAAAGCACTAGCAGGATCTCCAGCATGTCCTCCTCTTCCAAGCTTCATGAAGCAAGATAAATGGTAAAAAGAAGGTCAAAATTATCAAGTCTTTCAGTTAGAGAGAGAGAGAGAGAGAGATGTTTTAAGATCAATCAGACCATCAGACCTCCAAATACCTTGTCTATCTCATCAATCAGGACAAGAGGATTAGCAGTTCCAACATTTTTAAGACACTGCACCATCTTTCCTGGCATTGCACCAATATAGGTTCGCCGATGACCCTGGATGCAGTTTTGTGGTTAGTGTACATGCAATAATTTTACAACTGTACAAAGATACAGGTCAAAGAATAAGCTTAAGTACCTTAATTTCAGCAACATCAGCTAATCCTCCAACAGAAAATCGGAAGAATTTACGATTTAAGGCCCGGGCAATTGAACGACCAATGCTGGTTTTTCCCACTCCAGGTGGACCAGAGAGACAAATGATTTTTCCTGCCATGTAGTAACTCACTTGTAAACAAATTAACAAATTAAAAATACAATTATTTGTTTCTTTAAGATAAAAATAAAATTAATATTTCTTAAAAAAAAGATAAAAATAACAGTTAGTTGTCATTGATACATGTCACAAACAATTATCCAATCTGTTTGTTTCAGCATCACTGAGAAATAAAAGAATAATAATCAAGCATGATTCTGTCACATCGTTCATCTGAAAATCATCAAGTATATCAAAGCAACAAAGCTGATTTCATTGGACATCTAACTAGACAATAATAACGTTATAAAGAAGAAGAAAGACATCAGCAAGCCAGCGAAAAGTATGAAAGAAGAGAGTCAACAAGCATGGAATGGAAAGAGAACTTCTTTATCATCATAGTATGTCTTTTTACCCACAATCAGAAAACAAAAAGGCATAAAAACCTTGTGAACTTCCTCTGAGCTTTCCAACAGCAATAAATTCGAGGATTCTTTCCTTGACATCAGTTAATCCATAATGATCTTCATCTAGGATTTTTTGTGCGCCAAGGACATCAAAATTCTCATCACTGCAGTTGTAGTGTAAAATAAGTGAAAAATGTCTCATTCCCCATCATTGCATCAGCAAATCACGAATGTATACTGCACGTGCAGAGGTTGAAATTCACAAACCTGTAAACTCCCCAAGGAAGTGCAGTCAACCAATCCAGATAGTTTCTTGTAACATTAAACTCACTCGAACTGGCCTCCAATAGCTGCAGCTTTGTAAGCTCTTCTTCTATGACTTGCGCCACATGTGGGGGACATTTGTCTTTGTTTGGTTCAAGTCTTTCTCTAAACTTCGCTGCAGCAGAAGTAAAATATTAGTGTAACTATAATAGATGAAAAAAATAAATGAAAAGCAAATCCTAACATCGTCCTTCCAGACTGCATTATTGTATTGATGCTACCAACAATCACCACCATAACATTTTCAAGGATGAGAGTACATCTGAATTCATTATTAAGCATGTTTCCAGACATTCAGTAGGTCTTCCTATGATGATAAATGAAGGTTTCAGGATACATCATTTTTAATTTTTCAAATCTTCCACACAAACTTATTTGAGAGACTTTATGACCAACTCACGTCTAGGGTCATCAACCTCTTGCAGACGTCTTCTTAGTGGTTTATTCAATTAAATACCGAGTTAGTTCACAGGAACTCCCCATGCAATTTATATCAGGAATGTATACAGACCTAAATAGAAACATCACTGGCAAGTTTAAACATGGGCTCACGGAGAAGAGGCTAACCTGAAAGAGCTGTTTTGTCATCTGTCTCAAGTCCCAGCTCCTGAACATAGACATTTGAATAAACTCTCAAAAGTTCGAAACAAGAGGAAAGCCACACTAGTAACAAGTTACTAGTAAGTGGACTACATTAGCAGATTGGTAAAGATGTGATGATCAAAGTGGTACAAACCTTTTTAATGGCTTTAAGTTGCTCGTTCAATAAATAACGACGTTGCTCGCCACTTATCTTCTCCTCAATTGCCTTTGCTATAGATTCCTATTTTAACCATTTAAAGGATAATATCAGCAAGCCCAATCACCTTCAATATATTAAAAGGAGGAATATTTGTGAATCCAATTGAAAATTTTCAAGCATATATCCCTTCTTCCAATCACTCTTATCACATTGATAAATAGCACCAATAAATGGAAGTTAACAGAAAATGGATACTTGAGAGATCATAAAGTTTTTCTATTTTCATTCTTGAGGAAAGAGGATCGCACAGATTGGGTCTGGAACCACTTGGCTCAGAGTATGCAATTCTAATAGACAACCTTAGTAATTAGGAATTAAAACATATTCATTTAGAACCTATTTTAAAACTAAAACCTCTACATGCATTTGCACATGGCAATAGACTAGTCTTATACATTGTTTAGAATGTGAAATATCAAGAAAATTTCACGACATACCTGAATCTTGTTTATTTCCATCTCCTTCTTCAATAATTCAAGTGTAAGTTTTAATCGTTTATACACCTAAATCAGAGGGAGAAAAAGAGTAAGACAAGCAAATAGAACCAATAAAATAAGCTGCAAAGTTGATTGATTCTAGACTGCAACAAGTTAAATCTTTGACACAATCATATCTAAGAAGACGATTAATTTTTTTGCCTTAAAACGTATATAAATCTATCTTCCCAAGGATGTCACGCAACCCAATATATCTACCAAAATTTTTAGAGGAGTTTGTCAAATATCTGCTTACGTCTAATTCTTCAAGCACTTCCTGGCATTGTAATTTATTTGCTCCAGATATTGCTGCCCCAAAATCTGCTAATCTTGGAAAATTGAAATCGCCAATATGCTGCACATCACGAGGAAAAAATCAGAATCAAAGTAAAAGTATCCTGAACAGCCACATATTACATATGGCCAACGTTTGAAATGTAAATGGCATCTGTCAAATATCTGCCTACATCTAACTGTTCAAGTATGCTTGGATTGTTTTTCATGTTTGGGATCTTTTTTTTTCTTTGATTTTCTGTTTTTTTCTTTGTTTCTTTTTCTCTCTTTTTTGTGGAGGGGGTACCTGGGTGTATGTTTGAACATGATCCCTCCAAAGGGAACTGGTCTTCAAAACATCCCTCAGGGTAGATATAACCTCAAATGAAGTTGCCTTTATAACATCATCATCTTTGTTATAAGGTTTATCCTGAAGAAAAGTGCAATAAAAATTAGCAACACAGAATGATAAAATCCATTCTCAAAAGAATTCTAATGAGAAATGTGGAACCACATGCCTTGAGATGATCAACTTTCACAGTTAGGGGCTCCTCACTAACCTATACAGAAATCATAAGTATTGTCATTTATCAACTCAGTAATTCGCACAATCAAATAAAAACCTGATACATAAGCATTAAGAAAATATATATTACAGCACAATCTAAGTATCTTTTAGGGGTCAGATAACAAATGGCCAGGGCAGAGAAAAGGCAGAATGCCTATGTCTTAAATTATTCCTATTACCATCTCTGTAATTCGGAGTCTCCTGTGACCAATAAGCACCACCTGGTCTCCTTGGATACTTGAAATCTGAAATGACAATACAGAGCACATAGAATCAACTCATTATGAACTAAAACATGAGGGCTTCATGCTGCTAAAGAAAAGGGACAAAAATTAACACAAGTACCTGAGCAAGTGTGCCAACTTCATGAAGTCTATCATATAATTCTTTTCCTTTCAAATCACTTATATTTTTTTCTGTCTCAGTTCCAGATACTAAACTAGGATCGGTTCCTGGTTCGTCCTTAAGAAGGAAGGTACCAGCATATGGAGCTTGCCTTCTTCTGCTTTCTTGCAGAGCGGCCAACAGTTTAGGATCCTGCAATATATCACACATCTCAAATCCCTTATCCGTAAACAAGTCAATGCCGCCAATAAGTTGGTTCAACTAGCAGCATAAGAACTGACGCAAAATTCAATTATAAACAGCACGATACCAACACCACCAAAGAGAACTAAAAGATTAAAATACATGGCAGCACTTCAACTTAAATGACAAAGCAGTGTAGTCCAATCGTGCCAAGAACATGTGATACCTTCACATAAATTGGCATGTAGAATCCAGGAAATAAAGGCCTGTGTGGCAATGGCAACGCCAAAACCTGTCCAAAGAATGAACAAAATTATTTATCTTTATTGTCAAGAAACATTTGGGATCAGTCAAATTAAGTATCAAACCGAACTAAACCAAGTATAAAACTTTTATTGCTGGTGATACGAAGTGGAAGGTTCCACCAAAATACTACTACAATATCTAACTTGGTCTAGTTCAACCTCCCAAGCTCAAATATGTCATAATGATGAAGTATTATCCTTTTTTTTTATTCTTCTGTTTTTCTCTTCAACCCTTCAGCCAAGTTAACCACCAATTAAAACACCAAACTCAATCCTCACAGTACTCAACATCACTGGCATTTTAAAATTTCCTACTCCCCATTCCTCCCTCTCCAATTGAACAGAAAAATCAATACAATGAAGGGAGAAAAGAACAATCATTCTCCTTTTCCCTTGCTTTCCTCATCCACACGTCGAGTAAAAATTAAAACTCAATACCAACCGTCAAATAGTCCTCCGGTCGAGGATTCGTCGGAATGATAGCAGACGAAGATTTCGACTCAGTATCCTCCGCCCCGGCCTCCTCCGCCTGAGACTCGATTTCAACCACCGGTTGCGGCCCATCACTGGCATCGGAGCAAAAAAACGCCCGACCACTCAACCTCGTGCTTCTCCCTACCAACCCTCTGAGAGACCCAACAAGAACCCTAACCAGAGGCGATTCCGGCTCGGTCGCCGGCCGGAGACTCGGGGCCAGGTTGTGGAGGCGGCTCCGGAAGCATGAGGAGTTCACAACCTTCAACATTGAATGGGAATTGAAAGACTACCTAATTTCCTAATGGAATTCTTGAAGTGGGTCTCAGTGATTGTGCTAATTCGGATGGTGGTTCTGATCGGCAACCGCCATGGACGGGGAAGAGCCCTGCCGAAAAGAGAGAACCCAAAACGAAGTAGGTTGGTAATGTTAAAACCCTTCGTAAACCCTTGGTTAGTGCGTGATTTTACTGAAATACCCCTAGTCGACATTGAATTGAATTACCCCCTCCCTCCATTATTTACTTCAAATCCTTCTAAATCAAAGACGGTTATAAAAGTAATTGACAATTATTTGAATCTTCTAGAAATTTCAGTCACAAAATTTAAATTTTTTAAAAGAATGTTATAAATATTATATTAATAGATGTTCATAACTCTTCTAGATTATACCATTTATTAACTCTTTTTTAGATCAACAATGTGAGTTTGGAAGTTTAAACTTTAACTTTAAGCTAAATATATAATATTTTAATTAATTGAATTATATTTATTATTTTTTTAATTTATTCAAATCTTTTAATTTTTTAGTCATATATATATATATTTTTTGACTAGTTAGGTTCAAATTGTCTATTCAAAATATTTTTGCAATCTATAATAATCCTGTAATCCTATAAATAGTTAAGGTAAAAAAAGTACTTTTTTAAGTACATAAATGTATTTAGTAAAATATAACTTTGCTTTATTCTATTGTCTTTATCTCTCTTTAGCATGCTTGTTGGTATTTTGCTTCTATTTCAACTTATGTGAGATAATAGTTTTAGAACTCATCTCTTCTTATTTTCATAAATAAATTTAACATCTTTTATATCAACATAAAGTTAAATAGTGTAGTTCACATTTTAGGTCGAGAAACAATGAGACTAGGTCTACTGCGTCCCTCCCTTGCAAAAAGAAAAAATTTCAAGTACAATAACTTAATGAATATTTTGTTCATTTATTGTTTGTTCCATCGGTATCCTTTCAAAATTGATGTGAAACCCACCAACATTAAAAATATAGGGATAACAAGAGAAATGGCAAAATCAAATGTGTCATTTTGATAAAAGTCCAAAAAACAAATTGTAAAAATGGCCAAACTCAAACAATAATCTTTTCAACCAAAAATTTGTGGACAAAAATGCCCCTCATCCAAATCTGCATAATGATCCTAAAATGAAGCAAAAAGTTGTTAATTAAATCCAATAACAACAACAAAACCTCAAATCTTAAAACAAATTAAAATCAATTATTTTAATTTCAAAATATACTGTAAATCTACAAAATCTAAATACTAAAAATTTTAGATTAATTAAACAAAACGGAATTAACGATGTTCATGATATTATATTTCATTTCAAAATATAATACATGAAAAAAACTTGAATATATAGCAAATATATCGTTTATGTACATAGACAGTGTGTATGTACGAAAAGGTAAAGGCTGAACCTCAATTAAAAAGAAATTGAACCTATATCGTCATCAAGTTCATGATTGTATACGTACCTACAAAGATGTAAGCGTTAAAAATAAAAACATAGCAAATGCATCGTATATGTACATAGACAGTGTGTATGTCTTCCCTAATCCTAATTATATTGGATTTGTTAGATTCATTCATATACATAGTAAACCGAGTGATAATGTGGTTACCTAGCGAAAAGAGCTTAGATCGATCCACTCGGTGAACTGTTGTAGGGTGAAATTCATCAGAATCAATATGGCCTTCGACCTAAAATCGTGGTAACGATTATTTGCTTCCCATCTTCCACGAATAATACTGAAATACTTTGGAAGAGAATCTCAACTGAAAGAAAAAAGGACGTGCATGGTACCTAATATTTGATGAAATTGAGTGTTTCACTGGACTAGGAGATCAAGAAATGGTTGCTAATGCAAGTATGTATTCAGTGGTGGGTAAAACACAATAAAAAAGCAACAATTAGGGGAGTGAACAACAACAATTGATCAAAACCAGAGTTCAAAGAAATATATTGGTTATGTTGACTAATGGATAGATTAAGATCGTGAAAGATCATAGAAATAATAGACATGTGTTTAAAAAATTAAAAAATTATAATATATAAGAATAATATAAATTGATGAAAAATTTGTAATTCGAAAATTTAATCAATAGGAATTTAAATGAGATTTTATATTTGAACATAACAAACTAACAAACTCATATATTTAGATTTTATTTGGAAGAAGAAAGAGATTGAATTCGAATTTAAGGGATTTAAACATATCTAAAATACACCATCCGTAAAATATGGTGGAGCAATGTGCGTGTATAACATCTTAGGGCAAATATGGAAAGACAGTGTAATCGTGAGGGCAAATATAGACAGTGTATTTTTGAGGGGTAGATAAGGAAACATAGGCATGACAACGACGAGTTATGACTCTTTTTCTTCAAAAAATAGTGCATAGGACTAGGGCTACAAAATAGAAAGAACAACGATTGTTTTCTGATGACCAGATCATCTTTCCAGTGAGGATGGGGTCTATAATTTCGACGTGAGGGGTTATTTCTTGGTTTCGTCCAGTCATTAATAACTTGATTTGGATCAACCTGCCCTCTACGTCTATCAGAGCGTACGGATTCAACTTCAAAAGTGGCTTTGAACTACAAATACTCATCGCAAAATTGCAAATTAGTGACATCAGCAAAACTCCACTAGGCTTTTACTGCTCCGTGAACCCGTTAAAAAATCACTGACATAGTATGTTGAAGGCTTTTTTAGAAGCAAGAAAAAAATGCAGGGTTTTTAAAGAGAAAATGATGATGGCTGATTGTAGATGTTCAATTTAAATCAAATTTTGTTAGTTTAACTTTAAAAAAATTAACAAATTCATATATTTAGATTTTATTTTGGAGAAGAGATTTAAGAGAATTAGATTTGAATTTAAGAGATTTAGGGAGAGCATTGGGCGTGTATCAAGTCTGAGGGCAAATATGGAAATACGATGTAATTGTGAGAGCATATATGGAAACGCAATGTAATTGTTGTGCACATGCAACTCACGTTTGGCCATTTTTCATTCGGTTTTTTTTTTCCGTCTATTTTTCAAAACTGGGTTCTTAATTTGGCCATATGCTCCAATTCCTCAAAAATATATTTATAAAGACAAAACTATAGTATGATCGAAAAAATTATTGTGTACTTGAAAAACGAAAGAAATATGGAACTCTTGTAGCACTAGAAAATTTCCTTTACGAAAGTTAGTCCAAGTTTTTTTCCTTTTCCTTTTTCTCCCACCAAGTATTGCCAGAGTTTTCCTTTTAAAAATCAATAGATTTAAATAACCTGAAAATCAACCAACATGCGAGATTACAAAACTACAAAAGCTGTATAAACTCATATTCCTACAATACATTCATTTCCCAAATCTAAACATATGCCCTTAGTTTATGCCAAAGTGAGCTTCCCTCAGCAATAATTAGCATGTACCACAATCAAGGTCAGAGGTTTGAATTCACCAACTTCCAAATGTTGTTGAACAAAAAAAATGATGAACACTCATGACTTAATTCTAGCAACTGATGCCACTTCTCTTTAAGCCTGAAATCCTTCAGGCTTAAGAATTCCCTTCCTTTCAGATTTCTCTGTTATCTTATTTGCTGTTTTAGCAAACCTTTTTGTTCTCCCCCTTTCTCTAACAGTGTCTGCTAGAATCAAGAACTTCCTCCGCTCATTTTCTCTTTTTTCCATCTAGCCTGACCACATTTAACATCTGAGTCAACAACATAGTGACATAGACATAAAGCCAAGATTAGAACAGTTCTTTACAGACAGTAACACACAATTTGTTCTAATCGAACCACTGCTTCCGCTGATAACAATAAATGTCTCTTTCATTGAACAACGACATATTAGAATAAGCAAAAACTAATTTTTGATGAAGTATATAGTCTACGCTCAATCTTATTCGACCGTGCTGCCAATAATCAGAAGGATTGAAGCATAAAAATGAAGGTTGAGAGAATAGACCAAATCAAAGTTGAACCTCACAAGCAAGTTCTTTCTTTGTGCATAACTTTACAGTCATGGCCTTCTAAAAATAGGACTTGTTCAATGAAAAGGTGTGAGGAATTGAATGAGGTTTCAAATGAAAGCCGAAATACCATGAAGATAATACAAGGAGACTCTATTCCCTGTTCGTATCCAGCTGAAAAGTAAAATTCCATCAATGAAACCGAATTGATAGCATGGAGCAATATTTCACTGCTTGTGATCATATCAGTAGATGAGCAAAATATAAGAATTAAGAAATATCATACACAATGTTCTCTTAATTCATCTAGTCATGCAGGTAACCTGCATCCCTTCTAATTTGAGACATACATAGTTGTAGACCGAAATCATAAGACTAATCGAATTTCCTTCACAACAAGATACAAGAGGATGACAGATGCAGTTCGCAATCACTGACTATGACTTTCATACAAATCATTTCTACAAGAGAATATACGATCACACTACATAATGGTCAATGCTACAGTTTACTGTGTCACAACCTAATGGTAAACAGTTTTGACTAGTAAAAGAGAGCAAAAACTCTACTCAAATTTAGTATGGTAGAAGAGAATTGGAGGAACTACCTTTTCCACATTTGTTGCAGACTCTAATGATATCCAGAAATTGTCAAAAATAAACACTACGCTCCAGTCCAGACCATTTCGCGAAGCCAAGAAGATACCCTGTCAAGTCTCCTCCTCACTGTCCTCTTCATAGTCAGAATCTGATTCATCATTCCGGGGTTGTATAAGAGAATTCATATCGAACATTGGTGCGGTTTCCATCTCCTCCATGTCAATGGTGTCATACGTCATCCTTTCCGCGAACTTTTCATCGGAACAATTGAGGAGCCATGAAAGTGAACAGCTAATTCCCTTCTGCACAACCTTCCTATGTCTGGGCTTTATTGTGGACTCCAGACCATAAGTAAAGAAGGCAGGAAAAGCGACTAAATCGTCTGAAGGCCTTCCCATCTCATTTTGGAAGAACTGAAAGCTGTATTTCATTATGTCAAGATTCAAAGCAAGCAATTGGGGGCAACCTATAACCATATTCTTTACTTGCAGCAAGGAAAACCCACAACTTTTTAAGAAATCCACATGGTTGATCACAGCTGAACTGCTAAGGCTAACAATTTGTGGCATCTTTTCAATTATAGTGCCAAAGTCATCATTATCCAATTCGATTATTGATTTTAGTAAGTTCCTTTGACTTAGAAGCTTAGTCTCAAGGTCCATTCCTATGATCTCGGCATACTCTGCAACTATAGAAGAAAGGTATGCTTCTCTTACATTAAACTCCAAGAGCAATTGGATATTGGGTTTGACCTTCTTTTCCAATCCAAACCCCAGAATGTGTGGTCGTTTCTCTATTAACCTAGCCACTGCTAATCTTGGAATGCCCAAACTTTCAAGATAATCGACAAACGGCTTGATTACCCTAGCAACCCTCATTCCCAAAATTTCAGGGTATTTGGTTAAAACCCCTCCAATTTCTCTTCTTGCCACTCCAATTCCTACCAAGTATGCCACTGAAGTGCTCATGGTTCCCTCAAGCTTAAACCCCAATACTTCTGGATATCTCTCAAGAACGCGTGGGATATCACTTGGCTTAATATCCATGCCTTGAAGATACTTGACTACTGGAGCAAGGTCAACAACAACGCTGGAGTGGAGGACTTGTGGATAACGTCTTAAGAACTCAGTGAAAGTAGATTTCCTAACACCTAATTTACCAAGGTAATCAAGTACTGGTATCATATTTTTCTTAACACTGCAGCCAAGAACAAGAGGGTAGTTATTTATATCTTCAATTGTAAGTCCCAATTTGAGAAGAAAATCGACACGTTCCTTCATAACATCAACTGTCACAGGAAGCTCCAATCCATCAAGCTCATCAGGAACGACACCAATTCCACGCAAGAACTCGTAAACCTTTGCACGATTTTCCAACCTCACATTCTTCATTTCCACTAGGCTAGGGCGACTATATAACGATGAAGCACTACCCTCTTTTCTACCCACTTGAGAACTGTAAGGCTTTGATGTAATAGTTGACTGCAGAGATTTGGATACTGTTCTCCTATCACCATGAGAATATTGTAGCTTTGTAATCAAACCCCTCCTTTTCTCATGGTTAGGAGGCGTTTGAAAAGTTGATGTGGTACTAAATTTTAATTTGTGACATTTAAGAGTAGGCATCTCGAGTAACATGATGGAAAAATTAGGTTTTACCACACCAGCATGGCCTCTGATCATCTTACCTCCAGGTTTTATACTACTACTGCACCTGGAAAAAACTGCATATATGTTACTTTTTAAAAAATAATAATTAGAAAATAAGAAAACGTAAACATCTCTATGGATAACAAAATATTGTACAAAATGGATTAACTCGACCCCTATTTACAAGATAAGAGTATAATACTAAAGTTCACTACAAAATTTGATTTAGATTACATCCGAGTTCACATTTTGATAATCCATATCCACTTTCAAAAGTATCACATAGTCCAAAATTTCTAAAAGTTTGAAGAGAATTAATCATCCAATATATGCAAGACTTTAAAAGAAAAAATAGGAAGAAGCAAGGAGGGGGGGAAACCATATCAACTCTCTCGTTGGAATTCTGAAGAAAACAGGGAGGAGGTCTCTCCATTGCAAACTGAAAAGAGTTTCCTCCTCACCCGCCCTTCCTTTTTCAAACAAATGGAAGGGTCTATCCCCTGCAGATGAAAGAGAAGTAACCCCTCCTTGGTTTTCTGCAAATGAAGGGCACACTCAGAGTCGTAATGAAATTCGAAGAGAATTTCATATACCAAGATTACGTCTTTACTCCTTCAATCTTAGATAGGTTTCCTTTTTTAAGTAATGAACTTGGTTTATCTTATACTCAATAAACTCTTGCTGGGGATTCAATATTACCTTATGGTTCAGTTCGGATAATTTGGTCAAGCATGAAGAAATTATCGAAACTTCTTTATCTTTTAAGTTGTTCTGTCAGATAAGCCATTCAAGGCCTCTAAATTTATAACCAAATAATGCTGGTGTTGCATTAATGGGTGTGTAAGGTAGGTTAGTATTACAAGACATGAACCTACTATCATTAGATCATACAATGGTCCATTTTTTTTGACAGAGTTAGAAGTGGTCTTTCATTCCTTATGTAGTGAGAGGGCTAAGGGGAAAGAGTTGGCATGAAATAGGGATTAAGTAGAACAGAATTGATGGGGTGGTAGAGTTATGAAAACATCATACAGTTTTCAAGACCGACTCTGCATCCATCCCCTTTGCACTTATAGCAGTACACTCTAAAAAAATGTGAAGGAGTTGCTTGCATTCTAGAATCGGTAGCTTCCCGGAGATTGTCATGCTGAACAATTGAAAAGATACAGCGAAGATCGTAACAATTTGAAGAGGCACAACCTTACAGAAACACATTGTTAAGAAGTATAAGATAACCCTTGAGGAAGAACAAATTATCAACGTGTCAATTCCATTTTCTAAGAATTCGCATAGACACATCCCAATTTCAGTCGAGCCCACAAAAATTCAGGGGAGAAAACATCCGAACTTCCATTTTCGCGGAAATTACAAGACGTTCCACGTGTAAAATTTAGTACGAAATCTACCTTACCGAAGATTTCTATGGTCGGAGTGAGTAGAGTGAGAGCTTGAAGGCCTGCGATGGCGAAGAGCGTGGAATGCGAGAGGCCGATTAACCGAGAGTTGGGAACGTGGATTTGTCAGCTGCAGTGAAGTGAAGCAGAGCAATGAATCGCCATGGACGAGAGGTGAAGTAGAACTGTAGAATAATAACTATAAGCAGCCGCTGGAGTCTGGAGTTGGAGGAGAGGGTGGGAAGATAGGGTTATTTTTCCAAACATTGAACTTTGGAAATTTGTTGCCCAATCCTATTCCTAATCTATAATCTATAATCTATTAAAAAGCTACAAACTTTAAAAAACTTTTTTAGACTATTTTACCCCTTTGTAAAACTTAAATTTACAAAGTATGTCACCCATAATTAATTACTAATTACTAATAATTATTAATTTTGTAGTACTCAATAGTTATTAAATTATATAGTTAATTTAACTCAAAAGTAGCATTTAGAAGTTAGAATATGAATAGTTTTATCTTTATTTACAAAACTACAAACTTTTAATAAATTTAATTTAATTCGAACTATATTATTGGACTTAATTGTCACCGTCCTTATTAAATTGGGTTTGAATTAAGAAAAAATTATTAAAGATTTTTTTTCCCACACCACACACACCCACCCATGTAAACACTATTGTCTTTTTTTTAGTTGTTTTATTATTAATTACCCTTTAATTAAAATATAAGTATTTAAAAGATAAGAAATTTTTTTTTTTACAAAAAAAACTTAGAGATAAGAGTTAGAATATGAAAAGTTGTGTACTTTATTTTTATAAATTAATTCTAAAAATTAATGAGTTTAACTTTAATAATATTTAATGATGAAATTCAATAGTTTGGTAAGTTAGTGAAGGCTAATAGTTTCTTTTTTCATTTATTATCTTTCTTTAAAATTATTTTATTAGTTATTATCATTTAATTAAAATATAAAATCCAGCAATTGTCATAGTCCTTATTAAATTGTATTTAAATTAATGAAAGAATTATTAAAGAATTTTGTCACACCACACACCCACCACCCACGTAAACACTATGGCCTTTATTTATTTATTTCTAATTGGTTTATTATTAATTGTCATTTAATTAACATATAAATATTTGAGAGATAAGAGTTAGAATATAAAAAGTTTTGTCTATTTATTTTTATAAATTAGTTTTTAAAATTTATGAGTTTAAGTTTAATTATATTTAATGATGAAATTCAATAGTTTTGTAATTATTTATCTTGTATAACTATATAAAGAGCTTTCTTCAATATTTTTCCACAAACATTTGAGTTTCTCTTCTCCTTAGGTTTATTTCTTTCTTCTTTTTCTTCTTTTAAAGGTTTGTTTTTCTTCATTTCTTCATTGTCTTGCAATATATTATTTTTTCTTATAATTTTTCTTTCGATTGCTTAATCTAACATTCATCTTACCTTGTCTTTTGATGCAATGTTGATACCTTACAATTTAAAGAAGACTTGAAGATATGCAAAAAAAAAGAGTTATAGATGATATACTACCAATTGAACTCAAGTGCAAATATATTTTAATTTCACAGGTATTCTCTCTTATATATGTATTTTTGTTTTAGTGCTTACTTTATAATAATAATAATTATTATGAAAATTTATATAGAATAGGAACTTTTTAAATTTAGTTTGCAGTACATAGATTATATTTCTTAGTTTTCTTCTTAAAACCACAAAAATAAGAAACTATACTATTACCTTTTTTTAAATAAACGTTATACTTTTTGTGTTAAGTATTGAATAAAATTAACTATATATATATATATGAACACTTAAAAAAAAAAAAGAGTTTTCGATTTAGTATAACTTTTCACAAGTAACAAATAATACTAACTAAATTACTTTTTACCTTTTTTTTTAATTTTTTTTTTATCAAACTTCTCACACCCCAACCCCCACATAGAGTGGAAGAGTAAAATTTGAGTAATAATGAATGGTTAGTTATTTAATTAGTTTTTATTTGAATAGCGTGACAAGTTAGAATTTGAATAGTTACAATATGAAAAGTTAGAATATAAAGAGCTTGAATTTATTAAAAGTTTTGTCCCTTTGTTTCTAGAAATTAATTTTAAAAGTTATGAGTTATTTTAAATTAATAATTAACAATGAAATTTCAAAAGACTTGGAATTTCTAAAGTTTTGTTACTTTTTTGTTTTTCTTTATCCTACATCATATAAAGAGCGATTTTTAACTATTTTTCTAAAGAACTTGAGTCCTCACACATTACTTAAAGAATTAATAGTACACCTTTTTTTTAGATTAAGAATTAGCAACACACCCACTAGGTTATTAATATTTTAAAAAATCTTAATATTACAAAACCTTTTCAATTATCTTTATTTATTAATTCAATTTCAAAAAAGAGTTAGATTAAAAAAATTTCTCACACCCCACGTGTAATGTAACAATTATGTTAATAACTATTTCAACTATTTAAATAAGCTTAAACAAATCTAAGTTATTCTATAATTAAATTAAGTAGTTAATGTTGATTAAAAAAGCATATTTTATTTGAATAATTGACTAAAAAATTATTTTACCTTCTCCGATCTTTTAAATACATAACTTTCATTTCTATCTATAGTCAAAATGATCATGTTTGCGAATTCCGAGTGTTGGATCGTGGAATATGATTCAATAGTGGTTCACCTCCTTCAAGGCGTGGATGAAGATCTATTGGAGGCAAAAACTTTTTTTTTTTAAATCCTGTTGTTGACAAAAGATGTTGCCTCAATTTCCTTTACATACATAAGGGACGAACAAGTAACTATAAGGATTCTGGTGGACACTTTGGTAAAAAAGCTCTGACGGAATGGTGCTCTACTATTTAGGTCCCTGATTTCCCTTTGTGGCTTACCAATATAGTTGTCGAAGACATGAATAATGCTGTTTAGTGTTTATTAATTTGTACTAAAAAAAACATTGCATGAATTTATTGAATTTCTCATTTCTCATAACTAATATTGTTATTATCTTTCTTTTAAGAGTTCATGGATTATTAGAATTCTTTAATTTAATTCTTACAAAAAAAAAAAATTATTTGATACTCACTTCTTCTAACCATAATAATAAGAAATAATACTAAATTCGTTGTGTTTTTTTTTAAATTTAAAAAAAATGAAAGTAACATGTTTTAAATATAAAGTTTTGTTATAATATAGCAAAATTCACCATGAATGCAAATTTTTTTTATATCATTTTATAGAATACGTTAAAATTAAGTTATGTCCTTACACAATTACGTACATTATCTTCAAAATATATTGTTCATGAAATCTATTTTTATTCAATTTATAAAAAAACATATATTTCAATTTATTTAAATTAATTTTTGTTGTTTACCAAAATGAGCATAACTCAGCAGTAATTGGCTTGCACCATTGACCAAGAGATTAGAGGTTCAAATCCCCTCACCTCCAAATGTTATTGAACTCAAAAAAAAAAATAATAATTTATATCCATTCTTAAATTCTATATATTTCATTATTAATTAGATTATATTTTTCCATATGTTGAATGTCTATGAATATTTAAAATTTAAAAGATTATAAAATAAAAAAAGTAAATATAACGTGCATCTCACGTGGTTCAATTCTAGTATCTCAAAACATTTTACTTCTTTTCAGATATGAGGCTAAATTTGAGTAGCTCCGCAGATAAGACATCTATTTATTCGTTTCAATTTGAGGTTAAATCTCTACTCTATATTTATTGTAATAGAAAGAAAAAAAAATGAAAGTTTTAACTTTGTCTCTATGTGGTTAGATCTCTTAATTTTTTTTTAGTACAACAAATGTGGTGGTACGAGAATTTTAACCTCTAACCTCAAGAGAATGAGTAAATGTCAATTACTGTTGAGTTATGCTCATTTTGACTCTTAAACTATATCTTTACTGTCTTGTTCTTCCTCAACAGTTGTAAGATGGGAATTAAATTCTTTTTTGAAGAAAAATAGACGTCTTGTCTACTAAACTATATTTAAATTAACTATCTTCTTTTTCAATATATATATATATATATATAATGTGTGAGTATTGAATTGGTTGACTAATATTGTAGCGCTCATTCAAATTCGTGATTGGGAATTCAAATTCAACACTTGATGGAGGTCATGACATTCCTCCATCCATGTGTGAAAGATATTTGTCTACCGAACATAGAATTCCCAAGTCAAATATCTTAATTATAAAGTCTTGGGAGAATAGATTGCATAAAAAATGCATAGTTAGTAATGTTTTGAGTATCAATTCATTCATATGTCTCTTTGTTTGAGGATCACGTGCTCGCTAACTTCTACTTAGTCAATTCTCAAAACACTTGTTTTCGGTAGAGATCGTGCACTATAATATCATTTTTAACATCCCTAACCACAACATTTAGAATAAGAAGGTTTGTCTCTCCTTAATCTTTTATTTGTTTTCCTTTTTGGTTTACAAACTTTAATTCAATCAACTAGTTTACAATTTACTCAAATTTTATACTAAAAGCTAACTCATCAACTCTATTGCATTTAAAAAACTTCTCTCTTGTCTAAAAAGAAAAACTTTTTCCTTCTACAATATAACAATAGAGATATTTTGAAAAGTGGAACATAACTTATCGTTAAAATATCACTTACCTTCTCCAAGTCAAATGCTCAAATTTTCACCTGATAATTATAATGTTGGTTAAAAAATACTTTTAGTCCTTGCATTTTCGTAGAAATAAGGTTTAGTCTTTTGAACTTAAGTATGCAATGATTTAGTCCCCACACTTTCAAATTTGTAACAATTTAATCTCTATTGTAATTATTTTTCATCAAAATGAATTGTATATTCTTATTATGCAATGATTTAATCTTTGTAGTTTATAAATAAATTTGAACCCTAATAAATTTTTTGACCTATGCATATAAAAAAAAAACGTATTAAATCTTATCAACATTTTTCATGATAAAAATTAAATTGTTTTAAAATTTAAACTATAATGTCTAAAATATTAGGGACTATATTACTATAAATTTGAAAGTACTCAAACTAAGAAAGTACATAGATAACCACAAAGACTGACCTAATTGTTAATAAGGGGCATGTAAATAATAAAATATTTATTGGGTTAAATTATAAATTTAATTCTTGAACTTTTAAATTTGTGTCTATTTGGTCCTTAAACTTTAAAAAGTGTCTAATAAATCATTGAACTGTTAATTTTATGTCTAATAAGTCCATGAATATAAAAATGTCTAATAAGCCCATGACCTTTAAATTTCGTGTCCAATAGGTTTCTAACATATTTAAATTTTTAAAAAATTAACTAGTTTATTAGATATAAAATTAAAATTTATGTCTAATAAGATTATAGACTTTAAATTTTGTATTCGTAAGTTCATAAATTTTAAAAAATGTTGAATGGGTCATAGATCTATTAGATATAAAACTGAAAATCAATTGGTTTTCGGTTTTTAGTTTTTGATTTTCTATTTTTGAAATACAAGCCTGTTTGATAAGCAATTAAGTTTTTTGTTTTTATATTTTTGAAAACATTTTAAAAAATTTTCAAGTTTAAAGTAGATTACAACACTTATGTATGTTTGGGGGTGCAATTTGATGAAATTGAAAGTTCAAGACAAAAATTGATACAACTTGACAAGTTTTAAGGGTAAAAATTAATTTTTTTTTCTTGTGTATATTACATGGAAAAATATTGTATAAATAATTCGTTTTTATTTTTATAAAAAAAGAATGAAATTAAAAACGGCCATCCAATGTTCTTTTGATTTTTTTAAAACAAAAACAAAAAAAATAATTATCAAACATGTTTTTGGTTTTTTGTTTTTAAACATGTTTTTGATTTTCTATTTTAAAAAAATAGAAAACCAAAAAACAGTTATCAAGGCCCCATTTGATAATAATTTGGTTTTTGGTTTTTGAAAATTAAGCCTATAAATACTACTTCAATCCATGGATTTACTTGTTTTGTTATCTACCTTTTACCTATGTTTTCAAAAACCAAGCCATGTTTTGAAAACTAAAAAAAGTAGTTTTCAAAAACTTGTTTTTGTTTTTAGAATTTGGCTAAGAATTCAAATGCTTCCTTAAGGGAGATGAAAACCATGATAGAGAAATTGGGAGAAAACAAGCTTAATTTTCAAAAATCGAAAACCAAATGGTTATCAAACGGGGCCCAAATATGTACAATTTTTGTTTTTAAAAAACAGAAAACAAAAAACTAAGGCCCCGTTTGATAACCGTTTGGTTTTTGAAAATTAAGCTTGTTATCTCCTAATGTTTGTACAATGGTCTTCATCTCCTTTAAGGAAGCATTTGAATTCTTAGCCAAATTCTAAAAACAAAAACAAGATTTTGAAAACTACTTTTTTTAGTTTTCAAAACATGACTTGGTTTTTGAAAACATAGGTAAAAGATAGATAACAAAACAAGTAGATCCATGGATGTGAGTAGTATTTATAGGCTTAATTTTCAAAAATAAAAAATAAATAACCAAATGGTTATCAAACGGGGCCTAAGGCTCTGATAACTATTTGGTTTTTTCGTTTTTTGTTTTTGAAAATTGTGTTTGTTTTTCCACAATTTCTCTATCATAGTTTTCATAATCTCTACAATGGTTTTTACCTCTCTGAAGGAAATATTTGAGTTTCTAGCTAAATTCTAAAAATAAAACAAGTTTTTGAAAACTATTTTTTTTAGTTTTCAAAACTTAGCTTGGTTCTTGAAAATATAAGTAAAAAATAGATAAGAAAACATGAAAACTTATAGGTAAGAGTAATATTTATGGTTATCAAATGGGCTTAAAAGTTAAAATTCAATAACTAAAAAATGCCCCTTATTGAATATAAAATTAAAAATTTAAAGATTTGTTGGACAATGTTTAAAGTTTAGGTAGCTATTGAACCTATTAAACTAAATTTATAATTTAGCATACATATTAATAATAATAATAATAATATTATTACGTTTTTCTCTCTGTTCTCGGGGAACTTCCGGTCAATGTCTCCCGACTGAAAAACATGACCGCCATCATTCGCCTCCCGTCGAGAATTTACCCGGCGAAAATTGATCGGAAATACAAGTTCTCAACAACCCAACTGCCGTTCTGCACTTACAATTCAACTTGTACGGCTCCTACATCGAACGATTTCGACCCACAAATCATCTCAGAGCTAATTTCCAGGCAACAATGGTCGAACCTCAAATCCTATTTCAAATTCAAAACTCCCATCGATTTTCTTCACCAGTTGCTCGGTTCGGGAGCCGTCGACCCCTTGCTCGTGCTCAGGTACTTCAAATGGTCCCAGAAAGAGCTTAAAGTTAATTACAACATCGAACTCTTTTGCAGACTCTTAAATTTGTTAGCCAATGCCAAATGTTACCCCAAAATTCGGTCCTTTCTTGACTCTTTTGTAAAGGGTGAAACAAATTCCACGATTTCTTTGATTTTTCATACGCTTTCGGTGTGTGGTGACCAATTTTGTGCTAATTCGATAATTGCTGACATGTTGGTGTTGGCTTATGTGAAAAATTCGAAAAAGGCTTTGGGATTGGAGGCGTTTAAACGAGCTGGTGATTATGGTTATAAGTTGTCTGTGTTATCTTGTAATCCATTGTTGAGTGCTCTGGTGAAGGAGAATGAATTTGGGGATGTGGAATTTGTCTATAAAGAGATGATTAGGAGGAAAGTTAATCCTAATTTGATTACATTTAATATTGTGGTTAATGGGTTGTGTAAGGTTGGGAAATTGAATAAAGCTGGTGATGTTATTGATGATATGAAAGTGTGGGGATTCTGGCCCAATGTGGTTACTTATAACACTCTCATTGATGGATACTGTAAAATGGGCAGGGTTGGGAAGATGTACAAAGCTGATGCTATTTTGAAGGAAATGGTGGCAAATAAAGTTACCCCAAATGATGTAACTTTTAACATATTGATCGATGGGTTCTGTAAAGATGAAAATATATCGGCTGGATTGAAGGTGTTCGAGGAAATGCAGAGTCAGGGCCTGAAGCCAACTGTAGTAACATATAATTCCTTGATTAATGGTTTGTGCAATGAAGGAAAACTGAATGAAGCAAAAGTTTTGCTTGATGAAATGTTGAGTTCAAACTTGAAGCCTAATGTCATTACTTATAATGCTCTGATTAATGGGTATTGTAAGAAGAAGTTGTTGGAGGAAGCTAGGGAGTTGTTTGATAATGTTGGAAAACAAGGGCTGTCTCCCAATGTTATAACATTCAATACATTACTTGATGGATATTGCAAGTGTGGGAAGATGGAAGAGGCATTTTTACTGCAAAGCTTAATGTTAGAGAAGGGATTTCTCCCAGATGTCTCAACCTACAATTGCCTTATCGCCGGTTTTTGCAGGGAGGGAAAAATGGAGGAAGCCAAGAATCTTTTAAACAAAATGGAAGGTAGAGGTCTGAAAGCTGATACGGTCACATATAATATTTTGATAAGTGCATGGTGTCAGAAAAGGGAGCCGAAAAAGGCAGCGCGACTCATCGATGAGATGCTTCATAGGGGATTACGACCAAGTCATTTGACATATAACATTTTGTTGAATGGCTATTGTATAGAAGGAAACTTGAGGGCTGCTTTGAATGTGAAGAAACAAATGGAGAAAGAAGGAAGGTGGTCTAACGTGGTGACGTATAACATGTTGATTCAATGTTATTGTAGAAAGGGGAAGTTGGAAGATGCAAATGGACTTCTGAATGAGATGCTGGAGAAGGGATTGATACCTAACCGAACTACTTATGAAATAATTAGAGAGGAAATGATGGAGAAAGGATTTCTCCCTGATATAGAAGGCCATCTTTATCAAGTCTCCCGGTAGAAGTTAGTCAACAACGTCGCAACTTTACTGGTGGAATGACCTGTACAAACTCGTAAGTTGCTGATCTGGCCTGCATGATCAGAGCTAGAGAGGGCATTTCAAGGTAACTAATATATCTAGGAGGGCAACAGACACCATATTCAGCAATCCTTAATCGTTAGCATTTGAGAGCTTGTGATCTTTTGTATTTTTAAAAGTTATAGATGGTATAAAATTTAATCAAAAAGGTAATTTAGTAGTCAATTCTTATGCTGATGCTGATATTCTTTCTCCATTGTTTACATAAGAATGCTTCATGGGGCATCATAGCATGCTTCTTCTTTCTCTTGTCATCAGTTACCTTCCTCGCCATTTTATGTCCTTGATGTTCTTATTGTATTTATCATCATTGCAGGATTGATGATCAGCTGTAATCCCAACTTGGGATGAAGATCTGCCGTCATCGGTTTGTTTTCTTGGCTTTTCGATGCACTTTGGTTTTACTTTAAGATCAGACCTTGCAATGGCGCTAAAAGACATTTGTCTCTCCTTCAATTCGCTTCCAATGATGTTGATTTGACTATTTAAGTTTTAAGCTAGTCGTTCGACTCGTTGCAGAAGGTGGTACTTTGAGAAACAGGATATGAATATGCTGCAATCTCGACCTGATCACAAACACTCGTTTCCTTATTTGTGTCGCGATTGGCTCATTTGGACCTGCATTTGGTGATTCCATCTTCTACTTCGTACAAGTCATGGATAGATCGTGGACATTCGGGTCCATAAGTAATTACAATGCCCGATAAGTTGGTTGTTCGTTCGAGTCCATAAGTAATGAAAACTGCCGATATTTTATGATACTCATCAGTATCAGTATGCTTATCTTCAAGTCAGAAGCAATTTGTATATCATCCACAAGGTGCTGTTGGCAGACCTTGAATTATTATACGAATGTCGCAACTAAAGGGTTGGTCAATAGCAAGACTCTTTCTTTCTCGGATCTTTTTTTCCTCCCAGACAATTCAATTTCCAAGCTTTGAAAGACATGTTGAAAATTCCTCACAGGGGGCTGGCCTTGAAGCAGATTGTATCAGTGTTAATTACATTTGATATTGAAGATACTCAAATTGCAGAGCTTTATGTTACTTTGCAGGCTATAGAAGCAAGCGAAGCACATGACCATGAATCTTAAGGCTGTTATATTGCTTCTTCATTCTGCTCCTTGGAAATTCCACCAAGCATTTTGGCTTTCTGGATCTCAAGAGAGCACTTTATTCCAACTCTGTTTAGGGGCATAAATGCAAAAGGTTGTTAAGACGTATATTTTTGACCAAGAAGTTAAAAGTTTGAATCTCCATCTCGTTGAATATGAATAGTTTATACTTTTTGGTTCTTAAAATTTTTATATAATTTTGAAGATGTGGCTAAAAATAGAAAAATGCATGCAATAACTAAGAGTACTTAAAGAAAAAAAAAAGTTAACTAGGATGTCAAGAGCTAATATTTGACCATTCAACATGCAAGTCGTTTTCTCAACATTAAATAAGTGGACAATAATTAATTCAATCTGACATTTTTCTTGAGAATATTCAATTAACATTTAATTTAAAAAAATCAAATGTTTCTACTTGTATAATTACTATTATAAAATATAGAAACATACAGTAAATTTTGGATAAATTACATATTTAATCTTTTAATTTCTGTATTGAATATGTCTGAATTCAAAAGTGTCTAAAATATTTTTAATTTTTTTGTTGTGTTTAATAGATTTCCAAAATTTAAAATCAAAGTTGGTGAAGTTTTGATTTTGTGTTTAATAAGTTCTTAATCTACTTGACAATTTTTTTTTTAAATTTACAAATTTATTTGATACAAAATTGGACAAATTTTAATTTGGTATTTAATAAGTTCATGATTTTTTAAATAAACTATCAACTAAGCGGGTCATAAATCTATTAAATACAAAATTGAAAGTATATAGTATGCATTTTTAAAATTCACGAAACTTTTATTAGACACAAATTGAAAATTTTAAAAGATCTATCACACATTTTACAAAATCCAAAGACTTATTAGAACAACTGGAAAGTTTATTTCAGGAATTAAACTTTAACTTCGTTTATAAAGAGTTTGTGAATGATTTTCCAAGTTGATTCAAATTAAACAACATTAAATTAGAAGTAGCCAATTAATTAAAACACAAAGCCACGGGCAACGGGTCAAAGTAGCAAATCACACTTGGCTTTATTCTAAGGAGTCTTTCACACTTCATCTTCCGAACTTCTTCCATTTCTTATTTCTCTTCCACATATTTGGGATTCCCGTGTCAAATTCATATCAAATTAGCATTTTCTCACCAAGATTCGAATTGGGTCGAGATAATTCCTGTAATTAGAGCCTTATTCTAATCGTGAGCTTCAAGAATTTCCATGGATTTCGATTTCGATTTCGAGAAGAAGCGCATCCAGTTTCTGGTATTCATCATCGGCATCATCGTCCTCAGTTTCACAGGTGCGTTTAACTTGGATCGAAATTATGATCTAAATCTGTTGAAACATAGTTGAATCAAGAATTCAAGATGCGTTTGTGATCATTCTTGCCCCGTTCCTTTTCTTTTCTGGGTATTTGATTTTGTTTGTTTCCCGAGAAATTAGAGAATGGTGAAGGTGAAGGAAGAAAGAAGAGAAAATCATCGTATTTCTCTGTTGGGGTTTGTTGCAAGTGTCTTGAAGACGTGAAGTGCTAGTTGTAGTCTTGTTTATGGTTTCTTGTTTCTGCATAGAATTAGAATCTGTGAAGTTCTGTGGAGTGGGAAAATCTTAGTGGAACAGAATTCTTGTGCTGATTTGTCTTGATCGTGCTCGAATTTATCATAGATTTTTGTTTCAGATTAATGAGACATGTAGAACAAGGCACATCTTAGAAACCATTTTACGGTCAATTCCTGTTGTTTATTTGGCCAAATCAAATATTACATCTACAACATGTTTTGGTTTGATTTAGGGTATGTTTTAGAGTGCTTTTAGCATGGCTAAAAACACTTCTCAGACAAAATCATCATGTTTGAAAAGTAATTTATAACTTAATAAGTGCTTTTAGGAAAAGTCGACCAACCAAAGTGCTTTATGAAAAAAAAGCGCTCATAGAGTGCTTTGGATCCGAGTGATCGTTAGGAAAGTACTTTTAAAATTGTAGAATTAAATATTAAAATGATTCAATAAACACTTTCTATAAAAGAGCTTATAATTCTTGTCTTGTTCTAAAAATACTTATTTTAGAATCACTCTCAGGTTCACCTTTATATATATAATCTTTCAATTTTAGAAATTAAAGGAGAAATTAGAGGGAAAGCATTAAACTCTCAGTTTTGTGATACATATTTTTTGAATCTAAGACAAACTAATGTCCCTCTTTTGTTGGTGGTCTGCTTTGCCCAGTTTACAATGATTATTGAATTCCCAAAGTGTACAATGTATTTTAATGTTGATCTTGAGGAATTTTAATGTTGATAGGTGATGGAAGAACTTAAGTATTATGTTGAGAAACAAAAATTAAGTATTCAAAATGATTGAAGTTTTTATGTCTTGGATGTGGGTTTTGTTTAGTAAACTGAATCTTACAGGGAGTTTATGTTATGGATTTACTAGGTTTTTTCAGGTTTGTTTTAATAAAAAGGAACATGTTTGGTCATATCATATCATTACATAAATGTTTGTTCCTTAGTTTTTGTATATACTTTGTTGTATTTACAGTTTCTTTTTTCATATTTTTAAAATTTTTTATAGCGGAGAAATGTCGACATCTGGTTGGGGAGGAAGCTTCATCTCAGAGTGGAAAGTTCACATTGTTGAATTGTTTTGACATGGGTTCTGGGTCTGTTGCTTGTGGTGTGAAGGAGGGGGTAAAGCTCTACTTCTACAACATCCAATCCGCCCATGTCGAGAGGGTACGGCACAAAGCACTTGAGACCGCATTGGTTGATGCTGTGACTCAGGGAATGTCTGCAAAAGAAGCAGCAAAACATGCCCAGAAAGAGGGAGTCAAGGCAGCAAAGTTGGCAAAGCGACAAGCGAAACGCATCATAGGGCCGATCATCTCTTCTGGATGGGATTTTTTCGAAGCTCTATACTATGGTGGTACCGTCACAGAAGGCTTCCTCAGGGGCTCAGGGACTCTTTTTGGAGCCTATGGGGGAGGTTTCATCGGCGAGCAAAGGCTTGGGAGGTTCGGGTACCTTGTAGGAAGTCATTTAGGTAGTTGGGTTGGAGGTAGAATTGGACTCATGGTATATGATGTTGTCAATGGAGTGCATTTCTTGTTCAATTTCGTTCAAGGTGAAGAAGAAAGTGAAGTCCATGAAAAGGCAGCATACGTCGAAAATGAAGCTTCGGACGACTCCCTTGTTAATGAAGCTCCTATTTACGCCAACTCCGAAGGTTCTGAAGACTCATACAACTATGAATCTTCGCCATCTGATAGTTCTGTAGAATTCGAAAACTCCGAGTTTAGGTGATGAATACTTGTAATTTTTCTTGGATGCTTTGTTGAGTTAGAATCAAGAATTTGAGCAAAATAGAGTTTTTGCTTTACAGGGACATTTTAGATGTTCTTTCAGGTTAGATTTTGTTCAGGTTCATGAATGTAGAAAACTCTTGTCATTTTAAAACTCCAATTTCAGAAGGTTTCCTCTGTGCTTTGCATGGGCCTGTGGGATGTAACTTAGAGAACCTCATTGAATTGGAAGTTGATAGAAATCTTGAATTGAAAGAAAGTATTTGCTAGCCATTTTGTTTTTGCTTGTAAAATTATATATATTATTTTAGGATTTTCAAAAATTTAAAACTTTTTAATTGGCTATATAACAATCTTGTATTAAATTTTTATTGACTTGTCAATATTTTCTTATGTCTATTGGATTCGATATTAACATAAGAGATGAATTGACATTTCCATTGTACTATAGAAAAATCAACAAATATAACAAAGGTATCAACAAAATTTCTAATGAAGACTTAATTTAAATAATAAGAATTTTTAACTTATTTAAAATGAGTGAAATACTTATTCGTTAATGTAAGAAGTATTTTTTAATTATATTTATATAATATAAAAAATAATACATAAGATTGACGACATGTGTTGACAGTTTTTAGATATTTGTAGTTTTTACTTAATTTTTTGGCACGTTCTTCTTAGACTTCTTTTATGACTTGGGGGAGCATTTCTAGACTTTGTGTTGTGCTTGTGTTTTCTAGTCAATTGGAAATAGAGAAAAATCAATTTATATCCCTAAATTTTAGGTTGTATCAATTAAAATCACAAACTAATTATTATATTGTATAGATTAAAACCCTAAACTTTTATAAGTGAATCAATATTTTAGACCATCCGTTAGGCTTTTGTTTTAAAACTGTTAATACATAATTTTCACAGGTGTATAATTTTTTTTTTTAAATATATAGGGATTAGAGTATTAGAAAAAAATGCTAGAATCAAATGGATAGTAATGACTTTCATTAATAAGAATGGTTTTTCATTTTTTTTTTCTATTTTTCTATTTTCTCTATTTATTTATAAAGAATTATATGATAAATTTTCTTGCTACCTTGGTAGGATTTTAGGAGAAAAATACTTTTATTTAAGTGATTTTGAGAGTCGATTTTAAATGGAATCAAGTGAAATAGTTATAAATCACTAATGGAGGATTTAAATTTATTCACTTACGAAAGCTTAAGAATAAAATTGATACAATTATTAGTTTGAGGTTTTAATTTGATACAACTCCAAAGTTTAGGGGTTGTATAAATTGATTTTTTTTCCCAATGGAAATATGTTTTTCTTAATAATGCTATTATTGTATACACTTAAGGGCTGTTTGGGCATGGTTTCAGAATCAGAGCCCTAGGAATCAGAACCATAAAGGGTTTGTTCTAGGGGGTTCTGAAGCCTAAGAATTAGAAAACTATGCTTGGGATGCAGTATTCTGAAGCCTGTGAATCAGAAAACTGTGTTTGGGCTGCAGTGTTCTGAATCTTGGGTTTGTGCATGGTTTTTTTTCTCCCCTTTTCCTTAGTTATTTTGTTATCCTATTTTTCTCTTATTTTTTAGTAGATGTTTTGTGAATTGTAGAAGCTCTTGTATAACATTATGGGTTACAAAATTGGAACTTTATTTCATAAATTAAAAAAAAAAATAGACGTCTATTTAAGAAATTAAGGAATTTAAAACTCTATTTCACAAAGTATTCAGAGCCTTATTTTTGGAACTCTATTTTAGAAATTAAAAAATTGGAAGTCTATTTAAGAAATTAGAAAATTTAAAACTCTATTTTACAAAGTATTCAGAAAACTATTTTTCTTTCCAAATGGGCATTAGCATATTGAATCCCTTCCTCGTTTCTATTATTTTTCAACAATTTTTCTTTTAGCCAAAAAATCTCATAAACATTTTTATACCAACGGTTACTTTCGTTGCAATTTTTCAACAATTTTGTGCCATTTTAATACATTTTATTAAAATTCGTTCCCTTGGGTACGATACTCTAGACTATTTCCAGTTTCTTATTACTTCGATCACGTGCACTTGCGTGTAGCACTGATCACTTACTTTCTAGGATTAGTTGTAATCTTCCCTGTTTGCTTTTGCTTTTCGTTCTCTAAATAAAGTAAAGTGAGATTATTCACAGTACTTAATCGAATTAAAAACTAATCTTTGTGGGATACGATACTCGGTACTCTTGTACCGTTTTATTATTACTTCGATCACGTGCGCTTGCATGTACACTAATCAAATCAAGCAACGATTTCATATATCAAGTCGTATATGGAGTGTGAAGAAACCCTAGATGCTTGAAGACTATAAAATAGAGGAAAACGAAGGCAAAAAGCAGATTTCATCCTTAGAAGAAAACCCATTTTTCTGCACTTTTTCTTCTTCTTCATCTTGCTGTCCAATTTTCTTCTCTCTCTTTTCCTCCATACTTAGTCCAATCTTGATGAAAACTAAGATTGTTAAGACCCAATTCATTTTGAAAAAGATTGAATTGAGTTTGATTAAAGGGAAGGAAATAGAGGTTGATGAGAATTCTATTTTTCTTGTAATGCAGTTTCGTTCTAGCATTTCATTGAGTTTGGGTGTTATTTAGCTACTGATTTTCCATTTGTTTTAGCACCATTTTATCATCGGTTAATATTGTTCATTTTACCTTCTTGCTTAAGTTGTTAAAGTTTGTTTTGTACTTCGATTTTTGGATTTATTCATTGTCGTAAGGCTTATAGAAATTCATTTGTAAATTCAAGTTGAAGTCAATTTTTTCTTTACGTTATTCTTTTTGTTGTATATACAATTTCC
Source organism: Trichosanthes truncata (assembly GCA_033996785.1). Taxonomy (NCBI): domain Eukaryota; kingdom Viridiplantae; phylum Streptophyta; class Magnoliopsida; order Cucurbitales; family Cucurbitaceae; genus Trichosanthes; species Trichosanthes truncata. The sequence goes on along the minus strand of JAWPNB010000004.1, from coordinate 37,148,501 downwards.
AGTTTTATGAATTTCCTTAGCATTAGTTCTCTATTTTTCTTTATGTTTACTATGAGCTAATTTTTCTTTAGGGATTCAAGAATGTGAATGCCCTAGAGGAAAGAATTAAGGCCTAAATGCAAAAATAATCTAGCTTAACACAATAACTTGTTTGTTTTTATTGACTAAAATGTTTATTGTAGGCCTAGATTGTTCAACTACTTTTGCATATAAAGCTTGAGTCTAATATCGAAAGGGTTAGGTGAAAGCAATTTTCATAAAAGCAATGGAGGAAAGAGCTTAGAAAAAAGACTTTAACTTTGACCCTAGACATAGGGCAAGACTCCAAAACCACTAGAATTCGATCTAAAATTATCTAAGTACGATTGGTCATAGACATATAAGTCCAATCACTTAATCTTCTGAAGATTTTGAGTCAAAGTCAAATGAGAGTTTAATTTGGTTTACAATTATTTTGTGTTAAGGCGCAATTGCCAATGCAATTGAGTTGCAATTCTCACCAAAGGGCATGATCATACTATTGGAATTTATGCCCTAAAGCCTCGTAATTAATTATTTATTTAATAATTAATAATAATTTTGATTATTTTATTTGCAATATAATATTATCCATTATATGAAAAATTCAAGGTTATTAGTGTAATATTGAACAAATATGTAGTTGCATACAAGATGATCGTGTTCAAGAAATAACCTAAAGAGTCATAGTATATGGATAAGGTTGGGTGCCTTATTTTGGTAACACTATTGATACGACCCACTTTGTAATAGTTACAAATGATCTGATCCAAATTGTTTATGTGGAGACATGTGAGTGGGGGGTATCTTATACAATGAGTTTGTATAAGACTGGACCACGTAATATTTAATATATTTTTATAAATCCGTTAATTGAGAAGATTAATATTTCACCAAGATGATCATATATGACTCGATCTTAATCCTGAGTGAGTTATGAACTCCTGCCTGTGAAGGTTTGTCCTTTGATTTGCATGGGTGAGAGTGGCTTTTGTTGCCGATTCAATAAGCCTACCATTTTGGGGACTGGACTAAAAAGGGAGCTGGGAACATAATCGCTCAAGATAGAAGTCACTCATTCCCTTATAGGGTAAGTAGATGAGTAGTTCCCTTAAGTGCTGATTTTGGGACTTGAACACTGGGGCCACACCCTCTCATTGGCATGAGAGGGACTTAGTTTATGGTTTGATCATAAACAAATTGTTCATTAGAGGATCAGTGGTACTTAATGAAGGGGTGAATATTAAGAAAGCGGAAGCAATTTTGGATCTTGAGCACTCTAATTTGATCAATTTGATCAAACAAAAAACATGCTCAAAACTGGAAAAACAGAGAATAAGAACACAAACCTTTGTAGCTCAATATTCTCTTAATCCTTTGTAAACCTTGGATCACCAACACTACTTGGACCACCACTAGAGTCTTCCCTACTATTTTCAGCCCTTGGAATAGATTGTAGGATCTTTGATTGAGAGAAATTGGGAGAAGAATGAGTAAAGATCTAAATAAAAAAGCTAGAGAGTTTTCTACAAAAATCTCTTGTTTTTCTCATCTCTTTCGCCATTGTGTTTCTTCTCTATTTATAGAAAGCCACAAGCTTAGTGAAGAAGCTAATTGAATGAAGATAAACTTCAAACAAGAAGCTTTGTGAAGAAGCCAATTGAAAGAAGATATGCTTCAAACAATAAGCTTGGTGAAGAAGTTATGAACTTGGTCCATATTTCATTTCCAAATGAATTTGAATTCTTTTTTAATTTTAATTCAAAATTAATATAAAATTAATTTTAAATTAAAATCAATTTTTAATTAATTAAACAATTTAATTAATTTTAAATAAATATTTAATTTAATATCAAATATCAAATTAAATAATTGGACCAATCCTAATTTCTCAAAACGAACGTTCGAACATGAATCCCTATTCATGTTTTAAACCGAACGAATATTTAAATCATATTTAAATATTTCCACCTCTTCTTTATCATAGTTTAATTCATAATTAAGCTATGATACGTTAAGTATATCGCATATAATTAACTTTTTCTCCCAAATTCGAATTTGAACAATTCAAATTCTTTTCTCTCAAATTATTCCAAGGCTTAGTCTGAGCTAGTAAGGGGACCTAATGGACCTACAAATCATGAGCTCCAACGATACGAGATTAACCGGCCAAACTCTTTAGCCTAGCTAATCAACATTCGTTAACCATCGGGACACTCCACTAAAGCCCAGTGGCTGCACTCTCCTCACTGTAGATATATTTCTGTCCACTCGATATAACCATGATTAGTAAGTCAATCCTTCACAGGTTGTTCGTAATTACAGCTGGGTCAAATAAACCGTTTTACCCCTGTAATTACTTCTTGTTCCTTAAGTCTCACTGATCCTCTAATGAACAATTTGGTTTGTGGTCCAACCAACAAACCGTATCCCTCTCGGGCCAACGAGAGGGTGGGCCCATTGTTCAAGACCTGGAGTCAGTACTTAAGGGAACAACCTCTCTACTAAACCCTAAAGCGGGTAGGAGTGAATTCCATCTCGCATGACTATGTTCTCAACTATCTATCCGGTCTTATCAGCAAAATGGGAGGCTTATTGAGTCGGCGATCTCGGGCCACTCTCACCCATGCAAATCTAAGGATAATCCCGAATAAATAGGAGTTCATAGCACGCTCAGGATTAAGATCGAGTTACCTAGGTCATCGTATGAATATAGTCAGTTAAGACAGTAAACGAAGTTAAAAAGTCTAAGTGACTATTTCGCGGTCCAGTCTTATGCAAACTCATTGCATAGGACGCCCCCACTCGCATGTCTCCACATGAACGATTCAGGATCACATCGTTAGTACTATACAAAGTGGGCCGCGTCCATAGTGTCTCCAGGATAAGGTACCCAGCCCTATCCCTATACTATAGACCGTTCTGGCTATAACTCGAACTTGATCCACTTTTATGTCATACATAAAGTTCAAGTATACATACTATAGCCAAGGGTACTTTGTTCATTGGATTTGGGTTATAGAATACACAATTCACTTTATTCAATAACACATTTACTGAATAAACCTCAATAACATCTTTATAGTAAAATAGAATATACATTCAGTTTACAAAACCACGAGTTTTAGGACATAAAACCCAACACTTAAGGTGCAAGATGTAATTACAGGGGTAAAATAGACTTTTGACCCAATTGTAATTACGAACAACTAGTGAATGATTGACTTGCATGTAGTGATTATATCAATGGACACAACTTGTCCTACAGTGCATAAGGGTGCAACTTTAGGTCTATAGTGGAGTAACCCTAGAGTTAATGAATGAAAATTGATTAATTAAAGAGTTTAATTAATTAATTTTGTATCATTGGAGCTTATAATATGTAGGTTCATAAGGTCCCATTGCTAGCTCATAGTAACACTAAAAGATCAATTTAGTTGAAAGAAAAATTTGAAATGTTCAAATTAATATTTAATTTGAAGTATTCAAATTAATATTTAATATATTAGATATATTAAATATAAAAGAGAAAAATATATTTATTGTATTTAATACATTAAATATTAAAATAATAAATGTATATTAGATACATTAAAGAAAAGATATTTATTAAATTTGAATTGGATTCAAATTAGGAAATAGATGTCGTAGGAGAATTTTAAAAAGTTTGAATAAGATTCCAATTGGTTAGATAAATATATTTTAATATATTGGATATTAAAATATATTATTTAATTATCTTCCCTAGACCATTATAAATAGGACCTTAGGGGTGAGCCATTGAGCATTCTTCATAGAACACACATATCCTCAATAGAGAATTAGATAATTCTCTCTAGACTTTTTCCTCTCCAATCCTTTGAGGATTTTCTTTCAAGAGGCTCCTACAAGTCTTGATCTTGTGTTAGAGTCATAGCTAGGAAGACTTTGTGAAGGAGATAAAGACCTGCCAGAATATTCTCCATATTTATCTCAAAAGTAAGTTTTCTTAATTAATCTTATTTTTTTAGTTTAATTTTAAATAAAATAAAAAATGATCCAATGCTTCTGCTACGGAGTGAAGCGTTCATTCCTACACATACTTGAATTCATCTTTTCGTTATATTTGCTATTTCAAATTTTACTTTTTAACCGACCATCACAGATTATTGTTTTACTTTGGTTACTCTAGTTGAAAATTTTAAACATCTTTGTGTTATCTAAAAAATTTGTTGTATCCGTTTCCTGTGGGATCGATACTTTGGAGTATTTCTAATTTTTATATTACTTGCATCGCCAGTGTACACTTGCACTGGGATGAATTCTTTATTTTTTTTTTAACCCATATGTTTCAGTCAATTAGTCCTCTATTGTTAAGTACCCTCATCAACAAGTCAGACATAAATTTCTTTCTGCAATTAACAAAAATCAAATTTTAATTTTAATTTATAATTGATATTTGTTTATTAATTTTTTTTTATTTTTAACACTTGCCTTTTTAAATTTTTTGAGTTTAGGCGACCACTTAATGTTGCTAGCAACCAGCTGTTGAATGACTCTTCACACAAATTCAAAGCCCCCAATTGAGAATGTCCCCTTATATTAAAAAAGCAAACAAACAAACAAGCAGATAATGTTCTCTATTCAACCTGTTGCAAGGCTACCCAGGTCGGAAAAGAGAGCCTACTGAGTCATTACTCAGTTTTTTGGGATAATGCTTGGAATAATCTCGCTCAGTCCTATTGGACCTACTAAGCTTTCGTGCTCATTTTTCCTTGCATATTGAGGTGTTGTGTGCTGAGCTTAGCTCATCCCGGCCAGCTGAGCACAACTTGACCAACTTAGCAGATTCGGCCAACTCAGCTTATTTTAGCCAGCTCAGCTCATCTCGACCAAATCAGCGCATCTCGGTCACCTTAGCTTATCTCGGCCATATCAGCTTAACTCAGTTAGCTCAGCTCATCTCGACCAACTCAACTCATCTCGATCACCTCAACTCATCTCATCATGACCAACTCAACTCATCTCACAAAACTAAATCCAAATCAATCAACAAAATTATTTACTCAATTGATCCAACACTAATCACAAACAGTAAATTATGCCACAAACAGTAAATAGTAAACAGGCAATTACCTACACTATCAACTGATTACCACAATTGGTAGGGTAGATGAAGTTTTTCAATAAGTATATTGGATCCCTTTGTGTCATTACTGGCTTTGTGCTAATTCTTACGTACCTACCGTCTCTCCAATTAGTACCCCACGAGTTCTTTATAATCCAGAACCTGTGAGAGGTGACTTCCCTAAAACCAATTACTAATACGCTGTGTAGCTTCTTTACAATGTAAGAATGTCCTCAAGGGTGTCTTCAGGAGTATCCTTTGTTGTTATGTACCCCTTATCAACACGTTCGAAATAAATTTCCTCCTATAATTAACAAAAACCACAATTTTAATTTTAATTTTAATTCATTTTTGTTTCTTAAGTTTTTCTTTTTAACACTTACTTTTTATTTTATTTAATTTTTGAGTTCAGGCGACCACTTAATGTGCCCAACAATCGACTGTCGAATGACTCTTCTCCACAACTCATGACGTGACGCAAATTAAAAGCCCCAATTGAGAATGTCCCCTTATATTAAAACAAACAAACAAACAAGTATAGAATGTCCTCTACTTAGCCTATTGCAGGCCTACCTAGGTGTGAAAAGAGAGCCCATTGAGTCATTGCTAAGTTTTTTTGGCTAACCCCAAGAATAATCTCGCTCAGACCTATCGGACCTGCTAAGCTTTCGTGCTCATTCCTCCTTGCATATTGAGGGGTTGGTTGCTGAGCTCATCTCGGCTGATTGAGCTCAACTCAGCCAGTTGAGCTCAGTTCATTTAATCACGGTAAGTTCGACTCATCTCGCAAAACTAAATCCAAATCAATCAATTTAATTTTACACCTAAAACTCTAGCAAAATTATTTACTCAATTGATCCAACACTAATCATAAAACAGTAAATTGTGCCACAAACAGTAAACGGTAAACAAGCAATTACCTACGCTATCAATTGATTACCACAATTGGTAGAGTAGATGAAGTTTGCAATAAGTATATTGGACCCTTTTGTGTCATCACTTGCTTTGTGCTAATTCTTGCATACTCACTGTCTCCCCAATCAGTACCCCATGAGTTCTTTATAATCCAGAACTTGTGAGAGGCGAGTTCTCCAAAACCAATTACTAATACGTTGTGGCAACGTGTTCTGCATAGGAGTGTCCTCTGTTGTTAAGTACCCCTCATCAACATGTCCAACGTAAATTTCCTCTTGCAATTAAAAAAAATAAAAAACTTAATTTTAAATTAATTCATTTTTGTTTCTTAAGTTTTTCTTTTTAACACTTTTTTTTAAAAATTTTTGAGTTCAGGCGACCACTTAAAAGCCCCCAATTGAGAATGTTCTCTGCTCAGCCGTTTAGGTGTGAAAAGAGAGCCCACTTAGTCATTGCTCAGTTTTTTGGGCTAACGCCCGGAATAATCTTGCTCAGTACTATCGAACTTGCTAAACTTCTGTGTTCATTCCTTCTTGCATATTGAAGGGTTGTGTGTTAAGCTCAACTCGACCAGTTTGGCCAACTGAGCTTAATTTGGTCAGCTCAGCTTATTTAAGCCAGTTCAACTTATTTTGGCCAGTTCAGCTCATCTAGGTTAGATTAACTCAACTCGGTCAGCTCAGTTCTGAAGGGAATAATCGAATTAAACCCACAGCGGAAGCATAGGAATCGTCTTTGATTTATTTAGAATTAAACTAAAATACAAAGGTTAAGCAATAAATACCTTGAAAATAATATTATGGAAAATATTCTGGCGGATCTTTATCTTTTCCACAAAGTCTTCCTGGCTATGACTCGAACACAGGACCAAGGCTTGTGGGAGCCTCTTGAAAGAAAATCCCCCTCTTGAAAGAAAATCCCCAAGGGATTGGAGAGGAAGAGATTTAGAGAGAATTCTCTAATTATCTCTATTGAGAAGATGTGTGTTGTGTAGAATGGCTCAACCCAAGGGTCCTATTTATAGAGACCAAGGGAAAATCTTTGCCATAATTAAAATATTATATTTTAATATCTAATGTATTAAAATATATCTTATATTTATTTGAATCTCATTCAAATCTCCTACGATATTTATTTACTTGAATCTTATTCAAATTCTATAAATATCTTTTATTTAATATATCAAATATATATTAATTATTTTAATATTTAATGTATCAAATACAATAAATATATTTTCCTCTTTTATATTTAATATATCTAATATATTAAATATTAATTTGAACACTTCAAATTAAATATTAAATTTGAACATTTCAAATTTTAATATTTAATGTATCAAATACAATAAATATATTTTCCTCTTTTATATTTAATATATCTACTATATTAAATATTAATTTGAACACTTCAAATTAAATATTAATTTGAACATTTCAAATTTTTCTTTCAACTAAATTGATCTTTTAGTGTTACTATGAGCTAGCAAGAGGACCTTATGGACCTACAGATTATAAGCTCCAATGATACAAAATTAATTAATTAAACTATTTAATTAATTAATTTTCATTCATTAACTATAGGTCACTCCACTATAGACCTAGAGTTGCACTCTTATGCACTATAGGACAAGTTGTGTCCATAGATATAATCATTACATGCAAGTCGATCCTTCACGAGTTGTTCGTAATTACAGCTGGGTCAAAAGTCCGTTTTACCCCTATAATTACATATTGCACCTTAAGTACCACTGATCCTCTAATGAACAATTTGTTTATAATATAATTATAAACTAAGTCCCTCTCGGGCCAATGAGAGGGTGGGGCCCCATTGTTCAAGTCCCGAAATTAGCACTTAAGGGAACTACTCATCTACTTACCCTATATGGGAAGAAGTGAATTCCATCTTGTGAGATTATGTTCCCAGCTCCCTATTTGGTCAAGTCCCCAAAATGGTAGGCATATTGAATCGGCTACAAAAGCCACTCTCACCCATGCAAATCAAAGGACAAACCCTCACAGGCAGGAGTTCATAACTCACTCAAGATTAAAATCGAGTCACATATGATCATCCTGATGAAATATTAATCTTCTCAATTAACGGATTTATAAAGAGAGATTAAATATTTCGTGGTCCAGTCTTATACAAACTCATTGTATAAGATACCCCCATTCACATGTCTCTACATGAATGATTTGGATCAAATCATTTGTAACTATTACAAAGTGGGTCGTATCAATAGTGTTACCAGGATAAGGCACCCAACCTTATCCATATACTATGACCCTTTAGGTTATTTCTTGAACATGATCCTCTCGTATGTCAACCACATACTGTTCAAGATTACACTAATAACCTTGGATTTTTCATATAATGGATAATATTATATTGCAAATAAAATAATCAAAATTATTATTAATTATTAAATAATTAATTATTTACGAGGCTTTAGGGCATAAATCCCAACAAGTTCATCTCAACTCAACTCATCTCATCATGGTCAGCTCAACTCATCTCGCAAAACTAAATCAAAATCAACCAAATCTAATTTACACCTAAAAATCTAACAAAATTATTTACTCAATTGATCCAACACTAATCACAAACAGTAAACAGTAAACAAGTAATTACCTACTCTATCAACCCATTACCCACAATTGGTAGGGTAGATGAAATTTTTCAATAAGTATATTGGCTTTGTGTTAATTCTTGCATACCCACTGTCTCCCCAACCAATGGTTCGACGTTAATTTCCTCCTGCAATTAACAAAAATCACAAATTTAATTTTAATTTTTAATCATTTTTGTTTCTTAATTTTTTCTTTTTAACACTTACTTTTTTTATTTTTTGAGTTTAGGCGACAACTTAATGTGGCCAGCAACCGGTATGACTCTTCTACACAGCTCATGACGTGACACAAATTCAAACTATCCAATTGAGAATATCCCTTATATTAAAAAAAAAGCAAACAAGTAGATAATGTCTTTTGCTCAGCCTGTTACAGGCCTGCTTCGTGTGTGAAAAGATAGCCCACTGAGTCATTGCTCAGTTTTTGGGCTAACGTCCGAAATAATCTCGCTAAGTTCTACCAGACCTATTAAGTTTTCGTGCTCATTCCTCTTTACATATTGACAGGTTGTGTACTGAGCTTAACTTGGCCAGATCAACTCAACTCGCTCAGCTCAGCTCATCTCGGCCAGATTAGCTTAACTCAGTTAGCTTGGCTCATCTCATCACGACCAACTCAACTCGTCTCGCAAAACTAAATTCAAATCAATCAATTTAATGTTACATCTAAAAATCTAGCAAAATTATTTACTCAATTGATCCAACACTAATCACAAATAATAAAATTGTGTCACATACAATAAACAGTAAACAAACAATTACCTACGTTGTCAACCCATAACCTACAATTGGTAGGGTAGATGAAGTTTTTCAATAAGTTTATTAGACCATTTTGTGTCATGCTTTGTGCTAATTCTTGCGTACCCGCCGTCTCCCCAATCAGTACCCCACGAGTTTTTTATAATCCAGAACCTATGAAAGCACTGCTTCTCCAAAACCAGTTACTCGTGTAGCGTGCTTTGCAGTGTAGGAGTGTCCTATTAAGTACCCCTCATCAACAGGTCCGATGTAAATTTCCTCATGCAATTAACAAAAATAAAAAAAATTATTTTTAATTTTTAACTCATTTTTGTTTCTTAATTTTTGCTTTTTAACACTTACTTTTTAAATTTTTTTTTAGTTCAGGCGACTACTTAATGTAGCCAACAATTGCCTGTCGAATGACTCTTTTACACAATTCATGACGTGATACCAATTCAAAGCCCCTAATTGAGAATGCCCCCTCATATTAAAAAAAAAACAAACAAAATGTTATTGGAAAAAAAATCTTACAAAAAAATAAAACCATTCCTCGACTAGGTTAGACAATTTTCCTCTACACGTTTTGAATTTGCACACTGACTCTTCAACAATTCCAAACTTCCTTACGAAGACGAATGTTGTCATAAGTGAATATGCATAACAATTTTTCGAATCTAAATTTTTGAGTTTCGGATCTTCAACCACATGATAGCAACGTTAAATTTGTTTGATTTGTGGGAAGACGTGACCTGCAAAAGAGAGAAAATTTGCACATCTGTGTGGTGCTTGCCACACACATTCCGTTGCTTAGGTTAGAGAGGTAAAAGTGCAGCAAGCTAGGGTTTAGAGAATGTGGAATAACTTACCTTCTCCAAGGTTGAAGAAATGTATTTATATGAGGACATTTTTAGGGTATTTTCATTTTCCTTCATGAATTAGGTTAAAGAACGAATCAGATCAGATTGGACCGAACATGGGTCCTACAGGCCGAGGGCATGCATGGCACATGCCCCTTAGTGGGCCAAGTAGGACCTTGACATGTGGCTGAGGTCGACCATAGGCTTGGCCTCGACCCATTGCCGAGGGCGAGGAGGTGGATTGGGCTTCAACCCAATCCCCTTTTCTTTTTTTTTTTTGCTTTTTGGCTCAGTCCCCTTGTGTTTTCCCTCTTTAGTCAGAGTTGAGCTTCTTTTTATCAGTCTAGTTCTTGGCTTTTCTCTTCAATCTTGGATTTATCCTTTTGGTCCAAAATTACCCATAATAATATAGATAAAAAAACTTGTTATTTAGTTAATTAAAATGTATGTATGTGTGTGTGTGTGTATATATATATATATATATTTATTGACATCGACATTTTATTGATTTTCCATAAAATTGAGACCTCCATATTTTCATTGACATCAACATTTCAAACAAAAAAAATTAATATCTTAGGTTTCACCTCTTCTATCATTTAAAAACTTGCTAAGATTCAATGTTTTCTTTTTTTTTTTTCCTTTTTAATTCTTTATATAGATTAAATCGCCTAATTTTCAAATGTGTTTATAAACTACAATGACCAAATCATTATATAATAAAAATGTATTCATCACATTAGATGAATTTTTTGATAATAAGGACTAAATCATTACAAATTTTAAACTAAGTTTTGTTAAAATATTATATTAAAATCTAGAGACTAAATTATTTCAAATTTAAGAATATTATTACATACTAAGTTTTGTTAAAATATTATATCATCGACCAAAAGATCAAATCTATGAATCCTCACCATACATATTTTTTAACTAAAAAAAGTTACTTGAATGAAAATATATTTACCAAACGTGTTTTTAAACCTCAACTTCTTTTTTTTGGCATGTATCTTTAACTAATAGGTCAGATATTTGAATATTTGACTCTTAAATGTTGTTGTTGAACTAAAAAAAAATTATTTTTCTTTTTTTAATTGTATTTTAATTTAAAAGAACAAATGAAAAAAACAAGACACAAAGTCACAAAATTGAATTTAAATGTAAGAAACGCGCGACGAGCACGCGCCAAGATGAAGAGAGCTCAGCTGGCTAGACGAAGTGGCAAGCACGCGCCATTACGCCAACGCCAAAATGGAAAGACGAAGCTGGCTTTACAAATTGGGGAAAAGCAATCACAAAAATGGCCAAATTCTCAGCCGAGCCAATCCCAATCCCAATCCCAATCCCAATCCCAGTCCCAATTCCCAAATCCAAATCCAAACCCTTTTCTCTCTCGCTCCTCAAGCTCGCTCGCTCACTCCCACCCACATCGCTAGCGGCTCTGCTCAAAGCCCCTTTTCGCTTTTCAACTCAATCTCTCTCTCTCTCTCTCTCTCTCTCTCGGCTTTGATCCGGCTCAGATCTATCTTGCGCCGCTCCACTCTTCTCCCCCCTTCCCTCCATCGCTTCGAAAGTGTTTGATCACACAGATTTTCGGCTTTCCGGCGAACCCAAATCGTCTAATTTGTCACTGAATCTTTCTTGCTAATTTACTAGCTATTTGGTCTCCTACAAGTGGTGGGTTTGAGTTTTTGTTCGAGTTGGGAAATGGGTTTCTGTTTCTTTGGCTGTCTTTTGGGAGGACCCTTTCTTGGGGTTGCGTTTTTGACAATTGGGAACGCGTTAGAATAAGGGGTGGAAGTGTTTATGTTTCAGCTTTCAGTTCCATGTATTTCGGGTAAGTCGTCAATTTCCGCTGCTGCTGCTGAAATGTTTTGTTTTTATGTTCATTTTTAGTTTTTGCTTACATTTGGACTGTAGCTTGAATTCTTGATGAGAAAAGAGTGATTATTGATAGCATTAGTATTTTGTTGCTTGATCATCAGTCAATGAGCTTGCAAGTGCTCACCTGTTTTAGTTGAAATCACCAAACTTACAGAATGGGGTTGGTTAAAATGTAAGATTCTGTGCTGGGAAACTTTAATTATCTTGTCTGAAAATTGTGTTTATACTTTTCGAAGTGATTCCTTTGTAGTTTGTACAAACGTTAATCTAGGTGATTTTACTTACATCATGGGTACATTCTGCAGACGTGCTTTCTTGCTTGAAAAAGCTAAAGTACAGAGCTTTGGCTGTTTCTTCTATGCCCTTTAGATTGTATGGCATTTGTATAAATGTGTTCTAATCAAATTAGAAGAAAGGAAGCACACAATTTTGTATGCTTGTATGAATAGTCTTGTTGCTTACGAAGGTGATGTAATTTCAGATTGTCGATTGGCCTTTAAATGGCTATTTAAGTTTGTTAGCCGATAAGTTTAAGCCTTTAACATTTAGTACTTTTTAAATTTACTTTCTGTTAGTATTTCTAACAGTTAGAAAGTTGGCTAGAAGACTGTTTATTTACTATTTAGCTTTTCCAGTCGTTAAAAAGTTGGTTAGAAGGCTGTTATGGACTTAAATCCTCTATAAATACTTGGGATTAGGCTGTATGATGCTTTATCATCAATAGATTCCGTATTTCCTTGGAATTTACTCCAATTTTGGTATTAGAGCACCCTTTTCTGAAGAGACCTGATGGTTGGGAAAAAGAATTCCACAGTTTCGGGTGATGACACGGTTCAATCCGGTTTAGGACCTCTTAGTCTCTCCCCTAAATTCTTGACTGAACGCATGCTATTGGTGGAGGATTCAATGGAAGGAATGAAGGGCAGTCTGTGGGAGTTACATCAGATTATCGGAACCACAGCACACCAAATGGAGCAACTCACGTTAAACCAAAACAATCAAGAAGGCCATAGGGAAGCAAATCATGCCAATCCACACTATGAGAGACCGGCATGAGGAGTCCAAGAACCAAGACTCCTTCATCAAGAACATGCAAGAATGGTCCCTGCTCAAACAGAGCATTGGATCCTCAGTTTGAAGACCCAAAATTTCAAGAATTTGATAGTTCAAGTGAGGAAGAAGACTACTCACCCCAACATCCTGCTTTTGGCTTTCAAGAACCTAGAAGGCTTGAAGGTCTGAATCTCAACCAGCCACAGAACTTGGAAGTTAAGATTTTCGAATGACTATAGATCTTCCAACGTTCAATGGAAAAGCTAAACAGAAAATAAACAGCCATCTAACCAACTTTCTAAAGGCTAGAAACACTAACAGAAAGTAAATTTAAAAAGTACTTAGGGGGCGTTTGGAGCACCGTTTCGGAATCAGAACCCTTGGAATCGGAACCCTGGAGGGTTTGTTCTGGGGGATTTGAAAGTCTGGGAATCAGAACACAGTGTTTGGGGTGCAGTGTTCTGAAGCCTGGGAATCAGAAAACAGTGTTTGGGGTACAGTGTTCTGAACCTTGGGAATCAGGAAACAGTGTTTTGAGTGCAGTGTTCTGAACCCTGGGGTTGTGTAGTTTTTGTTTTTTCTTTTTTCCTTTGCTACTTTGGTCTCTTTTTTTTTTCCTTTCCTTATTTTCTAGTGGCAATCTTTGGTTAGTTGTAGAATCCTTTGTGTAAGTTGGGTAATTTGGTTAGGTTTATGGCATGTATAAAAAAACAGTTGTAATAATTTATTGTTTCTTACAAAAAAAAAAAATGTGAGTTTCCAATGAAAAATAATTGCTTTGTCAAATATCAAATTTGGTTAGGTTTATGACAAGTATTAAAAAAAATATTTGTAATATTTTATTATTTTTTACCAAAAAAATGGGAGTTTCCAATAAAAAATCAACATACTTTGTCAAATATCAAATTTGGTTAGGTTTATGACAAGTATAAAAAAAAAATATTTGTAATAATTTATTGTTTTTTACCAAAAAAAAATGTGAGTTTCCAATGAAAAATCAACATACTTTGTCAAATATCAAATTTGGTTAGGTTTATGACAAGTATAAAAAAAAATATTTATAATAGTTTATTGTTTTTTACAAAAAAAAAATGTGAGTTTCCAATGAAAAATAATTACTTTGTCAAATATCAAATTTGGTTAGGTTTATGACAAGTATAAAAAAAATATTTGTAATAATTTATTGTTTTTTACAAAAAAAAAAATGTTAGTTTCCAATGAAAAATAATTACTTTGTCAAATATCAAATTTGGTTAGGTTTATGACAAGTATAAAAAAACAAAATATTTGTAATAATTTATTGTTTTTAAAAAAAAAATGAGTTTCCAATGAAAAATAATTACTTTGTCATCTACGAAATTTGGTTAAGTTATGGCATGTATAAAACAAGCATTTGTAATAATTTATTGTTTGTCACAAAAAAAAAATGTGAGATACCAATTAAAAAAAAAAAACAATGGAAGAGACGAGAGAGAGATAAGAAAACGTGATAATGAAAATAGGTGCCAAATGAGGAGCAAACCGGTGTGTTGGAAATCAAACCCCCCCATTTCACTATGCAAAACCATGGGGTTGTGTTTCAGAACCATTGGGTTTTGAACACAGTGGTCCAAACAAGGGTTTGGGTTTGGATTCCAAAACAACCCAACCCAACCCATTGCTCCAAACACCCCCTTAATGTTAAAGGCTAACCTTCCCAGCCAAAAAACTTAAATAGCCATTTGAAGGCCAATCGACAATCTGAAATTACATCAGAAGGCAAGATTATCTAGTATCATTTTCCTTTCAAAGAAGGCAAGATTATCTACTAGATTCATGCATTAGTGAAATAGGTGAATCTTTTGATAAAAAATGGGCTTGATGTTTAACTCTTCTTTTTTATCCTTCCCTTTTTTGATTTCATTTTTGCTGTTAGACAGGGACTGTTAGTGGGGAAGCGGGAAGCCAAATGGAATGGAGTGTGAATAATGCATTTAAAACATTTAAAGGTAATATGCTTATGTATGATGTATACGGTTCTTTTTCATCTGCTCCAAATTAGATGGTTTTTCAGTGTTAAGGCGCAGAATAATGGTTTTTACTACCATACTCATAATCGCTAGTGTTGGTAAAAATACATATACACATAAACTTGATCATACTTGAGTGTTCTTCGGCACTCATGCATTAAGTCATCAGCAATGTTTGTACCATTCAGAATATCTTTTGTGTATTTAAAATTCTTCCACATAACTCTTCTAAGTTAAGTTTATTTACGATATATTTTCTTACAGAAAGCAATTCAGTCTTTAATCTAATGAAATGATTTGCTAGGGGCATTTTTTAATCACCCTTGAAAAGTGGGATGATATTTACTCTGGACCTGGTTTTTAGATTCCTACCAGTGTGTGGTCAGAACTTGGAAACGTTGTCTGTGGTGTTTTGTACACACTTATAACTTGGAAGAGTAGATGTAATTTGCTCAATGGTCTTGTTTGTGTATTGCTTCTTTGAATGTTGGTTCTGTGCAAAGATAAGATAGTTCATTTTAATGAATGTAGCATTTCTTTGTGTTCCTGCAAGTAGATTTGGAACCCAAGTCCGTGATGGATATGTCACTCATACCAAACATTGACCCAATTGATATCGGTTTGGGCTCTTCTGACAAAGGGAGTCCTAATCCTTCAGCAAAGCCAAGAAAAAAGACCATGACATCAGTTTATCTCAAATTTTTTGAGACTGCTGCTGATGGGAAAAGCAGAAGATGCAAGTTTTGTGGACAGAGCTATTCCATTGCAACAGCTACGGGTAATTTTGATACTATTGCTTGGTTGATTATGTTTAACAGTTTGCAATTGAAGGATAAATGAGAATGGTTTAAAAACACTGTAATTATTCTGTGAGGAGCAAGAGAGCTTCTTACATTGGTATTGTTAACTTTTACTGCAAAACATGATGCCGAGATGAGACGTAAAGAGTTTTGTGTTTTCATAACTGGTTTTCCTCCAGCTTAAGTGTTGAGCTTTAATCATGTTTCTACAAGCTGCAAGCCAGCAAGTTCCCAATTTCTAGCACCTGTATGTCTTTTCATTTGTGATGAAATCTTCTTTTCATTGGAACAGGCAATTTGGGAAGACACCTAAGTAATCGGCATCCAGGTTATGATAAGTCTGGTGATATTGTCAGTAATTCAGCACCACAGCCTATCACCATAATAAAGAAATCTCAACCTCAAGGGAAACCGCAACAGATTGATTATGATCATTTAAATTGGTTGATAATTAAGTGGCTTATATTATCTTCTCTCCCTCCTTCGACCTTGGAAGAAAAATGGCTGGCCACCTCCTATAAGTTTCTCAATTCATCTATTCAACTATGGCCTGCTGAAAAGTATAAAGCCGTTTTTCGGGAAGTTTTTAGAAGCATGCAGGAAGATGTAAAAGCCTCTTTGGAACACGTCTCATCTAAGATCTCAGTTACTCTCGATTTCTGGAATTCCTATGATCAGATTTCTTTTATGAGCGTTACATGCCAGTGGATTGATGAGCATTGGTCCTTCCAAAAGGTGCTTCTCGATATCTCTCACATACCTTATCCCTGTGGAGGTGCTGAGATCTTTCACTCTCTTGTTAAAGTTCTTAAGAAGTTTAACATAGAAAGTAGAATCCTTTCTTGTACCCATGATAATAGCCAAGACGCCATGCATGCCTGTCATGCTTTGAAAGAGCATTTGGATGGTCAGAAAGTTGGGCCTTTCTGTTATATTCCTTGCGCTGCCCGTACTCTAAACCTGATCATAGATGATGGATTAAGAACCACGAAACCAATAATTGCAAAAGTTCGGGAGTTTGTACTAGAATTGAATGCCTGCTTGGATATCTCTGAGGATTTTGTTCAGTTTACTACAGTTTATCAAGAAGGTAATTGGAAATTTCCACTTGATGCTTCAGCAAGGTGGAGTGGAAATTATCAGATGCTCGATCTAGTATGCAAGGTAATTTCTCTTATATCTAGATTTTTCATCATGCAGAAATAATTCTGTGACGTGTAGTTTTTTCTTAACCTTTTTTAGGCTTTCATACATAAGTAAATCCCTCGAGGAAGGGAGGGAGATGAAGAATAACCATCTCCTCTGAGTAAATCCATTCTGAACAAAAACAAAGCGAACCAAGAAATGGCATTCTCTGGTTTCTAGACTTGATGAAAGAACCATGACTAGCGTGTGTGTTTTTTTTTTCCTTCATTTCTTTACAAGCTTTTCCTTCCATGTATCTTGAGCGTGCATACCACACATGCCTCCGATGTGCCGTAAGCTTGTTGCATGTTTCCAATGTGTTTACAAGTTAAAAAAATAAGAAAAACAAAAAATTGAACATTTGCCTAAGTGTCCAAATAAAATCATGTGCTTGAATGTGTCCATGTCCATAAGTGCCCAAATTTAAAACTTGCTCAAACTTGAGTAACAAGAATTTGTTGCTTTCTAATTTGTGGACATCTAAGATGGATATCTTATAACCACAAACTGATATGAACTGCCTTAGGCTTCCTTAAAGGCATACTATGAGCTACTAATGTTTGCCTAATTATATGGCCATAGAATGTCTAGTGAGAGCACTAGAGGGGTTGAGAGGTCTAGTGAGAAGCTTTGAGAAGCAATTAGGTTTAACCCGTCTTTGTGAGCGTTCGTTAATCAGGCTTTTTGTAATTATTAACTTGACATCATTCTTTTGGATTGAGATTAGTTCTTGTAATTAGTTTTGGGTATATTTTGGTGGTGGGCTTGTTTTTTATATGCCCTTGTATTTTCTTTCATTTCTCTCAATAAAAGCTCGTTTTCTTATCAAAAAGAGAAACGTCTATCGTGGTGCTTTTTTACTTTCTCCTTGTCATGTAATATACTGTTTGGTCAACTAAGTTTATGTGAAATTTTTGTTCTATATAGGCAGGGAAGTCCATGGAAGCTGTTATAAGGAAGTCTGAGGAAACACTTGGCAGTAAGATGCTTTTGAACTCTGCCGAGAAGAATGTAGTTAATATTGTGCATCAATATTTAGAACCCTTTTATAAAACCACGAACAACATATGCACAAATAAGGTTCCAACTGTTGGGTTGGTTCTATTCTTCATGGATCACATTTCTGAGACTATTGCTGCCTGTAGAGATTCTCGGCACAACCCCGACTGGCTAAAGAGTGCTGCAGAAGACATGGCCAAGAAAGCAAAGCATTACAGTCATCTGGTTTGCAACATTTTCACATACATGACTGCAATTCTTGATCCTCGAATCAAAGGAGACTTGATTCCAGAGAGTCTTAACTCAGGGAATCATTTGGAGGAAGCCAGATCTCATTTCATGAGATATTATTCTTCGAACCATTTTCCATCGATGACCAGTGGCTATACTGCTCAGGAGGTTGAGGATGGAGGAAGTGTCTCTTTCGCCGAGGAAATTGCTAGAAAGAAGCGAAGGGTGAGCATGAGCAATGCAACGGATGAGCTAACACAATATTTATCGGAGCCTCCAGCTCCAATACCAACAGATGTCCTAGAGTGGTGGAAGGTTAACAGCACACGTTATCCAAGGCTCTCCGTTATGGCTCGAGATTTCTTGGCTGTGCAGGCAACTTCACTGGCTCCTGAAGAACTGTTTTGTGGGAGAGGCGATGACATTGATAAACAAAGATATTGCATGCCTCATGATAGCACACCAGCTCTCCTTTGTATCAAATCATGGATTCAAAGTGGTTTCAAGTTGAAATACAAGTCTAGTGAGATTGAGTATGAGAGATTGATGGAACTGGCTGCCACATCAACTGTTGATAGCAGTACTGCTGGTTCTGACAAGAAATCAAAATGATTACAAAACCATGTTGGAGCTTGGAGGTCAGTTCAAACTTAGAACCCATGAAACTGACTTCTTAAGAATCAAATTTATTGAATCCTGGCTTATACCCTTTGGATCAAGTGTAGAATTAATACATCTTGTTGTATTGTATGTTTTTTTTTTTTTTTTCCACATATATTTGATGAATTTCGTATAATGTACAGCATATGTTTGTGGCAATGCTAACCGACCAAGTAGACAGATTAGTGTCTTGTGATGTTTTAACATTATAGTAAAAATTATTTAATCTTCATGATACACATGATGTTCTACCATAAACATTGAATAATTTGTCCTTTTATTATTATTGCTATTTTTTTTACTCTCTTTTCTTTAAGAAATGCTTTAAAAGCTATAAAGGTGGGCTCAAGGAATTTTCTCTTGAAAATGCATTGAGATAGTATGAGGCGTTAGCCTTCAATTTAAATAAGAATTATTCCTACTCATTTACTTTTTAAATAAAGATTTCAAAAAGGTCATTCTTAATATCATAATTATCATCACTAATAAGATCCATTTCAAAGTTTTGCTTTTAATATTTAATGTTGGTGGTAAAAATAGCAATCTCATGATGTATGAACGTCACACATATAAGTGAATAGTGAACTTTTATATTTTTAAAGAACACGGTAAGTTAATATTATTCTTCTAACCATTACAGACATAAAGACTTTAAGAAGGCGTAAGCTTTGTGGCTCTTATGATCCAAAGAAGGCGTAAGCCTCAAGATGAGCCTCTGAACTTGAAAAACCTTCTAAAACACTAGATTGACACACTTACTCGTTTAATTCTTCAGTTTAATTTCTCTAGGAGAGAAAAACCTTATAACTACTCTCAGATGTACATGATATGCTGATTCCAAGTAGAAATAAAATAAAGAAGACTTGCAAAACTAAAACCTAAGCCTAGAAGTTGTTAATGAAAGATCTGGAAGCTGCCAGTAGAACTTTTGATATGGATATTTCTCATAATAGTAAGTAAGGCTGGAGAAATTAATGGTGCTCAAGTCTAGTTACTGAGATGAAATTTTACAGAGATTAACATGACAGATGCCAGAGTTATGAATCTTCCTATTGGGTAGCATTTTAAACAATTAGCTATTTGACTTACAAAGGAAGAAACCAAATAAATGAGTAAAGTATCTTATTCCAGTATTAGTAGAACTTTGATGTATTCTATGGCATGTACCAGACCAGCTAGTTGGTTTTCTGGACTTTGAATATGTTGGAGATTTGGATAAAAGTTCTTTTACGAGACACTGATTTCTATTTCTGAGAAATGTGATAAGTTGAAAGCATTTTTACAACCAGTGATAGTATTCTCTGTGATTGAGACTGAATGAGCTGCGACCATGGATGCAATAAAGCAGGTAATATGGCTCCAGGGCATTGTACATCAGCAAATCCAACTGACATTGTTACTGAACCAGTGGCCTTTACTAAGTTCAAACTTTCTCTGGTCTGGACTTAAATATAATGGTAACACAAGCTTAAAACTCCAACAGAAGAGATTCTTCATCCAACAATGGTTTTTTCCTGTCTTTTTTGAGTTATAGTTAGTTTTCTGCTGTAACCAGTTATTGTTCTGTTCAACTAACTTTCTATGAAATATTATGAGAAAAGGAACAAAAGAAGAGAGGAGGAAGGAGAGAGAGGGGGGTGGATAAAAAAGTCAAGGGGTGTGTGAGCTCATCGACCTCCGAAACATAGTAAATAGTAAGTTTGATTCGAGGCATCACGGTTTTTAGTTTTTAGTTTTTTTTTATTTTTTTTAACCAGTTTTTGTTTTGTTCAGCTGACTTCTATGTAAAATTATGGGAGGATGTAAAAGAACATAAGAAATTGGGAGAGGGGGGGAGGGTGCATCATCAACATCTATAACATAGTAAGTCGAACAAAAGTTTGATTTGAGGCATCATGGTATATATAAGTAGAGATAGGCACATCGATCTTTTCGATGCATAGAACATAGTCGAAACAAAAAGTTTGATTAGAGGCACCATGGTATATACAAGTAGACATAGCTACATCGATTTTTCGGTACATCATCATCATCTAGAACATAGCAGGTTGAAACAAAAGTTCGTTTAGAGGCATAATGATAGTACATATACGTAGACATAGGCACATCGATCTTTTCAGGGGAAAAACACGATATGATTGCTTGTGGGTTTGGTCTCAACTTTTTCTTTTAGGCCTGTAAAGGACCTTCAAAGGTCAATGGAAGGTAATGAAGGGAAGCAAAAAAATCTCTTGAAGGTCAGGTTTTGGGTGGGCTTGGGAATGGCACACTGGTAAGAGCAGCAGGGAAGAAGCAAGCCATGCAAGAATGTGTGGTGGGCACATGGTGCCATGCAATGCCCACACTTTGATTTATAAATCACTCCCACTTTGGCTTTGAAGGCTAATGGCCATTCAAAATGGCAAAAGGATTCATCTTCAAAGAGAGATCTGATTGTATTATTATGCCTTTACACAACACTTTTGAGATACAACAACAGGGATCAAGAGGAGGAAATGGAACCCTTACTTTGCTTCCACCATCAAATTAAAAGCCATGAAAGCTATCATTGGATCACAAGGCAATGATTTGAATTATTATATTTTATGTCCAACATCAATCTTTCATTATATATATATATATATAAAAGTCTGATTTCAATGGTCGAATTTTCATGAAAAAATTATTCAATGAAATTGTCGCAATGTGACTGTCTTTGCCTTTTAATAACTGTTGAATATGAATAAAAAAATTTACATCATCCTTAATAAGCACTAGATACAAATTTGAAGTACTTTTGCATTTTATTTCTGGTACATCTTACAGTGTAAAACTATTAGCCACATTGTGACGGTCTCCTCGAATAATTTTTCATTTTCATGGGCCTGATTGATAATCAATTTATTATTATTATTTTTTTTTTTGTTTTTAAAAAACTGGGTTGTTTTAAAAAAATCAGTAAAAATATGCTTAGAAAATTATTTCTTAAGAGTTGTTTGTTTCCCTTTATTTTTCTGTGATATGTTTATAGGAACAGGGTTGAAATAGAAATTTTTATAAGGAGATAAAATTTTACATTATAACAGAGAAAATTTCTTTCCAAACTGTCATCTAAAATTATGAGTTTGTGAATAGTGATTTCAATGGCCATAATAATAGGTCTTTGTAAGTTTCTTTAAGATTCAACATGTTAATTCAATCCTAGTTTAATAACAATTTTAAGTATAAAAACGAAAAATTGTTGTGAAAGTAAATTTACCTAAGGCTTTGAAATCATTTTGAAAATAGAAAACATACACAAAAACATGACTAAAAACACTTAATTTTTTTATTTAAAAAAAAACATAAAATAAAGGACAGAATGATTTTCTAACTCATACAGTTGATTTTTTAAGTTAAATTGAAGTTGGTAAAAACACTACATATAAATCGAATTTATCAATAAGAGCTCAGATATATTATATAAGTACTTTTATTTATCTACTATCTGTTAATTTATGAAACTTAGTATTATTATTAATAAGAGACTTGATTTTATAATATCTTTGAAATTATTTGACATTGGTCGTTGTTGGAATTTTAGATTTTGATGGAGCCAAATCAATAAAAAGAAGTATATAGGTATCTGTGTTTGACATTAACTACGTACATGCCAGAGTAAACGGGATATTAGTACAGATGACCTAACAAATGGTGTAGAAATGAAATTTAACTTGGTTCCTCAAAATAACCTTATATAACTTTTTGTTGATGTCAGCACATATTTTCTTAATATTATTGTTTCTTTCATCATTCATTTTCCTCACGCTCTCGTTTCCCGATCTCTCTCACTTTTTCTCTTTCTCTATCCTACCTTTCTCTTCTCTCTCGTTAATTTCTAGATCTGATCGTCCATGATTCCAGAGTGAGAAGGAAAACGAGAAGACAAAGCGAGAGTAAGAGAGAAAATATGGAGCTAGAGTGAGAGAGAAAATATGGAGCGAGAGGGAAAGGAAATGGAAGCGAGAGTCGAGAGAGAGAAAATGGAAGAGAGAGGGAAAGGAAGTGGAAGTGGGAGCCGAGAAGGAAGGAAAAGAGAAAATACGAAGCGAGAGCGAGAGGGAAAGGGAATGGAAGCGAGAGCCAAGAGGAAAAGGAAATGGAAGCGAAAATCAAGAGGAAAAGGAAATGGAAGAGAAAATCAAGAGGAAAAGGAAATGGAAGCGAGAGCCGAAAGGAAAAGGAAGTGGAAGAGAAAGCGAGAGCCGAAAGGAAAAGGAAAGAAAATGGAAGCGAGAGCTGAGAGGGAAAAGAAGTGGAAGCGAGAGCGAGGAT
This sequence comes from Trichosanthes truncata, assembly GCA_033996785.1. Taxonomy (NCBI): domain Eukaryota; kingdom Viridiplantae; phylum Streptophyta; class Magnoliopsida; order Cucurbitales; family Cucurbitaceae; genus Trichosanthes; species Trichosanthes truncata. The sequence continues at coordinate 37,125,120 of JAWPNB010000004.1, read as the reverse complement.
AAAAAAATGGGAGTTAGAGAGAGTGAGAGAAGATAGGGTCGAGAGCCAAAAGATTTTTTTTTTTTGATGGTATTAGCAAAAGGTTATATAAAGTTATTTTGAGAAACTAGGTTAAATTTTATTTCCACACTATTTTTTAGGTCATTCGTACAAAAATCCCAGCATAAACCCTATATACAAACAATACACACTTGTATATAAAAAGAAGATTAGAGAAAAAAAATTCAAGAGCTTAACTCTAGAATTGCATATACATATTGGCATACTGACTTGAGGATGATTTAATGAAAATTATAGAAATTGCTCTTAGTGAAATGCCTATTACTAGTTGATTTACTTTTGTCATTTTTCTCGTTTGTCTTAAAAAACATATGGGTCAAAATTGAGCTGAAATTTAAGATGCTTATTATTATTATTCAGCTCACTCTCTCTAGAATAAGGGTGAGTTTGATGTCTACTAGTTTAAACACTTTCAAAAAATATTTTCATTAAAGTAATCACAACTTTGGGCCTATTTGGTGTAACTTTTCAAATGTTTAATTTTGAAAAAACGTCATGACAATCATTCAAAATGTCTTTTTAAAAAAATAGTTTCAGAAATAAGTTATTTTGAGTGAAGTACTTAAAACTAAATTTTAATTAGAATAAGGGTTTTTAGATGTTTAATTTGGAATCCCTCTCAAATTTTCATGATATATAAAAATGACCAAACCCCCACACTATACCTTCACTTCCACCATACCCGCTGCTGTTTACCAATGGTGACCACTGCTTGCCGCTACTCATTGCCGACGATATTCTGCAACCACCGCCTACTACTGGTGATCACTTAGGCGACCATTGCCTACAATCGACAACACTCCGACAACCACCATCATCGCTTGTTGCCACTCCCATGTTGCCCCCCTCCCACACAATTGACCGGTCATAGTGTTTTAAATACAATTTGAACTTTTTAGGGGCTATTTGGCCCATGGGTTTGGGTTGGGATGGGTTTGGGTTCCAAACCCAAAACCATGTTTGGCACAAGGTGTTTCAAAACCCTTGGTTTTGAAACACAACACAACCCCATGGGTTACAATAGTGCAACCCCATGGGGTTTGTGCCATGTTTTCCTCTTCCATTTGTCGTTTTCCATTTCCGGCGACCACTCCGACAACGACTCCGGCGACCACTCCGATGACAACTCCGGCGACCACATTGGCGACCCGACCACCGCTAACGATTACCTCCGACGACCACTGCGATGAGAACTCTAGAGATCAGTTCCATTTACCATTCTCCATTTCTAGTGACTACTTCGACAACAACTCTGATGACAACTCCGGCGACCACCCGACAACCACCGATAACGACAACTCCGACGACCACAACGGTGACCCGACCACCGCTGACGATTACCTCAGACAACCACTGCGATGAGAACTCGAGAGACCAGTCTGACGATTATCCCTGCAACTCGACCACCCCAACAACTCGACACCCCGATAACCCAACCACTCAAACAACCCGACTTGCCCGAACCACCGACAACAACCACTTGACAACCACTTCAATGACCCGATCAGCCGACAACCATAGTTGACGATCACCTCGAAAACCTGACCACATAGCAACCACCGTAGACAACCACCTAGTGACCACTCCGATGACCTGACCACCGTGATGACTACTTCGGCGATTACCCCGACGACCTGATAACCCAACCACCCAAAACCACTATTGACGACCACCTGGTGACCACCCTGGCGACTCCAACAACCCAACCACTGCCACAACCACCCAGCGACCACTCCGGCGACATGACCACCATGATGACCACTCCAGCGACCCGACAACTACTACTGAAAACCACCCAACGACCATTCCGGCGACCTGACCACCGTGCAATCACCACCGGCGACAACCTCGGCATACCCAAACACCCCATCAATCCAACCACCCCAACGACCACTCCAACAATCACCCTAGCGACCCAACCACCTAGTCAATATTTTAAAAAGGCCAGCGTGGACGAGCTATATGCAAAACTAAAGGCGATCCTAGGGATGACAAGGCAAGACTGAATGGCTGTTGCAAAGACTATTCTCTCGGTTAGTATGATGTTGAACTCCTTCTTTACATTCACCCCAGATTGGAAGTATGATTACTACGTGAAAATTTTGGGGAAAGCACCTAGAACCTGACTCTCTTTTCATTACTTTCATCTACCACTCTTATGACTTACATTTGTGTTTGGACAACTACTTCTACTTTCTTGTCATTTCATCTGGAATGTGTGTTATGATATTTTTAGAACTAGATCTTAGTTCTAATTTTTGGTTTTACTTTACCATTGGCAACACCATTCTTACATTGCACCTATTAATTATCTATTGCTACGCATAATCTTCAATTTTATGTCATCATGAGTGGAGTGAATGAGATAGCATATAGTTGTACAAACTACACATGGTATAATTCAAATTGAACTATAGTTGTAACAATTGCTCTACATAATTGGTTAAATAGTTGGTATGTAACACACCAAAAAAATTATGAAGTTAAAAAAATGGAGTAGGAAAAAAAACAGTGTAAGATTTAAAAAAAAAATAATAAACAGTTTGAAAAATTATAAAAAAAAAACATACTAAACAAACCCAGCCCAACCCAACCCTGCACCCCAAACACAGGTTTCAGCAAACCAGCCCAACACAACCCTGCACCCCAAACACAGGAATCAGAAACCCCAGGGTTTCTGATTCCAGCCAAGAAACCCAGGGTTCCAGAACCCCAGGGTTTCTGATTCCAAACCAGCGCGCCAAACAGCCCCTTAGTTCATAATATTTAATTGTTGTCATTTATAATAATTTGACACTAGTATAATCATTTTGAGTGTGGAACAAACTAAACAAACTTGTGTATAAAAACACTTTTAAGAAAATGTAACCAAACATATGAGTGTTTTAATTTTAAATGGTTTTTTAAAAAAATGTTAAAAAAAATGCAATTTTGAAAAACACTTAGGGAGTGTTTGGTTCCCCGTTTTGGAAGTGAGGAGTATGAGTTTGTTTAAACAAACCCACATTTGGTTGGAAGTTTTGTTAACTCAAGTCTACTACAGTGCATACTATTCTACCTCTCAGGTTTGCTACAGTGCTTTACCTTACTCACCGGGTTTGCTACAGTACTTTATTCATACTCTCCAAGTTTGCTACAATACATATTTTGTCCTTAATTATGTTCTTAAAATGCATTAAATTTTTAATAAAAATATATTAGTTAAATAAAAATAATTAATTAATGATAACTTTGTAATAAATAATTATATAAATTTAGTTCAAAATTCAAATAGTAATAATTAATTCATAAATCGATATGTCGGATTTGTTATACTTCATGTTTTAGAGCAATTATAATAATAAATTTATAAGAAGAAATTTCTTTGTATTTTGTTCCTACATTGACAAATATTAGAAAAAAAATAATTACAAAGCTAACTAAATATTTGTTTTACAAAATAATAATTCAAAAAATGTTCAGATGAACAATAATATTAAAAAATAAATTATTCATTTACAAAGTAATAGTTCCTAATTTATAAGAAAGTTATTATTATATTTTAAATTTTTTATTAACATATAAAATATAATAAACATTATTTTATTATAAATTCCAAACCACACACGTTATATAGTTTTTATTACTTTAATTAAATAATTTCTATTATTTATTACAAATTTTAAATTTACCAACTAAATACACTTTTAATAAACTCAAGTTTAACAAATTAGAATTCAAACACAAACTTAATAAACCCCGACTTGACACCATCCAAACACTGGTTTAACAAACCTATTTTCTGTACCATCCAAACACAGACTTAACAAACCCAGACTTAACAACTTCAAGCTTAATAAACTCATGCTTAACAAACCACTCAAACTTGTGAACCAAACAACCATTTAAATTAAAATGCAATCCAAACGGGCCCTAGGACATGTTTGAGAGTGATTTTGGAATGCCCAAAATCACTTTTGACATGACCAAAATCAATTTTTCTTCAAAATTATGATGTTTGGCAATGATAAGAAAGTGATTTTGAAAACATCCAAAATCACTTTAAGTGATTCCCAAGTAATTTTGTCTTTAAAATGACTATTATTTCATATTTTAAAAAAAAATCTTACTTTTTGTGACAGGTAAAAACCGTCATCTTTTATAAAAATTCATTAATTTCAATCAAAAAGCATGTATTCTAAAAAATGCCAATTTTTCTCTTTCTAAAGTTTTTATAATGTTTGTCTTACTTTATTATCTTTTTAACATTTTTATTCATTTCTCACTTTTTTTTCTCTCCAATGGTTTTAACTCTCTCTATTTTTTTTATCTCTAAATTTTTTCGTTTTATCTCTCTATAATTTTTGTATCTCTTTAACTTTTTTATTTCTAATCTTTTACCTCTTGCTATAACTTTTTGCTTTTGAGATTTTTTGTCCCTGACTTTGAACTTTTTTTTTTATTAAAGTTTTTCTCCCTAAAATTTTTATCATTCTCTTCAAATTCTTTTGTATATCTCTCTAAATTTATTTCTCTATCTTTTGATTTTTTCGCTCTCTATTAAATTTTCTCTCTCTAATTTTTTTGTCCATCTCTCCAAAATTTCTATCCCTCCATGTCTTTAACATTTTTTTTTTCTCTTTGGAACTTTAATTTTCTCTAGCTTTATTTTTTTCTCTCTTAATTTTTTAGTTCTCTCGGTATAACTTTTGTCTATCACCTTCTAATTTTTTTTTTTTAAAATTTCAAATGTAATACTCTTTTTAGTAATTTGATGATTCTAAAATCACCTTTGAAAATAAACATTAATCGTTTTAAAAAATACTTTTAATTATATTTAAATCACTTTTACAAAAGTGTAACCAATTATTAAAATGATTTATAACTAAAACTTTTACAAAATTAATTATAATTAAATCACTTAGCTTAAAACACTTATTTTAAAGTCACTCTAAAAAATGCTCATAATCATTGAAAGTCACTTTTAATTGTATGAAAATCGCTATTAAAAGTGTAGAACCAAACATTAAAATGATTATATGAAAATCACTTTTCATAAATCAATTATAAACAAATCAATTGTGCTAAAATCACTATTTCTAAAATCATTTCCAAACATGCCCTTAGTTTGATTGCACAAAGTGATTCTACAAATAAATTATTATAAAGAAAAGAGGAGAAGAGGATAAACTTTAAATTTTAGGGCAATTTTGTAATTTCAATATTCTTTTTGAGGTTTTAGATTTTTTAATATGAAAAGTTAATTTTTTTTAAATTGTTTATAAGTGATTGAATGAAAGTCAGTTTAGTATCACTTTTTTTTTAAATCACCTTTAAACAGATTGTTGATAAAAAAGATTATTATCCAATCTAATTATTTTGAAAGTGATTATTTTTTGTTGCTAAATACATTAGATTTTTCAAAAACGGTTTTGGTCCTTCATAATCACTTATAAAATTAATCCAAACACACTCTAAGCATATGCGTGGGTTGAACTAAGTTGATTGAGAGGGATAATTGTTGGAAAACCATTGGGGGTAATGAAAAGCCAAAGTTGATTATTTATCAAATAGTTAATTAAAACTTAGATTGATATTTGGACGAATCATGATTTAACATGAATGTTTTTGAGCCAATGATTTGCAACATGCACCTAATCAAAATCAAATCTAATTAGGAATGTCGACATAACACACTATATTCTTGAATTTAATTATTTCTTTTCCATACATAAATAACACATGCATGCAATATAATGCTCTACCATTTTAGTTGATCTAATTATAACATGGTTAAATTACACATTTAGTCCCCGAACTTTGATGTTTGTATCTATTTAATTAGTTCCTGAACTTTCAAAATTACAAACTTAATCCTTGGACTTTTGAATTTTTTAAAATTCACGAGTCTAATAGACACAAAATTAAAATTTTAGGATTCCATTAGATATAAAATTCAAATTTATATCTAATAGATCAATTAATTTTTTAAAATTTTGAGTTTGACAAGGACTTATTAAACACAAAATTGAAAGTTCATGGACCTATTAGACACAAAATTGAAAGTTTAGGGATCTATTAGACACTTTTGAAATTGAAAAATTGTATAAAAAATTCAGACGTGAAGTTTTGCCTTTTTTCTATGGAACTTATAGTTACACCCTTGCTCTCAATTATGTGTCGTCTAATAATTGTGAGTGATAGTCATGTTACAAGTAATTTTCTTTATTAATTTTTAGCGTCTAATTTTGATTTTTTTAAAAAAATTATATATTTTAATAATGTTTATAAAAATAGAGCAAATATGATAATATTTGCTAATATGACCAATCGACTAATAAAGTTTTTTTTTTTTTTTTTTATCAAGAGATAAAAAATTAAAAGGTAATTAAATGAAAGAACTCTTTTGAAAAAAAGGTTAAATAAATAAAAAATTTGGTTCTTATGGTCAGGACATACATATATAGGTATAATTTAGTCTCTAAGATCAGTTTAAAAAGTTTCAAGATCATCTACGTGGTTTAATCAAATCTCACAAATCCACCTTACCATAATTATCATATTAATATATATACTTAATTTTTTTGAAAAACTACACAAACCACCCCTGAATTAAGGGGTTTGTTACAATCATACACTTGAATTTTTACTTTGTTAAGTGTTGCAATCAACTCCTTCTATTAGTTGTTGTACTTAAATTACTGTTTGATTGGTCTTTACATGTATGACTCACACGTTAGTAGGGGAAGAGCAAACTTGTGATTGATAGATTTGAAAAAAGAAAGAAAGAAGTTTTACGTTTTAGAGAAAGAAGCATAGGAAAGTTTCAATTTAGTGAGTGTTATTTGAGCTGTGTGATTTTTCTTTTCTTCTTCTTCTTCATTTTTTTTTTTTTTTTTTTTTTATGGGAAAGAAGAAACTCCAGAAGACCTAGGAGTTTGTAGTTGCCATAGCTGGAAAATTTTCATCTCCAAATTAGCTGATGATGGTGCTGTCCAATCCATACAACTCAGAAAGAGAGACCACCCTCGTAAGGTCTTCAATGACAAGTTTTTCCTCCCTTACTCACGTATGAGACACGCATGTGAAGTCCAATTAAACAGTAATTTAACACCAATAATTAACAGAAGAGGCTAATTGCAACACTTAATAAAGTATAGGGGTATGATTGATCAAATTAAAAATTCATGGGTGTGATTGCAATACTTAACAAAGTACAGGGGCTAATTGATCAAATTAAAAATTTAAGGGTGTGATTGTAACAAACTCCATAATTCAAGGATGGTTTAATGCAATTTTCCCTAGTTTTTGTCAAAATATAGCAAAGAGTGGATGTTTTCTACTTTCTAGGATTAAAAAAATAAAAAAGAAATAGTGAATATTTAAAAAAAACTAAATTAATGCTTGTTAAAATACTATTTTGGTCTATGTATTTTAAGACTTGTTCCATTTTAGTACATGTACTTTCAAATGTTTAGTTTTAGTCACTGTATTTTCAATATATCTTAAAATTAGTTCTTATCGCTAGTTTATAGTCAACTTAATTTACTAAAAAAATTTAGTCGTTATAAGCTTTTTGTTTAAAAATTTGATAAACATATTCACACTGTATCTTTTCTTGAATAGAAATTATTATTATTATTTTGTCTAGTTAGATAAAAATGAATTTCAAATTAATTATAAAGACAATTTTAAGGTATATTGAAAGTACCTATATTAAAATTGAATACTTTAAAGTACATGGACTAAAATACAACTAAGTCTTAAAGTTCAGACACAAAAAAAGTATTTTACGCTTCATTTGATTACCATTTTGGTTTTAAAAAATTAAGCCTATAAATACTACTTTTTCCTATGAGTTTCCATGTTTTTCTTATCTACTTTCTACATATGTTTTTAAAATCCAAACCAAGTTTTGAAAACTAAAAAAAGTAGTTTTCAAAAATTTATTTTTGTTTTTGAAATTTTGGCTAGAAACTTAAATATTTCTTTAAGACAATATGGAAACCATTATGAAGAAGAGAAAAACCATTGTAGAGAAATTGTGAGAAAACAAACACAATTTTTAAAAGCCAACGACAAAAAATCAAATGATTATCAAAAGAAGCTTTTAACTATTAATGTTTCTCTCTCTCTCAAAAGAATGACAAACCCTCCACAAACAAAAAATGACAAAAACCCACCATAAACCTTTTCACCTATAAAAGGACTCCATTGTTGAATTCTAGAGATCTACCAACAAGTGTCCTCTTCTTCTTCTTGTTCTTCTTCTTCCTCCTCCTCCTCCTCACTCCAAAACCCCATTTCTCAAAGCTCTTCAAACTTTCACCATGTGTTGTCAAGGTCTCCTTTTGGTCCAAAAAGTCTCAGAACTTTACCACAAAATCTCCACTCTCGAAAGCCTCAAACCCTCCAAAGATGTCAACTCCCTCTTCTCTCAACTCGTCCTCACCTGCACCCCTCCGCCGCCGTCTCCGCCGCCCATCGACGTCTCCAAGCTTTGCTCCGCCGTCCAAAACATGAGATCCCATCTCATCAAGCTCTGCGGCGAAGCCGAGGCCCTTCTCGAGCACCATTACTCCACCATTTTAGCCTCCCACCAAAACCCACTTGACCATCTCTCCATTTTCCCTTATTACTCCAACTACCTCAAACTTACCCACCTAGAATTCTCCATTTTGACCAGCCACGCGCCCCACGGGCCGCCGTCCAAGGTGGCATTTGTCGGCTCCGGCGCGCTTCCATTCTCGTCCATCATCATGGCCTCGAAGTACCTCCCGACGACCGAGTTTCACAACTTCGACGTCGACTCGTCTGCCAACGCCAAGGCCGCAGCGCTGGTGGCGGGCGACGAGAACTTGTCGAGGCGAATGGTGTTCCACACGACCGACATCATGGAGGCCACCTCGGACGAGCTGGGGGAGTTCGAGGTGGTGTTTTTGGCGGCGTTGGTGGGGATGGAGAGGGAGGAGAAGGTAAAGGTGATCGAGCATTTAGGGAAGAACATGGCCGGTGGCGCGTTGCTGATGTTGAGGAGCGCGCATGGTGCACGCGCGTTTCTTTATCCGGTGGTGGAAGCTTGTGATCTTCGAGGGTTTGAGATTCTTACAGTGTTTCATCCTACTGATGAGGTTATCAATTCAATCGTGTTGGCGAGATTATAATGTGTTTAAGACATTATTATATAAATTATCTAAATATAATCTCTACTTAACTATGATCAAATCACAGGAGAAGGCATGGTTTTTTTCTTGATCAAATGTAAGCTGGGTATCAGTTTCAAAGAAATAAAATTTCGAATGAATGAAAATCTTGATAAAAGTTTATAAATATCTCTTATAATTAAGATGAGAAGATTGGTGCCATAAAATATATTGTGATATGTTAAAGAGAATAGCTTAGCACTACAAGAAAATAGGTTTATTAATTGCAGCGTTTTGGCTGAAAAGTTGAGATATATTCTGTAGTACTTAGAACATATGTTTGGCTCGTGGTTTTAACAACGGTAGATTTAAATTTGAAAGTAGGTGAAATATATGACAGGTATAAATTGTGGGTTTTCAAAAAGCTGAATCATTATAGAAATTTGAGTTAGTTTGTATTATATTAATGCATGTAGTATAAAGTCTGAGTTTAAATTATAGTTTAGAGAGGGAGTTCCCTTTAAATTTGAGTTTATGTTAGTATGGAGAGAAGGAAGGGAGGGAGTTTGATTTCTTGAATAATATATACCATTTTCGAGCTAGATCAAAATAGGGCTAAAGTTGTATATTATACATATACAACTTAGTTATTTATGATCATCCGACTACTATAGGGATATGAACCTAACCAATATGTACATCGTATGTTTATTATAATTAAGAATGAGAGTTAAGATTGTTTATTACGTAGATGAAAATGGAATAGTTTCACTACTAAGAAAATGAGAGAGCAAAGACTCTCCCTATTTTTTGAGGTTATATTTTATTAGCAAAGGATTATAACTATAAAATTTCCATCATATAGTTTTATTAAAGGGGTCCTATAAGGTAGTAGTAACTCTGTTTGATAACCATTTGGTTTTTTATTTTTGATTTTTGGTTTTTGAAATTTATAATTGTTTCCCTACAATTTCTTTATTATGGTTTTTTCCTTTGTTAAAGAAAAATTTAAATTCTTAAATCAAATTTCAAAAATAAAAATAAAATTTTAAAAACTATTTTTTTTAGTTTTCAAAACTTGGCTTGAGTTTTGAAAACATTGGTAGAAAGTAGATAACAAAACAAAGAATTTCATAGGTAAATGTGTAGTGTTTATAAGCTTTAATTTTCAAAAACAAAAACCAAAAACTAAGGCCATGTTTGATAACCATTTGTTTTTGGTTATTGGTTTTTGAAAATTAAGCTTATAAATACTACTTTCACCTATGGGTTTCCATGTTTTCTTATTTACTTTTTCCATATGCTTTCAAAAACTAAACCAAGTTTTGAAACTAAAAAAATAGTTTTTAAAAACTTGTTTTTGTTTTTGAAATTTGGCTAGAAACTCAAATGTAAACAAGAAAAATGGAAACCATTGTAGAGAAGATAAAAACTATGTAGAGAAATTATGAGAAAACAAGCACAATTTTCAAAAATAAAAAATCAAATGGTTATCATCAAACAGATCCTAAATGGTTATCAAACGAGACTTTAATATTCTCAAATTTTTTCAGTTCAACAATATTGCAGGATGGAGGATTTAACCATCGACCTCTAGGATGGAAATTGCCGATCGTTGTGCTCAAATTGGGTATTTAATATTCTCATTTAACAAACTTGTCCATCCTCTGATCATATTTTTGAAATATTTTCCATGGCATGTTTTTAACGACAATGATCAATGTAACACATTTGATAGTGACAAGGTAACAAGAATTGCAAGTTAAAAAGAAAGTAAAGAGAATGGATGGAGGATAGAGGATGGAGGAATTATGGTTCATGAATTTTGTAAGATTTGGAAAAACTCGACACGAGTTCAATTAAATCATTAGAAAACAGGGCAGGGGTACTTAAAAAATTTGATGACCGAAAAACCCCATCAACCTAACATAATGGTTTGAGTTGAGTTATAAAACTTGTTTGGATTAGATTGAGTTTAAATAAATCAAAACTTTATAGGTCGGATTGATTCATGAATTCACCTAAAATTAGTTTGGGTTAAACCGAATCAACTTGAACATATATCATTAATCTTAAAAATTATTTCATTTACCTACAATACAATTATATGTATATATATTTATTTTAACTTTATTTCAGTGATCTCCAACAACATATTAAAATAATTTTTTTAAGTATTTGTAATGTAATTTTTCATAAAATAAAAGGAAATTGAGTTACTAATCTAAATTATATGTGTTTGAAAAATAAATAAATAAATGTTTTAAGCTCCGTTTAATAATCATTTGGTTTTTTAAAATAAAGTTTATAAACACTATTTTCACCTATAAATTTCTTTGTTTTGTTATTTACTTTCTAAAATTGTTTTCAAAATTTAAGCCAAGTTTTGAAAACTAAAAAAAGTAGTTTTTAAAAACTTATTTTTGTTTTTGGAATTTGATTAAGAATTCAAATGTTTCTTTAAAAAAATGTGAAAATCATTATTGGAATAGAAATTTTGGCCAATCAAAAATTGTCATATCATTACTTAAAATTAGTGACAAAATTATTTATTTAATTAGGGATCAATTTAATTTAGATTTGCAAGTATCTCTAAATTAAATTATGGCAAATCCAAATATGCAATTGGATTATATGAAATTTGGGTCAATTTTAGACAAAGCCCAAATGAGAGGCCCTAATCTAGCAAAGTCCTACCCCAAAGGGCTAGATAGTCAATCAGGCCCAATCCAAAGGATTTTAGGCCTAAGACCAATCAGACCCAGTCCAATATAGTCAGGTCCAAACCCACTTGGGGCCCGAGAAACTCTATAAATAGAGAGCTTTCCCCTCCATTTGAAGGGTTCATAAATTAAACTCTCCAGAGAACTTAGAGAGAATTCAAAAACAAAGATCAGAATACTCCTAAGCTCTTGAAAATCAAACACTCTCTGAACTAAAGCCCTGAAGACTAGAAGACTTTGAAGATTGAGAACAAGCTACAAAGCCTTCGAGATAAATTCACATTCGAGAACAAGTTGCAAAGCCCTTGAAACAAATTCACATTTGAGAACAAGCTGCGAAGCCCTCGAGACAAATTTACGCTCAAGAACAAGCTACATAAAACCCTTGAGATAGATGTAAGAGAACGAATTAGGAGGAACAAATTAGAGATTGTACTCCACTAAATTCAAATTAAATTCATTTACACGTATCAAATTTATTCTCTTGAAATCTCGTGTGAACAATCATAGTAAAGAAATGGTGAGGAAACAAGTATAAATTTAAAAAACAGAAACTTAAAAATGAAACCATTATCAAATGGGACCTTAAATATTAATATTTTATTTTTTCTCAAAACAAAAATTTGAATAAATGATCCAAACAATTCAACCTACATGTTTCATGGTTGGATTAGATTGGATTCATATTCATTATTTAGACCTCGTTTGATAATCATTTGATTTTTAAAAATTAAGGCTATAAATACTACTTCCACCTATGAGTTTCCTTATTTGTTATCTACATTTTACATATGTTTTCAAAAACTAAGTCAAATTTTGAAAACTCAAAAAACATAATTTTAAAAAACTTGTTTTTGTTTTTGGAATTTAACTAAGAATTCAAATGTTTTCTTAAGAAATATAAAACTCATTGTAGAGAAATGATGAAAGAACAAAACACAATTTTCAAAAACCAAAAACTAAAAATAAAATGGTTATCAAACGAAGCCTTAGTAATTATGGTTAGCATTGTTTGAGTTGAAGAAATTTATAATCCGAACAATTGGGTTGAGTCTAAAAGATATCTCAACCAAACGCATGAATACCCTACATGTGACATATTCCTATAAAGAATCGTAATGTCTATGCTACCCTCAACCCACTACTAGTTTGTTCTCTTTTTCTGCTTTGGATGTTACCCTTTTTCACTAACAGAGTCTTCACAAGTATAAATATTTGAAAAAGAATCCATTTTACCTTTGAAGATTAACTTGGTGTTCTTTTTTCTAATGTTTCTTTGTTGGGCCAAGAAACAAGAAGATAGAGTTGGCAAATGGGCTTCAATTGGACCATCAACAGATGACTTATCCAAATCCATCAAAATCATGTCCAAAATTCTGTGTGCATATATATTACAACATGAGTGTTTAATATTATACAAATACAAGTTTTTTTTTTTTTTTGAGTTCAACAATTGCACTGTAGAATTAGAGAATCGAACCATCGACCTTCTAAAAATAATTAGTACCTTATCTATTGAGCTATGCTTATATTGACTTACACAAATACTATTTTAAGAAAAATAAAAAGCCACTTTAGTCCCATACTTTTTTTTTTCATTATTCCTATCATACGTCAAGCTTCTATTAAATAATTTAAATAATTTATTAAAAATTAATTGCAAGGAGAAAATGAAAATAAAAGTGAGATGATATAAAAGGAAAGGAAGGGTAAGAAAAACAATTAATTTGAATTTTGGCTCCAAGAAGATCAATTATATGAGGGTATGGCCAAAAGAAAATAATTGAGAAATGAGGAAGAAATAATAGATATGATGAAATGGACAACATAAAAATGAAATGTCACTATAATATGTATATGAAAGATAAGGGCATTTTTGGATGGGTTGAGTTTTTGGATGGAAGAATATATAATGGTTCTAACTCAAACCAAAGCCCTATATCCCATCACTCTCAATGCTTTTAGGCCACATTATGGTGTGGAGTGTGGCATTCACACACCCCTTGGGACAAGTGGAGGGTTTTTGCTCAAATTTCACTTTCATTTTTGGCCAATCAACACACAATTAATATCATTGTCTTTTCTTAATTTGTTCATATGGTCCATAGAAATTCATGTTTTTCCTTCTTTTGTTTGAGAATTTTATGAAATGCATTGATTTGTTGAATAAGGAATTATTTTTTATTTGTGTATTTAAGAATTCTATTCCAGCTACTGGTCAAGTGAAAAGAACTCTATCATCAGATACAAAATTTAAAATTTTGAACTTTTTATACTTATGCATAATTGGTGAAGAGGTAGTTAATGTGACACATTTGAGTAGAGGGATGAGCACATGAATAAATTGACATCGTGTCGAAATGAGAGAATCTTAAGAAAATTGTGGAAGCATATGGTCTATAAGAGACTTAAAAGAATTGATTATTATTACTCTACAACGACAAGGTGTGTACCTTCCTTGTTTATAGTTGGTTCATAGATGTTTCAGAATTAAGCATGCTTAGTTTTGAACAATTTTAAGAAGCATCTGAGTGAAGACAAAAGTTAAAACAGTCGAAAGAACCTATGTTTTGTATGTAGAGATAATCTTCACTCTTGAAAGCTAACATGTTTTTTGTTTTCGAAATTTGACTCGATTATCAAAAGTGTGTTTAAAGAGGGATAAACTAAACAAATAAAACAAATATAATATATGTGGTTTTTATGGGCTTAATTAAATACAAAAGAAATAAAAAATAAAATTGTTAAAATCAAAGGAGGTCTAAATTGTTCATGAGCAAGATCAACTTTAAAAATAAAAATTATTATTAAAAGAGAATTTAAAATATCCAATTATTGTATATTTGTAGTGTTTGATCTCTACAAACTAATGACCTCATTGTCAAAAAGGTCTAAATTGTTCTTGATTAAATTACAAGTTTAGTACTTAAAATTTTAAGGTTGTGTGACTTGTGTCTAATAGATTTTTGAACTTTAAAAATCGTTTACTCCCTAAATTTTTAACTTTATGTCTAATAAATCTTTGAATCCTTGAACTTTAAAACTATCTAATAGGTTCTTAAACTTTCAAATTTGTGTTGAATAGTTTTTTAAAAATTGATATGTCAGAGTACTATTAGACATAATTTAATGCTATATTGATGGATCTATTAGGTCTATGAATTTTTTAAAAAATCATTGAGTTAGATCTTGAGAGCCTATTAGATACAAAATGGAAAGTTCAGAAGACTTATATTGACATTTTTAAAGTTCAAGAATTTATCATACTCAAAATTTAAATTTAGAAATTTATTAAATATTTTTTTATAGTCAATATTTTATTAGACACAACTAAAAATTCATTGATTAAAACTTGTAATTTAACTTAAAAGGTTCAATATTTAACCTCTACAAACTAAACTTTGAGGCATGCCTCTAACCATATCTTTGTCCAATGAAACTTGAAAATTTTAAATAAGGAACCAAATAATAATAATAATAAAAGTTTGAACAAAAGAATTTCATCTACCGTTTAATTACCCTTTTTTTAAGAAGTTCATTACATTTCTTATAAACATAGGAAAGAAATTGTTTCTTCTTCTATTTCAAAAAAATATGAAACTATAGATTTTTCCCCAAAAAATGAAATTTACGAAGGATTGGGTTAAAAGTTAAAATATAATTTTTAAAAAGGAATTACAAGATTAAATATTATATATATATATTAAAAATTATGTATTAATATGTTGCAAGAAAAGCTACCGCCTAATGACTTTTTATATAAAAAGAATCAATAATTAATGTTATCACTTTAAAATTAAACCGGTTCATTAATGATATCTTTCTTCAGCCTTTTTAGTCTTAAAAAAATATATATATTTGAAGCATTAGTCAAATTTAAAAATAAAAACAAAATTTTGAAAATTATTTTTTTTTTTAAAAAGATATAGTTACGATTTTAAAAAAAGAATTCTAAAAGATGATTGTTAAAGAATAAAAAATAAAATCGCTATCAAACCAATCTTAAATAGTAGACTTTTTGCTCTATATTTTATTAACCCTCGAGACAATAATCAAATTCAAGAAAATAGTTTTTTTAAAAAAATAAATTCAAGAAAATAGTTAACCCTAATACCATAACATTTTTTTTTCATCATATCCTAAAATAAATTAATTTTTTAAATTACTTCATGAGTTGAGTTGCTTGTTATTAAGACAAACAAATGATGCAAGCCAAAACAAATTTGGTATTTGAGAGTGTGGTGTGAAAGAAAGAAGAAGTCAAGAGATTCTTCCAACCATTCCCATCATAAAAAGACTTCAATTCTAGTTAATTAGCCCTCCACGATGTTGCTATAGACTTTGAATTATATAGGGATGTCAATAAAAATATTGATGTGGATGGTTATTATTATTTTTTTTTTTTTTGTGTTATTTGGTTAACATTGTTGGAAACAACAACTCTCAATATATCTTGTTCACTTTAGACATAAGCTCTCATGATTTTATTTTTCGTTTCACCCAAAAAAGCTTCATACCAATGGAGATATTGTCTCTCACTTATATATTCATGATCTTCCTCTTATCTAGCTAATGTATGGGACTTTGGTCCCACTCCCAACAATCCTAACAATCCTCCTCTCAAACAAAGCACCACCGAGTCGCCCCTCAAATAGTCATCTCTCCGAATTACATTCGAAAAAATTATTGTCAACTCCTCATTGGAGCTGGCTCTGATACCACTTGTTGGGAACAACGACCCTCCATATAAGTATGATATTGTTCACTTTGGTCATAAGTCACATGACTTTGCTTTTGGTTTCATCCAAAAGGTCTCATACCAATAGAGATAATTGCTCTCACTTATATACCCATGATCTTTTCTTTATCCCAATTGAGGACTTTGTTTGTATTCCCAACAAACATCTTTTATCTTTTGTTGATATAGATTTTTTATGGTACAATATAAATGTTGATTAACCTTTTATATCGTTGTTTAGATATTTGGATTTTTCTCTCTACTTTGAATATATACATACATACATACAAGAAATCTATGCCGTATTTAATGGCTTTTTTTTTCCTTTGAAAAACGCTTATTGAACTAAATCGAATGTGTTAACGACCATGAGGTCTGTGGTTCGAATCCCCCCAACCCCTATTGTACTCAAAAAAAAAAAAAAAAAACTAAATCGAACAAACCTTATTGATTTCATTTGATTTAATTTCTTGGGATAAAAAAAAAGCAACTTAACCAAAATTAATATACCTCTGTTATCTTGATTATAATTTAGTAATTAAGACATATTTACCTTTGTTAGAGTCATAGGTTAATTTGAATCTCTACTTCTTTTTTTTTTTTTTTTCCTTCTTCCTTCCTTCCTTCTAAATAAAGATTCCCTTCAAAAAGAAGAAGAAAGACTAATGTACCTCTGGTATAAAACATGTTTGAATTAACATGAAAATTATAATATAAGTTTGATATTTGGAAGATCTAAGAGATCTACAAATTTATGAGAGAGTTATAAGATTTATAGAGTTGTCAATTCAAGCATACTTCAATGGATAAGTGCATCTATTACCATTCTAAAAATCGATGGTTTGATCCCTTATCTCGCAATTGTTGAATTCAAAAAAATATGTATAAGATTTAGAAACTTCGAATTATTCAAAACAATATTTGTTTAAAAAGGAGCTCATTATTTCCTTTTTTATTCTAACTTTTTCACCGTGAAAATATATTTAATTTATGTGAAAAATGTAATATACCATATATAATGCCATATGGGAAAGGGATCTAATCAATTTTGATTGATACTATTTTACGAGAAATTATTAAATGAAAGCCAACACAATATAACTCATAATTTACTTATCAAAACTTGTATTTTAAGATCCACTATTGATTAATTCAAATTAGGTAGGAAATACTTAATTCAACTTCTAATTCGCGAATATGACTGGTTAAAGCATATACCTTCAATCAAGAGGTCAGAGATTCGATCTCCACCCTCACTAGTTGTTGAACTTTAAAAAAAAAAAAAAAAGTCAACTTCTAATTCTAATGAGCATGTGACATGTAATCAAATTAAGAGCACCATCCATTATTGAATAATTTCTACACTTTGATAATATATTAAGGTTAAATTATAAAATTTTGTCGTGGTATATATATTCCGAGCATTGTATTTACTTAGGACCCGTTTGATAATTACCATTTGGTTTTCTAAAATTGGACTTGTTTTCTCACAATTTCTTTAAGAAACATTTTGAGTTCTTAGCCAAATTTCAAAATCAAAAACAAGTTTTTAAAAACTATTTTTTTTAGTTTTCAAAACTTAGCTTGAATTTTGAAAACATTTGTAAAATATATGTAGATAACAAAACAAAGAAATCTATAAGTAGTGTTTATAAGCTTAATTTTCAAAATAAGTAAAAAACCAAATGATTATCAAACTAGATCTAGTATTTAAGCTTTAAAAGGTATCAATTACATCTTTAGAATTTAAATCACACACTTATGTCTAGTCAATAATTTTTCATTAACACCCATAGAAAAATCTAGACGTGACACTTTATTAAATAAAATTTGGATGTGACATAATCTAGCAACTTTGACAAATATTAGTTAGGATCAAAGTAGATAAATCGAAAGAACTAAGGTTAAAAGAGAGTCAAATGGAGTGGCATGAATTGTACTTCTCTTGAATATAAAGGCCACTTTGTAACTAGTTTGGGACAATTGACTTTATTTAATTTGACCCTCTCCACTTTATGTGACCCCAAAACTTTAGTTTCATTAAAAGAAAAAAAAAAATACTACCCTAGTTTGTGCTTTGATTAGGGTTTCTATAGTCATATTTTTCAAAAAAAAAAATTATAGTAAGAATAAAAGTATTTTGTATGAGTAGTTTTCCTACAAATGGATCAATATCTAAAGTTAGTTTAATGGTAATTGTGATTATAGTCCATCAACATTTAGGTCATTTGTTAATTATATGAATCAACGATTATCAAATAAAATTGGTCACTATTATTGTTTTTTTTAATATATGAAATGTGAAGGCGAAGATTTGAAAACTTTCGATCTTAAAAGAATGAGTAGATATGCCTTTTGTGCTTATATTAAGCTCAGTACTATTAAAGTTAACAAGTGATTAATGATTTTTTTTCTCAAAAAAGTGATATAATTGCAATTAAGTTTTAAATCTGTTATATTAATACATTTTGCAGTAAAAATGGAAGAATGCAATAGTTTCACATAAAATTATTTCGATAATGTCAAGGTCAGGTCAAATATTATAAAAAATATGAAATGATCGAGTAATTTTGTAGAAGCTAATCTAAACATAGTTCAATGGATAAGACACCAACATAATTACCATCTTAAAGGTCGATGGTTCGATCTTCCACCTTCCCAATTATTGTACTTAAAAAAAATCAAGTAACTTGTGGAGTTGCAGTTTCAAAATTTACATGTTTTTATATATTATTTTCAAGTGAAGTAATTGGGGAAAATTCCCCCAAACAAAATTTAACAAAATAATGCATGAAACATGCCATTTGGATCTGTCAAATTAATGATATATGTAATAAATATTGAACCCCTCTCTTTTCTTCAACCTTTTGTGAGGGAAAAATAAGTGTTATTCATGAAAATAAAATAAGAAAAAATAAGTTTAGAAAAAGAAAAAAAAAATCCAAACACCTCTTTACCGAAAAAAGAAATAAACTTTCAAATACATTTGACAAGATTCAAATATCTTGAAATTCCTTTGAAAAAAAAATCTTCAATTTAGAAACAATTCGTCCATCAACTTAAACTTTTAGATCAATTTACCATGTAGGAATATGTTTTTCATATTTTAAATATGCAACAGTAAAAATGTCCCACGGTTAATAACTCAACTAAAATAATTAAGTCTATTTGAAACATTTATGGTAGGTTCACATTCTCCATTACATTTGTACCTTTATTGATAAAGTCTCACATTGTTTGTCCACACAAGGTTAAAAAGAAAAAAAAAAAAAAAGTTATCCTATTTCAATAGTGAAATAAATGTGACAAAAAGAAATACAAGAATCTAAAATATAAAATTTATGTGATAAGAAATATCATGGGAAGAGGAGGAAAATTTACTATGATCAAATAGTAATACAAGAAAACGTCTTACATCCCACATGTTGTCAAAAAAAAAAAAAAAAAATGAGAACGTGTACATATATGATATATGCAATATAGGAAACAGTCCAATTATCTTAATTTTTCCATAAAAAAATTCCCATGGTAGATTTTCGAGGCAAATAAATCATAACACACACATATTGTAAATTTAAGGGAAAAAATGGAGAGAAATGAGAAAACAACTAGATTTTATCCAATATGTGCTTAACCTAAAAACACAACCTAATTAATAACCTATCTATGTTCTTAAAATAAAGAGCATAGATAGATGGTTTAATGAATCTTTCCTTTTCAAAATAATAATAATAATAATAATAACCTATCTATGCTCTCAAAATAAAGAGGAAAAAAAATCAATTTTGATCTCTAAATTTGACAAGATGTATCAATTTTTACGATAAAATTTCAATCTCATCAAATTAGATTTTAGACTTTGATTAGTGTTGAAATCTCTACCTTAAATTTGAACAAGTGTTGCAATTTTTACTTTTGAATACATTTTTATTTGAAAAATTATTAAAAAAATATTCTCAAGTGCTGTCAATGAATATAAAACATATGTTTGGTATAAAATTATGACACTTAAAATAAAAATGATACTAGAGTTGAGTTTTTATTTAAATTTATGAGTTTTGGGAGATTTTTAAATTTGTTTTGTTTGTTAAAATTAGAAGAAAAATTTACCGAAAATTGAAAACAAGGTAAAAATTCTACACTTGTAAGAGAATATGATGCAATTTGATAAAACTGAAAGTCTCTGAAAATGGATACAGTCTGTCAAATTTTAGAGTAAAAATTGATATTTTCTCTAACATAAGACCGAAAGATCAACCTATTCCCTTACAAGAGATAAACCTCAAATCACGAGAGTGATTAATCTACCCTTACGGAACAAACTTTATTACAATTTACAATTTGAATATGAAATACACCTAAGTCAAAAAATAAATACAACCAAAATTTAAAAATACAATATATATAGATTTTGATCTTTGAACTTTCAAATCAAAATTTCTATTTTAGTCTCTAAGGTTTAATTTGATAACTATTTGGTTTTTAGTTTTTGAAAATTAACCATCTATAAGTTTTCCTATTTTGTTATCTATTTTTTACATTTATGTTTTCAAAAACCAAGTCAAGTTTTGAAAATAAAATAAAAAAAAATAGTTTTCAAAAACTTGTTTTTGTTTTTGAAATTTGGTTAAGAATTTGAATGTTTTCTTAAGAAAGATCAAATTCATTGTAGATAAATAATTAGAAAACAAGCACAATTTTCAAAAACCAAATGGTTATCAAACAAGACTTAAAATTTTAAAAAATAACCATTTTGATTGTCCTTCCCATTATTTTATTACCTAATTAACGTTCATACAATAATCACCTTAGCCCACCTAATATATTACATGCCATAGTGGCACATTAATACATATACTTGAAATCATGTTATCCAAAACACATTATTTATTTGTTAAAAGCTCATAACAATAAGAGCTTAAAATGATTATTTTCTTAAAGTTCAAGAACTAAAATAAACATTTTCAAAGTTCAAATACTAAAATGAAATTTAAACATGAACCTTTTGGGTTGTGTATAATAAGTTTCTGAACGTTAATAAGTGTCTAATAGATCCATAAACTTTCAATTTTGTATCTAATAAGTCCATAAATTTTAAAAGTATCAAATAAGTCATTGATAATTTTGACTCTAATAGGTTCTTAAACTTTCAATATACACAAAAATGAATTTTGTACCTAGAATGCTCCCAACCTTTCAATTTTGTGTTTAAAAGATCCATGAATTTTTTTTTTTTATAAAAAAAACACCATATCACAAATAAAAGATCTTTAAACACATAATACAAAATTAAAAGACTTACTAGACACTTTTTAAAATTCTTCAGAAAACCTATAAAATACAACTCTAGAAGTTCATGAATCAAACTCGTAATTCAAGCGTGTGTGTGTATATATATAAAATAAAATAAAAAACTAATTTCATCAATAACATACAATTAGATTTTTTTTTTAAACAAAAAAGTGGGACCCAGAAATGGGCATAAATAATGTACAACCTCTAAGGATGTTGTCATAGTGTGTAAAGAAAAGATAATCCTTTCACTCAAATTTTCCCAGCCATTGCCCCTCCTGGTCTAGACATGGAAGGCCCTCTGTTACAAAAAGTGTGCGCCCTGTACGACCAAATCTCGAGCCTCACCAGCCTCAGGCCTTCCAAAAATGTCGACACTCTTTTCACCAAACTCGTTCTCACGTGCTCCCCGCCCGCCCCCGGTCTCGATATCGGCTCTTTGCCCGAGCCACTTCGAGCCATGAGGGCTCATCTCATCCGACTCTGCGCCAGCGCCGAGACGCTGCTTGAAGTTCATTTCTCCACCATTTTGGCGTCCTTTGAGAATCCCATTGACAACTTGTCTATCTTCCCTTACTACTCTAATTACTTGAAGCTCTCACTTCTTGAGTTTGATATTTTGAGTTCTCATTGCCGTCGCGCCCCGGCTAGCGTTGCGTTCGTTGGCTCTGGCCCGCTCCCGCTCTCCTCCATTGTCATGGCGTCCACCTATCTTAAGGGTAACTATTGGTTGAATCACTACTGAACTCAAAAGATATGTTTATTTGTACTCTTCTTACTTACGGTGATATTCTAGAGATTTGAATATATTTTGCTCTGATACCATGTTGCTGATAGGTTACGGTAAATTTATTTTATTTATAGGTACTGTTTTTCACAACTTTGACATTGATTCGAATGCGAACTCGATGGCGGGTCGGTTGGTTTGCTCTGACCCGGACTTGTCGCGACGAATGGTGTTTCACACGACGGATGTAATGGGGGTGACGAAGGGGTTGGGGGAGTATGAGGTAGTGTTTTTAGCAGCGTTGGTGGGGTTGGAGGAGGAAGATAAGGTGAGGGTTTTGAGGCATTTGGGGAAGCATATGGCGCCTGGAGCTTATTTGATGCTGAGGAGTGCACATGGAGCTAGGGCATTTTTATACCCTGTTGTTGATGTTTGTGATGTTGAAGCTTCTGGGTTTGAGATTCTGTCTGTGTTTCACCCCACCGATGAAGTTATAAACTCTGTTGTAATTGCAAGGAAGGTGTTTGATCTCGTCCCAGAGGTCAAAGGAAACTTTGCCGAGGATGACGATGACGATGACGATGAGAAGCGAAGTGTTTTAGTTAACACCTCTATTGTGTTGGCTGAAAAATGCTCAGGGTTTAAAGGATTTGGTCCCATGATTGAGGAGCTTGCCATGGAAGAGCAACTTTCTTGAAAAAATTATTGCATGATTCTCGAGCATCATCATCGTCATGATTACAATGTTCATCTACAAATTTGTATTGGGAAGTTTTACTTTTTTTTTTTTTTGCGTTTGAAAGTTTTACTTTCTTTTGTTTTGTTTGTGTAACTATAGAAATTGTTTCAATATAATAGAAAAGGAAAACTTATAATACTATTGTCTTTTATTAACTCAAGTATGTTTTGTTTATAGTTTCGATGAACTCATAATTGTCTTTAAGCATGAGTTTGAAACTCTATAGTGGGTTGTATTTGTATGTATGGAATAATTAAACCATGCATGAATTTGGTTGATTTTTCCTTGGGAAGTGTGCAACATAATTTTCCAAAGTTGTGGAAAAGAAAAGTGTGGGATTCCATGAGGGTAAAGAAAGAACAAACGGTTGGTCTACTCTACAATTATACGTACGTACGTGTATATCTATCTATCTATATGACAATTACAAAGATGGACTTGTCTTTTGGCTTGTTCTAAAACCTTATCTTCTACTATTTTTGGTTCCAAGATCTCTTGCTTTTGTTATTGCATCGATATACTCATTGGGAGGAGGAATGGAGCAAGATGTTAGTGAGACTAATTGTTTTTTTCCCTCAAATTACGCTTTTGCCCTTTTGCCGTTAAAGTTTGAATTTCATTTTAGAGTACAACTTAGGTGCAACCCTGTGCTACCCCACTTTACAACCACAGAAAAAAAAATTATTTATTTTTTTTAAAATTTATGTGGTTATAAATTGGGCAGCACAAGACTTGAGTGCAACCTTTTTTTCCTTCATTTTAACTCAAGTAATTAAAATTTCAAAAGTAACACTTTAGTTCTTAAAAGTTTAAAAAATTGTTCTAAATGTCTTTGAATTTAGAAATATGATAGGATGGTTAAATGATGATTTGGCTTTTGGATGAAAATTTTAAATTGTATGGCAAAGTATATTAATTTTAATTTTAAATCTCATAAGCTTTGAGAACTATTTTATTTTGGTCATTCAACAAATGCTTTTTCTAATTAACTTTCAAATTTATAACATTTTGGTTCCTAAACTTTAAAAATATCAATTTATCTTTTAATTATAAAAAAAAAATAACAATTATGGTTCATTATGGTTCTTTTTGTCATTTTATCACTAATCATTTAATTGTGTATAACATATATGTGTGTCCATGTATCGAATAGACATGTATTGTAATAACATAGATTAAAATTTTATGGGTTAAGATAAACTTACGACTTAAAATGGTCATTTCTTTAAATCTAAGACTAAGACTAAAATAGATCTTTTATGGTACAATAACCAAAAATAGAATAAATCTTCATTAGTTAAAATTCAAAATATTTTTTCTTATAGTTTCAGTTGATTTTCAATTTAGTTTCATTAATTTCAAAAGGTTCAATTTGGTTCTTATAGTTGGAACCAAATTTCAATTTGGTCTCGATAATTTAGTGATCAAACCTCACAAATAGTCTATATCGTTACCATATTGAATACGTGACAAATTTTTCTATTTACGTATGAATAAGCTTGTGTTTTCTAAGTTGTTAACTACTTGTATCATGGTTTACACCTGAAAGAAAAAAAAAAAAAGAAGTAAAATGAGTATAATTTTTAGGCGGGTAAAAAATGATTTAGAAACAATTTGTAAGGTTCAATCAAATCATTAGAATCAAAGTGAAGCTAAGCTTAAACCATAAAGATTAAATAGAAACTCTTTAAATCATTGAGACTAAGTCTTTTTTTTTTAGTACAACAAATTTGAGGTATCGATCGGAGATTCGAACCCCTAACCTCAAGGAAAAAAATAAATATCAATTACCAATAAGTTAAGCTCATATTGGTCATTGAGACTAAGTTGGTAGCTGTAGTTTGAATTTAGGTTAAAATACTATTTTGATCCATATACTTTGAGATGTACTTTTTAAATATTCAAATTTAGTCTTTGTACTTTCAATAAATTTTAAAATTAGTCTTCATTGTTAATTTAAAGTTAATTTTTGTTGAACTTAGTAAAATATTATTAATAATTTTCATTCAAAAAAAGACATAATGTAAATATGCTTTCAAAATTTATTGAGAAAATACTTAGAGAATAAATTTTTACTGAAGAATTAATCATAAATTAACAATAATGCAATAGAAACTAATTTTAAGATTTATTAAAAGTACAAAACTACATTTGAACATTTAAAAGTATAGATAGTAAAATAGAAAAAAATTTAATATATAAGGACGAAAATTAATATATATATATATATATATTTTTTTTCGAAAAGGATATTTTAACTTGATTTTTAATTAGACGTCATTTTCTCTCTCCTCTTTTCCTCTTCGCCTTCTCCTCCTCATCAAACGCTCGCCGCCCTACGGATCACAGTCGACTTCCCTCCGCCGCTTGACAAAACGATCCAAGTATGTCCTCCTCTCTACTTTCTTCCTCTTCTTTGTATTTTCCTTTCGAATATTAGTTTTTTTTGTTCTTTAGGGGGGCGTTTGGCCTCTGAGTTGAGTTGAGTTGGATTTTAAACCCAACTCACCGTTCGGCCCATGGAAAAATTAACTCCCTATAAAAAAACTCAACTCTATCAACATGTTACAATGTTAGGATATTAACTCCACCGATTTGTATAGTAACCCTATTAGCATATTTTATCACCGCTTCTCCGACAATCTGCAGCCACCTCCGGCGACCAGCGACCACCTCCGATGACCACCTCGGGCGACCGACAACCACCTCCCGAACCGCACGCCCACCTTCGACAACCAGCGACCACCGTTGACGACCTTCTTTGACGACTAACGACCATATGCGACAACTGACGACCACCGTCGACTACCTTCTCCGACGATTGAAGGCAATCAGTGGCGACCATATCCGACAACTGGAGGTACCATCTCTGACAACTATCATCGGAAACCTTTCCCAACGACCAACGGCACTCCCATGGCTCAAAATAATATGAAATAATGCACATGTACTTAGTTGGTCTAACTCTCGACTCCAACAATATTTCTTCGGACTTACGAACTCGACCCATTGTTGGTCATTACTTATATTTTGTGAACTATAATTATGTTTTGTGAATCATGTAAATAGACCCTTGATGACCTACTAATATTTTGTGAATATTTCACTCCTACATGACACTAATGTTGATTTTCTTGTCATTTTGAAAAAGTAAAATACTGGCATTCTCTTTTCCAAAGATGTTTAATTTAGTACATGTGTTTAAACAAATATAAACAAACAATGTTCCTTTGTATTAAAAAAAAAAAAAAAGCGTAATGGTCAATGTGTGTGTGTGTGTTTTTTTTAAAAACTCTCACATAATCAAGACCCTATTAGTAATTAAAAAAATGTTATAATAAAGTTCTCATTTGTAAGTTTCAAATAAGTTCAATGTGTATTTAGAAAATGAAACCTTAGATTTCAATATTTTGATAGAAGTTCAATTTGTGTTTAAAGAAAAAAAAAATATAGGAACATTGCCTTTTTTCCATTCATTAATTCCTATTTGTTATTATAAAGAATGCAACATTTAATTTCTATAAATTGAAAGAAGTTCAATGAGTAATGCAAATATTTGATTTCTATAAATTAAAAGAAGTTGAATGTGTAGCAGAAAGAGAAAACAAGGTTACATTGCCTATAGTTTGGAAGAAGTCAATTTCTAAAAAAGAAAGATAAAAAATGATGGTTTTTTTTAAAAAAGATCAATGTTGAAATATATTGGTTTTTTTGAAGTGAACATTTGAATTCGGTGTTGGAAAGTTGCGAAAATATATTTCTAGATAAATGATTGAAAAAAATAATAATAAATAAAACAAAAACAGTTAGCTAAAAATTAGTTTAATTCGAGTTACAAAAAACTGCACCAAATTAACAATTCAACTCAACACTCCAAACTCTGACTCAAATCAACCCAACTCAAGTCTGCTAAACGCCCTGTAATTGTTTATCCTCTCTCGCTGGTTTTCCATAACTTCTGAGCGGATCTAAAGGCCAAAAAAAGCATCGAAACGCTGTATGAAGTAGGTATGAGGCATTCATTCTGAGAATTTTTTTCAAATTGCACATCAGATATCGAAAATTTTGGTTAATTGCGTAGTAGGGATAGATGAGAAATTGTTGGATCGTCCCTTGTCCAAAATCAATTCGTTATTGTCTGGGAATTTGAATTGGGGGTTCCCTTGCTCTTGTTCTTCAGGTCGATGACTCAAATTATAAGCAAACTTCATGCTATTTGCAGGAATTCCAGTATCTTTGATGGGAGAAATCTCTCGATTTAAGTATTGGGTTAAATTTAATACAAATTGAAAATTTAAGGTGAAAATTGACCAAATTAATCCAAGAATAGGGATAGAAAATAAAGGTTTTCTATTTGAACTATTTCTTAAATGTTGATGATTGTTCAGATTATGTGAAACATTTCAATTCTCTGGGAGACTGTATTTTGTTTGAATCTCACAGAAACAGAAATTAGATTATCCCTCTTAACATGTTCAAACACATAAAACAACACAGACGTTGCATTCAGTAGTTGAACAGAAACATTATATCATATGAATCATTGAGATTTTAGATTAATCTGCATATGAAAAGTAAAACATTATTTACTATGGATACATGTAATGGCTTCTAGTAGGTTCTCTTTTTTCAGTGGCTTGCCTAAATGCACATCCATTCCAGCCTCAATTGTCCTTCTTGCTTCTTCTCCCGATGTATGGGCAGTCAATGCAATGATTGGAATGTGGGTGTTGTAATATCTTTCGACCTTTCTTATCTGTTTAGTTGCTTCATATCCATCCATTACTGGCATCTACCATATGCAAATTCTTATGAAAATAAATCTCAAATGAACATAAATAATTGCATACATGTTCTAGTTGAAAGTAGGAAAGAGGAAATATATAATAAGAGCATTGCCATTATAGTTTCAACAGGCTCAATGTTTGGTTTTTCTTCTGTTGTCTTTGTTTTTTAGATGGTAAGTATAAAGCCTTGGAATGTTGCCTGTTAGGTATAGTGATTCTTATCCAAAAAAAAAAGTAATATAGTAGGTAAGTTCTTACCTCACAGTCCATTAGTACGTAGTCGTAAGGAAGAGTATATGAAGCGCCATGTTTTCGCTGATTGCCTAAGCCATTGCAAACAAACTCCAAAGCTTCCTCTCCATTTTCACATATCTCAACAGTTGCACCAAGTCTTTCAAGGTTCAATCTAGCGAGTCTTTGTAACACTACATTGTCCTCGGCAACCAAGATTTTTTTCCCACTTAGAGGTTTTTCGTCACTCAAGTTTTCGTATTTCTCTTCTCTAATTTCTTGGTGTCGACTTTGTTGCCCACCAACTGGTGAAATTCTAGTCTTTGAGCCTAAACAAGAATGAATTTGATTCAATGACAAATTCTTTGGGGAGGTCCCACTACTTGATTTTGTTTCTTGTTGTACTCTTGTTGTAATTTGGCCTCTAAAAATTGGTGAATTTCTCTCCTTGGCCATACTATGATATTGGTATAGTGATGAACTTGGATCTTTTGAAACACTCCCAGTCTGATATAATCTACTGCTTTCTCTGCTTTGTAATGTGCCTCCAAACTCTGGAAGAAGTCTTATCACTTCATACAAACGAGAACCATGAAAAGGTCTGGATATAACAATATCGTTTGACTCGAAAATGTTCAAGTCTAGCACCTTGTGGTTGATGATGTGTGACATTTGATTCTCCAGCAGCCAAACAACCTTACAATAGGCATCTTGAAGTCCGGTTCTAAAATTAGCCACCATATTGCATATTTCTCTAAATGGTCCTACACTGGCATCGATTACAATCAAGATGAAGCTAATTCCACCTCTGGGACTAGTCTTTTTGAATACTGAAAGCAAGTAATTTGTCTCGTCCTTCATTGCACCCAAAGAAACATTCGCATTCGGCCCATTGCTGGAGTCACCGGATGTCGATTTGCTTAGGCAGTCACTTGGTGAACTATTACCCGACCTTCCTCTTGAGCTGTGCCTAGAATGGCTCTGTTTCTCCAATATTTTCTGTAGAGTGACAAGAAGTTGCTCCCATTGTTTCATTGCCAATACTTTTACACCAAGACTTTCCATGAATTTCTTGCATATCGTTCTTCGTTGATCATTTCGAATTAAGAGAATGACACGAGATGTCTCGGTTTTTGAACTAGTCGTTCGGATTGCTCTAGGGGAACGAAGAGTTGGACTAGGGGCCCGAAATGTCAGTTTCGAGGTAGGCGATGATTGACATGTGTTATCACCAGAATTGATGTTGCCCTCTGAGACAGTAAGAAGAACACTGAACCTGAAGCATGTCCCCTTTTCTCCAATCTCTTTGTCTAAAATGGCTATATCCCCTCCCATCAAGCGTACCTTCAATAATAGGACCAAATGTACATTTAGTTGCAAAATTAGCAAGATACATGAGAAAAAAAAATGATAAACCAGTTTATCATTAAAAGTTAAGTTACATACCAGAGATTGAACAATGCCAAGTCCCAAGCCAGTTCCTCCTTGTCCCAAAGCTGTTTCTTTAACTTGGACGTAGTTCTCGAAAACTAATTTCCGCTTCTCTTTGGGAATACCTTTCCCTGTGTCATCTATCTCAAATGTAAATTCCATACAATTAGGATTCAAATGAACTCCATTATCTGCGGCTTGCTGTTCTCGAAATGTTTGTGTGTTCTTGCATAATAAGAAGGATAAATGCTTCAATATTTCACCATTTTGATTTGAAGCAATCATCTTATTCTGCATATCGGGTAAATTCTTCACCCACGCTCGAACAGTTACATGCCCTTCAGAAGTGAATTTAACAGCATTGCTCAATAAATTGCACAACACTTGTTTAAGTTTTCCTCTATCACCTTTCACTTGTGAAAACTTGATAACTGAGCCATCATAAGGATCTAACACTATGTCTATTCCTTTCTTCACACCCACTGGATGATACAAATCTACCACATCCTCAAGAAGTTGACCCAAATGAAATTCTTCTTCCTCAAGCTGTATTTTTCCTGCTTCAATCTTGCTTGTATCCAAAATAGAGTTCAATATGCCTGAAATGGATTATAACCAAATCTTTATATGTTTGGCCATCAAGGAGATTAGTGTTCAAGTTTTGAATGTGAATTACCTAGAAGATCCTTTGTACAACCATCCATCTGTTTTAGGTTTATGTCTAACTCTGAACCTGAGGCAGCTTCATTATGGCATATCTCAATCAAACCAATGATGCCTGCCAAAGAAGCGCGAATGTCATGGCTTGCTCGTGTGAAAGCAACGCTCTTGTTCATACTCTTTCTCTCTGCCTGTTGAGTTGCTTCCATTTGTTGAATGAGTTGGGCACATAAATGCATCTCTCTTTTTGCTGCTCTAATGACTATGAACACAAAACCAAAAATGGAGATAACTGTGGTAGTCATTATTAGTATAAGAAGAATTAGTCCCACTCTACTACTCTTGTGGACAAGGCTAGCTAACTCTTTTTGAGGCAATACTAATGAATAAACCTGAAATGAAAACATAGGTAAGAGACATTTAAAATAATTTGTTATTATTGTGAACTGATTCATATGATCTCAACTTTTCAGGATATATGTTCTTGTTGGAGAAGATGACTTACCAACTGCACACCCAATATCTCAAGTGGAGAGCAGTATATCATATAGTTTGTACCCAGAAGACTAAAGAAAGAATTCTTCGCATCAAAATCTTCTTTCCTAGGCAGGCATGAGATGTTCCCAACGCGAGCAATTTCATCGCCATTTGGCTTCAGGAACTGAAATGAAGCCGAACCATTAGTAAGGACCATCTTAATATTCTGAAACCCTGGGACAAGAATTTCTCCTTCAATGGTTGCCAGGTACAATCTCCCTCCTTGACGTTCAATGCTCGTGAAGAAAAGATTGATGAATTCTTTGATTGAAAATCCAAAGGAGACAACTCCATTACTTCCATTAACTCTAACTGTGTTGAGAAACAAACGTTCATGATCTGAACTCCATTTTGTCCCTACAGAAGCACATCCTTGGTTACTATTCAAGGCGTCTCGAAACCAGCTCGTGTTGCTAGTGACTGAGGGGAGGGTCTCAACCATATTCCCATATAATTCTCCTGTGCTAGAGTTTACTAATTGGGTCAGCCAACTGTATTCCCTTCTTGGATGAGGATAGAATTTGGCAGTGAGGGTAGAGTTAGCATAGACTGCAAAAGTTTGGTTTTTGTCAGTGTAGTATGAGAAGAAGAGACCATCCATCCCAATATAGGAAATTTGAGTCAGGTATGGAATGATTGAAAATCCTTGAAATAACATAGGAGCAATCTGAAAGATCAAAACACATTCAAAACATTAATAGTTGTATGTAGTCAAGTTGCCAGTTACTACTTACCATGCATCTGTTTCCATTTAATCAAATTACTAATCTCTAACTATAGTTATGCCCCTAAACTTGTTGCCAATTTGGTATGACAGTGCCTAACAAATGATATGTTTTCAATGTCTATTCCTTTTACCTAGTTATTTATTTATTTCTGTCATTTATCGCCATGTTATGTTAGATAAAATAAGAACTATAGTGACTACATAGAATCATAATTCAAAGTTTAAAGACATAATTGATATTATTTAATGTTTCGAGACTAAATAGAGACAGCCATCTACGATTATTAAGGATTCTTTTTCTTATAGTTAGACTTAAAAGGTAAGGAATTAGGTAGTACCTAACCTTAGATTTCACTTCAAAGAATGAAATTTGAGTTCCATTGAAAGATGAGCCAAGAATTTTAGCTAAACTTGTCGTCGACGCATAAATTGGTTGAATCGAGATCGATATTTTCTCCATCCCCAATGGCATTTCCGAGGTAGCATTGTAGCTATTCATGAGGAGATGAGAATGAATATGTTTGATCATACCATACCAACATGGAATCAATAAGCTTGGAAGTATGAGTAACACAAGTGCCTGCAATGAAGGTTCTGTCATTTATTTATTTTTTCCAACAAAAATATCATGGATTGAACATTTGTAGGCACTTGTGTTATTATCATAGCCTTTATAATAAAAAATAAAAAAGAACATTTATAAGTCATTTTGGAGAAAAGAATTTGCATATAGATTTAGTTTGGAAGAGTTTTTTTTTTTTTTTTTGAGTTCGGTTTGGAAGAGTTATTACCAGTAAGATGGAGAAAGAAATTGGCCTTGAAATAATGAACAGGCCAAGCTTCATGGTTGTTGTCTTCTTCTTCTACTTGTGATTTTGCCAAAAGTTTATCATTACCTAGATTGCACCATCAATTGAAATATATAAATGTAAAATAAAATGGGTTTATTTAAAAATGGGCTGAATGGTTTTTTTTATGGAAATATATATAAAGATGTAATATTTTTTAAATGTCAAATTTTTACAAATATTACCCAGATATTTGGAAGGAGTTAAATGCAATCCAACCCGTAATATAATATTTACCTAAACACTCCAATAATTTTATACCATTTACAACAGATTTACAAAAGGAAAGAAATAACATTTTAATAGTATCCTAAATTAGTGGGATTTCATATAAATTATATGAAATGAAACAATTCTATATAAATTCTATGTCTTAAAATCAAATATGTAAATAATTTAATATAAATCTAAAGTTTTTGTTTTAAAAAAAATGAAAATTCAAACTCCTTTTTAAAAAATTGAAATTCAAATTATCGTAAATATATTCCTTAAAAAATAAATAAATTGCAGGAAGGTAATAAAGAAATAAGTTGAACTAAAAAATAATAATAAAGAAATAAATAAAAGAATCTACAAATGAAAAAATATTGAGAATCTAATAAATAAAGAAATAAAAGAAAAGAATCTACAAATAAATCCAGGAAGTTCAATTAAGAAAAATAAATATCATAAAGGAGACACATAGTAATAAAATCTTTTTTTTTTTTTTTTGTGAAATTTGTAAAATGTGATATATGAAAATAAGGTACATAGAAAGGCTAACAAACACGATTTATGAATATATATGATATGACGAGTTAGAAAATATAGCAGCTCGTATTCGAACTCGATTGAATTAGAAGATGTAGCAACTCATATTGGAACTCTTTTTTTTTTTTAATACAAATAGAAAAAAAAAAAGTAATTTACTTGGAACTCTAGTTGAATTTGATGAAATTGAAAATTCAAAATACAAAATTAATTAACCTTGTCAAATGGTTAAAAATTGAAATTTATTTGAGAAATTACTATCAGGATAAAAAAAAACTAAAATAGGAAAGAAAAAAATATTACAAAGATTTATAACAAAGAAAAAACTAGTTATATCCAATAAATAAGCGTAACTTAATTTTAGTGCTTAGGATTCAATAAGAAAAATATGTTTATACTATCATATTATACGAATTAATGAAATTTTATTGCATCATTTCATAATATGAATTTTGATAACTTATTTAAATAGTGTAGACTTTTCGAGGAGAAAGTTTATAAATATTCAAATATTTTCTTACAATAATGTTGGTAAATCTTACATTGGTTTTACCTTTAAAACTATTCGAAAATATAGTTTTTTTTTTTTTTGGTATTTTATAATACTTTATTTTTGTTTTAAACATCATAAGCATTATATGAGTAATTAATATAAAAAAAAATTACAAATGTTATTCCTAATTATTTTTAGGTGGTACTCAAAAAGTAATAATCATCATTATTTTAAGGTTTTCTTCACCTTTTTCGTTTTTTTAAATCAATTGATCAAAATTGTGGATTAACAAATTTTCTTGAACTTCTTTTTTTAGGAAAAACAGGTTGATTTTTTTTTTCTGAGGGGTAAGTAGTTTGGTTTGTTTCGACTTTCTATCAAACCAACCAAATCAATTGGTTTGGTTCTATACGTGGAGTGAACCAAACTAAACTAATCTATAGTGAGGGATTGAACCAATTTGGTTTGGTTTAATCCAATTTTTAGTGTTAGTTTTCATAGAATATCAATTATAGGTTTTTAGAGTGACATGTGTCGAGAAATTATTTGGTGAAGCCGCCACAATGTAGCTGATAATTTTTCATCGTTAGATGTAGAGAGAATAACTTCGAATTTATATCCAGTTATAATGAAAGACATAAAAATTATTGAATCTACATCCGACTGTTATTATGAGACAACTACATTGAATAATTTGTCTATCGCACATTATATCATCTATGAAGATTACTTCAAAGAAAAGAAGTACTTACAATGAGCACGATGACGACTGATAATGGCGAAAGACGAGATCCAAGTGTTGCAAGGCCGAGAGATACTGAAATTAAACAGGAAAAAAAAAACAAAAAAAAAATAAATATAATATATATACACATATACTGAGCAAGTGAGGGAAAAAATCTTGAGATGCCAAAGAAAAAAAGAGGAAAAAAAATTAAACTTTCCTTAAGTAAAGAGATACTGAAATAAATTACATTATATTGCAATTAAGTAAAAAAAAATTCTATTCCTCAAAGGAAATTGATTTTCTGTTTAATTATTTCATTTTTTTTTTAAAATAACTCCAAAAAAAAAGAGAATGTTTTTCATTATTACACGAAGTTTTTTTTTTTTTTTATAGCAATTATTACACGAAGTTAAAAGTTTAAAATGTAGAGAAAAAATGAAAAAGAAAAAAAAATGCTTTCGTAAAGATAATTGTCCATACCATGTAAGTATTATAAATTTTCTAGGTTTGCTCTATTTTAATTGTGAATTATGATTCAATTTATTGTAAAATAACTTAATTTAATCTTCTAAAAGCTGAATTTCATAAATATTTTAATAACAAGTATTACTTAGACAGAGAGAGATCTTTATAAAAATAAAAAATAGAGAGATATATATGGCAAAATGTTATTAATTATTAGAGACAAACTACATATTGTGGATAACTTAGTTTAATCTTCTAAAGCTAAATTTCACGATTACGTTAAATCAGCTTGAGAGAAAAGGGCAAAAGGGTAGGATTTAAGAAAATGAGCTGATTAAAAACTAAGAGACTGTAGGCCGTAAGTTGTAATAGTCTATGGAATACTCTACACTCCAAACACATACTATTATAATCCACACACTATTATAACTCACTCAACGCCCCAAATGATTTCTAAAGCATTGAAATCAAATGAGAGAATTTCATTCGTAGGGGAGGGGAACGGATTGAAATGAAAATATATATATATATTACAGAAATAGTATAAAAATGGTAATAGTAAAAATCAATATGGAAAAAAATGTAAAAATCAGTATGGAAAAAAAATTATCTCATAAATAGATACCATAATGAATAAAATCAGAATGTTTTCTTTTTAAAATCAAAATCAGAATGTAATGAACAGAATAAAAATGTGTAATTAATATGAATAATAAAATATAGAAGAGTAAATCGTGGTAAGTTAGTTTAGTAAAAAGTGTAGATCTACATGTCAGCCATAAAAGCCAAATCTAAAAAAAATTCTTAAATGGTGGACATTTATTATTATTTTTTCTTTTTCTTTTGAGTAAAAGATTTATGAAATTAAGGTATCTAAATAGGTAAACCACATAATTTCTGGAAAAACTTTATGAAAATAGGTTTTTTTTTAGTTCAACAAAATGGAAGATTATTCGAACTTCCAATCTCTTGATCGATGATATATACCTAAATAAATTAGCTATGCTTAGAATGACATAAGTTTTTTTTTTTTTGTATTTAAAATATTTCATTTTAGTTTTAAAATGTCACAAGTACTTTTGTTATGCACTAAAAGATTCATAAACACGATTCCAAAGAAAAAAAAATTCATAAACATTATCTTAGAGATTAGTATTCAAAAAATCACAAAATGTTGTTCGTAATTATTTTTAGGTGGTACTCAAAAAATAATAATAATAATAATAATATTATTATTATTATTAGGTTTTCTTTTCCTTTTTGTTTTTTAAATTTTATTGTACAAATTTGCAAATTAAACAAATTTTCTTGAACTTCTTTTGGTTTAGAGTGAATCAAATTGGCTCAGTTCGAACTAAACCAACCAATAGAATGAGATTGAGCCAATTTGGTTCACTTTGGTTTG
This sequence comes from Trichosanthes truncata, assembly GCA_033996785.1. Classification (NCBI taxonomy): domain Eukaryota; kingdom Viridiplantae; phylum Streptophyta; class Magnoliopsida; order Cucurbitales; family Cucurbitaceae; genus Trichosanthes; species Trichosanthes truncata. The sequence continues at coordinate 37,088,658 of JAWPNB010000004.1, read as the reverse complement.
ATTTTTACAATTTTAAGTAGTGTCAATATTTTTTTATTGAGTTTAACAACATATGAAAGTAAGGATTTGATGTTCTAACGTTTTAGTATGTTTTCACCAGTGTAAGAGAGGCAGACGATGAAGTGATATTGAAAGTCAACAGCTGGCTATAAATTGGTGATACTGAAATTAAACAAAAAAAAAAAAAGAAGAAGGAAAGTAAAAATATGTATGCATAGAGATAATGAAAAATTGAGGATGAAAAAAATCAGAGATGCAAATGAAATAAAAGGGAAAACAAATTGAACTTTCCTTAAGTAAAGAGATGCTGAAATAAATTACATTTTATTACAATTATGTAAAAAAAATCTATTCCTTAAAAAAATTGATTTTCTGTTTAATTATTTACTTTTTTTAATTATAAACTACAAAAAAAAAAAAAAAAAAAAAAAAAAAAACATAATTGTTTTTTAATTATTACACCGAAATTAAAAGTTTGTAAATGTAGAGAAAAAATGTCAAAGAAAAAAAAATGCTTTCTTATATTATGAACATTGTGTTATGACATTTTTCTACTTTTCCTACAACTTGAACATATCAACGATTGTCTATAAATTCGTCAAAGTGAACATAGATTAACGCTAATTGATATGTTGTACTTCTTCCATTTAGTCAAATATTCAAACTTTTATTCTCTACATTTGTTGTACTAAAATAAAACGATTATCTATAAACTCAATTCGATATTGTATCCTTACATTTGTTTTTTCATTCATTATGAATCAATTTCTAATTACTTTGTAACAAAAAATTAGAAAACGACTACTAATCGACCTAATTATCTTTCTTCTCTTTTTCTTTTTTTTCAAACATTGAAGGCAATAATTTTTTAAAGAGATTCATAAAAGAGAGATAGAGAGACCTTTGAAATTGCAGCAGCTTTGTTTGTGTGCTTCTTTTCTGCCAAAATTTAGACCTCTTTCTTTCTTCAACCTTTGTTTATGCTTCTCTTTTCTCTTCTCCAAAATTTCAAGCTCTCTCCCTCATTTTGAATATAAATTTATATATAGAATGGAGCTAAGGAAAGAGAGAGAGAGAAATTTAAGGCCCGTTTCATAACCATTTAAGCTCCGATTAATAACCATTTGATTTTTGGTTTTTGAAAATTAAACCTATAAATACTACTTCCACCTATGGATTGCCATGTTTTATTATCTACTTTTTACCTATGTTTTCAAAAACTAAGCTAAGTTTTGAAAACTAAAAAAAAAAAATAGTTTTCAAATTTTTATTTTATTTATAGAATTTTGTTAGAAACTCAAATATTTTCTTTAAAAAGATGGAAACCATTGTAGAGAATATGAAAATCATTGTAGAGAAATTGTGAGAAAACAAGCATAATTTTTAAAATAAAAAAAAATCAATTGATTATCAATTTGTACTAATATATATAGATGGCAAAATATTCTCAATAATTAGAGAGAATCTACATATTAATTTCTTTGAGATTGCCTGTTATCTTGTTTTTGTACTCTAAAAATTTTCCACGTAGACCTGAAGAATTGTCCACACTATTTTAATTATTGTGAATTATAAATCAATTTATCGTTAAATAACTTAGTTTAATCTTCTAAAAGCTGAATTTCACAAACACAAATATTTTAATAATTATATGCAAGTATAATTAGATTGAGAAATATATGGCAAAGTGTTATGAATGATCAGAGAGAATCTACTGAGCATATTTCATTTTGGACCCTAACTCAATTTATCGTAAATAACTTAGTTTAATCCTCTAAAGCTATATTTCACACAATGCTTTCTTTTATTTTTGTACACCGACCACTAAACTAACCTGTGATAGTTTTTTATCATCTTTTTACTGGCCCTAACGAACATTTAGCTAATTCATAATAACAACAAATATTAATTAGAACCTACCAACAAATAATCTAGTTAGTCCTAGATCACAATGAAGAAAATGGAATGTCTAAGTGATAGACACAATATTAATTTCATCAAATCAATGTGTTAAAAAAAATCATCAAATCAAAGAATTTATTTAAATTTAAAAATAAAGTTGATAAAATTGAAACTTTAAGTAGTAATTAAAAAAAAATCCCCCAAAAAATACAGAGATTAATTTTATAGCGTACGAAGACAAATAAATTCTTTCTACATGAGATTTTCGGTCAAACTTTTTTAACCGTGTAACAAAATGAACAAAATTTTGTATATCTCATAATTTCTCTTCTTTCTTTAGAATAAACTATGATATTAAATCCCAAGAAGGAAAAAATATTTTACTTCGGTTTCCATTTGTAAGTAAATGTATGACTTTGCTAAAAAAAAAAGGATATTTGACATGTATTTATAGTAAAATATTGAAAGATGTGTTTCAAGAAGTTTCTCATAAATCTCTAAATTTAGTCTTTATACTCTAATATATCAACTTGTTTCGTGATTCATAAAAATAATATATAACTAGTGTGTCACATGTGTTAAACAAATTAATAATGAATGTCTATTAAATACAAAATTAAAAATTTAGAAACTTATTAAAAAAAATTTAAGGTACGAGGCCTTAATAGACAAAATTCTAAAAATTCAAAAAAATCTATTAGAAAATTAATATTAAAACTAAATAGATATGACTTTCAAATTTCAATAACCAAACTCAGAATCAACCTTCACAAATATTTCAATAATCACTTTTCTCAATATATATATAGAATCACATATAAGTAATTAATGAGAGGACAAGAAGAGCGAGAGAAGATCTTTTTATAGTTAATTAAAGTCCTGTTTGATAACTATTTGATTTTTTGTTTTTGGTTTTTGAAACTTGTGCTTGTTTTCTCATAATTTCTCTATAATAGTTTCCATCTTTCTTAAAGAAGTATTTGAGTTTCTATTCAAATTCCAAAAACAAAAATAAGTTTTTGAAAACTACATTTTTTTTTCAAAACTTGGTATGGTTTTCAAAAATATATGTAAAAAGTAGATAAGAAAATATGGAAACTCATAGGTGGGAGTAGTATTCACAGGCTTAATTTTCAAAAACCAAAAACCAAATTTCAAGTGTATGAATGCCCTAGAGGTGAGAATGCAAAGCTTATATGTAAGGGCAATCCAAATTAACACAAATATTGTTTGCTTTGTTGATTTATTTATTTTTAGTAAACTTATTAGATAGATCAACTAGGGTTGTTTGCTAGCCTAAATCTAATACTGAAAGGGTTAGATAAGGGCGGATCTCGCAAAAGCAATAGGATTACAAGCTTAGACATAAGCAAAGTTTAATCTTAGACATAGGACGAGCCCCCAAAACCATTAGAATGAGATCTAAAAGTATCTAAGTATGATTGGTCATAGACATATAAGTCCAATCACTTAACCTCCTAAGTATTTTGAATCAAAATTGAATAGGAGTCGATTCGATTTACAATTATTTTGTGTTACGATGCGATTACAATTGCAATTGAGTTGCAATTCTCACTAAATGGCATGATCATACTTGAATACCGCTTTTCATTATATTTGTTAATTCATTTTTATTTCTAGCAAACAACATTCCCAATCATTTTTATATTTGGTTACCAAAGTAGCAATTTTTAAACATCTTTATGCTATCTTAAAATTTTGTTGTAGCCGTTCTTTGTGGGATCGATACTTTGGAATACTTCAAATTTTATTACTTGCATCGACAATGTGCACTTACACTGAGCTAAAATTCTTTCTTTTATTTTTAATTCACAAATTCCACCCAATCAAGAGGTATAAATTTGAACTAACAATCCAGGGAGAGAAGCATTGATTTTTTATTATGTTATATTAGGAAATAATGCATGGATGTTTCATTTTAGTTTTGCTTAGTATACTTTAAATATTATATTTTTTATCCCTAACTTTCGTAAATACTTTATATGGTATTAAATAGAAACTCTTTTAAGTCATTTTATTTTTAAAAGTGATACAATATTCAATATATGCATAAGATATTTAAAAGGACCAACTTAATTATCACATTGTTTAAACCCACATGTAGTAACTGTTTTAGCTTTAGTTTTTAGTTTAAAAAGAATAATATAATAGTTACTTCTTTACTTTCCTTTCTTTACTTCTTAAAGACACTTTCAAAATTTGTATCAATTAAAATTTAACCAAGAAACTCAATGCACCAACTATTGATATGAATTGAAAGAAACATCCATTAGAAGAATTTGAACTCAATGTTTTACATTAATATTGGCTGTTGAAGCATATTTCTTAACAAGCCCTTGAGCTTCTTTTGTGTCACCTTCGTCATAGAAGCTATCAAGACGACCTAAAAAGATTAATTTCTATGGTCGATAATATTGTAACAAAAGAGAGGCCATGAGAATCTTTTTTGAAGCATAGCAAAAGAAAGCCTACTAATAGGCAATACAAGGGCACTATTAGTTATCATGTCAAAAAAAACGCTTAGCCTTTAGACATTCCTCTTTATAAACTCATTATTTGATAAGTATTTGTTATGCACGGAGAACCGTTGGTGCTATAGATATTGACCGAACACTTGAAATTCAGATAAATTTAATTATGACTAAAATAACATCATTTTGATCTCAGTACTTTCAAATGTCTAAATTTAATTCCCTTACTTTCAATAAATCTTAAATTTAGTCTTTACTACTAGTGTAACTTTTTGAAAAACAAATTAGTCTCTATTTGTCTTCTTTCTATAAATTATGAAAACATATTCACATTGTGTCATTTTTTAAATGGAAGTTATTATTATTATAATTATTTTACCAATTTTGATTAAAAAAAAAACTATAATGAAGACTCGAGACTAATTTTAAGATTTATAAAAAATACATAAACTAAATTTAAACATTTGGAAGTACGAGGACTAAAATGAAAGAAATAAATGAATCCCAAAATACAAAGACCAAAATGGTATTTGACCTTTATTCATTTAACATACTCTCGACTAAACAAACATTTAGACAAAAACCATTTAATGTTTATATGAAAACCTCCCGCTACATGTTAAATCACTAGGCCCTATTTGATTCATAGATTTTGAGATGGGTTTTGACAAGAATATAAAAGAACTCTTTTTTTTTCATGAATGTTTAGTTTTTAAACTTAGATAATTATTATCCAAGAATAAAAATATCCCATGAACTACATGGGTTTTTATTATCCTTCTTGGAGATGGAATCTTTTTCTTAGAAAAATAAATAGGGAGAGAAGAAAAACTACTCATTAATTACTTTTTAGTTAATGTATAAATTAATTTTAACTTTAATTTATTATTTATTTGTTAATTAATTAAAATATTTTTTAAATTAAATCTAATAATTTAAATTAATTTTTCCTAAGCAAAATCTATAAAACAAACACAAATAACTCCCAAATATTAATTATCCTCCAATTCCAAACACAAATATTTATTATTCTAAACGTTTATATCCTAAGCTTTAAACTCCCAAATATTTAATATTCATACCCATCATATAACATCCACGATCGAAATGGGCCATAATTAACCATGCTTTTTACCAAGCAATGAGAAGCCTTGAGATGAGATGGAATATCATTGCACATAAACCAAAAGTGATTTCTATATTATTTATGTGTTTCTGTCTAAGTCAGAAAGAAATTCAAGTACTATAACCAAAGAGAAAAAGAAGAGAAGATGTACATAAAAGAAACTAGAAAGTAGCTACCATTTGTGAAACTAAAACAAGAAGCCAAATCATATCAATCAAATTACATGGCCTCCTGTTTCTCCATTGTCATAAAAATTTGATCCTTTGATGCATTCCCCAGCCCCGGCCCCGTCCATGAGCGCAAATCGCATATCTTCGGGCGGCTTCCAATGCCGCTTTCTCTGGTTTATGAACCAGTTGTTGATCTGCCTTTGGTCCAAACCAGTGATATCAGAAAGTTTTGATTTTTCCTCTTCCTGTCAAACCAATGAAAAGAAAAAGTACTTCACAAATTGTTTTGGTTTATGCAATATTTTTGAACTGAGAAGGGATTGAAATTACTGTGGGATAAGGCCATTTATAATGAGTGTTCCACCAGTCAAATAGAGCCATTCTTGCATCCTTTGGCAGCTTCTCCTTCTTCCTTTTTTTCAAGAATTCCTTCTTCAAACTGCTGAGATAGCCACTGTATTTCTTCAGCAGCATTTCTTTGAGGTCTTGGTTCGTTTGCCGGGTGCAGAATGGCTCGTGGTTTCCCGGCATTTCCACCTCACCATAGCTGCTCGGTTCTTCCTCTGGAGTTCCGGCTGCTTCATCTATGAACATACAGAACGAAAGGGAGGCGACATGGAACGGAGGAGATGGAAGAATAGAGGGAAGTTAGGAGCAGTTATCACATTCAAGTCCACTTTTTGCATCAAAATGTTCATAAATGACTGTGTCAAAGCATGAGCAACATATAGCAAAATAACTTTCTTCTATTGCTTGCTTTTACTTTGAGGTGTTCTTGATATTTACTCGAAAAAGATATCGACGCTACTTCGATTCAAATTATCGATATTTCGAATTCTAACAAACTAGAAACACTGGTTATTCATAGCATACCTTTCACTTATGACATGTATGGAATGACTTTCTAAATGCTTAAAAAAGTGTTTTTAAGCATTAGAAAGCCATTCTGAACAGCCCTTAGTTTCTAGAGTGTTTCTTGTGCATAAAGAAATGATATCGCTCCACAACTCACATTTCAACCCTTTTCCTTTTCCATTTCAAAGTGTTTATGAATTTCCACGCCCTTCTAGGAGTAGAATCTCGAAAAATGAATAACTTTTCTTCAGAGTAAATACAAGATTCACTATTGCAAAAAGGATAATGACAAAGCCGATTGTTAACTACTTCATTACATCTCTATTGTTGCAGGAACTAATGGTAAATCAATGGGATTTCTCGTCAAAAGTAGTCGTTGGGATTAAGAAGAAGAATGTTGGGGAAAGAAAGCTAATTGTCTTAAAGAACTGAAGCAAAGTTATAAATGAAGAGAAGAAGAAAGTACCATTCATAGCAGAATGAGAGTTCGACGTCGTGGTAAACGATCCTTTACACAGGTTGCTTAGCTCCAATTCAATGTTGGTCAAGAACATTGTTGCTTCATCAAATGGCTTGGATAGCTCATTCTTATATTGATGAAGAACCTCACAGTATGACTCCTTTAGAAGAAAAAAGTTCCCATTTTTAGCTCTTTTTTTGTAGCATATAGATTCAAAAGTACTAGAGACTAATGAATTCATGTATTCCCTCAATAGGATATCAGAAAGAACTCAAATTTCCAACAAAAAATAGTAAACAAGAAACAAAAGAAACAAAAACAGCAGAAACTTCACCAAGTTTTTCTTTTCTTTTACTGCTAACAACTCTACTTTGTGAAATGTTTACCAATCTATCAAATATTATTTTAATTCTTCAAACTCAAATATTATCATCAATACCATGATGAAAATGAACATGAAAACTGTAACATTAGATCATTAACAAAGACAACTGAGAGAGCTTATTTGAATCCTTGACGGTTTTCACCTCCATTAGTCTTTGCCAACTAAGCTGTTCTCTATACAATTAAAGTCGAACCCTCTTGTTTACCCCAACATTCTCCACTTTTCTGACTGTTGCTGAGCAATTTTTGGATATCAATCGAACCTCTCCAGAAGGTAATTTTTGTGTGGCTGATTTCCTTCTTTTGCAATCAGTTTCGCTACAGCACCTGCTGCTCATAATTGTCCCCCCTTCCCAAGTGTGATTTCTATGTTATGTATGGCTGTGCCTAAGGACATATCAGTTGAAGTAGATTCTTTTTTTTTATCAATCAAAACCCCTTCCCAAACTGTACAAGCTTCTTCCAAAGCATAGACAAGTTTTCGCTGTCATTAGTCTTTGTCAGTTAAACAATTTCTACAAAACTATGATATCAAACAAAATCAAGTGCAAAAGCAATATATATCTAGTAGGGATCAAAATGAAATCACCTGAGTTTAGGGACTAAAACAAAACATAATTCACAACTCATCGATCTAAAGTATATGTTATTTTGCTTTTTTTGTCAAGAATGTTTCTAAAAAACCACAAAATCACAACAGGAAGTTAAAAAAAAAAAAAAGAAGAAAGAAAGAAAGAAAAGAAAAAGTACCATAAAGTTGTCCAGTTGAGGATCAACTCCCAGCTCAATACAAGACCTAGGAGGGTGATTTTCACGACCAATTTCTTCAAGAAGACAAGCCACTTGTGGTGGAGCTCCAACCTTATTTTCAAACACAAAACATCAAAATTCAAAAACATGACAACCTCAAACACTACTTAAAACATCTCAAAACAGCTAAAAACAGCTAAAAAAAAGATGGTTCATTAAGAGGGGTACAAAAATTTACAAACTTTTTGGCATTCAATGTAAGCAGAAACCAGTTTGGGATAAAGGGGATGATTGACAATTTGAGTCTTGATCATGTCAGACATGTTCAATCTAGTAGTGGCCTCAGCTTCAAGCTGAAGCATTTCATCATCCACCATTAGAGCTCCATGGATCCCACCACAGCTAGTGCTTGCAATGGCTTCTTCACCAGCAACAACTCCATTACTGTATGAGGATATCACAGAGTTGTTGAGCCTGTAAAACTCTTCCATTTCCTCAAACTCCAAACCCTTGGAAGATTGAACTCTCTTTCTCTTTCTTTTTCTCTTTCTCTCTTAACTTCAAACCCCTAGAGAGAGACTGGAGACATGGCTGCAAAGTGAGAGGAAAGTTTAGGTTATAAAATGAAAAGGAAAAAAACAAAAAAGAAAAAGAAAAAGATTCTGATATATAATGATGATGATACTAAGAAATATTGTTATCAGCCAGCTAAATTCAAGGGGGGGATTCCATTTCTGTCATGATACTGATTCTGAACTAAACAAGGAGTGTTTGTAGGTTCTTTTTATCTAATATTTAACATACCCTTTTGCTTATTATAAGCTACAAGTTAGTTAACTTTACCAATTACACAGAAACTTTGTTATTTTAACAACTTAACCTGATGAAACTCACTTTATAGTCATAATTTTATACTATACACCAACTTTTACCAATCATAAAACTTACTGACAGAATGGAAGTTTTATAGACAAGTTTCTATAAGCAAGGAGTGTTTGTAGGCTCTATCTATCAAATATTTAACAAGCCCTTTTTCTTATTACAAGCTACAAGTTTGTTAGCTTAACCAATTACATAAACATTTGTTTGTTATATACGCTCTTTTTTCTGGTTCAACAACATGTATGGGTGAGAATTCAAATATCTGACGTTTTAGTTAAAAATACAATACTTTAACTAATTGAGCTATACTTATTCACGTTTGTTATATATACTTAACTTTCAAAAATCACAGACTTAAAAGACAGAATGGAAGTTGTAGACAAATTTCTATAATCTATTCTGTTTTCTAGTTGAAATTCAGATAAGACTTTTCCAACTTGTTGAAAGATAATAATTTTGATATAAGAAGGAAAAAGAGAAAGTTTTTGAGAAGTGTGGTTGAAAGAACAGTTGATAGAGGGATTTGACAAGGCTAAGGCTCTAGCCTGCATTAGTAGAGGTCATATAGCTCTGTCTCTCCAAGTCTGAAATGACATTCCTCCAGCTTTCATGACCTGATTGGCTGACTCACTGGCTACTATCTTTCATTTCTTTCTACTTTTATTTACTGTACATTTATTTCTTTCTTTTTTTCTCTCTCTATTTTTTTCAATTTTTTTTCTTTGCCATAAACGAGAATGGAGAAGGGTTTCCACTCATGGAAAAAACAAAACAGAAAGATGCTTTGATTTTTCACTTGGTCACAGCTTGCTGAGGTGCTGCTTGCTGATTTGTCTTTCAGTTTTTTGGTTTGGCATATCTGTGAGATGAGAGCTCATTCATTGTATTGCACCATGAAGAGCATTTTTGTAATGTGAAAATAAGACTAACTTTCTTATTTCTTATTGCATGAGAAAGGATATGTTCTATCTTAAAGTTATGGAGATAATGTTTCTAGAAAACTGATCTACATGTCTGGAACAAACATTATGTTAATATATGCACTCAAAAGAATCGCTATTTTACTTATTGTTGTCTTCTAAAGAGAAAGTCACACCATCGAGATGCAAATATAGTTTCATATCGATTAGAAGTGGAGAAGTTTTGTGGTTACATATGCAAACAGCAACATCTTTGTTGATGTTGAACTTTTTTAGTAGAATCCAAAAGTGAAAAAATGTCTCACTGTGCTGAAGATGTGAATTTAGTTTCATATCGATTAGAAGTGGAGAAGATCTACAGTTACAAGGTGCAAACAACATCTCTATTGATGTTAACTTTTTTTAGTAGAATTCAAAACCAAAAAACAAATGTGCCTCATCGTGCTGGAGATGCGAATATAGTTTCATACTGCCTAGAAGTGGAGAAGATATGTGGTTACAAGGTGTAAACAACATCTCTATTGATGTTAAACCTTTTTAGTAGAATCCAAAAGTAAAAACAAATGTCTCACCATGCTGGAGATGCAAATATAGTTTCATACCGACTAGAAGTAGAGAAGATCTTCGGTACAAAGGTGAGAACAACATTTCTACTAATGTAAAACTCTTTTCAAGTAGAGACCAAAAGAAAAACGATGATGATGTAGGCAATATCATTATGGAAATATGGAGAACGTGTCATTTTAACATAAAACACCAATCTAAACATATTTTAGCAAAAAGAGAAAAGAAAAGAAAACCAACAGAAGAAAGTTTCTTTTGAGATGAATGGTTGAGTTTGTTAAGTATGTTTTGAGTCACTTAACATTATTAGTAACATTTTGCTAAAGTATAAACACTATATTAATAAATAATCTATGAAGTTGAATTAAGTTAATGAGGCAAATCTTTGACTCAAACAAAATGGTTTGGCTTTGTGATGACCAGATGAGGTTTGTTGTTTTTTTTTTTTTGGCTAAATATGGATGAGTCAAAAGTTAGAGCTGATTGCTACTTTTTGGGGAGATAAAAAGTTTTCAATATCTCAAATTAATTTACTCCCAAATCACACTGTTGAAGATTCCAATCAGGTGCTAATTTTTTTTTGGTTGTCTGCTAGCTACCACTGAGATATAGAAATTGCCTTTTGGTTGATCAGATCATGCTTTCCCAACACAACCACAAAGAGATTTTTTTTTTGTTGGTATCAATTGAAATATTAAAGTTTTGTTTGGGAATTTGGTGTTTTCTCTTTAGGGAAACAATTTCATATCAGTTGGATCTTTGAAAGATTACACGCACATTTAGAGAAAGATTTGAAGTATATAAGTCAAAGAGTTTTTCATTCTTCCCACCACAATTCCTCATAATTCTTTTTTGCTTTCTTACTTTCAAAGAGAAATAGGGAAGGAAATTAAATAGTGTTTTGTTTTATACCTTTTCAAGGCTCTGTTTGCTTAATGAAAATGAGAATAAGAGAGGATCATAATGGAAAAGTTACAGAATGAGAATACGAACTTTGAAAATTGCATTCACTAATTACTAACGTTTTGAAATCAGAATTGAAATGATGACGATTATTTTTAATATTGCTTCCTTGTGAGAATCAAATTCAAATTAATTTGGGACTCACGAAAAAGTAGAGAGAAAATAAAAGAAAAAACTAAAACAAAAAGTGATGGAGTTTATCGAAATGAAACAATGAGAATAACATTCCTTACTCTACAAAAAGGAATCAATCAACGAGAATAATTCTTAGTTTTTGTATGGAACCAACAAATTGAGAATCATTTTTCATTCTTTGATAAAGTTAGTAAGCAACGATAGTAAAAATGAATAAGTGATTTTTAATCTCTCATTCTCACTCCCTTCGAGTAAACACGACATTTAGTTTTAGTAGCATATACACTTCGCGCGTGTGTATGTGTAGCTTACACATTCAAGTTTATATAGCCTTGAAAAGTATATTGTTGAGTGCACACATAATTTTTATGGTCTAAATTTGGTAGAGATATCTAAGATCCTATAGCTATAAGATTCATTTGTTATGTTAAAAAGGAAAAAGAAAGGTTGATGTAGCACCCATTGTTGTTTCTATATCTAAAAAACATTTTGAACTCTTGAATTACTGAGAACTTTTTGATATGTTTGGAGAATAAATAGCAATGTAACAACATCTCTTATTGTTTAATATGTAAGTTTCTATCTCTCCAAAAATGGAGTAGAGATGGATCCTTAACAACACATCAAAATATATATATATATATATATATATATATATATATATAGTCTAAATATATGTTTAGTTGGTTGGAATGTTTTCTCAAATTAAAACATTATCATTATTGTTTAAAAGTTTCAATTTAGTTCCTTATGTCTTTAACATTTTTTAATTATATTTTTCTCAATATTAAAACTGACTAGTGATAAACTTACATGCATGATGCTCAACGAGTTGGCATAAAATTTAGAGAAGAAATTAGGCTACCAAAGAGAAGAAAAGTTGAAATTTCTTACTTAAATATTTAGAAAAAGAAATAAAAACTTTTATCTCTTAAATAGTCTAATTTCTACTATAAATTCATGTCAATTTATTAAACATCATACCATGTAAGTTTATCATCACTCAATTTTAAACATTGACCAACAAAAAAATATATATATAATTAAAAAAAATGTTAAAATTCTAAGGACTAAATTGAAAAAACACTCCAATATTAAGAACTAAAGCCTATATTTAGTGTGCGTAGATATCATATGTATGTGTGTGTGTATATATATATATATATACATACATGTGTGCGTGTGATGATGATGGTAGAAACAAAATCACCTTTATACTTTTAATATATGTGCATTAAAAAATTCCAAAATCCCCTATTGGAAGTTCCAATTTTGCCGTATATTTATTCCATATTTTGAATGGTCCCAAAAGCAAGTCTACTTTAAAAGCAAGTTCAAAACTCAAAAGTCTTCAAACTCTACTTTTCCCACCATGCATGCCTGAACTAAAAAGATTCATACTGATTTAACCCAACTATAGATCCAACTTCAAGAAACATCTTGCATCCATTGATTAGTTCAAAGAAGTTTGCAGTCGAAGTGACTACTTGTTCGTTAATGGTTAGATTAGAATCTTGATAGAATATGATGGTGGGTCAAAGAGACGTCCCCACCACAAGTTCACTATCTACTTGAGAGCAGCATTTATCGAGAGTCGACCTACAAACATGTGCATTGTATCAGAACCATCCTAAACATCCATCTATTCAAGGCTCATACCAAAGAGAGAGCACAAATTTGAATGACATAACATGACATAAAGCCAAAGCTAGAAAGTGGATAGACATGACTAGAAGAAGCCACAAAGAGGGGCTAAGAATCATTCATCAGCATGAGTACTAAAAGTTAGCCTCTATCTATGGATCTCAGAGGAATAGTACATAATTTCCACCTGATATTTACCAGACATTGCTCCTTGGATGATTCTTCCAAGCCTTGTGAATCTTCTTGGTTTGCAGTTTTCTGAAAGGTCCCCATCAAATGTTGCTGAACTGATCCTATCAAAAGAACGGAAAGATTCTTCCTCTCTGACCCTTTTTGATAAAAAGCTTTCCCATAGGGTAGAGAGAGAGAGAAACATTTCCTTGGTGCAAAACAGTGAGTGGTACACAATGCAGGTAAGCTATCAAATCTAAAGTTAAGGAAGGTTAATCCTAACTACTGAATGTATCAAAGGTTAAGCTAATGCTCCTAACAGATTTAACAGTGCTTATCTACTGATCCTAATAACCGAGGATAGTTTTATGTACTTCTGGTTAACACCCAGCTGCCTTGAGAAAGTTGTCGAAGGGGCTAGCAGGAGGCAGCCTCATGCCCAACCATCGGTCTCCTGGCAATCCGACTCCATGAAGATGCCGTTCGTCTGCCAGTATCTGGACAGAAGAAGGGACTCAATCAGTTTATTATGACAAAGGGATTCTGGTAATCAAGAAAGATGATATCATGCATGGTTCAAAAGACGGATTCGATCGAAATGATCTTTAGTTATCATCTTTGGATCTACGATATAAATCATAGGTAGTGATGAAGCAGACCTTTTCAACTGCAGAGTGGCCACTCACAGGAAATGGAGGACAAAATCCATCAGCTGCTCTGGTCTGGTGGTTCTCATGTGCCAACCAATTGGAGAGTTTCTTCCTAGTGCCAGTGCCAAGGGCTTCGCACTGGCTTGCCATGGCATTGTATGGAAGAGGCGATGTAGAAACCGATGTTCCAGCCACCTGACCAGCTACCTCAAGTGCCTGAAAATGCAACATTCATGAGCTCACAGTAGCATATGTTGGGAGGATGAGCTCAGAAAGCTTCAGATTATTTTTCATAAACAAGTATGCTCTGAGCCTCCAACATAGACATAGGGAAGGTAGATGATACCGATTCTAGAAGCTGACCAATGCCCATTATGTGAGATATCGAAGGTGATGGAGGTACCCTAGGAATAAACCGAGCAATATCAGCAACAGAGGCTTCACTTGTCACTTCATCCTCAACCCGTAAATTTGAAAGATCCTGCAGAGCAAGAACATATGATTTCAGATTTGCTGCATGTATTTAGAAGAATGGATTTGTTCAGAGCTTAAACAAAAGATTCTAGCATCGAAAGTTCATTTTAAAATTGACACTATGTACCAGAAAGCAATAAACTTTAGTCAGGCAATCTAGAAAAATTCAACAACACAAAAGACTTGAAGAATAATCATCGTACCCCATCGAATGATAAAGATTCCTTGGAATGGGTAACTGATTTATTTTTGCGGAAATCGAGCATTGATTGTGGGCCATACATATATGGATCATCAGGTGTAAATGCCTCTAATAGCAGCTTGGCTAGTTCAATTTTATCCAGCTAAACCAACAGAAACAAACTTTTTGAGTGACAGATAACGAATTTAAATGAAAACATAAATACGCTTCAACTGGACACATGTTACCTCGGTAATTACAGATAAGTTTTGTGCTAAAATATCAATAATGACATTGTCTGCTTCGAATACTTTGTTCCGAAGGTCAGAGAGATAAGACTGAGCCAGCTCATTATCAGTAACAGATCCATATTCTCTCAGATCTGCCTGAGGCTTTAAATAAATGTGAAGATCTTCACTAATTACCAGATATGGATCCACCTAAACATGTAAATGTGCAAGTCTTGATTAAGATATCAATAAGTTAATGTGCATGAAAAAATTAAAATCATAATCTAGCTGTTTCTAGGGTTGATTTTCCTTGCTAGATTGATAAAAAGAAAAAATCATCTGTAGAAGTTATTTTCCATAGGAGACAGGATGAACTCACATCACAAGCCACTAATGACTTCAGAAGATGATTCAAATGAGGTATGTGATAGAGCTTAGCAGCAAACAGTAGCATGCCCATAGATAAAATAAACACCGACCTCTGCAATGACGGGCGTAAGGTACCTGTCAACGATAAGAGAATTATCAATAATGCATTTTTCGCTCATAAGTCATCATCACAGTTGAAAAACTAATTTAGAATTTTCTGATCACCATAGTTGGGCTCCAGGGATACATTTCTCAGAGACAGTGGAAGCTGGAAGAAACGGACCGTAAGATTGTCCTGCTGACTCTGCAGCTATACATGCCAAGTAATTTCACAGTTAAGTGCAGTCGTAAAGAAGGGTTTAGGAATCAAAAAGGTAAGCAGTAAAATCCCCATGAAAAGTTATTGAGAAATCAAAAACACCATTTGAACAGTGATCCTTTTAGTCTGATCTTATCAGGAACGAGTTTCATTCATCTTTTGAAAAAAACCGTGAATCATATTTAGACTTTGAAGTCATCTAATCGTATCTAGATTTCACCTTTAGGCGTGCCGATACTAGTGTCAAGACAAAAGAATTAGCAATGGCTTCAATATTTGAGGGCAAATTATCTGGAAGATTGGCTTGTATCCAGAATGCAGACAACAACTGTGATAATTGATCCTCACTAAACTTCATGATATGTGGTTCCTGAAATACAAAACCAAATATTTAGTTCAGTAAATCACTCGGGGATTGCATGAGTAACTAATTTCTTATGTTACGATTTGGCTTACTGCTTCAGTGGAACTTGAAGATCCAGCTTTCCTGTCAATGATTGAT
Organism: Trichosanthes truncata; assembly: GCA_033996785.1. Classification (NCBI taxonomy): domain Eukaryota; kingdom Viridiplantae; phylum Streptophyta; class Magnoliopsida; order Cucurbitales; family Cucurbitaceae; genus Trichosanthes; species Trichosanthes truncata. Next base: position 37,072,515 of record JAWPNB010000004.1, on the reverse strand, counting down.
TGAATTTTGTGAAAAGTAGGACAATTTCTGTTGTACCGTCTCTGCTTCCAGTCTTCTTCTAGAGAACCCTTTTCTTTTATATTATCGTGAACATTATGTCCAGTTTTTTCTTCTTTCGAGCCATCCTTTTCTCGTCGAAGTTTATCAAGTAGAGCAGTAATAGAAGCAGATGTCGATGCAGATGCTGCATTGGAATGCCATGCAGTTGGCTTGTAAGGAGAACCAGATTGTACCAAAGCAGTTTCATGTTGGTGGCAATTAGAACTGGGAAAGACAAGAACAGAGAATATTTGATGAGCTCCAATGCGCGTTTCAATATCAGGATGCAACATTGCTTTCAGGATTTGGACAAGAAGGGCTTCTGGAAATACCTATATATACAAGTACTGTAACTAGTGAGCAAGTAATGGCTGCATCGAGTGAAAATTTGATAAAATTTCAGCATATAGAAAGAAGGGCTACAAAATGTGCAAGGATAACAAGTTTAACCTCAAATAGATCCGACTATAAACACAGATAAAATAAAAAAAATTAAAAATCAAACCACAGAACCCAGCTAACCGTGCAAAATCAAAGTCAAATTAAAGCCTTTCTATAAGTATGAATTAGTTATAAGAGGAATTTTCCATTGAAGTAGTAGAAACCCATTAAAGTGCACAAAAAGTGGCTTCTAGCCCAACATTCCGTGATATTATTTTACTGTCTTTGGCAATATGTTTGTTCCTCTCAAGTCAAAAACACCCTAAATATTTGCATTACAACTAGATTTCCAAATCCTTTTTCCTTTATCTTTTAGTCTTAGCATTCCAAGAATATCTTTCTGAAAGGCAACACAAAGAGGAAAGCTCAAAGAAAAAGCTAAAGCAATTGTACAGAAAGCTCCACATTTTAACCAGTCTATAACCGTTTCAGCCATGCAAGATGTTGTGTTTCTTTAGAATTTCATCTAGTTTAGTATCAAGCACTTCCTGTTCACCCTGTTCAAAAGATAGCATCAAACTCAAAAAAGGTAATCCACAACTATATCAAGCACTTCCTGTTCAAAAACACCATAAAAGCAATAGTAACCTCCAGTACAAAACACTGCTGCAAGATAGTTATAATAGAATCAAGGAGAGATTCTTAAGAATGAAAAAAAATAACAGCAGTCTATTGTTAAAACTTTCTTACCTGTTGTGAGTCTGAAGAAACTGATGCCAAGGAAATCATGTGAGCAAGAATCATTAAGGACCCAATGGTGGCTCTTGCAACAACTCCAGAAGTCAAATTCTCGAGAGATATAGCCATCAAGTCGTACAAAGGACGTGCATCACCAATCTAAAAAAATCATATTAAGTTCAATCTACCATCAACGTTAAATATGGAACAGCGCTATAAATGCTTCAACCATACCCCTTTGGCAATTTCAAGTAAGCAGTCTTCAATAGAATTTTGAAGTGAAATATTCAAATCCAGTTCTTGCTGCCCAACTGAATCAACTGTGACTTGAAGACTCTTCCTAAGATGCCTGCACAAGTCAGAGACAGATCCAATTTCTGCCAGCACAGTCCCCGACCTAATTTGTCTGGCTAAATTTGCAGCAACTTGAATGATACATGATTTGAGCTGAGGATCATGTGAAACATTTTTGTGGTCCAGATGGCGTATTACAGAAGCCAAAATTAACTGCTGGTTACCTGAGGAACAAAATTGAAGTAAATACCACCCCAATAATTATTCCTGTGTTTCGTTATAAAATGAGTAGAAATCCCAAGTCTGATACAAAAGGGAGTGAAAAACACCTGAACTCTCCATGAAGTATAATATATCAGACAAAACCATCAAAGCAAGCCCCTGCTGTGGAACCCAGTGCCTTCCAGAATCAAAGTAGATAAACATTGGATCCAACACCCGGCGCATTGTCGTACTTTCCTTGGCCAAATCAACCATTCGTTGCACACAAATCTGAGACCAGACTCTTGGAGCCTCGACCTCTTCCCTGAAGAAAAGCAAAATGATTATAAGCTACAAATTCCTATAGATGATATGGCTGAGACTTTAGAGCATATGACCAATGAAAATACCTAGTGAGTAGAGCAGGATCCTTCTTTTCTGGTCTTGGTCTGATGACTGTGCAGGAACCACTAGCATCACCACCAACTGTACCACATCTGCCTTCAGATCTAACAACTTCATTAAGCCAATTATGATGTGGCTCCGAGCTATCATCAGAGTTACCATCACGAGCAGGGTCATAGTTTTCAAGAGTCACACGAACAATCTGACATTTCGACAGCAATTATGTGATGAAAATAAAATAAAATGTTTAAGTATGAAAGCTTTCTGATAATATGATGGCCTTTTTCAATTCTTTTAGATGCATTAGTATAATTCCAGACATTTTGTACAAAATCTATTCAAGTGCAGATTAATTGTATTGATGAAGTTAGAATATGACGCAGGCTTCATAACAGAAACACATTTTGTTATTATTAGTAATTGCTGGTCAGCTAGCAGACTTGTTAACTGTTAGCATGTCCCTTCTCTTCTTCTTTATGATAAGAGATGAGCTATTAGCATGTAATTTGGTTAGCTTCTACTTAACAGTTTGACTTATATCTGCTAGGCAAAGAACTGTACTTAAATTACTGAAGGGAAAATTCAAAGGGCAAAGCTTCACCATAGCTATTAAGAAAAGGCAGCAGAACTAACCTCGTCGAAATCAAGAAAAATATGTGAATACTCGGTCATGAACCAGACCTGGCAAAAAAGAGGATGAGAAATTGCTAAGAAGAAAAAGTTCCAGCTTAGTATAAAAAAAAATGAAAAGTTCAATATTACTAGTCCACATGAATTATATTTGGTTAAAAGAGCACTAAAGTGCAGTAATCTTCTAGAACTAAAGCACAAAGTGCAGAAAAGTGAAAAAAAAAAAAAATTGAAGTACACAATAAAAAAATAAAGATAACAACTTTATATATGAAAAGGCATAGTATTATAAATAATGGAACAATGAAGAACTAAAGAGACGATGACCTTTTAGGAGATTGTTTAAAGATAATAGACTTTTTTCTCAAATGTTGGATAAACCACAAAACAAAGCATTAAAAGGAAGCATCGTATAACCATGGCAGAAATGCATTGTAGACTTGATGCCCTCAAGCACTGCTTTTTATGGTCTTCCCCTTTTTCCAATGCCAACATACATACTTTAGGTACCAAGTTCTCAACATTGTGCATGTAAGTGCTATCTGCCTGTCCATCATAAATGAAAACTACAAGAAATTAGAAAAAAAAAAAACAAAACAAAACAAAAAAACAAGCTAATAAAAGAGAACAGGACAGGAAAATGATATCAAAAACTCCAGCATAAGTAAAAGAATGGTATAGTGATCAGAGGATAAATGTTTGTTAAGAATAAGAAGCTTTAAGTAGGAACAACTTAGACCATAAAATTGCTAAGAACATGCAATCGTATACTAGAAGAATATTCTCATCCATTTTAAGCTTGGATCTTGATCATTTCAAATTATTTTTGCCAAAAACAAAATGGCTATACTTAGTTCAAGGAAATACATGACATAGAAAAATTCCAGGCACATATATATTTGAATCTAGTATGCAAATATGAATATGAAAGCTAAATCCCTGTTGTTTGATGACTGAATACTTCACCCATTTTGTCTCGCACAGATTGCAGAGATCAAACTATACATCACAAGCGAGAACAATGGCATACATAAATAATAAAAATAACTAATGTTCTGCTCACTACAATCAGTGTTCTTTTTCTTCCCTTGATATAAGGCCATATGAACTAGAATCACCTGATTGTGTATGAAGTTTGTCAAGGTTTGACACGCAAGTATTTGCAAATCATCGTGCTTGGAGTTGTCTAAAAGTTCAGCAACGACCTTCAGCAGACTACCAGCAAAATATGCCCTTCAAAATTGAAAAGATAGACTCAACGACTAATGGTTGTAAAACTCAGTCACATCCAAATGATTGAACTATGATCTAAAATAAGTATAATACACAATCAAGTCGAAGCAACTAGAGCTTTATAGGGTCTCAGAACAAAAGCCAAAACCACGACTAAGAAGCATGACTAAAGAGCCACTTAAGCAGAACCCATGAACTGTATGCAATTCAAAACCGCAAACAGAAGATGAAAGGTTATCACTTACATCTGGTTCTTACAAAGGGAAAGCAACTTATTGTATGTATCTGCAATGATAGTAATACATTTGATTTGCTCACATCGAAGTTCTTTACAGCACCTGTCTTCAAGATATTTTACAATCTAGGGACCATAAAGGAAAGCATCAGTACCTCAGCAATGAAACGCATACTTCTGAAGTAATCGAACTTTTTTCTTCAAAGATTATAAAACCGTATAGAACATGAATACCTTTGGAATGCGGAAAGGATTTTTTGTAGCATATTCACATAACTTGACAACTTTCCTCTCGCTTTGAGGGCCATCCTGTGAAGGGTTTCCCCACCAAAGCTCATTCAATGCAACTACTGATTCATAAAACTGATGGTAAAAAGCAAGGCTATCAACCATATTAAACCTAATGCTATGCCAACAACTAAAATATGCCGAGTTGTTCAATGAAGACTCGCTCCACTGTTAAGTTAGTGTACAAATACAGAGTTTTATCTTCTCCAAATTTAGAAATAGACCAGCAAAAGAAATTGGACAACGTGGTTCTTTTCCATTAGATCACACACATCATGAAGAAAGGAAAATCACTCTAGGACCATCAAGTCACCATTCGTCACGTTTTGTTAACGCAGTCAAAGTCCAAAACTTAACAGATCAACGATGCATTCAAAATTCCACACATCAATGAACGGCAAACTAACCTGGTCCAAACGGCTAAAGTATTGACAAAAAATGAAGGACCATCAAGTCATACCTTGTTCAATTACATTATCATAGTCAAAGTACAACATAAAATTTAAACATACAGATCAACAAAGCATCAAAACTTCACGCGTCAATGATCCTACAGTACTAATGATTAGGGATAAAAAAGACTAGTAAATACTTACAAGAGATTTAGGAAATATGTCAGCAAGCAATTTCTTGTAACGCTTAACTGGCTGCCGAGATCTTGACCTCAGAGCAGGGCAGCATATGCACATGTTCCCGCATGCTGGGAAGATTTTTCTGGAGATCACACCCATTTCCTGCAACAAAGAAAGGCAACAGAAAACTTGAGCCTTCCTTCCACCAAGATTTCCATTCCATACTCATGATGTTATGCACAGGAGAAAGGGTCAAATGTTCTGAAATATCATGTGGAACCCATTTAACAGGAGAAGACAACCATTTTGAAAAGAAAAAAAAAAAAAAACACACTCGGTTACCAGTTGGGGGAAAAATATTCATCTTACTGCAACATAGGAGAAGATTGACAAGTATGGAGATCAGTATTCTAGAGAAGAAAAGGAGGTGATACATATACATCAAAGTTAATGCAAAACAGTAAAGTTGAAAGTGAGAACCTAAAGAACAAATTTCAAATCAACGAAAACGTTTTATAGTTCAAGACAAAGTGCAAAAGACAACAAAGACCAAAGGAAACAAAAGAACCCACCTAGAAGAAGCTAAAAAATTGCACTATAAGGCCGCATAACAAGAAAAACTTAATGTTGAAGGACCATCCTAACAACACATTGCAGCAAACCACTACATCCTCAGCACAAACTAAGCTATATCAGAAACTAGAAACAGTAAAAAAAAAAAACCAACCCATTTCACAGAAACGCCAAAACTACATGAGAAATCCCAAAATAGACGAACTTCAAATAACCCCATAACTCCCCTGACCCTGAGAAGGAGAAAAACAAGAACAATGTGAAGAGCAAACGTACCTGGCCAACACCCAGAACCCAGATCCGGTAAGTGAAGAGACCTCCTCCGTTCTGAATAAATCACAGTGGAAATGAAGGATCAAACGGTTACAATAGAGAAAAGTAACAGGAGAAACGGAAGACGTAGATGGAAATCAAGTAGAAGAGACTGGAAATGCGCATGAATTGAGCAAAAGGACATGAGAGATTTTTGAGAAGAGAAGAAGCACGTGTAAGTGTCAGCGAATTCACACTGAAGAAAGTGGATTGGTGGCTTAGTGTCAGAAATTGGAATACTAACCCGCTTCTTCTCTACTTTTTGCTGTTGGGCAAAGGCTAGGCGGGTTCCCTTTTGGTAATTCAGACGCCTGGTTTAAAAAAACTGCTTTAATTTGAACTTCTTTTACAGGTCTCTCAACCCTTTTTGTAATTCAGACGCCTGGTTTAAAAAAACTGCTTTAATTTGAACTTCTTTTACAGGTCTCTCAACCCTTTTTGCTTCATTCAAAATAGACCACTCTCAAACGCCTTTTGCTAAGAAAACTCTATCAAGATGTTTCTAACGGAAGTGCTTTTGTGGGTTATGGCTGAAATAGAAACTGTAATTTGATGGGATTGAAGAAGGGTGTAGATCAAAATATTCAATTGGTTTAAATACATTTGAAGTTATCTCATGTTAATTCCAATGTTTGAGGGGGCATTTAATAACCCAACAGAAATGATTTGACCCAAAAAAAAAACCAATGGAAGGGGAAAAGGGAAGAAAAAAAATACAATCTTGAGGTAATTGGCTACTTTGTTATGCAAGGGAGATGCACAAATTTTCTTAATTTTTTTTTTTTTAATTGAATGGGTTTGAGATTTGAAGTTGTCAAAAACAGAGTATAACAGGTGGTGGGTTAATGTATTTTATTGAAAGAGTCATATTAAATATGCACTAAATATATGCATTAGTTGTTAATGTTCAAATATTTATTTCAATTTAGTTTTTAATGTTTAAAAAGTTGTAGTTTAATTTCTTACGTTATACTAATTCTTAATAATACTCTTTTCTGATGGTGAATGTTAAAATTGGCGAATCTAAGTTTATGTGACATGATATTTCATTCTGTAAGAATTTAAAGAAAAAGTTAGGTGATATAAAAGATAAAAGTTTCTAACTTTTTCTTCAAATTTCTAACAAGTTTGAGACTTCTTTTAAGTGACATGATCCCTTCTATAAATTTATGTTAACCCATTAAGTACTGTGACTTGTAAATTTATCATTGCTCAATATTAGCATTTATCAATGAAAATGGTATAGTTAAAAAATGCTAAAACGTAGAAAGTTGAGTTAAAACTTTTTAAACAATAAGGACTAAAAGTAAACAAAAAAAAAAAATAACAAAAAATATCATGAACTAAAACATACATTTATTAGAATGTTTGAAATAAAATATAGGTTAAATTACAAATTTAGCCTATGAACTTTGTTTTGTCTATTTGGTCCATAAACTTTAAAAAGTGTCTAATAAGTCCTTAAACTTTTAGATTTGTGTCAAATTGGTCTCTAAATTTTAAAAAAGTGTCTAACAAGTCTTTAAACTTTCAATTTTATGTCTAATAGATTCTTGAATTTTTAATTTTGTGTCCGATAAGTCATTGACCTATTCAACTTTTTTTAAAATTTACGGACCTATTAGACACAAAACTTAAAGTTTAGAGACCTATTAGACATTTTTAAAATTCAATGACCTATTAAATACAAAATTAAAAATTCAAAGACTTATTAAAAAAATTTAAAGTTCAGGGATCAAATTGATACAAACTAAAAGTTTAAAAATTAAATTTGTAATTTAACCTAAAATATACTAGATATGAAATAAATTTCTCAATAATAACATGCTTGCATAACTAATATTTAAAATACAACATATTTGACATCTTGTAAAATATAATAAAAGTAGAAAATTGTCTTTCATAAGTACTTTGGCAATTTGCATTCCTAGTCCATCTTTTTCTTTTCTTTCCTCTTTTCCTTTTTTGTAGAATATAATTTCTCAATCAAATAATAGAGTGTGCCTATGGAGGGTTGAGATCTCAAAGCTTTTTAATATTTCAGTTGTTTTTGTTTTCAAATCACCAAAATCAAAGGCATCAACTTTTTAGCTAAATAAATGACAAGAAACAAAAGACAAAACTTCCCAACATTACAACTTTAACCACAACCCATCCCTTTCCAAAATGAAGCCTTTATTCTTATGGGTCACCAAGAAGCCAATGTCCGCAAAAAAAAATAAATAAATAAAATAAATAAAGTTCAAATTTTCCTTTTATCTTTTTCGGGTTTGTTGGATCTTTACAAACAGCCCTATCAAACTATATTGTTCTCTTTCTAAAAAATAAAATACATTACTACAAATTTAGTGTGTCTAGGTGTGAGGATTCAAACTTTAGAAAATATTTTAACTAGATCGATTATGGTCAAGTTAGTCGTGTTGGTCTATATATCGTTACCACACCTAAATTTCAAAAAATATAGAAAGTAGTAGAAAATAAATGAAACAAAAGTTCAAATTACTTACATGGTACCACTAGGCTGGAATTCAATCTATTTTGAGTATCTTTGCAGCAAAAGTATGTGGGTGCATTTAATCATAGAGAACCCATTGAGTTAATGCTAGTCTAAGTTGTCCAAAGTTGAATCATAGGTTAATGGAATTTAATGCCAATAAAAACCATAGAAAACAAAAGAAGGATTTATGAAAATGACCCAATAAAAGGCCCCACCCATGGTTGTGTTTAAAGCAACGAATCTCACAATAAAATCACCTAAGATCACCTAAGATAGAGACTTTGGAGAATTGATCATTTTACTATTTTTTTAATGCAAATTTTAAAAAAGAAAACAAAAAAAAACCCTTTTGATTTTTTAAGAATTCATTTTATCCATCAAACTTGTTGACCAACAACCATCTGCAATTGGGGTAGGAACCACTAGATTCAATGTTGATGGATTTTTCAAATAACAAGATACTAACCTCTTGTAGCTAGCATAGCGGAATTGTTGAAAATTCAATAACGATCGGAGAATAATCACAAGGAGAATTTCCACTTGTTCACAACCCAAGAGAAATTGAGAGTAGAGAGTTTTTGTGTTCTTCAGTGACCGCTCTCTCATAGAACCCACGTCAAAAAAAAAAAGAATAAAAAAAAAATCGGTTTTGCGATATCCTTTTACAGTTTTAAAAAAAAAAACTGCAGAGATTCTCTTGAGATGACAGTTACAAAAACTGTCTTCTTATTTCTAATTTATAAAAAATAAATTAATATACATAATTAATTAAATAACCTATATTTAATTAATCATATAATTGTATTATCTATATATTCAATCATTAATAACTTCATCTCCCACTCGCACATAATATACTTTCATTATGGGCGTATAAAACGCAACTACTATCCTCATTTTTCAAAACATGGAACACATTCATTTTCATTTGCATCAAATTTCATACAAGAAAATGGGTCATGTGACCGTCGTACTTTTATCTCGAGAGCTTGTCACTTTACAACTGTTAAGTATATAAAGTAACCTAATAATTGAGTAGAGTAAGTATGAAGTGCCCTAGAGTTATTTAGTCACATTGATTATAACTTATGATCTCTTCTTGAAATATTAAATTCTCATGTTTATGTATTCACAATCATATTACAAAAATATAATTAGTCGATCAGTGAATACATTACAATGCATGTGACACCTGAAATGATTTTTCCTTTTCTAAAATATTTCCATTTCAAAAAAATTGCTTACTAGGTAGGCCTCATTAGATCAAATCATTCATAATCATTGGTAACCTCCCTAAGATAGCTCACATTGAAGTGAAACTTCAAACAATTTTAGCCAAAAAGTCATAAAGGTACTTATAGAGATTTTTCAATCTTAAGGGTCTCACACAACAAAGAAGTAGAGACCATTTAACTTCTGCTACCCTTTGTGGTCATATTTAGCACATGTGGCATGAAACACATGTTGTAGTATTTTACTCTTTATCATATGATAGTTCAGATACACTTAGTATCTAATTTGAGTCCACTACTCTACCTTAATATTCTATCAACAAATGATTATTGGACTTCCATCTGGCATTCATAGACAGTTTATGATGAACAGTGAGATTGTCACCTTCGATCATAATATGATCTCATCTTGATCACTTATCAAGACGATATATTCTTTTAAGTATATGCTTTCATTCTATTGTACTACTATAACAATAAAATTGCTTTAAAAATATCTCATTTCTAATCGACACAAAAGTAATAGAAGCAATTGCTTGTGCGAGAAAGTCAATCTACTGTCCGACACACTTTTGATTATATGTACTAAACATTTGTGTGTATGCATTTTAAAGTACAGAACTTTATTTCATATATCAAAATAAGCATAATACAATTTGTAGAGAAGCACAAAGTCAAAACCTACCCAATCCCAAAGATTTAATGTGAGTACTATTGAAAACACCTCTAGGTATAGGCTTGGTAAAGGGGTATGCAACCATGTTACTCGTTGATATATATTGCACATTCATTTCCTTTTGCGCAACCATATCTCTAACAAAATTGTATTTAATGTATATGTGCTTTGTCTTAGAGTGATATTTGGGATCCTTCGTGAATGTTATGGCAGCTTGACTATCGCAGTTCATTAATACTGAGTCAGACGTGCTTTCTTTAAATTCCAAATAACTTAAAAATCTTTTAAGTCACACTGCTTCTTGTACTGCCGATGAAAGTGCCACAAATTCAACTTCCATTGTTGATAAGGCTATACAAGTTTGTTTCTTACTACTCCATGAAATTGCTCCTTTATTCAGTAATAATACATATCATGAGATAGATTTTCTTTCATCTAAATCTCCTCCCCAATTGACATTTGTGTAGCATTCTAATTTCAAATCGTTTCCTTGATAGCACAGTGAATAATTCATAGTTCCTTTGAGATACCGAAGTATTCCCTAAACAGTCTTCCAATAAGGTTGTCTTGGGTTTGACTGATATCTGCTTACCATACCAACAACAAAGCAAATGTCTGGTCTCGTACACATCATGGCATACATGAGGCTTTTAACAACACTCGAATAGGGAATCTTTCTCATTTGTTCTATTTCTTCAGGAGTCTTTAGATACATTCTTTGACTCAAACTTTTGCCTTTTGCAATAGGAGTATCAATGGGTTCATTTTTAATCTTTCAAGGATTTTATTAATATATTGACCTTGTGACAGGGCTAAAATCCTTTTGAAGCGATCTCTTTCAATCTTAACTCCAAGTATATAAGTTGCTTCACCCATATCTTTCATTTGAAAATTTGTGGACAGTCATTCCTTAATGGTTAACAGATACTCCTTATCTTTTCCAGCCAACAGTATGTCATCCACATATAGTGAAAGAATCACAAACTTATCTTTGTTTGTTTTAACATACACACATTGGTCTTCATCAATCATATGAAAATCATATGAGATGATTACTTGGTGAAATCTAATGTACCACTGTCTGGAAGATTATTTAAGGTCATAAATTGACCTCGTTAATTTACATACTTTATCTTCTTGTCCTTCAATAATGAAATCGATAGGTTGTTGCATGTAAATATCTTCTTCCAATTCACCGTTTAGAAATACTGTTTTCACATCCATTTGATGTAATTCTAAATCTAAACTGACAACTATAGTTAGGATGAGTCTTATAGAAGTAAACCTCACAACAGGTGAGAAAGTCTCTTCATAATTTATTCCTTCCTATTATGTGAATCATTTGGCTACAAGACAGGCCTTATACCTTTCAATCGAGTCATCAACCTTACGCTTAATTTTAAGAGTCCACTTGTTACTAATTGCTTTGCATCCTTTAGGGAGATCAATTAGCTCCCAAACTTTATTAGATTTCATTGACTTCATTTCTTCTTCCATTGCTTTCATCCAATATTCTTTATTAGGACATTGAAGAGCCTCTTGAACATTTTTCTGCTCTTCATCATCGTTAGGTGTAATCATGTATATCTCACCATTAAAGAGACGTTTTAACATTTTACCATAATTACTACATCTGATTTGTGGTCAATTTAATTGTTGTTCACTTATTGATTCCATTGAATCACGTGATAATTGTTCAATCGAATCACACATTGTTTGTGGTTTTTCTAAATCACACGCAATGTTTAAATCTCTCCCACTTGGATGAGATATTGTTAGTAGATCATTTAAAGTTTTCTATGATGGATTTGATAAAAACGAATTGTTTTAATCATTATTTTCAAATGGGGATATCTCAGTATTAATCTCACCTATTCTTGGAAAATCATTCTTCAAGAAGGTAGCATCTCGTGATTCGAATTCAGTCACGCTCCCACTTTCTTGTTCACCAATGAACACATACCCTTTTGAATGTTCTGAGTATCTTATAAATATACTCTTTTTACCTCTTGGACCTAACTTTCCATATTGATATAATGATTCATGTACATAAGCAGCACATCCTCATGGTCTTAAACCACTAAGGCCCAGTTTTCTACTAGTCCATAATTCATAAGGTGTGGAAGTGACAGACTTTAAAGGTACACGATTTATGATATAAGCAAAAGTCAATAGAGCATCAACCCCAAAAGGTGATCGCCAATTTTTCTTGTGCCATCATTGACCTACCCAATTCTAGAAGAATTCTATTTCTTCTTTCAGCTACTCTATTTTGTTGTTGTATCCTTAGAGTAGTCAACTGTCTTACTATACCATTTTCCTCACATAACTGTTTAAACTTATTAGACAGATATTCACATCCTCGGTCTGTTCTCAAGGCCTTAACCTTTTTATCTAATTGATTCTCCACCAAATTTATAAATTTTCTAAAACACTCTAATGCTTCAGACTTGTGGGAAATTAGATAAACATAACCATAACGTGTGAAATCATCTATGAAAGTGATAAAATGGAGTAATTGCCTTCACACTCATATGTCCACAAATGTTAGAATGAATTAATTGCAATGGAAGTTCAGCTCTATTTCCTTTACTAAATGGTTTTCTTGCCATTTTTCCCGCTAAATAATTTTCACATATAAGTAAGTCAACAAAGTCAATTTGACCTAACAAGCCTTCTTTAGCTAATCTAGCCATTTTATGTTGACCTTTATGACCTAATCTAGCATGCCACATATTCACATCAACATTTGCATCAACAGATGATGTTATCAAGGAAAAACTAGCATAATTATTGGATATCATATCAACAACATCCATTACTATAAAACCGTTCAACAGAAAACCGTACACCATAAAGTACGTTGTTCAAAGAGAGAGTTAAAAAACTACCAGACAATTTAAAAATATAACCAAGTTTTAAAAAGACAGAAACATAAAGCAAATTTCATCGTATGTCAAGTGCATATAACACATCATGCAGAAACAGAGTACGACCATTCCGCATCTCCAACTTGCAGGAACCAATGCCTTTCACAGGTACACATGCATTGTTTCCAACATAAATCCACCTTGCTTCTGATGGAATTCGACGAAATTCCACATACACTCTACGTTCTCTAGCTACGTGGTATGTGGCTCCTAAGTCTACAATCCACAAAGGATGAGAGTCAGCCAAAAATACCGAGCTGGAAATACAACTTTCAGAAATGAAAGGATCAATCTTAAAAATTTCAAAAGTTTGTACCTTTTTGGGTTCAATACACTCACGAGCATAATGACCATTTTTCTGGAAATTGTAGCACTTGATATTTGCTTTCTTCTTTTTAGGACGAGACATGGGACGTTTTCCCTTACCTTTGTCATTCTTACCTTGCTTATATTTTTTAGTCTTATGATCTCCCTTCCCCTTAAAATCTCCTTGATGTTTACGTTTGTGACTTTTGTTCACATGAGAACTAGGTCCAACCATATACACGTTAGCATTATCAGGCATTGCTACCTCCATGCGATCTTCTTCTAACTCGAGGTGACATGTAACATCAGTGAAAGTTTTAATTCTCTCATTGTGGATAAGGTGCACCTTCATGTGCTCCTAATTATGGGGAAGGGATCTGATAGCATCTTGAACTTGTTGTTCATCAATCAGGACGTGGCCAGCTTCTTTCAGCTTACTAATCATATTAGACATCTCCCTCATGTGTTGTCTCATATTGTGATTAGGGCATTTCTTATAAGTGTCAAACTTAATAGTGAGTTGCTTAAATTTGGTGACAGAAGTTCCACCACTTCAATTTCAAAGCATCCCACATGTCCTTAGCAAGGTTGTAAGAACGAACTCACACATGACATCATTGTCCATGTTGTTCAGCAAAGTAATGCGAGCCAATGAGTTTTTCTTTTCTCAGGCATCATAAGCCTCACGGCCCCTTCTATGTTGAGTTGAGTTCCCTTCCTCAGGCTTACTTAACACATGGTTTAAAACTTCAAGGGTCTCTTGCTCTTCTAGGACGTACTGTTTTTTCATGGACCAAATTTCATAGTTATCCTCATTCAACTTCTCACCGTTGTTTAGTTCAACTATTATATTCTTGGAAGTAGATGCCGTAAATTCAGAGTCTACAAGACATATTTGCATAAAAACTAATCCATATGCACAACACACGACCCCTAGTATTTTACAATTTTCAAATAAATTTGATCATAAAAATTTTACCTAACAACGAGTTTTATATCACTAAGTTTCAAAATCATCATCAATGTTATGTAAAATTATTGTTAATAAATTTATCATATTGTAAAATAATCAAATTCTCATAATTTGATCACCCACATTCAAAACCTCAAAATGAGCACATATTTCATTCAACATCAGTAATTAACAACAAAATATTACCTAATTCATGAAAGTTAATTCAAACGCAACAAAGTAATAGGGAATGAAGATTTAAAGCGTATATACAAGTCATCAGGAAGTTCATGATTGAAGACTATTACCCTAGGGTTGTTCCACGTTGGACGAGTCTTATTTCCAAACATAATAGAACTATGTCTTTTCATGGCTCGATAAATAAGCTCATGCATAAAGGCTAAGATCACACAATCATATGTAAAATTTCTTCTAAGACTGTTAGAAATGTGATCCAGGAAGTTCTTCAAACTTTCATCGGGTAAAAGTAATCTAAAGACACTCAGTCTTTTATCACTTTTCAAAAGTCTTCCTTCCCAAATAATCCCTTGTAACTGACCATTCACTAATATGACATGTTTGACTATATGCACCAAATCTAATTCATGACCCAATTCAAATTTAATGTCATGCAAATCTTCTATCATCTTTTCCACTTTAGTTCTTTGAGCCTTTGTCCTAATTATTTTTGGTATCTTTATCAACCTTGGTATATTTTTTGTAACATATATAGAAAAAAAATAATCAACATATGATTATGACACACACAAAAAATCAAAGACAAATTTAATAAAGAAATAAAAGATGGAAGACTATGACATTCCTTAAAGAAAATAAAACATATTAAGTAAACAAAAAAAAAATGCTTATAGAAAGGTGGTGGAGACACTATTTTAAGACCTTAAGGAGTTGTTTGGAGCATGGTTTCAGAATCATAACCCTGGGGGGTTCTAAAGCCTAGGACTTAGAAAATTGTATTTGGGATGCAGTGTTCTGGAGCCTGGGAGTCAGAAAACTGTATTTTGGGTGCAGTGTTCTGAATCTTAGGTTTGTGCAGTTTTTTTTTTCCCTTTTTCCTTAGTTGTTTTGTTATCCTATTTTCTCTTATTTTTTAGTGGATGTTTTGTGAATTGTAGAAGCCCTTGTATGACAGTATGGGTTACAAAATTGGAACTTTATTTCATAAATTAAAAAAAATAGAAGTCTATTTAAGAAATTAAGAAATTTAAAACTCTATTTCACAAAGTATTCAGAAACTTATTGATAATTCTCATTTATGAGGATTATTTGATCCTAAACTAGGTTGTTCTTGTCATTTTTGTGTATTTTGTTGTATGAAGAGCAAGCTAAAAATAGTATTTATTTGTTAAATTCATAAAAGCTTGTTGGAGTAATGAAAAAAAGGAAAGAAGTTGAAAAGATATTGGAAATTATACTAATTTGTTATTTTTGTGTAGGTTTGGAGAAAGTACTAAAAATGCAATTGCATTTCTTCGAGAAAACAAATTTGTGAACAAGCACAAAATGCAATTGCATTCCTTCGGAAAACAAGTCTAGAAAACAAGCACAAAATGGAAAATTTTGGCAAATCTGAAAAGTAATGCAACAGAAATGCAATTGAAATGCAATTGCATTTTCTAAAAAATCTGGAAAACGTGATATTGACGGAAATCACGAGATTCATGGAGATTTTTGCGAGATTTGGGAGATTCTTCAGCCTGATTTTAAGCCTACACGTTGACCCAAGGTTGTAGAAGAGCAAATATGGAAACTCTAGCCTTCGATGCCTATAAAAACGAGAAGAACAAAGCAAAAACACGACTGAATATTTCTGCTCACCCACAACAGCTTAGTTCACAATTTTCTGTCATTTTTTAGCGTCTTGTTCTTGTATTTTGCTCAGAAATTTCCGAGATTGATCCCTCCTCAACGAAAGTTAGAGGAGGTGAAGAGCTAATTGCTTGTGAAGGTGCCCTTGGTTCGATCAAAGCGAGGAATACAGTTAGTTGTTCTTATGTTCTGTCCATGTTTTTTAGCTGCTATTTTTTTTTTTGTTTATTTCCTTCTTGTAAGTTCTTTAGTTTAGGTTTATTGATTCTCATTTTTATCACAGCAAAGACAATTGTTCTTGTGAGCTTTATTTCCATAATATTTTGAATTTTTCTTAAGTGTTGCTATTGTTTTGTTTGCAATTTTCATTGAATCTATTTATGAGTTCTTAGCGTTGTTTTTCTTCAAGTCTTCTCTTAATAAAATTTTAGTTTTGGTTGCCCTTATATTTTAGAATTTTCTTTCCTTTTATTCGGCTCTTTAATTATGAGTTTTGTATCCATTCATTTGTTATTTTTCATCCCCATCATAATGAGCTAGATTTTCTTTAGGGGTTCAAGTTGGTGAAAGCCCCAAGGAAAAATGTAAAAGTTCTAAAGCATAACCAATCTAGCTAGCATGTGAACTTAGTTTGTTTTTGTTCAGTTTATATTTGGGTAAAGCTAGTCGGTCAACTAGTGTTGTTGTCAAGCTCTTGAACTTAATACTAAAAGGGTTAAGGAAAGGAGGATGTTACAAAAGAAATAGAGGAAAAGACTTAGAAATAAGTTCTGAAACATCGACCCTAGACATAGAGCGAGACTCCAAAACCACTAGAGTTGTGTGCGAAAATATCTAAGTTAGATTAGCCATAGGCATATAGATTTAATCACTTAGCCTCCTAAAGATTTTGAATCAAAATTGAATAGGAGTCGAATTTGGTTTACTTAGTTTTCACATGTTAGCTACGATTGCAATTGCATTTTTTATAGCATTTTTCTAAAAGGTGCTTGAACCACTTGAAATTCCTTATTTTCACTCATTGTTTTTTCACCCATTTTTCGTTAACAAACCAACCTCATATATTTTTATAATCTCGGTTACCGAACTTGAAATTTGAAAACAATTTTTGCTATCATTTGAATTTTATTGTATCTGTTCCCTGTGGGATCGATACTCTAGAAGACTTTCAGTTTTATATTACTTGCATCAACAATGTGCACTTGCACTGAACTGCAGCTTTGTTTTTAAACTAAAAATCTTTTCTTAAAGCCCCCACGTTTCAGTTCGATCACTTATTTTTTGAACTCTATTTTAGAAATTAAAAAATTGGAAGTCTATTTAAAAAATTAGAAAATTTAAAACTCTTTACAAAGTATTCAGAAAACTATTTTTGGAACTCTATTTTAGAAATTAAAAAATTGGAAGTCTATATAATAAATTAGGGAACCTAAAATTCTATTTCACAAAGTATTCATAAACCTATTTTGGAACTCTATTTCAGAAATTAAAAAATTAGAAGTCTATCTAAGAAATTAGGGATTTTAAAACTCTATTTTACAAAGTATTCATAAACCTATTTTTTAAACTCTATTTTAGAAATTAAAATATTAGAGGTCTATTTAAGAAATTATGATAAATGAGTTATAAAATTCAAATTCTATTTTCAAAATTAAAATATTAGAAACTTTATTTTGTAATGTATTTTGAAACCTATTTCAAACATTATGGGTTAAAAAATTTGTTTAGTGGTCATTTTTAGTTTTATTTTAACCTTTTAAAAAACTGATTAGGTGGTCAGGTCGCTGGGGCGATAGTTGAAGTGGTCGGGTTGATGGGGTGGGTCACCGGTGGTGGTTGTAGGGTGGTCGAGTCGCGCGTAGTGGTCGCTAGGTGGTTGTTAAGTGTTCATATCGCTAGAGTGATCGTCGAAGTGGTCATCAGGGTGGTTGGGTAGCCAGGGTGGTCACCGGGCGGTCGTCAATGATGGTTGTCGGGTGGTCGGGTCGACAGGGTGATCATTTGAGTAGTCATTCGGGTGGTCGAGCAACTAGAGTAGTCACCGGTGGTCGTCACCGGTGGTTGTCAGGTAGTCGAGTTTTTGAGGTGGTCGTCAACGGTGGTTGTCAAGTCGTTGAGGTCATTAAAGTGGTTGTCGGATGCTTGTTGGTGGTGGTTGCGAGCAAGTCAGGCGGTGGTTGAGTTTTTGAGGTGGTTTGTTAATGGTGGTTGTCAGGTCGTTGGGGTGGTCGGGGTCATTGGAGTGATTGTCGGATAGTTGTTGGCGGTGGTTGTGAGCAAGTCGGGTCGCCATAGTGGTTTGGTCATCGAGATGGTCGGGTTGTTAGGGTGGTTGTCGGAGGTAGTCTTCAGCGGTGGTCGGGTCATCGGTGTGGTCGTTAGAGTTGTCGTCGTCTGGTGGTCGTCGGAGTTGTCACGGGAGTTGTTGTCGAAGTGGTCGTCGGAAATGGAAGATTGCAAATGGAAGAGGAAAATGTGGCACAAACTCGATGGGGTTGCACTATTGTAACCCATAGAATTGTGTTTCAAAACCAACAAGCCCCTTGGGCCAATACATGGTTTTGAGTTTGGAACCCAAACCCACCCAACCTAAACTCATGCCCCAAACACCCCTTAAAGATCAAGAGTTCAAATCTTAGAGAACCCATAAATATACAATTACTTTTTATTTTTGACCACCCCACTTAGTCAAATACTAATTAAACAACAACAACAACAAAAACTGCAAGATTTATTTATTTATTTATTTATTTGCGGTTTCCAGCGTATGAAATTCCAGAACACATTTCATAATTTCAAATGGTCATAACTTTTTTGATACGTAACCAAATTAAGCATATAATATACCGTTAGAAAGCTCTTCAAACATACTTTACACTCATATAAGGTTCATGTGCAAAAAATCAGTGGACAAAAATTAATTAAAATTTGAAACTAGTAGAGCCATGAAACCTTAAAAAAAATGTAACTCAAGAATTACTCAAGCAAATTGCACGAAAATTTGTAGAGACTTTCTCAATTCTATTCTTAACATACATGAAAAATTTTATGGCAATTCAATGTGTATATAAAAAGATGTCATTAAAGGGTTTTAAACATTCATGCTTCAAATTTAGAGGAAAAACATAAATAATACTAGAAGCCTTTTTAACCATACCAACGTTGAGTTTTTCAAATAACAAGATACTAACCTCTTGTAGCATAGCGGAATTGTTGAAAATCAAATAACGATCGAAGAATAATCACGAGGAGAATTTCCACTTGTTCATAGCCCAAAATCTTTTAGTGAGAAAAGCAAAAGAGAAATTGAGAGTAGAGAGTTTCTGTATTCTTCAGTGACCGTTCTTTCATAGAACCCACGTCAAAAAAAGAAGAATTAAAAAAAATCGGTTTTGTAATATCCCTTTTCAGTTTTTAAAAAAAAACTGTAGAGATTCTCTTGAGATGACAGTTACAAAAATTGTTTTCTCATTTTTAATTTATAAAAAATAAATTAATATATATAACTAATTAAATAACATATATTTAATTAATCATATAATTGAATAATCTATATATTCAATCATTAATACCTTCAAATGCTGATGCCAATAAAAATATCAAGTTGATTTTTTTTTAATATTGACAAAAATATAAATAAAATATTACTATCAGAAAAATTATAAAAACGAAACTTGTTGAAATTGTATAAATTTATGATATCAATACAATATGTCGAACAAAATGGAAAGAAAAATGGATCGAGAAGACGAAAAAATACATTCTCACGGTCCATCTAGTTGTGCAGCTCAATGACACAAAATATCACATACTATACAAGTCTATTATAGGATATTTATAAAGAATTTTGATTTTCAAATACTCGATCAAACCCATTCTACAAATGTTAGAATAGGAGATGTTTACTTTTTTTTTCTTTTTTGAGTACAATAGAGGTTGGGGGATTCGAACCACAGACCTCGTGGTCGTTAATATATTCAATATGTCAGTTGAGTTATACTCTCTTTGGCAGGAGATGGTTTACTTGTCCTTTCAAAGTCACCACATGCAAATGAGATTTCTAGAGCGAGAATCAACTAATACTTTGCATTGCAAGATACATAATGGATTCGAGAAAGAGACATTTTTGTAAGATTTGATATCTTTAGACATTTTTCAAAACCTACTCTAACTCATGACCATATACAACAATCTCTTGTCCAAAATTATATTACAGTTTTGAGTTTAGTGTGTGTTTTCAAAATTTTGTACCAATTACTTTTAAAACGAAAAATAAAATAGGGATAAAGAAAAAAAAAAATATTGATTCTTGTATTTTCGTTAAATTGGAATACTATGTGTGGCTCAAGCATCAAAGTTGTATATATAATTATTTAATTAATGTGCTATTTTCAAAATTTCAAATCGCTCAATCAGAATTGTGGGAATGTTGACAACACTTAGATTTTTTTTTTAATTCTATAACATTGGGATAGAGAATTTGAATCGAGAGTACATGTCAATTACCGTTGAGCTATATTCTCTTTGTACAATAATTATATGAGGATGTCAAATTGAGAACCCTTGTAAACAGTGCTCAGCACTAATTATAAATTAAAGATTTTAGTTGATTAATCATTTTGAAGCCACAAATTCTATCTAACATCATCCACTACGCATCAACTGTACCATATTAATCATTTTGATCATTATCACTATTCTTATTTATTACACTCCTCCAGGGCCATAAACAAATCAAATGATTATTATCTATCTAGATATGTCCTTTTTGTAGAGATTTGGGATAAAAAATTATTATTCTATATCTTATTTTAGTACCAAAACTTTCAAATTTATTCTCTTATGGTTTTTGAACTTTCAATATCTATTTTAACTTATGAACTTTGGAAAGATAATTATGCCAGTCTCCATCATTATTCTACCGCCAACTATTTAACAAATAGAGATCTTAATTTTGAAAATTAATATTAATATGTTGATGTGAACATATTGAAGCCATATAGATTGACTGACGTGGACATTGGGTGTGATAGAGATGGATGTAAAAGTAACAATGAAGAGAAAAATAGTTATTTTAAAAATAATAAAAAAACAAAGTTTAGAAATAAAAATAAAACATTTTAAAAATTAAGGCAACCTCAAACTTATTGTAACCTCAAATTAACCAAATAGAATTTCATTTGCTAGATTCTCTCTTTTTTTTAAGAATACTACATCACAAGATAAAGAGGTCCAAACCTGCAATTTCTAAGAAGAATTAGAAATGTTTTAACTGCTAAGCTATGGATTTTATTTTTATTTGCTAGAATGAGTAAGAAGTCATAAAACCTAAAATTTACACCGACATGACGAAAATAGACCCAATAGAGAGAGGATCGACACCAATAAGTACTCATAAAGTCATTGCAAGCAAAAAGATGATTGACAGCAATGCAGATACCCATATATCAGAAATTGCAAAGGAACTTATGATTTGTCTAAAGCCATTTTAAACTCTGGACCCCAACTTGATTACGATGCAACAGAAAATCTCAAGCAACAATGAAAGTTGCAAATCCTCGTTTCAGGGAAAAAAGAAAATGTTGGAAATCCTACATATTCACATAAAGACTTGATCCGAGGATGGTCCAGTTGAATAGAAAGGACCATTCAATTATCATCCTGCATGTGGCAGTGCACTACAACACATCATGGGGCAACTGAGCCCTTTCCAAAGACGCTACTATCCTAGTGTTCAATATACCAATTCTAGGAACTAGTTACCTTGACAACCGCCTGACTCTACTATATATAGTTGCCAAAGTACCTCATAGAATATTAAATCCTGGATAGTAGATACCATGGCTTGTCAATATACCAATTGTAGGAACTAGTTATTTTATTGTTCTCGTCATGAAAACTTTTACGTTCATCAAAATTCAGAAATGTCGTCGAGAATTCGAGTCCGAAACATCTACTGAGCAAATTCTGATAATTTTCTAGCATGTTGGAGAGGTTATAGAAGTGAATTGACAGTTAGATTGCACTAGAGAGGGGACATTTTTTATAACATTTAACTTCATTGCGTGAGTTAGATATGTCAACATGCCAAATTATGACCCCAGAAACAGAGGAGCAAGTAGTTGGATACTTTACAGTGAAGATAAACAGCAGGGTTGACTTAAGAGAGGCAGAGTTCGAAGACAAAGTGCTTCTTCTTCTCATTCAAGAAACGTCTGTCATTGTTTAAGGAAGTACTTTGAACGCAAGCTATCGAGCATTTCTGCGTACTCAATTGGAACAGCCTCATCACAAAATACTTCATCCCAAATCTTGAGGAGATCTGTTTCACAAAGCTTTAAAATTAGAGTACAAATAAATAAAACACTCGCCATGGTAAGCCCTCAGATTTCTGATATTATTTGGGGGGGCTGTGTGAATATACATCAGTTGCTAGCAAAATCTAATGTCTCGGAACTCACAGTCTATAGGCCGAAAGATTGAAGAATGTGAGGCTCTATACCATTCAGGTTTCTATATAAATTTATCCAATAAAATATGAATTAAAGCATTTTGCATTCATCTCAACTGCGAAAGTTTTTCATGCTTACCAGGCTAGAACTCAGACATCTAATACTAGATTACTTCTTCAAGACATCAATGAAATAGTTTATTATAAATAAAATAAAATAAAACTACTTCTCCAAGACATCAATGAAATTGTTTCTTATAAAAAAAATATATTTCTTCAAGACAGGATACCAGATGATAACAAAACAAGGGGGGTAATCATAATTCACAAGCTCAAACATGAGCCAATAAGTCTGTTGCCCATATTCAGTATGAAGCATCCTTGTTCCACATGAGAATTTCTTTTTCTTTTTGTTTTTTGAGAAAAATGATTATGCAAAAAAATAAAGAAGAGCAAACGCAAAAGAAAGGAATCCACCTAAGGAATCAAAAGAATACCAAAAACCTATCAAATTGACATATATCATAGAGAAAGAGTAACAAAATGACCAGAAGGCAGGCCTCTTCAGAGTGAACGTCTATGTTGTTTAAGGACATGAGTAAGTGCAATACACCAAATCAATCTTAACCAACTTTCTTTATCCCAATAAATTTGGTTGCATGCTAAACTTTCAAGTGTTCAACCATGAAGGTTAGAAATATGGGAAAAAAAAGTTGTACTAAAATAAGATTACTGTGCAAGAAGGGCATAAAGAGGGAAGGGTTTCTACAACTTACCAAACTTTTCAGAGGATGGAAGACACATCATGAGTATGCTGAATCTTGGGACCTTAGCTAAATTTTCTAAAAAACTGATAGCCAAAGCCATCTCTTCACTGCAAATTGATTAGCCAGTATGGTCCGTTAACCATTGATGTTTTAAATCATATTCTAAATGTTCCCTCAGGACAAGTTAGAAATTTTCAACTTACGTGAAAAAGGTAGCCACGCACTTGACAATGTCTATTAAAATTGGAGCTGTTAGTGCATTTTTGAATATCTGAGGCAACTTGGCTGGAGAGATGGCCTAATAAGTAAGAAAAGCAATTGTGTTAAAAAAACAAAAAGAAAAAACTGTGGAAAGGAGCCGTATAAAATGCCAAGTATATTGGGCACAATGGATTTCCCAATGCGTTCATCTACTGCTATCAAAGTGAAATTCTTTGCTGCCAATCCAATGCGCAGAGTACTTGCTACCACAAAAATGAAAAAGAGTGTTTTTATACACAAATATATCAGCCAATAGATGATTCAACAGATAGAAAACGGGGAGACAACGATATGACCAACAATATCAGGTAGTCAAAACTAGTGCATTACTTAATACACTCGGCAAGTGGCCTCTAGGGCTCTTCCATTGGAAAACAAATTGATGATCATATGATGAAAAAAAATCAAACAATTGACTGACCGAATGAAAGCATTCTTTAATATGGCAGCACACTTCTAATATTTATCAGACAAGAATTTTTATATATAGGCAAATACCATATATTCATATTATCTTGGATAGCCAAATGAACACAACACCATTGACAGCATAGTCAGTCTATATCACATACCTTTAAAAGACAAGCCTGCAGTGCACAATCACCAGAGAATCCTCGCCAAGAAACTTCAAATTGATAGGCAGTAGTTGGGGCTATAATGTTTTTTGCAGCTTCAACCATACTTCTAGAAGCTGCTTGAGAAGCAAGTTCCTGCACTGAAGGCTTCAGTTCCTGCTTTCTTGGAACATGATTTCTCTGTGAAAATATTGGCAGGAGAGTAGAATTCGTGTGAAAACAAAAGAATTTAGGTATCGTTGTGTCACAAAGAATTAGTGGCAAAAATACAAAGGGAATAGGCTATGGCATCCAAACAAGCATGAGCTGATAACATGGTTCACAAATTGATAAAAGGTGAGAGAAAAGGTTAAGTAGAAGCCTTTCATCTCCCCATCCGCTCAATCTATGATATAAAGTCCTCTTAGAACTTTAGGACTTTGAATGAACGAGCTTCAGTTCGACTAATCATGAAGGTAATCTATTGGCTTTTGAGTCTTGAGTAAGGCTTGAGCATGTCAGTAAGAGATTACCTTCAAAGTAATGCCTCAAAGAAAGCTGAAAAAGAGCACTCTTAGTCCTAGTCCCAATTCCTATATAAATGTATGATTGACATTGACTCTCATCTTAGCCATAAATTGTGGGAGAATTCCTTATATCTGGCCTACATCAGTCAATTTTAGAGCTAGAAGTCTCCTATTCAGTCACAATTGATAGGCTTGAGAGAGCACTTTTCTAGCCTAGCAATTGAGGGCCTTACTTAAAGTCACCCTTCACTAATCAACCCAAGCCTCTTCCATGACTCAAATTCCAATGGTCCGGTCCAATACTCAAGCATGCCTTGATTATTATAATAGATCGTAGATTCATTACAAAAAAAAAGTCAAGATCAGAGTGTGAACTCATCACTATAATGAACTTCTCATCAAAGATCACAGGCTCTTTAAAAAAGGGTCAATATAAACATGAGAACTTCATTTCTTCTTTTACCCTTTTCTTTTTTTTAGTAAAGAACGTTTCAGGCAAGAGTTATAGAATGAGCTCACTGCACAAAGCACGGAATGTGATGGAAAACAACCCAAATAGATAAGCAAACTTCTATTTGATATCAATAACATTTTTTAGATGAACCCACAATGATTCGCAAACAAGAAACTATTGCAGCAATCCTATTTGTGTTTCTTTTGAACAAAAAATGGTATATGATAACATAAAAATAGGAACCAATAATCAAAATACAGTGTACAAGGCAGAAAAAGAGTTTAAATGGATCTTAAGAGACCTCCAATGCCCCCAAATTTGAACTTGGGTCTTTGTGAGAACCATTTGTTTCTTCTCGTTTGTATCTGATTTCAGCTCCTGTACTTCTGTCCTCAGTTTCCTCTAAACGTGCAGATGCCTTCACAGTTTTTTCTCCACCATTTTCCTAAGAATAGAGTCCAAAAGCTCAGACATCATATGGCTGACACCCAGCTACATAATAAGCATTATTATCTTTAGATTCCATTACCCCGGGGGGGGGGGGGGGGGGGGGGGGGGGGGGGGGGGAGGGGGGATGCGCTAAACCAGTTTTCTTCAATCAGTTAATGAAGTACCGAAAAACTTGCAAAAGAAGTCCATCGTATTTGGTCAATTTGAGGAACGAAACTCAATACAAATACAGAAAAGGACACTACAGTCAAGATACGAGCAGTATAAGTGATTAATTATCAGTATAAGTGGAGTAGTTTAACTCTATCGAAGGGTGGTCGGCTGACACTTGCTCAATCGGTGATTAACAGCCTTCCGTTGTATTATTTCTTCATTTTTAAAGCTCCCAAGGGTGTTACAGATGAGATTGAGAGGATGGCAAGGAACTTTTTTTGGAATGGGGGTTTATCAAAGGGTTCTTGCAGCCATCTTGTAAACTGGGGGAAAACTTCCCTTCATCTTTATTATGGTGGTTTAGGAATTGGGGCTTTTCAACAAAAAAACAATGGCATGCTCCTTAAGTGGCTATGGAGATTTACCCAAAAAGAGAATGTTTTGTGGAAGGTGGTGATTGGTAGTATTTATGGTATGGATCCCCTTGGTTGGTCAACTCTCCCACCCCTAAAGGCACAGCCAAGGGGAGACCGTGATTTGAAATTGCAAAGAATAGTGAGTTCTTCTTTCGTTTTTTGGATTTTAAAGCTCGTAGTGGGAGGAGACTAAAGTTTTGGAAAGATAGGTGGATTGGGAAAAACACCCTTAAAGCTACTTATGGTATTTCTATGAAGCAAGAGGCTACAATTGCAGATTGCTAGAATGGGCGAACGAGGGATTGGGACTTGCGCCTAAGAGGAGGCCTTTTTGATAGGGAGCTAGAAAGTTGGGTGAGTTTAGTTCAGGTGATGGATGTTGTCTGCTTGGGGGATGGTGACGACAAGGCCTACTAGTCGCTTGAGAAAGGTGGTAATTTTTCTTCTAAATATGCTTTTTTGAAGCTTTCAGAGTCTATCCCTACTTTGAGAACCCCCCTCATCTCGAGAATTTGGAATTTGCGAATCCCAAAGAAAGTTAAAGTGTTCCTCTGGTTTTTGGCTTATGGAAGTTTAAATACTCAAGATCTTCTTCAAAGAAAGTGTAGAAATTGGGTCCTTTCTCCTACGGCTTGCAGCCTTTGCCTTAAAAACGAAGAGTCTATTGATCACATCTTTTTACATTGCCCTTTTGGTGCTAGTGGGTGGTCTATTCTTTTGGATATGTTTGGTCTTTCTTGCTGCTTACCCAAGCAAATTGATGGTTGGTTAGTTGAAGCGCTTAAGGGTTGGAGGCTTCCTAAACGAGCTAAAATACTTTGGAGTTGTGCGGCTAGAGTGCTCCTTTGGCATATTTGGTTGTAAAGGAATCTTTGTACTTTTGAAGATAAGGCCTTGTCTTTTGATTTTTTTTTTGTAGGAATGTACAGTATACATCTTCTTGGTGGTGTTTTAACCATAGAAAATTCTTTTGTAACTACAGCCTCTCCATGGTCATGAACAATTGGAAAGCTTTTCTTTAGTTTCATTTGTGGGTGGGGGTCCTTCCCCTAGCCCTTCGGCTGTTTCTCTCTTTTTTGTTAATATATACAAGTTTCTTATAAAAAAATAATAATAATAATTATCAGCAATGTTTCTCTCCGTTGAGTATTTCAACAAAGGAATAGATTAAACCAGTCCTACAAAAGAGAGCAGGACATGGGAGTTATAAAGTAGCTATACATTAGTATTGTTTTATATTATAGAAAAATATAGTTTCCAGAAAACTTGAGAAAGAAAAGAGAGAGAGAGTGATCTGTTGAATGTCTATTATTAAAAATATAGGTCCGTCGGATCTTCATTGAAAAATTACAGTATAAGGATAACATTTTTTTGTTTGTTTGTTTGTTTTTTTATATATTGCATGCACCTTGACTACTCTCAAAGGACAACTATCTGATCCTACTACATTTGTTTTATGAGAAAATACAAGATACCATGGGCAACAACAAATTAGTAATCCTTACTTCAATGCGTTTTTGAGCTGCCGATAATCCTATTCCTGTCCTTAGTGTGCTGCTTGAGACAGAAGGGATGTCCTGAATTTTTGCTTTAGAGTCAGATTTTCCAACCGTCTCCTTATCTTTTGCGGAGCTTGAAGCATCAGATGCCTTCTCAAGAATTGCCTGCGAGATGGATACATGTACAAGAAAAATTAAATGAAATATCTTTTCAACATAACTCATCTGAAATATCATAACTCCCTCTCCCACATTCACCAGTATATAGTTCAAGAAAGATCCAGATATTCAACAAAAATAATCTGAAATATTAATGCTGCAAAACTTACTTTCCCAACAAAAGCTCTGAGTTCAGCATGTTGCTTCTTGATCTCTTGGTTGTTAGGCTCCAACCTCTGGGCAAATTCAGCATCTACAATCATCAAAGTCAAATATATCAGATGGATAAAAAGCATAAAAGATCCACGTGCAATTAAGATGTTTATTTTAATACCCTCCAAGGCTTCTTTAGCCTTCCCAAGTTCCTTTCTAGCTGTTGCTCTGCGTGAATACGCTTTAATATATCGATCATCTAAATTTAAGGCCTCTGTACAGTCTTCCTCAGCCTCCTGAAATCTGACTTAAGGGAGGTGGAAATAAGAGGATAACAAAGAACACAACAATTTTAGCACATTTAATAGTCGTAGCTTGTCACATCAAGCACACTGTTTAATTGGTAAAACAGCTTATAGCAGAAAATTACTTAGAAACAAAGGTGTGACATTTCATTTCAAAGAAATATCACAAACCGATTCCCTAACAATGCATCTAATTAAAAGAAAGATTTGAATCTATTGACTGAAACTTGCCTTCTGATTTTTAGGTAGGCCATGGCCCTATTTGCAAAGGCTACAGCTGTTGGTGACAAAGCAATACTTCTTGAATAGCAGTCAATAGCTTCTTTAAACTTCTTTTGCTTAAAATACTCATTACCCTGAAATATAAATATATATTACACACACCATGTAGTCAAGAGTCGAGTTGTTTCATGGTTGCTTTGCACCAATTGTGTCTCTATCATAAAAACATGAGCAAAAGAATGTAACCTACCTGTTCTTTCTCTGAAGCTGCATCAACAAAACTCTGCTCAGTCTGAAAATTTCTTGATAAGCGGTTAACTGCATCATAATGCTTCAAGTAATCAGCTGCTGAAGCTTTTTGTGCCTGCCTTCTACCCGGGTTAGCTATGACATCACTTAAGGTGCCCCTCAAATAGTCCACAATAGTATCAAGCATTTATTATTAATCTATCCACACTTACAACAACTATCATCCTTAACAACCATCCTTATAAAACATAAATCAATAAATATTAACATCCGAGATAGCAGTTTCTTGTTCTAAAATTTGCATTTCGCTATCCAACAGAAAGCTTGATAAAGTAATACCTCCTTTTCTTTATCAATGGCCTGTGGCTTCAATTTCTTGTCTTTTCCCTTAAGAGAGAATTCCCAATCCTGCAAGTCATTCAAAAATCCCTGGAAATCCTGGAGAAAAAGAAAGCGCCCCGAAACACACACAACTCAATAAGACAAGCCAGTAAACGCACCCATTCATTTAACTGAATTACACACCAAGAATAACAATTTCGTGGCAAACACAAATAAAGTACTAACTCATATTAAAATTTCTAACCCCTATTTCAATACATTCAACTTATTAATCACCGCATTGCAAGTGAACATAACTGCACATTATCATACCCCATCGAATCCCAATGTTCGACAAACCGCAAGCTAATTAATCAATTCCATTAAGCCAGGGGAGTTGCAGACTTAGTCAGTCCGCTTAGTTTCCACACAGACAACGAATTGCACAGCAATTGGAACACAACTCAAAATTACAAGTACTAAACTCAACATTTCTCCTCGCTTTTCGTGCAAGAAAGAAAGAAAGCGTTTAATCTCTGAACTACAGCAGTTTATGAGAAATGGAAATACCAGAGGCTGATCACGCCCGTGCTTGCCGGAGGAATCGGCCATGGGAGACCAGAGGAAACGAACAATAAAGACGAAGAAAGAGAGAAAGGAAATTGTAGCTCAAAGTGGTTCTCGAAGCGTCCGATCGGAGCCGTCCGCCGAAAACAGTCGCCCTTTCTCCGGTCTTCGCCGTGGATTCATAATGTGTAAAATCCCAACTGATTGGGCCCAAAGCGAAAATAACATAGCCCATGACATTTTGGACTCTTGCTGCAAATGTGTTCGATTCAAATCACTGAGGGGGTGTTTGGCCCACTGACTTGAGTTGGGTTGAGTTGGGTTTAAAACTCAACTCCCCGTTTTGTTCATCAACAAATCAACTCCTAACAAACCAACTCAACCCCACCGTTTTGAGTAATTAACTCCCCACCATTTTGAGTAACTTCATGTGGTTTCCCATTTCACGAGGTGTTGCTCGTTAACTCTCCACAACACAACTCAACTCAACTCAACTCTGCCCAACTCAACTCAACTATGCGCGCCAAACGCCCCCTGAGTGTTTTATTTATTTATTTTTTTAATTACCTAGAATTCTAGTTCATCATCGTCGATTTGCATTTTTTAAAAATGCACATTTTCTTCCATTTCAAAAAGCATTTTCAGAAACTTACATCTCAATTTTTAAAAGGTTAGAGTTACAATTCACACTCAAATAAATTTATAACCAAACCCATATTACACGATGTAAACTTAGTTTGACATTGTCCTAGCTTTTAAAATACTCGTTGGTATTGATACTTTTAAAAAAATCAACTATAACATGAAGTAAAAATAGTGTTTGGCAAATTTCAATTTTAAACTTAACCTTGAAAAGACATTATTCCAAGCAAATACTTGACATGTACCCCTTCTTCCCAGTCCATCACAAGAAAAACAAACTCCAAAATTTGCTTTATTCTGTATCAAACACGAGCTAAGAAAATTAAAATTTTGATGTTTGGTAAATTAATAGTAAATTGTTGTGATATAGTTATAATGACCAAAGTATGCATATTATTTTAATTATTTCTATATTGCTATTTAATATCTCATTTATTATAAAATAAGTATTTAAAAATTTATATGATTTAAATTGCAAGTAATTTTGTTTGATCCAATTTATTTGATAAAAGTTTAAGAAAAACAATTGGTATAAATTTTTTTTGAATCAATCTAGATTTCGTTTGTATACGAGAATGAACGTGAAATTAAAAAAAAAATGGAAGGATAGAGTTGAAATTTTTAAGAGAACGACATACATATATTCAAGAAAACTAAATTAAAAAGATGGTATCTATTAATTTTGCAAGTAAACGCGAATTGAAAAGTGATTTTAGATAAATTAATAAATAATTAATTTTACTACACAACCTAGACAATTAAGCTTATGCCAGAATTTATTTTTACCTCTTAACTTGGTTGGTCCATGAGGGTAAATAAAGAAAAAAAATGTTAAATAGAAATCCTCCTTAATTCATAATGGTCATATTTCAATATATATATTTTTTAAAAATTTCAAAATTTCAGGGTATATATACAGTTATTTAGTCCAATTTCTTAGAGCATGGTTGATAGGTCATTTAAAAATAAAATTTTAAAAACAACGAATTTAATGAAAATATAATTATATTTTCATATTCTCATATATATGTTTGGTAGTAGATTTAGAAATTGAATTTCAATTTAAACAATTGTTCAAAATGTATTATATTTATAGACCATGAAATTAGTTGTAGTTGCAAAACCAAATATAATGTTGAATATAAATCATTATTAATTAATGTATGAACATATTTTTTTGTTATAAATATTGTATAATTATTATCTTACAATATCGTATAATTTATAACATATTATATTATACATATTTTAATTTAACAAAAATAAATTGAATTTATAACATGAAATGCTATATTTATTAAAAAAAAATTAAAATCTTTTTAAATATAATTCAGCATTTTAAAATTAATATATATATATATATATATATATATATTATTGTTTTTAGAATTTTTACTATTTGAACCAACGAAAAATAGTTTTTGAAAACATATCATCTAACACGCATGAAACAAAATTTCAAATACGCCCTTCGCGATTGAAGGAAAACAAGTAAAAGCCCAAGAAAGAGAGCAAAAAGAAAATAAAGGCCCATGAAGGATGAAAGCGACGTGGCGAAAGGAGACGAATTGAGGGCCGTGAGATAAGGAGCGTACGAATTAGTCAGAGAGGATACGTGGATGACGCAATGAGATGGGAAGGTCGGCTGTCACATCCACAAACTCGAAACGACCGGTGACATTAGAAACCCCCATCAACTCAAACTCAATCACTCGCTGACGTGGCAGACATATCAGACAGCTGCTAGACAGAGACCACGACCTTTTTCCCTCTTTTTTTAAAATTTATTTATTAAAATAATATTATAATATTGCCTTTTCGACACCTCGACAGTATCGCGCGCGATGCGCGGGAGGCCTTGTGGGGCCCATGTCCTTTTTTTTTCATTTATTACTTTTTGGTTCTTGTGGGACCCTTTAAATAACAGTGAATCCACGTCATACTCCTACACATCACATTCCCTTGTTTGCTTCTGTTTGTTTTTCCTTTTTTTTTTTTTATTTTTTTATTTGGACAAGATGTATTTTAAGCAATGTATTAAATCTCATCGATATGACTCGTATGAGAAATAAATTGATATTTTTATTATATTGTACAGAAATCAATAAAATAGTAATAAAATATAACTAGTGTGAAGATAATGTTAGTAATAAATATTTTAACTTATTTTAAAAAATGTATTAGATGGTTGAGAAAAATTCATTTGACTTTGGGGAAGGAAATGGATTTCCATTTAGAATATAACTAAGTTTGTTTGTTTGAAAATTTCTCGTTCAAAATCACTAAGAATCTGTTTGTTTCATTGATTTTGAGATAGATTTTGGTAATGGTATAAAAAATCAATGTTTGTTTCAGTCATCTTTACTTTTTAAAACTTAAGTAATTATTACCCATAAATAAAAATAACTCATGAACCATGAGATTTTATTATTCATTTAGGAGATAATTTTTTTTACTTGAGACTGTTTTCCTTAGAAAATGGAGAAGAGAGAAGAGAGAGAAAAGTAATAATTAAACTTCAAAATATTAATTATCATTCATATCCAAATACATATATGAGTTATTTTTATCTATGGGTAATAATTACTTGGATTTTAAACTCCTAGATTTTTAACTCCCAGATATTCTATATTTGCAATCCAAACGGGCACTAAATAGTATTAAATTTTCATCGATATGTAAACGTTATTTTCGTCAATATTTTTATATATTTATGAGTTTTGCATTATAGCTAAATAGCATGGCTCGAAGATAATTGACATGTACTAATTCCTTTGAGGTCGGAGGTTCAAATTTTCATACTCTACATTTTATTGTACTTAAAAGAGAGAGAGGAAACTTAGCATTATAATGTATAAAATTTCAATTTGGCGTCTAGTAGATTCGTAAATTTTTAAAAATTCAAAAGTTTAGGGACTGAATTTATAATTTTGGAAGTTCAGAGACCAAATAGACACAAACTTTAAAATTTAGAGACTAAATTTGTAAAACTTAATTTAAATATTTTTATGATCTTTTTTACTTTTAAGAATTAAATATCATTTTGGCATATTCGTACTTTTAGTTTTGGTTCATTTTAGTTTATGTACTTTCATAATATTTATTTTAGTCCATGTACTTTTAAAAGATGATCGTTTTGGTCCCTTGATCATTTTCTTTTATGTCACAATTTTAGCATAATACTATACTCTATAAATTATTGGAAATGTAGCCACAATATAATACTAAACTCAAACCCTTGATAATTTTCCTTTTTAGCACAAGAAGCCCATGGAACGACCATTATTAACCTCTTTTCTTCATCATCCTTTATGAAATCGGTCTCTCTCCATTTTTTTTCTAGCTCGAATGATTCACTCATTCATCTTTCCATTCCTTATATATTCTCTCCCTTGTAATATCAAAATCCCTTATTGAATGAGAAATTTTGACAAATCACAAGTTGCCACGACGTTATTTCAAATTAATGACAAAGTTATAAATAATTAATTTTTGGACCACCTTTAAATTGACATGTGTCCTGAATTTAATTTGAAGGCAAAAGTTGACAAATTTTAAATTATAAGATCACATGTTCTACCATTTTATCAAATAATTAGATTTAGTTTGGTTAAATTGGATCACATGAAATTTGGGTCAAAGTCAACAGATTCAAGTCTAAAAGGCTGGGCCTAAGGCCAACAAAGTCCAAGTCCAAAGTCAACAAAGTCCAAGTTCAAGTGGTTGGGCCGAAAAGCCATAAGAGCTCAAGCCCGCATGCCCATGGGAGCTCTATAAATATATGAGCTCTCCCTCATTTGAAGAGTTTAGATATTTGAGATCTCAGAGAGAAAACTCAGAGAGAATTCAGAAACAAAAAGATCAGAAGACTCTTAAACTCTTGAAGATCAAACACTTTCTGAACCAAAACCTTGAATACCAGAACACTCTGAACATTAGAAATCTCTGAAGAACTAAAGGCTTTAAGACAACAATTGAAAATTGAAGATTAATCTCTAGCACAAGCTGCAAAGCCCTCAAGACAAATTTACATTCGAGAACAAGTTGCAAAGCCCTCAACATAAATCTATATTGGAGAACAAGCTACAAAGCCCTCGAGACAAATTTATGTTCGAGAATAAGCTGCAAAGCCCTTAAGAAATTTGTACATGACAGAGAAAAAATCAGAGGATAAATATTAGAGATTGTATTATAATACACTCAAATAAATACAAATACGAAGTTTATTTACATGTGTTTCATTTCTTTCTATTTTGAAATTACGTGTGAACAAATTGGCACGTCTATTGAGACTTTCTCTACCTCTCATATCTTTCCTTCATCTCAAAGCACAAGTGAAGTGATGACGTTCAAAAAGACTTCTTTAATGGCCTCTGTCATGAGCAACTTGTACACGGCTTCTGTTATCCATAGCTGCTTCAATGAACTAAGGCTGCAAGAAGATGAAGTAATGACATTGCTGAGGGCATCTACCAATGATAGGTTCCTGATTAAGTGTAACTCTTTGTTCGATCTCGATTCTGATGTAGTGTCTGTCATGATGACTGAAACAAACACTATGGAAAAAAGAATGACAAAGATGTAAGAACAAATCAACATCTTGATAAAGGTGATTAAAGAAAGAGATTCTCAAATTGCATACTTAGAAAGCCAGATTGAGAGTCAAAATGTCGTTGAATCAAGTCAAACTCCTGCTGTCAAAGATCGAAATAAAGAGAAGGTCGTTGTGCAAGAAAATCAACTACAACACTCCACTTCGATTGCTTCACTATCTATACAACATGATCACGAACTCCATTAGAGCTCAATATGGTGGGGCTTCTGAATGTTCTCTCTTGTACTCTAAACCTTATACCAAGAGAATAGCTCATTTGAGAATGTCAACTAGGTATCAACCACCAAAGTTCCAGCAATTTGATAGAAAAGACAACCTTAAGTAACACGTTGTGCATTTCATCGAGACATGTGAAAATGTTGGTACACGAAGAGATCTATTGGTCAAACAGTTTGTACGAACACTAAAAGGAAACACATTCGACTGGTACACTGATCTAGAGCCTGAGTCGATAGACAGTTGGGAGCAGTTTGAAAAGGAATTCCTAAATTGCTTCTACTATTTGAAATTGTGTTGTTGTTAGTGTTTAAGTGCTTTCTTGTTTCAGCACACAATATCTGGAAGCCAAGGCCTTTTTACCCCCATATGATCTACCAAAAGTTTTCCTTATAAATGAAGAAAAACATAACTACTTTAATGGATTTTCTAGATTCTACTATCTGATATACATCTATATATATTGTTTGAAATCAATGTGCTTATGGACGGTCTTGTGCTGATTCGATTCTTAAGCCATCAGCACACAACAAAAACCTAAGCTATATGGTTGCCGCAATGGGAGCTGGAAAAATGGAGAAAAAATGGCAGAAGCAAGATAAAGAAACAAGGGTGGAACTGGAAGAATGGAAGGAAGTAATTGGAAAGGAAGAAGTTTTTTTTTTTTTTTTTTTTTTTTTTAGTGATTTACCTTTAGAAATTAATATGTTAATTAGGATCACATGATAAAGAACTCCCTTTTATTGACTATCAATTTTTGAGGTAACCAAGTGACCAAGCATCATGCAATCTTGCAAGTGTTTTCTACCCAAAAAAAAAAATCTTACACCAAATATTTTGGTATGATTCTAAGTCCTTGAAAAAATAGTCAAATTTTTCGTTTTTCTTGTTTGTGATTGCAACGCTTTTGTGATTGTATATGTTGATTCGGTTGTGAGGATTGAAAATTTTGGCTTTGTTTAATTGCTTATGTGGTGGATTTGGTGTTCGATTTTTAAAATTTTTAGAACTCTTTTGTGATTAGAGATAATTTAATGTAATCCAAACTAGATGATTGATTGTGATTTTTTAGGAATGAAATTTCCAGCTTAATTTTCCGAGGAGTTTTAGATATTGGCGATTTAATAGATTGTGATTTTTATTTTTGAAATTTCCGATTGTTTAGGTTCTGATTATTTTTTTTCCCACTTAAGTTAAAAAAGAAATTTGAACAACCCGACGACCCAACCTAATCCAAACTGAAGGGTTGGGTTGCCCAACATGTTATGTTCTTTCGGATAGCGGACCTCGGCTTGGGCCAAAAAAATCCCCTCAACCCAACCTGTAGACACCTGTAACTACTCATTTTCAATCCTAGAAAACATACATTCTTCGTCGCACTGATTATCGTAATTCACAACCATATCTATTCAATTTCTTTCATAATACTTCCGAATCCAACCAAGAAAGATCCAGAGAGGGATGGCAGCAATTTACAGCCTCTACATCATCAACAAATCTGGTGGCTCAAGGTAATCAACCCATAAGAATGACTTGTTTTATGCAATTGGAAATACAAATTTCTGTTTATTCCCACCTGGATGGGGAATTTTGATGCTAAACTAGTTTTCTGGAGGAAAAAAAATGAACCCCAAATCAAGATTACAGTTTTTGATCTCATATAGGAAGGGTGAAATCTCTCTGCTAGTCAAGATTATCAGATTTTCAATCGACCTATTACTTATGATACATAAATCGATTTTGGGTGGAATTATTTATTCTATTTGGATTGAATCTCTTAATGGGTTTGTTTGAAAATTTAGGATTATGGGTCTGCTGGACGAATGGACACAAACGATAGCTTGAGAGTGGCGAGTTTATGGCATTCGATGCATGCCATTTCCCAGCAGCTTTCGCCTATCGCCTTGAAGCTGACACATTCGACCTCTCCATTGCTTTCAGTCACTTACTGGTACATTTTTCCTTCCAGTCCCTTGTATACTTTTTCCATCAAACACATGGGATTCTGTCTCAAACACTGTGATCTAAAGATAATCCATTAAATTTCAAAATGGGAAAGCTCAATTGAAGTTCTAGAAACGATATTGATCTTTTTTACCCCCTTGTTTTGAGTTCAACGAGATATGTGGGTGGCGATTCGAATCTCTTCCCTTTTGGTTGAGATTAAAATGTCGTAATCAGTTGAGCTAGCTTCAAAATATGGAAAAAAACTAGTATGTTAGTTTCATTTTATATTGCCATGCTATTGCTAGTTGTTAATAAAGAATGTTGAATCATGAATGAAATGGTTTATTGCAGGGACAAAGTTTTTTGTGGGCCGGGACACAGTACGTGGAGGGTCTTCTGAAATACATTTATGAGTTATACACAGATTATGTCTTGAAGAATCCATTCTATGAGGTGGAGATGCCTATACGGTGTGAGCTCTTCGACATCAACCTAGTGCAGGCAGTGCAGAAGGATCGTGTCGCTTTGCATGGCCGATGAGCTTTCGACATCGTCCTTCATTTTGTCTCATCCACAATTCAAGAAAGAAAGTCTCATGATATTATTATTGTGCAAAATACTTGGTTATTTGTACTGATGACCTTTTTTTTTTGCCGTCAAAACAAAATATACCCGAGTCTTTTAAAATAACGATGGATAACATTTTACTGACGTCACACCGAGATCGAGGGTACGATAAAACACAACGAGAGCGAGAGTGACGAATGCGAGAAAAACAACATCAACTCCTATTAGTACCCCATCACCATCTTAATCCCATCGTGCGTGAAGGAGAAGAAGGAAATAAGGTGGTTGAAAATGGATTCTAGAAGATGATGGTTGAAAATGGATTCTAGATTTGATACCAACGGGATTTGCGAAGTTTGAGGTGGGTAAAAAATGAATTCTAGATTTGATATCTAGATTTGAGGTAGGTTGCAGCCAACATGTGTGAAGGGGAAGAAGAATGTTGAACATGGCATCTGTGAAAAGAAAGTTGAAGATGAATTGAAGATAGTCTCTCGCTTGTTGGTTTTTTTTCATATTCTTCCTCTCGGTCAAGAAGGTTGAAGATGAGCTCTCTCGCTCACGTTGGGTTTTATCGTACACTCGCTTTCGATGTGACATCAGCAAAAAGTTATTCATCGTTATTTTGAGAGACCCAATCATATTTTGTTTGGATCGCAAAAAAAAGGTCATCCGTGCAAAAAATCCAAAATACTTAGATAATTTATTGCCCTTGTTGCTAAATGTACTCATGAATAATGAAAAGTCACGGTTAATTTTATACCCAATTTTTTGTCAATGGTATACAGATCTGAAACCAGTTAAATGACGGAGCAATGTCATGTGTTTTGAGCTTTTGGGGCATGGGTTGTAGCAATGCGCTACCAAATGAACTAGAGCAGCCAAATTATTTACGTTTTGTTGAGAACAGTTTAGATAAATGAAAGCTTCAATTTCATGATATTTCCATCGACATTTTCATAAATTTTAAACTTTGACCTTTTAACCCTTGATTTTAAGTTTTAAAAAGTGACATTTTAGCCTCTCTTTGATAAGGTTTTTGAAAATTAAACTTGTTTTTTTTCTTAATTTCTCTATAATTATTCTTATCTCTCTTAATTGTAAACATTTGAGTTTGTAGTCAAATTTCAAAAATAAAAATAAGATTTTGAAAACTTTAAAAATAAAAAAAAACTTGTTTTTGTTTTTGAAATTTGACTAAGAATTCAAATGTTTTCTTAAAAGAGATGAAAATTATTGTAGAGACTTTGAGAGAAAACAAACTTAATTTTAAAAAACAAAAAACCAAACTTGAGGTTTGAGAAATAATTTAAATGGTCAACTTAAGGATCATTTAGAATAATTTTCTAAATGTTGAACTTGCTCTTTTGAAATATTAGGGACTAAATAGACACTAGATTGAAACTTTAAGGACAAAAATTATATTTTGTTCTTTTTCTACTTAAAATATCATGTTGAGACCGTTTGGTTTAACTTTCAATTTTTTGTTTAATAGATATTTGAAGTTTTAACATTGTCCAGCAAGTCTCTAAACTTTTTTATGTTGTGTTTAATAGATTATTAACGCATTAAATACTTTTTAAAAAAATTTCAAACTCATTATACATAAAATTGGAATATTGCAGTTCTATTAGAAACAAAATTTAATTTTGTGTATAAGAGGTACATTAATTTTGTAAAAAAAAATTAAAATAGGTTAAACAACTATTAGATACAAAATTATTAGCAAAAAAAAAAAAAAAACTATTAGATACAAAATTAAAAGTTCAAAGATCCACTACACTTTTAAAGTTCAAAAACTTAATAGATATAAAATTGAAAATTGAAGTACCTATTTGACACGCTTTAAAGTTCAACATCCTATTAGACATAACTTTGAAAGGTTCAAGAACTACATTTATATTTTAACTAAAATATAATTATTTTTGTTCTTGCTAATGCTATTAATTGTTTAATGAATAACATGACCTTAAATATGTGTTCTAACATGCTGAAGTGTGCATGTATTGAAGTCACATTAAGACATTGGTAAATATTGAATAAAAGAATAATAGTAAAGATCATAACGACTATTTTTTTAGTTTGGACTAAAATGAAGTGGGCGGACTAGGATGAGATTTAACAAAAACAAATTAGGAAAAAAAATCATTTTTACTCTAAACTTGGCAGGTTGTATCAGTTTTAACCCCGAACTTTCAATTTCATCAATTTAAACATTGGTTGTATCAATTTTAACCCTAAACTTTTAATTTTATCAATTTAAACCTCAAACTTGAATAAATGTTTCAATTTACATAATCGATTAAGTTTCTGTTTCAAAAGCCACGTGTTGCTCTATAATAGATACGTATTTGTTATTTTAAAAAATAAATAAAGAAAATTGGAGTAGACTCGCCATAATGTTTTTCAATTTTAGAGAATCACTTTTTTTCACTTATTATCTTATCTTATTCTGGTGCTTTTCTCATTTCATTAATTGAGGGTTTTTCTAATTTAAAGCATGATTCTACTCGATCCATCAGCTTTTAATAGAAACAAATCTTGTTTGCATCATATTTGTTTCTCAATGAAGTACTCTCATTCTTGAATTGGTCGCTAATATTGGTTCTTTTTTTAAAATTTCTCATTGGCCTCGAGCTCAATTTATCGTCCATATGCTGCCAGACGCAGGGCTTTCATAATTGCCCTCGTGGTCCTTTTCCTCTTCAGCATTGATGTCACTTTAATCCTTCGTAAGACTATCGACATGGCCAACAAGGTCGGCTACGAATAGTTCATTGTATTCATGGGCGTCACTTGTCCACCACTGCCGTCCCTGTTCTCTCTCGCATTTTAGAAGAGCCCAAACTCTTCACCACCAAAGTCGATGAAATGGCCATGGTTGTCGCTGCCTTCAATGACATCACCACCTGGATCTTTTTCACACTTGTCATTGCTGGTATCGATACCAAAGGTGAGGGAGAATACAAGAGTCCATTTATTTTCATGTGGGTCCTACTTTCGAGAATTGAGTTTGTGGTTTTCATGATTTTGGCGACCCGATTTGGAATGATTTAGTTATTTTTTTTTGTAATTTAAAAAAAAAACAAACAAATACATATCATAGAGCAATACATGACTTTGAGCATGTGCGGAAAACCTTTTTAACGATAATTGAAACGGAAACTTAATCGATGGTGTAAATTGATACATTTATTCAAGTTTGAGGTTTAAATTGATGAAATTGAAAGTCCGGCACCTATCAAGTTTTTTTTCCAACAAATTATTACTTTCCACATATATTTCATTTCTCCCTTAATAAAGTCCATGATTATGTTTTTTGATTTATAAATTTGAATTGACCAACAAATAGTGCTTTCAAACTTTGATCATTTTATTGGCCTAACATTGTCAAAAAAAATTTGTATTTGTCGCGATCTCCTTTGTGAGAAGACACCCCTTCCTTCAAAGTTACAAGGCTACTTTGCCGAGTTTTTCAATGTGACCCTTCAAAACTCGATTTTCTTCAACACTCTATCTTTTGAAACGAGCGATCGAGAGTCAAAGGATTCGAACTTTACCATAGAAATATGAAAACCAAATGATTCCTTTCTAAATGTGGTGATTCTTAAACTTCCAAGATACAAAACTGTGTTTACAAACTCTCTCATTCTTTTTCCTTTCTTCCAACATATGTTGTTTTTACACTTTTTTTTTTGGTCTCATTCTCAAGCAGAGCCATTTCCAGGTCCTCCTAATGTTAAAAACACACCCTGAAGATCATCTCTAAGCTTGGCTGGTAATGAAGATGGAGCTGGTTTTATGATTGGAACTGGAGGACTGAGTTGAGCTTGCCTGAAGCTTTGAGCTGACTCAGGCATTGGAACCAACGGTCGTTGCTGCAAGGTCTTTGACGGTTCTATGTGATTCGAGTTTGGGACTGTGTTTGCAGGAAAAAGTGGACTTTCTGTAGCAATGCTGGCTCTTGAGAAGACCCCAGGTCCCTGATTGAACAGAAAACTTTTCAATACCTTGGAAAAGTTTGCATTTGTTTAGCTACTTGAAAAGTAGAAGAGGAAAGTTCGAGTTTTTCGGGGACGCTTACGGGTGTGAACAGGACACCTCTGTATACTTTCCCATTGACAGTAGCAGTCATCAGGAAGCCAGAGTCGAAGGCCCCGTCGACTCTTCCTCGCACCTCTGATCCAACCTGAAACAAACACGACGACAGAAGAATTAAAAAGTGAAAAAGATGTATATAGAAGGAATGTTGCTCGTGGTGATTTGTATTTTGGTATGTTAATGAGTTAAGCTACCAGGTTTTGATTGAGGCCAGTCTCCAAGGACTTGTGTTCTTTAACCGGGCGAACAGCATGGAGAAGCGGCTGCTGTTCGATCTTTGGCTGATTCTGGTGTCCGAAATATGGAAGATCTTGCTGCGGAGCGCTTTGGACAGCATTTCTGAACTCGGATTGGGTTCTAGAAATGCTGTGTTCACTAGTTGAGCTATGATTCACATGCTTAAGAAGTCGTAATCCTTGGGAGCTTGTTACCGAATCGGAGACTTTTCGAACTGGGGTTTGTTCTTGATCTGATTGTGATGGAGATGAATGCTGGGACAGCGACAAAGAATGCTCCTCTTGCTCGGATTCGACCTCCCACACTTTTGGATTCGTAGTTCTCCTCCGTTTTGGATGTAACGTCTCTGTAAACATAATGAAGATGAGATCGTTCAGAGCACATTTTGTAATCGAGAAAGAGACTCGACTTGAAAGGTTAATACTGACCTGACATGAACTGAATAGAGTGTTTTGTCTCCAATTTTGGTTCATGATCTCCCTTTCTAACCAGCTCTATGTTGTTCCCCATAAGCTTAGTCTTCTGCTTATTCAAAGAAAAGACTAACAGATATAACGATTACGACTTAATTGTAAGGCAAGAAAAACTTTTGCACTCGAGTCGTTGCATTTTCGTACCATGCTGCTCTGATTTTCTCTATAACAACTCCTCCTACTTTGATTATTCCAATGGTTTCCAAAAATTTTGCACATAGAAATGTTGTACCGGCCATTCGGATGCTCTGCTCCAAGTTGCAAGACCAGCAAATCATTGAGAGGTCGTTCATCCTCCCCACACCTGTGGATTTCCAAAAAGCACAGAAAAACAAGTTAATCAAGGAAGCTGAAACAGGAACATGGCACAACGATTATGACGTTTTGCGCTAAACTACCCTCCATAGATGGCAATGTCTGAGTCTGCAACCACAGCCGTGTGAGAAAATCTCCCTTGCGGCTGTTGACCGCATGTATCGAGCTGAGTCCACGAGCAAGTACATAAATCAAGCACCCAAGCATCATTGTAGTATTGTCTATCTCCAACCCCACCTAGGATGTAAACCTGCAAATTGGAAAGATCAGTCAAACGAAAGCAACAGACGACATGGTTTGAAGATTCTGATTGTTTCTGAGTGTTGTGTGTATAGTTAAATCATAATGACTTACCTTCGTGGCAATATTAACCGCAGCGTGACCTGCCCGAACACCAGGCGAAGATCCTTGAACAGACAACTATTGACAAAAAAGAAGAAGAAACAGCCATTGAGAGAGACATCATTTGCAATATCCAAAACAGAATAGTTGAAAGAAAGATCAATACTCTAGACCAAGTCAGCGAATGCATATCGAGCATATCTACGCCCCCTTGATAACGGTCTCCACAGTCCCCACCATAAACAAACAGCTTTTGACCAACTGCAGTAGCAGAGTGACTATCCCTAGGGACTGGAACATCACCCCTCACCTCAGAATTCATCCACGCCATAGTCTTGAGGTCTAGAATGTGCAGATCATTCAAGTAATTTGATTCGCCCTCTCCACTTCCCCCGAAAATAACCATTTTGTCATCTCCAACGAGCGTAGCCGTGTGACTTTCTCGAGGCGACGGTGGATTCCCTTTGCATTCAGGTTGCACCCATTCCTTGGTACCAAGATTCAAAATGTGGAGATCATTTACCTTCCTAGAGCCATTTGTTCCACCAAAAACAATCATCTGGTTTCCAACAATCACAGCTCCATGGCTGTCTCTTGGGCCCGGACCCTGCCCAGTAGTTACCATATTGATCCAAACCATGGTATCAAGATTTAGCACAAGCACATCACTGAAATGCAACCCCCCACAGCATCCCTAGTTTGGAATAATGGGAAAAAAAAGACATCACAAAAACAGCATAGCAACACACAGAAAGCACATAACATTTCACCATGGAACATAACTCAAAAGCATTTACCTCGTACACAACATCAGATTTTTTGTTTTCTATTTGAGTTTAGACCCAAGATTTAAGCCAGGGAGCCTAAAATTCATAACAATGCCAAAGATTTAACAGTAACCCTTTTGCAAGGGCAATGAAAAGTAAAGAAAAAACCCCACCCTTCTCTTAGAACATGCATTGAAATAGAACTACCAGGCGGTGATTGGGACAGTACAGTGAATATGTAGAGCATTAAAAGCTATCTATTTGAAGCAAAGGGGTGTCATTAAAAAGCTTTAACAGAATATATCAATATGAGAGAGATAAAGAGAACCAAGATGAGAAAATCAAGGGGGACTAA
The DNA here is from genome assembly GCA_033996785.1 of Trichosanthes truncata. NCBI lineage: Eukaryota > Viridiplantae > Streptophyta > Magnoliopsida > Cucurbitales > Cucurbitaceae > Trichosanthes > Trichosanthes truncata. The sequence goes on along the minus strand of JAWPNB010000004.1, from coordinate 37,028,106 downwards.
GCAGTTTAACTGTCTGTACAAATTTGAGTAACTAAAAACTAAAACCATAGCAAGATAAATCTGTTTTTAGCCAAAGACAACCATTCAACTGAACAGAAAGAACAGTAACAAACAAAAGAGAGAGAAAGAGAAAAGAGCAGAGCATCCATTTACTAGTAGAATTGAAGAAGACATATGGCTCAAAACAGCACAGAGATCACAGACATCTCAGTTGCAGTCTTTCAACCAACCTCAAAGGCAAACAAAAAAAAAAAAAACCAAAGAATTGAAAGTTCTTAAGACTGGAAGGAAAAACAAAGGGCCACATACCCCAAAAACATAGACATTTCCCTGGTAATAACAAGCAGAATGCCCCCATCTCTCAGAAGGGGTAAAGCCCATGGCCTTAGGATAGAGCCACATTGCCTTCTTCTTAGAAATCTCTCCTCCACATCCAACAGAAGACCCCATCCTTTCTTCTCTAAAATTTCCTCTCTTTCAGATATTTGAGGATCTTACTTAAACACAGTGTTTGACAAGGAATCAAGGGAGAGAAAAATAAGGCAAAGAGAGAAGAGAAATAAAGAGTCAAAAGACGACATGAACAAGCCAAGTGATGTATCAACTATCAGTGTCAATAGACATGAAAAGATGGGAGCTTTCAAGTCCAAATCACTGTGGCACCCAACAACAACAGAAGCTTGTGATGACAACAACATTTTCTTTTTTCTTTTTTCTTTTTTTTTTTCACTACATTAGTAAAAAGAAAAGAAAAGAAAAAAGCGACCCCTTTTTTCACCTAGGCAATATATCAAACATATGATAGGCAAAAGTGTTGGGGAGCTGAGTAGACATATAAATAAGCATTAGAATTCAAAGATAGGGTGTTAATAACAGGTAAGTGATGTAATGTCATTGAGAAGGTAACTGTAGAAAGAGAGAGGGACGGATATGCAAACAGAGAGATCACATTACTTTATAGGTTTTTTTTTTTTAACAAATTTTCTATCTGAAAATGATGAAGAGAGTGGAGAGGGGGCATTGGGTTGTGGGAAATGATGAAGAGGGTGTCTTGGGTTTTGGGGGTTTGAGGTTATTTGAGAGAGAAGAAGCTTTTTGGCTTTTTTTTTTTCTCTTCTTTTGTTGAAGGTAAAAAAAAATGCCCACATGGTTTTCTTTCTCAGCTAGTATTATGATATGGGGATTGATGGAAATGGGAAAGAAAGTTTTTTTTTTTTTTGTTAAAATATTATTTTGATTCATAAACTTTGAAACTTTGAAATTTGTTCCATTTTAGTCTTTACAGTTTCATATGTTCAAATTGAATAATATTTGGCTACACATAGGGTGCAGAAATCTAATTGACTATTCAATTGTTGACAACAAGGAAAGAGAAAATATTTTCCATATTTCTCTTTCAACAATTAAATGGTGAGAAGTATAGAGATTCCTACACTTCGGAGTGCAGCCAAGTACTGTTTGTTCAAATTTAGATTATATACCTCTAGTAAATCTTAAAATTAGTTCTTATCATCAATTTGAAGTTAATTTTTATCAAATTTGGTAAATTAATAATAGTAACCTCTATCCAAGAAAAGATACAACATGAGTAACTTTTCAAAATTTTTATTGGAAGTATTAATAGAGACGATTTTTTCTTGCTATAAACTAACAGTATGGATTAATTTTGCCAACTTAAGTATAGCTCGACTGGTTAAAGCATATATTCTAAACTTAAAAGTTAGAGATGTGAATCCTCCCCCCAAAAAGTTGTTTTACTATGTTTAAGATTTATTGAAAATACATAGACTAAATTTATATATTTAAAAATAAAAAACTAAAATCAAACAAATTCTAAATTTTAGAATCCAAATAGTATTTTAACCCTCCTTTTTCTTTCTCATTTCTCTTTCTCTCTTTGTAAAATAGGAAAAAGAGATGGGAGAGAGGAACATGGACACCACAACCAAAAACTCAATTTTCAAGGTGGGCATTGATGTGGATCTAGAAATGTCTTTTCTCGAGGGTGTTTTTTTTGGGGTAAACATGGGGCTTTGGGCTTTGTAAAATAATTTTTAAAAAAAAATTCTTTATATTTCTAGTTTTGGGAAAAGAGATGGTGTTTTGATTACCTCAACTCCCACAAAACCCAAAGGAAAAGAAAAAGAAAAAAAGAATTCTTTTTTTTTTTTTCCTTGTAAGATAATCTTAAAAGTGTCACCTCTTGATTTCTTCATTGATTGTTGGGTCTTGTGAAGCTATCTGCACTTTCAAATTCCCACTTTTCTTAACTAATAAAGTTATAGTTGAGTTAATATTTAATTTTTATGATTTAGGTTATATACTTTTATTTGTACATAATAAAGATCAACAATGAATTAATGTCAATTTCAGTATAGTTCAACTAGTTATAACATATTATTAACCAAAATATGACTGTCTGAGGCGTAAGTTATAATAGTATGAGTTATAATAGTTTATGGAATAGTTTACACTCCAAACACAAACTATTATAATCCAAACTAAATGATTTTGCATCCTAAACATATATTATATAACTCCACAGACTATTATAATCTAGACTATTATAAGTCACTCAACGCCCCAAACAGTCTCTAAATGTTTGAACTTCTACACACGTGTATTTGAACTTAAAAAAGAAAAAAAAATGAACGATGAGCTAATTTTTTAGTATAAAATGTAGATTAAATTATGATTAGTTGTATTATAATTTAAATTGGGCAAGAAACAAATGAAGTTAAGTTGGGTAACAAACCCTAAAGTTATTAGCCTTTTTGTTTCAAATTTTTTCAAAAGCCTTGGTCCTCCAAATCTTTTTTTTTTTTTTTTAAAGCAGAACTGATTCCTTTTTATCTAAGAATTCATTCTTTACCAATGCACAAACTAGCAAGTGAAATTAACTTTGAACATATATCCACTTTTCAAGATCAAGAAAAACATATTACATTAGAAGAATATTCACATGTTTAACAAAACTGATAAAACTATAGAAGTTAAATTAAAACTAAATTTTAACTAGAAAGATAATCCTAAAATTTGTAATTTTCTTTAAACTTAAAAGCACATCTAATTAAGTGTGGCCCAAAATGGATCCAAAAAAATAAAAATAAAAAAATTCATTCTAAACTTTGAGAAAAAAGGAAAAAGGAAAAGGAAAAAGAATTCCCTTTTCTCACATAAAATATTAAACTAATAATACTATATAATAATACAATTTAATTAATTTGAAATATATATATATATTTTTAAAAAAAAAAAAGAAAAAAGAAAAAAGGTCAAATGTCAAAGTGCGGTGATTTTGGGGTGAAAGAAAGATGTAGAGAGAGAAAGAGAGAATGCACGCGACAAACACGGGAGCATTTTCTTATACGGAAATGACGGTTATGCCCTTCTCTTTCCTTCTTTCTTTCACGTGATTTTCCTTCCTCTCTTTTTTACATTGTAACTTGAAATTTCTATTTCTCTCTCTTCTTCTTATTTATTTTATTATTATTATTTTTATTTCTTTTCTTTGAACTTTCTTTTCGATTAAAGCAACTCCCTCCATTTTTTTTTTACCTTTCAAAGATTCATCTTTTTATGAAGGTGATAAGGTAGTTTGACTTCATGAAGTTGCTTACGTATGGTTTAAGAGTCAGAAGTCCTAGCAAAGAGACTTAGGGACTGTTTGGGGCAATGAGTTGCAGGAAGTAGTTAATATGTCTGGGGAGTTAGGAAGTCTGTGTTTGGGGTGCAAAGTTGTTTAGTCTGGAGTTAGGAATTCTGTGTTTGGGGCAAGGAGTTGCAGGGAGTAGGAGTTCTGAAGTCTGTGTTTGGGGTGCAGATTTGTTAAACATGGAGTTATGAAGTCTAAGTTGATTTTATATAGTTTTTTTCTACAATTTCTCAAAATTTCATTATTAAAAATTTGTTCCCATGAATTCTAAGATTGAGATTTTTTGTTTTTATTAATTTATTTATATTTTACAAATTTCTTTAAAGTAAAAAAAATAATTTTGAACAAAATACCCCACATTCTTTTTTTCAATATATCTCACATTAATTATTCATTTATCTTGGATAGTTTTCAAATAAAAGAGTCTTACAATACTTTTTAAAATATTACATGTGACTTGGAAGTATTTCAATCCATTAATTTAAAGGGATTCAAATAAACTTCAAGATTTTTACGTTTTTATTCTTTCAATTCTAGAAATAATATAGATTTGTTTCTATCAATCCTAAAATTGAGATTTTAAATTATATTATTTTATGAATATTTTACAACTTTATTAGAGACTTGTTTTCGTCAATTTTAAATTTTTAATTTAAGATTTTTTTTTCAAGCTTAATAAAATAATTTTTTTTTACATAATTTAAGATTTTATTTTTCTAACTAACCAATGTAATGAATTATCTAAAGTTTGATTAATTTGAAAATAATATATTCTTTGAAGTTTTAAAATAACTAAGTTAAAAATAAAATATCAAATATTTATGCTATTTTAAAATAATTAAGTTCAAAATGAATATATATATTTTTTAACATCATTCAAAATGAATATCATACATACTTTTGTTCAAAATACTATATATTTATGTTATTTATTGTAATAATTTTATTTTATTAAGTTTAGAATGAGAAATTGTTTATCTTTTTACTTTGAATATGATTAGTTTGAAAATCAAAATTTTTAATATGTTAATCTTTTTTAATACTAATTTTCTAAAATGTAATACGGGTTAGTTTAAAATATGTTTTTCTTATCTTCAAATCATAAAATTATATATATTTTTGAGCTATTAATAAAAAAAATAAGCTTAAAAAAGATGAGATTGTTATTTGTTATAAGTAATTTTAGTTGAAACTTAAAAAAAAAAATTGTAGATGACAAATGGAGGAAGTGAAATAGGAATATTTTTATCAATTAAAAAAATTTCTATGTAGTACTCTAATTTATATTAAAATTTCAATTTAAATAATAGTATCATGTCTAAAATATTCTTATATAATTTATATTTAAAAAATAAAATTATAGAATAAAAAGAAAAATATTTTTGTTAAAAAATTGATTAAAATTATAGAAAAAAAAATAATTATTTATATTTAATTAGTAATTAGTTATAGATTAATAGTACTTAGGGTTAATATAGATTAATAGCTGATCGTAGAATTGGTTATACTATTACGTTTATGCGTAGAATCGTCTCGAGGCATTGAGATTGAATTTTTTTGCTTTTTTGGAACAGATGGTGGTGTTTTTTTTTGTTAACGTCTTAAATCAAGCTTTTGTTGCAACATGCTAATTTTCTTCTTCCCTTGCTGGTAGGTTGATAAGCCAGATACCTGACACACATGTTTAGTCACTAACCATATTAACACATACCACACATGCACACGTATACATATATTCTTAACACTTGATATATTCAATTTTTTTCTTGGAACTTCCAAATTATTGATTTTAGTACCTTTCGATGTTGTTTTATTATGATCGTTGCTTTTAATTTGCATCATTAAACATTGCCTAAATTAAATAGATGAATAGCATGACTTTAAATATGTATATTAACATATTAATGTATACGTGTACTAACATCACGAAAGTTAGTTGAGGCAACTATTGAGTGGTGGATATAAGGTAACAAAATAATGACAATGACCAAAATATTTATTTTGTTAAAATAGTTATTTTCTTTTTTTTTTTTAAAAAAATAGAGATTAAAGTAACTATTTGAAAATTTATGACCAAAATATGAAATAAAATTTAGGTACCTAAATGGAATTTACACCGTAATATATATATATATATATATATATATATATATATATATAATCATTCACTTAAAAAAAGTTCACAATATGAATAGTGATCCCCTATCTTGATTTAGAAATTCGTGATTAGAAAAAATATAAATTTATTGTGACAAAGACTTTATAGTTAATTAAAAAAAAGGATCGAATTTAATATATTATTATATTTCAAAAGGCCCATTATCTAATACATGTAACAACATAACCACATGTAGATTGAGAAAGAAATGAAGTGTTAAGCATAAGATACACCTTAAAATCTGTTCTTGAAAAGACCTTTATTCTCTATTGACAAGTTTACTATATTAATCATTCACATTCCTTTTTCCTATATTATATCTCCATATTAACATAATAATCTTCTCTTTTTCTTTTTGGAGTAAATAATAAATAACGCATTTGCGCTTAAAAGGGTGAAACAAAAAAAAATTCATCCAAATGGCCAAATTTTTATACTAACTCTATGAATAATTTTCCAAATTTTATAATTTATTGGAGATAAATTTTAAAACATCAATTTTTTATATAATTTATTTTAGATTAAATTACAAGTTTAGATTATGAACTTTGAGATTTATATATCTCTGGTGTCTGAACTTTCAAAAGTGTCTAATAGCTTTCTAAACTTTCAATTTCGTGTCTAATAGGTCCATGAAAAATTCAAAATTTTTAAAAATGAATTGATCTATTATATACAAATTTGAATTTTATGTCTTATGAAACCCTAAAATTTTAATTGTGTCTAGTAGATACATGAATTTTAAAAAAATTCAAAAATTTAGAAAATTAAATTTGTAATTTTGAAAGTTTAGGGACCAAATAGACACAAATCTTAACTTCTTATTCTTCATTTTTTTTTAATGTAAGAACAATTAGGACAATTGTCATTTCCTTCTTTCTTCGCTATTCCCAATTTGCACTTGGAAATAACATGCTAGTTTAGATTAGTTTGAAAATATCCAACCATCTAGAGCAATGATTTGAGGTAAGAATCTATTAAAGGATAAAATAGACCATTGACCAAATCATTTCACTCAATAATTTAATATTGAGAAATGAAATTTTAACTAACATTGTCAAATCAGTAACCTCAAAATTTTTTATTTTGACTCCCAAACTTTTCTTACATATTTTAATTTGATTCTTCCACCATTCATTTGCTACATCTTTACCAAATCAAATAACATTTTTAATCATTTACTCAACAATAGGAGACGACATGATACTACAATTCAAAGTCAAAAACATAAAATATACAGAACCATCAAAATAACTATTAAAAAATTTGTAGTATCGAAATTTTTCAGTACTATCGTAGACTAAGAAATTGATACTACCATAGTACCATAATTTTTTTTTCTTTCAAAATTTGAACTACCATAGTAGCATATTTTTCAAAACTTGAAACTTAGAATTGAAAAATGAGAACATATACATATAGATTACAAAAATAGTATGTTGCAATTAAGAATGAATAAAATTACACAGAAGTGTTGAATTCTACGTTTATTGAGATATATAGAAGGGAATCATGAAAGCAAAAGAAAAATAAAAAAGGGAATGAGGAAAAAAGATGCACGTGCGTGCATGTCTGTTGACTGTGGTGCGCTTTGTAGGCTTACGAGGCCAAGTGGTGCGTGACCTGTACGAGCCGCTGCCGCTGCCCAACGGCCAATGCACGCACTTGGGTTCACAAAGATTTCTACTTCTTGGCCCCTTGTGCTTAGGACTTCAAAACCCAATCCAAATCTGTGTAACTACTCTTGACTATTCCTCGACATCAACGGTTGTTGTGTTTCTGGACTGATGTGTGTGGAGATTTGACTTGGATTCGTGGTTTGATCTCATCTATTCAGTTGACTTAGTTTCAGATTGGAGAAGGATTGAGTTGAGTTAGCCTGTTTTCGACTCTATGCTCTTTTCGAGATTGAGATTGAAAGATGAAACAGTTTGTTTGTATTTGGAGATCTCCTTCTCTTAACCTTGAAATCGATTTTGTTTCCATCATAATTTGAAGAACACGAATCGGGACTTTCTTTTGATGACATGAAAAATGTGGGGTTATGTGTTGAAAGCATATCTTTTCAAGGAGAAGATATGCTATAGGCGAATAACCACATAATTTATTCGGGTCTTTCTTCTAACATGTCAACACATACTCCACATCAATGGTTGTTTTCTATCTCCTAATTTTGAGTACTGACGTGATGTTGATATAGATTTAACATGAAGTTTGGTATTTTTCTACCTCGTTGGTTGGCTTTTGGTAGTTTGGTCAATGGTTAAATCTATCTTGTCTATTTCAATCAACTCAATTGATTTAGTTTCAGATCGAAAAAGACCGAGCGTGTTTACGACTCTACACTCTAATTGGGATTGAGATTGTGGTTTCTATTTGGAAAAGTTGAATGCATGGGTTTCAAAGAATATAGTAAAAAAAAAAAAAAAAAAAAGATTCCATTGCACAAAGGAGAATAAGCTGACCCTTCCTTTTTCATCACTAACAGTGTTATCTGAACCTTTCAAACCTGGCTGATGAAAGGAAACTGAGTGGAAAAAAAGAAAAAGCTAACCCAGAAGAGTTAAAATGGCTTTGTGGGTTTTGAATAAAATTACAATCTTTTATGACAGTAAAAGAGGCAGCCCCCCCTCACATAAATGCCAAAATGAGTAAGGACAAGTTAAGTAGAGGGAGAAGGCACTATCCAGTACTAAGAAACTGGAGTCTAATTGGTCACTCATCTTGAACTTTCAGATCATGAAAGCAGCAGAAACCAGAGAAGAGAAATTTAATAAACAAGGTACAATTTAGGCCATTGATGGTTACCATCAAGCAACAGTAATTTTTGTACACATTTATCAGATGAAGATAGAACATGGAAGTGGAATTACACCAGCACAAAAGCTACTCTCAGTTGTTGCTGTTCAACTAAAAAGAAACTGAAAATCTTCAGTCTACTCAAAACTTTTCCCAAAACTCAAATTTCTCAGTATTTTTCCAGATCATGATGATTTACTGTGCAAGAATGAGATGAAGAACAATGAACAGTCAACAGTCCTATAATCTTTGCTATGTCCAAGCCAAAAAGAAAAAGCATCATGATTCACTGGTGGGTTCTGGACCTTTCTTTTTCTTCTTTCCTTTCCTTTTTTTTGTTAAAATGGAGTTTCGCTAAAAGATTCTCCACACCATAAAAGGAAAAAGTATTCAAGCTAAATGAACTGATTGCTTTACATGATGAACAGGAAATGTATGTACAATGTCAGAATTGATATTGAATCTAGTCTAGCTTTTGAAATATGTCGTGGGAGGTTTGTTTCATTTCACTGTGTATTCATTTACCCACAAAATAATATGAGCACATGAAAGAGTGGATGGCATGGGCTTGACCTTCCAATTTACATATTAATTTGTGTCCTATGTTTCAAAAATCCAACAGCTCCAGCTTATGTCAAACACAGCTTTAGCATCAGGGCATCTGCCAATATTGAATGAATTGTCAGGCATTAAACAATAATCATTATCTCCAAGTTACTAGCAAATGTTTTTTTTTTACTGTTTTGTCATATCCCTCAGTTTTTTAAGAATTTCCTAAAAACAGACTAGCATTTACGATTTTGAAGTTTGGTACCAAATGCATATCCTACATATTTATTATAACCTTGCTGTTTCAAATCCACCTATATATGGACCTAACCCATCCATATACAATTACAGACAAGAACCTCAAGTCCATGGGTGACAATTGAAGAACTACTTATATATAGAGTTACATAATCAACCTAATTACATAGTGACTTTACAATTGAAGAACGACTTATATACAGAATTACATAATCAACCTAATTACATAGTCAACTGTAAGATGTTTGTCAAGAGGACACAAACATTGGTTAAAAGTGAGGTAGATCCATCAATGAATAAAAGTGAAGACAATCTCTATTGACAATATTGGTATGAGGCCTTTTAGATAGCGGCATGAATAAGGGGGCCTCTAGGAAGCTCCATTGAAGCTACAATTTTGAAGATGATGCCAATTTACCATTCTACTCCGGACACATGACCACTAAGGCTATTTTAGAATTCTTGCTTATTAAGACCGATTAGGGCCTTTTATATTTGAACATTGATGTATTTATTTTTCCTTTATTTAGGGTTTGGCCAATTAGGTCCTAGTTTCTTTATTTTTGGGCCAAGTTTGAGCCTTTAGGCTTTAACATTATTTAAAGTTTTAGTCAATTAGTCTTTATTTATTATATTAAATAAGGGTAACTATTGGTCGTTATCTAGGTTTTATGGGTAGTCTATATGAGCTTATCATTAAGTAGTTCCGAACGGTTAGATTTTAATGAATTTGGGTACCTTTGAGCAGTATCATTTCAATCTAACTAGAGCCTTTGAAACTTTTTGTTTGCAATTCTTGATGGAATATTCAAGTTGGATGTGATCAACCCCTCTAGTGGAGCGATCAACGTTAAGTAAGGAACTAGTTCTCTTTACTTCTTGGTCTTCGATCACAAGGTAATCTTTCTCTAACTCTCCCTTGGAGTTGTGCTAAATTGGTTTTTGGGGGGTTTGTGTTTGTGAATTAGGGGTTCACATAACCAAAAGATTCTTAATTCCAATTCACTATGGTTTACCTATCCAATAAAATCCAAAAGTAAAGTCATGCAAGCTTAAACCCAAGGTAGACAATACCGTACCATTATAAAAATATAGAGAAGTTCATTTTCCTAATGAGGAAAGGTGAGATAAACTACAACAAGATGCTCCTATAAAGCTTGTTAATTAGCTTCCATTCCAACAAAGTGATAAACTCTATGAATTTGATAGAAATGCTATTAGGATACAATTAGGAGTGTTATTAGGGTAGTAAGGATACGTCTGGCAATTAGTTAAGAAGTTTGCTAGGAGGGATTTGTTATAAAATAGAGTGAATGGGAAAGGATGATGAGAGGCAATTATATGGTGGCTTTAAGTTTCAGTGCTGCAACCTTCATGAGTAACCTTTAATCCAAATCTTCTCTTCTATGACAGATCTAATTAATTTATGTATGAATTCTTCTACAGCAGATATAACTAATTCGTGTATCATGTATGAAAATTCATCTGGACAATCTATAAGCAGTTAATAATGACACTGGAGTCCCTAATCAAATGATGACACTGAAGTTGAACTAATTCAACGAAGAGCTCTTGATGTGGTTTCTATAGGACAGTGATGCCACTCCCTTTGTTTCTAATATATATTGCTAACTGTTTACATAACAAGTGAGTTGAAGTTCCAATGGGTTTTAGCAGAGCATTTTGTACTTACCTCGAATTGAGAGCTGAAAGAGAGAAGTTTTCTTTGTTCATCAGTTGGATTCAACAACCACCGGCAGAACATCACTGCTGCTCCAACAACAGATAGAAGTGACAGCATTGCTAGAAATCCGAAATGCGAAGTATCATTGGCAATTATTGCAACTCCCAACATTATAGACTCTGCTAAACTAGCAACTGAGACCTCTGTTGATGCAATGAGGTTCGTTTTGGATGATGGTATCCCAGTTTGAAGAATCTGTTGCCCCACAACATTATATGACATGTGTCCCAGCCTAGATAAAACCTGCATATAGGACAATCATTTAGGAAAACAAAAGATGAAAAAATTATCCGATGCATCAAATTTTGAGCTAATAGCTGCAGCAATTCAAATGTTAAGGGTTCATTAACTTCCTATAAACAACATGAATCAGATCTCTCTCTATCTCTATGAATAATAATAACTTAGATTGCCAGGTAGTAACATCTCGATATAAGGGAGCTAGTTTTTGGACTACAATTATCTAAAATCAGATTAGCTTGTCTGATTGCAACTGATTCTATATAGGAGTTGAATTCTTACGATCATAGACAAGAAGAAAAGAAGAGGGCTCTGCCGGGAAAGAGACCCACTCCAGTACACAGCAACAGCAACCGTTAGAAGTGCAGCCTGAAATATTAATCCAACTGCTCCAGCCTGACAAATGGAATCAGGCAGTGCATGAGACTATGTCCAAAATATAGAATTGCATGGAAGTACGAAAATAAACATAGAAGAAAATGTATATAACCTTCAAAATTCCGAATTGCCTGACCAAATTTGCAGATACAAAGGTTGCAGTAACACCCATGAAAGCACATAATCCACTAAAACCACCAATAATTGATGGACTAAGACCTGTAAGTTAATACCAACCAGAAGTAAAAATTTAATCTTTCAAAGCCAAAGAATAAATAATCAGAAAGCAGGTCATGGAATAAAAGCAACTTTGCTGGAACTTGAGTTCTGCATAATGGAGTATCGGTTTCTGTTTTAGTTTTTCCCTCTTTCTTTGTTTCGGGGAGTATTGTGGTGATGATGTAGTTAGGATCCACCGATTTATTAAGGACCAAGGAATTAAATTATATGATGTATAGCAATTTGTTAATGTGATCTAGCTAAGGTTTTATATGGATAACAGAACTAATGGTCGTAAAAGAGGTGCACGTTGAAGCAACATCTGCTTGGAAGAACGAACTTAAATATGATAATCATATCGAGTAAGAAGTCAAGTCATAAATATACCTTGCTGAGTTAAGAATGCAGTCATCAAACTTCCTGGCGCAAGGACAGCATTGAAGTAGAGGAGCACATAGGCAAGGCTTGCAGGAAGAACTGGTTGCTGCAAGTACTCCTTCCATCCATTTTTAATAACTTCCACACCTACATCCACTGAAAGCACAAAAAATGATATTAGAAAAAAAAATTGTATCAGAACGACCTTTGATTAAATTGCATAATGGTTTATGAAAGTTTACTTATACTCTCAGCACCAGGTGAAGTTGCTTCAGTGGGATTGCCACAACAAGTTTGCGAGCATTTTGCACGATCAAGAACACCGGTGGAGAGTTGGTTGGTTAACCACGTAAGTACAACCTGAAAAAACATGTGTAACAATTAACAAAACTTACCTCTCAAGAAATATCTAGTTAGCATGGGAAAAAGTAATTACCACAACTGGCAAGGACCATAACATTAAACCTGCGGTGAACTTCAAACAAGTTACTGGGTCATACTTGGAAAGGAAAATGCCAAATAAAGATGCTCCAACTATCTGCACATTAAGAATATCTTAGTCAATTGAGTGCAAGTTTTCATATAGATACTCGATCACAACTTCAGGGAAACCCTCTTTAACTGAGTAGGAGACAGACATAATGCGACTACCAAAATGGTAATTTTTTGTTAGATTGTATGCATGTTAAAACAAACAGAAAATCAAGATCACATGGAGCTGGACAGAAAAGTTGAGTTCAGAAGACCCATTTACCTCACAGAGAAGGTCAATTCTACTAAGAACAGCATTAGCTTCTGCAAGGGCAATAGGCCTATTAACTCCAGCTAACTGTATGTGGAAAAAGAACGCTAGTTTTAGAGATATTTCTTGAATAACAACTGATACAAATAATTTAAAAAGAAACATACCAACACAACCCAATCGCGCTCCATAGCAACCCCCAATGCTATTCCAGATAGCCTCTCTATGGCACCAGCAAAAATCAGTGTAACAAACCAAGGCTGGAGAAGTATAGATGATGATGCAGCAGAACGTGGAACAGTATGGGCATAAATTACCATTGAGGCAGATAACAATTGAGCAGCAGCCTGAAGGAAACACAGAAATCTTAGATTGTAACAAAAACTGGGCCATATTCAATTCGAGTTCTATAATGGCTTTGGCTAGTTGAGTTCCACGAATGCTCTACTATCGAACTTCTGATATGAAGCATATTTGAATGTACAAAGATACCTGAACACAATTCAGACAAGTATATGCAGGTACTCTAGGAAAATTATCCATAAACTTCCCGACCAAAGGACCTCCAACTATTAACGCAAGCTGTTAACACTTTCAACATATTAGAGAGCATTTCTTTTGCATCATGATTCAAAATGATTTATCTTGATGAATAGCTAGTTACCTTAGTAAAGAATCCCATAACTGCTACTGGCAGAAGACTAGAATGAAGCAATGCAATGGCAGAAGGCCAAGCAAAATTCCAAAGTTGTTCGACCAAATTGCCCGCAATACATGAGGCATATAAAGCTGTAAGGTCGAAGTATCATTTCTAGTCAGGAACAACTACCGAGATCCAAAGAAGTCTTATAGTTCATATCTAAATGTATCGCTGTCAAACAATGGCTGAAACATCACACTTGCAAGCATTGAGGTATCTCTAGCACCATATGATTTCAAACATGTTTTCAAAAGTTGAAATCATGGGTAATAATAGAATTCTTATTCATAAATGCCTAATAGTTAAACGGTTTAGATATTTTTACTCAAAGCTTCAAAATCAAGACCCTGGGTTCTAGAACTTAAAACTCTAGTTAGGGAAGACCTTCGTCATGAATGCATGAATCTAAATATTAGTTTAGGATTATTTATATCACTTCGATACTAAACTTGGGGGGGCTTACCGTACAATCCAGCTGGATGAGCTGGAGTTGCTGCAAGAACATTCTGCTCCTCCTCAGATAGAACCTACAATTACATAAACAGAATCGATCTAATGCCTGATTTGAGCTGTTATCTTCTTCCATAATAAAGTCAAAAACATTAAATCATAGTGAAAGAGAAATTTCCCGGGCAGCATACAGGCAAAGTTGTCAAAAGACTATCGACATAAGTTCCTTCGGTCAATAAACTCAGAGGTTCAGTCTGTAGAGTCAAAGTATCAGCCTCGAGGAAACCAGAATTCAATTGTACAATTGGAAGTGAACAATCAGCTTCTACAGAAGATAAAGCTTCTTGGATGTCATCTTCAACTGAAACTTGATCGAATTTTACATCAGAGTTGGTTATTGAACATTTTGAAATGACTCTCTCAAGCCTGAATCCAAAAAATTCCAGTAGAGAGAGAATTAATCACCAATTCCAAAACGAAAACAATATTCCGAGATTAATTAAAGGGAATTGGCGAACATAAATGTTTCACAATTTCAAGGTAAACAAATGATATTCCCAATTGAGCTAAGTTAATGTAATCTCATTATCTTAAAACTCGATAATGGGTCTAATTAAAATGCAAGACACAAATCTAAGGCTCCTCAGTTACGCAAAACTCTGTTTCACCAACCACCACATTCAAACTCCAACTCACAGGAACAATCCTTATATGAGCAAACGGACAGATTTAACAGCCAATTCATTGGCTAAGCTAAGATATAACAGACAACAAATGCAGCTACGTCAAGTTCCCCCAAAACTCCAGCACATAACAATATCAAAATGTTATCATATCTATTAATCGCTCATAGGCATTACCTGGAGCTGGAAGAAATGCAAGTCTGATTCAGATTCTTCAACCGTCGGCAAGAAACGAAGCGATAGCGAACTCGAGAAGAATGCGACGATAAAGAAGCTTCACGAATTGAAAATTTGAAACAACTGAAAGAGTGGGATTGACCGAGTGCGAGAGTGTAACCAATAGCCATGGCCGCTGCTGCTTTAGCTTCAAGTTCAAGCTCCCAAACTTGAAGAGCCTACAAATGGAGTTTTGCCCACTCATGCAGCCCCTCAAACGCAAATCAGCAACTGGGTTTTCTTTAAGCACATCAAAAAAGAATTCCCAAAACGATTTCGTCACCAATATCAAAACCCCCGTCTCAAATCCTCGAGGGCAATCGAAAATGCTTGAATTTGGGGGCAACCCACAATCTGATTCTTGTTGAACAATCTGGGTTGAGAAAATTTGTGTGTAATGGAAGGTTTTGGGAGTTGAAAAGAAGTTGAGAAAGAGCCTTATCTTTGTGGTGTCTGCCTTTGGTTATCAGTATCGTCCAGCGGACAGTTCAAAGCTGGGTGGCGTATGATCGTTTTAAGCCTCAAATTAGGTGTGATTCGGAGACTCTGGGGTTCGTGGGCCATTAGAAATTTTAGAATTTGGATTGCGTAAACCGTTTTACAAATGAAATTGAGATGGAAATTAATCGGTGTTTATATTGGAAGCTGGAGCTTCATTTGACTGAACCAATGTTGTCTTGGAGTTTGTCTTGGTTTTAAAATATCTTCAACTTGTTTTGGTGGTGAGTTTGAGATTACCAAATACTTTGGAGACTCTGCATTTTGGACGAATCTTACGAAATAGTGATAACTGGCTAAGCTATGCACATATTTGCTCAAATTATAATCTTTAGAGTGTTTTTTAGTACAACAAATATAGTGTACAAGAATTTTAATCTCTCACCTCAAAAGAAGGAGCACATGTCAATTATCGCTAGAGTTTACAACGATAGTAGTGTTACCAACTTGAGGATAGTTCAATTATTAAGGGATTGTTTGAGGCACTGAGTGGGTTATAATAACATAGGTTATAATAGTCTGTGAAATAATATAATATTATTTAAAATGCAGAGTTATTTAGTCTGGGATTATAATAGTATGCATTTAGGGTGCAGAGTACTCCACAGTTTATTATAACTCTTGTCCCAAATAGCCCCTAAGTGTTAACCAAAGCATACAAGTCACCCATTACCTTCCATAAGATTGAAGCACCTATTATCTACTATAATGTTGATAGTTGAATTCTCATCCAGACAGAGACATTTATCAAACTCAAAAAAAAAAAAAAAGTTGTAACGGTTTTATTAAAATTTTAAATTAATTGGTAGATGTGGTAACTCTTATAGACGTAAAATTTTAATTATAATATTAAGCTTTGTAGTTATTTTGTTTTGAAACGGCTACTTCACAAATCTACACAAATGGATTCTTATGTAGCTATGATAACTCTTGTAGTTGTAGTTATTTTGTTTTGTAACATCTTGTTATCTCTCTTGAACTCTCCTCGTTTCTCTTCAACTCTCTTCGAAGTCTATCTTCTAGTGTGATAGTACTTAGTTTTAGTTCGATTCATTGGAGTAGTAGATTGTTGTTATATTGCTATTAGCTTAGCGATTATACCCACGAGACACTCGTCTATTAAATCTCACTCACGAAAGGATGAAAAGCTATTGATGCACAAATCTGACAGTTTTCTATTTATTTAAAGTTGACCTAGATTTTTTAATTTTATTGGACTGAAAGGGGTTGAATTAGATCTATCATCTTGTCTCCATGCCAGAGAGTCAATAAGGCCCACCTCGACCTTGCCCTCGATTTGGTCAGCCTTGGCCAAGGCAGCCTCTTAGGCTTCTGGTTTGCAAAGTGACTTCTCAGGGCTAATTGGCCATGGGTATGGGTTGGGTTGGCTCTGGGCTTGTTTGAGTTTGGATTCGCTTCTCTTTTTGTCCATTCCTCAGTCTTTAGTGTGTTTTATAAGAGTCTAATTTCACCCCCTAACATTAAAAAGCAAATTTGCTTAATAAAGATATTATGTGACACAAATTTCTGCTATCCAAATTTTATTAGAGTTATTTTATAATATTTTTGTGCAGTTTAACTTTTTATATTTATAACATGATTTTGTATTTTGGCTACTGTCATTATGTTTATGTCATTTCTGAGCATATAAATTGCATGGGAAATTGTCAAAAATAGGACATATTTTAAGGGGCAAAAGAGTTTTAGTACACTTTTTTAACCTATAGAGTTATAGGACTTTTTAAGAGGGAAAAGACGTTATTACCCTTTAATAAACTGAGCCCCAATTCCCAAATTGAATCTCCAGTTCTCTTCCATCTCTCTTGCTCGACACGAAGAAAGGGAAAATCGACCAACTCTCCTCAAGCACGCACGGCGACGGCGAAGGCTTCGGTTGCGATTGACGACGACGGCGACGGCGATAACTCCGATTGCAGCTAACGGCTACGATATTCAACCTGCAAGCGACGGCCCTTCTTGCGTGACCGCAAGGCAACGATCCCGAGACCCACACTCAAACGAACCCGAACGACTTCAAATCTGCAAGCCCAGCTCTTTGGCAACCCAATCGGAAGTGACTAACTCCTTCGAATACAAACGAGCAAGGACCCAATCAGTTGTAACGGCTTGCTTTAAACTCCTTTTGGATTTGACTGTAGTGACTTGAAAACTCTTCTGTATTTAGGATCTGACTGATTTGAGATTTAAGATTGGGTAAGAGTAATCGGTAACCCCTCTCTTAGTTATCCTTTGGTTCGAATACAGTGTTTTGGTCTAGAGCCTAACTCTTGTTATCAATCTTTCTTGTCTAGGAATCATTAGATTTAAATTTAGAAGCGCATTCAGTAAGTAATTCTTACTTGCGGGGTTTATGTATTAACTAATGGTTGCTTGTTGTATGGTTTGTTTGTTACCATGTTGTACGCTTGCATCTAGTTTTATTGTTATAACTTCTTGAAAATATCTATATATGTGATGTGAAATTGTGGACATTGTTGTTGCCTTGATTTGAGTTAATAACATGCTAGAAATTTTGTGGACTTCCTTGATTGAACTTGTTTATATATTTGGGTGCTATTGTAGAATAAAAGAATGAGATGTATCTTGATGAGAGGCATGTTAAGCTGTAGTTGTTGGAGGTTGTGTGTTGTATATAAACATTGCAAACACACATTTTATGATTTAGAAAACATGTTGTAGGCTATAAATGTTAGATGCAAAAATGAAATCACGTGTGGTGCAAGGGTCAAAAACCCATGTGTGAGGAAAGAAAGGATTATACGTGAATATCATGGTCTTGGGTAATATATGGTCAAGGGTTGATATGTCACTTGTAGTGTTGGGATCTTGAGAAAAAAAATAACATGTTCAATGAGTTCTTGTTTGAAAATTTTCAATTGTGCTATGGTCATTAAGTAGTTTTTGCATATGTTTGGATGATGGATAGTTTTGCTTGGTTATTTATCCTTCTTTAGTGCATTTTTTCTAGGTGCGAGAAAGGTGCGAGAAAAAAAAAAAAGCATGTTCAATGAGTTCTTTTTTGAAAATTTTCAATTGTGCTATGGTCATTAAGTAGTTTTTGCATATGTTTGGATGATGGATAGCTTTTCTTGGTTATTTATCCTTCTTTAGTGCATTTTTTCTAGGTGCGAGAAAAAAAAAATAGCATGTTCAATGAGTTCTTTTTTGAAAATTTTCAATTGTGCTATGGCCATTAAGTAGTCTCTGCATATGTTTGGATGATGGATAGCTTTGCTTGGTTGTTTATCCTTCTTTAGTGCATTTTTCCTAGGTGCGAGAAAGGTGCGAGAAAAAAAACAGAATGTTGAATGACTTCTTTTTTGAATTATTTCACTTGTGACATGGCCATTAAGTAGTTTATGAGTATGTTTGGGTGCTGGATAGGTTCTCTAGGTTGTTTATGATTGTTTAGTGCATTCTATCCTAGGTGCGAGAAGGGTACGAGAAAAAAAACAGAATGTTGAATGACTTCTTTTTTGAATTCTTTCACTTGTGACATGACCATTAAGTACTTTTTGAATATGTTTGAGTGGTGGATAGGTTCTCTAGGTTGTTATGATTGTTTAGTACATTCTATCTTAGGTGCGAGAAAGGTGCGAGAAAAAAAACAGAATGTTGAATGACTTATTTTTTGAATTCTTTCACTTGTGACATGGCCATTAAGTAGTTTATGAGTATGTTTGGGTGCTGGATAGGTTCTCTAGGTTGTTTATGATTGTTTAGTGCATTCTATCCTAGGTGCGAGAAGGGTGCGAGAAAAAAAACAGAATGTTGAATGACTTACTTTCTTTGAATTCTTTCACTTGTGACGTGACCATTAAGTAGTTTCTGAATATGTTTGAGTGCTGGATAGGTTCTCTAGGTTTTTTATGATTGTTTAGTGCATTCTATCCTAGGTGCGAGAAGGGTGCGAGAAAAAAAACAGAATGTTGAATGACTTCTTTTTTGAATTCTTTCACTTGTGACATGACCATTAAGTACTTTTTGAATATGTTTGAGGGCTGGATAGGTTCTCTAGGTTGTTGATAATTCTCAGTTATGAGAATTATTCAACTCTAAAACCAAGTTGTTCTTGCTAAATTTGAGGATTTTGTTGACCAACAAGCAAGATAAAAGTAACATTTTGTATAAATTCATGCAAGCTTGTTGAAACTTGATGAATAAAAGAATTTTGAGAAAAGATGAAGAAAGTAGCTTAAGTTGTTGTCTTTTGTGCAGAATTGAAGACTTTGCAAAAGGAATGCAATTGCATTCCATTTGCAATGTAACGTGAAGAACAGAGGAAGGGAGAATGCGACTGCATTCTAATTGCATTCTAAGACACAACAAGGCAAGCTCGAAATTTACGGAAATCACCATGATTCACGCGATTTACACCAATTATGGAGAAATTCTAGCAAGATTATATTGTCCATATTTTACCCAATAATTAAGGATCCATTTGGAAGGCAAGGTGGAGAAAAAAGAAGAAGAATGCAAATGCAATGCAATTGCATTCTCTAGACTTAACAAGAAATGCAGAATTTTTGGAAAGTGCAGAATTTTCGGGAAAAGACCAAAATCTATGGGATTTGCTCTATTTTTGGAGAATTTTCGGCCCAATCTCGTGCTCAATCAATTACCCATGATTTAAGGAGCCCTAAGATGGAAACACAAGCCTCGGAATGCCTATAAAAATGGAGAAAACAAGGCAAAACGCGGCTGGTTTTTTCTGCTGCTCGCCCACAATTATCTTCACGTTTTTTCTGTCATTTTACAGCAGTTTACTCTTCATTTTTATTATGTAATTTCCGAGGTTGATCCCTCCTCAACGAAAGTTAGAGGAGGTGAAGATCCAAGTGCCTTTGAATGGGTATTTGGATCGATCAAACAAGGAATTTCCATTAGCTTTTGTACTCTGTTTTTCTAGTTTTTACATTCTGTTTTATGGGTTCTTCTTCTTTCTGTTTTTCTTCTTTCCGGCAGCAACATTGAAGTTTATTTTTATGTTTCGTTCGACCTTTGGTTGGTCTATCACTTCATTCTTGTAGTTTTCACTCAAGTGATTCAGAATTTACACCATCTTCAATGAAGAGTTCGAATTTCTGCAATTGGTTTCGTCTGGATTTTTCTGTTTGCTGTTTCTTTTCTTCAACACACCAGTAAGTAAAATTACAGCAATTGTTTTCTTCCTTTTTTTTAGCTACAATTCGATTTGATCCTAAAATTCAGAATTAGATCCCTTTATAAAAGTCAACTTTCCTTTATAAGTTTAATTACCCGTAGGTTCTTCTCTTGGTAAACACAAATTGAGGTCAGTAGCATGTTTTAGGAATGGTGTTTTCCTTATTGGGCTATTATACTTGAAAAATTATTTAGGTTTTCATTGAAGTTAATTTTCTCCCCTTTTAGAAACTATGAAATTTTCAACAAATCATTTAGGGATTTTCACTTTTTCTATTATGAGCTAAATTTCCTCTAGGGATTCAAGTGTGTGAATGCCCTAGAGGAAAGATGTAAAGCTCGAGAGTAAAAACAATCTAGCTAACTCTTGGAATCAAGTTTGCTTTTGATGAGTAAATTGTTGGGTAAAACTAGTTGGCCATCTAGTGTTGCTTGTCAAGCTAAAACTTAATACCGAAAGGGTTAAGGGAAGCGGATGTCGCAAAAGCAATGGAGGAAAGGGCTTAGACATAAGTCTGAAACATCGACCCTAGACATAGGGCGAGACTCCAAAACCACTAGAATTGTGCGCAAAACTATCTAAGTTAGATTAGCCATAGACATATAGGTTTAATCACTTAGTCTCCTAAAGATACTTCAAAGAAGGTCGAATGGGAGTTGAATTCGGTTTACTTAGTTCCTGAGTTAGCTATGATTGCAATTGCTTTCTTATTGCATTTTCTTTCCAAAGGGGCATTAGCATACTTGAATCCCTCTTTATTTCCATTGAATTCTCAAACACATTTTTAGTTAAAACACCTTTCAATTTATTTTCATCCTTGGTTACTTTGAATTGCAAATTGCCAACAATTTCGTGCCAACTGAAATTTATTTTATTAACTCCGTTCCCTTGGGTACGATACTCTGGAATACTCCAGTTTTTATTACTTCGATCACGTGCACTTGCGTGTTAGCACCGATCAGTTGTTTATGATTGTTTAGTGCATTCTATCCTAGGTGCGAGAAGGGTGCGAGAAAAAAAACAGAATGTTGAATGACTTCTTTTTTGAATTCTTTCACTTGTGACATGGCCATTAAGTAGTTTATGAGTATGTTTGGGTGCTGGATGGGTTCTCTAGGTTGTTTATGATTGTTTAGTGCATTCTATCCTAGGTGCGAGAAGGGTGCGAGAAAAAAAACAGAATGTTGAATGACTTACTTTCTTTGAATTCTTTTACTTGTGACGTGGCCATTAAGTAGTTTCTGAATATGTTTGAGTGCTGGATAGGTTCTCTAGGTTTTTTATGATTGTTTAGTGCATTCTATCCTAGGTGCGAGAAGGGTGCGAGAAAAAAAACAGAATGCATAATGCCTTAATTTTTTTGAATTCTTTCACTTGTGACATGGCCATTAAGTACTTTATGAAAATGTCTTGGTGGTCCATATATTAACAATAGCTTTCTTGTTGACTTATAGATTTTGGATATCCATGGCGTTGAGCAACCCACCCAAGTACTTGATTAAGCCATCTGGTCACTTTCGGTCTCAAGTTAGCAGTCGATCCCACATTGGGAAGACCATTGAGAACATTAAGTCCAAGCTCACCTCTGATCAACAAGAAATGTTTAGATCTACTCGCTTTGGTCAATTTCTTGATTTAGATGTCACATTTAACGGGCAACTCATCCACTACCTATTATTGAGAGAAGTAGAGGAGGATAGAGATGGTTGCATAAGTTTCATGATAGGAGGAGAGGTTTGTACATTTGGTCGATTAGAGTTTGATATGGTAACTGGCTTGTGGTGCAGTCATAGCAATTCTACTTTTCAACCTAATGTAAATCGTAGATTGCGGAAAAAGTTTTTTTCAAGATAAGGTTACTGTTTACGCAAGTGAATTGGAGAATGTTTTTCTGAAATACGAAGGCGATGACGAGGATGGTGTAAAACTGGCCCTACTATACTTACTGGAATTGGGTTTGTTGGGTAAAGAGAAAAAACTCAAAGTCGACACGATGTTATGGGGTATCGTTGATGATTGGCCCACATTCAATAGTTATGACTGGGGCTCTCTCATTTTTTAACGTACACTCTGGGGGCTGAAAAAGGCCTTGATCATGGCGAAGGAAAAACGGAAAGGCACCATGGACCGGTATACTATCGTTGGATTTCCCCATGCGTTACAGGTACAAACATTATTTTACATAAATTTTACATACTTAGCTTTTATAATTAATTGTTTTTTCTTATGTATCATAGGTATGGGCATATGAAATAATATCAACCATAGATGGTTGTGTTGCAAAGAAAATAAGCGACGATGCTATACCCCGTATGTTACGATGGTCTTGCACACAATCTCCATCCGCCGATATTCTACAAGGTCAAGTGTTTGACTTACAAAAGGTATATCACATATACATAATAAATTTCTTATATTACATATTTATGTTGTTTGCACTTACTTTTATCGTTCTCAAATTTATAGATGAAAATAAAAGTGTTCCTTGAGCCAACAGAAGAGGAACGAGTATTCAAAGATGTGGTTAGGGGCGAACAGGAGTCACACCCCTGCAACTTGGGTATCAATGACTCATTGGGCCAAACATCAAATATGCCCATTGAGGATGAAGTGCCAGCAAAACTATCAAAGAAGAAAAGAAGTGGCTCGAAGAGGAAACATAAGTCCAAATCCATGACTTCGAAGGAGTACATGGACTTAAAGGAGCGAGTCACAAACTTGGAGCATGGCATGGAGCTGATGACATCTAGTATGGAGCGGATGACATCCAGTATTGCAGAGCTCAAGGTGATGTTATCAAGGGTCTTAAAAGGCCTTGGCCTTTCGGAACAGGTATGCAATTTTATTATACATTTAAAGAGGTTTGTGTTCAACAATATATGGATGTTTTTTCAAACTTTATTTTCTAAATACAGGATGGTGAAGCAAAGGTTGAAGAAAATGAAAAAACAAAGGTGGATGATGTTGTGGGCACACCGATAATTCAAAGGATGGAAGAAGATTTGCCCAAAACTGAAATGCCGAGCACACCGTCATGGTTGAAAATGCCAAGGGATGACTACGGGGCGGATGAACATGAAGTACAAGATGTAAGCAAACACGATGTATCGGTCGTGGTGAGTGCCCCTGTTAATGAGATCCCGACCCAAAATACTTCAACCAGGGATCACACGGAGTCGGATGTGATGAAGATATCACCATTCAAAGTCATACGTCCGTATGTTCGCGTTGCACGTAAGAAGCGTGCAAGCGTTCATATTTCTACTCCCTTTACGACCCTAGGTAAACGGCCTAAGGTTTCCAACATTGTTCAACCATTAACGGAGGATGCAAATGTGTACAACCCAATGCACAGCATACCAAAAAGCGAGTTGGAAAGGCTCAGGCAATGGATCACCAACAAGAAAACGAACAGTGATTTGTGGGACACAATCATTGGGAAAAAAACAAAGACATTTTTTAAAGACTTGTTCATGTGTCGACATTGGCTGAGTGATGAGGTAAATTACTATTTTGGTACCATTAGTAGGTTATTTAATTTTGGTATTAAATATGGTGTATTTTTTTATACAGCACCTAGACACGATCTTCCTATTTATTCGCTTGAAGCTGAAGGCCAATGAAAACTTATGTTCAGAGAACTTTACAACTACGGACACGGTGTTCATGGTATGTGCATTTGATTAAACCATTTTTAAATGTATATATGTTTATCATATTCACTAATATATGTGTGTGCAGCGCCATCTACAAGCAAAGTGGCCCCTATATCAACAGTGCATCGAGGAGAAGCGTGCATTCGATTGGCAAGCTGAGTACCGATTGGTTGATTATGTCATCGGAAGTAACCCTGACTTCAAGGATGCATGGGTCGACGTTGATACTGTGTATGCACCGTTCAACGTAAAGGGAAGCCACTGGGTGCTGATTTTCTTTGATTTAATACAGTGTGAGATCAAAGTATGGGATTCCCTCTCATCATACACCACGATCGAGGAGATGACAACGATGTTGGAGCCAGTGCGAACTTTGGTACCATTAATATTGCAATGTACCGGTTTTTTCACAAGGCGAGGTGGAGAGTCTAAACATACAGAACCTTGGCCCATTGTAATGGTAGAGTCGGCTCCAGTTCAGAATAATTGTTGTGATTGTGGTGTATTCACCGTTAAAGTTTTTGAATACGTTGTAACTGGTTCTGATTTTGTAATTTTATGTCAGGCAAACATGTCATATTTTAGAAAACAGTTGGCTTTCCAACTATGGACAAATACTCCGATGTATTAAGTGACCAATACTTCAATATATATTATAATGTGAATTTCAATATATTGAGTACATTTTTTGGATGTCAAGAAGCTTGTTCATTATTAATTGTCATGTTTTCTAGGTGCGAGAAAACTACGAGAAAACAAACATAATGCAAAGTACCAACTTTGATATATTGGAGTGTTTTTTAGGTACGATGAACTACGACGAAAAAAAGTTTTTTTAAAAGTACCCTTTTTTTTTTTTTTTTTTTTTGCTTTGTAGGTGCATGAAACTGCAAGAAAAAAAAACAGAATGCAAAGAAAACTAGAATGCAAAAGTAATCAATTGTACACTAAGATAAAATAGAATAATTAATATAACAAATGTGTTCAATACTACAACATGTTAATATAACTAAAGCGTTCAACATAACAAGCAAGTGGTCCATTAATCTCGCATTTTACTTTTCGGCATATGCAATAGGATTACGACATGTCAATCTATTATGGCCCCGCTTGTCGCATCTGCCACATTTATGCAATATGGGAGTTTCACCACTTGATGGGATTCTCTTTCTTTGGCGCCGACCAACCCTAGCCACTACTTTGGGGGGTAAGACCTCCATTTCCACATAGTCTATAGGTGTCTTCCACTCCGAGGCATTACCGATTGGATAAATAGGCTCTGCATAAGCAGCCAACAAACAGTCATTAGTATAATAGTGATGACATAAACTATATACACTTATACTCCGAGCTCTTGCTGCAGCAATTGCATGGGCACATGGTAATTGCTCTAGTTGAAACTCCTTACAACTACACTCCCGAGTATTAAGGTCAACAGTCTCTTCGTCATCCATATCCTTCACTTGTAGTTGATAACAATCAATTGAATCAACCTTCATTGTTAAAGAATGCTCTTGGATGTTATCTACAATTCCTTCTGCCCACTTCGTCAAGATGGATGTAACTTTTGAAGCTTCATCTCGACGCTCCCAAAACCACCTTTGTAGTAAAGCTCTCAAATGTTCAACAAATGCGGCAATTGGTCATTCTCTGGGTTCTTTCAAAAGAGCATTCATGCTCTCTGCTATATTAGTAGTCATCATATTGTAACGCCTCCTTGGACAATGCATACGTGCCCAACGTGAAAGGCCAACATCTTCCAAATACTTTCCTACACCATTATCAAATGCTAGAATGCGGCCCCATAATTCTTGAAATTTTGACTCACGATATGCTCTTGAAGCATTACAAAACAAATGCTCTATTGTTTCATTCTTGAATTTCTTATTCAAATTTTCTCTCAAATGTTGCACACAAAGACCGTGAAATGCATTGGGAAATACCGAAGCAATGGACTTTGCTATGCTTTTATTTCGATCTGATACAAAAACCAAATCATTAACTTCACCTATGGCACCTTTTAACTTTTCCAAGAACCATTTTACCGAATCATCACCTTCTCTATCTACAATTCCGTATGCAAGGGGAAAATCTGATTATTACCATCTAAGCAAGTGGCAATTATCAAAGTACCCCTATATTTACACTTCAAAAAAGTTCCATCCATAACAATAACATGTCGCATGCAATTTAAAAATCCTCGAACACATGGACCTAATGCCATAAAAAGATATTTGAAGAAACGCCCATCTTCAAGTTCAATGTCATAAAATGTACCTGGATTTGCCAGTTTAAGTGCTTCACCATACCTACGCAATAGATTATATGACTCTTTCGGTGATCCACGTACTCGCATATATGCATTTTCTCTAGCACGCCACGTTTTTTCATAACTCATATTTATACCATAATCTTGTCTCATGTCTTCTATGATGTCTCGTGGTTTGTATTGACGACCAATTCCCTTGAATTTTGATTTTATTATTTCCCCAACTACCCAAGATTTTGCTTGTCTATGGTCATGGTTCAAAATATCAAGTGAACATGAATGAACATTTACATACTTTGAAATCTTGAATATGTCTGAACCCTTCAATTTGACTGCCCGTAGTCTCCATTTACAATTATCATCAACACATCTAACATAAAGAATCTCCTTGGTAGACTTCTTTACCCTAAATTCAAAGTTCTTTTTCATTGCCATCACACTTAATTTCATGGATAAGTCCTTCTTGCCAAAAAATATTTGTCCAACCTCCAACTCGTCATTTGTAGAGTTTCCTTCCGACCAAATATTTGTATTCATGCATGTCCTTTGGCTACTTGATTGACATTCAACAACACGTTTTCTTTTACAATATTTTGAAGTACTTCTTTCCTGTGGGATGTCATAGGATTCATAAGTAAAGTTCTTGGCCTCATCAAACTCCATTGCAAAGTTATCTTCTTTTGAATCATGTGATTCCCATATGGAGCTCTCATTTATGGCATCACCTAAGCCAACTTGAACTACATTATCATCTAATGTTGCATGCACTGGAATTGAAACAGTTGTGTTCTTAACTTGATTGCTCCCAGCAACAGATTTATTACCTTCAACATGTAAATCTTTGGCTGAGGTAAAATCTTTGTTCCTAGGTTCAAATGAGATGTACAGGGGGACTTCAAACAAATTTTCACCCATAAGATAAAATTTCAAATCACGGTCATTACTAATCTCAAATGGAGGAGTTTGATTTTCAGATTTTATCTCATATATGCATCTCATTTTGATATTAAACTCTTTAGGGTCAACTTCGGTGAGAGCATATGTTTCAACCACTAAATCGTTGTGCGTGATTTCTTTACTTACGACAACACCTTTCAACAAACCCCCTTCATATTTTCTTCCTTTGTCATCCCACACTCCACCATAACGAACTAACACACGAACATGGGTCATTCTTGAATTATAACAAAGTCTTTAATTCCTACAACCAAAAAAAAAAAACGAAATGAGGCAAGATAGAGGAAGAAAGACTATAATAAAAGCTTCAATTAACAATTTATGGCTAAACATTCCACAACAACTACTATTTGCATTATTTTTTTTTCCTCATAATTTATCGTACTCACAAAACAATGCAACAAAATAAGGATGAAGCCCATAATTAAAGTACCAAGAAAGCAACTATTTATTGCTAAACACTCAAAATAACAATAGTAAAAATTCAATATAAATATAAAAAAAAATTGATCATAGTTAAAAGCTTTTGCATTCTTCTTTTTTTTCATTCTTAGGATTTCATACTTATAAATCAAAGCAAGAAAAAGCACAAACCAAAATAACAACTAAATATTCATACTCAACTACCTTATACCAACAAAAAAAAAAAAACAAATAAACTACACACCTTTTGTTCCTCATTCAACAAAGTAAATATAAGCACATTTTTGTATCAACAAAAAATATAAAAGTGTGAAGAAAGTTTCTCAAGCCTACCCAAAGAGATATTTCAAGAAATTGAGCTTTTTTTTTTCAACAAATTTTTCTGCTGCCGCCGCCGCCGATACTGCCGCCGTCGCCGATGCTGTCGCCTCCGCCTGTGCTGTCCGCCGCCGCCGATGCTGTTCACTGCCGCCTGCTGTTCAAATGCTTGGATGAAGGAAGAAGAAGGAATATGAGGGAAGAATGAGAAGTTTTCGTGAGATGCAGAAACAAAAAACTGAAGTTTGGTATTTTTTTAAGAAGGGCAAATTTGTAATTTCATTGCCCCAAAAGTCCTATTTGTCTTCAAAATTAAAACAGATCCCAAATCTCTTTAATACCCCTAAATTTGTCCTATTTTTTACAATTTCCCAAATTGCATTTTGTTTAAATAACTTTTTACAAAAATTTAAAGAAAGTTTGAAAGTTGAAGATCCAAAATATGATTTATGTTCTAAATCTTTAAAAAAAACCAAGTAATTACCAAACAAATAATATTCCTTTTTTAGGAAAAGGGAAAAAAATTCTATTCAATATGCCCTCATATTGTGGGGGTTGAATAATAAATTTCTGTTAATCACATCATTAATTTAAATTAATAAAAAAAAATATATATTGATAAATTTGAGACTAATCACAACTTTACACGTGTCTTCAAATTAAATTAAAAGACAAGAAAAGTTATCAAATCAAATAATGCCACCTATCCAATATTGATCCATTAGGCAACTTAAGTTAATCCAATCAAATTATGTCATGTGATAGTTGTACTTGAAACTAATTTAGTAAGAGATCACTAAAAATATATTAGGGCAAATTTGAATAATCTAAGCCTATTAAAAAAAAGAATTGTTTTAAGTCCAAAAATTGGACCCAAAGTTAAAAAGTCCAAGCCCATATGGTCCATCAAATTTTATAAATAGAGGAGGTCATCCCTCATTTGAGGACACTCAGATGAGTAAGAAATCAAGCATTCAGCCAATGAGTTCAGAGTCTCCAAAAGTCATAATTCAGAAGATTCAAGCTCAGTCAGAGAATCTAGAAAATTCAGAAGACCTAAGATTCAGAATTCAAAAGATTCAACGACGGGAAGACTTCGAGAACTTGATCGTCTCTTCATCAACTACAAGTTGGAGATTCAATCTCCCTTCGCCTGAGAACAAGCTTGGAAGCCCTCAGATCAAAGTCTATATTCTGAGAGAAAGCATCAGAGAAATATACATTAGAGATTATAACACTACTACAAAATCAATAAAATCAAGTTCATTTCCACGACATCAAATTTCTTCGTAATCTCATGTGAATAGTGAGATTAAAAAAGAAGAAATATATATATATATATATATATATATAAGAAAAATGAAAGTAAAGCAGCAACTCATCATCACCCTACAACCTAGATGACTTAATTGAAAAAAGAAACTGATAGGGGGTGTTTGGCCCATGGTTTTGAGTTTGAATGATTTTGGATTTCAAACTCAAAACCATGTTTGACCCAATGTGTTTAAAATCCTTGATTTTGAAATATAACCCTATGGGGTTACACTCCAAACCCATAGTTTCTCTTTCTTCCATAAAATTGGTGGGGCTCACTATTTTTCTCTTTATTTTTATCATATTTTGGTGGGACCCACCATTTCTCTATCTATTTTTCTCATAATTGTAGTAGATTTCACCACTTCTCTATCCATTTTCCTCATAATTCTTTTCATTTAGCTATACTTAATTAACAATAGTTTTACTTTTATATATAATTTTATTATGTTAAGATTAATATATATATATATATATATATATATATATATATATATATATATATATATATATATATATATATATATATATATATATATATATATATATATATATATATATATATATATATATATATATTTTAGACAACTTACTCATATAAATATTTTAAAAATAGCATTTAATTTTAAGTTAACGTATTAAAATTAAAAAATATATTTTTTATTTTCAAATTAACAATATTCAAAGTAGCAAAAATAAATGGTATTTTATTTTATGTAGACATTGATTGTCATGGTATGTTTCTTTATGTTGTTCATGCTTTTGTATCTTATTTTCAAACTTTGTATCCTTATGTTTGAACTCATAACCGTGAACATTGCAATGTTATGTTTTCCCTCTTCTTAATGGAACCAATGTTTTGATTGTTAGAAACAATTTTCTTATTATTATACTATAACATGCTCTATTCAAAAGTCTTTAAAAAAAAGTGACCCAAGTTACACAAATGGTCCTACAATTAAAAAGACATCCATTAGAAAATTAGGGGAAAAAAAAAGAACAAAGTAGCAAAGGAAAAAACAAAAACTATATAATCCGAGGTTCATAACACTGCACCTCAAATACAACTTTATGATTCTCAGGCTTCCAAACCCTGCACTCCAAACATTATTTTCTGATTTTCGGGCTTCAGAACCTCCCCAAACAAACCCCTTAGGATTCTGATTATGAAACCGTGGGCCAAACGCCCCCACAAAGATTTAAAAATGTGAAGACAAAACTATTGATTTTACTCTTAAAAAAAACCCTCAACTTTTTTCCTACAGAGGGAAGAAAGACCACTGATTTTTAGGTGGGTTGAGAAAGCTTTTAACCATACTTGAAGTTCTAAGTTTTAAATTTCTGTCAACATGTTAATATTTTCATTGATATTTCTATATATCTATGGGTTCAACATCCAACATGAGAGTGAATTGACATTTCTGGTGTACAATAGAAAAGTCAATGAAATATAACCAAAATATCAACAAAATAACATTAATGTGGACCTAATACTAATAATAAGATATTTAAACTTGTTTTAAAAGGTGAAATAGTTATTTGTTAATTTAAATATTTTTATATTTTAAATTATTTTAGAAATATCCATCGACATCAAAATTATGTCAATATTTTCATGGACATCTCCATAAAATTAAGACCTCAACATTTCTATCGAGATTGACATTAAAACCTTGGGTTCTATATAAATTAGGGTTTTTTACATGAATAACCTACTAAATAGACTCATTTTACATAGTTAACCTAAACCCACTATTTTTTACAAGTTTAGCCAACGAGCCTTAATTTTTTACATAAAAGTTAATATCCAATTACTATTAAGTCATCTTCCCTTATATGACAGTTATTAAAAAAAAGGAAAAAGATTGAAAATACAAATATGGAATATCCCACGATTTTAGGGGTTTTTTTTTCCATTTATCTCTTATGTTCTCACGATTTTGTTCCATAGTTGTAGCATTTGACTCACACTAAATGTAACTTCCAACCATCCATTCCCCTCATTTCACAGAAAAGTGTCTTCCAATTATTATTTTTATTTTTATTTTTTTGAATTTGTCTATTAAAGTAAATTATTTTAATATATTTACTTCCATTTTAAAAATCATATTTAACTCTATACTTACCTCATGTATACCATGTACACCAATTTTTGGTTTGCTCATTGTATATACTAGTTTTTTTTTTGTTATATATATATATAGTCGCAAATACAACAATAAGAGTGATAATATTAAATTTATTTATATCCATAATTTCATCTCAATACCTATAACAAATTTCATCATATACACTCGGTATATTTAGTTATTTGCAAATATATACTCGGTATATTTTTGTTCGTCACTGCCATCATCTATTCTACCTATTATGAATTTTGTCATATACACTCAGTAGACATATTTGGGTATATATACATATATTTTTTCAAAAAAGAAAAACAAAATTGTATACAAAATATATAACTCATATTATTAAATATACTCAACCATTTAGGAAATATATACATTGTATGTAACAACTACGCAACCACAAAGAACTCTATTGTTTCATGAGATATTTTGTTTATCTGTACATTTCATATACAAATCACTATTACATTGAATACCGTATATGTTTAATAGAGTAAAAAGTGCTTATTTTCACTAATTTAGCTATGAATGTTCAGTATGTATTGAAGTATGTTTGACAATATGTTATGCAATATATTGTATAGTCACACTTGTACATCAATATGTATATATGAAATATGATGGTTTTGAGCTAAAGTTAATAAAAACTACATTGACCGATGACACTTGGTATATTAAATAGAATAAGGAGTATTTATATGTGTGTGTGTGTGTTTCGCCCTTATGTATATATGATATATATTAGGTGATGGCTAAAGTAAAATTCACTGGGAAAAGTGAAAATAGATGGAGAAGTCAAAGAATATTCGGTAGTTTTAGCAGAAAAGCATAAAAAAAGGAAATGAAAATGACATTGTCAAAATTTATTATGAGGTATGTAATATGTAATAAATGAGTTAATATATGTAATCATGGTATGTAAAACAATATATAATGGAATGTACCATAATTATGGATATAATATATTGCATGGTATATATTATATTATTAAATATACTATATATTGAATATACTATGGAATGTTTGAATTTTATTACGATATATGAATATATGAGTCAAAACAAATATATATGATAATTGCATGGTATATTTACATGCCAATATACATTTTATATTCTCATAACAAAGGAAAAAGTGTAAATATAGATTTCTGCAGTGAATAAAACAAACAAAATTATTCGAACAACAACAATGAAATTCATACCCATTATTCGATATAATAGAAAGCTGGAAAAAAATATTGAATTTTTTGGTAGCTGACTAAGGGATTATTTAAGTAAAAGGAAACTTACTGGCTGGACATTCAGAGAAGATGACTGACGGCAAGATTGAAATCCAATGGGTGTAAAAAACAAGGGAACCAAAAGGAAAAAGAAAAAAATGGTTTCTGAAAAATAGGTGAACAAAATGGCTGGATGATGACAAAGATGAAAAAGTAAAACACAAAAATCATGGTAAATTTCATGCCATTAATTGCTAAAATCATGGGATGAAAAATACTATATAAAAATAATTTTATGTCATTAATTGCTAGAATGTGGGAGTTGATGAAAAATATTATATAAAAAATAATAATCTTTATTATTAATATACACATTAATTAAAGAAAGAGAAACAAGAATAAATGGCATAATGAACCGAATTTGCACATTAAATCTAGATTTGAAACTTTTTCAAATCTTTGTATATTTATGAAAATACGTATATTTAAACTAATTATTTATGTAAAAATTCCTATAAATTATATATATGGTTTTTAGTTTTTATACTTTTAATCGTACTTCTATTTTGGTTCTTATACTTTTAAAGTCATATTGAGATTAAAGATTACTTAAATATCCATGCATATAATGTATTGTAGTAGAAATTTAATGTGACAAATTATTTATGAATAAATCAAATGAGCTTTGGGTATTGACAGTTTTTCTTATCTAACGT
This sequence comes from Trichosanthes truncata, assembly GCA_033996785.1. Lineage (NCBI taxonomy): Eukaryota > Viridiplantae > Streptophyta > Magnoliopsida > Cucurbitales > Cucurbitaceae > Trichosanthes > Trichosanthes truncata. Next base: position 36,994,247 of record JAWPNB010000004.1, on the reverse strand, counting down.
CATAAGTTATTTATAAATTTTTAAAATGAGTTATGTGAAGCGACATTAAATTTTAGTAACTTAGGGGAATGGGAAACTATATTGACCGAGAAACATTAATTTGGATTGAATTTTGAAGACATTATTTTAGTTAAAAAGTATAAAAAATTATTTGGGTGATGTTATGTTTGAAGCACAATTGGATAATGTTTAGTGACTCTTTCGTGACTACTTTTTCTTTCTTTTTTTTTTTTGTTGGTAGTGGATAATGACCCTTAGATTTATGTGACTCATTTTCGAGTGCAACCATAAATAATTTGATAGGTTAAATTTTTGTTACTCTTTAACCAATAACAATAATATATGGTAAACCTGGATAACAATAATATACGGTAAGCCTCAATCAAATGAAAAGGATGAAAAATTAAATTTTTAGGAGTATAATGACAAACCTTAAAATAATTAAAGTATAATCCACCTGATAGTGATACTATCTAAACTATTTATAATTTTGTTTTTATGCACAAAGGTCTTTTTTTTAATTAAAAAAAAAGTATAGACACTAGAAATGTGTTTTTTTAATGGAAAACAATTAATCAATACCTCCCTTTTTTTTCTTTTGTTTTTTTACTATATGCATGGTGAGTTATTTAAACTTCTGGCTTCTTAGTCGATAGTACATATTTTATGTCAGTCGAACTATGTTATACTCATCTTGACAATCAATACTTTCCATTTAGTTTAAGAGTTTTATTACTTCATTGTCTCTCTAGTATGAGATTATACGCTCGAGCATAGATCAACTCCTATTCATGCATGTACCCTCATCTAAGAAGTTAGACGTTCGAATCCTCCATCTAATAAGATTTAAAAGAAAAAATGACATCAACCCTAAATCGGTTTAGGGATAAAAATTGATTTTTTTTTAATAGTATTTTAAGTGGAATGCTTTGAAAACAATAAGAAATGCTTTTCTAGAGAAATTTGAATATTTTCTAGAATCAGTTTTCGACAGAAAGCCAATAAAGACGGAAGATTTTGAGAAAATTTTCATTCAGAGCCCAAAATTCCTTGAAGTTCCCAAAATCATATGGCTGCGAGAAAATTAGGAGTTGGAAAGGAACTCGATGGGTCCAAATCCTTATCAGAAGTGGTTTTCGATTTTGCTTCCTCAAATGCAAACCAATCTTCAGCGGACAATTCAATGGCGTTTGTCGCATTATCTGCGCAAGCCGAAGGATCTGACTATGGATATTTTCTCAGGTAACCAACTCAGACTCTGCCACTTTGCACTATTCAGATTTCCACTCACAAACAGAGAATCCAAACCAGAAGTTTAATGGGGTTATTTTTTCCTGGCTGAATTTGATCCACGAATCTCATTGTTCTGTATTGGATTGGAAAATTGGGTGAAAGATTAATTAATTAGGATTGTTGATGAGATATTGGATGGTATCACTATCAGTTGGATTATCCATCCTTTTTGTTTTATCTTGGGTATGAATTTTAAATCTCGTTGAAATGTAAAATGAACTGTTGGAATTTATTAACAAAAACAAGTCATAATTATTCAAGAATAAAGGCATACAATTCAAGAACAATTATGAAAAGATTTATAAAAGGATCTAAGCATGGAAGAAAACTAAAACTAAAGAAGATCAGAATTACCTGTAACCTTTAGACAGTTGAATCTGTAAATTTTGTGGTTTGTGGTCTTCCTCAACTATGCAACCTAGACCAAGATGGGCAATTCTCTCTATCAGATGGGGAATAGGAGGCTAAAGAGGCATAGTGTATTGGAGACCATAACCCTGTTATTTATAAGTTGATCCTAGGGTTTCCCATAATGCCCTAGGATCAATGAGCTAGTTTCTGCTTAGCAAGCCACACCACTATATTGGAAGTCTTGGGCCCATAATCAAGACCACACAATATGCCCATTAAATAGCCTAAATATAATTGTCATTTAATTTGTTACCCACATATGAATTAATTATCAAATTAATTCCAACAATCTCCCACTTGGGTAACAATTTCCTTATTAACAATTATTAATTTATTCTTTAGTGAAAAACTTAATGCTATTTTAAAAGAAACTTCCTTTTAATCACAATCCGGTTCATTTTGTATACCAATGAGGAACCAAGGCGGCTTTTGTCACATATATAGTCACAACTCAACCTTCAATGATCACCACACCAAATATACTTAATGACATGGATCAAGTGTGGAAAAGCAGCATGGAAATTACATGCAATGTGATCTAAACATGCCTATTTCCAACTGGTCCTACTTTATTCTTTAAAGAGATCAAACTGTACTCTTTCTAGCCTTATGTTAAACTACAATTAGAAAGAAAGTTAAGGCATACAATTCAAGAACAATTATGAAAAGATTTATAAAAGGATCTAAGCATGGAAGAAAACTAAAACTAAAGAAGATCAGAATTACCTGTAACCTTTAGACAGTTGAATCTGTAAATTTTGTGGTTTGTGGTCTTCCTCAACTATGCAACCTAGACCAAGATGGGCAATTCTCTCTATCAGATGGGGAATAGGAGGCTAAAGAGGCATAGTGTATTGGAGACCATAACCCTGTTATTTATAAGTTGATCCTAGGGTTTCCCATAATGCCCTAGGATCAATGAGCTAGTTTCTGCTTAGCAAGCCACACCACTATATTGGAAGTCTTGGGCCCATAATCAAGACCACACAATATGCCCATTAAATAGCCTAAATATAATTGTCATTTAATTTGTTACCCACATATGAATTAATTATCAAATTAATTCCAACAATCTCCCACTTGGGTAACAATTTCCTTATTAACAATTATTAATTTATTCTTTAGTGAAAAACTTAATGCTATTTTAAAAGAAACTTCCTTTTAATCACAATCCGGTTCATTTTGTATACCAATGAGGAACCAAGGCGGCTTTTGTCACATATATAGTCACAACTCAACCTTCAATGATCACCACACCAAATATACTTAATGACATGGATCAAGTGTGGAAAAGCAGCATGGAAATTACATGCAATGTGATCTAAACATGCCTATTTCCAACTGGTCCTACTTTATTCTTTAAAGAGATCAAACTGTACTCTTTCTAGCCTTATGTTAAACTACAATTAGAAAGAAAGTTAAGGCATACAATTCAAGAACAATTATGAAAAGATTTATAAAAGGATCTAAGCATGGAAGAAAACTAAAACTAAAGAAGATCAGAATTACCTGTAACCTTTAGACAGTTGAATCTGTAAATTTTGTGGTTTGTGGTCTTCCTCAACTATGCAACCTAGACCAAGATGGGCAATTCTCTCTATCAGATGGGGAATAGGAGGCTAAAGAGGCATAGTGTATTGGAGACCATAACCCTGTTATTTATAAGTTGATCCTAGGGTTTCCCATAATGCCCTAGGATCAATGAGCTAGTTTCTGCTTAGCAAGCCACACCACTATATTGGAAGTCTTGGGCCCATAATCAAGACCACACAATATGCCCATTAAATAGCCTAAATATAATTGTCATTTAATTTGTTACCCACATATGAATTAATTATCAAATTAATTCCAACAATCTCCCACTTGGGTAACAATTTCCTTATTAACAATTATTAATTTATTCTTTAGTGAAAAACTTAATGCTATTTTAAAAGAAACTTCCTTTTAATCACAATCCGGTTCATTTTGTATACCAATGAGGAACCAAGGCGGCTTTTGTCACATATATAGTCACAACTCAACCTTCAATGATCACCACACCAAATATACTTAATGACATGGATCAAGTGTGGAAAAGCAGCATGGAAATTACATGCAATGTGATCTAAACATGCCTATTTCCAACTGGTCCTACTTTATTCTTTAAAGAGATCAAACTGTACTCTTTCTAGCCTTATGTTAAACTACAATTAGAAAGAAAGTTAAGGCATACAATTCAAGAACAATTATGAAAAGATTTATAAAAGGATCTAAGCATGGAAGAAAACTAAAACTAAAGAAGATCAGAATTACCTGTAACCTTTAGACAGTTGAATCTGTAAATTTTGTGGTTTGTGGTCTTCCTCAACTATGCAACCTAGACCAAGATGGGCAATTCTCTCTATCAGATGGGGAATAGGAGGCTAAAGAGGCATAGTGTATTGGAGACCATAACCCTGTTATTTATAAGTTGATCCTAGGGTTTCCCATAATGCCCTAGGATCAATGAGCTAGTTTCTGCTTAGCAAGCCACACCACTATATTGGAAGTCTTGGGCCCATAATCAAGACCACACAATATGCCCATTAAATAGCCTAAATATAATTGTCATTTAATTTGTTACCCACATATGAATTAATTATCAAATTAATTCCAACAATCTCCCACTTGGGTAACAATTTCCTTATTAACAATTATTAATTTATTCTTTAGTGAAAAACTTAATGCTATTTTAAAAGAAACTTCCTTTTAATCACAATCCGGTTCATTTTGTATACCAATGAGGAACCAAGGCGGCTTTTGTCACATATATAGTCACAACTCAACCTTCAATGATCACCACACCAAATATACTTAATGACATGGATCAAGTGTGGAAAAGCAGCATGGAAATTACATGCAATGTGATCTAAACATGCCTATTTCCAACTGGTCCTACTTTATTCTTTAAAGAGATCAAACTGTACTCTTTCTAGCCTTATGTTAAACTACAATTAGAAAGAAAGTTAAGGCATACAATTCAAGAACAATTATGAAAAGATTTATAAAAGGATCTAAGCATGGAAGAAAACTAAAACTAAAGAAGATCAGAATTACCTGTAACCTTTAGACAGTTGAATCTGTAAATTTTGTGGTTTGTGGTCTTCCTCAACTATGCAACCTAGACCAAGATGGGCAATTCTCTCTATCAGATGGGGAATAGGAGGCTAAAGAGGCATAGTGTATTGGAGACCATAACCCTGTTATTTATAAGTTGATCCTAGGGTTTCCCATAATGCCCTAGGATCAATGAGCTAGTTTCTGCTTAGCAAGCCACACCACTATATTGGAAGTCTTGGGCCCATAATCAAGACCACACAATATGCCCATTAAATAGCCTAAATATAATTGTCATTTAATTTGTTACCCACATATGAATTAATTATCAAATTAATTCCAACAATCTCCCACTTGGGTAACAATTTCCTTATTAACAATTATTAATTTATTCTTTAGTGAAAAACTTAATGCTATTTTAAAAGAAACTTCCTTTTAATCACAATCCGGTTCATTTTGTATACCAATGAGGAACCAAGGCGGCTTTTGTCACATATATAGTCACAACTCAACCTTCAATGATCACCACACCAAATATACTTAATGACATGGATCAAGTGTGGAAAAGCAGCATGGAAATTACATGCAATGTGATCTAAACATGCCTATTTCCAACTGGTCCTACTTTATTCTTTAAAGAGATCAAACTGTACTCTTTCTAGCCTTATGTTAAACTACAATTAGAAAGAAAGTTAAGGCATACAATTCAAGAACAATTATGAAAAGATTTATAAAAGGATCTAAGCATGGAAGAAAACTAAAACTAAAGAAGATCAGAATTACCTGTAACCTTTAGACAGTTGAATCTGTAAATTTTGTGGTTTGTGGTCTTCCTCAACTATGCAACCTAGACCAAGATGGGCAATTCTCTCTATCAGATGGGGAATAGGAGGCTAAAGAGGCATAGTGTATTGGAGACCATAACCCTGTTATTTATAAGTTGATCCTAGGGTTTCCCATAATGCCTTAGGATCAATGAGCTAGTTTCTGCTTAGCAAGCCACACCACTATATTGGAAGTCTTGGGCCCATAATCAAGACCACACAATATGCCCATTAAATAGCCTAAATATAATTGTCATTTAATTTGTTACCCACATATGAATTAATTATCAAATTAATTCCAACAATCTCCCACTTGGGTAACAATTTCCTTATTAACAATTATTAATTTATTCTTTAGTGAAAAACTTAATGCTATTTTAAAAGAAACTTCCTTTTAATCACAATCCGGTTCATTTTGTATACCAATGAGGAACCAAGGCGGCTTTTGTCACATATATAGTCACAACTCAACCTTCAATGATCACCACACCAAATATACTTAATGACATGGATCAAGTGTGGAAAAGCAGCATGGAAATTACATGCAATGTGATCTAAACATGCCTATTTCCAACTGGTCCTACTTTATTCTTTAAAGAGATCAAACTGTACTCTTTCTAGCCTTATGTTAAACTACAATTAGAAAGAAAGTTATTCAGAGTACAAAAAACAATTCATCTTCCTTATTCTGCAGAAAACAAAACTTTGTGTCTACTTAAGGAAAAGCAAACTCCCACTCAATTGACATACCATAATTTTCACACCTGTATGAGCATTATGCTCCTAAAATTTTGTGTGAAAATTCTTAATGAGTGGATCCGCAATGATGGATTTGTATTCCTTTAGACACAAGAAAAACTCTGAATTTTCTTTATCAATTAAAGCTTATAATTCTCATATAAAAGCTTCTATTGTTGTAATATGGAAAAACAAATTCTTGTCAAGATAACTTAATGACAAGATTAAAAAAAAAATTATGAGTTTATTGCCACAGAAAATGCTATGAACACAAACTTAAATTGTGAAATCCACTATTTGTCACTCATATGACAATAGTACCTTTTAACCAATTAGTGAACATAGTCTTAAAAGTGCATCTTGTTGGCAACTCATTATCAAAATCAAATTGCCTTATGATCTCTACTTTATTTGATTAGGATAAGTGAGCATGTATCCTTTGTTAAGTACCTTAAAACTTTTTTTTTTTTTTTATAGATCCAACTAAGAGTTATCAAAAATTGCCTTTTATTCTTGATATGAATAGTGAAGCGGAAGCGTCTGTCTTTTGAGCATGAAACTCTTCATCTCTTTATTCAATGGACTTTTATTAAGATTGATCTTGTCTTCTTTAATGAGTACCCTAATGCATAATCCTTTATGCTAGAAAACTTGAAAAACTTTTTTGGACCCTTTTGTGACATCTCAATATTACTTGAGATTGATCTCACAATATCAATTCACAATATAAAAGATATGTCCATATAAGTTTTTCATCTTGTATCATAGTCTTACTATGTCAGAGACATATTATACTAGGAAAGTAAATTTACGCCCACTAAATCTGTAATTCATAATTATCACTCTTATCTACCTCAAGACCCTATGTGATAACTATTTTGTGGAACTTATGAAATTACAGATAAAAAATCCTTATTGAGATCAAAGATAAATTTTAACCTTTGACACTTTGTGTCACTGAATCAAAAGTTCAAACTTTACAAGTTTCAACTTCATAGAGCATACAATTGAGAAATCAATTCTTATATTCATCTAACATAACTCTAAGAAAAAAGAGTTCAATAAGTGTTGTTATAAACTTACAAGAATTGAAACCATAATAACTAGACAAACCTTATATCTCTCAACATTTTCTTTTAAAGGCAATAAGACAAGTTACCAAATATCATTGTTGTCCACCGTTTCACCTAATTATTTATGATATCAATTCTCTTTTTTTAAGAGATAAGTCTTTTGTTTCACTTTAGGAGAATTTAATGGAATCTTTTTTTTTTTAACTTTTAAGTCAAACTTACAACCTTATAAATGTAATTTTCTTATCCCTTGTGATTACTTTAATAACACTCTTAATAATGTTGAGTTTGTTTTACTTAAATGAGGAGAACCTTTACTAATGTTATCACAAAGAGAAAACAACTCAAATTTTCTTTTCTTAAAGACAACATTCCTCATTTTATCTTCCCCTCAAACTCAACATTCTTATGAAACCTTAAGATCTCATTCAAATAAACTTTCAAGTGGAAATTAATTTTAAAAAATCATGAAAATGACCAGTGTACCTAGAGTCACAACTAATAATCTTTAAGTCCAAGTTTTCTTTATTGACCTTCAAGACCAAATTTTAATTGGACATCCCTTTATGCAAAACCTAATGTTAAGCTTTTGCTTAACCTTGAATTGCTAGAGATTCAGTTGTTGCTTTATTGGTACACTACTTAAGCCTTATGTTGCAATCTTGAGTGATTTTCTCAAAGAAACTGAGTTCAAAGAAGAGTGATATTTGTCTTTCTTCTTACTACATCTTTATGAACTTTGAATCATTCTATAAGCAACACATTTCTTATGTTTACCTGAAAAAAAAATGTATTACTTAGGAGTTGGGCAAAATGCCCTAGATCTTCTCTTCTTAATCCATCATATTTGCATAATGTTTCACCACTATAAACTGATCTATGGCTTTTAGGATATCCATAACTAAAGATTCTCCTATATATTAAATATGGGTACTTTCAATAAAAGTTTATTTCTTAGAACATTATACAATGTTGTTAAGCATTTTAGGGAGCCATATGGAATAGGCTATGAAAGACAGTGCTAAGATGTTGAAGCTCTCAATGCGACTTAATTTGACTATTTCATTATTGTCCCCTTAATTAAACCTAATACAAACTCAATGATCTATTAAATAAATAAAAAAACCAATCATCGATGAACAGAAGTACTAGAGTTCATTCAACACATATAAGTCTTGACATATAAACCAAACTAATTTTCTTCAAATCCAAAGTGAGAAGTCATATTTTCTTTATACATCATGTAATGATGTACTAGGAATACATTTTTCTTTATGCCCAAATTTTCTAAAAAATATTAGGGGAGGTCTGAATCCTAATTCTTAGTGATTTGGACTAATATGTTCCAAATGCAGCTTTGTGTCAACTTTAATTTCTTCCTTTAAGGAAATAGTTAATTGAGTACTTTTTGTCTTTTCATACTTAACTCATTTTTCCTAAACACACCGTCAAAGATGAACTCATTAAGAGTTCATTTATCCTTATGAGTGTCACAACTCATCGTACATTGACTATACAATGTCAAAAATGAGCATCAAATGCACAAGTCAATCATCGAACATTATAAATTTAGTGCATTTCATCCTTTAGTGTACTCCCTCATGTTCCTTTATTCTTCATTAAGACACATTCAACCAAAAGTTTACATGTCTCTCCCTTTATGTTCTTTTAGAACAATCCTAATCTTTTAAGGAACTTCCTAATTATTTCCTTATTACACATGATTCCCTTGAATATTGCAATTCATCGTCACAAAACTTATGCAATTAAGATGATTCCATTTTTCAAAGTCCCATTTAATCTTAAAGGGATGTTGCTAAGTGAAAAATAGAAGTGCTTCTATCTTTATCACAAGTTTTAAAAAAAAATGCAACTTAACCTAAAATATTCTTAAATCCAAGAATAAGGCAATGAAATAATATTTAACAATAACTCAATCAATAATAAAACATGCTCAGAATTTCATTAGTATTTATAAAAATACATTAGATTTAAACTTTATGAAGACAACAAGATACCAAACACAACATTGATAACCTTCCTTTGGGCCGACTATCAACTTGTAAACGGTACTCTCAACGTGAAGATGAAACATTGATAACCAATCCTGTCAAGTGAAAGTCTTCCTTTGGGCTGACAATCACTCACATGACATAACTTTATATTATCCATGTTCATCATCAACTAGCCACAAGTGTACCTGTTATTTGGCCAGACTGACGCCTTCCTTTGGGCTGACAATCAGAACGCATAAACAACAGACCCACAAACATCTAATTAATTCTGAAGATGTCAATATCAGAAATCAGAGGCTACTTTGGTAGCATGATCCATCAAACCAACACCAAGAAAAACCAGATTATTATGCAAAATATTTATCTTTAATTACTATTAATTTTATCTTCATGAAAATGAAATTACCAAAATCATTTTCAAAATTATGAATAATATCTTTACATGCATAATTTAATAATGGGAAAAAAGTCCTCAAAAATAAAAACTATAATTACCCCAAAAGAAACTTTATTGGTCTTTCAACTCACCTAACAATCATTGGGGCACCAAATTTAGAAATCAATAATCAAATATTAATAACTTATCCTTTTTAGATGATAGTCTTCTTTTGGGCCGACTAACATCCTTAAGAGCACAACCTTATGCTATTCACACTGATTATTGCATTTATATTTGTTGTTTGGCCAAATTGTAAACTTCCTTTGGGCTTATCACAATCCGCATAAGCAAAAAATACACTACATCTTTAGATGGTTCAATTTAGAAACATTCAAAAGAGATTAGACAAATTGTTCCAAGTACTTATAAACTTCCAATAGATACTTTAATAACCATTCTTTAATAAGCATAATAAAACAAATAAAACAAATAGTTTTCCCTACTTTATTATGCCAAACGAAATATATATATATATATATATATTAAAATTTTATTTATTAAAAATCTACAATAAAATAATATATATACACATATCTGTTATGCAAACCAAATGCATAGGAAGTTAGGAACTCAAGAATGTTGGTGGGCCAAGCCCACACAATCTCCAAATTGGAGATAGGGCACCCACTATAGGCGGCACTCTAGCATACGGATGAGTGCCTCAGCCGCAAGAACTTTTTTTTTTTTTTTTTTAATAATAAACTAGCAATCGTTTATCCATATAGCAGGAGATTAAATCTCCAAATTTCATATTAGAGCTTTTGTTAATTTGAACTTTGTTTCCTTGAGTCAAATGTGCATATAAAATGTATATAATGCATCCTTAATCTTTAATGATATAACTTGAATATATGAAAGCATTCAAAAAAAAAATATACTATTCAAAAGTTCAAGAAATTCACAAAACATATTGCAAATAAACCTTGAAAATCTTTTGAATCGAAAATTCATGAATAAAAAATGATAACAGGTTTGACAAAAAAAAACAAATTTAGTAATCCACCATGCATAAACTGCTCTGATACCACTTGTTGGAATTTATTAACAAAATTAAGTCATAATTATTCAAGAATAAAGGCATACAATTCAAGAACAATTATGAAAAGATTTATAAAAGGATCTAAGCATGGAAGAAAACAAAAACTAAAGAAGATCATAATTACCTGTAACCTTTAGACAGTTGAATCTGTAAATTTTGTGGTTTGTGGTCTGCCTCAACTATGCAACCTAGACCAGGATGGGCAATTCTCTCTATCAGATGGGGAATAGGAGGCTAAAGAAGCATAGTGTATTGGAGACCATAACCCTGTTATTTATAAGTTGATCCTAGGGTTTCCCATAATGCCCTAGGATCAATGAGCTGGTTTCTGCTTAGCAAGCCACATCACTATATTGGAAGTCTTGGGCCCATAATCAAGACCACACAATATGCCCATTAAATAGCCTAAATATAATTGTCATTTAATTTGTTACCCACATATGAATTAATTATCAAATTAATTCCAACATGAACTTCACCTTTGATAGGTTATCTAACTTGTCTCTGTTTATTTTTCATATTTATTAATACTCGTGATAGGGGAGAAGTGGAGCAGTTTTGAAGAATATTTGACTCTAATGTTTTTAGCCCTCGTTTGATAACCATTTGGTTTTTAATTTTTTGTTTTTGAAAAATTGTGCTTGTTTTTTCACAATTTCTTTTCAATGAAAAACAATTTCTTTTCAATAATTTTCATTGAAAGAGTTGAATTCTTAGCCAAATTCCAAAAGCAAAAGCAAACAAAAACAAGTTTTAAAAACTACTTTTTTTTTTCTTTTTAAAGTTGGAAACATTTGTAGAAAGTAGATAAGAAAATAAAGAAATTGATAGGTGGAAGTAGTGTTAATAAGCTCAATTTTCAAAAACCAAAAATTAAAAGCCAAATGGTTATCAAATGGGGCCTTGGTTTTGTTTTTCTAGCTTTTGTTGTTCATGGCATTGAATTTGAGCACAAAGTTGATGAAATGTTAACAGCATAAATCATTGAATGGATATAATAATACTGTTGATACTTGAGATCACGTTCTATTAGAATTTAGTTTGTATGTAATAAGTTTGAACACTCCATATGTGGAAGGTTTGATGTGAAGTGTGTTGGAATTTTCTTTTTAAAAGAAGCAAAAAAAATATCACAAAATGACCCTATGAAGCTTCATTGTCTCTTAGGATTGGCTTTCGGCCTTTTCTGTGCAGCTTAGGTGGAGGGCGAAGAAGGCCCCTTTCGGGACGTACCGTCCTTTTAAAAGAAGAGGAAGGTAATCAATCACTCTTTCTTTGAATCCAATGTGAGTTCTAATCTGCATAAAGACTACTACAAGTCATGTGTCTCCATGAGATCCCAAAGAACTCATGTCTTAAAAAATATATCTTGCCTTTTGTAGAAAGATTTGAAGTTAGTGCTTAAAAGTATCCTTCTAACATATGCTGTGGTGTGAAACATGAACAGAATTCTGAACATTCTTTGTTTATTTGTTGTGAAGCATTTTAAATGCCCAAAAAGAAAAAGAAATCTCAATTATTCTAACAAATTTCCTATCAAATTAGTACACAGCTTTGGCAGACTGCAGAAAAAGAAATCTAACTCTGTTTTCTTCAACTTGTCAAAGGCAAATGTGCAACTAAACTATCAAAACGTACTGAATAGAGTGCGTGAACAGAACTAAGGTCTAATCATGAGTTAAAGTTTCAGTGTGTTTTAAGGGAATGTGGGAATCCACCCATCTTGGTTAATGAAGGATTCCACAGAGAAGCTGTTTAGTTGTGAGGCATCAAGCTTCTTTTCCCATGGAACTCTCGTGGAAGGGGAAGATCCTGGCCCGATACTATTCACCTCGACGTACATAAAATTTTGCCTAAAGAATGTAACACCAATTAGAACTTGACAATTTAATTAAGAAAAACTTAAAAAGTCTCTTTTGGGTTGTGAACTTACTCTTGGCCAATGAAGTTCCAGGCATTCCATCCCTCTGGTGCAATCACTGGACCTAATGTAGCATCCTCGAATATAACTCTGGAAAAAGGACCATAAGCTCTCCCCAAAAAAGCTTTGCCAGCACCTGTTATGGTGCACTGTTTAAATACGAATCCGCTCGGATCTGCTGCTGATTGTCGATTTTGTGCAGTAATGTATCCTTCGTTGACTTGAGGGAGACTTGCAACATTTACATTTATCAAGCAGTCCTGCATTGTCAAAACGTGCATTTTTGGTTTCAAATTGCAGTAAAAGTTTCCTCCAATTGTGTAAATAACAGGATATCGGCATTTGAAGTTGGCAGAAAAAGAACTTGAACTGAGTACCTTATAAACTGATTGGCCATTACCAAAGATAAAATCTATGGCACCTTCAATGTAGCAATTTTGGAAGAAATGGCGGCCTTGAACGTCCCATAATGTGTCTTGAAACCCCTTGAATCCACAGCTGAAAAATGCTGATTTGTCACCGTAGATTCTTGCAGCTAGTGCTTGTGTAACGAAAGTTCCTTGATTAGGAACAAACAGTTGTAGAGCTGCTGCAAGGTTGAAGGAGTTCTGCATTCACCACAAGAATACTATATAATCAAACATCTTCATTTACAACACAAAACCAACAATTCTAACAAGACTGGTCAGGTGAGTACATGTATCATGCAACTATATGCACTTAACTTGCAGCTTTGCTTTTAATTTTCGAATGATATGAAACTAAATTCAGTTTATGTCAAATCAGGGCATGGAAGGAAGCAGCAGCAGCTTTACCTCAAAGGTAATGCCTCTGGCAATAATGTTAGAAGGATATGAAGTAAATGTAGCACTGATATCTGTTTGTTGATGGTCATTGAACGTGATAAACGTATTGGTGCGGTCAGCTCCTTCGAGATAAATGAAAGGTTTTTCTTTCGGGATCGTCACCTTCTCTCTACAAAATGTTTGCCAATGCCAACCATATTAGAACAAATCCTCAATAGTAAATGCATGAAACTTGGTGCATAGAAATAGGCATATGCATGTTCAGTATTACATGTATATGCTAGGATTGATTCGAATCTTAATCCATTGGTTGTTATTAGGTGGAACCGAGTCAATGGCTGCTTGAACGGTCTGGAAATTGCCTCCGCCAGACTTGTCAACAACAATGGTGGATTCAATTGTTAAGTCAAGAGTTCTTGCATGATTCACAGCTTCAAAACCATAAACAGCAGCATTAAACAGAGTGAAGAGTAAGAGAAATGGAGGGAGAAGCTGCATTTTTTTGTTGATTCAAATGGTACTTGGAAACTGTAAGTTCTGGATTATCAGATTGGTGAAAACTGAAGAGGTAATAGGCCTTATATTCACACATATACATAGAAAGAGAGAAAGATATATGAATTCATAAATGCAAATTCCTTTTGGAATCATCCATGATCTTATTTTATTTTTACTGTTCAGATTTGATATTATTCATGCAAAAAAATCCATTAGAAGAAGAGCTTAATTGCAATATCAAAGACAAGAATGCAAGGTAATGATCTACCAATCCGAGTATAGCTCAGCTTCAGTGGATAAGACATCAATTACCATTCTAAAGATCGATGGTTCAATCTCTATTCCACAATTGTTGAACTCAAAAAAAAAAAAAAAAAAGTGTGATCTTGCAAATGGTTGTTAATTAACACATATTGAATGCCTGTATATTATCCCAATGCTTTCAGTGATTAACATTTATAATTTGTCATTAAATTAATCGTTTGACATCCTGATATGGTATTAATCTTCTCCCTTTAATGGCTGCCTCAACTTTCTGAAGTGTTCTCTGAAGATCTGTTGATGAATTGCCAAATGAATGCAGAAATAAAAGGCAAGAAGACATGTCAATATTTGGTATATCTTTTCTTTTGTCTTTGGCTTGTATAAGGCTAGAGCCAAGGAGAAATCTTTTGGCACATCAATAGGGGATTTTTTTTTTTTTTTTTAGTTCTACAATTGCAGGGTAAAGATCGAACCATCGACTTTTGGGATGGTAATTGGTGCCATATACACTGAGTCATGGATTATGGATTGGCCATACAAGAAAATTTTTCAGTAACATTGTAAAATGCGTTCTTTTAATTAAAATGTATTAAATGATAGATTATGTGTAATCAAATAATATATTTATTTATTATGTAGTTGTAGCTCAGTATTAATGAAGAAATCTCTTATATATGACAATAGTATCGAATATTTTCCTGCATTGTACATTAACAGCACCTTCTCATCAAATCTTTTAATTTGTTTTGTTTCCCTTAGTTGTATCAATTATTTCTTTATTAAAAAAAATAAATGAAAAAGCTCATCCCCAAATCATGTTTTCCATACATGATACTCGGATAAAATTAGGGCATTCTTAGGTTGAGATGAAGTTCTATCTTCTATTTGATTAAGAAATGTTTTGGAATTGGACTGAAACCTATCAAAAACAAGTTTACAATTTAACTCAATCCATATTGTGTATATGGATTTAATTCCACGAATTGTTTCGAGTCATCGGGTTTTTTAATGTACACTGTGATAAAGTTTTCTTTTCAATAACATGTGGGGTGGAGATTCGAACTTTTAACTTTTAGTTGAGAATATAATGCTTAGTCAGTTGAGCTATGTTTAAGTTAGCTTGGAGATAAAGTTTTTAATTTCTTTAAGGTATCGTTTATTTTGTGGTAATTCAAGATTCTCATGAGATAGACATCTTAATTACTCTGTTTGTCTTGAGATGCCGAAAGCATATGGCATACTATACGGGAGGCATCTAAGAAGATTTTGATCCCCTCTTGATACATGAGTTTTTAAGGTTTCCATGTTGAGAGAATCATCCCTTGACATTTTTGTCATTCGTTTTTCTTTTACGTATATTTTCTTTAATCAATTTTCTTTATTTATCAATTTTTAAATTTTATAATTAAATTAAATTTGTGAATTTGTTCACTAATAAACAACTCTATGAAATTAACTATATTTATATGTTTCATTTACATATAAAATAGATTCCATGTAAATTGTATAATATATAGCTAAATTTATTTCCAATTGAAATCTAAAGTGAATTATTTGTTTATTTATTTTACTTTTCCAACGATGATCATCCAATATTTTAAAAAAAAATTATATATATATCAAATTGATATAATTTCTCTACAAAATTTCTCTATTTTGATAATGTGTAAGTATAATTTACTAAAAAAAATACTATTAACTATCTAATTATATTCTCAAAATACTCAAATATTTCAAGTTAAAATCGAAATTAATATTTCATTCTAAATTTTTTTTATAAATATCTTAAATCAATATAAATTAACCTGTTTTACAAAATAACATATAAATTGAATGGATAAAAATAAAATATTAAATAATTTAAGACAAAAATGTTATATACACTCAAATTATATTAAATTAATACATAAATTATCTAAAAATAGGTAAGGGTGTTTTTGGAACAATACATCCCTTTAAAACATTTCCATATAGAAATTTTGCAAAACAAACATGACCATCTAAATATTTTCGAATATCCTTATAAATTTTCTTGCAAAACAAACATAATAATCTAAAAATGCCAGACATCTGAAATTTCGGGCATCTAAAATTTTGGGCATTTAAAAATGCCGGACATCCTGATTCCCTAAAAACAAACGACCCTAAAATATTTTCATGTATAGCAATATTTCAGGCTAAAATCAGCCATGCATGCATGTTTGTCAAACCTACCCCATTTGTCAATGGCCGTTTGCATTTTTTATATTGTCTTGCTTCATGTATGTTAAGGTGTTAGAAAATTGAACAATAATCTAAAGAAGTAAAAAAATATAAATAACATCAAATTTATGTGAAATTCTTTATAGGAAAAGATCATTGTTAGAGGAGATATATCTTTTTGTTGTTTAAAATTAATACAGGAATAATGACATATTATAGAGACTTTTGAATCGAGCCAAAAACTCAGAGATCACCATTCTTAACATGTGAATGCATGACTAATCATTTGAAATCACTTTTTGATACTGCATGTTGAGGATCTCACATTGAAAAAATGTAGAGAGATCTCACAATTTATAAGATACATGGGCTACTTCTCTCATTGCCAATTGGTTTTGAGATGGAACCCCATGTAATCTAATATGGTATCAGAGCCCATTAAACCCAAACGGGTATTCGGTCCAAAAATTAAAAATTGGGATCCGATCCAAGAATGGTGAACCCAAAGTGGCACTATCTTGAGGGGGCATGTTGAGGATCCCACATTGGAAAAATGTAGAGAGACCTCACAATTTATAAGATACATAGGCTACTCCTCTCATTGCCAATTGGTTTTGAGATGGAACCTCATGTAATCTAATACTGCATTTTGGTTGGAAAGCATATCGAGATTATTTGGTGGGTTTCATGCTCGTCAACAAGATTAACGAGTTCCTTAGTCACTTTACGTTTTATTTTTTAAGTTTAACAATATATGGAGATGAAGATTTGGACTTTTAATCTTTTAGTTTATGATATAATGTTTTGATCAATTAAACTATGTTCAGGTTCATGTTTAAGTTAATTTGCGTTAAACCATCAAATTATTAATGAAATTTTTATTGATTCAAAATAATGACTCCAAAATGATTTACATGATTTTTTTTTTATTAATAAATCTCTACCATAATAAGAACGAAGCATGAAAATGAAATCTGATATATATGTGAAAAAGCCCTCTTCTCTCCAACCTAATCATATGACAAATTATTTAAAGTTGAAATTAACAGTAAATTAAAGTTGTCTGATTTTTAATAGATTTTATAGAAAAAATATATAGGTTCAAGTTGTCTAAGTTTTATTGGTTGCTTCCAATTTGAAGGCAAGAATGAGCATTAAATTATATAAGATAAAAGCAAAGACACAAAAGCTATGTTGAACAAAAAGAAACAATCCTTCAAATTAAACAGATAAAATGAAAAAAAAAAAAAAAAAGGTAATATCTGAATTGGCATACCTTATCTTATCTCTTTTTCCCTATCTTTTTCAATAAGATGGGCATTTTGAATATGTAATTGAAGGAAAAGAATTTATAAAAAATTCCCAACTTGCTAGCTTGATCATGATTAAGTGAGAACATATAATATAAAGTTTAAAGAAGATGGGCATCAACCAACTTCAAAATTTGAGTGGGGCTGGACACATTTTTGTTTGGCCTATTTAATTTGGGGGGATATTTAAAAAAAAAAAAAAAAAGAGTTGAAAAGTGCTTATATGAATTTAATTGTGGAGAATTTGTGAAACCCAAATGAGATTTGACTTCAAAGATCATTTCATTTAAGTTGAGCAAAGTTAAGTCCTATTTAAGTTAGAAATGAAAAAAAAAATTATAAATTCATAAGGTAAAAATGAGTAAACTTGACTAGTTAGATAAAATAATCATCAATGTTAAAAGAAAAAAAAAGAAGCAATGAACTCTAATTATGTCTCGAAGTCAATATGATCAGTGGTTGAGTTCTATTAGGATCAACGATGTATTTTAAAGAATAGGAGTCGACTTAGATCAAGAGAACAAATTCTTAGGAAATAACGAACGAATGAATCATTGTTTTTTTTAATACAAAAATGAATAATGGTTTGAAGAGGAGTTTAAATGGCTACTATTTTTTTTTTTGTTCAACAATATGTGGGAGTGAAGATATGATCCCTCTAACTTTTTGATTGAGAGTATAATGTTTTAACCAATCGATCGAGCGATGTTTAGATTTAGCATGACTTCTATTTATTTGCTCAAGCTTTTTTGAGTTAGGAATATTTTTTGGTCAACCTTAATTCCTTGTGATTCTTTTTAGCTTCGGTTTCGAATTAAGCATTTAAATGACACCGAACCATAGATGAAGAAGAGTAAAATAGGGTTTGGTAGAAGTTGAATTTGGTTCTAACAAATAAAATATAAATTTGGACGTCATAGCTAAAATCTAAGACATAATAATATATATATATATATATATATATATATATATATATATTGTAACCCCGGAAAAAATATATATATTGAAAGTGAGAATGGGAATTAGATACATAAGGTAAGTTTAAAAATATTTTCATTTAGCTGCAAAGCTTCATTTACAACATAAAAATATTGCCAATTACCATAAAGATTGACAGAAAGGAGTGCTTGTTTTATTACAAGATATTGTTAAAACTAATTAATAGAAAGAGAGAAAGAATATTTCTATACAATAGGTCATCAAAAGAAAGAGGTCAATCTGAACATAACTTAACTAATTACGGCATATACTATTGACTAAGAGGTTAAAAGTTTGAATCCCCTCACTCCATATGTTGTTGAACTCAAAAAAAGAAAGTTGTTCATTATAACTTGTGTAAGTAAACTTTAACATAAAAGATATGTATGGATTAGTTTAATCTAGTTGTTTAGTTCAAAATCTTACCCTCGGACCATCTAGGCAAACAACATATTAGCTTGAATCACATGAAGCGCACACACGTTTCATTTGTGTGCTAAGCCAAGATTCTACGTCAAACTAATCAAACTACTTGACAAATCGTATGATAATAACCCTCCTTTCACGGCATGTGATACTCAATTTGCTCGACCCGAGATCAAATATTTTTCTAAATCCCACACCATAATTAAGCGTACTCCACTTTCCACACATATCCTGACCTATATCCTATTAAAACTCTCACTTCTCTGCCATCACAACCTCCAAATTAATTTGATTATTCGCTTTAGCGAGCAACTCAAGACTAAATGAGAGATCTCGATCGTGATCGAAATTTTCCTTTATTTTTGTAGCTAGGGTTTTGATACACGACAAATAAAAGAGAGAGGGAGTGGGTATTGCATTGCAAATTTGTCAATGAAGATTAGCATATATATTTTTTGATGGGGGTGGTGTGAGGATTGAATGGCAAATAAAGCAAGAAATAGAAGAATGCTTCCAAGAAGGCAGGTAAGCCCACTGTCATGTCATTTTCTTTATTTATGTATGTAAAAAGTTTTCATCTCATACTCATTTTCTTCTTAGTTTTATTCATTTTTCTTTTCTACAAAACCAAAAATTCTATATTCTCACTAAGAATAATATTATATTTGTAAACAAGGCCAAACTAGAAATTTTTATGAGGAGGGACAAAATCTTACATTCGTTTTTTTTTTTTAATCTAAGACGATCCAAAAGCTGGGGTAATTGTCCCTTTTTTTTTTTCTTTGCTCTGCCCTATATGAAAAATAAATGTACTATCTTAGAGTTGAAAACAAATAAATAATGAAATGTTAAATTACAAGTTTAGTCCCTAAACTTTCTATTTGTATTTAATAAGTCTCTGAATGTTAAAAACTATTTAACATAAGTCATTGGCTTTCAATTTTATATCTAATAGGTCCCTAAACTTTAAAAATGTCAAATAGATCCCTAACACATTCAAGATTTCTTGAAATTAACAAATCTATTAGACATAAAATTAAATTTTTGTGTCTATAGAACATTAAACTTTCAATTTTGTGTTCAATAGATATGTGAATTTTAAAAAAATATCAAATATGTTAAAGATCTATTAGATAGACAAATGAAAACTCAATGACTTATTAGACACATAATTGAAAGTTTAAAAACCTAATTGACACAAAATTGAAAATTCAGAGACTAAACTTGTAAATCGTAATTTCAGCATAATAAAATCAACCATGGGTTAAAAAGTTTGAAACTTTTTTTTAGTAAGGTAATTTAACCCCACCAAAGGTGGAAGCTTGGGGGATATTGGAAGGAAAACAACAATTGGGAAGATTATTGGGAAGCAATTAATGTGGAGGAAACCTTGCCACATCTTTAAAACAAACCAAATAATAGTCCAACCCCCAAAAAGAGAATCATAAAATAAAAGAGAGAGAGAGCCACATCCCCAAAAAGAAGCAAGAATCCAAAAGAGAAAGAAATAATACATACACACCCACATGATTGAAAGTGGCATGAAAACAAAAACAACCACATGCTCTTCTCTTTCTCTTTCTCTTTCTCTTTCTCTTTGCTCAATTGGCTAACATCATCACTAATCATTGCCTTGCATGAAAACAAAATTCTGTTGACACCCACACCCAATTAGTGCTTGCCAACACATCCTTCATTCTCCATTATTATAATATAAGCTCAAGAATAAAAACAACAACAATACTTAACTACTCTTCGGTGTATAGGAATCTCCCTGTTCTTCATCATTTAATTGTCGACAACAAGGAGAGAGAAAGCACAACAAAGAGAGAGAAATGTGATTTCTCCTCGTTGTCGACAATTATATGGTGGAGAGCAGGAAGATTTTTATACACTAGAGAGCAATCAAGTATTTTCCTAAAAAGAAAGGAAGACTAAATATCTATTTTAGTCTCTAATGTTCGAGTGTTTTTTTTTTTAATTTAGTCCATATTGTTTAAATAGTTTCGATCTAGTCTCTTATGTTTTAACATTTTTCAGTTTAGTCTCTCACTATTGGTGCATGTTCAAATTAGTTGATGATAAACTTACATAACATAATACTTAGTGAATTTACATAATAGAGAATGAAAAAAGTTATCTAACAAAGGAAAGTTTCTAGTTTCCTCCTCCAAATTTTTATGGAATTGGTGAAAATTTTGAGTTTTTCTTTTTTATTTTATATATGTGGTTTTTTTTTTCTCCTCTAGATTTTCACTGGTGCACTATGTAATCATGCTGTGTATGTTTATCATTAACCATTTTTAATATTTACTAGCAGTGAGAATTAGATTGAACATTAATGTTTTTTTTTAGTTCACAACATGTGGGAGTGGATGGATTCGAACCTCTAATCTCTTGATT
This sequence comes from Trichosanthes truncata, assembly GCA_033996785.1. NCBI lineage: Eukaryota > Viridiplantae > Streptophyta > Magnoliopsida > Cucurbitales > Cucurbitaceae > Trichosanthes > Trichosanthes truncata. The sequence goes on along the minus strand of JAWPNB010000004.1, from coordinate 36,972,532 downwards.
GAGAGCATATGCCTAGACCAGTGGAGTTATGCTCATGTTGGCTAAATTAAAAAAATGTTATAACATGAGCATAACTCCACTGGTCTAGGCATATGCTCTCAATCAAGAGATCTAAATTAAAAAAATGTTATAACATGAGGAACTAAATTTAAACTCTTTAAATAACAGAGATTAAATAGAAAAAAAATACCCAAACATTACAATATGGACTAAAACTATATTTAGCAAAAAAAAAAAAAAAAGGGACTTATTCCCTATTTGATCTATATAGTTCGAGCTCAGTTTCAATTTAGTTGTTTATAACGCTTATAAAGTTTTGAATTATCTCCATAGTTTGGTTAACCTTCATAAATCATCTTTAAAACTATTTTTTACCTACTTGAAAATCCACCCATTTCTTTCCTATTTTTACTTGATCTTACGCTCTAATATAGTTAACTAACACAATTAACCATATAACAAAAAATCAGTTCATTCTCTTATAGATAGAAAATAAGTCATATATTCAAATAATTTAATTGGTACTAGTTGAATGATTTACAACATTATGTGACCAAACCATAAGATCAAAGTAAAGCCTAAATCATAAGGAAACAAATAAAATGGATAATTTAACCATATAATAAGTATCTATGTGATCCATTAATGATTAAGGAAAAGAAAGATGAACAATTTTTTAAAACAAAAGATGGAATTGCCTGGCTTTGAAGACAAGACATGAAGACAAAGTGAGGTTGTGCATGTTTTTTGCCTGTAATAATGAAGATGTTTTAGTTGGCTTCTCTTCCCCAACCATTATTGTTAAAACTTAGCAACCAACATTATATATCCTCTTCCCACCTAACTATTTGTTTTATTTATGATATATCATTAATCTTCTCACTCTTTCCTTTTCTTTTTTCTCTCTTTTCCTAGTCTTTAAATTTCTATTGACTTTTTTGTTGATTAATTAGCTTGTATTAAGCTTTAATTACTGAGTTAGCTGGTTTGATTTTCTAAGTTTTTTTAAAACATCTTTTAGGTTGATGTAATGGGGTGCATCAATTTTTGTCCGAAATCAAACATAATCTAATTAAAGTCAATAAATATAATTAGGAATTAGAAAAAGTTGAGATACCTTTAATTAGTACTATCATTATTGTTATGGTTATATATACATGTCGGTTAAGAAATTGTGTCTATATCTTATTTTTGTTTTTTTAATTATATATATTAACATATTCTTGATACTTAGCTTTACTAATATAATTTAAATTTAGATAACACAAATGTACTTCTTTCTTTAAAACATATACATTTTTTTTAATGTTCATGAATAAATTATATTAATAAAGTTGTTTGCTTGTTGAGTTGGTCAAAGATTAAGAAAAGCATTCAACAAACACCCACTTTAAAGTCACAAAATATATAAATCCACAAAGAGAGGCCAACAAATCAATTTTTTTTTAAGTGTTTGATTTCTATTTTGGACCCTAAATATTACTATTTTAGTTTCAAAGTTTTGCATAAAAGACTATTTTAACTAATGTTATTATATTATTTTCATTAATCATTCAATAAAAATTTGAAATCATTGACCTACTACATATAGCTCCATATATTTATTTATCATAATCATCTACTGAATTAAACAAAAGAACAAAAATATGTTTATACAAAACATTCGTTAAATAATTTATATAAATAGAAATTAAGGACTCAAATAGTTTTTTTTAAAAGGGTTTAGAAGCAAAAATAGAATAAGTATAAAACATTATTTAATGACAAAAGTAGGAATTCAAGCCTTCAAAATATAAATCAATAATGTAAACTTTAAGAAGGGGAATGTCTTTTATGTTGATATTTAATGCATTAATAATCTTACATTTAATATATATACCACCTTACTATTATTATTATTTATTTTATTTTTATTTTTTTATGAGAACCACCTTATCTAATGAAGTAGAAATAAAATAATAAAAAGAAACATAACATCACATGGGTAGTAAATAGATCTAATCCCTAAAAAAGAAAAAGTAAACCTCAAGAATCTCTCTCATTTGATAAAGAGAGAAACTGAAACTAGCTAGGTACATTTTACAATATGTTCAAAATTAAATAAAAATATTAACATGTGTTCATACATTTTCATTATATATGAACTTATTAATAGTGTGTCACATTAATAAAAATATATTTAATTTATAAAATTTTGTAAATAGTGTTCACTGAATTTAGAGATGATGTTGATGATAATTTTGGCACTGAGCAAATATGAACATATATTTTTAATATATTTTTAAATCGTGTAAAGTGCTTTTAGAAACATATTCAAAATACGTCATAGCTGACAACTCTCTTAATTTCTATTAGAGTTAAAAAAGTATATACTGACAACTCTCTTAATTTCTATTAGATTTTAAAAAGTATATATACAGATTAAGATTTCAAAATGTTTTGTGTAACTCTCCTCTCTTAATTTTTGAAATGAAAAGATTATATATATGAAGTTAGAAATAAAATTGCCCATTGTTCTTATGAAAAATTCTAACTGTGCTAAAAACATATTAGTAAAACTTTAAAATAAATAAATGGAAAATTAATTTATTAAAAGGAGAAAAAGAAAAAAGAGAGGAATGTATTGAAAATAAAAGGTAATTATTATTATTGTTAAAAAGGGATTAAATACAAATTTAGTCTCTTGACTTTGATGATTGTATTATTTATTTTCTTAACTTTAAAAAGTTTCAATTATGCCTTTGAACACTATTTTTAATTTTATTAAGTCTCTATGTCCTAACAATTGATATTTGTTACTTAAATGTTTATGTGAAACGCTAATTAAACCAACAAGCTATTGTTCGAAACTAAAATAGTACAAAAAAAAAAAAGTAAGCTAACTAAAAAAATAAATCTAATACAAAGCCTACACACTATTTTTATTTTATCTAGTTAATATACACCTTTGATGTTCCATCGTTCCAAATCATCCATGATTACTTCAATCAGCCAACTATATCAATATAAAAAGTTGAAATATTGCCCTAATAACTTATTATAATCAAAATAATAAATTTAAAGATTTAATTGAAATTTCTTTATAGAGAGACTAAACATACAAAATTATCAAGCTTTAAAGACTAAATTTGTAATTCAACGAAGGGTTATATCCTATTTTAGTTTTTGCACTTTCAAGTTTGTTAGTTTTTGGTTCCTCGATTTACGAAATGTCTATTTTTGTCCTTAAACTTTTAACTTGGTCAATTTAGTACTTAAACTTTCACGTTAGTTCTTTTTTGGTTCCTCAACTAGCATGTTATTTTATTTTATTTGAGTTCAACAACATTTGGAAGTGAGGAGATTCAAACTTTTGACTTCTTGATCAAGAGTACGTGATAATTACTATTGAGTTGTGCTCACGTTATCATGTGACTAACATGGTAATTTGAGCATTATATCAAACCACATATGTTAGAGACAAATCATTGGGTAAATGGATATTAAAAATAATATAGCAAAAATCAAAATGAATGTTTTTTTTTTTAAGTTCACACTCTTCAAAAATTATAATAAATATAGTAAAAGTTCATAAACTAAAATGAAACGAACTCGAAAGTTTAGATACAAAATTGAACATTTTGAAAGTTCAAAAAACAATAATAACAATGTCAAATTACAAGTTTAGGCATTGAACTTTAAGTTTGTGCGTAAAAAGTCATTGAATTTTAAAAAGTGTCTAATAGGTCCTTGAACTTTTAGTTTTGTGTCTAATAAGTCATTGAACTTTCAATTTTGTGTCTAATAGACCCTAACATATTCAAAAATTTTAAAACTTAACTGATCTATTAGATATAAACTTTAATCTTATGTCTAATAGGTCCTAAATTTTAAATTTTGTATCTAATAGGTTGGTGAATTTTAAAAAATGCATAATAGGTCAATGACTTTTTAGATACAAAATTGAAAATTTAATGACCTATTGGACATGTAATTGAAAGTTTAAGGATATATTAGACAATTTTTAAAATTCAGGGACCTATTGAAAACAAAATTAAAAGTTCATAAATCAAATAGATACAAACCTCAAAGTTGAGTAACTAAACTTGTAATTTAACTTAATAACAAACTCGAAAGTCCACGAATCAAGCCAAAGTGAAGCGGTAATTCACATGGACTCTTTCCTTGAGGTCGGAGATTCAAATCCTCGTACTTCTATATTTGTTATATTAAAAAAAAAAAGTTTACGAATCAAAATAAAATCTAAATATTTAACCAAAAAAGAAAAAAAAACGAAAATAATTATTAAAGTGGGAATTGAAGATGTATATAAATGGGAAGAAAGGGGAAAGAAATGAGAGAGAAGCAATTAAACGTGTTCGAAGGACACACTGCGCGTGATTTCCCGTGATTGTTTTGAACCCTCCTCTCTCTCTCTTCTCTGTTTCTCTCTCTAAACTCACTTCAATTTCTCTCACATTTCAACCTCCAAAATCCTTCACACATTCTCCATCTTCAAGGTATTGTTCTTCTCTTTCATCTCGATTGATATATGCACTGCTTTGATTCAATTGAAATGTTGTTTCCTGTTTTTATTGATGATGTCGATTGTTCTTCTTCTGGATTCTGAGACTGATTCTATCGCTGGTAGACTAGTAGTTGTTGTTCAAATTGGCTGATGGATTTTGTTTCTTCTTCTTTTGCAGATTGTAACTGATTTGTGTGGAGAAGAGACGGAATAGGTAAGAGATTTGATTTTCGATTGGTTTTGTTGTTTTCATGGACGCTCCGATTTCAGACGCGGAGGAATCGAAGAACTCGAGACGGTTGTTGCAGCAGCCGAATAAGCACCGGAAACTCGCTTCCGATGTTTGTGCGGAAGGCAGAGAACGGAAGTGGAGGACAGAGGTCGAGCAACAGATCTACTCTTCAAAGCTCGCGGAAGCGCTCCGGCAAGTAAGTCGGCGGCGGACCTCGCCGGAAGCGAGATCTCCGATCAACGGACGGCTAGTTTGCGAAACTGCAGATTGCGTCCTCGCCGCCGCGGCCAAGGGGAGGACTCGATGGAGCCGCGAGATTCTGGCGAGCCGATTCCGCCAGAGGCTCGCGAGGCGTAGGAAGACGAAGAAATTGATCGGCCGTAAACCGTCGCGCGCGGCGGAGGCGAAGAACGAGAAAATTAGGAAGTTGCCGGCGGTGCAGAGGAAGGTGAAAATTCTCGGCCGGTTGGTTCCAGGTTGCCGGAAAGTCTCATTCCCGAACCTTCTGGAAGAAACGACCGATTACATATCGGCTTTAGAGATGCAGGTAAGAGCCATGGCGGCGTTGGTCGAACTCCTCGCCGGAGCTTCTAAGTAATTTACTCGGAATCTAGAACGATTCTTGAGATTGATAATCGCTTCACAGACTCGGTAATCGGAATCGCCCGCCGTGGTTTTTTTTTCTCCAATTGATTTTTTTTCCCGGCGGTTATATTTTTATTTGTTTTGGTGTTTTCATGTATCTTATTGTATATGTTAAATTATAATTTTAGTCTCTAATTTTTTTTTTTTACCAAATTTTAGTCTCTCAATTTTGATAGCCTGTTTTATCTCTAAACTTTTGATTTCTTTTAGACAAAAGTTTTTGAATTTTCAATTTAAATTTTAATAAAATTTTGTCATTAACAAAAAAAAAAAAAAAAAAACACACAAACTGTTACTCATTAGTCCAATTGATGTATCACAAGTAGTGATCTTTAACGATGAATATTTATTAAAATTGACGTGGATCAATATAACTTAAGTTTAAAAATTAAATATACACCTATTAAAATTAATGGACTAAATTTATAATAGTCTTTACATACTCTTGTATTTTTGGGCCTTTTTTCTAGTCAGCTAAATTGAATATATGAATGTATTTTTTATTTTTTTTTGGCAAAACTAAGTTGATTAGTTGAGACATTTTACATCTTCCATATATATCATTGAACTCAAAATAAAAAATTCTCATTTTGATTTCTAGTTTAAGATAATATGTATTTTTTTTTATGTATTTATTAATATCAATTTTATGCGATTTTAAAAAGTAGACTAGAAAAAAAAATTGTAAGTAAAATTATTTTTTCTTATAAATAGAAAATTAAAAACAAACTCATTATTAAGCAACCTTGGTTTCCTTTCAACTTGAAATGTATATAAGAAAAAATCCTTCGTGTTAATCCCAACTTTTAATTCCTCAATAAATATATATGGTTCTATAAGAGGTTTTTCCTCAAAAGAAATGATAAGTTGATTTAAATTTTTATCACCAACATAAAAAATCATCTACAATTTTTTATAACAAATATCTTCTATATAAATTTTATCAATCAAATCAACATTTTTAAATAAAAAGATTATGGTAATAGTCAAATCACGTATATTGAACTTGGTGTCAACAAGAACAATTCGATTGTTATTCACGTTTCTCTTGTACATGTATACCATGAATATGATATTAAAATTTTTTATTCACATTATAATTATTTTTCATGATAATTTTGGATTAAAAAAAATATAAATTATAATGACACATAGGATTGAGATACAAAAGCAAATTAAAGAGTGGGACAATAGGAATAGGTTAGCACGTGTGTGTTCTACTAATTGTCTGTCGATTTGTTAGTCATGTGTCGTATCTCTACTAAAATGTAATCCTTCATGTCGTTTTTCAAAGAGGACCACAAGTTCTCATGTTAAAAAGTGAGCGAAGAAATTTTTTTATTAAAAGAAAAAAGAATAGAAGAAGGAAAATAGTTTTGAATTTTGCTTGTGATTTTGTCTTGTTCTTGTTTGCTTTTTTGACTCTTTTCTACATATCCCATGTTCAACGTGCATCCATGTGCCCCATTTAATCTCTCTGTCTCTCAAGTCCTTGATTTGCATAGATTTTTGAAAAAAAATATAATAAATGACTTAATAAATGATAGTTGAATTGATTGATAGATCAGAGAATTAAATATCATTAAAAAATGTCGAGTTTCAAAATTTTAAAACATGTCAATGTAAATTTTATGCTTTTAGAAAAAGTATAGCATTATTTATGAATTATGAATAATAAAGCACTCACACTCTCTTCCTCATTTGTAAACTCAATAAATTGGTACAATTTTTCCTAAATATTTTTTTTTCTTTTGAGTTCAACAACATGTAGGGAGAGAAAATTCGAACTCCTAACATCTTGTTTGAATGTACCAATTGAACTATGCTCTGATTAACCATTTTTCTTAATGTTTAAACATAGGATATTTATTTGTGTATTAAATTGTTGATATATTTAAATGTTTGATTTAATTAATAAGTTAGCATATTTCTATTTTTTGTTATGAGTAAAAAGTTAGCTACCTAATTTGTTGACGATTCTGAAGAAAGAAACAGAGTTCGATATAGAGCTCAGAAGAGATTGGTCGATCTCATAAAGGGATCGGCCCAGAGGCCATTTGGCCGACCTGGATTGGCCTTGGCCGATCCCTCGAGCTTTTGTCCTACACCGGCTTTGGCCAACCCCAAGGGGTAGGCCAAAAGGTCAAGTCGGCCTTGGCTGATCCGTTGAGGGGTCCGCTAGGTGGCCAAGAGACAGACTAGTCAAGGGGACAACCTAGACCGGCCTTGCCTGGTCCTTAACGGATAAGAAAAAGGCTTTGAGTGCGAAAACCTATTGAGAACGAATTAAAAACTATATCAGAAGTAACGGTTAAGGCAATAAAAATGACCCGACAGCCCAACGAAATTCCCCAGGTAGTGTTATAGTGCGAGGCTAACCATTACGGTTATATGAATATAAAATACGATGGGATATGACACAGAGAGGTACACAATCATTACTTACTTTCTATGGTCTAAGCTTTCTAAGTGAAAATCTGATTTCTAACTTGAGCGTCAGAGTTTAAGTGACTTAGCACCACACCGATGTTAGTTCTCTGTTTTGCAGACATTTTCAACTCCTGTTAATACAAATTTACTATTGATCCGACTATCCAAATTTCAGTATCAACATTTTTTTAAAATAAATTCTTTCTAACAACAATGACATGAATAAAAAAAAAATAACCCAAACATTAAAAAAAAGTAACCCTAATTAATAAGTTAGGATATTTCTATCAAAAGGGGTATTTCCCCTTTTGATAAGTTATTCCTCTTATTTATCGTTGCCTTAATATAAAAAAATAACAAATATTCAACATTTTTTTTAAGTTCAAAATTGACATCATAGTTTCTTGGCGCGAGTGAGATTATATTCATGCAATGTGAAAATGAAAATCAGAGATGTACTAAAAAAATGAAAATCAAGTTTTTTTTTTATTCAACACTGTTCACATTGAGCCAGGGTTTAGAATTTTTTTTTTTTTAAATATCTCCAAACTAAAATTAATCCATCCTAAAAAAAAAAAGGTTTCGATTTTTAGGATTATTTTATTCTAATATCTGAATTTTCATTTATTTTGGTGTTTGAACTTTCAAAATATATATTTTAGTTTTTATTTCTAAAATAAAAATAAAAATAAAAATAAAAATAAAAATAAAAAAAAAAAGGTCGTTGTAGTTCTCTCCACTATATTTGTTAATTTATTATTTAACAAATGGACAAAGTAGAGGAAAGGGGTACCAACAATAAGAAAATAGAGGGAGAAGGGGCAAGAGGTGATGGAGAGGATGAGAGAGGAAAGACAGCAAGAGGAGAGGGAAAAAAAAAACCAATTTCTATTTTTTTTTTCATTCTTTAAATGTTACATAAAAAAAAAATCTAATAACCTAATTGAAGTATAATCAATTTTCCGTTTGGGGAAAAACTATTTTGTTAATGGAGGAACCTTTTAAACTTATTTTTTAAAAATTCGAGAAGTTTTTTTTTTAATAAAAAAATTCATGGACTAAAATGATCTATAATTATAAGTCAAAACATACAAACCAAACTTGTATTTTTCCTCATGTAGTGAGTAGGTTAGGTAAGTAATGAAAAATATGATTAAATTAAAATTTTAGTTTCTAAGGCCTCGTTTGATAACTATTTGGTTTTTGATTTTTGGTTTTGGAAAATTAAGATTATTTTCTCTCAATTTCTCTACAATGTTTTCATCTCCCTTAAGGAAGCATTTGAATTCTTAGCTAAATTCTAAAAATAAAAACTACTTTTTGAAAACTACTTTTTTTAGTTTTCAAAACATGGTTTAGTTTTTGAAAACATAGGTAAAAGGTAGATAACAAAACAAGTAAATCCATGGGTGGAAGTAGTATTTATAGGCTTAATTTTCAAAAACCAAAAACCATGGTTATCAAACGGGGCCTAAACTTTTAGCGTTTTGTTTAATAGGTTCTTGAATTTTTAATTTTGTGTCTAACAAATCTATTATTATGTTTTTTTTTTTTTGAGTTCAACAAAATTTGGAGTTGGGAGAATTTGAACCTCGAACGTCGTAGTTGAGGGTACATGCCAATTACCGCTGAGCTACGCTCATTTTGGCAATAAATCTCTTAAGTTTAAAAGTATTTAGTACACCTTAATTTTCAATTTTGTATCTAATAAGTCTATGTCATATTTAAAATTTTTTAAAATTCATAGATTTATTAAACATAAAATTGAAAGATTAGAGTCTTATAAGACAGACAACTCAATTTTGTAATAGTCTTATGAATTTTAGTTTTTTGTTTAAAAAATCATGACAGAAACATATTAGATATAAAATTGAAAGTTTAAAAACTTATTAAATATATTTTAAGATTTACTAGAATTCTTAGACATATTCTTAAAAAATCATCGACTAAATTTGTAATTTAACAAAAAAAAAAAAGTTTGAATTGGCCCATTATTCACATGGTATATAAACATAAAGAATTAGAAATTGACCAAATAAAAAACAAAAAAAAAAAAAAAAATCTGTAAATTTTAGCTTTGGAATTGGCGCTGTCAGCTAACAAATCACCTATCAAGAGACAAAACGTGTTCCAACAAGACATGCCACTTGTCACTTTCCTAGTGGTGTCTGTCTGTGACAGCCGGTTATGATTGACACTTGTCGTATTATTATTATTATTTAGCATTAAACATGTCGCCTTACTATTTACTACAAAACAAACAGAACACTGCCTTCTTCGCTACAAAAATTCCCAAACATTTTCTTTATTTCTAGCATTCTCTTTTATTTATGTTTTACTTTCCACTTAAATGTTTAAATTAAAAAAAAAAGTTTCAATTAAGTCTAAGAAAATTTTCAATTATGATTTTTAGTTCAAACAACATATGAAAGCGAGGATTTGAACTTTTAAACTTTTAGTCGATGATGTATACTGCTTAACCAATTGAATTATGTTCATGTTGGAAAAAAAAAATTATTCTAAAGAGTTTTTGTCTATATATGACATGACATGTTGGTTGAATGAATGATGGATGATTTGCCAGAACGTTGAAATTGGTGTAATATAAGGGTTTATGAGTTAACGTTGAGATAATTTAGAATTTGTGGGTCAAGAAGTAGAAATATTTAAAATATATTTATTTGATTTGTCGAATTGAATTTTTGTTGGCATATTTGCTTTTGTTTTGTGTTAAATTTTTACCTGTTGGTATAAATAGAGTGTGATGTAAGTATTTAAGTAAACGATGTTGATGTGAATAACTTTGATAAGACATAGTTGAAACTTCACTAGATTCATGACTAAATAGATACCATTATCAAAATTAAAGGATTAAATTCATAATTTTACCTAAATTTGTTTAGTGATGGTGATTAATTATTATTATTATTATTACTACTTTGGGTGAGATCCTAACAAAATTTGAAATGTTCCTTGAATAATATGAGAGGATAAGTTAAAACTAGTCACTATATACTTTTCATCAAGAGTCTATTAGTTAATGAGAATAATATGTTTGGTTGAATTGAATCATTTGAGAAGAAACCAAGCAAGTTGGTCATGTATAAGCCGGGGTAGCTTGAGAGACGTGTTTTAGAGAAATATTATTTTTGGCTGTGAACGTCTCACTCAACCTATAATGTGATAGTCATACGTATAATCTTTTTTAATTAAAGTGCTCAACTAATGATGAACAATTGAATGGAATGAAGGGTATCAAAATAGATACTCATATTAAAGTTAATTGTTAATTAATTATTAGTTCGATTTGGACTGTCTATCGAATCATTGAAATGACTCATTTAGCTCTTAACGAATAAAAGAACAATAAATTTTAAAAATAGAATCAAACCACATAACTAGTTGCTCTCGTTTGGTTCAATTTTAACATATTAAATAAATGGCTTAAATTTTGCTATGCTTTTAAACTTTTAGTATTATTCTATTATGTTCATTAAACTTAAACTATCTATTTTAGTTCCTATATATTTAACTTTATTATTTTATTTTAGTTCTTAATTTTCAAAACATCTATTTATTCTTTAAATTTAAAAAATAACCATTTTGGTCATCGATGTACTAATTTCCATTATTTTATATGCATTAGCGTACTAACATTGATTGAATTAAAGTTCCATAGGTTGTTTTAGTGAGTATTTAGTAGGCATAAATTAGATTACATAAAAATATAGTTTAAAAAAAAAGTTAAATTACCATTTTGGTTTATGTACTTTGAGTTCTATTCCATTTTAGTCCATGTACTGTCAAATGTTAAATTTTAATCCATGTACTTTCAATGAATCTTAAAATTAGTCCCTAAAGTAAGTTTATTGTTAAATTTTTCAAAAAATATCAAGTCTCTATTAGTTTTCTCTTTTTAAATTTTGGAAACTTATTCACATGGTATCATTTATTACATGGAATTATTATTATTATTTAATCAATTTCATTAAAAATTAACTTCCAATGACTAATTTTAAGATTTATTGAAAGTACATCGTCTAAAATTAAACATTTAAAAGTACAGAGACTAAAATAAAATGAAATTCAAAGTACAAGAACCAAAATGATATTTTAACCTAAAAAAAATGATAATTTTTTTAAACTTCAAGAAACTAAAATATAATAAACCATACAAATCATGAATTCAAATGAGGCGTATAAACCTAAATAAATACTAAAAAAAATATTTATTAAAGAACAATATCAACCATGTGATAATCAAAATTTGTAATGTAGGGTTTTTTTTTTCTTTTCAAATTTAGCCTTAAAATGAATAGAATGACCGAATGAGTATAACTTTATATATTTCGACAAAATTATGGGGAAAAAAAAAGCATTTGAATATTTTAATTGCAGAAATGGACAGATGCGATAATTAAAGAACTAGACGACAAAAAAAAACATGGAGGCATCTATTCCACTTACTTTTCGAGTGGGCCAACTTGAGGCTAAAACCCACCTTCTTGGGCCCAATAATATTGGGCTGGGCCCAACCACTGCAATAAACGACAAAGCATGTGGGCCCCACTCCAAAAATCCCAAATCAGCCCAAAATTTAGCAATGCCCTCTAGTCTTCCCCATACAATACAAGATAGCACTCCAAAAATAGAGTCTAAAAAGTAGAAAGCGAACTCTACAAATATTAATTAATTGTACTAAAAAAAAAAATACAATATTAATATATATATATATATATATATATATATATATATATTTCAAAGATGTGATTTTAAAAGTTTGGTTAAATTACTAAACTTTTAAGTTTGTGTCAAATAAATTTTTGAACTTTAAAGAATATCTAATAAGTCTCTAAATTTTTTATTTTGTGTCTAATGAGCACCTGAACTTTAAAAAATGTCTAATAAATCCTTCAACTTTCAATTTTATATCTAATAAAATTGAATAGGTTAAATCACCTAAAAGACACAAAATTGAAAAGCTCATGGATCTATTTGACATTTTTAAAGTTTAGGTGCCTTTTAGATACAAATATAAAAGTCCAAGGACTAAACGTGTAATCTAATCTAAAAGTTTTAATTTAGTCCCTATAGTATATAGTCTTTGGTTAGTTTCATTTTAGGCTCTATGGTTTAAAATTTCAATACGATCCTTTTGATTTAATTAAATATCACAAATAATCCTTAAATTGTCATTTTACCCACCTAAAAGTCCACTTATTTTTTTCTATCTTTTACTCAAATAGAAAAGAAGTAGCTCCTTGTCTCATAAATAATAATAGAAAAAATGTGTCATGTGTTCAATGTGGTAATAACATAGAAGATTTATTAGGCATGTCAAAAGTGAACATAACGTAGCAATAATTGACATGTACTACCTCTCTTAGAATCGGTGGATCGAATACCCATTTTCCCATCCAGTTTTTGTTACTGTAGCTAACGGAGTTGACGTGACAATATTTTTAAGATAGGACACCCGAAATCACTTAAGCGAGAGAGGAAGAACGATGCTACAACACACCAAAGAAAACGTAAGGATTTGTTGCTGCTGCCGCTGGTGAAACTATCCTTGTCGACGCACGAACGGATGAGTTTCACATCACTACTCTGTTCGGAAAACACCCACGCCGGTCGTGGGTTTGAGGATGCATCAGAGCTACTGTCACTGGAGGAAAGAAAAAAAATGGGAAAGGGGGCTGGGATGTGTGGCTGGTACGAAAGGGAGAAGAAAGAGGAAGAGAGTGAGTGAGAAAGTGAGGGAGAGTTAAAGGAAGGAAATGAAAGAAGAAGAGAAAAAGAAGAAGGTGCAACAGCGATGGCAACAGTGGGCGACGATGGAAGCCATAGATGGGAGGAAGGGAGTAGGGAGAAAGAACGAAGAAAAAAAGACAAAAAATATTTTAAAAACTTAAAAAATTAATAGAAAAAATATTGTCACGTTAGCTTCGTTAGCAAGGGTAACGGAAAAGTAGACGGAGGAACCAAAATGGTACTAAACTCAAATTTCAGGGGTTAAATTGTTGAGTTTGAAAACTCATAGACCTCAATGCTACTTAAGGACTAAAATTATATATATATTTTCCAATATTTTAAACCATGAAGACCAAATTTAAAGTAAAACCAAACTATTGGAACTAAATTGAAACTATATCATAATCATAAAAACATAATTTGTAATTTGACCTAATTCTCTTTGAGATCACAATAAATATGGATCATGTATTTTTTAAAAGATGTTTATATATGTCAGCTTGAATATAACTCAACTAATCAATGACTAGTAACTTTATTTAAAATCATGGGTTCAAATTTCATACTTTCTTGAATTGTATATTTTGAAAATAACAAAAAATAGATAAATATTTTTTAATTTTAAAAAAATTAAAATGTTGGAAGTCTTGTTTAATTATAATTTTAAAATTTTAAAAACTCCAATGAGGAAAAAAACTTCCTAGTTAATCTCTTCTATCATCGATTGTTTTTTACTTTGACATAATTTGAATGTATTGTATAGACATTACACACTTTAAATAACATATGGAAATTTTATTCTAAAAGAAAAACCAATCTACGAAAGATAAGGATAAAAAAAAAACATAAGAACACAATTTGTTGCCAAAATAATACGTAATTTCTAATTATAAGAGATATTTATCGACAAAAATTTTCATCCCTAATGAAATAATTCGTGGTTGGTAATTGGTATTAATCAACTTTTGATTCAAATAAACAATTCATCATTATAATTTGAATTTTACTAACAAAATAATGGAGTCGTGAACCATAACTTTTTTTCACGAGGAAATTACAAAAATACTATCATGAAAATAACACATTACATTTTTTAGCCCCTTATATTCAATTTTATCGAAACATGAGGCAAAGTAAAAAAAAAGATCACGACATTTAGGATTACATATTCAGAAGATTACACAATATGCTGTTTTTGTTTTTGTTTTTATTTTTGTTTTAGTTGAATATGTTGTTTTTGTTGGGACTTTGGGAGAAATACGTTGTATATAAAAACAATGTGACACTAACAAATAGATTACATGTAACTAGCTACAAACAATTACAGAGTAAATAAGATTCCAAAGTATAGAAAAATTACAGAAAACCATAAATAAAGTATATGAGACGATTAGAAATTCCAATGGTTGTAGATGATCATATTGACAACAACAATAACAAACGAATAAATCTTGAAGAACACAAGAATGAGATGATAGGTAGTCGAGACACGCTTCCATAGCGATGACCTGAAGACAAATATTTACTTTGCATAGGATGCTAGAAGACTACAACGAATGTCTCGGCAATATGCAACGACTAACCCTGGTAGAATAGCAACTTCGAACACATGGATCTGCAGAACTCTTAATACTTGCTCTAAACAAAATTAAAGATCAAAAGAATAAAAGAGAGGAAAAATCTTGAAATGGGATCTGAATGAAGAAATCAACTACTATTTAGAGGAAAAATCTTAAAATGGGATGAAACGAACTACTATTTATAACCATACAAAATAGTAACTCCTCAAAAAATAAAAAGATAAATAATAAAAATTCGATAAATATCGTCAATCACAAATGTTATGGTTGAAATTGGACCAACAAGAACGGACTGAGTGAAAGGCTACTATAAAGGGCCAAACGAAGAAAAGAAGCCCAATACAAAGTCAAAACGGACAAAAATCGAAAGAAGACTGTCCCATAACTCAAAAGGATGAAGAAAATGGCTTGGGCTGAAGCCCAAGCCCATGGCCGACCAGACCGGTCAGGAGGACAAGATGGCAAGGCTCTCTTTTGGTCCTTGCCTTGGTCCTTCATGGATCATGTACCCCCAATCCAGCCCCGTTCGATCCTTTCGTTCCCAATTGAAGATGAAAACCCTAATTAGGAAGGTATTTAAGCTCTCTCTAGATGGGAGAGTAAAGGTAAGTTCATTCCAGCCTCTTATACTTTCCTAGAACTCCCTAAATCTCTTTAAAGACTTTCTCTAATTTAAGCATCGGAGCCTATGTGGCCTACACTACATCGATGTCCAACTTTTTCTTTCCTTGCAGGCCGCATTCTTTTCCAAGGAATACAAATTCACCGTCGTTGTCACGTGGAAGCCATATGAGATTTCTCCTATCCAAATTTTGGCAACAACAGTTGGCGTTGTTTGTGGGGAACGACAACGCATGCTTGGAACACCTTGTGCTTGAGTCAATCTTCCAACAAAGATGAGCAGAGTGGTAGGAAACAAGCATTGGAATGAAGATAGAGACGATTCCAATCAGGATCATCACCCGAGACTAGGAGTGCAAGTGGTTCTGTTCGGCTCGGTTACTGTACAAAATCGGAGCCGAACCGATAAATTAAAGGCAGAAAATTCAAAAACCGAAGCCGAACCAGTACAATGCCAAACCGCGCTGGCCGAATTATTTAGACCGACGGTTTTGGCGGTTTCGACGCACGGGTAACCGAGTACGAAATGACGCGCGTGGGTACGAAATGACGGGTCGATTCTCATTCTGGAATCTGGCCATTGAATTGCACAATGCGCATTGGCCATTGTGCATGCGCAATTGTGAAGCCCACCTTTTTCTTTTAAGTTTTAATATTTTTTTTAGTTGTTAAATTTGTTTTTTAATTATTGTTATTTGTTTACTTTTTATGATTTATTTCTTGTTCTAAATTTACAATTCTTTTTTTTTTTAATTTTTATTGAGCTGCCAACTTGCATTTTAATTTTTATGTTTAAAATTGTTCTCTCCTCTCTTTTTTACAAATTTAATTCTTGAATTTCATTTGTTCTCCTACTTTTCATAAATTGCTTATTTTTCATTTGTATTTCTATTTCCTATTTGATTTTTCTTTTACAAATTAGAATTTAAATTTAGTTAAAAGTAAAACACAATAGATTAACTTAAAATTAAATCTAATAAAAATTTCAATTCAAGATCAAACTCCAAGGCTCCAACTTCCAAGGAAAGGTTCATGAAATAACAAAAAAACATTAGGTTTTAGTTCATAATAAAATTGAGAAATTACAATCGAAATTGAATTCTAATTAAAAGCTAACCTTCAGACTTCATTTCAGGTTCCCTCATTAGCCTTCATGAAGTATTCTCATTTGCTACATGTCCTTTAGGCTTTTATTTGCTGCTGCCTCCATGTATGATTTCAAATCTAAAAAATAATAATGATCATTAAAAAAATAAATTAACGTAATTTTGAAATTAAGTTTCAAAAACGAAAAAGTTTCGATCAAACCTTTTTCATCATTAGAAACTTCCTCCAAATATGATTGGAGATCAACACTTATATCATTTGAACGTGGCCAATTTTGTCCACAAATAAGTGCCTCAACTGTGGACGGAGACAAAGTGGAGCGAAAAGGATCAATCACTCTCCCACCAGTACTAAATGCAGACTCAGAAGCAACTGTAGATACTGGAATTGCCAAAACATCTCGTGCAACCTTACTGAGAACTCTGTACCTAGAAGAGTTCACTTTCCACCATTCTAAGATGTCAAAATTCTCATCATCTTTTGCACGACGTTCCAATAAGTAAACATCAACTTCTGTGTCCACATCAAAATCATCCTCATCATCTTCCATATCAGCATGTTGAAAGCGAAAAGGATTACTTGTTTTACCAGTAGAATCAGTTGAAATAGATTGGCTCATTCGACTCTTTGACATAAAAGATGATAATCTTAAACTAGAAGCATTATTAGACTCTAACGAATTATACTCATTAAACAATTGCCTCAACACATCTTCTACTTTTTTTCCAATTTCCTTTGCCACGTTATCATCAAATAACTGGTTGAAACAGTACATAAGGAACTTCATCTTGTGACGAGGATCAAGAACAAATGCAGCATATAATAAGTAATTCGCCTTTTCACTATTCTCCCAATACTTACCATATTTTAATTGCATTTTGGTTGCAACATTTTTAATAATTGAACTATCACTACCTTGAGAATATCTTCGTATACAATTTTGGATAGTTGCAATTTCATCGAAGACCATATTCGAAGTAATATAAAGAGAACCTGAAATTCTCTTAGTGACCTCATAAAATACTGATAAGAACTTTATAAATATGCGAGCGACCTCCCAATATGTACTATTTGGATTCTGATTCTGTTCTTTCATCTTCAAGTATACAGAGTCATAATAATCTAATCTATCGAATGCCTTCTCAAAATTTTCAGCTGCCTCAAGCATCAAATATGTAGAGTTCCACCTAGTTGAAACATCAAGACATAGAAAACTGTTGCAATATATATTCTCCTCTTCAATACATTTTTTAAATTTTGCAAATCGAGAAGGAGAAGACCTAACAAATCTAACAGCATTTATAATTCGAGTAACCGAATCATGCACGTCTTTCAAGCCATCATTCACAATCAAATTTAGAATATGTGCACAACACCTAACATGCAAAAACTCACCATCCAACACCAACCCATGTTTAAAACGCTTAGCTAGATAAGCAATAGCACAATCATTGGATGAAGCATTATCAACAGTCAATGCCAACACCTTTTCTATCCCCCATTGCTTCAAACATTGTTCAATTTCTCTTCCTATAATCTCCCCTTTATGATCATCTATTTGAGAGAAATTGATGATCCTCTTATGCAATTTCCAACCATTGTCAATAAAATGTGCAGTCAAGACCATATAGTTAAAATTTTGACAAGATGTCCAAGTATCAGTTGTGAGTGAGATTCTATACCCTTGATCTACAAAAAGTTCTTTCAAAGCTTGTTTTTTAGTGGCATATATAGATAAAATATCATTAGCCATTGTTGTTCGAGAAGGGAGAACAAATTTAGGTTCCAATAAAGTAATGGTCCCCTCTACAAACCTCTTAAATCCTTCACTCTCCACAAATCTAAAGGGCAGCTCATCAATTATGATCATTTCAGCCAAAAGTTTTCTAGCATTCTCTACACTAAAAACTGCACACCTAAGTGAGGTATTTGCTATATTATCTCCTACACCATCATTTTAAATACCAACTTCTGTTGAGATGTGTCTTTTGTCCTTGAAAAAGGACTTTTTTTGCAATAACTCTCAATATGCAATCTCATTGTCCCTGTCCCATTCCTCTTTGTATGACATGCGTATATAGTGCCACAATAATTACATTTGGCATGAGGTTTATCTTCACTACAATCAGGTAATTTAGTGAAGTGATTCCATACCATAGAAGTTCTTCTCCTCTTTCTTTCATCCTTAGGTGCTGTTGGTGGTGGCATTTCAGCAAGTTCATCCATATCGTCATTCTCCTCAGTGTCCTCACAATCAATTTCATCCTCATGCCTTGTTGAATTTGTCATGATTTGACAATTGATAATTTGTTTGATATCACGTCAACTAGAAAAAAAAAATTAAATAATCAATATGATTTTACATTTACATTCTACAATATAAATTTAATTATTAAATACTGTTAAAATAAATACTAAAAACTTAAAAATACAAACAAAACTACAAAAACAGTAAACTAGTAAAGTTTCTTCGATATTTAATTTTTGTTGGCATTCAAAATTAAAATACTGATTACTAATTAGAATTTAGAACTAAAATCTAAAGTTTTTGAAGTAACTAACCGTATAGACTATGGAGAAGGAATGAGAATGGAGATCTAGTTCCAATTCCAAATTAGAATGAGAATGGAGATCTAGTTCAAATTCTAAATTCCAATCCGAAGTGCTGACTGCGACTGGGTTTGGGACTTTGTCACCGTTTTTTGGACTTTTGAGAGTTATGGTTTCAGAGTGGGTCACTGGGGTGTTGAATCTATTGATGTTGAGTGTCGACTGCTGTAACAAATCCATTGGGTTTAGGACTTCGACTTTTGGGTGTTGTTTTTGTATTTTTTAGAGTGAATTTATTTGGGTGTCGAGCTATTTGTGCTCAAATTCATATGTGTGAGTGCCGAATGGGACTGTGTGGTCTGGTGGGTTTTATACCTAAAAAACAAATGAAAATCACAAATGAATTAGGAATAAAATTTAGGTTTAGAATTTAGATTATGAAAAGTTTCTTTTGAATTTCAAAATCATTTAGAAAAGGAAAAAGGAAAATATCCTTCCAATTTGTGGTATTTTGAAATTTTCAATTTCCATAATGGTTTGCATTTCTTTCCGTCGTTGCCGTGGGTCTCGGTCTCGTTGTTATTCTATTCAAAATTCAAAATTTGAATCTTGCTTTTCTAAGACTAAGAGTTGCAGTGCAGGCGTTAGGCTGACGTATGCGAGCCCGAGGCGACCATGGTTCAAAAAGGAAAAAAAAAAAAAAAGAGTTGCACTCCAGAGTCCAGACTCCGCAAGTGACTAACGAAATGAGAGAGATGATGAACAGTGTTTCACTGTTCATGATCACTTGTTCAGAGATCAGCGCTGCAAAATGAAAAATGAAAATTTCGTACTCTCGAACGAAGTGATGACTATTGTCTATTAGGCTGTTGTCTTGTCTATGTCTATTGAGTATTGACTAAAAAGGAAGTGATAGAAGTTTGAACTTTGAAGACTCTGGGCCTCTGAAGTCTGAACGTGAACAAGATAGTGAAGAGACAAAGACACATCACTTTCATTTTTCAACTTGCACAAATGTGTTCACACTTCACACTTCACTGCCTCTCGTCAGACCGAATTCGACCAATCATGATCTGCTTGAAGAATTTTAGACCCGCCACCGACCGGCTGAGCCGAACCAGAACCGAACCGATGGCGGTTTCGGCTCGATTTGAGCGGGTTTTCGGTTTTGGTTTGCACCCCTACCTGAGACGCACGAAAGAAGTTTCTCCTCCTCAGCCTCATACTAGCACAGGCCGACCAGAAAAGAAGATAACCGAGCTGAAGAAGAAGGTTGACAACATAGACAGGTACTTGTTGAAAATACTAGAAAAGCTCGACAAGCAATACCTTCAAGAGGAGAAGAAGCAAGAAACACCTTCTTTGGTTCAAGACCCAAGAAAATGAAAAGTGTAGTTGGTTGAGGGTATGAGAGAATCCAAATTCCATGACCAAAGACCAACTAAGAAGCTGATCTTGTATTTGATACATTAAATATTAAAATAATTAATGTATATTTGATACATTAAATAAAAGATATTTATAACATTTGAATAAGATTCAAATAAATAAATATTGTAGGAGATTTGAATGAGATTCAAATAAGTATAAGATATATTTTAATATATTAGATATTAAAATATAATATTTTAATATATTAGATATTAAAATATAATATTTTAATTCTGGCAAAGATTTACCTTTGGTCTCAATAAATAGGACCCTTGGATTGATCCATTAGACACAACACATATCTCCTCAATAGACCTCTTCCTCTCCAATCCCTTGTGGACTTTCTTTCAAGAGGCTCCCACAAGCCTTAGTCTTGTGTTTGAGTCATAGCTAGAAAATTTTTATGGAGGAGATAAAGATTCGCCAGAAATATCTCTATATTTTCTCCAAGTAAGTTTGCTTAATCTTAATTTTTAGTTTAATTTTAAATAAAATCAAAGACGATCCAATGCTTCTGTTGCGGAGTGAAACATTCATTCCTTCAAAATCCAACATTCCAGAATAAGGGTGGAGCAAAACCAATTCTATTAAATTCTCTTGACTAACGAGGGAAAGACCTGTTGGGTTTTATGTCCTAAAACTCGTGGTTTTGTAAACTGGATGTATATTCTATTTTACTATAAAGATGTTATTGAGGTTTATTCAGTAAATGTGTTATTGAATAAAGTGAATTGTGTATTTTATAACCCAAATCCAATGAACTAAGTACCATTGGCTATAATATGTATACTTGAACTTTATGTATGACATAAAAGTGGATCAAGTTCGAGTAATAGCCAAAATGGTCTATAGTATAAGGATAAGGCTGGGTACCTTATCCTGGAGACACTATGGACGCGGCACACTTTGTATAGTACTAACGATGTGATCCTGAATCGTTCATGTGAAGACATGAAAGTGGGGGCGTCCTATGCAATGAGTTTGCATAAGACTGGACCGCGAAATAGTCACTTAGACTTTATAACTCCGTTTACTGTCTTAACTGACTATATTCATACGATGACCTAGGTAACTCGATCTTAATCCTGAGCGTGCTATGAAGTCCTGTTTATTCGGGATTATCCTTAGATTTACATGGGTGAGAGTGGCTCGAGATCGCCGACTCAATAAGCCTCCCATTTTGGGGATAAGACCAAGTAGATAGTTGGGAACATAGTCATGCGAGATGGAATTCACTCTTACCCGCTTTAGGGTTTAGTAGAGAGGTTGTTCCCTTAAGTACTGACTCCGGGTCTTGAACAATGGGCCCACCCTCTCGTTGGCCCGAGAGGGATACGGTTTGTTGGTTGGACCACAAACCAAATTGTTCATTAGAGGATCAATGGGACTTAAGGAACAAGAAGTAATTACAGGGGTAAAACGGTTTATTTGACCCAGCTGTAATTACGAACGACCTGTGAAGGATCGACTTACTAATCATGGTTATATCGAGTGGACAGAAATATATCTACAGTGAGGAGAGTGCAGCCACTGGGCTTTAGTGGAGTGTCCCGGTGGTTAACGAATGTTGATTAGCTAGGCTAAAGAGTTTGGCCGGTTAATCTCGTATCGTTGGAGCTTATGATCTGTAGGTCCATTAGGTTCTCCTTACTAGCTCGG
Organism: Trichosanthes truncata; assembly: GCA_033996785.1. Taxonomy (NCBI): domain Eukaryota; kingdom Viridiplantae; phylum Streptophyta; class Magnoliopsida; order Cucurbitales; family Cucurbitaceae; genus Trichosanthes; species Trichosanthes truncata. The sequence continues at coordinate 36,950,019 of JAWPNB010000004.1, read as the reverse complement.
ACTATGCCTTGTAACAATTTGAGAGAAAAGAATTTGAATTGTTCAAATTCGAATTTGGGAGAAAAAGTTAATTATATGCGATATACTTAACGTATCATAGCTTAATTATGAATTAAACTATGATAAAGAAGTGTTGGAAATATTTAAATATGATTTAAATATTGGTTCGGTTTAAAACATGAATAGGGATTCATGTTCGAATGTTCGTTTTGAGAAATTGGGATTGGTCCAATTATTTAATTTGATATTTGATATTAAATTAAATATTTATTTAAAATTAATTAAATTGTTTAATTAATTATAAATTGATTTTAATTTAAAATTAATTTTATATTAATTTTGAATTAAAATTAAAAGATAATTCAAATTTATTTGGAAATGAAATATGGACCAAATTCATAACTTCTTCACTAAGCTTCTTGTTTGAAGCTTATCTTCTTTCAATTGGCTTCTTCACTAAGCTTGTGGTTTTCTACAAATAGAGAAGAAACACAATGGGAAAGAGAGTATTAGTAATAAAGGAGATTTTTGAAGAAAATTCTCTAGCTATTTGTTTAAGACCTTTACTCATTCTTCTCCCAAATTCTCTTAATCAAAGATCCCACAATCTGTTCCAAGGCCTGAGGATAGTAGGGAATACTCTAGAGGAGGTCCACAACTCGTTTGTGTTCAAAGAAAGCCCACGGATTAAGAGAATATTGAGCTACAAAGGTTTGTGTTCTTATTCTCTGTTTTTCCAGTTTTGAGCATGTTTTTTGTTTGATAAAATTGATCAAATTAGAGTGCTTAAGATCCAAAATTGCTTCCGCATTCTTAATATTCACTCCATCAAGACCAACACAAGTTGAAGCTTCCAAACTCCTCACAACTCTTACAAATGCTCGAGTAACAGCAAAACGACGAAACTTAATGGAAAATGAAAAAGAAGAAAACATAGTATAGTTAGATAAAGGTTTATAAAAACATTTTTCAAAAAGAAAGGGAGAATAAAAAGAGTAACTCACCATAATCCGCAAATTTCATGAAAACTGCATAAACGAAATTTTGGAGCCCACGGGCTAACCAATTCCCACTCACAAAAAATCATTTATTCTTCCATCCATGAACCGAGCTTGATCCTTCAATCAGTTTGCCACAAGAGAAACTTAAGTAATAAAAGAAACGACCAAATGAGGTATTATGGCTTAAGATGGAGAGACATGAAAACATTTGGTGTGAGTGAACTCCCGTCATCATATGTTGTCCATAATACATAACAATCTATGAGATAACTCCAACTGTTTGGGACAAGCTGACTCCCAAAAAAAAATTACAGAGTCATGAAGAAGATGATGGAAAGGCCGAGGAGAACTTGTACACAGCAGAACGTACTAGTGCGCAAGGAGTTGCAAGCACACGCTTAGCAGAAGCGCCAAGGAGACCTTGGCCTCTGGCCGACCAGTCCTACCCTCGATTCTCACTCCATTGCTTATTTCATATTCTCCTCTCACGGTATCAGCTTGGAATGAAGCTACATTTGTTCAGAAAAATGCTTACGAAAAGTGGGAAGCTACGAGGCTACTAGATAGCCAAGAAATTCCTCTTACGGGAGGTCTCTAAAGCTACACTGCTACTAGATGGCCAAGATTTCCTCCTACGAGAGGTCGGGAAGTCCAAAATGGTCCCTACGGCAAGTCGAGACACGCTTCCAAAGCGATGACCTGAAGGCAAATATTCATTTTGCACAGGTTGCTAGCAGACTACAGTTAATGTCTCGACAAGATGCAACAACTAACTCTTGTAGAACAACAACTCCGAACACATGGATTTGCAAAACTCTTAATATTTGCTCTAAACAAAATTAAAGATCAAAAGAATAAAAGAGAGGAAAAATATTGAAATGGGATGAAACTAACTATTATTTATAACCATACAAAATAGTAAGTCCTCAAAAAACAAAAAGATAAATAATAAAAATTCGATAAATATCGTCAATTATAAATGTTATTGGTGAAATTTGACTAACAAGAACGGGCTGAGTGAAAGGCAACTATAAAGGGCCAAATAAGGAAAAGAAGCCTAATACGAAATCAAAACGAACCAAAACTGAAAGAAGATCAGCCCAGAATGCAAAGAGACGAAGAAATGGGCTTGGGCGTGGGCCAACCAGATTGAACGAGGCCGACCAGATGGCAAGGCCCTCCTTTAGGCCTTACCTTGGTCCCTCATGGCTCGTGTACCCCCGTCCAGCCTCGTTTGATCCTTTTGTTCCCAATTAAAGACGAAAACCCACGAAAACCTTAATTATGAAGGTATTTAAGCCCTCTCTAGAGGGGAGAGTAAGATAAGTTCATTACAGCCTCCTATACTCTCCTAGAACTCCCTAAATCTCTCTAAAGACTCTCTCTGACTTAAGCATCAGAGCTTGTGTGCCTACACCACACCAGTGTCCAGCTTTTTCTTATCTTGCAGGCTGTCCAAAACTTGACAACAACAACGTAAATATAATTATTTACGGTGGTTGCAAAACTAAAAAAAGTCAACCATTTACAACGTAATTGCAAGTAAATATAGCGGTTGTAAAACACTAATAGTCATAAATTATTCAAATTTTACAAATTTAATTTTCAAACATTAAATTCGTAATTAAACAACCATTTTTTAACCTTTTGAAAATCAAAACACTAGTTGTTCACACATTTACAACAAAATCCATCGGCTTTTGTATTATTTTATGAACAACACTTTTTTTTTTGCTAACCGCACAAAAAATTACTGCTATAGAAATGTAGAGAAAAATAAAGAAGAAAGATATTTATTTCCAAAAAAAACAGCGGTAAAAAATTTAATGATGGGCATGAAGAATTTCAATCTATGTTGTTATTTTATTATGTGATTGAGTAAAAATTATGTTGCTGTGATTTGACACAACTTTTTTTTGTCAACCAACAAAAGCTTGACAAAATAAAACTTTTGCCAAAGTGCAAATTTCTTGTCAAAAGAAATTTAAAAAAAAAAGAAAAAGAAAAAGAAAGAGAAAGGTTCTTTTCCTAATGGGTATTATCAAAACTTCTATTCAAAATAACTTTTTTTGTCATAAAAAAAGTAACTTAAAAGTGTGAATCATGTTTAAGTTGCAACTTAACAATGCTGAGAATATATTAATCATTAAATTAGCTATATTTTTAGGTTTTTTTTAGTTCAACAATAATGGAGAGATTCAAAGTTCTGACAATTTGATCGAGAGTACATATTAATTACTGCTGAACTATGCTCACTTTAATATTTATATTTGTAGGCTTAATAATAATTTAAGGCATTCATAAACAATTAGTAACTTTTGCATTTAAACTTAAAAAAAATAATAACAAGAATAATAATAAAAGAAGATAAACAAGAATAGGGTGAAAAATACTATATACTTTCCTTTTTTGGATCATGGGTTATTTTTCTAGTTTAGAGTATTGTGATTCATACAATGAATAATAACTTGAGGTAAAAAAAGACCAATGAGAAAGAGTTGGATGGACTGATAGTAAAAAAGGATATCAATAATATAGTCATGCTAAACATATATTTCAATTCCTAATGATTGAATCCCTTTTTCAATTTGGACTCTAATTTTTTATAAGTTTCTATGTCATATTTTATGTATTGAATTTTCTTGAACTAAACCTTTATTGTTACAGAATGATAAAATTAATTGATAAAGGGATGATATAATATCAAAATTATTTTTATTAATTGATTTGAAAATGCTTTTATGTTAAAAATTGATGAAATAGTCATATACCACTCACCAATAAAATTTAGAAAGAAACTTACTTATTTCATATAGCTTAGTACTTAGTAACTCACTCGACAAAAAAATTTATTGGTTCTACAGAAAATCGACCCATTAAAATGTTGTTCCACTAATAATTGACAATTTTATAAAAATTATTATTTTTAAATTCATGTACCGTTGTTCTTTTAATATTTAGTAATCACTTAATTCAAGAAAATAAATATTTAAGAGATGGATTTGAAAATTATAAATGATTAAAACAAACTTAAAAAAGAAAAGAGACAAGAAGAAAAAATCAAACATTAGGGACTAACATGCAGAGAGGGCTTATATTATTGGAAGAAAAGAAAATTTGGGCATTAGTCAATTAGTTAAGACATTATATCTGAACCAACAGGTCAAAGGATCGAATTCCACCCCACGCGTTATTGGATTAAATTAAATTTTAAATTTTAAAAAAATGGGAAAGAAAAACTAAGGAAATGAATAAAATGTTGGCTTTTTGACCCTTAATCTCAAATTAATTAATTTTAATTAATTAATTAATTAATGTTTTGATGATAACAAACCTGCTAATAATTACTAATAATTTTAGTGTTTTGAATAGTCCATATCGTAAAGCTCGGAATAACGATTCCAGCGCCTCTTGAATTACTCAAATCGGAGTTAAAACGAAGAAGTTATGGTCAAAACAATTATGAACGAAAAATTCCCGACGCGATGACGTGGCGGCTGAATTAGCAATATTGACCAATTAGAGGGTGACACATGGAGCCTTTGGAGAAATTACATATGGTGGACTTTTTGGTGGTTTTAAAATAAAATGAAAAAGAAAATTATATTTTATTATAAATATATCTATTACTTTTGGTATTAAAATATATATATATATATATATATATATATATATATATATATATATATATATATATATATATATATTTATATACAACATGACCGTTGGTCCTTTTATTTAATAAAAAAAAATAATAATAAAAAAAAAAAATATGGCCGTTGGGTCTTTGTCTCTCTTTCACACTCATACACACTTTCCAAAACATCTTACACCCCACTATCTCTTATTTTTTTATTATTATTATTATATTAATATATCTACCTTTTAATCTCCACCATTCATTTCTATTTGATAAATCCAATGGTTCAAATTAAATCTTCATTTTTTTTATTCTTTTCCCTCTCTATAAATACCATATTTTTCTCCCATTTTCAAAACAACACAAGCATTCCATAATTTTCATCCTCCATATTCTAAAAGTTTTCATTGTTGCTCTCTCCAAGCTCTCAATCTTTTTTATCTTTTTATTGAGAGAGAATTATTGTATTGTGAGGATTTTGTTTGTGTGAGCTTTGATTTGTACATCTACTCTTTGAGAGAGTTTTCTTCATCTTGTTCTTCAATTTCAAATCCATTGTAAGGGTTTCTCTTTATCCCGAAAAAGAGAGGTTGTAACGGTTTGATCCTGAACCGTGGAAATGATCGGGTTTGTTCTTGCTCCCGCAAAAGGAACGTGTAACGGTTGGACTCTGAGCCGTGGAAAGGGTCGTTCGTTTTTCTAGTGAAATACCCAAGAGGAGCTTGGGGAGTGGAGTAGGCCGGGTTGTGCCGAACCACTATAAATTTACAGTGTCAATTTCTCTATCCCTATCTTATTTCATTTTTGCAATTAATTTGTTATTATATTATATTGCATAAAATTAAGTGTTCTTGGATGTCTATCTTGGTTGGTATAATTTTACTTTTACATATTCTTTACCAATCTTATTTTTAGAATTAAATAGGGTGTTTGAAATTGTTAATGTTAAATTTATTGTTTAATTTGAGATGAATTTATTTGCATGATTTCTTGTTTAAATTAATTGTTGCAAAAAGTGTGTTAATTTGTTTAATTGGGCCCACATTAGTAAAAAGTTTTATAAAGTTTGAAGAAACCCTATTCACCCCCCCTCTAGGGTTGCCATACCGATCCTACAATTGGTATCAGAGCGAGGTTTCTCTTGTTTTTAATCAAATATATTTTTCAAAAGTTATTCCTTTCGATATCCATTGTTTGAGTTTTCACTCCAACAATTAGTATTAGATTGGTTGCTCTTTTGATAAAATAATTTTTAAATATTATTTTGATATTTAAAGTATCTTATTAATATTTTGAAAAATTATTTCAAAAGCTTAATTGCTAAGAGCTATGGCAACTTTAGATTTTCTTGAAGGTCATTGTATTGATACACCTCCTTCATTTGATGGTAGAAATTATGATATTTGGAGAAAGAGAATGAAAACATTTTTGCTTGCTATTGATTTCAATATTGTGTATGTTTGTGAGCATGATTTATCAAAATTGAAAATGGATGATAAATTGCTTAAATTGCTTTCTTTTAATGCCCAAGCCGTAAATATCATATCTTGTGCATTAGATAGAAAAATATGTGATGAAATTTTACATTTTACATATGCATATGATATTTTAAATTTTCTTGATAATGTGTATAGTGTAGAAAATTCTCCTTGTACTATTAATGATTTATTTGATGTGAAGGAGAATTGTAATTCTCAAAATCAAGAAAAATTTCATGAAGTGGGAAAAGAAAAATGTGATGGAGCCTCCCTATGCTTGATGGGTCATTTGAATAACAAATCCATTGATGAAAGTGATGAAAATGAGGTAAATCATCAATCCCCTTCTTATGATGAATTATTTGATGCCTTTGAAAGCATGCAACGTGATTTAGAAAAACTTAGCTCTAAATATGTTAAACTATCAAAGAAGTTTAAGGCTTTATGTATTGAGAATAAATCTTTGATAGATGAAAATGCATGTTTGAAAAGTGGAGATAATAATGTATTGTTGCATAATACAATTGATGATTGTTGTGTTGAGAAAAATGTATTAAATGATAAAATTACTTTACTTGAAAAAGAGAATGATGAGCTCAAATATTTATCATGTGAATTAAAAATTGAATTGAGTGATTTGAGAAATAAAAATGAGGAAATTGAATCTTGTTCTTTGAAATTAAAAGATGAAATTGCTAGCTTGAAAGATAAAATTATTGATTTGGAAACTAGCAATACTTCTTTAGAAGAAGAGAAATGTTCTTTTGTTGACAAGATCAAATTTCTTGAATGTGATAGCCAAGAGAAAAATGATATTTTGCATGTGCTTAAAGAAAAAGAAAAACTTGCTAATAAAGAGCTTGAAATTGCAAAAGAGTCTATTAAGAGATTGACTATTGGTGCACAAAAATTAGATAAAATTATTGACATGGGTAAACATTTTAATGATAAAAGGGGATTAGGCTATATGGATGAAAATTCTTCATCTAGCTCTAAAACTATTTTTGTTAAAGCTACTCCTACTATGTCTAAAGATGCTTTACCCAATGTGCCTAATCTTGTTGCATCTAAATTTGTGCCAAAGCATGAAAAATCTAGAAATGTCCATAAAAATTCAAATTTTGTGCCTAGACAATTTCATGATAGATCAAAATGTGGTCATAATGTGAAATTTGAGCATAAGCATGAAAAGGCTAAACCTATCTATGAAAAATCAAAATTAGAGCCTAAACATTATCATGCTTTATCCAAATGCATGCATAGTGCAAAATTTGTTCATAATCATGGAAAAACTAGAAATATGCATTTGAAATCAAAATTTGTGCCTACATGTCATTTTTGTGGAGTTAAAGGTCATATTAGACCTAATTGTTTTAAATTGAAAAATACTCCAAGAAAGAATTTCTTTGAGAAAAATATTGTGAAAAATCAATTTGTTAAAAAGAAATTCTTGCCTAATGTTACTTGTTATTCATGTGGCAAATTCGGTCATAAATCAAATTCATGTTATAATTTGCCTAAATCAAAGAATATGAATGCTATGAATGTTGGAATTAAAAAGAAATGGATTCCAAAATCTTTGCTTCCTAACAATGAAGGACCCAATAAATGGGTACCAAAATCCTTTGATTAAGCCTTCTTTGTAGGTGTGATTTCAAGAAGCAATTGGTTGCTTGGACTTCAAATGAGAAATTACTTCAAATGAAGCAACTATTATGACTTTTTTGAATCCAACAAAAGGAATTACATATTTGGTAACTTTATATTTTTGAAATTATTGATTGATTTGAAATAATTGAATTTGAATTTTTTAGCACACCTTTGAATTTGAATGTTAATGCATATATATGTGTGTGTTGTATTTCAGGGAACATGTTTGCTTATTTTAAGAAGCACATTTAGGAAACATGCTTGCTTATTTTAGGGAGCACATTTTCTATATTCTATATATTTTTGAATTATTGAAATAAATATTCTATTGACATTTATTATGGAAATTGTATCTCTTGAATGGCTTAAATGTTTGAATTTGATTTCCTAAATTTTTAGTGTTTATTAGATTAAATGTCCATGAGATATTTATGAATATTATGTTTGACATTTATCTTTATTGTTTGTCTATTTATAGATTACATGATTATGTGCTTTTGAGAAATTTGAGATTGATTAATTTCAAATTTATATATAATTCCAATTGCTTTGTTTTTATAAAATTACATGTCATGGAATTGTTTTTTTTAAATCTATTTTGGCTTATTATGTGTTAAATTTTTTTTAATTTGTCAAATATAATTGATATTTTGAGTATTTGAATATTTTTTATAGTTTACATGTTGGTTTTCAAAATTAAATCTTTGATGATTTAAATTATTTCTGAAAACTTTTGTGGATGCCTTTATTGTGTGTTTATAATTAATTCTTGTTATTAATTTGTCAAAGAAGTTGTTTGAAAATATTCTTTTTAAACTATCTCACTTTGATACTTTGTTGTTTGAGTTCCACTCTTACAATTGGTATTAAGTTTTGTTAGTTTAAAAATAAGGTTTAAATGCTTTATGAACTTGAATGTCTATTCCTTGATTAAAGCATTATGGTTTGATTATTTGTTTAATGTTATTATAAGAAATGGAAAAGAGTTGTCAAATCTCTTTTAATAGGGAAAGTGTCTTAATTTACTTATCTTTTCTTAAATCCTATTGGTTGTGAAATTTTGTTCTTAAATAAAATTTATTTTGTTTGTATTGATTATTGACATGTTTCACTTATTGATAACTTTTTCCTTTTATGAACATAATTGCTTTTGTGAATTATTGGATTATTTCTCTTGAGTAAATTGAGTTGATGATTTTGAAATTTATCCATAATTCCTTTTTGGTTGTTATTTGAGTTATAGATGCATGTCTTGAGAAAATATTGAATATCTATTTTTGGCATCTATTTATATTAAAATTTGATTTATCCATAATTTATTTTTTTAAAATTATCCATAATTTCTTGATATTTTGATTGTTTTATTATTGCTTGATTTTGAATATTGGGACTATGATTTTGAGATTTATCCAAAATGCCCAATAATTGAATTACTTGATATATTATGGATATTTGATTTGGTGGAATTTTTTTTGAAGTTTGAAATATTCTATATATTGTTTGGTCTCTTGGAATTAGATGATTTTTGGCATGAGTTATGCATCTTTCTTGAAGATAAAGTTTATGTTTTGATGATAATTTTTTGCCTTATTTAAAATTTAATGTCTTAAAGAAAAATATTCAATATTTGGTCGGCTATTTGTTCTCTTTAATATATTTGTTCATTATATGAAGTATGTTGTTGAATGAGAATTATTTTGAGTATATTGGTTCTTCTTTTGAAAAGAATGTGCTTAATTAATGCTTGAGAAGATTTGTTGAATTCTTTTTCATAGGGGGAATATATTTATGGAATTGATTTATATTCTTGAATTCCCTTTAGCATTTTACTCAAAATTGGTATAAATCTTATTTGAGATGCTACCATGCTTATATTTGTTTGACAATATTCTCATTATGTGTTATCTAATATATTGATGCTATTTTGCTTGAATTAGTCTAAATTTTGTTTGTGTTGCAATCATGCTTATATTTGGTCATAATGACATTTTGCTATTATTCGGTATCAATATTTGTTTTTCATCAATTGGTGTTTATTTTTTAATATTTGATATTTTGGTATCTCATGTTTGAATTTTACTTGTATTTGATAAGTTGATTACTTTGAGATTAATTTGCTTAATGTATCTTTTATAAAAATGCTTATTTTAGTACATATTCATGAGTATTAAAATTGCTCTCTTGAAATTTATTTATTTTGTGTCATATTACTCTTGAATGAGTATTTTTTTAAAATATTGATAGTTTGTTTGAGATAAATTGAACTACCATGTTTCTATTTAAATTAATATCTTGTGCAAAATATTATTCTTGAATGAGTCTTACATGAATTATTTTATCTCCTTGGTATTTATTGATATTTCTTATTACGAAGAGAATGCTTATTTTTTTAAGGGAAGTTGTACTATTCTATATGTGAATTTGATGATATTGATTCTCCAAATTGCTTTAGTGATATGTATCCCTCTTATGCATTTTATTTATCTTTTTAGGGGGAGTCATTGACTTTGGAGTAAAATTATTTCAGAATTTCTTATATATTTTGCGCTCTTTTGCTTTATTAGAATAAGTATTTTTTAAAAAAAAATTCATTTATATTTATTCCCTAGTTGATTTATAATCAAATGTCTTTTTGTCCCTTATTAAGGGGGAGTGTTAAATTGATTCCAAAAGGGGGAGAATTTTTTTTTGAAGTTTGATTTAAAGTGCTAATATTTATTTTTCTTATTCGTCTTTTTGATGATTCCAAAGGGGGAGAAGTTTAAGAAAAATATGTTCTAAATTTTGTATCATGATAGTGTTGCATTAATTTAGGAGGAGAGTTAATTTAATTTTTTTTTGAGTGAATTTTCAAGTATGAGCTTTATGGTGATATATTGGACTTTATATTCAAATTATTACTTGGACTCATGTAGTACCTGGATTTTAATGAGCTTCAAAGTTATTTTTCTTTAATGGTTTGTCATCATCAAAAAGGGGGAGATTGTTGGCTTTTTGACCCTTAATCTCAAATTAATTAATTTTAATTAATTAATTAATTAATGTTTTGATGATAATAAACCTGCTAATAATTACTAATAATTTTAGTGTTTTGAATAGTCCATATCGTAAAGCTCGGAATAACGATTCCAACGCCTCTTGAATTACTCAAATCGGAGTTAAAACGAATAAGTTATGGTCAAAACAATTATGAACGAAAAATTCCCGACGCAATGACGTGGCGGCTGAATTAGCAATATTGACCAATTAGAGGGTGACACATGGAGCCTTTGGAGAAATTACATATGGTGGACTTTTTGGTGGTTTTAAAATAAAATGAAAAAGAAAATTATATTTTATTATAAATATATCTATTACTTTTGGTATTAAAATATATATATATATATATATATATATATATATATATATATATATATATATATATACAACATGACCGTTGGTCCTTTTATTTAAAAAAAAAAAAAAAAAAAAAAAAAAAAAAAAATGACCGTTGGGTCTTTGTCTTTCTTTCACACTCATACACACTTTCCAAAACATCTTACACCCCACTATCTCTTATTTTATTATTATTATTATTATATTAATATATCTAACTTTTAATCTCCACCATTCATTTCTATTTGATAAATCCAATGGTTCAAATTAAATCTTCATTTTTTTTATTCTTTTCCCTCTCTATAAATACCATATTCTTCTCCCATTTTCAAAACAACACAAGCATTCCATAATTTTCATCCTCCATATTCTAAAAGTTTTCATTGTTGCTCTCTCCAAGCTCTCAATCTTTTTTATCTTTTTATTGAGAGAGAATTATTGTATTGTGAGGATTTTGTTTGTGTGAGCTTTGATTTGTACATCTACTCTTTGAGAGAGTTTTCTTCATCTTGTTCTTCAATTTCAAATCCATTGTAAGGGTTTCTCTTTATCCCGAAAAAGAGAGGTTGTAACAGTTTGATCCTGAACCGTGGAAATGATCGGGTTTGTTCTTGCTCCCGCAAAAGGAACGTGTAACGGTTGGACTCTGAGCCGTGGAAAGGGTCGTTCGTTTTTCTAGTGAAATACCCAAGAGGAGCTTGGGGAGTGGAGTAGGTCGGGTTGTGCCGAACCACTATAAATTTACAGTGTCAATTTCTCTATCCCTATCTTATTTCATTTTTGCAATTAATTTGTTATTATATTATATTGCATAAAATTAAGTGTTCTTGGATGTCTATCTTGGTTGGTATAATTTTACTTTTACATATTCTTTACCAATCTTATTTTTAGAATTAAATAGGGTGTTTGAAATTGTTAATGTTAAATTTATTGTTTAATTTGAGGTGAATTTATTTGCATGATTTCTTGTTTAAATTAATTGTTGCAAAAAGTGTGTTAATTTGTTTAATTGGGCCCACATTAGTAAAAAGTTTTATAAAGTTTGAAGAAACCCTATTCACCCCCCTCTAGGGTTGCCATACCGATCCTACATAAAAAGCATGTTGGGTTGGCCCAATTGTAAGTGACCAAATCACCATGGTGGGAGTTTATAAGACTATGCAATAACAAAGGTTGGCCCAAGTAGTAAAAATTACAAAATATATAAAACACCCTTTAATGTAGCATTAAAGACATACCTAATCCTTTATCCCAAAAAGTAATAACAATGAGGATAAAATACATGCCAAAGTAGGCATAGCTCAGCAGTAATTAGCATATTCCCTCGATCAAGAGATTAGATGTTCGAAATCCCCCCACTCCCAAATGTTGTTGTTGAACTAAAAAAAAAAAGTAAAATACACTTTTGATCATTGAAATTTGAATGTAGTTTCTATTTGGTCTCTAAGTTTTTTAAAATTAACACTTTTGAGATATAAATTATGTTTCTATTTGGTTCTTGAGATTTCAAAAGTGACATATTGAGTCCTCAAAGTTTGAATTTGATTTCTAATTAGTTCTTGAAATTTGAAATTAGTTTCTAAATGGTTCCTAGTAAATTTGACATTAATTGATCTAAGGAAATAATGACATGGTAGTTAACATATGCTAACTAGACTTTAATATGTATTTCTTAAATTAGTTGAACTTTTTTATACATACATACATACATATATTATTTTTTATACTTAGAGACCAAAACAAATTTGAAACTTTAGGAACCAATTGGAAATCAAATTTAGACCTTGAGGACCAAACATGTCACTTTTAAAATCTCAATGACCAAATGTAAACTAAATTCAAATCTCAATGACAACTAAAAGTGTTAATTTTGAAAACTTGGCGACCAAATAGAAACTAAGTTCAAATCTCAGAGATAAAAAATGTATTTTACTCTAATAATAATAATAAAAAGACAAACCTTCCAACTTGACAAATGATATATATTAATTAATTTTTTTTGCTTTTGCCTGTGAACTTTCAAAATATTTTTTTAATTTCTAAATGCTTAAATTTATTTCATTCTAGTCCCTTAACTTTTATAATATTTATTTTAATCTCTAAACTTTAAAATAGCAACCATTTCATACATCAATATTTTGTCAACTTTTTCAACAAATAAATAATGCGCAGATGAGGGTATTATCAGAGCTACAAGAGTTGATTGAGAAAAATATTCTGGTTATGAGATAAATATTAGAGGTAACTACATGAATAACATATTTAAATTTGTCAATATTTTTAGCTTTGTCACTACTCAAGCTAATGGAAGCCAAAAGTATCCTTGACATTACGTATTTGTCCTTTTTATTTATTTGTAATTACTGTAAAATTAAAAATTAGGAAAAATAAAAAAATATATAGGGTGCTATTTTCTATAACCGTTGAGACTCATATTCCCTCAATTCATACCATTTAGGACAGCGCGAGCGGCTTCTATCTTCGACGAGCATATTTTGTACAACCTCCGACTAGAGATGTTCATTTTCTCCGTAGGGACCCGCCCTATCCCCATTTAGATGAGGAATGGGGGAGGGAGTGGATGAAATTTTTTCCCGCTAGCTAAACGGGGACGGGGACGAAGAATGCATTCCCTGTCTCGACCCCATCCCCTTCCCATTCCCATCTTCGCCCCGATTTCTTTAATTTTTTTAATATATATAATAAACCATAAATTCAAGCTTTTATGAAATATTATTTTGTTTTTCCTTTTTTTTAAAAATCTCTTTAAATCATTAAGAATTAATAATTTGAATATGTATTTTTAAAAAAATATATTTTATTTAATCAAAATTTAAAAAAATGAAAATCACAAATGGAGAATAATTTCCTATGGAAAACTTGATCCCCGCCCCATTCCCCGCAAAATTAAATGGGGAATTTCGCGGGGATGAGGAATGATATGGGCTTCCCCACCCAGCCCAGCCCAGCCCCGCCCCGTGGACATCTCTACCTCTGATGGCTTTTATCTTCAACAATAAGCGACTTCTATCATCAACGGCGAGCGACTTAACTTAATCGCTTCTTAACGACGATCGAATTCTGAACGGCGTGTGGCTTTTATCTTCAACGATCAGGTTCTGTACAACCTCCGACGGCTTCTATCTTTGATGGTGAGAGGCTTCTATCATCGACGATGAGCGGTTTCACTTAATTGCTTCTGAAAGACTACCGAATTCTAAACGGTGAGCAGTTTCTGAATGACGGCGAGCGAGATCTCTGCCTGCTTCTATCTTCGACGTCGAGCAGTTTTTGTTAGTCTCTCAAACAACGACAACGAAGGGTTTCTGAACGATAGCGAGCGAGATCTCCAATAGCTTTCATATTCGACATCGATAGGTAATATAATCTAGCAGTTTATATATTCCGACAATTTTTAATTAAGCATATAATAGGTAAAATTTAACATATTCAAATTTTAGGGTCTATATCAAACAATCAAAACACAATTTATAATTTCCTAAATTTCACAAGATGCATTGTTAGAATTGAAGACAAAATCAACATTATAGGAGTTGGTTCATGTCAAGGACATTTAGGTATAGGTGAGGAAGTAAATTTCAGAACATAATTTTTTTTTTCCACAACACGAGTTTTTTTCATAGCATGCATTGTTATATCAAATTAATGTTTGTTAGCAACATAGTGTGTATTATATGGGTATATATTATATAGTCTTTGACTGGGTATATATAGGAACGAGTTCTTAACGTACAAGGACATATATGTGTAGTTCAGGAAGAAACATTTGCAAGGTATGTATTATATATAGTGCATATAATGATAATTATAAGTGACTAGGTATATATTATATTACATAGAATGTTACTTACAATGTTATGCACAAGTGAAGGGGTTTATATTGAATTGTCCAATTATATATCATCCACATTATGTACTAAAGTAAATTTTTATTTGTATATAATTGTCATACTAGACAATGGTGAGAGTAAAAGTTACTGCACATAAGAATCAAACACGCTGAAGTGAAAGATTGTTGGGAATGCCAAGAAGAAGTGTATATAATAAAGAAAATGAAGCTAAAGTTCTTACAATAGACTCAGAAGTATAATTTATAAATTAGGTATATATATTTTCATGTAAGTATACTACTGAATTAACTTTCTTTATCTTCAGAGTGACGGTTTAGAAAAAGATAATACCAACCACTTATATGGGTCGTGTTTTAATGGATGATAATGTAATAAGTGCAATAACTTAACATGAAACGAGGGAGATATGGGAGAAGTATGAGCAACACAACAACTTCCAATGATCGTCATAAACCATGTGTGCGAATATTACCTATACAAAATATAGGAAGATTATATACTTGTGTTTGTATAATATATATTTGAGAATGTAAATAGGATTATTACCTATACAAAATATAGTAGGATTACATATTGATGTCTATATATATATATATATATATATATATATATATATATATAGGATTATATAGAATAAAATTACTCATTTCGAGGAAAAAAAAAGATGAAACATAACAATGAACATAATACATAATGTATTAGCAAAATGATATGGTGAAATTTACGACAAACAATACATATTAAATTTGTGTTTTGAGAAAATTGACCATAACAAAAGAAGAAGAAGGAAAAAAAAAAAGATGTGTTACTGTATTTTTGCGTTAAGCAAATTTAATTTAAAGTAATCAAATGAAATGGAATAATCTTACATTATTATAAGAATGAATGCCAGAAAAGTGTAACACTCAAATAAATAAAAAGATAAATAATCTCAACTGGAAAACGATTAAAAAAAATAATATAATAATTAACCCAAAAAGCCAAAAGAACAAATTGAATAAAAAAAAAAATATTACTAAAAATATATATAATAATTAACCAAAAAAAACCAAAAGAACAAACTGAATAAGAAAAAAAAATTAAACATTACTCATATTTGATGAATGGGTTGGAAAACGATTAAAAAAAATAATATAATAATTAACCCAAAAAGCCAAAAGAACAAATTGAATAAAAAAAAATATTACTAAAAATATATATAATAATTAACCAAAAAAAACCAAAAGAACAAACTGAATAAGAAAAAAAAATTAAACATTACTCATATTTGATGAATGGGTTGGTCAAATTGGAGAATAATATATTGAAAATTTAAAAAGAAAAAAAAAGAAAAAAAAAAGAGTTATATGTAATTAATGGTAAAATTATTTACCTAAAAGGCTAAAATGAATGATTTCATTATGGAAAAATTAAACCACAATGATATCATCATTATCATTATAAAGATGTGCACAATTTACAATAGTATAAATGAAATAAAATTGCTGTAAAAATTTGAGCCATGTTAGAGTTGAACTTTTTTCTAAAAAATAACATTTATGAAATATAGGATTGAAAACCTACTATTTGGCATAATTTCTGTAAATATTAAAAAAAGGGGCTCAAACATCAAAACAAACTTTTATAAAAATAATCTTTAGTCTAGACAAGAATAAATGATCATATTTTATGCATTATTAAAAAGTTAAAACAAAAACCCAATTGTGTTCAGGGCTTGAAAACAAAACAAACCACCAAACCGTCTGAAGATGCTAACAAGAACCTTGTGAACAACGGATTAAAATTATTATTGTATGACTGGAGAAATTATTAGAGGAGACCGTCATAATGTGATTGACAACTTTATAATGTTGATGGTATGAGACAAAAACTCCAATAGTACTTCAAATTTGTATCCAACGATTATTAGAAAGTATGAAGATTTTTTAATCTATTATAACGGTTATTAATAGATAACTCTATTGTGACAGTCCCCTTAAATGATTATTTTGTTCTTTTGAGGGAAGAAAATGGGAGTTTTTTTTTTTTTTTCATTAATGAAGTAGCGATGACAGTTATACAGACAATGACTCCGGCCAGCTTTAGAATTATAGAGGAAAATGGGCCACGTTTGAGCCCAACCACCAACCTCTGTGGGGCACTCAAGATTATTCATAAATAATCGTACCTCATTGAAAAATCAAAATAGTCCTTTCTAATTTTAAAAATATTACCCAAGTTAATCATTTAAAAAAAAAAAAAAGAAATATAAAATATCTTTGATATCTAACTACAACCACAATAAGGACATAGCTCAACTGACATAAAGTATGTATCTTCGATTGAAGTCAGAGGTAAAATGCAACCATATCTAAACCTAAATAGTTAAAACGTCGAGTTTGAAAATGCAAGAACATAAATGTAACTAAACTCAAATTTCAGAATCAATAGTGTATTTTTTCCTAAAATGAAATACTAGTTCCTTTAGAATTGGTATACAAATTTAAAACTTCATGAAGTAAAAAAAACAAACATACAAAATACCCTTTTGAATTTCGGATTTTTTTTATTAATATTGTAATTTTCGAAACTTATTATAAAAATATAGTATTATTCAAACTATTTATATTAATATTGTAGTTTTTATTAGCTGGCCACCAAGGAAGAAACGACCTTCACTTGCGTGGAGGGAGGTCACTATGAGGCATTTAAAAAAAAATTGTGTGGAGGTCGTCTCTTCAAGAGACGACCTTCACTTGAGTGGAAGAAGGTTGTCTCTTCAAGAGACGACCTTCGCTGCATTAAAAAAAATCCATGGAAGTCTTCTCTTCAAGAGAAAACATATACACTTAAATACCATGTATTATGGGTTGGAGCAGTGGACAAGCATGCATTTTTACAACTATGAGTGCCTGGGTTCAATTCATAAGGAATGCAAGCCATTTTTTTTATTTTCGTTTTGCTTGTTAATTTTTTTTTTTTAAAAAAAATACTACCAACCCCTATGCCTTTCTTTTTCTTTTTTTCTATTCTTCTTTATACAAATTAAACTTAGTTTTTTTCAAAAAATAGTCATTTATAATTTATATCCTACGTTTTAATAACTAAATTATAATTAAAATATTAAAAATTATTAGCGGTAGCTTTACTTTTTTTTTTTTCTTCTTCTTCTCTACTTTTCTTTTTCTTTTTTATTATTCTTCTTTATAAAAATCAAACCTACTTTAAAAAAACATCATTTTATAATTTTTATCTAATATTGTTGGGGAAGTTCTTCCACACCATTTTTTTTTAAAACGCCGCATAACGACCTCCTTCCAAGCAAGTGAAGGAAGAAACGACCTTCAACCACATATTATAGGTCATCTCTTCAAGAGACGACTTTGGTCCAGCTAATAAAAACTACAATATTAATATAAATAGTTTGAATAATACTATATTTTTATAATAAGTTTCGAAAATTACAATATTAATAAAAAAAATCCTTTAAATTCCTCATATATATACATTAATTTAAAAAAAAAATGTTATTTTATTTCCAAACTTTTGAATTCCTCATATAAAGACATTAATTTAAAAAAAAATTTGTTATGTTATTTCCAAACTTTCAATTTTCTTCCATTTTTGTCCTCATATATTGTAAATATCTATTGTAGTCTCTATTTAAAAATAATAAATTAATAAAAGCCAAAATCAGATATTGTCACTTTTTTTTTACTACCTTTTATTATTATTATTATTATTTTTTTGTTTTATAGTTTAACAACATTTGTGAATAAGGGGATTTGAACATTTGATCTCTTAGTTAATGGTACATGTCCATTACCGCTGAACTAAACTCACTTTAGCATAGTTAATACTGACATGTTTAGGAATGATTTTAAAAATAGTGGGAAAAGAATTTATTTATTAGAGACTATTAAAAGTGTTTTCCATGTAGTCATTTTAACGTTTGATTATATACTTTTCAAATTAATGTTCATTCCATAGAAAGTGATTTTGAATAAGTTAAATTTATAATAAAAGTGATTTTGGGTATAAAAATCACTCTCAAGCATACCCTTACTCACATGAGCTTGATACTACATATAAGTCAATCATTCATTTATTAAACAATTGATAGTAGAAAAATGACATGAATCAAAATAGTTATTTTCTTTAAGTTTAAAGACTATAACTACCATAGTTCAGAAAAGAAAAGAAAAAACTATAACTATCATGAATTGGTCTAGTGGTCGATAGGGATCCAATGAAAAAGGTTAAGATATTTGGTTTAAATCATGATGGCTACCTATTAAACACTTTTAAACTTCATGTTAGACATAAAATTGAAAATTAAGCCTATAAATACTATTTCCACATTTAGTTTTTCTTATTTTGTTATCTACTATTTACTTATATTTTCAAAAACCACTAAAAAAAAGTAGTTTTCAAAAATTTGTTTTTGTTTTTGAAATTTAGCTCATAATTCAAATTTTTTTAAAAAAAATATGAAACACATTGTAGAGAAATGATGAGAAAACAAACACAATTTTCAAAAACAAAAAACTAAGGTCCCATTTAATAATCATTTGGTTTTTGAAAATTAAGTCTATGAATATTACTTTCACTTATGGGCTTCCTTGTTTTGTTATCTACTTTTTACATATGTTTTCAAAACTCAAACTAAAATTTGAAAACTAAGGTCTTATTTGATAACCATTTGGTTTTTGGTTTGTTATTTTTTAAAATTAAACTTGTTTTCTCCCAATTTCTCTAAAATATGTTTCATCTTTCTTAAGGAACCATTTGAATTCTTAACCAAATTCTAAAAACAAAAATAAGTTTTCAAAAACTATTTTTTTTAGTTTCGAAAACCTGACTTGGATTTTGAAAACATGTGAGTAAGTGGATGTTAACAAAGAAACACATAGGTAGAAATATTGTTTATAAGTTTAATTTTCAAAGAACAAAAACCAAAAACTAAAAATCAATAGTTTAAGGCTATCAAAAATAAAAAATCAATTGTAAAAAAAAAAATCCAAAAATCAAATAGTTATTAAACCGAGCATAAAAAAATAGTTTTCAAAAATTTATTATGATGAAAAACAAACACAATTTTCAAAAACCAAAAACTAAAGCCCTGTTTGATAACCATTTGGTTTTTGAAAATTAAACTTGTTTTTTCTCAATTTATCTACAATGGTTTTCATCTCCCTTAAAGAAGTATTTGAATTCTTAGCCAAATTCTAAAAACAAAAACTACTTTTTGAAAACTACTTTTTTTAGTTTTCAAAACAAGGCTTGGTTTTTGAAAACATAGGCAAAAAGTATATGACAAAACAAGCAAAACCATAGGTGGGAGTAGTATTTATAGTTATATGCTTAATTTTTAAAAACCAAAAACAAAAAACCTAAGGCCCCGTTTGATAACCATTTGGTTTTTAAAAATTAAGCCTATAAATACTACTCTCACCTATGTATATACTTGTTTTGTTATCTATTTTTTACTTATGTTTTCAAAAACCAAGTCATGTTTTGAAAACCAAAAAAAGTAGCTTTCAAAATTTTGTTTTGTTTTTAGAATTTGGCTAAGAATTCAAATGCTTCCTTAAGGGAGATAAAAACTATTGTAGAGAAATTGAGAGAAAACAAGCTTAATTTTCAAAAACCAAATGGTTATCGAACGGGACCTAAATCATTATCAATTGGGGTTTAAGTGGCCTATCATATACTTTATATAGTTTAAGAACCTACGAATCTAACTTAATCTAAGAAACTCAATCACTCAGATAAAATTTTAAACTAATAACAAATAAACAAAATCCTTCGTCGCTAAGTTTTAACGTGCATCCATTCAATTTTACGCGCTTAGTTCTGATGGGTGATAGCTGTATTTTTTGCCCATTTTCCTCTGCAATTGGATTATATAAAATTACATACCATGATTTTCACATTTTTATTATTAATACGTTACCCTTTTTTTAAGATATATATATAAATCCAGAAAAAGAAACATTTGAATTTCAAAATTAAAATAATTCCTATATACGAACCAACAAGAACATTCTACACTATGCCCTAATGAAATGACTACTGATTTGAAGGAGATTAAGCAACTTTAGGGTTCGTACTAATTACGGTCCTACTGACAGATGCAACAAAAATCTTCATCAACAAGAGAGTTCAAAAATCGAAAACAAACAAACAAACAAAAAAGGAATCTCAGACTGTGCGCTAGAATGATTCGTTCTTAATCTTACCGGTCATATCTCTTTCTAATGCCGTCTTCATCGCCGCCGAGGAAGCGACAAGTGTTGGAAATGGAATCAATCGCCGGCCGGAAGAGGAGTACACGTACGCACGGATTACAAGTTGCAGCCGTAGAAGACGAAGAAGAATCCGATCATGGAGACTAAGGCGACGGATTCGAAGGCGGTCATGACGGACCAGACGAGGTCGTCGACGATCGGAGTGTTGAGCACGCCGCGAGGCCAGCGGCGAAACCAGGCGGAGCTCCGGTTCCATGAGAAGAGCGAGGAGAGGACGTCGGTCCACCGGAATATGGAGGATCTGAGGGAAAATTCGAATTCCGGCCACCGGAATGCCGATCTCGATGACCGTCCCGCCATTGCTGCTCCTTCGCCTTCCTGAAACTCTGGCGAGATTGTAGAGAGTCCGTGGGGGTTATAAAACTAAGCATAGAGTGGGAATTATTTGGTGTGACCGTGTCTAGACGAAAATTGGTGCTCCCTATCTCACTTGCCGCCGAAGTTTCAAATACCGTCTTTTTTCCTTTTTAATAACAAAATACCGTCCATTTCAATTTTATGCAACGGTGCGATTAAAATTCAATTGTCAATTTAATATTTTGGCTAAATCTTGAACTTTGCTATTACTATTAGTTTAAAAAAAAATATCCTTATTCTTTCATAAATTTACAATATTATCCTTGACATTTCATAAACGTTTTCAAAACTATTCTTGATATAGAAATCTATTGGAATGTTGGACAAAAAATCGACGTGGACTTATAACAACATGATGGTGACTAGAACGCTTGTCTGAATTAAGTCTGGAAAAACGACATTCAAACACATCAACTTTTCGTCCAACATTCTAAAAGTTTTCTACTTCAAAAGTAGTTTTGAAACATTTATAAAATGTCAAAGGTAATATTGCAATTACTTTTGAAAAGAATATGAGTATTTTTTAAACAAAGAGCAAAGTTAAATGGTATTTTTTATAATTTAACCTAATATTTATGAGAAACATTATATATATATATATATATATGCGCCAAAGAGAGCATAGCTCAACTGACATATTAAATATGTTAATGACCACGAGGTCTGTGGTTCGAATCCCCCCAACCCCTATTGTACTCAAAAATATATATATAAATAGATAGATAGATAATTTAATTTAGATAAAATGAGTGAAGGACATTATAACATCGACCAAAATAGTCAATTGTTCGAATCACCAATTTCATATACTATTGAACTAAAAACATGTTAAATTATAAATGTAGTCGTGAACTTTCAGAATTGTATCTATTTAGATTTTAAATTTTAATATGTATCTAATAAGTCATTTATCTTTACAACATGTTTAATAAATCTTTAAACTTTCAATTTTGTGTCTAATAAATTTTTAAAAGTTCAACAACTAAACTTCTAAAAGTATAAATATTTATCTTTATAGCTTTAGGCTTTTAGCTTAATTTGGAGTCCCTGTCATTTTTGTTTTGTGTTTATAATTTTCATTTAATTTTAATGTATTCCTATAATTTAGTTAAACTTCGTAAATCTTCTATAAACTATTGTTTACCTCACTTATTTTTGAGTTTTTTTTTTTACTTTGTCATAAACTTTTATATAGCCAATTAATACAATAAGCGAAATAGAAAATATCAACCCATATTCACATAGAAAAAATGTGATATGGTAACAACAATGATGTTTTGTGAGTATTTTTTGCTAAACCATTTAGATTAAATTGAAAATTTTAAATTTATAGAAACTAATAAGAACCAACTTAAAACATTTAAAATCAAAGGATCAAATTGAACTATACTCAAACTATATGAACTAAAGGTTGTAACTCAATTTAAGTTAATGAGTCTGTTTGATAACCATTTGGTTTCTGGTTTTTGTGTTTTTAAAATTATGCTTATTTTCTCACAATTTCTCTACAATGATTTTCATTTTTCTTAAAGAAACCTTCAAGTTCTTAACCAAATTCTAAAAACAAAAATAAGTTTTTGAAAACTACTTCTTTTAGTTTTCAAATTTTGACTTGGTTTTTGAAAACATGTGTAAAAAGTAGATAACAAAATAAGAAAATATACATGTAAAAGTAGTATTTATAGACTTAATTTTCAAAAACCAAAAACTAAATGGTTATCAAATGAAGCATAAATTAGTAATTTTCACTTTCAAAATTAGTTTAAAGAGTATTTACAATAAATGTTATGTTCTAATAATTGATTTTTTTTATATTTTATAGATAATATTTTCATGGTATAATGAAAATATCGACCAACTTCTTACATCTATATCCAACTCATGTACATATAAAAAAGGTTAAATTATCAAAAATACTCATGAACTATGAGGTTGGTTTCAATTATACTCATGAACTTTGAAAAGTTTTATTTTAACCTTTGAAGTTTGTTTCAAAACAACATTTGAAGAATTTTTTCGTTAAATTTATGAATGAAAAATGATGTTTTTGCATTTGTATTATTGCTTATGTGAACATATTTGAACATATATGTTGAAAAAAAAATCAAAACATATGCAAATACGTCATTTTTCGTCCATAAATTTAACGAAAAAAACTTTCAAGAGTTGTTTTGAAACAAACTTCAAAGTTCAAGGTTTAAAATGAAACTTTTCAAAGTTCATGAGTATAATTGAAACCAATATTATAGTTCATGGGTATTTTTAATAATTTAACCAATAAAAAATGATGAAAATATCAATATGTCGGTAGTATCAGCATGTTGATATAATTTAACCGTTCTTTCAGAAAAATGAATTAACGACAACATGATATTTATCATCGATTAAAATATCAGAAATTCGAATCTTCCAACCTACGTATTGATGAACTAAAAAAAAAAGGATTCATTTACCGCGCCTGGTTTACACGCGCTGAATGGGGTCGTGGGGCTGGGGACTTAACCCGAGAGTGTGGAAACGCTAGCAGCTGTGATTGCCTAATGGGGCCCACATTGAGCTAGAATTCGATGCGGTAGTTCACCACAAACTCTAATCTGGACGAGAAATCACAACCGTATATCGGTAATCATTGATAAAAAAAGAGAATTCAGTTTGATGTACGGTTGTGATGAAGGGTTCAAAAAGTGTGGGCAGAGAAGGGTCGTTGAAAGGTTGCGAATTCCAAGATTTTTGGTGGGTGTTTGGTTATGGTGCTTCCAATTTAAATAATTGGAGGGAAAAACTTTAAAAACGGAAAAGGGTTTTAATGCTAGAATAATCATATGCCTATTTTGTCTTGTAATGCAATTTTGAAATTCCAAAGGTTATCTCAAATAATAAATATTTCAAAAAAACAAAAAAAAATCTCAAATAACAATAATAATAAAGGATAAATACACTTTTGGTCTATACAATTTGGATTTAGCAGTATTTAGGTATCTGAGTTTAAAACTCGACATTTTAGCTTATGAAGTTTGAATTTGACTGTATTTTGGTCATCCTGTCAGTTTTCGTTAACTATTTTGAAATTCCTTCTTTCCTCTCCTTTTTGTCTTCTTTATTTTTGTCTTTCGTCTTTCTTTCTTTTGTCTTCCTCCGTTTACTCTTGATTTGACCGAATTATTTATATGATTTCATGATGTCTGTCAAAAGACATTATATCTAAAATTAGCTGAACATTATTTATATATATAGATCAAATTATTGCCAAATCAGGTATTGACATTAAATTTATGAATAATTCGAAGTCCTTAAACAGAAGTGTCGCAAACGATGAAAACACATTTGCACCATAATTAAAATTAAAAAAAGAAATTCAATTATGCATCACAAAGATACAGAATTAGTGCAAATCTGAGTGAAGTAGAGAAGAGCTTGATTGAAATTGCCCAACTGCTTGCAACTCCCTGCCTTTATCAAGAAGCTCCACAACTTTTGATACTCTTCGATTTGTTTTCTTTTTTCTTTTTCAAGAATAACAAGAGTTTGAGAGGGAAATACTTTTCTCTTATTTCTTCATCATAATGAAAAATCCTCTCTTAAATACAATCAATAATGAAAAATCCTCTCTTAAATATAATCATTAATGAGCAGTTAACTAAGGATTTTAACAGTTGTAACAATATAAAACTAATTGCTGTAATAAAGCAACAATAGAAGTAAATAACTAAATTGTTACAACAATAACTAAAGTATACACTTATATCTGTTAACCCCCCTTAAGATGGACTATATATGGAGATTGAAAACTCCCATCTTGAACATGAAATTCCGTAAAATAGAATGAGGCAAGGCCTTTGTGAACATATTGGCCAATTGAGAATGCGATCGAATGGGAAGTAGCTTCAAAAGACCACGATCAATCTTATCACGGATGAAATGACAATTGATTTCTATATGCTTGTCCTTTCATGAAATGTGGAATTCGAAGCAATAGATATGGCTGCTTGATTATCACAAAAAATCAAAGCATGAGTTGGAGATATAATATGTAAATTGGTTAAGATGCTTGAAATCCAAGTAAGTTCACTAGAGACACTTGCAAGTGCTCTATATTTGGCTTCAATTGAGGACCTCGAAACAATAGCTTGCTTTTTGGTTTTCCAGGAAATAAGAGATTCCCCAAAAATATGCAAAAACTAGTAACGAATTTCCTTGTATCCTAGCAAGCACCCCAGTCGGAATCAACATATGCTTTTAATTGGAAATTTTTTGTTGCTTGAAGTAAAGTGCCCTGACCAGCAGTACCTTTAAGATACCTTAAGAGATGATGAGCAACCTTGAGATGATCTTAACATGGTTTGGCCAAATATTGGCTAAGTTTATGGACAAGGAAGGAAATGTCAGGTCGTGATATCTGAAGATAAAGTAATCGTCCAATTAAATGCCTATATTCAAGATACTCAGCTGATGTAAGAGGATTACCCGATACAATGGATAATTTTGAAATAGGAACCATCGGATGACTAACTGGTTTGGCAGCCAAAAAACCACAATCTTCCAAAATTGAAGACAATAATTGCGCTGAGAAATATAAATGCCCTGAGAAGACCTTGACAATTCCAGCCCAAGAAAATACTTAGCAGAACCTAAGTCTTTGAGTAAGAAATGAGAACTCAATAAGGCCTTGACAACAATAATGGCAGAAGAAGAAGGTCATGTAATCAATATAGCATCTACATAGACAAGGAGTGCAACAAAAGAATCACCCTTGCCCTTAGTAAAAAGGGAATAATTTGCCTTGGACTGAGAAAAGCCATTGGAGAGTAAACGTGAGAAAACTTAGAAAACCACTGCCTTGACGCTTGTTTAAGACCGTATATGAATTTATTCAATTTACACACAAGAAGAGCTTCATTGGATGATTGATGTTCAGAATAATATCCTAATGGAAGAGACATATATACTTCCTCAAATAAATTTCCATTAAGAAAAGTGTTGTTGACATCCATTTGTGCAAGAGTCCAACCAAAAGATGCAGTAAGAGAAAGCAATAATTTGACCGTAACTATTTTAGCAACTGGTGAAAAAAGTGTTAATATAGTCTATACCTTCTTGTTGGCTATAACCCTTTGCAACTAGTCGAGCTTGTATACCTATCCCTAGAACCATCAGCCTTGTGTTTGTTGGGATTTATGCCCTAAAGCCTCGTAATTAATAATTAATAATAATTTTTATTTGCAATATAATATTATCCATTATATGAAAAATCCAAGGTTATTAGTGTAATCTTGAACAATATATGGTTGACATACGAGAGGATCATGTTCAAGAAATAACCTAAAGGGTTATAGTATATGGATAAGGTTGGGTGTCTTATCCTGACAACACTATTGATACGATCCACTTTGTAATAGTTACAAATGATTTGATCTAAATCGTTCATGTGGAGACATGTGAGTGAGAGTATCTTATACAATGAGTTGGTATAAGACTGGACCACAAAATATTTGATCTCTCTTTATAAGTCCATTAATTGAAAAGATTAATATTTCATCAGAATGATCATATGCGACTCAATCTTAATCATGAGTGAGTTATGAACTCCTGCATGTGAGGGTGATCTGTGTACACGCAAGCGCACGTGATCGAAGTAATATAAAATGATATGTGAGTACCAAGTATCGAATCCCAAGGGAACGGTGTAACAAAAATATTGTAAAGCAAAGTGTAAGGAAAATTGCAACTTTGAAAACTAAATTGCAAAAATAAGGTTGGTTTGGTGTGTTAGAAAAATTGCAAAATCAAGAAATGACAATATTAGAATAAAGAAAAATTGCATAATTGAATTGCAGAATCGAAAAATGGCAATAATGGAAATAACCAGAAATTGCATAATTGAATTGCAAAATCTAGAATTGGCAAGATTAGATAGCAAATTAGATAAGCTTAGTAAATGAAATTGCAAAAGGAATTTGGATAAAGGATGGGGATCAAGGATGTCATTGCCCTAAGTTGTAATTGCAAACCAAAATTACAATTCCAACATATTCTACACTCAATTGTAAACCAAAATTGCTACTCCT
Source organism: Trichosanthes truncata (assembly GCA_033996785.1). Lineage (NCBI taxonomy): Eukaryota > Viridiplantae > Streptophyta > Magnoliopsida > Cucurbitales > Cucurbitaceae > Trichosanthes > Trichosanthes truncata. The sequence goes on along the minus strand of JAWPNB010000004.1, from coordinate 36,922,291 downwards.
ATTCAATTGAAATTAGGTTTTTAGGAGACTAAGTGAGTGACTTATATGTCTATAGTCCCTCTATCTTAGATAATCCGGCTCAACATTTTTATGGGTTTTGAAGTCCTTAATCCCTATGTCTAGGGTAAGGATTGACTTATGTCTAAGCTCTTTTCTCCATCACTTATGCGAAATATGCTTATCACTAACAATGTCGGTATTAGATCTAAGCTTGAGTTGCTACCCTAGTTGATCAATCTATGATCTCAACGGAAATTTGTTCAACACAAGCAAACAATTGAGGTGTAGGCTTGAACCCCCTAAGAAGTTTAGCTCAAATTGAAAGTAAAAATCTTACAACTAATTTTTGAAGAAAATTTCATTTTAGAAAATTAAGGAAATTGCTAATTAACACAAAAATATATTCTGAGTAGTTTGCTTAAAGGAATAATTGTGACAGTAAACCTATGCAAATCTGGGCATTCAACCTCAAGATGACTAAAATTCTCAAATTAAATTAAATTTAAAAATAAAAATCAAAGGCATCAATGGGCAATTCAATCTTCTTCATTCTTATTCTGAATTTAATGGTTTATAAACTTTTCAACAAAAACAAAAAATTGAATAAAAATAGAAGACATAATGCTGAAATCCTCAGCAAAACCAGAATGAACCAAAAAAAAATAATGCAGAAAACAGAGTATTGATGTTGAATAAAACCCACGGGCAGAGATTGAATTAAAGCTTAAACTTAATACAAGAAGAAATTGAATGGATAACAGAGATTGAATTCTCCATAATACAAGTAGAATTTGAAGAAAAATAAGACAGAATTTAAATTCTTGGCTAAAAACAGAGTAAAAACATATCTGCAGAAAATAGAGCTTTTAGTTGACGGAAACCCACGAAATAAGCTCCAAAAACGTCTCCAAAATGAATGTCTTAGCTCCTCATCTTCTTCCCCCTTTATAGACATTCATTAGGGTTGAAGAATTCCCAAATTTCGTGCTCAAAATCCCCAAAATCATGTTGTAATTGAAGATTTTTGGAATGGGTTAAATACATATTTTTTTTCCTTGTTTTAACTTTTCTACTGCTCCAAATTGCAGAATCAAGATTTTGCAATTTGATTTTGCAATTTCTATATTTTCTACAAACAAGATTAATTTATTCAGAACTCTATCCCAAATACCATCATATTTATTTCTTTCTTAAATTGAAGCAATCTTTCGACTATTTTCAAATGGTCTTAAGTCAAAACAAGAATATTTTAAGAAATTGAGAGTTAAATAAGCCTTGATTCTAAGGCTTATCAGAGGGTTTGTCCTTTGATTTGCATGAGTGAGAATGACTTTTATAACCAATTCAATATGCCTACCATTTTGAGGACTTGACCAAATATGGAGCTGAGAGCATAATCTCACAAGATGGAATTCACTCATTTCCATATATGGTGAGTAGATGAGTAGTTCTCTTAAGTGTTGATTTCGAGACTTGAACAATGGGGCCCCACCCTCTCACTGGCCCAAGAGAGGCTTAGTTTATAAACAAATTGTTCATTAAAGGATCAGTGGTACTTAAGGTGCAAAATTAGAGATGTCCATTTAACCCGCGGGGCAGGAAATCCCCGATTACAGGGGGAATGGGAGAGGGAGTGGGAAGAGTTTTCTCTCCGTTGGCTAAACGGGGACGGGGACGGGGAATATATTCCCTATCCCCTTCCCTGGCCCGATTAGTTTATATATATATGTATATATACTAATTATTACCTATAAATAGAAAAGTTTAAAAAAAAAAAAAAAAAAACTATAGTAGGAATTAGTTGAAGACTATTTTTTTATAAAAAAAAATTAAAAACTATGTTGTAATATTGAAATTTAAATTTTTAGAAATTAAGTTGTTTCGACATTATAATATTTTTACTTATGGTATATTATTGTTTTTATTATGAAATTTTATAACATTTTTTTAAAATAGAAATTATATTAAAAATTATTCATTTAGAAAGAATTTATATTATGGTTGAGAATAAATTAAAAAAATAAAAATAAATAAATAAAAAAGAACGGGAAAAAATTCCCTGCGGGGAATCCCTGCCCCGATCCCCTAGAAATTAAATAGGGAATTTCGCAGGGACGAAGAATGAAATGGGGGGCGGGAAACCCATTCTTCGGCCCCGCCCCGTGAACATCTCTAGGGTAAAACAGACTTTTGACCCAGCTTTAATTACGAACAACTCGTGAATGATCGACTTGCATATAATGATTATATCTATGGATACAACTTATTCTACGGTGCATAAGAGTGCAACTCTAGGTCTATAGTAGAGTGACCTATAGTTAATGAATAAAAATTAATTAATTAAAGAGTTTAATTAATTTGTTTTAATTGGAGCTTATAATCTGTAGGTTCATAAGGTTCCCTTGCTAGCTAATAGTAACACTAAAATATCAATTTAGTTGAAAGAAAATTTTAAAATGTTAAAATTAATATTTAATATATTAGATATATTAAATATATAAGAGGAAAATATATTTATTGTATTTGATACATTAAATATTAAAATAATTAATGTATATTAGATACATTAAATAAAAGATATTTATAGAATTTGAATAAGAATCAAATAAATAAATATCGTAGGAGATTTGAATAAGATTCAAATAAATATAAGATATATTTTAATATATTAGATATTAAAATATAATATTTTATTATGACAAAGATTTTTCCTTGGTCTCAATAAATAGTACATTTGGGTTGAGCCATTAGACACAACACATATCTCCTCAATAGAGAATTAGAGAATTCTCTCTAGACCTCTTCCTTTTCAATCCCTTGTGGATTTTCTTTCAAAATGCTCCCACAAGCCTTAGTCATGTGTTCGAGTCATAGCCAGGAATATTTTATGGATGAGATAAAGATCCACCAGAAATATCTTCATATTTGTTTAACCTTAATTTTTAGTTTAATTTTAAATAAAATCAAATACGATCCAATGCTTTCGTTGCGGAGCGAAACATTCATTCCTTCAATGTTTAACGCAATATATCCATTTGCAGCCTACAACATGATGGCCAAAAGGCAAGGGAACAATGTTCCAAGCCTTGGTTCGTTCCATGGCAACAATTTCTTCATCCATAACAAACTTCCAATGAGGAAACTTAATAGCTTGATAGAAAAATGATGGTTCAAATGTTGTAGAAACATTGAGAACATAATTTCGATGAGCATGAGAAAACTTGTTGTAAGACAAGTAATTATGGATGGAATGAGGATAAAAATCGGCCTAAGAAACATCATTATGTTTTAACAAATTACAGTGATAAACTTGTAAAAATCCCGGTGGATGACGAGATCTTGTTGATCTTCTAAGAGTTGCCAGATGATTAGCCTCAAGAGAGTTGGTCTAAGTACCAGCAAGTTGTACATCATTAGAAGAAACACCATTGAGATCATGACATAAGTCTGCAGCATTGTTAGCAGTAGGAACAACAATGTGATCATCATTGGTTGGTATCAGAACTTTAGGTTCAATAGTTGATAAAACACCAACATTGGAAGAGTCATGAGAATAGTCATAATAATTCGGAACAAAACCAGAAGCAGGACAAGGCAAAACAGTCTCTGAAAAAATGTCATGTACATGAGGAGGATCAGACATATCAGAAAAAGGAAATGAATCCTCAAAGAAAATGACATCACGAGAAACAAAAACTTGTCGTTTGACAATGTCATAAAGGCGATAACCTTTCATACCGACTAGATATCCAATAAAAACACAAGATATAGCTCGAGGATCAAATTTAGCACGATGAGCAAATAAAGTAGAGGCATAACATAGACATCCAAATGTACACATCAAAGAATAGTCCACTGCTTTTTTATGTAATATAGAGAAAGGGGTAGCATTCGACAACATGGACATCGGAATTCGGTTGATAATATATGTAGCCGACAAAATACAATCACCCCAGAAACTCAATGGTACTTTAGACTGAAAAAACAAAGCTATGGCGACATTAAGAAGGTGTTGATGCTTCCTTTCAACTATAGAATTCTGTTGTGGTTGTTCCACATATGAGAATTGATGCAAAGTTCCAGTTGATGCAAAAAATTCAGTAAATTGAAGCTTAGAAGCATTATCTGATCGAAGACCTTAATAATTATTGAAAATTGTGTCTCAACCAATTTAAAAAAATGTTGTATGATATGAATGACATCAGACTTTGCATGCATAATATAAACCCAAGTGTAGCGAGAACACATCAACTATAGTAAAAAAATATCTATAACCAAGATAAGTGAGAACCGTAAATGGACCCCAGATGTCACAATGAACTAAGTTAAAAACATTAGCTGCAACATGATTATTGAAAGGAAATGACAACTTTCTCTGTTTAGCTAAAGGACAGATATGACATGGTTTAGAATGAAAACTAGAAAAATCTAAGGTATCCTTCATTAGTTGTAACCGTTTGGATGATAAATGGCCAAGACGATGGTGCCAAGTGGCGGCTGAAGTTGAGGCTAAACAAACATAAACATCATTAGTAGAAGTCAGCAAATATAGCCCATTATGGCAATTAGCCTTGCCAATGTCTTCAACAGGCCATTGTCCTATATTATGCAAGAAGTACTAGAAAATTGGAGAGAGATATGATCAGATAGCAGTAAATAGCTTACTGATATAAGATTGTAAGTGAACTTTGGTACATAGAGGACATCATGAAGTATCAAATGATCAGAAACTCTAATATCTCCAATATAGTCAACATTGACTTGAAAAGATGTAGGAAGTATAACATAAATACCAGAGACTCGACGCCAATTATGAAACAATCGATGGCAATGACAAATATGTCTAGACCACCAGAATCTATAATCCAATCAATAGGAGAAGAGTCAATTGGTAACAAGGCAGAGCAAATACTTGAGAAAGATCATCACGTACTCATATTCTAAGTGATCGAGAAAAGGTTTTAATCCTCCGCAAGTGCAATCATTGCTAGGTTGAAAGTCATTTAGATCCTGACAAATCGTCTTTAATTTGGTAAAGTATGTCTCAAAAGACATGTTACCTTTATTCGTTGTGACTAATTCATTGCATAATTGATAGATCTTTGGACCATTGCTTTCCTTGAATCGATCAGGAAGTTCATCCCAGACGTCCTTAACAAAGCCAGTATACACGATACTTGCTGCAATTTCTTTCGATACATAATTGATGATCCATGGGGCGATGATATTGTTGTTACATTTCCAAGCCGTAACCAATTTACCAGCAGTTGGCTTCTTGATAGTGCCATCGATGAATCCTTCCTTGTTCTTGCCAGAAAGAGCGATCATCATCGCTCGTTTCCATGGGATGTAATTAACAGCACCAATCAAAGGTTGAGTGACGAGAATAGTCGTCGGAGCAAAAGAATGATGCATGAGGTAGGGATTGAGTTGCGCATCTATGTTTGCTAAATCATCGCTGGAAATCTCCTTGTCCACCATGGATATTAAGATCGAAGAAGGAGAAAGAAATAGTGATGGGAAGAACAAGGGTGTGAAAAATTACAGAGGAAGCTTAGCTTTGATACCATAACAAGAGTTTGAGAGGAAAATACTTTTCTCTTATTTCTTCATCATAATGAAAAATCTTCTCTTAAATACAATCATTAATGAGCTATTAGTAAAGGATTTTAACAGCTGTAACAATATAAAACTAATTGCTGTAATAAAGCAACAATAGAAGTAAATAACTAAATTGTTACAGTAGTAACTAAAGTATACACTTATATCCGTTAAAGAAAACGAGGGAAGGAAAGAAAAAAGAAGGAGGAAGAGGAAAGAGAAGAAGAATAAGATGAAGAGAAAAAGAATGAAGAAGAAGGGAAGGAGAAGGCGGTGGCCGCGAGCGGCAACAATAGGTGACGACCATGGATGGGAGAAAGGAGGAAGAAGTATGGGAGGAGGGAGAAAGAAGAAAGAGATAAAAAAAATTTCAAAAAATTAACAAATATATTTTTAATAAAAACATTAAAAATATATTTTTTAAAACAAAAAAATAAATGCCATGTCAACTTTCCATTTATAATTAATGGAAAAAGGACAACATCGACTAAAATGCAGCCAAATCCAAACCTCATAGATTAAAATGTCGTGTTTGAAAACTTAGGAACCTAAATGCTACCAAACTCAAATTTCAATAACCAAAAGTGAATTTTTTCTAATAATAATAATAATAAATTCAAAAGGTTGATAACCATTTTCAGTTTTTTGTTTTTGGTTTTTCAAATTTTGTTTTTTTTTTTTTGTTTTTTTTTAATAAAAATCATCTATGTGTTTTTAATAGACTGTTTTTTGTTTTCTATTTCTAAAAAATAAAAAACTAAATCAGTTTGGTAATTGTTTGTGTTTTCAGTTTTTAGGAAAGAAAGAGAAGTCAAATTTATATAGAGATAACACTTTAGAAAGATTTAAAAAATTACGTTGAGATGAGAATTTTCGAGAGAGAAAAAGGCTATAAGAGAAAAACGTAGAAAACAAATTTTGTTGGGGAGATGTGTCCAAGAGGAAAAAAAAAATAGCATTATTAGAAGAAAAGTGGGTTTTTGAAATTTACATGTAATTACATTTTTTTAAAAACGAAAAACTGTAAATTGAATTGATTATCAAAGAACCTTGCTTTTTAAAAAACTAAAGATCAAAACCTAAAACACACAAAATGAAATAGTTATCAAACAAACAACATTTTAGTGGTCTCAATTTATTATTATTTTTTTAATATAGTTCAATTTATATGATATACCAAATATCGAAAATAAAATGGTCGAACTAAAAAAATTTAGGAAAATTTAAATGGATGACTTTTTGTTTTTCAAAGAAACCTTATTGTCAGTACTTTTTTTTTTTCGTATAAGAATATTAATTGTAAACATAATATATTTTTATGGAAAAAAAACATAAGATGTTTTTTAAGTGGACATTTGGCGGGCATAGTTGAGTTGAGTTGGACAAAGTTTGTTTGTCAGTGAGTTCAGAAGTCTGTGTTTGAAGTGCAGAGTTGGGTTGAGTTGGGTCAGAAAATCTGTATTTGAGGTACAGAGTTGAGTTAAGTTATCAGGAGTATCTGATGCGGTTTTTTTGTAACCCGAAATAGACTGATTTTTAGCTAACTGTTTTTATTTCCTTTATTTTTTATTTATCCAATCATTCATCTAAAAACATATTTTTCCAACTTTCCAACACTGAATTTAGATGTCCACTTCAAAAAAACAATATATTTCAACATTAATTTTTTTAAAAAAAAAAACATTATTCTTTATCTTTCTTTTTTTAGAAATTGACTTCTTCAAACCATAGATGATGTAATGTTGTTTTCTCTTTCTGCTACACATTGGCCTTCTTTCAATTTATAGAAATCAAATATTTGCATTACACATTGAACTTCTTTCAATTTATAGAAATCAAATGTTGCATTCTTTATAACAACAAATAACAATTGATGAATGGAAAAAAGGAAATGTACTTGTATTTTTTTTTCCTTTAAACACAATTGAACTTCTATCAAAATATAGAAATCTCATATTCCATTTTCTAAACACACACTGAACTTCTTTGAAACTTACAAATGAAGGCCTTATTATGATATTTTTCAATTACTAATAGGGTCTTCTTTATGAGGGAGTTTTTTTTTTAAAAAAAAAAAAAAAACACATTGACCATTACGGTTTTTTTTTTGGGCAAAGGAACATTGTTGTTTACATTTGTTTAAACACATGTTCTAAATTGAACATCTTTGGAAAAGAGAATGCCAATATTTTACTTTTTCAAGATGACAAGAAAATGATAATATATTTCAACATTAGTGTTATGTAGGAGTAGAATATTCAAGAAATATTAGTAGGTCATCAAGGGCCTATTTATAGATTTACAAAACATAATTATCGTTCACAAAATATAAGTAATGGCCAATGAGATCAAATTCGTAATTCCGAAGAAAGATTGTTGGAGCAAAGAGTCAGACCAACTAAGTACATGTGCATTTCATATTATTTTGAACTATGGGAGTGTCGTCGGTTGTTGGGAATTGTTGCTGGCGATAGTTGCCAAAGACGATATTGTCAATTGCCAGATATGGTCATTAACAATTGTCGTCGATTGTCGGAGAAGGTAGTAGACAGTGGCCGTCAGTTGTCGCATTGGCCGTAGTTCATCGAAGAAGGTCGCGGGAGGTGGTTGCTGGTCGTCGGAGAAGGTCACTGGCAGTGGCCATCAGTTGTTGGAGAAGCGATGATAAAATATGTTAATAAGGTTACTGTACAAGTCGATGGAGTTAATATCCCAACATTGTAGCAAGTCGGTAGAGTTAATTTCTCCATGGGCCAAACAGTGAGTTGAGTTTAAAACCCAACTCAACTCAGGGGTCAAACGCCCCCTAAACATATTGATCGCAATATACTTATATAAATATATATTTTTTAGTTTTTATATAAATGTAATATAATTGATTAATTAATGAATTCATTTTATTGGTAAATAATACTTCGAAGTAATTAACTTTTCGAAAAATAAATAAAAATAAAAAGCCCGAAGTAACTTAAATTGATTAGAATCAATGACTGAATTTAATTGAATAATTATTGAAAATTGAATACTCAGTAGTAAAATACTTTAACTAATTAAATATATTATTAATTAATCCATTCATATCTTTAAACACTAGTTTTTTAGTTCAACAAATATGGAGATTGTTTTTTATTTCAACAACATTTAGAAGAGGAAGAATTCGAACCTTAACCATTCGATCAATCAGTGGCAGATCTAGAATTTTATACTAGAGTGGCACAAGTTCATATTAGGTTAAATTACAAATTTAGCCGTCGAACTTTTAAATTTGTGTTTATATAATCCCTGAACTTTAAAAATTATCTAATAGGTTTTTAAATTTTGAATTTTGTGTTTAATAGATCTATGGAGTTTCAATTTTATATCAAATTAGGTTTCTGACTTATTCAAAATTTAAAAAATTAAATGTTCTATTAGATATAAAATTTAATTGTGTTTAATAAGTCCTTAACCTATTTCACATGTTTTAAATGTATTCATTAGTCACAAAATTGAAAGTCTAAAGTTCAATTAAATACAAAATTAATTTTATGTCTAATAAAACAATGAATTATAATTTTGTTTGAATATGTCTAAGACCTATTAGATAAAAATTGAAAGTCCGTAAGTTTATTAGATATTTTTAAAGTTTAATGACTTATTAGACACAAAATTAAAAGTTTAAGACCTATCAGACAATTTTTTTTTGAAATTTAGGGACTAAACATATTATTTAACCTTCATATAAATATAATTTGAAATGTATTGATATAAAATATTTAAATTAAGTAATATTAATTAAAAAAATATAGCAAACCATAGTAGAATTATCCACCTAAATATATAAGAAAAAATGAAACTTAAAATATTTAAGCTTTTTAAAAAAATAGAATTAAGTTTTTTTATGCATTTAATTTTTCTAAAATATTTACCAAAGATTATATATATATATATATATATATATTGATTGATTTATTGCTCCCAAAAAACTTTGTTAATCTATTGATAAATATTTCAGAACCCTAATGTATCATCTCAGACAACAAATTTCATCAAATGTGAGAGAGAACTTATTGCCAAAATCAGCGAAGCAAAACGTAAATCGAAGCTGAAGGTAACCGAGTACAACAATAGCTCGCTCGCAAGCTCGAAGGAGGAGAAAACTAAAATTAGGAAACTGAAAAGGAATGGAAGACGAAACAAAATGGAAGGAGGAGAAATGAAAAGTAAAACATAACTGAAGAAATCAAAAGAAATCACTGAGTGTAGACCGTTGGAGACTTGAAGAAGAAGCTATCAAGAAAAATGAAAAGGAAGGAGAAATCAAAAGACTTGAAGAAGAATCATGCGACTTAAAGGAAGGTTGAAGACATTGGGCTATGGGCTTTTTAGTAATTTACACGGGGATAATTAGGTTTGCTATATTTGCAAATAGTTTTAACGTTTTGCTCTATTTACTATTATTTATGTCCATTTTGCTATATGTCCAATCACCTCTTATTTTTACTACCATTTTCGAAAATTTTGTCTTAATCTATTAACTACCGTTTTGTTTTTGCTTTATTATTATTATTATTATTAAAAGAACCCATGAATTGTGCATTGATCTATATATATATATATATATATATATATATATATATAATGTTTATTGTTAATTATTATTATTATTTTATAAACTGTTTCATACAAATTTGATGCCCACACATTTAAGTGATAAGTAATACTTTAAGCCACGAGTGTTCCAAAATACATGCATATATATAACATGTCACATGGCCTAGGTGTTAGATTTCAAAACATTTCAAGATTATCACTAAAATGATTAATGAAAAGTCAAAGTGAGCATAACTCAACGATAATTTGTTCAACAGTAATTTGCATGTACTATTGACTAAGAGATTGAAGGTTCAAATCCCCTACTTTCAAATGTTGTTTGTGATTAAAATAATTGATTTTCTTCCAAAATCTAGGGATTATAGTAAAAAAATTTAAAGATTTTTTAAAAGAAAAATTTAAAGGTTAAATTACCTATTAGTATATGAATATCAATGAGAATGTCTATTTACTCCCTAAACTATAAAATATTTTCTAACTCCATTCATGAATTTTCGATTTTGATTCTAATAAGTTGTTATCGTTAACACAATTACTTATATGCTAATGTGGTATACTGATTTGACTAACAAGTAATAATTTGACACAATACAACTTACGAGACTAGGCTAGATGGATAAAATAAAGGAAGGTAGCTCATGTAGGATTTTTTCCTCTCATTCACTCTTGTTTCATACCGTTAGCTTACCTTCTAATGCCATATCATAGGAAGTCAATATTTAGTAGTATAATTAGCATTGCCATACCAATGTTATTAGGCTAAATATATCTTATTTAAACCGTTTTAATTTAGTCCGTACCATTTAAATAGTTTTAATTTAGTTTTTTTTTTTATGTTTTAATATTTTTCAATTATATCATTTTGATACGCTAAGTGTAAAAATTTGCTGATCATATGTTTACCAGACATAACAATTAATAGGGCGACATAAGAATAAAAGAAAATTTTAGCGATTAAAAGAAAAAAAAAATCTATTTCATCATCTAAAATTCTAAAAAATTTATAAAAATTTCAACTTTTCTTTCTGGAGTGAACTGACCTATCTTTTAAATTTATACCAACTCACTAATTATTAAACAACTTTGACATTCATCGATAAAGAATATATAATTAAAAAATCTTAAAATATAAGAGTCTAAATTGAAGAAACACTCAAGTCATATAGCTAATATATAATTAAAAAATCTTAAAATATAAAAGTCTAAATTGAAGAAACAGTCAAGCCATATAGCTAGCACTCAAGTAATGACATTAGTGAATTACAAATAGACCCTTAGCGTATTCTCTACCTTGAAGCCAGAGACCAAAATCCATTTATTTTGACAATTTAAGGTAACAAAGAATATTTGACATGATTTATTTATTTACGATGCTTGTGATTGTTCAAGACTCTAATGAGTGGAAACCTCTTGTGAATGTCTTATTAGATTTTTTTTTTCTTTTAGTTCTTAGAATAAGGATTGAAAGTTTATGAACATAATTGAAAATCTATAAAGTTTAGGGGCTAAATAGTCCAAACCGCAAAAATTACAGTAACAATTAATTTGTTTACTTTATTTTGTTTTATCTTAAAAGTAAGTAATGACGTTTAGAAGAAAGACTTATTAGAATCAAGACCAAAAGTTTATGAATATAATCGAAAATTTAAAAAGTTTAGGGACTATTAAATCTGAATTACAAAAATCAAAGACCAAATAGGTAATTTAACCACTAAAAAAATTTGAAAACACGATAACTAAAACAGAATGAGAGAGTAAAATGGGAGAGTAGGAAGAGAAGAAAACAAATTCAAAACAATTTGACTGTAGGGCTGTTCCTGTTTCCTCCAAAGTCTCAACCAATCCATCATTCATTCATTCATTCATCAATCCATCCACCAAATTGCCAACCAGAGACTGCCCATTTCGCTCACACACACCACAGCAAAGCAAAGCAAAAAGGCCGACCAACAACAGCTCAATCCCAACCCCAAGCCCTCAAATCGCCCCCACACGCTCTGCTTCTAACTCCGAGCCACCCCATTTCTCATCGAAGAAGAACCCACTTCACTGGCGGCAATGTCTCTCCGACCCACCACGCGAACCGATGTCCGCAAGAAGTCTTACAAGACCGGCGTCGACGCCGATGAGGCTAGAAGGAGGAGAGAGGATAATCTGGTCGAGATCAGGAAGAACAAGCGCGAGGATAACTTGCTTAAAAAGAGGAGAGAAGGGCTTCTCTTGCATTCCCAGCAATTGCTCGATGCTGCTCAGAATGCCGTCGTCGTCGAGAAGCGCGTATGGTTTTACTTGCTTTTTTGTTTGTTTGTTTGTTTGTTTTGTGATTTGAATTGATTGGAGTTGTTTTTGTCATTTTTCTTATGTGGGGTTTCTTTGATTTGGTTTATTCTTATTTGGGTTTAAATGGGGGATTGTACTGGCAGTTTGGATTCTGATTCGTAGGTTTTGTCAAATCTGATTCTGGGTTTGCTGAGTAAATTTGTTGATGCAATAGTTTTGAACCGGGGGGAAGTGTTTTGGAAGTGATTTCCATGTTCAACGAAGACAATTTCTCTAATCTTTTATTTCCTCGAGTCACCGTTGAAGTGGGTTTCTGTTATTCTGCACATTTGTGCCACTTGTTGGAATAGAGGAGATGCCTGAAACAAGGAAGAGGGAGAAAACCCAGAACGGAAAGTTTTTCCCTGCTCCATTTTCTCTCCCACTTTCCTCTAAATAATTCCGGCAGTGTGTTTGAGTGTTGAACTGGTATACGTGTATTTGGACCCTGAATCTATAGGAGATTTGGATGTTATTTCATGATGGGGAATCGCAAGATTCATATGATATGTTCAAACAATATATACCTTTTATGATTGCTGTATTCCCACGTTGTGCTTGCTAATTCAATGAAAGGTTCAGCTGTCCATAAATGACAATAAAGATGATCATAATTCTTTTGATCTGGTTTATGTTTGATTGCTAACTTTGTTGTTGCTTTGCACTGTCAGTTGGAGAGTATTCCTGTGTTGGTACAAGGAGTGTGGTCTGCTGATACAGCAGCACAGCTGGAAGCTACTACTCAATTCAGAAAGCTATTATCTATTGGTAAGGGTGTTGTTAAAATAACTTAACATTTTCCTTGCTATTCTACATCCAATGTGGTTCAATCTTGATTTGAATTTATGTGCAGAGCGTAGCCCCCCAATTGATGAAGTAATCAAAGCCGGTGTAGTTCCCAAGTTTGTGGAGTTTCTTGGAAGGCATGATCTACCCCAGTTGCAAGTTGGATTCCTTGAAACATTTTGTTCTCTTTCCTTTCTGTACGTTTTTGTTTTAATTGAATGATTTGAAGATACCAATATGATTGATGATTTGAATTGGTGCAGTTTGAAGCTGCATGGGCCTTGACCAATGTTGCATCTGGAACATCAGAGCATACACGAGTTGTCATTGACCATGGTGCTGTCCCTATTTTTGTAAAGCTTTTGAGCTCAGGCAGTGACGATGTCAGGGAGCAGGTTGGCACAGATTCTTTCTTTTTCCTCTACTTCTTTTCAGAGATGGCAGTAGCTTTTCATTAGGCATTGTGAACTGACAAAGTTTACGAAAAAGTGAGCAAAGCTTCTCTAACCAAGGGAGGTTATACATAGGCGCTTAGTTCAGTTTGTGAAAACCTGTAAGGGGTAATAACTACACAAGAAACTTGGTGAGAATATTCCATTTCTAGGTCAAAAGAACAACCGTATGGAAACAATAACTAAGTCCTATGGAGTGTCTTTGAACATTCTTCTGTTTCTTTCTTTCTGTTGACTGTCAACAATCCCACTAGAATTGTGTTTGTCCGATAGAATCATGGAAAGTCTTTTCAGATTATGACGTGTTAGGCTTTGCTCAAAAAATGTTTTACTGAAAAGGGGCGGATCCATTTGAATTTAACTTTATTAAAAATGTTTCTCCAAGCCTCCAAAGGGTCTTGAAAAATTAATGTGAAGGAAGTGGTGATTGAGATCTTACTCATGTTTTTTAGACATACACCAGTTTGGGGACAAACTTGTACGTAAGAATTCTCTGTCAGTAGAATTCAGTTTTTCCAGCATTAATGTCCACAAAAAGACCGTTAATCTTCTTGGGAAATTTTCTCCCCTAAATGCACTCAGTCATTGAGCTGTTAACTATAGAAAGAGTGGGTGAAAGCTGCAAGGTGATAAAGTATAGATTTAATTTACAGGAGAAAATGCCACTTTTATGTGTATCCAATTTGGCAGTTTCCAGATTCTTTTGTCACCCCTTGACAGATTGAAGGTACTGATCTTTTCCATAACGTTTAGTAAATCAAGTTTCTCATTATCTTTCAGTCAAATCCCAGCTTATTAGTTCATGTTCCCCACGGTTGTTGATCATGCTGTTTCTATTACGAGCAATGGCCTACGGATCAAGGAAGGAGCCAGCAACAGAGCTATTTTCCAGCCAACAATCTTTCCAGAATCTAATTTTCTCCCCATTTTATGCCTTGAAAACTATAAAACAAATTCAGAAGATGCTCATTTTTCTTTATGAAATGCCTGGGGCTTATAGTTCTGGTATTTATATCAAGAGGACGCCAGCTTGATGGATGAGGTAAGTATTTCTGGTAATAACATGACCAGAGGGCGTGCCTTTTTCATTTGGGTATCTCCAAAGCCACTTTGAAGAGAGAGCTTGATTGCAATAAATTAAGTTAACAATTATCGTTGCCCAACTGCATCTATCATCAATAGGGAGCTTTACCGTATTTCAATCCACAAGGTGCTACGGCTACCCTTGGCATTAGAGTCATCCTGTCATGCTGTAGAAAGTCTTTGAAGAGCTTCTTCCAAGGAAATTGGGATTTTGAAGACAGAAATATAATAAGTTGGAATACTTGAAATTAGATACCGAGTTATGTGAATTTAACTCTCTTTTATAGTTGACTGTTTTTCCATTTGCTAAGTCTGTTCTTAATCTTGCTTTTCCACTGGACCCCAAAAGAGGGAGGGTTTGGGTGCTCCTACGTACATTTAGATAAAGCATCAGCCAATTAATTTTAGTGCTCTGAAAGAGTATTGCCTTTGCCTCAACCTCACTACTGCTGAAGTAAGCCCATTACTGCAGATATAATGAGGTTCCCTTCAGCCCTAAAATTATTTCAAAGAGGTCAAGGATATCCATTAGATCTTTTAGTTTTTCTTTTCCGTAGCCTGTCGCTACTGAAAATGAGAGTTTTGTCAGTAAATTGTGAGTGGGTTGTGTGAATGCCGTTGTTCCCAGTAGAGGAGAACCTTTGACTAGGCCATTCGAGTCTCCAAATTTCAAATAACAACCTTAGAACTCAAGGACAGTCGTTCAACCTAGACCAGATCCTATCCATTCTTTTTCTTGTCGACATAAATACTAATGTTTGTTATGATTCTTTATGTTCTAATAATATGAATGGAAGAATTACTGTAGTAGTTATGTTTGTGCTTTGTTTATCCTAAACATTATTTGCCTCCATCCTTTCTGGAGGAGTGGATGTACTCTGCCATATACTTTCCATATAGAGTCATTTCTGTCTGATTATGCCTTACACTTGTTTGAAATCGCCATTTAACACTCTGTGTTGCTGTAAAATATAATGGCATGTTTGACATGACTGCACATTTTTGTCTGGAAATTCTCCATTTTTTATTGTTATGGGTTTTTTTTTTGGAGAACACTACTATTACTTGATTTGTTTAATACGGTGATTTCTTTTTTCTTGTGCAGGCTGTGTGGGCCTTAGGTAATGTTGCTGGCGACTCTCCAAGTTGTAGGGATCTTGTTCTTGGCCATGGTGCACTAATGCCATTACTTTCCCAACTAAATGAGCACTCAAAATTATCCATGCTGAGGAATGCAACATGGACTTTATCTAATTTTTGTCGTGGGAAGCCTCCAACACCCTTTGATCAGGTTTATATTTTGGTTGACCTGGCGGATTCAAGATCCAACTTTGAGTTTCTTTATAACGTTTACTTTTCTATTATCATGAATGTTGTTGGTGATTAACTTGCGTTTACTCAGGTGAAACCTGCTTTACCAATTCTAACGCAACTGATTCACTTGAATGATGAAGAAGTTCTAACAGATGCCTGCTGGGCTCTCTCCTACCTTTCAGATGGCCCGAATGAAAAAATTCAGGCAGTAATAGACGCAGGAGTTTGTCCAAGACTTGTGGAGCTTCTGCTGTAAGTTCATGTATCTTATAAGCTCTCAAATAAGAACATCTCAATCTTTGCATTTTTTGATAACTGAGGTGTTGGTCCCTCATTGCCTTATGTTTATGGTGTACCTCACTAATTTTGAGGAGGGTATGCCCACAACATATCTTAATAGCACTGACTGCTAGCACATCTCAATGCCTTTGCTTATAGTGATTATGCATATTTTTTTTCTATTTTTTTATTTGTTACTGACCAAGATTTGTTTCTGTTAGTCACCAATCCCCATCAGTTTTGGTGCCAGCTCTTCGAACAGTTGGAAACATTGTTACTGGTGATGATGCTCAGACACAGGTACCTGTTTAAATTGTTTATTCGATGATCTTTCCACCAGTTTAATTCCTTGATGTATGGATCATTTTACTAAAACAGAACAGACAAGTGGTATTTACCCTTTTTTTGTTGCTAATCTTGTCCTGTAAATCTGCTTCTTCTCTTGATCTTCCCTCCACTTTTTCTTGCAATTTCAATGACTTTACTGTATGTTTTTTGTCCCCTCTCCTTTTCCAGTTTGTGATTGACAACCAAGTTCTACCTAATCTCTATCAACTTCTCACTCAAAATCACAAAAAAAGCATCAAGAAAGAAGCTTGTTGGACAATCTCAAACATCACTGCAGGAAATAGAGCTCAGATACAGGTACCAAATTGCCTTTGGTTATAGTTTCTGCTTTTTGAAAGAAAGTGGGCTGAGTTAATAGGCAGGTCTTAGTTGGTTTGCATTTGCAAGTCTTCCATGACCTGCAAAATTGATGATTCTCATCGGTTTCGTCGGTAACTTAGAAAAAATGTCACTGAAACATAGTTCTTCTTCCCTGGTTGCTGCATACACCTGTGATAAAAAGTTTGAGGTGTCTGTTCAACATGATTATAATGTTGAATTGGTATGTGCAGGCAGTTATTGAGGCAAATATTGTCCTTCCTCTTGTTCATCTCCTTCAACATGCAGAATTTGATATCAAGAAGGAGGCTGGGTGGGCTATTTCCAATGCCACCTCAGGAGGATCTCATCAGCAGATTCAGTAAGAAATAGTTTGACTAGTTCTTGGTGCTTTATGATTTACTCCGCTATATAAACTCTCTGTCCCTTCTCTGAAAAACATAGCTTTCATTTGGAAAAATGTAATAATACAATCAAAATTAAAAGAACAAGATGAGAATAAAAGAAAGTCTAAACAAAAACCTAAACTATAGCACGAAAAAATATAATTGGTCAAAGCATTAGTAACTTCTCTTAATGGTTGTAAGCTCAACTCTCCACCATTTTGTATAGTAACAAAAAGAACTCCAATGGATAAGAATAAGAGATAAATGATAATTATAAAATTCCTTACGTTAAGAGAGGTGTTAAACCTAGCTAAAGACCGGATCTTAAGTCAAATACCTGTTAAATCTCTCCTATTCATCTCAAGTCAAATACTCCACAAAACGTTGAAAAATTCTACATACTGCCATAGAGCTCCTTCCTTATACCAAAATAGTGGAAGAAGCAAGATCTTATCCATCATCGATCTTTGTTATAAGCCAAACATGCCAAACATCTCAAAAGAAAAACTATCACAAATTAGATACCTGAATTGACAGCCCCCATAAGATGTGATCCAAATCCTCAACTAAGAGCGTTCCAACGTGGCCCCAATTCCTCTGAATACAGTCAACAGTGTTAACCATTCCATGTAAGAAGTGTCCAGCAAAAAAATTGACTTTCTTGAAAAGTCTAACCTTCCACAGCAAGGAGAATAAAGAGCACCTGGAATAAAGATTTGCTGTTTTTATGCCCTTTACAAATGTAATTGTTGATGTGCTCACTGCATACTATATCTTCTTTGGATCAAAAAATCAATTGAACTACTACGATGTCTAAATTTTCTTTCTGGCTTGTTCTCTTTCAAATATTTAGTAAGATGGATTCAATTTTAGTTGCTTCTGGTCTAGTATAGTAGATAACACATTTCAGAAATAACATGCTAGGCTTATCAGATTGTATGGCATTGGTCATTGACTCATTTAGTTTAGAACTTTAGCAGTGTTTTTGCTGGACAAAGCTGTGGATTTAGCATAACCATTATTTGATACAGGTTTCTGGTAACTCAAGGTTGCATCAAACCGCTCTGTGACCTTTTAACCTGTCCGGACCCAAGGATCGTGACAGTGTGCTTGGAGGGGCTTGATAACATTCTCAAGGTTGGTGAGGCTGACAAGGACATGGGAATGAATGGAGGAATAAACATCTATGCACAAGCCATTGATGAGTGTGAGGGACTCGATAAGATCGAAAACTTACAGACTCACGACAACAATGAGATCTACGAGAAGGCAGTGAAGATGTTGGAGAGATATTGGGCAGAAGAAGACGAGGAGCAGGAGCAGAACCCGCAGCAGAATGGAGATGTGAATCAACATGGCTTTGCATTTGGTGCAAACCAGCCAAATGTTCCTCCTGGTGGGTTCAAGTTTGGGTGAAATTGGTGGTAGCTTGAGAAGAAACTGTTATATCAAAAGATTTGTAGGTCCCTTGTTCCTGCTTCTTTCTTGATTGGTGTTAGTGAAGTTTCAACTTTTTATATTGTTTAGCTCGTCTTCTGGTTCACAAGGGTCAGGGTTTTTGATCTGGTCCACGGCTGTTACTTTTCTGGAGTTTTGTTTTTCTTTTTTTTTGGGTCAGCCAGCGTTATTAATGTCAAGTCTTTTCCTTTATTTTCAATACTATTTTGCTTTCGTCAGTATCCAAAACTTGACTTTGTATTTAAACAGAACATATATATACATATCGGTCTGTTCTGCCTTTTGTTTCTATTTTATGCCAAAACAAAATCCGAAGTTGGTATTTAAAAGAATTCCTGCCAAGATGACGGATCCTGCCGTAGGTGCCTCTACATGAGCTTCGGGTAACCAAATATGAATTGGTACCATAGGCACTTTGACGGCGAAAGAGGCGAAAGAAGCAATCCATAGAAAGATTTGGCGCTAACATATGTGATTTTTGGAAACTTACTAATATTCATAAGCCTTTTATTATTCTATAAACTCCAGATTTGTGACAAAATCATTTGATACTAAACTCTGCTATGAGCGGTATTTGTTAAAAAATGATGCCTAAGACGTCGATACCAAAGACATACTGCAAGAGAACGACAAAGATGTGAGGTAACCTCCATCGTGGGATCTCATTTACATTTACTGTCTTGTTCGCTACCTCAGGTCATAATTACGCAATTGGCTCAGTTGGAGTTCTGTTCGGACAATAGCCAACTTATCTCATATTGGGGAGAAGCGCCCTCGATCAAACTCAGAATTTCTTAAGAGAAAGATCGTTGCGTAGAAAAGAAAGGTAGCTTGCTTACTCTCGAGCAGAGAGCTAACCTAGAATGGGATGCATTTGAATAAAAGAACGAACTCAACCGAAGAACTACAATTGAAACAAGACCAGGATTTGAAATAAGAACAAAAAATAAGAGATTTTTTTTATCAGGAAACCCATAAACTCAAATCGAAATTGTCGAAAGCTTTGCTTTTGGGTCGGCGCTCCGCGTTCGAGATAGGTTCCGCTCTGCTAAATAAGAAATGTTAAGACCTTCGCTTGATGAAGCCTGTCAGAAAAGACAAAACGAGGATGATTGTCTGATTGCACCCGATCCTTTCTTATCTGGCTATTTGAAATCTCTTGAAACAAGCCAGCTAACCACTCGCTTAAGTGTCAATTGATTGATCCTTGGTTTACGTGTGTAGATGACTCCCCTTGAGCCTAGGGCGACGAACATGGTTCAAGGGTGTATATACAAAGCCCTTCTCTTTTTCACTCAAAGAGGCAATGCACTATTTGATTTGAATGGTACTTTCTTGATAAAGAATGCATTTTTTTGGTTAGAAGTTAGACGGACTAACTAAAAGGAAATGCCACTATATATATATATATATATATATATATATATATATATATATATATAGGGACACTTGCACAGATAGCAAAGCTGGCCAAAATAATAGCAAAAATAGCAAATCTTAAAACTATTTGCAAATATGGCAAAAATTAAATCAAGCTTGCATTAAAAGACTAAAAACCCCTCAGCCCAAAATGATTTCAAATCAACAATCCACAACTATCAGCCCAACGTGTTTCACCTTCCTTTCAGCCGAAATCCCTAATGGTGCATTTCATCTTCTTTGATTTCTCCTGATTTTAGCTGCCTTTTCAAGTCTCCAACAATCATATACTTTTGACTTTCATATCATATACAAATCAGCGAGAGTCCATGTAATGCAAACGTGAGTCCATGGGAATGCACTTAACATTTAGTGTAATTTTGACTTTTAGCATTGAAGATTGAAGTGGTTTTTTTTCGCAATCGTTGATTAGCTGTTGTTTCTACAATTGAAGTTTATTAGTGATAAACTTTTATCATTGACAGAGTCTATCAGTAATAGTCTCTTATCACGGATAGAGTTTATCAGTGATAAGTCTATCATTCATAGATGATAGCATTAATTTAGTGCTATATTTATGCCCAATTATTGGCTAGTTTTGTATTGAATTAGTGAACTTTGATGTGTATTTCTCTTGATTTTGTAGAAACCGAGCTAACGGAGCAAAATCGAGTGTTCGAGATTACTTTAATGAATATTGGAGTTTTTTAGAGCTTTATTGAAGATTCAAGAATAGAAGAGAAATTTAATAAATGTTAGGCAAGAAAGTTTTCATTTTGGAAGTCCAAGTTTAAGACTTTCAAGTTGAAAGCTTAAAAATAAAATAAAAATAAAATAAAATAAAATAAAATAAAAATCTTGGCGCCTAGGCGCTCGAAACAGAATGGGAAGGCAGAGAAGGCAGCACCTAGGCGCTGCGATAACAGCAGAACGCTGTTTTTCATATCTGCGTCGATCTCTGCTATAAATACTTCATGTTCTCTTCGATTTTGGGAGGCCAAACCGAGGGTTTATGCCCTAAATACGACTCCATGCTATTTTGAGAGGATTTGGGAGCATTTGTGAGCGGATTGGAGCGGTATTGAAGATTTGGAGCTTGGATTCTTGGGATAACACCTCAGAAACGCGAGATCTCCCTTTGTTTGCAATTTCTTCCCTTTTCCTTTCATTTTTAGTTAATTTTGTGGCTGTAAAGTTAGGGATTTTTGGGTTGTATTGACTAATTTTGTATGGTTTAATCCCTAACTACTTGGGTTTAGTTGTTAAACATTGTTTAATGCTTGATTGTTTGAAACTTTGGATTGATTTCTTAAGTAATAGATGTTTATTGCTTCTAGGGCTTGAATCATTTATGCAATTATTTCTTAACGCCTTTAACCATTGTTTCTCTAATTAATTGAGGTATTTCTAAGTTGAGCTCGAGAGAGAATACTTAGTTTAGCTTAATGCGCGATTAATTAACTACTCGAGTGACAACGAGGTTAATAGTTAATTAATTGTAAATGATGATGAAGATTAATTAGTTGGGCATTGGTTAATTGACTAGTTTTCTAAGTGGAAACTCGACAGAGAGAAGCTTAGACAATAACTCAATTTGCATAACTAGTGTTTATTTACCTGTGTGACAGCTGGGATTAATAAATAAACATTAGAAGTTCGTAATGAAGAGTCTTAACGCCTTGTATGAGTTAGCTAGCGCTATGGAGACCTAGGTTAGTTAATTGATACATTGAGAGTGGAGGAGACCGAGAGGAGATTCCACGTCTTTAAAGCTTCTAGACTTATGAGTTCAGTGTCCATTGGTTTATAATTATCTGTTAGCTTAGTAATTGATCATTTCCCAAGTTATCCCTCGTGTTTGTGTCTCCCATTTATTTTCTGCATTTATTTTCTTTTGTTAGTTAGTTTATCTTCTCTTGATTTCGGTTCTCTAAATAAAGTTAAGTGAGAGTATTCGTGGTAATTAATTGAATTAAAAGCCGATCTTTGTGGATTCGATACTAGGTAGGAATACCATTTTATATAATTTGACCCGTGCGCTTGCGGAAACGTATTTGTACGCCAATCAATAGACTTTAATTATTTAAATTCTATAAGTGACTATCACTTATTGACTTCAAAATAATGAATATAAGTTATCAATAATAGTAGGCTAAAATTATTCAACCATTCTACTTCATTTATTTATTTATCATTGATATACTAATAAATGAAAGTGATGAGAAGCATGATGATGAGGAGGAAGATGAAAAAGAAATAGAAAATGAGAACGAAGAAGAAGAACATAGATGACCAAAAAAGCACATGACAAAAAAAACAGCTGAAAATGCACAATGTACTTTACCTAACTTATGAATGTATCACCGTTGCAATTATTGTTGATTAGTTGTTGTTGTACAGATCTATCAGTGATAGTAGCATATCAGTGATAGATAACATATATTGTGATTGAAGTATATCAGTGATAGGAGTCTATCACTAATAGACTACCATCATGGATTGAAGTCTATCATTGATAGACTACCAATGTGGCTAAAGTCTATTAGTGATATACTTCTATCACTGATAGACTTCAATATTGTAGTCTATCAATGATAGCTACAGTACATGTATTGTGATTGAAGTCTATCGGTGATAAACTTCTATCATTGATAGACTTTAATCACAATATATGTAGTAGGTTTGCTGATTAAGTTATTTCATTTTAGTTCATAATGAAGCAACCACCGACCTTAAACAACCAAAATCTTGCTCCATTTTTTCCTTTAATTTCTTCCTTCATTCCTTTTCTTCTAATATTTTGATCATATAATTTCACTTCCCATTTTGCTCATTTCCTTTGATCAATCCCCATAGTTCATAATCTCTCTCTAGAGAGCCAAAACTTCCATTGAATTACAAAACTATACAATATAAATATAAATCCTCTGTTCTTGGTATACAAAAATCTCTGATCAATAGTACACACAATGGTGGAAGAAATAAAATTCAACAATCAAAGTAATAAAATGTGAGAACGTGAAAGAGTATTAGATATAATTTATGTGAAACTCCAACACAATAAATGCAACCAAAATGAAACTGAAACCAAGAGGAAAGTGTTGGAAAGACAAATGGCCCATGAAACTCATAGGGTAATCTCGATGACAACTCGACTGTAGCTTCCGTCTTCAAATCCATGGAGTTCACTATCTATAACTCCAATTTCCAGTAGCGTCGTGCAAAACCCGATCACTACCACCTCATCCATCTCCAGTTCCTCTAAAGAATTTCACAAATGAAAACAGAACGTCTGCAGCAATTCCACCTAAATTAAACCGCTTGAATCAGAGGCATTTTTCAAGAGAATTTCAAATTGAGATTTCTTATGCATCGTAAAAAACGAGGGATCCACCTTTGACCATTTCTTGAAGCTTGAAGACAACTTGCTAATCGGAGAAGAAGAAGAACGTAATTGGAGAAGGAGTAAAATGCAAAAATGAGAGACCAGGAAGAAGAAGATCGTTGCGAATATTTTTTTAAAATAAGGGTAAAACGGGAATAAGGAAAAATTATTTAAAAGATTTACCATATTTACAAATCTTTTTAAAAGTTGCTATATTTGCAAATAGTAAACCCTAATTTGCTACCCATTACAATTACCCATATATATATATATATATATATATATATATTGAGTTTAACAATTGTAGGGTGGGAGATTGAATTATTGACATTTAGGATGGTAATTGATGCATTGTCCACTGAGCTATGCTCTAATTGTTATAGTTTCAACTAACATCTATGCTTGGTTACATTCATATCTTAATGGTTTGTGTTGTGAAATTAGTTTAGTGTGAGTAATCGAGTAGGCGAAGAATATTTAAGAGTAAACTTTATCGGAGGAGTTTGGCAAAATAGTTCGACACTTAAAACATCTCTCACATATCTACCATCTATTTATGATGTAATATTACAAAAAAAAAAAAGAAGAGAAAAATGTCATATAATTTAAAAACATCGGAATTTAATCAATAAGCAATCAAAATATGAAAGAATAAATGTATTAAAGAAAAGAAATAATAAACAAATGTTAGTTTATTTAGGTTAAATAATAAATTTCATCAATGAACAATAAAGTCGTTATTTAGTTCTTATACTTTAAAATTTATATTAGATGCTTGAATTTTAAAGATGTGTCTATCTAGTCCTTGTATTTTAAAATGTTTTTAATATGTTATTATCTTTTTAATTTTGTATTTAACAAGTTCTTAATATTAGCTTATCTTTTTTTAAATGTTCATAATGTTTTTTTTTGAGGAAATAAACGTTCATATTGTTAACTCTATTAATTTAAAATTTATGTGATCTACAAATTATGTGGTGGGTTGATTTTGTTTTTATTACAACAAATATAAGCTCTAAAGGTTTGAACCTTAAACCTAAGAAAAAGAATAGAAGTGTTTGCAGTTTATTATTGAGTTATACTCATATTGATTATAGTGGGATGATTTTAGATAGTCAAACATTTAGTGACATAAAGTGCTACAAAGTCAATAACAAAATCTAAATATAAAATTTAAAATTTAGAGACTATTTAAAAATCTTTCTACATTATAAGAACTAAATGGACGCAACCTTTCTTTTTTAGTTCAACATGTAAATGTGAAGGTTCACATTTTAGTTGAGAACAAATACATTGGTAGGTTACCTATGAGATGGATGTTTCGTTAAAAGTTTATTAAACTATTACAAATATTATAAAATATAAAGATTAATAGACGTAGCCATTTTCTTAGCTACCTTAAAACTACAAATTCAACTATCATTTTCTTAGCCATTTTCTTGAGCATGACCGTAACTCAACACTAATTGATATAATTTCTTCCTTTAAAGTAAGAGGTTCAAATTTTTAGCCCTAATTGATATAATTTCTTCCTTTAAAGTAAGAGGTTCAAATTCTTAGCCCTATTTGTTGTACTAAAAAAAAAAAAAGTTAATTAGTTATTACTTATTACCATCTCAAAGCCCGAACACTTTCATCCCCTGTCCGTTCAACTTTTATAACAGACTTTTCTTGGTGGTGGAGGCTGGAGGGACTTGTGCACTGAGGAAAGGCTTACTCAAAACGCGCCGTGTTCTTCGTGTTCATGTTGTAAGCGAACGATCGGAAGTGGGTCTAACCTAAAAGTTAAAGGCACCCCAAAGACCTAAAACTCAAAAGGGTAGCTTCATTTTCCATTTTCCAAATTGCAGGGGGCAGAAAGATGCAATCTTGTTCATAATCTGGAGCTAAGGTGTTAAAACAAGTCAACCAACAATGCGGAATCTAATTCAGAAACTTCTGCCCAGAACAACGTTCAAGCAAGTACGTTTTTGTGACTTTCTTTTGTACCCCATCTGCAATGAATTACCTATTGTTGCCTTGTTAAATTGAATTCTTCTCTATATGTTGTAAACTGGTTTGTTATGTTGCTTGTTTTCAAAATCACTCACTATTTCTTGAGTTGAGGTGCGTGTGATTCTCGAAGTTGAGCTTCTTGGGAGACATTTTTATCCTTCTTTCCAATATAATTTTGTAGAAGTTCTTTCATATATCAGTGTCGGATGGAATTTGGACTTTCAGAATTTTTCAGTTGCAGAATTTGGGGAGGAGTTTTCTATGCTTGTTGGTTTGTTGTGCAAAGCTTTAGGCTCAATTGTCTCCCTGATCAAAGATTGTGGAATTTGGAGAGTTTCAATAAGTATTCATGTAGGTCTCTTTTCAAGAACCTCTCAAGAACATCTCAAGAACCTCTTCCTGGCTCAACAATCAGTTGCCCAAGCCTTTGTGGAAGCAAAGCTCCAAAGAAGATCAAATTTCTTCCTTCTGTTGGACTTAGGCATTCGGTGGATTCAATACTTTGGACTTGATTCAGAAGGGTAATCTGAACTTGCACCTTTTTCTCTCCTGGTGCATTTTTTGCAGTAATGCTTTGGAGGATTAATGGGATCTCATCTTCTGTTGCCCCAAGTTTTATAACTGGTTTAAGTTGTTTGATAGCTTCAATATGAGTTGCTGTCTTTTGCAAACTAGTAGAGACTATAGGCTCTTTTTCAAATTCCTTTTTGATCAGAATCTTAGAGACGAGTCTAAAATTCTGTTGTCAGGACATTACTCTTTCAGCACCTACCCGTGGGATGAAAAAATTTAACAGATTCACTGACTCATATGAACTTTTGGGTATCCCCCTTTCCAATGGTAAGTTTTCCTGGTCCAGCCTCCAAATAGTTCCCACCATGACTCTGATTGATAGATTCTTAATCTACGAGAGTACTCTCAGTGAATTTGTTTCTGCCAAGGCGCGTAGATTTGAAAGAATTACTTCTAACCATTACCCTATTTGGCTTACGTTGGGAAAGGAGTCTTGGGGCCCTACTCCTTTTATATTTGTAAATGCTTGGCTTACACACCATTCTTTCTTGAGAACTGTGGATTCATGGTGGTTGGTTACTCCATCCCAAGGATTGCCAGGGCATGGCTTTATCCAAAAGCTCAAGGGCTTGAAGAAAGAATTGAAGCATTGGAATCAGGACACTTTTGGTCAACAAAAGGAGTTGAAATATAGGCTAAATAGTGAACTCATGGGTATTGATAATAAGGAAGAACAGGGTCAATTATCTGAGCATGATGTCCAAAGAAGATTTGATATCAAAGCATAATTGACTACGTTAACAGCTAATGAAGAGATTATGTGGCGCAAAAGATGTAAGTCTAGATGGCTCATTGAGGGAGATGGTAATACAACTTTTTTCCATTGTATTGTAGCTGCTAATAGAAGAAAAAGCACTATTGTGGAAATATTATCAGCTATTGGGAGTAGTCTTTTACTTGATGAAGAGATTGAAGGGGAATTCATTGATTTTTACCGCAAACTTTACACCAAAAAAGATGGTAGGAAACCCTTGCCCGAAATCAGTGATTGGGACCCTATCACAACCGAGCAGCAGACTTCTTTGGAAGTTCCTTTCGCCGAAGCCGAGATTTATAGAGTAGTGACTGATTTGGGAACTAATAAGACCCCCGGACCCGATGGTTTCACGACAAAATTCTTTAAAAAATCTTGGAACATCCTTAAGGAAGACATAAAAGGGGTGTTCAATGATTTTTCAGGAATGGAGTCATTAATGCTAGTCTCAATGAAACTTATATTTGCTTCATCCCAAAGAAAACTGTAGCAAAAATAGTGGTTGATTTTAGACCAATCAATCTTACTACATGTCTCTACAAAATTATTGCAAGAGTGCTCTAAAAAAGATTGAAGCAAGTTCTCCCCTCCACGGTCACTGAATACCAATTGGCCTTTGTGACCAATCGCCAAATCCTAGATGCTTCTTTAATTGCCAATGAGCTTATTGACGAATGGAATCGGAAAAAAAGGAAAGGGATTGTCATAAAACTCAACATTGAGAAAGCTTTTGACATGGTGGATTGGGACTTTCTTGTGGAAATCCTTAGAGTCAAAGGATTTGGGCAAACATGGAGGAAATGGATCAGAGGTTGCATCTCCTCTACATATTATTCGATTATCATCAATGGTAAGCCTAGAGGTAAAATCCTTGCTTCTAGAGGTCTCCGTCAAGGGGACCCCCTTTCGCCTTTTTTATTCATCCTTGTGGTTGACTGCCTTAGTAGAATGCTTCTTTTGGCTGAGTGGACAAGATCCATTGAAGGTTTCTATGTGGGAAAAGATCAACCGTCTTATCTATAACCCATTTACAATTTGCCGATGACACTTTGCTGTTCTCCTCTTCTAATGAAGTCCTTATTGGTAATCTCTTACACACTATCCATGCCTTTGAAGAGGTATCGGGTTTAAATATCAATTGCCACAAAACTGAATTTTTGGGTATTGGCATAGACTTGCAGCAAGCTTCTTATCTTGCATCATCTTTTGGTTCTAAACTTGGCAAATGGTTGACTAGCTATTTGGGTCTCCCTTTAAGTGGTAATCATCGATCAACTAGTTTTTGGACTCCGGTTATTGAAAAAGTTGAGAAGCATTTGCATAATTGGGGCTCATCGAACATTTCTAAAGGGGGAAGGCACACTCTTATTCAAGCTACTCTGGCAAATTTGCCTATATACTTCTTCTCACTTTTTCTTGCTCCTACAAAGGTTACAAAAGATATTGAGAAACTTTACAAGAACTTTCTTTGGAGGGGAGGACAAGGTAAAAAAGGCAGTCACCTTCTAAAGTGGTATCATATTCAAGCTCCTATTGAGGAAGGAGGTTTGGGGATATATGACATACACAAGAAGAATATCTCCCTTTTGGCCAAATGGATTTGGCGTTTTTCCCAAGAAAAGGATGCTCTTTGGAGAAGACTTATTGGAATTAAATTTGACGTTTCTCATTTAAATCTCAAACTGGGTAGGCGTACCCTTTGCACATCCCAGGGTCCTTGGAAAGCAATTAACAAGATGCAACACTTGGTTTACACAAACATTGCATTTAAGGTTGGGAAGGGGGATAAGACACTATTTTGGGAGGATGTTTGGCTTGGATCATCAAATTTCCAAACAAATTATCCTTCTCTTTATCATCTTTCTCTCAAAAAGGAGGCCCTCGTCGCTGACCTTTGGAACCCAACATTTGGAGCTTGGAACCTACACTTGAGAAGGAATTTGAATGAAGAAGAAATAGAGGAATGGACATCTTTATCACATCTCCTTTCGTCCTTCGCTTTTAATGATGAAGAGGACAATTGGATTTGGTCTCTAGAAAAAAATGGAGTTTTCACTACTATATCATTAACCAAAAAGCTAGCATCCACCGAAAATTTGACAAATTCTGTTTTCTATAATCGATGATGGAAGGGTATGTTAGGTATCCGATCGATTCACCTGTGAAATAACAAGAGAAAACAACCAACACATAGAGAAACAACCTTGGAAACACTGTTCTATTGATAACTCAGCAATAGACAGTGGTTATATCATTGAAATGAAAATATCTACTACAAGATGAAGATAGCATAAAACACAGAAAAGGTAAAGATAATTCCCAGCTTTTAGAGAGAGTTGGTTCCCTCCTTAGACACAAGTCTACCCAAAATTCAGTCTACCTCACCCCCAACTGTACCCCAAAATATACCACCTCACAGAGCCCTGCACGCACACTCACATAGCTGGGCCCACAATCACAACAAACTAACAGATTACTTTATTTTCTTGCCCTTCCCGAATATGTATTAATAATCGGGGGTCTCATAGGGTCCCATGCCAAAAAAGGTTAAACTCTTTATTTGGTAGCTTAGCCATGCTTGTGTCAACACATCTGACATTATCCAAGACAAGTCCCCTTAGGTCGCTTTATCTCCAAGTTGCTGCCACATGTGTTTAAGGAATCAAGAGTCGCAGATACATCTTTTTAGCAATTGTTCCTTTGCTTCTACTTTTTGGGTTTTCCTCCTGCAAGCTTTTGGATGGCACATTACCAGACTAGGTGACATCTTGTCCTTATCAATTTGTCTCTTATTGGGCATCCGTTCAAGAAGGAAAAGAAGATTTTGTGGTGCAACTTTTTATATGCTTTTTACTGGAATTTATGGTTGGAAAGGAACGCTCGCATCTTCTTCGATAAGTCTCAAAACATCCACAGTTTCATAGAATCTACATCTTATCTTGCTTTATATTGGAGTTACCATTCTCCTCCTTTTTGTAATTACAGTTTATCAACACTCTTATCTCATTGGAGATGCTTCCTGTAATTACCTTTGATAGGTCTTTTGTACTTATTTCATATGTCAATGAAATGATTTTTGTTTCCTAAAAAAAAAAAAAAAAAAAAAAAAAAGCGGAGGGCATTTAGGAATTTGCTAGATCCTTGAGTGCCAATTGATGTACTTCGTCTATATTAGTTTTATGATTCTAGCCAATTGGAATGCCTTTTTCTTAGCTCCTTGGCTCTTGGGTAATCTTGTTCCCTTTTTTATTTTTTATTTTGTGTAGTGTTGTGTTTTCTTTAGCTTTGTGAGATGAAAATTCGTTCCCATTTGAACATAATCCCTTTTCAAGTCCATTTCAAGATGTGTTGATGTTGTTGTATTTTGGTTTGTAGGTTGCTGCTTTTCGGGCATATTGTACTAATAAGATACTTGACATTGGACAGCCTACTGCTTCTTCTCATCCCGAGGTCTGATTCGACATAAAGTACTGAGGGGATGCGCTAGGCATGCCTCTATTATGGTTATATTTAATACTTAAATGGGGATCATTTGCTAAAGTTTCAAGAAATATATTCATTTAACTGCTGGACCTTGTAGTTGCTGAAAGAAGGGGAAATTACTCCTGGAATAACTGCTGAGGAATACATTACAAGAAGAAAAAGGTTGCTAGAGCTTCTACCAGAGAATGGTTTGGCCATTATTGCAGCTGGGCCAGTGAAAATGATGACTGATGTGGTGCCTTACACATTTCGACAAGACGCTGATTACTTATATATCACTGGTTGCCTACAACCTGGTGGCTTGGCGGTTATGAGTCATGAGTTTGGATTGTGCATGTTCATGCCTGAAACAAAGCCTTACGTATGTCTAATCTTATCCATTTTATAAAATTTTACTTTTTGCCCCAACCATTGAGGTTCTTAGGCAGCAATCACGTGGTAGAATAGAAAAATTAAGGAATATAGTTAAGTTTATAACCAAATATTATTTCTTACACCTCTCTTTTAATGTTTTATGTAATATATTATTGTGTGCACGTCTGCATTTCTTTTCATTTTTGAAGTATTCACTTTCACTGTAATACCATCATCTTCTCATCCTCGTTGGCTACTTTAGGAGTACTTTATCAATAAGGAGATAATGAATAAATATGGGGGAAAAGAAGGAAAAGAAAGATCAAAGATTACCAAACCAAATTAGGTTTGCTCCATTACATAAAATAAACTCAACACTTGGAAGGAAAAAATGAAACCTTGTCACCTTGAGGAATGTATTTCCGTGGACTGTGATTAGGGATTCTTTGAATCAAGATAGGAACCATCCATTTTGAAGCAAAACATATATATGTTTAATAATTGACATGCAGAATAAATAACTTTCTTGAGGAAATCACCAGAGTGACTTATCCACCAAGCTCTGTCTTTCACTGTATTAAATTATCAATTGCTGATCCCTTTCTATTTTAGAATCAGTAACCACTTTATAATTTTTGATTAGAGACATTGGAAACTTCCATTGAGCTAAAAGAAACCAGTACAAAAGAGAGAGTAGGGGGATAAGACATCTTCCTCTCAAAACCTTAGCAAGGTGATTACAGAAAGGACCCGACTAATGAGAAAAGTGGAGAAATCACAGAAATCATTAAGCATTGCTATCCAAGAGGAAGCAATGTACTGTACAATATCCCAATAAGAACAAAAAGCTCTACACTGACCTCGAATCCTGTTGTTTCAAAGGAGCGAGAACTCTGGCAGCATTTTTCCAGATAGTTTTTGACTTTCCCTGGGACAACCAACCGGATAAGACCTTGGGAGCAAAATATTGATATCTCTAGGACAACAATATCCCAACCTAAACTTGCAGCATAGTGAAGACCTCTCCTAGCAATTAACCTAAATGAATTTGGTATTATTTAGAATGTGAGGTGGCATTCAAGTTCTTCTGCCCACGGCATTATGTTGGCTAATTTCACAAGAATACGACAAGTTGGTTATGGAATGGATAGTCTTTTTAACATTGTTGTGGGTAGTTGGTCTGAAGATCTGTCATCATGAATTTTTGCTCTGTTGGTTAACTTATGGAATGATGCATCATGGTTTGTCTATTTTCTCGATTGTTTCTTTGCTCATTTTTTCTGTAAGGTGGGGGTTATCTTATCCTCAGACCTTTCCTTGTATGCATCTTTGATTTATCAGTATATTTTATTGTTTCTGATTAAAGAAAATGCATTCACTATTCATCTGGAAAATCTCACAAAGTGATAGCTGGGTAAGGCCAGCTACATACTTACTGAGATAGGTAAAACCTGAGAATGGTTAAGAGATCAGCAATAGTGTGCCTAATGAAGCAATTTAATTATATTTTATCAGGATGTTCTTTGGCGAGGGCAAATTGCAGGAGTTGATGCAGCATTGGAATTTTTCAAGGCTGATGAAGCATATCCAATGAAGAAGTTGCGTGAAGTGAGTTAATTTGAAGGAGATATTGACAATTGATTAAGGATTTATTGTTAATTTGAAGTATGTAGCTTTTGAATTTTTGTTGAGTCAAGACCATGAATTTATTATTGATTTAAGTTACAGCCTACCCAATTCAACTATGTGCTAACTACGTGTAGCTGATTAAATCTGAGGCAAAAATGTTCCATCTTTTAATCGTTAATGAGTTTATTTTTCTGCATTTAAATGCTGGTCTGTATGTGGAATTGAATGAAGCATTCTCACTGTTCATGAAGTCCTCTTAATATTTTTCTTTGTAGCCATACCACTATTGTTTTGCTTTTTACCTTCTGTATTTGACTACAGATCCTTCCAGATATTATTAGGAGGTCCTCCAAGTTGTTTCATAATTCGAAGACTGCCACTCCAGCTTATGTGGATTTAGAGGCCTTCCAAAAAGCGGTGGAGAATAACTGTGTGAAAGATATTTCACTTTTTACTCACGAATTGCGGTTAATTAAATCAACAGCAGAGCAGAAGTTAATGAGGGATTGTGCTTCAATTGCCTGCCAGGTACCTCCCAGCCTTTTGTTGGTTAATCCTACTGGCTTCATAATCATGTCATAAATTTGTTCTCCTTTTGAACTCAGATATTTGTTAAGAAATAAATGGAACGGGTGGCAGAAATGAGTTGAGGAAAAAAATGATTGAGGATGTGGAATATAGCATTGCTATTGTAGGATCATGGTTATAGAAGCATAGCACGGGGCTCTAGTGTCCATCTATGCTTTATGCAAATTTAGAACCTTTTTTGTCTCTCTCCCCTCTATTCTTTTAGCTCTCTTTTATACTCCTTAAGAGAGAGTAAGGCTGAGTTATAGACTTCTAGTCTGATATATTTATATTACAACCAAGCAAGAGCACAGTGGTAAATATGGAGAATTCTTCATTTTTCAGAATAACCTATCAACTTCTTCATAAATCTCCTCTTTTGTACTATGCATTTTAGTTCTTTAGTCAGTTACTCTGAGGCAAACTGCTTTTTTCCCAGATTCCAAATTTTTTCATAAATAAGAGTCTTTTTGTGTTTCTTCAAAGCATAACTATTTGTGCTGTGTTGTTCTAATTCAAAGCATAACTATTTCTGCACCATGTTGTGTAATTTAGTTCTTACCAATGATGCTTACTGTGAGTCTTTTTTCGGGTTCAGGCTCTTTTGCAGACAATGATGCATTCAAAGACATATCCTCATGAGAGTATGTTATCAGCAAAGGTAGAATACGAGTGCAGAATGAGAGGTGCCCAAAGGATGGCGTGAGTATTCATCATATTTGGATTTAAAGAAGTACCCGTCTCTAGATGTTTGCATTGTATTCTTAATATTAGTATGCTGAATGGTGCAAATTGCGAATGGCGACTTTAAATTATGCATGATTTTTCAACTGACTTTCAATTTTCCTTCTCTGTAACAGATTTAATCCTGTGGTGGGTGGTGGGTGTAATGGTAGTGTTATACATTATTCTCGAAATGATCAGACAGTAAGTGCATTTATCAAGTAGTGCCTAAGCTTCACCATTATGAAGGATGAAAAATATATGATCATTCGTACCTATGTACATGAAAAATGATTGCAGGTCAGAGAAGGGGATTTTGTTCTAATGGATGTAGGATGTGAATTGCATGGTTATGTCAGTGATCTTACTCGTACCTGGCCACCTTGTGGAAAGTTTTCTGCTGCTCAGGTATTTTATCTATGTCCAATCATATTTGAGGATTTTAAGCCCATTCTTGTTTTCCCGAGTTCTGACCACAATCTTTTCTATGTTCACTTTTGTGAACACGAAAGGTTTTTGCTTGGGTAGACCATGTTAACTACTCGTCACCACTCTTTAAGCAATGATTATGTGACCTCAGTTCATTTACGTATACATAAGCGTTTCTTTAAGCATCCCATCTTGTTGCTTTTCTATTGGATCATACCTTTCTTTGTTTTGTGCCTCAATTTGTTTACTTGAATGCATCTCAGGAAGAGCTGTATGAGCTTATACTGCTAACAAACAAGGAATGCATAAAGCTTTGCAAACCTGGCGCTACTATACAGGAAATTCATAACTACTCGGTAAGTTTGGTGTTTGTATTCATTGTTCAAAGTCTAATTGATATATAGATCCTAGCAACAAATCTGGTGCAAGTTTACAGTCTTTCTAAAGTTTTCTTTGATTTCTTCCATTTTGGCCAGTTCCTCACTTGATTAAGCATCTCACATTTTCATATATTAACAAGGCCTTATCCTTTTGAGTAGACTATTGGTGGAGCAATTGGCACTTGCAGAAACCCTTGGAAAGAAATCTCTTCTGAGTCTCTTGTTTTTTTTTTTTTTTTTTTTTTTCAATTTGTGCATTGTGTGGTGGGGGATGGGAGAGGAACTTTTTTTTGGGAGGATAAGTGGTTGGGAGATTGTCCCCTCTGTCCCTTGTTTCTTCGGATGTATCACTTGTCCCGTTTTAAAAATTAGTCAGTGACTTCAATCCTTCAGGTTGATGGCCCTGCGTCCCAGTCTAGAGTCTCTCCTTCTCCCTCCTTTGGTTTCTGTCGAGCTTTGACCATTAGGGAAATGACTGAGGTCGTCGAGTTGTTGTCCCTCCTTAATCAGGTCCAGTTGAGTCCCACTAGGGGGGATGTTCGTCTTTGGAGTCCTTGCCCTTTGAAGTGTTTCTCTTGTGGGTCCTTCTTTCAGTCGCTTGTTCCCAAGAAGGTTAAGTTATTGTTGTGGCAGGTATGACACAGAAGGGTTAACACCCTTGATCGGATCATGGCTAGAGGTTCTCCTTTGGTTGGTCCTTTTTGTTGTATTCTTTGCAGGATGGAAGCTGAGGACCTGACACATATCCTTTGGGAGTGTGATTTTGTGCGTGGAGTTTGGAACTGTTTT
This sequence comes from Trichosanthes truncata, assembly GCA_033996785.1. NCBI lineage: Eukaryota > Viridiplantae > Streptophyta > Magnoliopsida > Cucurbitales > Cucurbitaceae > Trichosanthes > Trichosanthes truncata. Next base: position 36,886,874 of record JAWPNB010000004.1, on the reverse strand, counting down.
CTGAACGAGTTTGGCTATAGTTTTGTCAGGCCTAAAGGTGTACAGAGCTGTTCGTGGAGCTCCTTTTTTTGCCTTTTCGTGAGAAAGGGCTGTTTTTGTGGTAGGTAGGGGTTAGTGCTATTGTCTGGTGCCTGTGGATTGAGAGAAATAATAGAACCTTTAGGGAGCGGGAAAGATCGTTTTGTGATGTTTGGTCCCTTGTTAGATTCTATGTTTCCCTCTGGGCTTCGGTGTCGAAGCTTTTTTGTAATTATTCTCTAGGTCTTATTTTACTTGATTGGAGCCCCTTTTTGTGAGCGGCTCCCCCTTTTTTGTGGGCTCTCATTTCTTTTGTAGGCCCTTGTATTCTTTCATTTTTTCTCAATGAAAGTTTGGTTTTTCATCCTCTTTTTTTTTTTTTTTTTTTAAATTTTTTAAATTTTTATTATATTAACAAGGCCACATGATTACTGAAAAATATCATGACCCTTCTCATATTCTACACTTCCGCAGGAGGAAATGCTCCGAAAAGGCTTCAAAGAGCTCGGAATTTTGCAAAATTGGAAAAGCGATTTCTACAACCATCTAAACCCCACTTCTATAGGTTCCTTTTTACCTACTTGGGAAAAAATTAGTCCCTTCTCTTTTTAAGTGAGAAAGGCATGGTACTTTTTTTTTATGTTATGCTACCTTTTTTTCTTCACCGATGCATAGGTTTCCAATTGCAGAGACTTTCCTACTTTGTCCCCATCTATGACATGATATCCATTCCAAATTGGCTACCTGATTAACCTTTATTTATTTTTTTCTTTCGGATTCCTTTTCATAGGTCATTATCTTGGAATGGATATCCATGATTGCACCAGGGTTGGTTACAACCGACCGTTGAAGCCAGGTGTTGTAAGTTTTGTTCCTATTCATATATATGGATGCCAATCCTCTCCTTCCCCGTCTTCCTGTTCCTCTATGTGCACCACACGTGCTTCCCATTTATAGATGTTGTGAGCTTAAACTCTAACGGTACAACTTTTGCTTATAAAAAACAGTAGGAATAATAGAATTTGTCACAATCACAATGTCATTTTTCAAGTATAATAGAGTATTTCCATTCTTTAGTGACAAGTTGAATATCAGTACACTGGGTTCTTAATGGAAAATCCTCTAAATCTACCTTAACGATGTAATATGTTTGGATATTTATTTTAAATTCAATTTCTAAGAGCTTATTGATTCATTGCAGGTAATAACAATTGAACCTGGAGTTTACGTCCCATCCTATTTTGGAGGTTCAGAGAGGTAAACTATACACATAGGATTCTGTTTTTCAATTTTATAACTCCATTTTTTTATTATATTTTTTAAAAAATATTTTGCAACAAAATTTTCTCACTAGAGAATGTACTCTGCAGGTTTGCTGGTATTGGGATAAGGATCGAGGATGAAGTCCTTATAACTGAATCAGGTCACGAGGTACGTATTCAAGTTTGAGTTTTTTATGGATGGTTCTGATAGTTGATTGAAGAGGAATATGGGAAAAATTTACAGTCAAGCATTATAAGTATGCTCCAAGGCTAAAACTTTTATCCTATTGACTTGACCTGTTGTTATTGCATTTTAATGGAATATTTCTTAACAGACGACATGGGGTTAATAGTACCACTAGCTTCATAATACATATTACAATTTTGTAAAAGAACATTTTTCTGGATCCTGGAAACCTTTGATCTTCAAAAATCAGCTGAAACAATGACGACTTTGGCTCAGTTATCGCTTGACATATACTTAATATTTTGATTCCATTATAAAGTACTCCAGTTCCTTCTGTTCGTTTGTTTTATCATTTGACAAAGAGAGCTTCTTAGAGAATATGATGCAAACCCATGGATCGGAGTGGGATCAGGCTTCTTTGTCACTATCACTTTCATATCCCGGCCGTAAATTTAAGTACCAAGAAAAAGAAATGTGAAGTGAACTATTATCAGTTGTTCACCAACCGGCTGTTGGCTTGAACTTATGTTGCTTTAAATGTCAAATATATTGTATGTTCTAATGATGACAGAGACCGAAAATGGCTTGTCGACATTCTATAAACCTGTGACGACCTTATCTTACATTGTATGTGGTGTATGCCAAATGAAGGAATTTCTAATTCAATCTGAATAATGAACTCTTTGATACAATGGAGGGGGGTATTTATACAAAATAACCAATAACTAACTAATACCTAGAGAACCGGTTAAAAGAATAAAGTAACCAGAACAGCCGGTTAACATAAGATGGAAAATTAAAGTAAAAGCCCCCTATAACTAATACATCATAATCCACCCCTCTAAAAATTAACTCGTCCTTGAGTTAGGATGCTAAATGAAAGTCATCTGGAGCATAGTAGGGATACAAATCAGCCACATTGGATGTAGGGTTGATATGAAGATTAGTTGGTAGTTCAATCCGATAAGCATTGGTGCCATATTTCTCCAAAATCTTGAAGGGACCAAGCCGTCTATCCTTAAGTTTCTTATATGTGCCCACAGGAAATCTTGATTTGCGAAGGTGTATCATCACCAAATCTCCGGGTCGATATTGAACATCTTTCCTTCTTTTGTCAGCATAGTTTTTATAGGATAAGTTGGGTTTTCCAAGGAATTGACCATGTCATCTAATTAATCACTAATCCTACTACATCATATTCTATCCCTCTCAAAAGAAACTTGTCAGCGAGTTTTAAAAAGAGAATGAAGTAATCAAGCCGCTTTTGATGGTTTGAAAAGATCTCCACCAAAAAAAATTGATTTTTCTCCATTTTTGGAGCACGCCCATGAACAAAATAATCAACAATCCCATGAAAAAAAATCTCTCTATGAGCTCGATCGAAAAAACCCTCCATGCAAATCTTTACAATATTCAAATTAGGCGGGTCGTGCAAATTATTGAGCAGAAGATACAACTCGTGGGTTGAACTGCTTAAAGAATGATGGGTATGGTTTTGGGTCAAGATTCGCAGGTCTTTGGACACCAAGGACAAAACTCGCTTGACGGGTACTAATGAGTCGGGTCGTGCATGCGTGGAATTAGACGCATCTTCTTCTCTTCACCTTTGCTTGATTGGTCTTTGTCTTTGTGTGGGCTCCATGGTTCCTCTTCGTCCCCTTCGCTCAACTTGACTCCATCTTCATGTGGGTTCTGTGAGTTCGTATCCATGCCTTCTTTCGTGTCTTCAGTTGTACAATTATGTTCATCCTCTTTGCGCGACAGTCTTTCCTTTTCGCACACAAATTTTGCATTTTCACCTTCACTTAAGATCCTGTCATTCTTATCGATTACCTTCACCTTTATTATGCACTTCCCTTCAATTTCGTTCACGATTTCCCTTGGTATTTTAAAATAGTTGTATGTCGACTTCGCTTGGGCGAGTTCTCTCTCGTATTAATCTTTCAGTTAAATTGATCCAAAGTGCTAGACATATTATTCAAAAGTTGTCGAACTTCGACCACCCCTTTCTTGATTTCCTCAAAGGCTTCACGATCGATGTATGGATTTAAGTGTGTTCTTGAATAATTTTCTGCCTCCAATGGCCGTGATCCAAATCCAAAAGTGAATTTTATGGTTTTAAACTCCCTTTTTGTGCTGTAAAATTCCATTCTTGAAGTTTTTTCCTTGTTTCTTGAAAAGAGAATACTCTAAAAGGTATCCTCTTGTAAATAAATGTCGCTGTTGAACAATGAGCACAACTCACGAAGCTCCCTCTTGCAATCGATGTCAACAAGAGTTTCCCGATCTTCCACCAGCGGCAACCAACGTTGGCCCAGACAATTGCTCTGATACCAATTTGGTGTATACCAAATGAAGGAATTTCTAATTCAATTTGAATAATGAACTCGTTGATACAATGGAGGGGGGTATTTATACAAAATAACCAACAACTAACTAATACCTAGAGAACCGGTTAAAAGAATAAAGTAACAAGAACAGCCGGTTAACATAAAATGGAAAATTAAAGTAAAAGCCCCATGTTACTAATACATCAGTATGCTATAGAAGTGGTGTCTTGGGTTGTCAGGATTTTTCGAGGTGTGATAGAATCTTCAATCTTCATTAGGAATTAGTGTGTTTTGTATTTTGGATCAGTCAGTTCGCGGTTCAATTATATCTTACAATGTCTGGATCTGAAAATCAAATTGTTTTGCCTCTTATATTATTTAGGAATGAATTAATCAGTTATACTTTATTGTATCAGGTTCTTACAGGTTCTATCCCAAAAGAAATTAATCAGATAGAGTCATTGCTGAACAACTTCTGCTTTGGATCTACGATGCATGGCTTAAATTTTATGAAAGCCTCAACCTGTTGATCAAATATGGACTCAGCAATCGAATCGGAGAATCGTTCCGTAGAAACTTCACTCTTTAGATGTATTCCTATATCTGAGAATCAAGACCAGAAAGAGGCACACGAGCAGCAATCGGTTAGTGTTTATTGAATTATTGAGTAAACAGAATTTGAATTGTTAAGGCTCCATTTGGTAATGGTTTTGTTTTTAGTTTTCTGTTTTTGAAAATTGTGCTTGTTTCCTTACAATTTCCTTACTATGGTTTCCACCTCTTTTAAATAAAAATTTGAATTCCTAGCCAAATACCAAAAACAAAAACAAGTTTTTAAAAACTATTTTTTTAAGTTTTCAAAACTTGGCTTGGATTTTAAAAACATTTTTAGAATGTAAATAATAAACAAAGAAGCTCAAGGGTGGAAGTATTATTTATAAGCTTAATTTTAAAAAACCAAATAGTTATCAAACGGGCCTTAAATGTTCCGAGTGTGTAAATATGGTAGAATGCAAGACAATGATGTGATATTCGAAGCAATACTTGAGTCAGGATCAGATTTGTTTGTGAGAGGAACAACAATGGATATGGAGGCAAAATTGGCAAACCAAGGTCGGTATGATAGCTCGGTGTTAGTGACGTGCAAGAGCACGATGGAGAGACAAGGGGAGTTTGCATCTTCAGCCAGTTTAGGAAATACACTCATTGCTTTTGAATCAATGACTTCGCTTAAGTATTGACGTTGAGATGCGATGATCATTATGAGTTGCACTGGTAGAGGATTTCAGCTAGTGATATCAACCATTAGCTCTTGTTGGTGTCTTGACTGTTATAACCATTGAGTACATCATCTGTATTATCTGTTACAAAAGCATGGCAAGAAGCCAAAATTCAAAACAGTTCAGACATTAACTGGAGCTGATGACCACTGGTTGCAGTCCTTGTTCCTTCATATCACTGGTTGAAGTGTTCTCTGGTCCATTGGCAACTCATAGTAATCATCGCATCTGAACGCTCGAGTAAACTCATCGAGTTTAGTAGTAACCGAGCGTGCTTCCTAAAGTGGCTGAAGGGACACCCTCATCGTCTCAACATCATCCTCACAGAGCCCATATTTGCACATCACTCTCATCTTGCTGTCATTTCATTTCCACCTTGGTATAAGCATCCGACTCGACTCAAGTATTGCTCGGGATCCCTTCATTGTCTTCCATGACGAGTATATTTTCAATCACTACTATAACTAGCCATTTTTTTTTACCATCTACATACTTTAATTCCATTCATGGTCATGGGCAGGTACCTGAAGGTAGCAATTGATTGGTTTTAGGTATATTCATTTCATTAAATTTGCCTCAGATCCAATGGTCAAAATTTAATTTTGCATTGTATTTTTGTAACAAACAAGCAGAAATATTTTGAAATAATGTTCATACCTGTGCAGCTGCCTGCTATTGCTGCATTCATTGATTGTATTTGGTTATGACTTGAGGGCCATGTTCTGAACATGATATCCAAAGTATGGCCACTCTGTTACCCTATTCAAATTCTCATGTTTATTTTAATCCTTCTACTTTGAGCTACTGAATTTGTACATTGCTATCTATAAAAATAGGTTAAATTACAAATTTGATCCCTATGATTTTGAGAAAGTTAGAATTTAGTTTCTATAGAGTTGTTTGGGGCACTGAGTGGGTTCTAATAGTCTAGGTTATAATAGTCTGTGGAGTTATATGATCTGTGTTTATGCAGAGTTATTTAGTCTGAGTTATAATAGTCTGTGTTTGGGGTGCAGAGTACTCCATAGACTATTATAATCGAGACCGTTATAATCCACGCCCCAAACAGCTCCTATAGTTTTAAAAGTTAGTATTTTGTCCTTATGGTTTGATAAAACCTAAAAAATAGTCCATATAATTAAAAAAAAACCCTCATGAATAGTCCATACGGAACTATTTATGAGAGTTTTTTCAAACTATAGAGACTAATTCTAACATTTAAAACTATAAGGGCTGTTTGAGGCGCAAAGTTGGTTATAATAGTCTTAGGTTATTATAGTTTGTGAGGTTATAATAGTCCATGTTTGGGGTGCAGAGTATTTTAGTTTGAGTTTAGAAAGTTTGTGTTTGGGGTGCATATTTGTTTAACATGGAGTTCTGAAGTCTGTGTTTAGGCTGATTGTTTTTTTTTTTTTTTCAAAGTGAGTATAGTTCAACGGTAATTGACATGTACTCTTGACCAAGAGGTTAGAGGTTCAAATCTCCCCACCCTCGAATGTTGTTGAACTCAACAAAAAAAAAGAGTAGTGCTATATTAAAGATCAAATTTTCAAATTTGAAATAAAAAAAAATTTGTTCCACCATTTGACCATTTTGAGGTTTGAGATGCACAAAAAAATTGCTATCATTCATTATATAAGTTCCATAGTTGGAGATGTACAATGACAACCTATCTAATAACTCCATGGTTACACAAAAAGATTTTCTAGGAGTGATAGTCGCCAATTAGGAACCATCACCACGATGACACAAAAGAATATCATAATATATATATTGAAAAAAAGCATACAATATTCTTTACTTGTTACTCTAATTCAAAAAGAACATCAGTTTGTTATATCAAATTTCATTTTGTTGCTCTAATTAAAAAAAAAAATATAAATTTTGTTGAATCCAAAATTCATTTATTTTAATCCAGAAAATAATGATATCAATTTTAGAAATCTTTTGATTTTGGCCATTCCTTTTTATTATACATGAAAAAACACTCTGTTCTTTTATTAAAAAATTATATTGCTTGAATTTGAAAAAACAGATCGGTGATCTTTTCATTTTTTTTTATGCTTCTTGTTGCTTGAATTAAAAAAAAAAAAAGATTGATCATCTAGTGATAATTTCTATGCTTCTTGTTGCTTGAACTAAAAAAAACATATTGGTAATTTTTCAAAATCTATTTTTTTCTCCAAGACTGTTTTGTTTTGATTTAAACATTCTTTTTACTTTACCATTTTTTATTCTTTTTTCTTGCTAGATTGATTAACAAAACATGATAAATTATTTAAAATTATATTTGATCAATTTTTTTTTCATTATAATTCAGAAAACATAGATGGTTAATTTAAAAAAATCCCTTTGCATATAATTTTTTCATTGCAAAACCGTTCTAAATTGGGGAATAGGCATCACTTCAAATTACATACAGACAAATAATACATTCAACTCTAAAAAAAAAAGTGTCCAATGAATTCAAACTAATACATAGGCATTTTTTTTTAAAGTCTTCCACAATTTCTAAAAAAGTAGTCCAATAAATATACAACTACGCAAATGTTTCATACAAACAAATACGTAAGCAAATGTTCTTTTTTTGACAAAGAAACAAAATATACATAATCAAATGTTCGAGCTTTAAAATGAACAAACCTCGAACTAAGGTCGACCAATGAACTAGGGATGGTGGAAAACAGAGGGGATAGGGTTTTGGATGGTGGATATGGAAAAAATTTATAGATCTGGCTCGATTTAGGGTTCGGGTTTCAGTTGCAAAATCGACGAAACTGAAGGGAAAAAAAGTTTGGAAAAAGGGAGATAAGGTTGGAAACAAACTTGAAGCAGAACTCAGACAGAAATCGGGAAGACAGAGCTCACAGACAACATTTGAGAGAGAATAACCAAAAGAACAAAGATGAAGAGGATCTCACAAAGAGTAATTGAGAAGAGGATCTCACACAATATTGAGTGTTCGAGAAGATGGATCTCATAGAGAGTAATCGAGAAGAGCAAATGAGAGTAACCAAAAGAGGGAAGACGGAGCATGGAGAAAACCATATGGTGAAAACAGAGGGCGTTCTACATGTCATACGCGTGGAGAAAATCGGAGTGAATTCTGTAGTACAATCATGGGTTAAAAAAACCCTAACCTCCTCGTTACGTAAACTCCCGTCCCAAACATCGAGTGGGCTATTATAGCCCACTCAACCCTGTCCAAAACGAGACTAAATTCTATCTTTCCCAAAACTATAGGGACCAAATTTGTAATTTAACCATAAAAATATTAGAGGTTAAAAAATACTTTTGGTCCCTAAATTTTCATGGAAGTAACAATTTAGTACATGAACTTTATTTGTAACAATTTAATCATTGTACTTTCAAATTTGTAACAATTTAGTCCTGAACTATAGTATGTAATAATTTAGTCTATGTACTTTCAATTTTGTAACAATTTAATCCCCTATCGTAAAAAATTTCATCAAAATTAAATGTTGATTTTTATTGTTTAATGATTTAGACTTTGTAGCTTATAAATATATTGGGTCTTTAATTAGTTTATTGATCTACTTAAGGTAAGAAATCTCATTAAAATTTAACAATAATTTTCATGATAGGGATTAAATCGTTACAAATTTTAAAGTATAGGGACTTAATTGTTACATATCAAAGTTTAGGGACTAAATAGTTACAAACCAAAGTTCATGAACTAAATTGTTACTTCCATGAAAGTCTAGGGATCAAAAGTGATTTTTAACCAATATTATCTCTAAGTTTTATTTTATTTTATTTTAATGTGTATTATTTTTAAGTTAATGAAAATATGAGATTTTTTTTATTAATATTGTAGATTTTCAAACTTATTATAAAAATATTGTATTTTCCAAACTATTTATATTAATATTGTTGTTTTAATGGCGTGAGAGATGACCATCCATGCGCGGGAGGATGGTCATCTCTTAAAAAAGTCCGAAAATATGATGTGAAATCATTTATTTGCACGTCTTTTTCTTAATGAGATTGAATGTGGAATATAATATCACTAAGACTTCGTTTGATGACTATTTGGTTTTTAAAAATTAAGCCTATGAATAAAACTTCCACATATGGTTTTATTGTTTTGTTATCTACTTTTTACTAATGTTTTCAAAATTCAAGTCAAATTTTGAGAATTAAAAAATGTAGTTTTTAAAAACTTGTTTTTTGTTTTTGAAATTTTTCTTAAGAAAGATAAAATACATGGTAAAGAAATGGTGAGAAAACAAGCACAATTTTCAAAAACATAAAACTAAAAACAAAATGGATATAAAATGGGGCCTAAACTTCTTTGTTCTCTTTACTTATTAGCATTATCAATTTTTTTTTTTAGTATTATAGGGGTTGGGGGGATTCGAACCACAAACCTCGTGATCGTTAACACATTCGATATGGTAGTTGAGCTATGCTCTCTGTGGATATTAGCGTTATCAATTAGGCAGCTAGTTGGTGGATATTATTAGCTGAAAATTTTGAACGAATTTGCATGTTAGTCTAGTGTCTAAATCAAGTATTTAAAGGGGAAAAAAGAGAAGTGTCTAAACCAAATATTTAAGAAAATGTCGGACGAATTTGCATGTTAGTGAAGTGTCTAAATCAAGTATTTAAGGGAAAAAAAAAAAGAAGTCTTTAAAGTAAGGCTTAGTTTTTAAAAGAATGGTCTGTACCTATGCTTTTAGAAAAATCAATTGTAACAAATTAAATTAGTATTTGGTAAATGTCAATTTTAAAATTTAAAAAGTAGATTATAGTGTATGGTAAAATAACACTAAATTGTTGTGATTTATCTACAATGACTAAAGTAGACATATTATTTCAATTATTTTTATATTGATATTTAATATTTATTTTATTATAAGTTAATTGTTTAAAAATTTATATGATTTAAATGACAAGTTATTTTGTTAATCTAAGTTATTTGATAAAAGTTTAGGAATAATAATTGTTATAAAAAAATGAATCAGTCAAAATTTCATTGATATAGGATGAAATAGATGCGAAAAAAAAATAGATATATGGAAGGATATGATTGGAATTTTAAAAATATTGTTAGAGAATATTACAGATTAAAAAAAAAGTTGATTTTAAAAGCTACTAGGATACATGATTTTGCACGTAAGAGGAAATTAAAAAGTGATTTTTAGATAAGTTAATGAAAGTGGTTTTAAGCGAGTAAGATTATTTCATAATTGATTTTGACCCTTGTGAAAACTCTTTTAAAATCATATTTGTAGTTTTGCACAAAAATAACATGTCTACAAATAATTGATTTTTGAATAGAACTTCTCCCAGAGAAATTTCATTATATTAACTGATAAATCTATAAACATGGTATTAAATTTCCGTCGACATGTCGATATTTTCATCGATATTTCCACATGTCCATGGGTTCGACATCGACATAAGGGGGAATCGACATTTCCACTATACCGTACAAAATTGATGAAATATTAAAAAAAATAGTAAGAAAATGTAACTTAATGTGAATATAATATTGTAACAAGTATTTTAACTCATTTAAAAAGTGTAAAATGTTTATTTATTAATTTAAATATTTTTTTTGAATTTTTTGTTTTTAAAATTTTTCCAGAAATATACCTCGACATCGGCATTTTATCGATATTTTCATAAAATTGAGACTTCGACATTTCTGTCGACATCGACATTTAAAACCTTGTCTATAAAATAGCATTTCAAAATTTATTGATTTTTATTAAAGAAGTATTTTGAAGTTAAGTAAAACTTAACTTTAATATAAATTAATTAGTTAAAATTGAGGCCATATAATATCCATGAATTTTGAGATGCAATATCGTACTTTGAATGCAAACCAAACATGGGTGTGGCTGTAAGATATTGGGGAATTGGACCAGTGGCCAAATAATGGGCTTGGAAAAACAGCAAAAAAAAAAAAAAAAAAAAAAAAAAGAAAGAGAATATGAGCATGCCTAATTCTTTTATGTTTTTCTCATCCTGCCCGTGATTTAAGTGCTATATCATTGGGAAGTTAGAGAGTATCTAAACTATAAATCTTATTTCAAATTTCTTTCTATTTCAAATTTAAATTTCTAAATCTAAATTTTAAATGTTGGTTTTTCATTTTATTTAATTTTCTCTTTATAGATCTTAACTTCTTTTTGTCTATTTATATTTTTAGATTTTATCTTTCCCAGTTTTAAACTACATCTATATAATATTTATATTTCTTTTTATATGAATGGTGTATCTAAACACCAATCCTTCCCAAAATCTCTTTCTAGATTTAATTTCAATATTTACCTTTTTAATTTTTTTTTCATTCTCTCAGTTGTATTCTAACCCATTTTCATATTTGAAATTTGTTATATTTATATTTTTCTATTTTTAAGTCCCTTTTTCCTAGATTTTTATTTTTGAATTTTTGGTTATCTTCTTCTTTTAACTTAAATTCAAATTGTTTGGTTAAAATCTCATTCTTTCTTTTAAATGTCATATTTAATTTTTTTTTTCTTACTTTTACTTTTTTTTTTTGTGACTATATCTCTCCCATATCTCTGCAATTTGATGAAGTTCTGGAATTTTCCATAGTTAGTACCTGCCATTCTCTAGTTTTCGCAAGCTTTTAAAGCAAATAAGAAGGGTAACTTGAAACAGAGACAACAATCCACCGATCGGAGCTAAAATAAGTGTAATTCGAGGACTTGAATTTAAAACAAGGGGATGAATTGAATCGAAGTTGAATTTTGGCAAATGTATGAGTTCGAGGGGTTTAGGGCCAGGTTGTGAAGGATCTTCCAAAATCTTCCCTTGCACATTCCTCCTAAAATGCAACTTTAAACCTTATTTTGACTATGTTTAGTTATTTTCGAGTACATGATATTTGTGTGGCTCAACTGATGAAGATTTTAACTATTTTTAGTACAAGGTATTTGCATGGCTCAATCTGACTAAAAGTTTAGATTTTTAGTACAAGGTATATATTTAGGTGGCTCAGTTTGATGAAGACTTTAGTTGTTTTTTAGTATAAGGTATTTGCATGACTCAGTCTAACAAAGATTTTAGTTGTTACAAAGTATTTGTGTGGCTCGAAGATTTAAGTTGTTTCTAGTATAAGGTATTTTGCATTGCTAAGTCTAAAGATTTTAGTTGGTTTTAGTATAAGGTATTTGTGTGGCAAAATCTGATGACAATTTTAACTGTTTTTTAGTAGAAGGTATTTGTGGGGCCTAGCATTTTTAGCTGGTTTTAGTACAAGGTATTTACTCCAACGTTTTAAATGTTAAGTGATTTCCAACAAAGGGATGCTATGGAGATGGAGTAAAGGAATTGGGAATATGGAACACTTGAAGAAGAGAGATCGGAATACAAACCCCCGTTTTTTACTGTTGGAACTATAGAAAAGAGATGATTAATGAAGCAGAGGGTTTGTTCATCAACAAATAAGTGAGGTGATTAGTGGGTGGGTGTCTTGATTTTCGATACTGCTCTAGTGAATATGATGGGACGTTTGCAGGGGGAAACAAAGAACCCAAATTAGGTCTTAATTCTTCGAATACACGGTATTTTTTGCACCTTGAATGCATGAATATGCTGTTATTAGATGTAAATACTTCTTTTAACACACGAATTTTATGTTATGTGATGCTCAATCCATGATCAATGTTAATTTTTAGGATCTGTTGACACTAATCATTTTTTTTACTTGATTTTAGGAGTTGTTTTTAGGATTTTTTCGAATTTTGATTTACTAAAATAAATGATCAACGATTCCTTGATACGACTTGTGGGGAATTAGTTTGTTTAGATTTAAATTTTAGATTTGATATTGATTCACTATAACTTCATTATTTTAGTTAGATATTTTGTTAAGGGGCATTTTTGTCATTTGATAAATCATATTTAAAAATTCGAGAATCGTTTGGCCATTTATTCAAAAAAAAAAGTCTCATAGCCAAATTTCAAAACGGCGCATCTAAATTTGGCCATTCATGCCGTTACCCCTAAGATATTCATTAACCTAAAAAACAAGCCCATTTTAAATGAGTAAAATTCAAATCTATTTTATCTTCAAAATTAACGGTATATGAGCTATATAAGAAAGAAACAATTAACAGCAATCACTCTCATGCTCGTTAAAAGTAGACTCAAAATACACTTTTCAATCTCCTAACTACATGTGCAAACAATTAAAAGAGCAATCACTCTCATGATCGTTAGACTTACAATCAAAATATACTTTCCAAACTCCCAAGTATATGCGAACACGACAGCAACATTTGACAAAATCCTCGAACAATCCAAACAAATATAACATAATTTATCAGCCTCACCATTCCCATTAAACCTTGTATGCTGTGTACATTAAAGTCTTCCACCATAAAGCCATTTATTATGATTGGAGAGATCCCAAATGGCTTTGGACTACATCTATATAAAATCCAACACTCCCACTTTTGTTTCTCAACCAAACAAGTAAGAAGCAAAGAAAGAAGCTAACTCATTAAGGATGTGTCTTGTCACAGAAGAGATCAAAGCCAAAGCTGATGAGGTCTACCATGGAGATGAGATCTGCCAAGAGAAAATAAGGGAGTTGCTCAAAGAAATGGGGCTTCCAAATGGGCTGTTGCCAATGAAAGATATAGAGGAATATGGGATTGTGAGAGAGACAGGATTTGTTTGGCTGAAGCAGAAAAAGAGCTGCACTCATAACTTTGAACAGGTTAGGATACTGGTTAGTTATGCTAAAGAAGTTACAGCCTATGTGGAGAAAAACAGGGCTAAGAAGCTTACTGGAGTCAAGGCCAAGGAGTTCTTGATTTGGATCTCAGCCTATGAAATCTATGTTGACGACCCACCAACCGGAAAAATCACGTTCACTACTCAGACCGGGCTGTCGAGAACTTTCCCCGTGTTGGCTTTCGAGGTTAAAGAACCCAAGAATGTGGAAGAGAAGAAGAAGAAAAACAAAGAGGTGGAAGAAGTTGTGAATGCAGCAGCTACTGCATACAAGTGAAGCAGGTCTGATTTTAGTTTTTTAAGCTTCAGGGGGCTCTCTTCATCTGTACTGGTTTGTTGTTGGTTCAATCTGTTTGCTATGGTGTTTCTGTTGTTTTATTGAATAAACATTGGTAAGAAGCATATGTATCGTAACCGTGTAAAACAAAGAGGATGATGTTAACAGAATGAGAATATATTATTGTGCAATAATTTACATAAAGATGTTCAGAGAGAACCCACAGATCAATATTCAGGTTTTCTCAGTTCTAAAAAAATCTATTGCCAATCAACTATAATTAATTGGCTGACAGAATCAGAGCATATATTTTGCAGTATGCTTGCAAAACAAACAAGCTTTCTAGTTTCTTCTATCCTTTAGAACTATGAACTAACTCTCTAATTTAATTGCTTTAGCCTATTGACTTATAGCTGTACAGTATAGTACAAAGGCATTCTCACCCTTGAAAGAATGAAGTTACCTTAAACAAGGATCTGCGACCGAGCAGCACCACGAGAGCACTTCTTCCTGCCCGACTTGCTAAGTGCACAAACGCATATCTCAAGAAGCTCATAATCCTCTTCCCAGAACAAAGATGATGCCAGCTCTGGATTCTCCACCAGCATTTTTGATGTCAGGAAACCAGCAATTGTCCATGTTTGATAGAGTCGGGATTGCTTCCCAATGAACTTTCCTGTTCGAGTGTCATAATATTCAGGCCAGCGATCAACTGCAATTCTCTTCTCAGCCACAGCAACTGCTTTCTTGGCCATTTCGAGTCTGCCCATCTTGATGCAGGCCAATGTGAACTGCAATAGATGTTGACTTAAAATTGTTATATATGATCAGTTGAGTGGCTTAAGATTACTTTTATCCTATTATTCGGGCCCTTTCTAGTGAACCGCAAGACAATTACTTATTCAATTCAGATTTTCAAGAAGCAAGCCATCAAGAAGCTCCTATTTGCTAAAAATAATAACCTGAAGACCAAAATCTTAATGCTGTTATCAGTTTTACGTTACCTGCCAAAGAAGTGTTGGCCATGATCCACCGTTATGATACGACCATGGGCTGAGAAAGGTCCAAAAAGAAAGCGAGCATCAACAAACCAATGAACGGAACTTTGTATGGCAATAAAATCAATACCTAAGAAGCACGGATACTTTAGTTTGGCTAGCGTGTACGTGTTGGACACTTGTTGGACACGTATCGGACACTTGTTAGCAAATAAATGTGTTAGACACTAGTTGATTGACTTAAATAAATGTGTTACACTAGTTGTACAAAATCAATATAGATCCAACATTTGTTAGACACATATCAAACATTTGTTAAGTATACTAAATAGACATATAATATAAAATTTTGAGAGCAAAATACATCAAAATCATATTTTTAAGCATATAAATGCGTAAACTTATGGACTTTGAATTTCCTTCTTGTATAAAAATGATATACATTTTTTAAAATGTATATTTTAATAAACATGTCCTTGTTGTGTCTGTATCCTAGATTTTTTAAAAATGACGTATCACAGTGTCCGTATCGTGTCGTATCCGTATCCATGCTTCTTAGGTCGATACTTTATGCAGAAGGAGAATGCAAGGCAGAGAATAGCACATAGCTTATAAATTATGCATAAAACTCACGTGTTTTTTGGGTCACTGCCAGTGATTATGCGCCATTCCTCATACTCCAAAGCAGGGTAACATATCTTAAGAGGCATATGACCCACAAGATCACTCCATTTAGCTTCAATAAGATTCAGAATAGCTTCATTTTGTTTTGGTGTACCCAAAGACGAAACAATGGACCAAAGATTTCCGAGTGTAAAAAACCTAAAATCCATATGAGCTGGTTGGAGATTGCCTATCAAATAACCTCCTTCCTCTGGTACCCAGTCCATTAGCCACTGAGGAATTTGGTCAGGATAGATGTTGAATTTGTTTGTAGCATCCATGGAGTATTCTTCTGTCTTATAGCGATAGATCTCGTTGATCTTCTTCATATCAACCCAATAATATTCTCTGATATGGAATGATAGAGCACTGAGTCGATTGTTAATGGCCCTCACCAAGTTCTTCGACCCATCATTCACAGTGAGCATTTCGCGAGAACACCTTAAAGCTGAATAAAATAAGGCCTGCAAAATCAAACTTGTTATGGATGCAGATGATGAACTTAAATGAGAAAAGGAACAACATTTACAAATGGTTAATATGAAACTTAAATAATAGGATAAGATAAAAGGACTGCATCTGACGGATCGGATGCTATGGGAAGGAAGCTATAAAGCATGAAATGCAACAGAAGAAGAAGCATCAACAGCTGAAGGTGAATCCAGGATGAAATCTTTTTTAGGTGATGAACTTAAATGCAGTATGCAATTTGCTCATGTTTTCATTCAAACTCACTTGGATTTCAAGGGGATGGCCATGAATGCCCATCCGACGATCAATCATGCAGGAGCCATCAGTGACCAACAGCGAAGGGAACATATCAAACCCATCTGTTAGACAGAGGTTAAGTATCATTTTCAAGCCCGTTTGGACATCCACCCTTTCTTGTAGAGCATAGTCCCCGGTAATTTTTCCATAAGCCCTTAAAAGGATGATCCACCATAATCCTACCAAAGAAGAGCGAAGGACAAAGGTGATAAAGATCAAACGTTTCTAAACAGGGTACTCACTGAAAAGGAGAAATGTTTGGCTTCATGAATGAGAAAAATAGTTCAAATTGAGACTAGAATCATATAACTTATACCTCAAAATCCCTTCAGGAAAGGAATTACAAACTAAATTGAAATGAATTAAAGAATAAAGTTATCATGTAGTAACCTGAATCTACTGGTGCCACACGGCCTATGGCTGATTCACCAAAATCTGGATCCAAAACTTCTTCAAAATTATTGCCATCAAGAGGTACGGTTCTGACTTTGAAGCTTGCTGGCATCAGGCCCTGTCCTGGGCTATAACAATCTACTGTTTTCTCCCAGCTCTGACAAAAGAAATGTCTTCTCTCAGTTTCATAAGATAAAAAGTAGAAATATATGGAAATCTTTTGCAATCAGTCTGATTTCACAATATAACTCGCAATGAAACAGTAATACCTTGTACCAAGTGAACAATCATATGCAATAAACTAAAGGTCGTTGAGGAAAACTTCTCAAACTAAACCAGATACCCCAGCTAGACCAATGCCTCTGACATATAAATGATCTCTCACATGCACCTCACATCCTAAAATTTCGATTTTACATTATCTCCGTTGTGGCAAAAAAACGTACTCCACATCCATGGGAAAGAGGACTGCATAAGCATTCAATAATTCTTCTATGCATCTGAAGAACACTTTGGCTAAAAACATGAACAAATTACTATTATTTCTATTGTAAATGTTGGTTTAATAGTCATTGAAATCCCATATTATACATACGCACAGAGAATGAGTGAGATTGAATAACTTATCCAAACTAATCAAATTTTAACACATTAACTAAGTACTAGAAGTTGTAGGGAAAAAAGAGTTGGAAGATTTCAAAAAGTAAGGTATATAGCACACAAAAATATAATATAAACATTAAGAATAACCAAATAAGATAAATAAGTAAAGGAAATGTATCACACAACCCATAGAGAACATGGAAAAGGGTACCTGTAACTGTAAGGTATGAAGGAGAAAGTTCCTCACAATCTCCCCTTCACCGTTCAGCAGGAACGCGAGGGCGGAGGGAACAAAATCTCGAATGAAGACCTGATCATAATTCAATGGTTGCTTATCGGCTGGATCATTAGCAGCCACAGTCCCAACCGGACTTCCACAATATGTCACAACAGCCTCACGTAGCAACCTCCAGGCCTCTTTCTCAATATTAGACTCCTCTCTCGTGGAACTAATGATCTTAGCTTTGTTCAAATCCTCTAAGTTTTCCTCATTTACATTTTCACTACCAACTTCTAATCTAGAATCTTCCTCTCCTACAATATTCTCATCCTTGTCAATCTTTTCAACAACCAGAGGCTTCACATTCAAACCACCCTGAATATATATCCTCTCAAAGTTATTGTCATTCACACGGGTCTCTATCGATGTCGAAAAATCACGAACTCTTGAGGTGATTCTAGCAATTATAGACACACCCCTTTTGGTTTTAGGAAAAATACTATAACTACAAGACCTTGTTATTACCCTAGATTGGCCATAACTCAAACTAGCCACAGAAAAATTCTGGGTCCCATCTAAAAACCGTTGAGGCCCCGAGAAATGAAAAGGGTGAGAACTATATTGCTTATTAGAATAGAATTTGAAGCTAAAGTTCCAACAAGAATTATGGGACAAAGTATTGGGGGCTTTTGCAGGTGAGAACCCAAAAAACCCTGAATTCCTACAACTAATTAGAAGCCTACAAGAAGCCTTCATCGTCGAATTATCAAGCAAAGCAATCATGTTCAAAGCAATGAATCAAAACGACAACAACCCAGAAAAATCAAACCAGTGGAATTTGGATAAGATTTAAGAACTTTACGCATAACAGTGGCGCTTATCTTCGATTTCTGCGGCGAATTACAGAATAAAATTCAAGGGGAACTTGAGATTGGTCGAAGAAGAATGGTATCTGAAATTCAGGAAGCAAACGAATGGTTCGGGGAAAAGTAAAGGGGGGCGCCATTTTATAGATGAATTTGACGAGAAAAAGGAGGTAAAGTTGTCTAAATCGGTGGATCAAGTGGTGGGTATTTTCCCAAATTAGCAAAGTTTTATTATTTTTTTTATTGTGAGATTTTTAACAAATCTATAAGCCTTGTTGTTCGGACAAGAATTCATTTTAAGACCACTGTTAGATTTTTTTTTTCTTTTCTACCTGAAGTGGGAAAAATTTGCACTTAGCTTTAACGATTAAATGTATTCACTCAAGTTTCCTGTAGATTTTTTTCCTTTCCTTTGCTCCTGTTTGGGGGCACTATTGATCAAAATTGCCTTTGAGAGACAAAAGTTAAATCAATGTAAAGAAAAGTATCATTTTTACACTTATATTTAAGTAATTAATTTTAACAACTTTTGATTTTATTGAAATAAACTTTGAGCTTGAATTAGTGTTACCAACTTACCCTTGATATTTTTTTCAAAACTAAACTAAAATATCGTTGCTAATTTGAGGGTAAATTGGATGAAAATTGTAGTTAAAAACAGAAATTGGCAAAAACATGTTGATTTGAAACTACCTAGAAAAAGAGAGCTATTTTTTTGACCTTATTGGACTTTGTTTGTATAAAAAGCGCATACCAATTGAAATTATTAAAACATTATTATTATTATTTTGTCTTTTGTGGAATGTGTCTCTTCTAGAGATGCATGCCACTTTATTTATTTATTTGATTATGTTTATTTTTTTAACTTATTAAATGATTAATTTTTGTTTGTTCTTTTTTATAAGGGTTTTTTTTTAAAAGTATTGATTTTTTTTTTTTGTAAAAATTGATTTAGATAATTCTATAATTTTACAAATGATGTACCTAATTTTTTTTTTGTTTAAACCATTAAATGTTCTTTACAAAATTTAATTTAAAGAATACTATAATTTTACGAATACTATACTATACATCTTCTAAAAATGTATTAAATTTTAAAAATAACATAATTAAATGCATAAACAAATCATTTTTTTCTTCTTTTTTTGAAGCTAGTAAATGTTTTTTTTTAAAAGGTGATCTTGAAACTTCCATAATTTTACAAGTTGTAACTATATATTTTTTCTTTATTTTTTAATTACGAATTTTGAGACGTAATTTATACTCAATATTTTTTGTTTGATTATTTTGATTTTACTTAGGTTAAATTATAAATTTAGTCCTTGAACTTTGAAGTTCGTGTCTATGTGGTCCATGAACTTTCAAAATTACAAATTTCGTCTATGAACTTTCGAATTTTTAAAAATTAACGGATCTACTAGACACAAAATTAAAATTTTAAGATTCCATTAGACATAAAATTCAAATTTATATCTAATAGATCAATTAATTTTTTAAAATTTTGAATTTGTCAGAGACTTATTAGACACAAAGTTGAAAGTTTAAGAGTCTATTAGACACTTTTGAATGTTCAGGAACCAAATAAACACAAACTTCAAAGTCCAGGAACTAAACTTGTAATTTAACTTTTTACTTATTTTATTTAATTTAATTTTGAGCTTAATATGTAAAAAATATAAAACTTTAGTCATTTAATGAGTTTAAAAAAGCAACAAAAACAAAAAATTTGATTTAAAAGAAAAAAAAACAACTTTAAAATTGTTAGGCTCAAAATAAAATAAAATAAAATCAAAATAATCAAGCAAAAATATTGAGTATAAATTAAGTCTCAAAATTCACAATTAAAAATATAAAGAAAAAAATATATAGCTACAACTTGTAAAATTATGGAAGAAAAAAATGATTTGCTTATGCATTTAATTATGTATTTTTTTTTATAAATTTGATGCATTTTTAGAAGATGTATAATTAGTATTTGTAAAATTATATTATTCTTTAAATCAAATTTCATAAATAACATTTAATGACTTAAACAAAAAAAATTAGGTATATCATGTGTAAAATTATAGAATTATCTAAATCAATTTTTGCACAAAAAAAAATATTTAATACATTATTTTTTTTAAAAACCCATATAAAAAAGGAAAAAATTAATAATTTAATAGGTTAAAAAACAAACATAAATATAAATAAATAAATAAAAGTGGAATGCGCCTCTAGAAGAGACACATTCCACAAAAAAGTCAAAATAAAAAAAAAATATTTTTTAATAATTTTAATTGGTATGCATTTTTTGTACAAACGAAGTTCAATAAGGACAAAAAAAAACAGCCATCTTTTCCTAAATAGTTTCAAATCCACGTGCTTTTATCAATTTCTTTTTTTTAACTACAATTTTCATCCAATTTACTCCCAATTTGAGTCTAACTTAATTAGTTAAGACATATATGCTCAACCATAAAGTTAGGAGTTTGGATCCCCCACTCCCACATAAAATAAAATATATTGTCTCCGAATACAGACAAATCCAATCTAAATCATTAAAAATACTCAAACTTAGCTAATAATCAAGTAGATAAAAAACGCTCAAATTTAGTAATAAAATTACCAAATGTAGCTAATTAAAAACATCCAACAAAGTTAGAAGAAATATTGCTTGTAAAATTAGTCTTGTCCAATTATAAGAATGCCCATAGCTATTTATAAATTTTTTTAAAAAATGTTAAAATATTAGTTTTGTCCATGAACTTTCAAAATTGTGTCTAATATAGGTCTCTAAGCTTTAAAAGTGTCTAGTAAATCTTTGAAGTTTTAATATTGTATCTAATAGATTCTTAAATTTAAAAAATAAATCTTATAGAAAAATGATCTATTATACACAAAATTGAAAGTTCAAACACTTATTAGATGCGAAATTGAGAACTCAGAGACAATTCTTAAATTTCAATGACCTATTAGACACAATATAAAAGTTTAGAAACTTATATGACATATTTTAAAGTTTAGGGACTTATTAAATACAACTCCGAAAGTGTAAAGACCTAATTTTTTTTGGGGTACAACAAATGTGATGGTGAGGGTTTTGATCTTCTAACTCACAAAAAGGAGTATATATCTTAACTGCTGAGCTATGCTTATGTTGGCTAGAGACTTAATTTCACAAAAAAAAAAAAAAACCCTCCTAATTAAGGGTATTAATTATACCACTTATTCAAGAGTATAGTTTGAATTGATGGAAATTAAGGCCAATTTGTTAACATTTTTTGTTTTATTTGTTTCCTATTTTTTGTTTTTTGTCTTTTGTTTAAACCATATATATTTGATGACAATCTTTTCTTTCTAAAAAAACATAAAACTGAAAAATTATTTTTAGTTTTCTATTTTTAAAAAAGTGGGAGAGATTGAGAGATGTGTAGATATGAAAAAAAAAATGTGGAGGCATATAAATAAAAGTTTAGAAACAGAGACAAATTTCTTAAAGAGAAAAGTTAGAGAGATAAAAAGAAAATATTTAGACACATAACATTAATTAGAGTTCTTAAAAATAGTATTAGTTAGGAGGAAGAGAAAGAGGGAAAGAGATAAATTCTAGAAAGAAAATAGCTAGAGAGAAAAAGAGCAAAAGATATATTATATGAAAAATAGAGAAAAGTTGTAGTGAAAGAAAATTTAGAGAAAAAAGTTAGAGATATATTTGTTATAAAAAAATAGATAAGAGGAAAAAAGATCAAAAGTAACGGATAAATTTAAATTAGAAAAATACGACAGAGAAAAAGATAGCATTGGAGAGAAACTAAAATTCTATATTAGCTAGGATGGATGAAGATCATGGCTATATATGTGAGGGAGAACATCTCTATTATTGGCATGAGACATTTTGGGTGAAACAAAAGCAAAGGTATGAGAGTTTATGCCCAAAGTAGATAATATCATACAATTGTGAAGATATAGAGAAATTCATCTCTCTAACACAACTTGTATCAGAGCCATATGCCCCAAACGTAGCCATGTTCGTGTGCAATCTTGATTGACAAACAAAGGTGGATAAACCTCGATGACATGGACATAGTGATTTGTGGTTGAGCTTTAATAGATAGATGACGTGCTCCAAATTTAGAGAAGAAAAGCTATTGTGGTTAAGAGCAGGCTCTCGTTGAAGCTGGAGAGGTGAGAAACTATTTGAGTGGAGGTTATGTGGTGTTTTGTTTGAAGGGAAGATTGTTATTGGAGTGAAAAGTTTCATACAGGCTAGGAAAGGAAAAAATCATGAGTATATATGTGAGGGACAACATCTCTATTTGATATGAGGCATTTTGAGTGAAATTAAAAGCAAAGCCATAAGGATTTTATGCTCAAAGAGGACAATACATACTATTGGAAATATGTGAGAGATTTGTTATCATTATTTGATAAGTTTAGAGTGAGAAAAGTTTAGTAAAAATATTAAATTTTTAGAGAGAAAAAAGTTAAGTGAGAGGTATGTTAGAAGAGAAAGAGAAATGAAACTTATATAAAGAGATAAAAGTTTTAGAGATATATAGAAAGAGTAAATAAAAGTTATATAAAGATGAAAATTTTAGAGATGGAGAAAATTTTTAGAGAAATAAACTTCAAAGAGAAATTTAGAGAAAAAAAATTTTAGAAACAAAAAAAAAAAAAGTGAAAAAATTTGAGAGAGAGAGAAGTTGAAGATATGTCAAAGAGGAACTAAATTAGGCATTAAAAAGAAAAAAGAGTTTTTGAAAAACATAAACCTAAAAAATTGTTTTTTTAAAAAAAAAAAAATTACTCATAGTTTTAAAAACATTTTTAAGAAATAGGAGAAAAAAACTAAATTAAATATGAAACAACCTCCCCTAAAAGTAAACGTAACAGTTATCAAATGACACTTGAACATATTAAAATTGAATAAAGGAACCTAACTACGAATGTAAAAGTCAAAAATTTTTCATACCCATATTTCATAAGCTAAAAATTTCATTTAATCGTGAAAAACATATCTTTTTTTTTTTTTTTTTTTTAAATTCAACGTTGTAAACATGTCTAATTGTTGACTTTGAACCGTGCTTATATTGCCACTTTCTTTTTTCCAGGACAACAGATCAAGTTCGGTAGTGATTTCAAAATTGTCATGTTTGATGTAATATTTTTGCAATAAAAGATACATATGTTAATGTGTATTGTTTGTAATTATTTTGTATTATTTTATATTTTATTTTTGAACTTCACATTATTATATCAATATCTCAAATACCTTCTAAAATTAAAGGAAAAACATCAATTTTTAACCCTAACAGGACAATGTATATCAAATTTTACCCATAAACATTCAATTTCATCAAATTGTACCTTAAACTAAGCGTGGTAATCTTGCATCTTAAATTTGAATAGATGTTGCAATTTTTACCTTCTGATAGATTTTTATTTAAATAATAGGTAGGGATGGCAAAGGAGCGGGGCAAAGCTTGAGATGCATTCCCCATCCCCATTTTTCGTGGGGAATTTTCATCACCATCCTTTCCTGCCCCATTCTCCGTTTTGGAGAGTTGGGGTCGAAGAATCCCTGATCGGGGATTGGGTCCCTGCGAGAAAAAATCTTCGTTTTTCTTTTTACTTATTTTTTTATTAAAAATAAAAAATATATATATTAAAATCATATAAAAGTTAAATATGATTATTATTTTATTTATTTAAACCAATAAATTTTGAAAAATATTTAATATAAAAACTTATTACATTTTGAAATTAAAAATAGTACACTTAAAAAAAAATAGGATACTATACTGGTTTTTTAAAATTATAGTATAAGGATTTTGAAATATATATATATATTCATCGTAGTTAAGAAAGTTAGAAACTTTTATGTCACGTTTTTTCCTATTCTTCTGTTTTTGTTTTGTCGATCTTGTTGTTGGCGGGGTTGGGGCAGGGATACCGTGCCCGAACTTGATTGAAGACCCAAAAAAAATCTCCAATTTGGCCCCATACCTGGTCAAATTAAGGATTCTCCGTCTCATTCGAAGTTGGGACTCGACCCCATGGGTATTTTGTCATCCCTAATAATAGTTAATGAAAATATTGTAACGATCCTACTTATCCTATTAGACTTTCTAGGGGAGTTACTAAATGCATGCTAATGAAATAAAAATCAAACTTAAATAATCTTTCAAAAAGAAATAAACCTTTAATAAAACAATCAAAAACCTTTACCTCGGGATCCCTTTATTTTAAAACATAAGAATAAACCAAAAACATTTAACAATTGAGTTAATTTTCATAACACATTTACTAAAAAGATATTCTAAAAAAAATGCTAAAAATGAAGAAATTGTGAAAGGAAAACTTCTATAGGTCACCCATGGCCTCTTACAACAACTATCATGTCATTCGCCTAGGATGCCCTTGCCCTTACCTGAAAAGAAAAACATTTGGAAAAAGGGTGAGTATTTAAAATACTCAGTAAGTGACCTCACTACCGGGGTCAGGATATTCAAACACATACAACGTGATTTTTAAAACTTTTTCCTCTAGTGGGACCTAAAATACTTCTATAGTGGAAATATTTCTCTTTTACTTTTCTCTTCGGCTTAATGTGGACAATTAACCCAGCCTAACCTTTCATTTCCATTTAATTCTTTCAGGTTCCTTTTTAATTAACATTTTCAGGTTCCTTTTCAATTAACCTTCTCAGGTTCATTTTCAATTAACCTTTTCAGGTTCCTTTTCAATTAGATGTACATCTATAATTTAGGGGGTAATTGCCACAGCCTTCGAAATCATTTTATCATGAAAAACATACATGTATGCATGAGGTCCCAAAGCATTTTAAACTTTTCATTCCATGATGCAACACAAACAACATTCTTATATCATTTATCATAAATCAAAATCATAAATCATGCATAACATTCATGAGAATATTTGGCAATCAACAAGTGAAAATCTATTTTTATATATAACAAGCATTTTAAAATTCATCAAAAATCCATAATAAAATATTTATAAAAGCTTTTCATTTCAAATCAATTTTTTTTTCTTTTTTTTTTTCAATTCAATTCCTAACTTGCATTTAAGCATACCGGCATAAAGTCCCTTACCTTGGCTAGGCTCAAGAATCCAAATCACCCAATTGCTCACTGATAATTCTCAGTTATGAGAATTATTCAACTCTAAAACCAAGTTGTTCTTGCTAAATTTGAGGATTTTGTTGACCAACAAGCAAGATAAAAGTAACATTTTGTATAAATTCATGCAAGCTTGTTGAAACTTGATGAATAAAAGAATTTTGAGAAAAGATGAAGAAAGTAGCTTAAGTTGTTGTCTTTTGTGCAGAATTGAAGACTTTGCAAAAGGAATGCAATTGCATTCCATTTGCAATGTAACGTGAAGAACAGAGGAAGGGAGAATGCGACTGCATTCTAATTGCATTCTAAGACACAACAAGGCAAGCTCGAAATTTACGGAAATCACCATGATTCACGCGATTTACACCAATTATGGAGAAATTCTAGCAAGATTATATTGTCCATATTTTACCCAATAATTAAGGATCCATTTGGAAGGCAAGGTGGAGAAAAAAGAAGAAGAATGCAAATGCAATGCAATTGCATTCTCTAGACTTAACAAGAAATGCAGAATTTTTGGAAAGTGCAGAATTTTCGGAAAAAGACCAAAATCTATGGGATTTGCTCGATTTTTGGAGAATTTTCGGCCCAATCTCGTGCTCAATCAATTACCCATGATTTAAGGAGCCCTAAGATGGAAACACAAGCCTCGGAATGCCTATAAAAATGGAGAAAACAAGGCAAAACGTGGCTGGTTTTTCTGCTGCTCGCCCACAGTTCATCTTTCACGTTTTTTCATTTTATAGCAGCTTACTCTTCATTTTTACTCTGTAATTTCCGAGGTTGATCCCTCCTCAACGAAAGTTGGAGGAGGTGAAGATCCATTTGCCTTTGAATGGGTATTTGGATCGATCAAACAAGGAATTTCCGTTAGCTTTTGTACTTTGTGTTTTTGGGTTTTTACATTCTGTTTTTATGGGTTCTTTTTCTTCTGGTTTTTCTTTATTTCAGTAGCAGCAAGTTGATGATTTCTATTCCTTGTTTTCAGCATTTCATTCTTGTAGTTCGCTCGATTAAATTTTGAGTTGATATACTCTGTTTTTGCAAATTTATACTCTGTTTTCTGTTTTTTTTTCTGTTTTGGACAGCAGCTGTATTTTCGTTTTTCCATCTTTCTTCCAGCAGTTTATGCTTCATTTTGCTCTGTAAATCCCGAGCTTGATCCCCCCTCAACGAAGGTTCGAGGAGGTAAAGATCCAATTGCCCGTAAAGGACTTTTGGTCGATCAAAACAAGGACTTTCCGTTAGCATATTTCAACTTTGTTTACTCCATTATTAGGAATTTAATTTCGGTATTTGGGTTATTAATTATGAAATTTTTAACAAATAAATTTTGGATTTTCATTTTCTCCATAATGAGCTAATTTCTTCTTTGGGATTCAAGCATGTGGATGCCCTAAAGATAGGAATAAAGGCCTAATTGTGAGAGCAACATTGCTTAATCTTATAGCATTGTTTGCTTTTATTGATTGAAATTTTCATTACTAGTTTAGATTGATCACCTAGATTAGTATACAACAATTTGAGTCTAATTCTGAAAAGGTTAGATAAAAATTGGGTTTTCATAAAAGCAATAAAGGAAAATAGCCTAGACATAGAAATTTGTTTTTGACCCTAGACATAGGGCAAAACCTTTAAAACCAAAAGAATTGTGTTTCAAAATTAACTAAGTTCGTATTAGCCATAGAAATATCGGTTTAATCGCTTAGCCTCCTAAAGATACTTCATAGAAGGTCGAATAGGTGTTGAATTCGGTTTACAAAGCTTAAGTGTTGAGTCAAAGGATTGCAATTGCAATTAGGCCGCAATTTCTTTCAATGGAGCAAAAACACGTTTGAATCCCTCTTTTATCATTTTTATTTATTTCATTTAGCAAAAACAACCACTCAATCTTTTTCAAACCATTGGTTACCTTAATTTGCAATTTGCAAACATATTTTGTGTCGTCTAAGTAGGTTTTGTTAAAACTCGTTCCCTTGGGTACGATACTCTGGAATACTTCCAGTTTCTTTATTACTTCGATCACGTGCACTTGCGTGTTAGCGGATCACTCACCAAAATTCCTCCGCCTTGAACCTCAGTCAAACGACTTGGGGTCTAATTCAAACCATCCCTAAGGTTAGAAACAATTCCTAAAATTTATAATTAAATCCCAAAGTTCCTTCCACCACACTAAAGTTGGTTCACCTAAATTCACTTTGACCCTTAGAAAATCAAACAACCCAAATCTTAGAATTGTAGCCTAGCATATACTCAAGGATTAGCTCGATTTAGAATGGAAATTTTACCTCCGTTCTTCTGCAAAACAGAATCGAGCTTTGCCGATTAAATGATGGTTTGATTCGATTTTGTCAAACCCACCTCCACCTACAATGGGTATTCAAAAATAGAACCCAAAATCAATGTGTCAACCTCCAAATTACCAAAACAGTGCCCAAAACTAAATCTAACCTTTGAAAACCATAAGAATACAATGAGAATAATCTTACCCACGTGAAAACGGAGTCAACCCACGGCTGTACAGTACCGAAACTTGCTGGAAAATAGCCCAAAACACAGAAAAATCTCTCTGAAAACTGAACTGCAGCAAGACGTCGGTGTTCGAAGCTGCGGTGTTCGGCGAAGTGGCGTGGACGGCGATCGGCGAAGCGGCGAACGACGACACGATGCAGATTTGGAGCAGCAACGACGTCCACATTTGGGTATGCATGGTCGTCTTGTGCGACGTTCGGGCTGTCTGCACGGCGGTGGCCTGGGGTCCGGGGGTGGCTGAGCGACGGTGGCAGCGAGTCTGCGGCGGCGAGTGACGGTCGGATTGGAAGGGATGCTGAATTTTTTTTTTCTGCTTAAGGGGTGGCTATCGAAAAACAAAGAGGAAGAAGAAGAAAGTGAGGAGGATGATGGTTGGCTTTGGGAGTTTGCTTGAAGAGCTTGGCTTGACCTAGGACTGCGTGTATAAAATATTAGAGAGGAAAATTAGGGCTTGGCTTAACTATGGGCTTGGACTTGGCTTAAAGTCTCTTAAATAACAAAATTGCCCTCAACATCAATTAAATCCATTTTTTCCTTCTTTCTTCCCAAACTACCTCAATTTCTCTAATTCAAAAATGCAAATCTTCCAAATTAAATTCCAATACCCACCTTTAAACGTAAAATTGACCTTTCAATCAATTTAAATAAAAAAAATTAAAGCCTCAATTAATACCTGAAAGTGCCGGTCGTTACAAATATTATCATATTGAACTATATATAATAGGAAAAATTAATGAACCTTCAAAGAAAAATGACAATGGAGCTGACTTCTTGTTGAACTTTGTGAATTTTGAAAGATGTATTCAAATTGTCGATTTTGTGCATTAATCGAATTTAATTTTGTATAAGACTGGATTTTGATTGAAATTAGTGGGTATTGAGAGATTTTTACTTTACTTTTTGTTTACATTAGTAGATGAATTTAATGAAGTAAAAATTGCAATGTCATATATTTAAGTTTAGAATTGAATGTGATGAAATTAAAAATTTATAGGAAAAATTGATACAATATTAGTCAATTTCAAGAATAAAAATTGATTTTTTGTCTCGTGGACAAACGTAAGGTCTCTATGTTTCATATATATTTTTTTAAAGTTCTGATTCATGTTTTGGTTTTGTTTTTCTTTTTGATAATGATTCATGTTACTCAAGATAATGGGATTAGAGGTAAAGTTGATGGCGTGATAAAAAAATCGGGGAAAATACCTTTTTGGTCCCTGAGTTTTCAACAATATGTGTGTTTGGTCCTTGAGTTTTGGAAATAAACATTTTTAGTCCCTGAGTTTAGGAAAAAATACCTTTTTGGTCCCCGAGTTTTGGAAATAGACCTTTTTAGTCCCTGAGTTTTGAGAAATAGGTTTAAAAGGTCCCTCGTATTATTATTTTTTTATTTTTTTAATATAAAATCAATATTTTTTTTTATTAATTTTTAATATTAACGATTTTTTAAATTAAAAAAAAATTCTTTATTAATTTTAAATCTCTCAATATTCTTTATTAATTTTTAATATTAACGATTTTTTAAATTAAAAAAAAAAACTCTCTTCCCTCTCTACCTAATTCTCTCTCTCAATATTAAAAAACCGTTAATATTAAAAATTAATAAAGAATATTGAGAGATTTAAAATTAATAAAGAGTTTTTTTTTTAAATTTAAAAAATCGTTAATATTAAAAATTAATAAAGAATATTCATTTTATATTAAAAAAATAAAAAAAAAATAATACGGACCTTTTAAACCTATTTCTCAAAACTCATGGACTAAAAATGTCTATTTCCAAAACTCAAGGACCAAAAAGGTATTTTTTCCTAAACTCAGGGACTAAAAATGTCTATTTCCAAAACTCAGGGACCAAACACACATATTGTTGAAAACTCAGGGACCAAAAATGTATTTTTCCCTAAAAAAATCTCTATTTATTTTATATAATCTTTGGCAAAGGACAAAATTCAACCTCAAAACCTACTAGGTAGTTAAGTATTTAAACGTGGCAAAAGATAGCTTACCTTAAAAGTCCATTCCTTTTGATCTAGGGACCAATAGTGAGAAACTTTTTATATATATAGGACCAATTTATGGAGAATTGATGTCTAAATTTTTAATAATATATTTGACATTTTTATGAACTAGAAAATTTTTCGTGCATATGTGTATGTATGTATGTATGTATGTATGTATGTATGTATGTATGTATGTATGTATGTATATATATATATATATATATATATATATATATATATATATATATATATATATATTAATTAAGGCTTCATGTGACAGAAATTAGTATTTTGTTTATAAAAGTTGTTTTTAAAATTTTAGCTAATTTAACTAATATGAACTTAGCTCAATTGACATAAAGCATGCATTATAGATTAAAAAGTTAGAGATTTGAATCTTCCATCCCATATATTGTAAAAAAATAAAGAAACTAATTTAAATATAAAAGATATGTTTTAAAACAAATTTTCATATTTAAAAAATTTGATTTAGATTTCAATAACACTTTTAATTTAACGTGATTCTGTTTAATTCTATAATAACATAAAGATTTTTTTAGATTAATAGTGTGGAAATGAAGATTCTAACATTTAATATATAGGTCAAATGAATAATACTTTAACCAATTAAGCTATGCTTAGATTGACAATTATCCCACCTCTTGTATGTATGTACACATGTATGTATGTATAAAAAAAGGTATTAGATACGTAAATGATATGAATATAAATACTAATAATCATGACTCATAACTTATTTAAAGAAGTGTTTAGTTTTTATTTATCAATTTAATGAATTTTTATAAATTTTGATGATTTCATGCTTTTTAGAAAACATACATCACTAATGTATCTAAACCATTCACTAAGGTTTCATTTGATATCCATGTAGTTTTTAGTTTTTGAAGTTTGTACTTGTTTTCTCACTATTTTTTTACAATGATTTTCATCTTTCTTAAGAAAACATTTGATATCTTAGCCAAATTCCAAAAATAAAAACAAGTCTTTAAAAACTATTTTTTTAGTTTTCAAAATATGACTTGAATTTTGTAAACACGTGTAAAAAGTAGAAAACAAAATAAAAGAACTCATAAATAGAAGTAGTGTTCATAAACTTAATTTTCAAAAACTAAAAACTAAGATCTCGTTTGATAACCATTTAATTTTTGGTTTTTGATTTTTGGGCTTAATAGCAATCCAACGCTACCCTTCTATGTCCTTCTCCATATCTGCAATCTGAGCAACACACCGCAAATTTCTTCTTCTTTCTTGGCTTATTTCTACTAGGTATAACTACTCTTTTTTTTCCTTTCTTTCTTTCTTCTTTTGCTTCTGCAATGCCGACTCAATACAATTTAGACCCATTTTTCTAATTTTTCTTATTATTCAACAATTCTTTAATTTTCTTGTTTGAATCTTCACGCTCTCTCTATATATACATAAGAACTAAATCTAAATAACTTTTCAAAATATTGAACTTAACATGATCATGTTTTCCATATTGATTTAAAGTGAAGAATTGATTCCATAGTTTACTTTTGAATATTACCATATGTATGAACAAACATTTTTTCTTATCTTCATAAGTTTGGATAAGTTAAGTTTAGTGGTTTGTTCGATTGGTTTAAATGTGTTGATTCGGTTGTTTGGCGAGGGATGTTTATAAGTTTTCATATTAAACTCACTTGTTTATAAGTTTTCATGTTAACCTCACTTGTTTTTAACTTTTCATGTTAAGTTCAATTTTTTGAAAAATTATTTAGATTTAGTTCTTATATATATAGAGAGAGTTATACTTAATTTTGATAAGTTTAATTGTTCAATAATTTACAATTATTGAGTGTTGGGATTTATGCCTTAAACCTCTTAATTAATGATTTATTTAATAATTAATAATAATTTTGATTATTTTATTTGTAATATAATATTATCCATTATATGAAAAATTCAAGGTTATTAGTGTAATCTTGAATAGTATGTGGTTGACATATGGAAAGATCATGTTCAAGAAGTAACCTAAAGGGTCATAGTATATGGATAAGGTTGAGTGCCTTATCCTGGTAACATTATTGATACGACCCGCTTTGTAATAGTTACAAATGAAGTAATGAATGTTTCACTACGCAGCAGAAGCATTTGATCGTCTTTGACTTTATTTAAAATTAAACTAAAAATTAAGGTTAAACAAACTTACTTTGAGTAAATATGGAGATATTTCTGGCGGATATTTATCTCCTCCATAAAATCTTCTAAGTTATGACTCGAACATAGGACCAAGGTTTGTGGGAGCCTCTTGAAAAAAAATCCAAGAGATTAGATAAGAAGAGGTCTAGAGAGAATTATCTAATTCTCTATTGAAGAGATATGTGTTGTGTCTATTGACTCAACCCAAGGGTCCTATTTATAGAGACCAAGGGAAAATCTTGCCATAATTAAAATATTATATTTTAATATCTAATATATTAAAATATATCTTATATTTATTTGAATCTCATTCAAATCTCCTACAATATTTATTTATTTGAATCTTATTCAAATTCTATAAATACTTTTTATTTAATGTATCTAATATACATTAATTATTTTAATATTTAATGTATCAAATACAATAAATATATTTTTCTCTTATATATTTAATATATCTAATATATTAAATATTAATTTGAACATTTCAAAATTTTCTTTCAACTAAATTGATCTTTTAGTGTTACTATGAGCTAGTATGAGAACCTTATAGACCTACAGATTATAAGCTTCAATGATGCAAAATTAATTAATTAAACTCTTTAATTAATTAATTTTCATTCATTAACTATTGGTCATTCCACTATAGACCTAGAGTTGCACTCTTATGCACTGTAGGACAAGTTGTGTCCATAGATATAATAATTACATGCAAGTCAATCATTCACTAGTTGTTTGTAATTACAGTTGGGTCAAAAGTCTGTTTTACCCCTATAATTACATCTTGCACCTTACGTACCACTGATCCTCCAATGAATAATTTGTTTATGATCCAACCATAAACATAGTCCCTCTCGGGCCAGTGAGAGGGTGGGGCCCTGATAAGCCTTAGAATTAAGACTTATTTAATGCTCATAAGCTTAAACTATGCTTGCTTTGTTTTAGAAATCATAGGAGAAATTTGGTTAAATGCTTGAAAAACATCAATAAGTTGTGAGAAGTGCATGTGAAAGAAAAAAAAAAAAAGAAAAAGAGAAATTAAACTAAGAAGAGTTTCTTTTGTGCAGGTATTGTGGAAATTGCGAAACCGAAATTGCAAGATGAAGTTGCAATTCTCGAGGAAATGTAGCAATTGCAAAACCAAAATTGCAATTCTGGAAGCAGTAGAAAAATGAAAAAAAATGAAAAAAATCTGCATTTACCCATATCCGAAAATCATCAATTCTTGCACAATTTGAGGGATTTTGAGCATGGAATTTGGGCATTATTCAACCCTAATGAAGGCCTATAAAATGAGAGAAGATGAGTGAAGAAAGAGATAGAGTTTTGGAGGCATTTCTTGTAGAATTTTCGTGGGTTTTCCTATGTTTTTCTACAGTTGTTCTTCCTCTGTTTTTTTTTTTTTTTATATATAATTTTTCTCCTTTGTTTTACCGTAAGTTTACTGCTGTTTGGGTCTGTTTTTCTTAAAAAATTCATTCCGATTCAAGTGAAAACTTGGATTGTTAAGATTCAATCTCTTCCTAGAAATAGTTGAAGGAGTTGAATTGATTGAAATCTAAAGAAGAAAAATAAGTTTTTGTTCAAGTTTTCTATATTCCGGTTGGTTCTTAGTTTAGAAGAATTTAATTTCTGTTTTAGTTCATTGAGGTTGTAATTTTTCATGCTTTTCATTCCTTACCTACTGTATTAACTTTTAATTTGAGTTTAGATTGATGAAACAATTGATGGGTATTTTTATGGAATTTTTATTCAAGAGTTTTGCCTCAAATTTTTGCTTGAATATTTATCTCCTCTGAAGTTATTTTTTTAGTGGGTTTATTCAAGAATAAAGTAAGCAATAGCTACTGCTTGTTTATTTCCATTTTTCAATTCAAATTTTGATGGCGAACCTTCTTTAATTCTTTTAAATTTTGGTTGCAATTAGGTTTGTAAGTAAGCCCATTAGCATGGATTTTAATTCTAAAATTTGTTGTAGGATTTTTACTTTTAATATGAGCTAAACTTCATAGGAGGTTCAAGGATGTGAATTCCCTAAGAAGTAATTGTAGCCAAAAATTCAACAAAAACCAAGCCTACATCTCAATTGTTTGCTTGTGTTGAATAAAGTTTCGTTGAGATCCTAGATTAGTCAACGAGAGTAGCAACTCAAGTTTAGATCTAATACCAACGGGGTTAGTGATAAGCGGATTTCGCACATGTAATGGAGAAAAGAGCTTAGACATAAGCCAATTCTTTGCCCTAGACATAAGTATTAAAGACTTCAAAATCCATTAAATTGTTGAGCAAAATTTCCTAAGATAGAGGGACTATAGACATATAAGTCACTCACTTAGCCTCCTAAAACCTAATTTCAAGGTGAATAGGAGTAGCAATTTTGGTTTATAATTGAATGTAGAATAGGTTAGAATTGCAATTTTGGTTTGCAATTACAACTTAGGGCAATGACATTCTTGAGCCCCTCATTTATCTAAAATTTCTTTTGCGATTTCATTTACCAAGTCTATCTAGTTGCTATTCAATATTGTAAATTTTCGATTCTGCAATTCAATTCTGCAATATTTATCATTTCAATATTGCAAATTTGCGATTCTGCAATTTAGTTATGCAATTTTTGTCCTTCAACTTGCAATTAGATTATGCAATTATTTTGTTTTACCAACACATCATCCCAACATTATTTTTGCAATTTTTAGTTTTAAGTTGCAATTTCCTTACACATTTCTTTACAATATTTTTGCTACACCGTTCCCTAAGGGATCGATACTTAGGAATACTCCTGTTTTAATACTTGCATCGGCAGTGTGTACTTGCACTGGAGTTGAACGTATTCACTTACTTTTCTTCACCCAAAGTTCACCCGATCAGGCTCCATTGTTGAAGTCCCAAAATCAGCACTTAAGGAAACTATTCATCTACTTACCCTATATGGGAATGAGTGAATTTCATTTTGTGAGATTATGTTCCTAGCTCCCTATTTGGTCAAGTTCTCAAAATGGTAGGCATATTGAATCGGCTACAAAAGTCACTCTCACCCATGCAAATTAAAGGACAAACCCTCACAGGCAGGAGTTCATAACTCACTCAGGATTAAGGTCGAGTCGTATATGATCATCCTGATGAAATATTAATCTTTTCAATTAACAGATTTATAAAGAGAGATTAAATATTTCGTGGTCCAGTCTTATACAAACTCATTGTATAAGATACCCCCACTCACATGTCTCCACATGAACAATTTGGATCAAATCATTTGTAACTATTACAAAGTGGGTCGTAGCAATAGTATTGCCAGGATAAGACACCCAACCTTATCCATATACTATGACCCTTTAAGTTATTTCTTGAACATGATCCTCCCGTATTTCAACCATATATTGTTCAAGATTACATTAATAACCTTGGATTTTTCATATAATGGATAATATTATATTGTAAATAAAATAATCAAAATTATTATTAATTATTAAATAAATCTGCATTCACAAAAAGGAAAAAAATTCACAAAAAGGAAAAAATATGCATTCGACCCATATACGGAAATCTTCATTTGCTGCACGATTTGAGGGATTTTGAGCAGCACCCATATAACCCCTACCCATATAAATATTTGAGATGTGATATTTATACCAAAGTAAGAATAGTTCAGAGGCAATTGACATGCACTCTAATTAAAAAGTCCGAAGTTCGAATCTCTCCAACACCAAATGTTATTTAACACACACAAAACAACTTAATTAACTCCTTTTCATATATTCCTACCCCATGTAACCTATATCTAATAAGTATTTTAGAGATCGGTGATATTTATTTTAATTTAATTAATAAAAAATAAAATAAATACTAATAATGATTTAACCCTTTTTGCACATGTTATATTATTTATATTTTCTCTGTAATTCAAACATTTAATTATATTTTCTATTTCAATGAATTCTCACACATGTGATTTTTGATATGTGTCATGCATCTAGATTAGAGTAATCAATTTTCCATATTTACGTGTTGTGCATTTTACATGTCATGCATATAAGTTAGAGTGTCAACATGCTGAAATAAATATAATTACACACGTACGCATGTCATTTTCCATGCGTGCCATACGATAGAGAGTATCAATTGCTATCATACACATACAACACACACCAAATATAAATTATACTCGACAACAAATTTATACAATTTATGATTATAGTGTTAAGTTAAATGAAATAATAATAAATCTTTAATCATGCATAATTTTAAAATTTAGTTTATTAGAGTTATTTTTTAACATGGAAAACCCACATGCAAGGCACATGTGAGAAAATTCTTTTTTTTTTTTTTTTTGGATAAAAAACCTCTTTATTGAGGAGTATGTGAGACACATACAGTAAAAGGAGGCTTATATTTATATATAGAGCACTTTTCAGTTAAGAGCTATATTAGAAAATACTATAAATACAAAATAAAATGAATTTTGACGACTAAGAAGAATATGATAGAATGATATCTTTCGAAAGATTGAAAATTCATTTATTGCTTTCAAGCCAAATGTGCCTGAAAAACTAGTAAATTATTGCTATTTTTTTTAGGGCAGAAAAGGCTAGACTCAGTTATAGAAGCATATATGTGCAATCTCTAACATTAGTATATAGTATGTGGATTTTTATATTAACTTGAATTTAAATTAATAACATGAATTTATTTAGGTGGTAAGATTTTAAATCATTTATAGTTCGAGAAAAATAAATTTATGCATCAAACTTGAGCCTAAATCTTTAGTTTTTTTTTCTTTCTATATTTTTAAAACCTAGCAACATATTTTAAGTGAAAGGCATGATAAACAAAGAATATTTTAGTGAGAGCAAATATGGCAATAACAAGGAACATTTTAAATAAAAATTTAGAAAATTAAATATGGAAAACACATGTAAACTCAAGGAATATATTTAGAAAATATATTGAAGAACAAAGTAAGTGAAAGTTGGATTTTTCCTTGTACAAATCTCCCTCTGTAGCAAATATAGAAGATCAACAACGTTGTACTTTCAAACCCAATGCAAAAGATTGTACATTAATGTTTTGAAAGCATCGAAGGGTGTGTTTAGTGTAAAATTTGGGATAGGATAATTTGGAGTTGTGAGAGTCGAAATTATTTAATATATATTAGTTTATCATTTTTTAGCTATTTGTTTGTGAATCCCATGAGTCATATAAGTTTGAGTTGTAGACTATACAATTCCTTTTACAAACTAACTTTATCAGGTTTATAATCGTTTATAGATTATAGTTTGAATTCCTTCCTCCCACACTTGTAAATGTAAAATATTTAAAGAAAATGCTTTTTACAAATCATATATACACACAAATTATAGTTAGATATATATAGATAGTAGATTTCAAATTTTGAAACTCATATTCCTCTTCACAAAAAAAAAAAAAAAAAAAAAATACCGATTTTCAAATCCTAAACTATGCAAAAAAAAAAAAAAAAAAAAAGTTTTGTGTTTATTATATAAAAAAAATGGGACGTCAAATGTTCCTTAAGATTCTCCTCTTTTATAAAATTTATTATTTCCTTCACTTTTGATCGGTACGAGACTTTAAGCATATTTGGAAGTAATTTTAAAATGATTAAAATTACTTTTGTCATATTCAAAATCACTCCGATTCAAAATTAATTTTTATGGTATGAAAATTGTATTTAAAAATGTAAAATCAAACATTAAATTGATTTTGAATGATTAAAAACATGTTTCGAAGTAATTTTGAACGTGACAAAAGTTATTTTAATCATTTCATAATCACTCCCAAATGTATATTGTAGTTCCTAATCTAAATCCTTTAAGAATCTTCTCTTTTATAATAAGCAATTAATCCAACTTATGAGCCTATAGGAAGAAAATGGAAGGAAATAGATGGAAAGAAGTGGGAGAGTTATTGAATAACATGAGCTAACCATTACTAAAGACGATCCTATAAATCCCACACTCATGATCTCCTTCACTCTTGCCAAAATATAATGCAAATGGCTTCTTCAAGATGTTTTTCTTTGTCTTCCCAGCTGCTGCTGCTTGCCTTGTTCATCGTCTTCCTCGTTGTTCGGTCAGCGGTGGGTGACAATGAAACCGAGCAGAGGATCAACCGACTGTGTCGTCAAATGGAGGAATTCGGGTTCTGCAACCAAACCTTCCATGAGAATTTAAAAGGTCCAACAGACTACGTAGGGTTGACCCAAATAGCCAACGTCCAAGCCAGCATCAACGCAACCAATACGCTTCGGTATTGTTAGGCGCACCACTAAATCTAAAAGCTTAAGCTGATAGGTTATGATGAATTTAATCTTCGTTGTTCATATTCTTAACAGGTTTATTCAACTGCTTCTGCCATCTGTAACCGATCCAGCGTTGAAGAACGACCTCATAGTATGTGAAAATGGATACAACATAGTGAATCAAGCATTTCGTGAGGGTATTAACTTCTTCTTCCAAAGGGATTATCAAAGCATGTTGAACGCCGAGAGGATCGCACCGAGAGCACAAGCAAGTTGCGATACAATTTTTGGCACACCGCCTGTGAAACAAAGCCCATTGGTGGAGA
Source organism: Trichosanthes truncata (assembly GCA_033996785.1). Lineage (NCBI taxonomy): Eukaryota > Viridiplantae > Streptophyta > Magnoliopsida > Cucurbitales > Cucurbitaceae > Trichosanthes > Trichosanthes truncata. Next base: position 36,847,848 of record JAWPNB010000004.1, on the reverse strand, counting down.
GGAACAGGGAGATGAGGATTCTCATTGCCATGGCTTTAGTTTCTGGCTTTTCCATTGGATCTTAACAAAGCCAACTCTAGCTCTCTACTCTAAAAATGATCTTAACAAAGCCAACTCTAGCTAGCTCATCTTTAACACATGTTTGGAGGGTTTGATTATATGTATATATATAAATAAACCATATGATCTTTTGAGATCATGTCTTAACAAATAAAGATTTAATATCAGCTGAATTACAAATAAATCTCTACTGTTTGTCTTTGTTTCTCTACTTGGGTTTTTTTTTTTTTTTTTTTGAAAAGGTTTCTCTACTTTAGTTGAATACAAAACATGCACATGTCAAAAAACTAGGGTTTGAAAAAAAAACATGAAAAAATAAAAACACATTATTTTAAAGTTAATTCTCACAAATAGGGGTTTTTCCTTTTATTGAAATGAAAGACGTATTTAATGGAGTCTAACATAAATACACATTTGAAAGATATACACATGGAAGATTGGTACACAACATATAAACATAGTATTAAATTTTTGTCGGCATGTCGACATTTCCACATATCTATGAGTTCGACATCAACATAAAGAGTAAATCGACATTTTCATTATCTTGTACAAAATCGAAGAAATATTAAAAAAAAAAATCAAAAATATAACCCTAACATGCAAATAGTTTAACTCATTTAAAACCGGAAACATATTTATGTATTAATTTAAATATATTTTTTGAATTTTTTGTTTTTGAATTTTTTCTAAAACTATCCATCGACATCGACATTTTATCAATATTTCTATCTACATTTTTATAAGATTGAAACCTCGACATTTCCGTCGATATGAACATTTTAAACCTTGCATATGACTCTATGAACTTTAATATAGTATTAAGTATCATAAACATAAAACCAAAAGATCCCTCTCATGCTTAAAACATATATTTATCCTAGCAAACATAATGCATCAAACAACAACAAAGAGGAAATCAGTACGTATTAAATCTAACGAATGACAAACATCTATATATATTTATTACGTATAAGAGAGAGCTTTTGTATGGTTAGTTATGTGGAAGTTGAAAAGTTGTTATTTCAGTTTCATATAGTTTCTGGAATTATGTTGGAACTAAGGCTATTTATACAGCTTGCCTCAAATGAATAAGATCAAGCAAGTTTATTTACTCTCAGTCTCAATATGGTATCAGAGCAAATTTTGTGTTCTTAAAGAGAGTATGACTTGCATTTTTTCTTCCCTTTGCTATAATGGCTGAAAATGTCAATCCCACTTCATCTTCTTCTGCCAATCAGAACACTGAGCCCCTTCTTCCCAATTCCTCTATTAATCCCACGCCATCCTCCGTCATCGAGCAATACGTGAATCCATATTTTCTCCATCATACTGATGGAACAAATCTTGTCCTTGTTTCCGATTTACTTACGGAATCAAATTACACTTCATGGAGCCAGGCCATGATTCTTAGTCTCACCGTGAAGAATAAAGTCGGTTTTGTCGATGGAACTCTTCTCCGTCCCACCGGTAGTCTTCTTCACTTATGGAACATCTGTAATAGCATGGTTAAAGCCTGGATTCTCAATGCTATCTCAAAGGAAATCTCCGCCAGTGTGAATTTCTCTGATTCTGCCAGAGATATTTGGCTTGACCTTCAACAACGATACCAAAGGAAGAACATGCCTCGGATCTTTCAACTTCGTCGAGAGTTATCGAATCTCACTCAAGATCAACATTCAGTCACATCATATTATGCAAAACTTAAGACCCTTTGGAATGAGTTGGCCACTTATCGCCCTTTCTGTTCGTGTGGTCGTTGTAGTTGTGGAGGCGTAAAAGAACTTGCGGATTATTTCCAGACCGAGTACGTAATGGAGTTTCTCATGGGTCTCAATGAATCTTTCAGCCAAATTCGATCACAACTTCTTCTTATGGAACCGGAACCCACTATTGCTCGCGCCTTCTCCCTGGTGGCACAAGAAGTAGAACAACGCGTTTCTACAACGACCCCTGCTACCTCAATTACAAACGCTGCTCTACTTGCCAAAGGATCATCACATTTTTCTGCCTCTCGAAATTCGATAGGGAAAAGGAAAGAACGTCCAATTTGCTCTAACTGTGGAATACAAGGGCATACTGTTGACAAGTGCTATAAAATTCACGGATATCCACCTGGGTATCGGAATCAGAGGACAAATTTTCGCGCTGAATCCCCTGCTACATCTAAATCCGATTCCAATGGGCTGACAAATTTAACCACCGAACAATGTCAGGGTTTATTAACTATGTTACAAGCTCACATGGCAAATGTGAAGGAACAACCTGAACAGCCCTCGACATCCGGAACTACCCATGTTGCAAGTATTTGCTCTACCTCTCCTCCCAGCCCTAATACTTGGATTCTTGATTCCGGTGCTTCTACGCACATTTGTTATTCTAAGTATGCTTTTTTTATCTCTATCACCTATTTCTGGTGTTTCTGTTACTTTGCCTGACCAAAACCGAATCAGTGTGCATTATGTTGGGGATGTTCGTATTAATACTGACCTTTTGCTTCAGAATGTTTGTTTATACCAACATTCCGGTTTAATCTCATATCCATCAGTGCACTGACTTCGAAATTGCCACTCCTAATTCAGTTTAATGATGATTGTTGTACACTTCAGGACAAGTACTCTATGAAGATGATTGGCAAGGCTAACATATGGCAGGGACTTTACTTGATTCAGGCTGACTCTATGCCTCTATCTACATGTTTTTCTTCTGCTGTTACTTCTTGTAATCTGGTTAGGCAGTATACTTTGGATCTTTGGCATGACCGTCTGGGTCACCCTTCACACAAACATTTGTATGCTTTAAAGCACCTTTTACCCACTGTTTCTTCTAATAATACTTGTCTTGAGCCTTGTCTGATATGTCCATTGTTGGGATTTATGCTCTAAAGCCTCGTAATTAATAATTTATTTAATAATTAATAATAATTTTGATTATTTTATTTGCAATATAATATTATCCATTATATGAAAAATCCAAGGTTATTAGTGTAATCTTTAACAGTATGTGGTTGACATACGGGAGGATCATGTTCAATAAATAACCTAAATGGTCATAGTATATGGATAAGGTTGGGTGCCTTATCCTGGTAACACTATTGATACGGCCCACTTTGTAATAGTTACAAATGATTTGATCCAAATCATTCATGTGGAGACATGTGAGTGGGGGTATCTTATACAATGAGTTTGTATAAGACTGGACCACGAAATATTTAATCTCTCTTTATAAATCCGTTAATTGAGAAGATTAATATTTCATCTGGATGATCATATGCGACTCGATCTTAACCCTTAGTGAGTTATGAACTCCTGCCTGTGAGGGCTTGTCCTTTGATTTGCATGGGTGAGAGTGGATTTTGTAGCCGATTCAATATGCCTACCATTTTAGGGACTTGACCAAATAAGGAGCTGGGAACATAATCTCACAAGATGGAATTCACTCTTTCCCATATAGGGTAAGTAGATGAGTAGTTTCCTTAAGTGCTGATTTTGGGACTTGAACAATGGGGCCCCACCCTCTCATTGGCCCGATAGGGACTTAGTTTATAATTAGATTATAAACATATTGTTAATTAGAGAATCAGTGGTACTTAAGATGCAAGATGTAATTATGGGGTAAAACGGACTTTTGACCCAGCTGTAATTACGAACAACTCGTGAAGGATCGACTTGCATGTAATGATTATATCTATGGACACAACTTGTCCTACAGTGTATAAGAGTGCAACTTTAGGTCTATAGTGAAATGACCTATAGTTAATGAATGAAAATTAATTAATTAAAGAGTTTAATTAATTAATTTTATATCATTGGAGCTTATAATCTGTAGGTCCATAAGATCCCCTTGCTAGCTCATAGTAACACTAAAAGATCAATTTAGTTGAAAGAAAAATTTGAAATGTTCAAATTAATATTTAATTTGAAGTGTTCAAATTAATATTTAATATATTAGATATATTAAATATAAAGAGGAAAATATATTTATTGAATTTGATACATTAAATATTAAAATTTGAAATGTTCAAATTTAATATTTATGAAGTGTTCAAATTAATATTTAATATATTAGATATATTAAATATAAAAGAGGAAAATATATTTATTGTATTTGATACATTAAATATTAAAATAATTAATATATATTTGATATATTAAATAAAAGATATTTATAGAATTTGAATAAGATTCAAATAAATAAATATCGTAGGAGATTTGAATGAGATTCAAATAAATATAAGATATATTTTAATATATTAGATATTAAAATATAATATTTTAATTATAGCAAAGATTTTCCCTTGGTCTCTATAAATAGGACCCTTGGGTTGAGCCATTCTTCACAACACACATCTCCTCAAAGAGAGAATTAGAGAATTCTCTCTAAACCTTTTCCTCTTTAATCCCTTGATCATTTTCTTTCAAAAGGCTCCCACAAGCCTTGATCTTTTGTTAGAGTCATAGCCAGGAAGACTTTGCGGAGGAGATAAAGACCCGCCAGAAGAATCTCCATAATTTTAAGGTATGTTTTGCTTAACCCTTGTATTTTAGTTTAATTCTAAATAAATCAAAGACGATTCCTATGCTTCCGCTGGGTTTAATTCGATTATTCCCTTCATCCATTAGCTAAACAAAGAAGACTGACCTTTTCTTCTAGTGCGCGTATTGCTAAAAAACCATTTGATTTAGTCCATTGTGACACTTGGGGTCCTTTTCAGTCTGTCTCACATAATGGGCACAAATATTTCCTAACTATAGTAGATGACTACTCTAGATACACTTGGGTTTTCCTCATGAAAAACAAGTCTGATGCCCTTATCATTGTCCCCCAATTTTTCACATATGTCAATACTCAATTTGACCTCCATATTAAAAAGTTTCGTTCAGACAATGCTCCCGAATTAGCCTTTCACGACTTCTTCTTATCCAAGGGGGTCGAGCATCAGTTTTCGTGTGTAGAATGTCCTGAACAAAATTCCATCGTTGAAAGAAAACACCAGCATTTGTTAAATGTTGCCAAGGCTCTCTTATTTCAATCTCGTTTACCAATTCAATTTTGGGGGGAATGTGTTTTAACAGCTACCTTTCTCATTAATCGAACCCCTTCAAATGTGCTTAATTGGCAGACACCATTTTTTCGATTGAATGGTAAGAATGCAGATTACAGTGGCTTAAAAGTATTTGGATGTCTTTGTTTTGCTTCCACACTTACAGCAAACAGGAACAAGTTTCAGCCTTCAGCCATACCTTCAGTTTTTATTGGCTATCCATAAGGAATGAAGGGGTACCGGCTATATGACATTGAGAGCAAAAGATGTTTTGTTTCTAGGGATGTCGTGTTTCATGAAAAGATCTTTCCTTTTCATCAAGTCACGTCACAGGAAGAGCATTGTGATCAATTTCCCAACCTTGTCTTACCAAGATCCTTTGATTAGAGTGGTTTTCCCTCATGTTCTCCTGCTATTTGTTCTAATGAAGCTCCTGAGATTCCCACTATTGTTGATAATACTTCTCCTATTCCAGGAGATGCTCATTGCGTTGAGCATTCAGCACCACAATTGGGAAATATTGAATCACAGGTTATGCCAAGGCGTTCATGCAGACCAAAACAACAGCCTTCTTACTTACAGGCCTATCACTGCCGCTTGCTACAATCACAACCTATTGAGCAGTTTGAACTAAAGTTTCCAATGCGAGATTTCGTCTATTATGACAGATTATCTTCTGATTTTCGACACTTTTTCTTGAATGTATCCTCAGTCCAAGAACCTCAGTTCTATCACCAGGCCATTGCTCATTCTTACTGGCGAGATGCTATGACAGTTGAACTACAAGCTATGGAGGAGAATAACACTTGGTCCATTGTCCCACTTCCTAAGGGACGAGATTCAATCGGATGCAAGTGGATATATAAAGTGAAACACAAGGCAGATGGTTCAATCGAGCGGTTCAAGGCTCGTTTAGTCGCCAAAGGCTATACACAGCAAGAAGGCCTCGACTATGTTGAGACTTTTTCACATGTTGCCAAGATGGTTACCATCAGAGTCCTATTGACTATGGCAGTCTCTTTTAGTTGGCCATTGATCCAGTTAGATGTGAATAACGCATTCCTCCATGGAGACCTGTTCGAAGAAGTGTATATGGACATTCCTCTAGGTTACAAACATGGCGTTTGTTCTCAGGGGGAGCGTTTGGTATGCAAGCTACACAAATCAATATATGGTTTAAAGCAAGCATCAAGACAATGGTTTGACAAGTTCTCATGTGTCTTGCTGTCTTTGGGGTTTAGACAATCTAAATCTGAGTATTCACTATTTACAACAGGGTCTGGAACCAGTTTTATGGCCCTCCTAGTATATGTTGACGACATCATAATCACTGGTGCATCTTCTAATAATATAGATGCACTAAAAGCCCATCTACATGCTGTCTTCAAGCTAAAAGATTTAGGCCCATTGAGATATTTCTTAGGCCTTGAGATCGCACGGTCTACTAAAGGCATTTTCCTATGTCAACGGAATTATATCCTTCAGTTATTGGAGGATACAGGGTTTCTAGCTTCGAAACCTTCTTCTCTGCCCATGGACCCGAATACAAAACTGTCTGCCACTCAAGGAAACTTGTTAAAAGAGCCAACTTTGTATCGAAGGCTCATTGGACGGTTGTTATACCTCACCATATCCCGTCCTGATATTGCCTTCACAGTGCACAAATTGAGTCAGTATCTTGCACAGCCGAGGCAATCTCATTTGACTGCAGCGCATCATCTGTTGTGCTATTTGAAAGGTTGCTCTGGACAAGGACTTTTTCTCCCTGCATCATCCTCTTTTCAGCTACGTGGTTTCTCTGATGCTGATTGGGGATCATGCCTTGATTCACGAAAATCCACAACTGGGTTTTGTGTTTTCCTTGGCGATGCCATGATTTCGTGGAAAGCAAAGAAACAAACAACGGTCTCACGCTCATCAGCCGAGGCTGAGTATCGAGCACTTGCTGGCATCACAAGTGAAATCGTATGGATCAAACAGCTCCTTAAGGAATTACAAATTGACTCATCGAATCCATCACTGATTTTTTGTGACAACAATGCTGCCATACACATTGCTTCCAATCCAATGTTCCATGAGAGAACAAAGCACATTGAACTCGATTGTCATTTTGTGCGAGAGAAAGTACTTGCTGGAGACGTCAAGTTGTTTCCTATCCGTTCTCAACATCAGATTGCAGACGTCCTCACAAAGGCTCTACCGTCTCCATCTTTTTCTTCTTTCATTGGCAAGATGGGTGTTATGAATATCATGAGCCCATCTTGAGGGGGAGTATTACGTATAAGAGAGAGCTTTTGTATGGTTAGTTATGTGGAAGTTGAAAAGTTGTTATTTCAGTTTCATATAGTTTCTGGAATTCTGTTGGATCTAAGGCTATTTATACAGCTTGCCTCAAATGAATAAGATCAATCAAGTTTATTTACTCTCAGTCTCAATAATATTCCCTGTTTTTTTTTCACTAGAAGTCTACAGGTACATGAAGTGTATCGATATACATTACCTTTCAAGGAGAAGGTGAGTATCGATGATCCTTAATATGATTCAAAGCTTTTTTTGGGAGAACGATATAGTATTATAACTGTGGAGCAGAAATTTGAATTGAGCTCTATAAAGACAAACAATATGATCGCAAGGAAGGTCCGGAGTTGACTTAGATAAAATTGATAGATGACTTATTTGTCAAGTTTGGTGGTCATTTCTTCAAGGGTTCAAGCTAAAGATTGAGCCATGTAGGGCGTGTTTGATATAACATTCTTGTTTTCTATTTCTTTTTTCTGTTCTAAGTTTTTAAGAAACAAACTTGTTTGATAATCCATCCATTTTCTTGTTTTCAATTTTTAAGAAACGTTTTTGAAAATGGTATAAATTTTAGAAACTACAAAAAGTAGTAGTTTTTTTTGTTTCTGCTTCTGCACACTCTCACAGGCATTGGATTTGATCTTCTCTCTTTTATGCTTTTCTCTCTCACTCTCTCTTATGTGTTTGACCATTTGTCATTCACACTCTCTCTCCATGCATTTTTCGTATTTCTCTCCCTCTCTCTATCTCTCATTTACTTAAATTAGATGATGAGGCTTTAACTTGAATTTTTTATATGGATAACCTTTTTTTTAGGCCAAAACGATGGATAACGTGGTCTTTTAAAATAACGATGGATAACCTTCTGCTGAAGTCACATCGAGAGCAAGAGTACGATAAAACCCAATGAGTGCGAGAGCAATCTTCAACTTTCTTGACCGAGAGCGAGAGTCTGATTATATTTGATTTTTGTATAGCATAACAATATCAACATGTCGACAGAGAAATTAATACTTTTGGTATTATTGGCTAACGACATACATATGCATCTTTTTATTATTGTTTTCAACTTTATTTTGGGACTTGAATTGTATATTTGAATTAAATACTATAAACTTGTTATAATTGTATTATATTTGTTTTAATGCATATTATATAGTTTTTATATTATATATAAATTTTATTTTAACTAAAAAACAAAAAACAAGAAAATAGTTATTAAACACATTTTTGTTTTTGTTTATTTTTTTAAGATGATAACTTTTATATGTTTGATAACGTCTGATAATTACTTTGTATATGTTTTAATGCATGCTATATCTTTTTTATATTATATATACTAAATTCTATTTAAACTATAAAAAGATGAAGAAAAAAAAACAAAAAATAGTTATCAAACAAGTTTTCTCTTTCTGTTTTTTTTTTTCTTTCAAGAAATAAGAAATATAAATAGTTACCAAACATATTTCTACTTCTAGTTCTTAAAAAGTAGGAAACAATAAACAAGAATCAGGAACAAGAACGTTATAACATGGAGTCGTAGTGTAACCAAAGTCTTAAATCAATTAAAAGTACAATTAATAGATGTTCACAAGGATAATATTTCTTTGGAGCCTTTGAATAAAATCTAAAAAGTAATATATATATATATATATGATCGAGTTTAGTCAACTCAAGCTCTCTTACATCAACTCCACTAACATTTTTAACAACGAAAATTAACATATATATATATATTTGAATTGAAAAGTACTATAACCCAATTACAGAAATTGTAGAAAATGAAATAGAAAAAGCTGTGTAAAAAAACTCGAAAAACATATTGTTTAAAAACGTTTTATAAATATTTTGGTCCCTGTTAGAGATGTCCACGGGGCGGGGCAGGGTGGGACCGAAAAATGGCTTCTCTGTCCTCTTCCCCACCCCCCATTTCGTTTCCCATTCTCGCAAAATTCTCCATTTAATTTCGTGGGGAACAGAACGGGGAATTCGTGGGGATCAGATTCCCCGTGGGGAATAATTAATTTTCATTTATTTAAATTTGGTCCAATAAAATCTATATATATATTTTAAAATTTCTATTTAAATTGTTAATTCTTAATAAGATATTTCTATATAAGATATTTTTTTTTAAAATTTCTTTAGAAAAACAAAATAATATTGAATAAAAGTTTAGATTCATGGTTTATTATATATATACAAATATATATATTAAAAAAAAAAGAAATTGGGGCGGGGTCGGGGAACGGGGCAGGGACGGGGTCGGGGAATGTATTCCCTATCCCCGTTTAGCTAATGGGAAAAAATCTTCCCTACTCCCTCTCCCATTCCCCACCTAAATGGGGATTCCTCGCCCCGTTAAAGGTGGGTCCCTGCGGGGAAAATGAACATCTCTAGTCTTTGTACTTTGGGTTTTATTCTATTTTAGTCCATATACTTTCAAATTTTCAAATTTGTACTTTTAATAAATCTTAAAATTAATTCTTATTATTAGTTTGAAGTTCATTTTTATCTAAATTGGATAAATAATAATAATAATAATAATTTCCATACAAGAAAAGACACCATGTGAACACATTTCCAAAATTTATAGAGGGAAGACTAATTGAGACTATTTTTTTTTTAGAAAAGTTAACAATAAACTAACAAGTAGCTAGGGACTAATTTTAAGATTTATTGAAAGTACATAGATTAAATTTGAACATTTGAAAGTGTAAAGACTAAAATGGAATGAGACTCACCAAAGTATAAGGATCAAAATGACATTTTAACCTAATATTTTATTGTCAAATAATTGCTTTGTCCACAGAAGTTTTACTCCGGTGGTAGTTTGAATGGACTATCTAAGAGCATATATATGGCAGTAACAAACGACATCTTTGATAAAAAAAAATTCAGAACAATTATGGAAATGAAAGAGAAAGCAAAGGGCACTGTCAACATGAGCACAACTCAACTTGATATAAAGTCAAAAAGTCAGAAGTTTAAATCTCTCACCCCACATATTGTCAAAAGAGAAAGAGAGAGCAAAGAAGAATTGAATTTGGCTTGCACAAATCTCCCTCCTCCATCTATCTACTCTCGGTCACATTGAGAGCTGCTTACTCAATTATTCCTCTTTTTTGGAGTAATGGAGAGCTCAACCAATGATCACATTATAGGTTAGCTAGCATCGACCACTCTTTATTGCATCCTTAACAACTATTTTCTTAATTAAACAAAGATCAATGGAACCTCCCTTAATCAATCTAGATTCATCCATAATTAATCTTTTCATATTACCATGTCTCAGAAGCTCACTACTTTTTTTGTACAACACTTTGAAGATTCCATCGTTATAGATTAGTTTTGAGAATAGCTCTAATATTATTTTTGTTAGGACGACAACATACCTGATCTCTATATTTTTAACAGTATGATATTATTTACTTTTGAAACTAAGTTTGTATGGATTTGTTTTTGGTTTTACTCATTTTGGCATGTTCTCAATTGCCAAGAGGATAGGCACCAAGACGATAAAATGACTATAGTGTCAAGGAGCTCTTAATTGGAAGAGATAGTAAAGAAGAAATTTAGTTTTGTTAATTGGGAATTATTAAGGTCCCGATTGATAACCGTTTTGTTTTTTAAAATTGTGTTATTGTTTCTTCACAATTTCTTTATAATAATTTTCATCTTTCTTGAGGAAACATTTGATTTCTTAGCCAAATTCTAAAAACAAAAACTACTTTTAAAAAAACTATATATATATTTTTTTAGTTTTCAAAACTTGACTTGATCGATTTTTTGAAAATATTTGTAAAAAGTAGTTAGCAAAAAAAACAAAAACTACTTTTAAAAAAACTATATATATATATTTTTTTAGTTTTCAAAACTTGGCTTGATCGATTTTTTGAAAATATTTGTAAAAAGTAGTTAGCAAAAAAAAAAAAAAAACTCAAAGGTAAAAGTAGTGTTTATAAACTTAATTTTAAAAAACCAAGTAATTACTTATCATTTTGAAAATAGATACTTGATTTTCTTTTGAAAAAAGTAATTTTTATGCTTCAGTTACTATTTATAATCCTATAGTTTGTGCTTCGTTTCAATTTAAATACGTGTGGTTTTAAAGCTTCAATTTGCTTTTTATATTGATATTATGGTTTTGGTAAATCTCCAAAAACGTTCTTGACACATCACCACATTTTATTTTTTGAGTTCAACAATTGTGGGAGTGGGGGATTGAAGCATCGACTTTTGGGATGGTAGTTGGTGACATCACCACATTGATAGTTATCTTATTTGACATGCTTTAATTGCTTTGGACATTTGTCATAGTTTTTTTAAGAGCAATACTTGGGTGCATCAATCTTTTTACAGCCGACTCCAACCATACAGTAGAAAAAATTAAAAAATATTTTTTAAAAAAAAGAAGAAAAAAGAGTTTGTCACGTAGCAAACCGTGTATGGACAACTGGTGGGTGCAAAAAATATGGTTGCAGCCTAGGATGCACCAATTGTTAAGAATAACTTACCCCGACATATCTCTATAATAGTATGATATTGTCCACTTTAGGCATAAGCCATCATAACTTTATTTTTTGTTCCACCCAAAAGGCCTCATACCAATAGAGAAGGTTGCCCTCACTTATATACCAATGATCTTCTCCTTATCTAGTCAATTTGTGACTTTGTTTGTATTCCCAACAATCTCCACCTCGAACAAAGTATCACTACGAGCCTTCCCTTAGTCATCCCTTTGAATTACACTTGAGCATATTACTTTTTAACCAGGCCAACTTCTCACCAAAGCACACTGCCTGTTCGAAAGCTTAATCACAAATTCACTATGACAAACTATGACTATACCATCGAGGCACATAACTTCTTTCTTTGGTACACGAGGATTTTACTGAACGGCTAAGTTAAGAGCATTGGGGAATCCAGAACTTAATGTCGGAGGGGCTAGATCAATAAAAATAATTTTCGATGCATTGACAAATTATTGATATTATATTTTTTAATATTAAATTAGTTAAATAATAAGTTTGGTCCTTAATTTTTGCAAGATTGTGTCTAATAGGTTCTTGAATTTTTAATTTTTTATCAAATAGATTTTTGGAACTTTAAAAAAAAAAGTTTAATAGTTTAGGGATCCATTAAACATCAAATTGAAAATTAGAGAATCCATTAGATAAAAAATTGAAAGTTTAATGGACAATTAGACACTTTTTTTTTTTAAATTTAGGAGCCTATTAGAAACAACTCTTAAAGTTCATAGATCAAACCTATAATTTAATCAATTAAGTATGTTCAATAAGAAGTATAAACACTTTCTCTATATAAATATATAAAAAAATTGAATGAATTTCAAATAACATGTTAGATCTTTTTTCCCTTTCCTCAAAATTATATATTCATTTTATGCAATTAATTTTCTAAAAAAATAATTTACTAGAATTCAAAAGTATTTTTTTTCATTTTCATCTCTATCATTTAAGAAAAGATAATTAAATTTAAATACGAATCTAAAATAAAAATTATATATATTATAAATTATATATTTGTTATTATTTTATATTTATAGATATTTTATGAATCATTTTAAATTATTTTTAAAAGTATGTCGTACAATTAGTTACAAAACATAAAATTTTACATTATTCAGATTAAACAACAAAAATAAGTTTATTGTTGTAAAATTGAGAGGCGAAACCGGGCACCAATCAATGGTCTTTGGAAGACACTTTGGCTATGGAGAAAATGCCACATGGCATGGATATTAAATGGGCATGTGGTGGAATGGGCATTTACATAATCATATTTACAATACTCCCCCTTAAATGCCCATTTATATAAAATATGCCTCGTTAAAAACCTTACTAGGGAAAAACCCAATGGGAAGAAAAACCCTAGTGAAGGAAAAAGAGTACATATTTTATATAGTTTACTATAATACATTCACTCCTCCTCATGGAGACATCACCTAAAGTCTTTGAGTCGCCGCATTCCAATGCTATATACTAATTTATCGAATGTTGCAGTTGGTAATGCCTTTGTAAATAAGTCAGCCAGGTTATCTTTTGAACAAATTTGTTGTACAGTGATATCGCCATTTTCTTCAAGATCATGAGTATAGAAGAGTTTTGGTGAGATATGCTTTGTTCTATCTCCTTTGATATATCCTCCCTTGATTTGAGCTATACATGCTGTGTTGTCTTCGTATAACATCGTTGGAAGAGGTTTACTTGAAGACAAGCCACATGTCTCATGAATGTGTTGTATCATCGATCTTAGCCATACACATTCTCGACTTGCTTCATGAATAGCGAGGATTTCAGCATGATTTGAAGAAGTGGCCGTTATAGTCTGTTTCACTGATCGCCACGATATAGCAGTTCCTCCACATGTGAATAGATAACCTGTCTGAGATCTAGCTTTGTGTGGATCAGATAGATAACCAGAATCTGCATAACCAACTAGATCATACTCTGATTTGTTAGAATAAAATAAACCCATATCAATTGTCCCTCGAAGATATCGGAGTACATGCTTAACTCCGTTCCAATGTCTTTTTGTAGGACATGAACTGTATCTAGCTAATAAATTTACTGAAAATGCAATATCTGGTCTTGTGTTATTAGCCAAATACATAAGTGCACCAATTGCACTAAGATATGGTACTTCAGGACCAAGTAGTTCTTCACTGTCATCTCGAGGTCGAAATATATCTTTCTTTACATCCAGTGAACGAACTTCCATTGGAATATTCAATGGATGTGCTTTATCCATATAGAATCTTTTTAAGATTTTCTCTGTATAAGTTGATTGATGAACAAATATCCCATCTGCTAAATGTTCAATTTGCAAACCAAGGCAAAATTTTGTTTTTCCAAGATCTTTCATCTCGAATTCTTTCTTAAGATATTCTATTGCCTTGGATAACTCTTCAGGAGTTCCAATTATATTTAAGTCATCAACATATACAGTTATAATAACAAATCTTGACTGAGATTTCTTTATAAAAACGCACGGACATATTGGATTATTTTGGTATCCTTCTTTCAACAGATATTCACTCAGGCGATTATACCACATTCGTCCTGATTGTTTTAATCCATATAATGATCTCTGTAACTTTATTGAATACAATTCCTGAGAACTTGATTCATATGTTTCTGGTATTTTAAATCCTTCCGGGATTTTCATATAAATGTCATTATCAAGAGATCCATATAAATACGTCGTGACTACATCCATTAGATGCATATCAAGCTTTTCATATACAGTCAGACCAATCAAATATCTTAGCGTTATTGCATCCACCACAGGAGAATATGTCTCCTCATAATCAATACCAGGCCTTTGTGAGAATCCTTGTGCAACAAGTCTCGCTTTATATCTTGTGACTTCATTCTTTTCATTTCTTTTCTTTACAAATACCCATTTATATCCCACAGGTTTGACGTTTTCCGGTGTTGGGACTACTGGTCCAAAAACCTCACGTTTTGAAAGTGAGTTCAACTCTGCTTGGATTGCTTCTTTCCACTTCGGCCAATCCTTTCTATTTTGACATTCTTTGATAGATTTTGGGTCAAAATCGTCACTTTCATGAATAATATCGTGAGCAACATTATAAGAAAAAATGTTGTCAATAATGATATCATTTCGGTTCCATCTCTTTCCTGTTGTAACATAGTTTATAGAAATTTCATTATTATCCTCAAGCGTTTGATTTTCACCAATACTCTTTTGAGTAGTTGTATTCTGGATTTCTTCTGGAACATCCATACCTTTTATTGAATCATTTTGATTCTCAACTACTTTTCTTTTTCGAGGATTTTTATCTTTAGAACCTATTGGTCTACCACGCTTCTGGCGTGCTCCAGACTCATTATTGACAACTTGTTCCTTTAGGATATCAATTTTTGATGGAGCATTTGCAGCTGGTATATATGATTTAGTCACACTTTTAGTATCTGCGAATGCATCTGGTAGTTGATTTGCTATATTTTGCAAATGAATTATCTTTTGAACTTCAAGTTCACATTGATCTCTACGAAAATCTAAATGAGATAATAATGATGCATTCCATGTAATTTCTTTTTCCAATTTCTTAATTCCTCCCCCTAATGTTGGAAAATTTGTCTCATTAAAATGACAATCAGCAAATCGTGCAGTAAATACATCACCCGTCAGGGGTTCAAGATATTTAATAATTGATGGGGAATCAAAACCAACATATATTCCTAACCTCCTTTGAGGACCCATCTTAGTACGTTGTGGTGGAGCAATCGGTACATATACTGCACATCCAAAAATTCTTAGATGGGAAATATTTGGCTGCTGGCCATAAGCTAATTGCACTGGGGAGTATTTATTATAAGCTACTGGCCTAATACGTGCCAGTGATGCAGCATGCAAAATAGCATGACCCCATACCGATGTAGGAAGTTTAGCTCTCATAAGCAATGGTCTTGCAATTAGTTGCAGACGTTTTATAAATGATTCTGCTAGACCATTTTGTGTATGAAAGTGAGCTACAGGATGTTCAACACTTATCTCAATTGACATACAATAATTTTTAAAAGTTTGGGATGTAAACTCACCAGCATTATCAAGTCGAATGGTTTTAATTGTATTATCAGGAAATTGTGCTTTTAACTTAATTATTTGAGCAAGTAATCTTGCAAATGCAAGATTTCGACTTGATAATAAGCATACATGTGACCATCTGCTGGATGCGTCAATTAATACCATAAAATATCTAAATGGACCACTTGGTGGGTTAATAGGTCCACAAATATCACCTTGAATTAGCTCTAAAAATGCAGGTGATTCAATCCCCACTTTAGCTGGTGATGGTCTAATAATTAATTTCCCTTGAGAACAAGCATCACATGACAACTCATTGGATTGAAGAATCTTCTGGCTCTTTAAAGGATGTCCATGTGAATTCTCAATAATTTTTCTCATCATTATTGACCCTGGATGACCCAATCGATCATGCCAAACACTGAATATTTCTGGATTCATGAACTTCGGGTTCATTATTGCATAACTTTCGATTACTCGTATATGAGTATAGTATAATCCAGAAGAAAAAGCAGGCAGTGTTTCTAATATACGTTTTTCATGTGAAACAATAGATGTTATATAGAGACACTCTATATTATTTTTACAATCAGTTTCAACATGATAATTATTTTCACGTATATCTTTAAAACTTAATAAGTTTCTTTTCGATTTGCTGGAGAACAGAGCATTATTAATTGTAAATCTAGTTCCTCTAGGCAAAATAAAGTTTGCTTTTCCAAAACCTTCAATCAGATTTGCAGAACCTGATATAGTATTGACTTTTGCTTCCAGCATTGTCAATCTAGTAAAATATTTTTTATTTATGAGTATCGTGTGCGTAGTTGCGCAATCTGCTAGACATAAATCCTCATTGCTCATTTTCGAGTTACTCAACATATTGAAATTGTTCATATTTCTTCATTGAAAAGAAAAGAAAAACGATTACAAAGAGTCTTAAAAATATATACAAATAAAACAACAACAAAAACATACTAAACAATATTTAATTATATATTTTCATACAAATCATCCTCTACTTGTTTGATTGCATCAATTCTCTCTCCAGGAGATTCAAAATAATCAGCTACATCAAGATGCATCATATTGGAGGGGTCAAACACATCATCTTCTTGAATGGCAAGATTTACTTCCACATTCTTTCCTTTTCCTTTTTCCTTTAGGGAAGCTTGATAGAGATCAACAAGGTGTTTTGACGTACGACAGGTACGTGACCAGTGCCCAGTCATTCCGCACCGGAAACATTTATGTTCATCACCTTTCGAACTTCTATCTTGTAGAGTCTTTCCTTTATGATCATCACTTCGTGTGGGTTTCTTAAAATTATAATGCCCACCACGAAAATAGGTATTTCTTCCTCTACCGCGGTCCCGACCTCGACCACGACCACGACCTCGACCACGGTTATTAAAATTCACAGCATTCACTTCAGGGAATGGTGTTGCTCCAGTTGGTCGGGATTCGTGATTTTTCATCAATAACTCGTTATTTTGTTCAACAACAAGAAGACATGAGATAAGTTCAGAATATTTTGCAAAACCCTTCTCTCGATATTGCTGCTGCAGGAGCATATTCGAGACATGAAAAGTGGAAAATGTCTTCTCTAACATATCAACATCAGTAATCTTTTCTCCGCATAATTTTAATTTTGAACTAATTCTGAAGAGTGCGGAATTATACTCACTTACTGATTTAAAGTCCTGCAACCTCAGGTGCATCCAATCATAACGAGCTTTTGGAAGAATAACTGTTTTTTGATGATCGTACCTTTCTTTCAAACCTTGCCATAGAACGTAGGGATTTTTTATTGTAAGATACTCCATTTTCAATCCCTCGTGAAGATGATGGCAAAGGAAGATCAGGGCTTTTGCTTTTTCTTGATTTGATGCATCATTTCCTTCTTTAATTGTTTCTCCAAGATTCATAGAATCTAAATGGACCTCAGCGTCAAGGATCCATGACAAGTAGTTATTTCCATTAATATCCAGGGCCGCAAATTCTAGCTTTGTAAGGTTTGCCATAATAACACTTTAGCGGGAAAAATGACAGAGATTCGTGCTGATAACGTGTTGTAAAATTGAGAGGTGAAACCGGGCACCAATCAATGGTCTTTGGAAGACACTTTGGCTATGGAGAAAATGCCACATGGCATGGATATTAAATGGGCATGTGGTGGAATGGGCATTTACATAATCATATTTACAATATTTATATATATATTTTTTAGAAAAATAAAAATAATAACTTTTTTAGTTTAAAAAAGAATTACCTTTGAAAACAACAAAGATCACGCTCAATCTAAAAAAAGATAAAAAAAAATAGAAATCCCACTAAAGAAAGAAAGGAAAAAAAAACGAATATCACGTTCAGTTCCCAATCTCAAACACAGGCACAACTGCATGGCGGAGGGGCCGGGCTTGCACCACTACACCACAGCAATTTTATAGTATCTAATGGCGACACCTAGTACTAATATGTAAACTTTAAAATGTTCGCGGCGGGGGGGGCTTGAGTCCCCCGGGCATAACGTACATCTGTCGCTGGTCAAGGGTATGACTCTTATACCAATTGTTAAAGACAACTTACCCCAACATATCTCTACAATGATATGATATTGTTTGCTTTGGGCATAAGCCTTTATGGTTTTGTTTTTTGTTTCACCCAAAAGACCTCATATCAATAAACAAGATACACTCAAGTTTTTTCTTTTTTTTTTAATGGGATAGCAAGAGGCAATGAAGTAACATTAACAGTAAATGTATTAAGAAATTTGTCAACATTTTGTGGAAAATTTGAGAAATTTAATCAAATTATAAACATCGAAATTTGAAACCAAGCACAAATCATATTTGCACCTTTTTAGGTTAATCTATCTCTCCTTTAGAATTGAAACGGGAAGTCTTTTAAAATTCAAATGTTCTTTCGTGGCATTTTTCCCCTAGCTATCTGAAGTTTAGAAACCAAAGCGAGTTTGGAGAGATTTTTTTTTTTATAGACAATGCACTTTTAATTTCGAAGTTCGAGATTAATGTCTATTTTTTATTTCTAAGGTTTCAAAATAACACTTGAGTCTCTCAAATTTGTAAAATGATTCTAATGGTTCATGACTTAACTTTAATTTAATGAAATAGTTACTAGATTGTTATTTTCTGACATGGATTAGCTGACATGTCATTTTTCTTTGTTTACTTGGCAAAGAAACTAAAAAATTAATTTGAGTAAAAATCAAAATGATTTAAAAATTAAAAAATCATCTTCTTCTCCATCTTGCCCTAGCGTCCTTCTGCCCACCCAGTTCAGTTCAGCCACCCAATATCATCGACGACCTGCCTCTCATCGTAGACTGTAACTTTCACCAACTCGCCTCCCGTCGAAGACCACCGACTATCATCGACTAGCCTTTGTGTGTACTGTAAATCGAGAGATGCATCAACTGTGAGAAAAATTGTTCTAATTAGCAAAACATTGTTTTTGAACTATCAGCTCGTTTTATTTTGGTCTCGATTATGCAATTTTTGCCATATCGAATTTCAAGCATCTCTCGATTTGGCAAATGAGTAAATTTTCTGACAAGCCAAAAACTATTTTCTCCATTTTCTTTGAACCAACTTGTTTTCTTTATTGTATGTGAATTTGTGGTCTGTGCCAGTGAATTGTAGATTTGTAGTTCATAGGGTGGAATACGCATTTGGAGCTCACAGAGTTTTGGTAGGCCAAAATAAATATGAAACGACCAGAGGTGAGCTTTAATGGAGGAACTTACCTAAATCTACAAGTGAAAATGCAATGGTGCTTGTATTAAACTCACAGGGAATTCCATCCTAAATTGGGTAGTCGCTGAAGGGCAGCGACGGCAGGTGGGCACGAGGATTGGCTGGACTGGATGGTCAGAAGGGACGCGTTGGAGAAGAAATGGTTTTTTTAATCTTTTAAACCATTTTAACTGTTACTTGAAAGTTTTAATTTTGTAATTAATTTTTCATTTTATTTTCCAAGTAAACAAAGAAAAATGACATGTTGGCTTATCCATGTTAGCAAATAACGGTTTAGTCACTATTCCGTTAGGTTAAAGTCAAGTTAGGGATCATTTAGAATCATTTTGTAAACCTAAGAAACTAAAATGTCTCTTTTGAAATTTTAGGAATCAAATAGATATCAACCCTAAACTTCAAGGACCAAAAGTGTGTTTTGCCCTTTTTTTTAGTATAACAAATATGAGGTATGGAGATTTGAACATTCGAACTCAAGGGAGAGAGTAGTACATGTCAATTATTGTGGAGCTATACTCATACTTTAGCTTGTTAGACAAGAGATTGCTCAATATGAATTATACGCTGAAATTCATTTTATCAATATGATGCATGGGTTACCTTAAAAGGGTGAAATTAGAAGAAGAAAACAAATTAGACCTAAACCAACCAAAACAAACATCAATCAGTCAAAGGTGGGGAATTGCACTATTTCTCGAGCCCATGAATTTTTTTTTCCATTCTTTTGAGTTCAAATATTTTGTAGGCTGAGAACTCGAACCTCTAGCCTTTAAAAGAGGTTTATAATGCTTCTAGTTGAAGGAGAAATTATTTGATGAGGCCGCAACAATGTGGCTGTCAATTTTTCACCATTGGATATGTGAGAGATATATTGTAAAAGTACTTCGCTTTTGTATCCTATGGGATTATTAGGAGACAAATGTATTTTTGGATCTACATTCGACGGTTATTAGAAGACATCCACATTGTAGTGGCCTCATTGAATAATTTGTCATGTTAAGGTTGGCAAGAAATGATAAGAAAATGTATCAAATATTAAACATATCATAACCTATCAGCTTTAGTTTTTGGTAAGTGTCATCTATCTATTCTCTCTCACATGCATAAGACTCCACTCATGCTTTCTCATTCTTCCCCCTCTTCTCTTCTCTCTCTAACATGCAAGATCTTCTTATTCTCTCTCTTCTCTCCTCCCCTGCAAAATCCCCCACCCATTCTCATTTCTTGTCTCTTATGGATCGATTCTTTAATTACTTTTAAAAATTGGATTTTATTCACATCATCGATCAAAAGTCGAAATCACAGAATTGGTCCAACCTCTATATTCTTATTGACTTCGACTAACTTTAATCCCCTAGAGAGAAAATTTATAGTACTACTGAAGTATGAATATTCCTTACATTACTTACTACGTCAGCATCACTTTAAAAATTGATGTGGAGTCTACCAGCATTAAAAAATTATTTATCAAGGCAAAAATATATTGTGAGCTGTGAATAAAAGGAGTTAGTACTCTCGTAGCATTAAAAAATTTCTTCCCTCTAGACTACATTTATAATTAAAAAATCCCTAATACTATTGTAGTACGTACTACTTCCATTAATAATTTAACACATTGTTAAATGATGTATTATTTTACTTCACGAATCTCACACTATTCTTAAATTGTTATGTTAAACAATAAAGGAAGGTAGTATATATGAAAAAAATTTCATGCAACCATATTACTATAAAAACTTCCAACTCTCAAAGAGGTAAGTAAAATATTGACTAATAATTGAGCTATGCTCACGTCCACCTCCTTGTCTAGTCGTTGTATTTTTAAAATGTTGATGTGTTAGTCTTTGTACTTTCAACTTTTGTTCTCATTGTATTTTCAAAAAGTTTGTTTTGGTTCTTGTGTACAATGATAATTTTGGTCCCTATTTGTAAAATTCTAATTAACACTCATTGTACATACAACGAAAATCCTTTAATGCAAAGTTATCTACATTTCAAAAAAATTATTTAGTGTAGTGTTGTGTGTTGAAATTGTAATTGAAGAAAATGAGATACAAAAGAAAATGAATTAATCAAAATGGTTATATTTGAGAATACATGGATCAAAATGAATGTTTTGAAAGTACATGGACAAAAGTTAAAAATATATAGACTAAAATAATCATTTTGAAAGCATAGCGACCAAAATAGAAAAAAAAAATTGAACAAAATCTAAAAAGGTACCTAGACCAAAATAATGTTTAAAACCCATATAAGAGTTAATTAAGTGAGCATAAAAAACCTTATATATATATATATATATATATATATATATATATATATATATATATATATATATATTTGAGTTCAAAACCTTAAATTTTAACTCTTATCAAATTGGTCCCCGAATTTCAGTTATTATCTACCTTTTTGAAAATTTAAGATTAGCTCCGAGCTTTTTTCAGAGAGATGATTGATGTTTTTTAGTTATATTAGGTATAAGTTTGAATATTTTAGTGTTGAGTTTGAGCACTGATTTTAAATGTGTTTGATTTTGTAGCTTCAAAGTTAGGATTTGTGTGTTGCCAAAGAATAAAGTTAGGATTTGTTTTTTTTTTTTAAGCTAAATTTATGTGGTTTAAAGGGAAATTTTTTTAATACTAATATAGTATGTAATCTCTTTTCAACTAAAATAAATGGAGCGAATCACATAAAATAAAATAATATTTATGAATGTCTATTTTGATCCCCATACTTTTACTTTGAGACTTGTTAGTCTTTATATACTTTCAAATGTCCAAATTTAATCATTTTATTTTCAACAAACCTTAAAATTAGTCCTCACCATTAGCTTATTGTTATATTCCCTCTAAAATTTTAGGAAATATATATTCACATTGTTTTTCTAAATGAAAATTATTGTTATTATTATTTCTATTATTTGGTCAATTCGAAAAAATAAATAACTTCAAACTAACAATAAGAATTAATTTTAAGGTTTATTGAGAGTATAAAAACTAAAATTGGACATTTAAAAATATAGAGACTAAAATAGAGTAAATAACAAAGTTAGACTAGAATGATATTTTAATCATAAATTTATTGAATTAGTAAATAAAAACTTTTTTTTTGTGAGTACTCTACAGTAAATAAAAACTTAAAACCTCTCAAATAAGTTTTCTAAGTCGTCATCACCATTTATGCATTTATTCCTACCCTAATATTTAATTTATTGATGTCTGGTGAGCATCTCCTAACATTTTGAAAGAAAATTAATATTTGTTCTCACATATGGTTGTTGAATCCTATAATTTATAAAAGGGAAAATTACCTTTTTGGTCCCTAAATTTTTAACAATAGGTTCGTTTAGTCTCTAAGGTTTCAAAACGTAGCTTTTTAGTCCCTAAATTTTGGAAAATATGTTTAAAAGGTCCTAGGTTGGGATGTCTATGGCGCGGGGTAGGGACGGAGATGGCTTCTCCTTTCAGGTCCCCCATCCTCGCCCTCCATTTTAATCTCCATCTCTGAAAAATTTCTCATTAAATTTTGCAAGGATCGGGACAAGGATTTTCTAGGTAAATACATAAATAGTGATGACAACTTAGAAAAATCAACATTAATGTAGTTTTGTTTAAAGTTTTATTAATTTCATACCATACATATATTTTATAATTTATTGAATGCACACAACAATATATATATTTTTAATGATTCTTGTAATGAGAAACGAAAGTAAAAAATATTGCAACACTTATTCAATTTTTTTTAGAAAACTTATTCAAGTTATTAAGATAAAGATTGCTTAAATAATACAATCGGCTAATGATTCACTTTTACCTGTATACTTGATCATGACTTAGTGATTAGGGTATACATAATTTCTCTTACAAGGGGTAGGTTTCAATTTTCACTTCCTTTATGCGAGATAATATTCTTAAAAAAAAATTGAATTGAAAGGAAAAATTATAACATTTATCTAAGTTAGAATCCAATTTGATGAAATTGAAAATTCATAATAGAAATTGATACATTTTGTCAAAACCATGATAAAAATTAGTATTTTTTTTTGCCTATTCAATAATATATATCATTTTTATTATTATCACATACTATTTATAAACTTAAGTAATCAAATAAACCGGGGATGTTCTTTTATATCCTACTGGGACGTGGCTTGTGGGGACTCGCCCCTAATGGGTAGAAAATGGAGGAGAGAGTGGGGAGAAAAAAATTTCTTGTTAGCTATACGGAGATGGAGACTAAGACGGAGAGATATAATATAATTCTCATCCATGTCCTCTCTGAATTTTTTTTAATATATATGTGTGAACCATTCGAGACTATGTTGTCATATTTAAATTTAAATTTTTTTGTTTAATGACATGAATATTTGATATGTTTGAACTTTGAATCATATGATATGGTTGACCATTTGAACCATATTTATGGATAATTATCTTAATTTGATATGCATATTGAATATTATTTTATTTTTATTAGGAAGTTCAAGAATTTTCTCTTTAAATGAAAATTTTCATTAGAAATTAATCATTTAAATGGAGATTTTCCAAGAGAATTCATATTATTTAATTAAGAAAAAAAAACAAATGGAGAATAATTCTTCATAAGGCATCCATTCCTCAAAATTTAATGAAAAATTTCGCAAGGACGAAAAATTAAATGAAGGGTGGGATGGGGATAGGAAAGTTAATCCTGCCCGTGAACATTCCAAAATAAAACCATATGTATAAACAACTTAAACATATTACCAAATCATATATATGTTTATATATTTATCACATTGGCAGGAATGGAAATGAAATTGTTCAGGGCTCATTTGATAACATTTTCGTTTACTGTTTCTTGTTCTCATTTTTCATTTTTCAAAAAACAGACATGTTTGATAAACCATCATGTTTCTTATTTCTAAATTTTTAGAAACGTTTCTAAAAAAATAGCCAATTTTGAGAAACTACAAGAAACTGCAAAAAGTAGTTTCTCAAATTCTGTTTCTGTTTTTTTTTATTCATGTTTCATGCATATATGCATATTTCTCTTTTCCCTTCCTACACCCATCTCTCCCCTCGCTCTTCTTTCTCTCTCTTCCATTCTAATTTTTTTCTTTTAATACTTTTTTTATCTTTTCGTTTTGTTTCTTCTTTTTTACTTTTATTTTTTCATTTATTTTTTTCTCTCTCCTCCATCATAATCTTTTTTCTTTTAATAGATCCTTATCTTTTTTTTCTTTTTTTCTTTTCTCTTTTTTATGTTTTTCTTCTCTCTCATTTTTTTTTTGTACTTTCCATTAACTTTTCTATTTAAATCTCTATTATTTTTCCTTTTGGTACGATTTTAATTTTTTATTAAATAAATAAACTAATAATGTATTTCATGTTTACTATTAAATGTAAATATATATATATATATATATATATATATATATACTCTTTTTTTTTTTACTTGTGTGTACTATTGATTAACGCATTTTTAAAGAAAAAATAAAAATAAAGTTTATTATTAAATTAAATAAATGTGAGTATGTTCGATTGTCTAACCTTAGACAATTTACAAATTAGTCTAATTAAACGTCATGTAAGCCAAAAATGTTTAAGGTGAATGGATTGGAGTGAAAAATAACATTACAAATCAAATTTGAACAATATTTGAAGGATAAAATGTATTATTATTACTATTATTATTATTATTATTATTATTATTATTATTATTATTAATTTTGTATTGAACCTGAATAAAATACCATAAACTCTTTATAATTGTTTTATATTTATTTTAATGCATGTTATATGTTTTATTATATTATATGTACTAAATTTTATTTTTACTAAAAAAATAAAAAACAGTTATCAAACACATGTCTGTTTCTATTTCTTTTTTTTAAAGAAACATAAATAGTTATCAAACATGTAAAACAAGAAACGGACCCCAGGAATCAGCTTTCTCAATTCTATTGTCACTAGTTCCATTTGGAGAGAGTTATCTCTTTGAGCTTTTTGTTGTTTCTGAACAGTTTTCCTCGCATGTAGCCCACGTGGCTGTTTTCCAAGAAAAATTAAATAAATGAACTACCAAATATCATGACTTTTTTTTTTCTCTTTAATGCACTTCTTGAAGAAATGAAAGTGCCATCCTACAAGGCAAAATCAGTTACCTTTTGAAGTAACTTTTTCTTCCAAGCTCATTATTTAAACAGCTTCTTAGTTCCAAAGAAAGCCACTGCCAAAACAATCTGATCCTTTTGGAAACCAACAATGGGTTGCTCTCAAAATCTTGCCTCTTTCATCCCTGCTCTTCTTTTGGCAGCTTTTTCCCTCAATATTTTCCCTTCTCATGGAATCCTCCATGAAAATCTGGTCACCATTTGCTCTACAACCTCCAATCCATCGCTCTGCCAGAAAATCCTCGGTAATGATCCCCAGACTACCTCGGCTGACCTCCCTAAACTCTCGCTTATATCCATCAATCTGACGATGAAACAGGCCGATCAAAACCTTGATTCCTTCTCCAAACTAAGTAAGAATACGAGTGATTCCGAGCAGAAGAAGAGTTTTGAGCGTTGTGTGGAGTATTACCATGAAATTCAAGCAAATATCCAGAAAGCTTACGAGTTCTCACAGCAGAAGATCTACAGAGACAATGGTCCATTGTTAGCATCAAAGAAACTTGTTCTAGGTTGTGGTCAAGCCATCAGAATCAACTCATTGCATATTGAAGTCATGAACAAACTTATGATCCTAAGCTGTGAAACTTCAATAAGTGTAAATCAATATGCTGCTGCTAATGGCCACATTCAGTAAATTTTTTATAAAAGCAAGAGCTAATAAGCTCTTTTATAGACAAGTATGTCAGAAAAGAAATATATCTGATTGATAATGGAATAAAAACGCTAGTG
The DNA here is from genome assembly GCA_033996785.1 of Trichosanthes truncata. Taxonomy (NCBI): domain Eukaryota; kingdom Viridiplantae; phylum Streptophyta; class Magnoliopsida; order Cucurbitales; family Cucurbitaceae; genus Trichosanthes; species Trichosanthes truncata. The sequence continues at coordinate 36,821,213 of JAWPNB010000004.1, read as the reverse complement.
ATGGTTTTTTTTTTTTTTTTTTTAATTTCTTTGCTCTATCCTTTATTGTTATTATTTTGTTTGGTTTGCTTGATGAACAAGGTTTAAATGAGTTTGTTAGTTGAATCTTTCTTCTATGCATTGTGATGAGAGTATCTGTATATATATTTATCACTAGAGAGAGAATTAAATGATAAAAGGGATAAACTTGGAAAATTTTGAGAATATATGGGAAAAGAAATGCCAATCAAGGAAGTTTAGAAAAGGGTATAACATTTAAGGAAGGAATTGAAATCCTTGGATGTACCAGTCAATGGTATTCAGATCAGATTTGCCTCTCAGCTTATATTTTCCAAAACCATATCCAAAACCTCCATTCTACCTAATAAACGAGCAATTCATGTATATCTTTTTTTCACTTAATTTGGGTTATTTAAACTGAAATCATGGACCAAAAAATCAAGGGAAAATTAGGAGATAGTAAGCCAAGAACTGCAGTAATATGCACTAAACAGCAGCAGAGAATATCCCATAGAAGTCACTCTCACCTTGCTCTGCTTTCGCAGAATTCCAAACATTAGCAGCAAAGAAACCATGGCTTTCTCAGAATATTCTTCACAACTGCTAGCCTTGTTCCTCATGCTCCTCAATGTCTGCTCTGTCTTGGGCGACCCTGCAACGCAGCAACGGATTGATCGAGTATGCCGTCAAATGGAGGATTATGGGTTTTGCAACAGAACCTTCAATGAAAATCGGAGAGGTCCAGCAGATGATGTTGGCCTGACCTTGATAGCAAATGACCAAGTTCTGAGAAATGCTTCCAATACCTATCAGTTCATAGAGCAACTTCAAGCCAGTACATCTGATCCAGCAACAAGAGCTGCTCTTGAGAATTGCAGAATTGGTTGCAGCCAGGTCAGGCAAGCGTTTGTGCAGGCGATTTCTTACTTCAACCAAAGAGACTATGCCAATATGGTCAAGGTTGAAAGGACAGCACCCAGGGGAGAGGCTTTCTGTAGACCACCAACGCCAGAGAGCCCGTTGGTTGAGAGGAAGAGGGAATTGAGGATTCTCATTGCAATGGCTGTGGTCGCCGGTCACATACTAGCTCCTTGATGTTCAGTCAGCGAGATTGAAATTCTGTTAGATTTCATTCATAGGTAAAAAGTGCATACAGCCTCATTGCACAACTCTAATATCCATAGCTTGTTTATGTAGAAGATAAATGGGGCTTACCTGGCCACATATTGATATTTACTAAAAGTGCATATCATAGCTTGTTCATTGTGCTAACACAAACTCTTCATCTATTGAGAAGGATTGAGCCATAGCATATCCACAAATAACAACCAGCATTGAGTTAGTAATAAGATCATAACAATTAGTTCAGTGTCATGCAGAGAAATTGAAGATTTGACTGGCAATTTTACCGTGCTGTCCACACTGATATGAAAATATGTCACAACTACAGATGTGTTCAATGATGAATATCATGAAATTGATGCTTTCATGTTCTAAACTGGTCTAAGTAACGTAAATAATTTGGCTGCTTAAGTTCATTTGGTAGAGCATTGATGCAACCCATGCCGCAAAAACCCAAAACACGACATGGTTCTGTCATTTAACTGGATTCAGATCTGTATGCCATTGACAAAAAATTGGGTATAAAATTAACCATGACTTTCTGGTGAACAACACTGAAAAGGAACATTCTATTTCCACCAAATCTCACACGATTCACGATTCATGGAGTACATTTAGCATTAAGGACAGTAAATTATCAAATATTTTGCACAATAATATCATGAAACTTTCTTTCTTGAATTGTGGATGTTCAATACTGACAAAATGAAGGATGTCCAAAGCTCATCGGCCAAGCAAAGCAACACGATCCTTCTGCACTGCCTGCACTAGGTTGATGTCGAAGAGCTCACACCGTATAGGCATCTCCATCTCATAGAATGGATTCTTCAAGACATAATCTGTGTATAACTCATAAATGTATTTCAGAAGATCCTCCATGTGCTGTGTCCCGGGCTCACACACAACAAAAAACTTTGTCCCTGCAATAAACAATTTCATTCATGATTCAGAATTCTTTATTAAGAACTAGCATAGCAATATAAAATGAAAGTCACTGTCGTGAAACTCTGCAAAGATCACAAATTGTTGAAAAGGAAAAACAAAATTATATAATGAAACAAGAATTTCTATCTCTTATATAAATTCATGATGGAGAAATGATTAATCCTACAGATCAAAAGCCACTCATGTCCGCATCATAACAGTTTTAACTCTCCTTTCTTTCTGGAGGCGAGACAAAGTGTAATGATAAACATTTAACATAAACAGTTACAAAGACGAGTTTTGGAAAACTAATTTTGCAGTTCCTGTTGTACCACATACTAGTTTTTTTCCCAAAAAAATATGACAGCATAATCATATCTGTGAAGGAGACTGCAATATGATTTAAAAAAAGCTACATTTTGCTGATAGGAGATCGATAGCATTTCGGCCAACTAGGAGATAGCTCAACTGATTACAGCATTATAATATCAACTAAAAGGTCAAAGATTTGAATTTCCACTCTCACATCTTGATGAACTCAAAACAAGAAAAAAAAAAGATCAATAACGTTTCTAGAACTTCAATTGTGCTTTCCCATTTTGAAATTTAACTGGAAGGAAAAATGTACCAGTAAGTGACTGAAAGCAATGGAGGTCGAATGTGTCAGCTTCAAGGAGTTCAATACCCGAACAACCGGCGATAGGCGAAAGCTGCTGGGAAATGGCATGCATCGAGTGCCATAAACTCGCCACTCTCAAGCTATCGTTTGTGTCCATTCGTCCAGCAGACCCATAATCCTAAATTTTCAAACAAACCCATTAAGAGATTCAATCCAAATAGAATAAATAATTCCAACCAAAATCGATTTATGTATCATAAGTAAAAGGTCGATTGAAAATCTGATAATCTTGACTAGCAGAGAGATTTCACCCTTCCTATATGAGATCAAAAACTGAAATCTTGATTTGGGGTTCATTTTTTTTTTCTCCAGAAAACAAATTAAGCATCAAAATTCCCCATCCAGGTGGGAATAAACAGAAATTTGTATTTCCAATTGCATAAACAAGTCGTTTTTATGGGTTGATTACCTTGTAGAAGATCAAGCCACCAGATTTGTTGATGATGTAGAGGCTGTAAATTGCTGCCATCCCTCTCCAGATCTTTCCTGGTTGGAAATTCGGAAGTATTATGAAAGAAATTGAATAGATATGGTTGTGAATTACGATAATCAGTGCGACGAAGAATGCAGATACGAAGGCGCAAAATCCAGTTTCAATGAAACGCCGATCTTAAGCCAGTGGGTGAGTATCGGGAGCTTGAGCGGACTAGATGGAGTCGCTAATGGCGGATAAATGTAATTATGACGAGTTTTTTGGTTGAATACCTACCACCTATTTAATTTTCTTTTTCCTTTTTTCTTCTTCTCCAATTTCTACTTCAAAATATACACGTTGAATTACAAATTTAGTCGCACAACTTTGAGATTTGTGTTTATTTAGTCACTAAAGTTTCAAAATTACAAAGTTAGTCCTTGAAATTTCGAATTATTTAAATTCACAGATTTACTAAATACAAAATTAAAATTTTAGATCATAACCATTTAGGCCTCGTTTGATAACCGTTTTTTATTTTTAGTTTTTGAAAATTAAACTTATTTTCTCCCAATTTCTCTAAAATAGTTTTCATCTCTCTTAAAGAAATATTTGAATCCTTAGTCAAATTTCAAAAACAAAAACAAATTTCTAAAAACTACTTTTTTTAGTTTTCAAAACTTGATTTGGTTTTTGAAAACATATGTAAAAAATAGATAACAAAACAAAGAAAACTATAGGTGAAACTAGTATATATAGGCTTACTTTTCAAAAACTAAAAATCAAAAACCAAATAGTTATCAAACATGGTCTTAATTTTTTATTTTTGATTTTTAAAAATTGTGTTTATTTTCTCATCATTTCTTTATAATGAGTTTCATCTTTTTTAAGAAAATATATGAATTCTTAGCCAAGTTCCAAAAACAAAAACTACTTTTTGAAAACTACTTTTTGTAGTTTTCAAATTTTGACTTGATTTTTGAAAACATATGTAAAAAGTAGATAATAAAACAAGTAAACTCATAGATGGACATGGAAGTAGTATTTATAGGCTTAATTTTAAAAATCAAATGATTGTCAGATGGGGACCTTAGAGTTCCATTGACATAAAATTTAAATTTATATCTCATAGATCGATTCATTTTTAAACATTTCGAATTTGTCAGGTACCTATTAGACACAAAATTGAAAATTTAAAGACTTATTAGATACAAAATTGAAAGTTTAGAGATCTATTAGACACTTTTGAAAGTTCATAGACCAAATAAACACAAACTGTAAAGTTTAGGAACTAGACTTATAATTTAACCATATATATATATACATATATATATATAAAAGTATAAATTTAGTCGAATATGATATGAGATTAGTTTCGATTAATGTTTTTTAATTGTTTTAGTTTCTATTCTTCTTCTTTATTGTTTTAAAAGTTTCAGTTTTTGTTACTACGATTTGAGTTTATTTAACTTTAGTTTCTGTGTGAGATTTGACCGCGTTGGGTTGTTACCCCTATTAATTAGTCACATGTGTTTCTAGCTTACTATATAAGGGTTTTGGGATTAGTGGTGAGTGAAAAATAAGAGAAAATAAGTGAATTTTCAAGTAGGTAACTATCAGTTTAAAGTTACCAACATGAGCATAGTTCAACTAGCATAAAGCATGTACCATCAACCAAGATGTCAAAGGTTCGAATCCCCCACTCCACATATCGTCAAAAAAAACTGTCAGTTTAAAGTTGATTTATGAGATTAAATCAAATCATAGATACTAAATGGAAATATATAAACATATAGAAACCGAACTAAAATTAAGCTAAAATCTTGGGGATTAAATTGAAAATTTTAAAATCAAAAGAATCAAATTGGTAATTTGCAAATACATTTCATGCTTTTAACCCAACTCAAGCCAAAGAAATTCATTTCTTTATGTTATTTGGATTGCAAATATAAAATATTTGGGAGTTAAAAACTTAGGAGTTAAAAACCCAAATAATTATTACCCATTGATAAAAATAAATCATGCATGTGTTTGGATATGGATGATAATTAATATATGGGAGTTTAATTATTAATTTTCTCTCTCTTCTCCATTTTTCAAGGAAAAAAGTCCCAAGTAAAAAAAACTCATATCCTACATGAATAATAAAATCACATGGTTCATGAGTTATTTTTATCCATAGGTAATAATTACTTGAGTTTTAAAAAGTAAAGATCAATTAAACAAATATTGGTTTTTTATATCATTGCCAAAATCCATCTCAAAACCAGTGAAACAAATGAGGCCTAAGAACAATAACTAGAACCTTCACAGATGGAAGGAAGGTTACTAATTTTTTTCTAAAGTAGGAAAGAGTTGCTAAAAAGCTTTGCTCATGTTGGCGAAATACATATCAACCAATGTTTTGAACCCATATTCTAAATACTACAAAAACAAAAGTATAGCTAAATGACTAATGCATATCATTGATCAATGTTAAACCATATTCTGAAAAAGTGTTGCTAAATGGTTAATGGTTATTAACTAATGTTGCTAATCCATGTTCTAATAGAAAGTGTTGCGACACATAAAACCATAGAATATAGCATCATTTTATTAAGTCTTTCGCAAAAGAACTATGACTACAGATGCATATTGAATTAGAACTTTTATCTTGAGTTCACATATGGCAGTGGAAGATTTGAATATTTGGTAGGCAATCTGGATTCTATTTTATGTTTTCGAATTCACTGAGTTCAATGAATATGTGTTTGGCAGATGTGTTTTCGAAAAATGTTTCTGAATTCTGTGATCCAAATAGTATAAATTATGAAAACAACATTTTTATGTTTTCATTAGATCCATATTATGAATTTGAAATTTTAAAATGTAGAATTATATTAAAAGATAAAAATCTTAATAAATATAGTATTTCATGTTATAACCTCAATTTATTTTTGTTAAATAAAATATGTATAATATAATATATTACAAACGATAAATTATTGTAAAATAATAGTTATACAAAATTTATTAAAAAAATATGTTCATAAATTAATTAATAATGACCTATATTATGCAACTACAATTAGTTTCATGGTCTATAAATATATTATAGAACACATTTTAAATAATTATTTAAATTGGAATCCAAATTTGTTACCAAACACAGTTCAGTCAACAACTTGGAACCACATCAAAATATTTGGTGTGAGCTATTTTTTTTAGTAGAAAAAAATTGCAAGATTGTATGATGCTTGGTCACTTGATTACCTCAAGAATCGATAGTCAACAAAAGGGTGTTCTTTATGACGTGATCCTAATTCCTAATTGACATTTAATTTCTAAACATTATGGTGCAAACTAGCATGAGCCATACAAGAGCTTGGCAGGGGTAAAACTTGCGAACTTGTAAATGTCAAGATCCAAGACAGAAATAACATTCATTTAAAGACATCATAAGCTTGAAGTTTCTAAAATTGAAAGTTGTAACTCCTCATTGTCATGGAATTACTTAAAAATTAAAGCAGTACAATTTGATAACATATGCCTTCAGCTAAAAAATTTAAGTCACAGTCACTGAAAAAAACCCTGCCTTCCCAACTTCCTTCCATTCTCCCAGTTCCATCCTTGTTTCTTTATGGAGTTGAAAAGGATGTTTAGGAAGGTGTCTCCAACTCATCTTCCTCGAATCAAAGAGAGTTTTCTTCCTGAACGTCCCTTTCAGCCAATAATGGTCTTATCAATGACCCGACGACTGGCATGGTTTAAAAACTCGACAATAACACTTCTTCAGAAGGCTGATCTTTGGATATGCCTGCAATCAAACATCTCCACCCATCACCCTGACAGGCTACACGAGGAGAGAATCTTTATCCAAGTACCAACACAATCCGTGAAGGGGATGATCAAGCTCATCAGAGATCTCAACGAAGCCTGTAATCATACTTCACAAAATAAAATGGTCTTTGGGAAACAATGAGATGCAGAGGGAAAAGAAACACCCTGATAAATGACAAATCCCCAAAAAAATAAAAATCTGAATGCTGAATGTGTAAGTTCATCCTCCAATATAATTTTATTAAATGGCTGGAGTAAGGAGGCATTTATGCAGCTTGAGCTTATTTTTCTTCAGTGTCATACCAGTGTAAAATAACAATGAAACAGTGAACCCGAGGGTGTATACATATAGCCACAATGTAGAAAGTTTTTCCTCTTAAACTCGAGGATAAACTACTAGAGATACAAAGCAGCAACCATATAGCTTAGGTTTTTGTTGTGTGCTGATGGCTTAAGAATCGAATCAGCACAAGACCGTCCATAAGCACATTGATTTCAAACAATATGCATGTGTATAGATAGTATACTCTAGAATCAATTAAAGCAGTCATAGTTTTTCTTTATACAAGAGGACAAGTTTTTGGTAGATCGATCAGATGGGAGGAAAAGAAAGCCATGCCTTACAGAGATTGTGTGCTGAAACAAGAAAGCACTTGGACACTAAACAATAGAATAATTTCAAAAAGCTTTGTTTCAAATATTTTACAAAGCAAAATGAGCTAATCCTAAAATTCCTATAACTAACAACAAGATGCAAGAGTCAACATGAACAGAACCAGTTAATCAGCACAGGACCATCTATAATCACATTGCAACTGACAGTCACATAAACAGAAACAGGCATAAGATATGCAATTCAGATATCTGCCATATCATGGATCGCTTTTCCTCGAACAACCGTGGGAAAACATGAAAGACATGACGACGGCAAAAGTGTAGCTTAGGTTTATGTTGTGTGCTGATAATGGTAAACTGTTCAGCACAAGACCGTCCATAAGCACAATGTGACTGACAACCACAAAATTATCATCAGGCTTCAGATGGTTGTTTAAGATATATGCCATAGCATAGATAGTTTCACCTCACTTTGTAGAAGGAAACTTGAAAGATACAATGGCGACAGTGTAGCTTAGGTTTTTGTTATGTACCGATAGCGGTAAATTAATCGGCACAAGACCGTCCATAAGCACATAATCTACAGCCAGATGATTAAAAAAAATAGTACAATGTTATGATTAAGATATCTGCCATAACATGGATAGCATTTATTCGAAATAAATCTGGAGAAAAACTTGAAAGACAGGATGGCAATTGTGTAGCTTATGTTTTTGTTGTGTGCTGATGATGGTAGATTAATCAGCACAAGACCGTCCATAAGCAAACCAATACCAATAGCATAAATAGCCAACAAGGTAATTTCTATACACACCATTGCATGTCTCCCAAAGATGCACCTTGGAGATATCTTTTATACGAAATTTGAAACTGGTTCAAACCATAGATTGAAAACTTAATAACTTAAAATCCTTGTTGTCTCTTGGACTTCGGATTTCAGATTGGTGAAGCCTCCTCAAACTACCCATGAATGTGGCCCAACACCCAATTATAGAAACAATATACATATACACACACCATTGCAATACAAGTGTATTGCTTCTCATTAATTCTTCTCCCCTCCAAGATTATTTGGAGGAAGAAAAGAAAAAAAACTAGTCAGGGTACCTCACAAGAGACCAGCTAAGATCAAATTTTCAAGGAAAGTGAAATTTTTACAGATTAGCAGTAATTGATATTTGGAAGCTATGAGAATCACAAACAAAACACAATCTCCCACCATTATCAGTGTAATTAACAAATGACGAGAAATATACAGAACAAGTTCACACAGAAGATCCCAATAAGAACAACAAAGGAAAAAAAAAAACAACTTTCACAAGTCGTAGGCAAAATGAACAAACAAAATTCAAAGATTTAACCAAACAAATCGAGATGTTAACCGAAGCATGGGGTACAGATCTAGCTTGAAATTAAGGAATGGACAAAAATCGGGGCAAACCCATCAGCCATATGGTGATGATTAACAGGATAATCATGCCCAAACAAGAACTTGTTGCGAGATGTGTTCATATGGATTGAAAAATGCATAAAACGGGAATTCAAATTAAAGAGAGAAGCAAAGGAATGTAACCTTTCTAGGAAGAAACTCAGAAGCAGCGGTGTGGAAATTGGGTTTTATATATATGAAGGGTTGCGGCGCTAAGGCTTACGGTGGAGTTCGGTGATCTTTAGGGTTATCACTCTTTTTTATAAATAATAATTTGAAACTTTTTTTTTTTTTCAAAGGAATTTGAAAGCATTTTCCTGTTAGATAAATATTGTTCTTTTTAATCTTAAGTTTAAATCCTAATTTGATTCCTAAAATTTCATGTATATTTTATTTTATAAGCTAAACTTTGAAATTTATGTCTAAAAAAGTTTCTGAACTTTAAGGAGTAAACTTTCAATTTTGTATCTAATAAATTTCTAACCTATTCAAAATTTTAAAAAATTAATCAATCTATTATTTTAATAAATAAAAGTTAAATTATCAGTTTAGTTCATGATTTTTTATATTTTTGTATCTATTTGGTTTGAATTTTAAAATGTGTTTAATAGATTTTGAATTTTCAATTTTTTGTCCACTAGGTCATTGATCTATTATTTATAAAATTAAATTTTGTGTCTAATAAAACTCTAAACTTTTAATTTTGTGTCTTGTAGGTTCGTAAATTTTGAAGAATGTAAAAAGTTAAGAATTTATTAGACACAAAATTAAAAATGTAGGGATCAATTGGACACGATATTAAAAGTTTAAAGACTTATTATACATTTTTTAAAGTTCAATTACCTATGAGGCACAAAATTGAAACTTCAAGATCTATTAAATACATTTTATAATTTAGAGATCAAATAGACACAAAATATGAAAATACATAAACTAAACTTATAATTTAAGTTTCTTAAACTTTTTTAAATAAAGTAATTAGGTTAATCTTGAGATTCATAATGACTATTTCGATTTTTTAACTTCAAAAAATAATTATTTTTATTAATGCCATTATTGTTATCTAATCTCTCTACTCACATAATATTTGTCTTAATTAATCTATATATATATATATATATATATATATCAACATCAACATACAAATACATGTACTTGAAATTACATTATTTAGACTCCGTTTGATAACCATTTGATTTTTAGTTTTTGGTTTTTGAAAATTAAACCTATAAATACTACTTCCACCTATTTATTTCCTTATTTTGTTATATACTTTTTACATATGTTTTCAAAAATCAAACCATGTTTTGAAAACTAAAAAAAAATAGTTTTCAAAAACTTGTTTTTGTTTTTGAAATTTAGCTAAGAATTCAAATGTTTTCTTAAGATGTATGAAAATCATTATAGAGAAATTGGGAGAAAACAAACTTAATTTTTAAAAACAAAAAACCAAATGGTTATCAAATGAGACCTTATTTGTTAGAAACAAGGTGATGGAAAAGAGATAGACCAACCTGAGTATAGCTTAAAAGATAAAACATTATACCATGGATCAAAAGATTAGGGGTTTCAAAGCCCCCACCCCAACATGATGAATAAAAAAAAAAGGCAAAGAGGAAAATAAATATTTTTTAGAGACTATAATAAACATTTTGAAAGTTTAGATACCAAGATGAAAAAGAACATGAGAGTTTAAAACATAAATAGACATTTTAAAAATTTAGAGACTAAAATAAAAAAAACCTTTGGAACTTCATAGACGAAAATTGAATTTAGACCTTTATTTATTTGGAAAATTTTGAGCATGGAGATACTACTGTCATTGATTCCTTGACGCATCAACATTATTTAAAAATGACGTGGGAATCCAACCACTAAAAGAATTATTTATAAAGAAAAATCATAGAGTTACTACTTTAAAATTTCCAAATTAAGATAATGTATTTCAACATATACAATTGGACAACATATAAAATGAACAAGTTAATCAACATTATATTGTCATAAAAACAAGTGCTTTTGGAGAAACTTTTTTTTTCTTTTTTTGGGCCAACAACAAATTAAAAGAATGAAAAGTGAAAATTTATAGACAGAAATTCCATAGAAATTTTGAACAATGAATGCCCATAGCAACATACAAATTCTTGAGAACATATTGTACATAAGAATTAAATTTGCAAAATAGAAACTTGTACACACACAATGAAAATTGAAACCCTCATGGTTGTATTTGAAACAAGAAGAAAGCTTCACAATACAACCCCAATTTACAAGTTCCAATTTTTTATAATGCTTCCTCAAAAGGAACTTTAAAATGTGGAAGTCCTTTTAATCAATATTCTTTTTTCAAATCTCCCACATTGGTTGAACTCTTTTTTTTTTTCCCTCAAACTTCCCCTTCATTTGATGTGTGTGATTTGCAATTCCATGTCATCTTTCTCATCAATATTATGACTGATCCCATTTGGCTTCTGATCTGTTGTTGGCTTTTCCATGTGATCTTGAAGCTTCATCTCTTTGGACTTTCCCCATAGCACAGCATAAAGCCCAATGATGATCAAAACTGAGCCAATAACACTGTTCAAACCCACAAAAAAGAATGCAATATACCAAAAAAGATGAGAAAAAACCATCGTTAAACTACCACTAAATCGAAAAGTGTAAACGGATAAATATCAACACTCCCTTTCACTTGTAAACTTGAAAAAATTAGCACAAAATCCAACCAAGTGAACTGTTACATAAAACAAAGATCAAGATGTCCTAGAAGTTCGAATTTAGAACAGTAATACCATGCTAAATCACAACTAGATTATAGTCAAAAGTTCTAAGTTTATATATATATATATAACAACAGTAGTAATGTATAGCTAAATGACCGTTTGATAACGAGATTATGTTTTGGATCGAAATAGAAATGCATGGATACGCACGTTCCGACGTAGAGTTGTTCGCGGAGGAGAGCCCAGCTAAGGATGGCCACAATGATAAGCAATAAAGGGGTGAAAATGGAGACATAGAGAGGGCCTTTCCTTTGTATAATCCATGAAGTGATGCTAAACGTCAATCCAGAGCACACAACTCCCTGTAAAACAACTCATAAATGTTTAAAAAAAGACCAAAACTTCAACTTTTTCTATTAGATTACCCTCATAGAAGAGTTCCTAAAGTTTCGAAACAACATCATGTAATGAGCGATTAAGTACAGTACGTACCGTGTAAAGAGCTGCGACGAGTCGGATCGTACTTTTCAAAGACCAAGCAGCAATGTCGTGCTCTAAAATCACAGCTACGAATCCACATTGGAAAAAGGCCATGAAACACAGCAATGTGGTACTTGTATAGGGAGCTTTAAACTTGACACTCAATCTTGCCTAACAAAGTATATATACAAGTATGGTTTAAAACTTCGAAACCGGATGCCGTTTGGATTGAAAAATGCTGCAAATTAGGCTAACCGATGATGATCATGACTACTTACTTGGATCACAAACCATAATGCCCAAGCAAAAGAGCTGCAAAGCAACAAAATTGAGCCGAGGACGCGGTTTTCTCGACGGTTCGGGTTTGTTTCCCTCATTCTCTCAATATATGGCCAGTGAATTTTGGATTCAACTAAGCCAATGGTGTGTCCATGGTAGAAAGACAGCAGCATTGCCCCACATACACACACAATTGTCCCTGCTACCTTTGCAAAACCAGGCTTGGTCTTGATTCTCACACTCTCTTGTCTGCCAAAATTACCATATTACTCTAAAACTACAGCCAAACACAAAAACTCAAGCGGATAGATTATAACAATAGCTTTAGAAAATTACCTTAAGGTCCTATCAATTTTATCAGGACTAAATAACATGAGAGAATTCAATTATTATAAGACTTTTTCTTCTAATACCACATGTTAAATAGGAAATGAGATAGCAAAATTTTGAACTCATAACCCCCTGAACTCAAAACCTTAAGTCGATAAATTATTAAAATATATTTAATCTTTTTAATTCATATACTATAACAAACCCATTTTGCAGCGAATTTCCAAAGTTAAAAACAAAAAATGTGAAAAAGGGCAAAATATACCTGAAAAGAACAGCAAGAATAAAAGTAGCTGCTGGAAGAACATTGGTCATAGCACTTGAAACTGTTGGGTTTGTGTACTTCAACCCAACAAAGAAGAATATCTGGTTTGCTGTTGCTCTGCCAAAACATAATTAATTTCTTTCAGTTCTTTCTCATTTTCATTTCTCAAAAAGTTGTAAAATTTTAAAACTTGATGATGACCCTTTTTACTCACCCTGATAAGGAACACAGTAGAATTTGAATCAGAACTGGAAAAGTAATCTTTGGCCTTGTTTTCCTGAAAAAAAAAAAAGAGAAAAAAAGAGTTGAAAAAAGAAACAAACTTTTTCCCTGGAGATTACATGAATCTTCACAAGGTGACAAACAAAACAAGAACCAAGAAAGATTTTTTTTTTATATTCTTTTTAAGAAAGAAACAAAAATCAAGCCATGAAACTGAAACCCCAAAAGAAAGAAGAAAGGTTGGTTTACCTTTCAGTGAAAAAGGCAAAAGGAGCAATGGCGAAAGTGCCAAAAATCTGTCTGTAAGTGAGAAGAACGAGAGGGTTCATTCCAGATTGCATGGCGAGCTTTGAGATAATGTTTAAACCGGCGTAGCAAACTTGCAAAAGAATCATCCCCAAGATTGCTGTAATATTATCTCCCACCATTGTTCTTCTTTTTTCAGAAAGAGAGAGAGAGAGAGAAAGAGAGAGGAGGTTTATTCAGAGAATGAATCCATGCATAGGGGAGAGAGATCAGAGAAGAATATATATATAGGGCAAGAAAGAGAGCTTTGTGAGAAGTTAGGTGTCTCAGCGCTGTAATAAGGGAAAAATTATTCAATCAGACTGTTTTTTAATAATGGTTGGAAGTGGATTTGAAAATCCTCTAATAATCATTATATACAAATTTAAATTACTTTTGTAATTTTTCTCTCATACATCTAATGGTTAAAGAATTGTCAGCTACATTGTAGTGGCCACTTCCTTCAATAATGTCTTAGTGGTGTTAGTAATTTTTAGTGTTGTTGGATGTAGGAGAGAGAATTTAAAAATTATATTTGGAGTAATTTGAACCAAATGGTTATTAGAAGTATACAGATTTTGAAGTTATATTGCCAACCTGGTAGTTCAACTAGTTAAAACATATATTATCAATCAAAAGTCAAAAGTTCAAATCTGCACCTCACGTGTTGTTAAACTAAAAAAAAATAATTGAACTTGTTATTAGGGAGTAGCCATATTATTATGGCAGTTTCATTGAATAACTTTTTCAAAGCTATGGTGAAAAGGTAAGGGGGGAAGAGAAGTATGACAAAGGGTTAGAGAAAAAGTGAGAAACAGTTAGAAGAGATTTAAAGAATGTGGTAACTAATGTTATAATTACATTGGACATACGAGAGAGAAATTAAAAACTCTATTTAGATTATTTTGTATCTACTAGAAATGATGATTATGTTCTAATTGTCACACTAAATAACTTTTCAAGAATGACAGTTTGTAGGGAATAATTAGATTTGTAGAACAGTGACTATTATTATATTTTAGTGATTACACATATTGAATAATTTTTCGAGATGGATCAATTTTGGAAAGGAAGTTTTTTTTTTTTCTTGGGGCAAAAATGAAGAAAAGAAAACCGTTCAAGAAAAGAAGACATGTAGGTCAATATTGTTGCACCATTTGGGCATTTGCATGGAACAGAAAGTTGCCACAAGGCCAAAAAAAGTACTTTTGAAGGGCACATTTGGAGAAAAATAAAAGAACTTGAAGCAAAAAAACACTCCCATAATGATCTCAAACTCAATATCAAAGGGCAATAAATGAGATTCTCTATTGGGATTATTCATTTGCCAAACATTCTTCTTCTTCGTGTTGGTTGCATACAGCTCATTTGGGATTTTGCATGGCTTAATTAGTTTAAAGTCTTGGGATTAGTGCCACGTGGTGCAATGTGATTGGATGGAGAGAGGGGTTAATTAATGGGGGAAAATGAGTCATACCTATACAAGCCTTTTTTGCATTGGAAATATGTTAAGTGGGTAGAGGATAAACCCTACCAATGCCACCATTTATGGCAATATAATAACAACTTATGAATGGAAAGTTGGCAAAGAATAATATAGATTGTTGAGAAAAATTCCTTTGATTTTGGTGAAGGATAATGATATGGATTTCTTTTTAGGATATAACTAAGTTTGTTTGAAAACTTCCAACTTATGAATGGGAAGTTGGCAAAGATTACAGATTGTTGAGAAAAATTCCTTTGATTTATAGGGAAGGATATGGATTTCTTTTTAGGATATAACTAAGTTGGTTTGAAAACTTCTCTTTCAAAACCATTGGATAGTATTAAACTAATTCTATCTATATTTTTAGGGGCAATTATATATATGGTCATCTAACACAAAATAATAGTAAATCTAGCATAAGCTAAAATTATTTACAAATATGACACAATTTTAAGTTCAACAAAATTAAAGCATGTGAATAGATCCATATTTGTCGTACCTACTTCGCATAAGTTATCAATCACTTCAAGTAGGGTTATACGGTGAATGCGCATAGTCAAAACATGATAACTACATAAGATAATATTTAAAATAAGTTTATGTACTTAAACTAATATAATGTAGAAAGTTTAATTGAAAATTTGTACTGTAAAATCGAAAGTCGCTTCCTCACGAGTGATATAGCACCTAGTAATAGATCAATACTAGAGCATGTATCCTAGATTTGAATCTCCATCAACATCCACTAGAGCATCATTAACAATACGATCTCTACGTGAATCTCACCTCGCTACATAACGTGCAAATTATTGGGTCCACCAATCTTGCACAATACACCTTTTCCTGCCTATTCATCATGAAAAAAGATTTCATTAAAATATATGTCATTAACACAAATCGAATCATTCCTATTATATTCACATGTCGTATGAGCTCCCACGCAATTTTTTAATGATAGGAATTAGGACTCGAGAAGGCCATACAAACCTAAAAAGTGCTAGTATCTATTCTCAACATTAATAAACACGCATCGATATAAAATTGCAAATAGGAACGGATAATCATAGCGCAATATCCTCTTTCAATAACAGAAATAGACCTTACGCCTTTCAAACGAACACTATCCGCAATGAAATAAAATATATTAGAGTTAATCGAACCTTTTTTTTTAAACTTAATTTCCAATGTGATCTTAAGTGTGGAGGAAAAAGGAGAGGTTATTTGCATCGTTGCAATCTAGACATGTCACTTATTAATTTAACCTAATGTTATTGAGAAGGAAAGTGCACTTTGCTGATATAATTACTAATTATCAATTCTTTTAGGCTTCTCTTAACTAAAGTACGTAGTTTTGAAGTCCTTCTCATTCTAATTCTGATGTGACATTGATTCATTCATGTGTTGCTCTGCTCAAGCGTCACGATAACATTCTTTTAGCATTATTATACCATGATAAAGAAAAAAATATTTTCTTAAAATTAAAGAAATAGATTAAAATGTAGTTTTAGTATGTATATTTTAGTTCTAATTACTATCTTGGTCTCCATATTCCTCTTTGTAACAATTTTGCTAGGAAAGTAAGAATGTTTCACATTAGCTAAAAGAGAGGAAGATATGTGATATATATGTTAGGACAACATCTCCGTTGATATAAGATTTTACTGGGTGAAATTAAGGTTTAAACTTAGGATTAAGTTAGATACAATATCATATCATTATATGAAAATATGAGTCAACCAACTTCATTAGTTTTTCAATTTGAATTTGATTTTTTTTTTTTTGGCTAAAACTAAAGCTAAAACTTAGGCATAAAACAATTTATGAGATTTAATCAAATAATAAGGACTAAATTGAAATTAAGTCTAAATCATATATGAACTAAATCAAAACTTTTAAAATAAATGGATGAAATTGAAATTAAGTTCAAATTACAGGGACTAAATTTATAATTTCAACTTAAAATTTTTATGGATCCAACTCAAGAAAATTTTCAATTTAATCGAAGTTAGTGTTTACCCCCAATACATGAATTCATTCTATAGAATCGAGAAAGGATTTTTCTTTATCAATAATATTTATAAAAATATCATACACTATAAAAAAAAATACTAAAAATCGATTCTCTTTAGAAGCATTTAAGAGAATGTAAGCATTACCCAAATTCTGATATTTTGAACCCTCTCACTTGTCTTTGGCCGATTCGTTTAAGTCTACTGTGGGGGTATTGACCTGCTGAAATTAGGCCTTTGAAAAAGGGTGGGGAATAGTGCAACCATTCAAGCTTTCCAAAGATCCTTGTTAACAAGCTCTCAAACAGATCTTTTGTCAGGATGAGATTGGATTTAGCATTTTGATTGCTTTGGAAATTATACAGTTAAGATCAGTTGGTATAAAGCAAAAATGTCTCAAATTTCAAAGGATTAGTGTCGTCAAGTGTCAACTGGTATAAAGAGTGGTGGAGAAATTTATGGAAATCAAAAATTTCAACAAAAACTCAACATTGTGTTTGGAGATCTTTCCACAACTGATCGAATCCCAGCTAAGATAAGTCTTTTGCAGAGGAATGTGGATGTAAATCCATACTGCTTCATATGCAAATGTAAGTATGACACAACTAATCAGGCATGGTTTGGATGTAAAAGGACAAAAACAATTTGGAAACCATCTACTACTATTATCAGATGATTCTAAACAATCTAACTCAAATTCAAAAGAGGTTGATGAAATTATTCAAAGGTCTAAATAAAAGCGATTTTGCTTCAACATGCGTGGGAGCCTGGGCTATTTGAAATGATAGAAATAAGTTACTTCACAATGAATAGGCCGTATCAGATGTGTCATTATGGGCATGTTTGAGAATGATTTTAGAAATATTGATTTTATCACAATTGATTAGTTTATAATTAATTTATTAAAAGTGATTTTCATATAATCATTTTAATGTTTGGTTCTACACTTTCAATAGTGATTTTCATACAATTAAAAGTGATTTTCAAAATGCCTGTTTGGGAGCGACTTTAAAATAAGTGTTTTGAGCTAAGTGATTTAATTATAATTATTTTTTTTAAGTATTTAGTTATAAATCATTTTAATATTTGATTCAACGATTGTAAAAGTGATTTAAATTTAATTAAAAGTACTTTTTTTTGAATTTTTTTTATTAATGTTTGTTTTCAAAGGTGATTTTAGAATCATCAAATTACTAAAAAAAGTATTGCATTTGAGATTTTTTTTTTTTAAAAAAAGGAGGAGGTAGAAAAAAGTTATACATAGAGAACTAAAAATTAAGAGAGAAAAAAATATGAAGATAGAGAAAATTTTCAAAGAGAAAAAAAATGTTAAAGGCATGGATAGATAAAAATTTTAGAGGGAGGGACAAAAATTTTAGCGAGAGAAAATTTTAATAAAGAGAGCGAAATTCAAAGATAGAGAGATAAACAAAAAAAAATTGGGCAGAATGATAAAACTTTAGGAAGAAAAACTTTAATGAGAAAAAAGTTAAGAGTTAGGGACAAAAAAGTAGAGCAAGAAGTAAAAAATTAGAGAGAAAAAAGTTAAAAAGATACAAAAACTATAGAGAGGAACAAAAAAAATTTAGAAATAAAAAAAAGTCAAAGAGAGTTAAAACCATTAGATAGAAAAAAAAGTGAGAAAAAAATGAATTAAAATTTAAAAAGATAATAAAGTTAGAGATACACATTATAAAAACTTTAGAGAGAAAATGTGTCATTTTGTAAACAATGACGGATGAACTTAATGGTAACGGTTTTGAGAAAACACACTTTTTAATGGAAATTTGAATTTTTACAAACAATGACGGTTTTTACCCGTCACCAAAGGTATATTTTAAAAAAAATGAAATAATAGTCATTTTAAATCACAATCACTTAACAAAAATCACTTGGGAATCACCTCCCAAGTGATTGATCGGGAATCACTTCAAGTGATTTGGATACTTCCAAAATAACTTGCTCACCATTGCCAAACATCACAAATTTGAAAGATAAGTGATTTTAGGCATGTCAAAAGTGATTTTGGCTATTCCAAAATCACTCTCAAACATGCCCTAAAATGTGATTGGATTTCTATCTTCATGATTTTCAAAAAGCTAATAGAGGGTTTTCTTTTTTCACATGTTAGAAGATCTATTGTGGATTGGAGGAGTGAGGGGAATGGAGGAAATTTATGAAGGGATCCGACTAGCTAACTATTTGGATCAGTCCTAGGTTTTAGTTTTCTCTAATTCTCTTAGTTGCATAAACATGATCAATGGTATTGAGGAGTTGCATGAGGAAGTTCATATTGCCGTTAGGGATATTTTATCCTTGCGTGGCACATTTCATCAAATTCTATTCGCTCATATTAGTAGACAACAAAATGGTCTAGCTCACGCACTAGCTGGCTAGGAAGGGGGTTTTAAAGCATTCCGCTTTGTGAATTACAAATTTTTCAGATTGGCTTCTAAATTTGTTGGGAAATGATTCCTTTGATGGCCCCGAGGTGTACACGGGTTGAGTTGAGTTGGGTTGAAGGATTTTTTGGAACTAACTAGAAATTTGGATTGGTTACTCGAATGACTCGATCAAGAGTTGCAACTTAACACTATATTTTCGAGTTGGGTTGGGTTCGGTTGCCTTGATTATTTATTTATTTTTTATAATTTTCTTAATTATTTAAAATAATTTTTACTTGAATTAATAACTAAAATTACATAAAATTCAAATATCAAACTTCAAAGTTCATAACATATTAATCTTCGTTACAATCTTAGATGAAAAATATTAATAGTTCACAAATAATTCATTTACAAGTATATATATATATATATATATATATATATATATATATATATATATATATATATAAAACATAAATTTTGGTTGGGTTGGGTTGGGTCGGGTCATCCCGAGCCTAAAAAGACCAACCCAAGAACCGACCCAAAATTTCAATTCTCCAAAATTCTAAACCAACTCAAACCGAAAAATAACCTAACCCAACCCAATCCTTACGGTTTGGGTTAGGTAGTCCGAGTTGTTCGGGTTACCAGGTACACCCCTACCTCTTAGGCTTTGAGTTAATCATATATATTTCTCTTTTTTAAAAAAGAAAAAGGAAGCATGTTAGAGAACTTAGTAGTTAAAGTAACGTAGCATTCACCATAGTGGGACAAGTAAATTTTATTAAATAAAATTGATCATTAAAAATCCGTCTTTTCAAAAGTCGATATCTTCTCTAATATTTTCAAATTGTACTTGGAATTGTCTCTTTAAGAGCAGATTTGAACGGTAGCACACAATTTCATATTCAACATTATCACTCTCAGTGGAAACACTTTAAAACTTAATTTGTTTGTTCCAAAAAAGTTCTCCAAAATCTTCAAAGTACAAATTTTATGAATTTTTTCTTAAACCCTTCCCATTTTGAGCTAATATAAAAATCCAAACCCATAAAGTAAAAACAAAATGCGAACCACCGACACTCCATAGTGTCCATAGCTCTACTTTCTCTCATAGGACAAAATCAAACAGAAAAAAACAAATAAGAAATAAAAGGATCTGATACACAAAGAAACCCAACAATAAATAAAGCTCACTAAAACAGAAAGAGAAATTTTCAAAAAAGAAAAATGCTTTGAGAGCTTTCGACTGTACCGTTGCAATGGCCGCCATTGTCGGTCTCTTTACTCTTCTTCTTCTTCTTCCTTCTCTGGTTTCTTCTCAGTGCAGTCGCCGGCCGCCGGTTATCTTCAACTTCGGCGACTCCAACTCAGACACCGGCGGCCTCGTTGCCGGACTTGGGTTTCCGGTTCTGTCACCCAACGGCCGGTCCTTCTTCCGCCGATCCACCGGCCGTCTCTCCGATGGCCGCCTTATCATCGACTTTCTCTGTAAGTGGGTCCCTTTTAAAAAGCTTTTTATTTTCTTAATTATTATTACGTGGCGTTGGATCTGACCGTTTATTGAGTGTTTGATGAAATGGGTTTTTAGATCTGAATATGTGATGGCATTGTTGTGATTTTTGGGAATTTTGGGGGCTTGTTGTGGAATTTGAATTGGGTGGTGGGGCCCGGTTCTGTTTGACGTTTGTCTGGGGTTAGAATCGTCTGCGGCTACTGATGATATTTTTTCTGTGCTCTCTGGGTCCTAACTCCTACCTTCCTTTTGTTAGAGCTTTGATTTAATTTTAGCATTGCGTATATATTAAACATTCTCTAATTTTTAAAGTAATTTTTAATTTATTTTACTCCCAATATATTAATTTTTTTAATTAAGTTCTTTTTGTAAAAATATTATTAAAGTTTGTTAACGAAAAGTTGATGTAACTTAACATGTTTGAATATGTGTGTGCCATTTAAATATGATAAAATTTGAAATAAATGAATTTTCTTGATGGATAAGTTGGATTTTGATTTTATGCACATTTTTGTTATCTAAAAATAAAAAGTATGTTTTGTGACATATCTATGTATCTAAATATATTAATAAAACCAAAATTGATAATACATAAGTTTTTTTTGTTAATATTTCTTTTTGTTTTTTAGTAAAATATTTCTCCAAATGTGGAGATTTGAACTTTGACTTGTAAATAAAAGTTATTGATGTATTAATCAATTGAATTAAATTTAGTTAATATTTTTATTTATTTTAATTATTATTTGTCTATGTGATGTCCCCTATAGAGTAAAAAAGATAATGTTCCTTTTCTTATCGTCAAATCATTAAAAGAAAAGGAAAAAAAAAAACAGAATAATTGATAGAGGTTGTAAATTGATATTTTTAATTGGCATCCAAAACTCAAAAGAAAAAATCACTTCAATCAATCTTAAAATGGAATCTAGATATTTTGAATGGAATAGTGATACCTAACTCTTAAGCCCTATTTATAATGATTTTGATTTAAAAAATAAATATCTATGACTCTGTTGGATAACAATTTCATTTTTAACTTTCTATTTTTAAAAATTGTGTTTGTTTACTTGCAATTTCTTTACTATGGTTTTCACAATTTTTAAAGAAACATTTGAATTCTTAGCTAAATTTAAAAAACAAAAACAAGTCTTTAAAAACTTTTTTTTTTGTTTTAAACTTGGCTTAGATTTGAAAAACATTTTGAAAAAGTAAATGCCAAAATAAAAAAACTCATAAGTGAAGAAATATTTATAAGCTTAATGTAATGTCTCAAGTTTAAGATTCGGATTAAGATTCGAAATCCAAATTCGGCACTTGACATGCCCCGACATTGCCTTTCATCCCCTGCGACCTAGCCACATGACTTACTTTTCTTGAACTGCTTTCGAGAGTGAAAACTGTCCCCACAAACTAACACGAGTCATTTCAGCATGTTTTGTCTTCACTCATATGCTTCCTAGGAAACTTAATTTTCAATCGGGCTTAAAATTTTAAATAACTTCCCTTTTATTTTTGAAACAATGATAGTAAAGAACTAGAAACAAAATCATTATCAAATCAATCACGATCGTGATAATGAAAATTTGTTTGGTTTTGGTTTTCAGGTGAAAGCTTGAACACAAACTTGTTAAACCCTTATATGGATTCATTAGCAGGATCAAATTTCAAAAATGGGGCAAACTTTGCAATTGTGGGATCTTCTACTCTCCCTAAATATGTTCCTTTTTCACTTAACATTCAAGTCATGCAATTTCTTCACTTTAAAGCCCGCACACTCGAACTTCTTAGTGCCAATGCTGGTATTCTTCTTCTTAACTCTATCAATAGAGATGTTATCATCATTACATTTTTTCTATTGTCATACATAAAGAACAAAGTCGATTGAGCCTTCTTGTCTCGTTTTAGGTTATGGGAGTTTGATTGATGATGACGGTTTTAGAAATGCATTGTATATGATCGACATTGGCCAAAATGACATAGCTGATTCTTTCTCCAAAAACCTTTCTTATTCCCAAGTGGTTAAGCAAATCCCATCAGTCATTTCTGAAATCAAGAATGCTGTGGAGGTGAGAGTGAATTGTTGTGATCTTTTTTAGGTTTTGATAGAATTAGTTTCCTTTTTCTGATTCTTCTTCCAATGCATCAAATATTGTTTTAGGCATTGTATGATCAAGGTGGAAGGAAGTTTTGGATACACAACACGGGGCCATTAGGTTGTTTGCCTCAAAAACTTTCATTGTTTCACACAAAAGATCTCGACCAACACGGATGCATTTTGAGCTTCAATGCTGCAGCAACATTGTTCAACACGGCATTAAGCCATTTATGCCAAGAAATGAGATATGGACTGAAAGACGCAAGTATTGTCTACGTCGATATCTACAGTATCAAGTACGATCTCATTGCCAACTCCTCATTACACGGTAAGATCAAACACCCGTCGTACATCTACTAAACAAACACAATATCAATCAACGAATCTCACATAAACAATCGTTTTTATAGGTTTTCCAGATCCTCTAATGGCGTGTTGTGGCGCTGGAGGACGTCCATACAATTACAATATTAGAGTGACATGTGGTCAACCAGGATATGAAGTTTGTCGTGAAGATTCAAAATTCATCAGTTGGGATGGAGTTCATTACACTGAAGAAGCAAACAAGATTATGGCTTCCAAAATACTTTCAAAAGCTTATTCAACTCCACCATTGCCTTTTAATTTCTTTTGCCACAATTGATTTCAACTTGTTTTTCCATTGTTGTGTTCTTTGTACTTCATTTGAGAGACTTTTGGAGGCCTCTTATATATTCTTTGCACTCTTCTCCAAAAAAGTCATTTCCACAAAAAATCAATTGGAATGTGTCTTTGAGAATCTAAAACCTAAATCCTTTGTGAGGGCCAAATACCTTCGATCTCTACCGTAGGTGCCAACACTATGGTCTCGTGTTAAATTTGTGGAGCCAAAAATAGGTTGCAAACCAAGGAGACTTGCAAGGACATCGGTGTGACATTAGGAAGAGCGTCGCGACTCCATCGAAAACATGGAAGAGGGACGCTACACAACTTGTAGCATTTCAAAGTTGTGTATTTAGTTCTACCATACATGTTTTACTAAAATCTGGAGATTACAAGAAATTCTCAACATCCACGCTACAAACTAACTTTCAATAACTTTCAATAGTCCGCATTTCTCTCCAATATAAGATAAGATAAGTTGGCTATAATCGGGACAGAACTCCTCTCTCTTAACCCACCAAAAGATTTTCATCTTTATGAGTATTTTTTTTTAAATAACAAATGAAATCCAATGCATATTTTTGGGGGGGGAAAAAAAGCAACGGATTGAGAAAATGACTACATAAGAAAGGGTGATTTTGGATTGTGAAGGTGTCCACCTTAATACACCTGTCAACATGCAGATACAAGAAAGAAAGAGCTGTCAATATCTTGTGTGTGGATCAACCCATTTTGTAACTAATTTAATTTAAATTTATAAGTTTTTTATTCTTACAAATAAAATTTACAACCAACCCACCCTGATTTAATGCTTAAACCAAAATCAACTCAAATTCATCAGATAATCAAAATATGTCTAGTAAAAGTTAAAAACGAACCTTCATAAATCTTTTGTTTTTGAAAATTAAGTTTATAAACTCTTCTTCTACCTATAAAACAAAATTTCTTTGTTTTGTTTTTTTTTAAAGAATTTTTTTTGTTTTGTTATCTACTTTTAAAATTTCAGCCAAGTTTTAAAACTTAAAAAATGTAATTTAAAAAAACTTAGGCTTGTTCTTGAAATTTTGTAAAGAATTCAAAGATTTTTTAAAAAAATAAAAAATAAAAATTGTTGTAAAGAAAGTGTGAAGAAATAAAACCATTTTTAAAAAATAGAAAAACTGAAATGAAATCGTTATCGAACCTAGAAGTTGATATTCTTTGAAAAACTAAAAAACTCTCAAAATACACCTAAGGTTAATGTTTTTTTTTTTTTTTTCAAGTTGAGAATAGATAATCCAACTTTCCAGCTATACATAAAGCTTAAAATAGACCATAAACCCTAAACTGGTAATGAATTACCAAATATTTTACATGCAAGAGAATGTGATAAGATAATAACAATGAGATGAGCTCAAAACTCAAACAAAACATTTCATTCTTGCATTGACCCTTATCTTCAACTTTCCCCTTGAAATCAATGATGGGGTTTTCAACTTTTCTCAAATTTTGCCACTCTAAATAATCAAAGGAAACTTCTTCATATGCTCAATAGAAACAGAACCCAAAAAACCAGAGCAATCTCAAAAGCATAAACAAAATGGCTAAGATGAGAGCTTTTAAATTAGAATCAAGAAAAACCAAAAGCAACCCACCATAAAACACTGTTAATTACACACAAAAAACCAAAAAAAAAATCAAAGAGACAGCTTAAGGTCAAGCCCTTTTTTTTCTTCTCCAACCTTTTCTTCTTCTTCTTCTTCTTCTTCTTCTTTTGCTTGATCTTCTTCTTGTTCTTCCTTTTGATTGCTCTGTTTTGTTGTTGAAGATGAAGCAACTGCTAATTGAAGGTTGATGTTGGATTTGTTCTTGTCATAGCCATCTTCCATGAAATCTTCTGGTTGGAACTTTGGATTCCAAACCCCTTTTGATTTTTCTTCTTGTGCTGATTCTTTTGACTTGATTCTGTCGCTCATGGCTTTGGTGTTTTGAATCAGAGCAAAGAACAGCTTCATTTTTTCCTCTTCCTCTTCATCCTCTTCTTCTTGTTGTTCATTCTCATTGTTTTGAAGTTTTCTTCTTTTTCTTCCTCCTTCCATGGCTCTGCTCCAATGGTGGAAAATGAATGAGAGAGAGAAGAGGTAGTTCAGTTTGGAATGTTGTAGACAGGGCTTTTGGCAGAGATGTTGAAATTTAATGAAACGTGGAAAAAGTAAGGATTTTTTATTTTATTATTTTTAGGACAAAATATCTATTTTGGCCCTCAATTTTGCATTTGATTCCTTTTTTGTCGTTGAATTTTTAAACTCAACAAATTTACCTTCAAGTTTTGCATTTAGTTACACGATTAGTTCTTCCATCTAAATTTTCGTTAATCTCAAATGGAAAGGTGGTGTGACACCTATTTTTTATTAAAAAATATTATTTTATTATTATTTAATTATTTTCAAATTTTTAATTAAAATATTATTTTTAATTTTATTTCTTTTTTCTTTGTCCTTTCTTCTTATTCCTTCCTCATCTTCCTCCTTTTTCTTATTAAACCCAGCCCATTGTCGCCGTCCGTTCGCTCGCCTAAACGCCATCACCATCGCTAGATCGACCGCCGCCACCTAAACGTCGTCGCCTGATCAACCGTCGCTCATCATTTCACGCACCGGCGCTGCACTGCAGTCACCGAACCGCACGCCTTTGCAGATCTTCACGTTGCTGTCAACGCCCGATCCGTGAGATCCTGCCATTTGCGCTACCCGTCGTGCAGATTTGCACCATCGTTCTTGAAAAAGGTTGCCACGGAGGGCGAGCGACGACGTAGGTAGTTGATCTGGTGACATCAATGGCGTTTGGGCATGGATGAGTGAGTAGACGACGGCGGGGGGCTGGGTTTAAGAAGAAGGAGGAGGAAGGAAGAAGAAGAAAGGAGAAGAAAAAAAAAAAAAAAAATAAATTTTTAATTAAAAATTGACAATAATTAAATAATAATAAAATAATATTTAAAAAAAAATATGTGTCACGTCACCTTTTTGTTTGGGACTAATGAAAAATTGAATGAAATGACCAACAGTGTAACTAAATGCAAAACTTGAGGGTAAGTTTGTTGAGTTTGAAAACTTAGGGATCAAAAGAAAACCAAACGCAAAATTGAGCGACCAAAAAAGTAATTTGCCCTTTTTTTTATCTTTTAATTGAGTCGATTACCATATCGTTGACTAAACATGGATTGCCAACGTACACTCAACGGTTAAGATATGTATTTTCAAAGTTTAAATATTCCTTCGTTTTTATTGTTTTAAAAAAGAAAAGAAATTACCCTAGAGATTGTTATACGTTTATTTGTTGAGATGAGAATATCTCACATCAATTAGTCTTCATTGATATAACGTATTTTTGGTGAAAAGAAAAAGTAGCTTCTTGTTTTTTCTTTTTAAGGATGGAATGTGGAGGTGAAGCTTCAAATATTCGGACATCTAGGACAAATATATAAAACTATGTTGACTTAAACTCAGTATAGATAAGGTTAATTTATAGGTTTAGTTTATAAACTTTTAAGTTGGTGTGTAATAAGTCTTTGAACCTAAAAAAATGTTTAATAGGGCTCTAAACTTTGAATTTGTGTCTAATAGGTCTTTGAATTTTAAAAATGTCTACTTGATTATTGAACTTTCAACAGGCTATATTATAAAAAGTACTACTAAACTTTGTCATTTACTTAAAAAATATTCATATTCTTTCAAAAGTTGCAATATCACCATTGGCTTTTCATAAACGTTTCAAAATTAGCCTTAGAGTAGAAAAACTGCTAGAATGTTGGATGAAAAGTCGACGTGTTTAAATATCGTTTTTTCAAATTTAATCTAGGCAAGCATTCTCGGTTAGCGTCTCATCAATTTTTCGTCAACATTCTAATGAATTTCTACAGGATCGCATGGCAACACTAGAAGTGGGTGAATAGGGTTGCTTACAAAAATTTAAAACTTTTTCGAAAGAATTAAACTATAATAGTTCAATCAAAACTAATTGAATAAGCACTCCAAAAATGCTAGAAATATAAAACAAACTTTCTAATCATGCAATCTACTCAAATAAATAATTGAACAACGTAAAGTAAAAGAGCAGAGAGGAAGAGATGACACCGAAAGTTTTTATAATGGTTCGAAAATCCCTACTCCACTCTCAAAGACACCTTCTTGGGAATTTTATGGGTGAAAATCAAATCGATTGTCACTCTTTTTACGGGTTCAAGAGTCAACCTCCAATCGATCCTTTTGCAGGTTCAAGATCCAACCTATATTGATCCTTTTAACGGGTTCAGGATCAAACCACTACAATCATTTTACCGAGTTCAGGATCAAATAACTACAAATCCTTTTTCGGGTTCAGGATTAAACTGCTAACTCAAAATTCCAAGGAGTACCCACACCTTAATACAAAACTCAATTGAAAGATGAAATTAAGACCCCACAAAAATAAAAACTCCACAAGAGTAGATACACAAGTTTGAAGCATTCAAAATTATCTAATCTGCACAAAAAGATTATAATAAAAATGGAGCTTTGAAAAATGGATAACAATGGAGTATTGAGAGAGAGCCTTTCAATAAGTTTGAGAGAGGATATATATTGAAAAGAGAGGGAAAAAGATGCTTAAATAAGGTTCAAAATGTAAATTTTGGGTCATTGGATCTAGGTTAAATAGATTAAGGGTGGAGAACATTTGGGAGGAAAATGGTAAAACAATGATTAAAAAAAATAATTTTAAAAATTGCTCCTACAATCTTAAAAAAATAGCCACATGTCGCAATTTTATTCATCCGCATCATTCTAAAATAACAATTTTTCTCAATCTTCTTTTGGCCATAACTTTCTCGTTTGACGTCCGATTTGAGCAATTCACAATGCGTTGGAATCGTCTTTTTAAGCTCTACACTATGGACACTTTAAAACACTAAAATATTAGTAATTCAAAGATTTGTTATCATCAAAATATATGGTATGATTGAAGCTCGTAAAACTAATTTCTACTCTAATGTCAATGATAATATTGCAACTTTTTAAAGAATAAGGTTATCTTTAAACAAAGGGCAAAGTTCAAGGGTTTTTTTTTTTTTTTTTTTTTAAATTTTATAATTTAACCTTTTCAATATTGTGTGTAATAAGGTTCATGACATATTCGATAACTTTTAAAATTAATGGATCTATTAAACATAAAATTGAATTTTGTGTCTAATAGGACCCTAGACTTTCAATTTTGTGTCTAATATGTTCGTAAATTTTAAAAAATGTTAATTAGGTCAAGGACACTTTAAATACAAAATTGAAAGTTCAGCACTTATTTGAAAAAAAAATTAGAAGTTTAAGAAACTATTATACTCATAATTGGAAGTTTGAGAACTTATTAGATCTACATTTTAAAACTCAGGGATCTATTACATACAAACCTAAAAATTCAGGGACTAAACTTGTAATATAATTTATAAATAATATAATAATATCATGGAAATATGAAGATAGAGAACCATTTAGTAGACTGACCATGTCATGGTTTCTATTTTTTTTACTTTGAACTTTCAATTTCATCAAATTGTACAATAAATTTTGATAAGTGTTGTAATAGTTACCTTAAACTTGAATAATTATTACAATTTTTATCTGAAAAATCATTAATGAAAATCTTCCCACATGTATTGAATGAATATAAAATATATCTACTACGAATTTAAAGAAGCTTCCCAGAAAAACAATACTAGAATTGGATACTTGTTGAAATTTGTGAGCTTTGAAATTTTTATTATATCATCTTTGTGCACTTATCAAATTTAATTTTGTGCAAGACTTTATTTTTGTTTAAAGTAGTGAGCTTTGAGAGATTATTTACTTTATGGATTAATTTAGTAGAAACTGAATGCAACAAATATTTAAGTTTTTTTTTTCTTAACAATATGTGGGAATAAAAGTTCGAACTTTTGGCACTTTAGTTAGAGTTATAATGTCTTAGTCAGTTTTTTTTTTTTTTGAGTACAATAGGGGTTAGGGGATTCGAACTACAGATCTCGTGGTCGTTAACACATTCAATATGCCAGTTGAGCTATACTCTCTTAGACATAATGTCTTAATCAGTTGAACTATGTTCAGGTTGACAACACATTTAAGTTTAGAATTCTAATCGATGAAATTAGAAGTTTATGATGAAGATTAATACAAAACATCAAATTTAAGAGTAAAAATTGATTTTTTTTTCCTTTTAAATCATACGTTCCTTTTAGTTATTTTATTTTTCGAGACGTATACATAATTGTATATCGTTTTGAAGTGGAAAAAAATATAGATAAGTGAGAACAAAATCTCTGTTGATACAAAGCTTTTTAAGTCAAATAAAAAGCGAAACCATGTCGGCTTAAAGGATTACCTCATTTTAACTTTGATTAATTGTACTTAAAAAAAAAAAAAAAAAAAAAAAAAACTTTGATTAATGGGTGTGGTGTGGACCCACAAATAATTTCTGTCCTCTTGGGGACATGGGGTATATAATATAATATTTTTATGCTTTAAAATTCACGGTTCAAAAAAAAAGTGGGGTTGATTTTTTTTTTTTTTTTCCATATATGTAGAGGGAGATTCGAACCTCTAATTTCTTAGTCGAAGATATAAGTTTTATGCCAATTAAACTATTCTCATATTGGCGGGGTTAAATTATTTTTATTTTTTTATTGAACTGAATCTCCTATGTAATAAAAAATAGGCTTACTATCACCTTCCATTAAACAATAAAAATATATTTTTTAAATTAAAAAAGTTAATATTAAAAAAAAATTGAATTTGGTTTTTATGTTTGGTTTGAGGTCATCTTTTTCCAAATGATCCACTCAACAATAATTTTAAATATGATTTCTTTTATGAATAGAAACAGTGTAGGTATGGTTTTTTTGGAACAAAAAATTCAATTCCAAAAAAAAACACGGCTTTTTTTTTATTTTTATTAATATTGTAGATTTTCAAACTTATTATAAAAATATTGTATTTTTCAAACTATTTATATTAATATTGTTATTTTAATGGTGTGAAGGATGATCGTCTCTTGAGGAAACAATCATTTGTGCGCGGGAGGAAGAGACGACCATCTATACGCGGCTTGATAGTTGTCTCTTCAAGAGACGACCATCCTCCTGCGTATAGATGGTCGTCTAGATTTTAAAAAAAAAAAATAGGTGGATGGTCGTCTCTTCAAGAGACTCAAAATCACAAATTTTTTAATAATTATGCCAGTTGGCATATTGGTCAGTTGAAAACTGCGTGTTTCACAATGCTCGAACCTAAGTCCCTTATGTTTTAGAGTGATCAACTGACCAATATACCAACTGGCATAATTATTAAAAATTTTGTGATGGTCGTCTCTAGAGACGACCATCCACCTATTTGTTTTTCCATACGACATGGTCGTCTCTAAGAGACGACTATCCTCCTGCGCTTGGATGGTCCTCCACTCCATTAAAACAACAATATTAATATAAATAATTTAGAAAATACAATATTTTTATAATAAGTTTGAAAATCCACAATATTAATAAAAAAAAATCCAAAAATTCCCCATCATTTCAACTTGAAATTTCAAACCCTAGGACACATAAAAGAAAATTTAAATCCAATTTCAACCCTTTAGCATTTTTCCATTTTGATCTCTAAATTTTAAAAATGTCTATTTTAATCTTTCAACTATCAATTTTTCAAAATACTTACTTTAGCCCTTGAATTTTTAAATAATAATAATAATTATTATTATTTGAATTCAACAACATGTAGGAGTGAGATATTCGAATTTCTGATTTCTTGGTTGATGATATATGTTTTAACCAATTGAGCTATACTTAGGTTGACTTAACTTGCTTCAACTAATCTATATAAATTCACTACATGTTCACTTTAATACATTAATACACGTATTCAAAGCTACCCTACCATTTGTTAAAAACAAATAAAGATAAAGATCAAAATACGCATTTTTTTTAAAAGGTTTAAATCCTAATTTGGTTCTTGAACTTTCAAAATGTTATTTTAGCCCTCAAACTTTCATGTTTGTTCCATTCTAGTTTCTAAATTTTTAAAGTGTCTATTTTAATCCTCAAACTTTAGAAAATTAAACATTTTGATCCATACTTTTACTTGTCTTTTACCAAATTGATAGACATAGTTTTGAAAATGTATATATTAACATACTAATGTGAGCATGTATTCATACCATATATGATGAAGTTGAATACTAGATAAATGAATATTAGATGATAAAATAATATACCAAAAATCAAAACTATTACTTATTAAAAGTTAAGGGGCAAATAGACATTTCAAAAATTCATAAACAAAAAATTGTTACTTTTTAAACTTAGAGACTAAGACAGACATTTTGATAGTTTAAGGAGCGAACTTTTATTAAAATTTAGTGACTAAACTAGACACAAAAGAAAGTTAAAAAAGTTATAAGAACCAAAATATAAATATCTTCAAATCTAAAAGAAATCCTGATTTGACCCCAAATTAAACAGTGATTTAATGTCTGTCTGGATCATGGGCATTCTATTCCCTTAATTTCCACCCAATTTCCTGGCGGCCTGTTTTTGATTTGTTGACTGGAACACTCAAGTCTTCGTGGATCCTACACTCTCTGTATGGCTGCCACTGATGAAGCATATACTTCAAAAGGATTAGATAAAACCAAAAACACTAGTACAAGCAATCAATTACCTGGGTCCAGATTCTTCTTCTTCTTGATTTCTGCTCCAACTTTTTGTTTGACATCCGTAAGTATCCGAGTCAGCTTGCTCGCAACTCAACTATTCTCATGGGACAACTACTTGACTTGATTACATTTGATTGCCAAGATAACTTATAAGATATTAAATCCTAGTGCTCTTCTTATTCTTGATTTCTGCTACAATTTGACATCATGTAACTGGGTTAAGATCATTCCCTGTGCCAATCATTCTGTATTGAAAAATACAAACATAAATATACAGAGGGAAACAGTTTCTTCCCTTTCAGAATAACTTAGGTGCAATCAGTCTGTTTATATGGTACGGTATATACTCATGTTCTTCCATCACGTGTTAAACCAATGGCAAATTAATTCTATGCAAGATCACAAGGAACTAAGCTGAGAATTAAAACCAGCAGTTGCATCATCATGTGGTTCTACTGGGTTGAAATTTTATGTCCAAGGCTCTGCATCAACGGATTGAAGTAGTTGGATGATGAATGTAATGATTCAACCATGTGGCAAATCTTATGTGCCTGTTACTTGGTGAGAGAGCTTGCTACAGAGAGATGTTCTGTTGCTTACTCCTCGATCCATCGGACCCCGTGTTTTGCCCAAAGATAATAAGATCCGATTGGACCTCTGCCGCCGAACTCGTAAAGTTCTGGCTTTATGTTGTTCTTGTTGATTTCGTTCAGGATTGGAGTTAGGATGTTCCACGCGACTGCGAGTTCATCACTTCTCATGAACAGATAGCTATCCCCATCAATGACATCAAGGAGAAGATGCTCATACGAATCAGGCACGTCCACGTTGTACCTACATTAAGGGAGAAAAGTAAAATGGATAAGAGAGAATAAAACAATATCTACATCAAAACCATGCTGCAACTAGCAATCACAAAGGACAATATTTCAAATTCATGAAGCACGGACGCACTTGTCTTTGTAAAGCAAATTGAGCTCTGGAGAATCCAATCGCAACCCCAATCCAGGAACCTTGTTATTAACTCTGACAAGAATAGCCTCTTCAGGAACATCACGCAAAATAATCTCGTTCGTTGCGGATTCACTATTATACCCAATGTACTCGCGATATATGTTCCCTGGAACCTGGCGAAATTGTATACGGATCTCTACACTGCAATTTAGAGCAATTCTCCATCAAGGATATAGATATTTCAAAATTAGTGGTGGTGGACCAATTCTACTAGTTGACTTGTAAGAATAAACCAATCTCAAATCAGAATGCATGTTAAGCAGAGAACATGAAGTATAATTATCATTATGATCATACCAGGGATTTTAAGTTGTCATTATCTGGAAACTTTTCCTTGTGTTCAAAACTAGCTCTGATAAGAATAAGATTTCCTATAATGGTTTGAGCCAACATAGCTAGGCCCTTATTATTTACTTGAAACTGAGGTTGATATTTCAACTCTTAAGTTCTCCTTCCTTTCAAATTTTTGGTTCTTAATTTTCCTCCACCAGTGGTCCTTTTCTCCTATTTGTCATTCCCCTCTTATCAGTAAGTTCCCATGGATGCATGAGTACTAACCAAAACAAAAAAACAAAAAAAAGATCAATTACATTATCATATAATGTAGCAGATTATATGGGATGGCAACTATTAGTGGTCCTTTCTTCTTGTATAAGTTTGTCACAGTCCTACATCTTTCTGATATGCAATAGTCTTACCAAAGAAGAATTTACCAGTGTTTGATTAGTCCCAACCCAGATTTGATCAAAAAAGGGACACCATCCCAGCGTGCATTGTCAATGTACAAAGCACCAGCAAAATATGTCGGGGTCAGATTATCGAGAAAAAGGTCAACTTTGTCCTTAGTACTAGATTTGTACTGTCCAAGAACAACATCACTGGGTTCCAGTGGGCGAATGGATCTCAACAGCTTGACCTGGAGAGAACCTGTTAATTACATTGCACCATGCAAAAAAACTGTCTTGAAGAGTCTATATTTACCTTCTCATTTCGAATGGCTTCACCATCAAGACTAATGGGCGGTTCCATGGCAAGTAATGCTATTGTTTGTAGTATATGGCTGTGTATTATGTCTCCAATGATCCCGCCACCATCCAAAAATCTGCATGGAAGGAACTGAATACTTGTAGAGAATCCTGTAACAATAATTCAAGACAACAGTAAAACAAGTGAACTGCCAAGTAACCTTTTTGTTTGAACTCCAAGTTCTTCTGACAAAATGACCTGTAATATTTTGGAATTTGTTTAGTGAGTATTGAGTGTGAAAGGACTAGAATTTGCTGCTTTATAGAAATGTGTACCTGTACACTGCTTATGAATGTACGACTCCATAGTGGCTGAAAAACTAAATTAGCAAACCTTAAAACTGTAAGGTTTTCAATAAGATTCTTCCCTAGAAGATGATCAATCCTGAAATATGATGGTTTAAAATTAAGTTACTAGCTGAAATCTGAAATAACGTAAGAAATATGCACAAAACAGGGTTTAGTTTGAACTCAGATTGTGCAAGTTCAGGCCATTATGTGCAATATTGGTGACATGAAAGAACAAATACTGAGAACACACCTGTAAATTTGCTTTTCCTCAAATTGAGAAAGAAGAGATTTTGTTAAAAAATGAGATGACGTCATGTCAAAGCCAAAAGGTTTCTCAATGATAACACGATTCCAACCATTTTTCGTTTGAGCTTTGCTAGAGAGAGAGCTTGCAACATCTAGAAGGGCATTTTGTGGCACAGAAAGGTAAAATATCCTGTTAGCTTTGGAATACCCCTGCAGTATGTCAATTATTTTATATTCATTAATCAAAGATCTCAGTTGCATATTGAAACATGGAACATAAGAGAATGCAATAAAAAGAAAAAAAAAATTCTTAAATCAGTCAGTGGCCCCATATAACCACCTCAATCTGCTCCATCAGGAAATTGAGCTTGGACATGCCCTTAATGTTGTCATAACCTCCATTTACATGGAATGTTCTACTCAGAAAAGCATCCATTTTATCTCTGCAATTTTGTCTACAAAGAAACAAAATATTCATTTCACCAAAATTATGTTACTAGTTGTGAAACACAATGCATTTGGTTTACATTCACGAAGTGACAGAAAAATCGACAAAATTCTGTGCATTTAACTTCACTAATTGTCAGCTCCAAAAAAGTTCCAGTTTATGCAGTTGGCAATCACCTGATTCAGCACAAACATTGCTTTTTAAAGTATGAAAGTCTGTTTTACTATAGAAATCAAGCCTTATCCACCGCATGCTTGAGCTTCATTGTTTTTTCCCCTTTCAGTGGTTGGTATAACTTCAAGTTGAACAATCACTAAGACAGCAGTAACAACTCAAGACATTTATAGTGTCCTACTCGAGATGCCTTTTACATCATTAATCAGACATGCAGATTAGATTAGGTTTTGAATTCCACTTTTCTGAAAAATGATATCATAGAATTAAATTTTTACATATTAAATACTTGACAATAGAAAATATAAACAGATTATCCAGGAGATAATTCAGAAACATACTGGTGATCAATGCGGCAAGTTAAAGTGGCAGATATAATAGACCGCAGTTCTTCATCTGTTATATTCTTTCTTGAATAACCAAAAATGCCAACATTCTGCAACCATGGAATATCAGAACAGCTATAAATAAACCTTGTGTTCACATAGATATCAAACTAAGAGATGCAATCTCCATTCAATTTATATTTTTGCACAAGAATCTCCATTCAATTTCTTGAGGTAGATCTCTTCAATAACCTGGAATATGTTAATTCCCAGTGAAAATAATCAATACGCATACCATTCTCAACAATATTGGACATGGCATGCTACTTAGACTAACAAGTGATGTTCCAAAGGGTAGCACAACGGAGCAGGCCAAAAACAATTGATGGAATAAATGGGTGGAATACATTTTAAACCGAGCATTTGGAAATGAATAAAATATAAGTAAAGAGACATCATAGAGTACAGTACACGAGATATAAGAAACTAGGAAATCTATATTTATAACATATATATGAATATCACCATACCTCAGGAAGAAAGCCACTATAATACAGAGCAAACAGAGCTGGGAAAATTTTTCTTGTTGCTAGCTCACCAGTAGCTCCAATGACAGCAATACAGAGCGACGGTACTTTTTCATCCCCAATGATGTAGTTTGACGTAAGTGACTGAGGCAAAGATCCAGAAGACCTGGAGGAGTTTTCAACATCCACTGAAGCATGAGATTGCAGATTCTCAGATGCTTCAGAATGTGTAGCTGCTTTAGTTGCTTCTGAATTGGAATCTGTTGAATCAAGATACTTAGTTTACCAAAACTATAACAAATATTAGAGCAAAAAAAAAGGTAAATGACAGAATGGAAGGCATCCACATTTGACTAACCACTGGAAAAGCTAGATTCTGGAACTTGCTGTGCATGTGACAAAGTTTCCTCAGACGGTTTTTCAAACTCATCTCCTTTATGATTTTTTATAGTCTTGAACTTCTGTGATGGTACTGATTTCCCATTATGTTGCAGAACGTTTAGACTCTCACTTATCCAGAGCTTTAAGCCACGAAATATTTGGCAGAAATTGGAAGCTCTTCCTGATCGTAAGCTATTTGGCACAATCTAAATCCACCATTAAACAAAAAGACACCCACTACTAAGTTTAGAAAAAAGAAGTTTGTTTAAAATATTAGACCATCCTATCATAAAGGGTAGAGACACATAGATAGAGAAAGAAAGAGAAACCCCCCAATTTTTTAATGACTCTTCACAAAATCACCATAACCTTCTCTCTACGAATTCCTGCTCCCACTCCACTCTCTTTGAATCTCACCATATGATCAACAAACTGATAGATGTTCACATTTCATCTTGTTATGGGGAATAAACCTATCCTCTTACCGTGATCACTTATTTCGCTACTTGAATTAACATATTGTAAAGAAGATCCTTCAACTGTTCCAACAAATTACGTAGTTTAATCACCACTTTTCGGTTTCAGTTCCAAAATATATTTTGGAATTCTAATACTCTAGACTCTTCATTGAGATCAACCAACTAGGAAGCACAATTCCGAGTGAGAAACTGAACATGAATTGAAGATGCAGTAGTGAGAGTAAAGGATTATAAAACACTCACATGGTAGCTACGGTGGGGGATTCTACGGCCATTGGAGCAAAGAGGAATAGTCCCTGGAGGAGCCGAGAAAGTTGAAAGTGACATTGAAACTTTTCGCTTTGTTTTTCGAAATGGTTTGATATCGGAACTCTCTCTCCTCCTCCTGCGTTTAGCCGGCCATGGTAGGGAACTCGAAGACGATTGCATCTCTCGAACCATGGTTCTGGCTACAGGAGATTGTCACCCACTGGCCCAAGAAGATAAGCCCAGGCCCAACTGACTTTAAAATGTGTAAAATGTAGGCCCAACGTAATATTTGGGTTTGGACTTTGGACCATCTATGCCAAACTTTTCAGTTCATGAACCTAGTTGGCTATGATCTCGTTTTGTTCTTGGTTGGATGCTTGTTGATTATGTTTCACTGGTTTGAAGTCTCTGTCATGTTTAATTGGTGTACCATTACACTAGGATTAATTTCTAGCTTGTCTTCATGTGATCAAACGAATAGGTCTGCATTGCTCTCGAGAAAACCGATGATTCTCATAGTTATGTATTTTTAGCCCTTCAAACTTGAGTTGTTTGAGAAAATTCATGCTCAAATGTCCATAATTCTTAGCAAAGTGACATGAGAATGAGCCAAATCAGTAAAACTACTTTTGTGTGATGAGAATTCTAAACTAAGTAGAAAAGAGTTGACACTCACTGATTTTTTGTGATTCTGTGCAGGAAAATGGACAATTGTGAAAATCGATTGCAATTACAATTTTACCTAGCAGACAGAATTCCTGAAAATTTGGAGATTCGATTTTGCATAGATAATTCGAAGATATTCACCTAGATTCACGATTTTAAAGGCTCGATTCTTTCCATAAACATATTTTGTGCAAACTCTAGCTATTGGAGTCTATAAATAGAGGAGAAACACCACTAAGAAGTCATGCATAAGGAGAGGAAGAGAGATCCATTCCCCACGCCAAAGTTACTACTTTCTACGTTTTTGTTGATCGATTTTCTATCAAAGTCCCATTCAAAAGTCTTGGATTGTTGCAATCCAATTCTCATTGACAAAGGTTGAATCGGGTTAGATCGAGATTGGTCTAGAGTTCCTTTTCTTCAAGTCTCGATTTTTCCTTGTTGTTTTCGACTTTTGTTTTCAGTTTTGTTTCTGCACTTTAGTTTTTAGTTTTTTTCTTTCTTTGTTCTAGAACTCAAGTTAGTGTATTTTCATTCTTTTTTTGCAAGTGTTCAATTTTAATAAAGTTGAGTGTTCTTTTCTTTAAGTTGGTTTTTTTTTTCTTTACTGCACTTTGAATTCTAGATTATGGTGTTCCTAGTCTTTAGTTGAGTTTTTATTCTTCAGTTTAGTAAGAATTTTTCTTTATTTCCAGTATTGTTAAGTTCTTTTCTTAATATGAGCTAAGTCTGTCTTAGGGATTCGAATATGTGGATGTCTTAAGAAAGGAGGCTTGACCTGATATGTAAAAGTAATTTTGCTTGATTCCATAACATTGTTTTCTTTTATTGATTTAAATTCTTATTGTAAGTCTAACTTGATCACCTAAGTTAACATACAAAAATAGAGTTCAATACTGAAACGGTTAGACGAGAGTTGGTTTTTATAAAAGCAATAGAGGAAAAGAGCTTAGACATAAACCTTTGTTTTTGACCCTAGACATCCGACAAAACCTCTCAAATAAAAAAGGTTGTGTTTTTATTTAACTAAGTTGGTATTAGCCGTAAACATATCAGTTTAATCGCTTAGACTTCTAAAGATGTTTTCATTAAGGTCGAATAAGAGTTGAACCTGATTTACTTTGCTTTGGTGTTTGAGTCATGATTGCAATTGCAAGTTAGACCACAATTCCATTCAAAGGGACATGATCATGTTTGAATCCCTTGTTTTTATCATTGTTACTTTTCTTTTTAGCAAGCATACAACCTTCCCAACTTTCTTTATATTGGTTACTGAGGTTGCATTGTGAGAACATCTTTGCTTATATTTTGAATTTTTTTTGTATCCGTTCTCTGTGGGATCAATACTTTGAAGTACTTCCAACTTACTACTTTTTTGACAGTGTAAACTGGCACTAGAATGAGAGTTTTTTTTCTGATTAAAAGTTTTCTGTTATAGCCCATATATTTTCAGTCGATCAAGAACTTATCAGGCTTTCCCTTTGTTCAACCCCAGTTTAGTCCCAATGTTTACTCATCTATTCTCAAATGTGAATAGGATGGATTCTAATTCTTTCACGCCTCTTTGGTCGGTCTTGAACCCTGTTGGCCGAGGTACTAGTCATTATTCTCTGAGCATTCGTTTCGATTAGTATTGGTTCTCAAAAAGAATACTTGGGTCGTCCTTGGTCTTCTTATCAAATACTAGGTTTGACCTCGACCATGGCTGGTGTGGCTATACTGACTTACTTGCAGTCTATTTCATTGATTCGCACCTAGGATTAGCTTTTCCTTTGACTTATGATAAAGAGCATATGATTTGCCTATGTCTTTTTTCATCGAGCTTTTTCATTTGGCAGGATCACGTTCTCATGTTGACGACTAAGGAGTCAATTAGTCTTGTCTTTTTTTGTAAAATTGAAGGCACCTTCAAATTTGTGGCGCTCTTTAACTAAGTTGGTCGGGTCATCCTTGTTGCTTTTGTCTTCGACACCTTTTCTCTTGTTTGTTGTTCCCTGAATCTCCATGGGTATTGCTATATTTTCCTCGAGTCTCTCCTCTTTTAGGAGAGGCCGAGGTGACCTCATTGGAGGTGAGCAAGGCATAGTGATTTAAATGGTTTTCTCCCACATTCAATCTTTCTTCGACGCTCTGGGCTGGAGTTGTCTCTGTCTAGAATATGTGATATAAAATCAAAGGCACTGAAAAAGCTCTAATACCAAAGGATGTATTCAATCCTACTACAAGTAGCTTATGCAACCCTTCTAAACACACATAGTAACACCTAGTACACACACAAAGAATCACTCAACGAGAAGAAAAAAGGACTTGTAACTACCCTAAACCTTAGATAGACTACACACGAAATGGAAACGAGCAACGCCATCTATGCTCGAAATGTCAACAACATAACGTAACTAGAAGGAAACTAAAAATTTTCCAAGGACCTAAAAAAGACAGAAAAATACTTTTATACTTTGAGGAACCACTCAGCATCCGCCAAACTACTAGAAACAAGCTAAGTTCAACAACAATAGACACAAGTGCAAGGTATCCTATTGAATAGGAGGCAATAGAAGTTTCATATATACAAGCCAACTACAACACACACCGCCAAAGTGAAGGGAATAATTGAATTAAACCCACAGCGGAAGCATAGGAATCATCTTTGATTTATTTAGAATTAAACTAAAATACAAAGGTTAAGCAATAAATACCTTGAAAATAATATTATGGAGAATATTCTGGCGGATCTTTATCTTTTCCACAAAGTCTTCCTGGCTATGACTTGAACACAGGACCAAGGCTTGTGGGAGCCTCTTGAAAGAAAATCCCCAAGGGATTTGAGAGGAAGAAGTCTAGAGAGAATTCTCTAATTCTCTCTATTGAGGAGATGTGTGTTGTGAAGAATGGCTCAACCCAAGGGTCCTATTTATAGAGACCAAGGGAAAATCTTTGCCATAATTAAAATATTATATTTTAATATCTAATATATTAAAATATATCTTATATTTATTTGAATCTCATTCAAATCTCCTACGATATTTATCTATTTGAATCTTATTCAAATTCTATAAATATCTTTTATTTAATATATCAAATATATATTAATTATTTTAATATTTAATGTATCAAATACAATAAATATATTTTCCTCTTTTATATTTAATATATCTAATATATTAAATATTAATTTGAACACTTCAAATTTTTCTTTCAACTAAATTGATCTTTTTAGTGTTTCTATGAGCTAGCAAGGGGACCTTATGGACCTACAGATTATAAGCTCCAATGATACAAAATTAATTAATTAAACTGTTTAATTAATCAATGTTCATTCATTAATTCTAGGGTCACTCCACTATAGACCTAAAGTTGCACTCTTATGCACTGTAGGACAAGTTATGTCCATTGATATAATCACTACATGCAAGTCGATCTTTCACGAGTTGTTCGTAATTATAGCTGGGTCAAAAGTCCGTTTTACCCCTGTAATTACATCTTGCACCTTAAGTACCACTGATCCTCTAATGAACAATCTGTTTATAATCTAATTATAAACTAAGTCCCTTTCGAGCCAGTGAGAGGGTGGGAGCCCCCTTGTTCAAGTCCCGAAATTAGCACTTAAGGGAACTACTCATCTACTTACCCTATATGGGAAGGAGTGAATTCCATCTTGTGAGATTATGTTCCCAGCTCCCTATTTGGTCAAGTCCCCAAAATGGTAGGCATATTGAATCGGCTACAAAAGCCACTCTCACCCATGCAAATCAAAGGACATGCCCTCACAGGCAGGAGTTCATAACTCACCCAGGATTAAGATCGAGCGCATATGATCATCCTTATGAAATGTTAATCTTCTCAATTAACGGATTTATAAAGAGAGATTAAATATTTCGTGGTCCAGTCTTATACAAACTCATTGTATAAGATACCCCCACTCACATGTCTCCACATGAATGATTTGGATCAAATCATTTGTAACTATTACAAAGTGGGTCATATCAATAGTGTTACCAGGATAAGGCACCCAACCTTATCCATATACTATGACCCTTTAGGTTATTTCTTGAACATGTAACTGTGTTGGGATTTATGCCCTAAAGCCTCGTAATTAATAATTTTGATTATTTTATTTGCAATATAATATTATCCATTATATGAAAAATCTAAGGTTATTAGTGTAATCTTGAACAGTATGTGGTTGACATACGGGAGGGTCATGTTTAAGAAATAACCTAAAGGGTCATAGTTATGGATAAGGTTGGGTGTCTTATCCTCGTAACACTATTGATACGACCCACTTTGTAATAGTTACAAATGATTTGATCAAAATCATTCATGTGGAGACATGTGAGTGGGGGTATCTTATACAATGAGTTTGTATAAGACATGACTACGAAATATTTAATCTCTCTTTATAAATCTGTTAATTAAGAATATTAATATTTCATCAGGATGATCATATGCGACTCAATCTTAATCCTAAGTGAGTTATGAACTCCTGCATGTGAGGGCTTGTCCATTGATTTGTATGGGTGAGAGTGGCTTTTGTAGCCGATTCAATAAGCTTACCATTTTGGGGACTTGACCAAATAGGGAGCTGGGAACATAATCTCACAAGATGGAATTCACTCATTCCCATATAGGGTAAGTAGATGAGTAGTTCCCTTAAGTGTTGATTTCGGGACTTGAACAATGAGGCCCCATCCTCTCACTGGCCCAAGAGGTACTTAGTTTATGGTTGGATTATAAACAAATTGTTCATTAGAGGATCAGTGGTACTTGAGTTGCAAGATGTAATTATAGAGGTAAAACAGACTTTTGACCCAACTGTAATTACGAATAACTTGTGAAGGATCGACTTGCATGTAGTGATTATATCCATGGATACAACTTGTCCTGCAATGCATAAGAGTGCAACTCTAGGTCTATAGTGGAGTGACCCTAGAGTTAATGAATGAAAATTCATTAGTTATAATTAGTTAAAGAGTTTAATTAATGAATTTTATATCATTGGAGCTTATAATCTATAGGTCCATAAGATCCCCTTGCTAGCTTATAGTAACACTAAAAGATCAATTTAGTTGAAAGAAAAATTTGAAATGTTCAAATTAATATTTAATTTGAAGTGTTCAAATTAATATTAAATATATTAAATATAAAAGAGAAAAATATATTTATAGTATTTGATACATTAAATATTAAAATAATTAATGTATATTAGATACGTTAAATAAACGATATTTATAAAATTTGAATAAGATTCAAATAAATAAATATCATATGAGATTTGAATGAGATTCAAATAAGTATAAGATATATTTTAATATATTAGATATTAAAATATAATATTTTAATTATGGCAAAGATTTGCCCTTGGTCTCTATAAATAGGACCCTTGGGTTAAGCCATTAGACATAACACACATCTCCTCAATAGAGAATTA
The DNA here is from genome assembly GCA_033996785.1 of Trichosanthes truncata. Classification (NCBI taxonomy): domain Eukaryota; kingdom Viridiplantae; phylum Streptophyta; class Magnoliopsida; order Cucurbitales; family Cucurbitaceae; genus Trichosanthes; species Trichosanthes truncata. The sequence goes on along the minus strand of JAWPNB010000004.1, from coordinate 36,777,534 downwards.
GATAATTTTCTCTAAACCTCTTATTCTGCAATTCCTTGTGGATTTTCTTTGAAGAGGCTCCTAGCCTTAGATCTATATTCGAGTCATAGCCAGGAAGACTTTGTGAAGGAAATAGAGACTCGTTAGAAATATCTCCATATTTACTCCAAGTAAGTTTGCTTAATCTTATTTTTTAGTTTAATTTTAAATAAAATCAAAGACGATCTAATGCTTCCACTGCGGAGTGAAACGTTCATTCATTCACTGCAAAGACACAAAACACAGTAGCAAGGGTGAGTATAAATATACTCAGTAAGCAGCCCACTTCAAGAGAAGAACCAAAGTTCTAACTTAAACAACAAACGATCCTGCCCCAGTTCACCAACTCTTCCTCATTCTCGAACGCTCTCAACACTCAACTAAGCATCTGCTCACCTCACCTGATCCCTCACACTTTATTTAAGAGTCATGCAACCTATCTGCGGGGTACCGTCTCCCCTTAAGATAGCCTAACACAATGAAGGAACGTAGCCCTCATGCTCGATATAGTGGGGATTCGCCCCTACACTAGCACACATCATGAAGGAAAACAACTCTCATACTAAATACAGTGGGGATTCGCCCCTAAGCTAGCACACAAAATGATGGAAAATAACCCTCATACTAAATACAATAGGGATTCGCCCCTAAGCTGGCACACAACATGAAGAAAAGCAACCTTCAAGCCAAACACATCTCACAACAACCTAGGAAGCATGCTCATATGGGGAAAGGTAAATGATGCTAACCCAACAACCCTTATTCTCACTCGCAACATACATAGAACGCCGAGGGATATATTACCATGCCTAGCCACTCAACAGGTTAAACCCTCTCCAACAAATCTAACCCATAGTTCTCAAGCATAACCGAAAATATGAACACAACAACAAACACCTGTAGGTAGACATGGTTCAGGTACAATCTCAAAACAACCACTCACCAACTATGCCTCTTACATATTCAAGCAAATACATCACATAAGCGTTCAAGTAATCATGCTCTATTCACACTTGAACCAAGCAAGGCTCGCCTATATTTTTCACGAACACAACCTTTAACAAGTTGGTTCAATTGGCTATTTACCTTATAGTCCAGAACGAAGGCAATTGATTGGTGCTTTTCGCTACAACACGCAAGTGCACGTGATCGAAGTAATAAAGAAACTGGAAGTATTCCAAAGTATTGTACCCAAGGGAACGGGTTTTAACAAAATCTACTGAGACGACACAAAATTGTTTGCAAATTACAATTGTGGTAACCAATGGTGTAAAAACAAATGATTGAGAGTTTGGGATGTTAAGAAAAATAAGTGAAAAATCAATCAGTAAAATAGAGATTCAAGTGATTCAAGCACCTTTGGAAAAATGCTATTCAAATGCAATTGCAATCATAGCTAATATGTGAAAACTAAGTAAACCGAGTTCAACTCCTATTCAATTTTGATTCAAAATCTTTAGGAGACTAAGTGATTAAACCTATGTGTCTATGGCTAATCTAACTTAGATACTTTCGCACACAACTTTAGTGGTTTTGGAGTCTCGCCCTATGTCTAGGGTCGATGTTCAGAACTTATTTCTAAGCCTTTTCCTCCATTGCTTTTGTGACATTGGCTTTCCCTTAACTCTTTCGATATTAAGTTCAAGCTTGACAAACAATCACTAGTTGACCGACTAGGTTTACCCAAATCTAAACTCAACAAAAGCAAACAAAGTTCACATGCTAGCTAGATTGATCATGCTTTAGAGCTTTTACATTTTCCCTTAGGGCTTTCACCAACTTGAACCCCTAAAGAAAATTTAGCTCATTATGGAAGAATTGAAAATCAAAATTTACTTGCCATAAGATTCCTAATTAATAAAACTAAATAAGGGAAATAACTTTAAAGTACTGATTTGAAATTTCTTAAGGAAAACCAAAATATCTAATTAATCTAAAATCTTAAGTCTCCTTGAAGGGAGTTAAATACCATGCTGAATTTAAATCAGAATTCTCATTCATGAAGCTACTGGAAAATTGAACTTTAGTGGAGATAAAAAAAATATCCAGAACTTGAATAAGCTTTTAGAAGGAAATTGTAATCTAAAATACAATCATTCAATCAATTGTGCAACAAATAGAAAAATGGAATGAAACCAAGACTAATTCTATGACTCAAAACTGAACAAAAATTGAACAATTAAAACATAACCTACTTGCAGAAATAAAATTGACAAAAACAGAGTATCGATACTAATGAGAGTTCCTTGCTTTGATCGATCCAAAGACTCATTCAAGGGCAAATGGATCTTCACCTCCTCTAAATTTTGTTGAGGAGGGACCAACCTCGGAAGTTACAGAGAAAAAGATGAAGAGAAAACTGCTGTAAATGACAGAAAAACGTGAATTACAGACTGTGGGCGAGTAGCTGAAAAACCCAGCCACGTTTTGGATCGTTTTCCTCATTTTTATAGGCATTGAGGGCTAGGGTTTCCATATTTGTGCTCCTTCAATCATGGGTCAATGTTTGGGCATGAGATTAGGCTGAAAATTCTCCAAAAATTGAGCAAATCCCGTAGATTTTAGTGTTTTCCCCAAATTCCCGCAACTTCCAGAAATTCCAGAAATGCAATTGCATTTCAATTACATTTCTGTTGCATTATTTTTCAGCTCTACCAAAATTTTCCAGAAATGCAATTGCATTTTCACCAACTTTTTTGGGCTGAAAAGTCTCCTAGAATCGAGCCAAACGCCGTGGGTTTTGGAGCATTTTCGTGATTTTCACAATAAATTGATATGTCTAGAAAATGCAATTGCATTGTAATTGCATTTTCCCTCTTGTTCACCACCTTGCTTTCTCAAGGAAATGCAATTGCATTTCATTTGCATTTTCTTCATTTCTTCAAATCTGCACAAAACAACAATTTTAGCCAACTTTCTTGTATCTTTTCAACTTAATTCTTCTTTTTCCATATTCCGACAAGCTTGCATGAATATATCTTATGAATGCTATTTTTAGCTTGCTTGGTAATCAATAAAGCATACAAAAATGACAAAAATAACTTAGTTCAGGGTTAAATAATCCTCATAAATAAGAATTATCAGCAACCAACTTCTCCCTCTTTTAGAAAGTTGCTAGCGGCATATAGCCCTAAGCAGTTCATTCCAATGCTAATCCCCTAAACACGTTAGGAACCAATATAGTCATTACTCTCCCATCTACATCCAGGGCCAACTAAACATGTTAAACACAACCAATTGTCCTGAACCATTCTAAACACAAGAAACATGAGTAATGGCCCTGAACATCGTATACTTTTAAGGCGGTCTAAATTTCCTACCCAACGAGTCAAGCATCCTGCATGCAGTCAACTCATCCAACATCTCAAGAAACTAAACTCCAGCTAACCATTAGAGCGTTTTAGGCATACTGTACTCAGACAACATTCAACCATCCCAAGTAGACATTACTTAACTATTTAGTCTAATAGCTCAAGCACTCTGAATTCTACAGCTTAACCAAGCATCTTTTACAATCCAAACATTTGTGCACATTTAGTGTAAATCAATAACTCATGTATTCGTACTTATAGAGAAACCATAATAAGATTCATGGACATTGCAAACCAATCACAATCAGTGATCATGTTGGGATTTATGCCATATAGTCTCGTAATTAATGATTTATTTAATTATTAATAATAATTTTGATTATTTTATTTGCAATATAATATTCTCCATTATATGAAAAATCCAATGTTATTAGTGTAATCTTGAACAGTATGTGATTGACATACGGGAGGATCATGCTCAAGAAATAACCTAAAGAGTCATAGTATATGGATAAGGTTGGGTTTCTTATCCTCGTAACACTATTGATACGGTCCACTTTGTAATAGTTACAAATGATTTGATTCAAATCGTTCATGTGGAGACATATGAGTGGAAGTATCTAATACAATGAGTCTGTATAAGACTGGACCACGAAATATTTAATCTCTCTTTATAAATCCGTTAATTGAGAAGATTAATATTTCATCAAGATGATCATATGCGACTCGATCTTAATTCTGCGTGAGTTATGAACTCCTGCCTATGAGGGCTTGTCCTTTGATTTGCATGGGTGAGAGTGGCTTTTGTAGCCGATTCAATATGCCTACCATTTTGAGGACTTGACCAAATAGGGAGCTGAGAACATAATCTCACAAGATGAAATTCACTTATTCCCATATAGAGTAAGTAGATGAGTAGTTCCCTTAAGTCCTGATTTCGGGACTTGAACGTGAGAGGAACTTAGTTTATGGTTGGATCATAAACAGATTGTTCATTAGAGGATCAGTGGGTGGTACTTAAGGTGCAAGATGTAAATATAGGGGTAAAACGGACTTTTGACCCAGCTGTAATTACGAACAACTCGTGAAGGATTGACTTGCATGTAGTGATTATATCCATTGACACAACTTGTCCTACAGTGCATAAGAGTGCAACTCTAGGTCTATAGTGGAGTGACCCTATAGTTAATGAATGAAAATTGATTAATTAAAGAGTTTAATTAATTAATTTTGTATCATTGAAGCTTATAATCTGTAGGTTTATAAAGTCCCCTTACTAGCTCATAGTAACACTAAAAGATTAATTTAGTTAAAAGAAAATTTTGAAATGTTCAAATTAATATTTATATATTAGATATATTAAATATAAAAGAGGAAAATATATTTATTGTATTTGATACATTAAATATTAAAATAATTAATGTATATTAGATACATTAAATAAAAAATATTTATAAAATTTGAATAAGATTCAAATAAATAAATATCGTATGAGATTTGAATGAGATTCAAATAAGTATAAGATATATTTTAATATATTAAATATTAAAATATAATATTTTAATTATGGTAAAGATTTGTCATTGGTCTATATAAATAGGATCCTTAGGTTGAGCCATTAGAAGCAACACACATCTCCTCAATAGGCTCCCACAAGCCTTTATTATGTATTCGAATCATAGACAGGAAGACTTTGTGGATGAGATAAAGACCTGTAAAAAAATATCTCCATATTTACTCCAAGTAAGTTTGCTTAATCTTATTTTTTTAGTTTCATTTTAAATAAAATCAAAGACGATCTACTGCTTCCGTTGCGGAGTGAAGCGTTCATTCATTCAGATCAAACCCCTTAAACGCCATGCCAAGGTATAATAAAGTGAGCCTCCTACTTGGGAGAATTACTAAGCATAACATCCAATTTCGATCATGCTCAAGCACATACTAAAAAGAAGCATACTCATAGGCACTCAATCACATATGCATACAGAATCCATGAACTCCATGTCCAAAGCATTAAAGGCTATCAAATTAGGCTACTTACCTATACCTGAGGCTGCAAAGCCTACTATTTTTTCTCTTCCTTCTACTCTTTATAACATTCTTTATCCTCAACGCTTTAGAAAGAAAATTTGAGTGCTGATTTCCCTAAATTTTTAAAAATATTTAAGAAACTCCATGTGACTATTCCTTTTGCAGATGCCTTAGAACAGATATCGAGCTATGCCAAATTTATGAAGGACATCTTGGCAAACAAAAGGAAGTTTTTTTTTTCTCAATTTATGACAAGTTTTGTATACCCCATAAGTATAATTTTTAATGTTTACTCGAAATCCTATCAATAACTCAACGGTTTGAAAATAGTAGTGGGACTCGTTTTTTTAGGTTGATAGAACATTCATGTATATAATGGTTAACAAAATTGTTCAAGAGTAAAAAATATACAAATTCAAAGCTACTAGAGGAAAACTATCATGCATGAACAAGCTAAGACATATATACCTTTTTATGTATGTATGTATGTATATATTTATATGTAGATTTCTCCTATGTTTATGTTGAATTTTCTCAATGAAAATCCCGACCGTGAACATGTAAATGAGGCAAGTTGTTATCTATGCGATTCCTGAACCATTCATGTTCATTATGATGAATGTGATTGTTCTAGAATCAGAATGCAAATTTAAGGTACAAGAAGAGAATTTTCATGCGTGAATAAGGTATGTCATATATACCTTCAAGTAGCCTTTCCGTTTGTTTTAATATCCTTTTTTAATTTTAACATTTTTTGTTTTTATGTTTTTAATATATGGTGACATTATCGATTGGTGAATTTGAATTCGTACCATGCTCGAATTTTTCTAATTCTTCAATTATATCAATCCTCCTGCCATACATTAAAAAATATAAGATAATCCAAGATTATGGTTAGCATGGGGCAAGTTTAAAATAAACACGGTCTAAACAAAATTATTACTAACATACCTAAAAGAGGAGAGTGCAAGTTTAGGTTATTCTTGGGAAATTGTTCCTACTAGCGCATTTGAAACTTTATACAATATTATTATTGATTGAGATTATATACAACTATCTCCATAGTTTCTTCTTGATCACGTTAATAAAAATCTCGAACCCAAATGTTTAAAAGTGGCAAACTATTATTAGTTCTTGGTTGATAGAGCATTCATATTCGTTGTGGTTAACGAAATTGTTCCAAAGTCAGAATGAAAATTAAAACTTTTTGAGAAAAACTTTGATGCGTTAACAAGGTATGACATATATACCTCTTAAGTATTTATATGTACATGTATGTATCTATGTCTCTAGATACATACATATATAGATTTTTCCTCAGTTTATGTATGTATATGTATGTATGTACATACATAGTTTGTTATCCAGTTTATGATGAATATACATATTAACAAGTTTCGTATACCCCATTAGTATAGTTCTTAATATCTACCCGAAATCTTATCAGTAACTCAATATTTGGAAAATAGTAGTGAGAGTCATTTTTTGAGATTGATAGAACATTCATGTATGTAATGCTGAACGAAATTGTTCAAAAGTCAAAATATACAAATTCAAAGTCACTTGAGAAAAACTATCATGTGTGAACAAGGTATGACATATATATCTTTTATGCATGTATATTGTATGTATGTATGTAAATATATACATACAAACATACACGTATATAACTTTCTTCTATGTTTATGTTGAACTTTCTCAATGAAAATCACGACCATGAATGTTTAGATAAGGCAAACTGTTATTCGTTTATGCGATTCCTGAAGCATTCATGTTCATTATGGTGAATGTTATTTTTCTTGAATCAAGATGGAAATTTAAAGTACAAGAGGATAATTTTCATGCAAGAATAAGATATTTCATATATACCTTTAAGTAGCCTTTCCATTTGTTTTAATATCTTTATTTAATTTTTAATTTTTTTTTTGTTTTTGTCTTTTTAATATATGGTGACATTATCGATTGGTAGATTTGAATTCATGTCATGCTTGAATTTTTCCAATTCTTCAATTACATCAATCCTCATGTCGTATTGCTAACAAACCTGAAAGGAGAGAGTGTAAGTTTAGGTTGTTGTTGGGCAATTACTGCTACTAGCGCATTTGAAACTTTATATAATACTGTTATTGATTAAGATTATATACAACAATCTCCATAGTTTTTTCTTGATCACATTAATGAAAATCTCGAACCCAAATGTTTAAATGTGACAAACTATTATCAGTTCTTGGTTGATAGAGCATTCATATTCATTGTGGTTAACAAAATTGTTTCAGAGTCAGAAAAAAGATTCAAACCTTTTTAAGAAAACCTTTAATGAGTGAACAAGGTATGACATATATACCTTTTAAGTATGTATATGTACATGTATGTATGTATGTTTGTGCATACATACATATACAGATTTTTCCTTAGTTTATGTATGTATATGTATGTATGTACGAACATCCATAGTTTTTTTTTCCAGTTTATGATAAATATACATCTTGACAAGTTTTGTATACCCCATTAGTATAGTTCTTAATATTTACTCGAAATCTTATCAGTAACTTAACATTTTGAAAATAGTAGTGACAATCGTTTTTTGAGATTGATACAAATTCAAAGCTACTTGAGGAATACTGTCATGCGTGAACAAGGTATGACGTATGTACCACTTATGTTTGTATGTATGTAAAATATATACATACAAACATACACATATATAACTTTCTTCTATGTTTATGTTGAACTTTCTCAATGAAAATCCCGACCATGAATGTTTAGATAAGGCAAATTGTTATTCGTCTATGCGATTCCTGAAGCATTCATATAATATGTAAAATGCATTTTGTGTAAGATAAGGAAACTAACATGTTGTTGCTGATTTTTTAGTTTTTAGTTAGTTTCAATTCTCTTATTATTTTGTTGATTTTTTTTTCAAGGCTTAGTTCCTAGATTCAATGAGCTCATCCCAAATTATGACTATAGATATTGTGAGACACATTTATAGCAATATGAGAAAGAAATATCCAAGCAAACATTTAAAAGAAAATCATGTGGCAAGCTGCTAAAACAACTTGTCTTCCTTAAATGGGAGAGAGAAATGGATGAAATGAGTTAGCTAAATGAAGGAGCGTATAGATGGTTTAAGGTCATTGAACCCAAACTTTGGAGTAAGCATGCATTTAATACTCAAATAATTATAACTGATGACATATCAAAATTGTGGAGCATATGTGAAAGGGCGAAACATATTTCGAGAAACGAATGGATTTAGAAACTTCTAAAAGATGGGGAAGAAAACACTTCACTACTTATTTTGCACCACCTCTACTCTCTTCTCATGAAAAAATATAGTCCATACGAAATTTACAACCAAATTTGCCGACTACATCATTTTCATCCTATGTGGATGTAGCACTTTTTTTATTGTTTTTTTTTGCCAACTCATCTAGACATTAACCAACGTTAACCCAATTTAATGTCGGAGATCATTTTTAAGCTTTAAAGGAAAGCATAGAGACCAAAATCGGACATTTCAAAAGTATAGAGACTAAAATGAAACAAACATCAAAGTGAAGGAACCAAAATGACATTTTAACCTTTAATAACAATACATAATAATGGTATTGTCAAACAAAAAAAAACATAATAATTGTGTTAAACACTTGTTGGAGCCTGTAGCAGTGTAATCGGGTAACGAACTCAACCCCACATGATTCTCTGGGCAAAAAATTGTCCAGGTAGCTCCCCTCTGAATACCCTATAACCCCGTCCTCCTTCTTCCTCACTTTTCCACTGCCCAAACACTCAATCCTTTTAAACCATTCCATAATCTCGTCTATTCTAATTTCTCAATTCATGACGTCGTTTCTTCACACTAGGATTTTTGACTTCATTCTCTACTGAAAACTTGCGTGCTACGTCATTGCGGTTTTTGGAGATTTTTTTTTTAAAACTTTGTAAGGAGCAGCTAAGTATCGATCGTCCAGACAGCTCTCATAATACTCATTTCGAGTTTCTTTTCTTGTATGTGCTCTTCATACTCAGTTTTTTAAGTTTTGTACATTTTTCTTTTTTGGATGTGTTTTATTTTCATTGACTGTTTAAAATCGAGGGGTATTGTTGTGTTAGTCTTTGTGTTCATTGTTTTGTTTGAAGTTTGGATGCATTAGGTGCTCTTTTTAGAAAGTTTGGATACTGAAAACTTGCGTGATACGCCATTGCGATTTTTGGAGAGTTTTTTTTCCAACTTTGAAAGGAGCAGCTAAGTATCGATCGTCCAGACAGCTCTCAGAATACTCATTTCGAGCTTCTTTTCTTATATGTGCTCTTCATACTCAGTTTTTTAAGTTTTGTACATTTTTCTTTTTTGGATGTGTTTTATTTTGATTGACTGTTTAAAATCGAGGGGTATTGTTATGTTAGTCTTTGTGTTCCTTGTTTGTTTGAAGTTTGGATGCATTAGGTGCTCTTTTTAGAAAGTTTGGATACTGAAAACTTGCGTGATACGCCATTGCGATTTTTGGAGAGTTTTTTTTCCAACTTTGAAAGGAGCAGCTAAGTATCGATCGTCCAGACAGCTCTCAGAATACTCATTTCGAGCTTCTTTTCTTGTATGTGCTCTTCATACTTCGTTTTTTAGGTTTTGTGCATTTTTCTTGTTTGGATGTGTTTTCTTTTTCATTGACTGTTTAAAATCGAGGGGCATTGTTGTGTTAGTCTGTGTTTCTTGTTTGTTTGAAGTTTGGATGCATTAGGTGCTCTTTTTGGAGAGTTTGGATACTAAAAACTTGTGTGTTATGCCATTGCAGTTTTTGGAGAGTGTTTTTTTTCAACTTTGAAAGGAGCAGCTAAGTATCAATCGTCCAGATAGCTCTCAGAATACTTATTTCGAGCTTCTTTTTTTGTATGTGCTCTTCATACTCTGTTTTTTTAAGTTTTGTGCATTTTTCTTGTTTGGATGTGTTTTCTTTTTCATTGATTGTTTAAAATCGAGGGGCATTGTTGTGTTAGTCTGTGTTTCTGGTTTGTTTGAAGTTTGGATGCATTAAGTGCTCTTTTTGGAGAGTTTGGATACTATAAACTTGCGTGTTACGCCATTGCAGTTTTTGGATAGTGTTTTTTTTCAACTTTGAAAGAAGCAGCTAAGTATCAATCGTCCAGATAGCTCTCAGAATACTTATTTCGAGCTTCTTTTCTTGCATGTGCTCTTCATACTCTGTTTTTTAATACTGAAACTAGTGCTTAATACTGAAAGGGTTAGGAATTGGTGGATTGACACAAATGGAGCAAGTGATTTCTCCTTAAGGGGTAGAAATTGTAGGGTGTAGACATACATTCTAAATTTGTGAATTTGGGTCTCATTAGTGTTCTTTAACATTGGGTTTTCATAGACATATGCTTAACTCAGTGGTAAAGATAAGAAAATCGAGTTCGAGAGGTTTATGGGTTGGTTTCAAGTAAAAATTCCCTTCTGTATAACATTGTGGAGTCTAATGCTATAGCATTGTTGACCTCAACTGGGCAAAAACAGCCACTGCCTTCCTAAATTTCAGCCCCCTGTTTTTATCATTTTAGTACCTTTTTAACCTCTAAGTCTTTGCTTAAAATTAGTTTCTGCATTTTTAAGTTCCTTCTAGTTTATTAGTCACTTTTGTGCTCGTTTTCAGCCAATTTGCAGGTTTGGTTGCATTTTTAGTTTAGTTTTGCATTGGTAAGTTTGTGCTTAATTTCAACAACTTTACTTACATTAGTCCTCGTGGGATCGACCTTGTTTACCATTTACTACACTACAAGATTTTTTGGTTTTCCCGACGCCGATTAGCGTCGGTATAAGCCATTTTCGACGTCGGCAAAGGCTCTCCCGACGTTCTTTTTGACGTCGGGGATTTCGTCGGCTATTTTCAGTCGGCGAAGGCTCTGCCGACGCCAAACAAGTACCGCGTCGGCAGATCTACCTTCTGCCGACGCCACTTATCTGGAACGTCTTTGCCAACGCCGAAGTTGTGGCGTCGGCAGAAGGTAGATCTGCCGACGCGGTACTTGTTTGGCGTCGGCAGATCCCTGACCAACAAAGTTGCCGACGCCAATATACTAGCGTCGGCAAAGACAACTTCTGCCAACGCCATATGCATTTGGCGTCGGCAGATACAAGAAATTAATTTTTTTCTTAATTTTAATTTAGCTCTTGAAAGCTTTATTTATCATTCAAATTTATTTTTAACCTGAAACTGTATTCAAAATAAAAGATACTATAAATTGCATGTGAAATATAATTTATATTAAGTTAACAAATCCAAATATTGTTATTACAAATATCGATAATCATCCTAAAAGTTTTCATTCAAAGATTAAAATTACATAAAATAGTTAAGAAAAAAAAAGAAGAAGCGCTCGTAGATGCATCCTACACGTCTCCAGCAAAAATTTTCTTGTTCATTGACCCCGAAGCACCTAAAAAAAATAAAATTTAATCATGTTAAATGCTAACTCAATAAATTAAATTTATCGATCACAACTTAAAGAACACCCAAACAAAGAGAAATCCCTTAAAAGTATTTAGGTATTTGAACTAACGAAAAATTTAGCATATCCAATCTCTATCAAATAATCCCAAGCACCACAACTATATTTAAATTATTCAAACTTATACACACAAGAATTAAATTGAATTTTTAGCAAAAACAATCTAGAATTAAAATGATCTCATAACACCCTAAGAACAAATATATGAAACAATCTCTCACCCTAACAAACAATGAACAACTAAACTTAACATATGACAATAATTACATATCTCAAACTACAACAAATAATAACTCGAACAACAAAACAAATAATTGCTCCAACAAAACAAAACAATCTCCAACAACAAATATTAACAAAGCACAAATGTCTGTAACAAAACAATCTCAAACTCGAACAAAAACAATCAAACTTCAATAAACTACATATATCAATCTCTAAGAACAAACTCAAACTATCTCATACTCCAACAAGTACAATCAAACTTCAATAAACTATGTAGCTCAAACTTCAACAAATAATAACTCATTTAACTCTAACAAAACGACATAACTCCTCCAACAAACAAACTAAACTCAAACTTGTCAAACAATTTCAAACTAGAACAAAAACAATCGAACTCCAACAAACAACATATATCAATCTCCAAGAACAAACTCAAACTATCTCATACTCCAGCAAGTACAATCAAACTTCAATAAACTATGTATCTCAAACTTCAACAAATAATAACTCATTTAACTCTAACAAAACGACATAACTCTTCCAACAAACAAACTAAACTCAAACTTATCAAACAATTTCAAACTCGAACAAAAACAATCGAACTCTAACAAACAACATATATCAATCTCCAAGAACAAACTCAAACTATCTCATACTCCAACGAGTACAACAAAAAAGAAGGTGGTGAATGATATTAACAGTTAAAGCCTGAAATCAATGATTTTCTGTCCTAAATAATAATAATTCAATGAAGAGCTGAAAGGGACCCAACTTAAACTGTTAAATTGGCACATTAAGACTCATTACATAACTTCAGTAAATTGATCTTACCCTTGTGAGGATAAGATATTATCATCATCTTGTAAAAGTGAAGGTAAGAAGGCTGAACAAATTCAGTAATATATTATGGAGATTTTAAAAACCCATCCATTCCACCAACCAAATTGATAATGTACAGAAATGTTGTTAAACTTGCACCATACAAAATTGCAAAATATGAAGTTTTCGAGAGAAGAAACAGGGTGAATAATGTCATGTACCATTTTTTAAATCATGACTTAAACTATCTCATACCTATTTTTATGGTCCTCCATGTGATTCCATGAACTTCTTCATCATTTCTTGCATTTCTGCTCGAATTGCCGTCACCTCTGCCTTCGTTTCTTCTTTTGTTGCTTCCATCCTTTCCTCGACCGATGACAACTTTTCGTTTGCTTGTGCCAATTGTGCTTTTAGTTCATTTATCTCCAATGCTTGCTCGACTTCTCTTTGGGAGGATGATGCACTTGATGAAGAGTTGTATCCCTTATTTGATTTAGGTGGCTTCGGTCCCCAACCAAGGCCTTTAATATGGCCCGGTCGTCTACCCAACACCGTTTCGCATATGGCCGCTCCTGAGAGTTGTTCGGACCCTTCTTGAGTAGAGGTCTCACGCAATTGTACCATTTGAGTCTGCAATTATATTTGAAATAAGTAAATGTAACAAATTTAGATGTGAAAATTATCTTGTGAGGGAAACAAACTTACATGTGCATCCTCGGCGGCCTGATTGACCCACCTCCCATTTTTTGCATGTGTCATCTCGAATAGGTCAATTGGTCCCACATCTCGACCTTCTTTCTCCTTCTGTAACTCAAATCACATAAAAATGTGCATTAGTAATATTTATAGACAAATAAAACAAAATATATTTTCTTGTTTACACTGTACCGCTTCGTGTTGAATAGAAAGGAAAGACTTTGACCCAGCTTTATGATTGAATTTTAGAGCTGCCCGACTCCTTTTGTTTTTCTCCGATTTTTTCTAAAAAAATAAAATATTAGTTTAAGCTAAAACAAACATAAAATTATGTTTTAAGAAACGTAAGTGATGTACCTTCCACTCAGGGTCCTCGAACCTAGTACATAAGGCATGCCAGTCTTCAATGAAATTCTTCAGCCGATCATGTGGGTTTGCGCGTGCCTCTTCAGGGGAAGCATATTTTTTGTAGTGTTTGTGCAATTCTGCCCTATACTCTTTGAAGATCGTCTGAAACTGTCGTTCAAGAAATGTGTCGACCTCTTGTTTTGACAAGTCAAATTGAAAATATCTCTGTATAAACAAAATTATTAGAACAAATTATTTTTTGTCATATATAATAACTAGATAGAACCAAGTATCAACTTACCAACAATTCTGCTTTAGCCAAGTCTCGAACTTGTTTTGGTACATCGACAATTGTGGCACAACGAACTGGAAAGGAATCTCTCACCACAGTACCAATAGCCAGGCTGAACCTCGTAGCATGTGGACCGACCGGCTTCATTAACTCAGGGCTGACCTCCATTAAGATTCTCCCATGGGCGTGAACGTATCGATCCAACTCTATGTTACGCGAGAACCCGCGTATCACCCTAGTAGTAGAACTAGCATCTGAAGAAAAAAAATAAATACATTGATTTATTACAAAATTAAATGTAATGTAAAAATGAAAATGTGACTGAGATTCACCTGAGTTCTCTCCCGTAGATGACACTGCACCGTGTGGGTCAGTGTTGAAAAACTCTTCATCGGCCTCGTGAATCTCGTTCCGACCTGTCATCGTTTCTCTACAAGCACACAAAATATAATATAAAAGAATGATACATAGTTAAAAAAAAAAAAGAAGAAGTGAGATGCATAGTTACATCGTTATTCACTATCATCAAGATGTTCATTTGAACTCGAGCTAATGTCAGAAGATACTTGTACACCCTCTTCTTCATCGTTTATGAAACCATCACCATCGTGCTGAATAATTTGTTTGTCCACAATTGTAGGATCAACGTCATTTCTACACGATTCACAATCCTCAATGGATTCATCAACTTGATTTCCACCCACAACTTCTAATAACTCAAGTTGGTCATTCTCAAGATCTTCTACTTCTGGCACATCCCATATGCGTTTATTTTGGACTACTTGAACAACTTTCCAATTATTACCATATTTTGGATCGTTGATGTAAAAAACTTGTTGCGCTTGATTAGCAAAAATAAACGGCTCATCAACATACCAGTATCGAGATATATTAATCGATCTGTACCCTAAGTCCACGTGTGTTCTACTCTTTTTGCTATCCGTGTCGAACCATGTACACTTAAACATAATCACACGCCTTCTATTGACAAAGTGAAAGTCTAAAACTTCGTCCAAGACACCATAAAAGTAACCCTCATCACCTTCACCTTCACTTTCTCCAGGCACCATGATTCCACTATTCTGTGTAGCCCGACGATTATCACGTTGTATACTATGAAATCGTATTCCATTAACAATGCACCCATTATAAGAGTGCACCCCAGAAGTCGGTCCCATTGCTAGTGAATACAAATCATCAGACACGTTTCCTTGCTCGCGCAATGAGAGGACCTGTGAAAATAATGTCACACATCATAATTAAGAAAGTTTGTATTAATTTCACCAACAATCTCTTACATGAGCTTTGAACCAATCAGGAAAAGCTCGTTGATGTCTTTTATACAAGTCTCCGGAGCTCTGTGCTTGAGGGCGAATTAGTCTCAAATGTTGCCTATGAAACATAAGAAGCAAGGGATGTATCTCAGATTTCGAGTTGAAATGTTGCATCTTAGAGTTGAACATTATAAGGTTAAAAACATACCTGCGATAAGATTCAATCTCGGCACAATTATTTAAGATATACCAATGTGCAATTTGCTTCTCCTCCGATGATAGGGTCCTCAAGGTTGAACCCCCTAATGGTCGTGCACTCTGTCTAAACAGTTCAAATTCACCACAATTCTCATTTTCGGGAATTTTATCATCATTTCGTTCGTCTCTATTGAACCTGGTTTCAATTCCAGTTAGGTACAAGGAACAAAAATTCAATGATTCATTTATTATGAATGCCTCCGCGATAGAACCCTCAGGGCGTGCCTTGTTTCGTACGTATTGTTTCAATGTTCGCAAACTTCTTTCAATAGGATACATCCAGCTGTAACTAACAGGACCCGCCACCTTGGTTTCATATGGCAAATGGACTGCAAGGTGTACCATTACATCAAAAAATGCCGGCGGAAATATTTTTTCCAACTTGCAAAGAATGATTCTAATATCTGCTTGTAGTCGATCCAAATCACTTACACGTATCGTTTTTGCACATATGTCGCGAAAGAATGTACATAACTCAACAATAGCAGTAGACACGTCCTTTCGTAAATAAGCTCGAACACCAATAGGAAGAAGTCTTTGAAGCAAAACATGAGAGTCGTGAGTTTTCAAACCCCATATTTTTCCATCCTTCTCACTCACACATCGCGATATATTTGACACAAACCCATCTGGAAATTTCACTGATTTCAAAAACTTACAGAAAGATATCCTTTCACTGGTAGTCAATGTGTATGCAGCATGTGGCTTTACAACTTTGTTCCCTACCTCTTGCAAATGTAAATCTTTTCGTATCTTTAAATCCTTTAGATCCAATCGAGCATTTGTCGTGTCCTTCGATTTTCCTTCAATATTTAACAATGTGCCAATCAAGTTGTCGCAAACGTTCTTTTCAATATGCATTACATCTAGTTTGTGTCGTATCAGAAGTCTTGACCAATAAGGAAGTTGGAAAAAAATACTCTTTTTTTTCCAATTTAAACTTCGTTTCCTTTTTTTATCTTGTTTTGTTGGATGCTTACTAAAAACAGGAAAGTTTATCATACTTAATTCTTGTAAAATCTCTTCTCCATCCATTGTCACTGGAGGAGGTCTATGTTCTACCTTCCCGTCATGTTGCTTACTCCTCCGCCAACAATGATTCTCCGAAAGATAACGTCGATGTCCCATATAAGAAATTTTTCCTCTTATCCTGAACGATGATGTATCTTCTTTACAAATGGGGCATGCTTGGTAACCCTTCGTACTCTATCCAGACAAGTCTCCGTATGCAGGAAAATCATTAATAGTCCACAACAAACTTGCGTGTAGTTGAAAATACTCACCACTTACACAGTCATAAGTGCGCACACCATTATTCCATAACTGTTTCAGTTCTTCTATCAATGGCTGCAAATAAACATCAATTTCTTTTCCAGGAGATTTTGGTCCGGGTATAAGTAAGGACATGAAGAAATTTATCTCTTTCATGCATTTCCAAGGTGGAAAATTGTAAGGAACTAACACCACAGGCCACATACTGTACGAAGTACTCATATTCCCAAAGGGATTAAATCCATCTGAAGCTAACCCTAAACGAACATTTCGTGGGTCCAAAGCAAACATTTCGTGGGGTGGTGGAATTATGGGTTCCAAGTCCAAAAACATACAAATAGATATCAAATCCAACAAAAATTGATTTCAACGATTGCAAAAAGGCAAAAACTCAGTGAATCCAAGCAATAGGTCATGGGGAAAGATAAAAAAAAAAAGCAAAAACAAAGCATTGAACATGGATCAAACGAATGAATAAATAACAACAAGAGATCTATGAAAGGAATAGATAGAAACCTGTAGTCAGTGAGAGACGAATGATTGAGAGAAGATTGGAAAACCGTTTGAAGATAGCCAGAGATTCACAAACTCCCAATAGAAACTATAACAATGATGACAAGAAGCATCGAAGCTAAAGAAAAAAAAATCAGCCCATCACTAATACAACCTTGATTTTCAACCAAAAAAAAAATACCATTAGTTAACCAACCATTGAAGATCTATGGCATATCAGGAATGATAATGCAGATGGAAAAATAAAGTTCATCAGAAATCAGAGTGAAGCAAAAAGATTGATGAAAACTTGATGAAGCTTATATAGACTCTGAGGCTCTAATAAACGGCGGAGCAATCGATGCAAATGAAGATCCCAAATGTAATGGAGGCCCAAGTAGGGCTCTTCGCATTACAAATTTTAAAAAAAAAATAGAGAACAAAATTCAAATTCAAATTAAAAAAATTCCACAAATCCAAAAGAAATATGAAGTGAAAATGGGAAAATATTTGAGGAAACCGAAACCATACCTAAATCGGATTGAATGAGGAGAAAAACACGGCAGTGAAGACCTGTTTGCATATAGGAGATCGAAGAAGAAAAGAAACTAAGTTCCATCAAATTGACATGTATTTAAAAATCTACAAGATCATCAACAAATTACTGGGAAAATTCCATCAAACTCCAAAACACATCTACATTAGAAGGTCAATACTCAACAACTTCAAAGTTCAAGGAAATCTAGATCCAAGAGAAGTCAAAAGGGAGAGATCAAACTGTACCTGAAATAGTATTCCCACAAAACACACACACACACACACAATATCATTTAAGGACAAGTATAAATAGCAGATAGCTAAGAACAAGAACGTGCTTAGCAAAGCAATTACACAAGAACCAAAAGGGTGGAATTAATTTAAAAAATCGAACTTGGACATGACAATGGCCTCTCTTAGTTTTACCCATAAGGGAAATGTCCTTAACTTTAAACTTTGTGTCTATTAACTATTAATTAAGTTCTTGAACTTTTATGAGTGTCAAATAGGTCTTTAAACTTTCAACTTTATGTCTAATAGATCCCTAACTTATTACAAGTTTTAAAATTCATGACTTTAATAAATAAAAAATTGAAAGATCATTAAATCTTGGGTTAAATTAGAAGTTTAATCTTTGAATTTCTAAGTTTGTGTCTAATATGTTTTTGAATTTCAATTTTATCCTCTTAATTCAATTTTAACTTTAAATTTCTAATTTTATCAATAACCCCTAAACTTGAAAAGTGGTGTAATTAATAACTTCTCAAATTACAATTTTAGTTCTTAAACTAATTTCAAGGTTATGTTTAATATGTACTTAATTAACTTTGAATTTTGTGTCTAATAACTATAAATTAATTAAGGTTTTGGACTTTAAGAGTGTCTAATAGGCCTCCCTTGAACCATGAGAGATTTGCAGCATAGATCAAAATGTTGGTCTCCTTATGTCTCTTATAAAAACTTATTTCATACCTACGCCTTATTTCAAAACTATTGTTCAACTAAAACTATGTCTAAGATTAATTAGGAAACTAGTGAAAAAAAATTAATTAATGAAAGAAAACTAGTAAAGGTACTTAATACTAAATAGTAAAAAGATTAATGAAAGGAAAATATAAATATGAACTAGTAAATTTAAGAAACAAATGTACAAGTTTTATATATCAGTTATTGAAAAAAAAATATGCAAATGCTCTATAGAAAATCATAGGTTTTGAAGTAGATGATGATTAAATAGTAAAAACATATCTACTTTTTTCAAAAGGTTGTAAGTTTGAATTTTCCTATCTCATCATATGGTACTGAAACTAAATTGAACACCATCGGTATGAATTTAAGACTAAATTCAAACTATACCAAATTTATATTAAAAAAAATTGAATCTAAACCCAAGGGAGCAGTGAAATTTAATATAAATTTGAGGAGATTGATTTGTATAAACGTTACGAATAGAACCGATCCTCTACATGACAATTATACCAAATTCCTAAGAGAAGTTTGCAAGACAAATTACCATGAGAACGATTGAGGGCATTTTGATTTTGGCCCCATAATACAATTTTTATTTGATTTTCTTTTAAAGAGAGAATGATCCACCAATATGGTTTACTAAGAACATGAAAAATATTTGAGCTATTTGTCCAATATGCTTATTTTTATAACCAAAAACAGGTTCAAAACCATACTGCATTGACATGCGGACATCAAAAAACTTATCTACAATTTGCATCTAACTCAGCCAACCAAAGAATGGGGCAAAAACAGAACAAAAGTTTGAAACTTGTAATCAGCATGTTTCCTTCTAAGTTCTAATAAGGAAAAATAAGTCCACAAAATTACCAAATGATACTGCCATTACCATTCGAGAAAGATAGAAGATCAAAAAGGAAAATAAAAATTCAGCAGCTTACAACAGTTACTAAGAACACATAAAAAAGAGAGAGATTACTTGAAATTCAATAAACAGCACCAAAAAGTATGGCAAAAATCCAGTGTCTAAAACTAAACTCATTTATCTAACAATAAACAAAGTAATCAGTACAAGGTCCAGTGAAATAAGCAAAAGGGGGAAAATTTCTAGATTCCTTACTTTAGATTGGTCCAATCGAATTGAAAGGGAGGTGATCAATATTTAAAAGACATAGAAGAAGAAGAGAACGTTATTCGTACCTTACTTCCAGTTTGTAAAATGCAAATGAGAAAGGAGAGTGAAAACACTCAACGGCGACAGAATATGCTTGACGGCGGCAATGGAATATGCTAGACGGGCGGTGACAGAATACACTCGACGACGGCAACGAAAAACACTTGATGGCAGCGATGGAAAACGCTTAACGGCGGCTGGGCAAAAGGAGATGGGTGGGGTTGAGGGAGATTGACTGGTTGAGAGGAGAAGGGGAGATCGAGGGTGTGCACGAATTCGTGAAGAAGAAAGAAATAAAGTTAGGGCTGTTTAACAACCCTCTCCCGACGCTGTTTTAATGGCGTCGGGAAAGGGAGTCTCTCCCGACGCCACATAATATAGCGTCGGGAGAGGCTTACCCTCTTCAATATTTTTCGACGCCGTATAATGTGACGTCGGGAGAGACTCCCTCTCCCGACGACTGGATTTGGCGTCGGGAGAGGCTTTTTCTCCCGACGTCCTTCTACGCGTCGAGACAAAAAACGTCGGGAGAAACGTTTTTTCTTGTAGTGCTACCTACGATTGCGTATGTTTGCGTAGTGAGTTTTGCACAACACTTACCAAATCTAAACTTATAAAAAATTAGCATAAACCAACTATTAAAATTAAGCAAAATTTAGAAATATAACAAAATATCTCAGTGAGCTGCAAAAACAATCTAAACAAACAAAATCAAACTCCTAAAACAAAATTGAATTTCCCATTAGTCAATCTAGTGCACATAATTTCCAGATCTACACAAAAACAGTCAATACCCATCAAATTACATAAACATCCTAAGGATGGTACCACAACAAATTTCTAAATTTTCTTCCTTTTCTTTGGATTTTTTTAGCAACAAAATCAATAAAAAAGGGAAAGAGACGGTACCCACAACTATAGAGTTGAAGACTTTCAGTCAGAAATGTTACGCATGCGAACCTCCGGTGAAGATATACACGGCGAATCGACAGTGAGACGAAAACCCACTACGGCAGAAAACTCGAGACGAATGGCGAAGCAACCTCGGTGTAGATCTGGACGAAAACTCACGTCCACAAGCAAAGCAGCGAACGACGGACGAACGACAGACGAACGGAGGCTAAAATGTTGATGAATGGAAAACGGCGATCGCTGAGCATGAGAGTGAGAGTGAGAGAAGAGATGAGAGTCGGGGAGATAGAATCTGAGAAAGTATTGTCTCTCTGTTGTCGTACGAAAATAGAGAAAAGATAGGTAATTTTTTTAAAAAAAAACATCTATGATGTCGGGCTTTGCCCGCCATCATAGGGGATCTACAATGCCCAACATTGTAGGTGTTTAATTTTTTTTTAAATTTTCGCGCGTTTTCATTTTGTCTGTCATCGTTTCCCAGATGACTTTTTTTTTTTTTTTTTTTTTTTTTTTTTTTTTTTTTTTTTCCGTTCGTCATCGTTTCCTTGTTTTGTAGTAGTGACTAAATTACTAATTTCATGTTAATAGAAAAGAGAGGGTCTGGTTTGATCATTCTAGTTAAAACCTTTTTTTTTTTTGGTTCTCTTTCCAGCAAACGGATGCCAAACTTTGGAAAAAAGGCTTTGATTGGAGAAGTAAATGAGGAGTCCTGACTTCGGTTCGGGATCAAAAAGAATGTGGTGAGTGTATTTTAAATATAAACATTATAAATAAAGTTACTCAATGACATGCTCTAATAATTTTTCCCCCTTTTTTCTTTAAATTATTGCTCGGCCATTGTTACTTCCACCACAGTCGAAAGCTTGTATAACATTAATTACAAGACAAACCCTATACAATTATCACCTTAGTTTCTTCATGAACGCATCGTTGAGAAACCCACATGCAGATTAGATGAGGAAGACTGTTATGGGCGTTCGATATATACAGCAATGCAATTTATTATGGAAAAAAGAATTGATCAAGAGTCTGCTGGCCTATTCAAAGCTAGCAGAAAAAACCCGACATGCATAGAAAATGTATGATTATTTAAGATATTTTTATTAAAAGAATTTTCGATAACATTATTTAATATCCTCTATTTTTGTTTTGTTTTTTTAATATAATCAAGGGGTACGGAAATTCACAATTGGTGACTTTCAAATAATGCCACCCTCTTAATTGTGCAAAACCATTATTCAACAGCAGATGGATGCCCGCATAATGTGGACACCAGAATTGAGCAACTTAAAAAAGGTAAGTGTTCAAACATTTTAAAAAATGAATTGAAAATTAAAAGAAACTTTTCAATTATAATTTTAAATTGTTTATTTATTTAATTACAGGAAATTTATGTTGGACCCTCGAAAAAAAATCAGGGGTATCTATTCAAAGTCAAGGAATGCTGACACGTCGTATTAATAGTTGGCTTTAGACAACTCCGTTCAGGTTATAATATTGCATAATAAAAAATTCGTAGGGCAGAGATTGAGGGAACCATGGGTATGGAAGGGTAACTATGGACCTCGTTGAGATAGGACATAATAATATATACCTATTAAATGACTATATATATATATATATCCTATTGATGTAATTCCTGATTCAAAAGTTTTAAGGGGAGGATTTATAGATAGGAGGGATATATGACCATGCTTGGCTTTTAAATTTCCGAAGACATTCTAACCAAGTGTTCATGTGTGTTTTTAAAACGTATAATTTGTTTTATGAGAACTATCTGTATTCATGTCACGGTCAAATATTATGGCTCTTACTAGGCAGCGTGGTTTTTTTGGGGTTAAAATCTCGATTAATCAAACTGTTTTTATTCAGCCTGGAAAACGTTTCTTGGTCCCATGGTCCTGGAGAAAAAACATCATGATACCAATTTGTTGTAATATGAAGTTATTCACTACATTCGGTTCTAAAAAGGTTTAAGCTAATAAGAAAAAAGAGTTGTGAAATGACAGCTGGTATTTTGTTCATTAAAAGGAAAAAAAAAAGCTGCTGGACAGTTACTATATAGTTAGAAATAACAGCATCCAACTGAACTAAAATAAAAAAAACAGAAACTGAATTAAGGAAAAAAAAACAATAACAAAAACTTTTTCACAATTCCAGGACTAATTAATTAAAATAGTTCACATCCTGTTTGGTAACTAATTCGTGTTAAATCACCAATCAACTAAGCAGTTTACTGCTTTTCCATTATTAATTTTTCCCTTTTTTTCTTTAGGTTGTTGCTGGGTCATTGTTACTGCCACCACAGTTGAAAGCTTTTATAACATTAATTACAAGACAAACCCTATAAAATTATCACATTTGTTTCTTCTTGAACGCGTCGTTGAGAAACCCACATGCAAATTAGATGAGGAAAACTGTTATAGGCATTCGATATATACAGAAATGTAGTTCATTATGGAAAAAAGAATGGATCAAGAGTCTGCTGGCCTATTCAAAGCTAGCAGAAAAAACCCGACATGCATAGAAAATGTATGATTTTTTAAGATATTTTTATTAAAAGAATTATCAATAACATTATTTAATATCCTCTATTTTTTTGTTTGTTTTTTTAATATAATCAAGGGGTACGGAAATTCACAATTGGTGACTTTCAAATAATGCCACCCTCTTAATTGTGCAAAACCATTATTCAACAGCAGATGGATGCCCGCATAATGTGGACACCAGAATTGAGCAACTTAAAAAAGTTAAGTGTTCAAACATTTTAAAAAATGAATTGAAAATTAAATGAAGATTTTCAATCATAATTTTAAATTGTTTATTTTATTAATTGCAGGAAATTTATGTTGGACCCTCGAAAAAAAAAATCAAGGGTATCTATTCAAGTTCAAGGAGTACTGTCACGTTGTATTAATAGTTGGCTTTGGACAAACCCGTTCATGTTCAAAATACTGCATAATCAAAAATTCGTGAGGCAGAGATTGGGGGAACCGTGGGTATGGAAGGGTAAGTATGGACCCCGTTAAGATAGGACATAATAAAATATACCTGTTAAATGACTATATATATATATATCCTATTGATGTAATTCCTGATTCAAAAGTTTTAAGGGGAGGATTTATAGATAGGAGGGATATATGAGCATGCTTGGCTTTTAAATTTTCGAAGGCTTTCTAACCAAGTGTTCATGTGTGGTTTTAAAACGTATAATTTGTATTATGAGAACTATCTGTATTCATGTCACGGTCAAATATTGTGGCTCTTACTAGGCAGCGTGGTTTTTTTGGGGTTAAAATCTCGATTAATCAAACTGTTTTTGTTCAGCTTGGAAAACGTTTCTTGGTCCCATGGTCCTGGAGAAAAAACATCATGATACCAATTTGTTGTAATATGAAGTTATTCACTACATTCGGTTCTAAAAAGGTTTAAGCTAATAAAAAAAAAGAGTTGTGAAATGGCAGCTGATATTTTGTTCATTAAAAGGAAAAAAATAGCTGCTGGACAGTTACTATATAGTTAGAAATAACAGCATCTAACTGAACTAAAAAAAAAAAAACAGAAACTGAATTAAGGAAAAAAAAACAATAACAAAAACTTTTTCACAATTCGAGGACTAATTAATTAAAATGGTTCAGATCCTATTTGGTATCTAATTCGTGTTAGATCACCAATCAACTCATGAGTTTACTGCTGTGCCATTATTAATTCCCCCCCCCCCCCCCCCTTTTTTTTAGGTTGTTGCAGAGTCATTATTACTACCACCACAATTGAAAGCTTTTATAACATTAATTACAAGACAAACCTATAAAATTATCACCTTTGTTTCTTCTTGAACGCGTCGTTGAGAAACCCACATGCAAATTAGATGAGGAAAACTGTTATAGGCATTCGATATATACAGCAATGCAGTTCATTATGGAAAAAAGAATGGATCAAGAGTCTGCTGGCCTATTCAAAGCTAGCAGAAAAAACCCGACATGCATAGAAAATGTATGATTTTTTAAGATATCTTTATTAAAAGAATTATCAATAACATTATTTAATATCCTCTATTTTTTTGTTTGTTTTTTTAATATAATCAAGGGGTACGGAAATTCACAATTGGTGACTTTCAAATAATGACACCCTCTTAATTGTGCAAAACCCCTATTCAACAGCAGATGGATGCCCGCATAATGTGGACACCAGAATTGAGCAACATAAAAAAGTTAAGTGTTCAAACATTTTAAAAAATGAATTGAAAATTAAATGAAGATTTTCAATCATAATTTTAAATTGTTTATTTTATTAATTGCAGGAAATTTATGTTGGACCCTGGAAAAAAAAATCAAGGGTATCTATTCAAGTTCAAGGAGTACTGTCACGTTGTATTAATAGTTGGCTTTGGACAAACCCGTTCATGTTCAAAATACAGCATAATCAAAAATTCGTGAGGCAGAGATTGGGGGAACCGTGGGTATGGAAGGGTAAGTATGGACCCCGTTAAGATAGGACATAATAAAATATACCTGTTAAATGACTATATATATATATATCCTATTGATGTAATTCATGATTCAAAAGTTTTAAGGGGAGGATTTATAGATAGGAGGGATATATGAGCATGCTTGGCTTTTAAATTTCCGAAGGCTTTCTAACCAAGTGTTCATGTGTGGTTTTAAAACGTATAATTTGTATTATGAGAACTATCTGTATTCATGTCACGGTCAAATATTGTGGCTCTTACTAGGCAGCGTGGTTTTTTTTAGGTTAAAATCTCGATTAATCAAATTGTTTTTGTTCAGCCTGGAAAACGTTTCTTGGTCCAATGGTCCTGGAGAAAAAACATCATGATACCAATTTGTTGTAATATGAAGTTATTCACTACATTCGGTTCTAAAAAGGTTTAAGCTAATAAAAAAAAAGTGTTGTGAAATGGCAGCTGGTATTTTGTTCATTAAAAGGAAAAAAATAGCTGCTGGACAGTTACTATATAGTTAGAAATAACAGCATCTAACTGAACTAAAAAAAAAAAATAGAAACTGAATTAAGGAAAAAAAAACAATAACAAAAACCTTTTCACAATTCGAGGACTAATTAATTAAAATAGTTCAGATCCTATTTGGTATCTAATTCGTGTTAAATCACCAATCAACTCATGAGTTTACTCTTGTGTCATTATTAATTTCCCCCCCTTTTTTTTTCGGTTGTTGCAGGGTCATTGTTACTACCACCACAATTGAAAGCTTTTATAACATTAATTACAAGACAAACCCTATAAAATTATCACCTTTGTTTCTTCTTGAACGCGTCGTTGAGAAACCCACATGCAAATTAGATGAGGAAAACTGTTATAGGCATTCGATATATACAGCAATGCAGTTCATTATGGAAAAAAGAATGGATCAAGAGTCTGCTGGCCTATTCAAAGCTAGCAGAAAAAACCCGACATGCATAGAAAATGTATGATTTTTTAAGATATTTTTATTAAAGGAATTATCAATAACATTATTTAATATCCTCTATTTTTTGTTTGTTTTTTTTAATATAATCAAGGGGTACGGAAATTCACAATTGGTGACTTTCAAATAATGCCACCCTCTTAATTGTGCAAAACCATTATTCAACAGCAGATGGATGCCCGCATAATGTGGACACCATAATTGAGCAACTTAAAAAAGTTAAGTGTTCAAACATTTTAAAAAATGAATTGAAAATTAAATGAAGATTTTCAATCATAATTTTAAATTGTTTATTTTATTAATTGCAGGAAATTTATGTTGGACCCTCGAAAAAAAAATCAAGGGTATCTATTCAAGTTCAAGGAGTACTGTCACGTTGTATTAATAGTTGGCTTTGGACAAACTCGTTCATGTTCAAAATACTGCATAATCAAAAATTCGTGAGGCAGAGATTGGGGGAACCGTGGGTATGGAAGGGTAAGTATGGACCCCGTTTAGATAGGACATAATAAAATATACCTGTTAAATGACTATATATATATATATCCTATTGATGTAATTCCTGATTCAAAAGTTTTAAGGGGAGGATTTATAGATAGGAGGGATATATGAGCATGCTTGGCTTTTAAATTTCCGAAGGCTTTCTAACCAAGTGTTCATGTGTGGTTTTAAAACGTATAATTTGTATTATGAGAACTATCTGTATTCATGTCACGGTCAAATATTGTGGCTCTTACTAGGCAGCGTGGTTTTTTTGAGGTTAAAATCTCGATTAATCAAATTGTTTTTGTTCAGCCTGGAAAACGTTTCTTGGTCCGATGGTCCTGGAGAAAAAACATCATGATACCAATTTGTTGTAATATGAAGTTATTCACTACATTCGGTTCTAAAAAGGTTTAAGCTAATAAAAAAAAAGTGTTGTGAAATGGCAGCTGGTATTTTGTTCATTAAAAGGAAAAAAATAGCTGCTGGACAGTTACTATATAGTTAGAAATAACAGCATCTAACTGAACTAAAAAAAAAAAAAACAGAAACTGAATTAAGGAAAAAAAAACAATAACAAAAACCTTTTCACAATTCGAGGACTAATTAATTAAAATAGTTCAGATCCTATTTGGTATCTAATTCGTGCTAAATCACCAATCAACTCATGAGTTTACTGCTGTGCCATTATTAATTTCCCCCCCTTTTTTTTTCGGTTGTTGCAGGGTCATTGTTACTACCACCACAATTGAAAGCTTTTATAACATTAATTACAAGACAAACCCTATAAAATTATCACCTTTGTTTCTTCTTGAACGCGTCGTTGAGAAACCCACATGCAAATTAGATGAGGAAAACTGTTATAGGCATTCGATATATACAGCAATGCAGTTCATTATGGAAAAAAGAATGGATCAAGAGTCTGCTGGCCTATTCAAAGCTAGCAGAAAAAACCCGACATGCATAGAAAATGTATGATTTTTTAAGATATTTTTATTAAAGGAATTATCAATAACATTATTTAATATCCTCTATTTTTTGTTTGGTTTTTTTAATATAATCAAGGGGTACGGAAATTCACAATTGGTGACTTTCAAATAATGCCACCCTCTTAATTGTGCAAAACCATTATTCAACAGCAGATGGATGCCCGCATAATGTGGACACCATAATTGAGCAACTTAAAAAAGTTAAGTGTTCAAACATTTTAAAAAATGAATTGAAAATTAAATGAAGATTTTCAATCATAATTTTAAATTGTTTATTTTATTAATTGCAGGAAATTTATGTTGGACCCTCGAAAAAAAAATCAAGGGTATCTATTCAAGTTCAAGGAGTACTGTCACGTTGTATTAATAGTTGGCTTTGGACAAACCCGTTCATGTTCAAAATACTGCATAATCAAAAATTCGTGAGGCAGAGATTGGGGGAACTGTGGGTATGGAAGGGTAAGTATGGACCCCGTTAAGATAGGACATAATAAAATATACCTGTTAAATGACTATATATATATATATCCTATTG
Organism: Trichosanthes truncata; assembly: GCA_033996785.1. Classification (NCBI taxonomy): domain Eukaryota; kingdom Viridiplantae; phylum Streptophyta; class Magnoliopsida; order Cucurbitales; family Cucurbitaceae; genus Trichosanthes; species Trichosanthes truncata. The sequence continues at coordinate 36,748,942 of JAWPNB010000004.1, read as the reverse complement.
ATGTAATTCATGATTCAAAAGTTTTAAGGGGAGGATTTATAGATCGGAGGGATCTATGAGCATGCTTGGCTTTTAAATTTCCGAAGGCTTTCTAACCAAGTGTTCATGTGTGGTTTTAAAACGTATAATTTGTATTATGAGAACTATATGTATTCATGTCACGGTCAAATATTGTGGCTTTTACTAGGCAGCGTGGTTTTTTTGGGGTTAAAATCTCGATTAATCAAACTGTTTTTGTTCAGCTTGGAAAACGTTTCTTGGTTCCATGGTCCTGGAGAAAAAACATCATGATACCAATTTGTTGTAATATGAAGTTATTCACTACATTCGGTTCTAAAAAGGTTTAAGCTAATAAAAAAAAGAGTTGTGAAATGGCAGCTGGTATTTTGTTCATTAAAAGGAAAAAAATAGCTGCTGGACAGTTACTACATAGTTAGAAATAACAGCATCTAACTGAACTAAAAAAAAAAAAAACAGAAACTGAATTAAGGAAAAAAAAACAATAACAAAAACCTTTTCACAATTCGAGGACTAATTAATTAAAATGGTTCAGATCCTATTTGGTATCTAATTCGTGTTAAATCACCAATCAACTCAGGAGTTTACTGCTGTGCCATTATTAATTCACCCCATTTTTTTTAGGTTGTTGCAGGGTCATTGTTACTACCACCACAATTGAAAGCTTTTATAACATTAATTACAAGACAAACCCTATAAAATTATCACCTTTGTTTCTTCTTGAACGCGTCGTTGAGAAACCCACATGCAAATTAGATGAGGAAAACTGTTATAGGCATTCGATATATACAGCAATGCAGTTCATTATGGAAAAAAGAATGGATCAAGAGTCTGCTGGCCTATTCAAAGCTAGCAGAAAAAACCCGACATGCATAGAAAATGTATGATTTTTTAAGATATCTTTATTAAAAGAATTATCAATAACATTATTTAATATCCCGTATTTTTTTGTTTGTTTTTTTAATATAATCAAGGGGTACGAAAATTCACAATTGGTGACTTTCAAATAATGACACCCTCTTAATTGTGCAAAACCACTATTCAACAGCAGATGGATGCCCGCATAATGTGGACACCAGAATTGAGCAACTTAAAAAAGTTAAGTGTTCAAACATTTTAAAAAATGAATTGAAAATTAAATGAAGATTTTCAATCATAATTTTAAATTGTTTATTTTATTAATTGCAGGAAATTTATGTTGGACCCTCGAAAAAAAAATCAAGGGTATCTATTCAAGTTCAAGGAGAACTGTCACGTTGTATTAATAGTTGGCTTTGGACAAACCCGTTCATGTTCAAAATACTGCATAATCAAAAATTCGTGAGGCAGAGATTAGGGGAACCGTGGGTATGGAAGGGTAAGTATAGACCCCGTTAAGATAGGACATAATAAAATATACCTGTTAAATGACTATATATATATATATATATATCCTATTGATGTAATTCCTGATTCAAAAGTTTTAAGGGGAGGATTTATAGATAGGAGGGATATATGAGCATGCTTGGCTTTTAAATTTCCGAAGGCTTTCTAACCAAGTGTTCATGTGTGGTTTTAAAACGTATAATTTGTATTATGAGAACTATCTGTATTCATGTCACGGTCAAATATTGTGGCTCTTACTAGGCAGCGTGGTTTTTTTGGGGTTAAAATCTCGATTAATCAAACTGTTTTTGTTCAGCCTGGAAAACGTTTCTTGGTCCCATGGTCCTGGAGAAAAAACATCATGATACCAATTTGTTGTAATATGAAGTTATTCACTACATTCGGTTCTAAAAATGTTTAAGCTAATAAAAAAAAAGAGTTGTGAAATGGCAGCTGGTATTTTGTTCATTAAAAAGAAAAAAATAGCTGCTGGACAGTTACTATATAGTTAGAAATAACAGCATCTAATTGAACTAAAAAAAAAAAAATAGAAACTGAATTAAGGAAAAAAAAACAATAACAAAAACCTTTTCACAATTCGAGGACTAATTAGTTAAAATAGTTCAGATCCTATTTGGTATCTAATTCGTGTTAAATCACCAATCAACTCATGAGTTTACTGCTGTGCCATTATTAATTTTTCCCCCTTTTTTTTTTAGGTTGTTTCAGGGTCATTGTTACTACCACCACAATTGAAAGCTTTTATAACATTAATTACAAGACAAACCCTATAAAATTATCACATTTGTTTCTTCTTGAACGCGTCGTTGAGAAACCCACATGCAAATTAGATGAGGAAAACTGTTATAGGCATTCGATATATACAGCAATGCAGTTCATTATGGAAAAAAGAATGGATCAAGAGTCTGCTGGCCTATTCAAAGCTAGCAGAAAAAACCCGACATGCATAGAAAATGTATGATTTTTTAAGATATTTTTATTAAAGGAATTATCAATAACATTATTTAATATCCTCTATTTTTTGTTTGTTTTTTTAATATAATCAAGGGGTACGGAAATTCACAATTGGTGACTTTCAAATAATGCCACCCTCTTAATTGTGCAAAACCATTATTCAACAGCAGATGGATGCCCGCATAATGTGGACACCAGAATTGAGCAACTTAAAAAAGTTAAGTGTTCAAACATTTTAAAAAATGAATTGAAAATTAAATGAAGATTTTCAATCATAATTTTAAATTGTTTATTTTATTAATTGCAGGAAATTTATGTTGGACCCTCGAAAAAAAAATCAAGGGTATCTATTCAAGTTCAAGGAGTACTGTCATGTTGTATTAATAGTTGGCTTTGGACAAACCCGTTCATGTTCAAAATACTGCATAATCAAAAATTCGTGAGGCAGAAATTGGGGGATTCGTGGGTATGGAAGGGTAAGTATGGACCCCGTTAAGATAGGACATAATAAAATATACCTGTTAAATGACTATATATATATATATATCCTATTGATGTAATTCCTGATTCAAAAGTTTTAAGGGGAGGATTTATAGATAGGATGGATATATGAGCATGCTTGGCTTTTAAATTTCCGAAGGCTTTCTAACCAAGTGTTCATGTGTGGTTTTAAAACGTATAATTTGTATTATGAGAACTATCTGTATTCATGTCACGGTCAAATATTGTGGCTCTTACTAGGCAGCGTGGTTTTTTTGATCTCGATTAATCAAACTGTTTTTGTTCAGCCTGGAAAACGTTTCTTGGTCCCATGGTCTTGGAGAAAAAACATCATGATACCAATTTGTTGTAATATGAAGTTATTCACTACATTCGGTTCTAAAAAGGTTTAAGCTAATAAAAAAAAAGAGTTGTGAAATGGCAGCTGGTATTTTGTTCATTAAAAGAGAAAAAAATAGCTGCTGGACAGTTACTATATAGTTAGAAATAACAGCATCTAACTGAACTAAAAAAAAAAATAGAAACTGAATTAAGGAAAAAAAAACAATAACAAAAACCTTTTCACAATTCGAGGACTAATTAATTAAAATAGTTCAGATCCTATTTGGTATCTAATTCGTGTTAAATCACCAATCAACTCATGAGTTTACTGCTGTGTCATTATTAATTTCCCCCCCCTTTTTTTTTAGGTTGTTGCAGGGTCATTGTTACTACCACCACAATTGAAAGCTTTTATAACATTAATTACAAGACAAACCCTATAAAATTATCACATTTGTTTCTTCTTGAACGCGTCATTGAGAAACCCACATGCAAATTAGATGAGGAAAACTGTTATAGGCATTCGATATATACAGCAATGCAGTTCATTATGGAAAAAAGAATGGATCAAGAGTCTGCTGGCCTATTCAAAGCTAGCAGAAAAAACCCGACATGCATAGAAAATGTATGATTTTTTAAGATATTTTTATTAAAGGAATTATCAATAACATTATTTAATATCCTCTATTTTTTTGTTTGTTTTTTTAATATAATCAAGGGGTACGGAAATTCACAATTGGTGACTTTCAAATAATGCCACCCTCTTAATTGTGCAAAACCATTATTCAACAGCAGATGGATGCCCGCATAATGTGGACACCAGAATTGAGCAACTTAAAAAAGTTAAGTGTTCAAACATTTTAAAAAATGAATTGAAAATTAAATGAAGATTTTCAATCATAATTTTAAATTGTTTATTTTATTAATTGCAGGAAATTTATGTTGGACCCTGGAAAAAAAAATCAAGGGTATCTATTCAAGTTCAAGGAGTACTGTCACGTTGTATTAATAGTTGGCTTTGGACAAACCCGTTCATGTTCAAAATACTGCATAATCAAAAATTCGTGAGGCAGAGATTGGGGGAACCGTGGGTATGGAAGGGTAAGTATGGACCCCGTTAAGATAGGACATAATAAAATATACCTGTTAAATGAGTATATATATGTATCCTATTGATGTAATTCCTGATTCAAAAGTTTTAAGGGGAGGATTTATAGATAGGAGGGATATATGAGCATGCTTGGCTTTTAAATTTCCGAAGGCTTTCTAACCAAGTGTTCATGTGTGGTTTTAAAACGTATAATTTGTATTATGAGAACTATCTGTATTCATGTCACGGTCAAATATTGTGGCTCTTACTAGGCAGCGTGGTTTTTTTGGGGTTAAAATCTCGATCAATAGAACTATTTTTGTGCCAGCTGGAAAACGTTTCTTGGTCCCATGGTCCGTGGGCAAAAATATCATGATACCAATTTGATGTAATATCAAGTTATTCATTACCTTCGGTTCTTAAAAGGTTTAAGGTAATAAAAAAGAGTTCTGAATTGGCTGCTTGTATTTTGTTCGTTAAAAATGGCTGCTAGACAATTACAATACTTAGAAATAACAGCATCTAACTGAAACTAAAATGAAAAAACAGAAACTGTGAATTAAGAAAAAAAAACAATAACAAAAATATTTTCACAATTCAAGGACTAATTAATTAAAATAGTTTAGATCTTGTTTGGTATCTAATTCGTGTTAAATCACCAATCAATTCACGAGTTTATTGTTGGGCTATTGTTAATTTTTTTCCCTTTTTTCTTTAGGTGTTTGCTGGGCCATTGTTACTGTCACCACAGTCGTAAGATTGTATAACATTAAGTACAGAACAAACCCTATACAATTATCACCTTAGTTTCTTCTTGAACACGTCGTTGAGAAACCCACATGCAAATTAGATGAGGAAGACTGTTATGGGCGTTCGATATATACAGCAATGCAGTTCATTATGGAAAAAATTGATCTAGAGTCTGCTGGCCTATTCAAAGCTAGCAGAAAATACCCGACATGCATAGATTATGTATGATTTTTTAAGATATTTTTATTAAAAAAATTATCAATAACATTATTTATTATCCTCTATTTTGTTTTTATTTTTGTTTGTTTTTTAATATAAGTCAGGGGTACGGAAATTCACAATTGGTGACTTTCAAATAATGTCACCCTCACAATTGTGCAAAAGCATTATTCAAAAGCCGATCGATGCCCGCATAATGTGGACACCAGAATTGAGTAACTTAAAAAAGGTAAGTGTTCAAACATTTTAAAAAATGAATTGAAAATTAAAAGAAACTTTTCAATTATAATTTTAAATTGTTTATTTTATTAATTGCAGGAAATTTATGTTGGACCCTCGAAAAAAAAATCAGGGGTATCTATTCAAGGCCAAGGAGTATGCCACGATGTATTAATAATTGGCTTTGGACAAACCCGTTCAGGATCGAAATACTACATAATCAAAAATTTGTGGGGCAGAGATTGGGGAAACTGTGGGTATGGAAGGGTAAGTATGGACCCCGTTAAGATAGGACATAATAAAATATACCTTTTAAATGACTATATATAACCTATAGATGTAATTTCTTATTCAAAAGTTCTAAGGGGAGGATTTATAGATATGAGGGATATATGTGCATGCTTGACTTTTTAATTTCCAAAGATGTTCTAACCACGTGTTCATGTGTTGTTTTAGGATGTATAATTTGTATTATGAGAACTATCTGGATTCATGTCACAGTCAAATATTGTGGCTCCTATTAGGCAGCGTGAGTTTTTTTAGAACGTATAATTTGTATTATGAGAACTATCTGGATTCATGTCACGGTCAAATATTGTGGCTTCTACTAAGCAGTGTGGTTTTTTTTGGGTTAAAATCTCGATTAATAGAACTGTGTTTTTGTGCCACCTGGAGAACGTTTCTTGGTCCCATGGTCCTGGAGCAAAAACATCATGATACCAATTTGATGTAATATCAAGTTATTCATTACCTTCGGTTCTAAAAAGGTTTAAGCTAATAAAAAAAGAGTTGTGAAATGGCAGCTTGTATTTTGTTAATTAAAAGGAAAAAAATGGCTGCTTGACAGTTACAATTTTTCAATTATGATTTTAAATTGTTTATTTTGTTAATTGGAAGAAATTTATGTTGGACCCTCGAAAAAAACGAGTGGTATCTATTGTCAAGTTCTAATTGCGAGCGCCACGTCGTATTAGTGGTAAACCTATTCAGGTGAGAAATATTAGGTCATCAAGAATTCTTGGAGTAGTGATTGGGGAAATGCGTGAGTTTGGAAGGATAAGTGCAAACTCTGTAAATATTGAACATACTCATACATACCTGTTGAGTGAATTCATTAATCCAATTAATGTAATTCTCGACCCAAATTTCTAGGTGACTCAAATTCCCCACCATCTATAAACCTTCCACCTAGAATTTAGGTCGAGAATTACATCAGTAGAATTAATGAATTCACTCAATAAGTATGTATAAGTATGTTCAATCTTTACGCACTTATCCTTGCAAACCTATGTTTCCTCCAATCATTACTCCATGAATTCTTAATAACCCAATATTTCTCACATGAATGAGTTTGTCCAAAACCAATTATTATTACAACATAGCGCCGACGATTGACACTTGACAATAGATATCACTCATTTTGTTTAAGGTCCGTCATAAATTTCCTGCAATTAACAAAATAAACATATTAAAATCATAATTGAATAGTTGCCTTCAATTTTCAATTCATTTTTAAATTTTTTTTGCTTTAACACTTATCCTTTTTAAGACGCTAAGTTCTGGTGTCTATATTATGAGGGCACCGATCAGTTGTTGAATGATACTTTTACACAATTAAGAGTGACATCATTTTAAAGGCACCAATTGTGAATTTCTGGCCAACATAAGCATGACTCAATTTGCATAAAGTGTATACTCTTGATTAAGAGGTCAGAGGTTTGAATCCCCCACCCTACAAGTTGTAAAAAAAATAGTGAATTTTTCTTGTCCCCTTATATTAAAAGAAAACAAAAAATTAAAAATTTTAAAATTAAAATAGGATATTAAATAATTTTATTTCTTAATTTTTTTAATAAAAACATAAAAAAATCAAATATTCTCTATGCATGTCCGCTATCCTGCTAGCTTTGAATGGGCACGCAGACTCTAGAACAATTTCTTTTTTCATAATGAATCGCATTGTTGTATCTGTCGAACACCCATAACACTTTGTCTTGTCTAATTTGGATTTAGGTTTTTTAATGATGCGATCAAGAAGAAATTGTGGCGATAATTGTATATGATCTGTCCGATGATTAATGTTGTACAAGCTTTCAATTGTGGCGGTAGTAATAACCCAACAATAACCTAAGGAAAAAAGAGAAAAAATTATTAGAGCACGTTGAGTACCTTTATTTTTAGGGAGAGTTGGGTTGGGTTGGTTAAAAAAGCCCAACTGGCGTTTGGCCCACTAATATACGAATTGTCCACTTCATTTTAATGCAACTCGGTGGAGTTCAATAGTATCGTTGTTGAACTCTACGCGGTTTCGTTCCTCACACCACTCTTTTAAAAAAAGTACATGATTTCATCTCCTAATTAAATAAAAATATTTTCAAAACACGTATAAAAAATATATTACAATTACTCTAAAAAAAAATACAAATAAATAAAACATATAAAATTTAAACATTTACCGCATTTAACCTATGAATATTTTATTTAACTATTCAACTTTTATTATGGTAAATATAGTTGTTTATTAATATAATAATATTGTTTATAACTATTTTAACATATACACATAAAATCAAAACAAAAACACATGGAACGCAAAATACTGGAGTGAGGTTGATTTGATTTGATTCTCATTTAAAAAAATCTACAATATTAATAGAAATTGTAAATTCTCATTTAAAAAATGACCAATATTAATTGAAATTATTTTGATAAACTTAATTAATAAGGTATGTATCAAAATTTACATGAAATGCTAAGAGCCCTTTTTCCTATTTCGAGTGGAAATCGAAGATTTGATCCTTATTATCTGGTCCGTGAAACCCTAAACCATTTTTGCGCTTGGTAAAGATAATGTTGTAATTCCTTTTGATTTGAATGATGGCTACATGTTTTGTTAATTTTGAGTTAGGGTTTGATGTTTGTGTTTCGGTTTTTTGAAGGTGGGGATTGATGGCTTCGTTGTCTTTGGGAAGCCACGGCTGCGGCCCTTCCACTGAAGCTGCTGACCCTTTCTTGTTGGAGTGTTCATCAGAGGATGAAGATGAGTACGACAGAGTGGACCGACTTCAGAGGTTAAAACGGCGTGAGTGGACCAAAGAAGAATGGCTCCTCTACAGGCGTGCACTCAAAGAAAGCGAGGTCCGGTCCCATTTAGATTATATTAAAAATTCTACATTTTACATTCTTATTATTATAATCAAATGAACGAAACGAATGTTTGGTTTGGTTTGGTTTGGTTGTGTTCTGTTTTGTTTTGTTTTGTTTTGGGGACATGGCAGGGGTTCGATGTTCCCGACCTTCCTTCTAATGGTTATGCTGGTATGCTTGTTCGGATGCCCGACTCTGATTTATCTTATTTTGGAAACCTTCCAGAATTGGCTGAAGTAGGCATCAAACACTATAACTCCAACAATGTATGAACTCGATCCAACAATGTATGCCCGACTCTGGTATGCTTGTTTTTGTCTTTGTTTTCTATCATAACAATAACAATTACAATTACAATTCAAGGGTACAAACTTTGAGTTGGTGGAGATAGAAAAGGCTTGTATGCGGGTTGTCACTGGTGCCATCTTCTACCTCACTCTTAAGGTTAGGCCTGCTGGAATGCCTGCTCATTCTCCAACCACTTGCCTTCAGGCTAAAGTGCGCCAGAGACTTGGGCGAATTGAAACTATGCTCTCAAGAATTAAACCTGGTTCGTACATCTACATTCTCATTCTGCTACTAATAATAATCATTCCAATCCTACAAATGTCGTTCTTCTCTTTGTTTGTTGCTGGACTGTCCAATCTCTCACTTCATCAACTTGTTTAAATTTCCAATTACTCTGTTATTACATGTCTAAACATAATTAACCAATCCCTTTGTTACTTGTAGCATTCTGAGTTAAACCCACAAATGTCATTTTATAGAAGGGAATGCTGATGTTGCTGCTGCTACATGTTGATCCTCATACTCATCAGCTATACCTGATTTCATTTTATTTTTCTAGTTTTTCCAGCTTTTAGGTGCCAAAATACTTTTAGGAAATACAAGTTCTTCTCATGAATTGTACTAGGCTGTACTGAAGGGCTGAAGGGAAAAAGGGAAAAACAAAAATTGTTCGAAACTTAGGAATTCAATTTCCTCCCAATGTGTTAGGGTGCCATGTCGTCTTGTTGGTTGGGTGCTGATTTTTGCACAATGGTTGCTCTTTGAAATTTCTTTATGTAGACCGGGTTTCAGATAACTTTTTTTTCGACTAATTAGAACTACTTTTTGATTTTTTATAGCAGTTTTTCAATCTTTTTTTTGTTTTTAAATTTAGGCTCCGTTTGATAACCATTTGGTTTTTGAGAATTGTGCTTGTCTTCTCTTTACTTCTCTACAATTAGTTTCACCTCCCTAAAGAAAATATTTGAATTTTTAGCTATTTAGAGGTAGTTTTAACGATTATAATATTAGATTGAAATACAAACTTAAAGTCAGTATTCTTCTTCTGCACGCAACTCCTCCAGTCTCCTTTCCGTCTCTCTCTTTCTTTTTTTTTTGAAATAATCTCCTCCTCCTCTCTCCTCCCCATGATATTCGGCCAGACCATTAATGCTTCTGATTTTTTTTTCCTTTCTTGAGTTCTTAATTCTCGCAGCCTCCCTTTTTCTTTTTTCCTCTTCAGCCTCCCTTCCTTCTCTCAATCTCTCTTTTTTCATATTTGAACTTTTTAATTAGTGTAACTGTCAAAATTATACCATCAAAAGAAAATATTTAGGGAAAATTACTTTTTTTTAATGGAAAATTACCTTTCTAGTTCCCAAGTTTTTAGTATTAGATGCATTTGGTCCCTGAGGTTTTAAAATGTACCCACTTCTTGCGTGGATAGCTGACTGGACTTGAGTGACTTGCTGATTTGGTTTTCATGTAAATTAATAATTACGCATTTTCATTTATAATATTAATCAATTGAGCCCTTAAATTTTCTAAATATAATCCACCCTTATGCAGATTTCTTATGTGCAAAACACCCCCCATCTCCCCCCCGAGCAAAGCTTCGATTCCGATGGGCAAAGCTCCGATTCCAACCGACAAAACTCCGATTCAGCAGGCTCTCTTTGACCAGCAAGCTTCGATTCAAGAAGAAGCGTTCAACAATCAAGCCGTGAGGAGCTTTCTCTCGCACCTCTCCTAGAGGTAAGCACAAAATTTTTTCCCTAATTTATATTTTGGTTAGGGTAATGTTTTCATGGATTCAACCCAATTTTTCTTAGAACCTAAACAGAATCAAGCTGGTTTTGCAAAGAATACGTTCAATCTCATTTACTGACTTAATCTTCCATGAATTACAGAATTGTACAAGCAAACATATTTATAGAAGAAAGCAGTAAAAAAAAAAAAAGAAAAAGAAAAAGAAAGAAAATTTCATGTGTCTGATATCTTGATTTATCTTTTGACCATTGCTTAGCTTTACTTGTTGATTGACTAATTTCTTGGCTGATTGTTGAATTGGACGTTGTTGGTCTGGTGTAATTTCTTGTTGATTTGGTGAAAATGATTTAAATTTTTTACAACTGTTTTTTGTTAGTCATATGGAGAATGAATACTCTTTGTGTTTGCAGGATGTTGAAAATGGAGCTGCTACTGACGGAATGGTGCCTGAAGGTGGAAGACGAATATGCAGATTTCTTTGTGCATATGACAACTTTTTGAAAACTCTGTTTTTATTTAGAAAATGTGATGGTGCCCAATCTCTATGTCCATCATTTTAGTTGTAAGGGAATTACTTTATTGAGGTAAAATTGTGGCCTTTTGTTAGTGAACTATTTTATTTTTTTGGAAATGTCAAATGTCTCTCTAAATTAAATCTCAAATTATGCTAGAAACATAGTGCAAGAAAATTTTTGTTTTTTGAAAATTTTCTTCTAAATATCCTACTTTTTCAAAAAGTGAATTTTAAGTGAAACGATTAAATTAAAAGTTTGCTTTTAAACACGAAAAAAATTTAAGAATTGAAAATGTAAAATAAATCAAGAACCAATTTTAAAGAAAAATAAATTTATAATGAAATTGGCTTAGAAAGCTCAAATTTTAAATCTTTTTTCAAAAAAAAAAATTTCTTTTTTTGAAAAAAAAAAATTCACTTCTGACCCATAGTTTTCTTAGATGCTGTTCATTTTTCGTTAATTAGTAATGGAGAGTTGACGTGGCATAAGTTTTTTATTAATTTTTTTTTTAGTTTTTAAAATAAAAAACTATTTTTAATTTCTATTTTTAACTTTCTCTTTTGTTTTCTCTCTTCTTTCTCCATATTCCTCTTTTTTTCTCCCTCCTCTCATTCATGGATAGGGATGGCAAAAATCCCCGCAGGTTCCCGTCCCAAACGGGACGGGGAATCCTCGGTTTGACCTGGTATGTGAGTCAAATCGGGGATTTTTTCGGGTCCTCGGTCGGGGACGGGGAGGGTATCCCCGCCCTGTCCCCATCCCCGAACCCACCCCGAATATTTTTTTTTAAATATTAATTTTTAAAAATATATTATAATTATTTATAATAATATTATTAATAACATTATATATATGCACTGTTTTTATATTTTATTTTCTGATTTAATTTCATTAGTATATGTATTTATTATATTTAATTTCATAATATAATAACTTTTATATTAAATTTATAGTAAAAGTGTTATATATTTTTAAAAATTAATTATTTACATAAATATAGCAATAATAATACTAATTTAACATAAAATTTATAATTTTAATATATTTATACATGTTTAATTAGTTATTAATTAAAAAAATAATTATAAATAAAAATAAAAAATGGGGATTTTTTCCCATGGGGACTCGATCCCCGAACGGGGAATGGGGCGGGGACGGGGATGAAAATTCCTAACAGGGACGGGGATGGGGAGTGCATCCCCGACCCGGCCCCGCCCCGTTGCCATCCCTATTCATGGAAGACCCCACCCATTTGCCTCTTCTTTTTTTTTTCCTTCTATTTTCTTCTTCTTTTTTGTATATTTTTATATTTTTTATTTTCTTCTTCTTCTTTCTACTCCTTCCATTCTTATACTCCTTTCTCCTTCTTCCCTTTCTTCCCACGTTTAAAAAAAAAAAAAAAAATTGAAATTGAAAATTCCAGATCTACGTTCCATATCTAAGCTTTTAAAATGATAGAATCCAAGTTTCAAATGAAAACATGTATATTTAGTCTTTAATTAAAACTGTTTTTTTTTTATTTTAAAAATTAAAAATTATATAATTTTTAATGAAAAAAATAGTTTTTAATGAAAAATGTCACGTAAAAATTAACGAAAAACTAATGGCAGAGACTAAAATGCTACCAAATTTAAACCTTAGGGGCTAAAATGTCGAGTTTGAAAACTCGGGATCTAAATCCTACTAAGTGCAAACCTCAATAACTAAAAGTGTATTTTTTTCAAAAAAAAAAAGTTTTTAAAAGAATAAAAAATGAAACTACTCAACCCCTTTTAAAAGAAAAAAATCGAGCTACCCGCTCTGATACCAATGGTAGGATCATATGGCAACACTGAAGTGGTGAATAGGGTTGCTTAATAAAATTAATTTTTTTTTGCTAAATTAAACTAAATTAATTCAATTCAAACTAATTGAATAAAGACCCTAAAATTAAATATGCTAGAAATATAGAACAATTTTCCTAACCTCTATTTTTGGGTTGCGTAAAATTAAATCGATTCTATTGCTAGTTGAAGACTCAACCTATATCGATCTTTTTACACGTGTTCAAAATTAAACTACTATGATTTTTTTAAACGGGCTAAGAATCAAACCACTACAAATCTCTTTTTAGGTTTAGGATTAAATTGCTCACTTAAATCTCAAGGTGCACCCACACCTTAATACAAAACCAAAACCCAATTGAAAGATGAGATTAAATTATTGCCACATAGGCATATATGCCTGGATTAGTCTTCTAACCATTTTATCTTCTTATGTACATGAAGTGGATATATACTAGTGTTCTTTTAGTTTTTGTTTAAACTAATACTGTTGCTAAAATTCAGACAGAACAACGCACCTGACCTTTACGTGAAAACAACAGTAAAGTTTGTTTGAGGGGGAAGAAACATGACATTCAAAACAAGTAAAACCTGCACACTGATGTGGTGCTTGCCACATAGGCTCTGATGCTTAAGTTAGTTAGGAGGAATTTTAGTGTAGTAAGGGTCTTAGGAATATAGAAGAGCTTACCTTCTCCCAATTGAAGAAGGGTATGTATATGACCATTTAAAGGTTTCATTGTCTCCTTTTCGAATTAGGTTAAAAGAGGACTGGATTGGTGATCAGGTGTTACACGCAAGCGCACGCGATCGAAGTAATATAAAATGGTATCTGAGTACCAAGTATCGAATCCCACAGGGAACGGAGTAACAAAAATAATGTCAAGCAAAATGTAAGGAAAATTGCAAATTGAAACTAAAATGCAAAAATGATGTTGGGTTGGTGTGTTGGTGAAAAACAAAAAATTGCAGAATCTAATTGCAGAATCTAGAAATGGCAATAATCGAAATAAGAAAAATTGCATAATTGAATTGAAGAATCTAAAATGGCAATAAGCGAAATAACCAAAAATTGCATAATTGAATTGCAGAATCTAAAATTGGCAAGATTGGATAGCAAATTAAATAAACTTAGAAAATGAAATGATAAAGGATGGGGCTCAAGAATGTCATTGCCCTATGCAATTCCAACCTACTCCACACTCAATTGTAAACCAAAATTGCATCTCCTATTTACCTTGAATTTAGGTTTTTAGGAGGCTAAGTGAGAGACCTATATGTCTATAGTCCCTCTATCTTAGATAATTTGGCTCACAATTTTATGGGTTTTGGAGTCCTTAATCCCTATGTCTAGGGTAAGGAATTGGCTTATGTCTAAGCTCTTTTTCTCCATCACTTGTGTGAAATCCGCTTGTCACTAACCCCGTCGGTATTAGATCTAAGCTTGAGTTGCTACCCTAGTTGAGCAAACTAGGATCTCAACGGAAATTTATTCAACACAAGCAAACAATTGAAGTGTAGGCTTGGTTTTTATTGAAATTTTGGCTACAATTACTTCTTAGGGAATTCACATCCTTGAACCCCCTAAGAAGTTTTAGCTCATATTAAAAATAAAAATATAACAATTAACTAAAGAAAAACTCATATTAGAAATTTGAGCAAATTACTAATAATGGGCAAAGTGAAATAATGGGAACAAAATTATCTTGGCAACTTGCTCATTGAACAATCAAAGTCATAAGTTGTAATAAAAATCTGGGCAGTGGCCAAAAATTTCAAGGAAAAATGCTCAATTGGAATTTAACAAAGAATTAAGGGCATTAATGGGTTTTACTTCCTTCTCCCAACAAAAGTAATAAACTGCAAGAGAAAATTGGGCTTTTGTAAAACAATAAACTAACTTAAAACAGAGGATAGTAATCGATCTTCCTTCCAATCCAATCCAATAATCAAACAAAACTCGAGAACAACGGAATAATCCCCAAAATTTATTCAGCATAAAAGAAAGAAATTTCGATAACACTGTGAATAAACCCTCGATGAAGAAGAACGAAGAAAAAAAAATTGAAGATGAACAGAGTATGCTTTTTAGAACAAATACCCACAAACTAACTTGAATTAAACTTGAACTTAAATCCAAAATACATCAAAATGAGAATAGAAATAGCTCAACAACGTTTCTGTAATACAAACTGAAGAAAAACTGAGATGGAACTTGAATAATTTGGCCAAAAACAGTAGAAAATCGAAAAACAGAGGACAAACATTTGCTTCTAAATTCATCTCCAAATCCAAAATTATTCTTCTAGCTTCTTCCTCCCTCTTTTATAGATCTTCCTAGGGTTCAAATCTGTCAAAAATCAGGCTTCAATCCCTTGATTCGTGCAGAAATTGCTCTTCCCATATATGGGTTTCGTCATTCACGCGAATATGAAGTTTCCATATATTCTCTGCCCAGGATTGCAAAATCGGATTTAGCAATCTGATTTAGCAATTTCCAGAATTTCTGCAAAAATAATCAAATTACTTAGAATTCTCTTCCAATTGCTATCACATTCAATTCTTCATTAATTTCAAACAATCTTCCACTAAATTCAATTAATCTTAGGACAAACAAAAATATTTTGAGCACTTGAGAATTAAGGCTTATCAATTGGGCTGGACAAGGATCACATGGGCTGGGGATACACGCTGGGCGCATGCTCCGTATGAGGTCAGCCCCGACCTCTTGCCAAGGCCAAGGGTAAGAAATTGGGCTTCGACCCAAATTTTTCTCTTTTTCTTTGTTCCATGGCTCGGTCCTTCTGTGTTGGCATGATTTTGTCATGAATTGGGCCTTTTCGCCTTATTTGGCCTATAATTTCCCTTGTAAGTCGGGTTTGTCCTTATGGTCCAATTTCATCCATAATATTAAGCCCCCACTCCTAAGTTTGGATTTGTGATTCAGCTCGTCATGGGCTAGACATTCGAAGCATAATTTGGGAGTATAAATTTTGTGTCTAAATTTGTCTTCGATGAATCATACTCTCCTTATAGGGTTGACCTCACATTTTCTTGGGCTTTTGCCTTGAAATGACCCATTGTGCTGATGACACAGAGGACACCGTCAGTAATGGGTGTCGGCAGCGAACGAAATGTGGATGGCGGCGAGTGGGCAACGCGAAAATGCGAGGACTGGCTGGCTTTCTTCGTGAATGGATGAGTGATGAGTCGATGAGGATGAGGGGCACTTCCGCACAGGAGAGAGCAATCAAACTTTCTAGGGCATTTCTCATTTCTTTTTTATTATTTGTTTTCATAAAAGAGACTAATTTGGGCTCAATATTACTTGGGCTCATAATCATAAGAGGGTTTTTTTTTTCTGTTTAAAAAGCATCCCAGCGTGTCCCAGAGTGTTCGAAATTAAAAAAAAAAAGGACATGGCAAATTGCGTGTCAGGCACGTGTCCTGACGTGTCCGTGTCCGACACGTGTCCGACACTGACACTCATCCAAATATGAAGTGTCCGTGCTTCATAGGTCATGAGTGGATTTTGAAATGAGTCCAAGGATTTGTGTGCATAAAAATATGAGGTTACTTTGATTGTTGCAGGAATTAATCCATTGTGCCAAGTGATAATTACATCTGCAAAGGTCTTTAATTTGTTGATTGGCTATTTGCCCTACAATACAGCCAGTATAACAGTATAACAATCTTATGAAGGGATTTCGTTCTTGAGAAATTGTTGCACAAGCTTGGTAGGTAACCTAATTTACTCTTTACATTTATGACTTTGTGAGCGTTCTTGTGTGTGTGTGTGTGGTGTGCCTCTGATACCATAAAAGAAAATTGAACCCAATTTAACTTGCAAGATAGCTATATCGTTTTTTCCTTCTTTCAAAAGGTAAACACAACCCAAATATATACACTTAGCACAAAAGAAAAAAAAAAACAGCAATATGTTGTAATGGCTAGGGAAAAGACTATTAAGGAAAACTTTCCTTGGGAAAAATTTACAAAATTTCTGCATGGAAATAATGAAAAATATATCAGCAATCAAGGGGGAGAATTACTGATCTTTTAATCTGCTGTGGTTGGCATAATATAGCAGATTACAGCAAGAATTTGGAAAAGATTTTCCTTTGAAATAGCAGTTGATTAATTCCTTAATTGACTTGGTTTGTCTGTTGCCGTTGGTAGAGTGTGTGAGCCAGCTAGATGCTTTGTCTAATTGCTTCAATGTAGACAAGTATTAGATTGAATTAAGGGAACATTATTCTCGTTTGGCTGTGGGGGTTGTAGTGTTGTTTTGGTCTGCAGCTGATTTATCTCTTTTACCAGTATATGCTTACATTTTCTTTACATATATATTACGTTGTTAATTAAAGAAGTGCTTCTTTTTTATTGTTATTCTTTATTTGATAATAACTTTTTGTTAATTATATACTAATAATTGCTTTTGTTTTTATTTTTCCATCTCTCGTTGGTGGATGAAGTGTTGACTTTATATCTAGAAGGAGATGACAACCCACTCTTAGTCTCCCACTTGACCTTTGTACTTTGAACTTCATGTTGCTTAAATATTAGAAACTTATTAGCAACTTTTTATTTTGTAGTAGACTATCAAATACCTCATTTTCTGATGTAATAGATTACAAAATTTTATTCAAGAAAAGAAAGCTATGATATTTAAAGTATCATACAATTCATTATGCATGTTTATTTTAGCTATGAACAGGTGTTGAAATTTGTTTGATCAAATCAACTCAAGTTATATGATATGTAAACTGTCGGGTAAAATCTAAAAAAAAAAAAGACTATTTATTGGAATTAATAATTTGTAGCGATAAGAAAAAACAATAGGAATTTATAATAGAAAAAAAAAACTTATATGAATTTATAATAGCATAAAAAAAATGTCATCATGTATGAATGATAACGCACGATGTTAGCTATAAAAACTTAAAATAGCTTTAAGAACTAATGCTATAATAAATTTTCGTAGCAATATAAATAAGCAATATATTCATGATTTATTATAACATTCGTCATAGCTAACAAAAAACGCTTATTAAAAGTTCAGACTTTTAATAGCATGGGCTGTTCGGACTTTCCTAAAAAGGCTATAAAAAGTATATTATAGCATTTTCTGTTAGCTATAATATCTTTTTTTTCTTGTAGTGCCAATCTAACCCAAAAAGATTATAGGGACAAAAAATTGTAAATTGATAAACAAAGCCCATATCGGATGCATCTTCACACAACTAAAAACATACAAATCATGTTGTATTTTCATCAAGGTGCAGAATTGAATCTTGGAATTTGGCATCCAAACTAAAAACGAACAAACCAAGAGTATGAAAATCTCATCCATTTTCACCAATGAAAATCTCTCAAATCCCACACTAATTTCACAGACAATTTGATTTCTCCTCATAAATCCTAATATGTACAATTTCTTCACTAAAAAATCGGGGTTCTTACAATTTGTAATCCCTACCCGATTCTCTGACCCGATCCTCTGACCCGATCCTCTGACCAAGAAATCGTCCGGCAGCTCCCTCCGAATACCCCTCCTTCTTCCTCACTTTCCCACTGCCCAAACACTCGATCCCTCAAAACAGAAATAGTCCAGACAGCTCCCTCCGAATACCCCTCCTTCTTCCTCACTTTTCCACTGCCCAAACACTCAATCCCTCAAAGCCATTCCATAATCTCGTCTCCTCCCTCAAAACCATTTCTCCTCTAACTTCTCAATCGGCGGCGTCAGTTTCTTCACACCAACATTTTCGACTTCCATTTTCTACTGAAAACTTGAAGGAGCAGCTCTCATAATACTCATTTGGAGCTTTTCTTGTATGTGCTATTCATACTCTGTTTTTTAAGTTTTTTTCTTGTTTCTTTGGATGTGCTGATAATGCACTTTAACTTGTATTGAGTTTTTTTGTCCTGGAATTAGTCTGTGTTTTTTTCTTGTTTGTTTGGATGTGCTGACTGACAATGCTTTGTGTTTTTTTTGGCCATTGATTTTTTTTTTTTTGGTTCTAGAATGTGTTCTTTTTCGACTGTTTATAATCGAGGGAACAAGATGATGACGAAGAAGTAGAAGAGAACATGACAAATTTGATCTGGATTCAATCGTTTGTTTTGAGTTCTGCTGTTATCGAGATTAAGTTCAAATTTTAGTTGTGGTGGAATATCTCTTAGAATTTTGTTTTCATTTACTAAATGTATATATAGATCAGTTCATCTTTGCTTGGTACTATGTCTAGATCAGTTCATCTTTGTTAGATACTTTGCTTGGAACCATTTCTACAATGTTTTTGGTTTATGAACTATTTTCTTTAAAATCCACATGCAAGGGTTGCCTCAATATATTTTACTCATTTAATGAACTTAAACATTTTCTAATTTTTTTTAATGTATTCTTGCTGCATGTTTGTCAGTTTTTTTCAATCATCTTGTTGTTCATATCTATTTCAGACATTTTGAAACTCGTTCCAATGAATCTGGAGATTGCTCTGATTTTATGTTTGAACGTATAAGTATTATGTAGCCCAATGTTATCATTTTTTGCCACAGATTTCCTCCAACTCCGTCAATATTTGGGTGTGCCAATGTCGAAAAAAAAAACTGTAAAGGCTTTGTATGCAATGAGATCAGCACAAGTAGGAATTCCTATTGGAAGTAAAATCAATCTTGAAGAATCTATTAAAGATGCATGATGGAAAGTGGGAACTCATTGAAGAAGACGACTATCGCATCCTATTAAATGCTTGTCTTGAGCATAAGGTTTCTTTTTCTCAAACTTTTTTTTTAAGAAAAATATGTATATTTAGCCATTCTTTCTATTTATGTAATACTTATATTATCCTTGTTGATTAACTACTTTTCCACATTTTAGCTTATTTATACCGTTCTTTCACTTGCATTAAGCTTATTTTTGTTATTATACTGCATTTCAAGTTACTACTAAATTACTAGTTTCATGTTAATAGAAAAGAGAGGGTCTGGTATAATCATTCTAGTTAAAATCTTTTTTTTTTTTTTTTTTGTTCTCTTTCCAGCAAACTGATGCCAAACTTTGGAAAAAGGGCTTCGATTGGAGAAGAAAACGAGGAGTCCTTACTTCGATTCGGGATCAAAAAGACTGTGGTGAGTGTATTTGAAATATAAAAATTATAAATAAAGTTACTCAACTACTCGCTCTAAGAATTTTTTTTCCATTTTTTCTTTAGGTTGTTGTTGGGCCATTGTTACGGTCGCCGCGGTCGAAAGCTTATACAACATCAAGCACAGGAAAACCCCATACAATTGTCTCCACAATTCCTTCTTGAACGCGTCGTTGAGAAACCCACATGCAAATTAGATGATGAAGGCTGTTATGGGTGTTCAGTATATACAGCAATGAAGTTCATCATGGAAAAGGGCATTGTACTCGAGTCTGCGTGCCCCTTTAGAGCTAGCAGAAAAAACCCGACATGCACAGAAAAGGTATCGTTTTTTGAAGATGTTTTTATTAAAATAATTATCAATAACATTATTTAATATCTTCTATTTTTTTGTTTGTTTTTTTAATATAGGGGGCACGAAAATTCACAATTGGTGACATTGAAATAATGTCACCCTCTCAATTGTGCAAAACCATCCTGCAACAACCGATTGTTGCCTGTATAATGTGGATACCAGAATTGAGCAACTTAAAAAAAGTAAGTGTTCAAACATTTTTAAAAATGAATTGAAAATTAAAGGAAAATTTTTAATTATAATTATAATTCGTTTATTTTGTTAATTGCAGGAAATTTATGTTGGACCATCGAAAGAAAATCAAAAGTATCTATTCAAGTTCAAGAAGTACAGCCACAGCGCATTAATAGTTGGTTTTGGACAAACTTATGCAGGTTCGAAATACTGCATCATCAAAAATTCGTGGGGCAGAGATTGGGGAGACCATGGGTATGGAAAGATAAGTACAGACCCCATTAAGATAGGACATAATGATGTATACCTATTAACTAACTTATATATCCTATACATGTAATTCCGGATCCAAAGTTTAGGGGAGGATTTATAGATAGGAGGGGTATATGAGCTTGCTTGGCTTTTTTAATTTCCAAAGACTTTTTAACCACGTGTTTAGAACGTATAATTTGTATCATGAGAACTATCTGAATACATGGCACGACCAAATATTGTGGCTCCTACTAGGCAGCGTTGTGTGTTTTTGGGGTTAAAATTTCGATGAATAGAAATGTTTTTGTACACCTCACGTGTAGCCATAATTGGAAAAAAAAAAAAACAAATGGTCATTGATCAAAACCGCGAATTTATTTTGGCCTTATCGAGAAATATTCCTAATTGCAATGTCCCAATGGCAATCATCCTCTCGTGTGCGTGCTTATGTTGGAGCCTTTGGGTTGAGAATTTGGATTTTATTTTTTCCTTTTATGATGCGCCTCTGCTTTTTCTTTTTTTTTTTTTCTTTTTTTGAAAAGACGTGACTCATATTTTCTATTTGGCGCTTAATATTTTCGTTATTCATTTGCGCTTTACATTTTCTTTCCCTTTTTTTTTTTACAATCTTCAATTTTTCTTTTCTTTTTTTTTTAAAAAAAAAATCACTTCTGATTTTTTATTTGGCGCTTAATATTTTTATTTATAAATATGGGTATTTGTTGTAAATACAACTTTATTATTTATATTGGTTAAAAATATATATAGAAAACTTTTATTTTCATCTAAAGGAAATAATTTAGACTTTTATTCTTTTATATATAAATTTAAATGATAAGTCACATTTACTTCAAAGAATTTTATCTACAAATATTTACAATTTACAAATATAAAATAATAACAAATATATAATATTATACTTGTTGTTTTAATTTCTTTGAATTTAACTTTTTGTTTTCTTGATATTAAATATAAATATTGGAGATGAATAAAAATATTTTTAAATGTTAGTAAATTATTTTTTAATAATTAATTCTATAAGAAACTAAAATTATTATAAAACAAAAAAAATTATAATTATTATTTCAAGTTTCAATTTTTTTATATATTTATTTAAAAAAAAGGCCAAATTTTTTGTCTTTGTACTTTAAGTTTTGTTTTATTTTAGTCCTTGTACTTTCAAATATGCAAATTTAATCCTCGTACTTTCAATAAATCTTAAAATTGGTCCTAGTTGTTAAATTATTGTTAAATTTTACAAAAAAAAAATCTCTATTGACATTGTTGGGATTTATGCTCTAAAACCTCGTAATTAATGATTTATTTAATAATCAATAATAATTTTGATTATTTTATTTTCATTATAATATTATCCATTATATGAAAAATCCAAGGTTATTAGTATAATCTTGAACAATATGTGGTTGACATACGGGAGGATCATGTTCAAGAAATAACCTAAAGGGTCATAGTATATGGATAAAGTTGGGTGTCTTATCTTGGTAACACTATTGATACGATTCATTTTGTAATAGTTACAAATGATTTGATCCAAATCATTCATGTGGAGACATGTGAGTGTGAATATCTTATCCAATGAGTTTGTGTAAGACTAGACCACGAAATATTTAATCTCTCTTTATAAATCCGTTAATTGAGAAGATTAATATTTCATCAGGATGATCATATGTAACTCGATCTTAATCCTGAGTGAGTTATGAACTCATGCCTGTGAGAGCTTGTCATTTGATTTGCATGGGTGAAAGTGACTTTTGTAGTCGATTCAATATGCTTACCATTTTGAGGACTGGACCAAATAGGGAGCTGGGAACATAATCTCACAAGATGAAATTCACTCATTTCCTTATAGGGTAAGTAAGTAGTTCCCTTAAGTGTTGATTTTAGGACTTGAACAATGGGGCCCACCCTCTCACTGGCCCGAGAGGGACTTAACAAATTGTTCATTAAAAGATCGGTGATATTTAAGGTGCAAGATGTAATTACAGGGGTAAAACAAACTTTTGACCTAGCTATAATTACGAACAACTCGTGAAGGATCGACTTGCATGTAGTGATTATATCCCCATACACAATTTGTCCTACACTGCATAAGAGTACTCTAGGTCTATAGTGGAGTGACCTATAGTTAATGAATAAAAATTAATTAATTAAAAAGTTTAATTAATTGATTTTGTATCATTGAAGCTTATAATTTGTAGGTCCATAAGGTTCTCTTGCTAGCTCATATGAACAAATAATGATCAATTTCATTGAGAGAAAATTTTGAAATGTTCAAATTAAAATTTAATATATTTTGATATATTAAATAAGGAAAAACATATTTATTATACATGATACATTAAATATCAAATAAATTATTAATGTATTAAGATACATTAAAGAAAATATATTTATTAAATTTGAATTAGATTCAAATAAGGATATAGATGTTGTAAGAAAATTTGGAAAGGTTTGAATAAGATTCAAACTGGTTAGATAAATATATTTTAATATATTATATATTAAAATATATTATTTAATTATTTGTCCTAGACCACTATAAATAGGACCCTAGAGGTGAGCCATTGTGTGCATTCTATATAAGACATAAGAAAACTTGAAATTCCCCTCTCATTCCCTCTTTCTATTTTCAAGAAAATTCCCACAAAAACCTGTTTGGTCCTTTGTTCGAGTCATAGCAAAGAAGGCTTTGTGGAAGTCTTGGAATTCAATCTCATTAGAATTGGAGCACAAGGAGAAAAAAACCCTCCAGAATATTCTCCGTATTATTTTTAAGGTATGTTTTGTTTAGCCTAAATTATTTTAATTTAATTCTAAAATAAAATTAAAGTCGAATCCAATGCTTCCGATGCAGGTTTAATTTGATTATTCCCTTCAGACACTCCCTCTATGAATTTTGGCAATAAGGACTACTTTAAAATTTATTAAATACATGGACTAACTTTATAGGTTCGAAATCAGAACCTTGGGAATCAGAATCCTGGTGGGTTTTGAAGCATGGGAATTAGAAAGCTGTGTTTGGGGGTATAGTGTTTTGGAGCCTGAAAATCAAAAAACTCTGTTTGGGATGCAGTGTTCTAAATTCTAGGTTTGTGCATGTTTTTTTTTTCCCTTTATCCTTTAGTTGTTTTGTTCTCTTATTTTCCTCTTATTTTTTAGTAGATGTTTTGTGAATTGTAGAAGCCCTTATATAACATAAATAAGTTACAAAATTGGAACTCTATTTTGGAAATTAAAAAATTAAAAATCTATTTAAGAAATTATGGAATTTAAAACTCTATTTCACAAAGTATTCATAAACTTATTTTGGGAATTCTATTTTAGAAATTAAAAAATTGGAAGTCTATTTAAGAAATTAAGGAATTTAAAACTCTATTTCACAAAGTATTCAAAAAACTATTTTTGAACTCTATTTAAGAAATTAAAAAATTGGAAGTCTGTTTAATAAATTAGGGAATCTAAAACTCTATTTCACAAAGTATTCAAAAACCTATTTTTTGAACTCTATTTTATAAATTAAAAAGTTGGAAATCTATCTAAGAAATTAGGAAATTTAAAATTCTATTTTACAAAGTATTCAGAAACCTATTTTTGGAACTCTATTTTAGAAATTAAAATTTTGGAGTTCTATTTAAGAAATTAGGGAATTTAACCAAAGTTTCGCAACGTATTTTGAATCAATTTCAAGGATATATGAGTTATAAAATTTGAATTATATTTTAGAAATTAAAATATTAGAAAGTCTATTTTGCACAACATTTTGAAACCTATTTCAAATATAATGGATTAAAAATTTTGTTTAGCAGCCATTTTTAGTTTTATTTTAACCTTTTAAGAAATTGACTAGGTGGTCGGGTCGCTGGGGTGATCATTGGAGTGGTCAGGTTGATGGGGTAGTTGGGTCGCTGGGGTGATCATCGGTGATGGTTGCAAGATGATCTGATCGTCGAAGTGGTCGCTAGGTGGTTGTCGTGTGGTCGGGTGGCTGGAGTGGTTATTAGGGTGGTCAGGTTGCTAGGTGGTCGGGTCGCCAGGGTGGTCATTGGAGTGGTCACTGGGTGGTCGTTAACGTGGTTATTAGATAGTCGGGTCGTCGGGGTGATCGCTAGAGTAGTCATTGGGGTGGTCGGGGTCATTGGATTGATCACCAGGTGGTCGTTGGCGGTGGTTGCTAGTGGTCGGGTTTTTGAGGTGGTCTTCAACGCTGGTTGTCGGGTGGTCGGATCACTAGAGTAGTTGTCGGATGGCTGTTGGCTGTGGTTGCAGACAAGTCGAGTCGCTGAGGTGGTTGGGTCATGGGGCGGTCGGGATGTTGGGGTAGTCCGAGTCGCAGTGGTGGTCGTTAGACTGATCTTTGAGTTGTCATCGGAGTGGTTGCTTGAGGTAGTCGTCAACGGTGGTCAGGTTGTCGGAGTTGTCGTTGTCGGAGTTGTTGTCAAAGTGGTCGCGCGGAAATGAAAGATGGTAAATAGAAGAAAAAATACATGGCATAAAGCCCATGGGGTTGTAGTTGTAGGATCGGTATGGCAACTCTAGAGGGGGTGAATAGGGTTTATTCAAATTTTATAAAACTTTTTACTAATGTGGGCCCAATTAAATAAATTAACATACTTTTTATTACAATAAATTTAAATAAGAAATCATGCAAATAAATTCACATAAAATTAAACAAGAATTAAATCTAACAATTTCAAACACCATTTCTAAAAACAAGATTGGTAAAGAATATGTAAAGATAAAATTATACCAACAAAAATAGACAAACAAGAACACTTAATTTTATGCAATATAATATAACAACAAATTAATTACAAAAATGAAATAAGATAGGGATAGAGAAATTGACACCGTAAATTTATAGTGGTTCGGCACAATCCGGCCTACTCCACTCTCCAAGCTCCTCTTGGGTATTTCACTAAAACAACGACTCTTTCCACGACTTAGAGTCTAATCGTTACAACCTTCCTTTTTGAGCACAAGAACAAACCCGATCCTTTCCACGGTTCAGGATCAAACCGTTACAACCTCTCTTTTTCGAGATCAAGAGAAACCCTTACAATGGATTGAGAAAGTGAAGAACGAGATGGAGAAGCTCTCTCAAAGAGTAGATATACAAATCAAAACTCACAACTATGTAAGAAAGAATTTCTTACAAGTAAAAGCCCTCAAATGGCTAAGGAGAATAAAAAATATAAGCTCAAAAATTGCTCAAAAATGTTGGAAATGCTCTCCAAGAGAAGTAGAATTTTTTAGAATTCTTTTCTCATATTTTTCAAGCCTTAAATAGAAGAGAAGAGCCAAAACTAGTCGTTGGCTGCACGTGTCAGCTTCTAATTGACTGAAAAAATAATTCAAAATTAATAATATTATAATAAAAAATAATATTATAATATTAAAAAATAATAAATTCAAAATTTGACCATTGTATTTTTTTGATATTAAATTCTTTTTCTTTTTTTAAAAAAAAACTCAAATATGCAACGTGTTAAAATTTTATTGGTTCACGTCATCATCAAATCATCAGCCACGTCAGCAATATGACCGTTTGAAGGTGCCACATCATCGCCCCATTTGCGCCACGTCATCAAGGTTGACCGTTGACCTTCCACGTCATCAATGTATGCCACCTGTCACGCCATGTAAGATTTCCCCTTCAATTTTATTTTTTCCATAACTTCTTCGTTTGAACTCTGATTTGAACGATTCAAGATGCGTTCAATCGTTATTCCGAGCTCTACACAATAGATACTTCAAAATACTAAAATGATGAATAAATAAAATCAGGTTTGTTATCATCAAAACATTAATTAATTTGAGATGAATGGCCAAAAAGCCAACAGTAGTGTTATAACCCATGAGGTTGTGTTTCAAAATCAAAGGTTTTGAACACTTTGGACAAACATGGTTTTAGGTTTGGAAAACCAAAAACCATCCAAACCCAAAACCATGGGTCAAATGCCCCTGGGGGCGTTTGGCCCATGGGTTTGGGTTGGAATGAGTTTGGGTTACAAACCCAAACCCATGTTTGGCATAAGGACTTCAAAACCCTTGGTTTTGAAACACAACCCCATGGGGTACAACAATGCAATCTCATGGGTTTGTGCCATGTTTTCCTCTTCCACTTGTCGTTTTTCATTTTCGACAACCACTTCGACAACAAATTCGGTGACAACTCCGATGACCACCGACAACGAAAACTCCGACCACCGCACCGGCGACCCGACCACCCCTGACGACTACCTCCCGCGACCACTGCGATGAGAACTCTAGAGACCAATCTGACGACCACCCTTGCGACCCAACCACCCCAACAACTTGACACCTCGATGACCCAACCACCCTTACAACCCGACTTGCCCGAACCACTGCCAATGACCATCTGACAACCACTCCGACAACCCAACCAACTAGCAACCACCGCCGACAACCACCTAGTGACCACTTCGATGACCTGACCACCAGCAACCTGACCACCCCGATGACTACTTCGGCGATTACCTCGACAACCTGACAAACTCAATCACCCAAAACCACCGTTGACGACCACCTGGTGACCACTCTAGTGACCACCTTGGCGACCCGACCACCTAGCAAACCAACCACCCTAATGACCACTCCAACTACAACTCCAATGACTCCGACTAGACAACCACCCAACGACCACTCGGACGACCTAACCAATCATATGACCATTCCAGCAACCCGACCACCCAACAACTACTGTCGAAAACCACCTAACGACCATTCCGACGACCTGACCACCGTGCAACCACCACCGGTGACCACCTTGGCAACCCAACCACCCCATCAACCTGATCACCACAACAACCACTCCAACTAGGGGTGTTCGTCGGTCGGTCGGGGTCGATTTTGGGCAAAAATCGTCCCTGAAAACCGACTAAAGGAAACCGACGGTTTATTCAGCAGGGGCAGAAACCGACCGCCCGTAGGTCGGTTCGGTCGGTCGGTTTCGTCGGTTTTTTTTTTTTTTTTTTTTTAAATTTTGGCTTTTTTAAATTTTGGCTTCTTAAAATTTTTAAATTTAATAATCAGGCTACTTTACTAACTATATTAACTTGGTTTCATCGGTTTTTGTAAGACTAGCGAACTAAATAAAAAAAAGTGTGAAAGGGAGAGGAAAAGAAAAAAATGGAGAAGAAATGGAAAAGACATGAAGAAAAGAAGGAAAAGAAAGAACTAAATTAAAAAAGGGAGAAGAAAAAAAACAAAAAAAGGAAACTACAGAAGACATCATGAAGAGAAAGGAAGAAAAAAGAAAAAAAAGGAAGAAGAGAGAAGAAAGGAGATTGTGAAGAAGAAGAAATGAAAAAGAGATTGAGAATAGAGAAGAGAGAAGAAAGGAGGACAAAAATCGATAAAGAGGGAAAAAAGAATAAAAAATATATTTTTTTAATAATTACATCTCTTGGGAAGAGAAACCATTATATTAGTCTTTGTCTTCCCCAGAGAATAAGTTGATGGTCTTTGTCTTCCCAATAGAAGAAGCTGCAGGCTAGTGGAGTTTAAAATTTAAATACAAATGTTGCTCACGGTATAGTTTTTTAAAAAAATTACGTAGAAGTCGGTCGGTCGGTCGGTCGATTTGGGCTCTTATTGAGCCCTCCGACCGACCGATTGTCGGGTTTTCTCTTGGAAAAACCGACTCCGACCGAAGCTACTGGAAAGCCGACCGACCGACCTTGGTTCGGTCGGTCGAGTCGGTTTTCGGTTTAACTCTGAACACCCCTAACTCCAACGATCACCCTAGCGACTCGACCATGTAGTCAATTTTTTAAAAGGTTAAAATAAAACTAAAAATGGCTACTAAACAAATTTTTAACCCAATATATTTGAAATAGGTTTCAAAATACTGTGCAGAATAGAGTTTCTAATATTTTAATTTCTAAAATAGAATTTAAATTTTATAACTCATTTATCCTTGAAATAGATTTCAAAATACGGTGCAAAATTTTGTTTAAATTCCATAATTTCTTCAATAGACCTCCAATATTTTATTTTTTTAAAATAGAGTTCCAAAAATATGTTTATGAATACTTTGTAAATAGAGTTTTAAATTCCCTAATTTCTTAGATAGACTTCCAATTTTTTAATTTCTAAAATAGAGTTCCAAAATAGGTTTCGGAATACTTTGTGAAATAGAGTTTTAGATTCTTTAATTTATTAAATAAACTTCTAATTTTTTAATTTCTAAAATAGAGTTCCTAAAATAGTTTTCTGAATACTTTGTGAAATAGAGTTTTAAATTCCCTAATTTTTTAAATAGACTTCCAATTTTTTAAATTTCTAAGATAAAGTTTGATAACTCTTCTTGAAGAGTTATTCCTGTTTAAAAATCTCTTATTAAAGTATGATTACCGTGTGGAAGTGTAAGGGAGAACACCTGAAACCCGACCCCCCATGGACGACAACTCGATGCCTTCATCACCTTCAACTACTACTTAGTTTTAATTCAGTTTGTGTTTTGGACAACTATTGCTATTTCTTTTCTTCATTCATTTCAGCTTATGTATTATGATATTATGAACTTCAGACCTTCATTTGCATTATGAATTTCCTTTACTCAAGCAATATCATTCTTCTTTCCCACGTATTAATTATTTAAAATATATGTCCTTACTAATGTTATTTAATTTTACATCATCATGAATGGAGTGAATGAGATACTTGTACAAACTACACATTCATAATTAACTATGCTTGACAGAATTGATCCACATAATTGGTTAAAATATTGATATGCAATTCAATAAACAATTATCAAGTAAAAAAAATGGATATGAAAAAAAAACCTAAAAAAATTGTTTAAAAAATAGCCTAAACAAACCCAGCCCAGCCCAACCCAACCATGTACCACAAACACATGTTTCAGCAAACCAGCCAAACACAACCCTGCACCCCAAACACAGTAATCAGAAACCCCAGGGTTTCTGATTCCAGCCAAGGATTCTCAGGGTTCCTGATTCCAAACCAGCACGCCAAACAGCCCCTAAATATACAGAGACTACAATGGAATGAGACCTAAAGTACAAAGACCTAAAATGATATTTTACCTAAAATATTAGTCATGACTAACATAAAAATATATCATGCCCCCTACCATCAAATTATGGATCTTGCTGGCAATGGTGGTCTCAAACCTTTACTCTTCTTATCCCCATAATCTTGCTACTTCAATTATTTATTCTTTATCTCAGTTCATAATATTTTTTAGATTTCACAAAATATTTATGTGGAAAATTATCTTTTAAATAAAATTTTCTTAATTACACGTGTTCTTTTTTTTTTCTCACCCCCTATGTTTTTAAGTTGGCTATTATATTCTTATTTGTCCATTTTGTTGTAATATTTTTTTTATCAATTTTATAATACTAGAAAATATTAACGCATGCGTTGCACGTGTGAAGATCATATTCTAATAATATTAAATAAAAAATTAAATAAAATGTTAAGTCTATTAAATAAATGCTATTATAAAACAACTAATTAATAAATATGGAAAATATGTATTAAAAAAAGGAAATATGGAAATCCAACGTTTTTTTTCTTTTGAGTTCAACAACATTTGAGATTGGGGATTCGAACCTCGAACCACTTGTCGAGGATACATGCCAATTACCACTTAGTTAAACTTAAAAAGAAAAGCCTTTTTAGTGGCTAAGTCGTTTCTTCCCCTCAAACTCCTCAACCCGTTTTCCTTCCACCTCAAACTCTTCAAATAAAGGTAGGGAATTGTAAAGTTAGAATTTGAACAAACAAGTCTAAAAATGATTCTCTACATTAGTCATTTTTTAGGATAGTAAGAAAGATAAGATTCTTCAAATATGCCATCATAATTAATTAATATATTTTGATTTTCAATTCATATTATCCTTTTCATTTAACTATTTATATGTGACATTTTTTTTAATATTTTCTAAATTTTAAAATCATACATTAAAATTTGATGAAATAAAAAAAAATAAAGTATATTATTTTATATTAAAAGTAGAAAAGATGAAGAATGATTTTTTAATTATTTTGTTCAAATGCCAAACTCTAATTCAACAACTCAATTTTTTTTAAAAAAAAACATCAAAAATAAAAATAAATAAATTTAGCACAAAATTATAACTAAATAAAAAAAATATAAACCAACGAATAATAATAATAATAATAATAATAATAATAATAATAATAATATTATTATTATTATTATTATTATTATTATAAAATAATCTAAAAAAACGTATGAGAGGAATCATACCTGTGTTTTAGACAATTTCTAAAAGCATATTTGCATTTGATTAGTGCTCAAAGATCATGGCAACTTTTGAAGATACCATGGCATCCAATTTTGAGTAACACCTCACTTCTCAAATCTAATAAATAATTACTTGTATACTTGAAACTATTGCATTATCTACCATGTAATGCTTACTAAATCTAGTTGAGAATTGAGAGATCGAAAAAGGGGGGAGAGGACAAAATAAGAAGAAAGCCCTTGTTATTGTAGAAAAAAGGTGGAAAAGAGATCATTATATATATGTAGGAAATCAAGAAGTTGTAAAAAATTTTGAATTCCCAAAACCTTTGAAATTTGATTATTAATTTAAAGGAAATGTAAGATCATATAGTTTCAAAATTAATTTCTATAATAAATAACAAAACTTTTTATATTCAAGTTAAACTAGTTACATTCTTAACCCTTCACATTCTTTTTTAATTAAAGAAAAAAGAGAGGAAGAGAGATGAAGGAATTTGGATGGGTGAAGAGATAAATATATATTTAAGAGAAAAAGAGAGAGAGATATATAATCGAGGGAGAGGGGGGATAGGTGGGAAGAGAGAGAGAGATTCAAACTTAATGAGAGAAATAGTTGGAGAGAAAAATTGAATTTTGGAGGGGTGGGGTGAGAAAATAACACGAATTAATTAATGTAATAACATATCTATACTATATAAATGGTGAGGGGAGAAACTTTTGATTTTCTTTTTTGCCCCTTTTTAATTTGAAGACTTCCTATTATGACCTTCTTAATTGAAAGATTTTTCCCTTATGTCGTCAATTTGAATAAAGATTGTAAAATCTCGAGCATGTAATCTCTAATTTGAATAAATATTTTAAAATCTCTACGATCTCCAATCTTTCAACTAACTTAATATTTAAATTTTTTTAATGATAATTTAAAAAATTAATAACAAAAACTAAGACAATATTTTTGAACCCATGTATTTTCGAGAATATATAAAATTATTATGAAAGTTTTTTCTTAAAATAAACTAATATTTAAAGATTCTTAATACATATTTAAAAATTTAAGAAAAAAAACTTTAAAAAAAACAAATTAAACCATTCATTTTCTAGAATCTATGAAATTATTATGAAATATATATATATATATATATATATATATATATATATATATATATATTAAATACATTAATATTTGAAGATTTTTTAATGAATATTTTAAAGATCATGATTTTTTTAAAATAGAATTTTAATGCATATTTAAAAATTTAAGAACAATTTTTTTTTTTAAAAAAGTGAACAATGGTTTTTTGAGAATACAAAATTAAAATATGATTGCAGTACTTTTTTAAAAAATAAAGATAAGATTTTTTTTGAATAAGCATATTAACATAATATTAGATTATGATCTATTGTGATTGATATACATAAATTAAATGTCATACATCAGTCTATATATAGGACATCCACGACTAAAGTCTTCCATGTCTTCTAAAGTGATTCCAAAAATCATGTAAAGGAGAAATCAAATTTCTCCCATTTTCATTTGATGGCTTATGACTATATAAGCGTAATCTTTCTTTTCAATAAATCAGATCATTCGTATCCAATTTTTTAGTTTTCAAAGTTCAAGAAATTTATTATTGAAGAGACTTCGTTATGGTGATGTTAGAGGTCGACAAGTGAATGAGCTCCCCCTCTATTGTTTTTTGCAAATGGCAGATAAAGAGAGAGTGATTTAATGTAATTTACTTCTTTTTACGTGTTTTTGTAATTCTTTCATTTTTTTTTACAAATGGCAGAGAAATAGGGTGATTTAATGTAATTTATGGCTTGCGTGCTTTAGTCGTTTTTTTTTTGTTCAAATGGCAAGGAGAGTGATTTAATGTAATTTACTGCTTTTGCAGTTTTTTTTTTCTCTTTTTAAATTTGTAAATACACACCAATTTATCTATTGATCCTTGGCATATTGAAGAGGATGAGGAAGAAGATGATTGCAACTCTGGTTCCTTAAGGTAGGAGGAGAAGCAAACGACAGATAATGTGATGTAATTGTATTACTTTCTTCTTTATTTTCATTTATTTTTGTTTCATTTATTTTTTGATAAATTGGAGTTTACTAAGCTAAGATTTAATAAAGTCTGATCACAGTTTTGTATATTTTTTTTCTATTTATGTAATTGTATTATATTTAAATATAATTACTAATAGTTATTAAAAATGTCATTGCAATTTCCAATATTATGGAAACAAGTAATATTCAGATTCTAAAAGTTATTTTATTTGATCGATATTGAATTCTCTATCTTGCAATTTTATGATAAAAAAATAAACTCAATACTTAATTTATTATTATTAAAATTTGAAATAAAAAAATTATTTGTTTAAATTAATTTATTAATAGATCTTCTCAATTTAGTGAACTTTTGGAAACAAAAATAAATTGACCAATAGATCTCTTCGAAACTTCTTTCATAGATTCGAAGAGTTCTAAAATTGAGAGCCACAGTTCTAATTAATAATTCACTTGAATTCAGAAAGATCATTGCAAAAAATATTTTTCCAATTACTAGATAATTAATACAATTTTTTTTTTCTAAAAAAAAGAAATGATTTCCTTGAATTCAAAAAGATCATTGCAAAAAAGATTTTTCCAATTACTAGATAATTAATACAATTTTTTTATAAAAGAAAAAAAAATATATTTTGGTTTAAATTAAAGTTTGAAATTTAGTTTAAATTAAAGTTTGAAATTAAACTTTTATAAACAAAATTAAATTTATTAATAGATCTTATCGATTTAGTGAACTGTAAACAAAAATAAATTAACTATTAGATCTCCTCGGAACTTCTTTTATAAATTCAAAGAGTTCTAAAATTGAAAATTATTATCTAATTAATGATTCCCTTGAATTCGAAAAGTCCATTGCAAACAAGATTTTTTCAATTACTAGATAATACGAAATTTAAAAAAATAGAAAAAAATAATATTTTGTTTAAATTAAAGTTTGAAATGAAGTGGGTAATCAAATGATGCAAATCAAATTTAAAAAAAAATAACATTTTGGTTTGAATTAAAAGTTGAAGCTAGGTGGGTGATCAAATGATACCAATCAAAATAAAAAAAAATAATATTAAAGTGTAATTTTTTATTTTTCATATGTATAAAACCTTATATTCAACTTTTATATATACATTGTATTTTCAACCATATGAAACACGTGCAACGCACGTAGTATCCAACTAGTATATTAAAAAGAAAGAGGAAAAAGAAAAACCATAGGGCTTAAATAAGTAAATGAGAGGGACATATTTAAAGTTGTATAATAAGAGCTTGGACAATATATATAATCCAAAAATGATTCTTCCCATTAGCCACTTTTTAAGATAGTAAGATTTATTAGAGGAGAATTTTTCCATGCTTATTTTGCCTTTAAAATGTTCTTATTTGCCTATTTTGACCATTTCTAATTTACCAAATTTATAATCTTCAACATATTTATTGTTTAAAATTAAAAAAGTCAAGTTTATTGAAACAAATTCAGTGTATTGCTTTGTTTTGTTTTGTTGTTGTTTTTTTTTTTAAATAATATATATATATATATATATATTATAAGCATAATTTCATAAAAATTCTAAAAACAATTCAATTGGACACATGCAATGTACTATCTACACATTTACCTATATTTGATTTTATGTTCTTAGAGAGAAATTTTATTGTATCATACATGTATAACGTAAACTTATAATTACTTATAAAGTATAGAGTATAAAATATTTTAGTATACTTAAATTTGTGGTTAATAAAAAACATTGATAAAATAAATTAGCATGATTTATGATTAGAAAAAAAATCGAATTTTCAACATTCACACTAAATCTTTGTGTAGAAGAAGGTAATAAATAATACAATAAACTAGATAAAATTCATGAACATGTGCATCACACATGGGTAATGGCTAGTAATAATGAAAAAAAAAAAGGCGTTTGGTAGATTTATTTTAAAAAACAACTCAAAAAACGGTATGTTTTTAAAAACAACACAAAATTGTTGTCATTATTTTTTGAAAATTTGTTTTCCAAATAACGAAAACAGAGCTTGAAAATACGGGATTTCGTCAAACAAACTATACAAATAAAGAATTAATTCAAGGAAAATCCCTTCACCCATCTTCACACCTTGATTTCTCATGGCTGAGGGCAGCAGCAAGAAGCAAAGAAATAGCCATTTTGCTTTGTACGTACCCTACCTCTCTTCCTCTGCATCCTTTCCATTTTTCTGTTTCACTTTCTCTCTCTTACTTTTTTTTTGTTTTGTCTCTTTGTTGCATAGTTTTGAATGTCTCTCGTTTTTGTCCTTCTCCTTCCTCCATAAATGCCAGGCACCATAAAATAAGACTCAATCATCAGAGGAGGCCATTGTCTTTTTTGGCCTATTCCTCTTTTTCATTGCAGCTTCTGGATTCCACCTTCTGCTTGTCCTTTCATTAATTTTGCCTATGCCTACCGGTGGGGTAACAAGTAAGTATTGTCTGAGACTCAGACTCTGACCACTGCTCAAGATTATGGTTCTTCTTTAATCTAAAGTCAATCAAATTCTCAGTATATCTTTGTTTCCATATTGACTTATTATTATTATTATTTTTTTAAAAAAAAAAAAATTACTGATTGTATTAGATATGATTATTTAACAAAATGTTACCATAATTTATTAGACATGGCTTCGACCATCTTGACGATGTTACACAATGGTCTCTCTGATGATTGAGTCTTATTTTATTAATCGTTTGTATAAGGAAAGCAAAAAGGGAATACAAACCTCAACATTGAATAAGAAAACTTCGACGCAAAAGATTCAACGACCAAAACAAGAATTAAAACTGAAATTAACAACAACACAAATTAAGAAAAATGTTCTAAGGAATTAACTCCACCAATTGGATCCTTAATCTAATTAATTAAGCACTTATGATTGTCTATTCATTTAATTCATATATATATATATATATATATATATATATAGAGAGAGAGAGAGAGAGAGAGAGAGAGAGAGAGAGAGAGAGAGAGAGAGAGAGAGACATATGATTTTGAACCAAATATATATATATATATAT
Organism: Trichosanthes truncata; assembly: GCA_033996785.1. Taxonomy (NCBI): domain Eukaryota; kingdom Viridiplantae; phylum Streptophyta; class Magnoliopsida; order Cucurbitales; family Cucurbitaceae; genus Trichosanthes; species Trichosanthes truncata. Next base: position 36,712,640 of record JAWPNB010000004.1, on the reverse strand, counting down.
ATTGACTGAAAAATTAATACTTTTCCCAATATTATTACTGTTGGATATTTTCATAAGAAATATCTTTCACATTTAAAACACGTCTTTCTAAACAAATATCGATTCACTATTGGAATTCTTTTTTTGGACAGTTTCGTTTTTGATAAAATAAATTTAGAATATACAAATAAAATAGGAAAGTGGGGTTGATTCTCATTTTAAAAATCTACAATATTAATTGAAACTAATTTCATCAAATAATAAACTATATATCAAAACTTAGAATTTTCTATTTTATATGTGAAAAAAGGGAGGAAGACAAAGGGTTGAGAGAAGAGAGAGGCAAAACTTATCATATCCAGCATAAATATGAAAAAACTACTCAAATATTAAAAAATATATTGTGAATATGGCATATGTAAATGCCCATTCCACATGCCCATTTGTTATCCATGCCAAGTGGCATTTTCTCCATAGCCAAAATGTCTTCTAAAGGCCATAGATTGGTGTCCAAATGTACCACATCATCCTCTCTTAAATTGCCTATAAATAGAGAGATTTTTGGAAAAGAAGACACACCAATTTTTCCTCCCATTTTTCTCTAATTTTTGTGTTTTTAATTTGCCATAAATCTCCACTTTCTTTTGTTTATACTATATATATATATATATATATATATATATATTATTATTTTGATAGTGTTATTATGGCAAACCTTACAAAGCTAGAATTTGCGGCCCTGGATATTAATGGAAATAACTACTTGTCATGGATCCTTGACGCTGAGGTCCATTTAGATTCTATGAATCTTGGAGAAACAATTAAAGAAGGAAATGATGCATCAAATCAAGAAAAAGCAAAAACCCTGATCTTCCTTCGCCATCATCTTCACAAGGGATTGAAAATGGAGTATCTTACAATAAAAAATCCCTACGTTCTATGGCAAGGTTTGAAAGAAAGGTACGATCATCAAAAAACAGTTATTCTTCCAAAAGCTCGTTATGATTGGATGCACCTGAGGTTGCAGGACTTTAAATCAGTAAGTGAGTATAATTCCGCACTCTTCAGAATTAGTTCAAAATTAAAATTATGCGGAGAAAAGATTACTGATGTTGATATGTTAGAGAAGACATTTTCCACTTTTCATGTCTCGAATATGCTCCTGCAGCAGCAATATCGAGAGAAGGGTTTTGCAAAATATTCTGAACTTATCTCATGTCTTCTCGTTGCTGAACAAAATAACGAGTTATTGATGAAAAATCACGAATCCCGACCAACTGGAGCAACACCATTCCCTGAAGTGAATGTTGTGAATTTTAATAACCGTGGTCGAGGTCGTGGTCGTGGTCGAGGTCGGGACCGCGGTAGAGGAAGAAATACCTATTTTCGTGGTGGGCATTATAATTTTAAGAAACCCACACGAAGTGATGATCATAAAGGTAAGGTTCCACAAGATAGAAGTTCGAAAGGTGATGAACATAAATGTTTCCGGTGCGGAATGACTGGGCACTGGTCACGTACCTGTCGTACGTCAAAACACCTTGTTGATCTCTATCAAGCTTCCCTGAAGGAAAAAGGAAAAGGAAAGAATGTGGAGGTAAATCTTGCCATTCAAGAAGATGATGTGTTTGACCCCTCCAATATGATGCATCTTGATGTAGCTGATTATTTTGAATCACCTGGAGAGAGAATTGATGCAATCAAACAAGTAGATGATGATTTGTATGAAAATATATAATTAAGTACTGTTTAGTATGTTTTTGTTGTTGTTTTGTTTGTATATATATTTAAGACTCTTTGTAATCGTTTTTCTTTTCTTTTCAATGAAGAAATATGAACAATTTCAATATGTTGAGTAACTCGAAAATGAGCAATGAGGATTTATGTCTGGCAGACTGCGCAACTACGCACACGATACTCATAAATAGAAAATATTTTACTAGATTGACAATGCTGGAAGCAAAAGTCAATACTATATCAGGTTCTGCAAATCTGATTGAAGGTTTTGGAAAAGCAAACTTTATTTTGCCTAGAGGAACAAGATTTATAATTAATAATGCTCTGTTCTCTAGCAAATCGAAAAGAAACTTATTAAGTTTTAAAGATATACGTGAAAATAATTATCATGTTGAAACTGATTGTAAAAATAATATAGAGTGTCTCTATATAACATATATTGTTTCACATGAAAAACGTATATTAGAAACACTGCCTGCTTTTTCTTCTGGATTATACTATACTCATATACGAGTAATCGAAAGTTATGCAATAATGAACCCGAAGTTCATGAATCCAGAAATATTCAGTGTTTGACATGATCGATTGGGTCATCCAGGGTCAATAATGATGAGACAAATTATTGAGAATTCACATGGACATCCTTTAAAGAGCCAGAATATTCTTCAATCCAATGAGTTGTCATGTGATGCTTGTTCTCAAGGGAAATTAATTATTAGACCATCACCAGCTAAAGTGGGGATTGAATCACCTGCATTTTTAGAGCGAATTCAAGGTGATATTTGTGGACCTATTAACCCACCAAGTGGTCCATTTAGATATTTTATGGTATTAATTGACGCATCCAGCAGATGGTCACATGTATGCTTATTATCAAGTCGAAATCTTGCATTTGCAAGATTACTTGCTCAAATAATTAAGTTAAAAGCACAATTTCCTGATAATACAATTAAGACCATTCGACTTGATAATGCTGGTGAATTTACATCCCAAACTTTTAATAATTATTGTATGTCAATTGGGATAAGTGTTGAACATCCTGTAGCTCACGTTCATACACAAAATGGTCTAGCAGAATCATTTATAAAACGTCTGCAACTAATTGCAAGACCATTGCTTATGAGAGCTAAACTTCCTACATCGGTATGGGGTCATGCTATTTTGCATGCTGCATCACTGGCACGTATTAGGCCAGTAGCTTATAATAAATACTCCCCAATGCAATTAGCTTATGGCCAGCAGCCAAATATTTCCCATCTAAGAATTTTTGGATGTGCAGTATATGTACCGATTGCTCCACCACAACGTACTAAGATGGGTCCTCAAAGAAGGTTAGGAATATATGTTGGTTTTGATTCCCCATCAATTATTAAATATCTTGAACCCCTGACGGGTGATGTATTTACTGCACGATTTGCTGATTGTCATTTTAATGAGACAAATTTTCCAACATTAAGGGGAGGAATTAAGAAGTTGGAAAAGAAATTACATGGAATGCATCGTTATTATCTCATTTAGATTCTCGTAGAAATCAATGTGAACTTGAAGTTCAAAAGATAATTCATTTGCAAAATATAGCAAATCAACTACCAGATGCATTCACAGATACTAAAAGTGTGACTAAATCATATATACCAGCTGCAAATGCTCCATCAAAAGTTGATATCCCAAAGGAACAAGTTGTCAATAATGAGTCTGGAGCACGCCAGAAGCATGGTAGACCAATAGGTTCTAAAGATAAAAATCCTCGAAAAAGAAAAGTAGTTGAGAATCAAAATGATTCAATAAAAGGTATGGATGTTCCAGAAGAAATCCAGAATACAACTACTCAAAAGAGTATTGGTGAAAATCAAACGCTTGAGGATAATAATGAAATTTCTATAAACTATGTTACAACAGGAAAGAGATGGAACCGAAATGATATCATTATTGACAACATATTTTCTTATAATGTTGCTCACGATATTATTCATGAAAGTGACGATTTTGACCCAAAATCTATCAAAGAATGTCAACGTAGAAAGGATTGGCCGAAGTGGAAAGAAGCAATCCAAGCAGAGTTGAACTCACTTTCAAAACGTGAGGTTTTTGGACCAGTAGTCCCAACACCGGAAAACGTCAAACCTGTGGGATATAAATGGGTATTTGTAAGGAAAAGAAATGAAAAGAATGAAGTCACAAGATATAAAGCGAGACTTGTTGCACAAGGATTCTCACAAAGGCCTGGTATTGATTATGAGGAGACATATTCTCCTGTGGTGGATGCAATAACGCTAAGATATTTGATTGGTCTGACTGTATATGAAAAGCTTGATATGCATCTAATGGATGTAGTCACGGCGTATTTATATGGATCTCTGGATAATGACATTTATATGAAAATCCCGGAAGGATTTAAAATACCAGAAACATATGAATCAAGTTCTTGGGAATTGTATTCAATAAAGTTACAGAGATCATTATATGGATTAAAACAATCAGGACGAATGTGGTATAATCGCCTGAGTGAATATCTGTTGAAAGAAGGATACCAAAATAATCCAATATGTCCGTGCGTTTTTATAAAGAAATCTCAGTCAAGATTTGCTATTATAACTGTATATGTTGATGACTTAAATATAATTGGAACTCCTGAAGAGTTATCCAAGGCAATAGAATATCTTAAGAAAGAATTCGAGATGAAAGATCTTGGAAAAACAAAATTTTGCCTTGGTTTGCAAATTGAACATTTAGCAGATGGGATATTTGTTCATCAATCAACTTATACAGAGAAAATCTTAAAAAGATTCTATATGGATAAAGCACATCCATTGAACATTCCAATGGAAGTTCGTTCACTGGATATAAAGAAAGATATATTTCGACCTCGAGATGACAATGAAGAACTACTTGGTCCTGAAGTACCATATCTTAGTGCAATTGGTGCACTTATGTATTTGGCTAATAACACAAGACCAGATATTGCATTTTCAGTAAATTTATTAGCTAGATATAGTTCATGTCCTACAAAAAGACATTGGAACGGAGTTAAGCATGTACTCCGATATCTTCGAGGGACAATTGATATGAGTTTATTTTATTCTAACAAATTAAAGTATGATCTAGTTGGTTATGCAGATTCTGGTTATCTATCTGACCCACACAAAGCTAGATCTCAGACAGGTTATCTATTCACATGTGGAGGAACTGCTATATCGTGGCGATCAGTGAAACAGACTATAACGGCCACTTCTTCAAATCATGCTGAAATCCTCGCTATTCATGAAGCAAGTCGAGAATGTGTATGGCTAAGATCGATGACACAACACATTCATCAGACATGTGGCTTGTCTTCAAGTAAACCTCTTCCAACGATGTTATACGAAGACAACACAGCATGTATAGCTCAAACCAAGGGAGGATATATCAAAGGAGATAGAACAAAGCATATCTCACCAAAGCTCTTCTATACTCATGATCTTGAAGAAAATGGCGATATCACTGTACAACAAATTTGTTCAAAAGATAACCTGGCTGACTTATTTACAAAGGCATTACCAACTGCAACCTTCGATAAATTAGTATATAGCATTGGAATGCGGCGACTCAAAGACTTTAAGTGATGTCTCCATGAGGGGGAGTGAATGTATTATAGTAAATTATATAAAATATGTACTCTTTTTCCTTCACTAGGGTTTTTCTTCCCATTGGGTTTTTCCCTAGTAAGGTTTTAACGAGGCATATTTTATATAAATGGGCATTTAAGGGGGAGTATTGTGAATATGGCATATGTAAATGCCCATTCCACATGCCCATTTGTTATCCATGCCAAGTGGCATTTTCTCCATAGCCAAAGTGTCTTCTAAAGGCCATAAATTGGTGTCCAAATGTACCACATCATCCTCTCTTAAATTGCCTATAAATAGAGAGATTTTTGGAAAAGAAGACACACCAATTTTTCCTCCCATTTTTCTCTAATTTTTGTGTTTTTAATTTGCCATAAATCTCCACTTTCTTTTGTTTATACTATATATATATATATTCTTTTTATATTTCATCTTTTGTATTATTATTATTATTATTATTATATGTTTTGGTAAAGTTTTGGTGCCCGGTTTCGCCTCTCAATTTTACAACAAAATAGTATTAATTTGTGATTTGTAATTATATTTATTAAAATTTAAGGACAAAATGGATATACGTTAAAGAGTTGAGGGCAAACTTGGCAACAAATAGAAAATAAAAGGAAAAAATTGGCAGATAACATTGGGTTTTATATATACAATAGAATACAGATTATGTTTGGTGAAGATTCTTCAGCCCTTTTTCCGATTCCGAGTTGAAACGCGCAAATCGAAGATCGGTGAGTTGATCTTTCGTCCGTGAAAGAAACCCTAAACCATTTTTGCGATTGGTAAAGATAATGTTGTAATTCCTTTTTGATTTGAATGATGGCTACATGTTTTGTTAATTTTGAGTTAGGGTTTGATGTTTGTGTTTCGGTTTTTTGAAGGTGGGGATTGATGGCTTCGTTGTCTTTGGGAAGCCACGGCTGCGGCCCTTCCACTGAAGCTGCTGACCCTTTCTTGTTGGAGTGTTCATCAGAGGATGAAGATGAGTACGACAGAGTGGACCAACTTCAGAGGTTAAAACGGCGTGAGTGGACCAAAGAAGAATGGCTCCTCTACAGGCGTGCACTCAAAGAAAGCGAGGTCCGGTCCCATTTAGATTATATTAAAAATTCTACATTTTACATTCTTATTATTATAATCAAATGAACGAAACGAATGTTTGGTTTGGTTTGGTTTGGTTGTGTTCTGTTTTGTTTTGTTTTGTTTTGGGGACATGGCAGGGGTTCGATGTTCCCGACCTTCCTTCTAATGGTTATGCTGGTATGCTTGTTCGGATGCCCGACTCTGATTTATCTTATTTTGGAAACCTTCCAGAATTGGCTGAAGTAGGCATCAAACACTATAACTCCAACAATGTATGAACTCGATCCAACAATGTATGCCCGACTCTGGTATGCTTGTTTTTGTCTTTGTTTTCTATCATAACAATAACAATTACAATTACAATTCAAGGGTACAAACTTTGAGTTGGTGGAGATAGAAAAGGCTTGTATGCGGGTTGTCACTGGTGCCATCTTCTACCTCACTCTTAAGGTTAGGCCTGCTGGAATGCCTGCCCATTCTCCAACCACTTGCCTTCAGGCTAAAGTGCGCCAGAGACTTGGGCGAATTGAAACTATGCTCTCAAGAATTAAACCTGGTTCGTACATCTACATTCTCATTCTGCTACTAATAATAATCATTCCAATCCTACAAATGTCGTTCTTCTCTTTGTTTGTTGCTGGACTGTCCAATCTCTCACTTCATCAACTTGTTTAAATTTCCAATTACTCTGTTATTACATGTCTAAACATAATTAACCAATCCCTTTGTTACTTGTAGCATTCTGAGTTAAACCCACAAATGTCATTTTATAGAAGGGAATGCTGATGTTGCTGCTGCTACATGTTGATCCTCATACTCATCAGCTATACCTGATTTCATTTTATTTTTCTAGTTTTTCCAGCTTTTAGGTGCCAAAATACTTTTAGGAAATACAAGTTCTTCTCATGAATTGTACTAGGCTGTACTGAAGGGCTGAAGGGAAAAAGGGAAAAACAAAAATTGTTCGAAACTTTGGAATTCAATTTCCTCCCAATGTGTTAGGGTGCCATGTCGTCTTGTTGGTTGGGTGCTGCTTTTTGCACAATGGTTGCTCTTGGAAATTTCTTTATGTAGACCGGGTTTCAGATAACTTTTTTTTCGACTAATTAGAACTACTTTTTGATTTTTTATAGCAGTTTTTCAATCTTTTTTTTGTTTTTAAATTTAGGCTCCGTTTGATAACCATTTGATTTTTGAGAATTGTGCTTGTCTTCTCTTTACTTCTCTACAATGAGTTTCACCTCCCTAAAGAAAATATTTGAATTTTTAGCTATTTAGAGGTAGTTTTAACGATTATAATATTAGATTGAAATACAAACTTAAAGTCACTATTCTTCTTCTGCACGCAACTCCTCCAGTCTCCTTTCCGTCTCTCTCTTTCTTTTTTTTTGAAATAATCTCCTCCTCCTCTCTCCTCCCCATGATATTCGGCCAGACCATTAATGCTTCTGATTTTTTATTCCTTTTTTGAGTTCTTAATTCTCGCAGCCTCCCTTTTTCTTTTTTCCTCTTCAGCCTCCCTTCCTTCTCTCAATCTCTCTTTTTTCATATTTGAACTTTTTAATTAGTGTAACTGTCAAAATTATACCATCAAAAGAAAATATTTAGGGAAAATTACTTTTTTTTAATGGAAAATTACCTTTCTAGTTCCCAAGTTTTTAGTATTAGATGCATTTGGTCCCTGAGGTTTTAAAATGTACCCACTTCTTGCGTGGATAGCTGACTGGACTTGAGTGACTTGCTGATTTGGTTTTCATGTAAATTAATAATTACGCATTTTCATTTATAATATTAATCAATTGAGCCCTTAAATTTTCTAAATATAATCCACCCTTATGCAGATTTCTTATGTGCAAAACACCCCCCATCTCCCCCACGAGCAAAGCTTCGATTCCGATGGGCAAAGCTCCGATTCCAACCGACAAAACTCCGATTCAGCAGGCTCTCTTTGACCAGCAAGCTTCGATTCAAGAAGAAGCGTTCAACAATCAAGCCGTGAGGAGCTTTCTCTCGCACCTCTCCTAGAGGTAAGCACAAAATTTTTTCCCTAATTTATATTTTGGTTAGGGTAATGTTTTCATGGATTCAACCCAATTTTTCTTAGAACCTAAACAGAATCAAGCTGGTTTTGCAAAGAATACGTTCAATCTCATTTACTGACTTAATCTTCCATGAATTACAGAATTGTACAAGCAAACATATTTATAGAAGAAAGCAGTAAAAAAAAAAAAAGAAAAAGAAAAAGAAAGAAAATTTCATGTGTCTGATATCTTGATTTATCTTTTGACCATTGCTTAGCTTTACTTGTTGATTGACTAATTTCTTGGCTGATTGTTGAATTGGACGTTGTTGGTCTGGTGTAATTTCTTGTTGATTTGGTGAAAATGATTTAAATTTTTTACAACTGTTTTTTGTTAGTCATATGGAGAATGAATACTCTGTGTTTGCAGGATGTTGAAAATGGAGCTGCTACTGAGGGAATGGTGCCTGAAGGTGGAAGACGAATATGCAGATTTCTTTGTGCATATGACAACTTTTTGAAAACTCTGTTTTTATTTAGAAAATGTTTTTATTTAGAAAATGTGATGGTGCCAAATCTCTATGTCCATCATTTTAGTTGTAAGGGAATTACTTTATTGAGGTACAATTGTGGCCTTTTGTTAGTGAACTATTTTATTTTTTTGGAAATGTCAAATGACTCGCTAAATTAAATCTCAAATTATGCTAGAAACATAGTGCAAGAATTTTTTTTTTGAAAATTTTCTTCTATATATCCTACTTATTCAAAAATTGAATTTTAAGTGAAAATGATTAAATTAAAAGTTTCCTTTTTAACACGAAAAAAATTTAAGAATTGAAAATGAAAAAAAAAAAATCAAGAATCAATTTTAAAGAAAAATAAATTTATAATGAAATTGGCTTAGAAAGCTCAAATTTTAAATCTTTTTTCAAAAATAAAAAATTTCTTATTTTTTGAAAAAAAAAAATTCACTTCTGAATGGAAAGTTGATGTGGCCTATGTTTTTTATTAAAAAAATAATTTTTATTTTTTAAAATAAAAAACTATTTTTAATTTTTTCTTTTGTTTTCTCTCTCTTTTTCCTCCATATTCCTCTCTTTTTTCTCCCTCTTCCCATTCATGGATGGCGCCACCCATTTGCCTCTTTTTTTTTTCCTTCTATTTTCTTCTTCTTCTTCTTCTTATTTTTATTTTTTTGTCTATTTTTATATTTTTATATTTTCCTCTTCTTCTTTCTTCTCCTTCCATTCTTATTCTCCTTCCTCCTTCCCATTCTTCTCACGTTTCAAAAAAAAAAAAAAAAAAAAAAAAAAATTGAAAGTTCCAAATCTGCATTCCATATATAAGCTTTTAAAATGATAGAACTCAAGTTTCAAATGAAAACATGTATATTTAGTCTTTAATTAAATCTTTTTTTTTAATTTTAAAAAATAAAAAATATATAATTTTTAATGAAAAAAAATATATTTTTAATGAAAAATACCACGTAAAATTTAACGAAAAACTAATGGCAGAGACTAAAATGCTACCAAATTTAAACCTTAGGGGCTAAAATGTCGAGTTTGAAAACTCGAGATCTAAATACTACCAAGTGCAAACCTCAAGGACTAAAAGTGTATTTTTTCAAAAAAAAAAAAGTTTTTAAAAGAATCGAAAATGAAACTACTCAACCCCTTTTAAAAGAAAAAAATCGAGCTATGATAGCACTCAAATGTGTGCTATTTTTAGGCTTAGATTTGTGTTGGTTTTGTATGTTTATAGTGAGCTTTCATGTATTTATTTATCTATTTGGTAGATTTCGAGCAATTGGAGCTCAACTAGACCTTTGAAGCTATTTGAGCTTAATTTGAGCTTTAAGACACACTTTGGAGCAAAGAAGATAAGTACAAGAAGTATTACAAGTGAGAAGACCCGAGAGGATAGCGTCTCAACGCTGTCCATAGCGTCTCAACGCTATAGGTGCAGCTACCCAAGTCTAACTTCCCGCTGAAGTAGCGTCTCAACGCTACTTTGCAGCGTCTCGACGCCAGAAACATGCGCACTAGAAGATTTTCGTCTGTAGCGTTGCGACGCTACCCCAACTTTTCGTGTTTTTCAAGCGAATTAGGTCACAGCGTCTCGACGCTGTCCCTAGCGTCTCGACGCTGTCTCGAGGGTTATAAATATAACATTATAGCTTCGATTTAAGGGAGACCATTTGGAGAGGGACCAGTCTAGAATTGATTTCTACATCATATTTGGGACCAAGGGAGCACTTTTGAGAGCCGAGGAAGACATTCAAGGCTCGAGATCGCGACGTTTCACGACGGGAACGAGTGTGGCACGCGTCAGAGAGTTATTTCATTCTTCCTTATTTATTTTGTAGTCGTTGTTTTTAGATGTTGCTTAAGTTTTTTTAGAGATCAAATGTCTTGAATTTGGTTTGTTTTCACTTGTTTGGTTTAATTTTAGAGACATTTATATTGTAGCAAGTTATTTATGCATTCTAGAAAGTATTGTTTAATCGTTTGGCCAACGTTTAATTCTGATAAAATTGGGTTTTTGCTTGAAAATGACGAACTCGAATTTAGATATGAATGTATAACTATTAGTGAATGTTTGTATGGGAATGTAATTTTTGCTAATAGAAGTCACAATAGAACTTTATTCAATACCATGTTTAGTTATAAAAATAGACTGGAATGTTGATTTATCATTAAGCATGAGGTTTAGTTGGGCTTGGAAAAGTCAACTAATAAATTGGATATTTTCTTGGCTTATAATTGTTATTTATGTAAGTTATCTCTTAAATAAGACCAAATCAATTTTATGAAATTAAATCATTGTTTCAAGAAGGTTCCCTCTAAGTGTTTCCAACCATGTAAATACTTATTTTAGGTTTTAATCTGATTTTTCTTCTATTGTTGGTTCTTTAGATAAAATTTGAGCATTAGTAAATATAGTACTTAATTAAGCTATGAAATCCAATCCCTGAGATCGACCCTGGCCATTACTACTACAAATTGTAAAGGTCTGATTAATAATTGTATTTGATAGAGCCTTCGACAAGCTCATTATCAAGCTACCCGCCCTGATACTAATGGTAGGATCATATGGCAACACTGAAGTGGTGAATAAGGTTGCTTAATAAAATTAATTTTTTTTTCTAAATTAAACTAAATTAATTCTATTGAAACTAATTGAATAAAGACCCTAAAATTAAATATGCTAGAAATATGGAACAATTTTCCTAACCTCTATTTTTGGGTTGCGTAAAACTAAATCGATTTTATTGCTGGTTGAAGACTCAACCTATACCGATCTTTTTACACGTGTTCAAAATTAAACTACTATGATTTTTTTAAACGACTACAAATCTTTTTTTAGGTTTAGGATTAAATTGCTCACTTAAATCTCAAGGTGCACCCACACCTTAATACAAAACCCAAACCCAATTGAAAGATGAGATTAAATTATTGCCACACAGGCATTTATGCCTGGATTAGTCTTCTAACTATTTTATCTTCTTATGTACAGGAAGTGGATATATACTAGTGTTCTTTTAGTTTTTGTTTAAACTAATACTGTTGCTAAAATTCAGACAGAACAACGCACCTAACCTTTACGTGAAAACAATAGTAAAATTTGTTTGAGGGGGAAGAAACATGACCTGCAAAACAAGTAAAACCTGCACACCGATGTGGTGCTTGCCACATAGGCTCCAATGCTTAAGTTAGCTAGGAGGAATTTTAGTGTAGTAAGGGTCTTAGGAATATAGAAGAGCTTACCTTCTCCAATTGAAGAAAGGTATTTATATGACCCTTTAAGGGTTTCATTGTCTCCTTTTTGAATTAGGTTAAAAGAGGACTGGATTGGGCTGGACAAGGATCACATGGGCCGGGGGCACACGCTGGGCGCATGCCCTGTATGAGGCCGACCCTGGCCTAGGCCAATGAGGTCGGCCCAGACCTCTTGCCAAGGCCAAGGGTAAGAAATTGGGCTTCAACCCAATTTTTCCTCTTCGTCTTTGTTCCATGGCTCGATCCTTCTGTGTTGACCTGATTTTGTCATGCATTGGGCCTTTTTGCCTTATTTGGCCTCTAATTTCCCTTGTAAGTTGGGTTTGTCCTTATGGTCCAATTTCACCCATAACATTAAGTCTCCACTCCTAAGTTTGGATTTGTGGTTCAGCTCTTCATGGGATAAACATTTGAAACATAATTTGGGAGTATAAATTTTGTGTATAAATTTGTGAATCATACTCTCCTTAATATAGGGTTGACCTCGCATTTTCTTGGGCTTTTGCCTTGAAATGACCAATTGGGCTGATGTTTTGGTCTTCTTGGATTTAATTTTCAAAACTATTGTCCATGCATGATTTTATGTAACCAAATTCTGCACATTTTTCATTTTCAAAAACCCATCACGAGATCTGTCTCGGATTGTTGGGCCACAAGGATCAACTAACCAAACTACTTTGGCAGCTCGATCAATCTTTCGAGCTTGCATTCTCCACACATAAGCAGAGTTTTGCATTCATCACGCTTTGCTTATAAGGCTTGCTTGGTCGTGCTCAATCAGGACCCATCGTTTGTCCTCAGATTTTTGAGTTGACAAGATCAGTCAACCAAACCTTTTTGGGATTCAATCAACCTTCCAAACTAATCTGTTTGAGGAGAAATATTGAAGTTACTTGGATTTAATCGAAATAGAAATGTGAGCATCTTCATCCATATTGGTTTTACATCACTTTCCTTGAGCAAAGTTGTATTCTTTCCCCTTTCTATTTGTGCTTCTCTTCTAATCTTAATTTAATGTGGTGTCTATTAGGCTTTTTCATTGATATGAAATTAATGATATGTTTTTGTTTTCATATTAAAATCTTGGTTAAAATACCATTTTAGTCCCTGTACTTTGGGATGTGTTCCATTTTAGTCCCTGTACTTTCAAATGTTTAATTTTAGTCCCTGTACTTTCAATAAAGTTTAAAATTAGTCCCTCACGTTAAATTAGCTTAACACCGTTAAAAGCTCATCTGAGTTGGCAAATATATATATATATATATATATAACTCCCACGTGGCACAGTCGGCTTGATGTGATTAAAAAAAATGATGGGTTTTTGTTTTCTTAATGGGTCGGGTAGGGTTCCATTTTTTGAGTGAATAAATTGTAGAGAAATGCTTGAAGAGAAGAAACCCCTGTTCGTCTGTGAATTATTGGGGCTTTGAGAGATTTTCTTTGAAGCTGAAGGTTGAACGGAAGAACAAATTTAACGTTTGAACAGAAGAAGAAGAAGAAGGTTGAAGCTGAAGTTGGGCACAACAGTTGTTTCGTTCGTCCTCGTCGGTGAGAAGGTTTGATTTTTCACAAAATTTTTAGAGAATTTCTAATCCGAAGGATCCTATATCATGTTATACTGTGGTGTTTCTTCGTTTCATTTTTATTCTTCCTTTTTTGGTGGGGGATTTTTCAAACTGGATTCTTCTGTGATGTTTAGTTGTTAGCCTATCTGACTGAAGCTTTAATCAAATTCCAAGTTTATAGCTCTCATTTCAGCATTTAATTATGGACATAATTGCCTACTATCTCATCTGGCTTCATTCCCCCACCTCAACCAAAAATATGTAATTATAGCCTTTATTTTAATTATTGTCCAGACCCTACAGAAGTATGGCTATGTTTGTAGTTGAGGTGCATCATGGTGGGTTTTTTGTTCACGAGCCAAATATGGAATATGTATCAGGCAAAATGGATCATTTTTTTAATTATGATTCGAAATCGTGGTCAATGTCTAAATGCATTAATTTGGTTGAACATATGGGTTATGCTGCCAATTATTTTAAATTGTGGGGCAGGGATTCTACAGTGGATGTTGGTGGTTATAAGACTTTGGAGAGTAATGAAGATGTAGAGGAATTAATGAGTTTTTTAAGTGATGGAATGTCTTTTGAAATATTTGTGGAGCATGACATAGATGGTAGTTTGTCTGATGATGGTAGTTTTAATTTAGATGATTTTTGTGGTTTTGAGAGTGAATATATGGATGATTATGAAGAGGAAGAATGCAGACCCTTAACTATCAAAGGTAGCAATCAAAGAAATGAAGGACAACAAGTTGTTGAGGCATATATTGAAAGTGATATTGACATAGATTCTAACGAACTGCACTCATTAGATGACTCATCTGATTCAGACCAAGGATGTAAGAGTAAGATGAAGTTTCCACCCTTCAAGCAAAACATGGAGGAAAATAGCATGACCAACTTTGAAATTGGTATGTTATTTAATTCTTTGAGTGAGTTTAAGGATGTTGTGAACACTTATGCAGTCAAAGGAGGATGGGGGATTCATTTTATAAAAAATGATAAGATAAGAGTTCGAGCAAAATGTGTAGAAGGTTGTAAATGGTTAGCTTATGCATCCAAAATTCAAGGGGAAGCAACCTTTCAATTGAAAACCTATGTGAATGAACATACATGTAGTAGATGCTTTAGAAATCCTCGATTGACATCTTCTTGGTTGAGCAAGCGACTAGAAAATGAGGTTAAGGACCATCCAGAAATGAAGTTAACTTCCATTCAGAAAAAGGCACAACGTGAGTATATTTCACAAATTTCCAAGGGTAAGGCTTATAGGGCCAAACGTCTCGCATTAGATAAGGTTCGTGGTTCATACGCTGAACAATACATTCAATTATGGGAATATTGTGAGCAATTACGTAGTTCAAATCCTGGTAGCACTGCAATTTTGAAATTGAAAATATCTCAGGAGGAAGAGGAGAATGGTGGAGAACCCATTGAAAGGATTAGGTTGGTTCATAGATTCCAACGTCTCTACATTTGTCTTGAGGCATGTAAGAAAGAATTTATGGCAGGGTGTAGACCTTTTATAGGTTTAGATGCTTGTCATTTGAAAGGCCTTTATGGAGGACAATTTATCACAGCTATAGGAAGGGACCCTAATGATCAGTTTTACCCATTGGCATTTGCGGTGGTTGAGGCAGAGACGAAGGATTCGTGGACATGGTTTCTATCTTTACTAATTGCAGACCTTGGTTTTGGAGAACTTAGATGTTGTACCTTTATATCAGGTCAACAAAAGGTGCACTAAATTTAATATGGATGCAATCTTTCTAAATTTTATTTATTTTGTTGCTGCTGATTTTTTTCAAATGCATAGATATTGTTTATATGATAAGGAAATTAACATATTGCTGATTTCAATTCTCTTATTTTGTTGATGTTGATTTTTTTTTCAGGGCTTAGTTCCTACATTCAATGAGCTCATCCCAAATTATGACCATAGATATTGTGTGAGACACCTTTATAGCAATATGAGAAAGAAATATCCAGGCAAGCATTTGAAGGAAATCATGTGGCGGGTTGCTAAAGCAACTTATCTTCGTCAATGGGAGAGAGAAATAATGGATGAAATGAGGAAGCTAAATGAAGGAGCGTATAAATGGTTGAAGGCCATTGAACCCAAACTTTAGAGTAAGCATGCATTTAATACTCAAAGTAAGTGTGATTGTGTTGTTAACAATATGTGTGAGGCATTCAATGCAACGATACTAGAGGCTAGGGATCAACCTATTCTCTCTCTTTGTGAATGGATTAGAAATTATTTGATGAGAAGATTTCAACGAAATAGATATAAGATGCAAAAATTTAAAGGGGATGTTTGCCCTAAAATTCAGAAAAAAATAGAGTCAGAAAAGATTCATAGTGGGGGTTGGTTATCTACATGGGCTGGAAATTCAAAATTTGAGGTTGAAAATGGATGGGAGAGGTTTAGTGTGGATCTAGAAGCTAAGATTTGTTCTTGTAGAAAGTGGGAATTAACTGGATTGCCTTGCGTGCATGCTATTAGTTCAATATTCTATAAAGGGGATAAAGTTGAGTCATATGTCGATGATTGTTACAAAAAGAGCTCATATGCAACATGTTATGATCCTCTTATTTATCCACTTAATGGCACCAATTTATGGGCACCAACGAACTTCTCCATTATTAAACCCCCTGAGTTTAGAAGACCTCCAAGGAGGCCCAAAAAGCTAAGAAGGAGAGAAATTGATGAGCCGAGATAAGGCACTACTGTTGGGAGAAGACATCTTTCCATGAGATGCAGTAAGTTCAACAAATACGGTCATAATAGGAGAAGTTGCAAGGGACCAATCCATATAGAGAATGCTTCAAAGGTTGGTTGTTTTTTTTTTTTTTTTTGTGAAATAGCTTCAAGGTTAGTAGTTTTGAACTCTGTATCTTTGCTATGCAATGTACATCAATTTTAGACTATGTTGATATTTACTATTTTTCATTATATTGTAGGGAAACACATCAACCCAACAATCAACTTCTAACACAATTGTGCATTAGGAGCAGCAACTTGCAGCAATATTTTTTTGTGTTTGCAGCATTAGGAGCAACAAGCTAGCAGCAATATGTTTTTGTGTTGGCTGCATTAGGAGCAACAAACTACCAGCAATATGTTTGTGTGTTTGCTTCATTAGGAGCAACAAGCTAGCAACAACATTTTTTGTTTGTGTACTATTTTTGTACAAAGGCAGTGAAGGATAGTGAGATATCCTTGTTTTTGTAAATATTTTGTTCATGCAGTGGGCAAAATTAACAGGATATGAAGTCCTTTGGAATTTCTTTTGTAAATGACAATGGACAAATTATTATTATATATTTTCAGAAACTGTTTTCTAGTTATGTTACCTTTAATTTGCTTTTTTTTTTCTTTGTGCGCCATGATTGTTTAGATAGGTGGCATTATACAATTTGTTCAATCTTATGATGTTATTCTCTTTTTCCCAATTGAGAACAAGCTATTACTTATTAAGAAACTAGAGTACACTTTTGAAAAGTCTCAGTCTTAGTACACTATCAAGCTTCATTAAGAAACTAGAGTACACTATTTTCTAGTTATGTTACCAAACTTATGAAAAGTCTCAGTACAAATAAAGAACATAATTGTTGAACTAAATAATAAAAGAAAGTTCAAGACTGCTGTAATTTTTGGAGGAGAATGAGTAATTCCTTGATTTGTGGGTAATTTTGGATTATTCCCTTTTGAGTTGCTAAGTCATTAAGGTAAATGATCAAAGCAATAAAAATTGCTCACAAAGATTCAATGAGTTTTTTTTTAGTATTTGGATGTCAAAGCAATAAAAATTGCTCACAAAGATTCAGTAAGGAAAATATTTTTGAGAAAATTGAATTGAAACACAAAGAGAGTGAAGCGGAGAAATAATATATCAACACAATTTGTGACGTTGTACAAGAAAATAAGCAGAATTCGATAATCCTGATATTAGCTACTACCTTACTGTTTTATACAATCCTAAAATGACTTGAGAGAGAAAAACTAATAAGGGAAGGGTGAGGTAAGGAAGGAAAATAATTGACCAACAGTAAAGGCATAATTCAAAGGCAAAATATTTCCAATTGAAGAGAAAAAATCTCATGTTTGCCCATGACTGCTATATTCATCTGGGGGGCTAATTTGTGTTGATTGACACTTCAAAAGGCCTTACCTGCAATTATGTTCATAATTAAATGCTGAAAGGAGAGCTATAAACCTGGAATTTGATTAAAGCTTCAGCCAGATAGGCTAACAACTAAACATCACAGAAGAATCCAGTTTGAAAAATCCCCCACCAAAAAAGGAAGAATAAAAATGAAACGAAGAAACACCACAGTATAACATGATATAGGATCCTTCGGATTAGAAATTCTCTAAAAATTTTGTGAAAAATCAAACCTTCTCACCGACGAGGACGAACGAAACAACTGTTGTGCCCAACTTCAGCTTCAACCTTCTTCTTCTTCTATTCAAACGTTAAATTTGTTATTCCATTCAACCTTCAGCTTCGAAGAAAATCTCTCAAAGCCCCAATAATTCACAGACGAACGGCGGTTTCTTCTCTTCAAGCATTTCTCTACAATTTATTCACTCAAAAAATGGAACCCTACCCGACCCATTAAGAAAACAAAACCCATCGTTTTTTTTTAATCACATCAAGCCGACTGTGCCATGTGGGAGTTTTATATATATATATTTTTGCCAACTCAGATGAGCTTTTAACGGTGTTAAGCTAATTTAACGCGAGGGACTAATTTTAAACTTTATTGAAAGTACAGGGACTAAAATGAAACATTTGAAAGTATAGGGACTAAAATCGAACATAATCCAAAGTACAGAGACTAAAATGGTATTTTAAGCTAAAATCTTTTTAGATCAAGATTATGGAAGCTACATTATGCGATTACTTACACCCATTTGATTCAAACATACATGGTTTTTTTCTTAGTTTTTTGTCGTAATTACTTGTTCTTGATTGTGTATGGTTCTTTCTCTCTCTCTCTCTCTTTCTAATTTTATGTTTTTAGCTTCCTCGAAGTGCATACATCAGTGTTCTTCATCGGTAATTAGTTTGTAGTTGGGTTTCTTTTAATTAAAAATTCAAAGACGCTTTCTTAGTTGGTTTTTTCTTTTAATCTCATGCCCAAAAAGATTCTTTCTAATTGGGGGAATCTCGCACATGGATTTGGAAGTTTTCAAGTCGCTACATATGCAGAAAAATTCTTTCCTTTCAACAACAAAGAGCTGGAGAATAACTATCACAAAAGGCAAACACATAAATCAATTGAGATCTCTTTCATGCCCTCTTTTTGGATTTCCATTTACAAATTATTATTTTTTCATTATTAGTTATCAGTTAGGGCTTTTTTTATTTATTATTTTGTTATCTTTCTAGAAATTAGAAAATTTTGTGTACACAACCATATGCTCTATTAAAAAATTTCGAACCCTCAAAACTACACCTAAACATCCCAAGACATGTAAATTTTAATAATAGCATATTATTTAATATACAGATATGCTATATTTATATCATTTACCTAAGTTTTTTTTTTTTAACAAGAAACAAAACTATTCATTAAGAATATGAAAAGAGACTAATGCTCAAAAGATACAAACTCCACAAGGGAGTGAAAAAGAAGTAAAAAAACCAAACATGAATGGAAAATAAAAGCATCACAATGTAAATAAATATCATTAAGAGAAAAAGAATCAAAAGATTTGAAAAGGGAGCACCACGAAGACGCTTTCAAGCGAGCTGGATAAAAAGCTCAAACCAAGGAAGAAATTTGTTGTAGGAGATCCTTGAATTCCTTTCCATCCAAAGCTCTGAAAAAGAGCTGTAATCGCATTGGACCAAATAAGAGAAGGCCCCAAAGGCAAAGAAGGCTCAATAAGGACCTGAAACACATTCCAAATTCTCCTTTAAGATAGAATAGAACAACCAATGCATTTTAAATACCAAAAAAACTTGAACCAACATCTCAAGGAATATGAGCAACAAAAAAATAAAAGAGGTTGTAAAGATAATCCCCATTATCAAAACAAAGCGGACAAACCGACGACATTAATGTGAAGAAGGGCAGCTTCCTCTATAGCACCTCCGAGGTATTAAGGCGGCTTCCATTAAGAATAATCCAAAGATGGATATTAATTTTCTTTGGACTCTTAGTTTTCCAAATCAACCGATATAGTTCTTTGGACAAAGGTGTGGAAGATGCCAACTTTCTAATCAAATATCTCACTGTAAAGATTCCTCAGGTTCCAAAGACCAAACCCTTGAATCCACTGAAGAACCAATTTTAAATGGTGAAATGACGACCCTAATAACAAAACAAAAGCATCAATCTCTCCCTCCTTTAGAAGTCTTCTAAAAACAATAGACCATGACAAAGTAATTGGATCCCACACTTCTGCCACCAAAACATTGGGAGATACAGATATAGAGAATAGCTGTGGAAAAAGATCTTTTAGAGGAGAAATACCAGTCCAATTATCCTTCCAAAATAAAATATGGTCACCATAAAACCCCAATTTAAAAGCAGCAAAAGAATCCACCCGCTTCCATATCTTGGATATACTAATCCAAGGGCTTCTAAGACTCAAGTTACACTTGTCAGATGTGTGCCAATCATGAGATGAACCACCATGATCATTTACATAAGTTTTTAATTTATTTTTCTGAGTAAGCTATACTAAATACATTCTAACTTAATCTAAACCTTGTAATTCTTCCCTTAGGAAAAAGTAATTTTATTTGTGTTAAAGTGTGTTGGTATAATTAAATTTATCATAACCCATCAGGTTAACCTTTTAAGTTGATTGATGATTTAACATGGTATCAAAGCATGAGGTCTTGTGAAGTCGTTTCCTCTCCAATTAATATTGATTTTCATTTGTTGGGTCTTCTACAAATTTTCAAGCCCACAAATGAGAGGGGTGTTAAAGTTTGTTGATATAATTAAATTTACTATAACTCATTACTCATTAGCTTAAGCTTTTAGTTGATTGGTGATTTGACAATTTGATTTAATTTTAAAAAGCATTTGATACACTTTGTAATTCTCCCATACATAAGAAGTAATTTTGTTTAAAAAGATTTATTTTTTCAAATGGCGTCACAAACACAAATTTTTTCATCAAAAAACCTATAATACATTAAAGTCGAAATTGAGAATTTTTAAATAAAGGATTAAAAAGAATTACCCAAAAGGTTAGGGAATAAACCTACGACTGTGAACTTTTGTAGTTTTGTACCAATTTTGCATGTTTTCTTCTTTGTTGGTTGATTATGACATGTTCTTTATTTTATTTTATTTATTTATTTATTTTGTTTTTTAAATGATGTTTATTTTTCTTAAACTAAAAACAAGGTTTTTATCTTTCTTAGTTTTATTGTTAATTATCTCTGTTCTTTTTATATACTCATATTTATTAGGTTCTTATTTTGTTTTTTTATTTTGCTTATGGTTTGCAAGTTTTCTATTTATTTCCTTTTTAAGTTACTATAAAAATAATAAGCATATGACCGCAAACTTTTGTACCAGTCTTGCTTCTTTTCCTATTTCTAGTGTTCTTGTTGATCGATTAAGAATTTTCTCTATATTACCTCATTTCTTCATTTTGTTTTTTTTTTTTAATGATTTTTATTTTTTCTTGATTTTATTATTGGTAATGGTCGGTACTTTATTAATTGGCTAGATCTGTAAGAATTCTGTGGCTATTTTATTGATTCTTTTTGGAATTTGACATTGTGGGATCATTGTTGCTTATTAATTCTAAAACTTTTTATGTTTATAAAAATTTTATACGCTTATGCTCGTTACATATTAGGGTTAACTACATGGATAGCCCATTTGGGACACCATTTTACATAAATGACACAATTTATTATTAATATCAGTTTTGTCAATTTGTAAGCCAAATATAGGGTCATATTACTCATTTACCCCTATTTATTATTTATAATTATAATAAATAAAAAAATTAGATTTTTACCATAATAGTTGGTATTCTTCCCTCCAAACAATAATACCCACGATTTATTCCTAAAATTTAGGGATTATGATTTCAAAACCCTCTCTTTACGGTTCAACTTTTCAAAAACACAAAAGATTAGAGAGGGATTTCAATCAACGACAATAGGGGTCATCAACGGGGGTTTGTATTCCTTATCGACGGCGAGTGCGAAGGTGGAGAGTTTGACGTCGACGAAAAAAATGGCAGCGAGGGGAGGTCTTGTAGTCGACGGCGTGCACTATGGGTTCTCGACATATCGACGACGAAAAAAAGGTATGTCGAAAACAGTGGGTTCTCATTTTTTTTTCAAAGTCACAGTAGGTTCTCGGCGTTATTTGGTTGCAGGCGTTAGTGGGTTTTCTGCGTTTTTGGGTTGCCGGCGTCGATGGGTTATTGACGATAAAGCGACTAGACTTTTTTGATTTTACATATTATAATAGTTCTCTTTGGGTTTATATGTTATGTTTAGGGTGTATATTATGTTTAACTAGCTTCTCTTTCATCCTATTCAATCTATGAGGCTTCTGTTTTGGGTGTATATTATGGTTTTACATGATTTCTGATCCTAGATTCGTCGAAGAATAAATTTTATGTCATAGACAATGCTTCCATTCGAGTAGTATATGGGTCATAGACAATGCTAATTCCATTCGATGAATGAATAGGTCTATTCGAATAATCATTTGTATTTACGTTGTTTGCTTGTAGCTTGTAAAAATAAGCAATTTCACTGATCAATATAGCTGCATTTGGTGGTTAAATTGTTATGAACTTTTCGACTAAATGAAGGTATAATTTTTAGACTGAATAGACTGGGTATATAACATATAATCCTATAATAATAGTTATAATAGAACCTTTCATTGTTTATGATTTATATAATATAATATAACCGTATATTGTTATATTTTGGATTTATAAAATATAATACAACCTTTCATTGGTATATTTTGAATTTATATAATATAATCTTATAACAAAATATGTGAATAGGCTTAGTATATATGATATGAACCTAATTTGTTTATGTGTATGGATTATATAAATATGAAAAGGGTATATATGATTGTTGTTTGTCAGAAATTAAATTTAATATTTTCTTTAAGATTAAAATGTCCTCTAATTCTAACTAGGTATATATGAGATCTGATTGGTTATATGGATGTTTCTGACTGAGTATATAAGTTATTTTTTTAATATATTTGGTCATACATTAGAATATATTATATTATCCACGTTTATATCATCTACATTATGCACTAAAACGAATTTGTATCTGTATATAGTTATCTCTACTAGACAACGGTGAGACTAAAACGAATTTCACGTATATGTTATATAAGTCTTGATTGGGTATAATATAAGATTACGGGTTATCATGTACTAAATATATTTGAAAAACAAACACATTCTTTGAATTGGTATATTTTGGGTTTATATAATATAATCTTATAGCAAAAGTTATGATTAGGCTGTGTATATTTGATATGAACCTAATGTATTTCTGTGTGTACATTATATAAGTCTGGACTGGGTATATATAATTGTTACCTGACAGAAATTTAATTTAATCTTTCCTCCACATTGTGTACTAAATGAAATTTTTGTGTGTATATAGTTATTATACTAGGCAATTGAGAAAGTAAAAATTATTGTTAATCTGACGTCAAAGATTGTTCGGATGCCAAGAAAAAATTATAGACTCTTGCATGACATCGACCTCTAAAAAGATAGAGCTTTGAGCGACAACGATTAATGGTTTCTATTTCTGGCGAACAACATCAGATGGTGTCGACCTTCAAAAGAAGAGACATTCGAAGGCGTCTAGTCACCGCGAGCAACTCCAGCGTCATCAGTAGTTTTTTGTAAATAGTATGTTGATGACGGCATCAGTAGGGTCCTTCATGGTTGTATAATTGTTTCATACCATGTATATATTTCCTAAATGTATGAGTATATATCTAATAATATGAAGTATATATTTTGTATACAATTTTCTTTAGAAAAGATATATATACCGAGTATATATTTGCAAATGACATGATGGTGGTGACAAACAAAGATACTGAGTATATATTTGTAAATAACTAAATATACCGAGTGTGATGAAATCCGTAATAGGTGGAATAAATAATTCAATAAAGATGGAACAATATATATAAATGTAGTATATATGTTGGATTATATTAATTTAATATTATACAAAAAAATATCAATATATGTGGCTACAATAAGCAAAATAGAAAAAACCTTACATACATGTTATATATGAGGTATATATGGAGTTATATACAAATGTCAAAATGAAAGTAAATATATTAAAACGAAAACTATTTTTTAAAAATAAATTAGACATGTAATAAAGGGATGGAATGGTTGCCTTAAATGAAAATTTGGATGAATTTTGCAGGTGGAAAATTTTTAATGTTGGCAGAAAAAATATATATATATTCGAAAATCATAATTGTGTAGTAATTATAAAATATTATGTGTAATAATGGAAAGAATATATTTTTGAAAATTAAATTTATCATAAATATATTAAATAATTTCCTTAAGTGAAATATATGTATATTAGGAAAGTATAAATTCAAAATTGAAAATTAAATATAGACAAATGATATTAAATGAGGGTAAAATTGTAAGGAAATAAGAGAAAAAAACTCAAGCCAAGCTAAAGCTGAAATTTTTTATAAATGTTGACATTTGCGAAATATGGTGTTGAAAATGTGCTCTTTGACATAATTTCCCTACATATTAGGCTTGAGAAAATCTTACTAACAAGGTCATTTTTGTATTTTGCTTAGCTTCGTTTTATAATGGTGGTTTGGTAGCTTTTTGAATACAACTGTTCTAAATTATTTTCATTGCTAGCAATTTATTATTTAGATTGTTATGATCTTAATCATTTAAATTAAGGTTTTATTTATTTTTTTAATTTCTAAGTTTACGGTTTCAACGCCAAATAAGAGCATAATTTAACTGACATAAAGTATGGGCTTATGACCAAAAGGTCATAGGTTCGAATATTCCCACCCCCAAATGATGTTGAACTCAAAAAAAAAAAAAGAAGAAGAAGTTTACGGTTTCAACTTTATTTATTAGTCAAATATTAAAAATGTGGCAGCAAAATGCATATAGTGTATGAAAAATACCATGAAGTTATATTGGGGAAGGGGAAGGAGGTTGGGTGGTGTTGTTTATGAGCAGCTGGAAGTGTTGAGTGCAGGAAGGTAGTCAGAACGGGGAAGGTTTTAGTCAAATAACCCTTTTTATCTCGATTTTTCTATAAAGCTCCGAGTTTGCTCCAAAGTGCTCAATCCTTATAAAACGGACGAATAATAGCGTGAAAGTAACAGAACTAGCCCTAATTAAGGACTTCATATAGCACATTTTAGGTGCTATCAAACCCATTCGCATTATGTCGTATTTGTCCTAAAGAGGACAGGTGTTTTGTCTGACTGTCCTATCTCGTGAGGCTTGAATCAACTATTAACTCTCAGATCATGTCTCCACTTTGGGGTGGAGTTTTTAAGACCATCATCGCACTCAATCACTAGGAATCGACTTCAGTGTGAGATATCGTGTAACGACCTAAGTCCAGGATTCGAACCAGAATTTAGAATCTTGATTTGGCAGCTGAAGGCCCCAACGTTCTCCTGCAACCCCCTATGACCTTGCCACATCACCATACTAACTTGAGCTGCTTTTGAGAGTGTAGGCTATCTCCACAAACCTACAAAGGTCCTTTCAGCATGCTTCGTCTTCACTCACATGTTTTTAAGGAAAATTTCTAAGAGGTCACCTAACATAGGATTGCTCTAAGCCAAGCACGCTTAATTTTGGAGTTCCTATGATTGGGCGATTGGAGAGGATAGTGCACACAAATATTTTAGAGATTAGAGGAAAAAATAGAAATAAAAATTTTTAAAGAGAAAGGAAAGGCAACGAGATTATAAAAACTTAGAGAGTGTGTGTAGAGAAAATGAAAGTAAGTAAAGTTAAAAGAGAGGAGGTATAAAATTTAGAAAGGAAAAAAAGAGGTCACTTTAACAAAATAAATTTTCACTTAATCACCTGACAAGACACAAATCATTTGAGAATCACCTTCCAAGTAGTAGTAGTGGTAGCAAATTTACCATAGGCCAGACCCTTCAACTATGATAGTTTACTTTTTTTTTTTTGAGTTCAACAACATTTTGGATAGGAGGATTCGAACCCCTAACCTTTCGGTCGATGGTACTTGTCCATTACTGCTGAGCTAAGCTCACTTTGACACTATGTTAGCTTATTACTTATAAAATTAATTTTAAAAGCTTTAATTTAGTACAATAGTTTGGACATATTTTCAAATTGATCAATATAGTTTGCTCAAACCATAAATGTTGACACTAACTATTAGTGAATATTCCAAACCACAACTAAAATGTTAATCTAAAATGATCTTTAAAAAAATGTTGATATAAATGTGTAATTATAACATTCTTGTTTTCTATTAATTTCTTCCGGACATCTAAACAAAAAAATGATAGGTTAATCAGGTAAACAAAACAAGTGGACAAACAATGGACAGAAATATAAAACTATTGTAAATATGGCACATGTAAATGCCCATTCCACATGCCCACTTAATATCCATGCCAAGTGGCATTTTCTCCATAGCCAAAGTGTCTTCTATGTGTCCAACAAAGGCCATAGATTGGTGTCCAAATGTACCACATCATGCTCTCCAAATTGCCTATAAATAGTGGTTTTTGGTGGATAAATAAAGATATAGATATTTGGAAAAGAAACCTCTCTAATTTCATTTGCTTTTAATTTGCCATAAATCCCTATTATTTGTTTATATTATATATATATACTCCACTTGTATTATTTGTTTATATTATATATATATACTCCACTTGTATTATTTGTTTATATTATATATATATACTCCACTTGTATTATTATTATTATTATTATTATTATTATTATTGTTATTGTTATTATTATATTATTTGGTAAAGTTTTGGTGCCCGGTTTCGCCTCTCAATTTTACAACACGTTATCAGCATGAGACTCTGTCATTTTTCCCGCTAAAGGTAAGTCTTATAGGTAAGCCATTTTTACGCATTTGGTTTATGTTAAATTTCTAATATGAATATATTATTATTTTTGATAGTCTTATTATGACAAACCTTACAAAGCTAGAATTTGCGGCCCTAGATATTAATGGAAATAACTACTTGTCATGGGTCATTGACGCTGAGATCCATTTAGATTCTATGAATCTTGGAGAAACAATTAAAGAAGGAAATGATGCATCAAATCAAGAAAAAGCAAAAGCCCTGATCTTCCTTCGCCATCATCTTCACGAGGGATTGAAAATGGAGTATCTTACAATAAAAAATCCCTACGTTCTATGGCAAGGTTTAAAAGAAAGGTACGATCATCAAAAAACAGTTATTCTTCCAAAAGCTCGTTATGATTGGATGCACCTGAGGTTGCAGGACTTTAAATCAGTAAGTGAGTATAATTCCGCACTCTTCAGAATTAGTTCAAAATTAAAATTATGCGGAGAAAAGATTACTGATGTTGATATGTTAGAGAAGACATTTTCCAATTTTCATGTCTCGAATATGCTCATGCAGCAGCAATATCGAGAGAAGGGTTTTGCAAAATATTCTGAACTTATCTCATGTCTTCTCGTTGCTGAACAAAATAACGAGTTATTGATAAAAAATCACGAATCCCGACCAACTGGAGCAACACCATTCCCTGAAGTGAATGCTGTGAATTTTAATAACCGTGGTCGAGGTCGTGGTCGTGGTCGAGGTCGGGACCGCGGTAGAGGAAGAAATACCTATTTTCGTGGTGGGCATTATAAATTTAAGAAACCCACACGAAGTGATGATCATAAAGGAAAGGCTCTACAAGATAGAAGTTCGAAAGGTGATGACCATAAATGTTTCCGGTGCGGAATGACTGGGCACTGGTCACGTACCTGTCGTACGTCAAAACACCTTGTTGATCTCTATCAAGCTTCCCTGAAGGAAAAAGGAAAAGGAAAGAATGTGGAGGTAAATCTTGCCATTCAAGAAGATGATGTGTTTGACCCCTCTAATATGATGCATCTTGATGTAGCTGATTATTTTGAATCTCCTGGAGAGAGAATTGATGCAATCAAACAAGTAGAGGATGATTTGTATGAAAATATATAATTAAATACTGTTTAGTATGTTTTTGTTGTTGTTTTGTTTGTATATATATTTAAGACTCTTTGTAATCGTTTTTCTTTTCTTTTCAATGAAGAAATATGAACAATTTCAATATGTTGAGTAACTCGAAAATGAGCAATGAGGATTTATGTCTGGCAGACTGCGCAACTACGCACACGATACTCATAAATAGAAAATATTTTACTAGATTGACAATGCTGGAAGCAAAAGTCAATACTATATCAGGTTCTGCAAATCTGATTGAAGGTTTTGGAAATGCAAACTTTATTTTGCCTAGAGGAACAAGATTTACAATTAATAATGCTCTGTTCTCTAGCAAATCAAAAAGAAACTTATTAAGTTTTAAAGATATACGTGAAAATGATTATCATGTTGAAACTGATTGTAAAAATAATATAGAGTGTCTCTATATAACATCTATTGTTTCACATGGAAAACGTATATTAGAAACACTGCCTGCTTTTTCTTCTGGATTATACTATACTCATATACGAGTAATCGAAAGTTATGCAATAATGAACCCGAAGTTCATGAATCCAGAAATATTCAGTGTTTGGCATGATCGATTGGGTCATCCAGGGTCGATAATGATGAGAAAAATTATTGAGAATTCACATGGACATCCTTTAAAAAGCCAGAAGATTCTTCAATCCAATGAGTTGTCATGTGATGCTTGTTCTCAAGGGAAATTAATTATTAGACCATCACCAGCTAAAGTGGGGATTGAATCACCTGCATTTTTAGAGCGAATTCAAGGTGATATTTGTGGACCTATTAACCCACCAAGTGGTCCATTTAGATATTTTATGGTATTAATTGACGCATCCAGCAGATGGTCACATGTATGCTTATTATCAAGTCGAAATCTTGCATTTGCAAGATTACTTGCTCAAATAATTAAGTTAAAAGCACAATTTTCTGATAATACAATTAAAACCATTCGACTTGATAATGCTGGTGAATTTACATCCCAAACTTTTAAAAATTATTGTATGTCAATTGGGATAAGTGTTGAACATCCTGTAGCTCACGTTCATACACAAAATGGTCTAGCAGAATCATTTATAAAACGTCTGCAACTAATTGCAAGACCATTGCTTATGAGAGCTAAACTTCCTACATCGGTATGGGGTCATGCTATTTTGCATGCTGCATCACTGGCACGTATTAGGCCAGTAGCTTATAATAAATACTCCCCAATGCAATTAGCTTATGGCCAGCAGCCAAATATTTCCCATC
Source organism: Trichosanthes truncata (assembly GCA_033996785.1). Classification (NCBI taxonomy): domain Eukaryota; kingdom Viridiplantae; phylum Streptophyta; class Magnoliopsida; order Cucurbitales; family Cucurbitaceae; genus Trichosanthes; species Trichosanthes truncata. Next base: position 36,683,383 of record JAWPNB010000004.1, on the reverse strand, counting down.
TAAGAATTTTTGGATGTGCAGTATATGTACCGATTGCTCCACCACAACGTACTAAGATGGGTCCTCAAAGGAGGTTAGGAATATATGTTGGTTTTGATTCCCCATCAATTATTAAATATCTTGAACCCCTGACGGGTGATGTATTTACTGCACGATTTGCTGATTGTCATTTTAATGAGACAAATTTTCCAACATTAGGGGGAGGAATTAAGAAGTTGGAAAAAGAAATTACATGGAATGCATCGTTATTATCTCATTTAGATTCTCGTAGAGATCAATGGGAACTTGAAGTTCAAAAGATAATTCATTTGCAAAATATAGCAAATCAACTACCAGATGCATTCACAGATACTAAAAGTGTGACTAAATCATATATACCAGCTGCAAATGCTCCATCAAAAATTGATAACCTGGCTGACTTATTTACAAAGGCATTACCAACTGCAACCTTCGATAAATTAGTATATAGCATTGGAATGCGGCGACTCAAAGACTTTAAGTGATGTCTCCATGAGGGGGAGTGAATATATTATAGTAAACTATATAAAATATGTACTCTTTTTCCTTCACTAGGGTTTTTTTTTCTCTCCCATTGGGTTTTTCCCTAGTAAGGTTTTAACGAGGCATATTTTATATAAATGGGCATTTAAGGGGGAGTATTGTAAATATGGCACATGTAAATGTCCATTCTACATGCCCACTTAATATCCATGCCAAGTGGCATTTTCTCCATAGCCAAAGTGTCTTCTATGTGTCCAACAAAGGCCATAGATTGGTGTCCAAATGTACCACATCATGCTCTCCAAATTGCCTATAAATAGTGGTTTTTGGTGGATAAATAAAGATATAGATATTTGGAAAAGAAACCTCTCTAATTTCATTTGCTTTTAATTTGCCATAAATCCCTATTATTTGTTTATATTATATATATATACTCCACTTGTATTATTTGTTTATATTATATATATATACTCCACTTGTATTATTTGTTTATATTATATATATATACTCCACTTGTATTATTATTATTATTATTATTATTATTATTATTATTATTGTTATTATTATATTATTTGGTAAAGTTTTGGTGCCCGGTTTCGCCTCTCAATTTTACAACAAAAACATTTTTCTTGTATATCTTGTTGTATGTTTTTCTTTTCTTTTTTTTTTCCCCTATGTTTGTTATTATGAAGCCTTTAGAAAACCTTAATGAACCTTGAAACATTCTAAATATAGATTAAAACTCCAACAAAAGCAAAATTTAGCTAAAACAAAGTAATACCCTGATTGATTCTTTTTCTGTAAAAGAAGTCGAATTTGTCACTTCTAACTTTTGAACCATTTTTCTTATCTCTAAGAACAATATTTTATTAAAAAAACGAATAGAACGATAAAAACATAAAATTATGGAGAATTAAGTACTACTGTTAATTGTTGCGTAAGTTTAGGTTATTGCAAATTTCAAGCCGATAAACATGCTAAAACTACATAATACTTCATGGATAGTGAGCAAAGTCTAGAACCATGAGCAACTCATGTGAAACCCAACATTAATTAATGGAGCAACATCATTATTTTCTCTAGAAAATAATGATTCTATAGTTGGTGGTGGATTGCAAGAAAATAGCAAATTAATTTAAACATCCAGAGCCCTTTCTGTCAAGTTTTTCTTATTTTGCAGGCCACTTTCTTCCCCTTCAAACAAATTCACCGCCGTTGTCACTATATGTATCCTTCAACCTATTATTTAACTAATAAATTACTTTTTTCCTCACAGTAACTATCAAGTCGTGCCAACTAACTCAACTAGCATAAAGTATGTGCTTGTGACTAAGAGGTCATAGGTAAAGATGACCACGGGGAGGGGCGATGCGGGGTCAGTGAATGGGTTCCTCGTCCCTGGCCTCGCCCCCCATTTCATTCTCCGTCCCTGCGAAATTCCCCATTTAATTTTGCAGGGATCGAGGCGGGGATTCCCCGCAGAGAATTCGCGGGGATCGGGTTCCCTGTGGGGAATTTTTCCCTGTTCTTTGTTTTATTATCTTTTTTATTTTTTTAAATTTATTTCCAACCATAACAGAAATTCTTTCTAAATGAATAATTTTCAATATAATTTCTATTTTAAGAAAATGTTATAAAATTTCCTAATAAAAATAATAATATACTATAAGTAAAAATATTATAATGTCGAAACAACTTAATTTCAAAAAATTCAAATTTCAATATTACAACATAGTCTTTAACATTTCTTTAATTAAAAAAAAAGTCTTTAACTAATTCCTACTATAGTTTTTTTTTTTTTTTTATTATTATTATTTTTAGGTAATAATTAGTATGTGTGTGTGTATATATATACTAACTAATCGGGGTGGGGTCGAGGTCGGGGATGGGGATTGGGAATATATTCTCCTTCTCCGTCCCTGTTTAGCCAACGGAGAGAAATCTCTCCCCACTCCCTCCCCCATTCCTCGCGTAATCGGGGATTCCCTGCCCCGTTTGGGGTGGGTCCCCGTGGGGCCCCGGCCCTGTAGGTTAAATAGACATCTCTAGGGGTTTGAATCTCCCACTCCCATATTGTTGAACTAAAAAAAAAACTGTCAAGCTGTTGAAAGAGTTTTTTTCTTCTTCTTCATTTAATATATATATATATAATAATAATAATAATAATAATCATTAATATCAACTACTTGACTCTCTATATGTAACGACCCTAAAACTAAGATAGGTTAGACACGAAATAATAACTAACCCCACCTATGCCTGAAATTTCGACAGCATAACGACGTCACTACAAGGAAACCAAATTTTAGGAACTTGAAAAAAACATCCAAACTACAAATGTGCTGAAGTACAGACTACATCGCCCACAAGAACAAAGGAACTCAACAAGAAAGCAAAATAAAAAGTTCAGTAAGAAGGCTACTCAGAGCTTAACAACGACGATACATAAGAACAAAGCTTAGAATCATGACTCAAGCTAAGACTCTAGGAACGCCCTGCGCCATCTCCATAGCCTCGCCAAGCTTACGCCCTCGCCACCTACTTGATAATTCTCATTTATGAGAATTATTTTGCCTTTATACTTAGTTGTTCTTGCTATTTTAGGTGTGTTATTAAATAAAAAGGCTAGCAAAAGTTTGATTTAAATTGAATTATTGTTGGAAGCCTTTTAAATTAAGTGAAGAAAAGAAAGCAAAAGAAAATAAAAACCACACTTACTTGATGTTGTTGTGCAGGAATTTGAAGAATGCAACAGAAATGCAATTGCATTGCATTTGCAATTCTGGCAGATCTGGAAAACAATGCAACAGAAATGCAATTGCATTTCTGCAAAAATCTGGAAGTGCGAAAATGACGGAAATCACGCAATTTGTGGATTTTCTGCACGATTTTGGAAGATTCTCATCCCAATTTGATTCCTAGAAGTTAGCCCATAGATTGAGGATGATTTATATGGAAACCTAGCCTTCAATGCCTATAAAAATGGGGAAAATGAAGCAAAACGTGGCTGGGTTTTCTTCTCACGCCCATTTTTGCAATTTTCATTCTTATTTGCTGTTTTGTATTCATTTCTCTACATCTCAGTCCGAATCTCTTCCTCAATCCCATCACAACAATAGTTGGTGTTGGTTATAAGAAAATCCTTCTTCGATTGAGCTCGATTATGGAGAAGAATAACGTTATGTTTTTTTTGGGTTTTCTGTTACCGTCTGCAGTTTTTTTTAAAATTCATTTTCAGTTGTTGTTTTGTTGTGTTTTCTTCTTCATCTCAGATTCTAAACTCCCTTCAATCCCATTACAGCAAAAGTGGTAGTGGTTAAGAACAATTCCTCGTTCAATTGAATTAAGAGCAAAGGGTTTGGGCAATTTAGTTTCCTTTTCAAATTTTTTCAAATTTTGCAAGCTATAATTTGTTTCTGTTATTTGCCCTTCCATTAGCTACTGTTTTGCATAAGTTTTTTTCATTATAAATTTCTTTAAGTTGTCAAGTTTTTGCAAATTCTTTTTGTTGAATGAATTTAATAATACTTGGGTAATTGAGTCTTTGACATCTATTTGTATTTATGAATTGTCGCATCTCCATCCTCTTGTTTTGTATAAATGAATTTTATCAAATTAAGTTTACTGTTTTTTGTTAATTCCATTATGAAGAGCTAAATTTCCTTTGGGATTCAAGTTGTGAATGCCCTAGAGGAAAGATGTAAGGCTCGATAGAAAAATCAATCTAGCTAATTCTTGAACTATTGTTTGCTTTTGGTGAAATTAATGTTGGGTAAACCTTAGTTGGCCGTCTAGTGTTACTTGCCAAGCTAAACTTAATACCGAAAGGGTTAAGGGAGGCGGATGTCGCAAAAGCAATGGAGGAAAAGGCTTAGACATAGGTCGAGACTTCAAAACCGCTAGAGTTGTGCGCAAAAATATCTAAGTTAGATTAGCCATAGAAATATAGGTTTAATCACTTAGTCTCCTAAAGATACTTCATAGAAGGTCGAATAGGAGTTGAATTCGGTTTACTTAGTTCTTGAGTTAGCTACGATTGCAATTGCCTTCTTGTTGCATTTTCTTTCCAAATGGGCATTAGCATTCTTGAATCCCTTTTTCATTTTCATTGAATTTTTCAAACAATTTTTCTTTTTAACCAAAACACCTCATAAATCATTTTTACCCACAGTTACCTTTAGTTGCAATTTGTCTACGATTTTGTGTCATTCTAATAAATTTTATTAAAACTCGTTCCCTTGGGTACGATACTCTTGAGTACTCCAGTTTTTTATTACTTCGATCACGTGCACTTGCGTGTAGCATACCGATCACTACCTCACAAGTCTAGACGCCATCTGCAAAAAAGCAAAAGAGTAGCATGGGTGAGTATAACAATACTCAGTAAGTAGCCCATTCCAAAACCAAACTCAGAGTTAACCAACTAACATCCCTATCCCAAGCTCACTAAGTCCTTCTCATTCCCAAACAAACCCAACACCCGGCTAAGCGCCTACTCACCTCGCTCGTTTCTTCATATTATAACTATGAGCATTTCTCCATATGCTAGCATATCGCAATGAAGGAATGAAACCCTCAAGCCTGATACATAAACTAGCACACAACACGAAAGAAAGCAATCTTTATTCCAAACATAGCAAGAAATCGCTCTTAAGCTAATCGCAATAGGAAGGAAAGCAACCTTCACACTAAATACAGTGGGGAATCGCCCCTAAGCTAATCACAACAGGAAAGAAAACAATCTTCATACTAAATACAGTGGAGAATCGCCCATAAGCTAATCACAATAGAAATGAAGGCAACCTTCACACTAAGTACAGTGGGGAACTGCCCCTAAGCTAATCACAATAGGAAGGAAAGAAACCTTTACACTAAGCATAGTGGGGAATCGCCCCAGAGCTTATAGATTGGTAAAGGGAAAGCAACCCTCGTGCCAACCATGTCTTATAACACCCAAAGAGGAATGCTCGTATGGGAAAGGGTATGTGATGCTAGCCTACCGACCCTTTTCCTACATGCTTAGAATGCCAAGGGCGCCTAGCCACTCAACAGGTTATTAATCTTTCCCACAAATCCAACCCATGGATCCTAAGCGTAACCGTAAACACGAACTTAACAACAAGCAAACTAGGAAAACATGGTTCGAGTACAAGATCATGCAACTAAGGCCTTACGACTAAGTTCATCTACCACCAAAAGATTCTCAGGGCCACGCCTCGACCAGCAACAAAATTACTAATCGTGACTTCTCCATCAACCATCAAGCATGAATCCTGAGCATAGACCCATGCATAAGCTTGACAACATTCTTAAACTAGACCTTCACTTAATCGTGGCTCCTACGCACGCTAGCGGCATATTGCTCTAAGTAGGTTTCTTTAAAGCTAACCCTCTAATCATGCTAGGAACTCTAATTGTCATTATTCTCCTCATTCACGTTCAAGCCCCACTACAACATGTTAAGTACACCAAGTCGTCCTGAACAAATTCTAACACAAGAATTGTGGATAACGGCTTGGAACCCTACCTACCTATAGGGGGTTCTAGATTTCCAACCAATCAGCCTAACGAGTCAAGCATCCTGCATGTAGTTAACACAACCAAAACTGCAAGAAGCTGACCCTCAACCTATCATTCGAGCGTTTCAGACATACGGTACTCAGATAAATGTCCAAGCATCTCAAGCAATCCAAACATTTATGTTCGTTCAACTTAAACCAACTAACCATACATCCATAGTTAAGGAGAAGCTACAACCGTAGTCATCAATGCATTTCAAGGCTTAACTTCGCAACCAAACTTTAACTAGCTCCTCAGAATTGACTATTTATGGAAACACACGCATGGTCGCGACTCCTCTAAATACCACAACAAAATTCATGGATATTGCAAGCTTATCACAACCAGTCATCAAATCCCTTTATACGTTATGCTAAAGTACAATAAGTAAGCTTCCTCCTTGAGAAATTTACTAAGCGTATCACCCAATGCCCACACGTTCAAACACGTATTTAAAAGAAACATACTCCTAATCACGAAATCATACATGCCTTACAAATTCCCATGGACGCCACAACCAAAGCATTAGGGAGTCATCTGAAATGGCTACTTACCTCAATAAGGTGAACAACAACAAAGTGGGTCATTGCCATGTTTTCCTCCTCCATTTTTCGTTTTCCATTCCCGGCGACCATTTCAACAACAACTCCGATGACAACTCCGGCGACCACCCGACGACCACCGATAACGACAACTTCGACGACCACACCAGCGACCAGACCACCGCTAACGATTACCTCTGGCGACCATTGCGATGAGAACTCTATAGACTAGTTTGACGACCACCCCTGCGACTTGACCATCCCAACAACTCGACACCTCGATGATCCACCCCAACTTGCCCGAATTACTGCCAACGACCATCTGACAACCCCTCCGACTACCCGACAACCCAAAAACTTGACCACATAGCAACCACCGTCGAAGACCACCTAATGACCACTCCGATGACCTGACCACCCCAATGACTACTTCCACTGTCACCCCGATGACCTGACAACCCAACCACCCAAAACCACCTTTGACGATCACCTTGTGACTACTCTAGTGACCACCCTAGCGGCCCGAACACCCCAGCGATCACTTCAACAATCATCTCAGCAACCCAACCACCTAGTCAATTTTTCAAAAGGTTAAGATAAAACTAAAAATGGCTACTAAACAAATTTTTTAACCCATTATATTTAAAATAGGTCTCAAAATACTGTGTAAAATAGAGTTTCGAATATTTTAATTTCTAAAATAGAATTCAAATTTTATAACTCATTTATCCTTGAAATAGATTTCAAAATACAGTGCAAATTTTGTTTAAATTCATAATTTCTTAAATAGACCTCTAATATTTTAATTTTTAAAATAGAGTTCCAAAAATAGGTTTATGAATACTTTGTAAAATAGAGTTTTAAATTCCCTAATTTCTTAGATAGACTTCCAATTTTTTAATTTCTAAAATAGAGTTTCAAAAATAGGTTTCAGAATACTTTGTGAAATAGAGTTTTAGATTCCCTAATTTATTAAATAGACTTTCAATTTTTTAATTTCTAAAATAGAGTTCCTAAAATAGTTTTCTGAATACTTTATGAAATAGAGTATTAATTACTTAAAATATATGTCCTTACTAATGTTATTTAATTTTACATCATAATGAATGCAGTGAATGAGATATCATTATACTTGTACAAACTATACATTCATATTTAACTATTCTTGAAACAATTGATCCACATAATTGGTTAAAATATTGATATGAAATTCAACAAACAATTATCAAGTAAAAAAAAAAAGGATTTGAAAAAAAAAACAGCCTAAAAATTGTTTAAAAAAACAAACACAACCCAACCCAATCCTTCACCCTAAACACATGTTTCAGCAAATTAGCCAAACTCAACCCTGCACCTTAAACACAGTAATCAGGAACTCCAGGATTTCTGATTCTAGCCCAGGATTTCCAGAGTTCCTGAATCTGAGGCTTCCTGATTTCAAACCAGCGCGTCAAACAACCTCTTAAGTTAACTTTTCAAATTCCACAAAAAATTGAATAATACATTATAAATAGACGTGTTCCCTTCTCTATATATAGTTTCATGTATTTGTAAAGAGACTCATTGCTAAGCAAACAAAAAAGTGTTTTTCTTTTGTGCCAAATTGATTGATTCAAGGTATATCTCAATTTTATAATTTTTATTTTTTTCATTTACAAAGTCGTGTTAAGAAATGATATTGTTGTCTTTTCTTTTGTGTCAAATAGGTAGAAGAGATCTCTTAATCTTATAATTTTTCTTGTACCAAATTACTTATATTTGTAAAGAAAATTATGCAAAGCATATATAGTTTTTGTATTTCTTTTATGAAAAATTGATTTAAGGTTTATTTGTATAAAAAAAATCTTTATATACTCTACAATTTAGAATTTTAATAGCTGGTTATTTAAATTTCAATCAAAATTTGATTCACATGTTGCAAATATAAAAAATTTATTGTCCAAACCAATTATATATCATGATTGTATTTTTTTGATGTAAAATTGTAGGAATAAAGTGATCTACTAATAGTGGATCTTGAACCTCAACAAAGAGCTTTAAAAAGAATAAACTTTTTATTTCTTTTTTGGCATTTTCTTTTTGTTTGTGAATACTAATTTAATAATATCTTAGGCTATTTCATATAATCATTAACAGTAAATTTGAAACAATGACATTTTCAATTCATGTTTAAGTTGATACATTTTTTGATAATGATCTAAATTATTTTTATCTTAAGAAAAACTTGACAATGATATGCATAATATCTAACTTTTGTAATTATTATTAGCTTATGTATATATGAATCATTTTTTATAGAAGTTTTCATTTCGACATTTTTAATTAAATTATATTTTAAATTTTACAAAGATACGTGTAACACACGTACTTTCTCACTAGTATATATGAAAAGAAAGATATGTTTAAAAAATCTTACTTGAAAATTTCATGCAATAACAGTAAGATTCGGAATAGCATTAATAATTTTTCTATGGGTTTTAATTATATATATGTTTCTGAATGCACATTATATCTTGATGCTTTAAGTATTTGATTTTTGAGTGTTTTTCACTTTAATTCCTTTATTGTTAAAAAGGTTTAAATTTAGTTTTTATATTTTATCAGTTGTAATTATACCATTGTTATTGTAAATATTAAAATTGATGGAGGATAATCTTAGTTAGCAATTTGGCATGATACTAAGTTATTGATATAAATTTAAAGAATGAATTTGACTAACTAAAAAGAGAAAATGTCTAATACCTCTACCACATATTTAAAAAGTTTATCAGAAATTTCCATTTTTCTCGTGACTCTAGATCTAATTTCTTCTCTAAATTTATATTAACTCACTAATAATCATCATGTCAAATAAGATAATTAACAACCAACTTTAACACTCACAAGAAAATATATAATTCAAAAATGTCAAAACATAAGAGATAAATATATAATTAAAAAATGTCAAAACATAAGAGATGAAATTAGATTCTTTTAAACAATAGGAACTCAATTGAAATAGCACTCAAACATAAATATCTAAAACATATTCATTGAGAAGGTCAATTTGTATAGCCTAAAAAAGTATTTTAGCACCTAAAAGCATGACAAAGTCAAAGGTTGACAACAAAATGAAATCAGATAGCTGATGGTTGAGGATCAAAAGGATTCCACAAACTAGAGTAATTTTCATAACAGATTAGGGCATAAGCAAACATGACATAGCTCAACTACCATAAAACATGTACCATCAATTGAGAGGTTGGATGTTTGAATCTCCACCCACATATTGTCAAAAAAAAAATTAGGGCATAAAGAAATGAAGAACATCTAAAGCACAAATAAAAATAAAAACAAAAGGATTTCCCATTTACTACATCAAGCTTGTAATCGATATAGTAACAAAAATTTTACTACTAAATGTTTTGTTTTTTTTCGGCGACTGCATTATACAATCCATGATAGTTTCGAGTGTAACAACCTTAAAAACTGGACAAGTTAAAAGTGGAAGCACAACTGAATTAGCAAGCCCCCACATCCATTCTTCATACACAAGATCTTAGCAAGTAAGTCCGAATGGCTACTTACTTTCTAGGCCAACACTAAGGTAACCAACTTCTCTTTCTTTTAGGAAGTTACTAGCGGCATATAACCCAGGGCCACATATCAACAAACAACAACAATCACAACATTGTGACTCTTTTTCCACTGATCATAACACGAACCCCGAGTATCTCATGCCTTTGTTCAACGACATTCCTAAAAAAGAACTTCAGTTAACTGTAACCCATGTGTGTGCTAGCGGCATTTAGCCCTCAAACCATTTAACCCAAAATTTAACCCCCTAAACACTCTAGACCCATCTAAAACATGTTAAACATGCCTAGTCATCTACGCCATTCTGAACACACAAAACTTGAACATTGTATACTTCTAAAGTATTCTAAGTAGCCAACTAGCCAAATCCAACAAGTCAAGCACCATGCACACAATCAACTCATCCAACATCCCAAGAGAACTAAACTTCAGCCAACCATTCAAGTCTTTCAGGCATTTAGTGCTCGGTTAAAAACCCCAACACCTCAAGCCAACACATTTCAGAATCAACCAAGGAAGCATGCTCAACATGGTGAAGTTAGTGTCACTAGCCTAACCAGTTTTAGGTGAATCCCTAACGCTGTCAGAATTCTCAAGACTCTACATCAATGTTCCACAACATCATAGATCATGATTTTCAACACTAACCACAAATCTTGAGCTTTAGACACAACATTTATGAGTAATTCTCAACAACATTATATAACAAGAATTTCACTTAACCATGGCCTCTACACATGTTAGCACTCGATAGTCAGCGCTCCAAAAATTAAACCCCTAATACCAATATAATACATGCTTTGTTGGGATTTATGCCCTAAAGCCTCGTAATTAATAATTTATTTAATAATTATTAATAATTTTGATTATTTTATTTGAAATATAATATTATCCATTATATGAAAAATCCAAGGTTATTGTGTAATCTTGAACAATATGTGGTTGACATACGGGAGGATCATGTTCAAGAAATAACCTAAAGGGTCATAGTATATGGATATGTGAGTGAATGTATCTTATACAAAATTGTATAAGATACATCCACTCACATATCTCCACATGAACGATTTGGATCAAATCATTTGTAACTATTGCAAAGTGGGTCGTATCAATAGTGTTACCAGGATAAGGCACCCAACCTTATCCATATACTATGACTCTTTAGGTTATTTCTTGAACACGATCCTCCTATATGTCAACCACATACTGTTCAAGATTACACTAATAACCATGAATTTTTCATATAATGGATAATATTATATTGCAAATAAAATAATCAAAATTATTATTAATTATTAAATAAATAATTAATTACGAAGCTTTAGGGTATAAATCCCAACAATCTCCCACTTGCACTAAAGCCGGCGAGACATGTATCCTAGGGCATACTCTATACCCAACTTGTTCTCCCACTTGCCCTAGCAAAGATTAGACATGTCTCGTAATCCTAGATATTCTAGGTGACCCTCAAACACTTTAGCTTGAAGAGTCTTTTTATATAGATCCAAACGACTGCCATTAAAAGCCATCCTGGTCACTACCATGATGCTTTCTCTCTCTCGATATGATTCCTTATACGTTGGTGTTTTCTAATTTTCTTAATATTAGTCTTTGCACCACTATTATCATAATAAAGAGGATAGACTAAATTATATCTGAAACTATTGGGATTTATGCCCTAAAGCCTCATAATTAATTAATTATTTAGTAATTAATAATAATTTTGATTATTTTATTTACAATATAATATTATCCATTATATGAAAAATCCAAGGTTATTAGTGTAATCTTGAACAGTATGTAATTGACATACGAGAGGATCATATTCAAACAATAACCTAAAGGGTCATAGTATATGGATAAGGGTGGGTGCCTTATCCTGGTAACACTATTGATACGACCCACTTTGTAATAGTTACAAATGATTTGATCCAAATCATTCATGTGGAGACATGTGAGTGGTGGTATCTTATATAATGAGTTTGTATAAGACTGGACCACGAAATATTTAATATCTCTTTATAAATCTGTTAATTTAGAAGATTAATATTTCATCAGGATGATCATATGTGACTCGATCTTAATCCTGAGTGAGTTATGAACTCCTGCCTGTGAGGGTTTGTCCTTTGATTTGCATGGGTGAGAGTGGCTTTTATAGCCGATTCAATATGCCTACCATTTTGGGGACTTGACCAAATAGGGAGCTGGGAACATAATCTCACGATATGGAATTCACTCCTTCTCATATAGGGTAAGTAGATAAGTAGTTCCCTTAAGTACTGATTTCGGGACTTGAACAATGGGGCCCCACCCTCTCACTGGCCCGAAAGAGACTTAGTTTATAATTAGATTATAAATAGATTGCTCATTAGAGGATCAGTGGTACTTAAGGTGCAAGATGTAATTATAGGGGTAAAACGGACTTTTGACATAGCTGTAATTACGAACAACTCGTGAAGGATCGACTTGCATGTAATGATTATATCTATGGACACAACTTGTCCTACAGTGCATAAGAGCACAACTCTAAGTCTATAGTGGAGTGACCTAGAGTTAATAAATGAAAATTAATTAATTAAAGAGTTTAATTAATTAATTTTGTATCATTGGAGCTTATAATCTGTAGGTCCATAAGGTTCCCTTGCTAGCTCATAATAACACTAAAAAGATCAATTTAATTGAAAGAAAAATTTGAAATCTTTAAATTAATATTTAATTTGAAGTGTTCTAATTAATATTTAATATATTAGATATATTAAATATAAAAGAAGAAAATATATTTATTGTATTTGATACATTAAATATTAAAATTTGAAATGTTCAAATTAATATTTGATTTGTAGTGTTCAAATTAATATTTAATATATAAGATATATTAAATATAAAAGAGAAAAATATATTTATTGTATTTGATACATTAAATATTAAAACAATTAATGTATATTAGATACATTAAATAAAAGATATTTATTAAATTTGAATTGGATTCAAATTAGGAAATAAATGTCGTAGGAGAATTTTAAACGGTTTGAATAAGATTCAAATTGATTAGATAAATGTATTTTAATATATTATATATTAAAATATATTATTTAATTATTTTCCCTAAACTACTATAAATAGGACCCTAGGGGTGAGCCATTGTGCATTCTTCACAACACACATCTCCTCAATAGAGAGAATTGAGAATTCTCTCTAGATCTCTTCCTCATTAATCCCTTGTGGATTTTCTTTCAAGAGGCTCACACAAGCCTTGATCTTGTGTTCGAGTCATAGTCAGGAAGACTTTGTGGATGAGATAAAGATCCACCAAAAGATTCTTCATATTTGGAAGGTATTTATTGCTTAACCCTTGTATTTTAGTTTAATTCTAAATAGATCAAAGACGATTCCTATGCTTCCACTGTGGGTTTAATTCGATTATTCCCTTCAGAAACATCTTTCAAATCTTTAAGGAACTATTATAACATACAAGTCATTTTGTTGCTTTGCAAGCAAAACAGTTTAACTTGTATAACATACTCCACCACCTAGGGTAAAATTTATCTTTACATAGATTTCCTAAATCTTTGTAAAAACCAGTGTATCTTGTAAAGATCAAATCTTTAACTCCATATACAAAAATTTCTCATTATCCATAGATAATTTGATAAAGTTTTTAATTTTCTATTCAATGGTCATACCATTCGTTTAACTGATATATGTTAACCAATTGTATATTAAATGTTCAGTCTCATTTATGCATATCATATATCTCAACATTTAAGGTGTCTTAGGATACTCTTCCTTAGACATAAATATCAAATATTTGACAACAATTTTGTCAATATAAGATGTTTGAGACAAAGTTAACATTTTGTCCTTAAAATCTCTATTTTGGACATGTAAAATATACCGAGTTATTCCAAATCACTCATTTGAAATTGGTTACTAAGTTAACTTTTTATGTTAGATAGACATCTTACATCATTCATAATGAGTAGAATATCATCAACATAAAACATGAGAAAAAATCTACTAAGTAATTAATATTTTTGTTGTCTATACAAGCTTTATTAATATTTATCTAAAGCCATAGGTTTTGATACTTTTATCAAACCTTATATTCAAAGATCTAATTGTAAAATTCATTTCATAAATGAACTTTTACTACTTTATCCTATTAGGTTTAACCATTTGTCATTAGTCTCACTTTGAAGACAATAATAAGCCTTCAATTTTGTCATCTAACATAACAATTTGGGCTTCAATTAAGTCATTGTAAAGGTTGAGTCATCTCATAACTCTTCCACTACGATGAGGCTTATCCAATTCATGACTAGGATCCATTTGACTTTCAAATGTAATTAAATTGTTAACAACTTTTGTTAACTATTTAGTGGTTTCACTTGGAACTAATTTATTAACACTATCTCACCTTATTAAAGGTTTGTAGTCTTTTATTTGAGATTCCTAATAAAAATTATATTTGTCATATAAATACTTTATTCGTTTTAGTATTAGATAAAAGACCATTTTGTACTCCTTAGGGGTGGCCTACACTTAGGCTTATCTTTGAACATATGCAAGCTTTTTAGGATTGTTTTAGCAGATGAGCTTAACATTCCCAAAAGGTGAAGTGTTGTAAACTAACTTTACTACTCTTCTATTATAATCTCAGAATTGTCTCATAGACATTTTTGGAGGGAATAATGTTCACTATGCAATATCTATTGCATATCCTATCCAGAGTCTTGGTAATGGCGTGTAACTCACTATTGATGTGACCATGTCCAACAAAGCTTTGTTTCTCCTCTTGCAGTACAATTTCACATAAATGTACTTGGTATTTTAAATAATTGGGATAAAAACCCATTTTCTATCAATTAGTCTTAGTACGTAAGGTTCATGTACTTTCGATTATGATCTTATCATAATTTCTTGATAGACTTATCTAATCAATTTTCAACTTTAGCTTTAATTTATTTGAACTTTTCAAAAATTTAGACTTATGTTGTATTAAGTAAATATACTTGTACCTTGAATGATCATCAACTAGAGTGATGAAATATTCATGATTTTATTTGGCCTTTACATTCACCGGACCACTTGGGTCAGAATATGTAAGCCCAAAGTATTCTTTGGCTTTATAGCCTTATCCAATAAAGCCCTAACAATTATCTTGCATGAAAGGCAATATCTACAGACATGTAAAGTAATTAATTCTAACTTTTAAAGAATTATCTCTTACTAGTCTTTTCATTTCATTCAAGTTGTTGTTAATCAACCTTAAATGCCAAAGTCAAGTATCGTATTTTAGGAGAAAAAAATATGTCTTTCTATTATGGATTCTATAATTCTAAATATCTCAGTATTTTATAGTATGATATATGTCAACATTTTAACATATACAAATTGTTCTTATTTTCAGCTGAATGTGTTTTCAAACAATTTTAAAAATATAAAAATAATTCATACTATATAAACCTTTTAGTAATAAAGTTTGAGAAATTAAATTTCTCTTGTGGTAATAAAACACCACATTCAGCATTGATTAACAATTATTACTTAATGACATTTTAATGTCTCTCACTACACTAACTGAGATGGGCTTCCTAGTGCCAACTTGTAGAAACTATTCTACATGTTAAATATTTTTCAAGAATTACATATTAGCTGTAATGAAGAATAAATCTTGATAGTAGATCTTATATCGACTATCTAGATGGTGTTATTTATATTCCACCGAAAATCTAGTAAATCAAATTTACTTTCATTTATATTTTTCTTCCCCTAAAGGTATTTAAAAAAATTCATCTCATTATGACTGTCCTGGCTAATTTAGGAACTATTTCTTATATATAACTTCAGTCATTTGGTTTCTTTTCTTTGATTTTTATAATAGTTAAATTCGAGATCATTTAGACAATTATTTAAATTTAGCTTCTATTGACTTCAACATCTCATATGTTGTTGTCATCATTTTTTTTAATAATCTTCTAACCTTGACATCTAATTATGTCAACTAGGAGATACGTACAAGCTATCTCGTTTACTTTTGATTCATTAATCATGTGTTTCACGAACAATTTGATTAGCATTGACAACAGGTTTTGAGAACATTTCTCAATAAAGACAAATAAATATTTTACAACGCCATTATAGTGTTAATGTTACTTTTCCAAGTAATAATTTTTTTTTTTAATTTTGACTTATCAGTAATCAAAATTAAAATCATGAGAGAAATTGACATAATACTGAAATATATAAAATATATTATTTAACATCATGCAAACAATTATCCATTCAATTTTAGCATAGAAATCAAACAATTTGAAAAATAAACCCTATAAATCATTTCTAATGCTATGGTACTTTAATAACTTAGAACAAGTGTCGTTGTAGGGTAGGTCAAATGTTCATTCACTAAACTAAGACAATCTCAACCAAACATTATACCAGAATAACTCTTATTCCTATAATATCTAGTTACCATTAGTTTGGTCAAGGACATCATTAACAACTTTAATAAGCCCTTTGTATGTGTGACCCATAATTTTAGATCCCGTAGTTTTATCTCAACAAGTGCCGCTGTAGGGTAAGTCAAGTATTGGAAACAAAACTACAATCCTATCATTCTCAGGAGTTCACCCTGATATTGACTCATGCAAACACCTTCCGTAGGGGGACGGTCCAAAAGCCGCTACGAGGCCCCGCATGAATCTCATGATGTAAACTAATGATGGAGACCGTATGATATGTTGCACATTTCCTTCTCCCACTTACTATAATACTTTCTCAAAAGATTCGCCCTGATATTGATCAATGCAAACACCTTCCGTAGGGAGGATGGTCCAAAAGCCGCCACGAGGCCCCACATGAATCTCATGTTGTGAATCAATAATAGAGACCGTTGGATTTTTGACATGTGTCCTTCTCCCACTAAGTATTTTGAAATAGAGTTTTCTCTTATTTAGGAAAATTAGGCTAATCTCATTTATCTAAGTTCCTCAATCTACCATTCATAACTCTTATGTTGGTTAAATTGATTTTAATTACCAAGTTTTTAAAACTATATAAAAAAAAAAAAAAACTAATCAGATTATGAGCATGCGTAGTAAAATTAAATAAAATTTGATTAATTCAACTCCCAAGTCGGTTTTCAGTTAGAGGTGTTCTCTTTCAATCAGCTTAAATACCCTAGTCTTAGACAGAACCTTCCATAGACAGGGTTCCCTTATAGTCAATTTTTGTTTCAAATTCATTAATATTTAATTAACTATTAATTACTAAATTAATGAATCTAAGTGAATTTAAGCACTATTTTTAAAAATAATTCACTTCATGAATAATCTTGAAATTTTACCTTTTTAAACCCTTTAAAACTAAATTAAAAAATTATATTAAATTCTAATCTCATTAGAAACCAATGAAGATAAATTAAATTTAAATTTTAAACTATTTAAAACAAGATTCAAGAATATCTTTAATTAAAGGAAACCTATGTTCATTAGGAAATATCCTAATCCTATTAGGAAACATGGATTCCAATTATATTAAAGGAAATATCCTAATTTAATTTTCTAAATATAACGATTATCTTCAAAGATATGGAAAATATAAACTTATTATGAAAATATCTTAATTCTATTATGAAACAACCTAATCAAATTTTCTAAATATAACAATTATATTAAAAAATTAATTAAGATGCATGATCATGTTTAACCTATGGTGAGATTTTAAATCTAAATGACATATTTTATGCAACAATCGAGCAATTTAAAATATACATCTCATGCATAATTAAATTAAAAAATAGCAAAATTGACTGACATATTTGAAGAATTTAGTATTTGGGGCCGAGAGGACGGCGTTGCAACGCTTGAAATGGCATTGCAACGCCCATGTGTATTGAGCAAACCCGAGAGCTAGCATTGCAACGCTGCCCTGTGGCGTTGCAACGCTAGAATCACGCTAGTATGAGGCATTCCGTCCGTAGCGTCGATGCACAGTTCGAGACTTTGATAACTATTGGCAAGGGTCGAATGTCAAGCTTTGTAGAGATGTAATGAGGCCTTGGTAACTATGGGTAGGGGTTGATGCTTCTTGAAGCACTACAAAAATTTAGAGTTTCCTGACGCTAAAAAGCATTGGGAGAAGTTAAAGAGGCTTCGATGATAACGCTCATTTATGAGTGTTATTTGGCTCTAAAAACTAAGCTATTTGCGTAGAAAGTGAGTGTTTAATGTTATAATTCATGTCATTTAGGGCAAATTTAAGTAAAAACAAGTTTTGCATGTGTATGAAGTCTTGATTTGGTAAAAATAAGTTTTTAGGTGTATTTAGAGTCATTTTTGTTAAGAAAGTGTTAATTTTTGTTGATTTTGTGTAGAGGCTGAAACAGGACTCACATGCGCCCACATTCTGGCTGCAATTGAGGCAAAAGAAAGATGATTCAAGAGATACGTGACCAGGATGCGCCAGCAAGTGAGAGCATAAGCCAAATTCCAAATGTTATAGGAAGAACACAAAATGCGCCCAACTTTGCGGACCATTTAGGTCATTTTGACATCAACACAATTGCGCTCAACTATGCGGCCACATCTGGACCTTTTCGGCAAAATTTCCCAAATTCACAAGATTTGCAGATAAAATAAAAAAAATCAAATATTCTCAATCAAATCTCCGATGATCAAGGGATATGATCGGCCAAGCATCTCCACACTAATCTCAGCAGCAAACCCTAGGCCTTGAGGTCTATAAAAGGCGATTCAACCTTCAGTTTCAAGAGAGCTTGGATTTCTATATTCTTCTCCAAATTCCGCAGTTTTTTTTTCTTTTCAGCTGCCATACCGAGTCTCCCCCAAATTATGTTCATACTTCATTCGAACACAAACTTCGAAAGAAGAGAGTGTAAGTTCTTGTTCTCCTCGAAAGAGGTTGAACAAAGTCAGAAAAAAGGTACAAACTTAGGGTTCTTTATCGTTTTCATTTAAGTTTTGTACATTCTGTTTTTCTTTAAAGTTTAGCTACTGTTTTTATTCTTTCATCAAGTTGTACGTTTCTGTTTTATCAATTATATTTCAATTCTTCAAGTTGTAATTCAAGCTTTGTTTCAATTCTGCACGTTTAATTCAATGAGGTTCATCTTTTTTCATTTAAGTTTTCTTTTTATTTTCTACACTTTAGTTTTCTTTTTAATGAGTAGCTAAATCCTTGGAGGGAATTCAATGAAGTGGATACCCAAAAAAGGAGATAAGCCCCACCATATGATTCGAATAACTTTGCTTAACATTTAGCATCGTTTGCTTTTATTGAGTTTAAGTTTCATTGTTAGCTTAAACTGATCACTTGAGTTAGCATAGTCTGTGTGAGATTTAATACTGAAAGGGTTGAATAAAAGCAATCTAGGAGAAGAGTCTAGACATAGAACTTCGGTTTTTGTACCTAGACATAGAACAAAAACCTTTAGAATCATGGAGTTGTGTTCTTTATTTATCTAAGTTAAAATTAGCCATAGACATATATGTTTAATTGTTTAGTTTCCTAAAAGCACTTAGAAAAGGGTTGAATCGAGTTCCATGGTGTTAAGTGTCGGTTAAGGTAGGTTGCAGGCGCATTTCAGTAGCATTTTGTCTAAATTGCACAGAACTCGAAAGAGGCAGTATGCGAGCGCAAGAGGCAGAATCTCTGAAATAGCCGGACCTAGTTAAGTAGGTTTGCAGGCGCATGGTGGGCGCATTTCCTCAAGGTTGAAACAGATTTGAACTCCCTACTTCTCATTACTGTTTTCTTATATTTTCTTTAGTTTCATTTACTTATATTGCACAAAACCCCAAAAAAACATCTTATTTATTTGGTTACCTTCGGTTGCAACTTGAAAGTATGTGTTGTTAACTGAAAAGCTCTTTGTTAACTGTTCCCTTGGGTTCGATACTTGGAATACTTCCATATATTACTTGTTGGACATCGTGCACTTGCGTTTTCTTCCCATCAGTCGACAAAGGTCCTCTGGAGGCACTACATGTGTCAGGACGGGTCGTCGGCGAAACCCGTCGGGAGAACCATTGCCGATGCACAAAACACCAAGTGTCGGCATAAACTGTCTTTGTCGATGCAACTTGTTGGGGTCGACAAAGGCAGATCTATCGGGACAAAGGCAGGTTGAAACAGATTTGAACTCCCTACTTCTCATTTTTGATGTTTCAAACCAACACTTTCTTTCACAATTTACTATAAAATTCAACAAACACAACTAAATTCATTCAAATAAGTCAAATAATCTCAAATTTACCATTTATTCTTGCTTGTTAAGGTTGTTTTTTTTCCTCCAACTATTTATCTTTCTTAATAAGCTCCTGTCTTTAGTCATTTGGTTAGGTGGATTAAAACTATAAATCTTAACCTTGGTATTTTCATCTTCGAAGATTCTACTAAAAATTACTTTTGGCTATATTTATAAAATAAAAATCTTATTAAAAAAAATTACTTTTTCCCAATATTACTACTGCTGGATATTTTCAGAAGAAATATCTTTTACATTTAAAACATGTCTTTCTAAACAAATCTCGATTCACTATTGAAAAAAGATTGTTAGTAGGATTTTTTTTGGACAATTTCATTTTTGATATACCTAGAGATCAGAAATTTAGAATATACAAACAAAATAGGGAAGTGGGGTTGATTCTCATTTAAAAAATCTACAATATTAATTGAAATTATTTTGATCAACTTAATTAATAAGCTATATATCAAAACTTAGATTTTTCTATTTTATATGTGAAAAAAGGGAGGAAGCAAAGGGTTGAGAGAGGAGAGAGGAAAAACTTATCATATCCACCATAAATATGAAAAAACTACTAAAATATTAAAAAATATTGTAAATATGGCACATGTAAATGCCCATTCCACATGCCCACTTAATATCCATGCCAAGTGGCATTTTCTCCATAGCCAAAGTGTCTTCTATGTGTCCAACAAAGGCCATAGATTGGTGTCCAAATGTACCACATCATGCTCTCAAAATTGCCTATAAATAGTGGTTTTTGGTGGATAAATAAAGATATAGATATTTGGAAAAGGAACCTCTCTAATTTCATTTGCTTTTAATTTGCCATAAATCCCTATTATTTGTTTATATTATATATATATACTCCACTTGTATTATTTGTTTATATTATATATATATACTCCACTTGTATTATTTGTTTATATTATATATATATACTCCACTTGTATTATTATTATTATTATTATTATTATTATTATTATTATTATTATTATTGTTATTGTTATTATTATATTATTTGGTAAAGTTTTGGTGCCCGGTTTCGCCTCTCAATTTTACAACACGTTATTAGCACGAGACTCTGTCATTTTTCCCGCTAAAGGTAAGTCTTATAGGTAAGCCATTTTTACGCATTTGGTTTATGTTAAATTTCTAATATGAATATATTATTATTTTTGATAGTGTTATTATGACAAACCTTACAAAGCTAGAATTTGCGGCCCTGGATATTAATGGAAATAACTACTTGTCATGGGTCATTGACGCTGAGATCCATTTAGATTCTATGAATCTTGGAGAAACAATTAAAGAAGGAAATGATGCATCAAATCAAGAAAAAGCAAAAGCCCTGATCTTCCTTCGCCATCATCTTCACGAGGGATTGAAAATGGAGTATCTTACAATAAAAAATCCCTACGTTCTATGGCAAGGTTTGAAAGAAAGGTACGATCATCAAAAAACAGTTATTCTTCCAAAAGCTCGTTATGATTGGATGCACCTGAGGTTGCAAGACTTTAAATCAGTAAGTGAGTATAATTCCGCACTCTTCAGAATTAGTTCAAAATTAAAATTATGCGGAGAAAAGATTACTGATGTTGATATGTTAGAGAAGACATTTTCCAATTTTCATGTCTCGAATATGCTCCTGCAGCAGCAATATCGAGAGAAGGGTTTTGCAAAATATTCTGAACTTATCTCATGTCTTCTCGTTGCTGAACAAAATAACGAGTTATTGATGAAAAATCACGAATCCCGACCAACTGGAGCAACACCATTCCCTGAAGTGAATGCTGTGAATTTTAATAACCATGGTCGAGGTCGTGGTCGTGGTCGAGGTCGGGACCGCGGTAGAGGAAGAAATACCTATTTTCGTGGTGGGCATTATAAATTTAAGAAACCCACACGAAGTGATGATCATAAAGGAAAGGCTCCACAAGATAGAAGTTCGAAAGGTCATGACCATAAATGTTTCCGGTGCGGAATGACTGGGCACTGGTCACGTACCTGTCGTACGTCAAAACACCTTGTTGATCTCTATCAAGCTTCCCTGAAGGAAAAAGGAAAAGGAAAGAATGTGGAGGTAAATCTTGCCATTCAAGAAGATGATGTGTTTGACCCCTCCAATATGATGCATCTTGATGTAGCTGATTATTTTGAATCTCCTGGAGAGAGAATTGATGCAATCAAACAAGTAGAGGATGATTTGTATGAAAATATATAATTAAATACTGTTTAGTATGTTTTTGTTGTTGTTTTGTTTGTATATATATTTAAGACTCTTTGTAATCGTTTTTCTTTTCTTTTCAATGAAGAAATATGAACAATTTCAATATGTTGAGTAACTCGAAAATGAGCAATGAGGATTTATGTCTGGCAGACTGCGCAACTACGCACACGATACTCATAAATAGAAAATATTTTACTAGATTGACAATGCTGGAAGCAAAAGTCAATACTATATCAGGTTCTGCAAATCTGATTGAAGGTTTTGGAAATGCAAACTTTATTTTGCCTAGAAGAACAAGATTTACAATTAATAATGCTCTGTTCTCTAGCAAATCAAAAAGAAACTTATTAAGTTTTAAAGATATACGTGAAAATGATTATCATGTTGAAACTGATTGTAAAAATAATATAGAGTGTCTCTATATAACATCTATTGTTTCACATGAAAAACGTAAATTAGAAACACTGCCTGCTTTTTCTTCTGGATTATACTATACTCATATACGAGTAATCGAAAGTTATGCAATAATGAACCCAAAGTTCATGAATCCAGAAATATTCAGTGTTTGGCATGATCGATTGGGTCATCCAGGGTCGATAATGATGAGAAAAATTATTGAGAATTCACATGGACATCCTTTAAAAAGCCAGAAGATTCTTCAATCCAGTGAGTTGTCATGTGATGCTTGTTCTCAAGGGAAATTAATTATTAGACCATCACCAGCTAAAGTGGGGATTGAATCACCTACATTTTTAGAGCGAATTCAAGGTGATATTTGTGGACCTATTAACCCACCAAGTGGTCCATTTAGATATTTTATGGTATTAATTGACGCATCCAGCAGATGGTCACATGTATGGTTATTATCAAGTCGAAATCTTGCATTTGCAAGATTACTTGCTCAAATAATTAAGTTAAAAGCACAATTTCCTGATAATACAATTAAAACCATTCGACTTGATAATGCTGGTGAATTTACATCCCAAACTTTTAAAAATTATTATATGTCAATTGGGATAAGTGTTGAACATCTTGTAGCTCACGTTCATACACAAAATGGTCTAGCAGAATCATTTATAAAACGTCTGCAACTAATTGCAAGACCATTGCTTATGAGAGCTAAACTTCCTACATCGGTATGGGGTCATGCTATTTTGCATGCTGCATCACTGGCACGTATTAGGCCAGTAGCTTATAATAAATACTCCCCAATGCAATTAGCTTATGGCCAGCAGCCAAATATTTCCCATCTAAGAATTTTTGGATGTGCAGTATATGTACCGATTGCTCCACCACAACGTACTAAGATGGGTCCTCAAAGGAGGTTAGGAATATATGTTGGTTTTGATTCCCCATCAATTATTAAATATCTTGAACCCCTGACGGGTGATGTATTTACTGCACGATTTGCTGATTGTCATTTTAATGAGACAAATTTTCCAACATTAGGGGGAGGAATTAAGAAGTTGGAAAAAGAAATTACATGGAATGCATCGTTATTATCTCATTTAGATTCTCGTAGAGATCAATGTGAACTTGAAGTTCAAAAGATAATTCATTTGCAAAATATAGCAAATCAACTACCAGATGCATTCACAGATACTAAAAGTGTGACTAAATCATATATACCAACTGCAAATGCTCCATCAAAAATTGATATCCTAAAGGAACAAGTTGTCAATAATGAGTCTGGAGCACGCCAGAAGCATGGTAGACCAATAGGTTCTAAAGATAAAAATCCTCGAAAAAGAAAAGTAGTTGAGAATCAAAATGATTCAATAAAAGGTATGGATGTTCCAGAAGAAATCCAGAATACAACTACTCAAAGAGTATTGGTGAAAATCAAACGCTTGAGGATAATAATGAAATTTCTATAAACTATGTTACAACAGGAAAGAGATGGAACCGAAATGATATCATTATTGACAACATTTTTTCTTATAATGTTGCTCACGATATTATTCATGAAAGTGACGATTTTGACCCAAAATCTATCAAAGAATGTCAACGTAGAAAGGATTGGCCGAAGTGGAAAGAAGCAATCCAAGCAGAGTTGAACTCACTTTCAAAACGTGAGGTTTTTGGACCAATAGTCCCAACACCGGAAAACGTCAAACCTGTGGGATATAAATGGGTATTTGTAAGGAAAATAAATGAAAAGAATGAAGTCACAAGATATAAAGCGAGACTTGTTGCACAAGGATTCTCGCAAAGGCCTGGTATTGATTATGAGGAGACATATTCTCCTGTGGTGGATGCAATAACGCTAAGATATTTGATTGGTCTGACTGTATATGAAAAGCTTGATATGCGTCTAATGGATGTAGTCATGGCGTATTTATATGGATCTCTCGATAATGACATTTATATGAAAATCCCAGAAGGATTTAAAATACCAGAAATATATGAATCAAGTTCTCGGGAATTGTATTCAATAAAATTACAGAGATCATTATATGGATTAAAACAATCAGGACGAATGTGGTATAATCGCCTGAGTGAATATCTGTTGAAAGAAGGATACCAAAATAATCCAATATGTCCGTGCGTTTTTATAAAGAAATCTCAGTCAAGATTTGCTATTATAACTGTATATGTTGATGACTTAAATATAATTGGAACTCCTGAAGAGTTATCCAAGGCAATAGAATATCTTAAGAAAGAATTCGAGATGAAAGATCTTGGAAAAACAAAATTTTGCCTTGGTTTGCAAATTGAACATTTAGCAGATGGGATATTTGTTCATCAATCAACTTATACAGAGAAAATCTTAAAAAGATTCTATATGGATAAAGCACATCCATTGAACATTCCAATGGAAGTTCGTTCACTGGATATAAAGAAAGATATATTTCGACCTCGAGATGACAATGAAGAACTACTTGGTCCTGAAGTACCATATCTTAGTGCAATTGATGCACTTATGTATTTGGCTAATAACACAAGACCATATATTGCATTTTCAGTAAATTTATTAGCTAGATATAGTTCATGTCCTACAAAAAGACATTAGAACGGAGTTAAGCATGTACTCAGATATCTTCGAGGGACAATTGATATGGGTTTATTTTATTCTAACAAATCAAAGTATGATCTAGTTGGTTAAGCAGATTCTGGTTATCTATCTGATCCACACAAAAGCTAGATCTCAGACATGTTATCTATTCACATGTGGAGGAACTGCTATATCGTGGCGATCAGTGAAACAGACTATAACGACCACTTCTTCAAATCATGCTGAAATCCTCGCTATTCATGAAGCAAGTCGAGAATGTGTATGGCTAAGATCGATGACACAACACATTCATGAGACATGTGGCTTGTCTTCAAGTAAACCTCTTCCAACGATGTTATACGAAGACAACACAGCATGTATAGCTCAAATCAAGGGAGGATATATCAAAGGAGATAGAACAAAACATATCTCACCAAAGCTCTTCTATACTCATGATCTTGAAGAAAATGGCGATATCACTGTACAACAAATTTGTTCAAAAGATAACCTGGCTGACTTATTTACAAAGGCATTACCAACTGCAACCTTCGATAAATTAGTATATAGCATTGGAATGCGGCGACTCAAAGACTTTAAGTGATGTCTCCATGAGGGGGAGTGAATATATTATAGTAAACTATAAAAAATATGTACTCTTTTTCCTTCACTAGGGTTTTTTTTCCTCTCCCATTGGGTTTTTCCCTAGTAAGGTTTTAACGAGGCATATTTTATATAAATGGGCATTTAAGGGGGAGTATTGTAAATATGGCACATGTAAATGCCCATTCCACATGCTCACTTAATATCCATGCCAAGTGGCATTTTCTCCATAGCCAAAGTGTCTTCTATGTGTCCAACAAAGGCCATAGATTGGTGTCCAAATGTACCACATCATGCTCTCCAAATTGCCTATCAATAGTGGTTTTTGGTGGATAAATAAAGATATAGATATTTGAAAAAGAAACCTCTCTAATTTCATTTGCTTTTAATTTGCCATAAATTCCTATTATTTGTTTATATTATATATATATACTCCACTTGTATTATTTGTTTATATTATATATATATACTCCACTTGTATTATTATTATTATTGTTATTATTATATTATTTGGTAAAGTTTTGGTGCCCGGTTTCGCCTCTCAATTTTACAACAAAAAATAGTATTAATTTGCGATTTGTAATTATATTTATTAAAATTTAAGGACAAAATGGATATACGTTAAAGAGTTGAGGGCAAACTTGCAAAAAATAGAAAATAAAAGGATAAAATTGGCAGATAACATTGGGTTTTATATATACAATAGAATACAGATTATGTTTGGTGAAGATTCTTCAGCCCTTTTTCCGATTCCGAGTTGAAACGCGCAAATCGAAGTTCGGTGAGTTGATCTTTCGTCCGTGAAAAAAACCCTAAACCAATTTTGCGATTGGTAAAGATAATGTTGTAATTCCTTTTGATTTTGATTTGATTTGAATGATGGCTACATGTTTTGTTAATTTTGAGTTAGGGTTTGATGATTGTGTTTCGGTTTTTTGAATGTGGGGATTGATGGCTTCGTTGTCTTTGGAAAGCCACGGCTGCGGCCCTTCCACTGAAGCTGCTGACCCTTTCTTGTTGGAGTGTTCATCAGAGGATGAAGATGAGTACGACAGAGTGGACCGACTTCAGAGGTTAAAACGGCGCGAGTGGACCAAAGAAGAATGGCTCCTCTACAGCCGTGCACTCAAAGAAAGCGAGGTCCGGTCCTATTTAGATTATATTAAAAATTCTACTTTCTACATTCTTATTATATTATAAACAAATGAACGAAACGAATGTTTGGTTTGGTTTTGTTCTGTTTTGTTTTGTTTTGTTTTGGGGACATGGCAGGGGTTCGATGTTCCCGACCTTCCTTCTAATGGTTATTGTGGTATGCTTGCTCGGATTCCCGACTCTGATTTATCTGATCTTGGAAACCTTCCAGAATTGGCTGAACTAGGCATCAAAGACTATAACTCCAACAATGTATGAACTCGATCTCTCTACTCTACTCTACTCTAATCTTATCTGATTAATGAATGTTTTGATTTGTTTTTGTCTTTGTTTTCTATCATAACAATAACAATATATAACAATTACAATTACAATTCAAGGGTACAAACTTTGAGTTGGTGGAGATAGAAAAGGCTTGTATGCGGGTTGCCACTGGTGCCATCTTCTACCTCACTCTTAAGGTTAGGCCTGCTGGAATGCCTGCCCATTCTCCAACCACTTGCCTTCAGGCTAAAGTGCGCCACGGAGTTGGGCGAATTGAAACTATGCTCTCCAGAATTAAACCTGGTTCGTACATCTACATTCTCATTCTGCTACTAATAATAATCATTCCAATCCTACAAATCTTTATTCGTTCTTCTCTTTGTTTCTTTGTTTGTTTGTTGCTGGACTGTCCACACACTCTCCTAATCTCTCACTTCATCAACTTGTTTAAATTTCCAATTACTCTGTTATTGCATGTCTAAACATAATTAACCAATCCCTTTTTTTTTTTTATGGAAAACCAAACTTTCATTGAGAAAAAATGAAAGAATACAAGGGCCTACAAAAGAAAGGAGAGCCCACAAAAAGGGGGAGCCGCTCACAAAAACGGGCTCCAATCAAGTAAAATAAGACCTAGCGAATAATTACAAAAAAACTTCGACACTAAAGCCCAGAGGGAAACATAGAATCTAACAAGGGATCAAACATTAATCAATCCCTTTGTTACTTGTAGCATTCTGAGTTAACCCCACAAACGTCATTTTATAGAAGGGTAGTGATTCTATGCTGATGTTGCTGCTGCTAGATGTTGGTCCTCACACTCATCGGCTATACCTGATTTCATTTTATTTGTCAAGTTTTTCCAGCTTTTAGGTGCCAAAATACTTTTAGGAAATACAAGTTCTTCTCATGAATTATACTAGGCTGTACTGAAGGGCTGAAGGGAAAAAGGGAAAAACAAAAATTGTTCGAAACTTAGGAATTCAATTTCCTCCCAATGTGTTAGGATGCCATGTTGTCTAGTTGCCTTTCTTTCTTAGTTGCTCTGGTTGGTTGGGTGCTGCTTTTTGCACAATAGTTTCTCTTGGAAATTCCTTTATTTAGACCGGGCTTCAGATAACTTTTTTCACTAATTAGAACTACTTTTGGATTTTTTATACCAGATTTTCAATTTTTTTAAAATTTAGGCTCCGTTTGATAACCATTTGATTTTTGAAAATTGTGCTTGTTTTCTCATTACTTCTTTACGATGAGTTTCATCTTCCTAAAGAAAACATTTGAATTCTTAGCTAATTAGAGGTAGTTTTAACTATTATAATATTAGATTAAAATACAAACTTAAAGTCACTATTCTTCTACTGCACGCAACTCCTCCAGTCTCCTTTCCTTCTCTCTCTTTCTTTTTTTTGAAATAATCTCCTCCTCCTCTCTCCTCCCCATGATATTCGGCCAGACCATTAATGCTTCTGATTTTTTTTTTCCTTTTTTGAGTTCTTAATTCTCGCAGCCTCCCTTTTGTAACGCCCGGCTTATTTAGGAGTTTAATTTCAAATTTTATGGAATTAAGAGAAATGATTTTTTTATTTGGAAAGTAAATATGAAGGTTAAATTGAAATTTGGAATGAGAAAAAGGGTAAATTTGAATTTTTGAAAGAGAAAAAGGGCATTTTGGTCATTTATGGAGAAGATATTTTGATTTTTATTATTATTATTATTATTATTATTATTTAAAAAAAAAAAAAAAAAAAAAAAAATATCTTCTTCTTCTTCCCGAGAACCTCTCTCTCGCGCGCGCTCTCCCCTCCCTCTCGAACTCTCTCTCTCACTCTCTCTCTCACTCTCTCTCTCTCTCTCTCTCTCCCTCCGACCGAACGCCCATCCTTCTTCTTCGTTCTCACCGAGCGCAGCCTCACGAACCCAGCCGCACGCTGTCGCCGGCAGCCACGAACCTCGCTGAGCGATCGCCGTCCGCCGCTGCTCGCGATTTTTCTTCTTCTCCGATCAGCTCCACGAACGCCCAGCCGTCGACCTGCACGCCTAGCCTCGCCGAACGGAGCTTCTTCTTCTTCCTCGCAAGCTGCACGCCGACCAACCCCAGCTCGCGATTCTTCCTCTTCTTCTTCTGCGTTCGCCGGTTTCGTCTTCCTCTTCGCCGGAAGTTCCAACTCACAACCCACGCCATTTAACGCCATAAGCTCGCCAGAATTACAGCCTGAACGCCTCGAAACTTGCCGGAAAACGCAGATCTGAGAGCCTCGCGCGAAAACGAGCCTCCACGCGCCCTCACGCGCCGATCGGAAGCCTCCACGCGCCGGCCACGCGCCGCCGTCCGCCGCCGCACGCGCCGCCGTGCTCCGGTCACGCGCCGCCGCTCGCCGGAGTTGGGTAAAATTTGCCATTAAGTCCGTTTCGTCGAGTTATAAATGATAGAATGTGTTTTAACGTAATTTGGATGGTTTAAGACACGTTTAGAACACTTTTTAGGTGAATTGTCGAGGACCGAGGATCGTACTTGGAGTGGAAACTCAAGAAGCTTATTACTAAGTGAAGAAAGGGTATTGTAATAAGTAAAGACTTAAGGTAAGGGATCTCACAACGAAAGAAGTTTTCAAAAATTGAGCTAGCTCTATGATTTCTTTGAAAGTTTATGTTTTCATGTTAAGTATTTAAGAAAGAAAGTGTATTATATGTATGTCTTTGAAATGCGATTGCTATGACTGATGCATTCATAACTATGTTCTAAAAACGAATGGGACCTCATGCATGTGTTGTGTTCATGAAAAGATTTATATAGGCTGTGACGATAATTCTCCCAAAAGTTTTATGTGGGTTTTGAGGGAACCCGAGTCTTCGGACTCTATATGCTCCCGGGGTTCGAGAGTGCCCCCACGACTGTAGCCGACGGGCTTGAGTCTTCGGACTCCACGATGGTAGCCTTCGGGCTGAGTCTTCGGACTCCATGATATATGTTAGCTTTCGAGCTTAACTCTCAGAGGTAGGGAGGACTCTATTAGACAGAAAACCTATGTCTTCGGACTATTCAGAGGCCCTCGGGAGAATTTAATCGTTCACAAGAGCTGCGAGGAAAAGTACATGGTTTATAAAAGGAATTTTAGGTCCCCTACTAAAGTGATGGTTTACGATGATTTTATGATTTAAAATGACATGATGCATGTGATTGAAACTCTTATTTTAAAACTATGATGGACTTACTGAGTATTATTCGTTAATACTCACCCTTTTCCTTTTTAAAATGTTTTCAGGTAAGGCTAAGATCGGCCCTAGCGCGTGACCGGAGATCAGCTACTCGAGTCATGGGAGTCGACCGATCGCTATTCCGCTTCTCTTATGTTTCTAGATGTATATAGAACTCATGTTAAGTTTCTAAATGTTAGGAGAATGTTTCAAAAGTTTTTAAACCTTTCTTTGTAAATCGTGCACGTGCATTTGATTTCTGCTATTGAACCCTAGCATCATATTGAGAAGTTTGTTGGATGCTAGGAGGTTGTTTGAAATCTTAGAAGTGTGTTTTTCTATGTCTTATCAGGGTCAGAATTTTGGTTTTCGTGTAGTTACGCCGTTATGTTGCCGAAATTTTTGGTAATATAGCGACGTGACTTAGTAATGACTCTTAGGTAGCGTATTGAGCCTATAGGGTCGTTACAGTTGGTATCAGAGCACTAGGTTATAGGTTCTGTAGACTAGCTTACTTCGTAAGCATCAGGTATCCCATGACTAAGTAGTGATTTCCAGTCATCGCGCAGGTACGCCTCCGAAGTAAACTTTTTAATTCGTTTGTTGAAAAGCATGTTATGTTTATGAAATGATTCATATGTGAAATGTATTTTAAGTTAAGGAAAGTTTAAGAAAAGTTGAAAAGTGTGATCCCTTTTGATGTGGAGGTTAAACTTGATTGTGTTTGTTTGTTAAGTATGCCGCCTAGAAGGAGAGGTAGAGGACGGGGTAGAGGACGTGGTGCTGGTAGAACACATGACTTACCTCCTGAGATGCCAGTGGAACAGGAGGTGAATTCTGGGGCAAGTTCCCCTGTTGCCCAGGATCAACCTGATCCAGTTATGGAGCCTGCAAATCCTACGGTTGCGTCATTGATGTTAGAGGCGATGCAGAACTTAGTACAAGCGACCGTGACGACCCAGTTAGCACAGATGGGTCAAGTTTCTACGCCAGCTTCATTACAAGCCCGTCACTTGAAAGATTTTAGAAAGTATGATCCAAGGGCGTTTGATGGATCCTCTGGGGATCCTACAGTGGCGGAGTTATGGTTGTTCTCTATGGAGAACATTTTTCAGTTGATGAGTTGCCCGGAAGAATATAAAGTTTCTTGCGCCACATTTATGCTGAGGGATGATGCTTACCTATGGTGGGAATCTGCTCAGAGGACCATAGGTACAGGAGGAGGAGTAGTGACGTGGCCGATGTTTAGAGAGGCTTTCTGGAATAAATATTATCCTGCGACTGCACGATACAAGAAACAAGAAGAATTTCTACAACTTAAACAGAATCGACGTCCAGTAGACGTCTACGAGAGGGAATTCACAAGGTTATCTCGTTTTGCTCCCGAGCTGGTAGATACTGAGGCCAAGAAAACGGAGCGTTTTGTAATGGGTTTGGATCCTCAGGTTAAAGGTGTGGTGCAGGCTGTAGCACTTCACGACTATGCTACTGCGGTAAGGACAGCAGAGTTTATTGTTGCAGGCCAACAGAGTGAGATTCCTATGGTCCAAAACCCGAGTCAGTCATCTTCTGATCACAAGAGAAGATGGAGTCAGACGAACTCGAATCCCCAGCGTTCTAAACAGTCTTCACAGTCGTCTATGAGGTCACAGGCCGCTTTTAGTCAGAGGCAGCAAGTGAATAGGCCAGGACCTAACACCGGGGAGAAACCTCGTTGTAATGAATGTGGAAAGTTTCATTGGGGTCAGTGCCTGATGCGGTCTGGATTGTGTTTTCGATGTAAAAAGGAGGGACACAGAGCGGAAAATTGTCCTACCCTCCCAGATACGAGAGGCCAGTCTTCAGGTTCAGGTGGAGTAGGACTTAATAGGCCCGCACCATAGCAAGGGAGAGTTTTTGCTAGTACCAGCAGGGAGGCTGGTAACTCAGATGCTGTAGTTACAGGTACGCTTCCCGTTTTGGGATATCTTGCATTCGTATTATTTGATTCAGGTTCTACATATTCCTTTATTTCTGCGTCTTTTGTGAGACAAGCTGAGTTAGAACTTGAGTCTATTAATTACTGAGGGGATTAAGAATGGTAAGATGATAGTTTCCGACCATGAGATGGATGTGAATTTGATAGTCCTAGAGATGGAAGGGTTCGATGTTATTCTAGGCATGGATTGGTTGGTTTTGAACCATGCTAATATTGATTGTTTTCGTAAAGAAGTGGTGTTCACGCCACCAAAACAGGCCAGTTATAAGTTTAAGGGGACTAGAACTGAATTAATCCGAGAGTGGATTGGTGGGGAATGAGGAACCCCAAATGAGGGAGGTATGAAGGAATGGAAAATAAGAACAAAAGAGAATATGATTGATGATACATGGGGTCATTTGAGACTTTGGAAAGGATTAGCCCCGTACTCGTGGTTTAACTTGTTCACCTTTCTCTCTATAGTTATGATGTGCTTTATATTCCTCTCGTTGAGGAAAGGTGTTGCTCGGTGATGGAAAAGAGACTTAATGGATTTAGTAAAAGAAGAGAAATGTGATATAGAAAAGATATGTTTGTCTCAAGAAATAAAAAGGAAACGGTTATGTTGAGGTGACTAATACTCAAGTATGGTGTGCTTTGAGGATAGAAATCCTTAAATGTGGTGAAGGAAATTTGGTTAGTATTTGAAACTCAGAACTTCGTAAGCTTTGGCTGAAGGTAAGAACTTGAGACTTTGGTTATGGAGCCTAGCTTAACATGTGAGATCTTACTCCTAAGGTAAGAGTTTAAATTTGTGAAACTCAAGAATTGGAAGAGAATTTCGTTAAGATTTTGTTTTAGGCTTGCAAAGGAAACGAAGAGAGCAACTTTCTAGTTGAAAATGGTTATTGGCCTATGTTGCTAAATAGTTGGAAAGAGAAACAAAAGGAGTGGTTCGAATATATGTGATACCAGTGGATGAAGTTGTCAAGGCAATAGTGGAAGTCTGGATCAGATAGAATTGAATTTGGAGGTCGAGGCCGTGTGAAGTGAAACCCAGAAAGCGATTCAAATGATGGTGACAATGTGGATAAACTTGCAAGTTGAAGTTCGAGTTTGGATGAGAAAAGAGTTTGGAGTAGTGACGGTTGTGCAAGGTCCTAGAATCGAGAAAGTGAATGGAATAGCCAACGACAGAGAGTTGGAAATCAAGCAATGATGGTGGTGATAAGTTGAGTGTTCAGGGATCAAGTTGGAAGGTGACATCAAGAGAAATGAGCACAATAATTGGAAAGTACTAAGTCGTCCTTGAGGCGTGAATCGAACTATGGGTGGAATAGAGGAACTGAGAATCAAACAGCAAATAAGGATGAAAATGCAGGTGCTAGTAATGTTGTAAGTTGGGTAAAAGTAGCCTTGCAAATAGAGAAAAAGTTGTCATTTGATTGGGAGCAATGATCGATGGTAATGTCTCAGTTCGAATATGAGATCTAGTTTCGGAAGATGGTTTTCCTAAGATACGTGGTATTAAAGGATCGGTTTCAATGGTTCCAGCATGGATAAAATTAGCAACCAAATGACTTTGTTAGTTGCAGTTAGAAAGGTGCATGGTTTGCTTGGGTTTATGGGTTGCTTCCTATGTTAAAACCTCTCCAGTGTAGTAATGTCTTAAACTTAATTGACTCAATGATGCAGTTGTTTATATAGAGTGAGACTTATGAAGTGAGATTCAAGAACTCAAGCAAAGGTGGATTTTGGTGCTAGTGTGGAGCTGGAGAGTTGTAGCCATGTGAATGTTTTTGGAAAAAAAAGTGGTTGATTGAGCTTTAGTGTAGCTGTGTAAGGTGATTGTTTGCATCAGGGTTGAACGGTTACGAATGCAACTACTCGACCTATGTTTTGGTAGGGATAGATAAGGACTTTGCTTCGAAAGATTGCAAGGCACTATGGGTGTCAGAAGAAGGTTTGAAACCCTTCATAGTCCTAATGAGCCTAAAGTATTGTTTATCTAGGGGTTGAGCTTGTGACAGCTTAGATCGTTTGAATTATTAAGAGTTTATGATGACAAGTTATGTGCCATAAGATGGAAAAAGGGGAAAGGAGTTCGAAGATGGTGGTTTAGTATCCTTAAGGGTAGCATGAGGAAAGGAGCTTTGAGGTTAAAACAAAAGAAATGGTGACTGATGTTTGGTTGAGTCGTTTGAGAGGCGAACATGTATTCAAAGTTTTGTAAGACTAGCCACTTTCGAGGACGAAAGTTTTCTTAAGGGGGGAAGAATGTAACGCCCGGCTTATTTAGGAGTTTAATTTCAAATTTTATGGAATTAAGAGAAATGATTTTTTTATTTGGAAAGTAAATATGAAGGTTAAATTGAAATTTGGAATGAGAAAAAGGGTAAATTTGAATTTTTGAAAGAGAAAAAGGGCATTTTGGTCATTTATGGAGAAGATATTTTGATTTTTATTATTATTATTATTATTATTATTATTTAAAAAAAAAAAAAAAAAAAAAAAAAATATCTTCTTCTTCTTCCCGAGAACCTCTCTCTCGCGCGCGCTCTCCCCTCCCTCTCGAACTCTCTCTCTCACTCTCTCTCTCACTCTCTCTCTCTCTCTCTCTCTCCCTCCGACCGAACGCCCATCCTTCTTCTTCGTTCTCACCGAGCGCAGCCTCACGAACCCAGCCGCACGCTGTCGCCGGCAGCCACGAACCTCGCTGAGCGATCGCCGTCCGCCGCTGCTCGCGATTTTTCTTCTTCTCTGATCAGCTCCACGAACGCCCAGCCGTCGACCTGCACGCCTAGCCTCGCCGAACGGAGCTTCTTCTTCTTCCTCGCAAGCTGCACGCCGACCAACCCCAGCTCGCGATTCTTCCTCTTCTTCTTCTGCGTTCGCCGGTTTCGTCTTCCTCTTCGCCGGAAGTTCCAACTCACAACCCACGCCATTTAACGCCATAAGCTCGCCAGAATTACAGCCTGAACGCCTCGAAACTTGCCGGAAAACGCAGATCTGAGAGCCTCGCGCGAAAACGAGCCTCCACGCGCCCTCACGCGCCGATCGGAAGCCTCCACGCGCCGGCCACGCGCCGCCGTCCGCCGCCGCACGCGCCGCCGTGCTCCGGTCACGCGCCGCCGCTCGCCGGAGTTGGGTAAAATTTGCCATTAAGTCCGTTTCGTCGAGTTATAAATGATAGAATGTGTTTTAACGTAATTTGGATGGTTTAAGACACGTTTAGAACACTTTTTAGGTGAATTGTCGAGGACCGAGGATCGTACTTGGAGTGGAAACTCAAGAAGCTTATTACTAAGTGAAGAAAGGGTATTGTAATAAGTAAAGACTTAAGGTAAGGGATCTCACAACGAAAGAAGTTTTCAAAAATTGAGCTAGCTCTATGATTTCTTTGAAAGTTTATGTTTTCATGTTAAGTATTTAAGAAAGAAAGTGTATTATATGTATGTCTTTGAAATGCGATTGCTATGACTGATGCATTCAT
The DNA here is from genome assembly GCA_033996785.1 of Trichosanthes truncata. Classification (NCBI taxonomy): domain Eukaryota; kingdom Viridiplantae; phylum Streptophyta; class Magnoliopsida; order Cucurbitales; family Cucurbitaceae; genus Trichosanthes; species Trichosanthes truncata. The sequence goes on along the minus strand of JAWPNB010000004.1, from coordinate 36,647,049 downwards.
AACTATGTTCTAAAAACGAATGGGACCTCATGCATGTGTTGTGTTCATGAAAAGATTTATATAGGCTGTGACGATAATTCTCCCAAAAGTTTTATGTGGGTTTTGAGGGAACCCGAGTCTTCGGACTCTATATGCTCCCGGGGTTCGAGAGTGCCCCCACGACTGTAGCCGACGGGCTTGAGTCTTCGGACTCCACGATGGTAGCCTTCGGGCTGAGTCTTCGGACTCCATGATATATGTTAGCTTTCGAGCTTAACTCTCAGAGGTAGGGAGGACTCTATTAGACAGAAAACCTATGTCTTCGGACTATTCAGAGGCCCTCGGGAGAATTTAATCGTTCACAAGAGCTGCGAGGAAAAGTACATGGTTTATAAAAGGAATTTTAGGTCCCCTACTAAAGTGATGGTTTACGATGATTTTATGATTTAAAATGACATGATGCATGTGATTGAAACTCTTATTTTAAAACTATGATGGACTTACTGAGTATTATTCGTTAATACTCACCCTTTTCCTTTTTAAAATGTTTTCAGGTAAGGCTAAGATCGGCCCTAGCGCGTGACCGGAGATCAGCTACTCGAGTCATGGGAGTCGACCGATCGCTATTCCGCTTCTCTTATGTTTCTAGATGTATATAGAACTCATGTTAAGTTTCTAAATGTTAGGAGAATGTTTCAAAAGTTTTTAAACCTTTCTTTGTAAATCGTGCACGTGCATTTGATTTCTGCTGTTGAACCCTAGCATCATATTGAGAAGTTTGTTGGATGCTAGGAGGTTGTTTGAAATCTTAGAAGTGTGTTTTTCTATGTCTTATCAGGGTCAGAATTTTGGTTTTCGTGTAGTTACGCCGTTATGTTGCCGAAATTTTTGGTAATATAGCGACGTGACTTAGTAATGACTCTTAGGTAGCGTATTGAGCCTATAGGGTCGTTACACCTTTTTCCTTTTTCCTCTTCAGCTTCCCTTCCTTCTCTCAATCTCTCTTTTTCATATTTGAACTTTTTAATTAGTGTAACTCTCAAAATTGTACCATCAAAAGAAAATATTTAGGGAAAATTACTTTTTTTTAAATGGAAAAATTACCTTTCTAGTTCCCAAGTTTTTAGTATTAGGTGAGTTTGGTCCCCGAGGTTTTAAAATGTACCCATTACTTACGTGGCTAGCTGATTGGACTTGAGTAACTTGCTGATTTGGTTTTTATGTAAATTAATAATTACAAATTTTCATTTATAATATTAAACAATTGAGCCCTTAAATTTTCTAAATCAACCCATATGCAGATTTCTTATGTGCAAAACACTCACCATCTCCCCCCCGAGCAAAGCTTCGATTCCGATGGGCAAAGCTCCGATTCCAACCGACAAAGCTCCGATTCAGCAGGCTCTCTTTGACCAGCAAGCTTCGATTCAAGAAGAATCGTTCAACAATCAAGCCATGAGGAGCTTTCTCTCGCACCTCTCCTAGAGGTAAGCACAAAATTTTTTCCCTAATTTATTTTTTGGTTAGGGTAATGTTTTCATGGATTCAACCCAATTTTTCTTAGAACCTAAACAAAATCAAGCTGGTTTTGCAAAGAATACGTTCAATCTCTCTCATTTACTGACTTAGTGCATGTTTGGGAATGATGGTTGAAGTAGTGATTTTAGAAAAAGAGATTTAGGTACAATTGATTTGGTAAAATTGATTTTCATAACATCATATTGATGTTTGGTTTCAGATTTTTAAAATTGATTTTCATATATTTAAAAGTGATTTTGAGTTATTATGTTTGGTTTCGAAAGTGATTTTAGAATTATCAAATTACTAAAAAGGGCATTTTCTATTTGAGAAATTATTTAACTAAATAATTGTGATAAATAACTATTTTTATTAATTTATTTTTTCATTTGTTTTATTGTTAAATTTTTATATACATGATTAATATGTTAAGTAAGAAAAATACTTATAATAAATATCAAAAGAAAATTCAAAATCCATATATCTAATTCAATCTAGAAATGTTTGTATCATTACAAATACTTAAACTAGATATTATCTATTGAAATACAAACTATAGAATGAAGACATTAACGAGACATAAGAAGTTTTTCTATCTTCTCTCGCTCTTCTTCCATCTCCCTTCCATGACAAGAAGTTTCACTTTCCTCAATAACACTCAACTTGTTTCTTTTATCACTTGAGGGGAGCAAACCTTCATCATCGTCACAAGGCTTGAACTCAAAGTCAGTTGTAGAATGAGTTCTTATAACCCTTTCACATGGTGTTTCGCTACCTCAAGAACGACCTATAAAATAATAATAGTATTGTCATCACACTATTGACTCTACCATTAACTAGTTGCATTGAAAAGAAATGGAAGGATTGAGGGGCATAAACTAAATTCAAAAGAAACCCAGTTTAGCAGAACAATTCAAACGAAACTATACTCGTCATCTAGCAAAAACACATTAAAATTATAAGAATGTGTGCTCAAGATGACTTGTACACAATGTGAGAGAATGAGCTAGCATTCGTCTCTTCCCATAGATTACTTGTGCACAATGTAAAGTAAGAATTCTCTTACAAGAGGATTCACATAAAAAAAAATTTGACAGATAGAAAATAATCCCCTCGAGAAAAGATAGAACACGTTTATCTTTTTTATTGAATAACCAAACCGTATAAGCAATTGTCAAAACTTGGCTAAAACAGAGTAACCAAGAAGTTAGATAGTGTAAATTGCAAGAACTTTATGCATACACAAATATCTTTTAAGAACAAACATAAAATGACACATTTACATTACTAGCCAAAACTGACCATCTTCAGCAAGATTTTCAGCAAATAATCAACAAATTCACAATTAAACAGAGCTGAAGAGAACAAATGAAAATCAAACAAAATGTAAGTCTAAAAAAAAACTCAAAACCCAGAAGAGAAAATTATTTAAGTAATTTGATACATAGGAGAAAAATTCCACAAGATTTTCAGTTAACCAACAAATCTCACGATTGAACAAAGATGAAGAGAACAAACAACGAACATGAAGCAAAATGTAAGTCACAAAAAACTCAAAACCCAAAAGAGAATCATCTATTACAAGTCTTCCAAATGAGTTGAAAACAGGAACACTATAGTAAGAGCCAATTTTTTTTTTTTTGATTGGGGATAAGAAATTCACATACCTACAAAAAAGAAGCCAGAAAGAATCCTAAGATTCTCAACTTCTAATACTTAAAACAGAATTTGGTTTTATCCTGTAGCTGCCCACCTAAATCTAGAATAAGGAATTGGTCCAAATAGAACCCCAAAAGATTCCCAAACTTAGTTAATCAGCAAAAAAACAAAAAAAAAAAAAACCCCAACCCCAACAAATGAATATGATATGAAAAACAAGACCCAATTCTAAAAAAAAAAAAAATCCAGCAACAAAAAGGGATCAATCTAACGTGAGATTTCTGCCCCCAATTTCTAATATCGTTATCCTAATTCAGCACGGAATTTTCACAATCTTACCGATTTTCTTTCCCAATCATGATGTTTTATCATTTTTATACACAAATTTTCTCTGCCAGAAAATATCCAAATACCAAACAGATCTGCAAATTTTCAAATAGTAGAATTGAACAATATAGCCAATCAATTTTGCAAGAAATGAAAACAATGGATCTATATAGACAATGAAAGAAGCCAGTTCATAATTGAAAGGAGCAGATATAGCAATTGTTGCATCCTCTTATCTTGTTTAGTGAACCTAGGAAAGTTCTAAGCACAGACATAAGGATTTTCAAACGCTAACTAAAATCCTCATCATCACTCCTAAACACCAAATAACCAATCGCGAGCCCTAAGACAATTGCAACAAAAACTTCGCCATTAAAGGGCATGACCGAGAAAGCAAAAAAAGCAAGAAAGAGGAAAGTGAGGAAGAAGAACACCTACTTGAAAGAACGAGGAAAGCAAGATAATACCTACCTGAGAGACCAAGAAGCAATCACGATAAGTTGCTGCAATGGTGAAGAACCTCCAGTCGAGAGATAAAGAAATGAGCTAGGTTTGAAATTTTTTCTTAAATATGGGGGCAAATATGGTATTTCCACCCTTGAATAGAATGAGGACAAATTTTGGGTGCGATTCCCGGTCAATCACCTCATCAAGAATCACCTTCCAACTAATTATTGAAAAATCAATTTTAAATGATTTTAGATTTTTCCAAAATTAATTTCATAATTTGCCAAACATCAATATTTAAAAGGAAAGTGATTTTGGCAATGGCAAAAGTGATTTTGGCCATGCCAAAATCACTCCCAAACATACCCTTAATCTTCCATGAATTACAGAATTGTACAAGCAATTTTCTTTTTTCCTCTTCAGCTTCCCTGCCTTCTCTCAATCTCTCTTTTTTCATATTTGAACTTTTTAATTAGTGTAACTCTCAAAATTGTACCATCAAAAGAAAATATTTAGGGAAAATTACTTTTTTTTAAATGGAAAAATTACCTTCCTAGTTCCCAAGTTTTTAGTATTAGGTGCGTTTGGTCCCCGAGGTTTTAAAATGTACCCACTACTTACGTGGCTAGCTGATTGGACTTGAGTGACTTGCTGATTTGGTTTTTATGTAAATTAATAATTACAAATTTTCATTTATAATATTACACAATTGAGCCCTTAAATTTTCTAAATCCACCCATATGCAGATTTCTTATGTGCAAAACACTCACCATCTCCCCCCCCCCTCCCCCCGAGCAAAGCTTCGATTCCGATGGGCAAAGCTCCGATTCCAACTGACAAAACTCCGATTCAGCAGGCTCTCTTTGACCAGCAAGCTTCGATTCAAGAAGAATCGTTCAACAATCAAGCCATGAGGAGCTTTCTCTCGCACCTCTCCTAGAGGTAAGCACAAAATTTTTTTCCTAATTTATTTTTTGGTTAGGGTAATGTTTTCATGGATTCAACCCAATTTTTCTTAGAACCTAAACAAAATCAAGCTGGTTTTGCAAAGAATACGTTCAATCTCATTTACTGACTTAATCTTCCATGAATTACAGAATTGTACAAGCAAACATATTTATAAAAGAAAGCAGTAAAAAAAAAAGAAAAGAAAAAGAAAGAAAATTTCATGTGTCTGATATCTTGATTTATCTTTTGACCATTGCTTAGCTTGACTTGTTGATTGACTAATTTCTTGGCTGATTGTTGAATTGGACGTTGTTGGTCTGGTCCAATGTCTTGTTGATTTGGTGAGCATGATTAAATTTTTTACAACTGTTTTTTGTTAGTCATATATGGAGAATGAATACTCTGTGTTTGCAGGATGTTGAAAATGGAGCTGCTACTGAGGGAATGGTGCCTGAAGGTGGAAGACGAATATGCAGATTTCTTTGTGCATATGACAACTTTTTGAAAACTCTGTTTTTATTTAGAAAAAGTTTTTATTTAGAAAATGTGATGGTGCCAAATCTCTATGTCCATCATTTTAGTTGTAAGGGAATTACTTTATTGAGGTACAATTGTGGCCTTTCAAAAATCAAATGGTTATCAAATGGTGCCGTAGTTTTTAGTTTTTAAAAATTAAGCTTAAGCACTATCATATATGAGATTTGTTGTTTTTTTAAAAAACAAAGCAAGTTTTGGAAATTAAAAGTAGTTTTTGAAATTTAGCCAAACATTCAAATATTTCTGTATGAAAGATGAAAATCTAAATTAAAGGTAAGAAAACAATATGGGGGTGAATATGGTCTTTTCCCTAATTAAAGAAAAGGTCATATGATTCTCTAATCGAAGTCTTTTTTCCAATCAATGTTGGAAATTTTTTTAAAGATATAATCATAAGAAAAAAGATTTTGCTACAGAAAAATAATGTGTAGTAAATAGTAAAAAAAAAAAAATCAAAAGATCTATACATATAGGGGACACTATAGAGATGAGTTAGGTAATATTTACTTAAACTTACAACTAAGGGGCTGTTTGGCTCGTTGAGTTAGGTTGAGTTGGGTTGGATTTTTAAGCCAACTCAATGTTTGGCCTATTAACATATGTTATCACTGGTTTAATTTACCAACTTAGTGGGGTTGAGAATGGTAACCCTATTAACATATTTTATTAATGTTTCTCTGGCGACTGGTGGCTATTGTTGGCAACCTTCTCCGACGACTGCCGACCTTCTCCAGTGACCGCAACCACCGCGACAACCTTCTCCAGCGACCGACGTCCATATCCGACAACCGACGGCCACCGTCGGCGACCATATCCAGTAAATGGCATCCACTAGCACCTTCTCCCGCAATCGGCGTCCACTGCCGGCTACTTTCTCCCTCGATTGACGGCCACTGCTGGCTACTTTCTCTGATAAACGGCAAAATCGTTGGTGACCATATCTGGCAACCGACATCCATTGCCTGTGACCGTTTTTGGCGACAATTCCCGAAAATCGATGGCACTCTCATGGTTCAAAATAATATGAAATGCATATGTACTTAGTTGGCCTGACTTTATGCTCCAACAATATTTCTTCGGACTTACGAACTCGATCCATTGTTGGCCATTACTTATTTTTTGCAAACCTTAGTTATTTTTTGCGAATCATGTAAATAGGCTCTTGATGGCCTACTAATATTTTGCGAATATCTCACTCCTACATGACACTAATATTGAAATATATTGTCGTTTCTTGGCATCTTAAAAAAGTAAAACACTAGCATTTTCTTTTCCAAAGAAGTTTAATTTAATACATGTGTTTAAACAAATGTAAATAGACAATGGTCCTTTAAAAAAAATAAATAAGTAATAGTCAATTTGTATTTTAAAAAAAAAAAAACTCCTTCATAATGAAGACATTCTTAGTAATTAAAAAAAAAATCATAATAAAGACCTTATTTGTAAGTTTGAAAGAAGTTCAATGTGTGTTTAAAAAATGAAACCTTGGATTTGTATATTTTGAAGTTCCATTTATGTTTTTTAAAAAATAAAGCTACATTGCTTTTTTTCCATTAATCAATTGTCATGTGTTGCTATAAAGAATGAAACATTGGATTTTTATAATTTAAAAGAAGTTCAATGCACGGTACAAAGAGAAAATGAGGCTACATTGTCTATAGTATGGAAGAAGTCAATTTCTAAAAAACGAAAGATAAACAATGAAGTCTTTTTTAAAAAAAGATCAATATCAATGCATGGAAACATTACTTTTGTGAATATTCCACTCATACATTTTACTAATGTTGAAATATATTGTTATTTTGTTGTTCATATGAAATGAGAGTATTTTGTCTATCTCAAATACAATGGTTACATGCAAAAAAAATATAGAATATGTGCGAAGTTTTGAAGTTGACATCTCAATTGAGTGTTGAAAAGTTTGTAAAATATGTTTGTAATTGAATGGTTGGAAAAAAAATATTAAACAAAATAAAACAACCAGCAAAAAATTAGGCTTCTTCAGGTTACAAAAAATGCACCAAATACCTCTGACTTAATAACTCAACTTTGCACCCCAAACACAGATTTATTTACTCACAGATAAATTAACTCTGCACAACTCAACTCAACTCTGTGCGCCAAACACTCCATAATAGTGTCTTTTTAATTTTTGGTGGGATTTTAATTACACAATTAAGTGGAGGAAAAAGCTATATTATGTATGTATGTACATGCACACATATATATACATACATACTTAAAAGTTATATATGTCATACCTTGTTCAAGCATCTGATTAGTTTTATTCTAACTGTAGAACAATTTTGTTAACCACAATGTACATGAATGCTCTATCAACCAAGAATTGATAATAGTTTGTCATGTCTAAACATTTGGGGTCGAAATTTTTATTAACGTGATCAAGGAGATATTGTGATAATTGTATATAATCTCAATAAGTAACAATGTTGTATAAAGTTTCAATTGTGCTAGCAACAACAATTACCACGCAACAACCTAAACTTGCACTCCCCACATTTCAGATCTATTAGTAATAATTTTGTTTAACCCGTGTATAAACTTGCACCATGCTGACCAGAATCTTATTTGGTTTATCTCGAATTTGAGAATTAGAAAAGATGAAAAATGAAACTATACCCAAGGAGATGCCAAATGTAACTATACCCAAGGTTGTCTAGTGATGAAATGAGAAAAAAGTTATGTATCACGCATAAGATTTTCGTTGAGATTTTTGTCGAGGCAATTCAAAACAAACTGAGAAAAAAGTTATGTAGCCAACAAGTATCTTTTTGATCTTTGTGTATCTTTTTTATCTTTGTATGTGTGTGTGTATGTATGTATGTATGTACATATATACATATACATACATACTTGAATTATATATATCATACCTTGTTCAAGCACGACAATTTTCCTCTCATTGGTTATGATTATACTTAAGAGTTATATATGTGATATTTCTCGTGGTTTTTTTTAATCCTTATCTCTATCTAAGACTTTTGTCTCTAACTTTTCTAAATTGTTTTGAAATTTTATTTTACTCTTATCAAAAAAGATTTAAAAATTAGAGGTGATTTTTTGAAACTTTTATGTTTTTAAATTTTGATTTTAGTTTTCGAACACTTTCTCTCCAAAATTGTCCCAAGGTCGTTTTTCTAAAAAAGGAAAAAAATCTCTTGAATTATTCTCACTCTCAATAATAAGATAAACAAACTCATGTGTCAAAAGTTTAATTTATGAGTCAAACATCCCAAAAAGAAGCTTTTCCTTTTCAAGGAGGGGTAATTATTTACTTGAACAATTCAGCATTTTGTCTCTCACTAAGCTCATCCCAGAGTTAAAAAGAAGTGAACAATCTTAATTGATTTTTTAACAAAGTGATTTTTTTTTATAAGAAACGAAACTTTTCATTGATTAATGAAAAGAAACTAGTGTTAAAAAAATAGAAACTCTACAGGAGAGAAAAAGAAAAAAGTAATAAAATGGAAAACAAAAAATTGCAATGGAAAAATGAGTGTTCCATTTTTTAACAAATTGATTTAAAATGCATTTTGCTCATTTGAATAATGTAAGTATTGAGAAAGTAGTATATCTTCTTAGGGCCGTTTGTTTTTAGGGAATCAAAATGTCTGACATCTTCGATGCTCGTAATTTTAGATGTCCAATATCTTTAGATTACTATGTTTGTTTTACAGGGAAAAATTATAAGGATATTCAAAATATTTAGATAGTCATGTTTGTTTTGTAGGATTTTTGTATGAAAATATTTTAAAATGACGTATTGTTCCAAAAATACCCTTACCTATTTTTAGATAATTTATATATTAATTTAATATAATTTGAATGTATATAACATTTTTGTCTTAAATTATTTAATCTTATCCATTCAATTTTTATTAATTTTATATGTTGTTTTGTAAAACAAGTTAATTTTTTTTTTTGAAGAACAAGTTAATTTATATTGATTTAAGATTTTTATAGAAAATTTTAGAATGAAATATTAATTTCTATTTTAACTTGAATTACTTGAACTTATTTTGAGATAATTATATAGTTAATAGTGTATTTTTAGTCAATGATATTTATACATTATTATAATAGAGAAAAATTTGAGATAAATAATATCAATTTTTTTTTTCAAAATATTGAATGATCATCGTTGGAAAGTCAAATAAATAAAAAATTTCACTTCAAATTTCAATTGAAAATAAATTAAGCTATATATTATACAATTTAAATGAAGTTTATTTTATATGTAAATGAAACATATAAATATAGTTAATTTCATAGAGTTGTTTATTAGTGAACGAATTTACAAATTTATTTTAATTAAAAAAATTAAAAAATTGATAAATAAAGAAAATTGATGGAAGAAAATATATGTAAAAGAAAAACGAAGAGCAAGAATGTCAAGAGGTGGTTATCTCAACGTGGGAATTAGGAAGGCATCAAAATCTTCTCGAATGCCTCCGTATGGGCATCGATGCGGGAGAATCTTTACGAAATACGATGAAATCAAATCCAAATCTTTGTTTTCAAAAGGAATTCACAAACATAAAGAATTGGAAAATTATTTAAAAATCAATATTCACAAATTAGGGCAAATCAAATTCCTGTTTTCAAATGGATTTCACAACCCAGAGCAATTTTCAATTGATAACTCCATTTTACGGATATATCGATGGATATTCTAGAAAAAATCACAGATATCATGAAAAATTATAAAAATATTGTAAATTTTTTTGTGAAACTTTAGAATAAGCTTATTTAAGCAATAAACGACTACTTTAGACATATATATCATTGATTATAAGCCAAATATGAATAGTAATATACCAATAATAATGAAGACCAAAAAATGAATGGATTTGAATACTTCATTAATACAAAATTCGTATCGTACAAGTACATGGTTTAGTAATAAGATGATGACAACTATAACATTAAACATAAATAAAGTGAGAATTATAACATTAAACATAAAATAAAAATAATAAGATAACAAATATAACATTACACATAAATAAAGGGAGAATAGGATGACAATTATAACATTGAACATATGATAAAATTTATAACATTAAACGTAAATATGGTGAAATTATAACATTACACATATAAAAAGGATAGTGTTATAATTGAACATATAATAAGGTGAAAAATATAATATTAAACATAAAATAGATATAATAAGGTGAAATTTATAACATTAAACACTAGTAAGGTGAAAATTATAATATTAAATATTTAATTAGAGATAAAATTTATAATATTAAACATAAATAATATGAAAATTATGTTATAAAAAAAAGTTAGAAAAAAAGAGCTCTACAACCAAGTAAGTGTTGAAAATGGAGAATGATTATTGCTTGAGAGCTAGCAAATGTTGGAAATAGAGAATGGTGTGGGAGAAGAGTGGTGTGGTAGGAGTATTTATATAGGAAAATGAGGTATTTTTTGTGGTTTTTGTTTAAAATAATAGTGTTGGAAATGAAAGTTTTGGCTAGTCTACAAGCAAAAGTCACTCCAACATTGATGTTGATGTAAAAATACAATGCCAAAAACTCGCCATAGGTAAAAATGTTGGAAATGAAAGTGTTTTGATGTGCATATATTCGAAGATATTTAGCAGATGTTTGGCCGATATTTTGTCAAAATTTTGCATATATTTTGACACTTTCCAAAGATGTTTCACGATTTCCTCTCAAGTATCCATGAAATGATGTATCGTTGATATTTACAATATATGAAAACCATGTAAAAACGATCATATTCTCTAAAATCTTTATTGACCCCCTAAAATACCGATATTTCGGCGATACATCGGCAGATTAATTTCGGCAATTTTTTTGTCATTGATTTTCAAAACAAGTTAGTGAAAAGGAACTACAACATTATTTTAAAAACAAAACACACCCATCTTAGATTTCCATCTCCAAATCGCAAAAAAGGGTTGGCTTAGGGTTTCACGAAAGATAATAAGGATTGAAATCAAATCCAAATCTTTGTTTTCAAAAGAATTTCACAAACCAGAAGTAATTTTCATAAAATATTAGGGCATAGAGAATTGCAACATTATTTAAAGAACAATACTCTCCGATTTTGAATTTGGAATTTGTTCGTTCCACGTCGTTTGAAGTCGGAATCGTAAAGGGTTTAGCATTACGCAAAAGAATCTTCACCAAAGATAATAAATATTTATACTCTCATTCATTCCTTCTCAATTATGTCCTATTCTTATAAAATACTATTTATGAGCAAATTACCTCAATTATGTCCTATTCTCACAGATGTATTAAAAGTTTTCGTCTTTTCAATAAGAAAACAGTAGGTCAACCTAATATAATCACAAAGTCTTTGGGGCAACGAAAACAGATTATAAATTTAAAAAAAAAACACAAGCACACGCGGTGCTTATATATGCCCACCATCTACAGATCCTCCACCTAGAAATCTAGGTCGAAATTACATCAGTAGGATAGATGAATTCAAGATGAATTCACTCAATAGGTATGTATTAGTATGTCCAATCTTAAAAACCTACACGTTTTCTCCAATCACTATCCTTGAAATTCTTGATGACCCAATATTTCTAACTTAAAGGGGTTTGTCAGTGATTGGACCTTGATAAAAGATACCACTCATTTTTTTTTCAAAAGTCCGACATACATTTTCTTCAATTAAAAAAACATGCACATGTGGTGTTCATATATCCCCACCATCTACACATCATCCACCTAGAAATCTGGGTTAGAAATTACATCAGTGGGATAGATGAATTCACTCAACATGTATGTATGAATATGTCACATTTTAACGACCCACACGTTTCCCCCAATCACTATCCTAGGAATTCTTGATGACACAAGTTTCTCTTCCCATGAACCAAATATCGATCTAGCAACAAAAGTTTCGGTACTAAACGTTTTCGTAATTTTAGTAAAAAAAAAAGTAGGTCAGTCTAATCTAATCTCAAAGTCTTCAGAGCAGTGAAAATTTGAATATTTAAAAAAACAAGCTCATATATCCTCAACATAAAAATATAAGTCAGGAATTACATTAGTAGAATAGATGAAATCACTCAATAGGTATGTATTAGTATGTCCAATCTTAACAACCTACACGTTTTCCTTAATCATTATCCCTAAAATTCTTGATGACCCAATATTTCTAACCTAAATGGGTTTGCCCGTGATTGGACCTTGATACTAGATATCACTCGTTTTTTCTCAAAAGTTTGACATGCATTTCCTTCAATTAAAAAAAACATGCACACACGGTGCTCATAAATCCCCACCATCAACACATCCTCCACCGAGAAATCTAGGTTAGAAATTACATCAGTGAGATAGATGAATTTACTAAACATGTATGTATGAATATGTCACATTTTAATAACCCACACGTTTCCCCAATCACTATCCTAGGAATTCTTGATGATACAAGTTTCCTTTACCATAAACCAAATATCGATCTAGCAACAAAAGTTTCGGTACTAAACGTCTTCTTATTTTTAGCAAGAAAAAAGTAGGTCCATCTAATCTAATCATAAAGTCTATAAAGCTGCAAAAACATATTGAATATTAAAAAAAAACAACCACACGCGGTCTCATATATCCCATCATCTACAGATTCTCCACCTAGAAATTTGGGTCGGAAATTACATCAGTAGGATAGATTAATTCACTCAACAGGTATGTATGAGTATGTCCAATCTTAACGACCCACATGTTTCCCCCAATCACTATCCCAAGCATTTTTTATGACCCAATATTACTCACCTGAAGGGGTTTACCTGTGATTGACCCTTGATAACAAATATTACTCGTTCTTTTTTAAGGGTCCATTTCATGCAATTAACACAATAAACTATTTAAATCATAATTGAAAATTTGCCTTTAATTTTCCATTATTTTTTAAAAACTGTGCTTTAACACTTACCAGTTTTAAGACGCCAAGTTTTGGTGTCCATATTTTGAGGGCACCGATTGACTATTGAATGATACTTTTATACAATTGAGAGTATGACATCATTTTAAAGCAACCAATTGTGAATTTTCGTGTCCCCTTATATTAAAAAAACAAATACAATTATATATTAAAATTGAACATACTCAACTTAGAAATATGGGTTGCAAATTACATTAGTGAGATATATGAATTCACTTAATAGGTATGTATGCATATGTTCAATCTTAACAAACCACACGTTTTCCCTAATCACTCCCCCATGAATTCTTCATAACCCAATACTTCCCTTCCCATCAACCAAAAATCGATATAACAACAAAAGTTTCGATACTAAACGTTTTCGTCTTTTCAGTAAGAAAAAAAAGTAGGTCAATCTAATCTAATCACGAAGTCTTTGGAACAGCGAAAAAACAAACAAGCACACGCGGTGCTCATATATTCTCACCATCTACATATCTTCTACCTAGAGATATAGGTCGAGAATTATATCAGTAGGATAAATGAATCCACTCAATAGGTATGTATGAGTATGTCCAATCTTAACGACCTACACGTTTTCCCCAATCACTATCTCAAGAATTCTTGATAACCCTATATTTCTAACATAAAGGGGTTTGCCCTAATTGACCCTTAACAATAGATACCACTCGTTTTTTTTTCAAGGGTCCGACATACATTTCCTGCAATTAAAAATACAAGCACACGTGGTGCTTATATATCCCCACCATCTACACATCCGTCACCTAGAAATCTTGGTCAAAAATTACATCAGTGATATCGATGAATTCACTCAACAGGTATGTATGAATATGTCACATCTTAACGATCCACACATTTCTCCTTATCACTATCCCAAGAATTCTTCATGAATATAGTTTCCCTTCCCATGAACCAAAAATCGATATACCAACAAAAGTTTCGGTACTAAACGTTTTCATATTTTTAGTAAGAAAAAAAGTAAGTCAGTCTAATATAATCACAAAGTCTTCGGAGCAGCAAAAACATATTGAATATTAAAAAAACAACCACACACGGTGCTTATATATCCTCACCATCTACAGATCTTCTACCTAGAAATTTGGGTCGAGAATTACATCAGTAGATATACAAATTCACTCAACAGGTATATATGAGTATGTCCAATCCTAACAACTCACGCGTTTCCTCCAATCACTATCATAGGAATTCTCGATGACCCAATGTTTCTCACCTGAAGAGGTTTGCCCGATTGACTTTTGACAATAGATACCGCTCATTTTTTTTAAGGGTCCGACATACATTTCCTATAATTAACAAAATAAAAAATTCAAAAACATAATTCAAAAGTTACTTTTAATTCTTAATTATTTTTAAAAAAATTGCTTTAATACTTACCCTTTTTAAGACGCTATGTTCTGAAATCCATATTATGAGGAAATCGATTGGCTGTTGAATTATACTTTTACACAATTGAGTGTGACACCATTTTAAAGCCATAAAATTGTGAATTTCCGTGTCCCTTTATATTAAAAAAATAAATACAATTATATATGAAGATTGGACATACTCCACCTAGAAACCTAGGTTGAAAATTACATCAATGGGATAAATGAATTCATTCAACATGTATGTATGAATATGTCCAATCTTAACGAACCACATGTTTCCCTCAATCACTATCAAAGGAATTCTTGATGACCCAATATTTCTCTTCCAGTCAACCAAAAATTGATATAGCAACAAAAGTTTCCGTATTAAACGTTTTCGTCTTTTTAATAAGAAAAAAAGTAGGTCAATCTAATCTAATCATGAAGTCTTTGGAGAGGTTGGAAATGGACAATGATTTTTTATTGAGAGCTAGCAAATCTTGCAAATAGAGAATGGCGTGGGAGAAGAATGGTGTGGTAGAAGTATTTATATAGGGAAATTAGGTATTTTTTGTGTTTTTTTTTAAAATAAAATTGTTGGAAATGAAAGTTCTGGCTAGTCTACAAGCAAGAATCTCTCCAACATTTTGATGTTGATGTGAAAATACAATGCCAAAAGCTGTAAAAGTGTTGAAAATGAAAGTGTTTTGGTGTGTAGATATTCGAAGATATTTAGCAGATGTTTGGCCGATATTTTGTCAAAATTTTGTAGATATTTCGACGATTTCCGGAGATGTTTCCACGATTTTCTCTCAAGTATCCATGAAACGATATAGTCGAAATTTACGATATATGAAAACCATGTAAAAACGATCATATCCTCCAAAATCTTTATCGACCCCCTAAAATACCGATATTTCGGCGATACATCGGCAAATTAATTTCAGCGATTTTTTTTGTGATTGATTTTCAAAACAAGTTAGTGAAAAGGAACTACAACATTATTTTAAAAACAAAACACACCCATCTTGAATTTCCATCTCCATATCACAAAAAGGGTTGGCTTAGGGTTTCACAAAAGATAATAAGGATCGAAATCAAATCCAAATCTTTGTTTTCAAAAAAATTTCACAAACCAAGAGTAATTTTCATAAAATATTAGGGCATAGAGAATTGCAACATTATTTAAAGAACAATACTCATCGATTTTGAATTTGGAATTCATTCGTTCCATGTCGTTTGAAGTCGAAATCGGAAAAGGGTTTAGCGTTATGCAAAAGAATCTTCACCAAAAATAATAAATATTTATACTCTCATTCATTCCTTCTCAATTATGTCCTATTCTTATAAAATATTATTTATGAGCAAATTACCTTTTTTTTTTTTGAGATCAACAACATTTAAGGGTGGGGATTCGAACCTATGACCTCTTGGTCATAAGCTCATACTTTATACAAGTTGCGCTATGTTCTTGTTGGCAGCAAATTACCTTTTTTATTCTTGAAATTTGAAGTTTATTATTATTATTATTATTTTAAAAATTGTCACATCAGCTTTTCATTATCTATTTAATGACCAAAATTGATCACTTTGTAAATGTTGGAGACTTGATTGTTCGACTTTAGAGACCCAAAAGTATTTTATTCAATATTTATTTTAATGCTCATTTTTTTTAATTCAACTATATATATATATATATATATATATATATATATATATATATATATATATATATATATATATATATATATATATATATATATATATATATATATATATGAATTAGGAGGAACCTCCAACCAACTATGGAGAAGAATCTTTGCTTGTGCTTAAAATTAAAAAAGAAAAAAAGTTAAGAAAGACATGAAATGAAAGAATTGTAACTCTTAACAAATAAATCCAATATTTCCCTTCAACAAAAAATCGATATAACAACAAAAGTTTCGGAACTAAACGTTTTCGTCTTTTCAGTAAGAAAAAAAGTAGGTCAATCTAATTTAATAACGAAATCTTTGGAGCAGCAAAAAAAAAAAAAAAAAAAAAAAACAAGTACACGGGGTGCTCATATATCCCCACCATCTACAGATCCTCAACCTAGAAATCTAGGTCTGGAATTACATAAGTAAGATAGATGAATTCACTCAATAGGTATGTATGAGTATGTCCAATCTTAACGACGACCTACACATTTCCCTTAATCACTATCCCAAGAATTCTTGAAAACCCAAATATTCCTAATCTAAAGGGGTTTGCCTATGATTGACCTTGACAATATATACCACTCATTTTTTTTTTCAAGAGTCCGACATACATTTCCTGCAATTAAAAAAACAAGCACACATAGTGTTTATATATTCCCACCATCTACACATCCTCAACCCAAAAATCTGAGTCGGAAATTACATCAGTGGAATAGATGAATTCACTCAAACAAGTATGAATGAATATATTACATCTTAACGACCCACACGTTTCCCCCAATTACTATCCCAGGAATTCTTGATGACACAAATTTCCTTTCCCATCAACCAAAAATCGAGCAACAAAAGTTTCAGTACTAAAAGTTTTCGTCTTTTCAATAAGAAAAATAGATCAATCTAATATAATCACAAAGTCTTCAAAGTAGCGAAAACATATTTAAAATTAGAAAAACAAGCACACGTGATGCTCATATATCCCCACCATCTACAGATCCCCTCACTTAGAAATTTGGGTCGGGAATTACACCAGTAGGATAGATGAATTTGCTCAACCTGTATGTATGAGTATGTCCAATTTTAACAATGTATATGTTTTTACCAATCACTATCCTATGAATTCTTGATGACCTAATATTTTTCTAAATGAGTTTGCCCGCGATTGACCGTAATAGATACCACTCGTTCTTTTTCAATGGTCCGACATACATTTCTTGCAAATAACAAAATAAATAATTTAAAACCATAATTGAAAATATTTCCTTTAATTTTCATTATTTTGAAAAAAAAAATCATTAACACTTACCATTTTTAAGGCGCTAAGTTTTGGTGTCCATATTATGAGGGAGCACCGATTGGTTGTTGAATGATATTTTTACACAATTGAGAGTATGACCCCATTTTAAAGCAACAAATTGTGAGTTTTTGTGTCCCCTTATATTAAAAAAAATACAATTATATATGAACATTGGACATATTCAACCTAGAAATTTGGGTCAGAAACTATGTAAGTGGGATTGATGAATTTATTCAATAAATATGCATGAATACGTCCAATCTTAACGACCCACACGTTTTTCCCAATCACTATCCCAGAAATTCTTGATGACTCAATATTTCCCTTCACATCACTCAAAAATCGATATAGCAACAAAAGTTTCGATACTAAATGTTTCATCTTTTCAATAAGAAAAAAAGTAGGTCAATATGATCTAATCACGAAGTCTTTGGAACAGCAAAAAAAAAAAAGCACATGTGTTGCTCATATATCCCCACCATCTATAGATCCTTCACATAGAAATCTAGGTCGGGAATTACATCAGTAGGATAAATGAATTCACTCAATAGATATGTATTAGTATGTCCAATCTTAACAACCTAAACGTTTTCCCCAATGACTATCCCTGAAATTCTTGATGACCCAATATTTCTAACCTAAGGGGATTTGCCCATGATTGGACCTTGATAATAGATACCACTCATTTTTTTTTCAAAAGTTTGACATACATTTCCTTCAATTAAAAAAAAATATGCACACGCGATGCTCATATAACCCAACCATCTACACATACTCCACTTAGAAATCTGGGTCAAAAATTACATCAGTGGGATAGATGAATTCACTCAACATGTATGTATGAATATGTCACATTTTAACTACCCATACGTTTCCCAATCATTATCCCAAAAATTCTTGATGACACAAGTTTTCCTTCCCATGAACCAAATATCAATCTAGCAACAAAGTTTTGGTACTAAATGTTTTCGTAATTTTAGTAAGAAGAAAAGTAGGTTAATCTAATCTAATCACAAAGTATTTGAAGCTGCGAAAATATATTGAATATTAAAAAAACAACCAATGCTCATATATCCCCACCATCTACAGATCCTCCACCTAGAAATTTGGGTCAAGAATTACATCAATAGGATAGATGAATTCACTCAACATGTATGTATGAGTATGTCCAATTTTAACGACCTACACATTTCTCCCAATCACTATTCCAAGAATTTTTGATGACCCAATATTTCTCACCTGAAGGGGTTTACTCGTGATTGACCATTGATAATAGATACCACACGGTCCGACATACATTTCATGCCCTTAACACAATAAACAATTAAAATCATAATTGAAAATTTTCCTTTAATGTTCAATTATTTTTAAAAAATTGTGCTTTAACACTTATCATTTTTAAGACGCTAAGTTATGGCGTCCATATTTTGAGGGCACCGATTGGCTGTTGAATGATACTTTTACACGATGGAGAGTATGACACCATTTTAAAGCCACCAATTGTAAATTTTCGTGTCCCCTTATATTGAAAAAACAAATACAATTATATATGAAAATTGAACATACACAACCTAGAAACCTGGGTCGCCAATTACATCAATGGGATTGATAATTCTCATTTATGAGAATTATTTGGCCTTTATACTTAGTTATTCTTGTTATTTTATGTATGTTATTAGATAAAAAGGCTAGCAAATAGTTGGTTTAAATTGAATTATTGTTGGAAGCCTTTTAAATTATGTAAATGGAGAAAAGAAAGCAAAAGAAAATGAAAACCACACTTACTTGATGTTTTTGTGTAGGAATTTAAAGAATGCAATAGAAATGTAATTGCATTGCAATTACAATTTTGATAGATCTGAAAATTAAAGGAAAATCTGCAAATCTCCTAAAATCTAGGAATTTTGTGAGATATTGGCTCCACGATTTTAGCTGAGATTTTAGCCATAATTGTGCCTCATTCAAGAAGGAAACTCTAGCCCCATTCATATATAAATATTGGAGAAGAAGCTTCAAGAGAAGGAATCAGTTTTCTGCCATTTTCGGCCACAGTTGCTGCTGTCTACGATTTTCAGCTGTCAAATTTCTGTTGTCAGATTTTTGCTGTTTTTATTTTTGTTTGCTGCTGTTTTTCTTCTGTTTTCCAGCCCCTTTCAACTTCGAAATTCAATCATTCCTCAATGAAAATTGAAGGAAGTGAAGGCTCAATTCCCTTTGAAAAAAGTGGAGTTGAGTCGATTGAATAAGAAGTGGAATAGGGGCTATGTTCTTCCCGTTCTTAGAATTTATTTTCTGTTTTATTTAAGTTATTTTCTTCTATTTTAGGAACTTAATTATTGCTGGAATTTCGAGGTTTTAGCTACTGTTTTCTTCTTCCCTTTTGTTGAATTTAATTAGTTGCTGAATTTATTTTGATTAATAGAATTTTAGTTGTTCTTTCATTATTGTTGAATTGTTATTCAAGTATTTATTAATTATATTTTAGTTATGCACTTTGATTCTTTTAAGTCATTATTTTTCTTTTCTTTAATTATGAGCTAAGTCTTTTTTGGGATTCAAACATGTGAATGCCCTAAAGAAAGGAATAAATACCTAATATGTAAGAGCAACATTGCTTAATCTTATAGCGTTGTTTGCTTTTATTGATTGAAATTTTCATTACTAGTTTAGATTGATCACCTAGATTAGTATACAACAATTTGAGTCTAATTCCGAAAAGGTTAGATAAAAATTGGGTTTTCATAAAAGCAATAAAGAAAAATAGCCTAGACATAGGAAGTTGTTTTTGACCCTAGACATAGGGTAAAACCTTTAAAACCAAAAGAATTGTGTTTCAAAATTAACTAAGTTCGTATTAGCCATAGAAATATCAGTTTAATCGCTTAGCCTCCTAAAGATACTTCATAGAATGTTGAATAGGTGTTGAATTCGGTTTACAAAACTTAAGTATTGAGTCAAAGGATTGCAATTGCAATTAGGCCGCAATTTCTTTCAATAGAGCAAAAGCATATTTGAATCCGTCTTTTATCATTTTTATTTCTCCTTTTCGAAAACAACAAAAATCATCCCACTTATTTTTATAACCTTGGTTACCGAAATTGCAATTTGAAAACGTCTTTGCTATCATTTGAATTTTGTTGTATTCGTTCCCTGTGGGATCGATACTCTAGAATACTTCCAGTTTTATATTACTTGCAACAACAGTGTGCACTTGCACTGAACTGGAGCTTTGTTTTAATTTACAAATATTTTCTTTAAGCCCCACGTTTCAATTCGATCAGGGATACATGAATTTACTCAACAGGTATGTATGTATATGTCCAATCTTAGCAAAACACATTGATATGAACCACATGGGACATCAAATTGTTATTTTATAATTTTTATGTAATTTTATAATTTTTCAATTTATCCTTTTTATGACATTTTAAGTAGGGGATTTTTGTCATTTTGCTATGATCAATGATGTGGCATTTAGGGTTTGAGAAGCTATCTAAAGCTTGGTCATTAGGTTGTTAGGATAGTTTTTTGATGAATGAAATTTGAAGCGTTTGAGCTTTTTCTGTCAAGTTTAGCTAGAAGCTTCTTGATCCCTTTGCAATTCATGTCTTGAGTTGCATGCCAAGAACATTCAAGTAGGATTGATTGTCCTATCTTGTGGAGTGTTTAACTCTTAGGCAAGGAACTTGTTCTTTGTCTTAAGGGCTTTGATCTTAAGGTAATATGATGTCTAACTTCATCCTTAGGGTTGAAATCGAATTGATTTCGGGGTTTTAGTGTTTGTGAATTAGGGGTTTGGATAACCGAAGGGTTCCTAATTTTCCAAATTCTAGGGTTTTCACATCATTTGGTATAAGAGCTTTGGCTTTAAATCGGACCTATCATTCTTTTGTATTTTTTGCTCTCATCTCTATTCTTAATTTATTTGCTTCCTAAATTCTTGTCTCTTTTATTAAAACAAAAAATTGCTTGCAATTAGTTTGATTTGTGTCCTTAAATTCATATATTTGCAAAATTTTCTTGTGTTGTTTCATGCTTACATTCTTGTTGCAATTTTACTGATATTGATCACATTGATAAGAGCTTTCTAACAAGCATGAGTTCATCTAATTCGGAGTCTTGTAACCTAAGATACATTGTTTGTTTGAATTTTTCATATCTAAAAATTTCTGCTGCATAACTTAGAATTGAGGTTTATTTAGCAATTGTTTTCTCTGTGATCTGAACACCAAATTGCACCAAACATGAGCCTAAACTGTAGAAAATTGAATCATCTTTGTGGGAATAATTTTTTCGTTCTGAAATATCTTATATTCTGGGAGATATCATTATTTGAATACAAGGTGCTCGATCTGAAAATATTTTGAAATTCTGCTAACACTTTAAACGATTGTACAGAAGCCATCCGATGGTTTTTTTAGCCCAAATTTTGACCATAGGTCGGAATACCTCTTAAAAAGTAAACTATACAATATCGCTTACAGAACCGGCCGAAAAGCCCCTGAACCGCTCGTTTACTTTTGACTGTCTAAGAGTCAATTTTCTGCAGCAGTTTTCTCTTTCTATAATTTTTCTTTACTTAGCCTTTTTTTAATTTTAATTTTAATTTCATAGCAGTGTTCTACACTTTTTCAGTTTTGATTTGACACCAATTTCACCCAGTTCCAAGACTATTACAAAATTTGCCAAAATTACTAAATTGCCCTTGTCAATTCCCTAAACTAACAAGTTTACCAAAATCTACACTTATGGTTAAATATTTCCAAGTTTAGTCCCTAAACTTTGAGCTGATTTTATGTTTATTTGGTCCATAAACTTTTAAAAGTGTCTAATAAGTCTCTAAACTTTCAATTTTGTGTCTAATAGGTTTCTAAACTTAATTTTGTGTCTAATAGGCTCCTGAGAAATTTGAAATTTTTAAAAATTAATTGATCTATTAAATATACATTTGAATTTTATGTCTATGAAACTCTAAAATTTCAATTTTGTATTTAGAAGATTCGTGAATTTGAAAAAATTTGAAAGCTTAGGGACTAACTTTGTAATTTTAAAAGTTCAAAAACTAAATGGACAGAAATTTCAAAGTTCATGGACCAAATTTGTAATTTAACCTAAAATTATAATAAGGAAAGGAAAGGTGTGTGGCACCAGAGTGTTAATTTGAAAGCTATTCACGTGACGGTTTAAATTTGGGGGATGGAAATATTATTCAATTAAAGGAAAGGATAGTTTGTGGTTAGAGAAGGAAATATTATTTAATTAGAGAAAAAGACAAAAAAATGTACCTTCCTAATTAATGGGATGGGAGAGAAAGTGGAATTTGAAATTTGGGTGAAGAAAAATTAATTGAAAATTAGTTTAATTTGATTAAGGTGAACTTTATGTTATTTCCCTTTGTTGGACAAAAATTTAAACTACGATTTGCAGTGTAAACGAAAATAGTTTTGTGAATGATTTATTCTCCAAAATGTTTTAATTATTAAGCTATTATTATTGAATATCAAGAGATCTATAAGTATGTATGGTTTTTTAAAAGAGGTTGTTATGAGATTTCATGATGATAGCATATTTAAATTTTGGTGTTTATAATTTTAAAAATTTTACTTTAGTCCTATAGTTCGGACATATTTTAAAATTGATCTATATGGGAGCTCAAACATAAAGGTTGACTGTAACAATTAGTGAATTTTCCAAACCACAACTGAAATGTTAATCTAAAATGATCTTTTAAAAAATGTTGATATAACGTGTAATTATAACATTCTTATTTTCTATTAATTTCTTCCGAACAC
This sequence comes from Trichosanthes truncata, assembly GCA_033996785.1. NCBI lineage: Eukaryota > Viridiplantae > Streptophyta > Magnoliopsida > Cucurbitales > Cucurbitaceae > Trichosanthes > Trichosanthes truncata. The sequence continues at coordinate 36,623,528 of JAWPNB010000004.1, read as the reverse complement.
CCAAACAAAAAAAGATGATAGGTTAATCAAATGATATGAGCTCAATAATATCATTTGATAAAAGTACTTTTAGATACTTGACAAGGTTGTATCAATTTTAACCCTAAACTTTCAATTTCATCAATTTAAATTTCAAATTTAGCATATTGTATCAATTTTAACTTTCAATTTCATCAATTGAAACCTCAAACTTGAATATGTGTATCAATTTACACTCTCGATTAAGTTTCCGTTTGAATCACCGTTAGAAATGTTTCTCACACACATGCCCAAAGACACGTGTTGCTCTATTATATGTACTTGTTTGTTATTTTTTTAAAAAAAATTACCAAAAAAACAATTAAATTATTCCAGATCAGGTTGCCACCATCATGAAAACCATGGACTCGACTCTCGAAAGTAGGACCCACAGGAAAACAAAATGGACTCTTGTGTTCCCCTCGCCTTTGGTGTCGATACCAGCTACGACGAGTGTGAAGAAGATCCAAGCGGTGATGTCATTGAATGAGGCAATGACCATGGCGGTTTCGTCAACTTCAGTGGTGAGGAGTTTGAGCTCGACTAAAATGTGGGAGAGAACAAGGAAGGAGGTGATGGACAGAGTGATGTCCATGAGCATAATGAACTGGTCGTAGCCGACCTTGTTGGTCCTGTCGACAGTCTTACGGAGGATTAAGTGACATTGATGCTGGAGAGGAATGGGACAAAGATTCTGATGAGGGCAATTTTGAAAGCTCTATGTCCGTTGTGGCAGATGGAGGACAAATCGAGCTCAAGGCCAAAGAGAAATTAAAAAAAAAAAATCAATATTGGCAACCTATTCAAGAAGTACTCCATTGAGGAAAAATATAGTGCAAATAAGCTTTGTTTATACTAAAAGATGATGGATCGAGTAGAATTCTCCTTAAAATTGAAAAACTCTCAATTAATGAAATGAAAAAGGCAGAATCAGAAAAGATAACAAGTGAAAAAAAAATTATGCTCTAAAATTGAAAACATTAATTATGACAAGTCAACTCCAATTTTCTTTGATGCTCAAAAAAATAACAAATACGTATATGTTATAGAGCAACACGTGGCTATGAGCAGTGTGGAAACCTTTCTAAAAGGGATTGAAACGGAAACTTAACCGATGGTGTAAATTGATACACATATTCAAGTTTGAGGTTTAAATTGATGAAATTGAAAGTTTATGGTTAAAATTGATACAATATGCTAAGTTTGAGGTTTAAATGGATGAAATTAAAAATTCAGAGTTTAATACAACTTGTTAAGTTTATGGTCAAAAATGATTTTTTTCCTAGAATTAATTATTTAGAAAGGGAAAATAACTAAATGATGAATTAAATAATTTTTATGAATTTGACGAAAATACATGTGTCTCAAACCAGCAAAAATGGATATTTTAAAGCACATATTGAGAATATAGAATTTGATTAAAATTATATTTAATTTCTAGAAATTCACAAATAATGAATTAATTATTTAGTTGAATCTGTAAATATTTTTATTAGGTTGTATGAAGGGAATTAAGCTTGCATATAAATGGTCTACAATTATAATTTTCTGGAGTAGATTCACAAATAACAAGTGCCTGTAGTATGGTTTGAAATTTGAATTGGTGTTCTCCAACGGCAACGGCAACGGCTGTTTAAAAAACCCTAAACATATTCATATTCATATTATTCCCATTTCTCTTCTTTCCAAGTGAGAGCAGATTCCTCCTTTAGGGTTATCTTATCGATCACCTCTAACCCTAAATTCCACAAAAGGTAAAGACGAAGAGAGATGGATCGATATTTCTGGAGGAGATCAGTTTAAATTAAAATTAAAAGCCGATTGAAGAGAGTGTGTTTGTTTTGAGACTTGAGTTTTTAGTTGACGATTCTGAAGAGAGATCGTTGGATCTGGCGCTGGCCAACCAGTTTTGCCGTCGATCGTCGGCTCCGGAGGCGTCTACGTCCGGTGGGTTTTGTTTTCTTTTCATACTACTCTAACATTCTGTTTGGGAATTAAATTAATTAATTATATATAGATGTTGCTTTATATTGGTTTAATTTCATAAGGATCTCTGAATTATATATATATATATATATATATATATATATATATATATATATATTGCTTTATATTATATTATTGATGATAGTGTCTTGTTGTGGACTCTCCTCAAAATTACCTATCTCTTTAATTCCAGGTTAGTAAAGTATTATTATAGTAACTAGCTATTATTATTTTGTTTTTTAAAGTCCAATACTTATATATGCAATAATAATGCATTCTTGTTAATGATTGACACATTATAATTAATTCCTTCATGAAAAATGATAATTAATTTCACGTCCCATTTGATATATAACCATTTGATTTTTCGTTTTTTTTTTTGAAAATTAATCTTATAAATACTATTTCCACCTATGAGTTTAATTTCTTTATTTTGTTATCTACATTTTATCTATGATTTTAAAAACCAATCCAAGTTTTAAAAACTCAAAAAAAAAATAGTTTTCAAAAACTTATATTTTATTTTTGGAATTTGGCTATGAATTCAAATGTTTTTTTTTTAAGAAGGATAAAACGAGAATTGAGGAGAAAATAAGTACAATTTTCAAATTCTCAGTTTATATTTTCAAACTTTTTACCTTATTTATGTGAAAGAAACTTTATGCATATGGAATAAATGCACCAGTCCTAACCTAGTTTAGTTACATCAAAAATTAATTTACAAATACAACTTAGCATTCTGATCTTACCTAAACTTTTTCTAACTTTAGTTTACTTCTCATTCAAAATCATTTTTTTAAATTCAATTTCATTTTTCTCCCAAACTTTTTGCCGTTAATTTCTCCAAACTTTTCTCGTAATTTTTTTTGTATCTTTTATACTTTTTTTCTCTCTAATTTTGTTTTTCTTCGTTTTTTCCTTTCTAAATGTTCTCTTTGAAATTTCTATTTCTCACTTCCAAACTCTTTCTTCTCTAAAATCTCACTGAATTTTTTAGTTCTTTCTTCTTAACTTTTTTTCTCTCTTACCATTTGTTTTCTCCTTCATTAAAATTTATATCAAAACTATTTGTAAATTCTATTTTTTTAAAGTTTACTTGAGACTACAAAAGTATATTAAAAAAAATTGGTTCAATTACAAGTTGAGTCCCTAAACTTTCAGGTTTGTGTCTATTTGGTCCCTAAACTTTCAAAAGTGTCTAATAGGTATCTAAACTTTCAATTTTGTGTCTAATAGGTCCCTGTCAAACTTGAAACTTTTAAAAATTAATTGATCTATTAGATATAAATTTGAATTTTATGTCTAATGGAACCCTAAAATTTCAATTTTGTTTCTATTAGACTCGTGAATTTTTAAAAATTCGAAAGTCCAAGGACTAAGTTTGTAATTTTGAAAGCTTAGGGACTAAATAGATACAAACTTCAAAATTCAGGGACTAAATGTGTAATTTAACCTAAAAAATTTTAATTGATTTTTCTCAAAAAAAAATTAGTTTTTAAAATTAGTTTTACACTTGGAAACTATAGTCTCTTCAAAATTCTTATCTCTGATCACTTTCTAACTTTTTTTTTCTAACTCTTTCTAAATTATTTTCACTTTCAAACATTTTTCAGTTCAAAATAGTTCTCACTTTCAACGTTTTCCTCACTAAATTTTTTTTTCTAGAATTTATCTCAATCCTTTTTCTCGTAAAAACAAATTTCGATTTTTCCTTTCCTGAAGTTCTCTTTGAAATATTTATTTATTTCTTTCTAACTTTTTCCACTTTTAAAATTTCTTTCACACCCTCCAAAATTTACCTCAATAATCCCATTTCAAATTGTGCTTGTGTGTGGAGGGTTGTATCTTTATTTTTAAAGAAAAGATAAAACATCGAATATGAGTGGAGGGTTGTTGGTCGACCTGATTTCTAGTGTGGTTAGGAGACTGAATTATGGATTAAAGGGATGGAGGGCTATATGCCGTTAGCACATGTATGTGCTTGTGAACTTCAGTTCAGGTTGTGAACGTGGTTCGGGAAGGATGAATGATTTTGGTATGGTGGATTACCCTAGAGGTTCCGAAAGCATTGCGAAATTACAGGAGCTTGATAGATTAGTGCCACATGACCTTGTGTCTCTCCTGGGCAAGTCTGTAACTCTAGGTTGACTAGATGTGATGAGAGTGAGGGATTGTGTTCCTTCACTGTGGTGCTAGTTGATCCGCTAACACGCAAGTGCACGTGATCGAAGTAATAAAGAACTGGAAGTATTCTAGAGTATCGAACCCAAGGGAACGGGTTTAACAAAATCTATTTTGAATGACACCAAATATGTTTGCAAATCGCAATGGGGGTAACCGAAAGTTCAAAATGCGAGAGTTTGGTTTTATTTAACAAGAGAGTGAAAATTCAAAGAATAAAATAGGGATTCAAGTGATGCAAGCACCTTTGGAAGAATGCGACTCACTTTGCAATTGCAATCATAGTTAGCATGTGAGACTAAGTAAACCGGGTTCAACTCCTATTCGATTTTGATTCAAAACCTTTAGGAGACTAAGTGATTAAACCTATACGTCTATGGCTAATCTAACTTAGATACTTCGCACACAACCCTAGTGGTCTTGGAGTCTCGCCCTATGTCTAGGGTCGATGTTCAGGACTTATTTCTAAGCCTTTTCCTCCATTGCTTTTGTGACATCGGCTTTCCCTTAACTCTTTCTATATTAAGTTCGAGCTTGATGAGCAAGCACTAGTTGGCCAGCTAGGTTTACCCAAAATTAAATTCAACAAAAACAAACAAAGTACACATGCTAACTAGATTGTTTATGCTTTAGAGCTTTACATTTTTCCTTAGGGCATTCACCAACTTGAACCCCTAGAGGAAATTTAGCTCATTGTAGATAAAACAAAAATCCTAAAATAATTTATTGGAAATTTCATAGTTTAAAGAGAAGAAAAATAATTGTAAAGAAAACCTAAGTAACTTACCAACAAGAAAAATATCAAATGAAGAAAATTAATTTCTCCTAAATTTAGCTACTGGAATCAAATCTTGTTTTCAAAATAATAAGGAAACCCTATGGGTAAATAATAAAAATACCATAATTCAATTTCTATTTTAAAAGAAAAAGGAAAACCCACGGGAAAAGAAAAAAAAGAGCTATTGTAAATCAATTTTCAGTTTTAAAAGAGAAAGGAAACCCACGGGAAAATGCAAAGACTTGGCAAAACGTTACCCAAAAGAAAAAGAAATACAAGGAACAAAATTGTAAAATGGCAGAAACCGAGAGCAAGGACTGAAAACTAATGGAAAAACCAGTAACAAATGCAGAAAATTTTCCTTCCTGTCGATTGAAGCTGAAAATCGGAGGATCTCCGTGAGTACAATGTAACGATTGAACACCAAATTGAAATGAACTGATCTAATACAAAATTGAATTGAAATAACTGTTGTCTATGAAGGGAATAACCCAGAAAAATTGCTTAAAAATGAAGAACAGAAAGTAAACCCAAGAAACTGCTATCGGGAGAAAATTAAAACAGAAAGTAAAACCCTAAAAACGATTCTCTATTTTTCTCCTCGGCTTCTCCCCTTTTTAAAGTCAAAGTCGAGCTTCATCTCCTTCCAAAATTGGATCCCAGATTCGTGGATAAAATCTGGACAAGATAATCTTGCTGGAATTTCTCCATAATTGGTGTAAATCGCGTGAATCATGGAGATTTCCGTGAATTTCGAGCTTTCCTTGTCGTGCCTTAGAATGCAATTGGTTTGCAATCGCATTCTCCCTTCCTCTATTCTTCTTGTTACATTGCAAATGGAATGTAATTGCATTCCTTTTGCAAAGTCTTCAATTCTGCACAAAAGACAACAACTTAAGCTACTTTCTTTATCTTTTCTCAAAATTCTTTTATTCATCAAGTTTCAACAAGCTTGTATGAATTTATACAAAATGTTACTTTTATCTTGCTTGTTGGTCAACAAAATCCTCAAAATTAGCAAGAACAACTTGGTTTTAGAGTTGAATAATTCTCATAATTGAGAATTATCACTAGCGTAGGGGGTGATTCCCTAGTGTGTTGAGCGTAAGGATAGCAATCCTTATTCCCTGTGTGCTAGTTTATGGGTGATTCCCCATTATGTTGAGCATAGGGAATACGTTCCTTATTGCATGTATGCTAGCTTAAGGGTGATTCCTCATTGTGTTGAGCATAGGGGATGCGTTCCCTTATTGCCTATGTGCTAGCATAGAGGGTGATTCCCTATTGTATGTAGGCGTGAGAGTTGCTTTCTTTCACGACCTTAGTCAACTTAGGTTACATGGCTCGTTGGTAGTGCTCGAGACAATGCCATACCGGGATGGACTCAGGTAAGATGTGCAAGTAGTAGTTGGATGGACGATGAGTTAAAGTTAAGAAGGAGATGTGCGTGCAAGGACAACTTTTGTGTTGATGATGCTAGCATAGAGGCGATGTCCCCAGAGTAATGAGTTAGGGGGCGATTCCCCAGAGTGATGATGATGCTAGCGTAGGGGCGATGTCCCCATAATGATGAGCGTGAGAATTGTCCTTTTTCTTTGTATTAGACTGGCCTAGAATGCATGACTCGCAGGTATAACATGTGTAATACTAGAGGGAAGTGAGCCTGAGTTAAGGCGAGTAGGCGCATAGCTGATTAAAGTGAATGTTTGAGATTGAGCTAGGTTATGTGAGTTAGGGCGATGCCCTCATTTGTATGGATTCGAACTTGGGACCCTTAAGTGGGCTACTTACTGAATATGTTTATATTTATCCCTGCTATTTTGTTTGTTTTGCATATGGTGCATATCCTCGAGGCGAGAGACGAGGGCGGCGATTTGACGAGACTATGGAGACTCCTTTCCTTGTATTAGCTGTTAGTTTTGAAATTTCGTTCTTTGTTGTAATATTGGTTTGTAAATCCTAAATATTCTTTAGTTTCGTGTGTTTGGTTAGAAGCTCTTAGGTTTGATTGTCTGTTGGTTTAGCTCAGCACTATTTAGCATAGTTTGATGGGTGCTGAGTCTATTTCCTGAATTATAGAAGTGTTTATGTCTCATTCCAAGTCTTTGTAAAATTTTGGTTTTCTCCTAATTACGTCGTCATGCTGCCGAAATTTTAGGCATGAGCAAGGTAACTAGGTCGTGCTTCCGCATTAGAGAGTCGTATGAGAGTTAGGGTCGTTACACTATGTCAACACCTCTAAAAAAGACTTCACAGCAAACATCTACTAGGAAAGACAACATAACTTTACTATGATTGCAGAGATAACCATAGAAGAAGTTACTTAATATGAAATTCATATCCTATTAGAAAATCCAAACCTAATATTCTGGCATGAACTCCTATACCAATTGGTTAACATTACGACATTAGAGTCTATAGAACCTTAAACCATTGCTATGATACCAATTGTCACAACCCGTATTTTCCAATACGATCATGCTAATAATAACGCGAAAGCATAATAATTAGAAACTTAAACAATTCAGCAAAAGAAATTTCTTACAAAAAAAAATTCTAAGATAAACTATCAAAGCCTTAACAACAACTTTCTAAGTCTTGTGCCAGAACGCTAAACTACTTCACTTCTTTCGAGACTATCACTTGATCCTTGTTGCGTAATTTTTGTGCAATATCGTAAGTGTACGGGTCAAGTTTTAATATAGTGAAAGAGTGTTCGAGTATCATTCTCAGGATTGATTTTCTAATTCACTTAAGTACTATGAATATTATCACCAAATTTTATTTAGAGAATAGAATTGAATGATGGATGCAATATCTAAATAAAACAATTCTAATAAAAATTGAAACAATAAGAGGAGAGAATATCATAGGGAGTTGATTTTACCTATTAGACTAAAATAATTAAATTACTTAAACATCCAAGATTGATCAAACAAATATTCCATAAGTTTAGAAGTCTTTTAGCATGAATGACTTTTTCGATGACAAACAATTCTTATGCAATAAGGAAAAACCAACATTTCTGATGACTTTTAACATTATGCATAGCATTAAGTTCCTTCATTAACAACTTCGAAAGGAACCCTAATCATTATCAAGTTAGAACTACCTTTAGTCATGCAATTAGGATCTAATCAAATTACCTTTCTCAAGCGTGAATTTAGACAAACATAACATTTAATCAGTGATCAAATGATTATAAGCATTAAAAATATGAAGGCATGAATGAAATTAATGACAATCAATCATGGAATTTAAATAATTAAAACATAAGTTCTAATGGCTTCATCAATCCCTATAATAAAAAGAGAGTTTAGCCACTCATGTTCACTATCACAAAATCTAAACTCTTAAACAACATCAAATTACTAAATAAAAAGAAAGAAGAGAAAAACTATGTTGGTGTGTTGATTTTCCTCTCCGTATGATCTCCACAACCTGGCCTTGACTATTTCTCTCAGGTCTCTTCTCTCTCTTGTATGTAGAAATTTAGAGTTGTGCTCTCCAAAGTTAAATATCTTGAATGAAGAGAATGTGGGTATTTATAATGGGTCAATTCATATCCTAGTCTAATTAGGAATCCATGATTTAATTAAATTAGGAATAAAAAAATCTAATCAAATTAGGAATCCATAATTTAATCAAATTAGGAATCCAAAATCTAATTAAATTAGGAATATTTTTCTTCTCCAAAAATTGTCCCAAAATTGGTTGCTTAATTTCTTGCCCAATTAGCTCATTTTTCACCATATTTTCTCTAAAATCTTCATTTTGTTCCAAATGCTCAATTTCTACAAAATAAACAATTATGAATGTAAAAGTATATTCAAGCCTCAAAACTAGCATAAAATAGGACCTAAAGATAACACATATTGCGTACTATCAATCCTTCGTCTGAAAACATTTTGGAAAAACAAAAATGAGTACATAAATACTTAATAAGCAACTTCCACATCAAGTTCATAAATTTATTTTCTTCAAAAGAAAACATAGAAATTCAATTTAACAAATCATTTCAATAGTTGAATTAAAAGTCAAATATTCATTCGATTATTTTCTTTCAAAACAATCGTAAACAAAATAAAAATATCCTTGCAAAACTTTTAATACAACTACCAAAACTTTCAAACAATCGGTGCTTTAAAAAAAATAAAAAAAATTCAATTAAACAAGCTTTCAAAACCAAATTACCTTTCAATTGAAAAAAAAAACTTTCATTTAACCAAAACTTTCAATTCAAACAATACTTTCAAATATCAGAGTGGGAACATGCATTATTTGGGTAGCCTTTAGAACATATATGATGGTTACCCGTCGGTAACACCAATCAATCAATCAGAACATTCAATCAGAGTTATCAATAAAAATCGACCAAGACATTCAATACGATTACTTAAGTGTGAGGCCATGTGAGTGAAACACACACATGAATCTTCATTCCAAATGAATGTCAAACCACAAACTGTGTCTTCCCACAAATAAGCTTCAATCAAGCAGAGCTTTCAGTCAAAGATGTCGATAAAATCGACTAAAACAATCAATATAATTACTTAAGTGTGAGGCCACGTGAGTAAATAACACACACATGAATCTTCATTCCAAAGAAATGTCAAACCACAAATGTGTCTTCCCACAAATGTGTTTTCTCACAAATAAGCTAGAACAATTCCATCAATTCCAATTTAGGCTACTACCACAAATAAGAAAAGCATTCCTAAAATAGAAAATTGGCATATCCGGATAGCCCTATTGAACCAATCAAATACTTTTCAAAACATTAATGGTAAACATATACTTTTACTTAGCAAAACAATTCAAAACATACAAAAACAATTTCAAATCACATAAAAAACATGTTTTCAGATATTTTTTCAAATAGCAATAATCAAAACGTAATTATTCCAAATTTTATATTTTGGAAGGGATGTGGGAACTACTTACCTCGATCGATAATCCTACAATTCTCAATCTCAATCTCAATTCCAAATCTAATTCCATTTTCTTGAACAATCATCAACTTTTCCTAGAAGCCCAAACATATCCAATACTTTACTGATCAGAAACCAAAATTCTATCTTAAATGTCCAAAAGCTTAATTATCTAAAACATAGACAATCTTATCTACTTAATTTTTTTTTCATTCAAAATAATTTTCTACATAAAAAGTTAGGAAAATAGGGTTCTTGGACTAAAAAAAAAGCACTAAAAATTGGGTTAAAAACACTTTAAAATCCAACTAAAAACGTACTAAAATCGATAAAATCTATGCTTTTCAATACATAATAAAATATCAAACAATTTTTCAATTCGACAACTTTTAAAACCTTCAAAACTATGATAACTAAAAAACGGTGAAACGTCCCTTCGTTTTAGATCTAGAACGAAATCGTTTTAGTTCTAGACCTAGAACGAACATTCAAATGGAACAAAATCGCACCAGCCTTTTTTTTTTTTTGAAAACATTGGGTAGAAGGGGAGAAAGAATGAGGGAGGGGAAAGAGAAGAAGAAGAAGGGAAGGAAAGGAAAGGAAAGAAGAAAAAGAGGAAAAAAAAAAAAAAGGTGGCAACGGCCATGGATGGGAGGAGGGAGAAAGAAGAGAGAGGGGAAAAAAAAAAGAAAAAATATTAAAAATATTTTTTATTTTAAAAAATTAAAAATATATTTTTTTTAAAATAAAAAAAATGTCACATCAACTTTTGTTAGCTAATTAACCGAACCTCAGGGGTTAAAATGTCAAGTTTGAAAACTAAGAACCTAAATGCTACCAAACTCAATTAACCTCAGGTACCAAAAGTGCATTTCCAAAAAAAATAAAAAAAATTATTGGAGAAGAAACATTATGATTATGATTTCTAATCTTTTATACAATGAGGGAGAAAAAAAAGTCAATTATTTGATGTCAAGAAATTAACAAAGAAGAGACCATCATTTTGCATCTCATGTATGAGTATGACTACACAGTATGCCACTGCCATATTTTGAGTTCGAAACTTTAGTCCATTGACAACAAACATTGAACTCGTATAGATAAATCATTCTACAATATCCACTCCTACGCATAGCCCTTTCATCAATAGATTTTTATTATTATTTCATGCGACTCACATCATTAGGATCGAAAACCCTATAGCAAATAAAGTAAGAGTTGAATTGAAATAATGGTTACAAAACACACACATACATATTACATACCAATGTGAATATGTGAATGTGAATCCTATATATCCTATACACACAAGGAGAAAAAACAATTGAAAGGGTGTGGGTGCTTAGGTGAGTTGAGAGAGTTGAGATGTAAAATCAAAAAACTAAGTAGAACGTGAATGAGAAGAAGTATCTTGAGATTCAAGCATTCGAACAACTTGGCCCATCTTTGGTCTCTTCTCATAATCAGGATCCACACATCTCAAAGCAACCAATAGAACTCTTTTCAACCCTCTTGTGGATGGCCTTCCTCCAACCCCTATTTTTGGGTCCACCACCTCTTCACATCGCCTACTTCCAATCATCATTTTCAGCCAATCCACCACATTCACCTGCCATTATTAAATATACCCATCAGCCAAACCCGTCAAACTCTAGTGTTTGTTTAGTTCCTATACTTTAAAAAGATTCTAATAGATGTCTATGTATTTGTCGTTATCTTTGTTGGTTTAACGCTTACGCAACTAAATTTGTGAAGCAACCTAAAACCAAACATCTATGTAAATCTTTAAATATATAATAATGGATGTTACTTTCTTGCTACCCACCACTAAATTTTTTACAAACGGGAGAGGAGAAGATAAAATAGACTTTTTCTTTTAAAAAATAATAATAAATACTATAGTGGTCTACTTCAGCAAGGAAGTATTGTTTTTAAATGGTACAGTCAACATACATGACACGTAAGCCTTAAAATGATGGAGTTAATGATAGAGACCTATTGAATATAAAATTGAAAGTTCATGAATTTATTAGAAACTTTTCAAAGTGCAAGGATTAATTAAATTAATAGACTCAACCCTAAAAAAATTCATGCATGGATATCAAGCTTGTAAATTATCAATATGAATATAATGTACCTGCTTAGGCGGACGTCCATAGTCTACTGGATCTCTTCCAGTGATTGTTTCCACTAAAACAACTCCAAAGCTATACACGTCGCTCTTCTCATTCAAAAGTCCCGTGTTTGCATATTCAGGAGCCACATATCTATAATCCAACCGTACCCCACAATCAGAAAAGCACCCAACACATCACTAAAACTAAAAGATTGTACAAGAATATTAATCAATAGAGAAATACCCAAATGTCCCCATAACTCGTGTTGTAACATGAGTCTTCCCAGCATCCATCAACTTTGCTAGCCCAAAGTCTGATACTTTGGCATTGAAATTTTCATCTATAAGTATGTTGCTGGCCTTAATGTCTCGATGTATCACCTTTGGCTCAATGGCTTCGTGTAAGTATGCAAGTCTGTGACATCCCAAAATAATCAACTAGTTAAGACATATACTCTCGATCAAAAAGTGAGATTCAAAATCCCCTACTCATATGTCGTTCAAGTTAATAATAATATTAAAGAGAAAAAAAAAGTACTTCAAACTTTTGCTCACCCTTTGGCTGTCCCGACCATGATCTTCATTCGAGCCTCCCATGTAAGATATCTATTCTGTCCCATTCCTCCATGTAGCCACAGCTCTAAGCTTCCATTGTTTATATACTCATACACCAGCATCCTGAAATTTCAAACAACGGTAAGGAGGATCTCCTACCAACTTTATGATGTGGTCTATTTTTTTATTGGTCTATTTCTATCGTGTTTTAATGGATTCGACTAAAATTCTTAGCAAAAAAATGCACGATATCCAAAAGTTACCGACCAATGTGTAGCTAAGTATTTTTACAAGATTGGTAATTCCTTACTAATTGGACGTAAGAGTCTTCCTCCCCACCATTAAATTTTCTACCCATGTTATCTTGTTTAAAGAAGAAAAACCCCTCTTCTCTATCTTCTCTATTTTTTTTATTAAAATAAATAAGTAAATAAAACATCTCCTTTCTCTTCTTTATCTTTTTTAAAATAAGAAAAAACCTATCTTCTCTCTTCTCTAATTTACTCACTCAATATCAATCAAAAAATTTATTGTGTATCAGCAAATTCTTGATGAAAATTTCTAGTGTTGTGATCCTATAGTCAATTTTTCTGTAATGTTTGCTACAACAACATTTAAGAATATGTGCGACTCATAAAATAAAATAATATATGAGCTAAAGATATATGTCAAATTGTGAATGGAATGAGTAAGTACTAGTAGTACTAGAAATTTTTTCAAATTTCTAGAACAGTAGTTTTCCTGTTGATTGGGCAATAGTAAATTCCTATTGTCCCACCACCAAACTTTTGACAAGTTTTTTTTTTAAAAAAATAGTTAAATTACAAGTTTAGTCCCTAAACTTATAAGATTGTGCATGTATAACATGTCTCCAAACTTTTAAAAAAATGTCTAATAAATCTTTCCGCTTTGTTTAGTCAGTAGGAAGTATCGTACTATTTACAAAACTAATTGAGAGAGAGAGAGAGATACCGTACCTATGAGTCCCTTCAATACAGTATCCCAAAAGACGAACAAGATTCTTATGTCTCACATGCCCAATTGCCTCAACTTCTGCTCTGAATTCCTTCTCTGCTTGGCCCCTAAACAAGAACACAAAGAAAAAAGTTCAATTCTACACTTCAAAATCATTCAAATCAATCCTCTAAGAGTCCACTAGCCAATCCGAGCATAGCTCGGTGTGGATAAGGCACTTATCATTCCAAAAGTCGATGGTTGGATCCCCACTTCACAATTGTTGAACTCAAAAAAGAAAACTTACTGTCCATTAAAAATCTTCTTAACTGCCACTGGTGTCCCATTCAACAAGCACCCTCTATACACAACTCCATACCCTCCTTCTCCAATTAAATTATCCTCTGAGAACAAATTGGTGGCCAAATCCAGCTCCCTCAAAGTAAACCAATACCCCCACCCCAATTGCGACATCTCTGGCAGACCCGACAGTGGCGAAGGAACCGTTGTCGTCGTTGGCGATGTTGAACGTCGGTACATTGTTGTCGTGACGGTGCCCGAGCTGCTGCCTTCATCCCCTGATTGTGATCCAAAGCCATAGCTCAATGGATGAAATAATGATCCTGATTCACTGTTGTAATTGTTGTTGTTGTTGTCCATTTTTTGAATTGTTGTTGGTTTTTTGTGAGTGGTGGTGGTTATGTGAATTGCCTTTATGTCCTTTGAATGAGATGGGATTTGAGTGAGAGGGAATAAGGAGTTGGAGTTTGTGGCTGATGATTTTTTTGACTTCTTGTTGAGTGAGGTTAAACAGAGTGAGAGGATGCAGAGGATTGAGATTATGAATAAGCCTACACCAATTCCAATCACTTCCCATACTTTTAGACCAAATATGCTTGTTTTCTTTGACATCTCTTGGTTTAGATCATTGGCCATGGCTTGTTTCTCTAGATTCCTGTCAATATTGAGAAAAAATTCAGTCTTTCAACACCCATAAAAGTGACAGAGAGAAAAAAAAAAGGTTAGAAAACTAGGCTGTCTTCTAATAACTGTTGGATACAGATTTGAAATCTGTAGGTCCCTAATCATCATTTGATGTAAGTTCGTAACACATTCTGTAATTTCTCTCTCATACCTCCAACGGTATAAAATTACCAACCTCATTGTTTGAGCCTCCTCTGATAATTTCTACTGCTAATGACACAAGTAAATCGACCCTCTTGATTTGACATAATTCAAAAAGTATATATAAAGTACATAAAAAGTTAGCATATAAAATTTTGCCCCACTCTCAACTCAATTGATCACATGGAAATACGAATCAAAGAAACGAGATACCTGCAAGGGTGGTTGTAGTAGATTACAGGGCCAACTTCTGAAATCCCTTTGCCACATCCAAGCATCCTCTAAAGGTATAGAAGCAACCATGGTTGGAATGAAACACAAAATGAATTAGTGAAGACATCACTGAATTGCAGCAGAGAAAAACACTCAGAAAGCTCTGATAGAAAGAAGAAGAAGAAGGTATGAAGAAGTTGTCATCATAATGAAGTGTTTTGAGGCATTTGAGAGTCAAAAAAAAAAAAGAGAAAGGGCAAGAAGAAATAATTTGTTTAAGTCTTCATGGGATTCACTTTGATTGTGGTGATAATGACTTCTCATCAACAATTCATTTTGAAAGGAACAAATCTAGTAGCTAGCTAGGCTTGTTTGTTACTTAGAGGGTAATGTAAATTAAGATGGGATTATTGATTAAAATTCCATATGTTACTTGTATGCTACTTAATTTGCTCATTAGTGTACATACTTTAGGTGGCAACTACCTCACTTTTGACTTTTGCTTTCATTAATTAATCCCATCACTTTGAAAAAGAAGTAATGATTCTATGGACCCATCAAAGCAAGAAGTTTATGGAGCTAATTGGATCCATTATCTACATACAGAATTCATAGAAAAAAAAAGGCTAATTTTGCACCATAATCTCACTGTTAATACAAGATCTTGACTGAGCACACAATCCAAGAACATGTATTGGTCCTCCCCGTATGATCATCGAATAGACTCGATTTAAATTTAAACAAAAGTTGGCATCCAAAGTATGCCTTCAAACACGCTGGCATCATAAGTGAATACTAAAAAAACTAAGGCCTCATTGGATAACCATTTAGATTTTAGTTCTTGGTTTTTTAAAATTGTGATTGTTTTCTCATCATTTCTTTACAATGAACTTCATCTTTTTTAAGAGAACATTTAGGAGTTGTTTGGGACGCTGAGTGAGTTATAATAGTCTGTAGAGTTATATAATTTGTGTTGAGGATGCAGAGTTATTTAGTTTGGGTTATAATAGTCTGTATTTGGATTGTAGAGTACTCTACAGACTATTATAACTCACGCCTCCAAACAGCCCCTTAGATTCTTAATCAAATTCCAAAACTTGGCGTGGTTTTTGAAAATATATGTACAAAGTAGATAACAAAATAAGGAAACTCATAGGTGAAAGTAGTATTTATAGAAGTCTTTTAGAGTGCAATCTTCATATGTATAACGAAAGCTATATTCTTCATACAAAAAAAAACAACTCTATTAAAAGTAAACCTCTAATTTTCTTTTTAAGTTCAACATGTGGGATGATAGAATTTAGAATAGATCCTTCAAATTTTCCAACACTATTAATATTTACGAAAGAATTTTCAGCAAATCAAATAATAATAACATTTAAAAAGAACAAAAAAGTGGTATAAATACAATACTTGCAAACGAAAGAAAGGGCAGTTAGATCATAATTATTTGATTGTAAATGAAAATTAAAATTGGGTTTGAGTGAACAGTATAGCTTTAGTTGGTTCTAATTGCTAGTCCATAAGGGTTAGTGGTTAATACTTAAAATCAGCCAACGGATATGGTTGGTGGATGTCTAATTGTGTCCCATTTCCCTCAATGAAATGTTTTATTTTTCAATTTAAATCATTCATTCCTGCAATGATTTGAAAAGAACATTGAATTTGCCAAAGCAAGCATAGCTAGCTCAATGATAATTGGCATGTACTCTAGACCACTGATAATTGACATGTACTCAACTCAACTCAGTGCGCCAAACGTCTCTTTAGTCGTGGAACTCAAAAAAAAAAAAAAGAATTTGGTTATTTATTGCTCAGATCAAAGATATTAATGGGGCTTTTGGGGTCATTGCCATGGTTTGATTAGATATCACAACAGTCTTCTGTACTCTCTCTTTCTTAAAGTCACCATCAAAATCATCACAACCACAGCCCCATCTCTACTTGTTAGTATCTCTCCATTTCTTTTTTTCTGTTTTCTTTTTCAATGATTTTTCTAAACCCCTAACTAGTTGTGCAAAATCATTTTACGTGATTTGAGGATTCCTATAGTTCGAGTTGGGGGAGGCTGCAAGGAGATAAAGGTGTGTACTGTTACATTCAAATAGATGTAACGTTGACTAGACTTGATGTAATTGTCTTGATTTTGAAATTGTCCTTGTCGATGTTATATCATTGATTGTGTATGTTTAAAGAATAATTGCTTGAGGTTATATATCAATAATGCATTTGTAACAAACTCATATAATTCATGAGAGAACTCGTTCGCGTTGGTCTTCTTTGGAAGATCTATAATTTGGTAGCAAATAAAAGGGTAGTGTCGAGCTTGTTATGATGTTATTGCACGATTTTGGGTGAAAAACTAGCTAGATGACCAGGTTGACGTTAGCTTAATCGGAGGTGAGGTGGCAACATTGGAGGTAGTGATGGAGAATGTGATAGAAGGTTACCTACAAAACAAGAAATGCTAGGAATCATTGTGGTGTTTGCCAAATACACTTTGATGTTCAAAACAGTCAAAGTCTCAAATTTACTAGAGTTTCTATTTAATTAAGATCTATTCTTCATTTTCATATATATATATATATATATTTAAATCCTTAATACAGTTATGTGTATACTATATTTAATTTCATGATATAAAATTTTTTTATATTAAATATTGTTAAAAATTAATGGTTAAATAAATAAAACAATAATAATACTTAACTTTAACATAAAAGTATACGGGATTTTAATATATTTATTGATTTTTAGTTAATTTTTAATAAAAATAATTTTTTTAAAAAAAAGAAAAATGGAGATTTTTTTCCATAATGGGATGAAAAATTTCTACGAGAACGGAGATGGGGAGTGCATCCCTAACCCTATCCCACCCCGTTGCCATCCCTACTTGTCAAAGTGAGCATAGTTTAGTAGTAATTGGCATGTATTCTCGATCAAGGGATCAGAGATTCAAAACCTTCCACCTCCAAATGTTGTTGAACTCAAATATAGATATATATATATGTATATGTATATATATATAGTTTGTGCTTCCCAAGTAGTAATCAATCACTATTGACTCAATAAAACATTACAAAGTCAATAAGATATTACAATGCTATGAGTGGCCGCAATGCGTTGCTAGCCTATAGGATAGGTGAATGCTACAAACAAAATATAGTGACATCAAACTCCTAATATAACCTCACTAAGCCTCGCACTTTATCAGATTTGTTTGAGTGTTAGAATACAACCCACCTTGTTTGAGGGTAATGACTAGAAATAGCACAAAATGTTTTCCTGTTTATATAAATAGTCTCTTTTTAAGAACCTTATTTTCCATATAGCACTTTTCAGTCTCTTTCCAGCCGGGATCGTCACCAGGAAATGACAAAAAAAAAAAAAAAAAGTTTTCTTCATCTTCTCCTTCCCATTCTCTTCTTTAAACCACTAGCTAGCCTATTGATGAATCCCCGACTAAGATATTGATGAATTCCGACTGGAAAAGTTTGACGAATCCAACAAAAACCTAAACAAAATCCATAAGCTTCTCTCTGTGCTTTTTCCAGTGCTTTTTTGGTGGCGATCTCCGAGACGGACTTTGAGAAAAAAAAAACTGGTGTCGATCTCGGAGATCACTACCGAAATAGGGGCACCGAATTTTTCTATCTTTTTCAATGTCAGTCTCGGAGATTACCACCAAAAACACTGGAAAGGAGAAGATGAAGAAAACATTTTTTTGTCATTTTCCAGTGACAATCTCAATTAGGAAAAGACCGGAAAGTGCTATTGAAACAAGGTGTTCAAAACAGAGCTATTTATGTAAAACCCAAAACTTTTTGAGCTAGTTCTAGCAATTACCCCCTTGTTTGATTGGGTTATGCACCTAGTGGTCTCACTTTGTTGGATATGTATTGTTTTCTCATCTTACCTAGTCAAGCCACAACCCTTTTGTTATTACCTTACAGTCTCACCTGATTAATCTACAAACCACTGGATCTCACCTAGTTAGGTGATGATCCACTTGAATTAGGCCTTATCAAGCAACAACCTACCTTGTATAATCTTGCAAAAAAAAAATTTTAATTAAATTAAAATCTCACCCATAAGGCCATAACAAGTGGGTTTTTTTTTTTTTTTTTTTTGTACTTTCATGTGGGCCTTATTTAATTGTTAAACCTGATAGAAAATAGATGGGAATATTAGAATGTTGATGAGGATAGTCGGTTGCTGAAAATTTGAAAAATTGATGTTGAAAGCTGAAACAAACAAGGCAATTAAAAAGAGGAAATGGTTTTGTTTGGTTGAAATTTCGCTCTGTCGGCCAATACGTAATTTCCACACCAAATCATCTAAATTCCCTTTTGAATTTATGAGTTTTAAGATGTGATGTGGTTTTACATTTCAAAACAAAATCAGAACAAGAACAAAACCCCATTCAAAAGCGCTTCCTTCTCTTCTACATATAAATACAGAATCACTTCCTGTGATTTTGACAATTATGCCACTGTCACTGCAAATCTTTAACATCTTAGGATACAGATTTTCTAGTCTAATCATTCATTCTTCTACCTTTTCCTAGAGCTAAATGGAGAACAAGGGCAAAATTCTCCTCTACCATGCTGCTTCCTACACTGTAACAAAGCCCTCCAAAATGACTCCTACCCATACTGCTACTACTATACATTCTAATGATTTACTTCATCGCTTCGAAAATACTACCAGTATCAACATCGACATCGAAACCACGACCTTGAACCCTGAGGTTTCCCAAAATTTCTGTTTTTCAACATCTGCAGCAGGACCAGCTCCGCCTTGTTTTCCTGCCAACTGCTCTCTCAGTTCCTTTATGGCTTTCTCCCGTCGCTCTCCAATCTGTTACGAACCAAATGCAGTTTAATTTCATCTATAAGACCCTACTTCAATAATAGAAACTTGTACATTATCTTTGGATGAGGGTGAGGAAGCCAGTTTTTCAGCATTGGTTTTATGGTCTTGGCCATGAAAGGCAGGTGGGTCCAAAAAAATAGCCCACCTTCCTCTCTTATTGTAGAGCCAGTGATCTAAATCATTGACTCCAAAAAAAATTTATCAACTAATTTATGTTCAATGTAAGTCTTGTCTACAAACTATCAAATTCTAAACTAGTTAAGTGCTTACTCTTTGAAGCTTCCGTGTCTGAGTGCGAGCTTCTTGCAGACAGAATTCCAGCTTCAACACCCTCTTTTTCAGTTCTTGGTCGGCTCGTCGTTGTTTCTCTAACTGTTGATAACAAAATCAAATTATATAAATGAATACACAAACAATACGAGAAAGTACACTATACACAGGATAGCCAAGGAAGTTTGCATACTTGTGATTCCAACTCCTTGGTTTTAAGCTTCCAGTGAGCAGACATCATCTTGATTTCATTTTTCAGTTTCGCTATCTCTTCATCTTTTGCAATCAACAACCTGTTGATCTTCACGACATTTTTGGGAGAAACCTCATCTAATATCTTCCTCAATTCACAATCCTTACTCACACCAGATTTGGCTAGAGCTTCCATAATATCATGCTCAACTCTCATCACTTCATCCTTCAGTTGCTTCTGGGAAGATTCCCTTGCCTGGAGATCTTTCTGCAGATTGTCCAGTTGTTCTCCCAACCTTTTTACACGATCTTCGTGCTCTTTTAAAGAAGTGTTCTTTTCGTCCAATTCCTTCAAAAGCGCTAAACACTGGTTCTGTGCTGATTGAGCGGATGCAGCACTTGCATCAGCAGTTGCTTGAGTGGCGACAAGCTGTAATCTCAGCCCATCCAACTCATGGAGATACTGCATTGAACAACATATCAGTAACGTGTATCAATAACACCTTCACGAATTTAAATAAGCCAACAAAATCTAAGAAGCTAAAATCGAGTGCTGGGTTATAATGCATGAAAGAACTCCTATGAAGGTAATAGAGAAGCGGTTAATTCATTGCAAAAAAATTAAGGAAGAAATTATAAACCAGTTCCCTCAAGAAAAGGCATTGTCTGGTTGTTTGTTACAATGCTTATTCAGGTAGCATTAGTCACATTTCTGCTGCTACTAAGACACTAACAAAGTCTACAACAAACTCATTATTATTAATTTCCAAATTTTACAAGAAGATCAAAATATCTTTATATCTTGAAAATGAAACCTATACTAATCTCATAATGATATCTGTACTCCTTAGATTGCAAGGTACCAGAAACGAAGACCAAATCAGCCATGTCAAGGGTATAACATTCCTTACGACATTAGGATTGAAATGAGATTTAATAACAAACGTAAGGATTGAAATGAGACATGCTCACCATATGGAGCAACCAATGAAAATTTCAAATTTTAAAAAGAAATTTTATTTTTCTTCTTCCAAGAGAGCATAAGGTCTACCTTCCATTTCCCAAAAAGAATCAAAAATCAATTTTTACCCTAAACTATCAATTTCATCAAATTAGACCCTAAACTTAGACAAGTGTTACAATTTTTGCCCTCTATTCAAATTTTGCTAATTCAACCACTAATTTTAACCAAAAAAAATAATGTAAAAAACTCCAAAAACTCGTCAAGTTTTGCAAAGAGTTAAATTTGATTAGTGCAAAAAAATTGACCATTAGATAACTCCATCAAAACTTACACATTTCACAAAAAAAAAAAAAAAAAAAAAAAAAAAAAAGAAACTCTAATGTTGGTTTTGCCTAAAACCTACCAATTTCATACCAAATATATGTTTTATAATTCATTAGATGTACGTGAGAATAGTTTTTTCAATGATTCTTCAAATGGAAACCTACCATAAGGTCAAAAACTTTTTAAAGTTTAAGATGAAAATTGCAACATTTATCCAAGTTTAAGGTGCGATTTGATGAAATTGAAAGTTTAGGGTAAAAATTGATATACCTTTGCCAAGTTCAAGGTTAAAATTGATATTTTCTAAAAAAATGATAATAAAAGGAATTTGATCAACTATGAAGCCATCTTAAAAGATGGAAAAAGAACAAAACGGTTCAGCAGTCATAAGATAGGCAAAGAAAGAAAGAAACAAATAGAGATCCTTGTATTAAATATTGTCTATCAAAACTTGAAATAAATAGTTAATTTGGCAACACAAAGTTCCATTAAAGGGAGGGGACCCCAAAGGAATAGCTTAGAAACTAGAAAACGACTGAGCTTCATAAAAGCCCGATTTTCTTCTTCACTCATGAAGGAAAGAATAAATGAAAAATCTATTCACTATCCTATGCCTATCTATATCAAAAAAAAATTATTTAAAAGAAAAACAGTACAACACCTAATTTGCACATGTAAATCCTAGAAGAAGAAAAGTGAAAAAAAAAAACAAAACTTGTCGCACATTCAGCAAAAAATTTACTCATCTGTTACAGGATAAGATTGTTTTAAGAAATTAAGGATTGATAATTAATTAATCTTTTCCTAATTCCAACTCAAGATATATGTGCTCTGTGATATAACTCCTTTCTCTCAAAAAGGAATTGACAATGAGTCCATTCAATCACTTTTCATTAGTAATGATAAATAGAAATTGATAGATTCATATCTTCCCACTTACTAACTAACTGCATATTCAAATCAAACAATTATTTGAATTCAAGTAATGGGAGGGAAATAATAATAAAGTAACAAAATAGTACTTTTCCAACTTTCTTCCCATTAAAGAAGGAAGGAGGAAAACAGAGAGTGCAAAAGAAAAAGGCATTAAGGGAGATGAGGCTTAGATGTTTGGCCTTTTGGGAACTTTATAACCACAAACTGACCCATGAGAAAAAGTAAAGCAATCACAAGCAGAGTATGATAACCTAAAGCAACAATCAATAAACAATACAACTTCAAATGATCTGCCCAAGTCAATCATTTAAATCTAAATCCTACCAAAAGGAAGAAAAATGAAAAATTCTATAAGAAACAGAGTTGGGAGTGGGACCTTGGTGGCAGTAGTTGCAGAAGCCTTGAGCTGTTCATCCCTTTCATCCAATTCCACATGCAATCTCCCAATTTCTTGTTCCATAGTCTTAGCCTTAGTCTCTGCTTCCTGAAAAAACACCTCAAAAAATCACTCAAACTCGAACTCCCATCAAAAACCCCCACAAGGAAAAAACGCCCAAAAAGTGATTTATTGAGTCGAAAGCTTGAAAGATAGACAATAAGATAGAAAAAAAAAAGATTGCCCAAGAATCTCAAAACATCCAAAATCACATGCCTGCCTCGTTTGAGCCTCTTTAGCAAACGATTCTTCCTGAGAAGAAAGGCGATTTCGAGCCTCCTTCAACTCCGCCGCCAACGACACGACATTTCTCCTAAAGCTCTGCTTCTTCTCATTCAAATCCTTCAGCAATGGATCAACCTCTCGAGCAGGACTTGATGATGGCAGCAAAGAAAACTTCTCTGGAACAGACATCGGTAGAACAAGATTTGGATCCAAAAGCACCAAGAAATTCTCCTTTCAAGATATATCTATACAAGTTCATCCAAGGAATTTTGCAGTCTCTCAGAGGCCCGCAATAAGTGGTCTCACGAGGTTGCGGTGTGAAACCTAAAGTGATGCATCTGCATGTGGGAGAGGGTAGTTGCGTGCATTTAATAAAAAAGGTCGACGAAGGAAATAAAATTATCTAAAGAGAATAAAGAAATTAAATGATTGAAACTCGTAATTACTACACAAGTTTGACGAAATTTCACTCAAATTTTCAACAGAGCTTTAAAACCCATATTTAATTACATCCTAGAAGACAAACCCAGAATTTTCTCGGGAAAGCTCGGTCCAACAAATCAGTCAAACATCAAGCGAATATGAATGTCCATAACCCCACAATGACTTTTCTCCCAAAAAAACAAACCCATAATCAGAAATTCAGATATCAATCGAGATTACAGAGAAAAACAGATAGTGAGATCACCATTTTTGAAGCGGAAATGAGAGATTCCAAGAGTTGCATTCGAAAACGAAAATGATCCTTGAGTATTTCGAAGTGGGATTGTCGTCTAGTTGAAGAAGCAGTATCAGTAGCCAAGTGGTGGGTTGTTGTTCTTCTTCTTCTTCTTTTTCTTCTTCACTTGTGTAGTAAGATTAAGGATTAGGGTAGTGATTCAGTCGCCATTTTTTATGATCTTTACAGACAGTGGGGGAGTGAATTTCGGGAACCCATTTGATTTGTTTAATTGGGTTTTTTGAATTGGAAGGATTTGAAATGAAATTTGCTTTTTGTCATTATTGGGGTTTGAATCGAATAGACGGACAGAAGAGGCCGACAGCAAAGCAACTGAGTGGATTCAGGTTCGGGTTGAAAATCCCCGAGCCTCGGGTTCGGGAAAGCTGACGAATTTCAAAGCTGAGATTTGTGTGGTTCGTGAGTTTGATTCGAGTGGGGAAGCGCGGCAAAATTCCAAACCAAATTTTTGGCTCTCATTGCTGCACGCTACACCTTGGGTCATGGGCTTGGCCATCATCTTAAGGCTTGGGTTGATTTCATGTGGGTTTCGCTTAAGATGTCGAACTCCTTTTTGTCCTGGAAATTGGTCGAGTTTCAAAAATTTTCTAGTATTACGGGAGTACTTATTTCTTTTATTCATATTATAGTTGTCTTTAAAAATGATTCTATAATGCTAGTGAACTCCAACTCATTTTTAAAATGATATTTCGTAGCAAACAGTGAATAGAAAAAATATTCATACTCCCGTAGTACCAAAAAATTTCTCGAACAAGCTTAGAGTTTGTTGGAAAAATTCATGGATTTCAACAATAATCTAAATTCGCTCTTCCCAAACTCCACTTCTCCACATGGGTTTGTTTTTAGAATATTGCAACACATGGTAAAGTGAGAGGATTCGAACGTATAACCTATTAAAAAAAGTAAAGATACCTTAACTGCTAAACTATACTCATGTTGGCTTCCATACATAGTTTTTTTTTAAGGACAATACTTTCCTACACATCAATTAGTAGAAGACTCGAGAGACTTTTTAGTATGGTGTATTTTCATTGGTCTATATTTACGGCATTTAATATAACGTGGGTCTCACTAAAATTTTATTTTTTTTCTTAAACGTAGACTTGATAAAAATGCACTCAACACAATTTTTTTTTATTTTGAGTTTCTTAGGCCCTCCATTTAAACCTCAACGTGTCTTCCTTTCCCAACCAATCATCAACTAGTAACAAAGGTTATGGATGTTTTGATAATTGAATTATATTTTAACTTAGTTAGAGAACTTTTTAAGTCGGTATCTTGTTTTTTAAAATTTTTACATGTATCAATATATAATTTGGTCCTAAGAGTATACAAATCATATTTTATTATCGTCTTTTATATTTAAAAATTTTTATTTTATTATTAAGGTCTTTGCATAAATATCCATCTTAGATATTAAACTTTTTTTAAAAAAAAAAAGTTTGATATGACATGACTTTTGTTATATTAATTTAAAAATGAATGACGTAATCGGTACTTCATACAAAATATTATTTATGAGTCTTAGGTTTCTTAATATTTTTAGGTGTCTTCCTTTATTTGAGCTTGAAGTAATTATGCAAGATTTCTTTTAGTACAACAAATGTGAAAGTATGAAAATTTGAACCTCCAGCCCTCAAGTCTAAAAGTTCACATTTTTTTCATTAATGCAAACTTAAGTATAATTGAAAAATCTCACAAGGCAACCCACCCCACCTTATAACATTCTGTTGTCAAAAAAATCCAGAGAATTTTAATATTCTAGATAAATAGCTATCATTAAATTTTAACCTATCAACTCGAGTCCATCATCACCAAAAGTCACCCATCTCAACCTTCAAACAGCAGCAACACTATCTCTCGTTGTCAGCTTCTGCTGGAAGTTGACAAATCAGATTGTTCAGTACAATATTCAAGGAAATGTATGAACCTCAGTTGATGAATCCTTCTTTTATAAGTCTCACAATTCACTGTTCCCTATGAACACTGAGATAAAAATAGTTTCTAAACTTTGCATTGAATTAATTTCATCAACAACTAAAGAATGAGATCTCACAACATCAGCAGGAAAAGTGAACAAGGGAATTAGATTATATATGAAACTGCAATTCACCAAAATCTGCAGTCTTTTAGGATGGAGGATACAAAAGCACTTGCTGCATGGAAACTCCAGAACTCGAAAACTACTAAAGTCACAGTCCAGTCTACACCATATGGCCTTTACTTGTATGATGAAAACACGGTACTTCATTCGATAGTTAAGAGTCGAAAGCACGAGATTCGAACATGTACAAGAACTATGCTTATCATAAACCCTGATACACAGGTTAAGAAGTTGTCCTCTAGGACTTTCATTTCAAGTCATTAAAATGATAATGACATTATTTTCTGCTTTGGTGCATCCACCTTTGAAGTGTTTGGGGGGTGTGCCCATGGTACCGAAACCATGGCTGTGCAGCAGAGGAAGAACCACCGCGTGCCGCTTTCATAAGCCTTGCTGTATGGGCAGAGAGATTGAAAACTACACGTCAATGGCAGCTTTCAAGTCCGAGACATATTCAATCCATACATCTTCATTATATGATCAGCATAGAGAAATAGCAAACTGAAAGATATAAATGTTTGTGCATTTCGTCACAGCATATATGATGCAAAAAGTACAGGAGAAATTGTATTTACCATCTTACATGTTCGATAGCAGAAGTATTTTATTTATCAGTTGAAGAACCACAGGAAAGTTAGTAGCAATATACGAGAAGCTTTATCGCAACATTGACTCTCACTCGAACACTAAACCAAAGATGCAAGACTTTTCAATGTAACTGTTCAGAAAAATACTACACGATCTATTGTTAGAAAATTTTAATACATCTGGTTATTCCCATCACCTTCTACTCTCAATTCAGACAGAAGACTGTATCTTAAAAAACAATTCTTTTTTTATTTGATAAGAAGCCGAGCTTTCATTGAGTAAAAATGAAAGAATACAAGGGCATCTAAAAAAACAAGGCCAGAGAGGAAACCCAACTACAGAAAGGAGTTCTAGTCAAGTAAAATGAGACCAAGTGGATAACTACAAAAGAGCTTAGAAACCGAAGCCCAGAGAGAAACATAGAATCTAACGGTGGACCAGACCTCACCGTGGTCTCTCTCAACCCCTCTAAAGATTCTATTATTCCTCTACCCCGCAAACCCCAAACAACTGCACAAATTCTGTTTCCAATTACTTTTTTACAATTAGTTTTTGGAGGAATTAAAGTTAGAATGCACTTAAAGGCACCAGTTTATCATCATTTATTAACTACAAATGTGAAAGGAAAAAAAGGGGGGAAGAAAGATTTAAAACTAAGAAAAATTGTTCTTGCACCCAACTGTTGCATTTGAAAAACTATTTTTAGAAAACACAATAAATGAGGGGCTCCGTCTGAAAGTTGTGTTTTGAAACCACCACCTGTTTTTAAGAACAAAAAGTCCGACAAAAACATGTTAGGTCGACTAATTTTAAAAGATCATGTTCCTTTTTTATTCTGTGTCTCAGAGGTAGTCTGTTTTTTTATAATAGCTAAAGTTGTCCTTCCGAAAATCATTATTCTTAAAATTAGTTTTTAAAATCTATTTTGCAAAATAAGCAGCCAAACGGATCTCGAGCTTTTTGAATCACAAAACTACTTCCTGTATTAAAAGAAAGTAATAGTTTCTACACTCAACTATCAAACAAGCTGATATGAGTAATGCCAAGCCACGAGTGGGCTTCACATATTCAAGAGAAAATACAAGAGGATACAAGAGAAAAGGCAAGAGGGGCTACAGAGTAGAGTAAGAAGGGTAAGGGTAGGGACTCCATAGATCATTTTGTGATACAGACAAATTATAACTTTTTTTATAAGGATAATCATGTATGCTGTTGAAGGGTAGTCTGTGATTGTATAGTCTAGAGAATAGAATTTCTCAGAAGGGAGAGTACGAACCCTCTCGAATGCCAAGGTATGGCTTATGCTGTTTTGATATCTCAATATCAGATAGAAGTCTGTTCATTTTGACTACATCACAAGCCTTATTTCTTCACCCACTAAAATTAATGTTCCGACCATAAAAAAACTCAGGCATATTTAAGAAATTGGATAGATGCTGCTGCTACTTGTTATTAGACAACTAACTAATTCCTTAGAGAAAATATATTCAAACAAAAATTGCACTTGCAGTTGCAACTACCAACACAAAAGAAATGTTTCTAAATTTGACGCCTAATTTAATTAAATTCTGGGACTATAAGAATTTTCTTTCCCAATTATTGTAAATCAACCTGTTGGATTCATTCATACCACAGGTGGGACATAAAAGATCTCAAAATAACATGAAGAGACTAAAAACTTAATGTACATTAGAAAAAGATACATCTACAGTCCTCTAGGCTTTGACCAGACTTAAGTAGGCCCCATAAACTTGCCTTCTGTTTCTGTATGACTAAGTCATCCTTAAACTATGATTATTGAAAAAGAAATGGATCTATCAATAACGAAGGGAGACACTTCTCTCTCAAAAACAGAGCCCTCTACATTATTCCCAGTCCCTGTCAATAAAATATTCACACATGAAATCCTTCTCCACAGAGAGGACTCCATGAGATGCAAGGTTCTTCACTAAACTCTGTAAAGAATAAACTCCTAAAGGAAGGATCCAATTTCAAAGCTCTGCGTCATCAGGCACAAAGTTTTGGGAGCATACATAAAATCAAGTCAAAATCCAAGAAAGTTCCTCATTTATCTCTAGTCCACATCCCTCTAAAGTCTAAACCAATATTCATAATTGATGATACTAGCACTAGCCCTCTCATGAACCAGATCCATTATCCAATAATTATGAAAAAGACGATAGAGGAGGTTTAAACATAATAATATAATCATGGATGAGTGTCACTTCAAGATTGGCTGCATAACTAAGAGTAAGGTGCGTAATATAATGAGTGTTCTAACCATATATTCATGCAAGATTTGGCGAGACTTTGACATTGGCAATCATCAAATTACATACAGCAAGCATAAGAACAGAGAGTTGGGCAACTTCAATTTCCCTTTATCCTTATAAGATCCCTTGTAATAATAACTGCCTAAATTACATTAACCATATTCATTGAAGCGAAAGAAGCCATACCTCCTCAGTCCTCATTTGGAGAGTTGAGCACAGGTGAAGCCGGCTCGCACAAGTTCGTTGATTCCATCTCTAAACTTGACATAATCTTCAAATTTGTTGTACACTTGATGAGAAATTCGTGCATACCCTGTTACAGGGGCAGTTTCCCCCTTTCTCGGAGCACAGTAATATATCGGGACTTCAACTCTAAATTCTTCCCTCAAATGCGTTCTCAACTTCAGAGTTTCAGATTCACTAGAGATGCCCAAACATGAAGGCAGCCCCACCATGACCATACTTGCACACATGTTCGGTGGGCAACCAAGATGCGTCTTCCACGATTCTGCCAACATCGCCCCCATCTTAACAACAGCCTCATGATTCCGTTTTTTGATTCCCTTAATCCCATCTTCAAACCTATTAACAAACTTCAAAACCGAAGGCACTACCAACTGAGCACTGTAATCCCTGGTTCCAATCCAAGCACTTTCTATGGCCAACCCATTACCATACTCATGAGAAACAACAGGATGATGTAAATCAGAAAGACTTGGGGACCTCCTAGAATACAAGAAAGCAATTGAAGGTGGACAAAAGAACCACTTATGCAAATTACTAGTGTAATAATCAGCACCAATCTCTTGCATGTCAATATCAGTACACCCAATAGCATGAGCAGCATCAACAAAAACTTGGTCAACACCCTCTTCCCTACAAATCTTAACCAACTCCTTAACCGGAATAACCACACAAGGCATCGATGTAATATGGTCAATCACAGCCAAACGAACTTTCCTACCGTTAGCCTTTCCTCTCTCCAAGGCCTTACGAAATTCACATATAATTTCATCATTAGACTCAACAGGAAAAGGCAATTGAACCTCAATTACATACCCACCAGCTCGAGAAACATACGCCTCTATCGACTTCTTCACAGCACCATACGCATAGTGAAGCATAACCGCAGCATCACCCTTCTCGAATCTCCCCTCGGCAAAATCCCTAGCGATTTTCTGCAGAACAATAGCAGCCGCAGTGGTGGCGTTATCAACAATAGACACTTCATCAATATGCTCGGCATTGATGAGGTCCTTGATTATAGTTCTCGATTCAAGAATCCCCTTCTTGAGCTCGTTGAAGTAGAAGTAATCAGGCTGACGAAGAAACTTGAGCTGCCATTGTTGTTGAGCAGAGATGACAGAAGAAGGGCAACAGCCGAAGCTGCCGTTGTTGATCCGAGCAACAGAAGGGTCATGGTGGGCAAACTCGGATTGAATTTCTGAGTCAGAAATGGAAGTGGGAGCGATTTTGGGCTTCTTGGGCAAGTGGGTATTGGCTTCACCGTTGAGATGAGGGGTAGAATCGGGTTGGAGACGCGTTTCTTCACAGTGGGAAGCCATTAAAGGAAGATGGGTGAGCAGAATTTAGGGTTAAGAGTGATGGGTGAAACTGAAATTGAAGGAAAAGGAGAAAGGTAAAGAGCCAGAGCGAGAGAAACGGGCAAATGGGACGAAGAAAGAGAGAAAAATGCGATAAGAGGGGGGTTTGGAAAATGTTAAGGGGAATGAAGAGAAAATATAGACAAGTGGGTTTGTACAGTACTACAACAGAGAGAGAGATGGAAAGAAAGGAGAGAGAGAGAGATTTTGCCGTCCTCCATTAACAGAGTAAACTAGTCAAGTGGCGCTGTTTTAGCTTTTGCTCCTTTATCATATCCACCCACATTGACGCAATAGGGGATCTAGGTATCTAGGTAATTAGTGGTTGAATTCGAATTAATCTCCACCTTTTGAAAAATTTTGTTTTGACTTTTTAAATTTTGAAATTGTTCTTAAAAAATAGTTATAAGTTTAGTCCATAAATTTTAAAACTGATGTCTATTTAATCTCTGAACTTACAAAAGTATCTAATAAGTCTCTAAACTTTTAATTTTGTGTCTAATAGGCTCTGTACTTTCAATTTTATGTCTAATAAATTCCTAAAAATTTGAAATTTTTAAAAATCAATTGATCTATTATATATAAATTTTAAATTTATGTCTAATAGAACCCTAAATTTTCAATTTTATCTAGTAGTTTTTAGTTTTTAAAAGTTTCAAAAGTTCAAGGACTAAATTTGTAATTTTGAAAGTTCAAGAACCAAATAGACACAAATCTCAGAGTTCATGGACTAAATTTGTAATGTAAGCTAAAAAAAATTGTTGGAGAATTTAATGGTTATTATAGTGATGGTTGGAAATTGACACAACAACTGATGTGTAAGAGTTGGAAGGTATACGTGATATCATTTATAACATAATTCATGTAAATTGATGTGACAACTGATGTGTAAAAATTGATTACGTGAACAATGTTATAAATGATGTCAATGATATCTTTTAAGTTGAAATGAATGGTAACAACGATCTTAAGCTTCGATATAGTTGGCATTGAGTTGTAAATGATGTTGCATGTGCTTCTTAATTTTACATATTAGTTGTTGTGTCGATTTTTGTCCGCCATTTTAGAGGAAAAAAAACTTTTCAAAGTTTAGGGATATAATTGAAATCTACCTCAGCATAGTTTAAGGGTAATTTGTATAATCTAGCCTTAATTGGTTAAATTATAAAGTTAGTTTGTGAACTTTGATGGTCAAGTCTACTCGTCAAAAACGCAATTTGTTGACCATCAAAGTTTACAAACTAACTTTGTTGACCACCATTGTTTTTTTTTTTTTTTTACAAGTAAGAGAAATTCTCTTACTGATCACTATTGTGTTTTTGACGAGTAAAAGAGATTCCCTTATTAGTTATTGATCACCATTGTGTTTTTGACAACAGAGAAGTGTATTAAGGGAGAGAGGAATTTTTTTTTTCTTTTTTCAAGAAAAATGAACGGTTGTCAATTTCCCTCGTGCTGATAATTAGGAGGTAAACTTTATTCGAATTAGACTAGCTAAAGAAAATGAGATAAAATAAGATGGGTAGAATTTCCTTTTTGTTAATCGTGAGTGTTTATACTAATTTACATGTATTTCGACGAATTTCATGAGTCAATTGTTTGAACTCATCTTGTTTGGTCGATAACAAACTTGTAAGGTTTTAGTATTGAAACTTTTACAGTGTGAGGAATGTAACTCCAAAGAATTTGGTTGTGAAGCATCTCAATAGATTTTAATATCATAGGTAGGAAAACCACTAGTCCACTGTGAGATTTGAAGTTGGCACCATGACGGAGCAAGCAAGCAAAATACTTTCTTTCTTTCTTCTTTCTTTCTTCTTCTTCTTTTTCTTCTTCTTTTTTTTTTTTTTTGTTGGTTTTGTCTTGTCAACTTACCTTTATTTATTTATTTTTATCTTCATTCAATCAACATATTATAACAACAATTATATACAATTGTGTTGATGGCAAAAACTTCTAAAAGTCAAAACCAAAAATTTTGTGATAAAATTGAAAAAAATTAGAATCTCCCAAACTAAATAGATGTAATCAACCAAGTTTAGGGGACTAATTTTATAATTTTATCAAATGGATTCTCTCAAATAAATAGTTAGGTCAAATTATTTCTAGGAAGATATTTTTTTGAATTTATTCACTTCAGCTATGCTCGAATTGGCATTATGATTATAATGTCAAATGCACACTATTTAGGTCAAGTTCTTTCTTCTTTTTTTTTTTTAAAAAAAAATCCCCAAATATACATACATACATACATACATGGGTTTGGTTAGAGAAAGTGTAAGGGGGCGTTTGGCCCATGGTTTTTGGTTGGGATGGTTTTGAGTTCTAAACTCAAAACCATGTTTGGCACAAGGTGTTCAAAACCATTGGTTTTGAAACACAACCACATGGGTTACAACAGTGCAACCTCATGGGGTTTGTGCCATATTTTCCTCTTCTATTTGTTGTTTTTCATTTCCAGCAACCACTCCGACAACAACTTCAACAACCACTGACAACGACAACTCCGATGACCACACCAGCGACCTGACCACCGCTAACTATTATCTTCAGCGACCACTGCGATGAAAACTCTAGAGACCAGTATGACGACCAACCCTGCGACTCGACCAACCCAATAACTTGACACCCCAATGACACAACCACCCTGACAACCCAACTTGCCCGAACCACCAACAACGACCATCTGACAACCATTCCGACCACCCAACTATCCGACAACTATAGTTGACGACCACCCTGAAAACCTAACCATCTAGCAACCACTGCCAACAACTACCTAGTGACCACTCCGATAACCTGACCACCCTAGTAACCCAACCATCCTGATGACTACTTCGGCGATTACCCCGACGACTTGACAACCCAACCACCCAAAACCACCGTTGACGACCACCTGGTGAGCACCCTAGCAACTTGACCACCCAACAACCCGACCACTTTAGCAATCCAACCACCCGACAACTACTGCCAAAAACCACCCAATGACCACTCCGGCAGCCTAGCCACCGTGCAACCACCACCCGCGACCACCTCAACAGCCCAACCACCCCATCAACCCAACCACTCCAATGATCACCTCAACGACCCAACCGCCTAGTCAATTTTTTAAAAGGTTAAAATAAAACTAAAAATTACTACTAAACAAATTTTTTAACCCATTATATTTGAAATAGGTTACAAAATATTGTGCAAAATAGAGTTTCTAATAGTTTAATTTCTAAACTAAAATTCAAATTTTATAACTCATTTATCCTTGAAATAGATTTCAAAATAGAAATTTTGTTTAAATTCCATAATTTCTTAAATAAACCTCCAATATTTTAATTTTTAAGATAGAGTTCTAAAAATAGGTTTATGAATACTTTGTAAAATAGAGTTTTAAATTTTCTAATTTCTTAGATAGACTTCCAATTTTTTTAATTTCTAAAATAGAGTTCCAAAAATAGATTTTCTGAATCATTTGTGAAATAGAGTTTTAGATTCCCTAATTTATTAAATAGACTTCCAATTTTTTAATTTCTAAAATAGTTTTCTAAAGATTTTGTGAAATATAGTTTTAAATTCTCTAATTTCTTAAATAGACTTCCAATTTTTTTAATTTCTAAAATAGAGTTTGATAACTCTTCAATAGAAGAGCCTATTTAAAAATCTCTTATTAAACTTGCTTGTTTAACTGCTTTTGGTGATTTTTGTTGTTAAAGCCCTAAGTTCTGTATGTGTTTACTGTTAAAAGTGAATTCTTTTAAGCTGTGAATATGGTCTTCTTTTGGCTAAGACATGGGCTTAATTTATTGAACTTTTCTTCAGGTGAAAAGCTTTGAAAACAATGTTGGGATATGAATTTGGGGAGATAAGCAAAAATCCTTGCTGAAACATCTCTTTATTAAAAAAAAAACCACTTGATTCACACGTGCAAGAAAATTCATTAATTGAGTTGTCCAAAAGTGGAGCCATCTATACTTAAGTGGACCAATGGGAGGCTATCTATGCATCAGAATTGTTCGATCAGTCATGAATTCAAGGCTTCGAATGAGGTATTTAGAGGAGACACTTTGGATGGAGAAAGAAAGTTGGAAAAGGAAGGAAGCTATGGAAAGGGAGAAAGAAGAGCTCAGTAAGGCTATCGACATTGGGAAAGAGAGTCTATCATGCTTTCTTACTTGTCCTAGGATTCATACCCATCCGTTCTTTGCATTCTTCCCAGATTGGAGGTATGATTACTGTGTGGAAGTGTTAGGGAGAGCACTTGGAACCCGACCCTGCATGGATGACAACTCAATGCAGTCATCACCTTCATATACTACTTAGTTTTAATTCAGTTTGTGTTTTGGACAACTACTGCTATTTCTTTTCTTCATTCCTTTCAGCTTATGTATTATGATATTATGAACATCGGACCTTCATTTGCATTATTATGGATTTCCTTTACTCTAGCAACATCATTTTTCTTTCCCACGTATTAATTATTTAAAATATATGTCCTAACTAATGTTACTTAATTTTACATCATAATGAATAGAGTGAATGAGATATCAATATACTTGTACAAACTACACATTCATATTTAACTATGCTTGAAACAATTGATTCACATAATTGGTTAAAATATTAATATGCAATTCAATAAACAATTATCAAGTAAAAAAAATAGATCTGAAAAAAACAACCTAAAAATTTGTTTTAAAAAACAACCTAAACAAACTTAGTACAACCCAACCCTACACTCCAAACATAGGTTTCAGCAAACCAGTCAAACTCAACCCTACACTTCAAACACAATAATCAAGAACTCTAGGATTTTTTATTCCAGCCAAGGATTTTCAGGGTTTCCGATTCCAAACCAGTGCACCAAACAACCTTTAATAGTCAAAGTTCTTTCTTTATTTTTTTTTTTTTTTAAAATATGCATATATATATACACACACACATGGGATCATTTTCACCTAATAGTTGAGAATGCAGGACCATGATTCTTATTGGACAAAATAAAAGAATATATGTGATAACTGATAAGTACCTAAATTATGTATGTGTTGAAAAAATATGGTCTTTTTTTGTTTTTTTTTTGGAAAATAACAAAAATGTCTACTCAAGAATGGAATTGGAGTTGCTTTAATTATAATTCCAAAACTACCCCCTAACAAGCATCTAATGGTTTCCCAATCATCTTCCTTTCTTAACCCACACTTCTCAAAAAGTATAAAGCATGATGAGACATCTTAATTAAATTGATAGTTAAAGCCCGTTTGATAACCATTTGAATTTTTATTTTTCAAAATTGTGTTTATTTCTTACAATTTCTTTACAATAGTTTTCATCTTTCTTAAGAAAACATTTGAGTTTTTAACAAAATTCTAAAAACAAAAACAAGTTTTTGAAAATTATTTTTTTGAGTTTTCAAAACTTGGCTTGATTTTGAAAACATAGGTAAGAACTAGCTAAGAAAACATGGAAACTCATAGGTGAAAATAGTATTTATATGCTTAATTTTCAAAAACTAAATGGTTATCAAACGAAGCCTAAGTTACTAATTTGATCCCTATATTTTAACCTTAGTTTCAATTTTGATCCATATACTTTAGACTTAGTTCTAGTTTGGTCTCTACTAATTAAAAATTTTCAATTTGATCCCTATGATTAGTCAAGCATCACAAATCGTTAGTATCATTACAAACCAAGAATTAAGAGTTAGGACAACTATGTTAACTCATATTAAGGTTTAGGTTTAGAGTTAAAAAAATAGAGAAAAAAAAGGATGAGTTTCCAATTGAACAAAATAATAGGTGGTTTGGATCCATTTAAGAAGTTTAACAAAAGACCAAATTTAATTTTTACAACCATATTGACCAAATAAAAACTTAACTCAAATCATACCAACCAAATTGATAATTTAACTTAAATTTATTTACCAACAAGACTATGACAGTGCTCTTAGCTTTCAAAGGAATAATAATGAAAATAGATGCCATAATACTGCATTTGAGAAATTCAATAATTAGGAAAATGGCTTTCCTTTTTACATACCTAAAAACCTTTTGGACTGAGGCCACTTATATATAGTCTAAACATAGACCATATCTTAAAAAAATTATTGAATGAATGCCACAATGTGGCAAAGCCCTAATAACCATTGAATTTAGATTCAAAATCTGTATGTTATCTAATAAAAATCATTGGTTACATAGTCAAAATGCATTTTGCAATTTCTCTCTCATACATCTAAAATCAATGACATTGTAACGGCATCCTCCAACAATTTCTCCATAGCTTTGATAATAGTCAAGAGACTTTAACAATACCAACAGCATAACTTAACCAAAACTAATTACATCAGTTAGCTCCTATTAAAGAAATATCTGAATAACAGCATGTAATGATACAGTAAGATCATTGCTCTCTGAATGTCAATTACCTTACAATTTTCCTTTTGTCATAAGCAGCAATGTTCTGGGGTTCACATTCAGGACTAAACAATCGGACAAGCAAAGCCGAGGTTGCACTCATTGATGCTGCTCCACAAGCTGCCCAACGAAGACTCCTAGGAACTGTAATTCTTGGACCTATCACACAACAGATTCCAGAATCTCACAGGCTTAAGTGCAATATTAAAACCCTCTAGGATCACAGGCAATCCACTTTAAAAGAAAAGGGTGGAAGAAGATGGCCAAGACTGTAAAGGCACCACCACAACTGATGCTTTGGATTGGATTTGAATCTAACCTTAAATATTGTTTTGATTCAATCAAAGTTACATTTGTTTTCTATTAAAAAAAAAACGAGAGAAAGTGCTTCAATTTGATTGTACTACATCCAGAAAGTCATAGAAGAAAGGTAACAAATGTATCAATCAAATGCAGCAAGAAATATCATGCGTACTGTGTTTGGTAATGCTTTTAGCACGAAAGAAAGCATTTCCTACCCAACATGTTTGAAAGTAACTCAAAAGTGTTTTTTTTTTTAAGGAAAAAAAGTTCAAAACATTTAAATGCTTCGTGAGAGAACAATAGTGCATTTGGGGTATTTGCTCAAGTGCTTGATGAGAAAGAACCTAAAGGTACTCTTAAGAATGCAGAACCAAACACAAATGTGATCCACCATTAAACATTTTTTTCTAAGGTGCTTATAACTTTTTTGAGAGTTCAACAACATGTAGAGGTAGGGATTCGAACCTCTGACCTCTTGGACGAAGGTATATATATGCCTTAGGTTGGCAAGGTTCTTATAATTAAAGACTTTTGTTAAAAGCATTTATTTTAGAAGTACTCTCAACATACTCGTATTTAGTTAACTTAACCCTAATACCTATTCAAACTCCATATATATTTAAAGACAGATTCAGAATACTATGGCTTCCATTCATATGGTAACTAAATAGATTAGAATCAATTAGAAAACAGTTATTTATTAAAGTGCCATTTGTCTTCACTAAAAGTTGATCAGGAAAAGGGAAAAACATGCAACTTGTTTATGCATTTAAAACCAGATGAGCTGAGAAGAATAATTGACAGACCATAATGTAATCTACAGAGAATCCAGAATGCAAGTCCTCCTCCAACGGTACATAACCCAGCAGTCTGTTTCATCAACTGAGAACACGGTTTAGCATCTGATCTCATTAGCTCACCATCTGAAAAACCTAAGAATCGTCTAAGCGCCATCTGTTAATTTCCTGGACCAGATCAAAATTGATAATTTCATAAACTAAGTTTAGAACATATGTTGCTTATGCAGGAACCAAAATTCAGGCATTGGAACAAAAAGGTGAGTGTGAACCCCAATCTAAAACATCACTTTAGGCAATATCCAAATTGTCAATGATGACCTTATGACACTGTTAGAACCAATCTTGAAGCATAAAATGCACAGATGCAAAATAGATCGTTGAAACCTGGGTATAAACTATTTTAAAGGCAAATGAGCTTTGAGGACGTTTTTTTGTCTCCTAAAAAGACAAACCACAAACCTGGAAATCATACAAACGTAAAAACACGAAATGTAATCAAACATAAAAATTGCAGCCAAGTGAGGGGGGGAAAACCTCCAATAATCAATTATCACTTCATTAAATAAAGATTCTGAAGATGATTCTCAAAAACATATACATTGTTGATCCTACACGGGAGATTATAAGAGAATTACCAATGCCAACAAAATACCTTGTCTTAACTGTAACATTTCATTTTACACAAAGTATAAGTGGGTTTAAACCAAGCAAGTTTCAATTCGGATTTCTGGGTTCAATTTTTCGGTTTGTGAAAAATTGCTAGCACTGATCAGCGAATTTACCAATAATCAATCATGAGACAGAGAAATCGAAATCAAAAGAAAGATAAAAGAAGTGATATAATACCGAAAGAAAATGGGGCGAGAAAAAGCACAGATCAACTGCTTGAGGCGATAAGAACAGCAACAGCGGGTCGGTCGGTGCTTTTGGGTGGCGCCGCGCCGCTGGTCTGAGACTCTGAGCTTTGGAAATTACACAGAGGGCTGAAACTGAAAGAGAGCCTAATGTGACTCGTGAAGAAGAAGGCGCAGAAAGTTATTTTTTATTTTTTTTATGGGTTGTACAGAAGGAAGCTGGGCCATTGGGCCTTCGGGGAAGAGGACTGAGATGAGAAAACTAAAGTCCTGTTTGATAACGTTCATGTTTCCTATTTTTTAGAACTAGAAAC
This sequence comes from Trichosanthes truncata, assembly GCA_033996785.1. NCBI lineage: Eukaryota > Viridiplantae > Streptophyta > Magnoliopsida > Cucurbitales > Cucurbitaceae > Trichosanthes > Trichosanthes truncata. The sequence goes on along the minus strand of JAWPNB010000004.1, from coordinate 36,584,466 downwards.
AAGAATATGTTTTATAACTACTTATGTTTCTTGTTTCTTAAAAAAAAAAAAGAAACAGAAACAGAAGCTTGTTTGATAACTATTTCTTGTTTCTTGTTTTTCGTTTTTTTAATAGTTTAAATATAATTTAATATACATATGGAAAGAAATTATCAAAAGTTAGAGTTTCTAATACAAATAAGTCTCAATGCAAAATTAAAAACAATAATAAAATTGTATTCATCCTTCAAATATTGCCCAAATTTGATATGCCACATCTCTCACTCTGCACATCTTTAACGATCATTGATTCATTGCTAGAGTCATTGAAGAGAGCATCTTGACGATCATTCAATCTAATGTAATTGTGAACAAAAATCATATAAGAAGACAATAAGGCTATATCTAATAAAGCACAAAAATCATTAGAAGAATTCGATGTAGAGCATTTTGAAATTGCTTACAGTGTGGGTGTCCATGGAAAAGGAAAGCAGAAATAAATAGAAAAAGGGATAGGCATTTGTATCATACACAAGGATTAATGGGTCCTTGGAGCCTTTCCATTTGAACAGCAGAACAACAGAGCAAAGTTGATGGGTTCGGAAGGAGAGAATAGAAGTCAGAAGAGGGAGGGTGGTGGGGGTGTTAGTTTACAGTGTTAGCTAATACTATTTTTTCCTATAAAAGTGATCATTCAACAGAATGACAACTCTTTCCATATCAAACCCAAATCCAAATTCAGCTCTAAATCAACTTTCGTTAAACTTAAATGATCAGATCGAACACAATTCAATTGAAATTAATGGAAACTTCTTTAGGAGCTCTTTCTAGGAACATGAACTAGGGTGGTAAGTACATGCATTTACTGTCATGTATTTCAACTTTTTCCCCTATTACTTGATAATAAAATTCTGTATTTCTATAATTATTCCAGTTATCTTGTTTAGTGGAGTGTGCTAGCAAGCATTCTTTTAATCAAAAGGAAAGAATAGAAATTAAACAATGGTTCATGTCTACATATAGATACTCTTTAACTTTCATTGTGGATTTCTCATCAGGATATTGACATTGAATCTAAACAAAATCAAACCAATCAAATTGACTCAAATCAAATCAGAGTGCCTAACTTTGTATCACTCAAAAAACTAAATGAAACAAATCTACAAATATCCATTTTACAACACTTACAATTTCCAAACTTTCAAAGAATTATTGAGCTAAGAATCAACCACAAAAGTTGTACCACGTTTTTGGCTAAATCTAAAACTAGTTGGCTGTGTGTGTGTATGCTTGTGTAAGCAACAACACAACATACGGGCTTTATCTGAGCTGCTAATGCTAAAGTAGATAGAGCAACTTCACCTACCTCTAACACCCAATTCCCAATCCTATCAATTATCATTAGCTTCTCTTGTGTCTCCCTTTCACTCCAACATCTACTTTCTGAATTCTGATGTTGATGTTCTTCATTTCATTTAGTTAATTAACCAAATCCTTCTCTCTTACATTTCCCAATTTCTATCCACTTAACCACCTCCGGTAAGAAAGAGCTAACAACAAAACAAATTCCAAACAACAGAAACAACAATCAAAACCCCATCAGAGTCCCAATTTTGAAGGAAATTTCTACAGTTTATCAGACCTCTTCTCCCTTTTCACCTCACTCAGCCGCCCAAAATGAGAGAAATCAGAGAGAAGCAGAAAATTGGCGGACATTTGATTTTTTTTTTTTAAAAAAAAATCTCTATTGAGCTGGTACTAGTACCAGTGTTCCCAAATCAAAGCATTTGATCTGTCCTTGTTCGGTGCGACATTTTATCAAACAATTGGCAGACAGAAACAATACAAAAACTATTTGGAAGTAATATCGAATGAAAAAACACAATATTAACACAAACCCAGATCGAATTCAACATAAAACCATATCCAAAACACGAAGATCAAGCTAGAAAAAAAGATCGATTCAACATAAATATCGAACACCGTTCCTACCTGGAAGCAAATTGAACGAAGAAACAGCTTCAATCGTTGAAAGTACTTAACGCCAAGAGAAGAAAAAGTGGAAATGGAGAAGGCCTCGATGGGATGGGGAGTTTAGAAGAGAATAGAACTGGAAAGAAACGAAGAAGGACGTTGGAGTTGAGAGGGGAGAGAGTTGAAGTTGTGAAGGTCTGGAAAGAAACGAAGAAGAAAGGACAGAAACGGAATAGACAAGAACTAAAATTTTTTATATCTTCAATTTTCTTTTTACTTTTTATTTCTTTTTAAACAAAAGTGGGGTGAGAAATAGGATAAGATTTTTAACCTCGAAATAAATGTTTTAACCATTTAGCTATATTTTCGTTAGCAAGACTTTTCAATTTTCTACACACAACTCTTTAAGGGTGTGTTTGGGGCATGGGTTTGGATTTGGATGGGTTTGGGTTTCAAATCCGAAACCATGTTTGACCCAAGGTGTTTAAAACCCTTGGTTTTGAAACACTACCCCATGGGTTACTATAGTGCAACCCCATGGGTTTGTGCCATGTTTTCCTTTTACATTTATGGCGACCACTTCGACAACAACTCCGATGAAAACTCCGACAACCACCTGACGACCGTCGACGATGACAACTCCGATGACCCTTCCGGCGGCCACTTTGACAACAACTCCGACGACCCTTCCGGCGACCACTTTGACAACAACTCCGACGACCACTTTGACAACAACTCCGGTGAAAACTCCAGTGACCACCCAACGACCACCGACAATGACAACTCCGACGACCACACCGACAACAACTCCGGCGACCACTTCAAGAACAACTCTGGTGAAAACTCCGACAACCACATGACGACCATCGACGATGACAACTCCGATGACCCTTCCGGCGGCCACTTTGACAACAACTCTGACGACCCTTCCGGCGACCACTTTGACAACAACTCCGACGACCCTTCCGGCGACCACTTTGACAACAACTCCGACGACCACTTTGACAACAACTCTGGTGAAAACTCCAGTGACCACCCAACGACCGCCGACAATGACAACTCCGACGACCACACCGACAACAACTCCGGCGACCACTTCAAGAACAATTCCGGTGAAAACTCCGACAACCACCTGACGACCGTCGACGATGACAACTCCGACAACCCTTCTGACGACCACTTTGACAACAACTCCGGTGAAAACTCCAGTGACCACCCGACGACCATCGATAATGACAACTCTGACGACTAACACCGACAACAACTCCGGCGACCACTTCAAGAACAACTCCGATGACCGTCGACGATGACAACTCCGACAACTGCCAACAATGACAACTCCAACGACCACGCCGGTGACCATTCTGGCAATCACTTTGACAACAACTTCTATGAAAACTCCGACGACCACCCGACGACCGCTGACGATGACAACTCCGACGACCACACCGACGACCCGACCACCACTAACGATTACCTCCAATGATCACCAGATGACAACTTCGGAGACCAGTATGACGACCACCCCTGCGACCCGACTACCCTATTGACCCAACCACCCCCAACAACTTGACTTGCTCGCAACCACCGCCAATGAGTTTCAAAATACTGTGTAAAATAGAGTTTCTAATATCTTAATTTCTAAAATAGAATTCGAATTTTATAACTCATTTATCCTTAAAATAGGTTTCAAAATACAATGCAAAAGTTTTTTTAGATTCCCTAATTTCTTAAATACACCTCCAATATTTTAAATTCTAAAATAGAGTTCCAAAAATAGGTTTCTGAATATTTTGTAAAATAAAGTTTTAAATTCCATAGTTTTGTAGATAGATTTCTAATTTTTTAATTTCTAAAATAAGGTTTAAAAAATAGGTTTCTGAATACTTTGTAAAATAGAGTTTTAGATTCTCTAAATTATTAAATAACCTTTCAATTTTTTAATTTCTAAAATAGAGTTCCAAAAACAAAAATAGTTTTTTGAGTAATTTGTGAAATAGAGTTTTAAATTTCTTAATTTCTTAAAGAGACTTCTAATTTTTTAATTTCTAAAATAGAGTTCCCAAAATAAGTTTTTGAATACTTTATGAAATAGAGTTTTAAATTCTCTAATTTCTTAAATAGACTTCTTATTTTTTAATTTCAAAAATAGAGTTCCAATTTTGTAACCAATTCATGTTATACGATGACTTCTACAATTCGCAAAACATCCACTAAAAAATAAGAGAACAAAACAGCTAAAGGAAAAAAATGAAAAAAAACCTGCACAAACCCAGGATTCAGAACACTGCACCCTAAACACAGTTTTCTGATTCCCAGGCTTCAGAACACTGCACCCCAAACACAGCTTTCTGATTCCCAGGCTTCAAAAACCCCCAGAACAAACCCCCCAGGCTTCTGATTCCGAACCTGTGCCCCAAACAGCCCCTAAGTGATAAATTTCCTGATGGATCCAACCCAATTGAGAATAATCTAAGGAGTGGGGTCGTGTCTATTCATCTATTCTTTCACAACTGTTGTTAGTCATGGTGATCTATGTTATAAACTGTATTGAAATAGACTATAGTCAAAAAATCCTAGTCTATTCCAAAATTTGTTATTATATTAGTACCAATACTTTCAACTTTTGACAATTTTAATTCTTGTAGTTTCAAAGCGTATATTTTAATCTTTGTACTTTTAAAACGTGATAGTTCTTGTCACTTTATTTTTTAAAATCACAATTTTCAGCACACACACTACACTTGTTAATTTGTTTTGAAATATTGTTTTAGTTTTGTATTAAAGAGTTCTCATTACCAATAGAATCATTTGTATTTTAATTTTGCGAACAAGAAACAAAATCATCATTATCAAAAAGTACAATATCAAAATGAACGCTTTAAAAGTAGATAACAAAAATAAACACACATACGAGAACTGAAATAGACACATTAACTAAAAGATATTACATTACAATGAGAGGGGAATTTGGAACTAGGGAAAATAGTAATGCGTTTCGATTGAAGTTAAACTAAATATAATTAAAAAGTATGAGAAAAATAGATTACTTTTTAGGAGACCAATTGGGATGACAAAAAATAGTGAAGACCAAAGTATAGATCCTCCCATAGTTCATTATGAATCACAAAGAGAGTTTACACTTTAAGAATTGAAAAGCTATATTTTTCAATACAATTTTACAAAAGCTGAATAAAAGATTCCACAGGTCTACATTAAAATTGGAAGATCGAAATTAAAAGAGGAAAAAAAGTGAAATAATTATTGTAAGTGCATAAATACTAAAATATGACTATTATGTATTAGCTCAATTGGGCTTCTATAATTTGGATTTATGTTTAAATTTGGTCCTCATCATTTAGAACTTTAGAGTTTGTTTCAATTTAGTTCTTATCATTTTTAAAAATCTAATTTGACCTTTATATTTTGGTTAAACCTCACAAATCGTTAGCCATAAACTACTTTTTGTTGGAAATAATAATTCGTTGTGTATAAGAACTGAGTAACACTAGCAAATTTAATTATAACTTAACTGACAACAAATAATTACAGTGTAAACAATAGTACAGACACTGCATATAACAACAATTTCAAAATTCAAGAACAACATATAATAAGTAGTCAAGGCATGCTTACAAAGCGCTACCCTGAAGACAATTATTCACTCTGCACGGGTTGCAAGCAGGCTATAGCGATCGTCTCAGCAGGATACAACGACTAACTCTGATTGAATAGCAACCTTGAACTACTCGGATCTGACAGAACTCTTTGATACTTGCTCTCAACTTGACTCAAGATTAAAAAGAAGAAAGAGAGGAGAGAAGAACTCTTCAATTGGAATGAGATACTTCAAAATAGAATGAGATGCTTCAAAATAGAATGAGATGCTTCAAAATAGAATGAGATGCTTCAAATGAAGAAACAAATTGATGTTTATAGGCTAGCAACTTAGTAACTGTCCAAAAATATAATTAATATAAACAATATGAAACATACATAAAAAGTAACTCAATTGTATAGTTACTTGTAAAAATTCAAACATAACTCACAAATTTAACTTAAGAAACTTCAACACTTTTTTATGTTTCAAACCAACACTTTCTTTCACAAAATTTTACTATAAAATCCAACACTTTTTACCCACTTGAAAACCTACTCATTTTCTCCGACTTTTGCTCAATCTCAACCCCTAACAAAATGTACTAAATACAATCAATCGAGTAGAAAAAACCAGTAATAACTTTGCCATGACAACATAAGAATTAAGTTAAATTAAAAATTCTAAAATCACAAGAATCCATATTGAAACTAAATCCAAACTACAAGGACTAAATTGAAACTTTTAAACTCATGAAAACAAATTTTAAATTAATCTCTAAACCAAGATGAACCCAAGTTCGTAATTTAACATATACATTATCTAGGGAGAAGCCAAGAAGAAAAGAGGAGGCAATGCCTTATGCCTCCTAATTAGTTTGGTTGTAATTGAAAAAGTATAGTTTTCCTCTAGTTTGCATCCATAAATTTTTCGAATGTTTAAGTATTGATATAAGATTAAATTTACTATAATTCATCAAAAAAAAATTTATATAGTGGTAACTTAATATGGTATTAGAGCAGAAGTTCTTGTGTTCAAGCTTTGACATGTAAAGTCATTTCCTTCTCCAATTAATATTGACAACCATTTGTTGTGCATTGTGCAAATTTTCAAACCCACAAATAAAGGAGAGTGAGAATACAATTTTTGGCTCCCTCAGTGCATCATTATTTTTGGTTTTAGTTTAACGATTGTAGGGTGAGAAATCGAATCGAGCTAGATACATTATTGTCGAAGAAAGCAAGATGTGGGAAAAGCAAAAAGGCCCAAATATAGAAGTGAGCAGTGGAAGTTGCTGCGAAAGCGAAGGAGAACCAACAAATATGCTTTTTCTTCTTCAAAAAGAACAATACTGTCAATTCCTAGGTCTTCAAAATTTTAATTATAACTTTAGCTAGGTCTTCAAAACACCATTTTAGATTCTCCCATCTTTTTTTTTTTGTTCCTCCTTTTTCTCTCTCTAAGTCTCTATATAAAGCCTCACAACTTCCCCTTTGTCCCTCAAACAACCAACTCTCTTCTTTATCTTTAACACACAAACAACAACTTCTCTTGCTGCTGCCCTAGCCATGGCCTCAGCCAACAACAAGAGACAAAAGCCGAAGTCACCCTCGTGCTTCTTCTCAATCTTCGGCTTGTTCAGATCCCGAGACGGCGGAAGGCGGCGTGACGATGGGATGGGGACAGACGACACGCGGAAGGTGTGGCCAAGCGATGGCGACAAAGGCCATCATTGGGTGGCTGAGCCTGGCATTGATAGGAAGGCCAAAGCTTACATCGACAAGATCCATACTCAAATCCGCTCCTCCGAAACTGAATGACGAATTCACTCGAAGCCTTTCAATATTAGTTCTTCTTCTTTATATATCTTATTTGAAGTGTATCTTACTTAATATGTAATACACAGGTCAATATAGCAAGCAAAAAAAAAAGCAAGTGAGGTCTTGTAATCTATGCATGACAGTGTAAGAGATTTTGAATAATGACTTATGCTTATAGCTAGTATGTGCATATGTATGAGTTCAAATTTCTTTATATATATATATATGAAAGAATGATATTTTGCTTATATTTTCTTTGAAAAATGAAGCTGAAAATTAGAGCAAATAATGTACATGGTGAAAGGCTGATGCACATATGCATGCATGCCCTTTTCTCTGCATTTTGACGTTGCAAATAATTTGTGAAAACCACTTCCCAAAGTGCTTTTTGGTGTTGCATATGACTTGTGAAAATCACTTTCCAAGGTGTTTTGAAGTACTATATAGTTTTTCTTAATTTTTTTTAAGTGTGTTGTAGTTGAGATAAAACATACTAATTTGTGCAGCTGTTTTTGAGAATATTTTTTTAATTAAAAAAAAAAAAACAGTATATTTTAGTGGGCAATCTATTTATTTTTTAAAGAATAAATGAAGTTTTTTTAACCTAGGTTTATTAATAAGATTTAGGCCTAAATGTATAAGGTGTGTGAATAATATGATCTTTGGATGTTTCGAATCATGGTTGATTAATAAGATTAAGTTATACGAAGCTATTGGGATTGGAAATTTATTATTTGTGCAGTGATAGGATTATGCAAATGAAATTTTAGAAATATGAGTAAGTTTGTGTGTGATGTGTTTATTAGGTTTTGTGAGTTTTATCTATTATTTTTTCCCGGGGTTGGTGAGTTTATGATCGATGAATAAAAGTTGGGATAATTTGAATAAGCCATAGTTTATGGCATCTAGGCTTTACCAGCTCTGGTTTCGAGAAAATGAACTTGTAATCAAATAAATCGTTCAAATCTCAAGTTACACAAACCTAACTTTTAGTTGAATACCAATGTATCGGGCACAACAATCTTAATCTTTACAAATATTATAATTTGACTCTCTTTAGAAATTACAATTCAAATATAGGACAAAGATTCAAACCCACAACTTTTAAAGAAAATTGTCAAGATGAGCTTAACTTAGCAGTAATTGACTTGTATTCTCCATTAAGAGATTTAGAGGTTCAAATCCCCCCACTCCCAATTATTGCGTTGTATTAAAAAAATTTTTTAAAGAAAACTACTAACATCTTGAACAATAATATAATTGAGCTATGTCTAGGTCAATATCTAAAAAAAAAAACCCTTATTTCTAGCTTCATTCTAGAATAAATACGAAATTTAAATTCAACTTAGCCTTAAATTAGTGGTAGCCCCATTTTAATTACGAGGTAATGAAGATTCAGATAATTAGATTTTTGTACAAAATGAGTATATATATATTTAATAGCATTTTAGATTAATTTCTATTTTGTTGAACTAAATAATAATAATATAATTCATCTTTTGTTGATTAAAATTTTCAAAGTACTTTAAAGTAACTAATAGCAGAAACATAGTCCATATTAATTAGATAGAAAAAAATTGTGGATATATAATTAAGGAAAACACTTTTTATTGATATATGAGGAATTTGGAATAGAAATGAAAGTGAGTTTGGAATGATTTTGAGAAAAATAGTTTTTAAGTGCATGACTTTTCTATAAACACTTTTGAAATAATTATTAATTAAATACACTTGCACTCTCCAAAAAAATAAAGTATGACATTTTTTAGTGTTTTTAGAACTTTCAAAATCTCTTTTGCTCATCTAACCAAATACTGTGATTTTTTTTAAAAAAAAATGATTTTAATTAATCGAAAAACATTTTTAAACCTTCCAAAAGTCATTTTTAATTAAACCTACTCTTAAACCAGAAAAAGATTTCTCCATACCTGGGTTAATTATAAGATTTTCCCATTCACTTTCTCTATGTAGTTTATTTTTAGCAATCCAAAAATATTAGTGAGATCTACTTATCTATTAAATGCAATACAAATACACTAAAAAAATAGTTATAAAGCAAGTATTATTTCAAAAACAACATGAATTTAAACTCAAGATAATATCGTATCATTATAGTTAAGGTTAATGAATTTTCGAGGTACGAAATAAGCGGTTTGGAATTTAACTAACTTCTTGTTTCATTCCAAATTCTTTTCTCTTATAATACAAAGAAAGGAAATGATTCAATCCACTTGAAGACTTAACAAAACAAATTAATTAATTAAATACACATGTACAATGGCATCAGTACTTAGTTTATGCATTATCAGTCCTTTGATCATGAATGAAGCCAAACAGAAAAAAAAAAAAAATTGATATTGATAGGCAAATTTGTGGTTGAATCCTACCCGACAAAAACCAGACACGTTGTAATAAAACAAAGCTATTGCAAGACATTAATTTGACAAGACTAATGAGACATGTCCTAATTCTTTGGGCAACTTAATTCACCAATTGAGTGATTATAATTCAATCCCCCAATAAAAAGTTTATGCCTTTTTTTTTTTTTTTTCATTGGATTCAAATTTCGAATATTTCCAACACATGTAACATATATATGTATTTAGATACATATAATAATTTATGAATTTTGATTCTTAGATAAAGATTGTTCTTTGATTTTTATATTAGTTAGGCTCTTAAGTTTAAGTTATTCATTTGACCATGACCAATTAAACCTTTGTTCCATTTCAAATCCTCTATAAACCAATGGTCTATAGTTCAAGATTCTTAGTTTTGAGGGGATGGGGAAGCATATATATTAATTAATTGTATTCTTTTGGAATTATATACTCCCCCCTTTGTGCTCTCTTTTATTCCCTCAATGTTGTTTAGTTTTATTCTAATTATAAATTAGTGTTGCATTTATTAGACCATTCAATTCACACATAGTTTTATGACTTTTTGAACTTTGAATTATAATGTTCGTTTCTTTCGTCCCAAGCTTGCTTGTTTGTTTTTTAATTTATCGCCTAAAATGTGGCTTCATATTAATAAAAAAAAATGTTGTCATTTTACTTATACTATTTTGTAACACATGCAATGTACAAGAAATTCATAGTTTTTATTACTATATAATAGAATAAGCTTAATGAGTTTAATTAATTGATCACAATTAAAATATTTATATAAACTTAGTATATGATTTAGTTTTATATTGATCTTTTTATGTATTAAATATATATGAAAATATTTTAAATCGACTCTAATGTACACCATATTTATAAATTGTATTTTTTTTATTTATAAATGATTTGATTAGAAAAAAAAACTTTTCAATTTTAAAGAATATATATCAAGAAAGTATATATAAAAAAAAGGTACATATTACTACATTTTAAAAAATGAATTAAAAAATGCAATTAAAAGTTTTTTTCAATTTTAAAGAATATATATCAAGAAAGTATATATATATATAAAAGGTACATATTACTACATTTTAAAAAATGCAATTAAAAAAACAAAAAGGCTTATATATATATGTGTGTGTGTCTTTCAGTTTTAAAAAATATGATCTTTCTTTTTTAGAGAAATACCAAACAAAATGTAACAATATAAAAAAAGGTAAATTGAAAACGTAAAAGTTATCTTGTCATTTTAAATATTTTTAATTGATTTTTTTTAATGAAAGGCAATATATAAAATTATAAATCAGTCAAGAATGCTAAATTAGATATAAAGTGTTTTTAAAAAATAATTGAATAAAGTGAATAAAAAAAGAAAAAAAGAAAAGGGCAGAATATAGAGAAAAAGTATCTCACACAGTGGATTTGAGATTAGGCCTGAATTCATGGCCAAACAAGAAAAATCCATCCCGAAATCTATTTGCCAACAATAGTATAAGTCAACTGGCATGAAGTATGTGCTTATGACCAGGTCATGGGTTCGAATCTCCCACTCCTAAATGTTGTTGAATTCAAAAAAGAAAAAAAGAAAAAAAATCTATTCAAAATATATTTCAAAAACTTCCTTATAATCTTAAAAATTGACTATTTATAGCCTTACAATAAAATAAGTAAATAACTAATTAAATCTAAAACATTAATTAACAACTAAATACTCTAAAATTAACAATATATTTCAATACCTTATTACTTTTTTATTTAGTATGACTATTATTATACGTTTCAAAACCCAATTGCTAACCTAAAGCTCAACTGATTAAAGCATATGTATTTGACGAAGAGGTTAGAGGTTCAAATCCCCCACTTATTGTTGAACTAAAAAAAATTATTAATTTAACTAAAGCACTTATTAGTATTACAAATTCTTTTTAACTAGTCTCTCAATAAAAATGGTAAGGGAAAAAAATCGGTTTACACCCCTAAATTTTGGAGTTGTTCACTTAAAACCCAAACTAATAATTGCATCAATTAAAACTCTAAAACTTTTATAAGTGAATCAATTTAGATAATTCGTTAGAATTCCATATTAGAACCATTAATACATAATTTTCATGTGTATAAAAATTCTTTAAATGCTAAGATTAACACATAAATTAGAAAAAATGTTGGAATCAAATAAATAGTAATGACTTTTCATTAATATATGTAGTTTTTTCATCTTCTCGTCTTCCTCTATTTTTCTCTACTTATTTAGCAATAATTACATGATAATTTTTCTTGTTACTTTGGTAGGATTATTTTTTAGAAGATTAATTTTATTTAGATGATTTTGAGTTGTTTCAAATGGAATCAAGAGTGAAATATAAATCGTTGATAGATGATGTAAATTGATTCACTTATAAAAATTTAGGGTTTAAATTGATATAATTATTAGTTTGAGTTTTAATTGATACAACCCTAAAGTTTAGGAGTAGAAATGGTTTTTTCCCAAATGATAATCAGACTAACCTTTTGTATGTTTCCTTTCTTCATCTATAATATATTAAAAAGCAAGAGTTTCTGAAAAACATTTTTAGACTAAAATACCCTTTTAAATTTTAGTTAATTACATTAATCAGATCATCTTAACCCGATTTGATAATTTAACTTAAAATGAATATCTTATTTAATTTCAAATTGATGAATTTGAATCAACAATCTTAATTTGATAAGCAATTTGATTCAAAATCAAATCAAATTTGATTTTGAATCAAATTGCTTCTATAAATTACATCCAATTATCATACATTTAATTCTTATAAATACACAATTCTTATATCCAATTCTCGAGGTACTTTTTTTTCATATAGTTCTTATACACACAATTCTAATTCTTCAAGTATGTTTTTTTTTTTTTTATATTTAGTTCTTGTCATTGCATCCAATTTTTTTTTTTTTCATATGGGTTCTCAGTTTTTAGTAGTAACTATTTTTTTCAAGTCTTAAACTAGCTATCTACAATTTTTCATTAGGGTCATTCTCAATTTTTCATCAGATATCTCTCTCTCTCTCTTTTTTTTTTTTTTTTTCATTTTGTTTCCAACTTTTTTGCTTTTTTTTTTGTTGCATTTTCTTTGTCGATACTCTCTCTTTTTCAAATTAAGTTTTTGGGCTGACTTTTGTATATTATATTGCTATTTTTTTCTCTTTATTTTTTCCAACCTTTTTCCATTTTTTTTTACGGAATTCTATCTCTTGGAATTTTTTTTTGTTGGAAATTTCTTTAGCCCACGTTTTTTTCTTTTTCTTTCACGATTTTTTTTACACCTAACCATGTTAGTTGATGCCACTCAATTTTAATAATTAATTCCACAATGTTGTATTGTTGCTGGTGCTTCTTTTTTTTTTTTTTCTAGATCTAAAATAGTCATCTCCTCAGGTATCTCTCTTTCTTTTTTAGAAATTATGTCAGCCCACGTTTTTCCTTTTTCTTTTTATTTAGGATTTAATTTTTTTTTTATTTTTAGGAAATCTACGGTTTAGTTGGTTGAATACTATAATTTAAACAACTATAATATAACGAGATAATTTGATTCAAAATGAGTTTGAATCAAAATTCTTAATTTGATACACATGGTCTGATTTGATTTAAAATAAGATCAAATTATAATTTGAATCTAAAATCATCTCATTTATTAGTTAAATATTTAAGGCAAAATTAAGATAAAAATAAAATATATGGTTATGGTTATCTTTAAAAGTGGAAGAACAAAACTAAAAGTTGAAGGAACAAAATAATAATAACGGTGGTAGTTCTTTAATGTAATGCATAGCTTTGAAAATCTGATATTCAAATCTAATGGACGTATACGATCTATGGATGGGAGGAAGCAGAATTATAGTCCAATAATTTAAATTTTGATTAATTACAAATTTATTTTTGAATATTCCACAATATAATTATGTTGTTGGTGGTGGTGCTTCTGCTATTATAGAAAATATAATTAAGTATAATGTTTTTTAGGTTAAATACCCCTTATTATAGAAAATATTTTTAGACTAAAATACTCCTTATTTAAATTAATTACATCAATCAAAACTCATATACTCGATCATAATCTGATTAAATTTGAATTCAAAATTGATTTTATATATCTTTTTTCGATTGAAGATATGATTTGATTCAAAATCAACTAAAATTAGGATTTGAATCTAAAATCTCCAATTAAATTACACCATTTTTTTTTTTTTTTTTTTTTGCAATAGACATCTCTAATTTTCTATTTATTTCAAATATCTTCTCTTTCTTTTTTTTTTTAAATACTATATATATGTGTGTATGTATGTATTTTTTTGCTTTTTTTTAAAAAACTTACATTCCCTTTTTTTTTTTCAATCTATACATCAAACTATGCTCTTTAAATGACCACTTCTTCATCTAATCTTTTAACTTAATCTTATAATAAATGATTGAGATTTATAAATAACTCATTTAGAGTAATTTTCAAATTCGACAGTCTCTAAAAGTTATGTTACAAAATTAAATAGAAGTAAATAGTATTAACATTTTCAAAATCACTTAAAAAAAACTTATGAGAAAAAGATTTACTAAATAAATCCATTTGAATGTTTAGCTATTTCAAAATTAAATTGATTTATTAATTAATTCATCAATCATTATTTTATAATTTTATAATACTTTAAAATGTCAATCCAATTTTTAAAAATAAAAAATGTCGTCAAAATCATAACCAATATTTAATTATCTCTTCATCCTTTAAATTATTTTCAATAGAATTTGTATCAATCAAACTAAAAATTAATTCAAAATAAATTCAAAAGAAGAGAATCATTTCCACAAAGGGCAATTGATCAAATTAACCCCAATAAAATTGAATCTGATAAGTCGTTTTTCAATAAATTATATTTCACTTTTCACATTAATCAGATCATAATCTCTCATAATCAAGAGTATATTTCTCAAATTCACTATTTGAAATACAAAAAATTTTCCTTTAAATTATTAGATAAAATTATAATTCCAATCTTCTTCTATATAAAGGAAAATTATGAAAACTTTTACTTCCAACCATTTTCATTTTTTTAATCTAAAATGCACTTAGATAATTTTTTTTTTTAAATAAAACTTCAAAAAATGAAAAACTATATTGTGTGTCATAAAATATATATTTTATATACAATAATAAAGAAATACAAATAAAATTTTAAAAACTTCAAAAGAAAAATAGAAAATTATATTATATTTAAATTATGTTATGTTAGATTAAAAAAAACTTATATTATAATAGAAAACAATTTTATTATATTAAAAATAGCAAGAACACTAAATCATAATATGAATAGGAAAAAAAATTATTGAAGTTAATTAATTATAAAAGAATCATAATACAAATATAAATAATAATTGTATTCCATAACGTTGAACTTCAATTATTTTAATCTTCAAAAATTAAATATATATATTGGTTAGATTACAAATTTGGTCCCTATGGTTTGAAAAAGCTAGAATTTAGTTTCTATGGTTTTAAAAGTTAGAATTTAATCCTTATGGTTTGCTAAAACACCATAAATAGTCACTATGGTTTGATAAAATTCTCATAAATAGTCCATACGGTAGGGATTATTTTTTAGGGTTTTATCAAACTATAATGACTAATTCTAACATTTAAAATCATAGGGATTAAATTCTAACTTTCTCACAATCATATAGACTAAAATTGTAATTTAACCTATATATATACACACACGTGCATTGCACGTGGTAATAAACTAGTTAAATTATATTGTTATCAATATATATGTAGACATGTTAAAAAAAAACCCTCTCGCAATATATACAATCTCATTTTTTTTCTAAAATTGACTTAAATATTAAGAGTGTTCAAAAAACTCGATGATCCGAAAAATTTGATCAACCCAACCCAATTTGTATGATTTGGGTTGGATTATCAACTTGTTTGAGTGAGGTTGGGTTCAAACAAATGGAAACCTTATGAGTTGGGTTGGTTCGCGTGGGTTAACCTAAAATTAGTTTGGGTTGACCGAACCAACCCAAACTTCTTATTAATTTAATAGAATAGTTTTTTTTTTACTTATATTACAATTATATATACATATTTTTATTTTATTTTTATTTAATTTCATAATTATTTTAAGATTATTTATTCTTCAACAACTTTTTAAAATAGGTTTTTAAGTCTTTAGAATGTACAATTCATAATATAAATTGAAATTGAGTTGCTAATCTTAATTCAATATTTAAAAATAAATACATATATATTTTACATATCAACACTTTTAAAAATAAAAAATAAAACTTTGAATATACTACTCGAACAACTCGAACCAACCCAATCCAAATGTTTCATGGTTGGATTGGGTTGAGTTCATTACTTAATATGAGTTGTTTGAGTTGAAGAAATTTACAACTCGAACAACAAGGTTGAATCTAAAAAGTAACTCAATCCGATGCAACCCAACTCACGAACACCCCCTATTAAATATTTACTCTCTCCAATTTAGTTAAAAAAAAAAAAAAACTACAAAATATAAATTCATAGTCAATATAAAATTAATTATATTGGTTGTAACAATAAAATGGTAAGCTATTTATTTTAATTACTATCACTGAACTTTAATAAAAATAATGATAAAATTGTATCGAAAAACCATTTTTCAGTACACGAAAGAAAAAACTATTTATTTTATTATTTCTTAGTACAAAAAAAAACTATTTTTTTTAGTTCAACAATAAGGGGTGGGGGATTTGGACCCATGATCTTTTAGTCACAAACTTTTATTTATGTCAGTTAAGCTATATTCTTGTTGACACAAAAAAAAAAAACTATTTATTACCATATAAACAAGTTTTTTTTTTTTTTTTGTAAATATATAAATGATAGTAGTATTTGATACAACTCATATTTTTTAGACAAAAGTGAACTTATACTCCTAAATTTTATAGGTTGAATCAATTAAATCCCTTAACTAATAATTGTATCAATTAAAGCCTTAAATTTTCATTAATGAATCAGTTTAGACTCTATGTTAATGATTCATGTAGCTATTTTCACTTGATTTCGTCTAAAATCAGCTCAAATTAAAATTACCTTCAAAAGATTATTCTTCCCCCAAAATCCTACCAAAATAGCAATAAAAATTATTATATAATTCTTCCTAACTAATTAGAAAAAAGTAGAGGAAGAAAATGATAAAAAAAAACTATTCATATTAATAAAAGTCAATGCAACCCACTTGATTTCAACATTTCCATCTAATATTATGTTAATTTTTGCATTTAAAAAAGTCTTACACTCATTTGAGAATTATGCTTTAATAGTTTTAGACGAAATCCTAACGTTGGATTTAAATTGATTCCCTTATTTTAGTTGATGCAATTATTAGTTTAGAGTTTTAATTTATTTAACATACAAAGTTTAGAGGTATAAACTTTTTTTTTTTTTCAATTTCTAAATAGCTTGTGCAGGGCACACGTGAAAAGAATATTACAATATTTAAATGTAGTCAAACTAAGAAAATACTTGACAGATTATAACGTAAAATTTCAAGAGAGAAATTTCAAAAGTATTATTCCAGTATTACATCTCGTCAATCGAGAATAGAGTTTGACACATGAAAAAAATATTCTAACACCCTAAGATAATTTAGAACCTTTTTAATTGTAATAGCTAAATCATGTGAAAGTGAAAATATTGACGGGGTGTTTGGCTCACCAACTTGGAGTTAGATAGAGTGGATTAAAATACTCTACTCTCTGTTGGTTCACATATTTCACAACAGAGTGGGTAAATAACTTCACTCCACCAATTTCAACAATGTTCAATATTGAAGTCTATCAACTTTAACAATGTTTACTTTTGAAATCTGTACAATTATCGAGGAACTCCATCTTTCTCTCTTTTCCTCTCTCCCTCCCTCCCATGTTAATAATAAGTATTTTAACATATTTAGAAAGTGTAAAATGTTTATTTATTAATTTAAATATTTTTTTGAACTTTTTGTTTTATAATTTTTCCAAAATTATCCACGACATCGACATTTTATCTATATTTCCATTGATATTTCTATAAAATTGAGACCTCAATATTTTCGTCGATATCAACATTTTAAACATTAATGTTAAGTAACTTACTTCGAAATTCTAAGAAATCTTGCAAAATATGACTATTTTGGTAAGGGTGTGTTTCATTAGTGACTATTACAATGATGAAATACTTGCACATTAGGTTGTTAAATTTTGCGTTTAAATGATAATTTTAAAATTATAGGAAAACTAGCAAAATATGATTGTCCTTGTCATAATTTTTCTTATATAAAAATATCATTTAATTTCATATGATAATAAACAACAAAATTTACTTAAAACTTGTTAATTAGGTTATGAAATCATAGATAAACAACCATCCATCAAATATGGAGTTACAATAAATACTACGTTTAACCATAAAATGCTAAATTTCTATAAGCTATAGGCAATGATGCAATGGAGTTGAAGTTAAAATTAGAACAAAAAATTTTACTCAACAATCTTTTACATTAAACATTAGACATTGAAAAATTGATATCTAATATAGCTCTAATTGTATGGTACAACAAAAAATATAGAAAAAAAGAGCTAGCATAAACACAAATTTTAGAACTCCATGCTAAACAACTATGTACTCCAAACACAGACTTCCTAAATCCAGACTAAACAATTCTGCACCCCAAATATAGACTTACTTAACCCAGACTAAACAACTCAGTATCCCAAACACACAGATTATTTAATTTTACAGACTAAATAACTTTAAACTATTTTAATCCAGTCAATTAATTTCTATTAAAAGTTTGATTGATGGGTGAGAAAAGAAAATTGTCAATTTGCTAAGAGAAGCATCTTTCTCTCTCTAGCACACTCCTTTTCTAAAACAGCATAATTTTCTCAAATTTTTAAATAGCTTGTGCGGTGCTAAAAAAACTATTACATTTAAATGTAGTTGTGAAACTAAGAAAATACTCAACAAATTATAATGTAAATTTTCAAAAGCAATATTCCAATCGTATTGTGCCTTGTCTCATAAATTTTCTAGCAAATACAAACAATCATAGTATTTGGTCAGTAGTCAATTTTTAAATAGCTTGTAAAGTGCTAAAAGAATATAACATTTAAATGTAGCCAAACTAAGAAAATACTCAACAAATTATGACGTATATTTTCAAAAAATACACTTCGAAATTAATATTCCAATAATATGTCTCATCTCATAAATGTTCTAGTAAATACAAACAATCATAGTATTTAGTCAATTCTCAAATTTTTAAATAGCTTGTGTGGTCCTTAAAGAATATTACTTTTAAATGTAGTCAAACTAAGAAAATACTCAACAAAGTATAACGTAAATTTTCAAAAGATACACTTCAAAAGTAATATTCCAATATTATGTGTATTCCAATGTTATGTGTGGTCTCATCAATTGTGAGTAGAGTTGGACACAAAGTAAAAAACAAAAAGTTATTCCAACCTTCTAAGGAAATTTAAAACTTTGTTACTTGTAAAAGTTAAACCTTGTGTGGTGGAAGCATTGAGTTCTTCTGGTAATCTCTATTAAAAGTTTGATTGATGGGAGAGAAATTTTTGTCATTTTGTTTTAAAAAAAGTATATTTTTCTGTCTAGCACACTCTTCTAGTTTGTTTCTTAATAAATCAATCATATTGTTTCATTAATACTTTAATTTTTGAAATAGCTTGTGCAAGGCACATGAATGCAGAGAGAATATTACATTTTCTTTGAGAAAAAAAAGGAAAAACAATATTACATTTAAATCTTGTTCAAAATGAAAAAATACTTGACATATTATAATGTCAATTTTCTGAAAATACACTTCAACAATAATATTTTGGCAGTATGTCACATACCTCATCAGTCATGAATATAGATTGGCACATAAAGTAAAAGACTATTCCAATTATACCATAAGGTAATTCTATTTCACAAAATATTGAGAGAACTATTTTTGGAACTCTATTTTAGAAATTAAAAAATTGAAAGTCTATTTAAGAAATTAAGAAATTTAAAACTCTATTTCATAAAGTATTCATAAAACTATTTTTGAAACTTTATTTTAAAAATTAAAAAATAGGAAGTTTATTTAATAAATTAAGAACTCTAAAACTCTATTTCATCAAACCTATTTTGGAAACTCTATTTTAGTAATTAAAAAATTAGAAATCTATATAAGAAATTAGAGAATTTAAAACTCTATTTTACTAAGTATTCAAAAATATATTTTTGAAACTCTATTTTAGAAATTAAAATTTTTGTTTAGTAGTCATTTTTAGTTTAATTCTAACCTTTTAGGTGGTCAGGTCGTCAGGGGTGATCGTCGAAGTGGTTGGGTCATTGGGGTGGTTGTTGGCGGTGGTTGCAGGGTGGTCAAGTAGCCGAAGTGGTCGTTGTCGGGTAGTTAAGTCGCTGAGGTGATCGCTAGACTGGTCATTTAGGTAGTTGGGTCGCTAGAGTGGTCATTGGGTCGTCGACAATAGTTATCGGATGGTCAAATCACCAAGGTGTTGTCAATGGTGGTTATTAGGTGGCCGAGTCGTCGGGGTGATCGCCATAGTGGTCGTCGGGGTGGTTGGGTTGCTAGTATGGTCGAGTCGTCGGAGTGGTCACCAAGTGGTTGTCTGTAGTGGTTGTAAGGTGGTCGGGTTGTCGGAGTGATCAGGTCGTCGGAGTGGTTGTCAGGTGGTCGTTGGCGGTGGTTGTGGGCAAGTCGAGTTGCCAGGGTGGTTGTATTGTTGGGTGATAATTCTTATTTATGAGGATTATTTAACTCTAAACTAAGTTATTTTTGTCATTTTTGTATATCGAGCAAGCTAAAGATAGTGTTGATAAGTGTAATTCTTGAAAGCTTGTTGGAGTAGTGGAAAATGAAAAGAAGTTGAAAAAAGAATGGAATTTAAACTAATTTGTTGTTTTTGTGTAGATTTGGAGCAAAAAGGAAAAATGCAATTGTATTCCGAATAGCATTCCTTCGCAAGAGCATTGCATTTTTTCGGGCAAACAAGTTTGTGAACAAGCACAAAATGCAATTGCATTCCATTTTGAAAATGCAATTGCATTCCATCGGAAAACAAGTCTGGAAAATAATGCAAAAGAAATGCAATTGAAATGCAATTGCATTTCTGGGAAATTCTGGTAGATCTGAAAAAACAGAAATGCAATTGAAATGCAATTGCATTTCTGAAAAATCTGGAACCTGCGGGGATCTCGGGAAAATACCAAAATCCACGGGATTTGCTCGATTTTTGGAGAATTTTCAGCCTAATCTCATGCCCAAACATTGACCCATGATTGAAGGAGCACAAAGATGGAAACCCTAGCCCTCAATGCCTATAAAAATGTGGAAAACAAAGAAAAATGTGGCTGGGTTTTCTTTTACTCACCCACAATCTGCAGTTCACGTTTTTCTGTCAATTTACAGCAGTTTTTCTCTTCATCTTAGCTCTGTAACTTCCGAGGTTGATCCCTCCTCAACGAAAGTTAGAGGAGGTGAAGATCCATTTACCATTGAATGGGTATTTGGATTGATCAAAGCAAGGAATTTCCATGGGTTTTGTTACTCTGTTTTTGTAGTGTTTCCCTCTGTTTTTCTGCTCGCTTTTACTCATTTAGTTGGTCTCCGTTTACTCATTTTGCTGTACGTTTTAGAAGTTGAATCAATTAATAGATTTTGGGTTTTGTTCTCCTTCCATTTTTCTGTCAATTTGATGAAACTTTAGCTCCAAAGTTCTGAATTTTTTTTAATTAATTTCATCACTGCCTTGAAGCTTTTATTTGAAATTATTTGAAGGTTGATGATGGTGTTGTCTTGAATTCTACTTTGGAATGTAAATTACTTTCCTGAACATTTGGATTATTGAATTAGATTCATAAATCATTACTAAATTTCAATTGTTTGATTCCATCATTGCAATAGTTAATTTCTAAAAGTTAGGTCATTTAATATGAGATTTTTAGCAATCAACTTTTCGGTTTTCATTACCTCCATGATGAGCTAAATTTTCTTTAGGGATTCAAGTTGGTGAAAGCCCTACGGAAAAATGTAAAGGCTCTAAAGCATAACCAATCTAGCTAGCATGTGAAATTTGTTTGCTTTTGTTGAATTTAGATCTGGGTAAATCTAGTCGGCCAATTAGTGATTGTTTGTCAAGCTTGAACTTAATATCGAAAGAGTTAAGGGAAAACCGATGTCACAAAAGCAATGGATGAAAACGCTTATAAATAAGTTCTGAACATCGACCCTAGACATAGGGCGAGACTCCAAAACCACTAGAGTTGTGTGCGAAAGTATCTAAGTTAGATTAGCCATAGACATATAGGTTTAATCACTTAGTCTCCTAAAGATTTTGAATCAAAATTGAATAGGAGTTGAACTCGGTTTACTTAGTTTTCACATGTTTAGTCAAGATTGCAATTGCATTTTTGAATAGCATTTTTCCAAAGGTGCTTGAATCACTTGATTCCCTATTTTAACTCATTGATTTTTTTTGTTTCACTTATTTTTCTTAACAAAC
Source organism: Trichosanthes truncata (assembly GCA_033996785.1). NCBI lineage: Eukaryota > Viridiplantae > Streptophyta > Magnoliopsida > Cucurbitales > Cucurbitaceae > Trichosanthes > Trichosanthes truncata. The sequence goes on along the minus strand of JAWPNB010000004.1, from coordinate 36,562,131 downwards.
CAACCTCTTATATTTTTACACCCTCGATTACCACAATTACAATTTGCAAACAAATTTTGTGTCGTCTTAGTAGATTTTGTTAAAACCCGTTCCCTTGGGTACGATACTCTAGAATACTCCAGTTTTTATTACTTCGATCACGTGCACTTGCGTGTAGCGAAAAACACCGATCATTGGGGTGGTCGAGTTATCGGATTTAGGTGGTTAGGTCATAGGGGTGGTCGTCATATTGGTCTCTGGAGTTGTCACCGGGGTGGTCGTCGGAGGTAATTGTTAGTGGTGGTCGGATCGCCGATGTGGTTATCGAAGTTGTCATTGACGGTAGTTGTTGGATGGTCGCTGGAGTTGTCATTGGAGTTGTTGTTGAAATGGTCGTTGGAAATGGAATATGACAAATGGAAGAGGAAAACGTGGCACAAACCCCATGAAGTTGCACTGTTGTAATCCATGGGGTTATGTTTCAAAACCAAAGATTTTGAACACATTGGGCCAAACATAGTTTTAGGTTTGGAATTCAAAACTATCCAAACCCAAAACCATGGGCCAAACGCTTCCTAAGTTATTCAGTTAATCTTTTTTAAAAAGTTTGGTTGTTGGGAGAGAAAATCGTCTTTTTGGTAAAAAATATATATATGTTTCTCTTTAACACACTCTTCTCTTAAAAAAAACATTTTCTCTTTCTACCATACCCTTATAACTTCTTTTTTTAGTAAATATAAGAAGTTGTTTGGGGCATTGAGTGAGATATACTAATTTGGGTTATAATAGTTTGTGGGTTATAATAGTATGTGAAGTTATATAATATGTATTTAGGATGTAGAGTTATTTAGTTTGTGTTATAATAATCTATGTTTGGGGTGCAAACTCATTTAACTCTACAGATTATTATAACTCACTCAGTACGTCAAACATGCCCTAAATGATTAGAATATTTGATCAATACTCAATTTTTAAATAGCTCTTGCAAAAGTACATGCTGAAGAGTATTACATTTCATTGTGGAAAAAACTTGGGTGCATCCCAGCCCACTCATTTGTCCATCCACAATTTGCCATGTGGAAAATTATTTTTTCTTTCTTTTTTAAAAAATATATTTTTATATATATTTTTTTTCTGTTGTGTGGTTAGAGTGGGCTGCACAAAGATGGGTGTAGCCCAGACTACACCTAAGTATTGCTCTTTAATTGTTGTCAAACGAAGAAAATACTTGACAAATTATGATGTAAATCTTTAAAAAAATACACTTCAACACTAATATTCCATAGGTTTCATTTCATCAATCATGAATAGGTCTTGGCGCATAAGGTAAAAATAAATATTCCAATACCATAGGGTAATTTATAACGCTTTTTAATGGTAAAAGTTAAACCCTAACTTGCATGAGTGGAAAGCATTGAGAAAAAAAAAACTTTCATAAGTGGAAGCATTGAGTTTTTCGGTTAATCTTTATTAAGGGGGTTTTGGCCCACCGTTTTGGGTTTGGCTGGTTTTGGAATTCAAACCCAAAACGATGTTTGGACCACAGTGTTCAAAACTCATGGTTTTTGAAATACAACTTGATGGTTTTGAACAGTACAACCCAGTGGTTTTGAACAGTACAACCTAGTGGTTTTGAACAATACAACCCAATGGTTTTCCCTTCTAACACGCAGTTTTGCTCCATTTTCTCATTGAGTAACGACACAAATGGCCATATTTAAATGCGCATTTTGAAAAAAAACCATAGAATATTTTTTTTTGAAAAAATGGCCAAATGATTTTTTTGAATTTTTAAATAGAATTTTTAATTGACACAAATACCCCCTTAACAAAATTTGAATCTTAGATACTAAAATTATCCTATAATTACATTCAATCTAATATTCAAATCAAAACAAGCTAATTCTTCACAAATCCTTAAATCAAGAAATTGTTGGTCAACAAAAAATCAAAATTACATAATAATTAAAAATCAATATAAATTGAAAATCACATCACATTTACCTCAAAAGATTAAAAAAATGCCCATAATAAAATATCAAACTGAAATACATTATATTCAATCTAAAATTCAAATAAAAATAAATCAAATTCTCCCAAATACCTTAAACCAAGAAATGCCAACAAAAAAAAAAAAACATAACAATTAAAATTCCATCTAAGTGAAGGATAATTTGATACATATTCTTAAATTTCGTAAATACCATATTATTTAAATATGAAATTTCACCCTACAAAGTTCTAAATGAATTCATTAAAACTTATAATACATAAATACAAAGTAAAAGCAAACACCAGATCAAAGATAAGGAAGTTAATTGAAGATATTGAGAATAAATTGAGATGAATAAATTAATAAAGAGATTTTTCGTGAATAATATAAAAAATTATCGAAAAAACATACATAATATTGGGAATACATATGGATTTGGAAGAATCTGGCTTGGAACCTCCAATTCGCTTGAGGAAGTCGTAATCGCCTAAGATGAAACAGTAATTCGTTTCTGAGGTCATGATGCTTTCTAAATCAAACCCAAACGATGAGCAAAAACCCAACTCTAATTCCATTGCTAGAATTTTGCTATCTCACAAATTATAACAAAACCATCATATTGATTTAGAAGAATTATCACTTTAATTTCCAAATCCGAAAAGAATCAATGAATCATAATGAAAGGTAAAATATTGTATTGTACAATGCTCGAAGCTGCAAGCAATGAAACACTCAAATTAAATCAATTTCTCTTTTTTCATTCTTATACTAATTGAAAGGTCCATTCAAAAGTCCTTAAAAAAATGACCTAACTTACACAATGAGTCCTACAACTAACAAGAGATCCATTAGAAAATAAAGAAAGGCAAAAAAAAAGAACAAAGTAGCAAAGGAAAAAAAGAAAAAGAAAAAAATTGCACAACCTTGGGTTCAGAACACTGCACTCCAAACATAACTTTATGATTCCCAGGCTTTCAAACACTGCTGATAAGCCTTAGTATTAAGGCTTATTTAACTCCCAATTGCTTAAAATATTCTTGTTTTGACTTAAGATCATTTGAAAATAGTGGAAGATTGCTTGAATTTAAGGAAGAAATGAATGTGATGACATTTGGAATAGAATTCTAAGTAAATTGATCTTGTTTGCAGAAATTGTGGAAATTGCAAAATCAAATTGCAAATTCGTGATTCTGCAATTGTTTATGGAGCAGGGAATGTAAAAATTGCAAAATCGAATTCTGCAATCTGGAGCAGTAGAAAAGTTCAAAAAAGGAAAAAAATCTGCATTAAACCCATTCCGAAAATCTTCAATTACAGCCCGATTTGGAGGAATTTAAGCACGAAATTTGGGCATTCTTCAACCCTAATGAAGGCCTATAAAAGGGGAAGAAGAGGAGGAGCAACACAATTCGGATTGGAGGACGTTTTGGAGTCATTTTTCGTTTTTTTTCTGTTTTCTGCAGTTTTCCGCAGTTTTTCGTTTCTGTTTTTTTTTTTTACCGACACTGCTGCAAGTTATCTTCTATTTTTTCCTTAATTTATTCAATTCTATTAAAGTGAAGAAGAGTAGGGCGTTGTGGAGGCAAATTTCAGTAGAAATTTTGTGGCTTTTTCATTTCGAAGCACTCTGTTTTTCTGCACATTTTTCTTCTGTTTCTACCCAGTTTTCTTCCTCATTTTTCTGTTTTCTATCAAGTTTAGTTATATTTTCTATATTATCTAAATTTGCAAGTTTAGTTTCTGGTTTAATACAGTGGAGTGATGTTCTTTTTAAGCTTTATTCATGAGTTGTATTATGCTTTATGTTGAATAAAAACACTTGGATTATGGGTTTTTTTTGTCTTTGTCTTTTAAGGTTCTGTTTTTTCTTTTTAGTGTAGCAAAACAACTACTAATTCCTTTCAAGTTGGCAACCAAATTTTGTTTACTTTGAGTTTAATTTCTAGAATAATACATTAATCAATTTATTTTTACATGGAGTTTGTTTTAATTTTTAGCTTAGTTTTTTTTTATAGATTTATTATGAGCTAAAACTTCTTAGGGGGTTCAAGGATGTGAATTCCCTAAGAAGTAATTGTAGCCTAAATTTCAATGAAAACCAAGCCTACATCTCAATTGTTTGCTTGTGTTGAAAAAATTTCCGTTGAGATCCTAGATTGATCAACTAGGGTAACAACTCAAGCTTAGATCTAATACCGACGGGGTTAGTGATAAGTGGATTTCACACAAGTGATGGAAAAAAGAGCTTAGACATAAGCCATTTCTTATCCTAGACATAGGGATTAAGGACTCCAAAACCCATAAAATTGTTGAACCAAATAATCTAAGATAGATGGACTATAGACATATAAGTCACTCACTTAGCCTCTTAAAAGCCTAAATTCAAGGTGAATAGGAGATACAATTTTGGTTTACAATTGAGTGTGGAGTAGGTTGGAATTGCAATTTTGGCTTGCAATTACGACTTAGGGCAATGACATTCTTGAGCCCCATCTTTATCTAAATTCCTTTTGAAATTTTAGTTACCATCCAATATTGCCATTTCTCAATTCTACAATTCAATTCTGCAATTTTTGTTATTTCAATTATTGTCATTTTTAGATTCTGCAATTTTTCTTTTTCCAACACACCATCCCAACATTATTTTTGCATTTTTAGTTTTCTAGTTGCAATTTTCCTTACACTTTGCTTTACAATAATTTTTGTTACACCGTTCCCTGTGGGATTCGATACTTGGTACTTACATGCCATTTTATATTACTTCGATCGCGTGCGCTTGTGTGTAACAACGATCAAGTTTTTACCCCAAATACTGTTTTCTGATTCTAAAGCTTCGGAACACTACACTCAAAACACTGTTTTCTGATTCTCAAGCTTCAGAACACTGCACCCCAAATACTATTTTCTGATTTCTAGGCTTTCAAACCTCCTTAGTTCCGAATCCAAGAGTTCTGATTTTGAAACAGTAGGCCACACGCCCCCTAAAGTTTAGATGATGATGTACTAAAAACTAGTTTGATTGATGGGAGAGAAAATTTTGCTTTTTTTTTTTCTTTTTTGCTTAAAAGTAAATATATGTTTCTCTCTAACACATTCCTCTATTAAAGACAACACCATTTTCTCTATTGACCACGCTCTTCTAAGCTCTCTTTCTTTCTCTAACACATTCTTTAAAAAGTCTATTTTTCTCTCGAACATGTCATCTTTCTCTAAAAAAGTATCTTTTTATTCTCTCTCCAAAATAATAGTTGTCTAAATTATTCTATGTTTTTCTCTTTCGAACAATTCGAAGTTGTTGGAATTTATGCCCTAAAGCCTCGTAATTATTTATTTAATAATTAATAATAATTTTGATTATTTTATTTACAATATAATATTATCTATTATATGAAAAATCCAAGGTTATTAGTGTAATCTTTAACAGTATGTGGTTGACATACGGAATGATCATGTTCAAGAAATAACTTAAAGGATCATAGTATATAGATAAGGTTGGGTGTCTTATCCTGACAACACTATTGATATGACCCACTTTGTAATAGTTACAAAGGATTTGATCCAAATCGTTCATGTGGAGACATGTGAGTGGGAGTATCTTATACAATGAGTTTGTATAAGACTGGACCACAAAATATTTAATATTTCTTTATAAATATGTTAATTGAGAAGATTAATATTTCATTAGAATGATTATATACGACTCGATCTTAATCCTAAGTAAGTTATGAACTTCTGTCTGTGAGGGCTTGTCCTTTGATTTGGATGGGTGAGAGTGGCTTTTGTAGCCGATTCAATATGCCTCCCATTTTGGGGACATGACCAAATAGTGAGCTGGGAACATAATCTCACAAGATGGAATTCAATCAATCCCATATATGGTAAGTAGATGAGTAGTTCCCTTAAGTGTTGATTTCGGGACTTGAACAATGGGGTACCACTCTCTCACTGGCTCGAGAGAGACTTAGTTTATGGTTGGATTATAAACAAATTGTTCATTAGATGATCAGTGGTACTTAAGGTGCAAGATGTAATTACAGAAGTAAAACGTACTTTTGACCTAGCTGTAATTACTAACAACTCGTGAATGATCGACTTGCATATAATGGTTATATCCATAGACACAACTTGTCCTACAATGCATAAGAGTGCAACTCCAGGTCTATAGTGGAGTGACTTATAGTTAATAAATGAAAATTAATTAATTAAAGAGTTTAATTAATTAAATTTGTATCATTGGAGCTTATAATCTGTAGGTCTATAAGGTCTCTTTGTTAGCTCATAGTAACATTAAAGGATCAATTTAGTTGAAAGAAAAATTTGAAATGTTCAAATTAATATTTCATTTGAAGTGTTCAAATTAATATTTAATATATTAGATATATTAAATATAAAAGAGGAAAACATATTTATTGTATTTGATACATTAAGCATTAAAATAATTAATGTATATTAGATACATTAAAGAAAAGATATTTATAAAATTTGAATATGATTCAAATAAATAAATATCGTAAGAGATTTAAATGAGATTCAAATAAGTATAAGATAGATTTTAATATATTAAATATTAAAATATAATATTTTAATTATGACAAAGATTTACCTTTGGTCTCTATAAATATCACTCTTGGGTTGAGCCATTAGACACAACACACATCTCTTCAATAAAGAATTAGAGAATTCTCTCTAGACCTCTTCCTCTCCAATTCCTTGTGGATTTTCCTTCAAGAGGCTGCCACAAGCCTTGATCCTATGTTCGAGTCATAGCTAGGAAGACTTTGTGGAGGAGATAAAGATCTGCCATAAATATCTCCATATTTATTCCAAGTAAGTTTATTTAATCTTTTTTTATTTAATTTTAAATAAAATCAAAGACGAACCAATGCTTCCGCTACGGAGTGAAACGTTCATTCGTTCGGAAGTAACTTTAAACAACTTGAATTCCTCCTTTTTTAAGAGAAACAAACAAAAATTAAGTTTGTAAGAAGAAAAACTAATATGCATTGATTAATTTATTTTTAAAGAGAGAAAGAGGGACTCTTTTTTTTTTCTTAAGCAGAGAGAAATGTATGTTGAAGTTTTTTTTTTTTTTTTTTTAAAATTTATTTTTTGAAAATGAGACTTTTCTTTCTAATTAAAAGAAATACTGAATTGTGGTAAAATTTTAGTATTTTCACTTATACAAGTTTGAAGATTCAAAAGAAATAAATTAATTATCAATAAATATGTCAATCTTGTACATTTACGACACAATTAAACTAGTGTTCATATCATTTACTACCTCAAATAAATAATTTTTTAAAAAACTAAATATTTTATTAATAATTTTGTATACAACTTAATATAAAATATATTTTGTATAAAACTTAATACATATACATATTAGTAACTAAAAAAATGAGATTCATGTAGAATAATCGATATATTTCTCTTTTAATTATGTTTAAAAAATGAGGTCTAACTAAAAATTTAAGTCTTCGAGAGATAAAAAATGACAACTTTAATTTCTCCTCCATCTCTAAACTATTTTGGAGTGAAAAATATCATAACAAGGTACAAATTCTTTTTGAGAAGTTTGGTTATTGATGGTGTAATTAAAGGCTCAAATTAAAAGTTCAAATAAGATTCTTTTCTTAATCCCTTTCTCTTAACCCTACTTTTGTGTTGTTTTGTGTTTTCTTTTGGTTTGCCCTTTTTGCATTGTCCTTTGCACATACTTTTAAGCACTTTTGACCAAAATAGTTTTCCCTATATCCAATCCAACCTTTCTACCTTAACTATGTTGTGTGAGTGTTTTCTTAATATGGGTGGGTTTATGATAGGATCCAATACAACCTTTCAAATTCCATATTCTTTGAGAGATTTGATTGAAAAGAAAGTGCACTTTCCTCTTGCTAACCTTTATCTAATTTACATTCATTTGAGGAATTTGATTTAATTTGGGATGTTGTGTGAACGAAGGTTACAAGAATGAACTTTGGAATAATGAGTTCAAATTTTAGAACTTACCTAGGATATTAATATTCTATAAATTTCTTAACAACCAAATGTTGTAGATTAGATAGTTGTACCGTGTGTAAGTTAGCTTGGTACTCATGAATATTAAATAATATTCACTATATTTTCTGATAAAATTAAGCAAAGAGTCATTGGCCAATAAGGAATGAAAGTTATAAAATAAAAGTTCAAAATAGAATCATCTACAACATATATGTAGACCGATCCATACCATCTTCCCATAAAATAAAAATAAAAAGGATTAATGTACACATATTTTAAAGGATACTCTTGAACTTGTCTAACAACATCATGTTTTCACAATGGCCGAAGCGTTTCGCATATTGTAGTGACTTTTAACTCTACATAAAGAACAACATTGTGTGGCAAGTCATTCTAAAAAATGAAAAATAAAAACTATGGGAAGGGCTTTCCCCCTAACCTTCTAGTTTTTTAACTTCTTTGGAGTCTTTATCTATTGCTTTTCTAATCTTTATTTCAAATTTTTTCCCTTAATTTTAGGTTATGTTGGTATCAAAAACGCTTTTGTCATGACTAAAAAACAATTCTATCTCAAAATCAATATTTGAGACTTGAGATTCGTATAAAAGTGTTTCTAGAAAAGTCAAAGTACTTAAAGTACTTTATGAGAAAACACCAATAAGGTACTTTTAGCTTAAATATTTAACTGAAAAGTATTTTAAAAATATTTTTAATAGTGTAAAATGAAATATAAAAATGACTATTTGGTTAAGAACTTTAAAAAAAAAAAAATTATAGCTCACATATGTACTTTTGCTAACAATAGTTATTCTAAAAAAGCTTCCAAACATAATTTTAATGAAAAAACATGAAGTTGAAAATAACAACAAATGAACCAAAGGTAATTAAAATCATCAGAATGTTGAGAGAAGTTTTTTTTGGTTAAATTATACAAAACTCCTAAACTTTGGGGTAAGTTTCAATTATGCCTCAAGATTTTGAAAATTTTCATTTTAATTCTTGAATTTTTAGGGGCTATTTGGGACGTAAGTTATAATAGTCTGTGGAGTGCTCTATACCCCAAACACAGACTATTATAATACAAACTAAATAACTCTGCATCATAAACACATATTATATAACTCTACAGATTATTATAGTCCACATACTATTATAACCCAGATTATTATAACTTACTCAGCGTCTCAAACAAGTTCCTTAAATTGTTCCAAAACAATACTCTCAACAATTTTTCCATTAAAATGATTAATAAAAATTGACATGGTTGTTGATGTGTAAAAATTAATAGACATACACGATATTATTTACAACATCATTCATGTAAATTGATGTGACCGTTGATGTGTATACATTAGTTTTGTGAATGATTTTCTAAATAATGTTAATGCTTTCCTTATGTCTTCTAATTTTTACTATTAGTAGTTGTGTCAAGTTTATCCTTTATTTATTTAAACTTTGTTGGAAGAGCTCGCCACATGAAGGATAGAAACGATTAGCCGTTGGAATATTTTGCTTTCAATGTTTAGGATAGAAACGATTGGTCATGATGCAAGATCTGCCATGTGTGTTTAGACAGTAGTGCCTTATTAAAAAGATGGTTATCCCTAAAACGACTAAGCCCTCCTCAATCTTTCCACATTTTTCATCTTTTGCCAACTGATCCAATGAAGTTTATTTCCCGTCTTAGAGCTTGAAGTAAAAAAGATTTTGGTATTTTATCTACTGAGCTATGTTCGGATTGGCAAAGTACAAGAAAATCTTAAATTAGCAAAACTTATGATAATATATATTATCGTGAGTGGGTTGAATCGATCAGTTTTAAAGACCAAAGAACTGAACCAACTCGACCAAATTTAAAATAAATAAACCAAATCTTACTCATATAGTCAAATTAATTCTCAACCTTGCTTGGTTGTACTAAAAAAAAAAGTCTCAACCTACTTTTGCATTATGCTTTTTCTCGTAGTTTCTCGTACTTACAAAATAAGGCAATAAAAAGGGAGGAAGACCATAATCAAAGTTTTAAACAAAAAATTATGGCAAAACATTTCAAAATAATCATCACAAACTATAATAGATAAAAAAAATTGACTACTTTTTGCATCATATTTTTTTTTTCCTTGTAGTTTCTTGTAATTTCTCGTACTTATAAAATAATAAAAGAAATAGGGAGGAAGACTATAAAGAAAGTACCAAACAACAATTTATAGCTAGACATTCCACAATAACCATAACAAAAGTATAATAGATAAAAAAAATTAATTGTATTTACAAAACAATAAAAGAAATAGGCTAGATACCATATTCAAAGTTTCAAGCAACAATTTACAGTTAGACATTCCACAATAATCATAACAAAAGTATAATATACAAAAAATTGACTACTTTTTCATTTTGTTTTTTTTCTCGTAGTTTTTCACATCTAGAAAACAAGACAATAAATAGAGAGCAAGACCATAATCAAAGTACCAAGCACCCATTTATGGCTAGACATTTCACAACATAACCATAACAAAAGTATAATAGATAAAATATTGACTACTTTTGTTTTTAATTTTTGTCTGTAGTTTCTTGTACCTAGAAAATAGGACAATAAATAGGGAGTAAGACATAATCAAAGTACCATACAACAATTTATAGCTAGACATTTCAGGGCCATAACAAAAGTAGAATGGATAAAAAACTGACTACTTTTTGCATCATTTTTTTCCCGTAGTTTCTCATACTTTCAAAATAATGCACAAAATAAGGAGGTAGGCCATCATCAAAGTTTCAAGTGACAATTTATGACTAAACATTTCTAAAATAAACATAACAAAAATACAATACATAAAAAATTGACTACTTTTACGTTATGTTTTTTTTTCTTACAGTTTCTTGTACTCACAAAACAATACAAGAATTAAAGATGAAGGGCATAATCAAAGTACCAAGCAACAATTTATAACTAATCATTTCAAAATAACAATAGTAAAAGTACAATAAATAAAAAATTGACTCTAATTAGAGACTTTTGCATTATTTTTTTTTCTTTTGCAATGTCTCATATTTAGAAACCAATGCAATAAGGAGCACAAACAAACTAAAGTAGAATAAAACTAAAGAAAAATTAAGTTTTTTTTATGCAATTATTTTTTAAAAATTAAAATAGTTAAAAGTAAAAGGCTAAATTATAAAAAATACACCTGAACTTTGTACTTTGTTTCAAAAATACCCCTGAACTTTCAAAAGTTTCAAAAATACCCTTGAACTTTCAAAAAAAGTTCCAAAATACCCTTACTGTTAGTTTTGGATGGAAACCGTTAGTACTTTGTTTCAAAAATACCCCTAAACTTTCAAAAGTTTCATTAATACCCTTAAACTTTTAAAAAAAAGTTCAAAAATACCCTTAAAAAATTTTAAAATGTCAAAAATACCCAGTATATTAACAAAAATTATTAGTATCTCGCTTTAAAATACTCCTAAAATTTCAAAAATTGTATTAATACCCTTAACCTTAAAAAAAGGTTAAAAAAAATACTCTTACTGTTAATATATGGACGAAAAACATTTATCTACACCCCATTCCCTCCCTCTTCAATTTCTTCTCTCTCTTGATTTGCTTCAATCTATGGCCAACACTTCTCTATTTTTCCTCTTATTTTTTCCTTTCTTTTTCGATACTATTTTTACTCTCTTATTCCAATTTTCAATCTTTAAAGCTACCCCCTTAAATCAAGATATATAGACTATAGCAAGAAGAAGGAGAATAATGGAACCACCCAAGCAAACTTAGGACTTAAATGCTTTAACAAAATTGTATTTTAGTAATTTGTGTTAGTACGTTTGGGTTTAATACACAAAGAGAGACACATGTTGAGAATTTGGGTCATAATTTTGAGGACATCTAATGGGAGGGAAAAGAAATAAAACATATGCATTACTAAATTTGTAGCGGAGGAAGATTTTATTAATTCTTTTTGCAATTCAAATTAGTCTATTTGTTGTGGTTAGTTAAGAATGTCCCATTTATCAAGTAAGAAGTCTAGCTGAGTCAAAAAAAAAAAAAGAGAAGTTAGAAGTCTAGCCGAGAAGGAATTGGTGTCCATGATGGAAAATAACACATGATGTTCAATATATCATTTTGGTAAATATTTTTGTTCTGGAAACTATTTCCTGGATGGTTGCCTTGGTAAGCTTCTTGATAGTACTTGGCAAACTGGTAGTGGACATGGCTCATTTTCCTTTGAACCCCGAGATAACTCACCTTACCTTCTGGTTCTGTTGCATAAGTATACTTGATGAAATTTGTGTTTCAAACATCTTAAGTTTTTCCTTTTTCTCTTTCTTTTAATAATAATAATATTATTATTTTTTAAATCTTTAATGTGTCTGTTGGAGTTGCATAAGTTACAGCGATGCCACCAGACCAGAACTTGCAGTTGCCAGTTTTTGAATCTGAATAAGTTGAAGCTAAAGATGAGATATGTTGAGCTGTCCAATATGTCTCTAAATTCATGAGAAATGAAGAACCTCAGAATGTCTCTAAATCATCTTAGTGAAGGGGAAATAAATTGTGATGCAAAGCAATGGCAATATCTCGAACCGAAGGCTACGGTAAGATGGTTTGGTGTGCAGTTATTACTATAGACAGGATTTCTGTTGCTCATCTTTGTGAAAGACTTTTTGAATTTGTTTTGTTCTAGAGTTTTTTAAGGGATTCCTGCATAATCAGGTAGCCAACTAAGTGACTCTTGGGCCTAGAATAAGCAGGAAGATAATCTTCAAAGTGCTTTTCCCCATCACGCCTGTGCTAGCCTATCCTGCATGTAAGACAGTTTGCTCCTTGAACATGGCAATTGATGGATATGATCATTTCAGGTTTGTTTATGCATGCATATACAACTATTAATTAAGAGAGTATTTTTTCATGGTAACTTTATGCTAGCATGATTGTGCATTTTTTTTTTTTTGGTGACAGATGAATCTAATCAGTGATTTTAATTGAAGGGAGCGGGCATGTGTGAATAGTTTCCACAAGGAACCACTCATTCACCACCAACAATAGGAAGTGGGCATGAATTTACGCCAGGTGTTGGCTCCTATTTAAGCAGAGCTTTTTGCTAGACATGCCAAGGTGAGTAGGCCACCATTTACATTCCCATATGCCAGAGGTTTGCCACAGTAGAGTTGTTTCCGAAGAATTGGTCTGCAAATTATATAACTTTATAAAATAAATATTTACAAATTATTATAAGTTTTTAAAAATAATTTCCCTACATTATACATAGATAAGGTGTAGAAATGCCTCAAAGTAGAGCTAATTTACTTCTTTCTGGATACAGTCATCATGTCTAAATTGCCTGAAGTTTACAAATAATATGAATTCATAGTAAAATTAATTCATTATAATGTGCATCGTTTAAAGTATTATCATATTCAACAGGAAGGAATACACGTTCCTCATTAAAAAAAAAAGAAAGTACTATCATTCAACAGGACGATCTAGTATTTCATAGTATTCTAATATTGCAGGCTGCCAATAACATGCTGTGGATAAGTTTTTGACACGGTTGTGCTTGCTCGAGCAATATTTTCTTTCTAACTTTGGGCGTCCAATCTCTTTAGCAAAAGGGCCTAGAGAAATCATACAAAAGCTTTTCAGTGAGCCAAAAGATCATTCTATACTATTATATTAAAAATAAGATAAAGAATGTTAATTCTGATATTTTATATTCTGTTATTTTTCAAATGGAGTTGGCCACGTGTTTGTTATTGTGGTTACAACAGCCTCTGCTTACTTGACCGGTTGGAGTGGTTATAGTAATTGTTCTCTGTTTTACTCACATAAAAAGCAGAGTATATTGTTTTAGTAAGCTCTCTGATGTATGGCCTGATTGATTCACTTGATTAAATAAAGGTTCTCTCTCCCTGGCGATTTGAAAGTGGATGTAGACCATAGGTCGAACCACTATAATTGATGTGTGTTCTTTCTTCCTCCCTTTTTCTTTGCTTTTCTTCTTTGAGTTTCTGGATTGCTTCTGCCTTGAGTTTCAATTTGTTATAACAAATGGAAAATGTTGATTGAGAATCAAACAGGTAAGAGGATTAAATTCCTTAGAACAGACAATGGGCTGGAATATTTGAATGATAAATTCACTAGTATGTGTACAACCTCTGGAATTAGTAGGCATTTGACAACAGCTAGAACCCCTCAACAAAATGGTCTTGCAGAAAGATTTAATAGAACCATTTTAGAAAAGGTTAGATGTATGCTCTCAAATGCACAACTTCCTAGAGTTTTTTGGGGTGAAGCTGTTAATACAGCAGTATACATTATAAACCGCAGCCCATCTTCTGCTTTGAATTTTAAAACTCCACAGGAAGTTTGGACAGGACATCCACCAAGTCTAAAACATCTTAGGGTGTTTGGTTGTGCAGCATATGCACATATTCGACAAGACAAACTTGAACCAAGAGCTAAGAAGTGCATTTTTCTAGGCTATCCTCGAGGGGTAAAAGCATATAAATTGTGGTCACTTGAGCCCGGAGAGAACAAGTGTATCATAAGCAGAGATGTATCATTCAATGAGGATGATATGCCTTGGAAGAATACTGTCTCTAAGGATACACAAAAGGACACTGAAACTTTTGAAATTGACCTGTTGCCTGTTAGTAGTGAAGTTCTGCCTAATAGTTCAAATGTCCAACCTGAATCAACTGTAGAAGCATCAGAAGATGTGATTGAAGAAGTTAATGCTCAAGAGACTTCACAAACCATACATATAGAAGCTGATGAGCTAGCTGATTATCAACTTACACGAGATAGGCAGAGAAGAATCATAAAACCACCTTCAAGGTATGATGACACTGATTTTGTTGGCTATGCTTTTAATTGTTATACTGAGAATTTTGGTACTGAACCAAGCACGTATAATCAAGCCATTAAATCAGTGGATTGTGACTTGTGGATGTCTGCTATGCGCCAAGAACTGGAGTCACTTTACTTAAATAATACTTGGAAGTTGGTTGAGAAGCCTGTTGGTCAGAAAATTGTGGATTGTAAATGGGTGTTCAAATTGAAGCCTGGTCTAAATTCTGCTGCTCAGCCAAGATATAAGGCCAGGTTAGTGGCCAAGGGATTTACTCAACAAGAAGGGATTGATTACACTGAGGTGTTTTCTCCAGTAGTGAGGCATACGTCCATTAGAATCCTTCTTTCTTTGGTGGTTCAATTTGACCTAGAACTCGAGCAAATGGACGTAACTACTGCTTTTTTGTATGGAAATCTTGAGGAGAATATATACATGAAGCAGCCTCCTGGTTTTGTTGAAGTTGGAGGGGAGAATTTGGTGTGCCATCTTCAAAAATCCATCTATGGATTGAAGCAATCCCCAAGACAGTGGAACAAGAGGTTTGATTCTTTTATTCTTACTGAAGGTTTTAATAAAAGTGCCTTTGATAGTTGTGTGTATCGGAAGTCAATTTCTGCCACTGTTTATGTTCTTGTTTTGCTGTACGTTGATGATATTTTAATTGCATCATCTGATACACTTGAAATTAGAAAGTTAAAGGCAGCTTTGTGTAGAGAATTTAGAATGCAAGATCTAGGGGAAGCTAAAAAAATTCTTGGTATGGAGTTAGTAAGGGATCGCTCAAAAGGTGTTATCCTCATTTCTCAAGGTGAATACTTTGATAAGATTGTTAAGAAGTTTCATATGGAGAATGCTAAGGCTGTTAAAACTCCTTTTGCCCAACATTTCAAGCTTTCAATGTCTCAATCCCCTGTTGATAAGCTAGAAATTGATGATATGAAGTCTGTACCATATGCTAATCTTATTGGAAGTTTGATGTATGGAATGGTTTGTAGTAGACCAGATTTAGCTCATGCAATGAGCATCGTAAGTCGATATATGAGTAACCCCGGGAGGCCACATTGGGAAGCGTCCAAATGGATAGTGAGATATATTAAGGGCACTTCAAGAAAAGGTTTGGTTTATACAAAATTTGAGTCAAAATGTGAAGCCATTACTGGTTATGTTGATTCAGATTACGCTGCAGACTTGGACAAAAGACGATCCTTGACTGGTTATATCTTTACATTTTTTGGAAATGTAGTGAGCTGGAGGTCCACTTTACAGTCGGTTGTTGCTTTGTCTTCAACCGAAGCTGAATACATTGCTTTAGCAGAGTCTGTGAAGGAAGCTGTCTGGTTAAAGGGGAGTGTTTCTGCAATGTTAAATGGAAATTGTGAAGTTACAATTCACTGTGATAGTCAAAGTGCTTTGGCTCTATCTAAAAATCCTACATTTCATGATAGAACCAAGCATATTGATGTCAGGTTTCACTATGTAAGAGAAGTAGTTCAAGAGGGTGGTGTTAAGTTGCTTAAAATTCACACCACTCACAACCCTGCTGATATGATGACAAAATCACTCCCTGCAAACAGATTTGAATATCTTTGTGAGTTGCTGAAGCTTGATTGTGGCTGATCTGTGTTCAGCATTTTGAAGATTCAAATGCCAGTTGGAGGGAGGTTCTTTGTTCTTTTCAAACAGAATATAAATATCAAGAGGGTGATTGTTAATTCTGATATTTTATATTCTGTTATTTTTCAAATGGAGTTGGCCACGTGTTTGTTATTGTGGTTACAACAGCCTCAGCTTACTTGACCGGTTGGAGTGGTTATAGTAATTGTTCTCTGTTTTACTCACATAAAAAGCAGAGTATATTGTTTTAGTAAGCTCTCTGATGTATGGCCTGATTGATTCACTTGATTAAATAAAGGTTCTCTCTCCCTGGCGATTTGAAAGTGGATGTAGACCATAGGTCGAACCACTATAATTGATGTGTGTTCTTTCTTCCTCCCTTTTTCTTTGCTTTTCTTCTTTGAGTTTCTGGATTGCTTCTGCCTTGAGTTTCAATTTGTTATAACAAAGAAAATTTACATCAAGAGAGAGTATTAACAAGTGCCACTTTTTCTTTTTTCGAGTTCAATAACATGTGGAGATGGCGATTTGAATCTTTAACATTTTGGTCGAGGTTATAATCGCTTAGTCAGTTGAGATATATGCCTATACTTTAGTTGGCCATATCAGAGAAGACTACCTTGTTGAAAGTGCAGTAGTGTTTTTCAAGTCATAAAAAAAAGCAATGGAGCCAGAGAAGCATCCTTAGCACCTTAGGTTTCCTCTCAAAACTATGCCTACACTTTAGTTGAAAATTATCATCTTTGGCCACCTCATGCAATCTTAAGGACAACTTGAAATTCTGAAAAAGAGCACGCATCTCATCTCTATTGGGAGGCCTTTCACCTCAAATTGCTAGCGGAACTTCCTTGGTAAGTGCCATTCTAGTAGCTGAAAGAGTTCTAAAGAAGGAGCTAACTTAAAATATGAGCTTTAAATAAAGTGGCAAATGTCAATCCTTAGAACACCTAATAAATGAGGCTTTCAATCCCTAGTGTCTTTACTTCTACTGAGTATGACTCCAATCCGAACATAGCTTAGTGAATAAGGTACCAATTTACCATCTCAAAGGTTGATGGTTCGATCTTCTATCGCTGGAACGGTTGAACTCAAAAAAAAAAAAAGAAAAAAGAAGCACAAGTGAATACATCCAAATTAATATTTTGAACAACTTTCTTCAGTGTATATCAGTTTGGCTATTATTATGTTTGCCATGTTTGCATTATCAATAAGAAGAATACCTTTGTGATATCTCAGCTACTTGGCTTATTGTAGATATTATATGATGGTTTGAAAGAAACTCAATCAAGAACAAACGTAATCCTCTCATATGCTTGCAATATATTTCCTTTTGTGGTGATTGGCATTTCATAGGTATTCAATTTGTATTTTTCATTCTTTTGTTAAGAATTTGAATTGAGCTCTAGCTCTGTTGGTGATTCTTCTTGCCCAGATGTGTTTGGATTTTCCATGGTTCACTTCTTATCATGGGGCTGCTGCTCGTGGTTTACAAGTTTCAAGTGCTACTTTTTATTTTCTTGATTAGCTCTCTGAGTTTTATATGTTTGGCTGATGTAGTTGGTGTGACGTATGTGAGGATGGACTTGAGAAGTATGGTTTTTGATAACACATTTGTTGTATTTAGCAAATACTCTTGACTGATCCAGGCTTATATATTTGATTGAAGTCATAGGGTATAGATTACCAACATGATCTTGTGGAGGAGTTTGGCCTTGGATATAATCATAGACTTGGACCAACGACTCCACGTTCATAGAACTGCAAACTCTAGTGGAACTTTAGCAAAAAAGGGTCGTTTTTTATAGATAGCTGGCATTTGTGCCTTGCCATGGGGTCTTTGGGCAGAGAGGAACAATAGAGTGTTTAACCGTGTGGAGTGGTCTAGGGAGGAAAAGTTAAGTCTCTTGTTAAGTTCCATACTTCTCGTTGGACTTCAGTGTGTCACTTTTGTAATCATCCATTAGGTATTATTGTAACAACTAAAAACAAAAAGAAATATTTTATTTTATTTTATTTTATTTTTTTAAAATGTTTTCAGATGAAGAATCAAGTGATAGTCTCAAAAGAAGTGAAGTTTAGCATTCTGACACAAGACTTAGAAAGTTGTTGTTAAGAATTCGATAGTTTATCTTAGAAATCCTTTGTAAGAAATTGTTTATGTTGAATTTGTTTAAGTCTGTTTTAGTTTATAATTGTTACACTTTCACATTATTGTTAGAATGACCGTATTGAAAAATATGGGCTGTTACAGTTGGTATCAGAACAATGGTTTAAGGTTCTGTAGACTCTAGTGCTGTAAGGTTAACCAATTGGTATATGAGTTCATGCCAGAACATTAGGTTTAATTTGGATAATTAGAAAGGCTATTGATTTCTTATTAAGTAACTTTTTCTATGGTTATCTCCTTAATCATAGTAAAGTTATGTTGTCTTTCCTAATAGATGTTTGTTTTGAATTTTTTTTGAGGCTTTGGCATGAAGGTTCTTCTCGAAAAAGGTTTGGTCTTTTTTTCTTGAGAGTTATTTGGTAGCATGTATTTACATGAGGAGTCAATAGTTCTAACTATAAGAATGCTCTTGTAGCATAAAGTAAAGTTCTCTGTGTATGTTCTTCATGTAATAAGAATTCAAAGTGGTGTTCCTAAAAGCAGTGTGTTAAGTTTTGGTTAGAAGCTAGGAACTTTCACAACTCATGTTGAAGAACAAGTTAGGACCTCTTGCATATGAAGAATGGATTGAAGAGATTGAAAATTTTGGAACTAAGATTAAATACATTGATGGTTAATGGATAAGTTAAGCTGTTTGTATGTTGGAGAAGAAAGCAATTTAAGTGTCTGATTTGAGGAAAGGAACCTTGAGTATTTCTTTGGTTAAGAAATTTTTGAAGGAGTTTATGAAACTCTTGATTTTGGAAATATTTTATTGACGTGCTAATTGGACAAGACAACAAGTCTAAGTTTATTAAGTTGAAGTAGTTAATTGGGGATGCAATCAACATATAAGAATGGTTCCAAATTCTTTATGGTCTCATTAAAAGAAAGCTCTATTAACATGAAACCCAAGTTTAAGCATGAGATTGGAGTGGTTGATGGACTAAGTAAGATATTTTGGATTTTCATGTTCCAAGCCAAAAAGGTACGAGATGGAGCATACGTTACAATTTGAAGAACTCAAGTTCAAATTACTTGGATTTTGTCCATACTGTTATTGTTGTTAAAAGACTCTAGTTCAATTGGTACAAGAGAAAATCTTTGGGAGATTAAAAGCAAGGTCAAATATTTAAAAAAAAAAAAAAAAAATCCTACAAGTGTTTCAATTTGGAATTCCAAGTGTAAGACCTATGACAAGATGATAAACTGAGACATACTTTTTGATATTGAGAATAAGTCTCACTTGAAGAACAAAAAACGACACTTGAAGTATAATGATCTTAACAAAGAAAAGTATGGGGAAGAAAAAAAAAGTGAAAAGTAAAAGTTTTGGCTAAAGAGCATTGCCTTCCTAGGACATGTGGTGTTTAAAAAAAAAGGATTTCTGTAGATCCAAACAAAGTTGAAGAAGTTTAGTGGAAGGCTTCTCAAAGATCTCAGCTCATTTAACTCAACTAACTAGAAAGAATGCACGTTTCCAGTACTGGTCAAAAGAGTGTGAGCAAAGTTTTCAAGAGTTAACGAAGAGATCAACTTGTTATTGCCACAGTTTTAACTGTCTCTAATGGAGACTCAAGATTTGTGATTTATTGGGATTCTTTGAGAATTGGTCTAGGTTGTGTACTTATGCAAAACGACAAGGTTAGCCTATGGTTCGCGACAACTTAAGATCCCTGAACAAAATTACCCCACCCATGGCTTAGAGTTAGCTATTGTTGTGTTTACATTAAAGATTTGGAGACACTACTTATATGCATCAGCGACGTTAGTTGGAATCGGTTAAAGATTATGATCCTACTATTAGGACCATTCAGGTAACGCTAATGTAGTGGTCGATGCCTTAAGTAGAAAGTCTTCATATTCAGTAGCTTTACTCACAACTCAAGAGTAATTGATCAAGAATTTTGGAAAGTTGGAAATTGAGGCGACTTTGGAGGATGCAATGTCTTTGTTGCTAATTTGGTGGTTGAACCATCATTGCTTAGTAAGATCAAGTAAGCTCAATTTTTGGACCCAACTTTGAAAAGAATTTTGGATGATGTTAACAAGGGTAAACAGTATGAGTTTTTAGTGGCAAGTAATAATGGAGTTTATGGATGGGTGTTCGCCTTTGTGTCCCTAGTGACTCAATTATTAAGAAGATTATGACAGAAGTACATAGTGCTCCTTATTTAGTTCACCATGGAAGCACAAAGATGTACCAAGACCTTCGAAAAATTTATTGGTGGATAGGAATAAAATGAGATGTAGTTAGTTTTGTTAACCATTGTCTAGCATGTCAACAAGTTAAGATTGAACGTCAAAGACCGCCAGGACCCCTCCAACCATTGGATATACTTAAGCAGAAATGGGAAAAATATCTCAATGGACTTTGTAATTGGATTGTGGGTTATTGTTCACTGTTTAACAAAGTTAGGTCACTTTTTGTCTGTGAAGTCTACTTATACAACAAAAAGATGAGCTCAAATTTATGAGAGCGATAATTCGACTTCATGGTATACCTATCTCTATAGTGTCTGATCGAGATCCAAAGTTTACATCCAAATTTTGTAAAAGTTTGCACAAGGCTTTAGGCACGAGACTTGATTTCAGTACTGCTTTTCTCCCACAGACAAACAGTCAAACAGAACGGACAATTCAAATAGTGAAGGATATGCTTCGAGCTTGTGCTTTAGACTTTCAAGGAAGCTGGGAGAAACATTTGCATCTAATTAAGTTCTCTCATAATAACAGCTATCAAGCAACTGTTGAGATTACACATTTTGAAGCTCTCTATGGGTGTAAATGTAGGTCACCAATCAATTAGAGTGAAGTGGAAGAGAGTTTGATTTTAGGACCAGAGTTAGTGCAGAAGGCTAATGAGGTCATTGATTTAATCAAACAGAGAATGGAGATAGCTCAAAGTCGGTAGAAAAGTTATGCTGATACCAGAAGAAATGAAATGAATTTTGAAGTTGGAGATATGGGTTTTTAAAAGTGTCGCCATTGAAAGGAATTTTGAGGTTTTGGAAGAAAGGGAAGCTTAGCCTAAGGTTTATTGGACCTTTTGAGATTTAGGAAAAGGTGGATATAGTGGTGTATCGTTTTGGCCTTACCACCCGCCTTAGATCGGATCCATAATACTTTCCATGTTTCCCTGCTTCAAAGTATATGGCAGACACATCCCATGTGTTAAACTATGGACCATTACAAGTGAATGAAGATTTAACTTATGAGGAGGTTCCAGTTCAAATTTTTGACTGCAAGGATTGAGTTTTACATAATAAAACTATTCCCTCCTGTGAAGGTTTTATGGAGAAACCAACATTTTGAGGAAGCAACTTGGGAAACTAAAAAGGACATGAGTAAAAGATATCCTATGTTTTTCTTTTAGTAAGGTACGTAAATTTCAAGGACGAAATTCTTATTAGGTGGGGTGTTTGTAACAATCGAGAAAAAAAAAAAGAAAGAATTTTTTTAAAATTTTATTTGTTTTATTAATTTCTAAAACTTTTTTTTTTAAATTGGAAATTTATCTTCTTTTTAAATTAGGAGATAAATCTTTATTATCTTTTTTTTTTTAATTTTATTTTAAAAAGAGAAGATAATCTTTTAAGTTTTAATTAAGGTTCTTTTTAAAAGATCTTTTAAACCCTAACTTTTTGACTAAACGTTTTGACGGCAAAAAAGAGAGAAGAAGTTCTGCAGTTTCATGTCTAAAGAAAAAGCTGTAAGTTTTCTTCCCTTTTATTTTCAAGTTTGTTTTCTTTCTTTCTTAGAAAATTTTGGGTTTTGTTTTCATTCTTGATTGTTTAGAATGAAAAAATTCTTGAAATATTTTGCCTTAAAAAGTTTTTAGGTTTTTGGTTTGCTTATTTCTTTACCAAAGTTTTTCATCTTATGACTTTTAGATTAAATTGAAGGTTTTGATAAAGGAAAATTTTTCATAATTTTCCAGCTTTTATTTTCTTCTAAATTTGGGATTGTTTTTAGTGTTTTTGGGTTCTTCTTGTACAAGAAAGTTTACCAAATGTTTGCTTATTTGAAGTGTAATTTATACTTATGATATCTACATGAAAAGAGTATGTTTTAAAAGGTTTTTATAGCAGTTTTATCTAGATTTTTTTGGTGTTAAAAAGTGGCAAATCTTGATTCCTTTAATGTTAAAATCTTGAATAATTTTGTTTTATGAAACACAAAATTTTCTATGTTATTTGTCTATAATTTATGATAGTTTTGAAGGTTTTAAAAGTTGTAGGATTGAAAATTTGTTTAGTATTTTACTACGTATTGAAGAGCATTGATTTTACCGATTTTAGTACGTTTTTAATTGGGTTTTAAAGTATTTTCTGGGTTATTTGTCTATAATTTATGATAGTTTTGAAGGTTTTAAAAGTTGTAGGATTGAAAATTTGTTTGGTATTTTATTACGTATTGAAAAGCATTGATTTTACCAATTTTAGTACGTTTTTAATTGGGTTTTAAAGTGTTTTTAACCTAATTTTTTAGTGTTGTTTTTTTAGTTAAAGAACCCTATTTTGTCTAACTTTTTAGGCATAAAATTATTTTGAATGGAAAAAATTAGGTAGATAAGATTGTCTAGCTTTTAGATAAGTCTTTGGACTTTTAAGATGGAATTTTGATTTTTGATCTTGGATATGTTTGGGTTTCTAGGAAAAGTTGGTAATTGTTCAAGAAGGTGGAATTAGATTTCGAATTGAGATTGAGAATTGTAGGATTATCGATCGAGGTAAGTAGTTTCCACATCCCTTCCAAAATAGAAAATTTGGAATAATTCCGTTTTATTATTGTTATTTGACAAACTATCTGAAAACATGTTTTTTTTATATGATTTGAAATTGATTGAAATTGTTTTGTATGTTTTAAATATGTTTATTGAAAGCATGATTTGAAATTGATTGAAATTGTTTTGTATGTTTCCAATTGTTTTACTAAATGAAAGTATGTTTACTGTTTGGAATGGTTTGAAAAGTATTTTGATTGATTCAATAAGGCCATCTGGATATGCTAATTTTTCTGTTTTGGGAATGCTTTGCCTATTTGTGGTAGTAGCCTAAATTGAAATTGATGAAATTGTTCTGGCTTATTTGTGAGAAGACACATTTGTGGTTTGACATTTTTTTTGGAACGAAGATTCATGTGTGTGTTATTCACTCACGTGGTCTCACACTTATGTAATTATATTGATTGTTCTGGTCGATTTTATCGACATTTCTGATTGAAAGCTCTGACTGATTGAAGCTTATTTGTGGGAAGGCACAATTTGTGATTTGACATTCCTTTGGAATGAAGATTTATATGTGTGTTTCACTCATATGACCTCACACTTAAGTAATTGTATTGAATGTTCTGGTCGATTTTATTCGACAACTCTGATTGAATGTTCTGATTGATTTATTGGTGCTACCGACATGTAATTATTATATATGTTTTGAAGGCTACCCAAATAATGCATATTCTCACTTTGATATTTGACAGTATTGATTGATTGAAAGTACTGTTTGAATTGAAAGTTTCGATATTTGAAAGTTTTGGTTAAATGAAAGTTTTTTTCATATGAAAAGTTTTGTTTTGAAAGTTTGTATGATAGAAATATTTTTGTTTTCTGAAAGTTTTGGCTAAAAGTTTTAATAGTTGTATTAAAAGTTTTGCAAGGGTATTTGTATTTTGTTTACGATTGTTTTGAAAGAAAATAATCGAATGAATATTTGACTTTTGATTTAACTATTGAAATGATTTGTTAAATTGAATTTCTATGTTTTGTTTTTGAGAAAATGAATTTTTGAACTTGATGTTGAAATTGCTTATTGAGTATTTATTTACTCATTTTTGTTTTTCCAAAATATTTTCAGATGAAGAATCAAGTGATAGTCTCGAAAGAAGTAAAGTTTAGCATTCTAGCACAAAACTTATAAAGTCGTTGTTAAGGATTCAATAGTTTATCTTAGAAATCCTTTGTAAGAAATTGTTTACGTTGAATTTGTTTAAGTCTGTTTTAGTTTATAATTGTTATGCTTTCGCATTATTGTTAGAATGACTGTATTGAAAAATACGGACTGTTACAATTATCTTGCTTGATTGGAGCCCTTTTCTTTGGCTCGACTTCTTTTAGGGGTTGGTTTTTTTGCATATCCCTTGAAATCTTTCATCTTTTTTAACAAAAGCTCAATTTTTGTATTAAAAAAAATGCATTGGTGACTGGAGTGGTGAGAATCATGTTGACATAGGTAGGTTGAGTGAATAGCATAAATTGAGTGGTGTTCAACCCTTGAGGTACCTTTTCCTTAGTGCTTTTAAGGTGGCTGTAAATAGGTTGAACATGAAATTGATTAAAAGAAAATAATTAAAAAACAAGAATCATCTAACTTATAAAACATTTAAATATTCAAAGTTGGTGCAAATTTTGTTAGATAAATAGAATTTTTCCTTTTTCTGTCTTGAATCTGGAAGTTTCTATCAACTTCTAAATAATTTGGGTTCATACGGGTTAAATTCTGAGTAGTGGTAAGGAATAATAATAATAATAATAATAAAGGAATAATAATAATAATAATAAAAAGCAAAAGCCCTTTATGCTAAAAACTTATGCTACATGATATTCGTATTCAATGTCCAGTTTGATGTTGCATTTCCTTCAATTTCATGTTCTCCGTCTTGGAGAGCAACACCTCCAAGAAACCTGGACACTTTAGCCTCGGCTTGTATCTGTATGTGACACGTGTTGAGACACTTGGACACGTATCAAAACCAATTAGTTTCACACAAGGGAACAACATACGACATACGGAGTAACGACTCCAACAATTTGGAAGATATCTTGAGAAAAAGTTTTAGCATGGGTGATAAGCATCGCGGCCCAATGATCATCGTTAAAGGAAAGACGTTTGTTGATAAGCTGTGACACTTGTTAGCACAATAGATATGTGTTAAATACTAGTTGTACAAAGTGAAAATGGATCTCTAACACTTGTTTAAGCACAATAAATAAACACAAAAATGTAGGATACAAATAATAAATTTTGAGAGCAAAATACATCAAATTCATATTTTAAGCATGTAAATGCTTAAACTTATTGACTTTAAATTTCCTTCTTGAATTAAAATTATATATATGTCTAAAAATGTATAATTTAATGTGGCCTTGTCCATGTCTGTGTCCTATATTTTTAAAAAATAGCATGTCACAGTGTTTGCGTCTATCACATATATGTCTTGTATCTGTATTCGTGCCTTTTGGGCAACACCTTGATGTGGTATGTTATCCCTAAACTTGTTGTAAATGATTGTAATGCCCATTTCATTCAATTCATGCAATTCAATATGCAAGAAAATTCACATATTGGGGTTTGGCGGACACTTATGATTTTTTTTTAAACAACATTTGGAGTGGGGGAATTTGAATCTCTGACTTCTTGGTCGAGGGTACATGCCAATTACTGCTGAGCTATGCTCACTTTGTCGGGCACTTGGGATCTCTTGGCCTCAGTTTTGACATGGATAAAAATTATCCACGTTTGTTATATAGGTTTTAAAATTTAAAAATCCTCCTATTTATTATAGGGGGATAAAAAGGTCCTTGAAACATGAGATTTTTTTACTTTTCTAGAAGATGTGACTTTTTTGCCTGGGATATCTAACTAGCAGAGAGAGGGCATGAAAAATCGTGATTTACTTCTTTCAACAACCCTAAATTTGCTTTTACAAAATATATATATATATTGATTTTGCTTCTTCAGTCGTGATTTTGCTTATGTAGAGAGTCTCTTTGAACACAATTTTTAGCTAAGGTGAGTGGATATTTTCTCATTTCTTGTTTGATTTCTTGTTTTTCTTTCATATTTCTCTAGTTTTTTTAGATATGCTCATATTTTTGCAACCCTCTTCTTCTTTTGTCCGATTTGATTAAAAATTTGTGGGTTTGAAAGAAAGGATTTGAATGGATTTGAGTTTTAGAATAACAGTTTTTTTTCTGAGTGATGGATCAACGATTCGAAACTTTTTGATTATTTTAGTTCTGGTTGTGTAAATTATGTTAAATAACAAAACATTAATCCTCCATTAAACCCCACCTCCATTTCTCCATTTTTTCTCGGTTTAAGGTTCAATTTCTCTTCTTTCTAAGTACTTCGATCACCACTTATTTTTACTAATTTGATGAAGATGATGATGAAAATTTTACTTTTTTTTGTTAGTGGGTTTGTTTATAAAAGCCAGAAGGTAAAGGTAAAAAGAGAAAGGAAAATTAGGTAAAAAATTGATAGTTGAAATTTTTATTTTTAAACCTGATTGAATTTTAATACTTTTATTTGTATACAATGCATATAATAATAGTTTAATTTTGATTTTATTTGGTTATAAGAAGAAGAGGGGGAAAAAAACTTCCACTCGAATATGATTTTTGACAATTTTGGTTAGTTCATAAACATAATATTTAAATTCTAAGAACAAAATCTGCAAAACAAATACATATATTTAATTTCCAGATATTAATTTCACATTATCCAAACACAAATATTTAAATCTCAGATTTTTAACTTCTAAATATTTAATATCAAATAAAACTCATGATGTTGTTAAGAAAAAATGTAGAAAATGTAGTATAGAATTGGGTGAATTCATTTTTCAAAAAAAAAAAAAAAAAAAAAAAAGAATTGGGTGAATTCATTGTATGCTATAAGCATATATTAAGTGATTGATTACTAAATTAGTGTTCACCCACCGGCGGTAGATAACTTGAAATGTTAAAATGAGATATTTTATTCAACTTCATTTTCCCTTTCATTTTCTATTGTGTATAGTTTATGCATCTAAAGGTATAGCACCCAATGACATTTAGGGATGGATGTACACTTAGGGTCCGTTTGGATTAATTTTTTAAGTGTTTATTTTTGAAAAAAAATTATTTTAATAAGATTTGTAGTGTTTAACAACCACTCAAAATGACTTTCTAAAAAATGAGTTTGAGAAATAAGTTATTTTGAGTAAAATACTTGAAATCAACTTTTAGAAGAAGGGTTTTTAAGTGTTTAACTTGGAATTCCTCTCAAATTTTCATGATATATGAAAATAACCAAAATACTCTCACACTATTGCTGCTCAATGTCATTGATCATCTCTGGTGACGACCGCTGGCGATACCTCCAATTGTGGTCGGCCGGTCATAGTGTTTTAAATACAAATTTGAACTTATTAGTTCATAGTGTTTAATCGTTGTCTTTTATAGTAATTTGACATTAGTAAAAACGTTTTGAGTGTAGGGCAAACTAAATGAACTTGTGTATAAAAACACTTTTGAGAAAATGTAACAAAACTTATGAATGTTTTTATTTTAAACGATTTTTATAAAAAAATGCTTAGAAGATAATGCATTTTTGAAAACTACTTAAATTAAAAGGTAATCCAAACCAACCTAAGCCTAGGAACGTACTATCACCTTCAATTCCATGTGTCTTGACTTATTCATTCTAGTTGTGACATGAAATTTATGGCAAATTTAATCCATAAATGTGGACGAATCTCTTATCTCAAACAACATGGACGTGATAAGTGGAGATGGTCCCAAATAGTACTTGATCCACACGTTTGTGGACAAGGTGTACTATAATTATCTTTTAAAAGTTGAAGTTTGTACATTTTCGACTTAAATATCATTTTGATCTTTATACTCTTTTTCAATTTTAGTTACTGTACTTTTAAATGTCTAAATCTAGTCTTTCTATTTTCAATAAATTTTAAAATTAGTCCCTACTGTTAGTTAATTGTTAACTTTTCTTAAAAAAAAAAAATAATTTAATCTCTATTAGTTTCCCTTCCATAAATTTTAGAAACATATTAACATTGTGTCTTTTCTTGAATGGAAAATTATTATTATTATTTTACTAAGTTTGAAAAAATTAACTTTAAACTAACCATAAATACTAATTTTAAGATTTATTGGAAGTACACATATGTATCAGGACTAAAATAGAAAAAGTCCCAAATTTCGGGAGCCAAAATAATATTTTAAGTAGAGATGTCCATAGGGCGGGGTGGGGACGGGGATGGCTTCTCCGTCTCCATCCCTGCCCCCCCATTTTAATCCCCATCCCCTCGAAATTTTTTTTCCCCACTCTCTCCTATTTTCCACCTAAACAGAGACTCTTCTCTCCATTAAGGCAGGTCTCCGTCCCCGTGGGAAAAATGGACTCTCTAATTTTAAGTGAGAATTTATTTATCTAAATCTTTCCCAAAGGCACCTTCACTGCCTCCACCCAACTATCTTGCATATTCCATTTCTCCCGAGATTGTTATATCTTAAGCAAGATCTCAAAATTCTAGCTCGATTACAAAAATTTGCAACTTTGATTTTAATTGAATTTTGTGTATGAATGCTTTGGTTTTGTTCTGTTCATAGCTCCAATTTATTCATGGAAGTTGTTTTGTTTTGGCAATTAATATAAATACTTATACCAAGTTTATTTCCTCTAAAAAATGTGTTGATGATGAATTAAGCGCTCTCTTATTCTTGGTATAATTTTGTAATGACAAATTTTGGTTGACTACCCTTGTTTCTTTTAAGCTAGATACGTAGTTGTACTTGATGATTTTAACTTGTTGAGAGAAATTAATTTTTTTTGCGCGATTTATTAGGCATCGTTCGATAACCATTTGATTTTTTAAAATTGTACTTGTTTTATCATAATTTCTCTACAGTGATTTTCATATTCTCTATAATGGTTTTCTTTCTTAAAGAAACATTTGAGTTTCTAGCCAAATTCCAAAAACAAAAACAAGTTTTTGAAAACTACTTCTTTTAGTTTTCAATACTTGGTTTGGTTTGTGAAAGCATATGTAATGTTATGGGTGAATCTAGCCAATTGAACAAAGCCCGAGAATTGCAAATATTTGGAGGCTCGAAAATTGATAAGAGGAGGTCAAAAGCCATCGTGACTGACCTATGGGTCATGGATGGTCGACCCATGGGCTAGTGATAGACTTGAGGCCTAGAGTGGCTGACCCACTGTCGGGCAAGGCAGTGCATGGCCGACTCACTTGGGTCAACCAAGGCCTTATGAGGCCACATGTGGGTCGGGCAAGACCTTGCTTGGCCATGAGTCTGACCCATGTAGGGGCTGGCCAAAACTTCGGGATCGATTTGTGTATGTCTTATCCTATTTAGTATGTCCAAGGAGGAGTCGGTTATACAATCCAAGTCATAAGATTAAGCTTAATGGAAGAGTGGTTCAAGTTCTCAACGGTTGGTTTAATGAAAGATCCGTTGAGAACATGATTGGACAAGATCCTTAAAAGCTAGAGAGATCGTGGTTAAAGTAACTGATTGGGTTGGGTAATTATTCAATAATTGAAGGATAATAATGATGGGTTGAGTTTCAGTTACGAAAAGAGAATGTTATATAAGCAAAAAGCTACATTTGCTAAAGGTATGCTTTTGAATATGCACTATTATTCTCTAAACCTCAAATAAACTTGATACTAACTTGAGTGTCGGAGTGCAAGTGGCTTAACACCACACCAGTGCTCAATTTCTCTTGTTCTTATAGGGCATTCATGAATTTTTTTTCTAAGAAAATAAATCTACAGTTGAACCATTTTACAGTAACAATATGTAAAATATAGATAAAAAAACATGGAAACCCATAGGTAGAAGTGGTATTTATAGATTTAATTTTAAAAACCAAAAAATAAAAAGTCAAATAGT
Organism: Trichosanthes truncata; assembly: GCA_033996785.1. Taxonomy (NCBI): domain Eukaryota; kingdom Viridiplantae; phylum Streptophyta; class Magnoliopsida; order Cucurbitales; family Cucurbitaceae; genus Trichosanthes; species Trichosanthes truncata. The sequence continues at coordinate 36,531,844 of JAWPNB010000004.1, read as the reverse complement.
TATCAAACGGATTGTAATTTTTTGAGTTTTGAATTAGTTATATATCCTGAGATTTGTCTTTGATATTTTAGATGTTTGTAATGTTATTGGTTTTTTAAATTTTAGATGTTGATAATATTATTGATCTATATATATAAGAAAGTGCGTCATGATCAACCTTTATGTGATAGTTTGAAACCATGATTCATGTTAGTTATTATTTTTCCAATAAAAGTCATATAAATTATTGTGATTATGATTATTCAATGTCGTTAAAAGCATTTTTGTGAGATAAAAAATCATCATCATGATCATACACACTTTTAATGATTGTTTACAATCCCTAGTCAAATTCTTGTGGTGATGACTATTGATCCTCGTTAAATTTCTTTTTTTGACAATAGATAAAGATAACTATCATTAAACATTATTTGTGATGAATTTTTTTTTGGGCAAAAATCAATTTTTACCCCTAAACTTTGGGGGTTATATCAATAAAAATCCTAAACTAATAATTGTATCAATTAAAATACTAAAATTTCATAAGAGTATCAATTTACACCCTCCGTTAGATTCCGTTTGAAAACGTTAGTTCACACATGTGGAAACTTATAAGTCTATCAATTAAACCCCTAATATGTCATTGTTATGGGTAAATCTGGACAGCCAGATCAAATTCAAGAGAATAGAAGACAATTGGGTCAAACAGGATTTAAACGGAGGCTTGGGATGAAATTGGGCCCGAAAAAGTAAGAGAAGAGCCAAAGGCCTGAAAGGCTTGGCCCTACCCAAACCGAGCCGAACCGGCAGACCCAGTTCTTTTCTATGGAGACGTGCTCCACGCGTGTCGCTGGCCCAATATACCCCGAAGGGCCCATTTCAATCCTAGACCTAATCCAATTTGCTAAGGGGAATGCCCTAGGTCATCCTCATATAAATACATCATTATAACCCCATGGGAGGGAACTCATTCTCAATCTTTACTCTCAAAATACAGCTTGCTACACTTCTTTCCTCTCTAACTTAAGCATCAGAGTGGCTGTGGCAAGTACCACAACGGTGTGCAAGTTTTCTTTGTTTTGCAGGCCATCTCATTCCCCTGAGAATACAAATTTACTGTTGGCTTCATGTGCAAATTAGGTGCATTCTCTTTGCCCGGATTTGTGCATCAACAGTCATAAATGAATAAATTTAGGTATTCGATTTGAAAATTGTCCATGCATCAATTTTCACATGTGTGTAGACTTCTTAAAAAATCTAGAACCTATATTTGAAAATCGTCCATTATTTGAAACGGATGGTCTAAATTGATTTATTTATGAAAGTTAAGAAGTTTAATTGATATAATTATAAGTTTACACACGTGTAAACTAACGTTTTTCAAATGAAATCTAACAGATAGTGTAAATTGATACACTTATGAAAGTTTAGGGTTTAAATTAATACCATTATTAATTTAAGATTTTTATTAATACAACTCCCAAATTTTAGAAGTATAAATTGATTTTTTTTTCAAATTACATCTTTAAAAATTTCTCATGACAGTTGTTTCTATCACAAGATCTTTTATTGTGAAGGTTCTTAATTGAGTTTTTTCTTTTCACTTTAAGTATGATGTTTTCTTGATTCTTGAATACATGACAAAAAAAATTGTCAAAAAAACAGTTTTTTTTTTTTAACATGATTTCACCGTCATCTATACCACAACTTTTTTTTTTCTTCTTTTGATAATCATTTATATATATGAAGAAAAGCTTCTCATTAATTCCTCATTTTTAGATTGCCTATCGCCAAATCACCATTGTCAATGGGCACGAAGTATCTCCTCATTCACTAAATGAAGTTATTTTCACGTTCCCTTCCCATAAAAAGGACATCATCTTCCTCACCAAGTTTTGAAGGACCTTTCTTCTCATAGAAAAAATTGATATCATATAGATTGGTGCGCTAGAAGTTACGACATGGTTCAAAGTTAACTTACCACCTTTGAACAAACAAGAACAATCTTCTAACCTCCTGCTATAATTTTCATTCATTTCTATGAATTTTTCTTGAAATTTCTATTGACATTGACATTTCTGTAAAATTGGGAGATCGATATTTCAAAACCTTGATTAGAAGTTTGTTAATATCTGATTTGCTATTAGAAGTTTGCTAATATCTGATTTGCTTTTAGTCAATTTGGTCATGGAAAAAATCAAATTCTCATCCTATCTCTTACCCCCTTTTAGCTATATCTTGTGTTGTGGAATTATGATTCTTTTAAGTATATAAAGTTCCTTTCATTCTTTTTCTCATATTAATTGCATATTTTTGTGGCCTTTGATTGTCCAAAGATTCTCAATTAAGTTTGATGATGCTCAACTAAGACTAAGAGCACTCTGGTTGAAATCCAAAAGTCAAGAAAAGAAGACCCTAGGTACAAGAGTGTGGATATGGAAAAAATTAGAAAGAAAAATGAAAGCTAATCCATTATTTGTCAAGGAATATTTAAGCACAAAATGGAATATCCAAAAATGACAGATTGAAATTTTAGAACAAAAAGGGGTCAGTATTTATGGTGAAGTCAAGTCAAATAAGTGGGTAATCAACCTCAAAAGGACTTATCATGGGTGGGCAATGGACATTGCTCATGTGACCTTGAGAGAGACCACAAGAGAGATGATAAATATGGGAAGTAACTTTTGATATTTATGAGATGTATATAAGGTTTTGAAATGTCGATGTTGATATATAAATTCCAAGATTCTGATTTTGCAAAAATATCGATGATGTTACTTGAATATCAAAAAAAAAAAAATCATGAAAACCAATTGAAATTATAAGTTTGGGGATGGAAGGGAGAAAGAAAGTAATGGAGAGAGTGAGGAAGGAGGCCGAGTGAGAGAGAAAGAGAGAGATTGCAGAGATTACCGATATTTCCTCGACATATCTGAAATCGAAAAAAAATTACTTCCCATTGAGAATTGTTGAACCCTCCAACATTGTGACTTGATGTCACTTGACATTTTAATCATGAGAATGTCAATAAATTCCAAAATCCATTTCTTCGTCCAGTGGTGACAACCATCTTTTTTATTGGTACTGTAGTAGCTCTTTGGTTGGGGATTGGAGCAATACTACCGATTGACAAATCCCTAACTTTAGGTCTTTTTTAAATTGATTCAATTGTGAAATGAATAAAATATCACGATTTGTGTATTTAAAGAATAGTTGCTTCAAAGTGAATTACCCCTAGATACACATATTTATATAGAATATTGAAAAAAGACTTTTCCTTCATACGAAAGAAAAAAACTTACTGTCTTTGGAATTTGATGCTACGCTGCTACTCAATATTGTAGCCGTTGGGGATCCACCCTATGACATAATTGGATTATTCCTTCATTTTGATCTTATATCATGATATAAGTAAGCAAAGGAGTATAATCAACTAACATGCTTTGATTAGACTAAACCCACCGCCCAAAAAAAGAAAAAAATTGTGAGTGTAAAAGAGAGTGCAAGTGTGATGTCGCTCAACATTTGAAATATTGGATGGCATTAGATGAAAGTATCATCAATTAGCATGCTTCGATTAGACAAAAGCTCATCACTCAATTAGAAAAAAAAGGAAGAGTGTAAGAGAGAGATGCATGTATGAGAGAAAGAACAATGTATATTGGTGGGCTCAAGCCTCTAGTGCATCACACACACCTAAAATAGACCTTGAGTTTGACATTGGATGGACTATATATAAATATAGAGACCAAACTCTTCATGATGGAATGGAATAGGGTCAGCCCTACTCCACAGTCCACACCTACCTTTGTCTGTCATGCTCATCTTCATCTTCATCTTCATCCTAATGTTTTCTTTTCTTTTGTTTTTTTGTTTTTATATGAAACAACTTCATTGAAAAGAGAAGAGAAAAAAAAAAGTCTAAGGGCGAAGAGGCGAGGAGCCTCCTCCCACAAAAAACTAATGAAGCATCGCCTTCCAATTATAGAGGATATGAACTAGGCTATAATTACAAAAGAATTTTCTGTTTCTAACACACCACCAAAAATAAGCAATTTGTATATGAAGGTAATAATTGAATTATACCTATAACAGAAGCATTGGAATCGACTTTGAATTTATTTTAGAATTAAAATATAAACTTAAGGTTAAACATAAATCATATCTTGATAATAATATGAAGAATATTCTGGCGGTATTTTTCTCCTTGTACTCCAACTCTAATGAGGTTGAACTCCAAGATTTCTACAAAGTCTACCTTACTATGACTCGAACAAATGACCAAAGAGGTTTGTGAGAACATTCTTGAAAATAAAGAGAGGGAATGAGAGGAGAATTTCAAGAGTTCTTTTCTCTTGTGAAGAATGTACGCAATGGCTCACCCCTAGGGAATTAATAGTGGTATGGGACAAATAATTAAATAATATATTTTAATATCTAATATATTAAAATATATTTATCTAACCAATTTGAATCTTATTCAAACCTTTCTAAATTCTCATACGACATTTATTTCTTTATTTGAATCTAATTCAAATTTAATAAATATATTTTCTTTAATGTATCTTAATACATTAATAATTTCTTTGATATTTAATGTATCATATACAATAAATATGTTTTCCCTCATTTAATATATCAAATATATTAAATTTTAATTTGAACATTTCAAAATTTTCTCTTAATGAAATTGATCCATATTTGTTCATATGAGCTAGAAAGGGGACCTTATGGACCTACAGATTATAAGCTCCAATGATACAAAATTAATTACTTAAACTCTTTAATTAATTAATTTTCATTCATTAACTATAAGTCACTCCACTATAGATTTAAAGTTGCACTCTTATGCACTGTAGGACAAGTTATGTCCAAATATATAATCACTACATGCAAGTCAATCATTCACGAGTTGTTCGTAATTACAGTTAGGTCAAAGTTTGTTTTACCCCTATAATTACATCTTGCACCTTAAGTACCATTGATCTTCTAATGAACAATTTGTTTAGGATCCAATCATAAATTAAGTCACTTTCGGGCCAGTGAGAGGGTGAGGTCCTATTGTTCAAAGTTCCGAAATCAGCACTTAAGAGAACTACTCATCTACTTACCCTATATGGGAAGAAGTGAATTCCATCTTGTGAGATTATGTTTCCAGCTCCCTATTTGGTTAAGTCCCCAAAATGGTAGGCTTATCGAATCGGCTACAAAAGTCACTCTTACTCATGTAAATCAAAGGACACCCTTACAGGCGGAAGTTCATAACTCACTCAGGATTAAGATCGAGTCGCATATGATCATCATGATCAAATATTAATCTTCTTAATTAACGAATTTATAAAAAGAGATTAAATATTTTGTGGTTGAGTCTTATACAAACTCACATGTCTCCACATAAATGATTTGGATCAAATCATTTGTACCTATTACAAAGTGGGTCATATCAATAGTGTTACTAGGATAAGGCACCAAACCTTATCCATATACTATAACCCTTTAGGTCATTTTTTGAATATGATCCTCCCATATGTTAACCACATACTGTTCAAGATTACACTAATAACCTTGGATTTTTCATATAAGGGATAATATTATATTGCAAATAAAATAATCAAAATTATTATTAATTATTAAATAATCATTAATTACGAGACTTTAGAGTATAAATCCTAACAGTATAGTATTCCAAAATATCTCAAAATAATTCAACTTACCGTCGAAAATCCTCTTGTTTTCCTTCCAAATCTTCCAAAGGTACCCCCGAGCAATGCACCGCCACAAAAATCTAGCTTTTCCTTTTAAAGGCCAACCATTAAGAGCTTCGATCAACCATTAGTCTAAGTTTTCTGGGCAACACAAGCTAAGATCACAAGTTTGGAAGCACCGAGACCAATCTTTGGCCGCAAAGGAACATCTCATAAAAAGATGATTAAGTATCAACCTAGCTGGCTACTGATCTTTTGGTGCCTCTTTTACGTTCATGTGTTTTTTCAATTTAGTCCTTGTTGTTTCAAAGGTTTCAACTCGATCTCTTAAGCTTTAACATTGTTCAATCATACTCTCATCGATGATGAATGTTGAAATTGGTTGATCATGATACTTAATAAGTTGGTAAAATTTTTAGATGATTTGGTTATTTAAGATAAGAAAAGTCAAAATTTCTGGTAAATTCTTAGTATTAGAAATTTTAAATAGTTAGAAAATTTCCTCCCAATTATTTAATTCCTCATTTAAAATTTCTACTAACACTCTAAGTATCATGCTCATTAGACAATTTTAGCATTATTGAGATTATAATTGAAAAAAAAATCAATTTACACCTCTAAACTTTGGGAGTTTTATCACTAAAATCCCAAACTAAAAATTATATTAATTAAAACCGTAAACTTTTATGCATAAGTGAATCAATTTAGACTCTCCATTAGGATTTCGTTTTAAAACCATTAACATATCATTTTTACAAGTGTATAAGACTTCTTTAAATGCATGGATTAACATAACATTAGTAGAAATATTGGAATGAAATGAATTGTAATGATTTTTCATTAATATGAGTAGTTTTTCATTGTCTCATCTTTTTCTATTCTTCTTTACTTATTTAGGAAGAATTACATGATAATTTTTCTTGTTACTTTGATTGGATTTAAATTTATTTAGATGATTTTGAGTTGATTTTAAATTTAAAAAAAAAAGTGAAAATAGTTATAAATTACTAAAGAATATAGTCTAAATTTAAAATTTAGGGTTTGGATTTAAGTTGAAATATTAAAGACTAAAATATATATTAATGAGACATACATGTATCTCAATATGGACACCCCACTTCCTATGATTGCAGTTACTGCCACTTATGATTGTGTAGTCAGTCTTTCTATCCGTCTATCTGTTTGCATTGCTGTGCTGAATAATGGTGTGTTTGTCAAAGGCTGAAGGGGTAGCGGTTCAACACTTGGCAATTTGTGTGCAGATTAAGATGCACACTTGGAGACTTATTGATAATGGTTTCACTTTCAAGCCCCCTCCCTCACATGGCATTGCCTTTTGCAATACTATTCTTTTATATATATATATATATATACTGTTAAATTCTAATTTAATCTCTGAACTAGTTCATCATATTTTAGTTTTTAAAGTCTAGAAAATGTCTGTCTTTGGATAAAAAATAACCATATATTGGTTTTGGTTGTTAATTTGTTGTAAATCATTAAACAGATAGATGGCATTTTCTTTAATATGTGCATTGACGTGAATGTGTATTGGAGTCACATAAGTTGGTAAGGTGGATATTTATTAAATTGTAAGTTTAGTTACTAAAAACGAATGATAATCATTTGGTTTTTAGTTTTTGAAAATTGTACTTATTTTTTCACCATTTCTTTACAATGTTTTTTTTTTTTTTTTTTATCATTCTTAAGGAAATATTTGAATTCTTAGTCAAATTCCAAAAATAAAAACAAGTTTTTAAAAACGATTTTTTTTTAGTTTTCAAATTTTGGATTGGATTTTGAGAACATTTATAAAAAAATAGGTAACATAAACCAAAAACCAAAAACCAAATGATTATCAAACGAGGCCTAAAACTTTTAAAATTGTATGTGTGGATGTGTTTTTTTTTTTTTTATTATTTTGAAGATGATATCTAATAAACTACTGAACTTAAAAAGATGTCAATCTAATAGGTCTCTAGACTTTTGATTTTGTTCTAATGCATCCTTCAACTCTAAAAGTGTGTTAATTAAACTTGTGTCTAATAGAACCTCTAATCTATTTGATTTTTTTTTTAAAAAAAATTTCAACCTATAGATTAAATTTGTAATCTAACCTAGTAAGAGCTAAATTAGTTATTTTTCAAAATTTAAGGGCTAAAATAGAAAATTTAGAAATAGTCAAAATTTTAAAGTATTAAAAACTAAAATAGAAAATTTTAAAGTTAAAAATCCATAGATTCAAATATTGTTTCACAATTTATTTTAACTAAAAAAATGATATTTTTTTAGGTTAAAATACCATTTTAGTCGCTCTACTTGTGAATTCTTGTTCTATTTTAGTTATTCTACTTTCAAATATTCAATTTTAGTCTATGTACTTTCAATAAATCTTAAAAATAGTCCTTAGTTCAAATACCATTTTATTCACCTATTGTTTTTGACCAATTGTTAGTTTATTGTTAACTTTTTCAAAAAAAATAATCTCTATTAGTAATGTGGGACAAGATTAGATAATTAGCCTAGTTGGAGTTAATATTAGTTTAGTGGTTAATTTTAAATTAATTTAATACTTAATTAGTATTTTAGTTGTAATATTAGTTATTTTGCTTATATTTGTTGTAAATAGCCCATCTTTATGCTTGTAAGGAAGCTTTTGAATATCAATTTTGAATAGAACATTTTGTTATTTGAGGGTGTTATCTCTTTTGGGATGGATTTTTCATGTTTGGCCATGAATTTCGTCTAAATCTCAAATTCGCTGCGTCAATTAGCCATTTCACATTGTGCATTTTCTTGCAGAAAAATTATTATTATCATTTAACCAATTTCAATAAAGATATAACTTCAAAGTAAGGACTAGTTTTAAGACTTATTGAAAGTACATAAACTTAATTTGAATATTTAAAAATATAATACCTAAAATAAAATAAATATTAAAAAGTAGAGAGCCAAAATAATATTTTTAATTTTTTTTTTGACTTCTTGATACATCTCAATTATTACTGAAGTAAGTTAACTTGACTAAATTTTATGGGTTAGATATTGATAAACGCGGGTTCTTCTTCCATTACAGAAAGAAATGAATATAAATATATAATATATATTTTTTAATGACAGAAATGAATATAATATTATTTAAAAGCATTTGTTGAAAATTCTTCTCAACTTGCATAGCCAACAGGGTTTAATGGTTATGGGCACAACTAAAATAAAATATTAGTTAACCCCACATTATATAAGTTATTCATAGCCATCAAGATTTGATCCTTCATATTTATTTATATATGAATGTGTAGTCCCATATGTTTTGTTTTTTTATTTTGCTGCATATCTAACATGTATTCTTTTTGTTTTTTTTGTTTTTTTCTCTATTCTACGTGTTCGTATAATATTGCAGTGACGGTGGTCTTCAAATTCTACACACCAATTTAAGATGCACTTGATTGGTAATCCAGAAATAGAAATTTGAGAACAATGACTTTAATGAAAAACAAAGTTGTATTTTATATTTTCACTATTTTGAATATATTGTTGATAGTAGATTTAAAATTTGAAAATATTGGAAACAAATAAATGTTGTCTTCAGAATTCTTTTTTTGGATTATAAGATTTAATTAAATTCAATCCAAATCTTGTTTTTAGAAGCAAATATCTGAACAAAAATTAAAATTGAATCTAGATAAGATATCAAACCGTTTGTTAGTTCTACTTTGAAATTTCTTTCAAAATGTATATTTTAGTCTATAAACTTCCAAGTCAATTCCATTTTGGTGTCAAAACTTTCAAAATATCTATTGTAGTAACCAAACTTTTACAAAGTACCTACTTTAGTTCTCATAATTATTTTACTCATGGATAATATGACTTTCAATTTTGAACATACGCATTAACGAACTAACATAGATATATATCGAAATTATAGGATTTGTTAAGACCAATGCGAAGTAGGCGTATACTAGGTAGTAGAATAATAGATAAGACTGAAATGTTTACTTTTTCAAAAGTTCTAAAGACTAAAATGAACGTTTTGAAGCTTTAAACCTATAGCCGGTTTGGAATGACTTTTTAAATGTTTACAAAAATATTTTAAGCGTTAAAAAAGTGTTTTTGAACCCTTGAAAAATCATTTCAAATAGGCCTCTAAATCTAAGGGCAGGGAGTTAATATAGTTTAGAGCTGTCCATGTGTGAGGAGTTACAAAGCACAAGAGTTCATGAAGAGGAGCACAAGAGAGTTGAAGGCAAAGGCCCGGCCCCTTGGTGAAATTAAGAATCCCCATATTTTTTAAATTTACTTGTCAGTCCAACATCTCTAGCTTGTGGTGGGAGAGAGTTGGATGCCCCTCCTTTATTTTTTCTTTATGTTATCCTCACTTGTTTCCCCATACCCTTGGCATCTTACATTACTATATATATATTTTAAATGGTTCCCAATGTAAAACATATTACATTCATTTGAATCTTACTAGACTTTATTGTTGTTAGTTAGAAAATTAAATTGATGCGGGGTGTATTCAACGTCTATTTATGGAAGTGTTTTTGGCATGGTCAGAAGTACTTCAATAATAGGTCTCTATTGATATTACAACTTTTCCTTTCTTTTTAGAATTGACCTAGGGTTGAACTTTGTAATTTAGGTCGAGCTTTAGTTCGATCGGTAGTGATTCATCTCTCAAATCTTTAGAGTTGTCTTTCTTCCTACACGAATGATCAATTGTTAATGTGGTTGGTTTTTCGACCTAATCACAAGCCCGACCAATATTTTTGTTTGATTCTTTGAGCTTCTTTTGATCTGCTTGATGTAACTAAAGCATGTACTTGACTTTAGAGTCCTATCTCAAAAGAATTTTTCTTCATTTTACTCCTTTACAAGTGTAGCATCTTCATTTCAATATCTTATCATCTTCTTCACTAGATACTCCACTAAAGATATTTAATTATGGATTGAGTTTTGAGATATTTTAGATGCAACCCTAATATTTTAGATTGTAGATTCCTATAACCAAAACAACTCTTGTTATGTTATGAACTCAACCAAAATCAATCCCATAAAAATTAAATTTGGTTGAGTTAGTTTGGTTCCATTAGATTTCAATCAAAAACCAAATCTCATAGTTGTTAGGTAGAGTTATGTAGTTTTCAAATATGTATTTAGTTAAGGATGTTAAAAGAAAGCTACAACCACACCTAAAAATGCTAAACAACTAATCTAACCTATGCGATTTGGGTTAAAATTAATGTTAAAATACCATTTTGGTCTCTATACTTTTGGATTCATTCAATTTTAGTCCCTATACTTTTAGATGTCTATTTTTTTTAATTTGATTTTGGATGTCTAAATTTAGTCTATATTTTCGATAAATCTTAAAATTAGTCCTCCTTGTCAGTTTAAAGTTAATTTTTTTAATTGAATTTGGTAATTAATAATAATAATTTTGAAAAATTTAAAACCATAAATTAATTAACAGTAGGGAATTTATTGAAAGTATGAGGATTAAATTTGGACATTTGAAACTATGAGACTAAAATAGAACAAGTCCTAAAGTACAAGAACTATGATATTTTAACCTAAATGAATTTTGGGTTAGAAATGAACATGTAGTGGGAAATGGGTCTAAGTTAAATAATAATTAATAAGTTTATACATTTTTTTTATTATATATTATCATGGGTTGGGTAGATTCAACTCGATGCACTCGATAAGTGAATTAACCCAATTAGGTTTAAAACAAAATTTCAACCTTACCCAAATAGTAGAGGTTAGATTGGAACGCGCTCAAGTTTTTCAAGTCATCGGTTTTTGGAAGACGCCCTATACTCCACCACATAAAAAGAGATTCTAAACAAGCCACATTAGAGCCCTCACACGTGTCTCATCCACACTTCCCAAACACACAAATTCAAAACAATCACTAACATAAAAGTACTTTCAGAAAAAGTGGCTAGCCAGACCCAAAAACACTTTCAAAACTACTCTAGTATGTGCTGTTTCTAGAAGCACCAAACTAATTTCAAAAGGCCCTCCCCCAAACCCAAAATTAAATGAGTTGAAGCCACATGTGTGATGGAAATTGCAAAAAATGGAAGTGGAATAGGAAAGAACAAGGAAGAGAAATAAGGCCAAAAGAAGAGAGAGGCCCACGTTGTCTAGAAGTGAATGAGATGTCTAAGATGTGTCAAAGTCCACACAAAAACACATCCCCAAAGAAAAGCCTTCCCACGTGAACTACATCATCCCATACCATTTCCCAACTTGTTTCTTTATATATGAATCCCCACTTTCCACACCCTTAAACCCCCAACCAAAAAAAGCTTTCATGTATAGCCAAAATTCTTCATATGGACAAATCCCTCCATCTTTGTCTCAAACAAAAACAAATATTTGGTCTATCAACTTTTTTCCGTCGGTTCTATTTTGGTCTCTTAACTTTCAAAAAAATGATTGCGGTGGGATTTTGAATTTCTGAGTAGGTTAAATTACAAAAAGTTAGAATTTCGTTTCTACCGTTTGATAAAACTTCATAAATAGTTCTCATTGTTAAAAGTGACTAACGGATTGAATACGTGACCGTTAGAAGCCACTAATGAGTGTGTAGCAGGATAACTAACTGCCACGTATTCAATCTGTTAGTGACTTTTAACGATAGAGACTATTTATGAGGTTTTATCAAATCATATTGACAAAATTCTAACTTTCAAAATTATAGGGACTAAATTCTATTTTTTTTCCAAACTATAAAGACCACATTTGTAATTTAATCTTCTGGGTTTGTTTCATTTTGGTTTTTGATCTCTTAAATTATCTATTTTAGTCTTTGAACTTTTTAAAACTAACTATTTTGGTCATTTACAATGTCTATTTTAGTCTTTAAACTTAAAAAAAAATAGTTTTGGTCTTAGTATATTATTTTGTCACATAATATTCGTTAATCATTATAAATATATCAAAATCTTTTGTGATTGCAGCTTCTCCATGTCAACTCGAGCATAATTCAACTACTTAAGACATTATATTTTCAACAAAAAGAGCTCAACTGGTTAAGACATTATATTATCAATCAAAAAGTTAGAAGTTGGAATTGTCACCTTTATATATTGTTGAACTAAAAAAAAATTTGCAACTTTTCTATGGATTCTTTGGAAGCCCCTTTTTTGTTAATCTTGTTGGGAGGAGGTTGCCTTTTACCTTGCCCTTAGGTTGTTTCGCCTTTTTCTGTCCTTCATATATCCAGAGGTTTCTTATAAAAATGAATATTCTCAACACTCGTCTCCAACACTATAATTTAAATACATATTCATGTTAATATGTTGATATACATACTCAAAATTACATTATCAATTCATTAAAAGCAAACAAAAGATAAAGATCGAAATGATTATTTAAGTTTAATAATTAAGTTCAAGAACAAAATAGAACAAATCTAGAAGTTCAAAGGTTACTAGACGTTTTTTTGAGAGTTAGAAGGAAGAGCAAGAGATTTGAATTTATTTTGAATATCTTTCTATATTATCCGAAAAGGATGGCACCCTATACATGCGTTGCATCGCATTGCACCCAAATCGCAAAGAGAGGGAGATCAGGTACAAACAACAAACCGAACAAAAAAGATGCCACCCAGATAAGAATATCGAATGGGAGGGCAAACTTCACAGAGACTGAATGCATAAGCATCCATTTCATTCAAAAACAATTGGGTTTTGCCTCAATCTTAGGGAGCAAACTGGAGGAACAAGAAGAAGAACAAGACCCTTCTTCTTAAACCTCACCAAAAACCAACCCATCATTCTAGCTTTCAACTTCTAATCATTGTTGTCGATGTATAATTGCAACCAATGATTGATGAACAGAGCCTCACTGCACTCTAACCGCCGGCTCACGGCGGTGATGACGGTGGCGGTGGTGACCCAGTTCATCTCAATCAGAGGTTTCATGGTGGACCCACTTCAATCTAATTTGAGACTACGATTAAGAAGGTGCCACAGTCCATTTCTCCACTGAGATAGATGCTCGTATTTTGTTTTCTTTTCACTCTCTTGCCCTTGCATTTCTCTCTCTATAACTCTGTTGCCCCTTTGCCCTTTTCCCCTCTTTCACGTTCCATTGGGATCTTCTCTCTCTCTTTTCACTTGTTTGGATAAATTTCGGCTTTCTGGATCATTCGATTTATCCCCAATTCGCATTTTCAATGCATGTGGATTTGTGTACTTGGATTGCTTCGAGGATCTCACTCTTCGTTTGTCTTCTTCAAGTAAATATGCTCTTCTTCAACTAATTTCTTCTTTCTTGCTCGTCAGAGTCTACCAGTTAAAGAAATATTTCATCTGGGATCTGTTGGATTTGCCTTTTGTTTCTTGAGTTTTTATATTAATACGAGCTTAGTTTTGGATTTGAGTGTCTCTGAGATTTATTAAACAATTGGTTTTGGCTTTGCCTGTTGCTTTTTTTAATTACCCTTTTTGATATGTTAAAATATATTTTCCCCAAAACTCTGTTTGACTCCACTGATAGGGACGTTGGTTTTATTGTAAGCCACTTTGATGTTTTAAAGGTGATAATCCCCTTTAAATTCAACTGGGTTCGTCTTATTATATTCATTTGGACTTAGCTTGAGGAGCTTAAACGTGGCTTATTTCCCAGTAAAGAGGCAAAGAGTTCTCCCACTTTCCAACCATGCCTTTGTCTGAGCTTTATCGTGTGGCCAGAGGGAAGTTTGATTCGACTCAAGACAAGAACATGGTTGCTGCAGATTTATCTCTTAAGTAAGTCTTTTAGCGAGAGTTGACTTATGGATCTTAACAACAATCATCGTTCCTTTTGCTTATTGTTTGTGAAGTTTATCTTTGCTTTCTGGGTTTTGTTCTCTCTTTGTTTTTGTTCTAAATTTTAGCTTCTTGTTTCTTGTGTGTTTCGAGTGTAGTCCTGAGAATGATGTTTTCGAGCTGGTGTGGGAGAATGGCCAAATTTTGCTGCAAGGCCAGTCCAGTAGGACCAGGAAGAACTCAAATTTAAACACTTCACAGGCTCAATGTTTACCATCTCATAGTCCCAGGGATAGAGATAGAGATGTAGGACATTTCAACAATGCAAAGATGGGAAAGTTTGGGGCAATTGATTCTGTAGTAAGAGATGTTATAGCGATGCCACCTTCACCCGACGTTGAATTGGGTCATGATGACGATGATGATATGGTGCCTTGGCTGAATTATCCTCTTGATGGACATCTACAACATGATTATTCTTCTGATTTCTTACCTCAATTATCTGGGGTCACCGTTAACGACCCCCCCTCACGCAATAGTGTTGCATCTTCTATAGGCAAAGCTAGTGGTGGTAATCAGGTCAATAGAGATACGCACCTCAATTCTTTGCACGGTGCTAATCTAGAAGATGGCAATATTTCCAAGCTTTCTTCATTGGATGTTTCAACTGCTAGACCTAGAAGTAGCATGAACCAATTACATTCATCAGCATCCCAGCAAAGCCAAACACCACTTCCACATCTCAGAACAAAAAGTACAGGAGGCACCGAAAATACTACAGGCAAAATTCTCCATGATTCTCTTATGGGCCCCTCTCCTCAGGTTCCATTGATTGTAAGCAGTTCTTCAAGCACGGCAAGGCAAAAGCTAGATCCAACTCCTCCAAGTAATTCATCCAATGTCATAAATTTTTCCCATTTTCTGCGACCTGCTCCTCTTCTCAAATCCAATGTTCAGAACCATGATGTGACTGGAGCTGTGGGTTTGTCTGGTATGCGCAGCGTGGGCAGCATGGATAAGAACTGTTCAGCAGCTAATAGTCAACCCCCATCATTAATTGGAACTCGAGGTAGTATAAGAAATGAATCAAATTCATGCTGTAAAAATGCGGTAGTGCCTTCCATAGATGATAACAATCCATCAGATGCAAAGCCTCCTGAGCAATTGCAGGCTGTCAAACAGCCTGAGGTTGCTTGTTTGGGAGATTCAGCCAAAAATGATGACCGCCCCAAACAGTGTCTTGAAGCAGGTGCAACTAAAGGATTGCCAGATAGTGAGAAGGCTGTTGAATCTGTAATTGCTGCTTCTGTTTGTTCACGCACTAGCGTGGAGGGAGCTTCTGATGATCCGACACTCATTAGGAAGAGAAAATGTCAAGACCCTGAGGATTCTGAATGGCATAGTGATGTGAGTACCAAGTTGTATCCTTGTCTTGCCTTGTGTACGTCGATCACTTCCCAAATAGATAAATGAAAAGCTTTGATCAAGTGCAGGATGTAGAAGAAGAATGCAATGATGTGAAGAGAGCGAATCCTGCTCGAGGTACTGGTTCCAAGAGAAGCAGGGCAGCAGAAGTGCATAATTTATCAGAAAGAGTGAGTCTTGTTATGAGAGCTTCATTTTTTGCTTCAAATACAAAATTGAGCCTTTTTATATTCTCAAGTGGACTCATTCTTAAAGTTATGAAACAGCGACGTAGAGATAGGATCAATGAGAAGATGCGTGCGTTGCAAGAACTCATACCAAATTGTAATAAGGTTGGCCTATTTCTACTCTCTTGATGGGGTTCATTTGTTGCTTGATCCATTGAATTTTTTTAACTTCACTGATCGCTGCCACATTAATGTAATCAAGTTCTAAGAAAGCAGATATCAAAGCTTTATTTCTTGAAAGTAGCCCGACTTCAATTTTTTTTGCTATATTCTTGAGCTGAATTCTGTAATGGAATTACTAGGTTGACAAAGCATCCATGCTTGATGAAGCCATTGAGTACTTGAAAACGCTTCAACTTCAGGTTCAGGTGATGCTCAATTCCCTGAGGCAGAAAAATGTATTTCTTTTGATACCTCCACCCCCACAATTTGGAAGTTATCATTGTTTAGAACATTCAAGTGACCTGTACAAGTATTTTGTGTATTATGCAGATTATGTCGATGGGAGCTGGTTTGTTCATGCCTCCCATGATGTTCCCTGGAGGAATGCCACCCATGAATGCACCTCATATTTATTCACCTATGGGCGTAGGAATGGGAATGGGATTTGGGATAGGTATGCCTGACATGAATGGTGGTTCTCCTGGTTATCCCATGCTTCATGTGCCACACATGCAAGGAACGCATTTCCCAGGCCCATCTATACCAGCTCAAACTGTAATGCATGGAATGCCAGGTTCTAACTTTCAAGTCCTCGGACTTCCTGGTCAAGGACTTCCCATGCCCATGCCACGTGGACCGATTGCACCATTTCTTGGAGGGCCTTTTATGACAAATTCCGGTATGGCAGTAGCTCCTGTGGAGAATTTTGGTTTAGCTGCAGCTTGTAGCTCGAAAGATGCTTCTCCAAACATGAATTCACCTATGGTGCAAAATGGTGGCAATGACCCTTCAATAACTCCAGCTCCTAGACAGGTGTGCAGATCTATATTTTAAAATTTTTAAAAAGAAGTTCTTAGCACAATAGTTTTAGGGTACTATGTTATGTTTTAACGGTAGGATAAAGTTTTTATCATATAAACAATTCTTGGTTTTGTTATGACTTCCATGAAGATTTAGGATGCAATTCGGTCCCTCAATTTTACTCCTGAAATTAAAAAAGTAGTTTTAATAATCTCTAGTCTCAGTTCTCTCTTCCTTTTAATGACAATAACTAGAAGCACCAAAACCATATCAGGATCAAAAGATCAAACCCATTTGCCAAGAAACGCACCTTAATCTGCAGAAAACCTGACTCCACTGCAATTCATCTTTTTCTCTCTCCCTCAAATGCTCAATCCCCCGCCCCCCCAAAAAAAACTCTTGATGTTCACACCAGAACTGGTTTCTGCTCAAGCTATTATTTGTGCACTGAAAAAACTCAGCACACCAATAAACCTCTTTTGTCCTCTCTCTTGACCCCCCTCCCCATTCTCTTTTGGTGAGTTTTTTTCTCACCGCATCGATGTTGATCTAGATGGTGTTGGCAAGAAGAAGATGATGAGGTGGTTAAAAAAAAACGTGTTGATTAAATGTTGTTCAGTGAGATTTATTTTGCTCAATCTGCTGGTAAGGAGTGTTGATTGGAATGGGGCTAGTTCCCAGAGCACCTGTATTGATGGGCTAAAACTTTTTTTTCTTGGTCTACTGGTAAGAAGAGGAGCTTTGCGGGCTTGGTTAGAGAGAAAGAGAGAAGGATATTAGAGTTTTTCTATGGAGGAGAAAGGGCATGTGAACAAAATAGATATACAATCAATTAAAAATTTCCATGTCATTTAAAACTGATCATATAAGCACAGCTACGTCATCTTGAACCTCGAGAATTGAAATGGTTTTTTTCTTAAATAAAATTTAAGAACAAATTGAATCTTAATCCAAACTTCAAAAGCTGAAAGTGTAACTTCTTTCTCTTCTTCCTATATTATTAGACTCTTTCCTTACTTTTAGTGGAAACAAATGTGCATGCCATTCTCCAGGAATCTTTGTTTTTAAGCCTTCATGGAAATATTGAATTACCCTGTTGCTATAATCTTTGAACTATTATTTGGGGAGTTCTAAATGACTTCTGTTGATACTTAAAAAGAAAAAAATATATTATTTGCCTGATTGATGTTGGATTCAATGATCCAGGTCTTGGTATAGGATATTAGACAAAATATGCAGGAGTAGCCAATTCTCTATTAGAATTGATACGATGAAGAAAAATATTAACATCATCTTGCCTTCCACATCTGGCTTTACTTCTGAATGCGAGATTTGATTCCTTGTTCTTTACTGCAGGCTAATGAACAAACTTCCTGAAAAACGACCTTATAACTAAGTTGCCTGTGAGTGGAATTTTGCAATGTAGTTTTTCCATTTTACCTAGTTAGTAACATCAATGATCAGGCCTCATGGCATTTAAATCTCTTTATTTTATGCAGATTATTATTGGAGAAACCACATTCATTAGGCAGATTGTCTCTGTATGTTGAGGAGAAAAACCATGGCATGGCCTTGACATTCTGCTTCTGCTTGTTCGTAAACTTTACTTGGCATTGGCGAATATAGATGAACGAGCAGGAGAGCCCACTTTTGACATGGAGAACTCGAACATGCTTGCAATACTTAATTCTGGCTACCATTGGGAGGGAACTTGGCAGGATGATCTTTCAATGGAATTGGTTGATTGGTCAATTATCTATGCAGGCATAATGCAACTGCCTCGAGGCTGAATATGATGAAAATTTGTAAGTAGATAAGACTTACTAATGGAAAATAAATTTCTCTCTCCCAGTCTCTATCTTCATAGAAATTTATCCCGAACCATTTATGGATTTGTAAGTACTAAGATAGGTGGCTTGGCTTTTACATCCTGAAATTGTGTGCAACTGAAACCTGCATGTGATGATGAACACTAACAAAATCTTGCATGTATGCTAATTTCATAATCTTTTTCCCCCTCTAGCTGGGCTGAAACCACAGTTTAATTATGTAGGTAGACGTGCAATTTAGCATGGGAATCAGCCTCAGGCATTATAGGGTTGAAGATTTGTTGAGGTGATACCAATTTCTCCCTTTTTGGACCAGAGAATAAGCATTGCCAAATCAGTGGTCGTTTCAGCCATTGTCACATTAGAGTTCAGACTATTGTTTCATTAGATTCTTATTAAGCTTCTGAATTTTGTATAATTATATCCCCTTTATAAAGCACACTCACTTGAATGGTACTAATTAAGACTGATCAGGGAGTAACAGTTGTGGCACCTTCATCTCATGTTGTAACTACGTGTCTATTTGTACTAGGTTCAAACCCCATGGTCGTCACTTATGTAGAAAATTAAATTCCGACAAGGTTTTTTATTTTTTTAATGTAGGGTGGGACGGTTGGGACGGTTGTCTTATGAGATTAATTGTGGTATTGTAAATTAGTTTGGACACTCATGAATATATATATAAAAAGAAGAAAAGTTAGCAACCTCTACGACCTACGCCTTTTATGTCATGTATTAGATTTTGATGAACGATACCAAGACTTCATTATCTATACTTCGATGTGGCATAAAATGGATTCTGTCTAGGGATGTCCATGTCCCCGCCCTTGCCTCCCATTTAAATCTCCGTCTTTTGTGAAATTCTACATTAAGTTTTGTAGAAATCGAACTCACGGGGATCGAGTTTTTCATGGGGAATTCTTTCTCGTTTATTTTTTTTAATCTCAATTGAATTAAATAATTCCTTTGATAAATTTTCAATTAGATAGTTAACTTTTGATGGAAAATATCAATTAATTTTTAATTAGATAGTTAATTATTCGAAAATTCTTTATTTAAATGGTTCATTTCCTACGAAAAAAATGGTTCTCTTCTCCTAGCCCTTAGGTTGTCTTTCCCTTTCTTTTTTTTGAATAATATATCTCTTCTGGTTTCATATAAAAAAAAATCCTACGAAAAATCTCAATTCAAAGATAAAATTCTTAAATCTTTTCATAGAAACAAAATAATATTTCATATCTAATTATCTATACATATAATTCAAATGTTTAACCATATAATTCAAACTATATATATATATATATATATATATATATATATATATATATATATATATATTAAAGATAAAACAAAATAATAAAAATATATAAACGGGGTGGGGAATGGGGAACATAGACGGAAAATACATTTCTCGATTTTCCATCCCCATCTCCATTTAGCTAGCAGGGAATTCCCCTCCCCTCCCTCCCTCATTCCTTGCCTAAACGACGAGACGGGTTCCCGCGGAGGAAATAGACATCTCTAGTTATGTCGTATCGTATTCATTTTTAATTAAAGTCTAGCATTGTTCATATTCTTTTAAGATTAGTCTAGCATGGTTTATAAACTATTTTATTTGTCTTGTCTTGTTTTCAAGATAAGGACTCATGATCACTGTTTATTAACTCTGCAAAAATATCTTTAGATGTCTGTCTCTAACAATGCACGAAGATCACGATTTTTTTTTTCTTTTTAAATAGCGTATCACTTTCACCTAACAAATTATATGGTGTTGGCAAATTGTCTACATGCTATTTAAATCGCGCAAGAAGATCACGATGTAAAGGTGAATCGTACAACGATCAAGATTTTCTTATAAAGGAACGTTTGTCTCTAACAATGATTTGTTCCTTTTTCTATTTGATTTAGATTCTTTACGACATTCGGGAATCACAATTTGGTTCATCAACGGTCATAGATATTTTCTTATTATGGTTGATTACTTATGGGATAGAATTGTTTTTCTAATGAGACACAAATCTAATGCAATTTCTATTATTCATTGATTTTTCCAACTTGTAGAAATATAGTACAACAAGATCATAAAGATATTTTGTTCAAATAATGTTCATGAAGTATATTATTTTGGAGTAGATTTGCAGCTCTCGTCAACTCCCTCAAGTGCTGTGTGTTCTATGCAGAATTTTGTGATGAAAGAAAAGGCAAGGGCGTTCCCAATCTCTCAGTGCCCATTCATCTTGAAGTGAGTTGCACATCTAGTTAATAGAGTCACCCACACTTTCTTTCTCAAATCAAGGCCAATTATGATTTTTGGTTAGTGTTTAGTTGTTTTTCTTGTGCTTTTACACTCTCATACTAGAGCTAAGTTTGATTCACAGACAAGAGTTTGTATAATTTTCGTTACTCGTCATACATAGTTATATGATATCGTGGCTAAACAATATAATAAAGTTGGATGACATTTTATATGATGAGTCTTATTGAGTTTTTTTTGGGTGTTGGGATGTGAATCACCTTGCTTCATTTGGTTGGGTTATGACACACTTGGTGACTTCTTGTCTCATATGGGCTATAGCCCACCTGATCTCACCTAGTCATGTTATGACCCACTCAATGAAGTTCTTCACCTTAGGGACTTTTGTAGTGGTTGTATGGTCTAGTTTGATCGCCCTAGCATAGTCTATGTCACTACAAGATTTTTGACCCTTTTCCTACGCTTGAAAGCATTAGGAGAAGCCAAAAATGCATTTAAAAAAAAAAAAAAAACCTTTTTCGATGCAAAAAAATGCATCGAGAGTGTCGTCGACATAACTCTGTCAGGATAGGGTTCTACTGATGCCAGAAAACTCGACGTCAACAAAACCTTGGTAGCCCTTCAACCAACACTTATTTATTTGGCATTGGCGGAAGGTTGAAGATGCAACTTTTTTGTTTTTTTAATTTAAAATCTCAAATGTTTTTTTCATTCAAATTTTGTTGTACCTAAAAATAATGTGTACAAAATAAAATATAACCCAAACTTCATTCAAAATATAATTTATATCAACTAAACAAAACCAAATATATGTTCATACAATTTTTGTTGATCATCCTAAATATTTTTTCATTCAAAGATGGAGATAAAAATAAAATTACATAAAGCACTTAGGAAAAAAATCTGCTTGTAGATGCATCCTAAATGTTGTCGGCATAATTTTGCTCGTACATCGACCTCGAAGCACCTAACAAACAAAATTTAATTATGTTCAAAACTAACTCAATAATTAAAAATTATCGAACAATTGAACTTATAAAAAAAACTTAAGTAACTCTTTATAAATATAAGAACTAAGCCAAAGGAATCGAAACAAGGACAACATCACTAAACTAATTGAACTAAAAAAAACTTAACCTATCCAAACTTATGAACATAATAACTAAACCAAACTTACCTAAATTCATCTAAACTCAAAACGATCCGAACAAACATATCAAACAATATCTCAAACACCAACAAACAGCTATACTTAGCATATTCAAACTTATAAACACAAGAACTTAAACCAAACCTTTAACAAAATTCATCTAAACTCAAAATGATCCCTTAGCACCCTAAGACATATCAAATAATATCTCAAACAAACAATTAAACTTAACATATTCAAACCTATAAACACAACAACTAAACCAAATTTATTTAACTCTACATATTCAACAAGGACCAAAAAGATATCAAACTCAGCCACGATGATGCAGAGAAGTCAACTGAGAAAAAAGGAGATATAAACCCTGAGGAATAGTGCAAGAAAAAATATGAGCAAATGCACGAAGTGATTGGGGAAGATCTCTTTCCCAGTGGCAGATCTCACTGATGGGAAGTGAAGCAAAGCAAAACTGAAGGTGGCTACTTGACCTTTCAGCTTCAGATAATGAGTGAACCAAGAAATAACTCCACCTGAAACTTGAATATTTAGTGGAAGTTGAAAATAAAAATGAAACTTACATGTACTCCAGGGACATAATCACGATCAACGATGATCTAGACATAGAAATTCACAAACTTAGTTAAAAAGGAAGTTTGGTTGGGGAAAAAAACTACGATAATAAGTAACCTATAAAAAAAAACCTAAGGATATCTGTTACAAAAGTAATTGTTGGTTTGAAGACAGAGGTAACTACAAAGCAAGAGCATGTAGCCATGTCACAATAATACTAAGTCAACTAAGAGTTTAAGAAAATTTCATGTTGGACAGCAAAGGTGTTCAACTTCCACAAATGGAGTAAATTTCAAGTTACAATCTCTTTTCTTCCTGAAAATTTTCATACCAAGAGAGGGAGAATGGGACCTCAAAGAGTACCATTGCCATCATGATTTAAAAAATCTACAAATGGAATCTGCTTGAGCTTACTAAGAAGTATGCAACCGAATAAAAATTTTAGATATGTACTATAGAATAGACAAGAAATGTACTATAAAAACTTTTGAAGTAGATAATGATTCATTGGACTGACTTCATGTACTCTACATTATTCCCATAGCACAACAAGCACTTTCTAAACAAAATTAATAGTTTAGAGACTTATTAGAATATTTTTAAAGTATATAGAGACTAAAAATTTATAGTTCAGCATTCAAAATATATAAACATAACTCAATTTTTCTTAACACTTAACTAAATTTATAACCAAACATTAAATAAAGAGAAGAAACAACTTACAAGAGCAATTTGATCTTGATAAAAGTCCAAAAACAAAGATACATAATTAGAATGGCTAAAACCATTGTAATCCAAAAACAATATAATAATATAGATTGTAGTTGATTTGCTCACTCAATTCCATCAATCTCACGACAATTACTCAATAAATTTACAACAGTTACTGTGCTGTGTAATTTACTGCAGTAAGTGATATTTACAAACGTATATGAATGAGTTTTGGACACTTTTATCAACTAACAGGTACCTCCTTATCAAAAACTTTGATATACTTAATGCCAAATGAGAAAATAAATAGCATAATCCTTTGGACCTTTTCCAGAATATCGGTACAAGTCTTACATTCTCTTTTACCTTAAAATAAATACTATATCTCATGCTTTATCAGACAATTTAGGCAAAATCCAGGACATTTAAATTTTCAATATCCAAACCAACAACAAAAAAACTAAATAAATGATATAATTAAAACCCCACAATCCATTCAGGTCATAAAACGTAACCAAAACTAGAAAAACATATGAATTCATCGCTGAAAGTCATAGCCATTCCATATTCAAAACAGAAAATGAGTACTCCATGAGACGAAATCTAACTAGTATAAACACACATCGTTTAGGTTCGAAGGCTTTAAATTAGGTCAATCTTGCCTTGCGATGGAAAAGAAATGAAAGGGAAGTAGAGAAGTAAAGTGATTTCGATTTCACATTAAAACAAAGCCAAGCAAGACGAAATGAAAGGGAAATAATTTGGTTTCACCTTCCAAAATTAAGAGAGAGGGATTTACCAGCTACGGAAGGGAGACGGCGGCGAAGGGCTGATGGAGATCTGCGGGAGGCGAGGAGGGAGGAGATTTTCAGGGAAGGAGGCAAACGCGAATTGGGAAAGAAGTAAGAAAAGGGTAAGGGATTTTAATCCTCTCCTGACGCCGTAAAATGTGCCCCGACGCCAGTAAAATAGTGTCGGGAGAGGGAGTCTCTCCCGACGCCATATAATGTGGCGTCGGGATAAGTTATTTCTCTCGACACGTTTCTTAGTGTTGGGAGAAGAAGCAATGGAAGAAAACTTTTTTTTTTTTTTTTTTTTTTGCAGTGGGTGAATTACTTTCTATTTCAAAAGCTTCACTCGTAACAAACAAATAATTTTTGTTTTTAAATGTAGGGTATAAAGATTTGAACTTTCGATTTCAAAGAAATGAGTAAATGTCAATTATCATTGAGCTTTGCTCATGTTGGATAAACAAATAGCTTTTCATTTAACCATAAATTTAGTTGTATTTACTATCCAAACCTTAGTCAATTTCTTGTCGAGCCAAGACAAAGGCATTTTGATGCTATTTTGTACTGATACATTGCTTCGTTAACTTAAGAAGATTGTGTAAAAAAAAAAAACTTAAGATGACTTTTGCACAATAAATTCTTCCAACATCTTCAACTTTTCAATTTCAAGCCTTCTTGATATTGTTTGGATCTCTTTGATACTAAAAAGTTTGTCTCAAATTTTGTTGCGTACATGTTGGTTGGACAATTCCGAGGTCATAAAAATTAAAGGAAGTAGAAATATTGTATCTAGGTCATCTGTTGAGGTTGAACATAGACGGTTGATTGTTATTACTAGCGAGCTTGTTTGGTGTCTTCAATAGATTTCACATTGGAATTGATTGTCATTTTATTTGGAGTAAATTTTCGATAATTATCTCAAACTTTTTCTATTAATAGCAGATATTTATACTAAAGCTTTTCACTTATTTTCGAGTCTTTCACCTTGCAATATGGTTGTGTTAAAATACACACTCCCCATGATAGGAGTGAGATTATAATATATGATTACTTGGTTTATTTGTACATGTAATGGGTGGGTTGGTTTATTTTTATGTTTGGTTGGTTGCTAATTGATGATGGTCATTTGAGGGCTTTTGGCAATTCTTGTACATAATTTGATGTAATCTTATGCATGGAGATAAATTAAGCCACTCTCATATGAGGGAATTTCTAGGTTACAAGTAGAATTTAAAGATGATAAAGGTCAAAGATTCAATTCTTGATTGATAATCATTTATTCTAATTAAATTATTGTTCTCTTAATAATTTTCTTTGACTCTATTTCATGTAGGTTGTAGTACTTTTTCTTTGTGTTTACTCATTGAGAATGAGATAATTAAAAAAAATTAGAATTATTATATCTTGTTTTTAATATATCACAAATCAATTAAGTACTATTAGGTCCCACCCCAACCAATTTTGGAGGGGATGACAATTTCCTCCTTGCAAGTGAGTGATGTCATTCTCATTTTGTGATGGATATTACACTTATTTAAATCGATCCTTGATAATTCCATGAAATGAGATTAGTTTAGCATCATTTCTTGCTTATTCTTGGTCAATATTGAGTAGAAAGCAAATTTTTATCTTGTTTTTAGTAAGTTTCTTGTTAAGTTTAATTAAGAGTCAGGTTTTTGTTTAGTTTTCATTTTTCTTATTTCTTTTACTCTTTTTAGTCTTATGTTATAGTTAGTTTAATGTGCTTTTGTTTGCCTTTTGTTTTGCAGTCTAAGAAGTGAAAAAATGCTCGTTGAGGTGTTGATACTGCAACATCGACTTTCTGGCAGAAAAAGGAAATTCGAGGCCCACTTTTGATGATGTAAGAAGAGTATATTCCAGTCGTATTTGCACCCATTCTAATGGGCCAAAAGTGGAAAGAAAAGAAAGATAAGGGTCTGTTGTTTAAAAAAAAGAAAAGAAAGAAAACCCTAACTTGGGGATATATGACAGAAGTGAGAGGGAGAGAATAAGAATCCATCGCAAAAACCAGAGAAGGCAGCAGAAAATAAGAGGAGAAGAAAAAGATAGCAACTAAAGGCAATCCTTGAGAGGCTTCTTCATCAACTTTCTTCAACTATCCATTCTCCTTTTCTTCTTTTTACTTTCTTGTTTTATTCCTTAGATGTGTCTTGCTCCTTATTTCGTGAAATTCTAGTTAGGTCAAGTTGTTTTTAGAGAGAATAGTATATGAACTCTCCTTTTGAATCAAAGATGTTTATGAGTAATGATTTATCTTTATTTATTTTCCTTGTAAAAGCCATAAACTAATTTCTTAGGATGGAATTTATAGAGCCATAACTCTACTTTTGGAGCCCTTTTTGCTATGGAATGCTATAGAAGTGAAGTTTGCTTATGAGTTTTTTAATTTTTACTGTTCTTCTTAAGAGTGATCAACTTAGGGAAGAATACATGTTTGTTTTAATTCTGAAAAGGTTAGAATAAATGGAAATAACATAGGTCATGCAAGTAGGTTCATGTCTTGAATTATGGATGAATTCAAGGGTATAGACATATATTTTTGGCTTGTAAACTTAGGGAAATTGGGCTATCCATGTGTTTGAAAGCTGGGTTTTCATAGACATATGTTAAACTTTGCTTTAAAACTGCAATTCGAGGATTATAATTAATTTTCATAATTTATTTTCAAGATTTCTCATTACTACATGCAGTAATGCTGCACAATGCTATAACATCACACAGGGAGCTAAATTTAGCAGTGAATTTTCATAAATTTCAACACCTTAATCATTTGATTTTTGACTTGTTTGTTATCAATTTTAGTTGTTTATCTCCCTTAGATTCCTAGAATTTAATTTCCTTGTGTCAAGCTTGCTTTTTGTTAATTTTATATCGCTTAATTACTTTAGAATTAGCATTAGTGGTACTCAAGTTTACAAAATTTGCATTATTTAGTCCTCATGGGATCGACCTTATCTACCAATTACTACCTACGATTGCGTATGCTTGCGTAGTGAATTTTTGCACAACAATCCTCATCCTCAATATATGTGCAAACAAGATTAATGGTAGTTAGTCCCTAAACTTTTAAAAAAAAAAATCATTTGGTCTTATGGACGTTACTCTATAAATAAATTGTTTTATCGATGGATGATACGGATGATATGACTTAAAAATGTGTATTAATGTTTTCTTTATTAATTAAACAAATTATGCCCTAGAAACCTTTTGAAGCGAGCTTGTCGAGGGCTCGTCAAATTACAATTTATAAACCGATCCTAAGCTACTTGTAGCATTGAGTGGACCGGGTCGATCTCAGGGAACCGAATATTAATTTCTCAAGTTAAATTTGCAAAGGAGAAAGCAATTAAAAAGGGGGGTTTTGTATTTTTATAAATAAAATAAAACATAAACAATAAAGATAGAGATAGATCAAATCTTACCAAAATTCAATCCAAAGGTACGGTTCTACTCAATTGCAAACATTGATCATAGGCATTCAAAATATTTAATCTTAACCATGCAAGTACTCGGTCAACTTATTAGGAAACCCTAAAAAGTGCATGTTCCCTAAAATCATTAACTCTAACGAACGCCAAGTTAACGCTAATTACCTAAACAAACTTTTACGAAACCGCTTCGATTTATTTAGGTAAAGGCATTACGAACTTTGGAACGACCAAGACAATCGATTAGGTAAAACAACTTTCACCTAATTAACATGCTTCTTTAATTCCTAGAATTAAACATGCAAGCCATGTATCATGGAAACCCACAAACATACACATGTGATAATTCTAATGCTACCGGTTCATTCAACATGACAATTACGGATCATGATCGTGATTAGCAATAAAGCATGTAAAGAGATTAAGGCGTCAATTTAATCAAAATACATACTTATAAAATTAACACGGGAATTAAAGAACACTTGCAATTGAAAGAAAACTACGTTAAGGTTCAAACCTCACAATATTGCAATTGATTACAACCGACCTCTGAATTGAGAACGCGAAGTTTAGCCGAGCATCGTGATAAAATTTGATACCATTATTGTCTAAGGAGAAAAGAGAAAATGAGTCTAAAAGCTCTCTAAAAACGTCTAGGCCAAGAGGCCAAAAAGAGATCCCCCTTGCTGTCCATAAGAAGGCTTAAATAGCCTTCAAGTAGACAACTTACACAAGTAAGAAACCCTAAATTCTAGAAAGATGTTTTCCCAAAACAATTAGGGAATAATATTTAAAATAAAATAAAATAAAGTAAATAATGTTCTCTCTTGTAAAATGCTGGAAAATACATCTAAAACTCGAAAATCCTTCCCTAAATTCTCAAAACAAACATAGAATGTTGCAAATAAGGAAAGTTTCTGGATTGCGCAGTCTTCATTATTTTGCCCATAACTTCTTCTCCAAACCTTGGATCAACGTGATCTTTATATGGTTGGAAAGATAATTCCGAGATCTTTAAAATGATATCTAATTTGGATATATTCCCAAACATGAGCAACAAGATAATGGGAACGGAACTTGGCACAAAATATTCTCGGGTACAGCAGTTTTCCAGCAGGAGCAGTAATCACTCAAAATGCCATAACTTTCATAATACTTATTGGAATGCAATGAGTCTTATACCGTTGGAAAGATAATTCAATAAGCTTCGATTTGATACCAAATTTGAATATATTTGCATCTCGAAATATCATGATATGATCGGTCAAATTTGGTATAGAAATTCAGTTGCTCGAATCACCTCCAATTTGGTCCGAATTAATTCTGAAATGGTGCAAACTCTTCAAAACACGTGAATTGTTCGAATCCCTAAAAAATAATAATAAAACACATAAAATCCTTCTAATTAACAAGAAATAAGTGTAATTAAATAGGACTTTATAGGTCCTATCACCTTTAAACCATATTCAAGCCCCACCTCAGACAATTTATGTGGCTTTAATATATGCCGATATTAGTACATTAGTACACATATTTGAAACAATTAATGGTGAAATAATGGCGAGTATCAAATTGATTTTTTTTTTCTATAAAGTTGGGAGGCTAAAACAGACATCTTTTAAAGTTTAAACATGAAAGGAAGAAAAAGAAAAAGAAAAAAGAAAGAAAAAAAGGGATTTAACTCAATAAAGATATTTCAATTATGTCCCACCTATACCTTGATACAAATTAATTAGAGAGCTAATGTTATCTGTTATTTTCTTTTTTCTTTAAATCACAATCACAATCCTTGAAAAAAGGAAAAAAAAAAGACTAAACAGATAGTAAAATTAGGACATCACCATTCACCATCACTACTTTATTAAAAGTTTTTTTTTTAAAAAAAAAAAAACAGGGAGGCAAAATAAAAATAATTGGAAAAAACTTGGGGGGAAAGGGAAGTTTTGTGAATGTAGTTTGAGGCCATTAGGAAATGGAATTTCAATTTGTTTCATTTGGGACTGCCTAAAAAATAACATAAGATTTTCCCCAATTAGAGTAATTTGATGTGGAGAGGCAATAAAGTTGAATATCTTTTGGCAGTCCCACTACTACAAAATTAAAAGCAATTGCAAAGCAAAAGCAAAATCAAGTGAGACATTCATTCATGTCCAATGTCCATTATTATTATTCAAGAATGAGCATACACTTTTTCATTTTTCAACCAGACATAACTTTCATAATTCAGGCCAGTTAAAGCCTTTTCACCATGATTTGATAACCCCTTTTTCAGTCTTGTTTTTATGTTTTGCTTTAATTGGGTTATTATTATAGCCTCTCCACAACACATTGTTTGCTAATGTAGCTTACCTCTTATATTAAGTAAGTTTAAATCCTAAAATGGTTCTATTTTGGTTCTTGAATGTATGAAATGTTTATTTTAATCCATAATTTTTTAGGTTTATTTTATGTTGGTCCTTGAATTTTTTAAACTGGCTACTTTTATTTTAGTCCCTGAAATCTGAGAAAAAAAATCATGTTTTGTTCTCATTGTAATTATATCGTTAATTGTTGGATAATGTGGCTTTAAATAGGTGTATGAATGAGCTAATATGAGTGTATTAGAGTTACATAGGTTAGTTGAGGTGAGGTTAAGTGGGTAGATTTAGGTGCTAGAATAATAACAAAGATCATAAAATAATTTTTTAGGGGCTAAAATAGCTATAGTAAAGACCAAAATGGTTGTTTTTTTAAGTTTATGAGTTAAAATAGACATGTTAAAGTTTAAAGAACAAAACAATTATCTTTTAAAAACTTGAGAGACTAAAACAACCATTTTAAAAATGTAGAGATAAACACTAGAATAAATCTGAAACTTCAAATACTAAAATGAGATTAAATTATATTGAATTACAACATGGTCATAGACTATTGCTAAAATATCACAAACACAACCTCAAAAAAAAAAAAAAAAAAAAAAAAAGCTTTTGAGTTGCTGTAAATTTATCCTCCGATATAATTTTAAGATGTGAGTTCAGATACCAATATTGATTCACGACCAGATGATAGAAACAACTAAACAAATAATGTAAGAGATAATCCAAGCTTAATATTATCTTAAAAATATTAAAATTTTAAGATATTAAAGTTAGGACAAATATAATCATTTTAAAGTTTAATGAATCTTGCTATGTACCAAAAAGATCCTCTTGATTGGTTAAGGTACATGATACATACATTGACAAGATGATTTGGTAGTGATTTATGGAATAGTTAGGAGAAATGCATGTGCTTTTGTTCCCAACTATTGTTAATGGCCCATTTGGATTAGATATATTAAGGTCAAATCAAAGGGACACCCCTTTTAGCAAACCTAGCCAGTCAAGTCTAGGCAAAAAGCAAAACAATGTGAAAATGTTCCCCACAAATTTCTATTCCTTTAAGTACACCAGCTAGGCTAGCTAGCCACCACTCACCTCATCCCATTTGCCTCTTCCCAACCTCATTTAATTAACATGTTAAATAGAAAATTTAATCTCGATGCGATTTAATCTGTTTATTCAGTTCTTAAACCTTAAAACACTTTAAATATATGTCTCGAGACTTTTGATTTTGAGTTTAATAAACTCATAACATTAACATTGTTACTTAAATGTTGACATAACATTTTTTTAGTTCAACAACATTAAAGATGGAAGAATTCGAACCTCTGAACTTTTGGTTAAGAATATATGTCTTAAGCAATTAAATTATGCTCAGGTTGGCATTGACATAGCATGCTAATTGAACTAAATAGTAATGATTTGACACGATGTGATACAAACAAGCTGGTTGGATAAAATAAAATCGAGTAGACAAGAAAAAAAAAAGATTTAAAATGTATTCCACCTACTTGCCTCATCAATTTTTTTTACATGTCCTATTAATTTCACCAAATTAATATAATTGACTTTATGCTACATTATGTCAAATCATAACTCATTAGTCTGATGAACATGTCAATATTTAACTAAATTTTAAAAGCAGGAATTATTAGAATTTAAACTAAAAATTTACGGATGAAATTTAAACTTTTTTGAGTTTAGAGACTTACTAGACACAATCACCAAAGTCTAGAGTCTATATTTGTAATTTAATCTAATTAGTATTTTAGGTTAGCTAATCCATGGAAATTAGGGTAAACTAAGCACATTTTGATATTGATTCATTTGGTTTCATTTTTGGTAAAGCAAAAGATACTACAACAACATACCTTTTAATATATTATCTTTAGGTTATCTATTTTGCTAGGCTGCAAAGTAGCTTTAGTACTACTTAAATTAAAACTATTACAAACAAATGAAGATATTATCATTATATATAAATTTATGATCTTCCTCTTTTTGTACTACTTTTAACAAGAGATCTCACCATTATACATTATTTAATTATAACAAAATATTAATTATATGATTAGTAAGTTTCTTTAGCGATTGGAGGCGGTTATTTTTGTATAGACTAGAATCAAATAGATGTGGAAGATGTAAACATAGTCTAATCATCCATATTTGATAAAGATTTTAGGTATACTAATATTAGTATGATATTTTCATTGATACGAGTGTTTTTAAGTGAAACTAAAAAAATAAAACCATGTGAATTTAGGCCCAAAATGGACAATATTATACCAACTAATTGTAGAAATATAAAAAGCCACATTTTCCTAAGAACATAAAATAAAACTAAAACTTTCAATAAATATGGCCTCTTAACTTGCTTTCTTCATTCATATTTATCTATATTCTTTTTCACTGTTGTGTTTGATCCTTCCTCAAAGTGGAAAAAAAAAAAAGAACTTTATTATTATTATATCATGGTTAAAAAAACACTTTTAGCCCTTGGACAACCTCCATGGAAGTAACAATTAGTACTTGAAATTTAGGCTGTAGCGATTTAGTCCATACACTTTTAATTTTATAACAATTTAGTCTTTAAACTTTAGTATGTAACAATTTAATCATTGTACTTCAAAATGTAACAATTTAGTCCCTATCATGAAAAATATTGTTAAGATTCAAAATTGATTAGAGACCAAATGTGTATATAAAAAAAAACAAAGACTAAGTCGTTACATAATAAAAACTAACACTTAATTTTGACGGAATTTTTCCCAGTAGGAGTTAAATTGTTACAAAATTAAAAATACAATGATTAAATTGTTACATACTAAAGTTTAGGAACTAAATAAATTTTGAAGTACGGTGACTAAATTATTACAATTTAGTACATAGACTAAATTGTTACTTTCATGAAAGTTTAGGGACCAAAAGTATTTTTTAACCTATTATTATTTATCAAATTTTTTTTGGTTGGTTCTTGAGCAAAATAATTGAGAGATGACCCTCATTGTACTTGGTTCAAATGCAAATTTATCTGTCCTTCCTTCACTTCAAAAACAGATGAATGAGGACTACCAAAGAATGCTTTAGAACCCCAACAATGAAAGGGTATACCATGATAAAGCTGTTTTGATAAGTAAGTACTTTTGGTATATATCTCAATCATTAAAGGTAGTAGCTTTCTTGGAGTACCTTCTGTTCATTTGGTACATTGAGAAGGCCAATTAGAACTCAAAAAACATCATCTCTAGTGTACCTTAGCTTCAATGGTCAAAACCATCTTCCTTTCAATGAATTTAAAACATTTTGACCAATGACCATTGAAAATGATTCTACGGAGTCAGTGTGATATGAACTTGACCCTACTAACAATGAGTATTGACAAGCCTGATATGTGTGGAGGTCTCATAAAAAATATATTGAATTTACCTCTGGATGTAATTCATAATTAATAAAATGTTTTCATTTGTATATCCTTTCTATGTGTAGACAATTATTTGTTATAATATTAATAATTTAAAAAAAAAAACTAAATAAAGAAAATATGAAAGATCTAATATTTAGTTTTAGAAATTGTGTCAATAACAAAAGTAATGTGAGACATGAAGGGATTATTGAGCAAGAAAAGGTTGAAGGAACAAAATAGAATGATTACTCGAGGAAAGCTTGCAATTATTTGTTCCTTGGTGGTTCCATGGTCATGCAAGAAATGGTATAATTAGCACAAAAGACTTAGAAATGAGATGTGGGAAAACTTGCTCATTAGTTTTGGTTGTTTCTTGTCATGCAAGTAACAACTAAAGAAAGTTTGTATATTATTTTGTCCTTCCATGGTAATGCATATTATAAATATATTATTTGTTTTAAAGTTGTGCAAAGTAACAATCAAGGAACAGTAATAAGCAAAAATCTTGTGTTTCTTTGTTTTGAGCTAAGAGTAATTTTATTGCTCGATTCGATGAGAGAAATCTTACCTTTCATAGCTTGAAAGATTTGAGCCAAATTTTAGTTTTTTTTTTTGTTAGGTTTCGTTCTTTCTAAAAAAGGAAAACCCCTTAAGAACATGGGTGAAACATAGAACAATTACCTCCTAGTTTGCCCTGAATTTTATATATATAGCTAAAATCTAAAATTTTATTTGTTAGAAAATTTCTAGGTCCTTGAAAGGAACAGAGAAAAAGTGAATAACAGTGGGTTATTTTAATTTAGAAATATATAATATGATCCAAAGAGGCATCTTTTATATTTTTCAAGAACATGTGGATTATGTCTCCCTTTCATTTCAAATCACTTTTTCTTTGTTAATAAATCATCATCACCATCATTATATCTTTTGCCTGCCTTTTTTATTATTTCTTTTAGGTTTGTCCAATTGGCTGCTATTGAAGCCTTGTGTTATTTGGCTTCTATAATTGTGTTTAAATTTTTAGATGTTTAATTAAGTAAAATTACCCTATTAGTCTTTATGTGATTTTAGAAGTTTCAATTTAATCTTTATGTTTTGTCAGAATTTTAATTTGATCTATATAGTCTGGTTAAAAACTTAATCTTTATGTCTTGTCAGAATTTTAATTTAATCTATATAGTCTGGTTAAAATTTGAAGATGATCTCTAAACCATTTTTTATCATTTGAAATTTCAGCTCATTTTTCTTTCTTTTACTAGTTAGATCAAAAAGAAGGGCATTTTAGTACCTTTTCAATGAAATTTATTTTATGTAGGAAGTTTTGGCCCTGTTTAATAATTATTTAGTTTTTGAAGATTGTACTTATTTTCACACAAATTCTTTACAACGATTTTTATCTTTGCTTAGGAAATATTTAAATTCTTAGCTAAATTCCAAAAACAAAAACAAGGTTTTAAAAACTACTTTTTAGACCTCATTTGATAACCATTTGGTTTTTAGTTTTTAGTTTTAAAACTTCCATCTATGAATTTCATTGTTTTGTTATCTACTTTTTAGCTATGTTTTTAAAATTCAAGCCAAGTTTTAAAACTTAAAAAAATAGTTTTTAAAAACTTATTTTCTTTTTAGAATTTGGCTAAGAATTTAAATGTTTTCTTAAGAAAGATGAAAACCATTATCGAGAAATGGTGAGAAAACAAATACAATTTTCAACAACAAAAAACAAAAACTCAAATGTATCAAACATGGCCTACTTTTTTTAGTTTTCAAAAGTTGGCTTAGTTTTTGAAAATGTTTTTAAAAAGCAGGCAATAGAAGCAAAAAAAATATATAGGTGAAAGTAGTGTTTATAAGCTTAATTTTCAAAAATAGAAAACCATATACAAAATGGTTATCAAACGGGGTTCTAGTTTTCAAAACTTGGCTTGGATTTCGAAAACATTCCTAAAAAGTAGATAACAAAACAAAGAAACCCTTGGAAGTTGATCGGGTGAAACTTGTGGGTTAAAAATAAAAGAAATAATTTCAGCCTAGTGCAAGTGCACACTATTGATGCAAGTAATAAAATTGGAAGTACTCCAAAGTATCGATCCCATAAGGAACGGATTTTAACAAAAATTAAGAATAGCACAAAAATGTTCAAAAATTGCAACTAGGGTAGCTCAATTGGAAAATAGGATTGTGGTTGTGTGAAAAAAAAAAAAAAAAAGACAAAACTAAAGGATAAATTTATGAGAGTGAGATGGGGCTCAAGAATGTTCATTGCCCTTAAGTTGTGAATTGCCATTTTAAATTGCAATTGCAATATGTACCTACACAAATAATTGTAAATCGAATTCAATTCCTATTCAATCTTGATTCCAAAATCTTTAGGAGGCTAAGTGATCATACTTACATGTCTATGACCAATCTTACTTAGATAAATTTAGAACACAATTCTAGTGATTTTGAAGCCTCTTACCCTATGTCTAGGGTAAAGAATGACTTATGTCTAAGCTCTTGTCTCTATTGTTTGTGCGAAATCTGCTCTTCACTAGCCCTTTCGTTATTAGCTTCAAGCTTTGTATGCAATTCTAGTTGATCAATCTAGAATTACAAAATCAATCAACTCAACACAAGCAAACAATTAAAGTGTAGGCTTGGTTAAACTCAATTCACTCATTAGGGAATTCACATTCTTGAACTCCCAAAAAGAATTTAACTCATAATTAACTTAAAAGAACTTAAGCAATACTTATGATTAATCTTCATACTAATAGAAAGAAAATCAAAATAGCAGCTTAAAAATAGAAGTCTAAGAGTTTAAGTTAATTTTGCCTATTGAGAAATACTGAAGTATAGAACCAAAGAGTAGACACCTTTATTATTTCAACCCAAATAAGCAAACCAAGTAGGAAGAAAACCTACGAACACGACTTTACTAGAAAAATAAAACCCAACTTGCATAAATAAACTCTTCAATAAAACAACCTTGAGTGCTTTCAATAACAACGAAATTGAACAAAGCAATACATCCCAATCTTAAGTAAAATAGAAATAGAATTGAAAACTAAAAACTAAAGAACAGACGGGAACTTATACATGAACAAAACTCACTGCTTTTTCCTTTATTCCTCAATCGATTAACTCTTCTTTGTTCAAGAGGGAGTTAATCTTCACAACCTAGACTTTCGTCTGGATCGATTTGGGAGTTAAGGAAGAACAACTTACTGGAATAAAAGAAGAAAAGAAGAGCAGAAAAAAAAAAACAGCAACGAAAAAAAAAGAAAGAAAAATAGGTATTTTTGAAGATGAAAATACGCCTTCTTTGTGTGTTTTTCCCTCCATTTTATAGACCATGGCGGCTAGGGTTTTTTCTCTTTCCATTGGCTAAAGAATCTCCATTGATTGTGCTAAAATTAAGTCAAAATCGTGGGTTTCCTTCCTTGAAAAATACAGCAAATTTTTTAGGTTCTTTCATATCTGTCACTATCGGCCGATTGCCAAATCTAATTGCAATGGCAATCTAATATTACAATTCTCGAATGCTCCCTTAATTCGTCTCAACATCTGTGTAGAAATCAAGGTGTGATTGATTGCTTTCCTTAATTAGACTAGTCGTGGACTTAAATTCTTTCCTTATCTATAGTTGTTTAATTTATCAAATCAATTTGCAATTACAATATGAAATTGCAATTCTCCAATGCCCTGCATCAAACATAACTTTTAGTCTTTTTTTCATTCTTTTTACTTTATTTTCTTACCAAATACATTATTCACAAAACTATTGATGCTTTCAATGATTTTCTAACTTCTTCACATAATTTTCATGGATTACCAAGCATAACTTAAGTCTGTTAGAGCTAAATAAGCCTCAATACTGAGGCTTATCAAAAGTAGTGTATATTAAGCTTAATTTTCAAAAACCAAAAACTAAAAATCAAATGATTATCAAATGAGGCCTTAATTACTAACTTCCTGGGAAAGTTACAACTTTTCTATATTATGGATCACATGGATCCATTTTTCAAAGATATAGTTGTTTGTGATTCCATTTTGTCTATCAGTGAGAGTAATTGATAGATATCTCCCACCCAAGAAAAAGTAGAGAACATTAGGCTGTGAATAGAAAGAAAGTTCCATATTGTTGATTTTCTTTTAAGATTGGTGCACATTTTCAATTCGTTGTGCATCAAGAGGTAAGTCATTGATCATTTAGATTATTAGAATCAACACCAACCTTAAACCTTAATACAATCACTAGCACGACTAAATAGAAAACTCTCAAGTAGAAAACATGCAACATATTCAATATGGCAAGGGCTAGTAACAACGAAAAATTATTTGAGACTTGATCAATAAATAAGAGGTTAATTGAGACTTTTAAAACAATAAGGATTGAATTAAAACTAAGTTTAAATTACAAAGACAAATCATCTGTTAATTGGCAAAGTTAGGAAGTCTTTGGTTTTTCTGAAAAAAATTTGTATTTTAACTTTTAACCTTTCGGTCGATAATATATACTTTAATTAGTTGAACTATGCTCAGGTTGATTGAGAAAAAATAATAATTCTATTTATACAAAAGTCATATTTGCACAACAATTGAATGTGAACTATGTAATTAAACTAGATTAGTTTATCAAATAATTAAAACAAATAGATTGACAGAACCACGCCGCCGCCATGGTTATTTATATACCTATTATTAAAGTCGACCAATCATTTAAAGAGGAAAAATAAATTTCTCAAAAAAAATAAATAAATAAAGAGAAAAAATAAAAATTGGACACAAAAGGAGGCATAATCAATTTTCATAAAGATTTTATTTTTAATTTATGCTTTTTTTAAAATTAAATATATAACTTACGACTTTTTTTATTTAGATATATTTATTTTTTTTTCTTTTAATCTTGACGGAGTCAAAAGAGGAGACGAGTTAACATTTAATATAAGGTTTATCTGAATTTGAAAGTTATAATTGACAATATTGTATTAGCTAGACTAGTTATATTATATTAAGATTTGAGTTCAGCCAAAAAGTAAAAGTAATTAAGTGACTTTTCTAAGCAAAAAGAAAATAGTTCGTGTAAAAGAGAATAAGCGTTTATGCATATTTTCAAATATATTTTCAAAATCCTCTCCTCTCTAATTATCACATTAAAAAAAAAAGTGTCATGATAGAAATTTATTAAATGAACCGCACTCCTGATATTCATTAATATCCCATTATGGTAAAGATGTTTAGGAGGATTTAACTAAATATCATAGGAACAATAATAACACTTATAAAACTATAAAAAAAAAAATTAAAATTAAAAGATTAAAATAATAATTATATGATATTCAACGTCAACAAAATGATGCCTTTTCCAAGAAAGGCAACAACCGAACCAAGACAGAGAAACCATACATGATTGATTAATTTAATATTTGAATGTTTTTTAAAAAAAAAATTGAAATATGTTTGAAAATTAATTAAATTTAACCATAGTATCAAAAGAAAAATTATTTGGAGATATTTGTTTGACAAAACTATTTGTTAAAATATCTAATTAGAAAATATTTCTCCCAAATTCGTTATACATGTGATGGTTCTATCCATCATCACTAGATTCACTGAAAGATCATGATACGATAGAGTAACCTTTAAATAATCTTAATCTAACTGGAAATAGAAATATTTTAATTTTTATAGATGATTTGTTAAAAGATTGTTTTACTCATATTTTGTGTTTATGCTATACTTTAATTTTAAAGCTAAGTTAGTCCTTGATATTTAATTAACTAATCTTGTTTAGACCTTTTGTTTGGCATTAACTAATAAAATATTTGAAATAAAAAAATAAAAAAATATTTTTATTTTTTTAAAATGAAAGTTGTGGCTGAATTATATTTTCAAAAAGAACACACTCATGTTGTTTTTTGTTTGGCTTTCAAAAATTCTAATATTTGTTCCCAAACATCTTTGATTTTAATATAGTTTCTTCTTTGGTATGTGTACTGAAAAATGACTTCAACCACATAGTTTGATACATAAGTATTTAAATTAGGTTGCCAAAGTGAGTATAGATCGGTGATAATTGACATGTAATTTCGACCAAGAAGTTAAAGGTTTGAATCTCTCATCCCAAATGTTGTTGAACTAAAAAAAAAAATATTTAAATTAATTATGTTGGAAGGCTTAAAGTACTTCTCATTCAAAATTGTACTACATACGCGTAACTGAAAATGAAAAAAAAAATGAAAAAAAGAAAAAAAAAATACTTTGTAAGAAAGTATTACTAAAATATAGTTAAGTATTTTTAATAAAGGTATGTAAAACACACAAATATATATATTTCTAAAATCACTCTCAAAACCCCACTATTAATTTTATCTTTAGAATGTCAAGGCACCAAAAATGAAATTCTTGGACGAGAATGATGGAAGTAAAATTAAATAAAAATATTCATATGTGAAACATGGACAATGGCTGCTAAAATTTTAAAATTATTGAATAATTAAAGTTGCATGCTCCATCAAATACATTATTATAAATGAAAGCTACTACTACAATCCTTGTCGGTGTCGTTTGAGTATATACATAAAAAAGAATAGTTTAGTTTATTTTCTATAGTTGTATTGCATTCCCCACACCTTGACCTTATTCATAAAAGTATTGAAAGCAAATATAATGTAAATGTATTTCTACATATTTTAATCCGCATGCATCCATATTGTTGAGGTTTTTAAATTTGAAATAATCTAGGTGGACCTATTAGCCCGATTTATAAATACGTATATTATTAGTACAGATATATTGAATGCTTGGTAATTAAGTTATCGGATGGGACCATGAAGTTCGAAAGGTGAGACTAACTCAACTAGGATGAAACCAAAAGCTACTAGTTCAAGGTAGATTGCAACCCAATCAAGTGAAATTAAGTGGGTCTTAGCTCAACTAGAGATGATCTAAACTATAAGCTATAGTGTTGTGGCTCGACAAGGGTGAGATGAGAAATTAATATGTGTAGCCCTAGCAAGGTGAAACCACTATAGGTGTGTAGTCCAACTTGATAAAGGTAGGCATATTTATCTCAAGATTTTCAAAAATAGACCTGGTAAGGCAATGAGGCATGATGTTGTTCAATTAAGGTCACTTTAGGAGTCTATTATTGTGATCATACTCTACATTTGTAAAAATTGGCCTATCCTACATGTTATTAGCAACCTACTACAACTACTTGTACTAGGATGATTGGCTTAGGACTTTGGCGCGACAACCCAGCTCTATTCTCTATACATGGAGATCAAGGATAAATATGAGTAGGTTTTGTGCCTATAATATTGTTAACTCTACCCAACTCTAGACTCAATTTAATTTAAGCATCAAAATGTGTTTGGCAAATATTATTCGTTGGTATTTAGCACTTTTTGGTTTTCACAAAATAACTATGAAATCCTAATTGTTGTAAGTGTCACTACATTCTGTATTGTTATTACTTTACCTCTTACTACTAACGATTACATTTGCTAGTTATTCGTCCAAAATCATATTGTCAACACTCATTGTCAATTTAATTTAAAAATTTTCTAATAAGGAAGTTTCTAACATGTTTCAAAGCGAGAAGAGTAATTATAATTAAAAGTTAGGTAAGTGTGACATTCTAGTAAAAAGAAAAGGAAGCAATTATAGATACTATCTTCTGCAAATTGTAAAAGTTTATGCCACTTTTGGAGACTTAGGAGAGAATTTTGTTGAACTCAAAAAGAAAGGAAAAAAAAAAAGATATATTAATTTGCTTAATTAAAACTCAAAGCAAAAAGTACAAGTTTAATTTGGCACAAGGTTACATCTGTTTTGTTAAATATAAAATATTCACACATGGTTGGTAGTCTTAAATTAGTTGATTTGATACAAAATCCATCTCTTCGCTTTAAGGAAGAATGCTCTCCATCAATCTCAAATGGATAGCTTCCTTCCTAGTCTATGTGGGGTTACAATTTTACCAATTCTCAGCTCCCAAAATTAATAATGGCACATAAATTTTTGTTTTAAAAAATTCTAATTATTACAATACGATATAGATACATAATCAATTAATATATTATTTTATTTCATGAACTTCATATTATTCTTAAATAATGTTGACAATGACTGGTCATAAATAAAAGCAATATTAAAAAAAATTCTCACACCAGTGTAGTACTAAAAAATTTTCTCATAACATTTTAGGAGTTCAGAGGGTCCCTACATTACATAGTCTCTCGTTATAACAACATTATTTCGATTTTATTCATATAAAAAAAAAATAAAAATTTCCTGACCTCTAACTTGTAATTTGTATCTCTCTCTTCTCTCCCCTCTTTTGAGTGTGACATTTCCCTGTGGAACTTAGCTACTTATTAATTAGATTCCCACATGTCTCTGCTCTCTCTCTCTCTCTCTCTCTCTTTAAAACTAATAAATCTCAATTACTTCCTAAATATCCCAATTTACTCCCAATCTCTTCTCTTCATGATGTTCTTGTTATAATTACATAAAAACTTCCTCATTTGCTAACACTTCTATTTTTTAAAAATTTTCCCACAAAAATTAAGTAGTTGGAGTTAGAGAAGATATGGGAAGGCACTCTTGCTGTTACAAGCAAAAGCTGAGGAAAGGGCTTTGGTCTCCTGAAGAAGATGAGAAACTCCTTAACTATATCACCAAACATGGCCATGGCTGTTGGAGTTCTGTCCCTAAACTTGCAGGTAATTAAATTTCCATCCTTTCATTTCTTTTAATTTCTTCTTCAATCCCTCTCTCTTCTCTCTCTCTGATAGCTGAAGAAGAGAGAGAGAAAAAGAAAGAGTTCAAGAACAGAATTGAGAGAGGATATTGTTTTTGGAGTTTGACAAATTTTGAATTGGAGATTCGAACCTTCAACCCCAAGAGATTTTGTAGAGAGCGAAGGGAGAGTTGAAGGAGAAAAGATAGAGAGAGAGAGTTAACTTTTTTTTTTTTTTTGCAAAGAAGAAAAGAGTTAACTTTAACAAGACCCTTTTGGATCCACAGGCTTGCAAAGGTGTGGAAAGAGTTGCAGATTGAGATGGATCAATTATCTTAGGCCAGATTTGAAGAGAGGCCCCTTCTCACAACAAGAAGAAGATTTAATCATTGAACTCCATTCAGTTCTAGGCAACAGGTTTGTTCTCCAAATACTTTTCATTCATTATTTCCTTTTTTCATGGGTAGAGTCATAATCTATAAAATTAGAAACAAAACTTTAAAATCTCAACTTTTATATATGCATATACACTTTCGTTCTTGGTTTTCTAACTCCGCTTAACATATTATCTGTTCAGATGGTCACAAATTGCTGCTCAGCTACCCGGAAGAACAGACAACGAGATCAAAAATCTATGGAACTCGTGCATCAAAAAGAAGCTAAAGCAAAAAGGCATAGACCCCAACACTCACAAGCCTTTCACAGACCAAGAAATCAATACTGACAATAACAACATTACCACATCAGATGATCAAAAAATCCACGAAAAAGCTTCCTCCATTGAAGTAGTTCCAACCAATTCAACAACAATAAAGCCAATGGAAAGTTCCGACATGTCGACCACTACTGCTTCTTGTAACTTCTCTAATTTCCACCAGCTGAACGACGGATCGGATCACATAGGTCTCCCCATAATCCCAAATAATAATGCCACCTCTTTTGAAGCCATTTCAAATTTGTTTTTCCCCACTCCTAATTCATGTGTTGTAGCTCGTGTGAGGCCTTCTATTAGTGTAATTCCTTCTGAAAATCCTCCTATTGTAAGTTCTACTTCGGAAGTAGTTCATAATAACAACAACAATAACGCCTTCTTGTGGCGTCCTGATGAGTTGTTTCAAACTGCCTCGGATCTCATGAGGAGTGATTGGCATCATCAAATCAATCACCGCCCCACGACTCTCCAGGCAGAACTGTTAGGACAACGGACTTTCCCATAATTCCTCAATAGTACGGTATTTTACGTTATTATCCATTAATTTAGATCTAAACCCTACATGACTTTGGCTTCACCAAGCTGCCAAATGGTCTCGTACCACTGGAAATAATGTCTTTTACTTCTATACCATAGATTTTTCTCTGATTTGTGACATTGTTTGCATTCTCAAGACAAACCCTTTGATTAATTAGGCTTTCAAGAAACTAGACACTCATATTATGGAAGAGTATAGCCGACATGAGCCAAGTCTAGAGAAGGCGTGTGTAAATCTCTCTAAAGAAATGAAATTTGTTGTTTTTTTTCTTTAAGTTTAACAATTGTGGAGCTGGAGATTCGAATCTTTGACCTTTGTTTGTTATAATGTTTTAACCGATTGAGTTATACTTAGTTTCATAATTTGTTGAGCCTAAGATCCATATATATTTAAATTTATTTTGTAATTGGTCTTGAGAGTTTTGAATTTCATAATCAATCTCTTTCTGAGTGATATAATATAATGCTTTAGTTTTTGGTTCTAAAGTTGAAATTAGTTTTAATTCCATAGTATCCACCTACTGTTGTAAAGAAAAGAAAAGGGAAAATTATTAAGGGACCATGTATTTCTTAAATGGGTGTCCATCACTGTCTCCTGAAGATGGGGACTCTTTTCACTTTTTAATGTGGTCACCCATCCACCCTTTGTGAATCATTTGGGATAAACAGAATTCAACTGTAATTTTATTTTGTTTTATTTTGTCTAGATCATTCTCTTCTGTCTTTTGAAGTTTTGAATGGGGTTTTAGTGGTGTTTATTTCATCTTGATTCCTAAACTTTTTCTGATATATATTTAATTTTGGTTATTTATTTTATCTTTTCAACTTAAAAGTATATCTATTTTAGTCTTTAATCAATCTTTAGTTTTTTTGATAAATGAATAACGTAACTTCAAATATGTGTATTAACATGTTGATGTGGGGTTATCTTAAGCATATCTCAATTGGTTGAAAAATTATACTTTTATCTTAAAAGTG
This sequence comes from Trichosanthes truncata, assembly GCA_033996785.1. Taxonomy (NCBI): domain Eukaryota; kingdom Viridiplantae; phylum Streptophyta; class Magnoliopsida; order Cucurbitales; family Cucurbitaceae; genus Trichosanthes; species Trichosanthes truncata. The sequence continues at coordinate 36,487,308 of JAWPNB010000004.1, read as the reverse complement.
AGATGTTTTAATTCTCACTTTTCACATCATCAAACTAAAAAAAGAAAAGTAATGACAAAAATAACTATTTTTAAAAGTTCAAGAACTAAAACTATTTTATAAGAGCATATGAACTAAAATAGTTACTTTTAAAAAGTTTAAAGATTAAAATTGACATTTTAAAAGTTCTAGGACTAAAATGAAAAATTCTTGAAATTATATCGATGAAAATGACAAATTAAACGTTTTTTTTATTATTTTTTTTAAATAAAAAGTAGCCTTAAGTTTTCATTTCTTACTCTAATTAGTCTAAAAGTTCCAGTATTATTTAGCATAACTCAACTAATTAAGACATTATATCATCGACCAGAAAGTCAAAAGTTCATATCCCCTCTCTCACATGTTGTTTAAACTCAACCAAAAAAAAAGTCAAGTAGTAGAGGTGGACATCAAAAAGACATCAATTGATTGGTTTAATTTGAACTACACCGACGACCTAGCACTTGCCTTGACAACTGAGTATAAGTTACGCGCTTCAGCACTATCCGTTTTCGAGGCTACTTGATTTAGCAGGTGAGTTACGTTGTCACACTCCTTAGCAGGAAAATTTCAACTTCTAGGACCATCGTCCTGCTATCTTAATCAACCAATACCCTTTGTAGGATCTAAGTTAGCGTGCACTTAGACAACATAACCCAACTTTTGATTATTCATATCCCACATCGTTAGTTCAGTTGCTTACCAAAATTGCCACTTGGAGTTCTCAATAATTCTATGGTGCGGATCAACAAAGCAGTTGCACTCCTAATGCCTCTAATCATTGGCTTTACCCAATAGAACTCGCCTATTAGGCTCCAACGTAACTATCCCGAAGGAAACTTTGGAGGAAACTAGCTACTAGGACGATTTGATTAGTCTTTCGTCCTCTATACACCAAAATCACTCTCACTCTGACAAATGCAACCACTATCACTACTATTAAATATTGTTATCAAAGCCAATCAACATAAAAAAAGGCCAAAATATTTGTTATTAGAGTCAAATTCAAACCAACCAAACTACCATTAGGCTCTATAAAATAATTACCATGATATAGTTTATGTTCGAAACTTACACCGACTAACCCATCTGCACTCTTAGGTCCTAGCCAAGCTAAATAAATGATGAAATATGACCAATATATATCTCAGCATTAGATTTGAATTATTAAGAGACGTAGGTGTACAAAGTTCAATGAAACAACTTATTCCAATTATCTGATTATTATAAAGTGCCAAGCGATCCCCTTCATGACATACTCAATATTGGCGATAGTACCAAAACTAGCTATTATAATCTTTGATGACATGGGGAAGAACCATAGCAAAGCAGGAAGGATCCATATCCTCTTCTGTGGATGCACAAGCAAAACAAAGATGAATATTTGAGTGTAGAGTGAATGTACACAATTAGGAGAGGGGCCTTAATATTGTGTGGCATCCCTTGGCTTAGCCTCAACTCAACTAACTACAAAAAACACTTGCACGATTCGGGTCCCCCCCCCCCCCCCCCCTCCTACGTCATCTCTGTGACAAGGGCTATATGCCCTTAAAGCTTGAAACTGGGAAACACATCTTTTCACACCCATTGTCCTTTTCTACCACAGTTGAATTATCAGAAGATGCTCTAGGAAAAACAACTGACTGAGTCGTGGATAAATTTCAAAACCTGTCAAACTTGCACGATTTTGCAGGCATTTGACAGAAGAATAAACAGTCTCCCTTTAAATATCTAAATAAATATCTTGTTCAAGAAAAATGAGATATCTTTGGAAAAAAATTAAGACTTGTTATTTTAAGGTTAAGTATAAGTTTAGTCTTTTGGATTTTTTTTTATTAATATTGCAGTTTTTTAAACTTATTATAAAAATACGGTACTTTTCAAACTATTTATAAAAATATTTTAGTTTTTATTAAGTGAATGAAGATCGTCTCTTGAAGAGACTACCTACAACATGTGGCTGAAGGTTGTCTCTTCAAGAGACGACATATATACTCCATTTAAAAAAAAAACAATGCATGTAAAGGTCGACCTTTAAAAAAAATCGGATGTCGAGACGACCTTCACAAAAATAAACACAATCCTCTTTTTGGTAAAGTTGGTTACTAGATGTCATTAGTCTATAGGCAGGCTTGGATTTGAGTTCAGAGTAACTTAAATTTTAAGTTTATTTTTCCTTTTCTCTTTTCTTCCATTTTCTTTTTTTTTTTCCTGTTTTTTCTTTCTTTTTTGTTTTTTACAAATAAAATATAACAACTATAGTCTTTTTTTAATGTTTTAAGCCAGTTGCATATTAATTATAATTTATTTCCTTTTTCTCAAAAAAAATTGAAATTTAATTAAGTTTTAATTATTTAAAAACTTTTTTCCTTCGTTTTTTCCCCTCTTTTTTAATTTTGTTTTTCTTTCTTTCTTTTTATTTGTTTTTCACAAATCAGATAAAATAACTGTATTTTTTTAATGGTTTAAGCCAATTAAATATTAATTACAATTTATTCTTTTTGTTTAAAGAAATTAAAATTTAGTTAAATATTAATTATTTTAAAAAAATTCTAATATGAGCTATTTTGTAATTAATATTCAATTGACTTAAAACATAAAAAAATAAATTGTAGTTATATTATTTGATTTTTAAAAACCAAATGAAACAACGAAAAAAATGGAGAGGTAAAAAATGTAAGGAAAACACCAAAGAAAAAAGGAAAAAAAATTATATATAATTAAAACTTAATTAAGTTTCAATTTTTTTGAGAGAAAGGAAATAAATTGTAATTAATATGCAATTGGCTTAAAACATTAAAAAAACAAAGACTATAGTTGTTATATTTGATTTGTAAAAAACAAAAAAGAAAGAAAAAACAGGAAAAAAAAAAAAGAAAACAGAAGAAAAAAGAAGAGGAAAAATAAACTTAAGATTTACATTACTCTGGACTCAAACCCAAGCTTGCCTACAAGCTAATGACGTCCAGTAGCCAACTTTACCAACAAAGAGAATTGTGTTTATTTTTGTTTAGGTTGTTTCTACATTCGATTTTTTTTAAAGGTCGTCTCTTGAAGAGACGACCTATACACGTGTTTTTTTTTTAAACAGAGTATGTGTCGTCTCTTGAAGAGACGACCTTCAGCCACATGTTGTAGGTCGTCACTTTAGAGACGATCTTCATCCACCTAATAAAAACTACAATATTTTTATAAATAATTTGAAAAGTACCATATTTTTACAATATGTTTAAAAAATTGCAATATTAATAAATAAATAAAAAGTCCTAGTCTTTACAACTATTTAAAATGTTATCTAATAGGTTTTTTCTTTAACTTAGGAAGTGTGCAATAGGTTCTTACCTTTCAATTTTGTGTCAAATAAGTCTCTATGGTTTAAATGTGTCTAATTGGCTTTGAAAGTTCAAATTCGTGTCAATAAGTTTATAGCTAATAGACATTTTTTAAAATTTATATAAACCCATTAAAAAAATTGAAAGGTCGGAATTCTATTAAATAAACACAAAATTCAACTTTGTATATAATAGATTAGTAAACTTTCAAAAAATGCCGAATAGATTAGGGACTAATTAAACAAAAAATTGAAAGTTTAGAAATTTATTAGACATTTTTTAAGTTCAGAAATAAAGATTTATTAGGCATAACTTCAAAAGTTTAGGAACGCAACAAACTTGTAATTCAACCTTATTTTAATTTTAAAAAAATGTTAGGATAATGAGTTTCTTCATATTTCTACGATGGTATATGATATCGTCCATTTTAGACTCAAACCCACACAGATTATGGTTTAGATTTTACCCAAAAACCTCATACTCAATAGAGATTCGATGGATTTTCTTCACTTTTAACTAACGTGGAATTAAGAACTATCTCGGTTGCCCTAATAAACCTCCTTTCAAACAAAGGACCATCAAAATTTCTCCTTAGAAAGTCATTCATTATGTTGGTCACTCTCATATGCTCTTATCCAAGTCAAATCTTCTTTTCTAGAGCACACAATTTGTCTAATAGAGAGCTCAAAACACATATCCTATACCATATAGGATAACTAGTTTTGACCACTATTTTGTTGCACTCTTAACAATCCTCCTCTAGAAAAATAAAATATCCATGAGCCTCCTTTCAACAACCTTTCTATCAAGACACATATCACGAGTTTAATAGAACTCTATGGTTAGAATAATGAGTTTTTCCATATTTTAATGATCTTTCTCTAGAACAACTATCCACTGATATGAGTAATTAAGTCTAGTATAAATCTAATGCCACTAGTTAAAACAATAAGTCTCTCCATACTTGCACAATATGATATATTTGTCTACTAGGCTTAGTGTGTTAGTTGGAATCACTTGTGTAAAATAATACTTTTTTAATAAAATCGATTTTTCTATAAGCACATTTGAAGAGATTAATAATTTAAAGTGTGTTTAATATAGCTTATTGAGTGGTTTTATGTGATGAAATGTGGTTTTTTTTTTAAAAAAATCTTAATAAATAAAAAGTAGTTAAAAAAAAAGGGGATTAATTTTAAAATATTTTTTTTTAATAAATACTTGATAGATGGATTATCCAAAAATGACTTGAGTGATTAATCGAAAATCCTCTAAATATGTAATAAAAAAATAAAAATAAATTTAGAATTAATATAATCACTTTTGAATATATTGCAACCAAACAAATTTGTTATTTAAAATACTTTTAAAAAGATGTAAGATATAATAATATTTTAATTGAAAATATGTTATTCAAAAGTGTTTAAACTAGAAGGTATTCTTAAATGGTTATAGTGTGTGTTTGGAATAATTTGTGAAAAAAAAATGTTTTTTTGAACAAAATCGATTTTTCTATAAGCACCTTTCAAAAAAAATTAACAATTTAAAGTGTGTTTAATATAGCTTATTGAGTGATTTTATATGATCAAAAGTGGTTTTTAAAAAATATTAATAAATAAAAAGTACTTCAAAAAAATTGAATTAATTTAAAGACATTTTTTTTTAAATAAACACTTGATAGATGGATTATCCAAAAATGACTTTAAAGTGATTAATCGAAAATCCTCTGAATATGTAATAAAAAATAAAAATAAATTTACAATTAATATAATCACTTTTAAATATATTGCAGCTAAACAAATTTGGTATTGAAAATACTTTTGAAAGATATAATAATATTTTTATTGAAAATATTTTTTTTTAAAATGTTTCAAACGGACCCTTAGTTTTAGTGCGTAGATTTACTTTTGATTTCAAGCAAATTTATTTTTGATATAAGAGGCTTAGCTTTACTTTTGGTTTCACACGCAAAAGTCTTATACTAATCGAGATGTTATCAAATTTTTATGTAATATTTTCCACTTTTGATCATTTGATGCAAGACCTATGTTTACATCCCAACAAAAATATATAACTTTTTTTTTTGTTTTGTTTATTTCATCTCTCTCTAAGGCAAAGTAGCATAGTGTTGTATTAATCCATGTGAATGCACATTCATAGGTCTTCATTTAGAGGTCGTACGTAGAAGCACATTTTATATTTTATATATGTGGTGTAGATATGTGGGCATATGATGTGTTGCATGTGAACCAATAATTGGAAGCATTTTGTTGGGACCCTATAAACATGGGTCTAGCAAATGAACAAAAAGTATTTCATCTCAAAAAAAAAAAAAAAAAAAAAAAAAAAGGACCAAGTTTTGGTGAGAAGGGTTGGATTGGAGCATTAGCATGATCAACAATGAACCTTCTAGCAACTTGTAAGAAGCATTATCAATTACAAGCGCTCCCACAAGCATCAACTTCTTGAAGTAATATGTTAAAATATATTGCTTTTTCATTTTAAAAATTGACCAAACATAAATTTGAGATTAATCTAATGTAGTTTTTAGCTTGGCTGGGTGGACTCATTTAATATTGTAACAAGAAGTCGGGCATCAGCCAACTTGAGTATAGTTCAGCTCATTAAGACATATGTCTTTGACTATAAGGTCAAAGGTTCGAATTCCCTCATCCTAAATGTTGAACTCAAAAAAGAAGCCCTACATTAATTTTTTTACCGGTTCATAAATCTCAACAAACATATTACCCAAAATTATCATGTTAATCCTTATAATTTATCTTTAATTTAAATAAAAATCTTATAATTTTCAAATTTTGAACCTTCTAGTTTAGTTAAATCTCTTAAAACATCTTGACTTAATAGATTTCTTACTCGACACATTCTTTTGGAGGCGCTAACTTATTGTGCCTCTCTCCAACGTTCAAAGAAAACATGACATGCTATATATATAAGAAAATTATCCACATTCAATAATTGTACAAACCTTTTAACATACATTTAACCAAAATAACAAAAACCAAATAGAAAATTTCAAAACTATGAACGTTATCTCAAATCCATAGAAACCAAAAGCCTTTAATAGACAAGGCAATTTCATTCCATGTTTAGTAGAGCCATCAACAAACTCCAAATCCACCCACCTCACAAATTTGCCTCTTTTTCTTCACTATGATGACCCTTTGCGTCAACTCTGCTCCTCTCCTCCTCTTCGCGGAGAATAGGAACACCAGCCTCTTTTCCTTCACTATGTTGATCCTTTACGTCAACTTCGTTCCTCTCCTCCTCCTCGCGGAGAATAGGAACACCAGCCTCTTTTCCTTCACTATGTTGATCATTTACGTCAACTTCGTTCCTCTCCTCCTCGTGGAGAATAGGAACACCAACCTCTTTTCCTTCACTATGTTGATCCTTTACGTCAACTTCGTTCCTCTCCTCCTCCTCGCGGAGAATAGGAACACCTTCTCCTCCTCCTCGTCCTCCGTCATTCAACTCTGCAATCGGCTCCTCGGTCTTATACTTATACCACGACGCCCAATACAAGTAATGAAAAAAGTTCAAAATACTAAGAATGGCTAAAAACCAGTAAAAGAGATTGAGATTGTTATAGTTCAAGTCCTCGGGAATGAGGCCTTCAACCCATCCCTTCTTGCTTGGGGTTATCTTTCTAGTGACTTTGTTGACAACATTGACAAAGATGCTGCTCAAGTAGTAGCCAAAGGCAAGGGAGAGCCATGTGAAGGAAGTGGAGAGGGACCTCATTCCCACAGGAGCCTCCTTGTAGAAGAACTCTAACAGCCCCACAAAGGTGAACATGTCTGCTATTCCAAATATCCCATATTGGAAGGATAGCCAGAACAGGCTCATCGGCTCGTCCGGGTGCCTTGTCGCTTGGTGTCGTCTCTTCACCTCCACGAGCCCTGCCACCGCCATTGATATGGCCGAGAGTACCTGTTATAGAATATGCTTGACCTATTGAATTAAGCTTTTGAGATGGATAGTAGTTCAACATTATATTCTATGAAGAGCATATGAAGAACAAGTGTTTCTAGTTCATTAATTAAAAATACTTTTCAAATTTTTCATTGTGTTTTTTTTGGTGATATAAACTAAAGTAGCTTTTGAAATCATCTTAAAAACATTTAGAAAACACTTGAAATGCTTTTAGCCAAGAAAAGCATTTAACATAAGTGTTTCTTTCAAACCCACTCTAAGATTTAAATTCTCTTTTGGTCCTTGTGAACTTTTCAAAATGTTTTTTGGGCACTCAAACTTTTTCAAAAAAATGATTTGGATCCTTACCTTTATTTTGCTTAACAAATTAATTATTTTATTTCAACAAATTGAATAAGGTAACTTCAAGTACATGTATTAACATGGACATATAATGGGAGTCATATGGATTACCTGAAATGAGTTTGGTTGAGCAAATAATACTAGGTAGCAAAATAATATGACTAAACTATTTTTTTTTAAGTCCAAGCACTTAACATAAACGTTTTGAAAATTTAAGAGTCAAAATAGTTACTTTTCAAAAGTTTAAAAACTAAAATAAATATTTTGAAAGTTCATAAACTAAAATTGTTATTTGTTTTAAGTTTAGGGACTAAAATCAACTATCTTAAAAATTCAAGAACTAAAATAAAATAAATCTAAAAGTTTCATAATCAAAATAATATTATTTTTTAAAAAGTTTAGAAACTATAAAAAAAAATTAACCATTTTAAAAATGGAATAATAAGTTTGAAGGTTATCTTTAAAAAAAAAATTAATCCAAAGTTATATATATCGCAATCTATTTAGGTTAAGCTTTTGAGTTTAGGAGTAGTCGTAATAGTACCAGGCCAACCCCGACGCGTTGGAGCTGAGTAATGCCTAAGGGGTGGTGGGTGATCTTCCGAGCGAAGGGGACGAAGACGAACTCATAAAGGGGGATGAGGAAGGCCATGAAGACCAATGGGATAACAGGGATGGATGGAGCTGGGAACTGGAGATGGCCAAGGCTTCTGTCCATGATTCTGGTGTTGCCTTGTTCTACTGAGAATGTTTGAAGCTGTGCTAAACAAGTGTTCATGATGATGGTGCTGATAAAGATGGGTAGCATTCTTGTTATGATCTTCACTTCTTCTACTTGTGTTACACTGCAAACTTTCCATGGTTGTGGCTCTGTGTCCTTTGGGAGAATTGCAGCTTTGTCGAGGAACCTGATCCAAAATCGAGTAATTCCCTCCAAATAAGATAAATGAAACGGTAGATCTCACACAATAAAATAATATATTTATTAATTACGTGACTAAATATGAGAAATACTTTTTCTTTTGAAAAAGCTCGAGTTTGAAGATCATAACTGCACCCATGGTTAGCAGGTATTTGACATATACGAACGTCAATTTGCTATCGGACCACCTCCTAGTGAATCTAGATAGGAGGGAAGTATTATCCCTCGATAAATATTAATGAAAGTAGTACCTAGCACAATAGTTATTGGATATCTTCTCAAATATGTGAAGAGGGATGGAAACTACATTCGAGAGGAAACAACCATAATCTAAGCTAATTTCAGGTTAAATCATAATTTTGGTCTCAGGTTAGACTGTTTAATTTCAAAATAGACGTAGTTTTAATTTGATTACTATTATTTAGGTTTTGATTTGATTCTTATAGTTTTAAAAGTTTCAATTTTTTTTCTTATAATTTAAGTTTAGTTTCAATTTCTTCTCTGACTTTAAAATTTTCAATTTAGTGCCTATGACGACTTTGACATAATTTTAATTTGGTCCTTATAATTTGAAAAGTTTCAATTCTTCATCATTTCTAGGCTCAAGTGCCTACTCACCAGTCACCTATCTTCATTCATAATTTGGTTAAAAACCTAAAAATTTATCTATAAACTCTTTTTTATCCATCGAAAACTCACATCTTTTTTTCTATTTTCTTATTGGTATGAAATATTAACACAATCAGCTAACACAATAAACTAAATAGAAAATACTAACAATTACGTATCATATATTCAAATACGATAACAACTTATAACAATAATGACGATGTATAAGATTTGACCCAACCGTAAACATTTAAAATTATAGAAGCCAAATTAATTTTTTTAAAAAAACAAATTCAATTCATGTAGACTAAATTGATTATTTAGCATCAATATGGAAATTAAACTTGGCAATACAATAGAATATATAATTCAATTGACCTGAGCTGCTTGGTGTGTGCAATTTTAGAGTCAATGGAATCCGTATAACATTTGTCGCTAATCTCATACAATTCGCTTGGTGTGTCTGGCAAGGCCAATCCTCGGTTTTTAATCGCCAGAACAATAACCTGCCACACAAAACAACCAAATTCAATTCATTCAATTCATTCTATTCATTTTTTTATCTCTAAGGGTCGTTTGTTTCGTGGTAATCCAAGATTTCTATAGAATGGGCATCTAGATGGATTAAAACTAAGTTGGCTAGGAGAGAGTGCATAGAGAAAGGAGAAGAGAGGAAAACGCTTGAGAGTTGGAAATGTATTGTATTATTTTCCTTTCCTTTACAACAAACATGAGCTCTTCTATTTAAGGGGAGAGCTTGCTTCTTCGACTGGACAAGACCCACGGTTGGGTAAAGCTAAAAATAGAGCTAAAGTACAATTAAGAAGAAAGAAAACTAAAACAGAGAACAAAGTACACAAGCAATAAAAGGAGTATGGTATGACAGAGATAGTCAATCAATCACATCTTAACACCCCCCCTCAAACAAAGGCGCAAGAGGTTGAAGGCCGAGTTTGTTCTGAAGTGACAGAAATTGGTGAGGGGCTAACGGTTTCGTCAAAGAGTCGGCCAACTGATCCTAGTAATGCACATGTCGAAGCTCGAGCTGGTTGGAGAGCACCTGATCACGGATAAAATGGGCATCAAGTTCAATGTGCTTGGTACGGGCGTGAAACACTGGGTTACGAGTGAGGGCAGTGGCAGAGATGTTGTCACACCAGTTAATAGGAGTGGTGCGTACCCGAACATGAAGGTCAGTGAGCAAAGATTTGAGCCACATGAGTTTGCAAGTGACATGAGAAAGAGCTCGATATTCATACTCGGTACTAGAACTGGCAACAACAGCTTGCTTCTTGGACGACCAAGAGATTAAAGATGGACCAAAGAACACACAATAGCCGCTGACAGACTTCCGATCATCGGGGGATGAGGCCCAGTCAGCATCCGAAAATCCAGTGAGAGCGAAAAAGGGAGCTGGTTGGAGAAGCAAACCAAAATGAAGAGTACCCAGAAGGTACCGAAGGATGCGTTTGAGAGCACGCCACTAAGCAACACAAGGCGCTTGATTAAATTGACAGAGCTTGTTCACGGAGAAGGCGATATCAGTTCGAGTATGATAAAGGTATTGAAAATAGCCCAAGGTACTGCGGTAAAGTTATGAATCATTCATGAGATCGCCCTCATATTTAGATAACTGCTTCCCAGAAAGCATAGGAGAGGGCGCAGCTTTAAGGCGCTGAAGATTCAACCACACAAGGAAATCTTGAATATACTTTATTTGAGTAAGAAAAACTCCAGATGGAGTGAAGTGAACCTGGACCCCAAGGAAATAATGGAGAGAACTGAGATACTTAATAGCAAAGACCGACTGAAGTTTCTGCGTTAATTGTTGAAGAATAAGCAAACTGGAACCTGTGACGATGAGATCATCAACATAAACGAGTAAGTAGACAAGGTCTGTAGTTGTGTGGTAAACAAAGAGGGAGTGATCTGCCGTGGATTAGTTAAACTGCCACGAGAGCAAGAACGAGCGCAACATGTCATTCCAGGCTCGTGGCGCTAGCTTAAGCCCATACAAGGTTTTATAAAGCTTACAAACGTATGTGGGATGCTGAGGATCTTCATAGCCAAGAGGCTAAGTTGTGTAGACTTCTTCTTTTAAACTACCATGAAGAAAGGCATTTGAGATATCAAGCTGACGAATCGACCAATGGTGTGTAAGAGCAAATGTAATAACCAGCCTAATGGATGAAGGTTTAATAACAGGGTTGAAGGTCTCGCCATAGTCCAAACCCGGTGTTTGAAGATAGCTTTTAGCCACCAACTGAGCCTTATACCATTGTACGGTACCATCAGCGGCACTTTTTATCTTATACACCCATTTGGTGCCCACCAAGTTCAAAGAGGAGGATGGGGAGACAAGAGTTCAAGTATGGTTATGGAGTAAGGCGGCAATTTCAGCATCCATGGCACTCTTCCATTGAGGAACAAGATTGGCATCACGAAAGTGAAAAGGTTCCACCAAGGCCCAATCGATAGAGGTGGATATCTGAGTAAGACCACCAAAGGGAGTCTTCGGTTCATAAATACCAAACTTGGCTCGAGTGGTCATAGGGTGTTGGTTGGTTGAAGAAAAAGAAGGAGCAGTGAAAGGAGTAGATGATGGTGTTTCAGAAGGTATAGGAGACAAGGGAGGCAGCAACTGAGGTGGGTGAAGGGTAGAGGGTTCAGGCAGAGGCAAAGGTGAACGAGGAGGGGAAGGGATGCTTCCACTGGTGGAGTAACGGAGGTAAGGCTAGGCTAAGGACTAGAGTGTACAAGGGGAAGATGAAACCAGGAGGGGCTGATAGAGGAGGATGAGATGGATTCTAATGGGGAGGGAGTGGGAGGAAAAAGGTGGGGGTAAGGGAATTCAGTTTCATTGAAGTAAACATGTCGAGATATATGCTCTCTGCCAGTAGAACTTAAGCATCGATACCCCTTGTACTGATCATAGTAGCCAATGAAGAGACATTTTTCAGTGTGAAAGTTAAACTTTTGCTGATGGAAAGGCTGAGTATGAGGGTAGCAAGCAGTCCCGAACACCCGAAGGTGTTTGTAGTCTAGTTTTTGTTGCTTAAGAATGTTATAGGGGCTTTGTTTATTAATCACAGGTGAAGGCATTCAGTATATTAAGTAAGTAGCTATGTGAAAAGCCTCCCACCAGTAATGAAGAGGCATATGAGCTTGAGCTAAAAGGGCAAGTCCAATTTCTGCCAAATGCCTATGCTTCCATTCAATTCGTCCATTTTGTGCAGATGTGTGTGGACAAGAAACTTGGACCTCAATGCCATTCTCTTTAGCAAACTGGATGATGGGAACAAACTTTCCTCCTCCATCACACCGTATCAGTTTGATTTTAGTCCCTTGCTGATTTTCAATAAAGGCTTTGAATTGTCTGAACATACTAGCAGCCTTACTCTTTAGTTTTAAGGGATATATCCAAGTGTATCGACTATGGTCATCCAAAAAAGTAACGTAATATCAATAGCCTTGAAGAGTTTGAACTGGTGCCGGTCCCCATAAGTCCATGTGGACAAGGTCTAAGGGTTGTTTTGCACGAGAATCAAATATGGAAAAGGGAAGTTTATGGACTTTACCAAATTTGCAAGCCCCACAAAAAAAATATTCTTTTCATTCTTCTTAAGCGAAACATTACAATCAAGTAAGATTTGACTCAAAATTCTAGGAGAGGGATGGCCTAATCTTTGATGCCACACCCTCTTAGTGCAAGATACAAAGACATAGATATCTTTAGTGGTCAAATCCTTAGCATTCATAGCTTGAGAGCTCCCCACGTTGGTTGTTACCCTCATGAGAGCTTGATCTTTTGCTTCCTTATTGAATACAGCAATTTGAGATGAGGCTTTTCCATCGCGTAGCTCTAGTCGATACAGCCCGTTATCAAGCTTCCCTATTGGCCATGCTTCCTTGGACTTCTTTCCCTTGATAACACAGAACACATCATGGAATTCAACAGTGATTTCATTATCCTTAGTCAACTGAGATATGCTAATAAGGTTCTTCTTCATGAGAGGAACATATAAGACATCTTGTAATACTAGTTGTAGTACTTTGTTTTTCAAATAAATTGAACTAAGACCATCCACAGGCAGTTTAGTACCATATCCTACCATGATAGATTTCATACATGAGCACTCACATTTGAGATTCAACTTGCTTAGTTCAGAAGTAACATGATGGCTAGCTCCACTGTCAAGATACCAGGCTGAGTCTTGAAGTGTCTCCGGATAGACCATAAGGGTTGTTGATGAACTAGTAGTTGGTGTGGGTGAGTTTGCAAGATTCACAGCAAGCTGAGACTCAGATTTGTCATACCTTTGATAATAGATAACAACTATATGTTCTATTTTACCACAGATTTGACAGGCTGGTCTGTTGTTTGGAAAAGGTGAGTATCGATTTCTTCCTCTAAAATTTCCTCCACGGCCTGAGGTCTGAAAGTTACCTTTATTGCTTGGAGTTAAGTTACTGTTTTGAGTTAGAGGTTTAGTTCTTTCTACAGAGGCAAGGTTCATAGAAGCTTGATTAATGGATACATTTCCTTTGAGGGCTTGGAGTTTATCTTGTCTTTTCTCATAAGATAACAATTCACACTGAACACTTCCCTAAGGAAGATTAACACTTCTCAACACACACAACAGGGTTATAATCCTCATATAATCCAGCAAAAACATAGGAAATAAGGCTTCTTATATCCATAGGAAACCCAGCAAGTTGTAGATTGTCATAGTACCTTTTCATAAGAGTGAGATATTCCTCCATTTTCATATTGCCCTTTCGAGTTTGCTGAAGCATTTGTCTATTGAAATCCTCTTGAGAACAAGAGTAGACTCCATAGTGTTCAAGAATAGCTTCCCATAAAGGTTGAGCGGTATCATGTCCCATTACTTGAGCTGTCATAGCAGGTGTCATCGAGTTGCAAAGCCACCCCACGATCAGCTGATTAGTTTTCTTCCATACGTCGTACTCTGGATTTACCATGACTAACCCTTGAGGCTCATCTTTTGAAGGGGGAATAATGATTGAATGGTCTGGACAGAGTGTCTTGCCATTCAAATTTCCATCTAGCTTGTAGCTTTTGAGCAAGGGCAGTACTATACTTTGCCATAGTAGAAAGTTTGTTCGATCAAGCTTGATAGATGTGGTTTGGTTAATAAGGCTAGTAAAAGGAATGTTCCCAGTGGAAATATCTTTGTACCGAAACTGGTACTTCTCCTTGTCACTTCCCAGATTAACCCTCGGGTGGACAGTAGTTGGGACAACAGAGTCTTCCTTGGAGGTTTCTCCGGTGAGGACTTCCTTCGTTGGTTTAGGGTCTGATTTAAGTGGAGTAGTATCAGCCATAAAAGCTTTGATACCAGGATTAAAACTAAGTTGGCTAGGAGAGAGTACACAGAGAAAGGAGAATAGAGGAAAATGCTTGAGAGTTGGAAATGTGTTGTATTATTTTCCTTGCCTTTACAACAAACATGAGCTCTTCTATTTAAGGGGAGAGCTTGCTTCTTCGTCTGGACAAGACTCATGGTTGGGTAAAGCTAAAAACAGAGCTAAAGTACAATTAAGAAGAAAGAAAACTAAAACAGAGAACAAAGTACACAAGAACGGTAAAGGGAGTATGGTATGACAAAGATAGTCAATCAATCACATCTTAACATAGATTACGTCGTTTATTTTGTAGGTATGTAAAATACCTTGGCATATTAAGATGCCTAGGTATCCTGACATGTCCATTCGGGGGCATCTAATTAAACTTGGATGCCCTTTTGAAACATGGATTTTTAAAATTCTCATGTTGAGGGCATTCTCTAATGACAGTTTTGCCCTTTATCAATTTTCTTTATTTTACATTTTTATTTTTTATTTAAAAATAAATTAATATATATATTTATGCACTAATAAACGATCATATGTACTTAGCTATATTTATATTTTACATTTAGATATAAAATAAAGCTTATTTAAAATTGAATTAATATTAAATATTAAATATTTTATAAAAAAAATATTGAACTAATATAAATTAATTTAATTTGTTCTACAAAATAACACATAAATATTAGTATAAAATAAATTGATATACAAATATAATATTAAATTAACAAACACTAAAATGCATGTGATATCAATTTAAATTATATTAAACTAATAAGTAAATTATGTAAATGTTAGTAAGGACATTATTGGTATAACATATAATCTTAAAGCATTCTCCTACACAAATCCTGCAAAACAAACATGGCTATCTAAATATTCTCATACATCCTTATAAATTTTCCTGCAAAACAAACATGGTAATCTAAATATACCAGACATCTAAAATTCTAAACATCTAAGATTTCAAGCATCTAAAGATGTCGGACATCTTGATTCCCTAAAAACAAACAGTCCCTAAGATAATTTAAACATATATTAACAAATAAGACATTAGTAATTAATCTCCTAGATAGTTATCAATCCGAACATAGCTCAGTTTAATCCTCGCTCCACAATTGTTGAAGGAAAAAAAAAACTCCTAGAAAGTTCAAATCATAATGCTATAGTTTTCATATAAAATAAAGTACTCAATTGTTTGAGTGTTTATTCAATTTAGTTTCTACTATTTATAAAGTTCTAATTTAGTTTCTTATGTTTTAAGATCTTTTAAATTTTATATATATATATATATATATATATATATATATTATTGGTGAATGTCAAAATATTGTTGATAGTAAACTTACATGACATGATTGTCAGATATTTAAAAAATAAATTAAAGCCAGTTAATAAAGAAATATTGAAATTCCTACCCACTTTTAAAAATAGGGACTAAATAAAAAATAAATTAAATAAATAAAAACTCTCCAACACTATGACTAAAACATATATTTAGTAAAAAAAATTACAAGTTTAACTCTTAAAGTTTCAATGTTGTATCTAACTAATAATGTAACGCCCCAGGCCCAAGATTCGGATCAGGATTTGGAATCCGGATTCGTCACCTAACGCCCCCAGCATTCCCCTGCATCCCCCGCGGCCTGACCACGCTACCTACTTGACTTGAGCTGCTTGCGAGAGTGAAGATTGTCCCCACAAACCAACACGGGTCCTGTGAAGACTGTCCCCACAAACCAACACGGGTCCTTTCAGCATGCTTTGTCCTCACTCACATGCTTCCTAGGAAAATTCCTAGGAGGTCACCCAACATAGGATTGCTCCAAGCCAAGCACGTTTAACTTTGGAGTTTTTTATGATTGAGCCACCGAAAAGGAAGGTGCGCCTTGTTGGTATAGGTAGTAGCTATCAATTCTTTTAAGCCTTTCTTAACCATGTCTTGCATAGTCTCAGGATCCCTCTCATTCGGATGTGGTCTCGATTTATTCATGTACCCCTCCTAACCTCGGGCGTTACATGCCCACCAGCTTCCGCCTTGGTTCGTCCCTAAACCACATCTTACTGGGAGAGCTTCGCTCTGATACTATCAGATGGTATCAGAGCAGAACCTCTCCCAGTAAGATGTGGTTCGGGGACGAACCAAGGCGGAAACTAGTGGGCATGTAACGCCCGAGGTTAGGAGGGGTACTCTGAACCGAGACCATATCCGAATGAGAAGGATCCTGAGGCTATGCAAGACATGGTTAAGAAATGCTTAAAAGAATTGATAGCTACTACCTATACCAACAATGTGCACCTTCCTTTTCGGTGGCTCAATCATAAGAACTCCAAAGTTAAGCGTGCTTGGCTTAGGGCAATCCTATGTTGGGTGACCTCCTAGAAATTTTCCTAGGAAGCATGTGAGTGAGGACAAAGTATGCTGAAAGGACCCGTGTTGGTTTGTGGGGACAGTCTTCACTCTCGCAAGCAGATCAAGTCAAGTAGGTAGCGTGGTCAGGCCGCGGGGGATGCAGGGGAATGCCGGGGCCGTTAGGTGCCGAATCCAGATTCCAAATCCTGATCCGAATCTTGGGCCTGGGGCGTTACAAATAAGTTCATGAACTTTAGAAAGTATCGAATAAGTCCTTCAATTTTCAAGGTTGTGACTAATAGGAACTTGAACTTTAAAAATTGTCTATAAATTTTTGAACTTTCAATATTACATCTAGTATAATCAACTAGACACTTTTTAAAATTAAGTGACCTATCAAACCCAAAATTAATAATTCACTAATCTATTAAATGCTTGCAAAATTCCTTTTTTTTTTTTTTTTTTGAGTACAACAAATGTGGAGTATGGAGATTCGAACATCTGACCTCAAGGGAAAGAGTACATATTAATTACTGTTGAGTTATATTCATGTTGAAAAATACTTTTAAAATGTTCAATGACCTATTAAACATTAAATACAATTTTAAAAGTTAAAAAACCGAATGTGTAAGTTAACTAAAATAATAATTTTTAGAAAAAAAAAAAGGAGAAAAGAGATAATTAGAAACCTGAATAATCCTCAAAATTGGGCTTTGACCAGGCACATGAAGGCGATAAAAGGGCTTCCCAATGGCAAACACAATGAATCCAAGAGCAGTGGCCAAAGCTGAAATGAAGAAGCCCCAATACCAAGCCTTGTTCACAGCAACCCAAACAATCAAAGTCACTCCCACGGCGGCTCCGATCACAACACTCAGCAACATACAGTTGAAAAATGTGGCCAAAGCCTTGGCCTCCTTCGGATCCTTCTGGTTGAACTGGTCGGCCCCGAGTGCCGGCAGCGCCCCTCGCACCCCGCCCGACCCGATCGCAAGTAGGTACAGTGAGGTGTAGAATACGAAGGCGATGCGGCCTCGGACGCAGTTCTTCGGGCAATCGGGCTTCGGCAAGAGATCGTGGGAGTAGGCTTGAACTGCCACCATCACTAATGCCTATATATATGGTTTTATTACGAAACATTATTAATTAGAGGAGGTCATCACAATGTGAGTGGTAATTTTATAAAAGTATTTTGAATCTATATTTAATGTTTATTAGGATAAAGTCACAATGCATGGCAGCCTTATTCAATAATTTTTCTTGTAGTTTTAAAATTTTAAATATGTAGTTTAGTTTTGGATAAATTACCAATTTGGCATTAGGCTTAGTTTAGATTTTGTTCTTGTAATTTTGAAGTTCTTTAGTTTGGTTAAACTTTTACAAATTATTATCCGTATTGAATAAGTAGCACGTTTTGCTTTTAATTTGTTGCTTTTAATTTGGCTAACCTATGATATGTGAGCATTAAGCGTTGAGTTAAAACAAAAAGTAAGGGAAAAGAAGTGGAGTTTTACATGGGTAAAAAAATAGGCTAGGGATGATTTGTGAGATTATTGAACTAAAAAAAAACATATTAGACTCTCCCATCTCGCGATTATTGAACTAAAAAAAAAACATATTAGAGACTTTAAAATCATAGAAACCAAAATTTAAACTAAGCTTTTTTTTAGTTCAAAGAATGTGGGGTGAAAATTTGAACCTTTTATTTTAGGAAATGTAATAAATGTTAGTACTCAAATTGATAAACTAAAACTAACTTCAAACTATAGAGGTTGATTTTTTTTATCTTGCTATCCAGTATTTAAAAAGGTGTCAATTTTAAAAACTAAAAAAAAGGGGTAATTTTTAAAACTCATTTCTATTTTTGAACTATAAGAAATTTAAATGTAATTTTAAAAAATATATATATATAAGTGAAGGAAGTGTCAAATAAATTATGAAGAAAGCTAGCCTAATTTAAAACAAAATAATAATAAAAATGAAATAGTTATCAAACGAAAACGGAAGAAACCAAGATAACATAACTTCTAGTTGATATGAATGAGAAATCTTACGAGAACTTCGACAACGCCGAAAATGAGACATGTGGTGAGTCGGTTGATATAGGTGTCAGAAAGGAAGCCACCAACAAGGGAGAGCAAGAATGCAGAACCCAAGAAGTTGGTGAGGGTATTTGCAGCAGTTACAAGATCAAAATGCAGCACCATAAGAAAATATTGAACCAGGCTCACCATGTTTGCCACAAAACCCATGCTCTCAAACGTCAGCAGGGCTGTCGAAAATTCACACATATAATCAAATATTAGGACAGATTCATACATAAACTTATTCTATAAAATTAGTCCATAATGATTCATGTTTAGTTCTTAAACTTTAAAATGTTTACTTTAAAGTTTATAAACGATTTTGACAGGAGGTTAAATTACAAGTTTTGGTCCTAAATTTTTAGATTTGTGTCTAATAGGTTCATGAACTTTAAAAAGTTTTTAATAGACCTCTAAACTTTCAATTTTTTTGTCTAATGAAATCTCTAAACTTTCAATTTTGTGTCTAGTAGGTTCTTGACCTATTCGATTTTTTTAAAATTTTCGGAATCTATCATATATAAAATTAAAAATTTAGGATCATATTAAATGCAAGATTCAATTTTATGTCTGATAGTTTTTTTAATTTTAAAAAGGTCGAATATATTAGGGACCTATTAGACATAAAATTAAAAGTTCACTGATTTATTAGACACTTTTAAAGTTCAAGGACCTATTAGTCACAAAATTGAAAGTTTAGGGACATTAGATATTTTTTATAGTTCAGAGACTTATTAGACACAAATCTAAAAGTTTATGGACTAAACTTGTATTTTAACCGTTAAACAAAAAAAAAAAGAGATGGGACGTATGTTGAAAACCATTTTGAATCTAATTGTTTGAGACTTATCTACTTTTATTTTATCTAACTACATGTTATGTCAAAATTATCACTTGTTTGTCCAATTAGCATGTCACTCAATATTTAAGCAATGATATTGATGATAGAGAATTATGAGAATATCAAAATTAAAAGATATATTCTAGACATAATTGAAACCAAAGATTAAAATATTTGCAATTACTCCCATCAATATATTCGTAAATTGAAGATTTGACATCAATAAAAACAATTCATATTTTTTATATCTCATATAAATATATAAATATCAATGCATGAAACATTAAAAAAAAATCATCAATTAGCCACAAGTACAAACATAAATACTTGTAACAAGATTTATAATTTAAATGAAAATAACTTATTTATTAATTGAAATCATTTTTATAAGTTTTTTGGTCTACAAGAATAATATCTATCACTATTGATATACCTAGCAATACATCCATAAAATAGAGAGCTCGACATCTCCATCGACATCAATATTTTAATTCTGGATTGAAACTTTTAAAAGTTCACAAACTGAAATAAACATGATTTTCAAAGTTCATGGACTAAATTTGTAATTTAATCTAGTTGAACTTAATTGCTTACCAAAAATGAATATGGTCGCTCGAAATCCACCTTTTCCTTCATCTCTTGGATCAACCACCTTGATCTCCCTATCCTCGGTTCCCTGCATGTGATTAACGTCGTCAAGCTAGCTATGCTCAAATCGACACACACGAATCAACAATCATCTACACTACAAAATTGCCATAATCCAAGCATAACCAAAGAACAGAAAAATGTGAGATTAGAATCTAAACTTACCATTGCCGGAACTCACAAGGTAACCTTGAGAACTAATGGCCAACAACAAAAAAAAAGTTGTATTATTGTATATAGCCTAAGGAACTTTGTATTTAACGTTCATCTCATAAGTTTGATCGCCATTCTTTAATCAAATCTCCATCTTTTTCTCTCTTGGCAGTTGTAGGGTTTTTGATTTTGTTGTGTGATAAAGACAATTAGGGTAAAAATAAAGAACTTGGACAGCTTTATGATGATCATATCAAATGCAAATATTTGAGTTTGGAAGTGGAAGGGAATATCTAGCTAAGCTTGAAGCGGATAAAGCAAGTGTTGTTCATATCATCATTATTGTTGAGGACATGAGTTTGTATTGATTTTGTTTTAGAATGTGATTGTGACATGGTTTTGATTATTTTGATTTGCAGCCAATCTAATGATGTTTGAGTTGCACTAAGGCTTAAATATCTTTTATTATATTCTTGTGTGTCTAGGCCAATCGATGTGCAACTTGATTAATCTCAACGGACGAACATTTTACCCTACAACATGGTTTGGTTGGCTAAAAATAGAATCACGATATTCTAAACAGGTGGTCACGAGAGGGTGTTTGAACTCATTTCCCAAAATTTTACAGTTTTTACATGTCTTGGGACCAACAGGTCAATCTATGGTGGTAGTGACGAATAATAAATTTCGACCATTAAGTACAAATTGTCGTGTCATTAATTTAAATTAATGATAAAAAAATATATCTTGATAAATTTGAGATCAATTATAAATTTACATGTGTCCTCGAATTAAAATTAAAAATCATGAAAAATTGGCAAATCAAATAATGTCACTTGTCTAAGATTGATCCATCAGATGATTTAAGCTAGTCCAATTAAATTATGTCATGTAAGTAGTTGGACCCAAAGCTAATTTAGCTCGAGATCACTAGAAAAGAGATTGGGCCAAATTTAAATAATCCAAACCTATTGAAAAGGATTGGGTTACGCCAAAATAAGCCAAACAAAAAAGTTGGGCCCAACCAAACCCAGGCTCATACAAGGTTCATATCAAACTATATAAATAAATCAAGAGGCAGCCCTTCACATTTTGGGCATTCAGTCAGAAACTAAGAATAGTGAAAAGCCAAAGAATTCAAAAGACTTCTAGAAAATTGAGATCTCTCTAAAGACCAAAGACTCTTGAAAGGTCAAAGATTCTCCGAAGACTAAGACTTTGAAGATAACAATCTCTTTGAAGATCTGAAAATTTTGAAGACAAGTTAAAGACACCTAAAGCATACCATATTTCAAGACTTTGATTTTTCTCAAGAAGATCAATAAGTCAGCAAGTCGATCCAAGAAAATCAACAAGTCAATAGGTTGATCCAATAAGACCAACAAGTCAACAGATCGATCCCAAGAAGGTCAAAAAGCAAATCTAAGAATATCAGCAAGTCAAGGGCCAATTGTCCTAGAAAATCAACAAGCTGGAGACCAAAGTTTACATATTTGTGAGAAAGAATCAAAAGATAAATATTATAAATGGTTACACTTACTAAAATCAATAAAACTCAAGTTTATTTTCATAAACTTATGTCTTCAAAAAAATCGTGTGAACAATCAGGTTTAAATTTCATTTTGGTTTTTGAAATAACATTCAAAATTATTTCATTATGGTCACTTTTGGTTTCTAACTCACTAGAGCTCTCAAATGGAGCCAAGGGAGCCAAGTTGGGTCTAAATGTCCCAAAGAACTCTATAGGAGACAAACTTTGAGTTTCTAACTCTCCGAAGCTCAGGAGTCAAGTTTGATTGAAGTTTAGTCCAAACCATCATAAAAAACCCTCTATGGGACAAATTTTTGGTTTCTAACTCTCCCAAACTCGAACATAGTCAAGTTTAGTCAAGGTTTGGTCCAAACATCGAAATTAACTCTCTAGGAGACAAACTTTAAATTTCTAGCTCCTCAAACTTGAAGGGAGCCAAGTTTTGGTCAAGGGTTGGAAAAATAATCATTAGTTTTTACCTATAATATGTTATTAATTATTTAATAGATGGATGATATACTTTGAATTTGTGTATATTACCACATCTTGACATAAGCATGTATTGATGAGACATAGTACAATATTAGGTAGCAGAATAATAGCAATAACCAAAATGGTTATTTTTAAAAAGCATATGGACTTACATTTTGAAAACTTCACAAGAACTATAATTCAATAGCTTGAACTTGCTTCTTACCTTCTCTCTTTGGAAGCTCTGTAGCTGAAGGTAGCTTTCCCTGAGGTCTAGTCTTAAGTTCATTTGCTAGTTGCCCGACTTGTATTTTCAAATTCCTTAAAGATAGAACAAATATATATAAACTGAACTTATTAGTTTTCTTCTTTATCCTTTGAGGAAATGGTGGTGGTGGTGGCACAAATGTTGGATTCACAGTAGTTTTCTTTTGTGTTTGCAACTGGAAGATTTGCTCTAGCACTTTTTCCTACTTTAGCATTCTCAGCATCCCTTGCATTTTCAACATTCTCTCCTTCTTGTGACACTAAAACCTCTGGTTCAACTGTTATTCCTTCCTCTGTTTGCATCAAGACTCTGTAAACTTCTGTTTTTACTTGCTCAATTTTTTTGTTGGAACAAAAGAGGTTTTCCACTTCTCAGTTCAATAGCTTAAACCTGCTCCTTACCTTCTTCTCTCTTTGGAAGCTCTGTGATCGGTGCTTTTCGCTACACGCAAGTGCACGTGATCGAAGTAATAAAGAAACTGGAAGTATTCCAGAGTATCGTACCCAAGGGAACGGGGTTTAATAAAATGAATTTTAGTTGGCACAAAGTCGTTGAAAAATTGCAAGTTAAGGTAACCGAGGATGAAAATGATTTGAGAGGTGTTTTGACTAAAATAAAATTATTTGAAAATTCAATGGAAATGAAAAAGGGATTCAAGTTGCTAATGCCCCTTTGGAAAGAAAATGCAACAAGAAAGCAATTGCAATCGTAGCTAACTCAAAAACTAAGTAAACCGAATTCAACTCCTATTCGACCTTCTATGAAGTATCTTTAGGAGACTAAGTGATTAAACCTATATTTCTATGGCTAATCTAACTTAGATATTTTTGAGCACAATTCTAGTGGTTTTGGAGTCTCGCCCTATGTCTAGGGTCGATGTTTCAGACTTATGTCTAAGTCTTTTCCTCCATTGTTTTTGTGGCATCCGCTTCCCGTAACCCTTTCGGTATTAAGTTATAGCTTGGCAAGCAACACTAGATGGCCAACTAGGTTTACCCAACAATTAACTCACCAAAAGCAAACTAGAGTTCAAGAATTAGCTAGATTGTTTTTACTTTCGAGCTTTACATCTTTCCTCTAGGGCATTCACAAACTTGAATCCCAAAGGAAATTTAGCTCTTCATGATGGAATAAATTGAAAACAGTAAATTAAAATTGTAGGAATTCATTGGAAAAATCAAAGTAAATAATGCAATCAAGTTGCAAATGCAATGCAAGTAAGTAGTTTAAAGAAACAATTCCAAGAATTCAAGATACAAATTACTCACGGAAAATTGTATATATGTATGTGAACTTCAAATACAGTAGTTTTCCAAAAATTCAAATAACAGAAAATAAATTACCAAAACTTAAGTTAACAAGCTGTATCAAAATTCAATAATAGAAACTAAGATTGCTGAAATTAAAAAGATAAACCAGTGGCTAATTCTAACCCAAATACAGAAATTCAAAGTGCAGAAATTCAAAACTTCACCCATCTTAAAACCCATTCTCCGTAACTCAATCGAACAAAGAAATTGTCCATAACCATACCCAATTCTTAGGTAGATGGGATTGAGAGAAGGATTCTGGAAGTTTTAAGATGAAGAACACTAGAAAAAAAAAATCCACAAATGAAAACAAAAATGCTACTGTCGGGAAACAATACCCAAAAGTGAAACAAAAATTCCTCCCAAAAATTGTGCTCAATCAACAAGGATTTGTTTATAACCAATGCCAACTCTTGTTGTGATGGGATTGAGGAAGAGATTCGGACTGAGATCTACAAGAAAATAAAACAAAACAGCAACTAAAAACTAAAAATGAAAAATTAGAAAGTAAGAAAACCCAAAAAGAACATAAACTAAAATCTTCTCCAATCGAGCTCCCTTTGTTCGGCTTCTTTGTTCAATATTTATAAGGATCTCATGCTAGGGTTTCCCTCTTGGTTGATGGACAATCATGGCTAATCATCTTGCTGAATTCGTGGGTCAAATTTCCTTCAAAATCTCGAAATTCTCGTTTTTTTACTTAAATTCCAGATTCTGCCAGATTGCAATTGCATAGCAATTGCACTGCTGTTGCATTCCACGAAAATTCTGCATCAAAACATTAAGTAAGTGTGAATTTTTTTCTTCTTTTGTTTTCTTTTCTCAAATTACTTAATTTAAAGGTCTTCCATCAATCATGTGATTAAATTCAAGCATTTTTTTATTTTTCATCAAATAATATGAATAAAAATCATAAATAGAACTAAGTTTAAAGGCCAAATAATCCTCATGAATGAGAATTATCACTCTGTATCTGAAGGTATCTTTCCCTGAGGTCTAGTCTTCAGTTCATTTGCTAACTGCCTGACTTGTATTTCCAAATTCCTCAGAGATAGAATAAATATATATAAACTGAACTTATTAGTTTTTTTCTTTATCCTTTGAGGAAAGGGTGGTGGTGGTGGCACAAATGCTAGACTTCCCATAATCACCTTAAATATATTGTTTCATTCCCATTGCTTCAGCGCAGTTTAACCCATTGTATTGTGTGTGCATTAGGTGGGGATTATCCCTAACCTACTTGATCGGTGTTCACGCAAGCGCACGCGATCGAAGTAATATAAATTGGTATCTGAGTACCAAGTATCGAATCCCACAGGGAACGGAGTAACAAAGATTTTGTTTTGCAAAAGTGTAAGGCAAATTGCAAGTTTGAGAAGTAAAATGCAAAAATCAAGTTGTTGGTGGAAAATCGAAATTGCTAATTCAATTGCTATTCCTAGAATGACAATGTTGGAAATAACAAAAATTGCTACTCCAATTGCTAATCCAGAAATGGCAATGTGCGAAAAGACTAAAATTGCAAAATTAAATTGCTAATCTAAATTGGCAATATGAAATGGCAATTTGAATGAACTTAAGAATGAAATGATAAATGATGGGGCTCAAGAATGTCATTGCCCTAAGTCGTAATTGCAAACCAAAATTGCAATTCCAACCTACTCCACACTCAATTGTAAACCAAAATTGCATCTTCTATTACCTCAAAATTGGGTTTTTTAGGAGGCTAAGTGGGGGCTCTATATGTCTATAGTCCCTCCATCATAGATGATTTTTGGCTCACAATTTTATGGGTCTTGGAGTCCTTAATCCCTATGTCTAGGGTAAGGAATGGCTTATGTCTAAGCTCTTTTACTCCATTACTTGTGTGAAATCCGCTTATCACTAACCCTGTCGGTATTAGATCTAAGCTTGAGTTGAAACCCTAGTTGATCAATCTAGGATCTCAACGGAAATTAAATCAACACAAGCAAACAATTGAGATGTAGGCTTGGTTTTATTGGAATTTTGGCTACATTTACTTCTTAGGGAATTCACATCCTTGAACCCCCTAAAAAGTTTTAGCTCATATTTTTAATGAAAAACATAAAACTAATTTTAAAGAAAGATTTCATAATGAAATTGATTAAAATACTAACTTAAGAAATGTACCTTGGATTTTCCTAGAGATTCAAGCAAAAGTACATAATTGAAATTAAATCAAAAATGGCAAGGGCAGTTACGTAATTTTCTTTCTTTCTCCTTCATTGTTTTAATTTTTTTTTCCAGAAGCTAACTTGAAGGCAAACAAAAAACAGAGCAAGAATTAAGAAAATTAATTCGAGGCTATCCCACTTCTTCCTTCCCAATCGATTCAATCTCCTTCACTTTTAGAGAGAAATTGATCTTAACGATCCAAGAATCTCTTGAATCGGATTGGAATTCCAAGGGAGATTCGGAAATTGCTTAACAGTTCAAATTGAAGAAACACTAAAGAAAAAGAACTTCGAATGGATTTGGAAATTCCTACGCAATAATACTTGTTTACATTCACTTAAGAGCAAAAGGAGAATACCCAAACCCATTCATTGTGACAATACCGAAGAGTTGCTGTACTGTATTTGAAATTTTGGTGAAGAAATCAACTAAAACCGAAGAAAAACAGAGGAAACGTTGCGAGCAAAGTACCCTCGAATGAACTTGAAACAACTTAAACTTGAATGAAAATACAACCAATCGAAAAACAAAGTATCTAGGCAATGCTTTGTAATACAAACTTGAAAGAAAGTTGAATGGAAATTGATTAGAAAGGTAAAAACAGTAGCAAAAACAGCAAAACAGAGCTGTCCAAAACCCAGAAAAACAGAAAATTAAGCTGCGATTTTGGCCCCTCCGATCGTCCTTCTTGTTCGGCGTTCTTCAATCTCCTTATGTAGACCAATGTAGGGTTCCAATTTTCCAAGAATAATGCACTAAATCCCTTGATTTGTGCGAGAAATTCTCTGTCAATTATGGGTTCATCAATCACGAAATTCCCGAAATTTCCTTATTTGCAGCTGCTGAAGATTGCCATTTGGTTGGTTTGGCAATTGGTTTGGCAATTCGTTTGGCAATTCCTGCAAAATAATCACAATACTTAGAAACCTTTTCCAATTGCTACCATATTTCATTATTTCCTTCTTTCAACCATTTTTCACCATTTTCCATTAATAATAGGACAAACATGAGTTCTTTCGAGCAATTTAGGATTTAAATAAGCCTTAATTTCACGGCTTATCACTACTCACTTAACTAGTTACTAACCCTAACAAGGAGCTAATGTAGTTTTTAAGCTTTCAACCTCTCCTATTTTTCCTAGAAATCAGAGGAACACTACTGCAAATCAGTTGGCCAAACGAAAATGAGCTAATGAATAAAACCTCTTAAAAACCAAATTGAAGGAAATGAAATATACACAGCTATAACATTAATTAAAAGCAATCATCCTCTAATCCTCACCTTAAGGTGATTAGTTCATAATGTAAAAACTACAGCAAAGAAATCGAAATATAGACATAAAGTAAACTTGTGCAGAAAAACTAAATAGAAGAAGTAGAAGTAGAAGAAGAAAACAGAATGTTGCCCCAAAAAGCTCGATTCAGCATCTGACTCCACAGGAGGAAACCTTCCTTATTTGGAATAAGGATTGGGAGTTCTTCTTCTTTTTCTCTCTATCTCCTTTTTCTAATCCTCTCCTTCGTCCCCCTTCCAAAAAACGGCTGCCCAACAAATATAACTCCTTCTTTATGCAAATTAAGGCCGATTAGACATATCCCATGACATGGCAAGCTTCTGTTGGCCGAAACACGTTGACTGTTCTGACATCTTCCAGCTCATTTAATGAGCAACAACTCTCACGTGCGAAATTCGCATTGGCTTAAATTGCCATATTTGCTCCAACAAAACGTTGTATAACTGCTGCCCTTAGCTTCGAGAGTGCTCCTTAATCAAACCCTGAATTAATTACAGAAAGCTCATTAATTACGATAATCTTGATCTAATAATAATGTTACTACATCCAAATCAAACATAAAGCAAAATAAATCAAAGCTATGAGTTTTTAACAATATAATGGATAAAATATGACAATTTAGTCTTGAAATGCTAGCCTATAACTCTTAATTTAAGAGTTATCACTGACCCATACTACATTTCTATCTTCCTCTCAAGTCTCCTTGGCTGAAACACTTTCCTTCTCTGAGTATCAAAGGGTTTTTTCCACCTTTTTTTTCCTTTCAAGAACATAAATATATAATATTTAAAAATAGAGGTCTAAAACTAAACCGAATCGATTGAAATTAAAACCGACTGGTTTGATTTTAACCAAAAATTTGGTTTTCTCAATTTAGAACTTTCAAAACTGAGGGGTTCGATTTCGGTCATCGATTTTAGCCAAAACCAAACGAAATCAAACAGTGCACACCCCTAACTATAATGGTTAATTTTTAAAAGTTAGAAACTAAAACATAATAGATATTTCGAAAATTTAAACACTAAAATAGAATGAGGGCATGCTTGGGTGTAATTTTAAAATGACCAAAATCAGTTTTGCCCTTCACTTTTTAGAGATTTTGTGCATAACACAAATGATTTTGACCATTCCAAAGTCACTTCCAAACATGTCTTAAATTTGAAAAATTATAGACCAAAATGAGATCAAACTTTTTGTTTAATTTGCTTAACTCTATATCTTGTTTTGAGCTATTTTTAAAATTTATAAGTTATAAACATAAAAAATCAAAGAGATGCCAATGAAGTAAGTCATGTATCAAAAAAAAATTATCAGCTTTACATTACCGAAAACTATATGCAATGATCATTTTGAACCATTTATTTTAAGTTTCAAGATTAAAATTTGTGCTCTTTGAGAGACCAACAAAAAATATATGAAGATTACTCATAGGCTAAAAAGATATCTATAATTTATTTCTTTAATTGAATTATATAATTTTAGTCCTGTTTGATAACTATTTGATTTTTTATTTTTCGTTTTTGAAAATTAAGTCTATAAATACGACTTCCACCTAAGGGTTTTCTTAATTTGTTATCTACTTTTTACGTATGTTTTCAAAAGCCAAATCAAGTTTTGGAAACTAAAAAAAATAGTTTTCAAAAATTTGTTTTTGGTTTTGGAATTTGGCTAAGAATTCAAATATTTTCTTGAGACAGATGAAACTCATTGTAGATAAATGATGATAAAATGAGCACAATTTTCATAATTAAAAGAAAAAACCAAAAATCAAATGATTATCAAATGGGGACTTAATGCTTTGGTTACAATACCAATTTACTTTATATTAAATTTAAAATTAGTTTTTAAAATAAATTATTGACTTAATATTTAAATCTATTAGGAAATTGAAATTAAACTATTATTATTATTTTTTTTTTTTTTTTTTGAATAAAACAGGCTATCATTACTATTATTCAATTCAATCTGACCACAAACAAGTATTGACTTAATATAATGTGATTACAGATTCCAAATCTGAAACTATTTCCGAATTTATTAATCTATTTCATCAGATCAATGATTTAATGGATCGATTGATAACACCCAGACAATAGAATTATACACTCTCTTTTCTCCATAAATGTTTTACATGTCACTTTTTTTCACCACTTTCTTCGTTTCTTTCTTTCTTTTTTTTTTTTCAAAAATCAATTTATACCCCTAAATTTTGGAGACGATATCAATAAAAACCCTAAACTAATAATTGTATCAATTAAGACCCTGAATTTTCATAAATGTATCAATCTACACCCTCGGTTAGATTCCATTTGAAAAACGTTAGTTTACACGTGTTCGAACTCATAATTCTATCAATTTAACCCATAAACTATCATAAGTGAATCAATTTAGGTTCTTAATTTAAGAATCGACCATGTATCAATTCTCACACGTGTGTAGACTTCTTAAAAAAATCTAGACCCTTTATTTGAAAATCGTCAATTATTTGAAACGAAGAGTCTAAATTGATTCATTTATGAAAGTTCATAAATTTAATTGATATAATCACAAGTTTGCACACGTGTAAACTAACATTTTTCAAATGAAATCTAACAGACTGTGTAAATTGATACACTTATGAAAGTTTAGTGTTTAAATTGATACAATTATTAATTTATGATTTTTATTAATACAACTCCCAAAGTTTAAGGGTATAAATTGATTTTTATCCTTTTTTTAAGTATACAAATATGAGGTATGGAGATTTGAACCTTTAACCTTAAAGGAATGAATACATGTCAATTATTACTAAATTATGTTTATATTAGCTCTTTTTTTCTTACTATGTTCGATAATTTGTTTCCATACATGTAAAATTTATAAAATAAAAATAAAAATAATTTTTTTTCAGAAAATTTTTATTAATACAAATTGGTGTGTGAGCTTCTCAAGAGATAAATAACTAAAAGCAATCTTCGTTCAACGGTAGCTGTCATTACATGTGCAGGGAAAATGTTGATAATATTTTTTTCTTATAAAAATATTACACTATAAATTCAATTAAAAATAAAATTTGAACTTACAACTGACTAACTAAGTTATATTCATATTCAACTCAAGGGAAAGATATAAAATTCTAATAATTTTGTGGAGTGAAGGGAATGATGAACTAAAAGTAGTTGACTTAACTAATTGTATTATTTATTAGAGGCAGGATAAGCGATGGTTGCATCTTAGTCTATGAATATTTTAAATCAAATTGTATATTTTTAAGTGTTTTGTAATTGCTAAACTAAGCATAATTCAACTAGCATAAAACATGTGTTCTTGACATGGTGTTTTGTAATTTACAAATATCCAAATCGATATATTTTAATTGAATATTATTTAAATTTTAAAAAAAGAAGTTTGTGAAGGAATGAACGTTTCACTTTGCGCAACGAAAGCATTGGATCGTCTTTAATTTTACTTAGAATTAAACAAAAAAAAAACTAAGGTTAAACAATAAATATCTTTGTATATTATGGAAATATTCCTAGCGAGTCTTTAATCTTCTTACTCCAACTCCAACAAGGTTGAAACTCTAATTCCATAAAGTCTAATTGCTATGACTCGAACACAAGACCAATGTATGTAGAAGCCTCTTGAAAGAAAATCCACAAAGGATTAGAGAGGAAGAGATCTAGAGAGAATTCTCTAATTCTCTATTGAGGAGATTGTGTTCTAATGGCTCAACTCAAATGTCTTATTTAAAGAGACTTGGGGCAAATATTTGTCATAATTAAATAATATATTTTTTAATATCTAATATATTAAAATACATATATTTAATTTAGTTGAATCTTATTCAAATCTTTTAAATCATCCTACTATTTTTATTTCTTTATTTGAATCTTATTCAAATTTTATAAATATCTTTTCTTTAACGTATCTAATATACATTAATTATTTTAATATTTAATGTATCAAATATAATAAATATATTTTCCTCTTTTATATTTAATATATCTAATATATTAAATATTAATTTGAACACTTCAAATTAAATATTAATTTGAACATTTCAAATTTTTCTTTCAACTAATTCATCTTTTAATATTACTATGAGCTAGCAAATGGACCTTATAGACCTACAGATTATAAGCTCCAATGATACAAAAGTAATTAATTAAACTCTTTAATTACTCAATTTGTTTATGGATCCAACCATAAACTAAGTCTCTCTCGAGCCAATGAGAGAGTGGGGCCTCATTGTTCAAGTCCCGAAATCAACTTTTAAGGGAACTACTCATCTACTTACCCTATATGGGAATGAGTGAATTCCATCTTGTAAGATTATGTTCTCAGTTCCCTATTTGGTCAAGTCCCCAAAATGGTAGGTTTATTGAATCGGCTACAAAAGTCACTCTCACCCATACAAATCAAAGAACAAACCCTCATAGGCAAGAGTTCATAACTCACTCAGGATTAAGATCGAGTTGCATATGATTATTCTGATGAAATATTAATCTTCTCAATTAACGGATTTATAAAGAGAGATTAAATATTTCATGGTCCATTCTTATACAAACTCATTGTATAAGATACCCCCACTCACATGTCTCCACATGAACGATTTGGATCAAATCATTTGTAACTATTACAAAGTGGGTCGTATCAATAGTATTACCAGGACAAGGCACCCAACTTTATCCATATACTATGACCTTTTTAGTTATTTCTTAAACATGATTCTCTTGTATGTCAACCACATACTGTTCAAGTTTACACTAATAACCTTGGATTGTTCATATAATAGATAATATTATATTGTAAATAAAATAATCAAAATTATTATTAATTATTAAATAAATTATTAATTACGAGACTTTAGAGTATAAATCCCTTGAAGCTTTCAAAATGTGTATTTTAAACCCCGTTTGATAACGAATTCATTTTTTGTTTTCTGTTTTTGAAATTTATGCTTGTTTCTCCCCAGTTTCTTTACTATGGCCATTTTTATCTTTCTTAAAGAAACATATGAATTCTTAGTCAAATTTCAAAAACGAAAACAAGTTTTTAAACACTATTTTTTTTTTAATTTTTAAAACGTGACTTGGTTTTTTTAAAACATGAGTATAAAGTAGACAATAAAACAAAGAAATTCATAGATGAAAGTAGTGTTTCTAAATTTAATGTTCAAAAATCAAAAATCACATAGTTAACAAATGGTAAGGAGTGGACCTTTATGTGTGCTACACATATGCAAATTACAAAACTTATGCCCCATTTGATAACCAATTCATTTTCTGTTTTTAGTTTTTTGGTTTTTATTTTTTAAAAAACATGTGTGTTTGATAACTTGTTCATTTCTTGGTTTTTAGTTTTTTAAAAACGTTTTTAGAAATGTGAAGAAAAACTGAAAACGAAAAAAAATAATTTTTGAAATCAGTTTTTCATTTCTGGAAAACGTACTGCCTCCCTGCCTCGTTTATAACCACAATGGAAACACGGAATTTCCTTGCAAAAGTTTCATATATTGCAATTTGCATGTATTATTATAATAATAAAATAATAATAACATTTATTATTATTACTACTTTTG
Source organism: Trichosanthes truncata (assembly GCA_033996785.1). Classification (NCBI taxonomy): domain Eukaryota; kingdom Viridiplantae; phylum Streptophyta; class Magnoliopsida; order Cucurbitales; family Cucurbitaceae; genus Trichosanthes; species Trichosanthes truncata. Next base: position 36,454,046 of record JAWPNB010000004.1, on the reverse strand, counting down.
CACAAAAAAGTATCTGTCTTTTTACGTTTTCAAAGTGAGTGGTTTTAATTTTTTTTTTGTTTTTTTTTTGTTCAAATTTATTATTTTATTATTTTAAGTTTATACAAATAAATACTAATATTTAGTCTCTATCTTGTTTTATATATTTTTTTGAAAAAAAAAATTACCCTAAAAGCTTTGAACCAGTATTTTGCTTCAACTTTTAATTTCATCACAAATTTAGCTCTAATATGGTTTTTCTTTGAAATCTTTTTATACCATATGTATGTTTTATAATTTGTAAAGGCGTATGAGAATATTTTTTAAAATTAATTTTCAAATGAAAACTTATCAAAGATTAAAAAATTGCAACAATTTTTCAAGTTTAAGGTTAATGAGGTGCAATTGGATGAAATTGAGAGTCCATAGTAAAAATTGATATTACTTGACAAGTTTATGGATAAAATTGATGTTTTTTTTCCTCTTATGTATATTAGATGAAAGAATATTGTAAAAATAGTTCAGTTTTATTTTTATAAAAAATATAAAACTAAAAACAGTCATCAAATGTTCTTTTGATTTAAAAAAATAATAATTATCAAACATGTTTTTGGTTTTTTATTTTTTTTTTTAAAAAAAAAGAAAATCAGAAACAATTATCAAACATGTTTTTGGTTTTCTATTTTTAAAAAGTAGAAAACTAAAAATAGTTATCAAACATGTATGGTTTTTGGTTTTTAAAAACAGAAAACCAAAAACCAAAAACCAAAAATCAAAAACTGAAATGGTTATCAAACGGACCTTAGTTATTTATTTTGTTCACATTTCTATTACCAATAATTTTAATTATATTTTTGTAATAGCTTTTTAACTTAAAATAAATTATTTAAATTCGGCCCTCCAAAATATATTTTCTGCATCCGCCCCAGCAAACAAGTCTTTATGCTTATCTTAACTTGAAAAATGCCTATTTATTAAAAAAGAAAAAAAAATAAAAAAAAGAAAGGTCAAAGTCAACAGACTCAACAAAGATGCGTGCCTTTTGCTTCTCCTTCACATGGAGAGCGCCATTAAAGAATGGTCCAAAACGTTTTTCCTAAAACATTTTGTTCTCTTCGGGAAATTACTTCTTTAAAGGAAAAATATCTGGTATTTGTAACAAAACTAACTTTTCTATTTTTTTTTTTAATGAAATATTGAAAGAAAAAAAAAAGAATGAATTGTCCGATTTTGAAATTTAGAGACTCAATAGATACAATCTCCAAATATGACGGACCAAAAAGGTAATTTACTCAAAAAATATCAAATTACATGTTTAACCATAACAACTTTCAAAATTATATCTAAATAGGTCTCTGAAAAGTATCTTATAAATCTCTAAACTTTCACTTTGATGTTTAATAGACCCTGAAGTTTAAAAATTCCTAATAGATCCTAAAACTTTTAATTTATCGTGACTAATACATTTATGACCTATTTGACATTTTTGTAAAATTCATAGATCTATTAAACACAAAATTGAAAGCTCTTGGTTCTATTAGGCACAAAGTAGAAAGCTTAGGGACGTATTAGAAACTTTAAAGTTTAGAGACCTTTTAGAAACTTTTAAACTTCAAGAACTTATTAGATAGAAAATTGAAAGTTAAAGACCTATTAAATATAATTTGAAAAGTTCAAGGGCTAAACTTGTAATTTAATATTGATAATTAGTTCTTGACTCTTCCAAAGTAGGTTTTGAATAGCTAAACATACATCCAACTTTTTTATTTTGGTGTTGGGAACAAGTATTCCTACAAGCAATTTGTGTTTCATTTAAAAAACATACATCTTTTAAAATTATACATGATTAAAGATTGACCCTTAAATTTGATAATCTTTCATATAAAAAGAAAGGTCTAATGTTCAATCCATGGTGGTCAGCTATCTAGAATATAATATCCTACGTATTTCTTGTCAACTAAATGTAGTAGGGTCAGGTGGTTGTCCAATGAGATTAGTCAAAGTGCAAGCAAACTTACTCGAACACTCATCAAAGAAGAAGAAGAAAAGAAAAAAAAAGGTCTAATGGCTCAAAGACATCAATTTGGTTGGCCCCAAGTAAGCACCTTGAATTGAATAAGTGGTAATTTGGCAAAGGGAATAAGGGAATACTTAAATTTTATTTTTAGTTTGAGTTAGTTGACTATATAATAGGAACTGTAATATGAAGGATGATCGTGGATCATTTTTAAATCCCTCCTATATTCATGATGATTTTGGATCAAGTTTTGAGGGTTTATTTGGAATGACGTGTTAAAAAAGAGTTTTTAAACACTTAAAAAGTCATTCCAAACAAATCCTAAGTTAGTAGATTGATAATTTTCTCTATATAATTTAAGAAGAGTCAAGATTATAACGGAGTATTTGGTTCCTTGTTTTGAAAGTTGGGAGTATAGGTTAGTTTAATCAAACTCACGTTTGGTCGACAGTTTTGGAAATCCAGTTTTGCTACAGTAAATATTATTCTACTCCTCAAGTTTGTACAGTACTTTACTCTTACTCACACAGTATTTTATCCATACTCCTCAAATTTGCTACAGTACATATTTTGTCTTTAGTTACTCTTCTAAAATGCATTAATTTTTTAATGAAATATATTAGTTAAATGAAAATAATTAATTAATGATAATTTTATAATAAATAAGTACATAAATTTAGTTAAAATTTCAAATAATAATAATTAATTCATAAATCGATATGTCGGCTTTGTTATAAACATCATGTTTTAGAGCAATTATAATGACAAATTATTAGGACGAATTTCTTTGTATTTTGTTCCTACATTGATAAATATTATAAAAAAATAATTACAAAACTAACTAAAATAAAATAATTATTCAAAAAGTGTTCATATTAACAATAGTATTAAAAATAAGTTATTCATTTATAAAGTAATAGTTACTAATTTATAAGAAAATTTTTATTATATTTTAAAATTTTTATTAACATGTAAATTATATACAAATTATTTTATTATAAATTTCAAACTACACACATTATATAAACCAAGATATAATACGTCTATTTCCATTTTAAAAAAATGTCCATTTCTCTAAATCCATAATTTTTCCAAATTCCTTTTCTTGTGAAAATAAGATTATGCTATTATAGTCAAATAAAGACATAATATTAGTAAAATTAATTAATTAAACTATTATGGTTAGTTTATCTCGAGGTTAATAGCTTTTAAAATAATATTATTTAAAATATTTTAACTTTATAACCTTATGTATTAGTTAAATATAGAAAGCTAAGTTCAATAGTAATTTTGACGATAAGTCGTAAATAAATTTAGTTAGCATTTAGCATAGCAAGTTATGAATAATTAAATAAACAATTGATAAATTTTGTTTATAGTTAATTTTATGTTGGATATATTTGCATTAAAAATTTTTGTCCATATTTATTCACATTTTGGTAAATAGTCCAAAGATATTTTCATGAACAATCAAATATTTATTCTATAAAATAATTATTGAAAGAAAATTGAGTGGACAAATGTACTAAAAATATTTTATTTATTATTAAAATAATACTCTCTAATTTGATAATAAAAGTTACATTTTAAATATAATTTAATATATAGATTTTGTTTCTTTAATTAAAAAATTAAAAAATTAATTATCTATTATTTATTACAAATTTCAAATTTACCAACCAAATATACTTTTAATAAACTAATGGTTAACAAATTAAAATTCAAACCCATACTTAACATAATTCAAACACTGGTTTAACAAATTCAGACTTAACAATCCTATTTTTTGTACCATTCAAACACATACTTAACAACCTCAAGCTTAATAAATTCAGGCTTAAAAACCTCTCAAACCTGCGAACCAAACGACCCCTAATTGATCCCTTCTAATTGAAGCAATATGAGTTTGCAAGTCTTTGCAAATATGTTGTTTGACCAACGTAGATCTATGAAACCATATGAGTGCAATGGTACACCTTAGCTTGCTAAACGTTGTGTCACCTTGGTCATAATATTAGTCATGGTACATGAGCCTTTCAACTTATATTTTACATCTCTAAACTTTTAAAATATCTATTTTAGTCCTCAAACTTGGTAAAAAAAATAATCAATTTTGATTTTCATCATTATTTTATTGGCAATTGTTTAATAGATGAACAACATGGCTTCCAATATATGTATTAATGTACTAACATGAATGTATGTTAAAGCCACATAGGTTCGTTAATGCTTGTATTTAGTAAGTGAATATTAGACCGTAGAATAATAACAAGAATCAAGATGATTGATTTTAGGTTAAAATATCATTTTGGCCCTTGTCCTTTAGAGTTCATTTCATTTTAGTCCATATACTTTCAAATATTCATTTTAGAATTAATTTTAAGATTTATTGAAAATACAAGAACTAAATTTAGACATGTTAAAGTATAGAGATCACTAAAATAGAATGAAACACATAATACAGAAACTAAAATAATCTTTTAATCTTAATTTTAAATTCATAGGTTCAAATAGACATTTAAAAGTTTAAGAATAAAAATAAACTTCAAAACTAAAATAAAATTTAAACGAATAGAAAAATATAATTGGTACTTATCACTTATAAGATATCTCAACTTATTTGAAAATTTTAAAAAATAAAATAAAAAGAAGAGAGAAAAGTCAACAAAGATGCAACCCATTTTCCGCGCCTTCACATTGAGAAGACCATTAAAGAATGAGCAAAACATACGTGCATGTTGGGCTGCACGTAAGTTTTGGCAGCCCAATCATTGTGCCATAGGGTATGCTTTTTTTTTTTTTCTTTTTTAAACGCCGTATTCAATTTTTTTCTTTTTTCTTTTACTTTTTTTCCTGTTTTTTGGAGTTTTTTTATTTTATTTTTTTAGATTTTTAATTTGTGTATGAGATCAATCTAGAATTATTTTTTTAATCAATTGTACACTTAATTGAAAAAATAATCATGTGAATAACTAAATATATTTACTTTGGAATTCACAAATATAGATATAGTTCATGATTTCAATTGACTAGTTATGAAATATCTTATAATTTAGAGTGTGTGGATCTAGACCTCTGATTTTTGTTGAGTGAATTGATCTTAGATTTTGAATAATTGTTGCTAGATTTGACTTTTTATGATTATAGTAAAAATATATAAATATATATATTAGGTGTACAATGGATAAAATTCATGAAGAAAATAATTGTACTAAATATATAATTATGTGCAATTAGATGTACAATTAAGTGTACAATTGATTGAAAAAATAATTTTAGACTGATCTCATGCATAAATTAAAAGTATGAAAAATATAAAAGAATAGAAAAATAAGAAAAGTAGAAATAAAGGAAAGAAAAAAACGTAGAAGAAAAAAAATGAAGAAACATCATTTATAAAAAAAAAATTATGCCATATGGCACGGCCATGTGGCTGGGCTGCAAAACTTACGTGCAGGGCAGCCTGCACATAAGTTTCGCTCTGCTTAAAGAATTGTCCGAAATGTCTTTTCAAAAAACCTATATTCTACGTGTAGATATACTTCTTTAGACAAAATCTATCTATTAGCTGTAACTAACTAGTAACTAGGATACTAAATCTCCACTTTTTTTAGTTCAATATTAAATTTCCTTTAAAAGTCTATATATTAGTTATAACTACGATCAAGGTTTTAAATTTTGATCGACATGTCAACATGAGGGTGAATTGATATTTCTATTATATTATAAAGATGTCGACAGAAATATAACTAAAATGTCACTATTGTAGACCTAACATTAATAATAAGAAATGTACACTTGTTTAAAAAGAGTGAAATGTTTATTTACTAATTTAAATATTTTTTATGAATTTTTTATATTCATAATTTTTTTAGAAATATTCTTCGACATCGACATTTTATCGATATCTACATTGACATTTCTATAAAATTAAGATCTCGACATTTCCGTCAACATCGACTTTTAAAACATTGACTATGATATTAAATTTCTATGACAACATCAACATTTTCATATATTTATGGTTCAATATTGACATAAGAAGTTAATCAACATTCCAATCATACTGTAACAAATCCATAGAATATCACTAATGTGTATATAATATTAATAAGAATTTATAACTTATTTGACAATGGTAAAATGCATATTTGTTAATTTAAATACTTTTTATAGATTTACTAAAAAAACTTTTTTATCATCATCAACATTTAAAACCTTGATGGAAAAAAAATAACTTTTCTATTTTTTAATGAAATTTTAAAATAAAAAGTATTATATATTAATAACTGGCTTTTGACTTTTAAAAGTACATTTAAGTTTTCATTAGCTAAACATGCATTCAATTTTTTGGGAGAAAAAAAATTAATTTTTACTCCTAAACTTGTCAGTTTGTATAAATTTCTATCTTAAACTTTCAATTTCATCAAATTGTACCTCAAACTTTAATAAATATTACAATCTTAACCTTAAACTTGAAAAATGATTGCAATTTTTACCATGTAATAAGTTTTCATTTGAAAAATCATTAAAAATATTTTTATATGCTTTCAATGAATTATAAAACATATGCAATTTACAAAATTGATAAAAATTCAAAGAAAAACAACATAGAGCTCTAAAATTTGTGAGTTTCTACAATGTTATTCAAAGGTTAATTTCTATATTAATTAAACTAAAATTTGTGCCAAACTTGATATTATTGAAATTAGTGAGTTTATGGAGGCTTTCACACTGCTTTTTATTAAAATTAGTGAGTAAATTAACAAAATTGAATATATGGTATAAATTGCAACGTTTATCTAAGTTTGAAATACAATTTGACAAAATTGAAAGTTTAGAGTGAAACTTGATACTTAGACAAGTTTAGAGGTAAAATAGATTTGTTTTTTTTTTTCCTTTTTTATTTGGGTGTTGGGAACAAGTACTTTTACAACCAATTTGTTTTTCATTTTAAAAATATATTTGTTGAAGTTATATATGAGTAAAGATCTACGGTTAAATTCGATGATCTTTCATATAAAAAGAAAGGTCTAATGGCTCAAGGACATCAAATATGGTTGGCTAAGTACCTTGAATTGAATTAAGTGATATTTTGGCAAAGAGAATAAAGGAATACTTGAAATGTATTTGTAGGTTGAGCCACTTGACAATGATGGGAAGTGTGATATAGAGGTGACCTTCCATAAATTTGTCCTGTATTTATATTGTTCGTGGATCTAGTTTAGACTAAGTTGGTAGATTGATAATTTTCTCTACAACAATTTGGAAAGCTATCGTGACAATGATTAGTTCCATCTAAATTGATCCAATAAGTTTGTAGGACTTAACATCTAAATATGGTGTTTGACGAATGTGCCAACTTGAACATAGCTTAACAGACTAAGACATTATATTTTTTACCAAATGCAAATGTTAGAGTCCTCCTCCTCCATATGTTATTGAACTCAAAAAAGAAAATGGTGTTTGACCAATATGGCTCGATGAAACTAAACAGATGCAGTGGTGTACCTTGCTCACTAGATTGAGCATTGTGTCACCTTGATCATGATGATTATGTAAAGCAACATGATGAATGTCATGATATAGGCATATGTAGAGATGTCCACGGGGCGGGGCGGGGTCGGGGATGGCTTCCCCATCCCTTGCCCCCATTTCATTCCTCATCCCCACGAAATTCTCCATTTAATTTTGCAGGGATCGGGGCGAAGATTCCCAGCAGGGAATTATTTCCCGTTTATTTATTTATTTATTTTTTTAAATTTTGATTAAATAAAATATTTTTTTAGAAAATTCTATTTAAATTATTAACTCCTAATGGTAAATTTCTATTTAAATAGATTTTTTTAAAATTTTTCTTTAGAAGAATAAAAGAATACATCATAAAAGATTAAATTTAGTATTTATTATATATATAAATATACATATTAAAAATAAATAAACTAATCGGGGCGGAAGCGAGGAACGGGGCGGGGATTCCCCATCTCTGTCCCCAGAAAAATTCTCCACCGCTCCTCTCCCATTTCTTGAAAATTGATCCATGTCCAAAATTTCCACAGGAAAACAAGGTGGGGACAAAGCCCATTGTCTTGCCTTGGCATTGACTTGGCTTTCTTGCTAAGAGGTGGCATATTTCTTGCCTTTCATTCCCCTCTTCGCAAACAATAATAACATCATTATTCTAATCAAATTCATTGCTTAGCTTCAATTATATATTAACTTCCTCACCCACCTTCCACCACACTCATCACTTTCTCACAACTCAAAATCTCTCCTCTTTTTCCCTTTTACTCTTCTCTTCTTCATTTACACTTCACCTAACTTTTTTCACAATCATGAAGCTGCCTCTCCCTGCTCTATTTGCTGCTTCTCTTGCCTTCTTCTTCTTCGCCGTCGCCGCCGCCGATCCCGATTTGCTTCAAGACGTTTGCGTCGCCGATCTCGCTTCCGGTACCTACTTCCTTCTTCTTGCCCAATTTGCAAGTTCTAGCTCTGTTCTTTCAATTTCTTATATCTTTCTCTCTTTCTATATTCCCCCAATTCTCTAACACCTTAAGGTTAGCATCATCATTGATTTCTAATTTTGATGTTCTGGGTTTTCATTTGTTCATGGGTGGGTAAAGGGTATAGGGTTTTTGTCAAAACAAAAGTCATCAGACTGCACTGTTTCTATTTCTGCTATTGTCTACTTTAGACCTAAGTTTGTGTAGATGGCTTTTGTTTTCATTCAAAATGTCTCGTACCAATGAAGATGTTGTCAAGTTAGAAATGCGGAGGGAAAGAGAAAGATCAAGAAGTTGCCCTCTCTTCTAATCGAATTCGGACTACATTCCTAACTTGACAACATATCAATTGGAAACTAAACAGAGGAAGAAAGCAAGATTCAAAGATTCTCCTCTGCTCTAATCCATGGGGAACTTTTTTAACATCCCTAACTTCAACATCAAGTTTAAGCTCAAACTAGACAAGGTCATATAGCATTCCCAAACAGTTAATTTTTCCAGATGATGAACAATATTAACATTTGAATCGAAACAGGTATCAAAGTAAACGGATTCACCTGCAAGTCAAATTTCTCAGCAAACGACTTCTTCTTCGACGGATTGGCCAAACCAGGGCTCACAAACAACACCCTAGGCTCGCGAGTAACCGGCGCCAACGTCCAATCAATCCCCGGCCTGAACACGCTCGGCGTTTCCCTCTCACGGATCGACTACGCCCCCGGTGGCCTGAATCCGCCGCACACGCACCCACGCGCCACCGAGATCGTGTTCGTCCTCGAAGGCCAACTCGACGTCGGATTCATAACCACCGCCAATGTCCTCGTGTCGAAGACGATCAAGATGGGCGAGATCTTCGTCTTCCCCAAAGGACTGGTCCACTTCCAGAAGAACAACGGCAAGGTTTCGGCGTCGGTGATTGCGGCGTTTAACAGCCAGTTGCCCGGTACTCAATCGATTGCGGCGACGCTTTTTGCCGCATCTCCGCCCGTGCCAGATAATGTGTTGACGAAGGCGTTTCAGATTGGGACTAAGGAGGTTCAGAAGATCAAATCGAGGCTTGCGCCGAAATAATTGGGCAAATCAATGGAGGTTTCTGTAAATTAAATTGAAATTGAAGATTTGTGTTTGGATTTGATTTGGTTGTTGTGTTTGTATTGTGATTGTATTATTGCATTTCTGGGTTCTTTTGTTTCACTGATTGTTTGAATAAGAATTGGGATTTGGGGATTTGTTCTTCATTTTTCTCTCTCTTCTATCACTTTGGGATCATTTTTTAATGCTTTGGAAACTAATTGTAGATTGTGTAATGTGTTTTGATTAGGAACGAGTTTTTTTTTTCTTTTTTTAAGTTCATTAGGATCAAGTTATTGATCTTACATGGTTCTGATTTGATTTCAATTGGATCTAATAGATTGTAGTTTCATTTTTTTTATTTTTTATTTTTGAATTGAGTGAGAGGATTCAAATCTTTTTTTAGAACAATAAATGTTGGATATAGAGATTTGAAGTTTTGAACCTTCAACCTCGATAAAAGAAATACATATTAATTACTATGCTCGCTTTGGCCGGAGATTCAAATTTTGAACCTCCTTCATCAAGAGTATATACTTCGAATAATATTTGATAGTATCAGTTTAATAACTATAATTTGATTAAATTTGTGAGAAAACTTATCCATTTTCTCATATTTTTCAGTCAACCCTCAAAGTGAATTAAAAAAATTGGGTTCAAGTCAATTAAAATAGAGCACAACTTGAGTGTCATCTGGGTTGCACCTAAGTGTTGTGCAGTCCACTTTACAATCACAAAAAAAAAAAAAAAATTGAATTTTAAAAAAAAAAAATTGTGATTGTAAAGTTGGCTGCACAACATTTGAGTGTATTTTCCATTAAAATATAGTGGTTCATTGGCTCTACATAACTTAACCATAAATACTAAATCGAGATAAACACAGCCAAAGTGAGTATAGTTCAACGGTAATTGGTATGTACTATTGACCAAAAAGTCAGAGGTTTGAATGCTCCCCCTAAATGTTGTTGAACTAAAAAAAAAATCGAAATAAACCCATCTTCACAAAAAAAAAACAAGATAAACAAAGTCTCCAAGAACTCAGAGGAAAAAATTACCCAATTAAGACTTTTAAAATCATATAGATCAAATTAAAACTAAACTCATCAAATTATAAGAACCAAATTGAAACTTTTGAAATTAGTGACATAATTAGAATTAAAATAAATCATACAAATAAAATTGAAATTTTTAGCTGCTGTTTGAGACGTTGAATGGATTATAATAATCTATAGAGTTATATAATTGTGTTTAGGATATAGAGTTATTTAGTCTGGATTATAATAGTCTGTATCTATAGAGTACTCTCCAGACTATTATAACTCACGCTCCAAATTTAGTCCCTTAAGTGGTTCAACCACAAACTATGAATTAAAGAACAATTTAGTAATATCCTTTGAATAATAATAATCTTTCTTTTCGTTGGACTTATTGACATGCAAAAGTAGCACAAGTAGATGGGAAATCACTTCCCACGGACTCATTCAAGCTAAATACTAACGCCACGCGGCTATGATTGATGATGAAGTGGGGTTGGGGTCTATTGTTCGAGATTCTAAAGGAGCCACGATGCTTGCGGCGGAAACTTTTAGAAATGTTATTGAACTAGTAGAGTTAGCGAGAGCGTGAAGGAATGTGATTGTTATTTGAAGAATTATTGGATGAGACTATCATAATTGTATGATTTTTTGATAATATATTAGAAGATCAATTATTCTACATCAGAAATGTACAAATAAGTTATGGGTTCTAAGTACTATAAAAGGAATCTATGACTTTGGTTTCAAATCATCCCAATTCGAAATACTTTAAACTCGGTATACTAATTCTAATTAAGTAAGTGGTATAAAGCTTTGAGAAAGTGTTTTTTTGTAATTGGGGTCGATGAGAGAATTCTGTGTGATTGTAATAATTTTTCATATAGTGAAGTATTTCTTTCTGTTCATAATTTTTGTCATTTTTGTTGCTTTCTTTTAATTTCTCAGTTATTTTTTGCTTATTCCTACAGTAGTAGTGAAAGGTTTTTTCCCAACAAGTGGTATTAGAGCTTTAGGTTCGTAGTTTCTTAAGTTCCTGAGTATGCTCAGTGGTTGCAACACTATCTGAATTTCCACATTAGAAAGGATTTCTTGAAACGAGCTACAGTTGGTCTTGTGAATAGTGTGATTTGCTCACTATTTGCAAATTCGCTAGGAGTGAAGCAGATATGTCAAGTTTTATAGGTCTAGTAAAGATTGACGTGGAGAAATTTTATGGAATGATGAACTTTGGCTTGTGGCAAGTGCAAGTCAAAGATGTGCTGATACAATCTGGGTTACACGGGGCTTTAAAGGGAAGACCGAGTGGTGGTGAAAAAGTTAAGCAATGATGGTGGTCTAGTAGAGTCCAATGGTAGTTCCAGCAGAGGTTCTAAGAAGTCCAACATGAGTGATGAAGAATTGGATGAATTGGATTTGAGAGCTGCAAGTACAATCAGACTACATTTGGCTAAGAATATTCTTGCAAATGTGCATGGAATTTCGACAGCCAAAGAGCTTTGGGAGAAGCTTGAAGCGATGTATCAGGCAATGAGCATCTCAAATCTGTTGTACCTAAAGGAGCAGTTTCACACTCTACGTACGAATGGAGGAAGGTCCGAAAATCTCAGATCATCTGAGTGTTCTCAATGGCATCGTCTCTGAGTTGGAGGTGATCGAAGTGAAGAAAAATGATGAGGATAAGGCATCCGGGCTTACCTTGTCACTTCTGTCTTCTTATGAACACATGAAGCCAATCTCTTGATGTACGAGAAAGAAACTTTAAATTTTGCTGAGGCTACTAGCAAACTTCTATTTGAAGAAAGAAGGCTGAAGAGTGGTGGACGTAGTTCACAGGAAGATTCATCACTGGTAGCTAGCAATTGGAAGAAGAAAAAAGACTTCGTGCAAAAGAAAGGTTGCTGGAAATGCGGACAGTCTGGACACATGAAAAAAAATTGTCCTAACAAAGCAAGTTTGTCAAATGGTTATGGATCAGATGCTGATGTGATCTCTATCGTCAGAGGAGATGGTGACTTCTTCTGAAGAATGACAGAATTCATCCTCATGGTATGTTCGCTTTACCATAATAGAGGATGTGATGTTAGCAGATTCCACAGGTTTGCACACGAGCATTGGCTTGGCAGTTATGCAAGGTGTGTGTGGTGGAAGTTATGTCGATGGATGAAGAACTTTCGGGTAAGCCAAATAGGTGGAAGTTGAACCATAAATTTCAGCAAGGTTTATCGACATGTGACGAAGAAGAAAAGTCTTCAAATGTGACATTCCAAGCGGTTTACTTTTATGGTGGAATAGGTTATAATTCTCTGAGTTGACGATTATGTTTTTCAGTGAAGACAATTGGTGCAACAAGAGTTATGAATTCTTCAAATATCTTGCCAATGTGAAATTTGTAGGGTTTTTTTGACAAGAAGAGCAATTGTCCCACATTAGAAATGTACAAAGAAGTCATGGGCTTCAAGTACTAGAAAAGGAGTCTATGACTTTTGTTTCAAATCATCCCAATTCGAAATACTTTAAGTCTGGTATACCAACTCTAATTAAGTGAGTGGTATAAAGCTTTGAATGAGTATTTTTTTGTAATTGGGGTTGGGGAGAGAATTATGTGTGATTGTAATAATTTTTCACATAGTGAAATATTTCTTTCTGTCCATGGTTTTTTCTCCGATTTTGGAGTTTTCCACGTTAATTCTTGTGTTTCTTATTTTTGTTGCTTTCTTTTAATTTCTCAATTATTTTTTACTTATTGTTGCAGTAGTAGTGGGATGTTTTTTCCAACAACAATATGACTTGTAGTTTTTCACTGTTTGATAGAGAGAGAAGTACCTCAAATTTATATCCATTAATTATTAAGAAGCATAAAAATTATTGAATCCACATCAAACGGTTATTATGAGACATCTCTATTATGGCAGTCTCATTGAATAATTTGTTGGCCTTTACCCATATGGGCGGAAGTGAACTCTCTAGTTTTAATGGAATCATTTTCGAACAATTTGCAAATGAGATTAAAAAAAAATGTTTGTAGATTAGATCCTCGACAAGGAATCATTTGTGGTTTTATGTAGAGGTGAATTTAGAGGGCTAGGGGGCCGTTGCCCACCCATTATTTTACAGTATATATGTGTGTGTGGTCTCCAGCCGTTTTTTTCTTTTAAATAACTTTTATATGTATTAAATTTTATTTTTAAAAAAAGTTTTAAAAAAATTAAAATTTTATCTCTAGCATGTTGTATCAATTTTCATTTTAAACTTTCAATTTTATTAAATTGGACAATAGACTTAGTTAATTGTTGTAATTTCTATCCTCTATTCAATTTCCACTAATTTACTCACCAATTTCAATGAAAATAAATGCAAAAATCTTTATAAAATCACTAATTTCAATAATATCAAGTTTTACACAAATTTAAGTTTGATTAATGCACAAATTGACAATTGCTACTAGAACTCACAAATTTTAACAAAAATATAGCTCTAATGTCATTCTTTTTCTTTGAATTCTTATCATTTTTGTACCATACATATGTTTAATAATTCATTGAAAACATATGATAATAACTTTTTTTTAGTTTTATAATTCTTTAAACTATTATTTTTGTTTTATTTTTTTGGTAAAAAATACTTTTGGTCTCTGAGATTTAAACTAGTTTCAATTTGATTCCTGAACATAGTATATATTTGATTCTGTGAGATTTGAAAAGTGACGTGTTTGGTCTCCAAAGTTTGAATTTTATTTTTTAATTAGTCTCTAAAGTTTGAAAATAATTTCTAAAAGGTCTCCAAGTAAAATTGATCGTTGTTGATATAACGTAACGATGTTGTTGGCTTCTAAAATATTATCAAAATTTGGCCCTCCAATTTTATGCCCATGCCACGAGCAGGTAACACTGCAGCAAGCTTTGAAATTTGAACTTATAATCTTTTTAATTGTGTGCAAAATTAGCTGATTAAAAAATGAAACAGTTATAACGGAACTTTTTTTTTTTTTTTTTGAAAGACAACGGAACTCATTTCAAACAATATTAGATCTATCAATTATATCCATTAATGGTCAGCATTATTATGAAATTGAATTAATTACAATTAAATTGAATTAAATAGCATTATCTACATGATTGATGACAGCATTACGTCAAACTTCCATTCAAGCAAAATTTTTAAAAAAATTTATATAATTTTCCCCCATGCTCCGCGTGAACTTGGGCATCTTAATCTGCCAATATAATTTATTTAATTCTATTAGACTTTTTTTAAAAAACTTTTTTGAATAAGATAAGGACGATCCAATATTTGAAATATATGGGTTTAAATTCAATATTGATCTTGTTCGTTCTACAAATATAGCCATCTCCACCTCTCACTTCAACGTCAATCTTGAGTCTCTCGTCCATTCTCATTCGATCACGACAAGGGAGCAAGTAAAAATAGAAAAACTCACGTTGAATTTAAGAATAATTAGGCTCGAATTGATGGTTTCTGCACATTTAAAGCAATGTTGTCTTGTTGAATTCTGCTCGAATTGATGACTTATTCACATTAAAGGCAATGTTGTCTTGTTGAATCTTATCACTTCCTTTGCTTGCATCGAGAAAAGGAGCTTACTGATCCTAAGGTAAAGGTCGAGAACTCAACGTCACTATTCTTTAACAACTTGGAATAGATTTTTTCAGTTTGGTTCCTAAAAGTTTAAAATATCTATTTCTTAAGTCCCTTCAAACAAAAATTAACTATTTTGATTCTTGTATTTATTTTTTTGTTTTTTAACAAATGAATAATAATAGAATTTTGTATATGTATATTAGCATGCTAAAATAGGTATGTATCTATGTATTTGAGCCATATAAGTTGATTGAGGTGAGTATTGAATTGTTTCATGGATTAAATTAGATATTTTGAAAGTTCAAGGTTTAGAGACTAAATTAAACATATTAAAAGTTTAGGGACTAGAATGAAACAAAATCAAAGTTTAGAACCAAAATTGAATTTAAACCTATATATACACACAAACTAAACCCTAACACAATCCCCATGGGAGCTTGCTTTTTATATTTCCTCATTCCCTTCCAAGTAAGCAAGAAATTAGTTACCTCAAACTTCGTTTGATAACTATTTGGTTTGAAATTTCTTTATTTTTTTATTTACTTTTTACAAATGTTTTCAAAATTCAAGCCAAGTTCTGAAAACTAAAAAAAAATAGTTTCTAAAACCTTGTGTTTTTTTTTCCTTGAAATTTGACTAAGAATTCAAGTATTTTCTTAAGAAATATGAAAATCATTGTAAAGAAATTATGAGAAAATAAGCACAATTTTCAAAATCAAAAACCAAATGATTATCAAACGAGGCCTCATACATTAACCATACTTTTTTTTTTTTGGTCAAAACCCAAAATAGAGACCATGTCAGTTGAAATCTAACATACCATTCCATATCCATTTGTTGGTTGGAAAGCTTCATGTATGTGTTACTTCTACTTCACTTAAATTCTAATTTTCCATTCACAATGTCAACAAAGTCCATGATTGGATGCTTGATAGAACTCCTTTTGACATCATTCCTTCAATGCTGAGTCAATGACCTTTGCATAAATTAACTTAGCTTTTTTTGTTCTTGATTGTTCGAAGGAAAGCATCCAGATTGCTCCTCCTACCATATTCCATGTTCAACATGTTCATGATTTTGTATTTCTGCAGCATCAAAGTGAAATGAAACTAAAAGATTCCATTTTTGAATTCGACATTATTTTCACCGATACCATTTCACATACCTCTACATCTACCAAGAACAATTCATTGGTCGATGGGTAAAAGTGAAACCAAGATATGGTTCTACACGAGGTCCTGTAACATCAATGATCACACAATTTCATCGATGTATGAAATTTACAAAAGGAATAGAGGATCCATGGAGATTACAAAAGGCTCTCCCAGTTGGATAAAAGGGAGACATAACTATATGAAGCAAAGTGACTAGATAATTTACACCAAGAAATAGCATAATAAATGACAATGTCAAAGAGCTCTTGTAGGGATAATTGTTTGTTCAAAAAAACTCTGTTGTTACGTTCTCTCCAAAGAAGCCAAAGAAAGGCCGTAATGATGTGCTTCCAGATTAGTGCTTTAGCTCCATCCTCTCTGTTTTCAACACCTTCAACTCTTTATTATGGCACCTATGACCCATGCTTGTCTTAACCCCCTCCCAACAAATAATAATATTATTATTATCCAATGAGGTCGTTATAATCTGGCTACTTTTTAATAACCGTGGGATATAAATTAAAAAATCTGCATGACTCCTAATAATTACTAGATATAGATTCGAAATACTTTTATTGTTTCTCTTTCATACATCCAACGGTGCCCCAAAAAAAAAAAGCCATACATTTTGAAAGTGCTCTACTTCCATTAGAGCTCATGGACAAACTTAGTCCCATCAACATAGAACTTTGTTTAAGAATATATTTTGGTCTTCCACCAATTTGGCCATCCCCATGAGAGACGCTTGTAATATTTAGAATTTCACTACCATCTCCCTAACAGCCTTTTTTTTTAATATTCGTGAGTGTTTGAGCCAGCTTGACTATTCTCATAGAACAACCACTTGACCCTACTACATTTGGTTGCCAAAGTAACTCTAGATATTAAATCCTAAGTACATGCTCCGCAACAAACCCCTAAAGTGAATATTATTCTATAATGAGAGATTTTCAAGCTAGCTTATGCACATTTCAAGAAAATTAATAGGACACAAATGTATGATCTTACAACATTTTACATTAGGCACTCATATGATTAGGAAAAAAAAAAAAAAAACTTTGTTCATTATCTTAAATAGATTCACCATGGTTTGAACCCAAAATCTCAAAATCATTAGCAACTTGCGTATTTTGACCATTAGACCAACCCACATAAATTACCTCCAATGAAAAATGTTGAGATCTTAGCAAATAAATATTAATGTCTCTCAAAGTTAGAATCGACTGTACCTACTCAAACCCGAAAAAACTTTTCATTGAATTAATGAAAAGATATACAATGCTGAAGGATACAAGCTACGATTGGGAGTAAAAAGAACAAAATACCCTGCCAAACTAAAAACACAGACAAAATATAAAAATATTGGCAAAACAGGCTCTCCAAGAACAGAGAGAGCCTAACCGAACAAAGATGCCGAAAAATGAAAGACGAAACAAGGAAAGCCACAGCCGCAAACATCAAAGAGGAAAGGAGCAAGGCACCATAGCCAATCAACAACGCCAAAAACCTCCAAAAAGAGAAGCCGCCAAACTGAAGAACCAACAATCAAAAGCATAAAGACCACCAATGAGGCTATCAAAAGGAAACTCCATCCAACAAAAATGACTTAGCAGCAGCAGAAAAGCAACAAGTTGCCAAATAGAACCCCTCAGAAAATCAAAACTAACTTTTAGGCTTAATCTCATAAAAAGTAAACTTGGTTCCTACACCATATTGAAAGAGATCTTCCTTAGTGAAGGGAGAATGAAAGCAGGACGACGAACTTGGCTTAGAGAGACCGGAAGAAGGTCTTGGCTCCATAACAATAGCTTGGGAAGAGGGATCAATTGAAGGAGGGGCCTCGAATCCAAATTGCTTATCATCAAACAAAGAACAAAGACCATCTTCGAAAAAATCTCCATCTTCTCTAAAATTTTGATCATCAGTATGCAGATTTTCTAAATCAATGTTCCAATCACTAAAAATAGCCTCATTGAAATCCTCATCTTCATCATCCACCAAAACTTTTTGGTCGCCAGTTGAATGAACAAGGGAAAAGGGATGGTTAAGGCTAGACGCTTGAATTAAATTTGCATTTGTTTGGTCACATAGCAATGAATGAAGCTTATTGAAAACTTGAGATGCACTAAGGCAAGAATTTAATAGAGCAAGAAATGGAAGGCAGAAAACAATATATATATATATATATATATATATATATAACACATATCATGTAGAATCAAAGGCAAGTTTAAAATCCATACACAGAAAAATTAGGAACTTAGGACATGACTTTATTATTCGTTTTGGATGGATGACATCCCTGTGTTAACTGTCATAACTAACAAGGTCATGGAACTTATCAGTTATGGAATAAATTTAAACCCAAGAAACAAATTAGAACAAAGTGGATCTAATATTGATGATGTTAACAGTAATGTATCTGAATGAACAAAAGTACAAGAGTGTGAAAACTGTGATGCAAGGTTCAATGTAATAGCATGTCCCACACCTTAACATCAGTTAAACAGAAACAAAGTGCAGCTTTAAGCAATTTTTAATCTGTAGTAGAAAAGGCCAAACATTATTAAATTAATGAAAGAAATTAACCCAAATATCCATAAAAATATATCTCCACTTCGACTCGATTTGAGAGTCTCTTCACAGTACTTAGAGACGGTGGCCCGTGGGAGCAAAAAGAGCAACAAAAATAAGACACAGATCAATCGAAAACTACATTGCTTTTCCAGGTTATATGACATATGAAATGGAATACGAATAATGGATCAAGCTTACAACTTTTCCAAGAAAAATGGGAGATAGCAAATCACAGAAGCCAATGATAATACCGCATAAAAAATTATCTTACAAGCCAAGAAATCAAGCTTTCATTGAGAAAAATGAAAGAAGCCTATCGACTTTGGAACTCTTGAGAATAGATCGATAATTATTAAGGTGTATGCATTTTATAGGGATATTTCTGGAGGAATTGTTGGCAAAAGATGGCTTTTTGGAAAGTTTAGCATCAGCTTGATGAAGGGCCATTTGGTTAGCAAGGAGTCAGTGTGTATTTATGGGATAAATATGAAATTAGGAACAATATATGAGCATGACTCGAAACAAAATTTTACTGAAATAAACATATACATATATATAACAGGTAAAAAGATTAATTTTGATGAACCAAACTCACTTTCTTTTTTCCCACAAGTACTGTATTAAAAACCTCCTTTTAGAAGCCCTCTCAAATCAGATATGCATCCATCACTATTCCAAAGTAGCTTCTTCTTTTTAACTTGCAGTACAAATTTCCATTCATTTGGTGGAAAGTTACAATAAAAAAAGCCTTAGATGGGAAAGACCATGAAGAGCATTGAACTTAGCCAAATTGAACAAAATCGTGCTCCTTATAAAGAGGAGTTCGATGACCTTAAGACCCTTAGTTCTGCCATTTTCTAAGTCAATCCAAATATAATTAGAATCACCTTCCTAAAAGTTGGAGATCGTTCACTAGATCATCAAGAGAAGTGAACTCTACATTCTTAAGGGCAATTAACCACAAAGGAGAGGAAAATGAGCAATTGCCGTATGCTTCAGAAAATTCAATTGGAAAGCCCCTTAAAGAATCATCCGTTGGTTTAAGACCCACAACAAGTACTACTAACACAATTTCTAGAAGACCACCAACTTAACTTACAAGAGATAACACGGTACGATGGAAGAAGAACAGAGAAATAATTTGTAGGATACAAAAGTCTCAATTTTTGTACGTATAGAATAAGAGAAACAAGTGTAGAATAATATATCCTTATGTGGATAGTAAAGAGAGTTACAGTTACAACGTAAAGGAAATCAACCCATTCAAAGTTCAACAACCTGCTCTGCTCCTGGACAACACTATAGCTGTTCATAGTAGTAAGCCTCTCGCTTTGATCAATCAACATTAATGTTACTCGATCCAAAACATTAAGAATATTGTACACATAACAAAATCGTCGAATCATCCGGGAGACATCAAAAATGTAAAACTCCTTCAATAACCGTAGAACTCATACTGGATTTTCAAATGCCAATTAGTGTGGAATGTAAATATTGATGTTCTGAAAAATTAATTTGGTCAATATATTCCTTTGGAGTATATATTCCAACTATGAACCAAACAGTAGTAGGCCACTGTCAGATAAACCAAACAGAATGCCACAGTCTCACCAAATACTAAATTTCTCTCATTTGCTTAGCAAACAGTAGTAGAGGGGGGGAAAAGTTGAACAAATCAAATCAAATCCATGGACAACATTTGTTACATACCTCAACAAGAAAAACCCAATTGAATTTATTGTTTCTGTCTAGTGTCCACTTGAACATCTGTCAAACAAAAACCACAAAACCACAACAATATCATCAAACTGCAAACACATATTATCTATTAACTTGTATTAACAAGAAGAAAGATGAATACCCAAGTGAGGATTGGATTCTTTGGAATAGAAATCATTCTTCTCGATGAGAACTTTCAACATTTCATTGGTGAACTTCCGGTGATTCGGGTCAGTCGGAGACCCATTTTTAGAATCTGAAATTGAAAGTTTCGCAAAACAGAAACCACAACCTTGATTTACACTCCCATCAAAAACCCTCTTATCCGAAGAATTTGTTCTTCTAGTACTAGAAATCGAAGAACAAGAAGAACAAGAAGCCCTCTTAATCCTACGCCGAAGAATCTGTTTCTTCGCCTTTCGAAATGGATAGAACATCACCTGTTTCGCCTTTCCAAAACCCTTTTTACCCATCTCCATTTTTCCATCGTCGTCAACATCATCATCGCGCCTGATTTGGGCCGTCGCCATACTTTTACGAGTCTCGTCATCTTCGTCATCACCATCGCCATTAACGCCACTGCAACCAACATCTGAGATATTGTTCTCAGCCTGTCTTGATTCCAACATATATAAATGTAAATTCCCAAATTGAAGAACGAGAATAAAGAGGTGAAAAAGCGATTGGGATGGAATTGAATTGAAATTGATCGAAAGCAGAAACTGGGTTACGTTTGATTTCTTCTGTACTGTGAGAATCAGAAGAAAAATTCTTTTAGAAATGAAGAATTGAAACTTCCAAGTGATGTAGGTCTGTGATGAACAGGGGCAGGTGGCGCCAATTTGATGCGTTGGTGAATGATGGGCTAATGGGGATTGCTTGGATGATTTTGCGTTTGGGATAACTGAAAGAAAGGTAACAACTGACAAGCTGATTTTCTGTCTCTGTTTTTTTAAAAAACAATTCTTTCCTTTTTGGGGAATCATAATGTGTGGCAAAATTGATTATAATATGTGCAGATGAATAATTTGTAAATAAGGTAAGTTTTTTAATCTAACTTTTTTTTTTTTTTTTTTTTTTTGAACCGCCAATAAAACCAGAAACGGTTAATAAAGACACCATCGGGCCTCATTTAACGCTTGAGGCCCATTGCTAGGGGAGGGACTTTCCCACAGAATCTACCTTTCATCTTCATCAGCTAAGAAAGAAGGGGAAACCAAAGAAATTACAGAGACTTTTTCGATAATAGATTTTGTGGCTTGCTCCAGCTGCGATATTGTCGACGAACTAGCTGCTGAAACCGCCAGAGAGTGAGCCACAGTGTTCTTTGATCTTGTGCCAAAAACGAAGGAGGTGTTGCCCATCTTTCCTGTCAAAAGTAAAATTTCAGCAATCAATCCTTTTATCTCTGTTAGATCTTCTCCTCTCCCACACAGTAAATCCACGACCTCAGAGGAGTCTGATTCAACAATGATGGCGGCTGGAGATTTAGATTTCATGTGAGATACTTGCATGAGACCTACTAGAATAGCTTTGGCTTCAAGGTTTTTAATAGGCCATTTTCGATTGAAAGTTTTGCTTCCTACACAGAGGGGAGATCCATTAGAGTCCCGCAGAATCCACCCCAAGCCCGCCATGCTTTTCTCTTCGATCCAGGAGGCATCTGAGTTGAGTTTCCAACAGCCTGGTGGAGGGGGGTCCCAATTTGCAATGCACGGGTGGATTTCTGGTCTGCCCGAATCCAAATTGTGGTCCTTCGCCTTTACTCCTTCCAGGTAAAAATCTAGCTCTCTGCATATGCCTTCTTTGTCAAGCTTCATTGGCTGAACTTGTTTGTGCAAAATCTTGTTCCTGTGAAACCAAATAAACCAAAGAATAACAATTGCGTTGGCCAGTTCTTCATGTGATAAATGATCGTCCATCCAGTCCCAATGATCCGCCACGCTCCACAACTTTTTTTAAAATTATAATTAGTGACAAAATTGATTGCCACAATAGGTGCAAAACAATAATTTGCAAATATGTTAATTTTTTTAATCTATTTTTCTTAAAAAAAAAGTTAAATTAAACTATTTGGTCACTTCTTGAATTGTTCATGTTTATTTATTTGGTCACTCAATTTTAAAAAGTATATAATAAATTCCTAAACTTTCATATTTGTATACGTTAGGCCTTTGCATTTTAAAAAATGCCTATGAGATCCTTAAACTTTCAATTTTGTATCTAATAAGTCTTCAAACTTTCAATTTTGTGTCTAATAGGCCCTTGACCTATTTGACGTTTTTTTAAATTCATAGATCTCCACGAGGCACAAAATTGAAGGTTTAAGGTCTTATTAAACATAGAGTTCAATTTTATATCTAATAGATATGTTAATTTTTTTAAAAAAAAAGAATTGTGAATATGTCAATGTCTTATTAGAGACAAAATTAAAAGTTCAAGAACCTATTATACATTTTTAAAGTTTAGGGACCTATTAGACACAAAATTGAAAGTTTGGAGATTTATTAGAAATTTTTTAAAGTTTGAAGACCAAATAGACACAAAACTGAAAGTTGAACTTGTAATTTAACTATTTTAAAAGTATAATGAGTGACAAAATTGATTACTATAATATGTGCAAAACAATAATTTGTAAATATGGTAACTTTTTTAAATTTTCTTATTTTTAGACTTTTTCCATAATTTCTTTTTCACTCACATATAGCATTGATATATCATTTTTATAGTATAATAGTAATAGATGTCTCTAGTTGATATACTATTTTTATGTATAGTCTAAGCTTAAAATTGTGTCATATTTACAAAGTTTTTTATCACGTGCTCGTCTTGCTATTAGTTTGATTTTGATTGTTATATACAATTACCTCTTTTTCTAGTATAACAGCAATGGAGGTCAGAAGTTAAACATTTGACA
This sequence comes from Trichosanthes truncata, assembly GCA_033996785.1. NCBI lineage: Eukaryota > Viridiplantae > Streptophyta > Magnoliopsida > Cucurbitales > Cucurbitaceae > Trichosanthes > Trichosanthes truncata. Next base: position 36,430,473 of record JAWPNB010000004.1, on the reverse strand, counting down.
TCAAAAGAAAGAGTAGGTGTCTTAACTATTAAGTTATATTGACATCAATTTTTTACTTTATAGTAGTAAATCTGTTTTAATTTTAAATTTTATCAAATTTTTTTAAAAAAATTAAAAACATTAAATTACAAAATTGGTTTTTATAGTTTGAGTTGATTTTCAAATGGGTCATTTCGCAACTTCTTGATCAAGGTTTTCAACCTTAATTTGCTCATGGTTACCTTTTAATCATCTTATCTTTTTGTCACAAATTAAAGATTTTTCATACTAAATCTAATTTGTGAAATAGTCGAACTAAATTATAAGAACTAAATTGAAGCTTTCAGAATCATAGGAGTCAAATTGAAGCTACGCTGAAACCACAAGTGCTAAATTAAAAATTTTAAAATTATAGGGACCAAATTAAATGTAATAGCCTATACTTTTCAATACGGTCATTCAATCATTAATGCAAAAACGTAACTTATAATATTGATAAAACTTGAACGAAACGTAAGCAATTTCTTATAGAAAAAAAATTCTAAAAATCATCTAACAAATCTTTGAAGGTAGCTTTTGATATCCCTTCCCAAAACACCCACTTCACTTCTTAAAAATAGTTGTCATTCAATCCTTCATTTGAAAAAATTTGGGAAAACAAAAATAATTACAAAAATATCCAATAAACAATTTCCAAAACACCAAACTTCACTTAATTTTCTTTCAAAAACATTCATAAACAAAATACAAAATCATTTCAAAATATGTAACACGATTGTCAAAACTTTTATTAAATCAACCTTCCGTCAATCAATGCTTTCAAAACCAAAATCTTTCGTTCCAAATAAAGCTTTCAATCAATTAAGACTTTCAATCAAATTATACTTTTAAAATCAAAACTTTCAATAAATCAAAATTATTGGTCAACGACTACTTTTGAAACCAAATTCTTCAGCTAATTAATACCTTCAAATAACAAAAGTTTAATAAATCAATACTTTCAATTAATCAATGCTTTTGAATATTAGTGTGAAAAGATACATTATTTGAGTAGTCTTTAGAACATAAGTGATTACCGATTTGATAACACCAATCAATCAATCAATCAAAATATTTAATCGGAGTTATCAATTAAAAATCAACTATAACAATTGATATAATTACTTAAGTATGAGGTTGCAAAGAAATATCAAAGGTTAAAATATTATTTTGGTCTCTATACTTTGGATTTCATTCCATTATGGTCTTTGTACTTTCAGATGTCCAAATTTAGTTCTTATACTTTCAATAAAGCTTAAAATTAGTCTCTACTATTATTTGGAAATTAATTTTTATCAAAATTGTTTAAATAATAATAATAATTTTCATGCAAGAAAAGACACAATGTCATATGTTCAAAATTTATAGAGGAAATGTTAATAGAGACTAATTTTTTTCTAGAAAAATTAACAATAAACTAACAGTAGAGACTAATATATTGAAAGTTCATGGACTAAATTTGGACATTTGAAAGTAGGGGGACCAAAATAGAATGAAATTCAAAGTACAATGACCAAAATGATATTTTAACCAATATCAAACCATAAATGTTAAGTTTCAATCAATCAAAACTTCAATCTTAATTTCGATTAAAAATTAACTGAATCATTTAATAGAATTACATGTGAGGTTATGTGACTGAATAACATGCACATAAATCTTCATTATAAAAGAATGTCAAACCACAATTGCGTCTTCTCACAAATAAGCTAAGTTTCAATCCATTAGAACTTTCAATCAAAATTGTTGATTAAAAATCAACCAAATCATTCAATAAAATTATTATGAAGTTATATAACTAAATAACACACACATGAATCTTCATTTCAAATGAATTTCAAACCACAAATGTGTCTTTCCATAAATAAGTCATAATAATTTACTCAATTTCAATTTAGGCTACTACCCCAAATAAGCAAAACATTTCCAAAAATAAAAAACGGACAAATTTGAATAGCCCTATCAAATTACTCAAAATTCCTTTAAAAACATTCAAACGAAAACGAAACACATATTTTCAAATAAACCATTTCAATAAAAATCTTCAAATCGAATAATACTTACTTTTCAATAATTTTCTCTAGTAAAAAAACCAAAACAGAAACTTACTTACCATTCGAAACCAAACAAATTCGAAACAAAATCATACTCATCGCTATTTTTGACATTTTCTTGAAACTCATTGAACAAAAATATCTCAAAATACTTCTCAAAAAGACTCACTAAAACAATTTCAAAAAGGTTTTAATTCAAATCAATTGAAACAATTTCAAAATAATTTTCACAAAAGAAACAAAAATTAACATCAAAACTTTCCTAATCAAACTTTCAAGAGATGTAGTTACAAACTTTCAAGAAATAGAAATAAAATAAATTTCTTACAAACTTTCAAATCATGATTCAAAAAGGATATGAGAATTACTTGCAAAACTTTCAAATGGGGCAAACTTTCAAATTCATGAGGGATATGGAAATTAATTGCCTCGATTAGAGTCTAGTATCAAATAATCCAACTTTCCTTAAAATAGGGTCACCATCCTAAAAGTCCTAACATAACGAACATTAATCAATTTCAACTTTAGCACAATGGCTCAAAAATTATTTAGATCTATCCCCTTTAAATCTATGAACTTTTCTCACTCAAAAACTTTTAATCCCTTATTAAGAAAATTGATTTTGTTTCAAAAATTAGATCTGAAAAATGATTTTAAACACTTTAAAAATAAATGAAAACATGAAGTTTCCATGTAACAATCAAAATAAAAAATCAAACTTTACTAAAAGAATTATTGGTAAATTTTCCAGGGCAAAAAGTGCTAAAACAACACAAAAATAGTCCAATACAAAAATTCAAATCTGAAAATTTTCATAAAAATTAGTTTTATGAAAAGAAAATGGAGGCGAGAAGAGAAATATTGAAATCCGAAATTTTCTGTAAAAAAAAACTCTTCAAAAGTTTTGAAAAATTTTCCCTTTTTAAGTGGAATAATCGAAAATTGGGAGAAAACTTACTAATTTTGGGGAGACATGCAGTTTTAAAAAACAAAAAACAAAAACAAAACAAACAAACAAACTCCACCATTATACTGTCAAAAAAACAAAACAAAACAAACTCCACCATTATGGAAAACTTCTTATTAAGAAAGATAAATTTAAACAATTTAGGTCAAAATCTTTAATTTTTTTTCAAACAATATAAATTTAAAAACAACATTATCAAAACAGAATCTTTTCGTTTTTAAACTCATTTAAAGCCAAGAAAGAAAATTTTCCAATTTTGATTATGGAATTTATGTGAACTCATAAAATCAATTTCAAAAATCATAAAAGTTCATCTTTAAATATATCGCTATTTTCTAAATATAATTTTATCCAAAAGAAGATACTTATCCTCAAAATCTAAAAGATAATATTCTCTTTTGAAATTAAATCTCATTAAAAGAAAAAGAATATTGAACTTTCTTCTTATTCTTCTTCTTTTTTCGAGTATTACATTGAAACTAAGCACAAACAACAAATTTGTAGTTTAGACACTATTTGATAACCACGTAGGCCCCGTTTGATAACCATTTGATTTTTAATTTTTGGTTTTTGAAAATTAAGCCTATAAATACTATTCCCACCTATGGTTTTACTTGTTTTGTCATCTACTTTTTACCTATGTTTTCAAAAACCAAGCCTTGTTTTGAAAACTAAAAAAAGTAGCTTCCAAAAACTTGTTTTTGTTTTTAGAATTTGTCTAAGAATTCAAATGTTTTCTTAATGGAGATGAAAACCATTGTAGAGAAATTGGGAGAAAACAAGCTTAATTTTCAAAAACCAAATGGTTATCAAACGGGGCTTTAGCTTTTTGTTTTTAGTTTTTAAAAATTAAGCCTACAAATACTACTTCTACCTATAAGTTTCCTTGATTTGTTATCTACTTTTTACCTATGCTCTCAAAAACTAAGCCCGGTTTTGAAAACTAAAAAAAGTAGTTTTCAAAAATTTGTTTTTTGTTTTTGGAATTTAACTAAAAATTGAAATGTTTTGTTAAGAAAAGATGAAACTCATTGTAGAGAATTGATGAGAAAACAAACATAACTTCTAAAAATCAAATGGTTATTAAACGATGTCTTAACAAATAGGAAATTTAAGTTTAACCTCATTTGAGTTGATAATGAACATTCAAAATTATTTTTGTTAAAAAAAAACTTGGGATCATTCCATTTTGGTCACAAAATTTTTAAAATATTTATTTTGGTCTTTAAGGCTTCGTTTGATAACAATTTGGTTTTTAGTTTTTGGTTTTTGAAAATTAAGCCTACAAACACTACTTTGAGTTTATTTCTTTGTTTTGTCATCTACTTTTAAACATGCTTTCAAAATCCAAACCAAAATTTGAAAACTAAGACCTCGTTTGATAATCATTTGATTTTTTTTATTTTAAATTTTTTAATAATAAGCTTATAAACACTATTTTCAATAACAGTTTCTTTGTTTTGTTGTCTACCTTCTAGCAAATTTTCCAACAACCACGTCAAGTTTTGAAAACTAAAAAAAAATAGTTTTTAAAAACTTGTTTTTGTTTTTGGAATTTGACTAAGAATTCTAATATTTTTTCAAGAAGATGAAAGTCGGACCATAGAAATGGTGAGGAAACAAACATAAATTTCAAAAACAAAAAATGAATCGTTTTCAAACAGAGCTTAAAAAAAGTAGTTTTCAAAAACTTGTTTGTGTTTTTGGAATTTGGATAAGAATTCTAATGTTTCCTTAAGAAATGTGATAACCATAGTGAAGAAATGGTAAGGAAAAAAAACATACATGTATAATTTTCAAAAACAGAAAACTAAAAATAAAATCTTTATCAAACGAGACCTAACTTTTCAAGTTTATTTTATTTTGATCTTAAAATTGGGGGAAAAAAAAGAATCATTTTGGTTTTCACTATCATTTTGTCATTCGCATATATCATTTGCTATTACGTATTTTAGCATGTTGACTTGGAAATGTATTATAGTTGCATAGGTTGACTAAGATGAGTATTAGGTGAGTGAAAATGAATTAGGTAGCAAAATAATAGTAAAGACTAAAGTGGTTATTGTCTTAAATTTCATACACTAAAATAGATATTTTAAAAATTAAAGACTAAAATAGTTATCTTAATTAAAATTTAAAGACTAACACTAACATTTTAAAAGTTCTAGAAGTAAAATGTTGTCAAAAAAAAATTCTAGAACTAAAATAGAATAAACCAAATATTTAAGAACCAAAATGGAGTTTTCCTCCCTTTCTATCCTTTATCGGTTTAATAAAGAAAGGAGAAAAGAAATCGATTTTTACTTTTAAACTTGGCTTAATGTATTGAATTCCACTTTAAACTTTCAATTTCATCAAAAACTCAAAACTTTAATAAGAGTTGCAATTTTTTACCTACCTTCTTTTCAATTTTCACTAAATTCACCACTAATTTCAACAAATAGCCACTAAAAATCTTTCAAAATCCACTAATTTCAACAAAAATCAATCATTTTACAAAATTAAGTTTAATGAATACACACTATCCAACCATTGAATAAATCTCTCAAAACTCACGAAAATTCATCTGTAGTGTAATTTTTCTCTAAAGTCTCAACAATTTCATGCTTAACATATGTTTTATAATTCAATAAATAAACATAAGAATATATTTTTTCTAACAATTTTCCAAATGAAGTATATAAGAAGGTAAAAATGGTAATACATGTAAAAAATTACGATATTTATCAAAGTTTAAGATCTAATCTGATAAAAATGAAAGTTTAGAGTAAAAATTGATACCTTGCGAAGTTTAAGGTCAAATTTGATATTTTCCTTAAAGAAATGAAATTTATTGTCTAGTTATAAATTTAAAAAATAAAATAAAAGGAAAGAACAAAGAGAGAATTTATTCAACTTGTTACATCAATTCATAGCCTTTTTTCCTCAAGATACATTAAAACTAAAACTTGGTGATGGTGAATAACAAAACTTGCTAACATAAAAGAATTGTTGAACAAAAGAAAAGGAAAGTACAGCTACTATCCATGTTTCCATTACATGTATCCAAAAGTTAAAGAGTCCAGCCATTACAAAAGCATATGAGTCAAGGCAACAAACACTTGGAAGATGAATAAGATAAAACAGGAAGTCCCCATTGAGTGGAGAAGATGATATTAGGACATACATCTTCAATCTTCATTCTATTGACAATCTCCCTAATTCTTTTCGACAACAAGATTAAAAAAGATACCTTCAAACTAAGTGTCGTCAACCTCATAGGACGATACAATCGAAAACCCCTCATTCCTCTCTTCAATATTTTCTTCATCCATCGACGTCTACGCCTGACCACTCTATTACCACCACTGTATAGCTTCTCATAGTGATTCCACCGACATCCTCCAACGCCAGCAATCTCCATACAACCCATTTGCTCCGCTTTTAGAATGTTACAAAGCAAAGGGAAAAGAAAGAAGAAAATGTAAGACAATATTTAGTTCGATGTATGGTATGTTGATTCCAGCATGAAAAAGCTAAGTGTATTGTAGTTTCATTGTGATAACAATGACGCAATGATAAATTCAAAACAGTGAGTAACAGGAACAAGATCGAATCAAAGGAAATAAGTATTCTCTTCGACCCGCTACGATTTTCTAGGTTTCAAACACATGGGCAATCACTCAAATTTATAGAGGGATGGTGAGGCTCCCCTATGCTATGAGTTGTATATTTAAATGTCCAAGGAGCAGCTGCTAGCATTGTCTTTACTCTTGAAATTCAAAGGAAGAATATTGAGTGGCATGTGCAATGATAGATGTGCATGTTAGGTTAAAAAAGCATAGGCCAATAATCATTGGGAAAGCTAAGAGAATAATTTTGTGAGGCTGAGAAATATTTTAAAATAATATGAGAGATCTACCAGCTTTATTTATTTAATTCTATTTCTTGAGTTTAATATTGTGAATTGTGACATAGGTTATCGAACTTTGACTCCTAGTCCCCCACTATTTTTTTTTATTATCAACTTGTGGAGGAAAATATTCCAACAACTTTGAATGGAAGTTGAATTAAAACGTCTCTAAAATGTGTATTTTAATCCCTAAGAAGTCGTTTGATATATAATGTTTTCGTTTCTATTTCTCATTTTCCATTTTTTAAAGAAACATTTCTAAAAGTGTCTACAAATTTTAGAAACAACCAAATCAAGTTTCGTGCTTCCTTGTTTTTATTTTCTTTTTATCCAAAATTTAAATAAAAGTGTTGTTTTATTATTCTTGAGTTATAAAAGGCATAATAAATATTTAAAAATAAATATACCAAAAAAAATTTAATATTTAATTTAAAAAATTGATTTTCATATAAAATTTTCTTTTTCATTTAAAATATTAGAAAACAAGAAACAAAAAATAATTACCAAACACGTTTCTATTTCTTTTTTCAATTAAAAGAAAGCACATAAAACAAGAAAGAGTTACCAAACACAGTGTTTTTTTAATTAAAATATTGGAAATGAGAAACTAAAAACAAAAAAGAAATATAAGGTGTGTTTGCCCCCTAAGTTGAGTTGAGTTGAGTTAAGTTGAGTTTTAAACCCAACTCACCGTTTGACTCATGGAGAAATTAACTCCCCATAAAAAAACTTAACTCTACCAACTTGCTATAGTCTTAAGATATTAACTCCACCGACTTGTACAGTAACCCTATTAACATATTTTATCACTGCTTCTCCAACGACCGGCGACTACCCTCTGCACCTTCTCTAGCGACCAGTGACCACCGCTGACGACCTTCTCTGACAAATAACGGCCATATGTGGCAATTGACGGCCACCGCCTACTACCTTCACCGACAATCAAAGGCAATCATTGGCTACCATATCCGACAATTGGCGGTACCATCTCCACGACTATCGTCGACAACAATTTCCAACGACCGACGGCACTCCCATGGTTCAAAATAATATGAAATGCACATGTACTTAGTTGGTCTAACTCTCTGCTCTAACAATCTTTCTTCAGAATTACGAACTCGATCCATTGTTGGCCATTACTTATATTTTGTAAACCATAATTATGTTTTGTGAATCATGTAAATAGGCCCTTGATGACCTACTAATATTTTGTGAATATTCCACTCCTACAATATGACATTAATGTTGAAATATATTGTCGTTTTCTTGTCATCTTGAAAAAGTAAAGTATTGGCATTCTCTTTTCCAAAGATGTTCGATTTAGTACATGTGTTTAAACAAATGTAAACAAACAATGCTCCTTTGCCCGTGCGCGCACACACACACAAAAAATCTTAGATTTCTAATGAAGACCCTATTAGTAATTGAAAAAGGTCATAATAAGATCCTCATTTGTAAGTTTTAAAGAAGTTCAATGTGTGTTTAGAAAATGAAACCTTAGATTTCTATGTTTTGATAGAAGTTAAATTTGTGTTTTAAATATATATATATATATATATATATATATATATGTACATTGCTTTTTTTCCAATTTATCAATGGATATTTGTTGTTATAAAGAATACAACGTTTGATTTCTATAAATTGAAAGAAGTTCAATGTGTAATGAAAATATTTGATTTCTATAAATTGAAAGAAGTTCAATGTGTAGCAGAAAAAGAAAACAATGATACATTGCTTATAGTTTGGAATAAGTCAATTTCTAAAAAAAGAAAGATAAAGAAGGATGGTTTTTTAAAAAAAGATCAATGTTGAAATATATTGTTTTTTTTGAAGTGGACATCTGAATTCAGTGTTAGAAAGTTGAGAAAATATGTTTCTAGATGAATGATTGAGAAAAATAAAAATAAAGAAAAAAACAGTCAGCTAAAAATCAGTCTATTTCGGGTTACAAAAAATTGCACCAGATACCCCTGACAACTCAACTCAAATCTACACCCCAAACACAAACTTTCTGACTTAGCTCAACCCAATTTTGTACCTCAAACACAGACTTCTGAACTCACTGACAAACTAACTGCTCAATAGGGATGTCCACGGGGCGGGGCGGGGACGGGGATGGCTTCTCTGTCCCGGTCCCCGCCCCCCATTTGAATCCCCATCCCTGCAAAATTCTCAAAATTCCCCGTTAAATTTCGGGGGGATTGGGGCGGGGATTCCCCGCGGGGAATTCGCGGGGATTAGGTTCCCCGCAGGGAATTATTCCCCGTTTAGTTTTTTTTTCTTTTTTAAGAATCAAATAATTCTTTTGATAAATTTTAAATAGTTAATTTCTATGAAAAATATCAATTAATTTTTAATTACATTGTTAATTATTCACCAAAAATCTTAATTTAAATAGTTAATTTTATATTAAAAAATATCCATTTAAAGATAAAATTCTTGAACCTCCTAATAAAAACAAAATCAATATTACATACCAAATTATCCAATTAATCCATACATATAATTAAAATGTTTAACTATATGATTCAAACATATCCAATTATTTAAATCATTAACAATAAACTTTTAAATGACATATATATACTTATACACATATATACATATATATATTAAAAAATAAAATATAAATATAAAAAAATTAAACGGGGCGGGGAACGGGGACGGGGAATACATTCCCCGTCCCCGTCCCCGTTTAGCTCGTGGGGAATTTTTTTTCCCCCACTCCCTCCCCCATTCCCCACCTAAACGGGGATTCCCCGCCCCGTTAAGGTGGGTCCCTGCGGGGAAAATGGACATCCCTACTGCTCAACTCAACTCAACTCAACTATGCGCCCCAAATGCCCCTATAAGGGTTTCTTTGATGGACAATCTGAATTTTGTTTTATGTTTTCACTTAGTCAAATGAAATTTCAACCAATATCCATTTGGTAGATTTGATTTTGAAAACTAGATTTGGATTTTGTGATCCAAATAATATAAATTCTAAAAACAACAATTTTATATTTTCAGTGTATCTAAATTTTAATTACAGAATTACATTAAAAAAGATAAAAAATATATATATTTATAATATAATATATTATAAATTATATGATATTGTAAAATAATATTTACACAAAATCTATCGCATAAAACATGTTCATAAATTAATTAATAATAATTGTTGGTAACTACAATTTTTATGGTCTATAAATATATTATCAAACACATTTTGAATAATTATTTAATTTGAGATTCAATTTCTAAATCTGCTACCAAACAAATTTTAAAAAACGTTGAAAATACAAAATACAACTTTGTTTTTCATTAAATCAACATTTTTTTTTAAAACACTAAAAACATGAAATAATTTCTACTTTTAGATCACTCACTAAATGCACCCTAAATGTTGCCAAACACAATCTAAATTTTAAAGTTTATTCCAATTTTTGTTTCCTAATATTTTCCAAATACCTTAGTCTATAAACTTTTTTTTTACCAAAAAAAAAAAAAAAAAGCCATTTTGAGTCCGGCACTATTTTGTTGTTAATTTTTAACAAATGAATAACACGACTTTGAATATGTATTAATGTGTCCAAGCCAATTATAAAACTTGTCAAAATGCACAATCCTACACATCAAAAAAAATTCTCACAATATCCCTTGAATCAATATGCAAATCTTCCAGTTATTATGAAGGAAAGTCACATACTTGCACACAAAAAAGGAAAATCACACCAAGAAAACTAATAATTTCCAAATACACCAAATGAAATACATACAAACATAAATCCTTAAGAGGGGAAAAAGAAAAAAGAAACTGGCAATTCCCACCCAAAAATGAAAAATAAGAGGCAAAAAAAAAACACACAAAGTCCCCAAATTAGAAATTTAGTAGTATCAGTATAATAATTAAAATGAATTTATATGCATTCTTGTGTATCAAATCCTAATTTATAACGAATCAGAATCATGTATATACAGCACCAGGACAGAAGAAACACGCCATTGTACACAATTTTTCTGTTTTCCGCAATACCAGTGCACAACTCAGAGAAATGAAACACCCTAAAATCTCTATTTGTATCTCTCTTTCTTTGCATATTCCATTCTCACACGATCGTTTTTTTCCTACCTGTCCACTATTCTCGTCACCTCGTCTCGGTTTCGTCTGCTGCAGCGACTTTTGAGGGGTAACTTGACATATCCAAGTCGATAAGCGACATATCGTATGGTGTGGATAAAGAGTTTGAGGCATCCATGAGAAGAGAAGACTTCATGGCATCAGAATGTGCTGGTTCGAGGACTGAATCGGAATTCTGTGTACTTGAACTTGAAGACGAGATTGTGGAAAGTTGAACGTCGTCTATCTTGTTTCCAAACATGTGTTTGTTTCTTCTAACGGTGTCCATCTCGGGGCCTGTAGGCACAAAGGTGCGTGATCGATACTTCCTTGTTCCTTCGTCACCATCACTATGATTATAAAGAACGTAATCATGATAAGTTGGTGCAAACTGCAAAAGAAATGTGGTCAGGTCGACGTTGATGAACAATCCAGCAAAGAGATACAAAACCATCTCCAAAAGAAGCCAACTTGAAAACTCTATCAAGTCTCACCTGGTGGACCGTGTCATGGTAAAAGTCGTTCAATTTTACAGCATGTGCAAGACTTCCGGTGAGACCCCGCGAACCACCAATATTAGCTCCTGCATATTCTTTGTATGGAAATGCATAAAGATGACCCAAAGCGGCTATAAGCATCTCAATGCATATAATGAAATCTTGAAATTGAGCAGCTTCCTCTGCACTCTTGATCCATTGAGTTTTTGCAGCAAGAAAAACAAGGACGCCCTAAACCAAAGTACATAGCAAAGAAATTTTATTAACATTGCTGTCCATTCTACATACTTCAGGCTGACAACAATATCTAAACTAAAAAGACGTTTTGATGATCAAATACACGTCGTTTTTGTCCATAAATTAAGCTATAATCTGATAATCAAGTACTTCACCCCAAGAAGGTTTTTTTTTTTAACCGAACTTTCATTGAGAAAAAAATGAAAGAATACAAGGTCATACAAAGAGAGCCCACAAGAGGAGGCAAACTACAAAAGGAACTCCAATCAAGTAAAATTAGACTTAACAAGTAATTACAAAAAAGCTTTGCCACTGAAACTCACATAGAAACCTAGAATCTAACAAGGGACCAAATGTCGCTAAAAAATCTCTCAAGTCCTCTAAAAATTCTATTATTCCTCTCTCTCCAAAGGCCCCACAAAACAACACACACCCCAGCTTGCCACAAAAAATTTCCCATATCGGAAAGCATTTAGAAAAAATTCTATATCGAGACTTTCTTTCATAGAAAATAAATATTACATGCTCGCATGGTTGTAATGAAGATCATTCAGCAAAGCAATTAGCATCACTTTTTGTCTGAAGTCTAACCCGTCATTCGTTCAATAAGTTTTTTTAAACTAGATTGCAAAACACATTTTTTTCCCATAGAAGATTACACTAACATTTCAGAGTCACCATATTTAACCTTCCTCTGAATACTTTGTAAGAATAAACACAACGCCACATACACTACACACACTAACAAAGGAAACGTCCATATAGAGAAGCAAGTGATTTGTGCGAGAAAAAAGAACCTAAAGATCACTCACCTGCCAGTAAGTCAAGAAGACAACAGACTTAATGATGATGAACTTCGGAACCGGGTTAAAAGGTTGAAGTAAGTCTTTGCATGCCACGTAAAACAAAGCCAATGCATAAAGAGCCATAGTGTATGAGAAAGTATAGATGATGGTGAGATAAAGGTATGATTGTTTTGGGTTGAAATTTCCATCTTCATACTTCCCTTTTGCATATAAAATAAGTGTAACAGCAACTAATATAGGCTTCAGAATCACAAACTGCAAACAGCCTTGCTTGCACCTCCGTATAAAACGCCTGCATCAAAAGCAACCAGTAAGGTTATCTGATGAAGTTTCAGATTGATACTCTTTTTTCTCCTGATAAGAGAGAAAATATATAATGCTCAAGTAGATAGATATTAGATAAAGGGTCACCTTGGTTAGGTTTTAGACAGACTTTCTAATAAACATCACCCATGGAGAAGCTTACTTAAATATTCCGTACTATTCCAAATGGATTATTATTACAAAAAAATTAAAAGCGCTCTGCAAATGGAGAGCAGAAAGCACTTAATAATGCAAAGAAAGCTCTGCAAACAATAGAACTCGGTTGTTATTTTTCAAAACAATAGAACTCAGTTCATTTCTCCAAATGAAAACAATATGGATAAAATACAACACTTTCTGATGAAAGGGACGAGACTTCCTTTCAGATGAATGGCAAGTAAAAACGAATCACAAAGCACGAAGGAGAAGCAACAAAAGCATGAACAACACCTCGCCTTATATAAGTAAGGCGTGAGGTAACAGATTTGGGCACTTCTGTTAGTCTCCCTTACCAATCTACTCAGCTGATCCTCTGTTCATGAAATTCTAGTTTGTTCTCTCTCTCATTGAAGCAACCAACAAGTAAGGTCTCTCAATTTCCCTCTCTAGTCCCTCCAACCCTCCCTTCGATCTCTCCCTTCATTTCACTCTCTCTATCTCTCTTCATCTCACTCTCCAACAATTCTCACTCTGCCTTTATCCATTGGATCCCCTATTTCTCCTCTCTTCATCTCACTCTCGCTTTGTCTCTCTCTCACAATCTCTCTCTCTGTCTCTCCATCTCACTTTTTTCTGCCTCTCTCTGACTCGTTTGAGCCATTTCACTCTTTGACCCCGTGCCCTCCACGGTCTCTATCCATCTCACTCTTCCACTATCTCTCTCTCAATTTCTCCCTTTCATACTCACTTGGAATACATTTTAAGAAGATGGTTTTCCTTGCACATTGTTAACTGCTCAGAGGTGCCAAAAGCTGTTTGCTACAACAATTCAAGAATTTCTTGATCTTTGGCCACCTTGAATTCTACGGGTGAGTTATTTAATATTTACCCATTGACTCTCCATCTCACTCTCTCTATATCTATTAATAATCCATAATAACTAGAAAATGTTGATTTGATTGATTAGGTTTGTCATATATTAGCATAGATGTCAAAAAAAGGTCCAAAATGAGATCCAAAATAGTGTTTGGTGGTTATGAAAATGCCATTCCTAGCAAAAGATCTTAGAAAGATGTGGATCAAAGAAAGGTTATCCACGTATTTGAGGAAAAGGCACCTTTTCTTCATGTCCATGAGTGTTGTCTAAGCTAACTTGCACACACCTCAACTAATCTCAACAACCACGTCAAAGAAACTTGTAGGAATTTAAATCCTACATAAGTAACCATCTTGGTTTCAACCCATTTCCTCCCAGTCCATTTACTTTTTCACTAGCCCCAATGATGACTTGGTCAATGCATGGTGGTTGCAGAAGGCACCACATTTATTGAGTAAATGTTTTCAATGAACCAGTGGAGATTAATAGATATTGAATATGACAGGATGCTTCACCAATCAAAAGGAGTTTATTAGACTTGCTAAAACTCAACTTGCTGTTGCTCGGAAGGTTGTCTAACATGATCAAGTAGAGAAAGAACAACTTGAGAAAGATGCTTACTTTAGATGAATGAAAGACTAGCAAGCAACACACAGTTCAAAATGTGTTGATACCTACTTTTTGGTCCGTTCTTAAGGTTTTGAGCCCTCTAGTTTGAGAGTTCTAAATTGGTGGATCGCCAGAAAAAACCTCCTAAGAGATTTATCAATGAGGTTATGGATCTAGCGCTGAGGGAGCAACAACTAATTCTTTTGGTTAAAATGGATGAAAGAATAGAGATATTTTCAAAATCAGTAATTGAAGATGAGAACTTCAATTGAATTAACTTTTGAATGTAGTTGAGTATTATATAAATCCAGAAATTATTTATTCAAATCCAAACATTCAGCAAGATAATCAAAGGATTAATGGGTGTCAGAAATAAACAGGAATAGGTGAAGAGATGACCTTATACATGAGAGCAGAAGGTCTTTTTGATAACCCATGAGTACTAGACAAAGAATTAATAGAGATGGGGAATGTCACCTTCATCTTTTCTTATTTTGCCCTTTCGTTGGTGCTTTGCCCTATCGTTAATTATTTTTTTAAGTAAAACTTAACTTAAATGCATTGATTTGATTTTTTTTTATATGTAAAACTTCGCTTAAATGTGTTTATTTTTAAAGTATATGGAGAATGAATAAAACAACGAACCAAAGATATCTTTTCAAACAGTTTTTAAAAGTAAAAACAATTGAAGACGGTTTTAAAAGGTTAATCCACAAAACAGTAATTAGTAACAAATTTAAAATAACTATATGCCCAAGCAACCTTTAAAAGCTTTTCATGTTCTCCACATAAATAATTTTCCATTCATAATATTTGCCTAAAATATGCGCTAGTTCCTTTCTTCTCCAAATAGCCCAGCAAAAACTTCATAGTTACATGTACAAAAGATGGAACAATACCCAGAACATTTCCACCAAAAGATAAACGGTACCCTGAGCATTTGCAAAATGCCTAAAATACCATACTCACATATGCCTAAAATGTCTTCATTTCTGGAATCTAAACCACCAAAAGATAGAACAATACCCTGAGCATTTCCAAGAAGTTCAATGGTTGGGTCCTTTTGTTCTTGGAGAGCCTGTATTGCTCTTTTTTTTTCTTTTTTTTTGGCTTTGTGTTTTTAGTTTGGCGGGGTTTCTCTCCCAATGGGAGTTTGTATCCTTGCTCCACAAAACACGTACAGTTAAAGATCACCAAAAATCCTTTGATATAATTATACATATCTCAAGAACTTATACTCTAAATTTTTTTATACAATTAATTACACTAACCAAACGAGGTTACGGGAGGAGGGAGAAAAAACTTAGCCCTACTGATGGAAGACTGCAAAAAAAATTCTTCTACGGAAAAAGAATAACTATGATAACAACAAGGGGTATATAAGTCGCACAAAATATGGTAACAAAAGAATAATATCCCAAAGAATCCAGAGCGATCTTTATTCACTCTTAAAAACTCGTTTCTTTCTACCTAGATGGTCCAGAACAACACTCTGATGATGATCGAAGAATTGAGTCACAAGAGAAGGGATGATTTGAGGGTTTTTTTTCCTTTTTCGGCACATGAAAAACCAAATAGGGAAGTAGAGCCATGTCCAGGGTATCTGAATTTTGACTCAAGTACTAAGAAATCCAGAGTGCAAATCTCCCCTCAAGTAAAAATTGACCTTCTAAGGAAAGTGGAAACACCATTTTTTTTAAAACAAAGAAAAAGCATTTTGATAGATCACGGAGAGATAAGGAGAAAATATGATTTATAACAAGCCAAATCCAACAGTCCTCTCACGAGTTTAGGAGTGTAGTTGGAAGAGAATTCATAAAGGAGATCCAATCCTGGAAACATATGAAAGCTTAGGAAATAGTAGAGGGAGAATCATAGCAAAAAGAGTAGGATTTGGTGAAAATACATTTAACACAAAATCCTAATACTAGTAGCTAGGTGGGGCAGTGTTCTAAATTATATTAAGACAACCATCTCTCTGCACCATTCTTTTCATGGATATTTTTCATTGAAACGTATTAATGCCATGAAAGAAAATGAAGCACACATTAACTACATCTACATGCATGGTGTACATCTATTATATTCAAAGAATTTAACATGATTTAACTTTTACTAGTATATGCTGGCATTAATAACTCAATCATTACATCAATCCAAAATAAAGCAAAATTTAACTTTTGCAAACTTACCCATCTAGTGGTAGAGGAGGAAAACAACATGTCATCAAGTACCATGATGGCTTCAATACACGACCACTTAAACTTATTACAACAGCTCCAGGACCACCAACCCATGCCAGACACAATGACAGAAAATTATAAATGACCCAAGCTTCATAGCTAAAAGAAATCATAAAATTAATGGTTAGATATTTGATCCATAACCATAACCAAACGGACAATGATATTAAATTGTTTTTACTACTTAAATGAAGCCATGAGAATGGAAATGATCACATTTCATTCTTATTCAATTTTTTTTATTACATATAACTTCACTACACTATGAACTTTTTGGAGAAAGGAGCATTCAAGAAGGAAACATGTGATGGCAATTAAAGATATCCAACACTACCAGAAAAAGGATGACCAAGAAGCTGTTAAACACATGATTCGATGTTGAAGAAAAACTAAAAAAGTTTATACTCTTTCATTTTACAAAGACTGTGCCCACCCCAATAAAAAAGTTTTCACACTTTTTGGTAGGCATTAGTAATCGTCCTCAAATAGACCTCACACAATGAAATAACGTTGGCTTCCCTACTATGAATGGTTTGAGAGTCAAAACGTTCTCCAAATAAAAGACACAAGAAAAGTAAACGAGTGGATGTGCAACTGCATAGTAGAAATAGACAAAATTCAAAATTTCATAAACAATTTGATTTAGCAAGAACTACTTACACTTCTCGAATCGAATTAAAATAGATTGAACTCGAAGGTAAAACAAGAGACAAGAAGGACATCAGTGCATATACCTGTGATGCAAGGAAGCAATTTTAGGATTTACTAATAATGTAATGCAACAAGGAAACAAAAAGGAGAAGAAAGAAAGAACACAAACACAGGTTTTACTTAGACAGTACATATAAAGAAGCACCATATGGCATATATTGAGAATAAACAACAGTAAATGTAAAAAATTTGGAGCCAAGAGATGGCGTGAAAAGGAGAGATGAATCAGTAGCATATTATGCAAACAATAGTGGTTAGTCAGTCAGATGTATTTTTGTTGTCCCGGTTAACCACTCGTAATCTAAGAACAAAATGTATAAATGGTTTCCAACTCTCCATACTTGAACATAAGTTCCAACTTCTTCTTCACCAAAAACCCTTTACAAACTTACTATAGCTTTTGAGAAGATGTGAGAGTGCTAGTATGGTATTCTATGGGTTATATGTGGGGGATTAGTAGTATATTAGTTAGGGGCATAGTGGTAATTAGTTAGGAGTGTCTTGGTTATAAATAAGGAGTGTTAGGCACCTAAGAGAAGGGGGATCATTTTAGCAGAATAGTCCATTGTGGGAATCGGGAGAGAGATAGCCCTCTCGAAAGGCTATCGTTGTATTGTAGCTTCCTTTGATATTGCAATATATTAGTATCTTGTGTTTTTTGAGTTTGGGTTCCTAATAGAAGACTCTAGAAAAGGCTGGCAACAACATTCCCACCCATGGCAAGTTCCAAGCAGCTATTTTGAGCTCCAACAACCTCTTTCAGCATGTAGTAATCCTGAAAAACTTAGTGCAGGGGTAGCAATAGTTTGATAGATTCCCAAAAAATGGATTAAAGTTTAGAAGGGAGGGGGCAGGGACAATAAATCAACCCGATCCTACAACCAAGGCCTTGTAAGCACACCCTCCAGTTGGTATTTGTAAGGAAACAAGAGAAGTTACAAAAATCTATATGAAAAACACTCCAATTTGAGGCAATGAACTAATTGTCCCAGAAAAGGAAGTCTTCCCTTCTTAAATTTCAAATAATTTCCAATCAATTCCCTCTAGAAGGTTGGAATTCCAAAGGTCAAAATATTCGCCGGGCAAGTTTTGCATGGGAAAGCAAAAGTCAACACTTTGGATCACATGCAGAGGTGTTCCTCTTCGTGTTTGGGTCCTCAATGGTGCATCTTGTGAAAAGGAGCTCCGGAGGATATTGATCATTTGTTATGGAGTTGCCAGTTTGTTCAGTTGATTTGGGACCAGTTTTTGGATTTCTTTGGGGTTTCTTTTGTTCGTAATAGGGATTACAGGTCCATGTTGGAGGATTTTGTGTTGTTCCCTCAAGGATAAAGGGAAAGTTCTTTGACAGGCTTTCTTTCTTTTTTTTTTTTTTTTTTTTTTTGGTGTTCTTGTGGTGTGTTTGGCTCGAAAGAAATAGTAGGATCTTTAGAGGGATGGATCGGTTTTGGTATTTTTTTGAGAAAATATTAGATTTAATACCTCCTTGTGGGCGATGACTTCTAAGGCCATTTGTAATTATCAGTTAGGTGTTATTCTTTTGGATTGGAGACCCTTTTTGTAGGTTTGGGCTGTCTTTTTGTATGCCGGGTATATCCTTTCATGTTTTCGCAATGAAAGTTTGGTTTTTTAATCCCAAAATAATAATAATAATAATAAATAAATAAATCTATCAATTCACAGAAACTGACGAAAGGCTTTGAAGGCATTTCAATATAAAACTCTATCTTTACTCGGGGAGCACTAAACATCGAATATCTTTAAGAGATGGGTCCAGCAACCATAAATAAATGGATGGTGAATAAACAAGTGGTTGATTTCCTCACCACCTATCCTGCATTTGAAACACATTATAGGAAAAAGGGTCATTGAGGTTTCCACTTGTTAATCCAGTGTATTAATATTCTAAGGAACTAGGAATGAAGGGAAATTTTTTACTCGTGGGGTTTCCCTTTCCAAATCAGATAAGAGTGGTTCTTTTGGGAATTTAGGATAGCCGGCAATAAGACTGAAGGCAAGGAATTTACAAGAGAAAGCTCAAGTTACAAAAACATCTTGCTGACATTTGAGGAACAATCAACCAATCATTCAAAACAAAACCAACTCTTTTGTTAATTTCCGCATCAAACAATTTTCGCCATTGAAACTTTTGTTCGGAGTTAGAAGGTAAAAATTCCGGGAACTTGGAAGGCGTCCCCAAGGAAGAAGCCTGGTGAGATATTATCGTCAGTATACAATGTGTTCAGTAACGATGTAAGCTGCAGTATCCATGGATGAAAATTGTTTTCTTATAAAATGAAAATAATAAATTTTCAGTAAATGGGGCAACACGGAAAACGACGAAGAAGAAAAATAAACAGAAAAACGGAAAAACAAGCTTTTACAAAGAAAACGAACTAGAGATTGAACTCCTTTCTCTCTACTTAGGTTTGCTTTTGGGTGATAATCCTAAACAAGTTCCTTCTGGAAATCCGATGGTGATCAATGATTCAGAAAGGTCGTTTCTCTTAGAGGAAGCCTTTCTCCAAAAGGGAAAGATCACCCTTATTTAGACTATTTTGATTTGTATCCCTCTCTATTTCCTTTCCATTTTTTAGACTGCCTGATGATGTAAGCCAATCTAAGAAAAGAAGAAGCTCATGCTTGTAGTGACAGATTTGGCTGGATAAAAACAAATGGGCATTTTGAGGGAAGGAGAACGCATGGGAGGATGTTCATTCTGATGCTCATTTCATTACATCCCTTGGATTTTTTGGCTGCAACTTATTTCCTTTCTGTAATTTTCTCACTTTTTGGCTGTGGTTGCCCCTTGTTGTTGCCATGGTTTTGTGTGTGGCTTTTATCATATTTCTTGTATGTTCATTCTGATGCTCATTTCATTACATCCCTTGGGATTTTCAGCTGCAACTTGTTTCCTTCCTGCAATTTTCTCACTTTTTGGCTGTGGTTGCCCCTTATTGCTGTCATGGTTCTGTGTGTGGCTTTTATTGTGTTTCTTGCATTTTCCTTAATGAATATAGTGTCAGTATCAATAATAACAATAAAAATAATACTAACTTCAATAAATCATTTCTTATCTCTAAAAAAATTGCTATTGTTAGTACACCGACCAATGAGATTAGATCCATATTTTCTCTTTATAATTAAGTGTCATAGAGATTTTTCTTCTCTGGGAAATCTCCACTTGAAAAGAGCATCATTTTCTTTTCAAATATTTCATATGCCTGGACATCCTTTAACCAGGGTCAAGGAGACTTAATCCTAGCTACCTAAATTGTGCTTGTGCCCTCTCTCAATCTTCGAACCCTCCCAATTGACATCTCTCTAGAATTTCTCCAAGATTTATGATGCTTATATGGAATTTGGTAAGAAAGAAAGTACGTAAGAATGATGGCTAGAACATCTAGAGAAAAAGCCACACAAACTGCCCTCCCCCACTTTGGAAACTTATACTCAACTTTCTCTGTGTCAAAAGTTAGACTCTTGGGATTTTCCAACAAGAAGATGCAACTGAGACTTCCTCCTCGGATAAATAAGAATGCATATGAGGTAACAACAA
The DNA here is from genome assembly GCA_033996785.1 of Trichosanthes truncata. Lineage (NCBI taxonomy): Eukaryota > Viridiplantae > Streptophyta > Magnoliopsida > Cucurbitales > Cucurbitaceae > Trichosanthes > Trichosanthes truncata. Next base: position 36,409,433 of record JAWPNB010000004.1, on the reverse strand, counting down.
GAAAAACAAACAACAAACGACCACGTACTTATGAATTGTCATTAAATCAAGAAATTCAAGCTTGAAACATGCATATCATCTACGATATAAAGGAGAATAATATGTAGTTGTGCATAAATCAGAGATACATGGTATTCAGACATGAAAATGCCAATAAGAAAACTTCGAAAACAAACCACACCCAAACAAAGCCGAGGGATATTTTATAAAGTAAAAAATGAAACGTGGGAAATGAACACTAACCGGGACCATAAAGATGATTCGCACGATATATCTCTGATAAGTAGGTTCCGTATAGTTCAAAAGATGCCGGTAAATATGAAAGATCGCCAGAGCAATGGCTCCAACCGTGCAAAAAAACGCAATAATACTGTAGTAGATAGGAACCACTTCCCCCATTCTGAAAACTGACCACCAAGGTGTATGCACAAATTATCAACGGGATCAAAATCAGTAGTAAAGATAAATTATCAACAATAAGACACATTAAACAGGAAAAAAAAAAAAAAAAGAGAACACTCCGCTTGCCTGTTGCTGCTTCAGAAGCCTGATCTCAAAAACAAGGAGAAGATTGACAGAAACCCTAGTCTGCCACCAAATGAAGAATTAATTGGAGGCAGACCCCAAATAGAAATCGTCAAACGACTTCGGCTACTGAACACTCAGTGCATTTCGCATAGCATTGAAAAACTAACAGAATTTCACAAACGAATTGAATGAGAACTCGTACGAAACACCATAATTGAAATTTTTCAGAAATTAAGAAATCGATAGAGCATCGTCACCTTTTCTGGAGATTGGAAAGTAATAATCTATAGCAGGCGGATCTGGCGGTGGAAGTGAAATGGAAAAGGAAACAAGAAAGTGTTGGAATTGAAACGAAGAAGATGAGGAGAAAGCTGAGCTGGAAACGAACAATGGCGGCTTCGAGTCTCGCGGAAGAACAGCCGAATACCTTTGCAAATTCAAAAGTAAAAATAAAAATAGTTGAATGTTTTGTGTTTTTTCTTTTTTTTTTTTTCTCTTCTTTTTTTGTTGGGCAAAATGCACTTTTGGTCCCCCAGATTTGGGGTTGATGCCTATTTGGTCCCTAAAGTTTGAAAATATACACTTTAGTCTCCCAGGTTTAGAAAACCATTCTAAATGGTCCTTGACTTAACTTTAACCTAACGGAATGGTGATTGGACCGTTATGTGATGACGTGGACGAGATGACAATGCAATATTTGCTGACGTGGATGGAATGACATATTTATCTCATTTATTACTTGGAAAATTAATGAAAAAATCAATTAAATAAGTAAATTATTATGTTAATTTTTAAATAGTTTTAAAATACTAAAGGATTGTGCCCTAATACTTGTCGATTTCTTCTTTCCCAATTTTGTTGATTTCATGAAATTCCCCTGCCGTCCACTCACCTGTATTTCGCAGCCCCTCACCGTCCAACATTCCTTCATCGTCGCATCCTCTCGCCGTCCAACATTCCTTCATCTTTGCGGCCTCACCGTCCAGCAGCCCCTCGTCGTCACAGCCCCACTCCATCACAGCCCCTCACCGTTACAGCCAATCACAGTCGCAGCCCATCGCCACTCGCCAATTTTGTCGATTTCTTCTTCTCCAATTTTGTCGATTTCTTCTACCGTCCAACCGGCACTCGCCGTCCAGCAGTCTGTCGCCGCCGATTTCTTTTACTAATATTTCTCTGTTTTATTGATTTCATCTTCTCTGTTTTGTAATATGTGAGCACGAGGGGCTGCTGGACGGCAAGGGGCTTCTGGACGACGAGAGGTTGCGACGACGAGTGGCTGTTGGACGACGAGAGGCTGCGACGACGAGTGGCTGTTGGACAATGAGGGGCTGCGACGATGAAGGACTGTTGGATGGCAGGGGAATTTCATCTTCTGTGCTTCGTTTGCTGTGATGCAGAAGAAATCAACAAAAGTGGGGAAGAAGAAATCGACAAGTATTAGGGCACAATGCTTTAGTATTTTTAAACTATTTAAAAATTAACATAATAATTTACTTCTTTAATTGATTTTTTCATTAATTTTCCAAGTAATCACATGAGATAAATATGTCATTCCATCCACGTCAGCAAATATTGCATTGTCATCTCGTCCACGTCATCACATAACAGTCCAATCACCATTCCGTTAGGTTAAAGTTAAGTCAAGGACCATTTAGAATGGTTTTCCAAACCTGGGGGACTAAAGTGTATCTTTTCAAACTTCAGTGACCAAATAGACATAAACTCCAAACCTGGAGGACCAAAAGTGCATTTTGCCCTTTTTTTTTGTTTGAAACTGGGTTGTTTGGGGCAAGGATTATAATAACCTGTGTTATAATAACCTGTGGAATACTCTGCACCCCAAACACAGACTATTATAACCTCAGACTAAACAACTATGCATTTTAAATAATATTATATTATTTCACAGACTATTATAACCCACAGACTATTATAACCCCCTGTTATTATAACCCACTCAGTGCCCCAAACAGCCCCTAAATGTTTGAGAAAATTGCAAAAGCTACCATGAACTACAACGATTGTTACAATCCTCTTCCAAAACTTAACGAAAATTTTCAAAATGTGCAAGCTGTCCTAACATGAGGGTAAAGTATGTATCATCAACCAAAATGTTAGAGATTGATATCACGATCATATACCCCCCGGAAAAGAATTTGAAATAAACAAAAGAATATTGCTGAAAGTCGAATTTTATTTGGCTCTGATACCAATTGCTCGATCGCGTTAATCGGCAAAAGAGAATTAGGATCGCTTTTGCTTACAAAGGGTTTTTGGGAATGGGAAGTAGGAAGGCTGAGTAAATATTTAGCAAGTGAAGCTCGCAAATATTTCTCGATGACCTTTCCTTTACAACTCGGAAGTCTTTTATAGACTCCGGATTTGAAACGGCAATTAAACTAAGCTAACTAAGAGATAAGTTTGAACCGACAGGACATGCCCTGCGTGAACCAAACTTTCTCAATGGAGACAAACTACTTTCTAAAAAGAAATAAAACAAACAACTTTAATAAAGTAGAGGAATCTACTTTATCAAAAGTAATAAAACAAAAACAGTAAACGGCGGAAAGTAAAAAGCAAATAGTAAATTATTACAAAATGACAAAATAAAATGATAAACTTTGAAAAAGTAAAATAAAAACGAATCGTCATCATTCTGGTCCAGTCGTGCTTGTCCTTTCATCTTTAATAAAGTAGCTTTATTAAAGTTATGCGTCAGTCTTTCATTATTGCTTCTGTCTGATATTTCAGATTGTTGAAGAGGCAAGGATACACCGGAGAGCTTACCTACGGTTTCACAGAGCCCACCTGGCGACTTACTACCGGGAACACAACTCCTAAAGATCCGCAGCAGGTCCTCATCTTCAACCTTTGATATCTTCAAGCAATAGTCTTTCACTGAAACAAATAGCAACTCTGAAGAGGCTGATCACGCTATCTTGTTTCCAAGTAGCAACTCTGGAGAGACTTATTACGCCATCTGCTCTGTTGATGCGCTGGCACAATACTGGAAGTGGATGATGATTTTACTATGTTCAATACAGAATCCAGACCTATACAAGAGATTCTGTACATCTGATACTATACATATTATTAATTTACAACACAGATAATCAGGAATTAATTCCCCGATTATAAAAACTAAAAAGAATATACAAAAGATACAAGAAATTGTACAAAGAAAGAATATTTTCTCCCTAATGAAGATGATATTCATGTATGACTATAAGAATGTAGAGGAAAGATGAAAAACATATAGAAAATATAAACAAATATATACATTAGTTTACCCTCGTTTCGGAGTTTTTAAAATACGTAATATATAATAATATACACCAATAGTTTATCCTCGTTTCGGAGGTTTTTATATAAATATATACTTTTTTTTTTTTTTTTTTGAAACAAGATTCACGGAGGCTGTGAATCTAGAAACTGATCATTTAGATCATATGGAGACATCTCTTCATCGTCATCAGCTTCGCTGTGATGAGAAGGAGTTCTGCTTTTCGCTTCTTCCAGAATTCTCTGGTATTCTTCTTCTGAGGTTGCTTGGGCAAGCCTCGAGATTAAATGAGACCGAGTATTCAAAAATTCTGAATTACTCTTTGATTGATCAAGTAGTTCTTGATTGTTTGAGAACCACTCTTTCAATCCTTCTTGAGACAGATGAGAGATATTATATTTATCCCACCATTTAATCTTCACCGTCTTGGCGAGTTCTTTGACATTATCCTTTACTCTAGACTGGAAATTCCAGCTGAGTATCCATGAGACTTTAAAATATAAGCAGAATCGAAATAAATTTGGAAATTCGTTCTTGCCTATATTTTGTTGAAATGAATGGTAAGCTTCTTGAACGTCTACAGGGAATATATCTACTGTGAGTCCAAAAATCTTCCACCAGTTGATGAACCAGTATGGATATTCCATACGGTGAGCTCTCTGGCAAAATTGAATAAACCAGGAGTGATCAAACTTGATATACCATAGGACATAGAACCATGCTTGGACATAGTCTCTATAGGTATATGTCTGGGGTTTGAAGTGTTGAGACAGAGTTCTGGGTGTGAAAATACTCTGATTCCAATGAGTTGGAGTCAGGACTTTGAAGATCTTGAATTTTGAGAACGCGACTTTCTCTGGGTTGTCGCGGTCTGCTATATGAGTTACTTCGACAGACTTTGTGTCTACCAAAATAAACTCATAGAATTTTCTTGTTTTGAAAATCTCCTCCGGCATGAAATAAAAACCGGTAGGGTAATAGTTCTTGATGATGTCCGTAATGGATGCACCATCAGCTTCAGGCTCTATTACTGTTGGTTCAACAGCAATAGGTTTTTGGAAGTAAGCTTTCACCTGAGGTTTAGGTGTAAACCTACTATTTAGATCTACCGCCTGTGAAAAGGTGGTAGGTCGGGATGACGACATGGGTCTGGGAGACGAACTGGATCCCTGTATAGAGGGAGCCGGAACAGATGTTCTTCTAGAACTTTGAGAGAGTGTCGGAGAGACTGGTCGTCTACTCTGACGAGTTAGGTTGGCCGATGGCCTTGGTGGAAGAGTTGAAAACTCCATGGAATCGCGAATCACGATTCCTGAAGAACGTTGCCTAGGCCTGACCACCAGTGTGAAATCAGTGTCTAGGGCATATCGCTCTGCAGTCATCGGACTTGCAGTTTGAGACGAGGTAGAGGCTTTTTCTTTGCCTTTTGAGACAGGGGTTGCAGGGCTCTTGCCCTTTCTACTGGACATTTTCTTTCCTATCAGGTTTGGGAGAGGAAGAAGATGGCAAAGAGGGAGAGATTTTAGAGAGGGTCTTGTTTAGAAACTCTCTTGATAGGTAATCAGCAAGGGGGTTTTGCACTCCTTTTATAGGCAAAACCTCAAAGTCGAAACATGATAAGATTGCTTGCCATCTGGCAAAAATCTGTTTTGAGACTAAATTCTCAACATCTTTTTCTAAAACAAACTTAGATGCTTGAGAATCCGTTTTTATGATAAATCTTTTGTTTATCAAATCTCCCTGAAATTTTTGAACACATAAAACTATGGCCAAAATTTCTTTTTTAATTGTTGAATAATTTTTCTGGGTATCGTTCCATACTCCAGAATAAAATCTCACTATTTGTTCTTGTTTATCCAAACACTGTTTGAGGATTCCTCCATATCCGATGTCGGATGCGTCAGATTCCACTATCAACGATGCTTCTGGATTAACAAGACTTAAACAGGGAATTGTTTTGACTAAATCTTTTATTCTCCTTACAGCTTGCGTATGCTTAGCTGTCCAGAGTTTTGGATTTTTTCTAAGTCTTTGAAACAGTGGTTTGCAAACATTTTGTTTTTGGTTTTCTATTCTTGAAAATTATATTTGCTTCCCTCACAATTTTTGGTGAGCTTTAAACCTTCCTTAAAAACACATTTGAATTCTAAGCCACATTTAAAAAAAAAAATCAAGTTAAAAAAAATTATTTTTTTAGTTTTCAAAATGTGCCTTGGTTTTCTAAAACATTTTTAAAAATTTGGCAATAAAATAAGAAAACTATGGATATAAGTAATGTTTATAAGTTTAATTTTAAAAAAAAAACTAACAATCAAAGCCCCATTTGATAATCATTTGATTCTTGAAAATTAAGCCTATAAATATTACTTTCACATCTTAGTTTTCTTGTTTTATTATCTACTTTTTACATATGTTTTCAAAAACCAGACAAATTTTGAAAACTAAAAAAAAAAAAAATAGTTTTCAAAATTTTGTTTTTGTTTTTTGAATTTAAATATGAATTCAAATGTTTTTTTTAAGAAAGATGAAACTCATTGTAGAGAAATAATTAGAAAACAAACACAATTTTCAAAAACCAAAAATAAAAAATAAAAAACTAAATAGTCATCAAACATGGTCTTAAATATAATTAGTTTGAATAATTATTTTTAGGGTGAGGTGGTGGTGGACAGTGGTAGGCGGCAGAATCTGGTGGTCGCTGGTAGTCGTTGTCGGTAGCTGATGGGTGTTATCTCTGGGGGAAAACAAAGCGCAAGTGCACGCTGTCCAACAAGTAATATATGGAAGTATTCCAAGTATCGAACCCAAGGGAACGGTTAACAAAAAGCTTTTCAGTTTACAACACAAGTGCTTTCAAGTTGCAACTGAAGATAACCAAGTAAATGAAATATTTTGGGGGTTTGTGCAATAAAAACAAAGAAAACTAAATAAAAGATAGGAAAAACAGTAATGAGAAGCAGAGAATTTAAATTTGTTTCAACCATGAGGAAATGCACCCACCATGCGCCCGCAAACTTGCTTAACTAGGTTCGGCTATTTCAGAGATTTTGCCTCTTGCGCCCGCATACTGCCTCTTTCGAGTTCTGTGCGATTCAGACAAAATGCTACTGAAATGTGCCGGCAACCTACCCTAACTGGCACTTAACACCATGAATCGAGTTCAATACCTATTCAGCCCTTTTCTAAGTGCTTTTAGGAGACTAAGCAATTAAACACATATGTCTATGACTAATTTTAACTTAGATAAATAAGGAACACAACTCAATGATTCTAAAGGTTTTTGTCCTATATCTAGGTACAAAAAGTGAAGTTCTATGTCTAGACTATTCTCCTAGATTGCTTTTATCAAAATGCATGCTTGATCCAACCTTTTCAGTATTAAATCTCACACAAACTATGCTAACTCAAATGATCAGTTTAAGCTAACAATGAAACTTAAACTCAATAAAAGCAAACGATGCTAAATGTTAAGCAAAGTTACTTGAATCACATGACAGGGCTTATCTCCTTTTTAGGGTATCCACTTCATTGAATCTCTTCCAAGTACTCATCGAAAAGAAAACTAAAGTGCAGAAAATAAAAAGAAAACTTGAATAAGAAAAGATAAACTTCATTGAATTAATCATGTGAAATTGGAATAAAGCTTGAATTACAATTTGAAGAATTGAAATGTAAATAAGAACAGAAACTTACAACTTAAATGAAAGCGATAAAGAATCCGAAGTTTGTTCATTCTTTTTGACTTTGTTCAACCTCTTTCGAGGAGAACAAGTGCTTGCACTCCATTCTTTCGAAGCTCATGTCCGAATGAAGTATGAACAGAACTTGGGGGAGACTCGGTATGACGGTTGAAAGAAAAACTACAGAATTTGGGGTAGAAGATAGAAATCCGAGCTCCCCTTGGAATTGCTGCTGAGATCAATGTGGAGAGGTTTGACCGATTATATTCCTTGATCCTCAGAGATTTGATTGAGAATATTTGATTTTATCTGCAAATCTCGCGAATCTGGGAAAATCTGCCGAAAAGGTCCAGATGCGGCCGCATAATTGAACGCAATTGTGTTGTTGTCGAAATGGCCTAAATGCGACCGCATAGTTGGGCGCATTTTGAGCTTTTCCTGCAACAGTTGGAATTTGGCTTATGCTCTCAATTGCTGGCGCATCCTGGTCGCATATCTCTTGCATCATCTTTCTTTTGCCTCAGTTGCTACCATAATGTGGGTGCATTTGGGTCCTTTTGCAGCATCTACACAAAACCAAAAATGACTTCATACACTTTTCTTAACAAAAATGACTCTAAATACACCTAAAAACTTATGTTTATTAAATCACGACTTCAGACACATGCAAAACTTGTTTTTACTTAAATTTGCCTTAAATGACATGAATTATAACATTAAATACTCGCTTACTAAGCAAATAGCTTAGTTTTTAGAGCCAAATAACACTCATAAATGAGCGTTATTAGTAGTAGTATCCGACAGCGGTCGTTGGTGGTTGTCGTAGCGATGGTAAGGTGGCGGTAGACGACGACGGTCTCTAGTGATAGGCAGTAAAATTCGGTTGTTGCCGATATATGTTGCCATCGACAACAATTGTTGGTGATGAGGTGACAGTGGACAGCGGTGGAATTCGATAGTCGTCAGTATTAAAAAAAGACTAAATATACTACAAAACACATATTAAAAAAAAGGGCAAAATACATTTTTGGTCCCTCAGTTTTGCATTTATTTCCCTTTTGGTCCATGAGTTTTAAAATTGAACAAATTTACCCATGAGTTTTGTATTTCGTATCAGTTTTAGTCAATTCGTCAGATTTTCTGTTAATTTTTAACAAAAAACTGACTTGACACTTAAATATTATTAAAAATATATATATTTTTAATTATTAAACTTAATATATGTATATTTGTTATCTTTTTTCTCCCCTTCGCTGCCAGCCTTGCTCTCCAATCGCCAACCGCTGGGGTGTACACGGGTCGGGTTGGGTCGGGTTTGAGGGTTTTTTGGAACTAACCCGAAATTTTGGGTTGGTCGGGTTGGCTACCCGAACAACCCGATCAGCGATTGCAACCCAACCCAACCCAACCCAAAATTTTTGGGTTGGGTTGGGTTGGGTCACCGGGTTGACTTTTTTCTTTTTTTTTATTTATTTATAATTTTCTTAATTATTTGAAATAAACTTTGCTTGAATTAATAACTAAAATCACATAAAATTCAAATATCAAACTTCAAAGTTCATAACATCTTAATATTCATTGCAATCTTAGATGAAAAACATTAAAAGTTCACAAACAATTCATCTATAAGTATATATATTAAAAATAAAAAAAATCAAAATTTGGGTTGGGTTGGGTTGGGTCGGGTCAACCTGAGCCCAAAATGCCCAACCCGAGAACCGACTCGAAAATTCGGTTCTCCAAAATTTTAACCCAACCCAAACCGAAAAAAAACCTAACCCAACCCAACCCTTACAATTTGGGTTGGGTAGTCCGGGTTGCTCGGGTTACCGGATTATTTGTACATCCCTACCAACCGCTGCCTCCCTCCACCTTTAGCCGTCGTTCTCCGATCGCTGACTTTTTTTTTAATACTTTTTTTTCTCTCCAATCTTTCTTGCTGTCCTCTTTCCCTTCCTTTCCTTTCTATTTTTTAAAAACAAAATTCATTTGTTACATTTGCCCATTTAAAAATGTATTTTTCCAATTTTTTATTTTTATTTTTCTCGTTTTCCTTATTCTCTCTCCAATATTTCTTCTTGTCTTCTTTCCATTCCTCTCATTTCTTTTTTTTTTTTTTTTTAACAAAATCCATTTAAAATGAAGGGGAAAGGATTTCGTTTCAACTAATTATTTCCTTTGTTTTAAAAAAAAAATTATTTAAATCAAAACTTATTAGTTTCAACTTATTATTTAAATCCCTCCGTTTCAAGTTAAATAATTTTTTTTAAAAAAAGGTTTGATTTAAATAATAAATATGGAAAAAACAAGGGGGAAACCCTCTTCAATTCGTTTCAAGTCTAAAATGAAGGGGGAATGATTTTGTTTCAACTAATTATTTCATTCGTTTTAAATCCCTCCATTTCAAGTTAAACACTAAACATAAACATTGTTAAGACGAACGGATTTAAAACGTAAACAAATATGCAATTGTTGAAACGAAATGATTTAAAACGGTCTCTAGTGATAGGCGGTGAAATCCAATTGTCGTCGGTATGTATTGTCCTCGACAGTGGTTGTTGGTGATGAGGTGGCAGTGGACGGCGGTGGAATATGATAGTCGTCAGTATTAAAAAAAAGTCTAAATATACTACAAAACACATATTAAAAAAAATACTAAAAATCAACATGGAATATAACCAAGGTTTAAAATGTCAATGTCGATGGAAATGTCGAAGTCTCAATTTTATGAAAATGTCGATGGAAATATCGATAAAATGTTGATGTCGATGGATATTTCTGGAAAAATTTTAAAAACAAAAAATTCAAAAATAATATTTAAATTAATAAATAAACATTTTACACTTTTTAAATGAGATAAAAGACTTGTTAGAATATTATATTCACTTTAAGTTACATTTCTTGCTATTTTTTAATATTTAATCAATTTTGTATGGTATAATAGAAATGTTGATTCTCCTTATGTCGATGTCGAACCAGTAGACATGTAAAAATGTCGACGGAAATTTAATACTATGAATATAACTGAATTTCATTGAATCTATAATTTTCAAATTTCTACTTTTAAATCACCAAATTTAGATAGTGCTCAAAAGAAACACGTTTTTCAAGGTTGGATACTTAGGGCATGTTTGGGAGTGATTTTGGAATGCCCAAAATCACTTTTGACATGCCCAAAATCAATTCTCCTTCAAAATTGTGATGTTTGGCAATCATAAAAAAGTGATTTTGGAAACATCCAAAATCACTTTAAGTGATTCCCCGTCAATCACTTGGGAGGTGATTCCCAAGTGATTTTGTCTTCAAGATGACTATAATTTCATATTTTAAAAAAAAATCCTACTTTTTGTGACGGGTAAAAACTGTCATATTTTATAAAAATTCATTAATTTCTATCAAAAAACATGTATTTTCAAAACCGTCACCATTGAAGTCATCCATAATTATTTAAAAAATGTCAATTTTTCTCTCTCTAAAGTTTTTATAATGTATATGTCTTACTTTATTATCTTTTTAACATTTTTATTCATTTTCTCACTTTTTTCTCTCCAATGGTTTTAACTCTCTTCTCTCTAAATAACTTTTTTTTATCTCTGAATTTTTTAGTTCATCTCTCTATAATTTTTGTATCTTTATAATTTTTTTTTTATTTCTAATCTTTTACCTCTTGCTATAACTTTTTGCTCTTGAGATTTTGTTGTCTCTGACTTTGAACTTTTTTTTCCCATTAAAGTTTTTCTCCCTAAAATTTTTATCATTCTCTTCAAATTCTTTTGTATATCTCTCTAAATTTGTTTCTCTATCTTTCGATTTTTTCGCTTTTTATTAAATTTATCTCTCTAAATTTTTGTCCATCTCTCTAAAATTTCTATCCCTCCATGTCTTTAACATTTTTTTTTCTTTGAAACTTTAATTTTCTCTAGCTTTATTTTTTTATCTCTTAATTTTTTAGTTCTCTCGGTATAACTTTTGTCTACCACATTCTATTTTTTTTTTTTATTTCAAATGTAATACTCTTTTTAGTAATTTGATGATTCTAAAATCACTTTTGAAAATAAACATTAATCGTTTAAAAAAATACTTTTAATTAAACTTAAATCACTTTTACAAGAGTGGAACCAAATATTAAAATGATTTATAACTAAAAATTTTACAAAATTAATTATAATTAAATCACTTATCTTAAAACTGTCCATAATCATTGAAAGTCACTTCTAATTGTATAAACCACTATTAAAAGTGTAGAACAAAACATTAAAATGATTATATAAAAATCACTTTTCATAAATTAATTATAAATAAGTTAATTGTACTAATATCACTATTTCTAAAATCATTTCTTAAACATGTCCTTATAAATCAAACCCTAATTTTCTACGTGTCACCCTTTCATTGGCACCTTGCAGATTCCAAGTGACAAACACGGTGAAAGTACTGTTTCTCCTTAAAAATCAACACGTGGCACTCATCCATTGGCCAAGCCCACAGATTCTCCGACATGGTTAAGCGATAATCGGGTGTGACGCGTCCACCGTAATCTCACCTACACCAGTTCTAAAGAAAAAAAAAGGAAAAAGGAAAAACCAAAAAAGACTTCTGTAGGGTTTAATACTGGCGCTTTCGCCTTTCACTCTCTCTCTTTCGCAGAAGCCGTGCTAACGCGCGAAGGCTCTGCAAATTAATCTCCTTTCTTCCCAATCCCCGAATCCTTCGCCCACTCGAAGAATTTTCACGATTTTGTTTCTCGAAAGCCGGCATAGAAACGGAGGGGTGTTTCGATCTCTTTGGAATCGCGTGTTTTGGAAAGGTTTCCGAATGGCGGACGGGGTTGTTTTCAAACCGGAGCTTGATGATAATCAGTCGGATTGTCCCGGGACATCGACTGATTTAGTGTTTTCTCTGTTTCAGAAGAGGATTGATTATGTTCCAGCTAGGAGGACTTTCAAGGGGTTTGATAACGGCGGCGGCGATTTTGAACTCACGACGCTAAACCCCAATAGCTCGTTTGCTCAGAAATCTGGTTCTAATGTGGATCATTCAGCTCCGAAGGGGAAGAAATTGGATGGGTCTGAGCTTTTGGAGAATGGGTTGGACCCCGAGCTCAGTTTCGAGATCACCTTTCGCCGAATTGTAAGTAGCTCAATGATTTTTGTTGAGTTTGCGTCATTATGCGTTGGTTTTAAAACTTTATTTGAGTGTTTGTTTGATTGATGGGTACCCATGTATTTTAATTATGTCAGTCTTTGGTTTGGAGCCAGATTTGATGTGGCCATTCTCTTTTCTTTTCGTTGTTACTCTCTACTCTGTGCAGTGGCTTCACGCTCTGTCTATTTGTAGTTTAGAGGGTATCTTCGGAGTTCTTGAGAACTAGTGTTTTGAATCTTGTGCTCGTTTTAGTGCTAATTTGAGGCAAATTGGTTTTGTTATTGCCTCGCTTTACTTAGCACCTAACCTTGCCGATTACTCTCTATGATCTATTCCTTTTATATTCTTCGTATATGTACTTCTTACCAGAATTATTTACTTTCGCCTTTTATCCCAAGAAAACGTTATCATACATGCTATATTTCAAGTTTAATTTGTATACTTTTTCATAAATAGTTGAGGAATTCTTTGTGTTTCCTCCAGATGGCCTCTGGTCCAGACCATTGTAATTATCAGTTGACTTTCTATTGCTCGTCTTTTAAATGTTACATTTTCACATTGCTCGTTTTATAAATACATTTTTGGACCTTTGATCTCTAGGAATATGTCTCTTAAATTTCTAAATGCTATTCTTTTGTTTTATATTTCGTGCCTAATAAAGGTGAATGTTCTTTACTTCGATTAATTAGGTGGCTCGCGATTCTTTATTGCCTGGCATGTTATTTTCTCGAAGTCTGAGTATCAATTTTTTTTCTTCGAAAATCAAACTTAAAGACTATGGGGTTACCTTTCGCAGGGTGCAGGTTTGCAAAATCTTGGGAACACCTGTTTTCTCAACTCAGTGTTGCAGTGTTTGACATATACAGAGCCTCTGGCTGCATATCTTCAAAGCGGGAAGCATCAAAATTCTTGTATGTTACTCTGCTTATACCTTTTGCTAAGATTTCAGACACAATGAATTTAAATCTGATATATATTTTAGCAAATTTGGCAATGTCATTTTGTATTTTACCCAGTGATTTCAAGGTGACCCCGGGCGCTCGCCTTAGGCGAGAGGCGAGGCGTGTAGAGCAATATGCGCCTCATACATTGCCCAGGCAGGCGATTTCAATTAGGCGACCGCCTGACTGCGCCTAATGGCGCATGGCCTCGCCTTCACCATTGTCGAAGGCGAGCGCCTGATTCGTTTAAGCAGGTTCTTTTTTTTTTTTTTTGGTTAAAATAGAAATTAGAAACATTCCTTTACTTAATACCCACGATAACCTAAAAATTAGCCCACAAGAAAAGCCCATGAAAGCTAGCAGACAAGGTCGCTTCGCATTTCTTCATCATGGAAGAAATTGGCTGTGTTCTTCATCTATTACAAAAAACAGCTTTGCTTTTCTTCTTATCGGCTGGTTCTGAGAGTGGGTAAGAGTGTTTCTTCTTAAAAAATCATCATTCTTCATCAGCTGCTTGTTTCTTCTCCATCGGGTTAGCAGTAGCTGTACTGTACTTATTTCATTCTCTTCTTCATCGGGTATTTTCAAACTTCAACCGTTTCTTTCTTCTACTTCAATCATCGGCTGCTTCTTCTTCTTCTTCTTCAATCTTCGGCTTCTCCTTGGATTATTATTCTGCTCCGGCAATTCTCCTTGGCTGGGTATCCTCCATTTCGTGAGGTGAAGTGAGAATTTAAATTTGTTTTTTTTTCCTAAGTTTGACATTTATGTATTCCAATTCCATTAGTAATTTAGAACCATTCAAATATAAATTATATTATTATATTAATTATTTTGACATTTGATTGATGTTTTAGTCTTTTAGACTAGTTTTACTTTTATTATTTTTGGTTCATTGATTCATTCTTAATGACTTGATCATGTTTGGAACTACTAAAACTTGATTATTATTGGAACTACTAATCTTTTAAGGCTTTGACATTTTATGTGACTATATTTACTATATAAATTTATGCTCTATATATTATTTATTTATATATTTATTTATTGTGCCTCGCTTCACTCGGGCGACGCCTTTTTGTCGCCTCTCTCCTTCAGGCGATCAAGGGGCATGTCGCCTTGAGGTGCGCCTTGCGCTTTGAAAACACTGATTTTACCACAATCCCAATGTGAAATAGTTTTGACTTTCCTCCATCAAAATTTTATATATATTTTATAAAAGTTCTATTCTATTTTGAACAGGAAGTATACGTTAATGCCTGTTTTTCTGACTAATGGCTTATGAGGTCTATTATGTATATATATTTATACTAATTAAAAATCATGGGCAGCATATAATTATATCTTGTTGGGAAATTATTATTTTTAACACTTGTTTTTTGGGATTTTATATATTTGGAGTTGAATTCCCATTTTTATTAGAATTTTATTTCATGTTTTTAAATTTCAGTACAACAAATGTGGGTGGAGATTTGAACATCTAATTGTAAGGAAAGGAGTAGATGCCTTAACTGCTAATTTATGCTCATGTTGACAATTCATGCTTTTAAATTTATGCTTAGGTTGTATTCTTCAATTCAATTTAGATTTCAAAAATGAATCGAGTTCCCAATTTTATTGAGCTGGTATGATGTATTCTGAGTTTGCTAGCATCTAAAATCTACAAGCAGAAGTACAGATAATACAACCTGTCATTTTATGCAAAATTAGGACACAGGCGCATTGTAGGAATTGGATCGCAAGCAAATATGCTCATGTTTGTTTTAATGTCTGCATTAGGATTTTTATGCTTGGTCTTGTCTAATTCAGTTTCCTAATTTGTGAAGGCCATGTAGCTGGATTCTGTGCCCTATGTGCCATCCAGAAGCATGTCAGCCGTGCTTTGCAGTCAAGTGGGAGAATATTAGCACCAAAGGATCTTGTTTCTAATTTGCGATGTATCCTTATAATCCACTATAGTCATTGTTATTCTTTAATGTTTTATTAGAGATTCTTGGAAAATGGATAACTGTTATGTAGTATAAACGCTATCAACAACAGTCAACAATTAGGGCAAAAAGTTTACGAGGAACTTTTGTTATGTTTGCTTCTTATCGGGTAACAAATTTATTCGTAGAGAAAAGATGGTCTGAGAATGTTTGCTAATTGATCTTTTTGTCATCTTATTTTAATTTTGAATGGGAACAAAATTTATTAGAACAGAAACCTCATGATGTTTATATCAATATTTATTTATTTTCTGCTCATGAAAACAAGTCATCTATTTCTTATTGTTGGAAGACCAGAGCAAACAACATTCTAGATTAGAATTTGATTATTTCTTTTTCATCCCTTCTTTTAGTGTGGGGGGTGGGTAAGAGACGAGAAAGAGTCAAATGGTGTGGATTGTTCAATTCTTAACCATGCTCTTAGGTATATCTCGTAACTTCAGAAATGCTAGACAAGAAGATGCTCATGAGTACATGGTAAACTTGCTTGAATCAATGCATAGGTGTTGCTTGCCTTTAGGCCTGCCAAGTGAATCTCCTAGTGCCTATGAGAAGAGTTTGGTGCACAAGATTTTTGGTGGTCGCCTCCGAAGTCAGGTAACCTCTTATTTAGGATCAGCAGATCAGGCACAACTTGAAATTGTGGAAAAAAGAATAACGTCTAGAGGTGGCATTGTCCTCTATGTAAATTCTTCTGTTGACATGTAATGCCTGTACTTCATTTCAGGTCAAATGCATGCAATGTTCTTTTTGCTCCAACAAATTTGATCCATTTTTAGATCTAAGTCTGGACATAGTGAAGGCTGATTCTATTTATAAAGCATTTAAAAACTTCACTACTCCTGAGCTGTTGGATGGAGGGGAAAGGCAGTATCAATGTCAACGATGCAAGCAAAAAGTTAAGGCTCTTAAGCAGTTCACAGTTCACAAGGCGCCTTATGTCTTAACTATTCATCTCAAGCGATTCCAGTCATATAATCTTGAAGAAAAGATCCACAAAAAGATTCAATTTGGCCCTACCTTAGATCTGACTCCTTTTGTCAGTGGTTCCAATGCTGTAAGCTTCTCATTCATACACATTTTGTCACATTTGGGTGTTATAGACTTGCTAGTTGTTTATTGTATTGTGCATTATTAGCTTACTAATAATCTGCTGTTGCAAGCTAATCATTCAATTTCCAATAAAAAAAGCTCAATCATTCAATTAGCGTACATGATATTTGTATTTTAATTCCAACTAAACTCAATCTTATATAGATGTTCTCCGACACAGTTCTCTGCAATTTCATGCTCATTTTACAGAAATTTATAATTGTTCTAGGCTTCTAGCTTATTGCTGGATTGCTGCTAGCATAATGCATCTGTAAGCTACATGAAGAGGGATAAAAAAGTTTATGTGGAACTTCTTTGGATAAATCATATAAATGATAAGCGTGTTAGACTCTGGATTATGGAACAGATTGCCTTTCCTATTTGTCTTCTTTCATTATGACAGTGATACTCTTCTGTAAAACTTTGTTTCATGCCTGTTAATCATACATTTCCTATGATGTCTTGGTAGGTATTCCATTTTCTGAGCTTGTTGTAGTGCATTATGGTGTTGTTTTGATGATCAAATATTTATATGGCTATATTGTTAACTATGAAAAGAGAACATTAAAGGGTTGTTTGGTGCTGTCATAGTACAATGACTCCAGTAGGTTACCATTGTTTTTGTCTCCTCAAATGTTGGATGTTCTAAAATATAGAATGGTCGTATCCCTTGAACCTGTGCAAATATAGAATACTTGGTTATAATTTGTTTTGGCTTTCAAGATGTAGCTTTATGTGCTTATGCAGTCTTATGGTTTTACTGAGCTTCTTGCATTGCCAGGATGGAGATTTGAAGTACACTCTTTATGGGGTTCTGGTTCATCATGGTGGTAGCACCCGTAGCGGTCATTATTATTGTTATGTTCGAACATCCAGTGGAATGTGGTATGCCCTTGATGACAATCGGGTATGTGATATAAAGTTAATGGTTCTACCTAAGTGAACTGTGTCGTTTTCTTTTCATGGAGATGAAATTTGTATCTCAACTTATCTTACTCTCAATTTAAATTGAATTCATTTGCCTGTCACAGGTTTCACATGTAAGTGACAGGACAGTTTTTGAGCAGCAGGCATACATGTTATTTTATGTACGGGACCGAAGAAAAGTTGTTCCAAAGAAACCCGTTGACGTTGCTTTGAAAGAGAATATGAAAACATCTACCAATTTAAAGAGAACCGATTCCATTGTCAACCGAGGTCTGAAGGACAACTGTGCGCAAAATTGTACATTTGAAAAAAAATTAAATGGCCGTTCCAATGATGAATTGGTAAAAGAGTCAAAAGACTCATCAAACGTAGGTCCATCAAAATCAACAATTTCAAATGAACCATCTGTCGAAATAGAAACTGAACTAGCAAGTAAAGAATGCTCGGTACCGGAGACAGTATCCATGCCGATATCTTCTTCAAAGGTAGTCTCACCACAAAAAACTTTTAACAAGAATATTATTCCAAACTCTAGTCCAGCAGAAGATTTACCATCGTTACCCAGAAGTATGCACAGTAGCTTTCATGCTACTAATTCCCAAAGCTCTTTGGCCAAAGCAGCTGATATAGAAATCAACCATGTTGACAGAGGCATGGGTGTCTCAGTTGCTACTTCTCTCAATCTAATTGATGCCAACACATCTGCCATCCCACAGGCTGTAAGTTGATTCTTTGTTTGCATTTCTTACAGGTTGGAGTATTTGTTGTTACCAATTTGATTTGCAAAAAGACCCTTTTGTTTAGAAGCTTTTGGTTTCACGTGCAGAATGATAATGCTGCTTCAACCCAAGAGTCTAGCTGTAAAACGTTAGAGAAATCTGACCCTGAAATATTACCAAATAAACCAATTTCAGAAAGTAGCAAGGTGCACATTTATATTCCATTGAAATGCCTCAGCCCTTAACACAATGGTAGTTGTCTTGTTTCTTCAACTTATTCTCGTTCATCTTTTTCCCAGGTTGGCGTTTCAAATCCAATTTCTGTTGGTAATTTGTCTTCCGGGGATGCTTCTAATCGTAAAAAGATGATGCCCGATGAGTCAAATAAAATATCAAGTTCAACTATGATAGAGGGATCTTTGCTCTCAAAAACTCTTGATTCAAAGCATGGCAGAAGCTTGAAAAGAAAACATTTGAAGTACCATTTGGGAAGTTTGCATCTCAGCTCAAACATTCTTTTCAAGGCATCTTTAAGCCTGTGTAAGAAGAAGAAACATAGAAGGAAAAAACGCCAATCTGAAGGCTCCAAGAGTCTCACTGAGGAAAGCTTGTTCAGTAGAGATGACAAGTCATCTGATTTTGGTCCATCTACATCTGATAAATCCAAGTCCATTTACTTAGTTTCAACTTGTAAGTCGAGGAAGAAGGCTAAGCATGGTTCTAGAGAAAGTAATTGTAATTCTGCAAGGAATGAGGATCATAAAGTGGAGTCGCTGACTGATATAGTTGATAAAGAAACTGGAAAGAGAAGTACAGAAGCAAGTTCGGTGCTTGCAACAAGGAACAAATTGAACTGTAGCACTGACTCTATCATAGTGGCCAATCACAATGACTCCATTGAAGCGAATTGTTCAAAAGATAGAAAAAGAAGTGCTAATCAAGATGGCGTGCGCTGTGTTCTTACCAATGGTTTTCAAAATACAGTTGGTAAGTAATTTATGCTGCTTTCCTACATTTTTTTGTTATGCTTCAGGTCTGGAAGCATTTTTCTCTGACGCTTGTTATGAACCTGTTTCAATTATCCTTCCTGCTACATGTTAGATGATATGTAAATTCTACATCAGTAGAGATATTCTAACCTTAGCTGTGGTAGTATTTCTTATGTTGCAAAACCTTGTAGATCTATCAGAATCGATGTCTTTTAGTCTGGGTCTTAGGATTTCTGTTGTGGACATTGACCTCTTGAAAGGCGTTCTTTAACCATTTTCACATTTTTATTGTCATACATGTGCAATCTCATTTTAAAGTAGCTTATTCAGTTGAGCATTCCCTGGTTTTGATCATTTCCCTTTTGTAGCTTTCCTTTGTTATGATTGAAAGACTGACCTTTGTAAGACCCATTCCCAATATTGCACATATTTTTCTCCAGAAAGGGCTTATTTTGCATTGATTCAGGGCAACCTTATATAGCGTTACTTCTAGTTCTGATGGGAAGATCAAGTGTTGTGCTTTATAATACTATTGATTGCAGATGCTGAAACCTTTTACAACTTATTTATATTTCTAATGAGTGAAAAAATTGTTCTTAATGCAGTCGAGCAGTGGGATGGGATAAACATGGCTTCATCTGAGAATGGGTTCACTGGTATGGAGAATATTAGCATCGGCTATGTTGCTGATGAATGGTGAGTTAAAATTTTCTCATTGACCTTTTCTTATTTACTAATGCTTGTCAGGTGGTAATAATCTGCTCAAGCGGACGAAAGTTATGAGGAAGTTACAAGCTATAGTGTAGCTTTATTTCAATTTTTATCTTGAATGCATATACGGATTTAAATAGTTTCCAAGGGATATCTTTAGCCTGTTTTTATATGACTAATCCAATAGTCTGGTACCATTTCAATGTGGTCGATACGTTTGTTTAGTATTGTGAGTTTGGATCACTTTTCAATGTTCTCATAACCAGATTTACTACTGTTCCTTTTTGTGGTTGTTTTAGATAGAGTAATAGCCCAAAGTGGTCAAACTATAACTCAAAAGATTTCCATTTCCAAAACAAACACACACACAGATAGTATAGATTGATGAGGAGATATTAGTAGAGAGAACCACCATGGGTTGGAGTGGTTGAATAATAAAAGGTTTAGAGGAAATGGGTTCAAGTCATGATGCCTACCTACCTAGAATTTAATATCCTACAAATTACTTTGTCAACCAAATGGAGTAGTTTCAGGCAAATGCTCTGTGAGATAGTTGAGGTGTATGTAAGTTGACCCAAACACTCACAAATATCAAAGAAAAAGAAAGAAGATACTATTAGAGAGAAGTCTGAGTTCCCAACTCTTAATTATGGTGCTTTTTTATGTAGAAAATTGTTAAGAAATGTAAGATATTTTGACATGGTCTCTATATGCCGAATTTTACAGGGATGAAGAATATGATCAAGGGAAGAGGAAGAAGATCCGAGAATTTAAACACTCCTTTGGTGGACCAAATCCTTTCCAAGAGATTGCTACCAAGAAATCACAGTTTAAGAAGCTAAAGCTGGAAAGATCTGGATCTGCAAACGAACCATTTAGGATATGAAGAAAACAGGACGTGCCCACAGGCTGTAAGTTGTCACTTGACCAACTACTTGCGGGCATTTCTAGCAATTTTGATGTAGCATTCTTCTTGGGCTCAAAATTGTCCATTGATTAAGTATTGTCATTTCCCCCTTGGGAAAAGGGAGGATAGAATTTTAGATATTTTATATGAATTTGACTCCCTGTTCCTGAGTAGTTCATAAAAATGAGACGGATAATTGTGTAACCTGGAGATTGTTTTATCAAGAAACAGTATGAGTTTTCTGTTTCCTGTTTTTCCCACTAAACAAACTCTGATAAATTGGAAGCTCAGTTCTCTCTGAGACTGGCTGAAAATGAAGTTTTGTTCTATTGTGAAGTAGATTCTCATGTTGAGTTCGAGTACCTTTGAGTTTGTTCGATTCATAACTTATGAAAGTTTTTTAACTCTTTCTTTGGTCCTCTGGATAGTGGCACAATATGAATTAGGCATGGACTTCTTTGTTTTCACTATTTTGATATTAAATTATAAGTTTAGTCCTAAACTTGTAGGTTCTTGTTTAATAAGTCGTTAGACTTTTTTGTAATTATGATATTGGTTTGATTTTGTTCGATTAGAGTCAGTTTCTATAGTTAATTATTGAACTCCTTTTTTTTGGACTTGTTTTTTGTATGCTTTTGTAAATTCTTTAATTTCTCCATGAAAGCTCGATTTTTTAACAAAAAGAAAATCAAATGTCTCTAGATTTTCAATATTGTGTCTAATAAGGTCTTAAATTTTAAAAATAACTAACAGATTCTTGAGCTTATAATTTTTCTAGCTAATAAGTTTTTAGTTTATTTGACATTTTTTTTAAAAAAATAATGGATGTATTAGATATAAAATTGAGTTGATCTCTAATAGGATCTTAATCTTTAATTTTGTATCAAATAAGTTTGTGAATTTAAAAAAATGTAAAATAGGTCCCGGACTTATCCAATTAAAGTCTAGAGATTTATTACACTTTTCAAAATTTAGAGACTTATTAGAAACAAAGTTAAAAGTTTAGACTCTTTTGAACACTTTCTAAAGTTTAAGGATTTAATTAGACAAAAATTTGAATGTTTATAGACTTCTGAAGGTAATTTATTTATTTGTTGATTAATTGGTGCTTGAACCGACCTGCCTATTATATTTTATGAGTCTTGTTAGGTTGGTTGAGAGTTTGAGAATTTGTTTGAAATGGTTGAGAGTTTGAGAGTTTGAGAATTTCTAA
Source organism: Trichosanthes truncata (assembly GCA_033996785.1). Classification (NCBI taxonomy): domain Eukaryota; kingdom Viridiplantae; phylum Streptophyta; class Magnoliopsida; order Cucurbitales; family Cucurbitaceae; genus Trichosanthes; species Trichosanthes truncata. The sequence continues at coordinate 36,387,307 of JAWPNB010000004.1, read as the reverse complement.
TGAAAGAGGAAATGGTTTGAATGTGCAATTTTGTTTCATTATTTCAATTTTTTTTTACAAAGGTTTGATTGTGCAAGTTGAGTGTAGGTTTTGTTTGTGATATGAAAATAGAAAGTTGAAAACAAGAGATTCAATGATAATTGTCATTAGAGTTGTAGTTTATGTTTTCAGTGTTTTCGGATATGTGTTTGGTAGCAGATTTAAAAATTAGATCTCAACTAACAATTGTCTAAAATGTGTTGGATAATATATTTATAAACCATAAAAATAGTTTAGTAACCAACAAAATATTAGGTTGAATATCAACTATTATTATTAATTAATTTATAAAAATGTTTTATGTAGTAAATTTTATATGAAATATTATATTTATCAAAATTTTCACATTTTTAAATGCAATTCTTCATTTTAGAATTTCAAATTCAAAAGTTGAATACACTAAAAACATAAAAATGTTGTTTTCAGAATTTCTATTACTTTGGATTGCAAAATCCAAAAACATTTTTTAGAAACAAATTTATTAAACGCACATTGGATTCAACGAATCTAATAATATAAAACGGAATCCAGATTGCATACCAAACAACCTTGAAAAATCATTGTTGAACTTTCGTTGCAATATTTGCATCATCAATTGATAAGCATCTAAGCAATAATTTGGATTTTTTTGTCAAAATCAATGTTGAACACAAAAAGAGAAGAATAAAAAATCATGAACTCAGCATACTAACTTGGTTTAATCGACCTTTTCATTTTCAATTTAATCTCCATGGATTCCAATCTACTTAGAAGAACCACATCCCACTTTAAACACATTCATCCTCAATTTATTTTTGTTTCTTTATGATAATAATTTGATAATGTCATAATCTACTCATGTCAAAAAATTTAATTGTCAAATTTGGCAGTAGGTTGCTTTATTGGAGCAATTTATTTATACTTTTGATTTGAAATTGTGTTGTCGAGCTAAAATTCAAATAAGTTGAAATAATTTTGGGAGCAAACAAAATAAAAAATTTGACTTTTAAGTTTCATGATGGGCTCATGGCCCACAATAATAAAAGTATTTTTTTAGACCAATAAAAGTAATTAAGTGTACTCAATTACTCAATTAATATTAAAATGTATCAAAGTAATTATATGTTAAAGTTTATAGCTAATCTATATCATCATTTAAATTATTTAGGCCCCATTTCATAACCATTTGGTTTTTGAAAATTAAGTCTATTAAATGTTACACTTAATAGGCTTAATATAGCTAATCTAAATCATCATTTAATTTATGGGTTTCATTGTTTTGTTATTTACTTTTTACATATGTTTTCAAAAACTAAGTCGAGTTTTAAAAACTAAAAAAATTGGTTTCCAAAAACTTGTTTTTGTTTTGGAATTTGGCTAAGAATTTAGATGTTTTCTTAAAAAATATGAAATCCAATGTAGAAAAATGATGAGAAAACAAGCACAATTTTCAAAAACCAAATGATTATCAAACGGGGCCTTAACAACTCGAAATTAGTCTTGTAACTAGAATTAGTTTGATATGCAATTTAGATTCTGCTTTATATTCTCAGATTCACTAAATTGTAAACTAATAGTTATACAAAATTTATAACCTAAAATGTGTTCATAAATTATTTAATAATAGTTGAAATTCAACCAAAATATTAAGTTGGTAACTACAACTAAAATACCTTTTTAAATTGAGATCCAATTTTTAAATATGTTACCAAACATATTTGAAAACACTGAAAATATGGAATACAATTTTTAATTAATTTTAATTTCGATTTTTTTAGTCCAACAAATGTGAGATTTGAGGATTTGAACCTCTGACCTTATAGAAAAAGTAATTACTGCTGACCCATGCTCAATTTAGCATCTTAATTTTGACTTGATTTCTATAACTTAAAAAGTTTTATTATTACCCTTTATTTCAATGACATGGGAGCTTTACAACTTACAAGTCTACTTGAAAAACATGAACTTAAGACAAGTTTAAAAGTATCATTTTGATTAAAATTAGAAAGTAGATTAAGGCTAATCATATTTTTACGCACAAGCAATCATATCCATTGAAATTTTATGGATTTTTTTTAGAGTATAGTCACAAATAACTAGTAACATTAATTTTATAAGAATAAGGGGAGAACGATATTCGTTAAAAGCATCTTTATATCTTTAAATTTTCGAAGTATATTTCTATCCTTATATTTTAAGGGTAAAACACATAATATACTCAGCATGAAATATCTACTTATTTGCACGTCACAAATAAGATAGATTATAGGTATTTGATCCAACTTATTTGCACCTCACAAGCCTAAAACAATTGGATTTAGAAAACTATGACCTAAAAAGCATTTAACTAACAACCTACTCCAATCATTGAGCCAATCCATAACCACATTTTACAATTTAATATTTGAGTGCTTATTTGGTATCTTGTCCTAATTCAAATGAATTCTATGAATTTTTCATTTGGTGAGCTTGTTTTTAAAAGCAGTATTTAAATTTTAAATTATGTAATTTAGAAATTGAAAATTTTGAAAAAAAAAATATTTACAAGTTTTCAGTGTTTTCACATCCTAAATCAACTACCAAACAGGCAAACACATTAAAAAATAATGAAAACATGAAATACAACTTTATTTTCCATTAAATCTCCTATTTTCAAATTCACACATTTAATCACGCGAATCAATTTTTATTAGAATTTGTCTATCTACTACATGACATCTAAGTGGATGCTATGTAATATTATACTAACTGAAAAAAAACCTTCTTCAGCCTGAGCATAGTTCAACTGTTTAAGGTACACACTCTCGCTCAAGAGATCAATAGTTCGAATCCTTCCACCCCACTTTTTTTTTAATAAGCCAATTCATCTAGGATTTTGCAAGTTTTTACAACATTCCCCTCCAATTTTTCACTAATTTATGACAGAAACAAACAATACAGTACAAGTCAAATGTAACACTTATGAGGTAGATACAACCATATGAAAATTCTTACACAATTTTCACAAGGGACTAGAACATTCACCAAAGCAAGCTTATGATCAAAACGATACTACAAGATATGTAACAGTAAAATGAGCAAAGCATAGGAGGATGCTATGTTTTTCCTTAGACAATAACATCCTCGATTAATTATCACGTAACGCTCGAAAAAATGTAAGAGTCGTAAACGAAAGAACGTTGTAAGATCATGATTCCTTACTTATAGAGGAACTGCCATAAATGTAGGAGCTGAATCCCCAGAAAGTGATAACCAAAGAGAGGATCTTGAAGCCACTCATAGGATCTTTCAAGAATATGACAGCACCAATGCTCGTAATAGGTACCCGAACAGCGTTTAAAACTCCGGCAAGAATGGTTGAAGATAAAAACAGAACTGCAGTTCCTCCCAGCACTCCCAACTGGAAAGAAATTGCACTCCAAATCAGCACAAGCAAATAAGACGACTTGCCACCGACGAATATTGCAGCCTCTGATTTCATGTTCTGAAAATCTTTATTTAGAAGGACTCCGAGAGTGGTGAACAAGAAGGCAAAAAACGAAACCATTACTTGTTGTTCCAACACAACATGGAAAGACTTCCTATCGAGTAGCTTTATGAAAACTAGCTCGGAAAGAGCAAAAATGAGTCCATGAAGAGCAGATCCAAGAATATCCCATACAAAACCCAATATGTATTGTCGATCAGTGATGCCTCCATATCTATCTGAATTTGAATCCAATCCGATCATCACAACAGCAACAGTGATAATGAAGACAGCATTCAGTATCGAAGCATTCAGTCGGTTCTTGGCAAGAAGGTAACCGAATAGTACAGAGAACACGAGAGACGACGATGCCAAGAGTGAAGCGGTAGAAGCAGGGAGGTACGCATAAGCATATGCATACATGAGGTTGTCAGCTGCACTTAAGAAGCCTAGCACAATATAAGAAATGGTGAGCTTCCAATTCAGAGGGGTAGGATGGATTTCAGATAAGAAATACATCGGGAATAACAATAAAGCTGGAATAGGCCAGCCAACGACCGATACCCAGGAAATGATCCACTTGCTCTTCCCACCGTTGTCGTAATAAACACGGGAAAGTATAGATGAAGCAGGGAATGCCAAGAGCATTGCTGCACTGCTTAGAGCAAGAAGAATCCAATGTGAGATTGGTTTTCTTCTGAATGCTTCTGAAGCCATTTGCCTGATGGCTGAGATCCGCTTCCATAACGAAGTTGAAGACTCCTGCAGTGTGTGCTCCGTTACATCCATCGATATGTAAGAGTCATCGTAAGACATGTGTTATCGAGTAATATATTCCGTTTGAATCTCAAAGAGAGATGCAGACCTGGACAAAAGTAGCATAGCTTTTGAATATTAGAAAATTGATGCAGCAGAAGCGTGTAAGAGAGAGGGACACAAAATCCATCTATTCACACACAACATGACACATCCAATCAAAGTCTTCTTGTAAACAATGCAATTGAGTAAAAGATATTGAAGATTTTTATTCCTTTTTTTTCCTTTAAAAAATTATTATCACCACCTCATTATTATTATTTATTTGCAAGTTTGACTTGTACAAAGTCCTGACATGGAGTTTATGAAGAAACTAATAGTAACCAATTATGATTTGACAAACCTTAGAGAAAACTAGAACCTAACTTGATTATTTAATGCTACTTAGACCATAATGGTAATGACCATTAAGAGGAAAAACTAAGAAGGGCTATTCTCAATTACTTTATATATTATTGAGTTTTAACACATCATAAAAAAAATGCAGTCCAACTCTTTCTTGCAAGGAATATCAATCATTATACGTACCATAATATTAAAGTGAACATATGAGAAGCCAATAAAAAAGCTTGTGATTTTCTTAAAAGTACTCCTTCCTGTCTTTAAGAAAGGTTTGTTCTGAGCTTTAACTTAAACTAATATCAGGAGGGGTGGGAAAACCAGTCTGCTAAAATTGTGGTTGATTCACAACCACCGACCACTACAGAGGTTCAATATTTCATTGAAACGCAATTCTTAACAATCTAAAGAGAAGAGTGTGCAATGATTCGATGCAGGAACGAACTCCAAAGAACATAATTTTTTCGGAAAGTGTAACTTCATGAGGTGCAATGGACAAGTGGGAGAAAATTTGAAGTTGAAGTTCAAGCCTTCAAGAAAAAAAAGCCAGGTGCAAAAAAAACCCTCTCATCCACAGGATAACTATATAGAAGCAATTTAGGACTGCTGTATTATGAGAACTCAGATGTTCATCACTTTGAGGTTTCAATTATGGAAGTAACTTCAACATCATGGTCACAGGAAATGGCTATCTGCTGCCTATGAACGGTTCACTCTAAGAGGGATCAAATTCAATGAGGTCGTGCGAGCCTATAAATTTGTAGAACAGTAGAGCTATCACAGCAACTCACAGGATAATTCTGTCAACAGACACTTCAGTCTATGAAAAGGAATTCTACTTTATCGATTGCAACTTATACATGAGGAAATTGCGAATCGCTTTTAGAAGCAGTAAGATAATTAAAGAAAACTCAAAATATTTGATAATATTTCTCCCAAGAATTCCAAACTTTCAAATACCAACTACTTGGGCAATATTTCTCAAGTTTTCAATCCCCCAAAAATCTTCACACACAGTCACACCTCAATGTTCATCAAGTTCAAAACTGGGAAAGACTCCACCTTCACAGTTAACATAATGAAAAAAGTTTCTTTGTTTCTCATTCTTAATTGTTGTAGTCCTTTTTGGTAGGTCAGCTTTGTCTCTGTATGTTATGGGCTAGTTCTTTGTGTGCCCAATTCTTTCATTTGCTCTATGGAAGAATGACTCTTTTTTTTTTCTTTTTTTTTCTCCATAAAATATATGTACAAGTTTTAACCCCAAGAACATTTCAAAGGCAACCTTACACCCATGATTGTAAATCTAACCACCAGAACCATAAAATTTCTATCATTTCTAACTCCCATAACAATTTATAACCAATAAAAAACAACATAACATCCACAAAATGAACTACCAAAACATCAAGATCCTGCCCATCTCTTCCATAGATATAACACACCACCTTAAAAGAAAGGGAAAAAGAAAATCAAATCCATCACCAAACGAAATTCCACAAACAACCCAGAAAATGGCATCCACAGCTATAACAAAATCATAAAGAAAACAAACATCTGGGTCTAAAATAAGAACAACCCAGTTCACCCATTAGCATAATATGCAAGAACAAGACAGGAAAAGAACCTGAGAAATACGAATGCACCTTTGGCTGTTGAGAGTCCTCGTTGAATGCTTGATAGAAGGGCTTTTGGCGGAAGCATTTACTTCTGAAAACTGTGCAATTAAATGCGAAATGAAATGTATAAGTATAACCAAAATTAAGTCACAAACAGAAGACTGAAATATAAAGAAACTTTTTTCGTTGTTTATTAGCAGAAAAGGTGAAGGTAAAGCGTATGTGTGGCTGCAGAGGAATTTTGAGAAGATTCCAAGAAGAATGTCATTTTCACTGAGGACCTCCGTGTTTGCAGCTCAACCCCACAATTGAATTAAGTTGTTTTAGATAATTTTATTAATATTTTATTCCCAACTAATTGAACGTGACAAAACAATGTTTTGAAGAAGTTAGAACTTAGTCCTAAATTATAAGTTTAGTCGTAAATTATTGTGGTTATGTCTAATAGGTCTCTAAAGTTCAAAAAAATATAGGTTAAATTACAAATTTGATCTCTATAGTTTAGAGAAAGTTAGAATTTAGTCATAATTTTAAAAGTTAGAATTCATCGATGTGGTTTGATAAAACCCTCCTAAATAGTCCTTAGGTTTTATCAAAACATAGGGATTATTTATGAAGTTTTATCAAACTATAAAGATGAAATTATAACTTTGAAAATTATAGGGACTAAATTTTAACTTTCTTCAAACTATAGAGACCAAATTTATAATTTAACCAAAAATACATAATAGATACTTGAACTTTCAACTTTTTGTCTAATAGATCCTTGAGCTTTAAAAATGTCAAATAGGTTTTTGAACTTTCACATTTAAGTTTAATAGATCCTTGAAAAATTAAATATATCTTTTTAAAAATCAATGAATTTATTAGACATTAAATTTTATGTATAATAGGACATTAAACTTTCAATTTTGTCTCCAATAGATTTCTAAATTTAAAAAAAATGTCGAATAGGTCAAGGACCTATTAGACACAAAATTGAAAACTTATGAACTTATTAGACACAATATCGAAAGTTTAGGAATTTGTTAGAATTTTTTAAAAGTTTAGGGGCCTATTACTATTAGACACAAAATTGTAGAGATCTATGAGACATTTTTCAAGGTTCAAAGACCTATTTGACACAAGCTTGAAAGTTCAGAAACTAAATTTGTAATTTAATCTAAATTACAAGTTTAATTCTTGAATTTTTACGTTTATGTTTAAAAGGTTATTAAACTTTAAAAAGTGTCTAATAGGTTTCTTAGGCCCTATTTGATAACCATTTGGTTTTTGATTTTTGAAAATCAAGTTTATAAACACTACTTCTACCTATAAATTTTAGGTATGAGTTTCTTTGTTTTGTTATCTAAGAAAACAAGTATAGTAGTTGAATCATGTCTCCCATGAATCATCTTAGAAATCAAGAGGTTAAGTTCGATTGTTGGCTTAAATTTTATTTTAGTCTCTCAAATCTTTAGATGTGTATTCTGGTTTGATGTTTGAAATTTATAAACCAAAATGAAACTTGAATGGAGAAAGTTGAAAAAAACTATTAATATTTGATGATTAACTAACAATGGTGGGCATGATTTATGCAAAAAGCCTAAAGTACCATTTGTGGGGGCATGCTTCATGCTAACAATTCTTCTTCCCCATCAAATTACATTTTATAGTTTTCTCATTATCACCACCATAAAAAATTGAATGTTTATAGTCATATCATAAAAAGTTAATAAGACTATTTAAAAAGTTCCTATACTAATTTTGTCAGCAATGATGATAAAAGTTAAAAGAAAAATTGTGTTAACAATAATGATAAAAGTTAAAGAAAAATATATGGTTTTCAAATTTAAGATAGCATAAACGTTTAAAAGATTTTTTTTTAGTACAACAAATGTAGGGTATGCGAATTTGAATTTTCGACCTCAAAGTCAGTACAATATCAATTATCGTTGAACTATGCTCATGATGACATGTTTGAAACTACTCTTAAAACAAACAAAAAAAAATGATAGTTATAAAACAACAATGTAATTTGTAATTATCCCATTTGTCATATAAACCAAAAATTTACACAACCTCCTCCATCAAAGATTCTATGATTTCTTTCGGAGGAAAATTAACATCCATTTTTTATAACCCAAAATCTATTTATAACTCATTTGGTCAAGACATTTGTATCTCTACTAAAGATTAGAAGTTTGGATCTACTAAAAAAATAAAAGTACATTCATCATCCATATTGTACAACTTTGAGAAGATTTAACAAGAAGAGACTCATTATTGTCATAAATAAATACACACATTTAAAAAGCACTCCACCAGTCCATGGTTCTTCCCAAAATGTTATTATCAAGGAAAATTTTGATAGAAAAGAAGATCACTTCCTAAATTTGGCAATGGAATGACAAGATATCGATAAGATAGTTGGTTTGGTATGCAATTTAGGGCCCGTTTGATAACGTTCCTGTTTCATGTTTCTTGTTCCCGTTTCTCATTTTTCAGAAACAGACATGTTTGATAAACGATCATGTTTCTTGTTTCTTAGTTTTTTAGAAACGTTTCTAAAAAAAATGGCAGATTTTGAGAAACTTCAAAAAGTAGTTTCTCAAATTCTGTTTCTGTTTTTTTTTTTTCCAGTTTTCATGCATGTATTTCTATTTCTATTTTTACTCATCTCTCCCATCTCTCTTCTTTCTCTCTCTTCCATTCTATTTTTTTTTCTTTTAATACTTTTTAACTTTTTTTTTCTTCATTTTTTCTTCTTCTTTGATTTATTTCTTTCTATTCGTTCTCTCTCTTTCATCATAATCTTTTTTCTTTTAATAGTTCATTATCTTTTTTTTTCTTTTTTTTTTTTTTTTTTTTTACTTTTTTCTTTTCGTTTATGTTTTTCTCTTCTCTCTTATTTTCTTATTTTCTTTTACTTTACATTAACGAGCTTATAGTTATTATTTTCTATTTAATTCTCTATTATTTTTTCTTTTGGTACAATTTTATTTTTTTATTAAATAAATAAACTAATAATGTATTTCATGTTTACCATTAAATTTAAAAAATATATATACATTCTCTCTCTTTTTCTGATTTTACTTGCGTGTATTATTGGCTAATGCATTTTTAAAGAAAAATAAAAATAAAGTTTATTATTAAATTAAAGAAATGTGGGTATGTTCGATTTTCTGACCTTAGACAATTTACAAATTCGTCTAATTGAACTAACTCTTGTAAGTCAAAATCGTTCAAGGTGAATTGATTGAAATAAGAAATAACATTGCAAATCAAATTTGAACAAAATTTGAAGGATAACTTTTTTTATTATTATTATTAATTAGGTGTTGGGCCTTAATAAAATATTATAACCTCTTTATAATTGTTTTATTTTTATTTTAATGCATGTTATATGTTTTATTATAGTATATGTACTAAATTTTATTTTTACCAAAAAATAAGAAACAAGAAACAAGAAACAGAAATAGTTATCAAACATGTTTCTGTTTTTAGTTTATAAGAAACAGAAACAGGAAACGAGAAACAGAAACAGGAAACAAGAAACGAGAAACAAGAACGTTATCAAACGGGGCCTTAGATTTTAATTCCCGTTTTCAAATTCACTTAATCAAATAGGCTCAGAAAATAACTGTTAGGTGAATTTATCTTTTAAAACAAATTTTGGATCCCATAATCCAAATGGTAGAAATTTCGATCTCGATTTTAAATTTAGAAAATTGAAAAGACAAAATTACACCAAAAAAGATTAAGAAAAAAAAATATTATTTCATTTTATAAATTTATTTTATTTTTGTTAAAATTAAAACATGTATGACATAATATATTATAAATTATATCATATTATAAAATAATAACTAAAAAAATTATAGCACTAGATAGGTTAATAAATTTATTAATAATATTTGGGACTCAACTAAATATTTAGTTAGCAACAACTAGTTATATTATTTATAAATATATTACTAAATATAATTGAAACTTCTAAAATTGAAATTCAATTTCTAAATATGTTATTAAACACATATTCAAAAACACTAAAAACACATATTGTATCATTATCACTAACCAAATACACCATAAACCATCCAAAAGCATCCCATCATACTTCCTAAAGAGTTGGAGTTCAACATGTTGTTTTTGAAATTCGAACATTTAACCTTTTGGTCAAGAATATATTTCTTAACCAATTAAACTATTTTAAGAGAAAATGTTGAGAATCTATTTAACAAGGAAAGTTGCATTCTTATTTGTAATATCACTGATTCTAAGACCATTGAACACAATGGGAAAAGCAACCACTTTTGATTTAATAAGGTGAGAAGAACAGCACCAGTGCATCAGACAATGAAGACTCACTCTGCAAGCTGCCAATAAACAAGTAGGTAAATAAATTATACAGCCGCCTGTAGTAGGTGGAAAAAAAAACAGACTTCTTCCACTTGCTTTAGCTTTTGATCTTTTCAATCATATCTTTTAAAAGCTTATTGTAATCTTCCTGGCCTTGACTTTTTCTCTCCTATATTATCTATGAAATGAAATCTGTTGATTTCAGATTCAGACAGCTCACCTAGAGGCTAGCCCAAATGATTTCCAGACTTTCAACATTAGTGGTTTAAAAGTAAAAAAAAAAAAAAAAAAAAAAAAAAAAAAAACTATGGAAAGCGAAGGTAAAAAACCTAATGAAGTTTTGGTTTCATTAACAATAAAAACATGTCTTCTGAAGTAACTTTACCTAAAAAGCAACAAGAAACAACAACTGCAATTCAGAAATCTGAACTTTAGGGTCAAATTTATACTAATAATTGACACCCAAAATGGCATAAAGTGCAACTTATCCTATGCTTTCAATTTACAGAGTTTCCATGCAAAATGACGAAAAAGGAGGGGCGGGGTGGGCAATCACTGGGTTATAGATCCAGACAAGTTAAAAGAGAAATTTGTCAAACATATATGGGATCAAGAGATTTATAACCAGTAGATTGAGTGTAGAACAGGAGAGTTAAAGCAGAAATGACTACTGTCTTATCAACAACCACCAGGACAGGCTGAGATTGTGGCGAGAGCCAGCTACAACATCCGAAAATGGCATCTGCAAGCACCCAACAGTTCCAATGAATTAGTGGTCAGTCTAGCAGATCATTCTCGAGGGAGCTACTAAATTGCAAAAGCTCACTAGAAAAAGTAGTACTTGCTTAATTGATTGTAGTAAATAATTCTTTCTTTTTTTAGTTCAACTTCATACTGAGATAGAGATTTGAACCTCTAAGATATAGCTTTAATTAGTTGAACTATATTCAAGTTGGCAATTATACAGTAAATAATTCTTAAAAAATAATAATAGGAAAACCAAGGAAATAAAGCACACATGCAGCATTCTGGGTTTTTTTTTGGGGGGGGGGGGGGGGGGGGGATTGTGTTCAAGATTTATGGAGAAAACTACTTTATTCAGCTACTAACTTTGTGTCAGTTGTCAATGGATGGCAAGTGAAAAAAGGGCAATTTCTTCAGATGTCAGAAAGCATTTTTGACCTCAAGAATCGTGTTACTAATTTGATCTTCTTGACTAAATTGAGAATTAAGCAAATGTAAAATGGACAAGCAAAGCACATACCCAAGGAGACCCCGGCCTTGCCATGATCTGGGTGTCACAGTCAAATTGACCGTAGTACCATGCCTCATAACTACAACAGGTATTGGACGACCTTGATTACTCTGTGCTTCAAAGGCAAGTTTATGCAAGAGATCATCACCGGCCTCAACATTCCCAAATTTAAGAACTTGATCGCCTAGTTGTAATCCATCATCTGCTGCTGGCGATGCATCAGCTATTTCATCAACCAGTGCAAAGGGTATACTCCCATTCGCATCTATGTCCATGGTAGTGGAAGAGTTGCTCTGAGAAATACCATTTGAGGATGCAACGGTTGTGACAGATGACCTTCGGTCATTTGAACCCTCTGTATTCCCTAATAGTTGAATGAAATAGGAAGAATCAGGATTGATCCCCAAATGATTATTCAAATCGCACATACATCTTGAGACAATTTTCAATAGCAAGATATCTGCAGGCGATTCTAGTACAGGATATATATACTTGTGAAATCGACAGGCATGTGATGGCTTTATTATTCTGGTTATCATTATTGTTATTATTATTATTATTATTATTATTATTTTGTTTTATAAGTAACAAAATTCTTGAAAAGGCATACCGTGAACGTGAGGGAAGATCAAAGTTCTCCCACAAAGCCAAGTAGGCAACACAGAGGTACCCAATTCGCAAGAATCAGGGAAAGAAAATAGTCAGAAAAAAAATGTGAGAGAGGACGCACCCACGAATTAGACACTAAGAATCTTGCTACATCCCACACTAATCAAAATCTCTACACCTATCTCAAAAATTCGATCCACACATCCAAAAGAAAAGCTTTGATAGCAATAAACCAAAGAACCTTGGCCAAATCCCTAAATACCAAGAAGAACTATTAGGGTCTATTTGGGGCGCTGAGTGGGTTATGATAGTCTGAGTTATAATAATCTGTGGGTTATAATAGTCTGTAGAGTTAGATAATCTGTGTTTAGGATGCATAGTTATTTAATCTGAGTTATAATAGTCTGTGTTTGGGGTGCAGAGTACTCCACAGACTATTATAACCCATGTCCCAAACAGCCCCTTAGTTTTCACCTACATTGTTTAGTGACATAATGGTGAATGTTTCCCTGTATATATTAGGGCATTTTTCAAATCTCTATAAATAACATTGTAGTCCCTCAACTATTATCATTGATTGCTTACTACATAAACCTAAGCCAAATCTCTTTTCTCCTTAAATATCCTCATTATCCTTCCAGGTCTCTGTTCTCTTTTTCTTATAGTCTCCTCGTCCTCTCTAAATTCTCCAAACAACACTTTCCCCCTCCTGCATCAAAATCATTTTTAGGAGTAACAAACAAAATATCACTTGTTTACTCAGTAGCACTTCATTCTGTTGCATTTGACAAATATAGAACCTTCACAACATTCCCAAGTGGTCAGTCACAGACTCACAGTTTGAAAATAAAATAAACTTCCATATTTCTAAGAATTAACTTCATATAATCTTTAAAACACCTCACCCCACTCACAATCCATGTTTTATTTGTTTTAGTTGTAGGTGTAGTGAGTTCAGTGGGTGCTACCACTAAGAACTAGCAACTTACCGAAAATTTAACCTCCTTCTACAGACTTTTAGGGATTGGCGTCGCTTGTAACAATAACATATAATTATTTAAGGAAATCAGCCAACTGAACGAATTAATTATGACGATCCATTTTAACCCCTTGGTCCCCTTTGTAAAACGAAGCAGAATCCAAATTGTATAAGTATTGAACTCTCCCTGAATTAGTTAACTATAGAATAGAAATTCTAGTGTAGCTGCAACTGAGGCATGTATTTCATTGCTTGTTTAAAAAAAACTGAGACATGTAACTTGTAAGGACAATCCAAAACTGTCATTCAGTAGCATAACATCTACCTCACAATTACCTGCATCCCTAGAAAGTGACAAACTGGAAGCAGGCTTTGCAGAATGCAAAACTTGTATGTTCTGATTAATCTTTTCTGTGATCTCCGTGTGGTCATTCCTCAGTTCTACAAATAATGGAATAACAGGTCAACACATTGATGTATAATAATTTATGTGAGAAATGATCGACCTTTGAGATGGTAATTGGTGTCTTATCTAATGAACTATGTTCGGATTAACATAAATAGTGAAGATCTTAATCTATGATTTGCATCCCAACATCCAAAATGAAGGATTTTTTTTAAAAAAATATTCATTTATTTATTTTTGGATAAGAAACAGAACGTCCAAAATGAAAAAATAAGTAGACAATGGAATTACAAAGGCATTCAGAAGTAATATCTCACTATGGAAAACAACAGAGAGAAGAATAAATTCCACATTTTGATTCAAATCCTTATAAACCTAAGCAGCAAATCAGAGAAGAACACATTTCCATCTTAGGACGATGCTAAAGACAACTTAAAACTTACATGTATAACAGTATCCAATCACTCTAAGATTAAAGAGACAGTCACTGGGGATTTTGGACCTACTTCATAAATTGTTTTACTCTCAAATATTACTATTAAAACGCTCTTTAACACACCATAACTAAAACTATGTCTATAATGAAAATATTAGCACTCTACCAGTAAGCCGACCACGCTCGGACCGAATAACTGGAATGTCAATATCTGAACGAGGAAACCCCTGCAAAAATGTTATATATAAAAATAGAGAACAAGGTAAGTTCTAAACACACGACATCTAATCAAGGTACTGCAACAATCAATCAAGCTTCTTCTGGACTCAGTTTGACTAAAAACTATTATCACTTCACATCAAAACAAACATTGATCGTATACTTGCAATCCAAGCAAATTCCAAACTCAATCATGCTCAATATTCCAAAGCTTTTAAACATAGTCGCAATAGCAAATGAATTGAGAATAAAACGTAATTGTGGGCTATTAGCTACTCCACAAAATCTCCTTTCATGCTGGAAATGGAAAATTTTCACTTCGGAGTTCAGAAACAAAACCTAATCAGCAAAACAAGAAAACAGAGGAACTGCAATAAATTTCGTTCATTCATGGAAATCGAGGGAAAAGACGCCATTGCAATTTGCAATCACCTCAGAGTCGACGAGATTTCCAGAGAGTCCAGGACCGCCAGGCTGACAAAGGCGAGAAATGATGGCATCCATCTGGGCCTCAATAGCGCTCCTCTTCTGCATCAGATCCATAGTCTCCGATTTCAAATTAGACGCCACCATTTTTCCCGATTGAAAGCTTCTTCTTCGTCGCCGAGCCGGAAGGGAACTGAGAAAGTGTGACGCCGGAGGTTATAAATGTAATAAATGGATGAAAACAAGTGGCAAAGTGAAGGCCATTCTAAGCCCAAAAGAAAACGGCCCAAAAGACACTGTTAAAAGAAAAGCCCAAAAGGAAAAGAGAGAATCCAAAGCCCAAAGTCCAAGGAGTTGAATATATATGGGATTTTTACACAAATAAGGTTTCATTTTCATAAAAACGAAAATTTGTAAAACATTTCAATAATACCCAATGATAAAAGTGTTCAACAAATTAAAGAGTGCCAAAAATTCCCTTTCATAAAATATTTCATTTTAAAGAAAAAAACAGGGGCTAAATTACGACTACAAGTTTATTTCTTAAACTTTTAATTTTGTGTCTAATAGATCTCTGAAGTTTAAAAAATGTTTAATAGGTCTTAAGGCCCCGTTTCATAACCATTTGATTTTTGGTATTTGAAAATTATGATTTTTTTCTCTCACAATTTCTATACAATAATTTTCATCTTTCTTAAGTAAACATTTGAATGCATTAGTTAAATTGAAAAAAAAAATTGTTTTCAAAATTTGGCTTGAATTTTGAAAACATTTGTTAAAAGTAGATAACAAATTAAAGAAACTCATAAGTAGAAGTAGTGTTTACAAGCTTAATTTTCAAAAAGCAAATAGTTATCAAACATGGCCTATACTTTATATTTGTGTATAATAGGTCCCTAAAATGTTGAAATGTGAGGGATTTATTAAACATAAAATTGGACTTATTTGACATTTTCAAAGTTTATGGACCTATTAGACACAAAATCAAAAATTTGAGGACTTATTTGATATTTTTAAAGTTAAAAAATCTATTAGATACAAATATTTGAAAATTTATGAACTAAACTTGTAATTTAAAAAAAAATAAATAAAACTAACTAAGAGAGAGAGATAAACATATTAGTTTAAAACATTGCAAATACACACAAACTTGTCTAATAAGCTTACATATTTATCTTTGCATGTCAAAAATATCATGTTGAGCAAAAACAAATGTCTTCCTTTCTTTTCCTTTTGTCTTTTTAAACAAAAATGTCTTCCTTTCCTTTTCAATAATATTGGAATATTAATTTCACTATTTCTCATTTTGCATGTCATGCATTTGTGTACAACTTCTCTCTCATCTTATCTATATTTTAATGTTGGGTGTTTATTGGTTGAAGTACCTTTTAAACTCATTTCAATTGGAGTTATAAATTCTTTCAATTTAAACAACCCTCATTAAATAATAAACCTAACCCAACTCAACCATAAAATATTTACTTGAATTAAGTTAGTTCGAGTTCTTGGAATCACATATCTAAATTTTTGTTAAAAAATAAATAAATACTAACCTCTTAAACATTTATTTTACTATTTTTAAACATAGAATTCAGATTAATAACTCCATGTCAATCCAAATTATGAAAAGTTATACTTCAAAATAAAATTATTTGTAGTTGTTAACGAATAAATAATTTTGAAAGTTATTGAATGAAATAAAATTAAAAACAAACATATGCACATATAATTTTATTATCATAAGTAAATTGCAAATATTTTTTAAAATTAATAATAGATTCAAGTTAGTTTGGTTCAACTCAAAGTAGTATTATACGAACTGATGAATAAACTCGATTCATAAAGTTCTCATTTATCTGACCCAACTCACAAACTCAAACAAGTTTATAACTCAACTCAAATCATATATAATATTTGTTTGGGATGTAGATCGAGTTTTTTGAGTCATTGGTTTTTTTAAACTACGAGTCTATGGATTAACTCGAGGTAAAAAAAAGAGTCATAGATCTTCCACATCTATGTTCATCGAAGACATTATGAACTAAGTTGATGACATTCTAATCAATCTCTTGAAAACTTGTCCCACACGCAGAGGATGCTTCTCAATCTTGATTGCAGCCAACACCCATATTTGATATTTGTTTGTTTGTTTGTTCATAATGTTATGATAAAAACGTGTGTGAGAAAGAGGTGTTCTCAAAAAATGCTATTTTGCTCTTGAGTACACAATCGTGGCATGCAACATAATTTTTTGGGTTGTTTTTGTTTCCAATTTGGATTCAAATCTTTGGGTTGCATTTTTTTTTTCTCGAGTTCAACGTGTGCAGAGGTGGGAGATTCGAACTTCTAATATCTTAGTTGAGAGTATATCCGACCCTTAACTAGTTGAGGTATATTCAGAGTTGGTTTTTGGTTACATCTCAACAAAATGCGACAATAGTTTTAGAAATTTAAAGAAAATATCAATTTTTACCTTGAGGTTGATAGTACCTTAAACTTAAGATTTGAACACTAAATAGTGATTTCTAGGATAGATGTATAATATTTTAACCAGTTGAACTATGTTTCGATTTAATTAGCTTAGATAAGTGTTGTAATATTTACCTTATACTTGAATAAGTATCGTACATTTTACTTTCTAATAAGCTTTTGTAGAAGCAACATTAGAGATTTTTTCTATGTTTTTTTTCTTCTTAATTTGTGAGTTTTGAGAGAGCTATTTGATAGTAAATTTTTTGCATGGATCGAATTTAATTTATATGTAAAGTTTGATTTTTATTAAAATTAATGAGTTTGGTAACATTTTTGCCTTTCTTTTTTGTTAAAATTAGTGGATAAATTAGGGCAAATTAAACATACGATAAAAATTGCTATATTTCTAAGTTTAGAGTTCAAATTGATGAAGTTGAAAGTTGGGCGAAAGTTGATACTAAGCTTAAACAATTAGAGCAAAATAATGGTGAGGATCAAAATGATATATTTTTAAAATTCATGAATTAAAATAAATATTTGAAAACTTAGATGCCAAAATATAATAAACCGAAGAAAATATATAGAGTCTAATAGACTGGACATAGACCAAATAAAATTTTAAATCTTAAAATTTGTTTGAAACGGACAAATATGAAAATGTTTATGTATAAATGCCAATTCTAATTAAATTTTGACAATGAGATAAATGTGAAAGGGCGTGCTAGATTTTTTTTATTTTTCATTTTAACAAATGTGGAACGAAAATTCATTGTTAACAAAAATAATAATAATAATTACTCAATGAAGCCATCACAATGTTGTCTCTTGATAATTATTGAATATAAATTTAAAAATCTATTCATTTCTGATGAAGATTGGATGTATATTAGAAATATTTTTGTGTAAAATTGTTAACTACATATTGGGACCTCATTTTTCCTATTTAGATGGTCCAAAATTTTCTCCTTTATATTGTCAGAAATGGACAACGGTGGTCCTCCACTCCTCCCTATATTTTCCACAATAATTTTTTTTTTTAGAAAAGTGGTCCTCTCTAAATTTTCAAAAAATAAAAAGTTCATCTCTATGATTAAATCTCATCTCCTCATATCCATTGAATTCTTTCTCATTCTACACATTTTCTTTGTCCTTTATGAATTTTTTTTTTTGGCAAATATCATAATATAAATTTTGTTGAGGACATTATGATAAAAAATTTGATGAATGTACGATGACATGTTACGATGAGATAAGAGCAAAAGTACACTAGAATTATGTTATTCTTTCTCCATCCACTAAGCCATATTCTCATTTGAGCCATGATTTTTCAATTAGTGCATGTTTGAAAGTGATAGTTGGATTAGTGATTTTGAAAAAAGAGATTTAGTTACAATTGATTGATTTTCATACAATCATATTGAGGTTTAGTTCCAAACTTTTAAAAGTGATTTTCATATATTTAGAAGTGATTTTAGATTATTATATTTGGTTTCAAAAGTGATTTTAGAATTACCAAATTACTAAACTAAACCATTGTGATAAAAATTATTCTGTTACTGTAGCAAACGAAAAAATAACTTTAGGAACCTTTTAAACCTATTTATCAAAACTCGGAGACTAAAAGGGTATATTTTGAAAACTCATGGGCTGTTTAGGTCATTGAGTGGATTATAATAGTCTGGATTATAATAGTCTGTGGAGTTAGATAACTCTACACTCCAAACACAGACTATTATAACCCAGACTAAACAACTTTGCATCATAAATATATATTATATAACTCCACAAATTATTATAACCCACAGACTATTATAATTAATTCATGGCCTCAAACAACTCCTCAGGAACCAAACACACCTAATTCTAAAAACTCAAAGACCAAAAAGGTAATTTTTTCTTCTTTTGTCTTTTTGAGAGAATTAGACTTAAACTTAAAGTTTAGGGATTAAACTTAAAATGTTAAAATATCATTTTGGTTCATGTACTTTGAGTTTTGTTCCATTTTGGTCCATGTACTTTTAAATGTTCAATTTTAATCAATGTACTTTCAATAAAGCTTAAAATTGATCTCTAATATTAGTTTATTATTAATTTTTCTTAAAAAAATTAGTTTATATTAGTTTTCTCTCTATAAATTTTGGAAGTATGTTCACATTGTATATTTTATTGTATTAAAATTATTATTATTATTTAACCAATTTTGATTAAAAAAAAAAAAAAACCAACTTCAAGCTTATTATAAAGACTAATTTTAAGCTTTATTGAAAGTACATGAACTAAATTAATTATTATTATTATTTTTTTTTTCTTAAAAAAAAATTAGTTTCTATTAGTTTTCCCTCTATAAATTTTGGAAGTATGTTCACATGTATATTTTCTTGTATTAAAATTATTATTATTATTTAACCAATTTTGATTTAAAAAAAATAACTTCAAACTTATTATAAGGACCAATTTTAAGCTTTATTGAAAGAACATGGACCAAAATGAAACAAAATCTAGAATACATGGATCAAAATAGTATTTTAACCAACTTAAAATAAATAAATAAAAAATATATATATTATAAAAAAACTAATAATAATAAAAAAAGATAAGTGGCGGAGAAAGCAAGCCCATTTCATTGGTTCACAGTCTGACAATGCAAAGGACCTGATCCTTGTACAGGGGGACCATTTTTTTAGTTTCACATATTTTAAAATAGGTTAAAATACCATTAAAATATAGGTTAAAATACCATTTTTGTTCATGTACTTTGAGTTTTGTTCTATTGTGGTTCCTGCACTTTTAAATATCCAATTTTAGTCCATGTACTTTTAATAAAGCTTAAAATTGGTCCCTACTATTAGTTTATGGTTAATTTTTCTTAAAAAAAGTTGGTCTCTATTAGCTTTTCCTCTATAAATTTTGGAAGTATGTTTACATGGTGTCTTTTCTTGTATTAAAATTATTATTATTATTATTTAACCAATTTTGATAAAAATTAACTTCAAATTTTTCATAGGGACCAAGTTTAAGCTTTATTGAAAGTACAATGACTAAAATTGGACATTTGACAGTACATGGACCAAAATGAAACAAAGCCCAAAGTACAGGGACCAAATGGTATTTTAACTTTTAAAATAAAATGCTAAATATACATTGTAGCCCCCCTTTCCGTATTTTTCAATTTGGTCCCTAATATTTTAGAAGTTTCATTTTAATCCTTTATGTATTGATCTTTTTTTTCAATTAAGTCTTTACAATAACTAAATACTAGAAGACAATGTGTGATTTTTAAAATAGTAATTTTTGTGAGTTTATCAATAGCTACGCCATTTGAACATTATAAATGAGTCAATTTTCTATAACATTGAGCAATTTTAAATCCAGTAAGTTACTATCTAAGTCATAAAATTAGTAAGTTTGGAATATTTTGAGCGAGTAGTATGTCTATTTTACCAAATTAAAATATGGAATACTTTTAGCTCAATTCTTCAAGTGTATTTTCATGTTATATCATCATTTTGTCAACCGCTTTTAACGTTTCAAAAAATAAAAACTTAATTAATTATAAAAACTCCAATACATTAGAGTGGATGAAATTAAAATTTATAAAAAATCAGGGACCAAATTGAAAAAATATATTCTAAAACTCCTTTCAATAGTAGATGTGTCTTCTTGACCCATGGTGCAATGCAATAATGGAACTCTTTTCAATAGTAAATTTGTCCTCTTCTAAAACTTAATAATTTTCTCAAAGACAAACTTTTAATGACTATATTTGTATTTGCAACTATCCATAACCCTCTTGATAATATAGTATAATAATGCTTTGATAAACTATACATTGAATAATTGAGAGCCAACTTGAACATAGCACAACTGATGAAGGCATATTCCTACGATAAAAAATCTGAAATTCTAATCTTCTATTCTTATATGTTGTTGAACTAAAATAAATAAATAATTGTGAGCAATAAAATAATCGTTTGCCACTAAGTGTTACATAAAAAGTGTAAAAATGATAAATAAATAATTGTGAGCGATAAAATAATCTTTTGCCAGTAAGTGCTACATAAAAAGTATAAAAATGATACAAACAAGGTTTCTTTTAAAAAGTATGTGGGGGTGAGAGATTTTAAACCGCTTATGTTTTAATCGAAGCTACATGTTTTATGCGTTTTGACACATGCTAATGGTGAGATGCAAACAAAGCTTAATTAATAAGAAATCATCACAATAACTGAGCAATAATACGAGAGAGTCTTCAAAAGTTGGGTCAGGAATAATTTAAGGTTGGGCAAAAGAAAAATCCACTTGTCATGATAATTATAATTAATACAAAGCCAATTCCATTTGGTTTGTATCAATAATTGTCATAAATTTACGCTTTGCAACAATAAGACAAAAATCTATTGTAAAAAAAAAAAACCTATATAGGACATACGTCATAGAGTAGTGGAGAAAAGCAAACGAAAGGCAAATTTAGATAAGAATTGTTTGATAACGAGGTTTTCTAACTTTTAAAAATTATATTTTTTTAATGCTAATTACCACAAGCTCAAGTTTGACTAAAAATTATGCTTTCTGTTGTTGCCAAATTCTAGACATAGGAACTCAATTTACTGACACAACGGTAAATTTTGTTGTTCAGGAGAAAACGTGACCTGCAAAACAAGTAAAACCTGAGTATTGGTGTAGTACTTGTCACACAGGCTCCGATGTTTATGTTAGCGAGGAGAACGATAAGTGCAACGAGTTAGGGTTTAGGAAGAGGATAGGACCTCCATTCTCAAAGTTGAAGAAATGTATTTATATGATCTTCCCTTACGGTTTTTTTTGTTTATCCTTCATGAATTAGGAAGAATGGTGAATCAAAGCTTTTAGACTAGGGAGAATTGAGTCGGATGTTGGAGGCATGCCCTTTATGGGCAGACCAGGGGAGTTTGTGTCATGGCCGAAACTTCCCCTTTCTCCTTCTTTGATGGGGTGGTTCGGTTTGATATTCGGGTTTGTTTTTTGTCTCTTGTAGGGCATTTTCGCCTCTGATTTTCCTTGCAATTTGGGCTTATCCTATTGGTCCAAATTCACCCATAACACTTCTTTTTTCATATATATATATATATATATGAGGACGTTTGGCGCGTAGAGTTGAGTTGAGTTGGGCAGAGTTAAGTTGAGTTGAGCATCAATGAGTTCAAAAGTCTGTGTTTGGGGTGCATAGTTGGGTTGAGTTGAGTCAAAAAGTCTGTATTTGAAGTGCACAATTGAGTTGAGTTGTTAGGGGTATCTAGTGCAGTTTTTTGTAATCCGAAGTAGACTGATTTTTAGCTTACTATTTTTGTTTCCTTTATTTTTATTTTTTTTCAATGATTCATCTAGAAACATATTTTCCCAACTTTCTAACATTGAATTCAGATGTCCACTTCAAAAAAAATAATATATTTCAACATTGATTTTTTTTTTTTTAAAAAAAAACATCATTCTTAATCTTTCTTTTTTTAGAAATTGATTTCTTCCAAACTATAGGCAATGTAGCATTGTTTTATCTTTTTGCTACACATTGAACTTATTTCAATTTATAGAAATCAAATATTTGAATTACACATTGAACTTATTTCAATTTATAGAAATCAAATGTTGCATTCTTTATAACAACAAATAACAATTGATGAATGGAAAAAAAAAAAAACAATGTACCTGTATTTTTTTTTCTTTAAACACAAATTGAACTTCTATCAAAATATAGAAATCTAAGGTTTCATTTTCTAAAGACACATTGAACTTTTTTGAAACTTTCAAATGAGGACCTTATTATGACATTTTTCAATTACTAATAGAGTTTTCATTATGAGAGAGTTTTTTTAAAAAAAACACACATTGACCATTACATTTTTTTTTTAACATTGTTTGTTTACATTTCTTTAAACACATGTACTAAATTGAACATATTTGGAAAAGAGAATGCCAATATTTTACTTTTTCAAGATGGCAAGAAAACAACAATATATTTCAACATTGGTGTCATGTAGGAGTGGAATATTCACAAAATATTAGTAGGTCATCAAGGGCCTATTTACATGATTCACAAAATATAATTATGGTTCACAAAATATAAGTAATGGCCAACAATGAGTCGAGTTCGTAAGTCCAAACAAAGATTGTTGGAGTAGAGAGTCAGACCAACTAAGTACATGTGCATTTCATATTATTTCGAACCATGGGAGTGCTGTCGATCGTTGGAAATTGTTGTCGGAGATAGTTTTCGGAGACGGTACCACTGGTAGCCGGATATGGTCGCCAACGATTGTCGTCGATTATTGGAGAAGGTAGTCGGCGGTAGCCGTCAATCATCGGAGAAGGTCATCGGCAGTGGTCGCCGAAGGTGGCCGCCGGTCGTTGGGGAAGCTATGAAAAAATATGTTAATAGGGTTATTGTACAAGTCGGTGGAGTTAATATCCTAACACTGTAGCAAGTTGGTAGAGTTGAGTTTTTTTATGGGGAGTTAATTTCTCCATGGGCCAAACGGTGAGTTGTGTTTAAAACCCAACTCAACTCAACTCAACTCAGGGGGCCAAACGCCCCCTATCTATCTATCTATCTATCTATCTATCTATCTATCTATCTATCTATCTATATATATATATATATATATTTCATCATTTCTTAAAAACTATAAACATAATGGTTGTCAAACAATGCTTACATTATTTAGGTGCCGTTTGATAATAGTTTTGTTTTTAGTTTTCTGTTTTAAAAAATTGTGTTTGTTTCCTTACTATTTTTTCATTATGGTTTTCACCTTTCTTAAGAATATATTAGAATTTTTAGCCAAATTCCAAAAACAAAAACAAGTTTTTAAAACTATTTTTTTTAGTTTTCAAATTTTGGCATGAATTTTGAAAACATGTTTAAAATGTCGATAACATAACTAAAAAATTCATAGATGAAAGTAGTGTTTGTAGGCTTAATTTTCAAAAACCAAAAACCAAAAACATAAAACCAAATGGTTTTCAAACGAGACTTTATTTTTTTTAGTTTAATAATGTGTGAGTGAGGATTTGAATATATGATATTTAAGATAGATGTATAATATTTTAACCAATTGAGTTATACTTAGATTGATAATTCAAGGCACCAATCAAATCATAGCTTAATATTAACCAATTGAGTTATACTTAGATTGATAATTCAAGGCACCAATCAAATCATAGCTTTCATAATATATATATATCTATATATATCCAAACATAACTCAATAAATAAGACAATTATTATCATCTTAAAGGTTAATGATTTTGACAACAAGACTATTGCAATCAGAGCATCTTTCAAATTTGATTTGAATATAAATATTTAATTTTTCCTAAACAAATATCAATATGATAAATTTCAAGGAACTCAAAATTCTATTTCAAACTAAACCTTAATTCAAAATCAATTTAATTATAATATTGAGTTAATTGTAATCAAACTTGACAAAGAATTCAAGTTCAAACCAAATAATTTAATAATATCAATAAATTAAGGAAAAATAGTAAAAAGCACCTCTAATTATAGGGAAAATACTATCACACCATTTGACATTTTAACTTGGTCAATCACTTTCTAGAACATATAAAATTATTGCAATTAAATCGTGTTATTATGACTTTGTGTTAGTAACATATTGCAAAAGGCTTAAAACATTCCTAAACTATAAGAATTATTCCATCAATTCTTCAAACTATTGAGATTATTACAATTCAACTTAATTTTTTAATTCTATAAAATTTTAAAACTACAGCATCAACCCAAAGAAAGTTAATTTGTATTTAATAAGTACAATATTAACTATAACATCAACTAAGACATAACCACAAGTAGAAATATATTTTTCAACTAGGGTGTAAGTGGGTCAATTCATATCAATTTTTTTTTTTGACAAAAGTAAAACTTAGTGAATTATCTAGTTTAGTCTTTTTTTTTTCTTTTAAGATTTAGTTTAGTCCTTGTAATTTGACCAAACCTCAAAATTATCCTTGCATTACCATATGAAAAATGTAACACGTTTTCTATTTATAGACAACAAGTTGGACACTTTCTTTTTTTACTATACTAGTTGACTTGTACTAATTGACTTGTACTAAGATTCACGTCAAGAAAAACGCAGTTATGTTTCTAGATAGGGATGGATCCATAAAATATAATTTAGGGGTCAAATTTTGATAATGTTTTGAAAGCCAACATCATCATTTCATTATATCAACAAATGATCTAATTCTATTTGGAGAATTTTTAGAAATTAATTATTTTCAAACTTCAGGAACTAATTAAAAATCAAATTCAAACTTTAGGGACCAAACATGTCACTTTTGAAAATTTATGGACCAAATATAAACTAAGTTCAAATATGAGGAACAAAAAATGTAGTTTCTAAGATCTAAGAACCAAATAAAATCTAGTTTAAATCCTCACAACCAAAAGTATTTTTAATTTTACCAACCAAAAAAGATAAAAAAAAATAATAGTTTTTTTAGTTCCAAAAATAATAGTTTAAAGAATTATATATATAAAAAAAGTATCATCAAATTTAGTACAAAATTGATAAGCTTTTAAAGAAATATGATATTAAAGCTCAATTTTTGTTAAAATTTGTCAGTTTTGAAAAAAATTATTCAAGGGTTAATTTGTGCATTAATCAAACTTAAATTTGTGCCAAACTTGATATTATAGAACTTGGTGATTTTGTAAAGATTTTTACATTTCTTTTTATTAAAATTAGTGGGTGAATTAGCAGAAATTGAATAAAATGTAGAAATTGCAACATTTAACTAAGTCTATGGTCCTTTTCAAAAAAAAAAAAAAACTAAGTCTATGGTCCAATTTAATGAAATTAAAAATTTAGAGTGAAAATTGATACAACATAGCAAGTTTAGATATAAAAATTGAAAATTTTCATAAAAATTAATTAACATTCTTTAAAACAAAATTCAATACACATAAAAGTCAAGAAAAATGCTAGAGGCCACACACACATGCATATATGTACATGCACACACATATATATGTATATATTTAAAAATTAGCCCCCTTGTTCTGCCCCTGTTTCTAGATAAATGAAAAAACACTTCAAATGATGATTTAATTAGCCCCTTTATTCCGCCCCTGTTTCTAGATAAATGGAAAAAACATTTCAAATGATGATTTGTGAGATTTAACCAAATTATAAGAATACAATTAAAAGTGTTAAATCCATAGAAAATAAACCATAACTACCAAATTAAAACTACGTCATAACCATAGTGGTAATTTAACAAAATTAAAAGTTAAAGTACCCACGACCAAGAAGTCAGAAATTCAAATCCTCAAACTCCAAATGTTATTGAAATAAAAAAAAAATAACAAAACTAAAAATATTATTTTTACCCCAAAAAGAAGCCAAGACTATTTATGATTTTGTACAAGGAGGGAGAAAAAAAAAAGTGAGCTTTCAAAGTGCTTGGTCAGATGGTGGACCATTTTCTCTCTCACCGATTATTGTGGTCTGACATTATCTATATCTATCTCTACTATATATAACTCATATATCTTATAAAAGTTGTGAGGTCTCTTACCTCTCTGAAGATTCCAATTTTAAGACCGAATATTTGTTTGAGTTTTATGGGTTCTGATACCATATTAGAGAAATATAAGGTTTTATCTAAGAGAAGTAACTCATGTATCTTGTAAAGATTGTGAGGTCTTTTCATCTTTTCTATGTAAAAGTCTTGATATTATTTTCTATTATTTTTCATTGTTTGCTATTACAATGAAATTTGAAATTTTTGCTTCTTTATTTTGAAAATCATTGTATTTAATATTTGGTTTTATAAAGACTAAAATCCTATAAGGAAGCTTCAATATGCAGTATAAATAGTATTAAGAAATAAATAGAAATAATTCAACAAAATTAAATAAATTTTAGAAGTCACTTAAGCATTTAAAATGGTTTGAGGTTAAAGCATATTATTTTGGAATCTTTTCTTTCAATGAAAAGGGCAAAATAATAATAATAATAATAATAATAATAATAATAATAAATATCCTATCCTTCTATACTATATTAAAAAAACAAGTATTTTTCAAAAACATTTTTTTTAATGTTATTCATGTAAATGCCTTTAAATAATTTTTTATGGAAATTTTGAACTAAATTCAAGCGAATCCTTTGAAAATATTTAAACTAATTATACCAACTCATTGAATCTTATAGTCTTATATGGCCTTTTTCTTTTGTTTTGAAATCTTATGTGGCTTATTTTGTTTCAGATTAAATTTTAATTCAGTCTGAGAGAAAAAGTTTTAGACCAAGTTGAAATGTTTTAGTTTTGCGTGAAATTTCTAATATATATATATGAATCCGATTAAATTCAATTTATAATGATGGAGTTGATTTAGTTCCCATTTTTTTGTATTAAAAATGTTTAAATTCTATTATTTCAATAGGTTTTTTAAGAGTATTATTTCAATAGCTTATTTTGAAAGAGTGAAAGCCGTTAGACTTTTATTCTCTTGAGTCTTGATCATGTAAATCTATATTATTTATACTTTTATATTTATATATACTATATTAAAAAGTAAGAATTTTTTAAAAACATTTTTAGACTCTAATACCTCTTTAAATTTTAGTTAACTACATTGATCAAATCTCCTACGGGTCATTATTCGATTTTATTTCGATTTCGTACTATGATATTGTGATAATTTTATTCAAAATGGAATTCATATTTAATTTTCAAATTCGAAATATTGAGATCATTTAATTCAAAATAGAATTTAGATAATTTATTTTCAAATGAATTTGAATTAAATTGTCTAATTTGATAAAAATTCAATTGAAGATATGATTTGATTTTGAATTTTTTTGGATTTTATATTTATCATATGGAGGAAACTGTGTATGCATAGATTGCCGTCTAAATTTTGATTTAAAATAGAATTTAGATTTAATTTCAAATTCGAATAACGATATTGAGATTATTTGATAAAAAATGTTCATATATATATTTTTTTCCAAATCAATTTGAATCAAAATTTCTAATATAATAAGGATTCAATTGAAGATGTAATTTGCTTTTGAATATTTTTTTGGATGGTATATTTATCATAGGGGGAAATTGTTGATGAAGAGATTGTCATCAAAATTTGGATTCAATTGAATTAGGTTGAATATATATATATATATATAAGAGTAATAATAATATGCAACAATTATATATCGAGTATAAATTAAAAGAAAATTTTGAGGGACAAAATAAATAAATAAAAGTCAAGTTGGGTTAGAACTTTAAGCAGGCATTTTTCTTATACTTTACTGCATGCCGGCCTTAATGGGTTTGAAACCTCATCTATACTATATTAAAAAGAAAGATTTAAAAAAATATATTTTTGGATCAAAATATCCTTTCAAATTTCACATCAATTAAATCACATACTTGATCATAATCTGATTTAATTTCGAATTCGAATAATGATATTGAGATAATTTGATTCAAAATAGAATTTTGATATTTTTTTTCTAATGAATTTGAATCAAAATTCCTAATTTGATAAGAATTCAATTGAAGATAGATTTAAAACACCAAATCCTAATTGAAATAGGGAAAAAATATGGAAGCTAACTAATTATAAAAAAATCACAATATAAATATAAAATAATGATATACAACTAATGATTAATTTTAAAATAATTTGAAAAACTAATCCTATCAAGTGCATATAAAACTAATCTTAATTAATTGTAAAATAATTGTAATCTATAATGTTTAACTCAAATTATTTTAATCCTTAAAAATTAAAAAAATATATATATGTACACTTACGTGCAATGCACGTGGTAATAAACTAATAGTTTGAATAAGATATATACTTTCGATTAAGAGATTAGAAGTTCGAATTCTCACCGTACATATTGTTGAACTAAAAAAAAGGAGTAACATTGCACATTAATTTATAATTTTGTAAAGAAGAAAAAAAACAAGCCATAAAAACAAAGAGTGAGCTTTCAAAGTGCATGGTTAGACGAGGGACCATTTTCTTCTCTCATCCATTATTGTGGTCTGACATTGTGGTTTAAATAAGGCATATACCTTTAAGAGGTTAGATGCTCAAATTTCTACTCTTATAGATAATGTTCGAATTTCCACTCTTACAGATAATGCTCGAATTTCCACTCTTACAGATATACTTTTAGTTCATGATATTTGAATTTAGTTTTTATTTTGTCTTTAAATTTTTAAAACAAACACTTTTGGTCATTGAAATTTGAATTTAATTTCTATTTGATCTTTGAGGTTTCAAAAGTGACATTTTGGTCCTCGAGGTTTAAATCTAAGTTTGAAATTAGCTTTTAAATAATCCTTAAGTAGAGTTAACTTTAGTTGACCTAACAAAATGATGACATAATATATATATATTTTTAAGATATAACATGATAATTAACATATATGTTGATTAGACTTTCTTTTTTTTATATATTTTATCTTTTATACTTATAGGCCAATTAGAAACCAATTTCAAAATTTATGGACCAATTAGAAATCAAATTCAAATCTCGAGACCAAACATGTCATTTTTAAAACCTAAAAAAAAGGGAAACTAAATTCAAATCTCAAAGATCCAAAGTATTAGTTTTGAAAATTTATAGACCAAATAGAAACTAAATTCAAGTTTGAAGGATCAAAAAATTTATTTCACTATTTTAAGTAAATATCAACTTAGAGCTACGGGAGAGCATTAGTCGGTTGGGGTCGGTTTTGGGTCCAAACTGACGCCGATCACCAACATGTAGATTTTTGTCAATCGATTTTAGTCAGTTTCAAGGAGGTTGGTTATGCCGACCGACTAACCATACCTTCAATTGATCGATTTTGTGTATATAACAAACTGAACGAAAAAAATGGGAGAAAGGAAGAAAGGAAAAAGAGAAGAAAGAAGAAAGAGAGAAGAAAAGAAGAAAAAAAGTAGAAGAAAAGAAGAAAAAAACGTGAGGAAGAATGAAAGGAAGAAGAGAAGAAAGAAAGAAAACAAGAAAAAGTAGAAGAGAAGAAAGAAAGAACAAAAAAGGAAGAGAAAGAAAAGACGAACGAAATAAATGAAGAGAAGAAAAGAGAGGGAAGAAGGAAGAAAAAGAAGAAAAATGTGAAAAAGGATGTAGTATGAGATGAAAATAAAAATAATAAAATAATAATAAAATAATTTTCTTTTTAAATTATTAGGAAGACCGCCCGTGGTCTTTGCAAGGAAAATTGCCGCAGTAGCATGCAACAGGCACATAACTTTTCAAGTTTATATATATAATCGGTCGATTTGGTAAGTTTGAACCTTTTTTGGGCTAATCGACCGACCGACGGTCGGTTTTGCAATGTGTAAAACTGAACTTCGACCGACTATGTCATAAAATTGACCGATCAAAGTCGATTTCGATCTATCAACTTAGTTTGTCGACTTCCTTTGCTCACCGCCCCTACTTAGAGCCATACAAAAACATTCTCTTTCATATTGGTCCTATTGATATGACAAGCAAGATAGCAAGATAACCAAAAATCTTAAGTCTTAACTATGTTTTCACATTTTTATTTTTATTTTTATTTTTTAATTATGGGTATGAGCTGTTATGTGGTTCATGCTTATTTTACAATATTATTTTACTTTATATCTTGATCGTTCAATATTTTAATCGCATCTTTTTAAGATTTTTGTGAATATTATTTTGGAACTATCATATGGGAATATTAAAAGCTGGAATAAAACTAAAGTGAGCATAGCTCAACAGTAATTGATATGTACCATCGATAAAGAGATCATGATTCGAATCTCCCACTTCCTAATGTTGTTGAACTCAAAAAAAAAAAATTAGGATCAGTAGATGTAATGGTTATTATGTTTTTGAGAAACATAAGCAATGAGTTTCATGTATTTTTGTTTCTCATTTTTAAGAAATCTTCTTAAAATTATATACAAATTTGGAAACAACAAAACCTAGTTAAGTGTTTTTTTTTCTTCGGATTTTCAAAATCTCAAAACAAAGTATTATTTTATCATTTCTAACTTATATAAAATGCATAATAAATATTAAAAATTAAACAAAATGTTATTTAAAAAAAATTCATGTGAAACTTTTTTTTTTAATTTAACACTTGAGAGAATAAGATAAAAAAAAATAGTTACCACACATTTTTTGCTTCTTTTTTCCATAAAAAAAAAAGAGAATAAGATGTTAATATCAAACTCAATATCGTTTTCCTTTCTAAAGAGAATAAATAAAAACTAGAAACAAGAAACATCTAATGAAAATATTCTCAAACATGTCCATAATTAATAACTCATGATATAGAGATGATAGTAGGAATCACTTGTCTAAAAATTGATGAAAGGATAAAGAATAAAAATGTCCACTAGAAATGAAAAACTATGCCTATAATTAATAACTCATGATATAGAGATGATAGTACGAATCACTTGTATAAAAATTGACGAAAGGATAAAGAATAAAAATGTCCACTAGGAATGAAAAAAGTAAAAAGATTAAATAAAGTCTCCCCATAATGAAAAAAGTAAGAAGATTAAATAAAGTCTCCCTAGAAAATTTTGAGTATTCAATGTGGTAAGATAAACAACATGCATTATGTAAACATTTGAAATACATCAATTAAATTTGAAACTTATAAAAAATTTAAGAGACTAAAATAAAACTTTTAAATATTAGAGACTAAAACTATATTTATTGAGTTTAATGATATGTGGGTGAGGGATTTGAATTACTAACTCCTCTATGCTCAAGTTGGCAAAGCTCTTGAATAATAGTGGCCACTAAAATATGTACTCTATTTACTTGTCTTTATTTAATCCAATTGGCCAACTCGTTTGTTTATAGTACTATATCACTTGTGAGTTCGATTACTCATTCTAGATTTTCTCTCTAAAACTTTTCTCTTTTTTTTTTGTCTAAAATCTGTATATTTCAAGAGCTTTAATTCTTCCCCTCTTTCTAACTCATCTTCCTATCTCTTAATTTTTCTCTCTAAAATTCTTATCTCTTCGTAATTTTTTCTCTCTCAAATTTTGATACTCTTTTTAATTCTCTAAAATTTCGCTCTCTGTACCGACCTAAACATAGCTCAATTGGTTAAGACACATATCTTTGACAAAGAGGTTAAAGTTCGAATCCTCTTACTCCACATGCTCTTCAACTCTAAAAAAAAAAAAGCGCTCTCTACAATTTATCTCACCCTCTCACTAACCACCTCACCCTCTCCACCTTATCTTTTTCTCTCCAAACCAATAAATGAAATTTGCACATGATGAAAAGAATATAGTTCATAAAAGGCACCAGAAAAGTCCAAAAAACAATCAAACAAAAATGGAAAAGAAAATCAATTATAAGTTATAACTACGTACGATATTTTAAAAACATGTGGATAAAAAAAGATATATAATAATAATAATAATAAAAGCTTTCCAGAAAAATTTATGTTCAATTTGATCCTCTTCATCCTTGGCAAACTAATCTCTTCCTCTTTGCTCATGGCTCATTATAAATAAGTGTTGGCTTACACACCAAATCACCACATTCACTTTCTTCTTCTTCTTCTTCTTCCTTTGAGACTTAGCCATTTTCATTGTTCATTTTTCATTTTTCTCCTTTTGCTCTGTTTCTTTGGTGAGGGAATTGAGTTCCATGGCTCATATAATTCCTTTATCCATTACTCTTGGCCTTACTCGTCCTGGTCCAAGCAATGCCCCTAAGGTTTGTGGGACATATAGATTTTAATGTTCATCTATTTGTTGTTGGTTTTTCTTCCTTTGGAAGAGCTTTAGTTTGTTTGAGTTTTCTTGGATTTAAAGGGTTGAATGCACATTGTTGGTTTCGTTTCATGGATTTTCGTTCTCAAGGCTTTGGTTTGTATGTTGTTGGGATTGGTCGGGATCGGGATGTGAGAATAGTCGTTTGAAGTGGAAAAGATCTTGAATATATAAGTAAGAGTCACGTCTCTGTTAGTTTGATGTTCTTTTGGTTAAAAGTTAAAACTATGTGGGCTTGAATTTAAAATGAACTGACAATATTATACATGTTAAATTACAACTTTAGTCTTTAACTTTCATGTTTGTGTCTAATAGATCTCTAAACTTTAAAAAAAAATTAATAAGTCTCTAAACTTTCAATTTTGTGTTTAATAGATTTCTAAGTCCCTAAACTTTCAATTTAGTGTTTACTAGATCCTTGACCTATCTAATATTTTGTTAAAATTTATAGATATACTACATACGAAATTGAAACTTACTTTAGAGTCTTATTAGACATAACATTCAATTTTATGTTTAACATATCCGTTAATTTTAAAAAATGTCGAATATGCTAAAGATCTATTATACACAAAATCAAAAGTTCAAAGATTTATAAGACACTTTTAAAGTTTAAAGACATATTAAACATAAAATTGAAGATTTAAGAACTTATAAGACACTTTTAAAATTTTAAAAACCTTAAACACAAACAAATTCACGGACTAAATTGATTCTCGAGGGCCTAGTCGTATTGGTTTTCCTGTGGTCTCTGTTTGTCCTTTTTGAATGTAGAAAAAAAAAAACTAGTAATTATTGAAAATTTAGTATGCTTTCTTAAAGAATAGTGCCACTTTCTAAAAGAAGCCATAATTAAGAAATTCTTCTAGAAGCACAATTAAATGATTTTCCGTAAATCACTTCTAAAATACTTGTAAGTAACAAATTTTTTTGCTTTTCAAGTATTCTTACAAATTTCAAAATCACTTCTAACTAATTTACTCAACACACCATGAAAATTTTGGGAAGCACTTCCAATAAGCTGAAATCTTTTCCATATTCTGAAGGTTATCTCAAACTCACCCAAAATCCAAATCTGACTCTGGATTCTATTCTCTCGAATTCCGTTTCCTTTTGCATCTTTAGGGTAAATCTTTGCCATGAAGTACTAATAGAGTATGTTACCTGTTTGTTAAAATGTCTCAAAGGTATCTTTTGCTGCAAAAGACATTGATGTCTTGGAATGGAATGGAGACTTGCTTGCTGTGGGAGTGACAGAGAAAGATG
This sequence comes from Trichosanthes truncata, assembly GCA_033996785.1. Lineage (NCBI taxonomy): Eukaryota > Viridiplantae > Streptophyta > Magnoliopsida > Cucurbitales > Cucurbitaceae > Trichosanthes > Trichosanthes truncata. The sequence continues at coordinate 36,352,835 of JAWPNB010000004.1, read as the reverse complement.
TGGCCAAGGATGAAAACTCCAAGTTCAAGAATCCACTTTTGCACATGCTGGATGTAAGCTTGGGTGGATTGTTGGCTGAAGCTTCTGCAGAGGAAGATTTCTCTGGAAAGTCAGGCCAAGCTCTTGTTCTAAGAGTTTCTGGTTTGAACTCTAAGAGGGTCGGTTTATTTGGCCTCGAACCATCAGCTTCTACTGCAGCGGCCTTTGTTGGTCTAGGTGAGGCCATTGCAGCAGCAGCAAGGGCATCTCGAGCAGTTGCAGTTGCTGTAGCTCTTGCCTTTTCGGAGGACCTTTCGGATGCGTTGAAGCCTGACATTGTCTCGGCCATTGCAATTGGTACCTGTTCTAATCTTTAAATTATGTTTGAGATTTGAGAGTAACGTAAAAGTATTTTTTTTAAAAAGTCAAAAGAACTATAAAGTACTAGCAGAGTGCCTTCTTAGAGTATAGAACAAAACATCAAAGTGATTTGTTGTTAAACACTTTTATTAAAAACACTTATTCAAAAAGTACTTGCAAACGCACCTTAGTACTTGGATAAGTGTACAGTTTGTTGTTGCATTTGGCACTAAATTTCTCTGCATCACAGGGATTGTCATTGGGATATTTGACGACAACAGATATAGATCAGAGCCCAAAAAGACTCTACTTCAATCTGTGGATTTTCTTGGTCTTGGAACTGGATCTGATGTGGACAAAAAGCTGAAATATGCACAAAGTGTCAGTTCTGGGATAGTTTTTGGAAGAGAGCTTGTAAATTCACCTGCAAATATACTTACACCAGGTTCGCTTCTAAATTTTATGTTTTAAACTAAGTTCTTACATTTTTGTATTTTTATGGTGTTTCTTAAAGCTTGAGGCACGCTAAACCACAATAGCACTCCAAAGCTTAAGTGTGAGGTGCAATAGAAAAGGCGCAGATTTTTCTTTGAGGTGCACAATAGAAAAATGTGAATAAATTTTTTATGCATAAAGAAAAATAATATTACAAACAATAAGATAGATGAAACGTTCAAGAAAATAGATCTTTTATTCCAGTTTATAGGGAAAAAAATGATTGTTTTTTTAACAATATTCTTGACTTTCTTACCAGTTAGAGAATTTAAAAAATATAGTAGTAAGTAAGGTGCAGAGGGGCATGCCTGAAGCGCGCTTCATCAAAGCGAGGCACAAGAGCTGCGCCTCGGGCCTAATCGTGCACCTCAGTGGACTTTTTAAAACATGTCATAGCATTTATTTCATTATTGTAACCATGTATGGTACTGACTTTGCTAAATTACATCCACATATTAGGGGAATTGGCACAAGAAGTTTTAAACATTACCATAAGGTACAACGATGTTCTTTCTGCAAAAATTTTCAATGAAGGAGAAATCATAGAATTGAAGATGGGATCCTATCTCGGCGTCACTGCAGCAGCCACTGCAAATCCTCCCCAGTTTATCCACTTGTGTTACAAACCTCCAAGTGGACCTGTATCAGCCAAATTGGGCTTAGTTGGCAAAGGAATTACCTTTGACAGGTAATTATATTATATCTACCAAAATCATAGCTTTCTTTTGCAAATGCTAGAATTGGATATATATTTTTTTACTTTTGATAAAATCCCAAACCCTTAGACTACATTTGAGAGTGTTTTTGACCTAGTTAGAAGCACTTTTAATTTGTCCGGCTAAAAGCATTTTTCACTCAAAATTATCATGATTGGGAGTGACATAAAAAAGTTTTTGACCCAAAACACCTTAAACTGCTTTGTAAGAAGCACTTGTGGAATTTTGACCCAAATGCTTGACTAAGAAACTCTTCAAAAGTATTTTTATGAGTGTAGAGACAAACATCAAAGTGATTTGTTATTAAACACTTTTTATAAAAGCACTTCTAATTAAAGCACTTTTGCTAAAAACACTCCCAAACATACCTTTTTATTTATACATTCATGCAATAGCATATCTCTTATCGTCTGAAAGCTCTATAACCTGGTCCTTTTTCAAGCTCGATTTTTGTTCCCTTTACACATGTTAATGATGGTTTATTCTACTTTCAACACAAATAGTTGAGTAACTCTCTGTTTTCTCGTTCCCATTAGTGGTGGCTACAACCTTAAAACAGGAGCCGGCAGTAGCATTGAAACAATGAAAAATGACATGGGAGGGGCAGCAGCAATTTTTGGAGCAGCAAAAGCCATTGCTGAAATTAAACCTCTTGGTGTAGAGGTAAAAGATTAGATCTGTTTACTCCTTTCCATGTCAATAAGATCTTAATTGTCTTAATAGGCTTAACGGGGGCTTGTTTTCTTGTTCTCAAACAGATTCATTTTGTTGTTGCTGCCTGTGAGAACATGATAAGTGCAACTGGCATGAGACCTAGTGACATTGTCACAGCTTCAAATGGAAAGACAATTGAGGTATATATTTTTTGGGTTCATTGACCTAGAATAGGGATCTTTGGGCTATCTTCATTGTGAGAATTTTTGTCTGTGTTGAATTTGGTCCTAAAATATTTGTCCTAAGAAGAAAAGAGGATTTCATCTTCCATTTTTGTCTGCTTTCCCCTTCCATTACAAATTATAGTAAAGTACATATTCAAATTATTCTTTCATTGTGGCCAATTTTCAGGTTAATAACACTGATGCTGAAGGTAGACTTTGTCTTGCTGATGCTTTGGTATACACTTGTAACCAGGGTGTTGAAAAGGTAAATATATAATAAGTTGGTATTTGAAATTGATTAATAGTTTTGGAAATTGGATCTAATGCAATATCAAATTTCTTTGCAGATTATTGACCTGGCTACTCTAACTGGTGCTTGTATAACTGCTCTTGGGCCTTCAGTTGCAGGTATGATAATCATCAGAACATCTTATGCTTCATAGTCAATTTGAAGATAAGAACATAAATATTGGGTTTCTTGTGAGTTGTTAAGAACAATAGATCACGGAAGAGTTGGATATAAGAGTTCTAAATGCAATATTGTGTGATCAAAATGCTTAATGTTAGAGACACTTTGATTGTGAAAATAAGAGTTCTTTCTTCTCCCTCTCTTGGAATGGTGGGTGTAGCTTTTGACATGGTTAGAAGCACTTTTTTCATGGCTATAAGGGTCATGGAAATAATAAAGAGCTTAAAGGGAATGAGTTCAATCCATGGTGGCCACCTACCTAGGCTTTAATATCCTACGTGTTTCTTTGGTAACCAAATGTAGTAGGATCAGACGGTTGTCCAATGAGATTAGTCAAGGTGTGTACAAGCTGGTTTGGACATTCACGAATATTAAAAAAAACAAACAAACAAGAAAGAGAAGAATTATGTCTCAAAACCCGACCGAAAAATTGGAGACTAAAGAGTCCCCTATCGATCAATAATAAAAGAATGTGATTGTTACCAACTTCATTTTTGTTTCCAGGTGCCTTTACACCCAATGAAGACCTAGCAAAAGAAGTATTTTCTGCTGCAGAGAGGAGTGGTGAGAAATTATGGAGGTTGCCATTGGAGGAAAGTTATTGGGAGTCAATGAAGTCTGGTGTGGCTGATATGATCAACACTGGTCCTAGTCAAGGTGGTGCTATAACTGCTGCTTTGTTTCTGAAACAGGTGGACATCATCTTCTTTATTTTAACATGGTGTATTGTTATTTGTTGAACTTCCTGAAAGGGAGAAGTTTTATCTTCCATCTCTTTGTTCTTTCATTTGTCGTTTATGTTTTTTAAAACCAAAAGATATCTTAACGAGCTCTAGAAACTTAATATGCCTCTGAATATGAGGTCATCCTTTAATGGCTTTAAGCCTTGAAATTCTAAAACTTGGAAATATGTTTCTGTAGTTTGTTGATGAGAAGGTCCAATGGATGCACCTTGACATTGCTGGCCCCGTCTGGAATACCAAGAACAGTGTTGCAACTGGATTCGGTGTTTCGACACTAGTGGAGTGGGTTGTGAAGAATGCTTCTTAAGAGGTCCAAGGGTGGCAGAGACCTCGACATTATCAACAGCTCTAAGGTGGATGCTAAGAATTTCCAAGGGTTGTCAGCATTGGGAGATCAATCTGAATAAAAGTTGTATTAAGTATAAGTAATTATAATAAAGACTCTTGTTAAGAATTCTTGGCAACTCTTGGAGTTTTAGACTTTCTTTTATCATGTGTCTCCTTGGCGTTTACACCTCCATTCATCTATTGCCTTATTTGCTAGTTTTTATGATGAAGAGAACAACTTTCCCAGAGAACAAATGAAAGAATACATGAGGATAATTTAAAATAAAAAATGAGAGATAGAGAGGCCACAAGAAGCCAAAAAAAAAAAAAAGCTAGCAAGATCGGGCTCCAACTCAAAAGAATGACGGAATGAGAGATGAAAGGATTACGGGTAAAGTCCTTAGTAATGAAAGCTTAAAAGAAAGCGTTGAACCTAGCTAAGGTCCAAACCTCCTCCCAAGAACTTTCCTTATCAATAGTCTGCTTACTAGAGATAAAACTCGATTGAGCAGGAGAGATTGTGAAGGAGAGAACATCCTTGATGCTTTCAATCAACACTCGATTGAGCAGCGCCCATGAATTAGTGGTGTCCTATGTAGTCATCAGTCTAGGAGACTATTCTATTATGACAAAAACCATGTCCTCAAAGAAACAACAAAATTTCAAAAGCCCACTACAAAGAGTAGCAGCTAAATAGGAATAGGAAAACCAAAGAAATAAACCACGCATGTTGACATGCAACATTTAGGCGGATTGTTCAATATTGAATGGAGAAAAACTGCTTTGTTATTTTTTTTTTTTTTATACTTTGAGTTACCAGGTTCGTTCACGCCTCAACCAATCTTTTGATGAGAACAACTGAATGACCCTACAACATTCTTTATGAACAATGGCCATACAACATTTGGTTGTCAAGAAACTTATATTTTATTTTAGGTAGGTGGCGGCTATGGGGTTTGAACCCATCACCCAAAATCCATTTACTTTCTTGATTAAAAAACACTTAGTCCTCCAACTTTCATGAAAGAAACAATTTAGTCCGAACTTTAGTTTGTAACAATATAGTCCATGTACTTTCAAATTTGTAACAATTTAACCCTTGAACCATAGTATGTAACAATTTAGTCCTTGTACTTTAAACTTTGTAACAATTAAATCCTTACCATGAAAGATTCCATCAAAATTAAGCGTCAATTTTGTAGGATCGTATGACAACATTAGAGGGGGGTGAATAGGGTTGCTTAAAAAAAATTAAAACTTTTTTTTAAAGAATTAAACTAAAATAATGTAATCCAAACTAATCAAAAATAAACACCCAAAAAAATTCTATAAATATAGAACAATTTTCCTAAGCATGCAATCTACTCACAAAAATATTAAGTAACAAAAATTTAAAAGAATAGAGAGGAAGAGATAGCACCAAATTTTTTTATAGTGGTTCGGAAATCCCTACTCCACTCCCCAAAACTTTTTCTTGGGTATTTTATTGCGATGGTCCTCTTACAGATGAGAACCAAACCGATTGACACTCTTTTTAAGGGTTTAAGAGTCAACCCCCAACCGATTCTTTTGCAGGATCCAACCTATATCAATTCTTTTAACGGGTTCATGATCAAACCACTACGATCCTTTTATCGAGTGCAGGATCAAACCACTATAAATCCTTTTTCAAGTTCAGGATTAAACCGCTCACTCAAAATCCCAAGGTGTACCCACACCTTAATACAAAACCCAATGGAAATAGTGAAATAATTTAAGGACCCACAAAGAAACTCTCATAAAGAGTAGGTTTACAAGTTTTAGCTCAAAAGGAACAATCTAATCTCTCATGTAAAATTCTCTCACAAGAAAAATAGAAAATGATGAAGCTTTGAAGAATGATCAACAATGGAGAATGTTTGAGAGAAAATTTCAGCAATTTTTTTGGGGATGAGAGTTGTGAAATGAGAGAGAAAATGATGTTTAAATGAAGTTGTAAGGAATAAGTTTGAGCCATTAGATCTAGGTTAAGATATATCAAGGGTAGAGAAAATTTAGGAGGAAAATGACAAAATAATAATTAAAAAACAATTTTAAAATGCTTCTAACGGCTATTTAAAAATGCAACGTGTCGTAATATTATTTGTCCACGTCATTGCTAAATAACAGTTTTTCTCAATCTTCTTTTGCCCATAACTTTCTTGTTTGACGTCCGATTTGAGAGATTCAAAATGCGATGGAATCGTCTTTTCGAGCTCTACATTGTGGATGCTTTAAAACACTAAAATCATTAGTAATTCATAAGTTTGTTATCATCAAAATATATAGTAGTTGAAGCTCGTAAAACTATTTAAAAATGCCACATGTCGCAATATTATTCAGCCACGTCATTGCTAAATAACAGTTTTTCTCAATATTCTTTTGGTCATAACTTTTTCATTTGAAGTCCGATTTGAGCGATTCAAAATGCATTGGAATCGTCTTTTCGAGCTCTACATTGTGGACACTTTAAAACACTAAGGGGCTGTTTGGGGCAAGGGTTATAATAACCTGTGTTATAATAACTCATGGAGTACTCTGCACCCCAAACGCAGACTATTATAACTCCAGACTAAACAACTCTGCATTTTAAACAATATTATATTATTTCACAGACTATTATAACCCACAGACTATTATAATCAATGTTATTATAACCCACTCAGTGCCCCAAACTGTAGGATCGGTATGGCAACCCTAGAGGGGGGGGTGAATAGGGTTTATTTAAACTTAATAAAACTTTTTCCTAATGTGGGCCCAATCAAACAAATTTACACACTTTTTGCAATAATTAATTTAAACAATAAATCATACAAATAAATTCACTTCAAATTAAACAAGAAATTAAATCTAACAATTTTAGACACCCTATTTAATTCTAAAAGCAAGATTGGTAAAAATATGTAAAGATAAAATTGTACCAACCAAAATAGACATACAAGAACAATTAATTTTATGCAATATAATATAACAACAAATTAATTGCAAAAATGAAATAAGATAGGGATAGAGAAATTGACACCGAAAATTTTATAGTGGTTCGGCACAACCCGGCCTACTCCACTCCCCAAGCGCCTCTTGGGAATTTGGATAAAAATTTCGCCGACTCTTTCCACGGATTAGAGCCCAACCGATACACCGCTCTTTTTACGAGTTCAAGAGCAAACTCGATCCTTTCCACGGGTTTGGATCAAACCGTTACACCGCTCTTTTTTTTTGAGTTCAAGAGCAAACTCTTACAATGATTAGAAATTGAAGATCGAGATGAAAAAACTCTCTCAAAGAGTAGATATACAAATCATAGCTCACACAAACAAAATCCTCACAATACAATAATTTTCTCTCAATAAAAAGATAAAAAAGATAGAGAGCTTGGAGAGAGCAACAATAGAAACTTTTAGAATATGGATGATGAAAATTATGGAATGCTTGTGTTGTTTGAAAATGGGAAAAGAATATGGTATTTATAGAGAGGGAAATTGAATAAAAAATCAACATTTAATTTGAACCATTGGATTGATAAAAGAGGATTGAATGGTGGAGATTAAAAGAGAAAGTAAATATTAATATTATAATAATAATAATAAAGTAAGAGATAGTGGGGTGTAAGATGTTTTTGAAAAATGTGTATGTGAGTGTGAGAGAGAAATGAGGACCAACGGTCTTTTTTTTTTTTTTTTTTTAAATTAATTTTTTTAATGCCAAAATGACCAACGGTCGTTAAAGGATTTTTTTTTCTTTTATTTTTTTTAAAGGCCAACGGCTATATGCATATATATATATATATAAAATAATTTTTTTTAATTTTTAATTTTTATAAATAAGTTAAAAGGTAACTTATATAATAATATAATAAAATATTTTTCTTTTATTTTAAAAACAACTAAACATCCACCCACATGTCATTTTTCCATAGCTCCACATGTCATCTTCTAATTGGTCCATATTGCTGATTTGGCCACCACGTCATCGCGTCGGGAATTTTCTGTTTAGATTTGTTTTGACTATAACTTCTTCGTTTTAGCTCCGATTTGAATAATTCAAGAGGCGTTGAAATCATTGTTCCGAGCTCTACGAAATGGACACTTCAAAACACTAAAATTATTAGTAAACAAAATCAAGTTTGTTATCATCAAAATATTAATTAATTAATTAATTAAAATTAATTAATTTAAGATTAAGGGCCAAAAAGCCAACACAAACAACCCTTAAAATAATTAGTAATTCATAGGTTTGTTATCATTAAAATATATAGTCGTATGATTGAAGCTCGTAAAGTTAACAATCTCCCCATTTTTTATGATGACAAACTACTCAAGAAAAATATTCTTAAGGTAGATGAATAACAATATCAAAAGTATTCAATTAGTAAACATCATATTTAATAACTAAATATCACATATATTTTCTAACTAAATTCTGCTCCTTTTGTTATCATCAAAAGATAACAATTAAAAACATAATCAAGCTCCCCCTTTAAAAGTAATCATAAAAGTCATTAAAAGATAAAACTCCTCCTCAAAGTAATAATCAAGTTAACAAATAATAATAAGTTCATTTAAGCCCTCCTAATAAATGAAGCCAATCATTTTGAGCAAAAGTAATCAAGAAATATAATAAACTCAATAACACAATAGAATCAATAAAGCCATCAAAGCACATAATCCCAATTTCAAAGTAATAGTAATTTATCTCAATAAATCAATTAACATTACTCCAACAAGGATATATAAGCGATCATGATATTTTCACAAGAAAATATATAGCTCCCCCTAAACATGTGAATCATATAATAAATGGATAAATAAATAAGTACTCCCCCTAAATATATGAGACATAATAAATATTACAAAGAGAGAACAACAAACACCAATTAGTTATTCAATCATCAATATAATTTTTCATAATAAATATAATTATATAAGCCACTAAATCATAATCAATCACAAATATCCCAAGATAAAACTTTCACAATTAAGCAAAAAAATCATTTTTAAGAGGCAATCTCCTTTATTCAGTTTCCCCAAACAAAGTTACATTATTTCCTGACTGCTAATTTTGTGCAAGTTGTAAATGGACGATAGGTGGAAAAGAGGCAATCTCTTCAGATATCATAGAAAGCATTTATAAATCAAGCATCGCATTACTGATACGATCTTCTTGATAAATTGAGAATTAAGCAAGCATAAAGAGGACAAGCAATGCACATACCGAAGGAGACCCCGGTCTTGCCATGATCCAGATTTAAGAACTTGATCGCCAGGTTATAATTCATCAATGCATCAGCTATTTCATCTACCAGTGGAAAAGCTATACTGCCATTGGCATCTACATCCATGGTAGTAGAAGAGTTATCATTAAAAAATAATAATAACTAAATAAATAAAATCTATTCTAGGTCTCTCTCTCTTTTTCTTCTATTGTCATATTCCTCTCTCCATTCTCCAAATCATACTTTGCCCTTTTTTCCTGCATCAAAATCTTTTACAGGAGTAACTCGCAAGAGAACTGGTTTATTCAATAACATCTCATTCTCTTGCATATGACGAATATAGAAGCTTCACAACATTCTCAAGTAATCATGAATCACAGTCTGAAAAGAAATTTAACTTCCATATTTCTGAAAGTTAACTTCATATCATCGTTAAAACACCTCACTCCACCCACAACCCTTGTTTTATTTATGCATAAAATGTAGGTCTAGTGAGTTCAGTAGGTGCTACTACTAAGTACCAATAACTTCCCCCAAAATTTTAGCTCAATGAAACTATGGCTTAGGTTTAGGTGGGCTTGGGAGTTGTTTTCTGTATGCCATTGTATTCTTTTATTTTTCGAAAGTATGGTTTTTCATTAAATATATATATGTATGTATGTATGTATGTATATACTTCCCAAAAATTTAACATCGTTAAAAGATTGTTATGAATGGTAAACTATAGCATATAAGGAAACTATACTATCCAGCTATTACTAATAAAGACTGAATTCTAACCTCTTTGAGTTTGATTGAAATTTAGGAGAGGAGTTAAACCCACAAATATAGCAAGAAAAAAAATTCCTGCCGAACTTCTAAGAGGAACTAGGAAATTTTCTTTCTCACATAGCATAATTCTTCCCCTGAATTTCGATAAACCCATTAAGTTATGCCGCCTAAGTTTTACCATTAATCGCCTTTAACATCCACCAATAGAAAGAGTATGATTTAAAAATGTTAAAACAAAAAAACACCCAATATTAAGGAGTAAAGCATACATTCACCCGATTTCTAATGGTACAAATGTTGAACTCTCCCTAAATTTGTTAGCTATGGAATAGGAAATTTGGGCGCAGCTGCAATCGAGGCATACGGGGATAAACAATAAGTGTCGTTCAGTAGCATAAGTTCATAACATCAACCTCACAATTACATTACATCCATCCTAAAAAGTATCGTTCAGTAGCAGGCTTTGCAGAATGCAAAATTTATACATTCTAACGAATGTTGGAGATGAAAACTTAAGCGAGAGGAAAGAAGCCATTGAAAATCACCTTGAAGTGGACGAGATTTGCAGAGAGTCCAGAACCATCAGGCTGACGAATGATGGCATACTTTTGGGCCTCCATAATGCTCCATCCTCGGGAATGGATTTTGCTCCTCTCAATTGGGCAGTCAGAGAAGATTTCCAATAGTTCTGAGAGTATCATGGGAAAATTTCCAAGTATTACCAAAAATTTTGGTTAAATTATAAATTTAGTCTCTCAATTTTAACGTTTGTCTATTCGGTCTTTACTTTCAAAAGTGTCTAATGGATTTTTAGGTCCCGTTTGATAACCATTTAGGCTTAATTTTCAAAAACCAAATGGTTATCAAACGGGGCCTAAACTTTTAATTTTGTGTCTAAAAGATCTCTCACAATTTGAAATTTTTAAAAATTAATTGATCTATTAGATATAAATTTGAATTTATGTCTAATGGAATCCTAAAATTTTGATTTTTTATCTTGTAGATTTGTGAGTTTTAAAAAATTTGATGTACTCAATATGGAGAGAATTATACACCTCATCTTATTCATAAGAAAGACTAGCATATATATAGGTACACAAGGAAACCCTAACTAAAGAATGTACAATTACTATAAAGGACATATATACATAATAATATATATATCATAACACTCCCCCTCAAGCTGGAGCAAATATGTCAAACATGCCCACCTTGTTGCAGAGATAATTTATTCTTGCTCCATTTAACGCTTTAGTAAAGATATCTCCCAGTTGTTCTCCAGTCTTTACATATCCCGTGGACCAGTGGCGGATCCAGGAATTTATGTTAGGGGGGGCACAACTACATGTAACACTAAATTGCGAGTTTAGTCCCTAAACTTTCAGGTATTTATATGGTATCTGAAATTTGAAAATGTCTAATAAGTCCATCAAGTTTAAATTTTGTGTCTAATAAGTCTTTAAAGATTAAAAATAAAAAGTCTAATGGGTCCTTCAATTTTCAATTATTTTGTTTAATACGTCTCGAAACTTTTAATTTTGTATTTAATAGGCCGTTAACCTATTCGAAAATTTTTAAAATTCATGTATCTATTAGATACAAAATTTAAAGTTTAGGGTCCAATTAGATGCGAAATTAAAATTCATGTCTAATATAGAACAGTTAATTTTTAAAAATTTCAAATATGTCAAAGATCTAATAGATACAAAATTGAAATAAAGTTGAGAGACTTATTAGACATTTGACAGTTCAAAGACTTTATTAGACACAAATTGAAAGTTTAAGACTTATTAAACACTTTTTAAAGTTCAGGAATATATTAACTGAAGGAGTTAATATTAAGAAAGCGGAAGCAATTTCGGATCTCGAGCACTCAAAGTACATCAATTTAACCAAACAAAAACATGCTCAAAACTGGAAAAAACCAGAAAGTATGAACACATACCTTTGTAGCTCAAATTCTCCAAATTCTTTGTAAATCTTGGATCACCAACAATACTTGGACCACCACTAGAGTCTTCCCTACTATTCTCAGCCCTTGGAATGGATTGTGGGATCTTTGATTGAGAGAAATTGGGAGAAGAATGAGTAAAGATCTAAAAAAAACTAGAGAGTTTTCTACAAAAATCTCTTGTTTTTCTAATCACTAATCTCCATTGTGTTGCTTCTCTATTTATAGAAACTAATGAAACCTCATTAGGCTTCCCATGGAAGACAACATTTGTCTTCCCATGGAAGACAACACTTGTCTTCCCATGGAAGACAACACTTGTCTTCTTTTGGAAGACAACATTTGGTTGGAATTAGTCAAGTTTAAATCAAAATTAATTTAAAAACTTGATTAATTAATTAAACCATTTAATTAATTAATTTAATTATTTAATTTAATATCAAATATTAATTAAATAATTAGACCAATCCCTCTCTTTTATGACCAATCGTTTGTACATGAATCCCTATTCACGTATTAAACCGATCAAATATTTAAATCACATTTAAATATGTTCCTCTCTCTTCCTTGTGATTTTAATTCATAATTAAATTATAGTACGTTAAGTATATCGCATATAATTAACGTTTACTCCCAAAACCGAATTTGAACAATTCAAATTCTTTTCTCTCAAATTATTCCAAGGCTTAGTCTGAGCTAGTAAGGGGACCTAATGGACCTACAGATCATGAGCTCCAATGATACGAGATTAACCGGCCAAACTCTTTAGCCTAGCTAATCAACATTCGTTAACCACCGGGACACTCCACTAAAGCCCAGTGGCTGCACTCTCCTCACTGTAGATATATTTCTGTCCACTCGATATAACCATGATTAGTAAGTCGATCCTTCACAGGTCGTTCGTAATTACAGCTGGGTCAAATAAACCGTTTTACCCCTGTAATTACTTCTTGTTCCTTAAGTCCCACTGATCCTCTAATGAACAATTGGTTTGTGGTCCAACCAACAAACCGAATCCCTCTCGGGCCAATGAGAGGGTGGGCCCATTGTTCAAGACCCGGAGTCAGCACTTAAGGGAACAACCTCTCTACTAATCCTTAAAGCAGGTAGGAGTGAATTCCATCTCGCATGACTATGTTCCCAACTATCTATCCGGTCTTATCCCCAAAATGGGAGGCTTATTGAGTCGGCGATCTCGGGCCACTCTCACCCATGCAAATCTAAGGATAATCCCAAATAAACAGGAGTTCATAGCACGCTCAGGATTAAGATCGAGTTACCTAGGTCATCGTATGAATATAGTCAGTTAAAACAGTAAACGGAGTTATAAAGTCTAAGTGACTATTTCGCGGTCCGGTCTTATGCAAACTCATTGCATAGGACGCCCCCACTCGCATGTCTCCACATGAACGATTCAGGATCACATCGTTAGTACTATACAAAGTGGGTCGCGTCCATAGTGTCCCCAGAATAAGGTACCCAGCCTTATCCTTATACTATAGACCATTTTGGCTATTACTCGAACTTGATCCACTTTTATGTCATACATAAAGTTCAAGTATACATACTATAGCCAAGGGTTCTTAGTTCATTGGATTTGGGTTATAGAATACACAATTCACTTTATTCAATAACACATTTACTGAATAAACCTCAATAACATCTTTATAGTAAAATAGAATATACATTCAGTTTACAAAACCACGAGTTTTAGGACACAAAACCCAACATTAACACACAAAATTGAAATTTTAGAGATTAAACTTTAATTTAAACTTGGTATAAATATAATTTTATAAAGGTTTATATATAACATTTAGATTAAATATTATTAGTTACAAAATCATAATAAACCATTACATTGTTATTCACATAAATTTTTAAAGAATAATTCACTACAATTAAAAAGTATTTGTATTTATTTAGATTAAAAATAATAATATTTGTAGATATATATACACACAAAATTAAAAACTAAATATAAAGAGCTCCAAAGAACTAAAAAAAAAACTCCAGCGTTTTTTTATTGTTAAATTAAAAATTGAACTTTAAAATTTGAAAAGTTGAGCGCACCTCAACTTGAACTCAGGCACCACAAATTGAAATTATTAAATCCAGCGTGCCACGCAACCATCCTACCAAGAGTTATTTTTTGGAGTTTTGGTAAGCAAAGTATATAGATATATAATGTCATAATAATTTGAGGGGGGGCACGTGCCTCTCCTGGCCCCTACATGGATCCGCCCCTGCAGTGGACACCAACCCTTGTTGAATTTTCTCACGAATGAAATGACATTCTGCTTCTTTAGATCCTGCCCAATCAGCATCTGAAAAACATTCAACTTTTGTATGACTAAGATCTCTATATAAGATTCCACGCCCAGGTGCAGCTTTTAGGTAGCATAAAATTTGTTCTACTACAGCCCAATGATCCACGGTAGATGAAGACATATATTGACTTACAACACTTACTGAATAAGCAATGTCTGGTCGTGTCACTATCAGATAATTCAACTTCCCAACCAATCTTCTGTATCTCTCAGGATCTTTAAATGCTTCTCCTTCTTTGGTGAGTTGCAAATTAGGTATCATCGGAGTACTACATGGTTTAACTCCTAGTTTTCCTGTCTCAGATAACAAATCGAGTACATATTTCCTTTGCGACAAAAAGATACCTTTCTTGCTTCTCATCACTTCAATACCCAGAAAATACTTCAGTGTTCCCAGATCCTTAGTGTGGAATTAACCTTGAAGGAAAGTTTTCAAAGAAGATATACATGATGTATCATTCCCAGTGATAACGATATCATCGACGTACACAACCAGTAGAGTTATACCTTTCTTAGATCGTCGATAGAAAACAGAATGATCAGATGTACTTTTCTTCATTCCAAATTGCTCAAGTGCTTGACTAAACTTACCAAACCATGCTCGTGGGCTCTATTTCAATCCATACAACGATTTTCGAAGACGACAAACTTTATCACTCTCCCCCTGAGCAACAAACCTAGGTGGTTGCTCCATATATACTTCCTCTTGAAGATCACCATGGAGAAAAACATTCTTAATGTCAAGTTGATGCAAATGCCAACCTTCAGTAGCAGCCATGGAAATAAGTAAGCGAATATAAGTGAATTTAGCAACCGGAGAAAATGTGTCAGAATAATCTATCCCATAAGTCTGAGCATAGCCTTTAGCAACAAGACGTGCTTTCAAACGAGCAACTGATCCGTCAGGGTTAACCTTAATTGTAAACACCCATTTACACCCAATGGCCTTCTTTCCTATAGGACGAGATACTAAATCCCAAGTACCATTACCATCTAGAGCATTCATCTCTTCGATCATTGCATTACGCCAACCAGAATGAGATAAAGCTTCAGGAACAGAGTTAGGGATAGAGGTAGAATCAAGTGATGTAAGAAAAGAATATGTTGGTTGTGACAACTGGTGATAAGAAACAAATGAGGCAATAGGATAAGTACAAGTGCGTTTACCTTTACGAAGGGCAATGGGAAGCTCATCACGTGTTCTTGGATCAGATGTCGAAGAATCTTCTAGTACAGGACATGTGTCTGAAGGTAATGGTGGTGGCCGTCTGGAGTAAACCTGAGTAATGGGTGGACGATGAGGAATAGATACTGAAGGAGATGGAGTAGGGAGAGAGGATGGAGAGACGATCTCATAGATAAGTAGGTCATCCTCCCCCTGACACGGACTTGACATGGATGGGCTAAAGGGCATATCTTAAAAAAACGTAACATCTGGAGAGACAAGATACTTGTTAAGACTTGTTAAGACGAGGGCAATAACAACGATATCCCTTTTGAACTCGAGAATAACCGAGAAAGATGCATTTTAAGGATTTAGGATCTAACTTAGTACGATGAGGGTTGACATCCCGAGCAAAACAAGTGCAACCAAATATCTTTGGTGTAATAGGAAACAAGGCTTTTGTTGGACAAAGAACAAGATAAGGGATTTCACCATTAAGAACAGAGGAAGGAATTCTATTAATCAAAAAACAAGCTGTGGAAACTGCATCAGCCCAAAAATGTTTCGGAACCTGCATTTGAAAGGATAATGCTCGAGCAGTTTCAAGTAAATGCCGATTTTTTCGTTCAGCGACCCCATTTTGGGATGGAGTGTCAGCTCAAGAAGATTGATGAATAATCCCATTTTTACACAAGTAAGATCCAAGCATATGAGAAAAATATTCACCAACATTATCAGTTCGAAGAGTTTTAAGAGAGACATTAAACTAGTTTTGAATTTCAGCATGGAAAGTAAAAAAGTGAGTAAGTAACTTAGAACGATTTTTCATTAAATATAACCAAGTCAGACGAGAATAATCGTCAACAAAAGTAACAAAATATCGAAATCCAGTTTTGGACACTACAGGACAAGGACCCCAAATATCAGAATGAACTAATTCAAACGGAGCACTAGCTCGTTTATGGACTCTAGGACTCGAACTAAGACGATGAAATTTGGCAAACTGACAAGACTCACAATTCAACGAAGACAAAGAGTGAAATTTTGGATGAATTTTCTTTAACATGGACAAAGACAGATGACCTAAACGACAATGGACTTCAAACGGAGATGCAACACCAGAGCAGGCCATAGCTTTTGGTATCTGTTGATCAAAAGTGTAAAGGCCTTCAGACTCATATCCTTTACCAATAATCTTCTTCGTCAAACGATCCTGAAACAAGCAATAGCCAGGAAAAAATGAGACAAAACAATTAAGGTCACGAATAAGTTTACTAACAGAGATCAACTTAAACGAGAGTCGAGGCAAATGCAAAACAGAAGACAAAGGGAGAGACAGTGTGAGATTAATGGTGCCTGATCCAAGAGCAGAAGATGTGGATCCATCTGCCAAAGTGACAGTAGGAAAAGGTGCAGGTGACAAAGAAGTAGAAAATAAGCTAGAATTACCTGTCATATGAGCTGTGGCACCAAAGTCTATGACCCATTTAGTGGAGGATGTAAGGAGACAATGATTCTTATTACCTGATTTAGCAAGAGTTGCAATAGGATTCGAGGAAGAAGATGCTTGCAATGATTCCTGGTACAACTGGAATTTAGCAAACTCATCTGCAGAAATAGTAACCGACCTCTCAGATGTATCATTGGTGGAAGCAAGCTGAGCAACTTGAGGATAGCGACCTTTATTCAACAATTTCCTACAGCCACGTTTCATGTGACCAGGCTTACGACAATAGTGACATATTATATCCTGTGAATCTTGTCGTCGAGCATTGGAACCCGGTCTCGGAGTGTTGATGTTCATCCCTTTAATGACCTTAGGGTCATTCCGACTCAAGAGAGCATTGTTGGACTGAGGAGCAGACGGACCAGATGAAAGATTTTCTGTACGGAGGACTCTACTAAAGTCTCATCTAAAGAAGGGATCTCGGATCCAGATAGAATTTGTGATTTAGCCATCTCAAATTCTGGCGAAAGTCCATTCAGAAAGCTCATGACACCCATCTTCTCTCGCTGAGCTTGTTAAACCTTTATATCCGTACTAAATGGAAGTAATGTATTAAGTTCTGCACACATTTTCTTAACTTGCATAAAGTAGTTCGTAACAGACTGTTCTTTCTGTTTTGCATGAAAAAAGGCTGTGCAAACTTCGTACATTCTATTGACTTGCTCTTTTCCTGAGTATAAGAACTCTAAAAACTGGAGCAGTTCCTTCACAGAATCACAATGATTCACCAAGCCAACAACCTCAGTCTCGATCGAATTCTTGATTTGAATATACAATCTAGCATCATCACGAAGCCATGCCTTCCTTGTGTCATCCTCTGGTGCATCCTGATTAATATGATCATCCATCTCTGTACTTCGCAGATAAAACCGAATTGTTCGACTCCAATCATAGTAATTAGAGCCATTTAATTTGTGTTCCGTGATTTTTGACGAAAGAGAGACCATATTAGAGACCACCACAGGTTTCATTTCAGCCATTAGTTAACAAATAGAGGCAGTAGATAAACCCAATAGACA
Organism: Trichosanthes truncata; assembly: GCA_033996785.1. Taxonomy (NCBI): domain Eukaryota; kingdom Viridiplantae; phylum Streptophyta; class Magnoliopsida; order Cucurbitales; family Cucurbitaceae; genus Trichosanthes; species Trichosanthes truncata. Next base: position 36,334,895 of record JAWPNB010000004.1, on the reverse strand, counting down.
AAAATAGATCTGGACAACAAGAAACAGTACCTAATCCCACGAAAATCATACAACCCGAAACCAAAACAGTATGTATCATCGAAACAAACTACACAGATCGGCCGAAAATAGCAACCCGAGAAAAACCCAAGCGGGGGAAGGTGGAACGGCAGCCTCACGCGCAAGCGCGTGGCGGCGGATTCAGTAGCTTCCGACGGCGCGTGGGGCTCAGGCGCGGACATTTCTGGCAAACGGCGACGACGATTCTACTCTCCTAACGACGGCGTTCCTCCTGAGGTAGGTGGTGTTGACAAACGGCCACTCTAACGTGATGACCCAAACTTCAAACCCTAACCTCAAAGAGAAAACCCTAATCGCCAAAAATCTTCTAAAACCCTAGGGGTGGCTCTGATACCATGTACTCAGTATGGAGAGAATAATACACCTCATCTTATTCATAAGAAAGACTAGCATATATATAGGTACACAAGGAAACCCTAACTAAAGAATGTACAATTACTATAAAGGACATATATACATAATAATATATATATCATAACATTCGATAGTCGAGGGACTAAATTTGTAATTTTTAAAGTTCATAGACCAAATAGACATAAACAAATTCATGGACTAAATCTGTAATTTAGTCAAAAAAATTTCATACTACTCCATTCATTGTTGACCATAAAAAAATCATTTAAGAATAGTGTGGAACCCATAAAATAAAATAATATATTATCAAATGACGTGTCAAATGCTAAAGGGAAGAAGTATGTACTATGGTTGTACTAGAAGTTTTCTTGAGTATCATACTCTCTCTATTTATTGCTTACCATATCAGCATTCTTTTAAAAATGATGTGTCCACCAACATTAAATAATTATTTATAAAGACAAAATTATAGTGTGAACAAAGGGAGAGTATTGTACTCCTATAGTAATGAAATTTTTTCCCACAGTCAAATTGGCACGTTGCATCAATTTTGATCTTGAACTTGGCTACTAGCTTGTATTTTATCTTAAAATTTCTATTTCATCGTATTCAAACTTTATAGATTGCAAATTTTATTGCATTCGATTAATGATTCGAAAACAATAATTTAAATCAGTTTGAGCACAGTGGATGAGACACTAATTACCCTCCAAAGATCAATGGTTCAAATTTTCACCCCTATAATTATTGAACTAAGAAAAATGATAATTTAAAAATGAGCAAACGTGTTTAAAAATTAGATCTCAATTTAAAAGTTCTAGTGTATCTAATAATATATTAACAATAAAATAGTGACAAATACTACTACTTCATTAATTTGTTAACAAGTTTTGTGTTATAAATTTTATATAATTATTAGGTTAAATTACAAGTTTAATCTTTCAACTTTTATGTTTGTTTATAATAGGTCTCTAAACTTTAAAAAGTATTTAATGAGTTCATGAACTTGAAAGCTTCGTGAATTATTAGATGCAAAACCGAAAGTTTAGGGTCTTATTAGACACTTTTTAAAGTTGAGAGACCTATTAGACTAGACGCAAAATTGAAAGTTTAGGCCCCGTTTGATTTTTGAAAATTAAGCTTGTTTTCTCCCAAATTCTCTACAATGGTTTTCATCTCTCTCAAAGAAACACTTGAATTCTTAGTTAAATTCCATAAACAAAAACAAATTTTAAAACTACTTTTTTTAGTTTTTAAAACTTGGCTTGGTTTTTAAAAATACATGTCAAAAGTAGATAACAAAACAAGGAAAACCATGTGTGAAAGTAGTATTTATAGGCTAAATTTTCAAAAACCAAATGGCTATCAAACGGGGCCTTAAATATTTGTTAGATACCTTTTAAAGTTTGGAGACATATTTGACACAAACTAGAAAGTTTAGATCATGTTTGACAACCATTTTATTTTGGTTTTTGGTTTTTGAAATTAAGCCTATAAATTTTATTTTTTTTACATTTCTATAAAGTTTGAATACGATGAAATAGAAATTGTTATCTACTTTTTACATATGTGTAACGACCCTAAAAACACAACAAACTAAAGCGAAGGCATGACTGGGTTACTCATGCCCAAAATTTCGACAGCATGATGACACAACTATGAGAAGACCAAAATTTCAAGAACTTGAAAAGAGACAAACCAACATTTCTATATTTCAGAGAAACTACTTAACATTAACCAAACTACGATAAAATATGTTGAGCTCAACCAACAAATACGAGAATCTAAGAAATTATAACCACACACGGAACAATAGAAATTTAAGAGTTACAAACCAACAACACAACAAAGAACAAAGGTACAAAACTAGACGCTAGACACAATAACATAACTTCGGTGGAGTCTCCATAGCCTCGTCAAGTCATCGCCTCCATCACCCACCTCGTGGTCGTGCACCATCTGCAAGGGCACAAACAAAATAGCGAGAGTGAGTATAAACATACTCAGTAAGCAACCCACTTAAGGTTCAAAGATCAAGCCATACAACAAGTTATCTGTTTCGGTCACGCCAACTCCTCTACTCACACAATGAATTCAACTACTAGCTACTCACTCACCCACCCCAATCCCCTATCGTGCCAAAACCATGAGTCACGTGACCTACAAGTGGGGTATCGACTTCCCCTAAAACAAGCAAAGCACAATGAAGGAACGCAACCTTCATGGCCGAAACGGTGGGAATTCGCCCCTATGCTAATATAACTCAGTGAAGGAAAGCAATCCTTACGCTAATCACAATGTGGATTTGACCCTACACTTACATAACTCGATGAAGGAAAGTAACGCTCACGCTAATCTCAATGGAGATTCACTCCTATACGCTAACATAGCTCGGTGAAGGAAAACAACTCTCACGCTAATCTCAATGAGAATTCGCCCCTAAGCTAACACAGCTTGGTGAAGGAAAGCAACCATCACGCTAATCACAATGGGGATTTGCCCTTAAGCTAACGCAGCTCGGTGAAGGAAAACAACTCTCACGCTAATCACAATGGAGATAGGGTAAGTGATGCCAACCAACGATCTTTTCTTTTTACTCACAATACACTTAGAACGCCCAAGGGGTATATACCATGCCTAGCCACTCAATAGACCATGAAATCTCTCCTGCAAATCCAACCTATGGATCCTAAGCATAATTGTCAACGCAAACTCAACAATGAACAAACTAGGCAAATATGGTTCAAGTACAAGATCGGGCAACCCAGGCCTCACGATTAGGCTCATCCCCCAACAAAGGATTCTTAGGCCACGCCTCGATGAGCAATAAACTCACTAATTGCGATCTTCCACTAACCATCAACCAAGAATCTCGAGCATAGACTCGTGCATAAGCTCAACAACATCTTAAATAAGACCTTCGCTCAACCGAGGCCCATACGCACGCTAGCGGCACATTGCCCTAAACAGTTCCCTTCTAAGCTAATATCTCTAATCAAGGTAGGAATCCTAATGGTTATTATTCTCCCCATTCACATTCAAGCCTCGCTACAACATGCTAAATATAACAAGTTGTCCTTAACATTTTAATACAAGAATCCTGGATTACGACCCAGAACATTATATCCTCTTAGGGGGATTCTAAACTAACAACCAATCAACTCAACGAGTCAAGAAATCATGCACGCAGTCAACACATCCAACATCCCAAGAAACTAAACCATTCAAGTCTTTCAGACATTTTGTGCTCAGTTAAATGCCACAGCACCTTAAGTAGTGATAATTCTCATTTATGAAGATTATTTAACCCTAAAATTAAGTTGTTCTTGCCATTTGTGCACCTTTTATCGAATAACGAGCAAGCTAAAAATAGAATTTATAAGATAAATTCATGCAAGCTTGTCGGAGTATGGAAAAGGAAGAATTAAGTTGAAAAGATAAAGGAAAGTTGGCTAAAATTGTTGTTTTTGTGCAGATTTGAAGAAATGAAGAAAATGCAAATGAAATGCAATTGCATTTTTTTGAAAAAGCAAGGTGGTGAACAAGAGAGATAATGTAATTGCAATGCAATTGCATTTTCTGGACTTATCCATCAATGCGGAATTCACGGAAATTCACCAAGATTCATGAAGTTTGCTTAATTTATGGGAGAATTTCCAGCCTAATCTCACGCCCCAAGTTTACCCAAGAATTAAGGAACCCCAATATGGAAAAAAAGGGCCTTGGAATATCTATAAAAGGGGAGAAAGAATGAAGAAGAAGGATATATTTTATTGGGTTTTTACGTTCTGTTTTGCTGGGTTTCTTTTTATGTTTTTCAATTGTTCGGACAGCAAGCTACAACCTTTCAATTCCAGCATTTCATTTTTGTAATTCTATTCTTTAATTCTTGAGTTTGATCCATCCTCAACGAAAGTTCGAGGAGGTAAGGATTTAATTGCCCTTGAAGGAATTTTGGGTCGATCAAAGCAAAGAATTTCCGTTAACTATTACTCTATTTTTGTAGTTTTATTCTGTTTAATCCCTCTATTTTTCTGCTCGATTTTACTCATTTAGTAGGTCTCTGTTTACTCCAATTTTTGTATGTTATAGAAGTTGAATCAATTGATGAATTATGGGTTTTATACTCCTTCGTTTTCTGTCAATTTGATGAAATTATAGCTCCAAAGTTCTGAATTTTTTTTAGCTTATTCACTGCCTTGAAGATTTATTTGAATTTAGTTAAAGGTTAATGAAAGTGCTGATTTGAATTCCTTTATTGAATATAAATTGCCTTTGTGAGTATTTTGGGTTATTGATTTTGATTCACAAATTCTTATTAATATTCAGTTTGTTTTACTCTATTATTAGGACTTTAATTTCGCTATATGGGTTATTAACTATGAGATTTATAGAAATTAAAATTTGGGTTTTCATTTCTTTCATAATGAGCTAATTTCTCCTTAGGGATTCAAGTTAGTGAATACCCTAGAGGAGAGATGTGAAGCTTAAAAGCATGTTCAATCTAGTTAATAATCGAGACTTTGTTTTCTTTTGTTGAATTAACGTGAGTAAACCTAGTCGGCCAACTAGTGATTGCTTGTTGAGCTTGAACTTAATACTAAAAGGGTTAAGAGAAAGCGGATGTCACAAAAGCAATGGAGGAAAAGGCTTAGAAATAAGTCATGAACATCGACCCTAGACATAGGGCGAGACTCCAAAACCGCTAGAATTGTGCGCGAATTTATCTAAGTTAGATTAACCATAGAAATATAGGTTTAATCACTTAGTCTCCTAAAGATTTTGAAGCAAAATCGAATAGGATTTGAATTCGGTTTACTTAGTTCTCGTGTATTAACTATGATTGCAATTGCATTTTAAGTAGCATTTCTTTCCAAATGGGCATAAGCAACATGGATCCCATTCTTTTTAATTATTGACTTTTCGTTATTTTCTTTAGCAAAAAAAAAAACCGCTCAAGCATTTTTACACCATTGGTTACCGCAATTGCATTTTGCAAACAAATTTTGTGTCATCTTAGAAGATTTTGTTAAAACCCGTTCCCTTGGGTACGATACTCTGAAGTACTTCCAGTTTTCTTTATTTTTCGATCACGTACACTTGCGTGTAGCAAAAATCCGATCAAGTAAACTCTACCTAACCTTACAGTCTAGTAGCTTAAGTCTTATGCATCTTGCAGCTAACCCAAACATCTCGAACAACCCAAACTCTTTTGTTCATTCAATTTAAATCTATTGTCCGTATATTCATGCTTATAAAGAAACTACGATCAATGTCATTCACGTGTTCCAAAGCTCCACTCCAAAATCAAGTCCTAACAAGTTACCTACAGAAACATAACACACGGCTAGGACCCTTGAATACCATACTAGCAATTTCGACTATTGCAAATCACTTAGTTAAGTCATCAAACATTTTTAAATACCATGCCAAAACATAACAAAGTGAGTCCTTACTTGAATCCTTTACTAAACCTATCATCCAACGTCAACTAGGCTCGAGCACATACTAAAAAGGAAACATACTCTCGAGCACTCAATCACATATGCGTACAGAATTCGGGAACTTCATGACCAGAGCATTAAAGGCCATCTAATTAGGCTACTTACCTCAAAGTGTCTTTAAGGCAAACTTGGCTCCTGCAACATGCGTTCCTGCCCAACCCACTACTTCCTCTTTGCTTGAAATTGACTCTAAATGGGTTGATTTCACTAACCCAAGAACCAAATGCTATGGGTAGTCCTGCATATATGAAATTTTTGGCCTATGGATGTCCAAAATGAAGCTCGATCAGAGTGTGGGTCACAAGGTTGAAACAATTCAAAGCCCAAATCGTGCCCAAACTAGCCTAGCAATTGCAGACCACCGTGCACGGCGACCACGATTCACGGCTGGCTGCAGTTCAGCCCTCAACAACCTAGCGAGTGGCGATTTGGGACTACAGCAGACCTGGATCGAGTGTTGGCATGGCAATTTGGGGTTGGCTTGTTATGGTTCGAAGCTCCGATGAGCAGTTGACAGTACACGGCGACGTTCAGCGTTGTGGCTGCTGGCGATGAGGTATGCATCAGCGAACAGCGGCGCGCGGACGGTGCTGCAGATCTGCGTGGGCGAGGCGCGATGCGTACTCTGGTGAGGTAGACCGAATCGGGTTGATCTGGGTGAATGGATAGGCTATAGGGGTGTACACGGGTTGGGTTGGGTTGGATTGAAGGATTTTTTGGAACCAACCCGAAAATTCGAATTGGTCAGGTTGGCTACCTGAATGACCTGATCAAGGGTTGCAACTGATCCGCTTACACGCAAGTGCACGTGATCGAAGTAATAAAGAAACTGGAAGTATTCCAGAGTATCGTACCCAAGGGAACGGGTTTTAACAAAATCTACTTAGACGACACAAAATATGTTTGCAAATTGCAAATGAAGGTAACCAATGGTTTGAAAAAGATTGAGTGGTTGTTTTTGCTAAATGAAATAAATAAAAATGATAAAAGAGGGATTCAAACGTGTTTTTGTTTCATTGAAAGAAATTGCGGCCTAATTGCAATTGCAATCCTTTGACTCAACACTTAAGCTTTGTAAACCGAATTCAACACCTATTCGACCTTCTATGAAGTATTTTTAGGAGGCTAAGCGATTAAGCCGATATTTCTATGGCTAATACGAACTTAGTTAATTTTGAAACACAATTCTTTTGGTTTTAAAGGTTTTGCCCTATGTCTAGGGTCAAAAACAAATTCCTATGTCTAGGCTATTTTCCTTTATTGCTTTTATGAAAACTCAATTTTTATCTAACCTTTTCAGAATTAGACTCAAATTGTTGTATACTAATCTAGGTGATCAATCTAAACTAGTAATGAAAATTTCAATCAATAAAAGCAAACAATGCTATAAGATTAAGCAATGTTGCTCTCACAATTAGGCCTTTATTCCTATCTTTAGGGCATCCACATGCTTGAATCCCAAAGAAGAAATTAGCTCATTATGGAGAAAATGAAAATCCAAAATTTATTTGTTAAAAATTTCATAATTAATAACCCAAATACCGAAATTAAATTCCTAATAATGGAGTAAACATAGTTGAAATATACAAACGGAAAGTCCTTGTTTTGATCGACCAAAAGTCCTTTACGGGCAATTGGATCTTTACCTCCTCGAACCTTCGTTGAGGGGGGATCAAGCTCGGGATTTACAGAGCAAAATGAAGCATAAACTGCTGGAAGAAAGATGGAAAAACGAAAATACAGCTTGCTGTCCAAAACAGAAAAAAAAAACAGAAAACAGAGTATAAATTTGCAAAAACAGAGTATATCAACTCAAAATTTAATCGAGCGAACTACAAGAATGAAATGCTGAAAACAAGGAACATAAATCATCAACTTGCTGCTACTGAAATAAAGAAAAACCAGAAGAAAAAGAACCCATAAAAACAGAATGTAAAAACCCAAAAAAACTAAGTACAAAAGCTAACGGAAATTCCTTGTTTGATCGATCCAAATACCCATTCAAAGGCAAATGGATCTTCACCTCCTTCAACTTTCGTTGAGGAGGGATCAACCTCGGAAATTACAGAGTAAAAATGAAAAGTAAGCTGCTATAAAATGAAAAAACGTGAAAGATGAACTGTGGGCGAGCAGCAGAAAAACCACCCGCCATTTGCTTCGTTTTCCACCATTTTTATAGGCATTGAGGGCTAGGGTTTCCATCTTGGAGCTCCTTAATTCGTGGGTAATTGATTAAGCACAAGATTTGGCCGTAAATTCTCCATAAATCAAGCAATTCCCGTGGGTTTTGGTAATTTTCCGAAAATTCTGCACTTTTTAAAGTCTAGAGAATGCAATTGCATTGCAATTGCATTCTTCTTCCTTGTTCTTCACCTTACATTGCAAATGGGAATGCAATTGCATTTCCTTTTGCAAAGTCTTCACTTCTTCAAATCTGCACAAAAACTCAACTTAAGCCAACTTTCTTGCATCTTTTCACTTAATTCCTTCTTTTATCATATTCCAACAAGCTTGCATGAATTTATTTTAAAATGTTATTTTTAGCTTGCTCGGTAATCAATAAAGCATGCAAAAATGGCAAGAACAACTTAGTTTTAGGGTTAAATAATCCTCATAAATGAGAATTATCAGCAACCCAACTCTATATTTTCGGGTTGGGTTGGGTTGGGTTGCCGGGTTGAGTTTTTTATTTTTTTTTATAATTTTCTTAATTATTTAAAATGATTTTGAATTAATAATTAAAATCACATAAAATTCAAATATCAAACTTCAAAGTTCATAACATCTTAATCTTCATTACATCCTAGATGAAAAACATTAAAAGTTCACAAATAATTCATTTATAAGTATATATATAACTTAAATTTTGGGTTGGGTTGGGTTGGGTCGGGTCAACCCGAGCCTATAAACGCCAACTCGAGAACCGACCCAAAAATTCAGTTTTCCAAAATTCTAACCCAACCCAAACCGAAAAAAAATCTAACCCAACTCAACCCTTACGGTTTGGGTTGGGTAGTCCGGGTTACTCGGGTTATTGAGTTATTTGTACACCCCTAATAGGCTGTCAATGAGAAAGAGTAGAAGAAGAAGAAGAAAAAATAGGGAGAGAGTTCAAGGAGAGAGAAGAGAAGAGATTTCTCTTTTTTTTTCCCCTTTTCTTCTTTCTTTTTTTCATAATAATCCAAAACTAAAAATAACCCTCCATTCATTTCCATTTTTGCCCCTTCAAACTCTCTAATTTCAAATTAATCCAAATCAAAATACAATTAACTCATTTTAACTTACTTAATCCAAATTCCTCAAATTATATTCCAAAAATAATTCCAAAATGCCCCAAAGAACATAACTGACTCCAAAATACTTACTGAGAATTATTCACACCTAATTTCTAAATTAGAATAACTAAATACTGGGAATATTTGTACGTTACAATATCTTTTCAAAAACCAAGCCAAATTTTGAAAACTAAAAAAAAAAAAATTCAAAAACTTGTTTTTGATTTTGAACTTTGGCTAATAATTCAAATGTTTTCTTAAGAAAGATGAAATTCATTATAAAGAAATTATGAGAAAACAAGCACAATTTTCAAAAACAAAAAATTAAATGGTTATCAAACGAAGCCTTAGGAATTGAACTTATAATTTAATCATTCCTTTATTTTTAGTCTCATTGGAATTAATGTTAAACAAAGCTAAAAAATTGACATATTAATTCGAAAAATCATAGGTTAGATATATGTTTTAGTCCCTAGTGTTTGAATATTTTTCTTAATTTAGTCTATTATTTAAAAAGTTACAATTGCATATGTTTTAAAAAATTTCAATTATACACTTCCCGTTATCGAAGGTTAAAATTGGCTAATGATAAACTTATAATGTGAACTACTAAATGTACTAAAAAAAGGTGAAATACTAAATTAGTTGGCAAAAATTTAGAAGGTTGAATTAGACGGTCTAAGAAAAGTTTCTAATTTTACCTCCAAATTACGTTGACCAAATTTTCGACTTTTATTTTTTAAGATAGTCTAATTTCTCATCTAAAAATTTTGATAACTCGTTGAATATTATGTCATAATTTAAACTCAGGTTTAAATGCTATTTTGGTCCATGTACAAGACTTTGGTTCATTTTGGTTCCTATTACATTCAAAACATCCATTTTGGCCCATGTACCTTCAACTTTTGTTTATTTCAGACTCTGTACTTTCAAAACGTTCGTTTTGGTCATTGCACTTTTAAAAAGCGACCATCTTGGTTTCTTCATTTTCCTTTTTTATTTCATTTCTTTCAATAATAATTTTAACATGATACTCCACTTACCAAATTTATTGAAATGTAGCGATAAATTTGCATTAAAAAGTTTTCATTGTGTATAGCATTTATGCTTAACTTTTGCATATAGGGACCAAATTGGTAACTTTTTTAAAGTACGAGGATCAAAACGGACGTTTTAAAAGTACAAAGACTAAAATGAATAAAAGTTGAAAGTGTACGGACCAAAATGAAATAAAGCTAAAAATACATGGAGCAAAATAGTATTTAAACCTAAAACTTAGCATTAGCCAATTTCAATGTTCACTAATGGAAATGATATAATTGATAATTTTATAACTTGAGAGACTACATTAAAGCTTTTTAAACGAAAGAGACTAAATTGAAAAAGCACCCAACATTGGAGGCTAAAATATTTATTTAGCCAAAATAAAATTGGAAATGTCGTATACAAGTTTAAGACTTTTCAAGACAACACGAACATAGTTCCAAGTTAGAGGAGTCTATTAGTTCTTTTCTTAAAATCAAAGGTTTAAATCTCCGATCATGTACTTAAAGCAAAAACAACAAACAAAAAAAAAAGTTTAAGAATCTCCACTAAAATAGCCAATGTTATCTTCAGTGTTCATATTGCTATTTTTTTTTTTTTTTTGATAGTGAGTGTTCATATTGCTATTATTGCTTGTAAATGAGCATTTCGCATTAAAAAGTTATGTTATATTCTTTTCTTATAGTTCATTTACCCTTAGATAATTTCAAACTAAATAATGTCCTTTATTTTCTAATGGCTTTTATTTGTTGAGAATATATTACATTTCTTTTTTGAGTTGAACAACATGAATATATTACATTTTTAATGGCACTTGATTTTGATTGGAGTGATAAAGTTGATGGAATTGATGTAACATATTTAGGAAATATTAGTTTTATCTACTACATAATTTGAATGTCATTTTAAGGATGTACTTTTGGTCATTGAAATTTTGAGTTAATGTTTAGTTGGTTCCTAAAGTTTCAAAAGATATACTTTAGTCTCCCAAGTTGGTAAAATGATTCTAAATGGTCCCTAACAGAATGATGATTAGACCGTTATGTACTAACGTAGATAGGATGACATGTCTATTTTATTTGATTACTTGACAAATAAATTTTAAAATTAATTTTTTTTAAAAAAATTAAACCTAAAGTGTCTGATTGCCTCTCCCTATACCAATCAACTTCTCCCTTTCTCCTCTGTATTTCTTCAACTTGTTCAACTTCCAACCTCCTCCTTCAAATTACCATACCATTTTTCTCTATGCTTCTTCCAGATCTTCCATTCCATTTCTTTTCTTTCCCTCATTTTTCTTTTCAAATCACATTTAATATTTAAAAAATTATTGTAAGTCTTTCTTTTATTTGAAAACCATCCAAGACAAATGAATAATTAATGTGAGAAATATTGAAAAAGGAATATGAAGTATTTTGTTCAAAATTCATTTTTTTTAAAGAAATTTGTAAAATATACATAAATTAATAAAAACAAAAGGTCCTAATTTTAGATTCATGGGAACAAATCCTTAATAATGAAAATTTAAAAAATTGTAGAAAAAAACTGTAGAAAAATAGCTAAAATCAACTCCGACTTCATAACTCTAAATTTAACAAATTTACACCCCAAACACAGACTTCAGAACTCTAGACTAAACAACTTATTCCCCCAAACACAGACTTTCTAACTTCAAACTAAACAACTTTGCATCCCAAACACAGATTTAAACTCCCCAGACTTACTAACTCCTACTCTCTCCAACTGTTTGCCCCAAACAGGCCATTAAGGTTTACTTTAAAAAAAAAATTAATATTTCAATTTATTTGCCAAGTAATCAAATAAAATAGGCCTGTCATCCCATCCATATCAAGAATATAACTATCTAGTCATCATTTCGTTAGTTTAAAGCTAAGTCAAGGACCCATTAGAATCGTTTTGCAAATCTGGAGGGCTCAAGTGTCTTTTTTGAAACTTCAGAGATCAAATAGACATCCACCTAAAACCTCGGGGACCAAAATCGCATTTTCCCCTCATTTTAAATAAGATAATTGCTTCTCATTTTCTTTTCTATTTTATTTGATCACAAATTAAATTTAATAGTGAATTGACCAAATCTTCTAAATAGTTTTTTTTTTTTTTTTTTTGTAAAAATTAGATTAAAAAATTATAGTGATACACAAACTTATAGAACAAATATAATACTGTTGTAAAATTGAGAGGCGAAACCGGGCACCAAAACTTTACCAAAACATATAATAATAATAATAATACTTTACCAAAACATATAATAATAATAATAATAATAATAATAATAATAATAATACAAGTGTTATTATATAAAAGGGAGTATATATATATATATTATAAACAAAAGAAAGTGGAGATTTATGGCAAATTAAAAACAAATGAAATTAGAGAAAGTGGGAGAGAAAAAAGAAGATTGGAGAGATTTCTTTACCAAAATGTCTATCTTTATTTATCCATCAAGAACCACTATATATAGGCAATTAGGAGCACATGATGTGGTCCATTTGGACACCAATCTATGGTCTTTGTTGGACACATGGAAGACACTTTGGCTATGGATAAAATGCCACTTGGTATGGATACCAAATGGGCATGTGGAATGGGCATTTATATTTACAATACTCCCCCTTAAATGCCCATTTATAAAATATGCCTCGTTAAAAACCTTACTAGGAAAAAAAAAAACCCAATGGGAAGAAAAAAAACCCTAGTGAAGGAAAAGAGTACATATTTTATATAGTTTACTATAATACATTCACTCCCCCTCATGGAGACATCACTTAAAGTCTTTGAGTCGCCGCATTCCAATGCTATATACTAATTTATCGAAGGTTGCAGTTGGTAATGCCTTCGTAAATAAGTCAGCCAGGTTATCTTTCGAACAAATTTGTTGTACAGTGATATCGCCATTTTCTTCAAGATCATGAGTATAGAAGAGCTTTGGTGAGATATGCTTTGTTCTATCTCCTTTGATATATCCTCCCTTGATTTGAGCTATACATGCTGTGTTGTCTTCGTATAACATCGTTGGAAGAGGTTTACTTGAAGACAAGCCACATGTCTCATGAATGTGTTGTGTCATCGATCTTAGCCATACACATTCTCGACTTGCTTCATGAATAGCGAGGATTTCAGCATGATTTGAAGAAGTGGCCGTTATAGTCTGTTTCACTGATCGCCACGATATAGCAGTTCCTCCACATGTGAATAGATAACCTGTCTGAGATCTAGCTTTGTGTGGATCAGATAGATAACCAGAATATGCATAACCAACTAGATCATACTTTGATTTGTTAGAATAAAATAAACCCATATCAATTGTCCCTCGAAGATATCGGAGTATATGCTTAACTCCGTTCCAATGTCTTTTTGTAGGACATGAACTATATCTAGCTAATAAATTTACTGAAAATGCAATATCTGGTCTTGTGTTATTAGCCAAATACATAAGTGCACCAATTGCACTAAGATATGGTACTTCAGGACCAAGTAGTTCTTCACTGTCATCTCGAGGTCGAAATATATCTTTCTTTACATCCAGTGAACGAACTTCTATTGGAATGTTCAATGGATGTGCTTTATCCATATAGAATCTTTTTAAGATTTTCTCTGTATAAGTTGATTGATGAACAAATATCCCATCTGCTAAATGTTCAATTTGCAAACCAAGGCAAAATTTTGTTTTTCCAAGATCTTTCATCTCGAATTCTTTCTTAAGATATTCTATTGCCTTGGATAACTCTTCAGGAGTTCCAATTATATTTAAGTCATCAACATATACAGTTATAATAGTAAATCTTGACTGTGATTTCTTTATAAAAACGCACGGACATATTGGATTATTTTGGTATCCTTCTTTCAACAGATATTCACTCAGGCGATTATACCACATTCGTCCTGATTGTTTTAATCCATATAATGATCTCTGTAACTTTATTGAATACAATTCCCGAGAACTTGATTCATATGTTTCTGGTATTTTAAATCATTCCAGGATTTTCATATAAATGTCATTATCCAGAGATCCATATAAATACGTCGTGACTACATCCATTAGATGCATATCAAGCTTTTCATATACAGTCAGACCAATCAAATATCTTAGCGTTATTGCATCCACCACAGGAGAATATGTCTCCTCATAATCAATACCAGGCCTTTGCGAAAATCCTTGTGCAACAAGTCTCGCTTTATATCTTGTGACTTCATTCTTTTCATTTCTTTTCCTTACAAATACCCATTTATATCCTACAGGTTTGACGTTTTCCGGTGTTGGGACTACTGGTCCAAAAACCTCACGTTTTGAAAGTGAGTTCAACTCTGCTTGGATTGCTTCTTTCCACTTCGGCCAATCCTTTCTACGTTGACATTCTACGATAGATTTTGGGCCAAAATCGTCACTTTCATGAATAATATCGTGAGCAACATTATAAGAAAAAATGTTGTCAATAATGATACCATTTCGGTTCCATCTCTTTCCTATTGTAACATAGTTTAGAGAAATTTCATTATTATCCTCAAGCGTTTGATTTTCACCAATACTCTTTTGAGTAGTTGTATTCTGGATTTCTTCTGGAACATCCATACCTTTTATTGAATCATTTTGATTCTCAACTACTTTTCTTTTTCGAGGATTTTTATCTTTAGAACCTATTGGTCTACCACGCTTCTGGCGTGCTCCAGACTCATTATTGACAACTTGTTCCTTTGGAATATCAACTTTTGATGGAGCATTTGCAGCTGGTATATATGATTTAGTCACACTTTTAGTATCTGTGAATGCATCTGGTAGTTGATTTGCTATATTTTGCAAATGAATTATCTTTTGAATTTCAAGTTCACATTGATTTCTACGAGAATCTAAATGAGATAATAACGATGCATTCCATGTAATTTTTTTTTCCAACTTCTTAATTCCTCCCTCTAATGTTGGAAAATTTGTCTCATTAAAATGACAATCAGCAAATCGTGCAGTAAATACATCACCCGTCAGGGGTTCAAGATATTTAATAATTGATGGGGAATCAAAACCAACATATATTCCTAACCTCCTTTGAGGACCCATCTTAGTACGTTGTGGTGGAGCAATCGGTACATATACTGCACATCCAAAAATTCTTAGATAGGAAATATTTGGCTGCTGGCCATAAGCTAATTGCATTGGAGAGTATTTATTATAAGCTACTGGCCTAATACGTGCCAGTGATGCAGCATGCATAATAGCATGACCCCATACTAATGTAGGAAGTTTAGCTCTCATAAGCAATGGTCTTGCAATTAGTTGCAGACATTTTATAAATGATTATGCTAGACCATTTTGTGTATGAACGTGAGCTACAGGATGTTCAACACTTATCCCAATTGACATACAATAATTATTAAAAGTTTGGGATGTAAATTCACCAGCATTATCAAGTCGAATGGTCTTAATTGTATTATCAGGAAATTGTGCTTTTAACTTAATTATTTGAGCAAGTAATCTTGCAAATGCAAGATTTCGACTTGATAATAAGCATACATGTGACCATCTGCTGGATGCGTCAATTAATACCATAAAATATCTAAATGGACCACTTGGTGGGTTAATAGGTCCACAAATATCACCTTGAATTCGCTCTAAAAATGCAGGTGATTCAATCCCCACTTTAGTTGGTGATGGTCTAATAATTAATTTCCCTTGAGAACAAGCATCACATGACAACTCATTGGATTGAAGAATCTTCTGGCTCTTTAAAGGATGTCCATGTGAATTCTCAATAATTTTTCTCATCATTATTGACCCTGGATGACCCAATCGATCATGCCAAACACTGAATATTTCTGGATTCATGAACTTCGGGTTCATTATTGCATAACTTTCGATTACTCGTATATGAGTATAGTATAATCCAGAAGAAAAAGCAGGCAGTGTTTCTAATATACGTTTTTCATGTGAAACAATAGATGTTATATAGAGACACTCTATATTATTTTTACAATCAGTTTCAACATGATAATTATTTTCACGTATATCTTTAAAACTTAATAAGTTTCTTTTCGATTTGCTAGAGAACAGAGCATTATTAATTGTAAATCTTGTTCCTCTAGGCAAAATAAAGTTTGCTTTTCCAAAACCTTCAATCAGATTTGCAGAACCTGATATAGTATTGACTTTTGCTTCCAGCATTGTCAATCTAGTAAAATATTTTCTATTTATGAGTATCGTGTGCGTAGTTGCGCAGTCTGCCAGACATAAATCCTCATTGCTCATTTTCGAGTTACTCAGCATATTGAAATTGTTCATATTTCTTCATTGAAAAGAAAAGAAAAACGATTACAAAGAGTCTTAAATATATATACAAACAAAACAACAACAAAAACATACTAAACAGTACTTAATTATATATTTTCATACAAATCATCCTCTACTTGTTTGATTGCATCAATTCTCTCTCCAGGAGATTCAAAATAATCAGCTACATCAAGATGCATCATATTGGATGGGTCAAACACATCATCTTCTTGAATGGCAAGATTTACTTCCACATTCTTTCCTTTTCCTTTTTCCTTCAGGGAAGCTTGATAGAGATCAACAAGGTGTTTTGACGTACGACAGGTACGTGATCAGTGCCCAGTCATTTCGCACCGGAAACATTTATGTTCATCACCTTTCGAACTTCTATCTTGTGGAGCCTTTCCTTTATGATCATCACTTCGTGTGGGTTTCTTAAAATTATAATGCCCACCACGAAAATAGGTATTTCTTCCTCTACCGCGGTCCCGACCTCGACCACGACCACGACCTCGACCACGGTTATTAAAATTCACAGCATTCACTTCAGGGAATGGTGTTGCTCCAGTTGGTCGGGATTCGTGATTTTTCATCAATAACTCGTTATTTTGTTCAGCAACGAGAAGACATGAGATAAGTTCATAATATTTTGCAAAACCCTTCTCTCGATATTGCTGCTGCAGGAGCATATTCGAGACATGAAAAGTGGAAAATGTCTTCTCTAACATATCAACATCAGTAATCTTTTCTCCGCATAATTTTAATTTTGAACTAATTCTGAAGAGTGCAGAATTATACTCACTTACTGATTTAAAGTCCTTCAACCTCAGGTGCATCCAATCATAACGAGCTTTTGGAAGAATAACTGTTTTTTGATGATCGTACCTTTCTTTCAAACCTTGCCATAGAACGTAGGGATTTTTTATTGTAAGATACTCCATTTTCAATCCCTCGTGAAGATGATGCCGAAGGAAGATCAGGGCTTTTGCTTTTTCTTGATTTGATGCATCATTTCCTTCTTTAATTGTTTCTCCAAGATTCATAGAATCTAAATGGATCTCAGCGTCAAGGACCCATGACAAGTAGTTATTTCCATTAATATCCAGGGCCGCAAATTCTAGCTTTGTAAGGTTTGCCATAATAACACTATCAAAAATAATAATATATTTATATTAGAAATTTAACATAAACCAAATGCGTAAAAATGGCTTACCTATAAGACTTACTTTTAGCGGGGAAAATGACAGAGTCTCGTGCTGATAACGTGTTGTAAAATTGAGAGGCGAAACCAGGCACCAAAACTTTACCAAAACATATAATAATAATAATAATAATACTTTACCAAAACATATAATAATAATAATAATAATAATAATAATAATACTTTACCAAAACATATAATAATAATAATAATAATAATAATAATAATAATACAAGTGTTATTATATAAAAGGGAGTATATATATATATATATTATAAACGAAAGAAAGTGGAGATTTATGGCAAATTAAAAACAAATGAAATTAGAGAAAGTGGGAGAGAAAAAAGAAGATTGGAGAGATTTCTTTACCAAAATGTTTATCTTTATTTATCCATCAAGAACCACTATATATAGGCAATTAGGAGAGCATGATGTGGTCCATTTGGACACCAATCTATGGTCTTTGTTGGACAAATGGAAGACACTTTGGCTATGGATAAAATGCCACTTAGTATGGATACCAAATGGACATGTGGAATGGGCATTTATATTTACAATAAATACGATATTAATTATTAAAGAACTTCTTTTCCAGTTAAAAAAAAAAAACTTGAAAATATCTACGGGGGATTGGTATTTGTGTTTTAGATTTTTTTTAACCATCTTCATCTTCTATTTTAATACAATATTATATAATTGCTAGAGAATACTACTTTACAATTCGTTCAAATGACTCAGTGTGTACTATATATTATATATGCTCTATCACATTAAATCTAGAAATTTTGGTAGAAGATAATTGAGGAAGGAGAAAAAAACAAACTAAAAAAAGAGTCCACACTTTTTTTTAAAAAAAAAGTAGTAGATTTAGCTTTTTATACAGTTGTAAGAGTTGGAAAACTGTTGCAATACTATTAAAATTCTAAAACTTTTAAATTTTCAATTAATAATCAAAGGTTGACTATTTTATAATTAATATTAAAAAATAAATTATGCAAAATCAAATGATTATCAAACGAACACTTAACTATTCAAGTTTTAAGACTTTTGAAAATAATAAATGTAAAATTCTAATTTTTAAAATAATTATTGTGGGATGGCACTTATTAATTATAATTATAAGTAAAATTAGATAATTTAGGCCCCGTTTGATAACCATTTGGTTTTTTATTTTTAAAAATTAAGCCTATAAATACTACTTCCACCTATGGTTTTCTATGTTTTCTTATCTACTTTTTAGATGTATTTTCAAAAACCAAGCCAAGTTTTGAAAACTAAAAAAAATAGTTTTCAAAAACTTGTTTTTGTTTTTGGAATTTGGCTAAGAATTCAAGTATTTTCTTAAGAAACATGGAAACCATTGTAGAGAAGATGAAAGCTATTGTAGAGAAATGGAGAGAAAACAAGCATAATTTTCAAAAACTAAAAATCAAAAACCAAATAGTTATCAAACGGGGCCTTAACCATATAGATTGCCATTATTGTGTTAGGCAAGGCAATGTGGGAGGTCTCAGAGGTGTCATAATTTTTTATAAGAATGCTTAAAGAACATTACGTAAGGTTAATATCGTAAAAAAAAAATATTCGCATTTTTTTTAATTCAACAATAAATGGAGTGGAGGGATTCCAACTCTAACGTCAGTTGAGGGGCATGTGCCTGACATGCTCAATTTGGCACGCCCAATTTTTAATTTAGTCTATTACATTTTAACATCTTTTAAATTATACAATTTTATTTGTGTATATTAGTTAATAAGCAAAAATTTAGAAGAAAGATTAGGTCATTTAATTTATATTATTTCCAATGGCATCTTCATTTGTTCCCATTTCTATAATAGTTTATGAGTTAGCTTTTAGCATTAAAAAATTGTGGTATATTCTTTTTTTTTTTTTTTTTTTTTTTTGAATTCAACAATACGTGGAGTGAGAGATTCGAACCTCCGACCTCTTGGTCGAACGTACATACTTTATGCCAGTTGAACTATGCTCATGTTAACAATTGTGTTATATTCTTTTATTAATATGTTGACCCCTCGAGCAATAAGTTTAAAGTAAATGATGTTTTTTTTTCTTTTCTAGCGATTTTTTATTTAGAATTTATTGTCTTTTTTTCTTGTGGCATTTGATTTTTTTTTTTTGAGTTCAACAACATTTGAGGTGGAGGTTTCGAATCTCTGACTTTTTAGTTGATGCTACATGCTAATTACTGTTGAATTATGTTCTCTTTGGTACTTGATTGGCGAATAAAATTGAAGAATAGATTTAGGAATGCAATTTTTACTAAGATATTTACTTTTTGTTTTCTCATAATTTTAAGAATTATCAAACCTATTAGGCAAAATATGTGTTTAGTCTCCCCTATTAAAGTATATTTTTTTAATTGAATCCTCTATTACTTAAAATATTTCAATTCAATCCCTAACATGTTAACAATTTTAAATTATGCAATCTTTGTTGGTGAGCATTAAAATTAGCTGACAAATAGTAACATAAAATGATACAAAGAAAACATTAAGTGACATAATTTCTATTATTTGCAATAGTATCTTTCATTTGTTCCTATTTATATATATGATTGCATATGAGTTGCTTTTTATCATTAAAAGTTGTGCTAGATTCTTTTCTTAGTTCATTCAACCCTCAAATAATAAGTTCAATCAAAATGATGTTTTTTTCCCCTTTATTTTCTCTAATTGTCTTTTTATATAGAATATATTACTTTTTGTAATGTCACTTGATTGCGTGATAAAAGTAAAGAAACGATATAATAGATTTAGGGAATATTCGTTTTACCTCATGAGTATTTTAATCTTAATTTCATTATTATATTATACTTATGTCATTTCTAATAAGGTAATTACTTTTTATAAAAACCCTTGAAGAGTATTTTTGCTAAAATGATAAATGAAAAATTGATGTGGTAGTTAATGTGTAAAAATTGAAAGGCATACATGACATTATTTACAATTCACTTTCAACTATATAGAATATTAAAATCATTATTTATCATTCTTTTCACTTTTCAGGACATGTTTACTAAACCGTAATGAAATGAGTTGCAATCATAATGAAAATCAAATGTAATTGAATCAATTGTAATGGGAATGAAATTCCTTTGATGGTGTTTGTTACAAGCAACCCACAATTGTAATCAGATTCTCTGGACCCGTTTACATTGCATCTGCAATTGGAATGAAAGATGTCTGATTACCATAATACCCCTCTAAAATAATAATAATAATAAAAAGACGCGACTGGTCTCATTCACGTTTCGACTTTTGTTGTACTAAAAAAACTCAAAAAAATATCACTAACATCATTTACAACATCATTCATATAATCAATTTTTACACATCAACTGTCATATTAATTTATGTTAATAATGTTACAAATGGTGTCATGTATGTTTTCTAATTTTTACACAGCTTGTTGTATTAATGAAAAACTCTTCTAGAGTTTTTATAACAATTAAAAAAAAAACTTTTTAAAATTCAAGAGCATAATTAAAACTTACCCGAACCCTAAAGTTTAAGGGCATCAATATAATTTAATGTGAGTCTCCAACCAATATATGCGGAAAAAATGATAGAAACTAAGAAAAGTATAAAAATACAAAATATGGAAAGGGAACAAGGGCGAGCCTTAGCCCATCTCATTGGTTCAGAAAAAAATGGCGATGGTGGCAACAATTACAGACCCAACCCATCATAGAAATTAGGATTCTATCTCTTTCATCTTTAGCAAATCGATGATTTCTCTCTGCTGACGCTTCACTATAAATAAGTGGATCCTCACACCCAAAAATGGCCACCATTGTTGGATCTTTGGGCACAACCTTCGCTTCTTCTTCTTCTGCTTCCTATTCCTTTCGTTCTTCTTCCTTGTTTCTTACGAAATTAACCCATTTTTATCGCCCTTCTTCCTCTGCTTCTCTTCGGGTTTCTTTTGCTTTTGTTCCCTTCTGTTCTCGTAGAGGGAAGTTCATGGCTCACTCACTGGCCCCTGCCAATCTCGGCCTTACGAATCCTACTCCAAATGAAGCCTCCCAGGTGATTAGGACATTGAAATTTTACTGCCCACTTGTTGTCTGTTCTTGATTATCTTGTTTTTCGACATGTTGTGGCTTTTGTTTGATTGGGTTTTCTTCGATTGAAATTTTGGAATTGCATCGTTGATTTTTGTTTGTGGGTTTTCGAGATTGAATCGATTGTGATTGTGTTGATGCTTTTTGAAATGTGGGTTTCGAGGATTTTGTCGACGTGATGGATTTGCTTCGGTCTCTTTATTTGTCCTTTTTCGTTATAGATCATGTTTTGTTATGAGTTTCGTTTGATCGGTTGTAATTGTTGAAAATGACATCGATTTTCTAACAGTCTGAACGATCGGGTGTTGTATTTTCTTGAATTTTGTTTCTTTAGAGGCTTTGGAGCGTCCATGCTTGTCGTGAAGTACTAATTGTTTGTTACCTGTTTATAAAAATGTCTCAAAGCTATCTTTTGGGGCAAAAGACATTGATGTCTTGGAATGGAAAGGGGACTTGCTTGCAGTGGGTGTGACAGAGAAAGATGTGGCCAAGGATGAAAACTCCAAGTTTAAGAATCCGATTTTGAACAAGCTGGATTCACGCTTGGGTGGATTGTTGTCTGAAGCCTCTGCTGAGGAAGATTTCACCGGAAAGGCGGGCCAATCAACCGTTCTGAGATTTCCTGGTCTTAGCACTAAGAGGGTTGGTTTGATTGGCCTTGGACAGTCGGCTTCAAATGTAGCAGCCTTTAGAGGTCTAGGTGAGGCTGTTGCATCAGCAGCAAAGGCATCTCAAGCAAGTGAAGTTGCTATATCTCTTGCCTCTCCGGAGGAACACTCTTCTGAATCCAAGCCTAACATTGCCTCAGCCATTGCATCTGGTACTTGTTTCATCTTAGCATATGGATTAGTGAGCAGTTTGTTGTTGTATTTGACACTGAATTCTCTCTGTTTCTTGAATGGATTACAGGGACTATACTTGGGATATTTGAGGACAATAGATACAAATCGGAGTCCAAAAAGTCTGCTCTTAAATCTGTGGAAATTCTTGGTCTTGGATCTGGACCTGAAGTAGATAAAAAGCTGAAATATGCACAAGATGTTAGTTCTGGGATAGTTCTAGGAAGAGAACTTGTAAATTCACCTGCAAATGTTCTTACCCCAGGTTCGCTTCTAAATTTTATGTTTTAAAATCCATCTATTACTCTCTTGCTACTAGTGGAACATTTGGTACACCTGCTTTTTTCAATTTTCCATTGGCATGATATGTAATTTCTTACATTTTTGTATCTGTACCCTAAAGCAAATATTTGATTTTCAAATTGATGTAACATGTCATAGCATTTATTTCATGATTGATGCCATGTATGGTACTGACGTTGTTAAATTACATCCACATATTAGGGGCACTGGCAGCAGAGGCTACAGAGATTGCATCAACCTACAGTGATGTTCTTTCTGCTACCATTTTAAATGAAGAGCAATGCAAAGAATTGAATATGGGCTCCTATCTTGGCGTTGCTGCAGCCTCCACAAATCCCCCTCATTTTATCCACTTGTGTTACAAACCTCCGAGTGGACCTGTATCAACCAAATTGGGTTTGGTTGGGAAAGGATTAACCTTCGACAGGTGATCATACATCTGCCCAAATGCCAACTTTCTTTAGTAAATGCCAAATGAAATGAGAAATGAATGTCTTTTGAACTTCGATAGAAACAACCTTAAAGTTAATATAAGGTTTTGTTTATGACCTTAAGTCAACACATATGGTTGGGTAACACTCTGTTTTTTTCTTTCCATTAGTGGTGGCTATAACATTAAAACTGGACCTGGATGTTCAATTGAAATAATGAAAACTGACATGGGAGGATCAGCAGCAGTTCTTGGTGCAGCAAAAGCCATTGGCCAAATCAAGCCTCTTGGAGTGGAGGTAAAACATTCTGAGCTGTTCACCCCTTTCGATGTCATTAGGAACTTAATCGTGCTAATAGGCTTTATGAGCTTGTTTTCTTATTTTCTTGTTTCCAAACAGGTTCATTTTGTTATTGCTGCCTGTGAGAACATGATAAGTGGAACTGGCATGAGACCTGGGGATATTATCACAGCTTCAAATGGAAAGACAATTGAGGTATATCTTCTTTCGTTGATTGACCCATAAAAAGGATCTTTGGGCTATAATCATTGTGATAATTTCTGTTTGCATTGAGTTTGGACCCCATGAAAAAAGTATCTAGTTCTAGTTCTCATTCATTATCTTGTTGGAATAAAAACCAAGCATTTAATGGCAATTCAGTTTAGGTGAAAAAGACTGGTAATGGATCTACTTGCTTTTGAATTTTGATGATCTTTTTACTTTTTCTGGATACCTGCTTTCTGATGTCAAAATTTATTCTCCCCCTTCGTACAAATCATAGTAATATACGTCATCATTTTATTAACGTTCATTTTGGCCAATTTTCAGGTTAATAACACTGATGCTGAAGGCAGACTTACTCTTGCTGATGCATTGGTATATACTTGCAAGCAGGGTGTTGACAAGGTATTATATATTAAAAAATTAAGATTTGATAATTGATTAATTTGATTGAATGTCAATGACTCAATATTGTGGATTCATTAGATATCTAATTAATAAATAAATCTAAAATTGAACTTCACTCATGTTTAGGCAAGGGAGATTGCATTATCGTAGTGTAGGTTCGTCATAGTGAATAAATTGTATATCAGTCTTTGATCATTAGGAAATTGAACTCCGATATCTGTAGTTCTAAAAATAATGAACAATAAAGCTGCCTTTTTCCAAGTATGCCAGATTTAGCTCTTCATCGCTCCAATTTGTTAATTAATAATGAATCTCCCCTTTTCCAATCAGTCTTTCTTGTTATTAAATCATCTACGTGATATATAGCTTGAGTAGGTTAGAACATGTGCACGATCATTTATAAGTTACCTGATATCATATAAGAAAGATAAATTGTTATCATTTTCTTGGCATTACACAGTAACCAGACGTGATTACTAATAATATTTCTGGAAATTTTTTCTCTTCTAATGCAACATTAAACTGCTTTGCAGGTAATTGACTTGGCTACTCTAACTGGTGCCTGTATAGTTGCTCTCGGACCTTCAATTGCAGGTACGTCAACCTTTGGAGTATCTTATGCTTTATAGTCAATCTGAAGATAAGAACATGACAGTAGGTTTCTCGTGAGTTATTAAATACTCTGGATCATCAAAGACAAAGTTGAAAATAGATTTCTTCTTATTAAGAGTTCTAAATACTTAAAACGGTCAAACATTGGGTGAAAAAAAATGTTGAATGGTTTGAGACACTTCCGTTGTCAAACCTTTTTCATTTTTCCTCCCTCTCTCAAAAACCCGGCTTTAAAATTGGAGACTACAAAAACCACCATAGGTTGGCCTAGTGGTCAATGAGGGTCATATAAATAATAAAGGGCTTAAAAGGAAAAGATTCAAGTTTCAAGCCATGTTGACCACCTACCTAGGATTTAATATTCTACGCGTTACCTTGGCAACCAAATGTAGTAGGTCAGATAGATGTCTCATGAGAATTGTCGAGGTGCATGCAAGCTGGTCCGGACACTCACAGATATAAAAAAAAATCTTTGGAAAATAAGAACTTGTTTCAATTATAGAAGGACCAACATGCTTGAATGATATCTTATGTGAGTAATACTTTGGAAAACTATTCACATTGGTTTGATTTAAGGTGCAATATTACCACCATAGATAAAATTTATTCACTTCTTCGAAAGGTCAATTGTTTAGTAGTCAATGATGTAAATAATCAAGTGGTTCGTATGAAATAGTGTAAATTGGTAATATGGAATTCCCTTTTGTTTCCAGGTATCTTTACACCCAGTGATGACCTGGCAAAAGAGGTATTGGCTGCTTCAGAAGCCAGTGGTGAGAAACTTTGGAGAATGCCAATGGAGGATAGTTATTGGGAATCAATGAAGTCAAGTGTGGCCGATATGGTCAACACTGGTGGTCGTCCAGGTGGTGCCATTACAGCTGCTCTGTTTCTGAAACAGGTGGATTTCATCTTCTTTATTCCATCATGTTGTATTGTTACTTGCTGAACTTTCTGAAAGAGAGTAATTTTGATCATCTCTTTGTGCTTTCATTGATCGTTTATATTTTTACCAACCAAGCTCTAGAAACCTACTATGCCTCTGAAGATGAGAGTATCCTCTAATAGTTCTATGCTTTAGAACTTATGTTTGGAAATATGTTTCTGTAGTTTGTTGACGAGAAGGTCCAATGGATGCACATTGATGTGGCTGGCCCCGTCTTCAGTGAGAAGAAGCGCACAGCAACGGGGTTCGGTGTCGCCACACTAGTCGAGTGGGTTCTGAAGAATGCTTCTTAAGCAATCAAAGGGTAGAAGATGGACACCTTAACTTTATCATCAGCTCTACTGTGGATGCTAGGAGTTTTCATGGGTTGCCAGCACTGTGAGATCAATCTGAATAAAAGTTGTGAGCAGCATATGTGGTTTTATTAATGCTTTTACTGGTTTGAGGCTAATTGATCGTTTTCTTAGCTGTGTTGGTGGATGTTTCATATGATATACAAACTAGTATCTAAAGGTTTACTCTCTTTTTTACTCAGTTGTCATTCTTTCCCTGGTCTTGAGTTGTGTGTTTCGTGTTTCTGGTGGAAGATATAAGAGTGATTTTGAAGTTCCTTCTAACCGAGATCGATCTGAGTTGAGGCAAATCGATGAACTTTTACAAGGTTTTTCAATGGTGAATAAGTTGCAGGGAGACAGTAGTGCAAATGAGGATTTACTAACCCCTTTGTAGACGGGAAGGTGGATGAGATATCATTCTAGCATTTCTAAACTTTTCAAAAGATATATATATATATATATATTGGCGTAGTCTAAGAGGATAAAAGGAGAATTCTCTCCAAGAATCAATCAAATCTTTATAGAGAATTGGAAACAAACTAATCATAATCCCAATTAACCAAGGAATTGATCAAGATATCTAATTAATCACTAATCTTACTACATCATATTCTATCCCTCCAAAAAAAAAAAAACTCGTCCTGGAGTTTTAAAAAGAGAACGAAGTAATCAAGCTGCTTCTTTCGATGGTTTGAAAAAATTTCTACTGGAAATGTTTGCTCTTTTGCCCTTTTTGGAGCACGATCATGAACAAAATAATCAACAATGCCATGAAAACTCCCTGCAAATCTTGAAAATATTAAAATTGCGAATTCATCCCCAGAATATATTCAATTTGGGCTTTGTTGTGGTTACTTGCGACAACACTTAGCAGCCGGTTGTAGCTTCCATCTCCTCCACTCGGATTATCTTCTTTGTTTGCATCATCTTCTTCAACAACATTTGTGCTCGAAGGTTTCGGAGGATGCCGAGTTGGGATTTGCTTCTTCCTCCTCGCTTTCACTTCCTTTTTCTTCGCACTCGAACACAACTCGTGATTCTTTGAAGTCTTCTTTTGCAATTTCCATTTGATTTGTTTCTTCTTCGCATGGGAAATTCACATTGCCTTGATTCTGAATGGTTTTTTTTTTTATCTTCTTTTATTTCTACGAGCTCTTGGTTTCTGGCAAATTCTCGATTTTCTTGATTGCTACTTTCAAAATATGCAATTCTAGCCTTTTCGCGTTCTTGTCGTTCGGCTATAAATGATCCAAAATGTTAGATACATTTTCCAAAAGATGCCAGATTTCATCCATTCCCTTCCTGAATTCCTCACGGGCTTCGTGGTTGATGTAAAAATTTGGGTGGGTTCTTGTATAGCTTTCCGCATTTCTTGGTCGTGTTCCATAACCAAGATAATAGTTTTTGTCCTTGAATGTTCTCCTAGCTAGAAGTGCAGTAGTCCATTCTTGAAAATTCTCGAAAAAATTCTTCTTTAATGGGTTCCTCTCGTAATTAGGTGTGCATTGATCGGCAACGAGCACAGCTCACGAATAGAGATGTCCACGGGGCTGGGCGGGGCCGGGGAATGGATTCCCCGTCCCCGTCCCCGCCCCCCATTTCATTCCCCGTCCCTGCGAAATTCCCAGTTTAATTTCGCGGGGATCGGGGCGGGGATTCCCCGCGGGGAATTTTTCCCCGTTCCTTTTTTTTTTTGTTTTTTTGTTTTTATCTTTTTTATTTTTTAAATTTATTCTCAACCATAATAAAAATTATTTCTAAATGAATAATTTTCAATATAATTCTATTTAAAGTAAATGTTATAAAATTTCCTAATAAAAACAATAATATACCATAAGTAAAAATACTATAATGTTGAAACAACTTAATTTCTAAAAATTCAAATTTCAATATTACAACATAGATTTTAATTTTTTTTTTATAACGAAATAGTCTTTAAACTAATTCCTACTATAGTTTTTTTTTTAAAAAAAAATTCTATTTATAGGTAATAATATATATATATATATATTAATCGGGGAATCGGGGCGGGGCGGGGAGGGGAATATATTCCCCGTCCCCGTCTCCGTTTAGCCAACGGGGAAAAAAACTTCCCCGCTCCCTCCCCTATTCCCCGTGTATTCGGGGATTCCCCGCCCCGTTCGGGGCGGGTCCCCGCGGGTTAAATGGACATCCCTACTCACGAACCCCTCTCTTGTGATCTGTGTCGACAAAAGTTTCCTAGTCTTTTACCGACAACAGCCAACGTTGACCTAGACGATTACTTTGATGCCAATTTGGTGTAGCCTAAGAAGATAAAAAGAGAATTCTCTCCTAGAATCAATCAAATCTTCATTATGAATTAAAAGTTATTGAATACAAGAGGCAATTCTCCATTTATAGAGAATTGGAAAACAAACTAATCCTAATCCTAATTAATCAAATTAATCATGATCCCAATTAATCAAATTAATCATGATCCCAATTAATCAAGGAATTGATCAATATATCTAATTAATCACTAATCCTACTACATCATATATATATATATATATATATATATATATATATATATATATATATATATATATATATATATATATATATATATATATATATATATATATATATAATAAACATCTTTCAGTCCATTTGTCTTCAATTATAATTATTCGTTTGAATAATATTCTAAAATATTTTCTTATTATTTTTATTATATCTTTACATGTTGAAGATATGGATTTGAAAGGTAGAATTTTTGTTTCACAACAGGAAATGTGGTAGATTCGAACCTCTAACCTCTTGATCAAGAGTACAATCTTTACGCCAGTTGAACTATGCTCATGTTGGGGAGTTGAATGGTAGATTAGTGCATAACCTTCTAATATCAAAGGGTTAATTATTATACTTTTTAAATTGCCTAGATTAAACAATAAAAAGAGAAAGTATTTGCCAACTTGCGCATAACGCTACTGACTTAGAAATTTCGAGGTTTGAATCCTCCCATACCTACATGTGAATTAACAAAAAAAAAAAAAAAAGTATTTAGTTCAAAATACCACATGAATTAGAGTACATGCAATTAAAATGACACCTTAAAAAGTTAAGGTAGGATAATCTAACATGTCTAAAGTTGAATATTAATGCTTTTAATTTATCTTTATAAAAGAGTGGCTTCATCAATTTTGAAGCAATGAAGCAGGAGCAAAATTATAGAAAATTTAATTTAAAATTTTTTTCTTAATGTTAGATGTTCACTACTCCCTCTCAAAGAACTTCAACTTCTTGTAGAATGATCTTTGAAGCAAAAGCAACAAAGGCCTTTGAAAATCTCTCCATCAAGATATTTTGTTATAGAAGGAAGAAAAATGAAAAAGAAGAAACAACAAAATCTTTTTAGACATTCAGTATTTATTCTCATTCTTTCTAGAAATCAAAATGAGAGATTCTTAATTTTAGATGTTCACAACTTCCTCTCAAAGAAATTAAACTTGTAATGGTCCTAATAAATTTGTAAAAGACCTTTAAGAAGTGGTGGAATTCAAAAGTCATTTCAAACCCACTTACAAATTCTCTTTCCTCTAAGATATTTCTTTTAAAAGAAGAAGAAAGATGAAAAGCAAAGAAAATCAGAATGAGTATTTATCCTGATTCTTTTTTAAAAATTAAATTATGAGAGAGAGAGCGAGCTAGAAATTGAGTATTTATTCTTGTTTTTTTTAGAATCAAAGTAAGAAAAAACATCAAAGATATTATTAGGAAAAATTCAGTATTTATTCCAATTATTTTAGAAACCAAAATGAGAGATGAGATTGAGTATTTATTCTTTTTTTTTTTTTTTTTTAGAATCAAAATATGAGAGAGATAAAAAAATTTAATAAATATGGCAACTATAAATTATAATGTAGTTGTCCCCTCCAAATCCTTGGATGCATATGATTAAACCACAATTTTTATTTGTTTTTCCTACATCTAACATTCTCAAATAATTTCTCGAGAGGAAGAGGGAGGAGAACAAGAAAGTGCAAGTTGAGAGATGAGAATAGAATCGAGAGGGAGAAATTATTCAACGTGGCTTTTTCTTTTTCACCAATCTCTTAGATGCACGGTCAAACTACAATTTTTTTGTTTCTCTCTCCAACCTCCAACGATATTAAACTATCAACCATTATATTACAACATTCTCAAATAATTTCTTGAGAGGGAAAAAGACGAAGAAGGAAGCAAGCTGAGAGATGAGATAGGAGAGCTAAGGGGAACGCTACAAGGACAAGGACCACAAGGTGATGCTACAAAATCTTGCTTTATATCCTAAGAATAAGGGCTTGGATATGAAAGACAAGGAGTGAGAAAAAGCTTGATGAGGAAAAAAAAATAACTCCCTTTAAAAAAAATTAGAAAAAAAATCAATTTATATCACTAAACTTTGGAAGTTGTATCAATTAAAACCTCAAACTAATAAATCCGAGCATAGCTCATTGGATAAGGCACTAATTATTATCCCAAAGGTCGATGGTTCGATTCTTCACTCCTGCAATTGTTGAACTCAAAAAAAAAAAAGTGAATTAATTTAGACCTTCCATTAGGATTCAATTTTGTTAATGAATAATGTTCAGGTGCACAAGGCTTCTTTATAGGCAAAGATTAACGTAATATATGAGAAATGTTGGAATCAAATGGGTAGTAACAATTTTTTCATTAATATGAGTGATTTTTATCTTCTCGTCTTCCTCTATTTTTCTCTACTTTTTAGAAAGAATTATGTTATAATTTTTCTTGCTACTTTGATAGGATTTTGAGAGAAGAATAATTTTTTTTTTTTTTATTTTGAAATATGTAGAATGAGAGATTCAAACTTCTGACATCTTGGTCGATCGAACATACTTTATACCAGTTGAGAAAAATAATTTTATTTAACTAATTTTTAGTTGATTTCAAATAAAATTAAGTGAAAATAGTTATAAATCATCAACAACCAAACTAAATTGATTCACTTGCGAAAGTTTAGATTTTTAATACAACAATTATTAGTTTGAGGTTTTAATTGATACAACTCCAAATTTAGGTATATAAATTGATTTTTTTTCCTGTACTAAAAAAAATATTAAACTCCTTGTAAGAAATTTGACTTTGGGATAAAGTGAAAGCACATAATCCTCTGATATATTAGTTCTTTATTAAGAACTTGAAAAATACTAAATACAGGACACATTTGCATTTTACAATAAACCAAAGTAATACATGTTTTGGAATCTTTTATTAAGAACTTGAAAAATACTAAAAGGGCTAACTATTATTGTAATATAATAAGGGTCCACATTTTTTAACACTCCTATTTTGACCCTTTGAAAGAATGAGGATTAGAGAATCCCTCGGTCCATTAGCTCCAAACCTATATGAAGAAGCCTGAGAAATATAAACACAAATACATATTCAGCATTGATTTCAGGAACTTTTTTTTTACAAGTTACAAACTACAAGCACATCTATAATACATCAGTTTTAGCCCATCTAATCAATTTCAAAATAAAAACCATGAGTCAGATAATAATGCATTCAGTTTTTGTCACAATACATAATGTATCAATCGACATCATCGGCGGCGCTAAAATCTGGCTCCGGAGGCTTCTGCAATTTTATCAATTCTTGAGCGCTCTTTGCGTTGCGATATCGCTGAACGCCCCGGAGGGCATTGGCAGCAAATTTGGAAGCTAAGAAAGTTGCACGAATACTATAAGAGCCTCCGCTTGTGGCAGTTTGAGATCCCTCGGATTCTTCCGCTGCAACTTCTTCCTTTTGACGAAGTTCCATAGTCTTTCTCTTGGAATACCGACGCCATGCCGCTTGGATGAAGCAAGCAGCCCAGGTCCTCCATTGCTGTGAGTAGAATCTGAAGGTATGTTGCACCTGTCTACTGTGAAGGCGCCTGAACTGACTGGCCACAAATTTCAACTCTTCAGCAACAAGGGCAAAAGCCTCAACCTCTGTAATAGCCTTTACTGTCCTTGTAGAAGATGGAAGATTCGAACCAGATTTCGGATCCAGAGCCCAGGTCAAAAGCTCTTCACCACAAAAATCACCTTCTTTCAGAAAGGTACGGTTGAAAAATCCACTCCGCCCACCATCCGTAGTCACACTCTCGAGCCGACCACGTATAATGAAAAGCATCTCATCAACTGGATCACCTTCACGGACTATGTAAGTGTACTCCGTA
This sequence comes from Trichosanthes truncata, assembly GCA_033996785.1. NCBI lineage: Eukaryota > Viridiplantae > Streptophyta > Magnoliopsida > Cucurbitales > Cucurbitaceae > Trichosanthes > Trichosanthes truncata. The sequence goes on along the minus strand of JAWPNB010000004.1, from coordinate 36,302,525 downwards.
AACAAACATGGTTTCAGCCGCTCACAGATAGCATCAAGCAGCCTCTCGTCCATGCTTTCAAACAGAGGAACCTAAAAATCATCAGAGAATATGAAAATGTTAACCAAGTACAAAGGGAAAAACAAATCCTAGGATGAAAGTAACTTACAAGCTAAAGCCTACAATTTTTCAACAAGTTGTAGCAACTATTGAAAACATATGTAAATTTTCAAAGAAATTTAGCAACTATTGTATCAGATATCGTTGGAATATTCATATTTAATGTAAAAAATTTATTATTGCCTTAATAGTAATAATAAGAAGAATGAAATAAAAGAAAAGGGCCCAAACAACAGCCTCACCCTCCTTACTAAAGCCTAAACTTACAATTTCTCAATTAGTCATCATGAACTGACATACTATACATATGGAATTTTTCAAAAGAAATTCAGTTCCACCATTCGAATTTGTGGTAAATATTTGTAGCAGACATTGTGAAAATATTCGCCAACCTAAGCTTAGCTCAACTGGTTTAGGCATATATTCTCAAATATGAGGTCAGAGGTTCCAATCCTCCCACCCGGATTGTTGTACTAAAAAGAAAAGATATTGTGAGAATATTCATACTTAATGAAAGAATTTACTGTTGCCTAAATAACAATAAGAAGAACGAAAGAACGAAATAAAGGAAAAGAGCCAAAGCAATAACCTTACCCTTCTTACTAAAGCCAGACAAAGATGCCGCTTAATATCTCTCCTAAGATCCTTGGGTAGAGTTTGAACCAAACTCTGTTCATCCACCCCACGGGTCTCCAACCACTTGTACTGATCATAACGCCTGACTCTCTCCCGAAGTTCCTGTGGCAGCAAGCGGTGATGCATCCACTGCTCCGAATCACGCTTTTTCACCCTCATTTCCTCGAGCCTTATAGTTAGAGATTGAAGATAAGTCTGTCATAATAACATTACATCAGTTTTTGAATGTCTACATGGTTTACTCTTAGCCACTCTACAACATAATAATGTACTTCAACGGTCTAGAATCTCAGCAAAGCACTTACTCCAATGACCAATCTGTCAAATTCTTTACTGCTGAAATGGGCAAAGAGGCTAAAATATATATTTACATCCCATATGCAAAAGCAAGAAGCGTCTTCAATTTTACTAGTATTGTAGATACCATTAACTATTATTATTTTAAAATAACAAAGGATAAATCGACATGTCCAAGGAAGTTGATAAGATAAGTTCCCCATAATTTGCCAATTGAGGTTAATAAAAAGATCTGCAATTGTCTTCAATTAAAAATAAGAAAATTAAAAAAGAACACAGACAAGGAACTCCATCTAACTACTAGAATAGACACAAACTTCACAGATTCTTCCACATACCAAGCCATATCGTAAAAAATCCTATAGCCATTTCAGCCAAACCACCCAAAAAGTTAGCACGAGTTGCATCAGCTCACAATATTAACAGAAGCTATAATTGCATTAGCTCACAAATAAACAGTAGCCACAATTGCATTCACTAACAAAGTAAAGTTCGCTACTAAACTAATTAAATGACCATGCGAGAATGAATGGATCTACAACTATTTAGATTATAGTTTAAAGTGCCAGCCATGGAGGGAAAGTTTAATGAGAGTTCAATAACGATGAAAGTTATTCAAAATGTTCAAAAATCCCAACTCAAAATAATCAACCTAGCAAACGACATCAAATAGATAGTATGAAGCAATATCCTTCGCAGAAAATTACACTGGAACTAGTAAATTGAAAACTCAATAAAATTTAAAATAGGTTTGGGCTTAAATCCTACTTTTTGAGCCACATTCTGTAGTCTTGAGTTGCTCAGTTATCGATTATTTTTCCCAATTAGTTTTTATTATTAAGAGATTTCAAATTTTTCTTTGGGGGGATGATCTAGTGAGCATCCGAGCAGTCCCCTGTTAGGCCTCCAATTACTAAAACGTATAGGAGAAGGGGTAGTTTGGAAAAAGAGAGTTAGGGAATGGTGGGGACCAGGGGGAAGGAATCGTGGTTGTGCTGTACGGTTCCTTGTGGGAGAGGTTTTTGTAGGGCTTTTGTTGTTTGTGTGGAGGTGGGTAGAATTTGGTGAAGGTTGTGGCCTTAGGAGGGATTCTCAGCTCTCTCTAAATAGCTGAGCGTTTGGGTTGTAATGTTCTGTTTTCTTTTCTCAAAGTAATACTATCGGCTCATAATACACTGTTCATCGAAGAACTATCAATCAAACAGTGTGATTTCTCTATATCTGGCTATTTTTGTGTGCTTTATCTATTTGAGCAGGTTATTTGGTTGAAGATACCTAACATCCCCATGGAACAAGACCCTTTAGTTGCTGGAAAACTCCTAGTATTTTAATTCCTAGATACTCGATTTGATCAACTTTGTGAATTTTAGCTATATTCTATAATTGATCAAAATGCACTGAACACATTTTGCGGCCAACAAACTAAGTACCTAAACCCCTAAACAGTCGAGTTCTTTTTGTGGACCCTAGCTACAAGAACACCAACATCAAGACAAGATTCAGTAGAATAACGATAACGTACACCATTCACTTCTTTTTTTACTCTTCTGTTGATGAATGCCCGTCCCAAGCATTCAGATGGGAATCACAAGCCAGTAATTTTAATCAAATCTTTAATTATTATACAAAGAAAACAAAAGCCCTTCCAGACCTCCGGCTCTCAACAGCAACATTAACTAGGAAAAGAAAAAAAGAAGTTTGAGCCACAAACCCAGACGTTATTTAATTCAAACTATGGTGTTACCTGCATGTTGCCAATAAGAAGTGCAAAGAGGATGAGACCAAGTACAGCCAATGCTATAGAAAAGATCACTTCACCAGGATACGTGCTTGTTTGAAGCCCCTGCCCAAGCGTACTGCCAAAAAATGAAATAAAAATAAAATAAATAAAAGCATTGGTGTCAAAAACTTGGGCACGGTTATGCACCTTCAAGTGTAATCATCATTTTCATGCAATTTATTGGGTAAAAGATCATGTACGAAAAAATTCAACCTTGGTCCAATCGATAAGGTGGAAAGAGATAATCAAAGGTATAGTTATCAATCGTATCAACTTTGATGTACATTTTCTTGCAGATTTTTTTTGGGTAAGAAATTGCGCTTTTTTATGGAGAAAGATGAAAGAAAATATAAGGGCATGCAAAAAACAAGCGTCACAAAAGAACGTCCCAAAAACTATATAAGGGACCCCAATTCAACAAAAACAAGCCAAAATCATAATTACAAAAAAGTCTAGTGATCGACGCCCACACGAGACATTAAACCTCACCAACTCCCAAACTTCGTCACAAGCCCGATCAACCTCTCTAAGAGTCTACTATTCTTCTCAAGCCAAACCCCCCATAAAACCGCAAAGAAACTCGCATGCCACAAAACACTACCCTTCTCACGAAAAGCCTCAATCACCGCAAAACAGTCCCCATTCCAAACAAACATAAATTAAAAAAATCCAACCAACTGGCCCAAAGGGACTGGACAAACAGGCAACCCCACAAAAGATGATACAAATCCTCAAACTTACGCCTACAAAACTTAAGGTATGTATTACCCTATTTTTCTTGCCGATTCACATTTCAATGAGATTTTTTTATAGGAAACATAAACAATTTCATTGATTGATGAAATAGATTACAAAAGAAAGTCCTACATGAGAATAATTACAAAAAACACTTCCAATGGGTCAAGAGGGTTGATAAGCTATAGTTACAAAAAAGAGGAGATAGTTTACTCCAAGTTAAAGCAAGAAAAGACAATCACTAAATGTATGGCTTTGTTGCTTATCTGTTAAGATACGGTCGATAAGCTACATTTCAAAGAGATTTGAAAACGAAGCTTCTCACCAACCTTGGTAAATGATGCACAATTTTTTTTCTACGTGAACATGGGGGCATAATGCATTGATATGACTATGAGGGTGAAGCAGGCGGTACATGCATATATAGTACAAATTTCCCTGGGAAAGATTTCTGTGTGAACAACAGCCTTTTAATATCTATGGCAGATACAATCCACTGGCTTCTTTAAATAGGGTAATACATACCTTAAGTTTTGTAGCCCCCACCATAGACAGTAACAATATTTGGCGATAAAATTCTTGGATGCGGCAATGCCAGAGGACAAAGCCTGTTGAAAGATTCCAAAATCAAACTGATCATTATCATCAGCAGGTTTGCATCTTGACTTAAGGTCATCCACACCTGCCTGGTTCCAAGCTGCATAACCTTCCATGTCTTGGTTACCACAATATAAGAAATCTTTCCTGCAAATCGGGGCACTACAATACTTCTGCCAACATGTATCATTGCGTTCCACAGCTAATAAGTACCATAATGCTCCAACTATCTGCAATGTTTAAGTCAAGTAAAAATAAACTCAAATTGGTTGATAACGGATTTATGTTTTGTTTTAAAAATTTTTATTGTTTGAAATCTTGGCCAATTTGTAAAATAAACACACAAGATTTAAAAAAATTATTTCTTTATTTTAAAATTTTCATTAAGATTCAAGAACATTTTGAGTTTGATGTGAATCATTTTATCATTTTATTTTTATAACATAAATATTATCTTAATTTAATAAAAAAACAATGGAAGTATTCAAGTATAAACTATCATTACTAACCGTAGCCTGTAGATTTCAATTTTTTTTTTTTTAATTTCTTGAGCCTCCATCACTTTTGATGAAAGAATATACAAGGGCATACAAAAAAAACTAGCCCCAACCCTAACTAAGAAACAAACTCCAATGACCAATCCAAAACAATAAGACCTAACTAACAATTACAATGAAGCAGAGACAATGAGGTATTAAATCTAACAATACCCTAAACCTCACACGTAGACCTTTCCACACCCCAAGGGGTCGTTTGGTTAGAGGTTTTGGTAGATGGGAATAGGCAAAGGCAAGCTAAACTCATGTTTGTTACACAGTTTTGAAACTTTACCTGGGAATAACTTATTCTCATGCATCATATATGCCTCTTGACGAGGGTTTTCTTGACCCTTACAAAAGTATGGGTTTTCTCTTTGCCCCCTTCCTCCTTTGCTTTTCATTTGTACATATAATTTTATTTTGAATATAGTTAATTAATTAATTAATTGATATTGATTTATAAATTAATATAATTAACTATTTAATTTAAGAAATCAATAATAATTTATTAAAATATTTACTTAATTCATTTTTTCAAATAAAAGTTTATTAAATGAATGAAATTACTTATTTATTGAAATTATTATTATTACTTAATTAATTAGTTGACAATATATTTAGTTAGTTAATTAGATTAGTTAAATTAAGTTTGTACAAAAATTCCTTTTTTTTTTATAAGAAACAGAGATGTATTAAACACAAAAGAGGGCACAACCTAAAGGTAGTGGGGTGAGGAACCCCTCCCCACCAAACAACTATACAAACATAACCTCCCAATAAGAATGATCTGAGCTAGGTTGTAATTACAAAAAAAAATCTTTGTCTAAGACTCCATAAAGAGGAAGTAATTTGTACATTACTACAAAAAGACTCAAAAGAAGAACACTTATCTTCGAAAATTTGCCTATTTCTCTCTCCATAATTCTCACACAAGCACTCTAGTGGCACATTTCCACAGGATTTCTGCTTTACCCCTAAAGCCCCAACCATTCCACGCTTCCAACAACCAATCAAGCACCTCCTTAGGAAAGCAACTACGAAACCCAAAAGCCTTTAGAATCTGCTCCCATTTTTCAATAAGTATAATTAATTACTTATTGATTGTTTATAATCAATTAATTATTTATTGGAATTAATTTTGATTAGTTCATTAATCATTAACATATCATAATTTTAAAACATTTTTAGAATATTCCTTATTAACATTCAATATTAATGTATCATATTTTTCTCTCTTTTTCTTACCTTTTTTTTATATTGTTTATTAAAATATATTTCTTTATATTATTTTAATAAAATTAATTAATTTTAATTAATAATACTAAACTTATCCATACAAATATATTAAATTAATGTAATTAGGGATATTTATTAAAAAGATTAATTAATTAATTTTAATTAGTTAAATTAACTTAGTATAAGTATTATTTTTTAATACTCGTAATTAATTACCCAATTAAAATGATTCGTTGATTATTAATTAATTAATCTATTAAAATTATATAAGGTTAGCATGATTAATTTCATAAAATAAATACAAACATAACTTGTTCCCATTCAATCTTCATAACATTCTCATGCACAACCAAACACAATAATCTTTTATTCCCAGGCATATTATTTCCAAGCATCCTTTATTCATGGGCATCTATGAAACCTTAAACTAAATGGCCACTAAAATCCTACTATTCCTCTGGAGCCATAACCCCCAATACATAGCAAAGATACAAGCCTAGAATTTTGCCTTTATCCCATAAAGGAGGATTCATGAGAGTCGCCTCAATCAAAGAACAACCTGTGTTGCGAACCCAACAAATACCAAAAGATGTCCAACAAGACTCCCAAATGACTAAGGCGAACTGACAATCCCCCAAAATATGATCCAAATCCTATAATGCATGATGACACAGAGCACCATTGCGGGCCCAACACATAGGAAGAGTGCTTCTAGATACAATCCAAGGTGTTAACTTTCCCATGAAGAACTGCCATGCAAAAATTGCGACCTTCTTGGAAGTGTTAACCTTTAGAGAAGAAAGTAGAGGCTCTAGGAGGGTGAGGAGGAACACATAACAAGAGGAAAAAAAGAACTAGAAGAGAAGCCCCCTGAAGGATTGGGGATCCAAAAAGAAATATCCCTCCTCACACTCATCAAAGAGTCACCTAACGAGACAAAAGAAGGCAACGATGGGGAACCTAAAGAGGGCAGGACAAAGGCCACAGAATGCAACATCTTAACAAACAAAAGGTACAACCAAGGGAACACAGAACAAAAAGGTTTGTCTCCTATCGAATGATCCTCCCAAAAATAGATTTTTGTACCATCCCCAATAGAACATTTTATAAATTGAGAGAAGAGGAAAACCAGACTAAATAGCCTTCCAAGAGCTCCTAACCCCACACACTGAAACCCATTCAAAAGAGTGCAGGCCATACCTGTTGACCATGACTCCTGCCATAAGGCATCAAGTTCCAAAGAGAATCACCATGACCATTTAGCCAACAAAGCCTCGTTCCGATGTCTCAAGTTCCCAGTACCCAAACCTCAAGCTCCAAGGAGCTCAAAACCAACTCCCACCTGACCAAATGCAAACCTTCCCCCTCATCCTCCCCTTCCCATAAGAAATCCCTCGTAATTTTCTCCCAACAAGATCACTATGACTGAAATTCTTTTTTTTTTTCCTATGAAAGGGGACAATCTAACATTACTTCAAAAACAGGAACAGCCTAGGAGCAAGGGGAGGAGAACTCCCCCTCCTAAAGAGAGCTACTTACAAAAAAAAACCCTCCAATCCCTTAGGACCGTAGATGGTAGTTACAAAAGAACTTACTATAACTGTGACATCACCAAGAAGCAGTGAGTTGTACAAAATTCCAAAAATAGGAAAGACAATAGACTTATCTTCAAAGGTTCTTTTATTACATTCCAACCAAATACTCCATAAAGTAGCTCAAAAGGTGACCTGTCAAAGGATATTTCCTTTACCTTTCAAATTCCAGCCCTTTAGGCCTTCCAACATCAAATCATCCACTCGGCAAGGAAGGCAAACCTGAATCTCAAAGATACCCAACAACCAATTCCAGCACGATCTAGAAAAAGGGCAAAACAAGAAGAGATGATCTAAGGTCTCCCCACGAGCAGAGAAGGCAAACCGAAGGGCAAAGGGCATTCCTCCTATTCTTCTTCTGCAGCATATCTTGAGTATTAAGACTCCTATGTGCCACCGACCATAAGAACACCTTCATCTTGTTGGGGACTGTTGTTAATTATAGTCAAAGTTAGGGCAATAGTATATATTTGTATCTTAGGTTATTATTTCCTCTTTTATTTATATTACTTTAAGTCTATTGAAGATTTGATTAGGGTAGAATATTCTTTCCTTTTATGTTTTATCTTGTATATTGTATTTATACTCATGTTTTGTATAGTTGAAAGTATAATGAGAATATTAGAAAACTTCATGGTATCAGAGCAGATCTAAAACCCTAGTTTTTTTTTCCGCCGCCGCCGTCATCAACACCACCGCCGGAGCTTTAACCGCCGCCATCACCTCCGACGGTCTCTCCCTCCGACTGTAACCTCACGCCGGCCACCTCCTTCCACACCTCAGATCTTGCAATTGCACGACGTCCTCTTCCGATCCGCGAACGCCTCTGTCTTCTCCCGTTTCGCCGGAAAATCGCGAACGCCTCGGTCTCCTCCCGTTTCTCCGGAAAATCGCGAACGTCTCTGTCTCCTCCTGAACCCCAGAAAATCGCGAACGCCTGTCTTCTCCCGTTTCGCCGTCCGACCACCGTCAGTCTCCTTAAACGGCAACTCACGCCTTCAACGACAACTCTCGATTTCACAGGTTTGCCATCCTTAACAGCGTGTCTCCACCTCCGACGCCGACTCCTCACAGGCTGCCGACTACTTCCCACTCCTTGTGTCTGTGCAGAACGGTCTGAATATCTTATTTTACTTCTTTTGACCTATTTCTGATCTGCAGTTTTTTTGAGATGTCTTCTTCAAAATCAATCGACCTAATCACGAATGGTCAAGGGGGATATGATTCATCATCACCTGCCTATATCACGGGTCACAAACTGAATGGACACAATTATATCCAATGGTCACAATCAGTCATGATGTTCATATGTGGCAAGGGTAAAGACGAGTACCTCTCGAAAGAGACTGTGCAGCCTAAAGCAACTGATCCAGACTTCAGGAAGTGGAAAGTCGAAAATAACATGGTCATGTCATGGTTGATTAATTCCATGACCAATGAGATAGGTGAAACATTTTTGTTGTATGGAACAGCACATCAGATTTGGGACGCTGTCAAGGAAACTTACTCCAGTAAGGAGAACACTTCAGAATTGTTTCGAATAGAATCCATTCTTCATGATATTCGCCAAGGTGATAAATCTGTCACTGAGTACTTTAATACACTCTCTCGTTATTGGCAACAATTGGATTTGTTTGAAGTTTATACTTGGAAGTGTGTCGATGATACCGCCCAATACATGAAAATCCTTGAGCAAAAAAGGACATTCAAATTCCTTCTTGGCCTTAATCATAATCTGGATGAAGTTCGAGGTCGAATCATGGGAAACAATCCACTACCAACTCTTCGTGAAGTCGTCTCTCAGGTAAGGCGAGAAGAAAGTAGGAAAAGTGTAATGATAGACAAACTGGACTCAGTCTCTACAGTTTTGGAAACATCTGCACTTGTTACCCGTAGTTTTAACCCAACAATGCTTGGTGACGCTAAGCAGAAACGAGAAAGACCTTGGTGTGAACATTGTAAAAGGGTGGGTCATATAAAAGAAACGTGCTGGAAGATCCATGGGAAGCCTGCTGATTGGAAACCTAAGAATCGCAATGATCGTGATGGCAGGGCATATGTTGCTAATGTAGCTCCTGATAATTCTGTTCGTTCAGAGGCAGCACCATTTAGCAAAGAACAAATAGATGCATTGCAAAAGATAATCGGTCACACGATTCAGGGCACAGGACTGGTGGCACAAAAAGTTATACCTACTGCCTTGAAAGCTAGTAAAGGAGGAATACAACCCTGGATTGTAGACACTGGAGCTTCAGATCATATGACAGGAAATGCATCTATGTTTCAAAACTATCATGCTGACACCTCTAGCTCATCTGTGAAAATTGCAGATGGGTCATACTCTAAAGTGGCTGGGACAGGTTCCATTCGAGTTACTCAAAATTTATATCTAGACTCTGTATTACATGTCCCAGATTTGGATTGTAATTTACTTTCTATAAGTAAATTGACTCGTGATCTTAAATGTGTGACTAAATTCTATCCAAACTTATGTGTTTTTCAGGATTTGGAATCGGGGAAGACGATTGGCAGTGCTAAACTTTGTTCTGGACTCTATCTTCTCAACTATGATCAGGACTCACTAGCAATTGGAGACAAGTCTTCGTTATTTTCTTTTGCTTCTAGTAGTAGTAGTCAGTCTTCTTCTTCTTGTGTCAATAAAGATAGTGAAATTATGTTATTACACTATGAGTTAGGTCATCCAAATTTTTTGTATCTCTCCAAATTGTTTCCACATCTTTTTCATAATAAAAATCCTGCATTGTTCAATTGTGAGATTTGTCAGCTTGCCAAGCATACTCGCAACCCCTATCCTCGCATTGCTTATAAACCGTCAAGTCCGTTTTCATTGATTCATAGTGATGTGTGGGGCCCTTCAAAAATAAAAAATATCTCTGGGGCTCGATGGTTTGTCTCTTTTGTTGATGATCACACATGAGTTACATGGGTCTTTCTTATGAAAGAAAAATCTGAAGTTCACCAACATTTCAAATATTTTCACAATACGATTCACACTCAATACCAAACCAAAATTCGTGTCCTCAAAACAGACAATGCAAAGGAGTTCTTTAGTTCCTCTCTTGGGGATTACTTATCAGCTCACGGGATCCTCCATCTTAGCACTTGTGTTGACACTCCCCAACAAAATGGAGTGGCTGAACCATGAAGCTGAAAGATTTGAAAGAGAGACTTCATTCCTGAAATAAAGAGGTCTTCGGTTGTATGCTACAAAGAGAAATCAATTGTTGACTAAAATTGCAATCATTGACAACATGGAAGAATCTGGCTCCATTACCTCAGTGCAGCACACGCATCGTAAAACAATGAAGGCTGAAATTTTATCCTTAGCCGCATATGAGGAACAATGATGGAAACAAAAGTGTAAAAAACAGTGGATTGAAGAGGGAGACACCAATTCTAGCTTCTTCCATCGTATTATGCCACAAAGAAAAGAAAGAATACCATTATGAAAGTCCTATCTGTCAATGGTAGAAGCATCCTTAGCGAAGATGAGATTGTCACGGAATTCATTGATTTTACAAAGCTTTGTACACGGAAAAAGATGATCAGGTAACCTTCCCACATGATATTGATTGGAGTCCTATCCAAAATCATTTAGCAATTGATATGGAAGGGGTTTTTACAGAGGCAGAAGTTTGGAAGGCGATTAAGCTACTGCAGAAAAATCTCCTGGTCCTGACGGTTTCACCTAAGAATTTTTCAAAAAATGTTGGAACATCCTCAAAGACAACATCATGAGGGTGTTCCAAGATTTTTTCCAAAATGGAATTATTAATGCTAGCCTTAGCAAGACATATATATGTTTGATTCCCAAGAAAATTGACGCTTGCATAGTGGCCAACCTTCGGCCTATCAGCCTTACCACTTGCCTCTATAAAATCATTGCTCGAGTCTTATCTGAACGGCTCAAAAAGGTTCTCCCCCATACTATTACAGATTACCAAACTGCTTTTGTTGAGGGAAGACAAATACTCGATGCATCTCTAATGGCCAACAAGCTCATTGATGAATGGCAGCGTAAGAAGAAAAAAGGTGTAGTCATAAAGCTCGAAATCGAAAAAGCCTTTGACAAGGTGGATTGGAATTTTCTTGATCATATCCTTGTTGTCAAAGGATTCGGTACAAAATGGAGAGTATGGATTAGAGGATGTATCTCAATAGCTAATTTCTTGATCCTCATCAACGGTCGCCCTCAGGGTAAGATCTTTGCATCTAGGGGCCTTAGACAGGGAGATCCATTATCACCCTTCCTTTTCATTTTGATCATGGACAATTTTAGACATCTGCTTTCTAAAGCAGAATCAGAAGGACACATCAAAGGTTTTCAATTAGACCACGAAAATATTAGCATCAATCACATTCAATTCACAGACGACACCATCCTATTCTCCGAGTTTGAAGATGAGTCATCTGCTCAGTATATGTTTCATATGGTGGAAACTTTCGAACAGTCACTGGGACAAAACATCAATCTTCACACCGAGATTATTGGTATTAGTGTGGACCAAAACGATATGGAGGTTTTTGCTAAAAAATATGGTTGCAAATTGGGGGTCTGGCCGAATACTTATTTGGGTTTACCGCTCAATGGTGCTTTCAAAACTCACAGAGCCGTCAACACCAAAGATGTATTGCAAAGGCGCATGCCATACATTGCCCTATCCCCCAGGTGGTGCTCTCTATGCAAAACAGACGACAAATCACAAAATCATATCTTTATGTAATGTTCTTTTGCTTGGAGATTCTGGAGCAAGATCTTTAAATCCTTCCGTTGGTATTTTATTCTCCTTGGAAATGTGAAGGATCTTCTCCCTATTGTCTTGTTCGGACATCCCTTCAAGAATGTTAAAGCCTTGCTATGGATGAACGTAATTAGAACTTTCTTTTGGGTGCTTTGGAAAGAAAGAAACCACAGAGTTTTCCAAGAAAAAGAGATCTCCTTTGAAGCTTTCTTTGATCTTGTTATATATTATGCTATATCTTGGTGTAAACTCCCATCTCTCTTTACTACTTACTCTTATGCTTCCCTTTTAGTTAGTTGGGAAAGCCTTTTGTAATCATCATGAATCTTGGATCCTTTTTGTAAATTTCATACATCAATGAAATTGTTTCTTAAAAAAAAAAATTCCCTTGGTTAATTAGAATTAGGATTAGTTTGTATTCCAATTCTATATAAATAAAGAATTGCTCTCTTGTATTCAATAACTTTTCATTCATAATAAAGATTTGATTGATTCTTGGGGAGAATTCTCCTTTTAATCCTCTTAGGCTACATTCAATTTGGTATCAGAGCAATATGGCCAACATAGGTTGCCGCCGATGGAAGACTAGGAAACTCTTGTTGAGGGAGCTTCATGAGTTATGCTCATTGTTCAACAACCCACTTTTATTTACAAGAGGATACCTTTTAGAGTATTCTCTTTTCCAGAAACAAGAAATAAACTTCAAGAATGGAATTTTACAACACAAAGGAAGCTCAAAGCTAGAAGATCCACTTTTGGATTTGGATAATAACCAATGGAGGCGGAAAATTATTCAAAAACACACCTAAATCCCAACATCAATCTTGAAGCCTTAAAGGAAATCAAGAAAGGGGGTGGTCGAAGTCCAACAACTTTTGAATAATATGTCTAACGTTTTGGATCGATTTAATCAAAAAGTTCAACATGAGAGAGAACTCACCCGAGCGAAGTCAACGTGTAATTATTTCAAAATCCAGAGCATAACAAAGGAAGGCGAAAAAATATAGTCATGCAAATAAAAGACACGTGAAGATGAAGTCAAGTCAAGTGAAGGAGACGAAGAGGAATCATGGAACCCACACAAAGACAGACCAGTCAAGCAGAGGTGAAGGCAAGACGTTCGAAAAAGAAGACGCATTTAAAGAGAAAAGCTTTGCAATTCTTTTCAACCCATTACAAGTGTGACCCAAACCAAAGATTGTCAAAACCTTAAAGCAAAGTTGTACAAGATGAGAAGGAAAAAGGCGCGACTAATATGAACAAAAAAGAGGATACGAGTAAACAAGGAGGAAGCCACAATCAAGTGCTCTCCAATGTTGTGTGTGAAGAGAAGGAAGAAGACACATCCGAACCAATGCCTACATGACCCAACCCAATACTCGTCAGGTGAGTTTTGTCCTTTGAGTCCCAAGACCTACGAAGCCTAACTCAGAACCATACCCATCATTCTTTAAGTAGTTCAACCTGGCAGTTGTGTCTTCTGCTCCAAATTTTGAGTGGCCCGATTCAACTCCAAGCCCAATCTTTTTGGTTACAAAATTTGACCCAGCCCACATCTAAAGGATTCTACATACCCTCGATCCAGCCTAATTTGAATATTTTCAAGATTTGCAATGAGGGTTTTTTCGATCCAGCCCATAGAGAGGTTTTTTTGTGGGATTGTTGATAATTTTGTTCATGGTTGTGCTCCGAAAATGGTGAAAAAGAAAATATTTTTGGTAGGAATTTTTCTCCAACCATCAAAAGAAGTCGCTTGATTACTTCATTCTCTTTTTAAAACTTGATGACGAGTTTTTTTGGGAGAGATAGAATATGATGTAGTAGGATTAGTGATTAATTAGATATCTTGGTCAATTCCTTGGTTAATTAGGATTAGGATTAGTTTGTTTAATTCCTTAGTTAATTAGGATTAAGATTAGTTTGCTTGGTTAATTAGGATTAGGATTAGTTTGTTTTCCAATTCTCTATTTTGCCCTCTTGTATTCAATAACTTTTCATTCATAATAAAGATTTGATTGATTCTTGGAGATAATTCTCCTTTTATCCTCTTAGGCTACACCAAGAAGACAGGAAGAAGGGAGATGCCTAAGGGAAGCCCAAGATAGGTTTAAAATTTTTAAATTATATAAGAAACAAATGCGTGAATAAATAATTCTCAACTATCATACCATTTACTATAGTAGAGATAAAGATAAATGGATTATTAAATTTAAAAAATCACATTAATGACATTAATAAAATTATCAATAGTGGTAAAATTGTCCACAAATAATTCTCCAATGTCCTACCTTATAATATAATAATGATTAGAAATTGTAACATAGACTACAATATCCATGCAAATTAAGAAATTCATAACTTAGTATCATTTTTATCAAAAAAATATATATATTTGGTAGAACTTCGAAATATAGCATAATATATTAATTTTGGTTTTATTTCAATGGAATAACATAATAATAAAATATTTCATTATGATCTAAAATTTATAATTTTAATAAATTTTTATTCTATAAAATAACACAAGTAATATTTTGGCATATTAAAATACCACAAGTTTACACTAAAAAAAATATATGCATATTTTTTTTTAGTTTAGCCGTATTTTCTTTGTATAGGTTTATATTTGCAAATTTATATTAGGTTTTTTTTAACAAGAAACGAAATTTTTCATTGAAAATATGAAAAGAGACTAATGCTCAAAAGAAAATAATTTTGAGAAATATTTAAAAGATCAAAATAATTTAAAACAACTAATACTCAAAAGAAAATAATAAAAAGTAAAAACATAAACAAATTTAAATTCTATCCATCGACTTAATACAATTAAATAAGAACTTAAATTCAATCTTTCAAAAGTAGATTTTAAAACAATTTTATATCAAAATCAAAATTAAAAATTAAAAAATGATACACTTAAAAATAATTTTGCATCTCAATAATTGATTCAATACACTTGTTTAATGAATTAAATATTGGTATTGATTTTGAAGTGAATTAAATAAAAAATAATATTAAAAAGATTTGGAAACATATACGTCAAACATAGTTAGACTTACTAATACCAAACTTCCTAAACCTGCACCCAAAATACAGTTTTGTCTACCTAAACTCACTTCCTAAACCTAAAAAGGTACCCCAAAGTTTTCCTGAACCTAAAATTGCACCCCCAAAGTTTTTCTAAGCACAACCTTCCTGTATCTGCACCTCAAACACAAGTTTTTTCATATTCTACCTAAACTCAAGTTTGCGAAACTGAACCCACGCTCCAAAATGCCCCTTTAGTCCTTCTACCTCTGTTAAAATTCTCTGTGAGTTTCTTTTACAAAGGAAAAAAAAAAAATCCATTGATAAAAGGGAAAATTACAACAGAAGTAACATTTGTAAAAGACAAACATCCTAATAGAAAACCAAAGATTACAAAAAGAAAATCTTAAAACCCATTCCAAATACTTAAAAAAGAACCATAAAAAATCATTAGACCTTCTATCTTGACAAATTTACAACTGAAAAAACAAAGACGACAATTCCAAGTAACTTGATATAAGATGACAGCTCAACCGTGGTGTGATATCTAAATCACCAATCCCCACCTACCCAAACAAAAGGCATGAAAATCACAACAATTCCTCCCAAAATCTTCCCTTTCTAAGCACAGTTTGGCAGTTCATAGTGTAAACCAACAGATTATTGCTATAAATCCTTCTGAAAATCAAGTTAGTAAATACCTAAAAATAACCAATAAACCACCCAAAATCCAACCAACAAAATATTCAAAATTCAGATAAACAATCAAAGAAACAAAAGCATTAAGCCAAAAAGTTATCCAGCCTAACCCTAAAATGTCCAGATCCATCCAAAACAAATCCAACACATGTACAAAAACAAGTGCTCACATTTATAGTGTCACCCAGACAACAATTTTCAAACTTAGCCACAAATCTTAACAAAAACAAAGAAAATAAACTCGACAAAGAGGGGGTTATCAATTTCATGGCTAGTCAAGTTTAAGACTTAATTTGATTAATTTAAAACTTTAAGGTCAAATTTCACTTAACGAGCAAAGTACAGAAAGTACAAAAAATAAAATTCTCTTTATTTTAAGGATTCTCTAACAGGAAAGTCAAATTTGAGCAGCTTATGTCCAGCTACCAATCATTAACGAACACCATAAATAAAAGTTATTATATATAAGCTGCAAAGATTATTTATAAATAAAATAAAATGCAGAATTCTTAACAAACTGTGCACCAACTGCAAAGGGAACAGGAGGGACTTACATGACTTGCAAGCATATATAATAGCAAATAATATGCAGCACCTGCCCAAGCAGTTTCTGCAAATACACCTGTTGTCCTTTTCAATTCTGAAGTCAACGGTAACGCTCTAAGAAATCTTGGGATATATTGAAGGAATACAATTAAAAGAAGGGCCTGTTTTGTCACATATACGTCTGAACCTTTTGACCTCTGAAGAAATCTCCAAACCACAATCTGCATATAAATAAAATGGCAGATTAATTCTCAATATTCACAATCTTACTGGCACAACTCACGAGAAGAGTACTACACATAATTAACATTGATAGAAAATCTAACTAAGAAATGTTAAGAACTACAGTAGCAACAAATCCTTACCAGCTCTCAGCAAGAAACTTCCTGAGAGAATTAAAAAAGGTCTAGCAAATAAGAACACCATGGCTCTCACAACGTTAGAAGTTAAAAGGGAGAAAATTTAAGTGAATAATATTAATGGCTATTAACAAATGTTATTAGCAAAAACGAAGATAGCTGGGATGAGAACAAATTAGTTAAACCTGAAGTTAGTACCCAAAAAAATCCTCTCTGACCATCACTAATGCTTGGCAATTATTTGTTATTATTATTATTACTTTCCATAAATCAATTCTAATCAGTCCATCACAGAAGACTTATTTATACAATCCTAGTCTGTCTTCTTAATCTTTCTTCTTCTTCTTCGGATAAGAGACGAAGGAATTTCATTCAAAAAAACAAGGAGATACAAACATAGGCAAGGAGATAAAGTATCTCTATCCAATCAGTCAAAAGAGAGGGTTATAAAAGGTCCCCAATCCAAAAGAAGAGAAAATTTCAAAACATTAGTTTGACTTGGACCAAAGAGAAGCTATATGTTGTGTATATTCTTGAAAATTCTGTTATTTCTTTCTAACCAAGTGACCTGAAAAGAGAGAGAGGGGGAAAAAAAAGTCTCGATGAATTCTTCCCAAGGATCTTTGCCTTTCCTTTCAGCCACCAGCTCAAAATAATTTCTGGAAGAAAGAGTAGGATATCCCTATGGAAACACCAACTCCAATTAAACATTTTGCATAACTGAAACCAGCGATTCGCACAAAAGAACAGCTGATAAAATGCATCTATGGTACAGCTCAATTCAGTCCAGCTTGGGGAAGGAGGGTGTGGTACAGGTTTTTCCTTTGAAGCTTGTCTTGAGTGTTGATGCTCCTGTAGGCTAGGGTCCACAAAAAGAACTTTACTTTTTCTTTTAGGGATTTTCACCTTCTAAATCTGCTTTGTCAAGGGAAAATGAAGAAAATTTTCTATAAATTATCTTCTTACCATGCCTTGTAAACAACAATTTTTTAATACAAAAACTGATGACTTCAAACTAAACTACAAAGTACAGAGAGGTCTTGGGAGGGTGTTTAAAGGGTAAAAAGGAGTCTCTTGGAAGGAACGTGGTGGTGCTATTTTAAGGAAATGTGATTGGAAAGGACCAGAGTATGTTTAAGGGCATAGGAAGGTCTACAGAGAAGGTTCGGACTATTGCACATTTCAGTTTCGTTCCATTAGTAAGTTTTAAACACTTGACAGGTAGGCATACAATCTCCAAGCCCTTGGATTTTGGAGATTTGGGAATAGGCAAACTTAAATAAAGAAGAATGAAGCCCTATTTTCAATATGGCGTTGGAAGGTCTCAAAGAATCTGATGAATGTTGGAATAGTAAAGAGGTGGTTAGTGGGGGGGGTAACAATTTAGTCCCTAAACTTCGATTTGTAATGATTTAGTCCATGTACTTTCAATTTTGTAACAATTTAGTCCCTAAACTTTAGTATATAATAATTTAGTCCCTGTACTTACGAAATTGTAACGATTTAGTTCCTATCGTGAAAATTATGGTTAAGATTTAATGGAATTTCTTATGTAGATAGACCAATAAACTAATTAGGGACCCAATATGTTTTTAAGCTACAAAGTCTAAATCATTAAATAATAAAAATCGACATTTAATTTTAATGTTAGTTTTTACAATAGGGATTAAATTGTTACAAATTTGAAAATACAAGGACTAAATTATTACATACTAAAGTTTAGAGACTAAAATGTTACAAAATTGAAAGTACAGAGACTAAATCGTTACAACTCAAAGTTTAGGGACTAAATTGTTACTACCATGAAAGTTTAGGAATCAAAAGTGATTTTTAACCTTTTTTTTTATGATCAATGCAATTAAAGCTTTAATTTCTTTAATTTCTGAAATCTAGTTGGAGCATAATGGAAGGGTCTTCGAGAACAAACATCTTTAATGGTTGGATCACAGGCTAAAGGCCTCTAATGGTGTTCTCTTTCTAATCTTTTCAAAGGTTTTTCTCTGCAAGATATTTGTTAAAATTGGGGTGCTTTTATTTTTCCATCTTGTTGTTAGGTTTTATTTCTCTCTCCCCTTGGGAGTTTGTATCTATGGAATATTAGTCTCTTTTTATCTTTTCAATGAAAAGTTTCATCTCTTGTTTAAAAAAAAAAAAAGGATAAGTGAGCATTTTAAGTTTACAAAACACATGAAAACTAGATGGGAATAGTTCAAAATCTTGGTGCCATATGCAGACCTCAATATTGAAATATTTCAACCATTAGTGTCGATAATGGTAGAAAGACTTACTTCTACGATGGGGTGGAACTTCCTGCTCAGTATTTTTCAGATTTCTACTTGTCCTCCCAATAGGATTGACGATTGGTTGTCAGAAATGCACAGTGGCTGGGGGCTGAAAAGGAAAGCTAAAATCCTTTTGGGGTCAAAAGCCTTCCTTTGGGGTTGTTGGTTAGAGAGAAACCAGAGGATTTTTTAAGATAAGTCATCTAATTTTACTATTTTTTGTGGCAATAGTAACAACAAATTTTTTTGTAGCTATCCAGTTCAGTTAATTCTCAACAGTTGGAAGAATTTTTTGTAATTAGCATTCTTTGGGAGGGGGATGTCTCTTCCCCATGCCCCGAAGTTGCATCTTCTTCTTTTTTTTCCTTTCGTAAATATGGGCCTCATCCTTTTGAGTTGGCATTAAGTCGCGGGTTAAAAGGCACTTCCACAAATCCTTGGTAAAGGATCTCTTTGGGCTTTCCCTCATTTTCTAATATCATGAATTTGTAGGGAATGGCTTGCTTACCTATTTTTGGGAGGACTCTTAGGTGGGTAATAAACCCCTATATCTTAATTTATTGTCCGCCCAAATTAGGCTCTTGGGCAAAGATGGGGGGTTGTGAGGTGAGTCAATTCTCTTCCTCTTACTTAAGGCTTCCTTTGGGAGGAAATTCAAAAAGTCAATCGTTCTAGAACCCGGTCCTTGGAAAGTTTCAAAAGCGGTTGTCTTCATGGAGAGAGCATTTTCTCTAAAGGGGAAGAATTACTCTCATTCAAGCATGTTGAGTGAGATTCCAAATTATTTCTTGACTTTTTTTAGAATTCCAATCTTTGTGAGTCAGTCTTGAGAGGGTTATGAGGAAGTTCTTGTGGGAAGAGGGTGAGGGGGGAGGCTCGCACTTGGTTAAGTGGGGGATGGTTGTGAAAACAGTGGAGCTAGGTGGATTAGGTATCAAAAGCTTGAGATTATGTAACGAGGCTCTCTTGGCAAAAAGAATGTGGCATTTCTTCATGGAGTTGCATTGCCCTCACCCTTTTGAGTGGGCTGTGAGTGGTAGGTCTAGAGGCCTTAGCAAAAATCTCTGGAAAGCTATTTTTTCGAGATTTAATTCTTTCTTTCAGTTTATCAAAGTTTTAATAAGAGGTTGCATTTGGTGGCCTCGATGTTGCCTTCCTCAGCTTCTTCCTCTACTATCTTCTTAGACTTATGATGTCCTTTGTTTGACAGAGAGACAAATGATGTGGTGGGTCTTCTTTATCTTCTTCATGACTAGTTTGTGATATCAGGGAGAAGTGATGATAGAATCTGGACCCCCGATCCTTCTAGGGGCTTCTCGTGCCATTCCTTTTTGTTGTCTTGTCTAACCCTTCTCCCTCGCCTACTGCCTCAGCTTCTTCTACTTTCTCCTCACTCTGGAAAGTTAAAATTTCAAAAAAGGTTAAGGTTTTTGCATGTCAGGTGTTACATGAGAGAGTTAATACCATGGATCGTGTCCAGAGGCATTCTTCCTATGTGTTGCACCCGTAATAGTGTATTTTGTGCATGACGTATGAGAAGGGCCTTGATCATTTGTTGTGGGAGTGCCAGTTCACTCTTTACCTTTGAGGTCGTTAGAGGATTTCATTCGAGGTTTGCGGGGCATGCAATAGAGATAGAAGATTTATGATGGAGGAAGTGCTTCTAAATCCTCCTTTTCGGGAGAAGGGAAAAGTGTTGTGGCAAGCGAATTTCTTTGCAGTTTTGTGGGGTATTTAGATTGGGAGAAACAATAGAATTTTTAGAGAGGTTGAGAAATCGAGTGAGGAGGTTTGGGAGGTGGTTAGGTTTAATGCTTTCTTGTGGACTTCGGTCTCTAGTCTTTTTTGTAATTATGATCTTGGTATGGTTCTTTTGGATTGGAGTCCTTTAATGTAGATAAGGTCGAACTCCCTTTATTTGTTGGGGCATTCCTTTTGTATACTCTTGTATTGTTTTTATTTTTCTCAATGAAAGTGTAGTTTCTTACTCAAAAAAAAAAAAAAAAACCTATATCTTATGTTCCCTTGCCTTTATCATATCTCCTCTTTGAGGCCTCTTTGACTTCTTCCTACTTGTTCAACTTTGGTTTTTGTCAGCCTCTATCTTATAGGGAGGTCATGGACACTAGTGCTTTGACCTCTCTTTTGGATAATACCCTTTATTTAGTTGAGGAGTCAGGATATTCGTGGTCCCTTAATCCTTCAAAAAGTTCTCGTGGTTCTTTTTTAGCCTTTTGTGTAGCCTTTGCTCCTCTATCTTCCCTTTATTTTCCTCATAAAGGGATGTTAATATTCCCAAAAAGGTCAAATTTTTTTGCTTGGCAAGTCTTACAAAGGGCATTGGTGTTAACACTATCGATCAAATTCAAAGGCATTCTTCCTTCGTGGGGCCACACTGGTGCATTCCTTGTAAGAAGGCATCTAAAGATATAAGTCATTTACTTTCGACTTGCCAATTTGCTCCTTCGATTTTGGACCGGTTGGGTTGTTCAAGATTTTTGGGGTTTGCTTGGCCCATAATATGATTGTTGTCTTATGAAGGAGGAGGTTCTACTTTATCCTCCCTTTAAGGGGAAGGGAAGTGTTCTTTGGAGGCTGTTTTTTTTTTGTGACTTTAGGGGGCATCTAGATTGAGAGAAATAATAAAATTTTCCAGGGTGTGAAAATATCTTGTGAGGAAGTTTGCAGGCTAGATTTAACACCTCACCTTGGGTATCTATGTCCATAGACTTTTGTAATTATTTGCTAGGTCTTATTATTTTGAATTGAAGCCCTTACTTATCTCATTAGGTTAGATCCTATTAGGCTTCTTTTGGGCTTACCATTTTAGGGCTTTTTTTTGTTGGCCCTTGTTTAGCTCTTTGGCATTCTTTCATTTTTTCCTCAATGAAAGCTTGATTTCTCAATTAAAAAAAAAACATATATAAAATAAGAATTTCCCCGAACAAAATTTACAACAATGCCTATTAAAATGCTAATTACAAAAGGAGTTAGATAATCAAAACCATGAGATTGGCATAAACCTAAAATGTGGATGATCGAAGAAAAGTGGCCAATTTGCTTATGATCATTAGAGGCGTTAAGGCTATCTTCAACCTCAAGATCAATATAACTAAATCAACTATGGCTAGCATAAACTAAAATACAAAAGAAACATAATTATGCAATCCTTATGGGGTAGCTAGAGCTACTGTTAAATCACCAATCAACCCAAAAGCTTAAGCTGATAGGCTATGGTAAATTTAATTATATCAACACTCTAACACTCCCTCACTTGTGGGCTTGAAAATTTGTAGAAAGGCCCAACAAGTGGAAATCAATATTAATTGGAGAGAAAACGACTTTACAGGGGTTCGAACATAGAACCTCATGCTCTGATACCATGTTAAATCACCAATCAACCCAAAAGCTTAAGCTAATAGGTTATGATAAATTTAATTATATCAACACTCTAACAGCTACAAATGCAATCCTTCCCCATATTTGGGCCTTCCCAAATCCCAAGACACAATTAAGCAAAAAAGAAAAATTCAGCAAGGCTTAGCAAATGGGATAGGTTCTGCTCTAAAGGTGGCCAGCTCACCCTAATTAGCAATCCTTCAAAACCTCCCAACCTATTACCTTTCGGTGTTTGCTGCCCCCAGGAAAATTTGTGCAAAAATTGATAGAACGATGTTTAACTTTCTTTGGGAGGGCACAACGAAGAAGGGGAATTACACCTTTTCAACTGAAAATAATTACTTCTCCAACTTGGAAAGACGGCTTTGGTCTATCTAAAACCAAGGACAAAAGCATGGCCCTTCTCTCCAAGTGGATTTGGTGGTTCCACGAAGATTATGACGTGCTTTGGAAAGATTTGATTCAAGCCAAATACTCAACTAATGCATCTAAAATCTCCCCTCAATATGCAGATTCATTAGCTCAAGAAGCTTTTGGTTTTGTATTCTGAAGCTTAAAGGTATGTTTTACAATCATACCTCTCATATTACTAGGGATGGCATTAGCACCTTCTTTTGGAATGAGGACTAGACTAGCAAAGGCATCCTCAAAAATTGCTTTCCCAGGATCTATGCTCTCTTTACTTAGCAAAACAATTGTACTTGTGAGATGTGGGATAAACAAAGTGGAAGATGGGTTATAGAGCTAAGAAGGCCTCTTAGAGACAAATACTTAGAAGATTGGAATGACTTTTCCAAAATTATCATCAGCAAAATGCTAAGCCCTCTGCTGGATAAATTAACATCGAACCTTGAAAAAGATGGGGCCTTCTCTATGACATCGTTACAAGGTTCCTTTACATTTGAAGATCAACTTCTTCCACCTACCTCCTATAAAGTCATATAGAAGATGAAGGCCACTAAAAAAAATGAAAAATATTCCTCTGGTCTCTTGCCCTTGAAAGTATTAGCACCATTGACATAATTCACAAGAGATTTTTGGCTCTGGCTAGCTACCCGAACTGTTGCATTCTATGTAAACATGCTTGTAAGGACATGGACCATTTCTTTATCGCCTAATTGCTAGAAGTCTATAGGTGAGGTTTGTAAGAGAATTTGTGGTGGATTGGGGCCATCATTGCTTTTTGGGACCATTTCTTTCCTTTACTTGAGGAAGTTTAGTAATAATAAATAATAAAAATGAAAAGGCGCTATCAAGAAAACATGGAGGAATTGAAACCTAGAAACAGAGTTCGCTGGCTTCTGTTTCCACTGATTTCGGAACTTTTTCCCTCAACTCCCAATGGTTGGAGGCACATTTGATCTTTTTAGCTTTATAGATTTTTGGTATATGTAGTTCATTTCCTAAGGGATATGCACGAGCAATTATACAAGGGTCCCATAAAAATAATAAATAAATAAACAAAAGGCAACACAGCATTTGACAATGCAACATATGAATGATGATTGACAAGGTGGGAAGTTTAAATTATTTAAGTAAAGAAGAAAACCTCAAAAATGGATGGAAATGCATATAGAATATAAAAACTAATTTAGTGTCTATAAACCTGTGGAAGGGGCAGCACAGACACCAAATCAATGATGAAATACCGCCGCAAG
Source organism: Trichosanthes truncata (assembly GCA_033996785.1). Lineage (NCBI taxonomy): Eukaryota > Viridiplantae > Streptophyta > Magnoliopsida > Cucurbitales > Cucurbitaceae > Trichosanthes > Trichosanthes truncata. Next base: position 36,278,281 of record JAWPNB010000004.1, on the reverse strand, counting down.
TATCGCTTTGCTATTTTTGCAGGATCAATGACAAGTTCACCTCTCCCAAACACCCGAGATGATGGAGCAATATAAGCTGTCCGGAATTGGAGAGCCATATGAATAAGATAGAAAACATCAATAACTGTCCGCAATGTTGTCACTGTAATTGCCAGCTTTCTATCAATGCCAAGACAGTTTGAGGTTTGGTTAATGACAGGAACATATAAGAATAATGGGTCCACAGATATTGCCAAAATACATGATATGACAAAAAGTTTATTCAAAAATAAGAGCAATTTGTCTTGAGGATCGAAGATCTTCTTCTTTGACTCTTTAAGATCCTCTGGAAATACAGCTCGAGAAACCCCAAACTTGAGTGATCGGCCAATTGATTTAAGTCCTTCGGACCCTTTTCTCATTCCTCTCTTAAAGGATCCAGATGGCTTATCATTTCCATGGACTGCACGGTTAAATCCATCTATATTAAAACCACATCTTCTCATTCCACTATCAGAAGGCGATGACAACCTAGAGTCCAAGTCATCCAACCTAGAAATAAATAATCAGAACGAAAAAGCATGTCAGATTTAAGTCTTAGATTGTGTTATTCCAGAAAATGTATTCAAGCATCACTATATTAAAAGGAAGACAATTGAACAAAAAAATTTAAACTAGTTTGTCCATCTCCTTCCACTGATGATTTAACAATGCCTTCTATGGAATCCCTTCCCGTTTGATTTATTCAATTATAAATTATTTTTCCAAAGTGTCACATGTATGCGTACATACAAATATATGTGCAAATTTTTGGCATTTGAAATCAATGTGATTTTTTCAACGATATACCATAGTATATTTAAAGATTTCCTTTACACTTTTGCCGTTACTTTGCAAATGCTAATGAGAAGTTGGTTTTTGTTTAGATAACTCACACACGAGCTGCATATAATAAAAAGGAGAAACTTAAATAGCATTAAGAAGTAGCCATGGCATTTTAATTCTGGGAGCCAAACTTGTTAACATGTTAAAATAGATTTTAGATAATTAAATAAATGACAACCTTGGTGCTTTAAATACTGTTCTAGATATGACATATGGTACTGATTTGACTCTGTCCTTGGGCTGTTAAAGTCCAATTTCAAGAAGTTCATATGAAAAATATCTAATGAAATACATTCCTTTCTTCTTTTTTTTTTTTTTTTGGAAAGAAACAATTTCATTGATGTATGAAATTACAAAGGGACTAAAAGTCCATGATTTACAAAAGACTTGCCCAATTGGTTAAAAGGTTTGCATAGCCATATGATGAAAAGAAAGCATTAGATTTACACCAAGATATAGCATGATATATAATAGAGTCAAGGAGTTTGTCAAATGGGAGCTCTTTGACAGAAAAGATTCTTTGATTATGCTCCTTCCATAAGAGCCACAGAAAAGCCCTAATAAGGGATGTCCAAAGCAGTGTCTTTCTATCCCTAAAGGAGTGACCCATTAAAACCATAGTAAGCATGGTCATGTTGTCTTTGGGGAGAATAAGATTCCAACTAAAACTGCTGCGCAATTTTACGCAGAAGTTTCTAGTATGAGCAATGGATGAACAAGTGTTCCTGAGATTCTTCACTGTTTTTGCGTAACAAACACCAGCAGGGAGAGAGGGCCATAAAAGGCATGCGTTTCTGAAGGTTATCTTTAGTGCTAATGGCATTGTGAGCAAGCTCCCATAAAAAGAATTTAATCTTATTTAATCTTTCTTGGGTAAGTGTCTTATCCAAAAAAAAATAAGAAATAAAAAGAAAAGATGAAAAAATATCTCTAGTGAGAAAAATTACCCCAAAAAAATAAAAAAAAAGTCAAATCTTTTTTTCAAATAAAATTTGCTAATAAAGATGATACATGAGGAACTTGTTAGGTTTCTAACCCAACTTTAACCTGAAAATAACAATCCAAACAGCAAAACACAACATAGATATGGATAACCACTATGATATTGGGAGTTCTCCAATACACAGTGGTAATTTGCATTAATATCAAGGATCAACAGCAAGAACAACAATATAAACAACCAAACAGACCAACAATTTCGAGAGTGTTGGGAAACTATCCTCTCAAGCCTAAACAAGTCCTCCTCACTCCTTACATACTCCTTCCTTTCTCAATCGTACAACAAACACACCCCATGCGCCCACTAACTACCTAATCTCTCTCCAATTACCTTTTTACCTTTTTCTAGTGTAAGTGTGCATAATTGGGAGTCTAACAATACCCCTGGGTCAAATCCACCTTGTTCTCAAGGAGAAAGTCTAGAAACTGTTGCTTGATAAAGTTGGCTTCCTCCCAAGTGGCTCCACACGACTGTTGATCTTTCCAATGTACATCTTTCCAATGTACCAATCATTCCTCATAATTCAAGTCAACATTCCAGCGCAATCCCAATACATCCAATGGCTCGGCTCACCATTCAAATTCCTCAGTCGGCAATGGAGGATGCAATTGCAACACTGCCCTAGAGCCAAGACATCTTTTCAGTTGTGGTACATGAAAAACATTGTGTATAGCAGATTCTGGTGGTAATTCCAACTCGTAGGCCACAACACCCACCTTTTCAACCATTTTGTAAGGACCAAAAAATTTTGGGGCAAGCTTTTCGCAACAGCGCTTGGCTAAAGAACTCCATCGATAAGGACGGATCTTCAAGAAGACCATTTTCCCTACTGCAGACTGAATTTCTCGGTGGTTTTGGTCAGCATATTTTTTCATACGCTCTTGGGCTAGATTAAGTCATTCCTTCAATTCTACAAGTGCCAAATCTCTTTCAATCAGTTGTTGCTCCAATGTACAATTGGTTGTTTTCCGATCCCTATTCAAAATCAAGGGTGGTGATGCACGCCCATAAACCACATTAAAAGGAGTGGTATTGATGGAGACATGATAATTGGTGTTATACCAATACTCCGCCCACAATATTCTGCCCACAGCATCCACTTTACCCATTGTTTCAGTTGCTCGCTACAAAAGCAACGTAGATATGTTTCAAGGCAACTATTCACTCTTTCAGACTATCCATCCATTTGGGGTGAAATGTCGTGCTCTTTTTAAGTTGTGTCCCCATATTTTGAACAATTCATTCCAGACATGACTAATGAAAATTCATATACAATTGACTTAGGAAACCCATGTAAGTGGACTATCTCTTGAATAAACACGGCAGCAACTTCCTTAGCTGAGAATGGGTGGCATAAGGTAATAAAATGAGCATATTAACTCAGGCGGTTAACCGCAACTAAAATAGTATCCTTTACTAACTTGGGCAACCCTTCCACAAATTCCATCGCTATGTCTTCCCAAATTCGGTTTAGTAGTAGTAAAGGTTGAAGTAATCCCACTGGAGCTACTGCCTCGTGCTTATTTCTCTGACAAATTGAACAGGCTTCTACATAAGCCTGTGCTTATTTCACATCCGCTTTCATTCCTTTCCAATAGAGTTCCCCGATCAACCATTTATACGTGCGTAAGAATCTTGAATGGCCACCCATAACCGAATCATGATAAGTGTGCAGAATCATTGGAATCAAAGTTGAATTGGAAGACACCACCATTCTACCTTTATACAGCAACCTGCCATGCTACAATGAGAACTTAGAAATTGCATCTAGTTCCTCTAAGGCCTTCATTATGTCAGCTAGTTGCTCATCGTGTTGGACCTCTTGGTGAATCTGATCAACATCAATTATAGAAGGAATAGTTAAGTTGGCTAATTCGGCTGCTGGTGGCAATCTAGAAAGGGCGTCGGCAGCTTTGTTAGCAAGTCTCGGTTGGTATTAAATGAAATCATAACCCAACAGCTTAGTGACCCACTTTTGGTATTCGGGTTGAATATCCGTTTGTTCCATCAAGTATTTTAGGGCTCTTTGATCAGTTCGAATCAAGAATTTCTAACCCAAGAGATAATGGTGCATCGCTGCACTGCCAGCACTATAGCCATGAGTTCCCTCTCATAAGTGGACTTGTTACGGGCTGAATTAGATAAAGATTGGCTAAAAAAAAGCGATCGGTCCCTGATTTTGAGATAATCGCCCCCAATCCAATGCCTGAAGCGTCTGTTTCAATCACAAATGGAAGATTAAAATCGGGTAGTGCTAAAACCGGTAATGTTACCATAGCATGCTTCAATGTCTCGAACGCGTGGGTGGCTTCCAGTGACCAAACAAAAGCATCCTTCTTCACTAACTGATTCAGGGTGCTGCCAAAGTGCCATAATTTGCCACAAAACACCTGTAATAACTCGGTGAGGCCCAAAAATCCACGTAATTCTTCAATGTTTTAGGAACTGGCCATTGGAGCATCGCTCTAACCTTCTCTACATTGGTTCCCACTCCCTCCACTGAAACCCAATGACCCAAATATTCCACTGAAACCCAATGACCCAAATATTCCACCCTTGGTTGGGCGAAAACGCATTTCTTTCTATTGGCGAATAAGGAATGGTCCCTCATGACGTTAAAGACCACAACCAGACGTATTTCATGGGCATCAATATCTGGGTTGTATACAATGATATCGTCAAAAAAACCAGCACAAATCTGTGGAGGAAAAGGCAGAATACCTAGTTCATCAAGGATTGAAACGTTACCGGAGCATTTGTCAGTCCAAACGGCATAACCAGGAACTCGTAGTGCCCTTTATGAGTTCGAAAAGCAGTCTTTGGAATATTCGGTTCATACATCCTGATTTGATGGTATCCCGACTTCAAATCCAGCTTTGAATAAATGGTAGAACCATGTAGCTCATCGAGCAACTCTTCAATTACCAGAATGGGAAACTTGTTCGGTATCGTAACTCGATTCCAAGCTTGGTAATCAACGCAAAACCTCCAGCCACTGTCCTTCTTTTTCACTAGCAAAACCGGACTTGAGTATGGATTGTTGCTTGGTTGAATTATTCCTGAAGCTAGCATCTCTCCGATTAACCTTTCAATTTCAGATTTCCGAGCGTGAGCATATTTATATGGTTGTACCTTCACGGGGGGGTGTCCCACCTCCAATTGGATCCGATGATCCACCATTCTCTACAGCGGTAAACCTTGAGGCATCTCGAACACGGATTCATTCTCACTCAACAAGCGTTGGATGCTCCTTGGTAGTTCTGCTTCTGTATTCTGCTCATTAACCCTGGGCCCATCTTCTTGATCAGCAATGCTTAAATCCCATAGGGGGCATTTGGCCCATGGTTTTGGGTTTGGAACCCAAAACCATGTTTGGCCCAAGGTGTTTCAAAACCCTTAGTTTTGAAACACAACCCCATGAGTTATAACAGTGGAACCCTATGGGGTTTGTTCCACGTTTTCCTCTTCCATTTCTGGCGACCACTTCGACAACAACTTCGATGACAACTCCGGCGACCACCCGACGACGACCACACTAGCGACCCAACCACCTCTGACGACTACCTCCGGCGATCACTCCGATGACAATTCCAGGGACCAGTCTGACTACCACCCTAAAAACCCGACCACCTCAATGATCCAACTACCCCCGCAACCACACTTGCCCACAACCACCGCCAACGACCATCCGACAACTACCATTGACAACCATCTCGAAAACCTGACTACCTAGAAACCACCGCCGACGACCACCAGGTGACCACTCGGTGATCCAACCACCCCAATGACTACTCCGATGACCCAACCACCCGACAACCGCTGTTGACGACCACCTAATGACAATGACCACTCCAGTGACCACCCTGGCGATCCAACCACCCAGCAACCCGACCACCCTGATGACCACTCAGGTAATCACTCCAGCGACCCGACCACCCCGATGACCCAACCACCCCGACGACCCCACTTGCCTGCAACCACCGCCAACAACCATCCAACAACCACTCCGGCGACCTGACCACCCGACAACTACCAGAAAATTCGACCACCTGGCAACCACTGTCGACAACTACCTAATGACCACTTCAGTGACCCGACCACCTCGATGACTACTCCAACGATCTCCCTGACGACCCAACCACCCGGCAACCATTGTTGACAACAACCCTGGCAACCCAACCACTTTGATGACCACTATGGCAACCACTCCAACGACCTGACTACCTCGATGACCTAACCACCTCGACGACCCCACTTGCCCGCAACCACTGCCAACGACTATCTAACAACCATTTCAGCGACCCGACCACCCGGCAACTACCGTTAGCGACCACCCCGAAAACCCGACTACCTGGCAACCACCGCCAACGATCACCTAGTGTCCATTTCGGTGACCCGACCACCTCGATGACTATTCTGAAGATCACTCTGACGACCCAACCACCCGATAACCCATTGTTGACGCCACCCGATGCCCACTCCAATGACCACCTTGGCGACCCAACCACCCAGCAACCCGACCACCCTGATGACTACTACGGCGAAAACTCCAGCGACCCGACCACCCGACAAACCACCCAGTGACCACTTCGGCGACCTGACCAACCTGCAACCACCACAGACGAGCAACCGCCCCAACGACCACCCCAGCGATCACCCCAGCGACCCGACCACCTAGTGAATTTTTTAAAAGGTTAAAATAAAATTAAAAATGGCTACTTAACAAATTTTTTAACCCATTATATTTAAAATATGTTTCAAAATACTATGCAAAATAGAGTTTCTAATATTTTAATTTCTAAAATAGAATTCAGATTTTATTAACTCGTTTATTCTTGAAATAAGTTTCAAAATACGGTTCGAAATTGTGTTTAAATTTCCTAATTTCTTAAATATATCTCCAATATTTTAATTTCTAAAATAGAGTTCTAAAAAAAGGTTTATAAATACTTTGTAAAATAGAGTTTTACATTCCCTAATTTTACAGAGGAGATACATGTCCTCGGGGTTCAACATGTCAAACATCCTGAACAACAAGTTGCACTTAACAGCCGAACAGATTGGTAGGATTGCACGTAGCTGTCTGAGAAGGACCGCATTGAAAGAGCCCGCACGAACGAGCTATATGCAGAATTAAAGGCGATCCCTGAGATGACAAGGCAAGATTGCATGGCCGTTGCAAAGACCCTTCTGTCAGATAGTATGATGATGAATTCCTTCTTTGCATTCTCTCCAGATTGGAAGATTGATTAATGCGTGGAAGTGTTAGGGAGAGCACCTGGAACCCGACCCCCCATGGACGACAACTCGATGTCTTCATCACCTCCAACTACTACTTAGTTTTAATTCAGCTTGTGTTTTGGACAACTACTGCTATTTCTTTTCTTCATTCCTTTCAGGTTATGTATTATGATATTATGAACTTCGGACCTTCATTTGCATTATGGATTTCCTTTACTCCAACAACACCATTCTTCTTTCCTATGTATTAATTATTTAAAATATATGTTCTTACTAAAGTTATTTAATTTTACATCATCATGAATGGAGTGAATGAGATGTCAATATACTTGTACAAACTACACATTCATATTTAACAATGCTTGAAACAATTGATCCACATAATTGGTTAAAATATTGATATGCAATTCAACAAACAATTATCAAGTAAAAAAATGGATATGAAAAAAAAAACAACCTAAAAAATTGGTTAAAAAAACAGCCTAAACAAATCTAGCATAACCCAACCCTGCACCCCAAACAAAGGTTTCAGCAAATCAACCAAACCCAACCCTGCACCCCAAATACAGTAATCAGGAATCCAAGGGTTTATGATTCCAGCCAAGGATTCTCAGGGTTCCTGATTCCCAGAGTTTCTAATTCTAAACCAGCGCGCCAAACAACCCCTTAATTCAACCATAAAACCCTAATCTTCTTCATTCCACGTCTTGGTCAACATTTTCATAATCACTTCTGCCCTAGTAAGGGAGGGATCCCCACTTAGTGTAATTTTTTTATCCCCACAATTGAAGGTCATGGTCAAAGTTAACCAATCCACCCCCATGAAACCCATCTTTCTCAGCCACTGCATTCCCAAAGTGATGTCTACTCGACCTAATTCCAGCAGTAAGAATTAGAGATGTCCACGGGGCGGGGCCGAGGAATGGATTCCCCATCCCCGTCCCCGCCCCCCATTTCATTCCCCGTCCCTGCAAAATTCCCCGTTTAATTTCGCGGGGATCGGGTTCCCCGCGGGGAATTTTTTCCCCTTTTTTTTTTGTTTTTTTTTAATCTTTTTTATTTTTTTTAAATTTATTCTCAACCATAATAAAAATTATTTATAAATGAATAATTTTCAATATAATTCTATTTAAAGTAAAATTTATAAAATTTCCTAATAAAAACAATAATATACCATAAGTAAAAATACTATAATGTCGAAACAACTTAATTTCTAAAAATTCAAATTTCAATATTACAACATAGTCTTTAATTTTTTTTTATAACGAAATAGTCTTAAACTAATTCCTACTATAGTTTTTTTTTTAAAAAAAATTATATTTATAGGTAATAATTAATATATATTAATCGGGGCGGGGCGGGGGCGGGGTCGGGGAATATATTCCCCGTCCCCGTTTAGCCAACGGAGAAAAAAACCTCCTCGCTCCCTCCCCATTTCCCGTGTAATCGGGGATTCCCTGCCCCGTTCGGGGCGGGTTAAATGGACATCTCTAGTAAGAATTCCTCTTAAATCGTCATCTCTGGCAAATGAATTTCCACTACCTTACAAATTCCTTTCCCACGGACAACTACTCATGTTCGCAAAACGACCCCATAGTTTGAAGTCTCGATGAGGGGTAAGTTCAATTCATCGATTAACAGTTGGGAGATAAAATTGTGGTGGCCCCACAATCGATCAAAATGATCATGGTTCTTCCCTACAATGCACCCCTTCAACTTTATGGTTCCAGGTGTAGAAAACTCTATCACAAAACGAATAGCAAGCTCAACGAATTCCTCAACTTCTAGTTTTTTCGCTCAGGGTGGTTCTTCCTCAAAATCTATTCGTTCAACTTCGTATTCCTCCAGGTCCGTGACCAGGCACACTCGCAGCTCTAGAATTTCTCGATTCTTACATTTGTGGCCTACAGTGTATTTCTCATTGCACTTAAAACATAGTCCTTTTTCTCTCTTTGCCTGATACTCAATGTCGGATAGCCATTTGGAGGGACCTTCTCTTCTCGTATTAGGGTTTTTTTTCTGGAAGAGTAATCGTACGCATGGGTAGGGTTTCCATCCCCTTACTAAAGTTACTTTTGTACCCTAAGTTGCTCTGTTTTGAACTAATAGATTGGGCCCCTTTTTTAATCGAACCCTCAGGCCCATTATTCCCCTCTTCGATTGCTAATTTAAATGCTAAGTCAAGATCCTCGACCAACTGGGCTTGCTCCATGATAGCTTCCAGCCCAATGGGCTTTTAACTAATAACCTCAGCCCTAAGTGCTGTCGAGCACCCCAATGGTAAGTCGTTCGATCCTCTTACCAATGCTCTGTAAAGTTTCCTTGATTTTCACAACATCTTTCTCCGTTCCTTCTACTCTCTCTTCTATCTGTTTCTGGGCCATTCTCCTTGTTCTCCCCAAGTTGAAGTACTCTGATACCACTTGTTAGGTATTTAACCCAACTTTAACTTGAAAATAACAATCCAAACAGCAAAACAAAACACAGATATGGATAAACACTGTGATATTGGGAGTTCTCCAATACACATTGGTAATTTGCATTAATATCAAAGATCAACAGCAAAAACACAACAAGAACAACAATATAAACAACCAAACAGACCAGCAATTTCAAGAGTGCTGGAAAACTCTACTCTCAAGCCTAAATAGCTTTCACAATAACATCCCAAAAACCCTCTTCACTCCTTACATACTCCTTCCTTTCTCAACCGTACACCCCCATGCGCCCACTAACTACCTGATCTCTCTCCAATTACCTTTTTACCCTTTCTAGCATAAATGTGCATATTCAAGGGTCTAACATAACCTATGTGGGAGGTACATGTCTAATCTTCATGTAAAAGTAAATAATGAGATCAAAAGTTTAAATATTTAGAATGAAAGTTTATTTTAGAAGACCAAGCATTAAAAATATGAGTGTATAAGGAAATATACAAATGGCTTAATTTGAATATTGGAAAATGTAATTTTCATTTCAATAAACAAAGCTTTAGTGCAAATAAGGAAGACCAGAATACTAAAAAAAAAAAAAAAAAAAAAAAAAAAAATCTACTAGTAACAATATCTGATGATTTAAATATTGCTTAAATCTAGAGGAATATTCCTTAATTTCAAATCATATTTTATAACACTTCCCAAATACCACAGTTTTAAAAAATAGATATTTCAAGGGACAAGAGGGGGGCCTTCTCACAATGTGGTTTCCTGGCCTTAGCTTAACTAGCCAACATATCAAATTATCAATTATCGACTTATTCAATACCAATAACTGGTTCCACTTTCTCTCCCCCTTCCCAGTTCCCACCAGCAAAAAATTAATAACAATAATTTTTTAAAAAGATTAAGAAGAATACAAATTCATCAGGATTAGAACAAGGACCATATAAAGTTCCCAAATGTTAGTTCTGCACAGTCTACAATTTGGGCATATTGACAATTGCGATCGTGGTTATAAACTTCTCTTCCTCATTCAGTTTCTTTGAAGACTTGGATATCTACATTTACGGCTTGTAGGTACACAACACAGTAAGCTAAAAATGCCTTATGCTGGGGCAACTTAGACCATGTTGCAATTGCTGACTTAAATGCTATTAACAGTCCATCTATCAAACTTAACAGCCTTATAGAAGAAGCAGTTATCTATTGATCTTACAAGTTGTATACAAACGTCATGCATTATATAGCTACGATAGGACTAAATTCCAAACTTGTAGATTTATTGAATGGTTCAAAAGTTTCACATGACTGCAGGGAATACACTGTGAACCATCTTCACCACCTAGGGGGAGGTAATAAAATAGAACAAAATAAGAGCCACTTTACCTCACGAACTTTTCTCGCTGACCACCCATCAGTTGTGACTTGTAACCACAATCAAACATTTTCTATAAGCATCTGAATTCATGCAGAAAAACATGTTAAGTTAGATATTGTTCACATTAGCCACTAATGTAATAAACGGTCACTGGCTACTGGAGAAGTCCAACAGCCATACTTTGAACAAAAATAATATGAAACTACAATTTTCAGAAACTTATATGTTGAGGTACAGGTTATCAAAAAATGATCAACACACTATAGTGAAGAACAAGATTGGAAATTAATAGCATATACCATAGGAATTTAGCACGCCAGAACACCAATTGGGATAATAATTGTCTACCGTATCTTATTTGATGTTAATCAGCAATTTTCCTAATCGCTCCACACTCCAACCCGTTAGCTTCCAGTACTTCAATTTTCTAGAAAGCCAAAATCCACAAGTTACAACCGATTAGATCGATACATTGTGCAGGCTAGAAGATGAAACACTCCCATACCCATCACTTCTTTACAACTTTTATCATACATAAAAACCAAAGAACTAAGATCTCAACCATGGGACTCTCAACGAACCCTGAGAGAGAAATCATTTCCAAAACCCAATTCCAAGGCTTCCTGGTTTCTCAGGTGATATCAAGATAATAATTGATACTCTACATAAGAATCAACAAAATCAGCCCACTCTCCATAAACTAAAACCTCAAAAACACAATCACTTCCTTTCTTTCAATCCATCCAAAGCCCACACAACTCCCAATCCTCCCAAAGTCCTCCGATAATATTCAAACGGCCAATTACACAAAGTCATGCATGTCAAGCAAGCAAAAACAGAATCGCCCACTTCCAAACCCCAGCATCCAATTCATACAACAGATAGGCTCTAAAGCAATCAACAAACAATCGATCAATCCAGTAACTTAGATTGGATTTCGAGTGTGCGTGTGCGTGTGCTTAAGCTAGTCCACGAAAGAGACTCACCACAACTAGAAATCGTCAGCTCAGTCCATGGCTCACAGAGAGAGAGGGATGAAATCAAAACAAACCAGTGGAAGATGGAATTGAAAATGGATTCTCAGGAGGATACAAGAAACACGCGAAACTGAATCTTCGGGAAAAGGCTGGAACGCGTAAAGCGGAGGAAAACGGAGGACTGATCAGCAACAGCAAGCGCCTCATTTGAAGCCGTCGACGATCATTGACATCTTCGAGTAGATAATTACTATATTGCCCCTACACGGCTGACTGAGTCAAGTGTGTTCGTTTTTTTCTTTTTCCTTTTTCTTCAAGAGGCGTAAATATATTGAAATTTTGAAATAATTACAGTTTTCTTTTGTGTGTGTGTGAGAATAACTGTATTGTGAGTATCGGTTACATGAAACTCAAAAAAAAAAAAAATTAATAGTGGGAAAAAAAAAAAAAGAGTTATCGCCATAGGATATATAGGAGGAAACAAATTTGAAAGTTTATAGATACAGTAGACATTTTTTTTAGTTCATGGACTAAACATGTATTTTAACTTTATTTTTAATATTTCAAAAGTTTCAAACTTTCTAAAAATTTCAATCAATGTCCTTGAACTCCAATAAATTATTATTATTATGAGTTCAAGAAGGTTCCCTCTAAGTGTCTCCAACCATGTAAATAATTATTTTAGGTTTTAATCTAACTTTTCTTCGACTGTTGGTTCTCTAGATAAAATTTGAGTATTAGTAATTATAGAACTTAACTAAGTTAAGAAATCCAATCCCTGAGATCGACCTTGGGCATTACTACTGCAAATTGTAAAGGTCTGGTTAATAATTTTATTTGATAAAGCTTTCGACAAGCTCTTTATCAGCTATAAATTGCAGCAGCATCCATTTTCGAAAGGGGAGAATCGAATTGGAGGGAATGAGCTCTCAACGGAATCGGAATTGCTGTGACGGGGCTGCCGAGAGAGCAAAGATCTTTGCCGGAGCTGTGGAAACGGCACCATCTAAGAGCTCTTCTGCATTTTCTTCTTCTTCCCTTAGCTTAGATTTTTAGTTTAGTTACGTTATAGCATAGTGTTTGTTTTTTACTTTTTTATTGCTTTTTCATCTTGTATCATGAACTAAATACCTCAAGGTGAGGATTAGGGATGTTTGTAATGTTTTGAGACAAGTTATCAGCATTCTTTGTTTAATTAATCTGATTTTGAGGGCTTTTATTGAAATTACTCGATTTCGTCTGGCCAACCATTTCGGGTATTGTCTCCTTGAGTTTTGGGGAAAATAGGGGAGGCCAAACACTTAAAATCACATTAGCTCCTTGTTTGAGTTAGTAGCTAGCTAAGTGGGGAGGTTAGGAATAATCACTCACCTAATGCACACTGTTAGCAGTTGGGTAATAGTAGGTTTAATGGGAATTAAGCAGTAATATCTGGAAATCTTGGAAGATTTCTTGAGGGTTGTGTGTGGGTTAAGAGAACAAAGATTTTGCTGTAGCAATTGACTCGAAGCAATGCAAACCTCTCCCTAATCCAAACCTGTTTCGTTTATAATACAAGCTCGTTTTGCGTCATCCCTTTACTCTGTTTTGCTCTGTTTTATTCTCTGCTTTAGTTTTTAATTTTACTTAAGCATGTTTTTTTCCATAGCATTTCTCAAACCTATTTTTCGTTACCAATTGAGTTTGCTGAGAATTAATTCTTGTTGAACCGAAAAGTTTCTAATCTCTGTGGAATACGATAATTTACTTACTGCTTGCTACAACTTATGTGTACACTTGCGCATATCATAACCTAATTGTTGCTAAAATAAGTAGTATACACTAGCAAAAGTATCAACTGGCCTTAGGCAACTCAATAAGGCTTTAATAGAAAAATCTAATGCCATAAATACATGCCTGAAGTACCTACCGTCATCAACTTCCAAGTCAAATATCGTACTTGGATTTTCATTTTTCAATGCTTCACCAAACCTTGACAACAATTTATATGACTCTTCTGGCGACCCCCTAGCGAATATTAATGCTTGTTCTCTTGCCCGGTACGCACTTTCATAACTCAAGTTAACACCATAGTCTTGCCGCATATCGCTTATGATATCCTTCTGTCTGTAATTACGATCAACCTCTTCGAACTTCGGTTTCAGCAGATTTTCAATAACCCAACTTCTAGCTTTCCTATGATCGTGGGCCAACATTTGATGCCTACATGTATGAGTATTATAATACTTTGTCACCTTAAATATATCACACTCCTTTAACTTCATGGCCTGAAGTCTCCAACTGCACTCGACAATAATACATACAACTTTATAGAGTTTAGGATTTAACTTTTTAACCCTAAACTCGAAGTTCTCTCTCATTGCTAAGACCACAACCTCTACCAAATCTTTTTTGGATAAAAATAACTCTCCAACCTCGATATCTTTAATAGAAGAATACTTACTTGGCATAATGGTTGGATTACTTGACGATCCTGGCACACTAAGAATCCTTGCTACATGCATTGGTGATGTGAAAATCAAAGGCACGGAGAAAACTTTGATACCGAATGCTGTACTCAATCCTACCACAAGTGGCTTAGGAAACCCTTGTAAGAACAAACACCTCCTAAACACACACGACAACACCTAGTACATACACAAAGAATCACTCAAGGGGAAGAAGAAAGGACTAACCTTTATGGTCAAGCTTTGAATAGAGAGAACTTGTTCTCGATCAAAAGTCGAAAGCATCCACAAGTTTGAAGACCAATCAAGCTTGAAGGTTTCTAGAGCGTGCAAGATCTAAAGCAAGAAAATGCATAAGACATGCTCACGGTTTGGAGCAAAGAAAAAGGCTTAAAGCTCTTTCATTCATCCATGGAAATCCTCCCCTCAAATGTACAAGTATGACCTTAAATAAATCTTGGAAAGTAAAGCCAACTAAGGGTAAAAAAATAACCCTAAACTAACCTAACTAGAATAGTGTTCAAAACAAGCTAAGTTAAGTTACAACTAAATACTCTAACTATTGTGTATGACATTTATGGGCCTTGGACATACAAATATGTTTTACAATTAAAGTCCAAAAGAAGGGTGCAATAAGAATTACATTGAAACATGACTTTAAGAATTAAAACCTAAATAGCGTTTAAATTGATGCTTTCGGGTTTGGTGTTTTCATGGTGCTTTGGAGCTCGTTTCTCCACTCATTCTCCTTTCGCATGAAACTTAATACTTTAAATATTGAAGTGGAGATCTCTGATCGGTGCTACACGCAAGTGCACGTGATCGAAGTAATAAAAAAAACTGAAAGTATTCAAGAGTATCGTACCCAAGGGAACAGATTTTAATAAAGTTTATTAAAATGGCACAAAATTGTTGACAAATTGCAACTTAAAGTAACCGTGGGTATAAAAAGGTTTGTGAGGGGTTTTGGCTAAAAGAAAAATTGTTTGAAAAATCAATGGAAATGAATAAGGGATTCAAGATGCTAATGCCCCTTTGGAAAGAAAATGCAACAAGAAGGCAATTTCAATCGTAGCTAACTTAAGAACTAAGTAAACCGAATTCAACTCCTATTCGACCTTCTATGAAGCATCTT
Organism: Trichosanthes truncata; assembly: GCA_033996785.1. Classification (NCBI taxonomy): domain Eukaryota; kingdom Viridiplantae; phylum Streptophyta; class Magnoliopsida; order Cucurbitales; family Cucurbitaceae; genus Trichosanthes; species Trichosanthes truncata. Next base: position 36,262,801 of record JAWPNB010000004.1, on the reverse strand, counting down.
TAGGAGGCTAAGTGATTAAACCTATATTTCTATGGCTAATCTAACTTAGATTTATCCGCGCACAACTCTAGTGGTTTTGGAGTTTCGCCCTATGTCTAGGGTCGATGTTTTAGGACTTATGTCTAAGCCTTTTCCTCTATTGCTTTTGCGACATCCGCTTCCTTTAACCCTTTCGGTATTAAGTTATAGCTTGGCAAGCAACACTAGATGGCCAACTAGGGTTTACCCAACATTGAACTCACTAAAAGCAAACAATAGTTCAAGTGTTAGCTAGATTGTTTTTGCTATCGAGCCTTACATCTTTCCTTTAGGGCATTCACAAACTTGAATCCCTAAGGAAATTTAGCTCTTCATACTGAAACTAACAAAAAACAGTGTGTTTAAATTGTAGGAATTCATTGATACAAAAAGAGGATGAAGATGCAAACAACTAGCAATTCAAATTTGATTTAAATATCCAATTGCCAAGAAGATTAATCTGTATTCAATATCCAAAATAAATTTCAATAATTAAATAACTTCAAGACTTATAAGAGAACTTGAAATATAGTAGCTATATGAAGGTCAAATAACAGAAATGAATTACAACTTGCAGAATTTGAAAAGACAAAACTACCTGAACCCTTTGCTCTTAATTCAATCGAACGAGGATTTGTTCATAACCACCGCCAACTCTCGTTGTGATGGGATTGAGGAAGAGTTTAGGGGTTGAGATATAGAAGAACATTACAGTAGCAACTGATGAAAAATAAAAACTGCAGACGAATTCAAAAACCCAAAAAAAACATAAACGAGTTTCTTCTCCCAAATTGAGCTATTCTCTCACGGCCTTCTTCTCCAAAATATATAGGGGCATCATGCTACGGTTTCCCTCTTGGTTGATGAACAATTACAACTCAGAATTTGGCTGAAATCGTGGGCAATTTTCTTCCCGAAATCCCTTAATTTGCGTTTTTTTCTTAGTTTTCAAATCTGTCAAAATTGCAATTGCATAGCAATTGCATTGCTGTTGCATTCTGCAAAAAAATCTGCACCAAAACATTTAGTAAGTGTGAGTTTCCTTCTTCTTTTGTTCTCTTTTCTCAACTCATTCAATTTAAGGGTCTTCTAACAATAATGTGATTAAATTCAACCACTTTTCTATTTTTCATCAAATAATATGAATAAAATTACAAGCATAACTAAGTTTAAAGGCCAAATAATTCTCATGAATGAGAATTATCAATCTCCTTCTTCATCAGCTGGCCCTCGTGGCATGATGTGGCTTTCTTGAAGCATATCGATTGATAACATGCATAAATGTGCTATTTCGAGGCTTAGTTTTTGGCTAGTTTTGCTATGATTTCGTATGCTTTCATGTATTTCCATGTTTATTTTTCAAAAACCGAGCATTTGGAGCAAAAACCGTAGAATCATGAGATAAGTGGACAAATTTGAGCAACTTAAGGCCATAATTGAAGATTCAAGCATGGAAGAAGAGGAACAAGGTTATTGGACCCGAGAGCATAGCGTTGCAACGCCAAAGAAGAAGCCTTTCCACCTTGAAGACCCGAAGGCATAGCGTTGCAACGCTGGCCGAAGAAGATTTTTCCCTTTTTTAAAAAAATGCTATGGACAACGTTGCAACGCTGTCCCGATTCTATAAAAGAGAAAGTTGTGTTTCGAGCAAAGGGAGTCGTTTTGGAGATACCTAAACCCTAATTTCGATAGAAGCAATGTTTGAGAGGTCTAGAGAGCATATTGGAGAGCTAAGGAGGAGACTCAAGGCTCGGGATCGCGGGACATCACGTCGGGAACGAGTGTTGGCACGCGTCGTCCAGTTTTTCTCTTTTCCCTTTCTCTTTCTTTCTCAGTTTTAGGATTTAGTAAACTGAATTTGCATGTAATTGAGTATTTTCTAGACTTTCTAGTTAATTGTAAGGATGAATGAACTATGTTTGCTTGTTGAATGTAATTGTGACGTTTTTTTATGCATCTTGCTTTAGTATTTTTAGCTATTGGCCATAGCTTTGAATGTTAGGTTAGATTTAGCTTGAAAAAGTAAATTTAATCAAGAACTTGGATGCATAATTAGGTTTAATCTATTGCATGAGAATGAATAGGTTAAAACTAGAAGTCGATAAGAGAATTCCATAATGTCATGCTTAGTTGTAGAAATAGGCCGATAGGTTGATTTACACTTTGCATGAGTTCAATTGAGCTCTAGAGAGTCAATTGAATATCTTAGTAATTCTTGACTTAGAACGGATGCATGATTTACAATTCAATAGTCAATTTCATAGTTGGGCTTCATGAATAGCAATTAACGAATGTCTCTCTAAAATTGGACTCCAACTTTGAAAATAATAGGATAGATTTTATGCTTTCAACCTAAATTCAAAATAGTTTTTCTCTAAATAAAATTAGGCATAATTAATCGCGGTACTTAATTAAATCTAAAGAACTCCGATCCCTGTGGATGACCCCGGCCACTATTATTGCAAAATATTTAGCTTTCTGGTTTTATAAATTTAATCTTGATATGACCTTCGACAAGTCGAACCACTATCATCGACTGGTGCATGTGAGCATCAATGTTCTCTACATGTTCAGAATCAGTTAGATCTTCCCCATGTATACCATCTTTTCCACCTTCAATTTCTACATTTTCATCATATGTTGTCTCATCTGGCTCATCGTCTTTTAATGCTTCCCAATCATCATCCTCTTCTTCTTCCCAATCGTCATATTCTGTTTTCTCTGCGATATCATATGATGTCTCCTCCAACTCATCGTCCTCTGTCCCCATCGCCACATCATTTTCATTTCCTCCAAACGCCGGCTCTGTTGGGTTTTATGTCCTAAAACTCGTGGTTTTGTAAACTGAATGTATATTCTATTTTGCAATAAAGTTGTTATTGAGGTTTATACAATAAAGTTTTTATTGAATAAAGTGAATTGTGTATTCCATAACCCAAATCCAATGAACTAGGAACCCTTGACTATAAGATGTAAACTTGAACTTTATGTATGACATAAAAGTGGATCAAGTTCGAGTAATAGTCAGAACGGTCTATAGTATAGGAATAGAGCTGGGTACCTTATCCTGGGGACACTATGGACGCAGCCCACTTTGTATAGTACTAACGATGTGATCCTGAATCGTTCATGTGGAGACATGAAAGTGGGAGCGTCCTATGCAATGAGTTTGCATAAGACTGGACCGCGAAATAGTCACTTAGACTTTTTAACTCCGTTTACTATTTTAACTGACTATTTTCATACGATGACCTAGGTAACTCAATCTTAATCCTGAGTGTGCTATGAACTCCTGTTTATTAGGGATTATCCTTAGATTTGCATGGGTGAGAGTGGCCCGAGATCGCCGACTCAATAAGCCTCCCATTTTGGGGATAAGACCGAGTAGATAGTTGGGAACATAGTCATGCGAGATGGAATTCACTCCTACCCGTTTTAGGGTTAAGTAGAGAGGTTGTTCCCTTAAGTGCTGACTCCGGGTCTTGAACAATGGGCCCACCCTCTCATTGGCCCGAGAGGGATTCGGTTTGTTGGTCGGACCACAAACCAATTGTTCATTAGAGGATCAGTGGGACTTAAGGAACAAGAAGTAATTACAGGGGTAAAACGGTTTATTTGACCCAGCTGTAATTACGAACGACCTGTGAAGGATCGACTTACTAACCATGGTTATATCGAGTGGACATAAATATATCTACAGTGAGGAGAGTGCAACCTCTGGGCTTTAGTGGAGTGTCCCGGTGGTTAACGAATGTTGATTAGCTAGGCTAAAGAGTTTGGCCGGTTAATCTCGTATCGTTGGAGCTCATGATCTGTAGGTCCATTAGGTTCTCCTTACTAGCTCGGACTAAGCCTTGTAACAATTTGAGAGAAAAGAATTTGAATTGTTCAAATTCGGTTTTGGGAGAAAACGTTAATTATATTCTATATACTTAACGTTTCATAGCTTAATTATGAATTAAACTATGATAAAGAAGAGGTAGACATATTTAAATTTGATTTAAATATTGGTTCGGTTTAAAACATGAATAGAGATTCATGTTCGAACATTCGATTTGAGAAATCGGGATTGGTCCAATTATTTAATTTGATATTTGATATTAAATTTAAATAATTATTTAAAATTAATTAAATTATTTAATTAATTAAAAATTGATTTTAATTTAAAATTGATTTTATATTAATTAAAATTAAAAGAAAAATCAAATTCATTTTTGGACCAAATTCATCTTTTGATGAATAAGCATTGTGCTTTTTCAAATTCACCAAAATTCCCCACCTCCTTCTTGTTTTATCCTTCTCATCTATGTGTTGTCAACCTTAGCAAGCTTGATGAAGCTTGTTAATAGCTTTAAATAGCAAAGAAACACAATGGGAAGTAAGAATTTGCAGAAAATTGGAGTTTTTTTGGTTTTTAGACCTTTGCTCTCTCTCTCAAAAATTCTCTCAATTAAGGATCCCACAATCCGTTCCAAGGCCTGAGGATAGTAGGGAATATCCTAAGGGAGGTCCACGAAGTGTTCGTGATCAGAAATTGGCCAAGGATTAGGAGAATTTTGAACAACAAAGGTAATGTTCTTATTCTCTGTTTTTCCAATTTTGAGCATGCTATTTGTTTGATCAAATTGATGTAATTAGAGTGCTTAAGATCCAAAATTGCTTCCGCTTTCTTAATATTCACCCCTTCAGGCTCATGTCCTTCCTCGCCACCTCATCATTCACCAAATTATAACCCCCCAATCGTTGAAGTCGCAATGTGGGGTAGCATAGTCTACATCATTCCCAAGCATGGATGTAAAAGGCATGTATGTGGATGGGGAGGGCATGTATGGGAAGGTAGATGGAACAATTTCTGAACCTTCGTTATTTGGAAAGGTTGATGGAACAACATCTTCACCTATATCATGTGGGAGGGATGTGGATGAAGATGGAATATCTTGCCCTTTGTCATATGGGATGAATGTGGATGTAATAATATGTTTCTCTTCATTATATGTGGAGGTGGACGAAATTTCTTGACCTACGTTAGGTGGGAAGCCTGTGGATGTAGATGGACCATTTTGAAAATTTTGAACTCCTACATATGGATTATTCGGTATCGTGTATGTAATGGGATATGGCTGAAAGACGTGGTGACTCGAAAACTTCAACACGGTGGATACATAGATGAGGATTGATGATATTTCTTCCCACGTCAGGAAACTTTTTAGGTCTACATCGTTTCTAATAACAAAAGCAGCAACTTTCGACCTCAATTGGAGCAAACACCTTATGATAAGGTTGAACCCATTTGGATTTATACCGCTTAATTCATAAACTTGAGTTATAAACTCCTCGATCGGAATAAAGTTTAAATTTGACTGTGCGAGCCTGTTTTCAGTCAGAAGCTGGTGGTTGAATTTGACTGTGCAAAACTGATCAAGGCAGCGCTCAATCCGGGCGATGACATTTTAGAATTTGCCTTCATCGTGGAGGCTATTTTGAAAGAGGCTGTTGTTTGGGAGGAGATTGTTTTCGTGAAATGCCACCGAGAAAGCAACAAAATCGCTCACAGTCTTGCGAATTTGGGCTGTTTGCTTTCGCCTAGGCAATCTCGATCTCCTGGGTTTTTTTTGTAACCAACTGATTTCCTCAATTCAAGAGGAAGAAGCTGGCTTTTGGTTTAACTCTTACCCATCGTGGTTTTTCTCTAGCCTTAATGAGAAAAGTAGTTGTATCTACTTGGTTGCTCTTTAACGAAGTATTTATTAAAAAAAAAAAGTTTATAGATGTGTGTAAAAGTTAAAAATAAATTAAATTTTAATCGATTTTGCAATGAAAAGGAACTGGATTGAGAGTCTTGGTTATTCCCAAATTCCACACAGGTTGCAGGTTCGATCAATTTCGGTATAGAGAAGAAATAATATATTAATATATATTGTGAAATTTAAAAATTTAAAATTGAAACAAAATCTAAAAAGGAAATTAACTTCACAAAAAAACGCAATGAGCTCAAAACCTCCAAAGAGCACAGATTCCACCGGCGCCCCCTCTCACCGACAACGCAAAGAAAAAAAATTGTGATCTTTGGTGAAGCAATTTATATAATACTAGTTGGATACTACGTGCGTTGCACGTATTTTATGATGTTGGAAATGCAATATACATATAAAAGTTGAATGCATGATCTTATCTATATGGAAAATGAAGAATTACACTTTAGTATTATTTTTTATTTTGATTAGAATCATTTAATTTTCCACTTATTTTCAAACTTTAATTTAAACGAAAATATTATTTTGTCCCTTTTTTTAAAAACTTTTTTGTATTATCTAGTAATTGAAAAATCTTTTTTGCAATGAACTTTTCGAATTTAAGAGAATCGTCAATTAGATAGTGGATCTCAATTTTAAAACTCTTTAAATCTAGGAAAGAAGTTTCAAGAAGATCTATTGGTTAATTTATTTTTGTTTACAAAAGTTCACTAAATCTAAAATCTCTATTAATAAAATTATTTTTGTTTACAAAAATTTAATTTAAACTAAAATATTATTATTTATTTTGATTTGCAACATTTGATTATCAACTTAATTTCAAATTTTAATTTAAACCAAAATATTATATTTATTATTATTTTAAAAATCGTATTAATTATCTAGTAATTGAAAAATATCTTTTATGCACTGATTTTTTCAAATTCAAGGGAATTATTAATTAGATACGTAATTTTCAATTTTAGAACCCTTCAAATTTATGCAAGAAGTTTTGAGGAAATCTATTAGTTAATTTATTTTTGTTAACAAAAATTCAATGAATCGTGAAGATCTATTAATAAATTAATTTAAACAAAAATATTATTTTATATTTCAAACTTTAATAATAATAAATTAAGAAGCATTGAGTTTATTTTTTATCATAAAACTGCAAGATAGAAGATTCAATCTTCCATCAAATAAAATAACTTTTAGAATTTGAATATTAATTGTTACCATAATATTGAAAATTACAATGTCATTATATTTTTAATAACTATTAATAATTATATTTAAATATAATAAATTACATAAATAGAAAAAAAAAGACTTTCCTAAATTCTAGCCTAGTAAACTCCAATTTATCCAAAACAAAAAAGGAAAAGAAAACAAAAATAAAGAAAAATGAAGAAAAAAAATAATACAATTACATCACATTGTTGGACGCTTTCTGCTTCCTTAACGAAGCTAAGTTGCAATCGTTTTCTTCTCCACCCTCCTCAATATGTCAAAGATCAGTAGATGAATTGGTGTTTATTTACAAATTTGAAAAGAGAAAAAGAAAAATACAAAAACAGTAAATTACATTAAATTACTCACCTTATAACCATTTGCCAAAAAAAAAAAAAAAAAAGAAATAAAACTATACAAAAGCCATAAATTGCATTAAATCACTCTATTTCTCTATCATTTGCATTAAAAAAAAAAAACTACAAAAACACATAAAAAGCAGTAAATTACATTAAATCATTCACTCTTTTTATCTGTCATTTACAAAACACAATTGGAGAGGGAGCTCATTCATGACTTGTCGATCCCTAATATCACCATAATGAAGTCTCTTCAATAATAAATTGCTTGAACCTTGAGAATTAGAAAATTGGATATGAATGATTTGGTTTATCATCAAATAAAAATGGAGAATGATTGGAGAGGGAGCTCATTCATGACGTGCCCTAATATCACCATAACGTTGAACCTTGAGAATTAGAAAATTGGATATGAATGATTTGGTTTATCATCAAATAAAAAGGAAGAAATCAAAATTTCTCCCCTACATGGTTTTAGAACCACTTTAGAAGACATAGAAGAATTCAATTGTGGGATGTACTATATATAAACATTTAATTTATGTATATTGATCACAATAGATCAGAATCTAATATTTTGTTAATATATTTATTCAAAAGAAATCTTATCTTTATTTTTTTTTTATAAAAAAAGTATTTAAGTATTATTTTAATTTCATATTCTCGAAAAACAATTGTTCAATTTTTTTAAAAGTTTTTGTTCTTAAATTTTTAAATATGCATTAAAAAAATCTTTAAATATTAGTTTATTTTTTAAATATGCAGTAACTATTGTTTAATATTAATAAATAAATAAGTATTATTGTATCATTTTATTATTCAAATTATTCAAACATACATTAGTTAGTTGGAATATTGGATATAAGTATTATTGTATCATTTAATTATTCAAATGTGTTTAGTTTATCATTTTATTATTCAAAATTCAAATATGTTTAATTTATCATTTTATTATTCATATAATTCAAATATGGATTAGTTAGTTGGAAGATTGGAGATCGAAGAGATTTTAAAATCTTTATTCAAATTAGATATTATATGCGTAGGGATTTTAGAATCTTTATTCAAATTGAGGACAGAAGGGAAAATCTTTCAATTAAAAATGTCATAATGGGAAGTCTTCAAATTAAGAAGAGACAAAAAAGAAAATCAAAAGTTTCTCCTCTCAAACGTCATTTATATAGTATAGATATAAAGAACGTATAATTTCAATCGATGGAAAATATGTCTTAAATTAAACATAGCCCCCACGTGTCCACACTCACACACGTGTCTCCCTAACCCTTATCTTTTTGCGCGTCTCCTTCTTCCTAAACCGTTCGTCTTTCTCTCTTTCTCTTTCACAATCAATCGTTCGGCTCTTTCTCGTTCCTTCTCCCAGCCGACGCCATTCGTTCGCTGCCCTTGGATTTCTCTCAGCGACGCCATTCGTTCCCCAAATTTAAGGTAAAAACTTGTTTTTTCTAGATAGATGGTTTGAGTATATAATCTAAGTGTAAATCCTGACTGAGCATCTCTTTGAAAAGCCTAAATTGATTTCGCAAAATTCATGGGGAATCAAATACTTGGAAGAAGGGCTCGCACTGACGTCCCTCTTTTCCGCTCGCTGGAAACGGAAACTAAGAGGAGGAGGAAGCTTCCACTTCAACTTCCACTTCAACTTCCACTTCAACCTCCACTTCCACCGCATATTGTTCAGGTAATCTTCTCCAAACTTCCTGTGTCCAATTTGCCCGCCTGCAGGCTCGTCTGTAAAGCTTGGAATGATCTGATTTTAGATTACGCTTCCTCTTCTAAATTCCTTCCAAACGCCGCCGCTTTCCTTCTCACTACGGTTGATTTCGACCCCAACAATCATCTCACTCCCATGGCCAATACTTTCTGCAATCCCAAGATCCGTTGTATCGATACTTCAGCCTTGAGTTCTGTTGCCTCATTTGAGTTTGACCGTCACTGCTCGGTCATCGGAATTTCCAATTCCTGCAATGGTCTCCTCTATTTTCAAAAAGAAACTCATCGCATTTGTTGTGATGGGATATTAAATCCCATGACTAATGAGTTCTTCAAACTATCTGGACCTGAATTTGATGATACTCACTACTCCGGACTCGTTTTCAGCCCTAAGACCAAGTGCTACAAATTGTTCAGAATTAACTTTCAGACTATAATGGAGGTTTTTAGGTTTGGCAGAAGTGGAACCAACCATAACCATAACCAATGGAGGTATCTTCGCCGCTTGCCTTTTGACATTTGCTATAATGGTGCTTACTTGAATGGAGTCATCTATTGGATCGGAAAAAAAAAACAAAAACAAAATGTGTATCTCATATATGCTCTTGATGTTGAAACTGAAAACATTATACCCATTGCTGGTTTGGAAGTTGGCCCTAATTATTCCAGGAGGGCCATCATTCAGCCATTTAATGGCACCATTTATGCAATCATTTTCATCTACGCACCATCTCCTAAGATTCTAGTGTGGAGGATGCGAGCGGAAGATTCATGGATTACTGACTTTGTCATTCATGGCGTACCAAATGATTGGATTAGAGGCGGATTATTTCACCTCGTTAAAGTCTTTGAAGATGGAGAATTGTTGTTTCTGGCCATGGGCGACTTGTTTTGCTTGGATAACACTGGGAGGCCGATCAAGTTAAAGACAATATTCAATCGACATGTTCATGTTTTGGATGCTTGTCATATGGAATCCTTAAATTTTGGTTCTCTCTCAAACATTTTGGCAGGAGACGACTAAAGCTTTATTTATTATTTAAGAGGAGAAGATTAGGCTTTCTTTTTTTTTTTGTTAGGAAATTATGTTCACCTATCAGAGAAAGTTTTATTTATTATTTAAGAGGAGAAGATTATGCTTTTTTTTTTTTTTTGTTAGGAAATTATGTTCACCTATCAGAGAAAATTTTGAACTTGATGGGGAGCTTAAATTAAATCTGGATGGTTGTTATTTTATTAAATTTCATTTTCAATTTGTTTCTTTTATGAGTTAAGTTTTTACATTTATGTTCTTTCCATTTCACTAAACATTAAAATCTAGATTAAACAAGTTTGGTTTATAAACTCTTGCATTGTTACTTTAAATGTATATTTTTCGTATTTTATTTTAAAATTTATATAAAATCAATGTCAATCTAATTATATATGACTAAATAGCTTAGAAATCAAACATGGAAAATACTGCCATCATGGTCATGCCATTGAAATTAGTTGGATACTCTGAAATACGATAGGGGTTGTTTGGGGCGCTGACATAGTACTCCACAGACTATTAGAATTCATGTTATTATAACTCACGCTCCAAATAGTCCCTTAAAGTTTAGGTTAGGCATGGAACATATAATAATAAAAAAAAATAATTTTTGAGCTGAGATTGAGTTGGAGTTGGGGTTGGGATTGAAACGAGAATATGCAAATACTAATACGCATATGTGAAAGGATTTCATGTGAGTTTTATTTATTTCATTTTTTTTCAACATGTAGAAGTAGAAGTGAAGTTTTAAATTTATAATATTGCAATTTTTATTAGATGACAAAACATTGTATTTTATTGTACGCAAAAAAAAACATTATATTTTCTAGACATTTTTTTTTTGCCAACTATTTATTAAAAACGTATCTTTGAGATATAATTAGGTGTTTTTTTTTCTGAAAAACAAATTTGGAGTCGTTTAAATTTAGATTTTGTTTGAATTTTATTTTATTTTATTTTTCAAATATGTTAATTTTCCATCCTTGCAAGTGCAAAAAATGAAACATCCCAACATTGAGGACTTGTATGGAGAAAGACCACACCAACACCAACAATGAACTCCAGCCTCTAATCAAGGAAATACAGATGTGTTTATCCATGGCGGTACAACAGAGAAGGAAATAATGCCGTCCACGTATTGGCGAACCATGCCCGTCGTTCTCAGATAGACATTTGGCTCTTAAGGCTATCGAAGAAGATAGGAGACTGCACTTATCCGATTCTGTTTCCGTTTAATTTTCTTCTGTGTACGTTTGTATTGTTACTCAAAAAAAAAAAAAATATATATATATATATATATATAACCAATTTTTTTTACCCAATGTCGCTTTTATCGTTCGGCTAATATCTATAATATAATATATATATTAAGAAGGAAGGATATTTGAAAAACATTTGTAGACTACTATACTCTTATTTTATTTTTTAAATTTATAGTCTTGCCATTAATATTCATTATTAATAATCCTTTTAAAAAAATTAAAAAGGAAGGGTATTTGAAAAACACTTTTGAACTACTAGACCCTTACTTTATTTTTTACATTTACAATCATGCCATTAACATTTATTATTAAAAGTCGTTTTAAAAAAATATTAATTATTGATAATTAATGAATTGTTATAAATGCTATTTCTCTTTTATCTATCTATACTATATAAATGGCGCTTGAGGGGAGAAACTTTTGATTTTCTTTTTTGCCCCTTTTTAATTTGAAGACTTCCTATTATGACCTTCTTAATTGAAAATTTTTCCCTTATGCCGTCAATTTGAATAAAGATTGTAAAATCTCTGCGCATGTAATCTCTAATTTGAATAAATATTTTAAAATCTCTACGATCTCCAATCTTTCAACTAACTAATATTTAAATTTTTTAATGATAATTTAAAAAAATTAATAACAAAAACTAAGACAATATTTTTGAACCTATGTATTTTCGAGAATATATAAAATTATTATGAAAGATTTTTCTTAAAATAAACTAATATTTAAAAATTCTTAATACATATTTAAAAATTTAAGAAAAACTTAAAAAAAAAAATTAAACCATTCATTTTCTAGAATATATGAAATTGTTATGATATATATATATATATATAACACATCAATATTTAAAGACTTTTTAATGAATATTGTAAAGATCATGAATTTTTTTTAAATAGAATTTTAATGCATATTTAAAAATTTAAGAACAGAAAAATTAAAAAAAAAATGAACAATGGTTTTTTGAGAATACAAATTAAAATAATATTGAAGTACTTTTTTAAAAAATAAAGATAAGATTTTTTTTTTTGAATAAGTATATTAACAAAATATTAGATTCTGATCTATTGTGATTAATATACATAAATTAAATGTCATACATCAGTCTATATATAGGACATCCACGACTAAAGTCTTTTTTGAATAAGTATATTAACAAAATATTAGATTCTGATCTATTGTGATTAATATACATCAATTAAATGTCATACATCAGTCTATATATAGGACATCCACGACAAAAGTCTTTCATGTCTTCTAAAGTGATTCCAAAAATCATGTAAATGAGAAATCAAATTTCTCTCCTTTTCATTTGATGGCTTATGACTATATAAGCGTAATCTTTCTTTTCAATAAACCAGATCATTCCTATCCAATTTTTCAATTCTCAAAGTTCAAGCAATTTATTATTGAAGAGACTTCGTTATGGTGATGTTAGAGGTCGAAAAGTGAATGAGCTCCCCCTCCAGTTGTTTTTGCAAATGGCAGATAAAGAGAGAGAGAGATTTAATGTAATTTACTTCTTTTTACGTGTTTTTGTAATTCTTTCATTTTTTTACAAATGGCAGAGAAATAGGGTGATTTAATGTAATTTACGTCTTGCGTGCTTTAATAGTTTTTTTCTTTTTTTTTTTCCTCAAATGGCAAGGATAGTGATTTAATGTAATTTACGTCTTGCGTGCTTTAGTAGTTTTTTTCTTTTTTTTTTCTCAAATGACAAGGATAGTGATTTAATGTAATTTATTGCGTTTGTAGTTTTTTTTTTCTCTTTTTAAATTTGTAAATACACATCAATTCATCTATTGATCATTGGCATATTAAAGAGGATGGGGAAGAAGATGATTGCAACTCTGATTCCTTAAGGCAGAAGGAGAAGCAAACGACAGATAATGTGATGTAATTGTATTACTTTCTTCTTTATTTTCATTTTTTTTTTTTTGATAAATTAGAGTTTACTAGGCTAAGATTTAAGAAGGTCTGATCACAATTTTGCATTTTTTTTTCTATTTATGTAATTGTATTATATTTAAATATAATTACTAATAGTTATTAAAAATGTCATTGCAATTTCCAATATTATGGAAACAATTAATATTCAGATTCTAAAAGTTATTTTATTTGATCGAGATTGAATTCTCTATCTTGCAATTTTATGATAAAAAATAAACTCAATACTTCTTAATTTATTATTATTAAAGTTTGAAATAAAAAATAATATTTGTTTAAATTAATTTATTAATATATCTTCTCAATTTAGTAAACTTTTCGAAACAAAAATAAATTGATCAATAGATCTCTTCGAAAATTCTTTCATAGATTCAAAGAGTTCTAAAATTGAGATCCACCATTCTAATTAATAATTCCCTTGAATTCAGATAGATCATTGCAAAAAACATTTTCCCAATTACTAGACAATTAATACAATTTTTTTTCTAAAAAAAAAAAAGAAATGATTCCCTTGAATTCAAAAAGATCATTGCAAAAAAAAAATTTCCAATTACAAGATAGTTAATACATTTTTTTATAAAAGAAAAAAGAAAAAAAATATATTTTGGTTTAAATTAAAGTTTGAAATTAAACTTTTATAAACAAAATGAAATTTATTAATAGATCTTATCGATTTAGTGAACTTTAAACAAAAATAAATTAACTAATAGATCTCCTCAAAACTTCTTTCATAGATTCAAAGAGTTCTAAAATTGAAAATTATTATCTAATTAATGATTCCCTTGAATTCATTGCAAACAAGATTTTTTCAATTACTAGATAATACGAAATTTTAAAAAATAGTAAAAATTAATATTTTTGTTTAAATTAAAGTTTGAAATGAAGTGGGTAATCAAATAATGCAAATCAAAATTTAAAAAAAAAAAATAATATTTTGATTTGAATTAAAGGTTGAAACTAGGTGGGTGATCAAATGATACTAATCAAAATAATATATATATATATATATTAAAGTGTAATTTTTTATTTTTCATATGTATAAGACCCTATATTCAACTTTTATATGTATCATTTTCAACCGTATGAAACACGTGCAACGCACATAGTATCCAACTAGTACTATATAAATGGCGCTTGAGGGGAGAAACTTTTGATTTTCTTTTTTGCCCCTTTTTAATTTGAAGACTTCCTATTATGACCTTCTTAATTGAAAAATTTTCCCTTATGCCGTCAATTTGAATAAAGATTGTAAAATCTCTGCGCATGTAATCTCTAATTTGAATAAATATTTTAAAATCTCTACGATCTCCAATATTTCAACTAACTAATATTTAAATTTTTTAATGATAATTTAAAAAAATTAATAACAAAAACTAAGACAATATTTTTGAACCTATGTATTTTCGAGAATATATAAAATTATTATGAAAGATTTTTCTTAAAATAAACTAATATTTAAAGATTCTTAATACATATTTAAAAATTTAAGAAAAAAAATTTAAAAAAAAAAAATTAAACCATTCATTTTCTAGAATATATGAAATTATTATGAAATATATATATATATATATATATATATATATATATATATATATATATATATATATATATATATATATATTAAATACATTAATATTTGAAGATTTTTTGATGAATATTTTAAAGATCGTGAATTTTTTAAAATAGAATTTTAATGCATATTTAAAATTTTAAGAACAATTTTTTTTTAAAAAAAAAAAATGAACAATGGTTTTTTGAGAATACAAAATTAAAATAATATTGGAGTACTTTTTTAAAAAATAAAGATAAGATTTTTTTTGAATAAGTATATTAACAGAATATTAGATTATGATCTATTGTGATTGATATACATAAATTAAATGTCATACATCAATCTATATATAGGACATTCACAACTAAAGTCTTATATGTCTTCTAAAGTGGAGAAATCAAATTTCTCTCATTTTCATTTGATGACATATGATTATATAAGCGTAATCTTTCTTTTCAATAAACCAGATCATTCCTATCCAATTTTTCAATTCTCAAAGTTCAAGAAATTTATTATTGAAGAGACTTCGTTATGGTGATGTTAGAGGTCGACAAGTGAATGAGCTCCCCCTCCAGTTGTTTTTGCGAATGACAGATAAAGAGATAGTGATTTAATGTAATTTACGGCTTGCGTGCTTTAGTCGTTTTTTTCTTTTTTTTTTTTTTCCAAATGGCAAGGAGAGTGATTTAATGTAATTTACTGCTTTTGTAGTTTTTTTTCTCTTTTTAAATTTGTAAATACACACCAATTTATCTATTGATCCTTGGCATATTGAAGAGGATGGGGAAGAAGATGATTGTAACTCTGGTTCCTTAAGGTAAAAGGAGAAGCAAACGACAGATAATGTGATGTAATTGTATTACTTTCTTCTTTATTTTCATTTATTTTTGTTTCTTTTTTTTTTTTTTTTTGATAAATTGGAGTTTACTAAGCTAAGATTTAAGAAAGTCTGATCACAATTTTGCATTTTTTTTCTATTTATGTAATTGTATTATATTGAAATATAATTAGTTATTAAAAATGTTATTGCAATTTCCAATATTATGGAAACAAATAATATTTAGATTCTAAAAGTTATTTTATTTGATCGATATTGAATTCTCTATCTTGCAATTTTATGATACAAAAAATAAACTCAATACTTAATTTATTATTATTAAAATTTGAAATTAAAAAAAAATATTTGTTTAAATTAATTTATTAATAGGTCTTCTCAATTTAGTGAACTTTTGGAAACAAAAATAAATTGACCAATAGATCTCTTCGATACTTCTTTCATAGATTCGAAGAGTTCTAAAATTGAGAGCCACAATTCTAATTAATAAGAATTCAGAAAGATCATTGCAAAAAATATTTTTCCAATTACTAGATAATTAATACAATTTTTTTTCTAAAAAAAAAAAAGAAATGATTCCCTTGAATTCAAAAAGATCATTGCAAAAAAGACTTTTCCAATTACTAGATAATTAATACAATTTTTTATAAAAGAAAAAAGAAAAAAAATATATTTTGGTTTAAATTAAAATTTGAAATTTAGTTTAAATTAAAGTTTGAGATTAAACTTTTATAAACAAAATTAAATTTATTAATAGATCTTATCGATTTAGTGAACTGTAAACAAAAATAAATTAACTAATAGATCTCCTCGAAACTTCTTTTATAAATTCAAAGAGTTCTAAAATTGAAAATTATTATCTAATTAATGATTCCCTTTAATTCGAAAAATTCATTGCAAACAAGATTTTTTCAATTACTAGATAATACGAAATTTAAAAAAATAAAAAATTAATATTTTTTTAAAAATTAAAGTTTGAAATGAAGTGGGTAATCAAATGATGCAAATCAATTTTTTTAAAAAAAAAAATACAATATTTTGGTTTGAAACTAGGTGGGTGATCAAATGATACCAATCAAAATAAAAAAAAAGTGTAATTTTTTATTTTTCATATGTATAAGACCTTATATTCAACTTTTATATGTATATTACATTTTCAACCATATGAAACACGTGCAACGCACGTAGTATCTAACTAGTTATTTATAAATGTCTTTTAAGAGACTAATTATTTACATTTTCGTTTTCCTGAAAACCACAATAGGCAACTAAGGAGTCATTCTTCGTTGAATACATATTTGTATAAATGTGATATTCAAATACAAATAAATAATCAAAATATTTTTTAGAAAGTAAATTATATCTATAATCTATAATATATAACATATATAATATATATGTATGTACATTAAAAATCCACAATTTTTGAAAAACATTTTTGGACAATACCATCCTTTGTCAAATCTTAAATCGAAAAAGCATGGCACCTACAATTAAATTCATGTTATAATTTACCTATATCAAATGGTATGAATATTATGAATGTTGGAACTAATAAGAAATGAGTTTCAAAAATTGAGACTAACATACCTATGGGTACCAAAAATTACTTGCTAATTGATTTTGTAGGTGTGCTCCAATAGTCAAATTTCAAAGGATTAATTGAGCTTCTAGAAATTATGCAAAATTCAAATACAACATTCATAGTTCTAGTGCTTCAAAGGAAAGATCCATGTTTGGTAACTTTATCTCTTAAATAAATTTTGACATAATGTGAAATGTGCTATGATATTATTTTCGAATTTGAATTTTATATTATCTTTGAAGTTTGAGTGTTTGATGGAAAGTTATGATACTATGATATTTTGTGGAATTGAAATATGTCTACGACTCTCTTATTAATGCTTTTTTGAATAAATTGAATTATTGATTTGTTTTGGAAATTTTACTATTATTGATTTGTGATTTAACTTACTATATTGATTTTGAGTATTTTTGAATTGATGATTGAACTTGATTGATTATTAGATTAAATGTCCATGAGATATTTATGAATATTTTGTTTGACATTTATCTTTATTCGTTGTCTATTTATAGACTTCATGATTATGTGCTATTGAGAATTTTGAGATCGATTAATTTCAAATTTATGTATAATCCTTATTGCTTTGTTATTTGTTTTATAGAATTGCATGTCATGGAATTTTTTTTGAAAATATATTTTGGCATATTATGTGTTACTGTTTATTTTTTATTTGAAATTTGTCCAATATATTTGATATTTTGAGTATTTGAAAATTTTTATTTTCATTTTTTTATAGTTTCCATTTTGGTTTTCAAAATTTAATCTTTGATGATTTAAATTGTTTTTTGAAACTTTTGTGGATTCATTTATTTGTTTGATTATAATTAATTCTTGTTATTAATTTGTGAAAGAAGTTGTTTGAAAATATTCTTTTTAAACTATCTCACTTTGATACTTTGTTGTTTGAGTTCCACTCTTACAATTGGTATTAAGTTTTGTTAGTTTAAAAATAGGTTTAAATGCTTTATGAACTTGAATGTCTATTCCTTGATTAAAGCATTATGTTTTGATTATTTATTTAATGTTAATATGAGACATGGAAAAGAGTTGTCAAATTTCTTTTAATAGAGAAAGTGCTTTAATTTACTTATCTTTTCTTAAATCCTATTGGTTGTGAAATTGAATTTAATTTTGTCCTTAAATAAAATTTGTTTTGTTTGTATTGATTATTGACATCTTTCATTTATTGATAACTTTTCCTTTTATGAACAAAATTGCTTTGATTATGGTTGTTAATTAATATCTTATTTTGTCTCTCATATCGATATATTGTTAATTTTTTAGTATAATATATCTTTGTATGAAATAAGTTCGATATTATGTCTAAATTTCATGAAACTGAATATTTTGATATATATATTGATTTGATCATCATCAATTGGTATGTGGCGCGCAATCCTTTGGGTGTTAAATGTTTAAATATTTTTTTGTATCCTATTTTTAATTGGTATCTCATATTGCCTAATTGTTCGAAATTTTTTATATGATTTATTTTGTGTTAATAAGTGCCTTGAATTGCTTGTTATGTTATGGTTGTTTGAATTGGTGGAAACTTGATGTTATTGAAGTTTGGAATATTCTTGTTAATAATTGTTTTTATAGGTTGTGATTTGTTTTAATATTTGATATTTGTTTGGTTATTGTGTCTTTTTAATATATTTGTTTTTTATATGAAGTATGTTGTTGAATGAAAATTATTTTGTGTATATTAGTTGTTCTTTTGAAAAGAATGTGCTTAATTTATGCTTGAGAAGATTTGTTGAATTCTATTTCATAGGGGAGTATATTTATAGAAATAATTTATACTCTTGAATTCTCTTTAGCATTTTGCTCAAACTTGGTATAATTCCTATTTGAGATGCTACAATACTTATATTTGTTTGATAATATTCTCCTTATGTGTTATCTAATATGTTGATGTTATTTCGTTATTATTTGGTATCAATATTGATTTTCATTAATTGATGTTTATTTTCTAACATTTGATATTTTGGTATCTCATGTTTGAATTTTACTTGGATTTGATAAGTTGATTGCTTTGAGATTAATTTTCTTAATGTATCTTTTATACATATGGAAATTTTAGTGCATATTCATGAGTATTAAATTTCTCTCTTAGAATCTTATTTGTCTTATGCCATATTCTTCTTGAATGAGTATTTTATTGGAAAATATTGATGATTTGTTTGAGATAAATTGAACTACCGCGATCTTTCTAAAATTAATATATTGTGAAAAGTATTATTCTTGGATGAATTTCACTTGAATGATTTATCTCCTTGGTATTTATTGATCATTGCTCGTAAGAAGGAGAATGCATTTTTTTAGGGGGAGTTATTGTTTTTGGAGTACTTATTTATTTGTCCATTTATTATATGATTCACATGTTTAGGGAGAGCTATATATTTTCTTATGAAAATATCATGATTGTTTATCTTTGTTAGAATAATGTTCATTGATTTATTGAGATAAACTATTGTTACTTTGAAATTGGGATTATGTGTTTTGATGCTTTTATTGATTCTATTGTGTTATTGAGTTTATTATGTTTCTTGATTATTTTTGCTTAAAATGTTGGCTTCATTTATTAGGGGAGCTTAAATGAACTTATTATTATTAGTTACTTGATTATTTCTTTGAGAAGTTTTATCTTTTAATGACTGTTATGATTATTTTTGAGGGGAACTTATGTTTTTAATTATTATCTTTTGATGATAACAAAAGGGGGAGAATTTATTTAGAAAAATATTCGCACAGAGACAACGAACATCTCTAATTGAGGTGGCCGATGGCTCGCAACTCGTGTATCATGTGATTTTCAGTGAGCTTAGAATGTGAAAGCCAATTTCGAACTGTAACTGTCCCCCTCTTCTTTTCCACATTTTTGCCTAACTGTAAAACCCATTCCAATTTCTTGTAATTCTGTATGTGCCTTTTTAGTTTTTGCCCCATATTTAAACTTTCCTTTTTCCCGTTTTCTTTTTTGTTTAAAACAAAGTTGATGCAATGAAAAAGCAATCTTGTAATGAAAAATGAAATAATTTCATTAAATAAAAAAATATCCCAAACTATTATATTAATTATATTTTTTTAGTTTGATCAATGCAAAAAATATCCCAAACTATTATATTAATTAAAAATACCCCTGAACTATGAGGTTGGTTTCAATTATACCCCTGAACTTTGAAAATTTTCTTTTAACACTTGGAAGTTTAAACTTTGTTTCAAAACCATCCTCAGAGTCTGTTGCCGTTAAATTCATTATCTGAAGAAGGATGTGTCTGCTAGGTTCTTATGTGAACAACTTTGAATACCTACGTGGAAAAAAATGAACACAGCTAAATGCCTATATCAATTTTTAGGCATACATTCAATTGTGGCTTAGAATATACCCTATATATCTACAATACATTCGAGCACACCCCCCCCCCCCCACATACACAGAAATGCGTACACTTCCTACCGTTTTTTCTGCAACGACAGGTCAAGTAACGACAGTTTGTAGTCATGCAACCGCAAGGACGGGCCGGAGTTGTATCTACTCCAGTTGCCTGGTCCAGCCCCCAACCAACGAACGCCATGAAAGGCCGAATAATCGACTCGAAGGCAGGAGGAATGTGATGCCCTGATGCCCAGCTGATGATATGCACCATCAACTGTATCCAAAAGAGTAGGAACAATATCCGATACTCCTCCATGATCAGCAATAGAATAGGGTTAGCTTTTTTTTTAATAAAAAATTAACTTTTTATTCTTTTTCTACCCATAAATAATAAATACATTGAAAAAAAATAGAGATTGTATCGTATGGAGGTGTAGTTGTTAGTTTAAAAAAGAATAAACATATATATATATACATATATATAAGGGTATAATTGTAAAACAAGAAATTTTATTTTTACTGATTTAAAATCTATTGAAATCCATGAGGTTCCAAACAATATTAGAAATTTAAAATCATTTCCATTTTTTAAAATCTTGAAATTTAAAATTATTTTCTTTTAATTTCGGATGCCAAAACAAAGCATGAAGCTGTTGAGACCTAGAAAATCAAGAAAAGGAACGGAAGAGGGGAAAGCTGTTGAGCCCTAGAAAAGAAACCTAATATGAATTACCTATTTTTTACTTAAAAATGTCTCCCTCCCACATGCATGCCACCAAAGCTCCTGCCTCTCCAAATTTGTCAAATATTTGGTGCATGTTTGAATTAGTGATAAATATCCAAAGGGAACAACATAAGCAAGTCTCTATAGTTTGTCCAAAAAATAGAAAAGGCAACTCTCGATCTTAAAAATATTTGCCCTGATATACGCTTAACTACCATAACCAAGATCAAACGTTTCTCCACTTATTTCCCTTCAACCTAACAATAATTCTCCATATTACACTAAAATATTTAATCTTAAAAGGGCAAGAAAAAAGTAACAAAACAAAACTAGCTACACAACCTAATCCAAGCAAAATCAAAGAGTTTTAAATTCAAGAAACTGTGCTCGATTCATTTGCAGCCCAATTCACATGCAAAATCAAAGGAAAGCGAAAAACAGGGATTTGAAGATCAACTAACCGATTCCAATAGGGTCTTAAAATCGAAAACCTCAAAGTATCAACACAGTTGAATGCCGAACAATTGTGAGGGATCAACACATACAAGAAAAGGCCAGCAATTTGTGAGGGATCTTAAACTGAGATCAAAGTCCGTGCTCGAGGTTTTGATGCCGAAAGATTTGAATGTCGAATCGTAGAGAGTGAATGTCGAATTGTAGAGAGTGAGAGCAACAATTTGTCGAATCGTAGAGAGTGAATGTCGAATCGTAGCTGTTTGTGAACGATTTGAATGTCGAATCGTAGAGAGTGAGAGCAAGAAACAGAGAGCAACAAGAGAGAAGAATATGACCGTTTTCTCGTGGCTAGGTTTTGACAAAGGCGTGTTTTCTGAAAACAAAAACAAAAACCATTTTAAAAACATTTTTTTTTCGTTTTTGAAATTTCTTTATAATTCTAAAAACGATTTCAAAAACTTCAAAACCAAAAACTAACAATTGGTTACCAAATAAACCTATTTTTGAAAAACAGAAAATCAAAAACCAAAAACCAAAAACGAATTGGTTATCAAATGGGGCTTTAAGAATTTAAAACTTATCTTCAAATTCATGGATTAAAAAGGTCGAATTTAAATTCAAGCAGTATAGTGATAGTCATTATAAATGAGAGAGGGAAAGTTATGGGGAAATTGTCAAAAATAGGACATATTTTAAGGGGCAAAAGAGTTTTAGGACATTTTTTTAATATATAGAGTTATAGGACTTTTGAAGAGGGAAAAGACGTTATTGCCCTTTAAAAAATTGAGCCCTAATTCCTAAATTCAATCTCCAGCATTCTTCCATTTGCGCGACACCAGCAATATTCTTCTCCCTCTTTTTCAAGCCTTCGCATTTAGCAGCCACTTCATACTCTCTCTCTCCCCCGTCCATTCCCACTCGCAGACAACAACCAGCGGCCTGCGAAACATGTTTCTGGGAGCACCAATCAGTTAATGCTACATAGTTTCTCTTTCGCAATCATTCGACCATGCGCGTGGGTTACTCGTTTCAAGTTTCTTCACAGTTTCATTACCTTTCCGGCGACTTTCCGGCCATTGCAAGCTCCGTAAGGTGAAATCTCTACTAGTAGGAAGTTAATATATCAAAACAACCTTTACCTTTCATAGTGAAATATGTAATTACATTCTGGATAAGATCTGAGACTATATGTAAATCAGTTATTAAAACTCTTACATGCATCTCCTCTTTTGTTGCATGTGGATATAGAGAACCAATTAATGTCCAATTTTTAGTATTATGCACAGAATGTAAGCATAAATAAAAAAATTGGCATGCTTCCTACAAGATACAAATACGTAAATGGTGGAAGACGTTGTGAATCAAAAAAGTACCCACACTACCAGAAAACCACCAAGGTGGATGAAGGCTAGGATTGATAAAATATCCATGAAAAAAAAATGATAAATAATTAAAATTCTCCATTCAAAGAAACACAATAATTGTCTTAACCTATTACATTTAGCTCCTAAAGAAACTCTAGGATTGTATAAATCTTAGGTAGGTGGCTATGAACTCATTCCCTCTAAGCCTATATTTGACTACTATGTCAACCTATGGTGGTTAAAGCAAAATGTAATATTGTTGTCCTGTTTTGACACAATTTTAATGGTTGCTCCATTATGCAATCTTCTACCTTTATATCTCAAAAATTAAAGATAATATAGCAATTCTTTCAGTTTTTAATCAAATGAACCAATGTTGAGTAGATAAACACGTGTTCAAGACTGTATTTATAACCAGAACATTACTGTTCTCACACCCATGACCCAACCACATTTGGTGTTAGGTTCCTCGAATAACATCTTGTTTGTTTTCTTCTTAATTTTACAATCTGACTATCATAGTGATTTATGCTTATAATTTTACAATCAACTTAATTCTAATTTTCTGAACCAATTTCTAATAATCTAGGTAAGACAATGCTCATGGATATGTTTTACAACGCTACTAAAGGAATTGTTAAACATCGCCGAAGTCACCATTTCCATGAGGTGAGCGTTTATTTTTAGGACTGGTGTTATGGCCATTAAGTAGTCTATACATACGTTTGGATGTTGGATAGCTTTGCTTGGTTGTTTATCCTTATTTAGTGCATTTTTTCTAGGTGCGAGAAAAAAAAAACAGCATGCTAAATAAGTTCTTTTTTTTTAAATTTTCACTTGTGCTATGGTCATTAAGTAGTCTCTATATATGTTTGGATGTTAGATAGTTTTGCTTGGTTGTTTATCCTTCTTTAGTGCATTTTTTCTAGGTGTGAGAAAGGTGCGAGAAAAAAAACAGCATGCTAAATAAGTTCTTTTTTAAAAAATTTCACTTGTGCTATGGTCGTAGAAAGAAGCACCAAGACATATACAAACAATACTTAATGGGCATAGAAAGAAGCACCAAGACATATACAAACAATACTTATTGGGCATAGAAAGAGTGAAATATGTCATAAATGGACTCATTTTGCATTTTGTTTTTTTTCTTGCACCTTTCTCGCACCTAGAAAATAATGAACTAAAAAATAATACACACCCTAACAAAGCAATCCAGCACCAAAACATATGCAAACAATACTTAATGGGCATAGAAAGAATAAAGTATGTCATAAATGGACTCATTTTGCATTATGTTTTTTTTCTCGTACCTAAAATATGATGATCTAAAGAATGATAAACACCCTAACAAAGAAATCTAGCACCAAGACATATGTTAACAATACTTAATGGGCATAGAAAGAGTGAAATATGTCATAAATGAACTCATTTTGCATTCTGTTTTTTTTTCTCGCACCTAGAAAATAATGAACTTAAGAATGATAAACACCCTAACAAAGCAATCCAGCGCCAAGACATATGCAAACAATACTTATTGGGCATAGAAATAGTGAAATATGTCATAAATGGACTCATTTTGCATTCTGTTTTTTTTCTCGCACCTAGAAAATAATGAACTAAATATGTCATAAATGAACTAAAGCTATCCAACACTCAAACATATGCAGAAACTACTTAATGGGCATAGCATAAGTGAAATAATTCAAAAAAGAAGGCATTTTGCATTCTGTTTTTTTTCTCACAGGCTTCTCGCACCGAAAATACATGCACTAAAGAAGGATAAACAACCTAAAAAGGCTATCCAGCACCCAAAAATATGCATAAACTACTTAATGGTCATATAACAAGTGAAATATCTCAAAAAAGAACTCATTTAACATGCTGTTTTTTTTTTCGCAGACTTCTCGCACCTAGAATAGAATGAACTAAACAAGGATAAACAATCTAGCAAAATTATCCAGCACCCAAACATATGCATAAACTACTTAATGGCCATAGCACAAGTGAAATAATTCAAAAAAGAATGCATTTTGCATTCTATTTTTTTTTCTCGCAGATTTCTTGCACCTAAAATACAATGCACTAAAGAAGAATAAACAACCTAAGAAGGCATTTCAAGAAGAAAAAGTCCTCCCATCATTACAACTCCAATATCTGGACTCATAACACCAAGAAAGAGGCTAATGAATCTAAAAAAGACCTCAAAACAACAGTAGCAACCAGATTTCGAAACTTAAAAAGTTCATCAACTAAACTGTTAGACTAATTTATCATTTAAGTTATTATTATTTACTACTTTAATGATATGTATTTAGTTTACCTTTTATTTATGTAGTCTTTTATTCACAAGTACTGTACCCTAGCTATATATATATGAAATGTTCAGCCTCTGAGAGCTCTTTCTCTTCCTGCTCTTTCATGGTATCAGAGCCCAACCTGGGCATTTTTTTTCTTCTTCATTCTTACAAATGATCTCTCTCTTTTCTTCATCTCCGACGAGGCTCACCGGCGACCCAAGTCTCTGTCCATGACCACCCGACCGCTGTTACTCACCAGATTCGCTCCAAAGTTGCCCAAACCGACCAGATCTGGGCATTTTTTCTTCTTCTCTTCTTCAGTAATCTCCAACAACAACAACAACTAATTATATTATTTGAACTAAAAAAAAAAAACTAATATATTAATGTCAAATAAATATGTAGGGACTTCAAATTTAAGGAAATAAATTTTCTTCTTCGGGTATAGCATATGACCTTTTTTTTCTTTCTATTAATTTAATTTAATATAAATAAAAGGGTAGGTGAAGAATATTCTTCTTTTTGAGGGGTAGAGAATATTCTTTTAACTTTATTAAAAGTAACCAAATAAATTTCAAAAAGTTTCTAAAAGAAACCTTCATTAGGAAATAATTTAAATTTTAAACAAGGGCATGGTGAAAATGGGTGCAACCGTGTAAAAAGTAGGTCCTGGAATTTAAAAAAAAAACAACAATAATAACTATAATAATACTTAACTAATTCATATTAAAAAGAAAACTAAATTATATTTTAAAATTTGTGAACTTTAATCATTATTATACTTGGTCCATACGTTTTTTTTAGTTTAAATCTCAATCCACAATTTTATCATATATATATATATATATATATTATTTTTATTTTTATTTTTTTTAATTAAGAACCTTGCAAACACATATGAATAAGTAAAAATTTGAGCATATGATAGATATAAACACTAAAGCGATTGAACTATACTCAAATTCACTATCAAATACTTAGTTTTGATTTTAAAATTTTGCTTATAAAATATTTTAGTTATAATTTTTAACTATGGATGAATTATGTAATCAATATCTTAATATGTTTTGAAATGTGACTTATATACCAATATATAGCTTTTAGTGCATTTACGAAGATTGTTACTCGATAAGTAAATTAACAAACATGATATGTCTATTTTTTTTTAAAAAAAACATGTGATGTCAATATTGTTAGATTAACAATAAAAATTGAAAATACAATAGAGATTCGAACCTAACCGTCTATGAAAAAAAAGTAGAGATGTCTTAACCACTTAACAATGCTAACCTCAATTTAGTGATTGAACTTAAAAAAAAAAAAAAAAAAACCATTATTAATATAAAATATTATTGAATTTTATTGTTACGATATTAATAACAATGAATTTCATTTTAACAATTAACTTGACCATAACAAAATAATAACTAATTAAAATAAGATTATATTCTAAAAAAGGTTAATGTTTTTTTTTTTTAAAAATAAAATACACAAATACTTATTGGGATTGGATGACTGATTTCTCTTCTTCAGAGGAACTTAGATTGGCTATAATAATAATTATTATTATTTGGAACTTGTGGAGCTACAGAAACCAAGTTGTCTCAGTAAATCAAATTGGAGCAGTTACTTTGTTTTTGGTAGTAGTTTTGATCATCTTCATTTTTTCGATTTGGAAGAAGAAGGGTTGTTTTGGGAAAAGGAAATTTTTTCCCTCTTTTGGGCTTCTTTCGTTAAATGAAGCTTGTCTTGGTTGCTTTTAATGGTTTTTACAAGTTCAAATAAATAATTAATAACCACTAACGGCCTGTTTGGATCATCGGTTTTATTTGATATTAAATATTTGGGAGTTAAAAACCTGAAATTTAAATATTTGAGGATAATAAATATCCTTGGATAACATGTAATTTAATGTTTGAAAGTTAAATATCTGCATTTGTTTTTGCAGGTTTTGTTCTTGGAATTTAAATAACATACTTATGAACTAGCTAAAATTGTCAAAAACTTTATTTGAGTGGAAGTTTTTTTCTTCTCCTTTCTATAACCAAATAAAATCAGAATTAAACATATAATAAATAGAAGTATTAAAATTCAATCCTGTTTAAAAAATAATAATCAATAAGTTTTCGAATATGCGATTCATGTTTAGAAAAATGTTCTTCAAAAATCCAAATCCATTCAAATCCTTCTACCAAACCCCCAAATTTTTAATAAAATCAATCAAAATAAAAAGAGAGTTACAAAAAATATGAGCATATCTAAAAAAAAAACAAGAAATTAAACCATAAATCAGAAAAGATCTACTAATCTTATTCAAAGATCGTGTTGAAAAATACTAGATTACGTTGGAAGAAACAAACTCACGCTATAATAAGAAAAATCACAGTTGTTGAAAAAGCAAATCATGTATTTATTTTAGATTGTTAAAAAAACTCATGCTGGAATCGCATTTGAAATTTTAAAACACACCTATTTATTATAGGTTGTTTAAAAAGTCCATAATTTTGTGTCTAATAAGTCATTGACACATTCAAAATTTTAAAAATTAACTTATTTATTAGATATAAATTTTAACTTTATGTCTAATGAGATTCCAAACTTTCAATTTTGTGTCTAGTAAGTCCGTGAACTTTAAAAAATGTCATATAGATCAATAATCTATTAGACACAAAATTGAAAGTTTAAGGACATATTAGATACTTTTTAAAGTTCATAATTCTATTTGACACAAAATTGAAAGCTCAAAGATTCATTAGATACGTTTTAAAGTTCAAGATCAAATAGACATAAATCTAAAAGTTCAGGCACAAAACTTGTAATTTAACTAAAAAAAAATCTAGAATTTTATTAAACAAAGAATTAAAACTCCTATGTTCTTTTTCCCTCAAGGTAAAGGAGCCTAAATAGATATTTTGAACCTCAAATGCAAAATAGAATTTATAAATTCATGTACTAATATATATATATATATATATATAAATTCATATTTCGATTGTCTTTTTGAGTACATTCACAAAACTTTGCCGACCGACCAACCAGTCATAGGAATTACACCATACTTGGGTTTACACACAATGAATATAAATTTCTCTAGGAAAAGGAAATACAAATATATATATATATATATAGGAACCGTTGACAACGCAAGCGAGAGAGACTGAAAAAGAAAGCTTCACTACGAGGAGTCGTTGCACCGTCGTCTCAACCAAAACTTCGGAGGTACGCACTATTCTCCTCTTTTGGGCATTAAAAATTTCTATTGTTTCTTCTATTTGCCCTAGAATTTGGTCAATTCAAGAGATCGTATGTGTTTTGAGGGATTGTTGATCTGATCGGTTGGTTGACTCTTCCCGATTGCCGGTAAAGTTTCGGGGACAGGGTATGTGAGGAAAACGTTGAAGAGAAACTCGTGTTTTAGTGGTTATTCCGTCGGATTTTTGTGCTTCCTTGATAATTTGTGGGAATTTGGCGGTCGGTGTTGGGAGCTCGATTGCCGTTTGAGGAAAGGGGCTGTTGTGATTTTTTTATTTTTCCCACATCTAAAGGGAGATTTTTTTTTTTTGGGTGATTTGGTGTTTTGAGCGAGTTGTTGAAAAATTGTTTGGATTTGGGGGATTGGAGTAGGTTTTTGATGACTCCTCGTGCATGCTATGTTTTATGCCTTTTCAATTTTTTGGTTTCTACGAGAAGGGGAGATTTTTAGTTTTCTTTTGAGGTACTTCGCATATGCAAAGGGGGCATTTGTGTATAAAATTTATGTTTCATGGATGTAGATCAGAAACGAAGATTTTGAAAAAAATTGCTTGATTTTTAATTTTGGATATTTATTGGTAGATTAAGAGATTTTAATGATTTTTGTAGCAATAATTTAAGCCACTTTCAATGATCAAAAAGGGATGATCTGTCTCTCAACTTTTAGCTTCTAGGTTTTCTAGATTCGGGTCTCAGAAGTTTTGAAATCCCACTTGTACACTTTATTCTGCTTGTCAAGAAAATGCCAATTATTTGAAACGTATTCCTTGTTGTATGATCTGCTGACTTCAATTTCCAACTAGTATAGAATGTTGCAGTTGTTATTTTGACATTTTTCTTAACAGAACTTCTTCTGACTTTTCAAGAGTTGTGTGTTTCCAGGGATTCTCTTTAGGATTTGTCTTGATTTTGTTCAGTGGCAAAGATGAGTGACAATTTGATGGATAAAGTAAGTGCCTTGGGTGAACGCCTAAAGATTAGTGGGACAGAGATGAGCCGAAAGATGAGTGCAGGTGTCAGCTCTATGAGCTTCAAAATGAAGGAACTCTTTCAAGGTCCAAACCAGGGTGATAAACTTGCTGAGGATGCCACGTCGGAGACACTGGAAGAACCGGATTGGGCCCTGAATCTTGAAATCTGTGACATGGTTAATTCTGAAAAAATCAACAGCATAGACTTGATTCGCGGGGTTAAAAAACGAATAATGTTGAAAAACCCCAGGATCCAGTATTTGGCATTGGTGCTGCTTGAGACATGTGTTAAAAATTGTGAGAAGTCTTTCTCCGAGGTGGCAGCTGAGAGAGTTCTTGATGAGATGGTGAAGCTAATTGATGATCCACAAACTGTTGTTAATAACCGGAACAAAGCTTTAACGTTGATTGAAGCATGGGGGGAATCAACTAGTGAACTTCGCTATTTACCTGTTTATGAAGAAACATACAAGGTATCCATATATTTCAGTACTCTCTTTCTTTGCTAAATGTCTGGAATTTGGTTATGAAAAAAATTCAGGGTTTTAGCATAATCTCAGTGGATTTATTAGTTCTAAAGGATGTTTTTTTTTCTCCCCCTTTCTTTCTTCTTAAAAGGAATCTTTCATCTACTGGCATTTCCGTTTTCTAAGTTTACACAGAATGATAGATACTATGCGTATATTTAGTCAAATTGTAGTAACTTGGCCACAAACTATGTTTAATGCTTGGACATATGAAGTATGTGGGACAAGCTTATCTTGGGAAGAAAGGCTTGATTTAATTGAAGGGGAGTAGCTTCATGGTGTGTTCTTTTCCTATGCTTTTGCAATTACTCTCCTGCTGATGTATATGCTTGTTGGAGTTCCTTTAAATGTATTTCAGATTGGGTAGGGAGGGTTTTAGTGTTAGCATTAAGGTTGGTCTGATTTTGTCTGGATTTGAATTTCGTTTGTTTTTTGGGTACAGATGAAGGATGTGGGACATTAGAAAAGATTGCATTATGTTATTAACTTATTATATAGAAAGCTTGTAGTGTTGACTGTTTTCAAAGCAACCAAAATTAAATAAATACGACTTACGGGAAACTAAGAATTGTATAGATGCAATAAATTTTTAGTAACATTTCTAAATTGTCAGGGTCTCAAACCTCATGCTCCAATATGGAGTTCTAGTCTCCAAAACAACATTATTTTGAAGAGTGAAGTTCCCCAAACAATAGTATTCCAAAGACTGGATTTTTGTTCCAAAAGGAGGTTTTAATTTTAAAATTATTAATATATAATGTTATTATTATTATTTTTAATCTGGTTATACCCTTGAATGAATAGATATGGCTACCACTTCTTTGACGTGTAGCAGCAATAGAGGGTATTTGAGTACATGTCATCTTAATTGACTTGAAGTTGTTTGACTAACTGCACAAATAGGATGCTAGTACTTCGTAAATAAAGTTGTACATGTGGAGAGTTTTGGCTGACGGCACAAGCAGGAAGCTAGTACTTCGTAATTATTCTTTTAAGGAAAGTCCATTGAGTAGTGCTGGGGGATCTTGCGAAATATATAAAGCTTCTAGAATTTTTCTAATTATTCTCCAAATGCAATTTTTCTTAGTTGGAGGCTTTCTTGTAATTCCTTCATTAGGTTTTAAGTTGTTTAGTTGGGGGTTATGAGCTTATGACTTTTCGTTTTTTTAAAAAAATTGAGTGAAGGCGGATTTCGATTATTATTATTATTATTATTTATGAAAACTTTTGTCTCTCTTGAAAAAAAAATAGACCACCTCCTTCGAGCCCATTAGATTATTGAGTGAAGGTGGATTTCTCAAAATATAACAATCATTTGAACATAAAGTTCTAGGTTAAAAGTGCCATCCATTTCTTTGAGTAAATATAAATATTTGTTTTGGAAGATCAAACGGTGAAACTAAGCTTAAAGGCAGTGCCTCTTCTTATGGACAATGTGCGCAATAATCAATATTGTTTAGGACAGGTAGTGAGAGTATGGTATCTATGGTCTTCTATAAGATCTTGAACTTAGAAGTCTAAACCATATCCAAGTCCATCGGAAGGGATTTGAGGCAAATGTCATGAAAATTTCCACAGCACCTTTTCTAGGCAACCTTTAGATATAGATCAAATGATTTATCATGTAATTGATATGAATGCTTGTCACGTTTTGCTGAGAAGCATAGGATAGAAGGATAGATCAACTGATTCTCTTAAGCAATGGTTTGAAAAGCTCAATCTATTCTTATACATCATCAAGGACCAAACCTTGATCCTAGTGTATGTAGATCCATATCTTTGGAGGAATCCCTTAAAAATCCACCCAGTTGCACCCAATGAAGAAAGGTCCACCCCCTTGTTCAAGTGGCAACATCCACATCATTCTCCTTTACTTTAGAAAAATTCCCCTCCCAGGTAGACCAAGGCAACATGAACATCTGGCCTTCCTCTTTGATACCAAATACCAATTGAATGAAGTGGGATGGATCGACCTAATCTCCCAAAGGAGGAAGTTCTATCTATTCTAGTCCTATATATCACATCACTTGGGACAAAGTCTAGGAGTGCACTTTCCAAATGTACTCCCATCCCTTGTGAGGCATCCCAACTCTTTTTAAAAAGGAGACAAATCTTTTCATTGAAATTGTTGTGAAAAGTTACAAACATCAATACATCATTGCTTAGACATGCCCCCTTAAAAATTAAATGAAATGACCCCTAGATCCCAATAAGTAAAAAAAAAAAAGGTGATATCATTCAATCCATCCCCTCAAAAAGAAAACCCTAAGAGAACTAAAGAAAATGGCAAGCCTGATCCATAACAAGATGTAAGACACTTGCAAAGAACTTTCTTGCCTTCAAACAGAACTTTCGTCATCATAAACTCCAAAAAGAATCCTCTTTCCTTCTAAGAATCATCATAATGTGTGTTTTTTAGTCCTTGGAAGTCATTTGCTAAGTGCAAGAACTTGGTTGTGGAAAATCTGTCCTTTTTACTGTTGCTGATTTGTAAGCTTATCTGGTCAAATTGCATGCAGTTGCCATGTAGACGGGATAGCTCAAACTAAGACTTATGTCGGACAGATTGAGCTTACAGTGTTTTGCATGGGCAATCCTTAGTCCCATGTTCGGAAAATCTGTTGTATGTTATCCCTTGGTTATGACATCTTGACGGATGCTGGATAATGTGACCCATTGCTCTATTTGGCATGTTGTATTGTTACTTATTATTAGGTTCTTTTCCATACAAAATTGTGAATCAGGTTTTTATTGACCTGTTCTCGGTTGCTTGATTAGTTTTCTTTTGGGAAGAACTGTGATTATTTAATTTTTATTTTTTTTGAAAAGGATTATTTAATTTTTATTATCTTTGCAGAATTGAGATTGTTTCCACATGCTAAAAGGCCGTTTCATTTACACAGGGAAATTCTTGTCCTAATGGGTTAAGTGAGAGAGTTTCTGAATATGTTAATTCTCAGTTAAAAGACTCATATTAGTTGTGACCGTCATATCCTTCTAAAGTTTTAATTTCCAGGCTCTTTGATGTTAAATCATCAATCAACAATAGCTTAGCACTAAAACCTACCATCCTTCTCGAATCTTTAATGCCCATTGCTGAGGACATGGAAACACAAAATTTTCAAAATTTGGACTTTTTCTCAGTTTCTGCCATGCAATAAAAGTTGGAGAGTAACAATTTGAGACTTTATTTTGCTAGTTTTCTTTTAGATGCTTGCCCTGTGGGTTGAGGGGCAGAAAATTTATTAATCATTAAATTTTCTTTTGTTTGCATTTATCAGAGTTTAAAATCAAGAGGCATTCGATTCCCTGGTCGGGACAATGAGAGTCTTGCACCCATTTTCACTCCTCCTCGCACAATTTCAGCTTTGGAGACAGAAGCCAGTTATACCGAACAGTTTCATCATGATATTCCTGTGCAAACCTTTACAGCTGAAGAAACAAAGGAAGCATTTGACGTTGCAAGGAATAGCATTGAGCTTCTTTCAACAGTGTTATCCTCATCACCCGCTCAGGATGCTTCGGAGGTAATGCATCTCTTAGGGGCTGTTTGGGGCACTGAGTGGGTTATAATAACATGGGTTATAATAGTCTGTGGGTTATAATAGTCTGTGAAATAATATAATACTGTTTAAAATGCAGAGTTGTTTAACTTAAGGTTATAATAGTCTGTGTTTGGAGTGCAGAGTATTCCACGGGTTATTATAACACAAATTATTATAACCCTTGTTCTGAGTTTTCTCTCTTACACTCAATATGTGTATGCTTTAAACTTTTCAATATTTGATACACATGGATGCTTGGAACTATTCATGATCTGGCATTTATTTAAAACTCGGTGAACTATTGCAGCTGATCTGAAACATGAACTCCTTTCATGGTCACACCCTAATAATTTGGATTTATTAAAGATATACATGTAAAAAGTAAAGTACCAAAACACCTCCTATTTAATGTCCTTGGTTGAAGTTTAAAAATTATATTCAACTGCCATTTGTATAACCAATATTACCTATCTCCCCCTCCTTTTCTCTCCTGAAATTTGAACCTTGCAACTCTTCAACTTTTAGTGAGGCTCCGCTCATGGTTATGAAGGGATTGGTTACGGGTGTCTGAAAATTGAAGTTGGTAGAACCATGATAATAGGCTACTTCAAAATCCGAATTGGAACTCGACAATCCTGCAATGAGAATCATCATGAAAACATTGTGTCAGAGAATATTCACTTTCTAGGTTCCTTTCTGTATTCATTACCATGAAATTTAGGACTTGGTCGTCGTCTTTTGATTATTAGAATTGCAAGAAATTTTGTTAAATTGGACTTAAGAGTAGAGATTATATTTTGCTATATTAGTTCATTAGGACTTGGACTCCTTATTTTTGGTTTGATGCTTAAATTTCCATAAAAAGAGTATAACCCATGGGATTCTCCTTATTGTTGCTCGAGGTAAGTTTTATCAAAATTCGTGATCTGGAGACATAATTAAACCTGGTAGATGTTCAAGCTGATTATT
Source organism: Trichosanthes truncata (assembly GCA_033996785.1). Lineage (NCBI taxonomy): Eukaryota > Viridiplantae > Streptophyta > Magnoliopsida > Cucurbitales > Cucurbitaceae > Trichosanthes > Trichosanthes truncata. The sequence continues at coordinate 36,228,030 of JAWPNB010000004.1, read as the reverse complement.
TTTCAATTCAAGCATGAATAATAGAATGAACCTACGTTGTTTCTCTCCCTCTGCAGGATGATCTGACCAGCACACTCGTACTACAATGTCGTCAGTCACGATCGACCATCCAAGGAATTATCGAGACCGCTGGAGACAACGAGGCCCTACTTTTCGAGGCATTGAATGTGAACGACGAGATTCAGAAAGTCCTTTCCAAGTATGAAGATCTGAAGAAGCCTTCCACTGTTCCACGTGAACTAGAACCCGCCATGATACCCGTTGCTGTGGAACCTGATGAATCTCCTCGTCACGCCAAGGAAAACGCTCTAGTTAGAAAACCTGCCACTTCTCGCGGTCGATCTCTAGACGGAAGCAGCGATGAGATGATGGATGATCTCGACGAGATGATATTTGGCAAGAAAGGTGGAAGTGCATCTGTTCGGGGACACGAATCAAAGAAGCCCGATTCATCAAAAGACAAGGATCTCATTTCCTTTTGAGCTTGGTTTGAAACTTTGAACAGATGATAATCACACTATGTCAATCTAGAAAAAATTATTTGATGTTAAAAGATATTTGATGTTAAAAGATCTTTATGTAACTTCATCGTACATTACATGTTTAGATGCATCTTGTAAACTTCTACGTTAACTTCTGCACATTTTTAAGTTTTTGGTGTTTGGATTTGTTTCCATATGATGGTGTGTGCGTATATATATACACACAATGAGATTTATCATTTATGAATAACACAAGTTTGTTTTCTTTCATTCACTTTAGGGTTCGTTTGGGAGTAGGCTTTCGATGTTTTTTAACTAAAATTTTCTTTGGTGTTATGTAAGTAAATGGTTGTTACAACTCAATAAATAAAGACCAAGAAAAGGAGAATAAAATAAAACAAAGATAATAGTTTGTTTGTTTAGTTGCTTTTAAAACGTACTTTGAATTATGGTTAATAACATTTCATTTGATGATCATTTAGGCTCCGTTTGATAATCATTTGAATTTTGGTTTTGGGTTTTTAAAAATTAAGCCTATAAATACTATTCTCACCTATGGTTTTACTTGTTTTGTCATATACTTTTTGCCTATATTTTCAAATACCAAGTCATGTTTTGAAAACTAAAAAAAAGTGGTTTTCAAAAACTTGTTTTGTTTTTAGAATTTGGCTAAGAATTCAAATACTTTCTTAAGGGAGATGAAAACCATTATAGAGAAATTGGGGGAAAACAAGCTTAATTTTCAAAAACCAAAAACCAAAAATCAAATGGTTATCAAACGGGACCTTAGTTTTTTATTTTAAAAAATTATGTTTGTTTTCTTATCATTTCTATGAGATTTGTCTTTTTTAGAAAAACATTAGAATTCTTAACCAAATTCTAAAGGCAAAAACAAGCTTTTGAAAATTAATGTTTTAGGCTATGTTTGATAACCATTTGAATTTTGGTTTTTGGTTTTTGAAAATTAAGCCTATAAATTCTATTTCCACTTAGGGTTTCCATGTTTTCTTATCTACTTTTTATATACCTTTTCACAAATCAAACCAATTTTTGAAAACTAAAAAAAGTAGTTTTCAAAAATATGTTTTTGTTTTTTGAATTCGGCTAAAAATTCAAATGTTTTCTTAAGAAATATAGAAACCATTGTAGAGAATATGAAAGCATTGTAGAAAAATTGTGACAAAACAAGCACAATTTTCAAAAACCAAAAATCAAAAATTAAACGGTTATCAAACAGAACCTTAATTTTCAAAACTTGGATTGGTTTTTGAAAACATATTGAAAAAGTAGATGACAAAACAATGAAACTCATAGGTGGAAGTAGTGTTTATAGACTTCAAAAACAAAAATAAAAAAATTAAATGGTTGTCAAACAGGGCTTAATTAATTAGGTTATAAGTAATCATAATTCGTTACTTAAAAAAAAGTAATTGTAATTCGTTACTTTAAAAAAAAAAAAGTAATCGTAATAAGTTTGGTTATTGAATTCTCATGTTATTTTTTTTAATAGGGTAAAATAAAAATACACATTTGGTCTCTAAATTTGAACTTAATTTTTATTTAGTATTTGATTGTTTTTTTTTTTAAATATTTTTGGTCTTTAAGATTTGAATTTAGTTTCTATTTGGTTCTTAAGGTTTCAAAAGTAACATGTTTGATCTTTGATGTTTGAATTTGATTCCTAATTGGTTCTTGAAGTTGTTCTAAGTAGATTGACCTAATCAAATGATAATGTGACAATTAACATATGTCGATTAGACTGTTAATGTGTCTTTGTTTTTTTTTTAAAAGACTATTAATGTGTATTTTTTAAGCAAGTTGTTTGTTTTTTTTTTTAATGTATTTTTTTTGTTTTTAATTTTTTTAAGTGAGTTAATATCTTTCTATAAGTGTCTAATTATTTAGGCTCCGTTTGATAATCATTTAGTTTTTGAAAATTAATCATATAATTGCTATTTTCACTTATGAATTTTCTTGTTTTGTTATCTAATTTTTACATATGTTTTAAAAAATCAAGCTAAGTTTTGAAAACTAAAAAAAAGTACTTTTCAAAAACTTGTTTTTGCTTTTTGAATTTGGCTAAGAATTTAAATGTTTTCTTAAGAAATATGAAACTCATTATAGAGAAATAATGAGAAAATAAGCACAATTTTTAAAAATAAAAAACCAAATGGTTATCAAATTTTCCTTTAATTTTTAAGTTTTAATCATGAACACAAACTTCTAAATTTATGTCTAATAGGTCCCACAATGAAGTTGATACAAATTCGTCCCTAGTAGCATGCTCATTTGAAATTAGTCGAGTTAGTATGCTTACAATCAACACAATATAATAAGATTAATGTAGATTAGAACTTCACTACACATCATCTTTCGAGCTATTCTCGATTTACAATAAAATCGACATATGGGTGTTAGGGGCGGACCCATATAGTAATGTTTGGGGGGCCAAAAAATCATGCTATATAAATATGATCAAAAAATTTATCACCAAAAGGTTGGAGGTTCAAATCGACACCTCTGCATTATGTTGAATTAAAAAAAAAACATTGGTGATAAGAATATGTAGGTATACCAAAGACTTCCTAAGTTTGAATAACCTTAGTACCATCAAAATTTAGTTCATCTCGATGTCTTATCAAATAGGGAAAAAAAGTTAAATTACGAGAGTTTAGTCTATGAACTTTTTAAATCTGTGTCCTATGTTATTCTTAAACTTTAAAAAGTGTTTTATAGGTTTATAAACTTTCAATCTTGTACCTAATAAGTTCATAAACTTCAAACATGTCCAATAGGTTCCTAAACCTTCAATTTTGTGTCTAATAAGTTTATGACATATTCGAAAACTTAACAAACTAATTGATTTACTAGACATATAATAGATTTTAGTGTCTAATGAGACTTTAAACTTTTAATTTTGTGTATGATGGATCCTGAATTTTAAAAAATGTCGAATACGTCAAGGATTTATTAGACATAAAATTGAAAATTCGAGACTTATTAGATATAAAATTGAAAGTTGAAAGATATATTAGACACTTTTTAAAATTTAAGGATCTATTATTAGATATAAAATTAAAAGTTCAAATACCTATTAGAATTAAGTATTAAAAAATAATTTCCTAACATTTAAAAGTATTTGTATTCATCTCTATTTATAAAAAATAAATAATAGTTTTGTATATATTATTAAATAAATAAAAACAATAACCTGTATAAACAAAAAAGAAATTAAAATAGAAAAGAAAACATATATGTATTCAAAAACAAAAACCCACATCAAGACCGTGAATGCCACTGAAACCAAACATAGTTTCAATAATTTAAGTGATTATATAATTATAATAATATACAATCTAAGATATTAGATATGTTATATTATTATATTTAAAAAAATTGGTCTATTTGGTAAGCAATATGAAAACAGAATTTTAAAAGCAATGGATTCAATGAAAACATATTTCATGTTTTTAGATATGTGTTTAGTAGCAAATTTAAAAATTAGATTATAATTTAAACAATTGTTCAAAATGTATTCTATAATATATTTATAGGCCATTAACTAGTTGTAGTTGCAAAACTAAATATTAGATTGAATATAATCCATTATTAATTAATTTATGAACATGATTTTGTTATAAATTTTATATAATTATTATTTTACAATATTATATAATTTAAATTGAGTTTATAACATGAAATATTATATTTATTAAGGTTTTGGTCTTTTACAATATAATTTTGCATTTTAAAATTACAAATTCAAAATCTAGATACCATGAAAACATAAAAATGTTGTTTTCAGAGTTTTCACTATTTGGATCACTGAATCCGAAAACAGTTTTCAAAAACACATTTGTAAAATGCATATCCGAAAACGCATATAATTTTGCATTTTGAGGGCCATGACCCCTAGTCCCAAGAGATCTGCCCCCGATGGGTGTTCTAAGAGCTAAGTAAATGTAAACCATTCTTCTTAGATTAGGTCGATAAAACATGATGAGGGATATCAATGTTAAGCACATATGAATGCAATGCAAACAATTTTTTTTAATACAAAAAAATGTGAGATATATGGATCTGAACTTCCGACTTTAAGATGATGAGTAATGTCTATTACACTGAGCTATGTTCATCTTAAAAAATTATCAATATAGTTACAAAATTGAAAGTTAATGCAATTAATAATTATTATTTTTAAATTCAACGACTAAATAAGCATAATTTTAAAAATTTGAAGAAGAAATTTGAAATTAAAAAAAAAAAAAAGAAAAAAAGAAAAAAAGAAAAAAAGAAAAACAAATTGAGTGCCACTGCCTACTATAGTACTGTGTTTGCATTTCCTCACAATTCATATTCCCACTAGCGAAACAGAATTTCGGAAGTTGAAGGCGACGCCATGAGAGGGAGGAACCTGCAATTTCCCTCATCAATGTCCGCTCAGATCCAAAGATCCAACCGATCTCCACTTCTCCTCTTCACACTCTCTCTTCTCGCTCTGTCCATCCTCTTCATTCTCGTTTTTCTCTCCCCATCGAATCCCAATCCAGCTCCTTTCCACCTTCCGATTTCGTCTCTGAAACCCGAGACCTCATTCGTCAACTCACTCGAGCACTTCCTCGCTCACAAGGCTCCAAAATCTCCTACGCTTCGCGATGACACGGCTCGTGCGGCCGGAGACGTTGAAGAGGCGTCAAGGAAGCTCGATGAGGCGCTTTCGGAGGCAGAAATGGGGCGGGTGCTTCGAGATCCGTACTATCCATTGGGGTCGCCCGTTAGAGTTTATGTTTATGAAATGCCGTGGAAATTCACTTACGATTTGCTGTGGTTGTTTAGGAATACCTACAGAGAGACATCTAATCTCACCTCCAATGGCAGCCCCGTGCACCGTCTAATAGAACAGGTATTCGATTGTGTTTGGTATACTGAACCGAAAGTTTTTGCGCATGGATTGTATATATTTTTACACTCACCTACTTGTGGCTTCGAGAATTAACACTATACTCAAGTGATTTTCAATATTAATTGAGAGAAAATGACATTGCTGAGTAATTGTCAATATTAATTGAGAGGAAATGAGATTGCAGATCTGAACACAATAGGTATATTTAATCTTTTATATGCTCACTCAAACAAGTGAACTAGTTCGAATCGTAATTCTTACATAGATTGAAAACGGTGTTTATATCATTCTTCTAGTTGATATAAATTATGGACTTCCCATTTTTTTTAAAAGGTAAAAATTATTAAAATAAATTCCAGAAAACGTAGAATGATTCATGTGTTCTACTGTTCTAAAGCGTGGTATTATTTTTATGGCATTTTCATATTAGATATGTTTATCTCGCTCCTTGTTGATATTCTGAAAGTGTGGGCAAATTCATATAAAAGTCACCGGGTGGCTTATTGCTTCAGTGTACATAGAAGTGGTTTTAGTTGTTCATATACTTCAGTATTTATTTCAGAATTACACGTTTCTATTTGTCGCAACTAAAATGCCAAAGAATGGGTTTCTTTTGTAGCATTCTATTGATTACTGGTTGTGGGCCGACTTGATTGCTCCAGAGTCAGAGAGGCTCATAAAAGGTGTGGTGAGGGTTCATCGGCAGGAGGAAGCAGACCTCTTTTATATTCCCTTCTTCACAACTATTAGCTTCTTCTTGTTGGAGAAACAACAGTGCAAAGCACTTTACAGGGTGTGAGTGAGCTTCTAAGGTTTTTGTTTTTATTATGCTTTGCTTTCCATTGTTATGCATGACATGCCTTGTCGAGATAAGTCCTTTTCCTTCACTCATAAATTTTGTTAAAACTGTTTTCTCCTTTGTTTTATTTATAGTCATATGAAAGGATACAGTAAAGATTTTTGAACGAGAGTTATAGTGCTGGCTTTATTAGACGTGTGTGTGGGTTGGTTGGTTAGTTTGATTAGCATTAGTGCCTGATTAGTTCATTAGTTAGAGTATTAGGAGAACATTTCCAGTACTTTGTACTGCTGAACTAATCCATGCCACTTTCTTTAAGGCGGAAGTGGATTTATTTAATAAATGAGGAGATGGGGGAGGATTGCCTTACGTGAGTGATCTCTAGGAGCAAGCAAGTACTAGCTTTAAGGGAGGATGAAGTTACCAACCTAACTCCTATTCCTTCTACAGGGTAGGAAGAGATCCTGTTGGCCGTGGGACAAAATACTGTGGAGATCAGTGGTTAACAATGACCAAGGTATTCAATGAACAGTCTTAGTTCACCATCTAGAAAAGCTTGGTTTGTGAATAGTCCCTATACCGAGAAGAAAACAACCTGAGAGATCTTTAGCTAAGAGAAAGAATAGAAGTAGATAGTTGAATAACTTTATCTCCTAAGTTCTACATCTTGATCAAAGTTTCATCTCATATACTTCTGAAGTGTCTTCCCGACTATTATGAAGATGTTGTCTTGGGACATGTGTGGGCACATGAAGTTGCAGAAAGGAGATGGGTAATAAAAATTTAATTAGATAAGTTAACTGCAACCTCTCTTAAGCTCTAGGGATACTAGTTGGACTTTCATCAAGGCCGTTGGTTGTCACGGTGGTATCATTGCCATGTGGGATGAGATATTTATTCTATGGTAGTGGTGATTTCTACAGACATCTCTATCTCTATCTATTATTCTTTAGCCGATAGAGAAAGTTTTGGGTTTCTTGAATTTATGGGCCTGCTTCATACCAGAAAGAGGTAACTTCAGGGAAGAAATCAATGGACTTTTGTGGTATTTTAGAACGTTGTTAGTCATTGGGGGTCATTTCAATTTGTCTAGATGGGACTTTTGAAGAGTCTAGTTGTGGTAGAGGAACAAGGGGCTTGCAGATTCATTGAGGCCAGTAATGACTTGAATTTGCATGGCATCCCTCTTGCCAATCAAAGTTTCACGTAGTCCAATCTTAGAGGGTGGTTGATTATCGCTCTTATTGGTAGATTTCTCATTCTCTTATTTTGAAGTCCCAAAACTTTAAGGTTTACAGAGAAGAAAAAGTTTCAAAGCAAAGTTTGAGGTTAAAGTGTATCATTCTATTTTCCTGGAGCATAATCATTTCGGATGTTATTTTTGTTCAAAATACAGTGCTTTTGTTTGTGCTCCAGAAAGCATTGATGTACTTTTACATGTGGATCCAGGAGGCTTTAAAGTGGGTGACGGATCAACCTGCATGGAACCGATCTGAGGGCAGGGATCATATACTTCCAGTTCATCATCCATGGTCTTTTAAGACAGTTAGAAAGTTTATGAAGAATGCCATTTGGTTGCTACCAGATATGGACTCTACAGGAAACTGGTAGATATTAACTTGATAGAAGCTCTTAGTCGACTCTGCCTTTGCTGTGAAGATTGATTAAATGACATATACTTAAATTTTTAGGTACAAGCCTGGGCAAGTATATTTGGAGAAGGACCTTATTCTTCCCTATGTTCCAAATGTTGATTTATGTGACAGCAAATGCATATCAGATGGCCAATCGAAGAGAAGCATACTGCTCTTTTTCCGTGGGCGGCTCAAAAGAAATGCTGTAAGTTATGGTAAATATTAGTGGAATTTTCTGCACTTTTTACTTGTTGTTTAGGCAATTGTTTAATGTATGGTAACTTGATAAGCCACATCAACTTTCTTTATCTTTCATGAAATATTATTGTAAATTAAAACATATTTTTAACATGAAAATGTATAAAAATAATCATGTATTTTATAGTTTCCTTTTTTCTCCAAAATTGAGGTCTCACCATATTTGTGTCATGTCCATGCTTCTTTGGTAATAGACTAGTATCAAAATTCAAAACATAGCTCCTGACAGACTGTTCTACTTTTAGGGAGGAAAGATAAGGGCAAAACTTGTTGGAGAGTTAAGTGGTGCAGATGGTGTAGTAATAGAAGAGGGAACAGGTGGAGAAGGAGGGAAAGCAGCAGCTCAGACTGGAATGCGCAAGTAATTGATGAGTTTTATATTTTAACCTCTTCGGCATTTTCTTTTGATAATACTACAATTTTAAGATTGTCGAATTAATTCTTCTTTCTTCAGGTCTGTCTTTTGCTTAAGTCCAGCTGGCGACACTCCATCATCTGCTAGATTGTTTGATGCCATTGTCAGCGGCTGCATTCCTGTCATTGTTAGTGATGAATTGGAGCTTCCATTTGAAGGAATACTTTATTACAAAAAGGTAAATTGATGTATCAATGTCTCTTTTTTTTTTCTTTACCTTGAAGAAAGAATAGTACCGTATTTAATCTTTAATTACATGAATGAATTTGAGACATTCTATCACACGAATGTTGTAATTGGTATAATCTTGGGCTACATAAATAAAATTGAAATTGGATTTCATTAGATCTTATTTGGCAACCAAAATCGCATTGAAAAATATCTAAAAATAGAAAGAAGAAATCACTAATAAATTCTAATTTTTTCCAAATGATTAACTAACTATAAGATGCTTTACATATGACAACATTGATAACATTTCTACTTGATATGATGAAATTAATAGAAAAGTTTTACCATCTTTCTATTTTTTAAATGCTTCAAATATTTGGAACCAACAAATGGTTAAAAATAAAGTTTACTCATATTTTGAGCTCTTAATATGTATACACACATGCATATTTTGATCCAATAGAATATCAAACAATGTGAATTGCAAGTGTCAAATGACGGATTTGGTTAAAAAGGTTCTCTAGAAATGGATGGGTGGTATGACGATGAACAGTTAGTTCTTTCCTTCCATCTACGGACTGACTACTTGTAATGGACTGTATGATCAATAGCATTTCATCTCATGGAACTTGAAGTTGCGAATTGTTACCTCTGTGATAGCCGTACAAGAACTTATAGAAATTGTACCTATAACATCCTAGAGCTCAAATGGCTTTTTCCTCTTGCAGATTGCGTTGTTTGTTTCCTCTAGCGATGCTCTAAAGCCAGAGTGGCTTTTAACATATTTGAGGAGTGTTAATGCTGCAGACATCAGAAGATTGCAACAAAATCTTGCCAAGGTGTGTGGCTCCAAAATTTAAGTGATTCTAGTACATTGTAGTGTTATTGCTTGCTTTGTCGAAATTCATTATTTTTTTTGGTGCTACTTTTACCTATGACTTCTAAGGCATTCGGCCTTTAGGGAGGAGGACCATGCATCCTTTTAGTGCCTAGTGCTTACATCTTGAATGCTCTGGGTCCTCAACTGATATATACTAGTCAGTTGATTGATGATTGATTCTCTCTGATTAATATAGATTATGGTTCGTTCTTCTTTGAAACTAACCACATGCTTTTCCATAGCACGGAAATCTTTTAAAAATTTGGATACAATCTCATCTTTGCTTAAAAAACTTCTGCCATGAGGGGAGAGAATTTCCATGATGGTGTTCTTCCTCTTCTTGTTAGCCATAATCCGGTGAAAGAAACCGGAGTTGGTATCGCCATCTTCAATCCATCTCTTCTTACATTTTTGCTTCCACCTTCTCTCTTCCAAAGTAGCCAAAGAAAGCAATTGGGCTTTCATCAAAGTCCTTTGAGTATTATGAGTGGATGTAATAGACCCCGAATCTTCCATGTCATCGATAATGGCAATTTTAGCCAGAAGTTGATTCTTGCTTCTTTTGGGTAGATATACAGCCAAAAACGTCTTTATTCCGTGATTTGAGTCTTTCTTTCAATCTTTTCAATTTGAAGATGAAACCGTGCCCTGACCAGCCATTGAGAGGAGAATTTTTCCACCAATAATCGATCATGGGAACAAAGGAATGGTGTTGGAGCCACATATTCTCAAAGCGAAAAGGGGAGGGACCCCATTTATAACTGCCCATAGAGAGCATAAGGGGAAAGTGGTCAGATGTGGGCCTATCAATTCTTCGAACACCAGTATTAGTAAACTTCTCAAGTCAATGAGTGTCTTTGTAGGAGGGGTACGATTGTTAGACCAAGTATACCACCCATTTTGTTAGGGGAGGTCGTGAAGCTCTATATCAATAATGATCTGATTGAAAATCTTCATGCTGTGGGTAATTTTACCATTAGATTTTTCATGAGCCCATCTGGAGACATTGAAATCACTAGCAATTAACCAATTTTCCGTGCAGAGACAAGATAAGTCGTATAATTCCGGCCAAAAAAAAGGTCTCTCTTTGTATCTCGTGGGACCATGAACACTTGTGATCCAAAACTTGAAGCCATCAGCAAGGGTGAGAAGAAGGGAAAAAGAGAATAAACCTTTTGTAATGTCGGATGTGACTATGGCAGGATCGTTCCACATTATACGGATTCCATTAGAGGAACCAGAAGCATCCAAAGCAGACCAATTGATGTTCCTACTACTCTAAAGAGATTTAATGATGGATCGGTCAATATGGGCCAATTTGGTTTCCTGAAGGATAATGATTGTAGGATTGTATTGTAGGAGAAAGGTTTTGATGAGAGCCCTTTTTTTTCCAATCTCCTAATCCTCGAACATTCCATGATATAATAATCATGATTCAATTTCACCACCCAACGAGAGCTTGGTAGAGGGTTTTTCATAATTGACATTTGTTGATAACCCAGCTAGCTCTCTAATCAACTTTTTCTGTTTTTGTGTCGTTTTCGTCTTCTTGTTTGTGGATGGCATGGCCATAATACACATTCAATGCTTCTGAAGCCAAGGGGCCAAAATTTGCAACACTGATGCCGGAGAAGGAGGGTCGAATGTCGATAGGAACTCATCAACCTCGTCCTCGATGTGCTCCTCAAGCAAGAGGGAACCAACCTCGGTATTGGATAAGTCTATAAACTTTGGAGAGGGGGACTGGTCAATAATGATCGCCGATGGGGAAGGTGGTGCGGTGGATATGGGCAGAAGGCTAGAGACATATTCCTCTTCAGAAACGAGGAGAGGGGGGGGGGGGGGGGGAGGGGGAGGATTTTGTGCCAGGTACGAGGAAGGTGTTTTGTTTGTGGATAGTGATGGCCACCTTATTGGGGGAAGAAGCTACAAGGTCTGCTGATTTAGAGAAGGAATTCACTGAGTTTGAGATATTGAATGTCGTAAGCCTCCTTGGCATAGATAAATCTCCTGGGCCAGATGGATTCACTTAAGAATTCTTTAAAAAGTGTTGGAACATCCTCAAATTCGATATCTTGAGAATGTTCCAAGATTTTTTTTCAGAACGGAATTATTAATGTCAGCCTCAATGAGACTTATATATGTTTGATATCGAAGAAGATTGATGCCAGAACTGTGATTGACTTTCGCCCCATTAGTCTCACTACCTGCCTTTATAAAATCATCGCTCAAGTGCTCTCTGAAAGATTAAAAAAGATTCTTCCATTAACCATCACCAAAAACCAAACATCTTTTGCTGAAGGAAGACAAATCCTTGATGCATCTTTGATGGCTAATTAATTGATTAATGAGTGGAAAAGGAAAAAAAGGAAAGGTGTCGTTATCAAACTTGATATTGAAAAGGCCTTTGACAAGGTGGATTGGGACTTTCTAGATTTTATTCTTGCAGCAAAAGGCTTTGGTCCAAAATGGAGAACCTAGATTAGAGGTTGTATCTCATCATCAAATTTCTCTATTCTGATCAATGATCGTCCTTGTGGTAAAATTATTGCCTCTCGTGGTCCCCATTAAGGGGACCCATTATCTCCCTTCCTCTTCATCATGATTATGGACAGTTTTAGTCGGCTTCTAATGAAAGTAGAAAGAGATGGACAGATTAAAGGTTTCCAAGTGGGTCGGGGGACCCTTTGTATTAGCCTCATTTAGTTTGCCGATGACACCATACTTTTCATAGATATGGATGATTTATAATCCCTCCAGCGTCTCCTTGATGTGGTTAGTTTGTTTGAGAAAGTATCTAGGCACAATGCGAACCTCCATAAATTTGAGATGATTGGCATCAACTTGACCTCGAAATCATAGAAGAACAAGCCGCAAGGTACGGTTGCAAGGGGCTTCCCCTCAATGGTGTTTGCAGATCCGCATCTTTTTGGGTACCAATCATTGAGAAAATAGAGCGAAGGTTATCGACTTGGGGATCCACATTTACATCAAAGGGAGGTAAACTCACTCTCCTACAAGCCACACTCTCAAACCTCCCTACTTATTATCTCTCTTTATTTTCTATGCCTAAAAAGGTTATACAGGAGGTAGAAAGAATGTATCGGTCCTATCTATGGAAAAGAGGGTTGAACTCAAGAGGGCACAATCTTGTTAGATGGAGTACTATTCTCTATCCCACTGATCAAGGGGGTCTTGGCTTACAATCCTTGCAGGATGAAAATAAAGCACTTTTGGCGAAATGGATTTGGCGATACAATCAAGAAAGACAAGCTCTATGGAGAATTCTTATAAAGGGAAAATATGGGTCGGCTACCTTTCTTAACTGGGCTTCTCTAGCCACATCCAAAGGTCCTTGAAAAAACATTGTTAAGCAACAAGAACTCATCACCAGATGCATTCGCCATCAAGTGGGTAACGGAGCATCAACATCTTTCTGGAGGGACCCCTGGGTTACCTACCCATCATTAGCCTCGTGTTACCCCCTCCTTTACAAACTATCATCTTGTAAAGAGGCCACTATTTGAGAGGTTTGGAACTCCAGTAATAGCTTTTGGGACCTCAAGCTGGTTCGTAATTTGAAGGATGAAGAGGCTTTAGAGTGGGCAGACCTTAGCCTTGGTCATGCTCTTGTCGTTCTCTCACAAGAAGACGATTCTTGGAAGTGGATTCTTAATTCTAATGGGCTCTTCTCTACTAAATCTTTATTAGTCGACATGGGAGATCCTGCTTGTTTATTAGAGACATTTTTGGCCTGTGTTATTTGGAGGGAGAAGTACCCAAAAAAGATGAAGTTCTTTCTATGGGAGTTATCTCACAAAGCTATAAATACTAAAGATGTTCTCCAGAAACATATGCCCTTCTTCTTGGCCATTTCTCCAGGGTGGTGCTCTTTGTGTAATCGTCAAGATGAATCCCAAGAACATATATTCATGTACTGTCCATATGCCACTAGATTTTGGGTCAGAATTTGCACCTCCTTTGGCTGGTTTGTGACCTTTCCTGGCGACATCAAAACTTTTTTATCAATGATTATGGTGGACCCTCATTTCAAAAATGAAAAGGCTATGCTTGGTTGCACATCACTCAGAGCCTTTGCATTCTTTGGAAAGAAAGAAATCAAAGAGTCTTCATGGACCATCAACAATCCTTCGATAAGTTTTTTGATTTGATCATTTACTATGCTATAGGTTGGTGTAAATTGACAAATCTTAAACTCATACGCTTCCCTTTTAACAAATTGGGAAAGCTTCTTGTAATCTCCATGGACTGCCCGTCCTTTTTGTAAATTTCATTCATCAATGAAACTACTTCTTATCAAAAAAAAAAAAAAAAAAAAAGCACTGAAATCTTTTGACTATTCTTGGGATCATGTTATTTCTATAGCAGGTTGGTGTAAAATTTTTTGTTTGCTTACAACTCTTACCACCTTTGTTATCTTTCTGCCATTTGGAAGAGTTTTTTTTTTAACTTCCTTAGCTTGGGGTTTGGTTCTCCTCCCCTCTTTTTTAAATTTCATAATATCTCTTCTCATAAAGAATTAGAGCAACTGAAACTAATTTCTTCTCTTCTTTCATGGCATTCGTCAGTTCTCAAGACATTTCCTTTACTCCAGTCCAGCTCAACCCATGGGCCCGGAAGATTTGGCTTGGAAAATGGTCAGTTTCTCGTCCATCTCTACTTTTGTATTGTTCTTGTGATGTTAACAATTTGTCTGCTGACAATTATCTAATCTTGGTCAAATTAAGTCCAATGTTAACTATTTTGCTATGCTACCAAAAACCAACCATTAGTGATTAGCACATGTAACCACGGTGGGCATTTTACAAAGAAACTAACTTTCATCGAGAAGAAATAAAAGACTACACAGACAATACAAGAAAAGAAAAACCCAAAACAAAAGGAGCCAAAGAAACAAAGAACTGCTGTGTGCTATTGATTCATCAACTTTCTGGGGTTGTAATTCTGAGCAGTGAAGTTTGGTCGCTGGTTTTGTGCAATTTTTAGAAGTAGATAAATGCATAGTGATTGAACTTGGTTTGTGTTTGTGCAGATTGCTGGTAAGTTGGTGAACATAAAGCTTCACACGAGGAGATCCCAGCGTGTAGTGAAAGAATCCAGAAGTATCTGTACTTGTGATTGCAGGCGTTCAAATTCTACTACCTCCCCTCCTTCCTCATAATCTCTATTCATCGATGGATACCGAGTGAGAGCAAATGTTTCGATTGGGAGGAAAAATTACTCTGAAGACACCAAGGATTAGATTTATCCAAGGTTGGAGTTGCATAGGGAAAATTTTCTTTTCCTTTTTCTCTATCTTTATTCGTTTTGTTTTGGAAATTTGTAGTGTATGACTATTTTTATATAAATTTTTGAGAATGTCATTCTTTTGGAAAAATATTTACAAAAGTTTTTTGACTCATCTTAAATAATTATACTATAATTAAAGAAAAATGTTTGAATTATAATAGCTTAGTTTCACCTTTCTTGAGGTTGAATCCTCCCTCACCTTGCATTGTTGTACTTAAAAATACAATTCATTTGGTAAGGATTGTTTGTTTTTCAATTTCAGAAACCATAAACGTTAATGAATAATTTTCTATTTGAAGTGTTGGTCTAAATCCTATTTTAATTTTTGTTTGTTTTGATTTATATATTATCTTATTCTATATTTTTAACTTTTTGTCTATTTTGATTTATATATCTTCAAATCATTTATTTTGATCTTGTACCTTTCTTTAAAACGTGACCCTTTTGAGTTTTGAGTTTAGTCCATCTTCTGTTTTATCTCAATCTTTTTATCCCAATGTTAACCAAGCTACCATTGGTGATTTTCTTACAATATTGTCACTTTTGTATTATTATTATTAATTTGTCGAACGTAAAATTTATGATAATTATTTTTAATTATAGAGACTAAAGAAGTTTTCAAAGGAATCAAGATAGACAAAATGAAAATTTAGGAAGTACTAAGACCAAAACAGAACAGAATTTGATCTTTAATGTTGTAACTTGAAATCAAATTTTAAAAGAAAGAATAGTATGATACAATACACTTCAAACATAAGTTCTCACATTTTAAGTCTATGATATAATACGATACTTGGATAATTATAACTTGTTAAACGTAGGTTAAATCATTTGTAACTTCCTTTATAAGTCAAATATATTTGACCCTACGTTAGTATTGTTGTTATGCTAAGAGAAAAATCAGAACTCTACGTAATTAAACTAGCAAAAAAAAAAAAGCAGACAACCTCAAATACAAAAGAGAGGAGGCCATGCGAAAAAGTAATCAACAATCCAAAGGATAACATTACACTACTGAGTGCATACACTTATAAGTTACGTATATAGCAAAAGGGTGGTCATAGGGGACAAACGAACACAACACAAGCAGAACATTTCACCATTTAATACACATCTACGGAACGCCATGGCCTCTGAAAGTTTGTACTCGTGCATAGAGCTCTCATTTTATAAGCGTCTTGACGATCGATTTGACATTGAGTTTCTTGAGGTCAGTATAAGACTGTCCACAGCCGACAAACATTACGGGTGCTCCAGATATGTAAACCATAGACAATGCAGCTCCAACCTACAAGTAACCTCGACGTGTTATATTAACCGATAAATGATCGATTAGGATCCCCTAATAGACTAGGAATGTACCTAAATTTATTTACCTTGTCGTCGATAGTATCAAACTTTGTGAGCAAGATACCATCAATCAGTCTGGGACTGGATGAAGTTGAGAGGTCAGCTAGTTTCTGCAATCACAAAGACCAAGAGAGCAAGTAAACATGAGAGCTCGTCTATACAAGTCAAAGGTAAAGTTCTAACTAATCCATGGATATAGAAACAAAACCTGATTGAACTTTGAAAGTTGATCGACAGCATCGTTCCCGACGAGGGCCTCTCCGACAAACAAGACCAGATCCGGATTGTTAAGGTTGATAAGCTTTGAGAGAGCTCTCATGAGTGGTTCATTATCCTGAGAGTTGCAACATGTTTTGATATGAATGAATAAAAAATTCAGACACTAAAAATGGCACGAGGAAACAAACACAAAATAATGCTAGAGGCAGACAGAAAATTGTGCATCCAATATTTAGAAAACTATCTACTGTGTAAGAATACAATCACTTCAATATATATATATATTTTTTAATTTCGTTGATGAAATGAAATATTACAAAATATACAAGAGATCCATGATCACTTCAATTTTGGATGGTAAGAAAAAGTAAAAAACCTGCATTCTCCCAGCTGTATCAACAAGAACCACATCTGATCCATTGCGGGATGCCTCTTGGATTGCTTCTTTAGCTACAATCGCAGGATCTTTCTCATAGCCCTTCTCAAATATAGGGATCTGAAAATGATTTTGGATAAATATGGGTAACGAGTTCTGATAAACAATTTTCATGATTAATGGAAATTGGAAATTAGAATATCAATGTGAAATCATATACCTGAAGTCTACGAGCATGAGTTCTAAGCTGCTCAACGGCTCCAGATCTAAACGTATCACAAGCGGCCATCATGACACTAACTTTATGCTGCAGAAGCCAATAAGCCACCTGTATACAAAAGTTTAAGCATTTAACTCTCTAATCAAAAGACAGGTAGAAAAAAATGAAACAAACTTCAGCAGGAAGGAGGTGGCCTGACCTTAGCCAGATTAGTAGATTTTCCAACTCCGTTGACCCCAACAAAAACTACCACATAAGGCTTCTTTTGTTCTTTTGCAGCATGCACATCCCTCAGAATGTCAATGGAGCGTCTTGGAGTCAGTATACGGACTAGCGCTTCTTCCATTGCATTCTGCAATGAAAAATTAAAGCAAGGTTCTTGGTCACTAACAAAACTAAATTATAAATGATGTAGGTGAGAACAAACAATGGAGTATGGACAAGTGGCTATTCAAAGATGTACCTGCACTGTTGAAGAAATCCTGGTGAAAGAAGCTAGCTTTTTTCCCTCGAGACTAGCTGCTACCGATTCACAAAGTTTCTCAGCTATCTCCTCAGCCTAAAATCCGACAAGGAAATATCTTGTTAACTTGCAGCCAAAAGTTTTGAACAAGGGATGATAAGATAAATATGGTGTGAAAACATACCACATTCTTTGTCATAAGCCTGTCCTTGAGAGCCTTCAGAGCTGGTTCCAGGTCTGACTTATCCAAACTTGCCTTGCCTGAAATACTGGAAACATAAAAGCACCAAAAATATAAAGAAATTTAGATTAATAATCCCATATTAAGGTAACAAGTACTCACAAAATAAGTCATGTAATAAAGAACCAGATGGAATTTCTGGCTGTCAATTATGAAAGCTCTCTCTTGCTTTATGAAAAACACAAACTGATAAGATACACTCCCCAGACCCCACTTGCATCTCTAAAATTCCAAATAATACATACACATAAGTTCATTTTATTATCAAGGTTCCAAAATAGTTTCTATACAATATAACTCACTTTTGTTACTAAATGGGCAGTATTAAAGGCCTGTTAGTGCACTCAAGACGTAAGTCACAAATTGCCTGCTAGTGCACTCAAAACGTAAGTCACAAGTTTTCAACTCAACTACAAAACCACCAATGCAACCATCCAGCTAAAACATATAAAGTGTGCAGAAAACAAATGAAATATAAATTTAATAATTTCGCACTGAAGAAAAAAGAGAGGAAATTAGAACCATTTTGAACGAAATCTGAAATATGGGGGAAAAGAAAGTGGAAACAAAAATGGGGGATGAAAAAATGTCAGATTGATGCATCAGGGAATTTGAAGGTCGGATATAACATAATTGACCTACTGCATAAACCCAAGCTCAAGGAACTAAAGACTGTAAGTTTACCATAATGCATAACCCTTTTTTTTGCAATGTTAGTAAACTGGTCAAGAAAGATGAGGTTATGAATGCAGAACATAAATGTTTACCTCTGGAACATAGATGAAAACCACCCTTTCTTCTTAGCATCGGGCTTACTACCCTTGTTACCTTCCTCATCTTCTTCATCCTCACTGTCACTACTAAAAACCTCTTCTTTGTCCATCATACTTTGGCCTTGGTCTGCTGCCAAAACCTCGATGTTGTTGTCATCCCCATTCTCACCCACAGGATCTGTGAAGTCCAATTTTGCCTCAGTAGGTTTATCATCCCAAACTCTATTTTTCTTTGTTACCTTTTTCTTTGGCTCTTCCTTGGAGCCCTTGTTAACAACAGTATCAGTTTTCTTCCCACCTTTAGACCTAAGCTTCTGAAGTTTATTTACATCAAAAGCCCCAACATTGGAACTTGCATTTTCTTTTCCATTAATGACAGTGGTCAGTTTAGATTCTATAACATGATTGCCATTGGAGTAACCATTCTCCAACTTATGACCTTTTGTACGCTCAGCATCACCATCATCTGCCAAACCACTGTTGCTTTTCTTGTTTTCTCCAAATCCAGTTTTTTGATCCTGCCCTTGCTTCCTGGCATTGTTCATTGGCTTTCCAACCTGCTTTAATTTTTTCAACTCATTAGCACGAGCCTCAGCCTCCATTCTTAGTTGCCTAAAAGTTTCATCAAAATCATCATAGACCATCTGCTTTGGATCATAAATCTCAGAAAACCCCTGCTTCACCATTGAAAGCAAATCATCCACATACAATAAATGAAGGATCCGTTGATACACCGCAACAAATACAAGGCCAAGCTCATTGTGGAAGGTCCACTTGAGGGTGTAAGCAGCACCTGGAGCATCATAATTATAAGATGCCGCACCTGATCGTTCCTCTAAAAGACAGGATCTGATTAACGTGTCAATAGGAGACCCTCTAAGTGCATTTCCAAGCTCCTTACAAGTCCATAGAATCAAACCCCCCCTAGTGAATATCAACAACTGCTCTAACATCTTGATCTATTTCAAATACCCTGCAAATAAATACATTCATGTTAATAATTCAATGAAACTTCCTTCAGTTTACATAACAAGGTTCTACTGACAACCTAGAAATACAATGGATTCCAGAATAATTATTAATTCCAGAAGTTAACTGAAATCCATCCAACAACTCACTATTTGCTTTAATCAATTCTCTAAACCACAACAATAAAAGATGCATGAAGTACAATATTATTACAAGAGAAGAACTTCTATTTTATTGGAAACAAGAAACTTTCATTTTAACAGGCCAACAAACAACCTAAAGACCAAAAGGACATAAATCTTTCCAACCAGCCTGATCTTCTCCCTGAAGAATAACGATACTGGCTTTTCTCCCTGAGGATAGAAAGTATGTAACTTGTGTGAAGCAACCTCTCGTGTTCCTGACTTTCCAATCCTAATGAAGCCTTTCCAACACTGAGTTTATCTTAAAACCTGTGAGCTATGTGGAATGTTAACAATGTAATCTAAAGAGTCGGCTAACCAAAGAACAATGTCGTGTTCTAAAACAAGTTCATAGTAAAAGGAAGAAAATTTTGGTTGAGCTACTTCCTTTTTCCCCTATTTTAAATAATCAAAAGAAAAGTTTTCCCCAAGCTTCGCTTGCGAACTGGACATGAGCTCAAGGCTAAAAATTTCCAAGACTTCCAAACAGCGATGTAGCATGGTGGACGCGGTGACTGAAGGAGGAGTGCACGAACAAGAGGGAGAAAGTGCACGCCAGCTCAACAGCAATTGGGAGAATGGGGCTGAAGCAGATAGAAAGATACGAGGACTGTTGTTACATCGAGAAGGGGAACTCTGACAAGGGAAGAGTTTAATCGTGATTTTCTAAGATTTCGCACAAACCATTATCTCACAGCAAAATTCTAAGGTTCCTAACTTCCGATCCCCAAAATCTCTACCCAACCAAACCGATTGTCTGAAATCATAGAGATTTCTTTCTACATGAAAATAATGATGTAATCGAAGACAAAAAGAACTAGAATCTAAAGACATCTAAAAAGAAGGGGGGGAAATGGAACATAGCAACGAAAATAGTAAGGGAAAAACTTTACCAAATCACGACATTTCAAAAACTGCCCAAATCATCATTTCCATCACCAATAACTTACCGCTCAAATTCCCCAAAATGTTACAGGCAAACAAACATACAAACCTTAAATCACATAGATTTCATCGAACGCAAATAATGATCAAATCGAGGAAGAAATCGTCCAGAAACAAAATTCGAAAAGAAATCAAAAAAATTCCACGGTGTGTAATTACAGAGACATAATTTCAATAGGGCATGGATCAAACGAAATTACCATAGATCGAAACAATTCCAATCTAAAAGTGAAATACAAGAAATTCATCAATCGGAAAAAAGGAGGAGGAGAAGAAACGAACCTGGAACGATGCCTTTTCTCGGAAATCTGAATCAAAAAACAAACTACAGAAAAAGGAAAAAAAAAAAAAATCTAAAGGAAATATTTAAAAGGAGGAAGAAAATTTCCTACAAGGATTAAGGGAGAGGAAGAACAATGGAATGAAAGTCCAAGTTTGTCTCCGCTTTTTATTTGAGGCAGAAAATATAAAAACATAATAATAATTAAAATAAAACAAAAAATAAAATTAAAAAGAAAAAAAGACCGCACGCCAGCTCAGCCAGCCATCGAGCCGAAGTTCCGATAGTAACGGCGCAAACAGTAACCGGAAAATGGGAGGACGGAAATTGATAGGAGGCTTTTGGAACATTGAGTGAAGTTATTAAGTTTGGAGTGGTTTAGTCTGTACAATTATTTAATCTGTTAAATAATTAGTATTTGGATTGTTGAGTTGTTTAGTAAGGAAGTTTGTGTTTGAGGGCTGTTTAACATAGAGTTTGTGTTTATGTTGGCTTTTTTTTTTTTTTTATATTTAATAATTAGATGAATTTTTCAAAGAATATTTTTTTAGAATTATCCTAATAGAAATTTTTTATTCTTAATTAATTTTATTGTTTTTTTTAATATATAATTTATTAAACACATTTGTTATAATGACTTTTATATATATATATTAATTGCATAACAATGTTTGATGTTCAATGTAAAAAATTGTTGAATTTTTTTTTTTTGTTTTAATTTTAAGTTCAACTTCATTGCATATCTATTGCCTATAGCTTATAGAAATTTAGCATTTTATGGTTAAACTTAGTATCTATTTTAACTTCATTTTTATGGATGGTTTGTTTATCTATGATTTCAAAACCTAACTAGTTTTAAGTAAATTTATTTGTTTATTATCATATGAACTTAAATGATATTTTTATATAAAAAAATTACGACAAAGACAATCATATTTTGCTAAATTTTCTATAGTTTTAACATTATCATTTAAACACAAATTTTAACAATTTGATGTACACGTATTTCATATTTGTAATAGCCACGAATGAAACACACCCTTAGCATCTTTATAGTTAGACTTTGTTTATATTGTAGCTTCATCTTTTTTGGTCTGTTTGTGGGTAGGATTTTGAGTGATTTCAAATTCTAAGGAATTTAAAATTAACTTTGTTGTTTATTATTATATGAAATTGAATAATATTTTTCTGTCAAAAAAAGTTCTTACCAAAATAGTCATATTTTACAAGATTTCCTAGAATTTCGAAGTAAGTTACTTAACATCAGTGTTTAAAATGTCAATGTCGACGGAAATATCGAGGTCTCAATTTGATAGAAATACTGATAAAATATTGATGTCGATGGATAATTCTAAAAAAATTATAAAACAAAAAATTAAAAAAAAAATATATATATATATATATATATATATATATATATATATATATATATATATATAAACATTTTACACGTTTCAAATATGTTAAAATAATTATTATTAACATGGGAGGGAGAGAGAGGAAGATGGAGGGAGAGAAAGAGAGGAAGACAGAGTCCTCGATAAGTGTGTAAACTTTAATAGTGAATACTGTTGAAGTTTGTGTGATAGAATTATTTACCTACTGTGTTGTAAAGTATGTAGGCCAAACAGAGAGTGAGATATTTTAACCCACTTCACCCAACTCCTAGTTGGTGAGCCAAACACCCCAATATTTACGCGTGCAAACGAGTGCACAACTTCGACGTTTTCTAACGTCGTTCACACAGTTTGTTCATGTGAACAAAATGGATTTTAAGTCCTACCCAAATTTTTCTTTTTTAAAAAAAACTATTAAAATTTTTTAACAAAAATATTGATGTATCCTCAAATTATTATTCCAACTAAGTATTTGTAGACGTGGACAATGAATGTATATATGTACAAATTATTATTTGTAAGCATGTCACAAACATTTTCCGTCAGTATAAACAAATATTGTTTTTGGTTGATGGAAAGGTCAAATTTTGTTAATGGCAAGGTTAAATTTCATGTGACAAGTGATATTTAAATGACATGTGTATATATATATATATTTATTTATTTATTTTAATGACACATTAATTTTTTATTAACATATCTTTTAATATTTTTTTTAATAAAATGTTCCGATGGATAATTTTTAATATATACTGAGCATTTTAAAAGTTTAAGAAATAAATTAAAAACTATGAAAAAGATTATGGACAAATTTGCCTTTCCTTAAATAGTCAACTTTTTCTATTAAAAAAAAAGTCAACTTTTTCCATAACAAAAAATTGTTAACTTTTTAGTTTATGTTTTTTTAGTCTCTATGTTTTATTTATTTATTATTATTATTATTATTTATAAAAGTTTGGTTTATATACACACAAAAGAGTACACGTACGTTTAAAAATATAATGATTAGTTTTTTTTTTTTTGAGATATATGATTAAATATCTGACATCAAGAATTTTGTGGTAATTGAGCAATGATTATAAATTTCTTAAATTACAAATTTAGTTATGAACTTTGAGATTTATGTCTATTTAATCTTTAAACTTTTAAAATTATAAATTTAGTTCCTACACTTTCGAATTTTTTAAAATTCACAGATTTACTCAACACAAAATTGAAATTTTAGGGTTCTATTAGACATAATATTCAAATTTATATCTAATAGATTAATCAATTTTAAAAAATTTCTAATTTTTCAGGGACCTATGAAACACAAAATTAAAAGTTCAACGACCAAATAGACACAAACTTCAAAATTGAGGAACTAAACTTGTAATTTAACCTCATATATTTGATTAGGTTTGAGGTTAGATTTCAATGTATTTTTTTTTCTGTTATATTTGTGATTTAAAGAAACTATTATAAAATAAATTATTGAAAGATGGCTGATGAATAGTTTTATGTCACATGAATATATGAAAGAGAAAAGAATTATTAAGGAGCAACACATTGTGTAGACTTATTCAAATTTCTTTTTGTATTAGAGCACTTTATTTGAATAAGTGAAAGTATTATTTGGAGATTATTTTGTGGTATGTTGCCTATTTGTTTTCCACTTAGAAGTTATTGTTATATTTGTGATATTGAGAAAAATCTATAATAGCTTTTTTTATTTGGAGATTGTTTTATAAATATAGTAATTCACCAAACAAGTAGTAAACCAACCTCATCACCACTTATAGAAAGATATTTACACCATTTGCGCTCAATAAGTGACAATATTTTGCTTTCAAATAAATATGGTACACCATTTTTCTTATTAATTTCTTTCCAAACAATCCACAATTTATCATGGGCAAACAAATAAGTTGCTTTCAATATTGGTGTCTACCATTCGCTGAATATGTTTGTAAACCTCATCACCACTTATAAAAAAGACATTAACACTTTTTGCTTTCAATATGTCGCAGTATTGATGATAAGAATTGACATTTCGCTTTCAAATAAATATAGTACACAATTGTTGTTCATTTCTTTTCCAAATAATCCACTGAGATAGAATTACTCATCATAGATTTGCGTAAATTAGGCAAACTGTAGATTCAGATATCTTTAAGATCATAAACTTTCATCACGATGATCACCTACTTAAGCATATCCATATCCTTCAAATTTTCCATTGGCAAATGTTATAGGGTCACAATTTTCTCACTTGAGCTAAGTGTGAATTATAAAATAATAATAATAATGGAATTTCAAGGAAGCCAAGTTTTCCCACCTATGCAAATGAAGGATATCCTCAGTGGCTCTTTCAATAAGAGAGAACAACTTCATGCTCTTAAAGCCACTTGATCTTGCCATGAGATCTTCCTTTTTCCTGCTCTGTTTGAGCCATTGCCAACATTCCTACACATTGCTGATATCGCCAAGTCACTGTTCTTCGCATCGTGTTCGGTTCTTATAAAGATATTCCTCGGCTCCTCCTCCGTTCTCAGCGGTTCGAAACCAGCCTGCAATTCTTCTTCCTCCCTCTGAAGCAAGAAACAGATGTTATAAAGAACTGAAAGCTGTATTTGAATGTAATTGGAAAAGTTAAATGTCTTTTACTATAAGAAGCGAGGATCAGAGTCGTGGTATGTACCGAGATCTCGTTAAGGTCGAAAACCGGGGTCATGTTTCTGTTGGCAGCAACTTCATGTGCTCTGTATACTCTCTCTTTCTGGTCAAAAATAGGAAAAGAATTGTGTATTGCAACTTCCTTCTCGCTGCACATCCTTGATGACTTCTGGTTTATGTGAAAAACCATCCGAGAATTTCGAGAGGTGGCTTCCATCCCATTGAAGAATCCTCTCCTTTGGTTTAAATCTTGAGCCTGAGCAAGGGGTTTCAAAGAAGCTTCTCGTTTTCGAGAACTCTTTTCTTTCTTCGCAATGGGAGATCTGATTTCAAGGTTTCGTGGCAGCTCGAGAGCAACCTTTGGTAGGGAGTTTGCAGGCTGGTTCTTCAAGAATTCATATCTATGCCTCAAAAATCTAAAAGAGTTAAGAAATAAACATGACTCAGTTTACAACATTCACAAAGCCCTGTTAGAAATTCACAAATTAGAGGGGGAGGAGAAGAATCGTGCTAGACTATACCGAACTTCAGCCAAAAGGATCGACTTCTTCCGCTTCGCGATCAGTAATTTCTCCTTCATGGCTTCTGTTTCCTGAAATGAAAATGCTTCCATTGGTCAAGTTCTATATAAAGTTTTTCCACAAGCTATACCCTCATTGTCTTTCCAGTAGGAATTCCATCCACCAACCAAAAGGTAAAATCAACTTGAACCCTTAAATCATGATTGAATGTAGGTGAAAATGCCACAGATTAATATCAAATTAGAGGGAGAATTCTATAACAGAAATAATAATGGATCCCCCCGCAATAGATACTTTCGATATTTATGAATGCTTGGATCATGTTTAACTGCAAGTATCCAAGTCAACTTACACGACACCAACTAATTTCACCTGTCAATTGTCTAACCTTATAACTTTTGGCATGAGGATTACCCATGAATATTGTTATTATCTTGTGTAACTAGCTACATTGATTTAATTACATGACCATAGAAGTGTTTAAATTCTAATATATAACCTGTAGACAAATACTAAAAGCAAAATAGATCGAAACATCCATACTTATATGTGCCTTGACTAATCTACGAGACAACCACCTAACCCTATAACTTTTCGCACAAGAAAACTATGACATGCTTAAGTCGTTTGAATTTACAACTTGTAGACAAATAGACAAATTCAAAAGGCAAAAGAGATTGAAACGTCCCTTTAATATCTATGAGTGTCTAAGTTAGTTTACATGTGCTTTCATCAAATTGATAGGCCAAACATCTAACCCGATAACTTTTACCATAAGATAACCCATAACATATGTTTATTATCTCATGTAACTAGCCACCATGATTTAAATACTAAGGGCAAAAGTTGTGTGTCATAGCATTTATAAGCACCATAAATCAACACAAACATCAAAAGCAATATTTCTTTTGTTCAAAATTTTCTCAGCAACCAAACAGGCAGACAACCAAATACAATCTCAAAACCTTTTGGGGTTCTCTCATGTTAAGATCTTCATCTTTTCTGTAAACCAAATACAAACAAATACAATCTCAAGACTCCCTCTCTAAGACCAAACTCAGCACCCAATCAACAAATAACCAAATCTCCAAAAAGAAAAAAAAAACAACAATAATCAACCCAAGAACTCGTAAACATCAAACAAGTCAATAGAACAGATCAAAACAGGAGAAGATTCACAAGAGAACATATTACGTTCTGCAACTCCTCATAATCCTGCAAGAGCCGGAGATGCTTGATTCCGATCTTCGAGCCTTCAAACAGAGCACACGCCTCAGAATCCACCGCCACCCCTTTTCGAGCCTTCTTCATCCGATTGAAAGGGGAAAAAAAAGGCGATCGCAGAAAGAAGAGGAGACCCAGAAAAGAGAATCAAGAGGAAGAAGGAAAAACAATGGCGGAGAAGAAAAAAGGGGCGAAAAGAATGGAGGGTTTTGGTTTTTGGATGATGAAGGTCTTGACCTAGAAGACAATTAAGAAGAGAAGAGACGCAAAAAGCCCAAATCACTGGAAAATTCAGGGAACTTGTTTTGGAAGAGAGAGAAATGTAGCCATTTTCTCTGTTTGATTTTCGAATTTGTTGGGCATAAAAATTGATTTGGTCCAACTGGGCCATTGAAGAGACGGAGAGTGAAAGGGAGGGGATTCTTGCTGTTGGTGTATTTGATGGGTGGGGGTGAAAAATCTGAGGACAAAATTCAGTGAATTGAGGGAGTTAATTTTTTTTTCTTTTTTTTTGAGAGGGAGGAGAGAGAAATAAAAAGGGGATTGGATTGGATAATGGGAAAAAAGATTTGTTGTTGTTGTTTTGTTTGTTGATGATGCTTTTTCTTTTCTTTTTTTTTTTTTTCTTCTGTGTTCTGTGTTAATGCCGTTCGGTTGCAGATGATGTTGTGGAAAGTGGGTTGCTTGCTTTTAGGCTTTTTTTTGTTCATCCTCTATTAATCAATCCAAAAAGATGCTCTCTTTCTCTTTCTCTTTCTCTCTCTAGTGAAGTTAGTGGACATTTCTTGCAAATTTGCAATCTTCCTCCTCTTTCTTTTTGCAAACTCTCTCTCCCTGTTAAACACATTTCTCTCTTCCCCCCCCCCCCCCCCCCCCCCTCTCTCTCTCTAGTCAAATTAATGGACATTTCTTGCAATATCAATCTCTCTGTCTTATCTCTCTCAATACCCATCTTTCTCCCACTATCTCCGGCCAAAACCCATCTCTCCCTCTCTCTCTCTCTCTCTCAAAATTCATGTCTCTCCCAAAACCCACCTCCCTCTCTCTCTCTCTCTCAGAACCCATCTCTCTCCCTCTCTCAAAATCCATCTCTCTCCCTCTCTCAAAATCCATCTCTCTCCCAAAGCCCACCTTCCCCCTCTCTCTCCCTCTCTCTCCCAAAGCCCTTCTCCCCCCCTCTCTCTCTCAAAACCAACCTCCCTCCCTCTCTCTCCCAAAACCCACCTCCCTCTCTCTGTCCCAAAACCCTCCTCCCTCTCCCTCTCTGAAAACCCATCTCCATCTCTCTCTCTAGTCAAATTAATATACATTTCTTGCAATACCCCTCTTAATCTCCCTCTCTCTCTCTCTAGTCAAATAAAATAAACATTTCTTGCATAACCGAATATGGCATTGTTTACAAAAAAAAAAAAAAAAAAAATTACGGCATTTCCCCCCCTTTAATTTTCTATTTGGGGATTAGGTTTGGAAGTCGTAAGCATTGAAGAAGACAGCGACCGACCACCTCGAATTTGCGTTTAAAAGACTGAGACTAAGCACGGCTGACAATGACATGAATTTCCAACTGGATCATTGTTGCGTCAAAAACATCTCAATCATTTCTTTATTTCTGTTTTTATTGCTATACATCTTTTTTCATATTCTATTTTAGTTTTAACTTCAAGGGTCCATGATGCAGATCTCTTTAATTTTTTTTTTAGTCAAATTAGAACTAAGCTTACACTTTTGATTTCAATGTAGTCTCAATCATTTTAAAAGTATCAACTTCGTCCTAACAATTAGGGTTTAGTTTCAATTTAGGCCTCGTTTACTTCCTTAGGAATGAGCTGGAATCATAATGAAAATCAATCGTAATGAGAATGGACTAGAATGAAAATAGTATTTCTTTTGATGTTGTTTACTTATCTCTAATGAGAATATGCTAGAATCGTAATAAGAACCTCATTATTAGTGTTTACTTCCATCTAAAATGGGCCAGAATGCCCTTTTAAGTATCATAGAGATAGTAATCAAAAGTATAAATTTCATTAATGAGAATAATTCCTTTTTCTCATCTTCCTCTCTCAACTGCCCTATAGATGGCAGAGGGGGTAGAGTCTTTGTTAGGGACAACCGACCATTCACATATCTCCACAATGGTATGATATTGTCCACTTTGGCCTCATACCAATGGAGATAATGTCCCTCACTTATAAACCCATGATCTTCCCCTTATCTAGCCGATGTGGGACTTTGGTCGCACTCCCAACAGTCTTCACTTGAAATTTCAATGGGTATAGAAAAGGAAAGCGAATAAGTTGATGAAAAAGAAGAAGAAGAAAAGTTAAAGGCAATCTACAATGTCCTCATCAAAAGATTCTTCTGATGTTGTTATTGTGCACATAGGGATTAGCACACTTGAATTTTCAAAGTTGTAGTCCAAATGTTCCCCAGGAAGTTGAAGAATTCATCACTGGATGACATTTTCTAGATGGAATGAAAACAGATAAAAGCATAAGAAAAACATAAGGATTTTGAATGAAACTTGAGAAAGCTCACTGGCAGTGTGGGTTCAATTGGATGGTAGGGAAGAAGTTTAAAAAGGGGCTTGGTGAGGCTTGAACCGATAGCGAGAATTAATGGTAACCCATGGTGATTAGATGTGTCACCATGCCCATGATTGCAAAGTAATTCAACTTCGGAGAGCAAGAGGGAAATGGAGAGGGAGAGAGAGAGAGAGGGAGACAAAAAAATAATAACAATAAAATTTGAGTGAGGTTAAAGGAGAGAGAAAGGGCAAACGGTAAGTGTAAAGTAAACAAAAAAATATGGCATGGATCCCAAGTAATCAAGGAATGAGAATAAAATTCATGACCTATTTGGAGGGATGAGGAAATTTTTGGTAAACACCATGAAAGGGAATGAAGTGGATCCCACAATTTGTTATTCTCACTTCTTGATTACAATTAGGAGACAGAGCCTTAATACATTATAATATGGTTAGAATGTTTTCTATTCTTTACTCAATATTAAACTCTTATACAATTGTCACGTATTATAAAACATGTCACATATTCAATATAGTAATGTGAGATTTAACTAAATCATAAGAACCAAAAAAGTAAATTTTTAAATCATGAAGTCAAAATTGAAATGAAATCCAAATCGTAGAGACCAAATTAAAACATTAAAATTATATAGACTAAATTAAGATAGTTTCGAAGCTTAAAGACAAACAAAAAGAATGAGTTTTACAACATTTTGTTAATGTTTCATTTTGGCTTCAAATACTATTAGTTTTAAAGATGTACTCCACCCATCCCATCAATTTTTTTGGACCAATTACTCTTATTTCCACTAGATGATCTTGTTCGGAATCTTTGGATCAGCCGACACCTTCGTAAATATGACATTTAAATTTCATAGATTAAATAGACATAACGTTCAAAAATCAACTTTATAAATGGACATTATTATTATTTACATTTGAGATTAAATAAAAATGAGTTTTCCAAGATTCAACTAAGTATATCAGTGAAACTTTTAGCCTACTTACCTACTCATGCAGAAACAAATTCAATCTCCAAGTTATTGTTATCAACTCGTCTCAAGTGTCTTAACTACCCATTGTACTACTCTCATGTTGATTTACATTATGAGAGTATTTATTACCTACTTTCTTTTTTTTTTTGAGTTTAACTAGGTGGAGAGATTTAAAGTTCTGATCTCTTAGCTAAGCTCACTTTGGCGTATTTATTACATACTTGAACCTTTGACTTGAGAAAGGAACTATCCGAACAACCTAGGAAAATCAACAAAATAATAATAATAATTTTCCTTCAAGAAAAGAAATAGTGTGAATATGTTTACCAAATTTTATGCTTCTTATAGGCAAGTTTCGAAATGTCGATGTCGATGTCTAAATTTTATGGAAATGTCAATGGAAATTTCGGAAAAATTTACGAAAATTGTGGAAATTGATGGAAATTGTTTGAATTAGCCAATGAAACTTTGATTGTGGCTTAATTAGACTATAATTGACTATCTTTAAGCATCACATCTAAAAACTAAGATAATATTTAGATATAAATATCGATTGAAATGTCGATGCCAGCAGGAATTTGAAAAAAAAATAGAAATTGATTAAAATTATTTGAAGTATTTCATGAAACTTTAATTATGACTTAATTATATTTATACCATAATTGATTTATTTTAACATCATATAATATATCTAAAATATATGTAATATTTATATTTAATGAGACTTTAATTATGATGATTTAATCAAACTATAAATATAATTAACCATTCCTAAATCCTAATTGACTATATAAAATAATATGAAATAATGGTAATTAGAGAAGATATGACATATTTGTATGTGACAAAGTAATTGTGAGGTAAGAATATTTGTATGTGACAAAAAAAATATAGAAATTGATTAAAATTATTTGGAGTGTGTAAGTATGTCAGAGTGTGTAAGTAAGTTGAAGTGAAGTTGGAGTGTGTAAGTTGAAGTGAAGTTGGAGTGTGTAAGTAAGGTAAGGTATCAGAAAATCAGACTTAAAAAAAAAAAAAAACGAAATGTCGTCGACATCTCGAAATGTCGAGATGTCGACGACATGTCGACGAAATGGGGTGAAAAACGAACTTCCCCCCACTGACATGTCAAGGGGCTCGACATGTCGAAATGTCGAGTGAAATTTTAAACACTGCTTATAGGGACTACTAAAATGGAACAAGTCCCAAAGTACAAAGACCAAAATGATATTTTAATTCAAAATTAATTAATTACAAACTATAAACTACAAACATATGTATCGACCTTCTCAGTTCATACTACTAAAAAACCATTTTCAAAACCAAAAACAGGAATCACGATTTACATGATGGACAAACCACAAAAACAAGGTACATATAGAGCATGTTTGGGAGTGATTTTGGAATGTCCAAAATCACTTTTGACATGCCCAAAATCAATTCTCCTTCAAAATTGTGATGTTTGGTAATGATAAGAAAGTGATTTTAGAAACATCCAAAATCACTTCAAGTGATTCCCGATCAATCACTTGGGAAGTGATTTCCAAATGATTTTGTCTTTAAAATGACTATTATTTCATATTTTAAAAACATCTTACTTTTTGTGACGGTTAAAAACCGTCATTTTTAAAAAAAAAAAAAAATTCATTAATTTCCATAAAAAAACACATGTATTCTCAAAACTGTCACCATTGAGATCATCCATAATTATTTTAAAAATGTCAATTTTTCTCTCTCTAAAATTTTTATAATGTCTATCTCTTACTTCATTCTCTTTTTAACATTTTTATTCATTTTCTCACTTTTTTTTTCTCCAATGGTTTTAACTCTCTCAAACTTTTTTTATCTCTAAATTTTTTCGTTCATTTCTTTATAATTTTTGTATCTCTTTAAGTTTTTTCTATCTAATCTTTTAGATCTTGCTATAACTTTTTGCTCTTGAATTTTTTTGTCCCCGACTTTAAACTTTTTTTTTCTCATTAAAGTTTTTATCCCTAAAATTTTTATCATTCTTTTCAAATTTTTTTTGTATATCTCTCTAAATTTATTTCTCTATCTTTTGATTTTTTTGCTCTCTATTAATTTTCTCTCTCTAAATTTTTTGTCCATCTCATTTTTTTCTCTTTGGAACTTTAATTTTCTCTAGCTTTATTTTCTCTCTTAATTTTTTAGTTCTCTTGGTATAACTTTTGTATACTGCCTTTTTTTTCTTCTTTTTTTTTTTTTTTTTTTTTTTTTAAATTTCAAATGTAATACTCTTTTTAGTAATTTGATGATTCTAAAACCACCTTTGAAAATAAATCTTAATCGTTTTAAAAAATACTTTTAATTAAATTTAAATCACTTTTACAAGAGTGGAACCCAACATTAAAATGATTTATAACTAAAATTTTTACAAAGTTAATTATAATTAAATTACTTAGCTTAAAACACTTATTTTAAAGTCACTCTAAAAAATGCCCTTAATTATTGAAAATCACTTTTAATTGTATGAAAATCACTATTAAAAGTATAGAACCAAACATTAAAATGATTATATGAAAATCACTTTTCATAAATCAATTATAAACAAATCCATTGTGCTAAAATCACTATTTCTAAAATCATTCCCAAACATGTCGACTTTCCCTGCCTATTTCAAAAAAAAAAAAAAAAAAAAAACTTTCCCTACCATATGCAGTCTCTATTTGCCTGCTCACTCTTTAAATCATTAAAAATAATTTGATTTAAAAATAATTTACATGGCTAACCCAACCACTCTAATTTGTACAAAGCCAGTTAGTTTTTGGTAGTATGGCCATATTTAGCCAACAAGCCTCTTTCTCAGAGAGAGAGAGCCAAGTAAATGAGTAAAATGAGAATATATTTTACTAAATAAACGGATAAATTACTCGAGACTCTAAGCCTTTCGAGAATAAGGTGAAACTACATAGTCGAACAAACGCCATGAAAATTTTGAAAAGTACTCCCGATTAGCTTCACCATTCTAAAAATCATTCTGATTAACTTCACCATTCTAAAAGTCATTCTAAACTCTCCTACCTTAGATTTTATAGCTCTTATCTATTTTATTGACACATTTGAAAGAACATCGGAAACAACACCCCCCCCTCCCCCCCCACTGACCTTTTTTAATCAGCCGAATCACCAGGCGACACCTGTCGTTGACTGTTGCTCTTCTGTCCAGTATCTACATCAGGATTCTCAGCTTTCTTCTTCTTGAAGACTGGCCTGGTGCTTCTTCCCATTCAGATGAGCAAACATCACCTCTGTAGCATATGCACCAACTTTGCACTTTTCACACCAAAACTTAAACTTCTTTTTCCCCATAGAAATGTCCTCAGTCATCAAGTTTTGCTCAAACACTATCTGTTTCTGCTGCTGCTTATCCTCCTCTTTGCTACCTAATTCCAGAAAGTTTGGAATTATTGTGTTCAGGTCAAAACTACCTTCAGTTTTCTCACATTCTTCAACTTTTGACTCCTTTTCTCCTGCACCTGCAGAGCCAGACGTCTCGATGACTTCGAGTAGCTTTCTCCTTTTGTTTGGTAATGGCTCGGGAGCAGCCTGGGAAAAGTTGCTCGCCTTTTGAGCCCTCAGACCTTCTTCTTTGCGCTTGTGCTTCTTGCCATGAAGGTGTTGATTGAATGTCCTTTCGCTCGACACGGAAACTTGACACAATGCACAACTCCACTCGTCCTTGGGATTTTTCTTCACACCAAATGGTTGGATGTCATTGGTGGACGTCGATGGCATCTCGGCCTTTCGCTTTTCTCTAAATACATTCGGGTCGGGTTTTTCCTGCAGCAACATTCTCAAATCCATAAGGAATGAACTCTTCTAAAATTCTAATCCCTGGTTGTTAAGTAGCATAGCATTTTTTCAGGTGAATGCAGAAGAATATTTTTGCAACATGACCTTACAAAATCATGAATGGAATGAAATGAAGCAATTAGAAAGACAGCTTTAACACACTCACACACACACTTCATACAAATAGCATATATTTTGTATGTATAAACCATCAAACTTTAGAGCGGTAAAATTTCACCAAAATGAAGAAATCAAGATCAGATTGTAAAACCCTCTGACTTCAAGGAAGTCAGTTCACCCACACAAAAAATGTTGTGTAATATATTTTTAAATTCTAAATAATGCCATTATTGAATTGTAATTTCCTAGAATTCCAATCATGCTTTGATAATAGAAAACTGACCATCACTCATACAAATATAATGGGTACATTTGAGAATGGAAAACTATGTTTTTTCAATTTTAAGTTTAAAGAAAAGTTTATGGTTTTTTTATAATGATTGTGATCAAATATCAAATAAGCATTTTCAGAAGTTTGGTTCCTTACCTTCTAATAATATTAGCCTTTAAATTTTTACCCAAAATTGACAACCTTTAGAATCTTAATTCTGTCCGCCAGTTTTCATTAAATTTCACATGTTTTTCACTATGATAAAAATATTAATTTTAATTTATTAAAAATAAAAATTAGATAAAAGCTCAAATCAAACTATCAAAATGTAAGAGATTTACGAAACGATTTGTCAATCAGTATTAGTTTAGAAAACTGTGATTAAATGATTGGTAAATTCAAGTCATTGTGTAGATTGAAATCCTTAGTCACAAATTCATGATTATCATAAGAATAACCACCTAATTTTCTTTATAATAAAAAGGCTGAAGTTCAAAATGAAAAAATAAAAATTAAGGGACCAAAACCATAATTAAATCTAAAAATATATTTAAATCCCATTTCAATGCTTAAAAATTAGTCTTTTGAACTGTTCAGGAAAAAAAATCATATTAGTCATTGCAGTTAATTCTTCAGATAAACTACTCAGCTAAAATCTAACAAACACATCATATTAATTAATATGATCAATAAATGTCTACATAAACACAATATATTAATTTGTTTGCACTTTTTGCTTTCAATATGTCGCAATATTGATGATAAGAATTGACATTTCGCTTTCAGATAAATATAGTACACAATTGTTGTTCATCTCTTTTCCAAATAATCCACTTAGATAGAATTACTCATCATAGATTTGCCCAAGTTAGGCAAACTATAAATTTAGATATCTTTAAGATCACAAACTTTCATAACGATGATCGCCTACTTGGGACATATCCATATCCTTCAAATTTTCCATTGCCAAATGACAATTTTCTCACTTGAGCTAAGTGTGAATTATAAAACAATAATAATAATGGAATTTCAAGGAAACCAAGTTTTCCCACCTATGCAAATGAAGGATATCCTCATTGGCTCTTTCAATAAGAGTTGAACAGCTTCATGCTCTTAAAGCCACTCGATCTTGCCATGAGATCTTCCTTCTTCCTGCTCTGTTTGAGCCATTGCCAACATTCCTACACATTGATGATATTGCCAAGTCACTGTTCTTCGCATTGTGTTCAGTTCTTATAAAGATATTTTTCGGCTCCTCCTCCGTTTTCAGCAGTTCGAAACCAGCCTGTAATTCTTCTTCCTCCCTCTGAAGCAAGAAACAGATGTTATAAAAGTTAAATGTCTTTTACTATAAGAAGCGAGAATCAGAGTCGTGGTATGTACTGAGATCTCGTTAAGGTCGAAAACCGGGGTCATGTTTCTGTTGGCAGCAACTTCATGTGCTCTGTATACTCTCTCTTTCTGGTCAAAAATAGGTAAAGAATTGTGTATTGCAACTTCCTTCTCGCTGCACATCCTTGATGACTTCCGGTTTATGTGAAAAACCAACCGAGAATTTCGAGAGGTGGCTTCCATCCCATTGTAGAATCCTCTTCTTTGGTTTAAATCTTGAGCCTGAGCAAGGGGTTTCAAAGAAGCTTCTCGTTTTCGAGAACTCTTTTCTTTCTTCGTGATGGGAGGTCTGATTTCAAGGTTTCGTGGCAGCTCAAGAGCAACCTTTGGTAGGGTGTTTGCAGGCTGGTTCTTCAAGAATTCATATCTATGCATCAAAAATCTAAAAGAGTTGAGAAATAAACATGACTCAGTTTACAACATTCACAAAGCCCTGTTAGAAATTCACAAATTAGAGGGGGCGGAGAAGAATCGTGCTAGACTATACCGAACTTCAGCCAAAAGGATCGACTTCTTCCGCTTCGCGATCAGTAATTTCTCCTTCATGGCTTCTGTTTCCTGAAATGAAAATGCTTCCATTGGTCAAGTTCTATATAAAGTTTTTCCACAACCTATACCCTCATTGTCTCTCCAGTAGGAATTCCATCCACCAACCAAAAGGTAAAATCAACTTGAACTGATTGAATGTAGGTGAAAATGCCACAGATTAATATTAAATCAGAGGGAGAATTCTATAACACTAATAATAATGGACCCCCCCCCCCCCCCCCCCCCCCCCCCCCAATAGATACTTTCAATATTCATGAGTGCTCGAATCGTGTTTATGACAATATTTATGATAACTGCGAGTATTCAAGTCAACTTACACGACACTAACTAATTTCACCCGTCAATTGTCTAACCTTATAACTTTTGGCATGAGGATTACCCATGAACATTGTCATTATCTTGTGTAACTAGCTACATTGATTTAAACACATGACCATAGAAGTGTTTAAATTCTAATTTATAACCTGTAGACAAATACTAAAAGCAAAATAGATCGAAACATCCATATTTATCTGTGTCTTGACTAATCTATGAGACAACTACCTAACCCTATAACTTTTCGCACAAGAAAACTATGACATGCTTAAGTCGTTTGAATTTACAACTTGTAGACAAATTCAAAAGGCAAAAGATATTGAAATGTCCCTTTAATATCTATGAGTGTCTAAGTTAGCTTACATGTGCTTTCGTCAAATTGATAGGTCAAACATCTAACCCAATAACTTTTATCATAAGATAACCCATAACATATGTTTTTTATCTCATGTAAGTAGCCACCATGATTTAAATACTAAGGGCAAAAGAGATTGAAACATCCCTATAATGAAAAAATCCCAACATTGATTTAAACACATGACCATAGAAGTGTTTAAATTCTAATTTATAACCTGTAGACAAATACTAAAAGCAAAATAGATCTAAACATCCATACTTATCTGTGTCTTGACTAATCTATGAGACAACTACCTAACCCTATAACTTTTTGCACAAGAAAACTATGACATGCTTAAGTCGTTTGAATTTACAACTTGTAGACAAATTCAAAAGGCAAAAGAGATTGAAATGTCCCTTTAATATCTATGAGTGTCTAAGTTAGCTTACATGTGCTTTCATCAAATTGATAGGTCAAACATCTAACCCAATAACTTTTACCATAAGATAACCCATAACATATGTTTATTATCTCATGTAACTAGCCACCATGATTTATATACTAAGGGCAAAAGAGATTGAAACATCCCTATAATGAAAAAATCCCCCCCCCCCAAAAGAAAAAAAAAAAAAAACACATACACATACACACAAAAATTTGTCTGGGTCATAGCATTTATAAGCACCATAAATCAACACAAACATCAAAAGCAATATTTCTTTCGTTCAAAATTTTCTCAGCAACCAAACAGACAGCCAAATACAATCTCAAAACCTTTGGGGGCTCTCTCATGTGAAGATCTTCATCTTTTCTGTAAACCAAATACAAACAAATACAATCTCAAAACTCCCACTTTAAGACCAAACTCAGCACCCAATCAACAAATAACCAAATCTCCAAAAAGAAAAAAACAACAATAATCAATCCAAGAACTCGTAAACATCAAAAAAGTCAATGGAACAGATCAAAACAAGAGAAGATTCACAAAAGAACATATTACGTTCTGCAACTCCTCGTAATCCTGCAAGAGCCGGCGATGCTTGATTCCGATCTTCGAGCCCTCAAACAGAGCACACGCCTCAGAATCCACCGCCACCCCTTTTCGAGCCTTCTTCATCCGATTGAAAGGGGAAAAAAAGGGCGATCGCAGAAAGAAGAGGAGACCCAGAAAAGTGAATCAAGAGGAAGAAGGAAAAACAATGGCGGAGAAGAAAAAAGGGGCTAAAAGAATGGAGGGTTTTGGTTTTGGATGATGAAGGTCTTGACGTAGAAGACAACTAAGAAGAGAAGAGACGCAAAAAGCCCAAATTACTGGAGAATTCAGGGAACTTGTTCTGGAAGAGAGAGAAATGTAGCTTGTAGCCATTTTCTCTGTTTGATTTTCGAATTTGTTGGGCATAAAAATTGGTTTGGTCCAACTGGGCCATTGTCGATGGAGAGAGAAAGGGAAGGGGATTCTTGTTGTTGGTGCATTTGATGGGTGGGGGTGAAAATCTGAGTACAACATTCAGTGAATTGAGGGAGTGAATTTTTTTTTCTTTTGGTGAGGGAAGAGAGAGAAAGAGAAAGGGGATTGGATTGGATAAGGGGAAAAAGGATTTGTTGTTGTTGTTTTGTTTGTCGACGATGCTTTTTTCCTTTTTTTCCTTCTGTGTTCTGTGTTAATGCTGTTTGGTTGCAGATGATGTTGCGGAAAATGGGTTGCTTGCTTTTAGGCTTTTTTTTGTTCATCCTCTATAAATCAATCCAAAAAGATGCTCTCTCTCTCTCTCTGTCTCTCCCTAGTGAAGTTAGTGGGTTTCTTGCAATACCAATCTCTGTGTCTCATCTCTCTCAAAACCCATCTTTCTCCCTCTCTCTCCCCCAAAACCCACCTCCCTCTCTCTCTCAAAATCCATCTCTCTCCCAAAGCCCACCCCCTCTGTCTCGAAATCTATCTCTCTCCCTCTCTCTTCCAAAGCCCTCCTCCCCCTTTCTCTCTCAAAACCTATCTCTCTCCCCCTCTCTCCCAAAACCCTCCTCCCCCTCTCTCTCTCTAAACCCATCTCTCTCACTCTCTCCCAAAACCCACCTCCACCCTCTCTCGCAAAACCCATGTCTCTCCCTCTCCCTCTCTCTCTCTCCCAAACCCCTCCTCCCCCACTCTCTCCCTGTCTCTCCCAAACCCCACCTCCCTCTCCCTCTTTCAAAACCCATCTCTCTCCCTGTCTCTCCCAAACCCCACCTCCCTCTCCCTCTTTCAAAACCCATCTCTCTCCCTCTCTCTCCCAAACCCCTCCTCCCCCACTTTCTCTCAAAACCCATCTCTCTCCCTCTCTCCCAAACCCCACCTCCCTCTCCCTCTTTCAAAACCCATCTCTCTCTCTCTCTCTCCCAAACCCCTCCTCCCCCTCTCCCTCTGAAAACCCCTCTCTCTCCCTCTCTCTCCCAAACCCCACCTCCCTCTCCCTCTTTCAAAACCCATCTCTCTCCCTCTCTCTCCCAA
Source organism: Trichosanthes truncata (assembly GCA_033996785.1). NCBI lineage: Eukaryota > Viridiplantae > Streptophyta > Magnoliopsida > Cucurbitales > Cucurbitaceae > Trichosanthes > Trichosanthes truncata. The sequence goes on along the minus strand of JAWPNB010000004.1, from coordinate 36,188,559 downwards.
ACCCCACCTCCCTCTCCCTCTTTCAAAACCCATCTGTCTCCCTATCTCTCCCAAAACCAACCTCACTCCCTCTCTGTCAAAACCCATCTCTCTCCCTCTCCCTCCCAACATCTCTCTCCCTCTTTCTCCCAAACCCCACCTCCCTCTCCCTCTCTCAAAACCCATCTCTCTCCCTCTCTCTCCCAAAACCAACCTCACTCCCTCTCTCTCAAAACCCATCTCTCTCCCTCTCCCTCCCAAAACCAACCTCACTCCCTCTCTCTCAAAACCCATCTCTCTCCCTCTCCTTCCCAAAACCCCCCTCCCTCTCTCTCTCTCAAAATCCATCTCTCTCCCTCTCTCTCCCAAAACCCTCCTCCCTCTCCCTCTCTCAAAACCCATCTCTCTCCCTCTCTCTCCCAAAACCAACCTCACTCCCTCTCTCTCAAAACCCATCTCTCTCCCTCTCCCTCCCAAAACCAACCTCACTCCCTCTCTCTCAAAACCCATCTCTCTCCCTCTCTCTCCCAAACCCCACCTCCCTCTCCCTCTCTCAAAACCGATCTCTCTCCCTCTCCCTCCCAAAACCAACCTCACTCCCTCTCTCTCAAAACCCATCTCTCTCCCCCTCCCTCCCAAAACCAACCTCACTCCCTCTCTCTCAAAACCCATCTCTCTCCCTCTCCCTCCCAAAACCAACCTCACTCCCTCTCTCTCAAAACCCATCTCTCTCCCTCTCCTTCCCAAAACCCGCCTCCCTCTCTCTCTCTCAAAATCCATCTCTCTCCCTCTCTCTCCCAAAACCCTCCTCCCTCTCCGTCTCTCAAAACTCGTCTCTCCCTCTCCCTCTCTCTATCTGAAAACCCTTCTCTCTCTCTCTCTGCCGGTCTCTAAAAACCCATCTCCATCTCTCTCTCTAGTCAAATTAATACACATTTCTTGCAATACGATTCTTAATGTTTCCCTCTCCCTCTCCCTCTCGTCAAATAAAATAAACATTTCATGCATAACCCAACATGGCATTGTTTACAAAAAAAAATTATGGCATTTTCCCCCCTTCAATTTTCTATTTGGGGATTAGGTTTGGAAGTCGTAAGCTTTGAAGGAGACAGCGACCCACCACCTCCTGAGACTAAACACGGCGGACAATGACATGAATTTCCAACTGGATCATTGTTGCGTCAAAAACATCTCAATCATTTCTTTATTTCTGTTTTTATTGCTATAAATCTTTTCATATTCTATTTTAGTTTTAACTTCAAAGGTCCATGATGCAGATCTCTAGCCTCTCTTTAATTTTTTAGTCAAAATTAGAACTAAGCTTACACTGTGATTTCAATTTAGTCTCAATAATTTTAAAAATATCAACTTCGTCGTAATAATTAAGGTTTAGTTTCAATTTAGGCCCTGTTTACCTCTCTAAGAATGAGTTGGAATTGTAATGAAAATCAATCATAATGGGAATGGACTGGAATGAAAATGGTATTCCTTTTGATGTTGTTTACTTATCCATAATGAGAATGAGTTGGAATCGTAATCAGAACCCCATTAGTAGTGTTTACTTCCATTTGGAATGGGATGCCCTTTGAAACAGATTTTAGCGATAGTTCGTGACATAGCGATAGCAATAGCGGTAGTGGTAATCACAACGAGAGTGATAGTGGTAGAGAGAGTCCTAGAGTAAGAGCATGAAAGATTTTAACAATACTTAATGAAATTTTATGCTCTCTTTATCTCTGTGTTACAATTGAGAGCGATTGCGATAGTCCTAGAGCAAGAGCGTGCACAAAGACAACATTCAAGCATCTTTCATAATTTTGTTCTTTTAGGCATCTTATTCCAATTGTAACATAGAGATAAAGAGAGCATAAAATTATAGACAGTAACATAGAAATAGTAATCAAAAGTATAAATTTCATTAAGTAATCAAAAGTATAAATTTCATTAATGAGAATATTTTTAACAAAGGGCAGAGCGGGAGGGGGGAGGACTACACAGTAGAGTTCGAATCATAAGGGTGGGCTCCAGAGGTTGAGAAATCTCTCCTCTTTCTTTTCTTTTCTTCACTTGGCCCAACAGGAGATTTGTCTTCCTTCTTCTCATCTTCCTTTCTTGGTTGCCCTATAGATGGCAGAGAGGCCTCAATCACAGTGGGGGCAGTCTTCGCTTGAAATTTCAATGCGTACAGAGAGAGGAAAAGCGAAGAAGTCGACGAAGAAGAAGAAGAAAAGTTAGGGCGATCTACAATGTCCTCATCAGAAGATTTTTCTCATGTCGTTATTGTACGCTTAAGGGTCGACACACTTGAATTTTTAAAGTTGAAGTCCAAAGGTTCCCTAGGGAAGTTGAAAAATTTATCACCGAATGACATTTTCTAGGCGAAATGAAATTAGATAATAAGCATAAGAAAAACAGAAGGAATTTGAAGGAAACTTGAGAAAGCTCGCGAGTGGTGTGGGTTCAATTGGATGATAGGGAAGAAGTATAAGAAGGGGCTGGGGGAGGCTTGAATCGATAGCGAGAATGAGGGAGACAAAAAAATAATAATAATAAAATTTGAGGAGGTTAAAGGAGAGAGAAAGGGCCAATGGTGTAAAGTAAACAAAAAGAAATATAGCATGAGTCCCATGTAATCAAGGAATGAGAATGGAATTCATGGCCTATTTGGAGGAATGAGGAAGCTTTTGGTAAACACCATGAAAGGGAGTGAAGTGGATCTCACAATTTTTTATTCTCATTTTTTTATTACGATTGCAAAGTTATAATTTGGTTAGAATTTTTTCTATTCTTTACTCAATATTAAACTCTTATACAATTGTCATGTATTATAAAACATGTCACATATTCAATATAGTAACATTTTTTTAATGACATGAATAATTTGTGAGATTTAACTAAATCATAAGAACTAAAAAACAAGTTTTTAAATCATGAAGTGAAAATTGAAATTAAATCCAATTTGTAGAGATCAAATTAAAACATTAAAATTATATAGACTAAATTAAGATAGTTTCAAAGCTTAAAGACAAACAAAAAGAATGATTTGTACAACATTTTGTTAATATTACGTTTTGGCTTCAAATACTATTAGTTTTCCCATCAATTTTTTTGGACCAATTACTCTTCTTTCCACTAGATGACTTACTCTCTTGCTTGGAATCTTTGGATCAGCAACCCCTTCGTAAATATGACATTTAAATTTCATAACGTTCAAAAATTAACTTTATAAATGGACATTATTATTATTATTATTATTATTTACCTTTGAGATTAAATACAAATGAATTTTGCAAGATTCAACTACGTGTATCAGTGAGACTTTTAGCCTACTTACCTACTTATGCATAAACAAATTCAGTCTCCAAGTTATTGTTATCAACTCGTCTCAAGTGTCTTAACTGCCCATTGCTTCTATTTTTACTGGGACAAAGAGAGGCTATAGGGCTCTTTGAAGGGGCCATCTCTAGAAAAGAAACTGAGCTGGCTGCGATCGAGAGAGAAAAAAGGCGAGTGGCAGAAAGATTGGATTCGGGCTGAGCGTGAGCTTGAAACCCTGAAGGAAGAAGAGGAAAGGCATTGGAAGATCAGACCTCGAGAAGACTGGCTTAGATGGGGGATCGTAACACAAAATGGTTCCACCACAAAGCCTCTCATAGGAGGAATTTAAATAGGATAGTGGGCATGTTTGATGATTTTGGGTGCTGGCACGAGGAGGATTTAGCCATCAGTTCTTTGGCTATGGGCTTTTTTATGAACCTCTTCTCTTCTTCCAAACCAAAATCGGAAGATATTTGGAAAATCACTAGTTGTGTGGAGGAAAGAGTGTCGGAAGCCCATGGCAGGAAATGGAAGTCGTGTTGAAAGATATGCATCCCACAAAGGCTCCAGGGTCGGATGGCATGCATGCCCTCTTCTATCAAAGGTATGGAACATCGTTGGGGATGAAACGGTGAAGATTTGTTTGAAAATGCTAAACGACGGAGAGAGGCTGGGGTCTTTAAACCACACTTTGATATCTCTCATTCCGAAGTCTAAGAATCCTTCCCAAATGTCAAGTTTTAGGTCTATCAGTCTTTGCAACGTGATTTACAAGTTGATTGCTAAAGCAATGGCAAATCGTCTGAAGAAGGTGCTCGATGATATTATTTCCCCTTCCCAATCAACTTTTGTCCCGGGTCGCCATATCACCGACACCGCTCTAATTGGGTTCGAATGCTTCCACACCCTCAATTGCAAAAAGAATGGTAAAACATGCTGGGTAGCTCTGAAGACTGACATCAGCAAGGCCTATGACCGGATGTAATCAAGCTATCTTCGAGAGATTATGGCGCGTCTCGGGTTTAGGCAACAGTGGATTTCTTTAATTATGAATTGTGTTGAATCGGTCAGCTTCGCAGTCATTGTCAATGGAATGCCCAGATCAAATTTCAAGCCTTCCAGAGGTCTCAGGTAGGGAGACCCTCTATCACCATACCTTTTCTTGCTATGCGCGGAAGGGCTATCGGCCCGTCTTGACAGGGAAGTTCTTTGTACCCGTATTTCAGGTTTTCAAATTTCTCAATCCTGCCCAGTTATTTCTGATATCTTTTTTGCTGACGATAGCATTTTCTTTTTCAAGGATACTGTGCAGGAATGTCGAGCAATTCAAGGGGTGCTGAAAGAATATGAAGAGGCATCGGGCCAAATGATCAATAGGGAGAAATTTTTGTTCATGACAAGCAGGAACGTGGGCCAAAACAAGATTAATGAGTTAAGGGCTAGGCTCGAATTCAACTATGTGAAGTGTTTTTGGGCTCTATCTTGGTCTCCCCTCACAAAATTCTCGAAACAAGAAGAAGGTGTTTCATGAAGTAAAGAACGGGGTTTGGAAAGTCCTTCAGGGCTGAAAGGATAAGTTGTTTTCCGCAGGCGGGAAGAAAGTTCTCCTAAAGGTCGTTGTTCAAGCTATCCCCGGATACACAATGGGTTGTTTAAAACTTCCTGAAGGTCTCTGCAAGGATTTGGATGCTATATGTGGTAGGTTTTGGTGGGGCTCTGCAGAGGGCAAAAAAAAAAATTCATTGGAGGAGTTAGAAACGTCTCTGCATCGGGGAAAAAGGAAGGGGGGATGGGTTTCAGAGACTTCAAGCTTTTTAACCAAGCTATGTTGGCGAAGCATAGTTGGCATTTGGTGAGAAATCCGTCCAGCCTCTTAGCTAGAGTCCTTAAAGGGAGGTATTTCAAAAATGGTGACTTTCTTCAAGCGGGTCTTGGCTCAAACCCCTCACTCTCTTGGAAAAGCATTCTCTGGGGGCGGGAGTTGTTTCAGAAAGGGTATAGGTGGTGGGTGGGAAATGGGCAACGCATTTATATCGAGGAAGACCCTAGGGTGCCAAATGATGGAAACTTTAAACCAAGTGTGACTTCGGAGCCTTTTAAGTTTCAGAGAGTGGTTGACCTCATAAAGGAAGGCGGCGAGTGGGACGAGGACACAATTAAAGGTGTTTTCCTTCCCCACGATGCAGATGACATTTTGAATATTTCGTTGAGTGGCTGGGGTAAAGAGGACGAGATCCTTTGGAATTTTGATAAAAAAAGAAAGTTCACAGTTAAAAGTGTCTATCGTCTAGCCTTCGATCTAGCTCTTTCTTGATCTTCGCCCCAGTCGAATAGAAGAGAGCTGAACGAACTCTAGAAAGCCCTCTGGGGGTCGGAGGTGATGCCAAGGATAAAAATCGCAGTCTGGAGGATTTTGAACGATATCATTCCGACGACTACCAACCTGGCTAAGAAAGGAATTGTATCTAACCCAATTTGTTTTTTCTGCAGGTCTTTTGAGGAAACAACTTGTCATCTGATGTGGGAGTGCAGGTATGCGAAACATCTGTGGAATCGATTTTTCCCTTCTTATGTTAGCTCTTTTTCTGTGGGCAGGGATAGGTGGTCCCTTCTGGATCACTAGGACAGCTTAAGACGAACAATGCTGAAGGAGGGACTAGAGGGTCCAGTGATCCTGATGTGGAACATCTGGCAAAGAATGAACCAAATCCGTTTCGGGAAAGAGTCTGTAGATCTAAAGTCGTTGGAGTTATCAACTGAAAGACTTCTCAATCTGCACTTGAAGGAGTGGAGGCTGAGTTCGAGTCCGCTTGAAAAAACACCTTGCCTTTGTTTGGCCGAGCGCCGTTGGACCCCCCCCCCCCCAAAGTAGGGTGTTGGAAGCTGAACATGGACGCTGCCTAGTCAAATAACCTCATCAAGGGTGGCACGGGGTGGGTTGTCAGAGATGAGAGTAGTCGCCCTATCATCGATGGGATGAATTTTGTCTCCCGCAAGTGGTCGGTTAAGTTGCTTGAGGCCAAAGCAGTGGTGGATGGGCTTAAGCAAGTTGCATTTCATTGGAAGGGTCAAAATCCCCCTCTAGTTGTGGAGTAGTCGAACTCCCTAGAAGTGATAAACCTCTTGACTCGCTCTAGCTCGAATTTGTCGGAGGTTAGTGTTTTTATTGAAGAAGCTCTTCATCTAGCTTCGTTTGCAAATACTTGTAATTTTTGTTATATTCTTAGAGAGGAGAACAAAATCGTCCACAATCTTACAACTTTGGCTTCTTCTACAGGAAATTCTTTGGTCTGGAAAGAGTCTTTTCCAGCAGATGTGTTCCCCTCATTACTGAGAGGGATTGATTGGTGTTGTGGTCTTTTCTAGTTTGGTAGGTTTTTCTGTTTCAAAAAAAAAAAAAAAAAAAAAAACACACACACACACACTTTCTTATCTACTTTTCTGCCATACCAAGTGTATTTATTACCTACATTCTTTTTTTTTTTGGGTTTAGCAAAGTGGAAAGATTTGAACTTCTGATCTCTTGGTCGATGATACATGCCAATTACCGTTGAGCTAAGTTTATCTTGGCGTATTTATTACCTACTTGAAACTTTGACTTGAGAAAGGAACTAACCAAACAACCTATCGAAATCAACAAAAGAATAATAATAATTTTTATTCAAGAAAAGACATAGTGTGAATATATTTACCAAATTTTTAGGCTTCTTATAGGGACTACTAAAATGGAACAAGTCTCAAAGTATAAGGACCAAAATGATATTTTGACTCAAAATTAATTAATTACAAACTATAAACTTCAAACATGTGCATCGACCTTCTCAATTCATGCTACCAAAAAACCATTTTCAAAACCAAAAATAGGAATCACGATTTACATGATGGACAAACCACAAAAACACTTTCCCTACCCATATAGACTTTCCCTGCCTATTTCCAATAAAAAAAAAAAAGAAAAAAAACACACACACACTTTCCCTACCCAATGCAGTCTCTATTTGTCTGCTCACTCTTTAAATCATTAATAATAATTATAAAAAATAAAAAATAAAAAAACTCGTTTATATGGCTAACCTCAACCACTCTAATTTGTACAAAGCCAGTTAGGGCCCGTTTGATAACGTTCATGTTTCCTGTTTCTTGTTCCCGTTTCTCATTTTTCAGAAACAGACATGTTTGATAAACGATCTTGTTTCTTGTTTCTTAGTTTTTTAGAAACGTTTCTAAAAAAATGGCAGATTTTGAGAAACTTCAAAAAGTAGTTTCTCAAATTCTGTTTCTGTTTTTTTTTCCAATTTTCATGCATGTATTCCTATTTCTATTTTTACTCATCTCTCCCCTCTCTCTTCTTTCTCTCTCTTCCATTCTATTTTTTTTCTTTTAATACTTTTTAATCTTTTTTTTTCTTCTTTTTTTTTCTTCTTTGATTTATTTCTTTCTATTCGTTCTCTCTCTTTCATCATAATCTTTTTTCTTTTAATAGTTCATTATCTTTTTTTTTTCTTTTTTTTTTTCACTTTTTTCTTTTCGTTTATGTTTTTCTCTTTTCTCTTATTTTTTTTTACTTTACATTAACGAGCTTATAGTTATTATTTTCTATTTAATTCTCTATTATTTTTTCTTTTGGTACAATTTTATTTTTTTATTAAATAAATAAACTAATAATGTATTTCATGTTTACCATTAAATTTAAAAAATATATATACATTATCTCTCTTTTTCTGATTTTACTTCCGTGTATTATTGGCTAATGCATTTTTAAAGAAAAATAAAAATAAAGTTTATTATTAAATTAAAGAAATGTGGGTATGTTCGATTTTCTGACCTTAGACAATTTACAAATTCGTCTAATTGAACTAACTCTTGTAAGTCAAAATCGTTCAAGGTAAATTGATTGAAATAAGAAATAACATTGCAAATCAAATTTGAACAAAATTTGAAGGATAACTTTTTTTATTATTATTATTATTAATTAGGTGTTGGGCCTTCATAAAATATTATAACCTCTTTATAATTGTTTTATTTTTATTTTAATGCATGTTATATGTTTTATTATAGTATATATACTAAATTTTATTTTTACCAAAAAATTAGAAACAAGAAACAAGAAACATAAATAGTTATCAAACATGTTTCTGTTTTTAGTTTATAAGAAACAGAAACAAGAAACGAGAAACAGAAACAGGAAACAAGAAACGAGAAACAAGAACGTTGTCAAACGGGGCCTTAGTTTTTGGTGGTACGGCCATATTTAGCCAACAAGCCTCTTTCTCAGAGAGAGAGAGCCAAGTAAATGAGTAAAATGAGAATATATTTTACTAAATAAACGGATAAATTACTCGAGACTCCAAGTCTTTCGAGAATAAGGTGAAACTACACAGTCGAACGAACGCCATGAAAATTTTGAAAAGTACTCCCGATTAGCTTCACCATTCTAAAAATCATTCTGATTAACTTCACCATTCTAAAAGTCATTCTAAACTCTCCTACCTTAGATTTTATAGCTCTTATCTATTTTATTGACACATTTGAAAGAACATCGGAAACAACACCCCCCCCCCCCCCCCACTGACCTTTTTTAATCAGCCGAATCACCGGGCGACACCTGTCGTTGACTGTTGCTCTTCTGTCCAGTATCTACATCAGGATTCTCAGCTTTCTTCTTCTTGAAGACTGGCCTGGTGCTTCTTCCCATTCAGATGAGCAAACATCACCTCTGTAGCATATGCACCAACTTTGCACTTTTCACACCAAAACTTAAACTTCTTTTTCCCCATAGAAATGTCCTCAGTCATCAAGTTTTGCTCAAACACTATCTGTTTCTGCTGCTGCTTATCCTCCTCTTTGCTACCTAATTCCAGAAAGTTTGGAATTATTGTGTTCAGGTCAAAACTACCTTCAGTTTTCTCACATTCTTCAACTTTTGACTCCTTTTCTCCTGCACCTGCAGAGCCAGACGTCTTGATGACTTCGAGTAGCTTTCTCCTTTTGTTTGGTAATGGCTCGGGAGCAGCCTGGGAAAAGTTGCTCGCCTTTTGAGCCCTCAGACCTTCTTCTTTGCGCTTGTGCTTCTTGCCATGAAGGTGTTGATTGAATGTCCTTTCGCTCGACACGGAAACTTGACACAATGCACAACTCCACTCGTCCTTGGGATTTTTCTTCACACCAAATGGTTGGATGTCATTGGTGGACGTCGATGGCATCTCGGCCTTTCGCTTTTCTCTAAATACATTCGGGTCGGGTTTTTCCTGCAGCAACATTCTCAAATCCATAAGGAATGAACTCTTCTAAAATTCTAATCCCTGGTTGTTAAGTAGCATAGCATTTTTTCAGGTGAATGCAGAAGAATATTTTTGCAACATGACCTTACAAAATCATGAATGGAATGAAATGAAGCAATTAGAAAGACAGCTTTAACACACTCACACACACACTTCATACAAATAGCATATATTTTGTATGTATAAACCATCAAACTTTAGAGCGGTAAAATTTCACCAAAATGAAGAAATCAAGATCAGATTGTAAAACCCTCTGACTTCAAGGAAGTCAGTTCACCCACACAAAAAATGTTGTGTAATATATTTTTAAATTCTAAATAATGCCATTATTGAATTGTAATTTCCTAGAATTCCAATCATGCTTTGATAATAGAAAACTGACCATCACTCATACAAATATAATGGGTACATTTGAGAATGGAAAACTATGTTTTTTCAATTTTAAGTTTAAAGAAAAGTTTATGGTTTTTTTATAATGATTGTGATCAAATATCAAATAAGCATTTTCAGAAGTTTGGTTCCTTACCTTCTAATAATATTAGCCTTTAAATTTTTACCCAAAATTGACAACCTTTAGAATCTTAATTCTGTCCACCAGTTTTCATTAAATTTCACATGTTTTTCACTATGATAAAAATATTAATTTTAATTTATTAAAAATAAAAATTAGATAAAAGCTCAAATCAAACTATCAAAATGTAAGAGATTTACGAAACGATTTGTCAATCAGTATTAGTTTAGAAAACTGTGATTAAATGATTGGTAAATTCAAGTCATTGTGTAGATTGAAATCCTTAGTCACAAATTCATGATTATCATAAGAATAACCACCTAATTTTCTTTATAATAAAAAGGCTGAAGTTCAAAATGAAAAAATAAAAATTAAGGGACCAAAACCATAATTAAATCTAAAAATATATTTAAATCCTATTTCAATGCTTAAAAAAATTAGTCTTTTGAACTGTTCAGGAAAAAAATCATATTAGTCATTGCAGTTAATTCTTCAAATAAACTACTCAGCTAAAATCTAACAAACACATCATATTAATTAATATGATCAATAAATGTCTACATAAACACATAATATATTAATTTGTTTGCACTAGGTTTTAACTTTTGAGTGATTTCAAATCATTCTATTCCAAGTGGTGGTAACAAAGAAAGAATGATTTGAAATCACTCTTTCTTTGTTACCACCACTTGGAATAGAATGATTGGAAATCCTAATTTTCAAAACTAAAATAGTCTAATTGCTAACTTGACCTTGTCCTATCTTAAATTCTTTTTATTAATTAATGAAGATTAAAAAGGTATGTTAGTAAATTTATTATTTTCTTTTCCCTAGAAAAGATCCCAACAAACAATTTTAATTGCATTCCTTTCAAATCTTTATAGAATAAAAGATTTAAAATTATTTCCATGGTTTCAAACAACAAAATTTAAAATCACTTCTTGATTTTTATAAGAAAATGTGGGTAAAGTAGTTTTTTTATGACTAATTAAAAGTAAAAAGCAAAACAACAGGAACAGAACTTTTTGATGGATAAAAGGTGAGTTTGACATAGAAGTTATTTAAGCACTGTATCTTACAATACTTTTTTAGATGCTTTTAATTATGCATTTAGTCAATTTTAAAAGTATTCTTATCATCTTAGTATTTCCTAAAAAGAATTTTTAGAAAAACGCTTTTCGTTTATCAACATTGTAGATTTTTAAAAAAGAATCTAGATGAAAATTTCCATCAATATATCCGTAAATCGGATAGTTCGACATCGATATTGAGAATTGATTTTATAAATACCCATAAAACATACAAAAATATCATCTATTAACCCCAATATAAATATAAATACTAATAACAAGATCTATAAAACAACTCAGTAATTAATTTAGATAATTTTTATAAATTTTTTGAGGTTAAATTACAAATTTAGTCTTGAATTTGAGGTTTGTGTCTATTTATTCATCTTTCAAATTTTTTTAAATTCAGGAACCTAGAAATTTTATAGTCCAGTTAGACATAAAATTCAAATTTATATTCAAAAGATCAATTAATTTTAACAATTTTTTAATTTTTCATGGACCAATTAGACACAAAACTGAAAGTCAAGGGACCAATAACTGAAAGTTCATGGATCAATTAAACGAAAAATTGAAAGTTTAAAGATCAATTAGACACAAAACTGAAAGTTCAAGGACCAATTACATACAAAAATGAAAGTTCAAGGACCGATAAAAGGGTACTTATAAAAGGAGATTTTTTCACTAAAAATCATTTTTCAAAAAGTCATCCCAAAGTTCTTCTTCCAACCCACTGAAATAAGAAAAAAAGGGAAAGAAAAAAAAAACCCTAAAACATGGTATCACTATTCATGAGGAAAAGTAGAGTAAAAAGATAGAGATAGAGCCAAACCAGTACAGTGAGTTCTCTTCTATCAGCCTCCAGAACTTGACGCTCCTTTTTGTCATCCGCCATTAATGGCTGAACCCGCGGCGGCAACGCCACTGCACCAAACCCAATGCGGTCGGAACTCTTCAGTTGCTCGACCTTCTGCCATTCATTGAACGACTGCACCACCACCCCCGGAGTCGGCGATGGCGACGGCGCCGCCGCTGCGCTGAACGGCGCTCCCCATCGGTTCTGCTCGCGGAAAGAATAGCCCGCCGACTGCGCTACTCCTCGAATCGCCATCTCTCGTTCGAACAACATCAGTTCTCTCCTCGCTTCCTCTTTCAGAAATCGCTGCCGTTCAATCTCCGCCAGCAATTTCTCTTCTCTCAATCGCATCAACTCCATCTCGCAGTGCATCGCCTCGTAGGTATCGAACGGCTTTCTCATTGTTATGATGTTCGCGCTTCGTCTGAGACAGGCGTCTGTTGAATCCATCAAGAAATCGAAAATCGAAAATCAAGAGAAACAGAGAGAAAAAAAAGTGAGGAAAACGAAGAGAAATCTGAGATTCCTCTCTCAAATGCGTTATATAGAGTGCAACCGTTCGATAAAGAGAATCGAAAACCTTTCGGGATAATCCGTTTGGTTACCGAGAAAAACGCGGAGAAAGTGGAAATCGTGCAGAACTTAATTCTCACGACTTCTTCTTCCGTAACCGAAAAGAATAAGAAATCCTAACCAAACTAGAAAAACAAAAGTAACATCCTAAATTTGATCGGTAAAATTAGTCCCATTCTTCGCGTAAATATACACACAGAAAAGGAAATTTGAACTTCCTTCCAAATTTCAAATTGCAATCAAATTTCTCATCGAAAAAGCCAAAAACAGGCCAGAGTTCGAATGCATTAAAAGGGCTTATTCATTATTCGAATCATCCAAAAACCGAAGAAATATTAAAGGCAGAGACTCTCCAATTCGTTGTAGTCCGCTTGATTTTCACAGAATCCAAACAGAGTTAAACACAGAAAGAAGCACAAAAATAGCAATGCGAACATGCAAACAACACAAACCTGGAAATCCTTGCTTAGATAAACAATAAACAGCCGGCGGGCGAGGAGTAGCATACCGCGGCGCCTGCGGCGGTGGCGGTGGCGGTGGTCGGTGATCGCCGGCACGGAACTTGAACTCCATCGGCAGACGAGGAAAGAAGCGCAAAAAAGGAAAAAAAAAATCAAAGAGGGAGGCGGCGAAGGGAGAGGGCTATGAAGAAGCGGATGGAAAGGGATGATTTAGAAGGATTGAAAGGAAAAAGAAGAAGAAGAAGAAGAGTATCGAAAGCACCGCCATTGATAGCGCGTGAGAAGAAGGAGAGTAGTTGAAAAAGGTGAAAAGAAAGAGCAGAGAAAAGCTGGATGAAAATAAATTGGCATCCATAGTCATGTATGTGAATCTCCTCTCTCGAAGACGACGAATTTCCTTTTCTCCGGACATTTCTGATTCAAATATTTTATTTTTTTTATTTTATTCACCACCATCACCCCACACCTTAAAAAAAGGGATTCTCTTTTTCCAAAGATTTTTCCCTTTTTGTTTTTTTTTTTAAATTATTTTTTCCTTTTTATTTGAGAAATATATTTTTTAAATATATATGGAAAAATATTCATTTTTATCCTAATTTGCCATAAACTTTAATTTTAACAAATAGTGAGGTAAAATATCCCACGAATTCAATGAACTCAGCCCCGATTTTATATTTCTTAAGAAAATATTTAAATTTTTAACTAAATTCTAAAAAAAAAATAAGTTCTTGAAAATATTCTTTTTTGTTTTTAAAATTTACCAAGTAGTATTTATAGGCTTCATTTTAAAAATCAAATGCATGAAATCGACGATTGAATAATTCTACTTTAAATTCTTAAAATTCGATGGGACCCTAAATTTAAAAAATGTCTAATAGAATTTTAACTTATTCGACATTTTTTTTTTAAAATTTACAAACATATTGAATACAAAATTGAGAATTTGTAACCTATTTGGTAATTGTTCTTATTTGGTAATTGTTCTTATTTTTTGTTTCTTATTCTTCTGAAATGTTTTCATATTGTGTATAAATTTTGGAAATAACAAAATCAAATTTCTTGCTTTTATTTCTAATTTTTCCATTACATAAATAAAATTATTATTTTATCATTTTGTTACTTCTAAAATGTATAATATATGTCTAAAAATAAATAATAACATGACATTTTTCAATATTTAATTTTAAAAACTTATTTTCATATAAAATGTTTACATTCTTTATTTAAACTTTCAAAGAACAAGAACAATGAATGGTTATCAGACATGTTTTTTTAATGAAAAAATAAAAAAATAGGAAACAATAAACGGGTTACCAAACGCATTTTTGTTTTTCTCTATTAAAAAAAGAGGAAACAAGGAATGAGAAACAAAAAGCAATAAATGCAACGTTATCAAATAATCTCTTGATGTCCTATTAGACACAAAAATTAATTTTATGTTCAATAGTTTCATTAATTTTTAGAAAATGTTGAATATGTCATGGATCTATTAGACACAAAATTGAAAGTTCAAGAACATATTTGACTGTTTTTTTTTTAGTTTTGAGACCTATTAGACACACAAAGTTGAAAGTTGAGATATTTATTAGATATTTTTTTAAAGTTCGTGAACATATTAAACCCAAACATGAACTTCATAGACTAAACTTGTACTTTTACAATATATATATATATATAGCTCTAATATTATTTTTCTTTAAAATTTTATCAATTTCATACCAAACATGTCTCACAAATCATTAGAGGCACATGAGAACACTTTATTAAAAAAAGTTCAAATAAAACCATTTATGATGTAAAAAATTGTCAACACTGTTTTTTTAGTTCAACACTAGTAAGGATAGAAATTTGAACATCTTTGGTAGAAGATGTGTGTCTTAACCAATTGAACTGTGCTTAAATTGACTAAAATCCTCCACACTTATAATTCATTGTAGGCACATGATAACAATTTTGGTTCTTACATTTATTTTAATTTTAAGAAATTGAAATTATAGATTTGAGTATGTGTACCAATGTATTATCATTAATGTGTATTCTTTAACTAAAAAAAAAAAAATTAATGTGTAGTAAAGTCATATAGTTTGGAGGTAAGTATTGGATATAGCGTATATTAAGTAACAGAATAATATAGTAAGGACCAAAATGATAATTATTTGAAAGTTTAAGGTGTGAAATAGATATATTAAAAGTGCATGGACCAAAATAGTTTTTATTTAAAAATTTAGGAACTAAAATAGGTATTTTGAAAATTATGATTAACATAGAAATTGTATTAATATTTTAATACAAAAAATAAAAATTTTAAATTCAAATTATATAAATAAATAGTTAAATTACAAGTTTAGTTTCTAAACTTTTAAAGTCGTGTCTAAAAAGTATCTAATATATCCATAAAATTTTAATTTTGTGTCTAATAAATCTCTAAAATTTTAATTTTGTGTCTAATAGGTCATACAAAACAATTGAAAGATTAGTCTTATTATATAAATAATTCAATTTTATGTCGAATAGATTTGTAAATTTTAAAAAAAAATGTCGAATAGGTCGGATACCTACTAGATAGAAAATTAAAAGTCATTCGTCACTTTTTAATTAAATTTTAAAAACCTATTATACAAAAGATTATTATAGCTTATTATAGCTATAATAAATAGATTATTATAGCTTTTAAAATAGTTATTTATAATTGCATTTTTAGAAAAAGTAGTTGTAAATACATACTAAATTAGTATTTGGTAAATTTTAGTTTTTTTACCGAAAAAGGCATATATAACAAATTATATTGTATTGATATATATATATCTAAATTTGTTATAGGATAATTATTTAAAATTTATATGATTTTAAGTTGCAACTTTTTTGTTTGTTTATTCTGGATTATTCCATAAAATATTAGGAAAAAACTAATTTTTATAAAAGATTGAATCGATTAAATACAAAAGAATATATAAAAAAAGGTATAAAAGTTTAACAAACCTGTAGATATCAGAATTTTTTTTTTTTAAAAAAAAAAATTGGATTTAGAAAATAGCTATGTACATGATTTTACAGGTAAGAATAATATCTTACCAACTTTTTCAAAAAAGAAAAAAACTCTTACCATACTTTTTAACACTTAAAATTATCTCAAAATTATTTTTGACCATTCAAAAATAAATCCCAAGAAAATCTAATCTACCTTAGGTTAAATTATAAATATTATGATGTGCAGAAAATTAAAATTTAATTTTTATAGTTTTTTTTTTGAATTCAACAGACGTGGAGAGTTTGAACCCATGACCTTTTAGTCATAAGCACATACTTCATGCTAGTTGAGTTATGTTTTTGTTGGCCGTTTCCATGGTTTTAAAGGTTAAAATTCTTCAAATAAAAACTATTTATGAGAATTTGATTAAACTATAAGGACTATTTATAAAATTTTATCAACTATAAGAATGAAATTCTAATTTTTTTTTTCTATAAACCATGCGTCAAAAAAAAAAAAAAAACCTCCAAAATCTAAATTTGTAATTTAACATCTCCTTATAATAAATTGCGAATCTAACTTCGTGTAAAAAAAAAATTGCGAATCTAACTACAATCAAAACCCCGACAGAGCGATAAAACACTGAAACGACAGTGCACTGATGAGATGCGAAATACCAAAATTGCCCTTCTGGCCCGACCGAAATGATAAGTCAACTCATATCTGTTGCGCACTGAGCTGAAGTTCAACCCATTGACCTGAAATTCCAAGATTACCCCTATTTTTGCTGAATTCACGTAGAAAATTGTTGGGGTGAAATTTGAATTTCGATTTGTCCCCGATGAAGTTAGCAGTCATTAGAATAATAACTTTTTTTTTTTTAATGAATTAATTTTCTATAACAACAATTTAATACAGGTCAAAGTAAATTATCACATTTTTTTAGCATAATAACATTTGGAATGGTCATATATAAAGCAGATGAGCTTTTGACAAGAGATGATGTCAAATTGATACAAATGCTCCACTAAGAGGATGTTTGGATTGAAGAGTTGGGAGAGTGAAATTGGAAGGAGTTCCCAACTCCTTGTTTGGCCCAAGGATATTTGAACTTCTATTGTGGACCTCACAAACTTATTAACTCTCCCTCCAACTCCTCAGTGTGGGTCTCACAAACTTATAAACTCATCCTACAACTTTTCTATCTCTTTTTTTTTTACCTCACCTCACTCTTACCCCTCTCTATTCTCTCCTTTCATTTCTCTCTTTATTTTTTACATATATATTTTTTAATTTCTTAATTTAAAAAATTTTATTTATTTTTTTATATAAATTTCTCGTCATTATTACTAATTACTAATTAAATATAACTAATTATTCAAAAATAATTTTATTTTTATCCTATAATTTTAATAAATTTTTAACAAAAATATTTTTCTTTTTATTCTATAATTTTATTTTTTAAATATAAATTATATAAGAATGTTTTAGATATGATACTATTATTTAAATTGAAATTCTTAATGTAAATTAGAGTACTACATAACCATTTTTTTAATTGATAAAAACCTCCTTATCTCACTTATTCCACATGTCATCTACAATTTTTTTTTTTTTTTTAAGTTTAAACAAAAACTACTTATAACAAATAACAATTTTATCTTTTTTTAGCTTATTTTTATATTAGTAGCTAAAAATATATATCATTTTATGATTTGAAGATAAGAAAATTATATTTTAAACTAACCCGTATTACTATTTAAGAAATTAGTGTTTAAAAAGGTTAACGTATTAAAAAAAAATTGATTTTCAAATTAATCATATTCAAAGTAAAAAGATAAACGATTTCTCCTTCCAAACTTAATAAAATAAAATTATTACAATAAATAACATAAGTATATAGTAATTTGAACAAAAGTATTATATATGATATTCATTTTGAATGGTGTTAAAAAAATATATATATTCATTTTGAACTTAATTATTTTAAAATAGCATAAATATTTGATATTTTCTTCAAATGATATATTATTTGCAAATTAATCAAACTTTAAATAATCCATTACATTGATTAGTTAGAAAAATAAAATATTAAATTATATAAAAAAATTATTTTATTAAGCTTGAAAAACAAATCTTAAATTAAAATTTAAAATTGACGAAAACAAGCCTTTAACAAAATCATAAAATAATATAATTTAAAATCTCAATTTTAGGATTGGCAGAAATAAATCTATATTATTTCTAGAATTGAGAGAATAAAAACATAAAAATCTTAAAGTTTATTTGAATCTCTTTAAATTAATGAATTGAAATCTTTCCGAATCACATGTAATATTTAAAAAGTATTGTAAGAATTTCTTTTATTTGAAACTATCCAAGACAAATGAATAATTAATGTGAGAGATATTGAAAAAAGAATATGGGGTATTTTGTTTAAAAAAAATGTTTAAAGAAATTTGTAAAAAATATATAAATTAATAAAAACAAAAAATCTCAATCTTAAAATTCATGGGAACAAATTCTTAATAATGAAAATTTGAGAAATTGTAGAAAAAATTTGTTAAAAAAAAAAGAACCTAAAATCAACTCAGACTTCATAACTCCATGTTTAATAAATCTGCACCCCAAACACAGATTTCAGAGTCTACTCTCTGTAACTCCTTGCCCCAAACACAGACTTCCTAACTCCATACTAAATTACTCTGCACCCCAAATACAGACTTCCTAATTCTCCAAACTTCCTAACTCCCTAGACATATTAACTTTCACTCCCTGCAACTCCTTACCCCAAACAACCCATTAGTTCTTACAAATCTACTTAAAAATACTTATGAATACAAATTGCATAATAAACCCTTTTTTTCAATTTAAAGAAATATAAAAGTAGAAATTCCAACTAATCTGTCAATACCTCCAGACTCTCTATCTCCTAGACATTTGAGAGCGAAAGTAAAGAGAAAAGACGAGTGAGGAAAAAAAACAAAAGAGAATAAAAATCATGTTACTAATTTGGGCAGGACATAAAATCTATTTTGATTATTGAAATAGATATTATCAAGAGTGAGATTAAAAAAAGAGAATAAAAATAATGTTATCAATTCTATTGTGATAGCTAATTCGAGCATAATTCATTTGATAAGTCACAAATTACCATCTTAAAAATCAATAATTTGATTTTTCACTCCACAATTGTTGAAAAAAAAATCTAGTGTGACATTAAATCTATTTTGATTATTGAAATAGATATGATGAGATGGTTAAATTTATGAATCAATCCAACTCAAACCACTGCATCTCGTTGACCGATGTTAAGAACTTGGTTACTCGATGTCAATGAAGAAGTGTGGAAGCTCAAAGCAACATCCTTCAAACTTGTGAAAGTTGCCCACTCCTTGGCAAAAGCTATAGTTTGTAAGTTTAAATTCTATTTTGATCATTTAATTTTAAGCTTTGTTCTATTTTGGTTTATAAACTTTTTAAAACATTGATTTTAGTCCTTAAACTTTAAAAAGTATCTATTTTGGGCTATGATGTTAAAAATTTGCTAATGATTTGATAGATTGGCGATATAGGACATGCTTGGCAATGATGAGTAAGTGATTTTTGAAGTATCTAAAATCACTTGAAGTGATTCCCGGTCAATCACTTGAGAGATGATTTCCAAGTGATTTTTGTAAAGTGATTATGGTTTAAAATGACCATTATTTGAATTTTTTTTTTTTAAAGTATACTTTCGGTGAAGGGTAAAAACCGTCATCTTTGGTAAAAATTCATAAATTTCCATCAAAAAGTGTGTTTTCTCAAAACTGTCATCATTGAGTTCATCCATCATTGTTTACAAAATGACTTTTTTTCTCTCTCTAAAATTTTTACAATGTGTATCTCTTACTTTATTAGCTTTTTAAATTTTTATTCATTTTTTCACTTTTTTTCTCTCTAATGGTTTTAACTTTTTTTTTTCTAATTTTTTTTTGTTCAATCTCTATAATTTTTGCATATTTTTAACTTTTTCTCTCTAATTTCTTACCTCTTGCTCTACTTTTTCTTTCCTGTATCTTTTTGTCCCTAACTCTTAACTTTTTTCTTCTCATTAAAGTTTTTCTTCCTAAAATTTTTATCATTCTACTCAATTTTTTTTTGTTTATCTCTCTATCTTTATTTCTTGAATTTTGCTCTTTTTATTAAAATTCTCTCTTTAAATTTTTTGTCACTCCCTCTAAAATTTTTATCCCTCCATGTCTCTAACATTTTTTTTTCTCTTTGAAAATTTTCTCTAGCTTTATATTTTTTCTCTTAATTTTTAGTTATCTCTGTATAACTTTTATCCACCACCTTCTATTTTTTTTTTTAAATCTCAAATGCAATACTTTTTTTAGTAACTTGATGATTCTAAAATCACCTTTGAAAACAAACATTAATCATTTTTTTAAACGAAAATACTTTTAATTAAATTTAAATCACTTTTACAAGTGTTGAATCAAATATTAAAATGATTTATAATTAATTACTTTTAAAAAATTAATTGTAATTAAATCACTTAGCTTAAAATACTTATTTTAAAGTCGCTCCCAAACATGCATTTTGAAAATCACTATTGAAAATGTAGAACCAAACATTAAAATGATTATATGAAAATCACTTTTAATAAATCAATTTTAAATAAATCAATTGTGCTAAAATTAATATTTTTAAAATCATTCCCAAACATGCCTATAATTTTTAGCTTGAAATGATTAGACATCCACATGACTATTGTATTGTAATAAGCTGCCAAATAAACAAGTTGGGTATAAGATTTTACATGTTACGTTTCTTGTTTGCCTAAGAAGTTGCCCACTTCTTCACTGCTCACCAATTCCCAGCAGAATTATTATCTTCGGGTTCGTTTGATAACGTTTATGTTTCCTGTTTCTTGTTCTTGTTTCTTACTTTTCAGAAACAGACATGTTTGATAAACTATCATGTTTCTTGTTTCTAAAATTTTTAGAAACGTTTCTAAAAAAATGGCAGATTTTGAGAAACTTCAAAAAGTAGTTTCTCAAATTCTGTTTCTGTTTTTTTTTTTCAAGTTTAATGTATGTATTCCTATTTCTCTTTTTACTCATCTCTCTCCTCTCTCTTCTTTCTCTCTCTTCCATTCTATTTTTTTTCTTTTAATACTTTTTAATCTTTTTGTTTTTTTTCTTCTCTTTTTATTTTTATTTTTTGATTTTTTTTCTTTCTGTTTGTTCTCTCTCTTTCATCATAATTTTTTTTCTTTTAATAGTTCATTATCTTTTTTTTTTCTTTTTTCCTTTTTACTTTTCTCTTTTCGTTTATGTTTTTCTCTTCTCTCTTATTTTCTTATTTTCTTTTACTTTACATTAACGAGCTTATAGTTATTATTTTTTATTTAATTCTCTATTATTTTTTCTTTTGGTACGATTTTATTTTTTTATTAAATAAATAAACTAATAATGTATTTTATGTTTACCATTAAATGTAAAAAAATATATACATTTTCTCTCTTTTTCTAATTTTACTTGCATGTATTATTAGCTAATGCATTTTTAAAGAAAAATAAAAATAAATTTTATTATTAAATTAAAGAAATGTGGGTATGTTCGATTGTCTGACCTTAGACAATTTACAAAGTTGTCTAATTGAACTAACTCTTGTAAGTCAAAATCGTTCAAGGTGAATTGATTGAAGTGAGAAATAACATTGCAAATCAAATTTGAACAACATTTGAAGGATAAAATTTTATTATTATTATTATTATTATTAATTAGGTGTTGTTGTTGACTGAGAAATTTCGGCCAATCCCCAATTGCCACATCGTTATTCCAAATTAATGACGAAACTACAAATAATTAAATTTGGGATCAATTATAAATTGACATGTGTCCCAAATTTAATTTGAAGACAAAAATTGGCAAATTCTAAATTAGAGTGTCACATGCCTTCATTTGACTAAATAATTAAAGTTAATTTGGTCAAATTGATTATATAGATTTTGGGTCAATGTTAAATAAGACCCAAATCCAAGTGGTTAAGCCCAAAGCCAACCAAAGCCCAAGTCCATGATTGGGCCCAAAGGTCATTAAAGCCCAAGCCCACATGTCATGAAAAACTCTATAAATAGAAGAGCTCTATTTCATTTTAAGGGTTCAGAGACTTTACTCTCCAGAGAACTCAGAGAGAATTGTGAGCAAAGAAGGCCAAAGTCCTTAAGTGCTGAATGCTCTCTGAAGTCTTTAGGTGCTGAATGCTCCAAAACAAGTTCTTAGGTGTTGAATCTTCTTTGAAGACCAAAGACTCTTCAAGATCAGTCCTTAGGTGTCGAACACTCTATGAAGACCAAAGACTCTTCCAGACCTCCAGTCTCGAGAACAAGCGCTCCAGCCCTCGAGTGTTACACATACAAGAGAGAGAATAAGAGGATTATACTTAGAGATTGTATACCCCACAATATTAATACAGTACAAATTTTATTTACACGTGTCTCATTTCTCTTTCTTTGTTGAAATCTCGTGTGAACAATTATGCCTTAATAAAATACTATAACCTCTTTATAATTATTTTATTTTTATTTTAATGCATGATATATGTTTTATTATAATACATGTACTAAATTTTATTTTTACCAAAAAACAAGAAATAAAAAACATAAATAGTTATCAAACATATTTCTGTTTTTAGTTTTTAAGAAATAGAAATAAGAAACGAGAAACAAAAATAGGAAACAAGAAACGAGAAACAAGAACGTTATCAAGCGGGGCCTTCGTTACCTTTTGGATATGATTGAAATACCTTCTAATTTAAACACTTTAAAAAAACACATTTTTAATAAAAATATTATTATGTCTTACATTTTTTTAAAAAATATTTTAAATAACAAATTTGTTTGATTGCAATATATTCAAAAGGGATTCAATTAATTATAAATTTATTTTTATTTTTTATTACATATTTTGAGATTTTTAGGTTGATCACTTTAAAGTCATTTTTGGATAATCTTTGTTTGAAGTGTTTATTAAAAAAACGTTTTTAAATTAATCCAATTTTTCAAAATCTTAATAAATAAAAAGTGCTTCAAAAAAATTAGATTAATTTACAAACATTTATTTGATAAAGATGGATTATCCAAAAATGATTTTAAAGAGATTAATAAAAAATCCTCAAAATATGTAACGAAAAATTATCAATCAAACATCTTTTTTATTTAAAATGATTTTGAAAAGAATGTAAAATATAATAATATTTTTATTGAAAATATTTTTTTTTCAAAAGTGTAATCCAAACAGACCTTTAAAATACAAGCTCAAAATTGATGGACAAAAATAGAATTTAAACTTAGTTTCGACTGGGGACCATGTCTGGAGAAGAATTATTCTCCCCCTTAAGCAAACTAGTCGAGGAGGAGAGTATGCCACGTGTCTATTTCATTAATAAATGAATTCCCATCTTTTTCAAGGAAAAAAAATACCAAGATTTTAACTAGTATTTAATGAATGATAAAAAAAAAATGAAATTTAAGATACAAACGTGGAACTTGGAAGGCATAAAATGATTAAAGAAAATTAAAAAGAAATAAAATAACAAAACAAGTGGTAGAAGACTATTGGATGGTGAATCTGTCATAAAAAGAATCAACAAACTTCCATAACTCCTTACAGTCACAGATCAAAATCAAAATCAAGCACTTCCTTCCGCAACTCTCTCTCTCCAACATCGAAAATGGCGAACGGCTGTGAGATCTGCTGCGAAATTCTCATCGCCATCCTCATTCCTCCTCTCGGAGTTTGCCTCAAACACGGCTGTTGCACGGTAATCTTAATTCTTCTTCTGTAATTTTCCCCAATCTGAACTTCCCGTGACCTAAAACAGCAGACGAAACGATCTGATATAAAACAGACGACGGCGATCGGACTTAGGTTTCGATTTCGGTCTAATTTTGTGTGGAATTGGTGTGATTTCAGGTGGAATTTTGTCTGTGTTTGATTCTGACTCTGCTCGGTTACATTCCTGGGATCATCTACGCTCTCTACGCCATCGTCTTCGTCGATCGCGATCAGTTCTTCGACGAGTACAGGCGTCCGCTTTATTCGCCGGTGACGGCGGTGTAGAACCAGTTTGAATCTCTTCTTCAATCTGTTTTAATTTTTCGAATAAGGTTTTTAACTGTTTGGTTGATCTTATGTGTAGCTTTTGGATATTGGTATGGATTGGATTAGATTTTGAGGCTTTTCTCTTCTTGTTTTGATCGATTTGGATTTTGTTAGGCAGTGTATGGATTATGTGTTTAAGAACTTAGAATTTTCGAATAATGTTGGATGGCCATTGAAAATTAAAACAAATCGGAACTGATGAAGTGTTGACTTCATTGCAGTCGGTAGGAGTGAAATTACCACCTACACGAGAAAAAAAAGGCAAATAGTAGAAAGTTCATTAAAAAGGTATTGTAGGTCCCATGCAATACACATTGATAATCGGATTGAGTACCTTTTGGGTGTAATAGGATTGCAAGGGCGAATTACGTCTGGAGTGGGTCCCACGTCATTTCCATTGCAGGATGCGATCAATCGTAAGTGAGACTCACAATTTCAAATTTCTATTGATTCATTACATTTACGGGTAGGTAAACGCACACTTAAATAAGAAAGTACATTAGAGAAAGAGAAGAGAAGATAGAAAAAAAGAAAGTATATTGTTTCAAAAAAGAAAAAAGAAGAAGAAAGTAAACCAGGTGATCTCTAGTTTTGAGAGGTCTTCTAATACTTTCTTTTTCTTTTTTTAATTTAAATTATAAAAATACAACGACTACAACTTTTTTTCCTTTTTTGGAATTCAATATGTGGGGTGGAGAAATTCGAACATCCGACCTTTAGATTGAGGATCCATACCTTAACCAACTAAACTACACTCAAATTGGCCTATAACTATAATTTTTAAAGGAAAGTAAATTAATGATATTTTTTTAGTTCAACATGTAAAGTGGAAAATTAAAACTTTTGACATATTGGTCAATAATATATGTAAACTATACTTAGATTGAGATTAGATGGTTCTGAATCCAAAAACCAATAAGGATGGCAACTCGGTAGAGTTGGGATGCCTTCCTAGACACTAGCCTTGGAGGGGTTTTTAATCTGTCCCCAATCTTATTCCCCAATTTGGAGAATCGGAGTCTTAGAAAAATCCTCATTCAATATTTAATGTTTAATATTTTTATTAATAATTTGATATAAAAAGTTAATAAATTTATAATATTTATTTTAAAAGTTGAGGATTGTAGACCAGGGAGAGATCGGGAATCCATGAAAAAAATTCTTATTCCCATCCCATTTCGGGTGGGTCCTACTTGAACAGTACAGTAAAAAGGTAAAAAGAAATGAAGGTACATTACTAACAAAAGATGATGCAATGAAATAAATAGATATAACAACTAAAAAGAAAGGATGTCGACATTTGTATGAAACAATAGAGATATCATATAAATTGACTGTATATAAGTTCACAGATCCATGTCAAACTTATGACTCAGAAATATCTACGACTTTATGGAAATGGATGAAATGTCAGTACAAATTTATAGCATTGAGGACAATTCTGAGAATTATAGTTTCACCCTATCTTAAAATTTGATATGTATTCCCAAGCTTGTACATTAAGGGAAACTTTTTGAGATCTTTTGTTTATGAATTCCCAAATGGGGATTCCAATCAACCAAAATAGACAAAAGGTGACAGATACATCTTGCTCACCTGACCATTTTTAATAATTTAGGCTGTTTCCTTTTATTTTTTTTTTCTTTAGTTTAATTCTATAATCACTCAAAATAAAGTGCTTTTAGGAGAAACACTTCAAAGTGCTTATACAATAATTAGTTCATTTGGAAGTAAAAACAACCATCCAAACTTATTATTATAATAATATAAAAGTTAATCAAACATCTTTAATTAATTTTGGAATATCAATAATCTCTCCCCCTCCCTTCTTATTGTACTAAACCGTCTCGAACCTCCTTACAACTCCTCCCTCAACCCAAAGCTCGCAAGAAATCCAAGAGAAACATAGAGAAATAGGAGAGAAAGAGGGCATGAAGCATTTGGAAACTTAAGCGTTTATCTATTATTTCTAAGTTCTCATAGTTTATTTTGAGAAACGTTCTCAAGATTGTATACAAATTTTGAAAATGAGAAAATCTAGTTTGTTCCTATTTCTAGTTTTTCAAACACACAATTAAAACCATTATGTTATTTTTTTTTTTAAACTTTAAAAGGTACAATAAATATTTAAAAATGAAATAGATCTTTATAATTTTGAATACCATATTACAAAAAGAAATTAAAACTTTGAATTTATTTAAATTCAAAATTTGCGAGAAAAAAAAAAGTTATCAAAAATATATTTTGTTTGTTTTTGTTTTTTATAATAAAGATAAGGAACAAAAAAAACCTCTTGCCAAACACTTTTTTTTTAATAGAGGAAGCAAGTTATACAAAACTTAAAATACGAAATGAGAAATTAGACTGTTTGAAATGTTGAGTGAGTTATAAAAGTTAGTGGAGTTATATAATGTGTTTAAGATGCAAAGTTATTTAGTATGAGTTATAATAGTTTATGTTTGAGATGCAGAGTTATTTAACTCTACATACTATTATAATCTACTCAACATTTCAAATAAGTCTTAATTTTTTTAAAAATTTCAAACTCATCACAACTTGTCAATTCTATGTAATTTTAAAACGTATGTGTATATATATCAACCTTCTTCAAAGAATAATTAACTACATTTCATTTTAACTCCCATATAATAATTCTAAGAATCAAAACAAAAAACATATAATTAAGGCCCCTTTGATAACCATTTGATTTTTGGTTTTAAAAAATTAAGCTTGTTTTTCTCCAATTTATCTACAATGATTTTCATCTCCCTTAAGGAAGTATTTGAATTCTTAGCCAAATTCTAAAAACAAAAACAAATTTTTGAAAAACTACTTTTTTTAGTTTTCAAAACATGGCTTGGTTTTTGAAAACATAGACAAAAAGTATATGACAAAACAAGTAAAATCATATGTGGGAGTAGTATTTATAGACTTAATTTTTAAAAACCAAAAACCAAATGGTTATCAAACGAGGCCTAAATTTTTTTAAAAAAATATAAAAAATATTTAAAATTTGTAAACCATATTTGAAAATTATTATATAGCTTTATTGGTTTTTTAGTTCAATAAATGTGGAATAGACAATTTAAGTCTTTAACCTTTAAAAATAATAGTGCCTTAAACATAAAGTTATGCTCAAATTAGCAAGCTAGGTTTAAAAGGGATATACATTGATTTTAACTAATAAAAAACTCAATTTTTATATGGCACATGAGATAAATCTATTACCAATCTAATTATAACTTTTTTTTTTTTTTGAGGTCTGAGTTGAAAATTTGAACTTTCTACCCTAAAGAAAAAAATAGATGACTTAATCAGTGAAGATAGATGCTTATGTTGACAACTATATCTCATTTGATTAAAACAATAGTAATATCATCCAAAGATTGTCGGTTCAATTTTCTAGCCATGTTTGATATAAGAAAGCAACA
The DNA here is from genome assembly GCA_033996785.1 of Trichosanthes truncata. Lineage (NCBI taxonomy): Eukaryota > Viridiplantae > Streptophyta > Magnoliopsida > Cucurbitales > Cucurbitaceae > Trichosanthes > Trichosanthes truncata. Next base: position 36,160,958 of record JAWPNB010000004.1, on the reverse strand, counting down.
AACCCATATCAACTTCTCAAGCCTGGATTTTAAAAAACAAATAATAATTAAGATATTTATAATAGTTTTCAAATATTTTCAATGAAATCATTTGTTTAACTGACAAATTCAATTAAATAACGATATTCTTCATTTTATATATATTTTTACTTATGTGTCAAAAGGAGATTCCAATAAATAATAAATATACATATATATCGAAAAAGTTGAGATTCCAATATTCAACCAATGAGAGAAGTTGCAATGTTTTGATCAAATGTGTTATGTTTAAATTGGCAAAAATATCTATTCAACAAATATTTTAATACTACTCAACTTTTTTTTTTTTGCAAACTACCATATATTTCTACTCATTTAAAAAAAAATGCCAATGATATGTTTTAATAAAAGTTAAATATTGCTAATGGTAAGCTTACAAACACATACTTGGTAAATTGAAAGAAATTTCAACGTTTCTTCTCTTGGGTGTTGCTCACTCCTTTTAAATTTTTAGAAATTTGGATATGAAATTTTACTCCTTTTTTAGATGATTTTGCTTTAAATTTATTCTCTAAATTTATACCAATTCATAAAGTAACAGCATATAACATTTATGATATCCTTAAAAAATATTAAAATGTAAGAAATAAAATTAAAACTTTGAAAACATTAAAGACTAAATAAAAAAATACAAATATAAAAACATTAAAATTAAAACTTTTAAAACATTAAAATACAAGTTTGGTCCATTTATTAGCTTAAAAAAATAAATGAATAAAATTTTTAATGCTTTTTTTTTAAAAAAAAAAATTCCTCAAAAGTCACAAACCCCAGCTGTTTGCTTGAGAAGTTCCCTTTTAAAACAGTCCAGTCCCATTGCTTATTTTCATGTGAGCTCTAATAACTATTGAATATAGATTCTCTTGTATATAGAAAAAAAAAAAGAAAAAAAAAAGGAGAGTTCCAAATCCAATATCCCATCTATAGATGTTGTTTTAACATTAAAATAAATAAATAAATAACTTAATTAAGAAAAGCTACTGACCAGAGGCATGGGGTTTTGTACGGATGACCCTTTTTCCAATGGTTTAATGCGATCTGATATGTCATCCTAATTGAATGAAATATGACTCATTCTAACATGGCAACGCATGCAAAATTACCCAGAATAGCAGTATGAGACCGGCTCGCTTGTTCATGCTCTCGGATAGAGTAACGCTCTCGTTGACCAATCTCGTTTGCCACATTAGCAAATTTTGGACTTTACAAGATTCTCGCCCCCAGAGAATTGCTCTCACACACTTTGACTTGTTCTCGCCACTCTACCAATGTTCTGCTCGCTCTCGCATTGAACATTATTTGCCGTCACTCGAACGTTGTATTTATTCTTGCTTTTAACAATATTTTTCGTTAATTATTGCGCCCAGGTTTGCTTATGTTGTTAGATTAATGTGAATCCATGCACGACGTCAAGAACGTTGCAAAATATAAAATTTCATTGTCGAATTTTGGAGAGTTCATACAAAGAAATTTTTCAAAAAAACAATAAAAAAGAAACTCAAGTTGACCGACACCTACTCGGAGTCGGATGATTATATTATCACTAGTACCTTTTGTCCTCACCCCTCCTCCTTTTTTGCCTAGCAGGCGTGCGACTGAACCTTTCGTTGGCAGAAAGGGATTCGTTTTTCTTGTTTCTCCGGTCACCACCATCCTTAGGCATGTTCATAGAATATGCTGAAGGGGCCGGTTGGGGTGCGAGCAAATGGGAAGTAGGTGGTGCTGGCAAGACTGTTCTTCATTCAGCCAATTAGCCAGCAAGTCCTCCAGATCGCACTCTTCCTCCGCTTCGGTTGAGGACATGGTTGTCGTGGGCAGGGTTGCAGGGTCTAACTCCTCCGACAACGGAGCAGACGGGTATTATAGAAAACTGTCATTCGATGAGTAGTCCATTTTAGTGAGTAAACCATTTTAGGGTTGGTTTATTAATAGGCAAAACGGATTGGAATGCCAAAAGTTACCATTAATGGATTGACACCACTACAAGTCACCCTTCCGTCTCCCCAATCACGAATAACGAGCATGCATAATTACCGTGAAAAGGCGATTGACACCATAGATTGAAATGCCAACTGATTGACACCACATATTACACCACCAATAATCATGCATGCTCGTAATTCGTGATTGGGGAGACGGAAGGGTGACTTGCAGTGGTGTCAATCCATTAATGATGACCTTTGGCATTTCAATCTGTTTTGCCTATTAATAAACCAACCCTAAAATGGTTTACTCACTAAAATGGACTACTCATCCAATGACAGTTTTTTAGAATACTCGTATGCTCCGTTGTTGGAGGAGTCAAACCCTGCAACCCCACCCACGCTAGCCACGACAACCATGTCCTCCACCGAAGCGGAGGAAGAGCGCGATTTGGAAGACTTCCTAGCTAATTGGCTGAATGAAGAACAGTCTTGTCAGACATCACCACCTACTTCCCATCTGCTCGCACCCAACCGGCCCCTTCAGCATGTTCTGTGAACATGCCTAAGGATGGTGGCGACCGAAGAAACAAGAAAAACAAATCCTCTTCCGCCGACGAAGGGTCCAGCCGCACGGCTAGGCAAAAAAGGAGGGGTGAGGACAAAAAGCTGCCACTGGTGATAATATCATCATCCAACTCTAAGTAGGTTCGGGTGGGGTGCCGACCAACTTATTTTTCTTTTTTATTGTTTTTTTTAATTTCTTTGTATGAACTCCCCAAAACTCGACAATGAAATTTTATATTTTGCAACGTTTTTTACATCGTGCATAGATTCACATTAATCTAACAACAGAAGCAAATATGGGCGCAATAATTAACGAAAAATATTGTTAAAAGCGAGAATGAGAACGAGTGACGTAAAAGAACGACAACGAGAGCGAGAACAAGTACAACGTTCGAGTGATGGCAAATAATGTTCAATGCGAGAGCGAGCAAAACATTGGTAGAGTGACGAGTGAGAACGAGTATTGCGAGAACGAGTCAACGTGCAAGAGCGATTCTTCGGGGGCGAGAATCTTGTAAGGTCCAAAATTTGCTGACGTGGCAGACGAGAACGAGAATGGTCAGCGAGAGCGTTACCCTATCCAAGAGCGTGAACAAGCAAGTCGGTCTCATACTGCCCTTCTAGGTAATTTTGCATCGTTGCCACGTCAGAATGGGTCATATTTCATTAAATTGGGATTATAGGTCAGATCACATTCAACCATTGGAAAATGGGTCATCCGTACAAAAACTCCCAGAGGCCTCCTTATCTCCATTTCCACGCCAAATATGAAATGAGTTTTTGTATGGATGACTCATTCTCACGCGTCATCTGACATACTTTTTGAAAATAATAAAATGACTCATTCTGACGTGACAATACACACAATTATCCAAAAGAGCAGTATGATGCCATTTCGCTTGATCACGTTCTCAGACAGAGTTACGCTCTCGCTTGCCATGTCAGCAAAACATAATCACGAGGATTGAGAATGAGATTGAGAATAAAGGATCGAAAAAAGAAAAAAATTAAGTAAGAAAGGAATGAGAGCAAGATTGAAGAAGAAAATATTTAAAAGAATATAAAATTAAGTCAAAGAAAAACAAGAGCAAGATTGACGAAGAAAAGATTAGAAAGAAAGAACATAAAATTAAGTCAGAGGAGCGAGAACAAGAATAAAAAGACGGTGAAGCTGGTCTCACGATAATTTACGATAATTTAGATGAGTTGTGGAGTTTGAAAAAAGTTATATGTCATTAATTTCAAAATGGAGTACCGTGAAAAGAAGACATCCATACAAATTCCCCAAGGATGAAATAACCGTATTATCGTCTCTTAAAAGGCGCGCATCTCACAAAGGGGAAAGAGAAACTCAACTCTTTGTATTTTTCAACTCCGATCCAATCTGTCCAGCATAATCCGGTCCTCCTCCACCTCAACTCTTTTACCAATAAATGGCAGAGCCGTCGTCGGAATCATCATCGGCGTCGCCGGCATGGGCGGAGCTGACGCACGAGTGCCTAACCAACGTCCTCTCTCGGCTCACCATCGAGCAGCGGTGGCGCGGCCCCATGCTCGTCTGCAAGCTCTGGTTCCGCGCCGCCTCCGACCCCTCGCTCCACTCCCAGTTCGACCTCGAACCCAGGTTCGATTCGGCCCCCACCGAGTCGCCGGCCTGGTGGACGCCCCAGTTCGAGACCAAGATCGATTCCATGCTCCGATCTGTCGTCCACTGGAGCCTTGGTTCTCTCTCCCTCATTCGGATCAGACACTGCTCTGATTCATCTCTCGATTGTGTCGCTCAAAGGTAATTAATTAACTCTTCTTCTTTAAATTTTAATTATTATAATTGTCTTTTTGTTGGGAAATGGGAGTTTTGGATGAGGTTGCTTGTTTAATTAGGGCAAAAGTTTTCCTTTTCCCACATTTTCTCTTCCCCTGTTAGGTCTTTTTCCATATTCAGGAAACACTTTGATTGTGAATTTTGTGATTAACTCAATTAAGCAGATCTTTGCATCTTTTTTCACCAATCAATGTGCAGTTTTTTTAAAATATATATTTTTTAATATCACATTCAAGATGGGCTTTGGGATGGGATGGATGTGTAAATCCTAATTGGCTAGTTACTATGAATACCAAGGATTTCTTGTTTTGGAAACATCATTTTTCTTTATTCTCTTGGTTGATCCTTTTCTTGTTAGTTGGATATGGAAAATTGTAGCTATAGGTTGTTTCAAACGACAAGTTTGGGTTTTAAGAAGCTTGTTTTGAATTTGATTGTGTTCACATAAGTGAGAATCTTTATAAAAAAATGTATTGTTGTTCCAATTATACTTGGTCGAAAATTTCAACTGGTCTACCTACTATGAATCATTCCAGTTTCAAAAAGAACAAGTTGTAAATCTAAATAGTCTTTGAGGTCACGAGTTCGGACTTTGGAACAACAATTGCTATACAATCAAGCATTGAGATTAGCTGAGATGTGTATGCTGGGATGGACACTAGGGATTATGAAAAGGGAAAAACAGAAATCAAATTATTGGTTGCTAAGATTGATGGCCTTCAACTTACTCACATTTTAGGTGCCCAAACCTTGAGGTTCTTTCCATCAAGAGCTGCCCCAATGTTACTGATAGATCAATGGCTAAGATTGCTCTTGGTTGCCAAAAGCTCCGGGAAGTTGACATAAGCTACTGTCACGAAATCTCCAACATATCTTTGGCGTTGATTGGCAAGCATTGTCCGAATATCAAGACTCTAAAGCGAAACTTTTTTAATAATCTAGATCCTTCCCAACATATGGGAATTGTCCCTAACAGTTATCTAAATGCCTGCCCTCAAGATGTGGATTCAGAAGCTGCGGCTATAGCAAAATTCATGCCCAACTTGGAGCACCTTGAACTCTGTTTCTCTAAACTATCTGCTAAAGCTCTTAGTTTGATCTGTGAAGGATGTCCAAACCTTAAGTACTTGGATCTGTTTGGGTGTGTGAACTTGACAAGCCGTGATATAGTGAATGCTACATCAAGTTTGGCAAATTTGAAGATTAACAAACCGAATTTCTATATTCCGAGGTCGGTCTTTCACACGGAGAGGTATGGCCATTGGAGGTTGTATGACGAGAGATTTCAAACAGATATTTTCCGTATTTGATGGAAATGCTCTCCTAATACTATATGTATCACTGCACTTAAAAACCAAGATCAGTGTTGTTTTTCTAAGTTGTACAGTTCTTAATTTACCTGTTCTATTTCATGAGTCACAAATCTTTACTTTCTTTTGAACTTGTATGGTGGATTGATGTGGCACAAAGTTTGTATAACTTATGATTAACAGCATATGCGTTCAGGTTTAACCTCGTACATCTCTTCATGTTATTGTTTCCAAGCTTGAGGGAACCTTTTTTTCTTTATTCTTCTGAACCTCTTATCTTTCGCCATCTATGTCACTAGTCTAAAGATCTTTGATTTAAAAATTTTTGGACCTTTGCTTTAGATGCATTTTAAACTTTTATATCTGATGCCTCTGAGGGCGTCTGGATAGTAAAAGCTTGGAATGTTTGGAAAATATCTATTTCTAAGGTTTTGAGAGCTCACATCAAGTTAAAAACTTTATAGTTTAAAATCCTACCTCCTCGAGGGGGTCATAGGATGGGTCAAGGCTCAAACCTCCTATCTTATTGTATTTCTTTTATTTTTTTATTTTTATACCCGTGAGTCTCCAAGCTAACTTGCATGCACCTCAACCATTCTCATCGGCCAACTGCATGACCCTGACCTTACTACATTTATTGCCAAGAAAACTTGCAGGGGTGGCCACCATAGTTTGAACTCGTTTCCTCTAAACTTTTCATTTTTTACATTGGCCTTTTTTGACCATTAGACCAACCCATGTAGTTACCTCCTACTTCATTATCGTTAGTAGGGGAGGGCTATTTAGCTCTAGTAATGTTCCTAGTCCAATGAATGAATAAATCATCAAAGTTAGAACATTATTGAGTCATTTTATCCTCAATTTCTCTGTTGTCGATATTGAGTAATCCTCAATTTTTCATTGTATATGAATGGACTTTCATGTCATCAGCATCAAAATTTATGGGTAAACCAATCATGTAGCTTACGAAAAAGTTCAGGAGAACAGCTCTACAAACCTGGATTGGCTAGCTTTAAATCAATGAATTAGGTCGTCTAGAACGTCTGACTTGAGCTCCCGGAGTCTCCGATTGCTGCTTATTTGATTAGCCAACTCACCGGTGACACGGTCCATGTATAGAACGTAAAGCCCATTTCTGCTTTCCAAGAGTTCTAAAGCTTTCTTTGCGTGTAGAATGGATATCACCCATTCTTCAAAGAGCACTGCAATTTGTCTAAGTGTCATTTCCAAATTCGACTCCAATATGATAAGGAGACATCAGCGTCACCAAAAACATATTTCCTACAAATAATTTTGGAGAAGTATTAAATAAGTAATTTTTCTAATACTTTTAAGCAGTTTTGTTTTTTAAATCATTTTTAAAATCAAACATCATGAAAATTTGAAATGTATTCTTCATTGACTAAAAACACTGTTCATCATATTGTAAAAGTACCCTTAATTTAAAGAAAATGGGGGTTGGAAAAAGGAGAAACTAATAATGAAGAAGAGAACAGACAACTATCGCAATATGAAAAAACAATGCTTACGGCTGTTGAAGTATTCATCCTTTGACCACGTCTGTAAGTAGTCCCTTATCAGAAACTCAATAAGTTGAATCCTGTTTAACATTAAATGCTCCAAGTCAGGGTGTGATGAGGACAAGTCTATTCAACAACAAATCCATTAGAGATTTGGCAATCAAATTGGCTTATGGAACCGCCCGGATCATATTAAACGCATATTCCAAACGTTGAATACTAAAACTAAAAGAAAACTAACAGGCCAACTTGAGCATAGCCCAATTACCTTTTAAACAACAGCTTATAAATCAAATACAAGCTATATAAATTCAGGTTTTGTAACTCATTTTTCTATACAATCCTAATAGAAGTTATTTGTAGTTAGATTTTCCTACTTCTAAGTTATCCTAATTTGGTCTTTAGAGGAACGATGGATGAAGAAAATGATTGCAATCTAAAAACAACACAATTAAGCTGAATTTGACCCTACATACAAGTGCCCAAATAGCAGCTAAAAATTAAAAACATTTTGCTGGGTACTTACATTATGAACAAGCATTCATGTAATTTGGGAAAATTGTCATCGAATGGATCCATGAAGAGCAAACTCTCTCCCGCTGCAGAAATTCTTTGGGACACAGAAATTATTGCACGTTGCCCTATGTACGGCTCACGTCCAAGCTCGCGGATCAACTGCTGTGTATAGAAACAAACATCGAAGACAGAGTCTTCTGATTCTGGACCAAGAGTGAGTGAAAGCAAGAAAGTATTAAAAGAGAAAAATGAAATATACCAAAAGACACCATCATTGAGAAAAAGAATGTATAGCAAGTTCATGTTTGCGTCAATGAAACAATTTGAACGGTGAATACATCATGAAGTGATATTAATTACAAGTATTGTAGTGACATTGACCACTTGAGCTTAGTTCAATTGGTTAAGGCATATATCATCGACTAAGAGATTTGAAGTTTGAATCCCCAACCCCACATGTTAAACTCAAAAAATAATTGTTGTGACATTGTCATGTAATAGAGAAGTAAATGAATTTACCATCTTTCAGAGGGGAACACATCCTTATGATTAAACGCATTATCAAGCTGCTAACAATTCCTTCAATAAGTTCCACGTTCCTTCCCCTTGCTAGAAGATCCTTCAATGAAGCTTCAAGAAAACAATAACATTTTTTAAGGGTCATATAGCACCCAAGAACTCATAGTTAATACATTGAAATATATTGTATCGGCACGAGTAAATCGTGTATTTGAACTGTAAATATGATTTTCTAATTAACCACGTCATCAGTTACTTGCTTTGATTCACAAACCCCTCAATCCCAAAAAGCGCATCAAAATATATCAAAAGGTGGGTCTACTGTGATCCTTTATTTTTTTTTTTTCATAAAATAACGAAATTTTTCATTAAAGAAATGAAAAGAGACTAATGCTCAAAGATACAAATTCTATAGAGAAGCTCTCAGTCTACGGTTTTGAAATGGACAAGCCAATGAGACTGCTTGCTTTCAGAAATCCTTTATATAATTAATTAACCAAATATGATACAGTAATCACATGAATCATCACCTAGAATGAAATCAACCGCTTGATGAGCCCAATTTTTAAAGTTGGCCTCCCCTACCTGTATAAAATAGCATAGAATAAAATCAAGAAAACGACGCATTGTGTTAAATAAATCTAGAAACAAACCATTTTATAAGTAATATAAGAACAACGAGGACAAATGCTCTAATTTTTAAACGAAGAGAAAGCAGAATAACAAAATTGAATCCAATAACAGAAATGCCATTCTCATACTGGAGAAAAAGTTTCGCAGAGCTCTACAAGAAAATCAACTGAAGCTCGGAGATGCTCAACTTCATCATCTTCATTGAAGTCTGAAATTAAAACAGGTAAGAACAAAATAAAGTTGAGCGAGAGAGACAGATCGCCATGTATGTTAAACAGGAACATTTTACATGAAACATATTTTGAAAATGGCACTTAACACAGCATATTTTGAAGAAGTAATGCCTCTGGCCAGTAATACTTTACCTAAAAGTCGCTTCCGGTGAACTCCACTTTCTGCTTTTCTCCTCCGTTCCCTATAACGCACTATTTCGACAATTTTTGAAACGATATCAAAATATTGGATTAAAATAAGCAAATAACAACGAAAAAGGCGAGGAAAATACCTTGTCTGAGAAATCTCCGGCGTAATACGTCATTAAACCTGTTATCAGTACCATCTTCGAGTCGCTTAGGGTTCGATTTCCCCAGATTATCAAAGAAAAAACACTTGCAAGTGGCGTTTTGGGAAAACAAATCATCATGCGAAGCATCTAAAACCGAATCATCACAACGAAACACAATAAGAGTTTCAGAAAAGAAAAAAGGAAGACAAGGAGATTATTATACACAGACCTTCAGCTTGCTTCAGATCTTGTCTCAGCCTAATAAGCTCTTGCTTCCTCTCCTTAGCCTATCACTGATCTTCAATTAGACTTCGCCAATAGAGAACGAAAATAACAGAAACCAGAAAAATTAAAAAGAACAAGCATATAGAGAGACCTTTCGCTTCCATCGGAGAGCGTCGGAATCGGAAGGAGGATTGGAGACGATAGGCTGCTGCTGCTGCTTCTGAATGGCCTTGGAGCGGAGAAGAGAAATGGCTATGGCGAGCTTCAGTGACCGATCATCGATTCCTCCGCTCGCCGCCGGCATTTGGCTCCGGCCATCGGCGACTGACATTCCTGGTAGAAAACAACTGAAATGGAGCGCGCTCTGTGACGAAAAGCTCGGCGGATTGCAGATTCGGATTTTATACAAAAATAATGTAGCCCTAAATCGTGTGCATGGTACGCCGAAAATGACTCTCTCCTTTCCTCCTTTTCGCGCCGCCGTCGACCAGCCGTTCTCCTTTGCGCCGTCGCCACGAGCTCTTCTCCACCGCACCGCCGCGTCTAAAGGGAGGATTCACGCAGGGAGCAAGAGGGGAGCGTAACATATTTTATTTATACTTATTTTTTAAATACAGTCCCTTTTCGCGCTTCTTTTCGGTTTTTTTTTTTTTTTTTTTTGAAATATCAATCACTGCCTGCAACAATGTGCAGTATGTGGCGGCTGCGGGAGGCTTCCTTTTCTTTTTTTTTTTTGAAAGTTTAAACCATCATTTTCACTGCTTTTGAGTTTTGTTATATTTTGATCTTCATTTAATTTTAGTTTATTTTCAATAAAATTTAAAATTTGTCTCTATTATTAATTTATTATTTTTCTTGAAAAAAATTAGTCTATATTAACTTATCTTCTATAAATTTTGGAAGTATATTTACATTGTGTCTTTTTTTATATTAAAATTATTATTATTATTTAACCAAGTTTGATTTAAAAAATTAACTTCAAATTTATTGTAGGGACCAACCATGATTAAAATTGGACATTTGAAATTACATGGAACAAAACTCAAAGTACAGAGATCAAAATAGTATTTTTAACCAAAATATTTTTATTTATTATTGCTTATTTTAAGCTTTAAATTTTTATTGTTTTTCACAATTTCTCAAACACCTCATATGCTTTTGTATACGGCGACTCAATTATAAATTTAGAACCTAATTTAAACAAACCACAATTACAAGTCTCATTTATTAATCTTCATATTTCTTCAAAAAAATCAACATTGACATTTTTATTAGGGTGTACATTGATCGATCGAAATCAATTTTAGCACAAAACTGACGTTGATCACTAACCATTCAATTTTGGTCGACCAATCGACCGTCGGTTTTGGTCGATTTTTGGTGGATGCCGGAGGTTGAGGAAAAGGGGGAAAGAGAGATGAAGGAAAGAAATGAGAAGAAGAGAGGAAAGAAAAATGAGAGAGATAGGAGAATGGAAGGAAGGGATGAGAAAGGAGAACCTTGAAAAAGAAAGAGAATTAAAGTAGTGGAGAGAGTAAAAGAGAACATTGGAAAAGAAAATGAGAATTTAAAAAGTGGGGAGAGAGGGAAGGAAAACCTAGAGAAACGAGAGAGATAATAGCTTCTTTTTTTTTTAGTTCAATAGCTTTTCGTACAAGGATTAAAAAAAACAAATAAATTAATAGAAAAAAAAAAGGTCAATTCACGTGAATCAAGGTACCATTATAGTGACTTACATAAAAATAAAAACCCAACTTAATTGCAGCAAACTACAATATCAAAACGTGAAGAGGGAGTGTTGAATAAGAAATTTTAGTGAATCTCAAATTGCTATGTAATTTTAATATAATAAAAAAATTACAAACAACTAGATTTGGGATTAATTATAAATTGATATGTGTCCTAAATTTAATTTGAATACAAAAATTAACAAATCCTAAAATTATAAGGCTTCATGTCTTCATTATGACTATTTGATTAAATAACTAAATTTAGTTTAATCAAATTAGGTCATGTGTAATTTGGGTCAAAGTTAAACAATACTCAAATCCAAATGGTTAGGTCAAAAGTCAACAAAGCCCAAGTCCAATGGTTTGACCCAAAAGCCATTAAAGTCCAAACCCACATGTCCATGGAAAACTCTATAAGTAGAAGAGTTCTCCCCTATTTGAAAGGTTTAGAAATTAAACACTCCAAAAAGAACAATATAACTTAAAGAAGATTCATAGTAAAGAAGATTAGAAGCTCCATGAAATCCCTACGTGCTTCAAGACTTGAAGAATGAAAACTCTTTGAAGATCAAAATACTTCAAGACTTGAAGACTTCGAAGATCATAGAGGCTTCAAAGACCAAATTCTCTTTAAAGATCTGAAGACTTTGAAGACAAGTTGAAGACATTTGAAGCGTACAAGATTTAAAGACTTCAATCAATACTCATCAACAAACCAAGGATCAGTCCAATAAGTTAAACAAGTTAAGGGATGATCCAACAAGATCAATAAGTCAGAAAGCCAATAAAAAAAGTCTAATAATGCTCGAGAACAAGCTGTCAAGCCCTCAAGACATTTGTACATTTGAGAGAAATAATCAAGGGATAAACATTAGAGATTATACCACACCCACAAAATCAATACAAAATACAAGTTTATTCCACGTGTCACATTTTCTTGTTTAAATGACTTGTGAATAGGAAGACAAGCTTTTTTTTAATACATCAGTTGGTCGGTTGAAATTGCTTTTTCTAGCCACTCCGATCGACCGAACGTCAGTTTTTTTATTTACAAAAATCGACACCGAAGGAACATCTTCCTAAACAGACGGATCGATGTCGGTTTGGTCAGTTTTGCGGTTTGGTTTGTTCACCACCAATTTCCATGCAAGTATTGATTTTGTTGTTGTTGTTGAAGAGAAAAATACTTGTCATAATTTTTGGGAGAATTTCACTGGATGTCCATATGTAAATAGTGGTTTTGATAAATGGTCAAGAATTTTAAATATGGCCAAACTAGATTTTAGGAAAATTTTATCCACATTTTATTTTTCATCTTTTCCATCCAACCTTTTTTTTTTTTTTTTTTTTTTTTTTTTTTTTTTTTTTTACATTTTTCCTAAATAGAATCAAACTTATTTATCCTCTTATCAACATTTTTTTTTTCAAATCTTCTACACATTTTGAAATCATTTTTAAATTCTAGATCATTTATTTCCCTAATTCATTTATTTTTCAAATGTTATCTCATTATTGTATAATAGAATTTCGAACTTCATATTTGTTTCAAATGTTAAAATGTTCCATAAATTTTAACATTAACCACAATTTTAAAAATTCACAATGTAATTCCCAATTTCATTTATTTCCAAAATGTCACATCAATTTTTCGTCATTTAATTACCATAGCACTTTTTTTTTTCTTTATTTACTTTTTAGTATGTAACCACTATTTTTAGACTTTTTTTTTTCCTTTGAATCTTCATTTTGTTTGGTTTATCTTGGTGTGTGTATATATATATATTCAAATATTTCACCCTTCTTCTTTTTCAGGTTGTTCATTGATCATGTACATCTTACAAATTGACGTTACTTGGCAGTGCGATGACGATCGACCATTCATTACCTAGGTTGTACTTGGTAGGCTTGAAGTTGGCTTAACACATGAACCTCGATTTCATAAGGCAAGAGTCAAGTATTTCATTTCGATCAGTTGAAACTTCTCAAATGACATTACTTTATTCAAATTACTATTGCTTATAGTCCTTTCTTTAGGCTAGTTTACTAAAATTGTAGCTAATATAATAGAACCCAATTGCTACTTGTAGTTGTAGGTTTGATATTTTGTTTTGTTTTGTATTGTTTTTTGCTCATCAAAGTTGACAATGACAGTGTAAATGTCACTAGCTAGATGTAAATAAAAGTTTCAATGAGTGTAAATACCACTAGTTATAAAAGGTTAGGGGTGAGATTAGAGACAGAAAAATCAAGCTGACCGATCGAACCGACGTCGGTTCGATCGGTTTAAATAGGTTTTCGGTTGGTGAGCCCAAAAGGGCCCGAACCGACCAAGTTTAGTCAAACTTTAAAAAAAAAAATATATGTCATGCCGTCTGCAGCATAGCAGCATTAATGCTGCTGCATACAGCACCTTGGGAAAAGGGGTTTCCTTCCTTTACTTTTTTTTTTTTTAAAAAAAATTATTTTTTTGGTCATCTTCCTCCTCTGCAGACAACGCCTTGGGAAAGGGTTTACATCTTCTTCCATCTTCCTCCTTTTCCTCTTCCTCTTCTTATTCTTCGTTTCTTTCTTCTTCAATTTTTTTCCTCCTTTTTCATTTTCTCTTTCTTCTCTTCCCACTTCTCTTCTCTTTTCTTCTTCGCCTCTTTCTTCTCATTTTTCTTTTTTTTTTCTTCTTCTTTTCTCATTTAGTTTGTCGTAATCACAAACCGATCGAAATCGACCGACCGTTGATGGTCTAAAAACCACTAGTTATTGATTTGAATGAAAATATTAATATTAGTCTACATTGAATGTAATCATAAACATTTACAGTGTTAATAGGCATCTTTACCTTCTATGTAAAATGGAAGATATAGGGAAACTCATGCACTTTTTGTCTATTTATTTAATTTAGTCATTACATGGAAAATCAATTTTTATTTTTAATTTTTAAAATCACTAAGTATTTCTTTTGGGTATTTTTGTCTTGATAAAATTGTTTGTTACGCTAAAAATTAGGACATAGCCATAATTAAAAAAATTAAACCTAATAGTCATTTAACAAAACAACTATTTTATTATAGTCATTTATGTTGTTAACCCAAAATTTTAAATGCCTTACAAGCATTAATTACCTAATGGGATGGTATATGTTTGATCTGTGATAGAGAGGAGGCATTCTTGTACCCTATGAATAAAGATGAAAATAGTTGGAGTGAACCAAGAGAAAACCATTGTTACCATCTTTGTCATGTGGCCAATACTTTTAATAAAAAGTATAAATTGAAGCATCTCAAAGTGTCAATACTAAAGGCACAAGTTTGTATCCCTTAAGTATTAATCTCTTTCCATTTTTTTAATGAAAATTTTCATTTCTGGTAAAAAAAGAAAAAAAAAAATCAATCTGTCGTGATGAAAATTAAAATCTTATTTCTGCACTTGCAGCAGGAAATATATTTTAACATCCAAGACTATGGTGCTCAAAACAAAAAAAGAAAAACGAAGTTCTATATAAGTTATAATTTAAACTTTTGATTTTATTGTGCTATTTTTTTACACCAAAAATATTTAAAAAGAAAATTGAAGATTTTCCATATAAAATTTAGGCAAAAATTGAATAAAATTAACTCTGAAAGTATAATAAACGATGAGTTTAAGTGCACAATTACAAATAAATATTTATTTGAATTTGGTTCCTAAAAACCTAGCTAATCCTTTCCCTTTTTTTTTTTTTTTTCCATTCATATTGAATCAAGTTTTTTCAAAGAATGCAAGTGTCCCGTATTTGTGTGTAGTAACAAATTTTTTAGTCCAATATGTGGGTGTGGGAATTCAAACATTTGACCTCTTGGTTGATGATATATTTCATAACTAGTTGATTTATACTTGAACAATATGTGTATCCAACAATATTCACACTAACAAAGGTTAATTATCTTGCTTCGGTGCACTCGAGCATTTTCACTCAAAGTGAGACTAGCAAATTTTAGCTTTAGAAACATTCATAGTTAGCAAAAAAAAATAAAGGCATTTCCTCATAAAAGTGAAGTTTGCATAATAGCGAAAAGGTGAGCCCTAAAACAAGGGTAAATGAGTTGATCCAAGTTAACTTTTGACCGAAGTTAATGTCGAATCAAACTAACTTCTTAAAAAAATGAACTGTTCAACCGAAGTTAATGTCAATCAAACTAACTTCTTAGAAAAATGAACTAACTGTTCAACCAAAGTTAACGTCGAATCAAATTAACGTATTAGAAAAATGAATTAATTGTTCAACCGAAACCAACTAAACCGACTACAGAATAGGAAGAAATCAAGCTAGACTAGTTGGAACAAATCTATTGAATTAGGCAACTAGTTCTCAATTATGAATTTTACGAAACCAAACCAATCCACATATTACTCAAACATCAACTCAACTGAATTGGTCCAATCAAGTTTTTCAATTTCTACTTGAACCCTATGCCCTTGACCTTGAATCAAGCTTGTCTAACCAGGGAGGTAAAGAAGTGGTGTTCCACCAACGGGTTAGGCCTAAGCAATCCGAGGTAAAGAAGTTGAGTCTTTATTCTGTCCATGAGCATATTTTATTACAGGCGGTAAATTTGTTAGTCCAAATTGAGTTGCATAATCTCTCTTACCACCCTCCTACGCACTGAAAACTCAGTTTGGAGCAAACTAAAAACTAAGCTCAGTGCTACGGATGCTATATGATTTGCTGTTTTCAAAAGAATTAGTAACACATCTGATTTCTAAACATTCCACTAAAAAATAGGATGGACAACAGTTGATGCATTAGATTAAACAAAACATTATACATTAGTCTCTCAAATTTCTCTATGGTAGAAGAAGATTTAGATTGTTGCAACTAACCGTTCTATTTTTTGCTTAAGCTCGATGCTTCCTGAGCTTAAACACTGGCAGAAACTTCATTAACTGCAGGCTTGTCTTTTTTCTTGGGGGGTTCTTGAGCCTTCTGTAGAACAGCCTTGTTAGGAACTAGAACAATAAATATATTCCTGTCTCTGAAGTTTTTGGCCTCTTCAGTTGCAAGCTGTATATAATAAAAATATTGAGCAGGTCATTGGAGGAGAGATAAAAAGAAGATATATCGTCTGTTTAAAGTATTAACCAGAAGCACAAATATGGCATCAAATTTACATTCAGCAAATAAACGAGAGAGATTAGAGACCCAAAAAAGAAAAAACACGACGAATGAGCAATAGGATCAAAACATTCTGAACAGCTACCAAGCATTCTTCAAAAATAGTTCTATAAAACAATCATAACTTGGCCTAGTAGTCATTGGGACAAGTCAAAAAGTATAATATTTGGAAAAATGAGTGGTCCAAAACCCCATTGTAGCCACCTATCTAAGATATTAAAATCTCATGAATTGTCTAATGTTCAAACATTGTAGGGTTAGGACCAACCTAAGTATAGTTCAACTGGTTAAGGTATATATCATTAACCAAAATATTGTAGGATTGGGCAGAGTGTCTCCTGAGATTAGATAGTTAGGATGCTTGTAAGCAACCTGAAAACTCACAACCGTTAAGAGAATGGTTATATTCAACCGTTTTCAAAAATTGTTTGCAAGAACAGTTTCCCTAGAGCTACTATACGTTTTTCATGGGGTAATGAGATCAGACATAAAATAGTTCAAACAAGTGCCTAAAATTACATTTTCAATTTTTACTTGAAACAGTATCGAGCATCTTATTGAGTTAGACCACAGTGATGGACAATCAGTTTTTATCTAATATTGTCATGATGAACAGATGATATTGAACATGGCACAACATTGATAAAAAATGAATACCTCCCCAACCTCTTCCTGGAAACGTTTGATGAGCTCAATTGCTATGTTCCTGAACTCATTCTCACGACCTTTCAAGTTCACTATAACTTTAACCTACAACATTTCGTTAAAAGATTTCAAAAGTGATTCAGACAAACTATAACAATCTATTTGGATGCATGAACAGAAGATAAAAGATATAGTAGATTAGAAAAGAAACCTTGTCTCCATCTTTCAAAAACTTCCTTGCAGCTTTCAAACGGACAGAGTAATCATGTTGGTCGATGTTGTAACTGTTCAATAATAATAGCAATCAGAAGGTTGAGACTGAGAAAAGGATACTGTGCAGAAATGTTTCTGAAATAGTGAACATAAATGAAAAAAGCAAGGAACAAAAGCCTCTCATAGCTCTTTGCTTTGTAGGTCGATTATAGATCTTAGAAGTCGCAAGTTGGAGCGGCTTTAGGTAAAGAAGAAAAAGAAAGTAAAGGAAACCTCCAAAAAAACGCAATGAAGGAATGTGTTACCCCATTTTAAGCTCTTTCAAATCCATGCGAGTTGCTAACATTCAAAACCACACTTTGTCAGTATCTTTCCTCAAATCTGAAAGATTTGTCAACCAAAGAAAATAGGCAGACTCTATTAAGAAAGAGATTCACCAGCACTTTTCTTCTGTTGTCCTCTTTTCTTCTTTTGCAGTTCATACCTATATTTACTGAGAAACAAGAGAAGGGGAAAAAAGAAAATCTCAACATAAAAGTAACAAAAATTTAACAAGGAAAAACGATGTGGCCTTTTATCTCCCATGGTTTCTTTTCATATTAGAGTTATGCTATCCTATTAACAAATTGGGTAAGCTTTTTGTAATCACCATGGACTTTTCATCCTTTTTGTAATTTCATACATCAATAAAATTGTTTCTTATAACAAAAAAAAAAAAAAAAAAAAATCCGAGGGTAAACATAACAATCATAATATTTTTCATTCGTTCTCCATTATAATATACCACGTTTTCATCTATTTAGTATTGTTGTATATTACTTTTTCAGAAACATTTAATTAAAAGTAGAGTATTAATTGAAAAATAAATAATCACAAGATGCTTCTAATAAGAATTGGTGTAATCATTAAAGTTAATCACATTGGCATTGGACTTGAGCAAATACAACCTTTTCCACAAAGCATAAAGGGAATGAGGAGACCAGAGAGAAAAAATGGCATACTTGTAATCCATGATTCTGAGAACTGGAGGATCTGCATCAGGTGATAATACAACCTGCATGAAATAGAAAGAATAAGCTAAATCCTACACAAATCAACACAAATATCTAGATTCCAGGAAAAATATTAGTCCACGACCTTCTTTATCCAAGTTACGAAGTAAACAATACACAGATTGTGAAATGAGCTTCATAAATTGCAACAGCCAACCTTGAGTATGCAGGCAACTAAAAGTGTTGATTGCTGAAATAGTGTTTTGTTATGAACTCACAGGTTGAATGAAATTTTTACTCGTATATCTTAATAACAAGACATCACCCAGCATTCATTCAAGTCTTGTGTTGACAAATAGAAGTTTCTTTGCCGGTTTTTGCTATATGGGAGGAAAGTACAATTTTATATAGGAGCAAACAGTAAAATTGGCCTAATGCACAACTCTGAAATGAAAATCATTTACCACGCGATGATTCCTCTAGTTATGGATGAAAGACTATTACTTATAAGTTATAACTATAATTCTTTGATTATTATTATTATAAGCTTTTAATTTCATGCTCATTTTTATACAGAGAACAGTTTATTGAAGATAAAAACCAAAACCCAAGTGGCATTAAGCAAACAAAAAGTGGAAGAGGTATTAGCTTAAGCTAGAAAGAACATTTTAAATTTCATAGTTTCAAAAGAAAAAAAATCAACTATGCAATTCGTCCTCGCAAGACCATTAAGTTCTTTGAAATTCCTAGACAAAAACAACAAACGGTACAAGAAGACGTACCAGATCAAGTTCAGCGTCTTCAGCCATTTGAATGGCCTGGGCCTTCGACACGATTCCAACCTATTCATTTCAAGAAGATCAACCTTCCAAACTACGGCGCCTAGCATACAAGTGTTGCAATGTAGCAAAAGGAAACCAAAAAAGAAAACCAACAAAAATTTGCTTTCCCCAAGCACAAACCATCCAAGCAAACACAAATAACAAAACAAAACACCTACCATGTTCTGTTGTGCATCGATAAGCCTCACATTATTCGACCTAAACAAATCAATCACAAAAACGCAATCAAACAAATAAGAACTCCAAATCAAAAAACAAAACTCATCCATCATACACGTAACTCTTGCAAGCATAAGCCGCACACACCTGATGGCGGAAACATCGAGACCAAGTTCATCGTCAGAGCGCTTAGAATCCGCGGGTCCTGAAGATCGAGGAGCACCGCCGTATCGAGCAAATACAGTACTACGAATTGGACTAGTGAAGACGAGACGCAGAGAGTTGGACTTGTGAAGGCGGAATCTGAAGGCATTGGATTTAGAGGAGGAGGGGGGGAGAGGGGAAATTGAGGTCCGGAAGGGAGTGGCGGAGGAGGAGGAGGAGGAGGAGGCGGCGGCGGAGGAGGTGGTGGCGGTGGCGGTGGCGGAGGAATGGGATAAGAGAGGTTTGAAAGGAAATCTGCTGGTGAGCCCAGCCATAGCTTTGAGCTGTGGAAGGGGACAGTGGAGGGTCGGAGTTTGGCGAAAATATTTTAAGAAATTGAAAAAGAAAATTAAAAATCTTATCCACAATAGTTTTGGAGTGGACTCAACTGTATTCTTCTTTTTTTCATTGGAAGATCATTTTTTTTGCTTTTTTTTTTTTTTTTTTTCATCATTAAGGATTGTCATCAAAATATGTTTTTTATTTTATTTTATTTAATTTTTTTTAGTCAATCGAAGGGAGAATTCGAATCTCAAACTTCTTTAGTAGCGATATATATTTTGCTTTTGAACAGTTAGCTTTAAAAAAATTAATATGTCAATTTCAATATAATTTTATATTAGAGAATTAGTGAAGATTATAAATCATTTTAATTATTTTAAAATTTTTCATCTAAATGTTTCCACAAGTATCTCTTTCTTCTTCATAATAATTGAAGTTATCCTTCCTTTTAAAATTTTAAAAAAAATAATTATAAATAGTGATTTCAATGTATATGACATTGATTAACATTGCAAGTTGTAACTTGTCCTCTCATAGTTTTTAAAAATATAACAATTTTTTAAAAAAAAAAATAGTTTCTCAAATAAACTGTAGAAATGCTCCTCACTTAAGGAGTGTATTAGTGTCACTCTAATGAAGAATTAAATTAAAGATAGTATTTTAGGAGTTTGGTTATGTTAAACTCGAGAAGATATGTATCATTTTCCTTTCAAACAAAATCTAACCAAACTAACCAAAGAAACTAATTTGCATATAAATAGTAATAAGTTTGAATTTGACAAAAATGACAAAAACACTGTTTACTCATAAGATACTTTCTAAATTCCTAACGTGGGCAGATTAAAAACAGAAAACACACCCAAAAAAAAATTCAAAGCCTTCCATATATCTTTTCAAGAACATCACATGGAAACATTGACCCTGATTTGTGTCAAAAAACTTGTTTTTTGTTACCAACTTCCAATTGATTGAGATCAAATGAATTAAGCAAGTTCTAAATCTCTCGTCCTCACCTATATAGCTAAAATCTACCATAATTTATATTCATTTTCATTCATCAACCGATTTACCACAAACCTTATTCATGTATCAATCAACGATAATACTCGCTCACTCGTTCTCACAAGGAAATAACACAAGAAAAAAGAGAAGAAGAAAATGTCCTCAATTCATACAAATGGAATAATTGCCACCTTCACTTTCATTTTCATTGCAATACTCTTTGTTGGGGTGCTATTGGAATTTATCTGCATTTTCTTTCCAATATATATGATGTATATATATATATATATAAATAAATAAATAATCAAATTTACATTTAAGATGGAGAAGCAAATACAAGTGGTATTTTGGGGAAGTAATATGTTGTTGTTAGCTTGGTTGGTGAGAGGCTATGAAGTTGGTGCAGTAGTTGTTGTAATGATGGGGAAGAAGATTGCGAGTTGTGTTTTCCAAAGCTTGTTTCATTTGTATGAGATGTGTCCTAAGACTGTACTCTTCTACCTGTTTCAATACACCAAACAACACATCAAAATCAAATGTACACCATTGTGAAGGAACAATGAGAAATGGCATTATCACAGAACCAGTTTGAGAAATAATTTGGGAATTTGATATCTACATGAAGATGGAGGAGTTTTTGGAGGATAAATAGATAGGTTGTTTGGGTATTGTCTTCAAAGACAGTCCTTTCGTTTCGTTTTCAAATCATATTTTTCTTTATATATATCTGTAAGTGTCTGACCCAACTTGTGCGCACCCTGACTATTCTCACGGGACAACTATCTAATCTACTACATTTGGTTGCCAAGGTAAGTCATAGGATATTACATCTTAGACAAATGGTCACCCTGGTCTGAACTCATTCCCTCTAAGCTTTTTATCTACTAGGTCAACTTAGGGCAATTGTCCTCAAAATAGCTTTTAAGAAATTTTTTTGAATGATCCATTACATTTTGTGTCATCTGTGTTCATTGAACCAACTCTATTTGATAAACAAACAAGCCATTTCCAAACAGTTTCAATTATTCTAAGAGATAGGATATCTATTAAAGAAAATTACGAGACAACTTTAAAAAGAACTGTTAAGAAAGCAAAAAACTGTTTTCATTACATTTCCAAACAGCCCTTGGTCGTTAGCTAGGTCATTTGTCAACCATTTTTACAGATAGATATCTTCTAAATAGTGATCTTAAAACGCATAATAATAATTACTTTTACAAGTTACCAAAAAAGCTGCTCTTAGAAACTATTTTTATAAAAAGAAAAAACTGCTTTTAAGAATAATTGCCAAACAATTATTCAAAAAAAGAATAATTGCCAAACAAAGCTTTGTTCTTAAACTCATTTTCAGTAACCAGTCTAATTATGGCTTTTGAAAAACATGTTTAATAAACATTTTTGGTGATGGACTTACATTCAAGAAAAGCTTCACAAAAATTGTGCATGAATAATTCGAAAACAGGGTTATGACAGAAGATTTTCCATTTTCTTGCCATTCATCATCTAAAATAATTAAGAGAATCCACTAGGCATCAGACTTGTCTATATTCATAAATCAGATATCTAAAAACATTTTTTAAAAAACTGGCCAAAATTAAGCAGTCTATATTCAAATTCTCTAACCTATATTATTTTAGAAGTGTTTTACTTGGCTTGTGCAGTAGTTTCTTCTAGTGAGATTTGTGAAACAAATTAGCCTTCCTAATTCTAAGAGAGAATATTGTTCTCACCTGCATCGCTGTTGTTGAAGCCAACAGTGATTCACATTCATCTAACATTGCTTTCTCTTGTGAAGCTACAACCGCAAGTTCCGAAACCAACCCATTCATTCTCTCCACCTACAACACCGAAGAAGTATTGTTAGAAAGTCGAGTCTCGGACAACAATATGTATTTCAGACTGACAGCAGAATTTTATCTGCACAGAAATATGCTCAAACCTAAGGACCATTAAAGGAATATACTGACTCAATCTGTCTAGTTCAGTGTTTTTAAAGGCTAAAGGCACACTAAGGCGCAATGGCCCTTTGGAGCTTAGGTGCAAGTTGCAAAAAAAGGTGCGGGCTTTTTTTTTGTAAGGAGCACTATATATAAAAAAAACATAAATATATATATGTATATGTATATGTATATATACATGTAGCAATGCCTTGAATTTGTTATCTGCGCTTCAAATGACCAAGTACAAGGGTCTCACTGACCGGTCAACGAGTCGGGGTCTAAGAGCGAAGTACCCTGGTGGGGGTTCCCCCGGGGGGGGGGGGGGGGCAACGACCCCGAAACCTATGCCCCCTGAAACCTAAGAGAAGCCCGTGTGTTTAGAGTTTTTACAATTTTTTTTATAAAAATAATAACTAACCTAAATGCACAATTTATACTTAAAAAAATAAAAAAATAAAAAAATAAAAAATAAAAAATCAATAAGCCTAGAGGCACGTGGAACGCACACCACAAGGGCTTCATGGAAGGCACGCGCCTAGGCTGCGCCTTCTTACCAGCGCCTCGCTTCTTCAAGGCGAGGCGCTTCACATGCACCTTAGGCGCACCTTTTAATACACTGGTCTAGTTTTCAAAAAAATATACTAATTCAATCTGTAAGGTTAGCACCGATAACTCAGCAAAGGAAATCAACTGAAGTAAATCATTAAATGACTGAAACGAATCAAATGAAGTTTTCCTTGATGTCAAACATATCCTGATATCTAGGGCCTAAGATATAGAGTGTGCATGTTACAAATGTTGAAACAACATTTGAGGGACGGGTGTAAGTGATCCGGTTAGGCTAGGATTTTAGCAAAAACTGAAGCCCAACCAACTCATCAATTTAAGATAAACTCTAACTGATGCCCCAAACTAACAACCAAAACCAATCAAAAGCAAACTGACCAACTACTGAAACAGATCAGTATATAGAACAATCATCTTTGTTGCATACCAAGCAAAGATCCCAAACGAATCCAAAAAAAGATTCCAAAAATAGAGCGATCTTGCAACTCCATAGGATATGGTCAAGATCCTCATACGCTTGTCTTCACATGTTGCACCACAACAATGCCTGCAAGAAGAAAGAATGCCTCTGGCTACAGTCTAAAGTGTTAACTTTCTATGCAAGACCTGCCACATAAAGGAATTTGACCTTTTTGGGATCTTAACCTTCCAGAGAGGAGAATGAAGAGGCTCTAGGGAGAAGGGGCACATAAGAGATGGAAAAAAGAGCTATAAAGAAAAGCCCTCTAAAGGGTTGGGGATCCAAAAGTGAAGATCTCTTCCCCCTCCCCCCAGGAACAACGTGGGAATCTCTCAGAGCACAAGAAGGGCTGCCACTTCCATTCTCCTTATCCAACAATGGACGAAAGCAACCCAAAAATAAGGAAGAGGAAGAACTTGAGGAAGACACAATAGAGACCACATAATGCAACCCAGGAGATAATTGATTTGATTAGACATGTATCAACATGACGATAAGCACCGATCAACATTTTCTGAAGGATTCATTTGGCAGCACGATCATGAACTGTAAAAGTCCTGGAAGTTCTTGTTTAGACAAGTTAACGTGACAGTTAAATATTTACAAGTTTTCTTCCAAATTTGTACCTGTAAGGATTATTCATTATCTTTAAGACTCATTCATAAGATAATAATCCAATTAAAAAATGTCTCATTACTGAACGAGTAAAAGGAACAGGAAAAGAATTTAATAAATTATCACTCACAATCAAAACAGTCGGTTAAAACCTCACCTGTGAAAGCAAGGAGCATATGGAAGATGCCATTACTTGCATCACGTCAAGAGCTGAGCAGATTGCACCTTTCAATGAGTCAACATCTGCCTGCAGAAGTACAATTCTACTCTAAGAGGCCGAAACTAATTCAACAATCGAATATTTCAAATTTGACAAACTTTTACAAAACATACCATTGCCCCTGCAGTTACTGGAAGTCGAAGAGTGCTTGCTTCTAGGTCTAACAATGCACCTGACAACGAATTGATATGGTCCGTCTCAAGGGAATCCCATTCATCAAGGTAGGCCATCTGAATTTTCATTATTTTAAAAAGTAACATTATATTTTGAGAAAAAGAAGAGGTAAACAAAAAATTAAAAAGGAGAATTAAATGTCCTCCCACAACATAAACCCAAAAGAAATTACAAAAAATCTCTCCTTGAAACCAATGATTTGAGAACCAAAAATGTTACAAAAGCCTTTAAAACATTGACCTAAGTAAAAGCATAGAAATAAATAATATCTTAAACTTCTTGTTTCTCTTTATTTTATACCAAAATATATTACTGTTTTTATCTTTCTAAATTCCCAAAAATAGCAATAGTTCCTCCGTCAACCAAATTCTTAACCAAATAATAGGTTTCCCTTTATAGCCAACTTCTTAACCAGTAATGAGCACCTGTACCATCTTAACTTTGGAGATGCCGGAAAAACTAGATGGTTGACTAGGCTCCTGCTACATAATTCCCCAATTCATATTCATATAGCAAAGAAACTGTCTAAAAAATTGAAACCCTTAATTACATGAACTTGGCTCAGCATAGGTTCCATTCTGCTTGTAATTAGCTCTCAACAATTTAAAGCATTATTTTCATCGCCTTAGATAAAAGTAAAGAAAGGTCTTAAACATTCTGGTTATTCAGTGTTGTAGATAGACAATGTTCTAAAATAATTGGGTGTTCACTCAAGCTTCACGTGATCTTCTCAGATCACAAGGGAAAGCAAGATTTACTTAAATTTGTCTTCAAACCCAGCAACTACCTTAACAATTTGGAGATATATCATCAATGAAAGAACGATAAGATAAAATAATTCAGCTATTGTGCATAATATAGCAAGCAATAGTTAAATGTCAAACTAAAAGTATGACAGCAAAAATAAGCTATTTCATTAAGAAGTTGGGGATTTCCAATTTCAGTAATATATAAGAGGATGGATCAATTGCAATGATTACGCCAACCAGCATAATAGCTTTATCTTTATACAAAAAACGGTCGATGAAATTCTGCTGTCGTGTCTATGTACGTGTAGTGTCCAACCAAAGAAAGAGCAAACAAAACTTATGCTAAACAGTAGAGAAATTCTCTAGACAAATCAAAGGACAAAATGTCACTTTTTCTATCATAGCATACAAGTTAAAGAAAGGACTTACTTGATCGTTCATGATTTTATTCAGCTTAAGCTCTAGCTTCAGCGTATGGAGATTAATCCTATTTCTGGTTACTGAATCCCAAATACGTATCATAGCTTTCCAGACATTACATAACATTCTCTGTGCCACAAAGAAAGACAAAAATGTTAACTTTTCATCCACAGGGAAGTTATGTCGCCACTGACAACTAAGAATGAGACACAAAGCACCAACTCGCTGGGAGATCCCCAAAACGTTTTAAAATTTAATTTTATTTCCAATAAATATCATGAGATAAACAAATCACATACAGGATATTTGAATTTCAAAACTAATTTAATAACACCTGTTCTTTTCCATAAAGATTTTCTATCACCAATCGTGGAAAAAAGAATTGTCTAATACAAAGAAAAATTACTCCAAGGAGTTGAATCAATGAAAGCAGAAGTTACTAGTATTTTAGTTACTGACACAAGCTAAACGGTATTTAATTCTCCTTATATGAATATTGAAATGATATAGCATTGATTTAAAGTCGTACAAATGTCAAGAGGATTAGGCATCCTCCAAAAGTGGTTCAAGGGAATTAATCTTAAATAGAGGATAAAATACATCATATACGAGGTAAAATAATAAGCAGGCTTAGCTATCATATATGAGCTAAAATAATAAGCAGGTTTAGCTAAGAGCTACAAAAATATTACAAGAATTGCAACCTCTAACATAAAAAATATTCTTTCAGGACATCAATAAGATGAAGGAGAACCATGTAATTGGTTACTATATAGAAATGATCAAAAGAAAATGTCCCTGGGCGCTAGTGAAAAATTTATATAACTTAGATATTTTTAGAACCATATGACCGTCACATTATGACGATAATAACTGTAACTCCCGCAAAAAACTTCAATCAGATAGATTAGAAAGAAAAGGTTACTTAATTCTACAAATATAAGATGCACACCTCTGCATTTACTTTCTGCATGTCAAGTAGAGCCTCTGCTCGTGCATTGGAAAATCTCCATTGCATATATCTATTATATAATAGCCGTAGCTGATGAGCATCTTCAATATAATTAGCACCCTTTTTACCCTTAAAATCTGCAATGAAACTGAGCACCGAAGTTGAACTGTTGGATTGACTGGAATTAGTCAGCCTGATTCGAGATGGACTAACACCCCTAGCAGGAGGAGTTGATGGTCTTGGCCGGACTGGACTTGATCCTCTAGACACAGAGGATGATGGCACTGAGGTTTTAATGGGTGAAGGTAGACGAGATCCAGGTGATGGCAAAGACTGAGATCTGCTAGCAGGTGTTGATTTTAACCTATCCGGTAAGCCATTAGAAGCAAGTCTTGGAATTCCTGATGCCTGCAATGAACAATCGTCGGCTGAATTTGTTCCATTTTCCATTCTAAGACCATCATCATCAAGTGGAAGAATCCTCGTAGAATCATTATTAGATTTCTGAAAAAGTTTGTTCATAGAATCAGATGAAGTTCTCCTCAATGAACATAACCCAATTCCTGGAAGTGGTCCACTAGAACTCCGAATTATTTTATCAGTAAGATCCACGCTTCGACTTAATGCATTTAATGATATCTTCCCACCAATTCTACTCGGCCATCTCTGCTGATCTATAAGCCGGGTATGCAAGCCATCAATTGGCTTAGAATTCTCCAACTGGTCAGCCACATTCTTTCCTTTAAGAGGACTCCTCTTTCTCTCTGGCGTAGGTTTCCTTGAAACCGTGGGCGTTTCAACCTGCTTGTGAGCGACATTTGAAGACGGCCTCAATGTTCGATCAGATGGAGATGCAGGGACTGGTTTTTCCTTCTTACTAACAGGAATGGAAATTATGTCAGATTGGAAAGAGACACTCAAACTCCGCATAGTCGAAGGCCATAAACTTTCCGCCGATCGACCCCCCGCAGTCCTTCTTGAAGACAATCTTAAATCAGCAGATAAGTCATGGCCCCGAGTTGATGGACTCGTCGGGGAAGGAGGTGTGGAAGGCCGCTTCCTCTCAGCCGACAGGGCTCTTTTCTGCACTAATTGGGAGGAAGAAGACACAGTTCTTGAGGCATTCGGCGACCGACAGCGTCGGGGCGTGGAACTCGCTGAGGGAGTAGGTGACTTGTATCTAGAACTAACTTCCCTCGTCCCAGAGCGACGAGTGGCGGGTACATTGTTTCTCTCAGCCGGAACCAGCGGAGGTCTCGGGGTCTCCCCTGTTGAATGCTTCCTTATTGAATCTGATTCAAATACATCCATCCACACAATCAAAATCAGACCACATCGATGAAAACCTTCATATCAGAAAACATCTGGCGGTCATGGATTTCTTCACTCATCCAGCAATCAACTGAATAATACCAACTGCAATAAGGGGAGAAAGTTCTCTGCATCATTTCTGTCACTGCTGCACAACCAAAAGTGAAAACGGTACAGATTGCTATAGATTACGGAAGCAACGAGTAAACCCCACAAACAAAAAGGAAAGAAAAAAAAAGAAAGAAAAGCATACATCTTTACAGACCCCAGATCTAGCTGAACAAAAATTTGGTAATAACAGCAAAATAACGCAAATGGGTGCTGCTTTCTCTTCAAGAGAACCCCGAACCGAACGAGATCAGGCAATAACAAGGAGGTCAAGAACGCGTTACAGAACATCAGCTATAATACAATGGGTAGCGGAAAACAGCGAAAACTGCCACAACGTGAATAGGCAGTTACCATGGGAGGTTGATTTTGGTGGTAAACCACATTTAGCGGTTATGGGGTAGGGGTCCCCTTAGGACTTGAGGGAGCCATGGCAAGTGGGTTCTAGTCTCTTGAGTGGTGGGAGTGTAGGATAAGACTTAGGAGGAAGTTCAGTGTAAAAAGACTTCTAAAATAGTTTTCAGCCCATTAGTTTCCTCACGGGAAGGCCAAGGTCAGATGGGTTGGAAATAGGTTTCACTTAACCGCTACTGCCTTCTCATCTTCTTCTCTCTACACTCCTTTTCACGATGAATTGACAGCAACTTCAAAACTGGCAAAACATAAAAAACCTCTCTCTTCAACCTTTATATAAAAATTGGGTAAAAACAAGGTTCTTCTAGGTTCTAAGTTTCTAACTACTTCACCTTTATGAATAATCAATTTTTAATAAAACTTAATTTTTTTTCTTTTGGAATCATAGACTTCTAGATGGTAATTTCAACATTTACAAATCACACTTGCTTCTCGTTTTGAAAATTAGTTATGAAAATCCAATCTAAAGAAAAAAGGTCTAAAAATCTCTCAAACACAATTTTTTTCTAAAATATATGAGACATCAATCTCGGGGCTCAATAAATAAATATACGAGTTATAAACTCTAACTCTTACCCTATCTATTTGTCCATATGTCCAAGTTTACAGACAATTCAGTAGATAAAATTAAATAACACAATTTGTTTGTATTCACGAAGTTAAACTTGGTTAATGATTATTATAAAGGCAGAACTTGGAGGTACTGATGTTCTCGGGGAAATGGAAATCCACGTGTAAAAGAAATTTGCCATCCCCACGAGTTCTACCAAAAATTTCCAAACAAAATCCGAGGAAGATAAAAACAACACAGAAAAATTAGTTACATAGGGTTTAAAAAAAGAGTTCTAATGAGAATGGATCTTCTGAAGTCGATTTAGAATTGTTGAAGGTACGACGAAAGAAGGGCGAAATTGGAAACGATTTACGGGAAAAAAAAAATCTCAAAAGCAATTCTCAGAGAGAAATCAAAGGTGGGGGTAATCTGTAATTTGAATGTAACAGGTTGTCTTTGATAATGTAGACAAACTCTGGTTTTTCTACTGTTCATGACGATCTCTCTGCGGGAAAAGTTAAAGAAATCTCAGAGAGATCCTGAAGTGAGAGACAGAGTTCGTCCGACTTGCAAAACATTCAGAATCTCTTTACTAAAAAAACAATGTAATCGACGGTGAGTACCATTAACCAACCGTCTTAAATTAAAACTTTCACTCTGTCTTTTTCCTCATTCGGTGATCCACAAAAAGAGGACGAAGCAGATGAGCAACTTTCCTCTTTCAATTACAAAATGAATCAAAGAAAGACAGAAAGAAAAAAACCCTCGATTACGACAAAATTGCAATCTCTTGTAACCAAAAGCATTTCCAGAATTTCTAAAATTTCAACAACCAAATATCAAATTATCCATCGATTCACTCAAGAATCTCCGAGCAGAACACAAAAACAACCAGAAATCAAACTCGAGAAAGAGGGAGAGATTTCTCACCTGCGAACCGAAGCTTCAAACTCCTCATCCACTGCACAACAAATCGAGCAAGAAAATGCTACCGAAAATTCAAATCACTCCGATCTCTTGAGGAACTCGATCAACCACAAGAGGTAAGATGAATCGTCGGAGAGGAAAAGACTGACAGAAAATTCGTCGCCGGCCGGCAGATCGTCGGAGAATTTTCAAATTCGGCACTGATCGACGGAGAGTGAAAGTAAATCAACGAAATTAATAAAAAAACTTGATGAAATTTATTGGTAAGAAATGAATTACGAAATTGATGAGCGAAGGAAAAAGAAAAACGAAAAAAATAATTATAATTATAATGAGGAAAAAAACGGTTTCGGTTAGGAATTTTAACGCGGTGGGGACCCGCCGGTAGTCGTTGTTTTGGCGCCACCAACTTTTCTCAAGGCAAGCTTGGAATTATTATCATTTTTGTGATCGTCGTAAAATTAAAACTATTATCCCAAATTGATTTAAAAAAAAAAAAAGTATTTGTCCCCAAATTTTGAGAGTTGTATCTAATGAGTATTTAAACTTAAAAAAAAAAAAGGTTAATAGGTTACTAAATTTTATTAAATATAAAGTAAAAAGTTCATGGACTTGTTAAGTATTTTTTCAATTTTATCAGTAAAATTTTAAACTTTTTATTTTATGTTGAATAGATATATCTTAATGTTTCACTAATAAGAGATTTATTAAATACAAAATAGAAAATTTATGGATCTGTTAAGCACTTTTTTTATTATAGGGACTTATCAAACACCATATTCGAAGTTCAAATACTAAATCGACACTTTTTAAAGTTGAAGAATTCATTGGACATAAGTATGGAAGTTCGAGACCAAACTTAAAATTTGTGAAGTAATTGGCATGTACTTTTTTCTTTGAGGTTGGAAGTTCAAAATTTCATGCCCCATGTTTGTTTTACTAAAAAAATAATTATTAAAAAAAAGAGACCAAACTAAAAATTTAACCTTATTATTACCTTAATTTATTTTTATGTAAATTGCGAAATATTTTCTATTTTTTGATAGTAGGATATAGATGAATTTTGATATGTAAAGTTTGAGAATTTAAATGAAGGGTTTAAAAACTTTTTTTTTTCTCGTATACAAATATAAAATATAAAATAAATATAAATATAAAAGTTCAAAGATAATTGTAGGATTTGAACTCTTATTTGTAATATACTCTTAAGAGCACCTAAAAAACGAATTTATACCCTTAAACTTTGAGTGTTGTATCAATAAAAACCCTAAACTAATAATTGTATCAATTTAAATCATTAACTTTTATAAGTATATCAATTTACACTCTCTATCAGATTTCATTTGAAAAACATTAGTTAATACGTGTGCAAACTTATAATTATATCAATTAAACTCTTAAACTTTCATAAGTAAATCAATTTAGACAATCTGTTTTAAATAATTGACAATTTTCAAATAGAGGGTCTAGATTTTTTAAGAAGTCTACACACGTTTGAGAATTGATGCATGGACGATTTTCAAATTGAGAGTCTAAATTGATTCGCTTATGACAATTTAAGAGTTTAATTGATAAAATTGTAAGTTTCTACACGTGTAAACTAACGTTTTTCTTAAATGAAAACTAACATATGGTGTAAATTGATACACTTATGAAAGTTTAGAGTTAAATTGATACAATTATTAGTTTAAGGTTTTTATTGATACAACCTCCAAAGTTTATGGGTACAAATTGATTTTCACCCTAATTTATTTTATAGCTAAAAACACATTAGCAATTCTATTCCGATATTTTTATTTTAAAAAATTACAATTTCAAATAGGGGTGTGTTGCTCAAACCTACAACCTTTAAAGAAGATTATTAATATCTCGACTCATTGAGTCATGCTCATGTCAAATTTTCTTGATTTCAAATATTGATCAGGAGCTCATCAGTAAAATTATAATCCAAGACATAATGCTAATAAACTTAGTCCAAATATTTTTTTTCAACCCTTATATGACATACAATTTCAAATTGATTTTTATGGTTTAAAAAAGTTTAATTTTTATTTGTATTATTTAATTAAAGCTTACTGTATAACTCTATCCTCTGTAATATAAATCAAAATTAACAAGTTATTTGTGGCTGCCCTTTAAAAGAGGTAAAGACAAATCCAATGAGTATTATTACTTATAACTGTTATACCATTATCATGATCAACTCTTATCCTTTTTATACTCTTCAACAAAAACAATTATTTAAATTCGGCAAATACCTATACTAAAGCTCTGTTTGATAATTATTGGGTATTTTGTTTTTAAAAATTAAGCCTATAAATACTACTTTGACATATGGAATTCATTGTTTTATTATCTACTTTTTACATTGTGTTTCAAAAATCAAGTCAAATTTTAAAAACAAAAAAAAAATAATAATTTTCTAAAATTTGTTTTTGATTTTGAAATTTGACTAAGAATTCAAATGTTTTCTTAGAAATATGAAATTCGTGGTAGAGAAATAAAGAGAAAACAGACACAATTTTTAAAAACAAAAAACTCAAAACCAAATAGTTATCAAACATGGTAATCCATTAATTTCACATCATAAAGCTCATATGCAACCATATAAATAATTTGTCTCAATTATTTTTAATCATCTAGCAAGTTTTAAATAAATAATAATGATGATGGTGATGGTGATTTTTGAATTAAAAAAATTATGGGATCAAATAAACAAAATATTAAAGTATGGAACTGTAATTTTTTAAAAATAAATAAATATCAATAAAGAAAAACAAAAAAGCTTTACTTGAAACAATATCAACATCAAAATGGTAGATAGACAATGATGAAGGAATAGAGAAATGGTAGATGATGGTCACGAGTAGTGATTAATTTGTTTTCTAAGTAACGGAAAAAATAGTAAAAATGGATTTTCACAAAAAGGAACAAACCAATCATTTATATTTTTTTTTGAAAAAAATTATTATTTTTTATCTTGAACTTGATAAGGTATATAAATTTGTACCATAAACTTTTAATTTCATCAAATTACACCTTAAAATTTAGTAAGTGTTACATTATTTATTTTAAACTTGAATATGTGTTATAATTTTTATCTTCTAATAAACTTTCATTTGAAAAATTGTTAATGAAAATATTCTCATGTACATTTAATGAATATAAAACATACGTCTATGATGAAATTAATGAAGCCTCAAAGAAAATCGATACCAAAGTTATATTTTTGTTGAAATTTGTGTGTTTTGAGAGATTTGTTCTATCACTGATCTTGTAAGCTTGATTTTGTTGAAATTAGTGAGTTTTGAAATATTTTTACTTTATTTTTTTGTTAAAATTAGTCAGTGAATTTAGCAAAAATTGAACATGGAGTAAAAATTACAATATATTTTTAAGTTTATGGTTCAATTTAATGAAATCAAAAGTTTATGGTAAAAAATGATACAAATGGCCAATTTCAAGGGTAAAAATTGATTTCAATTTGTACTATTTTACATATATCAATTTTCACACTAAACTTTCAATCTCATCAAATTAGATTATAGACTTAGTTAAAATTTACAATTTATACCTTCTATTCAATTTCCACCAATTCACCCACTAATTTAAAAAAAGAAATGTGAAAATCTTTGGAAAATCACTAATTTCAATAATATCAAGTTTTGCATAAATTTACATTTGATTAATTCACAAATTAACTATTTAATAACTTTGTCAAAACTAACAGATTTTTAACAAAAATGTAGTTCTAATGTCACTTTTCTTTAAAATCTTATCAATTATGTACCATAAATGTATTTTATAATTTATTAAAAATATCTAAAAATATTTTTTTAATGATCTTTCAAACGAAAATTTATCGAAAGGTAAAAATAGTAATACTTTTTTAAGTTTAAAGTTAAGATAATAATATTTATCTAAATTTGAGATGAAGTTTAATTATCTACAAAAAGGAGCATGATTGATGTTCCCATGAGAGGGTGATTCGAATGCCAAAGGTGGGCCCCACACGCTCCCCGCTTGCTTGCTTTTGGTTCCAAAGTGAAAGAAATAAAACAATTTACAGCTTTGATGACTCAGAAAAAGCACTTGGCAGAAACAAAAATAAAATAAAAATTAATGTTTAAAATATTACATTCACCTTTTTTTTTTTTTTTTTTTTTTTTTTTTTTTTTTTTCTTTTGCTTTACCCCGAGGTTCGATCTCGGCTCACTTTTTACCCCGATAATCTAAGTGCTCAAAAATATTTTTGATCTTTTTTATTAAAATAAAATTTCAAATTTAGTCTATGAATTTTGAAGTTTGTATCATTTTGGTTTTTAAACTATTAAACATATCTAATAGGTCCCTAAACTTTTAATTTTATATCTAATAAATATCTGAATTTTTAATTTTGTGTCTAATAGGTCCCTATCAAATTTGAAATTTTTAAAAATTAATTGATCTATAAGATATATATTTGAATTTTTTGTCTAATGGAACCCTAAAATTTCAATTTTGTATCTACTAGACTCGTAAATTTTAAAATATTCGAAAGTGCAGGGACTAAATTTGTAATTTTGAAAGTTCAGAGACTAAATAGATACAAACCTCAAAGTTTGGGGACTAAATGTGTAATTTAACCTTAAAATAATAAATTAATTTCTATGTATTAGAAAAGAAATTAAATATTACCTTGCATATTATTTAATAGAAGCAATAGCATATATATAGTTACTTGTCAATATAGGTGTCAAAGAACTAACTAACTATACAATAAATGTGTAGTTATATAACAACTCAACTAACTATAATTTATTATAAATATTAAGTTTAATACTCCCCTTCCAAATGGACTTAGAATGTTAATGACTTCCATCTTGGATTATAGAGGCAGAAAATAACTAACTATACAACAAATGTGTAACAATTTGTTCTTCTCACTTTTGATTTCGATAGTCTAAGCGTTAAAAATTATTTTTTGATCATTTTTATTGAAATAATAATTTAGTTTTTAAACTTTAGCATGTAACTGCATGTACTTTCAAATTTATAATAATTTAGTTCTTGAATTTTACTATGAAATAATTTAGTTCTTACTATATAAAATCTTGTTAAGATTTAATAAAGTTTATTAAATACGTAAGTTGATAAATTTTTTAGGGGCTAGATGTATTTATAAACTAGATTAGATCTTTACATAATAAAACTCAATAGTTTACCTTATTGAGATTTTTTCATGATAGAAACTAAACCATTACAATTTTTGATATACAGGGATTGAATCATTAATATTAAAGTTTAAAATCGTTACAAATATAAAAGTATAGAAACCAAATTGTTATATGTTAAAGTTCACTGACTAAATTGATACTTCAATAAAAGTGAGAGGATCAAAAGTATTTTTTAACCTATAAATGAAGTGTACATTGACAAATGAGTTTACTTATTAAAGTGTTGCGGATTTGCTAAACCTCTAAATTACATAAATTTAGTTTTTTAACATTTATCTACAAGACTTACTTTTACAAATTAAATATCTATAGATCAAGTACAAATTACCTCTCTCTCTCTATATATATATATAAATTCATTCATTCATATGTGCAATCTAAATATAAACTATGTAGGCTTAAATTTTTAATTCTAAGCTATATAAATCAATGATACTAAACTAATGAGGTTAGAGTAGTAAAAATGAGCCTAACTTACATCTTAGTTTTCCATTTTTAAAGGTCATGTTTATTTAAACCATTATGAGTTGACGCATTGGTCATTAAAGTTAAGTTAAAAAATGAAGAGACTTAGAGAAATTGAGTTCAAGTCCCGACAAATGTGATCCCATAGGTGATATTAGAAGTCAAAGAATCAGACAATCTTAGTTTATTTAATCGTTGACCTAAATTACCAACTTTTTGTTTTACTTCAAAAACATATTTATTTTTTAACAACAAAAAATAGTTTGGAATGGCATTAAATATTCATGATAAGTTGTTACTTATCATGTCCCTTCAAGGTCTTTGAAAATGTTGTTGTGTTTCTCTTATTCATGGAAGAAAACACATGATTTGGTCTCTTCAAGGGAGGAAGTCCACAAGGCTTTAAGACCCTTACCCTACAATGTTTGAGATTTTGACTATTTTTAGGTTGAGTTTACCATTATATCGATTTTCAAAGAATAAACTTTAATATATAGCATTAAACAATTTTTATTCCTTACATAACCCCATTTTTAAAATTTAAAAGTTAGATATATAATTTTATTCTTAATGTTTGGATAATTTTTCAATTTTGTTCTTAATATTTAAGAATATAACTCTATAATGGTGAGATGAAGATTTTAAACATCCAACCTATAGAAAAAGTTTATTATTTAAGGCCCCGTTTGATAACTATTTAGTTTTTAGTTTTTAGTTTTTGAAAATTGTGTTTGTTTTCTCAAAATTTCTCTACAATAGTTTCCATCTTTCCATACAATAGTTTTCATCTTTCTTAAGGAAATGTTTGAGATCTTAGCCAAATTTCAAAAACAAAAACAAGTTTTTGAAAACTATTTTTTTTTAGTTTTAAAATTTTGGCTTGGTTTTTGAAAATATATGTAAAAAGTAGATAACAAACCAAGGAAATCTATAGGTGGAAGTAGTATTTATAGGTTTAATTTTCAAAAATAAAAAACAAAAAACCAAATGGTTATCAAACGGGGCCTAAAAGTAATAGTAGTATTTATAGACTTAATTTTCAAAAATAAAAAATAAAAAACTAAATGGTTATCAAACGGGGCCTAAAAGTTTCAATTTAGATAGTGTCAAATTTTACAACAAAGACAAGACTCCTAGGAATTATTTGGTTAAAATGAGGGTAGATCTCAACCCAATCTCTGAGAAAATGGTATTTTAATATGTATTATTATTAAAATTTTCTTTTAAAGATAAATGCAAAAAAAAAAAAATATTATCGTAACAAACATATTTAGTGCAACTTTTTGCAAGGAATTTTCCCACTATGATCATCAATCAATTTAACAAAACGTCTCTGCCTCCATTGACACTCATATTCTTTATGTATTGATTTATTACTAAAAAACGTTAAAAGAAAGATCGATAATTTTCACAAGACAACCTTAGGTACGAAGACCTTTTTTTTTTTTTTAAAGAAATTATATAAAATGCCTTTTTAATTAGCCAATTTTATAGAATAGCATGCCATTTTGAGTTGGATGAACAATTATAGATCAAATCATATGGAGTAGAGAATGTTGATTTTATGAGCTGAGTGTGTTTATTTCATTAAATAAAAACAAAAAATTAAGATATTTAAATACCTTCACAGAAGTCCAATTATTTTTTCATAATAAAGATATTTAATTTCCTTCAACCAACAAAAATCCAGTTAATATAAACTTTGGATTCAAGACTCTTGCCCCTTTTTAATGGCAATAAACAAGGGCCTTTTTTATTTTATTTTTTATTTATTTATTAATAATTAATTTTAAAATTTCCCTCTTATTATTTCTTTTAATATTTTTGTGATCAGCGCATATATATATATATATATATATATATATATATATATATATATATATATATATAAAGTTAAAATATATAAGCATGTGTCACTGTCAAAACTCACTTCAATGTATGTTCTATTGGTTAAATTATTCTTTGATTACTTGCTGGGTTTTTTTTTTCTTTCTTTCTTTCAAATATAGCCTCAATTATAATAATTTGTAGGGGTTATAACATTCTGTAAAGTTATATAATCTATGTTTAGGGCGATAAGTTGTTTAGTTCGAATTATAATAGTCTGTATTTAGGGTGTTGAGTTATTTAACTCTACAGACTATTATAATCCAAATTATTAAAACCTACTCCGTCCTAAACAATCTCTAGTAGTTAAAATTTTAAAAAAATTAAATAAAGATGATCGAAGATGAAACTGAAACTAAATGAGAATTGAGATTGGACTTTAAATCTCATATTATCAAAATAGAATGAGGGAACTATAATTGAATTCTTTTTTTCTTAAAAAAAATAATGTATTTTCAAAAAATAACATTAAAAAAAAGCCCACAATCTACCAATATTTGTCTACATGATAAAACTATTTGGCCAAAAACTTTCGGTTGGACCCAATATAGGTCAATTTTGGCTTAACTCTATTCTTCGCATATGGGACCTTTCTTCAGTCTTGAGTTAATCAATTGGTCCAAATTTACCTATAACAATTATTAAACTAAATTATGAGTTAATTCGAGCATAGTTTAGTGTATAAAACATCTCTTATCATTTGAAAAGTCGGTGTTTCGATCACCCACTCCAATAATTATTGAATTAAAAAATTATAATTATGAAATTGATAGATTGTATTAGTAAAAGTAACCATTAATTTGTCATTAACCTTTAAACCAACTTCTTTGACCTTTTAAAATAAGCTCTATTTTAAAAAAACAAGATTTATTAATGCAAATCTTCCCTATTGCAATTGACTTTTGTCTCTTATACACAATCACTAGCACTAGAGGGTGTTTTCCACCAAATTTAATAGCCATATTCTTTACATGGTCAACATTTTTTTTTTTTTTTTGAGTTCGGGGGGATGTGGGACTTTATGGTCAATAATTGTAACAATATTTTCACCACTAATAAATCTTAGAAAATTTTATAGAAACGATCATTCAGAGATTGATTTGCATCCTCATGTTATAACAACTAACTCATTTGGTAATGTTTCTATTTTTATTTCTAATATATTAGAAACATATATGTTTGATCCTTATTACATAAATATAATTTTGGTTTAAATACTGTTTTGGTTATTGTGCTTTTAGCTTTGGTTCATTTTGGTTCTTGTATTTTCAAAACGTTCATTTTGATTTTTGTACTTTTGTTCATTTTAATCCCATGTACTTTTAAAAGTGATCATTTTTCTCCCTTCATTTTCTTTTTAATCTCATTTTTTTTATCACTAATTCATCACGACACCACACACAATAAATTCTTGAAATGTAATTATAACTTTGCTTTATACCAATATGAGCATAGCTTAACTAGCATAAAACATGTGACTTTGACCAATAGGTCAGAGCTTCAAATCCCTTCACATCTTGTTGTACTAAAAAAAAGTTACTAAAATAACCACTTTCTAAAAGTATAAGAACTAGAATGGACTTTTTAAAAGTACAAGGACTAAAATAAATAAAAATTAAAAGTACAACAACCAAAATAGATGTTTTGAAAATATATGGGGCCAAAACAAACTAATGAAGTAGAATGACATATAGTATTTAAACCTATCATTTTTAAGAAATAATTCCAAACTTGTATACAAGTTTTGAAAAAAAAGATTATTGTACTCGTTTCAAGTTTCTATTAAGTTTTTAAAATACCCAAATAAAAAAATTATTTTACCAAAGCATGGAAACAATTATCATATTTGTCTTTTTCTTTTCCAATTAAAAAGAGAGAAAAAAACAATTTACAAAGCACTTTTTTCACCTTAAAATCATAGAACAAACACAAGAAATAGTAGCATTACCAAAACACTTAATTCATATACTTAGAAGTCTTTGGTCCAAACCTTAACGCAACGAGTTCTAATATATCAAGAACGACCAATTTTCCACCTAGCAATAATAAAATTTCCTTAAAAATAAAAAATAAAAACCATCCATCATCATGATTATTTTATCATTACCAAAACAATAAATAAATATGTGGGCAATAACAACAAATATGCATAAAACATCTCACACTCTACCTTCTACACATAAAGCCAATATATTTAGGAATCCACTTTCGGTGCAATGCATCTCTCAAATTCACATGCCCTTCCAAAACCATTACCTTTATTCTTCTATATCAAAAGCACTTTCAAACCAACAAGTGCTTTTTAAAAAGAAAAAAAAAAAGCCCTAATTAGTTTTTCCACATGCCCATGACTTAGACATAACCTATGTAATGGAACTTTAATCTCACATTGTGGGCCCATCACAATCTTTAATGGGGTACCCATTATTTTGTTTTCCTTTTTTGGTTCATTACTTTCTTTTCATGATCAGCTAACATGCTTTGTTAGCTAAATGGTAGAATATTCTATAATTCATTCTTATCTCAAGAGGGAATATCAATTAAAATATAGTAGGGAATATAAATTTTAGATTTGAGTATTTAAGTCAGTTCAACTTTTTGTTTGGATTAGTATGGTCCTTGTGTTTGTGGAAAACTTTGGTATTTGTTAATTAGTTCTCTCTTCTAAACAATTATTGTAGATGTTGAAAGTTTACTCCTGTGGTTGGTCACTTGTAACAAAAGGCATTATAGTTTGAAGATTTGGAGATGTAGATATCAATCCATGTGTTGGTTAAGAAAGCTTCAATGGTTAAGTTAGCACCTTGAAAGAGAGAGATTTGACCAAATAATAGCACAATGAACGTTTAAGTGTTAATATATACATATCTAACTCTTGAAGATGAAGTATTAATTAATGATAGTTTTGAGTCGATGGTTACACAAAAAGAGCATTAGGAACTTGGGATAGTTGCCCAAAACTTTTTCGAGTTTTGTGCTCCTTGTGGAAGTTGGTACAAGTTAGGTTAGTTGAATGTTAACTTCCTTACCCATTAGAATGTGGAGTGTTTGGCTCGACTGGCAACTATGGCCAAATCAAGCTCCTTGATTTGTTTAATTGCATAAACATGTCAAATGCAAGGCTAAAACATATACTTTATGTCTAAACCATATTTCAAGATGAATGTGAATTGAGCAAACCTATGTCCTAGAAGGATTTTCAATCTGAGTTATGATCATATAGCTTGAATGCCCTATAATGGACATGTGATACCTCAAAGAAAGTTGACTCAACCATAATATTATAGTCGTGCTAAATAGATTGGTAAATTTGAAAAAACTAAATATATTTTCTAATAGATTAGTTACAATGAAAATGAATTGAGTTGTGATCATACAACCACAATATTATAGTCGTGCTAAATAGATTGGTAAATTTGAAAAAGCTAAATATATTTTCTCATAGATCAGTTACAATGAACATGAATGGAGTAGATGCATGTTTGGGAAGGATTATCCATCTGAGTTGTAATCATACAACCTCAATGTCCCACAATGGGCATGGAATATCTCTAGGAGAGTTGGCTCGACCACAATATTATATTCGTGCTAAATAGTACAAGTCGGTAAATTTGGAAGAGAGAACTAAATATTCCTTAAATTTTCTCATAAATTAGTTAAATTTCTTCTATGTGAAAAATGGTCAACCTAGATCTTATAAAACCTATGGTTGGCAAGGAAAGGAAATCTAGAGATTGATTATATATTTTTGAATGGAAGTCACTCATGCCTAAAGATAAATAAATATTTTCCTTGCTTTGCCCATTTATAGACTTCCAAAGCAAACAAGAGCCAAAGACAAATAATTTAAAAATTCACAACTAGGAGCTATTTGTTTTATTAGAGAAGTCCAAATCTCATCTCATCATCATTTTTCAAATTTTGTATAAAAATTACTATATTATATTAAATTTAAATTGATATAATTAGATATGTTTTGAAAAATTAAGATCACCTTCAATTATTAACCATTAGAGACCATAACAATCTTATTAATTAATTATTGAAATTAGTATACACTATTTTAAATTTTCATCTCTTATATTTTAAAAGTTTTTAATTTCATCCTCAATGTTTCAAAACCTTTTAGTCAAATTTCTAATCGTGTCTTTGAAATTGAAATGTAAAATAGGAACATGATATTTTAAATACCATGTAGTAGCACCTCTTTTTGGTAGTATTCTTTTGAAAGAGTGAAATATGAAGTGTCCTATAATAGTACCATATCAAATGGGATTTCTAATTCAAGTAGCTAGGCTTTATATAGAGGTAAAATTGATATTTTACATTAGAAAAAACCTACATTTAAAAAAAATGTTGTATCATAAAACCATTATTTAATTTCAACTCTTTATTGAATACATGTGTCATTGAAAATTTTTAAACATTAGAGGATTAAATTAAAATTTTAAAAATTGTTAAAACATTGAAGATAAATTTGAAAATTTGTAAAATTACTTTAAATAACAAAAGCCTTGTTTGATAACAATTTCATTTTTAGTTTTCTGTTTTTGAAAATAGTGCTTGTTTTTTCACAATATCTTTAGTATTCTTTTTACGTTTCTTAAAGAAATATTTAAATTCTTAGCCAAATTCCAAAAACAAAACAAAAATTTTAAAATCACTTCTTTTGAATTCTGCTTGAATTTTGAAAACATTTTTAAGAATAGATAACAAAAGAAAAAATTCATAGCTAAAAATAATGTTTATAAACTTAATTTTTAAAAATTAAAAATCAAAGGGTCATCAAGTGAAGCTTAAGGGATCAGTCTCACTATTTTATAAAATTAGTTAGATCTACTCAAATAAAAAGAAAAAAAAACTCGCAAATTCTAAAAAGTAACTTAATAGCAACATCCATATATTTAGTTCCTTTATTTCCACACCTTACATTATGATATAATATATAATCCAAAGGCTTCCAAAAGGATTTCTCCCCATTTATGGTCAAAATGTATAGGCTAAGGGAAAGATTCTTATTCTAGATTTTTAATTCAGAGCCCTATCGGCAAATTGTGACAAACCCCTGAATTTGAAAGAACTGACTTTTAAGTAAAAAGCAATTTGCCCATTTAAATTTTAGGCTTAGTTTAGAATTGTTGTAGCTTTTGAAATAAATGTGAAAAGCTTTGCTTTTAAGAAAATCAGTTGTCATATAAAGTTAATTAGTGTTTGGTAAATTTCAGATTTAAACATGAAAAGTCAAGTTACAGTATTTGGTAAATTAATATTAAATTATTGCAAAATAGCTATAATTACCAAAATATACATATATTTCAATTAAGCATGAGCTTGTATCAATATTTAACTTCAAAATTTTTATAAGATAATTATGTAAAATTTTATATAATTTAAATTACATTATTTTGATTATTTTAAATAATTTGATAAAAATACCAAGACAAACAATGGATATAAAAAAAATTGTTTCAAACAAAACATAATTTTAGTTTAAATACAAAAGAAAGTAAGAAAAATAAATTCGAAGCAACAAATTAAATTTAAAAATAAAAATGATGAGATGAGATAAATTATAAAGAATAATATTTAAAAAACTTTTGTTGTAGATAAAATATAAAAGGATTAAAAAAGAATTTAAAAACTTGTCAATTACACCAGGTTGTTATAGAAATAAAATTTAAAAGCTACTCTTAACAACTTTTGCAAATCAACGTGATTCAAGAAGTGATTTTATCTAAATTATTGAACAAGTAATTTTATCAAACACAAAAAAAGGTTAAGATTTTCTAATCACTTTTACAGTATTCAAAAGCAATCCCAAATGAGACCTTAATTTGCTTGTATTAACTTATTGATTAAGTGTTCATTATTATGCTTAATCATTGGGAGGTCCCTTGTTTTTCTTTTAAAAAATATAAATAAATATAAATAAAGAGTAAAATGATGATGAGCAAACGCATTTGACCGCAGCCACACAACTCGATTAGTATTAACTATAGGGAACAATTTTTCAAAAAAAAAAAAAAAAAAAAAAAAAAAAAAAAACTATGGGAAACAAAAGTCCACGGGCAAGGCGGAGATAGGGATAGCTTCTCCGCTCTGTATTTTAATTTTCATCTCTGCGAAATTTCCCATTAAATTTTGCGGGGATCGGAATGAGGATTCTCCAAGAGAAATTCGCAGGGATTGGGCTCCCCACAAAAAATTATTCCCCGTTTAATTTTATTTTTCTTTTTTGAATCTCAATTGAATAAA
Organism: Trichosanthes truncata; assembly: GCA_033996785.1. NCBI lineage: Eukaryota > Viridiplantae > Streptophyta > Magnoliopsida > Cucurbitales > Cucurbitaceae > Trichosanthes > Trichosanthes truncata. The sequence goes on along the minus strand of JAWPNB010000004.1, from coordinate 36,116,932 downwards.
ATAATTCTTTTGATAAATTTTCAAATAGTTAACTTTCTATGGGAAATATCCATTATTTTTCAATTAGATTGTTAATTATTCAAAAAAAAATCTTCATTTAAATAGTTAATTTTTTATTACAAAAATCTCTATTTAAAGATAAACTTCTTAAACTTCCTAATAAAAACAAAACAATATTTCATATAAAATTATCTAATTCATCCATATATATAATTCAAATGTTTAACTATATAATTCAAACATAACAACTTATCTAAATCATTAACAATAAAACTTTAAATGTCATATATACATATATTAAAAAATAAACTAAAAAATAAAAAAAAATTAAACTGGGCGGGAAATGAGGAACAATGACGGGGAATACATTCCCCGTCTCCATCCACATTTAGCTCGCGGAGAATTTTTTTCTCCTACTCCCTCCTTCATTCCCCGCCTAAACGGAGATTTCCGACCACATTAAAGCAGGTCCCCGCAGAAAAAATGGACATCTCTAAACAAAAGGTAAATTGCAATAATGGTTTTTCTTTAATATATATATGCCTTTTATTATCCTTTAAAGAGAGAATGAGGGGAAAAAAGAGTTGAAGTCATTTTCTGAAGAGTTGATATATGACATTCTCATTATAAAATTCATCTTTCAGAAGGATATTTTAAAAAATATCCTCTCTTAAATATAAATTTTCAAGCAACTCTATTTCCTTATCCTTTAGGAATATAATACTTATATTAAAAATCCCCTACAATCATGTTGTTTGAAATGATTACTCGTCTAACTTATGAAATTAAGAGATCTCTTATATAGGTTATATTTAATAGTCTATTTCAATAACTACAAATTAAAAGGAATTTTTACTTGACCAAAAATTATTCAGAATAAATGTAAATATATCCAAGACCAAATGATGGGACTCATGTGCTGCATAATTAATATGCAACTCATTTAATGTAAATAATCCCACTTGAAATGCCCATGCCTTCACACGCCTTTTTGCTCCTAAAACTTCTGTGAGGACCTTTGGATTTGTTCCATTTTCACCAATGTTAAGGGAAAATACTCCAAAAAAAAAAAAAAAAAAACAAAACAAAACCAAAAAAAAAAACAATGAGTTCATTTGTTGGGGTTAATAAAATATCTATAGTCAGCTCTAATTGAAGTGTCATAGTTTTAGTATATTAAAGTTATTGATTAGGTTAAAAAAGGACAAGAACCATTTACTTAGCATAAATAAATGTTAGATGCATTACAAAGTAAAATATGTATAGATTGTTAAATCACCAATCAACCCAAAAGTTTAAGCTTAATGAGTTTTGGTAAATTTAATTATATATCATCAATACTTTAATACTTCCTCTCACTTGTGGGCTTAAAAATTTGTGAAAGACCTAACAAGTAACAATCAATATTAATTAGAGAGGAAACGACTTTACAGAGAGATTCAAACACATGACCTCCTGCTTTGTTACCATGTTAAATCACCAATCAACCCAAAAGCTTAAGTTTAATGAATTTTGGTAAATTTAATTATATATCAAAATTTTAACATAGATGTATATGCATTATACCTTTTTCTTGCTTATAAGGGAAAGAATTTGATCTCCAAATAAAAAATCTAAACCAAATTATGTAAATTCTATTGAATAAATTATGTATTTAAACATTACAACGAAATGTCAAACAATTAAGGTTTTTTTTTAAATGTAGAATTCTGATTCAAAGTTCTTTTTTCCCCCTTTTTTTTTCTCGCCTTTTCCTTTTAGGATGTCATAGATTATTCAAGGGGATTCTAGGACCGAGATTTAAAATGCCAATGTTGACGAAAATATTGAAGTCTAAATTTTATGAAAATATCGATGGAAATATCAATAAAATGTCGATGTCGATAGATATTTCTTGAAAAATTTTAAAAATAAAAAATTCAAAAAAAATATTTAAATTAATAAATAAACATTTTACACTTTTTAAATGAGTTAAAATCCTTGTTACAATATTATATTCACATTAAGTTACATTTTCTTGCTATTTTTTTTAATATTTCATCAATTTTATACGGTATAGTGGAAGTGTCAATTCCTCCCTTATGTTGATGTCGAACCCATGGACATGTGAAAATATAGATGGACATATCGACATGTCGACGGAAATTTAATACCATGTCTAGGACTATGATGGAGGGGGTCCTCCAACATCCTCTTTTCATGAGAAAGGAAAGGTTTTTTATTAGGTCGATTTCCCTAGAATCCTTACAATTGTTTTTTTGGAGCCTTTGATTTGAGAAAAAGATGAGAACTTTTCAAGACGTTGAGGACTATGGTAGGAAGTTCATACATTTGGCTGCTCTAAAACTCATTTCTATACTTCTTTTCGAACTTTTACATCTCTCAATGAAAGTCGATTTCTTATAAAAACTAGGTTCTCTCGATGAAGATTAAATCCTATTGCTAATATTGGCAATAACATTTTTTGTTGTAATACAGAAATATATAAATTAATACATACCGATAATAATATGCAGAATCTGCAAGTGTTGATGTCCCATAGGATCCAAAAGCAACTCCATTGAGAGTATGTATAAAGTATTGGAGTGGAGACTGAGTTCTCACTGAAAGCTCCCTCTGCTGCAATGAAACAAACAAATGATATTTCATGAATATTTTACTTCCAACCTAAGGTAACATAGGAAATAAGTAATATCATTCATGAGCTTGAGATTCCTCAAAGACCATAGAAAATCATATATATTTTTTTCTTTTTAAATAAACCAGAACAACTCTTTTTTAACAGAAAATTTATTTCTTTTACCTTGTACATGACTTTGAGAGCCAATTTTAGCTTTAAAGTTTCAATTTCATCTAATTAAACTCTAAACTTAAATACGTAGTGAAATTTATACCCTCATGTAGTTAAAGGCCTTTTTTTAAGGGAGCATTATTGTAACTGCACAAGGTTCCATTTATGGATAGTGGTTCTTTCGGTTTTGCTGGAAACATTTAAGTTTGGCATTTTTTTTTCCCTTTTTTTTTTGTTTGCTTGATTTTGTAGCTAAGTTCAAGTGTTTTTATGGTTAGATTTAACAATTTTGTGGCTTGGTTTTGAGTATATTATTGGTTGATTTTTGTGCAATTTATGGTTAATTCATGGGTAATTTTCTAATTTTATTTTGAGAAAATATGAATTCAAATTTATTCAACGTTTATGACTCGATTTGATGAAGTTGAAAAATTAATGTAAAACTAACTATCTAAGCCAAGTACACGTACAGGAGTGAAAAATGGATCTTTCCTCGACTGTTTTCAAGTATAACTTGATTTAAAACTTATTATATTTTAAATTAATAAGCAAAATCTATAAATAAAAAAATAAGCACAAAAGATATATTTCGAAATGATTTTTAAAATATTTTTTAGAAAATACATACAAATTAACAGGCTATATTAAGTCACTTATTCTTCCTTTTATCAGTACATCAAGATAAAAGGTCCATTTCAGCAATAATTTTGACACAAGTTGCCATTGCTTAAAGAGAAAAAGTGGCAATTACATAATACTTTATTTGACTTCTTTCCACTCAAGAAATAATGTACATCAAAATATCTGTCACTTACGAGAAGAAGAGCTACAAGTTATCCTATAAACTTTGAAATCTACTTCACTCTAATTCCTAAATCTTAAACCCTAAAATAAATATTGAGTTATTTGGTAGTCAAAGCATTCTAAAAAAAACTTTGTTTTCATTTTAAATTTATTTTTAAGAATAATTTTTAATAACTGTATGCGGAAAATTGCTAAACAATTATGATTTTATAATTAAAAAAATCATCTCAATCATTTTAAAGTTAGGTTAACAAAATAAGAGAGAGAAGTTACGAAAAATAGATATTCAAAATTGTGTTTGTAGAACATTTCCAAACAGAAACAGCTACGTACACAAAGCCCAAAATAAGAAAAGAAGGGAAAAGAAAGCCCAAGATGATTGTATTAAAAAATAATAACAAAAATAAAAAATAATATTAAATTATAACTATAGTCTTGAACTTTTAAGATTTTTTAATAGATCTCTAAACTTTCAATTTTGTGTCTAACAAATTCCTAACTTATTTGAGATTTTTCTAAATTCAATTTTGTGTATAATAAAACTCTATTCTTTCAACATTGTGCCTAACAGGTTCATGAATTTTAAAAAATATTGAATAAGTCAAGACACAAAATTGAAATTTCAAAAATTTATTTCACACTTCTTAAGTTAAGAGGTCTATCAAACAAAAATAGAAAGTTTAAGGACCAATTAAATACGATCCTAAGAGTTCAAAAATTGAAGAGAATGAAGCATAGCAACTTAAATTAGAATTTACCTGGACCAAGTAGAGTCCGGTCGAAATCAGTCTGGATCAACGGCAATAGCAATAAATGGCCCGAGCAGCTCGTTTAATTGTCACATATTTAAGATGTAGGTCTCCTCCTCAAAGAGAACAACATGATGCAGATCCTTGTTTGGATTACTACATTGGAATTCGATGCTCCTTTAAGGTCAAATGTATGGCTGCTTTCAAAAATCATGCAAGTTTTCATTATGTGGGTTTGCACGAATACAAATTCTCACTTAAAACGGATGGTTTTTTTAAATGTTTTTTTTAATGCCCTTTGCTGAAAAAAAAAAAAAAAAAACAAAAACAAAAACCCCATTTGATAACTATTTGGTTTTTATAAAATTTAAAAAAAAAAAACAAAAACAAAAACAAACACCCCATTTGAAATTGTATTTGTTTTCTCAAAATTTCTCTACAATGGTTTCGATCTTTCTTAAAGAAGTATTTGAGTTTTTAGCCAAATTTCAAAAACAAAAATTTTAAAAAAAAAAAAAAGTTCTAAAAAACTGGCTTGGTTTTTAAAAATATATGTAAAAAGTAGATAATAAAATATAGAAATCCTAGATGAAAGTAATATTTATAAGCTTAATTTTTAAAAATAAAAAATTAAATAATTATCAAACGAGGCCAAAAATAACACAATCTAAAAAGGAATGACAAAATAGGATAGTTTTACTAAAAAACCGTGCAAGTAAAGTATACATGATTTACCAATATAACTCCATTTACTGAATACAACTGTAAATTGAGTTAAAAATAATATGGACCTGGTAAAAAGTAAAAACTTAGTTTAGTCATTATTTTTAAACCATCCTATTTTAATCCTCATTTTACAATTTTGAAATTCTATTTTGTTCTCCCCCTTTCAAACTTATAATATTTCAGTCCCTAAACTTTCAAATATTGTATTTTGGTCCTTAAACTTTCAAATGTTATATTTTGGTCCTTAAACTTTGCATTAGAAAATTATTTGTCTTTAGTGTTAGTTTTTTATTAATCATATAACAAGAAACTAAATAAATTAGAAAAACTAACACTTTTTTTTTTAAGAATACCACATGTGGCTTTAAATACTTGAACTTTATTAAAAGTACAAGCACTAAATTTGAACACTTGAAAGTACAAGGACTAAAATACAATGGAACTCAAAGTATAGGGACCAAAATGATTTTTTATAAAGTTCAATATAGAATGTTTGAAAATTCTAAGACTAGAAAGAATTTAATCCTTCTTAACTCTAGTCATGCCAAGAAAATAAAAAATAACCTTGAAAAGGCTCGCACCACTTCATACCAAGAAACTATTTACTGCATTTACGTACCTTCATAATTAAGTTGAAGGTGGAACCTGGTTGATTTAGATGGGCTTGCGGGAATTGACATGCAGAGATTCACCAGATTGGTAGTCACAGGCTCTTCCATTGCTGGCAAGGGAACCGGATTAGCTCTAGTACATTACGGACCCAGAATTTTGAGCCTTACCCAAAACCGTCTCAAGGTCACCACTGTGAAGATTAAAATTCTTAGCTACCGCAAAACCTGCATACATGCCATCGACTGCTGCACTTACAATTCCTCCCGCATAGCCAGCTCCTTCACCAACCGGGTAGAGTCCTCTAAGAAAGGTGTTTTCATAAGTCTCGGGGTTGCGTGGGATTTGAACAGGGGAACTTGTTCTCGTCTGAGAGCAAAACAAACTTCAGTGGATAGTGATTGAAAAGAAAAAAAAAAATTATGATGTTTGGTTAAAAATGTTTTGGTTAAATGACATGTTTAATCTCTAACCTTAAAGTTGTGTTTAATAGGTCCTAAAACTTTAGAAAGTGTCTAATAAATCTTTGACTTATTCGACACTTTTTATGATTCACGAACTTATTAGTACAAAACTGATAGGACCTTTGCCTTTCAAAATGGAAAGTTTAGAAACTTATATGACACCTTTTAAGTTCAGACACAATCTTACAAGTTCAAGGACTAAACTTATAATTTATTTAAGACTCTAAATTCATTTAAAGGAAATGCATAATTAATTCTTTTCCCAAATGCATTTATCATTAGACCAATGGACGTTCAAAGGAAAAAGGGGTTAGATGACCTTTGAAACCAAAATGCCTTATAAACAGAGGAAAAACTACCTCCACTCCATGTAGAAGCGCATCACTTGAGAGAAAACCTGGTAACTGAACGCCCAAAATTTGAAAAGAAAAAGGAGGTCAATGAGTTTGGATAATGAAGAAAATGCAGATCATCGAAAAGATATTAAGAGAGGACCTCTTGATCAAATGCTAGGATAGATTGCTGTAAGGCTTCTGTTATATGACCAGGGAATAACTCATGGAGATTTGAGGCCTTCACTCCTAACCGGTAACTTGATGGCGGCACGGATGTTACTGAGAAAAACAAATGGAACGACAGAGAGAGAGAAGAAAAATATCAATCTGAAAGCAGCTGGTTAAATGAAGTTTAGGGCAGATAATCGTGCTGATAGTAAACGTGTGAAGATGATCATGTAGCTAGGTTTTCTTAATAGCCAACTTGAGCATAGTTTAATTGGTCAGTAAGTTCGCATTCCCAACCCCTTGTTTTAAATTTTAAAAAACCCCAAAATTTTCAGTGTTTCACTCAACATTAAGAAACACATTCGTATGTCAGGTATCGGGGAAAAATATAGATCAGTATCCTTCTCAATGTTGAAGTTTCAGAGAAATCAGTGACTGTACATACCTCTTAACCTTCTGTCCATAAAATCAGTAGCTATCTGCACAGGCAAAACAAAATTTCCACCTCCCATGATGGCTGCTCTTCGCTCAAGCTCTCTCTGACAAGAAAATAGTGTAATACCAATAAGTGACATCGTTTCTGAAAGTTAGTAAGTTGGATGAAGTCACTAATATCTAATAACGAAAGTTAATGGCCTGAAGTTATTTTAGGAAAAGATACATTTATTATGATCACATGGAGATATGTCTGAATGAAATTGACTACATGACTACAACAATCTATTCCTCAAAACTTTGCAGAGAGTATTATGTTGTTGCCGAAAGAGATACAATGTTATTTAGGACACGTGAGAGAAGACGGAAAAGCTACCTGGAACTCAACCCCAGCAAGAGGTCCGTGGAAACCCAGATCATTAAAATCCTTAGTTGAAACAGTGACAACAAGGGCAGCATTTGCCCATTTTGATGAACGTCGAGAGAATGACATGCCATTGATACAAAGTTCTCCAGGGTTTGTACTTGTGAGGACAACCTAGAAATGACATACCAAGTTACTATTGACAGAGATAATACGATGATAAAAGTCGTTAAGAAACAACAGTGGATCAATTTCCTACTGAGGCTACACTTAAACGTACTAAAATTCAATTTTTCTGAAGTATAAGAAATTAGGGAGCAAATAATATCCACTTTCTGACATAAAGACATGAATCAATGCAGATTGACTGACATTAGGAAGTAACTGAATTTTAGCTCTTCTAAAAAGTGACAGTTTTTTTTTACATAACTGCACACCAATCAATGCCAAATCATCCAATCATGGTGCAATCAGAGACCAGAAGAGCTCGCAACCTAGAGCCCGTCTTTAAAGTATGCATTCTTGGTCAGTGAATCAATTGAGAAACATACCTGGCCACCAGGACACATACAAAATGAATAGCAATTGCGACTTGCTACAAGAGAATTGGAGGATGGATCCTGCGTGTCTATGTTAACAGACTTAGCAACTTTGTAGTCCGCCACGGGTACTTTCCCACGTCCTTTCTCTACCTCATTGGCCAATCCAGAATACTACATTTGAATATACGAGCAGGTTTATATCTTAAAACAAGGTGAAACATATATAAAATAAAAGATAACAAATCCGGGCAGAATGGTTAACATCAAAGTTCGCTTTTCGAGTCACCCCACCCAAAAAAAAAAGCAAGTAGTTAAGAAAAAAAATCAACTCGGTTTTAGAGTAGTTGCAAAGTTTTGTTGACTCTTTTTTTTTTTTTTAACTGACTCAATTTGTATGCATGCTTGCATGAAGATGTAGATGAAACCACCATAGTTCTAACAAGTAGTTGTTTGATAGGAGTGCATCGATCATAATTTTGGGAAAAGTATTGGAATTTTTTAATTCTTTTTAATCGGAAAATATAGTGAAAAGTAATCAATTTCAAACAAGGCAATAAACCAACCTGTATGCTGTTTATTAATTCTTGAGGATGCTCGATCCTTAAACCAACCTATTCAGGCATGGAGGACAGCAATGTGAGAATTCATAGAGAGATCCTGCAAACCGGTAATAAATCTGGCACAACAAAGTGAATCCAGGTATGTACTTCCAGCATGATTTTAGAATTATTATCAGGTTCTTTTTTTTTAAAAAAAAAAGGGTATGTACTTCCAACATTATTTTAGCATCCATGTATTCAACATTTTTTTGGTATAAAGAAAACATGCATAGATGCAAGAAGCCAAGTTATCCACAAAACAAGAGGGATCAGGAAGAAACTAACGGCAAACTCCTTGGGAACCACGGGAATGTTATGAGACATAAGCATTTGATATACATCGCGTGCAGAATGACCAACAGCTAGGACAATGGCATCATATTCAAGCTTCTGATTGCTGAGCTTTAACTTGCCTCTTGAATCAGAAACCTTGACACCCACTACATGTCCGCTCTCTTCAATTAGATCATCAACCCTAGTTCCGAACTTGATAGTGACCTAGAATCAAGTCATAAAAATTAAGGGGAAACACTGAACAAATGTGGAAGCTATCAGAAAATATTTAATCTTACAAGTACAAGGACGGGAATAAGGTAGATACTCACACCCAACATTTCTAAGTGTTGCCGAATGTTCCTAAGTAATGGAACCAACCTGTCTGTTCCAAGGTGAGGCTTTCCATTGAGTAAGATATTCTTTGGGGCCCCAAAATAAACTAAAGATTTCATAACCTAGAATGAGAATACAAAATTCAGTTGTCCAGGCATATCATAGATAAAGCAGATAATATCATTGGAATACATTGCAAATTGAGGTGAGAAAGCAGGTTTTCTTTTCATGACGTTGATTGGAGATGACATGAAGTTCAAAAACAAAAGCTTTAAAATTTTAAACCAGAAAAGCGCTTCCAGGAGCAAGAGTTGAAGCCATGCAAAGGGTGTGGAAATTTGAATAAATGAGTAGAGGGGTAGAAGATATGCAGAATGGAACAGAGATAGTGCTGCTATCTGCAATTCTTATTTTAACATTTGTAGGAAAAAGATCAGATCAAAATCCTTGTTTTTCAACACAACTGACAAAGGAAGTATGAATTGTAATGAAGATCAGGCACCATGGAGAAACTACATAACAACATTCAGAAGGTCACAAGATTTAGGTCCCTCATTGTAAAGGCACAACTAATATTATGACACCTATGTTAGTGTCATTATATTAAAAAACTAATAGATTTATAAGAGGGAAAAGTCTAACCGCTTGCACGCTGCCACTGTTTCTACCAATTCTAGTGACCAACTTCCCATCACTCCAGGTACCTGCACCACCCTGCCACGCATAAGTTCTAAATGAATTGACTCAAAGATAAAGAACTGAAGAGCCAAGCATCATGATATCTTTGATGAAAAAAGGAACAACATCAAATGACCATAGGACAATATGCCAATGAGAAAAACATAAAAGATGCCCAATTGACTGTGCATATAGATCTAGTCGAGAATACCAAAAATAAATGAAGAAATAAACTGACATGCACACGATAGTGAGAGTTCAATCATTGACGTTTTGTTTGGATAAACTCATTCATTGACTATCATATAACTCCAGCTAAAGAAGTTACAAAAATATCTTTTCAATTAGCACGAAGAGAAGATAACAAAGTTACAAAAGGTTTGGGCAATCTGCAACAGAGTCACAAGTACAATATGCTCCTACAAAATAAAACAATCTCTCTCCTAGGAAAATTTTATTGTTTCTTTCTGACCAAAATGTTCTATCCAAATAAGCTAAGCTTCAAGTTTGACTATCAAATAGTACATTTCCTAAAAATATTTATTCCCTGGATTTGAAGTTTATCTGAAGAAGTATTGGACGCAAAATTAGTATTTAATCTATGACATATTTGTGAAAAAATCATGTAGTTCTAAGAATTTCTTGCCAAGAGATGATCAAGTACAGTCAGTATTTTATTGTTCCATTGTTTTCTTTCTATTCTGTGACAAGTTAAGCTAACCTCAAGCATGAATTGGCACTGAATTGTGGAAGGAAAGAAACAGTAGAATTTTCAAAAATGTCCACGAGAATGCTCAATGCTTTGAAAGGGTTGTTTATACGGCTTCCAATTGGAGTGCTAATACAAATCTCTTTTTTTTTGTTGGAGCACTTTTGTAATCTCCAGTTTCTTAAGGGGTTTCCTATTGCCCGCATTTTAGATGTAAAGCTTTTCGTTCTACTTACTGAAAAGCTTCGTTAAGGTTCCAAAAAAATCTGTCTTACAAGAAAATCAGCTTGAGGGGTGTACAGTTAATTTTCTTTTCATTTCAGGGAAAATAACAATGATTGAAAGCAAAATATTCGAATAAATCAATAACGCAATGCATAAATAACTTATAACCAAATAAGACTGTGGAAGGGGTGATAAAAGAAGCAAAATTAATCACCTCTCCAAAGCAAAAATTACTATCCAATTCCAGAATCCGACGAGCTACCAATGCACCAATATCACGCCCTCTTTGTTCCACTGGTTGACCTCTTTCAATCAAGGTAACATCGGCCCCAAACTCTGCAAGGACAAGAGCGGCGAAAAGGCCAGATGGCCCACTGCCAACAACAGCAATTTTTGGTTTACTATTTGACAAACCCATGTAAGGACCAGAATGACCATTAAGTCCATTTTCTCCCACCACTTCGTGATTACTTTTGAGATCATGAACGATACTGATTACATCATTGGAAACCTTTTCTTTTACAATATGTTCCATCAATCCAACTTTAGGCTCCAAGTCCGAAATGAAATCCCGAGCACGAGGTTCTAGAATCAGTAATTTATGTACATCCATGTCCACAGTATAAACAAACTTTGGTTCTTTCAACATCTGGAAGCATCGGTGAGGCAATTAGCAAAAGATAAGAAGAACCCAGCAACTCCTTGATAATCAATTATTCCTTCTAAACAACAGGCATTGATAAGAGAATTCATAAATGTTAAAATGCAGAAGAACATCATCAGACATACCTTTCTAGCGTCAAAAGATTTACGAATAACCGAGAAAGCTTCACGTGGCAGCAACGAAGCGACCTGGAAAATTTACTCGCAGAATTTTCAAAAAACACATCCACTCAGTTTCTATTTCTAACAATCAAGCAAAATATCAACGAAGCAGCCAAAATTACCGGGAACTCGAACGCTTTAGCAATCTCTTGCATCAAAGCATCCGAGAGACCATGAAAATCCTTGCCAGGATCCTTCTCGACGGGAACTCCGAGCTTGAACAGCCTCCAAATGCCTTCGAACTTGTTCTTGACGGTCGTGAGGACTTCTTTGTGTTTCAACTTGAGCTTCTTCTTTTCGGATGGATACCTCTTCTTGCCGGTCCGTTTAGCGCAGGAGACTCGGAATGGTGGAAGACGAGGAGAAGAGAGCCTTGGAGTTGCAGAGAAGAATGAAGAATTAGGGCATCCGAGAGCGAGCTTGGAGGGAAGAAGGGCCATGGCGGAGGGAGTGAAGTAGCTGTAGCCCACGGAGAACGAAAGCAGGAAACTGCAACTTCAGAATTCGGAATTCGGATGACCAACAGAACACTGTGAAACTCAATCCGTTTGCATTTGTTTGTTATGTAGTATTTCAGGTTTACACCTCCAACTTTTTAAAATATTTATTTTGATCCTTCAATTTAGCAAAAGTTTTGAGAAAACCCTTTGAACTTTCAAAAAATAATCGTTGGTCTTATTTTGGTCTTAAAAAAAAAGTTCAAAAAATAATCGTTGGTCTTATTTTGGTCTTTATAAAAAAAAAAAAAAAAAAGAAGAGTAAGTTTTAACTCTGAAAATCATTTAGAGCGTAGGTCAGTAAATAAGATATCAATTACCATTTCAAAAGCCAGTAATTAATAGTTCAATTTCTCGTCCCCACCTTTTTCTTAACCATGTTTATATAGTTTCAACATCTCTCTCATTTTAGATGCAATGTTGTGCCATTTGTTCCCCATGTACTTGGACATCACAATATTTGTTAAAAACAGGCATTACAACCAATTGAGCATTTTTTTTTTTAAATTTTCTAGTTCATATTTTATCAGGTGGGTTAAATTTTGTGATACTCATTGTTCGAACTCCCTCAACCATATTATTGTTCTTGAAAAAAAAAAGACAATAGGAATAAACGCTACGAACCATAATTATATTTTAATTAAAAAAAATCCATTTTCAATTTCATTTAACAAGAATGAACAACTACAAAATTGCCCCAACTATAGACCATTATAATTTTCAATCAAAAGCAAAGTTGCAAAATTCACTTATTAGTTATAAAAAATAAAAATTATAAAACAAAAAGAGTTCTCAATTATTAACATACTTACCATTTAGTCTAGTACTTTTGGGATATATGTATATGAGCTCAATAATATATGGGTTGGGAAATTTGAATTTCTGACCTATTTGTCAAAGGTATAAGTTTTGACCAATTAAATTATATTCAAGTTGGCTTGCGTGCACCTCAACTATATACACGAGACAAACTACAAAATTCTACAACATAAAATTGTCAAAAAATGCTATAATTTGCTAACATGAGCATGTTTAACGGTATTTGACATGTACTCTTTTCTTTGAAATCAGATGTTCAAATTCCTATGCTCCACATGTTGTTGTGCTAAAAAAAAAACAAAAACAAAAACACGAGAATTTTATTCTACCTAGGTGGCTTGCCATGGAATTTGAATCCTTCCCTCCAAAGCCTACTACAAGCTTGATTTAGTTTTTTTTTTCTTTTTTTGGTTGCCTTTCTTTTTGTTTAAAGAATGAGTAAAATCCACACACTTATACTCAAATATATTTTGGTCACTATACTTTGAACTTATTATATTTTAATCAATTTACTTTCAAATATCTAAATTTAGTAATTATACTTCCAAAAATTTTAAAACGAATTCCCATCATTAGTTGGATGTTAACTTTTAAATGACTCAAAAAAAAAATGTTTACCAACTTTCTAAATGCAAGACTTACAGGGATTTTTTTTTTCTTTTTAACAAAAGTTATACCATAAATTATCTGTAGGAACTAATTTTAAGAATTACCGAAAATAAATTGACTTAAGTTTGAACATTTAAAAATACAAGGTTTAATTTATTTATTTTTAGCAAAAGTTAAACTATAAATTATTGTAGGAACTAATTTTAAGGATTATTGAAAGTACATTGACTTAAATTTGAACAATAAAGATAGAACGACTAAAATAGTACAAGTTTCAAAATATACAACAAAAATAATATTTTAACACCCAAAAAAAACTACTTTCACCGAACATTTTATTAGCACGTTACAATGAAATTCTTCATTATTCTTCTTCTTGACTCATCTAATGACTCCATTAAATTAAATTTCCCCATTAAAAAATTCCATCCATTAAGTTATGCCGTTATTTCACAAACTTACAATAAACATCACAATTATATTAAAAATTAACGATCCGATTCTCATTTCCACAAAGAAAAAAAGAAACCCAATTTAACAGAAGGATAAATATGAGACCAAAAAATAAATAAAAATGCAGCACCCGGTCCGATTAATAATCATTTTGATTTTTAGTTTTTGAAAATTAAACTCTTCCACCTATAAGTTTTCTTATTTTAATATCTACTTTTTATGGACGTTTTCAAAATTCAAGCTAAGTTTTGAAACCTAAAAAAAAAGTTTTTAAAAGCTTGTTTTTATTTTTGAAACTTGGCTAAAAATGCAAATGTTCTCCTTCCTAAAGATGAAAATCATGGTAAATAAATGGTGAAAAAACAAGCACAATTTTCAAAAATAAAAAATAAAAAACTAAATGGTTATCAATTGGAAACCTAAGTTATGATTTAAATATTATGCAAACCACAGTGAGTGAGTGCAATATGTAACTATTTCTTTTCTAAAACATTAAAACTCACATTTTTTTTTAATATGTTGAAACAATCACCATAGTAATGATAATATGAATAAGAAAAAGTCCATTTACAACTCAATTAAAAAGCTAATTCATATAGTTTGAGGCCAATTTAAAAAGTCCTAGTATCAAAATCCTCAACTCATATTATAGTACTTGTAGCAATACATGGATGAGTTCAATCACCAATGCAACTTTTGGGGGATACCACTTAAGAGGGTAACAAAGAGAATGCATGGAGTTATCAATATCTAATCCTGCATAGAGTATACTTTCTTATCCATCATTTTCAATTCCATCCAACTGATAGAAAAGTTATTTCAATAGTACACCCACAAGATTGATGGCTGAACATCATATACTACCCACAGTAGAAGCAAATTTTCAGTCCTTACCAATTGCCAGAATCGGCATCACGAGATTGGTAGAAATCGTTTGGACTGACAATGTCGATCTCCTCGAACTCGTTATCATCTACACAAAGAAGGGAAAAAGATCAAGAAAACGTGTGATGAGACAACATTTCATATTTTGAATCCAAATCCAACAACAATGACGACCATAGATTAAGGCCTATTTAGAATGACTTCTTAAGTTCTTAAAAATATTTTTCTTGCACTTAAAAATATTTTTTTAAGCATTTAGAAATTCATTCCAAAGTTTCAAACATGCCACATATTACAAGTTTAGTCCTTAAACTTCTAAGTTCATGTCTATTTAAACTTTAAAAAGTGTCTAATAGGTCATTGAACTTTAAATTTTGTGTCAAACAAGATCCTAAACTTTAAAAATTGTCTAATAGATCTCTGAACTTTAAATTTGTGTTCAATACGTCCCTGAACTTTAAAAAGTGTCTAATAGGTCCTTAATATTTCAATTTCATTTTCTAATAGATGCCTAATTTTTTAATTTTGTATCTAATAGGTCTTTGACCTATTCGACATTTTTTAAAATTCTTGAACTTACGAGACACAAGATTGAAAGTTTAGAGTCCTATTACCTATAAAATTCAATTTTAAATCTAGTAGATTAATTAATTTTACATTTTTTTGAATATATCAAAGACCTATTGATGCAACCTATTAGATACAAAATTAAAAGTTCAAAAACCTATTAGATACTTTTTAAGTTCAGAGACCTTTTTAACACAAACTCGAAAGTTCAGAGACTAAACTTGTAATTTAACCAAGATTATAACCATGAAGAAGTCCACACCCACAAATAATTCTCAGTCCCTTATCAGAAAATAGGCTTTTAAAAACAAGTGCTAGAAGTTCGCAAAACTTTGTGGGAGTGGGCAGGAGAAAACCTTTTCGCAACGTTAGAGCCACAACTGCATCATTTTCAACCTGGAAATACATAGCAAATATTTATCAGAGTTGCAGCTGTTGTATTACCTTCACCTTAATATTTCCCTAACATCCGATGATTGATGACCAAATGTAATAAATATATGAATTTAAGGCATACCTTCTGATCAGCCAGTGTCTTTGAATCCTCCAATACTTCCCCACTCCCCACCAGGATCAAGCGCTGATCAACCACTGGTTGATCAATAAGGGACTCTAATTTTTGCTTGATATTTAAAGTTGTCTCAATTGGATCGCACTGGATAAAGTAGGTTGTCTTATGGCGCTTGATTCGGATATACATGGCCTATACATAAATATGGCATAAAAAACATATTGAATAGTGACAGTCAATTGGAAATTGAAAATCAACTGAAGTTGTTAGTACTCAGGTACGATTGGAAGCAGGCAGTCCTTTTTTTTTGGTGTTTTATAACACCCTTTCTGTTTCTTATAAAAATAAATAAATAAATAAAAGAACCAGATTATTTATTTTGGTTTGATATGATGCAATCAAAACTTAATCTATTACTGAACAAATAAAATAATAAGCATGAAGTTTACCAAATGCAAACGTAGAACTGACCCCATAACTCAAAAGATGAAGAAGAATGAAGTGAGAGAATATAAATGTGTCAAAGCCAAGAGAAGAGACAAACCAAAGAAACATCATGAATTTCTTAACTGGATTCTCATCTCCCCACCCTTGGATTTTTCTACTACCTTCTAGAATCCAATCTAAATTGTTCATAGATCAAAAATACCAAATTTTGTCAACCATATTCCAATGCATCAAATCACCTACAACAACTAACCATGACCAAGTAGCTGTTTCCTATCCCTTAAATTTGAGAATACTGGAAAGTTTCCCCAAATTTCTGGGATAGAATGACAGATAAATAGAATATCAATCAGAAAAAAAGGTTGGCCAATTTTCTTGTGACAAGATTTGATTTCTCAGCATTTAATAAAACAACCCAAAGGCCAGGCAGACAAGCGTTCTCTTGCCAAAGGAGGGAGATTATAAAACATACCTGATCTACATTGATTAAAGAAGTTGAGTAATAACAAAGATCGCTGCATAAGGCACTACAACTAGAGGCTGTGAGCTATATGATCACAAAAAGGCCTGTACTTCTCATTAAAGAAAATTCTGTAGGATGTTTGATCTTTCAAGAAAATTAAACTCCTGGTTAACTGGAGGAAAATAAACCCTACTTTGAAAGAATTTCCAACCTCATACTGACTAAGTATATTTGCCAGTGACTTACTAGAAACATTATAACAGAAGGTCTCCACCATATTTCCGTGTAAATTGCTGGCAGTAAGTTTCCCGTTTGACCATCAAACTGGCCTCTCTTACACCAAGTGTTAAAGGCTTTGTTCTACTTTTAAATTAATGCTTACAAGAATAACAAGAACATACTAGTTCTTCTAGCTTACACATCATGTACCAACCATACTTGTGCAAATAATTTCGCATTAAATTTATGACATAGTTTAGAAGAAACAGAGAATTACATTGATAATAAAGAATATATGGAAACAATAGTACGTAATTACCAGATAAATTTTCATAACAAGACAGTAATAACCTCTACTTATTCAGCACAAGCTCAGGAAAATAAAAGTATACTTCAGATGAGAAAAACAATTTTATGACAGGCCTTCTTCGAGTTTTCCGCACTTGTAAATTAAATTAAACCAGTTAAACCAGAGAGATTACAATAAAAGTATTGTAGCGAGGTTAAGGTCTGAATGACTCAAAATTCAATTCAAACAAGGACAAAGATAGAGAGAGATGTGAAGTACTCACCATCTTGAAACAAGAACTAATGGATCAACACTTCGATAAATCCTGCCTCCAATGCCGCTGTCTGAAACTCACAAACATTCAGCCAACTCATCACATTGCAGATTTTATAAGAAAACATCTATGACAGATTCTCATCTTGTACGTGAAATTACAAACTACTTATATGATCCATGAGGAAAATAACCGTGTATACAGAAGATAATGCCAGTAACAAGTCAATACAGAACTTGAATTCCGCTCCTTCACAGACAACCTTCATCAATTCTCTGCATAAGCTTGAAGTTCACAGTTCGAAAATTCATGGAAGTATGGATAGCACACAAGAAATTCCCTAAAATCGATCATACGCTATCTAATTATACAGTTAATCACTAACATGAGTGAATCTCCAATTTTGATTCCATAAAAAAGTGAAATATACGAATTCTCGGGACTTTGATTTAGCTAATTGGGACTCGATTGCTTTGAATTCTAACCTGGAAATCGGCGAGACGTCTCTTACTTGGGAAAGTTCGTTCAGTCCATCGCGATGAAATGAAAAATAATGAGCGTAGTCACTTTGGATGACTTTGTTGTCAGCGTTTGGAAACTCGGTTGGACTAATCCCACCGCCGTTAGAAAAAAGATCTTCTGTTTTCTTTTTGTTTTGTAAATACCCTTTTTGCCCCTAAACTATTAAATTTGTTCAATTTTGACTGAACTTTCAAAATATCTATTTTAGTCCATTGCTCCACTTTGGTTCCTAAATTTTCAAAATATTCATTTTAGTACCTAAATTTTAAAAAAAATAATCATTTTGATACTTACTATATTATTTTTTCGGCTAATATCCAGTTGTCAAATGCTTGTATCTAACCTATATAACTTGAAATCATCTCCTATTAATACGTTGATACACATTCTCGAAACTATCTCATTAATTTGTTAAAATAAAAAATAAAGGTAATGACAAAAAAAAAAATTTCTAAGTTAAATGACTAAAATAGACATTTTAAAAGTTTAAGGACCAATTTGAAAGTTTAATGACTAAAATGAACATTTTGAAAATTTAAGGACCAAAATGAAACAAATTTGAAAGGTGGGGGCTAAAATGAGAGTTAAACACTTTTTTTCATTCATTTTAACATTTTAAATAAATTAATTTAGAAAAAAAATATTATCGTCTCTATCTTTGGATTAAAATTTATATTAACTAGATATTCCTATACATTAATGAAATAGGATAGAAATAGTACGTTATTTGGTGTGGATGTTATGTTCCATTATATTTTAAAAATCTAGGCATGCAAATCACTTTGATTCAAGCCTTACTTGGATAAGAAAATATAAACATGAGAAGTTTAATGTGACTTTGGAGTGCAATGATTTCGAGTTTGAAATAAGACAGCTATTTGGTTGAAAGAAATAAAAACAACTAGGTCTTAGACTCATTGGGGCTAATGTGCTCATGTTTATAAATTTGTTTCCAAATTCAACCACAAATAACTTGGACAGATGACAGTAATGTCAAACTTTAAAATATATAAACTACAAATGTTAAAGTTTATATGCAACCATTATTATGTTTCGATTTCTACATTTGCAATTTGCCTTTTTAAAAGAGGTATGTTGTATGTACTATTTGGACAAACTATTTGTTTCATTATGTTGAACTAAGAAACAATTTTATGTTTTTATTATAATGTTTAGTTTTATCATGCTTGGCCAAGTTGATTTTATGTTGTTCAATAGGTCATGTTTGATAATCATTTGGCTTTTAATTTTTGAAAATTAAGCCTGTAAATACTACTTTTACTGATGAGTTTTTTGTTTTGTTATCTATTTTTTACTATGTTTTCTAAAACCAAGTTAAGTTTTGAAAAATGAAATCATTGTAGAGAATTGGTGAGAAAACGGACATAATTTACAAAAACCATAAACCAAATGGTTATCAAATGTGACCTAAGTAAATCAAATTTATAAAGGGCCTAAGGGCTCAAGACCTCTCAAATTTTGAAAATGTTAGTATTATTGATTACTCCCATCTCTCATTGCTATAGACTTTCTTATAATGCTAACTCCTTCTCATAACATTTAAAGCTCCTACAAAAAAATTTGTTTCTTTCGATGCGAGAAAATGCGTTAGGAGAAATGCCTTCTATATGCTTCAATAATACAAATAAGTCATTGTAGCAAAAAATTTCATATAAACCAATTTAAACTCAACCATATGATCACTTTTTCCATTAATATAATATAATATATGGTGATACGATTTTTTAGATTGTAGCGATACAATTTGGTTAGTATTTACCCTATATATAATATATCATGTATATGGTGTTAGTGATTTTTTTTATTTAAGATTTTCTTTTGTTAATTCACCACATTAGTTTAGATAATTCATCGCATTGGTTGAGATTTTCTTATGTTAATCCACCACATTATAGTTGAGATTTTATATTAGCTTGTTCTTCAATAAATACACACTAGATGTATCTTTTGAAATACAATCCATAGTATCATCTTTCGCAATTAGTAGAACTGTAGAATATTATATATATATATATATATATATCTTAAATCATAGAAGATTACTCCTAGGGTAGATTAAAGCAGACCCTTCATTAACTTAAATATTGATATTTTTTTAGTATAACAAATGTGAGGTATAGGAATTTATCCTCCAACTTCTAGATAAGGAGTACGTGTCAATTACAACGGAGCAAAACTCATGTTGGCACATAAATATTGGTAATTTATATAATGTTATTTTATATGAACTGTTTTTATGGGATTTTGCATTGCTCTTATTATTATTATTTTTTTGGTTAAGTAGATCTTCCCATAAAAGGCCGATACTTTGTTAGAAGCAAACTTTCTTATTCATATTTCTATTGGGAATTTGGTAGCGTTACTGCTATAATTTTGTCATTAAAAAAAATGAAAACACGTTTATGATCAATTTAGATATTGATCAATTGTAATTTTTTTGTTAACAAATATGCGGAGTCGATTTTTTAACTACTTGGTTGATAGTGTTTTAAAAAGCTTGTCCGACCTAGGCTTAAGTTCTGACCTCTATGCCTCTATTTTTTTTTTCTTGGTGTCATATATAAATCAAAATGAATTTAAATATTTTTAAATTTTTAGAAAATAATTTTTAAAAGATTAATTACATAAAAAGAAACTAGAATCCTTATAAGGGAAGAAGAAAAAAAACTCTTACATCACTACAACAAAGTTGACCTATTTCAACCATTTTTTTTATTGAATGTTATAAAAAATCTTTGAAAAATATCTTCTTTTTATTGAAGGCGTTATTAAATTTTTTTGAAAAAGATATATATTTATCAGAGGATTTTTAGATATCTTTGAAAAATATATTATCATTTATCGAAGGTTTTGACAAATATCTCATTTTTATCAAAGATTCTTAAAAATCTTTGAAAAATATATTATATTTATCAAAAGACATTAAAACCCTTTGAAAATTATATTATCTTTTATAAACATCTACTTTTCATCGAAATTTTTAAAAACCTTTGAAAAAATATTATATTTATCAAAGAACATTAAAAACATTTAAAAATATATTATCCTTTGTCGAAGGTGTATTTAAAAAACTTTTAAAAAAATATCTATTTTTATCGAAAGTTCTTAAAAACGTTTGAAAAATATATTATATTTATCAAAGGACATCAAAAACCTTTAAAAATTATATTATCTTTTATCAAAGATATTTAAAAAACCTTTTGAAAAATATCTACTGTTTATCAATGATTATTAAAAACAGTTGAAAAATATATCATATTTATCCAATGACATTAAAAATCTTTAAAAATTATATTATCCTGTATTGAATGTATTTAAAAAACCTTTTGAAAATATCTATTTTTTATCAAATATTATTAAAAATATATTATATTTATCAAACAACATTAAAATTCTTTGAAAATTATATTATCCTTTATCGAAAATATTTAATTTTTTTTTATAAATATCTACTTTTTATCGAAGGTTATTAAAAATATTTTAAAAAAATATTATATTTATCAAAGACATTAAAATTTTTAAAAATTATATTATCTTTTATCGAAAGTATTTGAAAAGCCTTTAAAAAATATTGACTTATTATTGAATGTTATTAAAAATCTTTGAAAAAAAATATATATTTATCAGAGGTTTTTTTTAAATACCTTTAAAAAATATTTTATCTAAAAAAATAACTTTTTTCGAAAGGTTATTACCGCTGAGCTATGCTCACTTTGACAACTCAATCACATTCAATCATTAATAGAATTTCATTATATATTTATTTTCAAGTAACATAAAACACAAACAAAGTCACAACAAGCTAGCTACTGTGGACTTTCATTTTTTTTTCTTTAATCACTTTTATTATAAAAATCCAATTCGGTAATTCAAGTAAAATTACCAAAACAAACAAGCCTCTTCCCTCTTTGCAAATCCGATCACCTGCTCAATTTCAAAGTCACCAACGATTATATAAAGTGTCTTTCACTTGCTTGATTCGCCCGTTTAGTAATCGTCGTCATTTGCTTCTGTCTGATGATCGTCGTCGCCATTTATAATTATCAAATAATAGCTAGCAATTTCGTCTCTAGGTATGATTTATTCGTCTCTTTCACCTTTGGACTGCTGAATTTATAAATTTTTAAATTTTTTCCTAAGAAAGAATGCATCTTTCTGTGCCCTAATTTTGTCATATCTCTTGAATTCTCTCTTCTTAGCTTCGGTTCCACTGCTCTAAAACTTTAATTGGAGTTTGAATTTAGAGAAGAGAACTTGATAATGTTAAGAATATCAATGGGGAGGCAATTGCAATGGCTATGATTAATGAAAACACATTTACAAAGTGGCTACGATGGGGTTTGCAAGCCAAGCAGCAGCCTATGAGTGAGTAGTGTAGTGTAGTCATGAGTGATTTTGCATTGCTGTTGTTGTTGTTGTTGTTGTTATTATTATTTTGGTTAAGTAGCATTGCTCTTATTATTATTATTATTTGGTTAAATACACATTCTTAAAAAGGCCGATATTGATTAACGGTTAGAAATAAACTGTGTTATTCTTATTTCTATTGGAAATTTAGTAGCGTTACTAGTATGATTTTGTCACTAAAAAAAAAAGATGAAAACACATTTATGATCAGTTTAGATATTGATTAACTGTAACTTTTTTTAGTTAATGAATAGGCAGAGCGATTTTCTAACTACTTAGTTGATAGTGTTTTAAAAGGCTTGTCTGGCCTAAGCCTAACCTCTATGTCTCTCTTTATTTTTTTTCTATTAAGTTCTTAGGTTTCAAAATCGGACAATCAAGTCTCTAATTTTAGGACATAAGTATATTGAGTTCCTCTACCGTCAATTATTTAACAGATAGGTGACGTGGCAATTTTTAAAATTAAAATAACAACGTTTTTATTAAAAAATAAAAAAATATATTGCTCTCCCCTCTCCATCTTTCCCCCTCCCCTTTCTCTTTTCCACACACCCCATTTTTCCTTTGGTCCGATGCCAACAATGGGAGTCCCCCCGCCCCGACGCCGTCATCGGGCGAATATGGGGTGTTGAGTGGGGTTTTTTTTATCGTAAGATTATTTTCTCTTTAATTCACCACATTAGTTGAGATATTCTTATATTAATTCACCACATTATAGTTGAGATTTTCTATTAGCTTGTTATTCAATAAATACACGCCGGGTGTATCTTTTGAAATAAAATCAATGGTATCATCTTTCACAATATTTCTATATATATATATATATTTATTTATTTATTTATTTATTGTGGAAGATTTCAATATACATACATACATGGTGGCACGAGTGGATTAAGGGAGGCCCAACTTAAATATTGATATTTTGTTTAGTCCAAGAAATGTGGAGTATGAGAAATTAACCTCCGACATCAAAGAAAGAAGTACATGTCAATTATAGCTAAGTTAAACTCATGTCGACACTTAAATATTGGTAATTGATATAATGTTATTTTATGTAATAGCGATTAATGAAAACATATTTTATGATCAATTTAGATATCAATTAACTGTAACTTTTTTTAGTTAACAAATAGGTGAAGTCGAATTTCTAACTACTTGGCTTATAGTGTTTGAAAAAGCTTGTCTGACTCAGGCCCGACCTCTATTCTCTAGGTGTCATATATAAATCAAAATGAATTCAAATATTTTTGAAATTTTAGAAAATTATTTTTAAAAAATTAATTACATAAAAAGAAACTAAAATCGTTAAAAGAGAAGAAGAAAAAAACTCTTATTATTTCAAGTTCCTTTCCATTAAAATATGAGGAATGGAGAATTTATATTATCCTTGTGATTTCTCAATAAATTGAATATAGGGCCGTACCCTCACTTTTATACACCCTCTAAAATTTTCAACAAAATAATAAAAGAAGAATAAAAGATATACAAATAACAAACTCTGGACCCATTAAAGTAAATGAGGGAGTGCTGTAAATATTGTCATTAAATATCAGAAAACGACTGAGTAGAATCTTCTCGATAATTATCCCAAAACGTCACCTAAGTCTGCGTTTTATTTTGCATCATGTCACTGCTAGCGTTTAGTCTAACACTTTCTCTTGTATATTTAGTAAAAACTAGTAATTGACTATATGCGTTGCATGTGTACAGTGCCATTTTTTTGTAATGATTTCATATATTAATGAAAAAAATAATTTTTTTAATGATCATATGTAAGTAGAAAACAAAGAAATAATAACAGTAATGACTAAAATTTGATAAAAAAAAAAAAAAAAAAAGTTAACTTATTTTATAAGTTGTGTTGAAAATTCTTTTAGCCATAAATTTCAAATTTTAAATCGAAGTACTAAATTTCAAAATTTTCAATCTATTATGAATGTGATAATGGAAGTTATTTTTTTTAAAACAAAATTTAGAATAAATTGGCCATCAATAATAAAATGCAACTTTACAATGCATTTGAGTTATTTAATTCTAAAAAATAAATACATTTAATATTATAAATTTTATAATTAAAAATAACCCAGACTATAAATTAAAAATTGTTTAATCGTATATAAAAGATAAAAATAAATATAGTTATGTTTGGCCTTTTTTTTTTATTAAGAGTTTTGTTTGTATTGTACTAAAAATTGATTTTTACAATAAAGTATACTATTAATTAAACAGTAAATTTATCACTAATTAAAGTTTTTAAAAAAATCTTATAATTCACATCACATTCTTTCGTAAATACCCGAAAGTTTTATTGTGGTTTTGGAGATTAGGAACACGATTGAAATCAATGTATTGATTAAAAACACAAAGAAAATTAAAAAAAAAAAAAGTCAAAGAAAAAGAAAGGCAAGAGTGGATTCATCCTTCTCCCATTTTCAGAAGCCCTCTACCCCATCTTGGATGAAGGTGACCTCTAAAGATATTGATTTACGCTTTGTAATTTTCAAACTTTTTCTTGTGATCGGGAAGAGAACTAAGTAGGAAAAGAATCTTGTAGTTGTTGACTGCAATTATTTTACACTACAAGAATTTTGCCATTTTTCGACGTTATTTATCCCGATGCTTTAAAAATGGTCGGAAAAAAGAGGCAATGTTGACGGTTTTGACAATAGACGGCAAAAGTGAAGAGAAATGCCGACGGTTTTGAAAACGGTCGGCAAAAGTGAGAAGAAATGCCGACGGTTTTCAAAATGGTCGGCGGTTCAAGGAGGAATTGCTGACCGTTTTTAAAATCGTCGGCAGTTCCTTTATGAACTGCGAACGATTTTCAAAACGGTCGGTGGTTCAAGGAGGAACTGCCGACGGTTTTTAAAACGGTCAGCAAATACAATTCGATCGGCAAATCCTTGAATTGCCGACCAAACATAATTTGGTCGGCAAATAATTGCCGACCACAAAGTGGCGTCGGCGTTTCTAGGAAATGCCGACGCCACCAAAATTTGGTCTGCAAAAGCTTCCCTGACGGGGATATGCCGACGATCGCCTGACGCACTTTTTTCGTCGGGAAAGGTTTTCCCCTTTCCCGACGGTTTTTGGACTTTTCCCGACCATTTTTAGCGTCGGGAAAACCCAAAATTCTTGTAGTGTAGTTTATTGTTGTGCAACGTAGTAGTTTTGCTTTCACCTTAACTCTTCATCTTTATGTTCAGACCTTTATTGGATGTCAACTAAGTGTAGTAGCTAATATGATAGAAATTAACCAAAAATAAAACTTAAAAAAAAAAAAATTCCCCTCAACACAAAGGCTTTAACTATGGATATAAGAGCATTCAATCCAGTGGAACCAATCGAATTTACAAAACAATATATCAAATTTAAAGATCGGGATTGTTGGACAACCGATCAATTTGCGAGTTAAAACATATAGGAAAAAGAACCTAGAATATGCTGAAGGAAATGCAAACTGCTAATGCTCGATTGTTGAATTAGATTGCAAATTCAGATTTTGCAATTTGATATTGCAATTCTCCAATATAATGCCCTGCATCCAAACACTATGTTTAGTCTTTATTTCATTCTTTTTTTTTTTTTTTTTTTGACATCAACACTACACCAAACGGGAAACATTACATAAAAGGGGTTTCCACCGCCAGAGCATTACAAACCCAAAATTCCCCTTCTTCTTCCCAATCGAAGACCTTGAGCGTACTGAGGGAATCGAATAAAACCTTGGAAGACCCATTTGCCAGGGAGCAGTACACCGAATGCGCCAACTCGTGAGCTGCTTGATTTTGATTTCTAGGACACTTTTGGAAGGCAGCCTCCCCAGTTTCGGACGCCAAGCAAACGATTGCTTCAACAACGATTTTAATTTCGGTAAGATCTTCTTTCTCACCATTTATCAACTGGATTACTTCAGCAGAATCTGATTCAATAATCATTGATGGGGAGGGCTGCAACATATGGAGTTTGATAAAATTTAGACCCTCCCAAATTGCCTTAGCTTCTAGGAATTTAATAGGCCAACCCTTTCTCACAATCTTCCTTCCAGCGCAAATTGGAGACCCGGCAGAGTCACGAACTATCCACCCCAGAAGGATAGCTTTCTTACATCGCCTCTTGGGAAAAATCCTTCTTTAGCATGGAGGGGTATTATATGGGGAAGGTCTCTATTTGAGAGAGGTTTCCGTTGGAGAGTGGGTAATGGCCGCCATATTAGAGTGGATGAAGACCCTTGGCTCAATAGAGAGGGAAACTTCAAACCTCTTCTACTAGACAAGGCTCGCTCCGGTCGTTATGTGTCTTCCCTTTTGAATGAGAATGGGTCATGGAAGGAAGATCTCGTAACGGACATCTTTGCCCCCCAGGATGCCGAATCAATTCTGGATCAACCTACAGGGGGCCCCAATGTGAAAGATGAGATCATTTGGAGTATGGAGCCCAAGGGGTTCTTCTCAGTCAAAATTGCCTACCATTTAGCATCTCAATGGTCCAGGAAAGACGAGGCATCCTCCTCTGATATTCATGCCACTCAAAAAAGGTGGAACGGGTTTTGGAAAATTCAGGCAATTCCAAAAATGAAAATATGCGCCTGGAAAATTATAAACGACATCCTTCCTACTAGGAGCAACATTAAGAAAAAAGCTATTGATACTAATGGTCTTTGCTTATTTTGCAGGAAAAAGGAAGAGACAACAGAGCACTTATTTTGGGAATGCAAGTTTACCAGGGGGATCTGGACTGATTTCATACCTATCTCACTCAATTTATTTGCTTTGTGCAGGTCATGGTGGAGGGCTTTATCCTATTGGGATTGGTTGTTTGATTCTCTATCGGAAGAAGAGCTTGGCAAAGCGATTATAATCCTTTGGAGTATTTGGACTTATAGGAACCAAAGGCAGTCCAGCATAGAAGCAGAAGTAGTTAGCAGAGATTCCCCTTTTTGTTTACACAGATGGATTTATAAAAACGTGGATTTGTTTTCAAAAGGGACCTTTGTTCGTGCCCCTCAAATTTTTGAGAACCAGCCGAGTCAGGAAGGTTGGATCCCCCCCTCTAGCAACCAGTGGAAGCTAAACACGGATGCATCTTAGAGCTATGCTAAAGGTGTCGGAGGTTTGGGGTCTTTATTTCATTCTTTTATTCAATTTTCTTATCAAATGCATTTTCCACATAACTACTAATGTTTTCTAAGATTTGCTATCTTCTTTATATAATTTTTATGGAATTTCAAGCATAATTAAATCTATTAGAGCTAAATAAGCCTCAATACTAAGACTTATCACAAACTAGGCAAATAAATAAGATTCAGGACCACGAAAAACTGAAAGCTCACTGGTATCGTCAATTATGATACAAATTCGAGAACCAATCCAAAAATCTAAAATGAACTTTGAATTATAAAAAACAAAAAGAAAAAAAGGGTGCATAAAAGACCAAAAAAAACTCAGAGTACAAAAGTGAAAAGAAAAGAATTTGCAGTAGCGAGTATACCAAAGTCCACGAAACCCATCAATGGGAGCAAAGAAATGCTGGGACTGTAGAGAAGACCCACATGGTTGAATCATTCCATTTTGAGAGAGAAACGATAGGCAAGTAGAAGAAAAATATGTGTCTTTCAAAAATGAGGATTTTATCAAAAGAAAATGAGGATTTTATCAAAAGAAAAGAGGAGTGAAAAAGATGAAGGTTACATATATATACAAGAACAAAAGAGAGAGAATGAAGAATGTGAAGTAATTGGCTTGCCATGGGTTTATAGTTTTTTGATTAAATTATAAAAAATACCCCTGAACTATGGGATTGGTTTCAATTATACCTCTGAACTTTGAAAAGTTTCATTTTAACCTTTGAACTTTGAAGTTTGTTTCAAAATAACTCTTGAAGGTTTTTTCTGTTAAATTTATAGAAGAAAAATGACGTATTTGCATATGTTTTGATTTTTTTTTCAACATATATGTTCAAATATGTTCACATAAGCAACAATACAAATGCAAAAACATCATTTTTCGACCATGAATTTAATGAAAAAAAGCCTTCAAGTGTATTTTTGAAACAAATATCAAAGTTCAAGGGTTAAAATGAAACTTTTCAAAGTTTAGGGATATAATTGAAACCAACCTTATAGTTTAGGGATATTTTTAATAATTTAACATAGTTTTTTTTTTGTCGTGGGCAAGGAGAGAATGGATATAGTTTTTTTTTTTGTCGTGGGCAAGGAGAGAATGGATATATATATCTATATATACTATATATACTATATATAAAAGGTACTATAAGGGTAGAAACTTTAGTTTTCCATTTTGTCCTCAACTTTTACATATATACCTATTTTGTCCTCAAAATTTTAATTTGTGATAATATTTATTAAATAACTTTGGAAAAGAAGTTTATTAAACAACTTTGAGAATGGAGTAAAGGAGACGGGAAGAGAGGAAGATATATTTTTATTATTTAATTACAATTAAGATAAAATTAATAAAATCCGATTTCCAATACAATTGAAAACCATAAAGGTATATTTAATTTTTCCAAAAAGAAAAAGTAAAGGTATATTTAAGATACAAACTATATATAATCAATAATATGCAATTTTCAACACATTTGCAAACGTGATTCATTTTGGAAGGTGAAATATGAAAAGGCATGATATAACATTATATATTGTGCAAAAACTCACTATGCAAGCATACGCAATCGTAGATAGAAATTGGTATTCCATGAGAACTAATTAACGCAAACATTATAAAACTAAGTCCCACTAACAACTACTTCTAAAAGAAACAAAATATCTAAAATTAACAAAATAAAAGCTCGAAATAAGGGAATTAAATTCTAGCAATCTAAAGGAAATACGCACTAAAAATTGATAACAAATAAGACAAGAATCAATTAATTAAGGCGCTGGAATTTATGGAATTTCATTGCTAACTTTAGCTCTCAGATATTGTGTGATGTTGTAGCATTGTGCAGCATTACTGCACTGTGTAGTAATGGAAAAACCTGAGAATAAATTTTGAAAATTATTTATAATCCTATAATTTCAGTTTTTAAGCAAAGTTTACATATGTCTATGAAACCCAACTTTCAAACACATGAATAGCCCAAACTCCATAAGTTTACAAGCCAAAAGTATATGTCCATACCCTTGTCTCTAATTCAAGACATGAACCTACTTGTATTACTTATGCTATTTCCACTCATTCTAACCTTTTTCAGAATTAAAACAAGTTGGTATCCTTTCCTAAGTTGATCACTCTTAAAAAGAACAATAAGAAATAATAATTAAAAAAAAAATTCATAAACAAACTACACTTCTGTAGCATTTTCAAAGCATAAGGATTCCAAAAATAGAGTTATGGTTCCATAAATTCTAGCCTAAAGAAATTAGCTCATGACTGTTGCAAAGAAAATAAATAGAAAAAAAAAAGCATTACTAAAAAACATCTTAGATTCAAATGGAGATCCACAAACTAATATCTCTAAAAACAACTTATCCTAACTAAAACTTTAAAAAACTAAAGAGCAAGATACATCAATTCAAGAATAAGAAGAAGAGAATGGGCATGGGTAGCTGAAGAAAATTTCATAAGAAGCTTCTTCCTCTCTGTTGCATTTTTTCTTCTTCTTCTCCTTCTGCTACAGTACGATGGATTCTTCTTCCTCTTTTTCTCACGTAAGACACCCACCCAAATTAGGTTTCCTTTTCTTCCAACCATTGCATTGGGCTTTTTTTCCTTTCCATTTTCGGCCTATTTAGGTGGGTTTAAGGGCCAAAATCGCTAGTACGTCACCAAAAGTGGGCCCACAATCTCGTTTCTGCCAGACTGCTAATGTTGCATGATGTTGAGTGATGCTACACGATGCTATAGCATTACTGCTTCACACATGTTTTTTTTTTCAAACTTCAGATATCAAAACAAGAGGCAAACAAAACTACAATTAACCAAACTACAACAAAAGACTAAAAAGAGTCAAAGAAATAAGAAAAAGGCAAACTAAACAAAAACCCAATTGATCTTAATTAAACTTAACATGAAACTTACTAAAAACAAGACCAAAATGTGCACTCTACTCAACTTTGACTGAGAATAAGCAAGAGAAGATGCTAAATTAATCCCATTTCATGGGATTAATCACTATATAAATCAGTGTCTATATGTTGACATAACAACATATCAATGTGGGAGATTCAAAATACTCGATGACCAAGTGTGGAGGAGAAGAGAGTTCATGGCAAAATTGAAAATTTTTCGGTTGTGGACGAAAACTTCCAACTAGAGTTTTGAAGAAGAAGCAACAACAACAAAATCATTGCAACTGATTAGAACATGAAGAAAATTGTTGTGTCGTATGCTTTATTGTAGGCAAAGCAATCGAGGAGGATCTTATGGTTCACTTGTGGCCATTAGAGTGTCTACATTAGCTGATGTCACAGCGTATTCATTGACTTCAAAGTGTTCAAAAGCGACAAGCTAATTATTACGCACAATCAACTTGCGATGGCAATGGCAGTGAGAAAGGACTTGAAGGCGAGTAGAAAAGAGTAAACTGTTGGAGTTAAACAATACCTTACTTTATGCCTTATGTATTTTTGTGGACACTTACATTAAGTTTTATTGAAGGCGAGAGCAAGGAGGGAAATTGGGAGTTAGAGAGAGTGAGAGGAGATAGGTCGAGAGCCAAAATAAAAAAATTAAAAAAAATGTTTGATAACATCAACAAAAGGTTATATAAAGTTATTTTGAGAAACTGGGTTAAATTTCATTTCCACACTATTTTTTAGGTCATCCGAACAAAAATCCCAAGAAAATGAGAAAGATGTAGTGATCTTAATAGAGAGAATGGTGTAATTATAGTTGAAGCCTTTGGTGAGGAAATAGAGTCTGATATTGAAGTTCCTTATGATGAATTGAATTCAAACTTATATTATTCAAATGACATTAGTAAAGTAAAGTATCCATCCTTTAACAGGGGTGGGGAGGGTGAATCGTTGAAATTTGAGTTAGGTATGTTATTTAACTCATTGAATGACTTTAAAGATGCAATAAATGATTATTCTGTGAAGGGGGATGGAATATTAACTTTGTAAAATATGACAAGATGAGGGTTAGAGCAAAGCGTGTGGAGGGATGTAACTAGGTTGCTTATTGCTCTAAGGTTCAAAATGAAAGGACTTTCCAGCTGAAAACACTTGTAGATAAACATACATGCTGATCGACTGAAAACGTGTGGGCTTTAAAAGAAAACTTTTGAATATAAAAAGTCTTCAGTCTAGTGCAAGTGCACACTGTCAAACAAGTAGTAATAGAAAATATTTCAGAGTATCTATCCCACAGTTAACTTAAGGCAAAGATGTTCACACAAGGCAACCTCTGTAACCAATTATAAAAGAATTGGGAAGGTTGTAAGTGTACTAAAAATCAATGATAAAAAGATGGGATGCAAACATGCTTTTGCCCCTTGAAAAGGAATTGTGACCTAAAATACAATTGTAATTTTTACTCAACACCAAAGCAATGTAAACTGAGTTCGACTTCTATTTAACTTTAATGGAAAGACCTTTAGGAGACTAAGAGATTAAACCGATATGTCTATGGCTAATACAAACTTAGTTTAATAACAACACAACCCTTTGGTTTTAGAGGTTTTGCCCTAAGTTTAGGATCAAAAGCAAGTGTTTATGTCTAAGCTCATTTCCTTTATTGCTTTTATGAACACCTAATCTTGTTTAATCATTTCAGAATTAAACTCGATTTTTGTATGTTCACTTAGGTGATCAAGCTAGACTCACAATAAGAATTATAATCAATAAAAGCAAACAATGTTATGGAATCGAGCAAAGTTACTTTTACACCTTAGGTCGGGCTTCTTATCTTCGGTCATCCACATATTCGAATCTCAAAGATAGAATTAGCTCATAATGGAAGAAGAAAATAACAAAACTTTCAGTAAAGAGAATTTCATAGTAAAATAAAAGAAATAACTAAGTAACAAATAAATAAGCTTGCTAAAAATTGAACTTGAATAACTAACTTTATTAAGAAAACTTGTAATGTAAGAACTGAATTACAAAAGAGTAGGAGTCTAAATAACATAATGTAAAACTACAACATATAGAACAACTAAACTGAAAAGAAGAACAGAAACTAAAGAATAACAAAATTGAAAAGTGGAAATCGAAAACAAGCTTGAAAACCGAGACTAAGGAGACAACTTCAAACCAAATTCAATCGATCCCAACTCAACCTTTTTCAAGGAGATTAGGGTTTTAATAGCCCAAGACTTTTGACAGGATTGGACTGAATTAGGGTAGCGTTCTCCTCTTGAATTGATAAAACATAAAATAAAAGTTTGGTAACTTGGCATGGGGAACGTAGATTATTATTCTCCTTCGTGGCTTGATTCTCCTAGATTTATAGCCTCTAAAGGCTAGCGTTTGTACGAAATTTGTCTAAAGAAAGAAGGGAAAAAATCAATTTTGACCCCTAAACTTTGCATGTTGTATCAATTTTAACCCTGAACTTTCAATTTCATCAATTTAAACCTTAAACTTTACAAATTGTATCAATTTTAACCCTAAACTTTTAATTGCATCAATTTCAACCTCAAACTTTGCAAATTGTATCAATTTTAACCCTAAACTTTTAATTTCGTCAATTTAAATCTCAAACTTGAATAAGTGTATCAATTTACACCTTCGTTTAAATTTTATTTTCAATCACTATTAAAAAGATTTCCCACATATGTCCAAAGCCACATGTTGCTCTATGATGGGTACTTATTTGTTATTTTTAAAAAAATAAATTTACTAAAAGAATAATTAAACAATTCCAAATCGAATCGCCACCATCATGAAAACCACAAACTCGACTTTTGAAAGTAGGACTCACACAAAATGAACACGTGTGTGTCTCCCTCGCCATTGGTGTCGATACCAATGACGACAAGTATAAAGAAGATTGAGCTTAGCCAAAGTGCAGAAGAGAACAGGAAAGGCGATAACAGACAAAATGACGCCTATGAACACAATGAACTGGTCTAGCCGACCTTGTCGGCCCCATCAATAATCTTACAGAGAATTAAAGTGACATCGATGCTGGAGAGAAAAAAGACAAGAATTCTAACAAGGGCGATGATTCTAAAAGTTCCACGTCCATTGTAGTGGATGGAGGACAAATTAAGCTAAAGGCCGATGAGAAATTAAAAAAAATTATTGGCAAACGATTCAAGAAGGAGAGTACTCTATTGAGAAAAAAAATGGTACAAATAAGCTTTGTTTCTACTAAAAGTCGGTGGATCGAGTAGAATCATGCCTTACAATTGAAATACCCTCAATTAATTAAATATAAAAAAAAAGCAGTAGAATCAGATAAGATAAGAAGTAAAAAGAAAAAAGAAAAAAAGTCATGCTTTAAATTGAAAGACATTATGGAGAGTCTACTCTAATTTTCTTCAGCAATTTTAATTTTTTTTTAAAAAAAATAACAAATACGTACCTATTATAGAGCAACACGTGACTTTGGATATATGTGGAAAACTTTTCTAATAGGGATTGAAATGGAAACTTAACCGAGGGTGTAAATTGATACACTTATTCAAGTTTGAGGTTAAAATTGATACAATTAAAAGTTTAGGGTTAAAATTGATACAATTTGCAAAGTTTGAGGTTTAAATTGATGAAATTGAAAGTTTAGAGTTAAAATTGATACAACATGCATAGTTTAGGGTCAAAAATGATTTTTTCCCAAGAAAGAATAAAATCTTCATGGCCTTGAATCGTGGAGAATATCTTCAAAATAATCTCCTGAAAATCGAGCTCCAGATTTTTCATAATTCTGTCTTCAGGAGGAATTGCATTGCAATTCCACTTGCAATTCTGGACATGTGAAATTTCCTATAGAAAACACCAAAAATCAACAAAGCTTAACTCTTTTTGCTCACATTTCAGATTTTTCATCACAAAACAACACTTTTATTGATTTGGGTTAATCTCATATCAATGTGGTAACAATTATGAACTTATAAGCATGAATACTTGCAAATAACTTAAGTTTAAAGGTCTAAAAATGTGTAAAACATGAGAATCATCACATGTAGTGGATCGTTTAGGAATCGAAGACTTTCATCAAAGTGGTTGAGTAAGCGCATTGCCGATGATGTGAGGGATCAGAGCAACCAAGGATGAAATTAGTTTCTATTCAAAATAAAGTGAAAAGAAAGTACATTGTACAGATTTCAAGAGGCAAAGCGTTAAGGGCAAAACAAAAGACATTAGATATTGTGCATGGTTCCCATAAAGAACAATGCAGTAAATTATAGGAATATTTTGAGGAGTTGTGTTACTCGGATCCTGGGACTGTAGCTCGATCAATTGAATCTAAATATAAGACATGAGAAAGAGGAAATTAAAAATGTGCCAATAGGGAGAATGAGAACAATCCAAACTTTTCAACGCTTTTTTTATTTGTATGGACGGATGCAAGCAAGGATTCTTGAAAGGTTGTACAAGGTTAAATGCTTGTCACCTAAAGGGACCTTATGAGGGCAGCTTTCATGGCTACAGTTGGGAGATATGCAAATATAATAACCAATTCTTCCCACTTGCTTTCTCGGTGGTTGAGGCTGAAACTAAAGAATCTTGGACGTAGTTTCTACAACTATTGTTGGATGTTGATCGATGCTTTTCGCTACACGCAAGTGCACGTGATCGAAATAATAAAGAAACTGGAAGTATTCCAGAGTATCGTACCCAAGGGAACGGGGTTTAATAAAATGAATTTTAGTTGGCACAAAATCGTTGACAAATTGCAAGTTAAGGTAATCGATGGTGAAAATGATTTGAGAGGTGTTTTGACTAAAATAAAATTATTTGAAAATTCAATGGAAATGAAAAAGGGATTCAAGTTGCTAATGCCCCTTTGGAAAGAAAATGCAACAAGAAAGCAATTGCAATCATAGCTAACTCAAGAACTAAGTAAACCGAATTCAACTCCTATTCGACCTTCTATGAAGTATCTTTAGGAGACTAAGTGATTAAACCTATATTTCTATGGCTAATCTAACTTAGATATTTTTGCACGCAATTCTAGTGATTTTGGAGTCTCGCCCTATGTCTAGGGTCGATGTTTCAAGACTTATGTCTAAGCCTTTTCCTCCATTGCTTTTGCGACATCCGCTTCCCTTAACCCTTTCGGTATTAAGTTTAGCTTGGAAAGCAACACTAGATGGCCAACTAGGGTTTACCCAACATTAATTTCACCAAAAGCAAACACTAATTCAAGAATTAGCTAGATTGTGTTGCTATCGAGCCTTACATCCTTCCTCTAGGGTATTCACAAACTCGAATCCCAAAGAAAATTTAGCTCATCATAATTAAATTTAAAAAAAAAACAGTAAGCTAAAATTAAAGTAATTCATTGGTAGAAAAGAAAATTTGGAAATAAACTAAAGAATTCTAGCAAGCAAACTCGTATGAAAATTCTATTATGCCAAAAGAATGCTCTGAAGTAAAATAGAAGAATTTATAACTTTATTAAAATGATATAAAGAAGATACAATCAGTAGCTAACTCTAAATAAATAAATAAATAAAAGAAACAAAAAAAAAACAGAAAATAAAAATAAAGAACACTGCCGTTCATGAAAGAAAACCAAAAAAGAAATGAAGATCTTCCTCCCAAATCGAGCTCAATCGAATAAGTTTTTGCTTTTTACCAACATCAACTTCGTTGAGACAGGATTAAGGAAGAGATTCGAACTAAGATGAAGAATAAATGAATACAAAACAGCAACTACAAAGCTTAGAATGAAAATTGCAGAAAGTAAAGAAACCCAAAAAAATGTGAACGAAAATCTTCTCCAATCGAGCTCTCTTTGTTCGGCTTCTTTGTTCAATATTTATAGGGATCTCATGCTAGGGTTTCCCTCTTGGTTGATGGACAATCATGGCTAATCATCTTGCTGAATTCGTGGGTCAAATTTCCTTCAAAATCCCAAAATTCTCGTTTTTTTACTTAAATTCCAGATCTGCCAAATTGCAATTGCATAGCAATTGCACTGTAGTTGCATTCCACGAAAATCCTGCATCAAAACATTAAGTAAGTGTGAATTTTTTTTCTTCTTTTGTTTTCTTTTCTCAACTTACTTAATTTAAAGGTCTTCCATCAATCATGAGATTAAATTCAAGCATTTTTTTATTTTTCATCAAATAATATGAATAAAAATCACAAATATAACTAAGTTTAAAGGCCAAATAATCCTTATGAATGAGAATTATCAGATGCTATAGAGTATGTAGGCCAAACCAACAATACATTTTCATCTC
This sequence comes from Trichosanthes truncata, assembly GCA_033996785.1. Classification (NCBI taxonomy): domain Eukaryota; kingdom Viridiplantae; phylum Streptophyta; class Magnoliopsida; order Cucurbitales; family Cucurbitaceae; genus Trichosanthes; species Trichosanthes truncata. Next base: position 36,079,995 of record JAWPNB010000004.1, on the reverse strand, counting down.
TGACCAACAAAAGGTATTAATTCTATTTCATCGAACATATTTTACAAGATGATAATTATACACACGCTTTGATGTCTTTTTATTAGTATTTTTTTTTGTAGGGATTGATGCCTAGTTTGAATGATGTGATTTTAGAGGCGTGGATCAATGATTTTGTGTTAGACATATATATAGCATGAGAAAAAACTTTCCAAGAAAGCAAATAAAGGAGTTAGTGTGGCAAGTAGCAAATGCCACTTATACACGAGAATGGGAAATTAAAGGGAACCAAGTCTTTGGAGCAAACATGCCTTCGCTACAAACAGTAAGTGTGAATTCCCTTGTTAATAACCTTCGTGAGGCGTTTAAGTACTATACTATATTAGAAGCTAGGGATCAACCTATTATTTCCCTTTGTGAGTGGATTATAAATTACTTGATGAGTAGGATCCAAAGAAGTAGAGAAAGGTAAAAAAGTTTGAGGGAAATATATGCCCTAGGATAAAGTAGAAAATTGAACAAGAGAAGATTCTAAGTAGAAATTGGGTATCTACTTGGGCAAGACAGGGAAATTCGAAGTTAGAGACGAGTGGGAAAAGTTTAGTGTTGACTTAGATGCTAAAACATGCTCATGTTAGAAATTGGGATCTTACGGGATTACCATGCATGCATGCCATTAGCTCCATTCTTGAATAAAAATATTTTTAAATTTGTTTAAACTATAATAAAAATAAATATTTTTTAATATCATTTTTTTTTTTCTATTCTTTCTCTCCCCATCCCACCATCATCTCCACCACAACTCCACATTCGTCATAGACTATCACCATCAGTCGATGGATCAAAACGAAGGAGAAACCTCCCTCGTTTGAGATCTGAAACGAAGAAAAAATCTTCCTTTGTAAAAGGCGGTTGGCATGTGGAAGAGAAAAAGAATAAGAGGAGGAAGTAGAAAGACAAAAAGAAGGGGTTTCTATATAGATAGCCCAATTAGGAGGCTCATATTTCAATTTTGGCCTAAACCCACAATTTTTTACAAGTTTAACCAACGTGCCTTAGTTTTTTACACAAAAGTTAGCATCCATTTACTATTAAGCCCTTTTTCTTGATATAATAATTACTACAAAAATAAAATAAAATGAAAATATAGATATGAAATGTAAATGATTTTTTCCCCTTTTTTTTGAAATTAGAAAAGGGTACTTTTTCTAAAATAGGAGTTTTCAAAAATGAAATAACCTCATTTGTTTCGTGATTTTGGCCAAACAAGTTTTTTTTACCATGTGCATTGTACGTGTAATCAAAATAGTATGAGTTAAATTAAATTTACAATGAATTTAACTAATTAAATTTGTTTATGCATTCTTATATTAGTTTTGATTTTTTTTTCTATTTCTATTATTATTTTATATTTTTTAATGTGACTAATTTGAATATAATATAATATTTATATTATATTATATTATTTCTATTATATTATTATAAAAAATATATATTATTTCTATCATAACATAATTTTTCATATAATATAACATAATTTTAATATAATATAATTTTTTATTAAGTTTTTTAATTTTTAAATCTATTATTATTATTATATATATTTGTTGTAATAATATATTTTGTTTAATTTATGCAATACTTATTAATGCAATTTTATAACGATTATTTTTTATTTAAATTTGGCATATAATTATTGACAAATAATTAATTAAAAAATACACACACATATCATATCATAGCAAATGTAGTAACAATAATTATGCTAAATAATACAAAAATACATTTTAAACAAATTGGTTTACAAAGTCAAAAATTCTTTATAGACAATGTTTTTTGTCAAATTTTCATTTTGCATTACATTAAGTGAGGACCAATAAGCTATGTAAATTAAAAAAATGTCATTCAATATAGTTGTGGTTTTTTTTTAAAAGAAAGCAAGAAACTTTTTAAAAATAATAAACATCATCTTAAAATTAAAAGAGTATCTCCTAAAATTAAAGTGTTTACATTATTGCTAAAATTTTAAAATCAAAAGTAATATTTCAAAAATCAAACACAAAAATAAAACTAACCCCTAATTCAAAACTCAAAATAATAATATAGTTATAAATAAATTAAAACGATGAGTAAAAGAATATGTAAAAGAAAAAACGCAAGCTAATGAAATTAAATTTAAAATGAGAAAGAAAGAAATAGATACCTTATAAAAAATTAGATGATATGAATATTTTAGATATGGAAAAAAGAAGCATCAACAATACAACATGAGTGGTATCAACTAACATAATTTTGTGTAAAAAAATTATGAAAGAAAACGAAAAAAACATGGGCTAATTTAAAGTTATAAAAAAAAAAAAAAAAAAAAACCTAATGAGAATGTGAGAGATACCTCATCAAAATTTGGATGAGATAGATATTTTAGATCTAGAAAAAAGAACATCAACAACACAACAAGAGCTGTATCAACTAACATAATTTGGTGTAAAAAACGTAAAAGAAAAAACTAATATATTAATTTGCACGATATTAAGTGAGGACCAATAAACTATGTAAATTAAAAAAAATATTTTTTCTTTTTTTTTAATAAAGAAATGAATTTCATTAACTCAAAATAATACTCATTGGGCTACAGTGTAAATATCAAAGGAAATTAGGGAAGATAACCAGATTGGCATATCCAGTTCCCAAGTTTGGCCCAAATGAAGGCCCAATGCTTGAGTTGCTAAATTATGTGCAACTCTATTAGCAGCCCGAGGAATATAACTGAAGCCTCGAATATGAAGTATCCAGTTACGAATTTCTTCTAGAAGAACCCGTTGTGGAGAGTTCTGATACCCATGGCCATGAATTGCCTTTACCAATTTCTCACAATCTGATTCAATCCACAAGGACCCAATGCTTCTGCTATTAGCTAATCTCAAACCATGAAGAAGAGCAGCAGCTTCAACTGAGAAAAGATCGAGGTTGCTACAAGAAGGTTCAAATGCCGCTACTATGAGAGAGCCCATCCAGTCCCGAATCACCATTCTGAAACCAATAGCTTGTCTTGTGGGGTGACAAGATGCATCAACATTTAACTTATAAAGATGTTCGGTTGGTGCCTTCCATCGTGGGATCTCCGAAATTTCCAGATTATGGATGTCTCTTTCAATCCGTCGATGTGCTAGAATTATCTCCTTATGGTAATTGGAAATCCAATCAACTTTCTCACCTAGATTCACACAAGGTTTGCTCAGTTCAATTAAGTTTCTATCGTTCCAAATCCCCCAGCAAGTGATGCAAAACATCTCAATTTCATCTGTCTTGAAATCATCCCAATTAATATTAGGCACTCTTGGCATGACAGTTTATTAATTTGGAATCTGCTCAACTTCGGACATAAAAACTTCCATATCTTCGTTGCTCTCTTGCATAGGAACAATGTATGTTTGATTGTTTCTTCCTCCTTCTGGCAGCATAAACATTTTAGGACTACATCCATCTTTCTTTTGCATAGATTATCCTTGGATGGAAGTATATTATGGAAAACTCACCACATGAAAACTTTTATTTTATGGGGGATTTTGAGTTTCCATAACTTATTCCACCACATTACCTCCTTGGTTCCTACTGATGTCGAAGCCTCACCCCTTGAATCAATAAAAACCTTATAGGCGCTTTTCGTCGAGAAATCTCCATCTTTCGAATAATGCCAAACCCAACCATCCGAAATTGTTGTTTTACAAATTGGAATCATTCTCACAACATCAATATCCTCCTTCCAAAGAATTGATTACATTTTTTGTAAGTCCCATCCTCCTTCGGTATTCATCAGTTCACAGACCCTCATTTCGGTTAATTCTGGTTGAGGAGGTGTAAGTATTGAGAACGTTCTCTCTCTTGGTATCCATGGAGATCCAACACCTTGGTATCAAGCCCATTACCAATCTGTTTTCGAAGCCCCTGTACCATCAACTTCTTCCCCATAAAATACTCTGCCAAGTATATGATGGATTAGCTCCCAAATCAGCTTTCAGGATGTTTGTTCCTTTAAAATACCTCACCTGCATTAGCCTAGCAACCAAGGAATTTGGGTACTTTAGGATTCGCCACACCTGTTTCGCAATTAGTGATTGGTCGAAACCTTTTAAATCCCGGAATCCTAATCCCCTTTTCTCCTTTAGTAAGCACAAATTTTTCCATGACTTCCAGTGAATTCTTTTGTGGTTAGTTGAAGATCCCCACCAAAATCTTGCCATATACCGAGTTAAATCTTCACAAAAATACTTGGGAAGTCTAATGGAGGACATGGCATAAGTTGGGATAGATTGAGCTATTGCTTTTATAAGAATTTCCTTGCCACCCACTGAAAATAGACCATCTTTCCACCCTACAATCACTTTCTGAACTCTTTCCTTAATGAACAACAAATCCTTAGACATGGAAGACCCAAATATTTGCCCAAATTATTCACAACTTTCATTTCCAACAATTGTTCAATATCTACCCTCCTATCATTTTTCACATTTGGGTTGAACATAATGGCTGATTTATTAAAGTTGACACACTGCCCAGAGGCCTTTTCATAATTGCTGAGAATCTTCTTCACTGTCTAACAATTATCCAAGTTTGCTCGGCAAAATAATAACTATCATCGGCAAAGAAGAGGTGTGAAATAGTAGGGCCACCTTTGGAAACTTGGCAACCCAATATTTCTCCTTTTCTATGCGATTCATGGTTTTTTCTTTTCTTTTCTTTTTGAAGTATTTGTTTAAGAAAGCAAGAAACTTTTTACAATTAATAAGCATCCTCTTAAAATTAAAAGAGTATCTTCTAAAATGGCTTTCAATATAGTTGTGATTTTTTTCTTTTCTTTTGAAATATTTTTTTAAGAAAACAAATTTTTTTTTAAAATTAATAAACATCGTCTATAAATTAAAAGAGTATCTTCTAAAATTAAAGTGTTTACATTATTGCTAAAATTTTAAAATCAAAAGTAATAATTTAAAAATCAAACACAAAAATAAACTAAACCCTAAATCAAAACTCAAAATAATAATTTAGTTATAAATAAATTAAAACAATGAGTAAAAGAATATATAAAAGAAAAAATGTGGGCTAATGAAGTTTAAATTAAAAAAAGAAAAAAAGAAAGAGATGCCTTATTAAAAATTGGAGGAGATGAATATTTTAGATTTGGAAAAAAAAAGCATCAACAACACAACATGAGTGGTATCAACTAACATAATTTTGGAGGAGATACTTGATGAGAGAGTGAAAGATAACTTACTAAAAATTGGAGGAGATGGATCTTAGATCTGGAAAAAAGAACATCAACAACATATACGTGTTTACACCCTCAGTTAAGTTTCTGTTTCAATCCCCGTTAGAAGGGTTTCCCACACATGTCCAAAGCCATGTGTTACTCTACAACAGATACGTATTTGTTATTTTTTTAAAAAAAAATAAAATTGCTGAAGAAAATTGGAGTAGACTCTCCACAATACTTTTTAATTTCAAAGCATGACTTTTTTTCACTTCTTATCTTATCTAATTATGTTGTTTTTTTTTATTTCATTAATTGAGGAATTTAAAATTTCAAGGATTCTACTCGATCCATAAGCTTTTAGTAGAAACAAAGCTTATTTGCACCATATTTTTCATCAATAGAGTACTTTCATTCTTGAATCGATTACCAATATTGAATTTTTTTTTTTAATTTATGATCAGCCTCAAGCTCGATTTGTCCTCCATCAGCTGCAACGAACATAGGGCTTTCGGAATCGCCCTCATCAAAATCTTTGTCCCATTCCTCTCCAGCATCGATGTCACTTTAATCCTCCGTAAGATTGTCGACGGGGCCGACAAGGTCGGTTATGACCACATTTTTGTTCATTGGCGTCATTATGTCCACCACCGCCTTCCTTGCTTCTGCATTTTAGTTGAGCTCAAACTCCTCACCACCGAAGTCCACGAAACCACCATGGTCGTTGCTGCCTTCAATGATGTCACCACATGGATCTTCTTCACACTCGTCGTCATTGGTATCGACACCAAAGGCGAGGAAAACACAAGAGTCCATTTGTTTTTCATGTGGGTACTGCTTTTGAGAATCGAGTCCGTGGTTTTCATGATGATGGTGACCCGATCTGGAATGATTTAATTATTTTTAAAATAACAAACAAGTACATATCATAGAGCAACATGTGGCTTTGGGCATGTGTGGGAAATCTTTCTAACGGTGATGGAATTGAAAGTTTATGGTTAAAATTGATACAATCTACCGAGTTTGAAGTTTACATTGATGAAATTGAAAGTTTAGAGTTAAAATTGATACAACCTGCCAATTTTAGGGTCAAAATTAATTTTTTTCCAATTAAGTATGACTAATGCACAAGATCGACACACACACACATTTGGAATTATAGATGTATGTTTTATATTAATTAATTGCATGTGAAAATATTTTCACTCACAAATTTTCAAACCAAAGTTTATTCGAGAGTAAAAATCGTAACACTTGTTCAAATTTAGGCCACAACACTAATCAAAGTTAAGGTGTATTAAATGAAATTATAACCTTTAAAAGAATTTTTTTTTTGACAGAACCTTTAAAAGAAATTGGTTCCAAGTTCATGTTTAAAAAAGAAGGAAGGATAAGATATTCCCCCCCCCCCCAAAAAAAAAAAAAAAAAAAAAACAAACTTCTTTCAAGAAATTAAAATTAAAATTAACGGCTGTGGCGAAATTTAAAAAAAAAAAGGAAAAAAAAAACTAAAAGGAAAAAATATCTCAAAAAATAGTCAGCATTGAGCAGGAGGTTTAAGAGGGGTTTCATCGTTCTTCCTCTAGTAGACAGTGTTGTCTCTTCCTCAATGCCGTAATTTTATCTTCAAAAAAATGACATCGACAGCCTCCTTCTTCCCAACTCTTCAAGCTCCCATCTATGGCGGCAATGCATGGAGGAAACCCACCAAAAGATGCAAATGCGAAAGAAAAACCCATTTATCATTCACCTCAACCTTCAATTCCCTCTCTAATTCCCCTCTTTCTTCCGTTTCTTTCCCCATAAACTTCGATTCCACTGCCGAATCAGTGCATCTTCAACCTCTAGCTGATTCAGTTCACGAAAATTTCACAGAAACCCTTGATAGTTCGATGAATTTGCAGATACCCATGAGCGAAATTCACCAGATTACTCGAGGGGAATCTTGCCAAAGAATCTTCATCCAGGATCCGCCATGGATAGCTTCCTTGTTCCTGAAGGGGCTTTACAAAAGCGTTCAGAAGGAGGTGAAGTTAGAATTTATGGAAATTGAGAAGAGGAAATATAATTTGCTGAGGAGGAGGCAGATTAAGGCGGAGACTGAAGCCTGGGAGAAGATGGTTGAGGAGTATAAGGAATTAGAGAGAGAAATGTGCGAAAAGAAATTAGCTCCGAATTTGCCTTATGTGAAGACTTTGTTCTTGGGTTGGTTTGAACCACTGAAGCAGGCTATAGAGAAGGAGCAAAAAACGCAGCGGAGTAAGAAGCAGAAGGCGGCATTTGCGCCTCATATAGAGCGATTGTCTGCAGATAAGATGGCGGTTATTGTGATGTACAAGATGATGGGATTGTTGATGGTGGCGCAGCAGGATGGCTGTGTCCAGGTCGTTCAGGCTGCGGTTCAAATTGGCTGTGCTATTGAGCAGGAGGTGAGAATTAAAAATCTTATGCTTTCTTTTAAGCTCGAATTTTCAAATTGAGCAATTACACCTAAAACTTAAGAAATTGTTGAGCTTAAACACTATCGTTGGAGCCAGTTACATTTAGGGCAACTTGAAAAAATGCACAACTCATTTGGGGGGATAACTCTAAACTAGAGTACAGTAGCAATTATACCTCAGATTTGTGAAATTGTTGCTGTTAATTTCAACCATGAATGGGGTCAGAACAGTAAGCTTAATTGCAATAATTTCTTAACTTTAAGTGGATTCTCCTTTTACCTCGGAGGAGATTAAAGGAGTTGCTTTTGAGTGTGATAGGAACAAGGCCGTCAAGCCATATGGATTCTCCATGGCTTTTTTCCAAGATACTTGGGAGGGTTTAAAGGAGGATCTTTGGAGAGTCTTTAGTGAGTTCTATGAGAGAGCCATTCTTGATAGCACTTTGAATGAAATCTTTGTTTGCCTAATTCCTAAAAAGGAGAAGGTCACGAAGGTCAAGGACTTTAGACCTATTAGTCTAGTGACTAGTGTTTATAAGATTATTGCTAAAGTGTTGGCTAATAGGTTTAGAAAGGTTCTCCCAACAACGGTTTCTGATTCTCAAGGGGCGTTTTTAGCTAGCAGACAAATTTTGGATCAAGCTTTAATTTCTAATGAGGCTATTAAGGATTATAGAATTAGGAAGCAGGAGGGGATATTGGTTAAGATTGACTTTGAAAAAGCCTATGATCATGTTCATTGAGACTTCTTGGATAAGGTCTTGGCGAAAAAAGGTTTTTGTTTTAAGTGGCAGTCCTGGAGTTGGAGTTGCATCAAGATAGTTAGGTACTCTATCCTGGTTAATGTCAAGCCCAGGGGTAGGATTCTTGCTTCTAGAGGCCTCAGACAAGGTGGCCCTCTCTCTCATTTCCTTTTTCTCTTGGTGGTGGACATCCTGAGTAGGATTATTTCAAAAGGCGTGGAGGAATAAGGTGGCCCTGTCTCACCTCTAGTTTGCTAACGATACGATCTTTTTCTGTTCTGGTAAGGACGATTCCTTCCATAATTTGAATAAGATTTTTACGTTTTTTTAGGCCATTTCAGGTCTTTGAATTAATAGAGGCAAATGTCAGATCTTGGGCCTTAACTGTGACCCTTCTAAGTTGGATAGATGGGCGTCTTATGTCGGGTGTGAGGTAGGTGCTTTCCCTTTCTCTTATCTTGGTCTTCCCCTAGGTCATAACCCTAGAAGTATCTTGTTTTGGGACTCGGTCTTTGACAAGATCCGCAAGAGGTTGGCGTCTTGGAGGAAGAGCTTCTTTTCAAAAGGTGGGAGACTTACCCTTATTCAGTCTGTTTTGAGTGGCATCCCGACTTACTTCATGTCCCTCTTTAGAATCCCTAGTTCTGTCAGTAATGGGGTTGAGAAGCTTATGAGGGACTTCCTATGGGAAGGGATGGATGAAGGTGGTAAAGGCTCGCACCTTTTGAGTTGGGAGGTGGTCTCTAGGCTACTCGACCTGGGAGGTTTAGGGATTGGTAATGTGAGGGCGAGAAACAAGGCCCTGTTGGCTAAATGGATATGGTGATTCCATCATGAACCTGACACTTTATGGCACAAGGTTATTGTAAGCAAGTATGGTCCTCACCTTATTGAGTGGACCGTTGGTGGGGTTTTCGGCACGTCCAGAAACTCGTGGAAAGATATTTCTTCTGAGCTTCCTGTTCTTTCTTAGTTTGTTCATTGTGTGGTGGGGGATGGGAGGGATACTTACTTTTGGGAGGATCAATGGTTGGGGGATAGGCCCCTCTGCTCCTTTTTTCCTCGGTTATATCACTTGTCCTCATTGAAGAAACAGTCGGTGGCTTCGATCCTCTCTTTTTCTTCTTCTTATGAAGCCATTCCTTCTCCCTCCTTTGGGTTCTGTCGTGCATTGACCATTAGGGAAACGACAGAAGTTATCTCTTTGTTGTCTCTGATCAGTCAGATTCGGTTCTGTCCTCATAGGAGGGATGCCTGCCTTTGGATTCCTTCTCCTTTCAAAGGCTTCTCATGCAGTTCTTTCTTTCATTGTTTAGTTAGTCATGTCTCGTTGAGTGGTTCTTTGTTCTCCTCTTTGTGGAAGGTGAAGGTTTCAAAGAAGGTCAAGTTCTTTGTGTGGTAGGTTTGGCACGGAAGGGTTAACACCTTGGATCGTATTTTGGCTAGGGGGTCCCCCTTGGTCGAGCCGTTTTGTTGTATTATTTGCAGGAGGGCAGCTGAGAACCTTGATCATATCCTTTGGACTTGTGACTTTGCTTGGGATCTTTGGAACTGTTTCTTTCGATTGTTTGACTTCAACTTTGTTGATCACCAGGATAGTAGAGAGTTGTTCATGGAGCTTCTCCTTAGTTCGCCTTTTCGTGAGAAAGGGTTGTTTTTGTGGTAGGCTAGGGTTTGTGCTATTTTGTGGAGTCTATGGCGGGAGAGAAATAATAGAATCTTTAGGGGGAGAGAGAATTCTTTTATGGACTTGTGGCCCCTTGTTAGATTCTATGTTTCTCTTTGGGCTTCGGTGTTGAGGCTTTTTTGTAACTATTCTTTAAGTCTTATCTTGCTTGACTGGAGCCCCTTTTTGTAGTTGGCTCCCCTTTTTTGTTTGTGGGCTTCTTTTTGTATATCCGTGTATTCTTTCATTTTTTCTCAATGAAAGTTTGGTTTTTTATTTAAAAAAAAGAAACTTTAAGAGTAAGGCTCAATAGTTTAAGAGTGGTTGTTATAAATTTTTCTTTTCTGTTTTCTCCCGTTGTATCGTATCCCGAAAATGCCTGTCTATTCTAATCTTACTGGATTTGAAAAGGGATCAAGCATGATTTTTATAGAGTTCTGTTTGCCTAGTTATTCATTATGCCATCTACGAGCAGACTGTAGACGTATTCAACCAAAGTGTTCTAATACTGTAGTCCCTGGATATTGATATAGGTTCATTTTAGTTGGATATGAAATAATAAATTTTATTTTTCTCTAATTTGGCTGTCTTATATTCCGAAATGAATCCAATGTCAATTTAACATGTTATCAAGCAAGAGTTTTTGAGATTAAATCATTGTAATTTGACTTTTGCTCTAATGAGTTCTTGAACAAAAATTGTTGCTCTCTTCTCAGTACTTCCTAAGCTATCATCATTAAGTAATTGTGCAAAGGGCTTGACTCTTCCTCTCAAATTTAACCCAGGTTAGAATTCAAAGCTTTCTGGAGAAGGCTAGGAGTAATCAGAGAACAAAGGTTCCAGCTGATGCTCATTGTTTGAGCAAGGAGAAAGAGGTGTTGAGGAAACGAGTTAATGGTCTAATTAGGAGAAGGAGACTGAACGAGGTGCAAAAGTTACTGAAGAAAGAAGAATTTAAGGCTTGGGGTCGAGACACCCAGGCTAAGGTTTGTGGCTTCCATCTATTATCTTATATGTTTCGATATAATTAATTCAATACCATATTTGAAGGCATTTCTCTACGTGATCAAACTTTGCAGCTAGGAAGTCGTCTCATAGAATTGTTAATTGAATCAGCTTTCATCCAACCTCCAGTTAGCCAGTCAGCTGACAGTCCACCTGATATTCGACCTGCATTTTGGCATAGGTTTAAACCTGTTGCAAAAACTCCAGGGTGAGATTTATTTGGCCTGTCCATTTTCTATTTCTTACTGGCTGACGGCCAAGCCACCAAATAGGGTTCATTTAACCAACCTCCACAGATTTGGTCATTGGGTTATGCTCAGTAGGTAATGTTTTAAAGAAATGAGGGTGGGGTATTTGGTGCTGGTGCTTGTTGTCATCCATCTTTGGGGTTTCTTTTCCTTTTTCCTCCTTTCTGGAGTGGGTCTGCTGGGTGGATGGTTGATGATTGGATTTTAATTGTCAAGTTGAAGGGATGGCCGCTGCTTGACAGGATCAAGTAGCCAACTCTTTTCATGGTAGCTTTTTCTGGAACAGCTTATCATGCTTCTGCAATTTTTGGTGGTTGTAGGCAGAACATTGTGAAGAATTATGGAGTTATTGAATGTGATCCCATGGTTCTCGCAGGGCTTGACAGAACTGTAAGGATTTTTTTTAATTTTAATTTTTTTAATATTTATCCCTCTCCTTTTTCTAACTTATAATAGCAGATGTCCCCTGAATCTTGTTATGATTTGCTTCGTAGCTACATAGAGATATTAAGCTTAGAAAATTAAAAGAATAAAATGACACAAATGTTCTTGAACAATGATCATTTTTTGCTTTATATATAATTGCAGACAGCAGCTCAATGAACTCAATTTCTTCATTTGATTTCAGAAAAACGGACAATTTTTACAACCCATTGCTATTAGCAGTAATGGAAAGCAGCGAAAAATTCATCTCACTAAATTGAATGTTAATGACCAAAGTTCTATAGACTGTCAATTAACAGTCAACTAAAATATACACCAGTTATGGCTTAACAGGTACGGAAGTAAGAGAATCTGTGGATCGAATATACGACTTAGGCAGTAAAAAAGTGAGCCCTTGACTACATCATAGCGAAAAATTAATTATAATGTCACATTTTGTGCAATCATTTGAAGTGGTATTATTGCTTCTTTTGCATAAAGAATTCCCTTTTACATAGCAAACTCTTCTTTATGTTGATAAAACTTATACGGGGTTCTATTCTCAGAGTACTGCAAACCACTAGTGAGTGCTGGTGCAGTGCTCTATTTATAGGATTGTATGAATTCGTGTATTACATGGAACTTTTTCTGCTATCTGATTTTTCTCTTCTAAACTATTACTTTATGTCTTTCTGCTATCTGATTTTTCCGTTCTAAACTATTACTTTATGTCTTTAATCCCATGCAGGCTAAGCATATGTTAATTCCTTACGTCCCTATGTTGGTTCCTCCTAAAAAATGGAAAGGGTATGAAGCAAATTGAATAAATCTTCTTTATATTGTATATTTTCTTTAGGGCACCTGCCGTGGTTACTGTATCAGAAGATGCTTTAAATCTGGCGAATAAGTAATCCTGGAGTGCTTTAAGGCAACTGTAGGCTGCACCATGTCATATATTTGCTACTAATCATAAATATGTAATGGAAATACTTACAGGTATGATAAAGGTGGACACTTATTCTTACCTTCTTATGTCATGCGCACTCATGGATCAAGTAGGCAACAAGATGCCATGAAGAGAATTTCTGGGAAACAGATGCAGAAAGTATTTGAGGTATGGAAAGCTTGAATTCCTCAAATTTTTATTTGAGGTATGGAAAGCTTGAATTCCTCAAATTTTTTTTTATGATAAACCATACTTTCATTGAGAAAAATGCAAGAATACAAGGGGCTTACAAAAAACTGACCCCCAAAAGGAGCCAAATTAAAACAGAAAAGAACCCCAATCAAGCATGATAATACCCAAAGGGTAATTACAAAAATCCTAACATACTGATTCCAAAGGAATTATGGAATCTAGCAAGGGACTGAACTTCCTCCCTAGGCCTCTCAACTTTTCTAAAAACTCTATCGTTCCTCTCACTCCAAAGGCCCCATAACAAAGCACAAATGTCGGCGAGCCACAAAAGATGACCCTTTTTGCTAAAGGGCAAATGAAATGAAAACTTCTCGGGCATGGAGCTACAAAATTGAAATTAGTTTATTGCACATTTGCATTTTTCCCTCCTCTTTCCTATTTTTTATTTTCTTTTTCACATTTGTGAGTGTTTGAACCAACTTGCGTACACCTTGATTAATCTCACGAAACAATTGTTTGACTTTACAAGTGTTAGGAATTTTGTAGAATTTTGATATCTTAGATAGGTGATCACCATGGAGTTTGAACTCATTCTTCCAAAATCCCTTTGCTTTTTTCACATGCCCTAGTGCACTGGTGAACCCTTGGTGATTATTGTATTTTTCTTATTTGAAGCTATGTTTCAATCTAGACTTGGAATTTCAATATTATTTTTATATGGTCCGAGCTATAAAATTATTTGGCCATTTAACATACAACAAGTGTCTGTAATGATATAATTACCTTAGTTTATGGTTCTTCCAGAGCATGGGTCCATTTAATCATACGTGAGAGGAAGTATACTAAGTTCTTTTCATATAGAATTACATTGATAATTTGAATTTGGCAAGAAAATTTAGCAGTTGTTATATGAAGTATCACAATTTAAAAAAAAAAAAATTCTTTGGCTTAAGATGTGTTTGTGCTTCTTCTATCATATATGTAGTTGAGTCGATCTGATGATGTACTGAAATGGGTTGTTTACAGGCTCTGGACGTGCTAGGGAGCACCAAGTGGAGGGTGAATAGAAGAGTACTTAGTGTAGTGGAGAGTATTTGGGCTCAAGGTGGCAATACAGCAGGTCTTGTTGATCGCAAAGATGTAAACTCATGAAACTGCCAAAGCCATTCCAACAATGATTATTTCTTGTGAACCTGTATTCTGCTTTTGAAATATCATGTTGTTTAATAGGGTATCAGTAACAATATTGTTTAGTTTAATGCTAACTTGGATTTCCATTCATAAGTGGCCATGCTTCCTCTTTTCATATTCTCTTTGCCTAGGTATGGTTATGCTTAATTAGATGATCAATATTGTACATAAAATAAAATGGTATATAATGTGAATTGCTGGTAAGAAAATAGGTCCTTCATGAATAAAGTTCTTGGTTGTATTATAACAGGGTTGGGAAAAGGATTCTGCATGATTTTCTGGTTACATGTTTTAGTGTGGTTGATTGATTCACTCTTTCTTCATTGGCAAGTAGGTTCCTATTCCAGAGAAGCCTCTTGGGGATTTGACAGAAATGCAAGAATGGAAATGGAGCATGAGAAAGGCAAAGAAAATCAACCAAGAGTTGCATTCCCAACGATGTGATGTTGAACTTAAGCTTTCTGTAAGATTTCTTTTCTAAAGTTGGCTTAGAGAATAACGTTCCTCAAGTTGAGAAATGTAATATACTGCCTAACCTGTTGACTGGATATGAGGTCTGATTAAATGTGCTAAACTGGTTATGCCCTTTTCCCAATAAATGTCAGTACAGATGTCCTTATATATGAAGAACAGTTATTTTCTTTTTTTGTCAAAATTTTATAAGACTTTTCAACTACACATCCCAATAACTCTAGAATTACGTTGATTGATGAATTATTTTGAAGGCCATACCAACTAAAAAACCATTAATCAGTAATTATTGTAAAAAAACATTAATCAGTAATTATTATAAAAAAACATTAATCAGTAACTCTTCAAATCCTTCATATGCTTATACTTTCATTTTTCTCAATGAAGCTCGGTTTCTTATAAAAACAAGAATCCTTCATATGCTTATACTTTTCATTATTGTGGACATAATTATTATAAAAAAACATTAATCAGTAATTTGCCTTGAGTTAGGTTGCTCGCAAAATGAAGGATGAGGAAGGCTTTTATTACCCTCATAATCTTGATTTTCGTGGCCGAGCATACCCAATGCATCCACATCTGAATCATTTGAGTTCTGATCTTTGTCGAGGAGTTCTTGAGTTTGCTGAAGGACGACCTTTAGGACAATCTGGTTTACATTGGCTGAAGATACATTTAGCTAATTTGTATGCTGGTGGTGTTGAAAAACTTTCCTATGACAGACGTCTAGCATTTGTGGATGACCATATGGATAGCATATTTGATTCTGCAAGTAACCCAGTTAATGGAGATCGTTGGTGGTTAACTGCTGAAGATCCTTTCCAATGCTTGGCTGCTTGTATCAATCTATCCGAAGCCCTAAAGAGCTCATCACCACACACTGTCATTTCCCATCTGCCAATCCATCAGGTAGGGCTTAATCAACACTTGGAAGTAATAGGATAAGACACAAGCATAAATTCGTCTCAATTGATAGCATTCCTATTTTTGCTCAATATAATTTTCATGTCTATACATAATTAATTTTGTTAGCTTGTGTCTAAATAATCTTTTACATGATCCTTGTGTTATATACGCCCTTTTTTCCTTCATTCTTCTCGAAGGCAAGTATATTTCTGTACAAGATGTTTTTTCCACCTCAGATCTCCTTGGCTTCTCAATTTTCATCAAGGAAAATCCTCTATATTTTGTATCTTTTGGAAGGAGTTTACTTCTTTTGTTCCTCATATTGTAATTTCAAATGAATATAATATTTATTCTCTTTTTTGTTTCATGTTCTCATTAGATTTTCTACCTCCACCTTGATACCTTTTCCTTTTCACTGTTTTTTTTTGGATTATTTATTGTCTTTATTTGAACTTGACATCTCTTATCTTTTGTTATGTTGCTCGACATCTATTTATTTATTTGTTTTTAGCAATGTAATGACAGCTTAAAAGTCATGATTTTTCAGGATGGGTCATGCAATGGCTTACAGCACTATGCAGCTTTGGGCAGAGATACTGTAAGGACAAATAATCTATATTTGTGTCACATGAAATTCCTTATGTTCCTTATGTTCCTTATTTTATGTTCTCTCTTGCAAAAAATAAAAATTATTTTCAGTAATTCCTCAACTTCTTCATAAGGCATCAAATAATATGTTTAGTGATGATGAATTATAATGTTACAATGTTAATATCTCCCTTCGGGCTTCAAACTTTATTCTTTTCTCTTGCATCAATAATTTTGCTCTTTTTCAGGATGTTCCTTCTTTTCTTTTTCTCGTTAATGTTTTACTTTATAGTTTATGAGAATTGAGGACCCTGGTTGCAATAAATGCTCCTTTCATTAGGGTCTGCATGGATGATATATAGCAGGAGTCTCTTATTCTCAATTTCACATGTGGTGTACTTGCTGAAGTTGAAATTTTTCTATATTCTAAGAGTATGTTTTTATTTCCAGTTGGAAGCAGCTGCTGTTAACTTAGTTGCTGGAGAAAAACCTGCTGATGTTTACTCGGAAATTGCCGTCAGGTATGCTCGTCATCACTGGTATCATTAGCATAGCACTGTACTTTTGTGTTGCAGTAACTGTCATATCAATGCCCTGTAAATTTTTTTTGTTTCCTGTAAAAGAAATTCCTGTTGCTCATGACTCATCGCTAGGTGCTGTTGTAATTTTCTGCCAGAGATAGAAGTAAAATTTCAGAATTTTTCTAAAAAGGAAGGAGAAATTTGAGAGACCGTTCATTGTATGACTTCCTGTTGGGGTTTTTATTAAAAGTTCTTCTATATCTATTATTCCTTTTTGGTTAACACCAATTGGATGAACTTTTTGTGACTCTTTGACTTGTTTGGTTGGTTTTTTTAATCACCCTTTTTCTAACTTATGCTAGCGGTCTAAAGAATTTTTAAAGATGTGTGAGGGTCTAGAGGATTTTTGGGATTTAGTTAGATTCCTAATCCTAGCGTTGAGCCAGTGTTCTCTCTGATCATTTTTGTAGTTTCAACTCCCTTTCAATTTTAGCCAAGTGGGGAGTGCCCTTGTATAACTTCCTTGGGAGATTATTTATCGTCTATTTTCAGCTTTCTTTGATGAAATTCAGTTTCTTACAAGAAAAACAAAATGGTTAGCTACCTTATATGCGTGTGCGGGGATTGAAATTGTATGGAATAAAAACCAAAACTAAGGCTTTCCACTTTGTTGTAGGTTAGCAATTACCGGTGAATATACTCTAGTTACTGAGCATTGAACCTCTTCTGACCTACTTCACTAAAGACTGTTTTCTTAGACACATTCAAAATTTATCTGCCTATCCATACAAGATCATATTTTGGTGAAAATATTAGATTTAATACCTCAGTGGGCTTCGGTTTCTAAGATTTTTTTTTGTAATTATCAGCTTGGCGTTATTCTTTCGAATTAGTGTCCTTCTTGTAGTTAGTTGGACTCCTTGTTGGATCGTTTTGTTTGTATGCCCTTGTATTTTCTTTCAGGTTTCACAATAAAAGCTCATAATATACATATATTTTGGTGAAAATGTATCTGTCCTTTTATTCAAATTTGTTTTTCTTCTATTATTGGTCAACAGGGTTCACAATATCATGATCAGGGATGGCAACAAGGATCCAACGACAAATCCAAATGCTTTACTGGCTAAGATCCTAATTGATCAGGTTTGTCTTTCTTGGCTTAGCCGCCAAACTGCAGTTCAATTTCCCCTTGAAAATGGATGTTGATTTTTAAAATTTTTTCTTGTTGAAATATTTACATGTTTTTTGTTAGAGTGTTGATATAATTAAATTTACCATAACCCATCGGCTTAAGCTTTTGGGTTGATTGGTGATTTAACATGGTATCAGAGCAGGAGGTCCTGAGTTCAAACCCCTGTAATGTCATTTCCTCCCCAATTAATATTGATTTCCACTTGTTGGGCCTCTTACAAATTTTCAAGCCCACAAGTGAGGGGGAGTGTTAGAGTGTTTATATAATTAAATTTACCATAACCCATCAGCTTAAGCTTTTGGGTTGATTGGTGATTTAACACTTTTTGAACTAGTTTATCTTTTTGAGGTTTCCAGGTTGATCGCAAACTGGTGAAACAGACAGTGATGACTTCTGTATATGGTGTCACGTATGTTGGAGCTCGTGAACAAATTAAAAGAAGACTAGAGGAGAAGGGCCTCATTTCTGATGATAGACTACTATTTAGAGCAGCCTGTTATGCTGCTAAAGTGAGTAACTTACTAATTACGGACTTGGATTACATTCTTATATGGAGAGATCACTGTTGTTATTTTTGAAATAGAATTTCTTTCATGCGTTATCAGAATATAAGACTTTCGTTGAACCTCTTTATTAGGGAATATTTGTTAAAAAAGAGTGAAAATAAGTCAATCATCTTAATTTGTTTGCTGAAAACATTGACAATCTCAACTTTTCTTTGTTTTCCCTAGTGTACAAGAGTTTGAATACTTGACCCAGGCTAAGAAAAGAAGAGGAAAAAAAAGAAAAATACTTGACGTAGTCTATAGAGGATATATCTCCACATATCACAGTCTCCTCAAAATTTACCTTAAATATAACTTGGATGAAGACTCCTGACCATTGCTCATCCATTATTATTTTGCCTCTCCTTGCTGGCCTGGTTACTTTTTGTGGTAAAGTGAGAGTTACATGAAGGAATGCGAGTCAGTGCTAAGGAATTGTCTTCTTTGGTAGGGAGAGAAATAACAGAATATTCCAGGATCAGTTTAGAGCTAATGGAGTTTGTGTGTGTGCACGGGCTTATATTTGCAGCATACTGCCTCCACTTGGAGCGCATTACATGGAGAGTTTTGTAACTTTCCCTCTTTTTATTAAACTTTGGGATTTTTTCTTTAATGCCCTGTGGATAGGTTGAGGCTGTGAGATGTTTCATCTCCTTGGTCCTTACTTTTCTACCTCTTCCTTTAGTCTATGGAGATGGTTTGTTTATTTTTTAAAAGATGTCCATGTCTAATATTATTGTACCCTTTTCTATAGGTGACGTTGGCTGCACTTGGAGAAATATTTGAAGCTGCACGTGGGATAATGAGTTGGCTTGGTGATTGTGCTAAGGTATGCCATTCTGACTTGTTCTGGGCAGTAGGTTATGGCATACTTTGAAACTTCTGTTCTAATTGTCACTGTAAGTTCTGATTGTTAAATATGTCACTCTTGCAGGTAATTGCTGCAGATAATCAGCCTGTGCGTTGGACCACTCCTCTTGGTCTTCCTGTGGTACAACCTTACTATAAAAGTGAACGGCATCTAGTGAGTAACTGCTTTGTGGAATCTTTTTCCAGAAATCAATACAACTTTTGATTGAAATTATGAAAAGTAGATAAGAGGTGGGAGCACCTTCACCGAAGGAGCTTATAAAAACCCACTCCAGTTGGTAACAATAAAAAAATTGTAACTATACAAATGAAAGAGAAAGTACACGGAGAAGACCCCAAAAACTTAACACAGCCTGAATACCCTCCCAACTCTTACGAATCCCTTCAAAGAAATTATTCTCTGCAACCAACTTTTTCAAAGTTGTGACTTCACTGCACATGACCTCAACACCTTGCTTTCTTTTTAAAAGGAGTACCACATAGGATATGCTAGATATTTGCTTGAGTGGCCATGCACCAACTCAAAATCAAACTCTACAGAAATCTTATTCCAACAACTAGAGGTACCTTTACAGCTGAAGAACGGGTGATTCACACTCTTCATGGACTCCTGGCATAAGACACTCCCTTTGCTTCGAGATGGGCATGGTGTGTTTCTCAGGAGAGAGATTCCATTTGGTGTTTAGTGATAGTCAGCACATGGGTTGAATGGGATAAGATGGTTTACTAAGAATTCTAATTCTAGTACCTATAATCCTGAGTTTTGTCTCCAAAATGTGGAGTTCTAATGGAAACATCATCCGGTACAAAGCAGGAATAGGTGATAAGAAATTTTCTTTTTGGGTAGGACTCTCGTGTCGTTGACCAGCCTCTTAAGTTCGCCTACCCTAGACTTTTCGAGGTTACGGTTGTCTGAAAATTGTCGGATCTCTCAACCCTGATGCCCCACAACCCTCAGAGACTAGAAGTAGTTCATGCAAAGTGGCTGGAATATCTTTTAGGCTGTTACTTAAGGCAACAACATTACTGTAGGCATTATTTTCATTAGATGATTGATTAAATTTTAAAATAAATGACTGTCATTTCAGCCTTCTATTTCTCCACTATTGAGTGGAAGCTCCTGGAAATTTGGCAGTGTTGTTCCTCTTATGACTCCAGCTATAAGTGTACAGAACCTGGTGTTATGGGCATGAGAAATTTTGTGGCGTTGGTTGTGGTGCAGGGTTGGGAGGATAATAGCTTTTTAGTTCCTAAGCATTTGAATTCAGTTTTTTGTGCTTTGTACATGAATATACTTATATACTGGCACTAATAACTGTGGTAGAAAATAATCTATAATCTAATTGCAAGCATCCTCGTTATTAACTAGTTCGTACGAGTCATTAAAGGAAGACAGAGTAATCAGTCTTATCTTTGTGCTGCAGATTAGGACATCTCTTCAAGTTTTGGCTTTACGACGAGAGGGTAACTCGGTAAGCTTATGTCACTGGTCTTGAATCATATGAAATTCTTCAGATTTTCATGAGCTTAGTTGTGTTACATTGTTTCCAGGTGGATGTTAGAAAGCAGAGAACTGCATTTCCTCCCAATTTTGTACACTCACTGGATGGTTCACATATGATGCTCACTGCTCTTGCCTGTAGGGACGCCGGCTTACGTTTTGCAGGTTAGTTTTTCCAGTCTATCAAAACAAAGCTTTGACCATTGAATATATCTTCGCAGTGGGGAAAGAAAATTGTCAATGATTTAATGGGAATAACTTGAAGATATGACTAGCATAAACTTGGTGGATTTAGGCATTAGCTCAATCATTTAGGAGAGATCTTACTAGACTTTCATTTTCTTGGATTATGAATCTTTTCCTGTTCATGGCAATGATTTCCAGTTAATAGATACAATAATTAAGTACATTTTCTTGGATTATGAAACTCATAGATGCAATAATTAGCACAGAGCACATATAGTAAGTGTACTTCCAGTTAATTGCAAGGTATATATGTTTTAAAACTCATTCAATTAATGCACCAATTTTCGGTGGTATGCTCTTCAACTAAAGAATTGATAGATTGTTTAACTGCTATCGACGTTATTGAATTATTCCTCAAACAGTTTATCTTTCAATAAATTATTTAAATGTCAAATATATGAATATCCAGTAAAGAAAATGAGAAGTAGAAAAAACAAGGTGCATGTGCAACATAACAAATTATTATTTTTAAGTGAAATGTTGTCACAATAAATGCTGGTTCAACTATTTCTTTCTTCTAAATGATTTTGGAGAACAATATCTATCAAGAATTTAATCTGTTGATGTACTCTCACCTAGCCAAGTACTTCTGTTTCAGGGGTGCATGACTCCTTCTGGACACATGCCTGTGATGTGGACCAAATGAATCTGATACTAAGGGAAAAATTTGTGGAGCTTTATTATATGCCAGTTCTTGAAAGTGTAAGTATGCTGTTATTAAGTTTCTAAAATGCTAAGTACTACCAGCAATTGAGAAAAACAGTCTATATTTAAGGAGTTCAAACTTATTTCAGCCCCGCATACTTCCAAATTTTATGTTTTGACCCCTGTCCTGTTATGTATTTCAGCAAATCTACGCTTGTGTTAGACCTGTATTTTTCAGTACTTTTTTTTGTAATAATTAGGTGATGCTCATCACCCGCCTCACTAATTGTCAACAGGCTATTTTATTCATACTTGAGTTAATACGAAAAAAAAAATTCATAATATGTGTAACCTTTGACTTTAATTGATATGATTTATACATGTTCTTCAACGTGTTAGTTTGAATTTTTGGACTTTTCCATTGTTGATTTTTGTGTGTGTACGCACCAAAAGTTGATATAGTTCACACTTATTTCTCGACCTGCTAGCTTCTATTTGTGGACTTTTTCCTTGTTGAATTTGGATGAACTAATCTACATTCCAAGGCAAAGTAGAGTAAAGACCTTACAATCTTTTGCTTCCATCGAGCCATTCTGAATTCAATTTTTTTCCTTATATGTATGACAACGAATTGATTTGACAAGCTTCCCATACTGCCATACATTATTAACCTTAAAAGCTATTTTTGTTTTCTTTTTCTCACCAGTTGCTCGAAGGCTTTGAAACAACATATCCAGGATTGACGTTCCCTTCCCTCCCTGAGAGAGGCAATTTTGACTTGCGAGAGGTTCTTCAATCTCCTTACTTCTTCAACTGATTCTTCTTTGCCCAGCAGCAGCCATGGCATTCTGCAGAAACAAGGTTTAGTGAAAACATGTATAGGAAACAATTTGCAAAAGTAGATGTAAAGTTGATACAAGAAACAGGAGCGATGCCTGGAGCCGCCTCATTATGGCAGGACTAATGAAAGCATTTCGATTTGTTGCTCGCCCGTCCTGCTCTGTAATCCTGTCAGCACACTTTAATTATTCTGTTGTCAGGGAAATGAAGATTGTCTCGGGTTGTCCTTCTAGCTGATCTCAATGAATACTCATGTTATCTACAGCTGACAAACAGCCGAGACCGAGACTCGAGCAGGCGATTGTAGCTGGCAGCATTTTTCATCTGGCTTCTGACTTTGAGGGTTCATTTTCATGCTGCAGATGAGTATTCTTTCCCCCACATCTTCTGTATAAACTTTTCTTTGTATCAATTAGAAAGGAAAAGTAAGTTATTAGAAGCCTTAATTTTCAATTAGAAAGGAATGTAAGTTATTAGAAGCCTTCATTTTGTATCTGTGTATAGGTTCCCTAGTACACTATAATATATTCTTTCAATAATTAAAGCAATATATCTTTTTGACCCCTGCAAGATTATATAACAGTCATTGGATTTAGTTTAACAATTCTGGCACAAAGTTTTTATTTGAAGGCTAAATATATATATTAGTCCTAATCTTTGGGTGTTTTTTCAATTTAGTACTATATATTTAGACATTTTTTAATTATACCATTTTCTTTTGTTTGATTTTGGATGTATTCATTGGTGAGCAACCAGTATCAAGAAGTGTTTAATTTCATCACTTACAACGAAATTGAAGGGATGTTGAGGAACTTTAAAATAAGGGAAGGTTTTTTCAGTTTTATCAAGAAAAATTATACCAAAATAAATTATAAAATGGAAAATTGACTCCTGCTCCGTTCTTTAAAAGAGGTAAACACATTTAAAGACCAACATCTTAGGTTTTTTTTGGTTGCACATGATCGTAAGGATTTCAAATGAATTATGTCCTTTGTTATCAAGGAAGAGATTGATTTGAAATTTGAAGTGAGTTTGCAGGATTTCATAGAATTTTAAGGTAAATTACTTATGTTCCGTTTGATAACAATTTGGTTTTTGAAAATTGTGCTTGTTTTTTCACTATTTTTTCACAATGATTTTCATCTTTTCTAAGGAAACATTTGAATTCTTAGGTAAATTTTTTTTTTTTTTTTTTTTTTTAAAAAAAAAGTTTTAAAAAACTATTTTATTTAGTTTTCAAAACTTGGGTTGGATTTTGAAAACATTTCTAAAAAATAGATAACAAAACAAAAAAAAACTCATAAGTGGAATAAGTGTTTATAAGCTTAATTTTCAAAAATTGAAAACCAAAAATCAAATAGTTATCAAACAAAGCTTTGTTTAACATTGTCATATTTTAATTTTCTATTAATAAATCAAAATTAAAAGCCTATATTAGTAAACTTTTTATTTTATTTTATTTTTTAGGTACCATCCAAACACAAAATTTTAAATATATTCATTTTAAATCTTGCTCGTTCCAAATAAGATAAAAAATTTAAAATCATTTCTTGAACTTTTTTTGTTTCAAATGAAAGATTAGTGATCAACGTTGAAATTAATGTTAAGGGACAATCTCAATTTTAAGATATAAAAATCTCACCTTCAATAAAAGGATGAATGAATATGGAAACTTTTCTTGTAGGAAATCTTGAACTAACCCTAGTTCGTCAAAATTGGGGATGAGGAATGAAATTTTCCACAGGGAGGAAGGCATTTTGCAATCCCACTCCACCCTCTTGCCATCCCAAATCAATCACAAATTTTCCTGTGCTTCAACATTAACCAAATTTCAGTTCTGTTAATTTCACCATTTTGTTTGGATTTACCATTTTCTAAAATGATGTATTAATGGCAACATTTAAACAAGTTTGTTCAGCACTTAAAGCATCTACCATCTATTCCTTTTTTTTTAAGTTAGAAATTCGAATCCCCACCTCACATTTGTTGTACTAAAAAAAAGTTTTATTATTTTCAAACAATACAATTATCTTTTTACTTTTTATCATTTCAACCCCTCTCCACCCTCATAATCTAAAGGACAATAAGGACAATTTGATTGAATTAAATGAAACAAAACACAAAATCTCGAGGAAAAAAAAAAGTGATATCAAACAGGACCTAAAAACTCCATTTCATCAATCACCAAAAATCAATAAAAAGTTGCGATGAAAGCAAATAAGAAATTATTCCAATCTATAGTTACATTGTCTAATCCAACGCCATCTTTATTGATTTTAACTTGAATCAATGTTCATGTTGAACAAGCAAATGGCTTGGCAAATAAGAATTCTCCTCCACTCATTACATTCCAACAATGAACAATGAACACTTTTGTGCTCTCTTTGATTGAAGCAGCCAAAAAAGAGCAGAAAGGAGATCTGAAGTTTTTTAAGTGTCACTGTGGAGTTGAAGGGATGGGAGTGAGTTTCCTGCTAGAAAGGCTTTGATGAGTTGGAGAGCCAGTTTTGGTTTGTGCAAAGGGACTTCATGCCCTGCTCCTCTCACAGACACAAGGGTCAGCCCTTCATATTCTTGAATCCATCCTCCAACCTGTACACAACCAACTAATCTCATTTAATTTCTTTGATCTTTTTTCCTGCCAACTGAACTCGACGTCTCGAGGTCAGCGGGCAGCTGTCGAGTACTTAACGACTACGAGTAAGTAGAGCCATGTTACAAGTTTAGGTCTAATAGGGAACTCAAAGAAGCCTTTTAAAATGTACTTGTTAAATAAAGATCCTTCTCCAACCACTTCAAACTATGATAATGCTATGCATAACTAAAGATTCACATAGAATTAATAAGTTATATAGATGGAAAAAAGAAAGAATGATAACGAACAAGAATTTTCAAATCAACATGATTGAATACAATATTTTGATTTCAAAATCAAAGAAGCTCATATTTGAAAACAAGTTTTAAGGATTCTTCATAAATTCAATGAAAGTTATTTTACTTCAATATCTTTTTATGAATGACTCGTTTTTTTCAGAATAATTAATTGTTCTCCTTAAGAAAACATAATTCTTAATCTTTACTAGTCACCCCATCATATTCTTAAAATTTTGAAAACAAAAGCACAAAACCATTTTGGAAACAATCTCCTAAACTAGCCCGAACCTTTTCTTTGTCCTCCCAAAAATAGAATAACTTGACTAGAGAAAAAAACAGTTAAAAACATAAATGATATTCAAATGTTTTTTTAATGTATTCCTCATTGTAGTTGAAGTTATTGAAAATCATATTATGATGTCTTTAAGTGTTTTCTTTATTATATTTGAAGTTATTTCATTGACACATGCCTTCTTTATGCATCATATATCCTCTCAACAGATAAAAACAGAAGGCAGATGAGAATAACAACATAAATCGTAAAAGATTATCAAACTAAAATAGTTTTTAAGATATCACTACTGAAAGTACTTTCTTGAAAGTGCTGCAGACCATGAAGTTCTTGTTAATGATTTTTTACCTGGCCATCGTCATACCAAGCACGCCAAGGTCCAATTACTGGAAGCTCAAGGGCGTCAACACTATAGCGGGTAGATGTGATTGGGACTATAGAATCAGTGTCACCACTGTCTTTAAGAAACACAAACCAATATTCAAATTCAGTAAAATAAACAATGATGGATGATTCAGAAACTGGAGCAGCAATAAAAAAAAAAGGCTCAAAAACAGTTTTCCAGAGAATATTTCATCACTAGTTTAATAAGAAATATAAGACATCAGGGTCGTATTATCAAAATAATTAGGAGTGTGCACGGATCAGTTTGGTTCGTTTTGTCAAACCAAAAACTGAAACTATGGTTTGGCATGTGCAAACTGAATGAAATATCCTTTTTGTACAAAAAAAAAAGGTTTATGTTAAAAAAACACTTTTGGTCCCGAACTTTGAGTTGTAATGATTTAGTCCATGTACTCTCAATTTTGTAACAATTTATTCTCTAAACTTTAGAATGTAACAATTTGTTCTTGTACTTTAAAATTTGTAACGATTTAATCCCTATTGTGAAAATTATTGTTGAGATTTAATGAAAATTCTTACACAGGTAGATCAATATTGTTACAAATTTGAAATTACGGGGACGAAATAATTACAAATCAAAGTTTAGAAACTAAGGCCCCGTTTGATAACCATTTGATTTTTGGTTTTTGAAAATTAAGCCTATAAATACTACTTCCACCTATGGCCTTCCATGTTTTCATATCTATTTATTAGATGTGTTTTAAAAAACTAAGCCAAGTTTTGAAAACTAAAAAAAGTAGTTTTCAAAAACTTGTTTTTGTTTTTGGAATTTGGCTAAGAATTAAAGTGTTTTATTAAGAAAGATGGAAACCATTGTAGAGAAGATAAAACTCATTATAGAAAATGGTGAGAAAACAAGCACAATTATCAAAAACCAAAAACCAAATGGCTATCAAACATGGCCTAAATTATTACCCCCACAAAAGTTTAGGGACCAAAAGTGATTTTTAACCAAAGGTTTAAACCGAACTAGTTTTAGTTACAAACAGAAAAAGGGCAAATGAAAAATGGATAAGCCATTCTGTTAAGCAGGTTAGATAACAATTAAACATAATATTGCAGGGCAAAGGAGAAACCAAGAGAGAAAGAACACAAAGAAGATGAGGGTGAGAGAGAAAAGGGTTGTGGTTTTTTTGCTGGAAAATTATTCAATGTGGGAATCCCCTTCTAACCACTAGATGCATGGCCAACTATAATTTTTTTTCTCATATATCCGAAGCCGCATTGTTCTAGCCTCCACAAATAATTTCTTTTAAATGCCATTGAAAAGTTCATATTAATAGAGGCACAAAATAGATATATAATCTAGAGAGAAGAGAAAAAAAATAATAATAAATAAATAAATGATAAAGTCGAACAAGATTAACATCTAAGCTCTAAACAGCTTCCTACAACCAAACCTTCGTCGTCACTTCAGAATCTTTTTGATTCGTTTCTAAACTCGGCTTTAGCCCTTTCTTGGTGTAAATGTAATCTTTTTAATTGATTATAACTTCAATGTTCTTTTGGCCAACTAGTTTAATGATGAATTATTATTAATTTTGACATCAAGTTAAATTATCACCAATCCAAAATTTTCAATGATAAAGTCATTTTTCTTTTTAAGTTCAACAACCTATAAGGGTAGGATGGGAATCTCGATCTTTTGGTCGAGGATATATAACTTAACTAGTTGGGCTATACTCAAGAAGTCATGGTTAGAAATTTAACATGAAGTCAACATTTAGTGTTGCCCTTTTTTTAGAAGATTAGTTTTACTTTTAGAAATGGAAATACTTGTTTGCTACTATCTCAACTAGTAAAAAACTAACCAAAGAAAAACAGTAGTTTGCGATAACTTTTTTAAGGATGAAAAGTGCTTTTAATAATTTGATAATGAAAAATAATTTTAGAAATTCTAAAAATACTTGGAAAGCACTCCAAAGTGCTTCATCTAGAAGCACTTTTTTCACTAGTCATCCCAAACTAGAAGCGACATGTGTGATACAGTGTAATATGTAGTATAATTAGAAGTAGTTTATCAATGTGAAAGCATAGACTAATTGCTTCTTCTTATGATATGAGATTTTAAATTTCAAGACAAACCTGAACGCCCAAATACGAAGTCCTGCTTGTATCAGCTCCCGATATATGTCCAGCACTGAGCCAGCAGAATCCTTCCAATTAAGGCTAACCACGTCACTGTGGGCATTAAGAGTTTCATCAAACACTAATAAGAATAACATCCTGTTGAGAATGATGTTATCAAGGAAAGAAGTAAATCTAATAGAAAACTATTAAAACTTGTGAAGTTCGATAAAAGAGTAACGAAATGACATAGAAACAAGATTTTTGATAGAAGAAATTATTGGTTTTCTGTAAGAAACTGTTGGAATTATGTGCAAGTGAACTTTTATCAAACCTGTCAAAATTCCCACAGGATCTCCTTGAATTTCAAGGGGGAGAATATTAGCATGACCAATAAGTCAACAGAATCATTTAGTATCTGTTTGATAATGACTTTGTTTTTAATTTTCTGTTTTTGAAATTTATGCTTGTTTCCTTGTAATTTCTTTAGTATGTTTAGAAACATTTGAATTCTTAGTCAAATTTAAAAAACAAAAATAAAATTTTAAATATTTTTTTTTAGTTTTCAAAATTTGGCTTGAATTTTGAAAACATTTTTAGGATGTAGATAACAAAATAAAGAAACTCATAGGTGGAAGTAGTGTTTATAAGTTTAATTTTCAAAAATAAAAAACCAAATGGTTTATAAACGGGCCTTAAATGTTTACTTTTTATCCCATTTACATCAATGTTGGGCTACCAATAAACGACAATTGTTGCTGATTATTCAGCTTAACTAACTGTGATTGTTTAGTAATCTTAAGTGGCAATCAAAAAATCCTCAATAGAGCTTCTTCCAGGGAACTATGGACCTATATCCCCGCCTAAATGCCGAATCTCCCCCACCAAGGAGGGTGGGGATAGGAAATAGGAAGAAAAAAGCATCATGTGTATAATTATCTTTCCTTTTTTTTTCCTTTTTTTTTTTTTTTTTTTTTTGGATGAAAAGCAATTCATATTTTGAACAATATGTACTTTCCCCTGTTAGAGAAGGGAGGTCTGGAAGCAAAGTGTAACTAGAACTAGCAGAATAAAAAGCTAGTGCCAAGTTAACCTAGGGATGGCCAAGAGCATAGTTCAGTTGGTCAAGGTATTATAACTTGGGCCAAAAGGTCAAAGGTCCAAACCCCCCCCCCCCCCACGTATTGTTAAACTCAGTGGAAAAGTCTAGGAATGTTTAGAGATATCCTCCAAGATCCCCAAGTGGAAAACATAACAATTTTTAAAATCTTTGTTCCCTACTGAGATGGCTTTAGAGCGGGCAAAGCCTATTTGGGGATTAGTTCAAGTTAGTAGTTATATTTACTTCATGAAATTTATACCTAATCTATAGAGTTTCTTATTATAACTGGTTTATCTGAAAATATATGCAACAAATGCCACCACAAATTTTATACTTGTTCTTTAGATGTTGTACCTGCAGGTATCCCATTTAGATGGTGCATACTTAGGATCAACATGAAGCGCCTGTTGAACTTCAGGTAGATTGAAATATGCAACCGAGTGCTTCTCAGTGCAAGGATCATAGCGTTCACCAACACGTCCAACCCTCTAAGAAACACAGTTACAATAAATTAATGGATGAAAAAATTTCTGTAATCAATAACATTTACAGAAAGCTCATTTCCACTATAAATGAAATTGTCAATGTATGATTTGAAGGGTTACTTAAAGATGTCATAACTTCCAATGGCTTATAATACTAAAAGATTAAACAAATATTGAGAAAAACGAGCAAACTAGAATCTTGAGCTTATTTCAGGAAATTCCGACTAGATCACTTACCAGAATCTTGAGCTAATTCAGGGTATGGTTAGAACTTAGAAGTGTAAATTTAATGAAGTAGAAGATTAGCAAGTTGCCCCATTGGGGCATTATCTAGAAATTATGTGTGATTAGCAATTTATGTGCCAGCAGGAAACCTTCCTGCTTGGTGCAAATTTATCTCCATTATTTAGCAAATGAGAAGCCTCCCTGATTGCAACTGTGTTATCAACAATCAGGTTCCAGAAGAAAGAGAACTGAATGTTATAACATATATATTTTAAAAAAATATTATATGTTAGCTTCAACCTTTCATTCATGTTATTATTGTACTGCAACCAAGGAAAATCAAATAATTAAAACATTGATCAGTAAACTCACATGCATTCGCTTTCGAAGCCGATTTGAAGAGAGATCAGAGCATGGAGGAGTGAAGATGCTGTAAGGGTCAATGTTTCCAAGTTCTTTATCGACCATATCAAGTATCTCGTCACAAGATTCTGAGGGATGTACAAAAGATTGATTTGCACATACTAGATTAAGTTGCTTGTATGTTTGATCAGAAATCAAACCGGTCGACCACAAAAATTCAAAAACTCCCACATGGTCAAGATGGTCGTCAAAAACAGCATTGCCCACCTATATGAGTAATGCGTAGAAGTGAATATAACAACTTTACATAGTACTTAATATTACTATAAAATTTTGATTGTGTGAGAAGAAGATGCAAATACCATATAACCCTTCAGATTGATGGATTTTTCCTTGAATAGAAGATTGTTCCTTACAATAGCTTGACTTAGCTGAGGAATATAATGCCCTACATATTCATTTCATTTAAAATGAAAGAGATACATAACTAAAACTAATGGGGGAGAGCACTAATTGCACAATATCAAATATTTACAGAAAAAAAAGGAATGGAAAAAGAAGAAGATGTCAAGAAGAGATAACATCCTAAGAGAAACCAACCATTTTGACATGAATACTTGAAGATAAAAACTACTGTTATTTGAAGTCAAAATTTGAGCAATGATTTCCTCCTTACCCCCATAGCTCTCTCCTGTAATATAAAAATCCCTTCCTTTGAATTGGGGAAAGCGTTCAAACCACTTCAATAAGAAAGCCAGAGAATCCTCGGCTATAAAATAAGAAGTTGAAACATAATCAAATTAGATGGCTTTGCAATGACATAATAGGGTCAATCAAAGCAGGTAGAACATGTTGTCTAAGAATTACCCGTCCTTTTATCTCCATTATTCACCAAGTCTGAAGATGTGTTTGAATATGAAAAACCAACTCCAACAGGGGAATCAAGAAATATAACGTTGGCAACTGTAAAAAGATAAATGTAGAAAGGTAAGAGAAGTCATGAGAAGTTTTATTTACCTATTCAAATTAGAACATTATAAGGTATTTCTTAGGAATCAACTCTGATATTATCAATGAGCCAAAAGGTATGAGAGAGCCTCACATGAGCACAAGCCTAGCCAATTCAAGAGGGCTAGTTAATCTCCTACTAAACACTCCACAAAACACTTTCTACCTCTCGTTTTTTTATAACAAACCGAGCTTTACTTGTTCATGACATTCCTAATTATATATACAAAATAGGTATTGTG
Source organism: Trichosanthes truncata (assembly GCA_033996785.1). Lineage (NCBI taxonomy): Eukaryota > Viridiplantae > Streptophyta > Magnoliopsida > Cucurbitales > Cucurbitaceae > Trichosanthes > Trichosanthes truncata. The sequence continues at coordinate 36,048,526 of JAWPNB010000004.1, read as the reverse complement.
CTAACCATCAGAGGGTAGATTTCCCTTTTGTGCACTTTCTAACATAAACATTTCCTATTGGAAGCCTAACAATGTACTGAAATAACAGTATCATAGCAAGTCAACCCCAATAGAGCAGTCAGCTACCTGACCATCAAGATGCTCATGCTGCATTACAAGGAAGGATGGACAATTGAACATAAAAACTAGGACAATTTGTTTGATCATAAATGAATATTCTAAATACAATATCTGTATACCCTACCTACTCCTTTGTAATCAGTTAATTTCTAAAATATGGGGAAGAGGATTGAAGAAGAAAGGGAGAAATAAACCAATATATATATGTATGTGTGTATATACACATATAAATCTTACCTTCATTCCAAGAATAAGGGTTCAAGTAAAGGGATTTCCCATCAGTATTAATGTGAAATGGGCCTATTTCTTCTGCCTCACCGTAAGCAATTGATGAACATCCAGGTCCTAGAGAAACAACTCAAGGTTTAAAAACTCATTTCACAGTGTATTATCCAACCAATACAAACTGTCTTAGAAGCCATCTATCTCTCAACGGTCACAAGTATGAAAAGAAGAACAGAGCATTTTCTTTCACGCAATGGCATAGTAGATGTTGTTGCTTATTTTCTCCTCTTTTATTATTTTTGTAAGTTCAAACCTGAACAATTGTAAACATAATTAACCCTTTCCATCATGCTATTCAATCATCTTACATACACAAAATTCTTATATTAATTTTTCCAAAAAAATAAAAGACATTGTATTTGTTAAATCTCCACTAAACCAAAAAACTTGAATTAATAGATCATGGTAAACATACCCCTTACTTATAGGCTTGAAAATTTGAACAAAATCCATTATTGATATTAATAGGGAACTGTTTAATATATATATATATATATTGAGAAGAAAATGATTTTACAAGATTTCGAATACATGACTTTCTCTTTAATACCATGTTAAATCACATCACTAAATTCAAAAGCTTAAATGAGTCAAGGTAAATTTAATTTTATATCTATAGTCTATACTTCAACCAGATTTGATAACTGAAGAGCTCAAAATATATATATATATATATTTTTTTTTTAAAAGAACGGAAAAAAAAAAACTAATAGAGCTCAAAGTAAAACTCCAAGAGAGAGAGTTTAAGTAGAGGACCTCCATTAAGCCATAGAACAAGAGGTTTAGAGGCAGAGTCCTCAACAGCCTCAAAAAACCAGTAGAACAGCGCTCTCCCAGAATCCTCATTGACAGTGATATAACCAGAATAGTGTGCAGAGTTGACCTCAAAGTTCTGACCCGGAAGCTCACCGATCCTATCCAGTTCCTGCTGGAGAAGAGGGTTTTCCGAAGAAGCTGGAACACCAATACCCAGATGGAGAAAGCCAAAAATGGCGAAGACCTGGATCAAAAACCAGGTGGGTCGAGCTCGAGCCATTCTGATGAAGCTCGATTTGCCTTGACAATGGCGAAAGAAGCAGGAGTGCCTTGAAATGCGGAAATAGATGGAAATTTCAAAGGGGAAGAGTGACAAAAATCGAAGACATGGAAAATGATTGCCTCGCCATCCCTTTTTTGTCGGGGTTTTCTGATAATGCGTTGTTGGTTCACCAATGAACAGCTTTGTTCAGAGTACACTCGGTATTTGGTATGGCATTAATCATTTCTTCAGTTTTTGATGATTTGATTGGGGGCTGGAAACACTGAACGGATGTGATGGAGATAGAGAGTGGAGCCTTGAGAATGGCGACGAATTTGGATTTTGGATTATCCAGGGAAATTTCGAACTTCTATAAAAATTTTGATTTTATTTTTGGTAGCTTGCATAATATAATATTGGTTAAATTATCAAAAATGTCCCTGAATTATTGAGTTAGTTTTAATTATATCCCTAAATTTTAAAAAGTTTCATTTTTACCCTTGAACTTTAAAGTTTGTTTCAAAACAAACTTGAAAGGTTTTTCCATTAAATTTATGGATGAAAAATGACTCATTTACATATGTTTTAATTTTTTTTTTCAATGTATATGTTCACATAAGCAAGAATACAAATACAAAAACACCATTTTCCGTCCATGAATTTAACGAAAAAAAGTCTTTAAGAGTTGTTTTGAAACAAACTTCAAGTTAAGGGTTAAAATAAAACTTTTTAAAGTTTATGGGTATAATTGAAACCAACCTCATAGTTCAAGAGTATTTTTGATAACTTAACCTAAAAAAATAAATAGAATGAAGAATTTCAGAACAACCATGCCAATCTCTACAAATAATCTCAAAGGGAACTCATCATTGGCCTGTGAAAAGGAAAGAGAGTAAACCTTCATTAGTGATTGGCTTCCCCCACCAAGCTTCGTTTTTTGTTCGGATGTCCCCTACCAGGCAATTCCATGCCCGATTCCATCAAATGAAGCATACAGCTTCACAGATCGAAACAACGAATGGAGATGAAGATACAGAGGATGAGGGAACGACAACGTAAGCGACGAGGGACTCGAAGTGACGAGGGGATTGAGTGGTCATGGTTACGAATCTGAAAAAAAAAATAAAACAAACATGAATATGAGGTTGGTTAGGGTTAGGGTTTCGCTGTGAAGAAAAAAATAGGGGATTGAAGTACTGGTTTCAGCGATGGAGCGAAAAAAGAGCAAGAGATGAAGGGAAATGAACCTCAACGATTTAGATCTAAAAAAGGGGAGAAAAAGATCGAAAACGAACCTTAGACCACCGAACGATCGAAGATGGTGAAAAAAACCAGACCAAATCGAGGAACGAAGTTGATGAAACAAAAAAATGATCGAACTCACCAAAAACCCTTCAGTGAAGAATGCAAAGAAGATGAGAGGAAAACGGAGGAAAATGGGAACGGATACCAACCTTGCAACAATGACGCTTGGAGATAAGTGATCAAACGCGTGAAATTGCATAAGAAACCGTGCGAAGTGAAACAATAAGAATTGTTCATAAACGATGGGTAGGGTTATACAAACCCTTGTTTATAATATGGGTAGGGTTATACAAACCCTTGTTTATAATAGTTGGTGGGTCAAACAGGAAGTGAGCTATTTTAGCCCATTCAACCCAACTAATTATTAGGGACTCAAACATATATATAAATTTTTTGAAGAGTAAATTAAAATAGAATTAGCTAATACTATTATATTATAGGTTAAATTATCAAAAATACCCCTGGACTATGAGGTTGGTTTCAATTATACTCCTAAACTTTGAAAAGTTTCATTTTAACCCTTGAACTTTGAAGTTTGTTTCAAAACAACCCTTGAAGACTTTTTTTCGTTAAATTCATGGACGGAAAATGGTGTTTTTGTATTTGTATTCTTGCTCATGTGGACATATTTGAACATATACGTTGAAAAAAAAATCAAAACATATGCAAATACGTCATTTTTCGTCCATAAATTTAATGGAAAAACTCTTCAAGGGTTGTTTTGAAACAAAGTTCAAAGTTCAAAGGTGAAAATGAAACTTTTCAAAGTTTAGAGGTATAATTGAAACCAACCCCATAGTTCAGGGGTATTTTTGATAATTTAACCTTTTTTTTACTACCCACTGATAATTCTCATTTGTGAGGATTATTTGACCCTTATATTTAGGTTATTCTTGTCATTTTGTGTATTTTGTTGAGAAAAGAGTAAGCCAAAGATAATTTTTATATGTAATATTCATAAAAGCCTGTTGGAAGAATGAAAGAGAGAAAAGAAGCTGAAAAGAGTTGGGAATGTGCTGATTTGAATGTTTTTGTGCATAAAATTAAAGATGGCATCAAAATTCAATTGCATTTCTAGGCAGACAGAAAAAACAAGAATTTAGGGGATTTTTCAGATTCTAAGCGATTTTTCTCGTGATACTTTCCTTGATTCTCAACATTAATGATATGAGTATTTCCATACACTAAAAGTTGACAAAAACCCTAGCATTTGGAGGCTATAAAAAGGTAGAACACACAATCAAAAGAAGGATCGGATCACACAATTTTCTGCACTTTTTCATCCTGTTCATGTTGTCCATCTCCCTCTTCATCTTCTACAACCCCTAAAACTTGATCAAATATAAGTGAAAACCTTGAATTGTGAAGACCCATTTCACCTTGAAAGAGGTTGAAGTGAGTTCGATTGAAAAATCGGTCGTTAGAGGGTGTCGAGTTCTATTTTCATATAATTTAAATTCTGTCCAGCATTATTTTGAAGCTTTAGATTATGTTTAGCTACTGTTTTCATTTCAATTGAGTTTTGTACTACTTTTCGTTGAGTTTAGTTCTTCATTTCAATTCTGTATCTTCAATTTTTGGAAAGATTCATTGTTGCAAGGTCTTTTAATATAGTCAAGTTTAATTTCTAGCAAGTGAGTTTCTGTTTTAAGCTTGGTCCTTTTGTTTTTGCACATTTATTTTCTTAAGTTATGAATTTTTCTTTAATCAAATCTCGTTTATTTTTCTATTTTACCATGAATTAATCATATATTTGGGATTCAAATATGTGAATGCCCTAGAGAAAGGAATAAAGGCCTAATATGTGAGAGCAACTTGCTTAATCTTGTAGAGCATTGTTTGCTTTTATGACTTTAATTATCATTACTAGTTTAGATTGATCACCTAGATTAGTATACAACAATTTGAGTCTAATTCTGAAAATGTTAGATAAAAATTAAGTTTTCATAAAAGCAATAAAGGAAAATAGCCTAGACATAGAATTTATTTTTTACCCTAGATATAGGGCAAAGTCTTTAAAACAAAAAGAATTGTGTTTCAAAATTAATTAAGTTCGTATTAGCCATAGAAATATCGGTTTAATCACTTAGTCCCCTAAAAATACTTCATAGAAGGTTGAATAGGTTTTGAATTCGGTTTACAAAGTTTAAGTGTTGAATCAAAGTATTGCAATTGCAATTAGGTCGCAATTTATTTCAATTGTGCAAAAACATGTTTGAATCCCTCTTTTATCATTTTTATTTTTTATTTTCAAAAACAAAAATTAACTCAACTTTTGTTTTACACTGGTTACCTAAGTTGCAATTTGAAAACAATTTTTTATAGTTTTTGAATTTTGTTGTATTCGTTTCCTGTGAGATCGATACTTTGGAGTACTTCCAATTTTATATTACTTGTATCGACAGTATGCACTTGCACTAGACTGAAGCTTCATTTTTAAACTAAATTTTGTTTCTTAAAGTCCCCACATTTCAATTCGATCACCCACTGCAATATTTGTTGCCATATTTGTTATGATTTAATTTTTGTTTCCTGTTTTTGGTAAATTTCATCTCATGGCTGATTTTGTTATGTTTTTTTATGAGTTCCCATCGAGCTTATTTGCTGAGATTGACATGGCCATTATGAAATCCCTTCGTTCTGTTTTTTAATACTCATTGCAATTTTTTTTACTATCCACTGCAATATCTGTTGCCATATTTGCTCTAATTTAACTTTTGTTCTTTGTTTTTGGTAAAATTCTTCTTTGATATTCAATTTCAGCCCTCTGTTTTTTTTTTATCACTTTGTTGTATTTTGGTCTCTGTTTTTTTTTTTTTTATCACTTTGTTATATTTGACGTTCGATCCTTGTTTGTGGAACAACCATGTTATCTGAAATTCTATTTCTATGAATGAATTTCGAAAAATATCTTTGAGGTCAGTTTGAATTAATCAAAATTTTCATTACTATTGTTCTTTGATTTATGGAACAACCATATTCTCTTATATATGCTCTATTTTGTTTTGTTGGTGGTTGTGCGCCTTTAATGAGGTGGAGATACGTACCATCATTTCGCTAAATAAGGCTTCTTACTTCCAATTGCCTCTATGTTTTTTTTAAAACGGATGGTTAAGGTGGTATTAATGGTGTTGTCTTATCTCGCTAGTTCTCTTAAATTTGTTAGGTGCATTAATAAGTGCACCCAACCCTTTGCTAACAACTACTATTTCATCATCTCTTCATTATATACGACATCATACATATGTTATACTTTGAGGAGAACTCCACACTCACCTTCCATGCTTTGTTTGGTGAGTTCCTTCTTACCACTTCCCTATCCATACATACATACATACATACATACATACATATATATATATATATATATATATATATATATATATATATATATATATATATATATATATATATAATATGATCGTCTATGCGCAAGTGTACACATAATTTGTAGCAAATGCTAAGTAAATTATCGTATCCACAGATACTAGTAATTTTTCATTCCACTACAAATTAACTTTTAGCAAACTCGTTTCGTAACCAACAAAATTATCAAGGGATACGAAATAATACAAATCGAAAATGTTGAAACAAAATACTTGCTAAAACATAGATAAACTGGAGAAATGTAAATGATCAAATAACAGCTGGACTTTGTACCTTGAGCTAATTAAAAGGCTTGGATTAGAGGTCATGCATGCTTTAATCAATTTTACAGCTTAAGTACACATTCATTCTGCTCAACCCACAACAGTTTACACAACATCCTCTCGAATTACCTATAATACATTGTTTCATTTCCATTACTACAACAATCATTAAAACCACTACAATGTGTGTGCATTAGGTGAGCGATTATCCATAACCCCCTCACTTAGCTAGTTACTAACCCTAACAATGAGTTAATGTGGTTTTTAAGCTTCCAACCCCTCCTATTCTTCCCAGAAATCAAAGGAACGCTACTGCAATTCAGTTGGCCAGACAAAATCGAGCTAAGGAAATAAAAACTCTTAAAAACCAAATTGAGGTAACGAAATGTACTCATCTATAAAATTAATTAAAAACACACATCCTCTAATCCTCACCTTAAGGTGATTAGTTCATAATGCAAGAAATACAGCAAATGAAACGAAATACAAACATAATGTAAAACAGCGCAAGGAAACTAAATGGGAGAAGAATAATAAGAAGAAATAAATAAAATGTTGCCCCAAAAAGCTCGATACATCATCAACTTCATATTAACGAGAGATTCATTCCTTCTTTGGAAAACATTCGTCAATGGTCACCCCTTCGGAAGTTCCTCTCCCTGTTCTCTATTTTCTTTTCGAACCTCTCTTTCCTCCTTGCAAAAACGGTTGCCCAACCTTTTATACCTCCCATTTTGTGCAAATCAGGGCTGATTGGAAAAGACCCATGAAATGGCGAGCTTCTATTGGCTGAAACAAGCTGAATATTCTGACATTCTCCAGCTCATTTAATAAGCTGCCTTTCTCATGTGTGAAATTTGTGTCAACTTGAATTATCAAATTTGTTCCAGCAAAACGTTGTAGAACTGCTGCCCTTAACTTCAAAAGTCTTCCATCACAGCAATTACCCAAAACTTTAGTCAAGCCCTAAATTAACAAATAAACTTGTAAATTACTATAATCGTGCTCTAATAAGAATTTTACTATATCAAGATTAAACCTAGAGCAAAAATCATCAAAGCTAGGAAATTTCCTCAATAGAATGAGACAAAACATGACAATTCAATCCTAAAATGTTAGCCTATAACTCTTATTTTAAGAGTTATCAAACCCCAAAGGAGCAATTAATTAGGCGAGGTCAGAATCACTTACCATTGGCGAGCCAAACACCTCATTCGAGATAGCATTGTAAGAAGGGGAATGGGAGCACGACCATCGAGCAATGCATGGGATGGCATTGTCACTCTTCTTGTTCGCAACACGCCTGGCAAGGGTCGAAGCAGTCTCGTACGCTTATACCTATGTACAAAAACCAACTATTAAACAACTATAGTGAACTATACAACAACTATATATAGTAGGTGTCACGTCATGTCAAATTAGTCAATGTTTGTTTAATTAGTATGTTCAAAAAACTTTGTTTGCCGATTGTGTTCTAAACAATTTTATACTTTTTAGAAAAGAAAAATGAAATAAAACATATTCAAATAATTGTGTTTAAAAAAAATGTTTGTTCTGTTTTGGTTCTCACAAAACTTTTTTAAAAATAAATAAGTTGTTTTTTGTTTCAAAATCACGAGTTAGAAAAGAGTGGTTTTGATACGCACAATAACACTGACATTTATATTTACAAACCATTCACGCACAATTTTTTAAAAATAATTTCGGACTTAAAAATGAAAAAAAAAATAGTTTGAAACTATTTCATCGTACATGCTCGTACCTATAAAAAAAAAGTTCCAAGCCATCTTTTAGCATTCAAACTAATTTTAGATTTCCTTTGTTATACATTCAACATTGCATCTACTTCAACTTCAAAGTTAGAGGACGGCTCCAATTGTTCTTCATTTCCAATGTTTTTTTTTTTTGGGAGAAAAAAATCAATTTTGACCATTAAACTTTCAATTTCATCAAATTACACCTTAAACTTAGATAAGTATTGCAATCTTAACCTCAAACTTTAAAAAGTATTACAATTTTAACCTTCTAATAAGTTATCGTTCCAAATATCGTTAAAAGAAGTTTTTTCGTATGCATTCAATGAACTATAAAACATATGTACAATATGAAATTGATAAAATTTTAGAGAAAAACGACATTAGAGCTAAAATTTTTGTTGAAATTTATGAATTTCGAAAAAGTTATTTAATAGTTAATTTGTGCATTGGTCAAATTTATTTTTATGCAAAACTTTATTTTATTGAAAATAATGAGTTTATGAAGATTTTTACATTGTTTTTTGTTAAAATTAGTGAGCGAATTAGAGAAAATTGAACTGATGAAAAAAATTGCAACACTTATTTAATTTTAGAGTCCAATTTAATAAAATTGAAAGTTTAGGGTCCAAATTGATACGTCAAGTTTAGGGTAATTTTTTTTTCTAAAAAAAAAAAAAGAGAGTTCAATCTTCACAACCCAACTTTCCTTCTATGATATATAGCAAGAAGCCCATGAGGGTTTCAAAAAGACAAAGGTTTGTAATAGAAGGAGAGAATGCAATATTGAAGCCCATGGGCTTAGGCCTTTTTTTCATTTGAATATTTTTCAGAATGGCCGTGCATATTTGGCTCTTCCGTCTAGTTTCTCAAAAAGTTGGGCTTTCTTGATGCATTTTTTTTTGTTGAATAAATTAAATTAATTTTTTTTTTAATTTATAGACTTCTATATCTTGTTTATGGAGCTATGTTCGAATTGACTTATTAGATAAATTTTTAACTATTCATTGCAACATTTCTTTAATAGTGCAAACTACCTTACTATTAAAAAATAAGCAAGTTTTAAAATTGTGATATAGTACTTGGTGTGAAAGGATATAAATGAATTTTTGAAAAAATATTTAGGGTAAATCATAAAAGTGAAATGCACTGTGTATTTAGTAAAAGTGAAATGCAACGTATTTAAAATAATTAATATTGATTGACCTAATATAGTAAAGTATCAAATATTAATATCTTGAACTCAAAAAATATATATATTAATATTTTCTTTGATAGGTAGTAAGTCAGACTTCGTTATACTGTAATATAATATTATAGTGTTACACTCGAGCCTATGCTAAAATTGAGCTCAAACAATTTATTAAGTTGCTAGCTTAATAAATCAAATGTTTTTTTTTCTATTTTTTTTTTTCAAAATTAAATAAATAATGCATAACATGGTTTTTTTAAGCTCAACAACATATGGGGTGGTGGTGATATAATATCTTAATCAGTTGAACTATAGTTCAAACATATTAAATTATCAAAGAATAAAAGGCAAATGGGACGGGGACAAGAACAAGAAATATATTATTTTGTCATCGTCCTCACTTAGCTCATGATTTTTTTTCTCCCACCCATGACTCACTCCCTATTTTCTGCCTAAATGAGGATTCCCTACCTCTCTAGGGACGCGTTCTCAAGAAGAACAATGACACTCCTATTAACATGGGCTTGTATATGGACAATAGGTGTAGGCTATGTTATATTGCAATGCTCTTTCGTAGGTTAGTTTCAAATTAATGATTAATATTCTCTTTATGGATTTTTTTAGAGATATTAGTCATCTTAAATGGTCTTAAGAGAAATTATTTTATTGTTAATTAAAATTTAAGTACTTCATTCTTTTTATTTTTTTAAGTGGGTTGCATTTTTTTAACCCTAGATAAAAATTCAATAACCATTTAAAATAATCATAATAATAATAATAAAAGTTAGATATTAAAGTAGGTTTCAAAGCTCATGGAGGTTTAATTTTCCACCCTACCCATATACCTACCAACAAAAATATTAATTGTATTGGGAAGTATTTGATTTAAAGTTCAATACAAACTCAACTTCCTAACTTACTTTTCATTTACACCCAAAAAAAACCTTTAAAAGTAGTACAATAATTTCAAATGCAAAATGTTTTTTTTTTTTTTTTTTGAGTTTAACAACATTTGGACATGGAAGGATTCAAACCTCTGATCTCTTGGTCGAAAGTATATGTCAATTACTGTATTCAACTGCAAAATTAAGCCTTCAAGATTGACAATAATAATTAATTCAACTATCATACTCATTTATTTATATAATCATTATATTTTATTTTACGGAATTCACCATTATTTATTTATTTTTATTATTATTTTTGAGCTAACCGACTTCACCAATAATTAATTAACATTTTTCAAAATATTAATATTGATTTTACATGGTAAATAACAACATACAAGTAAGGAGATTAAAATCAACAAGAGCACAGCTCAACTGACATAAAATATGTGTTTATGACCAAAAGGTCATGAGTTTGAATCCTCCATAACTCAAAAAAAAAAAAAGTAAGAGGGTTAAAATATCTATCTATACGTCAATATTTAAATAATTCTTACTTTTTATGAGTTTTTAAAAAATTATTTATTATTTCTTTTATAGTTTGACATTATTGTTTTTTTTTTCTTTTCCTCCACGTTTTCTTGACCTTGGAACCTAAAGAATTCCAACTTTTCCTACAAGTTAGAGAAGATGTAAGAAATTTGATCAAAAAAAAAAAAAAAAGAGAGAGAGAGAAGATGTAAGAAATAGAAATATAATATTTGGGAATTTTTCCAACTCATTTTTAAATATTCCCTTCATTGTCTATGGCCCACATCATAAATTTCTTTGAACTCTTTCTTCTAATTTGTCAATGTAACGCATGCCATTTTTTGAAGGAGATATGCAACTTTAATTTTGCAACTTTGGTTTAGTATAAATTTTTTTAAAAGTAAATTATAGAGTAAAGAGAATCAATAATGACAACAATAGTTTTGAAAAAAAATTGATCTTTAATTTAGTTTATTTTAAAACTTTCTTTCCTAGAGTAAAACTAATATTCCAAATTAATATAATTCTCAAAAAATGCCTGAAATTATGTAAAAAATTTATAGAGAGAATTAAAGTTTGATTTTTTAGAACTTAAAAAAAATTATAGACTTAATTTTTCTTTTTTATTAGAATAACTCCCATTGTTTAAGTTTTAGATCATGATTCCTGTCAATTTAAAATAAAAAAAATAAATATTTATGGTAGAAAAAATAAATTTGAATTCTTTTAGTAGTATACATCAACTTGGATATAACTCAAGTAATAAGAAAAAGTAACCTTTCTTAAATTAAAAGATTTAAATCCTCAAAATTTGAATTGCAGTATAAGAAAACACACCTATGTCGTTTTTAAGGAAAAAAAAATAAAAGACAATAAGCACAATCAAATGTGACCATATACAATGTATGAAAGTTGGTGAGTTCAACCAAATAAAGCACATGGTAGTCAACTTGTGGGATGGGAAATTAATGAAATATAAAGAGGACTTGGGAAATAAATATGGCCAAACAGCTTATTGTTTTACTTTGTCAAAGAAAGCACATGACTTTGATTACTTTGCAATCTCCCTCTCTCACTCAATATTTTTTATCTTAAAATCAGGCAAAAACTAAAACCATCAAATATTTTCTTAAGAAATATGAAATTCATTATAGAGAAATGACGAGAAAACAAGCTTAATTTTCAAAAATCAAAAATCTAAAACCAAATGGTTATCAAACGGGGGCCTAAGATGTTTTATATCGAATGTCAATTTAAGCATAACTCAACTGGTTAAGACATATACCTTCGACCGAGAGGTCCAAGATTCAAATCTCCCTTCCCACATATTGTTGACTTTTGAAAACTCATATTATGAACTTGAATAAATTGTGAAATTAATATCCTTCTAAATCTAAAATTATATCTAGTTCTCTCGCAGTTGAACAATTATTTAAAGAGAAAAACAATGACGATCTAAAAATAAATAGATTATTTTGCCAACATAAGCATAGTGTAGTTGTAAAGACACACGTCTAAATAAGATATAATATTCTAAATAGAGAATTAAAAAACAATCATTTTATGGAAACCAAGTTAAAAGAAATTAACCAAAAAAAATCAACTAAAATGTCCATAAATTTGACCAACAAAACATTGAAAGCCAACAAGTAAAAACGATCAAGTGAGTATAGTTCGATAATTAACATGTATTTTTTTTAAGGTCGGATGTTCAAATTTCTATAACCTCACAATTGCTGTACTAAAAAAAAATAATAAAAAATTAGAAATTGAGCAATACCAAGATACGAAAATATTCAATCCCAACGAAAAAAATATGCTCAAATACAACCATAAAAATTAGGGCCCACAAAAATTGTCTTTCCTATCTTAAAGACGTTCACAGCTTCTCCAATATATATATATTTAAGTATTAATTGAAAGATTCAACCAAAACAAAATTCCAAATTAAAACCCTGATCTATTTTTTTAGAATATAAAACAAATATGAAGAAATTCAAACTTTTGAAAATGATGGATGCCTTAATCATATAATTGAATAGGTGAAAAACTATATTTCATTAATTATTGTTGTTTCTCGTGGGCATCTTCTTATGGTAAAGAACATCATTAGTAGTACATCAGATGGATTAATCAAACTTAAATGTTCTATTAATCAAACTTAACTTGGACTTAAACACAAATATGAGAGTTCATATACTAAGCTTGTTATTTAACCTAAAATATATCTATTTATAGTTCGAAGTTTTAATTTTATCGAAAATTGCACATCAAGCCAACATCAACATAGCTTATTTGGCATAAAACATGTATTATTGATCAAGAGATCAGAGGTTCGAATCACCCACACCACATATTGTAAAAAAAAGTCGAATTGCACATTAGACTTAGATTTTTATTTATTTTTTATTTTCTGTTGAAAGATCCCATTAAACTTAGATAAATGTTATTATATTCACCTTAAATTTGAATAAATATTGCAATTTGTAATCTCTAAGATACTTGCTGGATAAACCATTAAAAAAATATCTTTTTGAATTATAAAATATATATTTGGTATATAATTGTTGAGAATTTAGAAAAGAGTAATACCAAAGTTGAATTTGTTGCGAAAATTTGTTTTGAGATATTTGTTCAATAATTGATCTTGTGCATTAATCGATTTAATTTTGTGTCATACTTAATTTTTTTAATTAATGAGTTTTTGGAAATTTATGCTTCCATTTCGTTGACATTAGTATAATGAATTTAGCATACTAAAAAATAAAAATTGTAACATATGTCTAAGTCTAAGTTGAGCTTGATTAGTAGAAAATTTAGGGTGAAAATTGATACAAATTTGAATTTTCCCCCATTTATTTCATCTGATGTACTACTGATAATAATGTTCTTTACTATAAGATGCCCACGTGAAACAGCAATAATGAATGAAATATGGTTTTTCACCTATTCAATTATATGATTAAGGCATCCATCACTTTCAAAAGTTTGAATTTCTTCATATTTGTGTTATATTCTAAAAAAATTAGATAAGGGTTTTAATTTGAAATTTTATTTTGGTTGAAACTTTCAATTAATACTTAAAAAAAAAAAAGAAAAAAAAATCATTTTTGACCCCAAACTTGGCATGTTATATTAATTTTAACCATAAACTTTCAATTTCATCAATTTAAACCTTAAACTTAGTAGATTATATTAATTTTAACCCTAAAATTTCAATTTCACCAATTTAAACCTCAAACTTGGCAAATTGTATCAATTTTCCCACCCTGAACTTTCAATTTCATCAATTTTAACCTCAAACTTGAATAAATGTATCAATTTATACCTTGGTTAAGTTTCTATTTCAATCTCCATTAGAAAGGTTTCCCACACATGTTTAAAGTCATGTGTTGCCCTATAACAAATACATATTTGTTATTTTTTTTTTTTTAAAAAAAATTGCTGAAAAGAATTGGAGTAGACTCGCCATAATGTTTTTCGATTTTACAGCATTACTTGTTTTCCCTTTTATTTTCTCAGATTCTGCTACTTTTTTCATTTCATTAATTGAGAGTTTTTTAATTTTAAGGCAGGATTCTACTCAATCCATCAGCTTTTAGTAGAAACAAAGCTTATTTGCATCATATTTCTCTTCAATGGAGTACTCCTACTCTTGAATCGGTCGCCAATATTGATTTTTTTTTAAAATTTCTTGTCGCCCTCGAGCTCGATTTGTCTTCCATTTGCCACAACGAACGTTGGGCTTTCGGAATCGCCCTCGTCAAAATATTTGTCCCCTTTCTCTCGCCAGCATCGATGCCACTTTAATCTTCCGTAAGACTGTTGACAGGGCCAATAAGGGTCGGCTACGACCAGTTCATTGTGTTCATAGGTGTCACTTCGTCCATCACCGCTTTCCTTGTTCTCTCATGCATTTTAGTCGAGCTTAAACTTCTCACCACCGAAGTTGACGAAACCACCATGGTCATCGCCACTTTCAATTATGTCACCACCTAGATCTTCTTCACATTCGTCATCGCTAGTATCGACACCAAAGGCGAGGGGAACACAAGAGTCCATTTGTTTTCGTGTGGGTCCTACTTTCAAAAGTTAAGTTCGTGGTTTTCATGATGGTGGTGACCTGATTGGAATAATTTAATTATTTTGTTTGGTAATTAAAAAAAAAACAAATAAGTATATATCATAGAGCAACAAGTGGCTTTGGACATGTGTGAGAAACCTTTCTAACAGTGATTGAAAAGGAAGCTTAATCGAGAGTGTAAATTGATACATTTATTCAAGTTTAAGGTTTAAATTGATGAACTTGAAAGTTTAGGTTTAAAATTGATATAATATGCCAAGTTTAAGGTTAAAATTGATGAAATTAAAAGTTCAGAGTTAAAATTGATACAATCTGCCAAGTTTGAGATTAAAATTGATGAAATTGAAAGTTCATGGTTAAAATTGATACAACCTATCAAGTTTATGGTCAAAATTGATTTTTTCCCAAAAACAATTATTTTGGAGAACATGTGAACGTCTTTAAGATCAGACAAGACAATTTTTGTGGGTCATAATGTTTATGGTCGTATTTAGGCATATTTTTTTCGTTGGGATTGAATATTTTGGTATCTCTCAATTTCTGAATTTTTAGCTTCTTTTTTTAGTACAACAAATGTGAGATTATAGAAATTTGAACCACCAATCTCGAAGGAGGAAGTACATGCTAATTACTTTTAAGTTATGCTCACTTTGACCTTTTTACTTGCTTGTTGACTTTCAATGTTTTGTTGGTCAAATTTATGGACATTTTAGTTGATTTTTTGGTTAATTTCTTTTAACTTAGTTTCTATAAAATGATTATTTTTTAATTCTCTATTTAGAATATTACATCCTATTTAGACATGTCGTTGCACTATGCTTATGTTTGACAAAATAATTTATTTATTTTTACTCAGTTTTAAAAAATGGTGTATTAAATTTACAATTTATTTAAGTCCAAAATGTAGTTTCACCTATTAGTATATGTCCAATTGGTCACTACATAATTTAAAGAATATTTTGCTCGTCTTTGTTTTTCACCAACTTGAGGGTAAAAATTAATTTTTAAAATAATAAATTTATCCGAGATTGAAGTGGAGCCGTTAGATTTGGGACCCACTAAAACACTCATCGTACAGAAAGCATTCTCCCATGATGTCGATACAGCGTGCGTTGTCTACCTTCCACGTCACTTACTTTGATAGAAAGAATCGACAAAACAATCGATTTTGTTTCAATTTTTTAAAATTGTGTTTTTGTTTCTATTTGGTTTAAATAGTTTTAAAAAGCACGGATGATTTAATTCCATTTTTTATGAACTAAAAAAAATCCATTTCTGATTTGGTTGTTAGGAGAATTCAATCGAAAGATTTGTTTTATTTTTTTTTTTTTAATTATGATCGAAAATGAAAAATCAAATAGCAAAATGAAAAACCCAATCGAAAATACCATATAAATTTCATTGTAATGAGAAGACAGAATCCAAATCCAAAAAATTCAAATGATCCGTCGCTTTTTTTTTTTTTTTTTATTTAGCTTATAAAAATTCCATCAAATTATAAATTTAATGGCTATTATTTGAGGATTATATCTTAAAGAGTTTCATTTACCGTCATAAACCTTAAATTATAATTTTATTTAATTTGTATTGTTAATGTCATTAATGAAATTCTCCTAAAACGATACATTAGATAAATATTTAGTTTATAAAAATCGAGTCCAAAAATATAAATTTAGTCTCTTGAAGAGTATATGTATTCACTTTGTAAAATTTAAATTTTTTTAACTATGCTCATCAACTTTAAACTATTATTTAATTTAATCCATGTTATAAACATTACTAATGAAATGTTCACACGAGATTTCGACAAGAAAATTTAGCACGTGTAAATCACTTGTATTGTATTAATTTCAGTATAGTGAGTACAATCTCTAGTATTTGATCATCTGATTCTCTCTCATGCTTGTATATTTTGCTCGAGGGCTAAATAGCTTGTTCTCGAGGTTGAAACTTCAATGGATTCTTGGAGTGTTCTTGATATCCGTGACGTGTTCTTCGTTCAAATAGTGTTTGATCTTTAGGAGCTTATGGAGTCTTCTGAGCTTTGTTTCTGAATTCTCTTTGAGCTTCTTTAGTTCTGAATTCTCTTTAAGCTTCTTCAGTTCTGAACCCTTCAAATGAAGGAGGAAGCTCTCTATTTATAGAGTTCCTCAAGGCCTCCAAGTGGGCTTGGGCTTGTTGGACTGAGCCCAATTGATTTTGGGCCAACCCTTTTGATTGGACCTGGTTGACGTTGAGCCACCTTTTTGAATTGGGCTTGGTTGACTTTGAGCTAGCCCTTTTGGACTGGGCTTAGTTGACTTTGAGTCTGACCTTTTGGACTGGGCTAGGACTTTGCTTATTAGGACCTTCAATTAGGGCTTTTGTCTTCCTATTTTCAAATAACTCAATTGTGTACTTGGATTTACCATAATTTAATTTAGGAATATTTGTAAATTTAATTAATCCCTAATTAAATATAATTTCGTCATCAATGTTAGGTAATGACGTGACAATTTTGGGTTGGTCGAAATTTCTATTCCAACAATTTAGTTTATAAAAATCTAGTCTAAATATAAATTTAGTCTCTATGTTTTGAAGATTATATGTATTCATTTTGTAAAATTTAAAATTTTTTAACTATGCTCATCAACTTTAAACTATTCTTTAATTTAATCCATGTTATAAACATTACTATTGAAATGTTCATCAAATAAAATTTGAGTTAGATCCTATGATAAATGATTTAATAGACTAATGAACATATCATGTCAATATTTTATTAACATTGTAGCATGAGACTAAATAGAAATATAATTCAAATTCCAATAATGCAATAACAAATTTATAAAGTTTAAAAACTAAATAGTCATAGTAGACTAAATTCACAATTTAAATATATATTTATGGTAACACCTTGTAATTTTTTTTTTTTGTCAACCTAAGCATAGTGCTCAATCGATTAAGGTATATATATGTTTGATTGAGAGGTTAAATGTTCGAATCTCCTACTCCTCATATTGTTGAACTCAAGAGAGAAAAAAACTTTGTAATTTTTTAAAATTAGTTATATAAAACATAAAAATGTGCAATAATTTGGTTTGAAAACAAAAAACAGCTGCTTCAATTTGCAAATCTTGACAACTAAGACTCTCATGGCAGCTAAGATGAATCTCTATCTAGGAAAAATAAAATGTTACTTTCAATCTACTTTCATTCACATGGAAGCATAAACCAAAGGAGAGCAAATAGCCAAGGCAGCTGCCACAACTTGTGGAATTTTTTGCTATGACTTTCCAAAGGTCGGGACAAGGAATGAGAATGAGAAATGAGAATCGAGACAAGGACAAGAATGGAGATGGAGATGGAGATGGGAGAATTTTCTAACATGTAGTTCGTGAAAATTTTGTTTTTTGATTTGATTCTAATTTCAAATCTTTATATGATTTTTACTTGAAATGGATGTGTGTTCAAGTACATTTATATGAATTTTGAAAATGAGAAATGTGAATGGAATAAGCATACGGTAAATTAAAGTGATTTTGACTTATTTTGAAAAAAATCAAAAGTATTTAGAAACGTTTTGTGAAAAAATTTAGTAGGAAAATGCTTTTGATTCAAATATTTGACTGGAGTGTACTTCGAAAACATTTTTAAAAGTATAGAATCAAACATTAAAAATTTAGTTGCACTCCCAAGCATATTCTAAAATGGGAGGGCATTGCGCGTAATTTGCTTATAAAAATTAAAACAAAGATTAAATAAAAACCTCATAATTAAACAAAGGATTTCACCATTTCAGTAAGAAAATTGTATTGGGGCCCGTGGAGAAGGTTTTTTTTTCCTCTAAAATATTATATTACAGATATGAGGAGAAAATTAAACTTTTAATCTATAAATAAGAAGTATTAGTATTTAATTACTCGAATAAGGCTCAAATGGACAAAAAAAAAAAAAATATATATATATATATATATATATATATATATATATATTTAGTAAATAATATTTTAGAGGTTACTTTCAGCACATGGAAGCACATTAGGCCAAAGCAGCCAGAGAAGATGCCTAGAAATTGCCTTTTTTTTTTTTTTTTAAAACTTTTTTTTTTCATTGGATAGAAGCTTTACAAAGCAAGAAAATGAAAGCATGAATGGAGAGATTTTAACAAATATATGCCCACAGCTCTTGAGATGATATTGTTTTCATTTTTTTTTTGAAAAAAAAAACTTCATTTTTATTTGCTTTTATCATAATAGGAGCATTAAAAAAAAAACTAAAGTTCTTTCCTAAAAAAAAAACTAAACTAAAGTTCGAAAATGCAAATAACATAATAAAATCAGTATATTCTGTCTATAGCATTTCATATTTAAATTTACAAAATTAACCAGATATTAAAAAAAACGTAAACAAATCACGAAATACGAAAACATAAATAAACCATTATCTTAAAAAAAAATACACTATATGTCAACTTGAATATTGCTCAACTAGTTAAACTAAGACGTATATCATCAATCAAAATGTCAAAGGCTCGAATCATTTACTCTCACATGTTATTGAACTAAAAAAATATATATAGCATGTCGTTTGATTTTAAAATTTTAATTTAATTTTTATTGTTAGATTAAATTTCACTAATTGTCCTTATTCATTGTTGTAACGAGTATGTGACATGGTTGTTTGTTACCAATATGGCCGTATGATTTTGGCCGGCATGTTAGAATTTTGTTTAAAGTTGGGTAAATATAGAGGAAAAAAGTAGATTATTCCGATAAAAGATTGTTTAATGACGTGTGGGAGTTAACTTAATTATAGAATTAAGTTGGAAACTTAAATTCTATAGAAATCAAATTGAAGTTTTAAAAATATTAAAGATCAAATTCATGCTAAGTTGAGTCAAAACATATGATAAAATTAAAACCATTAACTTGAATAATTTAAAGTTGGATTCTTTTTTCTTTTATTTATCTTTTTCCCTACTATAATAATTTAAAGTTGGACTTCCCTTTTCTTTTATTTATCCCTTCCCTTTCTATCCACACGTGGTGTTAATGGGTGCCTTTCTTCTCTTTCACGTTTGGCATTTAGGACTAGGCTGCAATTTTGCCTTTTCGCAGTTTCAAAAAAAAAAAAAAAAAAAAAGGCCTTTTCTTTTGCCTCTTTTTTTTTTTTTTTTTTGATAACTTTATTTCTCTTTTACATCTCAACTAAAAATATTATAAGAAAAAATGGTTTAATATATAATTTAAGCTAAATTATCAAAGAATATCACTGAATTTTGTACTTTGTTTTAAAAATACACTGAACTTTTAAAAGTTTCATTAATACTTTTAAACTTTCGAAAAAAGTTCAAAAATACTCTTATCGTTAGTTTTGGATGGAAATTGTTAGTACTTTGTTTCAAAAATACTCATGAACTTTCAAAAGTTTCATTAATACCCTTAAACTTAAAAAAAAAAAGTTAAAAAATACTCTTAAACTTTTTTTAAAAGTTCAAAAATATCCTTAAACTTTTAAAAAATGTTAAAAAATACTCTTACCGTTAGTATATGGACAGAAATTGTTAGTATCTTATTTTAAAATACACCTAAACTTTTAAAAGTTGTATCAATACCTTTAACCTTTAAAAAAAAGTTAAAAAAATGCCCTTACCGTTAGTATATGTATGAAAAACATTTATGCACGCCTCATTACCTCCCTCTTCCATTTCTTCTCTCTCTTGATTTATTTCAATCTATGGCTAACACTTCTCAATTTTTCCTCTTTTTTTTTTTTCCCTTTCTTTCTCAATACCCTATTTACTCTCTTCTTTCATTTTTCAATCTCTAAAACTACCCTCTTCAATCAAGGTATATAGACTATAGCAAGAAGAAAGGAGAAAATTGAACTATCAAGGGACCATAGGACTTAAATGCTTTAACAAGGTTGTACGTTAGTAATTTGAGTTAGTATGTTTTAGTTTAATACACAAAAAGAGAGACATGTTGAGAATTTGGGTCATAATTTGAGGACGTCTAGTGGGAGGGAAAAAAAACATATGTATTACCAAATTTGTAGATGATGAAGATTTTATTAATTCGTTTTGAAGTTCAAATTAGTCTATTTGTTGTGGTCAGTTAGGAAAGTTCCTTATGATTGATAATTGGACAAATGAAAAAAAAAATTGAGGGTATCTATATGAAGAAAAAAAACGAGGGTATCTATATGAGTTGTTTTCAAATTGGTTCTTTTCTAACTCAAAATAACTTCAAAGACATTAACCATTTGAGTGTTGAAATTTCTTATATTGATGTTTGGGCATGCTTAGAAATGAGAGAGAGCTCTTTCTGTTTATTTAAAGTAATAATATTTAAGAATATAGGAGAAATGAGAGAAGTTTTAGAGATTGAAAAATAGAAGAAAAGAGTAAGAGGGTATTGAAAAAGAAAGAAAAAATATAGAAGTGTTAAGCCATAGATTGAAGCATATAAGGAGAAAGAGGAAATAGAAGAGGGAAGTAATAAGATTTAGATAAACCGTTTTCGTCCATATACTAATAGTAAGAGCATGTTTTTAACATTTTTTTTTAAGGTAAAGGGAATTAATGTGAAAGTTCAAATGTATTTTTAAAATGAGGTACTAACGATTTCTGTCCATATATTAACAATAAGAGTATTTTTGAATTTTTTTTTTTTTAAAGTTTAAGGATATTAGTGAAACTTTAGAAAGTTTAGGGGTATTTTTGAAACAAAATACTAACAATTTTCATCCAAAACTAACTGTAAGAGTATTTTTGAATTTTTTTTTTTAAGTTAAAGGATTAATGAAACTTTTGAAAGTTCGAGTATTTTAAAAACAAAGTACAAAGTTCATAGATATTTTCTATAATTTAGCCTATAATTTATATTTCAATCTCCTCTCCATTGTTTTCCAGGTTTGAACGTCCTTTCAATATTTGGAGATCTTTTTCAGAATTATATTTTAACATTGATATAGACCTAGGATTCGCCAAGAAAGACAGCTGATACTTGATCACTTAAATCCAGTTTATTATTTAAAAAAAAAAAACCAAAACAACAAAATTTATTTCATGTGATCTTGTTTACTTAAAAATAAAATGAATGAAATTAATTGGTAGGATCCACTCAAATTTTGGGAATTTCACAATTTTCATATTAAAAGACTTCATCAATCTCATTTTATTCTTAAATGAGTTGGAGATACAACTTTTTTTATTAATTACTTTGTAGTTTGTACCCTTTTTCTTTTAAGTGTGTATAACTCACAATTTGACGTCTATAAAAATAATATTTTATATGACGTCAATAAATTTTACATTAAAATTTCACTTCACTTTTACTTGATCTAAAATCAAATTAGCCATAATCATTGAAACAACATTTGGTAGGTATCTTCACAAGTCATTTCATTTAATGTTCAATTTTAAAATATATATCAATTCAATTTGGATCATATCTCGTTCTTCTCAACATCTTATTTGTACGATCATAAATAGCTTCACGAGACCACTCAAATTAATTGCAAGTTGGAAATTTATGCAACATTGAACCATTAAATAATAATAAAAAAAAAACTAGTACAAATTGTGAATTGTGAACACACATAACAAGCACACATGCATCAAATTTAAGCTTTATCCAACAATTGCACGACCAAAAATCTTCCATTGAGATATTTTTCATCGATGATGTCATAAATATGTATTTTCTTTTAGTTAGGTGAGATACGAAATATATCATATGCGATAAATGATAATATTTTGTTGTATGAGCATTTAATTGAAACATGTAGGGGCGGATCCACAGTAAGTCCAGAGACTCGAGCTCCTCCCAATTTAAAAATATTTTTATATTAGTATATTTGAGTTCATCTCAAATAACAAAAAATAATTTTTAGCATAATGTTAATAAGGCCCAGCCCCTCCCCCCAACTATTGTGTTCAAACCCTGTGGAGTGTGATATTTTTGTTTTGTTTTTTTTCCCTTTTTGTTCTTTTCGTTCTTTGCTCTTCTTTCTTTTTTTCCCGTTTTACCCTTTTTTTTTCCTTTTGGTTTTCCGATTGCCATGAGCATTTTTTTTCTTTTAACGTTTTTTTTTTAAACCTTTTATAGATTTCAATGTATTATTATCTTTTATTTATATTATGATTAAAAATATTTTCAATTTTTTGTAAATTACTTTTAAGAAATTAATTCAATAAAAATAATAATTTTAATAAGACAAAAAATTATACTTATTGTTTCAAATTTTATACTCTTCCTTGTATATTTATATAAAAATGTTAAAAAAAATACTTTTAATCCTTGAACTTTGATGAAAGTAATAATTTAGTCCATAAATTTTAATTTATAACAATTAAGTGCTTGTACTTTCAATTTTGCAACAATTTAGCCCATGAACTTTCGTATGTAACGATGTAATTTTTGTAATTTAAAATGTGTAACAATTAAGTCCCTATCGTGAAAAATATTGTTAAGATTTAGTGAGATTGATTACATATGTAGAATGATAACCTTATTAGGAACCAAATTTGTTTATAAACAACAAAGACTAAGTCATTACATAATAAAATAATTGACACTTAATTTTGATAGAATCTCTCACAGTAAGGTTAAATTGTTATAAATTTTAAACTATATGAACTAAATTGTTACAAATTTCAAAGTACATGAACTAAATTGCTATAATCCATAGTTCGATGACTAAATTGTTACTTTTATGAAAGTCTAAAAACCAAAAGTATTTTTAACCTATAAAAAATTAGTTATATTTTTTATTGGACAAACTAACATCAAAATGTATCAAGCCCTCCTAACACAAAGTTCTGAATCCGCCACTGAAAACATGGTCTATTATATTTTTAAATAGTATCTAAGAGCCAAGTCAATACTTAATATTCACAAAATGCTAGCTCATGTAAAATAAAGTTTTTAAATTTCACACCATCGTTTCATTATTGATTTATTGTTGAATAGTCACTATATATATATATATATATATATATATATATATATATATATATATATATGTGAAAATTTTAAAATATTTGAGACTAAATTAAACAATGATGGTATATTTTAAACACCAAATGATGTATTTAACTGGAAAAAAAAAAAAAAAGAAGTTGGATGACAAATTTACATGCTTGAAGTAAGTGAAAAAATAAATCAGTTTTGAAATGAACGTTTTAATTAATGTCATGTCTCTGTCTCTTACTTTTTAAGAGACTGTTTGGGGTAAGGAGTTGTAGGGAATAAGAGTTAGTACGTTTGAAGAATTTGGAAGCATGTGATTGAGGTGCAGAGTTATTTAGTCTGGAGTTAAGAAATCTGTATTTTGGATAATAAGTTGTTTAATATGGTCTTCTGAAGTCTATGTTTGAAGTGTAGATTTGTTAAACTTGAGGTTTTGAAGTTTGAGTTGATTTTAGATTTTTTTGTCCAGTTTTTTTAAAGATTTTTTCAAACTTTTATTATTAAGAATTTGTTCCCATTAAGTCTAAGATTGAAATTTTTTGTTTTTATTAATTTATGTATATTTTACAAATTTCTTTAAAAAAAAAAATTTGAACAAAATATCTCATATTATTTTTTCAATATCTCTCACATTAATTATTTATTTGTCTTTGATAGTTTAAAAAAAATGAGTATTACAATAATTTTTTTTTTAAATATTGTATGTGATTTGAAAAGATTTCAATTCATTAATTTAAAGAGATTCAAATAAACTTCAAATTTTTTTTTTAATGTTTTTATCATCTTAATTCTAGAAATAATATAGATTTATTCTCGCCAATCCTAAAATTGAGATTTTAAATTATATTAATTTTTTGAATATTTTACAATTCTTGTAAAGGCTTGTTTTCGTCAATTTTAAATTTTTAATTTAAGATTTGTTTTTTAAGCTTAATAAAAGTTATAATATTTTTTTTTGCATAATTTAAGATGTTATTTTTCTAACTAATCAATGTAATGAAATACTAAAATTGGATTAATTTGAAAATAATATATATTCTTTAAAATTTTTAAATAATTAAATTAAAAATAAAATATCAAATATTTATGTTATTTTAAAATAATTACGTTCAAATTGACTATACATTTTTTAACCCCATTTAAAATGAATATCATACATACTTTTATTCAAAATACTATATATTTATGTTATTTTTGTAATAATTTTATTTTATTAAGTTTGGAAGGATAAATCGTTTATCTTTTTACTTTGAATATGATTAATTTGAAAATCAATTTTTTTTAATATGTTAACCTTTTTAAATACTAATTTGTTAAATTGTAATATAGGTTAGTTTAAAATATGTTTTCCTTATCTTCAAATCATAAAATTATGTATATTTTTAAGCTATTAATAAAAAAATAGGCTTAAAAAAATAAGATTGTTATTTGTTATAAGTAATTTTAGTTTAAACTTTTTTTTTAAATGTAGATAATGTGTGGAAGAATTGAGATACAGAGATTTTTATCAATTAAAAAAAATTGTTATGTAATACTATAACTTACATTAGGATTTCAATTTAAATAATAGTATCATATCTAAAATATTTTTATATAATTTATATTTTAAAACATAAAATGAAATAATAAAAAGAAAAATATATTTGTGAAAAAATTTATTAAAATTATAAGATAAAGATAAAAATATTTTTGTTAATAATTAGTTATATTTATTTAGTAATTAGTAATAATAATTAGAAAATTTATATAAAAAAATAAAGAAAATTTTGTAAATTAAGAAAATAAAAAAAAGTTATGCACAAAAAATGGAGATAAAAGAGAGAAGAGAGGAGAGAGATGTATGAGTGAGGTGAAGAAAATATGAGATAGGAAAGTTGTGGAGCCCACAGTAGGGAGTTGGAGTTGGAGTTAATAATTTGTGATGTTCACAATAGGGAGTTAGATGAAGAGATAATAAGTTTGTGGAGCCCACAATTGGAGTTAAAATATTTTTAGGCCAAACAAAGAGTTGAGAGAATTATTAACTCCTACTCCCCAACTCCTCAATTCAAATACCATCTAAGGGGGCGTTTGGAGCATCGTTTTGGAATCAGAACCCTTGGAATCAAAACCTTGGAGTGTTTGTTCTAGGGGTTTTGAAACCTTGAAAATCAGAAAATAGTGTTTAGGGTGCAGTGTTATGAAGTCTGAAAATAAAAAAACAATGTTTGGAGTGCGTTGTTCAAAACCATGGGGATGTGTTTCAAATTCATTGAATTTTGAACACAGTGGTACAAACAACGTTTTGGGTTTGGATTTCAAAACCATCCAAACCCAACACAGTGTTCCAAATGCCCCCTAAGTGTTTCAATAAAAGTTTAAAATCACTTTTTGTGTGGCTCCCTTAACTTTACAAGTTCAATTTTTTAGTTTTCATGTATCAAAAAAAAAAAAAGTTGTCAAATTCATTAAATGTATTTAGCCTCTATCACTTAAATAATACTGGAACGTCATATATAGATAATGGAGATGTTACATCATGTAGTTTAGTAGCTATAATTAAAATGTATATTAATAGAAGTCAAAGTGAGCATAGCTCAGCTAGTTAAACTTAAAATCTATATTTTCGACTAAAAGGTCAGAATTTTGAATCTCGACTTTCATATGTTGTTAAAATTAAAAAAAAAAAAAAGGTTAAAAATACTTTTGACCCCTGAACTTTCATGGAAACAATATTTTAGTCCTTAAATTTTAAGGTCTCATTTGTTTCATTGGTTTTGAGATGAGTTTTGGCAATGATATAAAAAATTCATATTTGTTTCATAGATGTTTACTTTTTAAAACCTAAGTAATTATTATCTAAGGATAAAAATATCCCATGAACTATGAGATTTTATTATCTTTCTTAGACGAATGAGACTTTTTTCGTTGGAAAATGAAGATGAGGGAGAAATATATTAATTTAAATTTTTTTAAATCATCATTTATTTATTAATTATCTAATATGAGTATTTTAATTAATTAAAATACTTGTTTAATTAAATTTAATAATTTAAATTATTTTTTTCATAAACAAAAGCTATATAACAATTTAATATATATTATTTTATTATGAGAGATAAAAAGTGGACATGAAATATTTGATGGCTATGATATGTTTATTATCTAATTAAATTAAAAATATATTAAGATCTATATGTTTATTTTACCTTCATTCTAAAAAGACAACTGCAAATTTTTATTGATAATTAAATGAAAATATATGTTGATTTAAAACTGTTTTAATATAAATTTAATGCTCGTTGATAAAAGTTCAAAGGTAAAAATAAAAGAGAAAGAAAAATTAAGTAGAAAATTCCTGGTTGAAACTTTTAGTTTTAAACACGATTGAATTTTAATACTTTTATTTGTATACCATGCATATAATAATTGTATAATTTTGATTTTATTTGGTTATAAGAAAAACAAACTTCCACTCAAATAAGATTTTTGACAATCTAGTCTATTTTTTTTTCTTAATTTTGATTAGTTCATAAACATATTACTTAAATCTCAATAACAAAACTTGCAAAATAAGCACACACATTTACTTCTCAGACATTAATTATCCTGCATATCTAAATACAAGCGTTTATTATCCTATATATTTAAATCTCATATATTTAATATTTATACCCATGAAACAATATATGCAGTCCAAAATGACTGTAATTTGTAATAATTTAGTTTATGTACTTTGAAATTTGTAACAATTTAGTCATTGTACTTTGAATTTTGTAATAATTTAATCATTACTGCGAAAAATCTTATCAAAATTAAGTATCGATTTTTATTATGTGTTCTTTTATTTTCAACTCTTATTTTATTATTATTTGAATTTCTTGATTAGAGTATGCCAATATAACAACTAAGTATTTGTAATTTATAAACACTCTTGGTCCTCAATCAATTTATCAATCTGCATATGTGAGAAACTCAATTGAATCTTAACAATATCTTTCACAATATGAATCAAATCGTTATAAGATTTAAAATACAAGGACTCGATTATTATATATAAAAGTTCAAGAACAAAATTGTTACAAAATTGAAAATACAAGGACTAAGTAGTTATAAACTAATGTTTAAGGACTAAAATGTTATTCTTACCAAAGTTAAGAGACCAAAAGTATTTTTTAATAAAAAAAAATAATGGAAGTTAAAATATAATTTTTAAACATTAAATAACCAAAATGGAAAGTGAAAAAAGTTAAAAGGGACGAAATTTTAAAAATTTAAAGTAGCACATACTAAAATAAAAGTGGATAAAAGTTTAATGTTAAAAATAATATTTAAACTATTAATTAAATATTTAATAATCTAGTCATTATCAAAAAATAATAATAATATAGTCTTGTACCTTTTTTTTTAAAGATATTTAATAATAATTTAGTCTTGTGCCACTTGAAGCATAGAAGAAATAGTTAGATAATGATAGAATTTTTTCCAATCTTTTCAATTTTTAAATTGAACTGTATGTATGATTTGAAAGAGGGAGTGTTGTGGACACAAATATATGTGTAGCATAGCATTAGCTTAAGAGAATTAAGATTGATAGGACTAAATTATGATACAATAACAATGGTAATTTAATATTTAAGATATTTGATCAATTCAAATATTTCATTTTATCCTTAATGGAATATTTATGGGTTGAGTTAAGCTTGCAAACATTTTTTTTACCCAACCTATATGATCATATTTTAAATTTATCTAAGTTGATTATTTGACTAGATGATCATCCATTCGTCGACCTGACAAATTATTGTGATATGTAGGTTTATTTATTTATTTTGTTGTTGGTTGTGTAATAAAACAATAAAAATTGTAGCTCTTTGAAATATATAACCTATTTTCACATTTTAAATTGAAAGTAATAGTTTGATATCAAATTCTTATTTACACAAAAATTACACAATTATTGGAGAATATAAATTTTAAAAAACTTGTGGATTGATATGAAAATAAGATGGAAATATGCAAATGTAAACATAATAAAAGTAAAAATGTTGAGTAAGTCTAAGTTAAATGATATATTTGACTTTTCTCTTGTGTTGTTTTTACTTAGTCCTTAAATTTTTAAGAAGTCTTAAAAAGATTATAGACTTTGATCTTATCGTTAGTCATTGATATTAAAACTAGTTTCATTAAATGCAAAAGTAACCATTTAGAATAATTCAAAATATATAGACATAACTAGGTTGTGATTAGATATGATATTTTTTATGGGATGAACCACTTTTTTGGTTATTAAATTTCTACTTGTCTTGTTAATCTCTCAAATCCATTTAACTGTCTAGTTATATTCTAGTTTATCAATTAATATTAAGAACAAATATTAAAGATAAACATGATTTAGAGTATGAAAAATGTAGCTGATTTCTTTTTAAAATCAATACTAAAATAACATGATGTTCAAATTATACGAAATAAGCCATTTAACCTTCAATTTATTAAATTAAAAGACAACCCAAACAAACTTTAAGTTTTTTTTTTTTTTTTTTTGACATAGCATTATAATATGGTGTGAAAATTTAAACATCTGACAAATATGACTAGATGATCATGGACTTGTTCGAGTCGACCTGGATCAAGCATTTTAGCAACCTCAATTTTTGGCTTATAGATTTATACTTTGTTAAATATTTTAGTCTAGTTACAAATTTGGTCTCTATGGTTGAGTCAACTCTATCATTTAAAAAGTTATCAATTTAAGTTTCTATAGTTTGGACTTAGTTTTAATATGGTCCTTAAAGCTTTGGTTAAACTTCATAAATCATCCATAAATTCCGTCTTTTACCTACCAAAAATCTCACACTTTTTTGCATTTTTTTACTACGCCATAAACCTCAATGCAATAAAATAATAAAGTTAGCTAATGTAATGAAGAAAAAAACACACAACTAATCAAATAGAAAACATTTGTTCATTGCCACGTAAAAAATATACTCATAGTATTCAATATAGATAACAACAAATATACTAATATGCGAGTGTTTGACTAAACTACATAGACCAAAATAAAATCTTTAAGTTAAATAAGTACCGTCTATAAAGCTTTCAGGTTTGTGTCTAATAGATATTTGAAATTTAAAAGGTTTTTAACAAGTACACGAGCTTTCAATTTCTTGTCTAATGGGTCTCTAAAGTTTAAAAGCAATTAATAAAATTCATGAACTTTCAATTTTGTATCTATTCAACATTTTTTAAAATTCACATACTTATAAAAAAAAAATTGAAAAATCAAAGTTGCAGGGACACAAAATTCAATTGAAAAATCAATTTTGTGTTTAACACGTCCATAAATTTAAAAAATATCAAATATTACAGAGACCTATGAAACAAAAAAAGAAAAGAAAAGAAAAGAAGAGAAGAGAAAAGAAAAGAAGAACTCAGCAGACACTTTTAAACTTTAGAGTCGATTCAATACAAAATTATTGATTCAAAGATTGATATATAATGCATAACCTTCAAATTTTATAAACTAAATTTATAATTTAACAAAACTTTTAAAACTAGACCGATAAAACTATTATACCTAAATCATAAAATCTAAATTTATATCTTTGAATTTTGTCCATTGCTTAAAAAATACTTATATTCTTTCAAAAATTGCAATATTACCTTTGACATTTTATAAATGTTTCAAAACTATCACTAGAGAAGAAAAACTATTAGAATGTTGAAAAAAAGTTGACGTGTCTAAATGTCGTTTTTTCAAACTTAATCCAGACAATACATCTTAGTAATTGCCCATATAATTTTGAAATATTTATGAAAAATCAGTAATATTGCACGAGACACAATTAGAAGATATATACATATATAAAAGTGTCTAATAGGTCTCTGAACTTTCAATTTTATGTCTAATTGATCATAGTCAAATTTGAAAATTTTAAAAATTAATTAATCTAATAGATATAAATTTGAATTTTATATCTAATGAAACTCTAAAATTTTAATTTTATGTCTATTAGACCCGTGAATTTAAAAAAATTTAAAAGTTTAATGACTAAATTTATAATTTTAAAAGTTTAAAGACTAAATAGATAAAAACCTAAAAATTGAATGATTAAGGCCCCGTTTGATAACCATTTGGTTTTTAGTTTTTGGTTTTTGGTTTTTGATTTTCTGTTTTTGGTTTTCAGATTTTAAAAAACAAAAACTATACATGTTTGATAACTGTTTTTGATTTTCTGTTTTTTAAAAATAAAAAACCTAAAACATGTTTGGTAACTACTTTTGGTTTTTTGTTTTTAAAAAATTAAAAGAACATTTGATTACTGTTTTTAATTTTATATTTTTTATAAAAATAAAATCGAACTATTTTTACAATAATTTTCCATCAAATATACATAATTATAAAATTATATTTTTATTTTAAAATTTTGAAAATTTGTATTTTTTTAGTTCAACAACATTTGGGGTAGGGGGATTCGAACTCTGACCTCTTTGTCCAATGTATATGTCAATTACCGCTGAACTATGCTCACTTTAGCGAAAAATTGCATATTGAAAAAACAATATTAATGTTTTAAATCTATTGATTAGAATTACGGTCTAATTATTCAGTTGATTTTGTGTATTGTTTTTCTTAGTACAATAAATGTTGGGTAGAAATTCAAATCTCCAACCTCAAAGGAAAAAGTAGATATCTTATTCGTTAAGCTATGCTCATGTTACCAATTTTGTGTATAAATCAAATTTAATTTCGTGCAAATTTTTATCACACTTAGTTTTTTTTTATTTTTAAAATTAGTGTGTGAATTTTAAAAATTAAATGGATGATAAAAAGTGAGCACTTATTTAAGTTTAAGGTTCAATTTAATAAAAAATTGATATAACTCAAATTTAAGAATAAAAATTGAAGTTTCAAAAAACAAAAGAGAGAATAAATTTTGATTTTTTTTCCTGGCAATTTATGACTAAAAATTGAAGTTTCAATAAAAATTGATTTAAGAATAAAAGTGCCGTCCAAGTGTAGTGTTGTACATAGGGTGTCATAAATGTGGGTCCCACTCACTTCACTTGAAAACTGGGTGTTTTCTAAAATAAAAACGGAAACCGTTTTTAAAAACCTTTTTTTTTCGTTTTCAAAATTTCTTTATAATTCTAAAAACGATTTTAAAAACTTAAAAACCAAAAACTCAATTGATTACCAAACACTCTTGTTTTTTAAAAACTAAAAACCAAAAACCAAAAACCAAAAACGAATTGGTTATCAAACGGGGCCTAAATGTGTAATTTATAATTTGGTCTTCGTATCTAAAAAAAAAATATCGCATTTTAATTTTTCCAATAAGACTATTTGCGACAGCGAGGCCTCCTGCTTGCTTTGTTTTGCTTCATTAAAGTTTCGTACGGTGAGACTTTGAAGAGAGAGAAGAAGAAGAAGAGCTCTTCTGCTAGACGGTGGTGGCCGCCATGGAAGCTTCCTTCATGGTCTTTTAATATTCATAGCGATAGCGAAAGAGAGAACCAGTAGCAAATTCGTTGAAGATTATGGAACACACACACAAAAACGTAGATTTCATCTTCACATAATATATATATATATTTTTATGACAAGTATGACATTGCTACAAGGTTTCGTAGAAGCTTTGTCTTATGCTGAGAATCAAAATTCTCGCACATCCTTCTTCTCACGTTATCGCTTCTGATCATCTTCATCTTCTTCCGTTGTTGGTCATTTGCTTCGACCCTAGAGTTTAGGCTTTTGGATTTGATCCTTCGCTTTCCGCTGGTTCGTTCCTGTTTCCGTGTTCATCTGAGGAAGTTTGGGAACGAGGACGGAAATCAAGATATCTTCGGCGAAAATTCTGGTTTTCGAGTCGGATTTTGTGGGGGGTGGGTCGGCGATTAGTAGGGTTTTACCTGGGCCGGGAGGAACTTTCGAATCGAGCCGATTTTGCAAGTTCTTCGTGGTTAGTTACTGGGGATTGGGATTATTGATTGATGGTTGTAGGGTATGTTTATAATTGAGTAGTTTTGAAGGTCGATAAACTCTGTAGATGATATTAATTTTTTAGGGATTTTAGATCAAGCTACTTTAGCAGTGAAGTAGCGATTTGAGATTTCGGATCTTAGGTGAGGGTTAAGGTTTTAATGCTGGAATTTTAAAGTCTAGCAGAAAGGGCGGAACGTAATCTGGAAGAACGGTCGATTTGACTTTCCTCGCCTTGCCTCAGCCATTGACGACGGATAGGTTCTTCACTTTTGGGATTGATACCCCTTTTGTGTGAAAGAAGGGTTTAATTTGGCCGTTTAATCTTGTTGGCTGGGAACCTGTGGTTGAGATTCTTCGTTGTGGATAAGATGAACTCAAGCGTGACAGATGCTGGTGCAAACAGCGGCAAGTTGCTGGTTCATGTTTCTGAAAATGGAGACTCATTTCAGCTTGACTGTCACGAGGGTATGCTGGTTGAGGATGTGATGCGCTTGATTGAATCGGCCACTGGGGTTAACTGCAACGATCAGTTTATTCTCTCTTTGGATGTTAGACTGGAATCTCAGCGACCCCTTTCGGCTTACAAGCTTCCGGCAGATGATCGGGAAGTTTTCTTGTTTGATCGATCCAGGCTACAAAGCAATGCGCCGCCGCCTCCACTGGAGCAGATTGATATCCTTGATATTGCAGAACCACCATCACCTTCATCTTCACAAGATTCCCATCCTTTAGATGATGCCTCAGATCCTGCTTTGAAGGCTTTGCCTTCTTATGAGAGGGAGTTTCGTTACCACTACCACAAGGCTCACACAATATACAGTAGTACGGTGATGAAATTTGATTACTGTGAGAGGCTTTTGAGAAAGCAGAAGGTTCAAGAGAGAGCTTTAGAGGTTGCAAAGGGTAATTTGGATCAATACTATAAAATGATTAATCAGAACTACACAGATTTCATGAGGCGTTATTCGCAGCAGCATCGGGTTCATACTGATCTGCTGGTGAATTTGGGTAGAGACATTGAGAAATTAAGGTCCGTTAAACTTCATCCTGCCTTACAAACAGCCAATCGCAAGTGCTTAATGGATTTTGTGAAGGAGGATAGTTTGCGGAAGTCAGCAGAAAATTGCAGCAGTTCGCACAGCCAGTTTGAGAACAAAGTTCTTCAATTTAAGGGGATGTTTAATGAGGTTAAGCGAAAAGTTGAGGATTTGTTTTCCAGTAGGGCTTCTTTCTCTATCAAGAATTTGGAACTGAATATTAAGGAGCATCAGCGGTATATCAATGAACAAAAGAGTATAATGCAGTCCTTGAGGTTAGCTTCTGTTTACTTATGCCATAACTCAAGCATCAGACCTTCCATAGACCATCTGGTTTTGTCTTTGGCGTGTGAATTCCCTCTCTCAAAAAGAAAAAAAAAACCTTTTCTTTTTCCTTCAGTCCTCTCTTTGTGTATTCAATACTTATTACTTATGTTTCTCACTTCTTTCTTAGATCGGTGATATTAGTTACTTAATCTCATGATTCATGCATTTGGTACAAACTGAATATTGTGCATGTTTACATGTCTATTGCAGTAGTTATTAACTGTTGAAGTGTTTACAACGACTCTAAAATTTTGTTTGTGCATAATAATGCAGCAAAGATGTTGATACTGTAAAGAAACTGGTGGATGATTGCCTATCTTGTCAGTTATCTTCCTCACTTCGCCCTCATGATGCGGTTTCAGCCCTAGGTCCTATGTATGATGTTCATGACAAAAATCATCTGCCAAGAGTGCAAGCTTGTGATCGTGCAGTTTCCAAACTACTTGATGTTTGTAAGGATAAAAAGATTCAAATGAACAATTTCTTGCACCATTACATGCAAAAGATTGCTTATAACTCTTACATCATCAAGGATGTCAAATTACAGTTTCCTGTTTTTAAAGAGGCAATGGGGCGTCAGGAGGACCTATTTATGGACCTAAAGTTAGTGCGAGGGATTGGTCCAGCCTATAGAGCTTGTCTTTCTGAAGTAGTGAGAAGGAAAGCTTGCATGAAGCTTTACATGGGTATGGCTGGTCAAATGGCTGAAAGGCTTGCAAGAAAGAGAGAGGATGAGGTTAGCAGACGTAAGATGTTTCTGAAACAACATAGTGGATACTTTCCAAGAGATGTAATAGAATCCATGGGATTAAATGATATTCCTAACCCGTGTGATGTTCATATAACTCCTTATGATGACCGTTTAATTAATGTTGATATTTCAGACCTTGACCATTATGCTCCCGAGTACTTGTTAGGATTCCCTTCGAAGAGTGAGAAGCAAGGAGTTCCTAAGGATTCCTCTACTAGGTCGGATGGAGCTTTGAGTTCTGTTGAGGCTGAAGAAATTTCAAAAGGCACCTTCGAGAGTTATGGCTCTGGGGAGGTTGTTGAAGGTTCTGAGTTAGTAGAGATTGCTGGAACCAGCAAGATGGAAGTTGAAAATGCAAAATTGAAAGCTGATCTGGCTTCTGCTTTAGCCTTTATCTGTTCATTCTCTCCTGAATACAATTTAATTGACGACAGCAAACTAGACAGTATCTTAAAGAATGCTGCTGAGAAAACAGCTGAAGCCTTGCGTCTTAAAGATGAATATGGAAAGCGACTTCAATTAATACTTAAAACTAAGCAGATGCAGTGTGAATCATATGAAAGACGCATTAAAGAATTGGAACAAAGACTGTCAGATCAGTATTTGCATGGGCAAAATCTCTCAAATAATGATGTGTCTGATTTTTCAGTTTCGGCTGAAAAGAGTGATGATTGCAAGCCACAAATCATAGGTTGTCCAGAAGCCCCTGCACCCTGTATATCTACTACAGAGCCAATGGATGAGGTTTCTTGCATCTCTAATTCACTGGATGTAAAGCTGGGGCTTTTTGCTGGACAGCCTGGTAGAGCTCGAGAAGCAGTTGATGAAAATATGATGGATTCCCGTGGCGATCAGAACCCTCATTTGGATTCCTCAATGATGGAGCCAAATCGTGAAGAATTTCAAGACAATGATAAATATGTGAGAGATAAAGTTGTAGGACAGATGGGAATATCTCTGACAAACAGTTCCACAGCTGAGAGCATGCCTCGGTCTCTGAATGTTTTACCGTGTGAAACAGTAGAAGATCCCAATTTGGAATCTAATCTTCAGAATGGCCTTCTGCTTGAGTTGCAAAATGCACTTGCAGACAAGACCAATATGTTGAGTGAAACTGAAACCAAACTTAAAGATGCTATGGAGGAGGTTGCCTTACTGAAGAGAGAGTTGGAAGTTAGTAGGAAGCTACTTGATGAATCTCAGGTACTAATTTTATTGTTCCCTTTTCTATTCTCTCCCGTTATAGACTTCTCTCCCTTGGAACATTGTTTTTAACTAACGACCAATGCTGTGACAGCCTTGCGTTCCATTTTTTACCTTTCCTGCGATTTATAGCTTTCTCTCGTAGGTTTTTCACTTTTATCCATCCATCCAACCATTTCCTTTCTTTTTAACATGCGTGGATCCTCTAGCCTTTTTGTTTTGGTATGATTGAGTCTTGATTTACGTGAACAGTATATAAACGGGCACAGATGGAGCCTAGAGGTTGGATAAATAACAACTCTGAACCAGATTTGTTAGATCACCTTACTAATTTATATTAGGGATTTTTTTAAGCATACTAAATTAACAGTATTGTACTGGTTGTCAGTGTTTTGTGACCGAAATCTAGCTCCTCTCTTGGGGAAATTTGTTAGAAGCAATCTTTTGAGTCTAGGTATAACTTTATATGATAACGGATTTTGTTTTACTCCACTCTTTCCTGGGGGTGTGGATGGATGCTAATGAGTTGTCTGTTTAATCACTATTGCTAGCTGAGGTAAGGTGCCAAAATGTGCATTAGTTGTTGTCAAGGTGAGATGATTTCAGTTAAGCAGGTATCTTTTAGGTTCTTGAGCCATCTCCACTTTTACCTGGCATGGCACTCGAGAAAAGAGCCTTGCTAGTGCCTCTCTTAAGATCCTCAAATGATTAGATGAGTTCAATCTGCGGTTGGAAATTTTGAGTTCATTTGATTTGGCACTAAATCATTCGTAGTAAGACTGACTGAAAATTTTGGGTGGTCTACAAGGATATTTTCTTCATGAACTAGTGATGGTTCTTGATGAAATATCTACGAAATTGGAAGTATGGTTCGATCTTAACTCTGCTTTGGTTTTGAGCAAAGATATCCTTGCCATTTTTTGTTGGGCAATTTTTAGGAGTGGTCTATTGCTAATTGTTGGGAAGAAGACGAAGTAGGCTGCAACTTAAGCTTTAGAAGACTTGTTGGGCTCCTCTGGTGGATAAATTATTCAAGAAGTGGCTGGTAGTTTTGTGTTGTTGGATGTATGAGAGAGAACTTACAAATATACCTCAAATTTGTATCTAGTGGTTATTTGTAACTCCTTTGGATTGGTATTGTTCCCCTCATTTTTTGTAACCTCTTTTTGTAATTTCATTCTTCAATGAAATTGTTTCTTATAAAAAAAAGAAATTGTCTCCTTTTTGAGTTCAACTACATTTGGAGGTGGAAGATTTGAACCTTTGACCTCTTGGTTGAGGGTCATGCCAATTACCGCTGAGCTATGCTCACTTTTGATTCTGCCTCCTTTAGTATGCTTAATTTTTAAATTTGAAGGGGAATATGCAACTGTCCCTCCCTTCATTGCATTTTTTTAAGTAGCTGCTGGAAACAACTATTAGAAAAGTTTATATTTCATGCGCTTTCCCTAACCAGATTGGGGAAGGGAAGCGATGGTCCAGTTGTTTGTGGTCGCTTACCAATGGGAATTAACCCTATAGCTTTTGGTTCAACGCTTGTAAAGCTTGTCAAGGCACCCCTAATTGTAATTGAAAATAAACAACAGAACTTCTAGGACAAAATTAGGACTTTGGTTGTCGTTTGGAACTATTCTAGTTCTTTTATACATGTCACCTGTGAAGCTTTTCAGCAGTAGAGCATGGTTGTTTTTGGAGGATACCCTATCAGTCCCCCTTTTCTTTAACTTTCCTTTTTTGTAGTGAAAGTGTCCAGCTGACTAGTTTTCTCCTCTTTTTGGAAAATGAGGAATTAAGTTAACTTCGTGATTACCTCTTTTGTCCGTGTGCTTTATCGTTCTGGAACTGTGCCTGTGGTTCTTATTTATCCTTAGAAATAGAATCCAATCCATGTTATGTACCTGTGGCTCTTATTTATCCTTGCATCTTCCATTTCCTCCGTTAACTTTCTCTTTGTCTCAATCTTCATATATTGGAAGTTCCATCTCAGTCCTTTTGCACTGTTATATCTTTGGGAACAGAGATTGCAAAGAATCTGGAGAACAAATATGAGTTGAAGAAAACCTGCCCATTTTTCACTCTGAAGTATTGTCCCAATTCCATTCCCGACCTTTATGGCAGATGATCCCTAAATAAGGAATATAAATTTGGTGTAATAACCTAAGAGGAATTATTCTTATTCATCAAGTAATCCATAAGTACAAATGATAACTAGTATTTATATTAGTTTATAGCTAACCGTACAATTCACTCACTTAGATCCTAATGGCCAGTTTCAAATAACTAACGCTACTCCCACTAAATAGCCTTAATGGCTAGATTACAACCAACCGCCCAACTAACTTTTTGATACTAACATCACCTACACAATTTCACAATACTGCACCATTGTCTGGTTCCAAAGACCAGTTTCATCTGTCTTAGGTTTCAACCCCCTTAATCCTCCCCTTACCTGTGGCAAGGAGATCATTCCCCCCAGTTGACAAGTTTGACTCAATCTACTTTCATTGTGCCCCTCCCTAGGGGAATATCACAGAGAACCAGATAAATTCAAAAGAGGACCAAACCAAGGAACAGCCTAGGGTACAAGGGATGAGGGCGGCCCTCCCCAACAGCCACAAAACCGAAGCAAACCTATAAAAGGAGTCTTCCAATTTGAAATAGTGATCAGAAAGCTATAATTGGAAAAATTTTCTTATGGTTTGAACGCCACCCCACCAAGAAAAAGTGTTTTAAAATATTTTTTTTTATTTTTAAAGGAAAATAATCATTTCATTGATAAGATGAAATTAAAAAAAAACTATAATTTCTGATCCAGATGTTTACAAGAAACTATTCCATTATGCTATAAGGGAGGCTAAGCTATAATTACAAAAGGGGGACTCAATTTACACCAAGACAAAGAAAGATACATAATTGATGAGAGGATAGCTTGAGAGTCTTGGTCTTTATCGTTGAAAATGAGAGAGTTTCTATTTCATACATCAATGAAATGGTTTCTGTTTCCTATCCAAAACAAAAAAAAAAAAAAGAGTTTCTTTCTAACCAAATAGACCACAAAAGAGCCTGGATGAAATTTAGTCCAAGGGTTTTTTCTCCTTTTTGAAGGGGTGCCCAATAAACATGGTGGGGAGGAGATCCCAAGATCCCAAGTAACTTTTGGAATGGCAATGTGCCAACCAAAAGCTTCCAGAAAGAAATTCCATAAAACTTTGGCCAGAGGACGTGCTGAATAGGTTACTGCGTTTCTGTGTCGTTTTTACACAAAATGCAGCAGCTTGGAGAGATTAAGCCCAAGGGACCTTCGTTGCAGCTTGTCATGGGTGTTCAAACAAGTATGACTGAGTTCCCATAGGAAAAACTTCACTTTTTTTTTGGGGGGGGGGGGGGGGGTAATTTCCTTTCCAAATAGAGCAA
This sequence comes from Trichosanthes truncata, assembly GCA_033996785.1. Classification (NCBI taxonomy): domain Eukaryota; kingdom Viridiplantae; phylum Streptophyta; class Magnoliopsida; order Cucurbitales; family Cucurbitaceae; genus Trichosanthes; species Trichosanthes truncata. The sequence goes on along the minus strand of JAWPNB010000004.1, from coordinate 36,009,046 downwards.
TGTAAGTCCTCGTTTCCTTGCACACCAGCAGAAGACAAAAATAAAGAGAGGGTTGGGGAAGAGAAGACCCCATCTTTTTCCAGAATCCAAATCCACATGTCGCGCTTTTCGTTTAGAATGATAGGTACTAAAGCTTGAGAAAGCCTTGCCCATTCATCAATTTCCACATCCGTCAGTTTCCTTCTTGGCCATATATTCCATGATGCCGATGAGGGATTCCATAAATCAGCTATGGATGCCTCTTTCCTTAGGGAGATAGCATATAAGGAGGGGGAAATGTCTTTTAGGGTCCCATTCCCCAACCACACATCAGACCAGAAGAGAGTACCATCACCCCTCCCTACATTGCAAGTGATATATTGATAAACAAATACTTTGATCTAGTCAATATATTTCCATGGGCCCTTGGCACTGGATAAAGAAGTAGAGCCCGATTTTAAGCCAAGGTGAAGGGTGCCAATTTGAGGCTTGGACCTTCCTCCAAAGAGATGTTTCTTCATTGTGGAACCTCCGTATCCATTTAGCCAGCAAGGAGATATTTTTCTGTTTAAGGCTGATGATCCCAAGTCCTTCAATTGGGAGCTTGAATCTTTCCCAATTAAGAAGGTGAGTTCCTCCTTTCTCTTTGTTTCCCTCCCACAAAAAGTTACGGACTTGGCATTCAATGGAGGCCGAGACTTTTGAGGGAACGGGAAAAAGAAACAACTAATAAATAGGTAGATTTGTGTGTCATTGGCTAAGCCCTCGTGACGGATGAGTTGCGGGGCTGCCTTGTAATATAATTCCTATCGAGCAAGCGGCAGGTAGAATCCTCATACGTGACAGGGTATAGTAAGTGGCACCCTAAGATTCAACCTTCGTCGCTTCGATTCATGTAATAAATAGGTAGATTTGCCAATGTAGCTTGTATTAGGGTAAGGTGACCTCTTTTGGATATATGAGATTTTCCCCACTTACTGAGCCTTTTTTCCACTTTCTCAACTATAGGAGTCCAGAGGAGGATGATTTTGGTTTTCCATTTAGGGGGTGTTTGGAGCAACTGGTTGGATTGAGTTGTTTTGGAATACAAACCCAAACCCTTGTTTGGGCCAATGTGTTCAAAATCCAATGGTTTTGAAACACAACCCTGGGTTTTGCATAGTGAAATGGGGGGGGTTGATTTCCAACACACCAGTTTGCTCCTCATTTGACACATGTTTTCATTATCAAGTTTTCTTATCTCTCACTCGTCTCTTCCATTGTTTTTTTTAATTGGTATCTCACATTTTTTTTTTGGTAACAAACAATAAATTATTACAAATGTTTGTTTTATACATGCCATAACTTTACCAAATTTCGTATTTGACAAAGTAATTATTTTTCATTAGAAACTCTTTTTTTTGTTTGAAAAACAATAAATTATTACAAATATTTTGTTTTTTTATACTTGTCATAAACCTAACCAAATTTGATATTTGACAAAGTAATTATTTTTCATTGGAAACTCACATTTTTTTTTTGTAAAAAACAATAAACTATTATAAATGTTTTTTTTATACTTGTCATAAACCTAACCAAATTTGATAGTTGACAAAGTATGTTGATTTTTCATTGGAAACTCACATTTTTTTTTTTTGTAAAAAACAATAAATTATTACAAATATTTTTTTTATACTTGTCATAAACCTAACCAAATTTAATATTTGACAAAGTATGTTAATTTTTCATTAGAAACTCGCATTTTTTTTGGTAAAAAACAATAAAATATTACATTTTTTTTAAATACTTGTCATAAACCTAACCAAATTTGATATTTGACAAAGTAATTATTTTTCATTGAAAACTCACATTTTTTTCTGTAAAAAACAATAAATTATTACAACTGTTTTTTTATACATGCCATAAACCTAACCAAATTTCGTATTTTATGAAGTAATTATTTGCATTTTCAGTAACAAATTTCTTATTCTTATACTAATTAAAAGGTCCGTTCAAAAGTACTAAAAAAATTACCCAACTTACACAAAGGATTCTACAACTAACCAAAGATTGCCACTAGAAAATAAGGAAAGGAAAAAAAAGAGACCAAAGTAGCAAAGGAAAAAAGAAAAAAGAAACATTGCACAACCCCAGGGTTCAGAACACTGCACTCCAAATACTGTTTCCTGATTCCCAGGGTTCAGAACACTGCACCCAAACACTGTTTTCTGATTCCCAGGCTTTCAAACCCCCAGAACAAACCCCCTAGGGTTCCGATTCCAAGGGTTCTGATTCTGAAACGGTGCTCCAAACGCCCCCTTAGGGGCAAGCCCTCAAATTCCTTCTTTACAACCAAACTGAACTGCAAGTGATGAAGCCACCAAGGATGAAGATTTATCCCAAAAAAATTATGACTTATGGCAGTTTATATTAAGCCCAGATGCTTCCTCAAAAGTTCTGATGGTATGAAACAGATTACCAAGATGTAGGTCATTTGGGGAGGAAAATAAAATTGTATCATCTGCGAATTGTAGATGCATGCGTAATAGATAAATCAAGAGGCCCTTTACCCACTTTGGAACCCTTTATCATGCCTTGGCAAGAGATAATATTCTCTGCCCAAACAATCCATGACAAGAATGAAAAGGGAAGATGAGAGCGGATCACATTGGCAAAGACCCTTCGATGCTAAGATTTTTCCTCTAAGTTTTCCATTGATGAAGAAATGTACCCTTTGATCCAACTCCTTAAGCGGCTGTTTGGGGCACTGAGTGAGTTATAATAACATGAGTTATAATAGTCTGTGAAATAATATAATATTGTTTAAAATGCAGAGTTGTTTAGTCTGGGGTTATAATAGTCTATGTTTGGGGTGCAGAGTACTCCACAGGTTATTATAACCCTTGCCCCAAACAGCCCCTAAGTGTATTGTGTTGTACATTGTTACAAAAGAATTCAAATGCTTCTGACTTATCTTCAAATGTTATTTGATTTCTCACCCACCAAACGAGCCAACGGACTACGCTTGTTGTGCAACTGAGACTTATCTTTAAATGTTCTTTGTTTTTTCTTGGTTCTTGTTCTTTTTCTTTTTTATTTATTTATTTATTTATTTCTGGTTTTGTTCAGGAATCAGTGGTTGGTGTCTTAGTTTGGATTGGTTTTTTGTTAGGTTTGGAGAGCTTGTTTTGCTCTCTTTGGTTGGTCGCATTGTTATCGTTTTTTTTATAATTGGGAGTCGGAGCTTTGCTCCCCTGTACCTGGGGGCACCCGCGCTTGCCCCAAGGCTCGGACCCAGGAGGGAGGAGACATCAAGGGTTTTTATTTATTAAGCTCACATGAGGGCTCGAACGTGAGACCTCTAAGTCGATATATGACCAAGAGACCCCAAACCCTTACCAATGGGGCAGTCGCCCCTTGGGGGCAAGTTGCATTGTTATCGTTTTTTTTCTTTTCCACTCCATGAGAGTTTGTATCCTTGAACTTTTATATTCTTTTCATCTATCAATGAAAAGTTTGTTTATTGTTCCAAAAAAAATCTTGAACCATATTTACCTATGATTTGTGAAAGAATTTTTTTTTTCATGCTCAATTATTCTTTTCTCAGTCAATACAGATTTTTTTTCCTGGTTTTTGTTGATATTGTAAATTATTCTTTATTCATCTTTGCAGATGAATTGTGCCCACTTGGAGAATTGTCTGCATGAAGCGAGGGAGGAAGCTCAAACTCATCTTTGTGCAGCTGCCCGTAGGGCTTCAGAGTATAGTGCACTTCGTGCATCAGCTGTGAAAATGCGGGGCCATGTTGAAAGACTAAAAACCTATGTTTTCGCTCCGAGTGGAGTGGCTGCTTTTGCTCATTCATTGCGCACTTTAGCACAATCTTTAGCCAAGTAAGTTACTTTCGTTTTTTGCTCAGTTACTGGTTTCCAAATCATTCCCCTTGCCCACATTAAAAAGAGAGGATCAAATGCACCTTGTTTCTTGTCTATTCTGTTGTACTTTTTCTGCAAATGATTGAATTTCTTCTGTTTCAGTTTTTTCCTTCAAATATTTCATGTATTGTCTGTTATTTATTTAAAATTCCTCTAGAATCCTCGTAGTTATGAGATTAGTTCTTCTATGATTAAGGAAAAGAACTTTAGAGAGATTGCTAAACTTGTAAATGTAATTTCTTTCTATTTTCCATCTAGTTTCAGTTCTGGATTCTAGAGATTTTCTTGTGCAAGTATCTATCCATTTTATGAAATGTTTTGTTAGTTATTGAGTTGATTAATGAAACTAACCTAGAATTCTTTTAGTTCTGGTAGTGACAATGAAAATGATGGTACAAATGAATTCCGCCAATGCATCTGGGCTATAGCGGAGAGAGTAGGAATTTTGGTCAAAGAACGTGAAGAACTGCTCGAAAAATACCCAAAGTTTGAAGCTGCGAACGAACAACTTGTCAAAGAACTGGAAGAAAAGAAAGAGCTTGTTAAAACTTTGTATGCAAAGCATCAACTCGAGAAGCAGGTAAACTTCCTTATGAGCTCCCTAATTACTCCTTAAAGAATTTAGAAGGTTTTAAGAATTGCTTATTTGATCCACCAACTTACACTGTTCGAATATGTTGTTGGTTTATGATCGGGTTTGGATTTTAATTAATATCGAGTGATTTACTGAATTGCGCCGTCATTACATTTGAGCTTTGAAACAGGCAAACAAGGAGAAGATTTCTTTTGGTCGAATGGAAGTCCACGAGATTGCTGCATTTGTTCGGAATGCAGCTGGGCATTACGAGGCAATCAATCGGAACTGCGCCAACTACTACCTGTCTACTGAATCTGTGGCCTTATTTGCAGACAATCTCCTAACCCGATCTAACTACATTGTTGGGCAGATTGTCCACATTGAACGCCAGACCGTGAAGCCATCGCTGCCTTCTCCTCGGCGTGATCACGGTAGGGTGCATCAAACTGATTGTGTGATCTCCGACTCGGGGACTGACAGGTTGACCTTGAATTCAGGTTTATCTTTGAACCCATACGGTCTCCCAGTCGGATGTGAATATTTTATAGTGACCGTAGCGATGTTACCGGATACTGCTATTCATTCAACAGCTTCCTGATCCCTGCAAACAACAGACTGACATGATGGAAGATCCCAAGTGTACATATCAATAACATTGAAGAACAATTGTTGGGAGGTGAACTTTTTATTTTTTTCCTTTTGTACAAATGATGGTGGAATGAGTTTTTAACCCCCTCACTTTATACCCATCTCTCTGTAAATATTTAACAGTCCAGTGTGGAAACTGTGAATATTATTGCCACCTAGTCTTTAGTTTGACTCTACCTACCTTCTATATATATATATATAAGAACTTCTGAAGCTTATTTGTTCAAAATGTCAATGTTGAGCTAGTATCTGATACATTACCCCATGCTTACAATCTAATTCTCACTTGGATTTCACAGGTTTTTTTCGATTCCTTTTGTTACTCTTCTGACTCTGCCTCTTCTAGAGCTTGGAAGCTTCTCAAGTATAGATATGTTTAGTTAGAGAGTTGTTTTGAAATCAATCTATCTATATATATATATAGAAAAAAATTTGTGAAAATATATTTAGCTAATTACTTTTGTTAAAGAATACTTTCTTTTACTTCTAAAATTTAGATATAATTATGTTATTTGGTGTTTGGTTTCATTTTAATCATTATAGTTTGTTTTTATAATTTGTTTAAATCTTTCAACATGTTCTTGTTGGTATCAAATTTTCGGTACTTTGTTGTGATGTGACATAGAAAAGTTTGATTGTGTTTCTAAGGTATTAGCAATTTTCCTATGACATGGCATAGAAAAGTTTGATTGTGTTAGTACACTTGGTGCATACCCTAGATGAAACATTTTATCATTCTCACGTAGGGATGTCTACGGGGCGAGCAGGTATGGGATGACTTTCTTGTCCTTGCTCTCCATTTAATTTCCCATCTTACAAAATTTTTAGTTAAATTTTGTGGGAAACGGGGCAGGAATTCTCCACGGGAAATTCATAGGGATTTGGTTCCTTTGTGGAAAATTATTCATTTTGTTTTGTTTTGTTTTGTTTTTTTTTTTAAAATCAATAGATTCTTTTGAAAATTTTTAATTAAATAGTTGATTTCCTATTGAAAATTTTCTTTTAAATGGTTAATTCCAGCGAAAAATCTCCATTGAAAGAGAAATTTATTAAACCTTCTAATAGAAACAAAATAATATTACCAATCAAAATATATAATTTTTCATATGTAGTCCAAATGTTCAGGCAAATAGTTCAAATATATCAAATTATTTAAGTCATTAAACAATAAAATTTTAAATTTAAATATTATATATATAATAATAACAACAATAACAACAATAATAATAAATTAAAAAATTGCAAACAGGGTGAGTGTGGGGAATGTATTCTCCGTCCCTGTCCTCGTTTAGCTCGTGGGGATTTTTTTCCTCCACTCCCTCCATTTCTCGCCTAAACGGGGACTCTTCACCCTATCTCTACAAGGTAAATGGACATCCCTAGTCCATATTTGAGAAATAAATGCAAAAAAATGTTCATGTCTTTAATAAGTAGAGGCATTTTAGAGTTTTAACCAAACTATAAAACCAAGTATTTATGGAAGTTTAGGATCTAAAAGAAACATGTTTGAGATCAGAATAGCCAAAAACTTGGATCAAAGTATAATAAATATAAAACTTTAGGCTCAATTTGATAACTATTTTATTTTTAGTTTTTTGGTTTTTGAAATTTGTGCTTGTTTTCTCATTATTTCTTTACAATGGTTTTCATCTTTTTTTTGGTTAAACAATTGAATTCTTAACCAAATTTCAAAAAACAAAAACAAGTTTTTAAAAACTACAACCCCGATAACCATTTAGTTTTTATTTTTTAGTTTTTGAAGATTAAACTTATAAATACTGCTTTCACCTATGAGTTTTCTTGTTTTGTTATCTATTTTTTGCATATGTTTGCAAAAACTAAGCCAAGTTTTGAAAACGATGCCTGTTTGATAACCATTTGGTTTTTTATTTTTGTTTTTTGAAAATTAAGCATATAAATACTACTTCCACCAATGGGTTTCTATGTTTTCTTATACTTTCTACATATATTTTCAAAAACCAAGCCAAGTTTTGAAAACTAAAAAAAGCAGTTTTCAAAAACTTGTTTTTGTTTTTGGAATTTGGCTAGAAACTTAAATGTTTCCTTAAGAAAGATGAAAATTATTGTAGAGAACATGAAAACCCTTGTATAGAAATTGTGAGAAAACAAGCAAAATTTTTAAAAACTAAATGGTTATCAAATGGGCCAAAAAAAAAAAAGTTTTAAAAAACTTTGTGTTTTTGGAATTTGGTTAAAAATTCTAATGTTTTCTTAAGAAAGATAACATTCATTGCAGAGAAATAATGAGAAAACAAACACAATTTTTTAAAAAACCAAATGGTAACAAAAGGGAGCGTAGTTTTCAAAATTATGTTTTTGTTTTTATTTTTAGAATTTAGTTAAGAATTCAAATGTCTTGTTTTTGATTTTTGAAAATTAAGTCTATAAGTACTACTTTCAATTATGAGTTTTTATATTTTCTTATCAACTTTTTACCTATATTTTCAAAAATTAAACCAAGTTTTAAAAACATAAATAAAAAGTAGATAACAAAATAAAGAAACTCATAGGTGAAAATACCATTTATAAGTTTAATTTTCAAAAACTAAAAACTAAATGATTATCAAATATGGCATAAATTTTATTTTTTTAGTTTTCACAACTTAGCTTGAATTTTAAAAACATTTGTAAAGTAGATAAGAAAACAACCTATAGTTTACCAGCTTAATTTTCAAAAACTAAAATGTCTGGATCATTTAGTTTCAAGCTGTATAAACTCTAAAATAGATTGATTCACCAAAGGACATTCAATTTACAACTTATGTAAGGTGGGCTGTCTCATAACATTACAGGGGAAAGAATTAAAACAGCTGTAGACATAGATAAAATGCCTAAATACATGAATTACACATACAGGATTCTTCATCAATATATATTTCAGAATCCCATGAGGAATTTGTCGTCTGCTTTTAAACCGTCCTGTTGCCGATTTCTGAAACAATATACAGAAAACATTTCAGCCAGACTTAACTTTCATCATCTTCTTCTGAGATGTTGAACAAGAACTTCGGGATAGATGCGATTCGAGGAAGATGCAACAGCAGTTCACCGAATGAATCCTTCCTAGACATACCAACCGCCTGCTTGGTACCCAAGTTGTCTTTTACGTCCTCTGCAAAAGCTTTGACATCGCCTCTCAACATGTTACCGACTTTATCATTCTTCTTGTCATCAGGCGCTTCGCCACGACTTTCATCATTGAACTGTGAATTCTGAGTTGTGGTATTGGTTGGTTCTTTCTGCAAGAGACAACAGAGAGAATTGACCCTTTTCATGAGAGATTTCTCATCAGAAGTTGTAGATTGGTTGTCATTCAGTAAATACTGCGCAATATCCTCTAGTATGTCCTGGTATTCTGGTCCTTGATTGGCAAATGATGGATTTGCTGCTGTCATCTGCTCTGTAATACAGTGTCCAATATGATTCATGAGATCGCTCATCGACATGGACGGGTGTAGCCCGGGCACTTTCATTTGTTCCCAATTTCTTGGGCTTCTAGAACTACCAACTTCAAAATTTGCACTTGCTTCAGCTGCACAAGATTCCGTCTTTTATCAGTAACAAAGGAACAGCACAGATATTTTCGATACAAAAACATTTGACTAATTCCTGATAGAATCCTAGAAAAAAGTACAACTCCAAGATTCCAGAAACAGATTACAAAGAAATATCAATGACAAGGAATATTGACCATCAAATCATGATGTCGACACCATGTGATTTTTTTTGGACTCACAGGCCATTTTACATGTAGCACACCAAGAATTTATGAACTAAAAGACATGCTTTCCTTTAGTAATTTCAATTAAAGAGCATGAATAATAAACACATCATTCAACCATGTCAATACACATAACTCATAAGCAGAAATATGGCGTGGAAAAAGTATGCTAAATTCTTCACTCAACAGTCAACACACATCTTTCCTGAATGTATTCCTTTTGAAGCAAAAGATCCATGATCCATAAAAGTCAACAAGCTATATAACATATTTGTTGTCGAGCAGGGATGAAAGTGTGATAAAGTGGGTACTGGATAGACTGCTGGGCCACCCGTTGTTCATCCTCGCTCTTTTTTCCAATTATCAAAAATTAGAATTAGTCAAAATATCTTCAATGTTGGCTATTCAGTTAAAATATCTTCAACGTTGAAGAGATTCTCTCTATAGAGCCCCATTCTATACTACTTTTAACTTATTCAATAATATTTTAATAATATAATCAAATAATAACAAAATACAAAAAAAAAAAAAAAAAGTATGTAAAACATATCCACTAAAACGCACATAACAAAAAGCAGATCCATAAATTGTCACCTGAACAAGGTGATGGAGCTTCTTGAGAGTGATGTTCTACTGTCGTACAAGTAGAGTCTTGTTGTTCTATCTTCAAGGATGATTGCTGAGGAGATGGTGAGGCACCGTCTGTCAGAACAGATACAGTTGATCCTTTACTATTTTCTGTTTGGTGTTCTGGATCCTCAAAAACAGAAACCCTTCGTTCGAAATATGGTGAATCCAAAACTATCTCTGGTTGTCGGCTTAAGAAGTTAAGACGCATATCACACTGAATTAGCTTTTCAAAATGTTTGTTCAACAATCCTTGAGGACATTGCACAAAATGTTGCCTAACAACCACCAAATTAGATTTCATTATGATTAAAGTCCAAGACTCCAAACAGTCCGTAGACACGTGTAGATAAATAATTTTTGTTAAGAAAAAAAGACTAAATACAAGTTCTTATCATTTTTTCTGATAAGAAACAGAGATCCAAGATATGAAACTCCAATCAGCACTCAAAGAAACTGAAAAGAAGGGAAAATGAAATGACAATATAATCTAATTCTCTCACTCATGGATCTCAGAAATGATATAACAAAAAAAAACTTCCTATACTCAAAAGATTAAGAACAAAAGTCATGAAAAACATCCATAGTTGTAAATATAGAGAACTTTCTTTTGGCTAAGTATACAGAGAACTTAAAACAACCTAGCTACCATCGATTTTGGTTAGGGAGGAGAGCACAAAAGGGAAAGTGATTGAGCATAAAATTTGATACTCCTCAAAGATGGTAAAATAACAAGTATTACCTGTGTATAGTAGCCTGGCCATCGGTAAAGTCAGCAGTTGCCTGCCATAACGTGTGTTTTCTTGGTTGAGGGTTTGTCTCCCGGAAGAAAAGGGGCTGCCTAGCCAACTACAGAAAAAATAATCAACAAATGAAAATAGGCAGTCATGGAATAAATACAAGAAGTCCTCCACATAAATACACTCTCATGCATTAAGAAAAGAGAAAGCGCGTAAGTCAGGCATTAGGCAGAAATAAGAAGTGCGTACCACCACATTCAGAGTACCAGGCCCATTCTCAGGGCAGTGCGCCTTTAAGGCCATAATATCAGACCACTGGATTTCAATTTTACTCTTCAACCCACCTTCAAGAATTTCCCATACAAGCTTATGCTTAGCAAAATAACATTTTGCCACCAAATCACCTTCATATCTTGATTTATACTGTCAATAAACAAGACCTAAGTTACTTGATACCCACAACATTTTCCAATCATTAGAAGCACAGGGGAGATCAATATTACCTCCCAACCACCGATTCTTAGAAGCGATGCAGGAAAGTTTGAAGCTTTCAGCTTGTCAGTAGAGCCTGGAACAGCAGTGCCTTTATTTTCCTTTCTTATTGAAGAGTTGAAGCTTTCACATTCCGCCATATCACTTGAAGTAGAAGTTGATTGAGAAAGCTTCATTTGAATTAGATCCAACAGTGAAGGGCTCTTCCTCAACCGCAAACCAAGAGGGCTAGGCTCATCAAGAGGATTGTATTGAGCAGGCGGTACAGGAAAATCATCGGTACCATCGCTCTGTTGCTTCTCGTTTGACAAGATCATGCAAAAAAGGAAACAAAAAAACCCAAAATCATTTCAAGCGATGAGAAAATCACAAATTAAAAGAAAAAAAAATCACCGCAATGCTTCAACAATCAAAATCACCACAGAGAATGAGCACAAAAAAATTACATTTCCATTCTCATATATCACACAACTAGGATACCCAAAAGTCATACAGAAGATCAATCTCCATTAAAAAAAATGGAAGAAACAAAAAAGGTTAAATGTTCAACTTCGTAGTTCAAATACATAACAATCATCTTCTCAAAATAGTTCCAAGGATAAAAAATTTCCCCCACCATTTCTTCGTAACCAAGCAGAAGAAAAACCGAATCCACGTACCGGCGAAAACGTCGTCGCCGTTTTCGATCGCTTGGAGAACGGAGCATGCTCCTCTTCAAGAGAGTCCTCGATCTCCACCTTCACCGGCACCTTGTCTCGAAGCGACGCCATATCCGCCTCCAGAGAGCGATTCCCGGATTTCATCAACTGCACCATCAAATTCCTCCTCTCGTTCCCCCTTTACAGATGGTGAAAACTGAAATCAATGGCGAAAAAATCCAAACAGAGCTTCAAAATTAATACAAGAACGAAACCCTAGAACGACGATCTGTGACCGAAATGGATAGAAATGCGAAAGACGACGGAGATTCTGAAAGCTCCACAATTTTTTTATTTTTATTTTTATTTTTTAAAATTAAAATTAACATTTTGTTTTAAATAAATAAAAATAAGGGAAAAATAGAGAGAGAGATAAATATATAGAGAGAGATTTGGGAAAAATCTTAACGCCGTTCGGGTAGGGTTGGCGGAGTCTAATTTGACGGCGACATTCACTTGCGATGGCACGTGTCGTTGGATTATAAATAGATAATCTGTCTTTGTTATATATGTATATATAAATTCTTTTTTTTTTTTTTTTTCTTTTCTAGTTTTTTATTTCTCACTTCTTCAATCTCATATTTTAGAAATTAAGAATATTCCCATGAGTTCTTTCATAAAAGGGAGGATAATGGACTAAACAGGTCGGGATTCTTATTTTCATCTCTACTTTTTATAATATTCATAAATTATTTAAGAAAATTTTAATGAACGGATAATGTGACGCTTGGAAATCAAGTGGGTGGAGAGTGATTGTCGTTGCCAATGCATTAGAGGACTCATGAACATTGAACAACTCTTAATGAGATTTTTAAGCATTGATTCGTGAATGAACTGACATTGCATTGGAATGAAAGAATTTTCAAATAGTACAAAATGTAGATCAAAGATAGTTGATTTTTTTTTTTTTAAATTTTTTTATTTTGGTATGAATCTATATGAATGAAAAAACTATGTGGTGGGGAGTGATTATCGTTATTGATGCGTTAAAGGAATCGCGAAGATTGAGCGGCTCCTGACGAGATCTTTAAGCATTGATGCATGAATGAACTGACGTTGCATTGGAATGAAGGAATTTTAAAATAGTACAAAGTGTAGATCAAAGATAGTTAAAGAAAATTTGTAAGAATCTATATGAATGAACTATCTCATGTATATGGGGGCGGATTCACGTTAGGACCAAGAGGAACACTTGCCCCCCCTGAAATTATTATTTTGTACTACCATGGTTCATCGATCAATGGGGGGCACAAATTAACTATTCACTTTATGTGGCTCGAGTTCGATCCAAGCTTGTGCGCAACCTCAATTTGTTTTATTATATTTTTTTGCTCACCCCTGTGCTCAAATTTTAATTTTCAAATTTAAAACTTTACTCTCTCTCTCCCCCCCTCTCTCTATATAAATATTTGTATATTATTTCAATTTTTAGTAAGTTGAAAGAGATTAGAAATTAGTTCATTTTATAATTTTATCCACATATATACACAAGTATAGAAAAATGAATTGTATAAAAAACTTAATTTTATTTAAAAAAAATCATAAATATTTAAAGTTTCATTATTTGCTTATATATTTAGGTAGATAATTCTACAATAGTTTATTTTAAAAATTCTTTAAAAAATTATGTCTATCCTTAAAATTTCAAATTTGTGTCTAATAAATAATTGAACTTTAAAAATGTCTAATATATCTATGAACTTTGAATTTTGTATCTAATATGTCTTAGATACATTAAAAATATATATATAATTAACTAAGACCTATTAAAAAAAATTAAAATTAATTATTCTATTTGACATAAAATTTAATTTGGTTTATAATTGAACCTTAACCTTTTCATTTTGTAACTAATTAAATATATTAATTTTACAAAAATGTCGAATAGGTTTATGACTTATTAGACACAATTAAATTTTGTGTAATAGAACATTTAATTTTTAAAAATATTGAATATGGATATAAAATTGAAACTTTAGAGATCTATTAGACAAAAAATAAAAAATTCAGAGACCTATTAAACACTTTTAAAGTTCATGGACCATATAAACACAAGTTTAAAAGTTCAAGGAAAATTAAAGTTGTAATTTAACCTAATATTGTGCCCCCTGGAATAGAATTCTAAATCTGCTACTGCATGTATACCATTTTAATATGTGGTTAGAAGAATTTTTTTTTGTATTTACTTGAATTAAGTATGTTTGAGAGTACTTTTGGCATGACAAAAAACGTGTCTTCTCCAAAATCATTATATTTAGGAGTAACATAAAGTTGCTTTTGAAAACATAAAAAATGTCTAAAGAGATTTGTGAGAATATATTTGTAGGGTGATTTTGGCCCAAGAACTTGATTGGGAGATTATAAGTATTTCTAAAAGTGAAAAATCAAATATCAAAATTGTTGTTGCCAAATTTTGGATAGGAGAATCTCACCTGACCTTCACGTGACAATAACGGTAAATTTACATAGAAGGAGAAGAGCATGGCCTGCAAGACAAGAAAAACCTGCAAACTTGTGTGGTGTATGTTGGGATTTATGCCCTAAAGCCTCGTAATTAATAATTTATTTAATAATAAATAATAATTTTGATTATTTTATTTGCAATATAATATTATCCATTATATGAAAAATCCAAGGTTATTAGTGTAATCTTGAACAGTATGTGGTGACATACAAAAGGATCATGTTCAAGAAATAACCTAAAGGGTCATAGTATATGGATAAGGTTGGGTGCCTTATCCTGGTAACACTATTGATACGGCCCACTTTGTAATAGTTACAAATGATTTGATCCAAATCATTCATGTGGAGACATGTGAGTGGGGGTATCTTATACAATAAGTTTGTATAAGACTGAACCACGAAATATTTAATCACTCTTTATAAATCCGTTAATTGAGAAGATTAATATTTCATCAGGATGATCATATGTGACTCGATCTTAATCTTGAGTGAGTTATGAACTCCTGCCTGTGAGGGCTTGTCCTTTGATTTGCATGGGTGAGAGTGGCTTTTGTAGCCGATTCAATATGCCTACCATTTTGGGGACTTGACCAAATAGGGAGCTGGGAACATAATCTCACAAGAAGAAATTCACTCTTTCCCATATAGGGTAAGTAGATGAGTAGTTCCCTTAAGTGCTGATTTCGGGACTTGAACAATGGGGCCCCACCCTCCCATTGGCCCGAGAGGGACTTAGTTTATAATTATATTATAAACAAATTGTTCATTAGAGAATCAGTGGTACTTAAGGTGCAAGATGTAATTATAGAGGTAAAACGGACATTTGACCCAACTGTAATTACGAACAACTCGTGAAGGATCGACTTGCATGTAATGATTATATCTATGGACACAACTTGTCCTACAGTGCATAAGAGTACAACTCTAGGTCTATAGTGGGTGACCTATAGTTAATGAATGAAAATTAATTAATTAAAGAGTTTGATTAATTAATTTTGTATCATTGGAACTTATAATCTGTAGGTCCATAAGGTCCCCTTGCTAGCTCATAGTAACACTAAAAAATCAATTTAGTTGAAAGAAAAATTTGAAATGTTCAAATTAATATTTAATTTGAAGTGTTCAAATTAATATTTAATATATTAGATATATTAAATATAAAAGAGGAAAATATATTTATTGTATTTGATACATTAAATATTAAAATTATTAATGTATATTAGATACATTAAATAAAAGGTATTTATTAAATTTGAATTGAATTCAAATTAGGAAATAAATGTCGTAGGAGAATTTTAAGTGGTTTGAATAAGATTCAAATTGGTTAGATAAATATATTTTAATATATTAGATATTAAAATATATTATTTAATTATTTTCCCTAGACCACTATAAATAGGACCCTAGGGGTGAGCCATTGTGCATTCTATATAACACACATGTCCTCAATAGAGAATTGAGAATTCTCTCTAGACCTTTTCCTCTCCAATTCCTTGTGGATTTTCTTTCAAGAGGCTCCCACAAGCCTTGGTCCTGTGTTCGAGTCATAGTCAGGAAGACTTTGTAGAGGAGATAAAGACCCGCCAGAATATTCTCCATATTTTGAAGGTATTTATTGCTTAAACCTTAATTTTATTGTTTAATTCTAAATAAAATCAAATATGATCCAATGTTTCCGCTGCGGGATGAAGAGTCATTCCTATCAGTGTAGACCACACAGGCTTTGATGCTTAAGTCAGTAATAATTCAAGAGAGAATTAGGGTTTGGAGAGTGTTTTGGTGGCTAGATGAATCTCAATTGACTTACCCTTTTTTCTTTGAAGAGAGAGTTTAAATATCTCATCCCTAGGGTTCTTCGTGGGTTTCCTCACGAAATTGGGATCGATGGGACCGGATTGGGCTAGATCGGAGGTGCACGGGTCAAGAGAGACCAAGACAAGGCCCAAAATTTGGCCTTTTCATGTGGTTGGCCTTGGCCTAGGCTGAGGCCGACCATGGGCTTAGGCTTCAACCCAAGTTCATTTCTCATTTTCCTTGCTCCCTAGTCTGGTTCCTACTTTCTTTTAGTCTGTCTTTATCCGTATTGGGCTTATTTGCTTTATTTATCCCTTAATTGTAGTATTTTTCTTAGCTCGTCCTTGTGGTTCAATTTAACCTATAACATTAGCCCACACTCCTTAGTTAGGATTCTGGATTTGAATGTATGAGCTAAATGCATAGAGCCTGACTCGAGAGTAGGCTATTTAAAATTTTCGAGTCATTATGACATTTTAAGGTAGGCCTCAAATTCTTTCTAGGTTTACTGTCAGACCCCTTGAGTAGGGGTGTACATGGGTCGAGTGGGGTCGGGTTAGGGGAGTTTTTTGGACCAACCCGAAAATTCGGGTTGGTCAATCCTTCAACCCAACTAACCCTATTCACGAGAGTAACCCAACCCAACCCAACCCAACCCAATATTTTGGGGTTGGGTCGGGTTGGGTCATCGGGTTGGACTATTTTTTTTTCTTTTGAATATCTTAAACACTAATAAGTTCCATACAAAAGGGTGGGACAAATTACTCACAATGAAGTTGGAAATGAGTGATTCTTCGAGTTCGACTTCGTGGTGACACTAACGGCTTTGAAAGAGCCTAACTATGCTACAAAATATAAACAATAGAACAAAATTGTATATAACCATATCTAAAAAAACATATTCAAAATTTCAAAATAGAAATAATGGAAACAAAATTATAATTTTATGAACCCACATCTACAGATCTGAGAACGACGACCACAAATGAGCTATATTACCTTCAGATATGAGAACGACGACTACAGATCGGAGATCTTTGGGCGAGAGAGACGAGTGAAGACAAACGACCACTACTTTCTACTTTAAACTGTGTCATGTTTGCATCCGGCGAGAGAGACGATGGGCGAGAGAGACGATGGGCGAGAGAGACAATCAGTGAGAGAGATGGTGAACGGCTTTCGAAAATCGACGAGAGGAGCAAGGGAAGATAAGAAACACTGGTTTTGTGTGGAGTCATTGGACTGTGTGCATCATTGTGTTCGAGGGGCAAACTTACAGACATAGGGTTTCTTTTATATTTTATTATTATTATATAATTCAGTTCGGTTCGGGTTGAACCGTGCCAAAAATGTGTCAACCCGAGAACCGAAACCGAATTTTCCGTTCTCCCTAAAAAAAACCCAACCCAACCCTTACAATTCGGGTTGGGTAGTCCGGGTTCATCGGGTTACCGGTTCATTTGTACACCCCTACCCTTGAGAAATATTCTAGTCTTCCTAGAGTGTCCGTTTCTTCGTTTTATGTAGGAATTTTAGGGTTATGTAGTGCTTTTTGCATCTCATATCATTCCCTAAGATTGTCGTCAAATCTCGTAGGGAACATTTTAATCTTTCTTGGTGGGTAAGATTCTCCTTTGGATTCGTGTGTTCGTCTACTTTCTTGGAGAAAATTTAAGGCTCCAAGGTTCGCCTTGGATCTCCCCAAAATTATCGTCAAACCTTGTAGGGAATATTTCGGTCTTTCTTGGAGGCTAAGACTCTTATTCGGATTTGCGATCAATGCCACTTTCCTAGAAAGAATGTATAAATTCAAGGTAGTTCTTGGATTTCAAGTGGGATTGCCATCAAATCCCGTAGGGACTATTATGGACTTTCTGGTCTCCCGTAGGAGGAAATTCTTGGCTATCTTATGGCGTTTGTAGCTTCTCACTTTTCGAAAGCACTCTGTTGCAAATTGTAGCTTCATTTCTAGTGGATAATGTAAGAGGAGAAGAGAAAAATAGATGGGATTTGAATTTTGAAGGAAAAGTAATGAACTAGACACGTTTTAGCACGTGTCTGTCTCATTTTTTCAGATCGATTTGACTCGACTCAATTGAACCAATCTGATTGGCCTTGGCCGGTCGAGGCAGAGGCACGTCTAATGCCTTTGACGTGCATGCAGATGCGCCTCAGCCTCAGTGCCTTTTTTTTAATGCATATTTGAATTCAAATTTTGAATTTCAAACTGGTTGTCCCTCCAAAGGCTCCTCGTACTTTCCCTATAAATAGGAGGCTCATTTCTCTCTTCTTCACACCATTTTCTTCATTTCTTCTTCTTTCTAAGGTAGCTTATAGTTTTTTTTTTTTTTTTTTTTTTTTTTTTTGTATCATGGCTAGTGAGTGTTCTATCACTTCTCCTGAGGCTGGGGAGGTCTTCATTTGATTACAAGTTACTATGAGGCTTATTTGTCTTTCGATCATATTCCTAGTAAAACTTTTGTACATTTTGAGGTTGTATCATCCTTGGTGACCGAAGCTCACCTTAAGCAATTATGGTACAAGTATGATATTTCCTTTTATATAAATTTGAAGCTTTCAGGGCCTGATGATAGTATGGATGATCCTCCTTTAGGGGAAGTTATTTTTTATTTCGTTATGTTTCACTTTGGAGTCTGTCTCACTTTACCTTTATTTTCACAAAGTTTCTTAATGTTGGTTGGGTTGGCTCCTGCTTAAATTGTCCCAAACAGTTGGAGCCATCCTATTAGTTGTTATGTTCTTCGGTTGACGTACGGTGATGGGAACCCACTTACACCACATGTTTTTATGTCTTTATACATTTTGAGTCACGATCCTTCTTTTGGTCGCTTCTTTTATTATCTAAGCTCTTCTTGTGGTAAATTGATTGAAGAGCCGACTTCGATCCATAGATGGAGAAATAGTTAGTTTTTTGTAAGTGGAATTGGTTAGCCTATGGGCCTCAAAACTCTACTTATGCAGTTTCCATGAAGTTTGGGGAGTATGGTGAGTCATCCTCTTTATTCTTCTTTTTTTTTTGAAAATTACTTCTTTGAACTTTCATCAGACTATTTTTTGTTCTCTTATTTTTAGTTCCTAGTGAGATTCGTTGTTCTGCTATTGCTTAAGTTTTTGTAAGAGATGTGAGGAGTTTGGAAGTTTCTGCTCATCTTGGTTCTTCTTTTGTTAGTCAAGAGAGCTTAGTTAGTATTGATTTTGCTCTTCCTCCTTTCTCAAGGTTAGATTTGGCTTTTGATTATCCATTTTGAAATTTTGAGAGGAGCTCGGTCGAGACTGACCAAAGGTCAGTTTGGCCTCTATTTTTGTGCGCTTTCAATTATTCATTATTTTGTTGCTTCCACTTTCAAACATGCCTCCATAGTCAGCTAGTTGGTTTGAGGTCCAAGGTCAGAAGAAAAAGAAGAAAAAAACTATCGGGGCAGGTGGGTCTTCGAGAGCTGGTGCATCTATTCCTGTTGGAGAAGGTGTCTACACTTTCGAGACTCTAATTGTTCCTCTCCATCCATTAGTTTCTGGTCTTCGTCGTTCCAGGCGGAATATGCCTTCTTTTCCTAGAGAAGAGATCCCTTATGAACTTCAAACTTTCATCATTCCTAACGGTTATTCTAGTGTGAGCAATGAAATCGGCCTTTTGGGATGAAGATTCGAACTTTGGAGGGGGTGAGTCAAGATCATTGATAATGCTAATATTTTACATATTTCTAGCCCTTTTTACTTAAGTTATTTGCACAAATGCATGCTTTTATGTCTAATAAATATAGAAAATTAATGAGAAAATAGCCAAAATGATTTAAGAGATTGTTTTGAGCTGAGAAATAGAAAATAAGAGGAAAAAAGTTGATTTTTAATGAGTTTTGATGTTTTTATGTAGAAAAGTGAAAACTGTCAGCATTGCGACTCCAATTGCAACTATAATTTTACCTAGGAGACAAGATTTCGAAAAATAAATGGAAAATCTGGAATTTCAATTTTATGTTGATATTTGAAGATATTTTTCAGGAATCAAGCTCATAAAGATCTGATTCTTGCCTTAAACATACATGGAGCAAACCTTAGCATTTGGAGGCTATAAATATGAAGATTCTAACAACAAAAAAGTCATCCATGATCATTTTCATGACTTGAAGACCACTTTACTTTCTACACTTTTTATTTTCTTTTTTCTTGGCTTAAAGGAGGAAGAACGCTGCCCAAACTTCAATTCATCCCTGTCAAAAGTTAGGGTTGTGAAAATCTTACTCTTCTTGACAAAGGTTGAGTTTAGATCAATTGGAGAGGTGGAAGTTATCTCATTGAATTCAATTTTCCTTTGTATTCGCAAGTTTAATTTTCTGTTTTAGTTCTTTAAATTCCAGTACTTTAACTTTTGCTATTTCACATTCAGTTAACTTGTAATCCTTGTCTTTAATTTTAGTTCTTTAATTCATATCAAGTTTGGTTTTAATAAAGTTCATTATTATTCCTTTAAGTTATTCTTTACCTTTTAGTTCAACACTTTATTTTCCAGTTTCTGTTTTTCTTTCTTTTAAAGTTAGTATGTGTTTATTTTCTTTTAATGTTTTGTTATTTATTTTCTCCATCATGAGCTAATTATGTTCTTGGGATTCGGATATGTCGATGCCCTAAGGATTGGAAGCTTAGCCTAAGATGTAAAAGTAACTTTGCTCAATTCCATAACATTGTTTACTTTTATTGATTATCATTCTTATTGTGAATCTAGCTTGATCACCTAGGTGAACATACATAGATCGAGTTTAATACTGAAAGGGTTAAATGAGATTACGTGTTCATACAAAGCAATAGAGGAAAGAGGCTTAGACATAAGCACTTGTTTTTGACCCTAGACATAGGGCGAAACTTCTAAGACCAAGAGTTGTGTTCTTATTAAACTAAGTTCGTATTAGCCATAGACATATGGTTTAATCACTTAGGCTTCTAAAGGTTTTTCCATTAAAATCGAATAGAAGTTGAACCCAGTTTACATTGCTTGGTGTTTGAGTAAAGATTGCAATTTCATTTTAGGTCACAATTCTTTTCTAATAGGCAAAAGCATGTTCAGATTTCATCTTTTTATCATTTGATTTTTAGTACACTCACAACTTTTCCAATTTATTAATATTGGTTACTGAGGTTGCTTTGTGTGAACATCTTTGCCTTAATTTTAGATTTTATTGTATCCGTTCTCTGTGGGATTGATACTCTAGAATATTTCCTATTACTACTTGTTTGACAGTGTGCACTTGCACTAGATTGGAGAATTTTTCTATTCAAAAGTTTACAGTGTGCACTTGCACTAGATTGGAGAATTTTTCTATTCAAAAGTTTTCTTCTAAAAGCCCACACGTTTTCAGTCGATCAATCATCTTTGAGGAGTTATAGTTGATGAGCCATCTGAGGCTTTTGCTCAAGTTGTACGTGAGCTTCGTCATGTGAATTTCGCTTCTTAATTCTTTCTTTCAATCTTCTCATTTATTCTTCATAATTGACTTTCTCTTTGTTTTCCATTCAAGCTTTTGGTCTGATTTCTATGTCAACAATGAGCATGGCTGAGAAGATTAGCTCTCTCCAACATACTAGTGTTCCAAGGAAAGCCCAAGCCCAAGCCCAAGCAAGTCTGAATCAAGCTAATCGTCTCTTATCTGAAGTCAGGGGTAAAATGGAATCCACGAAGATCGAGCTTGAGTCAATTCGCTCTCAATTGGATGAGGCGAATGCTCACTTTACAAATGCTAAATACTTGGCTAAAGAGTTCACGAAGATGGAAGAATAGACTATAATGCAAAATTAGGTTTTTGACAGTGGATTCAACTAGACTCTCAAACGTTTCTCCAAGAATCATAAGAGTGCTAATGGCGAGATTGTTCGAGAGGATTTTGCTTCCTTAAAAAAAAATCCTTATGCCTTCCCTGACTCAGATGACTCCAATGGAAGTGGTACAAAAGTTATGAACGAGGGCTAGGTCTTTATATTATTCTTTTTCTTGTATTTGTTTAACATTTTCTCATCTAGTTGTAAGACTTTTCTTCCATGAATGAAATGTTTCGATTATTTCTTTCTACTTATCTTCCTTGTTCTACTTTAATGAATTTTCAGTCCACAAAAGTGAACTCTAATAAGTAGAATAACTTAAGTCTTACTAAATGAGATTTGTTATCAAGAAAGAGCCCCTTGTTTATGCACTTACAACCAAAAATTGGAGGATCGCTTACTTGAGAGGTGCTCGACATCGAGCTATGGTGGTCGGCCTCGACCTCTACTGTAATTCTTCAATTTTTTGGGACGTTTTCTTATGCATCTTCTAAGTCGTTTCTTGCCTTTTGCTTAATAAAGAGGACATATCTTCATATTTCCTTGGTAGTTTCTTGCATTTTGTTTAATAAAGAGGCAAATTCCTTTTAATAGCCCTTACTCAAGTAGAAGTTTTGTTGAAGTCATGCTTGAGTAATGCAATCTTGTAGCTTGAAAAGAAAATTTTATTGATGATAAATTTATGAACATACATGAATTTCGAAAAATCAAAAGAAAGGCAAACCTAACTAAAGAGGAATTAAAAAGAAAAAAGAAAGCCCCCTAATGATCCATTGGGGTGTGGTCGACATTGGCCTTACTGAGGTGTGAAGTTTGTTCGTTGCTTGATTTTTTGACGTCTTTGAGTGCTGTGAAGTAGCATTCTCTCGAAGCCTTCTATTCTCCTTTCATTGTTCCAATCCCATTTAAAGTTAAGAACTTCATTAGTTAATGGTAGGTGGAGGCCACTGCTTTGAGCTCGTGTAGTGTCGGTCTTCCTAAGATTGCATTGTGGCTGAAGTGCATTCTACCACTAAGAAGTTAACCATTTTAGTGGTTGTGTTTTGTCTATCCTCAAAGGTGACAAGAAGTTTAATACTACCTTCAGGAGTTACTCTTTCCCCACAAATTTAACTAGAGGAGTTTGATTTTTCTTGAGTAGTTTCTTACCTAGTCTCATAGCTTTAAATGCAGCTAGAGACAAGACATCAACTAAACTTCTTCCATCTATAAAGACTCTGTAAACCTTCACATTGGTTAGGGCTAGAGTTACAACTAAAGCATCATTATGAGGTGAATGAATGGCTCCAACCGCGGTCTTAGTGAATTCAAGAGTTTGGTTTACAGTTTCAGGGTGGACAAAATACATATCTCTAAATTCTTGGTGATATCGAGCCTCTCGAGCAATAGCTTTTCATTTTTTGTTTGATTCTCCCACCTGCTAGCCCTCAGAATATGGTCTTGATCTCTTTTGGAGGTTCCTCATCTGGTCGGCTCCGACCATCCCTAATGTACTCCTTTAAATACCCTTCTCCGATCAGGGCTTCGATCTCATCTCTTAATTGAAAATAGTCTTGAGTTGCATGACCATGATCTCTATGGAAAAAGGGATATTTATCTTTATTCATATTTTTTTATGGAGTTCTCATTCTTCCTTGAAACTTTACTAAGTTCAAATGACGAATTTCCATCAGAATTTTTTCAGAAGGGAGAGTCGTGAAGGTGTACCTATCAAACTGTTGATGGAGGACAACCCTAGAGTCGGGTCGGCTTTGACCTCCCCCCTCTTCCTTCCTCATTTTCGAGCTGATCGAGCTTTCTCATATTCGATATGTTTGCTACTTTCTCATCGATCAAATGTAGCTTTCTTTGATCTTATCAACTCTTCGACACTCATATATTTTTGTGCCCTAGTTAACTCAACGTAGGAAGTTGGTTCTCACTTACCAATGGATCTGAGTAGCCATTTGTCTTGCAACCCTACTACTATTGGGATTAAGTCGGTGGAATTAGTAAATCCTCTGACTTGTGATGCCTCTTTGTTGAAACGTGAGATATAATCACGTAGGGTATCCTTTTTCCCTTGCTTTATGGTTAAGAAGTGCATTTATGGTTTTTGCTGATCTCTGCCTCCTAAGAATTGAGTCACGAAGGCTTGTGCTAATTCTCTAAACGAGCTTATCGATCTTCTTTTGATCTTCCTGAACCAATCTCTTGCATGTCCGGTTAGGGTTGAAGAAAATGTCTTATACTTTGTTGCTTCTAAAGCTCAGTGAAGTTCCATCAATAAGTATCAACATGCTCAACATGATCTATACTACCATCATATGGGGTGATGGTTGGCACCTTGAATTTTTGGAGAACTTTTTCCTTCAGGATCTCATCAGTAAAGGGAGGTTCGACTTGTTCGATGAGAGCTTTCAGATCCAACCCCTCATTTTCACAAGGTTTTTGAAAACTCAATTTTTAAAAAATGTTCTCCTATAAATTTTTGAACTTTTTTTGGATTTTCAAAATGTCGGCTTTCCAAGGAGGGATTTAAATCAGAGCCTGGTGATAAGCTCTCCATGTCTCAACCTTGGCCTGTAGCTTCCTCTTCTGGTTGATCAGACTTCGTAAGTCTGATGTGCTTCACTTTTCTGCAAGATCATAGCGTCTTCTCCATCTGGTGGCCTTGGCTAGTAGTCTTCAAGATGACATGCACGACATATTTCAATTTGCAGGCCTTACTCGCCACGCTTTGGCCTCGAGCTGACGAGATTTATCGTTTCCCCCAAGGATTAGTTTTTCTATTGGTTTTTTGGTATGAGACCTAAATTCCCCCCGTACCTTCAACCATTTTGTTTTGCCTTTTCTTAGGTCTCGAATCAATGGTGGCTCATCTTCTGGATTTTTCTAAGGAACCTGTTAATTGAGTTTTTCCATTATCTTCAATAGATATTGGTCCATGTTGCTCACCTTTTTCTTGAGCTCGACTATCTTCTCCTTTGGTAGGTTTACCTCATTACAAGGTCGAAGAGGTGTAACTTCCTACGTTTTCCATGGGTGACAATCCTGATCTGAATCGTCTTAATCTTCCTTCCAATGCTTGTTTTCAATATCTCTACTCATATCTTTACTGAAAAAGCTGACATATTCTTCAACTAAGCGTAGTCTTCTCCACATACGGTGCCAACAGTTGTTGCCAAATTTTGGACAGGAGAATCTCACTTGACCTCCACGTGACAACAATGATAAATGTGTTTGGAAGGAGAAGAGCATGGCTTGCAATACAAGAAAAATCTGCACACCGGTGTGGTGTAAACCACATACGCTTCGATGCTTAAGTCAGAAAAAAGTCGAGAGAGAGTTAAGGTTTGAAGAGTGTTTTGGTGGTTAGAATGAACATGAATTGACTTACCCTCTCTTTTTTGAAGATAGAGTTTAAATACCCATCTCTAAGGTTCTTCTTGGATTTTCTCACGAAATTGGGATCGAAAGGACTGAATTGGAATTGATCGGGGGTGCACGGGTCTGTTTCTCCTTTCGTTTGCTCCCTAGTCTGGTTTCTACTTGGTTTTGGTCCGTCTTGATCCACATTAGGCTTATTTGCTTCGTTTAGTCCTTAATTGTAGTTTTTTTCTCAACCTGTCCTTGTAGACCAATTTAACACATAACAAAAAATAATTTTTTATTATGCACCTTCAAAAATAATAATAACAATAATTTATTATACACTTTTTACTAAAACTGTCTATAATCAAAGGACTTTTGCCAAAGACGCTTTATTCTAGAATGACTCACAAGCACATATTTAGTTGAATATGTCAATTCCCTAAATAGCAAGGAGAATTATTTGTAATTTTGTTATTTTGGAAGTTACGTTTTAAATTAAAAATTATTTAATTATGTATTTAATTTGATGGGACCATGAGTTTCTTATTCTATTATTACTGGATGAGCTCCATTCACTCCACTTTCACTCCTAACGTGACAATTTAAGAATTCATTATTGTGAGATTTTGAGTCCAATTTCTTAGTACTAGAGTGATTTAAGCCTATATAACATTTTGATTTAATTGTTGCATCTTGAAAATGAACTAATCGAATATTTTTTTTCCTAATGGTTATATATATATTAGATAAGATATGAGATGACTCAATTTAATTGTTAGATACTTCTGTTTTCGTATAAATATTGGTTTCTTTCTATTATCTTTATTTCTCTACTATGTCTTTTTCAATATTTATGTTTACAACGAAACTTGATGATTTGTATCAATTTAACCTTGAATTTGACATGTTGTATTAATTTTTGTCCAAAACTTTTAATTTCATCAAATTACACCTTAAACTTGGATAGTTGTTTCAAATTTCATCTTAAACTTGAAAAAGTGTGGCAATTTTTATCTTAAGGTAGATTTTTGTTTGAAAATCATGGAAAAAGTATTTTCATGCATGTCCAATGAATGATAAAAATAAAGTTGGTATGAAATTGATAGGATTTAGACAAAGCAGCATTAGTTTTTTGGTTGAATTTTTTAAGTTTTGACATAGTTATTTAATGGTTAATTTTGTGCATTAAACAAATTTAATTTTGTACAAATTTCGATTTCATTAGATTAGTGATTTGTTAAAAGTTTTTTACATTTTTTTTCTTTTTTGCTCAAATTAGTTGGTGAATTAGCAGAAATTGAATAAATGGTAAAAATTGTGATACCTATCTACTAAGTTTGCTGTTCAATTCCATGAAATTGAAATTTTGGGATTGAAAATTGATGCAACTCGCAAAGTTTGGGGATAAAAATTGATTCTCTTTCAAATTTTAAAAATATAATTATGTATTACTTAAATTATTACCAATATATATATATATATATATATATATATATAAGTTTATGTGAACTAAAAAAAAGGTTTATGTAATTATGATTAAGTTCACATTAGTTGGTATACTATAACACTTAAATAACACATTATATAAATAAACTTTTAACACCCCTTTAAATTTTTTCAACAAGGTTTTCAACAGGTGGCCTTTGTGCACGTGCATCGTGACCTCAATATCTTAGCAAATGGTTGGCTCGATCGGGTCTTTCAAATTGTCTGATGCTTTGGACTCAAGATTTTCCGACATGGATTATTAACTTGTTTTCTTCAAATTCATATTTGACTGTATTTGTTACGAACACTTCCTAATCTATATTACAAGTCTCTTTTTTCAAAAAAAAAAAAAATGGTTTTGACTTAATTGTCTTAATAACGGTTTTGATCTACTTTTTTGATCCGTAAAATATTCTAACTAAAATTCGAAGACTAAAAGTAATTCTTCGAAATTCGTTTTTTTATTCCGTCAAAAATTCGTTTTTTAAAAAGAAATTTAACTAAGATTTTGAAATGACTATTAAAAAGTAAAAGAACGAGTGCAGAAAATTTATATGTTTTAGTCAAAAATAATAATAAATATATATTTCCATTAAAAAAAAAAAAGGAAACAAAACCAGTACGAGATTCTCCTTCTATATCTGTTCAAGACATTTTCAAATTTTCTTTTAAAAAAAGTTAAATTACAAATTTAGCTTTTAAACTTTTAAATTTGTATCTATTTGATCTCCG
Organism: Trichosanthes truncata; assembly: GCA_033996785.1. Lineage (NCBI taxonomy): Eukaryota > Viridiplantae > Streptophyta > Magnoliopsida > Cucurbitales > Cucurbitaceae > Trichosanthes > Trichosanthes truncata. The sequence continues at coordinate 35,981,969 of JAWPNB010000004.1, read as the reverse complement.
ATCTTTCAATTTTATGTTTAATAGATTAATTAATTATTAGATATAAAATTAAATTTTATGTCTAATAGAACCCTCAACTTTCAATTTTGTATCTAGTAAGTTAGGGGATTTAAAAAAAAAGTCGAATGGGTAAGTACCTATTATACATAAAATTAAAATTTTAGAGACCTATTTGACATAAAATTGAAAGTTTAAAGACATATTATACAATTTTTTAAGTTCAAATATAAAATAGACACAAATATGAAAATTCAAGAACCTATTAGACATTTTTTAAATTGTAGGGACCAAATAGACATAAATCTAAAAGTTCAGGAACTAAACTTGCAATTTAACCTAAAAAAATATATTCTTTTAGTTCAACAACATTTGGAGATGAGGGGATTCAAACATGGTCATAAAAATAGACATAAATCCATACTTTATGTCAGTTGAGTTATATTGTTGTTAGTTTAAAAAAAAAATATTTACATGTTCATAATGAGAACAAAAAAGGACAAAAAAATAGTAGAGGAAACAAAATGGTCATTGTTATTATAATAATAATAATTTGGGTCATTCTCAATTTTTTTAGTCTATTAAAATTTCTCAATTTTTCACAAACTCTATTAAGAATTCTCAATTAGGTTATTATGATTTTTTTAAAATAATTTATTTACAAGAAGAGTTGAGGAATCATTAAGGGGCTGTTTGGAGCACTGAATGAGTTATAATAACATGGATTATAATAGTCTGTAGAATTATATAATATTGTTTAAAACGCATAATTGTTTAGTCTGGAGTTGTAATAGTTTGTGTTTGGGGTAAAGAGTACCCCACAAGTTATTATAACACAGGTTATTATGACTCCCGCCCAAACAACCCCTAAAATATTATTTTATTGATATGTGAACATGTCATTCAAATGTTACTTTAGCCTTGCCCTTAATAAAACTAGTTTTTTCTCACGTTTGGTTTTTCTTTTTATAAACTAAATTTAATAAAATAACTAAAAACTTACAATTAATGACTATATAATTATACAATTTAAATAAAAATATAAGTATGAAGTATGTAAATTTTTCTATCAAATATTTTAAGTGTTTATACTTTTTCAAATATTTAGTTTTGTTTCTAATGTAATATAGATAATTAAATTAAAATTCTAACCAAGATTTAAATGCATAATGCACAAAAAAAAATGTAAACCATTAGAAAAATACTTATAAAAAATAATAAAGTGAAAATTTTATCTCTTCATCAATCAAAATAAATTTCAATATTTTTATTAGACTCCAATAATTTGAGATTTATATATGTTAAGTTTATTGAATAAAAAAGTTAAGAAAATAAATAGTTTAATAAAAAAATTAAAATCAAAAGTCACGAAATTTAAAAGTCATGTTTTAAATGGGGAAGGTAGGAAGATTTGTTTTATTGGTCAATCACTCAATAAACATACATATTGTGTGACACACATATAAGGGATCACCATTTGTTTCGTAGTAATCCAATATTATGATGGGATGGGCATTTGGATTATTCTGTTTGTTTTATAGAAATTTAGGATACCTTAATATTTCAAGATGTTCAGACGCAGGGCATCTAACCAATTTTGGATGCCTTTTTGAAACATTAGATTTTAAGATTCTCATGTTGAGGACATCCTCTAATGACATTTTTTTTCTTTATCAATTTTCTTTATTTCACATTTTTCATTTTTTATTTAAAAATAAATTAATGTTTTTTTTACAATAATAAATTAATGTATTTATGCACTAATAATAGTTCATATGTAATTAGCTATATTTATAATATAAACTTTAATTAAATTGAATAATATCTCGATTTACTTTCAATTGAAATTTAAAGTGCAATATTCATTTTATTTTACTTTTCCAATATAGTCGCCTAATACTATTGCATTTAGTGAGTTTTCACTCTTGTACATATGTTGAAATGATTTTTTTTTACAATAATAAATTATTTGAAATGTATTAAACAAATCGAGATTAATATTGTCTAAAAAAAAATACTTCGATAACCAAAATTTTGAACATATTAATAAAATGAATGATATGTATATTGTGTTTATTCAGTGAAACAAAAAAGTAAAAAAAAAATGAAAAGAGAAAAAGCAGATAGTTTTTCTTTTATTTATTTATTTAATGCTTAATTACTCAAATTTACATGAATATGGATGTGGAAGTTTGAATTATTATTCAAAAAAAAAAAAAAATATTAGCAATTCAGTTAAATAAGACGTGGAACATGTTGAGATATTTGCACCTACTCAAAGATTATGTTGAGTTTTTTTATTCTTTTTTGGAAAGAGAGAAATTGACTATTAATTTTCATTTTTATTAAGTGAGTGCAATTTAGCTAGCATCTAGGCAACACAAATGGACAATAAATTACAAATTTAATTATTACTCAATTAAAAGACAATGATTTTTTTTAACAATGAATTATAATTATTACTCAATTATATATATGAATGTGAGAAAAAAACAACTTTGAATATATTTATTAAAGAAACAAAAATAAAATTATGAATCAACAGTTATTAATTAATATGATATTATAAATTTATATTATCTTTAAAAAATTAATTAATTTACATTATGCCTTTTGTATGTTTGTTTGTGTGAGGTGTACTATTATAATATTATTTTTGAAGTACAAAATATCAATGTTTTACCAGATTTTAAGCATCAACTACATTCAAAATATGAAAAGAAAACATAATTTAACAAAAAATAAAATATGTAAATTTTAAATATGCATAGTCATTCAAAATACCAAAACAAAAATCTTATGATAAAATAATAAAAAAATAACAGTTGTGAAGGAGAAAATTGTGGTACTTATACTACATAATCTTTTTAAAAATAGCCTTACCTCTCACAAATGTTGAAGATTGCTAAATAACATTGCTCCAAAAAATTGGAACAACCAATGATCAACTACAAGCATTAAAAAACTTTAAGAAAATTGTGAGGGGATAAAGTATATAAAAGAAAAATTAAGAATAAAAAAAGATAATCTCAAATCCTTGTTGAAAATGGGAGGAAAAAAGAGCCTTTTATAGTGGTAGGAAATGAGGATGTTGCAAAACTTTTGAGCTTCTAAACCTTTTGATGTCCTAGTATTCAATATAATTAAATGTGATAAAAAAAAATTTAACATATTCTTACATTTTAACCAATATTTAGCAAAGTTAAGTGATTGAGAATTTCAAAAGTGAGAAAAATTTCAAGGGTTAGGGATTAGAGAAAGAGACAGGAGAAAAGTTGATGGGTGGGAGAGAGAAAGTCGAGAAAAATAAAATTTGGTGAGAGGAGATATCTTTGGGAATAGAGAGAATAGTATGTTTGGTTAAAATATACAAATAATTAATAATTAATAAAGGGATACAATTGAGATTATGAAATTAGCATTTGTATAAAATAGTAAAAAAAAAAATGATTCTCTCAATTAACTACTTTTTAAAGTAGTATGATTAACTTCTTATAACTAACATATTTAAGTGGAATGTTCACAAGTCCAAATCTTGCAAAAAAAAAAAAAAGTTTAATAACATATAGATTGTGTGTTTAACAAATTTTAACTGATTTTGATATTGAATAACTTAATTCAGAATTTTATGTAAAAAAAAAAAAAAACTTAATTGAGAATTTTAACACAGTTTAAAAAAATTAAGGATGAAAATGAGAATTATTTGAATTCCAAAAAAGGAAAAGAAATCAGTAAGCATTTTGTATGTTTAGCCTAAACAAAAAATAGCGAAAAATAATTAATTAATAGGTTATGCTATTTTGGACTTTGTACTTTGGGTTTAATTCTATTTTAATTCGCGTACTTTTAAATTTTTTATTTTAGTTCATGTTCTTTAAATAAAACTTAAAATACCCTATTATTTGTTTATTGTAAACTTTTATTAAAACAAATTAGTCTCTATTAGTATTCCTTCTATAAATTTGGAAATAAGTTCACATTACGTTTTTTCTTGAATGAAAATTATTATTATTATTTAACTAGTTTTAAAAAAAATTAACTTCAAACTAACGGTAGATATCAATTTTAAGCTTTATTGAAAGTACAAAAATTAAAATTTGACATTTAAAAGTACATAGATTAAAATAAAATAAAATTCAAAGTATAGAGACTAAAATAGTATTTTAATCTGATTAATAATGAATATAATTCTCACCCAAAAAAAAGGACAAGGAAAAACAAAATAGAATCAGAGTTACTAGAATGCCCTAATATAATGGGGGCGGTCAGCCTCGTAAATGAAAATCTTTGAAGGGGTAATTTTGTCATTGCGAAACGTGGTGGTGCAAGGGTGCGCTGGCACTGGCAGACAGATTCGGATTAATGGATATATGTGGGACCCACAGATTCCCAGGTGAGAGACTGACACGTGGACGGCGAGTAATATGTTTTTATGGGAGAAGCAATCAGATGGGGACGCATGTGATTGTCGTTGATTGGTCCACATAAGCACCGGTCAACAATCATTTATCACAAGTGACTAGTACACGCAGTTTGGATTTATTATTCCAAAAAAAGAAAGAAAATAGAGTTTGGATTTTTTTGTTTGGATTCAAGTGCTACCCAAGACGTTGAATTAGAATCTCCACACACTCCTAAAAATAAAAATAAAAAATCTCTATTTGTTTGCATAGATGGTAAGTTATACAATTACAAACATCATGGATTAGTAATGTGAGAAAGTGGAGTAGAGGAACGGTGCAAGAATGAATGAATGAACGAACTCACATTATTATATCTGAACGAGAGGGAAACTAAGGTATGCACACATGGTTAAGAAAGATTTAAAACTAAATATGAACTTTAAAAATAAATGATTGATTTGGAACAATATGATTTCTATGTTGGATGGCTTCTTGAGAAAATTCTTAGAAAACAAAGATGCATAGGATGTCAGCTTTACATGTTGAATTTGAATTCTAAATCATGAGCCTAGGGCATTACATATAATGACATACTATGCTTAGTGGAGATGACTCTTTACTCTCTTGAAAAGGATCAGGGGGAAAGTGAAGACGGAATGAGTTACAATTGCACCTTAATTGGTCGTAGTACAAAGAATGTATAAAATATATTTCTTAACCCCAAAATTTGTAGTGTAAAATTTTGTACGTCTCATTCTTGTTGAAGAAGACTCTTTACTCTCTTAAAAGGCTTAAAACAATCAATATCATAAAGATTAAAACACACTTCTAGTCCATAAACTTTAATATAGGTAATAATTTAGTCTCTAAAATTTACTTTGTATTAATTTATGCTTCGTTTGATAATCATTGGAGTCCCGTTTGATAACCAATTCATTTTCTATTTATAATTATTAAAAAATAGTTGTGTTTGATAACTTATTCATTTCTTGGTTTTTAATTTTTTAAAAACGTTTTTAGAATTTTGAAGAAAAACTGAAAATAAAAAAAAAAAGTTTTTGAAACCAATTTTTCGTTTTCAAAAATCGGACCACCTCCATGCCTCATTCATAAATAACCACACTCGAAAAACGGAATTGCTTTGCAAAAGTTTTATATATTGTATGTATTATTATAATAATAATTATTATGGGTGAAATTGGACCAACAAGAATGGGCTGGCTAAATGGCTGCAATGAAGGGCCAGATAAGGAAAGAAACCCAATACGAAGTCCAAATGGACCGAAACCTACAGGAGACCGACCCAGGACGAGAAGGAACGAAGAAACGGACTTGGGCCAAAGCCTAAGCCCGTGGTTGGCCTCGGCCTCGACCGAGGCCGACCACATGGCAAGGCCCCATTTTGGGCCTTGCCATGGTCCAAAGACAAAGGGGAGAAGACCGGGGCTTGGGCTTGGCCCAAGCCCGTAGTCGGCCGAGGTCGACCAGTTTGACAAGGCCCAGTTTTGGGCCTTGCCTCAGTCCCTTATGGCCCGTGTGCCCTCGGTTTAGCCAAATTCGACATTTTCTTTCCCCATTCGAAGACGGAAACCCACGAAAAGCCCTAGGAATGAAGTTATTTAAGCTCTCCCTCAGGGGGAGAGCAAGGTAAGTTCATTCCAGCTTACAACACTCTCCTACAACTCTCAAATTCTCTCAAAACTCTCTCTAACTTAAGCATCGGAGCCTGTGCTGTCTACACCACACCGGTGTTTAGGTTTTTATTGTCTTGCAGGCCGCATTCTTCCCCCAAGAATACAAATTCACCGTCGTTGTCACGTGGAGGTCAGGTGAGATTTCTCATGTCCAAAATTTGGCAACAATAGTTGGCGCCGTCTGTGGGGAACGACAACACTTGCTTGAAAAACCTAGTTTGAGTTTAAATTCTCCAAAAAGATGAGCAGAATGCTGGGAAACAAGAAGTAGAATGAACATGGAGATGATTTCGATCAGGATTGTCGCCTGAGACAAACACAAAAGAACAGGCCTATTCAGCCTCACACCGAGGCTGAGGCCGGCCAGACTTTGTTGGCCGAGGCCGACCAGTCTCTGTTGGCAGAGGCCAAGGCTGACCAGTCCCTGTTGGCAGAGGCCGACCATGAGGAGGTTGAGGCCGACCAGATCGTTCAAGCTACTATGATTGAAAAGCGACTAGATCAACACAACCAGCAAGGAAGCAAGGTAAGCCGAACAAACGGAACAAAATCTGTCATTATCTTGACATAAAAAACTCAAGGAAAAATGGGTCGAAATCGAGGCCGAGGCCGAGGCAAGAATAAAACCCTAACCTTGGAGCAATGCGAAGATGAGACGGATTTAAGAAGCATAATCGAGGAAAAGAAGCGACAGAAAGCCTTGTCTGAAGCCGAGGCGAGTAATCTTCCAGGTACTGAAGCGACGAATCTGAGAAGTGTCATTGAATGGAAAAAACAACAGAGAGCCGAGGTCGAGGCCAATTTTGGAACCAAGGCCTAGGCAGAGGCTAATTATGGAGCTAAGGCCGAGGCTAAGGCTGAGGCCAATTTTGATACTGACGCCGAGGTCGAAGTGGAAGCAAATTCCAGGGCCAAAGATGAAGCGAATAGTCTACCATGGAGGGCAGAATTATTGAAGATTCAAAGCGAGCTATATCATATCCAGGAGATTATGCACAAGGTAAAAAGTATAGGGTTTGATATTGAAGCTTTGATAGAATAGGTAGATCCACATTTCACTGATGAAATCATGAATGTGAAACTACCTCCCACATTCAAAGTTTCAAAGAGCAAACCCTATGATGGAAACAAGGATCCTGTAGTGCATCTAGATGTGTATAGATCATGGATGGAACTTCATGGAGTGGAAGATGCAATCAGATGCATAGCCTTCTCATTCACTTTAGTGGGACCAGCAAGACATTGGTTTCGCAACATAAAAAGATGATCTATTGGTTCAATCAAGGAATTGGCTCGAGCATTCGTGACGCAATTCTTGGGATGAAGAGATCAGCGCAAGCCAGCAACTCACCTACATTCCATCAAACAAGGATCCAAAGAAACCCTACAAGAATATATTGCTCGATTCAATAGTGAAGCTTTACGTGTTGAGGATTGCACTGATGGAGCAGCATTGATGGCCATAATTAATGGACTTAGAGATCGAAGACTCATACGATCTTTGGGAAAGAGAAAACCCACATCGTATGTAGAGCTCATCACTCGAGCTCAAAACTATGTACATGTAGAAGAATTGCTTCGTACGAAGAAGAAAACTAATGAGCTTGAAAGAAGATCAGATCAATTAAATGATAGGAAAAGGCCAAGTGAGATATTACACCAAAAGGCCAAGAGACAGAAGATGGATGACCAGAAATCACTTCGACTTGGCCACCCATCCAGAAAGTTCGAAAAGTACACTCCAACATTAGTTCCCATTGAGCAGATTCTAATGAAGGTACGCCATTCAAACTTATTAAAGCAACCTTAAAGGATGATAGACAAAAATATTGTCTCTACCATGAAGATCATGGACATATGACCAGAGACTATTTCCAGCTAAAGGATGACATCGAGGCTCTAATTCAAAACGACTTCTTAAAGGAATACATCGATGTACGTGCAAAAAAAAGGTCAAGACTTACCTCATAGGAGGCCGAGGCTGACCTCATAGGCGGCCGAGGCCGACCCTTAATTCTCTTCATACATAGTTAGTTTAGCTTCTATTTTCTTTAATCAAACCATGTTTGTTGAATCTTCATTAAATTCAATTGTAAATATACTAGGTTTATTATTACTCATTTTAAGTTGATCAATACAAGTTATGGTTTGAAAACAAATTTGTAATCAAGCAAAAGAGATCTTCCTACAAGTAATATCCTCCTTAAGTGGGGGCTACGTAGGGGATATGTCTCCCTATTGAACAAAAGGCACAGAAGCTGCATAAGAGATATGTCTCCCTATTGAACAAAAGGCACAGAAGCTGCATAAGAGATATGTCTCTCTATGAAACAAAAGGCAACAAAGCTACTAAAGAGATATGCCTCTCTAATTGAACAAAAGGCAGAAGCTACACCAAATGAGCCAGAAACTAAAGTGGAGGCTGAGCTCATAGGCCGAGGCCTACCACATAGGCCGAGGATGGGCTCATAGGTCGAGGTCGACCTCATAATCTGAGTCGAGCAAGTTGCCAAAATCACTTCAGTTACGAAAATCATCTGACTATGGGAAGATCAATGGATCTTTCTTAAAAGAAGTAGACCGTGGAAGCGTATTTGAAAAACATAAGCAACGAAATCATGAGTTAACGAAAACACATGAGACAGAAGCTAAAACAGAAGAACTGAGGTCTGACAAGCATGGCCGAGGCCGACCACATAGGCCGAGGCCGACCACTTTGGCCAATACTAAATGCTTCCTAGGAGAATGATTACAAGAAGAATTTGAGGTTAAAATCCAACCTTCTAGAAGAAGGAGTGGAGTAAAACCGATTCTAAACAAGTTCTCTTGACTAACGAAGGAAAGACCAAGAAAAGCTTACTCCCAGAAAGAATGACGAAGAGGATAGTGAAGGCCGAGGAAAACTCGTACAACGCAGAAAGTACCGGCACGCAAGGAGCTGCAAACTCGCACCTAGCAGAAGCACCATACCGGCTGGAGCAGACCTACCGAGGCCGACCAGATCGGCCGGACCAAATAGGCCGAGGCAGACCAGACCGCCCGAGGCTGACCAGACCTACGAAGTTGACCCGACTGGCCGAGGCCGACGAGATCGGCCGGAGCAGACCAGCCCTGCCCTCGATCCTCACTCCATTGCTTATTTTCTTTTCACCTCTCACGATATCAACTTGAAATGAAGCTACAATTGGCAAAAGATTTGCTTTCAAATAAGCAATAAGCTACAAAAAGTCATCTCCAGATATAGTAAATTAAAGCCAAAATTTAAGAGTCTACTCTAAGATACGGCCAATCATGTCATGCAATTAAAGCATGAACACGCAAAACTCTTAAGCACTTAGGTATAGAGGAAGCGACCCAGAATGTTGATTGAACCACAAAAGGTTTTGGTTGACTGATCTTGGCAACCCAAAAATCTGAGAAAAATCTCACGATGAGTCCCTATTGAGCACAACAAAGCAGGCTTCATAAAGCTAAGCAAATCGTGATGAATGCAAAACTCCGCTTAGGTGTGGAGGACGCAAGCCCAGAAGATTGATTGGGTCCCTAAAAGGGACTTGATTAGTTAATCTGAGCAGCCTAAAAATCCGAGATGAGTCTCGCAATATGTTTTTTAAAATAACAAATGAAAAGAATTTGGTTACATGAAACCAAGCGCAGAAATTAAAGACAAGACATGACTAAAAGGCCCAATACAGATCACAATGGGCTGAAACCAAACGGAGAAACCGACACTCTAGAAGACTGAATATCCTCATAAGGATAGACATCAATAACTAGAGATAATTCGAGGCAGGCCTCGAAATATCAACAATGACTCCAAAACTTAATAGACTACTCCAAAGTCAGGCTCCATGCAATTACTTTACATGCTCCTAATCTCGAATCCTAACTAGGGAGTGAGGGCTAATGTTATGGGTGAAATTGGACCAACAAGAATGAGTTGGCTAAAGGGCTGCAACGAAGGACCAGATAAGGAAAGAAACCCAATACGAAGTCCAAACAGACCGAAACCTACAGGAGACTGACCCAGGATGAGAAGGAAGGAAGAAACAGACTTGGGCCAAAGCCTAAGCCCGTGGTCGGCCTCGGCCGACCACATGGCAAGGCCCCATTTTGGGCCTTGCCATGGTCTAAAGACAGAGGGGAGAAGACCGGGGCTTGGGCTCTGCCCAAGCCCGTGGTCGACCTCGACCGACCAGTTTGGCAAGGCCCAATTTTGGGCCTTGCCTCAGTCCCTTTTGGCCCGTGTGCCCTCGGTTTAGCCAAATTCGACCTTTCCTTTCCCCATTCGAAGACGGAAACCCACGAAAAGCCCTAGGAATGAAGCTATTTAAGCTCTCCCTCAGGGATAGAGCAAGGTAAGTTCATTCCAGCTTACAACACTCTCCTACAACTCTCAAATTCTCTCAAAACTCTCTTTGACTTAAGCATCGGAGCCTGTGTGGTCTACACCACACCGGTGTTTAGGTTTTTCTTGTCTTGCAGGCCGCGCTCTTCCCCCAAGAATACAAATTCACCGTCGTTGTCACGTGGAGGTCATGTGAGATTTCTCCTGTCCAAAATTTGGCAACAACAATAATATTTATTATTATTACTACTTTTGCATAAAAAGAATACTTCTGTTTACGTTTTCAATGGTTTAAAATTATTTTTTCCTTTTGTTTGTTTTTGTTCAAACGTATTATTTTATAATTTTAAGTTTATAAAAATAAATACTATATTTAGTCTCCATCTTGTTCTATATATTTTTTGAAAAATAAAATAAAATTTTACCCCAAAATTTGTCTAACTTGTATTTTTTACTTGAACTTTCAATTTCATCACAAATGTAGCTTTAATAAGATTTTTCTTTGAAATCTTATCAATTTTGTACCATATATATGTTTTATAATTTATTAAAAGCATATGAGATTATTTTTTTAACGAATTTTCAAATGAAAACATATCATAGATTAAAAAAAAATTGCAACAATTTTTCAAGTTTAAGGTTTGGGGTGCTATTGGATGAAATTGAAAGTCCATGACAAAAATTGATATAACTTGACAAGTTTATGGATAAAATTGATTTTTTTTTTCTCTTATGTATATTAGATGGAAAAATATTGCAAAAATAGTTTAGTTTTATTTTTATAAAAAATATATAATTAAAAACAGTCATCAAATGTTCTTTTGATTTTTTTTTAAAAAAAAGTTATCAAACATGTTTTTGGTTTTTTTTTTTAAAATAAAAAAACTAGAAACAATTATCAAACATGTTTTTGGTTTTCTGTTTTTAAAATACAGAAAAGCATGTATGATACTTGTTTTTTAAAAATAAAAAAAAACCTAAAACAAAAAATCAAAAACTGAGAACTGAAAGGAAAATTATGCCAAAGAGCACGTTTTCAACCATATATTTCACAAATGACTCATTTAAAAAAATATATCAACTCTAGCATGACTTATATCTCTACAACTATTCTATTCCATTTATACCCTTAAAAATTCTTAAAATGTCTTTATAATAATATGACTAATGTGTTTAGGGTTTCCATAACTAAATCATTCAATTGGGTAAACAATTTTATCATTAACTACATGAAGTTATTTTTTTATAATGCTAAATATTTTATTATTTAAATTAGGTGTCAATTATCTTTTATCATGAATAACATTTAAGGTAATCAAAATTATTCTCGAAATTTTAAATTTGGCATCAACCAAAATAGTGTTGCCGATTACTTTTTTTTTTTTGGGCCAATTTTTACAAAATCAAGCAATTTTCCGTTTGAAGGAACGCCCAATGAGTAACATTACATTCTCCCTTTTTTGGTTGTATGTTTATTTTTCCAATATTTTTCTTTTTTCTTTTTGTTTTAAATTATACTATAGACTCTTCGTTCATTTTTCCTGTGTTTCTTCTTCTTCTTTTTCTTTAATTCAGGGAAATTTGGTTCATTTTTTTAGTTACACAGAACTTTTTGGCGTATTTTTCTCTGTCTATTTTTTCTTGTCAACAAATTGATTTTTGTTTATTTGTACAAGTATTAGTATTGAATTTTTTTAGAAAAAGAAAGTGTTCAGTTTGATCTATTTTTTCCAATGTTTTTATAAACTATTTTTTTTCATTTTTTTAAACATTGTTTAGTTCTTACTGCTATAGGGTTTATAATCTATCTATTTTTCTTTAAAAAGTTGTTCTCATTTAATAATTACTCAAGACAATGTAATAACTTGAATAATATATATTTCATGATTATACATATTATACCTCTGTCGAGTAGCACATTATGACAATTTTTTTTTATTTTTTAATTTATCAATATTTGATCAATTTATTCTATTTTTTATGTTATAGTTAATTTATAAATATTGGGTCAATTTATTTCGTATATGTGTTATAAATGTTGATAATTATATGGATTACGTTTTGTAAATAGACGATGGTAAATATATACTGTGTTGTATACTGTATACATAAATATATACGTAGAAATATAATATATATACATTAGTGTGTAATCATACTATATATTTGGGATGTCATGATAATCCAATTTATGTTCTCCGATATATATTATGTAAATATATTTATATAATCATTATATATTACAACAGTCATTGGAATAATGAGATGAATAATTATATTGATTATGAAATTTTTGAGATTACGATCCACGAAAGAATGTTGTTCTCTAATTTGATTGAAGCTATAACCCAAAAATTAGGGAGAGTAAGTCATTTGGATTCTTCTTACATGTGTGCTTCATTGGGCTCAACACATTTCATGAAAAATGACATGAAGATTATGGAAGACATCTTTAGTTGTATACAACATATTGCAAAAATGTATTGTTCAAGGATGTTCACTAATAGTGAAATAGTTTATCTATTTTTGTAAGTAATAAACCTTCGATTGGTTCAAGTTCCCCTAACTTAGTTAAAGGTGAGGGTCGCTTTCATCTTATTATTGATGTTGCAAAGCTTCCTTTAGACTTTAGAATTGATGTGAATGGCATGTTTTCTAGTAAGATGAACCTACAAAATGCATTGCATATAATTGCGATCAAAGACAATTTTCAATATAAGACTATCATATCAAATCGTTCTATCTTATATGTTCAATGTGTACAAGAAAATTGTGAGTGGTTATTTCGTGCACGTCACTTTGGAGGCGATGGTAGGAGGATAGTTAAACATTTTGTTGATGATCATACATGTTTCATCGATGTTGTATTGATTGATTACTTCGACATGTTGGATTCTTATTTGCATTAACTTTTAATCTCACCATTGTCTAGTATGATATCTATATACAAATACAACTTTTATTTAGTGCACAATTTGGATGATATAAACTTTTTTTTCAAGATAAGTGAATGATAAAAACTTGGGTGTTATATTATATTTAATATTATATATATCTAATGACATAATATTTTAAATATGACATATATAATATATAACCAACAAATGTTCTTACCCAACAATATTTATACGAACACATTGTACATTAAAAACCCACCCATATATACACATAACTATATTTATTGTTCACTCATGCTTTGGAGAAACAATCATACTAACAACGAAAAAACTTCTAGAATAAACTCCTAGAATGTATATTTTGTGTTCAATTCTATCAATGCATATTTTGAAATATAATATTTGCTCATCCAATATTTTATATAAACCCTTACAAACAACAATATTATATGATATGTACCTTAAAGCTGTAAAACTCCAAGGATGTTTGAATTGCCTTTTATCTTAACAATGCATTTTGTGATATTGAGCTAATCATAATTTGTGTTGCTTGATTATTTGTTATAAACCTCAAATATAGAAATAATTAAAATCTAAATTTAAAAAAAAAAAAAAAGAAAAAAAAAAAAAAAAGCTTGGAAAAAACCTTACTGATATTCAACAACTTGCCACACCATACAAGTCATCCTTATCAGTGCTCGAAGAAAGAAACTGCGAGGTAGAATCCCTATATTTTAAAATCCATGTTAAAATCGGCACTAAACGAGTTTAAAATCAAACTTCCTCCTACTGTTGATATCATTAAAATCGAACTGAAAAAACCTTGCCATTGTCGGCAAAAACTCGTTGTCACCGGTAGAAAGAACCCTCATCATCATCGATAAAAGAAGCCCCAACTGCTATTAAAAAACTGGATCAAAACAGCCTCGTCAATTACGTTTAAAAGCAGTTTAAGAAATTACTACTACCATCAATTAAACATCCTTCACCGTCGATTAAATAGCCCTCGCCGTCAATTCGCTTGTTGTTGATTACGATACTTTTTGTTGATTATAAACCCCATCGATTACGATATGCTTGCTGTCAATAATAAAACTCATCTATTTGGAGAACGTAAACGTTGAAAGAGAACGTGTTTGGAAGAATGTGTGGGTTTAAAATCCCTAGATTTTAGGTATTAAATCTCATAGAATGCATAGGATTTGGAGGGAAGAATATAGAATTTCAAAGATTATGGTAAGTATCCCTATATTTTATTATTATTATTTTTTTTTTATAACTAGAAATAAATATAGGGGTAAATAAGTAATGTTACCCTAGAGTTGGCTTTTATTTGGCTTGTAAAGTGACAAAACTGATATATTAATAACAAAATATATCATTTGTGTAAAATTTGATTCCAGATATGCTATTTATGTAGTTAACCCAAATTGAAATAGTTATCAAACGGAGCCTTGATTTTTGATTTTTGGTTTTTGAAAATTAAGCTTAGAAACACTACTTCCACTTATGAGTTTTTTTGTCTTGTTATCTACTTTTTACATATATTTTCAAAATCTAAGCTAAGTTTTAAAAACTCAAGAAAATAGTTTTTAAAAACTTGTTTTAGAATTTGGCTAACAATTCAAATGTTTTCTTCATAAAGATAATACTATTGTAGAGAAATAGTGATAAAACAAGCACAATTTTCAAAAACGAAAAACTAAAAACTAAGGCCCCATTTGATAACCATTTGATTTTTAGTTTTTAATTTTTGAAAATTAAGCCTATAAATACTACTTCCACTTATAGGTTTCTTTGTTTTTTATCTACTTTTTATATATGTTTTCAAAAACTAAGCTAAGTTTTGAAAACTAAAGAAAAATAGTTTTCAAAAACTTGTTTTTGTTTTTGGAATTTAGCTAAAAACTCAAATGTTTCCTTAAGAAAGATGGAAACCATTGTAGAGAAGATGAAAATCATTATAGAGAAATTGTAAGAAAACAAACACATTCAAAAACCAAAAATTAAAAACTAAGATCTCGTTTGATAACTATATGGTTTTTAGTTTCTGGTTTGATAACTAAGGTCATTTCAAAGAGGCTATAAGACTTTGAAGATATAATTTCTTAGGACAAATTTTATAAACTCTCATATATTTGAGTTCGATTTAAAAAGTTGTAGCATTAGATTTTTTTTTTTAATGAGTTTAACAACATTGTGAGGTGGAAAATTCGAACCTCTAATTTTTTAGTCGAGGTATATGTCAATTACAGCCATGCTCACTTTGGCTGTAGCATTAGATATTGAATGCTTGTATTTAATATTGAAATATTTTTTTTCTTTGAAAAAAAAATAAGTAGCTGTCAATTTTATTATTTTGAAAAACATGTAGCACCATTTTTCTCATTAGAATAAGATCAACTTTCTAGTTTTGCATGGTTCTTCCATAGAAATATTCTCTTTAATCTCAATGAAGGTAAGAATACATTCTTTTGCCTTTTTTTCGTCGTTTAATTATCATTTCTTTTGAATAAAAATATAAGAACTAACCACAAGAAGTCAAACAAAGCAGCCAACAGGAAAAGACTAAACCAACCACAAGAAAGGAAATAATTTTTTAATTAAATTATATATTTTTAATGTTTGATTTTAGTTCCTATGCTTCTCAACTAGTCATTACAATAATTGAAATAATTATATATTTTTAATGTTTGATTTTAGTTTTGTTTGATGTCTATTTTGTTTTTTATTTTATTTTTAAATATTAAGCTTATAAACCATACTTTCACACATGCATTTTCGTATTCAAAAACTAATATAAGTCATTTTTTTAAAACTTATTTTTCTTTTTAAAATTTTATTGAGAATTCAAATGTATTTTTAAGAAAATTAAAAACATATCTAAAAAAAATTGTATGAAAACAAACATAAATTTTAAAACCAATCAACTAAAGACAACAATTATCCAATAGTCTTGTTTGATATTTTTTTTTTTTAAAAAAAATCAATACTATTAAGAAAAAAACAAAGGGGAATAATTTGTACATCGATGATAGTAATAATAATAATTATTATTATTTTCTATCATGATGAGCAAATTTACCATGACCATCATACGTGTCGCCATGTATTAAGGAGAGGCATATAATACATTTTACAATTTTAGAGTTTGATAACTATAAAAAGGTTGAATTTCAAGTTTAATTCTTGAACTTTAAAAAGTGTTTAATAAATCTTTAAACTTTTAATTTTGTGTCTAATAGGTCTCAAAGTATTAAAAATGTCTAATAAATCCCTAAGATATTTAAATTTTAAAAAAATTAACTGATCTTTTTTTTAACTTGTATTAAATATAAAATTCAATTTTATATCTAATAGGACCCTAAACTTTCAATTTTGCATATAGTAAATTCATGAATTTTAAAAAATATCGCGTAGGTCAAGGACCTATTAGGCACAAAATTAAAAATTAAGAAACTTATTGAACACAAAATTGAAAGCTTATGGACATATTAAACCCTTTTTAAAATTTAAGAATCAAATAGACACAAATCCGAAAGTTTAGGGACTAAATAGACACAAACATGAAAGTACAGAGACAAAAATTGTAATTTAACCTAGCCTTTCATGCAATTGTAATAAAAATATATACATATATAGATAATATTGCTTACATAGGCTAAGTATTTCGGCTAACTTAATAAAACATTATACATCTATCCTAAAATATTAGATGTTCAACTTCCTTTGGTATGTTGAGAGTGAGACCATTTCCCAAAAAAAAAAAAAAAAAAACTTGATTTTGAGTGAGCTATCATTAAGAGAGAACTATATAAGTTGATTACGTTACACTTGTGACTATTACTCAAATAAACAAGCTCTAAAGTTAAATAATCTCATTAGTATCCCGAGATTCCAAACATCGAAGCCTAAACTTTGTAATTGGCAAACAAACTATTAAAGAAATTTTCTCATATAAAAAACCAAGCTAAAAAATAGTAGAATAAGTAAAAAGAGAATCGCAAACTATTAAAGAAACAATCAACAAACTTGCAAATTAAGGTATCTCGCCCTTCATAATATAGGATACTTACCCGAAGCAGCACAATATAAATCACTCCAATTTGTTGACTTGTACACATTCTGCAAAGCTATATCAAAGAAAAAGATACAAAAAACATGGTTTAATTATCTAAGAGGTCAAAATCAGGAAAAAAAATTTAAAAACGATCTATATTTTCTTTCAGCATTTTGAATCAGGGTATCAAAAAGGTAAAATTAAAACAACCATCACAAGTAATCATCCAGCAATCATAGTAGAGGTTCACGAAAATTTAGTACATGATTAGTCATTTTCATTTTGACCATACTCATGGAACCATAAGCTAAAAATTCCAGCTAGTTTCATGATTACTCGTCCTCGAGATACGATGCTTGTGAAGGGTACTTGATCAGAAGAACAAGGTATTACTTCCCCCATGTATTCAAGCTTTAAGCAATCACTTAAGCACAAGCAACTACAACCCTTTATTCCGTAGGCTTCTGAAGAAGCTACCTGTACAAGGCTACGAATCTTGAAAACTGTAAAACAAGGCTACGGCAGTTTTCAACTGCATCACTTCAACGTGACTGATCTTATTCTAAGCTATGGCAATAGATACATAATGTATAATCAATAATGATTGCTTATTTTACCTGAGTTTGTGATAGACTGGAACAAATAAAAAATGAAACAGTCCAATTCTTGTTTACAAAAAATCCTATTCTTCTTTTTTTCCATAGTTCCTGCATGACAAATACTACAAAGAAGTGTTTACTCTAAATAGTTCTGAGTCATGCCGTATTCCTTGTAACAATCTTCAATTTTTCTAAAGATAAAGAAATAATAATAATAATAAGGTGCCAGAAGTTATCTCCAAGGTAAGCAATTCTTATTCTTTTAAAAGGAATGAGCAGTGAAAAGATGTCAATTTCTTACAGGATACATGTAAACGAAAAGGTCAGAAATTTTGCTTGCAATTAAAAGCATATGTCGGGAAGATTGCTCCTATCTTGTTATATATCTGATGTAGCTTTTATAAATTCATTAGCTTCTTCAGACTGTTTTATTCGAATTCATTTTGGAGATTGAGCATTTTTCTTTTTAAAGCCTCCAAGCTATCTCTTCAGGTATGACCTTCAATTCCAGCTTCTTTCTTCTTTCTTGGCATTCAAATAGTTTCCCACCTTCCAAATAGGTGTTTTTTTTTTTTTTTTAAAGTTTTATAACTGCAAGGATAGAGAATATAAGTTTTGTTCAACTTCTCATAAAGCTTTTTTTTTCAGGGGGATGTGGGTGTTCAGGAAGGAAGGAGATGATTCAGAGATAACAATGGAAATCTGTTCTATCTTCTAGCAGTTTTCAAGTATTCTTCACTTCTTTTCGACATATCTATTGGAAAGAGACAGAAGGTACCATGCTTTCTGACATATTTGAAAAATTTATACCGAGAAATATCAGTTCCCTATGGAATTACTGGGGCATTGAGTTGTTAGTATTGGCAAACTTCCTGTTCCAAATTATCTTAACTTTCAATGGAAGTCGTAGAAGGCACACACCGGGATATAAGCTCAGCTTAACTGTTTGGTTTTCCTACTTACTTGCTGCTAAAATTGCAACTGTCGTTCTGGGCAAGCTAACGACGATCGATATAGGCAAAGACCAGCGCAACACGCACACCCAAATTCAGGCGTTGTTGGCACCTTTGATGTTCATGCAAATAGGAAATCCAGATACAATCACAGCCTACTCGATTGAAGACAATCAACTAGGAGTGAGGCAAGTTTTCAGCATGGTGATCCAAGTGGCAATTATGTTTTACATTCTTATAAGGTCATGGACAAAGTCCACAACATCGTTTCTTTATTTGCCGATGTCTTTGGCTGGGATAATCAAGTATGGTGAGACTTCATGGGCTTTAAAATCCGCACTCAATGGCAACTTCGGCTTCACAATTGCAGATTTCTTCAAATATCATGAAGTGGCCCGTTTGTTCGATAAATTGCCACAGGGAGAGAATGAACTCCCACAGGCAAGATTGATCTTAAGAGCTTATTATAGATTTTGCTGCCTAAAACCTCATCTTGAGAATTGGCTTTACTATCCTCCAACTGATTGTGATAAAAAAAAACTAGACATTGACGACTGTGCGTATGAAGATGTGTTCAGAATTACAGATTCTGAATTGGGTTTCATGTATGATGCACTCTACACTAAAGCACCTGTTGTATATACTCGTAAGGGTTTAATTCTTCGTTTTATTAGCTTGCTTAGCTTGATTGCCACACTAGTTGGGTTTTCTGTCTTGTTCAAGGATGCATTTGTGTATAATATTAGTGCTGGCTTTATCAATTTTGTGTTGATAGCATCTTTGATAATTGAGGTTTATCAGATCTTGAGACTACCATTCACAGATTGGGCTATAATACAGATGATAAGGCACTATGAAACTTTTCCTTTCCTTCTGGGTTTCTTGAAATCTCTAGCCCCTCAGTCAGCAACTTGGAGAAGGTGGTCTAACACAATGGGGCAGTTCAATCTTTTAGATTTCTGCTTGCAAACCAAGCATCGGAACTACAGCAGAATCAAAATTCTCCGATATTGGGGCATGGATATGAAACTACGAAAGCAATTGAGTTTGGATCGAACTGAAGTCCATCCGAAAGTGAAAGAACTTGTGGTTACAGAACTGAGAGAGATAGATACGATCAAAGGAGAAGAAGAATTTGATCAAAGAGGCCAATGGACAATCCAAAGGTATCGAGCAAAACTCGAACTCAAAGATGCATTGATCCAAGCACTTGAAACGACTGTATGCAAGAGACCTTTCGATAAGAGCATCTTCATATGGCACATCACAACAAATATTTTCTATCACATCCAACGTTTTCATGATACTACTGAAGTTGCTAAAATGGAAGCTATCATGAATCTATCAGATTATATGATGTACCTTTTGGTGACTCGTTCCCATGTGCTATCATCAACAACTGGAGATATTATATTTGACCATTCATGCGTGAAGCTCGGGAGGTTCACAAGAACTGGACCTCTAAACAAAGAGGCTGCCTGCGATAATCTTTTGAGGTTACAGAAAGACGGTATGCTTGAAGTAAAGGGGCCACATGAACCACCTGAATCAGAAGCAGAGAAAGTAGTTGTAGGGAATTGGAATCTGCTGAAGGATGTAAAAGAACTTGCAGATAGCTTATCACCTCTGAGCAATGAAAACAAATGGAAGCTAATTGGCAGTATGTGGGTTGAGATGTTGGGATATGCTGCAAGTCACTGTGAAATGGAATATCATTCAGAACACATCAGACAAGGCGGTGAATTGATCACTCATGTTTGGCTTTTGATAGCCCATAATGTTACCAAATACAGTTCATATGAATATCATCTGGGCGGTCAAGATGAAGAGACTCCAAGTACTTCTTGTTAGTTGTTCAACTTCTTTTTCCTTGAGAAATGAAATTTGATTGCTTGTAAGGAAGTTTTATGTATTCTCATTTTTTTGGTTCAATGATTTATTTTGTAAAAAGCATAATGCATGGAATTCCCCCAATCGAAATGCTGTACAACAATTTTTAATAAAAAGAAAATTATAATTCATGGATTTCTTTCAAATGTGTTAAAGATGTGTATGTATATAAATCCCTAATCCGACCTCAGATTTAAGGGAGAAAAAATTGTCATGGATTAACATTAAAAAAAAAAAAAAAAAAGAAAGAAAAAGAAAGTAAGCACATATGTAAATAGTAAAGAAATTATGCTTACAAAACATAATTATTTCCTTGTAAAAGAACCTCTAATTTCTCTCATTATATTTTCTTTCACTAGTTCACTTTAACAATGCAAAAATAATATTAATAATAACGAAACCCAACACCAGAGGATAACTCCAAAATCCTATCCTCTTCGTATATTCAATGATTACGCACATTGGATATCAAACATATTTAATCCAAGGTTTAAAATGTCGATGTCGACGAAAATGTCGAAGTCTCAATTTTATAAAAATGTCGATGAAAATATCGATAAAATGCCGATGTTGATGGATATTTCTAAAAAAAATTTAAAAACAAAAAATTTAAAAAATATATTTAAATTAATAAATGAATATTTTACACTTTTTAAATGAGTTAAAATATTTGTTACATTATTATATTCACATTAAGTTACATTTTCTTGTTATTTTTTTTAATATTTTGTCAATTTTGTACGGTATGGTGGAAATGTCGATTCCTCTTTATGTCGATGTCGAACCCATGAACATGTGAAAATTTCGATGGAAATATCGACATGTCGACGGAAATTTAATACCCTGATTTAATCTAATGATAAAATGAAATGTCAAGGCATAAGTAATTTCTCATGACTAATTAGCAGGTAAGATTTCTACTCGGTCAAAAAAAAGTACTCAACAAAATACCTGTGTCTGCCAACCTATAATTCAATCATAACAACTAATAATGCCAATTAAAATTTTTCAATAGAGCTCAGCTAAGTACTTTACATTCTGTAACTTTTCTTTTTATTGAAACAGAGATGTTACATTTTGTAACATTAAATTGGGATAAAAAAAGTTATTGTGATTGGTATAAAAATTAAAAAGTGAAAACATCATGTTGAGGAGTAGAATGAAGAACAGATTAAATACATTTAAAATACAATGCAAAATACATCATTTATATCACCCATATCTGGTCAGAGACCAGTATAATAATCCATATCAAAATTGAGTTTCAATTATGTGGTGTAACCAAATCCAGCTACAGCCCCAAATTTTACATGAGCCTAAAACTAAGAAATTGCATGCACTCAATGAGGGGTAAAAAGCTATAGATACAGAAATCCTTACATCGTCAAAGGGATTGTCGATTGCTATAGTGCGTTGGAACCAAATGATTTAGAAAAGACGATGACATCTGAAAATCAAGGTCTTGACAGGATGGCCACGGATTCCCACTCCAAATTACATATCACTTCCTGCATAGCATATTTAGAGAGCCTTAAAACATAGCCACCCCCACCACTTAAGCCTTCACAGCACTTATTTTCAGAGCTTTTAGATAAGACGCTTATTTTCACAGATAGGAACAGGACAACACACACTTTCAGTTAGAACTGGATATTTTACCATCACAACAAATAAAGTAAACAACACAAGTTCGCATAAAATAGTATATAGGCAACTTACCGATGGGTGTTGACGATCAATGTCAAAACCATTAATTGCACAAGGTTCTGCGAGCAGTTCCACAGGCTGCTTGCCTACAAGTCACATAAATAGAAACGTTGAGCCAGTTTATGCATGTGGAACAGAAAATAATTCTTTTCGTTTTCTTTTCTTTGTTTCTTTGTTTCTTCTTCTTCTTCTTCTTCTTCTTCTTCTTCTTTTTTTTTTTTTTTTTTTTTTTTTGCTATAAGAAAATAGCCAATAGGCATTAGATAACAGAAACAAGAAGAAAACTACCTATATATTAGCATATGAAGCAACAAAAAGAAAATAGCCAATATTGGCCCCCAGCCCACCAACCAAACAGGGCTGCAGCATCAGGTTATACCTTGCTCAATACTAGTTAGAATCCCGTCCTCAGAGCAGATCATAGCAGGTAAAATCTGCGAAGATGACATGCCAACTATGTTGCTAGACTTAATATAAGGATCATAGTGAACCTCCCAAACCTCACTTTCACATGGCAAAAGATTTGATGTTTTGCTCCCTTCTAGACCTGAGAGAATGATAGGCTGCTGTTGCCACCTCAAATCCCAGGCAAAGACAGTACCAAAAGAGCCTCCTGCCTAACATGGGGAATAATAAGCACACTAATATTGTAGCTCATAAATAAGGGCAGGATAAGAAAGATGGAAGAACATGAAGTGGTAGCAACCGTAAACAAGGGAAAAAAAAACCATTAAAAATTTCTATAATGTGATGATTCTGAGGTTGGAGAACCAATTTCACTATTGACTTGAACTCACCGAAAAGTTAACAAATAACAACCATATGTTTCGTTAAATTAATTAGCTCAACAACTTTGCCCAAGCAATCTACAAAAAAAGTTAGATCGAGAAGACTTGGAGGAGTTTCATAGATGGCTCATTTAGCAACTATAACCCAAACTTAATGGTAGAAAGTAAAGGAACTATCTCTCACAAGTTTTAGGACAAAAAAATTGAAGTTGAAAAGAAAGCACAAGTTTGCAGTCCAGATCTTCTGCAGAGTTTATAGAAACACGCGTGATTATGACTGCTTAGATATCATGTAAGGATAAGAAGCTAAGGCAACAGAGTTTACCAAACAAGTATGCTTTCGCGATGGATGGATGTCAATGCAGTGAACAATACCAGAAGCCCTGCAATATTACCACAGAAGAAGGAATTCAGCACATCTGTTAATCAACTTTGGAACCTTATACTTTTGAAGATTTCGCACTATCAAAATTTCATTTCCTAATTTTTATAGTCAAACCAGAGAACATTTTTAAGGAACCAATTATTCTTTCATCTATCTATACTGCATACAAGCAGCTATGACTTCTTAATTTTTCTACAATCGTAGTGTAGCAAGGCAGTCTCACACAGCCTACAACCTTTAATTTACCAATTATAAGCCACTTCCAGTTTCAGAAAGCTGGGTCTTTCCTACAACTCTGTCCAAGTCCTAGATGCTAAACGTTCAAACGTATATGAGAGGATGCCAGGGGAATAAGCAAATTCACATACCAATCGCCCTTAAACTGAGAAACTGCTCCACCGGGCTTCCTCTGATCCCACCATTGCAAGCTAAACCCACAACCTCCAGTTGCAAACTCTGTGGGCGATGCCCATTTCGCTGCAGTATACGACACCAACCCATTACTATCGAATATCCGACAATAATTCAATCCAGATTCCCCAACGCTCACCAAATTCACCCGTCCATCTTCCGCAACGGTCAGACATTCACCTCCACCATCCATCACATCGACACAGGAAATAGGTCCGTCGTGCAACATCTTCTCAGGCACCGAGAGCTCGGAGTCCAGCGACGCATCCATTGGCTCGACAGATAGAACATGGAGAGATCCTGTATAAGTCGAAGCGAAAACGAGAGGGTTTTGGTAGAGCTGAGAGGTTTTAAGGGAAGAGACTCTTGAAGGTGATGTCCAAGCCGAATGAGGAACTATATCCAGCGGATTTTGAGTAACGGAGTGAATTTCAATGGAGGATGAGTGGGAATCGGAGTCGAAAAAGGCAATGACGGCAAACCGGCCGAATGCAGAGAGTGGTGGAAGCCACCGAACGCCGTCAACGTACTTGAATTGCGGGAACCTGTGGATTTGAGGTTGCTGCTGGGGACTTATGATCGCCATTGTTAGGGTTTAAGCGAGCTTGGATTCACTTTCAACAGAGTGAGAATCAGAATGACGACGGAATTTGAAAATGTGAATTTTGTGGGGATCCATCCGGCCAGATTAAACAAGGGTTATGGAAATGTCCTGAAAATATCATAAAATTTCGATGTCAAATATTTCTTAAAACAAAAAAAAAATTCAAAAAATATTTAAATTAATAAATAAATATTTTACCTTTTTTAAATAAGGCAAAATAATTATTATTAATATTATCTACCCATTAGTAACATTTTGTTGCTATTTTGGACTTTTAAATTAGGGCATGTTTGAAAATAATTTTAAAATAGTAAAAAAAAAAAATTAATCAAAATCACTCATGAAACATGCTTTTAATTATTCAAATTAATTTTTCTTCTAAAAGAATATTCAAAATCAATTTTTAGGGTATGAAAATTAAAAAAAAAACATTTAAAATTGTAAAATTAAACATTAAGTTGATTGTAAATGATTAAATGCATATTTCAAAGTAATTTTAAACATGACAAAATTGATTTTAACAATTTTAAAATCACCTCCAAACATGGCCTAAAAGTTTAGTTTCAAAACTTTTAGGTTTCTGACAAATAAGTCTCTAAACTTTTAAAAAATATCTAATAGGTTTCTAAACTTTCAATTTTGTATCTTGATTTTTTTAACTTAAAAAGTGTCTAATAAATCTCTATACTTTTTATTTTGTGTCTAATAGACCATAACCTTAAAATGTGTCTAATATAAGTTCCTAAAATTTCAATTTCGTGTCTAATAAGTCCCTGAGCTTTTAAAAAGTATCTAACACGTCCATGAACTTTAAGAAGTGTCCAATAGCTTAGTTAAATTTAAAAATTGTTGAATATGTCATGAACCTATTGGACACAAAAATGAAAAATGAAAGTTTAGGGACCTATTAGATATAAAATTAAAATTTTATAGATCTAGTAAATACTTTTTCAAGCTGAGAGACCTAATAGATACAAACATGAAAGTTGAGAAACTAAACTTGTAATTTAGTCATATCGTGTCTTGAAGTTTGAGTTTGTACCTCTATTTAGTGTATGTCATTGTCGTTATATTATTATATAGAAAGTGATGTAACACTAACATGTTATTATCCAATGAAAATGCCACATCTGTGAAAATTTCAACCAAACAATTGTTCGAGATTAACTGGCTCCTAAATATAATATGTTTACACCTCAGTTCAAATAATATATATTAACCTACCTCTTAACATTTTTTAAGAGACAAATACCTCAAGGTCATATCGTACGGACAATTTTTGAAGATATATACCTAAGTTTTTTTTTCTTTTTGTCTTTTTTTAATTAAAGGATGTAGATTGAAGTTACTAATTGAAAAGGATAACCATACATTTGAATTTAAAATTTTATGTTAAAATACCATTTTGGTCCCTGTACTTTGAGCTTTGTTTTATTTTGGTCTCTATACTTTCAAATGTTCAATTTTCGTCCTTGTACTTTCGATAAAGCTTAAATTGGTTCTTACTATTAGTTTATGGTTAATTTTTCTTTTAAAAAGTTGGTCTCTATTAGTTTTTCCTCTATAAATTTTAGAAGTATATTCATTTGTGTCTTTTCTTGTATTAAATTATTATTATTATTTAACTAATTTTGATAAAAATTAACTTCAAACTTGTCATAAGGACCAATTTTAAGCTTTATTGAAAGTACATAGACTAAAATTGGACATTTGAAAGTACATGGGCTAAAATGGAATAAGGCTCAAAGTATAGGGACCAAAATGGTATTTTAACAAAAAAATTTAAAATCATCTTTAAAAAATAAATTTTAACACTCTTCTAAAAAAAACCTAAATTGGAAGCTTACTCTTTATGAATTGTCCCCTTCTCCACCTAGAGAAAAATGCCCAAAATGATTTAATCAAAGGGTAAAAAGACTGAAAACCCATCATTTTCAACAGTAACGGCAGTGTGATTTAGCAGTGAATCTATTGCCCAAAAGTTAAATCAAAGTTGAATCTGAATATGATTGATAATGTCATTATCTTTCTTTTATTTAATTTTTACTATATATAATTAATAATGGGTAGACAGTAAACAATATGATTATACTTTGATTTGTGCAACAAACAAAAAAAAAGAAAAAAAACTTTTTTTTAAGTCTATTCTAATTCCAAAATTTCAAACTTTTTTTTTTTTTTTTTTTTGAAACTGAAAGTAATGCATTAAGAAACCAAATCCAAACCCACAACCAAAATTTCAAACTATTTATTTGAAGTCAACAACTTTAAAAAAGTCATAATTTTGGTCATTACTATTATTCTACCTCTTAATATTCATACTCACCTAATACTAACTTCAACTTACCTACGTAGATCTAATTAAAATACAAACTCATGTTTTGCATGTTAACGTACAAATTTGAAATCACGTCATGCATTTGTAAAAAATTAACAATAAAACACTAATAAGAACTAAAATTATTGTTTTTTTAAATTTAAGAATTAGCGTATACATTTTGAATTTTAAAATTTTAAAATTAGACAAATCTAAATGTTTAGGTACGAAAATAAATCTTGAAAATTTTTAAAGACCAAAATAGAACAATGTGAATGTTCAATGATCCAAATAGGATTAAAATATCATATTTTAATTCGTTTGTAAATTTTATTAGTTAAATTATAAATTCCTGTATTTTAAATATTTTTATTTTATTATTGGGTAAATTTTTTTTTTATTAATATATATTTGTGAAAAAGAACAAAATCGTGAAGGGTAACATTTATATGAAGATTAAAATGCAGTTTTGTGGTTTATGGTTACTTATGTATTGTACTGAGTTAAATTTTCCATTTGTATTGATAGGAATGTTATAGTCCCGTTGTTATTGCATGAATTCAATACAAGTGGATTCACGCATCTCAACTTAGAAATGGAATGTGCCTACTTGAAAAATAGAAATGAGTACTAGAGTGGTGTCTTGCCACACCCATTCCGATGTTTAAGTCGGCTACGATTTTTGAGATGTGTAGTACTGGCTAGGGTTTTATGAGCATACCTTAGAAGCGTACACCTCTTTCTTATAAGAAGTGAATTAGGGGTTCAAAGGGGAGCATGTTTAGGGTTGTGTTGGGCCAGGATCGGTATGGTTCATCCAGTTTAGGTTGACCAAGGTTGGTTTTATCAATCTTAGATTGACCCCCACATCACATTGGGCTTGGTTAGCCAAGGCCCAATGCAGATGCTAGACCCTTGCCTGACTCGTTCATAATGGGGGTCTCACAATTTTGATGTACCTTGGGCTTTATTTCACCCATAATACCTATAAAATTTGATTATTATGTCTATTTAATCTTTAAACTTTAAAAGTTCAAATTATATCCTTCAATTTTGAACTTTGATTTTATATAGTTTGAGCAATTAACACAATTAACTAAATAGTAAAATCAATATATTAGTTAAGCAAACGTTATGTTAATTTGACACAATGTGATAGATAGATGACAAAAAGCCATTGACAATTAGATAAATAAAGTGGAGCATTCAACTTATCATCTTTTTGAAGCAACATATCAAATCTCTTCATAGATTATCTCATTCTATTTTATACGACTATCAACTTATATTTGCTATTTGGCATCACGTGATGTCGTTTAGCTCATAAATATGCCCACATCCATTTAGCTAATAAAGAATTGGAATTTTAAATTCATAAATGTAATTCAAACTTCTAAATGTATTTTGAAAGAAAATTGTTTTTAAGTGAATCATTTATTATATAAGCATTTTTTAAAATAAAATTAGTTAAATACTTCATCTACAACCATTTAAGTGCTTTTTATCATTTTAAAAACCACTTTTGGTTATTGATTCTAAAAACATCAAAGGTACTTGATACCACTCTCTAAAATTTTAATCAAACGTCACCTTATTTTTAAACACATTTAATAATTCACAAGTACTTTGAAAGACAAGCCAAACATGCACAAGTGTGTACATCATAACTTTGTGAGTGATTTTGAATTCCTACAAGTATTTACTCTTAAAAAAATTAGATTGATTTTCAAATAGTTTTTAGGAAACACTTAAAGTGCGGTTTTAAAAGGATAAAAATCACTTAAGGTCTAGATTAACTTCCTAAAGGATTTTAAAATGCCAAAAGTGTTTTTCGTAAAATCTAAAGTGTTTAGTAACAAATAAAAATCATTTTTAAGTCCCGTTTGATAACCATTTGATTTTTTGTTTTTGATTTTTAAAATTTATGCTCATTTTCCTACAATTTTTTTTATCATGGTTTTCATATTTCTTAAAGAAACATTTAAATTCTTAATCAAATTCAGAAAACACAAACAAATTTTTAAAAACTACTTTTTTTAGTATTCAAAACTTGGCTTGATTTTTGAAAATATGGGTAGAAAGTAGATAACAAAATAAAGAATCTCATATGTAAAAGTAGTGTTTATAAGCTTCATTTTTAAAAACTAAAAACTAAAAACTAAAAGCTAAGGCCCCGTTTGATAACCATTTGGTTTTTGGTTTTTGGTTTTTGAAAATTAAGCTTGTTTTCTCCCAATTTCTCTACAATGGTTTTCATCTCCCTTAAGGAAACATTTAAATTCTTAGCCAAATTCTAAAAACAAAAACTACTTTTTGAAAACTACTTTTTTTAGTTTTCAAAACATGGTTTGGTTTTTGAAAACATAGGTAAAAGGTAGATAACAAAAATAAGTAAATCCATAGATGAGAATAATATTTATAAGTTTAGTTTTCAAAAACTAAAAACCAAAAACCAAATGGTTATCAAACGGGGCCTAAATGGTTGTTAAATGAAACCTAAATAATCAAACTAGTTTAGAATCATTTTATAAAGAATCACTTTAAAGTTTATTATTCAAAAAGTGATTAATCAGAAATCACTTTACAATCACTTTATGTAATTAGGATTTGCAGAATCATTTTTAGATGTTGTGAAACCAAACAATTTAAAATTACAATCACTCTTTTAAAAAATGTAACCAAACAAAAAAAGATTTAATTAAAACCATTTTTATAAAAAAAAAAAAAATGTTTGAAGAAAAAATATTTTTAAAAAATTATTAAAATTAGAATGTATGTCACCCATATAAGTTGATTATTCAAAAAGTGGTATTAAAGTGATAGACTAAAAATTACTTTAAAATCATTTGATGATAAATTGATATTAATAATCACTTTTAAATGGATGCAGTAAAATCAAACAAATTTATAATTAAAATAACTTATGGAAAAATGCAACTAACACACATAAATATTTTAATATTAATTCTTAATCTAAAAGGTTCATCAAACTCACACGGAATAGACACAGCCAAACAATCTTCAAATTTACCTACTAATTTGCCTTAAAAAAAAATTAAAAAAAAAAAAGAAAAAGAAAAACCCTACTAAATTTATCATTTAACCTTATTAAAATTTAAAGAGTTAAATGTACATTAAAAAAAAAAAAACAAAAGGTTAAAATAAGGTTGGCCCAAGAGCTACTATTGAGTAGCGTCTGGGTGAAGGCTATTGGGGTTGGTGCCCGTTTGGCTGCAGGTGGAGCCACTTGTTGAGTCAGTTTCACATAAAAGTGTCTATCATATAACTAAATTTTTTGATAAATTTGAAATTTTTAAAAATTAATTAATTAGAAATTTAAGTTTTATGTATAATAAAACCTTAAAATTTTAATTTTATGTTGAGTAGATCAGTGAATTTTAAAATTTTAAAAATTTATGTCCCGTTTGATAATCATTTGATTTTTGAAAATTAAGCTTATGAAAACTACTTTCACCTATAGATTTCATTGTTTGATTATCTACTTTTTGCCTATGTTTTCAAAAATCAAGTCAAGTTTTGGAAACTAAAAAAAGTAGTTTTCAAAAATTTGTTTTTATTTTTGGAATTTAGCTAATAATTCAAATGTTTTCTTAAGAAATATGGAAACCATTATAGAGAAGATGGAAACCATTGTAGAGAAATTGTGAGAAAATAAGCATAATTTTCAAAAACCAAAAATAAAAAACTAAATGGTTATCAAACAAGACCTTAGTTATTATCTTTGTTTTGATGTTAATATTTTGGTAAACAAATGACACAATTTTAAAAATTGAATTGAATATAGCTCAACTGATTATAATTAAGGCATATATCTCTGACTAAGAGGTTTGAGGCTTGAATTATTTCACTCTCATGTGTTATTGAACTAAAAAATAAAAACTTTAAAAATTGTCTAGTGATATATTAATGTCAATAAGTACTGAAGCTGCCAAACATAGTTCAACTAACATTAAGTTTGTACTATACTCAAAGTCAGAAGTTTGATTCTCTCACCCCACGTATTATCAAAAAAAAAAAAAAAAGTATGGAGGCCACATAAGTGTTTGTTTTGGCCTACCTTTTGAAAAAGTCTCAACAAAATACTTATTATATATACACTTTTAATAAATTTAGTTGTAAATATTTTATCTAAAGGCGTTTTTAAGTGTATGTGCTTATATATTTTTAAAATTTATCTAATTACTTGTCATTATAATAAAATTGAAAAGCATTTTTAATTGGTAAAAATATTTTTTTATCACTCTCTAATTTTAACCAAACACTATTAATTAACATAAAAAACTTTTAATCATCTATAAGCACTTTAAAAAGGTATATCAAACACACATTCACATTAATTGATTGAGACGAATATTGGCTAGGTGATTATTGAATAATATGATAGACATTTCAAGAGTTCAAATGACGAGAATGATTGTTTTTAAAAAAAAATTAAGAACTAAAATAGACATTTTAAAACTTAAGAGACTAAATGAAATAAATCTAAAGTTCACATACTAAAATGGAAATTAAATATATGTGGAAGGTTAAAAAGAAATGAAAGGAGTATGATGATAATTTAGGGATAAGAAAGGGAAAGTGAGGTAAAAAGGACGGTCGTTGTTTGCGCAGATCTAATTAAATTGGTCTTTCTTGGAATAAGTTAAACGGTTTAAAATGCATTAAAATCATTTAATCCCCATGTTCAAATCCTAATCCCCATGTGCAGGATCTATGTCTGTCACTAGCAGTCTTCGGGCTTTTGCTGTTAAGTCTTTAGATGAGCTTAAGGGGGAGGATCGTCGTCCCTTGTCGCAGGCTTGTACCGAGGCCCCTGAAAGCGTTCGGAGGTGGTCTCCGCCGCCGGTCGGTGTTTTGAAACTCAACGTCGATGCTTCTTGGTGTGAAGCTACTGGGAAAGGTGGTTTAGGTTGGCTGGTTCGTGATTCAAGTGGCGGTCCACTCTGTGTCGGGTTGCAGCAGTGGAAGAGGCGCTGGTCTATCAAGTCTTTAGAGGCCGCTGCTATTCTTGCAGGTCTGAGAGCGCTTCAAGGCTTGAACCTTAGCTCTTCCTCATCGATCATTGTTGAGTCTGATTCTCAGGAGGTTGTGGCTGCTATTCGTTGTCCGGGTACAGATATTTCGGAAACCAAATCTATTCTGGATGAAATTGAGACCTTGGCATCTATGTGGGCCAATGTCTCTTTCACCTTTTGTCCCATATCTTGTAATTTTGCCGCCCACCACTTGGCGCGTGCGACTTTTTTGGAGCCTTCTGTTTGGCTATCTTCCTCCAATTCGGAGGAGGACCCCGTTGTTTGGCTTTCGGACTTTCCTTTTTGGGTTCACTGTATTCTTATTGAGGAAGGTTTGTCCTCTTCTGGGTAATGAAGTTTTCTTTTCAAAAAAAAAAAAAAAAATCCCTACATCCAACATACTTTTTGAGAATAACAATAAAATATAACTATAATATTTTATGTTTTTTTTTATTTGAAACAAATATAGGTCATGTCTACACCCCGGAAACCGTAATATTTTATGTTGGTATTTTAACCAACCTATTTTTAATCCAACACAAAAATTTAATGAGTATTGTGAATATGGCATATGTAAATGCCCATTTGTTATCCATGCCAAGTGGCATTTTCTCCATAGCCAAAGTGTCTTCTAAAGGCCATAGATTAGTGTCCAAATGGACCACATCATCCTCTCCTTATTATGGCTATAAATAGTGGTTTTTTGTGGATAATTTGAGATAGAGATTTGAAAAAGAAATCACTCCATTTTCTCTCCCACTTTCTATAATTTCTTTTGTTTTAATTTGCCATAAATCTCCATTTTGTTTTGTTTATTATATATATATATATATATATATATATATATATATATATATATTCCTTTTATATTCCTTTACTTGTATTATTATTATTATTATTATAAATATATTATTATTATTATTATTATTATTATTATTATTATATGATTTGGTAAAGTTTTGGTGCCCGGTTTTGCCTCTCAATTTTACAACACGTTATCAGCACGAGACTCTGTCATTTTTCGCTCTAAAGGTAAGTCTTATAGGTAAGTCATTTTTACGCATTTGGTTTATGTTAAATTTCTAATATAAATATATTATTATTTTTGATAGTGTTATTATGGCAAACCTTACAAAGCTAGAATTTGCGGCCCTGGATATTAATGGAAATAACTACTTGTCATGGGTCCTTGACGCTGAGATCCATTTAGATTCTATGAATCTTGGAGAAACAATTAAAGAAGGAAATGATGCATCAAATCAAGAAAAAGCAAAAGCCCTGATCTTCCTTCGCCATCATCTTCACGAGGGATTGAAAATGGAGTATCTTACAATAAAAAATCCCTACGTTCTATGGCAAGGTTTGAAAGAAAGGTACGATCATCAAAAAACAGTTATTCTTCCTAAAGCTCGTTATGATTGGATGCACCTGAGGTTGCAGGACTTTAAATCAGTAAGTGAGTATAATTCCGCACTCTTCAGAATTAGTTCAAAATTAAAATTATGCGGAGAAAAGATTACTGATGTTGATATGTTAGAGAAGACATTTTCCACTTTTCATGTCTCGAATATGCTCATGCAGCAGCAATATCGAGAGAATGGTTTTGCAAAATATTCTGAACTTATCTCATGTCTTCTCGTTGCTGAACAAAATAACGAGTTATTGATGAAAAATCACGAATCCCGACCAACTGGAGCAACACCATTCCCTGAAGTGAATGCTGTGAATTTTAATAACCGTGGTCGAGGTCGTGGTCGTGGTCGAGGTCGGGACCGCGGTAGAGGAAGAAATACCTATTTTCGTGGTGGGCATTATAATTTTAAGAAACCCACACGAAGTGATGATCATAAAGGAAAGGCTCCACAAGATAGAAGTTCGAAAGGTGATGAACATAAATGTTTCCGGTGCGGAATGACTGGGCACTGGTCACGTACCTGTCGTACGTCAAAACATCTTGTTGATCTCTATCAAGCTTCCCTGAAGGAAAAAGGAAAAGGAAAGAATGTGGAGGTAAATCTTGCCATTCAAGAAGATGATGTGTTTGACCCCTCCAATATGATGCATCTTGATGTAGCTGATTATTTTGAATCTCCTGGAGAGAGAATTGATGCAATCAAACAAGTAGAGGATGATTTGTATGAAAATATATAATTAAGTACTGTTTAGTATGTTTTTGTTGTTGTTTTGTTTGTATATATATTTAAGACTCTTTGTAATCGTTTTTCTTTTCTTTTCAATGAAGAAATATGAACAATTTCAATATGTTGAGTAACTCGAAAATGAGCAATGAGGATTTATGTCTGGCAGACTGCGCAACTACGCACACGATACTCATAAATAGAAAATATTTTACTAGATTGACAATGCTGGAAGCAAAAGTCAATACTATATCAGGTTCTGCAAATCTGATTGAAGGTTTTGGAAAAACAAACTTTATTTTGCCTAGAGGAACAAGATTTACAATTAATAATGCTCTGTTCTCTAGCAAATCGAAAAGAAACTTATTAAGTTTTAAAGATATACGTGAAAATAATTATCATGTTGAAACTGATTGTAAAAATAATATAGAGTGTCTCTATATAACATCTATTGTTTCACATGAAAAACATATATTAGAAACACTGCCTGCTTTTTCTTCTGGATTATACTATACTCATATACGAGTAATCGAAAGTTATGCAATAATGAACCCGAAGTTCATGAATCCAGAAATATTCAGTGATTGGCATGATCGATTGGGTCATCCAGGGTCAATAATGATGAGAAAAATTATTGAGAATTCACATGGACATCCTTTAAAGAGCCAGAAGATTATTCAATCCAATGAGTTGTCATGTGATGCTTGTTCTCAAGGGAAATTAATTATTAGACCATCACCAGCTAAAGTGGGGATTGAATCACCTGCATTTTTAGAGCGAATTCAAGGTGATATTTGTGGACCTATTAACCCACCAAGTGGTCCATTTAGATATTTTATGGTATTAATTGACGCATCCAGCAGATGGTCACATGTATGCTTATTATCAAGTCGAAATCTTGCATTTGCAAGATTACTTGCTCAAATAATTAAGTTAAAAGCACAATTTCCTGATAATACAATTAAGACCATTCGACTTGATAATGCTGGTGAATTTACATCCCAAACTTTTAATAATTATTGTATGTCAATTGGGATAAGTGTTGAACATCCTGTAGCTCACGTTCATACACAAAATGGTCTAGCAGAATCATTTATAAAACGTCTGCAACTAATTGCAAGACCATTGCTTATGAGAGCTAAACTTCCTACATCGGTATGGGGTCATGCTATTTTGCATGCTACATCACTGGCACGTATTAGGCCAGTAGCTTATAATAAATACTCTCCAATGCAATTAGCTTATGGCCAGCAGCCAAATATTTCCCATCTAAGAATTTTTGGATGTGCAGTATATGTACCGATTGCTCCACCACAACGTACTAAGATGGGTCCTCAAAGGAGGTTAGGAATATATGTTGGTTTTGATTCCCCATCAATTATTAAATATCTTGAACCCCTGACGGGTGATGTATTTACTGCACGATTTGCTGATTGTCATTTTAATGAGACAAATTTTCCAACATTAGGGGGAGGAATTAAGAAGTTGGAAAAAGAAATTACATGGAATGCATCGTTATTATCTCATTTAGATTATCGTAGAAATCAATGTGAACTTGAAGTTCAAAAGATAATTCATTTGCAAAATATAGCAAATCAACTACCAGATGCATTCACAGATACTAAAAGTGTGACTAAATCATATATACCAGCTGCAAATGCTCCATCAAAAGTTGATATCCTAAAGGAACAAGTTGTCAATAATGAGTCTGGAGCACGCCAGAAGCGTGGTAGACCAATAGGTTCTAAAGATAAAAATCCTCGAAAAAGAAAAGTAGTTGAGAATCAAAATGATTCGATAAAAGGTATGGATGTTCCAGAAGAAATCCAGAATACAACTACTCAAAAGAGTATTGGTGAAAATCAAACGCTTGAGGATAATAATGAAATTTCTATAAACTATGTTACAACAGGAAAGAGATGGAACCGAAATGATATCATTATTGACAACATTTTTTCTTATAATGTTGCTCACGATATTATTCATGAAAGTGACGATTTTGACCCAAAATCTATCGTAGAATGTCAAC
The DNA here is from genome assembly GCA_033996785.1 of Trichosanthes truncata. NCBI lineage: Eukaryota > Viridiplantae > Streptophyta > Magnoliopsida > Cucurbitales > Cucurbitaceae > Trichosanthes > Trichosanthes truncata. The sequence goes on along the minus strand of JAWPNB010000004.1, from coordinate 35,945,713 downwards.
GTAGAAAGGATTGGCCGAAGTGGAAAGAAGCAATCCAAGCAGAGTTGAACTCACTTTCAAAACGTGAGGTTTTTGGACCAGTAGTCCCAACACCGGAAAACGTCAAACCTGTGGGATATAAATGGGTATTTGTAAGGAAAAGAAATGAAAAGAATGAAGTCACAAGATATAAAGCGAGACTTGTTGCACAAGGATTCTCGCAAAGACCTGGTATTGATTATGAGGAGACATATTCTCCTGTGGTGGATGCAATAACGCTAAGATATTTGATTGGTCTGACTGTATATGAAAAGCTTGATATGCATCTAATGGATGTAGTCACGGCGTATTTATATGGATATCTGGATAATGACATTTATATGAAAATCCCGGAAGGATTTAAAATACCATAAACATATGAATCAAGTTCTCGGGAATTGTATTCAATAAAGTTACAGAGATCATTATATGGATTAAAACAATCAGGACGAATGTGGTATAATCGCCTGAGTGAATATCTGTTGAAAGAAGGATACCAAAATAATCCAATATGTCCGTGCGTTTTTATAAAGAAATCTCAGTCAAGATTTGCTATTATAACTGTATATGTTGATGACTTAAATATAATTGGAACTCCTGAAGAGTTATCCAAGGCAATAGAATATCTTAAGAAAGAATTCGAGATGAAAGATCATGGAAAAACAAAATTTTGCCTTGGTTTGCAAATTGAACATTTAACAGATGGGATATTTGTTCATCAATCAACTTATACAGAGAAAATCTTAAAAAGATTCTATATGGATAAAGCACATCCATTGAACATTCCAATGGAAGTTCGTTCACTGGATATAAAGAAAGATATATTTCGACCTCGAGATGACAATGAAGAACTACTTGGTCCTGAAGTACCATATCTTAGTGCAATTGGTGCACTTATGTATTTGGCTAATAACACAAGACCATATATTGCATTTTCAGTAAATTTATTAGCTAGATATAGTTCATGTCCTACAAAAAGACATTGGAACGGAGTTAAGCATGTACTCCGATATCTTCGAGGGACAATTGATATGGGTTTATTTTATTCTAACAAATCAAAGTATGATCTAGTTGGTTATGCAGATTCTGGTTATCTATCTGACCCACACAAAGCTAGATCTCAGACAGGTTATCTATTCACATGTGGAGGAACTGCTATATCGTGGCGATCAGTGAAACAGACTATAACGGCCACTTCTTCAAATCATGCTGAAATCATCGCTATTCATGAAGCAAGTCGAGAATGTGTATGGCTAAGATCGATGACACAACACATTCATCAGACATGTGGCTTGTCTTCAAGTAAACTCCTTCCAACGATGTTATACGAAGACAACACAGCATGTATAGCTCAAATCAAGGGAGGATATATCAAAGGAGATAGAACAAAGCATATCTCACCAAAGCTCTTCTATACTCATGATCTTGAAGAAAATGGCGATATCACTGTACAACAAATTTGTTCAAAAGATAACCTGACTGACTTATTTACAAAGGCATTACCAACTGCAACCTTCGATAAATTAGTATATAGCATTGGAATGCGGCAACTCAAAGACTTTAAGTGATGTCTCCATGAGGGGGAGTGAATGTATTATAGTAAACTATATAAAATATGTACTCTTTTTCCTTCACTAGGGTTTTTCTTCCCATTGGGTTTTTCCCTAGTAAGGTTTTAACGAGGCATATTTTATAAATAGGCATTTAAGGGGGAGTATTGTGAATATGGCATATGTAAATGCCCATTCCACATGCCCATTTGTTATCCATGCCAAGTGGCATTTTCTCCATAGCCAAAGTGTCTTCTAAAGGCCATAGATTAGTGTCCAAATGGACCACATCATCCTCTCCTTATTATGGCTATAAATAGTGGTTTTTTGTGGATAATTTGAGATAGAGATTTGAAAAAGAAATCACTCCATTTTCTCTCCCACTTTCTATAATTTCTTTTGTTTTAATTTGCCATAAATCTCCATTTTGTTTTGTTTATTATATATATATTCCTTTTATATTCCTTTACTTGTATTATTATTATTATTATTATTATAAATATATTATTATTATTATTATTATTATTATTATATGATTTGGTAAAGTTTTGGTGCCCGGTTTTGCCTCTCAATTTTACAACAATGAGAATATTATTAGACAAAACCAACTTGGTCCATTAGTATTCGATAATTAAACATAGGTCATGTTTACACCTCGAAAATCGTAATCAATCAATAAAAATTAAAAATTGTAGAACTCACTTCATTACGATTGATTGTGTTTACCACACTCTATAATGTGAATAAATCGTGAGCTCCATTTCCAAATTCATAATCACAGCTCAATCTCAGTTTCATTGATTATCACGTAGGATCCACACTATCTTTTTAGCTTATTTTCTACCATTTGTCCTTTTTCTCTTATGTAACCCTTCACAATTGCTTTTACTTTATTTTTCCTCATCTTCTTTCTTTCTTTTTCTTTTTTTTGAAATTTCTTGATGTTGTTAAAAACATTGAAACCCATAAATTATTTTTATGGTTTTATTAAAATTTCTTCTTATCCGTTTTCCTTCGTCATCTTCCTTCCTTATTCTTTTTTTTTTGTTGGAATTTATTCGTATTGATAAAAAACATTAAAACCCATAATTATTTTTATGATTTTATTAAAATTTCTTCATATTCGTTTTCTATCCTCGATTCCTATTTTTTGTTTGTTTCATTTGATATGGTGCAATAATAATGACACTTTCAACCATTATTTTGGTCATGACGGAAAGTTATATTTGTAGCACCGTAAATTTCTGGTCTCACATATTTACTAACCATTTTCATAGATTGAAACAGTGCGATGGAAGAAGGGGATTTGGAATGGGAAGCTGATTCTCGCTCGCAGTCTCGTTCTTGAGAGTTAGCGTTTTTATCTTTTATATGTGATTTTTTTTGCCATATTTGCAAGAACGATAATGAAAACTAGAGATCGATGTCTAGATGAGATCGACAATTATCGTTCTTGTCTTTTATGCGTGATTTTTGGTCATATTTGCAAGAACGAGAACGAGAATATAGTTAGATCAAGTTAGCATTTTTGTCCTTTATACGTGATTTTTTTCCATATTTGCGAGAACGAGATTGAGAGGAATAATTTATATTGAAAATTGTGATTTTTTTTATAGTAATTATATCAAGATTATGTATGTTTGAAAAAAAAAAAAAAATCTACACCCAAATTAAAATTTGAATTAGAGAAGTGAAATTTAAGATAATTACTATTTTATTTTTTAAAATCCTATACTTTTTATTTTAATTTAGGTATTAATTTTTGTTCAAGTATAAAAAATTGAATAAGTAAATAAAAAAAGACATTTTAATTATTGTACCATATTCTTTAGTTATTACATTTTAATTAATTAGAAATTAGAAATATAAAAGGACATTCTGATAATCGTACATATTTCATTCCAATACCAAATGTAAGTAAACAATACCAATACGATTTTAATTACGATTTCAGCCAACTCTTTGTAAATAGCCTCAAAGTAATCTCATTCCATTTTCATTATGTAAAAGATGAGGCCCTAATTCAAGTAGTTAGATATTTGTGTTTTCTCTGGGAGTGTTAAGTTCAAACTTTCAATGATTTCTTAAAACAATGGGTCAATTACGTCTGGCTGTTTCTAATTCAATATTAGTTTTTCCTTCCCTTTTCAATTTAACACTAATATATATTTTTGTATTATTAAAAACGTGTTGAAAACGACCTGTCTATGTCTCATTAGTCTCATTACTTATTTATTTAACTTTTTTTAATATGACATTATAAATAAGGGATAAAAAATATTATATTGCAAATGATGGGCTAAGTTTTGAAGGATCAAATATATGAGATGTAAAGATGCCAATGCCTCAACCACTTAATTATTAGTTGAAAATAAAAATTACTTTCAAAATCAATAAATTTCAATTGATTTTTCACAAAATTACCCGTCAAAATTAAAAAAAGAAAAGAAAAGAAAACCTTAATAAGTGATCAACACGTTCAAGTAATTAAGACATTATGTATATATTTTAAATTTCAAATGTTTCAATTTGATCTCACATAGCTAGCTAAATTCCTTATCCCTTATGATACACCTGATCTTACTTAGTTATTTATAGAGTGAATAATTTTGCCATTTTTTGAAATCTCTCTTCTAATTCAAAATTATAGTGTAACATGAATCTCCTCCTCTTCCAATCATGAAATAAATTAAATAAGTAAATAAATTGATTTTTGTTCAAAAATGAAATTTTATTGGAACTAGTTCATCATCCATAACCATATCACATCCTAGATCTAATGAAATATGATGAATTGAGAATTGAGATTGTATTTTCTAAATAAGTATTTATCTTGAACGAAAAAAAAAACCCTAATGAACCCAACATGGAGGTAAATTACACAAATATTTGAAAAGAAAACATATTGTCACATAAATTAATTTTAAAAAAAAAACCAAAACAATTTAAAATTTAAAAATCTTATAAAAAAAAGGTAAAGAAATCCAAAATCCCAGAAATCTCCTTCCTCCTCCCCACATTTACTTAGCCTCATTATGTTAAAGCCAGAGCTATTCAGAGCAGAGAAACAGACCCAAAATTATTATAAAAAATAAAATAAATATTAAAAAAAAAAACCCCATTTTCCCCCTTTGTTTACTTTTTCCCCTCACCTTCTTCTTCAAAGCATTTATTGCAAATTTCTCCCTTTTTACAAGAAAACCCCATTTACAAGAAACTAGAGAGAGAGAGAGAGAGAGAGAGAGAGAAGAAGAAGAACAACAACAAAGAATTCTAGAGAGAGAGAGAGAGAGAGATTCAAAAGCAAAAACAAAAAAACCAAACCCCCAATGTTTTTCTCATCCCCTTGTTGTTTATTTTGGAATTTTGATCCATTTTCTTTGACTATCATGCTTTTCTACCTGACCCACTCCCCAAATTCACATTCTATCTTTGAGTGTTTTTCAAGTTAATTTTTTACACACCAAAAAAAAAAAAACTCCCAAATCTTTTTTCCCTTTTTCTTTCACCCACCTCCCCCATTTTTTTCACATGTCTCATTTCATCCTCTTGCGGAGGCTGAGGCGGCGGTGCTGGCGGTGGCGGTGGCGGAATCGGCTTCAATAGATGGTGGAATATGGCGGGATCTACGGCGGCGCAAAAAAATTAAACGGCCAAGAATGAGCTTCCGGGTTTGGTGAAAGTTGGCAAATGGAAAAACTGCAGGACTCTTCTTCTGGCTTATCTCCTCCGTGGCTCCTCCGGCGTTTGATCTTTGAACCGCCGTGACGCGGCGGCGGTTGTGGTGGTGATATTGGCGGACCGGCTCAATCTCTTGTAATTGTTTTTTTTTTTTAATTTTAATTTTAATTTTAATTTTTGGGTTTCTCTTTCTTCTTCTTCTTCTTCTTTCCTTCTTTCTGTTCATTTTTAGGTACATTTTGCCCTCTTGTGATTTTTTTTTCTTTTTTAATGACATGGGTCAATATTATTTTACCTTCATTTTTATTTTTCTCCAGAGAATTACCAAAAAACTTAAGTCATTTTAGTTATTTTAGTCCATTTTACCCTCTTCCTGATTAAAAAGCTTGAATTTTGGGGAGGACGGCGGCGGACACGGCGGTGGAGACGACGGCGGTGTGGAGGTTTAAACTGGAAACTGTTGTATTACCAATTTAAAAATTAGAAATAAATTGTGAGTTCTTTTTTAAAAAAATATATACATATATATTTTGGGCACTGTTCTGTCGTTCTGTCTTGCAATTAATTAAACTCTTGGGAACGGTGGCTCTACAGTATGTCAGTATAAAAACCCTCTTTTTATTTTGGTTAAAATGCCATCTTCGTCCTTTCTACTTTCGATTTTATAGTTAAAGTTTTTATATTTTTAAATGTTCAATTTTTGTTCTCTCAAACTTTGTGGGTTTATTTAGAGAGCCGAATGAGTCATAATAATTAGAAGAGTTAATAACTCTGCACTTCGAACACATCTACAAACTATATTATATAACTTTGCATTCTAAATTCGTAGTACTATGATAACTTAAGAGCAATTTGAAGTGTGAGGTATAATAGTCTGTAGAATACTCTGCATTTCAAACACAAATTATTATAACTCAAATTAAATAACTTTGCATCTTAAATACAAATTATATAACTCTACAGACTATATAATTTAGACTATTATAATTCACTCAGTGTCTCAAACAGTCTCTTATGAATTATCATAACTTAGATTATTATAATCTTACTCAACGCCCCAAACAATTCTTATTAGTTTATTGTTTTCTAAAAAAAAGGCTTTATGAGCATTTCTTCCACAAATTTTAAAAATATGTTTCCATTATGTTTTTTCTTATATGAAAATTATTATTATTATTAAACTAATTTTGATAAAAATTAACTTGATTAAATTATCGATGGAGACTAATTTTAAAATTTATTAAAAGTATATGACTCAAATTAAATATTTGAAAGTATATAGACTGTAATTGAATGAAATTTAAAATACAATGATTAAAATAATATTTTAATATTTTATTTTTTAAAATTATTATTATTAATTTTTTTTGGGGAAATGATAAATTTAGAAAATAATATTGAAAAATGGAAACTTGGCAAGGATACCAAAATGGGTATTTGGAAACAACGTAGAGGACGATAACTTGTGGCCCTATCACAACTTTTTGTTACTTTTTATTATTATTATTTATTTTTATTTCTTGTCATTTTGTTATTATTTTTTAAATAATTGGGGTTATCGAAATTGATGTTAAATAAAATCTTTGTTGGTGTGAAGATCGATTAAAATCAGGCGGCAAATAATGGACCGAGTAATTGAAATTGGAGCAAGAATTTGGGATTTCAGTTTTTTTTTTTTTTAAATGGTAAGTAAATTTGATTTTTTTTACTCTTTTTCTTTAATTTTCTACATAAATTATTTAACAAATGACATGTAATTTGTGTTGTAACATTTTAATATTTAATTGGTTTTCAATTTGAGTTTCTTTCTAGTTTTTAATTTGTGAGAGTTGTCATCTTTTTAAAGAAGAAAACGTATTGGTAAAAGAGGTTAAAAAATTTATAATTTAATTACTTATTGTTGTATTAAATTTCTAGATCTAAAATTTTAGTATAAATACATCTCTTACCACACTATAAAAAACACAACAATTTCAATCTTCTCTTCTTTCTACTTTCTCATATTTATTTTCTTTACTCCTTTAAGAGCAATTGACCAAAAGAAGGTTGTTCTTTGTTGTGGAGCTTTGAGCTCAACCTCATAGTGCATAATGGTTTGAGCTATACAACGTTTCAGTTAAATTATTGTATCTTAGAGGGGACATGCCAGAGAAGAATTGTTGTACCAATGGTTGATAAATAAATATACATCGCATACTGCAGAGGGCTTGAATCTTCTTAAAGAGAGTGAGTACCCGCACCTCAACCTGATTGTTTACGTGTTTGTTTTTCAATATTTACTCTATTTTCCTCTATTATCTGTAATTCCCCAACATTTTGTTTATTTAATTAATGAATAGATACATGAATGAGTATGCAAAGTTGAAAGTATTAGGCCAGTTGTTTAGTTTTAAAATAGAAATGTATTTATATTAAATAACTAATGAAAAATTAACTATGAAGTTTAAAATAGATATATGAAACTTTGAAAATTAGAATAAAATAAAAAAAATGAAAGTCCAAGTTCGAAAATTAATTTAGTGTAGAAATTAACTTTGAAAATTTTTCTACTCTACCCTCAAATGCCTTTATGCAACAATTGAATTCAATTTCTCTCTCTTTAAATTATATATATAACGTCATTTTTCTTGATGGGGATTCAAACCTCTAATCTCATGATCAAGGATTTAGTATCTTAAAAGTTAAATTATGCTCATGTTGCCTTTATGGTCAATCCATTATACTTTAAGAAGATATTATTTAAATTTGAGCATAACTTAACTAATTAAGACATATACTTTCAACTAAGAAATTAGAGGTTAGAATTTTTTATTTTTTTTATGCAAAAATTTCTCACTTCTAATGTTGTTGAACTCAAAACGACATTATTTATATTAATTAATGTAGGGTACATTAGACATTTGCATTAATTTGATGAATAATGTCAGTAAGGCACAAATCTTTGATATTTTGAAAAAACAAACCCTAAACAATTGATTTTTTTTTTTTTGAAAAATAGAATTTGATAAATTTTTTTCAAAACATTCAATAACATAGGGTTGAAAGATTCAAATCTCCGACCTCTTGGTTGAGGTCATATGCCTTAACCATTAAGTTATGCTCAAGTTAACATCAATTTCTTGTTTTGATAATAAAATGTGCATAATATCTAAATATAGTTTAACATTATAGTCTTATAAAACTAAGTTGAAAGTTCAAATTCTTCCCCTCATATTCGTATGGTTGTTTCTACAAAAAGTATAAATTATCAATAAAAATTTTGGTATACTAATTTAAAAAATAAATTAATGTTATGCCATAATTTGACATATTATTTACTTGATATATACTCTTAATAATACATTCAAAATTGCTATTTTTATGTGGCTGAGCAGAACTATTTTTTAAAAAGAATGTTTTGGTTTTGGCTGTATGGCACATCTAATTTTGTTAAACTTTGGTATGTTCAAAGTTTTCTTATTTTCTTATCTTCCTTTTTACGTATGTTTTCAAGTAAATAATATGTCAAATTAATGTACATTAATTTGACATATTATTTACTTGATATATACTCTTAATAATACGTTCAAAATTGCTATTTTTATGTGGCTGAGCAGAACTATGTTTTAAAAATAATGTTTTGGTTTTGGCTATATGGCACATCTAATTTTGTTAAACTTTGGTATTTTTAAAGTTTTCTTGTTTTCTTATCTACTTTTTATATATGTTTTCAAAAATCAAACCAAGTTTTGAAAGCTAAAAAAATAGTTTTCAAAAATTTATTTTTGTTTTTAGAATTTGGCTAAAAATTCAAATGTTTCTATAAGAAAGATGAAATTTATTGTAGAAAAATGATGAAAAAACAAGCACAATTTTTAAAAACTAAAATCGTTATCAAACGGAGGCTTAGTTATTAAAATTTAGCAATCTATCACTAAATTTAAGTGATTTTTAGTCGGTTTTTAACTAGATATTAGTTTTAATACTCATTTAACTAATTAAAATTAAAAATTATTAGTTGAGTTGAAGGGGTAAATACAAAATACTGAGTTTTTTCCTTTTTTTTTCCCTTTTTCCTTGGCTATCCGAACTTGTAACATATAAATTACATGTACCTTTGTTTGAAATGTTAGAGATTCAAATTCCTCATTCCAAATGTTGTTGAATTAAAAAAAGTGTTGTTAAACAATAAAATAACATTTTTTTAAAAATTATTTAGTGAGCTAAAAGCGAAATTAAAATAGTTTTTCATTTAAATATTCAAAGAACATTTTTTTTTATTAAGAAATGGAGAAAAAGAATTACCAAATGATTTTCTATTTTTCTTACCCAAAAATAACAAAAGGAAACTAGTGGAAAAAGAACATTATTAAAGGAGTTTTGTGGTTGGTTTGTTTGTTTTTATAATAAAGTAAACCTTAGGCCTATTTGATAACCATTTGATTTTGGTTTTAGAAAATTAAGTTTATAAACACTGTTTTTATTTATGAGATTCTTTGTTTTGTTATCTATTTTCTACCCATGTTATAAAAAACACAAACAAGTTTTGAAAACTAAAAAAAATAGTTTTTAAAAATTTATTTTTGTATTTGGAATTTGACTAAGAATTCAAATGTTCTTTACGAAATGTGAAAATCATGATAAAAAAAATTATATGAAAATAAGCTTAAATTTTAAAAATAAAAAATAAAAAACTAAATTGTTATAAAACGGGGCCTAATGTATCACCAATTGGAGTATAAATTCAACTGGTTAAATCATATATCCTCAACCAAAAATTTAAAAGTTCGAATCTCCACCTCACATGTTAAACTCTAAACAAAAAAATCAAATAGTTAAGACATTTATACTTCTCGAAGAGGTTGGAGATTCAAACTCTCTATTCCACTAGAGTGGTAAAAAAAAAAAAAAAATCCATTTTCTTAAAGCCATATTATCTTTTACTTTGTCTGTTCTTTATTATGGTTTTTTTAATAAGAAAGTATTAAATATTGAAGTTGTGACCTAAATTAATTAATTTAACATTCAACAACTTGAATGGAAGTTTGATGAAAAGTTAATAACATACTATTTTGACATGGAAGTTTATTTAATGTCATTTAGGAACAAAGAATTGAGATATTATTTAAGTATAAAAATTCACTCATAACCCAATTTGAAAACAAGTTGATTGAAAAAAAAAAGTGTGAATTTCAAACTCAGCAAAAGCCAGGAGAAAGTGATGGATTCCCCCCCCCCCCCCCCCCCCCCCCCCCCCCCCAAAAAAAAAAAAAAGAAAAAGAAAAAATAAAAAGAAAAAAGTGATGGATTTGATTGTTTCCTAATAAATTGTGGTTTGGAATTTAATAAAGGCATTGTGACAAGGAAATTTAAACTTACAGCTACAAGCAAACAATTTAAATAAATAAATAAATTTATAAAAAGAATTAAAAATGTAAAAATTTTATGATATTCTAAATTGACATGAATGTTCACTTTTCTTTTAGTTGATGAAAAGATTATAAAAAAATTTGATGTGCGAACTTAACACAACAGGATCTGCCTAATCCACACGATTAGATGATAATCAGGAGAACAATACCAACAAATAGTGAACTATACATCGGTGTGGTGCTTACTCTAATGTCTACGTCAGTATTTGTGTTAGTGCAGCAAGAATTAGAGTTGCGTATTAGCGCAACAAAAATTAGGGTTGTGTAACATACCTGACATGTGAGTATTTTGTTATATATATACTAGATTTGACTTAGGGTTCCTAGTATTTCTTTTTCCACTGGCATCAAATTTGGGATTCCTAAGATTCGAGTTGAGCCCTAATTGAACTGGACCAATCAGCCTAACCATGTGGGGGGGGGGGGGGGGGGGCTCGTGGGATCAACCTTTGGCTTGGGTCACCTGGGCCTAGTCGGTGTAGGTGTAGTTGCCCAACCCAGATTGGGCCTTGGGTCACAAAAGACCTGGTCAGTTTTAACCTGTTCCATTAGGTCTTGGCTTGCTTTGGGATTCCCTCGTGACCTATTTGTATTTTGGATTTAATTTCACCCCTAACAATGTTTTTTCTTTATTCTTTTTCTTTTTACTTTTTTTCCCATTTGGTAATTGAAATTTTAAATATTTTATGGCCAATAAATTAGATAAAGAGATGAATTTTAGTCGTTATCATTAAATCTTAATACTAACAAATTTTACCAAAGATTCAACCTGTTTGATAGCAATTTCATTTTTAGTCTTATGTTTTTCAAAATCATGCTTGCTTCCACATAATATCTTCGATATATTTTTCACATTTTTTTAAAAACACATTTGAATTCTAAATTCAATTTTAGAAATAAAAACTATTTTATTTGGCTTCCAAAAATTGACTTAGATTTTGAAAACATTTTAAAAAAGATATAACAAAACAAAGAATTTTTAAAAAACAGAAAACAAAAAAACAAACCTAGCCTTAATCGTTGAGGTTCAGTTTTATGTGAAACTATCCATGTCACTTTTGATTTTAAAAAAAAAAAACATAAAAATTAAGAACCATAAAAGAATTATTTGCATCCATAAATAAGTATTCTAATATTCTTAAATACATCATAAATTTTAGTATTAGTATATTCGAATTAGTAATGTGGTTGCCAAATTTTGGACAGGAGAAATATCACCTGACCTCCACTTGACAACGACAGTGAATTTGTATTCTTGGGGGAAGAACGCGGCCTGCAAGACAAGAAAAACCTGGACACCGGTGTGGTGTAGGCCACACAGGCTCCGATGCTTAAGTCAGAGAGAGTTTTGAGAGAATTTGAGAGTTGTAGGAGAGTGTTGTAAGTTGGAATGAACATACCTTGCTCTCCCCCTGAGGGAGAGCTTAAATAGCTTCCTTCCTAGGGTTTTTCGTGGGTTTCCGTCTTCGAATGGGGAAAGAAAATATCGAATTGGGCTGGACTGAGGGCACACGTGGCATGAGGGACAGAGGCAAGGCCCAAAATTGGGCCTTCCCAAACTGATCGGCCTCGGCCGGTCTGGTCCATTAATTATGGCCATCAATGCTGCTCCATCAGTGCAATCCTCAACACGTAAAGCTTCACTATTGAATCGAGCAATATATTCTTGTAGGGTTTCTTTGGATCCTTGTTTGATGGAAAGTAGGTGAGTTGCTGGCTTGCGCTGATCTCTTCCTCCCAAGAATTGCGTCACGAATGCTAGAGCCAATTCCTTGAATGAACCAATAGATCCTCTTTTTATGTTGCAAAACCAATGTCTTGCTGGTCCCACTAAAGTGAATGAGAAGGCTCTGCATCTGATTGCATCTTCCACTCCATGAAGTTCCATCCATGATCTATATGTTGGGTTTTGTGTCCTAAAACTCGTGGTTTTGTAAACTGAATGTATATTCTATTTTACAATAAAGATGTTATTGAGGTTTATTCAGTAAATGTGTTATTGAATAAAGTGAATTGTGTATTCTATAACCAAATCCAATGAACTAAGAACCCTTGGCTATAGTATGTATACTTGAACTTTATGTATGACATAAAAGTGGATCAAGTTCGAGTAATAGCCAAAATGGTCTATAGTATAAGGATAAGGCTGGGTACCTTATTCTGGGGACACTATGGGCGCGGCCCACTTTGTATAGTACTAACAATGTGATCCTGAATCGTTCATGTGGAGACATGCGAGTGGGGGCGTCCTATGCAATGAGTTTGCATAAGACCGGACCGCGAAATAGTCACTTAGACTTTATAACTCCGTTTACTGTTTTAACTGACTATATTCATACGATGACCTAGGTAACTCGATCTTAATCCTGAGCGTGCTATGAACTCCTGTTTATTCAGGATTATCCTTAGATTTGCATGGGTGAGAGTGGCCCGAGATTGCCGACTCAATAAGCCTCCCATTTTGGGGATAAGACCGGATAGATAGTTGGGAACATAGTCATGCAAGATGGAATTCACTCCTACCTGCTTTAAGGATTAGTAGAGAGGTTGTTCCCTTAAGTGCTGACTCCGGGTCTTGAACAATGGGCCCACCCTCTCATTGGCCCGAGAGGGATTCGGTTTGTTGGTTGGACCACAAACCAATTGTTCATTAGAGGATCAGTGGGACTTAAGGAACAAGAAGTAATTACAGGGGTAAAACGGTTTATTTGACCCAGCTGTAATTACGAACGACCTGTGAAGGATCGACTTACTAATCATGGTTATATCGAGTGGACAGAAATATATCTACAGTGAGGAGAGTGCAGCCACTGGGCTTTAGTGGAGTGTCCCGGTGGTTAACGAATGTTGATTAGCTAGGCTAAAGAGTTTGGCCGGTTAATCTTGTATCGTTGGAGCTCATGATCTGTAGGTCCATGAGGTCCCCTTACTAGCTCAGACTAAGCCTTGGAATATTTTGAGAGAAAAGAATTTGAATTGTTCAAATTCGGTTTTGGGAGTAAACGTTAATTATATGCGATATACTTAACGTACTATAATTTAATTATGAATTAAACCACAAGAAAGAGAGAGGAACATATTTAAATGTGATTTAAATATTTGTTCGGTTTAATACGTGAATAGAGATTCATGTACAAACGATTGGTCATAAAAGAGAGGGATTGGTCTAATTATTTAATTAATATTTGATATTAAATTAAATAATTAAATTAATTAAATGGTTTAATTAATTAATCAAGTTTTTAATTTAATTTTGATTTAAATGAAACTTGACTAATCCTATATATCCAACCTAGTGTTGTCTTCCATGGGAAGACAAGTGTTGTCTTCCATGGGAAGACAATTGTTGTCTTCCATGGGAAGACAAATGTTGTCTTCCATGGGAAGACAAATGTTGTCTTCCATGGGAAGCCAAATGAGGTTTCATTAGTTTCTATAAATAGAGAAGCAACACAATGGAGATAAGAGATTAGAAAAACAAGAGATTTTTGTAGAAAACTCTCTAGTTTTTTTATTGAGATCTTTACTCATTCTTCTCCCAATTTCTCTCAATCAAAGATCCCACAATCCATTCCAATGGCTGAGAATAGTAGGGAAGACTCTAGTGGTGGTCCAAGTATTGTTGGTGATCCAAGATTTGCAAAGAATTTGGAGAATTTGAGCTACAAAGGTATGTGTTCATACTTTCTGGTTTTTTCCAGTTTTGAGCATGTTTTTTGTTTGGTTAAATTGATGTACTTTGAGTGCTCGAGATCCGAAATTGCTTCCGCTTTCTTAATATTAACTCCATCACTATACACATCTAGATGCACTACAGGATCCTTGTTTCCATCATAGGGTTTGATCTTTGGAACTTTGAATGTGGGAGGTAGTTTCACATTCATGATTTCATCAGTGAAAGGTGGATCTACCTGTTCTATCAAAGCTTCAATATCAAACCCTATAGTTTTTACCTTGTGCATATTCTCCTGGATATGATCTAGCTCGCTTTGAATCTTCAATAATTCTGCCCTCCATGGCAGATTATTCGCTTCATCTTTGGCCCTGGAATTTGCTTCGACTTCGACCTCGACGTCAGTATCAAAATTGGCCTCAGCCTTAGCCTCGGCCTCGGCTCCATAATTAGCCTCGGCTCCAAAATTGGCCTCGGCCTAGGCTCTCTGTTGTTTTTTCCATTCAATGACACTTCTTAAATCCGTCGCTTCAGTACCTGGAAGATTGCTCGCCTCGGCTTCGAACAAGGCTCTCTGTCGCTTCTTTTCCTCGATTATGCTTCTTAAATCCGTCTCACCTTTGCATTTGCTCCAAGGTTAGGGTTTTATTCTTGCCTCGACCCTGGCCTCGGTTTCGACCCCCTTTACCTTGAGTTTTTGATGTCAAGATAATGGCGGATTTCGTTCCGTTTGTTAGGCGTACCTTGCTTCCTTGCTAGTTGTGTTGATTTAGTCGCTTTTCAATCAGAGTAGCTTGAACGATCTGGTCGGCCTCAGCCTCCTCATGGTCGGCCTTGGCCAACAGAGACTGGTCGGCCTCGGCCAACAGAGACTGGTCGGCCTCGGCCAACAAAGTCTGGTCGGCCTTGGCCTCGGTGTGAGGCCGAACATGCCTGTTCTTTTGTGTTTGTCTCAGGCGACAGTCCTGATCGAAATCGTCTCTATGTTCATTCCAGTTCTTGTTTCCCAGCATTCTGCTCATCTTTTTGGAGAATTTGAACTCAAACTAGGTTTTTCAAGCAAGCGTTGTCGTTCCCCACAGATGGCGCCAACTGTTGTTGCCAAATTTTGGACAGGAGAAATATCACCTGACCTCCACGTGACAACGACGGTGAATTTGTATTCTTGGGGGAAGAACGCGACCTGCAAGACAAGAAAAACCTGGACACCGGTGTGGTGTAGGCCACACAGGCTCCTATGCTTAAGTCAGAGAGAGTTTTGAGAGAATTTGAGAGTTGTAGGAGAGTGTTGTAAGCTGGAATGAACTTACCTTGCTCTCCCTCTAAGGGAGAGCTTAAATAGCTTCCTTCCTAGGATTTTTCGTGGGTTTCCGTCTTCGAATGGGGAAAGGAAATATCGAATTGGGCTGGACCGAGGGCCTTGCCAAACTGGTCATGAGGGACCGAGGCAAGGCCCAAAATTGGGCCTTGCCAAACTGGTCGGCCTCGGCCGGGCCGACCCGACCACGGGCTTGGGCGGAAGCCTAAGCCCGTTTCTTCTCCCACTCATTCTAGGCCAGTCCACTGTCGGTTTCGGTTTGTTTTGACTTCGTATAGGGCCTCTTTCCTTGCTTGGCCCTTCGTTGCAGCCCTTTAGTCAGCCCATTCTTGTTGATCCAATTTTACCCATAACAAGTAATATTTTAGTTGACACCTTTTAAAAATATTTCATCAACATATTAATAGAATTTTCGATACCTTGATGAATATTTTATTTCATAGTGTTACCTAATGTCTTGTGATACTTGCGTTTTAGCTAAATTAACTATTGAATAACTTTGTCAAAACTCAAAAATTTCAACAAACATTTAGCTTTAATGTCGTTTTTCTTTAAAATCTTATCAATTTTGTACTGTACATGCGTTTTATGATTCATTGAAGATATATACGAATATTTTCTTTAACAATATTTTGAAAGAAAATCGATCAAAGAGTTAAAATTGCAACACCTTTTAAAGTTTAAGGTTAAAATTGTAATAATTATCTAGATTTGAGATGCAATTTGATGAAATTGAAAGTTTACAATGAAAATTGATACAACTTGATAAGTTTAGGAGTTAGGTTTGATTTTCTTTCCATAAATGAATAAATGAATGAGTGAAAATGAAAAATCTAATAAGTTTTAAAATAGGATAATTAAAAAATCAAATCAACTAATTTATTATAAAGTACAAAGAAAGTATAAAATAAACTAATAATATTTGGTATATATATATATATATATATATGATGGGTAATAGTGAAGTGACAAAGCAAACTGATAGGAGGGTGGTCAGGGTTTCAGTCAGGGACAGACTGAACCAGCTGATCTATGGACCCCCAAAGCCTTTGAAGCACCCCTCTATTTTATTTATTTATTTGATAATTTCTCATATAATTAAAAAAAAATAAAAATAGATATAATATCATTGGATGATTGCTTAGACTTTTTTTTTTTTCAATTTAGTTTCTATTATTTAAAATGTTTTGATTTAGTTCTTTACATTTTAACAACTTTCGGTTATGTAATTTTTTGTTGGTGAATGTTAATGTTGATTGATAATGAGATTATATGACACAACATTTAGTGAATTGAGAAAATTTAGATGAAGAACAAGTTCGGCTAAAAGGGGAAAAATAAAAAATTCTACAAACTTTTTAGAAATTTGGAGTAATGAAAACTTTTCTATCTTGGGTGGCCTAATTTTTGTTTTCTTTTTAAATTCTTGCCAACTTAATAAGTATCATATGTGGGGAATGATCAAACATCAGACCTTCTGGTCGAAGTTATAATATCTTAATTAATTGAGCCATGACCAATTTGAATATAGCTCAGTGGATAAAGCACAAATTACCATCCTATAAGTTGATGGTTCTATCCCTCACTCCACAATTGTTTTTTTTTTTTAGTACAATAGGGGTTGGGGGGATTCGAACCACAGACCTCGTGGTCGTTAACACATTCAATATGCCAGTTGAGCTATGCTCTCTTTGGCCTCACTCCACAATTGTTGAACTAAGAAAAAATAATAGTTGAGTTATGCTTAGATTGATAGTACACATCACGTCCTGTAAACTTATAATCTACCGATTTTAATGTTCACTAATAAAAATGGTATAATTAAAAAATGTAAAAAATAGAAAGGACTAAATTGAAATTTTAAATAATTGGGACTAAATATAAAAAAAAAGTAGAGACTAAAACATATATTTATCTATAAATTTAATTGGTTAAAAAAGGATTATTTGGAAGATAAGAAAAAATTGTCGGGTGATTTGTAAATATACCAGAAGTAGTTTACTATTTTTTTAAGATCCATGATCTTCGACCACAAAAAATAAATAAATAAAAATAAATAAAATAAGATCCATGATTTTCGAAGAAAAACAATTTAGTTGCTCTAAAAACTATACATTTGTGAAAATTAAGACAAAAATAAGAAAAAAGACTGATTTTTAACAATAAAATAGTTAATGCTGAAAATTTCTTAAACATTGGAAAGTTTTCAATATAACATTGGTCATTTAGATTCTTTCATAAACCACTTTTTGAGCCAATGCATTGTAAGAACTTGACAAAAAAGATAGAAACAAGGAAGTCAATATGCATTTATGTTTAAATCAAAGTTTAAAATGCCAATGTCGATAGAAATGTCGAAGTCTCAATTTTATAGAAATGTCGATGGAAATATCGATAAAATGTTGATGTCGATGAAGATTTATGAAAAAACTTTAAAAACAAAAAATTCAAAAAAAATATTTAAATTAATAAATAAACATTTTACACTTTTTAAATGAGTTAAAATACTTGTTACAATATTATATTCATATTAAGTACATTTTCTTGCTTTTTTTTAAAAAAAAATATTTCATCAATTTTGTACGGTATCGTGGAAATGTCGATTACCCCTTATGTCGATGTCGAACCCATGGACATGTGGAAATGTCGACATGTCGACGGAAATTTAATATCATACTTTCAACTTTGTTCTTAAATGAGCCAACTTGAATATTGCTCAAGTGGTTAAAATCTATACTTCCCCTTATGCGTACTTTGTTAAAAAGAATGAAAGGTTATCGAAAAGGAAAATTTCAAAATTCTTCAAAATTTTGTTGGTAAATTTTAGGCTAAATATATATTTTTTGGTCTCCATGTTTGATATTTTTCAATTTAGTCCCTTTTGTTTTTAACATTTTTCAATATAGTCTCTCAGAGTCGGTGAATGTTAAAATTGGTTAAGGATAAACTTACGTGGCATAATACTTAGTAAATTAGTGAAACTTTAGAGGAGAAAAAAGGTCAACGGAGAGAGAATTTTTTTATTCCTCTTTCAAGTTTCTAAGAAGTCAGTAGAAGTTTCGAGTTTTCTTCTCCTAGATGATTTTTTTTTCTCCTCTAAATTTCCACCAATTCAATGAGTATTATAATTTATACCATATAAGTTTATTATTAGCCCATTTTAACATTCACCAATGGTGAGAAACTAAATTAAAAAATGTTCAAACATAAAGGACTAAAGTAAAACTTTTTTAATAGTAAGAACTCCATAAAAAAAGACACCCAAATATTAAGGACTAAATCATGTATTCAGTAAATTTAAAATATCAACAACATTTTTTTCCAAAAAGAAAAGGTAAAATTGGAAGAAAAATAAAATTATTTGAATGTAATATTTTCAACATTTGTTTTTAGGGGAAAAAAACTACCTCTTAGAATAAAACAAGTGGCATTTATTTGGTGGTTATTATTTTTTTATTGTTTTTTTTTTTTTTTTTAGTTCTATTTGGTTATTATTTGGTGGTTATTATAGATATGGACAGAAATGTAAGGTGATGGAGATTACATGGGAACATAAAATTTTAGTGAAAATGATGGGTCTTAAGGTTTTGTTATTTTCTGTGGATCTATTTTGGAATTTTTCTTTCTCAGTTTTCTCATATCTATTGTGTAAATTTAGTACTTGTCTGCATAAATCCATTATTCTATATTTTCTCCTGAATTTTTGTTGACCCATTGTTTTTTTGTTCTTTGACTAAAAAAATTATTTAGTCCTTAAATATATTATTTTTCAATTTGGTTGATATTTTGAATATCCTTCAATTAAATTTATACTCAATAATGTCATTATAATTTAATAACGGGTTAACAGTATTTGGAATGTCTTGTAATAGTACCTTATTAGTTGGGTAAGAATGATATAGGGTGCGTTAGAAATACCTTATAATTTAAGCACTTTTTTAGAAAAATATTTTAAATAAAAATTCTTTTATATTTTACCTTTTTTAAAATGTGTTTTAAATAACATTTTTGTTTATTGCATTATATTCAAAGATGATTATATTAATTACAAATATGTCAATTGTTTCTTCAAAAATAGTTTTTAAATTAATCTAATTTTTTAAGGTGTTTTTTATTTATTAAAACTTTTTAAAAAAACACTTTTCATCCTCTAAAATCGATAATTTTTTTTATTAAACATACTTTAAATTATCAGTTTTTCAATTTTTCTAAGGTGCTTATAGAAAATTTGATTTTATTTTAAAAATATATTTTTTCAAAAGCTACTCCAAATACACTATTATTGAATGAGTCCTTAATATGGATTACTCAATTGGATTTTTAAATCGAGAAAATAAGTGATCACTGTCGTCATCAAATAAAACAAAACATATGGATTTCCATTTTTAATGCAATGGATGGACTATAATTTTTTTTTTAAAATACTATACTTAAAACTACTTTTGAAAAATGTCGTGTTTGTAATTTTATTTATTTATTTATTATTATTATTTTTTAAAGATACACTTTTACAGCTACCCATCTCAAATTTCAGTAGAAAAATATGACCCAAATCCCTTTCATCAACTCAAAATTTCGAGGGACTAGAATACGATACATTTTTTTTTTGTCATGGGGTGTTTTGGGTTTTATTTAGGTTAAATTACAAATTTAGTCTCTATAATTTGAAGAAAGTTAAAATTTAATCCTTATGGTTTTAAAAGTTAGAATTTTGTCCCTATGATTTGATAAAATCTCATAAATAGTTCCTACAGTTAGAAGCCACTAATAGATTGAATACGTGATTGTCAGAAGCTACTAATGAATTGAGTGTATGTCAGGATAGCTAACTACCACATACTCAATCTATTAGTGGCTTTTAACGGTAAGAACTATTTATGAGGTTTTATCAAACCATAGAATTAAAATTCTAATCTTTAAAACTATCATGGACTAAATTTATAATCGAATCTTTTATTTATTGGATTATGAAACTTGAAACTTTGTAGTCTAGAATTTAAAAGTCTAAATTCGTATTATCTATGTTTAAATGGTAATCATCAAAAGTATAAATTGTTTTGCATATTTGAGTGTTGAATGTGTGAAGTATAAAAATTATTGCATAGCATGAGCCATGCGAATAACAAAAAGTAAATTTAATTCTACTATTTTAACCCACCAAATTAACAAATAGCTCGAAAAAAATAATCTTACGTGCTAAATATGAACTTGATTTTCCCGTCCAAGTAATACAAATGGAACCCGTAAGTTAAACACCTCCTTAAAGCAACATGTTACCTAAATTAAGTTTTAATGAGTGGGTTAAAAGAAATAAAAATATCAAAACACTTAATGAGTGGGACTATTTGGTACAAGAATTTTGAAGATGGGAATGGACAAGGGCCAAATACCCTTATTCGGTACAAAGTTTGGAGGCCCGATCGTGGGAATGAGTTATTCCTATGAGTTTTGTATACCCATGAGTAAGGGTATTTGATATTCGCAAAAGCATGAGTTTTCTTCATGTCATCCTCTTTCTCTCTCTTATTTTTGTTAATATTCATCTTTTTTTTGAATATATTTATTTATTCTATGAAAATTAATTAATTAAGATTAATTTTTATAATCAACCTGATTATATTAAAATTATTTTATAATAATATATTGAATTAACCTATTAATTATTTAATTGTAATAAATTAATTGTAACTAATTGATTGATTAAAAATATACACAACGAATTCTCATTTATAAAAAGAAAAAAAATATCAATTTTTACACCTAAGTTTGTTGAGTTGTATCAATTTCTACCCTAAACTTTTAATTTCATCAAATTGTACCCAAATTTAGATAAGTATTGCAATCTTAACTTTAAACTTAAAAAAGTTTTGCAATATCTATCCTCCAATAAGTTTTCTTTTGAAAATTTGTTAAAAAATGTATTTTCATATGCTTTCAATGAATTATATAAGACATATGTATGATACAAAATTGATTAGATTTCAAAGAAAAACAATGTTAGAGCTACATTTTGTTAAAAATTGTTAGTTTTGGTAAAGTTATTCATTAATTTACGGGTAAAAATTAAAAGTTTAGAGTGAAAATTGATATACAATGACATGTTTACGAGTAAAATTGAAATTTTTTCCTTTATAAAAATAAACTAAATTAATGTAATTGTGTATTTATTGAAACTTTAATAAATTAGTAATCTATTTAATCTATTTAATTAATTAAAATAATTTAGTATAAAAATTATAACTTTTTACAATTATCTATTCAATTAAAATTATACATCTATTATGATCAATTAATTTACATCTATTTGTTGAAGAGTTCATTAATTTTTTTTTGTTCAACAATACGTGGGGTGAGAGATTCGAACCTCTGACTTCTTGGTTGAGGGTACATGCTTTATGCCAGTTGAACTATGCTTATGTTGGCAAGAGTTCATTAGTTAATGCATCATAATTATATAAAATTAATCTCATAAAAAAATAAAAATATAATTTATTATTATAAAAATTAGCATTCACAAAGTGTACAACAAAATACAACAATCAATAATTCCTAGTAATCTTATTTTCAGGCATCTATTATTCCTAGACATATAAGAAACCTTGAACCAAACAACCCTTTATAAGTTTGGATATAGTTTCATAAAAGTGCATTTTATCACAAGTTTGTTTGATTTCACTGCATTTAAAATTTTAAGTGTTTTTTTTAAAAATATTTTAAAGTTGGTTTAAGTCCTACTTTGGTCACCCGGACTTTTAAAATTATTCTATTTTGGTCATTGAACTTTCAAAATATTCATTTTAGTCAATGAACTTTCAAGTTTGTTCCATTTTGGTCCCTAAACTTTTAAAATGTCTATTTTAGTCTTACCTTTCTTTTAATTTTAAAAAATTAATGACTTAGCTTCAATGTATGTGTATTAACATGTTAATATGAGCATGATTTCAAGCCAAGTAAGTTAAAAGAAAAACTTAGGCAAATCAAATTTAAGGTAGAAAAGTAACATAGCAAGGACCAAAATGGTTATTGTTAAAAGTTTAGGGACTAAAATAGGCATTTTGAACATTTGGAGGTTGTTTGAGGGCATGGAGTAAGAGTCAGTAAGTATGAAGAGTTATTTAGTCTGGAGACTTAACAAGCCTATGTTTGGGGTATAGAGTTGTTTAGTATGGAGTTAGGAAATATGTGTTTGGAATGCATAGTTGTTTAGTCTGGAGTTCTGAAGTCTGTGTTTAGGATGTAGATTTGTTAAGTTTGAAGTTCTGAAGTTTGAGTTGATTTTAATTGTTTTTTTGTACAATTTTTTTTGTACAATTTTTGAAAATTTCGTTATTAAGGATTTTTTTTTTCATGAATTCTAAGATTGAGATTTTTTGTTTTTATAATTTATGTACATTTTAAAATTTTATTTAAAGAAAAAAAAAGAATTTTGACCAAACCGCCCCATATTCTTTTTTCAATATCTCTCACATTAATTATTCATTTTCCTTGGATAGTTTTCAAATAAACAAGTTCTACAATAATTTTTTAAATATTACATGTGATTTGGAAAGATTTCAATCCATTAATTTAAAGGGATTCAAATAAATTTCAAAATTTTTATATTTTTATTCTCTCAATTCTAGAAATAATATAGATTTGTTCCAGTCAATTCTAAAATTGAGATTTAAAATTATATTATTTTATGAATGTTTTACAATTTTGTTAAAGACTTGTTTTTGTCAATTTTAAAATTTGAATTTAAGATTTGTTTTCCAAGCTTAATAAAAGTTATAATTTTTTTCTTTGCATAATTTAAGATTTCATTTTTCTAACTAATCAATGTAATGAATTATCTAAAGTTTGATTAATTTAAAAATAATATATATTTTTTGCAATTTTAAAATAACTATGTGAGAAATAAAATATCAAATATTTATGCTATTTTAAAATAATTAAGTTCAAAATGAATATATACTTTTTTAACACCATTCAAAATGAATATCATACATATATTTTTGTTCAAAATACTATATATTTATATTATTTATTGTAATAATTTTATTTCATTAAGTTTGGAAGGGGAAATCGTTTATCTTTTTACTTTGAATATGATTAATTTAAAAATCAAAATTTTTTCAATACATTAAACCTTTTTAAATATTAATAATTTCTTAAATTGTAATATGAGTTAGTTTAAAATATGTTTTTCTTATCTTCAAATCATAAAATTATATATATTTTTGAGCTATGATAGAGAGACATTTATCATTTAAAAAAATTGTTACGTAGTTCTCTAATTTACATTAGAATTTCAATTTAAATAAGAGTATCATATCTAAAACGTTTTTTATATAATTTATATTTTAAAAAAGAAAATCATAGAATAAAAAGGAAATTATGTTTGTCAAAAAAATTCATTAAAATTATAGGATAAAAATAATTTTTTTTGTTAATAATTATTTATATTTAATTATTGATTAGTAACAATGATGGAAAATTTTATATAAAAACTAAAGAAAATTTTGTAAATTAAGAAATTATAAAAAATATGCAAAAAAAAAAAAATGGAGAGAGAAGAGAAGAGCAAGGGAGGTAGAAGTGAGGTGAGATGTAGAAAGGAGGAGATAGAAAAGTTGTGAGGTCCAAGATCGAGAGTTGGAGTTGGAGTTATAAATTGTAGAACTCACAATGGTGGGGTTGGAATAGGAGTTAATAAGTTTGCGGGCTCACAATTGGAGTTAAAATATCCTTAGGCTAAACAAAGAGTTTGGTGGAGTTATTAACTCCTACCTCACCCAACCCCTCAATCCAAACACCACATCAAGGACTAAAATATAACAAACTTGAAAGTTTATGAGTTAAAATAGATCAAACTTAAAAATTCAAGGACTAAAATGAGATTTAAACCTTTAAAATTCATAGAGTGATTTTTATTTGTTATGGAACATTGCAGATTTTAGAGAGAAAAAATCTCTAGCCATTCAAAATCACTTCCATGAAGTTATGTCCGACACACCCTATGTAAGGTGAACTCTTCTCTCTATTTATTTTTAAACTGTGATAAAAGGTCCTAATCAAATTGGCTAAAAACCAAACAAATTAATTTGAAGTATTTAATGAGATGAGCATACTTGTGGCACTTCTCATCCTCTGTATCTCTATAGTACAACAACGAGGGGTGAGGATTCAACCTTCAATCTCAAGAAAGGTAATAGGAGTTTTTATCCATTGAGCTATGTTTGGCTTGATGTTTTTCGAATTTGAGGGAGTTGATATACGCATGATTGGTCTGTTCCACAAAGTTAAGCTTTTCAATTTGCTTTGCAGCCTAATCTATCTCCAGATGACAACTTATTTTTCTCTACTGCATCTAGAAAATGAGGTATTCTCTCAAACATAGCTCTCAACTAGTTAAAATATATGTATCCTTGATCATAAAGTTAGAGGTTCCAATGACCTTACTTAAACAAGATCTATTCGGTAGATTGTACTATTGTGTCCTTGAGTTCTAAAGTCAGAGGTTTGAATCTCTATCCTCACATGTGGCTTAACCAAAAAAAAAAATTCAATAACTAAATCTAAACACCCCATCTTCACCTTAAAAGGAAATTGTCTTTTTATTCCATCTAAACTGCCTATTATGAATTGCCATGAAAGGTATCTCAAACAAATAAAGATATCATATCACTCACTACATATTTTCAGAACCACCAAGAATTTCAAATCCAGCCTTAGATTCATCAAATTCCCTAAGCCTTACAAACCAAAATGTAAGAAAGAAAAACTCTCAAATCTGCATATTTTATTCTCAATTATATTAAATACAAACTGGCTCAATCTACTATAGTAAGATCAACAGAATTGGCAAGGAAAGATCTGACATCAATCTCCATAGGCATCACAAATCATAAATCAGTAAGTAACCAAAGCTTCAGATCTAGCAAATTTGATTCAGTAATACAAATTTATAAACTACAATCACAACAAAAGGATCAAACAGATCACTGAAAATGGAGAACTCACCTGATTTTTGTTCATTGCTGCACATTTTGAACATACCATTTGTAAGTATCCACAAGGCCATCCTTGAGAGAAATATTTGGATTCCATCCCAATTCTGCAAGCTTGGAACTGTCCATCAATTTCCTTGGAGTTCCATCAGGCTTTGATTTGTCCCAAACAAGATCTCCTTCAAATCCTACCACTTCCTTCACCAACTCAGCCAGCTCCTTGATGCTCACTTCCTTTCCACTTCCAACATTCACATGGCCCAAATCGCTGTATTCCTCCATGAGGAACACGACGGCGTCGGCCAAATCGTCGACGTGCAGAAACTCCCTAAGAGGGCCTCCACTTCCCCAAACCACCACTTCTTTTGCTCCATTTACCTTCGCCTCGTGAAACCTCCGCATCAACGCCGGCAAGACGTGTGAATTCTCCGGGTGGAAATTGTCGTTCGGACCGTACAGGTTCGTCGGCATTCCTGAAATCGCATCCCAATTGTGTTGAATTCGATACGCTTGACACATTTTGATTCCGGCGATCTTCGCCACCGCGTACCACTCGTTCGTCGGCTCCAAAGGACCGGTCAGCAATGCATCTTCAGGAATCGGCTGTGGAGCTAATTTTGGATAAATGCACGACGAACCGAGGAACAATAGCTTCTCGACGCCATGGCGATAGGCTGAATCGATGACGTTAGTCTGGATTTGAAGGTTAATGGCGATGAAATCTGCCGGATAGGTGTTGTTAGCGTGAATGCCACCGACTTTAGCGGCAGCGAGGATAACGAATCGAGGTTTTTCAGTAGCAAATAACGATTCGACATCGGATTGGCGAGTTAGGTCAAGCTCGGAGTGGGAACGAAGAAGGAGATTCGTGAATCCAAGCTGCTGGAGCTTGCGGACAATGGCGGAACCGACGAGGCCACGGTGACCAGCGACGAAGATCTTCGCCGATTGATCGGAGAGGAACGAGGATCCCAATGAAGCTGCAAAATGCAAAGAGAAAGAGAAATTTCAGAAAGGAATTACAGTGGATCTGATCTAGGAAACACGAACCGCCATTGATTGGTGAGAGAGAAAGAGAGAATAGTACCGTTGTCGGCGGCACCGCCCATCGTCGGAAGTGGAAGAGAGAATCGTCGGCCGCCGGAGTCGGCGAGAGGAGGAGTTTTGTGAGGGCGTATGATAAACGATAGGGTCGCAGATTCAAATGAGGTTTTAATTGGAGGATTCAACGAATTAATGGAGGAATTTTCTTCTGATCTCGTTCTACGCAATCCTGGCCGTTGATTTAAATATTTTATTGGAATTGTATTAATTACATGTTTAGCCATTCACCTTTAATTGTATGTTACGTTTTTTTTTTTTTACCAAGTATAAAAAATAGCCCTGAATTTTACCATTTATTTAAAAAATATCTCTATTTTTTCAAAAGTTGCAATATTATTTTTATCATTCATAAAGGGTTCAAAACTACAATTAGAGTAGAAATTCATTAGAATGTCTGACAAAAAGTTGACATGGCAGTGATTGAGATGTTTGCTTGAATTAAGTATGAAAAAACGATCTTCCACCACGTTGGCCTTTTGATCTAACATTCTAACGAATTTTCTACTCCAAGAGTAGTGTTGAAACGATTATGAAAAGTCAAAGATAATACTGCAACTTTTGAAAGAATATGGATATTTTTTAAACAAATGACAAAGTTCAGAGGTATTTTTTTTTATATATAATTTAGCCTTTTTTTTTTTAAAACTAAACATTCATGTAAGTGTCGGGAATTGAGCTTTAAATCCTTTTTTGGGTTCAACAATTGCATGGTGCAGGATTAAATCATTCGCCTTTAAGATTGTAATAGATGTTTTATCTGTTGAGCTATGTTCAAATCAATATCAAACTTTTAATGTTAAGAAAGGTAATAGGAAACTTATTCACTTAGGTCCCATTCAATTAGTATTTGATTTTTGAAAATTAAGCTTATAAACACTACTTTCATCTATGAATTTCTTGAAGGAATGAACGTTTCACTCCCCAACAGAAGCATTGGATCATCTTTGATTTTATTTAAAATTAAACTAAAAATTAAGGTTAAGCAAACTTACTTGGAGTAAATATGAAGATATTTTTTGCGGATCTTTATCTCTTCCATAAAATGAGGTCTAGAATAATTAACGTATATTAGATGCATTAAATAAAAGATATTTATAGAATTTGAATAAAATTCAAATAAATAAATATCGTAGGAGATTTGAATGAAATTCAAATAAATATAAAATATATTTTAATATATTAGATATTAAAATATAATATTTTAATTATGGCAAAAATTTACAACTTTGAATGTTTCATTTTTTAAACACACATTAACGATTGACCATTACATTTCAAAATTTACATAATTGAATCCAATTTTTTATTCTTTTGTTTCTTTCTTAAACACACATCTAAAATGCTCTTCATTGTGAAAGAGTTTTTTTTTTAAATTTTATTTTTTGTAAACACATTGACTGTTACTTTTTTTTATTTTTTACAAATTACCATTGTTTATTTACAATTATTTTTGGAAAGCTTAATGCCATGATTTACTTTTGTAAAAAGACATGTATTGTAGATTTTTTTTTCTTTTTTGTATTATGGGAATGACATAAGCTTTTTAAAACACAGATCATCAAACATTTTTCTTTTGGAATAGGGATTGTCATTAACCTGTTGTAAAACCACATGTGATATTCAATTTTTTTTTTTAAAAAAAAGAGAATTGCCACATTGTTTAAGCTTCAAATAAAACCACATTGTTTTAGTTTTTTTGTAAAGTACATAAACTTAAAACCATATCTATATGGTTACATACATGTACTCTCTAATCTAGCCAAGCAGCAACATTAGACTAATTTTTTTGGAAAATTCTAGTGTCATAAATAACTTTGCACCAATAATGTCCAACAAACACGAAAGAAGTTAATGATCCAAGAAGGACAAATGGAAACAAAATAATGTCCAACAAACAACAACTACTAACATAGTCCATGGGTAATGTTCATTAACATACAAGGAAAAAAGCAAATATATTCTAAACTTTAGAATCACGAACCTCAAACTAATTTGTGGAGGAGTATTAGTTTGGACCCTGCATGAAGGAAAAAAAATTCAAAGTTAAATAAAAACCAAAGTATAACCTCATAATAAAAAACTTGTACAATTGCATTAAACGTATAACGACTTACCTTAAATAGATTAGAATGATTTGGGAGGAGTCCTTGAATCTTAAAATTTTCAAATGTGGAGGTTATCCAATTGAATACCAAGACAAAATGACATTAGTGGAGAAAAAATTACAAAACAAACAATTAGAATGCACATTAGCTTTGAACCAACTATGCTACTAGTAATGAGGGAAACCTAAACCCATCAAGTTTGATTTGAAATATAATGTAAAAAGGAATAGAAGAATAACATAAAATCAAAGGAATGAATGTACTCACACTTCGCAAGAGAGGATGTTGGCAGTGGAGTTGTTCTAGAAAAACATCGTAGCACAAGATATATGTATATATAGGAGAGTGGTAGTTGGCTTTAGGAAGCGGGTGCACTTAAGTGCACCTACGTCCCATTAATTCACACACAGTGGGTCTTTATTAAAGCCTCGGGTGGTTGAGAAAAGTCATATATATATTACTTGTAATAAAAGAGGAGTGTTGAAGAGAGTTCAAAATTAAAGCCTCAGGTAGTTGAGCATTGAGATATTAAATGGAGGTAGGTGAAGTGTAGTAATTATAATTTTTTATTCACAATAATAATAATCACACATATCAACTCCATAATGAGATAATTCACATTAAAACCGAACTCAGACAGTCATAATAGACACCTATTATTGTAAATCCAGCCTCAGAGATAATTCACATTCATCATGACAAAGAATTGACTATGAAATGGTTGTGAACAGAGAAGAAATGTGACACAAAAAAAATGGAAATAGAGAATGAAAATCCAAGCGCAACTCAATCCAATTCAAGGGGCCAAAAATCACAATCATAGTCAAACAGAGTAAAAGTCAGTGTAGAAGAACCAAAAACCAACATAAATTATGCTGAGGAAATTTTTTTATTTTTTTTTGTAAAAGTAATCTTCCAAAAAGTGGAGAAAAAAAAAAAGCAAAGACCATCAAACCAAAAATGACAGCCATGGTACAAACAGAGGAGAATTTCATATGAAAAGACAAAAAAAAAAAAAAACAACAAAAGTCACGCTTAGAAAACTTCATAATTTTTATGTAAACATACTCTTCGAAATTTTGAAAAAAAAATAGAAATTATCAAACAAACAATCACAGTCTTAGTACAAATAGACCATAAATTAGTATAGAAGGACCAAAGAACAATAATATATAAATTTTGATTAACACTATCGTTCGAAAATTGAAAAAAAAATATCAGATATCATGAAACAAAAATTGATAGCCATGGTACAAACAAAGATGAAAATTAGGTAGGCGTGGGTTAGATACTCATCATTGGCCGATGAGGGTTAGAGAACAAACCTATGAGTATGCGAACACCCCCTCCCCAACCATGCTCCAATCCTCTCACCAAGTCCCTTACCAATTTCCTTCCTATTTCGCTCAGGCCATACTTGGATTTAGTCGCACCAACCCAAAAAAGTAAAAAGGTGTACGAGTGAATGAGAGAATGGTAAAAAAGGGCAAGGGATTGACATGGGGTGTTGAAGCGGCGAGAGGTGGCTATAAGAAATTAGGAACCCTAGTTTACAGTTTTGAAAAAAAAAACAGAGAAGAAGAGGTCAGGGGTCACAGATCTGGCGAGATCGTGAGCCATTTATGGAATTTTTTGGAGAAAAAAAATCAAGAAGGAGACGATTCAAGGGTAAGAAGAAGGGAGATCTAGTTGCATGGTCGATTAAGGTTCTAGATTCGAAGAAGAAAAATTGAAGAACATGACGATTGGAGAAGAGTTGAAGTCAGATAAGAGAAAAAAACGGAGAATACGGAAGAACAAAAAGGTAGACCGAACGAAAACTCACATCCATTGAAGGAACGGATAGAGATCAGAAGAGGAAGAGATTTGAGGAGAAAGGGTTCTAGCGTTTCGTGAGAGAGAGTGAAGATGAGATAAAATGAAAATGAGAGAAAGCGAGATTTGCTAAACCTAAATGCGTGGAGTTATTATGTCGGTACTGTACAACTCAGTGGAGTTGAGAACTTATGTCCAGACTTATTTTCTTGGTGGACTAAATGGGGAGCTGGGTTTAAAACCCAACTCAACCCAACCCAACTCAGGAGGCCAAACGCCCCCTAAAATTTTAATATTTTTTTTCAAATTTTTTCTTTTAAAAATTCCTCAATATAACTTTTCTTTTTCTTTCTAATATCTATATCTCTAATTTCTCTTCTTAACAAATATTTTCTTTCTTTCTCTAACATTTTCATCTCTCTATACTTTTCTTTCACTCTCTCTCTAAAATTTATTTTCCTTTCTAATTTATCTTTCTTTCTCTGACATGGTTTTTACTCTCTAACTTTAGTCTCAATTTTCTCTCTAAAATTTATCATTTGCTCTCTAAGGCTTCTCTCTCTAAAACTTATTTCTCTATAATTTTTCGTTCTCTAACTAATACTTTCTGTCAAACATATATATGACTCTTTAACTTTTCTCTCTCTAAAATTTCTTGTATAAATATATATAATTTTTTTCTCTCTTCCTCAAACTATTTTTTTTTATCTAATATATGTATTGTTCTTTAATTTCTTTCTCTCTTTCTTTATATTTCTCTAACTAATATTCTCTCTTTAACATATCTCTCCAATTTTAACTTTTATCTCTCTTACATTTCATTCTCTTTCTCTAACTAATATTCTCTCTTTAACATTTATTCTCATTCTCTAGTTTTTCCCTCAAACTTTTATCTATTTCTCTCTAAAGTTATTCTCTCCAACTTTCTCTTTAAACAATTTATTTCTGTCTCTAAACTTTTATTTCTCCTTCACATATTTTGCTTTTTCTAACCAATTGAACTATGCAAAATTAACGGATTAAAACATAACATTTTGAGAGTTGGCATAGAATCTAAGCTCCAATGATTAAAATCTAAGTTTTTTTTTTCAAGAGATAAAAACCTAAGTAATGATAAATCTAAATTAGACATGAATGTGATATATACAAAAATTAATTTAAACGGATTTTTCAAAAAAAAATAAAAAAAATTAACGGTCAAATCTTGACCCAATTTGATAAATATCCTTAGGGGTAATATTGGAATTTAAAAAATTTATTTCCCTAATTTTCACTCACATACATATTTGCAATTGTTAAAATAATTTGGCTATTTTTCAATTTTGTGAATTAATTTAGGCTTGGTTTGGGATTGTTGTAGCTTTTAAAATAATTGTTGGAAACTATGCGTTTAAAAAAATCAGATGTGAAATGAATTAAAATGATGCTTGATCTTAAATTTAAAAAAAAAAAAACTAGTTACAGTATTTGGTAAATTAAAACATATGTGGAGGTCTCAAATTTACATAAATGTCAATAAAATTGATGTCAAAAGATATTTTTGGAAGAACTTTAAAAAAAAAAAAAGAAATTCATAAAAATATTTAAATTAACATATCATAATTTAACACCTTTTAAATAAGTCAAGGTTCATTAAAAATTATATTCATATTAGTGATATGAATATATATATATATTGTTGATATATAACTTTTTTTTTTACATTTAGTTGATTTTTATATGATATAATGGAATTGTTTGTTTACTCTTTATGTTAGATGTTGAATCCATGAACATACAAAAATGTCGACACGTTGATGGAGATGCTTCAATTTTCTTTGTTTAAATATTATGATATTAAATTTTATTTAAAAAACCAATTTGT
Organism: Trichosanthes truncata; assembly: GCA_033996785.1. Taxonomy (NCBI): domain Eukaryota; kingdom Viridiplantae; phylum Streptophyta; class Magnoliopsida; order Cucurbitales; family Cucurbitaceae; genus Trichosanthes; species Trichosanthes truncata. The sequence goes on along the minus strand of JAWPNB010000004.1, from coordinate 35,913,185 downwards.
ATAGTAGTGAAAGTATTTTATATTTGTGCTAAAGATTAGATGTTTGAATTCTTCCCTTCCGTTGAGATTAAAATGAAAAAATGATAGTTGGAAAACTTGTTCCAACTTCCAATTATTTGTTATAAAGTTTTTGTATAAAAATAGTGAATAATAGTATTCCTAAAACTTTTGCTAAATAATTTTAAAAGGAAAATACTTGGTTGCACATCGGTGTGTAGATATTTTCTTGCACACCACCATTAAATTTCTAACAATTAAGAGAGAGAAAGGTTGAAAAATGAGAAATTAGAACTTTTTTACTTTCACTCTTAGTTATCACAAATTTAATGGCGAAATGCAGAAAGATACTTACACATCGATATGCAACCAAGTATTGTTCATTTTAAAAAAGAAAACGAGAATGATAATGAGTTTTTTCTTTCTTTGTTTCCCTTCTTCTTCTTCCTTCCTTTTACTGCAGAGTATGAGGATTGAGAAAAAAAAATTTTATGCCTCGTTTGATAACGATAACAGTTTGATTTTTAGTTTAGATCTAAAATACATAGACTAAAATGATATTTTAACCTAAAATTGACCTTCCAATATTGAAACTAGAACATATAACTTCATCATTCTTGCTCATTTTCTTACCAAGTCTATTTTTATCGTTATATTTAATAAACTAATTGAACTTAGAAAAAATATTTGATTAAATCTCTAATATTCGTGTTTTTTTGTTGTTGTTAATTTCGTCAAAAGCTTTAATTTTCATAATTTTTATATTAATTCTGTCAACCAAGTTTTCTTATTGTCTGTTATAGGTGAAATTGGACCAACAAGAATGGTCTGGCTAAAGGGCTACAACGAGGAAAGAAGTCCAATACGAAGTCAAAACGGATCGAAATCGACAGGAGATCGGCCCAGGACTAGAATAGATGAAGAAATGGGCTTGGGCTGAAGCCCAAGCCCGTGGTTAACCTCGGCCGACGTAGAGGCTGACCACATGGGAAGGCCCACCTTTGGGGCCTTGCCTCAACCCTTCATGGCCCATGTACCCTCGATTCAGCCCAGTTCGCTTCTTTCATTCCCATTCGAAGACAGAAACCCACGAAAACCCTAGGAAGGAAGGTAATTAAACCTTCTCTTTAGGAGAGAGCAAAGTAAGTTCATTCCAGCCTGCAACACTCTCCTAGAACTCCTAATTTTCTCTAAAATAACCCTCTTTGACTTAAGCATCGGAGCATGTGTGGCCTATACCACATCGGTGTTCAGGTTTTTCTTATCTTGCAGGCGGTGTTCTTCCCCCAAGAATACAAATTCACTGTTGTTGTCATGTGGAACTAAGGTGAGATTTCTCATGTCCAAAATTTGGCAACAACAGTTGGCACTGTCTGTGGGGAACGACAACGTTTGCTTGGAAAACCTTTTTGCTTGAGTTCAGTCCTCCAAAAAGATGAGCAGAATGCTAGAAAACATGAATTGGAATGAAGACGGAGACGATTCTAATCAGGATCGTCACCTGAGACGCACGAAAGAAGTTTCTCATCCTTGGCCTCGTACTGGCACAGGCCGACCAGAGGAGGAGATGGCCGAGCTAAAGAAGAAGGTCGACAACATGGACAAATACATGTTGAAGATTCTAGAAAAGCTCGACAAACAAGACCTTCAGAAGGAAGAAAAATACGAGGAGGAACCACCTCTCGCACGAGATCCAAGAAAAGGAAAAGTGAAGGTGGTTAAGGGGATGAGAGAGTCAAAATCTCATACCCAAAAGCCAACTGAGAAGCTGATCCTTGGAGGAAACTACAAGCCATGTCAGTCATCGGTCAAAAGCAAGGCAAGCAAGATAGGTAAGTTAAAATTTATTGTGCAGGTCGTCTCATAGGTTGACGGTCGAGGCCGACTAGGTAAAGTTGAATCAATGATCTCGAGGAATACTGAAGCGACATTGGACTTGTGAAGTCTAATCAATTTGAAGCGGAGCTGCAGGCCGAGTCTGAGGTCGACCAGAAATAGGCCGAGGCCGATGAGGTGAAATTGAGGTATGATGCACGAACCCAAAGTCCTCTAAGAAAAGCAGACATTCTGAAAATCCAAAAGGAGTTTGGAGACCTTCAAGGGAACATTCTCAGAACTCGTGAAATCAAAAGGTGGGATCTGGAAGCTCTCATCGAGCAAGTCGACCCCTCATTTCACTAATGAGATCATGAGACAGAAGGTTCCTGAGAAGTTCAAAGTGCCGACCATCACTCCATATGATGGCAATTCTGATCCCGTAGAACACTTGGACACATATCGATCCCATATGGAACTCCATGGAGTTCCAGTGGCATTCAAGTGAAGAGCCTTCTCTTCTACACTAACAGGACTCGCGCGAGATTGGTACAAAAAGTTGAAGAGAAAGTCCATTGGCTCTTTCAAAGTATTAACCAGAGCATTTGTAATACAATTCTTGGGAGGACAAGACTAACGTGAGCCCCAAATGCACTTGCTCACCATAAACCAAGGGCCAAAGGAAAGCTTATGCAATTATGTCTCGCGCTTCAATAAGGAAGCGTTGCAAGTTGAAGGATTTACATACACTACTACCCTAATTGCCATTGTTGCAGGCTTGCAAGATAAAGGCTTGCTTAGATCAATTGGCAAGAAAGAACCGACTTCCTATGTTAAGTTTATAACCAGGGCTCAAAAGTATATGAGTGTTAAGGAACTGAAACGATCGAAAAAAGCTACATTTGATCCTGAAAGAAGCAATAGACACGCATAACAAGATAGAGCTCATGATAACAATTTTTTCAATTCGAAGAGGAAGAGGGCCGAGAAAAAAGGCCAAGGGCGACCAGACCCTAAGGTCGTCCCTGATTAACTGTTTGAGAGGTATACTTCCATAACTCTCCCTCCCGAGTAGATCTTGATGGAAATTCACCACATGAATTTGGTGAAGTTTCCAAACAAGATGCAAACTCCAATTGGAAAAATAGACAAAGACAAATAAAGACCAATATTGTTTCTTTCATCGAGATCATGGTCATGCAACTCACGATTGCTATTAGCTATGAGATGAAATTGAAACCCTGATCAGAGAAGGGTATCTAAAAGAATATGTTAGGGACATGCCAAGGTCAACCAGAGATGGCCGAGGCTGACCAGATGAAGAACCCCTACGTGAGATCAGAACCATACTTGCGAGACCAGCATGAGGAGATTCTAGCAGGAAAAGAAAGGCAATTGATCGTGAGGCCAGACACAACCTAGATTATCCAGGTATGTATTCAGTCCATGCTGAAACTGTGAACCAAACCCTAGAATTCACTGAGGCTGAAGCTAGAGTCATCCATCAGCCATATAACTATGCTTTGATTGTTACCCTAATTATAGCCAATGTGAAAGTTCACAGAATCCTTGATCGAACTGAAATGTGGGGCTTAAAGAAAATATTTGTAAATTAAAACAAAGCTCCAGTTCAGTGCAAGTGCACACTGTTGATGCATGTAATATAAAACTGAAAGTATTCCAGAGTATTGATCCCACAGGGAATGAATACAACAAAATTCAAAAGAATAAGCAAAGACGTTTTCAAATTACAATTGTGGGTAACCAATGTAAAACAATAAGTGGGATGGTGTTTGTTGTTTTTGAAAAGAAGAAATAAAAATGATAAAAGAGGGATTCAAACGTGTTTTTGCTCCATTGAAAGAAATTGCGTCCTAATTGCAATTGCAATCATTTGCTCAACACTTAAGCTTTGTAAACCGAATTCAACACCTATTCGACCTTCTATGAAGTATCTTTAGGAGGCTAAGCAATTAAGCCGATATTTCTATGACTAATACGAACTTAGTTAATTTTGAAACACAATTCTTTTGGTTTTAAAGGTTTTTCCCTATGTCTACGGTTAGAAACAAATTCCTATATCTAGGTTATTTTCCTTTATTACTTGTATGACAACCAAATTTTTATCTAACATTTTTAGAATTAGACTCAATTTTTGTATACTAATTTAGGTGATCAATCTAGACTAATAATAAGCATTAAAATCAATAAAAGCAAACAAGATATAGAGGAAGTAAGGTTGCTTTCACAATTAGGCTTTTATTTCTATATTTAGGGCATTCACATGCTTGAATCCCAAAGAAGGATTTAGCTCATTATGGAGGAAATGAAAATCAACAATTTAATTGTTATAAAACTCATAATTCACAAATGACTAAAAAGAGAAGAGAAATTTCAAAACTAAACAACTCAATTGATTTTTATTGAGAAAATACTTGAATAAGATTAATCCAACAACTTCAAAAGTACTCAAAAAAATTCAAGGACAGAAACAACCTTTAAATGAAATTCAGATTCTTGTAGAAATATAAACCTCAAGAGCAAACTGTTCTTATTGAAGAAGGAACTGAATCAAAGGAATAAGAAACTAACTCAAATTCAACAGCTTGCAAATTAAGAAATACACAAAAGCTGGCTATAGAAATAACATGAACGAAAATAAAACAGACGAACGATTCTGGAATTTAACACAACTATAAACCAGTAGCTTCCTTTCTTGATCGATCCAAATACCCATTCAAAGGAAAATGGATCTTCGTCTCCTCTAACTTTCGTTGAGGAGGGATCAACCTTAGAAATTATAGAGCTAGGATGAAGAGCAAACTGCTGTAAACAAGACAGAAAAAACACTAAACTACGAACTGTGGGTGAGCAAAAAAAAACCATCCACGTTTTGCTTCATTTCCCCCATTTTTCTAGGCATTGAGGGCTAGGGTTTCCATATTCGTGCTTCAAAAATCGTGGGTCAACGTTTGGGCATGAGTTCGGGCTGAAAAATCTTCTAAATATCGTACAAATCTCCTTGAATCTCATGATTTCCATGATTTTCGCAATTTCCAGATTTTTCAGAAAATGCAATTGCATTTCAAAAGTGGAATGTAATTGCATTTTCCCTATGTTCACCATCTTGTTTTTCTACAGAAATGCAATTGCTTTTCAAAAGTGGAATGCAATTGCATTTTCGTGCTTGCTCCAAATCAAAACTTGTTTTTCCGAAAAAATGCAATTGCATTTCCAAAATGGAATGCAATTGCATTTTTGTACTTTCTCCAAACCTACACAAAAACAACAAATTAGTGTAATTTCCAATCTCTTTTCAACTTCTTTCCTTTTTCTTATTACTCCAACGAGCTTTTATGAATTTAACTAATAAACATCATTTTTACTTTGCTCGTCATACAACAAAACACACGAAAATGACAAGAACAACCTAGTTTAGGGTCAAATAATCCTCATAAATGAGAATTATCAATCATCATAGATGGAGGAAGTTTAGCTAATGTTCTATCTCTGACTGCCTTTAAAGCAATGAGGTTAGAGAAGGAGCTACTGAAAGAGAATTTGACTCCCCTGGTTGGATTTGAGGGAGAAAGAGTAACTCCTGAAGGCAGCATCGAACTTCCAGTCACCTTTGGGGATAGACTGAATACAACTACTAAGATGATTAACTTCTTGGTAATGGAGTGCACATCAGCTTGCATATTAGGAAGACCAACACTCCATCAACTAAAGGCAGTAGCTTCCACCTATCATCAACTACTAAAATTTCCTACTTTGAATGGAGTGGGAATAGTAAAAGGGGAGCGGAAAGCTTCAAGGGAGTGTTACTTCACAGCACTCAAAGAGGTCAAAAGATCAAGAAACGAGCAGGAAACATACCTCGACAAGGACAAAGTCGAAGCCGAGGCCGACCACACCTCTATGGGCTGCTAGAGGGCTTTTTTCTATTTACTTCTTCTCTAGTTAGGGTTTCTCTTGTCAACTTCTGCAAGTTCACGTAAGATTCAACTTTTATTATCAATAAAATTCTATTTTCAAGCTACAAATTGTGTCACTTGATAAGCCTTAGAATTAAGGCTTATTTAACTCCTAATTACTTAAAATATTCTTGTTTTGTCTTAAGATCATTTGAAAATAGTTGAAAGTTGCTTGAAAATAAGAAAGGAATAAGAATGAAGGCAATTAGATAAGATTCTAAAAAAAGTTAAGTTTGTTTGCAGGGAATGTGGAAATTGCAAAATCAAATTGCAAATTCGTGATTCTATAATTGTTTCTGGAGCAGGGAATGTAGAAATTGCAAGATCAAATTGCAAAATCGTGATTATGCAATTTGGAACAGTAGAAAAGGAAAAAAAAAGGAAAAAAAAAATCTGCATTTAACTCATTCCGAAAATCTTCAATTACAGCATGATTTGGGGGATTTTGAGCACAAAATTTGGGCATTCTTCAACCCTAATGAAGGCCTATAAAGGGGGAAGAAGATGAGGAGCTAAGGAATTCGATTGGGAGACTTTTTTTAAGTTGTTTTTCATGGGTTTTTCCAGTCTTTCATGTCTGTTTTTTTTTTTTTTTTGCAGTTTTTTTTCACCTTTGTTTTACCGAAGGTACTGCAAGTTATGTTCTATTTTTCCTTCAATTTATCCAATTCAATTCAAGTGAAGAAGAGACGGATTTTGGAGGCGTTTTTGGAGTAAATTTCGTGGGTTTTCTCTATTTTTCTGCAGTTTTTTATTTCCTTTGTTTTCCAGTTTTTCGTCTATGTTTTCTTACCGTAAGCTTACTGTTTTGGTTCAGTTTTTCTTCAAAGATTTCACTCCGATTCAAGTGAAAAACTTGGATGGTTAAGATTCATTCTTCCTAGAAATAGTGGGAGCTGAATCGATTGAATTCCAAAGAAGAAAAATGGGTTTTTGTTCAAGTTTTCTATATTCCATTTGGTTCTTAGTTTAGATGAATTTAATTTCTGTTATAGTTCATTTGGGTTGTAATTTTTCATGCTTTTTGTTCCTTACCCACTGTATTAAATTTTTGAATTGAGTTTAGATTGATGAAATAATTGATGGGTATTTTTATGGAATTTTTTTAAAAAGTTAGTTTCAGTTTTTAGCTTGAATAATTGTCTTCTCTAAAGTTATTATTTGGTGGGTTTATTTCTCTGAAGTTCATGTTTCAATTTTCAACTTTGTTGGATTCAATTTTAAATGGCAAAATGTCTTTAATTCCTTTAATTTTTTTGTTGAATTTAGCATTTTAATATATTCTTTTAGTATGGACTTAATTTCTAGAGTTAGTTGTAAGATTTTTATCTTAATTTGAGCTAAAACTTCTTAAGGGGTTCAATGATGTGAATTCCCTACGAAGTAATTGTAGCCTAAATTTCAATAAAAACCAAGCCTACATCTCAATTGTTTGTTTGTGTTGAACAAATTTCCATTGAGATCCTAGATTGATCAACTAGGGTATCAACTCAAGCTTAGATCTAATACCGACGGGGTTAGTGATAAGCGGATTTTGCACAAGTAATGGAGAAAAGAGCTTAGACATAAGTCAATTCCTTACCCTAGACATAAGGATTAAGGACTCTAAAACTTATAAAATTGTTGAGTCAAATTATCTAAGATAGAGAGACTATAGACATATAAGTCACTCACTTAGCCTCCTAAAACCTAAATTCAAGGTAAATAGGAGAAGCAATTTTGGTTTACAATTAAGTGTGGAGTAGGTTGGAATTACAATTTTGGCTTGCAATTACAACTTAGGGCAATGACACTCTTGAGCCCAATCTTTATCCAAATTCCTTTTGAATTTTCATTCACTAAGTATATCTAGTTTGCTATCAAATATTGTCATTTCTAGATTTTGCAATTCAATTATGCAATTTCTGGTTATTTCCATTATTGCCATTTCTCAATTCTACAATTAGATTATGCAATTCAATTATGCAATTTTTCTTTATTCCAATATTGTCATTTCTTGATTCTGCAATTTTTCCAACACACCAACCCAACTTTATTTTTGCAAATTTTAATTTTTAAGTTGCAATTCCTTTACACTTTGCTTACAATATTTTTATTACACCGTTCCCTTGGGATTCGATACTTGGTACTCACATACCATTTTATATTACTTCGATCACATGCGCTTGCGTGTACACCGATCATCACTCAAGCATGATTTTCAACCAACAAACTCCTACATGAGTAGGGGGCTACTAAGGGGATATGCTTCCCTATTAAACAAAAAGTAAAAAAGCTACGAGGAGATATGCCTCTTTGTTAAACAAAAAGCAGAAGCTACTAAAGAGATATGCCTCTCTAATTGAGAAAAAAGTAGAAGCTGCGCAAAAGAGTCAGAAAAGTGAAGCCAAGGCTGAGTCCGACCTCCAACGCTGAGGCCGAGCACGTTCAAATAAGTAATTTGATATGGTTTGTGATTTAGATGCATGTATGAGAACCCCTTTTTATCAATTTATCTTGTTTAGTAAGACTTATATAATTATGTTCAACAGAGTTTATCTCTTTAAAGATGAAATTCATTAAAGAGAAACAAGGATGATGGAAAGAAAAGATATTCTCATTGATTCATAAATAAAAGTCTTACAATAAGATACAAATAAAATAAAGGGAAAGTACATAAGAGTTAGACCTCATTCATGTCTGCTCCTCCACTACCATTAGAGTCATAATCTTCGAAAGCAAAGGGATCTTTTTTGAAAGAAGTATAATCTTCTCGAATGATCTCACAATTTATGTTCTTGTGATGATTGGAAAAACGCCTGACGACCCAGTTAAATCCGCAGTCAAAGATTTCATTATGCATCTCAACATATTCCTCTGTCTTCTTGAACTCTTTAGCCAGATATTCTGCATTGGTCAGATGGGCTTTGGCTTAATCCAATTGAACACGAATTGATTGGAGCTCAACCCCTCGTAGAATCAAGCTCAACCCTAACCTCAGCTAAAAGAAGGTTAGCTTGAGCCTGAATGAGTTCCACTCTAGGAACACTGGCGTGTTGAAGAGATAAGATCTTCTCAGCCATGGTCATAACATACATAGTAAGCCGACCAAAAGCCTAAAAAGACAAAACACTGAGAAAATCAGTTGTAAAGAAGCAAGTGCAAGATAAAAGAAGACAAGTAACAAATGAAAGATTTACATGACGCAACTCACGAACTCCTTGGACAATAGCCTCTCTAGGATCTTCCATTTTGTAACCTGGAGGATGATCATGACCAACACCCCTTCAGAGCTTAAAACTTCACCCCAGAATATCAATCTCATCACTTACTGTGGAATAATCTTCAGGAAGGGTAAAAGTGGGAAGATCAGAAGGAACATCCTCCTCAGGAGAGGAAAGAATATTCTTTCTGGTGCGGCGAGTACTGACACCGAAAGGTCGATGAGGAAGGTTTGAGGTCTCAAAGGAAGGAGCACCTTTCATATCTAAACTAGAGCCACCAGCCCTTGAGGGCCCAGCTCCCCTAGTAGCTTTCTTTTTCCTCTTTTTCCTTTGAGTTTCAAACAAAGAAGTAGATCGTGGAGGCATATCTGAAAGATAAAAGAAAAAAATCGTGAGTTATAGAAAACACACTAAGCAGAAGCATAAACATAGATACTGAGGCTGAATGGCCGAGGCTGACTAGGGTGATCAAGGCTGACCACCTTGGCCAAAACCAACCTCTTCCCAGCACAATGATTGCAAGAAGAATCTGAGTCCAAATCCAATCTTCAATAAGAGGGGCTGAGACAAATCCGATTATGACGATATCCTCTTGACTCACAAGAGAAAGATCGAGATGAGTTGGAGCTTCCAAACTCCTCAGAACTCTCACAAATGCTCAAGTAGAAACGGAACGACGGAACTCGAAGGGAACTGAAAAAGAAAAAGTATAGTATGGTAAGATAAAGGTTTATAAAGGCAATTTCCAAGAAGAAAGGGAGAATAAAGAGAGTAACTCACCATAATCCTCAAACTTCATGGCAACTGCGTACGTGGAATTTTGGGGCCTATGAGCTAACCAATTTCGACTCACAAAGAACCATTTATTTTTTCATCCATGAACCGAACTTGGTCCATCAATCAGTTTACCACAAGAAGAACTTAGATAATAAAATAAGCGACCAAAAGATGAGTTATGGCTTAACATGTAGAGAGACATAAAAACATGTGGTGTGAGTGGACTACCATTGCCATATGTTGTCCATAATACATAACAGCCTATGAGTTAACTCCAGCTATTTGTGACAAGCTGAGCGGGAGCCAACCCAACCAACATCAAAAAGCTTTGTAAAAATAAAGGCAAGGGAAGACGAACTCTGAATTTAAACATAGCATAATAAAAGGCAACCTCTCCAAAATGAGGGTCATCGATACGATCGTCAGATCTAGGAACCCTCAATTGTACATCGAAGGGAATATGATACTTGTACTGCAATTGCTTAAGATGAGCCTCGGTCACCAATGATGATATAGCCTCGGAATATACAGAGGGTTTACTAAAAAGACAGAAGATGATTGAGCCTCATATAACTGGTACTAAGAGACTCATCACCAAAGGAAGACCCTTCAACCTCAAGAGAAGTAGCAGAACATTCACTCTCCATCTTGATATATATATAAAAGAGAGAGAGAAAGAAATGCAAGAGTAGTAGAACAACAAGCTACCTTAAAGAGAGAAGGAGAATATGAGAACAATGTAAATATGTGAAGAAATGAGCTCCTATTTATAGGAGAATGATGAAGAGAAATTAGAGGGAATATTTGAATTTAAAATTCAAATTTTGAATTCAAAATTCAAAAGTAAAAAAAAAAGGCATGAAAGGCGTTGAGGCCAAGGAGGGCCTAAGCACAACAGGCCCACCCGCGCGAGCCAGGCTTGGCAGGCCTCGACCTGACCCAGGTTGACTTGGTGGATTCAGCCGAACAGGCCTAGCACGGCCTAACCTAACAAGTGTCAAACTTGTCAGGATGCCTTTTTTTTTCCCCCAATCTCCACTTCGTAGCTAATTTCCTCATCTCCTCTCTCGGTATCTACCGAAATGAAGTTACAGTTGTTCAGAAAATGCTTACGAAAAGCGAGAAGCTACGAGGCTACTGAATAGTTAAGAATTCCTTCCAGCAAAAGGTTATGAAGCTACACGGCTACTAGATTGCCAAAATTCCCTCCTACGGGAGGTCGTAAAGTCCAAAATAGTCCTGATAAGCCTTAAAATTAAGGCTTATTTAACTCTCAAATGCTTAAAATATCCTTGTTTGTCCTAAGATCAATTGGAAATAGTGGAAGATTGCTTGAATTTAAGGAAGAAATGAATGTGATAGCATTTGGAGTAGAATTCTGAGTAAATTGATTTATTTTGCAGAAATTATGGAAATTGCAAAATCAAATTGCAAAATCTGATTTTGCAATTCTGGGCAAAGGAATTATGGAAACCGAAAGTTGCACAAACGAAGAAACCCATATATGGAAAAATCAATTTTTGCACGAATTGAGGGATTGAAGCGTGATTTTTGGTAGATTTCAACCCTAGGAAGATCTACAAAAGAGGGAGGAAGAAGCTCGAAGGATCGAATCAGATTTCGGGAGCGATTTCAAGGATTAATTTTCGTGGGTTTTTAAGTTTTTCCCAAAGGCTTTGTTTTCGTTCTTCTTCTGTTTTGAGCCAAGAAATTCAATTTTAATCTCGGTTTTTCTTCAGTTTTGTATTACAGAGAGTTTCTTGAACTATCTCTATTCTTCAACTGATATACTTTTGAATTAAGCTTGAGTTTATTTTCAAGTTAAGTTGGTGGGTTTATTTCAAAATTATTGCTCTGTTTTCCTGCACTTTTCTTGGTTCTTTTGTTTCACCAATGGTTACTGTTTTTTTTTTTTTTTCTTCTTGAATGCCGAATAGTGTGGGAGTTCCTCTTTATTCTCAGTTGAATTCAAGTGTGAATTAGTTTGTGGGATAATCCAATTTCATTCGCAAGCTCTTTTAGAATTCTTTCTTGATTTCATCTTTAGATTGATTTTTCAATGTAATTTCTGCACCTTTCTTCTGTTTACCCAGTCCGATTCAAGAGTTTCTTGAATCGTTAAGATTAATTGTTCCCTAAAAGTGGAGGAGATTGAATCGATTGGATTGGAAGGAATTGTGTTGATTAGTGAAAGAATTTGTCAATTGATGTTATCCTCTGTTTAGCCAATTCCAATTCTTCTTTCTCCTACTTTAATAAAATTCTCATAAGTATTGCACGCTGAAGGTTTGGGCAAAAATTGAGGATAAAAAGGAGTAGAACCAATTTTCTAATGTATCCCTCGGTTTTCCTTTACTCAATTTGAAGTTTTCTAGAAATTTTGTATTATTGCCTAGATTTTACTTAAGTTTACTGCCATAGTTATTTTAACATTATAAATTGTAATAGTTGACAAATACTTTTTAATATGAAGTTTATTTCAAAAATTAATTTTAACATTTTTATTTCCAACATGAGCTAAAACTTCTTAGGGGGTTCAAGAATGTGAATTTCCTAAGAAGTAATTGTAGCCTAAATTCCAATGAAAACCAAGCCTACATTTCAATTGTTTACTTGTGTTGATCAATTTTCCGTTGAGATCCTAGATTGATCAACTAGGGTAGCAACTCAAGCTTAGATCTAATACCGACGGGGTTAGTGATAAGCGGATTTCACACAAGTAATGGAGAAAAGAGCTTAGACATAAGCCAATCCTTACCCTAGACATAGGGATTAAGGACTCTAAGACCCATAAAATTGTGAGCCAAATTATCTAAGATAGAGGGACTATAGACATATAGGTCTCTCACTTAGCCTCCTAAAACCTAAATTCAAGGTGAATAGGAGATGCAATTTTGGTTTACAATTGAGTGTAGAGTAGGTTGGAATTGTAATTTTGGCTTGCAATTACGACTTAGGGCAATGACATTCTTGAGCCCCATCTTTATCTAAATTCCTTTTGAAATTTTAGTTTATTATCTAATATTGTCATTTCTCAATTCTGCAATTAGATTCTGCGATTTTTCTTTGTTATTTTAATATTGTCCTTTCTTGATTCTACATCTAGATTCTGCAATTTTTCTTTTTACCAACACACCATTCCAACATTATTTTTGCAATTTAGTTTTCAAAGTTGCAATTTTCCTTACACTTTTGCTTTACAATATTTTTGTTACTCCGTTCCCTGTGGGATTTGATACTTGGTACTCAGATACCATTTTATATTACTTCGATCGCGTGCGCTTGCATGTAACATCCGATCAAGTCCCTACGGGGTTTGATGGAAATCCCACCTAAATTTGAGGACACCCTCGAATTTACATATTCTCTCCAAGAAAACGGCATAGATCGCGAATCTAAAGGAGAGTCTTAGCCCCAAAAAAGATCGAAATGTTCCCTACGAGGTTGGACGACAATCTTTGGGAGATTCAAGGAGAACCTTCGAGCCCTAAATTTTCTCCAAGATGTGGACGAACACACATCCAGAGGAGAATCTTACCTACAAGGAAGAGACTGACCTATGGGGTTAGACGACAATCCTGGAGATGATCTGAGATGCAAGATAAGCATTACGGGACCCTAAAATTCCTATAGGAAAAAGGAGAAACCGAGACGCAAGATAAGCGCCACGGAACCCTCAAATTCCTACTGAAAAACGAAAAAACTGACATTCTAGGAGACTGAATATCCTCGCAAGGATGGACTGTAGGATCAATATGGCAACCCTAGAGGGGGGTGAATAGGGTTTTTCTAAACTTTATAAAACTTTTTCCTAATGTGGGCCCAATTAAACAAATTAACACATTTTTATAAATAAGTAATTTAAACAAGAAATTAACACATGAAATAATTTTAAATACCTTATTTAATTCTAAAAACAAGATTGGTAAATAATATGGACAATTTAAAAACTACCAATCTAAACAAACATAAAAAGAGCAATACATATCAAGAAAAAATTATTGCATTTAATTTCATACAATAAAATATAATAACAAATTAATTGCAAAAATAAATTAAGATAGAGATAGAGAAATTGACACCGTGAATTTTATAGTGGTTTGGCACAACCCGACCTACTCCAGTCCCCAAACTCCTCTTGGGTATTTCACTAGAACAATGACTCTTTCCACGGCTTAGAGTCTAACCGTTACAACGTTCCTTTTCCAGGTGCAAGAACAAACCCGATCCTTTCCATGGTTCAAGATCAAACCGTTACAACATCTCTTTTTTGGGATCAAGAGAAACCCTTACAATGGATTAGAAAATGAAGAACAAGATGGAAAAACTCTTTCAAAGAGTAGATATACAAAGTTTAGCTCACAATCTTTTGTAAGAGATAATTCTTAAAAACTAAAGCCCTCAAATGGTTAAATAGAATAAAAATAGAAGGTCAAATATTGCTTAAAAAATGTTGGAAATGATCTCCAAGAGAAGTAGAATTTTTCAGAATTTTCCCCCATTTTTTTCAATTTTTTTCGAGCCTTAAATAGAGAGAAGAGCCAAAACTAGCCGTTGGCTGCCATGTGTCAGATTCTGATTGGCTGCATAAAAAGAAATTCAAAAATAATAATATTATAATAAAAAAAATAATATTATAATATAATAATAATAATATTATTATTATTATTATAATATTAAACATTTGACCGTTTGACCCATTATATATATATATATATATATATATATATATATATATATATATATATATATATATATATATATATATTATTTTAATTAAGAATGCCACATGTCGGGCCTTTCATTGGCCGGAATAAAATAATAATTAATATTTTGAATTTTGACAGACTTTTTAATTATTAAAATAATCAATATGCCACATGTCAAAATGTTATTGGTCAAGTTTTGCCATGTCATCGTCCACGTCATCCGCCACGTCATCATTTCGACCGTTTGAAGATGCCACGTCATCACCACGTCGGTGCCATGTCACTGACACGTCATCATGTTGACCGTTGACCTTCCACATATGTCACGTCATCCATATATGCCACGTGTCGCACCATGTAAGATTTTCCCTTCAATTTTATTTTTCCCATAACTTCTTCATTTGAGCTCCAATTCGAACAATTCAAAATGCCTTGGAATCGTTATTTCAAGCTCTACACAATGGATACTTCAAAACACTAAAATTGTTAATAAAAAAAAATAGGTTTGTTATAATCAAAACATTAATTAATTTGAGATTACCAACATGGACAACAATAATTAGAGAGAATTCGAGCCAGACCTCGAAATGTCAACAATGACTCCAAAATTTAATAGGCTACTCCCAAGTCAGGCTCCATGTAATTACTTCACACGTTCCTAATCTTGAATCCTAACTAGGGAGTGGGGCTATTATTATGGGTGAAATTGAACTAGAAAGAATGGGTTGGCTAAAGGGCTGTAATGAAGGGCCAAACTTGGAAGGAAGTCCAATATGAAGTTAAAACGGATCGAAATCGACAGGGGACCAGCTCAATACGAGAATAGATGAAAAAACAGGCTTGAGTTGAAGCCCAAGCCCATGGTTGGCCTCGATCGTTCGAGGAAAACTACATGGCAAGGCCCCCATTTGGGCCTTGCCTCGATCTTTCATGGAAGGAATGAGGATACAGGCTTGGGCTGAAGCCCAATCCCGTGGTCGGCCTTGGCCAAGGCCCAGGCCGACCACATGGCAAGGCCCACTTTTGGGCCTTGCCTCAATCCTTCATGACCCGTGTACCCTCGATGCAGCCCAGTTTGGTTCTTTCATTCCCATTCAAAGACGGAAACTCACGAAAACCCTAGGAAGGAAGGTATTTAAGCTCCCTCTTTAGGGGAGAGAAAAGTAAGTCCATTCCAGCCTACAACACTTTTAACTCATCTCTAAAAGAACCCTCTCTGACTTAAGTATCGAAGCCTGTGTGGCCTACACCACACCGGTGTCCAGGTTTTTCTTGTTTTGCAGGCCGCATTCTTCCCCCAAGAATACAAATTCATCATCATTGTCACGTGGAGGTCAGGTGAGATTTCTTCTGTCCAAAATTTGGCAACAACATTGTCAAAATAATGACGATGTTTTCTTGTGAGAGCTATTAATCTTGTAAAATAACATTTCTTTTTATGGATTTATATTATACCACAACTTATTCTAGATGGATTAAATGACTTTGTCTTACCAAAGTGAGCATAGTTCAGTTGTAATTGACATGTACCATCGACCAAGAGGTCAGAAGTTCGAATCTTCCCACCCCCAATTAATGTTGTTAAGCTAAAAACAAAAAAAAAAGGTGATTTTGTGTTTAATCATGTCATAAGTTCTCTCGCATGCATTATCAAGAGATAAGAACGATAATTGGATCAACTCAACTGCTATGATAGATGGAATGATAATTGGTTTGATTCTAGTCAATTTAGTAGTTGGTTTCGTTAGCTAAATTACGAAAATAGATCAATTTTAGCATCAATCTTTTTTGGGTTTTTTGCATGGATGACCCAAAATTTTGGGTCTAAATGATATATGACCTACTTTCTCAAATTAATGTTATATAACCTTTTGCTTATGTCAGAAACATGTGAAATTACCACTTTACTCTCACGTACAAACATGTATTCTTTGGCCTTGTTTTTCTCTCTCCCTCAACCATTTTTTTCTCTCTCACTTTCGTTTTTCTCTACTCCATTTTTTCTTCTATTTTTTTCTCTCTCTCCCTCACCATTTCTTTTCTCTCAACCTCTCATTTCTCTCTCCACTCAATACTTTTTTTCTAGATTTTTTTTTCTCTTGCACAGTACTTGTTTTTCTTATTTCATTTTTTTTATCTATTCCTCTCTCGCTCTCGCTCTAACTCTAGCTCTCTCGTTCTTGATCTAGCTCTCTCGCTCTCGCTCTAGCTCTCGCTCATGATAGTAATTAGTGGTTGAAAATCTGGAGAAAAAGAAAAAGACAAGTAAAATCGCTCTCGCTCTCGCTCTAGCTCTGGCTCTGCTGTAGCTCTTCTCTGACTTGTTTTTTTTTTCAAATTTTCGACTACTCATTTGAGCAAAGCAAGAGAGCGAGAGCGAGAGTGCGAGAGCGAGAGAGAGAGAGCGAGAGCGTTTTCGCGTACGAGAACGTAAATAAGCAAGACCGCTTCATACTTGAAATAAGAAAAACAAGTACTGTGCAAGAGAAAAAAAAAATAATCTAGAAAAAAAGTATTGAGTGGAGAGAGAAATGAGAGGTTGAGAGAAAAGAAATAGTGAGGGAGAGAGAGAAAAAAAAAACAGAAGAAAAAATTGAGTAGAGAAAAACGAAAGCGAGAGAGAAAAAAAATGGTTGAGGGAGAGAGAAAAACAAGGCCAGCGAGAGAGAGGAATAGATAAAAAAAATGAAATAAGAAAAACAAGTACTGTGCAAGAGAAAAAAAATAATCTAGAAAAAAAGTATTGAGTGGAGAGAGAAATGAGAGGTTGAGAGAAAAGAAATGGTGAGGGAGAGAGAGAAGAAAAAAAACAGAAGAAAAAATGGAGTAGAGAAAAACGAAAGCGAGAGAGAAAAAAAATGGTTGAGGGAGAGAGAAAAACAAGGCCAAAGAATACATGTTTTTACGTGAGAGTAAAGTGGTAATTTCACATGTTTCTGATATAAGCAAAAGGTTATATAACATTAATTTGAGAAAGTAGGTCATATATCATTTAGACCCAAAATTTTGGGTCATCCATGCAAAAACCCCATCTTTTTTCCCCCTCTAAAACGATCTATCGATTTGACACCATAATTTTTGGCCAAAAACTCATATGACTTGACTCATTTACATGCATACACTAACTCATCACCCTAATAAAATTGTTTTTTTTTTCTTTTGACAGTTACTCTAAATGTGAGCATCGAAACTCTATGTTACACGAATTTGAGCTTCAATCTTCTTTCCCTTTCCTTCCCCATTGCAACACCTAGGTTAAGAGAAAATTAGCACCATTTGTAGTAATTTGCCAAACACCCTATATGTTTAACTTAGTATCTAGCCAAGGTGATTACAGGTTATATATGAATGATTCTCGCATATATTTTCTTGATAGACCTTATAGATATTTATAGAGCATCACTCATTGGATGGAATCAATGCTTGCTCAATTCTAGACATTATGTGCATGATTCTCGACGATGATCGTGCACCCTCTAGGTGGGCACACTTTGTTAAAGTATTGATATAGTTGGTTAAATTTACCATAACCCATCAACTTAAGCATTTGGACTGATTGGTGATTTAACATGGTATCAGAGCATGAGATCATGAGTTCGAACTCATGTAATGTCGTTTCCTCTCCTTTACGCAACCTTCAAGTTGTGTCAAGGTTACATTTTCCATACCTGGACGAATTCCTTAGCTTGCACCTGAGTGCCTGGAGCTCTTCTCTTCCATGAACTTCCATTACCCCACAATACTCCACCTTAGAATTAAGAGATCTCACACTTTCAAAGGCGCAATCCAAATCTAAGATCACTTTTCCTTTTGCGAAGTCAAAAGCATATAGCCAATCCACACTTTTCTCAAAGAAAGGCCAAAACAAAATCTTTGAGATTTGTAAACATATAATTGAGCACCTTCTTATTCATGTCCTTCAAAAGTTTAAAGATTGGGAATCCCACCATTCCAACTCTCAAAAAATTCTCTTTTATTTTGATTCTTTCTTCATTTCCCAACAATTCTTTCACATTTATTGCACCAAATAAAATCAAAAGTCCCTATCTAAAGGAATATAGGGAAAGTTCTAAATAAAGTTTGAATGAGCCAGTTAATTGCTAAAGTGAGCATAGCTTAACGGTAACTGACATGTACCTTCAACTAAGAGGTCGAATGTTCAAATCTCTCACATCTAAATGTTGTTAAACTAAAAAAAAAAAATCTTTCACTTCACTCCACTACATTTTACTTACTTTGGAAAATTATTATTTTACAAAGCATGGTCTTGTTTGCTAATGTCTTTGATTTTTGTTCTCCCATTTTTAAAAAAAAAAAAAAAAATAGTTGGCTTACTAACATATTTATTTTGTTTTTGTTTTTTATTTTTTAAAATATATTTATAATTGAGGTAGAAGGTTCAAATCTAAAATAAATACTACTTCAAACTAATTGTTCTTCTTAAACACTTTCTAAATAATCTTAGTTAAATTTGTAAAATATGAACAAATTTTTTAAAACTATTTCCTTTAGTTACTCAAAAACTAAAATTCGTGTCATATGAGACATGAGATATCATTTAAAAAAAATTAAGTCAAAATAATTGAAAAAAATAAAGCAACTTTTTATTCCTAATCTTGGGGCATTGTGGAGAAATTATTGTGCTTTTAGAAAATAATTATACAAATACAGTATTTTTCAAACTATTTGTGTTGAAAATGTAAAATTTGAAAAAAAAAAAAGTATTTGTAAAACTATGATGATTGTTATCCACCTATAAATTCACCTGTTTAAAAGACGATTTGAATTTTGAACAATTTTGAACGGACGATTTCAAGTTTAATTTGAAGCTTTTTTTTACCATGTAAGAAATTGTCTTTTTTTAAAAAAATTGACCAATGAAAGTGAGAAAGCGTGCGTATGGGGAAAAATATATAGGTAACGTATTTTTAAAAAACGATGAGATCATGCTTTGAAATTAAAGCCATTGAGTACGACGTGATTTCAAATTAATTAAAATAAGCCAATGTCTTTCTTGAAATTAAAATTGAAATTCGTGTCTTCCGATTTTTCTGCATCAACGGTCACCTCATCAAAATTCAAAACTACCATATCTTTCCAATATTTGCAAGAAGTGCCCTTTTCATCAATTGCTTCAAAAAAATACGAAAATTTTAAAAATATTAATAAAAAAAATCCCCCCAAGCAATGTAAGTTCATTTTTAGGTTAAATTATTGAAAATGTCCCTAAACTATGAGTAATTATACTTCCAAACTTTGAAAAGTTTCATTTTAACCCTTGCAGTTTGAAGTTTGTTTCAAATGACCTTTGAAGGCATTTTTCATTAAATTTATGGACAAAAAATGACATATTTATATGTGTTTTTGTTTTTTTTTTTTAACATATATGTTCACATAAACAACAATACAAATGCAAACACATCATTGAATTTAACGAAAAAATCTTACAGAGTCGTTTTAAAACCAACTTCAAATTTTAAAAGTTGAAATAAAACTTATGAAAGTTAATAATACACATAAACTTTCGAAAGTTAATGAAACTTTTCAAAGTTTATTCATATCCTTTATCACTGACCGATGCGGAATTTGGCCACCGAGCAATTAGTTTTCTTCTATTGTTAGATAATAAAAAACAAATCACATTGTTTTTTATTTCAAGTCTAAAGAAGTTAAAATTGTCCACTAATCAATTATTATATGTCATATTTTACTAAAGTATTGATTCCACACAATTTTATTCCGATTGCGGGTAAATTTCTGGTAAATAAAGGATCAGAAGTAAACTAAGACTTAGAATTTTATTACATTTTCATTAACCTCCTAATTTCTGGAAACTGCCACACATTCTATTCCAAATTCAAAACCAAATTTACATTATGACAATTACAACCCCCAACCATTACCGTAATAAAAATCATACTTGATCCCATAGCGCACCACAGACGACACATCGACACTAAACTCGGTGACATAACACCCAGCACAGCAGACCCACCATTTATTCAGGGAGAGGAAAAGAAAAAAAGCTACTCCCAGACTCGGGATTGCCTGTGACTCACAATCACATCACCGCCATGTAACCCTAGAATCATAGAAAAACTTCTAGTACCAGAGTAATACGAAAAAAGTTTCTTCCTAGGCCAACGACACACGGCGGAGCACCACCTCTTCCTCCGCCGCATCGGCGGCGGCCTCCTTCCAGCACTGCATCAGCAGCGCCTTGCACGGCGGGGGCTCGGCGCACCTCCTTCTGTCCACGGTGTACGTACGGTAAACTAGCCGCTCGCCACCTGGCAGCTCCTGCTTCACCACGTTGTCACACGTGTACCCCTCCACGTCAGCACGGTCCACAGCCCACGTGCGGGAGCCGCCGCCGGACGTGGCGGCGATCGAGAATTCCGCAGGAGAAAAGCACCGGAGCGCCCGACTCACCAGGTGCGAGAAGGAAAGCTCCGCCGCGTCGAAGCCCATGGCCTCGTAGCTGGCGTAGCTGAAACCATCCTCTGGAGTCACGTGCACCGTAGAGTACGCTGCACCTTCAATCCCGTTCATCGAGTACCCACACGGATCGAATTCGAAGTCGCAGATGGTGTGATTCGGAATTATCTCAGAGATTCCGGACATTTTCGTCATTTTCTCCGCCGATGAGTCGCCTTCAGATTTTTTAAAAAACACCGCGGCCTTTTCTCTGTTCAAGCCCGTCATACACATCTCCAGAGTAACCAGATCCCTACGGTTCACGTTCGATTGCGATTTTACGGCCGAGTAGATGTGCCAGTTGCGATTCGGAACGGCCGGATCGCCGATCACGTACGCCTCGGAGTGGAAATCGCCAAAGTAGACATTCAGTGCCGTGACTTCCTCGGAGAAGCTCCGGTGAGGAGCAGGTTGATAGTCCGGGAAGATGAAGGTTCCGCGGGAATATTTCACGGCGACGGCGGCGAGTGAGAGCGAATCGGCGAGTTGGACAATCATCGGAATGGAGAGGAGAAGCTTGGTGGTGCCGCAAGTTTTGAGGATGATTGTTCGTGGATAAACGAAGAGACTCGATTCGGAGAGGACGTAAGAGTCGAAATCGGAGTTGGAGAGATGAGATACGATAGTGCAGCAAGCAGGTTTGAGGATTGAATCGAGTTGAGATCGAGTCAGAGCTCGGAGACCGAGTCCTTCAGGGTCCTGGAAAATAGGCGGCTCGGAGAATGTGATTTCTAGGCGTTTTTCGAAGCCTTCGAAACCGATTGGAGAAGGAGATTGCTCCGGTGCCGGAGGCGCCGATGCGTCTGTGAGTTTGGTGAACACGGTCATGGTTGGAGAGAAAATCGAAGCGTCTCAAAATAACAGGAAAAATCAACAAAAGCAAGCGAAAGAAATTCAGAAGGTTTCGGTTCTCAGAATGAACAAGAAATTGGCCCTAATTACGATAGCTAAAGCAAATTCGAAATCGGAAGTTGTGATCTACAGAGACATAAGGTATCAGGATGGCTTCCTCACGCACTGCCAAAAGAGAAAATCAACAAGAAAAAACGCAATTACAACGCAAGAATTCACAAAATCACTCCAGAACTCGAAGAAGAAATCGAAGAACAATCTTACGTTGGAATACGCAGCAGATCGGAACTTCTCAATGCCACCGTGGGGACGAACGTCTTCGATAATGTAACCAAGAGGAGCTTCGTATTGTTGCCTTTTACTACTATTGCTACTACTACTGCTAGACTTCTTCTTACCACCTTTCGTCTCCATTACAACATCCACGCTTCTTCTCTGCAACCAAAACAGAAAAACAGAGATGGAAACAACCAAATTCACAAATCAGAAATTCCACAGACGCAGTTCAGATCAAGATTCTCAAACAAGCTCAGAAATACCTTTCGAAGAAGAAAAGAGACGGAAAAAAAATAATCGAAATCAAACACCACAGCTAAAAAAAGAACCCTAACCTCAGATACTTACAAAATCTTCGTCAATGGCGGAATAAATATAGGAAGAAACCAGAAATTCCTCGGCAAATTTCCAAAGAAGATTATAAAACCACAGGAAAATTGGGAGAGCGATAAGGATTTTTGGGTCAAGAACGGGAGATGCAGAGGGCACGGAGGATTTGGTTTTTGTGAGAACGAGAGGGAATTGGAGAGCGGCTATTTATAGAGAAGAAGAGGAAGATGCCCCTAAGGTTTCCTTCAGCTGGAAGGAGTGGCGTTAGTGGAAAAAGGGGGACTGAAGAAGGAGAATGCAGTGTAGAATGGGTGAGTTTCCAAAGTGCCCGTATCTGAGAATTTTGGGATAGTGTAGGGCCTTTCTGCAAAATTTTCGTCGCACGTGGGGTGTCCACGTGGCAGTGAGGCGAGGGGCAACTTGGCACGTCAGAGTATTTACTTGGCTTAAAATGGAGTAGAGAAAGGGAAAAAATCTATAGGTTTTTCTTTTGCATATGTACCCCTTTTCAAATTTTATTTATCAAAATTACCCAAATTATATTATTATTTTTTGGACAAAAATCAATTTATATCCCTCAACTTTGAGAGTTGTATCAATAAAAACTATAAACTAATAATTGTATCAATTTAAATTCTAAACTTTTATAAATGTATCAATTTACATCATCTGTCAAATTTTGTTTGAAAAACGTTAGTATATACATTTGTAAACTTATAATTCTATCAATTAAGTCCTTAAACTATCATAAGTGAATCAATTTAGGCCTTCAATTTCAAAATCGTCAATGCATCAATTCTCACACGTGTATAGACTTCTTCAAAAATCTAGACCATCCATTTAAAAATCATCAATTATTTGAAACAAAGAGTTTAAATTAATTCACTTATGAAGGTTTAGGAGTTTAATTGATATAATTATAAGTTTGCACACGTGTAAACTAATGTTTTTCAAACGGAATCTGACAAAGAGTGTAAATTAATATACTTATGAAAGTTCAAGATTTAAATCGATACGATTATTAGTTTAGGGTTTTTATTGATACAACCCCCAACGTTTCGGGTATAATTGATTTTTGTCCTTGTTTTTTTTTAGGTTGGATTATAACTCTTCACATTTTGACGAAGTTTTTTTTTACTTCATCAACGGTGTGAGGAGATTCAAATCTCTAGTCGATGGTATATCTTCTTAACCAAGAATTATGATCAGATTTGCATGTTTTAACAAGTTGAATTATGTCTGAATCAACAATATTACTAGATTTATTCCTCCGTTTTAGCATTTGTATTATAGCTTATGTTAGCTAATAGTAGACCAAAAAACTATAGAGAGGCAAAATTCAGGAGGATAAATGTGAATATAACTTTAAAATCTTAATTTATTCTATAGGCTAAATTAAAAAAATAAATAAATAAAAATTCTTGAACTTTGTCATTTATTTCAAAAAGAACTCTATTCTTTTAAAAGTTTCACTATTACCTTTGACTTTTCATAAATATTTCAAAAATATCAGTAGTATAGAAAATCTGTTAGAATGTTGGACGAAAAGTCACATGTTGAATGTCGTTCTTTCAGACTTAAACAAGGAAAACATCTTTGACCTTTCATAAACATTTCAAAAATAATCGTAGTGTAAAAAACCTGTTAGAATGTTGGACGAAAAGTCACATGTTGAATGCCGTTCTTTCAGACTTAAACAAGGAAAACATCCTAGACACCGCCACGTCATTTTTTCTTTGTTCTCTTCTAATGTGAAGGATAACTCTGCGTGTTATCATACTTTTGTATTTTTTTTAAGGATACATTTAAGTTAAGTTAAATATACACTTTAGTTTCTCATCAATTCTCAATTTGATGTTTAATATCTCTTTAGGTTCCAAATTTTCCCTTAAGGGTCAATTTTTTTTTAATCAATACCCTATTCAATTATACTGCTCAAATAAAATAAAGAAATTATGGTGTGACATTAAAAGATATATATTTTTTCCACAAGCTAAAGTTTGTTTAAGATTAAATATCCACTTTACTCTACTGAACTTACTAGCTCATAAATAACTAAAATTTTAAACTTTCAATTGTTTTTATTCACCTTATAAATGATGTTATTATAGATTTGATAAAATAAAATTTGATACCATCAGAGTGGAGAGTTGGGACTTTGGTCACACTCCCAACAGTCCCCTCTAGATCAAACAAAAGATCACATAACCTCTCTTCAAATAGTCATCTATTCGTGCACCTCTCTAGCTTCAACGAGAGTTTGTCCTTATCCATGCCAACTCTTCTTCTTTAGATTGCACCACCTATCTAATAGAGCTTAACCATGAATCACTACGATTATGTCATTGGGGTTTGTAACCTTTGTTAGTCACTCAGGATTGCACACGGACACGACTAAGTTCAGACCATGACTCTAATACCAATTGTTAGGGACAACGGACTTTCTACGTATTTTCACAATGGTATGACATTGTTCACTTTGCACATAAGCCTTTATGGCTTTGCTTTTGTTTTCACCTAAAAAACCTCATATGTTTCCTTTTCTTAACTAATGTGAGACTTTGGTCGCACTCCCAATAATGTATTGTAAACCAAGCCATATACATAGAGTGAGGCTCAAATACGTTTTAGTTTAGGTATACTTTTTAACAATTTTTTTATTATTAAAATGCTTTGTAATAAAAATAGTTTTAATTAAAACATTGACATGTTTTGTTACATTTTCTTAAAAGTGATATTAATTTCAAATTTGTTTGATTATACAACATTTAAAAAATGATTTTTATAAACAACACGAGCATATCTTCTGTAGTTGGGACATCTACTCCTTTTTTTAAGTAGAAAGTTCAAATTCCTATTCTCACTTTTTTTAGTTGAACAATATATGGCGTGGGAGATTCGAACTCTATCATTTTAGTTGAGAATACATGTTTTATCTCAATTCAAATTTAGTTTTATCTCAGTTCAAATTTAAATTCTCACATAAAAATATTTATAAATGTCATTATTGTAAAGTGATTATTGGTGGAGAATCTAACTCAATTGGATTCTTTTGTTACCAAATATTGAAAATTTAAAAGAAAAACACTTTTAACCTTCAAACATCATTCGCTATCCGTATCGACAAATATTCTTTTAAAAAAATTAGACCAAAGTTCAACGATTAAATATAAATCACAATAAGAATATTTTTCTCGTGCATTATACTAATTATAAAAGTAAGTCGAATAAGAGAATAATTACATTTAAGAAAAATTAAATAAGAGAATAAAAGCATTGAAAGGGAATTGCATTTCAATAAAAACCCACTTTGGGAATTGGGATGCCTTTTACTTTTATTATTATTTTTTTAAAAAATGAAAAATAAAAAGGTCCGCGACGACATGTCGACAGCGGCGAGGCACCTGATACTTCATTTCGTTTGTTCCGCTTCCTTTGCGTTACACGTCGAATCGATTCCTCCATCCTCTCCCACCCTAGTGGCTGCACGTGCCTCCCATGCAACACATGCCTTAAATACCAACCAAACATTTTAAAAACGTTAAAATATCATTTTGGTAATGTAGTTCGGATTTTATTTCATTTTAGTCACGTATTTTTAAATGTTCAAATTTAGTTTTTGTACTTTCAATAAATCTTAAAATTGGCCATTATAGTTAGTTTATTGTTAATTTTTCTAAAAAAATTTAGCCTCTATTAGATTTTACTATATAAATTTTGAAAATATGTTCACATTATGTTTTTTTTGTATGAAAATTATTATTATTATTTAACCAATTTCGATATAAATTTAATTTCAAATTAACTATAGGAACTATTTTAAGATTCATTTGAAAGTACGAGAACTAAAATGAAATGAAATCCAAAGTATTGGGACTAAAATAGTATTTTAAACTTTTAGAAACAAAAACTTACCTTACGATAATTGAAGCATAGTTCAATTGGTTAACGCATAATTTTATTGACCAAAAAAATTAGATATTCAAGTCTCCATTCCAGCATGTTATAGAAAAAGAAAAAAACTTAGATTACAAGTTTAATTTCTAGAAGATGTATCTAAAAGTCACAAACTAAATTGTTATATGTTTAAAAGTACAAAAATAGTTCAGGGATTAAATTATTACGTTCATGAAATTAAAAATTCGATCTATTAGATACAAAATTAGAAATACATAAACATATTACTTAAAATATTTTTAAAATGTAGCAACCTATTAGTGTGGTGTTTGCCACACTAGCTTCGATGCTTAAGTTAGATAGGAGAATTTTGGTATAGCAAGGTTTTAGGTATGAGAATGAGCTTACCTTCTCTAGGTTGAAGAAAGATATTTATATGGAGAATAATCTTAGGTTTCCCATTTCCTATACCAATTGGGTTAGGAGAAGACCAAAACGGATTGAATCAATGATAACACAGGTTAGAGGCATGCGCCATAGACAAAATTGGACTCCTCGACCTCGGCTTTAGCCTCATGTCGAGGCTAAGGCTAGGGTTGGCCATGTTTTCCAATCCAGCCCTTTCCCAGGGTCTTAATTGGATCCTGGGTTGTTTCTCGATCCAAATCTTTGTTATTGGACTCACTCGATCTTGATTTTACCCTCCTTTCTTGGGTTTTATCCTTTAAGTCTAAAATTATCTATAACAGATAAAAATTCATAGTGTAATTTTATGTAAAGTTCGAGACAAGATAGAGAATATTAGAAAATGTAAGAATAAAAATAGAATAAGTATGAAAGTTTACCAACTTGACCATTTTTTTTTATTCTCCCCTAATAGCAGATTTGTTATGAACTTTTTTTATAGGTGATTTGTGATAAACAATAAAGAAATGAAACAGAACCACAATAAAATTTTGTATATATCACATTTTGATATACTTACATTTTCGAAACATTTATTTTAGCCATCAAACATTAATAAATAATAATTTCACTGTCTTTTAAAGTGTCTATTTTAATTCATGAATTTTGAAAAATAATTATTTTGGTAATCATTATTATTCTTACTACATAATTGATTTTCACCCAATACCCCTCTCAATTAATCTATTTTGCTTCAATACATGCTCACCATGTTCAAAGTCTACCTTATCTATCCATTGAATATAAAATAAAAATAAAAATTTTAAAAAAAAACTTTAAAAATTTTGGAGCTAAAAATAGAATTCCAACCTAAAATTTTGTTAAATATAAATACACTATAGAAATTATATTGGCAATTTTTTTTTTTTGAGATAATGTTGAAAAAAAGAAAAAGAAAAAAAGAAAGTTGACCATGCAGACTAAAAATATAATTTAATATATACTTTCTATTTTTTGGTATTTTAGTTTGTCCGTATTGCAAATTTGCAGTTATGTTTTGGGCGTATCCCCAAAATACGCCGAAAGTTGAGGGATATTGCCCGTAATATTTCAATTAAAATATTGGGTAATTATAGCGTGAAATTGTAATAAAATAAAAAAAGAAAAATACCCATCGTGCATATGCCATACGACATTCACGTGACTTGCGACCGTTTCGTAGTTTTTTTTTGGGGGGGGCTAAACCATAAAAAAACTATCCCTCGACTTTCCTTTTTCAAAGGTTGGAATCTTACTCCTAACTTTCGATTTCAAAATTATAATTGGAGTAGAAAAACAGTCAGAATTTTGGATAAAAAGTTAATGTATATGAATATTATTTTTTCAGATTTAATTTAGACAAGCGTTCTAGTCAGTACCACAATGTAGGTCACTGTCACATCGATTTTTCGTCCAAGATTTTAAGAAATTTCTACTTCAATGATACTTTTGAAACGTTTATAGAAAGTCAAGGGTTATATTGTCACCATGGTATTAAATTTCCATCGACATTTTTATATTTCCATCGATATTTCTACATGTTCATGGCTTCGACATCAACATAAAGGGAAAATAGACGCTTCCACTATACCGTACAAAATTGATGAAATATTAAAAAAAATAGCAAGAAAATGTAACTTAATGTGAATATAATATTGTAACAATTATTTTAACTCATTTAAAAATTGAAAAATGTTTATTTATTAATTTAAATATTTTTTTTGAATTTTTTGTTTTTAAATTTTTTCCAGAAATATCCATCGACATCGACATTTTATCGATATTTCCATCGAAATTTTCATATAATTGAGACATCAGCATTTCCTTTCGACATCGACATTTTAAACCTTGATTGCCACTTTTAAAAGAATAGGAATATTTTTTAAACAATTGACAAAGTTTATGGATATATATATATATATATATATATTAGATTCATTGACTAACATGGATTTAGAAATATCGCATATTCATTTTTTAAAATTATTTTTGAATTATGTAATTCAAATAGTGAAAATTATGAAAACAACGCTTTTATGTTTTCAGTGCATGAATTTGAAATTTAAAAATGAATATTACATTAAAAAAGATAAAAACTTTGATAAATATAGTGTTTCATGTTATAAACTCATTTCATTTTTGTTAAATAAGAATATGTAAAATATGATATGTTATAAATTATATGATATTGTAAAATAATAATCATACAAAATTTATAACATAAAACATGTTCATAAATTAATTAATACTAGTTGAGAATCTTGAGATTTAACCTAATATTTAGTTGGTAACTACAATTATTTTTATAGTTATAAATATATTATCAAATACATTTTGAACAACTATTTATATTGGGATCAAGTTTCTAAAGTCTATGTAGAATGACCACTTAAAAAAGTATTTTTAAAGTGCAAAAATATATGTTTTTAAATATTTAAAATATCATTCCAAACAAACTCTAAATATGCTATCAAACACATATCTAAAAATATTAAAAATATGAAATACAACTATGTTTTTTATTTGAATTGCTTATTTTCAATACTATCAGCCCCATAGCGTCCACGGGCAAAAATAGTACGAGTGAAAAATGTTAAAACAATAAAAATTAAATTGAAAGGGCACCCCAACATTAATAACTAAATAATATATTTAGCTTTTCTTATATATATTTTTTCTTCGTAATTTTTGTTGTCGCACTTTATAGTGCACATATTAAATATTTAAAATTTCTCCAAGTTAAATTTTCCTCGCAAAGTGAAAAGTGATTTATAAATGTTTTTTTTTTAGTGTGTTGTTGAAAATTTTAAAAATATTGGATCTTTAGAAACTGTTTGAGTATGTATTTTTCTAAATGATTACTTTGTATATTACTTTTGATTTAAATTTTATTGTTGTCTCTAAATTTTTATGGTTATTTCATTTTAATCCTTAAATTTTTAATAGGTTTATTTGAGTTCATAAACGTTTCAGTTTATTATATTTTATTTCTGTTGGGATTTTCAATAACAAGATACTAACCTCTTGTAGCGCAGCGGGATTGTTAAAAATCCAATGACGACCGGAGAATAATCACGAGGAGAATTCTCACTTCTTCACAGCCCAAAATCTTTAGTGAAAATGAAAGGGGGGTTGAGAAAATCGAGAGGAGAGCGATTTCTATGTTCTGTCCCTTTTTTTCTTCTTCTAGCACACCTCTTCTTCAAACGTTATATCGTGCGATTTTCCTCTGCAGTTATAAAAATAACTGCAGAGATTCACTTTGAGATGACAGTTACAAAAACTGCCTTCTCATTTTGAATTTATAATAAAATAAATTAATTATATAATTAATTAAATAACATATACTTAACTAATCATATAATTAAAACCTTCATCTCCCACTCGCACATAATGTACTTTCATTATGGGCGTATAAAACGCAACTCCTATCCTCATTTCTCAAAACATGGAACACTTTCCTTTTCATTTACATCAAATTTCATACAAGAAAATGGGCCGTGTGACCGTCATACTTTTATCTTGAGAGCTTGTCACTTTACAACGGTTAAGTATATAAAGTAACCTAATAATTGAGTAGAGTAAGTATGAAGTGCCCTAGAGTCATTTAGTCACATAAATTATAACTTACGATCTCTTCTTGAAATATTATATTTTCATGTTTATGTATTCACAATCATATTACAAAAATATAATTGGTCGACCAGTGAATACATTACAATGTGACACTTGAAATGATCTTCCCTTTTCTAAAATGTTTCCATTTCAAAACAATTGCTTACTAGGTAGGCCCCATTAGATAGAATCATTCATGACCATTGGTAACCTCCCTAAGATAGCTAACATCGAAATGAAACTTCAAACAATTTTAGCCAAAAGGTCATAAGGGTACTTATAGAGATTTTTCAATCTCAAGGGTCTCACACAATCAAAGAAGTAGAGATCAATTAACTTCTGCTACCCTTTGTGGTCATATTAAGCACATGTGGCATGAAACACATGTTACAGTATTTTACTCTTTAGCATCAGAGTGTATGTCTCAAGTAATACTGTACAGATGATAGTTCAAATACACTCAGTATCTAACTTGAGTCCACTACTCTACTTTAATATTCTATCAACAAATGATTATTGGACTTCCATCTGGCATTCATAGACAGTTTAAGATGAACAGTGGGATTATCACCCTCGATCATAATATGATCTCATCTTGATCACTTATCAAGGCGATATATTCTTTTAAGCACATGCTCTCTTTCTATTGAACTACTATAACAATAAAATTGCTTAAAAAATTATCTCATTTCTAATTGACACAAAAGTCATAGAAGCGATTGCTTGTGCGAGAAAGCCAATCTACTGTCCGACATACTTCTGATTATATGTACTAAACATTTGTGTGTATGCATTCTAAAGTATAAAACTTTATTTCATATATCAAAATAAGCGTAATACAATTTGTTGAGAAGTACAAAGTCAAAACCTACGCAATCCCAAAGATTTAATGTGACTATTAAAAACATCTCTAGGTATAGGCTTGGTAAAGGGGTCTGCAACCATGTTGCTCGTTGATATATATTGCACATTCACTTCCTTTTGCGCAACCATATCTCTAACAAAATTGTATTTAATGTCTATGTGCTTTGTCTTAGAGTGATATTTGGGATCCTTCGTGAATGCTATGGCAGCCTGACTATCGCAGTTCACTAATACTGAGTCAGACGTGCTTTCTTTAAATCCCAAATGACTTAAAAATCTTTTAAGCCACACTGCTTCTTGTACTGCTGCTGAAAGTGCCACAAATTCAGCTTCCATTGTTGATAAGGCTATACAAGTTTGTTTCTTACTACTCCACGAAATTGCTCCTTTGTTCAGTAAGAATACATATCCTGAGGTAGATTTTCTTTCATCTAAATCTCCTCCCCAATCAGTATCTGTGTAGCCT
The DNA here is from genome assembly GCA_033996785.1 of Trichosanthes truncata. Classification (NCBI taxonomy): domain Eukaryota; kingdom Viridiplantae; phylum Streptophyta; class Magnoliopsida; order Cucurbitales; family Cucurbitaceae; genus Trichosanthes; species Trichosanthes truncata. The sequence goes on along the minus strand of JAWPNB010000004.1, from coordinate 35,881,486 downwards.
TCTAATTTCAAATCGTTTCCTTGATAGCACAGTGAATAATTCATAGTTCCTTTGAGATACCGAAGTATTCTCTTAACAGCCTTCCAATGGGGTTGTCCTGGATTTAACTGATATCTGCTTACCATACCAACGGCAAAGCAAATGTCTGGTCTCGTACACATCATGGCATACATGAGGCTTCCAACAGCACTCGAATAAGGAACCTTTCTCATTTGTTCTATTTCTTCAGGAGTCTTTGGACACATTCTTTGACTCAAACTTTCACCTTTTGCAATAGGAGTATCAATGGGTTTGCAATCTTGCATTTTAAATCTTTCAAGGATTTTCTTAATATATTGACCTTGTGATAGGGCTAAAATTCTTTTGGAGCGATCTCTTTCAATCTTAACTCCAAGTATATAAGTTGCTTCACCCATATCCTTCATTTGAAAATTTGAGGATAGCCATTCCTTAATGGTTAACACGTACTCCTTATCTTTCCCAGCCAACAATATGTCATCCACATATAGTGAAAGAATCACAAACTTATCTTTGTTTGTTTTGACATACACACAGTGGTCTTCATCGATCATATGAAAATCATATGAGATGATTACTTGATGAAATCTGATGTACCACTGTCTGGAAGATTGTTTGAGACCATAAATTGATCTCATTAATTTACATACTTTATCTTCTTGTCCTTCAGTAACAAAACCGATAGGTTGTTGCATGTAAATCTCTTCTTCCAATTCACCGTTTAGAAATGCTGTTTTCACATCCATTTGATGTAATTCTAAATCTAAACTGGCAACTATAGCTAGGATGAGTCTTATCGAGGTAAACCTCACAACAGGTGAAAAAGTTTCTTCATAATCTATTCCTTCCTGTTGTGTGAATCCTTTGGCTACAAGACGGGCCTTATACCTTTCAATTGAGCCATCAGCCTTACGCTTAATTTTAAGAATCCACTTATTACCAATTGCTTTGCGTCCTTTAGGGAGATCAACTAGCTCCCAAACTTTATTAGATTTCATTGACTCCATTTCTTCTTCCATTGCTTTCATCCAATATTCTTTATTTGGACATTGAAGAGCCTCTTGAACATTTTTTGGCTCCTCATCATCGTCAGGTGTAATCATGTATATCTCATCATCAAAGAGACGTTTTGGTATTCTACCACGATTACTACGTCTAATTTGTGGTCCATTTAATTTCCGTTCACTTATTGATTCCATTGAATCACGTGATAATTGTTCAATCGAATCACGTGCTGTTTGTGATTTTTCTAAATCTCTCCCACTTGGATGAGATATTGTTGGTAGATCATTTATAGTTTCCCGTGGTGGTAAAAACGAATCAAGTTGATCATTATTTTCAAATAGGGATATCTCAGTATTGATCTCACCTTTTCTTGGAAAAATATTCTCCAAGAAAGTAGCATCTCGTGATTCGAATTCAGTCACACTCCCACTTTCTTGTTCACCAATGAACACATACCCTTTTGAATGTTCTGAGTATCTTATAAATATACTCTTTTTACCTCTTGGACCTAACTTTCCATGTTGATGTAATGATTCATGTACATAAGCAGCACATCCCCATGGTCTCAAACCACTAAGGTCCGGTTTTCTACTGGTCCATAATTCATAAGGTGTGGAAGTGACAGACTTTGAAGGTACACGATTTAGGATATAAGCGGCAGTCAATAGAGCATCACCCCAAAAGGCGATTGACAGTTTCGCTTGTGCCATCATTGACCTAACCATTTCTAGAAGAGTTCTATTTCTTCTTTCAGCTACTCCATTTTGTTGTGGTGTCCTTGGAGTAGTTAATTGTCTTACTATACCCTTTTCCTCACATAACTGTTTAAACTGATTAGACAGATATTCACGTCCTCGGTCTGTTCTCAAGGCCTTAACCTTTTTATCTAATTGATTCTCCACCAAATTAATAAATTTTCTAAAACACTCTAATGCTTCAGACTTGTGAGAAATTAGATAAACATAACCATAACGTGTGAAATCGTCTATGAAAGTGATAAAATATTCACCCCCATGTCTTGCCTTCACACTCATAGGTCCACAAATGTCAGAATGAATTAATTGCAATGGAAGTTCAGCCCTAGTTCCTTTACCAAATGGTTTTCTTGCCATTTTTCCCGCTAAACAATTTTCACATATAGGTAAGTCAACAAAGTTAATTTGACCTAACAAGCCTTCTTTAGCTAATCTAGCCATTCTATGTTGACCTATATGACCTAATCTAGCATGCCACATAGTCACGTCAACATTTGCATCAACAGATGATGTTATCAGGGAAAAACTAGCATAATTATTGGATATCATATCAATAACATCCATTACTATAAAACCGTTCAACAGAAAACCATAACCATAAAGTATGTTGTTCAAAGAAAGAGTTAACAAACTACCAGACAATGTAAAAGTATAACCAAGTTTTAGAAGGACAGAAACAGAAAGCAAATTTCGTCGTATGTCAGGCGCATATAACACATCATGCAGAAACAGAGTACGACCATTCCGCATGTTCAACTTGCAGGAACCAATGCCCTTCACAGGTACACGTGCATTGTTTCCAACATAAAGCCACCTTGCTCCTGATGGAATTCGACGAAATTCCACATACACTCCACGTTCTCTAGCTACGTGGTCTGTGGCTCCTGAGTCTACAGTCCACAAAGGATGAGAGTCAGCCAAAAATACCGAGCTGGAAACACAACTTTCAGAAATGAAAGGATGAACCTTAAAATTTTCGAAAGTTTGTACCTTTTTGGGTTCAGTACACTCACGAGCATAATGACCCTTTTTCTGACAATTGTAACACTTAATATTTGCTTTCTTCTTTTTAGGACGAGACATGGGGCGCTTTCCCTTACCTTTGTCATTCCTACCTTGCTTATGTTTCTTATTCTTATGATCTCCCTTCCCCTTAAAGTCTCCTTGATGTTTACGTTTGTAACCTTTGTTCCCATGAGAACTAGGTCCAGCCATATACACGTCAGCATTGTCAGGCCTCGTTGCCTCCATGCGATCTTCTTCTAACTCGAGGTGACGTGCAACATCAGTGAGAGTTTTAATTCCCTCATTGTGGGTAAGGTGCACCTTCATGTGCTCCCAATTATGGGGAAGAGATCTGATAGCAGCTTGAACTTGCTGTTCATCAGTCAGGACATGGCCAGCTTTTTTTAGCTCACTAATCATATTAGACATCTCCCTCATGTGTTGTCTCATATTGTGATTAGGGCGTTTCTTATAAGTGTCAAACTTAATAGTGAGTTGCCTAAGTTTGGTGACAGAAGTTCCACCAAACTTCAATTTCAATGCATCCCACATGTCCTTAGCAAGGTTGTAAGAACGAAACTCACGCATGACATCATTGTCCATGCTGCTCAGCAAAGTAATGCGAGCCAATGAGTTTTTCTTCTTCCAGGCATCATAAGCCTCACGGTCCCTTTTATGTTGAGCCGAGTTCCCTTCCTCAGGCTCACTTAACACATGGTTTAAAACTTCAAGAGCCTCTTGCTCTTCTAGGACGTACTGTATTTTCATTGACCAAATTTCATAGTTATCCCCATTCAGCTTCTCACCTTTGTTTAGTTCAGCTATTATATTCTTAGAAGCAGATGCCATAATTTCAGAGTCTACAAGACATATTTGCACAAAAATTAATCCATTTGCACAACACACGACCCCCAGTATTTTACAATTTTCAAATAAATTTGATAATAATAATTTTACATTACATCGAGTCGAAATATCACTAAGTTTCAAAATCATCGTCTATGTTTTGTAAAATTATTATTCACAAATTTATCATATTGTAAAATAATCAAATTCGTTCATCAAGTAAAATAAAATGAGACATACTCATAACTTGATCACCCACATTCAAAACCTCAAAATGAGCACATATTTCATTCAACATCTGTAATTAACAACAAAATATTTACAAAATTCATGAAAGTTAATTCAAACGCAACAATGTAATAGGGAATGAAGATTTGAAACGTATGTACAAGTCATTCGGAAGTTCATGATTGAAGACTATTACCCTGGTTGTTCCACGTTGGACGAGTCCTATTTCCAAACATAATAGAACTATGTCTTTTCATGGCTCGATAAATAAGCTCATGCACAAAGGTTAGGATCACACAATCATATGAAACATTTCTTCTAAGTCTGTTAGAAATGTGATCTAAGAAGTTCTTCAAACTTTCATCAGGTAAAAGTGATCGAAAGGCACTCAGTCTTTTATCACTTGACAAAAGTCCTCCTTCCCAAATGATCCCTTGTAACTGACCATTCACTAATATGACATGCTTGACTATATGCACCAAATCTAATTCATGACCCGGTTCAAATTTAATGTCATGCAAATCTTCTATCATTTTTTCCACTTTAGTTCTTTGAGCCTTTGTCCTAATTATTTTTGGTGTCTTTATCAACCTTGGCATATTTTCTGTAACATATACAGAAAAAAATAATCAACATATGATTATGACACACAAAAAAAAAACAAGACAAATTGAATAAAGAAATAAAATATAAGAAAAATATGACCATCCTTTAGGAAAATAAAACATATTAAGCAAACAAAACTTGCTTCTGGAAAGGTGGTGGGGACATTATTTAAGATCCTAAAGGTCAAGGGTTCAAACCTTAAAGAACTCATAAATATGCATTTTTTTTTTAATAAAAGAAAACTTTACGGATTCAATGCAAGCTTTTTTTTTTTTTTTTTTTTTTCCGTAAAAAAAATGGCCCATTTGCGGTTTCTAGCGTCTGAAATTCCAGAACACATTTCAGAATTTCGAATGGCCATAACTTTTTCGATACTTAACCAAATTAAGCATATAATATACCGTTAGAAAGCTCTGAAAACGTTCTTTACACTCATATAAGATTCATATTCAACAAGACAGTGGACAAAAAATAATTGAATTTCGGAACTTGTAGAGGCATGAAACCTTAACATAATTGTAACTCAAGAATTACTCAACCAAAATGCATGAAACTTTGCAGGGACTTTCTCAATACTATTCTTAACATACATGCAAAATTTCATAACAATTCGATGGGTATATAAAAAAATGCCATTAAAGGGTTTTAAGCATTTATGCTTCAAAATTAAAGGAAAAACATAAATAATTCTAGAAGCCCTTTAACCTGGCTCTGATACCAATGTTGGGATTTTCAATAACAAGATACTAACCTCTTGTAGCGCAGCGGGATTGTTGAAAATCCAATGACGACCGGAGAATAATCACGAGGAGAATTCTCACTTATTCACAGCCCAAAATCTTTAGTGAAAATGAAAGGGGGGTTGAGAAAATCGAGAGGAGAGCGATTTCTATGTTCTGTCCCTTTTTTTCTTCTTCTAGCACACCTCTTCTTCAAACGTTATATCGTGCGATTTTCCTCTGCAGTTATAAAAATAACTGCAGAGATTCACTTTGAGATGGCAGTTACAAAAACTGCCTTCTCATTTTGAATTTATAATAAAATAAATTAATTATATAATTAATTAAATAACATATACTTAACTAATCATATAATTAAAACCTTCAATTTCATAGTTAATTTTCTAAATACCCTCAAACAATCCTAAATATCCAACATGGTTAAAACTTAAAACACTTCAGTATGGTTGAAAATTATTTGTAACAGTATTTTTTTTATTGAATTTTTGTATTTCCATTTGTTTTATCATATTGATATAAAAGATGACATTTCAATCAGGTTTTACTTTAAAAGATAAATAATGATAGTATGTGAAAAGTTAATTTATAAAATACTAAACAAAATGAATGAAAACAACAAAATATTGTTTTTGAAAACTATTAAGCTTTTTTTTCCAACTTTTTTTGGGAATGATTTTAAACGCTTATATTAAACAATCCCTTATTTCCACCTTCCCCCAATAAATTAAGGGAACTTTTATAGTTTTTCTTTTATGTTTTTTATGTTTTTTTGTAATTTTATATATATATTCATTATATTATTTACTTAAAAAATATAACATCTCTCAACTTTGAATCAAGTTTATATTCTAGTATTTGTCACTAACACTATTAACACATAAAATACTCACATGATATGCTTATTAATCTCTTCAATAGTTTTTATCGTATTAAGTCAGTAGTCAACTCAATCAAGATTCTACGAGCTTTGACCTATGACATATTTTTATGTATCATCATATTAATAATAAAAGACAAAAATAACAAATATTGTTCAAATTCCTTAAAAAAAATCATTTTAAAATGATTATATTTTTGTCTTGTTTTTAAAATTTACTTATTTGGCTGCAATTTAATATTGTAAATTAATGGCATCCTCTTGGGCACATAGTCAGCACCCACTTTGCCATATTTTAACTTATTTAAATGAATTATTATGATCAGATTTTAAGATAGGAATCAATTCTATTGGTATGATTTGGTTTTTATAATTTGTCACTTGCTATATTTTTCTCTGTCCCTATCTTATATTTTGAAAATCCTATAGTTATTTAAGTTTTGTTGGTAGCATAGTTTTTTTTAAACATAATAATTACAAATTTTAATATTAAATTATGCCAATAGCGTAACTCTTATTCTTATTTTATTTTCTATTCCACAATAGTTGACACGTTAATATGATACTAAAATTTAGAGGTGTAAGTAGATAAGGTCGATGTGGTTCTTGTTCTTGATCAAAGTTAAGTTGAAGCAAACAACTAATTTAAGAAACTAAATAAATCTACACGAAAATCAAATTTCTAAATGTAGAACCGATGATGTCAAAAAAAAGTCCAAAAAAAAAAGAAAAGAAACTTAGTAAAAATTATACAAAACATACCGACCAACTCATTATTGATTTTATGTTTTTTTGAAACAAATAGACCGATATTTATTGCTCAAATCATTTTAACCATTGTTAGTTGATTTCCTCGTTTTTTATTTTTCAAACTTGAACCTTTAAAACTTGATGGAAATGAGTTTGATGTAAAAACTATAAATAGAGACAGAAAAAAGAAATTTTACATTCTTATTTTTATTTTTTCTAATTCAACAATTATGAGAATGAGATATCAAACCATCAACCTTTAAGATAACAATTGGTGCCTTTATTCACTAAACTAGGGTGAATTATTTTTTTAAAATTTACTTTTAGTAACCTCGTATATTATTTACAAGATGAAAGTGAAAGTTCACATCTCACCCCTCAATATTATATTCTTCAAAAACTATTTTAATAATTGTTTAATAGCATTATTTTTCATAGTTGACCTTGGAATTTATAATTTAATATTATTTCATCTTCATCTATTGACTGCATAAAAGTGAAAAGATATTTGCCAATAAAAGCATAACTCAATTGACATAAAGAATGTGCTTATGACCAAGAGGTCATGAGTTCGAATCCCCCACTTCGTATTGTTGAACTAAAAAAAAAGTTAAGATATATTATAATTATAATTACTATTTGCTTTTTAATACAATATTAAGACATTAATGCACGATCACTACAATTCAACATAATATAATGATTTAATGTTCGAATGGAAAATGGAAATTTTTTTATACAAGAATCAACCAATAAAAAAAAATACACTAAAAAATTTTCAAAGTTGAAGATGCAAATGAAATCGTCAAAGTGAGTCTAGTTTAGCGGTAATTAGCATGTACCATCGGTCAAGAGGTCAGAGATTCGAATCTCTCACCTTCAAAGTTGTTGAACTAAAAAAAATGCAGATGAAAGCTAAAGAAATTGATATAAAATTACGGAACTAAAAAAAACATATGCTTAGAATTGAGTTTAGCCTCCACCATGCAGTGTCCAAAAAAAAAAAAAAAAAAAAAAACCAAAACAATTAATGCTTTAGCTTGAATATGTACTCAGATAATTGAATTATCTATTTGATCTCCGTATGTTTATATTTGTTAAATTACAAGTTTAGTTCCTCAACTTTTAGATTTGTGTCTATTTAGTCTCTGAACTTTAAAAAGTGTCTAATAGATTTCTAAACTTTCAATTTTGTGTCAATAGGTCTCTCAACTTTAAAAAATGTTTAATAAGTCCCTGAACTTTTAATTTTGTATCTATTAGGTCCCTAACATATTTGAAAATTTTAAAAATCAACTAACCTATTAGATATAAATTAAAATTTATTTCTAATGGGATCCTAAACTTTCAATTAATTTTGTGTCTAGTAGATATATGAATCTTAAAAAATGTCGAATAAATCAAGGACATATTAGACACAAAACTGAAAATTCAAGAACATATTAGACACAAAATTCAAAGTTTGAAGATTTATTAGACACGAGGGGTGTACATGGGTTTGGTTGGGTCAAGTTAAGGAGTTTTTTTGGACCAACCCAAAAATTCGGGTCGATCAATCCATAATTCCATTTTTGTCTAAATTACGGAGTAAGCGGGCTTCTAGATGTGGTATTTCGTTAGTGATTCTTTCAGGTCCGTGACCCTAACCCATTGATCGGGTGAACTTTGGGTGAAGAAAAATAAATAAATACGTTCAACCCTAGTGTAAGTCCACACTGTCGATGCAAGTAATAAAACAGGAGTATTCATGAGTATCGAGTCCATAGGGAACGATGTAACAAAAATATTATAAAAACAACAACGTAAGTAGATTTGCAACTTGAAAACTAAAGAGTGCAAAAATAGATTTTGGGTTGATGTGAAATAATAATGGAAATAAAAGTCAAAATGCAAAAACAGATTGCCAAAACAGATTGCAAAATTGAAATAGCAAAGGATTAAATTGTAAAATCAAAATTGCAAAAACAAATTGCAGAATCAAAATTGCATAAACAAATTTGCAAAATCAAAATTGCAAGAAATGTAAAATAGAAATAAAGATGAAAGGAAAATTACTCAATGAGGGAAGATGAGGCCCAAGTATGTCATTGCCCTAAGTTGTAAATTGCAAAACCAAAAATGCAAATCCAACCTATTCTACACACAATTGTAAACCAAAATTGCTACTCCTATTCTCCTTGAAATTAGGTTTTAGGAGGCTAAATGAGTGACTTATGTGTCTATAGTCCATCTATCTTAAATAGTTTGGCTCAACGATTTTACAGGTTTTGGAGTCTTTAATCCCTATGTCTAGGATAAAGAATTGGCATATGTCTAAGCTCTTGTCTCCATCACTTGTGCAAAATCTGCTTATCACTAACCCTGTCGGTATTAGATCCAAGCTTAGGTTGCTACCTTAGTTGATCAATCTAGGATCTCAATGACATTTTATTGAACACAAGCAAACAATTGTTTATTGCGTTTTTCATACTGCTGCTAATCATGTGAACTTTGGGTGAAGAAAAGTAAATAAATATGTTCAACCTCAATGCAAGAGCACACTGTCGATGCAAGTAATAAAATAGGAGTACTCTTGAGTATCGATCCCACAGAAAACGGTGTAACAAAAATATTGCATAGCAAAATGTAAGGAGAATTGCAACTTGGAAACTAAAAATTGCAAAAACAAGGTTGGGAGGGTGTGTTTGGTAAAAACAAAATAATTGCAGAATTTAATTGCAAGTTAAAGTGACAAAAATGTTAATTAAGGAAAACAAAGATTGTAGAACTGAATTGCAGAATAAAAAATTGCAAGATTGAATAGCAAAACACAACGAACTTGATAAAAGAAATGGTAATTTGAACAAAAACTGACTCTAGAAGAATGTTTACCAACTGATGAAAATTGCAAGGGAACTTCCTTAGAGAAATAAAGAGCTCAAGAATGTCATTGCCCTAAGTTGTAATTGCAAACCCAAAATTACAATTCCAACATATTCTACATTCAATTGTAAACTGAAACTACTACTCCTATTCACCTTGAAATTGGGTTTTAGGAGACTAAGTGAGTGACCTATATGTCTATAGTTCCTTTATCTTAGGTAGTTTTGGCTCAATAATTTTTTAGGTTTTGAAGTATTTGATCTCTATGTCTAGGGTAAAGAATTGGCTTATGTCTAAGCTCTTGTCTCCATCAATTGTGCGAAATCCGCTTATCACTATCCCTGTTGGTATTAAATCAAAGCTCAAGTTGCTACCCTAGTTGATCAAGCTAAGATCTCAACGAAATTTTATTCAACACAAGCAAACAATTAAGATGTAGGCTTGATTTGTTGGAATTTTGGCTACAATTACTTATTAGAGAATTACATCCTTGAACCCCCTAAGAAGTTTAGTTCATATTAAAAGTAAAAATCTCACAACAAATTTTAGAATTAAAATTCATGCTTAAGAGAATTACTTAAAAAGCCTATTTGCAACAAAAAAAAAAAAAAAAAAAAAACTAAGGAAATAAAAATAGCTTGCTGTAATACAAGGATAAAAAGAAGAAGGAACACCACAATGGCAACCCTTATTCAATTTCAAAGTATGGACAAAAACTCATGAAGAAGTCCAGAAAAATACCCATCAATGGTTTCATCAATCTTCTATCAATTTCAATGTTTAATACAGTAAGTGAGGAACCAAATGAACTAAAACATAAACTGAATTAAAAACAAAGCAATTTCATCAACCGTTCAAGCTATTGTTCGTAAATCTTCCCTTAATCTTCAATCGATTCAATCCCTCAACTATTTCCAAGAAGAGATTGAGTCTTAACACCCAAGTTTTCTCTTGAATTGGATTGAAAAAATCAAGGGAAAATAGAACAAAACTTGCAGTAGCTTTTCAGTGAAAACAGAGGAGAAATTGGCAAAAAAAAAAAAAGAGAAAAAATTGGGAAGAAAACCCACGAGCAAAACTCCATGAAAACGCCTCCAAAAAACAATCTTTCTCTCCTCCTTTTCTTCTTCTTTTGTAGGCCTTCATTAGGGTTGAATATTGCCCATAAATCATGCTCAAGAACCTCCAAATCGTGCAATAAATAAAGATTTTCCTTATTGGTTTTGTGAAGATTCTTTCCTTTTTTGATTTTTTTTCTGCTGCTCCAGAATTACAACTTTATCTTGCAATTTCAGTTATGAAATTTCCACAATTCCTGGACACAAGAAATTCTTCTTAGTTTGTCTTTCTCTTTTCCTTATTCTTTCTTTCACATGCACTTCTCACAAATTATTGATGTTTTTCAAGCCTTTACCAACTTTCTCCTATGATTTCTAAAGCAAAGCAAGCATAAATTAAGTTTATGAGAGTTAAATAAACCTTAATTTTAAGGCTTATAAGCTGCATATTGTGAAATCGATTATGCAATTTCCAAATTTCTTCTGCATATTGCAAAATCGATTATGTAATTTTGATCCTGCAATTTCCAAATTTCCTGCACAAAAGAAACTCTTCTAGTTTATCTTTCTTTTTTCCTCATTCTTTCTTTCACATGCACTTCTCACAAGTTATCAATGTTCTTCAAGCATTTGCTAAATTTTTCCTATGATTTTTAAAGCAAAGCAAGCATATTTTAAGCTTACGAGCATTAAATAAGCCATAATTCTAAGGCTTATCACCCACTCAACCCTATTTATTAGAGCAACCCAACCCAACCCAACCTATATATTTCTAGATTGGGTCGGGTTGGAGATAAATGACTAACCATATTTAAAAGCAACAAAACTAGATATAAATTTATTGGTGAAATCGTTGGGCAAGATTACAAAAATAGAAGTAGAGAAAGAAAGGGGAGATGTTGAGAGATAAGTACATGATACGAAATCTAAGGCATAGTGGAAGCTTTGATACCCTAAAAAACAAACACCTTCTAAACTTACAGTTGTTGGGCAAAGGATAGTCGAGCAAATGAGGTGAATCAAGTGGACAGAGTCGCGAACGTCGGAAGTAGACAAGCGAAAACGTTGAAAGAAGATGAGTGAAAACGCTGGAATGAGACGATTAAAAGTCGGAATGAGATGAGCGGCGAGCAGACGAGCAGATCTTCAGAGTGTTACGGAAGAACGCGAGAGATGGAGAGAGAGGACTAGGAAGTGGGATCGGTCTAGGACAAGCAGCGCTTGAAAAATTTAGGGCTAGGGATTCTATTTCTTATTTTATATATATATATATACACACACACACTTTTTTTTTAAAAAAATTACATGATTTTCGATTCGGTTCGAGTTGAACCGAGCCAAAAAATGGCTAACCCGAGAACCGAACTGAAAATTCGATTCTCCTAAAAAATAACCCAACCTAACCCAAAAAAAAAATTTAACCCAACCCAACCCTTACGGTTTGGGTTGGGTAGTCCAAGTTGTTCGAGTTATCAGTTTATTTGTATACTCCTATTAGATACTTTTTAAAGTTCAAGAACTTATTAGACATAAAATTGAAAGTTCAAAGACCTATTAGTCAATTTTTAAAGTTTAAGTACCAAATAGACACAAATATAAAAGTTTAAGGACTAAACTTGTTATATAATTACCTTTAATTATTCAACCAATGCAAGTTGTTAAATCTCCATACCAGCAAAATAAAACTTCATATCCTAGACTTCATTTGCTAGATTCATAAATAACTGGCCATCTTGAATATATTTTTGTTACTTTTCAATACAGATATCTGATCAGCTTTAATTTAAAAGATAAAGATTATCATACATTGAAATTAAGATTAACATATATATTGTATTAAAAAAAAAGATTGACATATATATGCTAAAAATGTAATTTTTTTTAAAAAACATTATGGTGTGATGACCAGCTAAGCCTACCACTTGAAATATATTAATTCCATTCAAATACCATATTATAAGAAAATAATATTTATTTATTCTCTAAGGAAAGGGTATGTTAATAAATTAATGAAATATCTTCATTTAGATTTGAAGATGTTGGATATTATAAGATAATACACAATTATTTGCGGTTAGAAAAAAAGGGCAGCCCAATCCATATTTAGATTAGGACATTGGACAATAATATAAGAATGATTAGATTGAATACTTTTTCCTTAAGGTTGGGAAATATTAAAACCGAAAATATCAACATAAAGTGCCAAATTTAATACACATTTTATGCTAATGGAAATAATTGAATATGATAATGTTTGATTTTAGTAACTTGGAGTTTTTTCTTTTTCTTTTCTTTTTTTTTTTTTTTTGGGGGGGGGGGGGGGGGGGGGGGGGGGGGGATGTGGCATCTACTTTTGTTTGTAGTTTATTTTCTAATATAAAAACAATAGGTTAATGCATAAGAATTTATTATTAATATTTTTAAGAAATTATTTTAATTTAATAATGGGTGAGTATTACGAATAAATGGTTTTTAGGATGTTGTTTTTTTTTTTTTTTTCTTTTTTGAAATAGAATAATGCCTTAATTGATTGAGTTGTGGTTAATTGGTTATAATTGATGCATTAATTTTAGATGATCTTAATTTTCACTTTTAACTTTATTCACTTTATTTTTTTATGAAATTTTATTGGGAAAAAAGACATAGTCTAAAATATTCTAATTTTGTAATTACAAGAAAAAACTAATCTTTTCCTTGATTTTTCTGTTGGAATTTATGTCATAAAGTCTCGTAATTAATAATTTATTTAATATTTAATAATATTATTTTATTATTTTATTTACAATATAGTATTATCCATTATATGAAAAATCCAAGGTTATTAGTGTAATCTTAACAGTATGTGGTTGACATATGTGAGGATCATGTTCAAAAAATAATCTAAAGGGTCATAATATATGGATAAGGTTGGGTGTCTCATCTTGATAACACTATTGATACAGCTCACTTTGTAATAGTTACAAACGATTTGATCCAAATCATTCATGTCGAGACATTTGAGTGGAGGTATCTTATACAATGAGTTTGTCTAAGACTGGACCACGAAATATTTAATCTCTCTTTATAAATTCGTTAATTAAGAAGATTAATATTTCATTAGGATGATCATGTGCGACTCAATCTTAATCTTGAGTGAGTTATGAACTCCTGACTGTGAGGGCTTGTCTTTTGATTTGCATGGATGAGAGTGACTTTTGTAGCCGATTCAATATGCTTACCATTTTGGGGACTTGACCAAATAGGGAGCTGAAAACATAATCTCACAAGATGAAATTCACTTATTCCCATATAGGGTAAGTAGATGAGTAGTTCCCTTAAGTGCTAATTTCGGGGACTTGAACAATGAGGCCCCACCCTCTCACTGGATCGAGATGGACTTAGTTTATGGTTGGATCATAAACAAATTGTTCATTAGAGGATCAGTGGTACTTAAGGTACAAGATGTAATTACATGGGTAAAACGAACTTTTGACCCAACTGTAATTACGAACAACTGATGAATGATTGAATTGCATGTAGTGATTATATCTATGGACACAAGTTGTCATACAGTGCATAAGAGTGCAATTCTAGGTCTATAGTGGAGTGACTTATAGTTAATGAATGAGAATTAATTAATTAAAGAGTTTAATTAATTGATTTTGTATCATTAGAGTTTATAATCTGTAGGTCCATAAGGTTCCCTTGCTAGCTCATATAAACAAATATGAATCAATTTCGTTGAGAGAAATTTTGAAATCGAATTAAAATTTAATATATTTGATATATTAAATGAAGAAAAACATATTTATTGTATATGATGCATTAAATATTAAAGAAATTATTAATGTATTAATATACATTAAAGAAAAGATATTTATTAAATTTGAATTATATTCAAATAAGGAAATAGATGTCGTAGGAGAATTTAGAAATGTTTGAATATGATTCAAGTTGGTTAGATAAATATATCTTAATATATTAGATATTAAAATATATTATTTAATTATTTTTCCTAGGCCATTATAAATAGGGCATTAGGAGTTAGCCATTTGTATGCATTACAAACAAGAGAAATAAACTCTAGAGAATTCTCCCATCATTTTATTTTCTAGAAGGTTCCTACAAACCTTTTTGGTCATTTGTTCGAGTCATAGCAAGGAAGATTTTGTGAAAGTCTTGGAATTCAATTTCATTGGAGTTGGAGCACAAGGAGAAAAAGATCATCCAAAATATTCTCCATAATATACAAAGGTATTTATTGCTTAACCCTTGTATTTTCGTTTAAGTCTAAATAAATCAAAAACGATTTCAACACTTCCGCTGTGGGTTTAATTTGATTATTCCTTTCACTTTCAACTTTTATATAGCCTATTTTTGCTTTTACAAACTTTACACAAAACATTAGAAAAAATATGAAGACAAATGAAATAAATATCATTTAAGCCTTGAAAAGAAACTTATATTATATTTGTCTCCTTTTCATTACTTGAATTTATCTTCATTTTAAGGAGAAATTATTGGATAAGGTCACTACGATGTGACTGGTAATTTTGTATCATTGGATGTAAGAGAGAAAAATGATAAAAGTACTTCATTTTTGTATCTAATGATTGTTAATGGGCAAACATATTTTTTGATCTATATTTGACAGTTATTAAGAGGCAATCGCATTGAATAATTTGTCCATTTTGAGAAATTGATTTTGATATGAAAAAAAGGGTATCCTTACACCATTTTAAACATAGCAACTTTTTGAAAGCTTGATTTTGGTTTGGCCTTATGGTGTTAATTATTGAATAAAAAAAGTGATGAATAGGTGGAGAAGTTGATCTACGATATTATTATTATTCAAACCCCACAATTAAAAAAAAGGATAAAAAATGTTCAATCATCCATTCCTTTCATCTCTAGTGGCTTCATGAGTTGTTTCCAACTATTTACGAAATAATATCATTACTACTGGGATCTAATTATTTGCTAAATTGTTAAATTAAGTTTTATAAAATTAATTAATTAATATTTAAATTATTTATTGAATGTAATAGTGAATTAAAAAAGTAAAATAATTTAAGAGAGACGACACAAGACGTTGTTAACGTGGTTCGGTTTTCCAACTTACTCTACGAAGCCATGCTCAGAAAATAAGATTAATCAATCAAATGTTAGTACAATTTACAGTCAATATTGATTATGCATAAAAAGAACTCTCTTCTTAAATCATGTCTACAGTAGTTGATCGACTCTTCTTTGAATTGAATATTTTCAAATACAAGCTCCCCTTGTGTTGTGGACCACTGTTTGAACTCCCTTTAATGGTGGATACATCTTCTCCTAAAACTTGAAAATATTTCTCACAAATATAAAAAGAATCGCACTTTTACAATTTTCCATAAAAACACTATCTCAACTAGATATTACAACTTTAGAACAATTGAGAGTGAATAAACAAATTTGCTCCACGAATCTAATTGTCTTGCAATGCTCCAATGTCTCATATATATATAGAAATAGAAATGATAAAAGAAGGAAGGTTAAATCTAATTAAACCACATTCACTTCAATTGAAATTAAAGAATCAATTAAAACGAAATGCCAAAATGAGAATATAGCCGTTAAACACTTACACAAGGCAAATTGAAATATAAATTCAAATTCAAATTCAAACTCAAACATACTATAAATAAAGAAAAATTAATAAATAAACCTTATGAGTTTTTGCCAAAAATGCCAATAAATAAAATTTCTTTTAATTATAAATTTAAAACTCGAGCTTTGGTTATTATATCATTTAGGTTTAACTTGTTCGTAGACCTTGAATTAAACTTTTATTTAGTCATTGTCATAGATACTGTTAACAAAATGATATAGCATGCCCATTATTCTAAATCACAAGTTAAAATGAATTTAATGGATATTTTAATTAGCATTTCGCGAGTGATATTAAAAATAGAGATATAAATTGAAGCACGGTTAAGAGAATAATTATTATTTTTTTTAAAGTTTGAACATAATAAAAAAAAATTAATTCATTTCAAAATTTAGGAACTATGGCCCCGTTTAATAACCATTTGGTTTTTGATTTTTGGTTTTTGAAAATTAAGCCTATAAATGCTACTCCCACCTATGGATGTACTTGTTTTGTTATCTCCTTTTTATCTATGTTTTCAAAAACCAAGCCATGTTTTGAAAACTAAAAAAAGTAGTTTCCAAAAACTTGTTTTTAAAATTTTCCAAAAAACTCAAATGGTTATCAAACGGGGCCTAAATTTGTAATTTAATCATTAATTTTATTTGTCTTGTCTTGTTTTGTATTATATATTTCACCACAATTTGACAAGCTTGCAGTATAAATTTGACATTATAGATATCGTTAATTTATTCATTATAGAAACTAAATATGATATTAAGAAAAGATGAGAAAATGAAGCCAATACGGGGCATAGTTCGATTGACATAAAACATGTATTGTTGATCAAAAGGTCTGAGATTCAAATCGAACTCATTCCACATGTTGAATTAAAAAAAAAGAAAAAAAAAAGGAGAAAATGAATGATAACAAGATTGATTTTCATTTATAAGTTGAACTAAAAAAAAGACATAAAGTGACTATTATTTTTACATACAAACACATTTTTTACTAGATTTCTTCTCAAAATTTGACAAGAATCCATCCATAGAAAAAGAATATTACAATTGTTCACAAAAGAACAAAAGGGAATTCCATTATTTTACGGATGCAAACAAAAGAAAATGAGGACTTCCCATTTTTTTTCTCTCTTCTTTTTTTTAATAGATTTTGCTTTTCCACCATTAAAAAAATGTGGGCAATGGAGCTTTTGCGTTGGAATCAACCTATCTCCAACCATTGGTTTGGGATGAATTTTATTTTAATCCTTAAAACTTTTATAATTATTTCATTTTAGTCTCAAAAAGTTTAAATATTATAATTTAGTCTTTAAAACTTTATCTCAAATATTATTTTCACTGGTTGTTGTTAATTTTTTTTATTAATCATTTAACAAAAGTTTAAATTGGTTTTAAAGTCTTACAAACTCATGTGACTTCAAACACTTATCCATTGCATTATATTTGTTGATCAAGTAAATGAACAAAAGATGTGTTTGCATTAAGTTTACTTAATTTATAAAGAAAATTAACAAAGACAACATGAGCATAGTTCAGTGGTTAAGACAATTCTACTTTCTCTAAGAAATTTTAGATTTGAATCTTCCACTGTATATGTGATACAATGTTCTAAAAAAAGGACTACAATAGTATTTTATGCAAAGTTTAAAGTAAACAAGTTAACCAGAATGTCAGAGGTCCAAATTTTTACCTTCAATGTTGTTGAACTTAAAAAAGAAGGACTATTCAAACCTCTAACAATTAAGTTGAGGGTATAATGCTTCGACTAGTTAAATTACGTTCAAATTGATAATTTATTAAAAACTAATGGAGTAGATTTTTACCATCATCAAACTTTATGGAAGTTGATGGAGTAATTAAAAAGAAAAGGCGAAAGAACCAATGATTGGGGATAAAAGTGTCAATCTTTAAAAGTGAGAAAAGTTGATTGGGCCAAGACATTGTGAAAGAGTGTCATTTCAATCCAGCTGCCAGGCAGCAAAGCCTATCCAATCACTTCAATATCCAAAGATTTTCTATTGCATTTGCACAAATTATTTGAAAAGAATTTTTACATAAATCCAATTTCATTCACCACAAATCTTGGTTTTTTCTTCTTTTGCATGATTTCTTTTGATTGGTGGAGGACCATCACCAATCATGTTGCAACTTGCTTGTACTCTTCTTCCAAACATGTCAGCTTTGTCGTGTTCCCATCGATCTTTATGCAAATTCAAAATTTTCATGTTGGAATGTGATATGATGATATCTATTTTTAAATTGTGGTAAAATTTTGAAATTGTTGAAAATAATGTTAACAATATGAATATATATGGGTTTAGATCTCATTTTAACTCGTGTACTAGGATTAGGGGTGATAGCCTTAATTGAAAACCGATCAAATCGAACCGAACCAAACCAATCCAGTGGTTTGGTCAATTTTTTAGAAGAAAATTAGACATCTCGATTTCTGTTTTGGCAAAATCGAAAAATATTGGTTCGGTTCAGTTTTCGTTCGAAAAACCATTAAAAAATCGAACCGAACCGAGGTATATAAATATACCTCAACAAAGCCCTAAATCAAATTCCAATCCATTCTTGCAACGTTTCATCCATTTTCTTTCAATTAATTTTAAAGTAACAAAATGAGATTATTAGCTCTATGAATTCTTATTGAGGTGTTGAGAAATTTTGGGACAAAAAACACTAAAATAGGGGTTGAAACCAAGAAGTCAAATAGCAAAAATTATATATAAAAAAAAAAAACGAGAACCAAACCGAAGAGGAACCAAACCAATGGACAACCGAACCGATGGCTCTGTCCTTTATTGGACATTGGTTCAATTCCTCTCTTACTAAAACCGATTGGGTTAGTTTGATTCTGGATTTGGCCTAAAACCGATAAAAATTGAACTTATATCACCCCTAACTAGGATGGTTATTCTATTTTGAATTTTAAAATTTTATTGTTTTGTTTTAATCTATATACACACAAAAAAAAAGAAAAAAAAAAGTTATTTTAGTTATTATTTTTTTTTTATGGATTAAAACAAAATTTTGCTATACGAGCAACAATACTTTTGTCATCCAAAGTACATTTTTCCGTCTAATTTAACACTCTTCATTCTTTATGTTTCATTTTGTTGTTATTTAAGTGAAAATAATATTGAAAACCATATCAAACTCTAGAGTCAAGTCTTTCATTTTATTGTTCAAGCTCTTGAACATGATGATTTTCTGTCTAAGGCATGCCATCAATTCCTTTGAAAATACTAGCACTATCAAAGTTGGCTTGCTCATTTGAAGTGGCTATGCCTATGATAGACTATTACGTCTTTCAATAGATTCTGATTGTGATACAAATTCTATTGCTCCGTTCTACTCATGTTTATATTTACTTGTCAGTGCTAAAACAATAAAGACTAAGGACTCCTATTCTAAGCTAGAAACTCAATATGGTTTTCTCCTTCTAAAATTCTTACAACCTATAGCAAAATATTTTAAGGCTTTATTTTTTCTTCAATTTCTCACATTTGAATAATGTTTCTCCATTATTCTTTGCATTTTCTGCAACCATGTGTGTCTATTATTTCCTTGTTTTTTTTCTAATTCCTTTAATTCAAATTGCGTGTAAATAATAACTTACTATATTTAATTAATAGATATTGATTTGCTTTAAAATTATTTATTTTCCAAAAATATACAGTAAAATATTTTAAGGTTTTGTTTTTTCTTCAATTTCTTGCATTTGGATTCCATTTCTTCTCCATTATTATTTGCATTTTCAGCAATCAGGGTATGTTTATTCCTATTATTTTCTTGTTTTTTCAAGTTCCTTTTCTTTTACGTTATTGTTTACGTCCAGCCATGAAAAGCCATGGATAAGCTTGGAAAAATTGTGGAATTTTTGTATGGATGACTCATTCTCACGCACTTAAATGTCATCTGACCTACTTTCTGAAAATAATAAAATATGACTCATTCTGATGTGGCAATGCACGTAGAATTTCTCAGAATGGCAGTATGAGGCTGTCTCGCTTGCTCATACTCTTGGACAGGATAATGCTCTCGCTACTAATTCTCGTTCTCGCTCTCACTTGCCACATTAGCAAAATTGCTTGGATCTTAAAAGATTCTCACTCTCGCTCTAGCTCATAATCGTGAGAATCGAGAGTGAGATTGAAGAAGAAATGATCGAAAAGAAAGAAAGAAGATAAAACTAAGTTAGAGAAGAGCGAGAGCGAGAGCCATCAAGATTGAAAAGAAAGAAAGAAGATAAAATTAAGTCAAAGAAGAGCGAGAACCAGAGCAAGAGTATGTTGCCCTCACGATAATCTGGACGAGTTGCGGAGTACGAGAAATATCATATGTCATTAATTTCAAAATGCATGTCAAATAGCATTAAAGAGCGCCAAAAGAGGTCATTCGTACAAATACCCAAAAAATTGTACGGATGGCCCAAATGAAATTTGACCCACCTTCTAAAATTAATGAGGTATAACCTTTTTGATGATGTCAGCAACTATATGAAATGATACTATTTCCCTTCGATTTCGATTTCGATTTTGCTCTCGTCTTTCGCTCTTGTGTCTCACTCTCGTCTGTCTCTCTCACTCTCTTCTGCCCATCTCGTTCGTCTCTCTCACTCTCAACGCTCTCAATCTCTCTAGGCCCAGGACCGATCCTCACTGGAGAGTTTTGATTTGACGTTCGCTTTCGATTTTGCTCTCGTCCACTAGCTCTCGTCCGTCCCTCTCATCCTTCGCTCTCATCTCTTGCTCTCGTTCGTCTCTCTCGCTCTCTTCTGTCCCTCTCATCCATCCCTTTCGATTAATTTTGGATTTTTAAAACTGAAATTTGAAAAGAAAAGAAAAAATAGACTATGAGGGAAAAGAGAGAGTTGAAAGAAAAACAAAATCAAACTAGAGGATAAAAGAAGCAAACCCTATAATTAATTGCAGAGAATAGAGGGGGAGGGAGGGAGGGAGGGAGGAGAAGAGAACGAAAGAGAGAGGAAGATTTTTTTGTTTTACACCAAGAGCAATAACATAATTTCATATAGTTGTTGACATCATCAATCATTAATTTTAAAAGGTGGATCAAATTTCATTTAGCCCTAATATTTAGGCCATCCTTACAATTTTCTCAATAAGCTTCTCCATATGTTATTATATTTTTTGTTAAATTACAAGTTTGGTTTCTCCATATGTTATTATATTTTTTGTTAAATTACAAGTTTGGTTCCTGAATTTTCAGGTTTGTACCTATTTGGTTCTTGAACTTTCATATTTGTATCCATTTGGTCCTTCAACTTTAAAAAGTGTCTAACATTTCTTTGAACTTTTAATTTTGTGTCTAATAGGTCTCTAAATTTTCAATTTTGTGTCTAATAAATTCTTGAGCTCTTTGACCTTTTTTTTTAATAGATACAAATTTTTTTTGAATATGTCAAAGATCTATTAGACACAAAATTAAAAGTTCAGGGACTTATTGGACATTTTTAAAGTTTAGAGGCCTATTAAGGGGCGTTTGGCCCATGGTTTTGGAACCGTTTGGCACAAGGTGTTCAAAACTCTTCGTTTTGAAATACAACCTCATGGGTTACAACAATGCAACTTCTTGGGGTTTGTGCCATGTTTTCCTCTTCCATTTGTCGTTTGTCATTTCCAATAACCACTTTGACAATAACTCCGATGACAACTCCGATGACCACCCGACAACGACAACCACCCAAAATCACCGTGATGACCACATGGTGACCACCCTGGCAACCCTGACCACCTTAATGACCACTCCGACATCGACTTTAGCGACCCGACAACCACTACCACAACCACCCAGCGACCACTTCAGCGACCTAACCACCCTGATGACCACTCCAATGACCCGACCACCCGACAACTACTGTCGAAAACCACCCAACGACCACTCTGACGACCTGATCACCATGCAACCATCACCGACAACCACCTCAGCAACCCAACCACCCCACCGACCACTCCAACGTTCACCCTAACGACCCAACCGCCTAGTCAATTGTTTAAAAGATTAAAATAAAACTAAAAATGACTACTAAACAAATTTTTTAACCCATTATATTTGAAATAGGTTTCAAAATACTGTGCAAAATAGAGTTTTTAATATTTTAGTTTCTAAATTGGAATTCAAATTTTATAACTCATTTATATTTTTAAATAGATTTCAAAATAGAAATTTGGTTTAAATTCCATAATTTCTTAAATAGACTTCCAATATTTTAATTTTTAAAATAGAGTTCCAAATATGGTTTTTAAACACTTTGTGAAATAGAGTTTTAGATTCCCTAATTTATTAAATAGACTTCCAATTTTTTAATTTCTAAAATAGAGTTCCTAAAATAGTTTTCTGAATACTTTGTGAAATAGAGTTTTAAATTCTCTAATTTCTTAAATAGACTTCCAATTTTTTTAATTTCTAAAATAGAATTTGATAACTCTTCAATAGAAGAGTTATTCATGTTTTAAAAATCTCTTATTAACCTTGTTTGTTTGATTGCTTTTGTTTATTTTTTGTTGTTAAAGCCCCAAGTTCTGTATGTATTTGTTGTTAAAAGTGAATTCCTTTAAGATGTGAAAATGATATGCTTTTGGCTAAGACATGGGCTTAATTTATTGAATTTTGCTTCAAGTGAAGAGCTTTGAAAATAATGTTGGGAGATGAATATGGAGAGATAAGCAAAAATCCTTGCTAAAGCATCTATTTATTAAAAGAACCACCTGATTCACACATGCAAGAAAATTCATTAATTGAGTTGCCCAAAAGTGGAGCCAGCTGTACTTAAGTGGACTAATGGGAGGCTGCTGATCGGTTGTAACACGCAAACGCACGCGATCGAAGTAATATAAAATGTTATTTGAGTACCAAGTATCGAATCCCACAATGAACGGAGTAACAAAAATATTGTAAAGCAAAGTGTAAGGAAAATTGCAAATTGAAAACTAAAAATGCAAAAATAATGTTGGGATGGTGTGTTGGAAAAAGAAAAATTGCAGAATCTAAAAATGACAATAATCGAAATAACAAAAATTACAGAATTGAATTACATAATCTAATTGCAGAATTGAGAAATGACAATATTAGATAGTAAACGAAAATTTCAAAAGGAATTTAGATAAAGATGGGGCTCAAGAATGTCATTGCCCTAAGTCATAATTGCAAGCCAAAATTACAATTTCAACCTACTCCACACTCAATTGTAAACCAAAATTGCTTCTCCTATTTACCTCGAATTTAGGTTTTAGGAGACTAAGTGAGTGACTTATATGTCTATAGTCCCTCTATCTTAGATCATTTGGCTCAACAATTTTATGGGTTTTGGAGTCCTTAATCCCTATGTCTAGGGTAAGGATTGACTTATGTCTAAGCTCTTTTTCTCCATCACTTGTGTGAAATCCGCTTATCACTAACCCCGTCGGTATTAGATCTAAGCTTAAGTTGCTACCCTAGTTGATCAATCTAGGATCTCAACGGAAATTTATTCAACCCAAGCAAACAATTGAGATGTAGGCTTGGTTTTTATTGAAATTTAGGCTACAATTACTTCTTAGGGAATACACATCTTTGAACCCCCTAAGAAGTTTTAGCTCTTATTAAAAGTAAAAATCCTACAACTAATTTTTGAAGAAAAATTCATACTAGAAAATTGATTAAATTGCTACTGATGATCAAAACTAAATAAATTGATACAAAAATTGATCCTGGCAGCCTTGCTTATTGAACAATTAAGACCATAATCTGGGCAATAACCATAGGGATTTCCAAAAATTCTTAATTGCAATTAAAAACGAAATAAATCAAATCATCTATTTGGGGAATGTGTCTACTTCCTTCTGCCTTCAATTCTAATAGACTTATGACCATACAAATAGATTTTGAAACTTTTATTAAGCAGAGACAGAATTGACTAAAAACAGAAGTAAACTTGATAATTATTCAATGGATTCTCACTCCATTTCCAATCGACTCAATCATTCACTATTTCTAGGAACGATTAACCTTAACAATCCAAGTTTTGCTTGAATCGGGTTGGAATTCGAAGGAAAAACAGGATGAGTATGGCTGAAATTATTGTAAAAACATAAAGGAAATTTGCAATAGAAAAACAGAGCATTCGATTGATGAAAACCCACGAATTCAAACCCCAACTTCTTCACTTGAATTGACTGGATAAATCGGAAGAAGAATAGAAATAAACTTACAGTAGCTCTCGGTAATTCAGAAATGAAATTGAAGAAATACAAGAACAGAGAAAAAAAATACAGAAAAGAAACAGAGCATCAACGTTAAAATAAAACCCACGAAATTGACTTCTAAATTTGCCTCCAAAAACTGATTCGATAGCTCCTCCTCTTCTTCCCCATTTATAGGCCTTCATTAGGGTCGAAGATTGTCCAAAAATCGTGCTCCAATTCCACCAATTTATGCGGTAATTTGGTTTTCCATATATGGGTTTCTTTACTTGCAACGGGTCTTGTTTTTCTTTCAATTTTCATAATTTCCTTGCTGCCCAGAATTGCAGAATCTGATTTTGCAATTTGATTTTGCAATTTCAATAATTCCTGCAAACAATATCAATTTACTTAGAGTTCTATTCCACATGCCATCATATCATTTATTCCTTAAATTTAAGCAATATTTCAACTATTTTCAAATGGTCTTAAGTCAAAACAAGAATATTTTAAGCAATTGGTAGTTAAATAAGCCTTAATTCTAAGGCTTATCAGCTGCCTATGCATCAGAATTGTCCAATCAGTCTTGAATTCAAGGCTTTGGATTAGGTATTTAGAGGAGACACTTTGGATGGAGAAAGTGTTGGGATTTATGCCCTACAGCCTCGTAATTAATTATTTATTTAATAATTAATAATAATTTTGATTATTTTATTTCCAATATAATATGATCCATTATATGAAAAATCCAAGGTTATTAGTGTAATCTTGAACAATATGTGGTTCACATACAGGAGGATCGTGTTCAAGAAATAACCTAAAGAGTCATAGTATATGGATAAGGTTGGGTGTCTTATCCTGGTACCACTATTGATACGGCCCACTTTGTAATAGTTACAAATGATTTGATCCAAATCGTTCATGTGGAGATATGTGAGTGGGGGTATCTTATACAATGAGTTTGTATAAGACTGGACCACAAAATATTTAATCTATCTTTATAAAACCGTTAATTGAGAAGATTAATATTTCATCAGGATGATCATATGTGACTCGATCTTAATTTTGAGTGAGTTATGAACTCCTGCCTGTGAGGGCTTGTCCTTTGATTTGCATGGGTGAGAGTGGCTTTTATAGCCGATTCAATATGCCTACTATTTTGTGGTCTTGACCAAATAGGGAGCTGAGAACATAATCTCACAAGATGGAATTCACTCATTTCCATATAGGGTAAGTAGATGAGTAGTTTCCTTAAGTGCTGATTTCGGGACTTGAACAATGGGGCCCCACCCTCTCATTGGCCCAAGAGGGACTTAGTTTATAATTAGATTATAAACAGATTGTTCATTAGAGAATCAGTGGTACTTAAGGTGCAAGATGTAATTATTGGGGTAAAACAGACTTTTGACCCAGCTGTAATTACGAACAACTCGTGAATGATCGACTTGCATGTAGTGATTATATCAATGGACACAACTTGTCCTACAGTGCATAAGAGTGCAACTCTAGGTCTATAGTAGAGTGACCCTAAAGTTAATGAATGAAAATTGATTAATTAAAGAGTTTAATTAATTAATTTTGTATCATTGGAGCTTATAATCTGTAGGTCCATAAGATCCCCTTGCTAGCTCATAGTAACACTAAAAGACTAATTTAGTTGAAAGAAAATTTTGAAATATTCAAATTAATATTTAATTTGATATTTAATATATTATATATATTAAATATAAAATAGGAAAATGTATTTATTGTATTTGATATATTAAAATATTAAAATAATTAATGTATATTAGATACATTAAAGAAAATATATTTATTAAATTTGAATTGGATTCAAATTAGGAAATAAATGTCGTAAGAGAATTTTAAAAGGTTTGAATAAGATTCAAATTGGTTAGATAAATATATTTTAATATATTAGATATTAAAATATATTATTTAATTATCTTCCCTAGACCACTATAAATAGGACCCTAGGGGTGAGCCATTTGGCATTCTTCACAACACACATCTCCTCAATAGAGAGAATTAGAGAATTCTCTCTAGACCTCTTTATCTCCAATCCCTTGTGAATTTTCTTTCAAGAGACTCCCACAAGCCTTGGTCCTGTGTTCGAGTCATAGCTAGGAAAACTTTGTGGAAGAGATAAAGATTCGCCAGAAGAATCTCCATATTTTCAAGATATGTTATGCTTAACCATAATATTATTATTTAATTCTAAATAAACTCAAACCGACTCCTACACTTCCTCTTGGGTTTAAATAGATTATTCACTTCAGAAAGAAGGCTGAAAAAGGAATGAAACTACAGAAAGGGAGAAAGAAGAGTTGAGTAAGGCTATCTACATTGGGAAAGGGAGCATATCATGTTTTCTTACTTGTCCTAGGATTCATGCCCATCCGTTCTTTGCATTCTCCCCAAATTGGAAGTATAATTACTGTGTGGAAGTGTTAAGGCTCACCTAGAACCCGACCTCCCATGAACGACAACTCGATGCCTTCATCACCTTCAGCTACTACTTAGTTTTAATTCAGTTTGTGTTTTGGACAACTGCTGCTATTTCTTTTCTTCATTCCTTTCAGCTTATGTATTATGATATTATGAACTTCAACCTTCATTTGCATTATGGATTTTCTTTACTCCAGTAACACCATTATTCTTTCCAACTTATTAATTATTTAAAATATATGTCTTTACTAATGTTATTTAATTTTACATCATAATAAATGGAGTGAATGAGATATCAATATACTTTTACAAACTACACATTCATATTTAACTATGCTTGAAACAATTGATCCACGTAATTTGAATATGCAATTCAACAAACAATTATCAAGTAAAAAAAAATGGATTTGAAGAAAAAAACCACCTTAAAAATGGTTAAAAAACATCCTAAACAACCCAGCCCAACCCAATCTTGCAACCCAAACACATGTTTCAGCAAACCAGCCAAAACCAACCCTGCACCCCAAATACAGTAATCAAGAACCCTAAGGTTTCTGATTCCAACCAAAGATTCTCAGGGTTCTTGATTCCAAACCAGGGCGCTAAACAACCCCTTAAAGTTTAGAAACCTATACACTTTTTAAAATTTAGAGATCAAATAGACACAAACTTGAAAATTCAAGACTAAACTTGGAATTTAACCTATATTTTTTTTCCTTTATGTCTAGCCATAGGATAACGATTTTGATAGTCATGAAACATTGTTTTTTCATGTTTACCTTTGACTTATTAACGTCAAATACTTTTTTCTCCATTTTTGAACTGCAAAATGTAGAATCTTTTATTTTTGTTGCACGTGATATTTTTTTTATTATAATTATATGTCAAGTAAGCATTAATAATGTTTTATAAAAGATAATTATTGCATTTATATATTAAAAAAAGATTATTATTGAGAATGCAACAAATATTAATTAGATTTTTTATAATTATAAAACATTTCCCATATTTTTAGCACTAAATTTAAAACATACATAATAAAAACTGTATTTTTAAACTAAAATAAAATTTTATTACAGTTTCTCACATAAGTTTATTTATTAAAATCAATATGAAATTTATGTTAAAATTGATAAAGAGTTGGTTTAGAGGTTTACTCAAGAAAAAGGCGTGCAATTATAAACAATATTAATTTGACTTCGTTTATTTCATGGTAATTTTCAATAGGAATTATATATATATATATATATATATGAACCTAAGGACAACAATATATATATGTATATATATATATGTATATACATATGTACATGTACATATATATATACATATATATATTGTTGTCCTTAGGTTCATTGAAGTTGCATATTGATTTTTGAGTTTTTAAACCTGATAATTTTAATTCTTTGGTTTGAAATTTTATGTATTGATTCTTACAATCATTTTTCCGTTATTGTAGTTAAAAATCTAACAAAAAGTTGATCGAACATCTTTCTTTCCTTATTATTTTTGAAGTTGATGTGGTATAAATTTATTAACTTTAGGTTAGGTTGAATTGAAAATTTGGTCTGTGTTTTTGACATATAGTTTCAACTATTAGGATTTAAATTTTTTTAATTTAGTCCGATGGTTTGAGCATAGTTTTATCATAGCACAATGATGAATACACAACCTATTAAATATACAAATGAGAGTATAAAATGGTAACCGAAATATAAAAGACAAAGAATAACACTCGAAATCTCGATGTAATCTTTCCAAAACAGAGAATTCTATCACAACCAAATGGTGAAAGAAGAGAGATATTGGCTATCTGATAAAGAATAACACAATTCTAATTCTCCATAGATCTTCCCTATATGTATGTAAAGAGAGGTTCAATTTTCATCTCGTTTAATTTCCAACTTCTTCTTGCATATTTGAAATGATTCTTATTTATTAAGCGCTTTAAATTTCACTTTTACATGCAATGCAATAACTTATGTTTTAAATGCTAATTTGCTAAGACTTCCCATTGTTAATAACCACGTACATCATCTCTCAAGAGAAAAAAAAATGTATAAATGAGCTCATAATTTTTTTCTTTCTAATTTATTTATTTATAATTAAATTTAAGTAATTCATTTATGGTTGATAATTAGTTATTAATAGCATAATGAGTACATTTAAGAATTAAATAAAGACAATAAATAATAGTTCAAAATTGAATCAAGGAATCAAGGGACATATTTGAAATTGAAAAATTGGCATTTGGACATAATAGTTCAAAAAAATTCTCTAAAGCACTTTTTAAAGATAGTATGATATGATTTCAATATCTATATTTTGCAAACTCTGGAAAAATAGAGAAATAAAGAGAATAATAAGTGAGAATAATAAATTGTATGAGCCCAATCTTGAATTTTGGTAAATTTATATATTTATATTTCACTATAAATGCTATTTTAGGAAAAAAAATATTTTTCTTTTGAAATTAAGATCTGAAAGCCCAACTTTAATTTTGCAAACTATATAATTCTCCAAAACTATTTTAAAAATATAATAATAAAAATATTTATAGATTTTCAAAACTAAGAAATTTTCTTAAATTTTATCTAAAAAATTTATTTCAAAAAACATTATACCATAAACTATTATTAAACGTAAGTATATTTTTATATTTATATTTTGCAAACTCTAAAAACAATGTCGTAAAAGAGAGAGATAAAGATAAAAATAAGTGAAAATAATAAATTATATGAACCCAATCTTGAATTTTGGTAAATTTATATTGCACTGTAAATGCTATTTTAAGGAAAAAAATATTTTTCTTCTGAAATTAAGGTCTGAAGTCCAACTTTAATTTTACAAACTATATAATTCTCCAAAACTATTTTTAAAATATAATAATAAAAATCTTTATAGATTTTCAAACGAAGAATTTTTCTTAAATTATATTTGAAAAGTTTATTTGAAAAAACATTATACACTACACTATTATTAAGCATAAGAATATTTTGATGCAGGAAGAGTTCCTATAAAAGTGGAACATTTGTTTATATTCAATAAAAAAAAGTATAAGAATATTTAAAGAAAAAAATATTGAACTATGATAGATATTTAAAATTAGTCTTAAAAAATTATGAACATGAACAAAAATGTAGAATTACTTCTTCATCCATGACAATGACTTTCAATAACTTTAGAGGTTCTCCCTTCTTAGTTTGATATTTTTCAACAATACTTTTACGAATAACACTTGCTTAATTTCAAACTCCAAGTATTTTGGAAAGATTCCAGATTTTGTATCAACATATTCTTCGTGATGTCTACAATTTTATAGCAATGTATCACTAAAAGTAGATTAAAATGAAATTGAAATAAACTATTGTAAATCTAAATTGGGGTCCAAAAAATGTTTAAACTATGACCTTGCAAATACATAGAATGCAACAATTTAAATTTAAATTTTTTTAAATAAAACAAAGACTTAAAAAAATTCAAGGATTAACATATACCTAAAAACTAAATTTGGCTAAAAAGAACACAATTAATCTTTGCTTTTTGATTATGGAATTTAAGAATGCATGCAACTATTTATAGGAAATAGAAGATGTATACCACAATTAATAATTTACTCTTTCGTTATGAATTTGAGAAGATTAATAAACATCATTTATTATGATTTATATTTATTTATAATTAGATTACAATTTTTTTTAACTGGCCGTGTATGGTTGCTGAAAATAAACCATCATCACCAAAAGAGGAAAAACAAAACCAAAAAAAAAAAAAAAAAAAAAAAAAAAAAAAAAAAAAAAAAGCCGTAAGAAGTGGAAAATGTGAATGAATGAAGGTTTGACAGCCACTAACTGTTATTAAATGTAATTTGAATACTAATATGACGTTGTTTTCAGTTTTGTGAAGCCCACGTACTATCATTTATAGATTTTGACAAAGTTAAATCTTTATCTTTATGTTTATGTTTATGTTTATCTTTACTACAATAAAAGTGGTTAACATGAAGAATTATTTTTGGACTATTTTGTCCAAGCTCGAATTATATAATTCTATGTATGTCTCTTATTTAGTTAAGCCAGCCGTTACAATATTTTTACACATCCACTATTATCTTTTTAATTTATTTATATATAATTTATATACATCCACTATTGTTTTCTTAACAAATATAAATGTGTTATGCACATTAATCTTCCTTTTCTATTAAAGTGAAGACGTGAAAGATGAAGTGTTCTTTTTTAAGGGGAAGATGAAGAATTTAAAAAAAAAAATGCAATAGATATTAATCTTTTCAAATTCTATAACAAAAAATTGAATGATTAATTATAGTAGACATTTTCCTTCCATAGTTTCATGGATAGACTCATAGCTAAGCAAAAATAGTTGTTTCATCTTTGTGGTAAATTGATTGATTCAAGGTATATCTCAATCTTATGATTTTTTTTACCTTCATTTATTTAAAATTTCAAAATTTGTTGTTGCATGGTATTGCACTTCCAAATTAAAGCCATGGTAACAAAATACAATTGTTACTTTTCTTTTGTGCCAAATAGATTAAAGTTCGCCAACATGAACATATTTTAGTGGTTAAGGAATCTACTCCTTCCTATGAGGTTGAAAGTTCCAATCTCCCTTACCCCTTACATTTGTTACCCTAAAAAAATAGATTAAAGATGTCTCTCAATGTTATGACCTCTTTTTTTTTTCCGTCAAATTGTTTTCTTTTTGTGTGAAAAGATCATGCTAAGCATGAAACTACATGGTGTCTTTAATTTTTTTTACCAAGATTGATTTGAGGTTTTTACATTTCCTTTTAAACTACATAATCATAATAGTTTATTCAAATTTTGTTTTAATTTTCAATCGTGATTTGGATAAATCTATTGCAAATATATATAAAACATGTTTTCTAAACCAATTGTGTTTCATAATTGTATTTTTTGTTGTAAAATTACAAGAATAATGGAGTATATATTAATAAAAGATTTCAAACTTTTCCAAAACAATTGGAGTTTCAAAGGAAGTGTTATTCATAAAAATTTTGTTAAAAAATATCAAACTATAAAGGAGAACTTAGGTATATTAGAATTTATTGTGGTGAATGAAGAAATACTCATTTACTAAACTAACATCTTATTTAACCATTCAATTTTATTATATTTAATATAATATTTTATTAATTTAAGATTATTATTGATATCAACAAATAAAATTAAAGTTGTAAAAAAGTAATTTAAAATTTTAAAAATTAAAATTAAATTAAAATATAATTGTTACACGTACAACGCACATGAATATTTTCTAGTAGATTAAAGGGACACATTTGAAATTATAAAATGAGAATTGGGATAAAATAATTTAAAAAAGACTCTCCATCTTAGCAGCTTTTAATATGGTAAAGATAAAGATAAAAATTCGAAAACTATTTGCCCTCCTTAACAATAATCTATTTTCAAATAAACCCCCTAAAATCAAAGAAAAAACAGAAACCTCTTCAAAATCGAACAAAAATCAGAAACTTCCATCGTTTTTTAAAATACATTCAACTAAATATATCTTATATATATATTATTTATATACGTTATTGAGTAACATAGAAAAAGGAGTAGTTGAACTAAAAAAAAAAATAATAGAAATAGTTGAATCCCCCTACACCCCCAAAAAGAAATAGTTAAAAAATACATAGAAAAATTTAAATAGTCATCTCTTTTCTTTAAAAAAAAAAAAAAATTAAAAAGGAGGAGGAGGAGGAGAAGAAGAAGAAGAAGAAGCCAGTGAGATCTCAAAATCTAGAATTGCTTCCTTATTTAGTTTCTGATTTCTTTTTTTTTTTTTAAATTCATTATTCTCTCTTCTCAATATTTGATTTTAAAAACAACGTCCATTTTTTTTATCTGATTTAAATTAGACTCTATCCATTCAATATTTGATTTTGAAAAGAAACTACTTCATCCCAAATTTAAATTTTAGAGCATGCCATTTTTTTTTGTGGTTCAAAGTTTTGGCTGAAAATTTGAATCTTGATCAAAGATATTGTATCTTTAACTAGTTAAGCTATGTTCAATTTTTTTTTTTTCCACTAAAATAGGGTCCTATACATGCATCATTTAACAATACTTTTTGTTATGTGTGTCGGTCATTAGTCTATTTTTGTAATATTTTAATTGAGTGGTTTAGTTTTGTATTATTTTTTGCTAGTGGTGGTACAAATATGTAAATATTTTTTTCTTCTAAAGAAAGCTTTATGTAAGATGTTGGAAGTCTACGACTAGAGATGTTCTTTTTCTGTAGAAAATTCTCATGTAAATAAAGAATGGGAGAGTGAGTGGGAGAAAAAATTTATTATTGATGATCCGTGTTAAAATAGTTTTTTGTTTCTGATTTATATTTAAAAAAATCATGCTTGTTCACTGACTTCTATCTCCATTCAATTTTTTTTAAAATCATAGTTAAAATTTAAAAACCATTGTTTTTTTTAAAAAAAATCAAAAACATATAAGTGATTGCAGATCTTTATACAAGTGAATAATCTTCAGCTTGATTTTCCAAAACTTTATTCAATCGGTCTTCTGATTTATACTTAATCAGAGCCGTTCACGTTAAGTTACGTGTTATGTAAATGAACGGTCGAGATGGAAGCATATGTGTCGAAGAGACACCCAATTACGCACGAGTCTTCCGTCTTACGACCTGCAACTTTTTTTGCTTCTGAATAGACAAACATCCGTTTCAATGGATTCCCGTCTCTGAACTCCGATTCTCTCTCTCTCTCTCTCTCTCTCTCTCTCTCTCTCTCTCATGGCAAATCAACCATCCTCTTACCCAATTCTCTGCGCCTCCTTCAATCAGGATGCCAGGTTTGTTCTTCTCTTTCTCTGGTATCGATTGGGGGTCTGATCATTCTTTTCAGTTTAGGATCATTCTCTGATAAACTAATTTGATTGAATTATATGTAATCTGGAGGTGTGATTATTAGTGAAGCATATGGAGAGGTGTATTGGAAAATTGAGCAGTGTTTTTATGTTTTTTACATAATTCTGTTTGTCTAGAGTTTTTGTGAACTAGCTGGTGATATTATGTAGGTGTGGATTTGGTATCATTGGAATTCTCTAAATAGGATGGTACTTAGTAACGTTGAATTTAGTGTGTGGGGAAGAAAAACAAAGAGGTTTGAGAGATGTGGTTAACTGAATTTGTGTTTATGTGAAGAGTTTGAGCATGGGTGACTTTGTTCGTTCTGAATTATTCCTATTATTTCAAGTGCCTGCCACACACTTTCAACATAGTAGTAGTATTAGAGCTCAAGCCTTAAATGAGAAAGCAGCAACTTAGCTTTAAGTGCTTCGACTTACCAATGGTAATTTTTTTTTATAACCGGGAGTTGGAGCTTTAAGTGCTTCGACTTACCAATGGTAATTCATATAAAGCCTCCCCCTGATTCACAAGATGCATAAGAAATTGTTGACGGAGGAGGCTATATAGAACTAGAAAATTGAATCAATCTTAACAAGCCTAAGTGAAGCTCTACACCATCTTAGTAAGAAAGATCAAAAGGCTTTCACCTACTTCATCCAACTATTACCAATGCAAATTTTGACAAAATTTCTGTTACTTATACTACCCAAGTAAGTATGATAAACTTTATAGGTTTCTTTTAAAGGTATTATCGAGTTAAGAAAGTTTCCTATAAAATTAAGTGGCAATTGTGAAGTGCTGCTCGTGAAGGAGTTTGAATCAAATTGTATGTATCTGTGAGTGTCAATCGCTTGACCCGACTATATTTGGTTGTCAAGGAAACTCGTAGGATATTAAATTGTAGGTAGGTGGCCACCATAGTTTGAACTCATTCCCTTTATTATTTTTTTTTCTGAACAAGAAACAAAACTTTCCATTGAATAAATGAAAAGGCTTTAACCGCATTCAAAAATCTCCTTTTGCAAAGGGCAAGAGACCGTCAAATGCCAACATAATGATCTCACTAAGAAAACACCAGAAGAATCTAAATATCAAAGACTGAAAAGCACCAACTCCCATTCTAGACCACGTTAAATCATCTGATGAGCCAAAACAACCTAGACAACTCCCACCAAGCTGCTCCAAGCTATTGACCAGAAGAAAATAACAACCAGAAACTCATTTCTTTAAACCCTTCACTTTTTCGTTCCTTCATTGCTTGTTCAACCCTTCTCCCTCTAGTGAATCTGTCTTCTCATCTTTGTGGAAGGTGAAAATTTCAAAGAAAGTTAAATTCTTTGCTTGGTAGGCTATCCGCGGAAGAGCGAACACTTTAGATCGACTTTTGAGGAAATTTCCCTCTTTGATGGGGTCGTATTTGAGTTATTACAGGAGTCCAGAATTTTTCTTTCAAGTCCTACAAGTATGTTGGTCCTTTATGTAGTTGAAGCGTATGTGGAGAAGAAAAACAGAGAAAGTTGAAACTTGAAGGAATTGGTGAACCAAGTTTATATTTTTGTAAAGAGTTCGAAGCCAAGTGACATCAACTGTGTGATGTTGTTTTTACTCCGTTATTTTTCTTGTCTCAATATCCTCTCTTAGTGACCATCCCATGCTTTGAAGAATTAAAAGCAAATAATACTAATAACAACAATAAATAAATAGATAAAGATTTATGATGTTGGTTTGGTTGGAATTGGCAGTTTATTTGCAATAGGCACGAGAGATGGTTTCCGAATATTTGATTCCAACAATGGAAGGCTCTGCTATGAACGAGGTATGTTTTTGAGCTAGACTCTTCATCTTTTTTCCTAATTTTGATTTTGGTAGCTAAGCTGCTTTTATGATGAAACAAATAACAAAAAAAATGAAAAAAGTTTAACAAATTTTTTTTTTTTAAATTCTATTGTGCTATGGATAGAACCCCTTACGCTAAATTTAAAATGACTAGGTTTGCAACATACTCAGACTTGTTACTTGAAGTAGAGTTCTTGCTGGAGCCTTGATTTGTCCAGACAAGTGCCACAATTTTTATTTTTTATTTTATTTTATTTTATAGATTTAGTACAGGGTAAATTTATAGATAACTTCAAAAATTTTGAAGTATACACTTGAAGTATTTGTATGAAATAGTTTTCATGCACAAAATATGTATACAGCCAGATACTAGTTAATGAAGTGTTACTTTTAAGGTATGGAATCAGAAATGTTACATGTTTGTAAAATAATTTAATTCTCGGTATCTTTTTCTCTAAGTTTCACACATACATGTACACATGGGCTCAGTATTTGATTTTATGTTGAGGGAACAACTAATTTGATTTTTTTTTTAACGAGTCGATATCTATTGTCATGAGATTCTTTGTTTGTGCAATCAAGTTCATAATTTTTTATTTAGAAAAGAATGAACTTGGAAGTTTTTATTTGTCGATTTTTTACTTTTTAGTATTTGGAAGCAATGAAGCTCTTGAGTTCACTCTGTGTTTGATCTCGTTCTCTCTTGCTAGCTCTTGGTGCATTCAATATTGTTGAGATGCTGTTTAGCTCTAATCTTGTTGCCATTGTTGGAGCTGGTG
This sequence comes from Trichosanthes truncata, assembly GCA_033996785.1. Classification (NCBI taxonomy): domain Eukaryota; kingdom Viridiplantae; phylum Streptophyta; class Magnoliopsida; order Cucurbitales; family Cucurbitaceae; genus Trichosanthes; species Trichosanthes truncata. The sequence goes on along the minus strand of JAWPNB010000004.1, from coordinate 35,844,944 downwards.
AACAGGTGATTTGGAAGTTAATTACATGCTACAATTCAATATTTATCTATTGTAACATGCAGTATCTCACATTTTATGCATCTGGTTGCTAATTAATGAAAAAATATTTTTCTTTGATTGTCCACAGCCATCTTTATCCCCACGTCGTCTTTGCTTGTTTAATACAATGAGTGGAAATGCTCTTAGAGAACTGAATTTTTTAACTTCAATACTAGCTGTTCGCATGAATAGGAAAAGGTAAAGGAAAAAAAATCTAGCTATTAAGTTGCATTGTTTTAAAAAAATGGTTATGATGTATTATTTGAATATATTTATTATTCTCCTGACAAGAAACACACATTTCTATTATTATATGGTAAATACAGATTTTTATTGTATTTAATATCATATAAATTTGTTTTTATTCTGAAACTGCTGATAGTAACTTGAATAAGCTTGTATCGGAGGCAGCTTGTATGCTAATTTTTAGTCGACATAATTTTATAAATGAACTTAGAGATGAAGCTGGATAGATGGTCTGGATACTGATAATTGATCCATATGTCTCGGATATTTTTGACATTTTCGTTCACATTGGCTATTTTAACTACCTTTCAAATCTAGTATCTACATATCAAGCCTGTTTAGTCCTAGAAACTATCTTTCTATAATTTGATCTAAGGGTATCATATATTTTTGACACTTTGATTATCCTTTTTCTTCTACCATTAGCTATTGAGCAATATCCTGTTATTTCCTTTTTGGTGGCTCCAATTTTCGGGTAGCTTCTGTTTTTGTTTCCCCTCTTTTTGGTTGTACTTGCGTTCTTCTTGATGGAAGTGGCCGAAATATATAAACAAATTACAAATTTGCTATGCAAAATGTCGTTTTGCAATGTTTCTCCACCTGAAGCTAGGTCTTGATGCGACCTGCAGGGTACTTTTAGACTATTTCTTCTAATTGGAAATCCAGTCTCAGTGGTCTATTGTTGACAATAAAAGAACCTATCTTTTAAGTAAAACTAAAACCATCAAACATAATTGATTTGCTAGAAGGAAGTTCGTTTATGGAAATGGTGGCTGCATTAGACCCTTCCTCTTTCAGAGAAGAGGAATTCACGTGTTCATCGAGACCATCAACCAAATGAATTTGACTAGCATCAATAACTTTTATTTTCGAGTGTCAATTATTGTAATAAAATATAATAGAAACTTATAAAATTTTCTTTTTGTATTTTTACCAGTATTTTAAGCTGTACTGACTTAAGATTTGATGGAAAATGCAGACTCGTTGTACTACTGCAAGATAAGACATATATATACGACATAAATAGTCTCACAATCTTGGACACGATAGATACAGTACCAAATTTAAAAGGTCAGGTTGGTATATATTCCTGTATGTACTTGCTATGTCCGGCATAATATGTTCATGCTAGAGAATTTTGTCAAAATTTCTGGCATTTCTTTACATTCCTGTTCTATTCAAGAATTGTCATTTGCTTGTTACAGTGCTTGAACTTGGTAAAGAACATTTAACTCTGTCATGTTTATATTTTTATGGCTCATTACTACCATAAACACAGTTGAACAAAGGCTAGCTTACATGCTTAATAAGTTGGGTTTTGATTCTGATGCGTGAGTATAAAAAATTTGTTAATTGACTGAGGGTTCTTTTCCAAAAATTAAAATTCTTAGGAATCTGTGCATTCTCCCCCAGTTTGGATGGTTGCTTCTTAGCTCTTCCAGCCAGCATCACTAAGGGATCTCTGTTGTTGTACAATGTCATGGAGCTTCAGTTACACTGCGAGGTTTGGGCTTGAACTTTCTTTGTTTTTGGAAAGGAAGAAAAAGATATAGGATACAATCATAAATTGTTCTTTGACATGACCTGAACCTTGGAAATTGCCATGGTTAGTAATGCAAGTTTGTAGATGCTACTGAAATGTGCATCTGTGAAAGGGGGTTAGTGCACACACTCGTTTCAGGAATATTTGGGAACAAGCATCATCTAGCCTGTACTGTCACACTCTTAGCGAGAATTTACATCATTGATGGTTTCAGTTTTTTTACATTTCCTATTGCGTGATTTGGGTTTTATTTATTGACCATGACCTTGCATGGCAATGCAATTTATCTTGGTTAAAATACCATTTTGGTCCACGTACTGGGTTCTGTTCCATTTTGGTCCGTGTACTTTCAAATGTCCAATTTTAGTCCTTGTACTTTCAATAATGCTTAAAATTGGTCCCTACCCTTATTTTGTTGTGATTTTTTCCTAAAAAAAATTAGTCTCTATTAGCTTTTCTCTATAAATTTTGGAAATATGTTTACATTCTGTCTTTTCTTGTCTTAAAATAAAATTATTATTATTATTTAACCAATTTTCTATAAAAATTAACTTCAAACTTATCATAGGGGCCAATTTTAAGCTTTATTGAAAGTATAAAGACTAAAATTGGACATTTGAAAGTACATGGACCAAAATGGAACAAAACTCAAAGTACAAGGACCAAAATGGTATTTTAACCATTTATCTTTTTTAATTGATGATATTCTCTCTTAATCCATTTGTAATTTTAGCTTATTGTTTTGAGGAAATTTAATTGCAGATAGATGCTCATCGTGCACCACTGGCCATAATGGTCCTTTCTTCCAATGGTATGTACATAGCAACAGCATCGGAACAAGGAACTATGATTAGAGTGCATCTGGTATCAGAAGCAACTAAGGTGGAGAATACTATACCATGCCCTCAAAAGTCTCTGTACATTTATATTGGTTATTTACTACCAACCATGTAAGATGCTTTGAATGATTCTTGAAATCATGATCAGAAAATGGGTTCCTACTTTCCTATCCCTTCCAGAACCTTATAGTAAGACTTCGATGGTTTTTGGACTGGTCAGAACAAGTTCAATTATCTGCCAGGGAAATTTATTGGAGCAAAATTGGTTTGAGATTGGCAGAGCATTAAATTTCAAGACTACACCTTTTGATGCATTGAAAATTGTTTGACAACTTACATATTTGTTGATTAGTCGAGCTTATTCATCTTGAAAGCAGTGAACTACTTTTTGTTTTGTTTAGTCTGTCTCTTTGAATCTTTGTTTTCTTTTTTCTTTTTCCTTCATTAGATGTTACCTAACTCAACTTTTTTGGCAGTCATATAGTTTCCGCAGAGGATCATATCCATCAACTATATTTTCCTTGTCCTTTGGGCCATGTTCTCAAGTTCCAGAAATTCTGGTGGCAACTAGTTCCTCTGGTTCTGTTCATGTTTTTCCTCTGGGGTTTGCTATAAACCAAAGGTGACTATTATGCATCTGTTTTTCTCTGTCAGATATCCAGGAAGGAAGGATAAATAATTTTTTTACATAATATTGTACGAATATTTACTCATGCTTGTGGGATTCTTTAATTGGCAATCTTTACGGCTAGGTTTTAGTTATAGGCACATCTGTTCTGCTTCATATTTATTCTGGTTGAACTGTCAATATGCATTATTCATCATGTTCCTGATATTTGTATTTCCTAATCTTTCAAATACTGACACACCTTTGGTTTTTTCTCTATTGCTTCATTCTTTTTTATATTTCATCACAGAACTTTAAGGTTCTTAACAACACATAAATCTTTCAGTCTGTTTGATCTTGCATCCGATAATGAGAGGCTAGATAGATTTCCCCAGCTTTTCTAGGGACTAGAAATTATTGAAAGAGAAAGAAACTGTGATGTCATAGAAAAAAACATTAGTGGAGAGGTTCATTTGTTGAAATGAATTGTTAAGTTATGATAATAATTTTCTTGAATTAGCAGAAATTTGACTCCAGAAAGTTAATGAGGTTTGGGAGGGGTTATGTCAACTAAGAAATGTAAATATGAGCACACTGCGATCAAGGTGTACTCAAAATATATAATTTTATTTTAAACACTTGTCACGAATTTCGTACATCCATGAGATTTTCGACTGTGGGTTGGTCTCTCTTCTTTTGTTTTGTTACTTTATTGTTTTATTTTCTTTTTAGTTGCTTTTCTTATGCAGACCTCTAGTGTGATTAGTATTTAATATTTTTTAGTTTTAAAAAATCGTCTACTATAATGCATCTCGGCATGTACATCACGTGTTTTAGACATCCTCATCATGTGGGGTGTTCAGAGCATGTCTGTGTTTCATCTCAGCATTACCCTAAAGTAATTCAAAACCCTCAAAATTTTCCAATACCAAAATCTTCCCTTCTTTCTTGCTGTAAGCTCTACATGGTATGGCATAAACATGGAAGTGGTTCAGTCTCTTTCATCTTTTTTTAGCAATAAATTTTTTGCTATGGAGATTTCAGTGGTGATCTGATTGTCCCTCTGCTGATTAGCTTGATCTTATCTGGTTCCTTTTACCTCAGAAGCAGCAGAAGGTCAGGTGGCTTTCTTGGATCGATAATGCCCGACTCCATCAGTGATGCACTGGATCCAGCGAATCATCACATAGTTCATAATGCTGCACCAGCAGGAATCAAAAGGTATGACATGTTTATTGAGATAATATTTTCTAATATCTAACACCCCCCCCCCCCCCCCCAAAAAAAAAAATAATAATAAAAAAATAAAATAAAGAAGAAGAGTGAAGTTGATCCACGAGTTTTTTGATTGTTTAAGCTCATTCAAAATCTTTTTTGACACGGCATATGCAACTTTCTTTTAGAGTATCATCCTAGTTTGTCGAAGATTCTAAGTTTTTGATAAAAAATTTCCAAGTTGAGGTTCTTTGCTATCAAGTTTATGAAGTGTTGTTTGCAGCTATGCAGTGATACGCAAAGTTGACAAGGTTGGCGACACTTCAAGTTCTGAAATTGTAGCTTGCAGGTGAGTTTATAATTTTACCTCTCTGACACCTTCTGATAGGAAATACCACAGGTTCTTTTCAAACTTGGCACTAATGACTAACCTATTAAGAAATCCTAAATAGGAGACTGGAAATAACTAAATCCCATGTAACATAAACTGGATGAAGTGTCGCCCAACCCAATATATTAAATTTCTGTCGACATGTCGACATTTCCATGGATAGGTGGACACCTACCATCCTTAAAAAGAAGAATGCCTTTTTTGTGAAATGCCAACCAATATGCATGTAGGTAGTTTCCATGAAATGAACTTCTTACTCTGCATCACAGAAACTTTAGACTTCTTGATTGTTTACAAACATCGTTTCTGGTCTTTTAAATGAAACTATATTTCAATTGTGATTAGTTACTTCTAAAAATTAAGGTCATTGAGTATTTGGAATCATGATTCATGAGTGTATGTGATTTTTGAAGGACTGCAGAAACAAACTAAGTGATGTAAATATCTTCTTGAAAATCGTTGTTTGTCTAGGAATAAGTTCTTTTTCATTTGATTTTGGATTTTGATACAGGGCTACGTTAGCAATCATAACCTACAATGGTTACTTCCAGGAATACAACATAAGTCTCAATAACCAGAACGAGTTCTCGAGAAGTTTAGACCGTGAATTCAATCTTATGACTGCGATCTCCGACAACGATGTTCGGTTATGAGTTTGTTTGCTTCATGGAAACCAAGAGAGTTCATTTAGGTTGTCCATTAAGACAACAAATGTCACCATTGCTGGTGAGAGCTTCCAGTCAACCAACCTATTGATGAAACAAAAGCTCCCTCACTTTTATTTTCTGGTACAAAGGTCGGCGTAGGTAATAGTTTTTACAAAATTCCGTAAATAGAAAAGAAAATACAACCGTAGAATTCGGGGAGTTTGTTAATTATAGTGGTTTTTTTTAGTTCAACATCTGGGGTGGGGATTCGAATTTCTAATCTCTTAATCGAAGTATATATCTTAATCAATTAAGTTGTACTGAGATTGGCTATTAATTATAGTGGATACTCGATAGTCATGATATGAAGTATGTAAATTAAAATGAAATGTACCCTATTATTTCTCTAAGTTATGGATTCTTTTTGTTCTTCTTCTTTCACCATTTCCTCTTTAAATGACTCATTTGTGGTTCTTCCACCATTTCCTCTATAAATGACTCATTTGTGATGTCACTCCTTATTCTAGTCATGTTGAATTGAAGATAATCATATTTTGTATTTTGATTTTAATTCAATAAGATTCTATTTAAAATCATTGTTTATAAATTGTCATATGCTTGGAGATTTTTTTTTTTGACAAATTGTATAAAGAACCCCTAAACTATAATAATGGTTGCAATTTTATCCCTAAACTTTGAATTGTAAAAATTGGATCCTCCAACTATTGTATATGTAAAAATTGAATCATTTTATCAACCATAGTTAAAAAAGCTGAGTTAAAAACTTTGTATTTTTTATTATTTATTTTTTACTTATGGAATATCTCTCTCTCTCCCACTTCTCCCCTTCTCTCTCCCTCTAAAACCCAGATTACATTTTTTTTCTCTCTCTAAAACAACCATCTCCATTTCCCTTTCTCACTCTAAGACCCAGATTCCATTTTCTTTCTCTCTCTAAAACAACCATTTCTATTTCCTTCTTTCTCTTTTGAATCCTAAGTGTGATTGCAAATGGAGATGGTTGTTTTAGAGGGAGAGAGAAATATTACATAAGTAAAAAATAAAAAGTTTCTAACTCAGCTTTTTTAACTATGGTGAATAAAATGACCCAATTTTTACAATAGTAGGGTAGTCCAATTTTTACTATTCAAAGTTTATGGTGAAATTGCAATCATTATTATAGTTTATGGATGGTTTATGCAATTTAAAGTGAAAATGCACACGATATTATATATCTAAACATTCTATTATTTAGGTAGGGTGGGCAAAAGGACTTGATCACTTTTTTAAACACAAATTGAGCCATGGATCTTGGTCTAGCTTGTCATTTGAAGGGGTTTGATTGAGTTAAATCGAGGCTTATGATTATTTTATACTTCTACTAATTCAGTTCGAGTTCTTGAAAATATGTGGGGGAAAAAAATCAATTTATACCTCCATCGAGGTGTTTGTTTTAAATTAATAATTTCATTATTAAAAAAAAAAAAAAAAAAAGCAATCAAATGTATGTTATTTTGGCTTGTTTATCTCTTCAAATTAATACAAAAAATCGTCAAAAGAAGACTCAAAAAGGTGTTTGAAACAATCTGTGAAATTGAATGTCAAAAGTGAAAAAATCATGTTTGATGTAACTCATATGGTGGCTCCATGACCTGAGTCAAACAAATCGTTGGAGCAAGAATCCTTTTGTTGGCAAGAGCAAGAATCCTTTTGTTGGCAAAAACAAGAATAGAACACCATAGTTGGAGTAGTGAGACCTTTAAGGGGCCGTTTGGTTTAAGGTTTTATTGGATGCCCAGGGATAATAGATGCTTGGAAATAAGATGTCTGGGAATAATAAATGCTTAGAAATAAGATGACTGTGTTAGGTTTTCTACATGGAAATGTTATCAGATTTTTATATAAACAAATGATATTTATATTTATTTGATGAAATTAATATATAAATCTTAATGTACAATTCAATTCAATTAATGTACTAACAATAAGTTTAATTGACATGTCGAAAGTTCAAATCTCCATACCCTCAGTTGCGTTGTACTAAAAAACAATATAGTTTAATTAATTATAAGTAATAGATGAAGTAGGCAATAAATATGTTAGGTCAATATTTTGCAAGCTTGTTTGAAGAGAGGTAAGCATCTTTCAACTACAAAAAATATTCAAATAGACAATTACGTTATGTAAATAATGTGCAAATTTATTTTATGAGATTGATCTTATAAATCTTATATAATTTAATAAAACGATAAAAATGAATTTTAAAAAAAAATACAATTTTTTTTAAAAGAGCAATAATTAATTGTAAATTGATCACAAATAACTCATGAATAATTAATTATAATGATTATCCTTACCATAAATTAATAATATTTGTAATTAATTGATTAAATATAATTTTAATTAGTAACTTAATATTTTCATAATATATTTTATAATGGATGTTCATGTTTGTTTTATGAAATTAATCCTAAAAATATTATTTTGGTACATTATTTTATGAACTAATCAAAATTAATTTCAACCAATAGAAATAAATTAATTAATTATAAATATTTTTAATTAAATAATTAATTATAATTATTGAAAATGAATATACATATATATATATACACACACACTAAAAAATAATAAAGAAGAGAGAGAGGAAGAGAGAGAAAGAGAGAGTGTAGGTGGGTATAAAGAAAACCCACTCTTTTTGGAGGGTATAGAAAACATATCCATCATGGGAAAAAGTGATGCATGGGAATAAGTGATACTCATGCCCATGCTTACAAACTTTGTTCCAAACAAGGTGATCTAAAACCCTTATCCATTTCCATCCTTATTTCCCTCCATCCAAACGCCTAAGTGTGATTGAACACTTGCAGCCTTCGTCATGGTGTTTTCAATTAGCGAGCTCATTCCTCATCTTAACCTATTTTTTCAGCATTCACATTGGCATATCTCTTGGTACTTGTGCAATTGACGAATGGCATGACAATGAACATTCGGTAGGAAGTCAAATGTTTAGAATGTATGTGATAGAGAGGATGAAGGTGGAATTGTTCTTACCAATGACGTGTTAAGAGAGTCATGCCATACAATGTGTGATGTTGCATCCGCTAATATTGGCACTTCAATTGTTGATAGATAATGTTTCATTATTTTTGTCACAAAGTAAGGGCATTGTCATTACTTATTACTTTATACGATATAGAAGATCCTTGTTAGCATGTTTATTTCACTACATTTTTTTTAATATAAAATATAAAATGACAACCTTCACATGCACCCGATTTTACTAACAATTCTCTAATAGAATTTGGTGTAACTTTAAATGAAAAAAGTATAGTGTTTTAATTAATAATCATTAGTTTTGTTCAATTGACTTAACGTTCAGGATTTTAATTAACGAAATTTTTTATTTTGAGTTTTAATAAACTCAAATCGCTAAGTTTTGAGATTTAAATTAATTTTTTTTCCCTTAAAAAATATGAAATTATTATACAATTTTTAGGAAAAAAAAAAACAAATTTGACCATAAACTTGTGAGGTTGTTCAATTTAGACCCTAAACTTTCAATTTCATCCAATTGAATCCTAAACTTAAATAAGTTTTGCAATTTTTACCCTTGTTCAAATTCCACTAATTCGCTCACTAATGTTAACAAAAAACAATGTAAAAATCTTTATAAACTCATTAATTTCAGTAAAATAAAGTTTTTGCACAAAAATAAGTTTGTCCAAGGCATAAATTAACTATTAAATAACTTTGCCAAAATGATTAAATTTTAACCCAAAAAAATAGCTCTGATAGCATTTTATTAATTTCATAGTGCACATATGTTTTATAATTTATTGAACGCATAAGAAAAAACTTCGATCTTTTAACGATATTTGAAGCGAAAACTTATTAGATGGTTAAAATTACAGCACTATTTAAAGTTTTAGGTTAAGATTGCAACACTATCTAAGTTTGAGGTAAATTTGATAAAATTGAAAGTTAAGTGTTAAAATTGATACAACTTAACAAATTTAGGGGGTCAAAATTGATTTTTTTTTTCCCTAATTTTTATGTATAAACTATATATAGTTTATTAATTTCTTAATATATAACAAAGGCCAAGCCTCCACGGCAAGAGATTCAAAGCCACAGGCTCGAGTTCACTAGACCTTTGCCACCCGTATTTCCAAGTATCAATATGCAAGTCTTTTTTGCACAATGGAATCCTAAATAGGTCAGAAAATCAAAATAATTCTCAATTTTGAACGAGAATCTTCAACAAGAAAAAGTTAAGTATGAAATTAACTTTTCAAAAGGATAAAAAAAAATATTTTTAGTGAACCATTTTTCAAAATTTTCATAATGTTTAATTAGATCATTAAACATGATTTTGAAAATTAAAAAAACATTAAGAAAATACTTAATTAGCTCTCCCCAATGTGTTTATAGAAGTATTTTCACTCAAAGCACCTTTTTTTTTTCTTTTTCTGCGAAAGTCATCCCAAACTCACCCTAAATCTAAATGTTCGATAAGTAATGACATTACTTTAAAATTCTTTTTTGCATACCTTGAGCAAAATCAAACTATATACTAATCAAATGGTCCTTGCAATTTGAGTGAAATCTTTAGGATCCACCAAGATGATGCATAAAAACTTCCATGGTGTGACTGGCTGATACACTCTTTACTTGCAAGTCAGAGTCCTGTGCTACATAACAAATTCAAATTATAATCTCATATCTTTGGAGGGCAGGGAGAATGGAGACACAAACAAGTTGTGCCACCTCCATGATGATTAATTTCAAAGGAAGAGGAAGCAAATCCAATATGTTAGGTGGCTGAGCTTTAGATAGATTGTCCAAAAATCATGAGATAAACAATTAGAATGGGGAAGCAAAAATGTGTAGAAACAAAATTTAAAAGAGATTTAAACCATTGCTCTGATATCCCTCTCCTAGATTTGTCTCTTCTAAATAAAACCAAAGCTGCAAAAGTTGTGTACCTGTAATGTCAGTTTGAAAGAGGAAACAGGGACTTCTAAATGCTCAGTTGACAGAATGGAGATTACAGTGATATACTTCTGCCCCTTATTCCTGTTATAATTAGTCAGATCAATACACAAACTTCTCACTCAAACTAACTTCAAGTGGTACCTAAAACTTGACTGTGTCTGCAGTCCATCTGCTCGAATTTGCATCTGATAACTTAAGTTGATAGCGCCCAGTTGATTCCGTTTAATTTTGAAGAGAAGATTATCTATTCTTGGTCTTCACAAACTTCACCCTTGATGCTTTCTTCTCCATCTTTTCCCTCTTCTTGCGAGTCTTCTCATCCTCAGGTTCATCCTAAACGACACACGGGTATACGCCTAAGTGAAAAGAGAAGACCGGGCCTTTTTTAAAATACAGAAATCATGTTTGGAGTGGGGTTAGATTACCTCTGAACCTTGCGACAATAATCCCCTAATTAAACCAGAAGATTTGTAAACCCCAAATGCTGGAATCTGCAGAGCAATGAGAAAATGAACATTAAATACTAGTGAAGCATACCTACTTTAACTTGTTGGTCGTAGGGCATATTATTTTGAATTTTTCTATCAGATGCACGAACATTTAGTAATATAGGTAACAATAAAAATAATGTTTTGAGATATAAATAGATGTCAATTAAAGTCATTTCAGAAAGATACACCATTGACATTATTTCACGCCCAAATATCAGGATTAGGCCTAGGCTGTATTTCACTAAATATGTCTAAGTTCAATTTCAAAAGTATTTGGACCTTACCACAAGGTAGGTATACCAAAACTTCCCAGAGAGGATTGACATTATTTGCACAAAGCTTGTAATGTAGATCACATCATGCAAGTAGCTGCAAAAAACAAGACAAGCCATCAACATGTTTCAACTACTTATTAAAATGCTAAGAAACCGTTTATGGATGGAATGCTACACATAGATATGTGTGTGTGTGTGGGGGGGTGGTGTGGGGGGGGGGGGGGGATTTTAACCCGACAACAGTTGGGTCGATCCAACTCTCACTGTGGAAGTGGTAACTGTCCCAGGTGGATCTTCACCCAATGTAAGTGCCGTGAGGCTTCAAAGAACTTGTAGCCATATGAACTTTTTTTTTTTTATAAGAAGCCATATGAACATATAGGTTCACAACTGGTATAGCTTTGAAGTCGATTACTTTATCAGTATTATAAAAAACCAGCTCATTGTTGCTACAATGAGATTTTCCAAGTTGGGATCCCAAAGAAATTACCACATAAATTACCAAATCACATAAGAAACAACATTCAGTTACAGGTCAGTTGGGTCGATCCAACTCTCACTGTGGAAGTGGTAACTGTCCCAGGTGGATCTTCACCCAATGTAAGTGCCGTGAGGCTTCAAAGAACTTGTAGCCATATGAACTTTTTTTTTTTATAAGAAGCCATATGAACATATAGGTTCACAACTGGTATAGCTTTGAAGTCGATTACTTTATCAGTATTATAAAAAACCAGCTCATTGTTGCTACAATGAGATTTTCCAAGTTGGGATCCCAAAGAAATTACCACATAAATTACCAAATCACATAAGAAACAACATTCAGTTACAGGTCAGATGGCCTGGAATGCGGCCCATAGTTAAATTTAGCTTTTTTTTTTACGACCTTACTTGAATAGGATCTGTTCTATAGGTTGGACAACTGTGTCCTTGAGTTCTAAAGTTAAATTTAGCTATTTTTACAACCCTGGCAATTTGTCATCTTAAAAACTAGAATCACCTGATTGAACTGATTTAAACTCAAATATCTATAGTCTCCCAAGTCCCACCAAACTCCAACCACCTTTCAACCAAATGGAAAACCCCCAGAAAACCTCCCAATATTTTGTAAGGTCAAAAACATTAGCATGGATTTATTTGTCAGTTTGATGATCTAACTAACACATCAATTGATCAAAGATCAGTGGTGGACCATTTCCCAAAAAACTTAAACCCAATACCTTTTTAAGCTGCAAGCTTGCTTATATGTTTAAATCCAATTTGAGATTTCCTCAATAAAGAAAAGTCAAAGTTAATCCAGTAAAACAATTGACCAAACAACCATGATATTAATGTACATTGCCTTTGTCGAGAGTTATTAAGCCAATTGCCATGCATACTAAATATCAAATTACAATGCTATAAATGAAAGTCAATCTAAGTAATGAAATCCAGAAGGAAAGGAAATTATATCCAGAGAGTGAACTGAAATAGAATAATATGCTGCAGTTGTAGAACAATGAATCTGATTAGCACATCACTAGTCACTTCCATTTCAAGCATTTAGTACTGAATTTTGGAATGACAACCAGGAAAAACATTAAGAAGACTGAAGACATACCCACAAATTCCACCAGTACTCATATCAAACCCACCATCTAGTAGTTCACCATCATCACCATAGGTTGGGTTTGCCATTTTGGCAAGTTGGTTGTAAGGAATAAAATAAGCTGCGGATGTGACAATCAGACCAATCCAATGTTTCCAAGTGAAACTTGAATGAAAAATCAGCATCCGAACCAAGATATAGATAACCTGCATAAACAATTCAAGTTACATGAAGTAAACAACAAAACAATGAAGTCATACCAGTTCCACTAAGCCACACGGCACTCTAAGGCTTTATGAATCATGGTAACCGTTAAAATAAATGACATGATTAAGTTTCAGGATATGCTCAGAAGGGTGCTTATCCCTTTGACAACTCTTAAGAAAAGATTTAATTATCCTAAACAAGAACTTACAAACCAAAAATAACCTCTAAACTTACTGCATGTAACATAGACAATCTAAACTAATTCTCCCATAGAAAGTACTGAAGATCTTCCTCGACCTTACATTCCTTTCCTATGTTTCTCATGCACATTCGTTGATACCTGCCCAAATTTAATTTGCAGTGGTCTAATTTGGAGAACATGCATTTGGGGACTTTTTCCCAATATAAATAAATAAACAAATAAAAACTGTCTTCAGTATATAATGTTTTTTTTTTTTTTGATATTGATGAGTGTCTGGGCTAGCTTACGTGCACCTCAACAAATCTCACCAGACAACTGTCTGACCCTACTACATTTGGTTGACAGGGAACAGGCAGGACATTAAATCCTAAGTAGGTCCATGGATTGAACTCATTCCCTCTTAATTCTCTAAGGCCCTTTTTGACCACTAGGCCAACGTGATGGTTCTTCGGTATTGAATGTTTACGGTATGAATTTCTTTGTTTCCAACAGAATCAAAGTATTGGAAATCTATCTGATAAATTGAAATTTTCAGTAGATGGACAAAGGACGCAATCGTTTGTTGCTTGTTCATGAAACAAGCACATCATCCATCATCCTAAAATTACTTCCACCTCGAAATTTCAAGTCAATTTTTCTATTAAATGAAAACGAAACGTAAGGTGCAAAGAAAAGAGAATCCGATCGATTTTGATCACTTCAAGACGGAGCTCAAGCAAATCTTATAACAAGTAGACTCAATTATCAACACTAGAACGCAATCGATTGACGCTTGTTTGTGAAAAAAGCACATCATCCTACAGTTACTCCCAGCTCGGAATTCCAAGTCAAATATCCAGAAGTAAAACACATGACGTAAAGGAAAATTCAACCGATTTTGACAACTTCGGGAAGGAACTCCAGAGATCTTCCAACAAGTATGATTATCAACGAGAATACTAAATTACCAACAACAATCATTGACGGATACAACAGAGAACAATAATTGAGAGAAATGATGGAATAGAAATCCGTACGTTGCAGGCAATGATGAGGCGGCGGAGATTGGCCATATGACGAGCGTTCTCTTCCTTGCGCTTCTTTGCACCTTGGTTTGCCATCTATGTCGCTGGATTCCGAAACTGCTTGTGAAATCGCAGCAAAATCCTGGTCAGTTATGGGTCGGTATCTGAAATTCCGGAAGAACCGAAGAGGAAGAAGAAGAATGGCGCTTCTGATTTCACGTGTATTCGGGGATGATCGAATCCGAATCGCTCGAGCAGGACCCTGCGATGTAAAAATAATCGGTTCAATAATAGACTCACCGAACCTAATCTAAGGTTAAATTTAGTCTCATCTAATACGTCTCGGGTCAATGAACATAGCTCAATGGACATATATTTCTTTTTGAAAAAAATATCTAAATTTAAAAAAGGGGTTATTGTACGGATAACCTTTTTTTGCCGTCAAAACGAAATATAACTGGATCTTTCAAAATAATGATGATAACCTTTTGTTGATGTCATACCGAGAGCGAGAGTGACAAAAGCGAGAAAAATAACATCAACTCCCGCTAGCACCACATCACCATCTTAATCCCGTTGTGCGTGAAGGATAAGAAGAACATGGTTGAAATTGTTGGATTTTATAGTAAAATTTGTGGGAAAAAAAAGTGTTGGTTTAAAACATAAAAAATGAATTGATGTTTCATTTATACTGTTGTTACTTGACTTCAATTTCTAAAGTTTCAAAATATAGTTTGAAACATCAAAATGTGTTGATGTTTTTTTTACAAATTTAACTTATGTTTGAATTTTTACAAATAACTACACAATTGAGTTACTTTCAATGTATGTTTCATATTGTTTATATTAATTTTATTTTTGGAGAGTTACTAAGTTGCTAGCCTATAAATAGCAACATGTTTTTGTATCACATTTCATTTTGGAGTATTTCATTCCAATTAAAGAGTTCTTCTCTCCTCTCTTTCTTCTCTTTAATCTTGAGTCAAGTTAAGAGCAAGTATCCAAGAGTTCTGCCAGATCCGGTTAGTTCGAGGTTGTTGTTCTACCAGAGTTAGTCGTTGTATCATGTTGAGACGATCGTCGTAGTCTGCTTGCAACCTGTGCAGAGTGAATAATTGTCTTCATAACAATGCTTTGTAAGCGTGCCTCGACTACTTATTATCTTTTATTCTTGAGTTTTGAAATTATTGTTACATACAGTGTCTGTACTATTATTTCACTGTAATTATTTGTTGCCAATTAAGTTGTAATCAAATTTGCTAGTGTTACTCTGTTCTTATACACAACGTATTATTTCCAACAATCTGAAGAGAATTAACGAATTAATGGTTGCAAGTTCATCCACTAATGGTACTGTTCCTACTATGATGGGATCAACCATCCTCAAAACTCATGCTGAAAGACTAGAGAAATTCAAGGGAGAAAACTTTAAAAGATGGCAACATAAGATGATCTTTTACCTCACCATGCTGAACCTTGCTCACATCTTGAAGGAAGAATGCCCAATTACCCCACCAGGAGCTGTCACTCCTGAAACTGAAGCTACCAAGCAAGCATGGATGCATTCAGACTTCTTATATCGCAATTATATACTTAGTAGTCTTAAAGACACCTTGTATAATTTCTATTGCAATGCCTACAATACTTCAAGGCAATTGTGGGAAGCATTAGACAAAAAGTATAAGTTGGAAGATGCTGGTAATAAGAAATTTATTGTAGGAAAATTCTTAGATTATAAGATGATTGATGCCAAATTGGTAGTCAATCAGATGGAAGAATTAAAAATTATCCTTAGTGATTTGCAAAGTGAAGAATTGGACATTAGTGAATCATTCCAAGTTGTTGTTGTAATTGAGAAGTTGCCTCATTCTTGTAAGGACTTCAAATGCTATGTCAAACACAAGCGAAAGGAATTGTCCATGGAGAATCCTGCTATTAAACTTCTCATAGAAGAGAATAATAGAAAAGGAGACAAAGTTCTATTAGAAGTTGAAGTCAAAGCTCATGTTGCTGAAGCTTCAAGGCATGAACCCAAGAAGCAACAATCCAAGAAGAAAAATGTGAATCTTGGACCAAGGAATGACGTCAACAAGCATATTCATGGAAACTGTTGGGTTTATGGTAAAAGTGGCCATATGGTTGCAACTTGTTGACACAAAAAGGAACAAAGCTCAAACCATCAGGTCAATGTTATAGAAAATGACAATCTAGTTGCTATCATTTCTAAGGTAAATATGGCTTCTGACACCAAAGGTTGGTGGATTGATACTGGTGCTACTAGGCACATTTGTAAGGACAAGTCATTGTTCACCTCATATGAGAAGTTAGATGGTAGCAATAAGCTATACATGGAAAATGCTTCAACTACCTCTGTGGAACGCAAAGGAAAGATCTTGCTAAAATGGACGTTTGGAAAGATATTTACCCTCAATGATGTGTGACATGTGCCAGAGATTCGAAAGAATCTAGTATCGGGAACTCTACTTAATAAGAATTGGTTCAAGCTTTTATTTGAGTCAGATAAATTTATTCTGACAAAAAGGGTATGTATGTGGCAAAAGGTTATCTGAATGATAGCATGTTCAAACTGAATGTATTGGCACAAATGCCTAATAATAACAGCTCTTCTGCTTATATTGTTGAGTTGTGTGATGTATGACATTTTAGGCTGGGGCATGTCAATTATCATTCTTTACATAAAATGGTAAATTTAGGACTATTGCCTAATTTAAACATTGATAATAGACATAAATGGCGAAGTTTGTGTTGAATCAAAGTTTGCTAGAAGGTCATTTTCATCTATGGATAGAAGTAATGAGGTTCTTGATTTAATCCACAATGATGTATGTGACATGAAAAGTACCCCTACAAGAGGCGGTAAGAAGTATTTTGTCACATTCATTGATGATTGTAGTAAATATTGCTATATATGTATATTTATTACATAGTAAAGATGAAACCTTAGATGTTTTTAAAGCATATCAGGCAGAAGTCGAAAATCAACTTTAGAATAAAGTAAAAGTGCTTAGATCATATAGAGGTGGTGAATATGAATCATCATCACTTTATGAATTATATGAAGTTAATGGTATAATCCATCAAACTACAACACCTTATACACCACAAAAAAATGGTGTAACTGAAAGAAAGAATCGAACTTTAAAGGACAAGGTTAATTGCATGTTAAATAGTTTACGTTTACCTCATACCTTGTGGAGGGAGGCTTTGCTTACAACAAATTTTATCATAAACAGAATTCCACATAAGAATACTGATAAGTCGCCTTATGAAGTGTGTAATAGAAAATTACCCTCATATAAAATGTTGAAAATGTGGGGGTGTTTGGCAAAGGTACAAGTTCCTCTACCAAAAAGGACCAAATTGGGACCCAAGACAATTTATTGTGTTTTTATAGGTTATGCAATGCATAGTGCTCTTATAGATTCTTGGTAATTAAATTAAAAATACTTGATATTAACAATAATACTATTATGGAATCTATTAAAGCTAAATTCTTCGAGGATATATTTCCTTTGAAAGAGGAAAGACACGGAAGTAGTGGTGTCAAAAGAAATTATGAAGCTAGCTCTTCGAAAGGTCAAGGTAATCAGAAAATTGAGTCTGAACCTAGAAGAACCAAAAGAACTAAGAAAGTTACTTCCTTTGGACTTGATTTCATAACTTATATGATTGAATGTGAGCCTTAAATTTTTCAATAAGTTGTGTCATCTCCGGATGCACCTTATTGGAAGGAAGCTATCAATAGTGAGATAGAATCCATTTTTCATGACAATACTTAGGTATTGGTTGATTTATTTCTTGGAGGTAAACCTATTGGAAGTAAATGGATTTTTAAAATAAAGCTAAAGGCTGATTGCACTATTGATAAATACTAAGTCCGTTTAGAAGCTAAATGCTTTCATAAAAAAGAAGGGCTAGATTTCTTTGATACTTGTTCTCCAGTGACGAGAATTACATCTATAAGGATGTTAATTGCAATAGCCGCTTTACAATATTTGGAAATACACCAAATGGATGTAAAAACTGCATTTTTAAATGGAGATTTAGATGAAGAAATATATATGGAACAACCTGAAGGGTTTGTTGTAAAGGGACTTGAAGATAAAGTTCGTATACTGGTTAAGTCTTTTTATGGGCTGAAACAAGCACCCAAACAATGGCATGAAAAGTTTGATTACACTATGTTATTGAATGAATTCAAGATAAATGAGTGTGATAAATGTGTCTATGTTAAAATCATAGATCAACATTGTGTCATTATTTGCTTGTATGTGGATGATATGTTGATAATGGGCATAAATAGAAGTGTCATTGACTCAACTAAAAAGATGTTGAAATCCAACTTTGATATGAAAGATCTTGGTCTTGTTGATGTTATACTTGGAATCCGTATAACAATAAATTTAAGTGGATACGTACTTTCTCAATCTCACTATATAGAGAAAGTGTTGAGAAAATTTGATGAATTTGAGAGTAAACCAATCGTTACTCCATTTGATTCAAATTGTAAGTTAAAGAAGAACAATAATGAATGTGTGTCTTCTCTAGAATACTCTAGAGTTGTTGGTAGTTTAATGTACATAATGAATTGTACAAGACTTGATATTGCCTATTCAGTAGAAAGGTTAGCAAGATACACCAGCAATCCTGGGCATGATCATTGGAATGTTTTAGTCAGAGTTCTAAGGTACTTAAAGTACACTCTAGACTATGGATTGCATTACGAGGGATCCATATGTATTGGATGGATTTAGTGATACTAATTGGATTTTTGATAGCATGGAAACTAAATCAACCAGTGGGTATATATTTACCTTAGGTGGAGTAGCTGTATCATGAAAATCTTCAAAACAGACACGTATAGCATGTTCTACTATGGAATCAGAGTTAGCTCTTAATCAAGTTGGAGAAGAAGTTGAATGACTTGGAAACTTTCTTAAAGATATTTCATTATGAGCAAAGCCTATAAGTGCAATATGTATTTAGTGTGACAATTTGGCAACCTCTATGAGGGCCAAGAATAATGTCTATAATGGGAAGTCACGATATATAAGACGTAAACATAATTCGATAAGGCAATTACTCTGTAATGGAATTATTTCCATTGATTATGCGCATTCAAAAGAGAATATTGCAGATCCTTTAATGAAAGGATTATCAAGAGAGCAAGTGACATATACATCGAGGAAAAGGGGACTAAAGTCTATGAAATAAACTATCTGATGGTAACCTAACCTAGTTGACTGGAGATCTCAAAATCTAGGTTCAATAGGCAAACTGGTTGGATAATTTATAGTTGACACACTAATAAACTTATAGCTTTTTTCCATTTCTATGATGTTGTAGAGTGTGTGATTTATTGATGCTAAGGTCATGTTGATATCTTGTTTACAAAAGGAGTAATGACAGAATACTCCTAATCAACATCACCTATGTGAGAGTAGAAGTGTGGTCGCTTCTATGAGGACTTTTAAAATGGCTTATGTTCTCTAAAGCTCTCATAAATTCAGAATTTTGTCCATAACCAAAATGGACACAAACATATAAAACTCAAAGATACTAGATGAGTTATGTGTGATGTCTATTGTTTTAATTTACCAATGAGAAGAATAGTTCTAGAGTTGGTCCCACTATTTCTTCGGTAAGTTTGATGGATATTCACTAAAGAAGGTTCAAGTCCAGAAGACACTTATCTTGAGCATAGCTTATTTTTTTGCTCTCAACGATTTTGTTTTGATTTTCAAACTTTCTTTCGTGTGGGGGATTGTTGGATTTTATAGTAAAATTTGTAAAAGAAAGTGTTGGTTTGAAACATCAAAAATGAGTTAATGTTTCATTTATGTTGTTGTTACTTGACTTGAATCTCAAAAGTTTCAAAATGGTTTGAAACATGAAAATGTCTTGATGTTTCTTTTACAAATTTAACTTTGAAGTTAAATTTGTTGAGTTATGTTTGAATTTTTACAAGTAACTACACAATTGAGTTACTTTTAATGTATGTTTCATATTGTTTATATTAATTTTATTTTTGGAGAGTTACTAAGTTGTTAGCCTATAAAGAACAACTTGTTTCTTCATTTGGTGTATCTCATTCTATTTTGGAGTATTTCATTCCAATTGAAGAGTTATTCTCTCATCTCTTTCTTCTCTTTAATCTTGAGTCAAGTTGAGAGCAAGTATCCAAGAGTTCTGCCATATCCGAATAGTTTGAGGTTGTTGTTCTACCGGAGTTAGTCATTGTATCTTGCTGAGATGATTGCTATAGTCTACTAGCAACCCGTGCAAAGCAAATAATTGTCTTCAAGACAGCGCTTTGTAAGCAAGCATTGACTTTTTATTATTTTTTGTTCTTGAGTTTTGAAATTGTTGTTACAAACAGTGTCTGTACTATTATTTCACTATAATTATTTGTTGCCAGTTAAGTTGTAATCAAATTTGCTAGTGTTACTCAGTTCTTATACACAACATATTATTTTCTAACAGTAAATGGATTCCAGAAAATTGTGGTTGAAAATGGATTCCAAGTTTGATGCCCATGCAAATAGATTCCAGATTTGATACCAACAAGATTTGCGTGATTTGAGATGGGTTGAAAATGGATTCTAGATTTTTTACCCAAATTTAAGGTGGGTTGCCGCCAACATGCGTGAAGGGGAAAAAGAAGGTTGAAAATGGTGTTTGCAAGGTTGAAGATGGATTGAAGATGGTCTCTCGCTCTCGTTGGATTTTATCATAATCTCGCTCTTGATGTCACTTCAGCAGAATATTATCCATCGTTATTTTGAAAGACCTAGTCATATTTCGTTTTAACTAAATTTAAAATTTTAAATAAATAAATAAACCTTTAAAGGGTTTTAAGTCCCTAAGGCCACATTTGGTTCATGATTCGAAAATTCATTTTCAAAAACAAAGAAGTCTGTAGAAAACAAAAACAAAATCTTTATTTTTACTATATCTAAAAACGCATTTCATTCCAATTCAAAAACTTTAAATTTGAATTTAAAATTTGAAAATTGTGTTTGATTGTAAATTTGAAAATACAGGAAAAGATTAATATGTGTTTGGTAAACTCCATAAAAAATCTATTTTTTTTTTAAAAAAAGCTAATATAATATAATTTTTTCTTATCATAGTGAATGAGAATAGTAGAGATAATGGAAAGAGAGATTAGTATGGGAGAAAGAATTTTTTGTTTCTCGAAATACAGACGGTAAAATTTATAAGAATTAGAAAAATTCCTTTTTGACAAGAGAGAAGCAGAAGATAGAAATCTTTTATTGAAAAGGAAGATATGACAAATTTTTAGGATTAATGTTTATACAATGAGCTAAATCAATGGTATAATCAACCATAAATATGTGCAATAACTTTGATATGTTCATCTTTGTTATTTGTTGTTTTGTATAATAAAATAATTTTTATAAAGAATTGATTAAAGATTCACATTGTAGATGGAAGTGAGCTTTTGTATTTTGAAAAAAAAAAAAGGGAAATCATAACGCATTTTTTGTAAAAGGGTATCCTTATTTTCATAATTTTTTAAAACAAAGAAAACAACAATTTGTCATTTTTTAAAACAAGTTATTTTAGGAGGTGATTTCAAAATTTGTTTTTGAAAATAAGTATACCCGATGTGTTTTCATTGTTTTCCTTGTATTTTTTATTGTTGAAAACATAAAAATGAAAACAAATCACAAACTAAACGGGACCTAAACTTTCAATTATGTGTCTAATATGTCATTGAAAGTTTTTTAAAATTCACGAATCTATTGGATACCTTTTAAAGTCCAGTTACCTATTAAGTATTAAACACAGACATGAAAGATGAGAGACTAAGCTTGTAATTTAATATAAATATCTATAAATTTGCTAAAGTTTCAACTCTTATATATATATATATATATATATTAGAGTTGATTTTGTGTCTAATAGGTCATTGATTTATTGGATAATTTTTAGAATTCATGAATTTATTATAAACAGAATTAAAAGGTTAAAATCTTATTAGATACAAATTTTATAAGCTCGTGATTTTTTTAAAAATGTTGAATAGATCCTTCTTAAAGTTTAGAGACTTAGACGTCACATTAAAATTTTAAGGATGTGTAATTTAATAAAAAGATTTTAAGGGAAAGGTTATCACTCCCATTTTATGTTATGTTAATTTTAAGACTAATAATAAGCTTAATTCATACACTTTCATATATATGTACCTTTTTTTTTAAATAATTCATAAATGTTTACCTACCTTGTAAAAGTTTTTAATAGTTGGTTCTGTTGGTAATTACCAAAGATGTCATACTTGGTTAGATCCTTGGTTACCGAGAGATTCCATCTTGCCTCAGTATAGTGATAGGGTGGTTTCTACTGTGGGGAGTATTCTTTATGCCCCAATTGCCGACTTTCTACTTCCGAATGGATCTTGAGTTTGGTTGTGTGTGCTGATTGAGCTTTTACCTCTAAGTAATGCCATTACTCCCTACTTGACACGTGAGGACATGTCGTTGTGGGTCCTAGTGAGACTTGGTCAATTTTCTGTCGCTAGTGCTTGGGAAGCCATTAGACCGAGACATCTGCTAGTTCTTTGGGCTCAACTTCTTTAGTTTGGAGAGAACATCCCTAAACATTCTTTATTGCTTAGTTCCTTGGGCTCGACTTCTTTAGTTCGGGGAGAACAACCCTAAACATTCTTTTATTGCCTGGTTGGCAGTGTGTGATCGGTTACTCACGAGTGACCACCTTCATCGTTGGGATGTTTTTATTCCGACCGATTGCTTACTCTGCTCAGCTTCGGTGGAATCTCGGGACCATATTTTCTTTGATTACTTGTTTAGTCGTGAAGTTTGGGGTAGTGTTCTATCCTGGGAAAGCTCTGCCCATCGTTTTTCTTCTTGGTCTACAGAGTTAGATTGAGTTTTCCAAGAGAGTAGAGGTCGTCGATGTCAGCATCGTGTCTGGAGGTTAGCATGGTATGCTTCCATTTATCACATATGGAGGGAGTGAAATCTTCGCTTGCATGGATCGTCTGCTCAATCTCCACAGTCTATCCTTTGTATCATTCAGGCTTATGTACTTGCTCGTTGTTCTTCTTGGTTGGGAGGGGTCTCATTGCCTCATCCTGGTCTTCTGTGGGTCTTGCTCTCTTAACTTTATCTGATTTCACTTTTTTTTTTCTTCTACCTTGCTTGTTCTGTGATCTATTATTCTTTGTTGTTTGACTTTCTATTTTTGTGTCTTGACCTCATACGATGAGGTCTCCTTTTTTCTCTGAATATATCTACCTTTACACAAAGAAAATAATAATAATAATACTAGGTTATTGAATTTCAAAAGTTACATCTATCTCATTCTTGTCATTTCATGAAATATTTTAAATAAATTTTTAATTAAAGGGTAAAATACACTTTTAGTACTTAGTGTTCAACTTAATTTTTATTTGGTCCCAAAATTTTCAAAACTAACACATTTAGTCCTTGAAATTTAAATTTAGTTTCCATTTGATCATTAAGATTTCAAAAGTGAAATGTTTGAACCTTAAATTTAAATTTGATTTCTAATCGGTCCCTAAAATTTGAAATTGAATTCTAATTGGTCCATAAAGTTTGAAATGGATTTCTAATTGATTCATGAGTATAAAAAATAAAATAAAACATTTAAAAAATAAAATACATATCATCAAAGTGTATTTAGCATATGCTAACTACCAACCACGTCATCATTCTATTAGGTCAATTAAAAATCAAATTCAAACTTTAGAGACCGAACATATCACTTTTGAAACCTCAAAGACCAAATAAAACAAAATCTAAATCCCAATAACCAAAAGTGTTAAAATTCAGGGACCATTAGAAACCAAGTACACATCTAAAGAACTAAAAGTGTATTTTACCCCTAGTTTAACCATTATGCAATACTCTGCTTAAAGATTACATTACACGGTAGAAAGTAAAATATTTTTGAAGTCCGAGGATTAAACAGATACTGAATTAATCTGTCATTTAATACTATTTGACCAATGACGTCACATATTCATTAACCTACTCAATAAGAATTTATCTAATAAATAAGTCCCCAATGCAAAAGAAAAATGTAAAGAAAAAAAACGGTGGTCTCTTAAAACCAAACTTTTTTCAAAAAGAGGCTCTTGCTTTGAAAGTAGAACAGAAACTTTCAGTATATAGCACTTCAACCTTGAACTAAAAAGGAGTAGAGTTCACAATAATAATCATAACGTAACAACAATAAATAAAGTACCATCCACAGGAACACAGCAGCAGTTTGCCATCTGAAAAACCAAGTAAACCATAGCCCAAAATTTAAACACTACCATCAGTTATAATCATTAAACCCGGGAATAAGTAATGCCCAGTACATACAGGTATCTTTTTTCGTATATTGGTCGTAAATACAGATCGAGTAAAGCCAAAACTATCGTTGGAATGAAATTGAATAGGAACCAGAATTTGGATCTTTGACAGCCTTGAAGTTGTCCACGCTCATTCCAAAACGACCCAACAAAGAATTGCCCATGTCTTTCAACTTTCCTGCTCAAACAGAAAACAGCATTTCGAGTTCATGAAAAAGGAACAAACTATCGACCTAGAAGACGAAGTAGACATCCGAACAATGTCCAATGTGTATTCGCTCGCCTAGATTCATATGTTGCACAAAGCAAAAAATATCTTTGCAGATGCACATACAGAAAATTCGCATGTAACTCACTGGCAGAGCCAGGAAAGGGAGCAAGGAGGTAATTGCCCAAAAAATATACATAAAAGAACTAAGATTTTTAAAGTTTTTTCTTGAATTTTTTAAGTTAGAAGGTAAAACTTTGCCCCTCCTAACGGAAACTTTTTTGGTTCTGCCACTGTTCTCTGTTAGTGCATTGCAATATCCATCAAGAAATAATGGTGGCTAAATTTCCAATGGCAGGGGAAGCAAGATATAAAATAAAGAAGAATGAAATATGATACCAAAAAACAGTTTTAAAACATTATAAAGCCTACCAATCATCTCTTCTTTCATCTTTTCTCGTTTTTGTTCAGCTAGTGGTTCAAGGCGACAGATGGCCTTCTTAGCTTGGTCATTTGATGAATCCAATTCCAATATCTTTTTCATATCTGCAAATAACCCCATGTGTTGGTAAATAAAAATTGAGAAAGGGAGATTAGTACAACAGTTCCAGAACATACTGGAAAGATCTAAAGAAAACAACTGCCATCAATATAAGCAAAGCAAGGTTTACCATTAATAGCCTCCTCAAAGTGTTCAAGCTTTTCATGAGCCTCTCCTCTTCTAGACAAAGCTTTGACATATGCAGGGTTCAGTTCAATTGCCTTTGAGCATGCTTTGATCGTGTCATCATATTTTTCCTTAAAAAGATTATGTTCAAGATAATTAGTAAGTGATGCAAACATAAATTATCCTGCTGATGAGAAGACAAAAGATATGTGGAATTAAAGCAAAACCTCACATGAAAGTTCAAGTTTCAATTCATCTTAATTGAAAAAGGGAAGCAATCAGACCAAAACAATGTTTAGTACAAATTAAGTTCAGAAGACAACCATTTTTTTTTTAAACGAAACCAAAGAATGCTAGGTTTTCCCCATATAGAATCTAATCATGATGCACATCTGTTATTTTCCAAATTTGGCTATTCCATCGACGACATTGAAGTGAGGATTGGGAACCTCCAAACTAGGTCAAGGGCTACTAGTATAATTGTATTGAAACCGATATAACAGTTAAAAAACATCAACAACAGTATGCATAATGAACAACCACGTCATTTTTAGTGAGTAAGCTCAATCCATCAGCCAGGACAATAAGTTTAATTATATTGCAAAAATATTTCTACAAGTTCATGCACAAGCAGCAAAATTCAGATGCATACACTAAGAAGTTGAAATATCAAACATACATGCATAATATTTAATGACTGATATGTAAAAGAGAAATTTCAGGCATGTGAATAGATATCAAATTAATCCTCAAGGCCTTCGCTTTCTGAAGGATCATAATTTTCATGTGATGATCCTCGTGACTTCCATTTATTTATATATTTATTTTTAAAGGGTAAGAAACTAATATATTGAAATCATTAATGCCAAGGGTAGAAGAGGCTTCTACTTGAAATTGGGCAAAAGAATTACAAAAGACCTCCCCCAAGCAAAAATCAAAGAGTAATTATAAAAATATTTGTCCAACACCCCCCAAGAGGAAGCAGCTAACAGTATCCTAGAAATAAAAGTAGCTCCTATCTATCCCAATAAAAAAATTTCAACTCCTTTCTAGCCCAAAGAGTAGGCATTAATCAACATAGTCCAGAGAGCCTAGGCGGCCTTGTGTCCGAAAAGATGACCACCTGAAAACTGAAAAATAAATCCTTCACATGGAGAGATGATTTCAAATTTGTACTTTCAGGTCATTTAAAAGCTTCTGTTTCCAGTTTAAAAGAGGTAGGAGGAGAGAGAACTGGTTATGTTTTTTCATTTATGAAAGCAACGTCATATCTCCCAAATCAATCAAGGTCTTCACAAAATTGCACTTGTTTCTACATTTTTATGTTTTAATTCATCAGTATCTTTCTGGATTAGTGATTAGTGAAGCCACTCATAATAGCCTCAAAATTTACAAAAATGGGAGTTGGGACTACGACTAACAAAAGCATCCATGAAGAAATAAAGCGTGCTACCGACAGATCACGTAGATTACTAACATTTGACAAGTAAACCTCTAGTGACATTAGTAAAAACATTAAATATATGGCTATAATGCATAGAAAAATGGAGAAAACTATCTAAACAAGAAAACACACTGCAGTCTTTTTCAATTTAGGATCAAGCAAAGACTTACTAGTTTCAGTAAACACACGCCACGGTTCGAATGGCATATTGACCGTAACTCCACTGTAGAGGGCATGTCCGGAGCAATGTTCAAAGCACGATCATACTCTAATATTGCCTCCTCATATTTCCCTTCTCCAAACAGTTTATTGCCCGCCAACTTTGCATTATTTGCTTCAGCCAAGGCTTTCTGCCAGATATGTAATAGAATGAATTAGATCCATACGACTCAAGAAAAAATGAGCCTAGAAACTTGTAAGCCCGCATAAAGGACGAACATATCATGATAATTAAAGAATTTTAACAGCTTAGATGACCATTTACCAAATATCTCTAGATAAAAGAGACCCATATCTCATAGTTAGAAGGAAAAAAAAAATCTACGATAGAGCTATAAAAGAATTATGTCAGAAGGTCATGTAGCCACTTATATTGTCACAACCAACTGGGAAAATCAAGATCCAAAACAAATCACAAACTGTCAACAGTTCCCTTGGCTCCATCAAATTTTATCCACGACCACAACCTAACATATCCCTACAATCTGAAGTTCTTTCTAGTTAGGTTTTTCTCATTGCACGCGAAAACACAAAATCAACTGCCCGTGATATCATGATCAAAGCGATATGAAGGCTATTCATTTTCATGCATTCATCAATTCTCATTCCAACATTTCAATGTAGAACAAACGTCTCCAGCAGAGTAAATGATCCTAGCGTCGAACATCATTACAGTCCAGGTTAAAAGTTATAGGCAACTTCAAATAAAATTGAAATTGATGAAGGAGAAAAACAATACGCGAACTACTTTACAGTTAAAATGGATAGCAAAGCAAGAAGAATTGAGTCATTAATGTCAACGCCGATAATGCTGATCGCAGAAAGCAAACGAAAACAATCGCGACACCAAAAAAAAAATTAAAAATTAAAAAAAAAAAAAATGCTCAAAGGAGGGAAAAACCTCTTTAATCTCATCTTCACTGGGCGTGGCAATTTGTTCCTCCTCTTCTGGCTGTTGGCCAGGATGCTCTTGACGCTCATCGCCACTATCACCAAGCTCCCCATCGCTGGCAGTCTCGTAGCCATCGGAAGGGTCTTTGCTCGCATTAGATGTTGACGCACCGCCGCTTGAATCCGTCGTCTTATTGGTCGATGCAGAGGCCATCAGAGGATTGGGAACTTCGTTTTCAGTTTCCTCGATTTCTATCCGAACCATTTTCTTCCACGAATCAACAGAATTCAGAAGAGATTTTGAAATGATTTGGTTTCTGAGACTCTGGGTTTTAGGGAGAGAAGAAGAAGAAGGGACTCGCGTGTTTATAAAATTTAAAGAATAACCATTTTGCTTCCAGAAGCCTCTTTATAGATTCTTTTGGGCTTTTGGCTTTGGGCTTTTAGGAGTTTTTTATGGCATATGGGCTGAGTTAGGCCCAATTTTATTTATTTCTTTTTTATTTATGAAAGAATAACATGGAGCTTTGTTGCAATATAATTTAAGAGTGGATTTAAAAATACAATTAATAAATAATTTGCACTTGAGCGTGCCTCAATTGATATTTAGTTGGTCAAGGAATTAATAATATCTGTAAGTTATAGATTTGAATGTCAAACAAGTATAAGTTGATGATTGAGATATTACTACTTCATCTATAAAGTTGTAGGTTCGAATCTTCATCTCCTTATTTGTAATGTAATATTTTTTTTAAAGATTGTATATTTGAATTTCTACCCACCTAAAGATGATAACCAACAACATACCACTAATTTACCTACACATATAAAGTTTTTATTGTTATTATTTTTAGATAAAGTTTTGATGACTTTTAATTTCTTCGAATTGAGACTTTGTTGTCATTTTTGCATTCTTCAACTTTTGTTATGTTCACCTAGCAATTTAAAAGAGAAAAAAACAATGTAAAAGTTTTCAAAGGCTCGCTAGTTTCATCAAAATTAAATTTTATGAAAATAAGCTAGTTAAGCCATGTTAACGAGAAATTATTGGAAGAAGACATTACAATGTTACTAGTAGTTTTATGTCTTTAGACATATGGGAGAGAAAGTATATAAAAAATTTCAAATCTATATCCAGTAGTAAGGCATACATATTTCAAATAACATCCAACAGTTATTAAGAAGCTCATTTAATCGGTAAAAGTTGAAATTCTTAAAAAAAAATCCTTCTAATTAGACACAGAAAAAAACAACAGTCGCATTTTATAGCAATATGGAAAAAAAAAATAGCAAACCTAACACAAGATTAAAAAAAAAAATGCACATATGACACAATTTTAAGCTTGCCCAAATAAAAAGTTTGACGAGTAAAAAAAAATCACCAAAATATCTCAATTCTACATGTCTATCAATAATAAACAACTACCACTATTTTACGTCTATTTTAGTGATAGACATTCAACATTGATAGACACTGAGAGGCACATTATTGTTTGTTTATCAATGTTTCTCGAAAGACATATATCAATGGGCAATAATAATTGTCTATAAGTGTTAGATGTTAGTGAAAATGCCTATAACTAATAGATATTTAATAGTGCTATACAAAATAAATAAATAAAAAGAAATTACATAAAAATGTATAAATACACATGATTTTTTTTTAAAGTTTAAATTACAAGTTTAATCTCTGAACTTTGAAGTTTGTGTTTATTTTATCCCTTAAGTGTCTAATAAGTCCTTAAACTTTCAATTTTGTGTATAATAGATTCCTGACAAATTCAAAATTTTTAAAAATAAATTGGTCTATTAAATATAAATATAAATTTTATGTCTAATAGAACTCTAAAATTTCAATTTTGTGTGTTAGTAGATCTTTGAATTTTAAAATTTCAAAAGTTTAGATCTCGTTTAATAACCATTTAGTTTTTTATTGTTGAAAATTAAGCCTATAAATATTACTTCCACCTATGAGTTTCTATGTTTTTCTATCTACTTTTTTTCTATGTTTTCAAAAATCAAGCCAAATTTTGAAAACTAAAAAAAAATAGTTTTTCAAAAAGTAGTTTTTATTTTTAAAAATTAGTTAGAAACTCAAATGTTTTCTTAAGAAAATAGAAACCATTGTAGAGAAGATGAAAATTATTGTAGACAAATAGTGAGAAAATAAGTATAATTTTTAAAATCTAAAAACAAAAAATTAAAGCCCCGTTTGATAACCATTTGGTTTTTGAAAATTAAGTCTATAAATACTAATTCCACCTATGGTTTTACTTGTTTTGTCATCTACTTTTTACCTATGTTTTCAAAAACTAAGTCATGTTTTGAAAACTAAAAAAAGTAATTTCCAAAAATTTGTTTTTGTTTTTAGAATTTGGCTAAGAATTCAAATATTTTCTTAATGGATATAAAAATTATTGTAGAGAAATTGAGAGAAAACAAGCTTAATTTTTAAAAACAAAAAATTAAAAACTAAATGGTTATCAAACGGGGCCTAAATGATTATCAAATTTAATTTTATTGATTAAATTTATAATTTTAAAAGTTCAGCGATGAAATGGGTAAAAATTTCAAAATTTATAGACTAAATTTATAATTTAACGTAAAAAAAATGTAATATTTACGGACTATTTTGCCGTGAGACATATTTGCGAATATGATAAACCAATTTTACCCCTAATTATAATTTTCAAAAACAAAATAATTGTAAAGGTCAATGGATTTGAGCTCGATTATGTGTTTGGAAATTGGAAATCGGTCTCACTGGTTCTCCTAACCGTCTTCTGCACTCAGCCGGAGCTTCAACTTCATTTCAATCTCAGTCTTCTTCTGAAAATCGCCGCCTTCGTTTATGGCAACTGAAGAAGCTCCTTCCTCCTCGACACCCGTCGACGGCGGCGCTGCTCTTAATCCTCCTCCTTCCACCGACATAGCAGCTTCTGCTTCTTCGGCTATTGATTTTCTCACCCTCTGTCAGCGCCTCAAGGTAACCTCAAATGCTTCCAATTAAACGACTCATTCTCTCGTCCAGATTGTTTGATGCGTCGAAACAACAGATTTGATTATGTTATTTTTTAATCTGAATTAGACAACGAAAAGAACCGGATGGATTCATAGAAGAGTCAAGGATCCGGAATCCATAGCTGATCATATGTATCGAATGGGAATAATGGCGCTCATTAGTTCGGATATTCCGGGTGTCGATAGAGACAAGTTTGCTATTCGTAACCTTTTACTATTCAGCTCTTATGATATGTTTCATTCTTCATTCTTTGTTGTGGTTTTTGGCCCCTTGCACTGGTGAGTGGAAGGTATTTTTATACTATATTTATATATATCTTCAGGTGCATAAAAATGGCAATTGTACATGACATTGCAGAAGGTGATATATATTCTCTTATTCCTTCCTCAATTATTTCACATTTCAATGTCATTTGGACTTAATAAGAGACAGTGATAACATCTTTTATCTAAAGTTAGGTTTGGAACAAGATATATATTTTGATATCGGTGAGTGTTTGGGTCAGCTTGTGTGCACCTCGACTAATCTCACGGGACAACCGACTAATCCTACTACATTTAGTTGCCAGGAAACACGTAGGATATTAAATCTTAAGTAGGTGGCCATTGAGCTCATTCTCTCTAAGTCCTTTATTATTTTCATGACCCTTATTGACTACTAGGCCAACCCATGATGGTTAGTTGGGTTAGAACGATATAGATATTGCTTATATAGTTTGCTAAAATGAACTTCATGTTCTTAGGATCTTAATTTTTCTTTGAACTCCAATTCTGAAGTTTGATAATTTCCCCAAAAGTGTAATACTGAAAGGCTAGATCAATATATAGCCTTGCAAAAGATTAGAAGCTGATCTAGAAAAGTCTTCTGTTGGAATCCAACCATATCTATCTTGAAATGTTGGGACTGCTGTTTGTTATTCAATGAATTTTTTTTCCATGTCTTGCAAATCATTTGAACAGCAATTGTTGGTGACATTACCCCATTTGATGGGGTTTCAAAGTTGGAAAAGAGTAGAAGAGAACAAGAAGCACTAGACCACATGTGCAAATTGCTTGGTGGTGGTTCAAGAGGTATGCCATTTAGGCAATCATTTCTTGAGTTTCAATCCCAGTGGTCAGGATATATTTTTCCTGCATATATCATGGTTTGGCTGTCCACAAGTTTTTTCTTAGCAAAATATGTGTGAAATTTGCAGCCAAGGAAATAGGTGAATTGTGGATGGATTATGAGAATACTAGTTCGCCAGAAGCTAAAATTGTGAAGGATCTTGATAAGGTAAAAGCTAAAATTATCCTTTCACAATAGTTTCATCACTTATGAAATTATTTATAAATATATGAATTCTAAAAATTTAAATGTTAAGATAAATGAATTCTCATTTACCTTAGCTGATTATTATTGGTAGTAGACAATGAAGCTAGCGCATAGCCTATAATGGATAAAAAGTGGCTGGCAGCTGTGGCACTAGTTGGTTGATGAAAATTTGTGTGAAAAAAATGGGGAAGAACGTAGAATAAGATATTTTTAGGTGTCCCATGCAAGCACCGTTGAAATGTATTTAACTGAGTGACCAGGAAGTAAATATGATAGGTGTATTTGAGAATTATGCTTGACAGCGAAGAACTTCTTGTTTGATGCGTATCACGGTTAACCGTTGTTTATTTTTTCATGGTTTTCTTCAGGTGGAGATGATTCTTCAAGCTTTAGAATATGAAAATGGTCAGTCTTCTTTTCCTGGTATCTACTAACACACATTACTTGTTTGACTTATTTCTCAAAAGCAGCTGCTTTCTTTCAAAGCATAATTTTTTTATGATATTTGTTCGGATAAGTAACAGGGCTTCTGCTGAAGTCTTGAAATCCTATTGACAAGAGTCCAGGATTAGATTAGCATGCTCACAAATATTTATCACCTTTTTTTAATGAGAAACTGTAACTTCATTTCATTATAGTATGAAATGTACAAAAAAAAAGGGACAAAAGGTGCTCCAAGTTACAAAAGACAATCCCAATTAGCAAGGAGGGAAGTAAGACTATAATCACAAAAGTATGGAGAAAATTTACACCAAGAGAGGGCAACATATATCAAGTGGTCAAAGAAACAATCGAAATCTTGTGGTAACATATATCAACTGGTAACTTCATTCTGTGTCACAAATATGTATATCATGGAAACGCAGTGATAATTGAAATTTATGGCATTTAAGAAAATCGATTATCTACTGAAAGTTGGTTAACTTAAATTAAGTTCAAGAGGTTGATAGTTTTGTACTCTTCCCGGTCATATTTATAGCCGGTTCATCTCATAAATTGCATCCGTCAAGAATAACAAGAACAAAGGAGAAAGGGCAGGTTTTCTCATTTGTGGAACTATCAAGAATCTTAGCTAAGATCAATAGGAAGTTTTGTCTTGTCATTACTTTGAAACATAATCTAAGCAAGCAACTTATACCTGCACCTGCCAATAAGTTTCTTACCTACCACAATTCAGTAAATGAGTATTATCACAGATAGATCTTGACGGCCTATGCAAAGAATATTTCAGTCTTGTGACGATATTTTTGTTTCTTTCATTCATGTTCTTAAGAATGTCATGTGCTAATATCATAGACAGGTAGTTGATGCCTCTAAACTTTTAATTTGGTTTTACATCATCTTTCGGATGACCCTCTGGTATAACTTTATCTTTATAGCTTCCTACTGGGCCGACCTATTTCTTGGAATTATTAGTTGCCCTAAAACTTTCAATAGGGTTATTTGATCATTTTATTCTTAAATAGCTCGTGTTATGAGAACGTTTTACTAAACTAAATACTACAATTGATCAAGGTAATCAAACTTATTTGTCTGTGTGCAGAGCAAGGAAAGGATTTGGAGGAGTTTTTTCAGTCAACTGCAGGTACATTTATTTCTCTTCTTCTGTCTTTTTACTTGGTGTGTGTTTGGCATTTCTTTTAAAAAAAGAGTGTATTAAAGTGATACACTATTATATAAGTCTTTACGGAAGAAAATCAGTGAAATGCTTTTCTCTAAAAGCATTCTAGTTGCTTTTTATTTATTTTTAGAAACTTCTGAACCACTTTTAATTATCGTAAATTTTTAAAAACACTTTTAGTTGGTCAAAAGTAATACTGTTTGGCATAAAAGCAGTATCTCAATAAAGAGGTGTCAGGAACTAGAATACTTGTTCTTAAATGTGGCAATCCACCATTCACGCGTGTGCATTTTTGTTGGCTTCATATTATCAATCCTGAATAAGATGGTTTGTCTGGAACATGAATTACTTGTTCTTGTCCTGCCATTCTTGTCTGTCTATTCAGTTATTATGATCTAAATATACGATTTAGACCCTAGTGAGCCCAACCGCATTATTAGTCAACGTACTAAGTGTTCTTTTTTTTTTTTTTTGGGACAAAACCAAGTGGCATTTATGTAAACCCCATTATTAGTTAGTTCCCTAAATATGTTGCTTTTTTTTTGTTCTTAAAAAGTAGAAAACTGTATATTTCAAAATTGCTTTTAAAATAGTCCCAGGTTTCTTCGGTTGGTCATTTCTTATTTCTTCTCTTTCTGTGGTGCCAATTGTAGAATACTACTCATTCCACCAATCTTTCACGCAGGAAAGTTTCAGACAGAGCTGGGACGAGCTTGGGCGGCTGAAATAGTATCAAGGAGAAGAAGGGATGTCGATGATGGTGCAACAGCGAAAACTTCAGAGAATTAACATACCAATTCACAGCCAAAAATTGAGGTTACAGTTTGTTTGACAACACATTTAATTTCTTATTTTCAATTTTCTATTCTCATTGATTATTGTAAGCAAAATTGCTAAAACTTCATTGTAAGGAATTTTTTGTTGCTCTCTAGACCTCAAGGACACAGTTGTACAACCTATAGAATAGATCCTGTTCAAGTAAGGTCATTGAAGCATTTTTTTGTTGAATTGCAAGAGACCATGTTTGCTTCATGCTCAACTAATTAAGGCATATATCATTGACCTAGAGGTTAGAGGTTTGAATTCCCTTACCCCCACATATTGTTGAACTCAAAAAAAGATACTACGTGGTGGGTAGGGATTAGAAAATTGGCACATGAGCACAAGTAGAAGAATGTGATACATGTTTCATAGTGTGAGGAGTGAATCTGTTAGATAGGTAGCCGAAGTCAGGATTGAGATTTTTCCTTGGATCGGACGTACCTCCATTATACTTCTATGATCCTTTCTGTGATTCTCTCCTAATTTCTTGCTGTTGAATAAGAAGCAAATTGGAATTGGTTACATTAGATTCTGTTTGGAGCGTGAGTTGAGCTTTGGGTGTGTTTGGCTTCTTAAGCCTAATCCTGTTTGCGGAGGTGGGTTAAAGTTTTTTGGTTGCCATTGTTATGTTTGTAAAACTTTAATGGCCCACCTCGCAGGAGGTTTTTTTTTTTTTTTTTTTTTTTTTAAATCTCTCCATCTGTCTTTTTTTATCTCACATCTTATTTGGGGTGAAGGTTTGCCAAGTTTGGGTTTGCTTGGCAAACTTACGAGTGCTCCCATACAGTTTTTCTAAACTCGGAACTTTCTAAATTTGCTCCTAAAATATAGGTTTCTTAAATCCAAGCTACTTAAACCATAGGCTTAAGATGTTGAATCCACGTCCTAGATGACTCCTAAGTGGTCAAGTTGCTTCATGAGTTGGAGGCATTGTGATAGTTGAGATCTTTTATGGGCTGTTTGAAATGTGAGTTATAATAGTCTGTGGAATACTCTACACCCCAAACATAGACTATTATAACTCAGACTAAATAACTATGCATCATAAACACAGATTATATACTCCACAGACTATTATAACCCACAAAATATTATAACCCTGACTATTATAATTCACTCAGCGTCCCAAACAGCTCCTTAGTGTGTAACATCATTCGAGGTCGAGGAACATTTGTTCATACTTGAGCAAGTTGAGGAATAGTCCCTGAATGGGAGTTTTTGAGCAAACTAAAGTCCTCAATTTTAGTACATGCAAGATACTATGTTCGAATTTGAATATCTAGCAGCAATATTGATGATTTCACCTACAAGAATGCTTAAAATAGCAATATATATATTTTTTCTTAGTCTTTTCTAAGAGAGAGATGAATATTTCTCCGATAGATTGTTAATGTCAACACAACGAATGGAGTTCAAACTTGTAATTGTAGATAGTGGAAGATTTACAATTTCAAGCAAAGAGCTAGAGTTCACATATTGCCAAGAGTCATTTATAATTAAGATAACTATCCATTGATTTGTTCAACTTTCAATTTCAACTTTCAATTTCATTGCATTGTCTTGTCTTTGGCGATAATCTCATTGATTTAGCTTTGTTCTCTTCTCTCTCTAGTTTTTATTTTAAAAATTAAATTCAAATGGTACTTTATTATTATTTTTTTTTATAATTAAAACTATACCTAAAAGGCTATAGCTCCAAATATCAAACTCATTAGCAAATCAGATGGCGCTTGAAACAAAATATAAAGCTACATTTTGTAAAACATGAAAACTTGATATGTATAGTGTACAATTATGTCTATTTTAATTCATGTATTTTTCAAATGTCAATAAATCTTAAAATTAGTCTATACTCTTAGTTTATGATTAACTTTCTTTTAAAAAATAAAAGTTCTATAAGCTTTCAATCTTTAAATTTTGGAAGCATATTCCTTTTGCATCTTTTATGTTTATGAAAATTATTATTAATTATTCTTACCTACAAATTTAAGTTTTTAAGTCTATTAAAGTGATTCCTCACCCTCAAATAATTATTAGTAAGTTTAAATCTCAAATAATTATTAGTAAGTTTAAATCTTATTTTAGTGTACGAACTTTTATATATGTTTTTCTTGTATTGGTGTCTAAACTAACAAATGTTATGTTTTTTTGTCTCTTGATTTTTATATATTGGTTGTCTTCTTGTTGTAAACTTTTATTATATATAAGTCCAATAGATTCTACCAGGGGCGGATCCACGTTGGGGCCACGGGGGCATGTGCCCCCCCTGAGATTATTAGTTTATTATATATTTACATTATCTTCGTAATAACTAAGCAAAAGGCCTTCTGGTTCGTTGGTCAGAGGGGGCACAGTCTTCCTCTAGAATTCCTGAATTCCAGAGTTCGAAACCAGCGGTGTACGTGTGTATGTTTTAATTTAATTCGTTAGAATTCATTTCCTTTTTTTCATTTTTCACATATATGATATACCGCATACACAAATATTTTTAATAAAATATTTTAGAATAATTAATTTCATAAACAAAACGTAATTCTCTTTTAAAAGATTTGTGATAAATACTTCATATTTCATTATATAATCATATATTTAGAGGTTTATTATAATTTTATAATTAATATTACTTAATCTAAATATTTTATATAAATATATTTAAACGTATATTTACATTAATATTAAATGACAAGTTTAGTCATTAAATTTATAAATTTGTGTCTAATATGTCTCTAAACTTTTAATTTTGTGTTTAATAAGTTATTGATTTTTAAAAATGTCTAATGGATTCATGAACTTTCAATTTTGTATCAAATGGATATCATTCACATTCAAACTTTTTAAAAATTATTTGTTCTATTAGATATAAAATTTAATTTTTGTGCCTAATTAAACTTTGAACTATCAATTTTGTATTTAATAAATACATGAATTTTAAAAAATGTTGAATTAGTTGAGGACATATTAAACACAAAATTAAATTTTATGTCTAATAGAACATTTAATTTTTAAAAATTTTGATAAGTAAGAAACTTATTTGATACAAAATTAAAAATTCAAGGATCTATTAAAAAAAAAAAAAAGAAAGTTCAGGAACTTAACAAACAGTTTTAAAGTTCATAGACTATATAGACATAAATCTAAAAGTTCAAAAACTAAACTCATAATTTAATCTTATATTAATTTGTGCCCCCCCTAGCGTAAATTTCTGGATCCGCCACTGGATTCTACTTTATTCTCTTTTGTTCTTGATTTTTTAAAAAAGAAGTTTTCCACATAAGATCTATGAGATATGCTTTTAAATATTTTGAAGTGTAGAAGAGATTGAGTGTTAACATGAGAGTGACATTTGCAAAACAACACAAAGAATAAAGAATTTTTAGAGAGTTAGGTGAAATGTAGGGAATGTGAATTTTTGGTAAATGTCACTTTTTCTTAACCTATAATTGGATGTGATTTTTCTCTAAAATTTTGATAGGTAATTATCAACAAATGAAAAGAGGTGTCTCTTCTAGCCTTCTCTATAATATATTGCCTATATTCTTATAAAAGCATCGACTCCTATTGTCTATATTATATCATTTTCATTTTTTTTTAGAAAATATATTTTTCAATTTAGTCTTAGTCTTTTTAAATTTTTAATCTGAATTTTTATCAATTAAGTCCTTGCTGTTACTAAACTTTAAAAGCATTAACAAAATAATGGCGTTAAAATACATTTTACTTATTAAACTAAAAATACTTCTATATTTAGTGTTTATTAATCACAAATTTGGCCATTAAAACTTTAATAGTTATGTCTATTTAATTCTTATTCTAAAAATTAAAAAGTTTCAATTCCGTCTATGAATTTTGAAGTACAATTCTACTTAATCTATGTTGTTAACACCATTGACTAATACTATCAATCTAAGCATATCTCAATGGATAAAACACTAAATTACCAATTGTTGAACCCAAAAAAAAAAAAAAAAAAAAAAATCTAATTGATGATATGACACACTATAATTAAATCAGTAGAAAATTTTAACAAATTCTAATTTAAAAAAAGAAAACGTTAAATGAATTGATAATATTTTACCTACTTGATTGATTTTGGTGTTCTTAATGACTTCTCTATTATTTACACCAAATTATTAGAATATGACCAAATTAGGGGTAGCTAAAAGATATAACTCACTCATTTGTCACTTTCCTCCAACTTAAAAGAGATTCTCTAACACACACACACACATATATATATAAAAGCTTATAAACTTACTAAATTTAACTATTCAATAATAAGAGTTGTAAAATTCATGTGAATTTTGTAGAACAAATTAATTTATATTAGTTTGATATTTTTATAAAATATTTAATATTAAATATTAATTCAATTTTAAATCAGCTTTATTTTATATCTAAATGTAAAATATAAATATAGCTAACTACATTTGATCGTTTATTAGTGCATAAATTCATTAATTTATTTTTAAATAAAAATAAAAATGTAAAATTAAGAAAATTGATTAGGGGCAAATATGTCATTAGCAGATGCCTTCAACGTGGGAATCTTAAAAACCCATGTTTCAAAAGAGCATCCAAATTTAACTAGATGCCCTCCGAATGAGCATCCTAGGATACCCGGGCATCTTGATATGCCAAGGTATCTTACATTCCTACAAAACAAACGAAGTAATCCAAATGTCCATTCCATGGGAATCTTGGATTACCACGAAACAAACAGCCCCTAAGAGAATGCTCAACATCAACCATCATTAATAATAGTTTGAAAAGAAAAATTACAAACTAAAAAGTCGAAGGGACTTTTCCAATAAAAATATTCCTCCTTCAACTTAAGAGAATGCTCAACATCAACCATCATTAATAAAAGTTTGAAAAGAAAAATTACAAACTAAAAAGTCGAAAGGACTTTTCCGATAAGAACGAAAAATTAAGAATATTTCATTACAAATTTTATATATAAAGAAGAGACACTTAAATTTGATTGTGATTGGTTTAACCAATATTCAATTAGAAAAGGCTAATTGATTCTATTATTTAATAATAACGTAAACTTCAAACTTTTTTTTTCCTTTTTTCTCCATATTATATTAATTGATAAAAATACATTATTTTGTTACAATTGAATGTATCATATTTGACAATACAAATATTTTTTTCTTGTCGATTTGGAAATATTAAGTTTACATTTTGGCCTTTTTTCTTAATTGCAATAAAACAAGCTTAAAAAGCTTGGTTTTCAAAGAAAATGTTATTTTAAATTCCCAAAAATCATTGCGGTTGTTTTAAGTTTTTTAATATGCTTTTCATTTTTTTTTTAATTAGAAAAATTAAAGAAAAAGCTTTTTCCGATTCCCACACGATCTCCACTTATTGGTTTGACAAACAAAAAATATATATAAGGATTAAAAAACACATGAAGTTGTAATTTAAAATATTTTAAAAAAAATCGAGATGAAATGATAGGAAAAAAAGAAACATCAATAAAAAAATCAACCAGAAGATGCCACGTTCGCAAAAAAAAAAACCAAAAGAAAGAAGTGGGGCCCACGCAGGTTTTTTTAACAAACCGGCCAATCACGTTGCCGGTGACAAATTTGTCCTATTACTATTTTTTTCCTTTTTGTTTTTCCTCTATTATAATTTTTAAAACGAGATAAGCATTACATTAGTTTAAAATAAAATAAAAATGAAAAAGAAAAATGAAAAGGGAACATTTTGTTAAAAAAACACGGCATACTGCTTGTCCATTTTCGTTAAAAACCTTTTTGTCTCTCTCTCTATCATTTTCAACTTTAATCAACCAATGAAAATATTCCACGTGTAAATCTAAAAATAGTCATTACAAAAGTGTCGGTGGGTGTAAATGTGTGGTTTGTTTTTTTAATAAAAAAAATTAATAATGTTTTGCTTAATTTAAACTTCTTCTTATTATAAAGAAATTATTAAATATTAAGGCGTGGCAAAACACTCATAATTGAGGTTAAATTTGAAAATAATAAATTATAACAAAAATGATTATTTAAGAAGCTCTCACAATGTATGACTTAGATCACGGAAGGTTCAAATTTTTTAAATCAAATTTATTATTTATTAAGTCTAGTTTTTTAAAAATAGAAAATAAAATTATTTCAAATTAAATGAAAGGATAATGATGAAAATTTTGACATTAATTTTCTCTTTTATGACAAGCCATCTTGATCGTTACTACTTTAAAGAGGGAAATAAAGATTCCTGGTACATATGCTTCCATCTCATAAAAAGCTTTCATACACAATAATAAATAAAGTTTGGATGATGGTGAAAAATTAGCTATTGTTATTATTATTTAAAAATATATATATATATATGGAAATGAGATATCTATTAAAATAAAAGAACGTCGAGGACAATTACTAATTACGTGGATAGAGTATTAATGAGAGAGTATACTATAGTAGTATTAATTTTTTTTCTCTTTGTATTTGCATAGTATTATCATAAATACTCTTGTAACTAAGATGATTGGTAGTAGCGAAAAAAATGAGGAGTAAGATATTAAATAATCTCGAAGAATTAATACGTATTACATATGGATATATAAAAACTCATTTATATAGAGTAAAGAGTTTGAGTCATTGTCAACTTAGACATAACTCAACTAGTTAAAACATTATATTTTTGACCAAAAGTTTAAATGTTCAAATTTCTATTCCACGTGTTGTCGACTATAAAAAAAGTTTTGAGTCCATTGTGTGTGGAAATATAGAAAGAATAGAGTTTTATGAATGATGGATAAGCCAGAACTGAAGAAGACAAAGTCTTTTAATTCAAATGGACCGAAGTCTTCTAATATAAGAGATGACTCATCTAGTTGAAGAAATGGAATTGTTGGAGCTTCTATGGTTAGAGAAAATGACATGTCACAATATTGTTGAAAGTGGTCGTTCTAAGTAGAAGTCACTGACATAATAATTAATAAATTTAGAAAGGAAAAAAAAAAAAGAGATGGATATAAAATTTAAAATTCTATTAAAAATATTAGGTTAGAATACCGTTTGGTCCTTATATTTAGATTTCATTTAATTTTAGTTCTTGTACTTTCAAATGTCTAAATTTAGTTTTTATATTTTTAATAAATCTTAAAATTAGTCCATATTATTCGTTTGAAGTTAATTGTAAAATAAGATACAATGTGAATATATTTTTAAAATTTATAGAATGAATGTTGAGACCATTTTTTTAAAAGTTAACGACAAAATAACAGTAGAGACAAATTTTAACCTTTATTGAAAGTATAAAGACTAAATTTGAATATTTGAAAGTACAAAGACTACGATGAAATGAAATTCAAAGTATAAGTACCAAAATAATATCATGATTGAAATATTATTAAATAAGATTATGATTAATTTAATTTCAATAAAAATGTTAAAATTGGGGGTTTGGAGAAATTTCTGAATTTGGAGGGACGTAAAAATAAATAAAAATGCAAAAAAAAAAAACTAAAATTAATAAAAGGAAAAAAACCCAAATTACCCCGAGAAACTTCAGTGTCGGCAAAGGAAACATAATCTCAAGGCGTGTGGGGACCACTCTGCCAGCTGGAAAAACACCGGATCTGACTGACTGATTAAATTTTCTTTTCCCAGCCGAATCCAACGGCTACCGTACGACTTTTAAGTGGGTCCCACTCCCCAACGTATATTACGGTTCTCCGTCGTCTCACTCTCACCAAAAAAAACTGTCTTCCTTTCTCGTCCCCTTCCCCCCCCCCCCCCCCATCTCTTAGCTGTCTCTTTTTTTATACATATAAATACTGTCTGGGCCCAATTATACCTCTCACCGCCCCCCACGCTCCGTTAACGCGCGTACACTCCACGCTCCAAAAAAACATTTAAAAAAATGGTCACCATTATCAAACTTGAAGAGCTTTCTTTTCCTTTACACAAAAAAAAAAAAAAAAAAAAGTACACAGAGAAGGAAGAAAAAAAAAAAATAGGAAGCTCATTTTCAAATTTCGCTGCCCCTCAAAGCAAAGAATATTCTTCTTTTTTTTCCTTTTTCAAAATTAAAAAAAAAAACCCATCTTTTACTTTCCGCCCCCAGCTCATTCCTAAAAAACTCATATTAGCAAAAAAAAAAAAAAAAAAAGAAAATATATATTTTTTAATTTACAGGTTTGCCGTGGTTATAGCCATAATACGACAAATACCATCTAACGAACTTCTTCAACCCGGTCTGCAAATCCGTCGTCGGTTTATACCCGAGTTCCCTCCGAGCCGAACTAATATTCGCATGTGTAAACGGAACGTCGCCGTTTCCAGGCATTTCCACCACATTCTTCTTCGCCTTCACCTTCAAATGCCTCTCCAATATACTCACCAACGTCGGCACCGTCACCGGTGACGTATTCCCCAAGTTAAATATCCTATACGGTGCCGGTCCGGTTTTCTTCCCACCCGAACCGGTGCTCTTCCCGGAAGTATCCAACGATCCCAAACACCCCTTCACAATATCATCAATGTAAGTGAAATCCCTCGCCAAATCAACCCGGTTCTTCCCACGGAAAACCGTAATCGGCTTCCCCTGCAAAATGTTCCGGGTGAACGAAAAATACGCCATGTCCGGCCGGCCCCATGGTCCGTAAACCGTGAAGAATCTCAAACCGGTTATCGACAAACCGTAGATATGATTATAGGTATGTGTAATTTCCTCCCCGGCTTTCTTCGTGGCCGCGTAGAGACTGGCGGGTCGGTCGGTCCTGTCCGATTCAGAAAACGGAACCTTCTCGTTCAGCCCGTAAACCGAGCTCGACGAAGCCCAAACCACGGCCGGTTGCGGGTTGGCCGATTTGCAAGCCTCGAGGAGCGTGACCAAACCGGCTATGTTGCTGTGGACATACGAACTGGGATTCTCCATGGCGTAACGGACTCCGGCTTGGGCGGCGAGGTGCATGACGTGAGTGAAAACGACGACGTCGAAGAGCTTATCGAGCAATCGGGCGTCGTTCAAATCGCCTTCGACGACGAAGATTCCGTGGTTGGAGAGGAGGGATTTGCGGGCTTTTTTCAACGAAGGGTCATAATAGGAGTTGAAATTGTCGAGGCCAACGACGCCGTCGCCGCGCTTTTTGAGGGCGAGGGAGACGTGGGTTCCGACGAAACCGGCGGCGCCGGTGACGAGGACGGAGAGGGAGGAAGGGCGGTGGGGAAGGGCGGAGTTACGGACTTGTTTCTCCCATTGGATGCCGCCCCAGGAGGCGGATAAGTAGCGGCTGCCGGAGTCGACGAAGGACT
The DNA here is from genome assembly GCA_033996785.1 of Trichosanthes truncata. Classification (NCBI taxonomy): domain Eukaryota; kingdom Viridiplantae; phylum Streptophyta; class Magnoliopsida; order Cucurbitales; family Cucurbitaceae; genus Trichosanthes; species Trichosanthes truncata. Next base: position 35,800,785 of record JAWPNB010000004.1, on the reverse strand, counting down.
GGAAACTCAAATACGACGCCGTTAAAGCGATCAAGAAGAGAGCCCAGAGGAACATGGTGCTGGTGGAGGCGAAGCAGCGGTGGAATTGGCGGTTCATTGGGTGGTTTCTGTCGATCTTGAATTTGCCCGGGGTGGAAGGGAAGAGCTCGTCTTCTAAAGAGGGCATTTTGGTAATTTCAGGGAAGGAAAGAAGAGGAAGGTATTGGGGGAATTTGGGAGTAAGGGATTAAGGATGGGGAGAGATATATAGTGGTAACCCACGTCCGCGTGAATGCGCGTTAAAAAGGACAGCCAGATTGGATGCATTTTTTTTTTTTTTAAATAAATTTAATTTTTCTTTCCTCTGGTGAGAGACAGAGGGGAAATTAAGGAAATTTTATTCGGGAAGGGATGGAATTTAACAAATTACGACTTTTTTTAAAATAAAAAAAAAATGTTTTTCGTATATATTAAAAATGTGGAGTGTGAATTAAAATCTATAATTTTTTAAGGGCAGTAGGGATGTTTTAATTTTTTTTTTAACACAACAAATATAGAAGAATGTAAATTCGAATATTCGATCTAAACGAAAAAAGTACATATCAATTACTATTGAATAAAATTCAACTAGTTAAAGTATATATATATTTAACAAAATATTATTAAACTAGAAAAAATTAACTATTTAGATACCTAATTATGTTTGGGTTAACTTGAATTTTATATATATTAACTAGTAATGAGTTAAATTAAAAATTTAGTCTTCTAAGTTTAATGGTTGTGTTTATTAAGTTTTGAATTTCTTTTAAAAAATTATGTTTTATGAATTTTTACGCTTGTAAACGACGGCATGACATTGTTGTTTTTTTTATCAACGAGATGTGAGGTTGGTAAGATTTTGAACTTTTAACCTCTTGATTTAGGATATATGCCTTAATCAATTGAGTTATGCTCGAGTTGGCAACGTAATATGATTATTAGATAGAAAATTAAAGAAATGCGTGGGTGGGATTTTTTTTTTTTTTTTTTTTTAATGTTTAGTTGTAAAATAAGGGGATGTGGATTTGGACTAAAAATACACAAGGGAAAAGTAGGGATGCTAAGGTAATCGAGAGCTATGATTATGGTAGTAAAAAGTGGATAGTTGGACAAAATAGAGTGAGATAATCTATGAAATAAATTTGAAAGTGACATATTCGGTGTGTTACTTTATTTTGTTCATATTTTATTATGTCATTTTTATGTTAAGTTGTCACATCAATTTTTCTTTTGAGTAATTACGAGGGTGGAGATATAGCCTTCAACGTTTAGGACGATAATTAGCATTTTATCTAATGAACTATGTTCACACTCGTTACAATTTCAAATTAAATAGCTAAATATAAATATTGAATCGACACAACCATTCTAGCGTGGAGAGAGTAGAAGTACTAACATTTTAATTTAACATATTTTATATTTAATTACCAGTAATATGACGTCAGAACATGAAATTTTGTCCAATTTGGAAAAGGCGTCAATTGAAGGGGTCATTTGCAAATATGAGAAATAATAATAACAATAAAAGTAAGAGAAATTTTATTGTATTTTTGGGAAATTGTGGGATGGGCATTTAAAGTAGTTGTTGAAAAGGATAATAACATGGGCGTTGTTCCGATTGGCTGTTTTGTTACCAAAAAAAATTAAAAATAATTATTATAACATTATCACGCACTTCCAGGAAATCGATAATCAAAATTTCTAATTCTTAAAAAAAAAAAAGAAAAAGAAAGTTAATCAAATTACCAACGAATTTCGAGATTAAAGAAAAATGGATATTACCGATAACCGGAAGAAGCGGACGCGACTGAAGGAGAAGATACAAGAGTTGACCGGATGGGACTAAATTTGGAACGACCTAGTACATACCGCGTAGCCGGTGGAATGGGTGATTTACTTTCTCTCTCTGTATTTTCTTTTTTTACTCGCTATTTTTAGAATTCAATGGTTTTCCTTCCTTTTTCAAAAAATACTCCAAAATTTAAAAAAAATTAAAAAAAAAAAGAAACTTTTCTAATATGTGTATTAGTTCATTCATTTTTAACTATTCAAGTCTCATTTGATAACTATTTAGTTTTTAATTTTAAAAAGTTAAACCTATAAATACTACTTTCACTTATAAATTTCTTTGTTTGTTATATATTTTTTATTTATATTTTAAAAAACCAAGCCAAGTTTTGAAAACTAAAAAAAATAGTTTTCAATTTTTTTTTTAAATTTGGCTAAGAATTAAAATGTTTTTTTAAGAAATATGAAACTCATTGTAAAGAATTGAGGAGAAAACAAGCATAATTTTCAAAAACAAAAACCTAATGGTTATCAAATAGGACCTTAGTTTTTAGTTTTTGGTTTTTGAAAATTAAGTCTATAAATACTGTTTCTATCTATAAGTTTATTTGTTTTGCTATCTACTCTATACATATGTTTTCAAAATCCAAGCCAAGTTTTGAAAACAAAAAAAAAATCAAAAACTTGTTTTTATTTTTGGAATTTGGTTAAGAACTCAGATATTTTCTTAATAAAATGAAAATTATTGTAGAGAAATTATGTGAAAACAAACACAAATTTCAAAAACCAAAAACTAAAACCAAATGGATATCAAATGAGGCTGTAAGTTTTCATTTTCAAAATAAAATATGTAGGTTCCGTTTGATGATCATTTCGTTTTTTAAAATCATGTTTGCTTCATCACAATTTCTTTAGTATGGTTTTTTTCTCTCTTAATAAAACATTTGAATTCTTAACCAAATTCCAAAATCAAAAATAAGTTTTTAAGGTCCCGTTTGATAACTATTTGGTTTTTAGTTTTTGGTTTTTGAAAATTAAGCTTGTTTTCTCTCAATTTCTCTACAATGCTTTTCATCTCCCTTAAGGAAGCATTTGAATTCTTAGCTAAATTCTAAAAACAAAAACAAGTTTTTGAAAACTATTTTTTTTAGTTTTCAAAACATGGCTTGGTTTTTGAAACATAGGTTAACAAAACAAGTAAATCCAATGGTGGGAGTAGTATTTATAGGCTTAATTTTCAAAAACCAAAAACTAAAATCAAATGGTTATCAAACGGGGCCTTAATATTTTTTTTCAGTTTTTCAAAACTTGGCTTGGATTTTTGAAAACATTAGTAAAAAGTAGATAACAAACAAATAAATCAGAGGTGGAATTCGTATTTATAAGCTTATTTTTCATAAACTAAAAACTAAAAATTAAGGCTCCGTTTGATAACTATTTAGGTCCCGTTTGATAATAATTTGGACCCCGTTTCATAACCATTTGGTTTTTGGTTTTTGATTTTTGAAAATTAAGTCTATCAATACTACTCCCACCTATGGTTTTACTTATTTTGTCATCTACTTTTTACCTATGTTTTCAAAAACCAAGCCATGTTTTGAAAACTAAAAGAAGTAGTTTTCAAAAGCTTGTTTTTGTTTTTAGAATTTGGCTAATAATTCAAATGCTTTCTTAAGGAAGATGAAAACCATTGTAGAGAAATTGGGAGAAAACAAGTTTAATTTTCAAAAACCAAAAACCAAAAACCAAATGATTATCAAACGGGGCCCAGATTTTTGTTTTTGGTTTTTGAAAATTAAGCCTATAAATACTAGTTCCACCTATGGTTTTCCATGTTTTCTTATCTACTTTTTAGATGTGTTTTCAAAAACCAAGCCAAGTTTTGAAAACTAAAAAAAGTAGTTTTCAAAAACTTGTTTTTGTTTTTAGAATTTGGTTAAGAATTCAAGTGTTTTCTTAAGAAAGATGGAAACCATTGTAAAGAAGATGAAAGTTATTGTAGAGAAATGGTGAGAAAACAAGCACAATTTTCAAAAACTAAAAACCAAAAACTAAGGCCCGTTTGATAACCATTTGGTTTTTGATTTTTAGTTTTTGAAAATTAAGCTTGTTTTCTCTCAATTTCTCTACAATGATTTTCCTCTCCCTTAATGAAGCATTTGAATTCTTAGCCAAATTCTAAAAACAAAAACAAGTTTTTGGAAACTACTTTTTTTAGTTTTCAAAACATGACTTGGTTTTTGAAAACATAGGTAAAAATGAGATAACAAAATAAGTAAATCCATAGGTGGGAGTAGCATTTATAGGCTTAATTTTTAAAAACCAAAAACCAAAAACCAAAAACCAAATGGTTATCAAACGGGACCTAAATGGTTATCAAACGGGACCTTAGTTTTTAGTTTTTGGTTTTTGAAAATTAAGCCTATAATACTACGTCTACCTATGAGTTTCCATGTTTTCTTATCAACTTTTTACATATGTTTTTAAAAATTAAGTCAAGTTTTGAAAACTAAAAAAAGTAGTTTTCAAAAACTTATTTTTGTGTTTTGAAATTTGGTTAGAAACTCAAATGCTCCTTTAAGAAAGATAGAAACCAAGATAGAAACCATGGAAGAGGAAGATGAAAACCATTGTAGAAAATTTGTGGAAAAAACAAGCATAATTTTCAAAAATAAAAAATTAAAAAACAAATGATTATCAAAGAGGCCTAAATGATTATAAAAAAAGACCGTAGCTAATTGCAAATATTTTTTTGGGTCTGGAATACTTGTGTTGTAGTCACTAATTCGTTTGGCTGTGTTGAATGTATTTTTAGTAAAGTTTATATATTTTCATTTAAAAAATATGACATCATAAATACTTTAACTATTGAGTTACGCTTATCATAGCGAGTTTAAACATTTTATTGTTGAGTCTATACACTGTTTGCCATATCAGTTTTGTGATTACATTTGAACAGTTTTATGATTTTATTTTGTTGAATTTTACATAATTTATTAATTGGTTCGTGAATAATTTTTCTAAATGTGACGTGTTTGAAAATTTAAAATTAAAATCAACCAACTAACCTAATTACATGTTAAAAAAATGAAGATATTCCTTTTGCCCTTTTTGCATCGCAAATATCTATTGTAAAAATGCTAACAATTATATTTTACTGTCAAATTATTTAGATAATTTTTCAACAGGTGATTTTAAAAAGAAGTAATTAATTGAGAAAATAAAAAGTAACATTTTTTTAGTCTAATAAATTAAAAGTAACATATATCTATATTTGGGAAGGAAGATTAATATTATTAATATTATTAATATTATTTTATTATAGTTGTGAATTTGAATTGTCTATATTTTTATAAATAATAAGATTATAAATTAAAAATAAAATAAAGAACAACGCAGCAAATAGAGGTGGGTGGGGTCCACAATGTGAAACAAGACAACATGATTATCTGATATATAATAATATATTTATGTTTATTTATTTATATATTTTTATACAAATTCACCATTTATAGATAGAATGGCTGGCAGCTGCAGTTCATGGGAACATGCACTCTCTCTCTTCAGCCTATTCTCTCTCTTTCTCTCTCCTCATTACATGGAACTTGGAAGTTTCTAGGAATTTTCTTTCTCTCATGTTTGTTGAAATGCTCAAAACTTTCCTTTTAAATTCTAATCAATTTATGGAAGAAAACACTGTTTTCCACTCTGATGCATTTTTGTTGACTAAGTTAAAAGGTTATAATTTGGTTAAATTGCCCACAAGGCCCCTGAAGTTTGGGGTATATTTCAATTATTGCTCACACGTTTTGAAAAGTTTCATTTGTTTCGTTGAACTTTAAATTTATTTCAAAGAATAATTTTTCGTTAAAATAAAGGATGAAAATTGATGTGATGTGTAAAAATTAGAAGGCGTATATGATACTATTTACAATTATATAGATAATTAAAATCGTTGTTATAATTTATTTTATCTCAAAAAGATATCGTTAAAATTATTTACATAATCAATATTTACCATCAGTTGTCATATTAATATATGTGAATGATGTCACGTATGTCTTTTAATTTTTACACATTAGTCATTGCGTCAATTTTCATTTTATTTTAATGAAAAAAAATTCTCCAATGGTATTTTTGAAAAAAAATTCAAAATTTAAATGTAAAAATGATAGTTTTCAAAGTCTAAGACATAATTAAAACCTACTCTAAAGTTTAAGGGTAGTTTTTTCTTTTGGTACATGAAATTTCATATTTATTTTAGTTTGGTTTATAAATTTTCAAAATATTTATTTTAATCTTTAGGCTTAAAATGATTATTTTGCTACCTGAATAAAAGTAAGTGTTTAAGTTTTTGGTATATTATATTGCCTACCTAATATTTGCATAAGGTCCAATTCTCATTTTTAACATATATGATTTCAATATATGTTCACGTTCATATATTAATTTGCATATTTAAAGCCACACTATCAAATTTGTTAAAATAAAAATAAAGGTAAAAATCAAAATTGTTATTTTTCTTTAGTTTTGAGACTATAATAGACATTTTTAAAATTTATAAACTAAATGGACATTTTGATGAAAGTTCAAGAACCAAATCAGAACAAACCATACAGTTCTAGGATCGAAACTGAATTTAAACCTAATTTTAACTGATCATAATATTTACTTGCCTCTTTAAAAATGGGAAGTTCAAATCTCTCTAAAATAAAATAAATATATACTGAAATTATTTTGAACATATAGTTCAATTAGTAACTTTTCTTAAATGTTGCATGTTTAAATACCCAAATTTTTATTTGAATGATAATTCTAAAAGAAGGTAACATAATTGTACATGTGGGTTTTTCTCTAATCTAATTTTCTTCCATCATTAATTATTGTCTTTTTACTTTATGATTGAAAATTCTGGATGTTTTTATTCATCAAATTATTTTTTAAAACCTCATTTGATAATAGTCTTTTTTTTATTATTTATATAATTTATTTACTTCAATTCACACCTCCAAAAATATCTTTGAAAGCTTAGGCCCCGTTTGATAACCATTTGATTTTTTATTGTTAGTTTTTGAAAATTGTGCTTGTTTTTTCACCATTTCTCTACAATAGCTTTCATCTTCTCTACAATGGTTTCCATATTTCTTAAGAAAATACTTGAATTCTTAGCCAAATTCCAAAAATAAAAACAAATTTTTGAAAACTATTTTTTTTAGTTTTCAAAACTTGACTTGGTTTTTGAAAACACATCTAAAAAGTAGATAAGAAAACATGGAAAACCATAGGTGAAAGTAGTATTTATAGGCTTAATTTTCAAAAATCAAAAACCAAAAACCAAATGGTTATCAAACGGAGCCTTAATTAGTCAGTTTCAATATAAAAAGCAATCACTTTTAATTTTAAAACTTTAGCTAAAATGGAATAAAATTACTATCAAATAAATTTACCTTTGAAAACATAACGCCAAAAGCAAAATGATTACAAGAAGGACCTTAATGATTTGATTAACATGCTTTAAATCTTTAATAAATACAATTTTTCATAAAGTAAATGGAACCATTCATTGTAATGTTGGATACCTTTTTTAATCCATTATTATTTGTATAGAATGTTTTTTTTTTTTTTTTTTGTTTTTTTCACGTTTGTCTCCCAAATAATTCAATGCAAAGTCAATACCAAGATATATACTTGAGGCCACTTCTCCAAATCAATGGTCCATTTTTAAGTTTATAATCTTGATCAATGTTATTTTTCAAAAAAAAAAATCTTTTAAATTAGTCTATAAATCATCACTTATTCTAACTTAATAATGAAGTAGTGATATTTTTGGCTTTGCACGTGAGGAATGTGTAAAGATCAAATTTGGAGGAGAACCACCTTTGTTTAGAGATAAGCAATACTTTCGAAAAAACTTCAAACCATTTTTGTTGTCCTGAGACTTTTGTTATTAACAAATATATACCTTAATTTCTCTCTATATAAGAACTGCATTTGCATACTTTTGAGTTAGGATAAGAGTTCATCACACATTTTTTGTTTCTTATTTTAAAAATTAAATTTGTTTGCTAATAATATTTTCTTTTAATTCTTTCATTTGTTTTATAACAGTCTTAGAACTTTAGCCAAATTTTAGATAAATAAATTTAAAAAATATATGTTTTAAAAGCAACTTTTAGTTTTTAACATTCAGCATAGATTTTAAAGAAATGGGTAAAAACAAAGTATACAGTATAAAATTATTAGTAAATAAACATAATTTTGGAAAACAAAATCATTATCATATAGAATTCTATTTTATATTAAAAAAATAAATATGATGTGTAACAAAGAATATTAGTATTTTTTTTTTGAAATATTAGTAACAGTTATATAATGTGAATAAAATGACTATTAAATGTAGCTAAAGAGAGAGTCAACTGGTGGCAAGTCTAGAAAGTGGTAATATTCAATTATGTATTTATTTATTCTTTTAGTGGTGTGTGTGGTTGACCTCAATGAAGCATTTACATAATCAATGGTTAGAATTAATATATTTAATTTTCAGTTTACGTAACGAAGTTGATCTTGTGAAAACGTGTGGGCATTAGAAGAAACCTTTTAATAAGAAAAAATATTCAGTCTAGTGTAAGTGCACACTATCAAGCTAGTAGTAAAATTGGAAGTATTCCAGATTATCGATCCCTCAAAAAATGGATACAACAAAATTCAAAAGAATAGCAAAAATTGTTCTCAAAATTACAATTAAGATAACTAAAGTCATCAAAGATTGTGATGGATTTTTGTGGAAAAAGAGAATAACAAAAGGAAGGGATCTAAACACATTCATACCCCTTTGATTGGAATTTGCAGTCTAATTGCAATTGCAATATTCTTTGACTCAACACTTAAGCTTTGTAAATTGGATTCAACACTTATTCGACCTTCTATGAAGAATCTTTAGGAGGCTAAGTGATTAAATCGATATTTCTATGGCTAATATGAACTTAATTAAATCGAAACGCAATCCTAGTGGTCTTGGAGTCTTGTCCTATGTCTAGGGGTCAAAGTTCAAGTTTTATTTCTAAGCTTTTTCCTCCATTGCTTTTGTGAATCTCACTTTCCTCTAACCTTTTCAGTCTTAGATTCATGCTTAAAAAGCAACAATAGTTGATCAATCTAGGTTTACAAAAAACAATTAATCAACGAAAGCAAATAAGTCAATGTGTTAAGCTAAGTTACTTTTGCATTTAAGCTTACATTCTCACCTCTAAGGCATTCGCATACTTGAATCCCTAAAGAAGATTTAGCTCATGTTGAGATGATAAAATAAATAAAATCGAATTGGAAGGAATTTCATAACTTAAAGATGTAAACTAGCAAAAATGATAAATTTAAGGTAAAGCTTAACAGAATGCATGTAACACCCGGCTTAATCAGGGGTGTTAATTTCAAAATTTTGGAATTAAATTTGAAAATTTCTCAAATAAGTATTTTGAGTTGGGATAATTAGAAATTTAGAGTTTAAAAAATGGGCAAAAATGGAATTAAGAAGTTGTTTGAGGACAATTTTGGTTTTGTTTAAAAATAAAAAGAAAAGAGACAAACATCACCTTCTTTTTCATCTTCTTATTCTAATCTCTCTCTCCCTCTCAAAATCTCTTATTATTCTTCTTCTCTCTCTCTCTTTATCGATTCTCCATCTCTTTTCGTAGCAAGCAACCTCCATAGTCGCGCTTGCTGATTTGCACGCCTTAGCTCTGCAGCAAGCCACCGAATATGTCGGTCTTCCTCTAACCGCGCACGCCAGCCCCAACCGCCTGTTTGTGCCAAATCCGTGGTCATTGTCCTCACGCTGCCACCCTGTTCCACACACTGGTCTCTCTCCCTCGTTTTCGTTGTGCGGTCAGTGATAAGAAGGGTGTCTTAGACTTGATTTCTAGCGTGTGTGGCTGCATTTCAGGTGGATAGGGAGTGTGTACTGTGTTCTAGCAAGCTTTTGGCTCCAAACCACATTGTTCTCGTGATCCACACTCCGATCAAACTTAGATTCGATTGCCCACAACTCAATTCACTTGGATTTCAATTACCCATTCCATTTTGGCGCTAGATTCGCGAGTTTGGGGCGGTTAAGTAGACTGTGCAACAAGAATTTGACTTCCATTGGTGAGTTTAAGTTGGCCTTTAAGACTTTTCGAGTTCGATTAAAGATTATAAGCTTCGTTCTAACATATGGTTTCTCTTTGGAGTAGTTTTGAATTGATGAATTGAGATTAAAAAGCGAATTGAGTTAAAAAATTATTTAGGTATTTCTCTAGAACACTTTTGGGTAAGTTTCGTAGGTAACGACTGTCCCTGAGCCTTTTTGAATATGGGTAAAGTTTTAGAGTGAACTCTAATTTTAGTTCTGCTCGTGGACAGGTTTGAATTAAGAAAAATAAGATTCAAGGGCGACCCTTGGGTTAGATGCCAATTGGTAAATCTTCTCCAAGTACTTTCGTGTTGGGCAAAGGACCTCTTTGATAGGAGTTGGTAGTTGGTTCGTGGTTTCCACAGCTAGGTAAGTAGCCTAGTTGGTTAACTCTTTAATGCTTTGGATACAGAGTTCTTGGATTTATATGCATGTTTGATTGAGTGCTTATGAGTATGATTCTTTTTTGTATGTGCTTGAGTATGGTTGACATTAAATGATATGTTTAGTAAATCTCTCAAGTACGAGGCTTACTTTATTGTACCTTAGCATGGGATTAAAGGGGTTTGGTGATTGATTTGAATGGTTTACAATAGGCGTGGTTGCTAGTATAGTATTCGAAGGGTCTCGGCCTTGTGTTTTGCTTCTATAGTTAGCCAAGTTAGAATAACTTGTTAGGCTTGACTATGGAGTGACACTTTGGAAGGCGTGTAGGGCTATGATTGTGGATTCTCTATAAAGTAAGAACGTGTGATAGTGAATTTAAATTAGATGAGCATAACTATTTGAATTATTAAACAAAGTGGTTCGGTAGTGTCTGCTTGAGATGTTTGGATATTGATATGAGTACAGTAGGTTTAAAACACTTGAATTGTTTACCTGAGGCTAGTTTCTTGAGATGTTGGGGGAGTTGGCCGCATGCAAGACACTTGACTTGTTGGATTTACGGGTCAACAAGTAAAACCCCCTAAGAGTATCTAATGTTCCAGGCCATTACCTATGCTCTTTGTGTTAGAATGGTTTAGGACGACTTGACGTACTTAACATGTTATGGTGATGGCTGTTAAGGTACCTAGCGTGACTAGAGGGTTAGGTTTGAAAGCAGCGACTTAGGACAATATGTCACTAGCGTGCGTAGAGGCCATGAATAGGTGGAGGTCTTGTTTAAGATGGTTGATAAGTTTATACACGAGTCTCTACTCGAGATTCACAAATGTTGGTTAGTGGAAAAGTCACGATTAGTGATTTTAGTTGCTTGTTGAGGAGCGGCCAAGAATCCTTTGTTGGTAGATGAACTTAACCGTAAGGCCTTGGTTCAAGTGTGATTCGGGCTTGATTACCTGAACATTTTGGTAGCATGTTTGCTTGAATAAACAAGAGGTGTAGTCGATGAGTGTTTGTTTCGAGTTTGTGCATGAACCATATCTATCTACATGTGTTTGTTATTGTGCTCATGTTTTTTGTTATACTTGAGAGTTATGGGTTGGATTTGTGGAGAGATTAATAACCTGTTGAGCGCCTAGGAGTGGCGATATACCTTTTGGTGTTCTAATTATGTTGCGAGTGAGAAGAAGGTCGTTGGTTTGGCATTGAAAGTTACCTTAGAGGTTCCAAAATTCTCCACTTTCATGCAAGAATTTACAAATAGTCATGCAATTAAGTTCTATCCTAAACAAGACTTTTTCAAGCACAAATTCAGACCAATAAAACAAATAATCCGTGATCAAGAGATTATAAGCATTAAATACATAAAAGCATGAATGAAACGAAAGCATTCAATTAAGATATTTAATCAATTAAAACCTCAAATGTAATAGAAATTAATTCAATTCATATAAAAATCCCAAGTATTAGGAACAAAGATACTTAAATTCATACAATTAAATCTTTAAGTTCCCAATTTACAGTCACAAAATAGAAACTAAAACTAAAGGAAAATGAAGAAATTAGCAAATGATGGTCGATCCCGCGTTCCTGTCGTGATCTCCACGTTCCTCGAGCTTCGGATCTTAAAAAATGCTCCACAAACGCTCTCAATTACTCTCTAAACCCTCACTTTTAGCTTGAAATCGAGATTAGGGTTGAAACTCTCGGATTGGCCTCCCAAAATGGCGCAAAAAATAATGTTTATATAGGAAATCTCAAGGTAGCGTTGAGACGCTACAAGAAAAAATGGGGTGCGCGTGTTTTGAGCAAAAACAACATTTTTGCGTTTTCCGTAGCTTCGAGACTCTCTGGACAGCGTCTCGACACTACCCTGTAGACATCACTGACCATTTTTGCCATATCTCTTCGTTCGGGTGTTCAAATGACCTCTGGTTTGATGCATTGGAACCGTGATTTGATGTAGAATCTCCTGAAATGTGCCTTATGCTCAAATAACATAATTACTCTATTTTAATCTTCAATTAAGCTTCAAAAGGATCCAATATCGACCAAAATACTCTCGAACACTCAATTTTGCTCCTCAAGCCTGGTTTCTACAAAATTAAGAGAAATAGGCATAAAAGCTCACAAAATCATCACAAAACTAGCATAAATAATAGGAAATAAGATAACGTAATTGAAGGAGTTAATATTAAGAAAGCGGAAGCAATTTCGGATCTCGAGCACTCAAAGTACATCAATTTAACCAAACAAAAACATGCTCAAAACTGGAAAAAATCAGAAAGTATGAACACATACCTTTGTAGCTCAAATTCTCCAAATTCTTTGCAAATCTTGGATCACCAACAATACTTGGACCACCACTAGAGTCTTCCCTACTATTCTCAGCCCTTGGAATGGATTGTGGGATCTTTGATTGAGAGAAATTGGGAGAAGAATGAGTAAAGATCTCAATAAAAAAACTAGAGAGTTTTCTACAAAAATCTCTTGTTTTTCTAATCTCTAATCTCCATTGTGTTGCTTCTCTATTTATAGAAACTAATGAAACCTCATTAGGCTTCCCATGGAAGACAACATTTGTCTTCCCATGGAAGACAACATTTGTCTTCCCATGGAAGACAACAATTGTCTTCCCATGGAAGACAACACTTGGTTGGATATATAGGATTAGTCAAGTTTCATTTAAATCAAAATTAAATTAAAAACTTGATTAATTAATTAAACCATTTAATTAATTTAATTATTTAATTTAATATCAAATATTAATTAAATAATTAGACCAATTCCTCTCTTTTATGACCAATCATTTGTACATGAATTCCTATTCACGTATTAAACCGAACAAATATTTAAATCACATTTAAATATGTTCCTCTCTCTTTCTTGTGGTTTAATTCATAATTAAATTATAGTACGTTAAGTATATCGCATATAATTAACGTTTACTCCCAAAACCGAATTTGAACAATTCAAATTCTTTTCTCTCAAAATATTCCAAGGCTTAGTCTGAGCTAGTAAGGGGACCTCATGGACCTACAGATCATGAGCTCCAACGATACAAGATTAACCGGCCAAACTCTTTAGCCTAGCTAATCAACATTCGTTAACCACCGGGACACTCCACTAAAGCCCAGTGGCTGCACTCTCCTCACTGTAGATATATTTCTGTCCACTCGATATAACCATGATTAGTAAGTCGATCCTTCACAGGTCGTTCGTAATTACAGCTGGGTCAAATAAACCGTTTTACCCCTGTAATTACTTCTTGTTCCTTAAGTCCCACTGATCCTCTAATGAACAATTAGTTTGTGGTCCAACCAACAAACCGAATCCCTCTCGGGCCAATGAGAGGGTGGGCCCATTGTTCAAGACCTGGAGTCAGCACTTAAGGGAACAACCTCTCTACTAATCCTTAAAGCAGGTAGGAGTGAATTCCATCTCGCATGACTATGTTCCCAACTATCTATCTGGTCTTATCCCCAAAATGGGAGGCTTATTGAGTCGGCGATCTCGGGCCACTCTCACCCATGCAAATCTAAGGATAATCCCAAATAAACAGGAGTTCATAGCACGCTCAGGATTAAGATCGAGTTACCTAGGTCATCGTATGAATATAGTCAGTTAAAACAGTAAACGGAGTTATAAAGTCTAAGTGACTATTTCGCGGTCTGGTCTTATGCAAACTCATTGCATAGGACGCCCTCACTTGCATGTCTCCACATGAACGATTCAGGATCACATCGTTAGTACTATACAAAGTGGGTCGCGTCCATAGTGTCTCCAGGATAAGGTACCCAGCCCTATCCCTATACTATAGACCGTTCTGGCTATAACTCGAACTTGATCCACTTTTATGCCATACATAAAGTTCAAGTATACATACTATAGCCAAGGGTACTTTGTTCATTGGATTTGGGTTATAGAATACACAATTCACTTTATTCAATAACACATTTACTGAATAAACCTCAATAACATATTTATAGTAAAATAGAATATACATTCAGTTTACAAAACCACGAGTTTTAGGACACAAAACCCAACAGTAATTACATGTTATCAGGGGTTACTTTACTTCATTGTGTTGCACTAGCCAGAGAGGGCAATTCCCCCAAGATTGTAGGTGTGCGGGTTTCTTTCCTTGACTGCATTACTCCTAGGTTACATGACCCGCAAGTATAACATGAGACAATATCAGAGAAGGGTGAGCTTAGGGAAAGGTGAGTAGGCTCTTAATTAACTGAAGTAAATGTTGAGTTTAAATATGAGTAGACGCCTATGAATTAGGGTTAAACTCGTTTGTTTATGGTTTTGAACTTTGGACCCTTAAGTGGGTTACTTACTGAGTATGTTTATACTCACATGTGCTACTTTGCTTGTGATTTTGTAGATGGTTCACAAGCATGAGGTGGGTGATCAAGGCGAGGACTTGACGAAGCTATGGAGACACCACCAAAGTTCCTTTCCCTGTATTAACTTTTAGTTGTGTACCTTGTTTCTTTGTTGTATGGTTGGTCTATAAATCTTAAATTTTCTTTTGATCCTGTTTCGATAGACTTTCTTAGTTCTTGTGTCTGTTGGTTGAACTTAGCATAATTTATCGTAGTCTGGTGGATGTTGAGTATGTTATCTAAAATATAGAAGTGTTGTTTTATCTTTTTCTAGGTTCTTGAAATTATAATATTAAAATATAATATTTTAATTCTGGCAAATATTTACCCTTGGTCTATATAAATAGGACCTTTGGGTTGAGCCATTAGACATAACATATATCTCATCAATAGATAATTAGAGAATTCTCTCTAGACTTCTTCCTCTCCAATCCCTTGTGGATTTTCTTTCAAGAGGCTCTCACAAGTCTTGGTCCTGTGTACGAGTCATAGCTAGGAAGATTTTATGGAGAAGGTAAAAATCCTTCAGAAATATCTCTATATTTACTCCAAGTAAGTTTACTTAATCTTAATTTTTAGTTTAATTTTAAATGAAATCAAAGACGATCCAATGCTTCCGCTGTGGAGTGAAACGTTCATTCCTTCAGGTAATTGATGTTAGTAGGGTCGTTACAATGGAAATGATGGAAAAATTTATTGATTTTATTAATGAATCTTATGACAAAAGAGTGCTCCAAGAATGAAATACAAAACTGAATTAAAGAAAAGAAGAACTAACTGCATTGACTAACTAATAAGTAGGAACGCAATCTAGGAATAACAACAACTAAGATTAAATTCAAATGGAAATAAACATGTTGGACCAAAAATAAATTACACAAAAAAAGTTTCTTCAACAACCTTTCTTTCCCTTTTCTCCAATCGAACTCAATTCAATCTTTTTCAAGATGAATTGAGTATTACCAATCTTAGGTTTTTGTCCAGATTGGACTGAGTATGGAGGAAAAGAGAGGAAGAAACGAAACGGACAGTAAGATGAAGAACAAAGAAATAGCAAAAAAAAGGATTTTCTTCCGTGGATGAAATTTAATTTCTGCCATTGTTTTCCTCCATTTTTTAGCTTTCAAGCATCTAGGGTTTCTTCACACTCCATATACGACTTGATGTATGACATCGTTGCTTGATTTAGGGAAAAATAAATGCCGGAATCTTATTTTTCAAAATTCCCCTTTTTGCTTCTTCTAGATTGCAACTGTAGTTGCAATTGACTTGCAATTTCCCTCTTTAGTTCAAATTGCACAAATAACACGTAATTCAGTCAACTTCTAACATATTTAGCTATTTTCTAATCTTTTTAAGAATTCCCAACATGCTCAGAGGTTTCTTATCAAATTTGTTCTAATTCAATAAATTTTGGAGTTCAAAAAGAGAGAGATACCAGAATAACCTTTATTTGTGAGCTAATTAATTTTGAATGAGAACCGTCAGAAGTCTAAACAAGAATTTTAATATTACTAATAATTTTCATTTTGCATTTAACATTTTAATTGCAACCAAAATGTTGTGTCAAGAGCTTCTAAAGTCCACCCCATGTGATTTGAGGTTGAAATTGAATTATTTTGTTTAGACTAATTTGCAAATAGAACACTTGCATTTTCTTTTATTGAAATAAGAATTAAAATTTCAATTTTGACATTTAAAGTCAAAGTGGTTGGCCAAACCTATTACGAGAAACTTCTACCTCTAGCCATTGAGAGAAAATGTTTGTATTCTCAACAATGACTATTCTAGTTAGTAAACGAACAACAATATTTAAGGGACTGTTTGGGGCACTGAGTGAGTTATAATAATATGGGTTATAATAATCGGTGAAATAATATAATATTGTTTAAAATGCATAGTTGTTTAGTCTAGGATTATAATAGTTTGTGTTTAGGGTGCATAGTACTCTACAAGTTATTATAACATGGGTTATTATAACCCACGCTCCAAACAACCAATGTCAAGAAAAAACAAGGGGAAGGGAGGGGGAAGCTGCGCAAAACTTAATATTAGCAAAAACCGTGTCCAACCCAATCCTATTGAAAATTCAAATTCGTATTTTAGGTGATCAATAATGTATAAAGATGGGAATAGAATTTAACCCAAGCTAAATTTTCATATCTTGACTTCCTCCAACGGAAAGAGCATTTTGACAATTAATACTTGCATTTTAGATTGTTTGTAAATAGTTGTCTTTTTTATATAGGTTAAATTACAAGTTTAGCCTTTTAAGTTTGAATATGATGTCTGAACTTTAAAAATTATCTAATAGGTTCATAAATTTTCAATTTGTATCTAATAGGTTCTTGACATATTCAAAACTTTTAAAAATTAATTATCTATTATATATAAAATTGAATTTTATGTATGAGAAGATCCTTAAACTTTCAATTTTGTGTTCAATAAGTTCGTGAATTTTTACATAATGTAGACACAAAATTGAAAATTCAAGAATTTATTTAACATAAAATTGAAAATTTAATGATCTATTTGACATTTTTTAATGTTCAAGATCCTATGGACACAAGATTAAAAGTTAAGGGACTTAATTATTATACACTTTTTAAAGTTTAGAGACCTAAAAAATACAAACTTAAAAGTTTAGGGACTAAACTTGAATATGTATATTAGTTTCTTATAAAAAAAAAAGACATTTTATCACTAGAGGCAACTTTTTATTAGGAGTATTTATAGGTTGATCAGTTGGGTTAAATTTGGTTGAATTGAATAGAGAGAATTTTTTTAGACCTGACTTTAATGGATTGGATTGCAAAATTTTTCAATTTAAATTACCCTAATTAATTAGATGATGAATCTAACCCTACTCACAATTATGAGATATTTAGGTTTGGTTGGTTTTGGTTATTTGGTTCAAAATTTAGCAAGAAAAATAGCAAAGATGTTAGTCTGTTAAGCATCTATATACTTGTTTTTTAAAACATTGAAATAAGGTTAAGAGCTTAATTTCAATTTTTATTTTATCAAAAGTATACGTCAAGGACTTAATGAAGTATTTTCTAAAAACTATAGAGAGTAAAAAAGAACTTCCAATGAAATGAACCTAAAATTCCTATGTGCACATGTAATTTTAATCATAAGATGGAAAAAGGTTGTTTTTTTTTCTTTTCTTTTCTTTTTTTATTATAATTATTAATAATAAGTTAAAGTTTGTTCTTACTATTAATAATGGTTTAATATATTTGAATCCAACCTAACCTATACAATTTGGTTGGGTTGATTTTTTTTTTTTTTTTTTTTTTTTGATAACGGGATCATCTAATTTTATAGACACCTCTCATTTCAATATTAATGGAAAATTAGCTACTATGGTATGTGTAATGTCCGCACAAGGATGAGGGTAGAACTGTGAGTATTTTTTTCCTTTTTTTCTTTTTTTTTTTAAGCAATATTTTCTAATTTTTTAATATGTCACATTACCTCTTCCATTAATATTCATGAAAAAGATTTGTTTTAATGTGGAGAGCTATAATTTTCTAAACTACTAGGATTTATAATTAATTTATATCAACTTAAACATAGTTCAACTAGTTAAAGCATTATTATATCTTTGACCAAAAGATGAGAGACTTGAATTCTCACTCTACACTGTTGAAACTACAAAAAAAAGATTTATACTTTATAAGTACATGAATAACTAATTTAATGATATCCATCATATAAAAATTTTATATAAAAATAACAAAGTAATTTTATTGCAGTAAGAGTGCATTTACTAAATTGTAATGAATTTGGGTGCAATCGTAACGAGATTGTGGTGCAAACGTAATTGGGATAAATGAGATGTAACGCAGTGGAATTACGATTGATCGTGTTTACTTTACCTACCTCTAGAATTGGAATGAAATAGATATGATTACCATGATACCCTTTTATATTTATAATTAATTAAAATGCAATAACTATGCTACCAAAATTACGATACCCTTCTTCAATTTTATTTACTTATTCAATTTCAAATTTTCTAAAATGATTTTTTGTAACATATCAAACCAAAAATAACGTATAAAAAAATTATAACATATTTTGTTCCGCAAATATTTGTATATCAATATCTATATGGCCTGCCAAAACTCATGCCCAAAATATGGATTATGAGTCGATATCGATCAAAATATGGCTAGACCAAAACTCACACATAAAAAAATATCGATTATTGATTTCGATATTGTTACCGATCAAAATATGTCTAGCCAAAACTTATTGATATCGATCAAAATATGTGTGGCCAAAACTCACGTATAAAAAATATTGATTATTGATCAAAATATGGCTGTTGGGTTTTATGTCCTAAAACTCGTGGTTTTGTAAATTGAATGTATATTCTATTTTACTATAAAGATGTTATTGAGGTTTATTCAGTAAATATGTTATTGAATAAAGTGAATTGTGTATTCTATAACCCAAATCCAATGAACAAAGTACCCTTGGCTATAGTATGTATACTTGAACTTTATGTATGGCATAAAAGTGGATCAAGTTCGAGTTATAGCCAGAACGGTCTATAGTATAGGGATAGGGCTGGGTACCTTATCCTGGAGACACTATGGACGCGACCCACTTTGTATAGTACTAACGATGTGATCCTGAATCGTTCATGTGGAGACATGCAAGTGAGGGCGTCCTATGCAATGAGTTTGCATAAGACCAGACCGCGAAATAGTCACTTAGACTTTATAACTCCGTTTACTGTTTTAACTGACTATATTCATACGATGACCTAGGTAACTCAATCTTAATCCTGAGCGTGCTATGAACTCCTGTTTATTCGGGATTATCCTTAGATTTGCATGGGTGAGAGTGGCCCGAGATCGCCAACTCAATAAGCCTCCCATTTTGGGGATAAGACCGAATAGATAGTTGGGAACATAGTCATGCGAGATGGAATTCACTCCTACCTGCTTTAAGGATTAGTAGAGAGGTTGTTCCCTTAAGTGCTGACTCCGGGTCTTGAACAATGGGTCCACCCTCTCGTTGGCCCGAGAGGGATTCGGTTTGTTGGTTGGACCACAAACCAATTGTTCATTAGAGGATCAGTGGGACTTAAGGAACAAGAAGTAATTACAGGGGTAAAACGGTTTATTTGACCCAGCTGTAATTACGAACGACCTGTGAAGGATCGACTTACTAATTATGGTTATATCGAGTGGACAGAAATATATCTACAGTGAGGAGAATGCAGCCACTGGGCTTTAGTGGAGTGTCCCGGTGGTTAACGAATGTTGATTAGCTAGGCTAAAGAGTTTGGCCGGTTAATCTCGTATCGTTGGAGCTCATGATCTGTAGGTCCATTAGGTCCCCTTACTAGCTCAGACTAAGCCTTGGAATAATTTGAGAGAAAAGAATTTGAATTGTTCAAATTCGGTTTTGGGAGTAAACGTTAATTATATGCGATATACTTAACGTACTATAATTTAATTATGAATTAAAACCATAAGAAAGAGAGAGGAACATATTTAAATGTGATTTAAATATTTGTTCGGTTTAATACGTGAATAGGGATTCATGTACAAACGATTGGTTATAAAAGAGAGGGATTGGTCTAATTATTTAATTAATATTTGATATTAAATTAAATAATTAAATTAATTAAATGGTTTAATTAATTAATCAAGTTTTTAAATTAATTTTGATTTAAATGAAACTTGACTAATCCTATATATCCAACCTAGTGTTGTCTTCTATGGGAAGACAAGTGTTGTCTTCCATGGGAAGACAAGTGTTGTCTTCCATGGGAAGACAAGTGTTGTCTTCCATGGGAAGACAAATGTTGTCTTCCATAGGAAGCCTAATGAGGTTTCATTAGTGCCTATAAATGGGATGAAACACAAAAGGATTGAAAGAATATTCTTTGATAGTTTTTTTTTTTAAACTATCTTGAGCTCTCTTCCTTTCTCTCTAAAAATTCTCTTAACAAAGGATCCCACAATCCATTCCAAGGGCTGAGAATAGTAGGGAAGACTCTAGTGGTGGTCCAAGTATTGTTGGTGATCCAAGATTTGCAAAGAATTTGGAGAATTTGAGCTACAAAGGTATGTGTTCATACTTTCTGGTTTTTTCCAGTTTAGAGCATGTTTTTGTTTGGTTAAATTGATGTACTTTGAGTGCTCGAGATCCGAAATTGCTTCCGCTTTCTTAATATTAACTCCTTCAATGGCATGGCCAAAATCCACACATAAAAAAATAAATATCGATTATCGATCTCATCTAAATATCGATATCGATCAAAATATGTCTGCATAAAAAAATATCGACCTCAATTTTGGTAAAACGCAAGTCTTGCAACCTGGCCAAAACTCACGCATAAAAAATATTTTATTGATCAAAAAAATCTTCTATCGATTCAAATATAGCCAAAAATCACAGACCATAACACTTGAGAACAAATCCTTCGTCTTTAGTGCATTTCATCTAACTAAAAATGTGAGACTATGGATAAAACGATGGTCCAGAAAACAGATAAGAAATTTTTTATTGAAACTATAAAAATAATTATGGATTTTAATGCTCTTTATTAACTTGAAGAAATTTCAGAAAAAGAAAGAAGGAATAAGGGGAGAGGAGGAAGGAGAAAGAAAAAACAATCGAGGTTAGAAGAGAGAAAAAAGGACAAAGTGTGTAAAGTAAACCAAAAAGATGGGTGGATCTCTACGTAAATATGAAAAAATGGGGCCCACAATATCAATTGCGTTTGATTCATTTCGATTACAAATAGGTAAACATGCTCTAATTTTATTGCAGTACCATTATATATGAAAAAAAAAAAGTGCCAGCATACTACCCTTTTCATGCCACCTAGAGTAGAAGTTGCCCCAACTCCTAAGCCTAAAAATTAAAGCTTAAAGTTGTACCAACTTTATCATATATTAATGCTATTTTATTTAAAAATAGTCGTTTCAAATTTATTTATATATATATTTTTAGTTCAACAACATTTGGGGATAGGAGATTCGAACATTTAACCTCTTGATCAAGGGTACATGCCAATTTACCGTTGCACTATGCTTGCTTTGACAAATTTATTTATAATTACAATGAGAGACATTGTACCTTACTAAGAAATATCTTATAATATAGTAAAATATTGTACCATTTTGAAACTTAAATGTAAAACACATATGATAGTATTTAATTTGTAAAAGAAAGTAATAAATGCTTATTCATCAACGTATTTAAAGTATTCGATAAAAATGACGTTAAGATTGTCAAGTTGTATCAATTTTAACCATAAACTTTCAATTTTATCAAATTGCACCAAAATTTAGATAAATGTTGTAATCTTAACTTCAAACTTTAAAAAGTGTTGCAATTTTTAGCCCTAATAAGTTCTCGCTCAAAATATCGTTAAAAATAAGTTTTCTCTTATGTGTTTAATGAATTATAAAACATGTGTACGATATGAAATTGATAAAATTTTAGAGAAAACACAACATTAGTGCCAAATTTTTTTACTGAAATTTATGAATTTTGGCAAAGTTATTTAATGGTTAATTTATGCATTGGTCAATTTTATTTTTGTGCAAAACTTTATTTTATTGAAATTAATGAGTTTATTAAGATTACACTGTTTTTTGTTAAAATTAGTGGGCGAATTAGCAGAATTTGAATTGAGGGTAAAAATTGCAACATTTATTTAAGTTTATGGTCCAATTTGATGAAATTGAAAGTTTAGAATCTAAAGGAGGAAAAGAAAAGAAATAAAAGACCATTTTTTCTCATATGCATTAGTTCAACCCAATTCCCAAACTTTTGTTTCCAAGTACGGATATCCATGGAGCGGGACGGGGACGAAGATAGCTTCCCTAAATAGTCCCTAGAGTTTTAAAAAGTTCAATTTAGTCTTTATAGTTTTTTTTTTTTTTTTTTTTTTTTTTTGAGTACAATAGGGGTTGGGGGGATTCGAACCACAGACCTCGTGGTCGTTAACACATTCAATATGCCAGTTGAATTTAGTCTTTATAGTTTAAGTTTAGTATCAATTTGATTCTTATGTTTTTTTTTTAGTTTAACAAACATCTGATCTTTTGGTTGTAGGCATAAATTTTAACTAATTGAGTTATGCTCAAGTTAGCTAAATATCACAAATTTTTTTAAAATTGTCTTTTACCTACTTGAAAAACAACATGTTTTCCATTTTTTTTTACTTAAACTTAAAACTTAATATAGTTAATTAACAATGTTAAACAAATAAAAAACATAACTAATTGTCAAGTAAAAAAAGAAAAAGTGTAATAGAGTAGTACAATTTGTCAAGTTTGAATAGACAAATTAAAACTTTTAAAATTATTGAATTGAAACTAAAACTGAACTATATAGTCTAAACTAAAACTTTTAAAACTATAATA
Organism: Trichosanthes truncata; assembly: GCA_033996785.1. Classification (NCBI taxonomy): domain Eukaryota; kingdom Viridiplantae; phylum Streptophyta; class Magnoliopsida; order Cucurbitales; family Cucurbitaceae; genus Trichosanthes; species Trichosanthes truncata. The sequence continues at coordinate 35,777,629 of JAWPNB010000004.1, read as the reverse complement.
ACCAAATGGAACTATGAACTCAATTTGTAATTTAAAGTTAAAACTTTTTTTTTTTTGGAATATTTAACGTAATACTTACTTAAAAAATTCAGAGATGTAACTTTCATATATAAAAATTACATCTCTAAAAAAAATTTAGAGATGTAATTTATATATATTAAAGTACTGTACTTTTTGTTTGATAAGCTATACTTGTAATTCCATTTTAGTTTATAACTTTCAAACACATATAATTTCTTAAAAATGGAAAACTAAAATTAGCATCCTTGTCAAATTGGACATAAAATTTATACCCTAATTTAACCGAAAAATGAACTCGAATAAAATAAAGTTGATTTTTTGACTAAAGAAAAAACCCTCTAAATCTGTAATTAGGGAGGGGGGGGGAGGGAAGTGGCTCTCTTTCTCATGCATGTATTCTTTGAGAGGTAGAATTAATCTGCAAATCTGTTTAATCGGAAGTGACATCTTCCCAATCTCCTCTTCTTCTTCTTCCCGGTGGATATTATCTTTCTGCACGGCTCTTCCATCGTCTCAATTTGCAATTTCAGGACAAGAAAATCAAAATTTTCTTCTTCTTCTTTTGAATTTCTTTTTTGGGTATGCAGTCATCCATGGTTCTTAGGTATGTTTGAGAGTGATTTTGGCATGGTCAAAATCACTTTTGCCATTGTCAAAATCAGTTTCCTCTCAAATGTTGATCTTTGGCAAAGGGATACAATTGATTTTGAAAAAATCTGAAATCATTTAAAATTGATTTTTGAAGTATTTGTTGGTATGTGATTTTTATTTGGGTGATGGACCGGGAATCACCTCTCATATTTATCCTCATTCTATTCAATGGTGGAAATACCAAAAATGCCCCTATATTAAATAGAAAATTTCAGCCCAACTCTCATTTCTTGCTCACTCGACTGGAGGCTCTCTAGACTACAGGCTCCTTGGTTTCTCCATTTTCAGCCCTAGCTCTCATTGCAACATCTCCATATTTTCGTGATTGTTTCTTTGGTTTCTCAGGTAGGTGTTATTTTCATTCGTATTTGAGTTTTGGACTTGTAGTTTCTTCACTAATTTTTTTGTTTGTTTGTGTAATTTTGTTTCAATTTGGGGTAATTGGATTCATTGGGGTTGTTTCGATTGTGATTTTTGAAATTTTGTGGTGGGGAAGAGATTGGTTTTGTGTAGCCTTGTAAAATTCTAGATTAATGGACATTTGAGCTTGATCGTTGTTGGCTTGTTTAGGGCTTCTTATTTGCTAAAGAAAACAGGGCGTTTGAATATTTTATTGCATTTTTTTGTTATCGAGTTTCGTTTCTGGTTGTGAGATTTTAAGAGATGATGCTAGTAGGGAAGTTTTTGAAATAGGAGTTTCTTGATTTCCCATTTGTTGGACGTCTTTTTTACCGAAGGCGGTGCCTCTTTAGCTGTTTTTTTTTTCTTCTAAAGAATCCATATCCATTATTAATACCCTGTTCAAAGCTTTGTTTGGATGGGAAGAAAATGGAGAATTTTCTTCAAGTTAAATTGTTCGAGCATCCTTTTCTTTTTACATCTTTTGTTCTCTCTCTATATTTAATATATTACCATTGAGAGTTGATGCGAAGATCCTTCGATGTTTTGAATAATTAAGGGAAGGGAAAAATAGACTCAAGATTTATTTATAGCAACTAATTTGGTCAGAGTACAAGGCAACAGTCATGAAAAGGAGAGGAAAAGAAGGGAGTGTGAGGGGGAATTCTTCACCAATAAGAATAAAACAATAATGATTTAATGGCTTCTAATTTCTAAATTAATGCCTCAAATAATGAAGGTATTAATATGTGAATAGGCCATGACCTCTAACTTAGGCATGTACTGATTTTCTGCTATAGAGATTCACAACATAATGATTTGGAGTGTTACTATCTTGGCATTGCTAAAGCTGATTTGGTACGGTTATTGCTGAAATGTTGCTGGTTTGGCAATGATGTGTAATCATGGTTTCTTTACAATCTAAAATATGGTTCTCTATTAAAAATTAGAAAGTTTTCTCATGTAAAAAATTATCCTCATTTTTGGTTCTTAAACATGAGTAGTAATACTTATCCACATTCAGCTTGTATACTTGGCAATAGGTTGGGCAAAGTTGTTTTTCTTTTATTTATTCATTTTTTACTTTATTGTGTAAGTTGCATGTTTATTATTTTCTTCACAAAATCAACATACAATTTCTAAAGTGCATGAGGCTGGAGATAGAACTCACATAATTGCATGAGGCTGTTTACTTTCAAGAAAACCCAACACAGAAAAAGAAAAACAATAAAGATTACAGGAATAATCTTTTCAGTTATCATACTTGATATCTAAATTAGCAAGTAGCTTAGATTTGGTCAATCTAATAATGAAATTTTTGTAAATACTTGTGTTTGTACATCATGGGTTTTGTAGTTAGCCTTCCATTGTACTCTTTTTTCTTAATTATATTTCCTTAGAAAAAAAGGTTAATCTGATCTTTTGTGAAGTGATATTATCTTCAATTGTTCCCTGTTTTTCAGTCATTTCCATACTATCTTCTATACTCTAAAATATTTTATTTTATCATTTTCTTTTTTAGAATGTCTTAAGGATATAACTCTTAGTGATGAAAAAGAGAAGCAAACAAAGGCTATTTGGGATGATGTTACTCTTAATTCATTCATACAAGTGTGTGTTGCTGAGACTTTAAATGGGAATAGACCTAACTGTCATTTTAGTAAAATTGGATGGAGGAATGTGATTAAGAACTTCAAAGAAAAGACTGGAAGAAATTATGGATATAGATAGTTGAAGAACAAATGGACGGGAGATGGAAGAAACGAGTTGAGTGTTAATGAGGAAAGTGAGACTTCTTGTCATGGAAGGGAGATGGAAGCGGAATGGGAAAAAATTGCTGAAATTCTTATGTCATGTTAATGTCTTTATTATATAGTTTGTGTTTCAATAGACAATATCTAGTTTAAGTGTTTGTAATGAGACAAATATTTTTAGATTAAATGAGATATATGGCTTTTGGATTTTTCTTTTGATATGTATTATACGTATTTTTCTTACTTAACATATTAATCATGCATAAAAAAAATTTAAAATAAATAAAAAATAAATTAATAAATTAATACATATTGGAGTTTGTAGTTTTATGATATGGGGTTTCTTTTTCTCGCATCCCATGTGGTTGGTCTCGCTTTTACAGCTTATGGAAACTTGTAAGCTTGCCTAAGAACTTATCTTTTCGCCTTCTCCAGAGCCTCTGGTAGTGGTAGGCTGATAGCACAATTGATTGTTTTGGGATTTGCTAGTTTCTTCGTATGTTTTAGGGTACTCTTAGTTCATGTCATTTTGATTTTAATATTGAGTATTAGTTTACATTACCAAGTGAAAAAAAAGTATAGGGAGTTTTGGAGTACCATGGTGGTCATGTAAGATACTTCGTACTAAAACTAAATGTTGTAAGGTTAGGCAGTTCCGAGTAAGCTTCAAATGCTTGGGGTGTGAAAAGAAATATTTACATTTATATCGTGAAGAGGTTTAACTCTTCGCCTGAGCATATTGGTTTTAATCTTCCTGTGTTGATGTGCAGAAAGCTAGAAGCAGGGAAAGCTATAATTATCTATTTTGGAAAGATTAAAGATAATGGCATATTTGAACATTGCGTTGTTTCTCACTTGAAGCCGTCATTATTTGGATATAAGCAGGCAGGTTATATCGTTTTAGGTGAGATATTTCCTTTTCATTAAACAAAAAAGTATTTAACCTATTTTGGAAAAGGTTCGAAAGCTTACAATACACTTATCCAATTTATTTTCAGTGAGATTCCTCAATAGTTTTTTATTTTTTTGTCATCTTTAGAGTTTTAGGGACTTTTCGTGAAAGGTGTAGGGGGAAGATGAGGGTTCTCTCTTCTCATTTTGGTTAAGTTGGCGTTGGTCTCTAAAATTTGTGAGGAGGGTGGGGTCTATATATATATATTTTGGGTAAGAAACCGAGCTTTCATTGAGAAAAAATGAAAGAAGAACAACGGCATACAAAGAACAAGCCCAACAAAAAGAGGGAGTCCAAGAATTAACTACAAAAACGGGCTCCAATCCAACAAAATCAAGCCAAGATCATAATTACAAAAGGGACTAGTAATCGACACCCACAAAGATGCATGAAACCTCACAACCTCTCAAACTTCATCACAAGATCTCTCAATCTCTCTAAAAATCCTATCATTCTGCTCGAGTCAAATACCCCACAATGTGCCAAAGAAGCTAGTGTGCCACAAGACTTTTCCCTTATCACATAAGGGTGACCCTACAAGCACCTCCTCCACCAAAGCAAACTAGTCTCTATTCCAAGTCATACATAAACCCAACGAAGACAACCAATGAGCCCAAAGAGATTGGGCAAACTGGCAACCCCACAAAAGATGATAGAGATCCTCAGCATGGCTCCTATACAGAGATTTGTTTATTTGTCTTTACATTCTTGAATTTAAGAAACAAGTTTCTTCTCTTAAGTCTTAACATTATCAAGTACTTATTTGATTTATTTATAAATTTTTGTCCATAAGTTTGCATTCTGTTTTATGTATGTTTTTTTAGTTCAAGCATCTAGCTGTGCATAAAAGTGTGCTTATCCTTTTGAATTTGTGCAGTGTTTGACAAGGGCGTCAGATATATCATAAATGTCCACAAGAGGAACACTTCAACCGCTATACAATGGACGTCCTGTTAAGGCTCCAGGGTTGATGCGGCACGGTCCGTTTCCTGGATCAGATTATGCTGTCGGCCACAAGTCTCTTGAATTGTTAGAGGATAAATTAGCTGTTCAGGCATCTGACATTGAAAAACTTGCAAGGGAAAATCATAAGTTGGCAGCCGCTCATGTCACTTTGAGGCAAGAGCTTGTGGCTGCCGAAAAGGAAATACAAGCTGATCGGGCACATATCCAAAGTATTCAGACAGAAAGTGATATTCAGATGCGAGTATTACTAGATAAGATGCAAAAAATGGAAGCAAATATTGAAGCTGGAGAGGGGGTGAAGAAGGACTTGCATCAGGCCCACAAGGAGGCTCAAGCTTTGGTCAAAGACAAACAAGAATTGACCTTCCAAATTCAACAAGCAACTCAGGAGTTGCATAAAACGGAGTCTGATATTAAGAACCTACCCAATTTACATGCTGAGCTTGAGGATTTGAGGAAAGAACACCAAAGGTTAAGGTGAGTTTTGTTTTGACATTTGCTGCTTTCTTTTACAATGTTTCTGAATTTCAGCATTTATTACATTTACAACTATGTAGCTGAAACTTGAAGCAAGAAATATTGGACAAGAACTTTGTGCTACAATTCAAGTTTCCCCCTTTTACCTCAAAATCAAATATATATTTTTAATTTTTTTAAATAATGACAAACCAACTTTTATTACGATGAATAGAAGTACATAAAGGCCAAACAAAAAAAAACTGACCAAAAGCAGAGAAAATCCAACAAGAAGAACAAAAGCAATTTTGCAAGAAAACTCCCCAAATTTTGAAAATGAAAAATGAAAATGTTCCTTTGGGGACATCCGATAATGAAGAATAAAAGATAATTAAAGTTTAGAATTAAGAGGCAAAATAGATGCACTAAAATGCATCAATCGTGTATTTCTTTCCATGACCTATCTATTCTTGAAAATTTTCCTCCTATTTCTCTCCAGCTAGATGAACCATAAAAGAACAAAAAATCCACCGTGCCAAAGCACGGTTTCCCCCAAATGGAGGGACCAAAATAGCTTCCTACATCATTCTTCGAATGGTTTACTCTGAAGAGATGCCAAAACTTTGAAAAAGACACCCTACACCTTGGCAGCAAAAGGGCATAATCAGAAAAGATGTTTTAGACCCTCAACGCCATGCTTACAAAAACCAATAGTTTAGTCTAAGCAAGAGTGGAGGCTCTTTGTAAATAGTATAGCTAGACCACCCCTAGTATGGTGTGGTTAGGGGATGAACCAAGCAGATGTTATGTTAGTGAGTACGTGATACCTAAGTGAAGAGATACATGAATGAATTATGAATCAACATTGCATTAGGATGAGAGGGATCTAAAAATTTTACAAATATGAGATACTGTAGTTAAGAAAAGCTTAAAAGAATTAATAAATCCTACCTTTACCCATATAGACAAGGTGCCACTTTTGGTAGTCCATTCACTAGGAATTTCATAGTTAAGCTTGCTTGACTTGGAGAACTTTTAGGTTGGTGATTTCCTAATTTTTTTTTTTTTTGGGGAGCATGAGTAAGGACAAAGCATGTTGAATGGATTCGTGTTGGCTTGTAGGAATAAGTTTTAATCTTAAAAGCAACTTAAGATATTAAATGTATGCTCTGGTTGCAAAGAATGTTAAGGCTGCTAGGTGCCTAATTTGGATTACAAATCCTTGTCCAAGTCCGTGACCTTTTTCATTGATATAGTGAAATATTATAGATGAAATCAATTTTCTTCCTTTTAAGAGTTTATGACAAGACATCCCAATTATATTAATTACAAAGGGTGAATAGTTACAAAAAGCACGAGAGAAAGAGTGCATGAACAGTGATCCTTGGCCCAAGTCATGTACCTTCTTGTAGTCACCCCTTTGGAACCTTAACACCAAATTTGACAAACTTTTTCAACCATCTCTATCAACCTTGTTGTGAATGTCAACCTTCATCTCCCACCATTATCTAATTTGGTCATTTCCCCCCATATGGGAGGGATGTAAGGATGTAAAAAATTGGATCATATCAACTCGTTAAACGACCTAGGATAAATAAGCTCATTAGCTTAGGCTTGTGAAATAAAAGAAAACATCCATCTCTAAATTTAATTCGGATGTAGCTCAGTTCTTTTTTTGGTGTGAAGTTATATAAAACTGAAATACCCCACAACATTAGCTCTCCTTGCAAAAGAGATGATCCAACTGCACCTTTCAGTAGGATACATTGTTATGACTTTTAGTCACTATTCCTGCCTTTGGCATTCTTCTCCTTACAATAAGACAATAGAGCACTCTTCATCTACCACCAACTCTGTTTTGGCCATCATAGTGACCTTGATTTTCTGATGTCCTGACAATGACTAAGCATAAACCACTATCCTTCATCTGGTCTATCTCTCGATTGACTTGGACATTCTGTCTGCCAAATACCCTCGACCTATATCTTCAATGCATACGACTGGACAATTTTTGCCCAACCATATTGTCCAAGAAAATTTCTCCGTCTTGTCCAATTTCAATAGGAGTGAATAACATTGTTCCTACCTTGAATCCCTCAATTTATTACATTTCTCCATCTTGACTTGAAATTGTTAATTTAACCTATCAAACATCACGATCTTGTTGCGTCCTTCCCATGTTTACATTTCTGAAGGGCTTGGTCACTGACAAAAGGGTGGAGAGAGGACAATACATATTAGGGTATTCTTTGGAGGCTTCTCCAATGTTAACCAATTTATCATGAATCATCTTATAATAGTTATTATGCTCTCCTGATCAATGTCTAATAAAGGATTTCTCCCTTTTGACCATATCCTTGAGCAAAGAAGATACTTAAAATCTTTCCCTGTTATCGTTCTTCTGTACAACCCTTGCAAACAATGTCTGATCATCCTCTCTTACGCTTTGTCCAACTTTTGTCTGCTGTTTGTCCTCACCCCCTGTAAGCCATTCTATAATATTAACTAATTAAGAAAGTTTCTCCACCCTTTCCTATCCACAGTAAAGGCAACGAGGATGCTTTAAAAATCTCAAATAAGACAAATAATTTTTTTTTTTTTTTAAAGATGACTACAAACTTGGAAAATCCTAACCTAAGTAGGCCCTGCTTTAAAAAACATTGCGTGGGATAAGTTTTTTTTATCGACCGTTCTTTTTATTGATTAGATAGTCCGAGTATGTCTCTTGGTAATGCTGCTTTAGAGTTAAAACTATCTACTGTCTTCCTTGGGACATACTAGGTTATTATAATCACTCCACGATTTGTTACGTGGCAATTGACAGCATATTGGTGTTGTGTGAACTGTGGCAACATTACTTCTGTTTCTATTTGGATGATTTCGCATTATAGATATTTGAGCTCCAATATGAATTTTCAACTTCACGTGTTGATTCCTTTTTATATTTATCAATCTGGTATGCAGAGCCACGTTCGAGCATGAAAAAAGTATGAATATAGAACAAGTAGAGCAAATGAAAGCAACAGAAATGAATCTAATTGCCATGGCAAGGGAAGTAGAGAGGTTGCGAGCCGAGATTTTGAAAGCGGAGAAAAGGGCATACGGTACATTTCTTTTCACACATGTATACACTTCATTGTTTTTCCTTTTCTGTCAATAATCTTTGGATGTCTATTGACACTTGCAATGAAACTATTTGCTTTTGTAGCACCAAATGTATATGGTGGCGCATATGTGAATTTGGATCCTTTGTACCCACCTCACATCTCCAGTGCCAATGGCTACGTCAATATGTATGGAAAACCACATGTTGCAATGGCTTCTGTGGCTCCAGGAGACACTCAAATCCCTCATCCCATTGATAATGGCCCTGCCACTGTTGGAGCAGTCGCAGGTGTGGCTGCCCCCATCGGTAGAAGCATTGCCTGGGAAGCAACGTTTGATCCCTCCATTGCTCGGAGATAAGTGCGTGAAGAAGCCATGATTACTACTTCGTTAAGATTAACTGCCATATTTTGTTAGTAGAAAGTTTACTCAAGAATTTTTAGTTCAAAGTTTCTCCTTGTAAGATTTTAAGCATTATGCAAACACATAAAGAATACAATCATGTTAAAAGATCATTCATGGCAAACTTTGATGTGATTTTTTTCGAGCTATGGTTCTCTCTCGTGTTGGTTTCTATTTAACAAGTTTAGTTATGGTTTATATTATAGAGCTCAACTTTTGCATTTGGATATAAGTTGATTGACTGAAATGAAATGGGTGAACTTGGAAGGAAGATTCATAGATTGTCTTTGTGCATGGGGACCTTGTTGCAAGTGCTGTATGCAATGAGTTCGTATAAGATTAAATTGTTCGGATTTATTTTTATTTACGAAGATTGTTAGGTGTTGTGTAATAAGCCTTAAGTGATGAGATCATCTAAGATTGGACTATTTGTTATCTCTTCATAAATATGGTACAAGAAGTCACAAATGTATCAATAAGGTGATCAAATGATCTTAATTTTAAGTGAGTTGTGTGTTCTCACTTATAAGAATGCACTATCTGATTTATATCGATGAGAGTGATTTGAGAGTCTATTCATTCTTTTAAATGCGGAAATAAATTAATTCTTTTTTAAATGTGGCAAATAGAGATGTTGGGATAACACTTATTTAAGATGAATAAACTTAAGATATAGACCTAAGGAAAATTTAATTTGTGACTGGAATAACACTTATTCAGTAACCATTAGTGTATATTATGGAGAGTAGAGGTGTACAAATGAACCGATAACCCGACCAACCCGGCTTACCCAACCCAAATTAAAAGTGTTGGGTTGGGTTAGATTTTTTTTTGGGTTTGGTTGGGTTAAAATTTGGGAGAACGGAAATTTCGGTTCGGTTCTCAGGTTGGAAGAAGTTTGGTTCGGTTCAACCCGAACCGAACCGAACTTAAGGTTTTAAAAAATATATATATATATATATAAGTAAAAACTGAAAACCCTAGCTGCTCTCAATCCTCAATTCACGCAGCCCTCAGCACCCTCTCTTCGCTTTGCAGTTCGACTTCGTCATCATCCCCTCTCTTCGCAGTTCGACTTCACCCTCTGCCCTCTCTTCGCAGTTCACACGGTCGCTCACCTCACACACGCAATCGCAACACTCCGGCTGTCGCTCCTCTCCCTCTCTGGCCGTCGCTCCTCTCTTTCTCCCCGTCGTCGGCATCTAAGCTTCCGGTGACTGTGAGTATTCTTCTTCAGTTTTTTTTTAAAACTTATCCCTCCCCTCTCTCTCTCTATCGTCTGCATATGAGAAAATTCAAAAATTCTTCTTCAGTAAGCCTTGTTCTTACCTCTCTTGAGAAGATCTTTCACAGCTTTCTCAAATTACATTTCCTTCTGTTGAATTTATGTTGAATTGGTCGAAGTTTGTTAAGAGTAACTTTTATGCATAAGTACTTGTATGGACAGTTTGTGTCTTTTTTGTTAGATCGATTAGCTATTAATATTGGTTCAAGGGAAAATTAAAACCGATGTTTAAACGAACCTTTTGGTAACCTACCTGATCCCTTGGCTAAAAGCCTAAAACTAATTGAATTAACTGATGTTTATTGGTCAAACGGGTCGAATCAACTTCATTTGCTTGCTTTTTTCATATTTTGGCCTTCAGGGATGGGATAATTGTTTTTGAGGTGAGATGGGATGGGTTGTTACTATTGCTTATAGTTGAGCTGATGATTTGGGATAATTGAATCTTTTCTTCTTTGCTTGATGGAACTTTGAACCAAGAAAGCTATTGAACTGAGTTTATTTGTTGGGTTTGTATTTTTGTTTTTGGTTGGTTTGGTTTCTTAAATTTCAAAACCAAAACATTTAGTTGACGTTTTGGATAGGTTTTGTTGAATCTGTTTAGTTCAGTTCTAGTTGATTCGATGTTTGTTTTAGGTTGACTAGCCGATTTGGTTTCGAAATGTTTGTTCCAAATGAAACAGAATATTTGTTGTGTTCATTGTCAATTTTGGCAATATATTTTTGCTTTGAGATGACTGCTTTTTTAGTATAAAGACATTTAGACATTTAGACATTTAGATGATGATAGTAATATAATCATTTAAATTTTATGGTTGCTATTTAGTATAAAGACATTTAGAGTTTTTTAATGCTTGATTTTTTTTATAGTTATATTAATTTATATAAAACTTGAAGGTATACAAATAAATTTTAAATTGAAATTAAAAAAAAAGGAAAAAAAATGATCCAACCCGATGACCCAACCTAACCCAACCCGAAAATATTGGGTTGGGTTACTCTCTTGAATAGGGTTAGTTGGGTTGAAGGTTTGACTAACCCGAATTTTCGGGTTGGTCCAAAAAACTCTCCTAACCCGGCCCAACCCAACCCATGTACACCCCTAATGGAGAGTAAAAGAGATTTATTTATAATATAAAATAAAGTGGAGACTCGAATTTTTGATCTCTAAGAAAGATTTTTATAGAAATAAAGCAAGTAAAAATCATAAGTAAGACATAAGACAAATGGATAAAAATCAGTTGGTTCCAATCATCTCACTTCATACCAATCTTACAATATTGGGTTAACTACATGAATAGCTAGAACCAAATTTTACACAAATGGCACGTTTTGTTATTAATATTGGCTTTGTCACTTTCAAGCCAAATAGAAGCCAAATCTAAAGGAACATTACTCATTTACCCCTCTATTTATTGCTAAATATAGGGATACTTACCATAAACGTTGAAACCTCATTCCCTCCAAACACCATTAATTTTTAAGAAATAAATTAGGGGAAAGATTTTCACGATTTTCCCCGTAAAATCTAGGGATTTTAAAAACTAGACAGCCATTTCTATTATCAATGATTCCATTCTTTATACGTAGGGGTATATATATTATATATCTGAGAATATAGTAGGGGTATATATAATATATATTTGAGAATATAATAGGATTATCATGTCATCCCAAACATATAGGAGGATTACATACTGATGTATATATTCTATACCTCAACATATATATTTATGGCTACAATATACAATACAGTATATATTTAGAAACCTATTGAACATTATATATTACCTACAGTAAGTATAAAATGGATAGATCATGTTAAGACATTATAGCTATATATTGTAAGGTTATCTCATATTACCAATACAAAATATATGACGATTATCTACCTATGTTTATAAAATATATGTTTGTGAATATAATTATACTTCTTGCCTATATAAAATATAATAGAATTATATACAGATGTATATATAATATACTTCTATGTATATTTGTTTTTTACAGTATACTTAATATTATATATTTGACGTCGAGTATTTTCAAGAATGTTCCATATCACTAATGATGTTTATAACACATATACCATGTACAATTTCATTATTTTATATTATATCTAACTATAAAAGTTTATATATAATTTTGATGGAAGTGAAATCATACTCATTCGAAATTGAAAGAGAGAATTTCTTGGTGCTTCAAACTTCAAACTCCACTTACTGATGCTAGCATAAATAACAAAACAAAAATTAAACAATAAACAACCCTAATTTTTCAAAGTAAATGTTATTAATGGAAATTTAAAATTAAAACATAATTTGAATATTAATATATTGGAGAATAAAATATATTTATCAATCTAAAATATATATTTATGTAATTAATGGTAAATTTTAGAGAAGTCCATTTAACCTGCGGGGTAGGGGCCACGCGGGGACCCGCCCCGAACGGGGCGGGGAATGGGGGAGTGAGCGGGGAGAAATTTCTCCCCGTTGGCTAATCGGGGCCGGGGACGGGGATTATAATCCCCGTCCCCGGCCCCGCCCCGATTCCCTGCCCCGCCCCGTTATATATATATATATATATATATATATATATATATATATATATTTTTTTTTTCTTTTAACCTAACCTAGCAAACCAGCAGCAGCCCCAGCCCGTCCCTCCCAAATTCCCAATCGCAATCTCACTATCTCAAACTCAGATCCAAGTATCCAACTTCCAAGTTCTTCTCTCAATCGATTTTACTTCGCCGGCCGTCCCTCCCAATATCAATCTCCGACAGTTCGCTTGATTCCTCTGTCTCTCAAATATATTCTCCTTGCCGGCCGTCGCAACCTCCGAATCCAACATCCGAATCCGACTCTGAACCTCTCTTTCAGCTCGATTCTCGCCGGCGTCGCAACCATCCGTCCACTCGTTTCCTCTCTCTCAGATCGATTCTCGCCGGCGTCGCAACCTCAGGTCCTACATCTATCCATCGTTGTCTCAGTTCAGGTATGGCGATTTCATTTTAGGATAGTCATTTTAGTCGAATCGCAGTGCTAATTTTACGATTAATATTTTATTCAAGTAGAAAATCGATGAAAACTATTTGTATTTTATTCAATTAAATTAATGTCTAATGACTAAATTGTTAAATTAAAATGAAAATTAATCGAAAGTTATTCAAATAACTCGACGGAGTCAAAGCCATACCCAGATACGAACTTATTTACTTCGAGAAGCAGAGTCGGCTGAATAGCATTACTTGAACAAATATATATATATTATTAATTAATTAAGATTCTTTTTTAAAAAATAGATAATTAAGATTTGAAATATACTTCTTTAAATTTTCTTTAACTTTTATTATCTGTTTATAACGTTACAATTCAAAACTGGTGAAGTTCACACATTGAGAAAGTAAGGTCTCGTTTGTCTAATATTTATTATCAATGATTTGAGAATTATTTGAGAACTAATTTGTCTATTGTAGCTAAATTTGTCTTTAATATGAACTGTGAATTATATAATGTTTATTGTATTGTATATGTGTTAAATAAAGTTAGAATATTAATTTTACAATTTATTTATTATTGTAGGTTAAAATGACTTTATCAACAAATAATGAGTCACAACAAGTTGATTCAACTCCAACTCCAACTCCAACTTCTAATAACTTGAGTGAACCAACACCGATCAACAGTTGTGATAGTCATAATACACCTATTACCTTAGATAGTGATGACAATAATGATGATGAAGGAAAACGTAGGTTAACATCAGTAGTGTGGAATCATTACAAAAGACAAAAAATAAATGGTACCATTAAAGCCATTTGCAACTACTGTGGAAAAAAGTTAGGAGGGGATTCAAAAAATGGGACAAAGCATTTACATGATCATTTCAAAATATGTCCTTTGAGAAAACAAAGAGACATTAGGCAATCATGTTTGAGACCACAAAAAACTAGTGATGGAAAGGTAATGCTAAATTCATACTAAGATTATGAAGCTTCTAGAAGAGACCTTGCATGTGCGATAATTTTACATGAATATCCTATTAACATGGTTGAACATAGAGGATTTAGAAAGTTTATGAATGGTGTTCAACCTATGTTTAAGATGGTTTCAAGAACCACAATGAGGAGAGATATTCTAAATGTCTTCCTTCAGATAGTGATTGGACTTTTGCAAAAGAAATGTGTGATAAATTAGAACCCTTCCACACTATGACTGAGTTATTTTCTGGGTCTAGTTATCCAACTTCCAATGTGTTTTTCCAGAAATTTGTGATATTAGGTTGGAACTTTCTAAGTGGCTTGATTCTGAAATTGAGGAGATAAAAGTGATGGCTTCAAGAATGATCTCTAAGTTTGAAAAATATTGGAGTGTGATTCACGGAATCTTGGCAATAGCTACAGTATTAGATCCTATATTTAAGATGAGATTGATTGAATTTTACTTTCCCCAAATCTATGGACCTAATCACTATATTGTTGAAATGCAACGTGTTCGGGATATGTGCAAAGATTTATTGAAGTATTATATGTCAAATTCAAGTACAGAAGCAGAATCTTCATGTTCTACCGTTAGTTCAAGGCAATATGTGAGTAGTTCTAGTTCTCTTGGTCAGAAGAAAGATCGATTTCTTAAGTTTGATGAGTTTGTTAACAATGTTGCTAATGCTGATAATGTCAAATCAGAGTTAGATCTATATTTAGAGGAAAGTCTTTTACCAAGATCTGATGACTTTGATATTTTGAGTTGGTGGAAGTTAAATGGGGTAAAGTACCCTTTTTTGTATCAAATTGCCAGAGACATTTTAGCTGTTCATGTCACTACTGTTGCTTCAGAGTCTGCATTTAGTATTGGAGGTAGACATGTAGGTCCACATCGTTCTCAAATTCATTCTACCTTACTGGAAGCTTTGATGTGTGCTCAAGATTGGCTATGGGCTGAAGGTATGAGTAATTGATTTAAAAAGTTTTCTTATTACCATCTAAGATGTTTTATTATTTATCATTTAAGAAGTTTTTTTTGTACTTGGAATAGATAAAACTACTCCAATAGATGCAAAAGTGTTGGAGACTGTTCTCCAAGATCATGATCCAGATGATGGGGTAAGTAATTAGTTTATGTCTTCTAATTAACTTTTTTAATTATTGATTTATAATAATATTTTTCAATATTTGTTTTTCAGGAATCATGTGTTGCAAACACTAATGGTTGAAGAAGGAGATTGATAGCTATGTTGTTGTTGTAATATTGTTGCTTTTATTATTGAGACGGGTTGTAATATTTAAATTAAAGATTGTATTGAATACTATGCTAGGAATTTGTTGAAGAACATTTTTTTTTAAAGATTTGAAAACTATGTCGTAATTATGAACTTTGTTTAGAATTATGTTGGTTGAACATTTTATTTGTAAGTACAATGTTGGTTGAACGTTGTAATTATATTTTCGCTTATGGGATAGTTTTTATTAAGATTATAATCTCTTCTTTAAATACAAATTTCATTGGAAAAATCTATTTAAAATGTATTAAAAAAATCTATTTAAAAGTTTTTTTTTTAATAAAAAAATAATAATATTAAAATAACATTAACAAAACGGGGAAAATTCCCCGCGGGGAACCTGATCCCCGCGGGGAATCCCCGCCCCGTTCCCCGCGAAAATAAATGGGGAATTTCCCAGGGACGGGGATTAAAATAGGTGGCGGGGACGGGGACGGGGAAACATTCCCCGTCCCCACCCCGCCCCGTGGACATCTCTAGTAAATTTATTTACCTAAATTGAATGATATGGTTATGGAAACAATAAATAATAATAATAACATGATTACAATAATGAGACAAAATCGTAAGGGCATCAATGGAATAAAATGTTCTCATAAATGTGAGCCATGCTAGAGCTGAATTTTTTTTTAATAATGAGTTATTTATGAAATGTATAGGTGAAAACTAGAGGTGTGCACGGTTCGGTTTGGTCCGGTTTTGACCTGGACCGATGGCCGAACCGAACGTATCGGTTCTGAGATATCATAAACCGAGGAAACCGATGTTATCCTCGATTTCTGTTAAAAACAGAACCAATCGGTTTTGGTTTCAACCGGTTCGGTTCGGTTTTTAACCGATTTTTGCTTACACGTCCGACAAGAGATGAGGGCAAGGGAAAGATGAGGTTAACGGCGGTGAGAAACAAAGAAAATAAGTAGCATAGCCGGCGGTTGTAGGTGGTTGCGGGAGTGAGACGTTGGCGGTGGTAGGGGCAAAGATGGAGAGGAAAAAACAGAAGATGAGATTAAGTTGAAGAGAAGAAAATGAAAGGAAAAGAAGAAGATGAGATTAAGTTGGAGAGAAAAAAAATGAAAGGAGGAGAAGAAGAAGAGATTAAGTTGTAAGAGAAAAAAAATGATAGGAAATGAAGAAGATGAAGAGAAAAAAAATGATAGGAAATGAAGAAGAAGAAGAGATTAAGTTGTAAGAGAAAAAAATAATAGGAAAAGAAGAAGAAGAAGAGAAAAAAAATGAAAGGAGAAGAAGAATAAGAGATTAAGTTGTAAGAGAAAAAAAATGATAGGAAAAGAAGAAGAATAAGAGATTAAGTTGTAAGAGAGAAAAAATAATAGGAAAAGAAGAAGAAGAAGAGATTAAGTTGTATGAGAAAAAAATGATAGAAAAAGAAGAGGATGAGAAAGTGAGAAAGGGAAGAGTTCGTATATGGGAAAGAGAAGAGAGGGAAAGAGAAGAAGTGAAGGTGATTGATGGTTGATTGAAAGGAAGAGTGTAATTAATATTTGAAAGTGACATCTTGGACTTTGGGCTTTGGATATTAACCATTGGATGGTGGGTTGGACTAAAGGATTTTTAAGTTAATTACAAAGTTTGGTTCGGTTTGGTTTTTACAAGTTTTTTAAAAGGATGAACCGAAGACTGAACCGAAAATTTCGGTTTTTTAAAAGTTTAAACCCTAGAAAATTAAAAATTTTATAGAAACCGAACCGAACCAGTCGGTTCGGTTCGGTTTGTCGGTTTGGGTCGGTTTTTGCACACCCCTAGTGAAAACGTGCTCTTTATCATAATTTCCCTACAATATTTGCCTAGAGTTTCTCAATCCAAACCATGGGGTCATTTTGGCCCAACAAAAGCCCATGTAGATTTGGCCCTTTTACGAGTGTTTTTTTTATACGATTTCTTTGGTACAAGATGAGCACTTTTGTTTGTTCAACTTAAACTGCGCCTTCGTCCACGTTATTGCAGAGCCTTGCGTTTGATCTCCTCCATTTCTTGGAGCTTGAATCCGATAAGTCATGGCCGAAGTAAGCTTCGTTTCGCTCTCTTTATGTGTTTAGTTTCATGAAAAATCAATGGTAGTGAATCAATTTTTTCCTTTTCATTTGATATTCTGTATTTATCATTTCCTTTTTCTAATCATAAACGGCCCCGATTTGGATGCAATAATCGGTTTTCTGTATGAAAGATATATTTCCGTATTTTTTTTAATCCTTTTTTAAACCTTTTTTTTTCCTGTTTGGATTGTACGTATAATCTGGATTATAGTTTAGAGTAATGGTGTTGCTGCTTTTTCGTCGATGCTTTCTACAAATCAGCTCCACCGGTCACAATTTCCGACGTAGTTGTAGGATTGAGATTTATTTAGAATTTAGAACATGGATTGTGTTTTAAACTGGATTATGTTCTGCGTGCGACGAGCCATGGAATTCTTCAACGCTTGTTGGATGTATTGATCGGAGTCTTAACCTTCTAATTGTTACCTTTTGGTTAATTTTGGACGCAATAAGACGCTGGAAGCTGCGAAAATGTTGGGGGGGAAAATGACTATTTTAATTTGAATGAGAAGCATTGGTTATGAACTAAAGTAAACAGCAAGAAAACAGAGAAGAAGAATGCCTTTTCTGTTGATGACGCTGATAAAGTTGTGAATTGAAGTTTGAGAAGGAATTTTCTTGTTTACAAGCGAAAAAACTATAAATTCCCTCTTTGAATTGTCCCATTATTACCAAAATTAAGATTCACATCATGAATACTGCTTGTGAGAGCAGAGAACTCAACACGCTAAATCTCACTAGAGTTTTAGATCCCGATCATTGGTTTGATAAGAGAACAAAGATTCTACCTAAATGTTTTTGATTGAAAGATAACTGACATAATTGTGGAAAAAAAACTTGGAAAGAGGAGATGCAACGCCATATATCCTGTCAAATACAAATTCTTTGATCATTGCCTAAGCAAACTTCACATTAGTTGAGAACGAATTGATGGTTTGAGAAATATATTTTCATTAGAATTGTAGAAGATACATGGGAAGGATTAAACATCATCTCCATTTACATCTGAAAAGGATAGTACATAAAACTCCCAATAAGCAATTATAGATGAAAGATCAGAATCATATCAAACCATGCCAATTGAGCATAATTTTACACATTAAATACATTTTTATGTTAAAAAAATTATGTTTTTCATGTATATATTGTGTCTATCCATGCTTCTTACTTGACGTCGTGTACATATTTTAGATAATGTTTTTAGCTCTTGTCAATTGTAGAAGATTGTAATCTAGGGATGTCAGTTTGCATCTTGTTGTTTGCCATGCATTGAGTTATAGAAGACACAAGATAATTAGTAAAATGTTGCAATGTGCTGTTCGCTCATATTGGAAGGATGTTATTAGGAAAATGATTACTAACTACTCATATCTGATCGGATGAAAATTTAATAATGTGTTTCTCTTTGTCGCACTGGCAAACAGATCTATTAAGTGAGTATTTATAAGTTGAGTGTTACTTCATCAAGATGATCCTTCTCAATGTCTATTCTAATTTTTTTTCTTGTTCTATGCTTTCTTGTTTGTCATCTCAGATTGAGCTGAAAACAGCACCTGCCTTTGTATCGAGATGTTGTTTGAAGTTTGGAATATGTTAACGTCTCTTTTTGGGCCGTCAAGTCAGGATTTTTTCTTTCATTTTTTGGTAATCAATATTTTTTTATTCTAAACTGTTAGAGCTTTTTAATTTTTTTTTTTGTGGCTCCGTTGTGTGTTTGAAGTTTGGACTATGCCTTTGTATTGTTTAAAAAATTTATTTATTTATGAATTATTATTTTTTATGAAAGTAGTTTCTTATAGAAAAAACAAAGAGAGAACTAATTGGATTGAGGACTTGGATACATCAACATAAAGTTGCATATATTTCAATTGTCTGGTTGGATCTAAGACTTGTTTATTTGTCTTTACATTCCTGAATTTAAGAAACAAGTTTCTTCTCTTAAGTCTTAACATTATCAAGTACTTATTTGATTTATTTATAAATTTCTGTCCACAAGTTTGCATTCTGTTTTATGTATGTTTTTTTAGTTCAAGCATCTAGCTGTGCATAAAAGTGTGCTTATCCTTTTGAATTTGTGCAGTGTTTGACAAGGGCGTCAGATATATCATAAATGTCCACAAGAGGAACACTTCAACCGCTATACAATGGACGTCCTGTTAAGGCTCCAGGGTTGATGCGGCATGGTCCGTTTCCTGGGTCAGATTCTGCTGTCGGCCACAAGTCTCTTGAATTGTTAGAGGATAAATTAGCTATTCAGACATCTGACATAGAAAAACTCGCAAGGGAAAATCATAAGTTGGCAGCCGCTCATGTCACTTTGAGGCAAGAGCTTGTGGCTGCCGAGAAGGAAATACAAACTGCTCAGGCACATATTCGAAGTATTCAGACAGAAAGTGATATTCAGATGCGAGTATTACTAGATAAGATTGCAAAAATGGAAGCAAATATTGAAGCTGGAGAGGGGGTGAAGAAGGACTTGCAACAGGCCCACAAAGAGGCTCAAGCCTTGGTCAAAGACAAACAAGAATTGACCTTCCAAATTCAACAAGCAACTCAGGAGTTGCATAAAACAGAGTCTGATATTAAGAATCTACCCAATTTACATGCGGAGCTTGAGGATTTGAGGAAAGAACACCAAAGGTTAAGGTGAGTTTTGTTTTGACATTTGTTGCTTATCTTTTACAATGTTTTTGAATTTCAGCATTTATTACATTTACAAATATGTAGTTGAAACTTGAAGCAAGAAATATTGGATAAGAACTTTGTGCTACAATTCAAGTTTCTCCCTTTTACCTCAAAATCCTATATATATTTTTTAAATAATGAGAAACCAACTTTTATTAAGATGAATAGAAGTACATAAAGGCCCACACAAAAAAAAACTGACCAAAAGCAGAGAAATCCAACAAGAAGAACAAAAGAAATTTTGCAAGAAAACTCCCCAAATTTTGAAAATGAAAAATGAAAAATGTTCCTTTGGGGACATCCGATAATGAAGAATAAAAGATAATTAAAGTTTAGAATTAAGAGGCAAAATAGATGCACTAAAATGCATCAATCGTGTATTTCTTTCCATGACCTATCTATTCTTGAAAATTTTCCTCCTATTTCTCTCCAGCTAGATGAACCATAAAAGAACAAAAAATCCACCGTGCCAAAGCACGGTTTCCCCCAAATGGAGGGACCAAAATAGCTTCCTACATCATTCCTCGAATAGTTTACTGTGAAGAGATGCCAAAACTTTGAAAAAGACACCCTACACCTTGGCAGCAAAAGGGCATGATCAGAAAAGATGTTTTAGACCCTCAACGCCATGCTTACACAAGCCAATATTTTAGTCTAAGAGCAAGAGTGGAGGCTCTCTGCAAATAGTAGTATAGCTAGACCTCCCCTAGTATGGTGTGGTTAGGGGATGAACCAAGCAGATGTTATGTTAGTGAGTACGTGATGCCTAAGTGAAGAGATACATGAATGAATCATGAATCAACATTGCATTAGGATGGGAGGGATCTCAAAATTGTACAAATATGAGATACTATAGTTAAGAAAAGCTTAAAAGAATTAATAAATCCTACCTTTACCCATATAGACAAGGTGCCACTTTTGGTAGTCCATTCACTAGGAATTTCATAGTTAAGCTTGCTTGACTTGGAGAAATTTTAGGTTGGTGATTTCCTAGAATTTTTTTTTGGGAGCATGAGTAAGGACAAAGCATGCCGAATGAATTTGTGTTGGCTTGTAGGAATAAGTTTTAATCTCAAAAGCAACTTAAGATATTAAATGTATGCTTTGGTTGCAAAGAATGTTAAGGCTGCCAGGTTCCTAATTTGGATTACAAATCCTAGTCCAAGCGTGGACCTTTCATTCTTTTTCATTGATATAGTGAAATATTACAAATGAAATCAATTTTCTTCCCTTTAAGAGTTTATGCCAAGGCATCCCAATTATTATTAATTACAAAGGGTGAATAGTTACAAAAAGCACAAGAGAAAGAGTGCAAGAACAATTATCCTTGGCCTAAGTCATGTACCTTCTCCTAGTCACCCCTTTGGAACCTTGACACCAAATTTGGCAAACTTTTTCAACCATCTCTATCAACCTTATTGCGAATGTCAACCTTCCTCTCCCACCATTATCCAATTTAGTCATTTCTCCCATATGGGAGGGATGTAGGGATGTAAAAAATTGGATCATATCAACTCGTTCAATGACCTTGGATAAATAAGCTCATTAGCTTAGGCTTGTGAAATTTAAAAAAAAACATCCATCTCTAAATTTAATTTGGATGTAGCTCAGTTCTTTTTTGGTGTGAAGTTATATAAAATCGAAATACCCCACAACATTAGCTCTCCTTGCAAAAGAGATGATCCAACTGCACCTTTCATTAGGATACATTGTTATGACTTTTAGTCACTATTCCTGCCTTTGGCATTTTTCTCCTTGCAATACAATAGAGCACTCTTGATCTACCACCAGTCTGTATTGACCATCATAGTGACCTTGAGAGGTAGTATCGTTGGAGAGGGCATTACATATTAAGGTATTCTTCGGAGGCTTCTCCAATGTTAACCAATTTATCATGGAAGCATCATCTTATAATAGTTATTCTGCTCTCCCGATCAGTGTCTAATAAAGGATTTCTCCCTCTTGACCATATCCTTGAGCAAAGAAGATACTTAAAATCTTTCCCTGTTATCTTTCTTCTGTACAACCCTTGCAAACAATGTCCGATTATCCTCTCTTACACTTTGTCCATACTCTTGTCTGCTGTTTGTCCCCACCCCCTATAAACCATTCTATAATATTAACTAATTAAGAAAGTTTCTCCACCCTTTCCTATCCACTGTCAAGGCTACGAGGACGCTTTAAAAATCTCAAATAAGACAAATAGAAAATTAATTTTTTTTAAAGATGACTACAAACTTGGAAAATCCTAACCTAAGTAGGCCCTGCTTTAAAAAACACTGGGTGGGATAAGTTTTTTTTTTTTATCGACCGTTCTTTTTATTGATTAGATAGTCCGAGTATGTCTCTTGGTAATGCTGCTTTAGAGTTAAGACTATCTATTGTCTTCCTTGGGACATACTAGGTTATTATAATAGCTGCACGATTTGTTACTTGGCAATTGACAGCATATTGGTGTTGTGTGAACTGTGGCAACATTACTTATATTTCTATTTGGATGATTTCGCATTATAGATATTTGAGCTCCAATATGAATTTTCAACTTCACGTGTTGATTCCTTTTTATATTTATCAATCTGGTATGCAGAGCCATGTTCGAGCATGAAAAAGGTATGAATATAGAACAAGTAGAGCAAATGAAAAATAGAAATGAATCTAATTGCCATGGCAAGGGAAGTAGAGAGGTTGCGAGCCGAGATTTTGAAAGCGGAGAAAAGGGCATACGGTACATTTCTTTTCACACATGTATACACTTCATTGTTTTTCCTTTTCTGTCAATAATCTTTGGATGTCTATTGACACTTGCAATGAAACTATTTGCTTTTGTAGCACCAAATGTATACGGTGGCGCATATGTGAATTTGGATCCTTCATACCCACCTCACATCTCCGGTGCCAATGGCTACGTCAATATGTATGGAAGACCACATGCTGCAATGGCTTCTGTGGCTCCAGGAGACACTCAAATCCCTCATCCCATCGATAATGGCCTGGCCACTACTGGAGCAGTCGCAGGTGTGGCTGCCCCCATCGGTAGAAGCGCTACCTGGGAAGCAACGTTTGATCCCTCCATTGCTCGGAGATAAGTGTGTGAAGAAGCCATGATTACTACTTTGTTTAGATTAACTGCCATATTTTGTTAGTAGAAAGTATACTCAAGAATCTCTAGTTCAAAGTTTCTCCCTGTAACATTTTAAGCATTATGCAAATACATAAAGAATACAATCATGTTAAAAGATCATTCATGGAAAACTTTGATGTGATTTTTGCCAAGCTATGGTTCTCTCTCGTGTTGGTTTTTATTTAACAAGTTCAATTATGGATATAAGTTGATTGACTGAAATGAAATGGGTGAACTCAGGATGAGAGTTAAAATGGAAAACCGAAAGGATCTACAGTCTTCTCTGTTCTGATCGTTAGTTTTCCCCTTAAATATGCGAAACTTTCTAGAGGTGCCTGACAACAAAGGGTGAGGAGTCTGGTGAATGTGAGAGATTTGTGAAGTATTATCGTGCCCTTTGCCCTGGTGAATGGGTGAGTTCTTTGTTGCATTCGGTGTTGTTAAAAGTATATATAACCTGTCTGATCCTATTTTTCCTGCTCATATTGATGCTGTTCTGCTAACATTTATGTGCATGGCCACAAGAACTCTTTTTTGCCTTTTTAAATATTAGCATTGCTTGAGTTTTTACACTCTAGATTGAATTCTAAGTTCCAATCATAAAATATTCTCTATGAGCCAGGAAAAATCTTCAATGGGTTGTCGAATCTATCAGCCATGGTTACCCGACAAGAAATGGGAATATCATATCTATAATTCTTTTAGATCATACAAATGCTGGTTTTGTTTTGTTATGTTATGTTTTTTTTTTCATACATCCTTCTCCTTTTAGCATTTTATTTTACCTTGCCTCTATTCTAAACATTATACATTTAATCCAGAAAAGTGCAAAATCTATTATAAACCTCTGCTTCTTGATATGCTTAAACTTAGTGGATAGTCCCGCTCTAAGAGGATGAAACCTAATAAACAAGTTTCATCCATATGTTACATGCATGTGAATAACTGCATCTTTTCTGCAGGTTGAAAAATGGAATGAGCAGAGAGAGAACGATTCTTTCCCCGGCCCTCTTTGAAAGAATGTTCATCACCCGTAAAGCACGGATTGTGAATTTATGTTTGTTCTCAAGTTCTATCAAGAAACTGTTTAAGAGTTCCATAATTTTTCATTGCATCTCAGAAAATAATAAAGGATCGCATTTTGTTTCAAGTCTTCTTTGAGTAGTTATGACTCAATTGTTGATTGTGGACAGGCTAAATTAATCCAATGCCTTGACATTTGTCGACCCTTTCTCGTCCATTTGACTTCCGTTCCGAGTGAATTGTTTTCAATCTTCTGTGTAATTAGAAACTCTTTTGGGAGATTATGACTAAAAAAAAGTAAAAAACAAAATAGAGAGTCTATGGATTATGTTGCTTTAAAAGGAAGATTCCATAAGTTGCTTTTAAAAATAAGGACATGTTTTGAAATAATTTTTTAAGCATTTGAAAAGTCATTCCACATAGGCCTTAATATTTGTTACATATGATACACTATTACATTGTCAAATAACTAAACATTTGTTAGCTATACTACAATAACATTTCACACAATTTCAAAGTTTAGAGATGAAACTTTACCTTTATAAATGTTAGAAATTAAATACACACAAGTCTTTGAACCTTCAAGTTCTTGTCAATAAGTCCTTGAATTTTAAAAAGTGCTTAATAGGTCTTTGAATTTTAAAAAATGTCTAGTAAGTATCTAAACTTTCAATTTTGTGTATAATAGGATTTTGACCTATTTAATAGACACAAAATTCAATTTTATGTCTAATAGATTCATTAATTTTAAAAATTATCGATTATACTAGGGATTTATTAGATACAAATTTAAAAAGTTCAGAAACTTATTAAACACGAATATGAAAATTCAAGGACTAAACTTGTTATTTAACCTATACATAACGATTAAAATGAAGGGTCTAAATATGTATACTTAGTACATTACTTTGAAGTTACATGGTGTCTTTTGCCTTTTAGTGTTTGATAAACCATAAAAATTTGATCAGTCTAAATGTTTGCTAATGATAACTCTGTCTTTTTTAAGTTTCACCCACTTTTTGTTGTGTGAAGGATCAAGCAACTTGCAAGGTGCTGCTCCAAGGGACACTGCATGAAGGGTTGTATAAGTTCAATTTGTCTCCTTCACCTACACATTTTTCTTTGTCCAATTATTCTGTGAAATCCTCTGCTAATTCTTCCCCTATTTCTATTTTTCATTCTTCAGTTAAATCTTCAAATGTTTCTTCCATTGATCTTTGACACCAAAGACTTGGGCATCCTGCTCTTTCTATTGTTTGAAAAGTAGTTTCATTGTGTAAACCGTAGTTATTGAATAATAATACTACCTTTTGTAATGCTTGTGCCATTGGGAAACACCATGCTTTACCTTTTACTCCATCCATTACAAATTACACTTCACCATTACAGTTGGTTGTTGTTGATTTATGGGGTCCTTTATATCATTTATCTCGTAATGGATTTCGATATTACATCAGCTTTATTGATGTGTTTTCCCGCTACACTTGGATTTATTTCCTTCGTACTAAATCTGAAGCTTTTTCTTCCTTTCTTGCTTTTAAATCCTTAGTTGAAAAGATTCTTGGTACACCTATTCTTCAACTACAAACTGATGGGATTACTTGCCCATATACTTCGCAACAAAATGGGATCGTGGAGCGATAGCATAGACACATAGTGGATATTGGTTTAACTATGTTGTCTCATTCTTCCATGCCTTTACTTTTATGGGATGATGCTTTTGCAACAACTGTTTATCTCATCAACAGATTACCTTCTCCAACTCTTCTCAATGTAAGTCCCTTGGAGAAGCTCTTTCAAAGGCATCTAGATTACTCATTTCTAAAGGTATTTGGTTGTTCTTGTTTTCCTTGCCTTCGCCCATATAATAATCACAAGCTGAATTTTCGTTCTCAACCTTGCACATTTATTGGTTATAGTTCTTTACATCATGGCTATAAATGTCTTTCAGCTGATGGTCGTATTTTTGTCTCGAGACATGTGTTTGTTTGATGAGTTCTCGTTTCCATTTGCTTCTCCTGTGATTACTTCTTCTAAATCTTCCTCTTTATCTGTTAGTCAATCTTTACCTTTGGTTCAAAATCCAATACATGTTACTGTCTCATCTTCGACATCCTTATCACTTGAACCTACTTTGCCTTTGAATGTCTCTGTTGATAATGATAGTGGTCATATTGTTGCATATGGATTTTCATGTGGAAATGATATGTCTGAGAATTCACCTGTTACTAATAATGCATATGTTGAACACTTGCTTGCTCCTACTTCAGATAGGCTTCTTTCTTCTGATAATGGTGATGATTCTGTTGATCATCCTTTTGTGCTTGATGTTTTTGCTCCGATCAATACACATCATATGGTTACTCGTGCTAAAAGTGGCATATTTAAACACATCGAGTTTTCTTGACTGCCTTTACAGACATTGAACCACCAAATGTCAAAGAAGCATTAAAGTGTGATCATTGGCATAAGGCAATGCAAGTTGAATATGATGCCTTAATGGCTAATCACACGTGGGATCTTGTTCCTCAGCCTTCCAATGCTAAGATTGTTGGGTTTAAATGGGTATTCAAAATTAAAAGGAACTCCGATGGTACAATATCTAGATATAAGGCGCGCCTTGTTGCTAAGGGTTTCCATCAGTTGGCTGACATTGATTATTTTGAAACATATAGTCATGTTGTTAAGCCTACAATTATCCTTGTACTTCTTACTCTTGCTTTAGCTTATGGTTGGACCATTAGAAAAATTAATATTAACAATGAGTTTCTTCATGGTGTATTATTTGAAATAGTTCACATGGAACAACCCTCGGGTTTTCAGGTGTCTGGTACTTTACCTTTAGTTTGTCGACTTCATAAAGCCTTATATAGACTTAAACAAGCTCCTCGCGCTTGGTTTGAAAGGTTGAATAATTTTCTTTGCTCCCTTGGCTTTATTCATTCAAAAGCTAATAGTTCTTTACTATTTCAGCATTCCACTTTGCATTGTTGTTATATCTTGGTGTATATAGATGACATCCTTATAATGGGCAGCTCTCATACTGTGATTTTCAATATGATTCATGACTTGAATGCTCAGTTTTCTCTAAAGGACTTAGGGCAATTGAACTATTTTTTAGGAATTGAAGTATCTTATCCTCCTACTGGTGGGCTTTTTCTGTCTCAGGCTAAATATGTAATAGATTTACTTCATAAAAAAAAAAGATGGTTGCTGCTAATTCTATTACTACACCAATGATTGGAGGTGTTATTCCTTCTGCGCATGGTAGTGAAGATTTTACTGATGTCCATCTTTATAGAAGTATTGTAGGAGCTTTACAGTATGCCACATTGACTATGCCTGAGATCTCATATAGTGTAAACAAGGCTTGTGCAGTTCATGCATGCACCCAAATTAATTCATTGGTAGTTGGTGAAGCAAATTCTTAGATACTTGAAAGGCACATATACTCATGGTTTGTTGTTAACAAAACCTACATCTCTTACTTATTATGGTTTTGCTGACTCTGATTAGGCCTCTGACTCGGATGATTGACAGTCGACTTTTGGCTTTTGTGTATTTTTTGGAGGCAATCTTATTACTTGGGGATCTAAGAAACAGTCCATAATTTCTAGGTCTAGCACTGAAGCGGAGTATCGAAGTCTAGCAACTGTGGCTGCTGAGTTAGTATGGCTGCGTTCTTTATTTTGTGATTTTTGTATTACTTTACCTCACCCTCTGGTCTTATGGTGTGACAACTTAGGTGCTAATTCGATGCTTCACTCGAAAACCAAATATGTTGAATTGGATATTTACTTTGTTAGGGACTTGGTTCTTGGCAAGAAACTAATTATATATCATCTTCCAACGTCTTCGCAGGTTGCAAAGAATGTTAAGGTCGTTAGGTGTCTAATTTGGATTACAAATCCTTGTCCAAGTCCTGGGCCTTTCATTCTTTTTCTTTGATATAAGGACATATTAAAAATGAAATCAATTTTCTTCCCTTTAAGAGTTTATGACAAGGCATCCCAATTATTATTAATTACAAAGGGTGAAATAGTTACAAAAAGCATGAGATAAAGAGTGCAAAAACAGTGATCCTTGGCCCAAGTCTAAATAAAAGTAGGTATGAGTAACTGTGGTACTTAATTAATCTAAAAACTCCAATCCCTGAGATCGACCCTGGCCATTACTACTGCAAATTGTAAAGGTCTGGTTAACAATTTTATTTGATAGAGCCTTCGACAAGCTCTTTATCAAATTGGTGCCGTTGGCGGGGATTGGCGTATTTACTCTTTATCAACATTCGGTCTGCCAAATACCCTCGACCTACTTCTTCAATGCATACCACTAGACAATTTGTGCCCGACCATATTGTCCAAGAGAATTTCTCCATTTTGATCCAATTTCAATAGGAGTGAATAACATTATTCCTACCATGAATCCCACAATTTATTCCATTTCTCCATCTTGACTTGAAATTGTTAATTTAACCTATCAAACAACATGATCTTGTTGCGTCCTTCCCATGTTTACATTTCTGAAGGGCTTGGTCACTGACAAAAGGGTGGAGAGAGGGCAGTACATATTGTTGAGGAGGGAACTGATATCACTGATTTCATTGATAAATGAAATGTACAAAAGGGGAGAAAGAATCTCCCAACCTCCATTGGTGGATTACAAAAATAATCTCCAACTAGTGACTAGTAATTGATAGCATAATGGTGTTGTGTGAACTGTGGCAACATTACTTCTGTTTTTATCTGAATGCTTTCACATTATAGATATTTGAGTTCCAATATGAATTTTCAACTTCACGTGTTGATTCCTTTTTATATTTATCAATTTGGTATGTAGAGCCACGTTCGAGCATGAAAAAGGTATGAATATAGAACAAGTAGAGAAAATGAATGCAACAAAAATGAATCTGATTGCCCTGACAAGGGAAGTAGAGAGGTTGCGAGCTGAGGTTTTGAATGTGAAGAAAAGGGCATATGGTACATTTCTTTTCACACATGTATACACTTCATTGTTTTTCATTTTCAATCAATAATCTTTGGATGTTTATTGACACTTTCAATGAAACTATCTGCTTTTGTAGCACCAAATGCGTACGGTGGCACATACGTGAATTTGGATCCTTCGTACTCACCTCACATCTCTGATTCCAATGGCTACGTCGATATGTATGGAAGACTGCATGTTGCAATGGCTTATATGGCTCTAGGAGACAGTTAAATCCCTCATTCCCATCGATGATGGCCCGACCACCGCTGGAGTAGTCAAGGGTGTGGCTACCCCCATTGGTCGCAGCGCTGCCTGGGAAGCAACGTATGATCCCTCCATTGCTCAGAGATAAGTGTGTGAAGAAGCCACGATTACTACTTTGTTGAGATTAACTGCCATATTTTGTTAGTAGAAAGTATGCTCAAGAATCTGTAGTTCAAAGTTTCTCCCTATAACATTTTAAGCTTTATGCAAACACATAAAGTATACAATCATGTTAACAGATCATTCATGGCAAACTTTGATGTAATTTTTGCCAAGCTATGGTTCTCTCTCGTGTTTGTTTCTATTTAACAAGTTCAGTTATGGTTTATATTATAGAGCACAACTTCTACATTTGGATACAAGTTGATTGACTGAAATGAAATGGGTGAACTTGGAAGGAGAATTAATAGATTGTCTTTGCGCATGGGGACCTTGGAGCAATTGTTGTATGCAATGAGTTCATATAAGATTGGATTGTTCGCATCTATTTTTATTTACGAAGATTTTGAAGTGTTGTGTAATAAATATTAAATGATAAGACCATCTAAGATTGGACTATTTGTTATCTCCTCATAAGTATGGTAATAGAAGTCACAAATATATTAGTATGGTGATCAAATTATCTTAATTTTAAGTGAGTGTGTGCTCAACAATGCACCATTTTATTTATATTGATGAAAGTGATTTGAGAGTCTATTCATCTATAGTATATATAAAAGTCATAATAGGGAGAAATTTTTTATGCCAATTTTGCCTTTTCATTATAATCATTTAAAATGAAATTGAAAAATAAAAAAGACACATAAGCCTAAATCAATTAAAAAACTAATAAAAGTTACCAAATCATTTAAAATTGCCACGTCACTTATGCCACATAATTTTCCGTTAGTCAACTAACGGTCAAATTTAACTTAGGGACCATTTAGAACATTTTTTCAAACCTCAGGGACCAAAGTGTCCATTTTGAAACCTCAGGGACCAAATAGACACCAATCCAAAACTTGAGGGACCAAAAGTGCATTTTACCCTTTTGTTTTTGTTTTTTTTTTTTTATTTTTTTGAGAAACGTTGTTTCTCTTTTTATATATGTTTTGCCAGGAAAACAATTATACATATTGTTTTTCAGTTTATATATATATGAGTGTGTATGTATGTATATCATGAGATTAAATTATTTGTTGTTTTGCTTCCATTCAATTTTTTCTTTTTTCATACCAATAATATAACAAAACCGAATTGAATTTTCTACACTAATCGATGAACACAACTATCTTAATATAATTGGCCTAAATTAGTCAATTTTTGAAGAAATATGTTTCTTTTTCAATCGAAATTAAGTGGTTGTATTTGCCTTTATACTTCTTATCACAATGAATGAGTTTTGAAATTACCTCTCTATTCATTTTTTTTCACCTTTAAGGCTTGTATGGTTTAACTTTTTTAATGTCTGAAGAAGATGATCGGTTGGGATGTAATAGCCAAGTAGAAGAAAAACTAATAATTTCTTTCTTTTAGTGGTAAATTTAAAATTATATTATGTTTTAATTAAAAATATAATATTCCACGTGCATCGCACGTGTTTTTTACTAGTTCTTTTAAATGAGGAAATAAATTAATTCTTTTTTAAATGTGGAAAATTGACCATGGGAAAATAAATAAATTATTTTTTAAATGTGAAAAATAGAGAAGTTGGGATAACACTTATTTAAGATGAATTTAAGATGTAGACCTAAGGAAAATTTAATTTGTGATTAGAATAACACTTATTCATTAACCATTAGTGTAAATTATGGATAGTAAAATAGACTTAGCTATAATATAAAACAAAGTGGAGACTCGAACTTTTGACCTTTAAGAAAGATTTTTTTAGGAATAAAGCAAGTAAAAGGCATAAGCAATACATAAGACAAGAGGATAAAAATAAGCTAGTTTCAACTATCTCACTTTATACCAATCTTACAATATTCGCCTGGAGTTCCTCGATCTAAACCAAGGGGCCATTAACTTGCAAAGCCAATTCATTTGGAAGTGGAAAATTTCGTTGTAAGAAAGATTATTATTCTTTGATTAGTTGAGTTATGCTTAAACCGAAAAAGAACATTGTTAGGTATGATGATGAAATTGAAATTAACAATTTTTAAATTTTACATTATTTAATAATTGTAAATTAACGGGCTGTCTTGGATGGCCCAACGAAGGCCCATATAGATTTGGCCCTTTTATGAGTTTTTATATGGTTTCGTTCTTTTGTGCAAGATGAGCACTTTTTGTTTGTTCAACTTAAACTGCGCCTTCGTCCACGTTATTACAGAGTCTTCCGCTTGATCTCCTCCATTTCTTGGAGCTTGAATCCGATCAGTCATGGCCGAAGTAAGCTTCGTTTCGCTCTCTTTATGTGTTTAGTTCCATGAAAAATCAATGGTAGTGAATCAATTTTTTCCTTTTCATTTGATATTCTGTATTTATCATTTCCTTTTTCTAATCATAAACGGCCCCGATTTGGATGCAATAATTGGTTTTCTGTATGAAAGATATGTTTCCGTAATGCTTTTTTTTTTTTTTTAATCCTTTTTTAAACTTTTTTTTTCCTGTTTGGATTGTACGTATAATCTGGATTATAGTTTAGAGTAATGGTGTTGCTGCTTTTTCGTCGATGCTTTCGACAAATCAGCTCCACTGGTCACAATTTACGACGTAGTTTGTTGGAAGATGGATTGTGTTCTAAACTGGATTATGTTCTGCGTGCGACGAGCCATGGAATTCCTCAACGACTGTTGGATGTATTAATCGGATTCTTCACCTTCTATCTGTTACCTTTTGCTTAATTTTGGACGCAATAAGACGCTGGAAGCTGCGAAAATGTTAGCGAAAAAATGACAATTTTAATTTGAATGAGAAGCATTGGTTATGAAATAAATTAAGCAGCAAGAAAACAGAGAAGAAGAATGCCTTTTTTGTTGATGATGCTGATAAAGTTGTGAATTGAACTTTGAGAAGGGATTTTCTTGTTTACAAGCGAAAGAACTATAAATCCCCTCTTTGAATTGTCCCATTATTACCAAAATTAAGATTCACATCATAAATCTTGTGAGAGCAGAGAACTCAACACGCTAAATCTCACTAGAGTTTCTTCTAAGGGGCAGATCCCGATCATTGATTTGATAAGAAAACAAGGATTCTACCCAAATGTTTTTGATTGAAAGATACCTGACATAATTATGAAAAAATAATTTGAGAAGAGGAGATTCAACACCATATATCCTGTCAAATACAAATTCTTTGAACATTGTCTAAGTAAACTTCACAGTAGGGGAGAAGGAACTGATGCTATGACTTTGAGAAATATATTTTGATTAGAATAGTAGAAGATAAGACATGGGAAGGATGAAACATCATCTCCATTCACATCTGAGAAGGATAGTAAATAAAATTCCCAATAAGCAATAAAAGAAGAAAGATCAGAATCACATCAAACTGTGTCAATTTAGCATAATTGTACAAATGTTTATGTTTAAAAAAAATATATGTTTGTCATGTATATATTTTTCTATCCATGCTTCATACTTGATATTGTGTACATATTGTAGATAATGTTTCTTGCTGTTGTCAATAATTGAAGATTGTAACCTAGGGATGTCAGTTTGCATATTGTTGTTTTCCTTGCCATGAGTTGAGGTGTAGAAGCACAAGATAATTAGTAAAATGTTGCAATGTGCTATACGCTCATAGTAAAATGTTGGATATGATCCTCTTCAATGTCTATTCTAATTTTTTTATCTGTTCTATGCCTTCTTGTTTGTCATCTCAGGTTGAGCTGAAAACGGCACCTGCTGACTTCCGATTCCCTACTACAAATCAAACCAGGCACTGTTTCACTCGTTACATTGAGTTCCACAGGTGCATTTTTCTTACAACTCTGGATGAGAGTTAAAATGGAAAAACGAAAGGGTCTACAGTCTTCTCTGTTCTGATCGTTAGTTTTCCCCTTAAATATGCGAAACTTTCTACAGGTGCCTGACAGCAAAGGGTGAGGAGTCTGGTGAATGTGAGAGATTTGCGAAGTATTATCGTGCCCTTTGCCCTGGTGAATGGGTGAGTTCTTTGTTGCATTTGGTGTTGTTAAAAGTATATATAACTTGTCTGATCCTATTTTTCCTGCTTATATTGATGCTATTATGCTAATATTTATGTGCATGGCCACAAGAACTCTTTTTTTCCATTTTAAGTATTATCATTGCTTGAGTTTTTTACGCTCTAGATTGAATTCTAAGTTCCAATCATAAAATATTCTCTATGAGCCAGGAAAAATCTTATTTTGATTTCTCTGCGTTGTGGCATCAGATTAAATGTTTATAATATTATCAGCTACTGAGGTTATTTTTGCCTTGAAATTCGTGTATCTTTTACAAGTATATGACTTTTAATTCTATTGTACATTTATGATTTATCTTTGAGCTCTCGATCACTCATATTCTTTTAATAATGATTGAAGTGTTATATTAGCCAATTGCAAAGTTAGGATTAATATTCTTCCTCGCATATGAGGCATAAACTTTATTCCAATTAATTTAACTATTCGTCTTGAAATTGAGAGAAAATTAAATGCATGGATGAAGAAAAATGATCTCATAATCTAATATTGTCTCAGAATTAATAAATTCATTATATTTATTGTGCACTTATAAAACTTGTGGAACTTTTAGTTGACGGTCCTGTTTGCATTACATTGTATAAAAAAGCCAAATTGATAGAACAACTAACAAAATATTATTTAAACCTTTATGGACAAGAGCACTCCTAAGAAGCTCCCTTGTAAAAAGAAAAATGGAGCTCTCTCTAGGTGACATTTCCTCTTCAGACTCTCACGTGTAGTTTCTTAAGTAACATAGGTTCTCGATGGGTGATCAATATAGGAAAATGTTTATGTTTACAGCGCTTGCTTGTAGGATCTAAAGTAAGAAATTCAGTTTGGATTTCAAGGAAGTTTTGTCTAGAGGAAGTGGGAAGACATAAAGTTGATTTTTTTTTTGCTGGGGGAGTTGAAGATCTTGGAATGGTTGGAAGACTACATCATACTGCTGAAGTTCTAGGCTCCATCATACTGCTGAGGGTCTGATGAACCATAAAGTTTATGTAGAAATTAAGAAGCGAGGTGGATATGTCGTGGTTACGGAAAGTGATAAATACCCGAGGGAAATATACTGAGTTGTCATGGTTGGCAAGAAGTGGAAAAAGATATGTGCTGATTGTTCTGGCGAGTGAATGGGAATTCGTGTGGGAATCTTTTACTTGGATGAACTCTAATTTCTTAGAAATAGTATGAGAGTGAAAGGAAAATTGTGGTGGTTGATAGCAATGTCATTAGGGTAGAAGTAGACATATTATTAGGGTATTAAGGATATATTAGTTATTAGCAACAGAATTGGTTATAAATAAGGGGAGTGGGAGAAGATGGAGATAGCCAATAGTTTAGTTTGTTTAGGCTTGAGTGAGGTTGTAGTTCTTTTATCTTTCAATAGCATTTCAGTTCTTAGGTTTCTATTAGGTTAGGCACAATATGTTAATTTTAGTAGAAGTTGAAAAATTAAAATTTTAAGTCTAGGGACCACAATTTAAAAATGGCTAGATTAGGGTCTATTTGGTATGCAATCTAAATTTTGTTTTATGTTTTCTGAATCCAAAGTAGTGAAAATTCTGAAAACTGTTTTTGGTATCCAATCTGGATTGCATTTGACAGGTTTGTTTTTTTAAAGACTGTTTTTGGATTCCGTGATCCAAAGTAGTGAAAATTCTGAAAATAACATTTTTACATTTTCAGTGTATCAAGATTTTGAATTTGAAATTTTAAAATGCAGAATTACATTTAAAAATTTGATAAATATGGTATTTTATGTTATAAAATCATTTCATTTTTGTTGAATTAAAATATGGATAATATAATATAATACCAGCTTAGAGGTCTCAGGTTCGAGCTCTCGGGTGAGGTTAATAAATAAAAACCCTTGATGTCTCCCAGGTTCAAGCCTTGGGGCAGGTGCGGGTGCCCCTGGGTATAGGGGAGCAAAGCTCCGACTCCCAATTAAAATATATATATATATATATAAATTACATGATATTGTAAAATAATAATTATGAAAAATTTATAAAATAAAACATGTTCATAAATATATAATAGTTGAGATTCAACCTAATATTTAGTTACTAGAACTATTTTTATGGTTTATCAAACACATTTTAAATAATTGTTGAATTAGTATTCAGTTTCTAAATCTGCTACTGCTACCAAACACAGATTCTAAAAACTATATTTGAACCTTTGTATGGAGAGGAATGGACGTTTCTTCAGGGATGTTTCTTCCTCTTTTGATCAGTTTATGGATATGGTTCTTTCCAATGCTTTCTTGTGGTGCAAACATATTCAACCTTTTGGTCATTTTAGTTTATCTTTTTTAATTTCTAATTGGAAAACTTTTATGTAATTGTTTAAAGAAGTTGTTTCTTATTCCAAAAAAACCAAACATAGATTCTAAAGCACTAAAAACATGAAATACAACTTTGATTTTCATTGAATCCCTTGTTTTCAGATCCCCAACTGAACTCACCCTTAGATAATTTGGAACTAAAACTATATTTGAACCTATAAGTTTTGTAAATGATTCATAGAGGATTCTGTCATTAAGAACTACAGCCATATCTATTTGCATTTCAAGTATGCTGATTACGTTAGGACCATCCAAACTTTCGTGGATGGGGTTATACTTTTTGTTATAGGTGCCACGGGCATGAATGTCTGCACCATAATTCTAGGGGTTGTTGAGTCTATGAGCCATGGTTACTCAACAAGAAATGGGAATAGCATGTCTGTAATTCTCTTAGATCATACAAATGCTGATTTTTTTTATATATTTAATTTTTTTTTTAATGAGAAACAAAAGACCTCATATATTCTAAAAGAGCACAAAACACAGCCTAAAGGCCTAGGGTTGAGGAATCCCTAAGCCTAAAGCAGGAGCATCAAAAAATGCTGACTTTTTTTTTTTTTTTCCCATAAATCCTTCTCCTTTTAGAATTTTATTTTATGTTGCTTCTATTCTAAATATTATATCCAGATTTCCTATAAAAAAAGAATATATATTATATCCAGAAAAGTCCAAATTCTACTATGAACCTCTGCTTCTTGATATGCTTAAACTTAGTGGATAGTCCTGCTCTAAGAGGATGAAACCTAATAAACAAGTTTCTTCCATACGTTACATGCATGTGAATAACCGCATCTTTTCTGCAGGTTGAAAAATGGAATGAGCAGAGAGAGAACGGCACTTTCCCCGGCCCTCTTTGAAAGAATGTTCATCACCCGTAAAGCACCGATTGTGAATTTATGTTTGTTCTCAAGTTCTATCAAGAAACTGTTTAAGAGTTCCATGATTTTTCATTGCATCTCAGAAAATAATAAAGGATCGCATTTTGTTTCAAGTCTTCTTTGAGTAGTTATGACTCAATTGTTGATTGTGGACAGACTGAATTGATACAATGCCTTGACATTTGTCGACCCTTTCTCGTCCATTTGACTTCCGTTCCTAGTGAATTGTTTTCAATCTTCTGTGTAATTAGATCTGTATGCTACCTTACTCTGCACCATTTTATTGTTAGTTTCTGAAAATGGTTTCTTTTAATTTTAGTTTAGAACAGATGAAAGCAACCATGGATGAGCTCTAAACTGGACAGAGCTTTGTTAGATCGGGGTGACAAATGAAGGCCTGAGAGACGTACTAAGCCGAAGAATTATAGATTGTAAGTTCGGAATAATTAATAGTTGATTGGTTGAAAATGAGAATTTTATCATATTACCATATTTAATTTTAGATCGATTCATTGAGTGCACATCGTATTGTGGCAGCATCACTTATTTGACCAAATCCTTAGCTTGCATAACCATGTCTTGTATGGCTGCTTGCCTGTTGTTAATTGTTAATATAGAAAATGGCTGTTGGTAGAATTGAACAAATGTGAATTGAGATCCATTGATTTGGTCCTAATTCCTGCCTTGAAATTAGGGGTTGCCAAAGGGATTTCCATGTTGTTTGGGATCTGGAATGGAGTGAAAATTTTCTATTTGAAAT
This sequence comes from Trichosanthes truncata, assembly GCA_033996785.1. NCBI lineage: Eukaryota > Viridiplantae > Streptophyta > Magnoliopsida > Cucurbitales > Cucurbitaceae > Trichosanthes > Trichosanthes truncata. The sequence continues at coordinate 35,740,099 of JAWPNB010000004.1, read as the reverse complement.
TAGAAAAGGGACAAGTTAGGTTGTACAACTGTGTCCTTAAGTTCTAAGCGGAGAGGTATGAACTTTTGGTATGTACTTATTTAATGCCTTAATAGAGAAAAGATGAGCTACACTATTAAAAGTTCTACCAACCTGGTGGACGTTGAAAATAAGAGACTAGTGAAAAATGTTTTGAGTAGAGTTTGTATTCTCATTGAGCTAGATTTTCATAATACAGTTTAGGAAAGAAAACAATTTATATACTTCAAATCACTGCAGGTTCTTGAGTTTAACAACATTTGGCAGTGAGGAGATTCAAACTTGTTGAGCTATGCTTACTTTGGCTCCAATACATGTTGAATCAATTAAACTTTGAAACATTGCAGGTTGAATCAATTAAAACTTTAACTAATAATTGTATCAATTAAAATACTAAACTTTTATGAGTGAATTAATTTAGACCATCTGTTAGTGATTTATAACTATTTTTGTTTGATTTCATTTAAAATAACTCGAGATCAACCAAATAAAAATATTATTCTTTCAAAATTCTACTAAAATGACAAGAAAAATTTGTAACGTGTTTCTTCTTAAATAAGTAGAGAAAAATAGAGAAAGAGGATAAATGAAAAATTGCTCATATTAATGAAAGATACTATTATTCACTTGATTTTAGCATTAGCTGTAATATTATGTTAATCCCTACATGTAAAGAAGTCTTGCACACATGAAAATTCTAACGAAGATTATAAATGGATTCACTTATGAAAGTTCAGGTTTTTATTAATACAATTATTAATTTGGAGTTTTAATTGATTCAACTTGTAAAATTTAGTGGTATAATTTTTTTTTTTTGAAGTATATCTAAGTTGGATCTTCAACTTTCTTATTGAGCTAGTCTTTCACCATGAGTCGAGTTGTTTTGTAGTTCAACTACATGTTTGTCAAAGTGAACATAACTCAACGGTAATTGACGAGTACATTTGTTGTAATAAATAAAAAAAAAAAACTACAAAGCACATTTTTATGGAAAATGAGAGGGAAACTTCGCATCCAAAAAATCTTTGCACATTTGCTGTTTTATTTTGAAAAAAAATCAGGGTTAATGTAATGTCTTCTATAACTATTAATATGAAGTCTTTTCACGTAAGAATTAAAATTAGAGTTGTATCTTTATGTTTACCACTATAAGTGTTGTTCGGTTCATGCCAAATAGATCAAGTTAAAATAATATTTAGTTTAAAGTCCTCATTATTTAAAACTAGTTATTTTGGAATCAAACTATAAATCTAACTTGTTTAAGATATGTTGGAGAAAATTTTGGTGAAATGTGTTGATTAACTTTCTTCCATTTGCAAAAAGAAAAAATCAAATTCTTGAGATCCAAAAACAAGTTTGAAAAGTTCAAATCAAAACTGAATTTCTACCCTTTCGAGGAACTGGAAGTATTCAGTTTAATGTGGTCAAAAGCAATTTTGCTTTTGGGGCTTTGTGAATTGGTTTTTAAAATCAAAGTCGGAAGAAAGACAGCCATGGGCTGATTTCTTTCTATATATTTTTAAACTGCCATTGCTGTTGCTGAGTTGAAGACAAAGAGAATTGCATGAAAAGAAGAGCTTCTCAATTGAATGAATCTTCTCCCATTGGCTGCCTCAAATTCAAACTTAGTAAGTTAAGAAACTCTTTTGGGAGATTATGACTACAAAAAAAAGTAAAAAACAAAATAGAGAGTCTATGGATTATGTTGCTTTAAAAGGAAGATTCCATAAGTTGCTTTTAAAAATAAGGACATGTTTGAAATAATTTTTTTAAAAATTTGAAAAGCCATTCCAAATAGGCCTTAAGATTTGTTATATATGCTACGCAAGTTCGTGTCAATAGGTCCTTGAATTTTAAAAAGTGCTTAATAGGTATAAAAAATGTCTAGTATGTATCTAAACTTTCAATTTTGTGTCTAATAGAATTTTGACCTATTTAATATTTTTTTAAAAACTCATGAACCTATTGGGCACAAAAATGAAACTTTAATGTCCTATTAATAGACACAAAATTTAATTTTATGTCTAATAGATTCATTAATTTTAAAAAATGTCGATTATATTAGAGATTTATTACTTACAAATTTAAAAAGTTCTAAGACTTATTAAACACAAACATGAAAATTCAAGGACTAAACTTGTTATTTAACCTATACATAATGATTAAAATTAAGAATCTAAATATGTATACTTAGTACATTACTTTGAAGTTACATGGTGTCTTTTGCCTTTTAGTGAAAATATAAAAGACCTTTATTTATTTATTTTTATCAAATGAGAATCGCCTTAAACATGGTATACTAAATTGTCTAAAAAAGATTTATCAATGAGCATTTGAGATTGAGCTTAAAACTTTTACTTCATTTTCTTTGTCAATTTTAGATATCTATTATAAAGGAAAAATATTAGGATTAAGTTGACTTTTAAGCTTAGACCATGCTTGGATCTTTTGAGAATACTTGATTTTTAATTGTTATATATATAGGTTAGGTATCATATGTTTTTTTTTCAATGATAATTATAAAATTGAAGTCTATTTATTTATTGTTTGTATCATCCATACACCATTTCACAAAAAAAAAAAAAAAAGTTCCTTTGAAGAAGACTTGTGAGTTTATCCTTCTCCAATTGAAAAAAAAAATAATGTGATAGTAAAACATTTCTTTTTATTGACAAATCTATGAAATTATAAATTATTATTGAAATCATCTTTTCTTTTTTAGAGTTTTTTTTTGGGTGTGTATTGCGAATATTGATTCTACTTCTAGTAAAATAATGAAAAAAGAGAGAAAAAAAATCAAAGGATGATGTAACATGATATTGTCTCAATTTCATAAAATTTAAAAGGAAAAAAACTATTTTTTTAATTTGATCTCAATCACCCAACATCTTTGTGTTTTAATATTCTCTTTTTCATCATTAAAAATAAATAAATATTAAATGATATAGTACACTGAATCAAAAGCAATTGGGATATTGCTTAATGCCCACTTGTTAATTTCTCCTCAAAAAGGGGAAAAAAATGCCCACTTGATGAATATATCATATTAATTGAAAATAAATATATATTTATTAAAAATGGACTTTTTTTTAAAGTAAAGAATTTGACTTCCCTAAATTACTTAAATATCTCATCTTGCTGAGTCAATAAGGTAACATTTGGTGAGAAGGGCAAGCCCATAGGTTAGGTAATATAATAATTAAAAACAAAAAGGTAAAAAATTTATTAAAAAAAATATTTTGGTTTGCCAAGAGGGTAAATGATTGAGAAAAATAAAGTGGGTGAGAAATTCAAATTTCAAACCAACCATCTTAATTATCTACCAAAAAAGTAAGATATTTTGGTGAGGATATTTTCTAAATAATAATCAATGAATACTTATTACAATTGTTTCTCTTATGGGATTATTACTATGGTTGAATTATACATTTAATTTTAACTTTTGATTTCTTGAATGTTATGTGTTATTTTTTTGACAACATGTAGATTGGGAGATTCGAACTTTTGACATCTTAGTCAATAATATACACTTTATGTCAGTTAAGTCATGCTCATGTTGGCCTTAAATGTTATGTGTTTATTTAGTAATAAATGTTAAAAGATTTCAATTATGTTTTTTTTTTAAATTTCAATTATGTTTTTGACAATAAATTATGCAATTATTTAATTCTTGTAGTTACCAATAATAAAATTATAACCCAGCATATACATTGAATAGTTTTAGTTTTTTATTTGATATTATCATCCACTAAAAGTATTATTTATAAACAAATTAGCGAAAAGATTAAAAAATATAATTGAAGTTAAATAGTTAATCCGAACATAGCTCAATGGATAAAGCACCAACTATCTTTGATGGTTCAATTCTCAAAATCAAGCTACTCACACCCTTAACGAATTTTGCCTTGTTTTGAGAATTTCATCAAACGTGGTTGGAGAAGTGGCCAATTGGAATATCAAGCTTCGTTGCCTAGGAAATGATAGTTAGCTTATTGAGTTTTTCATATTTTCTAATTTGATTTTTTATTTCAATAACGTGAAATTGAGGAATCAAACATTTTGACTTTTAAAACATATGTATAAGTACCTTGGCTAGTTGAGTCATATTCAAATATGCATGTTGATGAATATTTATGACTTAAAAAAAAGATAGTAACATTTATAAATATTTGGTTAAATTACAAGTTTAGTCTATCAACATTTAAGTTTGTGTCTAAAACGCCAACATGAGCATAGCTCAACTGCCATAAAGCATCTGCCCTCAACAATAAGATCAGAAGTTTGATTCCCCGACTGTAAAAAAAAAAAAAAAATCTTGTATCTAAAAGATCTTTTAATTTAAAAAATTGTGTAATAGGTTATTGAACTTTTAATTTTGTGTCTAATAAATCTCTAAACTTTAAAAATGTTTAATAGGTTATTGGGCTTTTAATTTTGTGTCTAATAGGTTCATGACATATTCAAAATTTTAAAAATTAATTGATCTATTAGATATTAAATTAATTTTATTCTAACAGGACTTTAACCTTTAAATTTTGTGTGTAGTAGATTTGTGAATTTTAAAAAATGTCGAATAACTCCATAACCTATTAAATGTAAAATAAAAAATTCAAGGACTTATTGAACATAAAATTAAAAGTTCAAAGATCTATTAGACATTTTTTAAAAATTTGACAATTAAATACACATAAACCTACAAGTTCAAAGATTAAACTTGTAATTTAACTTTATTATTATTTTTTTTTACATTTAAGTAAAAAGAAAAAAAAAATCAAAAGAAGTATAGAGAGAGTTTTGTTTATTATTTTTTAAATTAAATTAAAATAAAGGTTAAATTACAATTTTTTTTTTTGATGATAAGGTTAAATTACAAATTTGATCCCTATGAATTTGAAAAAGTTAAAATTTAGTTCTTATAATTTTAAATATTAAAATTAGTCTCTATGATTTAATAAAATTCTCATAAATAATCCATACGACAGAGATTGTTTATGAGAGTTTTATCAAACTATATAGACTATTTATGAAATTTTATCAAATCATAAGAATGAAATTCTAATATTTAAATCAGATATTAAATTTTAATATTTAAATCAGAGATTAAATTCTAATATTTTTCAACTATAAAGACCAAATTTATAATTTAACTTAAAATAAATAATTTTTTAATTTAAAGATAAGAGAGAGAAGATTTGACCCAACTACAGAACTACTCCAAATTCAAACCTCCCTGCAAAGCAAAGGGAGAGAAGGGCAAACTTAATTCACCACACGTGGCAGCCATTCATAGCGAGTTTCCAAATTGCCCAAGCGCGTGAAGCAATAATTATATAGTCGCTCAAATTCAGTCCGTTTTCACTTCTTCTTCTTCTTCTTCATCCATTCCTTCAACACTCTGAAACTTTCCTCCCCTCTTCTCCACTCCGATTCTTCACAATGCCTCGAATCAGCAACAACCTCGTCGGAATCCTCAATTTCATCACCTTCTTACTCTCGATCCCGATTCTCTGGGCCGGCGTTTGGCTCAGCAAACAAGGAAGCACCGAATGCGAGAAGTACTTGGACAAACCCATAATCATAATCGGCGTTTTTCTGATGTTGATTTCTCTCGCCGGTCTTCTCGGTGCTTGCTGTAGAATCTCTTGGCTTCTATGGGTTTACCTTTTGGTTATGTTTGTTCTTATTGTTATTCTCTTTGCTTTCACCATTTTCGCTTTTGTGGTCACCAATAAGGGCGCCGGCGAGGTCTTGTCGAATCGGGGTTATAAGGAGTATAGGCTTGGGGATTACTCCGATTGGCTGCAGAAGAGGGTGAATAATGCGAAAAATTGGAACAAAATCAAGAGCTGCTTGATTGATGGGAAGATCTGTTCGAACTTTGCTGAGAAGTATGGTATGGACACTGTTGAACAGTTCTATAAGGAGAATTTGTCTGCTCTTCAGGTATGGTGAGAGTGAATTCGAGTTTTGAGATTTGGTTTGAATTGGGAATTGGTTTAATTTGAGAACCCTGTTGTTTGAATTTCTGTCTGTTTCAGCTTGAATCTTGATTTTGGGTGATTATCTCTCTTTTGGACATGGTTGTTGGCGATCTCTTTTGTTGATCTTAAGGACATATTGATCTCTGTGTTTGAATTTCTTTGTTTTTTTCTTTCTGTATACTGAATTTCACTTTTAAGTGGAACTTTAAGTGCGAATCCATGAGCTTATTGTGTAAAGTTTATTCTAAGGTTATCTAATTCTCAAACGTTTTGTGCCCTTTCTCTCATAAGTCATAACTGGGTTTTTATTGAGCTAATTTTGTATAAACAGCTACTGTTTTGTACAGTATTATCGTTCTTGTCTTTCTCAAAAAGTTAATCCTCTTTTGAGCATCCTTTAAAACAAAAAGGTTCTTGTGTTATATTTATTCTTTGTCACCAATTATTTCTGTCATACTCATATTACCTTTACGCTTTGTTGACTTTTTTCTTTTGTTGATTTGCCACTTTTTAAAAGCTTTCTGGGTGTAGATCTATCATCTGGGTGTTGAGAAAATTTGAGTTTGTATTTTCCCTCTGGACATGGAACTGTGCTGTTACTCTGCAAGAAAGTTTTGGGTTTAGTCTGTGTGCAGCCTCTTTGCTGAATACAAAACTTTTTGTATGTAAGCAAGATTGGGGGCTTATGATATTTGGTCATTTCATGCTTGTGGTATTCATAGTTTTAATAATGGCAATGTATTTCGCGGGTTAGTATGCTTGTGTTTTTTTTTTCTTAAATTGGCTGTTCAGTATTGTTATTGAGGCACCATTTTAGGCTCTTGAAATTTGAATTCTGAAGGAAGGTAATGACTTTTGCGATATTTTCATGATCATTCTGTTTTTGCTTTTTGATGAATGTGACACATACCCCGGATAGAAATTTGGTTAAATTACAAATTTGGTCTCTATGGTTTGGAAAAAATTAGAATTTAGTTCCTATGGTTTTAAAAGTTAGAACTTCATCTTTATGGTTTGATAAAACCTCATAAAATAGTCCTTATGGTTTGATAAAACCTTCATAAATAGTTCCACCGTAGGGACTATTTATGAAGATTTTATCAAACCATAGGGACGAATTATAACATTTAAAACCATAGGAAATAAATTCTAACTTCTCAAAATCATGGGGACCAAATTTGTAATTTAACCTAGAATTTCTATGATTGGATTCAGAACTTGAGAAGGAAAATGTAGACGACTGCTTGAAATCATTCCTTCTATTCATTGATATTCTTGCATTTGAGATTGACTAATCAACTGCGATTCAAGCGGTTCGAGACTTAAACTTCCGTGAATTCCAGTGGAGGATTTTGATAGTGTGCATATGCATATTCTTGTTCAAATATCAAGCTTCATGAATACCTAGTGTTTTTTTCTTACCATTTTCCCTCCATTTCTTGTAGTTATAAAATTTGACATTTCACTTTTGTAAAGTTTAGTCATGGGCCAAATTAGACTAGTTTGATTGTTCTAGCTCTTGGATTATGTTCTTCATATGTTGAATGTAGATCAACTTCTAATTCTCTTTCTAACGTGCAGTCTGGTTGCTGTAAACCTTCAAACGACTGCAATTTCAATTATGTGAGCCCGATTTTCTGGAACAGGACTGCTACAGCCTCGCCCAACCCTGACTGTAATTTGTGGGAAAATGATCCCAACATTTTGTGCTTCAACTGCCAGGCCTGCAAGGCTGGCTTGCTGGATAATATTAAGAGCAACTGGAAGAAGGTTGCTGTAGTGAACATTATATTCCTCGTCTTCCTTATTATTGTCTATTCGGTCGGCTGCTGTGCTTTTCGGAACAACAGAGAGGACAATGCCTATCATCGGCAATGGAAGTGATCTCAAGCCAAACCGATAGTTCTGTAAGCATTCTCATTGTTTAGTTTGCCTTTTTTGAATTCCCCTTTTTGTATATTGATTTTCCCCCTCCCTTTTCGGGTCGTGATCTTTTCGTTTGACTTTGATCTGCTGTTCTCTTTAGAGATATTCATGATGATTTGTAGTGCTGACATTGATTGTATTTCTCTCTCTCTCTGTTCTTTCACTTTGTGAATGCTGCTTAGATTTCTGGTTACTGTAACATGAAGTTTTGGCATGAAATTTTGCTGTTATTTCATCTCTCTTTTTAGCCCTTTTGCTGTCTGTAATGTCTTGGAGAAATGCAACCAAACAGCTTTACTCCCAAACAGAATTTCATGCCTGGAATCCAAAATCCAAATAGAAACCTTAACTCAAAGATGGTTTTATATATATCATATATGTATGCAGTATGTATATAAATGAAAAACCAAACTTTCATTAGGACACATGAAAAAATACAAATGGATAGAATGAAAAGAATAAAGCTTGAGCTTATATGAAAAAGACAACCTTACAATTATGAAAAGGGCTCTAGATACTGAGAATAAAAGATAAAAGCGTAATTACAAAAGTTCTTACACATCTCTCTTGGATATTCTCAAGCCCTCTAGAGATTCTTTTGTTCCTCTCCAGTCAAATGTTTTATAAAATAGCAAAAAAAACTGCATGTCAATGGATCCCACCCTTATCTTGAAACGTTGGATAGAACCAAAGATTAAAATATCTTCGTCGATGTCAATATCGAGATTTCAATTTTATGGATATATAGATGGATATAAAATATCGAAATCCATGGATACTCTTGGTGAATAATTAATGATACATCTTTTTTTGGTATTTTATGGGCATTTATACAAGATATTGAAGATACTGATTAATTCTTAATATCAATGTCGAATCCTTAGATTTACAGATATATTTATGGATATTCTAATCTTTGAATGGATGGATACCTCTTTTATCATTGACTTGGAAGATCTATTGCACACCAAACACACCTCTTTATAACACTACCACTGTCTGTTAATGGCTTATGAATTCTGTAGCCTGGCAAATTCTAAGTTGTGTTGAATATTCCAATCTAAACTTTTTTCCTCAGTTCTTATTTGATATTCACCATAAGAATCTAAACCTAGATTGTCTCTCGTCAGATTGAGATCAACCACATTAGAACTACCTCAGAAATGAAAAGGTTAATTGAATATTGAGAAAATTGCAAAAACCACCCTTGAACGGTTGGGTTGTAACAATCACACCCTTGAATTTTTAATTTGACCAGTCAACCCTCTAAACCTATAAAGTTGTTGCAACTAAACCCAAGTTTGCAAATTGCACAAATCACCTTTTGAACTGTAAGTGTTGTTTCAATCAAACCATCAAACTATAACATTGATACAATTAAATCCAAAATCTTTGCATTAATTTTTTTGTTTTCTTATATCGAGATGACAACTCAACATTAATATGAAAACCAATTATGTTTGAATGTAACAATTTTATAATTTAAAGGTTGGGTTTTAATAATTGTTATAGTAAAAGAGTGGTTTATGCATTTTGCAATTAAAGGCTTAATTACAAAATTTTGAAGTTTAAGCGGTAACTGATCAAATTGAAAGTTTAAGGACGTGATGACTATAACAACTCCTATAGTTTAGGATGGTTTTTGCAATTTTTCTTGGGCTTTTATATTAGACTAGATTTGGATCACCTTGTGGTTTGGCTTCCATCTTGCTGCATTACAAAAACTTTGAGCACAGCTCTAGTTTTGTGCTTGAGATTGCTGCAAGGTTCTCTCTTATTTGGTTCAAATTAGAATGCAAAAGTAGAGGCTCCATCTTGATTCTTGAGTGACACTTCAACCTTATCATTGGGCCGACATGGTCATCCAAAGAAATGCAGACCCAAAAATATGTTCAATGGCTCGAAGACACTGGTTGAGTTTGGGTCGGATTGGTTCAACCTCCAACAAGCATCGTCCATTAGATCAATATTTGAATCATGCTTGGATTAGTCTATGGTTAATTATTTTGTTTTAAAAAATAATTTTCTAGATTTTTTTTTAAAACCAAAATTTATTAGATTGATATTTTCAATTAAATTTTATTTAAAAATTTTGGATAACTTTTGTTCTATTTTCTTAATTAAATCATCAAAATTATAAGTCTTTTTTTTTTTTTTTTTACTTTAAATAAACTATTAAAAGTTTTCACACTTTCATTTTTTTAACGTTAATTAGAGAGTACTTAGGGGCTAAAGCATAATATATAAAGTATAAAAATTTATTATTAGAAAAAATTATATATTATTCAAAAATGTTATATATGTATATATGGGTTTGGCTCGTCTTTAAGTTTGCTTTGTTGACTCAAATATGATCCAAATTCAAAATGAGAGATCCATATTCAATTTAATGTATGAATGGGTTGGGCCAATGTGGCCCAATCAAATGTTAACTTTAGGTCGGACATGGATTGAGCTTTAAGCCAAGTTTGGAAGTTGCAACAGCCTTATTTATTTCTTTGTTTGTGTGTTTCTCTAATAATAGTATTTCTTTTAGCATTTTTATTTTTTAAATAAAACATGCAAAAAATATATATATAAAATTAAAAATAAAGCTAAGTTTCAAATTTCATCCTTATACTTTGAGTAGTGTGTCTATTGAGTTCTCGATATTTTAAAAGATAAACAACTATTTTTTCACATTTTGAATTTGCTAATTTGTAGTCTCATTAAACGTATTGTTAATGTTGTTTAACAGAATGTCACATGATACTCCAACATATAAAACTTGGATGAGATGGCTTGATGCCACTATTAATTGAATAGAGAATAAAAATAATAGACCGGTGCAATTAGGGCTTTTGTAAAAAAAAAAAGAAAAAAAAAAGAAGAAACAATTAGGGTTAAATTAGATTTGGGTATGGTGATGGGTCAAATTGATTAAAATTAGGACTAGAGTGTAATTGTTGGTCCATGCTCCTTCATCAAAATTTGTAATTTGTACTATCGAAAGCATGTCATCCAATCAAAACGTCATAGCATTCTAGCTTCATGTGAAGCAGACTGACAATTAGATAAGAAGAGATTCAATGAGATAGCAACAAGGCAGGATGGGTTTTGAGATGTCTTCCCCATCCCCTTTCATGCGGACAGTTTCAACTCTCATCTTCAATATTTTGGATAATCAAGGTGAGTTTAAGGGTTCTTCCCAATACACACACAAAAAAAAAAAAAAAAAAAAATCTGCTTCTTTCTTAATTTTATTATCTTACAATTAAATATTAAACAACATATAAAACATATCTTAAATTACACAATTAGAGAAAATTCAATCTTCCAAATTATTTGTTATTTTTAATCGTTTACTTCAAGTTGATGCAAATATTTAACTTTTGTTAATGTATGAATACAAAAGTTAATAGTACTCACAAAAAAAAAATACAAAGTTAAAGAACCGTAATTGAAAATAATTAAGACCCCATTTGATAATCATTTGGTTTTTGAAAATTAATTGTATTTGTTTTCTCATCATTTATCTACAATGAGTTTCATTTTTTTTAAGAAAACATTTGAATTCTTAGCTAAATTCTAAAAACAAAAACATATTTTTGAAAACTACTTTTTTTAGTTTTCAAAACTAGACTTGACTTTTGAAAACATATGTAAAAAGTAGATAGCAAAATAAGGGTGAAGGTAGTATTTACAATCTTAATTTTAAAAAATTAAAAATTAAATGATTATCAAACGACGTCTAAAAATTTTTAGGAAAAGAAGAAGTGGGATTGGAGTGGGAGTCTTGTCCTAACAATTATATTGAAAAAAAGAAAAAGAAAAATCATCTGTTCATGGTGAGTCCCTACAAGAAAAATTCTCATTCTTAGTCCTAAGAGCTAGTGGTAGTACATATTAAAAAGCCTTTGAAAAAAAAACTTCAATGTAATTCTGGCTTTCTTGAGAAGTGCTTTTTAAGCACTCTACACCCCTGACTATAAAGCTTCTTGCGAGGAAGCCCTCCGTTACACTAGCCTTAAGTTAATGGCGGACATAAGAAAGCAAATTCCCTTTCTTTATGATCCGGAATCCATATACCTTTTTATAAAAATTCATTCAAATAGGAATGCTTGTAGAATGAAGCTTAGCGAGATTTTGCATATGACCCCCAAAAAGTCTAGGCTTAAGAACGGTGATGATAGTTCAGTTGTCGAAGAAAATGTCCCGATGAACTTTTATTCGCACTTTATATAACATTTTCTAAAAGAGAACCCAACATCTGAAACTAAAATGATATTTAAAAAAAAAAAAAAAAACTAAAATGATATTAGGAGACATAAGCCAATTTTTTTTTTTCACTATAATTTTAAGCAAGGAATTTTTATTTGGCGAAAACAAAATTTTCCCTTCTTTTAACAATCATATTAAACAAGGAAAATTTATTTATCTTGTTGGAAAATGAAAAAAAACAAAAAAAAGTTTCTTTCTCTCTTTTTTCACAATTATTTTAAGCAAGGAAAATGTGTTGTGTAATTAGGAGAGAGAGTAATTATAAATCATGACAAATGTAAAAGTTTAATCTAAGAATTTTAAATGTTAAAAATATGAAGAGGTGAAGTGTATATATATATATATTTTTTGAGTTCAACAACATTTGAAGAATGATGAGATTCGAACCTGCGACCTCTTAGTCAAAGGCTTATGCCAATTACCGTTGAACTAAATTTACTTTGGCAAGAGATGAAGTATTAGAACATAAAAAAAACCCTTGTCATTTTCGATTTGTATTTTTAATAAGTTGTTTTGATTTAATTATTACTGATTAATTTTAAAACAACAGTATAATTAATTATAAATTTTAGCAAGTATAAAGATCTACCTAAATATTTGTAATGTTAAAAAAATGAAAAGACTAAGCATTAAAACTTTATAAAAGTCACGACTATATGCAAACAATTCAAAGTATTTTCTTGCACATAATAGTTATATAATGCATTGTCTTGAATTATTTTAAAAAAAACGACAAAAGTTTTGGTCGAATTAGACATCATGTATGAGCTCACTAAAAATAATGCACAAGGAAATTCTTCCAATACAAACAAAAATGTAAAGATCAATATTTCAGTATATTTTTCACTATAAAACAATATTTTATTTTATTTCAGAAAAAACAATCTAATTTTATTTAACGACACATTTTAGAAAATCAATAGTTTAATTATTGTAAAAAAAAACTTTTGGTATAATTATAAATTCAAGTATATTACTTAATTTTAAATATAAAACACGTACCATGCACATAGTACTTAACAAGTTATTTTAAATGTATCTAAAGAATTAACAAAATATTTGTAGTATAAACCAATTATTTAAATCCTTTTTATCTCAAAAAAAAAAAAAAAAAATCCTTGAATCAGAGTGAATTATTTCCCCATATTTCCTGATAAGATATTATCAAATATAGACAAAAGAAAAACTCACATGTAGCCTTCTTAATATAAAGTGGAGGAAAATGCAAATTAAATTTGAAATCTAATTTAGATTATTATTTATAGGATCCTCTGTGCCTCCCATTCTCCCAAGGTTGAAATGTTGATGTCAATAAAAATGTTGAGGTTCAGATTTTACGAAAATATCGATGAAAATTTTAAGAAAATTTATGGAAATAGTGGAAATTGGTGGAAATTATTTGAATAAATCAATGATTTAATTGTGGCTTAATTAGACTATGATTGATCATTTTTAAGCATCATACCTAAAAACTAAGACAATATTTAAATATAAATGCCAATTGAAATGTCAATGTGAGCATGAATTTTGAACACAAATATGAAAATTGATAAAAATTTTGAATTATTTCATGAAACTTTAATTGTAACTTAATTGTACTATAATTGATTATTTTTAATCATCATATCTAAAAAATATATAATATTTATATTAAAATGTTAATGAACATGTTGATGTTAGCAAAAATTTTGGAAAAATTATGAAAATTGATGAAAATTGTTTGAATTACTAAATGAGAATTTAATTATGATAAATTAATTAAACTATAATTAACCATTCAAAATTGACTATATAAAATAATATTGAATATTGATAAATAGTTACAAAATTAAAGGAGATATGAAATATTTACATATGATGAAATCATTGTGAATTGTTTAATATAAAACTCTTAATTTAAGAAAGATATTTGAAAGAATAGGAGGGAATTTGAGGAATTTGAGTGTAATAGAGATTGAGGTGAAAAAAGTGAAAATAGAATGGATATTTATGGTGGTAAAAAATAATAAAAAATTAAAATGTAGAATAAGAAAAATTTAATAAAAATATTTTTTGTGATTTAGAAGATGTTTGGGAAATTTAAAAAATTTGATGTGAAGTTGATGTTAAAAGTATGAGTAATTAAATGAAAAAGTAATATATATATATATAATTAATGTATACTATTATCTATAATTAAATTTAGGTTGTCCACTTATTTGTGTTTAAGAATTAAAAAAAAAAAATGGTATAGGTGTCAGCGGCCAATCGTGTCAGTCAACTAACTAACACGATTAAAAAAAAAGCCAAAACTCAAAATGTCCACGACATGCTGTGGAAACCTCGAAATTTTGAGGTTTCGACGACATGTAGTCAAAATAGGAGGAAAAACGAATTTTCTCCCATCCGACATGTTGACCACGTCGAATACTGAAATTTCGATCGACATTTCGACATGTCGCTCGAAATTTTACACCGTGATGTGTTTTCGATGTGGGACAAATTCTCCACTCCTTTTCCTTTTTCCCCTTTCATATTCCCATCTCTCTCTCCCACACATTTAATTCTAACTCTCACAATTTTTTTTAAAAAAACTTCTTCTACCAGCCGAGTATAGCTCAACTGTATCAAGATTAAATTTATAAAACCAGACCTCTAAGTATTTTGCAATAATAGTGGCCAAGGTCATCCATAGGGATTGGAGTTCTTAGATTTATTAAATACCGCAATTAATTGTGCCTAATTTTATTTAGAGAAAAACTAATTTGGATTTGGTTTGAAAGTATAAAATCTATCCTACTATATACAAAGTTGGAGTCCAATTTTAGAGAGACATTCGTTAATTGCTATTCAAGAAGCCCGACTATGAAATTGACCACTGAATTGTGAATCATGCAAATGTTCTAAGTCAAGAATTACTAAAATATTCAATTGACTCTCTTGAGCTCAATTGAACTCATGCAAGAAGTAAATCAACATTCGGTCTATTTTCACAACTAAACATGGCATTAATCCTAGTTATGCATCTAAGTTCTTAGTTAAATTCACTTTCTCAAGCTAAATCTAACCTAACATACAAAGCTATGACCAATAGCTAAGAATATTAAATCAAGATGCATAAAAAACGTTACAATCACATTCAATAAACCAATACATAGTTTTATACAATCAAACAATTAACTAACAAGTCTAAACAATCAAATACATGCAATTTCAGTCCACTAATCCTAAAATTTAGAAAGCAAAAGAAAGGGAAAAGAGAAAAACTGGACGACGCGTGCCAACACTCATTCTCGACGTGATGTCCCTCTACCCGAGCCTTGAGTCTCCTCCTTAGCTCTCCAATGTGCTCTTTAGACCTCTCAAACACTGCTTCTATTGAAATTAGGGTTTAGGTCTCTCCAAAACGGCTCCCTTTGCTCGAAGTATAACATTCCCTTATATAGAGTCGAGACAGCATTGCAACGCTGCCTCAACGCTAGGGGCAGCGTGCAACGCTGTCCATAGCATTTTTTTAAAAAGGGAAAAATCTTCTTCGGCCAGCGTTGCAACGTTGTGCCCTCGGGTCTTCAAGGTTGAAAGGCTTCTTCTTTGGCGTTGCAACGCTATAAGGAGTGTTGCAACGCTATACTCTCGGGTCCAATTGCCTTGTCCTTCTTCTTCAACACTTGAATCTTCAAATATAGCCTTAAGTTGCTCAAATTTGTCTAAGTATCTCACAGTTCTTCGGTTTTGCTCCACATGCTCGATTTTTGAGAAATAAACATAGAAATACATGAAAGCATACGAAATCATAGAAAAAGTAGCCAAAAACTAAGCCTAAAAATACCACACTTATGCATGCTATCAACCACGTCGAAATACCGAAATTTCGAGCGATATTTCGACATGTCGCTGGAAATTTTACACTGTGATGTGTTTTCGATGTGGGACAAATTCTCCACTCCTTTTCTTTTTTTTACCTTTCATATTCCCATCTCTCTCTTCCACACATTTAATTCTAACTCTTGCCCACAATTTTTAAAAAAAAATTCATCCACCAGCCGAGTATAGCTCAACTGACATAAAGTTTGTATCCTTGATCAAAAGATTAGTTTTGAATCTCCCACCCCACATATTGTCAAAAAATAAAAAATCTTCTCCAATAATATATATATATATATATATATATATATATATATATATATATATATATATATATATATATATATATATATATATATATATATATATATAAAATTCTTTTATCTAGATATGTACTCACACATAATTTATTTTCATGTCATTCACACTCATTTCTTTTTCTATAAACAAAAACCACAAGGGTGGTTTTAGAAAATACTTAAATCAATTTGATTTAGAAGAATAAACCACAAGGATGGTTTTAGAAAATACTTAAATCAAATTGATTTAGAAGAATAAACCATAAGGATGGTTTTAGAAAATACTTAAATCAAATTGATTTAGAAGAATGAAATGTTTGAAGAAGCGTTGTATAAATTATAATAAGTCAAATATCAAGTGAGAATATGGATTTAGATTTAAATTCTCAATAATTAATATAAATCATATTTTAATTCTTAAATTACAAGTTTGGTTGTTTAACTTTTATCTATTATAAAGTGTCTAATAAGTTTTTATTAAACTGTAAAAAGTGTCTTATAGGTGTTTGAATTATTAGTTTTCTATCTAATATGGTATGAGCTTCAATCATATTATATATTTTGATGATAACAAATATTTAATTTATTATTTATTTTAGTATTTTAAAGTATTCATAGTGCAGAATCTGAAAAGATAATTACAATGCATTTAAGTTATGACCAAAAAATATTAGAAAGAAAAAACTTAAGTGGCGACTGGCGATATCGTAGACAAGTGAACAAACCAAAAAGTGACATGTGACAGGTCGGCTGACATAGTAGACTAATCGTCAAATTTTGGCTGATGTGGCACTTCAGCCGTCAAATTTGATGATGTGGCAGTTCAGACCAATCTCTGATTGACATGTGGCATCACTTGCTCATGGGGCAATGCGTGTGGTGGCTGATGCAAAATGATCGAAAGGCGAGAATTGGGACACTAGTATCTGGAATTTCAATATAAGAATAAAAAAAGGAAAGAAAATGAAAAGAATTAAAATTAAAAAAAAGAAAAGAGAATCGTTGAGCAAGCGCACTTAGGCGAGCGTGAAGTGCACACGCCTGGTGATCCTCCTTCTAGACGCACGTGCATGCCTCACTGCTCCTCCCTGCTTTTGGACAAATTCAATGACGCTACTATAATGTATATGTTTTATAATAATTATTGGATGTGAATTCAATAATTTTCATGCTCCTTAATAACCATTAAATATAAATTTGGGATACTTTTCTCTCTACATCTAATTGTGAAAAACTGCTAGTCACATTGTGATGTCTCACCTAATAATTTTTCCTGCTCTTGACCTTCAATTTATTACTGTTACAGTTTATTTTTTAATCCTATTTTTGCCCTCTTTTATTAATTTAATCTTCATTATTGATATATTTAAACCATGCCAATTTTAAAGTTGCATTTGATATTGCTTTTGAAGACCATAAAAGTTACTATAAAAGAATTTTAACTGTTTGGTGAAACTGATTATAAATTAATAGGACTTTTTCAATTACGTTGATTTGCAAAAGCCATTAATAATAGCTTTTCAATTTAGCTTTCTTAAAAAACTTTCTAACTAACTACTTATTCCCTCGTACCTCCGCATTGGTGAGACATGATTCACCATCAATCCTATTTTTTACTTTAAATTTAATATGTTGCTTTTATATTATTTTAATTCAATTGATTTTTTTCTTGCTTTTTAATTTAAATTGAAATAACATTTTTTTTCAATATAATTTTTTTTATAGCAATTGTATTTTTTTCAATCAAAATATATAAATATCTAGACTAAACACAATAGTGTAATTTATATCATAAGAAGTTTAAATGAATTATCTTATAAAAACTTTGAAATTAAATATCAACATAACATTATGCATTATTGAAATATTATGCGTTGGTTACTATAATTAAGTTGTAATTAATTTAGTATTAATTTACCAAACACTTTAACATGCTTTTTCATCTTTAGAACGGAAATTTACTAAACACTAATTTACTTCGCATCACAGTTAATTTTTTTAAAAGCACAATTGACATCAATTATTTTAAAAGCTACTGCAATCCCAAATTAAGCAAAATCTAGCTTTAATATCCTTTTTAGGCCAACTCTCCTCCTCCAAATCAACCATTCATTTTGTTGATTTTTTTTTCTCAAAAAAGTTTCATTGCTAAAGTTTCATTGTATCTTCGTTCTTTGTAAGAATTTGTAATTTTTGTGAGAACTCCACTTGATCCATTATTATGATTTAATAAGGCATGGGTGTATACTTTGAGATTGAGTGAACGATGTTTAATCTTGAACCAGAAAAATAATTTCTAGTGGTTTGATCTTGAACTCCATTAAAAGGATAGTAGCGGTTTGATCTTGAATCTATTTAAAAATATCGGTATAAATTAGGTCCTAAACATGTAAAAGGATCGGTAGGAATTTATTCTTGAACTAGAAAAAAGAGTGGTCGATCAGTTTAGTTCTCACTTGCAGGAGGATTGTCGCAATAAAATATTAAAGGATTCCTTGGAAGTAGAGTAGTACTTTTCGAACCACTATAAAAATTCATCGTGTTATCTCTTAATTATTTCTCGTTAGTTAAATTGCATGTTGTTTAATTAAATTGGGTGAAACGGCTATAGGCCTATTTGATTTTAGGTTGCTTATTCAGCTAGTTTAGATTAAATTAATTTTATTTAATTTAGCAAAAATTTATTAAGCAACCCTATTCACTCACTAGTGTTGTCATGTGCAATTCTATAATATATATATATATATATATATATATTTTCAATAAGATTACAAAAAAAGTATTATAAGTATAAAAAAAATCCTTAAAAAAAAAACAAAAAACAAATGTTTGAGTACAAATATATAGTAAATTTCCAGTCATTAATGTTATTACAAAACTTTAATTGAAATTTCATTACAAAATTTTAGTTTAAATTAATTTCATAAATTTTAAAGAAAACAATTAAAGTTTATTTTACCTATTAAAATAAAATAGAATAACTTAAATGAAAATATTCAACTTAAAAAATTTAAATAGTTAAAATATTTATTAGATAGATAAAATTAAAATGGAATATTAAATGAGGAAAATTGGGAAAAGAAATGAAGTTTTATTCCTCTTGAACCATTTTATAAGGTCGAAAAATAAAAATTGTTTTCCATTTGTAAAGGCTTATTTCACCTAATATCACATTTTAAAAATAAAATAATTATAAAACATTTGAATTCTTAGCCAAATTTGAAAAATAAAATAAGTCTTTGAAAATTATATATATATATAGTTTTCAAAACTTGGCTTGATTTTTGAAAACATAGGTAAAAAGTGGATAACAAAACAAGAAAATCCATATATGAAGTAGTATTTATAAGCTTAATTTTCAAAAACCAAAAACCAAAAACTAAGGTCCCGTTTGATAACTATTTGGTTTTTGAAAATTAAGCCTATAAATACTACTTCCACCTATGACTTTCCATATTTTTTTATCTACTTTTTAGGTGTGTTTTAAAAAACTAAGCCAAGTTTTGAAAACTAAAAAAAGTAGTTTTCAAAAACTTGTTTTTGTTTTTGGAATTTGGCTAAGAATTCAAGTGTTTTCTTAAGAAAGATGGAAACCATTGTAGAGAAGGTGAAACCCATTGTAGAGAAATTGTGAGAAAACAAGCACAATTATCAAAAATCAAAAATCAAAAATCAAATGGTTATCAAACAGGGCCTAAATGGTTATCAATCGGGGCCTAAAATAATATTATTTTAATAAGAGTGAGATAAAAATTTTCATAGAGAGGGACAATATTTCTTATATATACTCTTTCAATTTTGAAAATTTTGAGAGGCAAAATTAAGAGAAAAACTAAAAATTCTTCTAGGGGAGAAATTGAAAATTTTAAAATATTAAGAACCAAATTGGGAATTGTCTATTAAAATGAAATATAATATTCATCTTCAACTTTGATATTTATTTAATTTAAGAAAACCAAATTTAAAAGATTAAGGACCAACATGAGAATTATATAATACATTAGGGACTATTTGGTATATTTAGTTAAAATTGAAGTGTAAACTGAAAGTATAAAATTTATCTTCAACTTTAATATTTATTTAACTTAAGGAAAAAAACAAAATGGATTTAAAAAAAGAGGGGCAAAATGGGGAGAAAAAGTTTCTTTCCTATATCTTTTTTTTTTTTCCTGAAAAGAGCTTATAGCCCTTTTTATATATAGTATAGATGGAATATTACATAACATACACATGGGCCCAATTCTAGTTCTTTGCGTCATATAATTCATAATGGTTCCAATGAATCTGAAATGAAATAATTCAAATGTGTCACTAATTTTCTTTTAACACTTGAAAGTAATAATTGACCATGTCGAAGTTGACAAGTGATCTAAGAGTCCAATTTCATATTGACTCTTATTATTATTTAGTTCAACAATATGTAGGAGTGAAGATTTGAACCTCGACCTTTTGGTTGAGCTTATAGTACTTTAACTAGTTGAGTCATGTTCAAATCGGTGAGAATCTTTCTTTCATCTTTGAATTTCTAAAACAATTAGCAAGCCTTGTCTTTAAGGTTGTGAAATAAATGTGAGCCTTCCATATAACACCCGAAAAAAGAAAAAAGAGTTAAAAAATAAGGTTAAATTATACAAAATACTCCTAAACTTCGAGGTAGCTTTCAATTATGTCCTTAGACTTTGAAAAATTTTATTTTTACCCTTGAACTTTGAAATTTGTTCTAAAAATACCCTTGAACTTTGAAATTTTTCCAAAAAATATATTTTTCATTAAAATAAAGGATGAAAATATTGATATGATAGCTAATGTGTAAAAACTAAAAAGTATATGTGATATTATTTACAACTATATAGAAGATTAAAATTGTTGTTACCATTTATTTCATCTAAAAAAATATCGTTAAAGTCATTTACATAATCAATTTTACACATTAGCTGACACATCAATTTATGTGAATGATGTTGTAAATGATATTATGTATGCCTTCCAATTTTTACACATTAACTATCATATTAATTTTCATCTTATTTTAAAAAAATACTCTCCAAAAGTATTTTTTGAAGCAAATTTTAAAGTTGAAAGATAAAAATAAAACTTTTCAAAGTCTAAAAACATAATTAAAACTTATTAAAAATGTGTTTTGTATAATTTTTTTTTATAAAAAAAACAATGGGCTAAAAGTTAGAACAAGGACAATAATGACAATAGCAAGAAGGACGAGACAAAAGAAAAATGATATCAATAAATAATAGAGTGACATGATTGAATGGGGCCGCAGCCATTGCATTATTTTACTTGAGACCAAAGCAAAAGTGGGTGAACAACATGTGACTTTGTTTGTTTTGAAATGATCCTTGGTTTTTGGAACTCTGTCCCCACACATTTACATTACAAACAACGTTATTTAGGGCCAATTGCCAAATATCTTGTACAACAATATTTGATTGTTTTTCGGTGGGTAGAAATTTCCCAACTCTCCACCATTTAATTTTTAACAAGGAGAGAGAAAGCACACATAGAGAGAGAAATATGAAAAATATTTTTTCTTTTCTTGTTGTCAATAATTAAATGGTGGAAAGCAAAGAAATTTCTACATACTGGTGAGCAACAAAGTATTTTCCTATCTTTTAACACTTTGTTTTAAAAAAAATATTTTTATATCTTATATTTTTTATAAAGTGTTTTAAATGATTGATTTTTTAGTTGTACGCAATGTTTGAAATGTCGATGTCGATGAAAATATTGAAGTCTCAATTTTGTGGAAATGTCGATGGAAATATTGATAAAATGTTGATGTTGATGGATATTTTAGGAAAAATTATAAATAAAAAAAATTAAAGAAATTTGTTTAAATTAATAAATAAATATTTTATACTTTTTAAATATGTTAAAATACTTGTTATTAATATTATATTCACATTAGTTGCACTTTGTTGCTATTTTTTTATGTATTTTATTGATTTTTTACAGTATAATAAAAATGTCACTTCACTCCTTAAGTTCGATGTCAAACCCATGAACATGTGGAAATGTTGATGAAAATTTAATACATTGGTTGTACTATATTAAAAAGTGATTTTATTAGTTAAAAATATGTTTTTTTCTTAATACATATAATCACTTTAAAATTATTATTTTTAATAATCTATCTATCAAGTGTTTTTTTAAAAATAGATTTTAAATTAATCTAATTTTTTAAGTATTTTTTTATTTGTTAAGATTTTTTTTTTAATAAAAAAAATATACTTTTGATAATTTAAAATCATTTTAGAAATTATATTAAACACACTTTAAATCATTATTTTTTTTAAAGGTTGTTATGAGTGAAATTGGACCAACAAGAACGGGGCTGAGTGAAAGACTACTATAAAGGGTCAAACGAGAAAAATAAGCTCAATACCAAGTCAAAATAGACCAAAACTGAAAGAAAACCGTCCTAGTACGCGAAAGGACGAAGAAATGGGCTTGGGCTTGTCGTCGGCCTCGGTTGACCACATGACAAGGCCTTCCTTTGGGCCTCGCCTTGGTCTCTCGTGGTCCATGTACCGCCGGTCCCGCCCTCTTTGGTCCTTCCGTTCCCAATCGAAGACGAAAATCTACGAAAAACCCTAATTAGGAAGATATTTAAGCTTTCTCTAGAGGGGAGAACAATGTATGTTCGTTCCAGCCGCCAAAATTCTCCTAGAACTCCCTAATTCTCTCTAAATACTACAAAATTTTACCTTTTGCCAATGCGAAAAAACTTCGGGAGAAACTCGATGGTAAAACCTTTACCGACGCGATTTTTTGCGTCAGTAGAGCTTTTGCTGATACCAACTTATTATGGCGTCGGCAAAAGCCTGATCTGCCTACGCATATAAGGTGCCGTCGACTGATCCAATTTGCTGACTTTTTGTCTATGCGCACGTTACTTCCATGCATCGGCATAGATGTGTGTGACAATTTTTTTCTTTTCCTTAATTTTAGCTATTTATTATTTTTTTCTGATTGAATCTTGATTTTTGAATCCTGTTGTACGAATACAAAATAAAACAGAATCTAAATTGCATTTGAAACATAATTTAAATTAAATAAACATACCCAAATGTATTCTTACAAACGTGTCTTATATACACAATAGCACACATTAGGAATCTTTGAGCACAACTCCACAGCCTCATCACCTCTCATAGTTTGTGGGTACTTTCTTTTCCCTTCATTCTCTCTTTTATATATGTATTTTATGATAATGCATTTGTTTTGGTCATGTATTTTATGATAATTCAAATGTTACAGCACTCTGTTCATTCCCAGCCACACATCCCTTCGACCTGAACATTGTAACTAAGGTGCTCGTTCCCTCTTCATTACTTTCATATTTTTATGATCTAAGTTTATATTCTCATACTAATGTAGTTTTTACTCGTACTATTTGCAGGGTACAATCACCTATACCATAAATCTTAGTTTGAGGTTTGCAATTTTTTTTTTATTTACAACGTGTATCATATTGGTACTACTTGTTCGTTCTGTAAATTACTCACATTGGTCTTTATACATTAGTTGTGAACATTTTTTTTATTGAGTGATTAATACATTATTTTTTTCATGTGTTGTGATTTTTTTCAATACATAATGGAATGTTAGCAATAGCATAGAGTGATTATTTGTAATTTATCCTTAACATATTCAACATAAGCTCAACTTTTTATTTTTATTTTTTTTTCAGTGACACAAGTATGTATTACTTCCAAATCAATTATCTGTTAGATAAAAAAGTATCTTTTAAGTTAGACCCAACAAAATAAAATTACAAAATCAATATTCTCGTACTATATATATATATATATATATATATATATATATATATATATATATATATATATATATATATATATATATATAACTAAAAAAAAGTAAAGTATTATTTTAGAGTATTCAACTATATATAATATATAAGTGGAGCATTTAATAATTTGAAAAAGATATTGAATTCTTGGCATAGTATTATTTATGTATATTATTTTTTATTGGTAAGTTGGATAAGAAAACGAAAATACAAATTGTAGATAAAAAAAAAAAAGAAAGTAAATTCCGTCATGTTCTATTATATTTGTGTAATGTTCTTAATGTCATACATCTAACTTATGTTGATCCTTCAATAAAAATTGACATTGATGTGAAGGATATTGAAAACATAATATAAAGTTTTTCAGTGTAAGTAATTTTTTTCTTATCCAAATAAATTTATGAATGAAACATACAATAAGGTGCAAAAATTAATTTCCCAAATCCAAACTAATTATTTTTTGTCCATTTGAAAAAAATGACATTAATGTGAAAATATTGAAACATAATACAAGGTTTTGTTTGAAAGTTGATTTTCTCTTTTTCAAACAAATTTGTGAAGGATACATACAATAAGAATCAAAACTCTCATTCTTAGGATTCATATAAAGAGGTCACTAATAATGGAATTGTGAAAAATTGTAGAAAAAACTGTACAAAAAAAAAAAAACAGCTATCTACACTCCAAACACAGACTTCAAAACTCCAGACTAAACAACTATGCACCCCAAACATAGACTTCTTAACTCCAGACTAAACAACTCTGCACTCTAAACACAGACTTCGTAACTCCCCAGACTTATTAACTCCAAACTTCCTAACTCCTACTCCCTGCGCTAAACAACCCCTAAGGCATAATAGTAAAATGTTATATATAGATATATATATTTTTTCATTTCTCGTGAACATCTAGACAAAAAAAATTTAATTTCAATGATTTCAAATTAATTTGATTTCAAATACAAATTAAAATTTAAAATCATTTTCATCTTTTAAAATTTTAAAATTTAAAATCATTTCTTACTAAATCCATTAGTGGGGATCATAAGAAAATTCTACACGTTCTTCTAATATTGGAAGAAAATGAATGGGTGTGGACAAATCGATTTTGATTAGTTGTATGGTAAAAATTTAAGGGCAAGACTTGGGTGCTGCCTAGGCAGCGCCCAAGTGCTGTGCTGCCCACATCACAACCATCCATTTAAAATAAAAACTCAAAAATTAAAAATGGATGGCTGTGATGTGGGAAGCACAACACTTGGGTGCTGCCCAGGCAACACCCAAGTTTTTTCCAAAATAATGGCACATGGGATCCACGCAGCACCAGCTGATAAACTTCATCTGACAGCTCATCCACGAACTCCGCCGGCTCCTTGTTTTCCCAAACTCTAAACCACCAAACAACAATAATTTTTTTTTCTCCTTCTTTTCTCTCTTTTAATTTGAAGAATAATATATTATTAGTTAAATAAAATTACGAATTTAGTCTCTATGATTTTGAAAAAGTTATAATTTAGTCCTTATAATTTTAAAAGTTAAAATTTCGTTATGATAATTTGATAAAACCTCATAAATTCTTTTTATGGGTTGATAAAATCCTCATAATTAATAGTCTCATAGAGACTATTTTTTAGAGTTTCACCAAACCATATGGACTAGTTTTAACATTTTAAATCATGAGGACTAAATTTTAACTTTGTCAAAACTATAGAGACCATATTTGTAATTTAACCTATATTTATTTGATATGAAAAAAATAAATTAGATTTTATTTAAAAAAAATACATTTATGGTTTTTAGAGTTTTGTTTCGATTGAGGTTTCACAATCTTACACTTTTGTATATATGAGATTTTAATTAACATAATTGTTCCGAACCATAATGATTTAATTTTATACCGATGTAATAAAAATATTTAATTTTATAATATTTTTGAATGACATGGAGAAAAAAAAACCTCTCTTTACCTTTTTACCATTGTCCCCACTCTCTCTTTTCTATCCCCTTTCTCTTTTCGCCTTAGTTTGAAATTATTGTAGTTTTTCAAATAATTGAGCTGTCATATAAAGTAAATAAATGTGTAGTAAATTTTAGATTTAAACATAGAAAGTCAAGTTAAGTGTTTGGTAAATTAATACTAAATTTTCGCGAAATAATTATAATGACAAAAATAAACATATATTTCAATTCAACATAAACTTGTATTAATATTTACCTTCAAACTTTTTATAAGATAATTATGTAAAATTATATATAATTTAAATTAAAAATTATATTTTGTTTACTTTAATAATTTGATAAAAATATCAAGACAAATAATTGTTATTAAAAAAATTGTTACAAATAAAATCTAATTTTAGTTTAAATATAAACAAGTAAGAATAATAAATTAAAAGCAACAAATTAAATTTAAAAATAAAAATGATGGAATATTTAAAAAACTTTTGTGGTAGATAAAGATATAAAAAGATTAAAAAAGAATTAAAAATTTTTGTAGGTTATACCAGATTTTTATAGAAAGCCAAATCTAAAAGCTACTCTTAATAACTTTTTCAAATTAAGGTGATTCTAGAAGTGATTTTATCTAAATTATTAAATAATCAATTTTACCAAACACAAAAAACGGTTAAAATTTCCTAACAATCACTTTTACCGTCTTCAAAAACGATCCCAAATGGGACCTCAATTATTTATCAGGGGACGTTTGGGTGAAAAGCTGTTAAGAGTACACTTTTTAAGTGAAAAACTCTATTTTTCTTTATAATATTCTAAAGATCTTTGGATCTTTAAGGACTTGTTTGATAACGTTTATGATTCTCGTTTCTCGTTTCTTGTTTCTTGTTTTTCATTTCTATTTTTTTAAAAACTAGAAATATGAATACATTTGGTAATCATTTATGTTACTTGTTTCTTAAAAGAAAAAAAAAAAGAAACAGAAATGTATTTGAAAACTGTTTTTGGTTCTTGTTTTTTTATTTGAAATAAAATTTAGTAAATATATAGTGTTAGCTTTTTTTATAATATGCATTAAAACAAACATAATATAATTATAACAAGTTTATAATATGTAATGCAATTCAAGTCCCAAAGCAAAATTAAAAACAAAAATAATAAACAAAGATGCATGCGTTTCTCTTTAACCAATAACACTTGAAATATTAAATTTTCATCAACATATCAATATTTTCATTGAAATAATAGGTACATTGATATTTCCATTATGTTGTAAAAAATGTTAAAAAATGTATTAACAAAATATCATTAATGTGGACATAATTGTTCATAAAAAAACAATGTGAACATAATATTTTATAAAAAAACAATGTGAACATAATATTTTATAAAAAGAATTTAAACTTATTTACAAAGTAAGATGATTATTTATTAATTTAAATAATTTGTATGAATTTCTCGTTTTTTATATTTTTCCAACCATATTAACAAAAATCTAGAATAGAGAAGGATTTTTTTTTCTTTTGAAAATGGTAATTAAAGTCATGTCAATAGAAAATTAATTAGAGAATTATTTCTTAATGTGAAAAAGTAATAGTTTAAACTTTAAACAAAATGTTAAGGTCCCGTTTGATAACAATTTGGTTTTTGGTTTTTGGTTTTTGAAAATTAAGTTTGTTTTCTCTCAATTTCTCTACCATGGTTTTCATCTTCCTTAAGGAAGCATTTGAATTCTTAGCCAAATTCTAAAAACAAAAACAAGTTTTTGAAAACTATATTTTTTAGTTTTCAAACCATGGTTTGGTTTTTGAAAACATAGGTAAAAGGTAGATAACAAAATAAGTAAATCCATGAATTGGAGTAGTATTTATAGGCTTAATTTTCAAAAACCAAAAACCAAAAATCAAATGGTTATCAAACGGGACATAAATTACCAATCAACCAAAAAGTTTAAGCTTTTAAGTTGATTGATGATTTAACATGGTATCAGAGTAAACCATTCCAAATTATCATTAGTGATTTGCAAAGTGAAGGATTGAACATCAGTAAACCATTCCAAGTTGCTGCTGTGATTGAGAAGTTGCCTCATTCCTGGAAGGACTTTAAATGTTATCTCAAACACAAGCGAAAAGAATTGTCCATGGAGAATCTTGCTGTTAAACTCCACATAGAAGAGGGTAATAGAAAAGGAGACAAAATTCCACTAGAAGTTGAAGCCAAAGCTTATGTTACTGAAGCTTCAAGGCGTGAACCCAAGAAGTAACAATCCAAGAAGAAAATTGTGAATATTGGGCCAAAGAATGACGTCAACAAACGCATTCGTGGAAACTATTGGGTTTGTGGTAAGAGACCATACGACTGCAACTTGTCGACACAAAAAGTTATAAAGCTTAAACCATCAAGCTAATGTTGTGGAAAATGACGATCTAGTTGCTATCATATTTGAGGTAAATATGGTTTATGACACCAAAGGTTGGTGAATTGATACTGGTGCTACTAGGCACACTTGTAAGGACAAGTAATTGTTCACCTCATATGAGAAACTAGATGGTAACGATAAGCTATACATGGGAAATGCTTCAACTGTCTCTGTGGAAGGCAAATGGAAGATCCTGCTGAAATGGACTTCTGAAAAGATACTTACCATAAATGATGTGTGGCATGTGCTAGAGATTCGAAAGAATCTAGTGTTAGGAACTCTACTTAATAAGAATGAGTTCAAGCTTGTATTTGAGCCAGATAAATTTATTATGACAAAGGGGAGTATGTATGTGGGAAAATGCTATCTGAATGATGGTATGTTCAAATTGAATATTGGCACAAATGCTCAAAAATAATAATAATAACTATTCTGCTTATATTGTTGAGTTGCATGATGTATGACATTTTAGGCTGGGGGATGTCAATTATCATTCTTTACATATAATGGTAAGTTTAGGACTATTGCCTAATTTCAACATTGATAATAGACACAAATGCGAAGTTTTTGTTGAATCAAAGTTTGCTAGAAAGCTATTTTCATATGTGGAAAGAAGTAAAAAGGTTCTTGATTTAATCCATAGTGATGTATGTGACATGAAAAGTACCCCTACAAGAGGTGGTAAGAAGTATTTTGTCACATTCATTGATGACTGTAGTAAATATTGCTATGTATATTTATTACATAGTAAAGATGAAATCTCAGATGTTTTTAAAGCATATAAGGCAGAAGTTGAAAATCAACTTAAGAAGAAAGTAAAGGTGCTTAGGTCAGATAGAGGTGGTGAATATGAATCATCATCACTTTATGAATTATGTGAAGTTAATAGTATAATCCATCAAACTACAACATCTTATACACCACAACAAAATGGTGTAGCTGAAAGAAAGAACTGAACTTTAAAGGACATGGTTAATTGTATGTTAAATGATTCAGGTTTACCCCATAATTTGTGGGGAGATGCTTTGCTTACAACAAAATTTATTCTAAACAGAATTCCACATAAGAAGACTGATAAGTCGCCTTATAAAGTGTGGAATAGAAAGTTACCTTCATATCAAATGTTGGAAGTGTGGGGGTGTTTGGCAAAGGTACAAGTTCTTTACCAAAAAGGACTAAACTGGGACCTAAGACAATTGATTGTGTTTTATAGGCTATGCAATGCATAGTGCTTCTTATAGATTCTTGGTAATTAAATTAGAAATGCTTGATATTAACAATAATAATGTTATGGAATCTATTGAAGCTGAATTCTTTGAAGATATATTTCTTTTCAAAGAGGAAAGACATAGAAGTAGTGGTGTCAAAAAGAATTATGAGGCTAGCTCTTCGAAAGGTTAAGACGATCAGAAAACTGAGTTTGAACCTAGAAGAAGCAAAAGAGCTAAGAAAGCTACTTCCTTTGGACCTGATTTCATAACTTATATGATTGAAGGTGACTCAAACTTTTCAAGAAGCTGTGTCATCTTCGAATGCACCTTATTGGAAGAAAGCTATCAATAATGAAATAGAATCCAGTTTGCAAAACAATACATGGGTATTGGTTGATTTACCTCATGAAAGTAATCCAATTAGAAGCAAATGAATTTTTAAAAGAAAGCTAAAGGTTGATGGCACTATTGATAAATACAAAGCCCTTTTAGTAGCTAAAAGCTTGTGTCAAAAAAAAGGGCTAGATTTCTTTGATACCTATTCTCCAAGGACGAGGATTACATCTATAAGAATGTTAATCGCAATAGCATCTTTACAAAATTTGGAAATACACCAAATGGATATAAAAACTGCATTTTTAAATGGAGATTTAGATGAAGAAATATATATGGAACAACTTGAAGGGTTTGTTGTAAAGGGACTTGAAGATAAAGTTTGCAAATTGGTTAAGTCTCTTTATGGGTTGAAACAAGCACTCAAACAATGACTTGAAAAGTTTGATCACACTATGTTATTGAATGGATTCAAGATAAATGAGTGTGATAAATGTGTCTATGTTAAAAACATAGATCAACATTGTGTCATTATTTGCTTATATGTGGATGGTATGTTGATAATGGGCACAAATAAAACTATCATTGATTCCACTAAACAGATGTTAAAATCCAACTTTGATATGAAAGATCTTGGTCTTGCTGATGTTATACTTGGAATTCGTATAACAAGATTCAAGTGGATACGTACTTTCTCAATCTCACTATATAGAGAAAGTGTTGAGAAAATTTGATTAATTTGAGAGTAAACCAACCGTTACTCCATTTGATCCAAATTGTAAGTTAAAGACGAACAATGATGAAGGTGTGTCTTCTCTAGAATACTTTAGAGTTGTTGGTAGCTTAATGTACATAATGAATTGTACAATACCTGAGTTAGAGTTCTAAGGTACTTGAAGTACACTCTAGACTATGGATTGCATTATACAAGGGATGCACATGTACTGGAAGGATTTAGTGATGCTAATTGGATTTCTGATAGCATAGAGAGTAAATCAACCAATGGTTATATATTTACCTTAGGTGGAGTAGCTGTATCATGGAAATCTTCAAAATAGACGTGTATAACACATTCTACCATGAAATCAAAGTTTATAGCTCTTGATAAAGTTGGAGAAGAAGCTGAATGACTTAGAAATTTTCTTGAAGATATTCCATTACGGTCAAAGCCTGTAAGTGCAATATGTATTTATTGTGACAGCTTGGCGGCGTCCATGAGGGCCAAGAATAATGTCTACAATGGGAAGTCGCGACATATAAGACGTAGACATAATTCGATAAGGCAACTGCTCTCTATTGGAATTATTTCCATTGATTATGTGAAATCAAAAGAGAATATTGCAGATACTTTAACGAAATGATTGTCAAGAGAGCAAGTAACATATACATCGAGGGAAATGGGGCTAAAGCCTATGAATAAATTATCTGATGGTAACCTAAGTGGACTTGAGATCCCAAGATCTAGGTTTAATAGGCAAACTGGTTGGATAATTTATAGTTGATACACTAAGAAACTTATAGTTTCTTCCCATTTCTATGATATTGTAGAGTGTGTGATCTGTTGATGCTAAGGTCATGTTGATATCTTGTTTACAAGAGGAGTAATGATAGAATACTCTTAACCAATATCACCTATGTAAGAGTAGAAGTGGGGTCGCTTCTATGAGGACTTTTAAAATGGCTCATGTTCCCTAAAGCTCTCATGAATTCTAGATTTTGTCCAAGACCAAAATGGACACAAACATATAGAACTCAAAGATACAAGATGAGTTATGTGTGTTGTCTGTTGTCTCAATTTACCAATGAGAAGGATAGTTCCAGAACTAGTCTCACTATTTCTTCAGTAAGTTCGATGAATATTCCCTAAGGAAGGTTCAAGTCCAGAAGACACCTATCCTGATTCATAGTTTGTTTGTTTGCTCTCAACGATTTTGTTTTGATTTTCAAACTTTCTTTCATGTGGGAGATTGTTAGATTTTATAGTAAAATCTTGTGAAATAAAGTGTTAGTTTGAAACATCAAAAATGAATTGATGTTTCATTTATGTTGTTGTTACTTGACCTGAAATTCAAAAGTTTCAAAATGGTTTGAAACATCAAAATGTGTTGATGTTTCTTTTACAAATTTAACTTAAAAGTTAAATTTGTGAGTTATGTTTAAATGTTTACAAGTAACTACACAATTAAGTTATTTTTTATGTATGTTTCATATTTTTTATATTAATTTTATTTTTGGAGAGTTACTTAGTTGCTAGCCTATAAATAGCAACTTGTTTATTCATTTGTAGCATCTCATTCCATTTTGGAGTATCTCATTCCAATTGAAGAGTTCTTCTCTCATCTCTTTCTTCTCTTTAATCTTGAGTCAAATTGGGAGCAAGTATCCAAGAGTTCTGCCAGATCCGTGTAGTTCGAGGTTGCTGTTCTACTGGAGTTAGTCGTTGTATTCTGCTGAGATGATCACTGTAGTCTATTTGCAACCCGTGCATAGCGAATAATTGTCTTCAAGACAACACTTTGTAAGCGTGCCTCGACTACTTATTATCTTTTGTTCTTGAGTTTTGAAATTGTTGTTACATACAATGTTTGTACTATTGTTTACACTATAATTATTTGTTGCCAATTCAGTTGTAATCAAATTTACTAGTGTTACTCAGTTCTTATACACAATGAATTATTATTTCCAACAATATTTAACTTTTATGAGCAGCATTTTTTTTTAAAAATGTGATCAAATAGTTATCAAAGGAATACCACAAAAGCTAATCCAAGCATAGTTCAACAGATAAGACCACCTATTAAAACAATGGTTGAACTAAAACAAAAAAAAAAAAGAACAACCACATAAAAAACATCGACTACGACATTCACTTGTCACCATTAATGGCTAAGATCGAACACTAGAACGTTCGCCATGTATTCCCTTTCACATAATTAAGGTTGAAGTGTCGTGGGGTTGCGAATTATTGTTTGTTTCCTTTCGAGTTTTTTCTCTGTGTATCGTTTAATCAGCATTAACATTGAGTGGTTTAGAAAAAGAAAAAGAAAAAAAAAAAACTTTAAAAATGAAAATTTGAAACGCAAACGAAAAATGAGTTGTGTGTGGTCGTTTTCAAGTATAGATATGATTAAGCATACGAAAAACGAGGGAGTGAAAAGAGTTAGAATGAAGATTAGCATGGACATTGAAGATTGCACCAGAGAGAGAGAGGAAGAAGACAACAGTGTGCTGCACTCTCCCTTGCGTGTACGTCCCTCTTCTAGGTGATCAACATAAATGTAAATCTCTTTTTTCTAGAGGATTGACCTAAAGGTAATTCGTATCTAACTCCATTCTTTGAGTTGATTGAAATTAACAAGTCAAATTAGTGTTTGTGTGCTTCGGTTAGATTTTTCTTAAGTTAGGTTACTAAAGTTTTTGTATCGTTTGATATCAAAGTATCTTTGACATCGTATCATTTGGTATCAAAGCTATAAATCTTGTATCAAGTTGTCAACTACACTTTACTCTAGTCTCTTCAAATAATTCCTCAAGATAGTTAGGAGAGAGAAAGTTCAAGAGGGAGAGAGAAAAAAATTATTGGATGTGATTGTGAGTGGCTTCCTTCTAATAACATTTGATGTAGGTTCAAAATATGTGTGCTTCTTAATAATTATTCGATACAAGTTGAAAATACATTTTGTAATTTTCTCATACATTCACCGGTGTAAAATTATCAATTATAACGAGGACTTGTCAAAAAAAAAAATTATAATGAGGAGATCATAAAAGGGTTTTTTGTGGAGAGAGAAGAGTGCGAGAGTGAGAGAGAGAGAAAGGGACAGATGAGAGAAAAGTAATTTTTTTTTTGGAGGGACAAACTTGAGTGAGACAACAAAGAGAGAGAAGGAAAGATGAGAGAATTTTTAAAGAGAGAAAGAGTGAAATAATAGAGAGGGAATATTTTTGAGAGACTAGAAAAAAAAACAGGAGAGAGAACCAAGGTTCGAAATGTCGATGGAAATTTCGGAAAAATTTACAGAAATCGTAGAAATTGATGGAAATTGTTTGAATTAGCCAATGAAACTTTGATTTTGACTTAATTAGACTATAATGGACTATTTTTAAGCATCACATCTAAAAATTAAGACAATATTTAGATATAAATGTCAATTGAAATTTTGAAATGTCGATGCGAGTAGGAATTTGCAGAAAAAAAAATTTGAAAGTTGATTAAAATTATTTGAATTATTTCATGAAACCTTAATTGTGACTTAATTATAGTATAATTGATTACTCTTCTTAAAATCATATATCTAAAATATATGTAATTTTTTATATTCAATGAGACAATTATGAAGAAAAATTGAGAGAATTGAAATGAATTTAAGAGAATTAGAGGGAAATTGAGAGAATTGGAGGGAAATTAAGAGAATTGGAATTGGAGTGTAGAAATACCTTGAACCTGTTATCTAGAGCTTCGAAGAGCCCTGATGGGGGTTCGGGGGCAACACCCCGAAAACCTAAGTCATGTGTAAATCAGTTTATTGATTGAGCCTATTCTGTATTAGGGTTTAAGAGAGTGTCATGTATACACCTTCTAAACTCTTATCTAATTGCTCTCTGTATTTTGTACTAAATTTCTCCTCAAGATAATAAAATTCTCTCTCCTTTCTCCTCAAGATAATAAAATTCTCTCTCCCTCTACCATTGGACGTAGGCTATTAGTTATTATTTATTAACAATATTTATTAACAATGAAAATATTAAATTTGTGTGTGTGTGTGTGTGAAAAGATTAAATTTGTGTGTGTGTGTGTGAAAAGATTAAAAATTGTGTGTGTGTGTGTGTGTGAAAAGATTAAAAATTTGTGTGTGTGTGTGTGTGTGTGTGTGTGTGTGTGTGTGTGTGTGTGTGTGTGTGTGTGTGTGTGTGTGTGTGTGTGTGTGTGTGTGTGTGTGTGTGTGTGTGTGTGTGTGTGTGTGTGTGTGTGTGTGTGTGTGTGTGTGTGTGTGTGTGTGTGTGTGTGTGTGTGTGTGTGTGTGTGTGTGTGTGTGTGTGTGTGTGTGTGTGTGTGTGTGTGTGTGTGTGTGTGTGTGTGTGTGTGTGTGTGTGTGTGTGTGTGTGTGTGTGTGTGAAAGGGGGGGAAAAACGAAATTCCCCCCCAACGACATGTCGAGCGACATTTAAAACAAGATTGCTATGTCATTTAGCATAATTATGCGGTAATTGACATCTACTCATTTTTTTTAGATATAAGGTTCAAATTTTTATACTTCATATTTGTTGTACTAAAAAAAGTTATGTTCATTTAAAATTGACCACTTATTTTAAAAAAAAAAAAAAGAAAAAAGAAAAACCACCTAGAATTCAACCACCAAATAAAAACTAAATAACTCTTCTAGACAAAAATAAAAAACATAAAAAAGAAGAATCAAATCTATTAATTAATGTAATAGATTTTTAATTAAAATTGAAGAAGATTACATTTTTCAGGAAATAAAATTAAACAATGGTATTTAGAGAGAGAAAAATATATAAAATAAAAAAAATATACCAGTATATATTTGAAAAATATTCAAACACACGGAATATAATCGTAAATATTTTTCGTTTTACATTATATTTTTTACAATTACCAAAATAAAATTTTAATTCAAACTTAAAGGAGGACTATAAAATGGTAATTTACCTCAG
Source organism: Trichosanthes truncata (assembly GCA_033996785.1). Lineage (NCBI taxonomy): Eukaryota > Viridiplantae > Streptophyta > Magnoliopsida > Cucurbitales > Cucurbitaceae > Trichosanthes > Trichosanthes truncata. The sequence continues at coordinate 35,704,353 of JAWPNB010000004.1, read as the reverse complement.
AGATGGACTTCAAATTTCGCATAATTGAAATAAAATACTTTCATAAGAAGTAATCATTTAGTCTATGAATTTTGATTTGTAACGATATAGCTGATGTACTTTCAATTTTGTAACAATTTAGCCCTTTGACATTATAATATGTAACAATTTTAGTCATTGTACTTTAAAGTTTGTAACGATTGAGTCCTTATGGTGAAAATTATTGTTAAGATTTAATAAAATTTCTTACCTAGATAAATCAATAAACTAATTAGGGATGCAATAGGTTTATAAGCTACAAAACCTAGCTAAATCGTTAAATAATAAAAATCGACATTTAATTTTGACGAATTTTTTTAAGGTAAAAATTAAATTGCTACAAATCTGAAAGTTCAAGGACTAAATTGTTATCTATTAAAGTTTAGGGACTAAATTGTCACAAATTTAAAAACACAGACTAAACTATTACAAAATAAAATTCATGAACTAAATTGTTACATTTATAAAAGTTTAGTGACTAAAAGTGTTTTTTAACCAAAAGTAGCAATTTAAAAATTATAATCATAGCAAACGTAAAAATACAACTGGATCATCATAATTAATCGAGATCCAGAATTAATTCTTTTTTCTTTCAACATAAATGTAGAGACAAGAGACTGAAACATTTATAATTATTATGCATATACCTTAAAAAATAAAAATAACTCTCTCTAACTCTCATCTTTGCAAAGTAACTTAGCCCAACGATAATTGGTAACGTACCATCGACTAAGAGGTTAGAGGTTCGAATCTTCCCACCCCAAATGTTGTTGAACTCAAAAAAAAAAAAAAACTCTCATCTCTCTGTCCCGACAAAAAGAACGACAATATTATATACTAGAGTAGTAATGTTGTCCTTAAAATTATGGAATTTAAGTACTATATAATTACAATAAAGATGTCAAAGTGAACTTAGCTCAACGATAATTGACATGTGCCCTCGACTAAGAGGTTAGAGGTTCAAATCTCTCCACCACGAATGTTGTTGAACTCAAAAAAAAAAAAATAATAAATAATAATAAAGATTCAATTTTTGATAATTGTGTTTATAATCAAACTCTTTATTTTATTTAAAGTGTTTAAACTTTTAAATATTTCAATTATGTCATTGAATTTTGAATTGTAATTATTTTAGGTAGTTCCTATTATTAACACAATTAATAAAGTGACAACTTGACATACATATTAAAAAACATATCCGTGGATTTAACATGATGTGTGACTGCCAAATCTTTATTATATTAAAAAGTGCAATATTTGAGAATATTTTTTTTGATCCTATTCATCATGTTTTATAATTTTAAAATTTCAAACTTATACTTTATTTATTCTATTACTTTTATTAAAATTAATATAATATTTATGTTCTATAATTAAAATGAATCACAGTAAATTTAAGATATTATAGAACCTTAATATAATTTTAAAATTTTATAGTTAAAATTCATGTTTGTTTTCCAAATTTGCTAAGGTTTAAAACGATAAATTTTAAAACCATAATATTATTATCAAAGAAGTCTTAATTTATTGTTTTTTTTTTTAAAAAAAACACACATATGTTAACATACATCACAAGTAAAAAAAAAAACATTCTAGTAACATAAAAACAAGTACACAACCAAACAAATATAGTGTAGCCAGGAACTCAAAAAAAAAAGAAAAAGAAAAAAGAAAAGTGTAGCCATGATCTATTCAAAAATTCAAAAATTCTATTAACATAAAAACAAAATTAAAAAAATGATAAATATATTTTTATTTTTATTTTACAAATATAGCATAGATTTGATTTTTCTTATTATATTTCATATTATATTTGAATCATCTTCGTTGGATTTTGATTATACACTTTCGAAAAATTTTAAAAATGCTATATTTCAAAATACATATTCACAATACTATACTATTTATGTAATCACCTAAAAAGAATTTGACCCCTTGCTTCAAACTAAAGACATACCCATCCTATCTTTATTATTTTTAATTAATCTCTATCTCTTAACAACCATCTGCAACATCATGTCAATTGATCATCTAATATCAATTCAATAAAAATAAATCACATCGTTACCAAATTAACAAATAGACAAAATTCATGATTAACTTACAATTCTAATATATATGATTGTGAGATTTTTAAATGAAATTAAAAGTAAAGTCATGAAAATTTATGTTTGAAAATGGACAATATTACATCATTATTGAGATACGTGTAGAGTTTGGTTGTCGTACAATAATGCAAAGCATAATTCAAAAAGTTCCCAAGAATTAAAAACACTTGAGTTGGCAGTACTATCTCAGCTATTTGCCTCTCTGTCTTTCTTCTTTACCACACAAACGGAATAGTTTCCCCCAACGTTTCGACTGAAACACAGCCAGCGATTTAACTTTTGTATCCCTCCATCTTCTCTCTCTCTCGTAAACATATAAATTCTAGAGTTTGAGGACAATTTGAGATCGGAGAAGAGAGAGGGGAAAAAAAAGGCCATATGGGTTTGGTTGAAGAATACTTGCCAGCAATGGCGATGTTTGGGCTTCAAGTTACCTACGCCATTATGGCTCTCATCTCCCGGGCTGCCCTCTTGAAGGGCATGAGCCCTAGAGTTTTCGTTGTTTATAGGCAGGCCATTGCCACTCTTTTTATTGCACCCATTGCTTATTTCTCCAGGTTAATTCATTCTTTATTCTCAAACTTTTTTTTTAAAATTTTTATTATTATTTTTTTCGGTCTGTCTTACGTTTTGGGGATGGCAGGTCGAAATCGAGGAGGGTGTCTTTGGACATGAAGAGCTTTTCTTTAATCTTCCTCGCTGCTCTTGTCGGGTACGATTCAGAAGACTCTCGGAAGACTCGTCTTTTTTCTTATTAGGGTAAATATATCAAATGGTCCCTGGATTAGGTAATTCTCAATTTCATTTACTTTTCAAAATTCTCTCGATTTTATGAAAATTCTTAAGTTAGCTTTTTTTTTAAAAAAAAAAAAGAAATAAAAAACCACTCGGATGCTCTACTTGACCCAGAAACCCAATTTATAATCTTACTTGTCCATTGCTAAAATTTGAGCCACAAATCAACAAACTCAATTTCTTCTCCCACGTAAAACTCTATTTTGTCCTTTAGTCAAATTTGGCCTACCCATCAATAAAATTATACATAACCTTCTGTTAAATTTTTTTACCTTTTTTCCTTTTATGGAAAGATTTGAGTGGATTTAAGATACATCAGATTGAGAATTTCAGAAGATTATAAAAAAAATTGAGAATTATCTCAAAGATAAGCAGGAACCATTTTGTATACTTAACCTTTTTTTTTTCTTTAATTCTTCTTCTAATGTTAGAGGGCTTGGACAGTGTAACGATGAACCAAAATGTTTACTTTGAGGGAGTTTTCTTAGCCACCTCATCCATGGCGACAGCAATGACGAATTTGATTCCAGCGGTGACATTTGTGATAGCAGCAATTGTCGGGTAAGTTACTGCTGATTATATTGATAAGGACAACGAAACTCTCCACATATTTTTATATTGGTATGATATTGTTCACTTTGTGCATAAACTCTCATGACTTTGCTTTTGGTTCACTCAAAAGGCCTCATACCAATGGTGATAATTATCCTTACTTATATATCATAGATCTCTAACTTTTCTAACCAATGTGGAACTTTGTTAGTACTCCTAATATATATATATTACTTTAAATTTGAGTTTACTTTAAACTTTTGAGTTTAGTGATGATTGAACAGTTGTAACGGAAATTTACAGGATGGAGAGTGTGAGTATGGGAAGCTTTAGGAGCATGGCAAAGATTGGAGGGACAGTGGTTTGTGTGAGTGGGGCCATGTGCATGGCCCTTATGAGGGGTCCAAAGCTACTGAATAATGCCACAAAAGGTTTTGGGGTGAAATCTGCAATATTTGGTTTGGAAAGTGGAAGTGATCAGGCTTGGTTATTGGGTTGCTTGTGTCTCTTTGGGAGCAGTTGTTGCTGGTCAATTTGGTTGATTTTGCAGGTATATTTTCATTTCATTGTTAAATAAAAAAAATATTCAATTGGTTTTAAGGGGTTTTATTTATTTATTTAGAACAAAATGAGGTTGCTTTGGTTATGGGACTGTTTTAAAAAAGTGAACTTATGTTTGGATTTGTAGAAGTTGCTTTCCTTGATTTCTTTATTCTTAATTTGTTTTTAGTGGCTTATCTTTTTAACTTGTTTTGGGTTTTTTAAATATAGTTAGAGGCATGATTGGGAATTTTAAAGTTTTTTGGCACAAAAATTTAGTGAACAACATGTTTGAAAGGGTGGCAAGGGTGGCAGATCCAAAATTTTATGTCAGGGACACAATTTTAGATAAGGCTAACCTTTGAACTCTATTTTTGTCTATATAGTCCTAGAACTTCAAAAGTGTTTAATAGATTTTTGAAGTTTCAATTTTACATCCAATAGATCTATGACGTATTCAAATTTAAAAAAAAAAAATTAAATGTTCTATTTGACATAAAATTTAATTTTGTGTCTAGTAGTTTCTCAGTTTATTCGAGGATTTTTTTAAAATTAATGTATCTACTAGTTACAAAATTGAAAAGTTTAAGGTTTAATTAGATACAAAATTAAAATTTATAACTAATAAGACAATTATTTTTTAAAAATTTTGAGTAAGTCTGACCTATTGGATAAAAATTTAAAAGTTCATAAATCCATTAGACATTTTTAAAGTACAAAGACATATTAAATACAAAATTGAAAATTTAAGGACCTATTGGACATGCTATCAAAGAAAAAAAAAGAGACACATATTAGACATAAATTAAAAAAATTCAAAGACTAAACTTGTAATATAACCTTCATATAAATATAATTTTAAATGTATTTAATATAATATATAAATTAAGTAAATATTAATTACAAAATAATAATAAACCATGTTAGAATTCGATCATCCACCTAAATATATAAGATTCAAACATGAAGTAAATTATGACAAAAAAAAAGAAATTAATTGAAAAGACTCAAAACAAAATGGTCATATTATGAAACAGGTACCAGCTTCGGCAAGCTATCCCGACAACTTATCTTTATCAGCATGGATGTGTTTCTTTGCCACCATTCAATCGATCATTGTTACTCTATTGGTAGAGCCAATCAATCTAGAAACATGGAAAATACATTCAAGTATGGAAGTTATTTGTTATCTCTTCTCGGTAAGTAAATTTGATTTTTTTTTTCTTTTGCCATTTTACAATTTTAGAGTTTGAAAATTGAATTGAGTTCTCATCGTGCTTGGTTCTTAGGGAATTGTTGGCTCAGGCGTTGCCTTCTTTGTTCAAGCTTGGTGTGTTTCAAAAAGGGGCCCTGTCTTCTCTGCAATGTTCAACCCTCTTTGCACCATTGTTACAACTATTTTGGCAGCTATATTTCTTCACGAGGAGATTTATTCCGGAAGGTAAAATTATATATGCTTTCATTTTAGATGCTTTAAAATATATATATATATATATACATTAAACATCAGAAGCCAGAAATTAGGATTGGAGTTTTTCTCCTTAACCAAATGGGGTGGAAATTTCTCAATTTGATAGAAAAAGGGATTTTTTTTTGCTTGCGTTAATGTTCGAGATGGAAATGAGAGATATATTTCTTGTCGAAACACCAACAGAGGCCCCGTTGGATAAGCATTGGTTTTTTAAAATTGTGCTTGTTTTCTCACAATTTCCTTGTGATGGTTTTAATATTTCTTAAAGAAACACATGAATTCTTAGCCAATTTTCAAAAATGAAAACAAGTTTTCAAAAACTATTTTTTTAGTTTTCAAAACTTGACTTAGATTTTGAAAACATTTGTATAAAGTAGACAACAAAACAAAGAAATCCATAAGTAGAAGGAGTGGTTATAATTAAGTTTAATTTTTAAAAACCAAATTGTTATAAAAAACGGGGCGTTAATTGTTTTATTTGAGTTGCAATTTTCTCCCGATTCAAATTGGATGGAAATTTGCTCGCAAACATTTTTTTAGGGATTAATTTTGAGGATGAGAATTGAGGAAGGTGTTTCTGGCCCCGACTTCAACCCTAACCTCAACCTTGTTTCTATCCCTTCGCCTACACCATGACATCAAAAAATTTAAAAGATTCATGTTTTTTTTTTTTTTTTTTTTTTAATTTTTATAATTTGCATCTCTTTCATAGCCTTTGTGTTTAAAACGACAAGTTTCAATTAAAAATAATGGGTGAAGATTCCTCTTTTATTCATAAGTTTTCTGAATAATTTTTCAGCTTGTTGGGGGGTGTGGCTGTAATTATTGGATTGTACATTGTTCTTTGGGGAAAAGCACATGATTATGTGAAGGAAGAAGGTACAGAAAAGCATAGTGTTGAAAAACAAGAAGAGGATTGTGAATCAGCTTCAGTTGGGACAAACAGCTGTAAAATTGATTTGGAGGAACCCCTTTTGTCTTAAGGATGTGTACATCATATTGAAAACTAGATACAGAAATTTATTGTTGTATTCCACATGGCATTTATGGTCCACTTGTCATCTAAAAAAAAAAAGGAAAAAAAAGTGTAAGTGTATTTTATATTTTTTTGATTCTTGAACCTTTTTGTTTTCTTTTGTTTTAGTTTTTGGGAGTTTTAAGCTTAATTAAGTTGAGTTCTTTTTGTATTTGATTGATCTCCACTTGGGATATGTTGTTAGAATTAAACAAAAAAAGAAAAGAAAAAGAATAACATTTTGGGCGTATTTGTGTTGAAATTACTTTCTATTTGAAAATGTGATCAAAGCCTCACACATTAGCTAGAAAAGGGGAAGATTATGAATATATAAGTGAGGGACACCATCTTCATTAGTATGAGACATTTTGAGTGAAATCAAAAGTAAAGTCAAAGGGCATATGCCTAAAATAGATAATATCACACAATTCTAGAGGTATGTGGAGGTTTCGTTGTCTCCAAAAATTGGGATAAGAGCCATGCCCCAAATTTGTTCATGTCGGTATGATCCTCATGTGTCGAGCAAAGAGGTGTTGTGAGCCTCAATGACGTAGTCATGTGGAGACTGTGGGTGGTATATATGCTGGAGAAAAGGAATTGGCTTGGATAAGAGTGGACAAATAGATGACCTTTTGAGGAGAAGCTTGGTAGTCCATTGTTCTAGGGAAAGGATTGTTGGGTATGTGATCAAAGTCCCACATTGACAAAAGAAAAATATCATGGGTAAATATAAGTGAGAGTCAAACAATTCATTGATATTAAGACTTTTTGGGTAAAATCAAAAGTATAGCCATAAGGACTTATATCCAAAGTAGACAATTCAAATTAATTCTCATTGAGAACATCTTCATTGTCACTGCCCTCTCTGTTCTATAGTTTCCTTCTTTCGAATTGCTTATTCTTCTAAAATCAATCAATTTCCAATCCTTGAAGATGTACTCATTGATTGTGAAACAAAATTGAAGATCTTCTAAGCGGTGGCTTTAAACACCTCCTCTAGCCAACGTCTTACAAATGTCAATAGCCTCAACTTAAGGGGGTGTTTGGAGCAATAGGTTGGGTTGGGTTGTTTTGGAATCCAAACCCAAACCCTTGTTTGGGCCACTGTGTTCAAAACCCAATGGTTTTGAAACACAACCCCATGGTTTTGCATAGTGAAATGTGGGGGGGGGGGGGGGGGGGGGGTTTATTTCCAACACACCGGTTTGCTCCTCATTTGACACATGTTTTCTTTATCAAGTTTTCTTATCTCTCTCCCGTCTCTTCCATTGTTTTTTTTTAATTGGTATCTCACAGTTTTTTTGTAACAAGCAATAAATTATTACAAATGTTTGTTTTATACATGCCATAACTTAACTAAATTTCGTATTTGACAAAGTAATTATTTTTCATTGGAAACTCTTTTTTTTTTTTTTGAAAAACAATAAATTATTACAAATATTTTGTTTTTTTATACTTGTCATAAACCTAACCAAATTTGATATTTTTCCCCCTTTTTTTTGTTTTTTTTATCATTTTTATTTTTTTTAAAATTTATTCTCAACCATAATAAAAATTATTTCTAAATGAATAATTTTCAATATAATTCTATTTAAAGTAAATGTTATAAAATTTCCTAATAAAAACAATAATATACCATAAGTAAAAATACTATAATGTCGAAACAACTTAATTTCTAAAAATTCAAATTTCAATATTACAACATAGACTTTAATTTTTTTTTAAAAACGAAATAGTCTTAAACTAATTCCTACTATAGTCTACAACATAGACTTTAATTTTTTTTTTATATAACGAAATAGTCTTAAATTAAACGAAATAGTCTACAACTAACCAAAGATTGCCACTAGAAAATAACGAAAGGAAAAAAAAGAGACCAAAGTAGCAAAGGAAAAAAGAAAAAAGAAAAACGGCACAACCCCAGGGTTCAGAACACTGCACTCCAAACACTGTTTTCTGATTCCCAGGGTTCAGAACACTGCACCCCAAACACTGTTTTATGATTCCCAGGCTTTCAAACCCCCTAGAACAAACTCCCCAGGGTTCTGATTCCAAGGGTTCTGATTCTGAAACGGTGCTCCAAACGCCTCCTAGATGACTCACGAAGGGTTGGGTTGGGCTGAGTTGTTCATTGTAATTAGGTTAGTAAAAAAATTCCTCATTTGACCCAATCTAACCTGTGTACACTCCTAATTATCGTCCTGTCAAATTGGAGTAAATAAATCAAATTAAACCAAATTAAAAAATATATAAAAAATTTAAACTAAGAAAATAAAATAATTCACCTAATTTATATATAAAATCATGTCAATTAATTTCCAATTATTCACGTTAATTATTTGTAGACAAATTTATCTATATTTTTTCGAATAAGTCCGGTCCAAACTCTAATTTTGATTGCAAAATTAGAAATTGGTTTAGATCAAATTCTTTATTTGCTTAACAATTAGAAATTAATTAAGATCAACTTCTCTATTATAGTAGGATTTTGAAATCCAAATTATCCATTTGTTAACAAATTAACAATATAATAACGATAAAGATCAAAACTCTTTAAGATTTAGGAATCAAAATATATATTTTTGAAATTTCAAGAACCAAAATGAAATAAACTTAAAAGTGTAGGGATTGAAAAGACATTTTGAAATTGTAGAGACAAAAATTAAATAATTCTAGAAGTTGAAAGACTGATGACATATTTGGGAATGATTTTAGAAATAGTGATTTTAACACCATTTATTTGTTTATAATTGATTTATAATTAATTAAACAAAAGTAAATATGATTTTAATTTAATTAAAAATTATTTTTTAAATGTTTAATTTTTGTTTTCAAAGTTGGTTTTAGAATCAACAAATTACTGAAAAGAGTATTATATTTGAGATTAAAAAAAAAAAGAAAGTGGTAGACAAAAAGTTTATATAGTGATAGGACTAAAATAGTCTTTATTTTCCATGTCTAAACCTTGTGCTTATAATGATTTTGCGAGATTAATTCCATATTTTGCAGGTAAATTAGTTCGAAAGGCATGCATTCTAGAGTATTTTCGAAGCTTTTGGAGCGTTCGGGGTTGATTTGGGCTTAACCGAAAGTCATTCAAATCCTAATCAAAGAAATGGAGATCAAATGACCAAACTACGTGCCCCATAGAGTAGCGTTGAGACGATCTACAGAGCCTTGCTCGACGCTGAAGACAGTAGCTTCGGATGCAAGGCAACGTCTACGTTACCTACCAACGTCGAGATGTTGTCGCAAGTCAGAACGCATGCATACAGGACATCTTTGAGATGTTGTAATAGTAAGCACAGGTCGACACTGCGGCAAGCCCCTGTGACGCTTGTCTTTTAGGCAACAACGTCGAGACGCTGCTTCAAGAACTATAAAAAGAATTTTTCTTTTAGGGCAGCCGCCTTCTTCCTTTTTTTTAGAGAAATTTTGAGACATTCCCTTTGTTTTATACCCATTTCCAATCCTTTACCATTTTTAGGTTGAATTTGTACTAATTGATGTCGCCGGGTGCGAATTTCAAGGCTATTGGCTAGTTTGTAATGCCATTTTCGGAGCGAATTCGGATTGGGTTTGTACTTTGGAAGGTTTAGATTTTAATTCCTAGTTAATTTCTGTGTTAAAGTATGTTTGGGACTCTATTTTACTCCATTGGATGAAATTAGCATATTAGACTTGGTGAATCGTGTATGTTTGTTTCTTTCATTGCAATGCATGTGTTTTGAATTCATCGTTTCATGCATTCGCTTAATTAAGTAGCACCTAAATCGGCTTGTGCTTGCATAGAACGAGGCTTAATCTCTTCGTGTAGTTTACATGATAGGTTTTGGGATCCAAGCAACTCCTTAATTGAATTAGACTTTCTAAGTTAATTATCGAGGTTTAACCAACTCCCGAGTATAGTGCGATTGATTCTTTAGGCATGAAACTGTTGGGGTTTATGCCATAAAGCCTCGTAATTAATGATTTATTTAATAATAAATAATAATTTTGATTATTTTATTTGTAATATAATATTATCCATTATATGAAAAATTCAGGGTTATTAGTTTAATCTTGAATAGTATGATTGATATATGGGACGATCGTGTTCAAGAAATAACCTAAATGGTCCTAGTGTATAGGTAAGATTGGATGCCTTATCTTAGTCATACTATTGATACGTTCCATTTTGTAATAGTTACAAATGATTTGATCAATATCGTTCATGTGGAGACATGTGAGTGGGGGTATCTTATACAATGAGTTTGTATAAGACTGGACCACAAAATATTTAATCTCTCTTTATAAATCTATTAATTGAGAAGATTAATATTTTATCAGGATGATCATATGCGACTCGATCTTAATCCTGAGTGAGTTATGAACTCCTGCCTGTGAGGACTTGTCCTTTGATTTGCATGGGTGAGAGTGAGTTTTGTAGCCAATTCAATAAGCCTGCCATTTTGGGGACTTGATCAAATTGGGAGCTGGGAACATAATTTTACAAGATGGAATTCACTTATTCCCATATAGGGTAAGTAGACTTAAGTGCTAATTTCAAAACTTGAATATAGGGGCCCCACCCTCTCACTGGCCTGAGAGGGACTTAGTTTATGGTTGAATCATAAACAAATTGTTCATTAGAGAATCAGTGGTACTTAAGGTGCAAAATGTAATTATCGGGGTAAAACGGACTTTTGACCCAACTGTAATTACAAACAACTCGTGAACGATCGACTTGCATGTAGTGGTTATATCCGTGAACATAACTTATTCTACAATGCATAAGAGTGCAACTCTAGGTCTATAGTGAAGTGGCCCTAGAGTTAATGAATGGAATTGATTAATTAAAGAGTTTAATTAAGTAATTTTGTATTAGAGTTTATAATCTGTAGGTCCATAAGGTCTCCTTGCTAGCTCATATAAACAAATAAAAATCAATTTCGTTGAGAGAAAATTTTGAAATGTTCAAATTAAAATTTAATATATTTGATGTATTAAATGAGGAAAAACATATTTAATGTATATGATACATTAAATATCAAAGAAATTATTAATGTATTAAGATACATTAAAGAAGAGATACTTATTAAATTTAAATTAGATTCAAATTAGGAAATAGGTGTCGTAGGAGAATTTTAAAAGATTTGATTAAAATATGATTCAAATTGGTTAGATAAATATATTTTGATATATTAGATATTAAAATATATTATTTAATTATTTTTCCTAGGTCACTATAAATAGAACCATAGGGGTGAGTCATTGTTTGTATTTTTCATAAGAAACACATCACCTCTATATAGAATTGTAGAATTATTCTTAAACTTCTCCTCTCTCATTTTCTTTCAAGAGGCTCACACATGCCTTGATCCTATGTTCGACTCATAGCAAGTAGGCTTTACGGAATTGGAGTTTCAACCTTGTTGGAGTTAGAGCAAGAATATTAAAAACCCTCCTGAAAATATCTCCATATTTATCTCAAAGGTATGTTGTGCTTAGCCTAAAATATTTTTTGTTTAATTCTAAAAAAAATCAAAGTAGATTCCAACGCTTCCGCTGTGGGTTTAATTTGATTATTCTCTTTAGGAATGCTATCATGCCCAACTTATAAGGTCAATTAGGGGCTATTAGATGCTAGGTCGACATAGTCTAGTTTTGGGGTCGTTAGGGGCCCACCCGGCTTTATCGGCTAGGCTGGTTAATTGCTTGATTCGGAAGTTTGCATCAACCTCTCGAAACCCAATGATCAAGGTACAAATTTAGATCCGATGAACCCCTGATCTAGTGTTTAGTAGGTAAATCTTGTTTTTCCTCCTTTAACTTCCAGGGTTAATCTTCTACCTTTAATCTTTCGTTTAATCTTTACTAAAAAAAACAAATCCCCCACCCACATTCAGTTTAGTTTGGTTTAGTTCAAATTAAATTGGAAAGCGATCAATTTGTCTCCCTGTGGATCGACCCTTCCACTGTATTGCAAAATATCTATGGTGTGGATTATAAATATTATTTGACGTGCTTGACAAGCTCGATCATATAGAGAGAAATAAAAATTGAATAGAGAAAAAATAGAAAGCTAGAGAAAAGTTTCAAAGAGAAAAAAACGTTAACGATAGGATGGAATAAAAATTTTAGAGAGAGGGACAAAAAATCTAGAGAGAGAAAAATTTAATAGAGAGAGAAAATTCAAAGATAGAGAAATAATTTTTTTTTTTGGAGAGAATGACAAAAATTTTAGTGAGAAAAACTATAATGAGGGAAACAAAATTAAGAGTTAGGAACAAAAAAGCTCAAGAGCAAAAAGCTAGAGAAAGAGGTAAAAAATTAGGGATAAAAAAGTTTAAGAGATAAAAAAATATATATAGAGAGAGAGGAACGGAAAATTTAGAGATAAAAAAAAGTTAGAGAGAATTAAAAACATTGGAGAGAAAAAAAAGTGAGAAAATGAATAAAATTTAAAAAGAGAATATAATTAGAGATAAACATTATAAATGTAAAAAGATAAACATTATAAAAACTTTAGAGAGAGAAAAATTAGAGAGTGGTAAAAATTAGAGATAAATAAAGTCAAAGATGGATAAAAGTTTTAGAAAGGAAAAAAAACTTCTCAAAATTTTAGGACAAAATAAAGTGAAATAGGAGGCGATTTTTTTTTTAATGTGAAATAATAGTCATTTTAAATAAAATCACTGACAATCACTTGACAAAAATCACTTGGAAATCACCTCTCAAGTGATTGACCGAGAATCACTTCAAGTAATTTAATTTTGGATGCTTCCAAAATTACTTACTTACGCATCATTGCCAAACATCACAATTTTAAAAGAGAAGTGATTTTGGACATGTCAAAAGTAATTTTAGTCATTTCAAAATCATCCCAAACATGCCTTAAAATAAAATTTAAACACCTTGCTTTTTTTTATACGTTTATTTTAAAGAAATTTTCTTTTTATTTATATAAAAGTATCATATTAATTACATGTATGTAATGCTAATATAACCTACACATAGACTCAATTCTAATTCTTTACTTCATAATTCATGTTGATTCCAATGAATTTGAAATGAAATAATTGAAAGAATACTAATTTTCTTTTACCATTTTAAAGTAATAATTGACGATGTGGACATTGAGAAATGATATGAATTCAATTCTATAGAGACTCTTTCTTTTATCATGTGATTTTATCTTCATCTTTGTGAAATTAATGTGAGCCTTACGTAAAACACCAAAGAGAAAAACGTTATCAAATAAAGTCTAAAATAATGAATTAAAACAATAAAAGACAAGAACAAGAACAAGAAGGACGTGATAAAAGAATGGCACTAATAATAATAGTGACATAATTGGATGGACCACAGCCATTGCATTTATTTTACTTGCGAACAAAGGCAAGTGGGTGAACAACGTGTGACTTTGATTGAGGTTTGTTTTGAAATGATCACTTGTTTTTGGGACTTCTTGGAACACTTTTCTAGATTGGTTTTGAATAATGGTAATTAATTTTTCCACATTCTTATCATCACTAAAACTAAAAATATCTATATGTATATATACACACATACACTTTTTCGTATATATAATATTTATATTTTCAAAAGTATGTTTTCAGTCCTATGCATGCCCTTGGATCTCTAAATTTGTATTATAATATACTGCAAATATGTTTTTTTTAGTCCAACAACAAGTAGAGTAGAGAGGTTCGAAGTTTTGACATCTTGATCGAGAATATATGTCTTAACCAGTCGAACTATGTTTATGTTGGCTAATGCAAATATGTTCAATCCATTCCACGGCCTTAACACGTTAATTTTGACTTTTTGTTTGTTGTAACACAATGTATTCACGATATGTTTCTTTTATTTTTAAGTTAGTTTGTAGTCTCTATATTAAATCCTTACCAAGGTTACTATTTGTAGATTTAGAAATAGCACATCTGATATCACGTTAATTGAAAAAGAAAGGACATTGTATGGTAACCATCACTAGATCCAAGTTTTTAAGCAAATATATTTAATTTTTTTATACATATTTTTAACACTCATTTTCAGCATTTGTGGGTTTGAAGAAATTTAGTAGAGACTCAACAAATAAATCAATATTCAATTGGAGAAGGAAATTAATGACATATTACATATCATCACTAGACCAAAAAACTTAAACCGATAAATTATAGTATGCACATTAATTTTTCTCATATTCTTACCACTCTATATAGTCTCCTTCGATTCGAATATCAATCTATTTTTTAAGATACAAAGAGTTACAAATAAAAGTTTGAAGTATTCTAAATAAAAAACTTGTTATATATCACACTTATTTACTATTATTATCATCATTATGTTATTCCATCTCATAAGTATTATTGAGTGGGAATTTAAAAACATCAAAGGACGATAATGAAAAATGGTATTTGGTTGAGGAATTAAATAGTATGTATTTTCTTAAAAATAGGCTTCAATTAAATAATAACATGATCCATACTTCCCTTTCTCGTTGTTCACTGTCAAATTTTTTGACTGATGTTAACTGTTTTGAAGAAAAAAAAAAAAAGAAAAAAAGTACCCATTTTCTATCTTTCTCCCTACATGTCCCTCTTCTATTAGTAAAAAATCAAGGGGTAGAAAGAAATTTCTACTTCTTATATATATCCCTGCAATATTGGAAAAAATGATAGTATTGAAAGAAAATGATGGAGATGGAAGTGGACCAATTAAAGTGGCACATGGACTCCACGTCATTGCCAACTTGAGGATGGACAGACTGTAAAAAAAAAAAAGCTTGAGGTTTTGTCACGGTGAAGGCTCCTCAAGTATTAACGGTAATGCCAAGCCACAGCTGGTTTGCATTTCGACAATAACTACATTTGAATTTATGTCAAGGATGGAAAAGGAGTTGACATTAAATATGAGGTAAGAATCATTGTCAATACAACATTGATGAACTAAAAGTAAATTGGTTTTAATGGAAGGAATACGAAGGACATTCTTTAGGGAAAAATATTTGGCTGGAGTGATGGTCATGTCGGTGCCGATGTGATTAACACCAAGATTCTAGCAATTAATAATCGGGATGTTTTCCTCACCATTATATGGAGTTTTCATTGTTAGGTGAGCATTACAACCACTATCAAAAAGCCAAAGAATATTAGATTCGGTTAAATCACCAAATTTGTGGAAGACTCAATAAATAGAAATCAATATTAATTGGGTCTCTCACTAATTAGCAATGAGAGGAGACCATATATATTATAAATTGTGAGGTTTCTCTTCATATTTTCAATGTGAGATCCTCAACATGCTCTCTCAAGTGATGCCTCTTTGGGTTTACCATTCTTGGGTCAGATCATTTTTTTTTGTTTAATAACATTTGAGGGTGGGGGGATTCGAATCTCCAACCTCTTGGTTGTGGGTACATGTCAATTATCGTCAAGATATGCTCACTTTGGCAATTGGAATGAGTAATTACATCTTAATTTGTGGTGGATGATGATGTCAATTGGAACAAGTAATTCATTCAATTATAATATTCCAAAGCATTGTGGCCAAATTTTTTGACAAATTTGGTACGCAACCCTTATTAGTATTAGAGCAAAACTTACATGTAGGCTTGGCTGCACGGAAGTTTCAATTGTGCCACATGACATTTCTTTTTTTTAAACGCCATTTCTTCATTTTTTTTTCTTTTTTCTTTTACTTTTTTTTCTTTACTTTTTTTTTTTCTGCTTTTTGGGTTTTTTTCTTTTTCTATTTCATCTTTCAAAAATTTTTAATTTGTGCATGAGATCAGTCTAGAATTATTTTTTTTCAATCAATTGTACACCTAATTACATATATTAATATATTATTACTATTATTATCAAAAGTCAAATCTAGCAACAATTAATCAAAATCTAACGTCAAGCCCACACACCGTAAATTTTCATAACTAGTCAATTGAAAATTGAAGGCTCAAAATAACAATAATAATATTTTTCTAATTGAAAAAAAATAATCATTTGAATAACTAAATATATTTACTTTGGAATTCATAAATATAGATATAGCTCCTAATTTCAATTGACTAGTTATGAAATGTCTTGTAATTTAGGGTGTGTGGATTCAAACCTCTAATTTTTGTAGAGTGGATGACATTATATTTTGAATAATTGTTGCTAGATTTGGCTTTTGATTATAATAGTAAAAATATATAAATATTTGTAATTAGGTGTACAATTAATAAGATTCATGAAGAAAATAATTGCACCAAATATATAATTTATTAGATTACATGGGGTTTCCATCTTAAAACCAATTGGCAATGAGAGGAGTAACCCATAGATCTTATTAAGAATGTGAGGTCTCTCCACATCTTTCCAATGTGAGATCCTCAATATGCCCCCTCAAAATGGTGCTTCTTTGGGTTCACAATTCTTGGGTTGGATCCCAATTTTTGGATCGAATACTCGTTTGAGTTTTATGGGCTCTGATACCATATTATATTACATGGGGTTCCATCTCAAAACTAATTTATTGAGGATCCTACATTGGAAAGATGGAGAGACCTCACATTCTTAATTAGATCCATGGGTTACTCATTTCATTGTCAATTGGTTTTGAGATGGAACTCTATGTAATCTAATATGGTATCAGAGCCCATTAAACCCAAAATGATATTTGGTCCAAAAATTGAAATTCGACCAAAGAATGGTGAACCCAAAGAGGTACCATTTTGAGGGGCATGTTGATACATGAGCTTCTCCTCTCATAGCCAATTGATTCTAAGATGAAACTCCATGTAATCTAATATAATTATGTGCAATTGAGTGTACAATTAGGTATACAATTGATTGAAAAATTAATTTTGGACTGATCTCATGCATAAATTAAAAATATGAAAAAGATAAAAGAGAAAAAAAAATCCAAAAAGCAGAAAAAAAAAAAAAAGGAAAGGAAAAAACGTAGAAGAAAAAGGAAAAAAAAAAAAAAAGAAAAAATAATTTATAAAAATTTAAAAATTAAGGAAAAAAGAATGCCACGTACGTGCAGTCCAGCGTCCACATAGGGTTTGCTCTTAGTATTAACATAATCAACATTGCCAATGGAAAAGTTAAAAGAATTAGTAGAAGATAGACTTGCTGAAGTTGAAGAAGAATGATTCGAGGTTTTACCAGATCCATTTCCACAACCAGAGGAACTTTAGTTATAATTCCCATGTCCACTACCAAAACAGCGACCACCACAACCATATATCATTATTTCCTCGATTAAATGAACAAGAATTAGCAAATAAGGCTGCGTGTTGCATAAATGGATCGTGGGTTTTCATTTGAGTTAAAATCGCAGCCTCTGCTGCTTTCATCAAACAGCGAAATTATTGTCGATCAAGTTCAAATAGAGGTTCGAAAAGAATTATAATCAGCAGAAACACAGTTCAAGGTATATATCGATCATAACGTCTTCATCGTCTCTATGGATTTAAAACAGCTGCAAGTTTGTCTTGGATGACTTTGATTTTTTGGATGTAATCATCCACTGATTCTGTACTATTCTTCGAAGTTCTTTGCATTTCAAGTCTGTGATAAGGTTGCATTCATCAAAGTAATGAGGGCATGTTCTCTACTTGAGACTAGACCAAATGATGTAACCAAACTAATGTTCACAATTGCTCTCTACCTTCTAAAATTGCAGAGCGATATTGGACCACTTTGCAACACTTACAAATGATGTAAGAAATAACCTAAGACTAGACTGCGAAATATTTGATCTATTTTTATTACTCCGTTAATTGAGAAGATAAATATTTCACAAGATGATCATATACGATTCGATTTTAATCTTGAATGAGTTATGAACTCCTACCTGTGACACCATGTTCTTCGATTTGCGTGAGTGAGAATGACTTCTATAATTGGTTTAATAAGCCTATCATTTTGAGACTTAACCAAATAGAGAGCTGAGAATATAAGTTTCACAAGACGAAATTCACTCCTTCCCATATAAGAAAAGTAGACGAGTAGTTATCTTAAGTGTTGATTTCGAGACTTAGACAGTGAGACTCCACCTTCTCACTTGCTTGAGAGAGATTTAGTTTATGGTTAGTTCATAATTAAATAGATTGTTCTTTAGAGAATTAGTGATACTTAAGGTATAAGATGTAATTACAGGGGTAAAATTGACTTTTAATCCAACTGTAATTACGAATAACTCGTGGAGGATCAATTTGCATGAAGTGATTATATCATTTGACACAACTTGTCCTATAGTGCATAATAGTGCAACTCTAGGTCTATAATGAAGTGACCTTGAGTGAATGAATGAAAAGTAATTGATTAATTTTATATTATTGGAGTTTACAATCTGTAAATCCATAAGTTCCCCTTGTTAGCTCATAAAAACATTAAAGGATCAAATTGGTTAAAAGAAAAGAATAAAATAAAATTTGAAATGTTCAAATTAATACTTAATATATTTGTTATATTAAATGAGAAAAAAAAATTTATTATATTTGATATATTAAATATTAAAAAAATAATATATTAATGTATTAGATACGTTAAAGGAAAAAATATATATGAAATTTGAAGTAGATTTTCAAATAGGTTGAATATATATTATAGGAAAGTTTATAAGATTTGAAAGAAGTTCAAATAAGTAAAATATATATATTTTAATATATTATATATTAAAATATATATTTTTTATTTTTTCGAAGCTTCTCCCCTAGGTAAAAAGGACCTTTGGGTTAAGTCAAAGGTACATCGCTCTAGAGAATTCTATCTGAACTTTTCCTCTCAAATCCCTATCCAGTTTCTTTCCAGAGGTTTTTACAAACTTCGTCGTCGCTTGAACACAAGAAGATTGATACTCATCAAAGGTACTTGTCTTTACTTTTTTTGGTTAACTCTAAATAATTTAAAGTTGATCCCAACTTGATGTCTAAATTGTTTAGAAATCATGATCATCTATTGCGGTGTGAATAGTTAATTCCTATAATCAATCACAGTATCTATAAGTAGAACCTTTAGCTTAGGCATAAGATTGAAGGGAATAATCGAATTAAACCCATAGCAGAAGTGTTGGAATTGACTTTGATTTTATTTTAGAATTAAATGAAAAATAATTTAGGCCAAGCAAAATATACATTGACTTAAATATGAAGTATAGAGATATTTCTGGTAGGTCTTTAATCTTCTTGCTCCAACTCCAACAATGTTGAAACTCCAATTCCATAAAGCTTACTTGTTATGACTCGAACACAGGATCAAAGCTTGTGAAAGCCTCTTGAAAAAAAAAGGAGAGAGGAGAAGTTTAGAAAGAATTCTACAATTCTCTGTAGAGGAGATGTTTCTCTTATGAAGAATATACACAATGGCTCACCTTTAGGGTACTATTTATAGTGGCTTAAGGAAGATAATTAAATAATATATTTTAATATCTAATATATTAAAATATATTTATCTAACAAATTTGAATCTTATTCAAACATTTTAAAATTCTCCTACTGTCCTCCCCCAAGGGTCTCTTTCGAGGTAAAATGTTTGGAGTCGCCACCAATCATCATATGGTGTGATTGGTCACCCATTTTAGAGGAAAAATGTTGGTCTATGAAACCAAAAATTAGGCTCGGGAGTCGATTGAGTGTAGGGAAGGTGTTAGAACCCATACAACACCCGTTTTCGAAAAATAGTTACCATATTTTATTTTAAAATTATCATTTTATTTATTAGTCCAAAGAAAAATATTTTTGTGTTTCATTTTGAATGTGCCAAAATTTATTAATCCACACTTTAAAAGTAAAATATGAACTAATAACTATGAGTGGCTCAAGGCCATTGGAAAAACTTGGAATTTATTTTGATATTTCAAAACAAATTTCTTATTTTATAAAAACAAATTACTTATAAAAAGAATTTAAAAAAACAGAGGGTTCTTATTTCAGAAATCAATTTTTAAAATGAGGCAATTTATTTTATTTCAAACTTCATTACCAAGATTTAATTTTGAAAACAATTGAAGGGTTCTTATTTTAGAAATCCAAGTTTGAAATGGAAAAATTGTTTTATTTCAAACTTCATTGCCAAAATTTAATTTGGAAAAATTAGAGAGTTCTTATTTCAGAAATCCAATATTGAAAAGGACAATTTATTTTATTTCAAACTTCATTGCCAAGATTTAATTTTGAAAAAATTTCAATGAGATTAAATAAATTTTGACTAATTGAGTAGTTCTCAAGCAGAGGTGTTTTCTTTTGGTTAACTTAAATACCCCAGCCTAGACAGAACTTTGAGTTCCCTATAATCAAATTTTATTTCAAATTCATTAATTAGTTCACAACTTGAGATCTTATTTAGAAAATCTAATTGGAACCAAATTAAAACTTTACTTTAATTGGGGATACCTAAATTAAAATCAATTTAGAAATAAATCAATTAAGACTAAATTGAAATTTTATTTAGAAACTCTCAATTCAATTGAAATCAAAATGAAACCCTTTTGAAATTTCAAAGAAACTGCAATGATCATATTCAATTTAGAAAATTTCAAATTAAACTAAATTGAAAATTACAAAGTAAAGCCCAACCAGATTTTTTTTTTTTTTTAAAAACTAGATTAGAAATAAAATTGGGATTTATTTGAGAAAAAAAAAAAACTATGACTCAATTTGAATCAAACCCAATGTCATAAGTCAATTTGCAAATTAAATAACAAGCCATGAGTCGTTTTGCAATTAAACACCATGTTATTGGTCAATTCGAAGAGTAAACAACATGAAATTCAACGAAATGTCATGAGTCAATTTGCAAATTAATAGGCAACATGCAAATTGGTCAACTTGGAATTTAAACATGCAGCCATGGGTTAAATTGCAATTAAACAACACGTTATTGGTCAATTCAAAGATAATCAATCAAATAATTATGATTAATTGAAATTACACAGCAATTCAATGGCTAATTGAAATGACATCAACAAATCAATGTGTTAATTGAAATCTTATACAACAATTCAAGATTAATTGAAATTTAAACCACAATTAAGGTTAATTAAATTTTAAACAACAATTAAGATTAATTAAATTTTAAACAATCATTCAAAAATCAATTGAAATTTAAATATCAATTAAGATTAACTGAAATTCAAACAACTCAAGGGTTAATTGAAATTCAGCTAAAAAGTTATGAGAAGTTAGGAAATAGGCAAATAAATGGGGGGCCAAAAAGGGAAGTTAAAAAAGCAATCCACCCATCTCTCACCTTATGCAGAAACGAACGAAGAAGAAAAAGAAGTGAAAGGCGGAGGAATGTGGAGCTCACCTGCTTGTCGTTTGTTTGTGCGTACTGCGCCTTCGGTTGCTGCTAGGTTAGGACTCACTAGAGAATGGGAGGTTTGAATTTGAGTAAAGGAAAGAAGATGGAGAGAGCTTCATGAATTGATGTGTTTTGAGAGAGAAAGTGGGGGGTTTTAAAGTCAAAAATGGTTTTTGACCAAATTTCTCCACTTCCTTTTGCTAAAATTCATTCCTTCTTGAATTCCTCTTAATTCCTTTCTCCTCTAATTTCTACTCCATCCTCCCCTTTATGAATCAATCAAGGTCCATTTTATAAACTCCTACCACTTCTTAAATTAGTACACTAAGTTGAGGAAGAGGGAAAGTTTAGCTAGATGAGGGAGAGAGATAATGGGGGAGAAAGATATGTGATAGTGGGGAGAGAGTGAGAAAAATAGGGAGAAAGAAATGGGGGGAAGAAGACCAAAATCATTGAAGAAATTGTTATGAGATATTTTGAGAGAGAAAAACAACTTGAAAAAAAAATAAATAATAAAATAATAAAGTAAAAATAAAACCCTTTGAACAAAACTTTTTTTTTTTTTTTTACTTTAAAACCTTTTATTTTAATAAACATAATAAATAACTAGAATAAAAATAAAAATTACTCGGTCCAAATATGGTGTCTCAACCTATGACATCTATTTCCTAATTTGAATCTAATTCAAATTTAATAAATATCTTTTATTTAATGTATCTTAATGTATTAATAATTTCTTTGATATTTAATGTATCATATACATTAAATATGTTTTCCCTCATTTAATATATCAAATATATTAACTTTTAATTTTAATATTTCAAAATTTTTCCTCAACAAATTTGATCCCTATTTGTTCATATGAGCTAACAAGGGAATTTTATGGACCTACAGATTATAAGTTCCAATGATACAAAATTAATTAATTAAACTCTTTAATTAATCAATTTTCATTCATTAACTCTAGGGTCACTCCGCTATAGATCTAGAGTTGCACTCTTATGCACTGTAAGACAAGTTATGTCCATGGATATAACCACGACATTGAAGTCGATCCTTCACGAGTTGTTCGTAATTACAGTTGAGTCAAAAGTCCGTTTTACCCCTGTAATTACATCTTGCACCTTTAAGTACCACTGATTTTCTAATGAATAATTTGTTTATGATACAACCATAAACTAATTCCCTCTAGGGCTAGTGAGAGGGTGGGGCCCTATTTTTCAAGTCCCGAAATTAGCACTTAAGAAAACTACTCATCTACTTACCCTAATAAGAATAAGTGAATTCTATCTTGTAAGATTATGTTCCCAGCTCCCTATTTGGTCAAGTCCCCAAAATAATAGGCTAATTGAATTGACTACAAAAGTCACTCTCACCCATGCAAAGCCCTCACATAGGCAGGAATTCATAACTCACTCAGGATTAAGATCAAATCACATATGATCATCCTAATAAAATATTAATCTTCTCAATTAACAGATTTATAAAGAGAGATTAAATATTTTATGGTCTAGTCTTATACAAACTCATTGTATAAGATACCCTTACTCACATGTCTCCTTATGACAATTTGGATCAAATCATTTGTAACTATTACGAAGTGGGTCATATCAATAATGTTATCAGGATAAGGCACCCAACCTTATCCATATACTATGACGCTTTAGGTTATTTCTTGAACATAATCCTCCCGTATGTCAATCACATACTGTTCAAAATTGAACTAATAACTTTGGATTTTTCATATAATATATGGATAATATTATATTGCAAATAAAATAATCAAAATTATTATTAATTATTAAGTAAATCATTAATTACAAGGTTATAGGGCATAAATCTCAACAATCTCCCACTTGGACTAAAGTCAGCAAGACATGCATCCTAAGGCATATTCTATACCCAACAAAACGTCATTCCATTTTCAATTAGAAAGAAAGTTTCTCTCTAAATTTTTTCCTTTTTTAGTAGTCATGCTCTTCCCTCTCAATTGTTGATACAACTATGCAAGAGATATTTTTGAATTCATTACTAGTGTAAATGGTTTGGCTCTTGATATGCCTTAAGGCTAGGTCAGAAAATTTGTATGATGTTTGATTGTATGTTTGAATAATACATTATTGAATTGATGAATGTGAAAGTTGAGAGAGTAACTCATGCATGTGTATGTATAATCATGAATATGTTGTATTCTGTCAATGCTTAGTTTTTGGAACCTCATGCATGGGTATGCATGATCATGAATATGTTTTCAAGAAAAAGAATTGGTGGCAATTACCCTCCTTATCATGGTATACATTCGTCAGGGGCTTTGTAGGGAGGCTCTACACTACAGATGGATTGTCAATTATCTTTTGTTAGGGTTTGGTCTTACATAAAACCCACTTAAGACTCCATCAAGAATTGACATATGTTTACAAGCATCATGTACATCTTATTAAAAGAGGGATGCTTTGTTGGGTAAGACTAACTCTGTTGATTGGGTACCCAACTTCTATGAGTTGGAGTTTTGAGTCTTTCATGAAACATGCCTAGCATCTTAATGGAGTTGGCAACCAAGTTTTGGGATGGATTAATTGTCCACTTTGGCAAAAAAAAAAAAAAAAAAAAAAAGAAAGATTGCTAAGAAGTTTTAGGTCCCACATGTGTTTACGAAATTATGAATCATGTTTATATGTGTATGCATCTCTAACCCTATTAGTGGGGTTTACTTACTAGGTATTTTTAATGCTCACCCCCCAACAATTCTTCAAGAAACAATTTTACCTACAAGCAGAGTAATGAGGATATCTTTGCTGGTTGTGCCATGGGTTCCACTTCCATATCAACAAGAGTTTTTATTAATTATTATTAGTTTTCAAGTTTTATTTTAAACTCTATTGTATATCAAATGTTATTAAATGATTTATTTTATTTTATATTTTACAATGTTTCTTATGAGATCTCAAATAAAGGTTTTTAGTTGTTTTATAAAATTATGTTATGAGAGTTTATTTCATTCTACAGTTTTCTCTCTAGTTCTTTTTTTTTTTTTTTTTTTTTTTTTTTTTTTTTTTTTTTTAATTTCACTAACATGCATGTATTAATGTTTTTAAGTAGTCTAAGTCTAAAAAGTCAGTCATTATAGTTGGTATCATAGTAAAGATAAAATATAATTTTTATAATGTCCCACCATTTAGTTGAAAAAACTCATCGTTATAGTTGATATCAAAGCAAAATTAGAAGAGATCTTTGTATAATGTCCACTTATTTAATTGAAAATTTGGGAGAATACATGGTTGAGTAAAGAGAAAGTACCCATAATTTTATGCAGAAAAACTTTAGAAAAGAGAGTGAAAAGTCCAGATCTAAGTGAAACATGTCAATCAAGCTCTGATACAATCAGAAGAATTGACATAAAGTAAATAATACCTCACACACTTAAATTGGCGGGGTGGAGTTCTTTGCTTTATTCATAATAAGTAAATATTTACAGTTTTTTTTTTAATTTTTAATTTTACTTTTTTTAGTTCAAATATTTGCAGTAGTGATAGGTAGTAACAATAAAAAAAAAAAAAAGGTAAAGTTTCAAATAATTAAGAAATTCTTTAAACATAATTACTAACCCAATAATTACTAACTCCCTAAACAGATTATAGTGTTTTGTTTCAAAAAAAAAAAAAAAAAAAAAAAACAGATTATAGGGGCAGACCCAAAATTGAAAATAAAATGTAGGGCCAAAAATAAGTTTAATAAGAATATATATACATATACATGTGTAATATCTATCATACATAATTTCTTATATCTAGAAAACAATATCGTTAATGACGAGGGCACGTTTACCTACCTATAATCGTAATCACTCAAACGCAATTTGAAATTGTAGGTTCTACATGATTATGATTGATGATGTTTACCGTATTCTACAATGAGAATCAATTGTAGGCGCTACATAATTCTATCATGCATTCTGATTACATCCAAGAGGGTATGTAATCCACCTATCTTTGCCCTACTTCCCTCATTTCCTTTTCTCTCATCTAACCTCCACGATTATTTTTTCTTTCTCTTTCATCATTCCTTCTTCTTCCTTTTTCTTTCTTTTTCTAGAATTTATTTAGGTTGATAAAGAGCATTAAAACTCATAATTATTTTTATGGCTTTATTAAAAAATTTATTATCTGTTTTATTAAAAATTTCCCATAATTATTTTTATGGGAATCAATTGTAGGCCCTACGTAATTCTATCATGCATTCTGATTACATCCAAGAGGGTACGTAATCCACCCATCTTTTTGCCTTACTTCCCTCGCCTTTTCTCTCTTCTAACCTCCATGAATATTTTTTCTCTCTTTCATCTTTCCTTCTTCTTCCTTTTTCTTTCTTTTTCTAGAATTTCTTTAGGTTGGATAAAGATCATTAAACCCCATAATTATTTTTATGGCTTTATTAAAAAATTCTTATATGTTTTCTGGATCATTGTTTTGCCCATAGCGCTTTCGTGTAAGCATCGTAAATGTCTGATCTCACATTTTTAGTTAGATGAAACGTAACAGTAAAGAAGGAATTTGTTCTCGAGGGATATTGTCTGTGATTTTTTTGCCATATTTGAATTGATACAAGATTTTCTAGATCGATAAAATATTTCTTTAATGTGTGAGTTTTGGCCAGACCATATTTGTGGGACTTGCATTTTATCGATATTTAGACGAGATCGAGATATTAATTTTAGCCAAACTATTGTTTTTATCCGAGATCGATATTTAGATGATGCGTAATTTTGGCCCGACCATCTTTTCTATCCAAATTGATATTTAGATGAGATCGTGAGAATTTGTTATGATATTTGGATTAGTTTTTTATAAGATATTTTTGGTTTGGTCTATTACAAAAAAAAAAAAAAAATAGAATAAATTAAATAATATTATCTTATTAAATCAAAATAATTGTTATATTTTGTTTTTTTTTAAAATATTTATATCAAGATGGTGTGTTTTCTCGTATTGAAAATTAAATTTGAATCAGATGAGCGATATTTAGGATAATTATTATTTTATTTATAAAATCCTACATTTTTTTAAATTTAAATTTAAATTTAGGTATTCATAAAAATTTGAATAAGTAAATAAAATTGAAGAAATGCATCTTAATTCTGGTAGCATAGTTACTTCATTTTAATTAATTATAAATATAAAAGGGCCTTATGGTAATAATATCTATTTCATTTCAATTCCAGAGGTAAGTAAAGTAAACACAATCAATGGTAATTCTATTGCGTTTCATCCCATTTTATCTCAATTACGTTTGTGTCACCTTCTCATTACAATTGCGTCTAAATTCATTACGGTTTAGTAAACGTGCCCTAAATTATAATTAAAATTTAAATATTTTTTTAAAGAAGGCAGTCAAATAGTTTAATAAAGATTAAATTTTTATTAAAAAGTAAGATAAAAGCTTGAACCATATGGTTTTATTAAGAACCATTCTTCTAGCTCGAAACTATAAATCTCAGACCCCGCATTTGTAATACTGTGCTTTCAAAAAATGTATACTGTTAGATTAAGAATTAAAATTAAACTAGAAAATTAAATAAATGCAATCAAAATTAAATACTTAAAATAGTTAACAATATATTTTTTAAAAAAAAGAAATAGCTACTACTAATTTTTTTTTAAGTTCAACGTTATGTGAGACAGTGACGGATCCAAAATTTTATGTCACGGGCCACAAAGTTCATATAAATATAATTTTAGATGCGTTAATTTAATATTCAAATTATGTAATATTGATTACTAAACTACAATAAACCATTGTGTAGATTTCTTTAGTATAGAGACTAAAAATATGACTTTATATATACATAATTTTAAATTAAAAAATATATAATTGAATTATCCAAATAAATATACTAGAGAAAAATAAAGTTGAAATACGCAGTAAAGTTTTCTAAATTTGAGTTAAATTTTTTTTAATATGAAATTAGTTTTCTAAAAATAATGTACCAAAAATTTAAAAATATTTTTAACTATTTCTTTCGGATATAAATAAATAAATAAACATATATATATATATATATATATATATATATATATATATATGTACACACCATACATATATATCTATATCAAAAACTCATTTCATATTCATTTTAGTATTGGTCCTTGTATTTTGGGACTGATTCTATTTTAGTCTTTATGCTTTCAAATATTCAAATATAATCCTTGTACTTTTAATAATCTTAAAATTAGTCTCTATTGTTAGTCTATTGTTAGCTTTTCCAAAATAAAATTTAATCTCTATAAGCTTTTGATTTCTAAATTTTTAAAACATATTAACGTGGTGTCTTTCCTTGAGTGAAAATGATTATTATTATTTCACCAAGTTCTATAAAAAAAAGTAACTTCAAATTAATAATGAAGGCCAATTTGAAGACTTACTGAAATTACATAGGTTAAATTAGAATATTTGAAAGTACATAAACTAAAATAGAACGAGTTCCAAAATACATAGGCCAAAATAGTATTTTAACCTTCTTTTTATATGATAGATGAATTTAAATTTATTAAAGAAATGAAAATCCTGTTTATTTTATTTTATTTATTTATTTTGAGAATGAAAAATCTTGTTTATCAAGTAAGCTTTTGTGTTTAATAGTAATAAAAAGTTTAAATATAAACATGTTGATGCCTGAATTTGGATTGCCAGATCAACGATAGATTTGTATTACCGGAGCTGAAAATACCTGCAAAACATAGAACTAACACTGGTGCGGTACTAAGCCACTTAAACTTTGATACTCAAGTTAGAAATCAGATTTTCCCTTAGAAAGCTTAGACCATAGAAAGTAAGTAATGATTGCATACCTCTCGATGTTGTATCTCTTCGTATTTTATATTCGTATAATCCTAACGGTCAGCTCTATTTCATAACATTCTCTGAGAATTTCGTTGGGCTGTCAGATCATTTTTATTGCTTTTACCATTACTTTTGAAACTCTTTTAATTCAAATCTAATGAATCCTTTAGAGTGTTCTCGAAAGGTCTTTCCACTCAAAGTCTCTTGCTTGTCCGTTTGGGATTAGGTGAAGTTGGGCTAGGTCATCCCCTTGAGAGGTCGATCTCTTAGCCTCTTTGCTGTTCTGAGCCAACCCCTCAAGGGGCCTGTCAAATGGCCTTTTGGCCTACCCCTCGAGTGAAGGGAATAATCGAATTAAACCCACAGCGGAAGCATAGGAATCATCTTTGATTTATTTAGAATTAAACTAAAACACAAAAGTTAAGCAATAAATACCTTGAAAATAATATTATGGAGAATATTCTGGCGGATCTTTATCTTTTCCACAAAGTCTTCCTAGCTATGACTCGAACACAGGACCAAGGCTTGTGGTAGCCTCTTGAAAGTAAATCCACAAGGGATTGGAGAGGAAGAAGTCTAGAGAGAATTCTCTAATTCTCTCTATTGAGGAGTGTGTTGTATAGAATGTTTCAACCTAAGGGTTCTATTTATAGAGACCAAGAGAAGATCTTTGCCATTATTAAATTATTATATTTTAATATATAATATATTAAAATATATCTTTTATTTATTTGAATCGCATTCAAATCTTCTACGATATTTATTTATTTGAATCTTATTCAAATTCTATAAATATCTTTTATTTAATATATCAAATATACATTAATTATTTTAATATTTAATGTATCAAATACAATAAATATATTTTCCTCTTTTATATTTAATATATCTAATATATTAAATATTAATTTGAACACTTCAAATTAAATATTAAATTTGAACATTTCAAATTTTAATATTTAATGTATCAAATACAATAAATATATTTTCCTCTTTTATATTTAATATATCTAATATATTAAATATTAATTTGAACACTTCAAATTAATATTAATTTGAACATTTCAAAATTTTCTTTCAACTAAATTGATCTTTTAGTGTTACTATGAGCTAGCAAGGGGAGGGAGCTTATGGACCTACAGATTATAAGCTCCAATGATACAAAATTAATTAATTAAACTCTTTAATTAATTAATTTTCATTCATTAACTATACGTCACTCCACTATAGACCTAGAGTTGCACTCTTATGCACTGTAGGACAAGTTGTGTCCATAGATGTAATCATTACATGCAAGTCGATCTTTCACGAGTTGTTCGTAATTACAGCTGGGTCAAAAGTTCGTTTTACCCCTATAATTACATCTTGCACCTTAAGTATCACTGATCCTCTAATGAACAATTTGTTTATAATCTAATTATAAACTAAGTCCCTCTCGGGCCAATGAGATGGTGGGGCCCCATTGTTCAAGTCCCGAAATCAGCACTTAAGGGAACTACTCATCTACTTACCTTATATGGGAAGGAATGAATTCCATCTTGTGAGATTATGTTCTCAGCTCCCTATTTGGTCAAGTCCCCAAAATGGTAGGCATATTGAATCGGCTACAAAAGCCACTCTCACCCATGCAAATCAAAGGACAAGCCCTCACAGGCAGGAGTTCATAACTCACTCAGGATTAAGATCGAGTCGCATATGATCATCCTGATGAAATATTAATCTTCTCAATTAACGGATTTATAAAGAGATATTAAATATTTCGTGGACCAGTCTTATACAAACTCATTGTATAAAATACCCCCACTCACATGTCTCCACATGAATGATTTGGATCAAATCATTTGTAACTATTACAAAGTGGGCCGTATCAATAGTGTTACCAGGATAAGGCACCCAACCTTATCCATATACTATGACCCTTTAGGTTATTTCTTGAACATGATCCTCTCGTATGTCAACCACATACTATTCAAGATTACACTAATAACCTCGAATTTTTCATATAATGGATAATATTATATTGCAAATAAAATAATCAAAATTATTATTAATTATTACATAAATTATTAATTACGAGGCTTTAGGGCATAAATCCCAACATCGAGATCGGCCAATGCTGGTCTAGGCCGACCCCTCGAGTGGCCGGCCAAGTCGAGGGGTCGGCCAAATGGCCTCTTGGCAGACCCTTTGAGGTCGACCAATTATGTTGATCTAGGTCGACCCCTTGAGGGATCTGCAAAATGGCCCCTGGGCTGATCCTTTTAAGAGATCGACCCTTCTCTTCTGAGCTTTATATTGGGCTCTGTTTCTTTGTTCAGAATCGTCGACCAATTAAGTAGCTAACTTTTTACCCATAACAGTTGGCCCCACTTCCAATCTAAACTCCTTTAATATATTTGCTCGGGTTTCACTTGGAAGTTTAAGGGTATCACTTATCTATATTCTACAGTTAGCACCATACTTTGTTTAAAAAAACATGTCAACCTTATGTGTACGTAAGGATTCATGACGAACTCAATATCTCATAAATTTTTGAACTCTTCCTTCCCTCCTCTTTATTTTGAAGCCCTTATCTTTCCTCCATTCTTTCAGGTAACTTATTCTCTCTTGTTTCTTTTTCTTATGGCGGGTAGTTTTAGGGCTCTTCATTTCGAAGCTGGTGACTTTTCAGATCCGGACGATGAAGATTTAATTCCTAACCCCTTCCCAAAAGCCCATAGTCGAAGCAAACTTGGGGCTCATACACGAAAGAAGCCAACTAGGATTCGTCGGAAAGAACCTCTAACCCAAGCGACCTTAGATTACCTTAGGATTTAATTTAATGTTCCTTCTTCCATCCATATGAAAGTCCCGAATCACGGAAAAAATCCGGCCTCACCTCCACTTAGGGAATTAGCTTTTTATCCTGATATGTTTGTTAGTGGTATTCGACTTCCTTTACTACCTGTTGTTCAAAGTTTCTTGACTCTCATCAATCTTGCCCCCTTTTAGATTCTTCCTAATGTTTGGTGTTCTTTTATAGGATGCTATGTTCTATGACTTCAGATTGTGAACCTCACTCCCATGTCTGCTACTGACTTTTTGTCCTTACACACTTTTAAACAAAAAGACAAATCTCAACCATTTTACTATATTAGTCTGCAATTTGTCCATGAATCTATTATAAAAGAACCTTCGTCAGTCAAGGATTAGAAGAAGTATTGGTTCTTCATTAGTGGTTCATGGTTTGCTCCTAATAGTCTTGGCTCTGTCCTTCCGGTTCCAACCAAATTCAGAGTGATAGACAAGTCTGCTCTTTCCTTTCCCGACCAAGATCGTTTTTCTTATATCACACTGTTCTTATTTTATCATTATTTTTTATAGCTGACATCAATCTAAAGCCATCACCTTTGGCTATCCCCTTTCGTGATCTTGCTTGGAGAATTAACGGACTTTTGCGTTAGGATCCTAATTTGGTTCATCCCAATCTCCTTACAAAATATCATCTCAGTCTGACCCCTTCGGTGAACTCTTCAGGTATTACTTTCTGGTTTGGATACTAAGTTATAAGTATTTTATTAGTCAAGTTCTGAATGTAGATAACGAACTTTGACTTTGTTTATTCATTCTTAGATATGGCTTCTTGCTCACAATTCAGAGCCATGAAACATGAATTGGAGACGATGTTTGATCACTTAGATTCTGACATTGTAGAGACTACCCCCATGGTTACTTCTCCTACTAATAATGAAGGGCACGAAAAATGACCTTCTCGAAGACAGTGCACCCGAACTTCTCCCAGGGGTACAAATTTTCAAACCCCTCTTTAAGGATCTTACAGATTAGGCATTCCTCCATCCTTGGTATTTCTCGTTATCCATTCTATAGGGGGCCAGTCATAATATTCCTCCATCATTCGGTGGGTCTAATCGTGGAACTATTATCCCTTTTGACTATACCGGTCCTTATGATTCTCCTGTTGATGAGAATGTTGAACTTGAACATGCATTTTCTATGTGGGCTGGTATATCTGAAAGTAGCTCTTCTCTAGAATGAGTTGACTGTCTTTGTGGTTTACGAGACCCTCAACTTGCTATCACAGTGTGATGCATCATCTTTGTGAGGTATTTATCTACTCTCCGAAATTGATTGTTTTAAGCCTTAACTTTCTCATTGTATGTTTTGTGTGTAGGATTTTGTCCATACAGCCGTAGCTTCTTGTCGGATGTCTGGAGAACTCACTCATATTCGCCAAAGTCACATGCCCAAAGAAGAACTGAACCGAGCACTAAATATGCACGCTCAAGCAACCCAAACTTTGCAAATTGTGCAGGAGAATCTGCACTCAGATTGATGACTATCAAGCCCTCTCCGAGAGTGACATATCTTCTCTCCAGCTTCAATTGTCGAAGACGCAAGCTAAATTGAAAGAGGCCGAAGTTAAATTGCTTATTCTAAATACTTGACCGAGGCATTCAAGCTCTTCGAAGAGTACGTCGCTTTTCAGACTCAAGCTATGTGTTGTGAAGTGAACTAGTCAGTTCGGACTACTAAGGACCGTCATTCTAACTTGGATCTTGGATGGCTCAAAACTTCTTTCAAAGAGTATTGCAATCCTTCTAGGGTTTGACATTGGTCAAACTTTCAGACTGGAAAACGAAGTCTTAGGAGAAAATTTCCTTCATAGTATTCTCTCGGATTAAGAGCAAGCCTTTTGACTTTTATGGATCGATGCTTTTTATGTACTCCTATATGCACTCTTATGTATTAACGATTGTTTTTATGTTATCCAGCATTCTTACTTTGTTGATCTACTCATGAATCTTCAAAAATTAATCTAGTCGCTTGTCTGTGTCTTCATTTACTATACCCATCCCCCCCACTCATGTAGGTTGGACTTTATCTTATAAACAACTTGCTTGAGTAGAAAAATATGCTTTCACTAATAAAAAAATTTAAATCAAAGAAATAACCTTCAATTCAGAAACTACAAAAAAAAACAAAAAAAAAACTAACTCATTGAAAGTAGATTTTCAAATGTTTGGCATTCCATGGGTGAGGCATCTACCGACCTCCAAGATCAACTATCTCTTTTGCTTCTGTAGTTGCTGCCGACCTCTGAGGTTTGAGAATCGACCTAGTCCTTTCCCATGACTTGTGGGTCTTCCTGATTGACTTGCACATTCCAATACTCTCTGTCAAATCTTTCAAGGTTGTTCGATAGCATTCTCGTGAAATCAACTCCTCTCCTCATATCACTCCAACCCCACTAGGCGTATGAAACTTCATCACCTGGTAATAGGTAGATGGAACGACTTTCAATTGATGTAAAGCTGGTCTCCCTAGGATGGCCTTGTAGATTGATTTATCATCTACCACAAGGAAGTTTACCATTGTCGTTACGGTGGTCATGCCATCACCGTTCCCGCCCTGCCCCATGGACATCTCTAAATGGATTCTTTTATTATAACACTTTTTGAGGGGGAGTTTAACCCTCTAACATTCCAAGACAAGAACTTCATTTAGAACCCCAATACCCTGAAGCCTCACGGCCAACATTTTCCATAACAGAAGAGTTTACAACATGGGATAGGGGAATGATACAAAAATCATTTTCTTTCAGCCAATACTGCAGTTGACTTTGGAAAGCTTCATCATCTCCTTTTCCTTTTTCAAAGGGTTGAACTGATGTGAACAAAGTAGAGAGACTATCCCCTATGATGCTTGTTGGTGAGAGCGCAACTTGCTAAATTGGAGAAAATTAAGCCTCTAGACTAGAAAGCAAAGCATCTGAAATTGGAGAGAGCGAGCCAAGGTCCACGGTCAAAGAAAAATTGTCTTTGACTCCGAGTGTGTGAAGTTTAGTGTGGGCTTGGGCTTCGTGACTAGAGGTGAGTCGCTTCCTTTACTTGTGGGTTTCTTTTCAAAGTTCGTTTGCTTGTCATGTACATCCTGGGCTTCAGGGGATTTGAGTCTATAAATTGGGCTGCTTGCTGCCTTCTTTGAATTGGGCTAAAACGTCGTAACTCGATGAGGACCCAAGTGAATGGACAAATTTGGAGCATAGGAAGGATCAAAATAACACGTTTTATTTTGCGGTGAAGGGAAATAGACTTTCTTTTTTTTAAAACAAAAAGTAGACGTTTTGTGCCTATGAATTTCCTCTCTGCATACCTTCTTTCCTTTATCCAAAGGACCTTGGGAGGAGCATCCTGACACCGAGTCTGACGTTATGTCAGAAGTGGAGGTTGGTGAGAGAATGTCAACTGCTGGTCTGACACCTTGGGGAGAGAGCTCCATGGTCGATTGAAAACGTGTGGGCTTTTAGAAGAAAAGTTTTGAATAGAAAAAGTCTCAAGTCTAGTGTAAGTGCACACTGTTAAACAAGTAGTAATTGGAAGTATTCTAGAATATTGATCCCACAGAGAACGGATAACACAAAATCTAAAATTAAGGCAAAGATGTTCACGCAAAGATACCTCGGTAACCAATATTAATAAATCGGGAAGATTGTGAGTTTACTAAAAATCAAATGATAAAAACATGGAATCCGAACATGCTTTTACCCCTTAAAAAAGAATTGTGATCTAAAATGCAATTGCAATTTTTACTCATGCACCGAGCAATGTAAATCGGGTTCAACTTCTATTCCACTTTAATGGAAAAACCTTTAGAAGTATAAGTCATTAAACCATATGTCTATGGCTAATACGAACTTAGTTTAATGAGAACACAACCCTTGGTCTTAGAAGTTTTGCCCTATGTCTAGGGTAAAAAATAAGTGCTTATGTCTAAGCCCCTTTCATCTATTGCTTTGTATGACCACGTAATCTCGTTTAACCCTTTCAGTATTAAACTCGATCTCTGTATGTTCACCTAGGTGATCAAGCTAGATTCACAATAAGAATGATAATCAATAAAAGCAAACAATTCTACGGAATTAAGCAAAGTTACTTTTACATCTTAGGTCAAGCTTCCAATCCTTAGGGCATTCACATATCCGAATCCGAAGGATGAAATTAGCTTATGATGGAGAAAATAAATAACAAAACATTAAAATATTAACTTAAGGAATAAAAAGAAGTAAAAACAAAAGCTGGAAAATAAAGTGCCAAAACGTAAACTTGAATGAAGCACTTTATTGAAATAACTTGTTGTAAAGTAAAGAACTACAAAACTTAAAAACAAAGAACTAAATATAAAATAACAGAATTCAAAGTACTAGAATTAAAAAACTAAAACAGAAGAATAAACTTGCAAATATGAAGGGAAATCAAAACTCAAGGAGATAACTTCCACCTCTTTAATCGAACTAAACTCAGCCTTTGTCAAGGAGAGTAAGATCTTCACAATCCTAGACTTTGAACAAGGCAACATTCTTCTTCCTTTAGGTCGAGAAAATAGAAAATAAAAAGTGTAGAAAGTAAAGTGGTCTATCAATCATAAAAACAATCGTGAACAGCTTTTCCGTGGCTTGAATCTTAATATTTATAGCCTCGAAATGCTAGGATTTTCTCCATGTACGTTTAAGGCAAGAAATTGGATCTTTATGAGCTTGATTCGTGGAGAATATCTTCAAATATCAGCACAAAATTAAATTTCTAGATTTCCTTATGATATTTAAAAATTCTGTCTCCAGGCAAAATTGTTGTTGCAATTGGAGTCAATAAACTTTTCTGCATAAAAACATAAAAAAATCAATAAAATTCAACTATTTTCCTCTCATTTCAGATTTCTCATCACAAAACAACACTTTTGCTGATTTGGGTGAAGGAATGAACTTTTCATTCCGCAGTGGAAGCATTGGATCGTCTTTGATTTATTTAGAATTAAACACAAAATATATAAGGTTAAGCAAAAACTTACATTGAAAATATGGAGATTCTTCTAGCGGATCTTTATTTCTCCACAAAGTCTTCCTAGCTATGACTCGAACACAGGACCAAGGCTTGTGGGAGCCTCTTGAAAGAAAATCCACAAATTGGAGAGGAATAGGTCTAGAGAGAATTCTCTAATTCTCTCTATTGAGGAGATGTGTGCTATGAAGAATGCACAATAGCTCACCCCTAGGGTCCTATTTATAGTGGTCTAGGGAAAATAATTAAATAATATATTTTAATATCTAATATATTAAAATACATTTATCTAATCAATTTGAATCTTATTCAAACCGTTTAAAATTCTCCTACGACATTTATTTCCTAATTTGAATCCAATTCAAATTTAATAAATATATTTTATTTAATGTATCTAATATACATTAATTATTTTAATATTTAATGTATCAAATACAATAAATATATTTTTCCCTTTTATATTTAATATATCTAATATATTAAATATTAATTTGAACACTTCAAATTTTTCTTTCAACTAAATTGATCTTTTTAGTGTTACTATGAGCTAGCAAGGAGACCTTATGGACTTACAGATTATAAGCTCCAATGATACAAAATTAATTAATTAAACTCTTTAATTAATTAATTTTCATTCATTAACTCTAGGTCACTCTTATGCACTGTAGGACAAGTTATGTCCATAGATATAATCATTACATGCAAGTCGATCCTTCACGAGTTGTTCGTAATTACAGGTGGGTCAAAAGTCTGTTTTACCTCTATAATTACATCTTGCA
This sequence comes from Trichosanthes truncata, assembly GCA_033996785.1. NCBI lineage: Eukaryota > Viridiplantae > Streptophyta > Magnoliopsida > Cucurbitales > Cucurbitaceae > Trichosanthes > Trichosanthes truncata. The sequence goes on along the minus strand of JAWPNB010000004.1, from coordinate 35,667,125 downwards.
CCTTAAGTACCACTGATCCTCTAATGAACAATCTATTTATAATCTAATTATAAACTAAGTCCCTCTCGGGCCAGTGAGAGGGTGAGGCCCCATTGTTCAAGTCCCGAAATCAGCACTTAAGGGAACTACTCATCTACTTACCTATATGGGAAGGAGTGAATTCTATCTTGTGAGATTATGTTCCCAGCTCTCTATTTAGTCAAGTCCCTAAAATGGTAGGCAAATTGAATCGGCTACAAAAGCCACTCTCACCCATACAAATCAAAGGACAAACCCTCATAGGCAGGAGTTCATAACTCACTCAGGATTAAGATCGAGTCACATATGATCATCCTGATGAAATATTAATCTTCTCAATTAACGAATTTACAAAGAGAGATTAAATATTTCGTGGTCCAATCTTATACAAACTCATTGTATAAGATATCCCCACTCACATGTCTCCACATGAATGATTTGGATCAAATCATTTGTAACTATTACAAAGTGGGTCGTATCAATAGTGTTATCAGGATAAGGCACCCAACCTTATCCATATACTATGACTCTTTAGGTTATTTCTTGAACATGATCCTCTCGTATGTCAACCACATACTGTTCAAGATTACACTAATAACCTTGGATTTTTCATATAATAGATAATATTATATTGCAAATAAAATAATCAAAATCATTATTAATTATTAAATATATTATTAATTACGAGGCTTTAGGGCATAAATCCCAACATTGGGTTATTCTCATATCAATTTGCTAACAATTGTGGACATATAAGCATCAATTCTTGCAAATAACCTAAGTTTAAAGGGCTTAAAATACATAACATATGAGAGTCATCACACCCTCAAACTTAAGTTATTGCTTGTCCTCAAGCAATTAAAAAAACAACAAGCAAAAATTGTACAAAATGTATTCCCAAGGGTGTTTTGAAAAAATGTTCCCTTTCTGAAGAGGTCTCAAACTCTTAATACTTTACACAACTCTAAGATTTTCTCACATAAAACTTTTAATTTTCTTTTTCAAGACAAAACATTCTTATGCAAACCCACATAATATGCTTATACTATCTAAGTCTTAGTCATAGAGTCTAGGGTAATCTTATTTGTTCAACAAGCTAAGCTCACTCACATTACAAGTATTTTCCTTTTCTTCCAAACTTATTCAAAGTTGTTGCTATGCCTCATTTTCTTCTTTTTATTCTTCCTTTTTTTTTTTTCTCTTTTCTTTTCTTTTTCTAGAGAGAGTCCCACTGTCACTTGTACCTTCGTTCCAACTTACTAACACTACATGTCACTCTTAAGACTGTTTTCACATACTCACTTCCTAAATTAACCTTTTATGGAAAAGAAATCATGGGTGTCATGACTACCCCTGGTTACTTAACAAGGAGGAGTATCCCTCTTTTTCTTTTTTTCTTTTTTTTTTTTGTTTTTGAATGAGTCCTAGTAGTAGTATAATACATGATACAAGCATATTTCAACAAAACTTTAAAGCACAACACTCATCCCTCTAAACTTAAATGAGTCAATGTCCTCATTGACTACGAATTAGAAAGAACAAGGGGTTGGGATACATATTTGAGTCACTAAACTTACTATGCATCGAAGCTAAACTCTCCTAAGTGCATTAGATAGGATCAACACAACAGGAGTTTGGATTCAAATTTTTTTATGGAGAAAAAAAAATTGATAAAATTTTATGATTTTGAAAACTCAAAGTTGTGTGTAAAAGTACTTAAAAATTTAAGAAAGCTCTAGGTATCATCATCAAGGGCTTTTTAACACAACACCCAAGGAAAACAACTTGCAAACTTTCTTTCTTTCTTTTTTTCTTTCCAAAAGTGCTCTCAACAAAAGTAAAAACTTGCACAAACAACAAATAACAAAACACAACAGACAAGACTACAAAAACAATAAATTCTAACCTAACGAAACAAAACTAAGGAAAGCAAATAAATCTAATCGAATAAAAAACACGTAAAGATATGGTTGAAGAAAGAACTTCCCCTAGGCCTTGAAAGTGATTTCCTCACGAAGAAAGCCTTGTTGCTTATTAAGGAGGATGGAAGGAATGTCATGAAATGCGGGCACTTTTCCTTTGGATAATGTTGAAAGGACATGAACATATGCCCAATAAATCTCCTTCTGCTCCTTTATGTATGCAAGCTTAGCTTTGACTGTGCATAGGAGGAGGCAACTTAGTTGTATGTCGTTTGTGGTGGACATACAACTACAATTTTTTGTGAAACCTTAGTTGGTCTTTCTTCAACTATTGGTGATGGTGGTGAGAACTAGTCAAATTTGAATTATTTTTCTTCTGACTCTGATGTTGCGGCCGCAAACTTGGCCACAACTTCCTCTTCTCTTTTCTTACTTGCTCTTTTCCTGAAACTCACAAGTAGATCATTAAAAAGTTCGTGCACTTTAAGCAAATAACTTTTTTTTTTTATTAATTTCAAATTAAAAGCTTGATCAATTCAACTCCTAGGTGAGTCCCTAGGTAGAGGTGTTCCCTAACGATTAACTTTAGTACCTCAACCTAGCCAAGACCTGCCTTAGACAGAGTTCCATGTTGATCAAAACTCTTTATTAGAATTCACACCCCATTAACCACACCAATATTTTTTTTTCTTTTTATTTTTTATTTTAAAGAAAAAAAGAGAAAAAATAAACTTATCCAATTCTAGTAGGGAGACCGCAACCTTGTTCCTTCATTTTTCACCTAGGTCTCGATGATGGACGATATTTCAGTCGTAGTTGGGGGTACTTTAATCACAACGGGCTTTGTCAGCTCAAGAAATTTATATATGCCTTGGAATGTAGAACTTGCGGCTGCAACTTGTGTCGCATAATGCGAATTGTTATCCTTCACGCGCTCCTCTCTAAATCCTTCTTCTTTTAGTGTTTCATGCAAGCTGCAAAAGTAAAAGTATCTATTCGATCAATAACAGGGCCTTTTAGTATAGGGAGCACATTAGACGTCATTTGCTGTAAAGTTGCGATTGCATAGCTCACTGCAATTTCCTTTGGTTGTTCCTTCTCTTCATTCTGTTCATGTGGTGATGTTTCTTTAATCTCTTATCTCCCTTTTGGCTTCTTAGTATTTTCAAGTGTTGGAGCGCTTCTTGCTTCTACTGGGAATTCAAAATCTTCATGTTCCAATTTAGTTCTAAGTGTCACCACCTCACATTGTTCTTTTTCTTCTTATTTTGAAGTCTTTGTGTTGTTAAGCACAATTCCTTGGGACCTGTTCTTTAATTCATTTTCATTTGGTTCCATATGGATCTCCAAATTTTGTAGAAATGCAGCTCAGCTTTGCATCACAACATCTTTCTTTACCATATATTCCCTGATGAGTTTTTCAATGCTAGACTATTTTGGAATTATCTTTCCTTGCTGGGCACACTGGTACTGATGTTGGTTAGCAAAACTAGGTAGAAATCCATAATATAAAGAATCAAGGTTTATAAGGACAATTTTCAAATGAATGACTTCCTTTGCAATAAACACAAGAAATATAAGAGATAAGGTTAACAGTAGCTATGAGATTTCTCATCATTGATGTTTCCAGCATGTAGCTTAATGATGAAGCTTGTGCATTCAATGTTGCAATGACGTCTGCTTCCATCCTATGGATTATCTCAAGCGATCAAACCTATGTTGTGTCTTTCTTCTCTTGCCTTCACTCTCCCTCAATTTGCAAAACAATGTAAACAAGAATCGAACTTTCTCTTGAAAAGAGTATAAGTGCAGTTGCAATTGTTCACAATCTGTGCTGCAAATTTAAATTTTGTTAGTAATGTCGTTTTCTGGCAACAACACCAAAATCTTGGTCGACTGAAAACGTGTGGGCATTTAGAAGAAAAATTTTGAATAGAAAAAGTCTTCAGTCTAGTGCAAGTGCACACTGTCAAACAAGTAGTAATTGGAAGTATTCTAGAATATCGATCCCACAGAGAACGGATACCACAAAATCTAAAACTAAGGCAAAAATGTTCACATAAAGCAACCTCGGTAACCAATATTAATAAATTGGGAAGATTGTGAGTGTACTAAAAATCAAATGATAAAAACATGTAATTTGAACATGTTTTGCCCCATAGAAAAGAATTGTGACCTAAAATGCAATTGCAATCTTTATTCGATTTTAATGGAAAACCCTTTAGTAGCCTAAGTGATTAAACCATATATCTATGGCTAATACGAACGTAGTTTAATGAGAACACAACCCTTGGTCTTAGAAGTTTCCCCTTATGTCTAGGGTTAAAAACAAGTGCTTATGTCTAAGCCCCTTTCCTCTATTATTTTGTATGAACACGTAATCTCATTTAACCCTTTCAGTATTAAACTCGATCTCTGTATGTTCACCTAGGTGATCAAGCTAGATTCACAATAGGAATTAAGCATAGTTACTTTTACATCTTAGGCCAAGCTTCCAATTCTTAGGGCATCCACATATCCGAATCCCAAGGATGGAATTAGCTCATGATGGAGAAAATAAATAACAAAACATTAAAAGAAATGAAACACATACTGACTTAAAGAATAAAAAGAAGTAAAAACAAAAGCTGGAAAATAAAGGTGCCAAAACGGAAACTTGAATGAAGAACTTTATTGAAATAACTTGCTGTAAAGTAAAGAACTACAAAAATTAAAGAAAAAGAATTGAATGTAAAATAATAGAATTCAAAGTACTAGATTTAAAGAACTGAAACAGAAAAATAAACTTGCAAATATAAAGGAAAATCGAGACTCAAGGAGATAACTTCCACATCTTCAATCGAACTAAGCTCAACCTTTGTCAAGGAGAGTAAGATCTTCACAACCCTAGAATTTTGACAGGGATGGATTGAAGTTTGTGCAGCGTTCTTCCTTCTTTAGGTTGAGAAAATAGAAAATAAAAAGTGCAGAGAGTAAAGTGGTATTCCAATCGTAAAAATGATCGTGGACGGCTTTTCCATGGCTTGAATCTTGATATTTATAACCTCCAAATGCTAGGGTTTGCTCCATGTATGTTTAAGGCAAGAATCGCATATTTATGAGCTTGATTCGTGGAGAATATCTTCAAATATCAGCACAAAATCGAATTTCCAGATTTCTTCCTGATTTTTAGAAATTCTGTCTCCAGGAAAAATTGCTATTGCAATTGAAGTCGCAATTCTGGCAGTTTACAGTTTTCTACATAAAAACATAAAAAATCAATAAAATTCAACTATTTTCCTCTCATTTCATATTTCTTATCACAAAACAACACTTTTACTGATTTAGGTTATTATCATATCAATTTGCTAACGATTATGGACATATAAGCATGAATTCTTGCAAATAATCTAATTTTAAAAGGCTAAAAATACATAACATATGAGACTCATCACTCCATCATTTAGTTTGCATGCTCTGGACGGGAAGGAGGAAGGGCCTTGTTGCCTTTGAATTGGAAAGGAACTAATTTGGTTTCATGTTCATTATGAGCTTTAGCTGCTTCTCTGGTAAATAGTCCATGGATTTTAGGGTTTCGACTAATAAGCCATTTCCTGTTCATCAGGACTATAATGTGCACTGTGAATGGATTGCCTGCCTCATTTATAATCTGTATTGCCGCCGGAAGAAGGCCACAATAGTTCTTTTTGACTGTGACAACTGCATATTCTCTTGCTTCCCCTATTTTAGTGAAAGTGTTTAGATTCCATGCATGCAGGGGAACTTCTTTGAATCTGGTCCATCCTCCATAACTGGGGATTAAGGTGGGGGCAGCGTGCTTTTCAACATCCCAATGTTCAAATCGAACATAGAAAAGACCGACACTGACCCATCCTTTATTTTTACAGAGGAGACTGGCTTGCTCAGAACTTCTAAGATAAAGTAGAGCTTTGTCTGCATGGAAAGGATTATACGTGGCAATAACATCCTTCGATTCTCATAGAACACGGATAATTCTGGACCAATCATCATGGAAGCAGTGTTTAGAGAGAACTATTATTTTGTCCCATGAGATGACATATTTTTCCTCTTTGATCAAAACTAGGTCTCTATTGACTTGCAAAAAATCCTTTGAATCAGTAGGGATTCAACGAAGAGAAACAAAGTCAGAACCTTTTCGACCACTTCCGCATAACAATGCCTTGACAAGCTACTAGAGTCCAAAAAAGTCCGATGTCTTTCTCCCATTTGTGGGAATCTTGTAACGCCCTGCATTATAAAATTAGGCTATTTTAAAATAATTGGATTATTGGTTAGAGTTCTAATTTTAAAAATTAGATTTTTTTTTTTTAAATTTTAGCTATGAAGTTTGGTGAATTGAATTTCTATGATTTTGGGAAAGAAGGTTTTTAATTAAATCTTTGATTTCACGGTACATGGGAATTTAATTCTAGATTTTGTTCTCAAGTCCAAGAAGGAAAACCAAATTCTCTTTAAGTAAATTTTATCCCAAATCTTATAAGATCCTTATTTGGAATTTAAATTAGCCCTAAGGCCTTATCCTTTTAAACATTGGGATTTTGCGTATTTGGGAAAAGGAAAGAAATTAAAAACAAGAAAGAAGAGCCCTAGCCTCCACCTTGTTTTTCTTCCTTTTTCTTCTTCACACACGCATGCCCTCTCCTCCATCTCTTATTCGAATTCTCCTTCATTTTCTTCAACCTTTTTCTCTTTCTCGTTTAACCATAAGCCACAGCCCACCATCAGTATTCTTCTCTAGCACGACCTTGCCATTCCTCCGACGTCCTACAGCAGGCAGCGCAACGCGCAATTAAGCTCACATTTGGGTGCCTTTGTGCGAGACCCATTATGGCTCAGGACTCCTCCACGTCAACTGTAGCAACTTGGCATCCTCCTTCGGCGTGGGTGTCCTCCGATTGACCAAACGAGCAACGACTAGTAACGCAAGGTGCGATTTCCTTTGCTCCTCGCATTGTAACGAGTCGTACAACAATGTTTTCTTCATCTCTGTAAACTTTGACTCTTACCCACACTAAATCGATGATAATTCTCATCCATGAGGATTATTTGGCCTTTAAACTTAATTATACTTGTGATTTTTATTCATATTATTTGATGAAAAATAGAAAAGTAGTTGAATTTAATCACATTATCGTTGGAAGACCTTTAGATTAAGTAAGTTGAGAAAAGAAAACAAAAGAATAAAAAAATTCACACTTACTTAATGTTTTGATGCAGAATTTTTTCGAAATGCAACAACAATGCAATTGCATTTTTGACATATCTGAAATTAAGGAAAAACGCAAATTTCAGGATTTTGAACGAAAATTTACCCACGAATTCAGCAAGATAATTATCCCTGATTGTCCATCAACCAAGAGGGAAACCCTAGCATGAAGTCTATATATTTGGAGGAGAAAGCCGTGAGAGAGGAGCTGGAAATTTGGAGAAGAAATTTGTTACTGTTTATGGGTTTATTTCTTACTTTCTGCAGTTTTTTTATTTTCATTTTTAGTTTTTTTTGTTTTAATTTCTTATACATCTCCATCTCTAAACTCTCTTCAATCCCACAACAACGAATGTTGGTAGTGGTTAAGAGTAAATCTTTATTCGATTGAACCGAGAGGGAAGAGTTTTTAGTGTAATTTCATTTTCAATTTCTCAAGCTTTGTATTTATGTTTTGTCTTTAGCCTTGAAGTAGAGCTACTGTTCAGTGATTTCCTTTTCAGCATTTTAATAAAAATAGAAGTTCTTTTGATTTTGCGTCCAAACTTTCATTTCGGCAAGGTAATTCTCTCTTTCTTTTACAAGTTTAATTTAGTTCTTTAGTTTATTTTCAATTTTCTTTTATACCAATGAATTCCTTTGATTCAAGTTTACTATTTTTTTTTAAATTTATTTCATTATGAAGAGCTAAATTTCCTTTGGGATTCAAGTTTGTGAATACCCTAAAGGCAAGATGTAAGGCTCGATAGCAAAAACAATCTAGCTAATTTTTAAACTATTGTTTGCTTTTGGTGAGTTTAATGTTGGGTAAACCCTAGTTAGCCATCTAGTGTTGCTTGCCAAGCTCAACTTAATACTGAAAGGGTTAAGGGAAGCGGATATCGCAAAAGCAATGGAGGAAAAGGCTTAGACATAAGTCCTGAAACATCGACCCTAGACATAGGGCGAGACTCGATCCAAAACCACTAGAGTTGTGTGCGGATATATCTAAGTTAGATTAGCCATAGAAATATAGGTTTAATCACTTGGTCTCCTAAAGATACTTCATAGAATGTCGAATAGAAGTTGAACTCGGTTTACTTAGTTCTTGAGTTAGCTACAATTGCAATGGCCTTCTTGTTGCATTTTCTTCCCAAAGGGGCATTAGCATTCTTGAATCCCTTTTCATTTCCATAGATTTTTCAAACACTTTTATTTTAGTCAAACACCTCACAAATCATTTTCACCCACAGTTACTTTAAATTACAATTTGTCAACGATTTTGTGCCATCTAAAATTCATTATATTAAAACCCATTCCCTTGGGTATGATACTCTGAAATACTTTCAGTTTCTTATTGCTTCGATCACGTGCACTTGCGTGTAACATATCCAATCAATCGACTTTAGTTTCGAGTTACCCACTCCCTTATAGTTTTAAATCTGCAGGTTTAGGCCTTTTGAACTCCGTTCAAATACTTTTCAGCTAGCTTTTGAGTCTGTTTGGCGAAGTTCGATAAGTTTCGCCACGCTTTAGACCTTTCGCAAATCAATTAAAGTGTTGTAAAAGCATGATAGTTTTAGTTTTTAACCGTTGGGTAACCTTGGAGTGTAGTTTCGGGCTCATTCGATCACTTTCCAACACTTTCCAGCACACGTTCGATCTGTGTGGTAAGGTTTGGTGAGTTGCGACACCTTCGAGACCTCTTTTGAACTCTTTTAAAGTATTATAGACGAGTTTCTCACGCTTGGATACCCAGTAATTATGTTTTGTACACTTTTGGTTGTTGCCCACAACTCGAATAGCCTCGGATTAGTTTACCCATAGCCCGTAGAGGTTCTTTTGGTGCTTTCGAACTAACTCAAACACCAACCAGCAAGCATTTGAGCTTGTTTGGTGTAGTATGATAAGTTTTGGCTCACTTTATACTCTTTCGAATTATTTTAAAGTACTTTAGTTCAATTGCTAACCTTTGAGACTTTTTGTTTGTAGTTCCTAACCAATTCGAACTCGTTCAAACAACTTTCCAACAAGGAATCAAGTTCGTATCGATAAGTTCTGGTGAAAATATTTAGTTTAGACATTTTCGCAAACTTTTTAAATGCCTTAACTTAGTCTCTAATATTTGAAAGTTCTCCGCTTTAGGATTTGAATTCGTTTCAGACTGCTCGAACCAAGTTTAAAGTCGTTTTGGGTAAGTACATCCTTCTTGAATACTCTTTTGGATTCAAATATGGTTTTCAAATGGAGTTTTGACTACTAAACCTTGTCTACTGATAAGCCTTAGTATTAAGGCTTATTTAATTTCCAATTACTTAAAATATTCTTGTTTTGACTTAAGACCAATTGAAAATAGTTGAAATATTGCTCAAAATAAGAGGGAAACAAGAATGATGGCATTTGGGATAGAATTCTAAATAAATTAATCTTGTTTGCAGGAAACATGGAAATTGCAAAATTAAATTGCAAAATCCAGATTCTGCAATTTTTGGACAGCAAAAGAATTCAAGAAGGAAAGAAAAATCTGCGCAAAAACCCATATATGGAAAGCGTGAATTACAGCACGGTTTGGGGGATTTTGAGCACGAAATTTGGGTTTTCTTCAACCCTAATGAAGGCCAATAAAGGGGGAAGAAGAGGAGGAGCTAGAATTCAGTTTTGGAGGCGTTTTTAGGAGTCAAATTCGTGGGTTTTATTTTTCAACGTCAATACTCTATTTTTCTTGTCTGCATTTTTTTGTTCTCTATTTTTATATTTCTTCAATTTCATTTCTAAATTACCGAGAGCTACTGTAAGTTTATTTCCTGTTCTTCTTTCGATTTATCCAATCAATTCAAGTGAAGAAGGTGGGGTTTGAATTCATTTTTTTAGAGATTTTTGCTCGTGGGTCAACCGAATGCTCTGTTTTTCTTTTGCAAACTTTCTTTCTATTTTTACAAGAATTTCAGCCATACTCATCCTGTTTTTCCTTCGAATTTCAACCCGATTCAAGCAAAATTTGGATTGTTAAGGCTAATCATTCCTAGAAATGGTGAAGGATTGAGTCGATTGGAATGGATTGAGTTGTATTGAATAATTATTGAATGCATTTTGTTATTAATTGATTCTGTCCTCTATTTTTATTCAAGTTCAGTATTTGTGGAATATTTATAAACCCATCAGTTTCAAGGGAAAAAGGAAGAAGATTGAAAATTCTCATGGAAGCCCTTGATTCTTTGTGTTTATTTTAAAATTGAGAGTTTTAGAAATCCTTGAGATTAATGGCCCAGAACTGTGTAAGATATTACTTAGGATAGAATTTTGTTTTAATTGACAATTCACTTAATTTCCCAATATGAACTTTTCCTAAAAAATTAGTTGTAAGATTTTTATTCTTAATATGAGCTAAAACTTCTTGGGGGGTTCAAGGATGTGAATTCCCTAAGAAGTAACTGTAGCCTAAATTTCAATAAAAATCAAGCCTACATTTCAATTGTTTGCTTGTGTTGACTAAATTTCCGTTGAGATCCTAGATTGATCAACTAAGGTAGCAATTCAAGCTTAGATCTAATACCGACGGGGTTAGTGATAAGCAAATTTCGCACAAGTGATGGAGAAAAGAGCTTAGACATAAGTCAATTCTTACCCTAGACATAGGGATTAAGGACTCCCAAGCCTATAAAATTGTTGAGTCGAATTGTCTAAGATAGAGGGACTATAGACATATAAGTCACTCACTTAGCCTCCTAAAACCTAAATTCAAGGTAAATAGGATAAGCAATTTTGGTTTACAATTGAGTGTGGAGTAGGTTGGAATTGCAATTTTGGCTTGCAATTACAACTTAGGGCAATGAAATTCTTGAGCCCCATCTTTATCTCAAATTTCTTTTGTAATTTCAATTTCTAAGTCTATCTAGTTTGTTATTCCAATATTGTCATTTCTTGATTCTGCAATTCAATTCTGCAATTTTTCTTTATTCCAATATTGTCATTTCTTGATTCTGCAATTAGATTCTACAATTGTTCTTAACACACCAACCCAACCTTATTTTTGCTATTTTAGTTTTTAAGTTGCAATTTTTCTTACACTTGCTTTACAATATTTTTGTTACTCCATTCCCTTGAGATTTGATACTTGGTACTCACATACCATTTTATATTACTTCGATCGCATGCACTTGCGTGTACACCGATCAACTTTTTGGCACCGTTGCCTAGGAATGGCAGTTTTTAACAAAAAAATTTGTTTTTAGCAAAAATTGTAAGACAGAGTTGCAATTTCTCTTTCTGTTGCAGGAAGGCAGAATTTCACTTGCAAAAATTGCAGGGTAGACCCAATGTATGCGAAAAGAGCCTCATCTCTTTGAGCTAGCTCCTGAGATAGAGAGAACCTTCCACTGACGCCGTAGGCAGCAAAGGAGGAAGAAACAGAAACAACGCGAGTTGAACATCCAGGAGAAGTTTGTGGATACTTGTTTGCAGGAACCACTCATGGATCGACCGAAAGATGGACCTCAAGTTAATCTGCTTGGCAATGAGGGCCAAAATAATGGAATGAACAACAATGCACAACAGCAAGCAAACCTTATGCAGAACCCCATATTTATTGCAGAAGAAAGGAACAGGGCCATCAGGGATTATGCAACTGGTACATTCCAAAATCTGAACATCGGGATTGCAGAACCAATCATAGAAGCAAATCACTTCGAGTTGAAACCCGTGATGTTCCAGATGTTAAATACAATAAGACAATTTGTTGGATTGCCAAATGAAGAACCACACAAGCACATAAAGACTTTTCTGAGAATCTGCAATTCCTTCAAGTTGACAGGAGTTTCTAATGACACGTTGAGGCTGAAATTGTTCCCTTTCTCTTTACAGGGAAACACAGAGAAATAGGAGAAGCAACGACGCCAATCTTATGCAGAACACCATATTTATTGCAGAAGAAAGGAACAGGGCCATCAGGGATTATGCAGCTGCTACATTCCAAAATCTGAACACCGGGATTGCAGAACCAATCATAGAAGCAAATCACTTCGAGTTGAAACCCGTGATGTTCCAGATGTTAAATACAATAAGACAATTTGCTGGATTGCCGAATGAAGATCCACACAAGCACATAAAAACTTTTCTGAGAATTTGCAATTCCTTCAATTTGACAGGAGTTTCTAATGGCACGTTGAGGCCGAAATTGTTCCCTTTCCCTTTCTTTATAAGTGTGGAATAGGTTGGACTATAATCTTTAATTACAAGAGAGACAAACTGTATCAGCTTACTTTAGGAGCGTTTTAGGAAGTTTAGTACGTAGTTTCTACTTGTGGAGTCTTTTGGTTGTGTGCTAGCATGTGGTGTGCCTAATTTTGTTATCGTATGCTATATATCATTATTTCTCTTGAATCTCTATATATTTTGAGATGCTTGTTATGCTGAGTTGTTGCTTGAATTGTTTTGGGATGTTGAGTTTGTTGCGTCACCTTCTTATGGTAAGCATGTTGCGTTGTTTTCTTGTGATAAGCATGTTGCCTCATTGAGCTTGGTTTGTTATCACGATGTTTATGCTTAATGAGTTGTGGGCATTGGTGGTAAAAGCATGTGATAGGTGTTTTATGTAAATTTTGGCATAAACATGGTCTAGAAACATGATGTGTAGGTTTCATGCATTCTAGTGAGTTTAGGTGAGGTTAGAAAATCTTGGGTGAGATAAAAGAAAGCTAGGTGAATACTAGTGTCACTATCAGATTAAGAGGAGCATCGATGCCTTGATAACTATGGGCAAGGATCAGTGTAATGAATCTTAAGGCAAGTATTGGAACCTTGGTAACTATGGACAAGGGACAATATGTTGCTAGGTTGTTGCTACCTTGGTAACTATGAGCAAGGGTCAATGAACATATCAAGGCCTTGGTAATTATGGACAAGGGTCAGTGTGATGGATTTTGAGAAAAGTATTGGAACCTTGGTAACTACGGGCAAGGGACAATACGTTACTATATCATCGATGCCTTGGTAACTATGGGCAAGGGTTGGTGTGGTGAGTTTTGGGGCAAGTGTTGAGACCTTAGTAACTATGCGCAAGGGTCAATACATTGCTGAGTCATCGAACCCTTGATAACTATGAGCAAGGGTCGATGCATAGTTTGAGACCTTGGTAACTATTGACAAGGAATCGTACGCCGAGCTCCGTAGAGTTACGTTGAGGCCATGGTAACTATGGGCAGGGATTGATGCATCTTGAAGGATTAGTCTTGGAGAGCTTTGTGAGGACTAAGTTATGCACTTGAGTGATTCAGTGGAGTCTAGTGAGTTCATGGACTTGAGTATAGTTCGAGTATGCATGGCTTGATATTTTGACTCATGCGTTGTATGTTTTGCTTGCTTTGTGTTTAAAGAGTATGTTAGTTGGATGTTTATAGCATAATGTTGCCTTGTATGTCGTATGTTGTTTGATGGATCCTCAGGTGTAAGCTACTTACTAGTACGCGTTATGTACTTACCCACTCCCAGGTTTTGTGGGTGATGATGAGTACTACGACCTTGGTGATGCTGAAGACGAGGCATGAGAGGAGAAAGACCATTGATGGATACTTACTTTCTTTAATAGTTGACTCGTTGAGTTTAAATTGAATTGTTTTATATTTGTAGTTGCCTTGAGCTTAAGGTTTAAGTACGGTCGCTTTTTATCTCTTTAGAGTAGACTTATAAATTGGTTAGATAGTTTTGAACTATAGTTTGTAATAGTTTTTGCTAGGTTGCTTTGTCTTTAAAGTTTGAACTGGTTGAAGTTTAGTTTAGTTTTATGTTTTGGGTTTGTCGAGAAATTATGAATCTTTAAATGATTAATGACTTGGAGTTTGGAATGGTTATCTAGTTATTTAGCTATAGAAGTGTGTTTTTGTTTAACAGGTATTTACAAAATTTTGGCATTAATGTAGTTACGTCGTTATGTTGCCGAAATTTTCGGGGCATAATGGTCGTGGATTTAGTATCGTTCCCTAGATTAAGTTAAATTTTGGGGTTGTTACAAATCTTGTCTGAGACCGCATAGGCCCTGAAAAGGTGATTAGAGAAAGAAAAGAGGTCCATCCCTTTTCGTCGTAACCTTCTGAAACCATCAGATAGCATTTTCTGCCCTTGTCGTTAATCTTGTAGATCTCTGCTATGCTTCCTTGCTTGTTTGTTGTCTTTTCAACCCATAAGACATATTCTGCATATCTTTTTCCTTAAAAAAGTGGATCGTACATCACGCTGTCAGAAGGGACTTTATTGTGGTCCTAAGCCAGTCAATGGAGTCATGGTTAAGAGACATTGTGAAGGATTTGTAGGGCCCTATCTCTATGAGCAAAATATTTGTTCCACCAGTCCTTTTGTCAACAGTGGCGGTGAACTCTTTCCTTTCGATGAAACATGAATGAGGGAGAGATCCATGGTAAGACATAGTGAAAAAGGGAGTAAGAAATGAGTGAAAGCTTGGTGAAGGATGGGAGATGGGTAGGGTTTAGATGAGAAATGGGAGAGTAAAGGTCAGGAACGGAGAAGAGGCAGTAGTGAGAAAAGAGTACGGTAGAACCCCCCCCCCCTCTAAAGCGATGTATTAACACTACTTCCATATATAGTTTCTTTGTTTTTTTTTTTTGAAAATATTATTTTTACAATTTTTTTTATTCAAAATCCAAACTAAGTTTTGAAAATTAAAAAAAAAATACGTAGTTTTTAAAACCCTTTTTTTTTTTTTGTGTTTTTAGAATTTGGCTAAAAATTCAAATATTTCCTTAAAAACGATGAAAACCATTATAAAGAAATGGTGAGAAAACAAGCTCAATTTTGTAAAATCAAATAGTTATCAAACGAGATCTTAGAGTTTCTGTTTTTAAAAAACAAAAAACAAAAAAGTTACCAAACATGTATATGGTTTTTGTTTTTTGTTGTTGCCAAATTTTGGATAGGAGAAATATCACCTGACCTCCACGTGACAACGACGGTGAATTTGTATTCTTGAGGGAAGAATGCGGCCTGCAAGACAAGAAAAACCTGGACACCGGTGTGGTGTAGACCACACAGGCTCCGATGCTTAAGTCAGAGAGAGTTTTGAGAGTTGTAGGAGAGTGTTGTAAGCTGGAATGAACTTACCTTGCTCTCCCCCTGAGGGAGAGCTTAAATAGCTTCCTTCCTAGGGTTTTTCGTGGGTTTCCGTCTTCGAATGGGGAAAGGAAAGATCTAATTGGGCTGAACCGAGGGCACACGAGCCATAAGGGACCAAGGCAAGGCCCAAAATTGGGCCTTGCCAAACTGGTCAGCCTCGGCCTCGGCCAAGGCCGACACGGGCTTGGGCCTAGCCCAAGCCCCGATTTTCTCCCCTTTGTCTTTGGACCATGGCAAGGCCCAAAATGGGGTCTTTCCATGTGGTCGGCCTCGGCCTCGGCCGAGGCTGACCACGGGCTTGGGCTTCGCCCAAGCCCGTTTCTTCGTCCCTTCTCGTCCTGGGTCGGTCTCCTGTCAGTTTCGGTCCGTTTTGACTTCGTATGGGGCTTCTTTCCTTGTTTGGCCCTTCACTGCAGCCCTTCAGCTAGCCCATTCTTGTTGGTCCAATTTCACCCATAACATTAGCCTCCACTCCCTAGTTAGGATTCGAGATTAGGAGCGCGTGGAGTAATTGCATGGAGCCTGACTTGGGAGTAACATATTAAGTTTTGGAGTCATTGTTGACATTTCGAGGTCTGCCTCGAATTATCTCTAGTTATTGTTGTCCATCCTTACAAGGATATTCAGTCTTCTAGAGTGTCGGTTTCTCCATTTTCCATTAGGAATTTTAGAGTTCCATGACGCTTATCTTGCGTCTTGTTTTCTCCGTTTCCTATAGGAATTTTAGGGTTCCGTGACGCTTATTTTGCGTCCCACATCATCCCCAGGATTGCCGTCTAACCCCGTAGGTCGGTCTCTTCCTGGTGGGTAAGATTCTCCTCTGGGTGTGTGTTCGTCCACATCCTGGAGAAAATTTAAGGCTCCAAGGTTCTCCTTGGATCATCCCAAGATTGTCGTCCAACCCCGTAGGGAACATTTCGATCTTTCTTGGGGGCTAAGACTCTCCTCTGGATTCGCGATCTGTGCCGTTTTCTTGGAGAGAATATATAAATTCGAGGGCGTCCTCAAATTTAAGTGGGATTGCCATCAAACCCCGAGGGGCCCCGTAGGGACTATTCTGGACTTCCCGACCTCCCGTAGGAGGGAATTTTGGCTATCTTGTAGCCGTGTAGCTTCATGATCTTCTACTGGAGGGAATTCTTAGCTATTCTGTAGCCGTGTAGCTTCATGATCTCCTACTGGAGGGAATTCTTGGCTATTATGTAGCCTTGTAGCTTCATGACCTATTGCTGGAGGAATTCTTGGCTATTCTGTAGCCTTGTAGCTTCTCGCTTTTCGTAAGCATTTTTGGAACAACTGTAGCTTCATTTCAAGTTGATACCGTGAGAGGAGTAGAGGAAATAAGCAATGGAGTGAGCATCGGGGGCAGAAGGTCTGGTCGGCCTCGGCCAGTCTGGTAGGCCTGGCTGGTCGGCCAAGGCTTCCTTGGTGCTTCTGCTTGGCCTCCTTGCCCGTCGGTACTTTTTTTCGTGTACAAGTTTTCCTCGGTCTTACCATCCTCTTCTTCATTTTTTCTAGGAGCTAGCTTATCCTGGTCTTTCTCTTGTTAGTCAAGAGAATTTAATTAGAATCGGTTTTATTCCACCCCTTCTTCTGAAAGGTTGGATTTAACCTCAAATTCTTCTTGTAATCATTGTGCTGGGGAGAGGTTGGTTTTGGCCAAGGTGGTCGGCCTCGTCCTATGTGGTCGGCCTCGGCCTCCCTAGTCTGCCTCAGCCTCCCTAGTCGGCCTCGGCCACGTTTGTCAGACCTCAGTTCCTCAGCTTTAACTTCTGTCTCATGTGTTTTCGTTAACTCATGATTTCGTTGCTTCTGTTTTTCAGATATGCCTCCACGATCTACGTCTTTGCTTGAAGGCCACATAAGGAGTTGGGCCTTTGAGGGTTGGTGGCTCTAGCTCAGACGTGGGAGGTGTTTCTACTTTTGAGATTTCAAATCCTCCTCCTCGTCCTAAGGGTGTGAGTACTCTCCAATAGACCAGCGTTCCAAGGGCAGAGCTGGTTCAAAGTCAAGCTAGCTTGACTTAAGTCAATCGTCTATTGGCTGAGGTTAGGATTGAACTTGATTTCACAAGGGTTGAGCTCCAATCAGTTCGAACCCAATTAGATGAAGCCCAAGCATCACAAGGACTTAGATTGTGGGGTCATTCAAGAAGATTATGCTTCTTTCAAGAAAGATCCCTATGCATTCCCTGATTCAGATGATTCTAATGGCAGTGGAGGAGCAGACATGAATGAGGGCTAAATCTTATGTGCTTTCCCTTTTTTCTTTTTATCTCATTGTAAGACTTTTATTAATGAGAATATCTTTTCTGTCCATCATCCTTGTCTCTCTTTAATGAATCTTGACTTTAAAGAGTTAAACTCCGTTGAACAGAATTATAGAAGTCTTACTAAACAAGATAAATTGATAAAAGGGGTCCTCATACATGCATGCAAACCACAAACCATAAAATCACTTACTTGTAATTGCTCGGCCTCGGCCTATGAGGTTGGCCTCGGCCTCCGTTTTTCTCCAATTTTTGACTTTTCTGCCTTGTTTTGTGTAACTTCTGCCTTTTGTTCAATTAGAGAGGCATATCTCTTTAGTAGCTTCTGCCTTTTGTTCATCAGAGAGGCATATCTCCTATGTAGCTTCGATGCTTTTTGTTTCATAGGGAAGCATATCCCCTTAGTAGCCCCCTACTCAAGTAGGAGTTTCTTGGTTGAACTCATGCTTGAGTGACACAACTTGCAGCTTGAAAATTTAATTTTATTGCTAATAAAATTTGAATCTTACGTGAATTTGTTGAAGTTGACAAATGTAATCCTAACTAGAGATGAAGTAAACAGAAGAAAGCCCCCTAGTAGTCCATAGGGGTATGGTCGGCCTCGACCTTCCTCTGGTCGGCCTCGGCCTTCTTCTGGTCGGCCTCTGCTTCACTTGATCTCTCCTGGGGGTTCTTCATCTTGTCGGCCTCGGCCATCTTCTGGTCGGCCTCGGCAATCTCGGATGTATTCTTTCAGATACCCTTCTCTGATCAGGGTTTCGATTTCGTCTCGTAGCTGATAGCAATTATGAGTAGCATGACCATGATCTCGGTGAAAGAAACAGTATTTTTCTTTGTCTCTTTTTCCAGCTGGAGTTCGCATCTTATCTGGAAATTTCACCAAATTCAAGTGGCGAATTTCCATCAAGATCTGCTCAGGAGGGAGAGTTGTGGAAGTATACCTTTCGAACCGTTGGCCGGAGACGACCTTAGGGTCTGGTCGGCCTCGGTCTCTTTCCTCGACCCTCATTCTCTTCGAACTGGAAAAATTGTTGTCCCGAGCTCTATCTTGCTCTGCGTATCTGTTGCTTCTTTCACGATCAAATGTAGCTTCTTTCGATCGTATCAGATCCTCAGCACTCATATACTTTTGAGCCCTAGTTATGAACTCAACATAGGAGGTCGATTCTTTCTTGCCAATTGATCTAAGCAAGCCTTTATCTTGTAAGCCTACAACAATGGCGATTAGGGCAGTCGTGTCTGTGAATCCTTCAACTTGCAACGTTTCCTTGTTAAAGCGTGAGACATAATCACGTAAGGTCTCTTTTGGCCCTTGTTTTATAGTGAGCAAGTGCATCTGAGGCTTACGTTGGTCTTGTCCTCCCAAGAATTGCGTTACAAATGCTCTGGCTAACTCTTTGAAAGAGCCAATGGATCTTCTCTTCAACTTTCTGTACCATTCTTTGGCTGGTCCTGTGAGGGTAGAAGAGAATGCTCTGCATTTAATTGCTTCTGAAATTCCATGAAGTTCCATCTGCGCTCGGTATGTGTCCAGGTGTTCAACAGGATCAGTATTGCCATCATATGGAGTTATGGCCGGCACCTTGAACTTCTCAGGAACTTTCTCTTTCATGATCTCGTCAGTGAAAGGGGGATCGACTTGCTCGATGAGAGCCTCGAGATCCCACCTCTCGATCTCACGAGTTTTGAGAACGTTCCTTTGAAGATCTCCAAACTCCTTTTGGATTTTCAGAATGTCTGCTTTCCATGGAGGACTTTGGTTTCGTGCATCATGCCTCAATTTGATCTCCTCGGCCTCGGCATGTACCTGGTCGGCCTCGGCCTTGAGTTGTAGCTTCCTCTTCAATTCGATCAGGCTTCTCAAATCCGACGTTGCTTCAATATTCTCGTCGACCGTCGCTTCAACTTCACCTGGTCGGCCTCGGCCATCAGCCTGGGAGACGATCTGCACAACAGATTTCAACTTACCTGCCTTACTCGTCTGGCTTTTGACCGAGGGTTGACGTGGCTTGTTGTTTCCTCCAAGGATCAGCTTCTCGGTTGGCTTTTGGGTATGGGATTTTGATTCTCCCATCCCCTCAACCACCTTCGCTTTTCCTTTTCGTGGGTCTCGTAAGAGAGGTGGTTCCTCCTCCTGTTTTTCTTTCTTCTGATGATCTTGGTTTTCCAGTTTTTCCAAGATTTTCAGAAGATATTTGTCCATGTTGTCGACCTTTTTCTTCAGCTCGGCAATCTCCTATTCTGGTCGGCCTGTGTCAGGACGAGGCCGAGGAGGAGAAACCTCTCTCGTACGTCTCGGGTGACGATCCTGATCGGAGTCGTCTCCATCTTCATTCCAGTGTTTGTTTTCTAGAGTTCTACTCATCTTCTCGTAGGATTGAATTGAGCACAAGGTTTTTCCAGCAAGTGTTGTCGTTCCCCACAGACGGCGCCAACTGTTGTTGCCAAATTTTGGACAGGAGAAATATCACCTGACCTCCACGTGACAACGACAGTGAATTTGTATTCTTGAGGGAAGAACGCGGCCTGCAAGACAAAAAAAACCTGGACACCGGTGTGGTGTAGACCACACAGGCTCCGATGCTTAAGTCAGAGAGAGTTTTGAGAGTTGTAGGAGAGTGTTGTAAGCTGGAATGAACTTACCTTGCTCTCCCCCTGAGGGAGAGCTTAAATAGCTTCCTTCCTAGGGTTTTTCGTGGGTTTCCGTCTTCGAATGGGGAAAGGAAAGATCTAATTGGGCTGAACCGAGGGCAAACGAGCCATAAGGGACCGAGGCAAGGCCCAAAATTGGGCCTTGCCAAACTGGTCAGCCTCGGCCGAGGCCGAGGCCTACCACGGGCTTGGGCTTCGCCCAAGCCCGTTTCTTCGTCTCTTCTCGTCCTGTGTCGGTCTCCTGTCGGTTTCGGTCCGTTTTGACTTCGTATGGGGCTTCTTACCTTGTTTGGCCCTTCACTGCAGCCCTTCAGCTAGCCCATTCTTGTTGGTCCAATTTCACCCATAACATTTTTAAAAAATACAAAACTAAAAGTAGAAAATAAAAAATTAAACTAAAAACTAAAAACTGGAATGATTACCAAACGAAACCTTATTATTAATGTATCAAACACTATAATGTGTTACTTTAATTTTAAAACTATAATTTATCAAACATTAATTTACTTCATGTTGCAAATTAAGTCAAATAAAGCTGAAATAATGATACCTATATGTTTTTACCGTTTTGGATCTAGCAAAGAGAAACTAACAATTATATTTTTAGCCTACATTGCGTCCGCATACCTATAATTTTTTATCTCCATTCTCATCCAATCATCTCTCTCCTCCATTCTCTATTATTTCAACTAGCCTACTCTCTCGGCTCTGTTTTTTTCTCTAACTTCTCCCTCTCTCACCTAATTAATTTTTCCTCTAAAAAAATCTAGGTTCGAGAAATTATTTGAAAAAGGTTGTTTTTTTCTAGTTAAAGCGGGATTTCGAAATCCTAACCTTTATCGCAATTATGTAATTCTTTAATAAGTTGAGTTATACTCAAGTTGACATTATTTAAGGAGTTAGAATAACATAATTGATAAGTAGTTTTTTTTAGTTCAACAACATGTAAGAGTGTGGGAGATTTGAACATTTAAATTTTAGTCTAAGGTATATATATTAACCAGTTGAACTATGCTCAAGTTCACTAACCGGTAAATAGGTAACCATTATTAAAAGTGAATACATTTTATGCATGATCATTTAATATGTTATTCAAAGTGAGTTTAGCTCAGCACAGTAATTGACATGTACCCTCGACTAAGTGGTTAGAGGTTCAAATGTCTTCACCACCAAATGTTATTGAACTAAAAAAAGTCAAATTCATCCCTTTGTGAGTTGAGTGTTAAAGTGGCGTGGGGTACCAAATTATTGTTTGTTTCTTATTTGGTATGGATCAATCAACATTAGTTTAAGTGGATTAAAGCAATATTACTGGTGAGTAGTTTAAATATCAATATAAAAATAATTGAAATAATATGTCTATTTTAGTCATTATAACTAAATCACGACAATTTTGTATTATTTTACTAAACACACTATAATCTGCTTTTTCAGATTTAAAATTAAAATTTACCAAACACTAATTTACTTCATGCTACAGTTAATTTTTCGAAAAGAAAAGTTACCACAATTATTAAAAGATACAGCAATCCTAAATTAAGCCTAAGGAGACTTCAAAATGAAATTCGAAAGACAAATGAAAAAAGAAAATCTCTGTTTGATAAAGTTCATATTTCTCGTTTTCTTAGTTTTAAAAAATATTAGTGTTTGTAAGTACTGTTTATTATATTTTAAGTTTCTAATCTTTAAAAAGCTTTCTAAAAGTTTATACAAAATTCAAAATTTAAAAAAAAAAAAAAAAAAAAACTATTTCATGTTCTCATTGATAGTTTTTCAAAAACAAAAAATTATTAATTTATACTTTTTCCTTTTGAATTCAACAACACGTGGGTTGGAAGATTTGAACTTTTAACATCTTGGTCAAAGGAAATACCTTAATTAGTTAAGTTATATTCAAGTATTAAAACATAAATATAACTAAGGTCTAAAATGTTGATGTCAACGAAAATGTCAATGTTTCAATTTTATAGAAATGTCGATAGAAATATTAATAAAATATCGATGCCGATAGATATTTCTGAAAAAAAATTATAAAAACAAAAAAATTCAAAAAAAAAATTAATAAATAAAAATTTTACACTTTTTAAATAAGTTAAAATGTTTATTATTTATATTATATTCACATTAATGAGACTTTGTGCTTTTTTTTTTTATGTTTAATCAATTTTTTTTTAATGTTATAATGGAAATATCAATTCACCCTCTACGTTGATGTGGAACTAAGAACTTGTGAAAATGTCGACATGTCGATGAAAATTTAATACCATGAATATAACATAATTTTGTTTAATATTTTACTTTGAAAAGTTACTTTCAAGTAAAAAATTTATTTATTTTTTATCATTTAATACTTGAAATTATAAGAAATAAGTTACCAAACAAAAATCTGTTTCTTTTTTTTCCGAAAAAAAAAATAAATGAGAAACAATTAAGAAAAATGAAACAAGAAAGTTGAACATTACCAAATCGCCCTTCAAAAACTTGTGTTGTCGTTTCCGGCTCTGCATCGACTGTGCAATTTAATTCAATTCAATTGATTTGATTCGCAAAATCTAGTAAAGTAAGAGCTTTTGTAATTTGCTTCTTTATTGCTGACAACATTTTTAAAATTTACATTTTGTCCACACATATCTACAGCTGTCAAAGAACGTGGTCGTTAATCATCTTCAATCCAATCTCAACTTTTTTTAATTTTGGAAAAAAATCAATTTTCACCTCTAAAATTATCACGCAGTATAAATTTTTATCATAAACTTTCAATTTCAACAAATTACACCAAACTGAGCATAGTTCAATTGAAAAAAATATATATGCCCTCGACCAACATGTGCACATTTATTGTTGAACTAAAAATAATAATAATTAAATTACACTCTAGACTTAGATAAGTAGTATTATAATCTTAACCTTAAACTAGAAAAAATGTTGCAACTTTCACCATTTGATAAGTTTTCATTTGAAATTTCGTAAAAAAAAATATTCTCATATGCTTTCAATGAATTATATATAAAACATGCTTATGGTATAAATTTGATAAGATTTGAAAGAAAAACAACATTAGAGTTAGATTTTTGTTAGAATTTAATTATGAGTTTTGAAAAAGTTGTTCAATGGCTAATTTGTGCATTAATCAAACTTAAATTTGTGAAAAACTTAATATTATTGAAATTTGTGAGTTTATAGAGATTTTTACTGTTCACATGTAATTTCAGTAAAGAAATGAGACACGTGCAAATGAACTTTTGTATTTGTATAAATTTGAATATAGTGGAATACAATCTCTAGTACTTGATCTTTTGATTCTCTCTCCTGTTTGTATGTTTCACTCGAGGACTGCAGAGCTTGTTCTTGAGATTGAAGCTTCAATAGATTCTTGGGATCTTGAAGAAGTGTTCTTGATCTTCGAGAAAGTGTTCTGTGTTTAGGAATTGTTTGATCTCCAAGAGCTTAAAGTCTTCTAATCTTTGTTTCTGAATTCTCCTTGGGTTTTCTCTCTAGAATCTCAAATTTCTGACCCCTTCAAATGAAGAAGAGCTTTTCTATTTATAAAGTTCCTCAAGGTCCCAGGTGGGCTTAGGCCTGACTATTGGACTGAGCTTGATTAGCCTTGGGCCTAAACCCCTTTGGACTGGATCCGTTGACTTTGGACCTAGCCATTTGGACTAGGATTTTGTTGGATTATGACCTCCCATTTGGGCTTTAAAATTAACCCAAAATTTATATAACCTAATTGCATATTCAAATTTATCATAATTTAATTTAGGGATGTTTGCAAATTTGATTAATCCCTAATTAAATAAATAACTTTGTCAGTAACTATAAATAATGACATGACAATTTTTAATTGACCAAAATTTATATTCCAACATTTACATTACTCTTTGTTAAAATAAGTGAGTGAATTAGCAGAAACTAAATAGAGAGTAAAAATTGCAACATTTAACTAAGTCTAGTGTCCAATTTGATAGAATTGAAAGTTTATGGTGAAAATTAAACAATGTGACAAGTGTAGGGGTAAAGATTTAATTTTTTTTCTTTAATTTAAATCTTTTTTTAGTTCAACATGTAGGATGGAGATTTGAACTTCTAACACTTTGACTGAGAGGATATAATATCGTGTCCAATTCAACATGTTTTAAGTTTAATTCGTTACTTCTACCATCTTTTTTTTTTTTTTTTTTGGAAGCGATTTCTACCTTCTTGTTTAATTCAATAGAATTTATTTTTTCATGCCCCTTTATGTTTGATTATAAAATTTTATCAATGGCTTTTCTTAATATTTCATCTAGAGAACAAAATGTAATTTATAATTTTTTTTTGAGTTCAATATAATTTATAATTTAAATCATATAAATTTTTAAAGAGCTATCTTAAAAAAATATTTGAAATCAAACATAAACATAATATCGCTTATAATTGAAGTAATACATTAGGCATATTTTAGTTGTTATAACTTAATTTCAACCCTTTGGAATTAGGGTCCATTTGGATTACCTATTAATTTAAGTATTTTTTAAATATAAATTTGTTTGGTTTGCTCTATACTTAAAATGCGTCTACTAATATCAAATTACTATAAAGGACGATTATTAAACATTATGAATTAATAAGTTCAAATTTGTATTTAAAACACTATGTATAACTGGCCGCCGACTATCGTAGGAGGGAGTCATTGGAGTAGTCGCCTACGGTGGAGTGGTTGCCCCGGTGGTCGCACGAAGATGGTTGCCAGAGTTGCTGCCCTTGGTTGGGGTGGTAGTGGCGACAACAATCATGGTGGATATGTGAAGGTGGGGAGGGGAGGGGAGGGGAGGGAAAGATGAGAGAGATTTGGGAAGGATGGTGTGAGGGTATTTTGGTCATTTTAATATATCATGAAATTTTGGGAGGGATTCCAAATTAAACCCCAAAAATCATTTTTCTAAAATTTAGTTTCAAGTCCTTCACTCAAAATGACTTATTTCTCAAACTCATTTTTTAAAAAGTCATTTTGAGTGGTTGTCACAAATCTTATTAAAATAATTTTTTTTTTTTTAAATAACACTTAAAAAGGTAATCTAAATAGGCTCTAATTGACCTCATATCTTTTTAGCACAGTTAGCAATGATTATTTTAGTAGCCACAATAATTTCAAACTAATCGATTATTGATGATGTTCAAATTTAACATTATATAAGTGAGTGTGGAAAGATTGTAATGAAAATGATCAGATATTGAAAATAGCACAAGATTGAAGAAAAAGAAGAAAAGAAAATAGTAAAAGGTGTGGCATAATAGAGAAAAAATTAATTAAAGAAGTTTCTATGATTTGCAAGTTTGAAATCTCCATCTCTGCCCTCTCTCTCTTTCTTTTTTTACCACACAAACAGAGAATACTTCTTTTTTTTCTTTTTTCCTTTTTCTTTTTTGCTCTTTTTGTTTGGTTTTGTGCTGTTGTTTTTCTGTTCTATGTTGAAGCAGATCAAACCTCAATTCTCCCTGGTAGAAGATCCTATGGCAGGAAGGTTTTCCTAAGCAAAGATATATCAGCTGCCTCATTCCATCGTCTCTCTGCAATCACATGTGAGATGTATAAATAATAAAAATAATAATTATAAATACTTATAAAATAAGAAATTAAAAACGTACTTTCATAGTTAATTAATCATTATTATGATCTGAATCAAAATGTTTATTGGGGCTCGAACTAAGGATAAGAGATTCTTCTACATCATCTTCTTCATTGTTTATTAAATCGTCATAATTGTTTGATGGGCACTCCTCTATTCAATTGTGCATTAATTATTTGTCATTCAAGATCAACATCATCTTCTACATAATGTGTATTCTCTTGAATGGATTCATCATTTGTAACTTGCATTATTTTAGCTTTTTAAACTAAACAAGAGGAAGAATTTTAGCTTTATTTTGATAATATTTTTTACCCCTATTTTTGATTGAGCGAGTTAGTTTTTGAAACTTAATTAACTTTTAATTATATAAAATTTAACATTAATGTAAAATTAATACTAATTTAACAAAAAATAACCAAAAAAAATTAAATAATCTACCACTTAATGTCAAAATTAAATAATTTCAACTTAAATAAACAAATTAAATTTAATAATCTCAACCTAAATAAACAAATTAAATTCGACACGATCATTAAATAGTTTCAACATAAATCATCAAATTAAATTTAATAATCTCAACCGAAATACACAAATTAAATAATCTTAACTCTTAAATAAATTTATATAATTTACCAGCAAAGAGGGAGGAAGAAAGAGGAAGAGGAAGAAAAAAGAAAGGAAAAGTATGGTTTTGTAGTCAAAGATCTGCTGACACTTTTTTTAGCGTCAACAAATCTACCTTGTGTTGGCAGTCTCAAAGTTTCAAAACTCGACCATTTATGCTTATTTAAGAATATTATATGGTAAATCAATAAGTGATTTAAACCTAAATTGAATTATGTTGGGTTGACAAAGTTTGACAACTTAATTCTCAAAGATTTGAGAAATAATTGAAAGTTAACCCAACATATGACTATAAGTTATTAATTATCTTTTTTTTCTATAATTCTTCTTCTCTCTCCAATTTCCCCCCTCTATTTAGCATGAAATTTGAAGACTTCGGGGTGATTATAGAAGAATTTTAACGATTTTAGTATTTGATAAAGTCGATGGTATATTAATTTAAATAAGATCACTTTTCTTAACTACATTGATTTGCAAAATATGGTAAGCACCATTTTTTACTTTTCCAAATTTGACTTCCCTAAATATCTGGAAGATTTGTAACCAAACTTTTAAAAAATTTCAATTTATCCTTCCATATTATAGGTCTCAAAAAAAGTGATTCATGTTTTTTCCAAAAAAAAAAAAGTTATTCATGTTTAATCGTATCTCACAATTTTTTTTTTTTCAATTTTAGTTTGTTGCTTCTACCATTAAAGGTATTTATTTATTTATTTTCATTTAAATTAAAATAACATTGATGTAATTTTTGCAATAACAATTGTTTTTCTCCTTCTTTTATAAAAAAATTTAGGAAATACAAAATATCATTTTAAATTTAAATAATAAAAAGATTAAACAGTTATCTTATAAAAAAAATTGCTAGTAAATATCAACCAGCATTATGCAAAATTGAAATATGATACCTATTTTGGTCATTACAGCTAAACTACAACAATTTAGTACTAATTTATCAAACACTATAACATGTTTCTTCATGTTTAGAACTATAATTTATCAAAAACCAATTTATACTTTGTATTACAACTTAGTTTTTAAAAGCTCAATCGGCAACAACTATTTTACCAACCACATCAATCCCAAATTAAGTCAAATAAAGCTGGCAACAATTATATTTTGGGCATACATTGTGTCGACACACCCTTAATATTTTTTTCTCTTTATTCTCACCCAATCATCACTCTTCTCCTTTCTCTATTATTTCAACTAGCTTTCTCTCTACAACTCTCCATTTCTTTTACCGTCTCCTTCTCTCACTTAAGTTTTCCTTTTAAAAATTTTACATTTTTGAGAAGCTTTTTCAAAAAAAAATTAGTTCAACACATGGCAGTGAGAACTCGAAATTCTGAACTTTATTACAATGTAATGCCTTAATCAGCTAAATTATACTCACATTGACATCATTTGAGGATCTAGCTAGAATAACATAGTTGGTGATTTTGTTTTAGTTCAACAACACGTAGGAGTATGAGAGATTCAAACCTTTAACCTTTTGGTCGAAGCTCGAAGGTATATGTCTTAACAAATTGAACAACTATACTCTGGTTGGCTAATAGGTGAATAGTTAAACCATTACTGTTGTTGCCAAAATCTGGCCAAGGAATATCACTCGACCTTCACATGACAGCAACGGTAAAATTTGTATTGAAGGGAAAGAGCGTGGCCTACAAGAGAAGAAAGATCTGAACATCGGTGTGGTGTTTGACACACAGGCTCCGATGCATAAGTTAGTTAGGAGAAATTTTAGTATAGTAAGGATTCAAGGATGAGAGTTGACATACCTTCCTCAGGTTAAAAAAGAGTATTTATATGGCCATTTTAGGATTTTCGTTGAACCCTTTTTTAATTAGGTTAAAAAAAATCGAAATGAGTTGAATCGAGATCACATGGACCACGGGGTAGCTAGGCTCGTGCCCCGCATAGGGCCAACTAGGGAAATTAGGCTTCATCCCAAGTTCCTTTCTTTTCCTTTTGTTCGGAGTCTCGACTTCTTTCGTGTTTTGGTTTGTGTTGGTTCCTTGTTTACTTTTTTGCCCTCCTATTTCTTTTATGTTCCATGTTTGTCCTCATGATCTAATTTCACCCATAACATTAGCCCCCACTCCATAGGTGAGATTTATGGTTTGATTTTATTATTATAGGCTAATTGCATGGAGCCCAATTTGGGAGTAATTTCTTTGATTTTAGTTGTCCCTTATTCAAGACATTTCTATTTGGCCTTATTAGGTTATTTTCCCTTAGACGCGATATTCTTCTTTAAAATGATTAACATCGATTTTTTAGGAGTTAATTTTAATGCTCCGAGGTAGTCCTCGAATTATCCCTAGGATTGCCTATCAATCTCCTTAGGGATAACTCCAGTCTTCCTCGAGTTTAAGATTCTCTTTTGGATTCATAGGTTATCACTTTCCTGGAAGAAATTTTAAAGCTCTAAGGTGATCCTTGGATTATCCTATGATTGCCCACCAAGCCTCATAGGGATTACTTTGATCTTCCTTGGGTGTAAGATTTTCCTCTAGATTCATGAAGTTATCACTTTCCTGGAGAAAATTTTAAGGCTCCAAGGTGATCCTTGGATTATCCCTAGGATTGCCCATTAAGCCCCGTAAACATGATTTGGTCTTCCTTGGGTGTAAGATTCTCCTTTAGATTCATGAAGTTATCACTTTCTTGGAAAAACTTTTAAGGCTCCAAGATGATCCTTGGATTATCCCTAAGATTGCCCATCAAACCCCGTAGGGATGACTCTGGTCTTCCTTAAGTGTGTGATTCTCCTCTGGATTCATGAAGTTATCACTTTCCTGGAGAAAATTTTAAAGCTTCAAGGTAATCCTTGGATTATCCCTAAGATTACCCATCAAGCCCTGTAGAGATGACTTTAGTCTTCCTGTGGTCTAATTTTCGTCTTTGGATTTGTCTCCTAAAGAGAATTTAATAATTCCAAGGTAGTCCTTGAATTAATCCTAAGATTTCCTATCAAACCCCGTAGGGATGACTCTGATCTTCCTTAGGTTTAATTTTCTCCTTTTGAGAGTTTATCTTTACCTTCATGTGGCATTTTGTTTGCCTTTTTCTTTTAAAGCATTTTCCAAACTAATTATAGTTTCTTGTAAGGTGGGAAATGAGAGGTGAACATCATTAGGAAACATGACGCAAGGAAAATGAAAGGAAAAGTGTGTCAGACGTGTACTTGGCAGGTGGCCGCATGCGCCCAACCTTGCATACACGACTGGCCAAGGTCGACCTCAGCCAACCGAGGCAGAGGCATCTTCTGATGCCTCTGCCACACGCGTCAAGAGGAGTGATGCAGCGCCTAGTGCACGCTTGCATACCTGCCATGCACAAGCATGCCTTGTCCTCAACCACTCTTTTTTTTTTTTTAGCTTTTCAATTCAAAATTTCAATTCCAATTTCCATCTCTTTCCAATTCCTTATTGTTTTTCTCCATAAATAAAGAAGTTCTCTTCTCATTTCTCAAACCATTTCTACAACTTTCTTTCTCATTTTAAGGTAGCTTTGTTTTCTTCATCTTCTTTTCTATAGTCATGTCGAGTGTGTTTTCTATTATACTTCTCTTGAAATTGGTGAGTCTTCTTATGATGACGAGTCTTACAATACTAGTTATTATGAGACTCACTAATCTCTCGAGAATGTGGCTCATGGATCTCTTATACATTCTTAGGATTTATCATTCTTGATGACCGAAGCTCATCTTGAGCAATTGTAGTACAAGTATGATATTCCCTTTAATGTACGAATGAGAGTTCTTGGTCTTAATGATCAATTAGACAATCCTCCAATTGGAGAGGTAACTTTTTATATTACAATGTTCTGTTTTGGAGTTCGTCTTCCTCTGCCTATGTTTTTATAAAACTTTCTTATGTTGGTTGGATTAGCCCCCACTCAACTAGTCCATCTCATTGCCTGTTATATCCTTTAGATGACTTTTGGCAATGGGTCTCTGTTGACTCCTCAGACTTTCATGTCTTTGCATAATTTAAGCCATAATCCTTCTTTTAGATATTTCTTTTATTATCTTAGTGCTTCTAATGGGAAATTAGTTGGTGGGCCAAATTCGGTCCATAAGTGAAAAAATGGTTGGTTCCTTATGAGTGGAAATTGGTTAGCTCACAGGCCACAAAATTCCACTTATGAGGTTTCAATGAGATTTGGGGAGTATGATGAATGTCTTTCTATTTCTCCTATTCTCAATGGAAATCGCTTATTTGTTCATGTTGTCTAATCATCTTCCTGTTTTCTTTTTTTAGTTTCTTGTGAAATTTGTCGTTCATCTACTGCCAAAATATTTGCTAGGGCTGTTAGAACACTTGAAGATATTGTGTGATCGGGTCTTTAACTTGTTTGCCAAAGTAACTAAGTTGGACTTACTGAAGGGAATGAACGTTTCACTCTGCAGTGGAAGCATTGAATCGTCTTTGATTTTATTTAAAATTAAATTAAAAATTAAGGTTAAGTAAACTTACTTGGAGTAAATATGAAGATATTTTTGGCCAATCTTTATCTCCTCCATAAAATCTTCCTGGCTATGACTCGAACACAGGACTAAGGTTTGTGGGAGCATTTTGAAAAAAAATCCACAAGGGATTGGAGATGAAGAGGTCTAGAGAGATTTCTCTAATTCTCTATTGAGGAGATATGTGTTGTGTCTAATGACTCAACCCAAGCGTCTTATTTATAGAAACCAAGAGAAAAATCTTTGTCATAATTAAAATATTATATTTTAATATCTAATATATTAAAATATATCTTATATTTATTTGAATCTCATTCAAATCTCCTAAAATGTTTATTTATTTCAATCTTATTCAAATTCTATAAATATCTTTTATTTAATGTATCAAATATACATTATTTATTTTAATATTTAATGTATCAAATACAATAAATATATTTTCCTCTTTTATATTTAATATATATAATATATTAAATATTAATTTGAACAATTCAAATTAAATATTAATTTGAACATTTCAAATTTTAATATTTAATGTATCAAATACAATAATTATATTTTCCTCTTTTATATTTAATATATCTAATATATTAAATATTAATTTGAACACTTTAAATTAATATTAATTTGAACATTTCAAAATTTTATTTCAACTAAATTGATCTTTTAGTGTTACTATGAGCTAGCAAATGGACCTTATGGACTTACAGATTATAAGCCCCAATGATACAAAATCTATTAATTAAACTCTTTAATTAATTAATTAGTTTAATTAATAGATTTTCATTCATTAACTATAGGTCACTCCACTATAGACCTAGAGTTTCACTCTTATGCACTGTAGGACAAGTTGTGTGCATGGATATAATCACTTCATGCAAGTTGATTCTTTATGAGTTGTTCGTAATTACAGCTGGATCAAAAGTTCATTTTACCCCTATAATTACATATTGCACCTTAAGTACCACTGATCCTCTAATGAACAATCTATTTATAATCTGATTATAAACTAAGCCCCTCTCAGGCCAATGAGAGGGTGGGGCCCCTGTTCACCTCCCGAAATCAGTACTTAAGGGAACTACTCATCTACTTACCCTATATAGGAATGAGTGAATTCTATCTTGTGAGATTATGTTCTCAACTCCCTATTTGGTCAAATCCCCAAAATGTTAGGCATATTGAATGGGCTACAAAAGCCACCTCACCCATGCAAATCAAAGGACAAGCCCTCACAGGTAGGAGTTCATAACTCACTTAGAATTAAGATTGAGTTGCATATGATCATCCTAATGAAATATTAAGCTTCTCAATTAACGGATTTATGAAGAGAGATTAAATATTTTGTAGTCTAGTGTTATACAAACTCATTATATAAGATACTCCCACTCACATATCTCCACATGAACGATTTGGATCAAATCATTTGTAACTATTACTAAGTGGGCCGTATCAATAGTGTTACCAAGATAAGGCACCCAACCTTATCTATATACTATGACCCTTTAGGTTATTTCTTGAACATGATTCTCTCGTATGTTTATCACATACTGTTCAAGATTACACTAATAACCTTGAATTTTTCATATAATGGATAATATTATATTGTAAATAAAATAATCAAAATTATTATTAATTATTAAATAAATCATTAATTACAAGGCTTTAGGGCATAAATCTCAATACTTACTCCTCCTCCTCTCCCAAGAAGTGGAAATCTCTTTCTTTTTCTTCTTTTCTCTTTCTTTCTCTTCCTTCATTTTCTTAAAAAACAGAAATAGAGGTCGGTAGGCCCCAGGCTCCCCTCTTGTGGTCGGCCTCGACTTGTAACAGGTTAGGGCCGGCCTCGGCCTTGGCAACAGTTATATTTTGGGCATACATTGTGTTGAAATTACCTTTAATAATTTTTTCTCTTTATTCTCATCCAATTACCACTCTCCTCATTTCTCTATTATTTCAACTTACTTTCTTTTTATGACTCTCCTTTTCTCTTACTTCTCCTTCTCTCATGCAAGTTTTTCTTTTAAAAAATCTACATTTTGAGAAATTATTTCAAGAGTTTTTTAGTTCAACATGTGACAATAGAGATTTGAAATTCTGATCTTAATTGCAATATAATGTCTTAATCAGTTGAATTATTATACTCATGTTGACATTATTTGAGGAGCTAGCTGGTAAATTTTTTTTAGTTCAACAACACGTAGGAGTATGAGAGATTCAAATATTTAACCTTTTGGTCGAAGCTTGAATACCTTTAACCTTAATCAATTGAATGACTATGCTCCGATTGGCTAACGGGTGAATAGTTAACAATTACTAAAAGAGGATATATTTGAAACTAGATTTAATAGTTATTCAAAAGGGACTACGACATAAGAAAGAAAATGGTTAAAATACCATTTTAGTCCATATACTTTGAGTTTCATTCCATTTTAGTCCTTGTACTTTCAAATGTCCAATTTTAGTCTCTGTACTTTCAATAAAGTTTAAAATTGGTCCATATTGTTAACTTTTCTAAAAAAAATTAGTCTCTATTGACCTTCATTCTATAAATTTTTGAAAATATGTTCACATTATGTATTTTCATGCATGAAAATTATTATAATTATTTAACCAATTATGAAAAAAGAAATTAACTTCAAACTAACGGTAGGGACTGTTCACACGTAATTTCAAAAGAAAGAAATGAGACGCTTGTAATGAACTTGTATTTATATTAATTTGAATGTAGTGGAGTATGATCTCTAATTTGTTCTTCTGATTTTTTCTCTCTCTCAAGTATAATTCATCTGAGGGGCTTTGCAGCTTATTCCAGGACATGGATTTGATTCGAGGGTGTCGCAGCTTGTTCTCGAAAGTGAGTTTGTCTCGAGGGCTTTGCAGCTTGTTCTCAATCTTCAAAGTCTTCTAGTCTTCTATCTCATGAACAAATGTTTCGAAGGATTTGTCGCTTGTTCTCGAATGTAGACTTGTCTCAGGGGCTTTGCAACTTGTTCTCGAATGTAGATTTGTCTTGAGGGCTTTGTAGCTTGTTCTCGAGGTTGAAGCTTCGATCAATCTTTAGGGTCTTGAAGAGTCTTTGATCTTCAAGAAATGTCCAGTGTCACAGTAGTAGCTCTCCAACCATGCAGCGCCATAATTTTACGCGAGATCATGGCCAAGCTTAAAGGGAACTCAAGCCCCAATATACTTTCTCACAACCCTTTGTGGCTTCGTCGGACCTTAGGCGAGGTTATTCATCCTCAACCAAGCTTCATTTCATATGCAGTGGAATTCAACTTGACCATACACGTCGCATGTATGTGTATTTTCTCTCAAACAAGACTCTAGCCGACTTTCCTCTATTCTAGACCAAGTCCCAAGGCTCAACCTTGCCTCTACACTAGGCCAAGGTCATTAGAACACTTAGTCGCTTCTCATTTCGCTTGTGCCTCAACTTGACATTCATGCCCACTGTTCTTGGTGTGTTAGATGATGCATCGTCCTCCTCAGTCGCATCATGGTACTTGTCTTCTCTTGGCCCTCACATGGCTCGACGGGCGACACTCGTGTGCCACCTTTGTATCTGTCTGCTTTTGTGAGGGTCACAACCTACTATTTTCTTAGTATGGTTGTGACATTCAGCATCTAAGAACTTCAGTGAGTGTTTGACACTTAAGGACTTTAGGGGGTGTTTAGCACCTAAGGACCTTAAGGATTCTATCTGAATTCTCTAGAGAGCTTAATTTCTAAACTCCTCAAATGAAAGAGAGCTCTTCTATCTATAAAGCTTTCCATGGGTATGTGAGCTTGGGCCATAATGGCTTTTTGGGCCCAACCATTGAACTTGGACTTTATTGATTTTGGGCCTAACTATTTAAATTTAAGTTTTATCTAACTTTGACCCAAAATCTATGTAACCAATTTGACCAAATTAAGTTTAATTATTTGGTCAAATAGTTATAATGAAGACACGTGGCATTCTAATTTTAGAATTTTAGAATTTTTGTTTTTAAATTAAATTTGGGACACCTGTAAATTTATAATTAACCCAAAATTTAATCATTTGTAATTTTGTAATTAATTTGGTATAATGACATGACAATTGGAGATTGACCAAAATTTTTTAATCAACAAAGACTAATTTTAAATTAGAGATTAAAATTAGACATTTAAAAGTATATGAATTAAAATAGAATAAAATCAAAAGTACATAAATCAAAATTGTATTTTTAACAAACAAAATTCAAATTCATACGGCAGCACAGAAACCACGATTTTCACCAATCATGATGAATGACTAAGCTTTGCGTGGATTCACAGAAGAACGACAGTCACGTGGGCCCTTTCATAGTTCAGTGGTAAAGTGGCGTGGGGTGCCAGGCTGGCAAATGATTATTTATTATTATTTTTTTGGTAGGGATCAATCAATCAACGTTATTTTCTCGTGGATTAAGAAAAAATGGACTTTCAAAATGAAATTCCAAATGCAAATTGAAAACAGAGAATATTTGTTTTTGGTAAAGTTTCTATTTGTCGTTTCTTTTTAGTTCTCAAAAGTGTATACAAAATTCAGAAATAAAAAAAAAAAAAAAAATTCTTGTTTTCGTTAGTTTTTCGAAAACATAAATAAAATTATTGTTATTATTATTAGTTTTTTGAGTTCCACGTAATGTGGATAGGAGAATTTGAATCTCTAAATACTTATAAAATGCATACTAAGTTACCAAACAAAAATTGGTTTCTTATTTTTCAAAAAAAAAAAATGAGGAACAATTACGAAAAATGAAACAAAAAACTTATTATAAGAATATTGTAGTTTTCATTAGCTAATGTAAATGCTGAAAATGATCACAAAAGTTTTTGAAGGGTGGACAACATGGAAATTATTACATTTGGTAACCATTTAGTTTTTTGTTTTTGAAAATTGTGCTTGTTTTCTCACAATTTCTTTACAATGATTTTTTATCTTTTCTTGAGAAAACATTTGAATTCTTATCCAAATTCCAAAAACAAAAACAAGTTTTTTAAAAACTACATACTTTTTATAGTTTTCAGAACTTGGCTTGACTTTTAAAAACAATAGTAAAAAAGTAAATAACTAAACAAAAAATTTCATAAGTGGAAGTAGTGTTTATAATCTTAATTTTCAAAAATAAAAAACTAAGCCTCTGTTTGATAACCATTTGGTTTTTGATTTTTTGTTTTTGAAAATTGTGCTTGTTTTTTCATTATTTCTCTACAATGAGTTTTATCTTTTTTAAGAGAATATTTGAATCCTTTGACAAATTCTAAAATAAAAAATAAGTTTTTGAAATTAACTATTTTTTTTAGTTTTCAAAACTTGGCTTGATTTTTGAAAACAGATATAAAATTAAAAGTAGATAACAAAATAAGAAAAATCATAGGTGGAAGTAGTATTTATAGGTTTAATTCTCAAAAATTAAAAGTTGAATAGTGAGTAAATGGAGCCTAAATGGTTATTTAGAAAAAAAAAAAACCAAATGATTACTAACCCACCCTACAATATTCTTTTGGTAAAAAACACAAATCGTCAAAGCTGGTACTTGCTACAATTTCGGCCATTTGGGGACAAAATGGAAATTTTAAAAAACTTGTTTGCTTCTTTAATTGCCAAGTTCCCATTTTGTCCACACGTAGCTACAGCTATCCATGAATCATCTTTAATTCTATCTCATCAACTTTTTTAATTTAAATCTTTTTTCAGTTAACACTAAGTGGAGTAATAGTTTGAACTTTTAATATTTTGATCAAAAATATAATAATGTGTCCAGTTTAACATCATATTTTAAATTTAATGTGTTACTTCTACTTTCTTGTTTAATTTAATAAATTTATTTATTTTCTTACCCCTTTCTGTATTAAATTGAATTAAAATTTTGTTTGATATAAAATTTTATCAATGGTTTTTCTTAATAATTTCTTCAAAAAAAAATTAGAGAACAAAATATAATTTATAATTTAAATCATATGAAATTTTAAAGAATTATCTTAAAGAAACATGATTTGAAATAAAATATAAACATAATATCACTCATAATAGAAATATAATGCATATTTCGGTTAATATAAATTTCAACCATTTTTTTTACAATATGTGGGGTAGGAGGATTTGAATCTCTAACCTCTTGATGGAGGGTATATATTTTATGCAAATTACAGTTGAGCTATGTTGTCTTTGGCATGAATTTCAACCATTTAGAATTAATATGCAAAAGTGTTCATAGCTATGTTAGAAATACTCGCAGGTGTCCTCAGTCTCTAGCTTAATTTGAGTAGTAAATAGGTCGGTTGTCACGTCGGTTAATCAGGTAGAATTGCTTAATTATGTGTACATGGTAGGTTAATCAGGTCCCATGTGTTGATTAATTTCGATTGGCCAATCTTAATTAATTTGCACGTTCTGACCTATCCCAAGAGCTTAATGTTTCTAATTAGATAGCATGCTAGATAATTAGTTGAATAACCGATTTAGGCGTACGTTGGAATTTTGGTTCCTTAGGGGAGGCTCCTATGGGGTCCCGACGAGTTCGGTCAACCTTAAATATATGGAAACTGCCTGATTGGTTGAATATCTATGATCAAAGTTGCATTTAATCCCTAATTACCTCGAATCGGTGTGTGGTTAGATCATTCGCATTTATTTTTACCGCTCTCTGTTTAGTCCTTCTGTCTCTATTTTATGCTTAATTCCCCCCCTAATCTGTATCGGTTCGTGTGATTAAGACAACCAATTAATTGAAATCAATTTATTAGGTTCCCTGTGGTTCAACCCGGTCCACTATTAATTACTACAAGTAATTAATTTTAGATTGATATTATAAATTGTATTTGATTGAGCCTTCAACAAGCTCGCTTCAGTCTATAAAGTCCCCTCGTTAGTTCATAGTAACACTAAAATGATCAATTTAGTTGACAGAAAAATTTGAAATGTTCAAATTAAAGTTTAATATATACTGGATATATTAAATAAGGAAAAATATAGGGTAATTGTAATGGGTAGCAAATTAGAGCTTGTTATTAGCAAATATAGCAACTTTTAAAAAGATTTGCAAATATGGCAAATCTTTTAAATAAAATTTCATTATTCCCTTTTTACCCTTGATTGTTGTGGATGGGAGTGAAAAATGGCCATCAAAAGAAGTGAAGGCCAAGAAGCAACCAAAAGGATGTTTAATTTTAATTTTTAAATGCCTCCAAACACTTTCACGGGGGACTTTTTTTCCCCCTTTTTTTCCATTCTCTTTTAAGCTAAATTGAGCAAAAATGGTTTTTAACATTTTGTTTTCATTTTCTCGTTGAGTTCCTTGTAGTAGTTCTTATTTTTTGTTTGCTAAGCTCATTTTATAGTATGTATCACTTAGATATAGTGTTGGTTCTGATCTTTTGAATGTATATTCTTCAACAATAAATTGATATTCCTCTCTGATATCAGAGAGGAAAAACAATCTATCATTAATAGATTGATATTTCTCCCTAATATCAATCTATCACTGATAGACTAATATTCCTCTCTGATATCAGTTTATCACTGATAGACTCCAATCACATTGAAGTCTATCATTGATAGACTGATATTTCTCTATATTATAGGAGTAATATCATTCTAGTAGTGATGGACTTTAATATGAGATTGAAGTCTTATTGATATCAGTATCATTAACTTACTTTTTTTTTTTGTTTTTTTGCAGTAATTTGAAATTATGATTAAGCTTTCTATGAGAATTATAAGACTACTGAAGTTTTGGTTGATGAAATGATGGTTTTTTAGACTTTTTGGGGTTTAATATTGAAGCAATTAAACATCAAACAAAACTAAATAGAAGATTACATTTACTATGATTACTTCATCGATGATAGAAGCCAATCACAGATAGACTTCGTTCACAACATATTGTTTATCTCTTGTATAAGTCTATCAGTGATAACAGTGTATCACTTCTATCACTGATAGACTACATTTGTTGTTATTTGAGTCTATCAACGATAGACTTCTGTCACTGATAAACTTCAATCACATCGCATGTAGTCTATCGATGATAGATTGCTATCAACTATCATTGATAGATTTCATTCACAATATATAACAAGTCTATCTGTGATAGCAGTCTATCACTTCTATCACTGATAGACTACACATGTTGTGATTGAAGTCTATCAATAATAGACTTCTATCACTGATAGACTTCAATCACAGTGATAGACTTCAATCATAATGCATGTAGTCTATCAATGATATACTGCTATCACTCATAATGGTAGTCTATCAACTAAACATCAATGATGCACCATTTTAATGTGATTAATCAACAACCAAACAAAGAAAAAACATAATCCAACCAAACAGGAAACCAAACATATTAGAAGAAGCATAATACAAAGAAAAAAAATAGCAAACTAAACCAATTAAACAATTTGGCTGCATCTAAACATCAAACAATACCAAATAGAAGATTAAATATGAAAGGACTTAAGTTCATATGAAAGAAGTATATCACTATGGAGTTTATAAATGCAAGGAGTCTATCAGTGATAGCTTACAATTAGTAATAAACTTCTATTGATTATTTTGAAATCAATAAGTGATAGTCATTGATAGACTTTAAATAATTGAAGTCTATCAATGATGTACTTCTATCACTGATAGACTACCAGTGATAGGAGCCTATCACTAATAGACTATGTCAGTGATAAAAGTCTATCACTAAGGGGTTTTTAGTCTTTTGACGCAAGCTTGATTTAATTTTTTCCATATTTGCAAATAGTTTTAAATTTTGCTATTTTTGCTATTTTTTTGGCCGGCTTTGCTATCTGTGCAAGTATCCCGAAAATATATTTATTTTAGTGTATTATATATAGTAAAGAGAATAATATATTAATGTATTAGATACTATAAAGGAAACAATATAAATGAAATTTAAATGTGATTCAAATAGATAAATATATATTGTAGGAGATTTGAATGAGATTAAAAAATGTTCAATATTTTTTAATATAATGATATTAAAATATATTATTTGATTTTATAGCAAAATTCTACCATAAGTCCTTATATATAGGACCTTTGGGTTGAGTTAAAAAAAGAGATTTTCCCTATATATAATTCTCTACGAATTTTTCCTCTGGATTTTCTTTCAAAGGATTCCCACAAACCTTGGTCATGTGTTCAAGTCTTAGAAAGGAAGATCTTGTGGAGATTCGAGATTCGGTGAAACACGCAGAGATTCACTGGAATTCCAAAAGTAAAGACCTACCAAAAGTTCTCTATATTTTACCAATGTAAGTTTGCTTGACTTATATTTTTTGTTTAATTCTAAATAAATTCAAAGATGATCCAAAATTTGATTTCTAAATTGTTTTAAAACCATGTATTCCGTTGTAGAAATGTTGCTGCAGCATCATGTGTTTGTCATGTAGTTTGGTTGAGAAATTTGTTTCAAGCAGTTGGAATTTTGCAAAAGAATGCAACTGTAATCTATGTGGATAATAAGTCAACAATTGCTCTAGCCAAGAATCCAGTGTTCCATGATCGAAGTAAGCACATTGATACAAGGTTTCATTTTATTAGAGATTACATTTCAAGAAAGGAGATTCGAGTTGAATGTGTGAAGACAGAAGATCAAATTGCAAATATCTTCACAAAGCCACTCAAGGTTGATATGTTTAACAAGTTAAGAACTTTACTTGGAGTTTTTAGAAAAACATGTTTAAGGGAGGATGTTGAAAGTTAAACAAGTTTTAAAACTATGTTATACATATTCATATGAGTTAGTAGTAGTTAATTAAGTATGTTTTTGTATTTTAATTGGTTGTTTTGAATGAGTTAGTATGAGAGTTATTGGAATGTCGACAAGCACCCAAGGAAGCATGCAGACCTCTTATGGCAGGACCTCACTTGTGACTCTTTTATGAGTCATTGGAATGAGAGAAACAATAGAATTTTTAAGAACTGCATTAGAGACATATCCAAGATAAAGGAAGACATCTGTATTCTCGTTGCCTTATAATCTTCAAGATCTAAACTGTTCGCTAATTATAATGTCTCTACGATTTCTCTCTTAACTTGAATTCTTTCCTCTTGTAGTTATCTGCTTGTATGTTTCTCACATACCATCAATAAAGCATCCTCTTTCTAAAAAAAACTAAAATGCAGCAAACACTAACTAATAAGAGATCTCTTTTTAGCACAGTTAACAACAAACTTTAGTAAAGCCACAACGATTTCAAACTAATTAATTATCGATGACGTTGAAACATTATAGAATCAAGAGTGGAAAATTTGTAATGAAAATTAGCCGACATGGAAAACAGTACATGGTTGAATGAAAAGAAGAAAAGAAAATTGTAGAAGGTGGGACATAATAGAGGAAAAATTAATTAAAAAAAAAGTTCCCAAGATTTGCAAGTTTCAAATCTCCATACATGTCCGCCCTCTGTCTCCTTTTGCTTTTTTTTTTTTTTTTTACCACACAAACAGAATAGTATATCCCTTTTTCTCTCTCTCTCTCTCATGTGAACATAAAATGATCATATAAATTTAAAAGTTTGAGAGCATTTCAGATCGGAGAGGAGAAAGAGGCCCCCAGAACAAAAAGAAAGAAAATATGGGTTTGGTTGAAGAATACTTGCCAGCAATGGCGATGTTAGGAATTCAAGTAATTTACGCCGTCGTGACTCTCATCTCCCGAGCTGCCCTCTTGGAGGGCATGAGTCCTAGAGTGTTCATTGTTTATAGGCAAGCCATTGCCACTCTCTTTATTGGACCCATTGCTTATTTTTTCAGGTTAATTCATTCTTCATTCTCAAAACTTTCTTTTTTTATTATTTTTTTTATTTTTGGTCTTGTTGTTTGTATATGTGTTTTTGTTTCTCTGTCTTACGTTTTGGGGATGGCAGGTCGAAATCCATGAAGTTATCTTTGGACTTGAGGAGCTTTTACTTGATCTTCCTTGCTGGTCTTATTGGGTACGATTTAGAAATCTCTTCAGAGTCTCGTCTTTTTTTTTTTTTTCCTTAGACTAAATATAGCTAATGGC
This sequence comes from Trichosanthes truncata, assembly GCA_033996785.1. NCBI lineage: Eukaryota > Viridiplantae > Streptophyta > Magnoliopsida > Cucurbitales > Cucurbitaceae > Trichosanthes > Trichosanthes truncata. Next base: position 35,625,194 of record JAWPNB010000004.1, on the reverse strand, counting down.
CTTTACTTACTCGATTTCATTCAATTCTTAATCTTTCGATATTCTCTCAAGTTTGTGCATTCTTGAAATTTTTTTTTATATATTTCGTTTTCTTCCTTATTCAGAGATTTTTAGAACATATTATAAACGAAATCGAGAATTATCTGAACTATTTTATTTGTTTCGTCTTCTTCCTTATTCTTCTCCTTAGTCTAATTTTTGGGGCTTGAACAGTACAACGATGAACCTCAATTTTTTCTTTGAGGGACTTTTCTTAGCCAGCTCGTCATTAGCAACCGCGATGGAGAATCTGATTCCAGCAGTGACCTTTGTGATAGCAGCAATTGTCGGGTAAGTTGGTAGTGAGAATTATGTATATTATAGTGTAGTTAAGCTTAAGCTTTTGAGTTTAGTGATGATTTAAGCGGAAATTTGCAGAATGGAGAGCGTGAAGATGGGGAACTTGAGGAGCATGGCAAAGATAGGAGGGACAGTGGTTTGTGTGAGTGGGGCTATGTGCATGGCCCTTATGAGGGGTCCAAAGCTACTGAATAATGCCAGACAAGGTTTTGGTGTGAAATCTGCAATATTTGGTTTGGAAAGTGGAAGTGATCAGGCTTGGTTATTGGGTTCCTTGAGTCTCTTTGGGAGCTGTTGTTGCTGGTCAATTTGGTTGATTTTGCAGGTATATTTTCATTCTTTCGTATTAATAATAATAAATTAACAATCTTGGTTTTAAGGGGTTTGTTAATTTATTTTGATTTTTGAACAAATGAGATTGTTTTTGCAAAGTTAAAAAAAAGTACAGTTTTGATATCCGAGATTGAGAATAGGTTTCTATTTAGGTCTTACAAACAGACAATTTAAGCTCTATTTGATACCATTTGATTTTTAGCTTTTGAAAATTAAGCCTACAAACACTATTTCCTCTGTGAGTTCTTTATTTTATTATCTACTTTTTAAACATGTTTTCAAAATTTAAGTCAAATTTTGAAAATTAAAACAGTAGTTTTTAAAATTTTATTTTTGTTTTTGGAATTTGGCTATGAACTCCATGTTTCCTTAAGATAGGTGAAAACCATAGTAAAAAAATGATAAGAAAATAGGCACAATTTTCCAAAACAAAAAACAAAAAATGAAATCATTATCAAATAGGACCTTAGTAGCTAACGTTTAGGAAATAGTTTTAAAACATCATAAGAAAAAGTTTCTATACTACGGTAGTATGGGTATTATACTCATTAATTAGTTGTCACCTGAGCATACTTTGATAATGATGTAGAGTCTACAAACATTAAATAATTATTTATGAAAGGAAAATCACTAGTGTGAACACGAAGAGTAGATACTATAAGCGTAGTAGAAATTTTCCCAACCTAGACCGTTATTGACTGGATTCGTTGAGTTGAAAATTATTTTAATTTTTTTTTAGCTTATGTGGCATTTTCCTCTCTGTTTTCCTACCCTCCTTCCTCCTTTTTTCATTCTTCTCCAATAAGCTGGCCATCTCATTCTTCTCTAATGAGATGGCCATGGCCCCTCTACCCTCCTTCTTCCTCCTTTCCTCCGCCGTCGAGATCCGCGGTTCTGGCGGCGGTCCAAAACCTCCCTTCTAGTGGCTCCTTGTTTCCCTTTAGGCACTTGCCCTTCCGGCCGAGTCTTCTTCTGGTCCTACATCTATTATTTGTGAAGATCAGCAGGCCATTGGATTGCGAAGTTCTTGTTCCCTTTTGTGGTGAATCGTCCATTCGTTCTGTTGGGTTGCAATTTGGCCTGCCAACCATGTGGCCATTTTGATGGTCACTTTATGGAAAGGTGGATGCAAAAGCATTGGGGCGGGCTTGGGGTTTCAATTCTGTGCTCTGCTCAATGGAGCCATTTTGCATATGTTCTTAAACTTCTATCTCAAAATTCCTCTGGGGAAGACGCAGCATTTTGTGAAGATCATCAAGCACAAGTTTGTTAAAATAATTTTTCAACTGGTTAACTGAGTACCTTTGAATTTTAGGGACCAAATAGAAATATGTTTGGGTTATGTGAGTTAGCTTTTTATTTTTTTCCCCCTTTTTATAATTTTTTCTTTTGCTAGTGACCTATTTTTGAACTTCTCTTTCATAATTTTGAAATCAAGGTTTTGTAAATATTTGAATTGTCTTCAAAACAATTTTTTTTTTTAATGTTTTTTAGAGCAAAAATTTAGTGAATAACATGTTTGACAGGTTGTTTTTTAAAAGGTTTTTTAGAAGGTTTAGAACAGTTGATGGTTGTATGATTAATAGCTTGAATATGCGTGATGAGACTAATATTTACATGTTGACAATTCTTAAAATCAGTTTTGCTAATTAAAGCAAACTCTAATCACCATGCTCTTAAAAGCTATTTGTTGTCAATAAGTTAAAAAAGTACTTTCTTTTGAGTTTTTTAAATTTTGAGTACAATTTAAACATGAAATAGATTACAAATAAAGAAATTGTTGTTTATTAAAGAACAAAAGGTTGAAAAAGAAACAATCCCATTATGAAACAGGTACCAGCAATAGCAAGCTATCCTGACAAGCTATCCTTATCAGCATGGACGTGTTTCTTTTCCTTGATACAATTACTCATTTTCACTCTATCAGTAGAGGAAACCAATCTAGAAACATGGAAAATACACTCAAGTATTGAAGTTATTTGTTACCTCTTCTCAGTAAGTAATTTTGATTTTTTTTTTTTTTTTTTGCTTTTGCCATTTTTCCAATTTTAAAGTTAAAGGATTTTGGTAAATTTTTTAGAATGAAATTAAGTTCTCATTGTGTTTGGTTCTTAGGGAATTTTTGGCTCAGGTGTGGCCTACTTTCTTCAAGCTTGGGGTATTTCAAAAAGGGGCCCTGTCTACTCTGCAGTGTTCAACCCTTTTTGCACCATTATTACAACTATTTTGGCAGCTATATTTCTTAATGAAGAGATTTATACCGGAAGGTAAAATTATTTATGCGTCATTTTAGATGCCCTTTTTAAAAAAAATCATTTAAAACATCATGAATCCACAAATTATTTTGGCATTTTTCTCTTGACCCAAAGGTGGAAATTTCACGACTTGATTGAAAAAGAGCACCTAGGTCTGGTGCTGCTAACTTTACAACCACAGAAAAAAAAATTATTTTCTTTTTTATAAAAATATGTGGTTATAAATTGGCAACACAAGACTCAGGCTGCACCCAAAATTTTTTCATGAAAAATATTTTTTTTGTTGGGTTAAGTTTCAAGATGGGGAATGAGAAAGATATTTCTCGTCGAAACCCCAACCCCAATTCGAAAGCAAACATTTGTTTTGATGGTAAATTTTGGAGATGAGAATTGACGAAAGTATTTTTGACCCGACTCCCAACCTTAACCTCAACTTTGTTTCTATCCCCTCACATACACCATGATGTCAAAAATTTTAAAAGATTCATGATATATATTTTTTCTTTGCATCCCATTCTTAGTCTTTATATTAAAAATGACAAATTTCTATATATAAAAAAAAAAAAAATTATGGGTGAAGATTCCTCTTTTATTCATAAGTTTTTTGAATAATTTTTCAGCTTGTTCGGGGGCGCGATTGTAATTATTGGATTGTACATTGTTCTTTGGGGAAAAGCAAATGATTATGTGAAAGAAGAAGACACAGAGAAGAGTAGTGTTGAAAAACAAGAAGAGGATTGTGAATCAGCTTCAGGTGAGACAAATAGCTATAATATTGATTTGGAGGAACCCCTTTTGTCTAAAGGATGTATATATACATCATATTGACAACTAGGCAAAGGAATTTGTTTGTGTACTCCACGTGGCATTTATGGTCCACTTGTCCTCTAGAAAAAAAAAAGGAAAAAAAGAAGTGAAAGATGTATTTTATATTTTTTTTATTCTTGAACCTTTTTGTTTTCTATTTTTCTTTTTTCTTTTTAGTTTTTGGGAGTTTTAAGCTTAAATAAGTTAAGTGCTTTTTGTATTTGATTAACCTCCATTTGTGTATGTTGTTAGAATTAAACAAAAAGAAAAAAGAAAAAAGAATAAAGAATAAGAAAAGGAATAAGAATAACGACATTTTGGGTATATTTGTGTTCAAATGACCTTCGATTGGAAATGTCAAAATGGCCTTCTATTACAAATGTGATCAAAGTCCCAAATATTTGCTAGAAAAAAGAGAAGATTATAGATACATAAATGAAGGACATCCTCTTCATTGGAATGAGACAATTTGGGTGATACCAAAAATAAGGCCATGAGGGCTTATGTCCAAAGTAAACAATATCATACCGTTCTAGAGATATGTGTAGGGAGAGTTCGTTGTCTCCAAAAATTGATATAAGAGTCATGCCCCAAATTTAGTCATGTTAATATGATCCTCAGGTGCCAAGCAAAAAGGTAGTGTAAGCCTCAATGACTGGTCATGTGGAGATTGTGGTTAAGCTCTATCGGACAGATGGTAAACTTTGGAGAAAAGGAGTTGGCTTCAATAAGAGTGGACGAATAGATGACTATTTGAGAGGAGGCTTGGTGGTCCTTTGTTCATTGGGAGGATTATTGGGAATGTGATCAAAGTCCCACATTGAAAAGAAAAGGGAAATATCGTGGGTAAATATAAGTGAGAGTTAGACAACATTTTCATTGGTATGAGATGTTTTGGGTGAAACCAAAAGCAAAGCCACAAGGGCTTATGTCCAAAATGAACAATCTGAATTGCATGAATTTAGATTCCTGAGTTTATAAAATAAAATTTTGGTTCAACCCAAACTGCACCATTCATAGTTTATATATATATATATATATATATATATATATATATATATGGGCAACTCGAACTGCACCAGATTTAGTGTTCATGTCTATTTGATCTTTGAGGTTTTAAAAGCTACACATTTAGTTAAAACATGTTAACTCATTTAAAATTAGTAATCTAAAAGAAAAAGATATGTAATCTAAAGCAAATAGTATAAAATTAGTAAAACTATCCAACTAATTATTTAAAATTGGTCACTCAAAACTATCCAATTCATTTAAAATTGGTCACTCTCTCGTTCGTCAGCAACACAATGTCTCCCATTCATTGTCGTTCGCCAACAACAACATCGCCATCTAGTTTAGCCTAGTCGTCTCAATGGGAACATCTTCGTCGTCATTGCCTCTCTGTTTTGTAGTTTCATTCTTTCGAATTGTTTATTCTTCTAAAATCAATCAATTTCCAGCCCTAAAATACATACTCTCTGATTGCGAAGGAAAATTGAAGATCTTTGAAGCGGTGGCTTTAAACACCTCCTCTGGCCAACGTCTTAAAAATGCCAATAGCCTCAACCTAAATGACTTGATCCACCTAACCCGAAAATAGGAGGGTTGGGTTAGGTTGCTCACTATAATCAGTTTGGTCGAAAAAATACCCCTAACTCGACCCAATCTAACCAATGTACACCCCTAATTATCGTCTTCTCAAATTAGAGTAAATAAATCAAATTAAACCAAATTCAAAAGTATATAAAAATTTAGGTTAAAATATCAAAAATACCCCTAAACTATGAGGTTGGTTTCAATTATACCTTGAACTTTGAAAAGTTTCATTTTAACCTTTGAACTTTGAAGTTTGTTTCAAAACAATCATTGAAGGTTTTTTTTCGTTAAATTCATAAACGAAAAATGATGTTTTTACATTTATATTGTTGCTTATGTGAACATATTTTAACATATACGTTGAAAAATAAATCAAAACATATGCAAATTTCAAAGTTCAAGGGTTAAAATGAAACTTTTCAAAGTTCGAGGTACAATTGAAACCAACCCTATAGTTCAGGGGTATTTTTGATAATTTAACCAAAAATTTAAACTAAGAAAATAAAATAATATAAAGCTATAAAAATTAAAAATTCCTAGATGTTCAATTTCACCTTATTTATATATAAAATCATGTCAATTAATTTTGAATTATTCTCCAAGTACTCTAATTGATCTATCTTTTTTCGAATAATCCGGTCTAAAATTCCAATTTTGATTCCAATATCTCTATTTAGAACTGAAAATTAGAAATTGATATAGATCAAATTCTTTATTTGCTTAGTAATTAAAAATTGATTAAGATCAACTTCTTTATTATAGTAAGATTTTGGAATCCACATTATCCATCTGCTAACAAGTTAACAATAAAATAACGATGAGAATCAAAATTCTTCAAGATTTAGGGACCAAAATATATATTTTTGAAATTTCAAGAACCAAAATGAAATAAACTTATACGTAGACCCAAGTGTAGGGATTGAAAAGACATTTTGAAATTGTAGAGACCAAAATTAAATATTTCTAAAAGTTGAAAGATGAAGAAAAATGTAAACCATAGTTTTCTTTTTTGTAAGTTTATTTTAAAGAAATTATCTTTCTATTTATATATAGGTATCATATTAGTTACATATATGTAATGTTAATATAACATACACATGGGCCTAATTAAATTTTAATTCTTTGCTTCATAATCTAGGTTGATAACAATGAATCTGAAATGAAATAATTGAAAGAACACTAATTTTCTTTTACCATTTTAAAGTAATATTTGACAATGTGAACGTTGAGAAATGATTTGAGTTCAATTCTGTAGATAATCTTTCTTTTATCATGTGATTTCTCTTCAACTTTGTGAAATTAATGTGAAAAGAAAAAAAAAAGGGTATCAACTAGAGTCTAAAATAATGAGTTAAAAGAATAATATTACTAACAATCAAGGTTTAAAATGTCGATGTCAATGAAAATGTTGAAGTCTCAATTTTATGGAAATGTCGATGGAAATATCGATAAAATGTCGATGTTGATGGATATTTTTGAAAAAAATTTAAAAACAAAAAATTCAAAAAAAAATATTTACATTAATAAATAAACATTTTACACTTTTTAAATGAGTTAAAATACTAGTTACAATATTATATTCATGTTAAGTTATATTTTCTTGCTATTTCTTTTAATATTTCATCAATTATGTACGGTATAATGAAAATGTCGATTCCTCCTTTATGTCAATGTCGAATTCATGAACATGTAGAAATATCGATGGAAATGTCAACATGTCGATGGACATTTAATACCGTGCTAACAATAACAAGAAGGACGAGATAAAAGAGTGTCATAATAATAGTTATAGAGTGACATGATGGATCGGCGACAGCCATTGCATGACTTTACTTGCGAACAAAGCAAGTGGGTGAACAACGTGACTTTCATTGAGGTTGTTTTGAAATAATCATTGGTTTTTGGGACCTATTAGAACACTTTTCTAGAATTGTTTTGAATAATGGTAATTGATTTGGACATTCTTATCATTACTAAAACTTACTTTTTCAATAATATCTATATGTGTATGTATACACATACATACATACACTTTTTTCGTATATATAATATTTATATTTGAAAAAGTATGTTTTAGTTCTATGCATGTCCTTGGTTTTTTAAATGTGTATTATAATATAATGCAGATATGTTCTTTTTTCTTTCAACGATAAGTGTAGTAAAAAGATTCGAACTTCTAACCTCTTTGGTCGAGAATATATATCTTAACCAATTGAACTATGTTTAGGTTGGCTAATGCATATGTATTTCATCCATGTCATGATCAACACTTTAGTTTTGACTTTTTGTTTGTTGTAACAAAATTGTGTGTTCATGATATGTTTCATTTATTTTTTAAGTTAGTTTGTAGTCTTTATGTTAAGTCCTTACGAAATTTACTAAGGCTAACAAGAAAAATGGCCGAAATTAAATAGGCGTTCTAAAAAATGTCTTTTTTTTTTCTCCTTGAAAAATGGCCAAACTTTTTTCTTCCATTTTTAAATAGAATTATTAAAGGTCGAAAATGCCCTCTAACGAAGATATGAATCAAAGATACTACAATTATCCTATTATTTATTCAAATCTAAAATTCAAAATCACAACAACCGTATCTTCTACAGAATATCTTAAATCAAAAACTTGTATTTTAAAATAAAAAATACATAATATTTAAAATCCTAACTAAATAATGAATTAACTTAACTAGAAAGATAATTTGATGGGCATTTTAAGATGGATAAACAACAAATTATGAATAAATTGAATTTGACCTAAAAAATCTAAGTAGGCTTATGGAAACATAGAGAACTTAAACACAAATAATACTCGGTATTCATAGACAATAGAAACCATCCACTGAATTAAAGTTGCATAGAAAATCAAACCACAGCAAATCAAATCATAGACGGTAAAAAATAAGATACAGCTTAATTCAAACAAAAAGAATGGTATCTAATTGATTAATCAACATTAACTAGCATAATTTGCTACAAGATTTATAAATACCAAATTACTTAAAAAATAGAAGATTGAAATCATGAATTACGAAGTAATTAAAATAAATCTCAAATTCAAATCAAAAGATAATTTCGAATACAATGTATTTCCCTCAATGCTTTCTGTTGTGGCAAATTTTGGACAGGAGAATATCACCTGACCTCCACGTGACAGCCACGGTGAATTTGTAATTTGGGGAAAAGATGTGACCTACAAAAGAGAAAAAGTTAGGCACTGATGTGACATTTGCCACACTAGCTCCGATGCTTAAGTTAGCTAGGAGAATTTGAGTGTAACAATAAACTAGAGTTTAGAGAATGAGGGTTAAGTTGAACTCCCTTTCTTTGAGTCATAATGATGTATTTATAGGACCTTTGTTTTCCATATTCCTTTTTAGATAAGGATATAAAAGGTTCCCCCTTCTATTTAGGAATTGGATTTGAAAAGGTTAATCTTATATTGCAAGATTCCCTTGTAATTCGGATTTACCTTTTAGTCCAATTTTACCCACAACATTAGCCCCCATTCCCTAGTTAGGATTCAAGATTAGGAGGGTGTGGCGTAATTGCATGGAGCCTGACTTGGGAGTAGTCTATTAAGTTTTGGAGTCATTGTTGACATTTCGAGGTCTGCCTCGAATTCTCTCTAGTTATTGTTGTCTATCCTTGTGAGGATACTCAGTCTCCTAGAGTGTCAGTTTCTTCGTTTTATAGTAGAAATTTTAGGGTTCCATGACGCTTATCTTGCGTATTGGTTTCTCCGTTTTCTTATAGGAATTTTAGGGTTCCGTGACGCTTATCTTGCGTCTCAGATCATCCCTAGGATTTCCGTCGAACCCCGTAAGTCGATCTCTTCCTGGTGGGTAAGATTCTCATCTGGATGTGTGTTCGTCCACATCCTGGAGAAAATTTAGGGCTCCAAGGTTCTGCTTGGATCTCCTCAAGAGTGTCGTCCAACCCCGTAGGGAACATTTCGATCTTTCTTGGGGGCTAAAACTCTCCTCTAGATTCGCGATCTGTGCCGTTTTCCTAGAGAGAATATGTAAATTCGAGGGCGTCCTCAAATTTAAGTGGGATTGCCATCAAACCTCGTAGGGGCCCTGTAGGGACTATTCTGGACTTCCCGACCTCCCGTATGAGGGAATTTTGGCCATCTAGTAGCCTTTGTAGCTTTTTGTTTGCATAAGTGTATTTTTGAATAGGTGAAATCTGGAATGTTCCATCAATTATTTTGCATTCAAAATATAATTTTCATGAATATGATATTTTCTCATATCATATGAAATAACCCTCTAGTTTGAGAGTTAGACAATTCAATGCATATGAAATATTGATTTAGCTGAATGAAATATATTCAATCACTTATGTAAGGAAAATATGGAATTTTATGAAGTGGTTTGTTATTTGAATAACTTGTTATATCATGCAAGCAATTTCAAGACCTCTATAATTCCATGTAATAAATTTCTCTGTTGATACTTCATGACATTTTTAATAACTCATGATGTTCAATTCTTTATTAGAGCACAAAAACTATCATTTTGATGTTATCATGCTAATGACATTTAAATAATTAAAAAATGTAGAGAGCATGAGTAAAGTGCATGAATATGCTATAACATAGACAAAAGATCATAACAAAACAATTATGACATGCATAATTTAGTTATTGAATTTAAATATTGCAATATAAAGTTTTAAGTTTGAAGTAAACTTACCTGTGATTTTGCAACTTTGCAGAAACCTTCAAAGTTGATTCCTCCAAATTTGCTTTGTAGCTCGTTTTTCATATTTAATTGTTTAAACCTTCGATTTCCATATTTTGAAATCTTGAGGAGTTCCTGCTTTACAATTCTTTTGTTGATCAATCTTCTTCCATATTGAGTTTCTAAGATTGACCTTCTTGATTGAATTAAGGGGTGTCGATAATCTTGGCCTTGACCATTCTCCAGTTTTTATGCTTTAATTTGCTCAAATCATCTTCTTGGTTGAAATAGGGTTGTTGATAGCGTTGGCTCGATCTTGACCTTGTTGCTTTGGTGAGCCCCCAGTTTCTTTTCTTTCTTTATTTTGTCTTTTTCTTTTTATTTAATAGGGAGGTATATCCGCTTTTTCCTGGCTTTTGTGAAGCACCGTTGGATAGGGGATATTTGGAATGCTTCATCTTCAAAATTCTGCTCCAACTGTAATTATTCAACGATTTGCATCTACCTTCACTCAATTTCTTAAAATTGCATCATACGCATGGTAGTTTAAATAATCTCATCAAATTCATCCAAATGATTCTTAATTGATGAACTTCATGCCATACAAATCTTCAAATGTAAGCAGCTTTCTTAGAAAAAATCTTCAAGTTAAATCCGTAGCTTTGTTGGATAAGTCTCATCATCAAATTTAAGCAAAATTTCATTGCTTAGAAATTTTGTGAAATTGAATTTCATGTATCCTCATGTAAATGGGCTTTGAATTTGTAAAGCCCAATACAAATCAAACTCCTTGTGGAAGGTGTTCACCTGCTAAAATTCGTTAAGCACCGCCAGCTGCCAAATTCTCCACGAACATAGGTGCAACTTGCAACCAAACATTTGTCATTCCAGGAACTCCTTCACTGAAGTGCTCATCTCTGGAGGAGAGGAATCGTGTCGCTCGTGTATGAGAGATTATCATTTTCATGGGTTATCGTTGAGACAAAGCGGTGAAGTTAGCGTGCTACAAAGAGATCACTACTGGAGGTGGTGGATGACGTTCGCTGGCTTGTGGGTGAAGGATTTTTGTTGGGAACTAATCAGGAGCGTTGGGTATTGTCGCCAGAGTGCTGCACTGCCATCACATTGTCGAAGTCAAGTTACTGCTTGGGAAGCGTTGCGACGCCAACGACTAATGGAGAAAAATCCAAGGGGCGACTGTATGTTTACCCTTGAGAGAGGAGAGAGATCGAACTTAGGGTTCCTTTTCTTTTTTTTTTCTTTTTTTTTTAACTATGCCCCCATCTCTTCATTCTTTGTTCAAGACTTTTTACTCTTCATTGGATCTTGATTTTCTCAACTCATGTATGCAAGGTAGAGCACTCTCGTTTTCCATAGACGACGCCAACTGTTGTTGCCAAATTTTGGATAGGAGAATCTCACCTGACCTCCACGTGACAACCATGGTGAATTTGTAATTTGGGGGAAAGATGTGACCTGCAAAAGAGAAAAAGCTAGGCACTTATGTGACATTTGTCACACCAGCTCCGATGCTTAGGTTAGCTAGGAGAATTTGAGTGCAACAATAAACTAGAGTTTAGAGAATGAGGGTTAAGTTGAACTCCCTTTCTTTGAGTCATAATGACGTATTTGAAGGACCTTTGTTTTCCATATTCCTTTTTAGATAAGGATATAAAAGATTTTCCCTCTATTTAGGCATTGGATTTGAAAAAGTTAATCTTATATTGCAAGATTCCCTTGTAATTCGGGTTTACCTTTTAGTCCAATTTTACCCACAACACTTTCCAATGTCATAATGATGATGGGAAAGAAGAACGAGTACTAGATGATGATGGTAAGTTGTGATTAATAGAGAGTAAATAATGTCGATAACAAATGTTACCGAGTCGTGATCAATAAATCTTGTATCAAATTGTCCTAGTTATATTGATACGGACCGTATGGGCACAAATACATTGAAATAATTCGAACGTATTTAAAATTTTCATCAGAAAAATTGCCCCTTCCATCTTCCCCTTCCTTTTCCTCAGCCTTCCACCATAAGTTCTTAAAATCTACAACAATCACATCATATACATTAACTCTTTCATTGAAAACTGAGAGTATTCCTAAACACACATTAGTTACCTTGAAACTCCTTGTATCCATACAAGTATCATGTATTAAAAAATAGCTAAAATTTTCATCAGATTCATACTCGTACTAAAATCAGCTAAAATCTTTGTTAGGCATAGCCACACAAAATACCTTGTACTAAAAATAGCTTAGATCTTCATCTACTAAGTCATACAAATATATCTTCATCTACTAAGTCATGCAAATATCTTGTACTTAAAAAAATTACAAGCAATTCTCTTACGAGTGAAGTCCCTTGATGGATTGAGGAACTTAAAAATCTTGAGATTTTAGATATTTCTACCAATAACTTTTTTGATCAGGTACCAAGTTCAATAGACAATCTTCCACACTTTGAAGAATTTAAATGTATCCATGAACTATCTTGCTAGAACCTTACCAAAAATCCATTGCATATTGTGATAACCTCTCAAGTATTGATGTTGGCCATAATCATTTGCCTAACAATCTCCATTCATGGATTTTTAGGGTAACTATGTTAAGTGTTCTACTTTCTTCCTATAGACTGGGAGAAAACCTTCCATCTCCAACCTCTCAAGTTTTGCCACTCAAGCTCACCATCCTCTTCTGATCCTTCTTCATCAAGCACTCTGGTGACCAACTCCATGCTCCCTTCTCTAAAAGGATTTCCAAAAACAAAGGCTCCATTGAATTCGATGAATTGGTCCATGTGATTTTCTCAAATATGAATGACCACAGATCTCGTCAATCAAGAACAGTAACCATACCAAAATTACAATATTGTTCCCTTTATGAAGTTGTGTTTTTTAGAACATGCTTTTCATTTTATCTAAATATCGTAAAAATTATGTTATTTTTTTCACTAAACCAGTATTTTTGTGTAGAAAGATGCTCACATGGTGGTTTTCCTATTGCCTATCACCTGGATTCATCTTTACTCCTTGAGTTAGCCTTCCCAATTATTCTACTAGATTTCTGAATGATACCCTTGCATCTTCAAATAAATTTCTCTCAATATTTTCCAATGGCACAACGATGGAAAAGCATAACAAGTACTAGATGATGATGGTAAGCTGCGATTAATGGAGTGTAAATAATGTTGATAGCAAATGTTACTGAGTCGTGACCAATAGGCAACAAAAAAGCTTAATCATTTAACTAACGAGGAGTACAAAACGTGATAAATATATATACATACATACATACATACATACATACACACATACATACACACACAAATATGTATTTAAAACTTTAAAAGATAAAATCTAAAAATTTAAATAAACAAAAAGAAGTTAAGGTCTATCACATAAGATAACAAGATTTAGAATTTGAATTTAAAATTGAAATAGGAAGAGATTTTTTAATAGGATTGGGGTGTTTAGATACACCATCTATGTACTCAGTAAGTAGGCGCTTAACTCACACGTAGGGGCAAGATGGGAAAAACGAAAAGGGTTATGCATGCTCCACTCACGAATAGACATTTTTCAGCAATTTTTGTTTTTTGGTTATTTTTCAAGATCAATATCATTATTTGGCTATCCACTCCAATTCCCCAACTTACTATTTGTAGATTTGGAAATAGCACATCTGATCTAACGAGTGACTAACAATGCTAATTGAAAACGAAATGCCATTGTATGGTAATCACCACTAGTTTCAAGTTTTTAAGCAAATAGTTTATGGTATATTCATTTTTTTATACATATTTTTAACATTCATTTCGAGCATTTATGGATTTAAAGAAATCTAGTAGAGATTCAACAAGTAAATCAATATTCATTGGAGATGAAATTATAACATGTGGTAAATATCCATCACTAAACTGATAAGTTATGTATGTATATTAATTTTTCTCATATTCTTATCTATAAGATTACATGGGGTTCCATCATGGCCCCTCAAGATGGTGTCTCTTTGGGTTCATCATTCTTGAGTCGGATCTCAATTTTTGGACCGAATACTCATTTGGACTTTATGGGCTCTTATACCATATAAAATTACATGGAATTCCATCTCAAAACCAATTGGCAATGAGAGGAGTAGCCCATGTATTTTATAAATTGTAAGGTCACTCTTCATCTTTTCAATATAGGATCCTCAACATTACCACTCTACATATCACCTTTGATTTGAATATATCAATCTATTTCTTAAGATATACTAGTGTTACCGATAAAAGTTTGAAATATTCTAAATAAAAAAATTTATATCACAGTTATTCACTATTATTATTATTATTATTTTATTCCATCTCAAAGGTATTATGGAGTGGGAATTTAGAAACATCATAGGACAAAAATGAAAAATGGTATTTAGTTGAGAAATTAAATGGCATGTATTTTTTTTTTTACAAAATGGGATTCAATTAAATAATAATTTAGTTCTTAATATGATCAATACTTCCCTATTGACTATACAAAAACAAATTATCGTTGTTCACTATTAAATTTGTTTATTGATGTTAATTGTTTTGAAAAAACAGAAAAGAAAAAAGTACCTATTTTCTCTCTTTGTCCCTACATTTCTCTCTTTTTGTGGGTGGAAAGAAATTTCTGCTCCTTGGATCCCCGTAATATTGGAAAAAACAATGATATGGGAAGAAAATGATGGATGAAAGTGGACCATTCAATTTTGATGAGTTGTAAAGAAAAATGCCACATGGACTCCATGTCATTACCAATTGATACTTTTATCTAGACAAATTATTCAATGAGACCGCTACAATGTGGCTAGCTCTTTAAAACCGTCATGTGTAGATTTTAAAATTTGTCTATCCCTAATAACCACTAGATACAAAATTGAGGTTATTTTACAATTTCTCTCTCATATATTTAACGGTGCAAAACTACCAAGTTCATTGTGGCTCCCTCCCCAGATGATTTCTCCTTTATCCAAAATGCTCATCTTGCAAACTCTACTATAGCTCCTTTGTCTTCCCTAACTCTAAAACCACCAAGCTCCAATAATTACTTTTTTTTCCCTCTTTTAGTTTGAGGAAAATACATTATTTGATCCAAAAAATATATTCTATCTTTTAAAAAGTACATTTTTGGTTTCTAGAGTTTCGTTTTCATTGAAGTTTTAAAATTTTACATTTTTGTATATAAGATTTTAATAATGCTTGTTTTTACAGAGATAATATAACTGTTAAGAACCTTAATGAAAGGCTAACTCTAATGTTGATTGCATCCATTAAAAATTTAATTGTTTTAATGTCAATTTGACCATAGAGCAACTAGTTAAGGCATACAATTTTGACCAAAATTAGGTTAGAAGTTTAAATCTATCTATCCTATAATAATAATAATAATTGTAGCAAAAATATTTAGGTTTTTTTTTTTTGAATAATGAGAAGGAAAACATTAGAAAAAGCTCACATAAAATAGTTTTATATGAATTCGTTTTTTCTTCATAATATTCAAAGAATTTTCGAATGATGGAGTGGATATATTACTAATATTAGAAAAAGCCTATATATATATATATATATATTAAATTCAACGTCCTTATTTTGATATTCAATTTCAATTGTGTTATTAAATATGATTTTATTGAAAAAAAATTAATCTTGAAAATTTTAAGATGTCAAGAATGACATTAAAAATATAGTATATTTTAGAGACAAAATGATATATTTGTTTTTAATAATCTACATTATAAACATTTATTTTTTAAGTGAAAAAACCATATATATATATATTATCTTTAATTAAATATTATTTTAGTCTTTGAATTATTATAAATATATTTTATTATTTAAAAAAAATTATATAAGATTGAATAGAAATCTCAAATCACATTTTTTTCTTATTGGATAGCAAAGTCTTGCATGTAATTATTGAGTCCGCAAGATTGCCACAACAAATTTTTTTTCAAGCAATAGTTTAATAGTAGGGAACAAGGAAGAATTAAGAATTATCATTTTTCATATGAAATTAGAACATATTGCACTTGCACTTTGGTCTTAAAATTGGGTGGGGATTCTCGGAAGAATTGACAAGACGGAGTGGAATAATGTTCACCTCACATATAAATTGGTGGGTGGAGTTATTTATTTAAAATAAGTAAATATTTATAATGGTTAATAATAGTAACTGAAAAAATAGGTAAATATTGAACTAAATAACAATTTTTTTACACAAAATTATTAACCTACTAACTCCCTAAACATCTCCCAATCAGACTAATAGAGTATAGGACATGAGTTTGGAAGCAAACAAGCAAAAACCATCTACATATAATGATTTTGTAAACAGGTCAACTGGTTGAGAATCCGTAGGAATGAATTGAAGATGATCAAGATCCTAACAACTTTTTCACGAAGTGAAAATCTATTTTGATGTGCTTCGTTCTTACATGAAAAGCAGAATCTGAGGCAAGTAAAATAGATGATTTATTATCACAATATTGTGTTAGAGTAGAAGTTAAAGAAGATATTCAAATTTTTACACAACTGTCGAATCCAAGCCAACTCTACTGCAGTGGATGCCAGAGCACGATATTCAGTCTTTGTTTCAAGAGTGCGAGATACAGTTGATTGTTTTTTTGTGACTGAGGAAATCAAACTCGAACTCAAACAAACAACATAGCTAGTTGTAGAACGAACTAGCCCAGCCGAAATCAGAACAAATAGGAATATCAAATGATCCTTTGAGAGCAAAAGAATGGCATGATAGTTGCTAGAGCATAAATTGACAAATTTTACTCGCAATATAAGAAATATCTGGATGAGTAAAAGTAAGGTACTCAGGTGCACTCACTATTTATTGAAAACGATGAGATTCCTCAGTAGAACATGCAGGCAAAGGACGCTAGTAGACTCCTTAAAAGTACCAAGGAGTTTTACATAGTTTTGTGTTAAAGAAAATCAATCTGCTTAAGAACATCAAAAGCACATTTAGATTGGGAAAGAAGTCTATTAATCATAGAAGACAGTCCAAGACCAAGAACGTAACGAAGCAAAATGATATCAGTCATTACAAAATTACCTTGTTAGGAGTGCAAACAAATGTCCCACATTGGCTAGGTAAGAGAGTGATCGTGGGTATATAAGTGAGGACAATTATCTCCATTGGTATGAGGCCTTTTGGGAGAACCAAAGCAAAGCCATGAGGGTTTATGCCCAAAGTAGAAAATATCATATCATTGTGGAGATATGTTGAGGGTCGTTGTCCTCATCAATTGGTATTAGAGCATTTGGGTTGTAGAATGATGTCAGGAGGAGATGAGAAATTGGTTACTTTTAATGGATCGGGACTGTTCACTTGACTTTGACAAAGAATGTGCAAAGCAGTGTAGCGAAGGCAACGTCCACAGCAGAGCTAATGGAAGCTTTGTCTAACATGTATGAAAATCCTTCTGTGAACAACAAGGTATATCTCGCAACTAAATTCTTTAATTTGAAAATGGCTGAATGTGCATCTGTTATTGCCCATATAAATGAATTTGATCTATTGATGAACAAATTGGCTGCTGTTGAATTAAAATTTACTGATGAAGTAAATGCGATTTTGACATCTTTGTCTGATAGTTGGGAAACCATGAAGGCCGCACTTTCTAATACATGTGGAAAGGAGAAATTGCAGTTTTCACAAGTTAGAGATTCTACTATTGTAGAAGAGATTCCCAGAAAGGACTCAGGTGTTGCTTCTACTTTTGGTTCAGTATTGAATGTGGATAAAGGGAGGAGTAATAACAGAAGTCATGGGAATCGAGGTAAATCCAAAAACAACATAAGCAAGTCTAGGAACGGCAGATTAGAGTGTTGGAATTGTGGTAAGACTGGACACCTAAAAAAGAACTGCAAAGCTCTAAAGCAAACTAAGGGGAATGAACCCAATGCAAATGTTGCTGTTAATGAGGTGCATGATGCTTTGGTTCTGGCAGTGGAAAGTGCTCATGACCCATGGGTGATAGATTCAAGTGTGTCATTTCATACTATAGGACAACATGACATTCTTGAAAACTATGTTCCAAGAATCATGGAAAGGTGTATCTAGCTGATGGAGAGCCTCTGGACATCATTGGAGTTGGTGATGTGCAATTGGAAATGGCAAATGGTTCAGTCTGAAATTTTTGCAAGGTTCGTCACGTTCAAAATATGATGAAGAATTTGATTTCTGTAGGGTAGTTAGACAGTGAAGGATGTGAGATTTTCTTTGGCTAAGGAAACTGGAAGGTTACAAAAGGTGTCATGGTAGTTGTTCGAGGAAGCAAATTAGAGACTTTGTATGTCAATAGTAATGACAAGGACATGGTGGTTGTTGTTGATCATTCGAGTCAAATTGTTTTGTGGCACAACAAGTTGGGACATGAGTGAAAAATGTATGAAAATTCTTCACTCTGCAGGGAAGTTACAGGGACTAAATGCAGTTGAACACAAGTTGTGTGAGGGCTGTGTATTTGGGAAACAGAAGCGTGTCATTTTCTCAAAGACAGGAGCAAAGCTAAAACCTATGAAGTTGGAGTTAGTTCACACTGATGTGTGGGGGCCTTCTGAAGTATCTTCTCTCGATGGTTCTAGATACTACGTGACCTTCATAGATGACTCAAGCATGAAGGTATGGACTTATTTTCTCAAACATAAATCTGATGTATTTTCTGTTTTCAAAACTTGGAAGGCTATGGCTGTTGCATAATTTTTGCGCAATATCGTAAGTGTACGGTTCAAGTTTTAATATAGTGAAAGAGTGTTCAAGTATCATCCTCAGGATTGATTTTCTAATTCACTTAAGTACTATGGATATTATTACCTAATTTTATTTAGAGAATAGAATTAAATGATGGATGTAAAATTTGAGATAAAAGATTGGAAACAAAGGAGAAACTATCCTAGGGAGTTGATTTTACCTATTAGACCTATATTTAAGCTACCTAAATTTCCAAGATTGATCATCCAAATATTTCATAAGTCTAGAAGTCTTTTATAATGAATGACTTTTTCAAGGACAAACAATTCTTATGCAATATGACAAAACCTACATCTCTTATGATTTTTAACGATATGCATAACATTAAGTTCTTTCATTAACAACTTCGAAATGAGCCCTAATCATTATCAAGTTAGAACTACCTTTAGTTATGCAATTAGAATCTAATCTAAATTACCTTTCTCAAGCATGAATTTAGACCAACATAACATTTAATCCGTGATCAAAAGATTAAAAGTATTAAGAATATAAAAGCATGAATGAAATTAATGACAATCAATCATGGAATTTAAATAATTAAAACCTAAGGTCTAATGGCTACATCAATCTCGAGAATAAAATGAGAGTTTAGCCAATCATATTCACTATCACAAAATCTAAACTCTTAAACAACATCTAAATACTAAATAAAAAGAAAGAAGAAAAACCATGTTGGTGTGTCGATCTTCCATTCCGTATAATCTCCACGAACTTGGCCTTGAATATTTCTCTCAAGTCTCTTCTCACTCTTGTATGTAGAATTTTAGAGTTGTGCTCTCCAAAGTTGAATGCCTTGAAGTGAAGAGAATGTGGGTATTTATAATGGGTTAATCCATATCCTAATCTAATTAGGAATTCATTATTTAATTAAATTAGGAATCCAAAATCTAATGAAATTAGGAATTCAGAATCTAATCAAATTAGGAATCCATAATCTAATTAAATTAGGAATATTTTTCTTCTTCAAAAGTTGTCCCCAAAATTGATTGCTTAACTTTTTGCCCAATTAGCTCATTTGTCACCATATTTTTTCTAAAATCTTCGTTTTACTCCAAATGCTCAATTTCTACAAAATAAAAAATTATGAACGTGAAAGTATATATTTAAGCCTCAAAACTAGTATAGAATAAGGCTTAAAGATAGCACATATTGTGTGCTATCAAATACCCACAACATTAAGCTTTTGTTAGTCCTTGAGCAAAATAAAACAAAACCACGCTATGAATCAACAATTGCATGCAAGTGACTTGAGCCTCAATGTTCTAAATAACAAATGATGTACAATAGTAAAATTTAATCAAGCATATCAAATCTTCAAGAATTTTAAATTTAATTCTCTTTATCCCTTACGTGTGTGTGCGCTTAACATTTCCTATCTCAATTTTTATAGTCCGAAATAGTTTTATACAATTTTCAGCTTGTTTTCCCCTACTTTGGCCCTAAGCTCCAATTATTAAGCCTCCCTACAGTCAAGAAAGTAACATGCCACTAGGGTGCCTGAAAATTGGGGTAGGCCTCCCCCAAACTTGATTATTTTTTTTTTTTTTGGTGGACACTAGCTTTCACACATCCACTGTAGGGATCCTTACCCATCAACTCACAGGTGGTCCTAACTGATCACAGCAAAGGTAGCTCTTTTTGTCCTTAGTTTTATTTATATTTTTTTAGCACAACAAGTTATTTTAGTTTTTCTTGAATGAATAGGTGATATAATGAAAGCAAACAGGTAAGTAAATAGAAAAGAATTTTCTCCTAAGTGTAACATTACTAACCATCATGCAAGTTAACATTACTAACCATCATGCAAGTTAACTCTCTAATTAGTTCCTAAAGCCTTTCGAGATGACAACAAATATCTAGATCATATAACCCAATTCTAAGCCTTCAAAACCATAAATAGGAAGACTGTGTGCTCTAAAAGTGAAGGAGAATCAAAGAAAAAATTTAAATTTTACTCGATTCAAGGATATGCTGTCATATTTCAACAATTGCAAACATCATTATTTAAAACTTATCCTAGGCTATCTTAATCATAACAATGCAACTGGTTCCTCATACAAATCATGCTTAAAAAATATAAAAATTAAAATTAAAAAATTTTCATGCTTAGGGCTCAGTAGAAGTATTCCTCACCCCCAAACTTAAATCATACTTTGTCCTCAATGTATAAACTACACAATCTACTAATGCATGTCAAGGACAAAAAAAATAGAAGAGTGAACAATACTGTCCTAGTAAATAAGAGACTCAACATCGTCATCAAAGTTGTGGGAGAAGGCTATGGTGATCAAACTCCTACAAAAACAATCATCAGAGACATAAGAACAAGGACACGCCACAAATTAAAAAAAAATAACGAAAAAACTTAAAACTAATAAAGCAATAAACTTGGGTTGCCTCCCAAGAAGCGCTTTATTTAACGTCTCTAGCTAGACGGGACTCATGTGCATGTATCAAGGCACATAAAATTCCTTTATTTTCTTTGGCCCTTTCTTGCTTGAATCAATATAACCTACTAGGTTTTTTAGGCTCACTTGCTTTTCATGGCCGCCTGAAAGAGAAATATTTTTTTTATTATTGTTTAATGAAATAAAAGGAGAAAATTCACAATCATGAGTATAAGAAAAAGAAATATCAAGATCAAGAGAAGCTTCTAGAGATAAAATAAAGGTTTGCTTTTCAGCCTCATACTCTATCACCTGAGTTGTCTCTTGCAATATTGGTTCACTATATTTTTCTACCTCACAAACCTGTTTAGGGTGTGTATCAAATTACTCCAACTCATCCCCACTATCTATGTACATTACCTTAGAGTGACCTGCCTCAATGGTATCTCAAAAATTTTGCTTATGTAGGGCCTTAAGTATTTCATTTATTTGACTAATTTGCATAGCTATATGATTTAGTGCAGCCCCATTTTCTTCCACCATACCCTCTATCTTATCCAACCTCTCTGATTCATTTGAACAAAAACTTCTAACCCTTGACTCGAAAATATACTCTTGCAAAAGGACTTCAAGAGAAGATTTTTCTTCAATTTGGGTTGGGTGATAGGAATCTTGGTTCCAAATGCACTCATCATTACCATAAAAAGAATTTTCATAACTCAAAGACTCGGAATGATAATGACTAGACATTTGATAACCATGGAAGCCATAAGGAACATTCACAGTGTCATAAGAGGTGTAGTTAAAAGGGGAAGGATTGAAGGATGGTGTTGGTTCTTGGGTGGGTTGAAACTCTTCACTAGGCCACCCATAATTATAGAAAGCCATGATCTAATTCAAGAAGACTAAAAACAGGCTCTCATAAAAATTCATACACCAACCAACAACATAACCAGAAACAAGGACAAAAACTTTTAAAAAATAGAATAATAAAAAAAAAATAAAGCTCTAAATTAAGACTGAGTGAGTTCTCCACAGTATTAAGTGAATAAAATAGTCGCCAATCCCCAGCAGCGATGCCAATAAATTGTTGTGGAACCTGATGAGCAGACTGTGGAACTTGATGAAGTTTAGAGAATGCCACCTACAATAGTAGGATGTCTAGCAGGATTATCATACCACCACAGAGGTATTCCCCTACTTTGAATTACATATTATTGACTGATAGAGGTGAACCTGAATGTTATGATGAGATGATTCAACTGAAAGATTCTGTCAAGTAGAAGTTAGCCATGAAGGATGAGATGGATTCTCTTTATGACGAATCAAACATGACAACTGGTTGAGTTACTAAGAGGTAAGAAAGCTTTACAGAACAAATGGGTTTATAGAATCAAACAAGACCTTGATGGTAGCAAGAGGTACAAAGCAAAGCTTGTAGTCAAAGGCTTTCAACAGAAGGAATGTATTGACTTTAATGAGATATTTTCTCCTGTAGTCAAACTTACTACTATTAGAACTGTAATATCGATAGTGGCAAAAGAGGATCTATTTCTGGAACAGATGGATGTAAAGACAACTTTTCTTCATGGTGATTTAGAAGAAGAAATTTACATGGTACAGTCACAGTATAGGAGAAGGAGAATATGGATTGCAAACTTCATAGAAGCCTGTATAATCTCAAACAGGCTCCCATACAGTGGTATAAGAAGTTTGATAGTTTTATGTGCAACAGTGGATTTCAGAGGTGTCAGGCAGATCACTGTTGCTACATAAAGTCTCAAGGTAACTTATATATTATTTTACTGCTATATGTTGATGATATGTTGATAGCAAGTGTGAACAAATAGGAAATTCTAAAGACAAAGGTTGAATTATCTAAAGAATTTGATATGAAAGATTTGGGAGCTGCCAAACAAATTTTAGGAATGAGAATTGAGAGAAAATATGGTACATTGACATTATCACAGGAAGAGTATGTGAAAAAGGTGTTGAACAGATTTCACATAGAAAATGCAAAACATGTGAGTACTCCTTTAGCTTGTCATTTTAGATTATCTAAGGACCACTCACCCACTACTGAGCAGGAAATGGATCATATGGCTAGAGTGCCATATGCTTCAGTTATAGGTAGCCTGATGTACGATATGATTTGCACAAGACCAGACATTGTATATGCAGTGGGAGTTGTTAGTAGGTATATGAGTAATCTAAGGAAGCAGCATTGGGAGGATGTGAAGTAGATTTTCAAATATCTGAGAGGGACAACTGATTATGCTCTGCATTTTAAGAAGTCAGATTTTAAACTGCAAGGTTATGTGGATGCATATATGATAGGTGATACAAATGGCAAGATAAGTACTATCGGGTATGTTTTTACTTTGGGTGATACTGCAATTAGTTGGGTTTCTAGACTGTAGATGATAGTAGTTCTTTCCATTATAGAGGCTGAGTATGTTGCAGTTACTAAGGCAAGTAAAGAGATGATATTGCTTCAGTCTTTTTTAGAAAAACTTGGCTTGAAATTGGAAAGGGGACTTTGCATTGTGACAGTCAGAGTGCTATTGATAATCCTCATTTATGAGGATTATTTGGCCTTTAAACTTAGTTATATCCGTGATTTTATTCATATTAATTGATGAAAATAAAAATATTCGATTGAATTTAATCACTTAATCAATGGAAGTCCTCTAATTTAAGTAAGTTGAGAAAAGAAAACAAAAGAAGGAAAAATCTCACTTATTTAATGTCATATTGCAGATTTTTTTTGATGAAATGCAACAACAATGCAATTGCAAGGCAATTGCATTTTCGGCAGACTTAGAAACAAAGGAAAGAACGAGATTCTCGAAAAAAATTGTGAGCAATTTAACCATGATTTCAGGGATTGATATGCTGTAATTGAGTATTGACTTCAAAGACGAAACCCTAGCTCAAAAACTCCTATAAAAGATGAAGAAAAAGCCGAAGACGTAGAGATTTTTGGGGAGAAAAGAATTTGTTCGAATTTGGGTTTACTTCCACCGGCAGCAGCAGTTTCCATTTTAGAGTTTTATTTCTTTGTTGTTCTTCTCTGAAATTCCCAGAATCCCTTCTCTCAATCCCACAACAACGAAAGTTGGTAGTGGTTAAGGGCGAATTTGTTCGATTGAGCCAAAGAAGGATGGGTTTTTACGATGGAGTCTAAATTTCTGCATTTGATTTTCTGTATTTTGGGCTAGATTAGCCACTGCTTTATTTTTGTAACTTTAGCAATTTACCTTCTATCATGAAAATTCGATTTCAGCTTTCTATTTAAGTATTTGGCAATTTTACTTTCTAATATTGAAAATTTTGAGAATCTACTGGAATAGGAATTTTTGCCTACGAATTTCTTACTTCTAAGCTACTGGAATAGGAATTTAGTTTCTGTCTTGGGTATCTTTGAAGATCAAATTATTTATTCAGCGAGGTCAATACCATTTTCCGTGAATTAATTGGCATTTTGCAACTTTGGGTTGTTTCTTTAACTCACTTACTTGCATTGCATTTGCAACTTAATTGCATTGTTACTTTGATTTTTCCAATGAATTCATACGAGTCTAATTTACTGTTTTCAATTTATTCCATTATGAGGAGCTAATTTTCCTTTGGGATTCAAGTTTGTGAATGCCCTAGAGGAAAGATGTAAAGCTCGGTGGCAACACAATCTAGCTAATTCTTGAACTAGTGTTTGCTTTTGGTGAAATTAATATTGGATAAACTCTAGTTGGCCATCTAGTATTGCTCGCCAAGCCAAACTTAATACCGAAAGGGTTAAGGGAAGCGGATGTCGCAAAAGCAATGGAGGAAAAGGCTTAGACATAAGTCTCAAAACATCGACCCTAGACATAGAGCGAGACTCCAAAACCACTAGAATTGTGCACAAAATTACCTAAGTTAGATTAGCCATAGACATATAGGTTTAATCACTTAGTCTCCTAAAAATACTTCATAGAAGGTCGAATAGGAGTTGAATTCGGTTTACTTAGTTCTTGAGTTAGCTAAGATTGCAATTGCCTTCTTGTTGCATTTTCTTTCCAAAGGGGCATTAGCATTCTTGAATCCCTTTTTCACTTCCATTGAATTTACAAATAATTTTATTTTAGTCAAAACACCTCTCAAATCATTTTTCACCCACGGTTACCTTAATTTGCAATTTGTCAACGATTTGTGCCAACTAAAATTCATTTTATTAAACCCCGTTCCCTTGGGTACGATACTCTGGAATACTTCCAGTTTCTTTATTACTTCGATCACGTGCACTTGCGTGTAGCGAAAAGCACCGATCAGCTATTCATTTAGCAAAGAATCTAGTGTTTCATTCAAGAACGAAACACATACAAGTGAGGTACCATTTTATCAGATTAGCTTTGGAAGATGGAGGGCTGGTGCTTGAAAAGATTCCAGGAAGTTAGAATCCAGCCAATATGTTTACCAAGGTCGTTCCTGTTGACAAACTGAAGTTGGGTGCAACTTCAATTGGACTTCTCCATGAGTAGAGAGGAGTAGCTATCGTTGCAGGGGAGACATGTTGCTTGTTGTCTCCAAGTGAGAGATTGTTGAGATTATGAAGCCCAAACAACAAGTTTTGGCCCATGTCATTGTTGGCCCATTTTTTTTTTTAATTTCAATTAACCTAGTTTTCTAGGTGTGGTGGTTGGAGTATGTTTTACGGAAGAAAACAAAAGCAAAGGCTGTAGATTGCTTTTTATGAAAAACAGAAAATGAGAAGAAAAATTAAGAGCTTGTGTGAGTTTTTTCTTCGGGTTGTTTGCAAGAGCATTTTTTCATTGAAGAGTTTTGAGAGCTATTGTAGAGTGATTCGTGAGTCTTTTCCTTGAGAGAAAAATGGAGAGAAATCATTCTAGAGAGCATTGTAAACTCTTGTAATTTTCTCCCTGACATTTTAGTGGAACCTGCATTGGTAGCAGGGAACTGAACGTAGCCAACATTGGATGAACCAGTATAAGTTCGGTGTCAATTTCTCTTCCCTTATCTTTTTATTATCGTTCTTGTTGATTAGAAGCTTAGGTTGGTTTATCTACTCTTTTAAGTTTGTGAGTTCCAATTTTTCAATCCGCGGTATTTGGAACCATGACCTGATTTGGGATTTTTAAATAAAATATATATTGTCTGAATCTGGTTGAGTGAATTTAGATTGATTATATTTTATTGGCCCCTAACAATTGGTATCAAAGCCATGGTCTTAAGCCTAGCTATGTGTCGGAGAAATCCTCAAAGTGGAACAAAGATTAGTGAGCCTTATAGTTATACGACATTGTGGATGAATCTCCAAATCGAACAAAAAAAAGCTTGCAGTGACAAGCAAATATAACTCTATCATACGTTTGCCTGATAGAAGAGGTGGATCTTTGTTCAAGGGGAGAAGTTAGTAGATTGTGTGATCGCCACCATCAAGCAATATCCCACAATGTGATCCTTGCTTTTGCTCTATTTAGATGTTGTCTTGAGATGAAGAGTAAGCTTTCCTTTGGGAGTTGGACGGATTGGTCACCGCAAGCTCTTTTTTGTTCGATTTGGAGATTCATCCACAATGTCGTATAACTATAAGGCTCACTAATCTTTATTCCACTTTGAGGATTTCTTCGACACACAACTAGGCTTAAGACCATGGTTCTGATACCAATTGTTAGGGGTCGATAAAATATAATTAATCTAAATTTACTCAACTAGATTCAGAAAATATATATTTTATCTTACCTTTGTCCCCGTGAAACAAAAATATCTATATAAGATGGATCATTACAGTCAAAAAGTATATCATCAATGTATAATAACAAATGTGTAATAGAGTTTCAAGCATGCAAAACAAACAAAGATGGGTTGGCTATAAATGATACAAAGTAAAAAACAAAGACAATATAGGATGTAAAACACTCAAACCAAGCCTTGTGGTGCTTGTTTCAAACCATAAAAGAATTTCTGTAGTCAACAAGCATAGTCAGGATGTTCAAAACTAATGAATCCTGATGGTTGATCCATATAACCCTTCTTAGAGAGATAACTATGCAAGAAATCATTTTTAACATCTAACTGACGTAAAGACCAATCAAAGTTAACGAATAGGGCCAAAACAAGACATATAATAGGCATTTTAACTACCATAAACTACATGTGTACTAATCGACTGAAATGGGTGGGCTTAGATAAAAGACTTTTTGTTTTAAAAGAAGCTCCAGTCTAGTGCGAGTAATAAAATTGGAAGTACTCCAAATCATCGATCCCACAGGGAACGGATACAACAAAATCCAAGAAATAACAAAGATGTGCATTGTGGTAACCAATGTAAAATAAAATTTGGGATGGTTTTTTTGACAAGAAAAGAAATGTCAAGAATAAAAGGAAGGGATCCAAACATGCTTGTGCCCTTTTGATTAGAATTGCGACTTAATTGCAATTGCAATTCTTGACTTTACTCTTAACCAACATAAACTGGATTTGACACCTATTTGACCTTTTATGAAATATCTTTAGGAGACTAAGTGATTAAATCGATAATTCTATGGTTAATATGAACTTAGTTGATTTTGAAACACAATCCTTTTTGTTTTAAAGGTTTTGCCCTATGTCTAGGGTCAAAAATAAATTCCTATATCTAGGCTTTTTTCTTTATTGTTTTTATGAAATCTCAACTTTATCTAACCTTTTCAAAATTAGATTCAATTGATGTAACTAATGTAGGTGATCAATCTAAACTAATAACATTAAAAATCAATAAAAGCAAACACGCTATAGAGTAAGTTTGCTCTTACACTTAGGCCTGCATTCCATTCTCTAAGGTATTCACATGCTGAAGTTTCAAAGAAAGACTTAGCTCATAATTGAAGAAGAGAAAAAGAATGATTTAAATGAGAGAAATCTAATAGCTAAAGGAAAAGTAAAGCTGTTGTATAAGAAATTGAACTTAAAAAGAAGAAGTATGTTATAAAACTGAAAAATTAATCTTACTAAATCAACTTTGTAAAGACAACTATCCAAGATCCAAGGTTTAATTTGAAGTCAACTATAGGAATGAAAGGAAAAATAACACAACTTAATCTAAAAATTACAGCAATTAAACTGAAGCAAACAAAAGAACAAAACTAAACTAAACGCCAAAAGAACTACTCAAAATACAATGCAATAAAACACCATTCTCACCCCTTTCATCAATCGAACTCAATCCCACTTTTTCCAAAGGGAATCAGGTCTTTACAATCTAAGATTTTCATCTAGATTGGGCTGATTATCGAGGCTTGAAGGTGTTGGAAATATAAGGAAAACAGTAGAACAATGAAATGGAGACAACAACTTCGTGAGGGAGGAGAGTTATCTTGCTTTGGCTTCTTTGTCCCTTTTATAGGCCTCCATAGGCTAGAGTTTTTGTCAACTTTAGCGTATGGAAAAAACCATGCCATTAATGTCGAGAATCAGGGAAGGTATTTTGAGAATACGCATAAAATTGAGCAAAATTCAAAATTTTCATTTTTATTCTCGTTTTTTTGTATCTGCCCAGATTGCAATTGTAATTTGTTTTTTGGATCGCAATTTCAATTTTTAACAATTGCACATACCTACACAAAAAATAGAAAAATCAATAAATTTATGTCTTTTCCAGCCTTCTCTTGCTATTTGACACATTCCTAACATTTTGGGAGATTCCTAGCATACCCAAGTATTTTTATTCAAACTTGCCCCAATTTAGTAAATTTTGTGGTTTTACAGAGAAGAATTTTCAAGAATAACTTTCATTTGGAAGCTAAATAATTCTAAAAAATGAGAATTATCATCTACTCATAATCTAAACCATGTTTTTGATGAAAACTCTTGGCCATAAGACGAGCCTCTGTAACGAGTAATCAATCCATCTTGATTTATCTACACTCGTTTGTAGCCTACCACATTTTTACGAGGAGGTAGTAAAACTAAAAACCAAGTCTCTTGACCTTGAAGAGCTTCAAACTCCTCGGTCATAGCAGACCCCCATTCACTATACTTTTGAGCCTTAAAAAAAGAGGAGGGCTCATTAGAAACCAAAGCAATAAACATAGAAGAAGAAACATACGCCTTCAGTTTAAACATAATGGATTTGGAGCGCATTATCATGGGATGATAAAACGATAAGAGAAATTTGAAAGAACTCATCTACTCCACGAGAGCGACCCGTGGAAATACATAGGTTTCTTACTCTTGAAAAGGAACTCTTTCTTGACAACTTGGACAACTTCTCACGATGTTTGTCAGAAAAGAAGTTCTTGACAATTAGTGTAGGTAGATTCAATTGAAAAAGCAACATCAGTTAACATAGACAATGAATTAGCCGACACGGTCAAAAGCACATGAAAACAACATCATAAGCAACCTATATAGAAAAAGAGGCAGTTGAAGTCGACATGACAAGAATTAAGGAGAGGCACAGACACATTCAATCATTGTGAAGAAATAACAAAAGGTTGAGGTAAAGGACAGCAACAAGGTCAAAAGCTGAAGGTTGGGCAATAAGTGATAATTAGTTGGTATAAATTGGAGTGTTGGAATGAGAGAATGATTGGACAATAGCAGAAACAATGTTAAGTGTGTTAGTTACAATATAGGTACGTTTGGACAGCAGGAAAAGTGGCGGTATTAAGTATAGTGTGAGTGATAAGCAAATTTAAGCATGACAAAATAGGGTGCATTTTGGGCTAATGGTTGGCTTTTGAGGTCTTTGTTTTATTAATCTTGCTTACTTTTTGTTTGTTTATGTTTTATCTCCTTGTAGGTTGTGTTTTGGCATTCATTTGGGTTTTTAAAGGATGAAGACAAGGGTTTAAAGTGGGATTTTTGGCAGCAGGATAGCGCCTAGGCGCTGCAAATGGCGCCTAGGCGCTGTAATAGAAGGCAGACGCACAGCAGGATGGCGCCTAGGCGCCTAGGCGCTGAAGCTTGGGCATAATCATTTTTTTACAGCGCCTAGGCGCTGCATCGCAGATCTGTTTTAAATATGGGTTTCTCATAACATTTTGGGGGTCGATTTTTAGATGATTTTTAGGGCAGAAAGGGGCGAAACACAGGGGCAAAGAGGGAGAACGACCAAGGAAGAAGAGATTGCTCAATCTTGGAGGTCTTTAGCAACCAAAAAGGAGTAGAGCTAAGCTTAATTTGTTCCTATTTTACTTCTCCCTTCTCTTTTGTTGTTTGTAAAGACCCAAATGATGACTTTTTCTGGTTTTGTGAAGTTTTACAATATGAACTAAGTCTTCTTTTCTAGGGCTTTGATGTAATCAAATACTTGAATCCTACTCTTTCTTATTTAATGGTTGATGTCTCTATTTCATATATGGTTGTGAGATTGCTTTTGTACCTAAAGTATGTTTGGATTTGGCCACTCTTTACATTATTCCTATGTCATGGTTTGAGGTTGAGAAACAAGAACCATTGATGAACTAAAGCATTTTCCCTAATTTACACTTGAGATAGAGATATCCTTGTGGGTTTTGTGGCAATTTTAGGTTCTACAGGCTTAGTATTTGATTTGTTTGAATTGTCATAGAGATATAGTCAATTTACACTTCAATGAATATCGTTATTGCTTGAGAAAGAATATCGAGTCTATAGGGTAGAGCTTGCCAACAATCTTGAAATAGAGGAAAACATTAGCTATTAATGAACAAAGAGTAGGACGAAGTATTTGGTGAAATCATTGCTCTAGAGTTTTTACAAAATTGGTTTTATCCTCTGTTTTTGCTCTATAAATTGTTGAGTTTAATCACATTTTCTTTTTCATCAAGCAAGTTAAATTTCCATTCATCTTTGAAAATTATGTGCTTAGATAAAATTGAAGCTAAAGAATTTGGTAATTGGTAACTTTTAGTCCCTATGGAGAACGAACTTTGATTTAAATCACTGTATTACTTGTAACGATTCGTGCGATTGCGAATTCGACCAACAGTGAACAGCTAATACAAGTGGAGTAATCACCATGTTAAAATAGTCAAGTGGTATAGGTGTCTGGTCTATAGGCAGTACAATAGGGTTGGCTGCGTGAGTGGGCAAAGACTGAGCATTAAAGGAAGGGGTTGATAAATTGGAATTAAAAGAAGAAGATCGGACATACATCACAAGGAAAAGAAAAAGTAGTGAAAAGAGGAGGGGAGGGTGGAGATAGTGAAGAATATGTGGTTGGTAGAGAAGAATTGGATTTCAAATTGACAAATGGATAATGAGTTTCATAACAAATTACATGTTGGGAGAGAGATATTTTCTCAGTCTTAGGTTTAAAATAAATAATTTTTAATGTAGTCCTAATTAACTAAGCATTAACTAAGCTTATTTCTTGCACTTTTAGATACCTTTTGATGTTATTTCATGGTTAATCCAAATTAGGCAAGAATGAGAAAGATACATATTTTTAACCATGTCTGGCTTAATGTGTTTAGTTTAGAGTAAAAAGGTTAAATTTAGGAAGATTTTATGTAGTTGTGTGTTCGTAAAAGTTAAGTTGCGTGCGGCTGCAACTTCATATTGCCTAGATCAACAAGCTTTCAGTAGGTCAAAAACTTAAACTTTTGGATTGAGTGGTGATTAAACATAGTATCAGAGAGCAAGAGGTTCTGTGTTTGAACAGCTGCAATGTCATTTCCTCCCCAATTAGTATTGATTTCCATTTGTTGCACCTTCTACAAATTTTCAAGCCCACAAGTGAGGAAGAGTGTTAAAGTGTTGATATAATTAAATTTACCATAACTCATCAGCTTAAGCTTTTGGGTTGAGCGGTGATTTAACACTTTATTGGGTAAGACTCGACTCTGCTGACTAGGTACCAATTACCATCAGTTCGAATTTTGAGTCTTGCATGAAACATGCCAATAACATCTTAATGGAGTTGGCAATCAAGTTTTGGGAATGGTTAATTGTCATTTAGGAAAAAGAAAATTTGATTGTTAAGAAGTTTTAGATCCCACATGTTTTATGATGTTATGAATCATGTTATATGTGTGTATGCATCTCTATCATCGTTAACGGGGTTACTTACTGATAATTCTCAAATTTTGAGAACTTTTTAGCTCACAAAAGAGAGTTATTCTTGTGTTTCATTATCTTGTTAGACCTAAAAAGTCTTAAAATGTGAGTAAAGCATGAAGAAGTCCTTAAGCATGACAAGAATCCTTAAGGATGAGAGAAATAGATAAATTTGTTGAAATCAAACTGATTTGGTTGATTCTTGTGCAGATTAGCAAAGAGAAGACAATTGCAGTACAATTGCAATTGCAATGCAACTGCAATTGTGCCTTAGAAGGCATATCCTAAATTTATGAGAATTAAGTAATCTGAAAGATTTTGCACGATCAACATCATTAATTCAAACAACAATTTCAAGCAATCAATCTATTGTATGAAACCCTAGAAAAAGAAGGATAAAAAGGAAAAAAAAAAACAGAGGGGAAGGTGTCGGTTTTTGGAGGAGATTTTTAGGGACGAAAGAAAGACCCATTTTATATGCATTATGTTTTCTTCTTTTTCTGTCTCATATTCTTTCAATCTTGAATTAATCGGCTTAATCCGACTTAGGAAGTTGTTGGGTTGTAAGGGCCTTACTCAGCTCGAAAGACATGGAGGAAGGTCGATTATGAGGATGAGCTCAAGAATGGAAGAACCTTTATTTTAGGTCTATTGTGTTCCATGTTTTAGTTAAGAGTTGTATTTTGTTTAAGCTATTCACCTTCTGTATTGACATTTTTCTAAATTAATTTCATTATGACCGAGAGTTTATGCACTGATAATCTTTCCATTTGAATTCAATTAACCCTATGTTTTTCTTGTTTTTGCAAACTTTAGGTTTATAGAATTTATTTAATTATTGGAACGAGTCTTTCTTAATTCCTTCATGGTCGTCGAAGGGCTTCACTTTATTTATTTTCTGTTTATGCTATCCAATATGAGCTAACTCTCCTTAAGGGATTGAAGAGCATGAATGCCCTAGAAGTGAGAATGTTAAGCCTATAAGCAAGGACAATCAGCCTTAACACATAAGTTGTTTGCTTTTACTGATTTACATTTTTAGGAATCCTTGCCTGATCAACTTGGGTTGCTTCTAAGTATGAATCCAATATCTAAAGGGTTCGAGGAAGACGGATTTCTTAAAAGCAATGGGGTACAATGCTTAGGCATAAGCAAAGCTTGATCCTAGATATAGGACGAGCTCCCCAAAACCACTAGAATGCGATCTTAATAACCTAAGTACGATTGGCTATAGACATATAGGTCCAATCACTTAGCCTTCTAAGGATTTTGAATCAAATTTGAATAGGAGTTAATTCAGTTTACAACTACTTTGTGTTAAGGCACAATTGCAATTGCAATTGCATAGAAATTCTCACCAAAGAGCATGAGTGCACTTGAACCCCCTCATTCTCTTAATTGAATTTCCACAACTTTTATCCTAGCATTTATTTTGTCTCATTATTGTTCCAGCATCCAAATCCAATTTTTGTATTTTGTTACTCAAGCTGTTATTTTCAAGAAATCTTTTGTTACACTTAACTTTGTTTACACGGTTCCCATGGGATACGATATTCTGGAATATTTCCATTCATTACTTGCAGTCGACAGTGTGCACTTGCACTTGGGTTGAATTCTTCTCTTGATTTTTAACCCACATATTAAGTCGATCACTTACGGAGTATTTTTAATACTCACTCATGTCCCTCCCTCCCCCACCAATTCCTCGAGTAACCAGAAGGATGTACAAGGTGAGTGATGAGGATGTTTCAACTGGCTATGTCATGGGTTCCACTTCTGCATCAGCAAAAGTTTTTATTAATTATTATTTTAATTATTATTAGTTTTCAAGTTTTCTTTAATACTCTATTGCATATCAAAAGTTATTAAACCATTTATTTTATTTTATGTTTTACAATATTTTTTATGAGATTTCAAATAAAGGTTTTTAATTAACAATTATTACATTTGGTTATAAAATATCAAAAGTCTTAAGAAGTTGGAAAATTTTCTAGTACTACTGTAGTATGGAAAAATTTTCATACTACTCTCGTTTATTGCTTGTCATGTCAACATCTTTTTAAAAATTATGTAGAGTCCACCAACAATTATGTTGGGTCCACCAATATTAAAAAACTATTTATAAACCCAAAAACATAGTATGAACTAAAGGAGTATGATACTCTCGTAGTACTAGAATTTTTTCCTAAAAGGTTCCCAACTTTTGATTTTCAACGATTATGAACTAACTCTCTTTTGACCATTTTCTACAACCACTACTAAAAATATGAAATTTAATTACACTTTTTGTTTTTTTTAGTAAATATGAACTTAGTTACACTTTCTCTTTTTTGTGAATGGTGAGAAAAAACGACTAAAAGCAAATATAATTAAAAGTACTCTAATATAATATTATTATTTATAATTGAATACTTATTCTATTTGGTGAATTAAGTTTTGGTAATGTATTATATTTATGAAATACGTTTTTATATAGATATGATATTTCAGTATATCTTTAAATATAATTTGGATCCAAATATTTACAATTTTTTTTAAGGACGAAATATGAGAATATCTATTTCTTGAATTAATAAGATGTTCATTTAGAATTAGTTGAAATATTTGTTCGCAAGTAAATTTCAGTAAAGAAATAAGAACATGTGCAAATGAAACTTTGTATTTGTATTAATTTGAATGTAGTGGAATACAATCTCTAGTACTTGATCCTCTGATTCTCTCTCTTGCTTGTATGTTTCACTCGAGGGTTGTAGAGCTTATTCTCGAGATTGAAGCTTCAATGGATTCTTGGGATTTCGAAGAAGTGTTCTTGATCTTCGAGGAAGTGTTCTTTGTTCAGGAGGTATTTGATCTTCAAGAGCTCAAGGAGTTTTCTGGCCTTTGTTTCTGAATTCTCTCTGAGATCTCAAATTTCTGAACCCCAAAAATGGAGGAGGGGGTTCTCTATTTATAGAGTTTCTCAGGGCCCCCAGATGGGCTTGGGCTTGACTGTTGGACTGGGCTTGGTAGACTTTGGGTCAAAACTCCTCTGGACTGAGCCTTACTGACCTTGGGCCTAGACTTTGCTGGATTAGGGCCTCCCATTTGGGATTTGTCTAAGATCGGCCCAAATTTCATATAACCCAATTGCATATTTGGATTTGCCTTAATTTAATTTAGGGATACTTGCAAATTTAAATAATCCCTCATTAAATAAATAATTTTGTCATTAATTCATGGCAATATCTGATTGGCCAAAATTTCTATTCCAATAATATTCATTAGTTTTTTAATAAAAAAAAATATAAATGATGGATAATTTGAGTGGATGAAAAATTCAATGCACAGTAAATTTGATAAATGTATGGAATCTAAGGGGCACTATAAAAGGTTTTGTATTTCATTTTTAATAAACTTAGATTTTTACCCTTACTAATAATGAATTATAAAATTTCAAATGGCTTGAAATTTCAAAGGTTTTGTAACTTTTCCATCATTTACGACTATAAAAAGAGCTTTTTCCCACCATTTTTTCACCACCAACAACTTGAGTTCCATTTTTTTCCTTCTACTTTTAGTTTCTCTCATTTGAAACTCAATATTCAATCTCATAAGCAACTCAAGATGTTACGTGACACATTTAGTGAGTGTTAGATGCATATATTGGAAATTTATATAGTCATTCATAAACACACTAATATATCGCGCCATCTAAATTTATAGTCATCTAATATTAATATTCCACTAGAAAAAGTATAATTGGAAAATAATAAAATGTAAGGGACTAAATTGAAAATTTTAAAACAACATGGATTGGTTAAGTTGAAAAAAGCACCCATACATTAGAGATTATAACATTATTTGTTGATA
This sequence comes from Trichosanthes truncata, assembly GCA_033996785.1. Lineage (NCBI taxonomy): Eukaryota > Viridiplantae > Streptophyta > Magnoliopsida > Cucurbitales > Cucurbitaceae > Trichosanthes > Trichosanthes truncata. The sequence goes on along the minus strand of JAWPNB010000004.1, from coordinate 35,589,136 downwards.
TTTAGAAAACTTTTAAGTATATTGCACATGTGTGATGCATTTTAACATATGTTTTTATTTTTTGAAGTTTTAGAATTTAACGTATATGATTATAAATTCTAAAGATAACAATGTAATGTTTTGTTTTAAAGGCTATCATGAGCATAGTTTAAAGATAATTGACATTTGCTCTTTTTTTGAGGTCGAAGGTTCAAATCTTCATACCCTATATTTGTTGTACTAAAAACAATGTTTTGTTTTAAATATTACTTTTTAAATCTTATGCAATTGGAAAAATAACCACATAGAATTTTTAAACTATTTTTTTCATTCTAAAAATTAGATTAAGATTTTAAGAAAATTTTTAATTTGATGGGATTAATTTTAATTTTATGACATAATTGTTATCTTAATTTTAATAAAAATGTTGCAATTTTATAATTTTAAAATTATATAAAGGACAAATAAATCTAAAATAATTATCAACCGTCTCACCTTATTAATATAGTAAAGAAAAGAAATTGCATTCATAGCATTATTAAAGTAATTGCATTATTGAAATTATCAAATGAGGAGTTGGGATTTATTTCCTAAAGCCTCATAATTAATGATTTATTTAATAATTAATAATTATTTTGATTATTTTATTTGCAATATAATATTATCCATTATATGAAAAATCCAAGGTTATTAGTGTAATCTTGAACAGTATGTGGTTGACATACGGAAGGATCATGTTCAATAAGTAAACTAAACGGTCATAGTATATGGATAAGGTTGAGTGCCTTATCCTGGTAACACTATTGATACGACCCATTTTGTAATAGTTACAAATGATTTGATCCAAATCGTTCATGTGGAGACATGTGAGGGAGAGTATCTTATACAATGAGTTTGTGTAAGACTGGACCACGAAATATTTAATCTCTCTTTATAAATCTGTTAATTGAGAAGATTAATATTTCATCAGGATGATCATATGCAACTCAATCTTAATCCTAGGTGAGTTATGAACTTCTGCCTGTGAGGGATTATCCTTTGATTTGCATGGGTGAGAGTAGCTTTTGTAGTCGATTCAATATGCCTACTATTTTAGGGACTTGACCAAATAGGTAGCTGGAAACATAATCTCACAAAATGGAATTCTCTCATTCCCTTATAAGGTAAGTAGATGAGTAGTTCCCTTAAGTGATGTTTTTGGAACTTGAACAACTCACTCTCTCACTTGCCCAAGAGGGACTTTTTTTAGGGTTAGATCATAAACAAATTGTTCATTAGAGGATAAGTGATACTTAAGGTGCAAGATGTAATTATAGGGGTAAAACGGACTTTTGACCCAGCTGTAATTACAAATAACTCGTGAATGTTCGACTTGCATGTACTGATTATATCCATGGACACAACTTGTTTTATAGTGCATAAGAGTGCAACTCTAAATCTATAGTGGAGTGACCTATAGTTAATGAATGAAAATTAATTAATTAAAGAGTTTAATTAATTGATTTTGTATCATTTGAGCTTATAATATGTAGGTCCATAAGGTCTCCTTGTTAGCTCATATGAACAAATAATGATCAATTTCGTCGAGAGAAAATTTTGAAATGTTCAAATTAAAATTTAATATATTTGATATATTAAATGAGGAAAAACATATTTATTGTATATGATACATTAAATAGTAAAGAAATTATTAATTTATTAAGATACATTAAAGATATTTATTAAATTTGAATTAGATTCAAATTTGGAAATAGATATCGTAGGAGAATTTGGAAAGGTTTGAATAAGATTTAACTGGTTAGATAAATATATTTTAATATATTAGATATTAAAATATATTATTTAATTATTTTTCCTAGACCACTATAAATATGACCCTAAGGGTGAGCCATTGTGGGCATTCCAAATAAGAGAAATAAACTCTAGAAAATTCTCCATTCATTCTCTCATTCTATTTTCTAAAAAGTTCCCACAAATCTCTTTGGTTCTTTGTTCGAATCATAGTAAGGAAGACTTTGTGGAGGTCTTGCAATTCAACCTCATTGGAGTTGGAGCACAAGGAGAAAAAAAATCTTCCAGAATATTCTCTATATTATTTTGAAGGTATGTTTTACTTAGCCTAAATTATTTTAATTTAATTCTAAAATAAAATCAAAGTCGATTCCAACGCTTCTGCTATAGGTTTAATTTGATTTTTCCCTTCACTGCACGAATTGATTGAATCTTGGACAAAATTGATGGAGTTATTAACCCTAATGGAAGACCATACAAGGGAAGCAAAAAGGAACAGAGAAGGATCGATTTTCTGGAGCTCAAAAGTCTGAGTTTTTTGCCGTGGGTTTTCTGTTGTTTTTCTCTTTTTTTGACCGAATTTTTACTGATAGTTTGGTTCTGTTCTTCCTCGGATTTTCTAGTCCAATTAAAACGAAAACTTGGGTTGTGAAGATTTGTTCTCTTCCTAGAAATAGTGGGAGTTGAATCGATTGGAGAGCAAGAAAGGAGTGGCGATGAACATTGATGTATTGCTCTATTTTTTTTTATTCAAATTATATTTTACTTTAGTTAAGTTGTGTTATCTTTGTTTTAATACCCTTATTATTTTTATTGGATTCAATTTAGATTGAATAAACTCAAATTTACCTCTGCTAAAAGTCTTCATAATTCATTGTCCTAGAATTTAGTTTTGAAAATTTACTTCCTCTAGAGCCTTTTTTTTGTTCATGGGTTTGTCCAGGAGATGTCTATTTTATTTTATAATGTTCTGATTACTTCATTCTTCAATTCTAATTCCTTTAGATTTTTGTTGTAATTAGGTTTTTAAGTCTTCTAGCATGGAATTTATTTCTAGAATTTGTTATGAGATTCTTAAGTTAATTATGAGCTAAACTTCATAGGGGGTTCAAGGATGTAAATTCCATAAGAAGTAAATCTAACCAAAAGTACAATGAAAACCAAGCCTACATCTCAATTGTTCGCTTGTGTTGAATAAAATTTCGTTGAGATCCAAGATTAATCAATTAGGGTAGCAACTTAAGCTTGAATCTAATACCGACAGAGTTAGTGATAAACGGATTTTGCACAAGTGATGGAGACAAGTGCATAGACATAAGCCAAATCTTTACCCTAAACATAGGGATTAAAGACTCTAAAACCCATAAAATTGTTGTGTAACGACCCTATTTATCCTATTAGACTTCCTAGGGACGTTACTACATGCATTCTAATAAAATTTAGAAATCTTTAATAAAAACATAAAAAGATTTAAACCTTTGTTAAAACATTCAAAAACTTTTAGTTCGGGATCCCTTTGAATTTCAAAGCATAAAGATAAACTAGAACATTTAAAATCTGAAATAATTTGTAGAACTCGACAGTTATTTTTTGTCATAAAAAAATAAATAAAATGCTAGCCAATAAGAGATTTGCGGAAATAAGACTTCTCTACGTCACCCATGGCCTCATGCAGCAACTATCTTATCATTCGCCTAGGATGCCTTTGCCTTTACCTGAAAAGCAAAACATTTTTAAAAATGGTGAGTATTTAAAATACCCAGTAAGTGACCTCACTACCAGGGTCGGGATATGCAAACACATACAAAGTGATTTTAAAATCTTTTCCTCTAGTGGGATCTAAAAGCTTTACATAGTGGAAACGTTACTCTTTTAACTCTTCTCTTCGGCTCATTGTGGACAATTAACCCAACCTAACATTTCCTTTCCATTTAACCTTTTCAGGTTCCTTTTCAATTTAACCTTTTCAGGTTCCTTTCCATTTAACCTTTTCAGATTCCTTTTCATTTAGATGTACATCTTTAATTTTAGGAGGTAATTGCCACAGCCTTCAAAATCATTTTATCATGAAAATATACATGTATGCATGAGGTCCCAAAGCATTTTAAATTTTCATTCCATGATGCAATACAAACAATATTCTCATATAACACATCATAAATCATACACGTGAAAACCCTTTTTGCACATAAAACAAAGCATTTCAAAATTCATCAAAAATCATAAATAACATATTTATAAAACTTTTTATTTTGAAGGTAAATTTTCTTTTCAATTCAGTTCCCAACTCGCATTTAAGCATACCGATGTAAAGTCTCTTACCTTGGCCAAGCTTAAGAATCCAAATCACCCAAATGCTCACCAAAATTCTACTGCCTTGAACCTCGATCAAACGATTTGAGGGCCTAATCAAACCATCCCTAAGGTTAGAAACAAATTCCTAAAATTCATAATAAATTCCCAAAATTCCTTCCACCAAGCTAAACTTGTTTCTCCTAAATTCACTTTGACCCTTAAAGAAAAGTCAAACAACCCAAATCTTAAAAAAATTGTAGTCTATCATACATTCAAGGATTTTTTCTTGATTTTAGAATGGAAAAAATTTACCTCCGTTCTTTCTCCAAAACAGAATCGAGCTTTACCGAACAGAGGACGATTTGATTCAGTTTCGCCTAGCCGACCTCTACGTACGATGGGTATTCTAAAATTGAGTCCGAAAATCAATGGGTCAACCTCTAAATTACTAAAACAGTGCCCAAAACCAAATTCCATTATGAAAAACCATGAGTAAACAACATGAGTAAGCTTACCCACGCGAAACGAAGACGAAACGGGGTTGTACAGTACCGAAAATCACCCAACTCAAAACACAAACGGAGCACGTTGCTCAAGGGCGGCGGCGAGCAAGGTGGCGCGTGGTGGCGGATCTGAACAGATCTGGTGAGTTCATGGCTCTGGAACTCGTTTGACGACAAGCTGTGAACGGATCTAATCTCCTGCGGCTTCGTACGGAAGCTTGAGATAGCGAGCAGCTGCGAACGGCGCTAGATCTGGTTCTGGCGAGAGGTTGAACGAAGATCTGGACGCACGTGCGACGGAGCTTGGGGTTCGCGCGGGTCTGAACCACAGCAGAACAGCGGCTGGAGCGCGGAGTTGCGACAGTTGTGCGAGGGGCGGACTGCGGTCTGAGCAAGCCGGCGGCGAATCTGGGTCGTGGTTGGGACAGCATGGGCTGCAGAAGAGAAGGAAGAAAAAAAATTCTGCTTCAATGGAGGGGCTGTCGAAAAAAACAATGGGAAAAAGAAGAAGGAGATGAAGAAGATAGCTTGGCTTTGGGAGTTTGGCTCGAAGGCTTGGCTTGAACCTAGGGCTACGCGCCTTTTAAAATATTAGAGAGGGATAATTGGGGCTTGGCTTAGCTATGGGCTTGGGCTTGGCTTAAAGTCCCTTAAATAACAAAAAAGCCCCCAAACCAATTAATTCCCTTATTTTCCTTATTTCTTCCCAATTTACCCTCCAATTTCTCCAATTTCAATCATACAAATCTCTAAAATTAAATTCCAACACAACTTTAAACATGAAATTGGCCTTACAATTAATTTAAATTCCAAAATTAAAACCTTAATTAATACCTGAAAGTGTCGGTCGTTACATGTTGAGCCAGATGATATAAGATAGAGAGACTATAGACATATACGTCACTCACTTAGTCTCCTATACCCTAATTTCAAGGTGAATAAGAGTGACAATTTTGGTTTACAATTATGTGTAGAGTAGGTTGGAGTTGCAATCTTGGTTTTGCAATTTACGACTTAGGGCAATGACATTCTTGAGCCCTCATTTCCCCATCAAGTATCTTTCCTTGCATTTTTATAGCCATTTCACATTTATGTATGTTGTTTTTGCAATTGTTGTTTTCTCAATTTTGGTTATTACCATTTTGTCAATTCAACTTTGCAATTTTGTTTTTGCAATTTGCCTTACAATTGTTGTTTTCTTTATTTTCGGTTGTTGGTCACCTTTGTCATTTCAACTTACAATTTCGATTATGCAATTTGTTTTCGCAATCTTTTATTTTTTACATTTTGACTTTTATTTCCATTGTTATTCAGACCAACTCAAATTCTATTTTTTGCACTTTTAGTTTCCAAGTTGTAATTTTACTTACGTTGTTGTTTCTACAATATTTTTGTTACTCCGTTCCTTTGGGAGACGATATTCTGGAATATTCCCCTACTACTTGTATTGGCAGTGTGCACTTTCATTGGGGTTGAACGTATTTATTTATTTTTCTTCACCCAAAGTTCACCCAATCACATATGTTAAAAAATTCATTTAATTAGCTCAGAGGTAATTGACATATATCATCGACTAAGAGATCAGAAGTTCAAATCCCCCACTTCTAAATGTTACTGAATTAAAAAACAAAAACAATGTCCTGTCTACTTGAAATTAATGAGAAAAAAAAAAGGTCTTAGACTTCTAGTTAGCATTTCTGTTCGCTACGACAATAAAATTCTTTTAAAAAATAAGTTTGAAAATATCAATGTGCGAGTTAATCTATATTCTCATTAATACTGTAAAAATATTGGCAAAATATATAAAACGTTAACAAAATACCATTAATGCAAGCAGAAATGTATAAAGAATTTTGTTTATCTACAAAGTGTGAAATGTATAGTTAATAATTTAAATACTTTTTTGGAAAAATATCAATTATGACATTGAACTAGGCAAAGTGTGTCAATTTTTATTGTAAACTTTAAATTCAATCAAATTGCACCTGACATACTTAGAATAAGTGTTACAATATTTACTTTAAATTTGAATAAATATGGCAATTTTTTAACTTTTAATGAGCTAATTTCTTTGTAGAATTATTAAGAAAAGATCCCATCTCCGTTTAATAAATTATAAAACACATCTAATTGGAAATTAATGGGACTTCAAAACAACCAACATTAAAGTTACATTTTTTTTGGTTGAAAATTGTTAGTCTGGGAGTGTTGTTCAATGTTTGATCTTATGTATTGGTTGGACTTAATTTTGTGCGATAATGATTTTAATTGAACTTAATGAGTTTTTGAAGATTTTTACGTTACTTTTTTTTTTTTGTTTGTTGAAATTCAAAACTGAACATAAGCAACACTTATCCAAGTCTATGGTTCAATTGATAAAATTTAAAAGTCATTATGAAAGTTGATACACCTTGCCAAGTGTAGGGAAAAAATGCTTTTTTTATGGTGAAAATTCATACACGTTGTCTGTTCGAGAGCAAAAAATGATTTTCCTCCTAATTTTTTTAAATGATTTTTCTTATTCTTAGGATTATTTTAGGCTAATTTCAATAGTATATTCATCAATATTTTTCTAAATTTTTTATTTGAACCTCTAATTAAAAAATTATGGTGGTTAATGAGTTTAACTAACTATACCAAAGTTTGTAATATTATCGTAAATTTAACACATTTACCATTTTGCTGCCATCGATATTTAAATCTTTTTTAAAGAAAGGTAATAAACATATATAATTTGACTAGACTAGGAGTCCATACTTTATAGGTAATATATCATTTTATGTATAGTTTAGTAGATAAAATATCTATTGCTATCTCAAAGATAGATGATTCGATCCCCTTCCATAATTGTTTCAACTTTAAGAAAAAGAAAAAAAAAAACGAAGATGATGCGTGTATTAATGGACAAGTGGCAAGGGATAAAAAAAAGGATAAGATATATATATATCACTTGGTTGTTTTCTGGCTTCCATATTACTATATTTTGTCATTTTATAATAATAGTATATGGAAGGGAAGAGTCGTGGATAAGTGAAATGCACATATGTTTTCAAATTAGGTTTTTCTTTGGATTTATTTACAAGTTTTGTGACACACAGCAAGATTTTTTAAAATAATAATATATTGAAAAAATGGTAGTTTTGTCATTTTAAAATTTTGGTAAGAGTTGTAAGGTTCTTAAATTTTCATAATCAATATATGAAAGTTTTGTCACCTAATAATAATTATTGTGTATGTTAAACAAAATTTTGTGCTTAATTAACCCCGGTTAAAAGAAAAAAAAAATAGACCAGCATAAAATTAGATTAGGTTGGAGAGTTGTTTGTACATATAGTGAAAGTATTAACACCTTACATTACAACATTTGTTTAATAAGAGTTATGATAATTTGTAGAAATATAAGTTATTTGGCACTTAGAATTAGATCGTTCATGCTTTGAGAGCGTAAAAAATGTGTGTTTATGGAATATTATTATGTAATTTTGTCAAGTTTATTATGAAGAATGCTTGCGTTAAAATTGATCGAATTACTGAAATTATTAATGTTGCGTTAAATTTAGGAGTGGAAATTATTAATGTTGTGTTAAATTTTTAGGAGTGAAAAAGTGCTTTGCGGCCAATAGAAGAATGCCAAAGTCCAACGCATATAGTTGAAACTCGAAGTAGCGAAGAACCAATGCATACCATTACTATTTCAAGTTGATGAAGGTTGCCCAATTCAGCACATTTAAGCTAGCGCATAGAAGAGTGAAGAAAAAATTGAATAACTCACCAAGTTGCCTTGCTTTGAGATGTGATGGCTTGCTCTGAGTTGGAGCAGTGCACTGCGATGCACTGAATTGTACTTTATTGCTCTCAACTGCGTCAGAATATTGTGTTGGACTGCACTGGAGCGAATGAGATAAAATGGGATCCTACGGCATAGTAGAAACCCTCAAATGCAACGAACTATGATTGGCGCATGAGAGAAATGAGTCTGACAAAGAGTAGTTGAGATCGCTAACAACTAATTGTGCAGTGCGTACAACCTACCACAGCAAAGTAGTGGGTCATAAATAGCATATGGGCGCGTGGCATTCTCTCATTGGAAGCAAAGTAGTATTTATAGGCGAGGGTGTTGAAGAGAGAAAATCTTCGTTTTTTGAGAACTTTACAATAATTTTTTGATTATTCTCTCCTCCTTGTTTTCTGCTTAGTCTTCTACTTCGTGTTTTCGTCGACAGCAAAGGAGAGGAAGAGTTGTCGCTCCGGCAGTGACTCATTTGCCATTGAAGTCCAATCGAAGCATAGAATGTATGTTCTGTAGTCTTGTAGTAGTTTAGTTTGTGTTTGCTTGTAGCTCAAGTTTATCTTCCTTGCTTTGAACATGTTTTTCATCTTTACTTCTTCCATTGTTGTTTCTTTTAAGATTTATACCTTGAGTGGCTAGTTTCTTTAAGGTTTGGATCATGGGAACCTAATGGTGTAGCACTCTTGCTTTGCAAAGCATGCTTGAATGGATGTCTCAACTTCTTCTTGGTTTTATTTATTCTTCCATTGTTTTTTTCCGTTTGGCGAACTGAAACAAAGTAGTGGCATATTTCTAGCACCGAGAAGGTTAGAGTGTGTGTGGAAATCCCAATGAGATCAAGTTGTAATAGTTTTTACTCAAGTGACTTAGACATAAAACAACCACTTGTAAGCTTGAAGAAGTTAGTCGATGCATGATTCCACGACATTGAGTGCAGACATGCAAGGATGTTGTGAGCTTAACACCCTTCTCGAAAGAGTGAGTGTAACAATCGAAGAAAAATAAAGAATTTTTTATTTTATTGGTTTTTTTGAAAACCTTGTTGAATTAGGATTTTATCTTTTTTTTTTTAATTAGGAGATAAACCTTTTTTTTTTTTTTTTTAAAAAGAGAAGATAATCTTTTAAGGGTTTTGATTAGAGTTCTTTTAAAAATGGTCTCTTAAGCCCTAACCTTTTTGTCAAAACCTTTTGACGCCAAAAAAGAGAGAAAAAAAAAAGACGTTCTGTAGTTTCCTCTCTAAAGAAAAAGCAGTAAGTTTTCTTCCCTTCCATTTTCAAGTTTGTTTTCTTTCTTGGAAAATTTTGGGTTTTGTTTTCATTCTTGATTGTTTAGAATGAAAAGATTCTTAAAATATTTTGTCCTAAAAAGTTTTTAGTTTTTTTTGTTTGCTTAATTTTTATCAAAGTTTTTTTTTTCTAATTAGGTCTTTTAGATTAAATTAAAGGTTTTGATAATGGAAGATTTTCCAAAATTTTCCAGCTTTGAATTTCTTTAAAATTGGGACTGTTTTAAGTGTATTTTGGATTCTTTTTGCACCAAAAGTTTACCAAATGTTTGTTTTTGAAGTGTAATTTATACCTTTGATTTCTACATGAAAAGAGAATGTTTTAAAGGTTTTTACAGCAGTTTTATCAATATTTTTCAGACCTGATTTTGGTGTTAAAAAGTAGCAAATCTTGATTCTTTTAATGTTAAAATCTTGAAGAATTTTGTTTTATGAAACATAAAATTTTTGGGTTATTTGTTTATAATTTATGATAGTTTTGAAGGTTTTAAAAGTTGTAGGATTGAAAATTTGTTTGGTATTTTATTTCGTATGGAAAAGTATTGATTTTACCGATTTTAATACGTTTTTAATTGGGTTTTAAAGTGTTTTTAACCCAGTTTTTTCAATGCTGTTTTTTTTTTTTTTGATCCAAGAACCCTATTTTCCCTAACTTTTTATGCAGAAAATTGTTTGGAAAGGGAAAAATTGGATAGATAAGATTGTATATATTTTAGATAAGCTTTTGGACCTTTAAGATAGAATTTTGGTTTTTGATCAATGAAGTATTGTATATGTTTGGACTTCTAGGAAAAGTTGATGATTGTTCAAGAAAGGGGACTAGATTTGGAATTGAGATTGAGAATTGTAGGATTATCGATCGAAGTAAGTAGTTTCCACATCCCTTCCAAAATAGAAATTTTGGTACAATTATGTTTTTAATATTGTTTATTTGACAAATGTTTGAAAGTATGTTTTGTATGATTTGAAATTGATCAAAATTGTTTTGTATGCTTTAAAGTGTTTTGCTATTTAAAAGTATGTTTGCTGTTTTGGATAATTTGAAATAAATGTATTTTGATTGATTTTGAATTGAAAGTAAGTTTGTTTTGGTTTTGAGTTTGAATGGTTGATTTAATGAATCTTTATTGAAATTGTTATTTGAAACTACATGTTTTGTTTCAAATGTTTACAAAAGAATTTTTGATCGATTTGATAAGGGCTATCCGGATATGCCAATTTTCTGTTTTGGGAATACTTTCCTTATTTGTGGTAGTAGCCTAAATTGGAATTGATGGAATTGGAATTGATGGAATTATTATGGCTTATTTGTGGAAAGACACATTTGTGGTTTGGCATTCTTTTGGAATGAAGATTCATGTGTGTGTTATGCATTCACGTGGCCTCACACTTAAGTAATTATATTGACTGTTCTGGTCGATTTTATCGACATCTCTGACTGATTGAAGCTTATTTGTGGGAAGACACAGTTTGTGGTTTGGCATTCCTTTGGAATGAAGATTCATGTGTGTGTTTGATCGAACTGAAACGTGGGGCTTAAAGAAAATATTTGTAAATGAAAACAAAGCTCCAGTTCAGTGCAAGTGCACACTGTCAATGCAAGTAATATAAAACTGGAAATATTCCAGAGTATAGATCCCACAAGGAACGTATACAACAAAATTCAAGAGAATAAGCAAAGACGTTGTCAAATTGCAATTTCGGTAACCAATGTAAAACAATAAGTGGGATGGTTTTTGTTGCTTTTGAAATAAAAAGAAATAAAAATTATAAAAGAGGGATTCAAACGTGTTTTTGCCCCATTCAAAGAAATTGCGGCCTAATTGCAATTGCAATCCTTTGACTCAACACTTAAGCTTTTGTAAACCGAATTCAACATCTATTCGACCTTCTATGAAGTATCTTTAGGAGGCTAAGCGATTAAACCGATATTTCTATGGCTAATACGAACTTAGTTAATTTTGAACACAATTCTTTTGGTTTTAAAGGTTTTTCCTTATGTCTAGGGTCAAAAACAAATTCCTATGTCTAGGCTATTTTCCTTTATTGCTTTTATGAAAACCAAATTTTTATCTAACCTTTTCAGAATTAGATTCAATTTTTGTATACTAATCTAGGTGATCGATCTAGACTAATAATAAGCATTAAAATCAATAAAAGCAAACAAGCTATAGAGGAAGCAAGCTTGCTCTCACAATTAGGCCTCTATTTTTATCTTTAGGGCATTCACATGTTTGAATCCCAAAGAAGGAATTAGTTCATAATTGAAGAAGAGAAAAACAAAGCTTTAAATAAGAAGAGATTCATAATCAACTTATTTTAAAAAAATACAACTACTGTAAATGAAAATGGAATTCAAAAAGTATGGGAAATAACCTTGCATTAACAACTAAAACTTCTCAAAATCTTCAAAGTAACACTTGTTAATAAGTAAATAATAAGAATACTAAACTGGACATTGTCTTTTAAAGAAGATGAAAGACAAAATGGACTAAATAAACAAAAGTCCAGAAAGTTAAACTTGAACATTAATTCATAAACAAGAACAAATACCCACTAGCTTCCTTGCTTGATCGATCCAAATACCTATTCAAAGGCAAATGGATCTTCACCTCCTCTAACTTTCATTGAGAAGGGATCAACCTCAAAAATTACAGGACAAGATGAAGACGAACTACTAAAAAAAATGGCAGAAAAATCGAGACTTTCGGACTGTGGGTGAGCAGAACAAAACCCAGCCTCGTTTTGGATCGTTTTCCTCATTTTTATAGGCATTGAGGGCTAGGATTTCCATCTTTGTGCTCCTTCAATCATGGGTTAATGTTTGGGCATGAGATTAGACTGAAAATTCTCCAAAAATCGAGGAAATCCCGTGAATTTTGGTGTTTTCCCGAGATTCCCACAGCTTCTAGATTTTCCAGAAATGCAATTGCATTTCAATTGCATTTCTGTTTTTCAGATCTACCAAAATTTTCCAGAAATGCAATTGCATTTCTGTTGCATTATTTTCCAGACTTGTTTTCCGAAGGAATGCAATTGCACTTCCAAAATGGAATGCAATTGCATTTTGTGCTTGTTCACAAACTTGTTTTCCTGAAGAAATGAAATGCTCTTGCAAAGGAATGCAATTGCATTTTTCCGTTTTGCTCCAAATCAACACAAAAACAACAAATTAGTTTAAATTCCATTCTTTTTTCAACTTATTTTCATTTTCCACTACTCCAACAAGCTTTCAAGAATTTCACTCATCATGTAACGACCGGTTTATTTAGAAACATTAATTTTGAATTATGGAAATCAAGTTGGATAAAATTTCTTAAGTATATTGATTTTAGAGTGAATTTGAAATTTTGGAAGGTTAGGAGGGCAAAATTGGAAATTTATTTATTTATTTTTATATAAAATAATCCCCCATCTTTATCCACATTTTTTATTTTATTATTATTTATTATTTATTTATTATTATTTTTTCTTTTCTCTTCTTCTTCTTCCCGCAGCTCTCTCTCTCTCTCTCTCTCTCTCTCTCTCTCTCTCCGACCGAACACCCTTCCACCGTTCTTCTTCTCCTCTCGCCGAAGCTCACGGATGCCGATCGAAGTCGTCTGCGTGAGCCTCGCCGGCCAGCCACCGCCCCCATCCGCCGATCTTCTTCTCCTTCTTCCTCGTCTTCGTCGAACGACAGCAGCTCGCCGGAGCTCGTCCTTAACCGCCGGCCTGTCCCTGGACCCCAACTCAGTCGAAGTTCCTACAACAGTTCGTCGGTCGGATTTGGTTGCAGTCGCCGGATCCGTTCAGTACCGAGCAGCATCGATCGCCGCAAGCCTCGCCGGAGTTTCAGAGCTCATCGGAATTGTCTTTACGCACTGATCGGAGCCACGCCAGGATCGAATCTGTCCAAATCCGGAGACAACTCCTTCACACCCGCTCTCACGCGCCGATCAGAAGTCCCACGCGCCGCCTCACGCGCCGCCGTGCTCCGATTCCAATTTTTGAGCCCGAACAGTCCCGGTTACAATCGTGTTATGATTTGGGTAATTTCGTTACTCAATTGAATTTAATTAAGAACTTTAATTGGATCGATCGTTAACCAATGGACTAAATTTACAGGATATTGATTTGAGAATCAAACCACGGAATTGGAGACGAATATTTAAGTTGTCAGCAAACTTTGGAGTCTAAGTTTGGGCAAGAATCAAGCTCTTTTATTATTTATTCGACTTATGTAAGTAGTCATTTGGATTTAAGCCATTTAAATTCCTTTGAGATTGAAATGTATGTTTGATAGTTTGATAATTTTGAAAGCATGCTTGAAAGCGGTGGTTATGAGATATGAAAAGGTTAGTGGTTATGTTTAAAAGAAATCTTGAGCTAAAACGGCCTAAGTTGTGGTCATAAAGGAATTAGTGGCTTAAAGTTTCAAGTTTAATATGTTAGCATATGAACCTCTTTAAGAATTTGTTCGAGGTTGTAATTGGGCAAGCTTGGACATGAATGGAGTGATTTGTGAATAGTCATTCTTGCCTAAATTATGAGTATGTGCGCGATGTCGTAGTTGGTTAAATCAATATAAGAATTATTGTGTTGGGCTTAAGATTGCCTGAAACTAGTTGCTACTTTAGTTAAGGGATTCAATGTTACAAGTGAATGAATGAATGTGGTAGGGTGGTTTAACCCAAAAGGTTCCAAAAGTGCTGTGAAAGTATGAAAGCCCGTTAGATTGATGCTTCCAACCCTAATTCTGTTGTTTCGTGCGAGTTTGTAAGCTTAGAACGCCTGTGATGTGATGAGCATAGAGATGCGTTCTCTATTGCCGTGTGCTAGCTTAGGGGGTGATTCCCCATTGTGATGAGCATAGGGATGCGTTCTCTATTGCCGTGTGCTAGCTTAGGGGATGTGTTCCCTGGTTGCCTGTGTGGCTAATGAAATGAGTATGAGGGTTATAGACCTTCACGAGTTGGGTTCTAGGTTACAGTACTCGCAGTTATGGCTAGAAGATAGGGTCGGAAAGTGTTAAAAGTTGTGGAATGATGAATTGGACTTCTGAAATGTTTGGTTAGCTGTGGAGTGCAGAAAACTTGAATTTTAGATTGATTGGTTGATTGGGTTCAATGCTTTTGGGTTCAGGTTGAGTTAGGAGCTGTAGTAGAGCACCCTAAAGTATGCCATACTCAGGGTCGGGGACCGTATTTTATGTGTTCAGAATGGCCTTATGTTTGGGCTGATTTAACAAGTTTTGGATGGGTCCGAATGTGAGTAGAGGGTTACTGGTCGTCTTGAATCCTAGGGTGGTTATGGAACTGAATTCTGGAATAAAAGGGATAGAGGGCTATGTGCCGGTAGCACAGGTATGTGCTTGTAAACTTCGGGCCAGGTTGTGAATGTGGTCCGGAAATAACAAATGATGTTGGTGTGGTAGACTACCCTAGAGATTTCCAAAAGAAGTGCGAAAATGCAAAGAGCTTGATAAAACAAGAGCCACCTGATCTTATGTCTCTCTTGGGGCGAGTCTGTAACTCTAGGTTGACTAGATGTGTTGAGCGTAGGGAATGTGTTCCCTAGCGCCTGTGAGCTAGCATAGGGGCGAGGACCCCAGAGATTTATGTTGAGCGTAGGGAATGTGTTCCCTAGCGCCTGTGAGCTAGCTGAGAGATGATTCCCCATTATGTTGAGCGTAAGGATTGCGATCCTTATGGCCTGTGGTGCTAGCTTAGGGGTAATTCCCTATTGTGTTGAGCATAAGGGATGCGTCCCTTATTGCCTGTATGCTAGCATAGAGGGGTGATGTTCTATTGTGTGGAGGCGTGAGAGTTATTTTCTTTCACGGCCTTAGTCAACCTAAGTTACATGGCTCGTTGGTAGTGCTCGAGACAATGCCATACCGGGATGGACTCAGGTAGGGTGTGCGAGTGGTAGTTGGATGGTTGATGAGTTGAGATTAAGAGGCAGATATACGTGCCAGGACATGAATTGTGTTGATGAGGCTAGCATAGGGGCGTTATCCCCAGAGAGTTGTGACGAGCATAAGGGTTACGATCCTTATTGCCGTGAGTGCTAGCATAGGGGCGAGGACCCCAGAGATTTATGTTGAGTGTAAGGAATGGTTAGCATAGGGGCGTTATCCCCAGAGATTTGTGACGAGCATAAGGGTTACGATCCTTATTGCCATGGGGGCTAGCATAGGGGCGAGGATCCTAGAGATTTGTGTTGAGCGTAGGGAATGCGTTCCCTAACGCCTGTGAGCTAGCTTAGGGGTAATTCCCCACTGTGTTGAGCATAGGGATGTGTTTCCTATTGCTGTGTGCTAGCCTAAGGATGATTTATCTATTGAGATGAGTGTGAGGGTTATGGACCTTCACAGGTTTGGGTTCTATGTAATAGGACTCGCAGACGTGACACGGAATTAGAGTCAGGAAGTGGTAAAAGTCGAAGTTGGTTGAATGAGCATTTAAATAACTGAAGTAAATATTTAATGTAAATATTTGAAGTATGAGCACGAGAATAAGTGAAGAAAGTTTGCCTTCGTGGTAGGTTTTCTTTAAGTTTTGGACCCTTAAGTGGGCTACTTACTGAGTATATTTATACTCATCCTTGCTACTTTGTTTGTTTTGCAGATTGTGAACATGTTCGGGGTGGATGACGCAGTCGACGACTTGACGAGACTATGGAGACTCCCCTAGTTTTCCTTTCCTTGATTGTTGCTCTTAGTTATGTAGTTAGTTCTTTGTTGTAGTGTTGATCTGCAACTTCTAAATATTCTTTAGTTTTCGTGTATTTGATTAGAGTTCTTAGAATTCTTGTGTTTGATGTTGAAGCTCAGCATATATGATGTAGTTTGTTGGATGCTGAGCGTTTTATCTGAGATATAGAAGTGTCTTTCATTCTTATCAGGTTGTTGTAAAATTTTGGTTTCTTCTAGTTATGCCGTCATGTTGCCGAATTTTCGGGCATGAGCGAGGTAACTAGGTCGTGCTTCCGCATCTAGAGTGTCGTAGGAAATCGGGTCGTTACACATCAACACTATCTTTAGCTTGCTCGGTAATCAATAAAGCATACAAAAATGACAAAAATAACTTAGTTTAGGGTTAAATAATCATCATAAATAAGAATTATCAGTGTTCACTTCACATGGCCTCACACTTAAGTAATTGATTTGAATGTTCTGGTCGATTTTTATCGACAACTCTGATTGAATGTTATGATTGATTGATTGGTGTTACCGATGAATAACCATCATATATGTTATGAAAGCTACCCAAATAATGCATATTCCCACTCTGATATTTGAAAGTAATGATTGATTGAAAGTACTGTTTGAATTGAAAGTTTCGATATTTAAAAGTTTGGTTAAATGAAAGTTTTGTTCAATTGAAAGATTTTTGTTTTTCAAAATTTTTGATTGAACATTTTAATAGTTGTAGTAAAAGTTTTGCAAGGATATTTGTATTTTGTTTATGATTGTTTTAAAAGAAAATGACCGAATGAATATTTGATTTTTGATTCAACTATTGAAATGATTTGTTAAACTGAATTTCTCTGTTTTGTTTTGAAGAAAATGAATTTTTGAGCCTGATGTTGAAATTGCTTATTGAGTATTTCTGTACTCATTTTTGTTTTTCCAAAATATTTTCAGACGAATGATCAAGTGATAGTCTTGAAAGAAGTGAAGTTTAGCACTCTGGCACAAGGCTTAGAAAGTTATTGTTATGGATTCAATAGTTTCGTTTAGAAATCTTTTGTAAGAAATTACTTCAGCTGAATTTGTTTAAGTCTATTTTAGTTTTGATTGTTACGCTTCCGCATTATGTTAGAATGACCGTATGGGAAACTTCGGGCTGTTACAGTGAGGGTAAGTGGAGGAACTTATGCTTAGTTGGGAAGGAATCCGTGCAAGTTAAGCTAAAACAAGATAGGCACATCATAGGGGGAATCGAAAGCCAAACCTTCGACACTATATCAATTCGTTCTTCTAGCATATTTCTATTCACCTATAATATATATTATTACATAGTAATATTCTCACATATATACATAATATGTAAAATATACATCTGAATCTATTGTAACTACTTACATCTAAATCTATTGTAACTACGTTTGTTCATTGTTTACGATTACCGAGTATATTAGTTATACATACGTAAACATATATTTATTAGTAATATACATGACAATCTATTGTTTCAGCGTAAAATAATAGAGGTATATATAGTTTTAGTTAACCCAATAAATCATATATTACTTTGTTTCACTGTAATACATGCTGCAAATAAAAAATTCCACTGTATTCATATGTAAACTAAATATAGATAACAAATTTTATTGAAACATCAAAGAGATATTTAATTTGTGCACAACAATATTCATACCCAAACATCAGAGAGATAGAGGTAAAAATACACATCTATTAATCAAAAATTTGAAAGAATTACTCTCAACTATTCATTAATCTGGAACTTGAAAAAAAAAATAAAAAAAATAACCACTCCATTAGTCGAAACCCTAACATATGCATCTATTCAATGTACAAAAAGAATAGGATCCCAAATATACAGATTTAAGAAAATAAAGCCAGAATCATAAACCGAACTCGAAGATAAATTGAAAAGCGCAAGTAGTAACAAAAGACCCAAAATAAAGACAGATCTGGAGGAGAGACCGTGATCACCACATTCCAAAATCGATTAAAAAATACGAAAAAGAGTGATTAAAAGAAAGAAACTGCAAAACCTTGCCATTGGTTGTGGCTTATTCTTCGTTCAAACCAAACTAAATCACCTTTCTGATGACCCTTTACCTGTCATGGTCTTTTTAGGCAACAACAAATCCCTCTAGAGTAGCTCTTGATTCTTCAGTATCAGCAATTCAGCTCCGACCTGGATGGATCTTCTTCTATAGGATGATCATGGAGAGGTTGATGCAAATGAAAAAAGGAATGAGTTTTTTTTTTTTTTTTTGTTGAGTACAACAACATTTGGGGTGGGGGATTTAACTCTATGACATTTGGTTAGAGATTCCATTTTTCCCGTGGGAACCTAGCTCCTCTAACGGGGCGGAAATCCCCTTTTAGGCCCGGAATGGGGAGGGAGTAGGGATGATTTTTTACTCGTTAGCTAAACTAGGGACAAGCAATACATTCTCCATCCCCGCCTCGTTCCACTACCCCGCCCCGATTTCTTTTTTTTTTAATATATATATTTGTATATATATAATAAACCATAAATCCAAACTTTTATTTAATATTATTTTGTTTTTCTAAGGAAATCAAAAAAAGTTCTCTTAAATAAAAATCTCTTATTAAGAATTAACAATTTAAATAGAAATTAAAAAAAAATTATTTGACCAAATTTTAAAAAATGAAAATTATAAACGAGAATTATTCCCCGCGGAATAAAATGGGGGGCGGGGACGGGGAATTCATTCCCCCGTCCCACCCCGCCTCGTGGACATCTCTAATTTTGGTCATAAACTCATACTTTATACCAGTTGAGTTATGTTTTTATTAGAAAAGGAATGAGTTGTTATTGTTTCACACAGGAAAATGATTTGAACGGCTATGGTTTTTTTTTTCTAAATAAGGAGATTTGATTGATTTTTTCCTTGTTTGAAATTTTATATCTTTTATTAATTTTTTTTATTTATCCAATTTTATGTGAGGGTTAAAAGGTAATTGCGGCTATGTTGTTGCGTTCCAAAATTCTGCCAGACATTTATGTAAAATATTGTAGTGTTGGACAAAAAAGAAAAATGGATCAATATGAAGAGACTTTTTTTATTAATATTGTAAAAATCGAAACTTATTAAAAAAAATATTGCATGTTTCAAACTATTTAGAAAAATATTGTAGTTTGAAATAGTTTGAAATAGCTAGAACAAGGTCATCTCTTGAAGAGACGACCTGCACAAACGTGGACAAAGGTCGTCTCTGTAGTCTCTTCAAGAAGATCGTCTCTTGAAGAGACGACCTTCATTAAAATCAACAAGGTCATCTCTTGTTCTTTTTTTTTTTTAAAGTTTTTTAAGCATAATTTTTTTAATCATAAATTACTTAAATTAAGAAAATTGAATTGAAAATTCTACTTTTTTTTTTTTTGATCTCGAGGATTGAATGAATAATACTAGGTTATTTCAAGAGGTTGCTATGGTGAAATCGGTAGACACGCTACGCTTAGGATGTAGAGCAAGAGCAGCTCGATTCGAGTCCGAGTGGCGGCATGCCATTTTTTATTATGATAAAAGTTCTATAATATAAATTTAAGTTTCAAATATTAACTCAAATAATTGTTGTACGATTCTTCAAAAAAAAAAATAATAATTGTTGTACGAATATTTAGTTTTTTGAAAAATGTTTTATAAAGGTTTTGAAATATGTTTGTTTTTTGAAATTTTTTTAATGTGTTTACATAAATATTCATTTTAATTGGTAAGTAATTAATGTGTGAAAACAAGGAACAAAAACTTAAAATTAAATTAATTAAATACTAAAAAAAGAAAACTTAAAATCTAATGTATGAATACAAGTTTAAAAATATAAATTTTAGTGCGTGCCACAAGGGGGACGTCGCCGATTACGAGGGGGTTGTTGACGACGACCGCTCAGTGCTTGATCTTTTTTCTCTTGTGCTTCCAGTTCATCTGATTCCTCTTATGCTCCAGTAGGATACAAATACTGATAATGCTCTCCATGTCCACGTCCACGTCCACCTATGTGAACATGTGATGATGATGGACCAACATGTGATGATGAGGGACCAGCCTCAGAAGCATGTGCGTTTGGTGTATGCAAATATCGTGAACCAAGAGTCGGTATCATCATCATCATCATCGGAGTGGAACTGCATTGTTCTGCATATAACTGATGGGAGGCACTTGCGTCAACGTCATGGTCAACCTCATCTGGTACAGCTCAGGGCAATTGCTTCTTTTCTTCAATGTCGCTTCTTGCTGAGCAATGTTCTGTCCTCGAACACGTCTTCTATGTCTGGAACCAAGAGGAGGAGAAATAAGAATGTTATACATATAATGTAACTGGTCCATATTTTGTTCCCCACTATCGCACAGATTAAGAATCTTCAAATTTTGTGAGAGATCTCGAATTTGTCTGAAGCAGGACCTCTACAAATGATAAGAAAAATTAGACAACATGTAAAATGAATTTTTTAAAGTAAATTAAACTTAAAAAATTTTAAAAATTTAAATGAAACTTGTACCGCTTGACCATAGGACGCTCCCTCACAAGTGATGTAGCGCCTAGTAATACTCTGATACCAATTCATATAGTATGGAGTCGTATGTCCATATGCATCAATTGGAGGAGCATCAACTACGACCTGTCGGCGTATATGTCATCGCTCTACATACGGTGCCAAAACAATTGACCAATCTTAATGTTGGAGGTCTATGGCATGTAGGTTTGGGTCTATGTTGCACGCTTCTAGGATAGCTTGTTTCATCTCAAACTGTCTCATCACTCTATTTGGCAGATGCCACTCAATATTATGAAAACAGATGAGTGGAGTTACTGAACGCCAGATATCACCACCATTTCTACAATAATGAGGTAATGTGGTCATGACATCAATGTACGGCTCCAAAATCATCTAAAATATCAAAATATAGATGATTAGTGTCTTATAAAATAAATCACTACACTCGTACCAAGTCGGGTTTTAAGAGGTCAAACATACATCTATACTGTACGAGCACATGCGTAGCTGATCCAATTACACAAAATTGGTCTCTCCACCTATATTAATGTTAAAATATTAAATTTAAATTATGTCAATCATACAGAAAAATAACATGAAATTTAAAATCAATTCACATACTGAGAACCAAGTGCTCATTCAACTAATCCATCATCATTGGTGTGGCGATGCTGAGGAGTCATCGTTGGGAATCGTTCCCAACCCCATAGTTGAAAAAGGATGATGAGCCCAGCAATCTCGCGTGAATCTAATCGACTCGCCTTACAAAGCTGCTTGCATAACCATGTTAAGCAGACTCCACCCCAAGAATATCTTCCTGCAACCTCAAAGTCTGTCAAAAGTGGCAGGAACATTAAGTGCACCTTATCCCTAGATTTGTTGCAGAATAAACTCCCACCAAATAGTTGCAAAATGTATGTCTAGTCATACCTCGCTACAGTAACCTCATCTGCATTATCGTTCAACCCTGGAAATTGAGATGCTAACCAAGGTAACCTTAATCTAGAGCCCTTAATATGGTTGTCGTCTGGAGTCACCCCGAGTAACAATGCACAAGTCTGCTTCCAGTTGTAGCTTATCGGTTCAGTGAGAGGCTCATCATCCATTGGTAATCCAAGTAATACTGCAACGTCCTCTAGAGTGACAGTGCACTCCCCTCCAGGCACGTGAAATGTATGTGTTTCCAGCCTCCATCTTTCCACGAGTGCAGTGACAAAGTGACAAAGTCCAAGTCTTCAAATTCATCATCTGTTTCGGTTCTAAACTCTTTATATGTATTATCTACCACCATATCTTCGTCATGACATGGTGGGGCAACTGATTCAGGGTCGGGGTCAACACATTGGCTAAGATCAATACACTGGCTAGTGTCACATTGGATAGGGGTTTCTCCTAAATTTTGTACATTCATGTCCACCCTTTGCACAGTGACATATAAAAGCACTAAATTTGGAACTGGCATCGCAATTGAAAATATTAGGTTCATTACTTATGGTTAGGAATTGGTATTGGCATATATCTTACTGATCCTGATAGTGTTAATTCAGGGTGTCTATACACTATCTCTAACTGATTTTCCCTCACATCTACACCAAGTGACAATTCTACCATTTCAACAAACTGTTCAAACACAACTCCACTATTAACGTTAATAGAAAACCTCCATAGGCTGGTCGGTCATAGTCAACTCCATCTACTCGATCAATCATACAACCATTGGTATGCAAAACAAATTCCAAACACATATCTCCCATTTTCTATGAAAAAATAAACAAGATATAAATTAAAACTAATTCCTATATATATTTCATATAATATAAACTTCATAGAATATAATAACTAATTCCTATATTAAACTAAATTTTAAGTAAACTAAAATTCAATTAAGTAAACTACAAAATGTTTTACATCTTAAAAAATAAAAATAATAAAAGAAAAATACATCTAAAAAAATCTTTATAAAAATTAAAACCAAATCTTTTAAAATAAATTTAAACACAAAAAATTAAACAAAAAAAAATCTAAGTCTTAGAAAAAAAAAATACACACACAACTAACAAGTCTTGAAAAAAAAAACACATCTAACAAATCTTGAAAAAGAATACATTTAATAAATCTTAAAAAAAAAAACACATCCAAAATTCAAATAAGGGCTCGTTTGATAACGTTCATATTTCCTGTTTCTTGTTCCTGTTTCTCATTTTCAAGAAACAGACATGTTTGATAAACGATCCTGTTTCTTGTTTCTAAATTTTTTAGAAACGTTTCTAAAAAAATGGCAGATTTTGAGAAACTTCAAAAAGTAGTTTCTCAAATTCTGTTTCTGTTTCTTTTTTCAGGTTTCATGCATGTATTCATATTTCTCTTTTTACCTGTCTCTCCCCTCTCCCTTATTTCTCTCTTTTCCATTCTATTTTTCTTCTTTTAATACTTTTTAATCTTTTTATTTTTTTTCTTATTTTTTATTTTTATTTTTTGATTTATTTCTTTCTATTCGTTCTCTCTCTTTCATCATAATCTTTTTTTTTATAGTTCATTATCTTTTTTTTTCTTTTTACTTTTCTCTTTTCGTTTAAGTTTTCTTCTTCTCTCTTATTTTCTCATTTTCTTTTACTTTACATTAACGAGCTTATAGTTATTATTTTCTATTTAATTCTCTATTATTTTTTTTGGAACAATTTTATTTTTATTAAATAAATAAACTAATAATGTATTTCATTCTCTCTTTTTCTGATTTTACTTGCTTGTATTATTGGCTAATGCATTTTTAAAGAAAAAATAAAAATAAAATTTATTATTAAATTAAAGAAATGTGAGTATGTTCGATTGTCTGACCTTAGACAATTTATAAATTCGTCTAATTGAACTAACTCTTGTAAGTCAAAATCGTTCAAAATGAATTGATTGAAATGAGAAATAACATTGAAAATAAAATTTGAACAACATTTGAAGGATAAAATTTATTATTATTATTATTAATTAGGTGTTGGGCCTTAATAAAATACTATAACCTCTTTATAATTATTTTATATTTATTTTAATGCATGTTATATATTTTATTTTTATCAAAAAACAAGAAACAAGAAACATAAATAGTTATCAAACATGTTTCTGTTTTTAGTTTTTAAGAAACAGAAACGAGAAACGAGAAACAGGAACAAGAAACAAGAAACGAGAAACAAGAACGTTATCAAACGGGGCCTAAGTAAACTACAAAATGTTTTACATCTTAAAAAAAATAATAAGAATAAAAGAAAAATACATCTAAAAATTCTTTATCAAAATTAAAACCAAATTTTTTAAAATAAATTTAAACACCATAAATTAAACAAAAAAATCCAAGTCTGAAAAAAAAAACCACACACAACTAACAAATCTTGAAAAAAAATACATTTAACAAATCTTAAAAAAAAAAAAACACGTCCAAAAAATCTTAGAAAAAAAATATACAACCAACACGTGCTTTGTCTCTAATAATGTACAAGGCTACCAAATTTTATACTTATTCAACAGATCCACAATCAACTAACGCGTGTTTTGTCTCCAATAATCAACAAGACTACCAAATTTTGATACTCATTCAACATATCCACAATAAAAACAACTAAAAAATTACAAGAAACTAGTGAAAAACGTTTAAAAAAATTCACACAAAATATGGTGATCCCCAAATGTGCTTTGTCTATCCAACGGCAAAAAAATGCTTTGTTTGCTCCAATACCGACAAAGATCAAGTTTGCTACCTTGAATGGCGACAAAAATTTAAAGTGGGGACTAAGAAAAGATTGTGGGGCTTCGCTTTGTTTGGCTGCTGTAAAAATCAGGTGGGAAGATGAAGATGAAAGGGAACCAGCGAGATTGTAAATGGGATGGGGTTATATTGTTTCTGTGAAGGTCGTCTCCTTCATTTACAACTGTTTTTTTTTTTAAAATTGTTGAAGGTCGTCTCTATGACCTTCAACGCGTGTTCAACATGCACTGTTTTCAAAGCACGACCTTCTAGTGCAATATTTTTTTTTATTTTTTTAATTGTGAAGGTCATCTCTTGAAGAGAGACCTTCATTCCAAACCTGCGTTATTTTTTTAAAAAAATCGTGAACCGTTACGTGTCAAATCGTTAATGTTTTTTTTTAAACACAATTGAAGGTCGTCTCTTGATGACCTTTGTCCACGTTTGTGCATATTGTCTCTTGAAAGAGACGACCTGCTTCCACGACAACAAGGTCGTCTATTTGTTCCAACTATTTAAAACTACAATATTTCTCTAAATAGTTTGAAACATGCAATATTTTTCTAATAAGTTTCGATTTTTACAATATTAATAAAAAAAAGTCCCAATATGAAACATATATATGTAGTTATCTTGTTTTAAAATTTGATTGATTTGAGATTAGCTTTCAAAATCGATTTTTAAGATTGATTAAAAATTTTGGGATTTGATTTCCAAAGTTTTTAAATTCGAAACAGAAGAGATTTATAAAATCAAAATTGAAATTTGATTTTGAAATGGTTGGTTTTAAATTTTGGATTGATAAAGTTTTTAGATAATGCAAAATCAAATGATTTTAGATTTTTGGTTAACACTAAATCAATTTTTTAAAATTAAAATTTTGAAATCTAAATTCAAATTAATTTTTTTGATTTCTCAAAAATGATAAATATTTTATTTTAGATTTACGGTTGAGATTAATTGTTTTTTTAAATTAAAATTTTCAAAATCTAAATTCAAATACATTGTTTTAACTTTTCAAAATTCTAATTTGAATTATTTGTCATATTCATTTAAACGATCTAAATCATGATAAATTTTTCAATAAGGTCGTCATAATGTGGCTGTCCATATTTCTAATAATTACTTGATATAAATTTCAACTTCTCTCCATCCAACTGTAAAAAACTTCAGCCACAAGTGACGGTCTAAACCACCGACGATAGACAGATTGTTGGAAAGAGCGGGAAGCACCATAGAAAAATTGAGAGAAGAATGAAAGATTGAAAAGTTTTGAAAAGAGATGTTTTTTTGACAGAACCCGTTTCTCTCTCCTCTGCCCCACCCCCTCTCTCTTCTCTTTCTTCTTCCTACATCCTCAACCACCTTCAGCCACCATCTTCAACAGACCGGTGGCGGCGGCACCCACGACCAGCAGATTACACAACGGCTCTCTCTCCGACGTATGTCAGTAGCCTGACAGCACACAGATCCGGCGACTACGACTCCGGCGGTGACCACCCTCAGCCGATCCTCTCTCTGGCGGCGAATCAAACGGCGTGTAGACCCACGACGGTGCATTTAGGTGAGTTGATGATGAACTTCAGATCTCTCCCAAAAGAAGAGATTTAAAAGTGTTTTTAATTTACTTTTATCTTTTTAAACTCTGTTATTATTGTTTTTTTCTTAATGGATTTTGGGTTCTCTCTCTTTTTTTTTTCTAAAAAAATAACCATTAAAGAAAAAAAGTTATTAGTTTTATCTTTGTCTCTTTGTTTTTATGAGTTTCATGTGCATTGTTCCTCATTCAAAAACCCTTAAAGGAGAAAAATGTCTTTTTCTTCAAGGTTGTCTTTTAAATTATTTTTGAAATAAGAAATCCTTTTGATTTTGACAACCAATTTATAGTTGTCCATTAAAATTTTAAAATAAGAAATCCTTTTGTTTTTTAAATAAAAAACATATCTTTTAAATTTCTAAAATAAGAAATCTCTTTGATTTTGGTAACAAATTTTTTAAACAAAAAACAGTTTTTTTTTTTTTAAAATTTCTAGAATAAGACATTCATTTGCTTGTCTTTTTAATTTCTGAAATAAGAAATTATTTTGCTTGTCTTTTTAATTTCTCAAATAAGAAATTTCTTTGATTTTCTTTTAAATATCTGAAATAAGAAATTCCTTTGATTTTGACAATGAACTTTTTTAAATTTCTAAAATAAAAAAATCCCTTTGATTTTGGCAACCAATTTTTTTAAATTTTCTGAAATAAGAAATCCTTTTGATTTTGGCAATGAATTTTTTAAATAAAAAATAGTTGTCTTTCAAATCCTTTTGATTTTGGCAATGAATTTTTTAAATAAAAAAAAAAGTTGTCTTTTAAAATGAGTTTCGGAAATAAAAGATCTCATTTTTTTTTATACATTTAACTTTTGACATTGAATTTCTGGAATAAGAAATAAATTATTCCCTTTTAAAGAAATTTCAAAAATAAGAAAAAAAAATTATAACATTTTTTAAAATTAATGTTTTATCAAAATGATTGTTTTATAAAAAAAAAATTCGAGAAGAAATTTTTTCTCTTTCTGGAATTTTTCGAATTCTAGAAATACATTGAAAATTCAATGTTTTTCAAAATAAAATAAAATATTCTGAAAATTAGCAGTGTTCTCTTTCTATGGTTTTAATCTAAAATACATGAAAAATATTCTCAGAGTCAAGAATTTGTTTTAAAATATCAAAATTAATTCTAAAATTTTTCTAATAGTCATGAACCACTTATAATTATTAGTTCATAATGGTCAATGGGTGTTGTATAGGTGCTAACACTTTTCCAACACTCAATCGACAATATTATATCGTAATGAATAAATGATTTAAACCTCCGATCTAGACTTATTAATATTTGAAAAATAATTGAAAATTATTCGAACATGCGACTGTAAATTATTAATTGTCTTATTTTTCTATAATTGTGTCAAATCTATATCACTTTTTTCTCGGACTTTTTTTTTAAAAAAATTCACTATTAAGTTTTCTTTTTCTTTTATTATTTATTTCTCTCTAACATATATATCTCCAAATTTTTTCCTCTCTAAAATTTTTATCTCTCTATCAATTTTATTTCACTCTCATCTAACATATCTATCTCACTTTCTCTTTCAAAATTTTTAATATTTTTCTAAGCTTTTTTCTTCTAAAATTTCTCCCTCTCTATTAATTTTATTTCACTCTCTTCCAACACATCTATCTCACTTTTCTTTCTAAATTTTTTTTAATATTTTTCTAAATTTTTTTCCTTATTTCTCTCTCTAACCTTTCTCTCTTAAAAATTTATTTTCCTATAATTTTTCTCTGATCTTTCTCTAACTAATATTTTATATCTAACATATCTCTTGCTCTTTTATTTTTCTCTTTCTAAGATATCTTTTTTTATATAATTGTTCTTGTTGGGAGTGCGACCAAAGTCCCACATGGGGAAGATTATGGATTTATAAGTGAGGGGCACTATCTCCATTGGTATGAGGCCTTTTGGGTGAAACAAAAAACAAAGCCACGAGGGCTTATGCCCAAAGTGGACAATATCAAACCAATGTGGAGATCTCGTTATCCTTATCAGTTCTCTCTCTTCTTCTAATTAATATACATTATCTATGATATGGCTAATATTCTGATCTCTTTAACCATATCTCTCTATCCTTAACTTTCTTTGTCTTTTCTCCCTCTAGTTTTCTCTTTCTAAAACTTTTTCTCGATCTCTCTACGGTTTATTTCTCTCAAACTTTTCTCTTTAAATAATTTATCTATGTCTAAACTTTTATTTCTCTACCATCACATATATTTTCCCTTTTCTAACATTTCTCTCTACATCTCTAACTTTTTAAAAACAGAAAACTAAAAATAATTATCAAATATGTTAGACTCCATTTGATAACCACTTGATTTTTGATTTTTGGATTTTGAAAATTAAGCCTATAAATACTATTTCCACATATAAATTTCATTATTGTTTTGTTATCGGTTTTTTTACAAATGTTCTCAAAATCCAAGCAAAGTTTTGAAAACGTTATCAAATGGAGCCTCAATTTTCTATTTCTTAAACAAAAAAAATATCTAACATGTATGAATTAAACTAAAAAATAAAAATTTGAAATGGTTATCAAGTGGAAGCTTAATATTAAATTTATCAAATACTATAACACGTTTCTTTATTTTTAAAACTATAATTTATCAACAACTAATTTACATTCATATTACAACTTATTTTTTAAAAGACTAGTTGACAACAACCACTTCAATTTCAAATTACGTCAAATAAAGGCGGAATAATGATGCTTATACATTTTTACCATTCATTTTTTGAGCATACATTGTGTCGGCATACCTCTAATAATTTTTTCTCAATTCTCACCCAATCATCTCTCTCCTAGTTTCTCTATTATTTCCACTAGCTTTTTCTCTTCTACTTCTCCAACTTTATTTTTCCTCTAAAAAAACATCTTTATTAAAGATTATTTGAATTTTTTAAAGATTATTTGAATTTTTTTTAGTTTGATATGTGAACTGTGAGAATTCAAAATCCTGACCTATATCACAATGTAATGTTTTAATCAATTGAGTTATACTCAGGTTAACATTATTTGAAGAGCTAGAATAATATAACTAGTGTCAGATAAACAATAAATTATTGGGAGAAGTTGGCACATTGTGGCTTTCATCCAATAAATTGACACGTAGCTGGCATTATTTTTTAATAAAAAAACTTACCCACTCTTTCCCTTTTCTTGTTTCATTTTTTTCATTTTTTTTTTCTATTTTAGATCTTCACATTGAATTCCTTGATATTTTTTTTTCAATTCTTGTTGAGATGATTTACCATTTTTCTCTCCTCTCACATTGAGAAAAATGTGTCTTTAAACTAATGTTAATGTTGGCCGCTTTTTTAAATAATTAAAGTTAATCAAACTTAATCAAATTGCTATTTAATGTTTATCAAACTTTTCTCATATATTTTAAAATAAATGATCAAATCAAGCAGATTGACTGATAGGAATTTTCAAGTAGCCACTTTTTTTTAAGTTATTGCTTTTCCTCTTCTTTTTTCTTAATTGACACGTGGCTGACATTATTTTTTTTAAAAAAAACTCACCCACTCTTTCCCTTTTCTTGTTTCTTCTTCTTCTTTTTTTTTTTTTTTTTTTTTTTTCTATTTTAGATTTTCACATTGAATTCCCTGATTTTTTTTCAATTCTTGTTGAGAAGATTTACCATTTTCTCTCTTATATCGTGAAAAATGTGTCTTTAAACTAATGTTAACGTGGCCGATTTTTGAAATAATTAAAGTTAATCAAACTTAATCAAATTGCTATTTAATGTTAATCAAACTTTTCTCATATATTTTTAAATAAATGATCAAATCAAGCACATTGACTAATGAAGATTTTCAAGTAACCACTTCTTTTTTTAAGTTATTGTTTTTCCTCTTCCTTTTTCTCCTATGATTGATGTTTGTTAAAATAGACCACCCTTTCATTTTTTTTATAAAATTGGTGATCAAGTCAATAAAACATTATGTCTACCAATAAAATATTTAATAAATTATTTAGTTGATGTACGTAACAAAAATCAAGTCGTACAATTAGCTAGAATGACATTTTAAATTCTAGTTAGAGTAAAAACATTATCTACAACAACAACTTACCATTGTAATAGCATTCATAAAAGTCAACAAAACAAAAACAAATATCTTTTGTGATCCAACATAGTGAAAATATAGGGAATAAAAATGAGAAAAATAATGTAATGATTAGCAGGTTTCAATTTAAGAAAGAAAAAAATTTGTCTTTTGAAAACTAACCAACATTACAGTAAATAAAAAAAATTAATAATGTATTAAATTCAAAGTTAATTAAATTCATCATGACAATATTTATCGTAAAAAGACGAAAAATTCTATATATTTACATAGTTTGCTCTCAAAGTTCTTCCATCAAAATTATTATATGATAAGTATGAACTATTACAATGGAAAGTTACTGTTGTAGATAGTGTTCTTGCTTTAACTATAATTTCAAATGCTAGGTAATTGTAATGCTTGGTTTTTGTCAAATACATTATCTAAAGAATTTACTAAATACTTTTTTTGGGTAGAAATATCATATTATTGGTAAAATTTTGACTCGATCCACAAATTAAAAAATAGAAAGGATGGTCTATGTTAACATACATCAATCAGAAAAGAAAAAGAGTTGCTGAAAATATAAGAGAGAAGTTTGATTAAAACATGTTATAGCAATTTGATTAAGTTTGATTTAACTTTAATTACCCATGATTTAAAAAGCCTAACCAATATTAACATTAGTTTAAGGTTAAAATACCATTTTGGTCCATGTACTTTGAGCTTTATTTCATTTTAGTCCATGTACTTTCAATAAAGCTCAAAATTGGTCCCTATTATTAGTTTATGGTTAATTTTTCTTTAAAAAAAGTTAGTCTTTATTAGCTTTTCTTCTATAAATTTTGAAAATATGTTCGCATGGTGTCTTTTCATGTATTAAAATTATTATTATTATTTAACCAATTTTGATAAAAATTAATTTTAAATTTGTCGTAAGGACCAATTTTAAGCTTTATTAAATTAGACATTTAAAAGTACAGTGATCAAAATAGAACAAAGTGACATAGGCCAAAATGATATTTTAAAATTAATTTAAAGATGTCCCCATTTTCTTAAGGAGGGTGGCCGGTTAAAGCATGTTGGGAAAAGAGGTCCCCAATCATTTGTGGCAGTGAACAGTTAATAATGATTATTAAAAGCGAACATACCCTGAACATGGTTTATTAGTTAATCAAAAGAGACGACCGCATATTAAGAAAAAGTCAAATTCATACGGTGGCATTAGGCACCACGTTTTTCACCAATCATATGACTAAGCTTTGCGTGTATGACTGTATTCACGGACTTTAATCACGTAGGCCCTTTGGGAGTTGAGCGGTGAAGTGGCGTGGGGTATCAAATTATTGTCTCTTTCTTTTTTGCTATGGATCTATCTACATTTGCTCACCTGGATCAACAAACTGGACTCTCAAAATTAAATTCCATTTGCAAATGAAAAATATCAGAATCTTTTAACAAAGTCCCTATTTCTTTTTACTTCTTAAAATAAAACATAAAATAATACGTTGAATCACAAGTTTAGCCCCTACTTTCATATTTGTGTACCTATTTGGGTCTATGAACTTTAAAAAACATATTCTTTTTTTTCAAGTTTGTGTCTAATAGGTCGTCATTGACTAACTTACTAAACACAAAATTGAAAGTTTAAGGAACTATTAGACATAAAATTGAAAGTTCAGAGACCTATTAGACATTTTTTAAAGTTTTGAGACCAAATAAACACAAAATTGAAAGTTTGGGCCCCATTTGATAACCTTTTAGTTTTTGAGAATTGTGTTTGTTTTCTCTACAATGAGTTTCATCTTTTTTTTAAAAACATTTGAATTCTTAGCCAAATTTTAAAAACAAAAACAAGTTTTTGAAAACTTTTTTTTTAGTTTTCAAAATTTGGCTTGGTTTTTAAAAACATAGCTAAAAAGTAGATAACAAAACACTAAAACTCATAGGTAGAATTAGTATTTATAAGCTTAATTTTCAAAAATAAAAAATCAAATGGTTATCAAATGAGGCCTTATGGACTAAATTTGTAATTTAACCTTCTGGTTTCTAATCTTTAAGAAGTGTTCTAAGAATTGTATAAAAAATTTAGAAATAAAGAAATGATTTCCTATTTTCATTTATAGTTTTTCGAAAACATAAATAAAATTATTATTTTATCTTTTTTTTTTTTTTTGTTTTTAAGTTCAACCATGGAATGAGAGATTTGACTCTCTAACTTTTTTTGTCAAAAATATATACCTTAATCAAGTGAGCTATATTTAGGTTGACAAATTATTTTTTACTTATAAAATGCATTCTAAGTATTAAAACATAACTTTTCTTTAATATTTTAGTTGGAAAAGTTGATTTTCATGCAAAAATTTATTTTTTTTGATTATTTAATACTTGAGATTACAAGAAATAAGTTACAAAACAAAAATATCTTTCTTTTTTGAAAAAGAAAAAGCAATAAATGGTAAACAATTTAAGAAAAATGAAACAAGAAAGTGGGAACATTACCAAATCACCCTTAAAAAACGCAGTGTTCTTCTTTTCGGCCCCACAATCATTATGTTTGACTTTGATTCAATTTGCTTCGATTCGAAGAATCTGATAAATATCAGCTTTTATAATTTGTTATTTATTTGCTAACACATTGTTTAAAATTTCCATTCCGTCCACACATTACAGCTGTCAATCAACGTGGTCATGAATCATCTCCAATCCTATCTCATCAACTTGTGATATAGTTAAAATTGGTGGATTTTGGCAAAGTTATTCAATAATTAATTTATACATTGATCAAATTTTAATTGTGCAAAACTTGATATTAATGAAATTAGTGAGTTTATAGATATTTTTACTAACTATTTGTTAAAATTAGTGGATGAATTAGCAAAAATTGAATGAAGGATTGTAGAAATTGCAACATTTAGCTATGTCTACGGTCAAATTTGATGCAATTGAAAGTTTATGATAAAAATTGATACATGAAAAGTTTAGGGGTAAAAATTGAAAATTTTTCTTTAGTTTATTTTTTTTAATTCAACAACACGTGAGATGAAGATTTAAACTTATAACATTTTGATCGAGGATATAATATCATGTATAGTTCAACAAATATTTTAAATTTAATTTGTCACTTCTACCTTCTACTTATTTAATTCAATTGAATTTATTTTTTCTTACTCCTTTTTTATTAGATTAAAATAACATTATGTTTGATCTAAAAGTTTATCAATGGTTTTCCTTAATATTTCATCAAAAAAATTTAGAGAACAAAATATAATTTATCATTTAAATCATATTAATTTTGAAAGCATTATCTTAAAAAAAACATTTGAAATTAAATATAAACATAATATCACCAATAATCGAAATATTATACATATTCTAGTTGCGTTAAATTATAAATTTAGTTCCTGAACTTTGAGGTTTGTGTCTATTTGGTCTTTGAACTTTCAAAATTACAAATTTAATCCGTTAGCTCTCGAATTATTTAAAATTCATGGATCTACTAGACACAAAAGTGAAATTTTAGAGTTCCATTAGACATAAAATTCAAATTTATATCTAATAGATCAATTAATTTTTCAAAATTTTCAATTTGTCAAGGACCTATTAGAAACAAAATTGAAAGTTCATTGACTTATTAGACACAAAATTAAAAGTTTAGAGACCTATTAGACACAAAATTGAAAGTTTAGGAACCTATTAGACACTTTTAAAAGTTTAGGGACCAAATAGACACAAATCTCAAAGTTCAAGGACTAAACATATAATTTCACATTTTGGTTATTATTAACTAAATTTCAACAATTTAGAATTAATTTATGAAATATTGTCTGCTTTTTTTCAGGTTTAAAACTAAAATACACCAAACACTAACTGACAACAAATCTTTTTAAGATGAAATAAACAAAAAAAAAAAAACTTTTTAGAACATTTAACCACGATTATTTTAGCAGCCACAACAATTTCAAGCAGCCACAACAATCTCAAACTAATCAATTATCGACGGCGAGAGTGTGAAAAGATTGTAATGAAAGTTACAAGACGTCCAAAATAGCACAAGGTTTATTAAAAGAAGAAAATAAAATAGTAGAACGTGAGGCATAATAGAGGAAAAATTAATTAAAAAAAAAAGTTCCCAAGATTTGCAAGTGTGAAATCTCCATTCTGCCCACTCTCTATCTTTTTTTTTTTTTGCATCACACAAATAAAATACTTTTATATCCCATTTTTATATCCCTAAAATGATATAAATTAGAAAGTTTGGGAGCATTTCAGATCGGAGAGGAGAAAGAAGCCCCCAGAACAAAAAGAAAGAAAATATGGGTTTGGTTGAAGAATACTTGCCAGCAATGGCGATGTTAGGAATTCAAGTAATTTACTCCGTCGTTACTCTCATCTCCCGAGCTGCCCTCTTGGAGGGCATGAGTCCTAGAGTGTTCATTGTTTATAGACAGGCCATTGCCACTCTCTTTATTGGACCCATTGCTTATTTTTCCAGGTTAATTCATTCTTCATTCTCAAAACTATACCTTTATTTTTATTTTTTCATTTTTGCTCTTGTTGTTTGTATATGTGTTTTTGTTTCTCTGTCTTACGTTTTGAGGATGGCAGGTCGAAATCCATGAAGTTATCTTTGGACTTGAGGAGCTTTTACTTGATCTTCCTTGCTGGTCTTATTGGGTACGATTAAGAAATCTATTCAGAGTCTCGTCTTTTTTTTTTTTCCTTAGACTAAATATAGCTAATGGCCTTTACTTACTCGATTTCATTCAATTCTTAATCTTTCGATATTCTCTCAAGTTTGTGCATTCTTGAAATTTTTTTTATATATTTCGACTTCTTCCTTATTCAGAGATTTTTAGAACATATTATAAACGAAATCGAGAATTATCTGAACTATTTTATTTGTTTCGTCTTCTTCCTTATTCTTCTCCTTAGTCTAATTTTTGGGGCTTGAACAGTACAACGATGAACCTCAATTTTTTCTTTGAGGGACTTTTCTTAGCCAGCTCGTCATTAGCAACGGCGATGGAGAATCTGATTCCAGCAGTGACCTTTGTGATAGCAGCAATTGTCGGGTAAGTTGGTAGTGAGAATTATGTATATTATAGTGTAGTTAAGCTTAAGCTTTTGAGTTTAGTGATGATTTAAGCGGAAATTTGCAGAATGGAGAGCGTGAAGATGGGGAACTTGAGGAGCATGGCAAAGATAGGAGGGACAGTGGTTTGTGTGAGTGGGGCTATGTGCATGGCCCTTATGAGAGGTCCAAAGCTACTGAATAATGCCAGACAAGGTTTTGGTGTGAAATCTGCAATATTTGGTTTGGAAAGTGGAAGTGATCAGGCTTGGTTATTGGGTTCCTTGAGTCTCTTTGGGAGCTGTTGTTGCTGGTCAATTTGGTTGATTTTGCAGGTATGTTTTCATTCTTTCGTATTAATAATAATAATATAATAATAAATTAACAGTCCTGGTTTAAAGGAGTTAGTTATTTTATTTTACTTTTGACCAAATGAAGTTGTTTTGTTTGACGTTTTCAAAATTGTGATTGAAACAAAATAAAAATAAAATATACCTTTTGGTCCCGAGTTTGAAGATAGGTTTCTATTTAGTCCCTCTGCCTCTCTATGACTCTCATCTCCTCTATCGAGATCCGCGACACCCGGTGGTTCTGGTGGTGGTCCAAAACCCCCTTGTAGTGACTCCTCTGTTGGGGTCTTTTTCTGGTCCTACTACTATTAGACCCTTTGTTCCATATGTTTCCCCATTCGTGATTGGATTGCGATAGGCTCGTTTCCCTTTAATGGTGAAATGTCAATTCGTTCTGTTGGGTTGCAAATTTGGCCTGCCATGTGGCCATCTTGGTGCTGCACTTTATGAAAAGTGGGTGCAACAGAATTGGGGCTTGAGCTTTCAATTCTGTGGTCTGCTCAATGGAGCCATTCTACATATTTTCTTGAACTTCTATCTCAAAATTCATCTGGGGAAGACGCAGGATTCTGTGAAGATCATCAAGCACCAGTTTGTGTCAATTGTTTTTCAACTCAACAAATCTTTAGTCCGCAAATTAACTACCAAATCATCTTTTAGCTGGTCAACTAATTGAGTACCTTCGAAATTACTTTTTTTCACTTTTGAAAATGTTGAGTACAATTTAAACAGAAAGTAAATTACAAATAAAGAAATAGTTGTTTATTAAGAACAAAAGGCTGAAAAAGAAACAATCCCATTATGAAACAGGTACCAGCAATAGCAAGCTATCCTGACAAGCTATCTTTATCAGCGTGGACGTGTTTCTTTTCCTTGATACAATCAGTCATTTTCACTCTATCAGTGGAGCAAACCAATCTAGAAATATGGAAAATACATTCAACTACTGAAGTTATTTGTTACCTCGTCTCCGTAAGTAATTTTGATTTTTTTTTTTTTTTTTTGCCATTTTCCCAATCTTAAAGTTAAAGGGTTTTGGTAATTTTTTGAGAATTAAATTGAGTTCTCATTGTGTTTGGTTCTTAGGGGGTTTTTGGCTCAGGTGTGGCCTACTTTCTTCAAGCTTGGGGTATTTCAAAAAGGGGCCCCGTCTACTCTGCTGTGTTCAACCCTTTTTGTACCATTATTACAACTATTTTGGCAGCTATATTTCTTCACGAGGAGATTTATACCGGAAGGTAAAGTTAGACATGCGTCAATTTAGATGCTTTTTTTTTTAAAAAATAATAATAATTTAGAACATCATGAAGCCATAAATTAAGGTTTGGCATTTTTCTCCTCTTCCAAATGGGAGTAGAAATTTATTGATTTGATTGAAAAATAGATTTTTTTTTGTTGGGTTAATTTTCGGGGTGGAGAATGAGAAAGATATTTCTCGTCGAAACACCAATCCTAAGTCAAACGCAAACATTTTTTTGGAAGTTAATTTTGGGGATGAAAATTGATGAAGATACTTTGTTTCTATCCCTTCACATACTACATGATGTCAAAAATTTTAAAAGATTTATGATATATATTTTTTTTCTTTT
Source organism: Trichosanthes truncata (assembly GCA_033996785.1). Lineage (NCBI taxonomy): Eukaryota > Viridiplantae > Streptophyta > Magnoliopsida > Cucurbitales > Cucurbitaceae > Trichosanthes > Trichosanthes truncata. The sequence goes on along the minus strand of JAWPNB010000004.1, from coordinate 35,551,894 downwards.
CATTCCTTTCTTAGACTTTATATTAAGAATGAAAATTTTCTATAAAAAAAAAAAATAATGGGTGAAGATTCCTCTTTTATTCATATGTTTATTGGATAATTTTTCAGCTTGTTGGGGGGCTTGGTTGTAATTATTGGATTGTACATTGTTCTTTGGGGAAAAGCACATGATTATGTGAAGGAAGAAGACACAGAGAAGCGTAGTGTTGAAAACCAAGAAGAGGATTGTGAATCAGCTTCAGTTGAGACAGACAGCTATAAAATTGATTTGGAGGAACCTCTTTTGTCTAAAGGATGTATGCATCGTATTGACAACTAGGCAAAAGAATATATTGGCATATTCTACTTGACATTTACGGTTCCACGTGTCCTCTAGGAAAAAAAGGAAAAATAAAAAGTGTAAGACCTGTTTTATATTTTTTTATTCTTGAACCCTTTTGTCTTCTTTTGTTTTTGTTTTTGGGAGTTTTAAGCTTAAATAAGTTAAGTTCTTTGGTCTTTTATTGATCTCCATTTGGTGTATGTTGTTAGAATTAAACAAAAAGAAAATAAAAAGAAAGAATAACATTTTGGGTGCATATTGTCTTGTGTCGAAATGACCTTCTGCTAGGAATGTGATCATAGTCCCACACATTGGTTAAGAAACGAAGAAAATCATGGGTGTATAAGTGAGAGATGACATCTTCATTAATATGAGGCCTTTTGAGTGAAATCAAAATCAAAGCTACGAGAGCTTATGCCCAAAGTAGACAATATCAATCAATTGTGAAGATATGGGAAGGGTTCATTGTTCCCAACAATAATTGGTACGTATCAGAGCCATGCCCCAAATTTAGTCGTGTCAGTATAATCCTCAGGTGTTGAGAAAAAAGGTGGTGAGCCTTTAATGACTTAGACAAGTGGAGAGATTTGTGGTTAAGCTCTATTAGACATGCGATATGCGCTGGAGAAAATTAGTAGGCTTGGAGAAGAATGGATGGATAGATGACTATTTGAGGGGATAGTTGGTGGTCTTTTGTTCGAGGGAATGATTATTGGGAACGTGATCAAAATTTCAAATTGGCTAGAAAAGGAAAAGATCATGGGTAAATAAGTGAGGGACAGGTATGAGACCTTTTGGGTGAAACCAAAAACAAAGTCATGAGAGCTTATGTCCAAAGTGGGACAATATCATATTATTGTATGGAAATATGTGGATCGGAGGGTTCGTTGTCTCCAGTACCTTCGTGATTAGATTCCATATGTATTGATGATATGAGAGAGTTGAAAATGACATGACAAAGTTGATGAGGTTTACTAATTAATTTTTAAAATTGTTTTCCTTCACAAGTTTTGATACATGTGTCAAGTTTTAATGTAGATAATGATGAGAAAATGATTATCGTTAAGGGTGTTCAAAAAACTCGACAACCCAAAAAATTCAAGCAACCTAACATGAACCACAAGAGTTAAGTTGTGGGTTGTGATTTTTAAGGACATTTGGTTTGATTAGCAGGCTTAGAAAATAAAATTTTGATTCCAACCAAATCGAATTGGTCATAGTTAATATATATATGGGCAAAATACACTTTTGGTTCCTGAGGTTTGGGGTTGGTGTCTGTTTAGTATATGAGGTTCCAAAAGGTACACTTTTAGATCTTGGGATTTGAAAAATAGTTTTAAATGATCATTGAGTCAATTTGATCGTTAGTTGATGATAGCACCTAAAGTGTGTATTTTTATGTCCTTATTTCATGCTGATTTTGTTACTCTCATAAGCTTATTTGTCTATTTTGTAGAGTTTGAGAAATTTAGAGCTATTCAAAGCACTTTGGATGAATTGGGATCAAATTAAGAACAATTCAGGCTTAAATCGAGCAACCAATGAACAGAAATCGAAGATCAAGTCATGAATAAACTTTAATTTGGGCGTCGAGACGCTGCTGCAGGAAGCATTCAAGCAAGATATCCCATGGGAGTAGTGTCTAAACGCTACTTTTAGCATCTAGACACTAGTTCGATAACACAAATGTGGGCTCACTCGACGCCGCAAAACACTAGGCTCGACGCTACAAGACGCTAGGCTCAACGCTGGTAGTGTCGAAACGTTACCTACAGCTTCAAGACGCTACACATGATTCTCGATAATTTCCTTATTTAATGAGGGCAATGTCGAAACGCTACCCTTGGCGTCTCAATGCTGCCTCAATGCCTATAAATTGATCTCTTTCTCTACGGAAAAAGTGGGTTGTCTTTAGGCTATTGTTTTTAGACCTTGTTTAGAGTTTTTTTTTTGCTATTTTTCTTGTTGAACTCTTGTAACTTTGAACCAACAACAAATCTTAGTTATATCGTCACGATGAGGGGCCAAGACTAGTGTTTCCAATTCATGGGTCGACGTAGTTTAATTGCAATGTTGTGAGACTTTGGATTTGGCATCTAATTTACTCCTGTCTGCAGCATCAATGTGAATGTAAGACACACAACCAAAAACCTTTAGATGAGAAAGGTTTACATGTTTACCGCTCCAGACTTCTTCAGGCAACTTAAAGTCTAGTGATGTGGTCGGACTCCTATTGATTAGATAGGTCGTCGTGTTGATTGCCTCTGCCCAGAACATCTTAGGCAATCCTGCATGTAATCTCATGCTCCTGGCACGCTCATTCAGTGTCCTGTTCATTCTCTTAGCCACACCATTCTGCTGCGGTGTCCCTGAAATAGTCTTTACCATCACACTCCCCGTCAACATATTCACCGCCGTTATCTGACCTCAAGCTTTTAAATTTCAGACCTGTCTCATTTTCAACCATAGCCTTCCAAGTTTGAAAACAGAAAATACATCAGATTTATGTTTGAGAAAATAAGTCCATACCTTCCTGCTTGAGTCATCTATGAAAGTCACATAGTATCTGGAACCACCAAGAGAAGATACTTCAGAAGGCCCACACACATCGTGTGAACTAACTCCAACTTCGTAGGTTTTAGCTTTGCTCATGTCTTTGAGAAACTGACACGCTTCTGTTTCTCAAATACACAGCCCTCACACAACTTGTGTTCAACTGCCTTTAGTCCTTGTAACTTCCCTGTAGAATGAAGAATTTTCGTACCTTTTTCACTCATATGTCCCAACCTGTTGTGCCACAAATCAGTTTGACTCGAATGATCGACAATAGCCACCATGTCCTTGTCATTACTGTTGACATACAAAGTCCCTGATTTTCTTCCTCGAGCAACTACCATGGCACCTTTTGTAACCTTCTAGTTTCCTTGGCCAAAGAAAATCTCATATCCATCACTGTTTAACTGCCTTACAGAAATCAAGTTCTTCATCATATTTTGAACGTGACGTACCTTGCGAATTTTCCAGACTGAGCCATTCACCATTTTTAAGTTCACGTCACCAGTTCCAATGATGTCCAAAGACTCTCCATTAGCTAGATACACCTTTCCATGATTTTCTGCAACATAATTTTCAAGAATGTCATGTTGTCCTGTAGTATAAAATGACGCACTTGAATCTATCACCCATGGGTCATGAGCACTTTCCATTGCCAGAACCAAAGCATCATGCACCTCATTAATAGCAATATTTGCATCGGGTTCATTCCCCTCAGTTCGCTTTGGGGCTTTGCAGTTCCTTTTCAGGTGTCCAATCTTACCACAATTCCAACAATTCACTAAACTTTCACTAAACATACTCGGCAAAAAAAGGAAGGCTCATTAGAAACCGAAGCAACAAAAATAGAAGAAGAAACATACGCCTTGAGTTCAAAATAATGGATTTGGAGCGCATTATCATGGGATGAGCATTGATAATAAGTGAAGGCAGATGCACAATTGGAGAAGCAAACATTAGCAAGCACGGTCAAAGGCACACAAACAACATCATAAGCAACAGATATGGAAGAAGAACCAGTTGCAATCGGTAATGGAAAACACTACAACAATTCCAACTTTTGTCGACGCAAAAATCGTCGGGAAAGCCAAAAAAGTGTTGGCATAACCTTTTCCCAGTGATTTTTTTTCATCAACATTACTCTTTGCCAGTACAAAATTCACTAGTGTTAATATAACCTACATTTGCCGACACTAAGGAAAAGCGTCGACAAATCAAGGTTCTGTCAATTCTAAATGAAGGCGTCAGCATAACTCATATATGTTAACACTTCTCCTTAGTGTCGACAATGTAGGTTATGCAAATGCTAAGGAGAAGCGTCAACAAAAGTCCAATTTACCGACGCTATATGGTAGCATCGACATATTCGATCTCTTTCTAAAAATTTTTCTTATCATCCACATATGTAGGTTCTACCAACAGTTGTAACAAAACCGTTAGCAGTTCCTTTGTTGTAACAATTTTTTTATGTTAAATTACAAATTTAGTCCCTATAGTTTGGAGAAAGTTAGAATTTAGAGATTATTTATGAAGTTTTATCAAACCATAGGGTATTTATGAAGTTTTATCAAACTATAAAGACAAATTGATAACAATTATTTTACCAACCACATCAATCCCATATTAAGTCGAATAAAGCTGGAATAATGATGCCTATATGTTTTCTCTGTGTTTTGGATTTATGAAAGAGAACTAACAAGTATTTTTTAACTATACATTGTGCCAGCAAACCTCTAATATTTTTTTCAATCATCTCTCTCCACCCTTCTCTACTATTTCAAAAATATATAGATTTGATAAATAATTTGTATATTGTTTTTAATTCAACGTGTGGTCGCAAGATTTAAACCCTTGATCTTTATTGAGATGTAATGACTTAATTAATTGAATTATGTTCATATGGCTAAAACAACAGATGAATAGTTAACTGTTATCAGAAACTAACATATTTTAAACATTATTTAATAGTTATTCAAAAGGCACCACCATATAAAAACAAAAATTAAATCATACGGCGACACAACCCACGTCTTTGACCAATCATGACTAATGACTAGGCTTTACGTGGATTCACACTAGAACTTCTGTGACTTTGGCCCTTCGAGACTTAAGGGTTGAAGAAACTGTCGTGGGGTAGCAATTTATTGTTTGTTTCTTTTGAGTTGTTTCTTTGGATTTGGATCAATCAATATTAGCTTCGCCTAGATTAAGAAAGTTGACTTGCAAAATGAACGCGTGGGGGTAGATCCTACCATAGTTGGATGTTAAAAAAATTTACACGATATAAAATCTTATGTAGGTGACAATCATGGCTTGAACTCATTTCTTCTAAACTCTTTATTACTTATGATCTTTATTGAATCACTAGGTCAATCTATGGTGGATTGTTTGTTTTTAGTTCTAAAAGTATAAGTGTTTAGTAACTATTTTTTATTTATTATTCCATATCTTTAATCTATATGAAACCTTCTAAAAATTTATACAAATTTTAGAAATTAAAAAAAAAAATCTTATTTCTTGTTTTCATTTATAGTTTTTTGAAAACATAAATAAAATTATTATTTTGTGATTTTTTACTTATAAAAATGCATGCTAAGTATTAAAACATAAATATAACAAATTTATTTACTGTTTTACTTTGAAAAAACAATTTTCATGTAACAATTTTGTTTATTTTTATTACAGTATTTAATTCTTGTGATTACAAGAAATAAGTTGCCAAACAAAAATATGTTTCTTTTTTTAAAAAAAAAGAAAGATAATAATAATAATAATAAATAATTGCCAAATAACCCTTCAAAATTTTGTTGGGTCGTTTTCAGCCATGCATTGATTTTATAGAGTTTCAATTATTTGATTCGCAAAATCTAGTAACCGATAGCAGCTTTAATAATTTTCTTATTTATTTGCTAACAAGGCTTTTAAAATTTCCATTTTATATCCTTCTATATCTACCGTTGTCTTGAACAACATGAATCATCTTCAATCCTATCTCAAATTTTTTAATAATTTTTTTTAAGTTCAACAACATGCATGCTCAGTAAAAATTTAAACTTTTGACATTTTGATCAAGAATATAATATCATGTTCACTTCAACAGATCTTTAATTTAATGAATTGCTTCTACTTTCTTGTTTAATTCAATAGATTTTATTTTTTTTACTCCTTTTTATTTAAATTGAAATAATTTTGTTCAATATATATATATATATATTTTATCAATAATAGTTTTTCTTAATATTTCATCAAAAAATTATATGTTTAATTTAAATCATATACAATTTTATTTAAAGAATTATCTTAAAGAAATGTTTGAAATTAAATATCATTCTAATAACACTCTTAATTGAAATATTAGGCATATTTTAGTTATTATAACTAAATTGCAATAACTTAGTGTTAATTTACTAAATATTGTTTGTTTTTTCATGTTCAAAACTAAAATATATTGAACACCTAAGTTACAAATATTTTAGTTCAACTAGCATTATTAGAAGTAAAAATGTGGAATGACTGCAATGAAAATGACCGAATGTCGAAAATAGCACAAAGTTGAATTAAAAAAAAGAAAAGAAAAGAAAATAGCATAAGGTGTGGCATAAGAGAGGAAAAATTCTTCTTAACTAGCCACTTTGTATAAAATAGTCGACAACGTTATTCCAACCTCTTAAAATAATTTTCATAGAGTGAGAAAAGAAAGATGTTTGGTCTCGGAGAGTTTTTATTTTTATTTTTAGTACAATAGGGGTTGGAGGATTCGAACCACAGACCTCATGATCGTTAACACATTTAAAATGTCAATTGAGCTATGTTCTCTTTGACTGGTCTCGAAGAGTCTTAGAGAGAGGGAGACATGTTTTTTTGTTTTTTTTTGAGAAACTTGAGTTTTTTCCTGTTTTATGGAGAGAGAAACTTGAGAAGAAATATGTATGCCTTGTAGTTGTAAGCATGGTATTAAATGTCCATCGATATATTGACATTTCCACATGTTTATGGGTTCGACATTGACATAAGGGAGGAATCGACATTTTCACTATACTATACATAATTGATGAAATATTAAAAAAAAATAGCAAGTAAATGTAACTTAATGTGAATATAATATTATAACAAGTATTTTAACTCATTTAAAAAATATAAAATGTTTATTTATTAATTAAAATATATTTTTTTGAATTTTTTGTTTTTAAAATTTTTCTAAAAATATTCATCGACATCGACATTTTATTGATATTTCCATCGACATTTTCATAAAATTGAGACTTCGATATTTCCAATCGACATCGACATGTTAAACCTTGATTGTGAGTTTGTAATTACTATTTCTTTTTTACTTTCTCTTATATATGCATCTATATTGTTTCTATTAAGATTACATAGGGTTCTATCTCTCTACATTTTTTCAATGTGGGATCCTCAACAGTTTCGATCCTCGCCAATAAACTTTTTGTTTATTCCAATAATGTAATGATACAGATCAGCATGGTTCAATATAAAGACACCAATTATTATTTTAGAGATCGATCTCCGTCTCACAATTGTTAAATTTAAAAAAAAATAATAATATAACAGATAATGTTACACATTGAATCCCAACAAAAAAAATAATTATATTTTGGACATATATGGACGTCTATTCTGACAGACTGGGGTAGCGTGGGCACAAAATTAAATTTCATCATTTTTCTCCCTCTATTCTCACTCCAATAATTTCTGTTCCTCTCTATTATTCCAACTAGATTCATTTCATCTCTTTTAAAAACACTTTTTTTAAACTCGTTAAATTACTAATCAACTCAAAAACTTAAGTTGATGGATTATAGTAAATTTATTTATATCAACACTCTAATACTCCCCCTCACTTGTGGGCTTGAAAATTTGTAAGAGGTCCAATAAGTGGAAATTAATATTAATTGGGGAGGAAATGACATTACAGGGGTTCTAACTCACGACTTCCTGCTCTGATACCATGTTAAATCACCAATCAACTCAAAAGCTTAAGCTAATGGATTATGGTAAATTTATTTATATCAACACTCTAATAAATCTCACCCCTCTCTATTCTCCCTCCCAATTTCCCCGTAAGATCTCACCTCTCAAAAATTGTTGGAAGGATGACAACAATTGGATGGTAATTTTGGAGGTGTGAGAATTTAAAAATGATATTTTAAACCTGTATCAAATGATCGATTGAATGAATTGTATTATTAAATTAAGAACTTTCTTCATGTTGCCCATTTCAAAACTATTAGAGATGATGATCCTTCACATATCTTCACAATAGTATATTATTCAGTTCGGACATAAGCTCTCATAGTTTTGTTTTTTGAATTATAAAGGATCTTATACCATTAATGTAGATATTTTTCCCACTAATAAATCTATGATTTTCTCTTATCTAAGTAATGTGTGACTTTGATTGCATTCTCAATACAAGCATTGCATCGTTATGGTTTAGTAAATTATTGTTTGTCGCTTTTTTATATGGGCAACAGTCTCAATCAATATTAGCATCGTGTGGATTAAAAAAGAGTAGACTTTTAAAATGAGAATTTGAAACGGGAAAAGAAAAATGAACAACTTTTTGTGATCCTTGTGCAATTATTGGAGATGATTGATCATTAAAAAGACGAGGGGGTGAAAATAAATTATATTAAAGATCATGAGTAGGCAATGATGACTACACCAAGTGTAAGGGAGAGGAGGAAGAAGAAGGGCTGAAGAAAAAAACTATTTAATGTGTCCATCACTACATGTTAGCTCTTAAATTAACTGTTGTTGGATGAAAATAATTATTTGACTCTAACTTTGAAATTTAAATTTTAAATTCTCTTATACAAAAGGTATAATTACTAATTACATTGTACCAATCTCTTTAAATAATTTTTCAAGACAGTTGGTAGAATGATAGTTTACATGGCGATTCACAATAAATTTGTGGCCTAAAACCGATAGAAGGGGCTTTAATATGTTATTCAATTTTTTTTTTATTATTTTTGAAATACAAAATTATATGTATTAGATGTTGATGATCTAACTTTATTAAAATATTTTTTAAATAGATAATATTACTAACCCATCTAATGTCTCTGTGACATAACTGATCAAATGCAGCTGAATTAATTTTAGTTTTGAAGAACTTCTTTCAAAGTATTGTTAATTTATAAGCAATATATATATATTATTGTTAACACAATAAAAACGTTCTATAAGGTAGAGAATTTTTTTGTTAAAACTGCGATAAATTAGCTAATACAATATATTTATAGCGAATGTGAAAGTTTTTAAGGAAAATTGAAATATTTCCATTTTAAAAAAAAAGAAAAAAAAAAGTAAAAAAGAATGAGGGAATTTGAAAAGTTCCTCACGAATTTAAAAACAAATATCCACAATAAACATTAATATATATTTTTAATATTACAAAATATGATATAATTAAATTAAGATATATTTAAATATTTTTATTGATTATCTTATAATTGAAATTAAATTTATAATTATAAAATAAAATAAAATAGATAGATAAAATTATTATTGTATAAAAAAATTAGGCTTTCAAAAGTTGGGAGCCTTGGGCAATTGTCTCACGTGCCTATACCTTTCATAGAGGAGAGAAAAAAATTATTGAATATGGTTGCCTTATCTAGTTGCTTCCTAATAATTTTTTGATGTAGTTAGAAATATGTATGCTCCTCAACAACTATTCGATATAAGTTAAAAATACATTTTTGGTTAAATTACAATTTGGTCCCTATGATTTGGAGAAAGTTAGAATTTAGTCATTATGGTTTTAAATGTTAGAATTAGTCCTATGGTTTGATAAAACTCTAATAAATAGTCTCTATTGATAAAACCCTCATAAATAGTCATTGATTTTATCAAATTATAGAGACTATTTATTAAGTTTTATCAAATCATAAGGACGATATTCTATTTTTTAAAATTATATGGACTAAATTCTAACTTTCTCCAAACTATAGGGACTAAATTTATAATTTAACCTACGTTTTTTTAATTTCTCTCATACATGCAACAATCTAAAATTGTTAGTTATGGTGTACCATGCTCTCCCAATAATTTCTTGAAAAAGCCATGTGAGAGAGTTTTTTTTTTTTTTTTTTTTTTAAATTTAAAAAAAGAAACTTAGAAAACAGATAGAGAGAGAGAAAAGGGACAGCTTTTTTAATGGAGAAACTTGAGTGAGATAATAGATAGAGAAAAAGGGAGATATGAGATTTTTTTGGAAAGAGAATCTTGAGTGGGATAATAGAGAGAGAAAAGGAGATTGAGTATATCAATAGTATATAAGTATATTTGATATACCACTGATATACTAAATAATCGTAAAATGTACGAAAATACTAAGAAAGAGAATTTAGACTTTTTCGATTTAGCTTTTGGGTTGGGCCGAATTTTTTTGCCAAGTTTACAAATTGAAAAAAGTGAAGTCATGCCTGCAATTATGTCCATAAAATTTTGCCATTTTTGCAACCAACCCATAAAAAAAGTTATTAATTGGCTTTTAAAAAAAATTTGGAGGCCTATGGTCCCTTTAAGCCGTGCTACAAGTTAAGCTTTATCAGAATTTTTATTCGCCTCAAAGTTTCTTTTTTCTTTTTCTTATCTGAGTTCAACAATATGTGGAGATAGAGATTCGAATTTCTTGATCGAAGGTACAATACCTTAATCAATTGAGCTATATTAATTAGACTGGTGGCCTCAAAATTTCAAAACTTGATGATTTATATGTTTATTTAAGAATATTATATCGTAAATAAAAAAGTGATTGAAACCTACCATCTAGATGTGTTAATACCTTACTGATTGAATTATGTTGATGTCAGCTAAAGTTCGACAAAAAAAAAAATCTTTTTGGAGATTTGACAATTTCTTTTTTGAAATAAGAGATTTGACAATTTAATTCTCAAGATTTGAGAAATAATTGAAATTTATCTAAACATGTGAGTATACATTATTAATTATCTTATTTTTCTATACTTCTTCTCTCTCCACGGAGAACTTTTGTTTGAGAAATTTTTAAGCTCTGTTTAACATTAAATTTGAAAACTTTTAGCGTGATTATAAAAGAAATTAAGCTCCATTTTGAAAAACTTTAATTCACACTGTATCAATTAAATTCATAAACTTTCATAAGCGAATCAATTTAGATCCTCAATTTAAAAATCGTTCATGCATTAATTCTCGCACATGTATATAGGCTTTTTAAAAAATTTAGACCATTTAAAAATCATCCATGCATTTGAAATGAAGGGTCTAAATTGATTCACTTATAAAAGTTCATGAGTTTAATTGATACAATTATAAGTTTCCATACATGTGTATTAGCATTTTTGAAACAAAATCTAATGGGGTGTACATTGATACACTTAATTGATACAATTATTAGGTTAGAATTTTAATTGATACAACTCTCAAAGTTGAAGGATATAATTTGATTTTTACCCATTTTTTTAATGTCTTACTTTGAAAAGTTAATTTCATAGAAAAATTTTATATTTTTATTATTTAATACTTGAGATTCATGACATAAGTTATCAAGCAAAAATATGTTTCTTTTTTCCAAAAAATAAGTAAATAAATGAGAAACAATGAAGAAAAATGAAACAAGAAGGAGGGGACATTTACCAAATCACCCTTCAAAAACTTGTGTAGCCGTTTTCGGCCTTGCAAAATCAAGTACCAGCCTTAATTATTTGGTAATAATTTTTTAAAAAAATGTCCATTTTATCCGGCCATATCTACAGCTGTCTCAAATAAGATTTCAACTCCAAAAATCGAGGATATAATATCATATCACAACTTGTATAGTAGGAGATTCGAACTTCTGCTTTGGTAGTTGAGAGTACATATTTATGCCAGTTGAGTTATACTTATGTTGACTTATATTTTGGTTATTATAACTAAATTGCAACAAATTATAATTGATTTACTAAATATTATCTGCTTTTTCATATTTAAAACTAAAATAAACCAAACACTAACTTACAACTGTGACAATGATTATTTTAGTAGCTACCAACAATCTCAAACTAATCAAATATTAATGATGTTCAAGTATTATAAAAGCGAGAGTGTGATAAGATTGTAATGAAAATTATCAAATGTCAAAAAGAGCGCAAGGGTGAATAAAAAAAGAAAAGAAAATAGCATAAAGTGTGGCATAATATAGGAAAAACGATTCAGCTAGCCACATTGTGTAAAATTGCCAGCAACATGAAAAACCTCTTAGAATAATGTTTCGTAAAGTGAACGAAGAAAAAGATATACAGGTTTTTCTTTCCTTTATTTTATTTTATTTTATTTTAATATTTTGAGAGAGAAAACTTGGGCGAGATTGAAAGAAAAAAATCGGTGAGATTTTTTTTTTTTTTTTGGTGAGAGAGAAACTTGAGTGAGACAAAAAAATAAAATAAAATAATATATATATATGGAGAGGGAAACTTGAGAAGAAATCATAGAAAACAAACAATTATTAAACAACCAAATTAAATTTCATCATTTTTCTCCCTCTCTATTCTCACTCCAATAATTTATGTGCCTCTATTATTTAAACTAGATCCATCTCTTTTAAATACACTTCTTTTATCTCACCCCTCTATTATTCTCACTCTCAATTTTCCCTCTAACAAAACCTAGATCTCTCTCCCCACAAAAATTATTGGAAGGGTTAGAACAATTGAATGGTAATTTTGGATGTGTGAAAATTTAAAAATTATATTTTAAACTTGTATCAAATGATTGATTGAATGAATGGTTATTAAAAAGAACAATCGCATCGTTGAAATTTATTATAATTGTCTGGCATTTCGACGACAAAACAACTACGATAGTCACCAACTTACGGAATTAAACCACTTTTAATAAATGGCTAAGAATGCAAGAAGTTTCTTCATGACGTCCATTTCGAAGCATTGAAGTGTCATAGTTTAGTAAATTATTGTTTTTTTCCAGTTTCTTCTTTGGATATCAATCTCGATCAACATCAGCATTATTGTGTGAATTAAAAAAAGTGTATACTTTGAAAATGAGCAAACGAAAAATGAACTACTATTTGTGGCCATTTTGCAATTATCTTTAGAAAAATAATTTATTATATTGAAGATCATGATTCATGAGCAGACAATGACAAATGCACCAACTGTCATGTAAGGGAGTTGAAGAAAAAAATTATTTACCGTACCCATTACTATAAACTATCTCTTAATAATTGTTGGATGTGAAAATTTATTTGCTATCAATAATCGTTTGATTCAAGTTTGAAATTCAAAATTTAAATTTTCTTATTCATCGTATGTAGGATTGCTAATCACATTGTTTTAATCCCTTCAAATAATATTTCAAGAAAGTTGGTAGAGCGGTAATTTACAAGACGATTCAAGATAAATATGAGGCCTAAAACCGACACAAGAGACTTTAATATGTTATTCAAATTTTATTTTTATTATTTTTTAAATAAAAAATTATGGGATAAAAATCAATGTGAGCTCAGTAATGATTTAGTAGTGATTTAATCACTACGATAATTAAAAATTTGCAGACTTGGAGTGTGGAGATAAGAAGCTTGAGGAGCATGGCTCTTCTGAGGTCGTCCAAAGCTTGTGAATAATGCGACACAAAAATCTGCAATATTTGGTGTGGAAAGTGGAAGTGATCAGGCTTGGTTATTGGGTTGCTTGTGTCTCTTTGTGGATTGTTGTTGCTGGTCAATTTGGTTGATTTTGCAGGCAATACTTTCATTTCATTCACAATAATAAATTAAAAATCTTAGTTTTATGGGGTTATTTTATTTTATTTTTTAACAAATGAGGTTGTTTTGTTCATTGGACTCTTTTGAAAGTTGGTTTTGCCAAAAAAATATAAAAAAAACTTATGTTTGGGTTATGTAAGTTGCTTTTCATTTTTTTCCTTTTTTATAATTTTCTTCGCTAGTGACCTATTTTTTAAAGAGAAAAGCTTACCTATTACCTGGGCAACAAGTAGTTGTGGTGCAGTCTACTTAAGCACCACATAATTTTAAAAAAAAAAAAAAAAAAAAAACAAAACAACTTTTTTTTTTTTTTTTTTTTTTTTGTGGTGTCCAAGTGGGTTGCACCGCAGCTATTTGTTGCCCAAGCTTTTCTCATTTTTTAACTTCTTTTTCATAATCTTGAAATCAAGGTTCTGCAAATATTTGAATTTTTTTCTAAGCAATTTTATATGTTTTTTAGAACAAAACTTTAGTGAATAACATGTTTGAAAGGTTGCTTTTTAAAAGTGTTTTTTTCTAGAAGGTTTAGAACAAATGATGGATGTATGATTAATAGCTTGAATATGTATAATAAAACTAAGGCTGCTTTTGGGATTGCTTTTGAGAGCCCTAAAAGTGATTATAGAAAAATCTTAACTGCTTTTTGTGTTTGGTAAAACTGATTGTTCATTAAAATCACTTTTGTAAAAATATGTTCATTCACAAAATTTGTTCCTACTCGATTTTGAAAATATATTCTCATAGAATCTGATATCTCCTCTTAACAAATTTTAAAATCAATTTTATCAAAATTAAGATTGGTTTTATATATCTAGTATTTTTCTCACTCAACCAAATTTTATTTCCTAATTTTTTCAAATTGATTAGATGAATGCAACCATTTTTTAAATAATTAATATCAGGAATTTTTTTAATAAAAAAATTACAGTTATTTCTCTTATTACTTAACAAATAATTTAGAGAAAACAAAAAATAAATTTAAATTGAAAGGATATAACATTTTAAACAATTATTCAAAAATTATAAATTATAAAAAAATGTAAAATTTGATAGCATGTCTTTTTTAGTAATTATTGTTAAATCGCAACAATTTAGTATTTATTTACCTAACATTTGTAATATGCTTTTTCATTAAAGCTGAAATTTACCAAACACTAATTTACTTCATATTATAGCTGATTTTTTTAAAAGTATAGTTGTCCGTAATTATTTTAAAAGCGCAATCCCAAACTAAGTATAATAGTTACATATATTGACAATTCTTAAAATCAATTTTGCTAATTGAAAAAAAATATAATATCCACGTTCTTAAAAACCATTGCTGTAACGACCCTAAAACTCAGAGTAGAATACTTAGGAGGTGCAACGGGGTTACTCCGATTATGCTCGAAATTTCGACAACATAACGGCGGAACTACAAAAAATCCAAAAATTTCAAGATCTTGGAAGAGAACACCGAACACTTCCTATAACAATGAAATGCTCAACACCCACCAAACTACCAAAATAAGGGCGGAAGTCCACACGACATATCAGAATAACCAATCACAAACTTCTCAGGAACTAAAGTTCAGAAACATGTTCACATTCACTAACAGGGTTCACAACCTAACACAACGAAAAACAGCAGAAAACAAAAGACAGAAAAAGATGAGCCTAGGTACATAAAAGGAAAGGCTCCATAGCCTCGTTAGGTTGTCACCATCGTCACCCACCTCGTGGTTTCGCGCCATCTGCAAAGGTACAAACAAGGCAGTAGAGTGAGTATAAACATACTCAGTAAGTAGCCCACTTAAGGGTGCAAAACTTACAATCACATCAGCCCTAGCACGCAAGGGCTCCTACCTCACCTCACTCACCGTCTAGCTAGCCAAGACTCGCACACCCTACTCCCAAGTCTACCTCTGTATGATATTGTCTCGAGCTCTACCTACGAGTCTCATAACTTAGGTTGACTAAGGTCGTGAAAGAAAACAACTCTCACGCCTACACTCTTGGGGGAATCGCCCCCTCTAGCTAGCATAGAGTAATGAAGGAAAGCAACCCTCACACTCGAATGGTGGGGAATCGCCCCTAAGGTAGCACACCAGATGAAGGAAAGCAAACCTCAACCTACACTCAGTTGGGGAATTGTTCCCTAAGCTAGTATGCCAATGAAGGAAAGCAACCCTTAATCTGGATGCAATGGGGGAACCGCCCCCTAAACTAGCACAAGAAAAAGGGAAAGAAACCCTCATTCTATCTCACATCTCGTCAACCTAAAGTTCAGAATCGCTCAGGGGTGACACGAGGGTAGGTGGCCCAATCTAACGGCTCAAGCCCATTCGTAAAACTTTGTAACCCTTAGGGTATCTCACCCCTTCCAACCACTTTGTCTTAACAATACCTCAACCATAACCTGACCCAAGGTCATAAGTCCAGCCACATACAACATCCAACGACACATTTAAAACAACACAACACAATTAACAGTCCAATTGAGGAACACCACAACAGACAAATATCACACATGCAACTTTGCTTCTTGGTTAATCATTCCATCATGCATACACATTCCCCGTACACAAAGTCTTATTCATAAATCCAACTGGCTACTTACCTCTATGCCAAGTGCTAAGGTTGAGCAGCTCCTCTTTCCTTAAACCGGTGCCCGGTTCACCTACGAAAACAGACCACACCAAAAAGCTAAGCCCTTAATGCCAACCTAAAACCAACCTTCATTAACCTAAAATAAGCACCCCAGAACTAGCATAGCCCACTAGGTTAGGGACTTGCACCCAAAGGCCACCTCTGGTCTATAACCACAACAACCACAACA
This sequence comes from Trichosanthes truncata, assembly GCA_033996785.1. Lineage (NCBI taxonomy): Eukaryota > Viridiplantae > Streptophyta > Magnoliopsida > Cucurbitales > Cucurbitaceae > Trichosanthes > Trichosanthes truncata. Next base: position 35,535,434 of record JAWPNB010000004.1, on the reverse strand, counting down.
TACTTTAAAAAACACAAAGCAATACATTTCCAAGATTAAGGAGCTTACCCATAGCCAACGTGACCGCCGACCACGCCGAACCGAGTTTTAGGTTGCTTCAAAGGTCGCTTCACATACTATTACCTGACTAATACCTGTCCAAAATCTCCTAAAATAGCCACGTCGTTCCTTGCACTACTTAACCCAAACCACAGGAGTATAGTGAGAGAGAGAGAGCCTCAAATTGAAGAAAAATGGAAAAGAGGGGGTGAGGGAGTGGGGCCGTGAGGGAAGGAAGGGAAACGGAAAGTGGGGAGGGAAGGGAAGGGAGATAGAGGGGACGAAAGTGGGGGAGTTTTGGGTTGGGGCTATGGCAAGAGAGAGAGAAGAGAAGTGGGGGCAGAGGGGTCGGTGAGGGGGTTATGTCGAGGGGAAGAGAACAGAAAGGGAGAGGGAGAATGGGGAGGGAGGGAAGAAGGGAAATGAGGGAAATGGACTCGGTTTTGGAGAGGGAAATCGGAAGAGGGAGAGAGGAAGGGAAGTGGGAGAGGCCGAAGGTGAGAGAGGGAAAGGGGCAGAGACGGAGAGGGATAGAGAGGGGTTTCGGTGAGAGAGAGAGAGAGAGTGAGAGAGAGAGACGGTGGGGCTGGGAGAAAAGAAGAAAGAAAAGAAGGGAGAAAAGGGAGGAGAGAGTCTGACTCACCAGATTGTCGGACTGAATTTTCCCCACCTTGGCCTGCTATACGCAAAGGAGATGAGGAAGAGGAAGAGTTCCACAAGCATATTCTATAAGGCTACACACACTAGTACAAAATTGACTTTTAATGACGGGCAATGCGCGTCATTAAAAGGCAATGATGACTGGCGGGCGTCCGACATCTTTTCGAGTGTCATCGTAAGCTACGATGACGGACACCTTTTAATGACGGGCAATGTCCGTCATTAAAAGGTGTGAGTCATCATAGCCTATAATGACGGTCAATTTTTAATGTCGGTCAATGTATGACATTAAAAGTCAATGTGCGTCATTAAATGAATGTTTTCATAACGGTTATTGCCCGTCATTTTTTCATTAAGAATTTATTAAAAAAAATTATATTGTTGGTTGCAAGCATGACTAACCAACAATATTTCTCTCTCAATCTAATAAAAAAGTCAAAATAGTATTATTCTTTTATACAACAATTAACAATATTTAATCCAAATATCATCTTAATATGTGCACCAACCACTATGCAACATTCAACCATTATGCCACAAGTGATGCAGATTATAAAAACATCTCATGAGTCTAGCTCATGTATAATTTATAAGCAGATGAGAAATTTATAACAAATGCATGAGTGGGGACAAACTATTTTCAGAATCCCAACCAAAAGAAACTTATTTTAAGACATGTTTTTAATTATTGAAATTTAGCTAAAATTTTGTAATTACAGTTAAGTACACAACTTTAAGGTAATGAATATAAAACAAGTGAGTTGAAAGCTATTTCAAAGGATTATGTGATTATCAAATGATTGATCTTGTTGAGGGCTAATTCTTATCTCTACTAGAATAAGCCGAAAGCCTCATTCTACAGTAACAAACAACGACTAACCCTTACGAACAAGAATGAATAACATACAATAATTCAGTTTAGAAAAGCCAATCACTCATTCTCAAACATTATCTTTCTATACTTGACCAATCCAACCTTGTTGACTGCCTTGATTGATACCTAACATGGGAAAAGTAAGCAACCTGCATATGAAGATAAAATAAACATATAAGTCACAAACAAATTATCATTATTCTTCTCTCTCGATTAGAATAATAGTAATCCTCACCGAAAAAACACATTTCGAAGATGGCACCCACAAATTTGAGCATGTCCCTACTAGATGTCCTAATAAAAGATCTTAAATGAACCATACTGCTAAATATCCTAATAAAAGATCTTAAATGAACCATACTGAAGAAGAAAATGAGAAAATACCAAGGGCTTGAGCTGGTAAGTATTAAATGAAATTCAACTCTACATACCTCTACCCTTGGACCTTCTTCTACCATTAATTACAACCCCGTCCTCTATCTTGTACTGGACCCTATTCACTAGGCAAGCCTTCTACAGAATGAAAAATTTATTCAATGAAGAATACAAGTAACAAACAACACATTGTAGGCATGCAAAAAAAAAAAATCAATATCAATCCAAAGGAAAAAACAATCGGTCTTTGACAACTAGATCATTAATCTTGGGTAAATATTAAACAAATGCAGTTGGCTTCAAGTTAAACTAATGTTTAAATTAGTTTAGCCTTCAAGCATGGCAACAGAATAATAGATCAAGAGACAAAATCAATGGTATCAATCAATAGACTCGACAATCAAATAATGAGGAAATGGTTTAGCATTTAGATGGGTAAAGATTTAGAGAAACAAAAAGCACTGGATTAAGAATTCAAAGTCCTAAAAAATGTTACTATAATAGATTTCATATTCTAAAAGTATTCAACTTGTATTACAGGATATATTCCATCAAAACAAAAAAGAGAAGGGAAAAAAAAAAGATAAAACCTAAAGTAGCTTCAGATTGATACATTCCTGCTCCTAAACTGGGATCCCCATCAAGGCATCCGAGGTTTGGAATTAAAGTAGTGAAAGGATAGTCTGCAATATCGGGTTTTGCAAGAGTTATGGCTGCAAGAAGTGTTGATTTTCCAGCATTTGGAAGTCCCTAAAACAATCAAGAGCAGAAAAGGTTTGTAGTCAGATGAAAGAAAATTTAACAAGTAGTTCAAAATCATGAGTCAGAATTCCATTAATGGTTTGAATCACCGTTACATTTCTGAACAGTAGTCATTGAAGGTAAATGGTATGAGTTGAGATGTATTTACAAGAGAAATTACTGAGATGTATTTAATAGAAAATAGGGACAAGAAAAAATAAACTGGATGTACTCACAACCAGACCAACATCAGCAACTACCCGAAGAATCAACTCCAAACTGACCTCTTCTCTAGGTTGACCAAAAACCAGAACCTGAAAATAAACTATTTCTGACTAATAAGTGAACAACATAAAAAAAGCCGATGTCAGAAGTACAAATATAGATGCAGAGAAATTTCAGAAAAACATCAAACCTATACAGAGCTAGAATTGCAAGAGAGAAGTGAGAAGAGATAGTTTGCTATTGGAAATATCATTGCATCTTTTAACTAACACTCATGTGAAATTCTTGTTTCTATTTTAAGGTAGGAACTTCATTGATATCGCACATAAATTAATACAAATATATAAATGTTCACAATCTTCACCTTATCACTTTCATCTCTCATCACATTGGAGGTCAGAGTCATCAACTTTTTCCTTCTACTCTCTGGCGTATCTATCAGGCTTACCTGTACAAAAAAAGTAAAACTGAGCATATCTTTAAATAATAACAATAGTCAATATTATTATTGTTGAATTATCAGAGTTCAAGAGTCTTACAGATACAAGTTCCATTCCAAGAATTTCAAATAACATAAAAACTTATAATCATTGTTAAAAAAGGTTAAAATTCAGTTGTCTTTGAAGTTCACCCGGTTACAAAATTCAGCCCCTAAAGGAAGTTTTATTTTAATCCCTCAAGTTTATTAAGTTCCAGAAAGCCATGACATATTTTTCAACTCATATTTTAATGCTAAGGACTAAATTTGAAGTTTCTTAAAACTTGAGAGAGTAAAATAATGTTTTTAAAACTTTTGGGACCAAATTAAGAATATGGAAAATTTTAATAGACCATTATTATCGTACTCATACCCCTCCTTGTCCTCCTCTAGCAAGAAGAATCTCATCACCTGGATGCACCAGATCAGCCAACAATTTTCCCCTTTTACGTTTTACAACAGTACCTATAGCATAAAAACCCACTCACTCAATTAGGAAAAACTGCTATAAAAATGTGTAATCATTACGCCAGCAAGCAGAGTAAGATAACAGTGGTAAGGTTGAAAACGCTAATGGATTTCTTAACTAGAACCAATAATAAAGCTAAAAGGATAGAAATAAGTGGAAATAAGATCATATGCATTTCAAGAACTCATTCAATCTATCCCATTTCTTTACATTAATTAGCAAGTTTGTACCCAAATCAACAATGCATTAGACAGACCTATGGGAACAGGAATACGCAGAGTTGGGGCAGCAAGTCCATTGTGTAATTGGGAGGTCAAAACGCCCATTGCATCAACATTGCCACCACGTTTTGCATTAAACCGGCTCTTGGTGTGAAACTCCAGCAGTGAGTCTTTCCCATTAGTTGGCTTAGTACAAAACGAGAAATGCAGAAACTGCCGACAGAGCTCAGATTCAGCAAATATTGTTTGATTAGAGATCAGAGCTTGCAGATCTGAGCCTTACAGATTGTGGATGTTCAGATCTGAGAACGACAAGGCTGTGGGCACTCAGATCTGGTTCAAATCGAAGGGGATGTTGAGGATCCGAGGTCGTTTGAGTGTGGGTCAACCTCGAAACTCGTGGGTCTCGTCGGATGCTATTGCAGGACACAGTCGAAAGTCTTCAAACAGCCCGTCGGAGTTCTGGGCATCGAGGATGTCATGGCTTTTCAGGGTCGCCGATGTTGGTGAAGCCATCACTAGAGGGATGCGTGATGAGTGGGAGGCATCGCACGAAGCTTATGTGTTCGCCAGAGAAAAAGTCTGAGCGAGAAGGTGGTTAGCCGGCGGCTGAACACATGTGAGAGAGGGAGGGAGAAAATATTAGGGCTAGAGAGAATAAAGGAGCTCTCGATCAAAATGTAAAAACGTTAAAAAAAACAAGCTGCTAAATAAATGATATAATGTCGGTCAATGACTGACATTAAAGTTAGGAAACAATGTCAGTCATTGACCGACATTGTAGCTTAAATTTTTAGTTTTTTTTTTCCTGCACGTTTTTTCTTTTGTCTGTCATTGTTTCTATTCCTGGATTTTTTTAGACTGTCATTAAAAGCCAGATTTGTTGTAGTGACACAGTTTGAATTAAATAAACCCAATTAGGGCTTCCTCACAGGTTCCCCAAGTCATAATTTTGCAGGCTTGCCCAACCAACCAAACATTCTAAAAAGGAAAGCCCAAATGATTAAATGACGAAAAAAAAGACCCAAAGCCTTAAAAACTCTAAATTTCTAAAATTAACATACTTGATTGAGCCGGGCGTCACAATTGTATACAACAAAGTTATCGATAAGTTTTTGAAAATTACTTTCTTTGAGTTTTTAAAGTTTTTTTAAGTACAATTTAAACACAAAGTATATTACAAAATAAAGAAATTGTTGTTTTTTAAGAATAAAATGCTAAAAAAGAAATTATCACATTGTGAAACAGGTACCAGCAATAGCAGCTATATCTTGACAAGCTATCTTTTATTGGCATGGATGTACTTCTTTTCCTTGATACAATCAATCATTTTTGCTCTATTGGTAGAGCGAACCAATCAAGAAACATGGAAAATACATTCAAGCATTGAAGTTATTTGTTACTTCTTCTCAGTAAGTAATTTTGATTTTTTTTTTCCTTTTTCCATTTTCCAATTTTAAAGTTAAAGGATTTTGGTAATTTTTTAAGAATAATTGAATTGATTTCTCATTGTCTTTGGTTCTTAGGGAATTTTTGGCTCAGGTGTGGCCTACTTTCTTCAAGCTTGGGGTATTTCCAAAAGGGACCCTGTCTTCTGTGCAGTGTTCAACCCTCTTTGCACCATCATTACAACTATTTTGGCAGCTATATTTTTTTCACGAGGAGATTTATACCGAAAGGTCAATTACATATGATTTATTATATATATATATATATATATATATATATATATATATATATATATATATATATATATATATATATATATATTTTAAAAATTAAACCTCATGACACCACGAATTAGGGTTGGCATTTTTCTTCAGAATCGAATGGGGTGGAAATTTCGTGATTTGACTACAAACTTTTTTTTTTGTTGGATTAATTTTCAAGATGGGGATGAGAGATATTTTCCCTCCACAACTTTGGAAAAATTATTCAATGATACGATGTGATTGACTCCTAATAATCACTTTAAATACACAAATTCAAAATTCTATATATATATATATTTTTGTAGGATTTCTCTCATACATTCAATTATGTAACACTATTAGCTATTTTGTACTAGTCTCCTCCAATAATCTCTTGCAACTTTGCCTCTATCCATGATTTCAAACTTTTAATTATTTTTTTAGGGTTCAGAATTTTCTCCAAATCCAAATTGGATAAATATTTCTCAAGATCGTAAGCGCAAAAATCATCTTTAGGGGGTAATTTTAGGGATGGGAATTGAGGAACGTATTTCTAACCCAACCTAGCTAGTTTCTTTCTCTTCTCGTATGATAAATAATTGTCAAATTGGGGAACACATGATTTTTATTATTTATTTTTTGGCATCCCTCTCATAGTCTTTATGTTTCAAACGACAATTTTTAATTAAAACTAAAAGCCATGGATGAAAATTCCTCTTTTTGTCAAAAGTTTCTATTTCGAATAGTTTTCCCAGTTTGTTGGGAGGCGTGGCAGTAATTATTGGATTGTTCATTGTTCTTTGGAGAAAAGCAAAATATTAGGTGAAGGAAGAAGGCATACAAAATCAAAGTGTTGAAAAAGAAGAAGAGGATTATTGTGAATGAGCATCAATTGAGACATGCACAGTTGTAAAATTGATTTGAAGGAACCCCTTTTGACTAAAGAATTGTACATCATATTGACAACTAGGCAAAGGAATTTATTGGTGTACTCCTCATGGCATTTAAAGTCCACTTGTCCTCTAGGAAAAAAATAAAAGAAAAAAAGAGAAATGAAAATTAGGAGTAAGGTGAATTATATATTTGAAAAAAAATCAATTTATACTCCTAAACTTTACAGATTAAATCAATTAAAACTTTAAACTAATAATTGTACAAATTAAGAAGTTTTCTAAGTGAATCAATTTAGACAATTTGTTAGTGACTCATAACTATTTTCACTTCTATCCATTTAAAACCAACTCAATATCACATAAAGAAAACTATTCTTCTCCTAAATCTTAGCAAAGTTGCAAGAAAAATTATCATGTAATTCTTTCTAAGTAAAGAAAATAGAGGAAGGAGAGATAATGAAAAAATCACTCATATTAGTGTAAGCCTTTACAATCTATTTGATTTAAGCATTTTCCTCTAATATTATGTTAATCTTGCATTTACAGAAGTCTTTTACACGTGTGAGAATTATGCATTAATAGTTTTTAAATGAAATCCTAATTAACAAAATGTCTAAATTGATTCATTTATGAATGTTTAGAACTTTAATTGATTCAATTATTAGTTTGAGGTTTTAATTGATTCAACCGCCCAAAGTCTATGGTTATAAATTTATTTCTTTCCTTTATATATATTATTCTTGAACTTTTTTTTGGTTTCTTTTGTTTTGGTTTTTGGAAGTTTTAACTTTTAAGGTTAATTAAGATAAGTTCTCTTGTCTTTGATTAATCTCCATTTGGTGTACATTGATAAGAACTTAGAATTGAACAAAAAGGAAAAGGAAAAGAATAAGATTTTTTGTGTCTTAGGTTTTGATGAGTGATTAGGTTTTGTGTCTTAGCAGCAAGTAGGGTTGCATCTACCAAAGATTGGTTTGATTTATTTACTAAAATATAAAAATGGGGGGTTTTGAGAATTTTATGAAATTAATGTAAAAGATAAGAGATAATGAATAGGATGAGACTCCAACTAAAAATATAGTTTCAAGATTGATTCTAGGGATGAATTATTGATTGAAATAATTTTTTTTCTTTATTCCTTTCTAAATTAGATATAGTTATTGGGAAGCACTAACAACATATTATCCCTCGCTTATTCAATAATCAAAAAACTTCTGTTAATTATCATCCTTGTTAATAAATGTTAGAGTATTGATATAATTATATAAAGTTACTGTAACCCATCAGCTTAAGCTTTTGGGTTGATTGGTGATTTAACATGGTATTAGAGTAGAAGACCTTGTTTTCGAGTCCCTATAATGTCATTTTCTCCTCTTCTTAATCTAGAGTAGCCATATACAGAGAGGGAAGAGGCTGAGAGTGATTGTATTCTGATACTTAATTAGAAGGGAATGATTCAAGTGAGGGCAGAGTGATTGATAAAATTTGGGATGTCTAATGGGCTATAGATAATGCTGTGAAGTCTCTTTCCATGGATGTAGACTGTCGTTATGGGTTTGCGACGTGGAGCAACCGATTTTGTTCGTAAGAGGAGGAAAATGGAGTCGCCACTAGTCTTTTTTTTATAAAGTGTGACTGCTCACCCAAATGTACCAAAATGATCTACAAATAAAAAGACTTGGATTCAAAGGTCTTTTGTGTATGAGAAATGTATTAGCATCCCACAAGACTCGTTTAATGAACAATGATTTACTCTTCTTATGTTTTAAAAAAATATATGGCCTTTGTGTGTAAATTTTTTTTTTTTAATTTTTAAATTTCTCATGCTTTATTGGTCATTATTCTTAAAGTAATAAATAATGATAAATAATTATGGGTGGCTTAAAACTATTTATAATTGGTTAGAATTTAATTTGGCATCCCAAATTAAAATCCTCATCTCAAGAATATTAGATAATCATATATCTTGAATTCTCCAATTTCCATTAGGATTTTTTTTAAAGGGTTGGTTTATTAATTTAAAAGGGTGTAAATAAAGAAATATTTTTTAAAATTTAATTATTATTATTTTTTTTAAGAAAAGGAAGTCTGTGAAATCTTTTTCATTAAATTTACATTTTTCTTTAAAAAAAGGTTCAAAAGGATTTTTTTTTTTTTTTTTTTGTTTACTACCTTATTTGTTTATCCTCAACAGCATTGAAAAAATAATTCAATTTCCATCGTTGGAAAAATAAAGACATTTAAGGGATGGAAAATATATAATATATGATACATAATAAGATTGAAGTATTCATGGAAATTCACGAGCAAACATGTAAAATTTGAACTTTATAGAAAATATATCAAAATTAAATCGTGACATTTTAAGATATTGACTTTTCACCTCAAGAACACAAAAATTATTGGCAACCCAAATGTCTAAATTCCATCATTAGAAAAGAAAAACATATTTTGTAAATTTGGACATAAAGAACAAAATGTATATAATGGAAATGCATGACATTCTTGAAGGAATAAAAATAATAAAAAAATTGAAAATGCATGAATAATAACATAGCATACACTTTACATACTCATCAAATCAAACAGCAATTAAAATTAATATTCAAGAGAATATGCCAATATTTCAAATATAGCTATAAGGATACAAAATCATGCTAATCAACTTAAGATACGAAATCATGCTAACCAACAAAAATGAGAATGAGACAGGCTAAGAAAAAGAATTACTCATTTTAAAAGCATAATCAATGGTGCCAAAATTTTTTTATTGAGAGATAGGGATGAATGCCCCATTTCATCTTTCACTCATTTCTTATCTGCTTTTGAAAAAGAAAATAAAAAAGATAGCAAGTTCTATGCACAAGTTTTTTTAGTGCTTTCTAATTCACAAAAATAGAAGCCTTTCTTTTTTTGCATATTTCTACAACAAGATAAAGGAATTCGATTGAAAAACTTGCATGAGGCTTGTTATTCACTCACTTTTACTAGTTTTATTATCATTTACATCGTTTGATTAAAATATATTAGATGTGAAGTCACATAACCTTAATTGGCATTATTGGCCATTACAGTTTAACACCTGATTCATGTTCATAAATTTTCAGCTAATTAACGTGACTTGTCAAGTCTTTATGTTACTAAAATAGATATCACATAATAAAACTCATTTATTATATCTTAAAAAATTTGTCACATTAGATTTATGTTACTCCCCACTAATGGTATGGATGATTGATCTAGAAGTATAGAGAGACCAAACTAAAACTAATGTTAAAGCCTAAGATTTAAAAATTATAATTTTAAACTACAAACTAATCTCAACTCATCATCATTTCCGTCTAACACATTGTGTTAAATATGAGTGACTATGATCATTAAGATTATATTAACAAGTTAAAGTATAGAGACTATTTTTTTTAAATTCAATAACAAGAGGAGCGAGATATCAAAATTTTAACCTTAGAGAAGGGAATAGATATTTTATCTTGAGCTATGCTGATCAAATTTGTGTGCAAAGACTAAATTAAAACTTTAAAAATTAGGATAGATTGGGACAATTCTATACCTAATAAAATATTGGCTAGATTGACTAAATCCAAATTTTATGTGTGAGATCTACACAACACTGCCAAATGGGCTTGGTGAACTGTGGATTCTTCCTCTGACATAAAAACAATGGCACATGATTAAACTCTGAAAAAGAAAATGCAGAGCATGTGTGGCCATGGGCCATGGCTGAGCAGTTTTAGCCAACACATAATTAGATGTATCATTAGAGTTACACAATATGATAGGAATAGGCCTTTGGTGGGTGAACTTGGGGAGGTAAAACCTAATTTGGAGGATCCAACTAATATATATATAACCTAATAATTGAGCAATCTGTTTGTTATACTTTTTCACAATAATTTTATTTTTATTTTCATAATGTTTAAATCTTATTTTGATAATTCAGTTTTTAAAGCTTTAGTTTTATTCCTTGATTTTGTATAAAAAGACATTTTAGCCATTACTAGTTAATTTCTTTGATGAATTATTTAACAGAAACTTCACATAGCAACTTTTTTTTTTATTCATTTACTTGAGATATAAAGGCATTTGAAATGGATAAATATTTCATGTCATTTATAATAAGTTAGAGGTTGGTTTTCAAATGGATTTAGATTCTTGTTAAAATTATTAATGAAAATTTAACAATATGGGTGAAAATGGTTTTACCTTCAAAATTTGAGGGTCTAAAACAAAAGATTTGAAAATTGAAGGAACGTTGAAGGACAAAATTAAACCATAACATTCAATTATTGAAAACAAAAAACTAAATAAATATAAAACCACATGGACAAGTATGTAATATGCAAAGATTCAATCTATCATGTGGGTCAGGAATGAAAAAAGAGAGCATCTAATTTTTTTTTCCTTAAAAAATGAAAGAAATTGATGGATGGATGAAGAAAGCATCACTAAAGAGGGTAGGAGAACACTAGAGCATGGAATTGATAAAAGAGAGAGGGAGGGAGAATAGCAAGGGAATAAAGAACATGGAAGCCATTAATGAAAGGAGTAGAGGTACACATGTAAGCTAGGGCACTAATGAAAAGAGACCTAAAGAGGGTAGGAAGGACAATACCAAAGAAAGGGATGATGTGATATGGAGGACATTAATGAAAGAGAGAAGGAGATAAACAATAACAAAGGAGAAAGGGGTAATTATTTGAGAACAATTTTTAATTTCTACTCTAGAATGGAAGGATGTCACATCCTTCGATTAACCCATAAATTAGTTTTGTACTATGAAAGTCGACCTCAAGCAATTCGCATCGATTTTGTTGGTTGATCCTTGTGTAGCATATTTTTAGTAAATTTAGGTGAGATGTACTTGAATAATAAGAAAAATGAGCATTTAGCTAGATATTTTGTATGTTACGTAAACATTTCCAAATTATTTATGATTAATGTTTAAATGGGGTTTTATTAATACAAACTATAATACTAACTTGGATAAAAGATCTCTTACTTGGGTTTGAAAAGTCATACCTATATTTGATATATGGTGATAGTGCACGAAAGTGTGCTATTGCTTAGGCTTGGATTATTTGATAGTTTATGGTTTTAAAATATACTATTGATGCTCTTTGTGTGTATTTTGTAGATTATAAGCTAACAAAGCAAAATCGAGCAAATGGAACGTGTTAGGATGAAAAAGGAAGCAATTTGACTTCAATTGGAGCTATCAAGTGAAGAGAAGAGAATTGAGTCAGAGAACCCAAGGCCAGAGCGTTTGAGACGCCATATGTGCAGCTTCACAAGTTAGGATTTTTGCATACATAGCATCGAAACACTACTTCATAGCATTGAAACGCTATAAACATGCTAATGAGGGTTTGATTTTACGTAGCATTGAGACACTGTGTTATAGTGTCTCAACGCTAGCAACTTTTCCATATTTGATCACGTGACTAGGGTACAGTGTCTCGACCCTGCCCCTAGCGCCTCGACGCTATACCGCGATCATTAAAAAATGTTCTTTTTGGCTGCGGATTCGAGGAGACTTTTTGGAGAGAATTCACCATAGTTTCGATTCACAACATATATTTGGGGCTTAGAGAGTACTTTTGCAAGCAAGGAAGGGATTCTAAGCTCATGATCGTGGGACATCATGACGGAGATGAGGATTGGCATGCATCCAAGAGTTTTTCTCTCTTTCCTTTCTACTTATTTCTAGACTGTTTTTTTAGAGTTTAGATTTTATTATAGTAAATTTTGAGTGGCTAGATTCTTGTAGCTTGTAGTGATTGAAACTTGGTTCTAATTTAGATTTATAATATATTGCAACATTATTCATGTTTCTATGTGTTCATTGTCTAAGCTTGTGGCCAAAGTTTAGTTGATCTTAATTTGAGTTTTAGATCGGAAAAGTAGAACTTGAATTTGAGTTTTAGATTATTGCATTGGAATTAATAATTTATTATTAAGAAGCTGTAAAAGATTCACTTTGTTGGCGTGCTTAATTTGAGAATTAGATTGAAAAGTTAAGGATTCAATTTTGCTCGAACTTATTTGAGCTTGGAAAAGTTATTTAACTAATTTAGTGATTTTCTTGGCTTATAATTGTTGCATGTACTTATGTCTCTTAATTAAAACAAGTGGTGCTTCATGGCTAAAATATTTCTCGCATGGATTCTCTTTAAAATTGTCTCCAATTTTGTAAATATTTATTTTAGGTTGTAATTTGACTCTATCTCAAGTTTTGGTTCTCTAGATAAAATTAAGCATTAGTAGCAATGATATTTAGTTAAATTAAGAAACTTAGTCCTGTGATAGATTTTGGCCACTATTACTATAAATTTTAGAGGTTTAGGTTTATGAGTGTATTTGATAGAGCCTTCGACAAGCTTATTATCATATAGCTCTACTAATTATCTCAATTAACAAAATCATTAATCCCACACATTACATAAACTTATGCTTATGAACCACATATTATACCATGTTCTAAAATTTAAACATTATAACATTATGAATCAAATACAAGCTAAACACAAAAACAAATATCTACAACTCATTCCCTAACACAATTTGAGACACAGATTAGTACATAAACTTAAAAGTTGATTTTCTTAAGTTTTCTCAAACAAATTTTGAAACAATAGTTTATTCCTCGAGCATCTCTTATAACATGACAACATATGTTTATTAATCGATAAGTTTAAATTATAGTTTAGATATTTTACCACAATATCTCTCAAAGTCCTTGTAGTTATGTGTCAAGACTTTCCTTTAAAACCAAAATTTCAGTCAATCTAGCTTGTTTGGAAGTATAGAATTCAAAGGGTAGAAAACATAGGAGACATGGAGAAACATATCAAATCAAGTCTCTTACAATTTAGACCTTTCTCTTTGATCTTGATCTTCATTCTACCTTTAGTCTTTGATTTGTAGTACAATGAGCATCTCCAATTTATTGAAAACAAAAAGAGAGTGAGAATCTGAACCATAAAAGCTTGTTAAGAGAGAGAGAGGAGATCAGAGAGGCCCAATTTGTTAGATAGAGGGAAGAGGGTCGAACCATCAAAGCCTAACCATAAAAGCCCAATAATAAACAATATTGGATCATGGATATTCAGCTCAAACAGATTGATCGACCTGCAAGTGGGCTTTTGCACATGGCCATATACCAATGCCTTAGTAGATTAGAAATGAGATTTAATTTTGATCTAGGATCAAGTATGGTTTTTCCCCTCCTTTTATTTTAATTTTTTTAACAATAATAAGCTAAGAAAATTTAATTAACGAAGCGAACATGAATATAGTTCAACGGTTAAGACACTAATATTTTCTCTTAAAATCGAATGTTCAAATCTCCACTTCACATTTGTTGTACTAAAAAAACATCAATCAACTTATATTGCGTCTAATACGCGATGCAAATATATGTTTCTAAAATTTATAGAGGGAAGACTAATGAAGATTAGTTTTTTTTTTTTTTTTTAAATTAACAATAAACTAACCATAGAGAATAAATGTAAGATTTATCAAAAGTACATGAACTAAATTTGGACATTTGAAAGTACTAAAATAGAACAAGTTTCAAGTACAGGGACTAAAATGGTATTTTAACCAATTAATAAAAATGGTTGTCATTTCAAATTGACCATGTAGTTAGTCCGAGATTGAATTGTTTCTTAAACCTAATGAACCGAGTTTTAAAATTAAGTGATCGAATTAAATTTTAATTCAAGTTCATATGGACTATATAGTTTTAGAATATAATTGAAACAACATATTATAAAATTAGCAATTTAAAAATTATAATCATAGCAAATGATAAATTATACGTAGTGAATATTATGATTATAATTAATCAAAATCTACTAATCTGAGTATAGCTTAACTGTTTTTTTTTTAATTCAACAATATGTAGGTGAAAATTTGAATCTCTAACCTTTTGACTAGAATATGTGTCTTAGCCAGTTGAGCTATGCTTAGACTGTCATCTAGCTTAACTGTTAAGACATCATATATATGTTTTTTTTTTAGTTCAACTGTTGAAGATCTCACATTGGAAAGATGAAGAGATCTCATAATCTTTATAAGATACATAGGCTACTATTCATTGTCAATTGGTTTTGAGATGAAACCCTATGTTTATCTAATAGGGTTAACTACATGGATAGCCCTTTTGAGACACCATTTTACATAAATATTACATCATCTTATTTATATCAACTTTGTCAAATTTTAAGCCAAATAGAAGCCAAATGTAATATCATATTACTTATTTACCCCTACATATTATTTATAATTATAATAAATTAAAATTTTAGATTTTTTCCATAACCGTTGGTATTCTTCCCTCCAAACAATAATGTCCACGGTTATACCCCCAAAAATTAGGGATTTGATTTCAAAATATTGAGCTTTTCCATAAACCCACAAAAAGTGGAGAGTGATTTGAATCGACGGCCAGTGTTATCAGATAGGGGTTTGCGAACGGGAAGAGTTCGACGACACATCTGAACGAGGAGACTTCTACGGAGGATCAAAGTGTTATCGGCGTAAAGAGATCTCTGCCGAAGGTTATCAACATTAAAAATAACAGGGGGTTATCAACGAAAGTTATTCATTATAACAGCGGGTAAGTTTTTTTTTTTTTTTCAAAATCTGAGGTTTTTTTTGTGATTTAATATTTTCGAAAGAGGTTGTCCTTCATTTTGGGTTGCCGGAATTATGGGATTCATGGCATGTGTGGGGTGCCGGCGTCAAGGGATTCACAGCATCAGTTGGTTCTAGTGACGATAATGGAACCTGATATATATATATATATATATATATATATTATAATCGTTCTGTATGGGTTTATATGTTAGCATTAGCTTGTATATTATGTGTACCATACTTATATTTCGATGAATGAAAAATTATATTTGAATAATCATTTGTATTTGCTTGTAGCTTGTAAAAATAAAAAATTTTATTTATCAATATAGCTACATTTTCGAGGTTAATTTGTTATGAACTCTCTGACTAATTGAATGTATAATTTTTAGATTAATTATACAGGGTATATAACTTATAATCATATTATAATAGTTATAATATAACCTTTCACTTTTATATTCTGGAATTATATAATATAATATAACCGTACATTGTTATATTCTGGATTTATATAATATAATATAACTGTACATTGTTATATTATGGATTTATAATATAACTGTAGATTGTTATAATATAATGTTTCATTGGTATATTTTTTTTATTTATATAATATAATCTTAGAACAAAATGTGTGAATATGCTGGGTATATATGATATGATCTTATATTGTTTATTTGTATATATTATATAAGTGTGAAAATGGTATATATGATTGTTGCATGCCAGAAATTAAATTTAATATTTCCTTTAAGATTAAAATGTTATCTAATTTTGAATAAGTATATATGAGATCTAACTGGTTATATGAATGTTTAGAAATTTGAGTATATAAGTTTATATAATATATATTCCTTTAATATATTTTATCATTCATTGAGATATATTTCATTATCAATGTTTATAATATATTCCAATGACCGTTGTAAACCATGCGTATGTCAACAAGATTATAACTTATGCATAATATAAATGTATTATATACCTATGTGTATATTATATATCTGAGAACATAAATAAGATTAACATGACATCCCAAATGTATAGTGTGATTACATACTAATGTATATACACTATATTTCTATGTATATATTTATATATAAACTATACATTATAGTATACATTTATCATGGTCTATTTTCCGAGGACACATTTTGATTTTCAAAACGACAATATACATGGTGAAGATTCTGACAAAAAACACAAATTACAACCTATGTTTTGAATAAAGTTAACATAACATAAATAACAAAATAGAAAATGCATGAAAAATGTTGATCTATAACAAATATACATACTGCTAAAATGGGTTTGTAATACCAAACATAGGTTGGACAGTAAAACTCAACCAAATAAAATTTTAAAATAAAACAGAACATATACAAGAAAACGTAAATAAAAATAAATAAACAATATAAAAGAACCATCCATACTGCTTTGTTGGTATAAAATATAAGATTTAAATGAAAAACAAAGAAGAAGGAAAGAGGAAGAAGACGTACTCATTTTGGAGAACAAAAATTGGTACACGAGATTTGAACAAACAATCAATTACCTTCGGACGCCGGTGGAGAAAACCAACCAAATAGAATAATGGAAAACAAATTTCTTAAGCTAAATGTTATTAATGGTAATAAAAAATTCTAACATAATTCAATTAGTAAAATATTGAAGAAAAAATATTTACTATTATAAAAAATATCTTCATGTAATTAATGGGAAAGTTATTTACCTAAATTGAATTATTTAATTATGAAAATAATAAATGTTAATTATAACAATATTATAAATATATGCAAAAATTGTAAGGGTACAAATGGAATAAAATGATCTCATAAATATGAGTCATTCTAGAGTTGATAATTTGTATAAAATGAGACATTTATGAAATATATGGTTGAAAATGTGCTCTTTGGCACAATTTTCCTATCTAATATGGTATTAGAGCCCATGAAGCCCAAACGGTATTCAGTGCAAGGATCTGACCTAAGAATAATGAATTCAAAGAGGCTCTATGTTGAGGATCTCACATCGAAAAAATGAAGAGAGACCTCATCGAAGTTGTTTTGGCACATGCATGGTCTGAATCTTCTTTATAATCTCTTAATCCACTTCTCTTTGTCAATATGTCTTGTTATTTATGCAAACATCATTTATTGGGTGATTAAAAATAGTTGTTGTTATTACTATTATCATTATTTAATTCAAAACTTCAAAAAGTTGCATATCAAATAAAGAATGTCCATTTATCTTTGGATTTGATGCATTTATTGGTATATATCAATATGATATATATTCTTGATTTGTATCTGTTTGTCTTTGTTCAATAATGAAGATTGATGTCATCTATTTGCATTGATTTGCTACCATATATATCACATATATTAAGAGTACCATATATATCACGTATATTAAGAATTAATATATGTTTGCGTGCATATAACTGATATATTCGTGTGTGTATAACAAATATTTTTTCAATAGCATTTCATAAATATTGTACAGTAATGACAAGGTATATTTGTAACGACCCTAAATTTTCAACGACTCTTTAAACGCGGAAGCACGACTTAGTTACCTCGTTCATGCCCGAAATTTCGGCAGCATGACGGCGTAACTACAAGAAACCAAAATTTTACAACGACCTGGAAAGAGACAAAAACACTTCTAAGGTTCAGATCACAGACTCAGCATCCACCAAACTACGATAAATGATGCTGAGCTCAAACAACAGACAACCAAAACTAAAAGCTTCTAACCAACACACGAAGCTAAAGAATATTTAAGGTTTACAAATCAACTGACAACAGAGAACAAGGAAAAACTAAAAACTAAAACAGGGACAAAGGGATGGGTTGGAGTCTCCATAGCCTCGTCAAGTCATCACCTGCGTCGTCCACCCCAAGAATGCTCACAAATCTGCAAAATAAACAAGTAGCAAGAATAAGTATAAACATACTTAGTAAGTAGCACATTTAAGGGTCCAAGCTTAACGAATAACTACCACGAAGGCAAACTTGCTCTACTCACACTCGTGCTTAATTTTTCTAAAACTTCCTTCAGTGATTCCAAAAGTCCAATACATCATTCCACAACCTTCACCACTTTCCGACCCTATCTTCGAGCCATAACTGCGAGTACTGTAACCTAGAACCCAAACTCGTGAAGGTCTTTAACCCCCATACTCATTTCAATAGCCACACAGGCAACCAGGGAACTCATCCCCTAAGCTAGCACGCGGCAATAGAGAACGCATCCCTATGCTCATCACAATGGGGAATCACCCCCTAAGCTAGCACACGGCAATAGAGAACGCATCTCTATGCTCATCACATTGCAGGCGTTTTAGGCTTATAAACTCGCACGAAACAACAGAATTAGGGTTGGAGCATCAATCTAACGGGTTTTCGTACTTTCACAACACGTTAGGAACCTTTTGGGTCAATCCACCTCATTACATTCACCTTCATGCCCAAATCACAGTCACAAGTTGGCCCAGAGGTTTCAAACACTCTTAAGGGGAACATCCCCTAATTCACATTAACAGGGAGGACAACAACCCCCCCCCCCCCCCCCCAGCCTTTTCAACAACTAAAATGTCTTACGCCTCATACACATATACAGGCGAAACGAAAATCCTAACGGACCAATCCGAAAGGCTACCCTCTTCTTAGGCCAACCCTAGAACGACCCAGTTCTCAATCTTTTAGGAAGTTATTTGTAGCATATGATCCAGGCCCATCTTTCATAAATAACCACAATCGCAACGTTGTGAACTTTCACTATAGATCATAACCACAAACCTCACGTGAGAACTTATACCTTAGTTCAATGGTACTCTCAAATAAGAACTACACGTAGCCATAGGCCGTACCTATGCTAGTGGCATATAACTCTTCAATTAATTAACCCAGAATACAGTCCTCTAAACACACTAGGACTTAAGACAACCAATGGTTAATCAAAAAACACCATAAATACGTTCAAACTCAACCAATCACAACCTTGGGCAATTCTTAGATTAATTCACATACTAACTAGAATGAATTTGGAACTTTAAATCCTCTATTCCCTTTATATCCCCATCTTAGGCAATTCGAGCTCAAGCAACTTCCAAATACAACCACCATGCATTAAATACCTCGCGAACGTCACTTTCAAACATGCTTTCACAAGTCACAATTTATCAAACATAAATCTAAATCCTCTTGCTTATTCAAGCAAACATGTTACTAAGGCATTCAGATAGTCATGCCCCAATCACACTTGGGCCAAAGCCTTACGGTTAGGTCCATCTACCAACAAGAATTCTCAATTGCCACTCAACTAGTAACCAAAATCACTAATCGTGACTTTTCCTCCTAACTAACCTTCGTGCATCTCGAACAAAGACTCGTGTATAAGCTTATCAACCATCTTAAACAAGACCTCCACTTATCCATAGCTTCTACGCACGCTAGTGACATATTTTCCTAAGCCACTCCTTTCAAATCTAACCCACAAGTTATGCTAGGAGCATGGATAATTACTCGAAACATGGTATACTTTTAGACGTTTCTAACTTGCTAACCAATCAACTCAGACAATCCAACACGTATGATCATTCAGTTTAAAACAACCATCCATACATTTATGCTTACAAGGAAAGCTATAATCAAATTCATTCATTTGCTTATATTCTTGATAACTTAAACGAGAATAGCAACAATTCTAGGTAATCATAAGCTCATCGCGACAATCCTCATAATAAATCAGCCAACCACACCATATCTCTCATACACATATTTAAGCACAAATGTTTAATCACAAATCTTCACAAACCAAAAACCAAACCTGCCCAATCACATCCTTAGGCGATACCTTAAGGGCCACACAAGCCAACCACATTTAACTCGAACTTAAGCCCTTATTTTCGTACTAGCCACATTCTAAGATCACTTTTAGCTCAAACATCTCCCGAGCAGATTCACTAACCATCACATGCTTCATAAACACAATTATTGAGCAAACTTTCACAATTCATAGATTTCAAACAATAACCACATTCAAATAACAACTTAAAGGGCTTAAATTCAAATAACTACTTACCTTCAATCCAAGGTTCGAGACGACTCGAAAAGGGGAAACGGAGACGGCGGCGGACGGCGGCGCGTGAGCTTTCCGATCGGCGCGTGAGAGCGCGTGAGGGCCAGATTTCTTGCGAGGCTCGCGGATCTGGGTTTTCCGGCAGCTGGGGTTGGTTCACGAGCTGCAGAACCGACGAGGAGGCGCTCGTTCAGCGGCGCGTACGACGGGGTTGCGAATTGAAACTTCCGGCGAGCTGATCGGTGGTTAGATAGACAGGTCCGGCGACTGCAACCATACTCCGACCGACGTGCTGCTGTAGGAGCTTCGACTGAGGTGGGATCGAGGGATTGGCCGGCGGACGAAGAAGAAGAAGAAGAAACCGCCGGTGGAGAGGTATTCGGCCGAGAAGCTCACGTCAAGGAAGAAGAAGAAGAAGGCCGGCGAGCTGAGGTTGGTAGGCGGCTGCTGCTCGGAGAGGAAGAAAAAGAAGAAGAAGAAGGGTGGAGATGGGTGTTCGGCCGAGGGAGAGAGAGAGAGAGAGAGAGAGAGAGAGAGAGAGCTGCGTGAGAGAGAGGAAGAAGAAAGTGGATGGATAAGGATGGTAATTCTTTTTCTTTAAAAAAAACAACAAAATTCCCATATTGCCCCTTGACCAACAATAATTTCCAAAATTGCCCTTAACAACTTATTAAATTCCAAATATGCCCTTTATTCTCTTTCTAAAATTCAAATTAACCTTCAAATTTAACTTTCCAAATTAAAATCATTCCACTTAATTCCAAAATTCAAAATTTAAACTCCTAAATAAGCCGGGCATTACAATATTACTTATATAATTAGGTATATTATGAATTTTGTTTAATGATTTGAACTCCGAACTTTTAATACTTATATAGTTATGACAAAGTATAATACTTATCTAGTTAGGTATATTATAAATTTTATTTATGTTTCGAACTATAAGCTTTTAAATAAATGCAAACTGAAAGATAAGAGGAAATTTGATGATGTGATAAAGACTCAAATAGTTCCATATGGATAATGTTTTGAGCTATATTGGATATATACACTTGTATTTTTAATTGTAATTCCTTATATTTGTGAGTTATAACATCTTTACGTTTTATTTTATTGTATATATAGAATTATATATGTAATATACACATGGATGTGTATATATATATATATATATATATGTATATTGTGTAGTTAATAGAGATGAGTCCATTCGAGAAGAAACAAAATAAGGTAAAAGATATTTAACTTGTTAATCCAAGACAACCATTGAGAGAGACCAGACATAGAGTTTTCATACCGTCGAAGATATTAAGATGACCCTTCACTTTAAAATTTAGTTCGATGGAAGAGAAGTGGAGCGAGAAAACTTTTAGTAGCCAAGATTTTATGATGGACCAACATTGAATATTTTATCACGGATATAGTATTGAAGATATTTTGTTGGTCGTCTAATCTTAACTATATTTGAATAGTGGATAATAACTTATTTCAAATGAAATATATATTCTCGATATATATCAGGGTCTGATAAAAAAAATGATAAATATATTAAATTTTGTTCACCTTTCAAGACTTAATATATAATCTAGTATATATAATACTACCGACAATGAATATATGTAAGATTGAATTAGTTTTAATCATGGTATGAAATATATATTCATTGTCTATGTTAAGTCTAAACAAAAAATTTATTTAATAAAATACATCAGTTGAACTAAATTTGCGTCGAAAACAGTCAGACAAATGGCGTTAGAAATGGCTGGAGAATAGCATAAAAAACAATCAGTAATTGGCATAAAAAAGGGCTAGAAAATAGGTGAAAAATATATTCAGAAACGATAAAACAATATAGAATAAAAATGGAGAAATAAATAGCAGAAATTTAGTATAAATCTCATGAATGGAAAGTGATTCACAGCAAAACAATGGTTTAGTATTATTTTAATTTTAAGACGTAAATAAAAAAATGAAAAGGAAAAGATATTTCAAAATTTTGATTATATATTTAATTGCAATATTACTTATCATAATTGATTTATATCTAATAGAAAATAGATAATTAGAATCAATTTTATAAATGTGGAGAGAATCATAATTAGAGGGTAAAATTGTAAGAAAATATAACAAAAAAATTCAGTAAATCTAAATGTGAAAATATTTAAAAAGAAAGACATGTATGAAAATTAGATTTTTTTTTAGCATTATGAAAATTAGATTTGAAAACAACCCATTAGATACAATTTCTATAACAATTAAAATTTTAACCTTTCATAAGTGAATCAATTTATATCCTTATGGGATGTTTGTTTTTTGGAAGTCTAGATAACTGGAATCTTCAGATACCAGAAATCATAGTGTAACGCCCGGCTTATTTATAGGCATTAATTTCGAATTATGGAAATCAAGTGGAACAAAATTTCTTAAGTATATTGATTTTAGAGTTAATTTGAAATTTTGGAAGGTTAGGAGGGCAAAAAAAAAATGGAAAGAAATAGTGGTAAAAAGGGCATATTAGTAATTTAAAAAAAAAAAAAGAATAATAAAATTTCACCATCCTTATCATCTTCTCTTCTTCTTCTTCCTCGATTTTTCCTCTCTCACGATAATTTCCTCTCTCTCTCTCTCTCTGACCGAACACCCATCTTCACCGGTCTTCTTCTTCTTTCTCACCGAGCAGCAGCCGCCGAACACCCACCCTCTGCCGGTTTTCTTCTTCTTCTTCCTCGTCTTCTGCAAGTCCCGCCGGAAAACCCACGCAAGCCGCATGCTGGAGTTGAAGACTCGCCGGTCGCCGGTTTTCGCATGAGCTTCAACTGATCATCGCCGGTATCTTCTTCGTTTTCTTCCTCTGTCGACAGCCACAGCCGAAACCCCCCATCCATCTGTCTTTTCCTTCTTCCTCGCTCACCGCCGCGTAGCCGATCTCCAGGAGCAAGACATAGTCGCCGGAAAACCCAGATCCGTGAGTCTCGCACGAAAACGAACCCTCACGCGCTCTCACGCTCCGATCGGAAGTCCCACGCGCCGCCGTCCGCTGCCGCACGCGCCGCAGTCTCCGATTCCAATTTTCGAGCCTGAACAGTCCCGGTTACGATCGTGTTACGATTTGGGTAATTTCGTTACTCAATTGAATTTAATTAAGGACTTTAATTGGATCGATCGATAACCAATGGACTTAATTTCAGGATATCGATTGGAGGATCAAACTATCGAATTGGAGGAGATCAGAGTTTGGAAGAGATTCTTATTGCTAGAATAATATTAATTATTCTTTTCGAAGTAAGTAGTTATTTGGATTCAAGCCCTTTAAGTTGTTATTTGAATGTGATTATTGTTTGAGATTTATGAATTATGAAAGGATTGCTCAATAACTGTGTTATAAAGCAGATGATGGTTAGTGGTTTTGTTTGGGAAATGTTTGAGCTAAAAGCGATTTTAGAATGTAACTAGTGAGAAATTAAAGGCATAAGTTCGAATTAAATGAGGTTAGCTTGTTTGGCACCTTAAGGCATCGCCTAAGGTTGTGATTGGGCAAGTTTGGGAACTTTGGTGCATGGTCACAAAAATGCATTGGTGATTGTTTGTGGAAGGTGGGCTTGTAACATATGCTATGAATAACTCTTCAAAGGAATGTGGAGTGGGTCGTTTTAGGGTTGGCCTAAGAAGAGGATAGCCTCTCGGATTGGTCCATTAGGATTTTCGTTTCGCCTGTAAATGTGTATGAGGCGTAAGACATTTTAGAAGTTGGAAAGGCTGGAGGGTGTTTGTCCTCCCTGTTAATGTGAATTAGGGGATGTTCCCCTTAAGAGTGTTTGAAACCTCTGGGCCAACTTGTGACTGTGATTTGGGCATGAAGGTGAATGTAATGAGGTGGATTGACCCAAAAAGGTTCCTAACGTGTTGTGAAAGTACGAAAACCCGTTAGATTGATGCTTCCAACCCTAATTCTGTTGTTTCGTGCGAGTTTGTAAGCCTAGAACGCCTGTGATGTGATGAGCATAGGGATGCGTTCTCTATTGCCGTGTGCTAGCTTAGGGGGTGATTCCCCATTGTGATGAGCATAGGGATACGTTCTCTATTGCCGTGTGCTAGCTTAGGGGATGTGTTCCCTGGTTGCCTGTGTGGCTAATGAAATGAGTATGAGGGTTATAGACCTTCACGAGTTGGGTTCTAGGTTACAGTACTCGCAGTTATGGCTCGAAGATAGGGTCGGGAAGTGTTAAAAGTTGTGGAAGGATGAATTGGACTTTTGGAATCACTGAAGGAAGTATTCGAAAACTAAGTACGGGCCAGGTTGTGAATGTGGTCCAGAAATAACAAATGAATTGGGTATGGTAGATTACTCTGGAGATTCCAAAAGTAGTACGAAAATACAAGGAGCTTGATAAATTAGAGCCACCTGTCTTTATGTCTCTCCTGGGCGAGTCTGTAACTTTAGGTTGACTAGATGTGATGAAAGTGAGGGATTGTGTTCCTTCACTGTGGAGCTAGCTTAGGGGTGATTCCCCAATTATGTTGAGCGTAAGGATTGTGATCCTTATGGCCTGTGCGCTAGCTTATATGTGATTCCCCACTGTGTTGAGCGTAAGGATTGCGATCCTTATGGCCTGTGGTGCTAGCTTAGGGGTGATTCCCCACTGTGTTGAGCATAAGGGATGCGTCCCTTATTGCCTGTATGCTAGCATGGAGGGGTGATGTTCTATTGTATGGAGGCGTGAGAGTTATTTTCTTTCACGGCCTTAGTCAACCTAAGTTTCATGGCTCGTTGGTAGTGCTCGAGACAATGCCTTACCGGGATGGACTCAGGTAGAGTGTGCGGGCGATAGTTGGATGGTTGATGAGTTGAGATTAAGAAGCAGATGTACGTGCCGGGACAATTTTTGTGTTGATGATGCTAGCAAAGGGGCGTTATCCCCAGAGTAATGAGTTAGGGGGGGCGATTCCCCTAGAGTGTTGATGAGGCTAGCATAGGGGCGTTGTCCCCAGAGATTTGTGACTAGCATAAGGGTTGCGATCCTTATTGCCGAGAGTGCTAGCATAGGGGCGAGGACCCCAGAGATTTATGTTGAGCGTAGGGAATGCGTTCCCTAGCGCCTATGAGCTAGCTTAGGGGTGATTTCCCCAATGTGTTGAGCATAGGGATGCATTTCCTATTGCCGTGTGCTAGCTGAGAGATGATTCCCTAGTATGTTGAGCGTAAGGATGCGTTACCTAGCGCCTGTGGGCTAGCCTAGGGGTGATTTATCTGGTGAGATAAGTGTGAGGGTTATGGACCTTCACATGTTTGGGGTCTAGGCCACAGGACTCGCAGGTATGACTCGAAGTAGAGTCAATGGTAGTGAATGTTGTGGAAGGTTAAATGAACTCTTAAAATAATTGAAGGAAGTATTTGGAAGCTAAATACGAGCGTGAGTAAGAGCTTGGTATGGTTTCTTTAAACATTGGACCCTTAAGTGGGCTACTTACTGAGTATGTTTATACTCATCCTTGCTACTTTGTTTGTTTTGCAGATTGTGTACAATCTCGGGGCGGATGACGCAGGTGACGACTTGACGAGACTATGGAGACTCCATCCAATTCCATTTCCTTGTTTTTCATTCTTAGTTTTGTTTCCTTGTTCCTTGATGTATGTTTGGTCTGTAAATTCTAAATATTCTTTAGTTATCGTGTATTGGGTTAGGGTTTCTTAAAATCCTGTGTTTGATGTGAAGCTCAGCATATTTGTCGTAGTTTGTTGGATGCTGAGCGATTTATCTGAGTTATAGAAGTGTTTTTCATTCTTATCAGGTTGTTGTAAATTTTGGTTTTCTCCTAGTTACACCGTCATGCTGCCGGAATTTTCGGGCATGAGCGAGGAAACTAGGTCGTGCTTCCGCATCTAGAGTGTCGTAGGAATTCGGGTCGTTACTCATAGATACCAGGAAATATAGATGTCCGATATTTTAGATAACTGTGTTTGTTTTGAATGAATAATTAAAATGTCTGGGAATATTTAGATAACTATGTTTGTTTTGCAGGATTTGTGTATGGGAACGTTTTAAGATTATGTGTTATACCAATAATGCCCTTGCTAATCTTTAGATAATTTACGTATTAGTTTAATATAATCTAAATTTATAT
Organism: Trichosanthes truncata; assembly: GCA_033996785.1. NCBI lineage: Eukaryota > Viridiplantae > Streptophyta > Magnoliopsida > Cucurbitales > Cucurbitaceae > Trichosanthes > Trichosanthes truncata. Next base: position 35,508,899 of record JAWPNB010000004.1, on the reverse strand, counting down.
CACATGCATTTTGGTCTTTATTAATTTAATATTATATATGTATATCAATTTAGTTTAGACTGATGTTTATGTGTTATTTGTAAAACAAATTAATTTATATTAGTTCGAGATTTTTATAAAATATTTAATATTAAATATTAATTCAATTATAACTAAACTTTATTTTATATCTAAATGTAAAATATAAATATAGCTAATTACATATGATCGTGTATTAGTGCATAAATACATTAATTTATTTTTAAATAAAAAATAAAAATGTGAAATAAAAAAATTAATAAGGGGCAAAAATGTCATTAGAGAATGCCCTCAACATGGGAATGTTAAAAATCCATGTTTCAAAAGGGCATCCAAAATTGGTTAGATGCCCCCCATACGAGCATCTTAAGATATCCGGACATCTTGAAATGTCAAGGTATCCTACATTCCTACAGAACAAACGGAGTAATCCAGATGCCCATCTTAGGAGAATCTTGGATTACCATGAAACAAATGACCTCTCAAAGTTTAGGGGTGTAAATTGATTTATTTCCTCTATGTAGATATTTTTTATTCTTGCAACTTTTTTTTGGTTTTTTTTTTAATGTTTTAGTTTTTGGAAGTTTTAACTATTAAAGTTTAATTAAGTTTAGTTCTCTTGTCTTTGATTGATCTTCCTTTGGTGTAAATTGTTAGAACTTAAAATTCAACAAAAAGGGAAAAAAACAGGAAGAAAAAAGAATAAGATTTTTGGCGTTTTAGGTTTTGATGAGTGATAAGTTGTCGAATCCAACAAATTATAGTCTAGTAACAAGTAGGATTGAATCCACATTGGTTTGATTTATTTACTAAAATATAAAAATGGGAATTTTGAGAATTAATAAAATTAATGTAAAAGATAAGAGATCATGAATAGGATGAGAATCGGTGAAAGATATAGTTTCAATAGTGATTCTAGGGATTGATTATTGATTCAAATATTTATTTTATTTATTCCTTTCTAAATTAGTTATAGTTTTTAGAAAGCAATTAACAACTTATCATTTATTATTCATTCAATAATCAAGAAACCTCCATTAATTATCTCCATTGTTAATAAATACCCTAAACAACTCAGAGAAGCTAGCTCTTAGAATTTAATTTATCTATAACATTAAAATTGAGATAGACAACCAATTCTAGCAAGTAAATATTAAACGATTCCATTAGATTAGATTACATTCTTGCATAAACACAATAAAAAATATACCGATAATCAATTATGTTATTTTGCCACTAAATATTAAAATATTTGAACAATTAATAAAGATCCAAAATACTAATTGACAATATGCAATACGAATAATTGAACGTCAATATATAAATCAATAAAGACATAATATAATTAATCACAACAAATTTAGAAATAGGATGAAAAATAAAGAACTAGTAAAATCATGCCTAATCTCTTCTTTTTCTCGTACTTCTCCTTCTCTTAATTTTCACTCAAAAAAATAATCTCTCTTCTTTTTCTCTTACTGAATTTTTACTCAAAAAATAAATCTAAAGTTGAGAAATTATTTGACAGTTTTTTTTAGCCATTAGGTCAACATGTGGCAGCGGGGATTCATAAGGCGACACAGCAACCATTGATAGCTGAGCTTGGCGTGATTCACACAAAATCTTTTGTCACATAGGCCCTTTGAGAGTTGAGTGTTGAAATGTTATGGGAAAGCAGATTATTGTTCGTTTCTTTGCATTTGGATCAATCAACTTTTAGCTTCATCTGGATTAAGAAAGTTGACTTGTAAAATGAAAATCCAAATCGAAAAAGGGAAATCTTTATTTAGTAAAGTTTCTATTTCTCCTTTCTTCTTAGTTCTAGAAGTGTTAGTATATAAATTTTATTTCCTTATTCCTTGTTTCTAATCTATAAGAAACGTTCTATAAATTTTATACAAATTTTAGAAATTAAAAAAAAAAAAAATCTTTTTTCTTGTTTTCATTTATAGTTTTTCGAAAACATAAATAAAATTATTATTTTGTCATTTTTTACTTATAAAATGTTTGCCAAGTATTAAAACATAAATATAACATAAAATTTTATATGCATGTTTTACTTTGAAAAATCAATTTTCATGTGACAATTTAATTTTTTTTATTATTATTTAATTCTTCAGATTACAAGAAATAAGTTGCCAAAACAAAAATCTGTTTCTTTTTTCAATAATAATAATAATAATAATAATAATAATAAATGAGGAACAATTAAGACAAAGGAAACAAGAAAATGGGAATAATACCAAATAACCCTTCAAAAATTTGTGTGTCGTTTTAGCCATTCATTGATTTTGTAGAGTTTCAATTATTTAATTCGTAAATGCTTCAAAAAGAAAAAATTACTTGTAGAACTTGCTTAAAAAAGAAAAATTACTTTTATAATTTGCTTCTTTATTTGCTAACAAATTTTTTAAAATTTTCATTTTATCCATATCTATGGGTGTCTCAAGCAATATGAATCATCTTCAATCCTACCTCAAATTTATTAATTTTTTTTATAAAAAGTTTAACAATACGTGGAGTAGAGATTTGAACTTCTGATATTTTGATCAAGGATATAATATCATGTTAATTCAATAACATGTTTTAAATGTAATTCTTTGCTTCTACTTTCTTGTTTAATTCAATAGAATTTATTTTTTTCTTACTCTTTTTGTATTTAATGGCATTTCTTAATATTGCATAAAAAAAATTTAGAGAACAAAATATAATTTGTAATTTATATCATATAAAATTTTAAAGAATTATCTTAAAAAAAACATTTGAAATTAAATATCAACATGATATCACTTCTAATTGAAATATTAGGGAGATTTTTGTTAATATAACTAAATTGTAATAATCTAGTATTAATTTACTAAATATTGTTTGGCTTTTCAAGTTTAAAGCTAAAATGTACCAAACACTAATATACGAATTACAACCAATCTTTTTATCACAATTGACCAGATGTTCACGCATTATATAAGCGAGAGTGTGGAATGATTGTAATTGATGCTAAAATCTAGCTAGAAAAAATCTCACTTGACTTTGCGTACTTCAACGATCAAATTTGTAATTTGGAGAAAATAGGTGACATGCAAAACAGAAAGAGCTGCACATCGATGTGGTGCTTGCCACGCCGGCTCTGATGCTTAAGTGAGAGAGTAGAAGTATGGCAAGTTTTAGAGAGAGAATGAGGATCGCATTGGAGCTACTTCAATTAGAGTTATCTTCTTCTACTTATAGTTTACCAAGGGTTTCCTCTTTCCTTTTAGGAGAGGGAAATCAAACCCTAGGGTTCCTTTTAGGAGAGAGAATTAACTTAAAACTCTAACCAATTCAGCCCTTGGGCTCTTGGGCAAAAGAGTTGGTTAGCGGAGCTTATTAGTCCAATGGTTAGCCTCGTTAGGTCCAAAATTACCCATGATAGTAATGAAAACTACCCGCGTTCAAAATAGCACAAGGTTGAATAAAAAAACAAAAAGAAAATGGCGGAAGTTATCGCATAATAGAGGAAAAATTATTCTCGACTAGCTACATTGTGTAAAATTGTCAGCAACCTCGTTCCAAACTCTCAAAATAATTTCAATAAATGAGAGAATGATAGAGGTTTTCAGATGTCTCAAAGAGAACAAATTATTCAATGAGGTTACCACAATATAGCTACCTCATAATAACCGTTAGATGTAGAATCAATAATTTTCCATGCTCCTTAATAATTACCAAATATAAATTCGAGGTACTCTTCTCTCTCCATCTAACGGTCAAAAATTGCCAGCCACATTGTGATAGCCTTACCGAATAATTTCTCCTCAGAGAGAATGATAGAAGTTTCCTTTCTTTTCTTCATTTTTTTAAAATTTTTAAGAGAGAAACTTAATTAGTGAGATAATAGAGAGAGAAACTTGACTATTTGAGTGAGATAAATAGTTTTATTATTATTATTATTATTATTATTATTATTCATTTTATGGAGAGAGAAACTTGAGAAGAAATTTGTATGCCTTTGTATATAGTTATGGTCTTTGCCAATTTTTTTTGTTTTTGTTTTTGTTCTGTTCGTTTTTTTTAGTCTAACAACATATGGTGTAGGTTCGAACTTCAAACTTCATGATCAAGGATACAAGAGTATATATTTAAACTAGTTGAGTTAAGTTTAATTTGACAAAAACTTTTTTTTGTTTATTCCAAGTTGAAACGATGCAATGAATAATTTTACACTATTGGATCCCCACGACAAAGTCAAAATGTATATTTTGGACGTATGTGGTGGATGGCCAGTGTAACACTCTGTTTTTTCTTTTTTTTAAAAAGTTAAAATTAATTATATTAAATTATTATTATTATTATTTTATTTTATTTTTTTAAAAAAAACCTCCATCCTTATCTCTCCCCCTCATTTCCGCCTCCCTCTTTCCGTTTTCCCCTCTCTTTATCCCTCCCGTTCTCCCCTTCCGTCTCCCATCTCCCGTCTCCCCCTCCCGTCTCCCTCTTCCGTCTCCCTCTCTCGTCTCCCGTTTTCCCTCTCCCTGTACTCCCTATCTCTCCCGTTCTGTCCCTCCCTCTTTTTCTAACCGTCTCTCTTCCCTTCTCTCAGTCTTTCTCTTTATCTCTCTTTCTCTCTCATGAGTTGTTGGTGTTTGGATCATTTTTTCGGCAAGTATTTGCGTGGACAACTGCTTTGAGGGTTGTCTTTGGGCATTTTAGAGTTCGTTTCAGTGTGGTCTGGGCTTGTTTAACAGTTGGTAAACGTTTTGGCTTTGGAATCTAGAAATGTAGTAAGTTAACTGCTTATTTAAGCATGATTTGAGTAGTTTGGGTTGACTTTTGGTTATGGAGCTCACTTTAGGATTTACCATCTTGATTGGAGGCTAATTTATTCAATTGGGCTGTACCGAGCATTGTTCCAGCAGCTTTTAATTTCGGTGGTTGGTAAGTTTTAAAGTTCAGAATTCTTGTAAATGGTCATTTGGGGCCAAGTAAGTTTTAGGAAGTAAGCTTTGATTTATTTAAGTTATTATTGAGTAATTGGAACTTTTGTGCTTGCTAGAAATCGATTTTGGAGGTTGTAGAAAGTTGGGCACTCTCTCTAAATTGTTAGGATTTGAGCTAACATCGTCCTAAGAACAGAAGCATTTCGACCTTGAGTCGATTGATAGGTAAGTAGCCATTGGATTTATTTGTGAAGCCCTTGTTTTAATAAATGTATGTGACATGCTTATTTTATCAATAGGGCAAAATTACTAGATCATTGGTAATTGAGTATTGCTTGTGTATGAATGAGACGTTGACTAAGTGAGATTAAACTAAATCTAAGCTTGAGCCATAGCTTCTTAAGTGCGTGGGATTTACTTTGAGATGTTGGTTGTGATTGTTAACTCCGGATCAGGAGGTGGGCGTGGCCCTAAGAAAGGTATTTTACCCCGGGGGTTTTCAAAGTATCAAATTTGGTCAAGAGCCATAGGATTAGTGCTTCCTACCCTGTATCTATCGTTTTGTGCGACCTTGTAAGCCTAGAATGTGATGAGCATAAGGGATGCGTTCTCTTATTGTCGGTGTGCTAGCTTAGGGGTGATTTCCTCATTATGTTGAGTGATAAGTACTAATTAATCAAATTTATTATGTCTAATTTCCTTACATTTTAATTGCATATTGTGCTTAATTGTTAAAATTGTGTTTAATTTAGTTTAGGTGGTAAATTGTCAAATATTTGGTGGGATTAGTCTAAAAAGCATATTTTAGATTAAATTCATAAATTGAAATGAAATTGAAAATTTGAAATTTTAAAGAAAAAGAGAAAAAAATAAATAAATAAATAAATAAGAAAAGAATTAGAAAATGAAAAAAAAAAAGGGGTTTATACAGAATTAATAAATATATATCTTATAGATATATATATTTGCAAGTGGCTGGAATTGAAATTGGGCTCAATTTGAGCCCAATTAACAATAACCAAAAGAATTGCTTCACGCAGACACCTGGAGGGGTTTAGTCTTCAACAGAAACAAAAATGGCATTCTTTAAGGCTCAAGTGTCTTCCTTGCAACCAAAAAAAAAAAAAAAAAAAGAAGTCAACATAAAAGAAAGTTCTTCTCAACCTTTCCAGCATCATTCAATCTCGTGGCCAAGCCGCTAAAGTAGCTAAATTGGTGATAAACCCCGTAAGTAAAATGGGTCCTATGGAGGATCAATGAAGGAGCAGTGATGGACAAAAAAAAAAATGTTTTAGTGTTTTTGTGAAACAAAAGCTTAGAGAGTGTAAAGTTTTGTGCTTTCAATTTCTTTAGGTTTTTTTTTATTTTTTATTTTTTAGTTCTTTGAGTTTTTTTTTAATGTTTTCTTCCATTTACAGTTATTATTGCTTTTCCACTGTGGCTAAGTTTTAATTTCTGATTCAAGGGTGATTTAATTCCCAATTGTAATTTTGTAAGGCTTTGACAAATTGAAATTTTATCTTAAATTTATGAATTCTCTGTTTCTTGTTCTTATTTTTATGATTGATTGTTATTAAATTAAATTGATGCCTTAATTTAGTATCAATTGATTTATTGCTATTTATGATTTGTGATCCGTAATTGTCACAATTGATTAAAATATGTAGCACAGAGTTGGCTTATGTGTGTGTAATTGTGGCTTTTCCATTTTACATAGCTTGCATAATAGACTCTAGGGAAACAAAGAAACAAAAATTAATTAATTTGTAGCTATCTCAATTAGTTAGTTTTCGTTTAGTCATTCTTATTGTTTTTAATGCTATTATTTAATCAATATGAAACGCTATCGTACTCAATTGATTAAATGGTAAAGTTTGATTTTGAAACTTGGTCAGAGTTAGTTAAAATAGGAGAATTTACACTTGTTATGGCTTTTCCAAATAAGTAGACTAAGTTCTTGAATTTGAGAAATTGAAATTGATTTTTTTTAAGCCTATGATCAAATTACAATTGGATGAAATTTATACCCTTGAATTGGAATTTTCATAAAATTGATTTTTTTATTCGTTTTTTATTCATTATTTATTTAATTACAATTTTTGTTCAACAATTCAACCCCCTTATTTTATTATTATTTATTTATTAACTTTGAGAAATTAATTCAATTGGTTCCTTTGGGATTCGACCTAATCTACTATTTCTACAAGTTAGATCTAGAGAATCAGTAATTATTTTGGAGGGCTTCGACAACCCAACCATTGAGCGTAGGGGATGTGTTCCCTATCGCCTGTGTGCTAGCTTAGAGGTGATTCTCCATTATGTTGAGCGTAGGGGATGCGTTTCCTATCGCCTGTGTGATAGCTTAGGGGTGATTTTTCCCCATTATGTTGAGCGTAAGGGATGCGTTCCCTATCGCCTGTGCGCTAGCTTAGGGGTGATTCTCCTAGTGATGAGTGTGAGGGTTATATACCTTCACAGGTTTGGGTTCTAGGTTACAGGACTCGCAGGTATGACACAAAGTTAGGTCAGGGAGTGGTAAAAGTTGAGTTAGGGTAAATGGGTTTTTAGTTAATTGGTGTAAGTACCCAATAATTGAGCACGAGTGTGAGTAAGAGCAGTTTCTTTTTTGGTATGTTTTCTTAAACTTTGGATTCTTAAGTAGGCTGCTTACTGAGTATATTTATACTCACTTGTGCTACTTTGTTCAATTTTCTGCAGGTAACGCTCATCAGCAAGGTGGATGACGAGTCAACGACCTGACGAGGCTATGGGAATACTAGTAGACCTCTCCTAGGCTCCTTTTGTTGTGTATTTTTTGAATAGATTACTTTTGTATGTTAGTATTGTAGGTTCGGTTGTAAGTTGTACTTTTGTTCTCTTGTAAATTCTGGTTCTGAGATGTCTTTCGTATTCATATCCGTGGTTGTAAACTCAGCATCTTTTGCGTAGTTTGGTGGGCGCTGAGTGTTTCTTTGGAAATCTTAGAAGTGTGTTATGCTCCTTTACAGGTTTCTGATATTAGATTTCATTGTAGTTATGTCACTATGCTGTCGAAATTTCAAGCATGGGTGAGCTAACTCGATTTTGCTTCCACGTTTAGCATGTTCAGTGTTTTGGGTGGTTACAGCCTGGCTATACGGACAGAGACTACAAGCAACCTGTGGCCACCAAAAATTAAATTTCATCATTTTTTCTTCCTCTATTCTCACTCCAATATTTTTTTTTGAAAGGACACTTTATATTAACTCCAATAATTTCAACTAGATTCATCTCTTTTGAAATCTTCTTTTTATCTCAACCCTCTTTCTATTCTGTCTCCCAATTTTCAAAAATTATTGGAGGGATTGGACAATTGAATGGTAATTTCGGATGTGTGAAAATTTAAAATTTGTATCAAATGGTTGATTGAATGAATGGTTATTAAAAGATAATTGTATCATTGAAATTTATTATAATTGTTTGTCGTTCTTACCATTACAGAACAATCATAGCGTCACCAACTGACCAAATCACCATTTTATTGGCTAAAAACGCAAGAACTTTCTTCATGTCTTCTATTTCAAAGCATTGAATTTCCATTGTTTAGCAAGTTAATTATTGTTTGTTTTTTTCTTCTAGTTTCTTCTTTGGATATCAATCTCAATCAACATCAGCATCGGGTAGATTAAAAAATAGACTTTCAAAATGAAAATTTGAAACGCTCAAACCGAGAAAATAACTACGTTTGGTGGTCATTTTCAATTATTGGAGATGATTAATCACTAGAAAAATTGCACCAAGCGTCATGTACAAAGGGAGAGGAAGAAGAAAGACCGAAGAAAAAAATTATTTAATGTGTGCACCACTACAGGCTAACTCGTAATAATCGTGGGGTGTGAAAATTTATTTGTTATTAATAATCGTTTAATTCAAGAAATTCAAAATTCAAATACTCTTATACAATTGCTAATCACATTGTTCTAATTTCTCCAAATAATTTCTCAAGAAGGCTGGTAGAATAATAGGTTATTGGCCGACTCAAGATAAGTATGGGGCAAAAACCGACACAGTGGACTTTAATATGTTTCAAAATTTATTTTTATTCTTTGAAATACAAAATTATATGTATTAAGTTTTGATCGATCTAACTCTATTAAAATATTTTTTAAATAGATAATATTACTAACCGATCTAATGTTTCTCCGTGACATAACTGATCAAGTGCAACTGGATTAACTTTAGTTTTGAAAAACTTCTTTCACAGTATTTTTAATTTTAATAATATTTTATAAGCCATATATATTATTGTTAACAACGTTCTATAAGGTAGAGAAAATTTTAGTTAAAACTGCGATAAATTAGTTAATAAAATATATTTATAGAAAATTTGAAAGAGTTTTAAGGAAAATTGAAACATTTTAATTTTAAAAAAGAATATAGGTTAAATTATACAAACTAATCCTAAATTTTGGCGTAGGTTTCAATTATGCCCTACACTTTAAAGGGCTTCATTTTTACCATTGAACTTCAAAGTTTGTTTCAAAACATACTCTTTAACTTTGAAATTATTTGTGCAAAAAATATATTTTCTATTAAAATAAATGTGAAAATTGGCGTGACAGTTAATGTGTAAAAATTAAAAAGCTTACAAGATATTATTTAGAATTATATAGAAGATCAAGATTGTCGTTAAAATCATTTACATAATCAATTTTTACACATTAATTGTCACGTCAATTTATGTGAATAATGTTGTAAATGATGTTACGTTCCAATTTTTACATATTAGTCGTTGCGTCAATTTCTATCCTTTTTTAACATAAAAAAAACTCTCCAAGGGTATTTTTTGGCACAAATTTCAAAGTTTAAAGATAAAATTAAAACTTTTCAAAGTTAGGGGTATAATTGAAACTTAGCCCTAAAGTTCAAAGGTATTTTTGTATAATTAAACCAAAAAATAATAACGGAATTAAATTTTTTTTTCATGATTAAAACAAATATCCACCAAAAACATTAATTTGTATTTTTAATATTACAAAATATGATATAATTTAATAAATTATAGATATACTTATGTCAGTAGTCAGAAATCCAAGATATATTTAAATATTTAATTGATTATCTTATAATTGAAATTAAATTTATAATTATAAAATAAAATAGATAGATCATAATATCATTTTTATATATAATATAAGAAATTTAGGCTTTCAAAAGTTGGGAGCCTGCCTCACTTGCCTATACCTTAAGCCGACCCTAATATGAGAGAAAAATATTATTGAGAATAGATTATAGAATATGGTTGTCATATCTGGTTGCTTTCTAATATTTTTTAAGGCAAAAATCAATTTATACCTCTGAACTATTGTAGTTGTATCAATTAAAATCCTAAACTAATATTTAAATCAATTAAAACCGTGAATTTTTGTAAATGTATCAATTTACACCATTTGTTTACCTTTTGTTAAAAAATCATGAGTGCACATGTGAAAAGCTTATAATTGTATCAATTTACACCCCTAACTTTCATAAGTAAATCAATATAATTTAGGCCCTCCATTTGAAAATTTGCTACTTTGGCAAGGTTTTTGGAGAAAAACAATATTATTTAGGTAAATTTGAGTTGGTTTTAAATCGAATCAAGTGAAAATAGTTCTAGATGTTGAGGATCCCGCATTGGAAATATAAGAGATCTCATAATCCTTATAAGATACATAGATTACTCATCTCATTGCCAATTAGAGCTCATGATGCCCAAATAGGCATTCGGTCTAAAAAAAAAGATCCGACCCAAGATAAGAGATCTCATAATCTTGAGGATGCATGTTGAGGATCCCACATCAAAAATATGAAGAGAGACCTTACAATTTATAACATACCATGAGCTACAGATCCTCTCATTTTTTCAATGTGGGATCCTCAACGTGCCCCCTCAAGATGGTGTTTTTTTGGATTTACCATTCTTAGGTTGGATCCCAATAGGAAAATGAGTAGACCTCACAATTTTTATAAGATACATGGCTACTCCTTTCATTGTCAATTAGTTTTTAGATGGAACAACCTCATGTTTATCTAATATGGTATCCGAGCAGATGAAGCCCAAACGTGTATTTGGTAAAAAAACATGTTTATCTAATTGTTGAATACCCGAAGCCCAAACGGGTATTCGGTCTAAAAATTAGGATCTGACCCAAGAATGGTGAACCCAAAGAGGCACCATCTTAAGGGAGCATGTTGAGGATCCCACATAGAAAAGATGAAGAGAGACCACACAATTTATAAGATACATGAGCTCCTCCTCTCATTGCCAATTTGTTTTGAGATGGAACCCCATGTTTCTCTTAATGGTATTAGAGCCAATAAAGCCAAAACGGGCACATCTTGAAGGGGCATGTTGAGGATCACACATTGGAGTGATGAGTAGAACTCACAATCTTTATAAGATACATTTGGATGACATCGACTAATTTGAGTCTGAAAATTTTATGGTTGTATTTTTGTAATTTATTATTACATTACTTTTAATTATTCTATAATTTGGGTATTTTTTTACATTATATATGGCAACTCTTTCTCTTAATTTTTTTTTTTAATAATTTAGAAAGGTAGTCAATGATGTAGTAATTTTTGTTGGCTTGATTTGAAAGTAAAACCAAATTAAATTAATGATAATATTGTGAAAGACTAATTTATCTTGAAATTCTATTTAGCATGTATAAATTAACTCAACTCTGTGCATTTATTAAAGTGACTCTATTTATTTTTCTTTAAATAAATACAGAGAGATAAATAGAGTGACTTTAAATATTTGAAAAGCATACTAAATAGAGAAAAATAGATGGAGTCGCTTTAATAAATGCACAAAGTCAAATTAATTTGTACGTGTTAAATAGAATTTCAAGATAAATTAGTCTTCACAACATTATCATTAATTTAATTTGGCTTCACTTTCAAATCAAGCCAACAAAAAATAGTTGCATCTTTGATAACCTTTCTTAATTATAACGATTTATTTATTTTTTTAAAATAGCATATAGTATAAAAAAATACCCAAATTATAGAATAATTAAAAAAAAACAATGTAATAATAAATTACAAAAATATATCCATAAAATTTTTAGACTTGCATTAGTGGATGTCATCCAAATTGCACAAACATTTTATCATTTCCATGGAACAAATATCTCTAGAAAATTTTTCACTTCATTCAATTTAAAATCAACTCAAATTTACCTAAATAACATTGTTTTTCTCCAAAAATCTTACAAAAGTAGCAAAAAAAAAATGATGCATCAATTTTCAAATGAAATGGTCTAAATTGATGCACTTATGAAAGTTTAGGACTGTAAATTGATACAATTATAAGCTTTGCATGTGTGAACTAACAATTTTTTAACATAAGGTAAATGGAGGGTGTAAATTGATACACTTACAAAAGTTCAAGGTTTTAATTGATACAAATATTAGCTTAGGGTTTTAATTGATACAACCCCAAAGTTCAGGGGTATAAATTGATTTTTTTCCTAACTTTTATGAGGGTTTTATCAAATCATAGGGGCTATTTGTGAGGTCTTATCAAATCGAAAGGACAAAATTCTAATCTTTAAAACCATAGTGATCATGTTGACATGCTCATGAGTATAGCCCAACTAGAATAAAGCAATGTCTTCTCGACCAAGAGGTCAAAGGTTCGAATTCTCAACCCCACATATTGTTAATACACACACACACACACACATATGGATCACTATATTCTAACTTTCTTGGAACTACATGGACTAAATTAGTAATTTAACATTTTCATAATTTTAAAATTTCAAACATATTCCTAACTGTGATAGATAATACTTTATTTGAATTGGATTTTGATTATATACTATTTTTGAAATTTTTTAAGACAAACATACATATTTTTTTGAGTTCAACAACATGTGAGAGTGAGAATTGAACCTCTGATCAAAATATAATACCTTAACTATTTGAGTTATACATATTTAATCCTGTGTTATTTATGTAAAAATGTCAAAATAATTTGACCCATTGTTTCAAATTAAAGATACACACATCCTATCTTGTCATGTTTGATTCAATCTCTATCTTCCATCATTCACCGACTAGCTATCTACTATATTGTGACAAATTAGCTAACACAAATCCAATAATTAAACATACAAATTACATGATCAAACTTAACCTACAATTTACATCGCCAATAATGCAATACACAATTATGTCAAAGAGTTCAAAAGATTTGCAAGTTTGAAATCTCCATCTCTGCCCTCTCTCTCTCTCTCTCTCTCTCTCTCTTTACCAAACAAACAGAATGCTTCCACATCCCCTTTTTTCACGCTCTCTCTCTCCTGTGAACATATAATGATATAAATTTAAAAGTTAAGACGAGAAAGAACCCTCCCCGCCCCCCCCCCCCCCCACACACACCACCAAAAAAAGAAAAAAAAAAAGAAAAAAGGCGATATGGGTTTGGTTGAAGAATACTTGCCAGTAATGGCGATGCTTGGAATTCAAGTGATTTTCGCCGTTGTGACTCTCATCTCCCGGCCTGCCCTCTTGAAGGGCATGAGCCCTAGAGTCTTCGTTGTTTATAGGCACGCCATTGCCACTCTCTTTATTGCACCCATTGCTTATTTTTCCAGGTTAATTAATTCTTATTCTCAAAACAATGTTTTTTTTTCTTTTTTGCTCTTTTTGTTTATTGTTTATTGTGTTTTTGTTTCTCTGTCTTACGTTTGGGCGGCAGATCGGAATCCATGAGGGTATCTTTGGACTTGAAGAGCTTTTCTCTGATCTTCCTTGCTGCTCTTGTCGGGTACGATTTAGAAGACTGTTGAAAGACTCGTCTTTTTTCTTCTTAGAGTGAATATATTGAATAGTCTTTAGTTACTAATTTCTCAACTTCATTCTTAATCGTTTAAGGTTCTCTCAATTTTGTGTATTCTTTAAAATTCTCAGTTAGTTCTCATTTAGTAAAAGACCATGACCTAGAAACCCAATTTTTAATCTTACTCGTCCATATGTCAAATTTAACTTCATCCATGAAATATTTTTTCTCACACAGAAAACTCAAATTCATCCTTTAATAAAACTTGACCTACCCATAAAAAAAAATCCATTGTCTTAATATTGGACATGTTGGAATATGTTAACAAAATTTAATGATACATGATTAATTTTTTTAACAAATTTTTTTTCTTATGAAAGGATTTGAGTGGGAATTAAGATACATCAAATAAAAAATTCTAGAAAATTATAAAGAAAATTGAGAATTATCTAAAAGCTAGGCGGGACTATTTTATATATTTAGTCTTCTTCTTTATTCTTCTTCACCATCTAAATTTTGGAGGGCTTAGACAGTGCAACGATAAGCCTCAATTTTTACTATGAGGGAGTTTTCTTAGCCAGCACATCAATAGCGACCACGATGGGGAATCTAGTTCCGGCGGTTACGTTTGTGATAGCTGCAATTGTTGGGTAAGTATGATGGTAGGATTGCATAATTTAATACTTAAGCTTTTAAGTTTAGTAATAGTTTAAGCTTTTGAATTTAGTAATAGTTTAATCGCTACAATGAAAATTTGCAGACTCGAGAGTGTGGAGATAAGAAGCTTGAGGAGTATGGCTAAGATGGGAGGGACATTGGTTTGTGTGAGTGGAGCCATGTGCATGGCTCTTCTGAGAGGTCCAAAGCTTCTGAATGCAACAAAAGGTTTTGGGGTGAAATCTGCAATATTTGGTGTGGAAAGTGGAAGTGATCAGGCTTGGCTATTGGGTTGCTTGTGTCTCTTTGTGCACTGTTGTTGCCGGTCAATTTGGTTGATTTTGCAGGCAATACTTTCATTTCATTCATAATAATTAGAGCTAATTAGAGCAATGCTTAGGTGCTGCCTAGGCAACACCCAGCTCCTGCAGCCCACCCACGTGGCCCATTTTTATGGTGCCACGTGGCAATTCAGTTTTTTTAATTAACATTTACACACGTCTCTTTTTTAAGTTGTTTTTTTTTCTTTTTTTTTCATTTCTTTAGAAATTTTCTTTTGATTTAATAACATTTTTTTTTACAAACTCTTTCACAATATCAATTTTATTTTTAAAATTATATATATTTTTATTTTTATTATCCTGTTTCATCTATACAATACCATTTGTTTTCAATTAATTAATTAAAAATTGAGAGTTTATAATAATAATATGAGAAATACGCTTCATAACCTAAAGCTAACACTAGTTTCATAATCAATTTAATTTTTTTGTTTTATAATTTTTTATTTATCTTCTTATTTTCTTTTCTCATCTCCACAATATCATTTATTTCCTACTAATCAATTGAAAATTTAGAGTTAAAAATAGTAATGAGAGAATATGTTTCATAACATAAAATAACCTTTGTGGTGTAGGTGATTTCTCTAAAATTGAATCTCAATTGTGATTTTCATTGATTGTTGTCATGAAACACCTTTACTAATATATTCATTTGATTAAGAAGAATGGAAAAAATATAAGAAGATAAATATAAATAAATAAATAAATAAATAAAATTGATTATGAGATTTTCGTTAGCTTTAGGTTATGAAGCATATTTCTCACATTATTATTGTAAACTCTCAATTTTTAATTGATTAATTGAAAATAAACGATATTCTATAGATGAAAAAACGAGAATAAAAAAAAAATATATAATTTTAAAAATAAATTGATATTGTGAAAGAGTTTCTAAAAAGAGAAAAATAACATTTTTAATTGATTGATTGAAAATAAATGGTATTGTATAGATGAAAAAAGATAATAAAAATAAAAAATATATAATTTAAAAAACAAAATTGATATTGTGAAAGAGTTTGTAAAAAAAAAAGGAAATGTTATTAAATGAAAAGAAAATTTCTAAAAAATTTGAAAAAGAAAAGAATGAAAAGAAAGAAAAAAACAACTTAGAAAAAAAGAGGTAAAAAAAAAATGGATTGCCACGTGGCACCATAAAAATGGGCCATGTGGGTGGGCTGTAGGAGTTGGATGTTGCCCAGGCAGCACCTAAGCATTGCTATAATAATAAATCAACAATCTTGGTTTTAAGGGGTTATTTTATTTTATTTTAGAACAAATGAGGCTGTTTTGTTTAATGGACTATTTTGAAAGTTGTTTTTGCGAAAAGAAAAAAAAATGAAAGTGAACTTAATGTTTTGGGTTATATAAGTTGCTATCTTTTTCTTTCTTTTTTTTTTTTTCCTTTTTCCATTTTATATGTTTTCTAAAACCAAAATTTAGTGAATAACATGTTTGAAAGGTTGTTTTTTGAAAGTTTTTTTAGAAGATTTAGAACAAATCATGAGTGTTAATTAATAGTTTTTTTAGTACGATTAATAGCTTGAATATGGACTAATATTTACATGTTGATAATTCTTAAATTCAATTTTGCTAATTAAACAAACTCTAATCACCTCGTTCTTAAAAATTATTGGATACAACAAAGTTGTCTATAAGTTTTTGAAAATTACTTTCTTTGAGTTTTTTAAATTTTAAGTACAATTAAAACACAAAGTATATTACAAAGTAAAGAAATTGTTGTTTCTTAAGAACAAAAGGTTCAAAAAGAAACGTTTTCTTTTTGAGTCTTTTGTTCTTAAGAAACAACAATTTCTTGTCGTTAACAATCACATTGTGAAACAGGTACCGACAATAGCAAGCTATCCTGATAAGCTATCTTTATCGGCATGGATGTGCTTCTTTTCCGTAATCCAATCTATCATTTTCACTCTATTGGTCGAGGGAATCGATCTAGAAACATGGAAAATACATTCAAGTATTGAAGCTATTTGTTACCTCTTCTCAGTAAGTAATTTTGATTTTTTTTTCTTTTTCCATTTTCCAATTTTAAAGTTAAAAGGATTTTGGCAATTTCTTGAGAATTGAATTGAGTTCTCATTGTGTCTGGTTCTTAGGGAATTTTTGGCTCAGGTGTTGCCTACTTTCTTCAAGCTTGGAGTATTTCAAAAAGGGGCCCTGTCTTCTCTGCAGTGTTCAGCCCTCTCTGCACCATTATTACAACTATTTGGGCAGCCATATTTCTTCACGAGGAGATTTATACCGGAAGGTAAAATTATATATGCTTTCTTTTAGATTCTTTTTTTTATTATTATTATTTTTTAAATTATAAACATCATGACACCATAGGGCGTTGACATATTTCTCTAGAATCGAATTGGGTGGAAATTTTGTGATTTGCCTGAAAACTAGATTTTTTTTGGGTTAATTTTCAAGGTAAGGATGGAAAAGATATTTTTCCTCCATAGAAAAATCATTCAAGGAGACCACTACAGAATGTAACTGACTCTTAATAACTACTTTAGTTACACAAATTAAAAAACCTATAAGGGGCCGTTTGTTTTTTGGGAATCTAGATAACCGGAATCTTTACATGTCTGGAATTATAGATAACTGGAATGATAGATGTCCGACATCTTTAGATAGTCATGTTTGTTTTGTAGGGAAGTTTTTAAGGATGTCTGAGAATATTTGGATAACTGTGTTTGTTTCGTAGGATTTGTACTTGGGAATCTCTTAAATTTACAAAATGTTCCAAGAATGCCCTCACGACAATTGATGTAATTTATACATTAATTTAATACAATTTGAATTTATATAAAATAATTTTTTTATTAAATTTAAATTTTATTTTTAAATCAATTTAGTTTCTATTATTTTTCCATGTTATTTTGCTCAACAAATTAATTTATATTAATTTAATATTTTTTATAAAATAATTATAAATTTCAATTGAAATTGGAATATCTTTCCAAGAAGAAGATAATTCATGCATATCAATTTCATTTGCATATATTCAATGAAAACAACTACAATATAATTCAAATAAAAAAAATCATTTACAAAAAAATTAAAATGCAAAAAGTCCCAAAAAATTAATTTGCATAATATATTGAGAACATAGAAAATTAATTTGCAGAAAATGAAAGATCAGAAAATGAAAAAAAAAATCTAGAATATTTCAGAATATTATTTTGCAGAAATAAAAGAGCAGAAAATGCATAAAATTAGTTTATAGACAAAATGAAGAATATAAAATAGCAGAAAATAAAAATACAAAATACAAAAGTTTATTTTCCAGAAAAATACAGAAAATAGAATTCCAAAAAATGTTGAGAATTCATTTTTTTTTTTTAAAAAAACAGAACTTAATTTGTTGAAAATGAAAATGTTGAGAATTCAAAAATCTAATTAATAGAAAATGCAAAAAACTAATTTAGTTTGAAGAAAATACAGAAGACTCATTTACAGAAAATTATAATACATAAAACTAATTTGCAGAAAATAAAAAAAATGTAAAAATGCAGAAAATGAAGAAAATGAATATGCAGAAAATGCAGAAAATGAATATGCAGAAAATGGAAATGTAGAAGATATTGAAATTGAAGAAAATAAAAATGGATAAATTTTGAAATGTAAAAAATGTAGAAAACAAAAATGGAAAAAAAAATAATGATTAGATGATCTGTAAAATGAAGAGACATTGAGACCTCCAATTTTAAGGTCAATGTCTCGACATACATCTCATATGACAAAAAAAAGGTGATCAAAATTGAATAGACAACATAATGAAAAAAAAAATGTGAAAGGTAGCGAAAGGAAAAAAAAAAAGGAAGAAAGTAAGAAAGGAATATTAAAAATACCTGGAAGAGGAGTAGAGCAGAGCATAGTGTTTTTTAAAAGAAAAAAACTCTAATAAAAAGTGACGATTGATGAGACGACTTGGAGAGAAAGAAAGCGATTTGTGGCAAATAATTAGGGTTAAGGGTAAATAATGTAATTTGATAGATGCCTGAAAGAAGGGAATCTTAAAAACCCATCTTTGCAACGGTATTCAAGATAGCTTAAAATGAGGGATTTTAAAATACCTGGTATCTTTGGATGTCTGGCTATTTTAAGATTACCACAATCCAAACATGGTAATCTAGATGGCCATAAGATGGGAATCTTAGATTACCACCAAACAAACGACCCCTAAATATTTTTGTAGTCTTTCTCTCGTACATCTAGTTATGAAAAATTGTTGGCTACATTGTGGCGGCCTCCTCCAATAATTTCTTCCCACCTTATCTCTATCTGTGATTCCAAAAATTTTAATTATTTTTTTTAGGGTTTGGAATTTTCTCCAAATCCAAATTGCACAAATATTTATGAACATGATTGTGAGCACAAAAAATCATCTTTAGAGGATAATTTTAGGGATGGGAATTGAGGAATGCATTTCTAACCCGACCGAGTAGGTTCTTATCCCTTTATTATCATAAATTAATGAATGCATGATTTTTTTTTTTTTTTGGCATCCCTCTCATATTCTTTATGTTAAAAAAACAACAATTTTCAATTAAAAGATATATGGATGAAGATTCCTCTTTTTCTCATAAAAGTTTCTATTTCGAATAATTTTTCAGCTTGTTGGGGGGCGTGGCAGTAATTATTGGATTGTACATTGTTCTTTGGGGAAAAGCAAAAGATAATGTGAAGGAAGAAGGCATAGAAAATCAAAGTGTTAAAAAGGAAGAAGAGGATTGTGAATCAGTTTCAACTGAGACAAGCAGCTCTAAAATTGATTTGGAGGAACACCTTTTGTCTAAAGAATGTATACATCATATTGACTAGGCAAAGGAATTCATTGTACTCTACGTGGAATTTAAGGTCCACTTGTCCTCTAGAAAAAAAAAGGGGGGAAAATCCTAAACTCTAATAGTAGATTGAAGCAATTAAAACCCTAAACTAATAATTATACCAATTAGGAGTAACTACATAGAAGGACTTCTTAATGGACCCATTTTTTTTTGTCCAAAGCCAACATAATTTTCACAAAAGGCCATCAGTCCTATTCTCTATCACAGAAGGCTCAATCCAATTACATTTGTACTCTCACTTCTAATATGACCGTTAAAGAAAAAAAAAACAAAGAAATCAAATAAGGAAATTGTTTGTTTCCTCATTTTCTAAAAAAATTAACAGAATTAAGCCTCAAATAAGGAAAATTCCTCCCTCTCTCCTCACTCCTTTCTTCATTGTGTTCCTCTCCAGAAGCATCATCTCCATTCGATGGAAGAAGAAAATCGTACATTGGTATTCTTGTACATTCCTGTAAGATTTCTAAGTTGGTTTTTTGTCTCCTCATGGATATTGTTTTTGGCACATGCATGGTCTGAATCTGCTTTATAATGTCTTAATCTACTTCTCTTTGTCACTTTGTCTTATTATTTCTGCAAACATCACTTGTTGGGTGATTAAAGATAGTTGTTATTATTATTATTTAATTCATAACTTCAAAAGTTGCAAATCAAATGAAGAATGTCTATTTGTCTTTTGATATGATGTATTTATTACCATATCCATCTTATATATATTCTCGATTTGCATCTGTTTGTCTTTGTTCAATAATGAAGATTGATGTCATCTGTTTGCATTGATATACTACCATATATATCGCATATATTAAGACTACCATATATACCGCGTATATTAAAAATTAATATGTATTTGTGTCCATATAAAAAATATATTCGTGTGTATATAAAAAATATTGTTTTCAGTATTATACAGTAATGACAATGTATATTACTTATATAATTTGTACTTTTATAATTTGCTTCTTTATTTGCTAACAAATTTTTAAAAATTTCCATTTTATCCATATCTAGGGTTGTCTCAAACAACATGAATTATCTTCAATCCTATTCCTACCTCAACTTTTTAATTTAAATATATAGTTTTTAAAAGTTTAACAATACGTGGAGTGCGGATTTGAACTTCTGATATTTGATCGAGGATATAATGTTATGTTAGTTCAATATAACATATTTTAAATGTAATTCATTGCTTCTACTTTCTTGTTTAATTCAATAGAATTTATTTTTTCTTACTCTTTTTGTATTTAAATTGAAATAACATTTTATTCAATATAATTTTTTTTATTAATGGTATTTCTGAATATTGCATAAAAAAATTTAGAGAATTGTAATTTATATCATATAAACTTTACAGAATTATCTTAAAATAAACATTTGAAATTAAATATAATCAACATAAAATTACTCCTAATTGAAATATTAGGCATATTTTTGTTAATATAATTAAATTTCAATAAACTAGTAATAATTTACTAAATATTGTTTTCTTTTTCGGGTTTAAAACTAAAATGTACCAAGTACACTAATTTACAATCAATCTTTTTAGTACAGTTGACCAGATGTAAGGACCCGAAAACTGGACAACCTAAACGTGGAAGCACGACCTAGTTACCCAGCTCATGCTCGAAATTTTAGCAGCATGATGACGTAACCACAAGAAAACCAAAATTTTCAGACACCTGGAAAGAGACATAAAAGCACTTCTAATACTCAGAAAGATTGCTCAGCATCCTCCAAACTACAATACAACATGCTGAGCTCAGCCAATGGACACAGGCATCAAAGAACTACTAACCAAAAACAAGGAAATTAAGAATATTTAGAATTTACAGAGCAACAGATTACAACACTAAGATACACATCTAGACATTAAACACAAGGAAGAATTTAGATAGGTCTCCATAGCCTCGTCAAGTCATCGCTTCCGTCACTTGTCTCGAGAATGTGCACCATTTGCAAAACACAAACAAAGTAGCACGGAGTATAAACATACTCAGTAAGTAGCCCACTTAAAGGTTCAAAATTTGAATCCATACAAAGGAGGGCATCGCCTTGACTCACATATAATGGATCCAAGGTCTACACTCATCCAGTGGTCCCTCAGTAAAAGTTTTACGCCCGACATTCCCTACGCAGGACAACCTCCAATGAGGACTTGTCAGGGTAAGAGCAATTGCTTTGAGTGTCCATACTACCTATCCTCACAACTGAAGAACCCCTGATCAAGCAATAACCCCCTCCAAGGTTCACTAACATGCCATGATACCAACTGTAAGGATGGTTCACAACCATACACAAAATCATTCAACCCTAACTCACAAGATCTTGCTCAAACTCAAACCCAACATTCACTTTGATCAGCTATTTGCCTACCCACCTTAACTTAGGCTCACTTTCCTCCGGTATTACCACGAGCTATACCTGCAAGTCATGTATTCTAGGTTGGTCTAATGCAGAGAAGGAGAGCAACTCTCACGCTCAACACTCTGGGGACATCTCCCCTATGCTAGCATCCTCATCATCTCACCATCGCTCTAGAGACATCGCCCCTATGCTAACATTCTCATCATCTCACCATTGCCCTGGGGACATTGCCTTTATGCTATCATCCTCATCATCTCACCATTGCTTTAGCTCACGCTCACCCCTCAGCCTCAACCTTCTAAGAATACATGCTAGCACGAAATAGGTAGGTGACACTAGCCTAACAAGCTTTTGAGTAGCCGCAATGCACTTGGATTATCAAGGGATTCATTCCCCAAAAGATCATAAACCTCATTCTCACCTCGACTCATAAGCCTTATGCATAACTATAAACATGAACTCAGTCGGAGACCCAAACTCATGGTAAAAAACAAGTTTAGGTTAAGTCAACTCGAGTATAAGTTCAAGCAAATCACATATCAACCAAGTCTCATCCCTATTCAAGCAAAATACAAATGACCGACATCCAGCAAACTTACTTCTCAAATAATCTAGCTTGACTGGATTCACACTCATTCTTTGCATACAAGATCTTAACAATCAGGTCTGGATGTCTACTTATATCTTGGGTCAGCATGGGGGCAACCAACTTCTCCCTAAACACACTAGAAACCAGGACGACCAAAATCCTCCCACTCACATTCGGATCCAACTAACCAAAGTAAACACGTCCCGTCATCTGTACCATTCTGAACGCATGAAACACGGGCAACGACCCTGAGCACTGCATACCTTTAAAGTGTTCTAAAATCAGTCTCTAGCCCAAACTTTAAAGTGTTCTAAAATCAGTCTCTAGCCCAAACTAACAACCCAACACCTTGCACACAGTCAACTCATCCATATTTCAAGAAAATTAAACCTCAGCCAACCATTTAGTTTAAAGCTCAAGTATTCTACATTCCATAGCTAACCAACCACCTCAGACAGTCCAAACACCTACTAACATTCAGTTTAAAACAACCATCCATACATTTATGCTTATGAGGGAAACTATAATCAAATTCATTCATTTGCTTATACCTTTGAAAACTTTAATGAGAATAACTGTAACGCCCAGTTTATTCAAGAGCGTTAATTTCGAAATTTTGGAGTTTAATTTAAAAAAAAAAAAAAATTCTCAATTTAAGTCTTGGTTGGTTAATAGTGAAATTTAGAATGATGGAAGGTGCAAATAGGAATAGAAAAGGGTGTTTAAGGGCATTTTAGTAATTTTTCTTAAAAAAAAAATATATTAATCTTCCTCTCACCCTTATCTTATCTTCATCTTCTCCTTCAATTTTTTCCCCTCCTTCTCTCTCCCGAAAACCTCTCCCTCCGATGGTCTCTCTCTCTCTTACTTTTTTCCGCCAAACAGAGCATACGCCGCCGGCCTCCCTCCCGTCGCAGCGTCCTCGCCGAAGACATCCACCGCTGCCGGAGGTGACGTCCGAGAACTGCGAACGCGCGAACCACCACTCGCACAGCTCCCTCTGTGTGCAGTCGCCGTTCATCGGCCGCTCGCCCCTGCTGCAACTCCGTTCATCAGCACACCAGCTCGTCGTTGGCAGCAGTCTCTCTCTCTCTCTCAATTTTTGCACAGACAGCAAGGAAGAAGCTGTTTCGGGGTCGTTTTCCAGCGAGTTTAGTGTTCGATGAAGCCGTGTATAGGTTCGTTTGGATCCGATTCATAATGGGTAAGTGTTCTAACAATGATTCAAAGTGATTTATGGGTTTTAGGATTGAATTGAATGGTTGATTTAGTAAATTTAAATTAACCCATAATGTTTTGGATTTTAATCTAGAATACCCAATGTGATTGGAAGTCGAATTAGGCGAATTTGGATAGTTTAAGCTGCTGTCCAGTGGGCTTTGGTCTTGGTTTTGGGGTAAGTTCTCTTTGGGTGTTATGATTATTGTCTTAATTGAAGCTAGAAAAGAGATTGGAGTTCGATGGCTCATGTTTTAAGAGTTTTGATGTGTTTTAAGGACTGTTTTAGTGTTTTATAAATTACCCATGATGCTTGAGACCTTATTCAAGGTTACCCATTATGTTAGGAGGCCGGGTTGTCGAGTTTGGACCATTTTGACATCAATTTCAGCAAGTAAAGTGCTGTTTTGGGACTTCATTTAGCGACTCGGGATCAGGCGTTCGAGTTTTAGGCCGCTTTGAATGTTGGAGTAATTTTGTAAGTAGTTATTTGGATTCAAGCCCTTTAAGTTGTTATTTGAATGTGATTATTGTTTGAAATGTATGAATTATGAAAGGATTGCTCAATAACTGTGTTATAAAGCAGATGATGGTTAGTGGTTTTGTTTGGGAAATGTTTGAGCTAAAAGCGATCTTAGAATGTAACTAGTGAGAAATTAAGGGCATAAGTTCGAATTAAATGAGGTTAGCTTGTTTGGCACCTTAAGGCATCGCCTAAGGTTGTGATTGGGCAAGTTTGGGAACTTTGGTGCATGGTCACAAAAATGCATTGGTGATTGTTTGTGGAAGGTGGGCTTGTAACATATGCTACGAATAACTCTTCAAAGGAATGTGGAGTGGGTCGTTTTAGGGTTGGCCTAAGAAGAGGATAGCCTCTCAGATTGGTCCATTAGGATTTTCGTTTCGCCTGCAAATGTGTATGAGGCGTAAGACATTTTAGAAGTTGGAAAGGCTGGAGGGTGTCTGTCCTCCCTGTTAATGTGAATTAGGGGATGTTCCCCTTAAGAGTGTTTGAAACCTCTTGGCCAACTTGTGACTGTGATTTGGGCATGAAGGTGAATGTAATGAGGTGGATTGACCCAAAAGGTTCCTAACGTGTTGTGAAAGTACGAAAACCCGTTAGATTGATGCTTCCAACCCTAATTCTGTTGTTTCGTGCGAGTTTGTAAGCCTAGAACGCCTGTGATGTGATGAGCATAGGGATGCGTTCTCTATTGCCGTGTGCTAGCTTAGGGGGTGATTCCCCATTGTGATGAGCATAGGGATGCGTTCTCTATTGCCGTGTGCTAGCTTAGGGGATGTGTTCCCTGGTTGCTTATGTGGCAAATGAGATATGATGAGCATAGGGATGCGTTCCCTATTGCCGTGTGCTAGCTTAGGGGGTGATTCCCCACTGTGATGAGCATAGGGATGCGTTCTCTATTGCCGTGTGCTAGCTTAGGGGATGTGTTCCCTGGTTGCCTGTGTGGCTAATGAAATGAGTGTGAGGGTTATAGACCTTCACGAGTTGGGTTCTAGGTTACAGTACTCGCAGTTATGGCTCGAAGATAGGGTCGGGAAGTGTTAAAAGTTGTGGAAGGATGAATTGAACTTTTGGAATCACTGAAGGAAGTATTCGAAAACTAAGTACGGGCCAGATTGTGAATGTGGTCCAGAAATAACAAATGAATTGGGTATGGTAGATTACTCTGGAGATTCCAAAAGTAGTACGAAAATGCAAGGAGCTTGATAAATTAGAGCCACCTGTCTTTATGTCTCTCCTGGGCGAGTCTGTAACTCTAGGTTGACTAGATGTGATGAGAGTGAGGGATTGTGTTCCTTCACTGTGGTGCTAGCTTAGGGGTGATTCCCCAATTATGTTGAGCGTAAGGATTGTGATCCTTAGCGCCTGTGTGCTAACTTATGTGTGATTCCCCACTGTGTTGAGCGTAGGGATGCGTTCCCTAGCGCCTGCGATGCTAGCTTAGGGGTGATTCCCCAATTATGTTGAGCATAAGGGATGCGTCCCTTATGGCCTGTATGCTAGCATAGAGGGGTGATGTTCTATTGTATGGAGGCGTGAGAGTTACTTTCTTTCACGGCCTTAGTCAACCTAAGTTACATGGCTCGTTGGTAGTGCTCGAGACAATGCCTTACCGGGATGGACTCAGGTAGAGTGTGCGAGCGATAGTTGGATGGTTGATGAGTTGAGATTAAGAAGCAGATGTACGTGCCAGGACAACTATTGTGTTGATGATGCTAGCAAAAAGGGGTGTTATCCCCAGAGTAATGAGTTAGAGGGCGATTCCCCTAGAGTGTTGATGAGGCTAGCATAGGGGCGTTGTCCCCAGAGATTTGTGACGAGCATAAGGGTTGCGATCCTTATTGCCGATGGTGCTAGCATAGGGGCGAGGACCCCAGAGATTTATGTTGAGCGTAGGGAATGCGTTCCCTAGCGCCTGTGAGCTAGCCTAGGGGTGATTCCCCACTGTGATGAGCATAGGGATGCGTTGCCTATTGCCGTGTGCTAGCTGAGAGATGATTCCCCAGTATGTTGAGCATAGGGATGCGTTACCTAGCGCCTGTGGGCTAGCCTAGGGGTGATTTATCTGTTGAGATAAGTGTGAGGGTTATGGACCTTCACCTGTTTGGGGTCTAGGCCACAGGACTCGCAGGTATGACTCGAAGTAGAGTCAATGGTAGTGAATGTTGTGGAAGGTTAAATGAACTCTTAAAATAATTGAAGGAAGTATTTGGAAGCTAAATACGAGCGTGAGTAAGAGCTTGGTATGGTTTCTTTAAACATTGGACCCTTAAGTGGGCTACTTACTGAGTATGTTTATACTCATGTTTGCTACTTTGTTTGTTTTGCAGATTGTGCACATGTTCGGGGTGGATAACACAGGCGACGACTTGACGAGACTATGGAGACTCCCCTAGTTTTCCTTTCCTTGATTGATTACTCTTAGTTTTGTTTCCTTGTTCCTTGATGTATGTTTGGTCTGTAAATTCCAAATATTCTTTAGTTATCGTGTATTTGGTTAGGGTTTCTTAAAATCCTGTGTTTGATGTGAAGCTCAGCATACTTGTCGTAGTTTGTTGGATGCTGAGCGTTTTATCTGAGTTATAGAAGTGTTTTTCATTCTTATCAGGGTGTTGTAAAATTTTGGTTTCTCCTAGTTACGCCGTCATGTTGCCGAAATTTCGGGCATGAGCGAGGTAACTAGGTCATGCTTCCGCTCTAGAGTGTCGTAGTAGGAATTCGGGTCCTTACAATAACAACAATTCTAGACAATCCTAAGTCCATCGCGATAATCCACTTATTAATTTAGCCAGCCACGCCATTCTCCCCATAACCATATTTAAGCAAGTATGATTTTCCACAAATCACCACAAACGCACCCCAAACTCATCCAATTACAACCTTAAGCAAACTTTTAAGGTTCAACACAAGCTAACTATAATAACTCGAAACTTTAAGCCTCTGCTTCCATCATAGTCACATAATTAGACCGTTTTTAGCTCAAAACAACCTCCACACCGATCATTAACTAATTCATGCTTCATAACACAAATATTCAAGCATACTTTTACATTTGACAAATTCTCAAACATACATTAAAGTCAAAAATACCTTGAAGTTAAAATAAGGAACTTTAAGAGGCTTAAATCCAAATGACTACTTACTAATTTACTCCAAGGTTCAAGTCGGCCCGAACTCGAATACTTGATCTTGAATCGTCAAACAAAGGCCTACGCATTATGGGTAAATTTTAAAACACTAAAATAGCCCCTAAACTCTGCAAAAGGTCTTTAATCATGGCTATTTAAAACCCAACTCATGCTTAGCCTCAATTATGTTGGAAAATTCGATACCCATGAAAAACTTACATCAAAACAGTGCTGGAAATTACTAGACAGTAGCTCGAATCAACTCGATCTAGCCCAAAACGGTCTTTAAACGCGATGGATGTCTGGTAATTGAATCCTATAATCAATGGGAAATTTTAAATGACCATTTACTAAATAAGTCAGCCCTTAAAATTTAGTTTAGCATCCCTAAACTACTTCGAGTCATTGTCAGAACACTTACCCACGAACCAAAAGCTGGATAATTTGACTCCAAAGGCTAAATTTACATATTTAATATCAAAAGGCTATGGGTAATCTAAAATTAGCACAAAAACTATATGGGTATCTCAAATTCACCAACATAGCCAACCAATAGTTTGAAATTAAACTTCGAAATGCTCACCCACTTCAAATCGAACTTGTTCAAGGCTGTATGAACATCGAGCATGCCAGAAATCGACTCGAAACACTCCTCCTCCTTGCTGTTTGTTTAGAACGCGTGAGAGGGAGGGAGAAAGAGGCGGCGGCGGAGCTGCGGTTGGGCGTGCGGCAGCTACGAGCCTAGTAAGACGCGACGGACGGTGGTGGTTTGAAGACTGGTCGCGGGCTCGTGCTGCTGCAGTCGGCGTGAGGAGAGACGAAGAAGAAGATGGCGCGACGGGGGCTGAAGCAGAAGGAAACGACGGGGAGAGAGGGAGATAGGAAGCAGAAGGAAAGAAAATGAAGAAGAAAGGAGAAAGTGTTGAGTGGAGAAGGAGAGAGGGAGAAAGGGAGAAGAGGATAAGGAAGAAGAATAAGAGATAAGGATGGAAAGAGATGTTTATGTCATAAAAAAATCATTATTTACTTCCCAAAATTCCAAAATCACCCCATTCTTATCCTTTTCATTCCTTCTTTGCCCTTTTCAAACTCTCTATCTCCAAATTAACCCAAGCAAAAATACTTATTAGAGAAATTTTCAAATTAAATACCAAAATTTCAAAATTAATGCCTCTAAACAAACCGAGCGTTACACCAGATGTTCAAGATAAAATTTGTAATATGGAAAAAAGAGGTAACTTGAAAAACAGAAAGAGCTACACACCGGTGTGGTGCTTGCCACATCGGCTTTGATGCTTCAGTCGGAGAGAGTAAAAATATGGCAAGTTTTAGAGAGGAAAGTAGGACTCAATTAGAGTTATCCTCTTCTATTATAGTTGACCAAGGGTTTCGTCTTTCCTTTTAGTAGAGGGAAATCAAACTCTAGGGTTCTTGTTTCCTTTTAGGAGAGAGAATTAACCTAAAACCCTAACCAATTCAGCCCTTGGACTTTTAGGCCGAAGTGTTGGTTTGTATAACTTATTAGCACAATGGTTAGCCAATCTTGGTCTTATTTTGTTAGGTTCAAAATTACCTATGACAGTAATGAAAATTACCCGACATTTCAAAATAGCACAAGGTTGAATTAAAAAACAAAAAGAAAATGGTAGAAGTTGTCGCATAATGGAGGAAAAATTATTCTCAACTAGCTACATTGTGTAAAATGTTTAGCAACATTGTTCCAACCTCTTAAAATAATTTTTCGTAAATGAGAGAAGGATAGAGGTTTTTGGAGGGTCAGAGAGAGAGGGATAGAGGTTTCTCTTCTTTCTCTTCATTTTTTTTTTTAGTTTTTGAGAGAAACTTAGTGAGATAATAGAGAGAAACTTTTTTTTTTTTTGCAAAATAAAAGATGAACGTGTAATAAGATGTGTACCAGGAGACAGGTAGCAGAGTGCAATGGGAAATTACACAGAGCTATTTAATACTAGCAAATTTTAATACTTGACTACTTGAGTGGGATGAATAGTTTTTTTGTTTTTTTTTATTTCCATTTTATGGAGAGAGAAACTTGAGAAGAAAATTGTGTGCTTTTGTATATGGTTCTGGTCTTTGTCAATTTTTCTGTTTTTGTTATGTTTTTTTAGTTTAACAACATATGGTGGGATTCAAACTACAGACTTCATAGTGAAGGATAAGCATCTAAAGTAGTTGAGTTAAGTTTAGTTTGGCAAAAATCTATTTTTGTTTATTCAATATGGTTGAAACTATGTAATGAATAATTTTACACGATTGGATCCCCACGAAAAAGTTAAAAAGTATATTTTGGACGTATGTGGTGGTTGGCTAGGCTATTCAGGCAGACTACAGGCAACCTGTGGCCACCAAAAATTAAATTTCATCCTCTTTTCTTTCTCTATTCTCAGTTCTCGCTCCAATAAATTTTTTTTTTGAAAGATGGATACTTTATTTCACTCCAATAATTTCAACTAGATCTCTTTTGAAAACACTTCTTGTTATCTCACCCCTCTCTCTATTCTCTCTCCCAATTTTCGAAAAGTATTGGATGGGTTCCAACAATTGAATGGTAATTTTGGATGTGTCAAATTTAAAATTTGTATAAAATGATTGATTGAAATTCCAAACTGGATCCAAAATTGACGGATGGTTATTAAAAGATAATTGTATCGTTGAAATTGATTATAATTGTTTGTCGATTCTTACAATTACAAAACAATCATATTAGTCACCAACTCACCAAATCACCATTAAAAAATGGCTAAAAACGCCAAGAACTTTCTTCATGTCTTCCATTTCAGAGCATTGAAGTGCTATGGTGTAGCAAGTTATTGTTTGTTTTTTCTTCTCGTTTCTTCTTTGGGTATCAATCTCAATCAACATCAGCATCGTGTGGATTAAAAAAGTAGACTTCGAAATGAAAATTCAAACTGAAAAAATGAACTACTTTTGGTGGTCATTTTCAATTATTGGAGATGATTAATCATTAGAAAAATTGCGCCAAAAATCATGTACAAAGGGAGGGAGAGGAAGAAGAAGCGCTGAAGAAAAAACTTATTCAATGTGTTCACCACTACAGGTTGTCTGCCTCTTAATAATCGTGGGATGTGAAAATTTATTTGTTATTAATAATCGTTTGATTCTAAGTTTGAAATTCAAAATTTAAATTTCAAAGTTTAGGGGTAAAAACCAAACATTTCAAAGTTAGGGGCATAATTGAAACCTACCCCCAAAGTTCAAAGGTGTTTTTGTATAATTAAACCAAAAAATAATAAAAATAAGGGAATTTAAATTTTTTTCTCATGATTAAAACAAATATCCACAAAAAAAACATTAATTTGTATTTTTAATATTACAAAATATGATATAATTTAATAAATTATAGATATACTTATGTCACTAGTCAGAAATTCAAGATATATTTAAATATTTAATTGATTATCTTATAATTGAAATTAAATTTATAATTATAAAATAAAATAGATAGATCATAATATATCATTATTATATATAATATAAAAAATTTATGCTTTCAAAAGTTGGGAGCCTTAGGTAATTGTCTCACTTTCCTATATCTTAAGCCGACCCTAATATGAGGTGAGAAAAATACTATTAAGAAAAAAATATAGAATATAGGTGTCATATCTGGTTGCTTCCTAATGATTTTTAGGGAAAAAAATCAATGTATACCTCTAAACTTTGGTAGTTGTATCAATTAAAACCCTTAACTAATATTTGTATCAATTAAAATCGTGAACGTTCGTAAATGTATCAATTTACACCTTCTATTTACCTTTTGTTAAAAACTCATGAGTTCACACGTGAAAAGCTTATAATTGTATCAATTTACACCCCTAACTTTCATAAGTGAATCAATTTAGATCCTCCATTTGAAAATTGGTCGTGCATCATTATTTTTGCTACTTCGATAAAATTTTTGGATAAAAACAATATTATTTAGGTAAATTTGAGTTGGTTTAAAATTAAATCAAGTGAAAATAATTCTAGATGTTGAGGATCTCACATTGGAAAGATGAGAGACCTCATAATCTTTATTAGATACATAAGTTACTCCTCTCATTGCTAATTGATTTTGAGATGGAATCACATGTTTCTCTAATATGGTATCAGAGCCCATGAAACCCAAACGGGTATTCGGTCTTAAAAAAATTGGAATGCGACCCAAGAATAATGAACCCAAAGAGACACCATCTTGAGAGGACATGTTGAGGATCCCGCATCGAAAAGATGAAGAGATACCTCATAATTTATAACATACAATAGGCTACTCCTCTCATTTTTCCAATGTGAGATCCTCAACATGCTTCCTCAAGATGGTGTCTCTTTGGATTCATCATTCTTAAGTCGAATCCTAATTGAAAAAATGAGGAGACCTCACAATCTTTATAAGATATATGAACTACTCATCTCATGGTCAATTAGTTTTTAGATGGAACCCTATGTTTATCGAATATGGTATCATAGTCCATGAAGCCTAAACGGGTATTTGATAAAAAAAAACATGTTTATCTAATTACTGAATACCCATGAAGCCCAAACAGGTATTTGTCCAAAAATTAGGATTTACCCCAAGTATGGTGAACCCAAAGAGGCACCAGCTTGAGGGAGCATGTTGAGAATCCCACATCGAAAAGATGAAGAGAGACCTCACAATTGATAAGATACATAAGCTACCCCTCTCATTGCAAATTAGTTTTTAGATGGAACTCCATGTTTCTCTAATGTTGTATCAGAGCCCATAAATCCCAAACGGGTATTCGATCAACCCAAAGAGGCACCATCTTGAGGGGGCATGTTAAGGATCACACATTGGAAAGATGAAGAGACCTCACAATCTTTATAAGATACATGAGTTACTCCTCTCATTGGCAATTAATTTGAGATGGAACCCCATGTTTCTCTAATACTAGAGACATTGTTCTATGGAAATGATAAAATGTTTATGCAATTTGGATGACATCGACTAATTTGAGTATGAAAATTTTAAGGATCACACATTATCGTTATTGTAAACTCTTTTTCTTTTAAAAAAAATCTTTATAATTTAGAAAGGTAATCAATGATGCGGTAATTTTTGTTGGCTTGATTTGAAAATGAAACCAAATTAAATTAACGATAATGTTGTGAAAGACTAATTTATCTTGAAGTTTTATTTAAAACGCATCAATTAACTCAACTCTGTGTATTTATTAAAGTGACTCTATTTATTTTTCTCTAAACAAATAGAGTCACTTTAAATATTCGAAAAACATGTTAAATAGAGAAAAATAAATAGAGTCGCTTTAATAAATGCACAAAGTTAAATTAATTTGTACGTGCTGAATAGAATTTCAAGATAAATTAGTCTTCACAATATTATTATTAATTTAATTTGGTTTCACTTTCAAATCAAGCCAACAAAAAATAGTTACATCTTTGATTACCTTTCTAAATTATAAAGATTTGTTTTTTTTTTTAAATAGCATATAATGCAAAAACAATATCAAAATTATAGAATAATTTAAAAAAAGTAATAATAAATTAAAATATTTATCCATAAAATTTTCAGACTCTCGCATTAGTCGATGTCATCCAAATTGCACAAACATTTTATCATTTCCATAGAACAAATAACTCTAGAATTATTTTCACTTGATTCAATTTAAAATCAACTCAAATTTACCTAATTAATAACATTGTTTATCTCCAAAAATCATACCAAATTAGCAAAAAAAAAAAAATGATGCATGAAGAATTTTCAAGGTCTAAATTGATTCACTTATGAAAGTTTAAGGGTGTAAATTAATATACTTATAAGCTTTCTACGTGTGAACTAATGGCCTTTTAACATAAGGTAAATGGAGGGTATAAATTAGTACACATACAAAAGTTCAGGGTTTTAATTGATACAAATATTAGTTTAGGGTTTTAATTGATGCAACCTCCAAAGTTCAGGAGTATAAATTGATTTTTTTTCCTAATTTTTATGAGGATTTTATCCAATCATATGGACTATTTGTGAGGTTTTATCAAACTATAAGGACAAAATTCTAATTTTTAAAACTATAGTGATCATGCTGATGTGCTCATGAGCATAGCTCAACTAGCATAAAATAATGTATTTTCGACCAAGAAATCAAAAGTTCGAATTCTCAATTCCACATATTGTCAATATATATAGAGAGAGAACATATTCTAACTTTCTTGAAACTACATGGACTAAATTAGTAATTTAACTTTTTCATAATTTTAAAATTTCAAACATATTCCTAACTGTGATAGGAAATACTTTATTTGAAGTGGATTTTGATTATATACTATTTTTGAAAAATTTTAAACTTCTTGCTATATTTCATAAGACAGACACACATATTTTTTGAGCTCAACAACATGTGAGAGTGAGATTCGAACCTCTGATATTTTAATCGAGAACATATAATGTGTTAACTATTTGAATTATACATATTTAGTACGGTGTTATTTATGTAAATATATCAAAAAAAATAGCTATCTTGTCAAGTTTGATCCAATCTCTATCTTCCATCATTCATCGACTAGCTACCTACTATATTGTGACAAATTAGCTAACACAAATCCAATAATTAAACATACAAATTACATGATCATCTTAACCTACAATTTACATCACCAATAATGCAATAAACAATTATTTGAAGGAGTTCAAAAGATTTGAAAGTTTGAAATCTCCATCTGTGCCCCCTCTCTCTCGTTTTTTACCAAACAAACAGAATGCTTCCATATCCCCTTATTTCTCGCTTTCTCTCTCCTGTGAACATATAATGATATAAATAACAAAAATAGAAAAAAGGCGATATGGGTTTGGTTGAAGAATACTTGCCAGTAATGGCGATGTTTGGAATTCAAGTGATTTACGCCGTTATGACTCTCATCTCCCGGCCTGCCCTCTTGAAGGGCATGAGCCCTAGAGTCTGCGTTGTTTATAGGCAGGCCATTGCCACTATCTTTATTGCACCCATTGCTTATTTTTCTAGGTTAATTAATTCTTATGCTCAAAACTATGTTTTTTTTTTCTTTTTTGCTCTTTTTGTTTATTGTTTATTGTGTTTTTGTTTCTCTGTCTTACGTTTGGGATGCGGCAGATCGGAATCCGTGAGGGTATCTTTAGACTTGAAGAGCTTTTCTCTGATCTTCCTTGCTGCTTTTGTCGGGTACGATTTAGAAGACTCTTGAAAGACTATTCTTTTTTCTGCTTAGAGTGAATATATTGAATAGTCTTTAGTTACTAATTTCTCAACTTCATTCTTAATCGTTTAAGGTTCTCTCAATTTTGTTTATTCTTTAAAATTCTCAGTTAGTTCTCATTTAGTAAAAGTCCATGACCTAGAAACCCAATTTCTAATCTTACTCGTCCATATGTCAAATTAACTTCATCCCTGAAATTTTTTTTCTCACACATAAAACTCAAATTCATTCTTTAACAAAATTTGACCTACCCATAAAAAAAAAATCCATTGTCTTAATATTGGACATGTTGAAATATGTTAACAAAATTTAATGATACATAATTAATTTTTTTCACAATTTTTTTTTCTTATGAAAGGATTTGAGTGGGAATTAAGATACATCAAATAAAAAATTTCAGAAAATCATAAAGAAAATTGAGAAATATCTAAAAGCTAGGCGGGAGTATTTTATATATTTAGTCTTCTTCTTTATTCTTCTTCATCATCTAAATTTTGGAGGGCTTAGACAGTGCAACGATAAACCTCAATTTTTACTTTGAGGGAGTTTTCTTAGCTGGCACATCAATAGCGACCACGATGGCGAATCTAGTTCCGGCGTTTACGTTTGTGATAGCTGCAATTGTTGGGTAAGTATGATGGTGGATTGCATAATTTAGTACTTAAAATTTTGAGTTTAGTAATAGTTTAAGCTTTTGAGTTTAGTAATAATTTAATCGCTATAATGAAAATTTGCAGACTTTTTTATTTTTATTATCTTTTTTCATCTATACAATACCATTTGTTTTCAATTAATTAATTAAAAACTGAGATTTTATAATAATAATATGAGAAATACGCTTCATAACCTAAAGCTAACAGCAATTTCATAATCAATTTAATTTTTTTTGTTTTATAATTTTTTATTTATCTTCTTATTTTCTTTTCTCATCTCCACAATATCATTTATTTCCTACTAATCAATTGAAAATTTAGAGTTAAAAATAGTAATGAGAGAATATGTTTCATAACATAAAATAACCTTTGTGGTGTAGGTGATTTCTCTAAAATTGAATCTCAATTGTGATTTTCATTGATTGTTGTCATCAAACACCTTTACTAATTCATTTGATTAAGAAGAATAGACAAAATATAAGAAGATAAATAAAATTTTTAAAATAAAATTAATTATGAGACTGTCGTTAGCTTTAGGTTATGAAAAATATTTCTCACATTATTATTGTAAACTCTCAATTTTCAATTGATTAATTGAAAATAAATGATATTCTATAGATGAAAAAAGAGAATAAAAATAAAAAATATATAATTTTAAAAATAAATTGATATTGTGAAAGAGTTTGTAAAAAGTTAAAAATAACATTTTTAATTGATTGAAAATAAATGGTATTGTATAGATGAAAAAAGATAATAAAAATAAAAAATAAATAATTTAAAAAACAAAATTGATATTGTGAAAGAGTTTGTAAAAAAAAAAAGAAATGTTATGAAATGAAAAGAAAATTTCTAAAAAAATGAAAAAGAAAAGAATGAAAAGAGAGAAAAAAAACAACTTAGAAAAAGAGAGGTAAAAAAAACAGATTGCCACGTGGCATCATAAAAATGGGCCACGTGGGTGGGCTGTAGGAGATGGGTGCTGCCGAGACAGCATCTAAGCATTGCTATAATAATAAATCAACAATCTTGGTTTTAAGGAGTTATTTTATTTTATTTTATTTTTGAACAAATGAGGCTCTTTCGTTTAATGGACTATTTTGAAAGTTGTTTTTGCGAAAAGAAAAAAAATGAAAGTGAACTTAATGTTTTTTTTTTCCTTTTTCCATTTTATATGTTTTCAAAAACCAAAATTTAGTGAATAACATGTTTGAAAGGTTGTTTTTTGAAAGTTTTTTTAGAAGATTTAGAACAAATCATGAGTGCTAATTAATAGTTTTTTTAATACGATTAATAGCTTGAATATGGACTAGTATTTACATGTTGATAATTCTTAAGTTCAATTTTGCTAATTAAACAAACTCTAATCACCTCGTTCTTAAAAATTATTGGATACAACAAAGTTGTCTATAAATTTTTGAAAATTACTTTCTTTGAGTTTTTAAAATTTTAAGTACAATTTAAACACAAAGTATATGACAAAGTAAAGAAATTGTTGTTTCTTAAGAACAAAAGGTTCAAAAAGAAACGTTTTCTTTTGAGTCTTTTGTTCTTAAGAAGCAACAATTTCTTGTCGTTAACAATCACATTGTGAAACAGGTACCGGCAATAGCAAGCTATCCTGATAAGCTATCTTTATCGGCATGGATGTGCTTCTTTTCCCTAATCCAATCTATCATTTTCACTCTATTGGTCGAGGGAATCGATCTAGAAACATGGAAAATACATTCAAATATTGAAGCTATTTGTTACCTCTTCTCAGTAAGTAATTTTGATTTTTTTTTTTCTTTTTCCATTTTCCAATTTTAAAGTTAAAAGGATTTTGGCAATTTCTTGAGAATTGAATTGAGTTCTCGTTGTGTCTGGTTCTTAGGGAATTTTTGGCTCAGGTGTTGCCTACTTTCTTCAAGCTTGGTGTATTTCAAAAAGGGGCCCTGTCTTCTCTGCAGTGTTCAGCCCTCCCTGCACCATTATTACAACTATTTTTGCAGCCATATTTCTTCACGAGGAGATTTATACCGGAAGGTAAAATTATATATGCTTTCTTTTAGATTCTTTATTTTTATTATTATTATTTTTTAAATTATAAACATCATGATACCATAGGGCGTTGACATATTTCTCTAGAATCGAATTGGGTGGAAATTTTGTGATTTGCCTGAAAACTAGATTTTTTTTTTTTTTTGGTTAATTTTCAAGATAGGATGGAAAAGATATTTTTCCTCCATAGAAAAATCATTCAAGGAGACCACTACTGAATGTAACTAACTCTTAATAACCACTTTAGTTACACAAATTAAAAAACCTATAAATATTTTTGTAGTCTTTCTCTCGTACATCTAGTTATGAAAAACTGTTGGCTACATTGTGGTGGCCTCCTCCAATTAATTCTTCCCACCTTATCTCTATCTCTGATTCCAAAAATTTTAATTATTTTTTTAGGGTTTGGAATTTTCTCCAAATCCAAATTGCACAAATATTTATGAACATGATTGTGAGCACAAAAAATCATCTTTAGGGGATAATTTGAGGGATGGGAATTGAGGAATACATTCTAACCCGACCTAGCAAGCTCTTATCCCTTCATTATCATAAATTAATGAACTCAAGATTTTTTTTTTCTTTCGGCATCCCTCTCATAGTCTGAAGGTATTTATATAACCTTCATAGTCTTTATGTTAAAAAAACAACAATTTTCAATTAAAAGATATATGGATGAAAATTCCTCTTTTTCTCATAAAAGTTTCTATTTCGAATAATTTTTCAGCTTGTTGGGGGGCGTGGCAGTAATTATTGGATTGTACATTGTTCTTTGGGGAAAAGCAAAAGATAATGTGAAGGAAGAAGGCATAGAAAATCAAAGTGTTAAAAAGGAAGAAGAGGATTGTGAATCAGTTTCAACTGAGACAAGCAACTCTAAAATTGATTTGGAGGAACCCCTTTTGTCTAAAGAATGTATACATCATATTGACTAGGCAAAGGAATTTATTTTACTCTACGTGGAATTTAAGGTCCACTTGTCCTCTAGAAATAAAAAGGGGGAAAACCCTAAACTCTAATTGCAGATTGAATCAATTAGGGGTAACTACATAGAAAGGCTTCTTAATGGACCCATTTTTTTTTATTTTTGTCCAAAGTCACCATAATTTTCATAAAAGGCCATCAGTCCTATTCTCTATCACAAAAGGCTCAATCCAATTACATTTGTACGCTCACTTCTAATATGACCGTTAAAGAAAAAAAAAGGAAAAAAGAAATCAAATAAGGAAACTGTTTGTTTCCTCATTTTCTAAAAAAAATAACAGAATTACGCCTCAAATAAGGAAAATGCCTCCCTCTCTCCTCACTCCTTTCTTTATTGTGTTCCTCTCCAGAAGCATCATCTCCATTCGATGGAAGAAGAAAATCGTACATTGGTATTCTTGTACATTCCTGTAAGATATTGTTTTTCGCACATGCATGGTCTGAATCTGCTTTATAATGTCTTAATCTACTTCTTTGTCTCTGTCTTATTATTTCTGCAAACATCACTTGTTGGGTGATTAAAGATAGTTGTTATTATTATTATTTAATTCATAACTTCAAAAAGTTGCAAATCAAATGAAGAATGTCTATTTATCTTTGGATATGATGTATTTATTACCATATCCATCTGATATATATTCTCGATTTGCATCTGTTTGTCTTTGTTCAATAATGAAGATTGATGTCATATGTTTGCATTGATTTACTACCATATATATCGCGTATATTAAGACTACCATATATACTGCGTATATTAAGAATTAATATGTATTTGTGTGCATATAATCAATATGTTCGTGTGTATATAAAAAATATTGTTTTCAGTAGTATTTCATAAATACTACACAGTAATGACAATGTATATTACTTATATAATTAGGTATATTATGAATTTTGTTTATGATTTGAACTCTGAACTTTTAATACTAATTATATAGTTATAAAAAAGTATAATATTTATATAGTTAGGTATATTATAAATTTTGTTTATGTTTTGAACCCTAAACTTCTAAATAAATGCAAATGAAAATACTAGAGGAAATTTAATGATGTGATAAAGACTCAAATAATTCCATATGGGTAATGTTTGGAGGTATATTTAATATATATCTTGTGTTTTTAATTGTAATTCCTTAAATTTGTGAGTTATAACATCTTTATGTTTTATTTTATTGTATATATAGAATTATATATGTAATATACACGTGGATGTATAATATATATGTATATTGCACATCTAAGGGGGTCGAGTCCATTCAAGAAGAAACAACATAAGGTAAAGGATATTCAATATTTTATGATGGAAAAGAAGTGGAACGAGAAAAAATTCAGTAGCCAAGATTTTATGATGGACCAACATTTAATATTTTATCGCGGATATAGTATTGGAGATATTTTGTTGTTGTCTAATTTTAAATATTATTGAATAGTGGAGAATAGCTTATTTCAAATGAAATATATATTCTTGGTATATATCAAGGCCTGGTTAGAATTAGTCGAAGATGAGATTTTCTACAGTGCTTTTTTCTCTCTATCGCCTCTTCTCCATTCCTGACCTTTGCTCTTCCTTTCTCATCTAAACCCTTCTCATCTTCCCTTTTTCACCTTACTTTTTCACCTTCCTTGTCTCACTATGTCTTACCACATATCTCTCCCACGTTCATGTTTCATTGAAAGGAAGGAGTTCACGGCCACTGTTGACAAAAGGACTGGTGGAGCAAACATCTTGCTCATAGAGATAGGGCTCTACAAATCCTTTTCAATGTCTCTCTATCACGACTCCATTGACTGGCTTAGGGCCACCTTTAAGTCCTTTATGACAGCACGACGTACAATCCACTTTTTTAGGAAAAAAATATATGCAGAATATGTCTTATGGGTTGAGAAGACAACAACAAGCGAGGAAGCATAACTGAGATCTACAGGATTGATGACAAAGGAATAAAATGTTGTCTAATGGTTCCATAAGGTTTCGACAGATGTGGATGGACATCTTTTCTTTCTTTGATCATTTTTTTCATGGCCCATGCAGTCTTAGACTAGATTCCCACAAATGGGAGAAAGACATCTCCCTTTTTCTGACTTTGATAGTAGCTCGTCAAGGCGCTCTTATGCAGAAGTGGTTGACAAAGGTCCTGATTCTTCTTCTCCTCATTCAATCCCTACTGATTCAGAGGAATATTTGCAAGTCAAATGTGACTTGGTTTCAGTTGAAAAGGAAGAGCATGTCATTTCATGAGATAAAACAATAGTTCTTTCCAGAAGCTGTTTTCATGATGACTGGGTCCAAAATTATTCATGCTTTGCGAGAATCAAATGATGTTATTGCCTCATATAACCCTTTCCATATGGACAAAGCTCTACTCTAACTTAAAAACTTCGAGCAAGCCAATTTCCTCTGTAAAAATAAAGGATGGGACAGTGTCGGTTCTTTTTATGTTCGATTTGAACCTTGGAAAGTCAAAAAGCACACCACCCCTACCTTAACCCCCAGCTACAGAGGTTGGACCAGATTTAGAGGAGTTCCCCTGCATGCATGGAATATGAACACTTTCACTCAAATTGGAGAAGCTTGTGGTGGTTTCTTAGAGGTTAGGAGGAACACGTGGAGGAAACTCGACCTAGTGGATGCAGTTGCAAGGTCAAAGAAAACTATTGTGGCTTTCTTCTGGCTGTAATCCAGATCATCAACGAGGTAGGCAAACCATTCACATTGTGCACTATAGCCCTGATGAATGGGAAATGGCTTATCAATCGAAACCCTAATATCCATGGAACCTTTACCAGAGAAGTCGTCGAAGCCCATAATGAACATGAAACCAAATCAGTTCCTTTCCAGTTCAAAGGTAACAAGGCTTTTCCCTCTTACCCTCTAGAGCATGCAAACCAAGTAATGTAGAGCTCCCCCCAAGCGGCCAGATCAGCAGTTGACATTCTTTCACCAACCTCCACTTCTCACGTGAGGTTAGACTCGATGTTAGGATGCTCCTCCCAAAGTGTTTCGAATAAAGGAAAGAAGGTATGTGGAGATGAAGTTCATAGGGACAGAACAATTACTTTTTTTTTTTTTAAAAAAAAGGTCTATTTCCCTTATCTGCAAAACAACACGTGCTATTTTGTTCCTTCCCATTCTCCAAATTTGTCCATTCACTTAGGCCATCGACGAAAATCGTGGTTTCAGCCCACTTCAAAGAAGGCAGTAAGTGGCCCAATTTATAGAATCAAACCCCCTAATGCTTAGGCTGGACAAACAAGCAAACAAACTCTACAAAGCAGCCCATAAGCATAGGAAGCGACCCACCTTCAGTAATGAAGCCCAAGCCAACACTAAACTTCACACAAGCGAGGGTCCAAGATGATTTTTCATTAACCATGGACCTAGGCCCACTCTCTCCAATCTCAGATGCTCTACTTTCCAGTCCAGAGGTTTCCTTCTCTCCAATTCAACAGGCCACGCTTTCACCAACAAACATAATAGAGGAGAGTCTCTCAACTCCGTTCACCTCAGTTCACCCCTTTGAAAAAGGACAAGGAAATGACGAAGCTTTCCAGAATCAACTGCAGTCTTGGTTGAAAGAAAATGACTTTTATATTATACCCCTTTCCCATGTTGTTAACTCTTATGTTATGGAAACTGCTGGCCATAAGGCCTTGGAGTCTAGGGATTCTAAATGATGTTTTTGTCTTGAAATGTTAGAGGGTTAGGTTCCCCCTCAAAAAAAGCCTTAATTAAAGAATCCATTATCCATCTCTGTCCTAAGGTGGTATTACTTATTGAAACTAGAATTCCATTTTTTACTAATTCTTTGATCAAATCTCTTTAAAGCTCAAAAAACATCGGCCAGTCCTATCTCAGTTCATCAAGCCGGTCAGGCGGTATTTTAATAATGTGGGACCCTCTCAATGATCTCAAAGCTATTGATTTGACAAGTGGCCTTTTCTCTTTATCTATCCATTTTGAACTTGTAGGTGGTTTCAAATGGTGGTTCTCAGGCATTTATGGGCCTGTTAAACGCAAACAAAGGAAACAATTCTGGATTGATCTCTCTGGTCTCTTTGGTCTCTACAACGATTGTTGGTGTTTAGGAGGTGACTTCAACGTTTACAGATGGTCTTTTGAAACCTCCTCTTGTACGCACTCAAAATATAGCATTAGAAAGTTTAATTACTTCATCAGTGCCACGTGCCTCATTGATTCGTCTTTCCTAAATGGTGGGTTCACATGGTCAAACATGAGACGTCAACAAACTTTAGCAAAGCTAGATAGAGACACACATCAAAGACTCTTTCTAGAGTCACTTCTAATCATTTCCCTGTCTTCTTGAGTACTAAAGCGCCTTCGTGAGGTTCTGGACCTTTCCACTTTGACAACTTCCTCCCCTCCAGGAAGGATTTCTGCTTGTCTCTTCCCCAATGGTGGGCTATCTCATTCTCTACAGGCATCCTAGGGTTTTCTTTCATTTGGCACCTAAAACAAATTTCTTTCAAGGTCAAGGAATGGCGCTCCTAGTTCCTTGTACACGCCAAAGTACAAAAAACAAATCTCATCAAAGAGCTTAATGCTATTGATGCTTCAGAGGCCTCCGGTTCCCTCTTCGATGCTGATTTTCAAAAAAGAATTGAGATCAAAGCTGACTAGCACACTTTTGCTTTGACAAAGGCATAAAGGCTCTGCCAAAGATGTAAAAGGTAATGGTTGCTCGAAGGCGATGAAAACACAAATTTTTTCCATAAGGCCTATTCCGCACGGAAATGTCAAAATACCATAGTTGAATTACTTGTTGTTAACAGTACTAGCCTTACCCAGCCCTCTTCAAGCAAAATTTCGAATTCTCTCAATCAGGGGGATGGATCATTCAAAATGTGATATGGGCTCCAATCTCAAATCACCAAGCGAACTCCCTTGTCTCCTCTTTCACTGAAGCTGAAGTCAGGCACAACCCATTCGTGTTAGGAGCCAATAAGGCCCCTGGTCCCAACGGCTTTTCGATAGAGTTTTTTAAAAAGTTCTAGAACATTCTCAAAGGTGACATCATGATGTGTTCCAAGATTTGTTTAGGAGTGAAATTATCAACAGGGCCGTTAATGAAACCCACATTGTGCTCATTCGGAAGACTTTAAAGCCCCTCAAAATCTTTAAATTTAGGCCAATTAGCCTCACCAAAAACTTATATAAGTTGATAGCAAAGGTTTTGGCA
Source organism: Trichosanthes truncata (assembly GCA_033996785.1). Taxonomy (NCBI): domain Eukaryota; kingdom Viridiplantae; phylum Streptophyta; class Magnoliopsida; order Cucurbitales; family Cucurbitaceae; genus Trichosanthes; species Trichosanthes truncata. The sequence goes on along the minus strand of JAWPNB010000004.1, from coordinate 35,465,375 downwards.
GAAAGATTGAAGCTGGTTCTTCCCTCCACCATCTTAAAGAACCAATCAGCCTTCATAAGGGGTAGAAAAATAATGGATGCCATCCTCTTGACGAATGAAATTGTGGACTTTTGGAGAATCTCTTGCACAAAGGGAGTCGTGATAAAGCTTGACATTGAAAAAGCTTTTGACAAGATTGAATGGGATTTCATAGATACAATCCTTGTTTTCAAAGGCTTCAACAACAAATGGGGATCTTGGATCAAAGCGTGCATTTCTTCGGCCAACTTCTCAATCCTAATTAACAGAAGGCTGATAAGTTCATTTTATATATATTTATTATATCTTGTGTTAGGTTGTTTTTAGTTAGTTTTCTTTTAGTTTTTGATTTCTAATTCTTGTATTTCTTTTATTTTTATAGGTGTTCAAAAGTTGTATTTTGAAGGTCATGTTTGAGGACTTTTTGGAGGACTTTCAGGTTGAAGTCTAAAAAAAAATAATAATAATAATAAAATAATAATAATAATAATTCTCGGGCGCCGAGGCCCAAACCGGCGCCTAGGCGCTGAAGACTGAAGCAGTTGGACAGAATGCCAGCGCCTAGGCGCTGTCCACGGCTCCTAGGCGCTACGTCGCGACCCTAACTTTAAATTGGGTCGATTTTTATCATTTGGGGGTCGAGTTTTAGATGATTTTTAGGGCAGAAAGGGGCGAAACACAGGGGCAAAGAGGGAGAACGACCAAGGAAGAAGAGATTGCTCAATCTTGGAGGTCTTTAGCAACCAAAAAGGAGTAGAGCTAAGCTTAATTTGTTCCTATTTTACTTCTCCCTTCTCTTTTGTTGTTTGTAAAGACCCAAATGATGACTTTTTCTGGTTTTGTGAAGTTTTACAATATGAACTAAGTCTTCTTTTCTAGGGCTTTGATGTAATCAAATACTTGAATCCTACTCTTTCTTAGTTAATGGTTGATGTCTCTATTTCATATATGGTTGTGAGATTGCTTTTGTACCTAAAGTATGTTTGGATTTGGCCACTATTTACATTATTCCTATGTCATGGTTTGAGGTTGAGAAATAAGAACCATTGATGAACTAAAGCATTTTCCTTAATTTACACTTGAGATAGAGATATCCTTGTGGGTTTTGTGGCAATTTTAGGTTCTACGGGCTTAGTATTTGATTTGTTTGAATTGTCATAGAGATATAGTCAATTTACACTTCAATGAATATCGTTATTGCTTGAGAAAGAATATCGAGTCTATAGGGTAGAGCTTGCCAACAATCTTGAAATAGAGGAAAACATTAGCTATTAATGAACAAAGAGTAGGAGGAAGTATTTGGTGAAATCATTGCTCTAGAGTTTTTACAAAATTGGTTTTATCCTCTGTTTTTGCTCTATAAATTGTTGAGTTTAATCACATTTTCTTTTTCATCAAGCAAGTTAAATTTCCATTCATCTTTGAAATTAGGTGCTTAGATAAAATTGAAGCTAAAGAATTTGGTAATTGGTAACTTTTAGTCCCTGTGGAGAACGAACTTTGATTTAAATCACTGTATTACTTGTAACGATTCGTGCGCTTGCGAATTCGACCAACAAAGGCCTCATGGTAAAATTTACGCTAAACGAGATTTTTGTCAAGGTGATCCATTGTCACCGTTTATTTTTGTTCTTCCCATGGACTATTTGAGCCACATTCTCAACAAGGTAACTGATAATTTCATTTATGAGGATTATTTAACCCTAAAACTAAGTTGTTCTTGCAATTTTTGCATGCTTTATTGATTGCCGAGCAAGCTAAAGATAGTGTTTATAAGATAAATTCATGCAAGCTTGTTGGAATATGATAAAAGAATGAATTAAGTGAAAAGATGCAAGAAAGTTGGCTTAAGTTGAGTTTTTGTGCAGAATTGAAGAAGTGAAGACATTGCAAATGGAAATGCAATTGCATTCCCTTGGGATGGCAAGGTGAAGAACAAGGAAGAAGAATGCAATTGCAATGAAAATTGCATTCTCTGGACTTATAAGTCAAGTACGGATTTCGCGGAAAATCACCAAGATTCACGTGATTTGCTCGATTTATGGAGAAATTCCAGCTTGAATATCACGCCCAAAATCTACCCAATAATCAAGGAGCCAAAGATGGAAGGAGGTTTTTTGCTGGGAGAAAATTCGAGTTCTTAGGATTTTATTTTCTGTTATTTTTCCCTTCGACAGCAGCAATAATTGAGTGCATTATTTTTTAGTTCTGTTTTGTTTTCGATTCTCTGTCGTTTAGTAATTCTTCCCTACAATTGAGTTCAATGAAATTCTGAATTTACTTCTACTCAGCAAGGAATTCGAGTTATGCACTTTAATTTTATGGGTTTTTCTATTTTGCTTCAACACAGCAGTAAGCCAATAATTCCTTTTCTATTTCTTTCTTTTGATTAACTCGCTATTTGGTTACTCCTAATTCCCAAAGTAAGATCTCTCCTCAACGAATGTTGAAGAGGTTAAGATTCAGTGATTTGAACGAATTTTGAATCGATCGCATTATGGGATTTTGGGTAGTATTTTGCTGTTGAGTCCGTTGAACTACTTTCTGGATTTTGTTTAAGTTCTAAATACTGTAGGTAGTGGGATGGAGAAGTGTTGTTAATTTTATATTCTTCAATTCCTTATTTACCCGTGGGTTTTCCTGTGGTAACAAAATTTGAATCCCAGTAGTATACTTTAGGAAATTTGATTTTCTTAATGGCCATTTTTACTTGGTGAATCAATTAGGTTTTCATTGAGATTACTTACCTCTTCCTTTTGTAAACTATGAAATTTTTAACAAATAATGTTTGGATTTTCATTTTCTCCACAATGAGCTAAATTTTCTTTAGGGGTTCAAGTTGGTGAATGCCCTAAGGAAAAATGTAAAGCTCTAAAGCATAAACAATCTAGTTAGCATGTAAACTTTGTTTGCTTTTGTTGAATTTAGATTTGGGTAAACCTAGCCAGCCAACTAGTGATTGCTCATCAAGCTTGAACTTAATATCGAAAGAGTTAAGGGAAAGCCGATGTCACAAAAGCAATGGAGGAAAAGGCTTAGAAATAAGTCCTGAACATCGACCCTAGACATAGGGCGAGACTCCAAAACCTGAGTTGTGAGCCAAGTATCTAAGTTAGATTAGCCATAGACATATAGGTTTAATCACTTAGTCTCCTAAAGATTTTGAATCAAAATTGAATAGGAGTTGAACTCGGTTTACTTAGTTCTCACATGTTAACTATGATTGCAATTGCAATTGAATCGCATTTTTCCAAAGGTGTTTGAATCACTTGAATCCCTATTTTATTTTTAACTCATTGAATTTTCATTCACTCTTGTTAAACAAACCAAACACTTATATTTTTGCGTTTTAGTTACCCCAATTGTGTTTTGCAAGCAATTTTGTGTCATTCTAAGTAAATTTTGTTAAACCCCGTTCCCTTGGGTACGATACTTTGGAATACTTCCAGTTTCTTTATTACTTCGATCACGTGCACTTGCGTGTTGTAGCGAAAAGCATAGCGATCAGTAACCAAACAAGGCCTTATAAAAGGTTTCTCATTTCTCTAGCACTCTTTGGATGTTTCCTTCTTACTTTTCTCATACGAAATTTTGCTCTTCTCTTCAGGGGAATTCCATCACTTAAAAAACCTTTATTGCCTCATCAAATCCTTTGAGTTTGCCTCGGGGCTCAAGATTAATCTGCAAAAGCCCACACTATCAGGGATCAACATCCAGGAAGGCCATCTACCGGAATTGGTAAATTTGTGGGGTTGCAATCACTCCCCTCTACCAATTTCCTACCTAGGAATGCTGTTGGGAGGAAATCCAACCACCCTCTCCTTTTGGTCTCATATTGTTGAGAGGATCCAAGCCAAACTTACAAACTAGAACCACAATTACATTTCCAAAGGTGGCCAAATCACGCTATCTAAAGTTGTATTTAGTATTCTCCTTGCTTACTTTCTATCTGTTTTCAAGGCACCAAGAGGCATCTAGAAGCAAATAGGCAAACTTATCAGAGACTTCATTTGGGACAGCTGTAACAGTGATAGAGGTTCTCACCTAGTCAAATGGGATCAAGTAACTAAATCTCTAAATTTTGGTGCCCTTGGAATTAGAAAAACAAGTCACTTCAACTTTGCTCTGCTTTGTAAATGGTTGTGGCACTTCTTACATAACCTAATGCCATATGGAGGCATATCATTACAGCTAAGTATTCGGTCTTTCCCTCTATCTTTGATAGGCTCCCAATACCCCTTAGATCAAAGAGTTCAAAAGCCCCTTGTTCCGCTATCTCAAACATGTGGCCTTTTTTCAACTCTAATAGAAGATGACACATTGGTAACGGACAAATAGTCTCCTTTTGGAACGATATATGGCATGGAGACTACCCCCTTAGGACGGCTTTTCCTACGTTTCACCACCTTAGCTCTTGTAAATATCTTACTATTAAAGAGACATGATCATTTTCCTCTAGATCTTGAAACTTCGAACTAAGAAGGCGGCTTATGGAGAGAGAATCTTTGGCATGGCAATCAATTGCAGCCCGTTTTGATATCCCCTCTCCATCAAAAGGTTTGGATCAGCTTCTCTAGATTCCAGATAAGAAAGGGACATTCTCCATCTCTACCACAAATTTGGCACTAGTAAATGATCTTGAGAATTTGTCTTCTAATACAAAGAAGAAAACGTCCACACAGCTCTTTGGAAATCACTCCTCCCTTAGAAATGAAAATTCTTTATTTGGACTTTATTAAGGCGCAACCTTAACACGGCCAACAAACTGCAAAAGAAGTTTCCTTCAATGGCATTGAGTCCCAATTGCTGTGTTCTGTGTGGGAAAAATTCTGAAATGCTGGACCATTTATTTCTGCATTGCAAAATTGCCTCATCTTTCTGGAACCTTTTGTTGGTATTAAGGGCGTTACAAAGACCTTTTCAGCAGAGGGTCGACGATGTTTGTTGTGAACTTATTTTCTTTGCCCCCTCTAAAGCCTCCCAAAGCAGCATTCTTCGATTCAACATCTTTGTGGCAGGCCTTTGGAACATTTGGTTGGAGAGAAACAAGAAGCTATTCACGAAAGATTATACTAAAGCGTTCACTTTGAAGGAAAATATAATCTTGGCGGCAACTGTTTGGTCCTCCAAAAGCTCCCTCTTTTTTGATTACCTAGTTTCTACTATAGCCTTAAATTGGCAAAACTTTCTATAGCTTTGGTGTATGTTTCTCTCATACGTACACGCTTAATAAAGTTTCTTTTATAAAAAAAAAAAAATCAAGACCTGACACTAGTACAAAATTGGGTTTTAATGACGGGTATTGTTCGTCATTAAAGGGAAACGATAACGGACATGTGTCCGTCATCATTTCGAGTGTCATTGTAGGCTACGATGACGGACACCCTTTAATGACGGTCTTTGCCCGTCATTAAAAAGTGTCTGTCATTATAGCCTATAATGACGGTCAACTTTTAATGTCGGTCAATGTATGACATTAAAAGTCAATGTCCGTCATTAAATGTGTGTCATTAAATGCCTGTTTTGAATGTTTTAATGACAGACAATGCCTGTCATCATTTGGTCAATAATTTAATAAAAAAAATTATTGGTTGCACACGTGGCTAACCAACAACATTTATCTTTCTCAACATATGCACAAAATAAAATATCAATAATAATAAAATATCAATAATATTATTAATTTTAAACAACAATTAACTCAATAAACAACTTTAATTAATAAAATATATAATATGAAATACAATAAGAAAATTAACAAATCATTTAACTAATAACATATAAATTAATTAAAAATATCAACTATATATCCTACTGAATGAAAATTTAAACAAAAGTATTTACATCAAATATACAAAATTAACAAATTCACAAGTATATACATATATCTTCCGACAAATTCTGCCCATTCTATTCGAACCTCATCAATTTCTTCTTGTTGATATATGCACTTCTCGTATATATGTTTGTACATAGTACCTGCACTCTACAAAATCCAAAAATCACTACTTTAAAAGCACCAAGAGACAAAAAAAAGACCCCTCAACAGACTGAAAGGCAGAAAAAAAATTTCTTTCTTTATTGCTAACTTAAATCTTCAAGATCGGCAAACCAAAAAAATGAAGATAAAACCATAAGCCCAAACACTTTAAAAGTGCTATAAGAAAGTTAAATTTAAAGTTCAAGATAACAAATTCAAAGAAATTGGTCAAGCCAGTAGTTCAATATAACTATTGAAAGTGATGCATTTCGAGCTCTTGTTCAACTTAATACGACAGATTTTACCACTCTTATTTGAATTTCCATCTTCAGATTTACATTGGGGAAAAAAAAAAGATTATACTGATATCATAATAAAATATGAATTAAACCTAAAAGCAGAAGAGGAAAATCTATGCTGCTTGAAGCCAAATTAATTGAAATCTATAGTTAGTGTCAGGGAGATTTTAGATTTACCAATTGATGCTAGAAACCTAAAATATTAAAAATCTGATAAAACATGGGGAAGTTTAATCCACAATACAACTCAGCCCATTTTTCAATATTGCCATTGCTAAAGAAAGCTACTAAAAAGCCATGGAGCTAAGGAAACAAAAGTCATATGACTGTGTCACGGGGTTAAAAATGGTGTAAGACCGACATTTAAGAATCAAAACAATGGGATAGGCAAAGATCTATATCAACAACCATTGACTCAAGAGAGAACCATAACCATTAGAGTTGATTATAAAATGTTTATACGGCCAAATATTTACTCAACTCAATCACAAAGATATCTCAACACGCAATGTCTTTTAAACATGCAAGTTCCTACTTTTCTATCATGCAAACAAACACACGATAATCACTCTCATATCATGCAAGTTCTACTTTTCAAACTTTCACATTTACTCAACTCAATCACACTGATATCTCAACAAGCAATGTCTTTTAAACATGCAAGTTCCTACTTTTCTATCATGCAAACAAACACACGATAATCACTCTCATATCATGCAAGTTCTACTTTTCAAGCTTTCACATTTACTCAACTCAATCACACTGATATCTCAACACTTTTCTTATCTAAAAGTAACTCTAACAACTCAACTCCTTTTAAATATAATCGAAAAATAAGTCAAAACAACATGCTTATTGTTTCTCATTTAAACAAATAACTATCAAGAATATACAAATAACTATCAATAACTTTTATTGATTTGAAACTCGCTGTGAAAAATGAACAATTCAAACACAAATAAACAACAATTCAAACACAAATAAACAACAATCCCAACCTCAAATTACAACCATTGAACAATTCAATGCAAACCCACATTCATATTTCCCACATTCCAAAGTTTCTAAAACTTCATAATAGATAAAAGAGGGTTGAAAATAAGCAAAATTTAAGCTTCAAAATGCTTGATAGAAACAATGCAAACCTGATAAAATTCAAGAATTGCAATAAGGGCATCAACAAGAGCAAGACCCACATGTACACCTAACAAGAGCGAGGGAAAACAAGACTCTTCAGATAGTTCAAAAGACAAAATACGTTGGAAAATCTAACTAAACAAAGGAATGATATTTTTTAAAAGGAAACCCCTTGAGATTATAGGGATTAAATTAGCATCAAACTTGAACCAAAGTGTTTTTGCCTACGATCTTGAGGTCATAAAGCAAAAAGAAAATGGAGGAAATAGCAGATCGAAAAGAAAATGGAGTTTAGAGGATGTACTTGGACAGAATCAAAGTGGTTCGCTTGATCATGTGCCCAAGCATCACAAACATCTACCACGACCAAAAACGAACAGCCCACGCCTAAGACATGCAAATTTAGATGTATTAACTAAAATTACTCTGAGATTGGAATTTGAATAAAATATATTTTCATCAAATTTTAAGGCCTCAATATTCAGTAATCGTTCAAACCCTACACTCTAAATTAACCACAAAAAGAGCAAACAATCAGTAACATACGCAAACATAGATAACAATATTATCAATTTCACAATCCTCTAGCTACAAAGTGCTACTGAAGAAATCAAACAGAGAACAAAACTGACCTGAGCAAATACAAATGGCCCCCATCTTGCATTTTCAGTGCATCATGCTCCATAACCCCTAGATCAGCTTTAACTTCTGGCACAAGATCAGTTTTGTTTATTACCTGTTAATAAAATACAACCATTTATAGAGATGCCTAAGTTTCAAATCTTGATAACAATAAAGTTAGAGGAAAAAAAAATAACACCTAAAAATTGATGAGCTAACAATTTCTAGAAAACTCTCATCCCTCACAAGTCACAATTAATCAAAAAAGAAGCAAGAAAGCAGTTAAGATTACATATCAAGAAGAAAAACAGCCACTCAATAGTAAAGGTTCACACCACTACTCCACTCTAGAATCATTGTTCACAACTGAACATTTATTATGGAACTTAAATTATTTAATGGAAGACTAAACTAATTTAGAGAAACCTCCGGTGCAAAAGAATTATGAGTCACTGTCGATTATGATTAATGCATGCAACACAATAAAATGAAAAATAACCCAATCATTCAGCCGTTAGGCTTTAACATTAGGGTAGTTACAATTTCTTTTACAAGGAGATTATTGATATGGAAAAAAAAAAAAAAACAAAGATACCCCATAAACAGAGGGTAATACAAGTGCATGTCAATGACCATTGAAATAAAAGAAAACCCTATATTCATTACCTCAACGAATAGAAACCCAACCCAAATTAAAAAAAAAAAAAAATATATATATATATATATATATATAAAAGAGGGCTATAATAAGTTCCGATAATAACTTCAGAATCGATAGTGAAAATAAACGAACATTATAATTGCAATCCATAAAACAACATAAAGATGTCAAAAAAGTACAATAAAGAAGCTTATTTTCACTTCTTGTTTTTTCTTCTCTTTTGCGTTCTTTACGATTCATTCACCAATGGAACTTATATTCACCCTAGTGTAACTTCAACCCAAAAATAGATCTAGAATCTAAAGAGAGTGGCAGGGACGAACTCACAACTCTAACAGAGGAGTAGGTGGTGATGGTGAACTTGTGGTCAATCTGGTAATCTCTATAAAGAAGATCTGCCAAAGAAAAAAGAAAAACACAACAAGATTTAAAGAAAAATCTACCAAAATGAAAGATTCGACACCATATTACAGAGCATAGGTTGCTTATTCGACGTCGTCGACTCCGATCACCATCACTGCCTTCTCTGTTGTCACCATCGAAACGATTATGCCGTCACTGCCGTTGGATTTCTTGAATATGTCTGGTGACGACATAATCTAGGTCCAAAAGAATGGAGATGATGTGGTTGTCATTAAAAGCCTAATTTGTGGTAGTGACAAAAAGGTTCAAAGATTGAAAATGTGAATTAATAGACAATATCAAAATGGAAATTCCTAGTCTCTTAGAAGCTCTGTCATCCAAATGCCATAACAATTCCAATGAGAAGAATGAAACAACAAACAAAAGCAAACTAGATTCAATAATCAAACAGAAGAAAATACATCCCAAATTGATATCTATCTTTGAAGTAATATCTATCTTTAGGATTCAAAAAATCAAGGCAAATATATATTATTCAAACTAATGCAAATAAATAAGTATAGTGGATTTAGGATTCAAAAAATCAAGGCATACATACATAATTTAAACTATCCCTCAGATTTCAATATCCAAATAAATGAACTTAGTGGATTTAAAATTTAGAAAATGAAGGCAAATATAGCAGCTTAACACAATTTAAAAAATCTAACTCACCTTCATCACCTTCATCATGACAGAGCAACAACTAAATAAACAAAAGAGAGTAACCCAATCTTAATGTTTTTCATTCACTAGCACAAATCTGAGACTTAATCCCATCAATTTTTACCTTCATCATTATTTGCATGTATATTCTTCCTCAAAATTAAACTTCATTAGGCACTCAAATTCTTCTAATTGTAGTATTTGATCACTTTCTCTTTTTAATCAGTACCCCCATTCTCTCTTTATGAGCAGAGAAAAGAAAAATCATTCACTACAGCAGATATACCTAACAAATAAAAGAATCAAGCAAAATTGAAAATGGATACAAAAGTTCAATCCATTTTTGTTCTCGATCTTTCTGTTATTATTAATCTCACTTCCTAAAAGGAAGATGCAATATATGAGCAATGGAAAGGATAATTTAAATAAGGAAAAATGTAGCTTGATATATAAATGACACCACCTTAGAAAATTCCCTCACTTTGTCACATCGTGAAATTGCAAACATAGAGAACTTCGTATCCCAAATACCTCAAATATCTGGTTACATTTCAACACAGAATAGCAGATTGACACACACACACACACAAAACATTCATCATTTCCAAATAAAAAATCTATCAAATTTATCCTAATAATGTAAATTTTCATGAGTCATGGAAAAAAATTAAAAAAAAAAATTAGAGAAACCCTAACCCAATTTCTTCTATCGTGATTGCTAGCAAGGTGAAACGAATACCATTGGTAGTTGTTGGCGAGGGATGGTCTGTTGGGAGAGAAGTTGATGATGGATAGATTTTAGATCTTGTTGGAGATTTTAGATCTAAAATCTAAACTTGTGTAGCCACGAAGATTTTGTTGTAGTCGCGCCACTCCTCCATACGATTTTAGATCTTGTAGGAGATCTTCGCAACTACAGAGACGGAGGAGAAAGCGGCACAATGTCACGATTGTGATGAGAACGACGATGCAACTACAAATCTTCGATTTCACAACTTTGAGAAGCGAGCCAATGCGATTAAGACAAAAGGAGCGGTAGAGAGCGATGACCAAGGGAGGAGTGGTAGAGAACGAGGACGACGAACGGAGCGGCAAAGAGTGAGAGAGGAGCGATGATAGGCTAGGTCAAGAGAGGCAATGGGTGATTGTTGTTTCACACAGACAAATCTTTGAAGCTAATTAAGGAGATGAGGGTTTTTTTTCTTTCTCAAAGATAACGAGGATGACCGACATCTTTGGTGCCCGTCATCAAATAGGTCAATTTCTTAAAATTACCACCTTTAGTCCGCGTTTTTCATCTATCCGTCATTGTAACCATCCGCAAAATTTTAAGCGTGTCATTAAAAGACTGATTTGTTGTAGTGTGATCATAAAATGTGATAAATATATTACATTTTGTTCACCTTTCAAGACTGAATATATACCTTAGTATATTTAATACTATCGAATATTAATATATGTAAGACTAAATCAGTTTTAATCATGGTATGAACTATATATTCCTTGTCTATATTAAGTCTAAACATAAAATTTATTTAATAAAATACATCAGTTGAGCTAAATTGGAGTCTGAAAATGGTTGAAAAATGTTGTTGGAAATGGCTGAAGAATAGCGTCAGAAACAGCCAGTAATTGGCATAAAAAAGGGCTAGAAAATAGGTAAAGAAAAATATAGCCAGAAACCATAAAACAATATAGAATAAAAATGGAGAAATAAATAGCAGACAAATTGAGCATAAATCTCAATAATGGAAAGTGATTCACTGCATAACAATGGTTTAATATTATTTTAATTTTAAAACAAAAATAAAAAAAGGAAAAGGAAAAAGTATTTCAAAATTTTGATTATATATTTAATTGCAATATTACTTATCATAATTGATTTATGTCTTATAGAAAATAGATAATTAGAATCAATGAGGAGAGAGAATCATAATTGAAAGGTAAAATTGTAAGAAACTATAACACATAAAAAATCCAGCAAATCTAAATGTGAAAATATTTAAAATGAAAGACAGGTATGAAAATTAGATTTTTTTTTTTTTTGAGCGTTATAAAAATTAGATTTCAAAACAACCTATTAGGCACAATTTCAGTAACAATTAAAATTCTAACATTTAATAAATGAATCAATTTAGACTCTCAAAATTTAGGTATATAAATTGATTTATTTCTTATATATATTTATTTTTTATTCTTAACTTTTTTTTTTTTTAGTTTTTGGAAGTTTTAACTTTTAAGGTTAATGATTGATCTCCCTTTGGTGTACATTGTTAGAACCTAAAATTGAACAAAAAGGAAAAAACAACAAGAAGAAAAAAGAATAAGATTTTTGGCATCTTAGGTTTTGAAGAGTGATAAGTGTCAAATCCAACAAATTATAGTCTAGTAACAAATAGGATTGAATCCAGAACGATTGGTTTAATTTATGTTTTGAGAATTAATAAAATTAATGTAAAAGCTAAGATATCATGAATAGGATGAAAATCGGCGAAAGATATAGTTTCAATAGTGATTCTAGGGATTGATTATTGATTCAAATATTTATTTTCTTAATTCTTTTCTAAATTAGTTATAGTTGTTGGAAAGCAATTAACAACCTACCCCTTTTTGTTCATTCGATATTCAAGAAACCTGCATTAATTATCTCCATTGTTAATAAACAACCTAGAGAAGTTCATAGAATTTAATTTATCTATAACATTAAAATTGAGTTAGACAACCCATTCTAGCAAGCAAATATCAAATGATTCCGTTAGATTAGATTACATTCTTGCATAACACAATAAAAAATCTACTGGTAGTCGATTATGTTATTTTGCTACTAAGTATTAGAATATTTAATTTGAACAATTAATAAGAATTCAAAATTCTAATTGACAAAATGCAATATGAATAATTGAACGTCAATATATAAATCAATAAAGACATAATATAATTAATCACAACAAATTTAGAAATAGGATGAAAAATAAAGAACTAGTAAAATCATGCATAATTTCTCTTCTTTTCCTCTTACTTCTCCTTCTCTTACTTAATTTTTACTCAAAAAATAATATCTTCTTTTTCTCTCCATGCTCACCCAATCATCTCTCTCTCCACCTTTCTCTATTACTTTAACTAGCTTTCTATCTCTCCTTTTTTGAAAAATTATTTAATAAAACTGCCACAACGTGGATGATTCTTAATAACTCTTGGATGTGAATTTGAAAATCTATATGTCCCTAATAACCATTAGATACAAATTTGAGTCACTTTAGCAATCTTTCTATCATCCATCCAAAAGTGAAAAACTTACCAATCAAATTGTGACCGCCTTCTCGAACAATTTCTCTTCTTTTTTCCCTTAAATTTTATTAAAAAGATAAATCTAGATTTGAGAAATTATTTGAGAGTTTTCTTTTTAGCCGTTAGGACAACATGTGACAAAGCAGATTCATAAAGCAACATAGCCACCATTGATGGCTAAGCTTGACGTGATTCACACAAGAACTTTTGTCACGTCCTTTGAGAGTTGAGCGTTGAAGTATATCATGGAGTAACAAAGTGTGGATTAAGAAAGTTGACTTCCAAAATGAAATTCCAAATGAAAAAAGAGGAATCTTTATTTGGTAAAGTTTCTATTTCTCCTTTCTTATTAGTTCTAAAAATATAAGTGTTGAGTAACTGTTTTTTTTTTTATTCTTTATTCTTTGTTTCTAAAGTATAAAAATTGTATACAAATTTTAGAAATTAAAAAAAATCTTATTTCTTGTTTTCATTTATAGTTTTTCGAAAACATAAATAAAATTATTATTTTCCATTTTTTACTTATAAAACGCATGCTAAGTATTAAAACATAAATATAACATAAACTTTTTTAATGTTTTACTGTGAAAAATCAATTTTCATGTAACAATTTAGTTTTTTTTTTTAATTTTTATTTAATTGTGAGATTACATGAAATAAGTTGCCAAACAAAAATCTGTTTCTTTTTTCAATAATAATTGTTATGGGTAAATTTGGACAACCAGGTCAAACCCAAGAGAATAGAAGACAAGCAGGCCATAACAGGTCAAACTCGAGGCCCAGGACGATATTGGGCTTAGGACAATGAAGAAAAAGGCCAAAAAACCAAAATCGGGCCGAGCCGACCCAGACCAGGTTGAGCTGCGCCGACTCAATCATGCCTTATGAGTGCTCCACGATTGCGTAGTCCGAGACTCCTCGAAGGCCCACTTCGATGCTAACCCTAATCCAATTTGTAAAGTGGAAGACTCCATGTCATCCTTATATAAATATTCCATTATAACTCTATTAGAGGTAACTCATTCTCAATCTTCACGCTCTACTAGCTTGCTACACTTTTTCCTCTTTAACTTAGGCATCAGAGTGGCTTTGGCAAACACCACACTGGTGTGTAGCATTTTCTTTGTTTTGCAGGCAACCTCTTTTCCCTCGTAATTACAAATTCATTGTTGGCTTCATGTGCAAATCAGGTACGTTTCCTTTACCCAAATTTTTCATCAACAACAATAATAATAAATGAGAAAAAATTAGTAAAATGGAAACAAGAAAATGGGAATAATACCATATAACCCTTAAAAAAAATTCTTAAAAAACAAAACCCTTCAAAACATTTTGTGGTCGTTTTAGCCATTCATTGATTTTGTAGATTGTCAATTATTTGATTCGTAAAATCTATAATTTTCTTCAAAAAGAAAAAAAAAATCACCTTTATTACTTGCTTAAAAAAGAAAAATTACTTTTATAATTTGCTTCTTTATTTGCTAACAAATTTTTAAAAATTTCCATTTTATCCATATCTAGGGTTGTCTCAAACAACATGAATTATCTTCAATCCTACCTCAACTTTTTTAATTTAAATCTTTTTTTTTTAAGTTTAACAATACGTGGAGTGCAGATTTGAACTTCTCATATTTGATCAAGGATATAATGTCATGTTAGTTCAATATAACATATTTGAAATGTAATTCGTTGCTTCTACTTTCTTGTTTAATTCAATAGAATTTATTTTTTCTTACTCTTTTTGTATTTAAATTGAAATAACATTTTGTTCAATATAATTTTTTTTTTATTAATGATATTTCTGAATATTGCATTAAAAAATTTAGAGAATTGTAATTTATATCATATAAAATTTGACAGAATAATCTTAAAATAAACATTTGAAATTAAATATATATCAACATAAAATCACTCCTAATTGAAATATTAGGCATATTTTTGTTAATATAACTAAATTTCAATAATCTAGCAATAATTTACTAAATATTGTTTTCTTTTTCAGGTTTAAAACTAAAATGTACCAAACACTAATTTACAACCAATCTTTTTAGTACAGTTGACCATGTTCAAGATAAAATTTGTAATTTGGAAAAAAGAGGTAACTTGAAAAACAGAAAGAGCTACACATCGGTATGGTGCTTGCCACACCGACTTTGATGCTTAAGTCGGAGAGAGTAAAAATATGGCAAGTTTTAGAGAGGAAAGTAGGAATCAATTGGAGTTATCCTCTTCTATTATAGTTGATCAAGGGTTTCGTCTTTCCTTTTAGTAGAGGGAAATCAAACTCTAGGGTTCTTGTTTCCTTTTAGGAGAGAGAATTAACCTAAAACCCTAACCAATTTAGCCCTTGGACTTTTGGGCCGAAGTGTTGGTTTGTATAACTTATTAGCTCAATGGTTAGCCAATCTTGGTCCTATTTCGTTAGTTTCAAAATTACCCATGACAGTAATGAAAATTACCCGACATTTCAAAATAGCACAAGGCTGAATTAAAAAACAAAAAGAAAATGGTAGAAGTTGTCGCATAATGGAGGAAAAATTATTCTCGGCTAGCTACATTGTGTAAAATTTTCAGCAACATTTGGTTATTAAGTTTAGTAAGTTTTGTTATATTCCTAAGTTTTACTTAATTTTAATAGTTGATTTATGTTAATTTTTTATGAGTTTAGATTTGATAAGTTTAATTAATTTTTGTGTTAGTTTAATGAATATAGATTAAACTTTCAAGCCACCAATTTTAAAGCTATGGATAAGTCGTGGATGTCAAAGAATCGGATGTCACCAAAATATAGTTTAGGAGTTGAGATGTTCATCGAAAATGGTCTACGACATTCAAATAGGTCAGATGCCATTTGTTGTCCATGTTTGAAATGTGTGAATGCAAAGTCTCAAAATCTGAATGTAGTAAGAGACCATTTATTCATTTATGGTATTGATGAAATCTATAAAACATGGATTTGGCATGGTGAATCACTACCGATTAAGAGAAACAATGAAAACGTCTCTAGTAGTGAAAAGGAGGAAGTTGAAGATGAAGATGTTGATGACACAATATGAATGTTTGAGGCTGCATATAGTTATTTTAATGACAAGTCCCCAATTTTTGACGAAGTACTAGATGATGCCCAGAAACCATTATACTCAAATTGTAAGATTTTTACTAAAATATCTGCATTGGTAAAATTATATAATTTGAAAGCAAAATTTGGATGGAGCGATAAAAGTTTCACTGAGTTATTAGCATTAGTTCGTGACATCTTACCAAGTCCTAATGAAATTCCGAGTTCTACGTATCAAGCAAAAAGATCTTATGTACTCTTGGAATGAAGTATGAAAAGATTCATGCATGTAGCAACGGTTGTTGTTTGTTTAGAAAAGAACTTTCAGATGCAGAAGTATGCCCCACTTGTGGAACATCAAAATGGAAGCTTCGTAAAAATTCGAAGGATGTGATGAAAAACATTTCAGCGGAAGTCATGTGGTATTTCTCTCCTATCCCAAGATTTGACCAAATGTTTCGCAGTAAAGAAATATCGAGTTTGTTGACTTGGCATGCCGAAAAACAAGTAATTGATGGCTACATACGACATCCTGCGGACACAATATTCTAATGTTTCAAGTTATTTAGATCATTGAGAATGTGGCAAGCTAAACACTCACTCCCACAATATCGCTCTAATATCATTTGGAAACTTGTAAAGGTAAATTTACATTGATTATATTCTTTATTTGAACTCTTTGGAAAGAAATCTTATATGTATAACTCAAGTATGTTGTTATTCAATTATTTTACATGTAGTGCCCCCGCCAATTGGGTTCTGTAGAGTGTGGATACTATGTGCAAAAGTATATACGGGAAATAGTGCACAACTCTAGTATCTCCATAAGTAACCTTGTACGTATTATTCCTTTATCTTTTAAGTGATTATAACTATATGATTTATTCTTATGTTATATGTATATTTATTTTTCTTTGTAATTTAACAGCAAAAGTGCATATAAACAAGAAGAAATTGACGAGATTCGAATAGAATGGTCTGATTTTGTTGGAAGATTTGTGTAGAGCTATTTGTGGATTCGTTGAGTAGAGATTTGATGTAAGTAGTAGATTTACTTTCTGTCTTGTTAGATGTAGAATGAAAATATTTGTTTATAAATATACTAGAAGTGTGTACATTTGGATCTTGTTGAATGTAGTTTGTGGCCGTAGTTTGAAGTTTCAAGTTTAGATGTATATATGCATTCTTCTGAAACTATGGATCTTGTTGGCTGTAGTTTGTGGAATGTAGTTTGTGGAGGGACGGGTGGTCCCATATATGTGTATAATATAGAAGTGAATTGCATTATTTCAGGTTATGATATAAAAGTGAATTACATATGCCTTATTTCAGGTTAGTTTTTGGTAGTTT
Source organism: Trichosanthes truncata (assembly GCA_033996785.1). Taxonomy (NCBI): domain Eukaryota; kingdom Viridiplantae; phylum Streptophyta; class Magnoliopsida; order Cucurbitales; family Cucurbitaceae; genus Trichosanthes; species Trichosanthes truncata. The sequence goes on along the minus strand of JAWPNB010000004.1, from coordinate 35,447,895 downwards.
TAGTAGAGGTCATGCCGAAATTTTCAGTTTTTGGTTTTTGTTAAGTTTTAGGAAAGATCAACTTTGGTTCCATTGTTTGTTGTGTAAATTGTATATATAAAGAAAGTTGTTGTTTAGATGTACATATCCATTCTTTCGAAATTGTTGTTGGATCTGGTTAAATGTAGTTTGTGGAGGGACGGGTGGTCCCATATATGTTTATAATATAGAAGTGAATTGCATTATTTTAGGTTAGTTTTTGGTTGTTTTAATTGTTCATGTCGAAATTTCCGCTAGGTTTGATTCAGTTTTGGTAAATGATGCTAAAGAATCTTCTTAGTGAATTAGGTATGTTAGTTTTATCTTAATGTATTAATGCATTATGATATAGAAGTGAATTAAATGTGCATTATTTCAGGTTAGTTTTTGGTAGTTTTAGTAGAGGTCATGCCGAAATTTTCACTTATTAGTTTCATTCAATTTTAATGAATGAATATTAAAGAACTTTCTTAAGCATTTTAACTTATTTTAGGTTAGTTTTGTTAAATCTTAGCAAATTAGATCAATAACCTCTTTTATAATCGATTTAGTTTTTGTGCATAGGTAATTGGTTTCATTCAATTTTTGTGCAAATTATAACCTCTTTGGAGTGAATAAGCTGATTATTGTGTTTGTAGTAAGTCATATCTTTGTTAAGTCACAACATACAAATAAAATTGTATTTTGTGTAGATGTTTGATGAAAGGATAAATATTGTTGGTTAGCCACCCGGGCAACCAACAATTTTTTTTTATTAAATTATTCACAAAATGATGACGGGCATTGCCTGTCATTAAATATTTCAAAATGGACATTTAATGACGGACATTTCATGACGCACATATAACATTTAATGACAGACATTTCATGACGGACCTTAAACATTTAATGACGGTTCTTGCCTGTCTTCAATGTATATTACATGACGGGCCTTCTCTGTCATTATCTATTGACCGACATGGAAAACTAAGCATGTTGTGACCTTTAATGACGGGCAATGCCCGTCATAATACAACAACCGTCATCGTAACATACAACACGCTACAGCTTTTAATGACGGGCAACGGGTTTTAATGTCATACATTGCCCGTCATTAAAAGAGACCGTCATTATAACCTCCAATGACGGTCGTTTTTAATGACGGGCAATGACCATCATTAAAAAGCGACCGTCATCGTAGGTTATAATGACACTCGAATTGATGACGGATACGCGCCCGTCATTAAAGCCCGATTTTGTAGTAGTGTTGGCTTGGTTTTTGAAAACATATGTAACAAATAGATATAACAAAATAATGAAACTCATAAGTGGAAGTAGTATTTACAGGCTTAATTTTCAAAAACCAAATGGTTATCAAATAGGGCATTAGTTTTCTTATTGAAACACATCATCTAGAGTAAATGTAATGACCCTAAAACCAGGATAGGTTATACACGAAATAACAGCTAAGTAATGCCACCTATGCTCGAAATTTCAGCAGCATAACGACGTAGCTAGAAGGAAACCAAAGTTTTTTTTTTTAAATCTGTAAGAGACAGAAAAATACTTCTATGATCCAGAAGAACCACTCAACATCTGCCAGACTACGAAATGTTGGGATTTATGTCCTAAAGCCTCGTAGTTAATAATTTATTTAATAATTAATAATAATTTTGATTATTTTATTTGTAATATAATATTATCCATTATATGAAAAATCCAAGGTTACTAGTATAATCTTGAACAGTATGTGGTTGACATACAGGAGGATCATGTTCAAGAAATAACCTAAATGGTCATAGTATATGGATAAGGTTGAGTGTCTTATCTTTGTAACACTATTGATACAGCCCACTTTGTAATAGTTACAAATGATTTGATCTAAATCGTTCATGTGGAGACATGTGAGTAGGGGCATCTTATACAATGAGTTTGTATAAGACTAGACCATGAAATATTTAATTTCTCTTTATAAATCCGTTAATTGAGAAGATTAATATTTCATTAAGATGATCATATGCGATTCGATCTTAATCCTGAGTGAGTTATGAACTCCTGCCTATGAGGGTTTGTCCTTTGATTTGCATGGGTGAGAGTGACTTTTGTAGCTAATTCAGTAAATCTACCATTTTGGAGACTTGACCAAATAGGGAGCTGGGAATATAATCTTACAAGATGGAATTCACTCCTTCTCATATAGGGTAAGTAGATGAATAGTTCCCTTAAGTGCTAATTTCTAGACTTGAACAATGGGGTCCCATTCGTTCACTAGCCCGAGAGGGACTTAGTTTTTAGTTGGATCATAAACAAATTATTCATTAAATGATCAGTGGTACTTAAGGTGCAAGATATAATTACAGGGTAAAACGGACTTTTGACCCAGCTGTAATTATGAACAACTCGTGAAGGATCGACTTGCATGTAGTAGTTATATCCATGGACATAACTTGTCTTATAGTGCATAAGAATGCAACTCTAGTTTCTATAGTAGAGTGACTCTAGAGTTAATGAATGAAAATTGATTAATTAAAGAGTTTAATTAATTAATATTTTATCATTGGAGCTTATAATCTGTAGGTCCATAAGGTCCCCTTGCTAGCTCATATGAACAAATAGGAATCAATTTCGTTGAGAGAAAATTTTGAAATGTTCAAATTAAAATTTAATATATTTGATATATTAAATAAAGGAAAACATATTTAATGTATACGATACATTAAATATCAAAAAAAAATTATTAATGTATTAAGATACATTAAAGAAAAGATATTTATTGAATTTGAATTAGATTCAAATAAGGAAATAGAAGTGAGAATTTGGAAAAGTTTGAATAAGATTTAAATTGGTTAGATAAATATATTTTAACATATTAGATATTAAAATATATTATTTAATTATTTTCCCTAGGCCACTATAAGTAAGATCCTAGAGATGAACCATTATGTGTATTCTTCATAAGAGACGCATCTCCTCTACAGAGAGTTCTAGAATTCTCTCTGAACTTCTCATCTCTTATTTTCTTTCAAGAGGCTCACTAGTGGGGACGTTTGTTGTTCTCCAAAAGTAAGTGTAAGTGCACGCTGTCCAAACAAGTAATATATGGAAGTATTCCAAGTATCAAACCCAAAGGAACAGTTAACAAAGAGCTTTTCAATTAACAACACAAATACTTTCAAGTTGCAATCGAAGGTAACCAAGTAAATAAGATGTTTTTGGGGGTTTTGTGCAATAAAAATAAAGGAACTAAAAAAAAGATAAGAAAACAATAATAAGAAGCAGGGGGATCAAATATGTTTCAACCTTGAGGAAATGTGCCAACCATGCGCCTGCAAACTTGCTTAACTAGGTCCGACTATTTCAGAGATCCTGCCTCTTGCTTCCGCATACTGTCTCTTTCGAGTTATGTGCGATTCAGATAAATTGCTACTGAAATGCGCCCGCAACCTACCCTAACCCACACTTACCACCATGAATCCAGTTCGACACCTATTCAACCCTTTTCTAAGTACCTTTAGGAGACTAAGCAATTAAACACATATGTCTATGGTTAATTTTAACTTTGATTAATAAGGAACACAACTCAATGATTCTAAAGGTTTTTGTCCTATGTCTAGGTACAAAAAGCAAAGTTCTATGTCTAGACTCTTCTTCTAGATTGCTTTTATGAAAATGTGTGCTCGATCCAACCTTTTTAGTATTAAATCTCACACAAACTATGTTAACTCAAATGATCAGTTTAAGCTAACAATGAAACTTGAACTCAATAAAAGCAAACGGTGCTAAATGTTAAGCAAAATTACTGGAATCACATGGTGGGGCTTATCTCCTTTTTAGGGTATCCACGTCATTGAATCCCCTCCAAAGAGTTTAGCTACTCATTGCAAAGAAAACTAAAGTGCATAAAATAAAGAAGAAATGAGAATAAGAAATAACACACTTCATTGAAAATAATGAAATTGAATACACTTTGAAGTATGAAAACAAAGGAATAACTAAATGAAATGAAATTAAAAAGAACTACTACTTGAATTCAAAGGAAAAAAAACAGAAACTTACAAAGCTAGAAAATAAAGATAAAATAGCAAGTACAACTCCTAAAGACTTATATAGAACTGAATAGAAAAACTAATAATAAAAAGAACCCTAAGATATTCTTCCTTTCTAACTTGTTCTACCTTTTTCAAGGAGAATCAAGTACTTACTCCTCCTTCTTTTGAAGTTGAAGTCCGAATGGAATATGAACAGAACTTAGGGGAGACTCGGAGTGGCATCTAACTTTAAAGAAAATAACATAATTTAGGGATGAAGAGAATTCCCAACTCCAAGCTCTCTTGAAATTAAAGATTGAGCTGCCTTTTATAGACTTCAAGGTCTAGGGTTTGCTACCAAGATCAATGTAGAGAGGCTTGGCCGATCATATCCCTTGATCCTTGAAGATTTGATTGAGAATAATTGATTTTATCTTCAAATCTCACGAATTTGGGAAAATTTGCCAAAAAGGTCCAGATACGGCCGCATAGTGAGCACAATTATGCTGTTGTCGAAATGGCCTAAATGCAGCCGCATAGTTAGGCGCATTTTAAGTTCTTTTCACAACATTTGGAATTTGACTTCTGCTCTCAATTGCTGGCACATCCTGGTTGCTGAGATTTATGCCCTAAAACCTCGTAATTAATTAATTATTTAACAATTAATAATAATTTTGATTATTTTATTTGCAATATAATATTATCCCTTATATGAAAAATCCAAGGTTATTAGTGTAATCTTGAATAGTATGTGGTTGACACACAGGAGGATCGTGTTCAAGAAATAACCTAAAGAGTCATAGTATATGCATAAGGTTCGGTGCCTTATCGTAGTAACACTATTGATACGGCCCACTTTGTAATAGTTACAAATGATTTGATCCAAATCATTCATGTGGAGACATGTGAGTGGGGGTATCTTATACAATGAGTTTGTATAAGACTGGACCACGAAATATTTAATCTCTCTTTATAAATTCGTTAATTGAGAAGATTAATATTTCATCAGGATGCTCATATGCGACTCGATCTTAATCCTGAGTGAGTTATGAACTCCTGCCTGTGAGAGATTGTCCTTGGATTTGCATGAGTGGCTTTTATAGCCGATTCAATATGCCTACCATTTTGGGGACTTGACCAAATAGGGGATTGGGAACATAATCTCACAAGATGGAATTCACTCCTTCCCATATAGGGTAAGTAGATGAGTAGTTCCCTTAAGTGTTGATTTCGAGACTTGAACAATGGGGCCACACCCTCTCACAGGCCCGAAAGGGACTTAGTTTATAATTATATTATAAATAGATTGTTCATTAGAGAATCAGTGGTACTTAAGGTGCAAGATGTAATTATAGGGGTAAAACGGACTTTTGACCCAGCTGTAATTACGAACAACTCGTGAAGGATCGACTTGCATGTAATGATTATATCTATGGACACAACTTGTCCTACAGTGCATAAGAGTACAACTCTAGGTCTATGGTGGAGTGACCCTAGAGTTAATAAATGAAAATTGATTAATTAAAGAGTTTAATTAATTAATTTTGTATCATTGGAGCTTATAATCTGTAGGTCCATAAGGTCCCCTTGCTAGGTCATAGTAACACTAAAAGATCAATTTAGTTGAAAGAAAAATTTAAAATATTCAAATTAATATTTAATTTGAAGTGTTCAAATTAATATTTAATATATTAGATATATTAAATATAAAAGAGGAAAATATATTTATTGTATTTGATACATTAAATATTAAAATAATTAATGTATATTAGATACATTAAAGAAAAGATATTTATTAAATTTGAATTGGATTCAAATTAAGAAATAAATGTCGTGGGAGAATTTTAAAATGTTTGAATACAATTCAAATTGGTTTGATAAATATATTTTAATATATTAGATATTAAAATATGTTATTTAATTATCTTCCCTAGACTTCTATAAATAGGACTCTAGGGGTGAGCCATTGGGTATTCTTAATACAACACACATCTTCTCAATAGAGAGAATTGAGAATTCTTTCTAGACCTCTTCCTCTTTAATCCCTTATGGATTTTCTTTCAAGAGGCTCCCACAAGCCTTGGTCCTGTGTTCGAGTCATAGTCAGGAAGACTTTGTAGAAGAGATAAAGACCCACCAAAATATTCTCTATATTTATCTTAAAAGTAATTTTTCTTAATTCATATCATTTTTAGTTTAATTTTAAATAAAATCAAAGACGATCCAATGCTTCCGCTGCGGGATGAAGAGTTCATTCCTATCACTAGTCGCATATCTCTTGAATCATCTTTCTTTGCCTCAATTGCGGTAAGAATGTGGGCACATTACGGTCCTTTTTCAGCCTCTACACAAAACCAACAAAAATTAACACTTTCTTAACAAAAATGACTCTAAATACACTTAAAAACTTATTTTTACAAAATCAAGACTTCAAACACATGCACAACTTGTTTTTACTTAAATTTACTTTAAATGACATGAATTATAACATTAAACACTCGCTTTCTAAGCAAATAGCTTAGTTTTTAGAGTCAAATAACACTCATAAATGAACGTTATCACTCTCACAAGCCTAGATCCTGTGTTTGAGTCATAGCAAGTAGACTTTATGGAATTGGAGTTTCAACCTTGTTGGAGTTGGAGCGAGAAGATTAAAGACCCGCTAGAAATATCTCCATATTTAAGTCAAGATATGTTTTGCTTAACCTAAATTATTTTTCATTTAATTATAAAATAAAATCAAAGTCGATTCAAATACTTCCACTATGGATTTAATTCGATTATTCCCTTCATGAAAAACATGTTGAGTTCAACCAATAAACACGAGTACATGGCATCCTACCGAAACAGAAAACATAAGAAATTTCGGATTTACAAGCCAACCACATGACACAAAACAAAGACACAACACTAAACACTAAACACAGGGAAAGAAACTTCTAGTGGTGTCTCCATAGCCTCATAAAGTCATCGCCTCCGTCACCCGCCTCGTGGTTGTGCACCATCTGCAAAGACACAAAACAAAGTAGCATGAGTGAGTATAAACATACCCAGTAAGCAGCCCACTTCAAGACTAAGGTTCATAACACAAAAATGAACGATCCCAATCTAACTCGCCCAGCCTTTCCTTAGTTCTCAGTGAACACAACACCTGACTAAAACACTACTCATCACACCCATTCTCACGTTAACAATGAGTCGTGCATCCTATGTGCGAGGCATCATTTTTCCCTAAGCAAACACATCAAAATGAAGGAACGCAACCCTCATGCCCAATACAGTGGAGATTCGCCCCTAAGTTAGCACAACGTAATGAAAGAAAACAACCTTCTCGCTTGATACAATGGGGATTCGCCCCTAAGCTAGCATAGCATAATGAAGGAAAGCAACCTTCACGCTCAATATAGTTGAGATTCGCCCCTAAGCTAGCACAACATAATGAAGGAAATCAACCCTCATACCCAATACAGTGGGGATTCACCCTTAAGCTAGCAAAGCATAATGAAGGAAAGTAGCCTTCTTGCTTGATACAATGGGGATTCGTCCTTAAGCTAGCATAGTGTAATAAAGGAAAACTAGCATTCACACTCGATACAGTTGGGATTTGCCTCTAAGCTAGCACAACATAATGAAGGAAAGCAACCCTCAAACCCGATATAGTGGAGATTCGCCCCTAAGCTAGCATAGTGTAATGAAGGAAAGCAACCATCTTGCTTGATACAGTGGGGATTCGCCCCTAAGCTAACATAGCATAATGAAGGAAAGCAACCTTCTCGCTTGATACAGTGGGGATTCGCTCCTAAGCTAGCATAGCGTAATGAAGGAAAACACCCTTCCCACTCGATACAATGGGGATTCGCTCCTAAGCTAGTACAACATAATGAAGGAAGCATGCTCATATGTGGGAAGGGTAAGTGATGCTAGCCTAATGGACCTAAGTCATTCCCTAACGCTATCAGAGTTCTCAAGACCATACATCCCTATTTTCCAACAACACACAAGATCAAGACAATTAGGGCCTTACGATTAGGTTCATCAACCACCTAAATGATTCTCAGGGCTACATATCAACAAGCAACAACGATCGCAGGAGCGTGACCCTTTTTCCACTAACCACAAATCATGAACCTCGAGCATAGACTCATGCGCAAGCTCGACAACACTTTTAAACCTAAATCTCACTTAACTTCAGCCCCTATGCACGCTGGTGGCATATAGCCCTCAAACCATACAACTCAAACTTCAACTCCCTAAGCATGCTAGGAACCATAATGGTCTTTATGCCCCTGTTTACATCCAAGCCGAACTAAAACATTTTAAACACCACAAGACGTTCCAAACCATTCTAAACTCAGGAAACATGAACAATGGCCCTAAACATTGTATATATATTTCTAAGGTATTCTAAATTACCAACAAGCCAAATCCAAAGTCAAGCATCTTGCACACAATAACCTCATCCAACAACTCAAGAAAACTAAACCTTGGCCAACCATAACAAGCAACAACAATTGCAGGAGCGTGACCCTTTTTCCACTAACCACAAATCACGAACCTCGAGCATAGACTCGTGCATAAGCTCGACAACACTCTTAAGCCTGAACCTTGCTTAACCGCAACCCCTATGCACACTGGTGGCATATAGCCCTCAAACCATACAACTCAAACTTTAACTCCTTAAGCATGCTAGGAACCATAATGGTCCTTATACCTCTGTTTACATCCACGCCCAACTAAAACATATTAAACACCATAAGACGTTCCAAATCATTCTAAACTTAGGAAACATGAACAATGGCCCTGAACATTGTATATATATTTCTAAGGTGTTCTAAACTGCCAACTAGCCAAATCCAACAAGTCATGCATCCTGCACACAGTAACCTCATCCAACAACTTAAGAAAACTAAATCTTGGCCAATCATTTAAGTGTTTCAGGCATACTACACTCAGTCAAAAACCCAAACATCTCAAGCAGACACTGCTTAGCCACACAGTCCAATAGCTCAACATTCTGAATTCCACAGCTAACCAAATAATCCCAGAAAATCCAAACATTTATGTTCATTCAGGTTAAATCAACTACTCATACATTCATACTTAAAGAGAAACACAAACATAGCTACACGCGCGTTCCAAAACTCAACTCCACAACCAAGCTCTAACAAGCTATTTCGAAATGATTATTTATAGAAACATGATACGCGGTCGACCCCTCTTGACACCATACCAAGAATCAAGAATATTGCAACCCAAACCAAAAAATTGTCAAACCCCTTTAAAACACCATGCTAAAGTATAATAAAGTAAGTCTTCTACTTGAGAAATGTACTAAGCATATCATCCAGTAACCAACATGCTCAAGCACTTACTTAAAAGGAACACTCATAATCACACAATCATACATGCGTTACAAAGTCCATGAACCCCATATCCAAAGCGTTAGGGAGTTATCCAACTAGGCTACTTACCTTGGCTATGAATCCAAGAACAAGGAACTTTCAACTCCTACTAAAGAGATCATGTGCAACCTATAATAATTTTTAAAGCGACCATTACTTGAAATTCACGACATTGAGCTTAAATTTTAAAGATCAACTAGGACTTTAGCTTAATGAATTAACTTACCCCAAAGGTGTTGAAGGGAACACCCAATCGATCTTGTATCCAATAACAAATCTCAACACCTAATCAAACAAACCAAAACTACACATTGAACAAAACTCCAAAATTAGACTTTTATTAGCTTTTCGCCAAATGTTCGAATGGGTTAAGAACATTTATAACCTTCAATCCTTACCCAACACAGAACCAAAAAGCTTGTTGGTTTGATGTCGAAGTAGCCTCGAGTCAATAATCTAACCTCCAAACACATCGATGATCTAAAATTACGTCTGAAACATTATGGGTTAACCTCCAAATACAACAACCAACCTGGAATTGATCTAACATAAACAAACCTGTCCTCTAATCGAACCGAAAATTTTCAAACTGATGCCCAATGGTCGAAACACGTCACTGCTTGAGGCTGTAACACCCATGCCGAACGACCAACAACCACCTCGAAACCCGCTCCCTACCCACACTGGACGGATAGCCCATGCCACACAATGTTGTTACTGTTGCTCGTAATCAGAGGACCAAATGCCCACGTCGCCTGACGCTAGAACCGAAAGGAGGAGACGACTAGAAACAACCCATGACCCACCGAGACTCGTTCGAACGGCGGCAACACGACGACAAGCAATTAGTTGGTTTGTGAAGGCAACAACTAGGAGTTGGCTGCACGCAGAAGAGAGATGGAGAAGAAGAAGAATAAGAGAGGGAAAAGGCTCCATAAAACAAAAATTTCTTTCATCTTTTTTTTAAAAAAAACAAACTCCAATAATGCCTTCATACCAAATTTTTCATTCCATTCATACCAAATTTTTCATTCCATTTTTTCCCTTTGAAACTCTCCAAACTTCAATTTAACCCAAAATAAAATACAATTAACTCTTATGAACTTATTTAATCCAAAATAAAATTCTCAAATAATTCCAATGCGCCCCAAAGAACATAACTGACCCTAAAAAATACTTATATGAGAATTATTCGAACCTAACTCCAAAAATTTGGAATAACTAAAAACTTGTAAATAATCCTAATGTTACAAGGCTCAATCAAACACAACAATTACAGATCATGCATCATGAATAGCAATCAAGCATATACAGTGACCAAAGCGTCAATTCAATATAAGAAATATGTTCATAAATTGAAAACAGTAATCAAAGAATACTTGCAATTATAAGAAAACTACATTAACGTTCGAGCCTCACAACATTGCAATTGGTTACAACCGACCTCTGAATAGAAAACGTGAGGTTTAGACAAGCATCATGATAGTATATCTCCTGTTAAACATGGTTTGATGTGCTACACTAAAAGTGTAAAAGTAGAAGAAGAAAAGCTCTAAAAAACTCCCTCTAAAAGTCTAAGCAAAGGAGGCCAAAAAAAAGTCACAACCCTAAAGTAAAATTCTCTATAAATAAAACTGGGACAACGTTGAGACGCCAAGGGTGGCGTCGAGATGTTGCCCTTGCAATTAAGGAAAGAATAATCGCTAGTTCATGTGGCGTTGAGGGGCGTTGAGCATGGCGTCGAGATGCTACTAGCATCGAGCAAGGCCCTCAAAATAAATCCACATTCGAGAACAAGCTGCAAAAGCCCTCGAGACAAATTCACATTCTAGAACAAACTGCAAAGCCCTCAAAATAAATCCACATTAGAGAACAAGCTGCAAAAGCCCTCAAGACAAATTCACATTTGAGAACAAGCTACAAAGCCCTCGAAACAAATCCATATTCGAGGACAAGCTGAGAAACCCTCGAGACAAATCCACATTCGAGAACAAGTTGCAAAGCCCTTGAGACAAATGTATATTTGAGAGAAATAATCAGAGGAACAAATTAGAGATTGTACTCTACTACATTCAAATAAATACAAATATAAATCTATTTACACGTGTCTCATTCCATTCTATTTTGAAATTACATGTGAACATATACAATAATAATAGAAATACAAATAAAATTTTAAAAATTTCAAAAGAAATATATTATATTATTTTATTTTATTTTAAAAAAAAAACTTATATTATATAGAAAACAATTTTATTATATTAAAATTAGTGAGATTAAAAACACTAAATCATAATATGAATAGGAAAAAAATTATTGAAGCTAATTAATTATAAAAGAATCATATTACAAATATAAATAATAATTTCATTTAATTAATCTTCAAACAATTTTAAATAGAATTTGTCCCAACAATTTTAAAAGTTAGAATTTTATCCTTATGGTTTGATAAAACCTCATAAATAGTTCATATGGTTTGATAAAATCTTCATAAATAGTCCCTAGATTTTATCAAACTATAAGGACTAAGTCTAACATTTAAAATCATAAGCATTAAATTCTAACTTTCTCACAACCATAGAGACTAAATTTATAATTTAACCTATATATATACACACGTGCATTGCACGTAGTAATAAACTAGTATATATAAAAGCTAATAATTGAGCAACCTGTTTGTTATACTTTTATATATATTTGTATTTTCGTAACGTTTAAATCATATTTTTATAATTGTGTTTTTAAACCTTTAGTTTGACTCCCTGACTTTTGTACAAAAAGACATTTTAGCCATTACTAGTTAATTTCTTTGATGAGTTATTCAACAGAGACTTCACGTAGCTACATTTTTTTTCCTTTACTTGATATATAAAGACGATTGAATGAACAAATATTTCATGTCATACCTAATAGAGGGGTTGGTTTTCAAATGAATTTGGATTCTTGTTAAAATCATTAATGAAAATTTAACAATGTTTCAAAAAAAAAAAAATTTCTATGATAAAATGAAGAGTGCAAATATCTTTCGAGTAATAACATGTGGGGTGGAGAGATTTGAACCTCTAACCTCAAACCAATCGATATCGATTTTGGGTGATTTTGGTCAAACCATGTGTAGCATATTTTAGTAAATTGATATAGGTGAGATATACTTCTTTTGAGTTCAACAACGTGGGGGGGAGGGAGATGGGATTTGAACCTCTAACCTCTTCGTTGAAAATATATGTCTTAACCAATTGAGTTATATTTAAGTTGACTCTAACTAACTTGTCTCTACTCTAGGCTAAGTCTCTTGGCTCGACCTTGCCTCTACACTAGGCCAAGGTCCTTTAAATACATGAGTGAGCAATGTGTGTTCCCGAGAGCAAGTCAAAGTTGCAAGTGATGAGTTGAGAATACTTAGTTGAGACGAAGTCGACGATGGGCAAAAGGATGCTCACGTGTGCAACCAGTTTGGATTGATGTTCAAGACAAGTCATGAAGCAAAGAAAAAAGAAACTTGGTTGAAGATGAAGAACCTTGCCTAAGGTTCGACGAAGCAAAAAAGACTCGCAAAAAAAGAATGTTATTAGTTTAGAGTTAGCATCATCGTGGTAAGATTACGGTGCTGCACGATTGGAAAAAGTATGAATGTGACATCTGGTATCAAAGATGTAGTTGAATGATTAGTAATTGAGTGTTTAGATATTTTGCATGTCACTTGACATTTGGATATTTTATGATTGAGGTTCAAATGAAACACTTGGGCTCTCACTAACAACCGGAGGTTTTATTGATACAAACTATAATACTAACTTAGATAAAATATCTCTGACTTGAAGATGAAAAATCATACATATTTTTTAAAGGTTGATATGTGGCTCTACTAATTATCTCAATTAACAAATTTATCAATTCCACACATTACGTATACTCATGCTTATGAACCACACATATACCACATAATGAAGTTTAAAAATTATAACATTATGAATCAAATACAAGCTTTTTACACATAAACAATTATCTATAACTCATTCCCTAACACAATTTGAGACAAATTAGCACACAAACATAATAATATATGTTGTTTAATCGATAAGTTTGAATTATAGTTTAGATATTTTACCAAAATCTCTCAAATTCCATATATAATATATTAAAAAGCAAGAGTTTCTCAAAAATATTTTTAGACTAAAATACCCTTTTAAATTTTAGTTTATTACATTAATCAAATCATTCTAATCCGATTTGAAAATTTGAATCAAAATGAATATATGTTTTAATTTCAAATTGATGAATTTGAATCAATAGTTTTAATTTGATAAGCAATTTGATTCAAAATCAAATCAAATTTACTTCTATGAATTGTATCCGATTATCATTCACAATTCTTATACTCAATTCTTCAGCTATGTTTTTTTCATTTCGTTCTTATAGGTTTTTTTTTTTTTTTAAAATTGGAGTTCTTCCTCAGGTACGTTTTCTTCATTTAGTTCTTATAGTTCTTTTTTTCTTTGATTTTTTGAAATTGAAAAGTTCTTATATTTCTTCTTTCTTTTTTTGAAACTAGAGTTCTTATAGTTCTTCTTCTTTTTTAATTTTTTTTATTTTTAACTGAAGTTCTTATATATATATATGTATGTATATATTTTTGAAACTAAAGTTCTTATAGCTCTTTTTTTTTTTAATTGAAGTTCATATATATATATATATATATATATATATATATATATATTGAAATTGGAGTTCTTATAGTTTTTATTAGTTCTTATATACACACAATTATAATTCTTATGCTATTGAATTGCAATTGCCCAAAAATCTGAACTAGCTGGCTAAATGCTAATTCTGTTTCTTTTTTTTTTTTTTTTGTTACAATTACGTCTTTATATATATATACACTATTCTTCACACATTCAAATTATTTTAACTTCTTTTGCATCCAATTATCTTCTTTTTTTTTTCATATGATGTTTTAGTTTTTAGTAATAACTATTTTTTTCAGGTTTAAAAGTAGTCATCTCCAATTTTTAATCAGGATCATCTCCAATTTTTCATCAGATAATGTATCTTTCCTCTTTTTTTTATTTGTTATATCTTTTTGTATCTAAATATTTTAATTTAAAAAATTAAAAAAATATACATCTATAATATAATATAATAATATTAGTAATACTATAATCTATAATCTATAATTTTATAATATATTTAAAAGCGATGGAACATTTTTAGATCACAATACTATTTTAAATTTTAGTTAATTAGTTAATTACATTAATCAAATCATCCAAGTCTGATTGCATAATTTGACTCAAAATGAATATTTGATTAATTTCAAATCGGATTACTTTAATCAAATCATCTTAATCCAATTTGATAATTTGATTCAAAATGAATATTTGATTTAATTTCAAATTGATTAATTAATTAATTATTTATATAAATATATGTAATGTATATCTATAATCTATAATCTACAATATATTGAAAAGCAAGAATTTCTAAAAAATATTTTTAGACCAAAATCAGAGTTCTGAAAAACATTTTTAGACCAAAATACTTCTTTAAATTTTACTTAATTATATCAATCAAATTATCATAATCCGATTTAATTTCAAATTTGATTAAAATAGAATTTAAATTCAATTTTTTTCTTTCATACTTTTTTATTAAAAATTCAAAAATAATTTGAATTAATTGTTATTTTTAAATTGATATTTGATAGCATATCTAATTGGATTGAATTAGTTATTTTTTCTTTCACGTTTTTTTATTCAAAAATAATTTGAATTAATTCTTACTCTTTTGATCAGATATCTAATTAGAATTTGAATTAATTTTTTTTACGTTTTTTATTCAAAATTCAAAAATAATTTGAATTAATTATTATTCTTAATTTGATATTTGATAGCATATCTAATTGGATTAAATTAGTTATTTTCTCTTTCACGTGTGTTTATTCAAAAATAATTTGAATCAATTTCTACTCATTAGATATGATATCTAATTTGATTGAATTATTTATTGTTCTTTCACATCTTTTTATTAAAAAACAATTTGAATCAATTCCTATCCCACTCTTTTAATGAGATATATAATTTAATTGAACTAACTCTTTTTTCTTTCACGATTTTTTAATTCAAATTTTGAAAATAATTTTAATTAATTTGTATTCTTATTGTGATAAGATATCTAATTTGATTCAAATATAAATCAAATTAGAATTTGAATCTAAATTTTTTCTATAAATTTCACAGTCCTCCAAAATTTTTTCCAAATCTAAAATAGTCAACTCCTCCTATTTTTCATCATGTTACGTTGTTGATGTTCTTTTTTCTAAATCTAAAACATCTATCTCCTCCAATTTTTGATCAAGTATCTCTTTTTTATACATTTAAATTAACCCACGTTTTTTTGTTTTCTTTCATGTTTTTTTAACACAAAATTATGTTAGTTGATACTACTCATGTTGTGTTGTTGATTTTTTTTTTCAGATCTAAAATATTCATCTCTCCTCCAACTTTTAATAAGGTATCTCTTTCTTTTCTTTTTTTTTTAATTTAAATTTCGTTAGCTCACAATTTTTTCTTTTATATATTCTTTTACTCATCGTTTTAATTTATTTATAAATAAATTATTATTTTGAGTTTTGATTTACGGTTTAGTTTATTTTTGTGTTTGATTTTTAAAATATTACTTTTGATTTTAAAATTTTAGCAATAATGTAAACATTTTAATTTTAGAAGATACTATTTTAATTTAGAGATGATGTTATTAATTTTAAAAAGTTTCTTGCTTTGTTAAAACAATATTTAAAAAAAGAAAAGGAAAAAACCACAACTATATTGAATCATATTTTAGAAGATACTCTTTTAATTTTAGCAGGGTGTTTATTAATTTTAAAAAGTTTCTTGCTGTCTTAAAAAATATATTTTGTAACGATCGGCACTTTCAGGTATTAATTAAGGCTTTAATTTTGAAATTTAAATTAATTGAAAGGCCAATTTCATGTTTAAAGTTGTGTAGTGGAAGTTAATTTTGAAGTTTTGCATATTTGAAATTAGAGAATTGGAGGGTAGATTGGGAAGAAAGAAGGAAAAAGGGAATTTAATTGATGTTTAGGGCAAATTTGTTATTTAAGAGACTTTAAGCCAAGCCCAAGCCCAAGTAGAAGCCAAGCCCTAATTCTCCTCTCTAATATTTTAAATTGCACGCAGCCCTAGGTTTAAAGCCAAGCTATCATCTTCTTCATCCTCTTCTTCTTCTTCCCTTGTCTTTTTCGACAGCCACTTTAAAGCAAGAGGATATTTTTTTATGTTTTCCCAGCAGCTCCCGCCGTCGTGCACCGCCGCACCCACGAACCCTGTCCCACAGCCGTGCACCGCTGCTGCAGAACCACGAATTGCCAGATCTGCGCCTCCCCCAATCTGCAGCTGCTCGCTGAGAGTCACCACCCCGAAGCGCCACACGCCTACCTCGGACCGCCGCTCGCCGCCGGTGCCACTTGGACGAATTCCCCACCGCAGACCAGACCGCTACCGCTCGATCTGCAAACCGACCCTCAGACTACGGCAGTCACGCAGCCACCTGCCGAACAGCCATGCAGACTACCCCGCGCCACAGATCAGCGCAAACCAGCCCCAAACGTCGCCGCCTCCACCAATCTTTGAGTGCCACCGCGGTTGCAGTTCAGTGTACCGGCGGGATTGCTTTGATTTCGGGCTATTTTTCTGACGATTTTCGACACTGTACAGCCCCGATTCGGCTTCGTTTTCGAGTGGGTAAGCTTACTCGTGTTGTATACTCATGGTTTCCATATTGGAATTTTTATTTTGGGCACTGTTTTGGTAATTTAGAGGTTAACCCATTGATTTCAAGCTCTATTTTAGAATACCCATCGTATGTGGAGATCAGCTCGGCAAAACTGAATCAAATCGTCCTCTATTCGGCAAAGTTCGGTTCTGTTTTAGGGTAGGAATTTAGGTAAAATTCTCATCCTAAAATCAAGCAAATCCTTGAGTATATGCTAGGCTTCGATTCTAAAATTTGGATTGTGTTAAAAAAAAATTGTTATCTCCCAATTCTTTTACTAAGTTTGGGAGGTAGATTGGACTTTAGGTGATTTTTAAGTATGAGCCTTGGAACACATGTATGATTATGACTATGAGTTCCTCCTAGCTTTGGGTTACTTGGAATAAGTTGTTTTACTAAACCAACGTCTTAGGTTGTTTCTAGAATTTGAGTTTAAAGTCTATGAATGTTAAGCTTGATCTTGAAAATTGTTATAGGTGTCAAGGGATTTCTGAAATAGGAGTTTGAGGATCCTTTCTTGAGCTTAGCCAAGGTAAGGGACTTTATGTCGGTATGCTTAAATGCAAGTTAGGAATTGAATTGAAAAAAAAATTTTAATTTGAGATGAAAAGCTTTTAGAAATGTTTCATTATGGAGTTTTTTTTTTTATATAAATTTTAAAATGCTTGTTATATATAAAAATGAATTTTCACTTGTTAATTGCCAAATATTATAGTGTATGTGATGCATGAGTTATGGTTTATGACGTATGAGAATGTTGCTTTGTGTTGCATCATGGAATGAAAATTGAAAATGCTTTGGGACCTCATGCATACATGTGAATTTTCATGATAGGATGATTTCGAAGGCTGTGGCAATTACCCCCTAAATTTAAAGATGTATATCTAAATGAAAAGGAACCTGAAAAGGTTAAATGGAAAGGAAATGTTAGGTTGGGTTAATTGTCCACATTAAGCCGAAGAGAAAAGTAAAAGAGAAATATTTTCACTATGGAAGTGTTTTAGGTCCCACCAGAGGAAAAAAGTTTTAAAAATCACATTGTATGTATTTGCATATCCTGACCCCGGTAGTGAGGTCACTTACTGAGTATTTTAAATACTCATCCTTTTCAAAAATGTTTTTCTTTTCAGGTAAAGGCAAAGGTATCCTAGGTGAATGACATGATAGTTGCTGCAAGAGGCCATGGGTGACCCTATAGAAGTTTTCCTTCAGCAATTTCTTCATTTTTAGCATTTTTCAAATATCTTTTTAGTAGACGTGTTATGAAAATTAACTCAATTGTTAAATGTTTTAGTTTATTCTTATGCTTTGAAATAAAGGGATCCCGAGATAAAGGTTTTTGATTGTTTTTATAAAAGTTTGTTTCTTTTTGAGAGATTATTTAAGTTTGATTTTTGTTTCATTAGCATGCATATAGTAACGCCCCTAGGAAGCCTATAGGAAAAGTAGGGTCGTTACAGTTGGTATCAGAGCCCAAGGTTATGGGTTCTGTAGACTTGCTTACAACATAAGCATTAAGTATCCCATGGCCAAGCAACAAATACCCAGTCATCGACAGGTATACCCATATACTAAAGATTATTTCATTTATTCATTCTTTCTAATTTATTTATCTTTAAGAAAAAGGGTTGTTTATGTTATGCTTCAAGTTTACGATAAATGATTTCATGTTGATTAAATTGGTAGGATGTGGAATTAGAAGGCTTAAATAGATTAGTTGTGATTGTAGTGTTTCCATAGAGATGCTGCCACTTAGAGGAGGAAGAGCTCAACGTGGTAGGGGATAAGGAAATGTAGGGGGATAGGACCCACTGTTGGAGCAACCAGCCTATCAGGATGTGAACCCCCAATAGCACCGCCAACTGGGCAGGCGAACCCTACCGTGGCGTCTTTGATGTTGGAGGCCATGCAGACCTTGGTGCAGACCACGGTGGCGAATCAACTAGCACAACTGGGACAGAATCACGGGAATTCATCTCTAGAGGCGAGATGCCTGAAAGATTTTAGAAAATACGACTCTTGTACGTTTGATGGATCTTCTAGGGACCCAACAGTGGCAGAGTTGTGGTTGTCTTCTATAGAAACCATTTCCCAGCTCATGAATTGTCTGGAGGAGTAGAAGATGTCCTGTGCTGCCTTCATGTTGAGAGACGATGCATTCATGTGGTAGGAGTCCGCAATGAGAACTGTGGGCACCAACGGTGAGCCGGTGACGTGGGCACAATTCAAAGAGGCCTTTTGGAGGAAGTTTTACCTAGCGGCCCCTCGTTACAGGAAGTAGGCGGAGTTCCTCCAACTTCGCCATAATAGGCGATTAGTGGAGGTGTATAAGAGGGAGTTCACGAGGCTCCTACGCTTTGCCCCTGAGCTAGTCGACACGGAGGCCAAGAAGGCAGAGCGCTTTATGATGGATCTGGATGAGGATATTCGAGGCTTCGTACAGGCCTTGGCACCTCCTGATTATGCCACGGCAGTGAGGGTAGCTGAGTTGATAGGCGCCCCTCAGTAGAGTGAGCATCATGTGCCTGTGAATCCAGGTCCTTCCTCGGGCTAGAAAAGGAAGTGGGGTCAGATGACCTCTAGTCCCCAGCACACACAGTGCCTTCAGCACTCGTTTGGAAGATCTCGTTCAGGTCTAGGATAGAGGCAGCAGTCGTATAAGCCAAGAGGTAGTAGTGGCGACAAGCCACGATGTAGTGAATATGGGAAACAACATTGGGGTAGATGTTTAGCCAGAACGGGAGCATGCTACAGGTGTGGGCAGAAGGGTCACAGAGTAGAGAATTTCCCCAACAGAGGTACTGGGAACCAGCCTCCGAGTTCAAGTGGTGCTGGTACTTTTAGACAGGCGATCCAGCAAGGGAAAGCTTATGCTACTATGAGTCGAGGTGCTGGTAATTCAGATTCGGTGGTAACAGGTACACTCCCGATACTTGGACACCTTACCTTCGTACTTTTTGATTCAGGTTCCACTAATTCCTTTATCTTTGCGTCTTTTGTGAGTCAAGCTAAATTAGAGCTGGAACCATTGTTATATGTTATGTCTGTTGCCACCCCGGCAGGGGTGAGTTTGTTAAATTTACATATATTGAAGACATATATTAAATTTACATTTTTGTTAAATTTCAAAAAGAAAAGAAAAAAAAAACCACAACTATATTGAAGACATTTTTTTTTTAATTTACATAGATCATTGGTCCTCACTTGATGTCGTGCAAATTAATATATTAGTTTTTTCTTTTTCTTTTACGTTTTTTTATACCAAATTATGTTAGTTGATATCACTCATGTTGTGTTGTTGATGTTCTTTTTTCTAGATCTAAAATATATCAACCTCTTCCAATTTTTGATGAGGTATCTCTAACACTTTGTATCTTTCTTTATATATATATATCACTACAAGAATTTCAAGTTTTGCCGACGTCAAAATTGGTCGGGAAAAGCCAAAAAAACGTCGGCATAGGCTTTCCCGAAGAAAAAAAAATCGTCGGCAAATTGGTCGGCAAATCCTCGTCGGGGTAACTTTTGCCGACGTCTTTTATTGACGGTCGGCATTTTCGTCTTTTGCCGACCAAACTCTTTTGGTCGGGCTTTCCAAGAAATGCCGACCAAACTAATTTTGGATGGCAAAAGTAGGAAAGGCCGACCAAAATCGTTTGGTCGGGCTTTCCAAGGAATACCGACCAAACTAAATTTGGTGGGCAAAAGTAGGAAATGCCGACCAAAATCGTTTGTCGGGCTTTCCAAGGAATACCGACCAAACAAAATTTGGTGGGCAAAAGCAGGAAATCCTGACCAAAATTGTTTGGTCAGGCTTTCCAATAAATGCCGACCAAACTAATTTTGGTCGGCAAAAAACGGAAATGCTGACCAAAAAATTTTGGTCGGGCTTTCAAAGCAATGCCGACCAAACTAATTTTGGTCGGCGTTTCTTGGAAATGCCGACCAAAATACCTAAAGCGTCGGCAAAATTTTGTGTTTACAATATTTCTATTTGCAATATTTATTTTTATTAATTTCACTATAATTTCAAATTTATTGTACCTAAAACAAATTGTACACAAAAGTTAACTTAAATTAACCTTTATATTAAACAAACCAAGTTCAATTACATTTTGTTCTCATAAATTTGTACATGATAGAAACAACTTTAACACAAATAAAATCCAATCTAGAAGTAAAATCTTCAAAAGCTTCCATTATCTTCATGTAATCGTCCGTCTGCTTTCAGAATAATATCATCTACTCAACACACCTAAGAAAAACAAAGACAATAATATGAATGATCAAGTAACAACCAAATTCAACTAACATTTCAAAAGTAATAAACAATAATATCAAAATTATTGATGAAGTCACCAAACTCAAAACACACATAACAACTAAAATTACTTAGAAGGATCCAATATTGAAATTAATGAACAACATATAAACCAACGAAATCATCTAACTTATAATGAATTATAAGGAACTAAAACAATCCAACCTTAAACTTAAAACTTATCATATTCACACCTAAACTCATTCAAACTTAGCAAAAATAATCAAAATTTTAAAATAACTTGCAAAGATTAAACCTATGTGTATAATAAGTAACTATTTCCTAATAACACAATCAAAACTTTACAAATTAATCTAAGTTTTTCAAGCAAATCATAGTTGCAAAATTACACAAGCACCTATTTCAAAACAAAAATTACAAGAAACTAGTTTAAGAACATGAACTCATACATAGCATAGTTTAAAACTTTATAAACTTCTCAATATACATACATAGCATCTAAAACTCAACAATTACAATATACATACATAGCATGTAAAACTCAACAACCATATGAACATGAACACAAAAGAAGCCAATTATATAAAACCCATCAAACTTATATTTACAACAAACTAGAAGCTTCAAAACTTTATAAGCATAACCCAAAACACTACCATTTCTAAACTTTCCAATCTAACCAAAACTTTAAGAATTACACAAGAAACTAGTTTTTCAAAACAAAAATTTTCAAACACATTTACTTGAAGACTTGAGTTATACATGTCAAAACATATATGAGTTTTGCCTAAAACTTCTCAATATACATACATAGCATGTAAAACTCAACAACCATATGAACATGAACTCAAAAGAAGCCAATTATATAAAACCCATCAAACTTATATTTACAACAAACTAGAAGCTTCAAAACTTTATAAGCATAACCCAAAACACTACCATTTCTAAACTTTCCAATTTAACCAAACTTTAAGTATGTTTTGGTTTACCCTCCTAAACTCAATTAATTGGCTACCATAACTGCAGGATAGCCATACACAACTTGTCTCACTACGTATAAGTATGTTTTGGTTTACCCTCCTAAACTCAATTAAATCTCGAAGCATATTAACCTCCTCCCTCTCCTCAATATTTAACTCATTGGCTACCTTTACTGCAGGATAGCCATGCACAAAGTAGTAGTAGAGAGATCATTACCTATATAGATGGTCCTCCTTGTGAATTCAAGATTTGAGTAAGCATTGATCGAAGGCTGGCCAACTCGGCTGTAGTTCGAGTTTCAACTTCTTCCAATTTAGTTCTCGTACTTATAATTTCAGCTTTGGCACGATTTAACTCATCTTTTGTCTCATTCAACTCTTCCACTTGATGTGCATTTTTAGACCGTAGTTGAGCCAATTCTATGCTCAACTCATGCTCTCGTCGTGATTCTCCACTGGATGATGAGCACTTCCTTTGTTTCGGCTTTGACCCCCAACCCATGCCTTTAACATGGCCCGATCGACGACCCAAAATGGTTTCAACGATCTCATCTTGGGCAAGTGGTTGAGACCCTTCTGGAGTGGGTGTCTCTTGCAACTCTATCATTTAACTCTAGGAGACAAATTAAAATATGTATTATTCGAGTAACAAGTTTATAAAGTAGTTAGAAGTATAGGAAACTTACATGAGCAACATTGGCTGCCGGATTCACCCATCCCTTGCCTTCTTTGTATCTAGTTTTTTCAAATAACTCTATCGGTCCTAATTCAACACCTTTTGCTTTCTGTAATTCAAAGTTTTTAATTTACTAATAATATTGGAGAACAAGAAAATGATATAATTAACATTTTTCCAACTCTACCTGTATTTGCAGTATATGCATGAACGTCTTAGACCCAGCACAATGGTTGAATGGTAGCGTCGATCGATTCTTTTTATTTGTCTCCGTAGTTTTCTAAAAAAATAAAGTATTAGTAAATGAATCTATAATCATGTGAGACGACATATTTATTAAGAAATATTAGTAACGTACCTTCCATTTAGGAGTCTCCCACCTATCACATAGAAAATGCCAATCATCCATATTAACCACTCGAGGATGTGGGTGTGCACGTCCTTCCTCAGGAGAATATTTCCTATAGTGTTTGACCAAGTCCGCCCTATACTCCTTAAAAGTAGTTTGTATCTCATGATCGATAAACTCATGGACAACGTACTTAGAAAAATCCAACTCGAAATGGTTCTGCATAAAAAAATATATATAATTTTAGTTATATATAAAATTAGACATGATAAACACAAAGAACTAAATGATAATCTTACCAGGAGTTTGTTTTTCACGTGGTCCTTTAGATCTGTAGGCACATCTTTCCACTTTGATATACGTACTGGAAATGATTCGCGGACAATCGTGCCAATCGCATTGCTAAACTTTGTGGCAAACTCGCACACAGGTTTCTTCAAATCATCGGTTATTTGTATTGGAATTTTTCCATGGAGGTGAACATATCTATCCAACTCTATGTTCCTTGAACATCCCCTTACTCTACGGGCAGAATTATCTGAAACACAAATAATTAAGACAATAAGTAAATAGAAAATTATTTACAAAAGTTTATAAGAAGATTAACCTGAAGTCTCGCCGGTAGAAGACACTGCAGTGGCGCTAGGGTTGGCGCTAGGGATGCTATTGGCAAAAAGATTAGTCGCCTCGTCCTCCAACTGAACAGAACTCACCATTGTCTCTATACAAGCAGACATGAAACATATGAGTGATATAAATAAAATAATAAGGATAAAAGCTTCTAAAACTAGAAATGAAACACATGGTTACTCCAAGTGTTAATCGCTATCATGATCTGAGTCAGAATTCTCATCAGGGCTCGAAGTAATCTCTGGAGAAAGTTCTACATCATCATCTTCATCGTTTATGAAATCATCATCATGATTTGATAACACTCCTCTACTCAGGTGTCCTTCCACAATTGTGGGATCAACATCATCCCTGCACAAGGCGTTCTCTTGAATAGATTCATCAACTCTTATTCTACCCTCAACTTCTATCAACTCAAGTTGATCATTTCCAGTATCTTCTACCTCTGGAACGTCCCACAATCGTTTATTTGAACCACTTGCACCACCTTCCAGTTATTACCATATTTCGGATCGTCGAGGTAAAATACTTGTTTTGCTTGAGTAGCAAGGATAAAAGGGTCATCAACATACCAATAGTGAGATGTATTAATTGATCTCAACCCTAAATCAAAGTGTGATCTTTTCTTTTTACTGTCTGTGTCAAACCATTTACATTTAAATATCATAACACGTCTTCTCTTCATATATTCTAAGTCCAACACCTCAGTTAATACACCATAGAAATTCAACTCGTCGCCTTGACTTTCACTTTCTCCAGACACTAAGACTCCACTGTTTTGTGTAACCCGACGATTATCACGCGTTATAGTGTGAAAGCGCATTCTATTGACAATGCATCCACTATAAGAGCGCACTTGAGAACTAGGCCCCGATCGCCATTGAGTACAAATCATCAGACATGTTCCCATTGTCACGCAATGAGAGAACCTGTCAATTCATTGCATATACGTTACAAATATTAATCATGATTGAAATTAAATTTATAAACTCATAACTATGAACTTAAATGAGATTTGAACCAACTAGGAAATTGGAGTTGGTGTCTTTTATATAAATCTTTGGCAGTTTGTGATTCAGGACGAATTTGTTGCAAATGTTGTCTATTAATACAAGATACAAAAATTTACACATTAGATTTAACTTAATTGCATACTAACATTGAGATTGAGACTTAGTGTGTGCGAGACATACATACGATAGGACTTTATTTCATCACAATTGTTCAAAATATACCAATGCGCTATCCGTTTCTCCTCAGTTGATAAGGTTCTTGAGGTTGCACCTCCCAATGGTCTTGCACTTTGTTTAAACACTTCAAAGTCACCACAAATCTCATTCATGGGAATTTGGTCATCATTTCGTTCATCTCTATTGAATCTCGTTTCAATTCCACTTAGATACAAGGAACAAAAGTTCAATGATTCATTCATTACAAATGCTTCTGCTATAGAACCCTCCGGACATGCTTTGTTTCGAACGTACTATTTCAATGTTCGTAAACTTCTCTCAATAGGGTACATCCAACTGTAGCTAACAGGACCCACAACCCTTGTTTCATATGGCAAGTGAACTGCAAGATGCACCATTACATCGAAAAAAGCTAGTGGGAATATTTTTTCCAACTTACAAAGTATGAATATAATATCTGATTGTAATCGATCCAAATCACTTGTATATACTGTTTTTGAGCATAAATCACGAAAAAATGTACATAGCTCAACAATAGTAGTGGACATATCTTTAGGTAAATACCCTCGAACACCAATAGGGAGCAGTCGCTGAAGCAGAACATGAGAGTCGTGAGTTTTCAACCCCCATAGTTTTCCATCGTTGACACTTACACATCGTGATATATTCGACACAAATCCATCAGGAAATTTCACTGATTTCAAAAATTTACAGAAATCGACCCTTTCCCTAGTACTCAGCGTGTACGCAGCATGTGGCTTTACAACCTTGTTGCCTAACTTTTGCAAGTGTAGATCTTTCCGTATATTCAAATCTTCTAGATCCAATCGAGCATTTGTCGTGTCCTTGGTTTTTCCCTCAATATTTAACAATGTGCCAACCAAGTTATCACAAATATTTTTTTCAATGTGCATTACATCCAATTTATGTCTTAACATAAGTTTTGACCAGTAAGGGAGTTCAAAGAAGATACTTTTTTTCTTCCAATTAAGATCAGTTCGTTTCCTTTTCTTATCTTTTTTTGCTGGATGTTTACTGAGCACAGGAAAGTTTAACATACAAACTTCTTGTAAGATCTCATCTCCATTCATTACGACGGGAGGAGGTCTATGCTCTGACTTTCCATTAAATTGCTTACTCCTACGCCAACTATGACTCTCCGGAAGATAACGTCGATGTCCCATGTAAGAAATTTTACCTCTTATCCTAAAAGATGATGTGTCTTCTTTACAAATGGGACATGCTTGGTAACCCTTCGTACTCCACCCAGATAAGTCGCTGTACGCAGGAAAGTCGTTAATAGTTCATAACAAACTTGCGTGTAGTTGAAAGTACTCGCCACTAACTGAGTCATAAGTGCGCACACCATTATTCCATAACTCTTTCAACTCTTCAATCAATGGTTGCAAGTAAACATCGATTTCTTTTCCAGGAGATTTTGGCCCAGGAAATAGTAAAGACATGAAGAAATTGGTTTCTTTCATGCATTTCCAAGGTGGCAAATTGTATGGAACTAACACCACCGGCCACATACTGTATGAAGTGCTCATATTCCCAAATGGATTAAATCCATCTGAAGCTAATCCCAAACGAACATTTCGTGCTTCCCGAGCAAACTGGGGGAATTCAAGATCAAAATGCTTCCACCCTTCACCATCAGCTGGATGTCGCAACACACCATCTTCCTCAACACGCTTATCTTTATGCCACCTCATTTCAGAAGTAAAATGTTTCGATGAAAACAATCGCTTCAATCTTGGTATCAATGGAAAGTGACGTAAAATTTTATGTGGAATCTTCTTCCCTTTTCCATCGTTCACTTTATATCGAGACTCACCACATGTTGGACATTGTTGGCAATCGACAAATTCTTTCCAATATAATATGCAATCGTACTTGCAAACATGAATTAACTCATAGCCTAGCCTTAAGTCACGCAACTTCCTCTTAGCTTCATAAAATGAACCAGGTATACATGCACCGATTGGAAATGCTTCCTTTAACAATTGTAATAACATATCAAATGATTTATTACTCCAATTGTTAAGAACCTTAATATGCATCAACCTCACCAAAAAGTTTAATGACGAGAATCGCGTACAATTAGGATACAATTGATTACATGCTTCGGTCATTAAATCCTCGAATAAGGTTGAAGTATCGTTATCATGGACATTAGGGGCAGCTCATTTTCAAAATTATTTTCATCATCTACATCTGCTTCAGCAATTGGGACTTGAAGTTCATTTAAAAGATTGAACATCTCATTTTCTGCATTGAAATCATTAGACTCTATAGTACTTGATCTATCATCGTTTACTGATCCAACTGTATAACTTTCAAACCTCAGTAGGTTGGTAGGTTCTCCATGATATACCCATTGGCTATAAGAGGGAGATATTCCATTCGTGAATAGATGTCGCTCTACTGTATCTAAAGATTGCCACATTGCATTCATACAATTTCTACATGGACATCTTGTTTTCCCCGAGTCATTAACATGAAACTTTGCCATTTCCATAAATTGAGTTACGCCTTCTATATATTCAGTTGACAACTTGTCTCTAAGTTTAATCCAATCTTTATTCATCTTTATCCTTAATTATACACTTTTCAACTCCACTTCGTTATCGTGAGTAATAATCCTGTAGAACTTAGACAAAAAAAGATGGATATTAAATTGAATACTGTAGGCCCCATTTCATAACCATTTGGAATAACGTTTATAGTTTTTGGATTTAAAAATGTTTGTTGGTTTTTGGGATAATCAAGCCACAATTACACATACAAAGGCTTAATGGGTTTGTTGGGAGTGAGGATATGAACCTTCAACCTCAAATAAATAAACATATGTTTTAGTCCTTAAATAAGGTAAGCTAAATTTGAATTCTTAAGTTTTCACAATATCTTAATAAGCTAAAGTAAATTAATAAGCTAAGATTTCAATCATAATAAGCTAAAAACCAACTAAAAAACAAAACAAAGAAACTCATATAGTTTAATAATTTATTAAAACCTTGCAACTAAAAATACAACTACAAATATAGAAAAATGAAGCTCCAAGTAAACCATAAGTTAATGTGTTGGTGTCTCAATGGTTTATTATGACCCACCATTACATCCATCATATATAGGCTAGTTATTGGTGTATGCTAATTAACCAATGACTATTGCATAATTAATCAATCCATCACAATGTAATCCATCAAAAGTATAGGCTAGGTAAATGCTAACAACATAAAAAGTGTAATCAACATAAGTCATAAGTGTATGACAACCCAAATTATATAACTCATCTAGAACTTAGTTTACACAACCCAATTAGAAGTAGTTAAAAAGTCTAACCAACCTAATTAGCACTAAAGAGTCTAACCAATACCATGTAATTTTTAACTTCATACCCATGAATAATTATAATCAACATAAACTACAAATAAATTTTAAACTACAAATAAACAAAATACATATATATATCTACTTCTTTACAATAAAGTATAAAGTACAAACTCAAAGTAAGAATTATTCTCACCTCAAAAAAGAATTCACCACCAAAATCAACCCAAACCTAGCTTAAACTTTGTTTCAACACTCCGAAACGAAACCAAATCCTAAAACAAAATAATTCAAAGGTTTGATATCAATCTTAACTATTTTAACTCAGTTCGACAAAAGTCAAAATATAGATTTATCACCTAAAATTCACCGAAGCATGCTCAATACTTGATTAAAAGTATTCGAATGAGATCGAAATTGTTCGAAACTACTCCAAAACGAAACTAAATCCTAAAAAAGAAAATTCAAATGTTCGATACCAAACTAAACTATTTTAACTCAGTTCAAAAAATGATCAAATAAAATTCACCGAAACATACTTAATACTTGATAAAAAGTGTTCGAATGAGTTCGAAAGTATTTGAAACTACTCCAAAACGAAACCAAATGATAAAACAAAATAAATCAAATGCTAGATACCAATCTAAACTATTTTAACTCAGTTCAACGAATGCCTAAACATAAATTTATCACCTAAAATTTACCAAAACATATTTAATACTTGATGAAAACTGTTCGAATGAGTTCGAAAAGTGTTTGAAACTATAAAAAAATTACTCAATGAATGATCTAACATACTAACAGTACAAAAAAATTTTAAAAGAGGGTTTCTACATAATTATCTTAATCAAAGAAGCTAGAAACTTTGTTGGAGTTGGTTTAAAAATTTCAAACTTGCAGATCTTGAGTTTACAAAAATACAAACACAACAAAGATTTACAAAATAATCTTCAATGTACAAACACAACAAAGATTTGCAAAAAAATTTACAAAATTACCAAAATCTAAGAGTAAAGACGAGGTTGTAAGGTCCGGCGATGGCAACGATGTGCAAGGCGGCGGCACCGGAGTGTATGGGGTAGTTGGCGGTAGGGTGGGCGGCGCCGGAGAATGGGTGAATGTAGAAGAGAAGAAAAAATGAAAAAAAAAAAAGAAAATGGAAGGATTAATCGGCGGTGGAGAGCCGCCGGAGTTGTCGGCGGCAGGCGGCGAAAGCTGGGCGTCGCCGGCGGGGGAGTGCAGCTTCCGGTGAGGTTGGCCGGTGGAAAGGGAAGGGGTAGGCGTCGGTATGGAATGGGTGGGGGAGAAGGGGAGTAGAGAAAAAAGGGGGAAAAGCAGAAAGAGGGGGGAAATGGGGAACAATCTGGGAGGGAAAATGGGGGGCTCAATTTCGAGCCCCCCTATATTCGGAACTGCCGACGGTTCAACTGAACCGTCGGCGGTTCGGTCCAGCAATGCCGATCGTTTTTCAAACGGTCGGCATTTCAATACCTTTTTGCAGACCGTTTTTCAAACGGTCGGCGGTCGGTCACCTTTTGCAGACCGTTTTTCAAACGGTCGGCGGTTCCTCCAACAAATGCCGACCTTTTTTCTAAACGGTCGGCATTTCTTCTACCTTTTGCCGACCATTTAATAAAATGGTCGACATTTCTCCTTCCTTTTTAAACTATAGCCGGCATATCTCTTTATTTTTTCCGACCAAATAAAAACTAGTCGGCATTTCTCCTCTTTTTCCCGACCGATTATGAAACCGTCGGCATTTATATTATTTTTGCCGACCAAATAATAAATGGTCGGCATTTATTCTTCTTTTTGCCGACCAAAAAATTAAATGGTCGGCATTTCCCCTCTTTTTGCCGACCAAATATGAAATGGTCGGCATTTTCCCTCTTTTTGCCAACCAATTTGTGAACCGTCGGGATTACCTCCTTTTTCCGACCAATTTATAAGCGTCGGGATAAATAACGTCGGCAAATGGAAAATTTCTTGTAGTGTATAAGCCTTTTTTTTCGTTTTTTTTCATGTTTGTTTTTACATAAAATTATGTTAGTTGATACCATTCATGTTGTGTTGTTGATGCTTCTTTTTTCCAAATCTAAAATATCCATCTCATCCAATTTTTAATAAGATATCTCTTTCTTTCTTTTTTAAATTTAAATTTCGTTAGCCCGGGTTTTTTCTTTTACGTATTCTTTTATTCATCGTTTTAATTTATTTATAACTAAATTATTATTTTGAGTTTTGAATTAAGGGTTAGTTTATTTTCGTGTTTGATTATTAAAATATTATTTTTTTTATTTTAAAATTTTAGCAATAATGTAAACACTTTAATTTTAGAAGATACTCTTTTAATTTTAAGAGGATGTTTATTAATTTTTAAAAGTTTCATGCTTTCTTAAAAAAATATTTCAAAAAGAAAAAAAAGCCACAACTATATTGAATGACATTTTTTTAATTTACATAGCTCATTGGTCCTTACTTAATATAGTGCAAACTGAAAATTTGATAAAAAAACATTGTCTATAAAAAAAGTTTTGACTTTGTAAACCAATTTGTTTAAAATGTATTTTTGTAATGTTTAGCATAATTATTGTTACTACATTTTCTATGATATGTCACATCTATTTGTGTGTGTGTGTATTTTTTAATTAATTCTCTATCAATAATTGTATGCCAAATTTAGATAAAAAATAATCATTATAAAATTGCATTAACAAGTATTGCATAAATTAAACAAAATATATTATTACAAAAAGTATATATTATATTATAAATAATAATAATAATAATAATAGTTGAAATAAAAATTAAAAAAACAATAAAAAGTTTATATTATATTAAAATTATGTTATAATATATGAAAAATTATATTATAATAGAAATAATATAGTATAATATAATATAACTATTATATTATATTCAAATTAGTCACATATTATAATAGAAATAGAAAAAAAAAAACAAAACTAATATAAAAATGCATAAAAAAATTAATTAGTTAAATTCATTGTAAATTCAATTTAGATCATACCATTTTGATTACACGTGCAATGCACGTGGTAAAAAAACTAGTATAGTTATGTGCTAAGGCTTCCCTTTAAAACAATTTTTTCTTAAGAATTTCCTTTAAAACAAATTTTCTGTCAATCTAGCTTGTTTGGAAGTAAAGAATTCAAAGAGTAGAGAAAACATAGGGGACATGGAGAAACACTAGTTGCAGAGCTCTTTTGATTAATCAATCAAATCAAGTCTCTTAGAATTTAGGCCTTCCTCTTTGATCTTGATGACTTTAGTCTTTTGATTTTTAGGACAAGAAGCATCTTCAATTTATTGAAAACAAAGAGAGTGAGAATCTGAAGCATAAAAACATGATAAGAGAGAGAGGAGAGAGAGGCCCAATTTGTTAGATAGAGAGAAGAGGGTTGGACCATAAAAGCCCAATAAACAAAGCATTGGATCAAGGATCAGCTCAATCAGATTGACCTGCAAGTTGGCTTTGCACATGGCCAAACAAGATGTAATTTTGGGACAACAAAACGAATGTCTAAATTTAATCCTTCCAACTTAAAATATGTCTAAACAAGCTTTAATTTGCAAATATGACTAAAACCGTTTTTAACTAAATTCTACTAATTGCATTAGGACGACAATACCCTTGTTGGATATTTATGAGTTTATTCTACCTAAAAGAGTGGCTAACAAAAAGCAACATATTACCGAGAGAAAATTACAAAGAAAAAACTATTGATTCCAAAAAAATTCTACAAAAAGAGAGAGTTGTTAGTTTAATTCAAATAAAAATTTATAAGGAAGGCTACAAAAAGGGAGTGCATCAAGGAAGAGAAATCCTTTCATTTAGAACAATTTAACAAACCTTGAATTTAATTTAACACTTCCAATCAACCATAATTGAACTAGAACACTTGAATAGAACAAAAGACAACTAAAATTGATAAATTACACATATGAGAGAGAAACTTTGATGAAAATGAAGAACTCTCTAGACCATTTAACTTAATGTATATACTGGAACATACATCTCTATTTTTCTAACGTAATAAATGAATAAAAATATGTGTAAATACCCACAAAGCGTGAATTTAATCTAATACTTTCAATCAACATGAATCGAACTAGAACACTAAAATAGAACATAAGACAACTAAAATGGATAAATTACACATATGAGAGAGAATCAGATATGAAAATAATGAACTCTCTCGACCATTTAACTTAATGTATATACTGGAACATACATCTCTGTTTTTTTAACATAATAAATGAGTAAAAATATGCGTAAATACCCACCCACCGTGCAAGAATAAAATGAAAAAAAATTAATCCCCACCCATATGCACCATAAGAGAAGGTAAATAGGTGTAATTATCCACATGGTGAGCCATTAATTCTCCATCTAAAACTCACTCTCCTTTCTCCAACTTAATGTATATATTGGGATATACATCTCTGTTTTTTTTTTTTAATGTAATAAATGAGTAGAAATATGTGTAAATACCCACCCAACTTGCAAGAATAAACAGAAAAAATTAATCCCCACCCACATGCTTCATTAGAGAAGGTAAATAGGTGTAATTATTCACCTAAGTACGTCATTAATGCTCCACCTAAAACTCCTTTCACCTTTCTCCTTGAAGAACGAATTTGAATACCCAAAAAAATTGCATGCACTAAAACCCTTAGCCCTACTCTCAAATCGTTGTGGGGATTTTTTTTATAAAAAAGATCTTGTGGTTGAATTGGCCTAAATGTAGATAATGTTATATACTGGAGGTAAAATGGAAATGATTTTTTATTCTCACTCTTTCTTGAAAAATCGATAGCTATAATCCCAAATATGAAACATTTTTATCATTTTTTCATTATAGGTATTTATTTGTAGACATTACTTATAATTTCTCTTTAATTTTGGTCTAGGATCAAGTATATGATTTTTCCCCTCCTTTTATATGAATTTTTTTTACAATAATAAGCAAATAAATTTTAATTAACTCAGCCAACATGAATATAGCTCAACAGTTAAGACACTAATATTTTCTCTTGAGGTTGAAAGTATTGGGTTTTGTGTTCTAAAACTCCTGGTTTTGTAAACTGAATGTATATTCTATTTTACTATAAAGATGTTATTGAGGTTTATTCAGTAAATGTGTTATTGAATAAAGTGAATTGTGTATTCTATAACCCAAATCCAATGAACAAAGAACCCTTGGCTATAGTATGTATACTTGAACTTTATGTATGACATAAAAGTGGATCAAGTTCGAGTAATAGCCAAAATGGTCTATAGTATAAGGATAAGGTACCTTATTCTGGGGACACTATGGACGCGGCCCACTTTGTATAGTACTAACGATGTGATCCTGAATCGTTCATGTGGAGACATGTGAGTGGGGGCGTCCTATGCAATGAGTTTGCATAAGACCGGACCGCGAAATAGTCACTTAGACTTTATAACTCCGTTTACTGTTTTAATTGACTATATTCATACGATGACCTAGGTAACTCAATCTTAATCCTAAGCATGCTATGAACTCCTGTTTATTCGAGATTATCCTTAGATTTGCATGGGTGAGAGTGGCCCGAGATCGCCGAATCAATAAGCCTCCCATTTTGGGGATAAGACCGGATAGATAGTTGGGAACATAGTCATGCGAGATGGAATTCACTCCTACATGCGTTAAGGATTAGTAGAGAGGTTGTTCCCTTAAGTGCTGACTCCGAGTCTTGAACAAAGGGCCCACCATTTCATTGGCCCGAGAGGGATTCGGTTTGTTGGTTGGACCACAAACCAATTGTTCATTAGAGGATCAGTGGGACTTAAGGAACAAAAAGTAATTACAGGGGTAAAACGGTTTATTTGACCCAGCTGTAATAACGAATGACCTGTGAAGGATCGACTTACTAATCATGGTTATATCGAGTGGACAGAAATATATCTACAGTGAGGAGAGTGCAGCCACTGGGCTTTAGTGGTGTGCCCAAGTGGTTAACGAATGTTGATTAGCTAGGCTAAAGAGTTTGGCCGGTTAAATCTCGTATCGTTGGAGCTCATGATCTGTAGGTCCATTAGGTTTCCCTTACTAGCTCAGACTAAGCCTTGTAACAATTTGAGAGAAAAGAATTTGAATTGTTCAAATTCGAATTTTGGGAGAAAAAGCTAATTATATGCGATATACTTAACGTTTCATAGCTTAATTATAAATTAAACTATGATAAGGAAGAGGTGGAAATATTTAAATATGATTTAAATATTGGTTCGGTTTAAAACATGAATAGGGATTCATGTTCGAACGTTTGATTTAAGAAATCGTGATTGGTCCAATTATTTAATTTGATATTTGATATTAAATTAAATAATTTTAAAATTAATTAAATTGTTTAATTAATTAAAAATTGATTTTAATTTAAAATTGATTTTATATTAATTTTGAATTAAAAAGATATCAATCTCATTTGTTGGCTTCTTCTTGAATCTTAAAGAAGCTTGGCAATCACTCATGTGTTGGCTTCTTTTTTAAGCTTAAAGAAACTTGTGGCCAACTTCTCTTTCAATTACTCATGTGTTGGCTTTTTCAATAAGCTTAAAGAAGCTTGTGGTTTACTATATATAGAGAAGAAACACAATGGGTAAGTAGATTTTTGAAGTAAAATTCTCTACCCCTTGGTTTTAGACCTTTACTTATTCTTCTCCCAAATTCTCTCAATCAAAGATCCCACAATCTGTTCCAAGGCCTGAGGATAGTAGGGAAGACTCTAGAGGAGGTCCACAACTGGTTTGTGTTCAAAGAAAACCCACGGATTAAGAGAATTTTGAGCTACAAAGGTATGTGTTCTTATTCTCTGTTTTTCCAGTTTTGAGCATGTTTTTTGTATGATAAAATTGATCAAATTAGAGTGCTTAAGATCCAAAATTGCTTCCGCATTCTTAATATTAACTCCTTCAGAAAGTTCAAATCTCCACCCCACCTTTGTTGTACTAAAGAAACATCAATCAAATTATATTCGGTCTAAGGCAATATATTGAAACTATCAACTTGAATAGTTCAATTTCTCAAGGTATTTGTAATCTCTATTAAAAGTTGTAGGTTCAAATTCTCATCCAAGTTGCCAACCTAAGCATAGCTTAAATTAATGGTTAAGATATTATATCCTTGATAAAAAAAAATTAGAGGTTTAAATCCTTACCCCTTACATGCTAAACTCAAAAACAGAAGAAAAAAAATCTCATCCATGTTTAAATTGTAATATAAAAAAGATAATATAATAAAACTTAGGAAAAATTGCAAAAACCACTTCTGAACTATACAAATTGTTATAATCACACTCTCAAATTCTCAATTTGATCAATCTCTCCTTTGAACTAAAGAAATTGTTGTAACCAAACCCTTATAAATTGCAAATTACACTAATCACCCTTGAACTATAATGTTGTTCCCATCAAATCCAAAAACTTTAAGATTGTTACAATCAAACTCAAATTGATCTTTACATCAATTTCTTGTTTTCTTAAATCGAGATGATAGCCAAACATCGATCCAAAAATATATCTTTTTTTAAATTGGAAATATTATAGCTTTTTCAAATTTTATAGAGTAAAAGAAATTGGGTTAAATTCTAATCATTCTATAATTTGAGAGTTTGATTTGTAACAATCATTATAGCTCAAGGATGGTTTATGTATTTTGCAATATTTGAGGGTCTAGTTGTAAAATATATCTGTGTGTGTGTGGAATGATAGAATTAATTGATTTTTTTTTTTTTAAATTTTGTTAGAGAATATGATAGATTTTTAGAAAAGTTGGTTTCAAAAGCTGCCATCAATATGATTTTACATGTTAGAGTAAGTTGAAAAGTGATTTTAGATTAAAAAAAATAAATAAATAATCAGTTTCATTAAACAACTAGATGGTTAAGATTATTCCATGATTACTTTTGACACTGCAAACAAACAAGCCTTAATTTTTCAAATTAAATAAATTACAAATTGTTGTAAGTTGTAACAATTGTTTCCCCTGATAACAAATAATTTAGACAAACAAAATATAAATTTAACTTGAAAACATATAACATTTTAAATAATTATTTTTAAAAAGCTATATACTAACAAAAAAAAATAGGCAAATTTGAATAGTATATTTATTTTAGTCATTGTAGTAAATCATAACAATTTAGTATTCATTTATCAAATATTACTATACACAATAATTATTATTTTAAAAGCTACAGTGATTCAAACTAAGTCTTAATCATAGTATCAAATTTCGCTCGACATACGAATATGTAGCTCTTGACATATTAGATAGAGAGAAAGCTCTCGACATACTAGATAGGGGGAACTTTCATTTTTACCCCCTTATTGACGGCAATTTCAAGATGCCGTCACATATCCACCAACTATACATAAGGCCCGCAATTAATTGCATGGAATAAGGAGTGGGATATATGAGAATAAATAGGAGATTAATTGCCTATTGCTCATAATTCTCACGGATGTGGGACAAGAAAAAAAACATCTCACACATCCTCTCATCGTTTTGAAAAGTGGACACAAAATTTTTTATTTTATAAACGATCAAACAATAAATTGACAAATTAGTTGAGATAATAAGTGGGACTAAAATAACCTACCTGCCAAATCTCAAAATTATGGGTAATTAAAAACAAATAAAAACAACCAAATCTCAAAATCAATTTGAATTAAAATACAATATCAAATCTAGTTTAAAACATGCAAATTAAAACTCATTAATTCATACGAATTTCAATAAAAATATAAAGTAGTTGTCTTTCTCTTTAGGCATTTTTGCTTCCACACCACTGCCCAAAAGAATAACAATTGTTGTATCATTAATGCTTTATGGAGCTTCAAATACGTATTCATTTTGAAAACATTTTTTCTAAAAATTAAATCAATGTTGAAAACTAAAATTGAAAATAGTTAAAGCTGATGTTTTTTACAAAACCAAAATTAAAAAGTTAAGAAAAAGTATTGCTCAAAACTCAAATTTTTAACATTGAGTCACGCAAGTACCTTGAGGTCAATTGATAAAGAGTGACAGTGTGACAATGAGAGTGTGTCTCATCTTCTTAGAAATCAAAATTTACACTTGCTTCCACCATTTTCAGAAGTTTTTCTTCTTCACAAAAGGTGAGAATATTGTGTATTCAACATTGAGTCATGCAAATACCTTGTACTCAAATAACAAAAATCTTCGTGGCACGAGGGACGGTTGACAACACCTAGCAAACCAACTGTATTTTTTTTTTTATAAATACACAATATTTGTATTTCTTTTTAGGCATTTTTTCTTCCATGCCACCACCTAAAAGAGAATAACAATCGTTGTATCGTTGAACTCTTCAACCACAAAACTCAAGAAGCTTTGCTATGGAATTTCGAGTACATATTGGTTCTAAAAGTATCTTTTATGGAAATTAAATAATCATCCTCAGTTGCACTAATTCTACCATTGGCATTACTTTCAAGAAGATTAGCCGATATTTCAATACCTCCAAATTGACCCAAACACTCATAATTCTTCTCTCTCACCATCTTGACTAGAACTCTTTGATCAACGTTTGAAAATGTGGCCATACACAAAGACTATTGGACTTGCAGCCGCTGACTTTCCTCGACTTAGAAATAAGAATTCAGGTGAAATCGACATTTAGATTTAAAGATTTGAAAGATGTCAAATCTAAAAGTTTCAAATTGAGTTGTAGATATAGAACAATATAATTGAAATTTTTTGGAAAGACAAATCGAAGTTCAAAGTCGTAAATCTGTAACTGCTAAATTTTAGGGAGTAGGAAATCGTTTGAATTTTAAAGTTCAAATATGGTAAGATTTAATTGGTAGGTAATCTTACATACATCTTCCGTGAAAATAGGAGTTGACATCCAATTTATCAAGGAGGGTAAATAAGGTAAAAAAAAATAGAAATCCTCCCTAATTTCCGGTGGTCATATTTTTAGTGAAATTTTTTTGGCCATTTTTTAGAATGAGAGATATATATAGTCACAAAATCCAATTTTCTAATTAGAATGAGAGTACAAAAAGATGAGGATGAAAATTAATATTTATAATATTCTAACATTAATCAATAAAAATTGTGAAAACTACATTGTACTTGTACTTACCTAATATTTTTGTGGTAGATTGTGAATTTTTTTAAGACAATATAAATTTTCATTTCTCGACTTTAATAATCTATTTTATTTTATTATTGGATCTAAATTATATGGTACGTGTAATTGAATAAAATATCCTCCTATTACTGTCTTTGGTCATTTATTCAAAGCATTGGCTTCACAAAGAGGTACTATCTTAAGGGTCAATCATTTAAATGTGTGTTGTTGTCCAAACAAAAAGGAAAATTCAAAGATATTTCAAATATGCTTTTAGACTATAATATTTAAGATTATAATATATGAAAAGAAGTCATAACAAGAAGAAAAAATATAGATTATAAATCAATGGAATGTCTTAATCTCTTAAGTAACTGAAGATTAATTCTTTTTCATATGTTTATTATAATCAAACGATTCGACCAGACAACTAATTAGTTTTAGAAATCAAAATCAAATGAATTTTATTCCAAAGAATGAAATAGGAGAAACTTTAAATCCAAAACTTACCCATCAAATGAGTATATAGTGTAGGTCTTATATTTTAGCAATAGATTTTTTTTTAGATGCTATGTTGTTTTTCCCTTTTAAAAAATATTTATGAAATTATAACTTAAATAAAAAAATAGAATTTTTTTATAAATTTTCTTTTGTGGTTAAGATTGTGTGGAAACGTTTATACAAGTATTTTTTTTTTTGATAAAAAAAAATAAACTTATAAAAATCACTGTCAAAGGGACCCATAAATTATAATTCCAAACAAAGAGAATCTTATCCTTCAATTACATGTTTTGCAACTTTGCATAAAATTCATCGATTAAAATACATATTTCTTTTGCAACGTTAAAATATATTATTAGTTCCTATATTTTCGTTATTATACTATTTTTTATTTATACTTTTATTTGTAATGATTCTTTTATACTAACAAAAATAATAATCATTAAGTTCTTGAGTTAAAAGTTTTTACTAAAATATTTAGGTTAAATTATACGAAACACATTAAGGTCCCGTTTGATAACCATTTGGTTTTTGAAAATTAAGCCTATAAATACTACTTCCACCTATGGATTTACTTGTTTTGTTATCTCCTTTTTACCTATGTTTTCAAAAACCAAGCCATATTTTGAAAACTAAAAAACGTAGTTTCCAAAAACTTGTTTTTTTTTTTAGAATTTGGCTAAGAATTCAAATGTTTCCTTAAGGGGAGATGAAAACCATTGTAGAGAAAGTGGGGGAAAACAATCTTAATTTTCAAAAACCAAAAACTAAAA
The DNA here is from genome assembly GCA_033996785.1 of Trichosanthes truncata. Classification (NCBI taxonomy): domain Eukaryota; kingdom Viridiplantae; phylum Streptophyta; class Magnoliopsida; order Cucurbitales; family Cucurbitaceae; genus Trichosanthes; species Trichosanthes truncata. The sequence continues at coordinate 35,407,814 of JAWPNB010000004.1, read as the reverse complement.
ACCAAATGGTTATCAAACGGGACCTAAGTATGTGTAATTGATTTCAGTTTTGCCCTTAATTTTTTTAAAAGCTCTAATTTACATCAAATCTTTTAATTTACTACAAAAACAAACAAACAAACAAACAAACAAAAACCTATCCCATAGCAAGTTTGATTATAATTGAACCTTTTAAAATGTTAGGGATAAAATTGAAACCAAGTATATTGATTATGGACAAAATTAAAACTACATAAATTATACAAAATACTTTTGACGTATGTGGTTGATTTCAAACTTGTCCCCTAATATTTTGAAATTTTCAAATTGACCCTTATTCTTTAATTTTCCAATAGACTTTTTACAAAATTGCTAACAAAGAGTTTTTTTAATTAAATTTAGGGTAAAATTGAAACTTTAAAAGTATTAGGGGCAAAATTGATACCTATCACATACATTAGGGATATTTTGTATAATTTAATCAAATAAATAAATAACCTAGATATAAAATATGATAAGTGAATAAAACCAACAACTTTAAATACATTTCAAAATAATAATAAAAAATGACTTAATTATTTTACTATTTGTATGACTCAATCGTAGTGGAACAAGAATATTAATATCAATATCTCAATTATAACATTTTTTTAAAAAAATACAAAGGACTACATTATTAAATAAAAGTAAAGACTAAAATATTAGCGAAACAAAAATGTAGGGACTAAACATGAATTTTCACTTGATTTTTTCATTGTCATTTTCTTTTTCCTTTTAAAGTTGAATAGGATTTTGATTAGTGTAGATTTGAATTATTGTGTCCAAGGTATGTATAACATTCACCCTATCTTATAGTTTGTTCTTTGTGGCGTTGGATGGTGTGTGGTCTCTTAATCCTTCAGTGAGAAGGTACAAAGATCGAAATGACCTTCCCAACTTTAACTTCTTTATTTTAACTCCTATCAAATGGAGATGCGAACTCCCAATTATATGGAGATATTGATGAAAGGTTATGAACAAATAATATGAATCAAAAAAAAAATTAAATTAATAAATTGGTATTTTATATACACTTTTATATTGATGTCAAACCTATATGAACATATCAAAATATTGACAAAAATATTGATATGTCAAACAATAATTTAATACCTTGACTCATATGAGTTACATTATTCTTGGCTTTGGAATATGATGTTACCCTACGAGTATCTTATTATAGCCTACGCCTCTTACAAATATAAAAATTAACTTATAATGTTAACATGTTTCTTCTAAAACATTTTTTACATTAAAAGCTGTTTGATATGAATTAGGAGATCCTATTTCATTTTAATGCATAATGAGAGAGTTGGTAGAGATAAATTTGTGTGAGAATGTGTTTATAAATACAAACAGCTTGTGAGTAAAAAGTGTTTCCATTTGAATGAATGTGGAAGAGATTGATAGATTGAAGTTAGTGAACATGATATTCATAGAGATTTGTTACTTCGACAATTAATGCTGGTGTATAGAGAGAAATTTTGTGAGAGAAAAATTATGTAAAAAAAAAAAGTAGATGACCTATCGCAAGGTCTCCGATGTATGGTGTAACTTCTTCGCAAATACTACATTAAACAAACACTATATTCAAAGCCTTAAGTTCATATGTTAGAATATATTTAATATATATGGGTGTGAATTTATATTCTTAACAATGGTGATGCTTTTAATTATTTAGTTAATCTTAAATCAAGTGAATTTTTTTTTTATTAATTTTATATTATAGTTTGCTTATATGCCTTTAATTCTTCTCTACTTTCTCTACTTTCTCTCTCTCTCCATCATTTTCTTGTTTTTATTTTCTTCTATAATAATTGAACTCTGAAACACTTTGAAAGATTAAAACCAATAGATTGTTCTCTCCTAACCAACTATAGGATGACCTACTAGTCAATGAGGGTCAATGTAAATAATAATGTGGCTTAGAAGAATAGGTTTAAGTTATGGTAGTCTTAGAATTTAATATCTTACAAGTTTTTTTAATAATCAAATATAGTAGTATCAGACACGTGTCCTGTAACAATAGTCAAGATGCGTGTAAGTTGACCTAGATACTCAAAAAAAAAAAAGTGCTTTCTTCTCCTCCCTAATGTCATCTTCTTCCCCTTATCTTCTCTTTTCAAAGTTCAACGTTAAAAATAAAATAAGGAACACGACAAAAAAAAAAAAGAACCAGCTGCCTCCCTCTAAGTCCAAATGGGTTGAATACCTAGTATCCTCCTCAAGCTCACATGCTCCCAATCTCCTTTTGCCACATAACTTCAAAAGTCTGACATGGCACCATCTGAGCCGTTGATGTTCAATCATGATGTGATTTTGACTGGTTGACTAAGTTGGGGCCCCACTTTCACAACATCCAAACCCCATCGCACGTGGCTTCCCATGGTAGGGTTGGTGTCCTTGTAGCCACAGGGTAGACCATCCACATCCATCTTTTTGTTCTCTTTGTAACAACAAAGTCTTTGGGTGAGGGGGAAGCTTATTTTTCATTTATTCCAAACAAGAGAATTTGAGATAAGAATGAAAGTTTTTTTTTCTTTTATGGAGGAAAATAACTCAAGGGTTTCAAAAAAAAAAAAAAAGAAAAAGGAATTAGAATAAAAGAACTTGGTGATGTAATTGCGTTTCAAATAATTATACATTCCTTAAATGGATAAACACCTTGTTATTATATATGAAAGCTCAATTATTTTTATTTAATCATTCTATTGTTAATTTCCTTTTCTATAACTTTTGAAGGTTGGGTTTGTCAACTAGAATTTTGGATAGTACCTATATTTTTTATTTTAAGGTTTTAAAAATTAAGTATGACTATACTAACATAATTTCTTTTTTTTTTTAGAATCTATTATCTAAAAATAGGTTTAAATTTTTAGTCCATTTTCACTCAAAAAGATAATGAGTTATTTATTGAGTTATACTCATATTGACTCTTTGAACCTTGATTCTAAAGTACTTCTAATTAGGATAAGAAAATAAATTCTAAACAAACTACTCTAACTTAGATTTTAAATGTTTTACTCATGATTTTAATAAGTTTTAAGTTAGAAATCACTTGTTGAAGCTATTTTTGGATTATATAAAGAAAAAAGTTATAGAAACTTGTGTATTATATATTTAGCTAGTTTATGATGTATATATGTATATAAATTATAAGTTTCCTAAGCAAGTTTAGGTTTGCATAGTTTATGAGATCAACAAATTCCATAACTTAAAAGTATACAAACTCATGTACCAGATATATACTTGATTTCTTAATAATATAAAGTTACACATATCTAATTTGTAAATCAAACAATCTTTTAAATTTATTAATATATAACAATTTGATGAAACTAAATGATTCGACCCATTTTATATTTGAAATAAATAACCAATATAATATGAGGAAGAAACCAAAAATGAGTTTGAAAAATCCTTATGTGGTTGAAAAGAGTGTGAACACACAAAGTTGCCATTGGAGGGATGACCTACAATAATAATGCAAGTTAAAAAAGTAGAGAAAAATAAAATGAAGAGAGGGGAAAAAAGAGGAAGAAAAGAAGAGCCATATATATGTTTCCAATCATCGACACAAAGTCTTTTTGAAAAATCGAAAGAAAGGCCACGCACGTGTGGCATTAAATGCAAAACCCCACATGAAATCGACAATAATAATAATAATAACAATAATAATTTTTCTCTCCTATAGATACCGAACAAATTAATAATAATTCAAAAGTTCATCACCATCCAAGCCATAGCTAGGCTGGTTTCCTTTGGCCTCTTTTCATATACTACCATAGGATATGATTTCTTGTGACAAAACAACACCATATAATACGTCAAAAATGTTTGAATATATGTGTATAAAATATTGTGGGAGTTTGTTTATATCATATCATATAAATGTGTGGCCAAAGTGTGATTGGTACCAACTTGGACTCAACAAGCCAAAATAATGGGTGGCAAATTAATTAGATTATTGAAGGTAGATAGGGTGATAGGAAGTATTTTCAATGGGAATATTTCATGTGGCAATGTGTGTACATATGTTTGGGGGTATTAAGAGGGTAGGAGGTTGTTTTGGTGTATTTTTTTTATAAATATTTTTTATGGTAATATTATATACGAACAGTTAAGTTAGAGAACACGTAAGAAAACATGTGAAAAAGACAAAACAATATTTTTGTTGTAAGCTTTCTTTTATTTTGAATTTTTTTGAATACTACTTGCCATAAAAAAAAAATCATAATTTTTGATGAGTTGTTCCAAAAGTAGGCTTTAAATTGAAAATAATGTATAAATACCTTCGAGGACAATAAAAAATAACTCAAATGTAAGAGAAAGAAATACACAGTAATTTAATCGAACAGGACAGATTTCAACCCGACATTTGAAATTTTAGTTAATAAAATATATTCTGTCAACTCAACCTTAAGTGAATTATTTCAAAACATTTTAGAAATCTATATAAATCCTACGTTAGGTTTTTAAAAGAAAAAAAAAAGTTAATCTCAATTCAAAGGATTTTTTATTATAAAAATGTGTGTATGCATACATTTTTTTTTAAAGTCGGATTTTCATATTATATTATGAATAGTTAATGATGATCTAATAAAGCTATCATTAGTCTCTCTCAACATGGTGTCATATTCATCAAAATTTTACTGTTACCTCCATAATGGAGTGTCGGCTTTGTGAATCAAATTTGAAAGATTTTTAAATGGTAGAATTTGGATGGAGATGATCAAATTCAACTTCAATGGTGGCTTAGAGACCAAATTTAAAAAAAAGATTATAATTTATCTAAGTAAGGTATGTTGACTCACAATTTTAATAGATAGATTCATAAAATCTAGGATTGAAAATCTTGATTTGTATGATTTATGTTTTAGAGAGTATATACAGTGTGACCGGATTAATAAAAACTTGAATTTGTGTAGCATGTGTTTCGTTGTTTGATTTATAATTAATAAACATTCATATGTATACATATAAGAATAATTTTATGGGTTAAACAATTATTAGAATCAAAGGTTTGAACTGATAGATTTTATTTAGACTCTTAAAACTCTCTCTTACTTGTGATCTCTAAAATTAGCATGGAGCTTAACAAGTAAAGGACAATTGCATTTGATCAAATGCTTTGATACTACGTTAAATTGTCACTAGAGATTAAAGGCTTAAGATGATAGCTAGATTTTTATTCATATTCTATAATATGATTTATGATTTTATATTGCATATTTGAGATTAACAAAATATGCATCTTTAGATAAGTAAACCCACATACCAAAAAAAGAGAAAAGCAAACTCGTTGAACTTATTCTTTAACCCCTAAGGTACACAACCTTACCCTTAGGATTTCTCAAACTCCTTTAAGGTACCAAACCAAACCAACCAGACCAAGTAAGTTCTGACTAGCTTTTAAGAGAACAAAAATCAGCAGTTAGTTTCATAAAATTCAAAACAAAAGATTAGTCAGTCAATTCGATTTTGACCATTTCAATTGATTCCATTTCGTTTTAAGTTGATTTAATTAAGTACGTGACTTCTTGATCGATTTCGCTTGAACAAGGTAGACGTTAACTAGACGTGGTTATGTCTCTTTCCTAATTATATTATTAGAAGATATTTGAATTTTTCTATTCATGGGAAAAGAATCACTCAAAAACAATGGAATAGGCCAAGACTATTGAAACCCTTGGTTGTACTATTTTTCTAGCAAAGATGAGATTCTCTTGTCACCATTAAATGAGTCTTCATTCAATTGATGAATTGATTTTGTCAACATCTCAAACAGTTCACTCTCAGCTGTATAAAAACGTTTTAAATTGTAGGCTTTTTTCCCCTATATAAAACTCTCCACTCTATTATTAATTTAATTAGTGAGGTTATCTTTTCATTATGAAAGCTAGTTTGACTGCAACCATTTTTATTTTAGTTTTTATATTTTTAGAAATAAGTTTGTTCAATTTTTTTTTTTGTATTAGTATTTATATACGTTTTTAAAGTTGAGAAAAAAGTGGTTTTAAAAGCTTATTTTTGGTTTTTAAATTGGATTAAGATTTTGAAGTTTGATCTAAAAACTAGAAAACGAAACAATCAAATTTATTAGGATGGAGGTTGAAGGTTTGTTTGAAAATAATATTTAAAAACAAACCTCTATGATGGTCAAAGACAATCAATAATAAGAAAGGATAAACTATGACAATCTTTTGCCCATCATTATATGGTCCAATTTCTGAAAAATGCATTATTTACTTATTTTTTCTATCACCCATCATATTGTTTACACAAGTAAAAATTAGAGGTCCTCATTAAAGGTCAATTTATTGTAGAGAAGATTATAAATCCATGATAGAGGCCAATCTTTTTTTTTTTTTTTGTCCATCAACATATGGCAGTGGAGGGATTCGAACCTCTAATATCTAAATTGATGATATATGTTTTAACTAATTGAGCTATACTCAGGTTGGCACATTACAGACCATTATTAAAGGTTTAATTCATTTTAGTGTAAAGAAGATTATAATAAATTTATAAATAGGGATATCAATTTTATTGATACAAAAGTTAACCTGAACATACTCAACTCGTTAACACATATATATATCATCAATAAAAAGGTTAGAGGTTCAAACCCCTCTCATTCCATATGTTGTTGAACTTATTTATATATGGGAAAGTTTTTTAATATAATTAAAAAGCAAACAAAATTCTGATTTTGACTCCACAAACCATAATATTTATGAAAAAGAAAATTGAGCTACCAAATTCATTGTCCTCTAGAGAATGAGATGCAATGTTTACAAAATCATTCAATTCCATTTATTCTTTTTTTAGTAACAATTAGAATCATTCATTTCAAATTTGATTGTTCCAATTTAAAGTACATTGCATAAGGACTAATAGAACAAGTGTCCATCACAACCCAAAATGTGAGGTTGTCATTTCCAAAGTTGCATATCCCTTTCTTCAAATCGAATGTTGTTTGAATGTAGCTTTTAAAAACAGGTTTCCTACTTTTGAAAATAAAAAAAAAAAAAAAAAAATTAACACATAAAACTTATTTGGCACGATGATTTTTTAAAATGATTTTGAAACTAAAAAGATATTAGAAAATGAGCATTAAAGAAAACACATAAAAACTATATATATATATAATTGTTTCTATTTTATACAGTCATTTAAAAAAAATAATAAATAAAACTTGATTTGAAATACGAGAATAAAAAGAAAGTATTTTTATAAATATATAGGTTTTAAATTTTAAAACAAAAGATTTTTTTTTTTTAAATCTGTTTATAGAATAACTATTTTTTGAAGTAGTAATTCATATAAGAGAGCATGATTTCAACTCGTTATAAATTTCTATGGCCTTGAATGCAAATTGTTAACCCCATTTGATAACTCTTTAGTTTTTAATTTTCTATTTTTGAAAAGTAAGCTTGTTTTCTTTCAATTTCTCTATAATAGTTTTCATATCTCTTAAGAAAATATTTGAATTTTTTTTCAAATTCCAAAAATAAAAACAAGTTTTTAAAAATTACTTTTTAGTTTTCAAAAATGTGTTTTTTTTTGGAATTTGACTAACAATCCAAATATTTACTTAAGAGAGATGAAAACAATTGTAAAAAAATTGGAACAAAACAAACTTAATTTTCAAAAATCAAATGATTATCAAACAGGACCTGATGTGATACTTGGTGCTAAAATAAGAAAAACCAAAAATGGATTCTCCTTTTGTCAATCACACTATATTGAAAAACTATTGACGAGATTTGATTGTTTTGACGATGCTCCTGTAAGAACACTTTATGATGCTAGTATGAGTCTTAAGAAAAATAAGGGTTATAGTGTCTCTCAATCTGAATATGCAAAAATTATTAGGCAGCGTTATGTTTTTGATGAATTATATTAGATCTGATATTGCATATGCTGTTAGTAGATTGAGTAGATATACACATAATCCTAGTAATGATCATTGAACTGCTCTTCGTCGTTTATTAAGATATCTTAAAGGTACAATAGATTTTTGTTTGCATTTTAGCAAGTTCCCTGCAGTGTTAGAAGGATATTATGATGCAAACTGGGTAACAGATAATGATGAGGTAAGCTCTATTAGAGCTTATGTATTTCTTTTAGGTGGAGGAGCTATTTCTTGGAAATCAGTAAAGCAGACGTGCATAGCACGATCCACTATGAATTAGAATTTATAGCCCTAGAGCTAGCAGGCAAGAGGTAGAATGGCTGAGAAGCCTACTTGGAGACGTACCATTGTGGGGGGTGTCTGTACCTGTCTCTTTACATTGCAATTCACAAGCTACCATAGGAATTGCCAAAAACAGTGTGTATAATGGCAAAATAAGGCATATACGCCTAAGGAATGGAGTTGTGAAACAAATGTTTAAGAGTGGAGTTATTTCCTTGGAGTATGTGAGGTCTGAGATAAATCTAGCGGATCCTCTCACCAAAGGCCTAACAAGGAGAGTAATTCTAGAATCTTCAACATTTATGGGTTTAAAACCCTTGAAATGATTCCATAGCCCAATTTGTTTGGGTGATCCAAATATGGACTTGATGAAAAATTGGAAAGTCTTCTTAGCTCAGTTTTGAGTGATTTGTCTCTGACAGACTTGATGAAGCAATTAATGTGATTATGAAGGTGTAGCCGCCTTCTATGAAAGAATCTAAAGATCTCTTTCTAGAGATTTCACGGTGACCCGAGGTTTTATGTGTATAGCCATAAAAGGCACAAGATATATTGTTGTATCGCAGAATCAAGATAAAACACAAGGACTGAAACGTGTTGTGGGGGTCTCAACTATAATTACTGAAAGTTCAAGAGGTAACTCACTTTATTTAATTAGGTTGTTGCCCTACTTCACTATGCATCAATTCAAATCGAAAGATAAGATGCTTAAGTTTATTCTCATTTCTTTGCTCAGGAAACTATTCTTTATTATTTTATTTTATTTTATTTCGCAAGTCATTCGTAGGGGATTGTTGGGAATGACTTGGGCCTTGAGCCTAAAAATTCACATGGAAAATAGAAGACTTTGTCCCACATTGGAAAACTTAAGGAAGTGGAGGTAGTTTATATAGTAAAGACTATATGTGAGTTGGTAAAAAGTGGTTATAGTGGTATTAAAATACCTCCCCACACGCGCGCTGCCGTCGCTGTTCGGTCGAACGGGCGAGCGGGTTCGGGTAAACGCACATGCGCGAAAAAGAAAGTAATTTTTTATTTCTTTTTCCTCTTAAAATTAAAACCAAAACGTTTTCCTTTTAAAACCGTTTGATTTTAATTTGTTACCGTTTGAAAATGTTTTTCTTATTAATGGTTTAGATCTAAAAACGGTCTCTCAATTGATGGTGAAAACGTTCTCATTGATGGTGTGGATCATGGATGGTATTTTCGATTTTCTTTTTATTGGTTTTCGTCAAAAACCAGAATAGTTCTCCTCCTACTTTTCGAGCATTGTTCATAGAATTGGTTTTCGATTTTCAGCTTCTTCTCCTCCTAGTTTCCGAGCATTGTTCTAATCTTGATTCCAATCCTTCATTGACTAGTGCACATCTGTGAAGGGTGTTGTGTTAACCTTGGGGAGCAACTGGCATAAAACGATTTAGCACTGAGGTCGTGCCAAAATTGCTTTCAAGGCAGTGGTACTACACGACACAACAACATTCTGTTCGACATCTTGACAAACAAATATATTTTGATGCCTGGATACTAATGTAAGGTGAGATAATATAAATTTTAATACTCCCAAACACAATAATTAAGTGGATTCGTAAGTTAAGTAAGGAGATGCTTAATTCGCTGATTTGAGAAAACTTAATGAATTTGTGTATAGCTCGAGATTAAAATACTTAAATGTTGCGTAGTTTTATTCTTTGAGTTATACAGAGAAAAAGTTTAAAATTTTTTTAATCTCTTTCTTGTGTTTGATTTAGAAATTTGAAATTTACAGTAGTTAATAAGCAATCTAAGAGGCATTTTGATAAAAAAATTTGTGGATGAGCAAACTTTCATAATTTGAAGAAAAAATATCAAATTTTTTTATATCTTGAAATTAAAGTAAATTACTTGATATACCAAAAGATGATAGAAATCTAAGAGGTAAGCTAAGTACCACTCAATATTAGCTTAGGCTTGGGATTTTGAAACATTGAAATCTTTTATGGAAGATTTTGGGGAGCCCTTTTTGTTAGCTAGCAACAATTATTTGAGGATAAGTGTGTAGTTGTTAAAACACACAACGTACGATATCTCCTTCTTTATCCATTTTCATGCTAACCCGCCACAACTCTCTCTCTCTCTAACTCTCTTAAAATTAATTAATGAGGCCTACAGCGAAGCCAGAATTTCTATAGAAAATGGCAAAATTTTACGATCTAACTTTATATGGACATATAATGTTTCAATTTTAAAAAATTTAAGAGAAGACAAATCAGAAAGAAAAAAAAAAGGGTTGATCTTGCCTGCTCACTTTTTTTTTTCTTCGTTATGCCCATGAATGACCTTATTGTGGTTGTGGATCACCTCTCTAAACCCTTGGATACATAGTTAAGCTACCATTTTTAAATTCTCTTTCCTATATTTCACAATGTAAAGTCGTTGGTTAGATGATCTACGAGAGCAACTGCTCTGGTCCCTTCTGTTAAAATGTTGATATATAATTAAATTTACCATAACCCATCAACTTAAGTTTTTGGGTTGATTGGTGATTTAACATGATATCAAAGCAGGAGGTCCTGTGTTCGAATCCTTGCAAATTTTCAAGCCCACAAGTGAAGGGAAGCATTAAAGTGTTGATATATATAATTAAATTTACCATAACCCATCAGCTTATAGTTAAATTTTTCATTACCCATTAGCTTAAGCTTTTAGGTTGATTGATAATTTAACATGATATCAAAGTAGGAGGTCCTGTGTTCGAATCCCTGCAAATTTTCAAGCCCACAAGTGAAGGGAAGAAGGAGAGTGTTAAAGTGTTGATATATAATTAAATTTACCATAACCCATCAACTTAAGTTTTTGGGTTGATTGGTGATTTAACATGATATCAAAGCATGAGGTCCTGTGTTCGAATCCTTGCAAATTTTCAAGCCCACAAGTGAAGGGAAGCATTAAAGTGTTGATATATATAATTAAATTTACCATAACCCACCAGCTTATAATTAAATTTTTCATAACCCATCAGCTTAAGCTTTTAGGTTGATTGATAATTTAACATGATATCAAAGTAGGACCTCAAACGCATAGTTAAGCTATAATTTTTAAATTCTTTCTCCTACATTCCACAGTATAAAGTCGTTTATCACATTGTTCCAACCTCCGTAAGTAATTTCTCATTGTCTCTCCCTTTCTAAAAGCCATCTCTCTCTCCTCTCTCACTCTCCAACCATCTCTCTATACACACGCGTGGGATCTCGAGATTGTTTGCCTATATAAACACCATCTTCAACCCTTCACAAAACAACCCATCTCTCTTTCTCTCTCTCTCTCTTCATATTAGGAAGCAAACTAGCCCACGCAAATGAGGTCTATCCACTCATTCCGATCAAGAAGACCAGCCATCTCCATTCCCAATCTCAAACCAACAAGAAAGAGAAGGCTAAAGCTTCTTCACCTCCCAAAACACAACTCCTCCTCCGCCGTCTCCGCCCCCTCCGCCGCCATGCACAAGAGGCTGAGAAATCTGCAGAGGCTGGTCCCCGGCCACACCCATGAAACAGACCTCAACCACTTGTTTCAAAGAACTGCAGATTACATCTTCGCTTTACAACTTAAGCTCAACGTCCTCAAAGATCTCACTTCTCTCTATGGCCTTTGAATCATTTCCATATTATTATTATTTAAATTAGGTTCTTTTCGTTTATTATATTAATTTTGTATTCTATATATATGCTCTTTCTCCCTCTCTCTCTATATATATATGTATTTTTTAAGCTCCCCCCCTTTCTTAGCCTTAGAGAAACGGTGTAGTTAAGTTTCTAATCATTGAGCCGATGGGCAAAAAGTTATTGGGGAAAACCAGAGGAATCAAGTGTTATATTTATGCAATTATTATTGTTATTATAAATGTAATATAATACCTTTTATTTTACCATGCATCTTCATTCTCCACTAATTATTTTTAAAAGGAAAAAAAAAAAGAAGAGATAAATCCTTGCTAAAGATTGTTTTTTTTTTTTTTCAATATTGTGTAGGGAAAAGGATCTCAAGTATGATAATGATTTGAACTTTAATTTTTTAAAGAAAAAGATTTGATAATGATTTTGTTTTTGGAAATTTGGTGCTTCTGAAGTTCCAATTTTATTTGTAATCTTTGAAATTTCTTTTTAGAATTCTAACCAAATTATGAATTTTTGGCTAAGACTTTTGAAAGTGTTCTTGAAAGATTAAAAATTTAGATGGAGGAATTTGTTTCTGGAAAAATCTTATATTATGTTTAATGGAATTTTCATTTTTAAAAAACATGTTTGTATATTCTCTCAATTTATATATTTTTTCTACTTTCATCTTTTTTAGAAAAAAATAACATTGAATTCTTGGCCATATTAAAAAAAAAAAAAAAGAAAAAAAAAAAAGAAAAACAATGACTATTTTTTTAAAAAAAATATTTTTTAATTTTCAAGATTTAGGGATTTTTTTTAAAAAAAAATTATCATTAAAAGCCAGATGGTAAAACAAAGAAAGTTAATATTCTTATTTTTAAAAATTAATTAAAAAAATATTAAAATGATTATCAAACTCGCTCTCAGTTTGTCAACCTCGACATAATTCAGGTTAAAACATATACCCTCAATTAAGAGGTCAGAGATTCAAATCTTTCCACACTTAAATGTTATTGAACTTATAAAAATAAAAAAGAAAAGTGGAAACTCCCTATTTTCAATCACTTAATTTGTAGGCACATTCGTGTGTCAATTTAAGCATAGTTTAGTGGATGATGCACCAATTACCGTCCTAAAGGATGATGGTTTAATTTCTACTTCGCCGATTGTTTTTTTTTTTTGTTTTGAAAATGATACTTCATTTAAAGGTATGTGAGAAACATACAAAAAGGGAGGCTAGAGGAAAACTCTCCAATTTAAAGCTATAGAAGAAGTATCACAATTACAAAAAAGAGTGGATTTTGAACTCCAAGATGCAGCATGAGATATAATGTCATCCCAAAGAATCAAAGGATATTTAGAGAAATCATTGAAAATTCTATCGTTGTGCTGAAGCCATAAGTGTCAAAGAATTATTGTGCAAGTATGATGTAACATTTTTAGAACATTTCTTTGAAAAAAATTTATTCTAATAATATTCTATTTTTATTCCTTATATTAGTTTCTATATGCATTATTCCTGTTTTTTTTCTTTTTCCAAATATCAGAGTAATTAGAAGTATGGAAAAGAAAATAATAAGGGAATAATATCAAGAAGAGATGCCCACCGGGCGGGGCGAGGACAGGGATGAGGATGGCTTCCCCTTCCCCGTCCCCGTCCCCACCCCATTTGAATTTCCATTCCCGCGAAATTTTCCGTTAAATTTGGCGGAGATTGGGGTGGGGAATTCGTGGGGATAGTGGGGAATTATTTTTCATTTAGTTTTTTTTTAAAGAATCAAATAATTATTTTCATAAATTTTTAAATAGTTAAATTCTATAGAAAATATCCATTAATTTTTAATTACATTGTTAATTATTTATCCATAAGTGCCAAAGAATTATTGGGCAAGTATGATGTAACATTTTTAGAACATTTCTTAGAAAAAAAATTATTGGAATAATATTCTATTTTCTTTCCTTATATTAGTTTTTATATGCATTATTCCTATTTTTTTCTTTTTCCAAAAACCAGAGTAAGTAGAGTATGGAAAAAAAAATAATAAGGGAATAATATCAAGTAGAGATGTCCATAGGGCGGAGTGGGGACGAGAATGGGGATGGCTTCCCCATCCCCGTCCCCACCCCCATTTGAATCCTCATCCCCGCAAAATTTCTCATTAAATTTGGCAGAGATCGAGGCGGAATTTCCCTGCGGGGAATTCACGGGGATTGTAGAGAATTATTTCCCATTTAGTTTTTTTTTTCTTTTTTAAGAATCAAATATTTCTTTTGATAAATTTTTAAATAGTTAAATTCTATGAAAAATATCAATTAATTTTCAATTACATTGTTAATTATTCACCAAAAATCTTAATTTAAATAGTTAATTTTCTATTAAAAATACCTATTTAAAAATAAAATTCCCGAGTCTCCTAATAAAAACAAAACAATATTACATATCAAATTATATAATTAATCCATACATATAATTAAAATGTTTACCTATATAATTCAAATATATCCAATTATCTAAATCATTAACAATTAAATTTTAAATGACATATATATACTTATACACACATATACATATATATATTAAAAAATAAATATATAAATATAAAAAAATTAAACTGGACGGGGAACATGGAACGAGGACGGAGACGGAGATTTCTTTTCCTCCACTCCTCTCTCATTCCCCGCCTAAATGGGGATTCCCCACCCCATTAAGACGGGCCCATCTCCACGAGAAAAATGGACATCTCTGATACTAAGGAGTCAAATAATTAATTGTTTTAATTATCATCAAATTTGAAATTATTAAGTGGCGGTGGCCTAATTATTAATTTTCTTAGCAGCATTAATGAGTTGTGGCCAACTTTTTCAAACTTTTTCAGGTAATCGATCAAATCCGCATATAATAGTCTTGTTAGGCATAATGAAGCGACATGCATCTCATTAATTTTATCTTCTCATAACTGTTAATTGACTAAGCAGCTATTTGAGTTGCATTATTAATACCCTAACCAAAATAATTAAGTTCACATTTGCTGCCGATAAATCCCATAATTAATTATCAAATCAATGTTTAATAATTTCCTACATCAATCAAATTGGATTTTGATAGGTTAACCATCAACCGCTAATGAGTCATTCAGTTAATGATAACTAAATTGTTTAGAATACGACATAGATAAGGCGTTACATATGAGGGTTAAATCAAATAATTAATCATTTATTTTGTATTATGGGTTTAGTATACGTACTTCAATTATTTGTTTAATCACCCATATACTAAACTTCAAATCTCAAGAGTCCATTCTATAAATGGTTTTTTTTTTTTTTTTCTAATTTTTAAAAATCGTGTTTTTTTACTATGGTTTTAAAAATCTTACCCAAAATTTTAAAACTAAAAAAATTAAAAGCTAGTTTATTTTTTCTTTTTGCTTTTGAAAATTTAACTAAGATTTCAAAAGTAACTTTAAATAACAAGTGAAAAACTTTAAGGTCCTTCAATAACACTTTAAATTTTGGTTTTTAAATATTATACTCATATGTACCAACTAATTTTTCTTTGCTTTCTAATCTATATTTTCAAAAATGTTTTTGAAATTTTTGTCATATTTTTAAAGAAAAATGATAAAATGCCTAATCTTTGTTTTTGAGATTTTGTTAAGATTTCAATTACTAAAATAAAGTGAAAGCTAAATAAGAAAATCATTTTTAATATATATTTTTTAATTTAAAAGTAGATAACCAACAAATACGGTTGTCATCAAACAAACCCTAAATAAAGAAATTATCAACAAACAAGACGAACTCTTCAAAATACAAAACCTTAAAAAAACAACCATTACGCTCAAATTATTATGTTTTTTTTTTTTTTTTAATTTTGTAATTAATTTAACCACTTAATATATTCTTATAATTTTAAAACACCTCCAAAGTCTTAAAAAAAAAAAGAAAAATCAAAAGTTTCACATTCTCCAATAATGGAAGAACAAAGATAACATTTAAATGAAAAAATCCTACATCATTTTAAAGCTCTCCAGCTATGAGAATCTCTAAGGGAACAAAACAGGATTTTGAATGGAGACAAACAATGGCCTAAAGAGTCAGAAATTTGAACAAACAAGCTTCTTCATTGGTTGTGCAAAAAGACAACTTGGAATCTTAAGCATTTGACAATCTTCTTATGTTTAATTAATCTATTAAATGCTATTAATTAGGTGAATGTTTTTTATAATCAAAATGCTGCCATTATGTGTTTTTTAGTTATTATATCCGATTTAGGTCCTATACTTTCACGTGAACTTTTTAGTAAATATTCATTTTCATTTTTTCCATAAAATATAAAGAATGTATTTAACAGAAACATTATGTGACACTAATTTTTGTTATGAGGCACACATGTCAAATTTGGTATCACGCATTTATGAATATTTGATAGAAGGTGGAGATTTAAACCTTTGACCTTTTGATCGAAAATTAAGAATAAAGCTTTAACCACTTGAGTCATGTTCATGTTAACTCTGATATAAGATTTATGTTAAATGTAATATAGAAAATTTGATGGTAATTATCTAAAGGTATCTCTTTCTTACCCCTATACTAATTTGCTTGATAGATCGGTTTTATTTTAATCTTTTAATTTCATCAAATTGGCCTCTATACCATGAACAACCTATGCACAACTTATATTTTTAATTATTTAATTTAGGTTTAGATTTTTCTATGAAAATTTGTGGCTAGTAATATGCAATAATATTCTAGTGGCTTGACAAGTTTATATCTGTGAGTATTGATTGATCTTCTAGTGATATTTGATACTTTTAAGCTGAGTTTAATTACATTTTACTCAAATTTTATAGTTAGGTTTAAGCATTTTTCATGGTTTGATTTGACCATTTGTATTGCTTGATTTTGAATATTCTGCTAGTCGAATGTTGGGTGATTTATTGATTTATTTGTGAGCAACTTTCTAATTAACTTTTTAGATGAAATATTAAGTATTAACTTTATCACATAATCAAATTTATGATTTAATTTGGATGAATGCCGATTGAAAGTTTGAGATTAGAACGGGTTCACTAAGCTAAGAATTGCTGAAAAGATTAAGATTTTGTTCCTTCAGTAATCAAAGTAGATTTTTATACTTGGCAAGTATAAAAGTACAGTGCCAAAATAATACTTAAAGTTCTCTCAATGATAATATCTCAAATGTAATAGTATTAATATCTTTCGCAATTATGACATGTTATCCTTGTTGACTAATGACTGATATGTGTCTTACTTTCATTGAACTGATGTGTAATAAAATATTAATAAATTAAAAAGTATTTCTCATAATTGAAGTGAATAATTTTGTGGATAAATATAAAGATAGAGATCATTATAAAAATATACCCTTGTGGATTAATGTGCATGATTGAAAGCACCCCATTTGAATAATCAATAGTATAAAGAAAATCAATCCCATTTAATAATTGAAAAAAGAAAGATCTTCTTTTCCCAATTTCAAATTGATTGGCATTAAAATTAATTACTCAAATGGGAAATTCATACCTAATTTGTTTGCCAACCACAACTGCCTCATCTACTTTTCAACATGAACAAAAAAGTTTATTTTTAAAAAAAAAGAAAAAAGAAAAGAAAAACAGAGAGAGAGAAGAATTTTGGGCCATTTTCCTTTTCTTCTCTTTCTCTTAAATTAAATTTGAATTTGTATGAGGTGAATGCTTCCATTATTGAAGCTTGTAGGGTTGTAAACCTAAGTTTTAGGACAGTACCATGGGTCCTATCCATGTGTGCACATGCATGTGTTAGCTAGGGTGCGAGCGTGTGCAAGCAAAAGACTCTTACTTTCCACATTTGACTAAAGAAATAATCTTTTCAAAGGACATGTAATTCTCTATTCCCTATTTCTTGCATTATTGTATTGCTAGGAATGCCAATAATGTTTGTATGATTATTCTAATGGGTAGGTACGTATTTGAAGGGTAGTGTGTGTTTTGGATTCACTTTGATAAGAGTGAAAAAGAAAAAGAAAAGTAAAAAGGAGACATCACATTTAATTTTATATAGTTAGTTCACTCTTGAATTTCAAGCTTGTAAATGAATCTAGCATAAAGGCATGGAGCAAGAAGATGGTTTGGTGGATGAAAGAGGATGTGTGTTGAATTGTGAAGTCTAATTATTAACTAGGCTTAGTTTAAGTACAAGAAAAAGAAAGTTAAAAACAAAACGCAATAAAATAAGAAAGATATTCCTAATGCAACATGAATAATTATAGTCTATATTTGAGTTCAAGGATATTCCTAATGCAACATGAATAATTATGGTATATATTTGAGTTCAACAACATGTTTTGTGGAGATTTGGATCTCTAACCTTTTGGTCGATGATATAACGTCTTCAACTGGTTGAGTTATTGTTCAAATTAACATAATTCTCGTCTATATTGGAAAATATTAACCTTGATATTAGAACATATTTTACATCATTCAACATGTTAAAGCAAGGTGACCCTTGTATACGTGAGGTTCAGGACGTCCTTAGAGGAAGGATTTGAGGCAGTTGTTAGTAAGTTGTAATGATTTTGGGACTTGAGCTAGATAGAAAATAACAAGGGCTATTGTTCTCTATTTGTAATCTTCAAATATATAGTAGAATTTGTAGAGTCTAGAATATATAGGCCATAGCCCAAGGGGTAAATCTATATATCTATGGTATTTTTTTAACTTTTCTTTTCCTTTACTATTCTTCTTTCAAATTTTTATTATTGTGTACGTCAGGTATGTGAAAAAGGAAATTTAAGATCCCAAAACGTAAATTCAAAATTTTCCTTAGAATATGGGAGGGATGTTTTAAAGTGAAAAGAGAATGGACTCATCAATGACTACATGTTAGATGTAATTAAATTAAACACACAATGGGTGAAATGGTCAAGGCAACCTAAAACTTTTATAGAAATTAAGCATTATAACAAATAAATATGCGAGGATAAGTTTTTTTATTTGATTTGTGTTTGGCATATATGGCCAGTCTAGCAACGACATTGACAGGCAAGGGCTTTAAGGTTGTTGTACTCAAGTGGCCAATGAAACAATATTTTCCTTTAGTACTATACATTCATAATATAAGAAGTATGTACATTTAATTAATGAAGTAAAGGACAGTGAGAGAGAGGAATCCACCCAAATTTTAAAGATAAAGATGCATAACACATCATAGAGAGAGTAGTTTTAACAGAATATCTCTATTTGCATTCTCCCACTCCATTTTGCTCATAGATAGATTTGAGGACAAGAGACTCGTTGAATTATACCATATTTGTAATTGACCAAGAAAGTTTGAAAAGTAGTAGGAATTATCATAATTTACCCACAGACATCATGATCAAATATCTTGATGGTGGGACAAATTTCTTTTCAACTTCTTTTTTGAATTTATGTAAAATTCAAAGTGAGCTTACATTTACTTTTATGAGGAAACAATTAAGTAAAATCTTCCATTAATAACTCACAATTATTAGATGAACATGAGGTTTCATCTCAAAATCAATTGGCTATGAGAAGAGTAACCCACGTATCTTATAAAGATTGGAATGTCCCCTCATCTTTTCGATGTGAGATCCTCAACATGTCCCTACAAGGGAGTGCATCTTTGGGTTCACCATTTTTGAGTCAGATCCCAATTTTTGGACCATAATAAATGTATGGGCTTTATGGATTCTAATTCCATATTAGATGAACATGAGGTTTCATCTCAAAATCAATTGACAAAGAGATAAGTAACCCATGTATCTTATAAAGATTGGGAGGTCTCATAATTTTTTCGATGTAGGGTCCTTAACATGCCCCTACAAGATGATGTCTCTTTAGGTTCATCATTCTAAATGGATATTTAGTCCAAAAATTGGGATGCGACCTAAGAATGATGAACCTAAAGACGCACCATCTTGAGAGGCATGTTGAGGATCCCACATCTATAAGATGAAGAGATCTCACAATCTTTATAAGATACATGAGTTACTCATCTTAGAGCCAATTGGTTTTGAGATAGAACCTCATGTTTATCAAATATAGTTTCAGAGCCCATGAAACCTAAATTGGTATTTGGTCTAAAAAAATTAGAATTCGACCTAAGGATGGTGAACCCAAAGAGGGCACCATTTTGGAGGGGACATGTTGAGGATCCCATATCGAAAAAACGAAGAGACCTTACAATCTTTATAAAATACATGAGTTACTCCTCTCATAGCCAATAGGTTTTGAGATAGAATCACATGTTTATCTAATAACAAAAAAAATATATTGTGTCAAGAAAAAAAAGATAAGAAAGCCTCTATGAATAATGATGAAGCATTTGATAAGAAAACAGTTGTAACTATAATGCCTTAGGCTCAGGATTCAAAATTCGAATTCAACACTTGATGTCCCCGGCATCCCCTGCGATCTGGCAATGTCATCTGTACTTGTCTTGAATTGTATTAAACTCCTTCTAAGAGTGAAAACTATTCCCACAAACTAACATGGGTTATTTAAGCATGCTTTGTCCTCATTTGCATGTTTCTTAGGAAAATTTTTACGAGGTCACTCAACATAAAATTGCTCCAAGCCAAGCCAAGCACACTTAACTTTGGAGTTCTTATGTCTGAACCACCGAAAAGGAAGGTGCACCTTGTTAGTATATGTAGTAACTATCAATTATTTTAAGCTTATCGTAACCATGCTTGCATATCCTTAGGATTCCTCTCATTTAGATGTAGTCACAGTTCATTCATGCACCCCTCCTGAACTCGGGTGTCACAGTAACATTAATTTAAGAATTGAAAAGTAATTCACAACTTTTTTCTAGTTGACTAAAAATGAAAAATACTAAGCATTTTAATCCAACTATTAACATCAATTTTTCAACTTGAGAATAATTCAACTAATTAAGGCACAAATAGTCTTTTAGAAAGGCCAAAACGTCAATGGTTCAAATTCACACCTCTACATTGTGCTAATTAAACAACAAACTATTAGGTTTAATAAGAAAATCTGAGTTAAAAAAGCTATAGAATTTTTTTTTAACTTTGATGTCCAAGTCGTGGTTGGTATCCAAAGTTAAATGATGTTGATTTTCTTTTAGAGGTACAAAATTCTTTGATCTCAATCAAGAGTGTTAAGGATTCCACATCAAAAAGATGAAGAGACCCAACAATCATTATAAGATACATGAGTTACTTCTCTCATTGCCAATTAAAGTCCATGAAGCCCAAACAGGTATTCGGTCAAAAAAATTGGGATCTTACCCAAGAATGGTGAATTCAAAGAGGTGCCATCTTGAGTGAGCATGTTGAGGATTTCACATAAAAATTGATTTCCAGTTGATGTTCATCAAATGGTTAGACTTAGTACATTTTCAATCATCACATTCTCCTTAATCATGCCACTAGTAATGTTGAGGATCTCACATCAGAAAGATGGAAAAACCTTAAAATCTTTATAAGATACATGAGTTACTCTTCTAATTGCCAATTAGTTTTAAGATGGAATCTCATGTTCATCTAATATGGTATCAGATGCCATGAAGCCCAAAAGAGTATTCAGTTCAAAAAAAAAAAAAAACTGGGATTCGACCCAAGAATGGTGAACCTAAAGAGATGATAGAGAGACCTCATAATTTTTATAAAATAAATGGGTTACTTCTCTTATTGTCAATTGATTTTAAGATGAAACTCCATGTTCATCTAATATGCAATCCATCATTATTCTTTCAAAACTTGAAATTTAGGATGACTAATTTCCTTGCTATCAACATTTATTTTGAATCTTGATATGATTTTTTTTCGTTTTTTCTTTGTAATGTGCTTTTCATGAGAAGAGATTTTGGCTGATGATAGTTTGATTGAAATAGATTTGCACCAACAATTTTATCCATAGCTCGTATATTGGGAAAATTTTCTAGTTTACAATTAGTATGGGAGGTACTCTATACCTCTAACATTCATATGTGCCCATTAATTTGTAAGATGGGTTATCCTACTGCCATATGGTACATAGACATAAAGCTTGATAAGGCCAGCTTCTATGATTAAGCTAAGGGTGTTATTAATGAGCTGAGGGGTAAGTTACAAGAAATCAACTAATGGCCATTGTGATAAGCTGTTGGATTGTTGAGATTTGATTAGCTGACTTTATGGGTTGAGTGTTTTGCTTGTTTATCCCGATGAAATGGGCGGAATGGCTAAAGTGTACTTGTATGTAGATCAAAAGTTTACATTTAATGCTTGCTCAACTATTTACTCTCGTATGTCAACTTAAGTATAGCTCAACTTATTAAAGTATATATTCTCAACCAAAATGTTAGAGGTTCAAATTTCCTACCACACATGTTGAACTCAAAAAGAAAAAAATAAATAAATTGCTCTCATATACATAAAATATATAGCAAAACATAATTTAGAATTATCTCTCATATTTTCAATGATATAAAAAGGCTAAATATGCGTTTTAGTCTCTTATGTTGAAGTGTTTTTTCAATTTAGTCTTTATTGTTTAAAAAGTTTCAATTTAGTCCCTAATATTTAATATTTTTTAATTTACTCTCTTATTATTGGCGAATGTTAAAATTGGTTGATGATAAATTTACATGACTTTTTTTAAGATGATAAATTTACATGACATTTTTTTTATGATGATAAATTTACGTGACATAATATATACTTAGAAAAATTGTGAAAATTTTATATGAGGAAAAAAGTCATTTAAGAAAGTAAAGTTTCTAACTCGAACTTCAATTTTTTCTACAAATTTCTAAGAAATTGGTAGAAATTTTGAGTTTTCTTCTTTTAGATGACCCTTTTTTCCATCTAAGTTTCCGCCAATTTACTAAGTATATATATTATGTCATGTAAGTTACTATATAAACTAGTTTTAACATCCACCAATGATGAGGACTAAACAGAAAAATGTTTAAACATAATTTAGGCACTAAATTGAAACTTTTTAAACAATAATAATAGAGGTACTAACATGAAAAAATACCCAAACATTAGAGACTAAAATATATATTTAGCCACATAAAAATAATAATTATATTGTGTCAACTATACTAAATAATATCTTTTCAATACTATTAATATTGTGCCAGCTCAATTGATTATTAAGGTCAAAGTGAGCACAGCTCAACAGTAATTGACATGTACCTGATGAGTCTCATATTTTATATATTTTTAGCCCTTTAAACTTAGGTTATTTGAAGTAATTCATGTTTATATGTCTATAAATGATAGCAAATTGATATGAAAATGGGCCAAATTAGTAAAATTGTTGTTGTGAGCTTAGAATTCTGAAATGAGTTTAAAAGAGTTGAAATTTATTGATTTTTGGTGATTTTGTGCAGAAACTGTCAAATTGCTCGGAATTGCAAAAACCAATTGCAACTGCATTGCAATTGCAATTTTACCCAGTAGACAGAATTTCGAGAAATTTGGAGATTCAATTTTTCAGAGATATTTCGACACCATAATTCTAGGCTATGAGGGCTCGATTCATTCCATAAACATATTTCGTACATACCCTAGTTGTTGGAGGCTCTAAATAGGAGGAAAAACACATCAAGAAGAGGAACCTCGTTCTCCATGTCAATTTTTTACTCTTTATGGTTTTGATTGTCGATTCAAGGAGTTTTGGAGCTGCTGCACCTATACTAATCCAGTCCATTCGAAAGTCTTGGAGTGTTACAATCCGATTATATTCTTAACAAAATTTAAATTGGGTTAGATCAAGATTAGTTCGGAAGCTCCCCTCAAGTTTCAACATTATCTTTTATTTTTTGGTTTTATTTCCAGTTTTTGTTATCGTTGCAACACTTTAATTTTCAGTATTTCCTTCTGTTATTTCAGACTTCAAGTTAGTATATTTCCATTTGTTACTTACAAGTATTTGATTTTAATAAAGTTGGGCATTCATTACTTAAAGTTGTCTTATTCTTTACTATACTTGGATTTCTAGTTTTTGGGTTTCCTTTCTTTTCCTTAAAATTGAGTTTTTATTCTATTGTTGTTTAATTCTTTCTTTTAGTTTATTATGAAATTTCTTTATTCCAAGTTCTGTTATTTTCTTTTCTTAATATTAGCTAAACCTATTTTTGAGATTCTAATATGAAAATACCCTAGAGGAAGCTAGGCCTATATGTGAAAGTAACTTTGCTCAATTCCATAGCATTGTTTTCTTTTATTGATTTAATTTCTAATTGTGAGTCTAGCTTGATCACCTAGGTTAACATACCAAAATTGAGTTTAATACTGAAAGGGCAAGACGAAATTTCATTTTTAAAAAAGCAATAGAGGAAAAGTGCTTAAACCATAAGCCTTTGTTTTTTACCCTAAAAATATGGCTAAACCTCTAAGACCAAAGGGTTGTGTTTTTATTTAAGTTCGTATTAGCCATAGACATATCAGTTTAATCACTTAGGCTTCTAAAGATCTTTCCATTAAGGTCGAATAGGAGTTGAATCCGGTTTACATTGTTTTGGTGTTTGAGTCAAGATTGCAATTGCATATTAGGTCACAATTCCATTCAAGGGGCAAAAGCATGTTTGAATCCTATCTTTTTATTATTGATTTTCAGTAAGCATACAACCTTCTCGATCTATTTATATTGGTTACCGAGGTTGCTTTGTGTGGACATCTTTGCCACTCTTTTGAATTTTGTTGTATTTATTCTTTGTGGAATCGATACTTTAGAATACTTCTAATTTACTACTTGTTGACAGTGTGCACTTGCACTAGACTAGATACTTTTGCTGATTAAAAGTTTTCTACTAAACCTATACGTTTTCAGTCCATCAGTACTCTCGACCAAGAGGTCAGATGTTCGAATCCCCTTACCCCCCAAATGTTGTTGAACTCAAAAAAGAAAAAAAAAAACTCAACTGATTAAGGATTTAATAATCTTCCTTTAATGGTTGCTAGTTTGAATTCTCATTTGCATATTAAAGTTGTAATACTAAAACAAATACACATAGGAGAAAAAAAAAGAATCTTTTTCTTTGGAAAAGAAAATCAAACTACTCAGTGTTTAGTTTTATGAGCTTTAATCATATCATATGTTTTGATAATAATAAACTTTTAATTAACTAATTATTTTAGTGTGTTGAAGTATCCATAGCGTAGAGCGCGAAAAGATGATTTCAGCGCATTTTAAATCATTCAAATTGGACAACATACTAGAGAGTTATAGCCAAAAGAAGATTGGAAAGGAAAAGTGCATAATTGCGACAAGTGACTTCGTGTTTTGATCGTTGCAGCCCTTCTTTAATTCGTGTTATTAATTTTTTACCATTTTTTTCTTCATTAAATCTCTACCCTTTATTTATTTAACCTAGATCTAATGACCATTTGTCAATCTAGCTTCAAAATCTTTTTAAACCTCATTATTTCCTTCTCATTTCATTCAACTCTCCTCTCCCAACATTATTGAACATTCTCTCAAATACTCCATTGCTAAATCTCGCTCAAGCTCTATTTTTGATCTTGTGAGAGGTTCAAATTTTTTTTTATGTCAAATCTTGTGTATCCGTTCTTTGTAATAACTTATAATTTTTGTTGGAACTTTACTTTATCGATTATTGGAATTTGTAATAAGCTATGAGTGCACCTTCGAATTGAGTAAGAGGTTTAATTCTGAACCCAAAAAAGAATTTTTAGTGGTTTGATCCTGAACTAGTTAAAAGGGTCGTTGTCATTTGATCTCACCTATTTAAAAAGGTCAATATAAGTTGAGTCTTGAATCAGCAAAAAGATCGGTAGGGGTTTACTCTTGAACCTAAAAAAAGAGTTGTCGATTAGTTTGGTTCTCATCTGCTAGAGGACCATCATAGTAAAATATTGAAAAATGAGTCTTGGAGAGTGGAGTAGGGATTTTCGAACCACTATAAAAATTTCAGGTGTCATCTCTCTTTTCTATACGTTTAAATTTTTACTACTTAATTATTTCTCATTAATTAAATTACATGTTGTTTAATTAAATTGGTTGAAACTATTATAGGTCTCTATTTGATTTTAGGTTGCTTATTCAGTTGGTCTAGATTAGATTAATTTATTGACAAAGGAGATCAATCATAATACTTTTTGATAAACTAATTATCTCATCGCCCATTGATCTTTTTGGCAGAAAAAGTTTATGGATGTATACATTGCACATTATGATCATTGAGCATGGAAAAATAAAAACACAAAAAGGCAATTAAGTTTAACGGTTAGCTATAATGGTACTATTGAGCTATAGCAATCCAAAACTTGAAAGCAAACTTTTTTTTTCTTTTTAGAACGATAAATACATAGCGGAAGATTGAATCTTCAACTTTTGAAAGGACTAATTACTAACATGTACAATGCACAGGGAGTCTATCATTTTATTTTATTAAATAAAAAGATGACATTTACATAAATAACATAACAATAAATGTGTATTTTATTTTTTTACATTATTTGATTCTACATTAATTTTCTTTATGTTATTACATATGTATACCAAATACCAATTAATGGATTATGTCTTTCATTACTTAAAAGTATTGTAATATTAAATTTAATGCAATTTATGTAGCGAACTCATATCAATGGTTGTCAAACCGATTTATAGTGTAGTATAAGGACATGTTTGGGAGTGATTTTGGAATGGCCAAAATCACTTTTGACATGTCTAAAATCAAATTTCTTTCAAAATTGTGATATTTGGCAATGGTGAGGAAGTGATTTTGGAAATATCCAAAATCACTTCAAGTGATTTCCAGTCAATCACTTAGGAGGAGATTCCCAAGTGATTGTGGGTGATTTTGTTTTTAAAATGACTATTATTTCATATTTAAAAAATTTTACTTTTTGTGACGGTTACAAACCATCATCTATTATAAAATTCATAAATTTCTATAAAAAAATGTGTTTTCTCAAAACCGTCACCATTGAGGTCATTCGTCATTGTTTACATAATGTCAATTTTTTTCTCTCTAAAGTTTTTATAATGTCTCTTTTACTTTATTCTCTTTTAAAAATTTTATTCATTTTTCTCACTTTGTTTTCCTCTCCAATGGTTTTAGCTCCCTCTAATTTTCTTTATTTCTTAATTTTTTTGTTCTTCTCTCTATAATTTATTTTAGGGCAAAATACCTTTTTGGTCCCTCAATTTTGCATTTAATTCCCTTTTGGTCCATGAGTTTTCAAATTGAGCAAATTTACCCCTGAGTTTTGTATTTCTTATCAGTTTTAGTCCTCTGTCAGATTTTCTGTTAATTTTTAGCAAAAAGCTGACATGGCACTTAAATATTGTTTTAAATCCTTTTTTTTTTTTCGTTTCCTTCTTTTTTTTTTCTCCCATCTTTCTTGTTGTTCTCTTTCCCTTCCTTTCCCTTTTTTTTTAAAACAAAATTCATTTGTTACATTTGCCCATTTAAAAAGGTATTTTGCCACTTTTTTTTTTTTCGTTTTCCTTCTTCTCTCTCCAATATTTCTTCTTGTCCTCTTTAAATATTGGAGAGAGAAGAATGAAAACAAAAAAAAAAAAAAAAGAAAAAAGAAAAAATACCATTTTAAATGGGAAAATGTAACAAATGAATTTTGTTTAAAAAAAAAAAAAAAAGGAAGGGAAAGAGAACAACACAAACACAAACTCATCGTCAAACAAGTTTAGGTAGACTCGGCTCAAGTATAAATTCAAACAAATCAAACATCACTCAGGCCTCATACATGTTCAAGCAAAACACAAATCACTGACATTCCAGCAAGCTTGCTTCTCATATAAACTAGCTCGACTTGATTCACACTCCTTCCTTGCATACAAAATCTTAACAAGCAAGTTCAAATGTCTAATTATCTCTTAGGCCAGCACAAATGCAACCAACTTCTCCCTAAACACGCTAGAAACCCCAACCGTTGTTATCCTCCCATTCACATTCAGACTCAACTAAAACATGTTAAACATGCCCAATCAACTGTGTCACTCTGAACACATGGAACACGGATAATGAAATATCAAATTTGGTACACAAAGCAAATTATTAAGGGCTCGTTTGATAATGTTTCTGTTTCCTGTTTCTTGTTCATGTTTCTCATTTTTCAGGAAACAGACATGTTTGATAAACCATCATGTTTCTTGTTTTTAAAATTTTTAGAAATGTTTCTAAAAAAATGGCAGATTTTGAGAAACTTCAAAAAGTAGTTTCTCAAATTCTGTTTCTATTTTTTTTTTAAGTATCATGCACGTATTCCTATTTCTCTTTTTACCCATCTCTCCCCTCTATTTTCTTTCTCTCTCTTCCATTCTATTTTTTTTCTTTTAATACTTTTTAATCTTTTTATTTTTTTCTTTTTTTTTATTTTTATTTTTTGATTTATTTCTTTCTATTCGTTCTCTCTCTTTAATCATAATCTTTTCTTCTTTTAATAATTCATTTTTTTTCTTTTTTCCTTTTTACTTTTCTCTTTTCGTTTATGTTTTTCTCCTCTCTTATTTTCTTATTTTCTTTTACTTTACATTAACGAGCTTATAGTTATTATTTTCTATTTAATTCTCTATTATTTTTCCTTTTGGTGCGATTTTATTTTTTATTAAATAAATAAACTAATAATGTATTTCATGTTTACCATTAAATGTAAAAAAATATATACATTCTCTCTCTTTTTTTGATTTTACTTGCTTGTATTATTGGCTAATGCATTTTTAAAGAAAAAATAAAAATAAAGTTTATTATTAAATTAAAGAAATGTGGGTATGTTCGATTGTCTGACCTTAGACAATTTACAAATTCGTCTAATTGAACTAACTCTTATAAGCCAAAATCGTTCAAGGTGAATTGATTGAAGTGAGAAATAACATTGCAAATCAAATTTGAACAACATTTGAAGGATAAAATTTATTATTATTATTATTATTATTATAATTAATTAGGTGTTGGGCCTTAATAAAATACTATAACCTCTTTATAATTGTTTTATATTTATGTTAATGCATGTTATATGTTTTATTATAGTATATGTACTAAATTTTATTTTTACCAAAAAACAAGAAACAATAAACAGAAATAGTTATCAAACATGTTTCTGTTTTTAATCTTTAAGAAACAGAAACAAAAAACAAAAAACAAAAACATGAAACAAAAAACGAGAAACGAGAACGTTATCAAACGGGGCCTAATTAAACGTAAAGTTTATCACTTATTCTTCTTATCACCTTTCAAAAACACCCAAAAATATATTGAAAACTTGGAGAGTCATATAAGAAATAATAACAAGAGAGATTAGTTTAACAATAATATAATGATAGGAAATGAAAAAGAAAAGCAACAAATTGGATTAATCTTTCTCTCACTTTCTCTCTCCCATTTAAGAAGTTGAAACTCATTTTTAGAAATTTGAAAAAAAAAAATAAGGCAATGCTTAACAACTTCTTTGATTTGGTGGTTCAACTCTCCACACGACTCACGAATTCTGTAATTTGGCCAAATGGTCAAAGAAACTTAATAAGTTTTTGTAAAGACCCGGATTCCTACGATACTCTAAAGCGGAAGCACGACCTAGTTACCTCGCTCATGCCCGAAAATTCCGGCAGCATGACGGTGTAACTAGGAGAAAACCAAAATTTACAACAACCTGATAAGAATGAGAACACTTCAATAACTCAAATAATACGCTCAACATCCAACAAACTACAACAAATATGCTGAGCTTCACATCAAACACAGGATTTTAAGAAACCCTAACCCAATACACGATAACTAAAGAATATTTAGAATTTACAGACCAAACATACATCAAGGAACAAGGAAACAAAACTAAGAATGAAAAACAAGAAAAGGGAATTGGATGGAGTCTCTATAGTCTCGTCAAGTTGTCACCTGCGTCATCCGCCCCGAGATTGTACACAATCTGCAAAACAAACAAAGTAGCAAGGATGAGTATAAACATACTCAGTAAGTAGCCCACTTAAGGGTCCAAAATTTAAAGAAAACCTACCACGAAGGCAAACTTTCTTTACTTACACTCGTGCTCATACTTCAAATATTTACTTCAAATATTTACTTCAGTGATCTAAATACTCATTCAACCAACTACTACTTTTACCACTTCCTGACTCTAATTCCGTGTCACGTCTGCGAGTCCTATTACTTAGAACCCAAACCTGTGAAGGTATATAACCCTCACACTCATCTCAATAGATAAATCACCCTTAGGCTAGCACACGGCAATAGGAAACACATCCCTATGCTCAACACAGTGGGGAATTTCCCCTAAGCTAGCTCACAGGCGCTAGGGAACGCATTCCCTACGCTCAACATAAATCTCTGGGGTCCTCGCCCCTATGCTAGCACTCACGACAATAAGGATCGTAACCCTTATGCTCGTCACAACTCTCTGGGGATAACGCCCCTATGCTAGCCTCATCAACACAATTCTTGTCCGGGCACGTATATCTGCCTCTTAATCTCAACTCATCAACCATCCAACTACCACTAGCACACCCTACCTGAGTCCATCCCGGTATGGCATGGTCTCGAGCACTACCAACGAGTCATGTAACTTAGGTTGACTAAGGCCGTGAAAGAAAGTAACTCTCACGCCTCCATACAATAGAACATCACCTCTCTATGCTAGCATACAGGCAATAAGGGACACATCCCTTATGCTCAACATAATTGGGGAATCACCCCTAAGCTAGCACCACAGGCCATAAGGATCGCAATCCTTACGCTCAACACAGTGGGGAATCACACATAAGCTAGCACACAGGCGCTAAGGATCACAATCCTTACGCTCAACATAATTGGGGAATCACCCCTAAGCTAGCACCACAGTGAAGGAACACAATCCCTCACTCTCATCACATCTAGTCAAC
Source organism: Trichosanthes truncata (assembly GCA_033996785.1). Taxonomy (NCBI): domain Eukaryota; kingdom Viridiplantae; phylum Streptophyta; class Magnoliopsida; order Cucurbitales; family Cucurbitaceae; genus Trichosanthes; species Trichosanthes truncata. The sequence goes on along the minus strand of JAWPNB010000004.1, from coordinate 35,377,101 downwards.
CTAGAGTTACAGACTCGCCCAGGAGAGACATAAGATCAGGTGGCTCTAATTTATCAAGCTCCTTGCATTTTCGTACTACTTTTGGAATCTCCAGGGTAATCTACCATACCCAATTCATTTGTTATTTCTGGACCACATTCACAACCTGGCCCATAGTTCACAAGCACATACCTGTGCTAGCGGCACATAGCCCTCCATCCCTTTTAATCCAGAATTTAGTTCCATAACCACCCTAGAAATCAGGACGACCAGTACCCCTCTACTCACATTCGGACCCATCCAAAACTCGTTAAATCAACCCAAACATAAGGCCATTCTGAACACATAAAATACAGTCCCCGACCCTGAGTATGGCATAACTTTAGGGTGCTCTACTTCAGCCCCTAACTCGAACTGAACCCAAAAGCATTGAACCCAATCAACCAATCAACCTAAAATTCAAGTTTTCTGCACTCCACAGCTAACCAAACATCTCAAAAGTCCAAACAATTACAACTGTTTAGTTTGACACATCTATCCACACATTTATACTTACAAGGGTAAGCTATAATCAAATTCATTTATAACCCCCGACACATTTTCATCCATTCACTTGTAACTTTGAATCCCTTAACTAAAGTAGCAACTAGTTTCAGGCAATCTTAAGCCCCGCACGATAATCCTTATATTGATTTAACCAACTACGACATCGCGCACATACTCATAATTTAGGCAAGAATGACTATTCACAAATAACCACATTCATGTCCAAACTTGTCCAATTACAACCTCGAACAAATTCTTAAAGAGGTTCATATGCTAACGTATTAAACTTGAAACTTTAAGCCACTAATTCCTTTATGACCACAACTTAGGCCGTTTTAGCTCAAGATTACTTCTAAACATAACCACTGACCTTTTCATATCTCATAACCACCACTTTCAAGCATGCTTTCAAAATTAACAAGCTATCAAACATACATTTCAATCAAAAAGGAATTTAAATGGCTTAAATCCAAATGACTACTTACAAAATTACTGCAACATTCAAAACGGCCTAGAACTCGAACGCCCGATCCTGAGTCGCTAAATGAAGTCCCAAAACAGCACCTTACTTGCTGAAATTGATGTCAAAATGGTTCAAACTCGACAACCCGGCCTCCTAACATAATGGGTAACCTTGAATAAGGTCTCAAGCATCATGGGTAATTTATAAAACACTAAAACAGTCCTTAAAACACATCAAAACTCCTAAAACGTGAGCCATCGAACTCCAATCTCTTTTCTAACTTCAATTAAGACAATAATCATAACACCCAAAGAGAACTTACCCCAAAACCAAGACCAATAGGTGCTGGACAGCAGCTTAAACGATCCAAATTCGCCTAATTCGACCTCCAATCACATTGGGTATTCTAGATTAAAATCCAAAACATTATGGGTTAGTTTCAATTTATTAAATCAATCCTTCAATTCAATCCTAAAACCCATAAATCACTTTGAATCATTGTTAGAACACTTACCCATTATGAATTGGATCCAAATGAACCTATACACGGCTTGATCGAACACTAAACCCGCTGGAAAACGACCCCGAAACAGCTTCTTCCTTGCTGTCTGTGCAAAAATCGAGAGGGAAAGAGAGAGACGGCTGCCAACGACGAGCTGGCGTGCTGATGAACGGAGCTGCAGCAGGGCGAGCGGCCGATGAACAGCGACTGCACTCAGAGGGAGCCGGTGCGAGTGGTGGTTCGCAGCGTTCGCGGTTCTCGGACGGCGCCTCCGGCAGCGGTGGATGCTTCGGCGAGGACGCTGCGACGGGAGGGAGGAAGAAGAGTAAGAAGAAGAGAGGGGAGTTGTCGGGCGGAAGAGCAGAGAGAGAGAGAGAGTTTCGGGAAGGGGAAGCCATCGGGAGAGGGAGGAGAAAGAAAAAAAATGAGGAGAAAATGGGGAAGAAGGAGAGAAGAAGAAGATAAGGTTAAAAAAAATATCTTTGTTTATTTTTTTATTATTATTATTTTCCAAAAATACCCCCAATTACTTATAAATTTCCAAATATGCCCCTTTTTTTTCATTCCAACTTCCAAATAACTCAAAATTCAAATTATCTAATAGAAATTATTCCAACTTAATTTCTCAAAATTCAAAATTAACTCCTGTAAATAAGACGAGCGTTACAGTTTTCTTCATTTACTTCCTCTTTAACATAAAAACGTGTCCACATCACCATAAATAATAAAAAGTAACATCCATTAATTGCCCATGTGGAAATTAAAGTAACACATTGAGGCATTAATAAAAACACTCATTAGTGCGAGCAAATAATACATACGTTATTGTTAAACACAACACCTTAATGCTAGTCAATATATAAAAACCAATAATATCTTAATACGTTATTATTGGTTATCATTTTGCATGCCATTTTCATTATTGGTTTTGTATAATTAAGATTGTGAGTAGTTTTTTAAATGGATAAAAACACTTATCAGTACGTGGTTGAGTAGTTTTCTAATTATCCATTTTTTTTATCTTAAAACAATTCAATAAGGATAATTTAAGTATTATCTTAAAAATAAAGGATGCTTTGTAAATTTAAGATTTGGAAAGTTGGTAAAATAGTTCAAAAATGATTCTTCTCCATAGCCATTTTTTAAAATAGTAAGATAAGATATGATATAGGTACCCTAAGCACAACTCAAATTAGCAAAACTCCAGAAACATCGAATTTGAAACAGATTTAATTGACACAATTAACTTTATGATGTTGCTTTCTTTCAATGGGGTAATTATTTTGATGATGACCATGGGAATGGATAAAATGTGTCAAATTGAGCATAACTCAGCAGTAATTAACATGTACTCCTTCTTTTGAGGTCGAATGTTTAAATCTTCATGCTCCACATTTGTTGAAAAAAAAACTTAAAATGTGAAAATAGATTTACATTGGATCTTATAGAATTAATGCACCATAATTTCCCTAATATTTATTTTTATAAAATTTGAAAATATATGACCTAAACAACTTAACCCAAATATTATATAAATTGTTGGATCTAGGTTGGGTCTATCACTTTACCGAGTTTGACAAATTAATGACTCAAACAACTGAGTTTGATCCAAAAAATATTTTTAATTTAATCACTTACTCATAAACACTTCTAATTTTAAATATATTAAAATGATCTCTACAACACTTAGGATTATATTGGCACAAGTTATAACATATTTATTAACTAATACTGGTTTTTAATTAAACATGGGTAAGAGACTTGACCTTATGATCTAAAGTTAAAAATACATATATTTTAAATCTTCTTTAAAAAAAACAATTGACTAATACTCGACCAACTCCCAACAGGGTGTAATAATCAAAATAATTCATTCATATCACCCAATCAGCAATAAATTAAAGTTACCAAATGAAGAGAGTTGTTAGCAAATTCTCATTTGTTTTACTTTGATTTCTGTTTATGTTGGAAATAATACTTTGTGTATAAGAACTAAGTAACACTAGCAAATTTGATTATAACTTAACTGGCAACAAATAAGTACAGTGTAAATAATAGTACAGATACTGTATGTAACAACAGTTTCAGAACTCAAGAACAAAAGATAATAAGTAGTAGAGGCACGCTTACAAAGTGTTGTCCTGAAGATAATTATTAGCTCTTCATGGGTTGCAAGCAAACTACAGCGATCGTCTCAGCGAGATACAACGATTAACTCTGGTAAAACAACAACCTTGAACTACTCGGATTTGGCAGAACTCTTAGATACTTGCTCTTAACTTGACTCAAGATTAAAGAGAAGAAAGAGATGAGAGAAGAACTCTTCAATTGGAATGAGATACTCCAAATGAAGAAACAAGTTGCTATTTATAGGCTAGCAACTTAGTAACTCTCCAAAAATACAATTAATATAAACAATATGAAACATACATCAAAATTAACTCAATTGTGTAGTTACTTGTAAAAATTAAAACATAATTCAACAAATTTAACTTTTAAGTTAAATTTGTAAAAAGAAACATCAACACTTTTGATGTTTCAAACCATTTTAGAACTTTTGAATTTCAAGTCAAGTAACAAGACCATAAATGAAACATCAACGCATTTTGATGTTTCAAACCAACACTTTCTTTCACAAGATTTTACTATAAAATCCAACCGTTTATATGTGGAATCATTTAAAAGAATATTGTAGGAAAGGGTACGGTTTTACCATGTACTTCATTCATCTTACAGACAAATGAATTGTAAAATTGCTTTTACTTTTATAAGGTTCAAGAGACATATTTCACTAAGGGGCTGTTTGGGGCGTGAGTTATAATAACATGAGTTATAATAGTCTGTGGAGTACTCTGCACCCCAAACATAGACTACTATAATCCAAACTAAACAACTCTGCATATTAAACAATATTATATAATTCCACAGACTATTATAACTTATGTTATTATAACCCACTCAACGCCCCAAACAGCCCCAGGGAGCGTTTGGGGCAAAGAGTTGCAGGGAGTAGGAGTTAAGAAGTCTAGGGAATTAGGAAGTCTGGGGAGTTAGAAAGTCTGTTTTTGGGGTGCATAGTTGTTTGGTCTGGAGTTTTGAAGTCTGTGTTTGGGGCAAGGAGTTGTAGAGAGTAGGAGTTCTGAAGTCTGTGTTTGGAGTGTAGATTTTTTAAACCTGGAGTTCTGGAGTCTGAGTTGATTTTTTCTTTTTTCTGTACAGTTTTTTCATACAATTTGTCAAAATTTTATTATTAAGAATTTCTTCCCATGAATTCTAAGATTGATATTTTTTGTTTTTATTAATTTATGTATATTTTGCAAATTTCTTTAAAGAAAAAAAAAGAATTTTGAACAAAATACCCCCACACTCTTTTTTCAATATATTTGACATTAATTATTATTTTCCTTTTATAGTTTTCAAATAAAAAAAAGACTTACAATACATTTTTAAATATTACATGTGATTCGGAAGGATTTCAATCCATTAATTTAATAGGATTCAAATAAACTTCAAGATTTTTATGTTTTTATTCTCTCAATTCTAGAAATAATATAGATTTGTTTCTGTCAATACTAAAATTGAGATTTAAATTATATTAGTTTATGAATATTTTACAATTTTGTTAAAGACTTGTTTTCGTCAATTTTAAAATTTTAATTTAAGATTTGTCTTTCAAGCATAGTACAATAATTTTTTTTGTATAATTTAAGATTTTATTTTTCTAGCTAATCAATGTAATGGATTATCTAAAGTTTGATTAATTTGAAAATAATATTCTTTGAAGTTTTAAAATAACTAAGTTAAAAATAGAATATTATGTCATATTACTATATTTATGTTATTTACTATAATAATTTTATTTTATTAAGTTTATCTTTTACTTTTGATGTGATTAATTTGAAAATCATTTTCATTTAATATGTTAACCTTTTCAAATATTAATTTCTTAAATTGTAATACGGGTTAGCTTAAAATATGGTTTCCTTATCTTCAAATCATAAAATTATATATATATTTTTAGCTATTGATAAAATAAGAAGCTAAAAAAAAAAGATAAGATTATTATTTGTTCTAAGTAATTTTTGTTTAACTTTAAAAAAGAAACAATTGTAGATGACATGTAGAGGAAGTGAGATAGGGAGATTTTTATCAATTAAAAAAATTGTTATGTAGTATTCTAATTTACATAAGACTTTTAATTTAAAAGGACAACAATGGCTAATTTCATGGTCATAACAAAAAATAGTGAATGCCCAAGAAGGGCCAAGTTCATTGTTGAAATAAAAAAGCCAAACATGTGTAGTTGTTATGGAAGATATGAGTCGTTACTTAGAAACAAAAAAAAATAGTTATAAAGGATGTATGGGTCCATTTTCTTCAGAGCACAAGCTGAGTTGAAGCAAGATGGGTCATTCCCTCATTCCAAGAAGGTACATGCAATAAGCTCATTTGTCATCCATCGAGACTGACAATAAGCTGGCGGTCATAAGTACATCCATAAATAAGATATCCATCAATGTCTATCCTATCTGGACAACAACGATTTCAATTTGGAAAGGATTTCTGAGACTTTTTTGCGTCGATTATCCTCAAGAGCATAGTTCGATACAGGCTAGAATGCAATACGCTCCAACTGGGCATTTTTCATGTCCATTGTCGTATGTACGACTTCTCTCATGTCAGAGTGGTAGGACGTACGTTTACTCTTACTTCCATGCAATGTCGTGGCTGATCTTTGAAGCCTACTAGTCGGCATCCCTGGATTGTCTTCCTCGTTCAAATTGCTCGCTCTACCAAACAAAGGGGGTTGTGGTACATAAGGTTCTTAGGATACTTCCATCTTTTCTTCCCCAGTGGCTCCACATCATTCGATGCCATGTCACCAGGGGTCTCTGCACCAGCCCCTGTCACGTGATGTTTCCCAAAGATGAATGTCAGTTCATCAAAGTGGGGGAATGGCTTATTCCAGAGTCCCTTCTCAACATGATGACCCTACATGTCAAAACAAATCTATTTGAAATGTACTTCATAGTGTAACTATTATGCATGCTATAAATCCATAATCTTACCCTAACCCATGCGTTGAACACATCATTCTCAGCCTCCATGCATTTAAACTCATAATTCCACCCAAATCCATTGCATCCGGTACCTAGCATCTTGGAGATTGCTATGTACTGCTTCTTCAGGCTCTTCACCCTATAGTCTATCGTGGTAGTTGCTTCAATTGTACTATTTGGTATTCTTTCCCTCAGCAGTCACAGCATATGCGATAAGTATCCGGGCCTAAATGTTTCATTATCTGATCTCCAACATCCCTCCTGGACCATTGTGACAATGCATTCCACCAACCTGGCATCCTCGAATCTGGTCCATGAGTGCTTCTTCATTCTCTCCATACCTGCCATTGTCCTACATGTATATGTACATATCACCACATGTTTAACTTTGTTAGGTTATATTTGAATAAAGTATGTAGAATAGTAAGTGGAATAATACATAAACTTAATTGATGAGCAAAAAGTTCTAATTCAAATGTTTACATTCAACATAAGTACATCAGTATCTTAAAAGAGAGTACGAAAGATCGAGTTCAGTTCTTATAAGTATAATAATTAGCATCCTCTAGAATCACGATTGTGTCAATTCAGCAAACATTCGTTCAGCCATTTCATCCCGTCGTTGGCTCCATTTTGTAAAACTTTCAATGAAACTTATATGATCTCCACTGAAGGAACTTGAAGGTGAGTCTTCCTCTTTCCATTCTGTCAACGCTACACTTGAACCCATCTCACGACTAATAAGATTATGGATAAGGCATCATGTCGCTATGGTTCGACATTGAGTCTAGACAAGGTAAATGATTTTTTCAACAGAATGGCCAATCTCCCTTTCAACACGTCAAATGCTCTTTCAATTACGTTCCTCACATATGAATGCTTCATGTTAAAGAATTCCCTTGGATTAGTCGACGGATTCTCTGCCCCACGCCACTCAGAGAGATGGTATCGCTCCCCTCTATATGGTTCCAAGAATCCCTCTGCATGGGTACCCAGCATCACAAAGATAATAATATGATGTTCAATGTGAACCATTCAACACATAACTCTATGAGTTGTGTATGTAAAATATTAACATGTATTACGAGTTCATGGTTTGGTTTATTACCGTTGGGAACCTTCAAGCCATTAGGTCTTGATATTGCATCTCGAAGAACTCGAGCATTAGCTGCAAACCCTTCCCATCCCAACATTACAAAGATGAATTCTTCACTCAGAGAGCAAACAGTAAGCACGTTGATCGCGATCTCACACTTACGCATTCTTTATCTTTGTCGATCAGCGGTGCTGACATTCACCTTGATGTACGCGCCAACCAATGCACCCAAACAATTATGTATTGCAAAGACATACATTATGGGAGTTACGTACATCATTCTAAATCCCATACAATGGAAGGACAAACTAAATTATGTGTACCTCAAATCACTTCCACTTCCCATCAGTACAAGAGTTCGTAAGTGGATTTGGTTTTGTTAGTAGAATCTCGTGTAGTCGCAATACGGCGCTAAGTACAAAGTTGAAGTGTCTAGACAACATCTCACCAAACCTTGCAAAATGTCTACGAATCATTCGGTTCTTAACATCATGCGCTAGGATGTGCAAGAACATAGCGACCATCTTCTCGACATCTACATATTCGGTAGGCTCTAACCCGCCTGCTGTTCTCAACATACTACACAGGATGGTAAAACACCATCTATCCATCCTCATGCTCTCGATACAACATAGGTCACTTTCGTAGATCAGACGGAAGAATGTTAATTGTCTAATTTGATGTCTAAGGTATGACGATTGGTGTTCTATCCTATGATGGTCGTTATGTAATAGATCTAACAGTAGCAATGTTTGACGTTGTGTGGCCGTAATTACTATCAATATCGTAATTAGTTCACAGTTTTCCATAGTAGGATGAACACACAGTTATTTACTCCTGATACACAAAAGCTATAATTAGCACTTTATTTCATCCATGACTATATATCGCATGGGTATGACTTAAGTACTGCTATAAATCCTTCCCATAATATACATTGCGATCATCCCCCAATGAATCTTATTAATAGTTGCATGATAGTACTAGATACTCCTACTTGACCGTTATTCATAAAAGGTATGATATGATGAACTTGTGTCAACTCACATGTATCTAACTGGCCAGTTGGCACAACTACATATTGCCTAAAATGCATGCTCTGCTTGCGTAAAGGTTGCATATGACTTGTGAACTGCTCCTCTAAATTCGTTCACTTCTTTGTGGCATTCAACCCACAATGTGTAAATCCCAAGGTTACAACCAATGAATACGACATGAAATTTTGAATTCTCCATAATCCTAATTTTAAAATATAATCAGTTGAATACTAATAGATTAACTATAGAAATATGGAAATTGAATGAATACCATTAACTCCATTTAGGGGTTAAGAGTTTGGGTTTTTTAGCGGTTACGATTTTAGGAGTTGGGGTTTTTAGGGATTATGGTTTTAGGGTTTAGGATTAGGGTTTTTTTAGGATTAAAGGGTTTTTAGGGTTTAGGGTTTTTAAAAGGTTAAGAGTTAGGGTTGTTTAGGGTTTAGGGTTTTTTAAGGATTAGGGTTTTTTTTAGGTTTAAAAGATTTTAGGGTTTAGGATTTTTTAGGGGTTAAGAGTTAGGGTTATTTAGGGTTTAGGGTTTTTTAGGGGTTAAAAGTTAGGGTTGTTTAGGGTTTAGGGTTTTTTAGGGATTAGAGTTTTTTTTTTTTAGGTTTATAGGGTTTTTAGTGTTTAGGGTTTTTTAGGGTTAAGAGTTAGGGTTGTTTAGGGTTTAGGATTTTTTAGGGATTAGGTTTTTTTTTTTATAGGTTTAAAGGATTTTTAGGGTTTAGGGTTTTTTAGGGGTTAAGAGTTAGGGTTGTTTAGGGTTTTTGGTTTTTTAGGGATTATGGTTTTTTTTTTTTTTAGGTTTAAAGGGTTTTTAGGGTATAGGGTTTCTAAGAGTTTAGGGTTTTTAAGGATTAGGATTTTTTAGGGGTTAGGAGTTAGGGTTGTTTCGGGTGTTAGGGTTTAGGGGTTAGGGTTTTTATGGGTTGGGCTTTAGGGGTTAGAAGTTATAGAGTTTTTTGGGCTTACTAAAGATACATTTAATTAGAAAAACTACATTTGCATATACTTCATACATTTGAATTGAAAAGAAGAGAAAATAGATTAATTTGTTAACCAAGTCCACAGTTGAGTAATTGACAAAAAAACGACTTTAGTGGACCAATTCAAGTTACAAAACTTTTGTGTTTAAAGTACAAGAACAACTTTAATGGACGATACTTTTTTTTAGTTGAGATAATTTCAAAAATAGTGGCTTTTTGTTGTAAAAAAAAAGTCTCTTGATTAAAAAAAAAAAGTTGACCTTATTTATCCAAATAGACTAAAATACGTGAAACTTGTCCGAAATCAAATTTGTTTCATCTTTGTAATGAACCTTTTTCTTTTCCAAAAATAGTACATAAGAAAAGGTAATAAAAATCACGTTTATTTTTGCTATTATTAGGCTATTTTGAACAATAGTTTTTTTTTCCTTTGAATTCAACCGAATTATTACCAAAATTTAAGGAATAGTACTTTTTTCGCACATTGAACACTTCAAAAAGTATGCTAATGATAAGTACTCTAATTACACAATTATTTCTCCAAATAAAACACTTCTTTTATTTTTTTAACATGGTTTCACAAATATTTTAATTACTTCTTTTACTTTTTAACTCATTATTTGGCTTTTCGAAAATGGCTTTTTGCATACATTTTTTTTTAACACTAATTTTCTTTAAAATATATTGCATTACATTAACCTAGCAAAGATATTAATGCTACAAAGATATTGGATATAAGCATTCACATTTTGAAAGCTAATATTGCATTAATATAAAACATGTCAACCCACATATGAACAATAGCATACATAACGATGCACAAACAAAACAAAAAGAAACACTGTTTGAACTGTAAAAAATATACAAAGTGAACAAGAATGTCGAAAAAAATGTTCAAAGTCCAATATGATATATGATCGAGCTCGTCAAACCCGTCAAATGATATTTATAAACTAGACCAACTAATATTAGCAATATAGTGGCCAGGCCGATCCACAGGGAGGCTAGTTGGAGTGGTTTGGAACGTTAGATATTCCTTTTGTGCTTGAATTGGATTTAAATACCATAAAGGGGACGGGTTTTGGATACAAATAAAGTAAAAGTCAAGGAAAATTAAAGAATGAAGGCTTCAACAAAGAAAATTGAATCACTTACAAAGCAAACGGGCTCAGAGCATCCTTCGGGATCCAACATGTCTGTTTATCACTGATTAACTCTACTAACAAGTACTATATTCTAATGCTTAACCCAATTAAGCAGAAAAGCCGCTTACTCAATGTCCCTTAAGAGATTAATTAAGCCTAGCACTCATTTAATCCTAAATTAACCCTTAGAGCTGGGCACGATAGCGTTCCATGCACTTGAGTTAATAGCATTAAGCGCAAAACCGGTAAAGGACACTTTGATTAACTAGATAGCTTAATTAATCTAGGTGTTGGTTTTCTACTAAGGCCTAAATCTTAACGCAGGAATCATGAATTCCTCTTTTAAGCAAAGAAATGACCTATTGATACTAAGTGCTTAAGACACATACATGAAAGCAACAAATGTTCTACGCTAGCTATACAAAGAAATAAATACTTCTAGGTTGTCAATCTAGAGCATTCAATCAATGATAACCGTAAATCAAGCAAAAAAAACCCATTAAAACATAGTACAATATGGAATTAATAGCGAAATCTCAAAACATACATGTTGGAGTTCTGAAATAGCTCTTGAACCTGCTTAATCGTCAAGTCGAGCATGGAAATGGAAGATAAAATGGCCATAATATAGGTCATAATAAGAAAATTGAGTAAAATGGTCTAAAATGAGGGTAAAACTAGAGAGAATTTTGAGTTGGTGGTTGGAATTACGTCTCTTCTAACCTAAATGCGAAAAAGAACTATTTATTGTTCTCGCAATAGCGTCGAGACGCTACATGCAGCGTCTCGACGTTTCTTCGCTGAAGACCAACGTCTCTGGGGCTCGCCGCAGCGTCGACCTGCCCTTACTATTCAAGCGTCAAAACGCTTAGGACAACATCTCGACACTACCCTGCATCAGTGCGTTCTAGACTTGCGACAACATCTCAACGCTTGGGACAACGTCTCGACACTTCCCTGCACCTTGACATTATGTCTTCCAGCGTCGTGCAGGGCTCCGTAGAGCGTCTCGACGCTGCTCCATGGGCATCTTGGTCATTTCTTTTCCAAATCTTCAAACTGGGTTCTCATGAGCTCTGGGTATGCTTGAATCAATCCTAAACACTCCAAAAAGCTCCAAAAACGTCCAGTAAACTCCGAATTGATCCTCGGACTAATTTACCTACAAAATAGAGAATTAGACACATTAAATCAGTTAATACCACAAGATATAGGCATAGAAATATAGGACTTTTTTAGTCCTATCAAATACTCCTAACCTAAGTATTTCTAATCCTCGAGCAAGACTAGAATAAACTCAAGAATAAAAGATTCAATGGATGCAAGAAACATGACTCTAACCTCGATGTTCAAGATAGTAAATTAAATGCAAAAGGGCAAAGCACACTCAAACACACCATCAAAAGCATATTGAAAAACTTTTCCAAGTGTTTCATGTGTGAGTGTGCACAGTTAGCTTACCTAGCAAGGTCTTTACAAGCCCGAGATAGGTTTATGGGGTTCTTAATCTATCTTCCCCCTACACTGGCCTTAGACACCAATTATTTAGGCTTCCTAACACTCAAGAAAGTAATAAGCTACTGGGTGCCTGAAAATTATCCCCTGGGCAACTTGCATCACTTTAACGTCAAAGGCACTAGCTTTCACACAATTATCGTAGGGACCCTTACCTAGAGTACTCACTCGATAGATGGCCTAACTAATCACGACAATGGCAGCTTTTTTTGCCTTCAACTCTTTTCAACATATTACAAGTTTATTTTCTTTTTTTCTCTTGTCTTTCTTTTCTTTTCTTTCACTAAAATGATTTTTCTTTTGAGCTCACTTTCTTTTCTTTTCCTTGCAGGGAAATTAAACACTTTTCTTCCTAAGCAACACATTACAAGCTATCATGCTCAGTCATCGTCAAATTAATGTCTAAGCCTATCAAGGTGACAACAGACATATGAATCCCATAACACTACCTTAGGCCTTCAAACATCAAAAGGGAAGCTAAGGTGCTCAAGATATACGAGAAACTCGAGGAAAAGTTTTTGAATATGCTGAAATCAGGACAAGATAATCATACTTCATCAATTCACAAATAACAACACTATCGAGAGCATCTTATAAATTGTCTTAATCATGCAACACACATCCAATTTAACCTTCAAATTAAGCTAAAAAAATTTAAAATTTTCAAGATTTTCAACAAAGCTTAAAACAAAATAGCCAAACATTCAAATTATCCAAAATAACATGTTTGGCTTAGTTAATCAAAAAGTCCGAGCTCAGGTGCTCAAGAACTCAATCAACAATGCTAAAGCATTCATCAGTAAAAGCTCAAGTTCCAAACTAAACAACCCACCCCCAACCTAAATCATACATTGTCCCCAATGTATTGTACAGATATAACAAGAACCAAATAAGGGAACTGGAACTTCACTAATGTTGCAAGCATGTATGGGTCGGTGGCTAGGCACAAAGCTCTGCTTCCAAAAAGGTCTTCTTTTCCTCATTAGGTCCCCAATTCAAGCTTACAAAATTTCAATCATCCAGCTTAAACAACAACCACAACAAGCAATAAAAGGAACTACAAACTTGAAGGGAATAATCGAATTAAACCCACAACGGAAGCATAGGAATCGTCTTTGATTTATTTAGAATTAAACAAAAATACAATGGTTAAGCAATAAATACCTTGAAAATAATATTATGGAGAATATTCTGGTGGATCTTTATCTTTTCCACAAAGTCTTCCTGGCTATGACTCGAACACAGGACCAAGGCTTGTGGGAGCCTCTTGAAAGAAAATCCGCAAGAGATTGGAAAGGAATAGGTCTAGAGAGAATTCTCTAATTCTCTCTATTGAGAATATGTGTGTTGTGAAAAATGGCTCAACCCAAGGGTCCTATTTATAGTGACCAAGGGAAAATCTTTGCCATAATTAAAATATTATATTTTAATATCTAATATATTACAATATATCTTGTATTTATTTGAATCTCATTCAAATCTCCTACGATATTTATTTATTTGAATCTTATTCAAATTCTATAAATATATTTTATTTAATATTCAAATATACATTAATTATTTTAATATTTAATGTATCAAATACAATAAATATATTTTCCTCTTTTATATTTAATATATCTAATATATTAAATATTAAATTGAACACTTCAAATTAAATATTAAATTTGAACATTTCAAATTTTAATATTTAATGTATCAAATACAATAAATATATTTTCCTCTTTTATATTAAATATTAATTTGAACACTTTAAATTAATATTAATTTGAACATTTCAAAATTTTCTTTCAACTAAATTGATCTTTTAGTGTTATTATGAGCTAGCAATGGGACCTTATGGACCTACAGATTATAAGCTCCAATGATACAAAATTAATTAATTAAACTATTTAATTAATCAATTTTCATTCATTAACTCTAAGGTCACTCCACTATAGACCTAGAGTTGCACTCTTATGCACTGTAGGACAAGTTGTGTCCTTAGATATAATCATTACATGCAAGTCGATCCTTCACGAGTTGTTCGTAATTATAGTTGGGTCAAAAGTCTGTTTTACCCCTATAATTACATCTTGCACCTTAAGTACCACTGATCCTTTAGTGAACAATCTGTTTATAATCTAATTATAAACTAAGTCCCTCTCGGACCAGTGAGAGGGTGGGGCCCCATTGTTCAAGTCCCGAAATCAGCACTTAAGGGAACTACTCATCTACGTACCGTATATGGGAAGGAGTGAATTCCATCTTGTGAGATTATGTTCTCAGCTCCCTAGTTGGTCAAGTCCCCAAAATAGTAGGCATATTGAATCGGCTACAAAAGCCACTCTCACCCATGCAAATCAAAGGACAAGCCCTCACAGGCAGGAGTTCATAACTCACTCAGGATTAAGATCGAGTCGCATATGATCATCCTAATGAAATATTAATCTTCTCAATTAACGGATTTATAAAGAGAGATTAAATATTTCGTGGTCCAGTCTTATACAAACTCATTGTATAAGATACCCCCACTCACATGTCTCTACATGAATGATTTGGATCAAATCATTTGTAACTATTACAAAGTGGGCCGTATCAATAGTGTTACCAAGATAAGGCACCCAACCTTATCCATATACTATGACCCTTTAGGTTATTTCTTGAACATGATCCTCTCGTATGTCAACCACATACTGTTCAAGATTACACTAATAACCTTGGATTTTTCATATAATGGACAATATTATATTGCAAATAAAATAATCAAAATTCTTATTAATTATTAAATAAATCATTAATTACGAGGCTTTAGGGCATAAATCCCAACAAAACTAAGGAAAGCGGTAAAGGTTTAAGCTTGGCTTCTTCCAGGAAGGGAATGTCGCCACGTGCCTGCGGCGCGGAGAGGCCGACGTCCTAAAAAAAGGGGGATTTTAAAAGGCGTCGTCACCAATCTTTTTCACGATGTGATTGGACACCAAAATAGAGTAAAACAACTTTTTTTAAACAAATGTATGCGAAAACCAAATTTGGGCTAGGAGGTTGTTTGTGTATGGGGAAGGTGTTAGCACCCCACAACACCCGTTTAAAAACGATGGCCAAATCTAATCTTTAATTGTAAAAGAATTTAGAAGAAAAACTTAATTATAAAAAAAAAAGATTTTTAAAACAATGTCTTATTTTACCTCTCATTCCTCTAATATTTGAAGTCATGATTCCATAAAATCAGTGGATAAATATCCATCAATTTGATTATATTAGAAATATTCCCAAAAACTTAGGAAAAATCTCCACCTCAAGAATATGAGAAAATTTACAATTTTCTCAATTCCGTCATAGAATAGCCTTTTATAAAAGAAAGCTTTTTTTTTTTTTAAAATTGTTTGAATTCAATTCTTTTTTTTTTTTGGGATCAAAATCTCGGACTCCCAAAGATAATGATCCCTCACCTCAAGAATTCTAGAAAATCGGACTCCCAAATATCTCTAGATTCCATCCTAGGAAATTTTAAAAAAAAACGACATTGAAAACTACTTTTTAAGAAAGAGATTACAAAATGGCTTTAGAAATTACACTTTGGTTATAAACTTTCATAAACTCAAAAAAGAGTAAATTTAAAGATTTGGAAATAATTTTATAAAAAAGAGATTAAAAAGAGTTAAGAAAAAACAAGAAAATCAAAATTAAGCATAATAAATAAATTCATGTTAAAGACAAATTAAGCTAGCGTAATAATCTATTCATTAGCAATTAATCAAACAAGCACTAATTTAAGAAAGAAAGAAAAAAAATATTGAAATCGATCTTGAACTTCCAAAGAATCGATTTCTCACCTCGGAAAAATTAGAAAATCGGACTTCCAAATACTTCTAGATTCTGTCGTCGGATTGTTTTTTATAAACGGTATGGATTAAAAGATTAAAATCACGTACTAATTAGCATGCATACATCAATTTCACAACAATAATAAGTAACAATAATAAGTAAGAAACATATTCGCATTTAAATTACACAAAAATAACATTTTTTTAAAAAAAATGTGTTAATAAAAAAAAAACACAACATTTAAGAATGTGTAAGAAAGTGTATGCATCTTTTTTTAAATAAAAAAAAAATAATAATAATAACAAGTACATCTATACACAACTAAAAAAAATATTACTAATAATAAAATAATATAATATAAATAAATAAAACGAAAATATGTAAAAAAAAAAAAAAAAAAAAAACTCACGATTTGAAACTTCCCACACAGGCCACACATATATATAAATATATAATAATAATAGTAATAATAATAATAAAGGACAGTGTAGTCACATCAAGTATTGGTATATGTATATATATATAATAATAATTGTAATAATAATATTATTATTATTTAAAAAAAAAAAAAGCGCGTGTCAGTGCTGTACAATGCACTGACGCGACTTTTTTGAAAAAAAAATGCAGAAAGTCCACTTCGATACGCAAATATATATATATATATATATATATATATATATATAATAAAAAGAAAAAAAAGAAGCTCTGTCGTACATAAATATATTTTTATATATAAAAAGTAATAATATAATAATAATAATAATAATAAAAGTAATAATAACAATGATAAAAATAATAACAAAACAAACTAAAAACACACTTTACTTCTTCAAACCAGAAGCTTTTTTCGTCACTTTTCCCTTCTCATTTTTTTTTCTCTGTTTTTTCAAACTCCACTTTTCTCTCCCTCTTTAACTCCTCAGACTCTTCTCCTCTCTTTCCTTTCACTTCTACTTCTCACTTTTTTCTTCTCTCCCTCAAAGTCATTTTTTTCAACAAATGGCTCACACTTTCTCTCTTTTTAGCTCATCTCCTTCAACCAAGTTGATTTTTTTCTTTAAAGGCAAAGCAAGAACATAAAGTTTTTTTTTTTTTTTTTACAATAGAAGCGAAGATCCGTTCATCTATAAGGTACGCACAACTCTTTTTTTTTGTTTTTTTTGCTTCTCAACACCCCTTTTTTTTGTAGTAAATAAAACTCATAGGAGATATAAAAAAAATGAAAGTCATAGATAGATAAGTAAGATTTAGAGCAAGAACGAAGATCCAAAGTATATGCGTAAAGATTAAAAAAAAAATCACATAGTGAAAACGCAAGAGATGTAAGATAAAAAAAAAACAAAAATGAAAGAGAACTCATAAAAACCCTTACTCAACTATTGTTTTTCAGGGGCATTTCGAGATGGAGATGGAAATCTAAAACTCACATAACACCCTTACTCAACTACTGTTTTTCAGGGGCATTTAGAGATGGAGATGAAGATCTAGGGGTGGGAGTTGAGAACACACAACCAGCTTGTTGTTTGAGGTGCAGATCCTTGGGTCGGCGCCCTACCAAGTGCAACCTCTCAACTAAGCTATGGTTATTTCACTGTGTTCTAAAATTTTTTATTCTCTCCTAAAGGACTTTTTGCTAGCTTCTAGAATAAAGACTTACTCTGGAACTTGCTTTTTTCTCTGTGATGAGGTTGTAGTTGAGAAATGAAAATGGATGCTTGTAGGAGATTCTGTGTGTGTTTTTTTTTTTTTTTGTTGCTAAGAATCCCTTTAGGGTTTAGAAGCAAAGGTTTATAAAACCCCAAACACTTCTTCTTTTGAGCAAGAAAAATTGGCTACATTTGTTCAAAATGAGCACTTATACCAAAAAGGCAAGAATTTGAATTCAACCTAAATTTGACCAAATAAACATAATCTACATAACTAAAGCCAATACACACTAATTAATTGATAATTAACACAAGTGAGCCGGACAAAATACCTGGCTACAGGGAAATTTTTAACGTTGATTGCTCGACGGAGTTCTTCCTTTCGAACAATCAACCAGCATCTAACTTCTTCAGCACGAAAATCCTCTTCTCAGACCTTCTCCTCTTCCTTAGAACTCCCTAAAAAGAGTAAGCATCCAACTTGCACAGAGAGTGCACCATGTGAGAACCATCATTATCATAAAAAGCATTAAATTCCAATTTTTGACCATCAAACTCTACAGAGAGCCAACCCCCATGAACATTTATATTAATTCTAGCAGTTTTCATGAATGGCCTACCTAATAATAAAGAGGCAGAAGACTCCTTAGGGCTATTACACATATCAATAACATAGAAATCTGCATGAAATATAAGATGTTTGACTTGAACTAATACATTCTCGATGACTACCAGAGGTTTTATGAAGGACCTATCAGCCAGTTGCACAACAATAGGTGTCTCATGCAATTCACAAAATTTCAGTTCTTTAAACAAAGATAATGGCATGACATTAATTGACGCGCCTAAGTCTAACATTGCACGATCGATTTTATTGCTACCTATTGTGCATGGAAGAGTAAACATACTTGGGTCTTTGCACTTTACAGGCATAAACCACTGGGTAGCTTCTGAAATGTTTGCATAGACTGATGGTTTCTTTTTCTGCGGGTTCTTCTTACTCGTACACCATTTCTTCAGGAATTTGGAGAACTTGGGAAACTGATTCACAGCATCTAATAGAGGAATGTTCACCTCTACCTTTTGGAATATCTTCATCACTTCTTTCTCATACTCTTCCTTATTGGGCTTGGGCTTAGCCAACCTAAAAAGGAAAGGGGCACGAGGCACATATGAGTTCAATCCTAAGGGAAGGTAAAAAATAATACCTCTAGTTCTTGTCTAGACTGGGGCAATGAGTTCCTCTTTCTCATTTTCCTTTTTTTCTTCATTCATCTTCTCTTAAGAGATCACCACGGGATCATTCAGTACCTTTTTCCCACTTCTCAACGTCAATGCACTTACATTTTCATGGGTTGTTTCAGGCTAAGCTGGAAGCTTTCATGTATTCTGAGTTTCGAGCTTCCTGACTGAGTTCACTAGTTGAGTGATCTGAGTACCAAAACTTTGCATACATGTCCTAGTCTCTTGTTGAAATTTTAACGAACTATCAGCTAAACTCTTAACCATATCCTTTAAAGACATACCTGAAGAAGAGGATTGTCCCTGAGTACGTGCCGAAGCTGGAAGGAAAAAGTTTTGTTGAGGCTTCTGATGTCCTCTTCCACTCCCATAGCTGAAAATAGGATGGTCTCTCCATCTGGGATTATAATGGTTGGAATAAGGATCGTAGTTGCATTGATTCTGGTGATTGCTTGTATAGCCACCGATGGCCTTCACCTCAGGCATCTTCCCCTATTGAACTTGGGGACATACATATGCAGTGTGCCCAAATAATGAACACATTCCACAGGCTTTTGAAACTTGTGCCTTTCCTACTGCAAGTTGTCGTACAAGAGATGTTAGTTCAGAAATTTGAGATTTAAGATCACTTACCTCCTTTACCTGACATAGCGTAGAAGAAGATGGCCCTCTAGATCCGAACTGTTGCAAGTTCTCAACCATAGTGCCAATGAGTTACTTCGCCTTTGTGGACGTCTTGTTAACCAAAGCTCCACCACTTGCTGTGTCGATCACGGAGCAGTCGTTCAACTGAAGTCCCTCATAGAAGTAAGTAATGAGCAACTGATCTGAAATTTGGTGATTTAGAAAACTCACACATAGTCTCTTGAATCACTCCCAGTATTCATGCAATGTCTCACCGGTCATCTGGGTTATACCGTATATCTCTTTCCTCAAATTTGTGGCTCTCGAGGCAGGGAAAAACTTCTCCAGGAAAAGTTTCTTCATCGTATTCCAAGTCGTCACAGAACTAGGCGGCAAGAAGTATAACTAGTCATTCGCTTGATCTTTTAATGAGAACGGGAAGGCTCTGAGGTTTATTTGTTCCTCCATCACTCTATGTGGTTTCATGCCAGAGCACAAGATATGAAATTCTTTCAAGTGCTTGTGCGGATCTTCACCTGCAGATCCACGAAACGAAGGCAATAAGTAAATAAGACCTGGTTTAAGTTCAAACTCACCTTGCGTCTAGAGGTAGGTGATGCACAACGGTTGTTGGTTAAGGTCAGGAGCAGCCAACTGCTACAACGCCTGCTCAGCCATTTCCTCCTATTCAGAAGATGCCTCGAGGTTAGAAAGTTCGCCGAGGTCAATGAAAAGTTCAATGTTTGGTCTATTCTGCTTTCCTTTGCTTTCTTTCTCAATTGACGCTTTTCTCTCACAATTTCTGCAAAGAATTGAAGTCTCACTTCTCGCGAAGCGCGAGTGTTCATACACAAAGAAAAGCAAGCGAGTTAGTAACAAAAACGGATTCAAAACAAGAAAAGAAAAATATTGAAAACTCCATAAACTCCATGCATCCCCAGCAACGACACCAATTTGATCTAGCTCGTCAGACCCGTCAAATGATATTTATAAAACTGGACAACTAATATTTGTAATATAATGGCTAGGTTGAACCACAGGAAGGCTAGTTGGAGTTGTTTGGAACGTTCGATATTCCTTTCGTGCTTGAATTGGATTTAAACACCATAAAGGGGAGGGGTTTTGGATACAAATACAGTAAAAGTCAAGGAAAATTAAAGAATGAAGGCTTATACAAAGAAAATTGAATCACTTACAAAGAGAACGGGCTCAGAGCATCCTTCGGGTTCCAACATGTCTATTTATCACTTATTAACTTTACTAACAAGTACTCTATTATAATGCTTAACCCAATTAAGCAGAAAAGTTGCTTACTCAAAGTCCCTTAAGAGATTAATTAAGCCTAGCACTCATTTAATCATAAATTAAACCTTGGAGTTGGGCACGACTGCGTTCCATGCACTTGAGTTAATAGCATTAAGCGCAAGATCGGTTAAGGACACTTTGATTAACTAGATAGCTTAATTAATCTAGGTGTTGGTTTTCTACTAAGGCCTAAGTCTTAACTCGAGAATCATGAATTTCTCTTTTAAGAAAAGAAATGGCCTATTGCTACTAAGTTCTTAAGACACATACATGAAAGCCACAAATGTTCTAAGCTAGCTATACAAAGAAATAAATGCTTCTAGGTTGTCAATCTAGAGCATTCAATTAATGATAACCGTAAATCAAGCAGAAAAACCCATTAAAACATAGTACAATATGGAATTGATAGCAAAATTACTAAAATACATGTTGGAGTTCTGAAATAGCTCCTGAACCCGCTTAATCGTCTAGCCGAGCATGGAAATGGAAGATAAAATGGCCATAATACAAGCCATAATAAGAAAACTAAGTAGAATGGTCTAAAATGAGGGTAAAAGTAGAGAGAATTTCTAGTTGGGTGGCTGGAATTACTTCTCTTTTAACCTAAATAAGGAAAAGAACTATTTATAATTCTCGCAGTAGCGTCGAGACGTTACAGGCAGCGGCTCGACGCTTCCTCGCTAAAGACCAACGTCTTTGGGCTCGCCGCAATGTCGACTTGCACTTATTGTTCAAGCGTCAAGACGCTTAGAATAATGTCTCTATGCTATCCTGCATCAGTGCATTTTGGACTTGCGACAACGTCTCAATGCTTGGGACAGCGTCTCGACACTACCTTGCACCTTGACATTCTATCTTTTAGCGTCGAGCAGGGCTCCATAGAGCGTCTCAATGTTGCCCCCTAAGGCATCTTGGTCATTTCTTCTCCAAATCTTCAATTAGGGTTCTCATGACCTCCAAGTAAGCTTGAATCAATCCTAAACAGTCCCAAAAGCTCCAAAAATGTCCAATAAACTCCAAATTGCTCCTCGAACTAATTTACCTACAAAATAGGGTATTATGCATGTTAAATCAGTTAATACCACAAGATTTAGGCATAGAAATTTAGGACTTTTTGAGTACTATCAATATACATAGTAAAGAAAAAATATATCGAACCTTGGCCTAAGAGTAGATTGTGACACCTTGAAAAGAGTAGAAACGAAATTTATGTTAGTATAGTGATGTGAACTGAAAGCAAAAATAAAATGGAAAAAAAAGGAAGAAGGAACAAGCACCTTTGTTTACAAGATTCATGTGAAAAAGGTGGGAGATGTGGTTGGAAATTAACACTGGGAACACTGTAACATATGGAGATGAACATTGGTTAGATGAGCAAAGAAACATCAAACAAATTAGAAACATTGTATAACAAAGAGAAATAAGGAAAATGGATGGACTCACGTTTGATGAGATGTGTGGAGGCCTTGGAGTTGTGCTCAAAGGATATGGAAGTGTGGCATTAGGTTATATAGAGTGAAACCATCAATAAACCATTAGTTCTTATCAAGGTAGTTGGGTGCACTTATTGTAATAAGTGCACCTACCAACGTTAATTAAAGGGGAAGAAAGGGGAAGTAGATATCAAATAAGGGAATTTATGGCAGAGTAGGTGGCCTCAGGAACAACACCCAAAACATAAATATAAATATAAATATATATATATATATATATAATTAAAATATCATTAAACATGACAGAAACCTAAATAGAGAGAGTGGTTAAGAAATTATATCCATAATGTCGCCACGTGCTTGCGACG
The DNA here is from genome assembly GCA_033996785.1 of Trichosanthes truncata. NCBI lineage: Eukaryota > Viridiplantae > Streptophyta > Magnoliopsida > Cucurbitales > Cucurbitaceae > Trichosanthes > Trichosanthes truncata. The sequence goes on along the minus strand of JAWPNB010000004.1, from coordinate 35,354,341 downwards.
CGGAGCGGCCGACATCCTAAAAAAAATGGGGATTTTAAAAGGAGTCGCCACCAATCTTTTTCACGGTGTGATTGGACACCAAAATAGAGTAAAACAACTTTTTTTTTTTGAAAAAAAAGGGTATGCGAAAACCAGATTTGGGCTCGGGGGTTGTTTGTGTATGGGGAAGGTGTTAGCACCCCACAACACCCGTTTTAAAAACGGTGGCCAAATTTAATCTTGAATTGTAAAAGAATTTAGAAGAAAAGCTTAATTAGGAATTTTTTTTTAAAACAATGTCTTATTTTACCTCTCATTCCTCCAATATTTGAAGTCATGATTCCATAAAATAAGTGGATAAATATCCATCAATTTGACTATATTAGAAATATTCCCAAAAAACTTAGGAAAAATCTCCACCTCAAGAATATGAGAAAATTTACAAGTTTCTCAATTCCGTCATAGAATAGCCTTTTATAAAAGAAAGTTTTTTTTTTTAAAAAAATGTTTTAATTAAATTCATTTTTCTTGGGATCAAAATCTCGGACTCCCAAAGATAATGATCCCTCACCTCAAGAATTCTAGAAAATCGGACTCCCAAATATTTCTAGATTCCGTCGTAGGAATTTTAGGAAAAAGACTTTAGAAAAAAAAAACACTTTTTTTTAGAAAGATATTACAAAAGGGGCTTAGAAACTTCACATTGGATATAAATCTTTTACAAACTTAAAAAAAAGGCACTTTAAAAGATTTGGAAATAATTTTATAGAAAAAGAAATGAAAAAAAAAATTGAAAACACTAAGGACGATCAAGACAATTAGGAAATGAAGCATAATATACAAATACAATTTGAAGAAAAAAAAATAAGCTCACAAAATAAATTAAATAATTCATAGCAAGTAAACAAGCAAACACAATGTACAAGCATGTTAAAAATTTAAGAAAAAAAAAACATATTGGAATCGACCTTGGACTTCCAAAGAATCGAATCCTCACCTCGGAAAAACTAGAAAATCGGACTCCCAAATATTTTTAGATTTCGTCGTCGGATTGTTTTTTATAAACAACATGGATTAAAAGATTAAAATTATGTACTAATTAACATGCATATATCAATTTCACAATAATAACAAATAAGAAACATACTTACATTTAAATTACACAAGAAATAACATTTTAAAAAAAAGTGTTAATAAAAAAAATACAACATTTAAAGTGTATGCATCTCTTTTTAAAAAAAAAAAACAAATAAGAATAACTAGTACACCTATCACAATTAAAAATAATATTACTAATAATAAAATAAAATAATATAAATAAGAAATCAAAAACAAATTAAAAAAAAAATTAAACTCATGGGCGGCAAAACAGCCGCCCATGAAAAGTAAATATACATATATATATATTATATAATAATAATAATAATAATAAGAAAAAAATAAGAAAAAACGTCAGTACATATATATTATATATATATAATAATAATAATAATATTATTATTATTATTATATATATATATATACTTTTTTTTTAAATGCGTTAGTGCACACTGCTCGATGCACTGACGTGACCATTTAAAAAAATTTTCAAAAGGTTGTCCTGCTTTCACGTAAACGTGTGTGTGTGTATATATATATATTATAATAATAATAATAACAATCCAATCAAGTGTAATAATAATAATAATAATATTATTATTATTATTATTATTATTATAAACTCAACAAGCTTCCCACTCAAACACATAATCTTCATCCCTTTTCTATTTTCAAACCTTCTTTTTTTCTCTCTCTTTTAAACTCAACAGACTTTCCATGCCCACTTCAATCTCATCTCCTCTCTGTACTCTACTTTTTTTCAAACTATCTCATTCTTCTTCTTCTCTTTTTTTTTTTAGCAACTCCTATCATGTTTGGCTTTGGTTACAATGGAAGCGAAGGTCCACTCACCTCTAAGGTATGTTACAACACTTCTCTTTTTTGTAACATTTTCTCTTCTTTTTTTTTTTTGGTTTCTCAACACCACTTTTTTTTTTTTTTTTTTGTAGTAAATAAAACTCATAGGAGATAAAAAAAAAAAAAAGAAAGTCATAGATAGATGAGTAAGATTTAGGGAAAGACCGAAGATCCAATGTATATGCATATAGATAAAAAAAAATCACATAGTAAAAATGCAAGAAGAGATGTAAGATTAAAAAAAAAAACTCATAAAAATCCTTACTCAACTACTGTTTTTCAGGGGGGGCATTTAGAGATGGAGATGGAAATCTAGAACTCAAATAATATCCTTACTCAACTACTATTTTTCAGGGACATCTAGAGATGGAGATGGAAATCTAGAGGTGGGGGTCAAGAACAAATAACTTGTTGTTTGAGGTGAGGATCCTTGGGACAAAGACCCTACCAAGTGCCACCTCCAACGAAGCTAGGTTATTCTTGTTGTATTCTAAAATTTGTGGAACTTCCAATGAAAGACTTTTTCAAAAGTAAAAAGAAAAAAAAACTTACTCTATAACTCTTTTTTTGTGATGTGCTTGTTGAGAAGGGAATGGAGGTTTTTTTAGGAGATTTCTGTTTTTTTTTTGTATTCCTCAGAATGTGGCCTAGGGTTGAGAAACAAGGGTTTATAAAACCCCATCCACTTCTTTTTTGGGTAAGACAAAACTGGCTAAATTTCTCACAAATGAGCCCTTATACCAAAAAGGCAAGAATTTGAAATAAACCTAAATTTGACCAAATACACATAATCTACACAACTAAAACCAATACACACTAATTAATTGATAATTAACACAAGTGAGCCGGACAAAATACGTGGCTACACATAATTAAAAGGCATTCAAAGCAAATAGGACATTCAAATCACATGTTATGGCCTCAAGGACAACACACAGAAACTAAAATGTAATATCGATAACATTAAACAACATACCAACCAAGCTTAAACTCCATGCCAACACACAGAAGGTAAAAAATCAAAATATAAATCAATTTTCATATTAAAATCCTGAGCCTCACCAAAAGAAATGTTAGAAATAAAAGGAATTCATCCATCAAAATCAAAAGTCAGAATCCAAATTCATCTATCAGAATAAAAAGTCATAATCCAATTTCATCCAGCACAACCTAACTTCATAATAAAAAATAAGAAACCAAAGGGTACTACATTCAAATGGGCCTCAAAGATACAGATTTTTCATCCATTCAATTCAAATTCCAGAGGAGATGAAATGTATGAAATTTGAAGCAAACAAACAGAGAAAAACACAATGAAGAAAAATAGGCAAAGTGAAATAGGAGTTGAGTGTGAAAACATATAAGAAAAAATGTATCAGAAGACATAAAACAACACATGAAAAAACAGAGGTGAGAAAAAAATTAAATGAACGAACAAAAACGACCCCAAAGAAAACGAATAGATCAAAAAACATTATAAAAAAATGAAAAAATAATATGGTGCTCATCATCAGCCTTGGGTTAGGAAGAATATACTTGTTGGCGATGCCCTCCACCCCCCACCAAGCTCCAAGACATCAAAAGCCCCTACCAAGCCAACCAACCCCAACGAGGAGGCTGCTGTGGGTGAGGGGATCACAAAGAGGGCGACAAGGGCTATTTGGATTGAAGCAACGAGGGGTGTGGGTTAGGATTTCAACCCTGAAAAAATAAATTGATTTCAACAACCAGCAAGTAGGAGTTCGAATGTGGGAAAAAAGAACATGTAGGGGTGAATAATCAGAAAGGGGAGTGGGTTTAAGGTTTCAGATCTATCGTGGGTAACAGATCTCATTTGGAGTTAGGGTTTCAATTATGGAAGAAAAAAAAGCTTACAGAAGATGAATCGAAGATGAAGATCACTAACCCACGGCAACTATCGAACTAAACAAGCGAAAAATCGAGGGTGAGGGGGAGAAGATCTACAGAGGAGAGGCGGAGAAGATGAACAAAGACAAACCTGAGGGAGAGAGAAGAGAAAGCATCGCAAAGAGAGAGAAGAAGATAAGTTTGAGAATGAGAAAACGTGTAGGGAATTGGGGACCTTGGGCCAAACAACCACAAAAGACGAATCAAAGAACGAGATCATTGACCCACGACAACTATCAAACTAAACAGGCGAAAAATCGAAGGTGAGAGGGAGAAGATCTACAGAGGAGAGGCAAAGAAGATGAACAGAGACAAACCAGTGGGAGAGAGAAGAGAGATAAGTCAGAGAATGAGAAAACGCGTAGGAGTTGGGGAAGTGTGTGGATTTCAACAGTAAACACTGTTGAAGTCCGCAGTTTTATTATTTTTCTCTGTGGGCTTTGCAAACCTATGACTCAAACAAGGGTTAAAAAAAAATCCCCCCAACTCCTACCCTTGGGCCAAACAGCCCCTAAGTGTTCAAATTAGCTCAATAATGCAAAGTCTTTCTATTATACTTCTGCCCCTAATAAGTATTTATGATTTAAAAAAAAGAACAAAAAATCAAACAAAAGAAAAATCTAAAACACGTATCATTAATTTTTAATGTCCAGTAATTAAGAGAAATATACCAAAGTGAGCATAACTCAACGGTAATTGGCGTTTACCCTCGACTAAAAGGTCAGAGGTTCGAATCCCCTACCTCCAAATGTTGTTATTGAACTAAAAAAAAAAATTAATTCAGAGAATTATTTTCGAACTCACATTCCAATCCATGAAGTATCCTTTTAAAAAAAACAGATATTATTGTCAAAAATATCCTACACGATTAAATTAATCATAAACTAGTTACTCAAAGTACTTTTAGCACTAAATTACATGTTGCAATTTGGTATCATATCGTAGTAAGAATTTCTAGTTTCTATCAAGGTTATTTTTGTAGCCAATTTATATAGTTAATAGTAGGTTAAATTACAAATTTGGCACTCTATGGTGTGGAGAAAGTTAGAATTTAGTCCCCATGTTTTAAAATTTAGAATTTGTCTCTATGGTTTGATAAAACCTAGGGACTATTTATGAGAGTTTTATCAAATCATAAAAACTATTTATGAGGTTTTATCAAATCCTAAGTACGAAATTTTAACTTCTAAAAATTATAGGGATGAATTCTAACTTTCTCCAAACTATAGGGACCAAATTTATAATTTAACCTTAATAGTATATGCATTGAATCTCACAATCAAAATGGTATGCAAACTGAGTCGTGATAGCTTAACACGATCAATACACACATACAAAACACAACATACATGCCATTGAATTCTCATTTGAAAATTTCAATCTACTTTTGGTTAAATAATTATGCAATAGTTGGTTAAATAATTATGCAATAGTGTGACCAAGACTTCTTTATGTTCCTCATTAATCTTGCACAATTCTTACTTTTCACATGCAATTACGAATGGTTGAGAAAATCACTACGACCTTTCCAGGATTAGTTTTTTTTTTTTTTGGGAAAAATCATTTTTGACCCAAAACTTGGCAAGTTGTATCAATTTTAACCTTGAATTTTTAATTTCATCAATTTAAACCTCAAACTTAGTAGATTGTATCAATTTTAACCCTAAACTTTTAATTTTATCAATTTAAACTTCAAACTTAGCAGATTGTATCAATTTTAACCCTAAAATTTCAATTTCATTAATTTAAACCTCAAACTTGAATAAGTGTATCAATTTACACTCTCGGTTAAGTTTCTGTTTCAATTCCTGTTAGAAAGGTTTCCCACACATGTCCAAAGTGACGTGTTGCTCTATAACAGATACGTATTTGTTATTAAAAAAATAAAATTGCTGAATAAAATTGGAGTAGACTCGCCATAATGTTTTTCAATTTCAGAGCATGGATTTTTTTCACTTCTTATCTTTTCTGAATCTGCTGTTTTTTTCGTTTCATTAATCGATAGCTTTTCAATTTTAAGGCATGATTATACTCGAATCATCTGCTTTTAGTAGAAACAAAACTTATTTGCACCATATTTTTTCTCAATGGAGTACTCACATTCTTGAATTGATCACCAATATTAATTTTTTTTTAATTTCTCATTTGCCTCTGACCAAAGCTAGTCAGGCTCGTCAAATGATATTTATAAACTGGACCAACTAATATTTTGCAATATAGTGGCCAGATCAATCCATAGGGAGGCATGAGCGTAATTTTAGTAGCTAGCTTGCTAAATTTAGATTAAGTGTAACCAAAAAGGGGGGTTGGTCCTTCATAAAATAAATGGTGCGAGGAAAAATAAAATGCATAAAAGAGAATGAGAATAAAACTAACTGGATATCGATTCGTAGGATCACGTCGGGATGGAATTCAGTAACACCAATCATGAGGAACAAAAGATAAGGTAATTTCATGCTTGATTATACTCACACATTCGAATTAAGCACAAACGAACTTCTAATTAATCCTAGTGCAGCTTAATTAATCGATAGCTAATTAAACCCAAAATCAATCTAGAGCTGGGGACGATACTAATCCTAGCCTAAGATTGTCACGTGTCATAATATAGACCAATCGTTTAAGCTCTAGAATCAATTAGAAACAGTGAGTTACTCATACTAACCTAAGTGGCAAGTTTAGATTAGCTCTTACATTTACTACCTCTCTAGGCTATAGACTCTTTTAGTCCTTCATGATCGCTCACAGCTCACGAACTCATCGATTCTAATGCCTAATGCTACTTAAACACATGCTAAGATAAAGGCAAAACATGCATAGCAAAGCTAAGCTCTTTCGACTCGTTAAGGGTTGTCAATCCCAACTACGAATGCGCTTAAGAAAGAAAGCAAAGAGGCAAAAGATAAACAAGCTAAAATTAAATTTCATTAATGACAAAACCTCATGGCATTACAAGTAAATCCCAACAATCACCTCCGAATCGGCATTCTCGCTTAGCCAAAGCTGGTTGTCTCGATACAAGCGTCCATAATTTTCATTAACTAAACTAAACTAAACTAAAACTAAGGATTATAAATGAAAATACAGAGGAAAATGAGTGAGAAGAGAGAAATGGGGGTTGTTAATCTATGGGGCTTTTCCCTAAACATGGAAAATATCATTTTATAAAAGTTGAAGTAGCATCGAGACGCTGTCCTCAATTAGACCAACATCTTTGGGGCTCGCCACAGTGTCGACTTGCGCTCACTGTTCAAGCATTGAGATGCTTAGGATAACATCTCGACGCTACCCTGCATTTATGGGTTCTAGATTTGCAACAATGTCTCGACGCTTGGGAAAACATCTCGATACTGCCCCTACACCTTGACATTCTATCTTTCAGCTCAAGCAAGGGCTCCGGGTAAGCTTCTCGACGCTTCACGCAGGGCAACTTGGTCATTTCTTCTCCAAATTTTCAATTAGGATTTGCATGACCTCCAGATAAGCTTGAATCAATCCTAAACACTCCAAAAACATCCAATAAACTCCGAATTGCTCTTCGGACTAATTTACCTATAAAATAGGGAATTAAGCACGTTAAATTAGTTAATACCACAAGATTTAGCCTTAGAAAAATAGGACTTTTTGAGTCCTATCAGCCTCAAGCTCGATTTGTCCTCCATACACCTCAATGGACGTAGGGATTTCGAAATCGCCCTCGTCAGAATCTTTGTCCCCTTTCTCTCCAGCATCGATGTCACTTTAATCCTTCGTAAGACTATCGACGGGATCGATAAAGTCGGCTATGACCAGTTCATTGTGTTTATGGGTGTCACTCTCTCCACCATTGCCTTCCCTTTTCTCTCTCTCATTTTATAGTCAAGCTCAAACCTCTCACCACCGAAGTCAATGAAACATCCATACTCATCGTTGCCTTCAATGACGTCGCCACCTTCAATGATGTCACCTCCTAGATCTTCTTTACACTCTTCGTCACTAGTATTGACACCAAAGTCGAGAGGAACACAAGAGTCCATTTCTTTTCGTGTGGGTCCTACTTTCGAGAGTCAACTTCATGGTTTTCATGGTGGTGGCAACCTGATCTGGAATGGTTTAATTATTTTTTTGGTAAATTTTTTTTTAAAAAAATAACAAACAAGTACATGATAGAAGGCTTGTCGAAGGCCCTATCAAGATTAAATTTATAAAAACCGGACCTCTAAGTATCCACAGGGATTGGAGTTCTTAGAATAATTAAGTACCATAGTTAATTATGCCCAATTTTATTTAGAGAAACAAAACTTTAGAGTGATGAAAAAGAAAAAGAAAATCTAAACTACTATTTACATGCTTTGGAGTCCAATTTTGAGAAACATGCATGATTGATTACTTTAAGCCCAACTTGAATTGATTAATAACTTGATTTTATACTAACAATCTTAAGCCAAGAATTTCTAAATAATCAATATCCTCTCTCGAGCTCAATTGAACTCATGTCTAGCAACAAATCAACCTCTCGGTCTATTTTCATTACTAAACATGGCGTTAAGTTATTCTCTTAAGGCTTCTAGAATTAATCTACTCACTCTCGTGCAATAAATTAAATCTAGTCATGCATCTAATGTTCTATAACTAAACTTACTCTCTCAAGCTAAATTTAGTTAAACATGCAAAACCATGGCCAAAGGTTAAGACAATATAGCAAGATCCATAAAAGACGTCAATATATAAATTAAACTAACAATCAACCAAATGTTCAACAACTACAACCAAGAAAGGGTCTAAACATAGATTTACAACATGAATACAGCCCACAAAAACTCCTAAATCTAAAAAAAAAAAAGTAAAAGAAATAGAGAAAAAACTTAGGTCGCGTACCAACACTCATCTCCAACGTGATGTCCACGATCTCGAGCTTTGAGTCTCCTCCTCAGCTCTCCAAAGGTCTCCTCTATGTCCTTACACAGTGCTGAGTTTAGGATTTTTGGTCTCTCAAAACGGCTCTCTTTGCTAGAAATATAGCTTTCCTTTTTATAGAACCGAGACAACGTTGCAATGCTAGGGGCAGTGTTGCAACGCTGTCCCTTCGAATTTTATAAAGAAGGAAAAAATCTGTTTGAGTAGCATTGCAACGCTATGCTTGCGGTTCTTCAAGGCAAAAAGGCTTCTCAAATGGCGTTGCAACGCTATGCCCTCGAGTCCAAAAGCCTTGTTTCTCTTCTTCAATGCTTGAATCTTCAATTATAGCCTTAAGTTGCTCAAATTTGTCCAATTATCTCACGATTCTCCGATTTTGCTCCAAATGCTAGGTTTATGAGAAATAAACAAAAAAATATATGAAAGCACACGAAATCATAGCAAAACTAGCCAAAGACTAAGCCTAAAAATAGCACATTTATATGTATGATATCAGTAAATATCATAGAGCAACACGTGCCTTTAGGCATGTGTGGAAAACCTTTCTAATGGTGATTGAAACTAAAACTTAACCGAGGGTGTAAATTGATATACTTATTCAAGTTTGAAGTTTAAATTGATGAAATTGAAAGTTTAGAGTTAAAATTGATACAATCTACCAAGTTTGAGGTTTAAATTGATGAAATTGAAAGTTCAGGGTTAAAATTGATACAATCTGTCAAGTTTGATGTTTAAATTGATGAAATTGAAAGTTTATGGTTAAAATTGATACAACCTGCCATGTTCATGGTCAAAATTGATTTTTTTTTCCTTTTTTTTTCTTTTCAATTTATGAATTTAAATCAACAAAATATGGGAGATGGATTTGATTTGTAGGTGCATCTAAGTCAATAGCACTGATTCCAAAGTTCCATATCTTTTCCACCCTACTTAAATATTCATTTGAAACTTAAAAGAAAGAAAAAGTCAAGAATTGGAATGAATGATCGGATGTATTTGTGTCTTAAACTTATTTTTAACAATACTTTCTCTCTTTCCTTCTCTTTTCATACCACCCCAAGCCACTCCATGGGCCACAACATGCATTACATTGATTGTGTTAAAGTTGGGTGATCTAAATTCTTCAACATCTAGCCCAAAAATGTCAATGTAATTTTTAAAGCAAAGGTTTACAGGTGTTTTTAGTGGTTGTAGCTAGTGTGTGTGATTGATTTAAGTTATATAAATATAGATGCTAATTTCAAATGTAGATCTATAATTTTCGTTCGTGATGTTAACATCTAGCCGTTTTCGTGATGCTAATTTCGTGACGTTCCTTCTTTCTTTTCATCGTCTTCACACATCTAGCCTTTTTTCGCAACAGATCGTCAAATCGCACTCTCATCTTCGTAGACTTTATTTGCATTCAATCATAACCCATGATCATAATGTTAGGTTTGCAATATTGCATAAAGAGTCAACCATTTATTTTATTCTTTTTACTATAAATCTAAACAGTCTAGCCACATTTTTTTCCAATGGTCTCTAGGGTTGATTTGGGTGTGGTGGGCCTTATCCTCCATGTGCTTCCATGTGCTGTGTCTTTCTCTCACAGCCCCACCATCCTTTCGTCTCTAACACACATAAAATCCCCTTTCTGCTCATTCCTTCAATAATCCCTCATTCCTTCCCTCGTTCTTTCTCTTTCTCTCTCATATCCAAACCTAGCTCTTTTTTAAACCCTAAATTCTTCTTAAAAATCCGATCTTTCCTCTACTCTCTTTCTTTCTTCAACAAAATGCCCAAACCCAACAAGCTCAAACAAAATTTTCTCAAGAAATGGCTGGTGGGTCTACAGTCCATCACCTCCTCAAACACAAACATGGACTTCTTAGAAAGAAAAAAAGCCATAAAAATGTCTGCCGACTTGGCCATGGCTGCGACGAGAAACGGCGCGACTCTTTGGAGTCGAGCCATCATTGCCAAATCCGTAAAAGGCCCCGCAGGCCAAGCTCCACCTGAGGCCATCTCGAATCGTCGATCCATTCGCGCAAAGCTTCGAAGGAAGACGACGCTGCCAAAGATGGGCTGCAAAGTCTGTCAAAAAGTGGCGAGGAGTCACTCGCCTCCGTCAAGGTCCTTAGCAAGATCAGTTGCCAAGAGATTGGTTCAGAAAAGGACCAAAGTTCTGAGGAGTTTGGTTCCTGGGGGAGAGTTTATGGAGGATGAAGTTTTGTTGATTGAAGAAGCCCTAGATTACATATCGTTTCTTCGAGCTCAGGTTGATGGAATGCGGTTTCTTGCTAATTGCAAATGAGAATTCAAAATTCATAATTTACGTACTTAATTAGTTTATGGTATCTTTTCTTTCTAAAGGGCTTGTTAGGGAGAAAAATATATTCACTGATGCAATATTGTACAGGTGAAAGAAATATACATTTAAGTGAATTTGAAGTTTTTTTTCCCCTTTTTATATATATTTTTCCAATTTTAATGTTGATCTTTTGCAATGATTAAGTTCCAAAAGACAAGCAGAAAGATCCATTTTGTAAATCTGTCCAAAGCTGTTAAATTAAAGCTGATCATTTGGTTTCAATTTGACTTAATGTATTTCTTTGTTATCTTCTTCTACTTATAAGTGGGTTTTTAAGCAAGTTTTTTTTATTCTCGTATAAAGAATTGTGCCAACATTAATTTCTAATTTGTAAAATTACTAAATGTGAATAGCTAATTTGAGGAAAGTGGACTGAGGTACAATGAATTTCAAGATGAGTACTTTAAATTACTTGGTTGGTCTTTGCAATTAGTTGTGCCTTGTTTATGAACATAATCATTGATGGTTTAATTTGGGATATTTGATTCATAGAATTCAAATCAAGAAGGTTAAAATTGAGAACGTAATCAAAACATCAACCATGTTTCAAGTTCTCTAATCCGCTCGATAACCATTTTGTTGTTAGTCACAGTACCTTTTATTTATTTTCTATTTTCTATAACTAAATTTTGAAATGTTAGCCAAAATCTAAAATTGGAAATAAATTATACTATGTATTTTCTTAGTTCAACAAGAAGTTGGAGTGGGGGATTTGAATCTCTAACATCTTAGTTAAAAGTTTATATCTTAACTAATTGAGTTATGTTCAGGTTGACACGGGTAAATTTTACTATTAAAAGTTAGTTAAATATAAGAAAATGTGTTTCAAAATACAAAATGTAGCAATATCAAACCAGCTTCAACGTAACTCTCAAAAACCAAAATAGTTATACCAAACAGATAGATCTTACAAAACGAAATCTCAAGAGTAGGAAAAGAAAATAAATTAAACCAAATGAAACCAAACATGAACTTTGATTGAGTAGTAAAGAAAGCACTTTTGGGGAAACCAAATGGACAAATTAATTGCAAAGAAATGTAAGATATGTCTGGCTAAAGATGAAAGCACATGGGTTGGTTTTTTTTTTTATATATATATAATCGATCGAAGCCATGCAATATTATGTGTTATAGAGAAAAGTTGGTGATAACGATGACAGGGCCAAGCTGCTGCACACCCGTGTGCATGACTTTGATGAGGACAAGAACAAGGCCAATGTGCCCAAATTTAATGCTATAATGGCCACTAGTGAAATTGAATAGACTCAAAAACAATACCTCATTAATATTACTTCCAATCATATATACATATGCACATGCCTACCTTTTTTTTCTTTCTTTCTTTCCTTCTTGCAATGAACCTAGCTCAAAAGAGACTTCATCAAGACAAATATACAGCACTTTAAAGAAAATGAATTAATGGGATATATAGATATAAAATTAACGAAAGCTTAAAAGAATTGATCAACTTATAGATGAACTAACACCACCACACATCAAAACAAGAGGAATTATGTGATTGTGTAAGTACGGGACACCGTATAATTTAAAAAAGAAAAGAGAGAAAAAAAACTTAAAAGAATTGATAGATATATTAGTACTACCAAGATGCACACTTTCCTTAACTTTTTGATTGCTTGATATTGAATAAGACTTCACGAAGTTTAACTTGCTTAGTTGGAGTAATACTATGGCGAAGTTATTACAACGAGAAATTATTAGATGATCAGGTCGTTACAATGTGGCTGACAGTTTTTGCACTGTTAGATGTGGAAGAGAGAAATTGTAAAAGTATTTCGCGTTTTTGTATCCAATGGTTATTAGGAGCAAACATATTTTTAGAACTACATCGGACAGTTATTAAGAGATAGTTACATTACGGCGGTCTCATTGAATAATTTATCCATTACAATACCATATTTAAACTGTAGGATATGCAGGGAAATGCATCTTGTTAGGAGTCGAAAATTCAAATTTGAATACAGGGCATCATAAATTTATACATGTTAAAAAACTAAAATATTAATTTTGTTTTACATGATTCATTAAGGGACTTATTTTTTAGATAAATTCATTAAGGGACTATGAACATGAAATGAGAAAGAAATTATAATAGTGTACATATATTTGAACACAATATTTTGATATCATTTACTAAATCACTACTAAACTTAAAGGCTAAAATCAACTGAAGTTTAAATTTATCATTGTTTTCGATGTACATTATATAATCCATATGCACCAAAATTAACAATTAGGAAGTTGAGTCCCGCATAAATATTTCCTTACAAATATGGCCTTAAAGAAATTAGTACATTGATTAGAGATCATCATGGTCAAATTTTGTTCACTTATGAGAAAGAAGATTTTGGGGGTAATTCAACTTGATATATACCAATGGTTCTTTGTAAAAATGTCACTTCAACACAATCAAATCAGAGTAAGAACGTTTTGGTTTTAAATTAAATGAGGAAATGAGAAGAAAAAAAATGTTCAGAAGTCCTCAGCCAAGCAGATCCAAAGAAGTTGAAGAAGCTTGAAGCAATCTTTACATCCACACAACACGAACCCTAAAATTATAGATCTTCCCAATTATTCTCATTTAATGAGAGAACAAAGAGAAAAACCAATAATAATTTAGTTGTTCAATTCTATTAGACATGTCCTCTCTTTTAATTAAGAAAAATACATAACTCCACATGGCATATAGTTAGTCTTTTTCCTAATCAATTAATTACATACTTTTATTTTAAATTTGAAAGGGAGGCTTATTAGGAATCTTTATATGCTCACTATAATTTGGATTTAAATCTTATTAGAAAAAATTAAATAAAATTGAATAAAAATCAAATAGGTCCCTATCCCTAGAAAGTGCTTAATTATGTGTCCCATTAAGTTTTAAGGCTACTCTTTCGTTAAATATTTTTTTTGAACGTATATTTTAAAATATTATATTGCAATTGAAAATAGCTCAACCGGTTAAGGCATATATCCTTAACCAAAAAATTAGATATTCAAATCTTCACTTTCACATATTGTTGTACTAGAGAAAAACTAAACAAAGTTGGAACTTAATCTCTTTTTTTTTTTTTAGAAAAAAAAGTAAAAGGAAAGAGTTTTTTTTTTTTAAAAAAAAAAACATGTATATGATCCAACTATTTGAACTAAAGTCCACAGATTTTGAAACTATTCAAAATATCACCAAAAATCTCCATTACTAAATAGAAAATAAAGCATTAATGAATATAACATTCTAAGAAGAAAATTTTGTGAAGATTAAAAGGGAAAAAAAAAAGTTAATGGTAAATTTAAACTGAATCATGGTTGAGCATTTAAAATTTTTCATAAAATTAAATGTTCAAATTTCCATCCTCACCCGTTTAGACTAAGCATTTCAAATTTGAATATGGAAATTTGAATGGCTTATAACTCACAAATTACCAAATTTAGTTTTGTTTTAAAATTTGAAATAATTAACTTCTTTGTGCGTATAAAGTCTTAATTATAGTCCAATTCACCATAATAGTATATTGATGTAATCTTGTTTCTACCCATCACTCGATTTTTTCCCTTTTTAGAATATTACTATTTTTTTTTTGACAAAATAGAGTATTAATTACCATTTAAAAAATAGAATAGAAATATATGAATTTATAAGAGATTAATAATTTATATGGTCAGGTCGACTCACTTAGCAGGCAAATATCTTCTTTTGTTTTTTTAACATAAAAAATACATTTTAAAGCCGAAATTGTGTGATAAACAGTTTTCTAGAAATTATATTTTATAGGTTTATTTGGACTATACTCCACCATTTAAAAAATAGAATAGAAATATATGAATTTATAAGAGATTAATAATTTATATGGTCAGGTCGACTCACTTAGCAGGCAAATATCTTCTTTTGTTTTTTTAACATAAAAAATACATTTTAAAGCCGAAATTGTGTGATAAACAGTTTTCTAGAAATTATATTTTATAGGTTTTTTTGGACTATACTCCACACACACACACACACACACACACACACACACACACACACACACACACACACACACACACACACACACACACACACACACACACACACACACACACACACACACACACACACACACACACACACACACACACACACACACACACACACACACACACACACACACACACACACACACACACACACACACACACACACACACACACACACACACACACACACACACACACACACACACACACACACACACACACACACACACACACACACACACACACACACACACACACACACACACACATATATTCTTTTTTTAGTACAACAATACGTGGAGGTGGAGATTCAAACATTTAACTATTCAGTCGGTGATATAATGACTTAATTAGTTGAGTTATACTTAGATTGATCTGTATATATCGAGCTTAATTTTATGTAACTTATTCTACTTTATTTTTCTTTTAAAAGGAGTAACGTAATTATTCTAATTTTTTTTTAGTTCAACGATATGTAGAGATAGAGATCCGAACATCTGACTTTAATAATCAAGAATATATACCTTAACTAGTTGAACTATGCTCAGACTGGATGTAATTTATTCTATTTTTGTGTACTAATTAAGTAAAAACAAATTAAATTAACTAAGGCCTAGTTTCATAACCTTTTGGTTTTTGAAAATTAAGCCTACAAACACTACTTCTATATATAAGTTTTTTTGTTTTGTTATCTACTCTAATTTTTAAACATTTTTTCAAAATCCAACCTAAATTTTGAAAACTAAAAAAATGTGTTTTTGTTTTTGAAATTTGGGTAAGAATTCTAATGTTCCTTAAGAAAGGTGAAACTCTTGGTAAAGAAATGGTAAGCAAACAAGCACAACTTTTAAAAACAGAAAACTAAAAATGAAATCGTTATCAAACTGGGCTTAATAAGTTCTCAAAAAAAAAAAAACGATTAACACAATGAGTGATATGATTTGCAAGCTTGAAAAATGAAAAGTATATTAGGAGTGCTTTTGAAACAATTTTTACAAAAATAAATACATAGACCGAAGGAAAAATCAAGAAAACCTAATTTGGTAACAAGCAGAACAAAATAAAAACATGCAATTTGAATTTGATTGAGAAAGGAAAAGCGAGAGAGAAAAAGAAAATTAATATGTATTCTAAAAATGATACATTTTTTTTAAAATAGTATAAGTGTGACTTTTTTTTTATTATATTTTATATTACTTTTGACTTTTAAGTTTAATTTAAGTTAAATTACTAATTTGATTCCTATGGTTTGGATAAAGTTAGAATTTAATTCCTATGATTTTAAAAGTTAGAATTTCGTCCATATAGTTTGATAAAACCTCATAAATAGTTTCTACTTTTAGAAGCCACTAACAGATTGAGTGCATAACAGTTAGTCATATCCATGTGTCAATGAGATGGCCTTTTGTGTATTTAGTTGATTGTGTGGGTTAAAGTAGGCCACTAGATTAAAAACGACTTGCTAATTTTCAAAAAAGCTGCATTAATTGCCAATTTTTAACCTATTTTTATCTAGTCAGCTACTAACTTAACCAACACAATCAACTACATACAAAAGATCACATCATTGATACATAGATAGCTAACTGCTACGTACTCAAGCTGTTAGTGGCTTCTAACGATAGGGACTATTTACGAAATTTTATCAAACCATAGAGATGAAATTCTAACTAATCTTAAAACTATATGAACTAAAGTCTAACTCTCTCGAAACCATAGGGACTAAATTTGTAATTTAATCTTTAATTTAGAGTATGTTATTTTTATAAAATTTTAAATTTTTTGCTATATTTATTTACATGCTATTTACACAAATGCCTTAAAAACAGAAGGTATTGAAACAAAGGAAATGAACAACTGGAGTGATTGGATATGAAAGAGACTGGATGCATTGTTGATATCTCATTCAGACCAGCTAGCACACAGCATGTTTTTCATCTAATTTGTAATATAATTAGTTCATTGCTATCACTAGCTACCCCACTACATTAACACCTGCTTCCTAATATATTTTATATTTACACACACGCAAGGGTTGTATCAAATAGTTTTCTAAATCTTAAAAATTTTCTAATGAGTCTTTACAACTTTTAACTTTGGATCTAATAAGTCTCTAAACATTAAATTTTGTGTCTAATAACTTCTTGACATATTCATAAAATTTTAAAAATTTACGAATTTATTGGACACAAAATTGACTTTGACATTTCAATTTTGTGTCTAGTAGGTCAGGAATTTACTAGACACACATATATTGAAAGTTAAAAGATTTATTTAGAGATTTTAAAGTTCAGATATCTATTTGACCTATTAGACCCTTTTTAAATTTCAGAGATTTATTAAACACAACTTTGAAAGTCGAGAAACTAAACTTATAATTTAACATGTATATATAAATTTGAAACTTTAGTCTTGATATAAAGATGAGTTAGAAAAAGAAAAAATATATATTTTTTAGTTCAACATACAGGGTGGGAATTCAAACCTTTGATCTTTTGGTTGAAGATATATATGTCAAGTTGGTGAAAAAAAAAGTTATATATATAAATGTTAGGAGTGAAAAAATAAATTAACAAAAGTATATGAGATAAATAAATTGGAGAAGGATGCCAAAATGAACCTTGTTTAACAATTAAAGCACCACTTCTTTCCTTTGAAGTCGAAGATTTGAATTTCTATCCTATATTTATTGAATTGAAATTGGTTGGAGAAGAATATTATATAGAGAGAGATGTTTGAAAAAGATGTTAGTGAGAGATAAATAAGGCCATACCTGGGTGCCTACAAATAAATAAATATATATATATATATATATATATATATATATATAACTTGTTTAATTTTTCTTTTAGTTTTTAAATTTTTTACTAAATAGATCAAATTGGTTCTAATATTTTAGACAATTCTCAATTTTATTCTTAATATTTAAAACTTAATGTATTAAAAATTTTCAATTAAGTTCCCCTACAAAAAGTGACAAAATTTGTTAGTATAAAGCCAATGTGTAATTAAATTATTATTTTATTAACATATTTGGACAAATAGGCATGCTTCTTTTTTTTTTTTAAGCACAACAACATTTGAGAGTGGGAGAATTCGAACATTTGACCTCTTGGTCGAATGTACATGTTAATTACTGTTGAATTATACTCACTTTGGGCACATGCATACTTCTATCTAAACATGTTAGTTGAAATAAATGAATTTTACTGATGACGGAGTCAAGTTTTATTAATGGGTAGATTGGATTTCTTGCATCAAATAGGATCCAAGCGACTTGCTTGTATAGTTACATGTATATGTTAATAAAATAATAAATAAATGATACATAAATCAACTTCTTGTTAGCACTTTTTAATAAAATATTAAAATTGAATTAATATCAACGGCACCAAGTCCATTCGGTTATTATTATTATTTTGTAATTAAATCCATACGGTTATTGATTAAACTAAACTTGAACTATCACGTCTTTTTTTTAGTACGATAATTTTGGAAATTAGAAATTTGAACCTCGTCAAGAGATGGAGTAGATATCAATTACTGCTAAATTAAGTTCATGTTGACTGAACTATCATATTTATACTTGCATCTTTTTATAAAAAAATGTTTATACATACATAAACAAATCATGAATCCTATGATTAAGAGGGCGTTCGATAACCATTTTAATTTTTTTTCATTTTTTAAAAGCATAGTTGTTTGACAATTCATTCCGTTTTTGGAAACGTTTTTAAAATGGTAAAAGAATTTGAAAAATAGGGGGAAAAGGGTTTTGAAAACCGATTTCCATTTTTCACCCCCACCTCTTTCACACTTTTCCATATTTTTTCTTAGGTTAAAATATTATTTTAGTCTCTATACTTTTAAATGTCCAATTTTAGTCCATGTACTTTTAATAAAGTTTAAAACTGGTCCCTATAACAAGTTTAAAGTTAATTTTTGTCAAAATTGGTTAAATAATAATAATAATTTTAATACACGTGAATATGTTTTCAAAATTTATAGATGAAAAATTAATAGAGACTATTTTTTTTTAGAAAAGTTAACAATAAACTAAGAATTGGGACCAATTTTGACCTTTATTGAAAGTATAAGGACTAAAATTGGACATTTGAAAGTACATTGATCAAAATGAAACAAAATTTAAAGTATAGGGACCAAAATAGTATTTTAACATTTTTCTTATTTTGTGTGAAGCGCTACTCATTTTTTTTTTTTTTTTCCCTAGAAATAAGAAGATTTTAAATACTTCCAGTGTTTTAATCTTTTTTCTTTTTATGAAGTTGTTTTAATCCTTTCAAATATATTATATTTTACTACATAATATATTTTAGTAGTTACAAGGTTTTCTTAACTATGATCGTATTTGCGAATTATATAACTGAAAATTAGCTTCAAGTATAAATTTTTGTTCAAAATTAAAGAATAGTATTTAAATTATGTTTAAATCTTAAGACCATTTTTTTATTAAGGTTTTTATACATTTTTTATAAAAGTATAATAAATACATTTTTTATACATTTATATAATAAATATAAAAACTGTGTTTTTAATTTTGTAACTTTTAAGTTTTAGGCATATTTATTTGATTATTTTTGTTTTTAGGTTTTGGTTTTTCCGTTTTCTGTTTTTAGTTTTTGATATTTGATTTTTTAAAAACAAAAACCATGATAACATGTTTTGGTTTTTAGTCTGTTAAAAAAGACAGGTTCGATAACTATTTTTAATTTTCTATTTTTTTATGAAAAGAAAATCAAGTTATTTTTATAATATTTTTATCTAAAACACTATAATTAAATTAGCTAGCTCATTGAGAATAAAAATACATTACCATTTTATATTGGAACAGGAAGGAATTTTTTTTATTCTCAATAAAATCAACAAAACTCGACTCTAGTCTTTGGAGTATTATTTTTAATATATTGATAAAAATCAGAATTGGTGCGAGCTAGAGAAATCAAATAAATGAAATCTCCGGCAACAGCACCAATTTGATAAAAGAGCTTGTCAAAGGTTCTATCAAATACCATTTATAATACCGATCGAGACTTAAACTATTTGTAGTAATTAATAATAGACTGGGTTGAACCACAAGGGACCGAATAAATTAAATTTCTATTATTTAGATTTCTTATTGACACGGACTGATACAGATTGGGGGGAATTAAGCATAAAATAGACAGAATGATTGAAAGCAGTAAGTTAAACGCTAATGGTTAACCTCGGGCACCGTTTCAGAATAAAACTCAATACAATTCTATTTCTGATTACATAACGCCTAAATGCAAGCTATTTCCTAGCATTCTATTAATCGACTCACCAATAAAGTCGGCTAAGCCCCTAGCAAACCTAGGTCTCCTAAATCCCAATTAACCAAGCCTAACATCAAGTTAATTAGCCTAATTAGCCCTAATTAGCTGGGCACAATAGCGTTTCATACTAACTTAGCTAATCACTTTAAGTTCTAAGGATTGATTAAGACCAATTAATTAAACTAAGCATGCATTCCTAATTTAATTGATTAGCTCTCTTGATTCTTAGGTCCTATCATGCAATCTACATGAGAGACTAGCCTCTACGATGCAAGCATGAGTTGGTCCTAGTGTTAGCTAAACTAACGATCACGTATTCAATTGACATGAATAGGTTGTCAATATATCTACGAAAGAGTACTTGCTATGGGCATTCAAGCAGGAATCAAGAAACAATAGAACATGCTAGAAAATACTGAAAATATGGAATAAATCTCACAAAAATATATAGTATCTTGCTTACAACCCAAAACAGCGTCGATAGTCTAGCCGAACATCATTACAATGTTGCCCGACACCAAAGATTAACCAAAAACTCCTAAACTATCCTAATCTAATGAAAAACATAGAGAAATGGCCTTAACATGGTCTCGTGGCGGCAAAAAATGGAGACAAAATGAGCTAGAGGGAGAAAAAATGCTTTTATAAAAATCGTGGCAGCTTCGAGACGCTGCCCTTAATTGGACCAGCATCGAGGGGGGTTCGCTGCAGCGTCGACTTACACTCACTATTGCAACGTCAAGACACTGTTGGGCAACGTCTAGACGTTGTCCTGCATCCAAGGTTGCTGCCTTGTAGCATCGAGCAAGGCCTCCGTTTAGCGTTTCAACGCTCCTCAGGGGCAAAATGGTCATTTTGCTTGTATTCTTCACTCGATTGCTCAAATGACCTCCGATTTTGCTTGTTTTAACCCTGATTGGATGCAATTGCTCCAAACTACACTTCTTGCTCAAATACCTACAAAATAAACGAATAAACACATAAATTCTAACAAACTAACATGATTTAGGCATAATAAATTAGGACTATTTTGGTCATATCATATATAAATAATTTTGTACTACTATTATTTTAAATACAATACATCAATGCATGGTATGAAAATATGTTAAAGAAAAATAGATGCTTTTAAGTACTATCTTCTTACTCTTTTCTTCAATAATTTTAACATAACTTGGTTTTTTTTTTTAAAGAATTAACATAAACTAGTTAAACAATTCGAGTAAGTGATTACTAATGTCTAATGTCATTGATGGTTTTTTTTCGTTCTATAAATATAACGATGGAATTCGAAACTTCAACCTTAAAGAGCGTATAGATACTTCAACTTCAATAATATTCATGTTGGCAATGCAATTGACTCAAGATACACATTAATCTAATGTTTTCCGAGAAAAATCTCAAGTGATGGGTAAGATTATTTGACAAATTATTCTATTGAAGTTGGAACTATCATATCATTCGTGTTTTACATGTTTTTGAAATTTAATTAATATTAAATTCTTGATTTCAATTTGTGATGAATATAATAAGAAAATTCTATTTTCCAATAGTATAACAAAGTGGGGAAAAACTTCATCTTTATTTTTTAGAATATTACCTGTTTGAACTTATCTACAAACAACCCATCATCTCGTGCGAAATGTGACAATACTTCATGTTGCTATTACGTATATTTAGCCATATCACTAATAATTAAAAGGAATGTGAGACCCCACCACTACAAGAAATAGTGGAATCAACGACATTTTTTTTTCGACGAAATGTAAAACATCGCAAATTTGTGACGAAAAGTAATTTGGTCAAAAAAAAATAGTAGCAAAAAACAGCAAAGAAAACAAATTTCGTCACAAAAACAACAACAAAAAAGTTTCCATCGTAGAGGTCAAATTTAATGACCGCATGGACGCATAAAAGCGCACGGCGGTCATTTAATGTTGACATTGGTGACAAAATTATTTCATCGTCCACTATTTTAAAAACTCTAACCCTCCCCTCAACTCCATGTTGCTGATTTTAGAGAGGGGATCCCTTTTTATTCTAAAATCGTCGGAGATTGTCATTTTTCTCCCTTTTCCGCTATAAATTGTGCTCATCTTTAAGCTTATAAGTTTTGTTTTTTCCAACATATATGGGAGGTATTTCTTTTATTTAAGTTTCATTTCTCTCTTTTTCAATTTTCTTTTTCTTTTGTTTCTTTTGGTAAGATTTTTCATTGGGAAGTCGGTAGGTTAAGTTTTTCTTCTTTGTTGGAGTTTGGTTAGACATTGGAAGTAAGTAGAATTCAACGGCATCCTCTCTCCTGGATCTGACTTGTCTGAGTTCAAGAACGTGTTGGAAGCAATAGATCTGGAGGCAAAGCGAATGGGAGTAATCTCCTTCGTAAAATGCCCAAGAAGCTGCAACCAGGCAGCTCATTTTCTTGCGAGGAGTGGTTTTTTGGATCTGGGGGACCAGGCGTCTTCTTCCATTTCGGAGGATGGGTCTATTTTGTGGGATATTAATTATCCCTCGTGGGTTAGGAAGTGTATTAACGATGACAGATGTAATTTGCTGGCTTAATGAAGTTTCTTTTTCAAAAAAAAAAAAGTAAAATTCTTATATAGTATTTTTTGCCTTGTTATTTAGCCAATTGTATTTAAAAAATATATATTTTTTGAGTGTGTATTGTGTGTTCAAAGTGTGATTTTGAGTTTATTTGTGTGATTAAACATGGATTTTGAGGCTATTTTTGTGATTAAAGTTTGATTTGGAGCTTATTGTGTGATCAAAGTGTGATTTTGAGTCTAATTATGTGATTAAAATTGTGATTTTTGAGTCTATTGCGTGTTCAAAGTATGATTTGAAGCTTATTTGTGTGAGTAAAAGTGTGATTTGGAGTCTCTTTATTTGATTAAGGTTTGATTTTAAGCTTAATTGTGTGATTTTTAACTTATTTATGTGATTAAATTGTGATTTTGAGTCTATTGTGTGTTCAAAATGTGATTTGGAGCCTATTTGTGTGATTAAAGTATGATTTAATTTGGAGATTATTTTGGTGGGACCAAGATGAACATGATTTTTCCGGGGCCAATATATAGAATATAGCTTAATTAGTTAACATATTATATCATTAACCAAAATGTTAGAAGTTCGAATCATCATCTCTACAATGCAAATGTTATGTTATTTAATAAAGACTGAGCCACAATGTGTACGTTAGGTTGAGCCACAACGTGTGTGGCCTCATTCAATAATTTTTGAACTAATTTTCAAAGTTGTTGAGAGGTCTCGTTTTGAGATAATAATTAATTTTGGTGGGAGTGAATATTTGAGTAAGATATGAATGTGTTTAGTCCTTGTTTTATGTTATCACTATCAACCAAAGTAAGTCGGCACGGTGCCATCTCATTCAAAAGCTTCTTCTTCATTTGGCTGTCTTTATGTATTGTTGAACCCTTCATAATCTTAACTCTTAATCTCCCCATCAATTCCTTTCTCTTTCCTTTCTTTTTCCTTTATAGAGTATTGTATTTCTCCCATTTGTTATTGACACTGCTATCCTTTAATGTAGGGCCAAATAAATATATTCTCGACCATCAATTCAATTGAAGTTTTCTAACTAAAGACCATAAGGTAACATTTCAATCTCGTTTTGTATTTCTTATTTTCTATATATTTCTATGTAGGACCAAGTAAATAGTTCTCAAAGATTGGTTTGATTGGAATGTTTGAGAGCCATTAGTCAACATTTCGTTCTCATTTCATATTTATTGTTTTTGTTTGGTTTTTTTACAGAAATATATGAACTTATTTGGTAACATTCTTATTAGTTCAATTATTTTTCAAATGTGTAGAAATTTCATAAACATAGATTTTTTTTTCTTGTTTATATTTGTTTTTCAAAATATCAATTAAAGTATTATTTTATCATTTTTTTTCTTAGATGCATAATAAATGTCTTTTTATTATTATTATTATTATTATTATTATTTGGAGTTCTATGTGTCGGTTCATTTTAATTTAACGAAACATATCATTTTTTCCCCTATTAATTAATTCAATGAGTCAATTTTAGTCTTAAACTTTTAATTTCATCTTCTTAAACTCTAAACTTAAATAAGTATCAGAATTTATACCTTCTCAAAAGTCAAAGTTAAATTAAAAAATTTTCTTATGAACCAACCAATATATAAATCATGCAAAATTCAACTAACTTATTAAACACTCAAATCGCTAACATGAGCTTGCCAAAGTGAGTTTAGCTCAACAGTAATTGACATGTACTCTCGACCAAGAGATCAGAGGTTTGAATACCCCCTCTCTAAATTTTGTTGAACTCAAAAAAAAAAAAAAAAAAAATCAAGAACATGAGCTTAACATGGTAGTTAAGATGTCTTTACTGCTTATAAAAGGTCTAGGTTCAAATACTCTCAACTTTACATGATGCAATATTCTTTAAAATACAAAAGCTTCAAAAAAAATTATTAAAAAAATTAACTAAGTGATAGTATTAAAAGAGCACCCCCCATTCAAGTATATGATTTAAATTGTATCCAAAAGTTAAGTTTAAAATTGATACACTAAGCATGGGTAAAAATTGATTTTTTTTTCAACTTCAACATTGATCAACTAGTTAATGTATTTATATATCTACTTTAAAAGTTAGATGTTCAAATCTTCATTCTCGCATGATTGAACTAAAATATTTTTTTAAAAAAAAGTAACTTTTCTTGAATATATATGTCATATGAGATAAATATAATTAGTTTAAATCTCTTAATTGGAATTGATTGTTTGCCTTCGTTATATTATTCTCAATCAATGGGGTTAATTAAATCATTTTTCTTACTTTTCGTATCATCTATGTTTTTTTTTGTTTTTGTTTTTGAGTTCTCTTCTATATGTTTTGTTAAGTAATTAATAACAGTTCTTTTTATAATAAACTAACGTTTAAACAATTGGGCAAGTCATATTTTTTATATGAATTTCTAATTGAATGTAATCCGCCCATAAATTAGTTTCAAATCCAAATTCTAGATTGAAACTTTTACCTCTTAAGTTGTTTTTAAATTCAGTTTCTGTATTTGTTCATTTTCTTATTATCGTTATTTTATATAGTGGAAGAGAGGAAGCACTCGTGTGGTTCAGGATTATTTGTATTCCATATTGTCGTGAGTTTGCCATTTTATAAGCTCAATCAAATGGTTTTTCTGTTGAAAATTCTATTTCATTTTTTTATGATTCTCTGCAAATAAAAATTAATTTATTTATCGATTTTTTTTTATAGAGTTAACATTTTTTTTTATATAAAGCTTCCCATAATTGTTTTTTATTTTTTTATTTTTTTTAAACTTCCCATAATTGTTTGTCTTCATGAAAATTAGATCGATGATGGTTAAGTTTTTATTCTAAGCAAATAAAAGTCTTTGCTCTCATGAGAATGATAACATTGTGTTTAATGTTTTGTTTAAAAAATATTCATTTCACATCGAAGAGAGGTAGTACTTTCGAATATTTATGATTTCTGATAAATGATAGGGCCCAAATAGTATAACAACAAACCCACCAAGATCTCCTTCAAGACAATCAACCAAAAAAGATATTTCAATACACCACAAATTATTCACCAAATAATTCCCAAGCCATCAACCAGCAATGAACAGCAATAAACCATAAAAAATTGCATAAGACTAAATGCAAAAAACACACAAATTATACGTGGAAACCTCTTCGATGTGAAGAGTAAAAACCACGGGACTTGTGAGGAATACACCCTTGTCACCTTTTCTTATTATGATAAAATTGAGGGAAAAAGAACCCAAATCAGTCATACAAAGATTCACAACCCACCAACAGTTCCATACATAAGAGAACAACAATTGAGAGATGAAAGATAAAAGAATCACCCAGTTTTCTAGATTTTGTCTATCAGCAATTACCAACAAACCGAAGCTCAAAACGACGATCCAACCGTTCCAAACATGACCCTATGTGTCCTCAACAAGTTGCCCAAATTTCAGCAAGATCCAACGGCTGAAACTCCGGAAATTGACAACTTTGTGGAAGATGTCTCTGAAAAAACTGAACTGTACTCATCTCCCCTCTCCGTTTTCTGTATGTCTTCTTCTGTTTTTTTCCTCTTTTTTAGGTCATTATCTCCCTAAAAAAAACCTACGCTTTCTAGATAAGCCCACACGTTATTTTGGGCCCACATACATAAGAAAAAAACCTTGTTTGTCTAACAAATGGGCTGGACACCCATAACAATAAATACTTATTATTTCATACATATAAATATTCTAAATGCCTATAATTAAGTAAGAAATGTCTTACTTTTGCCCTTAAATTCTATCATCAAAAGTGTTATAAGATATATATATAGTTCAACCAATTTTACATAACTTATGAATTATACCCATGCTTTAGTTACCTAAATGCAATTGGTTTGAGTCTATATGGGATGGGAAATGTTGTTTTTTTTTTTTTTTAATTAAAAAAAGTAAAATCCCTATTTTTACTCCTAGAATGAAGGATTTTTTCCTCAAGAGAGAATTTTGTTTTTTTCTTTTTAAAAGTATAGCATTGTGATAGTGGAAGTAGAGATTTGACTTATATAGAAAAGATTATTCATTTCTTAACTATTGAACTGCAACTTTTTTATAATATTGTATTACAAATATAAAAATGGAAATTTCAACCTCTTTTAAAGAGGTAGATAGGCCTTAACCATTTATATGCTCGAGTTAGCATGTTATTTAGAATTTATGAAAATTTTGACTATTTTCTATTTTTAATGGTGTAATTATAGACACCCAAACTAATTAGGAAATTGTAATAAATGGCTACAAAGAAAATAGTCAAAATGAAAAAGGTCTAAAATACATAGTATTTTGAATAATGGTTACCGTATTTTAAGAGGAGGAAAGTGAATATTTTTTTTGCTATTTTTACCTTGGTATATATCTGTATCAGTCAGCCTCCCAACTGCATGTAGATTTTGTTTAAACCGAAATCACCAACGATCTCCAACTAAATCTCACTCACTCTCTCTATAAATATATGGATTTTGAAATTTTTTGGATTCTCATTTAATCTTTAAATCTATTAACTTTTAAACGTTTCAACTAAAATTCAAATCTACTAAATTTTACCTTAATTTCTAAAACTATTAATATTCAAATCATTTCCAAATCTACTAATTTTACCTTAATTCAAGATATCAATTACCGTTTTTTTTTTTAATTTTCGATCATTTATACTTGAATTATTCCTCAACAACACCCTGATCAACTATCATTCTACACTTTTTGAACCATCCTAATTACTCGAACAATTACTCTTCAACCGATTATAATTCTATAGGACGGTAATTGGGAAGAAAAAATATCTACAACAATTTTAAATTCAACATTTTCCTTATAAGGAATTATTCAACGCTTTCTCAAACTGATAGAATCCATCGGCAATTACCTCAAACTCATTGTTAGAAAGAGAATTTCATGTCTCCCCCTCTTTATGAATGGGGTAAATAAATTGGTCATCAAAAGGATTTCAGAAGATAGAGATATGTTGTTTGGGTGCTCTTGGTTTTGTCAAACAGAATGTGTAACGATTGTTGTGTCGTTGTGGACAGGGACAATGTAAATACTAGTATATACACAATAGGATGTGTAACGATTCTTGTGTCGTTGTGGATACTGACGGTGTAAATACTAGTATATACAAAGACCAATAATGTTTAAATATAACGAAGAATCTAGGCTCAAGGAAAGAAAAAAAAAAATTAATTTTGTTGATTCGGTCGATATTGATTTCATATCCACAAATTTCTGTATTTCCAAGAACTGCTTAACTTTAAAAGGAAGCTTCCAACTTAAAATTTTAAAATCCAACCAAAAAAAATAGTCAATTAGCATTTGCATGTATTGAGCAATATATACATGCAAATATCATGAGGAAACATCATCTTTTTATAAAACAGAAATCTCAATGTCAGCCAACAAATAACATGTCACATTCATGCATATGTATGTATGTCGTATTATATACATAAAAAGATTTTTATGGAGGAGGTTTAATACATTTTTGTTCCATATATCCCGAGTATATATCCCCCCAGAGCCAGAACACAGGCGCCGACCTCCAAGCTTTTCATGAGCACCAGCACAAGTGAATAAGAGAGGGTCACGTCTCCGAAGGGGGCGGTATCACTGTCTACAGGTCGAGTCACGAAATCGAAAGTGCAAATACTCGACGCCGTGAATCAAGAAATTCGGGTGATAGACGAAGGCGTTGGTCCATCGGTGAATGATTAGCTAACCTTCGACGGTCTGTGAAGTCTTTCCCCCCGGCTCTTCAATCCTAGTATACGAAATGTCATGTCCATTCATTCCCGAGGTAGAGAGCAGTTTCTAATGTGAGATCCGAGGAGACTCGACTTTACTAATAAAAAAAGGCTGGTGCAGGAGCGAAGCAGCTTGACCGAGTTGACGAGGGGAAGGAGCAAAGCCACTTTACCGAGTTGACTCGGGGAAGGGGGTCGGGAATCCGAAATGACGGCACAGCACAAGCCATTTTTTGGATCTTATTGGAACAATGGAGAAGTAGGAAGACTTTGTGCTTCCTTCGCTCAGTGCATCCCCACTACCGCCCCTGACAAACTTTCTGTCTAACTGTCGAGATCTCTTACTCGGTGTGCTATTTACTCGTTTAGCTCGGCAAGCAAGTAAGTAATTTTTCCTCAGCGTTTCGTTTCTAAGCTAGGTGACCTGAGCCAGCTTCGGCAGATCGCTTAGCCCGTGCGCCGTTTTTCTTCTCTACCATGACGAATCAATTGATTTAATGTAGGCATAGCTCTTTCCTTTGTCCTTCCCCCCTCTTTTTGCCCTCTCACTAGTGATTACTCCCAATCCAAAGCACCCCTTTTCCATTCATAGAGAAATCCAATCGTCAAAATCAATAAAAAGGCCATCATGGACCAAAATCCCACCTTACCGTAAGTGGTCTTGGGAAGCTTCAGTTCTCTAGTTGGATTCTTATTCTTTCTTGTTTCTTTTATTACAACTTGGATACTGCTTTGGAGCCGCCTGGTTGATTGATCTCTGGAAACTCCACTTTCGCTCGAGTAGGCTCAAGATCAGTATACTTAAAAAAAGAAATTTTATGTTGGGGTCCTTTTAAAAGACCCAACAGATCCCCGATAATGGAATGCACGCATTAATAATCTATGATGATCTTAGTAAACAGGTGGTGGCATATCGACAAATGTCATTATTGTTACGCCGACCACCAGGCCGTGAGGCTTTCCCAGGCGATGTTTTCTATTTACATTCTCGTCTCTTAGAAAGAGCCGCTAAACGATCGGACCAGACAGGTGCAGGTAGCTTGACCTCCTTACCCGTCATTGAAACACAAGCTGGGCCTAATCTCCTCATTGACCAATGTCGACGTCCTGTAACGCCGTTGGGCAAGACAGCTCCCTGTGTGAGTTCAATCAAGTGTGCTCCAAGCTGCTACAGGCTTTCAATCCAAATCAGCTACAGCTAAATGAAACCAAAAGCCAAGTTTTCAAGCTCAATTCCTAGCTGCTACAGCTAAATCTAAGGCAACCTAGATTTGGTCAACCTCAATTGTAAGTAGAATTTTTTTTAATATATACTTTCCAACCCTCTCCAACCGCATGTGTAACTCTCACCTACACTTTTTTCGAAAATTCAAATCTGCTACCAGATTTGTCATTTCAGTTTTCAGCAACAGTCTATAGCACTACATACTAGTAACATACATGTGTATATAGAAGATGATACATGCAATAAATAGCGCAACCTTATAGAGTATAAACACACAAAAATAATAACTATAGCTAAACACACAATCACTCTATCAATCATTTGTATCTCTATGTATATAAGAGTATATACATGCAATTAATACAGTAACCCAAAAGCGATAAGTTGTGATACGTGTGGGATCCTATAAGCCATGTTATTTAAAAAAGCAAAGACATTAAAAAAAAACCCTAAAAAAATGAAATGGAGTTTTATAATCCAAAATTTGCATTTAAAAATTGTGAAACGTGAGTCCTATAAGTTGTATCATTTTCAATTTTTTCAATTTTTTTCAACATGCAATAAAATCCCTAAAATATCATAATAGAGTTAAGGATTTAAATATATAACATTTCTTTTTAAAATTTTAGTTAAACAAATAACACAACTCTACCTTCAAGCCCCAATTTCCATAATGAAAAATTCATCCATTTGCCTTTTCTCAAGGCATTTATTTAGACAAAGAATTTGTGAATAAAACAAAAAAAAAAAAAGAGAAGGGTTGGCAAATCAGTTTCTTGAGAGAGTTTATTAGAGAGAGCAGAGAGTGAGATTTCGAAAGAAGATGAAAGCTGGAAGAAAAAAACCTACCACTCCAGAAGAAAGAGGAATTCAAATCAGTTGCGCTTATAGGTACATTAATGCATTAACTCGTTACAAGTATGTGATGTATAACCCTACTAATAGGGTTCATAATTGTTGATTGTTTCTGGTATTTATGTATATTTACTATTGATGATTTTTTTGTTGGTGTTTAGTTATTATTAAATTTTTTGTGACTTTAGATCCTAAATGTGATATGTTGTTCTTTATATCTATAATTTATATGCTAAACTCATACTTCCTTGCATTTTCTTTGTTTTTATGAGTTTTATGGTGATTTTAGATGTTAAATGAGCTATACCACTCAATTAATAATTAACCTAATTTAGTTATTTAGGTTTCAAATACAAATGCTAATCTCATATTGCAAGTTAGGTCGTATCTAATAATTAGATGATGTTTTCTTTACTTCAGTTTTGTTATTTTTTATTTTGAAATTCCTACTTTTTCTCTTCCTTATACTGAATATCTCCTCCTAATATGCTTGGTTGTTTTAGCTTTTTTATCAGTTGAATAAAAAAATGTAGAGTCTACATTAAGGGTAAATTCGTCCAAATTTAAATTGAAGATTCTAACTAAAAATACATTTAGACATATTTACAATATCTTATACTTTTTAAACATTTTTCAAGTTCAAGTATTAAAAATTATTTATTTCTCAAGTTGTCCCCAAACTAAATTTCCCAATAGAAAGGCCCAACTGAAGATATTGTTGCTTTGACAAATGCTGGCCAGGAAGACCCTATGCAACCTTCCAAAGTACAAGCCCATAGCCACATATAAATGAGAAATTATTTTGTGAACCGCCACAATGTGGCTACTAGTTTTTCATAGTTGGATGTGGAGAGAGAAGTATCTCGAAATTATATCCAGTGGTTATTAGGAGCATGGAAATTATTGAATCCATGTCTGACCGTTATTATGAGGCAGCCACATTGTGACAGCATTATTGAATAATTTGTCTATATAATTGGGCTTCACTAAAATTAGCCTCCTAGTGAACTTGCTTCTTTAAGCTGATTTGGTGGCAGATATCTTTGAGCTTCTCACATTAGTCATGTAAATTACAAATTGTCTTTAAATTTTGATTCCTATGGCTATTTAATCTCTAATTTTTTTTTAAAAAAATACCCAATTGCATCACTGATTTTTAACTGTGATTCTATGTAGCCACGCACATGACATACCGATCGAACAAATGTGGGCTAGTTAATTTAAAATAATGTGGCAAATGTTTGGTAAAAGAGAGCAGATACAACTTGTCTAGAGTGAACGATCTAAACAAAAAATTGGTCAGTTGTTTCAAAAAAATGATGTACTACATGTGTCACTCTATTGACTTATCAATAAGGGTCCGTTTGAAATACTGAGTGAGTTATAATAGTCTGTAGAGTTAAATAACTCTGCACTCCAAATTAAGACTATTATAACTTAAACTAAACAACTCTACATCCTAAACACATATTATATAACTCTACAGACTATTATAACCTACTCAGTGCTCCAAATAGCCCCTAAAAGTTTAAAAATATGTTTTTGAATTTTGAACCTTGATTCTACCTAATTTTCACTATTGACACAATTAACTATGATGAATTCGGTATGCTTATTAGACAAATGTTAAATGATTTGGCATGATGTGACATAAAGAAATATATAGCTACACAAGATAGAATAGCACGATATAATCTTTAAAAAAATGATAAATTGTTTTAAAGAAAGAAAATATTTTGTGTCACTCTATTGACATGTCAATAGATATATTTAGCTCTTAAAACAATTGCTTCAAAAAGAGAACAATTCAACAAAATATGATAGCAAGCCTTTTCGACAAACATTGAAAAAGAACAATTACAAAGAAAGAAAAGTAGACAACTAGATAAAATAGAGTGACATGAACAAAAAAAAAATTGCCATATAAAATTTGTGCATCACTCTATTTAGAGTGACGAGTCAATAGATGTCTAGTTATTAGACATTGATTCAAAAGAGGATAATTCAAAAAAAAAAAAAGAATGAGGTGATTTTTAACGTCACAGAAAAGAAAGTGATAAGAAATGACAAACAACTAGATTTATGGATACGTCAATATATATTTAGTTCTTAACATTGTCTAAAAGAGTTAAATTTTGACAAAATACAATAGTATGCTTCTCAAACAAACATATTATTTAATTTGAAACCAATTATAAATTAACATGTGTCTTAAATTAAATTTGAAAACAAACAAATCTCAAATAATGTCATGTGTCTTCATTATACCTATTTGATCAAACAAGCTGAGCATGGTCAAATTGGATCATATAGTAATTAAACATAAGATCAAATAAGACCAAGAACAATTTGGTGCAAAGTCCAAGCCTAAAGTGTTGAGCCCAAATCGAACAAAGCCAAAATCCAAATGGTGTGGTTCAAAAGCCATCAAAGTTCAAGCCTAGAGTATACCTATAGAAAGCTTTATAAACAACAAACCCTTTATTTCAAATGTTCAAAAATTTGAAAACTCAGAGAAACTCTCATAAGACTGAAGACTCTCTAGAAACCTTTTTGAACCAAAGATTTGAAGATCAAAGTTGACATCTTTAAAGAACTAAAGACCTCAAGACACCAATTGACTATTCAACAAGTTGTGAAAGTTTTCGAAATCAAATTTACATTTGAGAGAAAGAATCATAGAATAAACATTAAAGATGATGTGTTTTCATTACACAAATTAATACAAATTTAAATTTTTTAAAGTTTAAAATCAAACGTAAAGGTTAAAAACCTAAACTTAGAAATTATGTTAGAAAAAGAGAATATGATAGAATAAGACAGATGTGAGTAGGTGAGTTGATAGATGATGTTTAATTCTCTGGTTCTTCTTCGAAGTGAGTTTCTTTTTATGGTGTGAGGGCATAAGCATGAGTGGTGGGCAGAGCAGAGGGAAGAGAAAGAGTATTAGTAGTGGGCATGTTCATATACTTTTTCTTACGTACGCTTCTGCAACCCATCACCTTCACAACAGTTTTCAATTAGATACAAAAATTTGAAGAACAGAGAGAGAGAGAGAAAGAAAGAAAGAAAAGAAAAGAAAAGAAAAAACTGATGGATTCGCCTTGTGTTGTCCCATCTGATGATTACCAAATATTCAATTTTTCTTCTCTTTTTTTCTCTCTCTTCCCACGCTCTCCTTTTTCACATTCTCTCCTCCACCCTCCTTTTCTCTTTTTGTTTTTTCTTTTTCAAATGGATAAGGATAACCATTGACTCGACTATTCTATAGTTGGATCAATTGATTGAAATATTAAACAAAACGTTTTTATTTCTTTTTTTTTTCTTTAAGAAATATAAGGGTTTGATAACTATTCTCTCTTTCCATTTCTCATTTTTAACAAGTGTTTGTGAAATTGCGTAGCAAATGAAAAGTAAAAACAAATTTTTGGAAACTATGACCTCTTTTTATAATCATTTAATTTTAGTTTTTAATTTTTTAAAATTACGTCTATAAATATTTTTTCGACCTATATATTTTTTTACTTTGTTATCTACTTAATTTTTATCTATATTTTCAAAAATCAAGCCAAATTTTAAAAACTAAATAAAGTAATTTTCAAAAATTTGTTTTATTTTTGAAATTTGGCAAGAATTCAAATATTTTCTTTAAAAAAATGAAAACCATTGTAGAGAAATGATAGAAAATAAGTACAATTTTTAAAAATAAAAAATTAAATGGTTAGCAAACATACCTATTTTTTTTTGTTTTCAAAACTTGATTTGGGTTATTGAAAACATATGTAAAAAGTAGATATATAAAACAAGGAAACATATAGGTTGAAGTAGTATTTATAGGATTAATTTTCAAATACCAAAAACTAAATGATTATCAAATGTTGTCTTTAAGTTTTTGTTTCTTATTTTTGTTTTTCAATTTTTTCAAAAACATAAATAAAGGCATTAATTTGTCATTCTTGACTTATAATGTGCATAATAAATACTAAAAATAAGATTAAATTACAAATTTGGTCCCTATGATTTGAAGATAGTTAAAATTTTATTCTTATGATTTGATAAAACCTCATAAATAGTCTCTATGATTTGATAAAACTCCATAAATATTAAGACCATAAAGGCTAAATTCTAACTTTCTCCAAATCATAGGACCAAAATTTTAATTTAACCTAAAAATAAATATAACATAAAGAATTAAATCTTTTATTTAAAAAATTAATTTTCATATAAAACTTTTTTTTAATTTAAAATTTTAGAGAACAAATAGCATGAAATTGTTATCAAACAGTTTTCTGTTAGAGAACAAGAAACAAAAAAACAATTACCAAATATAAATTTCTTTCTTAAAAAAGAGGAAACAAGAAACATGAAATAGGAAACAAAAGACAGATTAAAAAAAAAAAAAACCTGTGGAAGATTTAAAAATATAAAGATGTAATTGAAATAAATAAAAAAATTAATGACTAGTGATCTTTATGCATAAATATTTTGTGAGATGAAGATTTAAATATCTAATTTAAAGCTAAGGTTCCGTTTGATAATCATTTGAGTTTTTAATTTGAGTTTTTTAAAATTAAGTTTATAAATATTACTTCTATCCATGAATTTTTTTGATTTGTTTTCTACTTTTTACATATATTTTTAAAAATCAAGCCAAATTTTAAAAATTAAAAAAGATAATTTTCAAAAATTTATTTTAAAAATGTCAAATCCATTATATAGAAATAATGAAAAACAAACACAATTTTTAAAAATTAAAAACTAAATAGTTATCAAATGGGACTTAAATGTATCATATGTCTTAACTAATTAAATAGTCCATCAAATATATTATTGAATTATTTTAGTTTGAATTTTTGTCCTTTTATGTAATGATTAAGTACTGTATAATTATTTTATAAAAATGGAAAAGTATTGTATAATTGGACCATGTTTGAGCCATCCCTTGCACCTAACATATGAAAATTTAAATTCAACCTCTTAATGCTAATTTAAATTCTTTTTAGTTCGATATGAAAGGGTGGAAATCAGAACTTCTGATATTTTGGTGGAATATATAATGTTTTAACTAATTGAATTATGCTTAGGTTGACAATGTCAGTTTGAATGTATTCAATAGTTAAAGTATCAATAACCTTATTTATAGGTCAAAGGCTTGCCCACTCACACATTTTAATACTAAAAGTTAAAATAAAAATAAAAAAGATAAATCAACCTCCTAATTAAACAAAGTCTTTCAAATCAAAAGATCTCTATCCATATGAAGTTTTTTTTTTTCTCAGATGCCTATCCCCATATGAATTATGAAGTATTAATACAAGGTAAAATAAGTTTTTGGAATAATTTAATTTTATGAGATTGAGGAATGATGTTTTTTTTTTAATCTTGCAATAAATAAATGTAATACTTTTATTCAGCGTAATTCTAAATTCATATTCTACCAAAAAAAAAAAAAATCAGATTTTTTTCCCACATATATAGGTTTAGAATCTAAGTTAAACAATGTACTAAATATTTAGAAACATATGGTTCAACATTTAAATTGGTATATTTGAAAATTGTGAAATCATTCTGAATAATAATTTACTTATTTCAAATAACCTTACAGACTATAAATCAAGATTATATAAATTTAAGCTTTTAAAACTCACCTCACAAAGCTACATAATTAGTTCTACAAATTATAAATCCACAAATTATATACAAACGATAATATGTGGAACCTAGATTTGTATGACCTCTATTTAGATTGTGTAGGAAAAAAAAAACCATATTTTGGTTTTCTTTTCTTTTGAATTCGATAACACGTGTGAGATGTGGATTCGAACTTTTGAATTTTTAATCGATAGTACAATGTCGTAACTAATTGAACTATGTTCAAGTTAGTTTGTATGTTTATTTATGATTCTAAAAGTTAGTTCATCATATAAATTTTAGCTTTTATAAATTTGAGTTTTTATAGCTTATAAAGATTAATAAATTAGTAGTTTGACATTCGTAAACGTACTTAAGATAAATAAGAGTTCAACTCTTAAACTTTGAATTATACAAATCTAGGTTGTGACCATCCAAATATCTCTTTATAGATTCTCATGTAAACAAACTAGGGACTAATATTTCGCTATAAACCCTATTTATTGAATAGAGAAGAAAAAAACCATAGTCTATCTAACTCTAAGTCGATCTCTACCACATATGTAAACAAAAACCAAGGTAAAAGTTTTTGCTTGGACACAACTCAAATACTAATGGAAATTTTCTAGTAATACAGAAGTATGCGTACTCCCTCTGTTTATTGCTTGTCACGTCAGCATTCTTTTAAAAATGATGTGGAGTCTACTAGCATTAAAAGAATATTTATGAAGGTAAAATCATAGTGTGAATAAAGGGAGTATAGTATTACCGTAGTATTAGAATTTTTCTCGATATTGATAAACCCTAAACATTTTAACTTGGCATAGTTAAGCCAATAGAAAATTGCCACATGGGCAGTTTTAATATGAATTGGTTTTTTTTTTTTTTGTGTGTGTGTGTGTTTTAAATGGGCATTGACGCATTTGAAGATGGGTATTGTAGGAGGGTGGAGTGTGAAGGTGGGCAAGATAAAGTTTGTTGATTTGTATTTTACAGTTTTGTCTGTCAAAAGTTTTTGGAATAATTGGTTCAGTTGGAGTCGACCTCTCGTTCATGAATGAACAACACGATCAGAAAATCAAACCCCTACCTATGTATATACTTCCACAGTCCCACTGCAACCCTAAAACCACACACAGTTTGCCCAATCCCATGCTGGACAGAGGAGAGAGAGAGTTTTTGAAAACTATATCTCACTCGCAAATCGATTCACCTTTTAGGTTGATGTTGATATCAAACCCATACTATAAAATATAATTATTCATGATGAGTGAAAGTAGACTCATGTTCTCATGCTACTGTTGGATTGAAAATTTTCTGGTAATTAAAGAAGTTGTTTTATAACGTTTTTGTTTCTTGTTTTCAATTTTTGAAAAATAGAAACGTTTGATAATAATTGTTTATGTTTGTGATTTGATCTCCTTTTTTTTTCAAAAACGTTTCCAAATTAAATTTGTGTAGGAATTTTGAAAACAACAAAATCAAGTTTTATAGGTTTTTTTTTTTTGTTTTTGTTTCTAGTTTTTTCTAAAACATAAATAAATGCATTATTTAACTTATAAAATGCATAATAAATATCTAAAAATAAATATAACATAAAATTTTTGGATATTTAATTTTAAAAACCAATTTTCATATATATTTTTTACATTTTTAATTTCAAATTTTAGAGAACAAAAAAAAAAAAGAAGAAATGATTATTAAATATATTTCTATTTTTTTTAAATAAAAAATAAATAACAATAAACTAGAAACAGTTACCAAACACAATACCGTTGTTCTTATTAAAAATTAAAAAACAAGAAACAAGAAACTAAAACATTACCAAACAGGCCTTAAATACTAAGCTTGGATCTTCAACTTTTAGGGTTATATCCAATATAAATACTTTTAAAAGTGTTTAATAGATTTTTTGTGATTAATAAATCTCTCAACTTTTCATTTTATGTCTTTCCTCTAATTTATGATACACCTTTAAAAGTTGAATAACACAAAAGTCAAATATCAAATTGAAACTTGTAGAGAATACTTAGTAAATATTTTTTTAAATTTTAAAAACTTACACTAAAAGTTCAAAAATATATTAAACTCCCATAAACCAAACTTGTAAACTTTGTTTGAGTGGTTTTTTGGTCTTTTACCCAATCACAAAGCTGGCTTGTGTTTTTTCCAAACTCTGAAAAGGCAAATATTAGAAAGATCTTTTTTGTGACAACCCATGTACCAACATTGAATATTGTGTTTTCCAATATTTGATTGTTTCAAGACATGCTAGAGAGAGAAAGACAGAGAGGTTTTTGCGACCATGCATGAAACTTACGGTAACATAGAAGTTTGCTTCTTCAGCGTATTTGTTTTTGTTTTTGTTTTTGGGGTTCAGACTTGCAGCTCTGCGTAAGCTTCTTCCCATTTGTTTTGATTTTTCCAACTCCAATCCTCTTCTTCTTTTACCTTTTCTTTCTCAGAGGTTTTCGAAAACTTGTTCTCAAATTATATGGACAGTGAATAGAGAGACTTGCTAACTTAAAATGTGAATATTTATTTGATTAAATTATTATTTTAGTTTGGAGAACTCGATTTCTGTTTAGTTTTTATAGTTTTTATAGTTTTAATTTAGTCTATATAATTTTGTAAAATCTTCAAAAATGTTATTTATTGTTGCTGAGTAGTTTTCTTACCTAACATGTTCATTTTATTGCTTTTTTGTTTGGTGTATGACATGTTTTCTTTTGACTACGGGAGAGAGATAATCAGCTGACATTTAAAGATACCAAAACTATTGGATAATATCGAAACTTTTCAAACTATGTGAACTAAAATAGTAGTTTAACCTATTTGTCATCAAGTATTTTCTTCTTCTCCAACTAAATACAAAATTAGTCATATCAACTAAAATACAACTTAATTAATTAATCCATTAGTAAAGTAACTAACTTTATAGAGCAAAGATTAAGATGCTCATGCCATATTTATAAAGTCGTATTTTCAATTAAACAAATATAAAATTAATAATTTAAAGATTTTAATTATCAAGCAATTCCCTACTAATAACATTTTAGAAATTGACAAACTTAAGTATAGTTTAATTGATTTAAGCATATACTTTCCACCAAAAGATCAGAAGTTCGAATTCTCCTATTTCATATGTTGTTGAACTAAAAACAAAACATAGTAGAAATTGATTATATTTGATTAAGTTAACGTGATACTAAAAAAAGAAGAAGAAGAAGAAGAAAAATCCTATCTCAACCCAATTTTAATTTTTTTTTCTTAAAAACAAAAAGAAAAACAAAAAACCTCAGTGCTTTCAAATTTTCAACAACGACCATACATGCACATTGTTCTTTGTAAAATCCTCTCCCTTTTTTCCCTTCATGCAACACGCTTTTTTCTGTTCATGCAACCAACCCCATTTTTGATCTCTCGACCACTTTTTTGTTGTGGCATTTACAAATTGTCGGTAGCTCCATTGAATTCAACCTCAATTATACTTGTTTGTTCAATTATCGATATCTCTTAATCTATCATTTAAAGTCACTCATACTCTCAAACGACCTATTAATGAAGTTGATACTCAAGGTTACGTCACCCTAAATGGACATTGCCACACATTGGTGGAATCGACTCTCTAACACACCCCTTTTCTAATTAGTCAAAGATAAGTGGTTGAAAAAAAAAAAAAAAAAAGACCAAGCTAAGGTGTCAAGTATTTTGTCGTATTCATGTCCTTCTCCCAAGAAGAAGAAAAGACTATCGACTTGGCCTATTTTGACTATGATATTCTTTCCATTTTGAAAAAAAAAAAAGAAAAAGAAACCCCTAGAACTTGAAAGTGGGCATATCCTCTTCAAATGATAACATGCAACTTCTCTTACCATCGTTTTAGTAGCTAGGTCGAGTTAATTTTTCTTTTTTTTAGGCAGAGCTGACCAAATTTTTTAGTATGCAACAAGTTAAGAAGATATTTAACCTTTAAAAAACGTTAACATATTAAAAAAAAAAGGTTAAAATATCATTTTGGACTCTGTACTTTGAATTTTATTTCATTTTGGTCACTATACTTTTAAATGTCCAATTAGTCCATGTACTTTCGATAAAGCTTAAAATTGATCTCTACTATTAGTTTATGGTTAATTTTTCTTTAAAAAAAGTTAGTCTCTATTAGCTTTTCTTCTATAAATTTTGGAAGTATGTTCACATTGTGTATTTTATTGTATTAAAATTATTATTATTATTACTTAACCAATTTTGATTAAAAAAATAACTTCAAACTTGTCATAGGGACCAATTTTAAACTTTATTGAAAATACATAGACTAAAATTAGACATTTAAAAGTATAGAGACTAAAATGGAACAAAGTCAAAAATACAGGGATCAAAATGATATTTTAACAAAAAGAAATAATATATTTTTAAATATTGAGTCGTTATTTCACAATTCATCTTCAACAACTATGTCAGCATAGTGATTTAGTTAAATGAAAAAAAATTGATGCTTTAAGAATAAAAATGAAAATTTCAAAACACTAGCAATAAAATTTAAAGACAGTATAGGTGTGTATTATAGCTTTAAAACGAAGCATAGCGAATAGTTTTTTTTTTTTCCCAAAATTAAAAACAAACTTTACAATAAAGCTAGTTAATATCATTTCTAAGAATCGATAATACGTCCCACCAATTAATTTTATTTCTGTATTTTACTATTTTAGTAAACACCATCAAAGAAAATACATTCCTTGATTCTCATTTCCTTGGAGTAAATGGTTCTTAAATCACTCAACAAAATTTTAGCTATTCTCATCCTAAATCTTTTCTTTAAACAATCACTTTCTATCTTAGTTAACAAATAACCCAACTCTA
Source organism: Trichosanthes truncata (assembly GCA_033996785.1). Classification (NCBI taxonomy): domain Eukaryota; kingdom Viridiplantae; phylum Streptophyta; class Magnoliopsida; order Cucurbitales; family Cucurbitaceae; genus Trichosanthes; species Trichosanthes truncata. Next base: position 35,313,005 of record JAWPNB010000004.1, on the reverse strand, counting down.
CAAATATTTTCTTTATCCAATAAAAATAAACCAACGTGGGAGGAAAAAGTATGAGTTCTTATAATATTTTGCTACACTTTGGTCCATTAATCTTGATTAAATTACAATTTGGGACAATTTGGTCCTCATAGTTTAGACATTCTTTTGATTTAATCCTTATAGTTTGAGTTTAATTTCATTTAGATTCTTATAGTTTAGTCAAACTTTACAAATCACCAATGTTATCACCATATTAACACCCTTTTTTGACGTGACATTGCTGATGTTTTCTATATGGCTAACAGCATTAGTTAACTATATCAAAGTTTAGGATTGTGTAAAAAACACAATGAAATAGGTAGATTTTTTTTTTTGTGTGTAAGTAAAACATAGTTTTGAGATGACCGGTGAGATTTAACTAAATTATAGGGACTAAATTAAAAGTAAAATTAAACTATACAAACCAAAATTGAAGCATTTAAAACCACAAAGACACAATTAAAACTAAAAAATTCAAATTATAGGAACTAAATTAAAATTTCTAAAACGCAAAGGACCAATTTGAAAACTATACTCAAATTATAGAGATCAAATTTATAATTCAACTATTAATTAATTTATTTCATAACCATTTGTTGGAAAAATCACACAACTTGCTTCTATTTCGCACAAATAGTTGCTTAGAGAGGGAAACCATACATGGTCATGGTTCCATTATTCGAAAAAATTATTCAACGAGGTCACCTGAATCTAGCTAGCTACTCCAAACAACTTCAAAAAACAAGTTCAAAATCTATCTCCTTTCTAATGACCGTTCCCTAATCTTCTCTACATTCAACGACTAAGAATCGTCAGCCACATCGCCCAACTCCTCAAATATAATTCATCCCTTAATAGATAGATAAGACAAAGAAATTATATTTTCAAGAGAGAGAAGAGGGTGGTTGAAATAAGCACACTTTGGTTGCATCCAACATACAGGAATCTCCCTACCTCCACCATTCAATTGTTGACAACAAGGGAGAGATAAAACACTATTAAGAGAGAGAAATGTGAAAAATATTTTCTCTCTTTATTTTCAACAATTGAATGGTGGGGCAGGAAAATTCCTACATATTCAAGTGCAGTCTAGTATTTTTCTTGAAGAATAATGTTGAATGTGGTTCCTTCCATTGTTCAAACTGAAAGTAAGTAAGAAGTTCCCTTTCAGAGAAAAGTTTTGAAAACTCCAAGTCCCTATGCTCCTCCTCTTCCAATATATCCCTTTGCTCAATATTCTTTTCAAATTTTACTTGACTGAGAGGCTAAAAGATTCACATTACACTTAGTCATGTCACTTTCTTCTCCATTTCTCTCTCTTCCCCATAATTTCCATTTCCTTTCCCTTCCTTCTTTATATAAACCCTAAATCCATCCCTTCACCCTCTTGCAATTTTACATCACTTCATAATTCTCTTTCCCTAATCTCAACCCTCTCCCATGTCTGTCATTTCTTCTTCTCTGTTCTTTTCCATTTTTGCTTCTCAACTACCTCTCCCATGGATCCTCTTTCTCATCATTTCCCCTCTATTGCAACTCCTAATCTTGTCATCATTCTCAACACCCACTCACTTCGATATGGAAATTAGAATCTAACGTCCTTCGGCGATATCTCACCTGAGCTTTCAACATTTTATGTTTTTTTTTTCTTTTCTAATTTAAACTTTTTTCTTGACCTTGCAGGACTTGTTGAGTTTTGCATGTTTTAATTAGTAGTATAGAGTTTTTTCTTTGTTGTAATATTTTCCTTTTATCTTGTCCAATCTTCCCACCTTGGCTAATTTGTTCTATTCCTCCTGAGCTCGATATGAATGTGTAATATATGTACTTTTGGTTTTGATGTTTAAATGTGCAGCGTTGCTTGTTTCCTTATAGTTGTAAGAGTATTATTCTCAATCAAAGATGGTTATTTTGAGAAAGAGAGTTGATTGATGTATGATTTGTGAGTTTTGCAATTATATCACATGGAGGAGCACGATGATTAGTTGTATGGTTTGCGAGTTTTACAATTCTATCATGTGTTTCAATTTTATTAAAGTTTGGTATATATATCTAAAATGGAATTACCAGGATAATCTAATAACCTTAATTTTATTTTATAACCTAAGGGTGGCTTGTTTTATGAACAATTTAATGTATTGCAGAGTTGATATAACCTTTGGAAAGTTTATAGTAAAAAATCTTTTTTTTTTAATTCAACAACATATACGAGTATAGATTGGAACTTCTGATCTTTTGGCCAAAGGTATAATACATTAACTATTTGAACTATATTTAAGATACCTTATAGTAAGAAAAACTTCTAAACTATATTTGCATCACCCCTTTTAAATGAATAAGAATATAGGCTAGTGAAGGTAAAACTTAAAAGCATGCGTCCAAAATGTAATGTTGGCAGCTAGTCAAGAAAAGAATTATGTACTTCTTCAATCTGAACCACCAATCAAAGAAAAAACACATTTCATTTAGCTTATAATTTACCATCTCATGTTCATACAAAATTCTGTGGAGAGAGAAAAAAAAAGAGAGAGAGAAGAGAGAGAATTTTGGACTCTTCTTCCAGTACAACAACTTTTCATTATATATCTACAACCCATTCATCAATATTACCAAAACTCAAGCATTCTCTTCTTTTCCATGGAAGGGCAAAAACAAAAAGGCTCGTATTTGAAACTAGATTGAGCTTAACATATTACATAGCATCAAAATGATCATATATAGGATCATTTCCAGAGTGTGATCCTTTTTCTTTTTTTCTTTTTTTGATTTGGGGGTAAATATATGGACACTGAACACAAAGTAAAAGGAAAAAAAAAAAAAAAACTTCAAAGTAAAAGTTTCCGAGGCAAACAGAGGTGTTTATCATCAATGGTTTTCAGCATCCGCTTCCAGTTGTAACATATTGATTCAGTGCAGATAACCATGATCGCCTACCTTCCGATGCTGTTCGTCGGAAACCTGATCTTGAACACCTGGCAATATTGTTCCTCATGTTTCTGTCAACATTGCAAGGAACCAAAGAAGAGCTGTCGTGAGGATCTCCCATACAGAGGTTGGAGTTGAGTTTCATTGAAGGAAACCTCTGACAGCTGAGGGATCGAAACGATGCTCCAAGCGGAGAAATTCGGGAACAAGTGAACTCGGGCTTGCATAATGGGGTGGTTAATGTAGCAGGTTCTGGTGCCTCACCAGAACAAGTGCAAAATGATAGAGACAAACTTGTTCTGGCAATCTCTTTGGCAATTGGTTTTGTTCCAGGAAGTTTGACAAAGGAAACTATGCCATTTCGGCAGAGTGGGCACACAATTGAACCGGGAGGACCACGAGAAACCAATGATGTGCAGTTTGTAGAACAGAGGTATAGCGCACAGCTTGTGCAGAACTCGTGATCACAACCTGCAACGGTTGAGATAATGTGCGTTAACTTAATGAATTATAAGGTGCTAAAACCGTAAGCAAGTCTTCTTCAATCTAATTTACCTTGTGCAGCAACTGTGCATTCTCTCTCCAAACAAACAACACATGGATCTTGGCATGTAAGTAAAGAATCACAACTTCTCCATCCACATTCTCTGAAAAAAATCCAGGGGGTTCTTAAGTTAGTAATCATACAACTTTCTAGCGAACTGCAACCGATTAGAGAAGAAAGAGCACTAGAAACAGAAATGGTATCAAAAGAGCTATAACATACAAAGTGGTCGGTTATTGGATATATCGAAATTAACTACATTAATAACTAAGCTAAAACGGAACATGGGCAACGTTGTTTATACTGTATTTGTGAAACATTGGTTTGAGGCAAAAGGAATGGCAAGGATAAGCTAATGGAATAGAAGAAGTCAGAAACAAGATTTGTTGATTATGAAATGTGGAAAGCCATTAAGAAAGGTAATAAATCTTAACTAAACCTTGAGCATCTTCTTAAGTAAAAAAAAAATGAGTAAAGAATGACATCGGTAGATATTTTAATAATTTTGGTCAGGCATGACTCACCTAGCAATTCTAACAATGCTCATAAGGGGAAGAGTCAAATATGGTGAAGGGACGAGATTTGTCGCTTCTGCTCCTGGCTCTTTGCTAAGAATTTCCTCAAGCCAATCTCGGTGCCACGAACGAGCAACCATCAAGGGAGTCCATCTTCAATAAGATAAAAGTAACATAGGATGATCTGACAACTTCAAGTTTATAGGGTAAGACAAAATAGAACTATATAATGCTCAGAATTTTTTAAAAAAAATAGATTGCTTTATTTATGATCTTCATTGTGCATCAAAACCATGAGAATTAGAAACAACTTAAAATAAAATTCACATAAAGAAGAGTAGAATAAGACATTCTCAACATGCCAATTTAATTTGGGTCATAGGTTATAAGCATACAATCTTGTTTTAGAGATCACTAGTTATGTTCTTTGATTGCCATAATTTTATACTAACAAAAATGGCAATTAGATTGCTAAAAATATTGTCAACTTGAGCATAGCTCAACTGATTAAGACATTATAACATCGACTGAAAGGTCAAAGTTCGAATCTTCATCCCCACATATTGTTGAACTAAAAAAAAAAAGCTAAAAATATTTGAGCACTTGTTATTATTCCCAGTAACCATAGTGTAAAGCTTAAAACAGCTTTTCTCACCCAACCTTCCATTTACTAATTTAAGATCAAATGTCACCATTTATCCATCTAAGGAAAAAGTAAAATCACCATGTAATGCTATAGTACACTGTTATCCTGTCTTATAGTTGTTGAATAAAAAATAAATTACTTTGATCCCAGGGTGCGCAAACCATATACAAAATTAGCTAGCCTAGATTCTACCACTTGGCTAGAGTCTAAGGCCCTTTTATTTATCAGGAATGGGCATGACAAAGAATCAGAATGAAAATCAATTGGAGAAAATGATTGCCATGCGATGCATAGGCCACGATAACTACAAGTCCACAGTCCTTAAAAGTATTCACATTTGGATATGAATACTTGAGAGAAGCATACCCATTTGCATTTTGAGCAGCAAGACTAGCTCCCCTAGCAATCAACATCTGAAACCAAAACATTCAAAAACAATCATTTCAAGTACCATGTAGAATTATGGATCTGAATCGTGAAAAGTTCTAATTATTTTCCTTTGGTCTTGAAATCAAGGACTTACTTGACAGCATTGGGCATTCCCGCCGCATGCAGCGTAATGAAGGGCTGTGCTTCCAGCACCTAAATATGACAACATATTCATCCTTAGGGAAATAAAATCCAACTTAAGAAGAAAGCCTGAAGAACCAATCTTTTTCAGAATCATAGCTAGCAAACTCTGTTGAAAGAAACATGCCACCAACGAACATGTTTAAGAGAATATGATTGCCTTCAAGTAAATTACATACTCAACTCCAAAACATAATGACATGAAATTCTATAGAAAAATAACAGTTTCCAATGATAATCAATTGACTAAAATTAAAATGTAAAACTTGATGCAAGCAAGGTACAGAGCAGACCAATTTTTGTGATTTAGGATCTTCTCTGCATCAGCAGTCTAATAGAACACAGTTAAAACTAATGAACAGAACATACTTCAGCAACTTTAGGCTTTTCAGTAATGAGAAACAAGAAAAAAACGGTTCAATTAACACCTTCATCATAGCACAACTCATATTCACTAAGAACTGCATAAGAGAAACAAAAAACAGGAACTAAAAAGCGAGTTACCTATTAGATCGATGGTGGTTCCGTCTTCTACAGTAACCTGAGAAGCAGAAGCACCTAAATCCAAAAGTAATTGCAAACTATCAACATGCCCATTTAGCGCTGCCATATGCAGAGCTGTGATGCCTCCATCCGCTGTTCCGTTAACGACCTCCTTCAGAACACTGATAGATGAGATGCAGGAAAATGAATCAGTGACCTGACGAAGCAGAATAGAGAAGTACATAACTGGCCAGGATTAGATTCAAACAACAATACCTAAAGTTGAACTTAGAAACCGGTTCTTCATTGTTCGAACTACTATGTAACATATTCCAAAATTTTGGTGTACTAGGTACATAATCAGCAAGCAGAAGTCGGATGCACCGAGAATGACCATTCAGAGCAGCCAAGTGAAGAGCGGTACCTCCGTTCAAATAATCTGCTCTGTGAATCTGATGTCTCCCAAAGAAACGTATGACAACATTATCCAACATATCCCACAAACTACTTGATAGAGTAATTAGAACGGTTGGAATTAAGGCTAAGGGAGGTAGCTCACATTGGCTTTAAAAAGTATAAGAGTCTGAACAACCTCCCAGTGACCATGCTGACAAGCTTGCATCAAGGCAGTCTGTTGACAAAAATGAAATTCAATTTTGAACTCTTAATAATAATGCACACATAGCCTACTTGAGCATAGCTTAACTGGTTAAGACATTATATCATCGACCAAAATATCAAAGATTCGAATATCCACCTCCACACATTGTTGTACTAAAAAAAACAATAATGCACACATAACAAGGGGTCTAGTCCAATCATAGTTTTGGTATTCATGGATGGATAAAACAAAACATCACGTTGAGGAACAAACCAAATGGAACTATATGAAAACAGAGAGCAACAAACAACAACATTCCTCGTACCTGACCCCGGTAATTCCGTAGATTCATCTCAACCCCAGACTCAAGCAAGAGAGAGACAATCTGCAGAAAAAGATGGTAAAGTAAGTTGAGTCACCATCAGAAAGACACTTGGACAAAATCTCTAAGCTGAACAGAGAGATCAAAAATGAAAAGTGAAATACCTCATGGTGGCCATGAGCTGCAGAGTAATGGAGAGGGGAATTTCGGACACCAAAAGTTGAATACCTCGCCAAACGAGGATTGTATTCCAATAAAGCTTTGGCTTCTTGCAGGTCTCCATCTCTTGCAGCTGAAACTAAACGTTCACCAGATGCAGAACATCCAAAGGAATTCCCAACAATGCTTAGAAATTTCATCTTTCCCCAAAAATTTCTCTCACAACCTATGGTATATCAAACCCCAAAAACACCTTTCTACCTGATAATCTCACCTAAAGTTTTGTATGTGCAAGAATAAACCCAAGAATTTACAAGCTAATCCAACCAAATTCACAGAAAAATACAACCTAATTTCCACCAATCAATCAGGATTACCAAATTGATTGGTTACAACAATCTAGAATTTCAATGCATAAACAACCTTACATAATTCCCTAAAGTGAAGAGAATGCCGAGGTGATAATCGAGCAAATAAGGTAAAGTACAAAAGGGAAAACCCAAAACCAGAATTTCTTTAAGAATTTCTCCACTTCCTTTGACAGACTCAATTTCGAATTCGTCTCAAATCGACGAACCCCACTTCGAAATTCTTCAACAAGAGTCTTCAATCGCCAAAACCCAACTCAGAAATCAATCAAATGATCGAAAACAGAAACACCCACTTACGATTTTGAAATATAAAAGCCGAATTACCAGTGGAAACCTTCGATTTCTTTCTGCTTCATCCAAAAATGACCCAATTCCCGTAGAAACGGAAGCAGAAAAGAATCGAAGGCACAAAAGTCCGGATTGAAAATCCCCCCTTGTCGGGGTAAGATTAGTCGAACTGAAGAAAAGGGGGAAATGCGAAATGAGGTTAAAGAAAGAAAGAAAGAAGGTGGAAACGATAATGAGGACGGTTTGACAAGAGGGCGAAGAACGTTGTAATGTAACCAAAATTTGCCAAAAACGAAGGGTGAGTTTTTAGAACACTAAAAATTTGGAATTGTGGGTGGATGGATTGCTATGGATTGAAATTGAAATCATAATTTTGGGGTTTTTTTTTTTTTTTACAAGAAGCTCAACCAAAAAAGAATGGTGTGTGAAGGGGAAAGCGTGTATTAATGATTGGTAATAATTAGGCCGTGAATATATTAGGTGATTGTTTTTGTTCTTTTCTTGGTTCAGTTATCTTCCTCTCTCTGCCCTATTCTCTCTTTCTTCGCCTTGCCAATTTTTAGTTGACTATTGATGTCAGGTTATTAAAAAAACTTATACCAAGTGTTTTCGAACAGGTTTTAATTAAACTTTAAAATTTGTTTCAAAAAATACTATTAAGAATTTTTTTATTAAAATAAGATAAAAATGGGTGCGATGACTAATGTGTAAAATTTAGAAAACATATATAACATCATTTACAATATCATTCATATAAATTGACATGATAGTTGATGTGTAAATATTTATCATGTAAATTATTTTAGCGATATCTTTTCAGATAAAATAAATGGTAACAATCATCTTAATCTTCTATATAATTGTAAATAATATCGTGTACGCTTTCTAATTTTTACATATTAGCTGCCACGTCAATTTCTATCATTTATCTAACGTAAAATATGTTTTTTGGACCAATTTCAAAGTTCAAGAATAAAAATAAAATTTTTCAAAATTTAGGGGCATAATAAAATTTATCCCAAAGTTTAGGGGTATTTTGTATAATTTAACAAAAAAATTCACATCTTTGATAAAGGTTGAATTTTACATTTTTATTGTTATATAATAGGTATCAAGTTAAACACAAGATAAAATTGGTTTCAACAACCATGGTTAAATTTTGTTTGATAGTAAAGTAGGAAAAGGAAAAAAGGAACATCCATATTCCACACTAAAATGACTGGGCAGCTAAAAAATAACTAAATTTATTAAATTGTTTTCATTTATAACAAATATGCAATTATTTATGATAAATAGGCCCTGAATTGAACCCACTTCTTGATTCCCATTTACTTGATAAAGCCTAAAATTACACCTACCTTTTCCTAATTTTGCATATAATTATCAATCCAACAAAAGCAATGTGGATTTAATGATTGGAAAATGGAACAACTAATAAACAACTATACACTTCATTAAAAATAATTAGAATTCACTATAATTAAATCCATACTCAAACTATAGAGTATATTTAAATTAGAGAAGTATAATGTTGAGAGTATGAGGATGATGATGAGAAATCAGCTTAAAATATGGAGTACATGTGTTTGGTGGGTGTTGTTTGGAATCTTTTTTTTCAATGGTTTAATGTATATAGTGAACATGCAACCCACTAAGATCCCTATATTTAAAAAAAAGTTATAATTATTTTTTTTTTCTTTTTATTATCAAAGCTTTCACATTTAAAGTTGAAATTAAAATTCTTTTTCATTTAAAAATTTTAAAATTGATCATTTCAATAATATAACAAAAGATAATGCTCGATATTGTTATTAATTATAACAATTTCTATTAGTTAGGAATGTATTTTCTTCTCCTGAATCTCTTTTCAATGTATCTCAACATCAATAACAATATCTTTTCAATTTAAATTTTAATGTTTTGTTACAAATAGGATTTAATTGAAAAAAAAAATCAACAAAAGATGAAATTAAAACTTTTAAAAGATTAGAGACAAAATTAAAAAATGACCTAACCATTAGAAATGAAATATTATATTTAGTCTCTAAAATATACAAAACCCTAAAGATACGTTTCAATTCAAAGATCTATTTTAATCATAATTAAAATGAAATTTTAGTTCAATAAATATTGAACTTTAAACTAAAAATTAAATTAAATATTTGAGGGGAAAATTATAATATATATTGTTATGGGTGAAATTGGACCAACAAAAATGGGCTGACTAAAGGGCTGCAACGAAGGGCTAGACAAAGAAAGAAGTCCAATACAAAATCAAAACGGACTGAAACTGACAAGAGTTCGACCCAAAATGAGAGGGAGGAGAAATGAGCTTGGGCCGAAGCCCAAGCCTGTGGTCTACCCATTGACGTCGACCACATGGCAAGGCCTACTTTTGGGCCTTGTCTCGGTCCCTCATGGTTTGTGTACCTCGGTCTAGCCCAATTCGATTCTTTCGCTCCTAATCAAAGGTGGAACCCACGAAAATCCTAGGAATGAAAGTATTTAAGCTCTCTCTAGAGGAGAGAGTAAGGTAAGTTCATTCTAGCCTCCAAAACTCTCATAGAACTACCAAATTCTCTCTAACCCTCTCTAACTTAAGTATCGAAGCTTATGTGGCCTACACCACACCGGTGTCCAGGTTTTTCTTGTCTTGCAGGCTCCGTTCTTCCTTAAGAATACAAATTCATCGTCGTTGTCATATGGAGGTCATGTGAGATTTCTCTTGTTCAAAATTTGGCAACAACACATATGTTTAGTTTGATATATGTGTAATGTGGGACTTTTTGATGACAAATGAAAGAAGAGGTTTGAGGGGTGCATGATGAGGAGACCATTGAGCTTAAATGAGCATCAAACTTTTTTTTAAAGGGCTTTTCTTTTTTCCATCTTTTTCCTGGTTTCATGGCTTGATGGCACTATGTTTTCAATTTTAAATATATATATATATAATATTTTAATATGTCAACTTTTTTAAATTCAAAATCAAGAAAAATGTTAAAATTTTCTACATATAAGGTGTTTGAAAAGGTTGGATAAGTATGTTTTTATTGTGTTTGTAAGAGAATTTTTATGCTTGTGTTCATGAGATTGAGTTAATTACTAGAAATAGAAAAATCTAGTTATAATTGAAAGTAAACTCCAACCCCTTACATTAGTAGTTGAATTTAAACTTCAACCAACTGCAACTATTGAAAGTAGAAAGCGTAAACAAATTAAAGAGTAAAATAGGAAGAAGTTTCATCAAATAACACACTTCTTCCTTTTCAAAGGAATTTTTTCTTTTTTTGAGTTCAACAATATTTGGAGTGGAAAGATATGAACTTTTGATCTCTTAGTCGATGACATATGACTTAACTAATTAAGTTATACTCCGATTGACTTTTTAAAGGAACTTAATTACAGAGATAATACACGAATATTTATTGTAAAAATATTCATAGGTTTATTTATCATATGAATTTTTTTTATACATTTAATTTCTTTTTAGTTGTACATTCATTTTAGTATGAATATTTTTGTCCTTTGTAGTACTAAATTAGATCTCACCGTGGTTTAGAAGAACAAGATTATTCTTGTTTTTGCCACTTACATGATAGAAATGTAAATTATTTAAAAATAGAAATGTGGGCTAGCAAAATTCTAGACTGGATTCGTAATATTCTTTTGAATTCTTTTTATTTTTTAGGTTAAAATATTGTTTTGCTCGTTTTACTTTGGGTCTCAAATCATTTTAGTATTTATACTTTTAAATATCTAAATTTAGTCCTATATTTTCAATAAATCTTAAAATTAGTTTTTATTGTTAGTTTGATGTTAATTTTTATCAAACTTGGTAAAATAATAATAATACTAATTTTCATACAAGAAAAGACACAATGTGAATATGTTTTGAAAATTTATAGAAGAAAAGCTAATAAAGACTAATTTTTTTTAGAAAAATTAGAAATAAACTAACAGTATAGACTAATTTTAAGATTTAGGTCAATTTAGACATTTAAAAGTACATGGACTAAAATAGAACAAGTTCCAACTATCATGGGTTGGCCTAGTGTCATAAGGGTCATGAGAATAATAAAGGACTTAGAGGGATTGGATTCAATCTACGGTGACCACCTACTTAAGATTTAATATCCTACATGTTTCTTGGCAACCAAATGTAGTAGGGTCAGGTGGTTGTTTCATGAGATTAGTCGAGGTGCACGTAAGCTGGCCTGAACACTCACAGATATTAAAAAAAGTCTCAAAGTACAAGTACCAAAATGATATTTTGATATTTTTTTAATACATTCCAAACTTAAAGTTAGAATTTTATAAATATCGTACTATCTAGGTCTTTTAAATTTTATAAATATCGTACTCTCTAGGTTTTTTTTGAGAAAGTATAATTACAAAGTGAAATCAATATAAGAATCAAAACACAATCAACTCAATTTATTTTCCACAACAAATAAGTCAACAAAATGATTTGATTTTGGGAATCAATTGCATATCAAGCAACCCCATATGATGGTAAATATCATGGAAAATCTACTTTAATCACATATGACCATATGAAAATATTTTCAAAAAGAAAAAAAATATATGAAGACAAGTTGCACTTAAATAGTCAAAGTGAGCTTAACTCAGTGATAATTGACATATACCCAAAACTAAGAACGTCAGAAGTTCGAATCCCTCCACCTCTAAATATTATTGAACTCCAAAAAAAAAGTTGTACTTAAATACACATTTTTGAATGGAAGATGATGCAAAATAAAGAAACTTGAGTTTTACTCGAATGTGTGCCAAAGTAAAACTATACAAAAATCTTTTGTCACACAAAGGGTAAATTACAAATAATATTCTTATACATCTTGTGTGTAAATATTATTCCTACATATTTTCTTTAATTTCAAAATCATAAAAAACTTTTGTAATTACATGGAAAAGTAAACGTCTTAGAAATAATATTTGATGGGTTAAACTCGAAGATAGCTCAATTATTTAAAATACTAGTGTATTACTACGTGTAGATGCACATGTATTTTTTTTTTTTTTCATTTTAACATAAGCCTTTTTTAGTATAATCTAAATTAACTTTTAATAATTATGTTATTAGTTATCATTTCTTCATTGTGCAAACCTATGAAATGACATTTTGACTTAAGGTTTTGAATTACTTCTCTACATATTGAAGAAACGAAGCTAAAATCAGTTTAAAGAAAAGAAAAAAAAATCTTTACCGAGATAATGGCATCATCTTCTATATTCTGTTGAAACTTTAGATAATATGAGTCTCTTTCTCTTTGCTTGTGCGTCTAAACCTCTCCCCTATACTCAATCTCTCTATTGTTATCACTCTACAATACTTAATTAGTTTCTCAAATCATACTACTACATTTATATATTTCATTTGTTGATGGATGGTATGAGAAAATTGTGATGTGCAAGTGTGTATTACATAATTTTATCAAAATACACTTACGTGTTACATCTCACCATATTTGAAATTGGTGAATTATCATAGTACTCTATAACTTTGAAAATTTGAAATGGAAAATGTTTTATTGCACTCATTACTCATTAAGGAATCTCAATAATTTTAAAAGAAATAAAGGAAGAGAAAGAAGAGTAAAAAATAAAATAAAACTCAAACTGTTGTAGAGTGAAAAAGATCAGTAATTTTATAGTTGTAGGAAAGCAATAATAAGTTGCAAAACTTTTAAAATTCTATAATTAAATATAATTAAAAGGTAATAATTCTTGAATTGATTCATGTTTTAGCTTTGCTAAAAAAAAATCATGTTCTATCCTTTTAATTATTAATTTATCTATCAATAACTCAATACAATTATTAAAAACCACATATTCGTAAATGAAGAGGCAGAAATATAAAGAGAAATTGAGGAGGATTGAGAAGAAATGGAGATACTTTAACCAACAAAGAATATGAAAGAGAAATTGAAGGGTAGTGGTGGTGGTGCTTAGGGAGTGAGAATTTTATGAGAATGAAATATAATAAAAATAATTTAGTAAAGCAAAATGTATTTTTTTTAATTCAATTAATATTTAATCTCTCTTTCTCTGTCTTCCCTCCCTCAACAGTTGGCATCCTCGCCGTTTCTATCACTCTCCTCCTTCCCAGTTGCCATCACAATTTTTCTCTCCCCTCACAGTCATCCTTCTTAGTTTTGAAATGGGGAGCGGAGAGACAAAATAGAATTTGGAGGAAGATGTAAGGAGTTGTGTGGGAGAGGAACGTGAAAGAGGAGAGATTTATGCCTTGAAAATGGAATTGAATCGTTATATTAATTAATGGACAGTTTTAATGAATTTAATTATGTATGGAGCAAATTAAGGTTATTGAGGATCCCACATCTAAAAGATGAAGAGTGACCTCACAATTTATAAGATATATGGGTTACTTCTCCAGATGGAACCCCATGTAATCTTTGATATAGTATTAGAGCCCATAAAATCCAAACGGGTATTCGGTCCCAAAAAAAACATTAAATTAAATTAAAATTAAAAAAATAATAATAAAAACCCAAACGAATATTCGGTCCAAAAAAACCCAAACGGGTATTCAGTCGATTCAAGAATGGTGAACTCAAAAGAGTCACCTTGACCTCACAATTCCATGTAATCTTGATAACGGTATTAATTAGTTGAATTGAATTTGTGTTTAATTTAAATTTTAAATCAGGGACAACTTCGTGAAATTAATTAATGGTCAGTTTTTTGAGAATTGAATCATGGCATTGATTGAATTTAATATGTGGTTGTTTTAAAATAACTTTAATTAATTAGTAGTAATAAATAATAAATGAAAAAAAAAACTAGTAATAATTGCAATAAATAAGTTTTAAAAAATGTGGCAAAATAGGGAGAGAAAGCTTCTCCCCAAATTTTTATTTTTTAAAATTATTTTCAATAGTTTTTAAATTCAAATTATTTGACTTGGTGCCAAAGTAAGTATAGTTCAATGATAATTGACATGTACTATCTTATTTGAGATCGAAGGTTCGAATTTCCATTCTTTCACATTTGTTTTACTAAAAATAACAAAATTGATTTTTTGTCATGAGAATTCAATTATTAAATTGAAATAAAGTAATTACTCAAGTAGAAAAATAAAAATTTGTTATTATGTATATAGCAACACATTTTTTTAGTACTGCGTAGCAATACATTTACAACTCTACAAAATAACAAAAGTCTGACACACAATTTATAATGAAAGGGAAATATAACCTACAAAGTTTCTCTTTTATTGTTCCTTTATATATAGTATATATATAGATGAGATTTCTTATATATAGTTTATTATCTTGGTGTTTAAATAAATATTAAAAACCACATGTTTATGTGTTTATTAGCAATAACTCAATAATAAGATTATATATATATATATATATATATATATATATATATATGAGATTTTTTTTTAATAATTTACAAAATTAAACACCAATATAATAAACACATAACAAATTCTTATTTAAACATTTTTTTTACAAAAATTCTAATTAAAACATAAAACTGATCACTAATTAAATAAAAAAAAAAATATTATTCCCATTACATTCTCTCAAACACACTCAAAAGATATATGAAAAAATTTTAGAATAAGAGAATTACATGATGAAGAGAGATAGAATAAAAAAAAAGGAAAAAAAAATGTATCATTTGCAATATGTCTATATGTGTAACATAGAAATAACAAAAGCATATTTACAATAAATAAAAAATAAATATGAGATATTTCAATATCTACATCGCCGAAGATGAAGAAGATTCTCCCACCTCCTCCCTTCACCTCGTTGATGCTTGAGTGCAATTTTTTCAGTTCATCTTGCATCGGATGCTCTCTACTCTTACCTCTTTCAAATGTCAATCATCAATCAAAGAAACAATTCTATGTAATATGTGGCTCATTGTTGCAAAGGAGAGAATGAATATTTATAATGAATAAAAAAGGAAGACAAAGGGTTGACAGAGAGTGTGTGTGTGGTTAAATGATGGGGAAGGCAAATGGTTGGAGAAGTTTAGTTTTCTTCCCAACGTTAAAACTTATCCCCTCCCCCATAAATATTAAACAACTACTCAAATATTAAAAAAATTAGGAATTAAATTGAATTAAATATATAATTCAATAATTATTAGGAATTAATTATGGTGCATACTTTGTAAATTTAAAATTTAACGGAGGGTAATATAGTCCAAATTTTTATTTCAAAGATTGTGGCTTTTTAATAGATTATAGATTATAGATTATAGATTATATACCAAAAAGTCAGAGGTTCAATTTCCACCCCTACGTATTGTTAAACTAATATATATATATATATATATATATATGATGGGTTAAAATGTAAGGATAGACATTGTAATTTATCTTTAATTTTAACGGGTCCTATTATATAGTTTTCCCTTCTTTTTGGTTGGTAATAATGAAAATGTCTATTCGCCAAAGTGAGCATAACTTAGTGGTAATTGACATGTACTACCTCTCTTTAGGTCGGAGGTTCAAATCTCCATTTTCTAAAATTTGTTGTACTAAAAAAAATGTAAAGGTCTATCAATGTAAAAATGTACAATTTCTTAAAAGGTAAGTGTAACGACCCTACTTATCAATTTAGACTTCCTAGGGACGCTACCACATACATTCTACTATAATTTCAGACATCTTTAATAAAGACACAAAAAGATTCAATCATTTATTAATCAATCAAAATCTTTAGCTCGGGATCCCTTTATTTCAAAACATAAGAATAAATCAAAACATTTAAAATCCAAAAATAATTTGCAGAACTCGACGGTTAAAAAGTCATGAAAAATAAATAAATAAAATGCTAGCCTATAAGAGTTTGCAGAAATAAAACTTTTCTACGTCACCCATGGCCTCTGCAGCAACTACCAAGTCATTCGCCCATGATGCCCTTGCCTTTACCTGAAAAGAAAAATATTTTTGAAAAAGGGTGAGTATTTTACAATACTCAGTAAGTGACCTCACTACCGGGTCAGGATATGCATACACACACATAATGAGTTTTGGAAAACATTTTCTTTCTTTCCTTTGGTGGGACCTAAATTCCTTTCATAGCAGAAACGTTCATCTTTCAACTTTTCTCTTCGGCTTAATGTGGACAATTAACCCAACCTAACCTTTCCTTTTCATTTAACCTTTTCAGGTTCCTTTTCATATAGCCTCGTAAGGCTCCTTTTCATATAGCCTCGTAAGGCTCCTTTTCATATAGATGTACATCAATAAATTTAGGAGGGTAATTGCCACAGCCTTCGAAATCAATTTTATCATGAAAACATAATGTATGCATGAGGTCCCAAAGCATTTAACCTTTCATTTCATGATGCAACATAAAACAAAGTTTTCATGTCATTCCTCATATCATAAATCATAGAACATGCATCACATTCATAAGAACATATGGCAATCATACAGGGCAACTCCAATTTCATGTAAAATAAAATATTCTGAAATTCATCAAAAATCACAACCAAGAACCTTTATAAAAACTTTTCATTTCAAATAATTTAGTTATTTATTTATTTTTTTTTTTTTCAATTCAGTTTCCTAACTTGCATTTAAGCATACGGCATAAGGTCCCTTACCTTGGCTAAGCTCAAGAAAGGATCCTCAAACTCCTATTTCAGGAATCCCTTGGTACCTATAACCAATTTCAAAGATCAAGCTTAACATTCATAGTCTTTAAACCCCGCATCCAAACTTATTCCAAGAAACCCATAGCTAATAGGAACTCATACTCATAATCACCCATGTGTTCCAAGGCTCATACTTAAAATTTACCTAAAGTCTACTCTATCAAAAGTCCAAACTTGAAAAAAGAATTGGATTCTACCTTCGTTCCTCTCCAAAACAGAAATCAAGCTTTGCCAACTAATCCGATGGTTTGATTCGATTTTGTTAAACCAACCTCCACGTACAATGAGTATTCCAAAAATAAAGCTCCAAAAATTAATGGGTAAATCTCCAAACTTCCATATCAATGCCCAAAAATCAGAATCCTATGTGAAAAACCATGAGGAACAACATGGGTAAGCTTACCCACGCGAAACGGAATCAACACACGGCTGTCCAGTGCTGCAACTCGCCGGAAAAATAGCCCCAAAATACAGAGGACCTCGCCGGAATCGAATTGCAGCGGCGATCGGCGGCGGGGAGAGGTGGATCGCGGAGTGTGGCGATCTGGGCGTGCGGCGATCTGCGGGCCGTTCGTGCTGCGGTTCGGGTGGGTGGTTTGTGCGGCAGCGGGCGGTTCGTGCGGGTGGTCTGTGCGGCGGTTCGGTCGACGGAGAGGCGGTTCGCGGTGGTCTGCAGCGGCGGCGATGATCGGCGGCGTCCGGCGTGCGGTGGATCTGAGGTGGTGGTGAGAGGTGCTGGAAAAAAAACTTCCTTAGGCTTCCATGGTGGCTGTCGAACAAGGAGGAAGAAGAAGGAGATGAAGATGAAGGCTTAGATGGCTTGAAGGCTTGGAAGCTTGCCTAGGGCTATGTGCCTTTTTAAAAAATTAGAGAGAGATAATTGTGGGCTTGGCTTCTCTTGGGCTTAGCTTGGCTAAGAGTCCCTTAAATAACAAAAATACCCTCAATTCAATTAATTCCTTCATTTTCCTTCTTTCTTCCCAATTTACCCTCCAATTACTTCAATCTCAAACATACAAATCTCTAAAATTAAAAACCAACACAACTTTAAGCATGAAATTAACCTTACTACAAATTTTAAATTTCAAAAATTAAAGTCTTAATTAATACCTGAAAGTGCCGATCGTTACAGTAAGAATGTATGATTTCAAAAAATTATAAGAGTAATCAAGCGCACGTTTTTTTCTTATTGGATAACATCAAGCACACGATTTTGAGTAAAAAAGGAACAACTTTTCTAATTGATAATTATTTGGTTTTTTGTTTTTGAAAATTGTGTATGTTTTCTCACAATTTTTTTTACAATAGTTTTCATATTCTTAAGTAAATATTTGAATTTATAGCTAAATTCAAAAAACAAAAGTAAGTTTTAAAAACTCATTTTTTAGACCCTGTATGATAGGGGTTTGGTTTTTGGTTTTTGAAAATTGTACTTGTTTTATCACATTTTCTTTACAATAATTTTCATTTTTTCAAAGAAACATTTGAATTCTTAGCCAAATTTGCAAAAAACAAAAAACAAGTTTTCAAAAATTACTTTTTTTAAGCCCTGTTTGATAACCATTTAATTTTTTAAAATTAAGCTTAAAAATATTGTTTCTACCTATAAGTTTCTATGTTTTGTTATCTGCTTTTGTAACGACCCTATAGGCTCAACACGCTACCTAAGAGTCATTACTAAGTCACGTCGCTATATTACCGAAAATTTCGGCAGCATAACGGCGTAACTACGCGAAAACCAAAACTTTGACCCTTACCTGATAAGACATAGAAAAACACACTTCTAAGATTTTCAAACAACCTCCTAGCATCCAACAAACTTCTCAATATGATGCTAGGGTTCAAACAGCAGAAAGCCCAATACACGTGCACGATTTACAAAGAAATGTTAAAAGACTTTGAAACATTCTCCTAAACATTCAAAAACTCGACATGAGTTCTATGTACATCCAGAAACATAAAAGAAGCGGAATGGCAATCGCTCGGCTCCCATGACTCGAGTAGCTGATCTCCGGTCACACGCTAGGGCCGATCTTAGCCTTACCTGAAAACATTTTTTTAAAAAAGGAAAAGGGTGAGTATTAACGAATAATACTCAGTAAGTAACTCATAGTTTCAAAGTAAGAGTTTCAATCGCATGCAACATGTCATTTTAAATCATAAAACCATCGTAAACCATCGCTTTAGTAGGGGACCTAAAATTCGTTTTATAAACCATGTACTTTTCCTCGCGGCTCTCGTGAACGATTAAATTCTCCCGAGGGCCTCGTGAATAGTCCGAAGACATAGTTTTTCCATCGAATAGAGTCCTCCCCTAACTCTGAGAGTTGAGCTCGAAAGCTAATATACATCGTGGAGTCCGAAGACTCAGCCCGAAGGCTACCATCGTGGAGTCCGTAGACTCAGCCCTAAGGCTACCATCGTGGAGTCCGAAGACTCAAGCCCGTCGGCTACCATCGTGGAGCACTCTCGAACCCCGGGAGCATAGAGAGTCCGAAGACTCGGGTTCCCTCATAACCCACATAAAACTTTTGGGAGAATTATCGTCACGGCCTTACATAAATCTTTTCATGAGCACACAACACATGCATGAGGTCCCATTCGTTTTAGAACATAGTTATGAATGCATGAATCAAGACAATCGCATTTCAAAGACATACCTATCATTTCCATTCTTTTTAACATGAAAACTCAAATAGAACTCATGGAACTAGCATATAAAGGAATATACATATAAAACACTTTCTTTCTTAAATACTTAACACGAAAAACATAAACTTTCAAAGTAAATATAGAGCTAGCTCTCGGTTTCGAAAACTTCTTTCGTTGTGAGATCCCTTACCTTAAATCTTTACTTACTAAAATACCCTTTCTTCACTAGTAAGGAGCTTCTCGAGTTCCCACTCCAAGTACAATCCAAGGTCTCCGACAAATCACCTAAAAAGTTTCCTAAACGTGTCTTAAACCATCCGAATTACGCTAAAACACATTCTAACATTAATAACTCGACGAAACGGACCAAATGGCAAATTTTACCCAACTCCGGCGAACGGCGGCGCGTGACCGGAGCACAGCGGCGCGTGGGGCTTCCAAACGGCGCGTGGACTTCGAATTTAGACAGATCCAGCCCCTTTCCGGTCGGATCTACTCGCAAACCGACGATTTCCTGTAATAAACGAACTCCAGCGAGGCAGAAACCGCAACACCGGCGCGTTCAAGGACTCCGGCGAAGCTGCGGCGGTTGGAGTGAGGTTCACGAGCTGCAGAACCGTCGAGGAGGCACTCGTTCGGCGGCGCGTGCTGCGAGGGTTGCGAATTGAAGCTTCCAGCGAGCTGATCGGTGGTTAGATATACAGATCCGACGATGATCAGTTGAAGCTCATGCGAAAACCGGCGGCCGGCGAGTCTTCAACTCCAGCGTGTGGCTTGCGTGGGTTTTCCGGCGAGACTTGCAGGAGACGAGGAAGAAGAAGAAGAAAACCGGTGATGATTGGGGCTGATCGGCGCTGGAGCTACGCAGCTGCCGGTGAGACGGAGAGAGAAACGATCGAGAGGAAGAGAGACGAGAAGGCCGGCGGCGAAGCTGGGCGGCACGGCGGCGGACGAGCTGCGCGTAGTTGCTCGGCGGAAGGGAGAGAGAGGTCGACGGAAAGGGAGAGAGAGAGAGAGAGAGAGAAAGCTACGGGAAAGAGAGGAAGAAGAAGAAGAAATGGAGGGATAAGGATAGTTCTTCTTTTCTTAAAAAAAAATTTCCAATTTTGCCCCTTGACCAAAACTTAAATTCCAAAATTGCCCTTAACAACTTATTCAATTCCAAATATACCCTTTTTCTCCTTCTAAATTTCAAATTAACCTTCAAATTTAAATTACCCAATGAAAATCATTCCAAATTAATTTCCATAATTTGAAATTAATGCCTGTAAATAAGCCGGGCATTACAGCTTTCTACTAATGTTTTCAAAAACCAAGATAAGTTTTGAAAACTAAAAAAAAATAGTTTTAAATTTTTTTTTCTTTTTTTGGAAGATGGCTAAGAATTCAAATGTGGAGAAATCATGGAAAAACAAACTTAATTTTCAAAAACCAAAATGGTTGTTAAATGGGGCAGCTTTAGTTTGCAAAACTTAGCTTGGATTTTGAAAACATTTGTAAAAAGTAGATAATAAAACAAAGAAACTCATAGATGAAAGTAGTGTTTATAAGCTTAATTTTTAAAAATCAAGTGGTTATTAAATGGGGCCTTTAATTTTCAAATATCTTGATTTAGTTTTTTTCGGAGTGAGAAATTTTAGTTTAGATTTTGATCTTTAAATTCTTTTATTATTTTAGTTCATCAAGGGAAGAGTGATTCAAACCTCTAATCTAATTAATGTTTTTACCAAATTAAACTATGTTCATGTTTATATCGGTTTTCTATTTTTATATTTAAAAATAATTTAGTTATTGTCATTGGTTTTTTGTTAAATTATACAAAACACTTCCAAACTTTGGAGTATGTTTCAATTATGCCCATAGATTTTGAAAAGTTTCATTTTTACCCTTGAACTTTGAAATTTGATCTAAAAAATAACCTTGGAGAGTAGATATTTTTTAAGAACAATTTTAAAGTTCAAATGTATTTGTTGGAACAAATTTCAAAGTTCAAGGATAAAAATGAAACATTTCAAAGCCTAGGAGCATAATTGAAACATACTCCAAAGTTCAAGAGTATTTGGTATAATTTATCCTTGATTTTTTTTTTATTATTTAAGCTTTTTTTTTTTTAGTTCAACCTAAAAATAAAGCTTGATCCATTTCAAATAATTCAAACTCAATGGTTAAAATATCTCTACTCCTTTTGATAAAGGTTGTGTATTCGAATTCTCAAACAAACAAATAAATGAAAGGTATGGAAAATTCCAAATTACTGATTGCTAAAACAATAGAAGCATACAAGTTCAAAGAATTTAAACTTTCTTTTTAATGAACTTTTCATTAATACAACTTTTGCTAATAGTAAAATCTCAAGTTTAGGCAAAAAAATTATTTTGTTCATGTCACAAAAACATCAAGCAAATTACCAACCCAAAAGCATATATACACCCAAAACAGCATACAAAACACATCATAAAACCTTTGTGTTAACCTAGAGATGGGTCAAGTAGGTACGTTCCTGATGCTCTGGCAAAGGGAAGAATTGCTCAGTTCGTCTTCGATTGCCAATCAATATGTATAACCAACACGAATCTGCTTGCGCGTGGTGATACCACTTATCTTCCGAGTTCCGAGCTCGTCCAAAACACCCCTCTGTCTTGCAACTCCCTCAATCTCCACCTGATATATAACCAACAGGCCACAGACATCTCTGCTAAATTTTCATTTGTCTTTGACAATTCTTCACCTATGCCTTTGACAGCATCTGCTAACAACTGGACGGGATCCTGCGCCCTATGATCATCGCTCTTGAGTCCTCCTTGACGTTCCTGCAGCGGTATGCTTGCTTGTAGGTGTTTCACCTATGGAAGTCAATCCACCATTTCCCCCCACTGGTGGCTTTGCCATGTTGAGATCTCGTCATATTCATAATCTGCACAAATTTCTCCCTCCATTCCTTGATCAAATGACATGGCTAATATAGAAACCATTCATTAAAAGCTTTCTCAAACTTGCCTAACTATAAAGCCAACTTACAAATTCTGGAAGCTATGGCAAACCAGGCTCAAGAATTTGTGTTTTTCAAAGAAACTATCAATCATTTATGATAACTTTGTCTATCATTTTCCTTTTCATTCTTGCATTTCTTATATTGTTGAGTAAGCTAGATTTATCAGTGTGCCTATGAGAGCATTTCAATGTTTGTTTCTGCAGCTTCTAATATTCATATAGAATGCATCACTAATTCAGAAAGCAAAGTGATTCTTCACTCAAACAGTACTCAAAAGATCTCTCACCGATGCATTTCTTGTTCGGGATGCAAACATAATCCCACATTGATCAAAAGTAAGAAAGAACCTAAAAATAAAAGTAAGAACAGTGTCTCAACTAGTATGCAGCCTTTTGAAAGAAACCAAAACAAAATCACTGAGTTTAAACCCAAGCAAACAATTTCATACCATTGACCATCCTCCAAACATTTATATCCCAATCCAAAGGAACAAAGCACACTGAAATTAATCTTATTGTGGTACTTCTAATGTCTAAATGGCCTTTTTGTTCATAAACAAAGATCCAAATATGAAACAGGGGAAAAGAGCTCTGCTAGAAGAAACAATAAGGATGAGGTAGCAGCAGCTCTTTTAGATGAAAACCCATTACTCAAATCCTTCAGACTCATTGATTTAACAAGCAATAAGAATGACAATAAAAAGAACTTACTACAACATTCTTTATTCACAGAAAGAATACAAATAGATCACAAGAAACCTAGAAAATTTCAAGTTCTTGAACTGTCAAAACACCCAGAAGAAAATTAAAATTAACAAATCAAACATGAAACTTCATCCCCATTTGCCAAATTTCAAGAAATTGAGAAGAAATTGAACGCAAGAAAAAATAATGAAATGGAGAAAAAAGCTACTGACCTTCGATTCTTCTAAAACCAAGAGAACGAAGCCTCGTTTGGCTAGGGTTTACTACGCATCAAATCGGTGAATGATTTGATGTCTATTGGATTATGACGATACAGAAGCTTACAAGAAACGAGGTGTTATAAAGATGAAATCCTATGAACAACATTTGCCTTCTGCTACTCTAGTTTGCAATTTGATTTTCGTCCATGTTCATCAATGCAGACAAATGGTTCGCACGGGCACTAAACAAAGATTTTTTTTTTTTTTTGTTGACAATATTTGGTGGGGATTCGAAACTTTGACTTGAGTACATATTTTATGCCACAACTATGGCTTATTCTTATTTCAATTTAGTAGCTGAAATGTTAAAATTAATCCCGAGTAACTTGTTAGGACATTATACACTAAACTAAAATGTGAGAAGTGGGTTTTAATTATACTCTTAATTGGCAACATGAGCATGACTCAACTGGGATAAAGTGTATACTCTTCGACCAAGAGGTCAAAGATTCAAATCCCCTACTCAACATCTTGTAAAAAAAAACATTATACCCTTAATTTTTAAGATCATTCAAACAACTTTTCATCAACTTTTTCGTTAAAATGAAGATGGAAATGTGAGTGGTGGTGAATTGTAAAAATAGAGTTACATATGGTAGCATGTATGTTTCACTTATGCCCTTGAACTTGAGATATATTTCAACTATGCCTCGAAACTTTTGATGAATAAATAAATAGTGATATACCACTATTTATGATGGTTCATCAATGTCATAGAAATTTCTTGAGTGACATTTTTTTCTTGTCATTATAAATATTTATGTGACTTTCAAAACTGTCGTGACATGTTTTTTGTTGACAACTACAAACTATCAAAAAAAGTAAATGCTTGACAGTAGAATACTGTCATGAACATTTTTTTTGTTGTCATAGAAAAACATGCTTGATACTAAAATCCTGTCATCAACAGAATTTCTATTACGTTTAAAAATTGTCATTATACATACATGCATACATACATACATATATAAACATGATTTTTAGGCATTATTTATTAACAATGTTTACTTGTCAATAAAAATTTTACTATGACGATTAACTGATATCCTCAATATGTTTTTTTTTTACAACTATTAAGTGTCACAAAACAATTAATTATGACAATTTTTTTAATGCGTCATGTATAGAATTTCCTTGATGGGTGATTCTAGAACTAGAAAAAAAAGTCAAGAATGTGCTAATGAAAATTTTTCAGTATTATGAAATCCCGAAATTGCACTAGTGAAGTGGGATTAAGGGAGAAAGAATCGCAAGAGAAATATGTTCATAAGAGGAAACTTATGGAAGAGTAGGGTTAGTAAGTAAGGTATGCGGGATCCATGACTAAAAATAAAATCATTTAGGCAAGTTAATTTCCTCCTAGAAATAAAGTGGAAAGATAAAATTCAATGACAAATCATATATACCTTAATGAAAAAAAAAACTACAAAAATTAAAAATTAAATTGATAACAATGAGAAATTATAAGTTAAATTGTTTGAGAAAAGTTGCCACTCTTCAAAAGAAACAAAGATCATGCAACTAAGACAACTAAAATGGATATTCATTTGAATCAAATGCTTATTCTGATTTCTAACTAAAAAAATTATAATATAAATTATAAATACCATCATAATTCATCTAATACAAGGATGAAAAGCCACTGAATTCCATTTGGGATAACAAAACATAGTCATCTAAAACATGTTTATAACATTATGAGAATTTGAAGCTTCAAAATTAATTTCAAAAAAAAAAAAAAAAAAAGTTTGATTTATTCTTTCACTATTAAACAAGAAACCGCCAGGTTAGAATCCGGACAAGACACATCAAACGGCTACTCTAAAGCTCCAAGCTACTGTCAATTTGCAAGGTGATTGATTCCAAATCAATGTTGGAATCAATTCACCTTCCATATTTATTTTGGCAATGACAGAAAATCAAGTGGCCCTTTTTTGAAGCCAATTTTTTCAATAGCTCAATCAATACTATCGGTGAATATTTTGAGTTACCAAATACAAATACTACGGCCTCTTAGCACTTTCCTAGTGTTGGATGATTTACCATTTGGATTGGATGATCAATCTCCTAGCCTAATTTTCTTTTGATTGATTCAATCCAAATGTTTTCCTTTTTACTTTTTCATTTTGTGTGTATATAGGGTAGGATAATTCACCTTGTAAACGATACAGAATACAATCAATTTTTCTCTACTCTCTTGTATTATTATGTGGAAGCAATGTAATTACATGAAATAATAATTGGACGATAACATAAAATAATAATAATTAGATGATAGACAACGATTTAGTTTAACCCTTGTGTAAACATAAGTTTTTGACAATGGTTTTTATTAGGTATGGTGTAAAGCTACACTTTCAACTATAGTATTAAAAAAATTATGGTCTAATGTAAAGCAATAATCTGACTATAGATCGTGGTTTTTGTTACCCATGGTGTTGTTGGGATTTATGCCCTAAAGCCTCATAATTAATAATAATTTTGATTATTTTATTTGTAATATAATATTATCCATTATAAGAAAATTCTAAGGTTATTAGTGTAATCTTGAACAGTAAGTGGTTGACATACGGGAGGATCGTGTTCAAGAAATAACTTAAAGGGTCATAGTATATAGGTAAGGTTGGGTGCCTTATCTTGGTGACACTATTGATACAACCCATTTTGTAATAGTTACAAATGATTTGATTCAAATAGTTCATGTGGAGACATGTGAGTGGGGGTATCTTATACAATGAGTTTGTATAATACTGGACCACGAAATATTTATTCTCTCTTTATAAATCCATTAATTGAGAAAATTAATATTTCATCAAGATGATCATATGTGACTCAATCTTAATCCTGAGTGAGTTATGAACTTCTGCCTGTGAGGACTTGTCTTCTGATTTGCATGGGTGAGAGTGGCTTTTGTAGCCGATTCAATATGCCTACCATTTTGGGGACTTGACCAAATAGGGAGCTGAGAACATAATCTCACAAGATGGAATTCACTCTTTCCCATATGGGGTAAGTAGATGAGTAGTTCCTTTAAGTGTTGATTTCAGGGCTTAAACAATGGGGTCTCACCCTCTCACTGGCTCGAGAGTGACTTAGAGCTCGTTTGATAACGTTCTTGTTTCCTTTTTCTTGTTCCTGTTTCTCATTTTTCAAGAAACAGACATGTTTGATAAACGATCATATTTCTTGTTTCTAAATTTTTTAGAAACGTTTCTAAAAAAATGGCAGATTTTGAGAAACTTCAAAAAGTAGTTTCTCAAATTCTGTTTCTGTTTTTTTTCCAAGTTTCATGCATGTATTCCTATTTCTCTTTTTACCCATCTCTCTCCTCTCTCTTCTTTATCTCTCTTCCATTCTATTTTTTTTCTTTTAATATTTTTAATATTTTTATTTTTTTCTTCTTTTTTATTTTTATTTTTATTTTTTGATTAATTTTTTTCTATTTGTTTTTTCTCTTTCATCATAATCTTTTTTCTTTTAATAGTTCATTATCTTTTTTTTTCTTTTTTCCTTTTTCCTTTTATCTTTTAGTTTATGTTTTTTTCTTCTCTCTTATTTTCTTATTTTCTTTTACTTTACATTAACGAGCTTATAGTTATGATTTTCTATTTAATTCTCTATTATTTTTTCTTTTGGTATGATTTTATTTTTTTATTAATAAATAAACTAATAATGTATTTCATGTTTACCATTAAATGTAAAAAAATATGTACATTCTCTATCTTTTTCTGATTTTTCTTGCGTGTATTATTGGCTAATGCATTTTTAAAGAAAAAATAAAAATAAATTTTATTATTAAATTAAAGAAATGTGGGTATGTTCGATTGCCTGACCTTAGACAATTTACAAATTCGTCTAATTGAACTAACTCTTGTAAGTCAAAATCGTTCAAGGTGAATTGATTGAAGTGAGAAATAACATTGCAAATCAAATTTGAACAACATTTAAAGGATAAATTTATTGTTATTATTATTAATTAGGTGTTGGGCCTTAATAAAATACTATAACCTCTTTATATATGTTTTATATTTATTTTAATGCATGTTATATGTTTTATTATAGTATATGTACTAAACTTTATTTTTACCAAAAAACAAGAACAAGAAACAGAAATAGTTATCAAACATGTTTCTGTTTTTAGTTTTTAAGAAACAGAAACAAGAAACGAGAAACAAGATCGTAATCAAACAGGGCCTTAGTTTATGGTTAGATCATAAACAAATTGTTCATTAGAGGATCAGTGGTACTTAAGGTGCAAGATGTAATTATAGGGGTAAAACAAACTTTTGACCCAACTGTAATTACGAACAACTTGTGTAAGATCGACTTGCATGTAGTGATTATATTTATGGACACAACTTGTTCTACAGTGCATAAGAGTGCAACTCTAAGTCTATAGTGGAGTGACCTATAGTTAATGAATTAAATTTATTAATTAAAGAGATTAATTAATTGATTTTGTATCATTGGAGCTTATAATTTGTAAATCAATAAGGTTTCCTTGCTAGCTCATAGCAACACTATAAAATCTATTTAGTTGAAAGAAAAATTTGAAATGTTCAAATTAATATTTAATTTGAAGTGTTCAAATTAATATTTAATATATTAGATATATTAAATATAAAAGAAAAAAATATATTTATTGTATTTGATATATTAAATATTAAAATAATTAATGTATATTAGATACATTAAAGAAAAAATATTTATAAAATTTGAATAAGATTCAAATTAATAAATATCGTAGGAGATTTGAATGAGATTCAAATAAGTATAAGATATATTTTAATTATTAGATATTAAAATATAATATTTTAATTATGACAAAAAAATTTCCTTGGTCTCTATAAATAGAACTCTTGGGTTGAGCCATTAGATACAACACACATCTCCTCAATAGAGAATTAGAAAATTATCTTTAGATCTCTTCTTCTCCAATCCCTTATGGATTTTCTTTCAAGAGGCTCCCACAAGCCTTGGTCCTGTGTTCGAGTCATAGCAAGGAGGACTTTTATGGAAGTCTTGGAACACGAGAAGTAAAGAACCGCTAAAAAATATCTTCATATTTACTCAAAGTATGTTTGCTTAATCTTATTTTTTTTAGTTTAATTTTAAATAAAATCAAAGACGATCCAATGCTTCCGCTACAGAATGAAATGTTCGTTCCTTCAATTGGTACTAGAGCAATCTTTGAGTTTTATTTAGAATTAAAGTTTTGTGATGGTTGGTATTTTAATTTATCATATATGTGATATATTGTGGTTTTCAAATTGATTGTTTAGGCTATTTGGTATTAGATTTATTGCTTTGATTAGATCATTGTAAAATCCATAAGGATATATATATATATATATATATTTTGTATTTATACTTCAATTACTGCCAAAATCGACTTCAAAATACATGCTAGAGTCATATGAATGTAGGGCCATCATTCTAAATACACACAATAAATTGAATCGTAATCGCCGGCGAAAAACAAAAAAGAAGAAAAAATCCGCTGGAGTTTTATATTATTATTAAACGTTCCAACATCATAAAACATATGTTTGGTTATTTGGTGAAGGAGTCTTGGATTTAAATTATTGTAATTTAAATTATTTTCAATTTCTTATAATATCCCCAATATATCGGTCAATTTTGCTAGTTTTAATTTAATTATGCATGAGATGTATGTTTTAAAATTATTTGTTTGTTGCATAAAGTATACCATTTAGATTAAAATCCCACCATAGGTTAAGCATTATCATGCATCTTAATTAATTTTGAATATAATTGTTATATTTAAAAATTTGATTAGGTTGTTTCCTAATAGAATTAAGATTAATTTTTTTAATATAATTGTTATATTGGAAAATTTGATTAGGATGTTTCATAATAGAATTGAGATATTTTCCCAAAAAGTTTATATTTTTCATATCTTTAAATATAATTGTTATATTTGAAATTTTAAATTGGGATATTTTCTTGCATAAATAAAATCTATGTTTTCCTAATAGGATTATGATATTTTCTAATGAGACTAGGATATCCTTAAAATAAAGATATTTCTAATTCATGCTTTAAATAGTTTAAATTTTGAATTTAATATATCTTTATTTGTTTCTAATAAGATTAGAGTTTAGGATAGTATTTTAATTTATTTTAAAATGGTAGAATTTCAAGATGATATTTCCTAATGAGATTAGGAGTTCTTTAAAATAAAGATATTTCTAATTCATGCTTTAAATAGTTTAAAATTTAAATTTAATATATATTTATTTGTTTCTAATAAGATTAGAATTTAGGATAATCTTTTAATTTAGTTTAAAATGGTTTAAAATGGTAGAATTTCAAGATTATCCATAGTTTAAAACTTGAATTTAATTTATCTTTATTTGTTTCCTAATACGATTAGATTATTTTAAAATAAGTTTAGATCTTTTAATTTCAAAATAAGATGAGATCTTTTAATTTCCTAATAAGATCAGGTCTTCCTTAAAAAAAAATAATTTAAAGATAAAATAGTTTAAGTTTTGAATTTAATATATCTTTTATTTATTTATTTATTTATTTTTCAATATGATTAAAATAAAATATCTAGGATGATCTTTAATTTGTTTTAAAGGGTTTAAAATGATAGAATTTTAAGATTATCCAATAAGTGAATTAGTTTTTTAATATGACTAAAAATATTGCTTAAATTCACTTAGGTTCATTAATCTAATAATTAATAGTTAATTAAAAATTAATGAATTTGAAATAAAAATTGACTATAAAGGAACTCTGTCTATGGAAGGTTATGTATAAGACTAGGGTATTTAAGCTGACCGAAAGGGAATACCTCTAACTGGGAACCGACTTGAAAGTTGAATTAGTCAAATTTTATTTAATTTCACTAAGCATGCTCATAATGTGATTAGTTTTTTTTTTTTTTTTTTGAAATAGTTTAAAAACTTGGTAATTCACATTAAAATCAATCTAACGACATAATGGTTATGAAAGGTAGATTGAGGAACTTAGATAAATGAGATTAGCCTAATTTGTCTAAGTAAGAGAAAACTTTATTTCAAAATAGTAAGTGGGAGAATGAAATGTGTCAACATATCCTACGGTCTCCATCATGGGTTCACATCGTGAGATTCATGCGGGGCCTCGCAACTGCTTTTGGATCGTCCCCTTACGGAAGATGTTTGCATGGGTCAATATCAGGGTGAACTCCTGAGAATGATAGGATTGTAGTTTTGTTTCCAATACTTGACCTATCCTATGGTGGCACTTGTTGGGATAAAACTATGAGATCTAAAATTATGGGTCACACTTACAAATGACTTATTAAGGTTGTTAATAATGTTCTTGACCAAACTAATGGTAACTAAATATTTTAGAAATAAAAGTTATTATGGTATAATACTTAGTTGAGATGGTCTCAGTTTAGTGAAGGAACACTTGACCTACCATACGGCGACACTTGTTCTAACTCACTAAAGTACCATAGTATTAGACATGATTTATAGGGTTCATTTTTCAAATGATTTGATTTCTATGCTAAAATTGAATGGATAATTGTTTGTATGATGTTAAATAATATGTTTTATATATTTCAATATTATGACTATTTCTCTCAATTTTAATTTTATTATTGATAAGTCAAAATTGAGAAAATTTTATTACTTGGAAAAGTAATGTTAACACTATAATAGCAATGTAAAATTTTGAATTTGTCTTTATTGAGAAATGTTCTCAAAACCTGTTGCTAATGCTATTTAAATTGTTCGTGAAGCACATTGATAATTCTCATTTATGAGGATTATTTAACTCTAAAACTAAGTTGTTCTTGCCATTTTTGCACATTTTATCGAATAACGAGCAAGCTAAAAATAGCATTTATAAGATAAATTCATGCAAGCTTGTCGGAGTATGGAAAAAGAAGAATTAAGTTGAAAAGATAAAGGAAAGTTGGCTAAAATTGTTGTTTTTGTGCAAATTTGAAGAAATGAAGAAAATGCAAATGAAATGCAATTGCATTTCCTTGAGAAGGCAAGGTGGTGAACAAGAGGAAAAATGCAATTGCAATGCAATTGCATTTTATGGACTTATAAATCAAAGCGGAATTCACGAAAATTTACCAAGATTTACGAAGTTTGCTAGATTTATGGGAGAATTTCCAGCCTAATCTCACGCCCCAAAGTCTACCCAAGAATTAAGGAGCCCCAAGATGAAGGAAAAGGACCTTGGAATATCTATAAAAGGAAAGGTAGAACGAAGATGAAGAACAATTCAATTTTTGCACTCTGTTTTGTGGGTTTCTCTGTTTTCCAATTTTTCGAATAGCAGCTGTTTCAGTTTCATTTCTCTGTCTTTCTTCCATCAGTTTATGCTTCGTTTTACTCCTTAATTCCTGAGCTTGATCCCTCCTTAACGAAAGTTCGAGGAGGTAAAGATTCAAGAGTTCGTAAAAGGATTCTGATTTGACCACAACAAGGAATTTCGATAGTGTTGTTCTGTTTTGGGTTCAATACCATTATGTTTTAATGCTTCAAGTTTTTGCTCAATTTCTAGTTATTGAATTAGTCTTGGTCAAATTCCATTTTCCTGTATGTTGCGTAATTGAATGAATAGTTGAATTCTAGATTCCAAATTCCTTCTTCCCTTATAAAAGCTTGTTCACTTCTGGATTTTTATTTTTATCTTTACAAAGGTTGAAATTCCCAGTAGCATGACTTATGAAATTCTGATTTCAATTTATTAATTTCAGCATTGTTACCAACTTCTTTGTGGGCATCCTTAATTGATAGATTAAGTTTACATGAAGGTTCCTTAATAAAATTCAAACCGGTTTGCCTTAAGGTTATTTTCCTTATTTGTTGTATTCATTATAAATTTTACAACAAGTAAATTTTTGGTTTTCATTTCTTTCATAATGAGCTAATTTCTCCTTAGGGGTTCAAGTTAGTGAATGCCCTAGAGGAGAGATGTGAAGCTTAAAAGCATGTTCAATCTAATTAATAATCGAGACTTTGTTTGCTTTTGTTGAATTAACGTGAGTAAACCTAGTCGGCCAACTAGTGATTGATTGTTGAACTTGAACTTAATACCGAAAGGGTTAGGAGAAAGTGGATGTCACAAAAGCAATGGAGGAAAAGGCTTAGAAATAAGTCCTTAACATCGACCATAGACATAGGGTGAGACTCCAAAACCGCTAGAATTGTGCGCGAATTTATCTAGGTTAGATTAGCCATAGAAATATAGGTTTAATCACTTAGTCACCTAAAGATTTTGAAGCAAAATCGAATAGGAGTTGAATTCGGTTTACTTAGTTCTCGTGTATTAACTATGATTGCAATTGCATTTTAAGAAGCATTTCTTTCCAAAGGGGCATAAGCAACTTGGATCCCATTCGTTTTAATTATTGACTTTTCATTGTTTTCTTTAGCAAAAACAATCGCTCAAGCATTTTTACACCATTGGTTATATCAATTGCAATTTGCAAACAAATTTTGTGTCATCTTAGTAGATTTTTTTAAAACTCGTTCCCTTGGGTACGATACTTTGGAGTACTTCTAGTTTTCTTTATTACTTCGATCACGTGCACTTGCATGTAGTAGCCCGAATCACACATGATTAATGAATCAAAAGTAAACAAGATATCTAGTACGTATCTCCTAGTCAACATGTTAGATGTCAAGTTTAGAAGATTAAAAAAAATGACAACAACATATGAGATGTTGAAGTCAATATAAACTAAATTTAGATAATTGTCTAAATGATCTCGAATTTAACTATTACAAAAATTCAAAAAAAGAAACCAAATGACTGAAGCTACATATAAGGAAATAGTTACTAAATTAGAAAGGACGATCATAATGAGAGGAATTTTTGAAATGACTATGGGAAGAAAAATAGAAATGAAACTAAATTTTATTTACTAGATTTTTGGTGGAATATAAATAACTCCACTTAGATAGTCGATATAAGATCTACTATCAAGATTTATTCTTCATTACATTTAATATGTAATTCTTGGAAAATTCTTAATATGTAGAATAATTTCTACAGGTTGGCACTAGAAAGCCCATCTCAAATAGTGTAGTGAGAGACATTAAGATGTCATTAAGTAAAGATTGTTACGTAATGCTGAATATGGTGTTTTTAGTTACCATATGAGAAATTCAATTTCTTGAACTTTATTACAAAAATGTTCATATAGTATGAATTACTTTGAAGTATGAAATTTATATTTTCAAAATTGTTTGAAAATACATTCAGCTGAAAATAAGAACAATTTGTATATGTTAAAGTGTTGACATATATTATACTACAAAATACTGAGATATTCAAGATTATAGAATCCATAATAGAAAAACATTGTTTTCTTCTAAAAGATGATACTTGAATTTGGCAGTTAAGATTGATTAACATCAACTTAAATAGG
Source organism: Trichosanthes truncata (assembly GCA_033996785.1). NCBI lineage: Eukaryota > Viridiplantae > Streptophyta > Magnoliopsida > Cucurbitales > Cucurbitaceae > Trichosanthes > Trichosanthes truncata. Next base: position 35,278,875 of record JAWPNB010000004.1, on the reverse strand, counting down.
ACTAGTAAAAGGTAATTCTCTAAAAGTTAGATAATTATTTTACCTATTTGTAGACCTTGCCTTTCATGCAAGATAATCATTTGGGCTTTATTAGATAAGGCTACAAGGCCAAAGAATACTTTGGGCTTACACATTCTGACCCAAGTGTTCTGATGAATGTAAAGGCCAAATAAAGTCATGAATATTTCATCACTCTAGTTAATGATCATTCAAGGCACAAGTATAGTTACTTAATACAACATAAGTCTAATTTTTTGAAAAGTTCAAGAAAATTAAGGCTAAAGTTGAAAATCAATTAGGTAAGTCTATCAAGACATTATGATCAAATCATAGTGGAAAGTACAAGAACCTTACATATTAAGATTAGTTGATAGAAAGTGGGATTGTATCCCAACTCTAAATACTACGTACATTTATGTAAAAATTGTATTACAATAGGAGAAATAAAACTGTGTTGGACATGATCTGTGAGTTACACGCCATTACAAGACTCTGGTTAGGATATGCAATAGAGATTGTATAGTAAACATTATTCCCTCCAAAAGTGTCTATGAGATAATTTTGAAATTATAGAAGAATAGTAAAGCTAGTTTACAACACTTCACTATTTGGGAACGTTAAGTTTACATGCTAAAACAAGCCTAAAAAGGTTATATATGTTCAAAGATATGCCTAAGTGTAGGTCATCCATAAGGAGTACAAAATGGTCTTTTATCTAATTTTAAAAAGAATAAGATATTTGTATGAAAAATATCATAAGGAATGTCAAATAAAAGACTACAAACCTTTAATAAGGTAAAATAGTGTTAATAAATTGGTCTAAAGTGAAGCCACTAAATAGTTAATAAAAGTCGTTAACAATTTTAATTACATTTGAAAGTCAAAAGGATCCTAGTCATAAATTGGATAAGCCTCATCGTAGTGGGAGAGTTATGAGATGACTCAACCTTTACAAGGACTTAATTGAAGCCAAAATTATCATGTTAGATGACAAAGTTGAAGGCTTATTGTCCTCAAAGTGAGATTAATGACAAAGGATTAAACCTAATAGGAGAAAGTAGACTGCGAATAAACTTTCTCACTTGTTGTCATACTAAAGTCTGTAAGCATTATTTAATTCATTGTTTCATATGGGACATGAAAATGAATGTTTAGAATTCTTTTATGAAAAAAAATCTTAGATAATACATCTACACAAATCAATTACAGAGGTTTATTTTTAAATATTAAAAGAATAAAGGTTTGCAAAATAATAAAGGTTCATTTATGAAATGAATCTTACCATTAGATATTTGAATATAAGGTTTGATAAGAGTATCAAAATCTATGACTTTATGGATAAATATTAATGAAACTTGTATAGACAAAAAAATCATTAATTGCTTAGTGGATTTTTCTCATGTTTTATGTTGATGATATTTTACTTATTGTGAATGATGTAAGATGTCTATCTAAAATAAAAAATTGACTAAGTAACCAATTCCAAATGAGTGATTTGGAATGACTCGGAATATTTTACATGTCCAAAATAGAAATTTTAAGGACAAAATGTTAACTTTGTCTCAAACATCTTATATTTACAAAGTTGTTATCAAATATTTCATATTTATGTCTAAGAAATAGTATCATAAGACACCTCAAATGTTGAGAGTATATAATATGCATAAATCAGACTGAACATTTAATATATAATTGGTTAGCTTATATCAATTAAACGAATGATATGACCATTGAGTAGAAAATTAAAAACTTTCTCAAATTATCTATAGATAATGAGAAATTTTTCTGTATAGAGTCAAAGATTTGATCTTTACAAGATACACTAGTTCTTATAAAGATTTATGAAATCTATGTAAAGATAAATTTTACCCTAAGTGGTGGAGTATGATATGCAAGTTAAATTATTTTACTTGAGATGCAACAAAAAGACTTGTATGACTCAAATAGTTTCTTGAAGATCTGAAAGGTGTTTCAGATATGATTTAGTCTATCATTTTTATTATGATAATAGTGCTGCAAAGACTAATATTAATGAAATTAGAAAACACCAATGTATAAGGAATCATATCGAGAGAGAGAAAGCATCATGATAGAGACCAAGATGGCTTTTAATGGCAGTCATTTGGATCTATAGAAAGAGACTCTCCAAGCTAAAGTGTTTGAGGGTCACTTAAAATGTCTACGATTACGAGACATGTCTCATCTTTGCTAGAGCAAGTGAGAGAACATGTTGGGTATAGAGTATGCCCTATGATACATGTCTTGTCGGCTTTAGTACAAGTGGGAGATTGTTGGGATTTATGCCCTAAAGCCTCGTAATTAATGATTTATTTAATAATTAATAATAATTTTGATTATTTTATTTGTAATATAATATTATCCATTATATGAAAAATCCAAGGTTATTAGTGTAATCTTGAATAGTATGTGGTTGAGATACGGAAGGATTGTATTCAATAAATAACCTAAAGTATCATAGTATATGGGTAAAGTTTGGTGTCTTATCTTGATAACACTATTGATACGACCCACTTTGTAATAGTTACAAATGATTTAATCCAAATCGTTCATGTGGAAGACATGTGAGTGGGGGTATCTTATACAATGAATTTGTATAAGACTGGACCACGAAATATTTAATCTCTCTTTATAAATCCGTTACTTGAGAAGATTAATATTTCATCAGGATGATCATATGCAACTCAATCTTAATCCTGAGTGAGTCATGAACTCCTGCCTGTGAGGGTTTGTCCTTGATTTGCATAAATGGGAGTGTCTTTTGTAGCCGATTTAATATGTCTACCATTTTGGGGACTTGACCAAAATAGGGAGCTGAGAACATAATCTCACAAGATGGAATTCACTCATTCCCATATAGGGTAAGTAGATGAGTAGTTCCCTTAAATGTTGATTTCGGGACTTGAACAATTGGGCCTACCCTCTCACTAACTTGAAAGGGACTTAGTTTATGGTTGGATCATAAACAAATTGTTCATTAGAGGATCAGTGGTACTTAAGATGCAAGATGTAATTATAGGGGTAAAACGAACTTTTGACCCAGCTGTAATTACGAACAACTCGTGAATGATTAACTTGAATGTAATGATTATATCTATGGACACAACTTGTCCTACAGTGCATAAAAGTGCAACTCTAGATCTATAGTGGAGTAACCTATAGTTAATGAATGAAAAATAATTAATTAAAGAGTTTAATTAATTGATTTTGTATCATTGGAACTTATAATCTGTAGGTTCATAAGGTCCTCATGCTAGCTCATAGAAACACTAAAAGATTAATTTAGTTGAAAGAAAATTTTAAAGTGTTCAAATTAATATTTAATATATTAGATATATTAAATATAAAAGAGAAAAATATATTTATTGTATTTGATACGTTAAATATTAAAATAATTAATGTATATTAGATACATTAAAGAAAAAATATTTATAAAATTTGAATAATATTCAAATAAATAAATATCGTAGGAGATTTGAATGAGATTCAAATAAGTATAAGATATATTTTAATACATTAGATATTGAAATATAATATTTTAATTATAGCAAAGATTTATCCTTGGTCTCTATAAATAGGACATTTGGGTTGAGCCATTAGATACAACACACATATCCTCAATAAAGAATTAGAGAATTCTCTTTAGACTTCTTCCTCTCCAATCCCATATGGATTTTCTTTCAAGAGGTTCCCACAAGCCTTGGTCATGTGTTCAAGTTATAGCAAGGAAGACTTTTGTGGAAGTCTTGGAACACAAGAAGTAAAGAACTGCGAAAAAATATCTCCATATTATTTTTAGGGTATGTTTTGCTTAAACTTAATTTTTATTATTTAATTATAAATAAAATCAAAGTCGATTCCAACGCTTTCGCTGTGGGTTTAATTCAATTATTCCTTTCAGGTGTAATGTTAATTATTAGACCACAGTTGTTTAAAATTGTAATTTATAGTTAGTTTTAGACCACTGTTTTTGTTTCTTATGGTGTAAAGGTATATTTTTTACCATGGTCTAATGTAAAAAATAATTTTATAATAGGCCATGGTTTTTGTAACTGTGGTGTAATGTTAATTATTAGACCATGGTTGCTTAAATTTACAGTCTATAGTTGATTATTAGACAATAGTTTTTATTAAGTATGGTGTAAAGCCACACTTCCAACCACGATATTAAAATACCATGGTCTAATGTAATAATGTGACAATAAACCATGGTTTTTGTTACTCATGGTGTAATGTTAATTATTAGATCACATTTGTTTAAAATTGTAGTCTATAGTTAGTAGACCACTATTTTTATTTACTACGATGTAAAGGTACACTTTTGACCACGGTGTTAAAAATCATGGTCTAATATTGTAAAACAATAATCTGACAATAGACCATGGTTTTTGTTACCTCGTAGTGTAATGTTAATTATTAGATTGCAGTTATTGAAAATTATAGTCTATAGTTAGTTTTCAGACCATTGCTTTCATTATGTATGGTGTAAAGCTACACTTTCAACTACGGTGTTAAAAAACCATGGTTTAATGTAAAACAATAATATGATGATAGACCATGGTGTAATGTTAATTATTAGATCACAATTGTTTAACATTGTAGTCTATAGTTAGTTTTTATACCATTGTTTTTATTTACTGTGGTGTAAATTGGTACACTTTTGAACACGGTGTTAAAAACTATGGTCCAATGTAAAACAATAATATGATAATAGACTATGGTTTTTGTTGCCTGGGGTGTAAAGTTAATTTTTAAACCATAGTTGTTTTAAATTGTAGTTTATAGTTGGCTTTTAGGCCATGGCTTTTATTCATTATGGTGTGAATGAAATTTATAGACCACAATTATTTAAAACTATAGTCTATATATAGTAGGCCTTTAGACCACATTTTTTTAACCATATAGTCTATAAACATGTATATTTATTTTAGACCATGATTAGACAAATCTCTACAACATTAGACTATGATTTTTGTCAAAACTATGGTCTAATGTCTAAATTAAAGTGTAGTGTATTCTAAATTTTGTAGTAGTGATGCCCTAATTCTATTTTCATCAATTAATCGTGAGAAGGATGCTCCAAATTTCGTTCGTTGTCCGTGGCTTGCTTACCCCTGAAGATTTTTGTTATTAGGATTTATGCCCTAAAGCCTCGTAGTTAATGTTTTATTATTTAATAATTATTTGATAATTATTATGGCCCCATTTGATAACCATTTGATTTTTTATTTTTGAAAATTGTACTTGTTTTCTCACAATTTCTCTACAATGGTTTCCATATTCTCTACAATGGCTTCCATCCTTCTTAAGGAAACATTTGAGTTTCTAACCAAATTTCAAAAACAAAAACAAGTTTTTGAAAATATATGTAAAAAGTAGATAAGAAAACATAGAAAACCATAGGTAGAAGTAGTATTTATAAGCTTAATTTTCAAAAACCAAATGGTTATCAAACGGGGTCTATATTATTTGATTTGCAATTTACATTATTCATTACATGAAAATCCAATGTTATTAGTGTAATCTTGAACAATATGTATTTGACATACGTAAGGATCATGTTCAAGAAATAACCTAAAGAGTCTATAACATATATATGGATAAGGTTGGATACCTTATCCTAATAACACTATTGATAAGTCACGCTTTATAATAGTTACAAATGATTTGATCCAAATCATTCATGTGAGTATCATATACAATGAGTTTGTATAAAACTAGACCACGAAATATTTAATCTCTCTTCATAAATTTGTTAATTGAGAAGATTAATATTTCACAAGATGTTCATATGCAACTCGATCTTAATCTTGAGAAAGTTAGGAATTCCTGCCTATGAGGGCTTGTCCTTTGATTTGCATGGGTGAGAGTGGCTTTTGTAGTTGATTCAATATGCCTACCATTTTGAGGATTTGATTGAATAGGGAGCTAGAAACATAAGTTTCACAAGATGAAATTCACTTCTTCCCATATTAGAAAAGTAGATTAGTAGTTCCCTTAAGCATTGATTTTAGGACTTGGACAATAGGACTCCACCCTCTCATTGGCTCAAGAGGGACTTAGTTTAATTTGATCATAAATAGATTATTCATTAGAAGATCTGTGGTACTTAAAGTATAAGATGTAATTACAAAGGTACAACGAACTTTCGACCCAGTTGTAGTTACAAACAACTCATGAAGGATGGACTTGCATGAAGTGATTATATCCATGGATACAACTTGTCTTACAGTGCATAAGAGTGCAACTCTAGGTCTATAATGGAGTGACTTAGAGTTAATGAATGAAAATCAATTGATTAAAGAGTTTAATTACTTAATTTTGTATCATTGGATCTTATAATCTGTAGGTCCATAAAGTACCATTGCTAGCCCATAAAACATCAAGGGATCAATTTAGTTGAAAGAAAATTTTGAAATGTTCAAATTAAAACTTAATAAATTGGTGGAAGGGTTGTTTTAAAACTGCTTTAAAGATTGAGGGTATAAATGAGAATTTTGAAACAATAGAGGTATAAGTGAAACATACCTTTAAGTTTATAGGCATTTTGTATAATTTAACCCAAATTTTATTATCACAACTCTTACGAAATTACTAATTTTCATCGCAATTTTTATTTTTATTAAATTACAAGGTTTGTCACTCAACTTTTAAGATTGTGTCTAATAATTAAATAGACTTTAAAAAATTTTCTAATAGGTTATTGAACTTTTAATATTTTTGTCTATCTAATCTCTCTCTCCTTTTAAAAGTGGACTTACAATTATTTTTGTCGAAGATGTCTCTACTTTAACTCCATCAGTTTTAACTCTTGTATAATATGCTTATTATTTAAAATTTATGTGACAAGTTGATTTCAAGTAGGTACCTATTATACATAGAATGAAAGTTCATGAATTTACTGGAAAAGTAGAGGGATTCATTAAGCACAACTCTAAAAATTCATCTACCACACTTGTAATATAGCCCTTCCTCCTAATTTAGTTAAACCTCTTCAAAATAACTTTATTATTACCATATATTGACAATTTTCTTACATTATATATATTTTTTAATGTGAAAAATCATGAGTTAAAAATATAAAGTATGTATGATGGGCCAACTTAAGTATGGTTAAGTGGTGAAAAGTGAAAACACCTATACCTTTTTTAGAGTTGAAAACATCTCTCAGTTCACATTTATTGAGCTAAACTGTAACGACCCGAATTCCTACGACTCTCTAGATGCGGAAGCACAACCTAGTTACCTCGCTCATGCCCGAAATTTCGGCAGCATGACGACGTAACTAGGAGAAACCAAAATTTTACAACAACCTGATAAGAATGAAAAACACTTCTATAACTCAAATAAAACGCTCAGCATTCAACAAACTACAACAAGTATGATGAGCTTCAACATCAAACACAGGGTTCTAAGAAACTCTAGCCAAGTACATGATAACTAAAGAATATTTAGATTTTACAACCAGCACACTGCATCAAGGAACAAACTACAAAACTATGAGTGAACAATTAAGGAAAGGAAACTAGGTGGAGTCTCCATAGTCTCGTCAAGTCGTCGCCTGCATCATCCGCCCCGAGAATGTGCACAATCTGCAAAACAAACAAAGTAACAAGGATGAGTATAAACATACTCAATAAGTAGCCCACTTAAGGGTCCAATGTTTAAAGAAACCATACCAAGCTCTTACTCACACTCGTGCTTAGATTCCAAATACTTCCTTCAATTATTTTAAGAGTCCATTTAACCTTCCACAACATTCACTACTACCTGACCCTAATTTCGTGTCATACCTGCGACTCCTGTAACCTAGAACCCAAACCTGTGAAGGTCTATAACCCTCACACTCATCTCAATAGATAAATCACCCCTAGGCTAGCACACAGGCGCTAGGGAACGCATTCCCTACGCTCAACATACTGGGGAATCATCTCTCAGCTAGCACACGGCAATAGGAACACATCCCTATGCTCAACACAGTGGGGAATCACCCCTAAGCTAGCTCACAGGCACTAGGGAAACGCATCCCCTATGCTCATCACATCACATACGTTCTAGGCTTACAAACTCGCACGAAAGAACAGAATTAGGGTAGGTAGCACCAATCTAACGGGCCTTTGTACTTTCACAACTCTTTTGGAACCTCTCGGGTCATTTACCATACCAAAATTCATCCATCAAGTCCGAATTACAATCACCAATTGGCCCGAAGTTTGCAAACTCAAACAATGGGGAAACCACCCCCTAAATCACATAAACAAAGAGGAAAAGCAACCCTCAAGCCTTTCCAACTTCTATAACGTCTTACGCCTCATACATATTTATAGGCGAGACAAAAATCCTAACGGACCAATCCAAAAGGCTACCTTCTTCTTAGGCCAGTACCATGGGAATCCATTTCTCTTCCTTTTAGGAAATCATTAGTGGCATATAACCCAGGCCCATAACTGAATAAACAACCTCAATCGCCTCATGGTGACCTTCCACCATAGACCCCAAACACAAATCTCAAGTAAGAACTTACCCTAGTTCAATGGTACTTCTAAACAAGAAATACATGTAGCCATAGCCCACACATACGTCATTGACATAAAGGCCTTCATTCATTTAGTCCAGAATTAAATTCCCTAACCATGCTAGAAATCAGGTCGACCAACAACCTTCCACTCACATTCGGACCCATCTAAAAACATTAGACATGCCCAGTCATCAGCCCATTCTAAACACACGAAACATGGACCACAATCCGGAGCATTACATACCCTTAAGGTGATCTAAGTTGATCTCTAGCCCAAACCAACAACTCCAACGCCCTGCGCTCAGTCTACTTATTCACATCCCAAGCAACTAAACCTCAGCCAACCGTTTAGGTGTTTCAAACGTTCTATACTCTGTTAAATATCTCAACATCGTCTGAAGACCTTTCGCAAGCACTTACGATCATTCAAATTAATCCAATATCCACTACTTTCACACTTTTAGTTGAACACTATCTTAGCTATTCAAGTATTCCAAAATAGTCCCTAATACTATTTTAGTACGTGCTCAAGCAACTTAAACTTAAGGAAAATTTTAGGATGATTCAGCCATTCACACCATGATCCACATATTCATATTAAACATGCATAATTAGCCACAAACACCACAAACATGAACCAAACTCATTCAAGTCTAACCTTGGCAAACTCTTAATGCTCTATATGTGCTAACAACAATAACTCCACACTTTAAGCATCTATTTCCATTATAGCCACTTACTTAAGCCACTTTTAGCTTAAACAACCTTTCCCAACTATCAAACATACATCAATTTAAATGGAATCTAAAAGGGCTTCAATCCAATTAACTACTTACTATTTATTCCAAGGTTCAAGGTAGTCCGAGGGTCCAACTTCGCCCAAAATGACATTCTATCATAATGGGTAATTATGAAAATGAGTCTGACAATCAGTGGATCAATTTTAAATTACCCAATTAATAGCTAAACCAACTTTAACGACCAAAATCTACTTTAAACTCGTGTCGGATACTTACCTTCTTCAATTGGAGCATTACCCATGGCTTCAACCTTGGTTCCAAACTCAAATCGCTGCTGAAAATCACCCGAATAGATTTAATTTCGTGAATTCAAGACCCAAATACCATGGGTGATCTAAAATTAAAACAAAAACTTTATAGGTAATCTCCACATCACACATATAGCCAAACATTAATTTGAAATCAAACATCGGAATGCTTACCCGCTCCAATTCGAGGTCGTAAACGGTTGTACGAATATCGAACTTGTTCGAATTTGACCCCAAACCAACGCCCACCTTGCTGTCTGTACAAAAACCGAGAGGGAGAGAGAGAAATGTGGCCGGCGGCGAGGTCTTTCCCGGCGAGGGAGAGTTTGGCGAGCTGCAGCTGTGGCACGACAGAACAACCTCTACAAGGGCTCGCGGACTGCAGCGTGCGGGGCGTTTTTGCGCGGGAGGCTTGCGAGAGGCGTGCTGGACTGGAGAGAGAGAAAGGAAGGACAGCGGCGTTCGTGAAATGGTTGCGGCGCGAGGTCCTTCCGACGAGCTGATGGATGGCGCGAGCTGGACGTGAGGCTGGTCGGTGAAGAGCTGTCGACGAGAGGGAGAGAGCTCGGCGGAGAGAGGGAGAGGAAGACCGACGAGAGGGAGAGGGATCGGACGGTGAGAGAGAGAGAGAGAGAGAGATGGAGTGAGCTATCGGGAGAGGGAAAAAATATGAGGAAGAAGGAGAAGAAAAGAAGATAAGGATGATGAATTTATTATTATTATTATTATTATTATTTTTAAATTACTAAAATGCCCTTTGACCAACTCTTTCTTTCCATTTTTGCCCTTCTAACCATCCAAAATTTCAAATTAACTCAAAAATCAAAATACTTATTTGTGAATTAATCCAACTTGATTTCCAAGATTTCAAAATTAATGCTTCTAAATATACCGGTCGTTACATAAACATATGTGTGTATATATATAACTTCCTTCAAACCTACTCAGACATTTCTTTTTTACTTTTTTTATCCAACTAAAACTATTATACAATCCTAGTTAAATTATACAAAATATCCTTCAACCTTAAGTGAGTTTCAAAAACACCCCTAAAGTTTTAAAATTTTCATTTTTTACCCCTTAAACTTTAAATTTATTTCAAAATAACTATTTTGTCAACTTTTCCATTATATTAATAAATATAGAAAAGTGACGTGGCAATGACTTATACACATGACATAGGTTCAAGTTTAAAATTATGCCTATAAACTCTAGGATATGTTTCAATTATGCCCCTGAACTTTAAGACAAGTTTCAATTATGCCCTTATCGTTTTAAATTTTTTTTTATTTTGAATCTCTAATCTTTGAAATTGTTTCAAACTAACTATTTCACACATTAGCTCCCCCATTTAAAATGGAGATGAAAATATGATGTGGGGGCGAGCTATAAAAAAAATCTTAGTTACATTTGAAATGATGTTATATAATTTGGGAGTGGGGAAAAATATTTGGAGTTATGGTTAAATATTGTTTTCCTCTTACCATTAAAATATTTGAAGTAGATAATGAATGATAGATCAAATTTAGGGCATTTATGAATAAAGAAATTTAAGACAATCGAACCTATGGATGATTATTTCTCGGTAGATTTCTTACATTTGAGGATGAAAACTGTCTTCCTTCATTAGTCAATCTTTTTCTTTGTTGTTCACTTTCCACAAACCAACACTTTCAATTGACTTGAATCTTCCACAATTTTTCTCTCATAAACATATTCCTCTCATGAAACTTTCTCTCTTGACTCATATCTTCTTCAAATTTTCCAATGTTTGATTTTTCATAGTCAAAGAAGTTGATTTTTACCAGTACCTAACTTTTCACACAATATGTGGCTTCCCTTACCATTTCAACTCAAACTCTATCTCCTAAATCTATTTCTCCCTCTAATTGAAACCTTAAAACGCTTCCTTTTTTGCAGTTCACTGCCAAAAAGTATGTCCATGTGTAAACTTTATTTTTCAACTAATCACCATATTATATTTTGATTCAAATATCATTTTAGTCTCTGTACTTTGGGACTTGTTCAATTTTAGTCCTTGAACTTTCAATTAATCTCAAAACACAACCCCCACCTTTTAGTTTAGGGTTAGTCTACCACTAAATTTAGATGATGTGGAAAAAATAATGAATTTTTCTCTCTCCCTTTCTCTCTTTTTTTCTTTAAACTCTCTCGAGTTCCTCCCCTTTTCTTCTTCCCTACTTTTTCATCTTTCTCTTGTACCATGTTGGATGGCCAATCTCACCGTCACTTTTGTTAAACCCTATTAAACAACTCTATTATGCATTTAAAAAGAACTAAAGAAAAGAAAAGGAGTTTCAAATTCAAGTCACCCCAACTAAAGTCCAAATATTTGGAATAAATAATGAAGCCATATTTTGTCTTTTATCATTAATTTCATTCATTACAAAAAAAAAAAAAAAAAACCAGGAGCTCCAACGAGAGAAAAAAGAGAAATTTGATGAAGTGCTTTATAATGTGAAAGTTGGAGGGGGGAGAGAGAAAGCTTGAAGAGATAAGAGGAGAGAAAACTGGAGGGATTTTATGTGTGGAGCTCCGATGATGGAAAAAATGAAGAAGGAGAAGAGGGGAGAAACCAGAGAGAAGGGTTGAGAGAAAATTTATTCTTTTTTCCACCTCATCTGATTTCAACGTTTGACTAACTCCAAACTAATGATGGAGACTATTTTTTAGATTAATTGAAAGTACAGAGACTAAAATTAGACATTTGAAAGTATAGGAACTACAATTGAACAAGTCTCAAAGTACATAGACCAAAATGATATTTTAACTTTATATTTTTGTCTTCATTTTAATAGGGAAGCTAATGAGATTGTTTTGAATCAATTTCAAAGGTTAAGAGTTATAATGAAAATTTTGAAACCATAAGGGCATAGTTGATACCCTAAAGTTCAATGACATAATTTAAACTTGTACCTAGGTCATATGTACCACTATTTTATAAGTCACTGCCATGTTACTTTTTCGTCTTCATTTGAACGAAAAAGTTGATGGAATGGTTATTTTGAAGCAAATTTAAAGTTTAGAGGTAAAAATAAAACTTTGGAAAGTTTAGGAGTATTTTGTATAAATTAACTTACAATCAAACTTGAAGCATTAGTTCAATATTATCTATTACAATCAACTTAAAGTGAAATACGGTAAAATGGGATATGAGGCAACAATTGAAGCGAAAGCTATCCCAGAAGGGATAGGGCTTGCACTAAGGTTGGGGTATTATCATTTATCTGTTTTTTCATATTCGCTTACACGTGTCAAGATGATGCCTGAGATAGTTATCTCCAAGATGATGTTTATACAATTCTTCGAGATTGCATGAATTTGAAGGCTAATTTTTAAATGATAGGTTTTTTTCTATGTAAACATAAATTTTTGTAACGACCCTATAGGCTCAACACGCTACCTAAGAGTCATTACTAAGTCACGTCGCTATATTACCAATAATTTCGGCAGCATAACGACGTAACTACGCGAAAACCAAAAATTTACCCTTGCCTGATAAGACATAGAAAAACACACTTCTAAGATTTTCAAACAACCTCCTAGCATCCAACAAACTTCTCAATATGATGCTAGGGTTCAGACAGCATAGACCAAGTGAATTCAAACTTAGAAAATCAAATACACGTGCACGATTTACAAAGAAAGGTTAAAAGACTTTGAAACATTCTCCTAAACATTTAAAAACTTGACATGAGTTCTATGTACATCTATAAACATAAAAGAAGCGGAATAGCGATCGCTCCGCTCCCATGACTCGAGTAGCTGATCTTCGGTCACACGCTAGGGCCGATCTTAGCCTTACCTGAAAACATTTAAAAAGGAAAAGGGTGAGTATTAACGAATAATACTCAGTAAGTCCATCATAGTTTCAAAATAAGAGTTTCAATCACATGCAACATGTCATTTTAAATCATAAAATCATCGTAAACCATCGCTTTAGTAGGGGACCTAAAATTCCTTTTATAAACCATGTACTTTTCCTCGCGGCTCTCGTGAACGATTAAATTCTCCCGAGGGCCTCGTGAACAGTCCGGAGACAGTTTTTTTTTCCATCGAATAGAGTCCTCCCTAACTCTGAGAGTTAAGCTCGAAAGCTAACATACATCATGGAGTCCGAAGACTCAGCCCGAAGGCTACCATCGTGGAGTCCGAAGACTCAAGCCCGTCGGCTACCATCGTGGGGGCACTCTCGAACCCCGGGAGCATAGAGAGTCCGAAGACTCGGGTTCCCTCAAAACCCACATAAAACTTTTGGGAGAATTATCGTCACGGCCTTACATAAATCTTTTCATGAGCACACAACACATGCATGAGGTCCCATTCGTTTTAGAACATAGTTATGAATGCATGATTCAAGGCAATCGCATTTCAAAGACATACATATCATTTCCATTCTTTTTAACATGAAAACATAAATTTCAAAGTAAATATAGAGCTAGCTCTCGATTTCGAAAACTTCTTTCGTTGTGAGATCCCTTACCTTATGTCTTTACTTACTAAAATACTCTTTCTTCACTAGTAATGAGCTTCTCGAGTTCCCACTCCAAGTACAATCCAAGGTCCTCGACAATTCACCTAAAAAGTTTCCTAAACGTGTCTTAAACCATCCGAATTACGCTAAAACACATTCTATCATTAATAACTCGACGAAACGGACCAATTGGCAATTTTTTACCCAACTCCGGCGAGCGGCGGCGCGTGACCGGAGCACGGCGGCGCGTGCGGCGGCGGACGGCGGCTCGTGGCCGGCGCGTGGGGCTTCCAAACGGCGCGTGAGGGCGCGTTTTGAGCAGATCTAGTGCGCTCGGGACTCCGGTGAGCTCCGGTGAGGCGTTTGCTTGCAGATCCGACGCGATCGGAGTTTCGAACTTACAGAAACCGGTGAACGGCGGCGCGTGCAGCGGGGGTTGCGAATTGAAGCTTCCGGCGAGCTGATCGGTGGTTCACGAGATGCAAAACGGAGGTGCGGCAGGCTGGCTGGGCGAACGAGCTGCACCGGCGGCTTGTTGCTTCACCGGCGGCGGCAAGCTGCTCTGTTCGGCGAGGCTAGGCGTGCGGCGGCGACATCCCGAGGAAGAAGAAGAAGCAGCCGGCGATGGATGGTTGTTCGGTCGGAGAGAGCGAGAGAGAGAGAGAGAGAGAGAGAGAGAGAGAGAGTGTTCGGGAGGGAGAGAGCTGCGCGAGGGAGAGAAGAAAATTAATTTTTTTTTTTTAAATAATAATAATAATAATAATAATAATAATAATAAAAAATCAAAATATCTTTTCTCTAAAAGACCATAATACCCTTTTTCTCATTCCAAATTTCAAATAAACCTTCAAATTTAAATTACCCAATGAAAAATCATTCCACTTAATTCCAAAATTAAAATTTAAACTCCTAAATAAGCCGGGCGTTACATTCTACCCACCTTAAGAAAACTTTCGTCCTCGAAAGTTCCTAGTCTTGGAATAGTTCAGGATATTTGGCTTGCATTTCGTCTTCACGCTCCCAAGTAGCCTCTTCCATCTGATGGTTCTGCCAGAGCACTTTAACCAAATTAATCTCTCGGTTACGAAGGGTTTTACGATCTCTTGCTAGAATTTGAGTCGGCCGTTCTTCATAACTCATATTTTCATTCAACTGTAATGGCTCGTAGTCAATCACATATGAAGGGTCCGACACGTACTTTCTTAACATCGAGACATGGAATACATCATGGACCGCAGAGAGAGATGGCGGTAATGCCAATCTATAAGCCACAGGGCCTATTCGCTCAAGAATCTCGAACGGCCCTATAAATCGCGGACTTAACTTTCCTTTCCGGCCGAACCTCAACACTCCTTTCATCGGAGCCACTTTAAGAAACACATGGTCGCCTACTTCGAATTCTAGATCCCTTCGTCTTGTGTCAGCGTAGCTCTTCTGTCTACTCTGTGCAGTCTGCATTCTTACCCTGATTTTCTGAATAGCATTGTTCGTGAGTTGAACTAATTCTGGCCCCAAAAGCTGTCGTTCACCAACCTCATCCCAATATATTGGGGTCCTGCATCTCTTACCATACAAAGCTTCAAACGGTGCCATCCCTATAGTAGCCTGATAACTATTGTTATAGGCAAACTCCATCAGGTGCAAGTAAGTATCCCAACTACCTCGGAAATCCAACGCACATGCACGTAACATATCCTCCAAAACTTGATTCAATCGCTCGGTATGTCCGTCCGTTTGGGGATGAAAAGAAGTGCTAAAATCCAGCTGAGTACCCAGAGCTTTCTGTAAGCCTCTCCAGAAGTTAGAAGTGAAACGGGCATCCCTGTCCGAGACAATTCTAGTAGGAACTCTGTGCAGTCGCACTATCTCCTGCACATAGATTTGCGCCCATTTCTCTGTAGAATAGGTAGACTTACCCGAAAGAAAATGCGCCGTTTTGGTAAGCCTATCCACGATGACCTAAATCACCGTGTAACCTTTCATCGTTCTGGGCAACCCAACAATGAAATCCATAGAGATTTCATCCCACTTCCACAAAGGCACACTCAATGGTTGCAACAATCCTGCCGGCCTCTGTCTCGGAGCTTTAACCTGTTGACATACTAAGCACTTACTGACAAACTCCGCTACATCCTTTCTCATACTGTGCCACCAGAAAATCTGTTTTAGGTCTTGATACATCTTGGTACTACCAGGATGCATCGAAAATGGCGAACTATGCGCTTCAGTCAAAATCTCATTCTTCAATTCATCAATATTAGGTACACATAATCGCCCTTGATATAGAAGTCCACCATCTGAAGACACAGAAAACTCTTGAGCTTGCTCAGTGCCGATTTGTTGTAGCTTTTCCATTAAATTAGGATCCAATCGCTGAGAGACTATAATACGTTGCCTCAAAGTTGGTTGCACAGTCAACTGAGCTAAGCGTGTAGTCGCTTCACCTATCAAAACTGCAATTTCAGCATTCTCCATCTCTGCCTGTAGCTCATCCTGACTAGTGATCTGAGCTGAAGTATGTACAGTCTTTCTACTAAGAGCATCTGCGACAACGTTTGCCTTACCAGGATGATAAAGAATTTCTAGTTCGTAGTCTTTTACCAGCTCTAACCATCTACGTTGTCGCATGTTCAACTCTTTTTGTGTAAACAAGTACTTCAAACTCTTATGGTCTGTGAAGATCTGAATCTTTTCACCATACAAATAATGCCTCCAGATCTTCAAGGCGAAGACAACTGCAGCCAACTCCAAATCATGGGTTGGATAGTTTTGCTCGTGACTTTTTAACTGGCGAGACGCATAGGCTATAACCTTTCCACGTTGCATCAACACTGCTTCTAGCCCTTTCCTCGATGCATCAGTGAAAACTACAAATCCACATGTTCCCTCAGGCACAGAAAGAACAGGGGCTAATACCAATCTCTGTTTAAGTGTTTGGAAACTTGCTTCACACTCGTCAGTCCAGACGAATGACTTGCTCTTGCGAGTTAGTTGAGTCAAAGGCGTAGCTATCTTAGAGAAATCCTGGATGAATCGTCTATAGTAACCTGCTAAACCCAAGAAACTCCGTACTTCAGTAACTGTAGTCGGACGAGGCCATAGCGTTACAGCCTCTACTTTCGCTGGATCCACGAAAATCCCTGCCCTTGACACTACGTGTCCTAAGAAAGACACCTTTTTAAGCCAAAACTCGCACTTGGAGAATTTCGCGTACAACTGGTTCTCCTTCAAAGTCGTCAACACTCTTCTCAAATGCTCTTCATGTTCTTTCTCAGTTTTAGAGTATACAAGGACGTCATCAATGAATACAATCACGAAAGCATCTAGGAACTCCTTGAATACTCTATTCATTAAGTCCATAAAAACTGCAGGGGCGTTAGTCAAACCAAAAGACATCACCGTGAATTCAAAATGTCCATATCGTGATCTAAATGCCGTCTTAGGGATGTCTCTTTCTCTGACCCTCAACTGATGGTACCCTGACCTCAGATCAATCTTTGAAAACACCGACGCTCCCTGTAACTGATCAAAGAGGTCGTCGATACGAGGAAGAGGGTACTTATTCTTAATCGTAACTTTGTTCAATTCCCTGTAATCGATGCACAGTCGCATGGTTCCATCTTTCTTCTTTACAAACAAGACCGGTGCTCCCCAAGGAGACACGCTAGGTCGAATAAAACCTTTATCCAATAGGTCCTGCAGTTGCAACTTCAGCTCCTTCAATTCCGCTGGTGCCATTCTATAAGGAGCTTTAGAAATAGGAGCGGTTCCTGGTTCAAGTTCTATGGTGAAGTCTATTTCTCTCACGGGAGGCAACCCTGGAAGATCTTCAGGAAACACATCTAGAAATTCATTCACCACAGGCACAGACGATGCGTGAACCTCGGTGTGTCTTACTTCCACAACGCTAGCTAAGATACCCCATGATCCCTTAAAAATTAGCTTTCTCGCTTTAAGAGCAGATATCACTCTTGGATTAACTCCAGTTCTAGTCCCCTTAAACTTATAACTGGCCTGTTTTGGCGGCATGAACACCACTTCTTTACGAAAACAATCAATATTAGCATGGTTCAAAGCCAACCAATCCATGCCTAGAATAACATCGAACCCTTCCATCTCGAGGACTATCAAATTCACATCCAGCTCGTGGTCGGAAACTATCATCTTACCATTCTTAATCCCCTCAGTAGCTAATAGATTCAACCCCATCGGAGTAGCAACAGACAAAGCAGAGGGCAATGGCTCAAGTTCTAACTCAGCTTGTCTCACAAAAGACGCAGAAATAAAGGAATGTGTAGAACCTGAATCAAATAACACAAACGCAAGATATCCCAAAACGGGAAGCGTACCTGTAACTACAGCATCTGAGTTACCAGCCTCCCTGCTGGTACTAGTAAAAACTCTCCCTTGCTGAAGTGTGGGCCTATTAAGTCCTACTCCACCTGAACCCGAAGACTGGCCTCTCCTGTTTGGGAAGGTAGGACAATTTTCAGCTCTGTGTCCCTCCTTTTTACATCGAAAGCACAACCCAGACCGCATCAGGCACTGACCCCAATGAAACTTTCCACATTCATTACAACGAGGTTTCTCCCCAGTGTTAGGTCTCGGCCTATTCACTTGCTGCCTCTGGCTAAAAGCGGCCTGCGACCTCATGGACGACTGTGAAGACTGTTGAGAACGCTGGGGATTCGAGTTCGCCTGACTCCATCTCCTCTTGTGACCATAGGATGACTGACTCGGGTTTTGGACCATAGGAATCTCACTCTGTTGGCCTACAACAATAAACTCTGCTGTCCTCACCGCAGCAGCATAATCGTGAAGTGCTACAGCCTGCACCACACCTTTAACCTGAGGATCCAAACCCATTACAAAACGCTCCGTTTTCTTGGCCTCAGTATCTACCAGCTCGGGAGCAAAACGAGATAACCTTGTGAATTCCCTCTCGTAGGCGTCCACTGGACGTCGATTCTGTTTAAGTTGTAGAAATTCTTCTTGTTTCTTGTATCGTGCAGTCGCAGGATAATATTTGTTCCAGAAAGCCTCTCTGAACATCGGCCACGTCACTACTCCTCCTCCTGTACCTATGGTCCTCTGAGCAGATTCCCACCATAGGTACGCATCATCCCTCAACATAAATGTGGCGCAAGAAACTTTATATTCATCCGGGCAACTCATCAACTGAAAAATGTTCTCCATAGAGAACAACCATAACTCCGCCACTGTAGGATCCCCAGAGGATCCGTCAAACGCCCTTGGATCATACTTTCTAAAATCTTTCAAGTGACGGGCTTGTAGTGAAACTGGCGTAGAAACTTGACCCATCTGCGCTAACTGGGTCGTCACGGTCGCTTGTACTAAGTTCTGCATCGCCTCTAACATCAATGACGCAACCGTAGGATTTGCAGGCTCCATAACTGGATCAGGTTGATCCTGAGCAACAGGGGAATTTGCCCCAGAATTCACCTCCTGTTCCACTGGCATCTCAAGAGGTAAGTCATGTGTTCTACCAGCACCACGTCCTCTACCCCGTCCTCTGCCTCTCCTTCTAGGCGGCATACTTAACAAACAAACATAAACAAGTTTAATCTTCACATCAAAAGGGATCACACTTTTCAACTTTTCTTAAACTTTCCTTAACTTAAAATACATTTCACATATGAATCATTTCATAAAAAAAAATAACATCCTTTTCAACAAACGAATTAAAAGTTTACTTCAGAGGCGTACCTGCGCGATGACTGGAAATCACTACTTAGTCATGGGATACCTGATGCTTACGAAGTAAGCTAGTCTACAGAACCTATAACCTAGTGCTATGATACCAACTGTAACGACCCTATAGGCTCAACACGCTACCTAAGAGTCATTACTAAGTCACGTCGCTATATTACCAATAATTTCGGCAGCATAACGACGTAACTACGCGAAAACCAAAAATTTACCCTTGCCTGATAAGACATAGAAAAACACACTTCTAAGATTTTCAAACAACCTCCTAGCATCCAACAAACTTCTCAATATGATGCTAGGGTTCAGACAACATAGACCAAGTGAATTCAAACTTAGAAAATCAAATACACGTGCACGATTTACAAAGAAAGGTTAAAAGACTTTGAAACATTCTCCTAAACATTTAAAAACTTGACATGAGTTCTATGTACATCTATAAACATAAAAGAAGCGGAATAGCGATCGCTCGGCTCCCATGACTCGAGTAGCTGATCTCTGGTCACGCGCTAGGGCCGATCTTAGCCTTACCTGAAAACATTTTAAAAAGGAAAAGGGTGAGTATTAACGAATAATACTCAGTAAGTCCATCATAGTTTCAAAATAAGAGTTTCAATCACATGCAACATGTCATTTTAAATCATAAAATCATCGTAAACCATCGCTTTAGTAGGGGACCTAAAATTCCTTTTATAAACCATGTACTTTTTCTCGCGGCTCTCGTGAACGATTAAATTCTCCCGAGGGCCTCGTGAACAGTCCGGAGACAGTTTTTTTTTCCATCGAATAGAGTCCTCCCTAACTCTGAGAGTTAAGCTCGAAAGCTAACATACATCATGGAGTCCGAAGACTCAGCCCGAAGGCTACCATCGTGGAGTCCGAAGACTCAAGCCCGTCGGCTACCATCGTGGGGGCACTCTCGAACCCCGGGAGCATAGAGAGTCCGAAGACTCGGGTTCCCTCAAAACCCACATAAAACTTTTGGGAGAATTATCGTCACGGCCTTACATAAATCTTTTCATGAGCACACAACACATGCATGAGGTCCCATTCGTTTTAGAACATAGTTATGAATGCATGATTCAAGGCAATCGCATTTCAAAGACATACATATCATTTCCATTCTTTTTAACATGAAAACATAAATTTCAAAGTAAATATAGAGCTAGCTCTCGATTTCGAAAACTTCTTTCGTTGTGAGATCCCTTACCTTATGTCTTTACTTACTAAAATACTCTTTCTTCACTAGTAATGAGCTTCTCGAGTTCCCACTCCAAGTACAATCCAAGGTCCTCGACAATTCACCTAAAAAGTTTCCTAAACGTGTCTTAAACCATCCGAATTACGCTAAAACACATTCTATCATTAATAACTCGACGAAACGGACCAATTGGCAATTTTTTACCCAACTCCGGCGAGCGGCGGCGCGTGACCGGAGCACGGCGGCGCGTGGGGCTTCCAAACGGCGCGTGAGGGCGAGTTTTGAGCAGATCTAGTGCGCTCGGGACTCCGGTGAGCTCCGGTGAGGCATTTGCTAGCAGATCCGGCGCGATCGGAGTTTCGAACTTACAGAAACCGGTGAACGGTGGCGCGTGCAGCGGGGGTTGCGAATTGAAGCTTCCGGCGAGCTGATCGGTGGTTCACGAGATGCAAAACCGTCGAGGAGGCATTCGTTCGGCGGCGTTCGGCAGCGAACTGCAGTGGGCTTCACCGGCGATCGACAACGGAGGTGCGGCAGGCTGGCTGGGCGAACGAGCTGCACCGGCGGCTTGTTGCTTCACCGGCGGCGTCAAGCTGCTCTGTTCGGCGAGGCTAGGCGTGCGGCGGCGACATCCCGAGGAAGAAGAAGAAGCAGCCGGCGATGGATGGTTGTTCGGTCGGAGAGAGAGAGAGAGAGAGAGAGTGTGTGTGTGTGTGTTCGGGAGGGAGAGAAGAAAATTAATTTTTTTTTTTTAAATAATAATAATAATAATAATAATAATAATAATAAATCAAAATATCTTTTCTCTAAAAGACCATAATACCCTTTTTCTCATTCCAAATTTCAATTAAACCTTCAAATTTAAATTACCCAATGAAAAATCATTCCACTTAATTCCAAAATTAAAATTTAAACTCCTAAATAAGCCGGGCGTTACAATTTTAATGTCTTAGCTCATTAATAATTCTCATTTGTGAGAATTGTTTAGCTTCCAAATGCAAGTTATTCTTGTAAATTGGTATGTGTTGAACCACAAAGTTAGTAAATAAATCAAGTTGCATAAAGAAACACTTGAGCATGCTAGGGGTTCTTTAAAATGCTAGAAAATAACTTAAAATATAAGAAGTTGCCTAAATTTCTTGTTAATGATGTCGTTTGAGCAAAAGATGGAAATTGCAACACGATTGCAATTGCAATTCAGGGATAAAGAAGAAAACGTGAAAATTGGGCCTGCTCAATTTAGAAGATTTTGGCAATAATTCTTCCCAAAATCAAGCAATGATTTCGAGCATCAAGTCGTACATGGAAGACGAATAAACCCCAGCTGTTTGAGAGCTATAAAAAGGAAGAAACCGAAGGCAACATCATCGATTTCTCTACACTCTAAGATTTTGTCGTTTTCATGCATTCTGCACCAGTCTCGACAGCCCTGTTTTTCCTCCCAATTCGATCCAATCCAAGAAGAAATCCTTGGTTTGTAAGGATCCAATTCACCTTGAGAAAAGTTGAGTTATGTTCGATTAGAAGTAAGGAAAGAGAGGTTGTAAAGATCATCCTTTGTTGTAATTTAGTTTGAATTCAGTTTTGATTTTCATAGGCGTCAATTGTAGTTCTAGTTTTATTGGTATGTTGTTATTTGTTTAGTATCTTCATTCTACTTTTGCTTAGTTTGTTTAGTATTTCAAGTTTTGGAACGTCTCCTTGTTGTAAGGCTTTTATTGAAATTCAATTCCAGATTCTAGCTTAAAGTTTATTCAATCTTATTTCTCTTTCCAGCTTGTGTTTAAGTTTTAGTAGCTATGAAGTTTAATACCAGTCCATTTTTGTTCTTCTATGTTCTTAACATGAGCTAAATTTTCTTAGGGATTCAAGAATGTAAATCCCCTAGAGGAAATAATTAAGGCCTAAATGCAAAAGTAGTCTAGCTTAATACAATAACTTGTGTGATATTGATCTCTTGTGATGTTCTTCGTTTGGTCTATTGTTTGTGTTGTGTTATTCTAAGTTTGTTGTTGGATGTTGGTTATGGCCGAACTTGTGACTTTGGGTCAGGCTGTGGTGGAGGTCCTGTTAAAATAGGGTAGTTTGGGCGGGGTGAGTTACCCTTAAGATTTCAAAGTGTTATGAATGAGCACAAGCCGTTAGATTAGTGCCACCTACTCTAATGTCACCCCTGGGCGAGTAGTAAATCAACCTCTTGGTCTATTTCTACACCTAAACATGACATTATGAAATTCTTTTAATGGCTTATAATATTAACCTATTCATTCTCATGCAATAGATTCATCCTAGTCATGCATCTAAGTTGTTTAGTTAAATTTACTTTCTCAAGCTAAATTTAACCTAACATGCAAAGCTATGGCCAAAAGTTTAGAAAATTGATTCGAGATGCATAAAAGGCGTTACAATATAATACAATTCAAAAACCAAACAAAGTTTAGAAGTACAATCATCAAAGAGTCTAAAATACTCAAAATTACATCCAATATTCAATACAATAAATCCTAAAGTTCAAGGAACAAAGTAAAAGGAAAAGAGAAAAAAATGGGCGAATCGTGTCAACACTCGTTCCCGTCGTGATGTCCCGCGATCTCGAGCTTTGATTCTCTTCCTTAGCTCTACAAAGTGCTCTCTAGGTCCCAAAATAGTGCTCCTTGTCAAAATTAGGGTTCTAGGCTCTCAAAAACGGCTCCCTTATTCCGTAGGTCAAATTTTCTTTTTATAAAATCGGGATAGCGTTGAGACGCTGTAATAGCAGCGTCTCAACGCTGCATAGCGTCGCGACGCTATAACAATAGTGTCTCAACGCTATAATAGTAAAAAAAATCATTTTTCAATTCGTAGCATCTCAACTCTGTATTATAGCGTCTTGACGCTATACCCTCAGGTTTTCTCACTTGTAATACTTCTTCTACTTATCTTCTTTGCCCCAAAGTGTGTCTTTAAGCTTTAATTAAGCTCCAAATAGCTTCAAAAGTCCGGTTTGGCTCCAATTGCTCGAAATCTACAAAATAAATAAATAAATGCATGAAAGCGTAATATAAACATACAAAACTAACACAAATCTAAGCCTAGAAATAGCACACTTTCGAGTGTTATCACTTGTGCTAGTATAGAGGGCCATTCCCTATAGTGTCCAGATTGAGGGTTGCTTTCCTTCTTCGACGTACTACCTTAGGGGGCGATTCCCCTACTGTGTGTAGGTTGAGAGTTGCTTTCCTTCATCTGGTGTTCTAGCTTATGGGCGATTCCCCACCGTTCGAGCATGAGGGTGATAGCATGTAATTATGCTATCTATTTCCTATTATTTGTGCTAGTTTTGTGAGGTTTTATGCTTATTTCTCTTAATTTTGTAGAAACCAAGCGTGAGGAGCAAAACCGAGTGTTTGGGAGTACTTTGGTGGATATTGGAGCCTTTTGAAGCTTAATTGAAAATTCAAGAAGATTAAAGATGTTATTTGAGCATAAGACACATTTCGGAAGATTCTACATTGAATTACGGTTCCAACGCATCGAACCGGAGGTCATTCGGACACCTGAGCGAAGAGATATAGAAAAAATGGTCAGTGCTGTCTGCAGGTAGTGTCTCGAAGCTACGAAAAAGGTAAAAACGCTGTTTTTTGCTAAAACACGCTCGTAAACCAATTTTATTGTAGTGTTGAGACGTTGGCTTGATAGCATGTATTTATGCTATCTTATTTCCTATTATTTATGCTAGTTTTGTGATTATTTTGTTAGCTTTTATGCCTATTTCTCTTAATTTTGTAGAAACTGAGCTTGAGGAGCAAAACCAAGTATTTGAGAATATTTTGGTGGATATTGGAGCCTTTTGAAGCTTAATTAAAAATTCAAGAAGATTAAATATGTTATTTGAGCATAAGGCACGTTCCAAGAGATTCTACATTGAATCACGGTTCCAACACATCGAACCGGAGGTCAATCGGACACCCGAGTGAAGAAATATACAAAAAATGGTCAGTGTTGTCTGCAGGGTAGCGTCGCGACGCTGTTTATAGCGTCTCGACGCTACGAAAACTGAAAAAACGTTGTTTTTCGTCTAAAAACGCGCGTTTTCTAATTTTCTTGCAGCGTTGAGACGCTATGAGCAGCGTTGAGACGCTACCTCGAGGTTTTCTATAAAAACATAATTTTTTGCATCGTTTTGGGAGGCCAATCCGAGAGTGGGAGCCCTAATCTCGATTCCAAGCTAAAATTGAAGGTTTAGGGAGCAATTGGGAGCGTTTGTGGAGCATTTTTGAAGATCCAAAGCTTGAGGGACGTGGAGATCACGACGGGAACGCGGGATCGACCATTGTTTGATAATTTCTTCCTTTTCCTTTAGTTTTAGTTTCTGTTTTGTGGCTGTAAATTAGGAACTTAAAGGTTTAATTGTATGAATATTATTAGTATCTTTGTTCCTAATACTTGGAGTTTTGATGTAGCCATTAGACTTGAGTTTTTTAATTGATTAAATACCTTGATTGAATGCTTTTTGTTTCATTCATGCTTTTATGTATTTAATGCTTATAATTTCCTGATCAAAGATTATTTGCTTTATTGGTCTGAATTTGTGCTTGAAAAAGTATGGTTTAGGCTAGAACTTAATTGCATGACTATTTGTAAATTCTTGCATGAAAGTGGA
Organism: Trichosanthes truncata; assembly: GCA_033996785.1. Classification (NCBI taxonomy): domain Eukaryota; kingdom Viridiplantae; phylum Streptophyta; class Magnoliopsida; order Cucurbitales; family Cucurbitaceae; genus Trichosanthes; species Trichosanthes truncata. Next base: position 35,253,226 of record JAWPNB010000004.1, on the reverse strand, counting down.
GAATTCTCTTAGAAACCCTTAAAAGAAGTTGCTTAAAGCCTTGCATGTTATTAAAATCTAGATAGAGATATTAGGTTTATAACATTGCATGAGAGTTAATTGTGCTTGAAAGAGTCAGTTAACACCCTCACTTCTTGGCTTATGGAATATTTGCATGACAAATCTTGGTAGTTTTCGCTGTAAGTCTAATTGGTGAAATTAATTCCCTAGGATATCTCTCTCCTATTGTGTCTCCATTTATTTTTTGCTTTCTAGGTTAGCTCTTTAGTTTAGCTTGTTTGCATTTGATTTCTTTCTCTAAATAAAGTTAAGTGGGAGTAATTACGGTACTTAAATGAACTAAGAAATCTAATCCCTGTGATCGACCCTGGCCACTATTATTGCAAATTTTAGAGGTTTAGGTTTATAAATATATTTGATAGAGCATTCGACAAGCTCTTTATCATGGCTACCTCGCAATTTTCTATGTAAGCATCATTTTGGGGGGCCATTTTGGAGGCCAATCCAAGAATTGTAGCCCAAATCTCGATTCCAAGCTAAAATTGAGAGTTTAGGAAGCAATTAGGAGCGTTTGTGGAGCATTTTTTAAGATCCAAAGTTCGAGGGACATGGAGATCACGACGAAAACACGGGATCGACCATCGTTTGCTAATTTCTTCCTTTTCCTCTAGCTTTAGTTTCTGTTTTGTGGCTGTAAATTAGGAACTTAGAGGTTTAATTGTATGAATTTAAGTATCTAATACTTGGGGTTTTGATGTAGCTATTAGACTTGAGGTTTTAATTGATTAAATACCTTGATTGAATGTTTTTGTTTCATTCATGCTTTTATGTATTTAATGCTTATAATCTCTTGATCACATATTATTTATTTTATTGGTATGAATTTGTGCTTGGAAAAGTCTGGCTTAGACTAGAACTTAATTGCATAACTATTTGTAAATTCTTGCATGAAAGTGGAGAATTCTCTTAGAAGCCCTTAAAAGAAGTTGTTTAATGCCTTGCATGCTATTAAAATCTAGATAGAGATATTGGATTTATAACATTGCATGAGAGTTAATTATGCTTGAAAGAGTCAGTTAATACCCTCACTTCTTGGCGTATGGAATATTTGCATGACAAATCTTGGTAGCTTTGGTTGTACGTCTAATTGTTGAAATTGATTACCTAAGATATTTCTCTCCTATTGTGTCTCAATTTATCTTTTGCTTTCTAGGATAGCTCTTTAGTTTAGCTTGTTTGTATTTCATTTCTTTCTCTAAATAAAGTTAAATGAGAGTAATTGCAGTACTTAAATGAACTAAGAAATTCAATCCCTGTGATAAACCCTGGCCACTATTATTGCAAATTTTAGAGATTTAGGTTTATAAATATATTTGATAGAGCCTTCGACAGGCTCTTTATCAGAGGGTTGCTTTCCTTCAGTGCTTTGCACTAGTTAAAGGGGGCGATTCCCCCAAGAGTGTAGGCGTGGGAGTTGCTTTCTTTCACGGCCTTAGTCAACCTAAGTTACATGACTCACAGGTAGAGCTCGAGACAATACCATACAAGGGTGGACTTTGGGTATGATGTGCGAGCTTTGGCTAGCTGGACGGTGAGATCAGGTTAAGTAGGAGTCGTGTGTGCCAGGGCTACTTTTGTGATGTGATTATGAGTTTTGGACCCTTAAGTGGGCTACTTATTGAGTATGTTTATACTCACCCTGCTACCTTGTTTGTATCTTTTCAGATGGCACGAAACCATGAGGCAGGTGACGATGGCGACGACCTGACGAGGCTATGGAGGCTATCCCTTTTATGTACTTAGGCTCATCTTTCCCTGTCTTTTGTTTTTTCGCTGTTTTTTGTTAGTTTAGGTTGTGAACTCTGTTAGTGGATGTGAATATGTGTCCTAAACGTTAGTTTCTAAGAAGTATGCAACTGTTTAGTCTGATGTGTGTGAGCTCAGCCCTTATTCGGGTAGTTTGGTGGGCGTTGGGCATTTCATTGTTATAAGAAGTGTTCTATGTCTCTTCTAGGTTCTTGAAATTTTTGGATTTCTTGTAGTTACACGTTATGTTGTCGAAATTTCGGGTATAAGCAGAGTCCCGTTGCACTTGCTAGGTAATCTACTCTAAGTTTTAGGGTCATTACAAAATTAGACAAAAAAAATGTGATTGTTGGTTTTGGAATGGGCTTTAGATGAGGTAAAGGAATAAGTGGGGGTAGGAGAGTCTTTTTGCTTTAAGTGTACATAGTGGGAAAAGAGTAGTTAGATTAAAAAAAAAACAAACAAAAACCCAATCCTTCTTCCTCATTCTTATTCACTTCTTCAATAAAAGGAAATAGAGGTTTTCTTTCTCTTCTTCTCTCGACCACCGAACAACACACAAAAGGGAGACTGATGGATAATCAGAGGCAGTAGCAGACGATCTGAGACGGTGATAGCTTCCGATGAGTGTTTATCTCTCTCATTCACGGATTTCTCTCTCCTCTCACTCATTCTTCTCTCCCTCCTTCACAAATTTCTCTCTCTCTCTCATCCATTCGTATGGCAGCAAGGTCTTGGTGGTCTAAAGAGACGACGACGGTAGAGCAAGTGAAGAAGGAGTCGATTTTGAAGTTGCCAGTGGATCCTCGCATGGATAGCAACACGAGAGGCTATTTTGGGGCGTTTTGGAGCCTGATTCGACGTGGGAAACACTCATTTGGGCCGTGGGTAAGTGCTTCGACATTAGTTTATGGTGAATTATGGGGTTAAATGTTGATTTTTGACGCTATTGGAGTAATTTTGGGTTGGCCCATGGCTTATCAAACTCATTTCAGATTGCTCATCAAGGGTGGAGGCTGAATAAGCAAGTTATGAGCGTTCTGAGCATTAAACTAGTAGCTTTAGTTGCTGTATGGGTGAGTTTTTAAAGTTGGGACCCTTGTGAATTGTCTTTTAGGCCAAGCGAGTTAGAGGAAGTTAGTTACTGCTTTATCAAGCCTATTTTTGTTTAGTTTGAGGATTTTGCGCAAAGCTAGAGGGCGGCGTTGGTTGTTGTGATTGCTTGGTTTGCTTTCCTTTGCTCCCTAAGGTAAGACTCTAACTCTAGGGAGGCCAATATTGTTTTATTGTACGCTCACTTTGATGGGCTAGAAGAGGTTAGAGTTGAATTAAGTTTTAACACCTAGCGTTTTATGTTTTTGTTTAGGAGGAGCTAGTAACTTTCTAAGAAAATGAGTAGTTAGTTGTTCTTGTGCTAGCCTAGAAGGTAAATAGCCAATTTAGACTAACTTGTTAAAGTCGTGTATGTAAGGAATGTATGTGGGGCGTGCTTAGTTGGATATAAGTGTAGCGTGTTTTACCTGAATGTGTTCGAGCCATATATGGTGAATGTAATGCTTCGAATTTGTACTGGAACCATGGTTGTCAAAATGTGTTTGTTGTTGGGTTCATGATCTTAGTTATGCTTAAGAACCATGGGTCGGATTTGTGGGTGAGGTTTATGTTCTGATGTGTGACTTGGCATGGTTACTTACTCCTTGGCGATCTGAGTATGTGGCGAGTGAGAAGAATGTCGTTAGGCTAGTATCACTCACCCTTTCCCATATGAGCATGGCTGCTTACTGGGTATATTTATACTCACCCTTGCTACGTGTTTTGTGTCTTTTCAGGTCGTGCACAATCGGGCGACGAGTGACGGAGGCATGGATCTAGCGAAGGTATGGAGACGTCACTAAAGTTACTTTCCTAGTGTCTTAATGGAGTTTTGTGTTCTGGTCTTGTATCACATGGTAGGATTGTGGACATGGGTATGGCGTGGGTAGTATCACCGTATCAGCCTCTGTAAGTGTAGGCTATGGCATGGGTATGTCTATGCCGGTTGCGAACTACGAAGGGCCGAAGGCTTTGGCGTGGGGATGGGGTTTTCACTTTTCGGTTTAGTATGAAAGTTTGAAATTGAATCTTTGAAAGTTTGAAAGTTTTGAATTCCATTGATGCCCCAATTTCGAATTTCCTTTCCTAATGCTAAGTTGCTAACATTGTGCGAAAGTTCAATTTGGACTGTCAAGCCTTTTTCTAGCGGATCTTGGTGTCGGAGATCGATTCTTAGTCTTCGAGACCAATTTAAGCCATTAGTATGATTCTCCATTGGCAATGGTCAGATATGTCGATTTTGGTTGGATCCTTGGCTACCAAGAGGTTCTCTTCTCGCCAATTATCGTGAGTGGGTAGTTTCTGCTGCGAGTAGTACTCTTTTTTCTTCATTTGCTGATTTTTTACTTCTCAACGGTTCTTGGGTTTGGCCGTGTAATTTTCATGAGCTTTTACATTTGGTTCATGATGTTCGGCCTTGTATGACTCAAGAGGATAGTCTTATTTGGTGCCCAAATCGTTCAGACCAATTTTCTGTAGCCAGTGCTTAGGAGGTGATGAGACCGCATAAACCAGAAGTGCATTGGGATGGGCTCCTCTGGTTTGGAGGAAATATTCCTAAGCATTCGTTTATCTCCTGGTTGGCAGTGCAAGATCGGTTGTTCACTAGGGACTGTCTTCACAGGTGGGATAAGGATATTCCGAGGGGTTTTTGTACGGATGACCCCATTTTCAATGGTTTAATGCGATCTGACCTGACATCCCAATTTAATGAAATATGACTCATTCTGATGTGGCAACGCATGCAAAATTACCCAGAAGGGCAGTATGAGACCAACTCACTTGTTCACGCTCTCGAATAGGGTAACGCTATCGCTGACCATTCTCGTTCTCGTTTTCCACGTCAGCAAATTTTTGGACCTTACAAGATTCTCGCCCCCAGAGAATCGCTCTCGCACACGTTGACTCGTTCTTGCTCTCGCACACGTTGACTCGTTCTCGCAGTACTCGTTCTCACTTGTCACTCTACCAATGTTTTGCTCGCTCTCGCATTGAACATTATTTGCCATCACTCGAACGTTGTACTCATTCTCGCTCTCGTTGTCTTTCTTTTATGTCACTCATTCTCGTTCCGTACAAACACTGTGTTAGACATTGCATTGTGGTTTATCCGCTAAAAATACTGACAAAGAAAAGACCTCAATCAGATCTACACTTACTTTCAACATCAACATTTCTCAATAAACCTTTTAAATAAATTAATTAAAGAAAATTATTATGGTTTATGTCTAACAAACATAATTTCTTGTCTTCATTGGCTTCCTCGTTTTCTCATTTGTTCAAACTTACTTTCCTTTAAAACTTTTTCTCCTTTCAACTGTTCTTCACGTATAACCAACGCCCGAGCATCAACAAATCCACATTCAAAAAATAGGTACGTTCAAATACATGTTTTATATTTCTGGAAGACATTTTTCTACATTTTAAGCATTGAACAAACGTCTTATGTTTCAGGGTTTTGAAACCTTTCTTCCTACTTTCTTCTATGGTATAAACGTGTTATGTTTTGAAAGTTTATTTTAGTTTTAGAACGTTGGTTACTATGGCATTGGAGCGATACAAGTTAAACTGGAGCGAGAGTATTATAGCGAGAGCGATCATGAATGCGCGAGAGCAAGAGCGAGACTTGGTTTTAATTACAGTTGTTACCTCTACTTATTAGTTATTACATTTTTTTTTTCGGGATGGAAAAGAAATCATTATTCATTCGATACGGTGGCAGTTGGAATGAGACTGATGACTGTTATATTGGAGGTTTGCTAACAGAGGTAGTCGTGCTAAGCACTGTCAGATACGATGAGTTGAAATGTCTGATATATGAAGTTACAAACATTAGTCAAGTGATGTTTGACATTATATTGAGGGTGAAGGTGCAGTTGGAAGAGCAATCCCCTCCGATGTACATAAGGAATGATCGTAATGTTGAATTTATCCTCTTTCAAGAAAATGTTTCGAAGTTGCAAGTATTTATAACAACCGTACAAAAGAATGGTGGGAACATGCAGCTGGATGAGGATGTGCAGCAAGTTTATGATGACAATTCTCATGCGATAATTGAGAACGAGAGTATGGATGTGGAAAATTTAGAATCAATGGGCGGGTATACAGAGGAGGCAGATATACCATTGTATGAGATGGGGTGTCCCTAAGAACCGACATCAATAACCCATGGGAGTCATATTATACTCATCATAATTTTCAAGATCATCACATGGACCGAAATGAAGCATGAGACTTACATAGAGCAATGCATGCCAGTCGAAACGAATGAGTCCAAAGTCAATGTCCAGTTGTTGTGAATGAGATAAGGCACACTCCAACTCCAATGGCACATGATTGTGCCCATTCTCAAGTTAGACCACGTGAGCATTTCTTTGACCAGTCCATCTTCGTCTGGCTCTACTCCTAGTGTTGATATTGAGGTTGGTGAGTTGTTTGTTTGTAAGAATGACTTGAAGAACAGACTGTCGCTGTTGGCCATGAGCAAGAATTTTGAGTTTAGAGTAAAGAAGTCCAAAAAGGATTTGTACACTGTGGGATGCATCGATAAGGCTTGTACATGGAGGCTCCGAGCGGTGAAGATGGATGGAATTGAAATGTTTAAGATAATTAAGTATGTGAGCGTACACACATGCTCCATTGAACTGTTAAATCACAACCATCGGCAAACGAGTGCTAAAGTGATCGGACACATAATTAAACATAAGTTTGAGGGAGTTGGTCGTGTGTATAAGCCAAATCACATCATTGAGGATGTCAGGCAAGAGTATAGAGTGAATATAAGTTACGACAAAGCATGGCGTGCTTAGGGAAATGACACATGCATTTGTTAGGGAGACTCCATAAGACTCGTACACCACGATTCATGTATGGAGAAGCACTGAAAATTGTTAACCTAGGCATTAAGTTTGAAGTAGAACTTGAAAACTACCTCTATTTCAAATATGCATTCATGGCATTGAGTTCTTGCATCAAAGGTTATGCGTGCATGCCAGATATCATCGTTGTTGATGGGACCCATTTAAAGGGAAAGTACAAAGGATGCATGTTGGTTGGTGTAGGGAGGGATGAAAATAATCAACTTTATCCATTGGCATATGCGATCGGTCATGGACATGGTTCATGACGAAACTAAAGATAGCTATTGGAGACTCCCCGAACTTGGTTATTGTTTCAAACCGTCATGCCAGTATTGTGATTGTGTTCAAGCTGTATTCTCCACAACTTTTCATGGAGTGTACACCTACCATCCAAAGTCTAATGTGTTGAACAATTTCAAGGACAAGGCGACAACAGAATTGTTCAAAAATGCTGCTAAGGCGTTCCGCGAATCAAAATTCAAGATATATTGGGATCAACTTCTGCACTTGCGTGGAAGTGTTGTAGCCCGATATTTGGAAAGCGTTGGTATTGAACGGTGGGCACGATGTTTTCAGAGAAATAAACGTTATGACAATATGACTTCGAACAGTGCAGAGTGCTTCAATTCGTTGACTGCAGAAGCACGACTACTCTTCATCATTCCGTTGCTCGATTTTATAAGAGTGCATCTACACGGGTGGTTTTATGAAAGGCGAAACTATTGGTTTTCAAGCACTACATTGATGTCTGACTATACTGAGCAACGAATGGCCAAGAATAGCGATAAAGGTAGACGATACCGAGTCGACCCAATTGATTGTTACACATGTCATGTAAGAGATTGTTGGTTGGATGGTATTGTTAATCTTCAAAATCAACAATGCAAGTGCAAAGAATTTGACTCGTACGAAATACCATGTTCCCATTCTATTGTTGCTGCTAGGGAACGCAACATCACCCCATCTAGCCTATGTAATAAGTGTTATACCGTTGAAGCTCTTCAAGCAGTATATGCATAGCCTATATACCCAGTTGGGCATGTATCAGAATGGCCGAAACCACCTGGATATGTAGAGATGCAAATACTTCCACCGAAGAGAGTTACTAGATTTGAACGGAGAAAGATACAAAGAATCCCTTCTGCAGGCAAACACATTCGAACACGAAAATGTGGTAGGTGTGGTAATGTCAGACATAACTAGCAGTCATGCAATCAACCTCTGTCAACCACCATATTCAACCAACCAGATTAATAGATATGTTTCTATATGTATACTATATTTATGTATGTAATTGAACCAATTGGTATGATGTGTAATAGTACAAAAATATTTTTTTCTCTCTGTGAAATCGATTCTCACTCTTGTAGTCTCGTTCTCGTAGTCTCGCTTTCACGCTCGCTCTTGTTATCATTACCGTTCTCGTTATCGTTTATGTTACTATGTGCATAACAATTATATTATTATATTTAACATGGATCACATTATTGTTCTCACTCTCGTGCTATATCGTTCTCGCTCTCGTGCTCTATCGCTCTCGCTCTCGTAGTTGCTCACTCGCTCTCGCTTGCTATTCTCATACTCGCTCTCGTGTAAAGGCAGAAACAAATGAACTACAGCTCTCGTATCTGCGAAAACATTTTATTTATAGTGTTTTGTACAAAAATAAATGAACTACAGTTATGTACCAAAAAATGAAAAAACCGATCCCCCATCAAAATGCCATCAAAATGAATTTGTGTTAGACCACAGTTGACATGCATACTGTGTCTATAGTCTGTCATCCGCTTTTGTACAAGTCCGGACGTATCTGCGCCTGTCACTAAGTATTTGAATCATTTAGCACAGAAGATCCTATAGTCCAATGAATCATGTTGTATGTCGGGATTCTTTGCACGATAGACGGACCACTCGGATGTTTGCATACCTGGCTTGGAGCGAGGGACATCACAGAAGTATAGCATCGAGGTAGAGTGTGCGCGAGGAGCTCCAAGAACTTCTCGATGCTCCCCAAGTCGATGTACGAGGGGTATGAATCGTACACGAACAACTGTCCCCTATTCATGTCCATCGCCAGCAAGAACCAATGTTCATTCATGTTGACGAGGCAGTACACGAAGTCAACATTCTGTCAAGCAGGCTTATAGTCATCATGAACTCCTTTCATGTACTCGATATACGTATCCTCTGATCCCCATATCAACGCGGCTTTGAGCAGCTACTTTTTCTTAATCCTATTGTATATGCTCTCTTTGGTTCGCAAATTTAAATAGGCCTACGAAAGCCAACAAGTGCAAAAGCCAACGCAAAGTTAAATGTGAGTTAGTTCGCAAATTTAAATGAGTCTGCAAAAGACAATACATACCAAGATCCCCGTAGGCAATATAGTGAATCGATGTATGCACATATCCGGTCGAGCGGATAGCTTCCTCTTGACAAACATGAACAACGTGTTTATAGTCTGAATGAACGAAGTCATTAGTCACTGCATGTGAAACTAGACGTAAATAAATACTAAACCAACCAACTAAGGAAGAAAATGTACTTACATCGCACTCGACCCAATAGCTTGGTGTTAATAAGTCTCTAAAGAATTTCTTCCCCATTCCTGTCATCGTGGTACCGATGTCAGGTCGAACATTCCCCGTCTGTGCTCGGATCTTGGATCCACCGCATCTTTTGTTTTTTTTTTTGCTTTCTGTGGGTTCCCTTAGTGCTTGAGTCTGTTGCTTCGTTGAACTCAGATTTTATTTGTAGTTTGGCGGATGATGAGTAGTTTTCTATTAAATATAGAAGTGTTTATGTCTTTTCTAAGTCATGTAAAGTTTTTGGTTTTCTTAAGGTTATGTCGTTATGCTACCAAAATTTCAGGCATGAGTGGCTGGACTCAGTTGAGATTAGTATGTAGCCTATATGGGCTTTAGGGTAGTTTCAATAAGCTTGAATCTAATAAAGTTAGAGGAAAGCTGTGTTCATAAAAGCAATGAAGGAATAAGCTTAGAAATAAGTTTAACCTTGACCCTAGACATAGGGCAAAACTCCAAAACCACTGGTATTGCATTCCGATTTATCTAAGTTCGATTTTCCATAGAGATATAGGTTAAATCACTTAGTGTCCTAAAGATTTTGAATGCAAGGTCAAATAGGAGTGAAATTCGGTTTACAGCTTTTATTTATTAAGTTTACGATTGCAAGTACAATTAGGCCGCAATTCTTACCAAAGGAGCAGGATCAAGCTTGAGTCCTTTCATTCTCCTTATTGATTTTCCCTAATTTACTTTTGAGCAAAGAACCCTCTCATTCTTTTTAAAAATTGGTTACCAAAGTTGCATTTTGAACATCGTCTTGTTAATCCTTAAATTTTGTTAAATTTGTTCCTTTGGGACATGACACTCCAAAATATTTCGTATTACTACTTGCATTGATAATGTAAAATTGCACTAGACTAGAGCTTCTTTTAAAACCAAAATCTTTTATCTAAGCCCACACGTTTTAATCGGTCACTCATGAGATAGCTAGGAAAGGTATAGTTGATCAGGTGTCTATTTTATGGTTATCTTCATTTCTTTGGTAGATTATTAACATTTTGGAGAGTGAGTTTCTTGTTCGGGATAATGTTGTGGTAGCCAATTTGACTATGATTTAATTAATATATTTCCTTTTCTAAAAAAAAGTTCATATTATCAATTTTTATCATGTTTAAAAAAAAACATATTTCAAGCTAACCTCAACATAGCATAATTGGTTAGGAATTATACAATTATAAAGCAAATATTCAAACTCTCGTCTCTAAATTGTTAAATTCAAAAGAAAATAAAAAAGGTTGTCACTTATCTTAAATAACCACTTTTTGAGATGCCATTTAAAAAATAGTCACACTTTTAAGAAAATTATATAAATAATCATTTTATACATTTAAAGAAACTAGAGGTCATGAGATAATATACCGATCACTAATTAGATGATCAACAATTGCTATTTTTCTTTATGTATTAATTTTCTTATAAGATAATATTGATTTTTTAAACCTGTAAATATGGAAGATTCGACCTTCTGATATTTTGGTGAAAAACATATGTCTTATCTAGTTGAGCTATATTCAGGTTAATTTTTTGTTTGTTTGTTAAAAGACCCATAGATGCACTTGTGTTCAAGTAAGAAAGCTGAGTTTAGGTTAAAATAAATGTTCTCTAACTCTAGGATAGGAAGATTTTTATTTAAAATTACATGTATAATCTTTAATATTTTTCTGTTTCAAACTACTTACATGTATAATTTTTAATATTTTTCTGTTTCAAACTACTACATTTCTTTAACAATCATGCTGTCACAGTCATGTCCCAAAGTTAGTGAAATGAGGACCCCCAATGATTATCCTCAAACAAGAAGTTTTGGACCTTTGGTGCTTTCCATAAAAACAAATCAAGAAATTTTTGAAACGTGGTTTTGAAAAATAGTTTTTGTTTTTGTTTTGCAAATAATTTTTTGAAAATCATGTTCGAACTACTTTTAAAATTTAATATTCTTGTAAATACTAAAATCACTATTTCCACAACTTCAAAATTTTAAAAAGAATGTGTAAGATATTCTGTTACACTTTATTGATATTCAAAGGATGAACACAACCTGCAGGCAATTAAACTTCAAAATTTTAAAAAGAATGTGTAAGGTATTCTGTTACACTTTATTGATATTCGAAGGATGAACACAACCCTCAGGCAATTAAACTTCAAAATTTTAAAAAGAATGTGTAAGGTATTCTGTTACACTTCATTGATATTCAAAGGATGAACACAACCCTTAGGCAATTAAACTTCAAAATTTTAAAAAAAATGTGTAAGGTATTTTGTTACACTTTATTGATATTCAAAGGATGAACACAACCCTTAGGCAATTAAACTTCAAAATTTTAATAAGAATGTGTAAGGTATTCTGTTACACTTTTTTGATATTCAAAGGATGAACACAACCCTCAGGCAATTAAACTTCAAAATTTTAAAAAGAATGTGTAAGGTATTCTATTACACTTCATTGATATTCAAAGGATGAACACAACCCTTAGGCAATTAAACTTCAAAATTTTAAAAAAAATGTGTAAGGTATTTTGTTACACTTTATTGATATTCAAAGGATGAACACAACCCTTAGGCAATTAAACTTCAAAATTTTAATAAGAATGTGTAAGGTATTCTGTTACACTTTTTTGATATTCAAAGGATGAACACAACCCTCAGGCAATTACAAGCAACAAACCCAAAAACAGAGAAAGAACCTCTCTCCCTCTCCTAAGCCAAAGCCTACTCTCTTCTCAAAGCATGCATAATCACACCAAACCAAATAGCCAATACTAATACTCTCCTTCACAGTAGTCCTCCCCTTACTCAATTCCCTTGTAACTAACTTCATGGCTTTTTTACTATTTTACCCTTCCTCTAATAGACTTTCGTAATAGGAGGCCTAACAGAATATACCATTTTGTTTCTAGGTTTTTTTTTAAAAAGTTCAACAACATTTGGGGGTGGGGGATTCGAACCTCTGACCTTTTAGTTGATGGTACATGCCAAGTACTGCTGAACTATGCTCACTCTGGCAATTATAAGTTCATTCTTTGTACTTTTAAGTTTGTACTAAAAAAGCATGTTAAACTTAAAAAAGTGTCTAATAGGTCTTCAAACTTTCAAGTCTGTGTCTAATAGGTCTCTGAACTTTAAAAATATCTAATAAGTCCCTAAACTTTAAATTTTGTGCCTAATAGGTCCTTGACATGTACGAAGTTTTTTTTAAATTAATTGGTTTATTAGATTTAATATTGGACTTTACTTGTAATAGAACCCTAGGCCCCGCTTGATAACCATTTGGTTTTTTATTTTTGGTTTTTGAAAATTAAGCCTATAAATACTACTTCTACCTATGGGTTTTCTTGGTTTGTTATCTACTTTTTACCTATGTTTTCAAAAAGCAACCCAAGTTTTAAAAACTAAAAAAAGTAGTTTTCAAAAACTTGTTTTTATTTTTGGAATTTGGCTAAGAATTCAAATGTTTTCTTAAGAAAGATGAAAGTTCATTGTAGAGAATTATAGAGAAATGATGAGAGAACAAGTACAATTTTTAAAAATCAAAAACCAAAAACCAAAAATAAAAAACCAAATGGTTATCAAACAGGGCTTAAACTTTCAATTTTTTTCTAGTAGTTCCATGAATTTTAAAAATAAATGTCAAATATGTCAAGGATCTGTTAGATACAAAATTGAAAATTCAAAAACCTATTTGACACAAAATTGAAAGTTTAAGGACTTACTATACATTTTTTAAAGTTCAAGAACCTATTGGACACAAAATTGAAAGTTTAGAGACATATTAGACACTCTTTAAAGTTCAGGAACCAATAAAGACAAACTTGAAAGTTTAGACACTAAACTTGTAATTTAATAGTAAAAAAAACATAAGACCATTTTGAAAAGGTTCAATTATACAAAATACCTTGAACTTTAGGGTAGGTTTCAATTATACCCCTAAAGTTTGAAAAGTCTCATTTTAACCCTTGAACTTTGAAATTGTTAAAAAAAACACAGCTAAATTATAAAAAATACACCTAAATTTTTCTATTTGTTTAAAAAATGCCCTTATTCTTTTAACATTTACAATATTAATCTAGATCTTTCATAAAGGCTTCAAAAGTACCATTGGAGTAGAAATCTGTTACAATGTTAGATGGGAAGTCGATGTGAACGACGTGACAGTGACTGTGATGCTTGCCTGGATTAAGTCCAAAAGAACGGCATTCTACCATGTCAACCTTTCGTCCAATATTCTAACAAATTTCTAACAGATTTCTACTTCAAAGACCGTTTTGAAACATTTATGAAAGGTCAAGGGTAATATTGCAACTTTGAAAGAATAATGGTATTTTTTAAACAAATGGCAAAGTTCAGGAATATTTTTTGTAATTTAGCCAAAATACACTTGGAAATTTTTTCCATTCAAATTATAAATAGAAATTGACATGACAACTAAGGGTCTGTTTGGTTTGACTTTTCAAGTGTTTGATTTTGAAAAAAAAAGTCATTTTAATAAAATTTGTAGTGTTTGCCAATCACTCAAAATGACTTTTTAAAAAATGAGTTTGAGAAGTAAGTTATCTTGACTTAAGCACTTGAAACCAAATTTTAGAAAAATGGTTTTTAGGTATTCAACTTGGAATCTCTCTCAGATTTTCATGATATATAAAAATGATCAAAATATCCTCATACTACACCTTCACTTCCACCATGGCCACTTCCGAAGACCACCGTCTACCATCGCTCACTCCTGACGACACTTCGATGACCACCACCTACCACCTGTAACCACTCCGGCGACCACCGACCACTGCCAATGATACTCCGGCGACTACTCATCTCCAACTGCCACTCCGGTGACCCCTCCCCCCATTTCGTTGGCTGGCCATATAGTGTTTTAAATACATATTTGAATTTATTAGTTTATAATGTTTAATAATCGTTCTTTATAGTAATTTGACATTAGTATAAGCATTTTGAGTGGAGAACAAACTAAACAAACTTGTATATAAAAACACTTTTAAAAAAATGTAACCAAGCATATGAGTGTTTTAATTTTAAACGGTTTTTATAAAAAGATGTTTAAAAAAATGTACTTTTGAAAAACACATAAATTAAAAGGCAATCCAAATGGGCCCTAATATTGTTTAAAAATTAGAAGACATACACGACATCATTTACAACATCGTTCATGTAAACAGGCGTGATAGCTAATGTATAGAAATTAATTTTATGGATGATATTATAAATGATGTTGCCAAGTGAGCATAACTCATCTTTAATTGACATGTACTCTTGTCCTTGAGGTCAGAGGTTCAAATACTCCATAACCCACATTTGTTATACTAAATATATATATATATATATATATATATATATATATATATATATATATATATATATATATATATATATATATATATATATATATATATAAATGATGTCAACGATATCTTTTTAGTTGAAATGTATGATAAAAATGATCTTAATCTTATAGATAGTTGAAATTAAAGTTATAAATGATGTTATGTAAGCCTTCTAATTTTTACAAATTAGACATTTTATCAATTTTTGTCCATCATTTTAATGCAAAAACTCTCTAAGGACCTTTTTTTTTTTTTTTTTTTACAATTTGAAAGTTAAAGGGTTAAAATGAAAATTTTCAAAGTGTAGAGGCATAATTGAAACATACCTAAAGGTTAGGGATATTTTGTATAATTTAACCATTTTTAAAACTATATTTAAAAAAAAAAAAACCATAGAATTACCAAAAAACAATCAATTCTCAACAACCTTACAAAATTATGTGTTTTTTTTTGCATATAATATAACACAGAGAAAATGATGGAAGAGAGAATCCAAAATAGACCAAACAACTGAATGCCTTCGAATGGATTCCTTGTTTTCATGCGAGACAAACATAACCTTGTAAGGAGATGAGAGAGGGTACAAATCATTTTTTTATTTTGAATTTAAAGGTTCATTTTGAGCCACATTAACAATCTATCTCCTCTAATTGAAGAAGCTCCATGACCCTTTTTTTTTCTTCTTCCTTCTATATATATTATCTTGGCTCCCTAAAATTATTAGGTTTTGTTGGATAATATTTTTTTTAGAATTTGTTAGAATAAAAAGTTATTTTAGTCATTTTGAATAATTTTTTAATCTGTTATTTAACAACTTGACATCGACCCATCTTACCCGATTATTATATTTCTATATGGACACATGTTTGAAGTCATATATCGCATTTAACAAAGAGTGTTTGAAGTTATATATACATATATAGTAGGTTAGGACCTGGGATTTTAAATAGCGTATTGGTTCAATTATTTGTTTGGTCTATAAATTTTGAGATATGTGTTTATTTAGTTTCTATACTTTAAAAATATTCAATAGATTCTTAAACTTGTAAAGATGCCTATTTAGGTCTATACTAAAAAAATTATAATAAGTTCGTGAATCTTCAATTTTACATCTCATAGATCTCTACACAATCAACTCCGTCAGTTTAACATTTACACCACTAAATACCGTTAAATTACTGGAGTTAACGACTAAGATCTTTTTTTTTTTTTTTTTGAATTCAACGACTAAGATCTATGAAACATAAAATAGAAAGTTTAGGGACATATTAAATTTTTTTTAAAGTATGTAACCCAAATAGATGTAATGTAACTTTAAAAGTCATATACATATTAGAAACTTTTAAAGTATTTAGAAACTTTTAAAGTATAAAGACTAAATAAACACAACTCTCAAAGTCTAAGAATGTAATTTAACTAATTATTTTTTATGCAAAGTTTAGAAACTAAAATAGAACAACTGAGAGTTAATGACCTAAAATAAAATATCTAAAAGTTTGTGTACTAAAACAATATAAGTACGAAATTTCAAAGACAAAAATTAGGATTTAAATCCAATTTTTATTTTAGTTGAGTTTACAATAAAGTAAAATACAACTAGATAGACTAACAAATATATTCCATCAACGTTTTATTCATGGTATTAACGATCGGAACTGAAAGATAATTCAAAATATAAGATGAAATAAAACTATTTAAAAATTCATGAATTAAAATTGACACAATAAACTAAATTTATATGAAAAAAAGAAAAAAAGATTAAATTTATAATTTAACCTCAAAATATAGTGACCACATAAATGTCAAGTCAACATTAGTAATTACATCAATTTTTCATTACATTTAAGATCATTTATTAATAATAGGGACCATTGAAAAATTGTCAAGAAACCAATAAAGTAAAATATAAAGACAAAAAGGAGAAATTTAAAGATACGAAAACAAAACAGGTAGAGACACAAAAGTATAGAAAGAAAGGGGTTCTATAATCTAACAAAAAATTTGCTTTAAAAGTTAGTGTTATTTCTCTCAACAAAAACATACACATAAATACCTAAAAAGCCATTATCAAAATCCATTGAGCAATATGTAGAAACAAAGTGTGGCTTTCTCAAGCAAAATTTGACTAGCCCACTTTTGGCACTAAGAAATATTTTATCCCAAAATTGGGCTGTCATAGAAGAAGGTGACAGAGGAGGGGAGGTTAAAATATAAGAAAAGGACATGGTTTCACATTTCCCCAAATCAAAATGAAGGATTTGTTTGTCTCTAGACAGATTGTTTCTATGTTTGGAAGGTAAGTAAAAAATTTTATTGATAATGATGCACAAATTTCTTGGTTGTAGACTTGTAGTTTATTTTCTCAAAAGTCAACCAAAATTGCCTTATTCTTTTGATCAAACCATTCTTCTAATTTTAATTTGTTTTTATAACTCAATTATATGTTCATGACAGAAAGGTTGCCATTTTAAGTTTAAATAATACTTGGATCTGAATTCTCTATAGAAAAATATTTAAATACATCAAGATTTTCCTATTCTACTATAGATTGTTTAGGGAAAAAAAAAATCAAAGGTTAAATTACTATTTTGATAATAGTTTGTTATTATCTTTAACGTTTTGTTTAAAGCTTACCATATATCTTTGTCATCACGAAAATTAATGAAAATCTAAAGTGACAAGTAATTTGCACATGCGATTAATAAATTTCATGATATGGTATTTTTATTGTAACAACATGGGTCTGACAAGTTATGACAAGTTACATATTAATTTGAATTACATTTTAAAGATAAAGCTTATCATATTTTTGAGATACAACTAATAACATTCCTTAAATTCTTTTTGACCCTTATAGAAGAAGTGCACTTTTTTTTTTCTTGAAATGAAAATGCTTCATTAAAATAACATCCTAATTAAGATCGTTTCAAAATCATCACAGCCTAATTAAGATCTCCATTAATGAGCTAAAACATTTGAAGGGAATCAAATTCGACCCTCAATCAGCCAACCTCCCTTGATGAACAAATATAGAGTCACACCCATAAGCCATTTAAAAAAAATGTTATGTCACATTTAATCACTTTAATTAAAAGGAGGGAGATAGATAACCCAACTTTTAAAAATACACACAACCTCAATTAAAATCAAGACTAAAGTACCCCCAACAAAATAAATAAATAAATAAATAGGGTAAAAATCAATTTATACTCATAAACTTTGAGGTTGTATCAATAAAAACCCTAAACTAATAATTGTATCAATTTTAATCCTGAACTTTCATAAGTGTATCAAGTTATACCATCTGTCAGATTTCATTTGAAAAACGTTAGCTCACACATGTTGAAACTTATAATTCTATTAATTAAACTCCTAAACTGTCATAAATGAATCAAATTAGGCCCTCAATTTGAAAATCATCTCATGCATCAATTCTCACACGTGTGTAGACTTCTTTAAAAATCTAAACCCTCATTTTGAAAATTGTTTATTATTTGAAACAAATGGTATAAATTGATTCACTTATGAAAATTTAAGAGTTTAATTGATATAATTATAAGTTTGCACACGTGAAAGCTAACGATTTTCAAATGGAATCCAAATAAAAGTGTAAATTTATATACTTATGAAAGTTCATGATTTTAATTGATATAATTATTAGTTTGAAATTTTTATTGATACACCTCAAAGTTTAGGGGTATAAATTGAATTTTGCCCAAATAAATAAATAAATACAATTCAAATCAAACGGTCTAATTAACCAAGATTTTTTTGTGCTGTTGTTTGATTTTCTTTTAATTTATTTCTATCATTGATCTATTTGTTGTTATCTGTCATTCTGGCACCATTTATTTCTCTCCCTCTTCTTCAACCTAAATATTTTAATTCCTTCTTCTTCTTCTCCAAATGGGACTTTCAACCTTCTAAGCTTCATCCATGGCCATTCTCCCAAACCCCATTTCTCCGACACCTCCGCCGCCGCCGGAGACCCAATCGGAGGGGGGTTTCAATTTAGACAACGAAGTCAGTCCCACAATTCTCTTAGCCATAATCATCCTCGCCATAATCTTCTTCTTCTCCGGCCTCCTCCACCTCCTTCTCCGATTCTTCCTCAAGCCCCATATCAGAACAGACACCGAAGATTCCGCCGGTGGCGCGGCCGTCGACGGCGGAGCCTCCGCCTTCCAGGGCCAGCTCCGGCAGCTCTTCCACCTCCACGACGCCGGCGTCGACCAATCCTTCATCGACACCCTCCCTGTTTTTCTCTACAAAGCCATCATCGGCCTGAAATTGGACCCATTCGATTGCTCTGTTTGTCTCTGTGAATTTCAGCCCAACGATAAACTCCGATTGTTGACCAAATGCAGCCATGCTTTTCATATGGAGTGTATCGACACTTGGCTTTTGACCCATTCGACTTGTCCCCTCTGCCGTGCCAGCTTGATTTCAGATTTCGCCGCCATTAATGGCGGATTCTCGTCCCCAATTGTTGGGGTTCTTGAATCTGCAAGTAATAGCTCCAGAGAAATTCGGGAAATTCACACCGGTTCCTTTCTCGGTTTTCTTGAGGATGTGTCCGATTTTGCTGAATTGAAACCAGATGAACCGCCGCCGCCGCCGGAGACGGTGGTGCCGATCAAATTGGGAAAGTTTAAAAGCTTGGAGAGTAATGGAGAAGGGAGTAGCAATGATAATGCCAATGTGGGTTCGAGGAGGTGTTTTTCAATGGGGTCATTTGGGTATGTAATGGACGAGAATTCGTCTCTGCAAGTTCCGATCAGGACGCCGGCGGTGAGGAAACCTGCGAGGAAGAAGAGGAATCTGCCATTGACGCCGGGGAACCGAGCGGCGATGTCTGAGTGCGATTGCGAATCGAGACGAGAGTTTAATTTCACGGAATCGAATCGGAGAGTTGAGAGTTTCCGCCATGGAAGCTCGAAGGAGAGCTTCTTTGAGGAGAAGGTGGCCGGTGCCGGAGGGCCGGTGACGGAGTTGGCTAGAAGGGCGTTTTCGTTTCATTTTCCGGCGAATCGGAACCGACCCAGATCGGAAAATGGAATGGGGGTGATGGATGAAGAGAATCAGAGGAGGAACAGTTTGGAATTTGTTGAGAATCGGCCGTCGTTTGTGAGGAGGACGTTGCAGTGGTTGATGGGGAGGAACACGAACAACAGTAGGATTGTTCATTCATCTTTTACACCCAACGATGATCATTCTGATTCTTGATTTTTTGTTCTCTGTGATTAATTTTCCAATTCTGTTTGTTGGGTTTAGCTTTCTCATTTTTTGAGGTTTTTGTTATTTTGTTTTTAGATTTTTTTTTAGTTCAACACATTTGGGGGACTGGAATTCCAACCTTGAGGGAAAAAAATAGTTCGTTAACCGCTAAACTATCTTTTCGAGGGAAGGTCAGGATGAAGATATGTGCACAATTTTTTTAGTACAACAATGGCAGAAATAGAGTATCGAACCATCTATCTTTAAGATAATAATGAATATTTATTAAGTAAGCTATATTCAAATTGACTATAGAAAATGAATTCTTGAGTATCCAAAGAATAAAAATATCAAAAAAAATAAAAATTGGCGATTTAGATGCCAAATTCCCTGTGTGTTGAGGCAAAGATTTTGGGGATATTTGGTTAATTCCTTGCTGGGAGTGGTGGTCTTCATAAATCAAATTTGGATTTTTTTTTTGGATAAAAAATCAAATTTGGATTTCGAAAGTTTTTTTTTTTGGTCGTTTTTAAAATTCTATTTGCAAATTGAAAGCGATAATTTTGGCAGCTACCTTATAGTGATTGGTTTATAATATATTGAATAAGAAAGAATGAGATTATTTTATTTTATTTTATCATATACTTAGGCTTTAAACTCTTAATTTCATTTAATTGAACTCAAAATTTAAATAAATTTCCATCTTTTTTAAGATGTGTGGCTGAGCTATGAGCATTTTTGTTTTAGGCATGCTACTTTTGTGGATATTTGTTGGATGTTTTTTTAGCGAGGTTTAGGCATTCTGTGATTAAGTTTGAATGTTTTTCATAGTCGTGTTTAAGCTTCTTTTTTTTTCTCGATTTTGTGATTAAGTTCGAATATTTTTTTAGTCGGACTTGAGTACTTTTGTGACTTGATTTTGAATTTTTCGTTAATTTATTTTTGAGTAATTAATTAGTCAGTTCTTGAATAATTTTCCTATAATTTAGTTCTAAGAAGTTATGAATTTCACCATTTATTTAAGTTCGGGGTTTAATTTGATGAAATTGACAATTCAAGATTAAAATTTAATCATAGAGCCAAATATTAGAATAAAAATATTTCTTTTTAAAAGTATTCTTGTTAATATTTTAATCTAATAAAAATGAGCATTTTTTTTTCTTTTTTTTTTTAATGCAGAAGTAGGTGAAGAATCAAAGAAAATTGGATGGTATATATTTTCCATTTCTGAAGAAATTAAGATACCCCAAATTGTTGGGAATATTTTAGTTCATAATACTTTCTTTTTGTATGTCAATATTTTGACTTGAGGATATAGATGGTCCATTGGAATAAAAAAAAAAACAGCAATAATATAATAGAAAGGGTAGCTGTGCATTCAATTTTTCTCAGGCATTAATGTGGTGAGGTTTAAAGTGACCATTGGAAAGTAGTTGGAACGGGCAATTTCAGGTTTTATTAATCCCACCAAACTTTCTACGACACAATAAATAAACAAAAACTCTATACCAAATCTTAGGCAATGTTCGAAATGTCGATATCGATAGAAATGTCGAGGTCCAGATTTTATGGACATGTCGATGTAAATAGAAATGTCAATAGAAATTTCGAAAACTTTTTATGGAAATCGTAGAAATTGATGGAAATTGTTTGAATTAGTGAATGAAACTTTAATTGTGGCTCAATTAGACTATAATTGACAATTTTTAATCACCATATCTAAAAATTTAAACAATATGTAGATGTAAATGTCCATAAAAATGTCGATGCGCACAATAATTTGGAAAAACAAAGATAGATATAAAAAAACTTAATACAACACTTTGTAGATGCATGCACAATTTTCACGATACTGTATTAAACTTTTAAAAAATAACTATATAATTATAAAAGTATATATTGAGAGGTTGGAATGGAATAATGGAAAGAGAAATAGATGGGAGACTAAGAGATAGAGATAAAGAAAATTTATTAGAATTACCAAGATTTCCCAAGATTTTCTCGACATTTTCTTGATATTTCTCGATATCTCGACATTTCCTCGACATTTTGAGAAAACGATATTTTACCCCTCATCATTTCGAACGACATTTTGAGATGTCGTTCGACATTTTAAACTATGATCTTAGGCCACAATTGTCAGGTAACTTAGCTAAAGTAATTAAATGTTGCTTTGTATTTTATTATTATTATTTTTTAATTAGAGATTTGAATCTTCCCACTCATTTGTGATGTAATAATCTAATTTAAGCAAAAATTATCATATATGTTTATACTATAAAAATTCATAGTTTTCGAAATTATTATATATTTGAATACATAATTGATAGTACATTATATTCGAACTTAGTGTTCTTCTCACTCATTTGTATATAAAGTTTATAATAGTACATCATATTATTTTACCAATTTGATTTTTTTTAAGTATAACTTTTGAAGTTAATAATATAAATAAAAGATTAACTGTATACAAATCTATCCACTTAAATTTTTGTTTTTAATAATGATTTAACATAATATTACCGTAGAAGATCTTGTTACTCTTGTAACTGTAATTTAGGGTAGAAATTTTATGTAGTATATAAAGCATGGTTTTTTTTTTTTTTTTTTTTAAATTTCACATTCTTTTTTATGTGCATCCAAATATAAGCATCCCAATTTTAAAACTTTTAATCCAATGGTTATACATTGTTTGAGCTTTCTAGAACCCATATATATAACAATGAACCCTTTTAATATCTATTATTATCTCAAATATATTTTTTCAATATGGATGTGACCATCCATTCAAAAAATATATGAATGTGACCAAAGTTCCACATAAGCTAGTTAAGAGTAAAATCATGAGTATATAAATGAAAACAATTATCTCTATTAGCATTAGACAAGCAAAGGCCATAAAGGACTTATGCACAAAGTATATAATATCATATACCATTGTGGAAAACAAAGACACAAAGCCTTTCGAGAGGTTGTTTGTTTCTAACCCAACATATTAATGCACCTCAATGGACCAAAATTTCCGTTACTTTTATTAATTAAGTGATAAGATGTCTTTGACAATGAGGACAATAATGACTTATGGGTATAAAATTCAAAACTTTATAAAGGCTAATAATTGTTGATTAATTTACTGGTATACAAGGACGTACTATTGTGCATAAAATCAACTTTGAGATGTTGTAGGAAAAAGGTTCAAGGAGATGAATTATTTTCGCAAAAGTTACAAGGAGAATCACATCCTAACCATATAGTGAGACTTATAAATGCATGAACTTGAATGTTATGGTGATGTGCACATATAATGCAACTAAAAGGGAATGTAGTGGCAAATCCATAACTTTATTCCCAAAGGTACAAGTTCATAAGTTTAATCCTTGAACTTTTATATTTTTGTTTATATGGTCCATGAACTTTAAAAAGTGTTATAAATTTTCAATTTTGTATTTAATAGGTCTATGAAGTTTTAATTTTATATCTATTAACTCTATAACATATTCAAACTTTTGGGCAAAAATTAATTTATACTCCTAAACTTTGGGAGTTGTGTCAATAAAAATTCTAAACTAATAATTGTATCAATTTAAACTAATAAAAATCAAGTTTAGTTGCTCAATTTGAAAATCATTTATGCATAATTCTCACACATGTGTTGTAGACTTCTTCAAAAATTTAGACCCTCCATTTGAAAATTGTAAATTATTTTAAATTGAAGGTTTAAATTGATTTACTTATGAAAGTTTAGGAGTTTAATTGATATAAGTATAAGTTTTCACACATGTAAACTAACGTTTTTAAATGAAATTTGATAAATGGTGTAAATTGATACACTTATGCAAGTTCATGGTTCAAATTGATACAATTATTAGTTTATGATTTTTATTGATACAACTCCCAAAGTTTAGGGATATGGAATTAATTTTTGCCCCAAAATTTTTTAAAATTAAATGAAATTAGACATAAAATTTAATTACATCTAATAAATTCTCAACTTATTCGACATTTTTATATATATATATATAATTAGTTATAAAATTGAAAGTTTAAGGTTCAATTAAAAACAAAATTAAATTTTATGTCTAATAGAACCATTAATTTTGATTTGTTTTAATATATCCAAGACCTATTAAATTGTTTTAATTTTACCCTTTTCATTTTAAATATTTAGTTGATGAAATTTCTTCAATTAAAACAATTTAATTTTTAGAAGATGGACTACTCTTCTCTTTCACTCTGTTCTTAACGATGTTTGTTCTACCAAGAAAGACTAATGAGAATCCACATATCTAAGGCCCGTTTGATAATCATTTTGTTTTTTAAAATTAAATTTGTTTTCTCTCAATTCCTCTACAATGATTTTTATCTCTCTTAAGAAAACATTTAAATTCTTAGTCAAATTTCAAAAACGAAAACAAATTTTTGAAAACTATTTTTTTTTAGTTTTTAAAACTTGATTTGGTTTTTGAAAATATAGGTACAAAGTAGATAACAAAATAAGGAAAATCATAGGTAGAAGTAATATTTAAAGGCTTAATTTTCAAAAACCAAATAGTTATCAAATGGAGCCTAAACTTCCAACATTCACTCTCCTCATCTAATTTAAAAATGGGATATGAACATATTCACACAAAGAAAAGAAAAAAAACATATTCATTATCCAGGCTACAATCAATGTACTATTATTTAATGATTTTTCAAAACTTTCATTCCATTTGAGGTAAATCTTTCAACTTCCTATTTTTCAATGTTGTTCTAAACATATTTGTTCACACGAGATTTTGACAGGGAAATTTAACACGTGTAAATAACTTGTGTTGTATTGATTTCAGTATAGTGAGTACAATCTTTAGTATTTGATCCTCTTATTCTCTCTCCTACTTGTATGCTTTTACTCGAGGGCTGAATAGCTTGTTCTCGAAGTTGAAACTTCAATAGACTCTTAGAGTGTTCTTGATTTCTGTGACGTGTTCTTCGTTCAGATGGTGTTTGATCTTCAGGAGCTTCTGGAGTCTTCTGAGCTTTTGTTTTTGAATTCTCCCTGAGTTTCTTCAGTTCT
This sequence comes from Trichosanthes truncata, assembly GCA_033996785.1. Classification (NCBI taxonomy): domain Eukaryota; kingdom Viridiplantae; phylum Streptophyta; class Magnoliopsida; order Cucurbitales; family Cucurbitaceae; genus Trichosanthes; species Trichosanthes truncata. The sequence goes on along the minus strand of JAWPNB010000004.1, from coordinate 35,228,271 downwards.
GAATCCTTGAAATGAAGGAGGAATCTCTCTATTTATAGAGTTCTTCATGGGCCCCAGGTGGGCTTGGGCCTGTTGGACTGGACCCAATTGATTTTGGGCCAACCCATTTGGATTGGATATGGTTGACCTTGGGCCAGCCTTTTGGGCCTGGTTGACTTTTTGGCCTAGTAATTTGGACTGGGTCTGGTTGACTTTGGACTTAGCCATTTGGACTGGGGCTAGTTGACTTTGGGCCAGCTTCTTTGGATTGGGCTTAGTTGCCTTTGGGTCTAGCATCTGGACTGGGCCTTCAGTTTGGGCTTTTGTTTTCCAAATTTCAAAGAACCCAATAGTGTATTTGGACCTACCATAATTTAATATAGGAATCTTTACAAATTTAATTAATCCCTAATTAAATAAAATTTTGTCATCAATGTTGGGTAATGACGTGGAAATTTTGGGTTGATCGAAATTTCTATTCCAACAATTCACTTGCCCGGTATTGTATACATGGTATTAAATTTTCATTGACATATGTCGACATTTCCATCGATATTTTCACATGTCATAGGTTCGACATCGACATAAGGGAAGAATCGACATTTCCACTATACCGTACAAAATTGATGAAATATTAAAAAAAATAGTAAGAAAATGTAACTTAATGTGAATATAATATTATAACAAGTATTTTAACTCATTTAAAAAGTGTAAAATGTTTATTTATTAATTTAAAAAAATTGAATTTTTTGTTTTTAAAATTTTTTTAGAAATATCCATTGACATCGATATTTTATCAATATTTTTATCTACATTTTTATAAAATTGAGACTTTGACATTTTCGTCAATATCGACATTTTAAACTTTGGTTGTGTAGAAACATGAAGTTTCTTTTGTGAGAAGGTAGCATGACGGCGCCACCACTCCGTTTGTGAGCGAGCAATGAGCAAAGTATTGCATCCATGAGTGAGCCAGTGGCGGCTGCTTGGCTTATACTCTATGGAGAGAAAAAATAATAATAAAGTAAGAGAATTAGAGAAACAAAGGGACATAGATTTAGACTTTCAATTTATTTATTTCCTTAAATATGTATTTAGTATATAGAAAAACTACGATTTCAGAGCTCACTCTGACTCCAACGTGAATCCGCTCATGAAAGAGTAATTCAATATATGAAATTAATAAAATCAACTTTGTCATATTTAAAATTAATGATACCATGTATCATTCAAATTTCTAAATTTATGATAGCCATGTGTTAATCATAAAACATAATGAGACATAAAACATATAACATACTATAGATAGAGAGAGGTCCAATATGCATTTGAGTGAATAATGCTACACATTGGCAAATTGGGAGCTTGCTAAAAAACATAGATGCCATAATACACAAATATGAGCTCATCTAGATTTTCATTTCTTGCTCAATTTATCCCTTTTAAATTTCAAAGTTTCTCAATTCAATAAAAATAAATGAAAGTTCAGATTTATTATCTAAAATTTATCCTACATGACTTTGGTTTTTGGTTTAAAATAAAAAACTTCATACCAAGGAAGATGTTCTCTACTCATATATTATGAAATTTTTCCTTATTTAGTCGATGTAAGACTTTGGTCTAGCATTCCAAACATCTGTAGATGGACAAATCACTCGACTAAATATGTTTTTAAACTACAAAGACTAAATCATTTTATACTAAATATCAATATTTTGACGAGACTTTTCATTGCAAAGACTCAATCCTTACAAATTTTAAACTAGAATGATTAAGTTGCTAAATGCATAAAGTTTAAAAAATAAAACGTTACAAATTTTAAATTAGAGTGACTAAATTGTGTTACATACTAAAAATTTAGAGACTAAGTCATTATTTTGATGAAGATTGAAATACATAAAGACTAGCGGAGTGTAGGAATTAAACCCGACTGAATCATGCTGAACTTTTTTTTTAATTGTTTTTAAAAAAATTCATTGGTTTAGCCTTTTTTAAAAAAGTACCAATGATTTTTGGTTCAGTCTATGGTTTGACTTTCAAGAAAACTTAATAAACTGAATCGAACAGAAAATAGAGAATTTGTGATAAATTGGTCTTTTAAGAAAATTCTCTCTTACAGCCATGTATTTTTTTTTTCATTATATATAATTTAAAATGGATGAATTTCCTTGTATACGTTTTTACACTAATTAATTTCAATTAGTAATAAATGTTATAGATTTTTTTATTTCTCTCTCCCATTAGTAAGATTCCATAACAGTAATTAATTTCATTTTAATATTTGATATTAATAATTTATCTCATTACCCCACATATATTAATATTTTGTTTAATTAATTTAGATTTTGACATATATCAAATAAAGAAATTGTAGGATATAATGAATGTCATTAACATATTACATGCCAAAATATTTCCATAATTTTCTTTTACGTTTACTACTTTTTGTTTTATTTTAATTTTTTTTTCCGTTTACGGGGTACTTATTACTGGTGAGCGAAAGAAACCTTCGCCGATGAACAAGAGAAACCTTTGGTCTTCAAAAATACGATGAAAACTCTAACTTGTCTTCTTCAAATTTTTTTGGATACTAAGATGCGAACAAATCAGAGATTTCAAGCTAGTGGAGAGATTTTTGGAAGAGAATAAGATTTTTTACAGTTGTTTATGATGATTTGCCCATTTTTAGGAAATATTTCAAATGATGAATGGTAAGTGTTTTTTTCCTTTTTTGATTTTATTATTATATTTTTATTTCTATACAATGGATGATTTGTAAATAAGGGCATTCCAGTAAATGAGCTCTTTTATTAGAATTCATTTATTAAAACCAATGGATAGATTTGTAAATTTTTGATAAAATAGATAGATTTGGAAAATGGGTATCCATTAGGCCAATTCCTATAGTTTTCCCTTTAATTAATTTTCTAACCCTAAAACTCACCTCTTCTCTTTGTTCTACTTCTCCCCTTTCTCATACCCTCAAGCTTCTACCCTCAAGCTTCTACCATCTACCAAGTCCTGTTAGCATGATCTTAGCGATGCCACTAGTTCTCCTCATTGCTTCTCGTCTCATCATCAGTCGTGTCGAGGTTGCCACCACCTCTCACCTTCTTGTCCCTTCGTCAATAGCAGTCACTAGGTTTTCAGGTGACTCACTAAAATCGTGTCGATATCTTACTTTCTCTTCTCACTATTTGAAATCTTTGCAGTTCTTATCGTCATTCTCTGCCTATCGCCCTCATTCTCTGTGTATCGCTCACACGATGTCTAGCTCACAATCATTTGGGTAACAAAACAAAGCATAAAATTGGTTAAAAATCAAACTAACTAGATCAAAATCGAGATTGAAACCTAGAAAACCATTAGTTTTTTTGGTTTAGAACACTCTAGAACTGAAGAGTTTGTTGCGGCCATTGATTTCAGCTAAAAATAGACCGAATGAAATTGTGCACATCCTTATTAAAGAGTCGGGTGTTCAAATAACCCGATAACCCGAACAACCCAACCCAAACAATATGAGTTGTGTTAGAAATTTTTTTAGTTTGGGTTGGGTTGGGTTAGTTTTCTACATAACCGACTAACTCGAATTTTCGAGTTGATACAAAAAAATTCTTAACTGAACCCAATCCATGTACAGCCCCACGAAGGACAAAAGTGGTTCATTTTTAACGTTAAATATACTCAACACGTGTCCTCCCATATTTGAATATATTTCTAATCCCACCCCACCAATTCACTACAAATTTAACATCATTTTAGTAAAAATATTAGATTGAAGTGAAAGTGTATCCTAAATATCAAAAGTCCAAAATCAATGGCCCTACCTCCCACACCCTCCAAAAAAAAAACCCACGAGCCCATGGTTTCCAAATTCCAATTCCATACCCCTTTTCTCGATTCATACATCATTCAGCCATATCCCCAATTCCTATCTCTCTCTATACTTGCGCCCGTTTTCATTCTTCATCCCCTTTTAGTAGTAAGTACATTACATTTCCCCCAAATTTCCACTCACCACCCACCGCATTATGCCCCTACAAGATTCCGCCGCCGTGGCACCGCCACCGAAGCCAGAGACCAACGTCCTGTCTCTACTCCTCAAGGTCACCATCATGATCCTCTTAACCACTCTCTTCTTCGTCTTTCTCGGCCTCGCCACCGCCCTCCTCCTCATCCACCTTTGCGTCGCCAGCGCCCTCCACCGCCGCCGCCGCCGCCATCGCCGCCGTTTCCAATTCACCGATTCCTCATCTGGGTTCTCCTCTCGTGACCTCAAAAAGCTCCTCCAGTTCCGATTCTCCAATTGGGTCAATCCTCACTCCCAAATTGACTGCCCTATTTGCCTCGATGGCTTTAGAATGGGCCAGTGGTGTAGAAAACTTGGGTGCGGCCATGTTTATCACCGGAAGTGCATAGATTCGTGGTTGGTTAGGGTTTCTGCTTGCCCCCTTTGCCGGAGCTGCGTTCGATTGGATATGGAAGAAGATCAAATTGATTGTGTAAGTTCTTGGAACTATGAGATTTTGTATGCTCTGTAACTGTAACTCTACATTAGTTTCTTCTTCTTTTGGTTACTTTTCCCTTTTGAGATGTATATATAGTTGAAGCAAAGTTTGAAATGAAGGTTTCGTTTACTTATGTTTTGATATTGTGGTTCTGTTGGGCATCAAAAGGAAAAAAAATTGTGGTTCTGTTTTTCTGCTGTTATGATGCTTGTGCTTTTGGTTTTGATTTTTGTTCATTACTTTGAGTTCAACAACATTGGATTGGGTTGGGAGTTTGAACTTCTAATCTTCTGGTCAAGGATATAATGTGTTAACCGATCGAGCTATGCTCAAGATTGGCCCCTTTTCCCACCTTAACCAATCGAGCTATGATTGGCCCCTTTTCCCACCTTAACCAATCGAGCTATGGGAAATTTTAGGGCAGTTCATTCTCTTGAGTTCAATGTATGGGGGAGTTTTTGAAATTTAGAGACGGTTAAGGGGAAAAGGAGAAGAGGGGTTTCAAAGTTTAAGGATATGGAGAGGAAATAATGTTGTAGTGTTCATTGATTTGTGTTGAATTTCAGTTAGTTTTATGGATCATTAGAGGAAATAATGTTGTAGTGTTCAGTTAGTTTTTTGAAATTTCAGTTGTTGAAGGACCTTTGTTTCTTTTCTTTTGTTTTTTAGAGTTTTACGATATGTGAGACGGAAGATTCGAAGTTCTGACCGGTTAGTCGAGAGCATATGTTTAACTCGTTGAACAATGCTCAAGTTGGGTGGCATATGTCTGAAACAATTGAACTATGCTCAGGTTGCCTTTATTGAAGGACTTGTATGGATAATATCTTGGGAGTAAAATATCAAAGAAATGGAGTTGGTTTGATTTGAGCAAAACGTTGCTTCAAGGCTGAAAATTAGTCCCAAAACTAGTATGCGTGCAAAAGTGGTTTGTTGTGAGTATTTGACTTAGTATTGGTCTAAGTTTGATTATTGACTTGGCCTAATTATGATTATTCCCATTTATATAAAGTGTTGGACAACCGCAATATATTTATTATGTAAACAGTTGATTAAAGGATAAGGGTGGGTTTTGAATGCCTTGTGAAGAAAAAAAAAGTGTTTTTGAAGTGACAGTGTTTATCTTGCAAGCAATTTAAAAAGAATACTGCTTAAATGTTTCATTTAAAAGCAATATATTTTTTTTTGAGCACCTATTTTTAGAATTTCTCAAACTTCTTTTGATCATTAAAAATTTTAAAATGTGTTTGTGATTGGGTAGTACTCCTTGAAATTTTAATCAAACATTATCAATTTTTTAAAATAATCACGTTAAAAGACATGCCAAACACACACTAAATCTCTATGCAATTAACTTAGTTTTTGAGAAAGCATCTTAGGGGCCGTTTGGATTGGGGGTATGGGGATGGGAATAATGGTGGGAATCAGCAAGGGATGCAAAATCCCTTGTTTGGTACAAGGTTTTGAGGAATGGTCATGGGAATAAGTTATTCCCATGGATTTTGTATACCCATGAGTAAGGGCATTTGAAACCCTTGCAAAAGCATGGGTTTTCTTCGTGCTCTTCTTTTTTTTCTCTCTTATTTTTGTTAATATTCATATTTCTTTTAAATATATTTATTTATTCTAATAAAATTAATTAATTTTATTAAAATTAATTTTTATAATCAACCAGATTATATAAAAACTATTTTATGTATTGAATTAACCTAATTAATCATTCAATTATAATAAATTAATCATAATTAATTGATTGATTAAAATATACCCATCGAATTCTCATTTATAAAAAGGAAAAAAAATATAATTTTACACCTAAGTTTGTCAAGTTGTATAATTTTACACCTAAGTTTGTCAAGTTGTATCAATTTATGTATTAAACTTTTAATTTCATCAAATTGCACCCCAAACTTATATAAGTATTGTAATCTTAACTTTAAACTTAAAAAAGTGTTGCAATTTATATTCTCCAATAAGTAGTATAAAAAAATTTAACTTTTTATAATAATTTATTCAATTAAAATTATACCTTTATTATAATAAATTAATTTACATCTATTTGTTGAAGAGTCCATTAATTAATGCATCATAATTACATAAAATTTATAAAATTAATCTCATTAAAAAGGCATTTATTATTATAAAAATTAGCATTCTCATGTGTACAACCAAACACAGCAATCAATGATTCCCAGCAATCTTATTCCCAGGCATCTTATTTTCAGGCATTCATTATTCCCAAGCATACATGAAACCTTGAACCAAACGACCCCTTATAAATTGAGAACTCATATTTTGTTCACCTTTATGATCAAATTTCCTCAATACTTAAAAAAGATGGTTAAGTTGGTATATGACCCATTTTTAGTGTGCGTTGTACATGTCTTTTGAAAAAATATTTTTAAGTGAAGTATTTATTATATGACTGTTTTTTTAAAAGAAAAATTAGTTAAATATTTACTTTTAAGTTTATCTATTTTTAAATTTCTCAAGCTACTTTTGATTATAAAAAAATTATAAAAAAATGTTTTTATTTGGTAACACCACTCTAAAATTTTAAACCAAACACTATAAAATTTTCCTTTTAGTCATCTATAAGGGCCGTTTAGATAGAGGAAAATAAGGTTTCCTTCTCAAAAAAAAAAAATGGAGGAAAATAAGGGTGGAAATGGGTATGGGTTAGAAATCTCCTTGTTTGAAACAAGATTTGCAAGTTTGGGTATGGAAATAAACTATTTCCACTATGGAGGGTATTTCTATACCCTTCAAAAAGTGTGGTTTTCTTCATGCCCGTGCCCACACACTTTTTTTCTTTCCCTCTTTCTTCTTATTCTTCTTTATTAGTACTTAGTATACTATATTCATTTTCAATAATTATAATTAGTTATTTAATTAAAATTATTTATAATCAATTAATTTATTTCTACTTGTTGAAATTAATTTTGATTAATTTATTAAATAATGCATCAAAATAATATTTTTAAGATTAATTTCATAAAACATGTATAAACATCCATTATAAAATCAATTATGAAAACATTAATTCCTTAATTAATAATATATTTAATCAATTAATTACAAATATTATTAATTTATGGTAAGGATTTATTTTTAATCATTATAATTAATTATTCATGGAGTATTTATGATCCATTAACAATTAATTATTTTTTTAAGAAATTATATTCTTTTGGAAAAATTGCACAAACCACCCTGAAACATGGGGTTTGTAACAATTATACCCTGAACTTTTAATTTGATCCTTCCTAAGGTTTGATAAGTGTTGTAATCAACCTTTTAGATTAAATTTGAGTGACATAGGGGAAGGGCAAAATTGTCATTTGAAAAAAAAGAGTTTTGTCTCTTCCTCTTCTTCCTCTGTCTTCTTCTTCAACCTCCATTTCTCTCTCTCACTCCCTGCAAATTCAAACTCAAACCATTTTCATCTTGTTTCTTCTGCATCTCATTCAGTAACATTCCCAATAAATCACTTTCATATGAACTACTCCTTCCAATCTCCACACAGTCCTTTCTGCCCTGTATTATCTCCATTAACAATCTCTCCACTTTTCCCTTCAATGCCTTTATCTCTTTGTTATATTTACTTGAAAAAATCATCAACAGATCAAACCACCATACGCCATGCCTCACCCAAATGCAAACTTTTTCCTAAGCTAGATCAACAATTTCAAAAATGGTGACCTTCTGGTTTGCACTCACTACAACTTAAATAGCTCCTCTGTGCCTCGGACAACGACACACAATGATCGAGCTATACGAGCCATCACTGGTTCTGTTGAATTCATCCAATCAATTTCAAACTCGACAAAATTGACATTTATTAACTTATTTCACACATTAACATGAGTTCAGACTGTAAATGTGAAGTGGGAAAATGTTTAATTTCTGAAGTGATGTAGAAAATTATTCGCAGGGCAGCAAGACTACATTCGGAATTTCGAAGTGGCCACCATTCGCTCAAATTGCTACTTATACTAGTGAGTTATAAGGAATGAAGAGACTTTTAGGTGCTCATTAATACAATTTACTCACCTGAAGATAAATTATGACTGGATTTTGGCTTTGGCATTGCCACAAAATCGGAGAGGAAGAGAGAGAAAGGCGATGGCTGAAGGGAGTATCCAAGGGCGGGCTCGCGATGGGAGATGGAATCATCAGAAATTAGCGGTGACTCCGCCGGTGGGAACATTGCTCACCATCTTGCAGTGGGACTGTTGCTGAATGAGATGCAGAAGAAAAAATATGGGAATGATTTGAGTTTGAATTTGCAGGGAGTGAGAGAGAAATGGAGATTGAAGAAGAAGACAGAGGAAGAAGAGGGAAAGATAAAACTCTTTTTTTCTAAATGACAATTTTGCCCTTCTCCTATATCACTTAAATTTAACCCACTTATCAAACTTTAGGGAGGCAATTAATCAAACTAAAAGTTTAGGGGTGTAATTGTTACAAATCTCATAGTTTAGGGGTGGTTTGTGCAATTTTTCCTTTTTTTTTAGAATTAATTTTTATTGTTTTATTAATAATATATCATAATTATATAAGATTTATATGATCAATCTCATAAAATAAATTTGTACATTATTTGTGGAGCGCAATTGTCTACTTGAATATTGTTTCATGGTTGAGATATTCTTACCTCTCATAAAACAAACTTGCAAAATATTGATGTGTCATATTTATTATCTACTTCATCTATTACTTATAATTAATTAAATTATATTGTTCTTATATTTATTGAATTATAATTATTTATTGGAATATAAATTCATTATTTAATGTATCACAATTACATAAGATTTATATATTAATCCCATCAAACAAATATAAATACCATTTGTTTATACAAAAATATGATAACATTTTCATGTAGAATCAAACACAGTCATTTTATTTTCAGACATTTAATATTCTCAAAATCTTACTCTCAGACATCTATTACTCATGAACATTCAATGAAACTTTAAACCAAACGACTCCTAAACACTTTAAAAGACAAATAAAATTCATACTTAGTGTTTGACGATGGAAAAAGACAATTACATAACCTAGAATGAGAAGAAAAGTGAAAAACATGTAAACTGTATTTTCTCAATGTTACACCATAACTTTGCCATAGGCATATTTAATTCTAATATTTTCAAAATTTGTGTCTTTTTAACAAATTTTTAGACCTCATATGATAACTTTTTAAGTTTTTAATTTTTAAAATTGTGTTTGTTTTCTCACAATTTTTTAACAATAGTTTTCATCATTCTTATGAAAACATTTGAATTCTTAACCAAAGTCCAAAAAACAAAAACAAGTTTTCAAAAACTACTTTTTTTAATTTTCAAAACTTGACTTGGATTTTCAAAATATTTGTAAAAAGTAGATAACAAAACAAAGAATCTCATAAGTGGAACTCAAAGTAGTGTTTATAATTAAGCTTAATTTTCAAAAAACCAAAAACTAAAAACTAATGCCCTTTTTGATAACCATTTGGTTTTTATTTTTGTTTTTTGAAAATTAAGCTTATATACACTACTTCTTCTACCTATAAGTTTCTTTGTTTTATTATCTACTTCCTACCTATAAGTTTCTTTGTTTTTGTTATCTACTCTCTACTAATATTTAAAAAAACCAAGCTAAGTTTTGAAAATTAAAAAAAGTAGTTTTTAAAAATGTATTTTTGTTTTTGGAATATGACTAAGAATTCAAATATTTACTTAAGAAATATGAAAATCATTGTAGAGAAATCATGATAAAACAAGCTTAATTTTCAAAAACCAAAAATAAAAAATCAAATAGTTTTCAAACAAGGTCTTAGATTTCAAAATTGTGAGTTGAAAACTTAAAAATCAAAATACGAATGGCAATGGGCTTTACAAAATCCTACTCATTTCAAGGTCGCGTCACATTCGTGTAGAGAGATAGCGAAACCCAAGAAAAAGGCCAACTAGAGGACAAGAAAATAAGACATCCTCCTACTTATCTCTTTCTTTTAACATCTCACTCATTAGCATACTTTATTCTCATTTTAACATACTCACTCTAACTAGAGGTGTTCACGGTTCGGTTCGGTTTGGTTCGGTTTTGGACAGAACCATGAACCGAACCGAACATATTAGTTCTTAACTATGCTGAACCGAAAAAATCGAAGGCTACCTCAGTTTTGATTCCAAACCGAAACTATCCTTATGTTTGGTTCAAGCCGTTTTGTTCGCTTATAATCGTTTTTTAAAAAATATATATATACTACTATGCTAAAAATGAAAAACTAGGTAACATTGAGATGGGGAGAGCAAAATGAGAGGGAGAAGAATGAAAATATAAATTGAAAAGTGACGATGCTAGCATCGAATGGATAGCATGGCAGCGGCTGGCAGCAATGTCGATTGGTTGGCTTCGACGATGATTGGTGTGGGTGGCAACTTTGATTAATTAGGGTTGGGGTGTGTTTGATGAAAGAAAATAAAATGGAGAAAGAAATGAAGGAGAAACGTGTGCCTCTATAGAGAGAAAGGGCCAAAGAGCCCAAGCAAAAAAATTTAATAATAAATAGAGAGAATAAAATGGATGAAAAAGTCTTAGGGTTTGATTTCTTGGAAAATAAAAATAAATAATAAAATTAAAAAAAGACTAACATGATGTTTACTAGTGACTAGGGGTGTGCACGTTCGATTTGGTCCAATTTTGGCCAAAACCATAGACCGAATCGAACCTCTCAATTTTTAAAATAGCTAAACTGAACTGATTCATTTTCGGTTTATGCGATTCGGTTTCGATTTTTAACCTTTAAAAAAAAAGAAAGAAAAAAATAGTGTGCATGGGTTATTGTTGTAGATTGAACGGTGCTAGCTTAAGAGAGATGGCTGTCGACGAGAGCATGTGGAAAAGCTGGGGTTTTGTAGCCGTCGGTTGGAGAATCTTTGCAACTGTGGGTGATGTCATTGCTGTTTTGTCATGGGTCGGAGAGAATAAGGTGCGTGAGAGGAGATAGAGAGAGATGAGAAGAAAGAAGAATAAAAAACATTTGAGAATATGGAGAGAGAAAAAAGAAGGCACGAGAAAATAGAGAGATAAAAGAGGGAGAGAATTTAATGGGAAAATGAGAGAGATGAAAGATGTGACAAGACAGCTAACAATTGGATGAGAGAGAAATGAGTGGCTAGAATAAAGAAAAATTAGGGTTTTTTTTTTTAAGAAGTGGGTTGGGCTTTGGTGTATTGGGCTTCGTGGGAGAGTTTTTAATATATTTTTAAAATTTATTCGGTTCAGTTCAGTTTTCATGATTTTGAACAAATTCAAACTGTAAACCGAACCAAATAATTCGGTTTTCTAAAATTTTAAATCGAAAAGACCATTTTTTTCAAAATAATCGAACCAAACCAGTTGGTTTGGATATGTTCGGTCTGGTTCTTCGATTTTTTCAATTTCTTAAACACCCCTACTAGTGACTACACAAGAGTCTGCAAGATGGGTTTACACTTCACATGAATCATGAACAAAGGGTTGGGCTAGGCTTGTGGGCATTGGGCCTGAAAGGCTAATGAATCAATGATAAACCTTTTAATTTAAATAAATATATAAAATATATTATAGAATACAATTCGGTTCGGTTTCCATCAATTTTTTAAGGTAGTGAATAGGGAACCAAACCAAACTACTCGGTAAATTACTTAAATATTAGTAAGGTCATCATTGATATAATGCACATAATCTTAAAACATTTTCATACACAAATTCTTTAAAACAAACACTGTTATCTAAATATTCTCAGACATTCTTATATATTATTCATTCAAAACACACATTGTTATCTAAAATGTCACGCATCTATATTTATGGATATCTATCATTTCAATTTATAAGAAGATTTCAGTTATCTAGATTTTCAAAAAACAAACAATCCTTTAGAGAAATTATTGGAGGAAGCTAGAACAGTATGACTAATATATATTTTACACCATTGGATGTATGAGATGGAAATTACAAAATGCATTTTAAACCTATATTGAACCGCTAGCAACAATACTTCATTGCTAACTTCCTACTCCCCACAATACGTCCTCCTTGTGTTCTACTCTCCTATCTGTCAAAAATTTAGTGGTGTACATTAGGAATTTTTTGATACCCAATCCACAAGAAAATATTGTTCAATAGTTATTAAGAGACATAAATTTAAAAGGGAATGTACTTACCACACACAGGTCAGTAAGATATCCTATCGACTTTCTGATGTGGTGTGTTTTTGTTAGTGTTTTTCTAGTGTATTTAATAGATTAATGAACCTCACTAAACTTTTGAGCCATAAATAATGCATCACATCAGAAAATAAGTAGAACATCCTACTTATTTGTATATAGGCAAATATCGTTCTTTTAAACTTGCATCTAACAAGTATTAGAAGATAGCTTCGTTACAATAGCAACCTTCAATAATTCTTCCCTCATTAGACTATTTAATCTCTGTTTCATTTTGCATTTTGTTTTCTCAATATGGGAGTGGGACATAGATTATTGCCAAAGATTGCGGTTGTTACGTCCCATTCACTCTACTGTTTTTTCTTATAATACAATTCACCACTAAATATGAATAAAGTTATACATAAAGAAAAATGTCTAGTTTAGGAATTATAAGAAAAAAATTACAAAAACTGGAAAACAATTGAATTGGCTCCTCCCATGCATGCCTTCTTCATAGTTCCATTGACTTGTTTCTTTTGATTATATTTTTCATGCAGTTTATTTATAACATATTTATGCATGTTGCTTAATTTTATCATTTATGGAATTTTAACTTAATTGGTTATTTTTCTTTTTCCATAACAAAGACAACACGAACCAGAGAATTCTAATTTAAAACGAGTCTTTTTTAAATTAACTAATCTTTATTAGTTGAGTTGTTTTGTGAGAGACATGTTTAGGAATATATAAAAGAATTCAAATCTAAAATGAGTCTTTTTAAATCAAACCATCTTTGCGTTGTGTTTGTAAGATAATAAATGGTTATTTATATTTTATGTATCTTGATTATTTTTGATAAATATCACTTGTCATATTTAAAAATCACACAATGTACTAACATATTTTAAAATGCACGTTATTTTATTATGTAATTGAGTAGAAATTTCTTTTCTTTTCTCCTTAGATATTGACCCGGGCGAGAGAATTTGAACCCTACATAAACTTGGACCCAACTAAGACTCTATTTGGTAACAACTTTTCTCTTTGTTATCATATTGGGCTTAAAACTTTACAACTTTGAGCTAGGATTCATTTTGACAATGATCATCTCTAGCTTCACAATTATATAGTATTGACCACTTTGAACGAAATTGCATAGAAATGTTCTTAATTTGACATAAAAATGTATGATATATATATATATGTCAGATCTCATGAATTCTCTCTACTTCTAGCTGATATGAGACTCTATTTTAAATAGAAAATATTTAGTAGATAAGGTTGAGCTTTTTTTCTTTTTCTTTTTTTTTTTTGAAACAGAGCCTTCTTAATTAATTTAACTATTTTGGCATCCATGTAATGGATTAAAGCTTTATAAGATTTCATACAAATTTCAAATGTTTCATTGTTTCTCTTCAAAGGCAAAGACAATGTTCATGTCCCACAAACATTCTAAAGTCCCAGCATGATCTATCAAACTCAAACTTCTGCCATGTGAATCCCACGTGTGCGAGCTTATGCTTCATTGGATTTTCTTTGAAATTATTTGACCAATTATTTTCATTTCCAAAAAGGAATATTACAAATATAAAGGAACATAATAATCCATTTATAATCGCAACAGAATTTTATTATATTTTATTAAAATGGGTCAATATTCTAATCAGTTTACATCAAATTTTGAAAGTGACAATATGTTATTTAATTGAACTTATTATAAATTTTGTTGGTTCAAAAATAGTTTGAGTTAAATTGAATAAACACTTTCTCTACAGAACAGGTAAATGAGATAAACCTTTTTTTTAAGTTCAACATTATGTAAGTAGGAACCCGATCTTCTAATTGAGAGTATAATGTCTATAGTTCTATATCTTGTATTATATCTATTTTAATTGTAATCTAGTAAATCGTTCTTTTAATTTAGATATTTTCAATATTTTAAAAAACTCTCAGTTTCTTTTTTTTTTTAAACTCATTTCTCAAGTCCTTAAACTATAATTTCCATAAAATAAAATTTGGCTTTGAATTACTCGTTTTAATTCAATATTTAATAAGGAGTATACCATTTTTACTCTATTTTTTTTATATAAAAAAAGTTCAATGACTTGAAAATTTGGAATGAATTCAACCCTAAATATTTCATAGTGTGTTTTTGGAATGTCTTTTGCTCGCTCCAAAAGCACTCACCTATTAATTGGTAAAATCACTCTAAAATTATAACCATAAGCTCTTCAGTTTTTTTTTTTTTTTTTAAATATTTTTAGTATTCTAGAAGCATGTTAATTAAAAGACATGTAAAACACACATTTGATAGAAGCATAGTGAAATCTGTTGTAAACCAAGAATGTGAAAGAGTAGTCATGGAGTTAATCCTAAATAGAAATACATTCAAAAGAAGGGGGTTGATCAACTTGAGTATAACTCAACTTGCTAAGACACATTATACGTTTGTCTTAAAAGTTAGATGTTCCAATTGTCACCCACACTGCTAAGTCAAGAAAAGGGTTAAAGTGTGATATATTCTTTAAAAAAATCTACCGAAAAGTTAGAGATATGAGAAATTAAGTAGATGTTAAATAAAAGTATAATTCAATTTCTAGAAAACAAAAAGATATAGAGACCATTACCTATTAATTTAATGGTCACATCACACCGACGTTTCATTAATGATATTAACCATGTGAGAGACAAACATCCTATGCTTAAACATTTTATTAATGATTAACTAAGAATAGAAGTCAACCCGAACATAAGTCAATATACTTTTGTCATCCTACTTATATATCATGGAACTAATAAATAAATAAATAAGTGAGAGAATGTTTCTCATAAAAAAACACTAATTCACAAATTTCAAACTAACCACCAAACAAACCTCACCAATCACACTAAAAATTATACTAATCACCAAAACAAATCTCTAGAAAGCCTAAGGGGAGAGAGAGAAAAATAATTTAATTAGAATCACTAATCACTCAAATCATTTCATTAAAGTTGAAGCTCTCCTAAACCTCACATCTAAGTCCATCTTTAACATGCTCCACTGCTGTCTTTTCCTTTTCTTCATCTTTCTCCTTCTTCCTCAAGACTCCATTAATGGCTAACTTCATATCAGCTCTCATTTTCAAAGCTTCCAAAACCCTTCTCATCGCTCTTCCCTTCTCTCTCCTGTTCTTGATCAAAATCTCACTAACTTCAGCAGGGCTCATCTCTGCTTTCTCAATGCTCTGTTCCAATTCTCTCAAAATCGTTCCATCCACATCCATATCTTCTTCTTCTTCTTCTTCATCCCAATCCAAATAATTTCTCAGAAGAATCTTCAGCGCTGGAAACGAACAGAAACTCATGAAAATGTGCATATCCATTCTCCCGCTCCTCACCAATGCCGGATCCAGCTTCTCGATGTGATTCGTCGTGAAGACGAAGATCTTCTCACTCCCACAACACGACCACAATCCATCGCTGAAATTCAACAAACCAGACAGCGTAATCGAATTTCGATTTCCACCATTTTCGGACGCGGAATTCGCAACATTCTTCGTGTTCTTCCTGTTCGAGAGGTCGATTGAGCAATCGATGTCTTCGATTACGATGATAGATTTCGGCGTCGTCTTCATCAGAAGCTTTTTAAGCTCGGAATTGTTCTGAACTTCCGTCAATTCGAGATCGTAAATGTCAAACCCTAGAAAATTCGCCATCGCTGCAATCAAGCTCGATTTCCCCGTTCCTGGAGGTCCGTACAGAAGGTAACCTCTCTTCCAAGCGCGTCCTGTTTTCTGGTAAAACGATTTTCCATTATTAGCGAAATCTCGAAGATCTTCCACAATCTCCCGCTTCTTGATCGGATCCATGGCCAGCGTTTCGAACGTGCTTGGATGCTTGAACGGAACGGCCTCCCACGGATTGCCGCCTTGAGAATCCAACGAACCGCCGCGAGGATTCGTGAACAGGTACCGGTCTTGATTTCTCCGTCGGATTTCGTTAGCCGTTCCGACAATGTGATCCAAATAGGAATTGAGGATTAGGAATTTGTGTTGCTTTTTTATTTTGAGTGTGAATCCTCTTTTCTCTTCTGGAAATATTCGCGGCCATGTGAATCCTTGTAGCTGCCTTTGCGTGACGATGTGCTCCCATTGGACGACGACGCCGTGGAACTCGTCGGAGATGGTGTCGTTGTTGGATAGGGAGAAAGTGATGGCGGCGGAATTGAGTGGTCGGCTTAGGCTGAGGCGGGTGGTGGTGGTGGCGGCGGCGGCCGCGGCAGTGGAGATGGAGGAGCTTAAGTAGAGTTGGACGGCGGTGTAGAGCTCGTTGGTGTTGATGCCGTCGATCTCTGTAATGTCGAAGTAGATGTAGGATGAAAAGGAAGAGAAAATTTTGGTGGAGAGGTTGATGATGGCCATGCGGAGCTTTGGAGGGAAGATGGTTTGAATTAATGCGAAGAGGCCTAACAGAGACGCCATTGTTGACCAATACTCCATTTTTTTGTTGAAGAAAGTGAGACTGTTTGGAAGCCGAGAAAATTTGAGTGAGAATGATGATAAACAAGGCAAAGTTTAAGAAAAGTTTAATGAAGAGAGCTTTTTCTTTTTGCATGTAAAATGGGAAAACATTAGTTGCTGGATATAAGAAGAGAATAAGAGGCAATGGAAGTGGAAAAGGAAGCAACCAAGGTTTCTTCAGTAATTATGGTGTGTTTGGATTGACTTTTCAAGTGTTTAATTCTAAAAAAGTTGTCATTTTCATCAAATTTATAGTGTTTGGCAATCACCACCGCCGACCGCTGCCAAAGATAACACATACCGGTGACCACCAAATTTCGCCGCCTACCACTAGTCACCATCCTATTCCACCGTCGCCCACTACTAGCAACTACTGTCGGAGATCATCAGATTACACTACCGTCTGTCGTCACCTCACCGCTGCAGGTTACCACCAGATTCTGCCTCCACCTTACCACCAACGACCACTCCGCCGACTACCACAGTCGGTTGTAGTGTTTTAAATAAAAATTTAAAGTTATTAGTTCATAGGGATTAATAGTGGTCATTTATAGTAATATGACATTTGTAGAAGTATTTTGAGTGTAGAGCAAACCAAACAAACTTGTGTATATAAACACTTTTGGGAAAATGTAACTAAACATATGAATGTTTTAATTTTAAACTATTTTTATAAAAGAAATGTTTAAAAGAAAATGCATTTTTGAAAAACACTTTTTCTCACCAACAATCCAAACAGGTCCTATAATTGATGAAAGAAATTTTTTTTTTTGAACAAAATTGATTTTTCTATAAGTAACTTTGAAAAAATTATTAATTTAAAATGTGTTTAGTATAGTTTATTGAGTGGTTTTATGTGATCAAAAGTGGTTCTTAAAAAAATCTAAATAGATGGATTAATTTAAAAACCTTTTTTTTTAATAAACACTTAAATAGATGGATTATCCATAAATGACTTTAAAGAGATTAATAGAAAATTCTCAAAATATGTAATAAAAAATAAAAATAAATTTATAATTAATAGAATCACTTTTGAATATAGTTGCACCAAACAATTTTGTTATTTAAAATACTTTTGAAAAAATGATAAGATATAATAACATTTTATTGAAAATATTTTTCAAAAATGTTTAAACTAGAAGGTATTTCAAACGGACTCTATATGTGCCACATATTGTCCATTTTCTTTTACAAACTATTCAAGTATTTGTTAGGAATAATGTTGAATCATAATTCAAAATTTGGAGATGTAATTGTAACATTTTAAAAATTGGATTCTATATTATATTGACACAACCATTAAACTTTTGTGAATTAAATTTATAATTCAACCTAATTTTATCTTTAATATAAGATTTTTAGAATGGTTACCAACTATGTTTGGCAGATAAGACACCTAATTTTGAGAATAGTTAGTTGGCTGAGAAATTATTCAAGAAGGTCGTCACAATGTAGCTGGCAATTTTGTACTGTTGAATGTATAAAAGAGAAACTGTACTTCAAATCCAGTGATTATTAGGAGAATGCAGATTTTCGAATTTACATCTAACGATTATTAAAAGGTAAAACCACATTGTGGTAGCTTCCTTTAATAGTTTTTTTTTGGTCGATGAAAGTGGTTGTTTAGACCAGTCAAGATGAGTAGATCCTCTACCAATTTGTAGGTAAGCTATTAACTCTTTTTAATATTTGCCAACATGTGCATAGCTCAAAAGTATATACACTCGACTAAGAGGTCAGAGGTTCAAATCTCCCACAATTGATTATATTAAATCTTGGGCAAAAGACTTTTTTGGTCCCTCAGTTTTGTGTTTGGTTCCCTTTTGGTTCCTGAGTTTTCAAATTCAACAAATTTACCCTCAAGTTTGGCATTTAGTTACACTGTTAGTCCTTCCGTCAAATTTTTCGTTAGTCTCAAACATAAAGGTGACGTGGCACCTATTTTTTATTTAAAATATTATTGTATTATTATTTAATTATTTTCAATTTTTTAATTAAAAATTTATTTTTTCTTTTTTCCTTCTCCTTTCTTCTTCTTCCTTCCTCATCCTGATCCTCCTTCTTCTTCTTAAACCCAACCTGCTGCCGCTGTCTGCTCGCCCGCCCATGCCCAAACCCTATCACTGTCTCCGGATTGACTGTCGTCGTCGCTTGCCTACCCTTGCAACCTTTTTCAAGAACGGCAGTGTAGATCTGCACAACGGGCAGTGCGAACGACAGGATTGCACAAATCAAGCATTGACGGCAGCATGCGGATCTGCAGAGGCATGTGGCTTGGCGATTGTAGTGCGACGTCAGTGCATGTGACGACGAGCAACGATGACGGCATTTGGGCGTGGACAGCGGAATTCGGGCGATGTGTGAGTTTTCGTCGATGGAAAGAAGAGGGAGAAAGAAGAAGAAGAGAAAGACAGCGATGGCATTTGGGCGTGGGTAGCAGCGCAAGCGAGCGATGGTAGCGACAACGGCAGTCAATCCGACAATAGCATTTGGGCGTGGGTGGGTGAACAAACGACGGCAGTTGGCTAGGTTTAAGAAGAAAAAGGAGGATGATGATGAAGGAAGAAGAAGAAATGAGAAGGAAAAAAGAAAATAAAGAAAAAAAATAAAATTTTAATTAAAAAATTGAAAATAATTAAATAATAATAAAATAATATTTTTTAAATAAAAAATAGGTGTCACGTCACCTTTCTATTTGGGACTAACGAAAAATTGTATGGAAAGACTAACTGTGTAACTAAATGCAAAACTTGAGGGTAAATTTGTTAGAGTTTGAAAGCTCATTGACCAAAAGGGAACAAAATGTAAAATTGAGGGACCAAAAAGATATTTTGCCCTTAAATCTTTTAATTCTTAAATAGACATACATGCAAATGCGAGGCTTCATGGGTTTTCCATTTAACTCTCAGCCTATTAAGAAATTGGCCCTATATTCGATAAATTATTCAATGACGTCACTACAATGTGGTTGTTTTTTAAAACCGTCGAATATAGTGGTCTTCTCAAATAATTTCTCCTACTATTCAACTATAACAATATAATTGAAAATGAAAAATGAGTAAAATATAATTAAAAACACTCAACAACCCAAAATTGTAAATATTTTTAAAATGATAATAGATGTCTCTTTATTTTCCACCACCACTCCATTGTGACAATTTCTCTATTACATTCACAAATGTGACCCTTTTTTATTCTTATTACAAGTTATGCAAATATAACTAGTGAGTCAAAACCCAAAAAAAAAAAAAAAAAAAAGGAAGTTCTTCATTATATTCCTCATCTCCTACATTCCTCTTTTCTATCTATCCAAAATTTAATGATGTGCAAGAGATATTCTTTTATGCCCAACCAGCATGAAAATATTGAAAATATTGTTAAATGATTATTAGAAGACATAAATTTAAAATGAAAGAAATATTTGATCTCAATAGGATATCCTACTATCTGATGTGTAGGGAAATATTGGTTTCAAGTCTGCATTCAATGACAATTAAAAATGATAACCATAGTGATTATACTAAAGTGATCATAACTCAGCAGTAATTTGAATGTTAAAGTGAGCATAATTCAGTAGTAATTGGAATGTACGTTCGACCAAGAGATCAGAGGTTCGAATCTTCCCACTCCAAAATACTGTTGAACTAAAAAAAAAATAGCGGTTACATTCAATAATTTATCTCTTGTTAAGACTATTTAATCTCTGTTCGAATTTGCTTCTTTGTTATTGTTGATGTGGGAGTGGGAGGCCTACGGGATCATTGTCAAACGCTGCGGTTGTGAAGTCCCATTCACTCCAGCACATAATGAATAAAATCATACCTAAGAAAAATGTTTAGTTTAGGATTTTTCTAATTTTTAGAAAGAAAAAAAAAAAGAAATTACAAAACTGGCAAACAATAGAATTCTTCAATTATTCCTTCATAAATAATAAATCAATGACTAGTTTCTTTTTATTATATTTTCATGCAGTTTATTTATAACATATTTTTGCATGTTGCCAGGTTTATAATTTATGAAAATTCTTAATTGTTTTTTTTTCTTCATAATTAAGATAATTGGAATACGGAGTTCAAACCTAAAATGAGTCTTTTATATTTACGAGACAATAAATATTTGTTTAGATTTCATCGTATCTGAATGATTTTCAACTGCCCTATTTTTGAAAAATATAATAATACTAACATATTTAAAAATAATTTGTTTTTTAACTATGGCATTGAGTAGCAATTTCATTTTTTTTTTCTTAAATGGAACCACTTACACCACTAAATTAGAGAATTTAAACACTAAATCAAAACTTAGATCCAACTAAGATTCTATTTAGTAACCACTTTTTACTTGTGTTTCAAGTTGTACTTAAAACATCCCATCTTTGAGTTAGAATTTCTTTCGACAACAAGTCTCTTTATATTTTTCACAATGATATCTGATACTGTTCGAATTTAAACTTGCATGGATTTTTATTTTTAATTTGACTTAAAATACATGATACTATATCTTGTTACTTATATATCATGAATTTTTGTTATTTCTATATGATGTGATATTGTGTTTGAAAAAGAAAAATTAGTGGCCCTTATTAATTTAACTATTTTGGCATTCATGTAATGGATAGAAAGATAAGATTTCATACAAATTTCCAAATGTCTCTCATGAAAGGCAAAGAGAATGCATGTATGTCCTACAAAACATTCTAAATCTCAGCATGATCTGAACTTAAAACCTTTTGCCATGTGAATCCCACGTGTACGTGCAAGCTAATGATTCATTGGATTTTCTTTGAAATTATTTGACCAATTATTTTCAGTTCCAAGGAAAATTACAAATATATATCAAGGAACATAATAATCCATTTACATAATTATTAAAATTCGTCAACATTTTGATCATTTTGTATCTAATTTCGAAAGTGACAATACATTATTTTTTAATTGAACGTTTTATGAATTTGGTTGGTTCCCAAATTTTCCTTGAATTAGTTTGAGTAAATTAAAAAAATGTATCTTGTATTTATGATGCAATATTTACATATGTATTATATGTATTTAATTTTATTCTATTATGGGTAATTCTTTTTAGATATTTAATTTTTCAATAATTCTAGAAAATAAATTTTTAAGTCTCTGAATTATAATTTTCATAAAATAAAATTTGACGTGGAATTACTTCTTTAAATTTAATATTTGAAAAAGTGTAACATTTTTACTATATTTTAAAAAATTACAATGAACAAATGACTTGAAAAATTTTGAATAAGTACCATCTAAATATTTCATAGTTTTGTTGAGCTATTTGGATTGAGTTAGGTTTGTAATTCTCTTACGTTACGTAAATCTTTCGTTTCGACAAATTTACAATTCAAAAAATTAGGTCAAGTAAAAAAAAAAAATCAACATAATATGACTGGACCAATTAAGAACCTTGACAAAAAGGCTAAAATAGTTTGTGTCACTTTTGTAGTATCTTAAGATAGCATTGAATTTCATGTCTATTGCATTTAATTAAAAAAATAAAAAATAAAAACTTTACAACTTCTATTTAAAAAAATAAAAATGTATTAGCATTTCGTTAATAGTCGTTACATAAAAACATGATCATTTTTTCCCTTTGAAGGGACAAAGTTTAATTTAAGCACTTGAAGTTAGGCAAAATGACACTAAAGAGACATGGTAAACCAACCAAAGCAAAGGTTAGGCATGTTCATTGATCAATGTCAGTATTTTGTTAGGTTTGTTTAATGATACGAACTAAATAGAAACTTTCTATCTTACTAATTTTTTATCGTCAATTTAACGTGCATGTCATGTTAACATTTCACTAATGGGTTAATAATATAGATTAAATAGAAGAATAATCCAAACTCTATTAAACAAAGAGAAAGAGTGTTGTGGGATTAATGTTGAACTCATATATATATATATATATATTTATTGTGGGATTAATGATAGAAACTTTTAAAAATTGTTTTTAAGCAAAACATTTCTTATCTAAATATATATTCTTATTTTTTTAATAGATATAGATAGATATATTCAAATATTCATTGAGGGGGTAAATCTATTGGAAAGTGAGAAAAAGAGAAATGAAGTGGATATATGCTAAATAGAAGTATAATCCAATCTCTAGAAAATCCAAGAGATGAAGACCTTTTTTTAGCTCAATAATTGTAGGGTAGGATGTTGAGGATTCTACATCGAGATGAAGAGAGACTTCACAATTTATAAGATACCCAAAAATGGTGAACCCAAAAAGACAACATCTTGAAGTGGCATGTTGAGGATCTCACATCAGAAAGATAAAGAGAGACCTCCTCGAAATAAAACTTCATGCTTATCTAATATAGGAAATCAAACTATCAACCTTTGAAATAGTAATAAGTGTCATATCCATTAAGTTTTGCTTGAATTGACATCGATATCAACATTGTTATATGTGTAAATTAAGACTAAGAATATAAAAATCCTAATTGAGTGATCTTTTGATTTAACTAATCTTTGTCAATTGAATTGTTTTTGTTAGATCATTAATTCTTGTTTAACTTTCATCGTTTCTTTTCCACTTATCATGTTTAAAAATCACATGACATACTATTTTTGAAAAGTACTAAAATATATGAAAATGCACGTAATTTTATAATGTCATCAAGTAGGAATACTTCTTTTTCTTTCCCTTAGATTGACCTAAATGAGAGAATTTGGACCGTAAATTAAAATTTTGATTTAATGAAATCCCTATTTAGTTACAACTTTTTACTTGTTATTAAATTGGGCTTAGAAGTACGTACTTTACAACTTTCAGCTAAGATTTATTTTGACAAATTTTTTATATACATATATTTACACGATGATATGACATTGTCCACTTTAAACCGATTTAAAATTATGTGGATTTATTTTTAATTTAATCTAAAATGTATCATACAAAATCTTCTTATGTATCATAAAATTTGATGTGGGACTGAGTGGATGCAATTAAAAAAGATTAGTGGATAAGCTCGAGCTGTTTCTTAGAAATGTCCAAATGTCTCTAATCAAAGGCAAAGACAATGTCCTACAAAACATTCCAAATCTCGGCATGATCTAACAAACTCAAACCTTCTGCCATGTGAATCCTATGCGAGCTTAATTTTCAAAAATTAAAAATAAAAAATCAAATGGTTATCAACTAAGTCAAGATTATGAAATTTTAGAAAAATTTATGAAAATCATGAAAATTGATATAAATTATTCGAATTAGTCACTGAACTTTAATTGTGGCTTAATTAAACTATAATTGATCGATTTTAATCATCATATGTAGACAATATTTAGATGTAAATGTTATGAAAATGTTGATGTGAGTAAGCATTTTGGATAAAATATGGAAATGGATAAAAATTGTTTGAATTATTAAATGAAACTTTAATTGTGACTTAATTATACCATAATTGATCATGACTTAATTATACCATAATTGATAATTTTTAACTATCATATCAAAAATATATATAATATTTATAATGAAACGTCGATGAAAATATCAATGTCAGCGAAATTTTTTGAAAATGTACGAAACATTAGTATATGACAAAATAATTGTAAACAAATTAAAATATGTATGAGTGATTGGGCAAATACCAATATAATGAGAGTAACATTGACAACATATAAAAAAATGTCTACAAAATATTGTAAGCAGTAATGACAAGAATTTTAATCTTATTTTAAAAGTTAGAAATATTTGTTTATTAATTCAAATATTAATTTTTATTGGTTGTAAAATAAGAGCATAGTTCAACTAACATAAATTTTGTACCCTTAATCAAAAGGTTACAAGTTTGAATTCATCACTCCATATATTGTCAAAAAAAAAATTACGAGCTTTATGTTTGTTAAGATTTTTATACTAATATATGTCAACAATGATATTTTTTTGACATTATCACAATTTTTATAAAATAAATAATATTTTTATTGACCAATATTTAAAATATTACTATCAGTGTCATTATTTGATAGATATTGAAGAATTATCAACCTAAGCATAATCATTAAACTGACAATGACATTATAACTCGATCAAAAAGTCGTAAAGAGAAATTAATCATAATAATGAAAAAAATCAAATCATTTAATTAAAAATTAAAAATACTTAAATGAACTACGGTAAAGACAAATCAGATCAAAAAAATCATTCTGGCTCTTGGGCTACCTTATGGGCTTGGGCCGGGCGTAGAAATATCCAAATTTTGCGATATTTCGATAATATCGATGTATATCATCGATGGAAGAAAATTGAAAGTATATTTTTTCAATATGTCAAGTAGCTACTAAAATGTCAACATCGACATGTCGCTCGAAATTTAATTTTTGTAGTAAAATAAGTTACCTTCAATCCTTTTTTTTATTCCCATTTTTACTTTTGTATCTCTCTCAATGTTCGAAATGTCGATATCAATGAAAATGTTGAGGTCTAAATTTTACAGAAATGTCGATGGAAATTTCTGAAAAAATTATAGAAATTGTGGAAATTTATGGAAATTATTTGAATTATTCAATGAAACTTTAATTGTAGCTTAATTAGACTATAGTTGACCATTTTTAATCATCATATTTAAAAACTAAGACAATATTTATATATACATGTCGATGGAATGTCAATGACAGCAAGAATTTTGAAAAAAAATGAAAATTAATTTAAATCGTTTGAATTATTTCATGAAATTTTAATTGTAATTTAGTTATACTATAATTAATCATTTTTAACCATCATATATAAAATACATATAATATTTATATTGAAATATCGATGGAAATATCGATGTCAGCAAAATTTTTGAAAAAATTATGGAAATTGTTTGAATTATTAAATGAGATTTTAATTATGATAACTTAATTAGACTATACAAAATTATATCAAATATTGGTAATTAATTACAAAATTAAAGAAGATATGAAACATTTGATCAAATAGTAAAAGTAATAACAACTAACAAGTTAGTTATAGTAACTATACAATTAATAATGAACTCAATATATATATATATATATACACACACACACACACACATACATACATACACACACACATACATACATACATACATACATACATACATACATTTAATAAAACAAAAGTTAAATTATAATATAAAGAGAGATAATAACCTTCAAAGCTTAGCTTAAAAAGTGAATTGGAAGCTAAAGCTTCTAAGTTAAAGAAAGAAATTTGAGAGAATTTGAAAGAATTTGAGGGCAACAGAGAGAATTGGGAATTTGAGATTGAAATGTGAAGAAAGTGAAAATGGAAAGAGTATTTATAGGTGGTAAAAAATAATAAAATCTAAAATGAAGAATAAGTAAAAAATTAATAAAAATATATTTTGTGATTTAGAAGATGTTTGAAAATTTGTAAAATTTGATGTGAATAATATTTTGCATACATATGTTGATAATAATTTTAAAAACAATTATGAAAAACAAGAAAATTGATGAAAAATGTTTGAATTAATTAATTAGAGTTTTATTTTTTTAATTAGACTATAACGGATCATTCTTAATTATCATATTTATTTACATAGTTGAAAAATATATAAAATATTGATAAATAATCAAATAAATGTAAAAAAAACAAAGATTTTATTTTAGTTGACTACCAGACGTAGATATTTAAATAATTGATTGTAAATAATTGATTGTATCTTTATGTTACAGATGTACAAGAGAAAATTTTAATTAGAAAAAAAATCACGATTTAACTAAAACATAAGTAAATTAAAAAGAAAATTAAAGAAACATAATATAATAAATCAAGGATTCTGTCAAAAAAAAAAAGAAAAAAAGAAAAAAAAAAAAAATATATATATATATATATATATATATATAAAGCCAAAGGAGGCAAGGACAAGGAGAGAGTCTTAATATTTTATTTTTTATTCAAATCGTAGTTTTCATTTCCTAGTGTCCCACATTCGCAACAAGGGCACGTCATCTCCTATAAATTGGCACACCTCTCAACCTCCTCCTTATCACATATTGGACTTCATACCAACTAATGGGCCTAAGTGTGTGGATTTTTGTTCATATAGTATAATTTTTTTGCCGATATTTTGATAGATAAGTCATTTGACATCTTGAAATTTTGAGATATCGATGACATTTTGTCAACAGGGGGGAAAAACGAAATTTTCCCTATACGACATGTCGACCCTCTCGACATACCGACATGTCGGTATGTCGAACGAAATTTTATACTATGATCTCTCAACCTCCACACCTTTTTTCCTCTTGTTTTGATCAAAATTTCACTAAAAGTAGGACTCATCTCTGATTTCTCAATGTTTGTCTTCTAATTCTCTTAAAAATTGTTCAATTCAAATTGTCTTCTTCTTCATCCCAATCCTAAAATTTTAACATATGCAACAGTTCAATTAAAATTGAGAACTAAATCGAAATCAATAGGTTCATGTAAGTTTTAGAATCTTCCTAAATTATCCGCTACTTATTGTCCATTTTCTTTTCCAAACTGTTTAATATTTGTTTGGCAAACGTGCTCCATGGTAAAGAATTATATAGTATCATAATTCAAATTGAAATATTTTAAAATTTAGGGTCTATATTGACACTACTATCAAAATTTTACGCTCTACATTTGTTGTATTTAAAAAAAAAACATTTTGAGAATGATTAATTGATGAGAGTGCTACCATCGTTTGAACTTAGTTGAGATGAGTAGACCCTCCTAACTAAATTGTCTCACCAATAATATAAAAAAGAAATTAATTTATTCAGTCTAAATATGCTATTACTATTAACTCTTTTTACTATTTGATTTTTTTTAGACAATTTCTTATATTAAATCTTTTAATTCTTCTTTTAAATAAAGAAAAAAAAAAACAAAATCTTTTTAATTCTTAAAATACACGCAAATGCTACTTATTGGGCCGAGGCTTTTAAGGGCTTTCCCACCTAACTCTGAGCCCATTAAGAAATCGGTCCTACTACTCACGTATAATTGAAAATGAAAATGAAAATGAATAAAGTTTTAACTAAAAACACTCAAGAACCCAAAATTGTAAACATTTTTAAAATGATAACAAATCTCTAATTAGTTTCCACAACTAATCCGTCTGTGAAAATTTCTCTATTATTACATTCGCAAACAATTATTTGACTTCTTATAAATATAACTGTATGTAGTGAGTCAAAAAACCTCTTATTAATTTGAAACGAACAAATTCATACAAATATAGACTCGACTTAAAAATTCATTTATACGCTTAAATATTGCAAGTTCAATCAATTAAAATCCTAAATTAATAATTGTATCAATTAAAATCCTAAAATTTCATAAATAAATCAATTTAGACTTTTTTTTAGCAATTCATAGCTATTTTCATTAGATTCCATTTAAAATCAACTTAAAATCATCTAAATATAATTATTCTTTTTTCAAAATCCTACCAAAGTAACAAGAAAAAACATCACGCAATTTTTCCTGAATAAATGGAGAAAAATAGAGAAAGAATAGAAGATGAAACACCGCTCATATTAAGGAAAGTAGCTACTATATATCCATTTGATTATGACAATTTTCTTTAATATTACTTTAATTCCTGCATTTAAAGAAGTCTAACACATGAGTAAAAATTATGCATTAATGATTTTAAGACAAAATCCTAATAAAGAGTCTATATTAATTCACAAATGAAAATTTAGAGTTCGAATTGATACAATTATTAGTTTGAAGTTTTAATTGATTCAACATTCCAAGTTTGATGTATAAATGAATTTTTTTTCTCTGCAAGTTGAAAAACTTAATTGGTGAAGGAAAACATCCTCCAGAAGAACAAGTGGCCAAGAAAAAGAAAAAATTGGGAGACAGATAAACCAACTTCCAGTTCCAACTAGGGTTCTGTAGTTGAATATGATTGAAAGGAAAGTATTCAAAAAAAAAAAAAAAAAGATGAATGAAAGGAAAAGGCATTGAAAGACCTTCATTTCCCTAGTGTCTTAAAACGGCTAATTATAAAAAGTAAAAATAAAAAAATATCTATATTCTTTTAAAAGTTGCAATATTATCTTTGAAGTTTCAAGAATGTTTTAAAACTATCCTTTAGTGTACAAATCTGTTAGAATATTGGATGAAAAATCGACGTGGTGAAATGTCATTCTTTTAGACTTAATCAAGGCAAACATCCTAATCACCGTCACACAATTTTAGGTCACTGCCACGTCGAATTTTTATCCATCATTGAATTATAACTCTAAGGGTAATTTTGAAACGTTTATGAAAAGTCTAAGGTAGCATTGCAACTTTTGAAAGAATATAAGTATTTTTTAAACAAATGACAAAGTTTAGAGCTACTTTTTATAATTTATAATTTAGCATCTAAAAAAAATCATCTGTTTTGTTTGACTTTGCATTACAAACTAGAAAGTTTGAGAGCCACACCCTTTAGCCTTTAAAAATCTCACTTTGATTTTATTTTGTGATTATTATTTTCTTGCCTCTACATTAGAATATCATCCTGCTATGTTTCAATTATGGTTAAATTATACAAAATATCCCTAAATTTTTGGTAGGTTTCAATTATACCTCTAGGCTTTGAAAAGTCTCATTTTTAACTTAGGAACTTTGAATTGTTCCAAAAAATACCCTTGAAGATTTTTTCATTAAAATGATGAATGAAAACTGACACACCAGCTCATGTGTAAAAGTTGGAAGACATCCATGACATATGTACAACATCATGTATGTAATTTATGACGTGGTAGCTATGGTGTAAAAAATGATCATTTTGTGAATGATATTATAAATGATGTTAACAATATCTTTTAAATTGAAATGAATGGTAACAACAATCTTAATTTTCTATATAGTTGAAATTGAGTTGCAAATAATGTTATGTATGCCTTTCAAATTTTATAATCGGTTGCTGCGTCAATTGCTGCCCTTCATTTTAATGGAAAAACTCTCCACGAGTATTTTTGGGAACTATTTCAAAGTTCAAGGGATTTTCAAATTTTAGGGGTATAATTGAACCATACCCTAAAGTTCAAGGGGTATTTAGTATAATTTAACCTAAAAAAAACATCTCATATTGATTTTAATTACTTTTAGAAACAATTTTTTTAAAAGAATATTTTAATTAAAAAGTAAATATTTATATTATTTACTTATTAAAATAATTAATTACTACTTTGAGCATAGCTCAATTAATAAGGCATTTATTATATTTCTTAGAATTGAAATCCCTATCCCTTCTCCTTTGTTGTTAAACAAACAAAATTTGAAATAATTAGTTGTTTTTTAGAGTAATTTAGGACTTGTTTGGTAGGTAATCTAAATTTTACTTTATGTTTTCGAATTCACTGAATTCAGTGAATATGCGTTTAACAAATGTGTTTTTGAAAATTGTTTCCGAATTTTGTAATCCAAATAGTAGAAATTCTGATAACAACATTTTTATGTTTTCGATATATCCAAATTTTGAATTTGAAATTTTAAAATGCATAATTATATTACAAAAGATAAAAACTTTAATAAATATAATATTTCATGTTATAAACTCAATTTATATTTGTTAAATTAAAATATGTATAATGTATGATATTATAAAATAATAGTTATACAAAATTTATAAAAAAAACATGTTGAAAGTAATTAATAATGATTTATATTTAACCTAATATTTAGTTTTCAACTCCAACTAATTTCTAATTTTACTACCAAACACATATATGAAAATATGAAATATAACTTTATTTAATTCCTTGTTTTCAAAAATTTTTCAGATTGTGTACCGTATTTTTCATTAAAAATTCAAAAGAAAAGAAACGAAAAAAAAGGTGGTCATATTTATCTCCAACAATATCTCCAAATTGAACCAGGAACAGAACTTCATAATTTCGTAATTAAATACCAATCGGGAATTTATTACTCTCTACATAAATAAGGACACTGCCAGTCTAAACTATTATTATCTATAGTCTATTCTATTCAGCCACGGCGGCTCGTTCACAACCTCCGTCGTTGTTTTTCGCCGGAATGTCAGATGACGACCACAACCGCCGTCGTCTCACCCTCTGCCAGAGTAAGAACAAGATTAATAATTAAATACTGCCCTTCTTTTTTCCTCTCTTCTTTTTTTTTTTCTTAATATTAGATTAATAATTAAATACTGTCCATCTTCTTACTTTTTTCTTTTTTTCCTTAATATTAAAACAGGTGATACACTCGAAAAACATGTTTTCGTCAACACAACAAATAGAATGTTACAATATTGACTTTTTCCTTAAAACCAACCCATAAGCTCACTTATATCTACAAAATAAATCTCTCATCAATTTTTTATGAAAAAGTTTTCATTATAAAAACCACCAATAACAAAAATCAACCAACTAAAGTTATTGAATATATCTAGAGATGAGATTATACTACTGATTTAACTATAGAGATATCTATTTTTCCTGTGAGGATGTGCCCCGCAAGGACCCGCCTTAATGGGGAGAAAAATCCTTGTTTAGGCTGGGAATGGGGAAGGGAGTGGGGAAAAAATTTCTTGTGAGCTAAACGAAGACAAGGACCGTCCCCGTTCCCCGCTCCCCACTTTGTTTTATTTCTTTTTATATTTTATATTTTAATTTTTAATATATATGTGTGTGTGTAAGTATATATATATCATTTAAAATTTTATTGTTGATGATTTAGATAATTGGATATGTTTGAATTATATAGTTAGACATTTGAATTATATGAATGGATTAATTAGATAATTTGATATATGAAATGTTGTTTTGTTTTATTAAGAGGTTTAAGAATTTTACCTTTAAATAAAGATTTTTTTTAATAGAATATTAACTATTTAAATGAAGATTTTTCATGAATAATTAATGGATATTTTCCATGGAAGTTAACTATTTAAAAATTTATCAAAAGAATTATTTGATTCATTAAAAAAAAAAAGCTAGCCCGAGAGAGGGATTTCGTTTATGGTTGGATCATAAACAAATTGTTCATTAGAGGACCAGTGGTACTTAAGGTGCAAAATGTAATTATAGGGGTAAAACAGACTTTTGACCCAGTTGTTATTACGAACAACTCGTGAAGGATTGACTTGCATGTAGTGATTATATCTATGGACACAACTTGTCCTACAGTGCATAAGAGTGTAACTCTAGGTTTATAGTGGAGTGAGTATTTAATGAATGAAAATTAATTAATTAAAGAGTTTAATTAATTGATTTTGTATCATTGGAGCTTAAAATCTGTAGGTCCATAAGGTCCCCTTGCTAGCTTATAGTAACACTAAAAGATCAATTTAGTTGAAAGAAAATTTGAAATGTTCAAATTAATATTTAATTTGTAGTGTTCAAAATAATATTTAATATATTAAATACAAAAGAGAAAAATATATTTATTGTATTTGATACATTAAATATTAAAATAATTAATGTATATTAGATACATTAAAGAAAAAATATTTATAAAATTTGAATAAGATTCAAATAAATAAATATCGTAGGAGATTTGAATGAGATTCAAATAAGTATAAGATATATTTTAATATATTAGATATTAAAATATAATATTTTAATTATAGAAAAAATTTGCCCTTGGTCTCTATAAATAGGACTCTTGGGTTGAGCTATTAGACATAACACACATCTCCTTAATAGAAAATTCGAGAATTCTCTCTAGACATCTTCCTCTCTAATCTCTTATGGATTTTTTTTCAAGAGGCTCCTACAAGCCTCGGTCCTGTGTTTGAGTCATAGCAAGGAAAACTTTTGTGGAAGTCTTAGAACACGAGAAGTAAAGAACTGCCAGAAAATATCTCCATATTATTTTCAAGGTATGTTTTGCTTAAACTTAATTTTTATTGTTTAATTCTAAATAAAATCAAAGTCGATTCCAACACTTCAGCTGTGGGTTTAATTCAATTATTCCTTCAGGGTGCACATTGGTTAGTTGACGTTTGGTGTTGGCATAAACTAAACATCACTGAAAATCAGCCATTTAGTTCGGTAAGTTGAAAACTGGAAATCTTTTGAGTTTTGTATGAACTAATTGATCATCAACCAATTCGATCGAAGCACTTGGTAGAAAAATGAAAGAGGGAGAGAGGTGGAAAGAAAAATGAGAGAGGGACGTAGGGCCCATTTGAATCACCTGGGAAAAAAAGTATTTTTAAAAAATGCATTTTATTTTAAACATTTTTTATAAAAACGGTTTAAAATTAAAACATTCATATATTTGGTTACATTTTCTTAAAAGTGGTTATGTACAAGTTTGTTTGTTTTACTCCATACTCAAAATGATTCTACAAATGTCAACTTACTATAAAGGACGATTATTAAATACTATGAACTAATAACTTCAAACTTGTATTTAAAACACTATGACCACCCGTGGTGATTGGCAAAGTGGTCGCCAACAGTGAGGTAGCGATGGACGATGGGGAAATTTGGTGGTCGCGAGGAGATATGTGCCAGTCGTAGGTGGCGGAATTAGGTGCTCTCTGATATGTATTGGTGGCGGTAGTGGTTGTCGGTGGTGGTTGACGGTAGCTATGGTCGTCGATAATGGATGCGGTGGTCTCTAGTGGTGGTTGTCAAAGGACGTGGTCGCTAGCGGTTAACTACAGCTAAATCCAGCAGTCGCAGGTACAGTCGCCAATGGTAAGTGGTGGAATTCGATGGTGCTCGGTAAGTGTTGGCTACAGAGGCAGTCGTCGGAGGTGGTTGCCGACAACAACGGTCGTCAATGGTCATCGGCAGCGACGGTCGCTGGTGGTGAGGTGGTGATAGACAACGACGGAATTCGGTGACTACCGTCAATGGTAAGCAGTGGAATCCAGTTGTTGACGGTACGTGTTGCCCGCGATGGTTGCCAATGGCAATGGACGGCGACAGAATTCGATGGTTGCGGGGTACAGTCACCAATGGTACATGACAGAGCTTGTTGAGGGCTCATCAAATTACAATTTATAAACCGATCCTAAGCTACTTGTAGCATTGTGTGGACCGAATCAATCTTAGGGAACCGAGTATCAATTTCTCAAGTTAAATTTGCAAAAGAAAATAAAAGAAGATGTTTTGTGTTTTTATAAATAAAATAAAATATAAAACAAATAAAAGTAAAGATAAACTGACCTAACCACAGTTTCCAATTCAAAGATACGGTCTCATCTAATTGTAAATCTGATCCTGGATTTACCATAATTAAATCAAACACTTAGACTATTTGTTCAAAAAAGCCGTGATAAGTTTAATTCCTCCAATCTAATGGATTTTAACAAAACATCAAAACTAATTCTTATTGGCTAATTGAACGGTGTACACGCAAGCGCACGTGATCGAAGTAATATAAAATGGTATGTGAGTACCAAGTATCGAATCCCAAGGGAACGATGTAATAAAAATATTGTAAAGCAAAGTGTAAGGAAAATAGCAACTAGAAAACTAAAATTGCAAAAATAAAGTTGGATTGTGTGTTGGAAAAAATTGCATAATCAAGAATTTGCAATATTGAAATGACAAGGATTGCATAATTGAATTGCAGAATCTAATTGCAAAATCGAGAAATGGCAATATTGGAATAACAAAGATTGCAGAATCTAGAAATGGCAAACTAAATAGACTTAGTAATTGAAATTTCAAAAAGAATTTAGATAAAGATGGGAGTCAAGAATTTCATTGCCCTAAGTTGTAATTGCAAGCCAAAATTGCAATTCCAACCTACTCCGCACTCAATTGTAAACCAAAATTTCTTCTCCTATTTACCTTGAATTTAGGTTTTAGGAGGCTAAGTGAGTGACTTATATGTCTATAGTCCTTCTATCTTAGATCATTCGGCTCAACAATTTTATGGGTTTTGGAGTCTTTAATCCCTATGTCTAGGGTAAGGATTGGCTTATGTCTAAGTTCTTTCTCCATTACTTGTGTAAGGACCCGAATTCCTACGACGACTCTAATACGGAAGCACGACCTAGTTACCTTGTTCATGCCCTAAATTTCGGCAGCATGACGACGTAACTAGGAGAAAACCAAATTTTACAACGACTTGGAAAGAGGCATAAACACTTCTATGTTTCAGATAACAGACTCAGCATCCACCAAACTACGATAAATGATGCTGAGCTCAATCAACAGACAAAAGAACCTAAGAACTTCTAACTAAATACACGGAAACGAAAGAAATTTAAACTTTACAGACCAACAAACAACAGGGAACAAAGAAACAAAACTAAAAACTAAAACAGGGAAAAGAAATTTGGTGGAGTCTCCATAGTCTCGTTAAGTCATTGTCTTCGTCACTCGCCTCAAGGATGTGCACAATCTGCAATGACAAACAAAGTAGCACGCGTGAGTATAAATATACTCAGTAAGCAGCCTACTCAAGAAACCACAGAATAAAGAGATCATACCAAGAAAGGAACTGCCCTTACTCACTTTCATGCTCAAATTTCGATACTTATCCTAGTGACTAAAACTCAAATATCCTTCCTCAACCTTCACCACTTTTAACCCTAACTTCGTGTCGTATTTGCGAGTCTTGTAACCTAGAACCAAACTTGTGAAGATATACACCCCTCACACTCATCTCAATAGCCACACAGGCAACCAGGGAACAAATCCCCTCAGCTAGCATACAGGCAATAGGGAAACGCATCCCCTATGCTCAACACGGTGGGGAATCACCCCTAAGCTAGCTCACAGGCAATAGGGAAACGCATCCCCTATGCTCAACACATCACAATAGCCACACAGGCAACCAGGGAACAAATCCCCTCAGCTAGCATACAGGCAATAGGGAAACGCATCCCCTATGCTCAACACGGTGGGGAATCACCCCTAAGCTAGCTCACGGCAATAAGGAACGCATTCCTTATGCTCATCACATCACATACGTTCTAGGGTTACAAACTCGCACGAAACAACAGAATTAGAGTAGGTAGCACCAATCTAACGGGCCTTTGTACTTTCACAACAGTTTTGGAACCTTTCGGGTCAATCCACCTTACCACATTCATCCATCATGCCCAAATCACAAACACAAGCTGGCCCGAAGGTTTCAAACACTTTTAATGGGGACCCACCCCCTAATTCACATAAACAAAGGGGAAAAGTAACCCTCAAGCCTTTCCAACTTCTATAACGTCTTACGCCTCATACGTATTTATAGGCGAGATAAAAATCCTAACGGATCAATCCAAAAGGCTGCCTTCTTCTTAGGCCAGCACCATGGAAATCCATTTCTCTTCCTTTCAGGAAATATTTAGTGGCATATGACCCAGGCCCACAACTGAATAAACAACCTCAATCGCCTCATGGTGACCTTCCACCATAGACTGCAAACACGAATCTCAAGTAAGAACTTACTCTAGTTCAATGGTACTTCTAAACAAGAACTACACGTAGCCATAGCCCATACATATGTCATTGACATAAAGTCCTTCAATCCTTTAGTCCAGAATTTAAATCCTCTAACCATGCTAGAACTCAAAACAACCGTCACCCTTCCACTCACATTCAAACACATCAGATTAAGGTACTCTACTTCAGCCCCTAACCAGGCCCAAACCCAAAAGCATTGAACCCGGCCAACCATTCAATCTAAGGTTCAAGTATTATGCATTCCACAGCTAACCAAACATCTCAAAAAGCCCAAATGCTTACAAATATTTAGTTTAACACAGCTGCCCATACAAATGCTTATAAGGAAATACTATAATCAAATTCGTTCATAACCTCAGGCACATTTTCATCCATTTATTTGTAACTTTGAATCCCTTAACGAGAATCGCAACAAATTCAAGCAACCTTAAGCCCAACACAATAATTCTCATACTAATTTAACCAACCACGACATCTTTGAAGGGGTGAATATTAAGAATGCGGAAGCAATTTTGGATCTTGAGCACTCTAATTTGATCAATTTTATCATACAAAAAACATGCTCAAAACTGGAAAAAACTGGAAAGTATGAACACATACCTTTGTAGCTCAAAATCTCCAAATTCTTTGCAAATCTTGGATCACCAACACTACTTGGACCACCACTAGAGTCTTCCCTACTATTCTCAGCCCTTGGAATAGATTGTGGGATCTTTGATTGAGAGAAATTGGGAGAAGAATGAGTAAAGATCTAAATAAAAAAGCTAGAGAGTTTTCTACAAAAATCTCTTGTTTTTCTAATCTTCTTTCTCCATTATGTTTCTTCTCTATTTATAGAAAGCCACAAGCTTAGTGAAGAAGCCAATTGAATGAAGATAAACTTCAAACAAGAAGCTTTGTGAAGAAGCCAATTGAAAGAAGATATGCTTCAAACAATAAGCTTGGTGAAGAAGTTATGAACTTGGTCCATATTTCATTTCCAAATGAATTTGAATTCTTTTTTAATTTTAATTCAAAATTAATATAAAATTAAATTTAAATTAAAATCAATTTTTAATTAATTAAACAATTTAATTAATTTTAAATAAATATTTAATTTAATATCAAATATCAAATTAAATAATTGGACCATTCCTAATTTCTCAAAACGAACGTTCGAACATGAATCCCTATTCATGTTTTAAACCGAACGAATATTTAAATCATATTTAAATATTTCCACCTCTTCTTTATCATAGTTTAATTCATAATTAAGCTATGATACGTTAAGTATATCGCATATAATTAACTTTTTCTCCCAAATTCGAATTTGAACAATTCAAATTCTTTTCTCTCAAATTATTCCAAGGCTTAGTCTGAGCTAGTAAGGGGACCTAATGGACCTACAGATCATGAGCTCCAACGATACGAGATTAACCGGCCAAACTCTTTAGCCTAGCTAATCAACATTCGTTAACCATCGGGACACTCCACTAAAGCCCAGTGGCTGCACTCTCCTCACTGTAGATATATTTCTGTCCACTCGATATAACCATGATTAGTAAGTCGATCCTTCACAGGTTGTTCGTAATTACAGCTGGGTCAAATAAACCGTTTTACCCCTGTAATTACTTCTTGTTCCTTAAGTCCCACTGATCCTCTAATGAACAATTTGGTTTGTGGTCCAACCAACAAATCGTATCCCTCTCGGGCCAACGAGAGGGTGGGCCCATTGTTCAAGACCTGGAGTTAGTACTTAAGGGAACAACCTCTCTACTAAACCCTAAAGTGGGTAGGAGTGAATTCCATCTCGCATGACTATGTTCCCAACTATCTATCCGGTCTTATCCCCAAAATGGGAGGCTTATTGAGTCGGCGATCTCGGGCCACTCTCACCCATGCAAATCTAAGGATAATCTCGAATAAACAGGAGTTCATAGCACGCTCAGGATTAAGATCGAGTTACCTAGGTCATCGTATGAATATAGTCAGTTAAAACAGTAAACGGAGTTAAAAAGTCTAAGTGACTATTTCGCGGTCCAGTCTTATGCAAACTCATTGCATAGGACGCCCCCACTCGCATGTCTCCACATGAACGATTTAGGATCACATCGTTAGTACTATACAAAGTGGGCCGCGTCCATAGTGTCCCCAGGATAAGGTACCCATCCCTATTCCTATACTATAGACCGTTCTGGTTATAACTCGAACTTGATCCACTTTTATGTCATACATAAAGTTCAAGTATACATACTATAGCCAAGGGTACTTAGTTCATTGGATTTGGGTTATTGAATACACAATTCACTTTATTCAATAACACATTTACTGAATAAACCTCAATAACATCTTTATAGTAAAATAGAATATACATTCAGTTTACAAAACCACGAGTTTTAGGACATAAAACCCAACAATCTTTCACATACTTATATTTAGGCAAGCATGATTGTTCACAATTTTCCACAAACGTGCTCAAACCCATCCAAATTTAACTTTGGGGAAATTCTTAAAGTATTGCATAAGCTAACATAATAAAGTCGTAACTTTAAGCCCCAAATTTTCATTATAACCACAACTTATGCCGTTTAGCTCAAAACTACCTTCGAACGTATCCATTAACCATTACATGCTTCCTAACACGGTTTCCAAACATATTTTCACAATTCACAATTTATCAAACATGAATCCAAAACATTTAGGAATTTAAAGGGGATTAAAATCCAAATAACTACTTACCTAAATAACTTCAAGATTCAAAGTAGCCTAAACTCAAATGCTCAATCTTGAATCGCCAACAAAGTCCTACACATTATGGTTAAAATTTAAAATACCACAACAGCCCCTAAACTCCAAGAAAATGTTCTAAAATATGGCCAACTATAACCCAACTCACGCTTAACCTTAATTGAGTTGGAAAATTTGATACCCACATAAAAATTACCTCAAAACAGTGCTGGACAGCAGTACGAAGGTTGCAATTTCTTCCAAATCGGCCTTCAATCGAAATGGGTAATCTATATTAAGTCCAAAAATACTATGGGTTAGTTCCAAATCACTAAATTAGCTCTTTAATTCAATCTTACCACCCATAAATCACTTTGAATCGTTGTTAGAACACTTACCCATTATGAATTGGATCCAAACGAACCTATACAATCCCGAGCTTGCAGGAAATTTGACCCAAAACGCTCATCTTCCTTGTTGTCTGTACAGAGACCCAAGAGTGAGAGAGAGACGGAGGTGGCCGGCGGCGGGAGCAGACGACAACGAGCTGGGCGTGCGTGGCGGCGACGGCCTGACGCGACTCCACCGGCGATCAAAACAGATGTGCAGCGGCTGGGTGGCGAGGGACCACTCGAGCTGTAGTTCGGCAGCGTGTGGCTGTCGACAAGAGGGAGAGATCGAAAATAGGGAGAGAGCACGACGGAGAGAGAGAGGAAGACCGACAAGAGGGAGAGTTCGGTGAGGGAGAGAGTTATCGGGAGAGGGAGGGAGAAGAATGAAAAGATGGAGAAGAAGAAGAAGAGAAAGAAGATAAGGTTAAAGAGATTTTTTTAAAGCAAATTACTAAAATACCCTTACACCATTCTTCATTTGCATATATGCCACTTTTCTTATTCCAAACTCTAAATTTAACCTCAAAATTCAAATTACCTAATGAAGATTATTCCAACTTAATTCAAAATTTCGAAATTAATGCTTCTAAATAAACCGGTCGTTACAACTTGTGTGAAATCCACTTATCTCTAACCCTGTCGGTATTAGATCTAAGCTTGAGTTGCTACCCTAGTTGATCAATCTAGGATCTCAACGAGATTTTCTTCAATACAAGCAAACAATTGAGATGTAGACTTGGTTTTTATTGAAATTTAGGCTACAATTACTTCTTAGAGAATTCACATCCTTGAACCCCCTAAGAAGTTTTAGCTCAAATTAAAGATAAAAATCTTACAACTAATTCTAGAAATTAATTCCATACTAGAAGAGTAAATTAAAATGCTAATTGCAACAAAAATTTAAAGGAATTAAAGGCATCTTGCCATCCAAATTTGAATCAAACAAACTGAAAACTAAACCATGAACTTCAAAAAAATAAATCTACAAAATAACAATTGAAGCAAAAACAGAACCAACATAATAACCATCATAATAGAGGAAAAACAAAAAACTTGAAGCAAAAATAGAACCAATATAGTAGCAGCTCTCGGTGAAGAACAAAGAAAAAAAAAACTAGAAAACAAAGGAATAACTGGATAGAAACCCACGAAACAGAGGCTGGAATTAAACAGAAACTTAATGCAAAACGGAAATCGAATGAAGAACAAGACTATACTACCATCATCTCTTGGTAATACAAGAAGAAATTCCATAAAAGTAAAAACAGAAAGCTGAAGCTCCTTAGCAAAATAGAGCAGAAAAACTAAAAAAAAAAAACAGAGGAAGAAAACTTCAAGAAAACCACGAAAAACAACTCCAAAACGTCTCCAAAACCAATCCCTTAGCTCCTCCTCTTCTTCCCCCTTTATAGACCTTCATTAGGGTTGAAGAATGCCCAAATTTCTTGCTCAAAATCCCCCAAATCATGTTGTAATTGAAGATTTTCGGAATGGGTTAAATGCATATTTTTTTTTCCTTTTTTGAACTTTTCTACTGCTCCAGATTGCAGAATCACGATTTTGCAATTTGATTTTGCAATTTCCACATTCTCAAGTCTGTTGCTCCATATTGTAGAATCACGATTTTGCAATTTCCATATTTCCTGTAAACAAGATTAATTTATTTAGAACTCTATCCCAATTGCCATCATATTTATTTCTTTCTTAAATTGAAGCAATCTTTCGACTATTTTCAAATGGTCTTAAGTCAAAACAAGAATATTTTAAGCAATTGAAATTTAAATAAACCTTAATTCTAAGGCTTATCACTAATCAACTGGGCACAAAAGCGTTTCATATTAATTAAGGATGGCGAGACGACTAAGGCAAACACATTAAGCGAGATAGCAACACTTAGTCAATTTGTTCCTTTTATTCCCTAGAGTCTCATGCAAGCTATAAAAACATAGAGATCATGCACATGAGCCAAATCTGTTGCTACTAAAATTAAACATCCATCCATGACAATTTCAAATCACGCAAAATGTGCATAGCAAAAATACAAGCAATCAATAAAATTGAGGGGTCAATTTATCCAATGAAAACTCGTATAAATTAACACAAGGATAAAAGAAATACTTGAATAAATAAGAGAAAGAAAAACTTAGCTCGAAGCCTCACAATCTACAATTGGATTCGAACCGTCCCAGCTTGAATCAGAAACATAAACTCTAACTACTCATCGTGACGACATGACTAAAATTCGCCATGGTTCGATCGTTACAAAAGTAGAATTGAAAGATACAAAGAAAAGTTTTAAAGAGTGTCTAAAACTAAATCCTACAATCTAACTCATTTTTTCCCTAGAGAAAGAGATCTATTTATAGGCATCGAGTCAGCATCAAGATGCCAAGGGTAGCGTCTAGACACTGCCCTCGTTAAGTAAGGAAAATATCGAAAATTTTATGTAGCATCTCAACGCTACTAACATTGAGCTTGGCCTCTTCGCAGCATCGAGCTAGCCTCCTCTGTGCTTTCGATCTGGTGTCCACTACTCCTATGGTTCTTCTAGTTTAAAATGCATCTGCAGCGACGTTGAGACGCCCAAAGTAGGGTCTCGACGCTATCCTTTCGAGTCATTTGACTTGGGCTTCTATTTCTCATGGCTCGGTTGTTCAAATTAAGTCCAATTTGCAACTTTTAAACTCCGATTCATCCAAATTTCCTTGAGTAGTTCTAAATCACTCGAACAAACAAATAAGCTCGTGAGAGTAACAAAACTCGCATGAAAATAAGACAATAAAATAGCACATTTTAGGTTCTGTCAGTACATGGCAAAATTCGGTTGTCATCGATATGTGTTGCTGGCGGCGGTGGTTGTCGGGGGTCACTAGCAGTCGCTAATGGTTGTCGACAGTGAGGTGGTAGTAGACGGCGATAGAATCTAGTGGTCACTAATGGTAGGCAAAGAAATTTGGTTGTCGTTGACATGTGCTAGACAGGCAGCGATCGTTGGTGGTGATCACTGGTGGTGGTTACTGAAGGTCGTTGGCGATGGTGGTGGTTGTCAATGGGCAATGGTGGATGTTGACGGCAACGGTTGCCGGTGGTGATTGCTGGCAGCGATCGCCGATGGTTGCTAGTGGTGGGCTGCTGTAACCATGGGGGGGAGAAAGTAGTGTGAGGGTATTTTAGTCATTTTCATATATCATGAAAATTTAGAAGGAATTACCTATTAACACTTAAAAACATTTTTTCTGGAACAATTATATGCATGTCTCAAAATTTTTATTTCTATGTCTCCACATATTTTTCTCTCTAAAACATCTATTCGTCACTCTAATTTTTAAAACATTAAAAACAAAAAATAGTTATCAAATAAATTTGGTTCTCTGTTTTTAAAAACAGAAAATAAAAAATAGTTATCTAACATATATAATTTTGGTTTTTAAAAAACAAAAAACCAAAAACAAGAAACAGAAAACAGAAAAATCAAAAATTAAAATAGTTATCAAATAGAGCCTAAGAAACGTAAATTAATAATATTAAATCTCATTTGATAACTATTTGATTTTTTTTTTTGAAAATTAAATAATTTATAAATACTACTTCTGCCTTTATGTTTTTTTTTTCCTTTACTAAATACTATTTTTTTAGAAAAATATTTCAAAAATCCAAGTCAAAGTTTGAAAACTAAAAAAGAAATTGTTTTTAAAAACCTTTTTTTTTAAAAAAAAAAAGCTAAAAATTCAAAACAAAAAAAAAAGGGTAAAAGTCATCTAAAATAAATGGTGTGGAAGCATGTATAATTTTTTAAAATAAAAAAACTAAAAACCAAATTATTTCATAAAATATAAAAGCTTCGGATATTAGTTAAGTGATGTGGAAGTTTATGGGTCCTTCATTTTTTCTAATGTTTACTGATTTCTTGTAATCATTTTAATTAATTAATTAATTAGTAGAATCAACCTAGATTTAATTAATTTAATAAAGTTCTTTTCAAAAAAATAATAATTTAATA
This sequence comes from Trichosanthes truncata, assembly GCA_033996785.1. Lineage (NCBI taxonomy): Eukaryota > Viridiplantae > Streptophyta > Magnoliopsida > Cucurbitales > Cucurbitaceae > Trichosanthes > Trichosanthes truncata. Next base: position 35,184,616 of record JAWPNB010000004.1, on the reverse strand, counting down.
AAGTTGTTTATATACGAAATTAATCAATTAAATTCAAAGAAAGATTAAAATAACCAATAACTATTTCTTTGAAAACTAAAAAAATAAAAATATATTAAATGAGGAACAAAATTCCCTCAAGTTGCCTTTTAATAAGCCAATTAAACCAAGTAATACCATACGTATGGGATGCACGCACTTGTTTTTTTTGTTTTTTTTTGTTTTTTTGAGTTCAATAATAATTGGGGTGGGGGATTCGAATCTCTGACCTCTTGGTCGAAGGTATATGTCAATTATCATTAAGTTATGCTCACTTTGGCGATGCACTCACTTGTTTGAATAATCTTGATTGACATATTTCGAAAGCTGTTTTGTTATACAGTTGACAATGATTATTACTTTTTTAAGATAAAATAGAGAAGAAATTACAAGTTTCTAAATTTTAAAAAGTGTCTAACAAGTTGTGAACTTGAGTTATTTCATTCATTGATTTATTTTAAGATTATTAATTTTCAAATAATATTTGAATTTTATTTAATGAAATCAAAAAATGAATTTCATTGAAGATTTATTTTTAAAAATTTGAATGACTTTTTCAATAGTGGAGATGTCTAGTTAATATATATTTTTTAGACCTAACCCAAATAGTTTGATTGTAGACTTTTCTAATCCAAAATTTTCCTTATAAAATTGTGTACCTAACCCAATTTAATTATTAAATACTTTGGTTAGATCGAATCAGACTAGTGAAATTATTTATTCAAAATTTTGTATTAAGAAAAAAAGAAAGAGGAAATACTAGTTCTTGGAAGATTTATCTACTTATCTTCATAAGTTGAATCAAAATTACAAGATTTTTTTTATAAAATATGAAATTATAACTTTGCATAAGCTATAACGTTATATTATATTCTATGAGAAATTATAATTTCATATATTATAAAATATTATATTAAAACATCTAAGAGTTGCATATGAATCCAACCGAACACAAAGAAAGGGTTTGGGTTGGGTTGGTCAAAATTGTAAAGACATCGGATCAAAGTATATTTTGAATTAAGATTTACAAAATGAAACTAACTAAAGGTCATTTATTTTACTTTATTACATTTTAATAAACCAAATATAGTCCATGAATTTTGAAAGTTGAAAGCAAAATATTAAATTATATTATATTTGTTTAGATATTTGACCAATAATTTTTTTTTGAGTTCAACCATTCCAGAGATAGAATCTAACAATTGATTTTGATGTTGATGGTATCTTATCCATTTAATTAGTTCAAACTGATGGATATTTAATAAATATACTTAGTTCTCCACTATTCTCGACCTTTTATTTAATAGAGTTATGGATTGTCACGAAGAAATTTCAACAGGAATATTTGTTTTTTGTCCTTTTAGTTTTTTCACAAAATATTTCGATGAGGTAATCAAACCACTGACGTAAGTAAAAAAAGAAAAAAAAATACACTTTTTATCCCTGAGATTTGGGTTAGGTTGCATTTTTATCTTTGAGTTTTGTATTTAGTTTCACTCTTGGTCCCTCCATCATCTTTTCCATTAATTAGTAATGAAAAGTTGTTGTGACATTTATTTTTTTATTAAAAAAATATTTTTTTTCATCATTTTCTATTTTTAAATTTTAAAAATGTATATATTTTTATTTTTTATTTTTTTACTTCTTCTTGTTCCACCAGCGACGTCGCTTGCTACTGATCGCCGATAGTTTTTCTTTTCGTTTTCTTTCTTTCTTTTTCATCTTTCTCTTTTTCTTCTTTCTTTTTCTCCTCTTCTTCTTCCATCTTTCTCTCCTTCTCCTTCCCCACTATTTTCTTAAGAAAAAATTGTTCGTTCCAAATCTGGTAGCGAACCAATTCCAGATCTAAAATGAATGCCCAGATTTGGGCATTTCAGATCTAGAATGAAACGTTCGTTATATATATTTTTTTTCAAGAAAACAGTGGGGAAGGAAAATAATGAAGAAAAATATAAGAAGAAGAAGAAAAAGGGGAGAAAAAGAAAGAAGAATAGGAGGAGAAGGAAGAAGAGAAAGAGGAAAAAATAAAGAAAGAAAACTTAGCAGTAGTTGGCGACGTCGAAGAAGTATTAAAGAAAATAATAAAAAAAAATTAGTTAAAAATTAAAAATAAAAAATATTTTTTTTAATAAAAATAAATGTCACGTCAGCTTTCCATTAGTAATTAACAAAAAAAGTGACGGAGGATCAAGAATAAAACTAAATGCAAAATTTACAAGTATATTTATTGATTTTGAAAACTCATTCAAATGCAATGTAACTTAAATTTCAGAGTCTATACATACATATATATATCTATATATATTTTTTAAAAAGCCAAATTACCGTACAAAAACTAACTTGTTTAAAACTTACTTTTCTTCTTCTTTTATTATTATTATTATTTTTTAGTTTAGACCAAAAACTTGCCCCCTTTTTTTTTAGTTCAGACCATAACTTACCTTTTTTTTTTTTCTTTTTAAATGCAGACCATAACTTACCTTGATCATAAGCCTCGTGACTATTGTAATTATGCCTCTAAATTTTTATTTTTTTGCCTAATATATATATTAAAGTTAATTTTAAAAGTTAAATTGACTGACGTATTGGGAAAATATTAAAGTTAATTTTGAAAGTTAAATTGAATGACGTGTTGGGAAAGTATTAAAGTTAATTTTGAAAGTTAAACTAACTGACGTATTGGAAAATTATTAAAGTGATAGAGACTACTCATAAACATAAAATTGAGGGTTGAAAAATACAATTGAAACTTTTTACCGTTTGTATATCAGATGAACGCATATCTAAAAATTCAATTACCAAATTACAATTTAACCCTTCGTAATCCAAATAATTGTTACAGTGTTTGGCTGGAATATTGTGGAGTTAGATCATTCATCAAGGAAACTACATATTTATAGAAAGGAAGAAAATGACATAAACTTGTCAAGTTCTATCAAATTTCACCCTAAAAACTTCAATTTCATAAAATTGCACCTCAAACTTATATAAATATTGCAATTTTAACCTTAAAAACTTTAAAATGTGTTGCAATTTTAACTTTCAGATAAGTTTTTATTCGAAAATTCGTTTAAGAAAAGTATTTTCATATGCAATTGTGAAACATATATTATATACAAAATGGATAAGATTTTAGAGAACAATAACATTAAAGATAAATTAGGTTGAAATTTGTGAATTTTTAAAGTTATTCTACGTACATCGATCAAACTTAGTTTTATGCAAAACTTTATTTTGTTGAAATTAGTGAGTTTATGAAGATTTTTTTTATAAAATTAGTGAGTGAATTAGCAGAAATTAAATAAAGGGTAAAATTGCAATATTATCTAAGTTTGGCATTAAATTTGATAAAATTAAAAATTTATGTCTAAAATTGATACAACTTAACACGTTTAGGGATAAAAATTGATTTTTTTTTTCCTAAAAAAGAAGAATATTAAGAAGAAAGAACCAAATTTGTACAAAAAATTGTATTCTGAGTTGGTGAAAATGAAAGAAAATCAATTAAATGTTCAATTAAAAACGACTTGATATCCACGTGGATTTGTCGTTTTGGATTTGTATTTACGAAAGCAACACGACGTCGTTTTCCAAGGTCACCGCGAGCTTCTTCTAGTAGATTTGAGTAGGTGAGTCCCACGTGGAGGAATATGAGTGGCTATCGTACCAACGTGGCTGCACTTCCAATATCTTACCAACAACGGATTTTGAATATATATATAAAATAATCTTGCAAAAGTGTTTTTGACAATTTTATTTATTACTATAATTTATTTGATTATAAAATACTCTTACATGATTGAATTGTTGTAAATTATAAACTGATCTTTTTTTTTTCACTCACGTCATCAAATGGAGGTACATGGTACATCGACAGAAACTTTCAGAAAAAGAAATCATGGAAAAGATAGAAATCAATAAAAATTGTAGTAAGAAGAGTTTAATTATAGCTTAATTAACTCATTATTGACAATTTTTAATTATCATATCTAAAAGGATATAGAAAATTGATCACGTAAAAAAAATTATGAAACATCACATATGACAAAATAACCATAAATAAATTGAAGTAAAAAAATAAATAAAAATAGAGAGTGATAAGACAATATCAATATGATGAGTTAGCTAATATTTTCATTATATCATAGTCACATCAACAACATATAAAAAAAATGTCTACAAAATATCCCACTATTAGAAATGTAAGTACTAATTATAAGAATTTTAACCTTATTTTAAAAGTTGTATTTTTTTTATTAATTCAAATAATAATTTTTACGAGTTCTATGTTTGTTATATAACAACATTGATGTTTTATTGATATTTTTACAATTTTTATAAAATGAACGTTATTTTCCTTGATAATTATATTTAATTTATGGTAAAATACACTTTTGATCTTTGAAAATTGAGCCTAGTTTCTATTTGGGCTTTGGCGTTTGGGTTTTTTAAATTAACACTTCAGTCCTTGCGATTTGAATTTTGTTTCTATTTAGTCATTGAGGCATCAAAAGTAACATGTTGGGTCTACGAAGTATGAATTTGATTTCTAACTAGTCCATTAAGTTTGAAATTGGTTTATAAGTGTTCGCTAATAAAGTTGACCTAATGGAATGATAACATGCATATACTAACTAACTTTGATGATATGTATTTTTTAAATGAGTTTAATTTAATTTTATTTTTATACTCAGGGTCAATTAGAAATTGATTTCAAACTTTAGAGACCAATTAGAAATCAATTTCAAACCTTAGGAACCAATTAGAAATTAAATTTAAATTTTGAAACCAAACATGTCACTTTTAAAATATCAAAAACTAAATAGAAACTGAATTCAAATTTCCTAGACCAAAAGTGTTAGTTTTAAAAACTTTAGAATCAAATAAAAACTAAGACCTAATTTACGTCCCGGCAATCCTAATCAAGGAATGAGAATCAAAATTATAGAGTCCATTGATTATGATGAATGGTGTTTGTCAAAATTAGGAATGAAAATTAAAAGTGGGACCAACTCCATTTTTTAAAATTTATTTTCCAACATTTTTCATTTTTATCTCCTTTTAACTTCCCTCACTAGGGGTTTAGGTGGCTCGATTATTGTGCAAAACTGAAGCCAAATGTACAAACCCGACGTGCGGTTTGCTGTTTAGCTGGCTGCGCGCAGTTCTGGATGTTGGTGTGCAGTCGGGTCAAAGTGTCATAGTGTGTCTATTGTCTTGTTTAATAAATTATATATTTTTTTAATAAATAAACTTAAATTTAAAAAGAAAAAAATTAAAATAAATGTAGGCTATGGCATGGGTATGCCGGTTGCGAACTACGAAAGGCCGAAGGCTTTGGCGTGGGGATGGGGTTTTCACTTTTCGGTTTAGTATGAAAGTTTGAAATTGAATCTTCGAAAGTCTGGAAGTTTCGAATTCCATTAATGCCCCAATTTCGAATTTCCTCTCCTAACACTAAGTTGCTAACATTGTGTGGAAGTTCCATTTGGACCGTCAAGCCTTTTGCTAGCAAATCTTAGTGTTAGAGGTCGATTTTTAGTCTTCGAGACCAGTTTGTTACGACATAAAGCTTGTTGACCTCTGTACTTTCTTTTCCAACAGTTGAGAGTTGGTATATGTCCTCTGTTGAGAGAGTGGGTAGAAGAGTTTGTAGTTATGTTTAGTCTTTTCAGCTATTCCTTATTATTTGGTTATAAATACCAATTCCTTGTTTTCCTCAAACATATGATCAAATATACGAAAACATATTTTATTCTTAGCCTTGCTTTTCTTTCTGATCTGTCTTGATTTTGTTTAAACTTCAATTTGGTATCAGAGCCAAAATGGCCAACACCGAACAATCGACTTCCTCTCCCAAATCTTCCGAAACTCAGAAATCCCTAGCTCATTCTTCTATCCTGAAAACTCCTGGTCCGGTACATGTTACCAAGCCCTCTGAAACCATGGACGTTCGTTCCAAAGGAATAACAGTGGGGAACCCATCTTTTGTGAACCTTCTGAATCAAACGACTTCGATCAAGATGGACTGCAACAATTTCTTGCTTTGGCAAAACATTGCCTTGCCTCTTCTAAGGAGCTACAAGCTCGATGGGCACCTCACAGGCAAGGAGCCTCGTCCCGATATGACCATAACTGTGCCTCCCACTGAGGATGAACCTCAAGGTTTGTTAATCCCCAACCCTGAATATGATATTTGGGAAACCGCTGACCAATTACTAGTAGGCTGGCTTTATAACTCAATGACATCAGAGGTAGCTTCTCAAGTATCTAGTTGTGAAACGGCTGATCAACTATGGGCTGCTCTTCAAGAGTTTTATGGCATTCAAGCTTCAGCCCAGAAGGATTATCTCAAACAAATGATGCAGCAAACCCGAAAAGGGAGTATGAAAATGGCCGAGTATCTTAGTATTATGAAAGGTTACTCAGATAATTTGTGTTTGGCAGGTTCTCCTGTGGAGCAAAAGGATCTCATTTCGTATGTTATTGTTGGCCTTGATGAGGAGTATACACCCATTGTGGTGGTCATTCAAAACAAAGAAATGACATGGGGGCAAGTTCACTCTCAACTCCTAACTTTCGAAATGCGCCAAGAACAACTTTCAGCTCTCAAAGGAGCCATTTCCATCAACCAGCATTCGGCTAATGTTGCTGCTACTACTCAGTCGCAGACAAATCAATATGTTCAGCCAAGCAGAAATCATGGTCATAACTATCAGAGGCATAATCGTGGGAGAGGAAAAGGGAGATTTTCTAGAGGATCTAAGCCTATATGTCAACTTTGTGGCAAATTTGGACACACTGCAATTGTATGTTATTTTCGTTTTGAGAAAAGCTTCAACAACTCAGCCACTAGTTCGCAAACCAAGCAACCATCTGGAAATTCTTCTGCTTTAATAGCAACTCCTGAGCATGTTGGTGACAGGGCTTGGTATTTGGACAGTGGGGCTAGCAATCATCTGACTTCAGACTTAGGGAATCCGTCACTCAAGTCTAACTATACAGGTAAGGACCAAATTATTGTTGGAAATGGTTGCAAACTTCCTATTCAGTCTATAGGCAGTTCAGTTATTCAGTCTCATATAAGGAATCTTGCTTTAAAAGAGTTATTACATGTGCCTCAGATTAGCATTTCTCGTTTAACCATGGATAATTCAGTGATAGTTGAATTTCATGATTCCTTTTGTATTGTTAAGGACAAGTTCACGGGGAAGGTTCTTTTGGAAGGGAGCTGATAATTCTCATTTATGAGGATTATTTAACCCTAAAACTAAGTTGTTCTTGCCATTTTTGCATGCTTTATTGATTACCGAGCAAGCTAAAAATAACATTTTTAAATAAATTCATGCAAGCTTGTTGGAATATGATAAAAGAAGGAATTAAGTGAAAAGATGCAAGAAAGTTGGCTTAAGTTGAGTTTTTGTGCAGATTTGAAGAAGTGAAGACTTTGCAAAAGGGAATGCAATTGCATTCCCATTTGCAATGTAAGGTGAAGAACAAGGAAGAAGAATGCAATTGCAATGCAATTGCATTCTCTAGACTTTAAAAAGTGCAGAATTTTCGGAAAATCACCAAAACCCACGGGAATTGCTTGATTTATGGAGAATTTACGGCCAAATCTTGTGCTTAATCAATTACCCACGAATTAAGGAGCTCCAAGATGGAAACCCTAGCCCTCAATGCCTATAAAAATGGTGGAAAACGAAACAAACGGTGGCTGGTTTTTCTGCTGCTCGCCCACAGTTCATCTTTCACGTTTTTTCATTTTATAGCAGCTTACTCTTCATTTTTACTCTGTAATTTCCGAGGTTGATCCCTCCTCAACGAAAGTTGGAGGAGGTGAAGATCCATTTGCCTTTGAATGGGTATTTGGATCGATCAAACAAGGAATTTCCGTTAGCTTTTGTACTTTGTTTTTTTGGGTTTTTACATTCTGTTTTTATGGGTTCTTTTTCTTCTGGTTTTTCTTTATTTCAGTAGCAGCAAGTTGATGATTTCTATTCCTTGTTTTCAACATTTCATTCTTGTAGTTCGCTCGATTAAATTTTGAGTTGATATACTCTGTTTTTGCAAATTTATACTCTGTTTTCTGTTTTTTTTTTTCTGTTTTGGACAGCAAGCTGTATTTTCGTTTTTCCATCTTTCTTCCAGCAGTTTATGCTTCATTTTGCTCTGTAAATCCCGAGCTTGATCCCCCCTCAACGAAGGTTCGAGGAGGTAAAGATCCAATTGCCCGTAAAAGACTTTTGGTCGATCAAAACAAGGACTTTCCGTTAGCATATTTCAACTTTGTTTACTCCATTATTAGGAATTTAATTTCGGTATTTGGGTTATTAATTATGAAATTTTTAGCAAATAAATTTTGGATTTTCATTTTCTCCATAATGAGCTAATTTCTTCTTTGGGATTCAAGCATGTGGATGCCCTAAAGATAGGAATAAAGGCCTAATTGTGAGAGCAACATTGCTTAATCTTATAGCATTGTTTGCTTTTATTGATTGAAATTTTCATTACTAGTTTAGATTGATCACCTAGATTAGTATACAACAATTTGAGTCTAATTCTGAAAAGGTTATATAAAAAGTGGGTTTTCATAAAAGCAATAAAGGAAAATAGCCTAGACATAGGAATTTGTTTTTGACCCTAGACATAGGGCAAAACCTTTAAAACCAAAAGAATTGTGTTTCAAAATTAACTAAGTTCGTATTAGCCATAGAAATATCGGTTTAATCGCTTAGCCTCCTAAAGATACTTCATAGAAGGTCGAATAGGTGTTGAATTCGGTTTACAAAGCTTAAGTGTTGAGTCAAAGGATTGCAATTGCAATTAGGCCGCAATTTCTTTCAATGGAGCAAAAACACGTTTGAATCCCTCTTTTATCATTTTTATTTATTTCATTTAGCAAAACAACCACTCAATCTTTTTCAAACCATTGGTTACCTTAATTTGCAATTTGCAAACATATTTTGTGTCGTCTAAGTAGATTTTGTTAAAACCCGTTCCCTTGGGTACGATACTCTGGAATACTTCTAGTTTCTTTATTACTTCGATCACGTGCACTTGCGTGTTAGCGGATCAGGAGCCTTAAAGATGGTCTGTATCAAATCAACTCGTTGGAAGCCTCTTCTCATGGTGTTTTACAAGAAGACTCTTGGAAGAAATCTGTTTTTGTTGCTTTTGTTTCTAAACTGACCACTAGGAACCAGGTTGATTCTATGTTATTAACATCACATGGAGGTCAAGTTGCTTTGTATTGCTCTAAGAGTGTTTGGCATAGTAGGCTTGGCCATCCCTCAACTAGAGTTTTGAATCAAGTCTTAGCTTCTTGTAACTTGAAAACTAAAATAAATGAGACCGTACAGTTTTGTGAGGCTTGTCAGTATAGAAAGGCTCATCACTTACCTTTCTCTAACTCTAAATCTCGTGCATCCTATCCATTACAACTCATTCACACTGATTTATGGGGTCCTGCCCCCCTTGTGTCTCATAATGGATATCGGTATTACATAAGCTTTCTTGATGATTTCTCTCGGTTTGCTTGGATCTTTCCTTTAAAGCTTAAGAGTGATGCAATTATTGTGTTCAAGCAGTTTAAAAGTCAGGTTGAGAATCTTTATGATCACAAAATTAAGACAGTCCAATGTGATGAAGGAGGAGAATTTCGCCCTTTGTTATCTTATGCTTCAGAAATCGGAATTCACACTCAATTGGCTTGTCCTTACACTTCAGTTCAGAATGGTAGGGTGGAACGTAAGCATAGACATATTGTGGAAACAGGGTTGTCTCTTCTTGCTCAATCTAAGATGCCTTTGATGTATTGGTGGGATGCCTTTCATACAACTGTGTATTTAATCAATAGAATGCCTACACCTGTGCTGCAAGGCCAGGTTCCATTTACGGTGCTAAATGGTGTTCAACCTGATTATAAGAGTTTAAGAGTGTTTGGTTATGCTTGTTATCCGTGTCTTAGATCTTATCAGCAGCACAGCTCGGTGTGTGTTCCTCGGATATATCAATCATCACAGAGGTTACAGATGCCTGAGTTCCACAGGAAATGTGTATGTATCTCAACATGTCTGTTTTAATGAAGAAAATTTCTCATTTGCCGATGGCTTCTTAAATCAACCTCCTCCTAACCACATCTTATCTCAGCAAGTGTTGTCTTGGTTGCCTATCACCTTAGCTGATTCTCTTTCTACACCGTCTTTACCTCACACATCCCCTATAACCAGTCCTTCCAAAGCCTCCTGCCATTCCTCTGCTCTCTCCTTATCCCCATGATTAGTCCTCACTCTGACTCATCTTTTCACAAATCTCCTATATCCACTGAGGTTGTGTCGACTCCTTCTTCTGATCCTCCGTCATCTCTTCCCTCTAGCCATCAGTCACCTACTTCAAGCCTTGCCCCTTCCCTTTCTTCCACATCTTTTCCTACATTACTATCTCATCCTATGGTCACCTATGCTCGTGCAGGCATCACCAAACCAAAACAATTCTTTGGTTGTTTCTCCTAGACTGCTCCTTCCCTTGACTGGTCTCTCACCGAACCTCTTCATTTCAAGGATGCCATCTCTGTCCCTTCATGGCACCATGCTATGGATGAAGAATTTGCTGCCCTTATGCCTAATCATACTTGGGATTTGGTTCCTCCGGATAAGTCTCAACATCTTATAGGCAACAAATAGGTCTACAAGCTTAAACGCACTTCCTCTGGAGCTATTCAACGATATAAAGCTCGTTTGGTTGCTCAAGGCTTCTCACAAACACCGAGTATTGACTTCCATGAGACTTATAGCCCAGTCATTAAGCCTATCTCTGTTCGTATTATTCTTACGCTTGCTGCTACTTGGAAATTGCATGTTCGTCAGCTCGATGTTAGTAATGCTTTCCTCAATGGCGGTCTCACTGAAACCGTTTTCATGCCTCAGCCTTTAGGTTATGTTGATTCTGCTCATCCTCATTATGTCTGCCGATTGAACAAGTCTCTGTATGGCCTTCGCCAAGCTCCTTGCGCTTGGTATGAAAAGCAGCGGTCTACCCTTGTGCAATGGGATTTCGTTCAGTCCAAGTCCGATACTTCTCTGTTCTATTGTCGCACGTCTCATAGTTTCACAATTATATTGGTGTGTGTCGATGATATTCTCATCACGGGATCTAACACGACAGTAGTAGATGGCTTCATTCATCGTTTGCATTGCAGCTTTGTCCTTCGTGACCTTGGCCCCATTCACTATTTTTTGGGCGTACAAGTTGAACGTTCTTCCTCCAGTTTTCAGCTTTCTCAGGCCACCTATGTCCGTGATCTTTTGGCTCGCCTCCATATGAGTCATCTCAAAGCCGCTCTTACTCCTATCACTGCTACTGTGTCCGCCTTGGGTAATTCAGATCAATTGTTCTCTGATCCCTCTCTGTACCGTAGCACCCTCTGCTCACTTCAATATGTTCTTCTCACGCGGCCGAACATCGCTTTCGCTATCAACAAACTCAGTCAGCATGCTCATTGTCCCTCTGTTGCTCACTGGCAAGCTTTAAAGCGTGTTCTCCTGGTGCGATAATATTAGTGCCACTGCGCTTGCTCGTAACCCCGTGGTTCATGCTCGGACTAAGCATATTGAGATTGATATTCATTTTGTCCGTGATCAGGTTCTTCGCTGTCAACTTGACATTCGCTATGTGTCGTCCCTTCATCAGCTTGCCGATTGTCTCACCAAACCTCTTCACCTCTCTCGATTTTTGTATTTACGTGACAAACTTGGCCTTGTTTCACTCCCGCCGCGTTTGAGGGGGGATGTTACGACATAAAGCTTGTTGACCTCTGTACTTTCTTTTCCAACAGTTGAGAGTTGGTATATGTCATCTGTTGAGAGAGTGGGTAGAAGAGTGGGTGGTTATGTTTAGTCTTTTCAGCTCTTCCTTATTCTTTGGTTATAAATACCAATTCCTTGTGTTTCCTCATATGATCAAATATACGAAAACATATTTTGTTCTTAGCCTTGCTTTTCTTTCTGCTCTATCTTGATTTTGTTTAAGCTTCAATTCAGTTTAAGCCATTACTCCAATTTTCTATTGGCAATAGTCAGATATGTCGATTTTAGTTGGATCCATGGCTGTTAGGGGGTTCTCTTTTGGGCAATTATCGTGCGTGGGTAGTTTCTACTGCAAGTAGTACTCTTTTTGCTTCTGTTGTTGATTTTTTACTTCCTGACGGTTCTTGAGTTTGGCCGTGTGATAGGAACTATAAAGTCCTATTTAATTACACTTATTTCTTGTTAATTAGAAGGATTTATGTGTTTTATTATTATTATTTAGGGATTCAAGCAATTCACGTGTTTTGAAAAGTTTGCACCATTTCAGAATTAATTCGGACCAAATTGGAGGTGATTCGAGCAGCTGAATTTCTATACCAAATTTGATCGATCATATCATGATATTTTAAGATGAAAATATATTCAAATTTGGTATCAAATCGAAGCTTATTGCATTATCTTTCCAACGGTATAATACTCATTGCATTCCAATAAGTATTATGAAAGTTATGACATTTTGAGTGACTACTGCTCCTGCTGGAAAACTACTGTACCCGAGAATATTTTGTGCCAAATTCCGTTCCCATTATCTTGCTGCTCACGTTTGGAAATATAGCCAAATTAGATATCATTTTAAATATCTCGGAATGATCTTTCCAACCATATAAATATCAAGTTGATCCAATGTTTGGGAAGAAGTTATGGGCAAAATAATGAAGACTGCGCAATCTAGAAACTTTCCTTATTTGCAACATTCTATGTTTGTTTTGAGAATTTAGGGAAGGATTTTCGAGTTTTAGATGTATTTTCCAGAATTTTACAAGAGAGAACATTATTTACTTTATTTTATTTTATTTTAAATATTATTTCCTAATTGTTTTGGGAAAATATCTTTCTAGAATTTAGGGTTTCTTACTTGTGCAAGTTGTCTACTTCAAGGCTATTTAAGCCTTCTTATGGACAGCAAGGGAATCTTTTTTTTGGCCTCTTGGCCTAGACGTTTTTAGAGAGTTTTTAGACTCCTTTTCTCTTTTCTCCTTAGACAATAATGATATCAAATTTTATCACGATTCTCGGCTAGACTTCGCATTCCCAGTTCAGAGGTCGGTTGTAATCAATTGCAATATTGTGAGGTTTGAACCTTAACATAGTTTTCTTTCAATTTCAAGTATTCTTTGATTCCCGTGTTAATTTTATAAGCATGTATTTTGATTGAATTGACGCCTTAATCACTTTACATGTTTGATTGCTAGTCATGATCATGATTCGTAATTGTCATGTTGAATGAACCGGTAGTATTAGGATCATTACATGTGTATGTTTTGTGGGTTTCCATATTACATGGCTTGCATGTTTAATTGTAGGAATTAAAGGAGCATCTTAATTAGATTAAAGTTATTTCATCTAATTAGTTGTCTTGGTCCTTCCAAAGCACGTAATGCCTTTATCTAAATAATTTGGAGCGGTTTCGTCAAAAATTGTTTAGGTAATTAGCGTTAACTTGACGTTTGTTAGAGTTAATGACCTTAGGAAAGTTGCTACAAGATTGGATTTATCTTTCTTTTATTTGCTTATGTTTTATTTTATTAATAAAAAAAAACACAAAACCCCCCTTTTTATTTGTTTTCTCCTTGGCAAATTTAATTTGAGAAATTAATATTCGGTTCCCTGAGATCGACCCGGTCCACTCAATGCTACAAGTAGCTTAGGATCGGTTTATAAATTGTAATTTGACGAGCCCTCGACAAGCTGGCTTCACCATGTGTTTTGCATGAGCTTTTACATTTGGTTCATGATGTTCAACCTTGTATGACTCGAGAGGATAGTCCTATTTGGTGCCCAAATCGTTCGGACCAATTTTCTATACCTAGTGCTTGGGAGGTGATTAGACGACGTAAACCAGAAGTGCATTGGGATAGGCTCCTCTGATTTGGTGGGAATATTCCTAAGCATTCGTTTATCTCCTGGTTGGCAGTGCAAGATTTGTTGTTCACTAGGGACCGTATTCACTGGGATAGGGCTATTCCGACTGAATGCTTACTTTGTTTATCTTCGGAGGAGTCCCGTGACTATTTATTTTTCGAATGCCCTTTCAGTCGTACTATTTGGGTTAGTATGCTTTCTTGGGGAGATTTTGACCACAAAATATTGTCTTGGGCCTTTGAGTTAGAATGGATTTGTCATGTGAGTAGGGGCAACTGTCACAGAAGTCGGAGTTTGAGTCTTGCTTGTCGTGCGTCTATTTATCATATTTGGAGGGAGTGTAATTTTCGTCTTCATGGGTCGGTAGATCGGTCTCCTCAGTCTGTCTTTTGTGCTATTAAGGTGGATCTAGTTGCTTAGTGCTTCTCATGGTCGGGGGGCACTTGTCAGTTCATTCTCGGTCTCCTTGACTTTGATTATCTTGTTTTCATGGTTTCTAATGCTTTGGTCTTTGGTTTGTAACTTGGTTTTGGTTTTCTGCTTTTGTTATGTTTTCTATTGTTGTTAGGTTTCCTGTTTTTTATGCCTTGACCTCAGGCTTTGAGGTCGCTCTTTTGTAGTAAATATTTCTACCTTTGCAAAAAAAAAAACAAATACCAATAAAAATTTTCCATTTTCAAAAGCCACACCTGACACCGAGAGCACAAGGAATGGCAAACATGATGTAATTAAAAAAAACATACAAAGCGTGCCATATTCAGTCAGCTTGGGTGGAGGGTAGCACACCTATAAGGCAACCGAAGCTGACTGCCTGAGGATTGGTTTCCATCTTTGCCAACCCGAAGTCGATTGCATGAGCCAAATTGGAACCGACTCGCCAACGGTTTCAATCGATTTGAGTGGTTTAGTCGGGTCTAGCTTGCACCCCTATTGACCCTCACAATTATTTTTTCTTTTTATTCCTCCTCCTTTCTTCTTATTTTTTTAAAATTACTTTTATGTTGATAAAAAGCATTAAAACTCATAATTATTTTTATGGTTTTATTAAAATTCTTCACAATTTCCTATTTTCATTTTATTTTGTTTCCTTTGATATGGTGCAATGCTCTCTCCTAAAAATCTCTTGCACGACCATGGAAAAACAACCTAATAATTGCACAAAAAAAAGAAAGACCTAATAATGGCACTTTCGGCCATTATTTTGGCCATAGTGGGAAGCCATATTTGCAGCATCGTAAATTTCTGGTCTGACATTTCTCATAAATCGAAACAGATTTGGATGAGCGACACCAAAGAAGAAGGAAATTTGAAACTGGAAGTCGATGCTCGCTCTCGCTCTTGCAAGAGTTCGATTGAAAGTTAGCATTTTTGTCTTTGATCTGTGATTTTTGGACATTTTCTGCCATATTTGCCAAAACGAGAGCTAGAGAAAGAGCAAGACCGAGACCGAGACCGAGAGAAAATCATTTTTTTCTTGTATATATTTTTGGTTTGGTGTTACAAGAATATCATTTTAAAATAAATTAAATAATATTATCTTATTAAATTAAATACTTAAGATTTTGTTTGGAAAATCTTGGTGAAATTTTTTTTGTCTTTTAAACGTATTTATATTAAGATTACATGTTTTGAAAAAAAAAAAAAAAAAAAAAACTACACCCAAATTGAAATTTGAATTAGAGGGGTGAAATTTAAGATAATTACTATTTTATTTTTTAAAACTCTACATCTTTTTTTAAATTTTAGTTTAGGTATTAAATTTTCTTTAAGTGTAAAAATTTGAATAAGTAAATAAAAAAAAAAAAATGACATTTTAATTCTGGTAGCATATTCTTTTGTATTTTTTTCAAAGCAGCATATTCTTGAGTTACAGCATATTCTTGAGTTACTACATTTTAATTGACTAGAAATATAAAATGACATTCTGGTAATCATACATATTTCATCCTAATTCTAAACGTAAATAAACAACACCAATAAAATTTTGATTACGATTCCAGTCAACTCCAAATAAACAACATCAAAGGAATCTCATTCTCATTGCGTTTAATTTCATTCCCATTGATTTTCATTACAATTGCAACCTGTTTTTATTATGAGTAAGTAAACAAGGCCTAAATTTAAATCTTATGGGCTATTTGGAGCGTAGGTTATAATAGTCTGAGTTTTAATAGTCTATAGAATACTCCATACCCCAAATGCAAACTATTATAACTCATATTAAATAACTCTGCATCCTAAACACAAATTATATAACTCCACAGACTATTTTAACCCACAGACTATTATAACTCACTCAGCGTTCCAAACAGCACCTTAGAGATCAAAAGTGTATTTTGTCATTAAATTTTTTTTAGACATGCCCTTTAAATTATTAATTGTATTTTTATGTGCTAGATGTGGAAGAGTAAAAATATAATAATAATATTTTGCTAAAAAAGATATAATAATAAGGTTAAAATACTATTTTGGTCAATGTACTTTGAGTTTTGTTCCATTTTAGTCTATGTACTTTCAAATGTCCAATTTTAGTCCCCGTACTTTCAATAATGCTTAAAATTGGTCTCTACTATTAGTTTATGGTTAATTTTTCTTAAAAATAGTTAGTCTCTATTGGCTTTCCCTGTATAAATTTTGAAAGTATATTTACATGGTGTCTTTTCTTATATTAAAATTATCATTATTATTTAACCAATTTTACTAAAAATTAACTTCAAACTTATCATAGGGACCAATTTTAAGCTTTATTGAAAGTATATGAATTAAAATTAGACATTTAAAAGTACAAGGACCATAATGAAAAAGAGCTCAAAGTACATGGACTAAAATGATATTTTAACCTAATGATAATAATAATAGTAATAGTAATAATAAAAAGAAATCTGTGTAGATTTAAAAAAAAATCTATGTTGCTGATGTGACTCCAAATAAGCAGGTTAACGTGGCTTGGATTTGTTCATTCCCTTTAACTACCACTAGGGGTGTACAAATGAACCGATAACCCGACCAACCCGGCTTACCCAACCCAAATTAGAAGGGTTGGGTTGGGTTAGATTTTTTTTTGGGTTGGTTTGGGTTAAAATTTGAAAAAACCGAAATTTCGGTTCGGTTCGCGGGTTGGAAGAATCTGGGTTCGGTTCAACCCGAACCGAACCGAAATTTCGTTTTATTTATTTATTTTTATTTTAAATATATATATATAAGTAAAAATTGGAAACCCTAACTGCTCTCATTCTCAATCCTCAATTCACGCAGCTCGACTTCGACTTCGACTTCACCATCTCTTCGCAGTTCGACTTCGACTTCGGTCTATCTTCGCAGTTCGACTTCGACTTCACCTTCTGCCTCTCTTTCCAGTTCAACTTCGTCCTCTCCTCATCCCCTTGCTTCGCAGTTCGACACCCTCTGCCCTCTGTTTGCAGTTTGCCCTCTGCCCCTCTCTTCGCAGTTCGCACAGTCATTCCGGCGGTAACAATCGCAATCGCAACACTCCGACCGTCGCTCCTCTCCCTCTCTGGCCGTCGATCCTTTCTTTCTCCCCGTCGTCGACATCTAAGCTTCCGGTGACTGACTGTGAGACACTATTCTTCTTCAGTTTTTTTTTAAACAGATTTCTTTTTCAGTTTTTTTTTTTTGAAACATGGTCTAGTCTTCTTCTTTTCCGCTGTGAGTATTCTTCTTCAGTTTTTTTTTGGTCTATTTTTTTTAATTTTAAATTTTGTGGGATGGGAGAGGAAAGTTTCTACTATTGCTATTCTTATACTAAGTGTTTTTGTTTCGTTGGAATATGTCTGTTTCCATTCTGATTCGCATAGATAAGTCTAACCTTAATTATCAGGAGATAAATATTAGGAAAGAATTGCTGAGATGTTTATTATCAGTAAGCCTTGTTCTTACCTCCCTTGAGAAGATCTTTCACAGCTTTCTCAAATTACATTTCCTTATGTTGAATTTATGTTGAATTGGTTGAAGTTTGTTAAGAGTTACTTTTATGCATAAGTACTTGTATGGACAGTTTGTGTTTTTTTTGTTAGATCGATTAGCTATTAGTATTGGTTCAAGGGAAAATTGAATCTTTTCTTCTTTGCTTGATGGAAATTTGAATTTTGAGCTGATGATTTGGGATGGGTTGTTACTATTGCTTATAGTTGAGCTAATGATTTGGGATAATTGAATCTTTTCTTCTTTGCTTGATGGAACTTTGAACCAAGAAACCTATTGAAGTTTCTATCATTATATTGATTAATATTCTTTTCTTTTCTTAGGTACAATTCTTTATAATCTAAAATTTTGTTTGTTGTTGTATTTGTAATTTCAGGACTTATCATTAAAATGTGAAAATTCAATATTGAAGAACTTGTGGTGCTGTCAATTTTTGTGGTGCTTCAATTTTCATGATTGTAATAGGACTATTTAAATTCTATGATTGTTATTTAGTGCGAAGACATTTGGAGTTTTTTAATTTGTGGTGCTTCAAATTTAAGACTTTGGTATTGTAATAGACATCTAGTTACATTATTGAATTTTGAACTTTGTTTTAAATGATTGTGATTTATTTAGAAGTTTATTGTGATGATAGTAATAGAATCATTTAAATTTTATGGTTGCTACTTAGTATAAAGACATTTAGAGTTTTTTAATGCTTGATTTTTTTATATTTATATTGATTTATATAAAACTTGAAGGTATACAAATAAATTTTAAATTGAAATTTAAAAAAAAAAGGAAAAAAATTGATCCAACCCGATGACCCAACCCAACCCAACCCGAAAATATTGGGTTGGGTTGGGTTGGGTTACTCTCTTGAATAGGGTTAGTTGGGTTGAAGGTTTTACTAACCCGAATTTTTGGGTTGGTCCAAAAAACTACCCTAACCCGGCCCAACCCAACCCATGTACACCCCTAACTACCACCAGCCCCACCGCAGTCCATGTCTCCATTTTCACCTCTATCTATCACTTTGCAAAAGAGGAAAAAAATAATAATAATAAATTAAAAAAATTAAGGGCAAATTCGACAAACTACTTCTAAACTATAAAGTTTGTTACAATTTTGCCCCTAAAATTTTTAACAGTAAAAATTAGGTCCTCAAACTTTCATAAGCGAAAAAATTGCACCCTTAAACTTTGATGGTAAAAATTAAACCCTCTAACTTTCAAAATGCAAAAAGGTTAAATTACAAGTTAGTCCTTCAACTTTAAGGTTTGTGTCTATTTTATTCCTAAACTTTAAAAAGTGTCTAATAGATCTCTGAACTTTTAATTTTGTGCCTAATAGATCCTAAACTTTCAATTTTGTGTCTAACAAGTCCCTGACTTATTTGCAATTTTAAAAAATTAAATAATTTATTAGATATAAAATTGAATTTTATGTCTAATGAGATCTTAAACTTTCAATTTTGTGTCCAACAGGTCCCTAACATATTTGCAATTTTAAAAAATTAACTAATTTAGTAGATATAAAATTAAATTTTATGTCTAATGGGATCTTAAACTTTCAATTTTGTGTCTAGTAAGTCTGTGAATTTTAAAAAATGTGAAATAAGTCAATGACCTATTAGACATAAAATTTAAAAGGTTAAAAACATCATTTTGGTCATTGTACTTTGGGTTTTGTTCCATTTTGGCCCATGTACTTTTAAATGTCCAATTTTAGTCTCAGTACTTTCAATTAAGCTTAAAATTGGTTCCTATGACAAGTTTGAAGTTAATTTTTATCAAAATTAGTTAAGTAATAATAATAATTTTAATATAAGAAAATGCACCATGTGAACATACTTCTAAAATTTATAGAGGAAAAATTAATAGAGATTAACTTTTTTTAAGAAAAATTATCCATAAACTAATAATAAGGACCAATTTTAATCTTTATTGAAAGTACATGAACTAAAATTGGACATTTGAAAGTACATGGACCAAAATAGAATAAAGCTCAAAGTACATGAACCAAAATTGTATTTTAACCAATTTAAAATTTAGAAACCTATTGGACACAATTAAAATTGAAAGTTTAAGGACTAATTAGATACTTTTTAAAGTTTAGGGACGTATTTGACACAAAATTAAAAATTTAGGGACCTATTAGACTATTTTTAAAGTTTAAAGACCAAATACAAACAGAGATGCCCACTTTTCCCATGGAGACGTGCCCCACAGAAACCCACTCTTAAGGCCCGTTTGGATTGCAAATATAAAATATCTGAGAGTTAAAAACCTAGGTAATTATTATCCATAGATAAAAATAACTCATGCATGTGTTTGGATATTGATAATTAATATTTGGGAGTTTAATTATTACTTTTCTCTCTCTTCTCTCTTCTCTGTTTTCCAAGGAAAAAAGTCCCAAATAAAAAAAACTCTTCTCCTACATGGATAATAAAATCTCATAGCTCATGGGTTATTTTTATTCATGGGTAATAATTACTTAGGGTTTAAAAAGTAAAGATCAATGAAACAAACATTGAGTTTTTATACCATTGCCAAAACTCATCTCAAAACCAATGAAACAAACGGAGCCTTAATAGGGTAAAAATCCCTATTTAGGTGAGAAATAAAGGAGAGAGTGGAGAGAAAAAATTTTCCTGTTAGCTGTTCCCCATCCCTGCCCCATTCCCCATCCTCGCCCTGATTTCTTTAGGTTTTTTGAATATATATATATATATATAAACCCTCCATTTAAACTTTCATGAAATATTATTTTGTTTTTTCTAAGGAAATATAAAAAATCTTTTTAAATATAAATTTATCATTAATAATTAACAATTTAAACAAAAAGTTTCTTCGATTTTTTTTATTTAATAAAAAAAAATCATAAATGAGGAATAGTTCTCCATGGGGAATTCAATCCCCGTGGAGAATCCCCGCCTCGATCCCCACGATATTAAATGGAGAATTTTGCGAGATGGGGACGGGAAAACCATCCTCAACCTCGCCCCACTCCATGGACAACTCTAAATACAAATAGACACAAACCTAAAAGTTCATATAATAAACTTGTAATTCAACTATGTAAAAATTAAACACTTTAACTTACCAAATGTAAAAATTGGGTCATTTTTACCATCTCTCAATTATATATTTCCTCTCTCTACTTTATTTCTCCTCAATATTCTCTCTTTCTCTCTCTTTGAGGGGCTGTTTGGTTTAAAATTTCATAGATGTCTATGGATAAAAGGATGACTGGAAATAATATGCCTGAGAATAAAATTGTTGGAAATCAAAGATCGTTGTGCTTGGTTGTGTAGGGAATGTTGTTAAGATTTGATGGGAGCAAATTATGTTTGTATTTATTTTATGAAATTAATCATCCTAACAACCTTATATCATTTTAATAGATTAAGTAATAAAACAATCAAAATTAATGGAAAGTATTAATAAAAATTAGTTAATTAATAATAAAAATAATTTTAATTAAATAATTAATTATAATTATAAAAAAAAGAGTACTTATACGGAGTTTATTTAATTATTTAAAATTATTTAATAAATATTTTCAATAAATATCCTTAATTACATTAATTTAATTAGTTAAAAAATGATATGTTAGTAATGAAGGTAATAAGGAATATTCTAAAAATGATTTATAATTATGATATGTTAATAATGAATGACTAATCCAAATTAATTTCAATAAATAATTAATTGATTACAATAAGTAATTAATTGTAATTATTGAAAAATAATTTTTTTATACTAACTTGATTTAAAACATTTTAATTAACTAATTAAATATATATGAGATATTATTAACTAATTAATTAAAATTTCAGTAAATATGTAATTGCAACCATTTAATAAACTTTTATTTGTAATAATGAATTAAGTATACATTTTAATTAAACTAGTTTATTAACACGTACATTGCACGATATATATATATATATTTTAATAATTTTATATTATCAAAAATTAATTATATTCGTTAAAAAATATATCTAACAAATTAATATGTACTTTAAATATATTAAAAAATCACAATTTTTTTTTATATATTATGATTTAATAAATTTATTTTTTTATTGAATATGAGTGTAATTGTAGAAAATATAAAAATGAATTATTATTATTATTAATAAAACAAGTTAAAAAATAAAATTGTATGGAATATTTCAAGTTAATTGTGATTTATAGATAAATAGTTATGATTTATTTTTACAATGATAGAAAATGATACCTAATTTGTTAAACAATAATATCTAAATTAATTGATGTATTTCTAGTTTTTCCATGTTTTATCGTTCACTTCATTAAACTCATAATTATTTTCTCAGTTTTTATTAGATTATATTTTGATCTTTCAATAGTTATTTTTATTATCTTAATTTTCTTAAAATGTAGATTTCAAATTGGTGGAAATGAGTGGAAGAGACAAATTTAGAGTTGAAGGTAATGAAAGAATTATAAAACTATAATTAGATAAAAATATTAATTTTTTTATATTTTGTAATTAAATATAAGTAGATAAAAATATTAATTTTAGAATTAATTTATCTACATGGAAGTACACTTTTTACTTTCTAGTTTTTCACATTTCATTCATTTAATATTTTTATGGGTGCATTTATATTGAATTATCTCATACCACATTTTTAATGAATTTTAGGTTATATTTTATTGTTTTTAATATTAATAAAAAATATATATTTTTTTTCATATTTTTATTTTAAAATTTTATTTTACCTATTTTGGACTCATTGTTTTTTTTTTTTACTTTATTTGATTATTACAAACTCTAAATATTTTCAAGTTAACTATTTGTTATGAACTAAACGTTTCAACCTTAATAATTATTAAATTAACTACTGATGTGATCATTCTAATTTATTGGTAATGAAATAACAAAACTATCATTAATTTATTCTAACTTATTTATTCTTGATAATGAATTTTTAATTATTATTGGTAATTCATCAATTAGTTAATTTAATATTTATAATTAATTGAAAACTTGGTGAAGTATTAAGTTACAAATGATATTTTTTTTTTCTCTCAACAAAAGAAACATAAACTTGTAATTGATCAATAATTTTTTTTCAACAAATATTTTAGATAAAAAAAAAAGGACAATACACAAATTAAAAAGAACAATAAAAAAATAGTAACAAAAAATCAAAAGATCCTAGATAAACACTCATTTCTTAAAATTGATATGTTCACTTGACAAATATTGATAAAAAAACACTATTATTCAACTTCATCAAAGTGGAGTTCAAACGTCACAAGTCGGGGATAAGAGATATAGATTCGACACATGCATCCCTTACAATGTGAATATGCCACCAAAACACATGCAATCCTTGCAATTTGAATATATCACCAACATCTTGATATGTTTTGAAGATTACAGAGACTTTGAGAGCAAAGAGAACAAAAATGATGAAAGAATGAAACTCCAAAATCTTTTGAATTATATAACTTCTAAAATTCAATTACGAATTATAATTAAAAAAAGTTGTAGGCAAAACCTTTTACATTTATTATTGATAACTAATTATTAATTAATTAATTTACTATTTATAATTAATCTTTAATGGCATATTTTATAAATTAATAAATTAAAGAAAGGACAAAAGTATCTGAAAATATTTTTCTAACATCCTTACTTTTTAATGTAGTATAGATTATTATAAATTTAATATAATTAAATATTTTTTAAAAATACTAATTAAATAATTGACTGTACTAATTTTAGTAATTCAATATCAATTAATTATTTAATTAATAATTAACTAAATTCAAAGTAACATTACTTATATATATATATAAAAAAGCATAAAAAGAGGTGGGTAAAGAGAAAACTCATACTTTTGGGCACTACGCATAAGTGATGAGTGAGAATATTTTATAATTCCTATGGTCAACCCTTTAAATCTTATACCAAATAAGAGTATTACAAACCCTTAACCATTCCTATCTCTCAATCCCTTGCACCAAACAACCGCACATCAATCGAAAGCTTAAGTTATTAAGGTAATTAATATTTGGTTAAAATACCTGTACTTTGGACTTCATTACATTTTGGTCCCGTGCTTTCAAATATCTAAATCTAGTTTCTATACTTTTAATAAAGTTTAAAATTGGTCTCCACGGTTATTTTAAAGTTAATTTTCATACAAAAAAAAACATAATGTGAACTTATTTTCAAAATTTATAGAGGAAAAACTAATCTATATCTATACCATATATAAAAGTGGTTATAGTGGAGAAACTTTATCTTCCCTTTTTGCCTTCTACTTTTAAATATATCTTCCCTTTTTGCCGTCTACTTTTTTTAATATGTGTCTATTTTGTTCAGGATGGTTTCTCAGAATTTTCCCTATCCGTGAGGTAACATTCAATACAAAGCATATGGACTTCACAAGTAAAATATTCAGAGTATCAAAGAACTTCAATTAAGCAGAAGAAAGGTGTTGGAGTGGCGCTGCGAAGGAGGCAACTGCAGCATTGAACATGAGAGGTGGTGGAGAAGGCAAGCAGGCTTTCACTCATTTTTTATACATTTGGAACCAAAAATCAAAGAGGATAGAACCTTTGGTTTAGCTTTTCGTGGCCGTTTGATCTCTGACGCCACCGCTCTACTACTCTCCACCTCACGAATCACTGAAGCTTCAACGTCGGAGTGATCAGAATCGCCAATGCCACCGCCGGATTTCACTGCACCAGAGGATTGAAGAATCACACCAGAAGTAAAGGAAAGCATCCATTCTTCATCACTCCCACATGAAGTGGGGGATCTCTTCTTGTAGGGACTAAATTTCTTTGGGAAAAGCTAACAATAAACTAAAATTTTAGGGACCATATTTAAAAGTGCGGAACTAAAATGGAACAAAGTTCAAAGTATGGAGACCAAAATGATATTTGAACGTTAAGATTATAAACATGTGCTTGTGCCTGCACCGCGTCGATAGAAAGCTTAAGCTGTTGCTTCCGCCACGTCATTGTTGTTTCTTTATGATTTCCCTTCCTTCCTCGTTATTCGTTAATGCTATGAGGAGGGACCTTGATGCTTCTGTAGACCATGGGGTTTCTTCTGTTTAATTGAATTCAAATTCAATATCCCTATTTCAAAAAAAAAAAAAAAAAAATTTCCAGTGGCATTTTCACGATTCCAATATTTCTGTAAAAGGCGGATTCCTGCAGATAATTTTCATAGAATAGAATGTCAGTTGATTTTGTGCATGTTTAGAACACGTGGTTGAATTATTGATTTTAGAAAAAGAAATTTAGTTACAATTGATTTTATAAAATTGATTTTCATACCATCATTTTAATATTTGGTTCCAAATTTTCAAAAGTGATTTTGATATTATAAAAAGTGATTTTAAATAATCTATATAACCAAATTTATTTAATTATTATTATAATTAATACCATTACAATTAATTTATTATTTTAAAATACTTATTTTTATTAATTTATTTTTCATTTTCTTTATTTTCTAAATTCTTTAAAAAAAATTTATGAAAAATAATTATTTATGCCAAATTCAAGCATTAAAAAAGCCAGATTTCGAATCCAATTTCTCCAGAGCTACTTCAAATTTCAAACAAAGGGTAGATAACTAGCCAATAGAGCCAATAACAATTTTCCATACTCTTAGATGAGTTTTTAATACAAATATATTTGTTGTATATTTCAAAAATAAAAAATAATTATTATTTTTTTGATGTGATTTTTAGTCAATCATTTCACCTCTCAAATGATTGCTGGAATCACTTCAAAATGATTTTGTATTTTTGCAAAATCAATTATGTACCTTGCCAAAATCATTATTTTCAAATAGAAGTGATTTTGGTATAATAAAAGTGATTTTGACCATGTCAAACTCACTCTCAAACATACCCTTTATTTCTTTGTTTGTTTGATTGATTTTGCAGAAAAACAAAATTTTATGCAAAATTGCAACAATAATTAGAAAAATCGTGTTATATTCAATCGAAGAGATAAAGTAGGGAGAGAAAGGGAGTACAGATAAGAGAGAAAGAGAGAATAATTGGGAGAGAGAAAGAGAGAATAATTGGGAGAGAGAAAGTAGAGAGAGAGGAAGTATAGATGAGAGATTGAAAAAAAAGACCCAAATCTTACATTTGGTAAGTAAGAGGTTTAATTTTTACTATCAAAGTTTAGGGTGCAATTTTTTCACTTATAAAAGTTTGAGGCTTAATTTTTACATTTAAGGGGCTATTTACGGCGTTGAGTGGATTATAATAGTTTGGGTTATTGTAACATCCAACATTCAGGTACTAAAGTGAAGTTTAGCAAAAGATTAAGTTGAAAGGTAGTGAGCTTGGTGATTAATTTTGGGAGTTGGATGTTTTAAAAACAAATGTATCTAGAGGATTGAATTAGTCTTTTTGCTTTTTTTTTTTTTTTTTTTGGGGGGGGTTAAGTGCAAAAGGAAGTTGTATTAAATAAGTTAATAAAGCACAAAAAAAAGGAGGGAGAAACCTTCATCTTTTTGTTCTTCTTCTTAGTGACAGTTAAGGGAAAAGGGGAGAGGGGTTTGTTCTTTTTCTTCTTCTCCCTCGATTAGTGCTCGCAGAAGATGGGGATCACCGGCAAGGGTCACTGGCGACATGGGTATGAGGCGACACAATCTTTTTCCGCTCGGAGAGACAGTTTGGAGGTGTCGATGGAGCAAACGAAGAAGCTGAGTTGAGGTCTTTAGCGACTGCTTGTGTGGGCAGCGACTGTAGAGGCATTTTTTGAAAATTTTGGAGCTCATTTCAGCGTGGACAATCTTCTTATGATTGTGGGTAAGTGTTTCAGTATTAGCATTTGTTGAAACGAGGGCTTAACCATTAATTTTGATACAATTTAGATAGTTTCGGGCCGACCCATGGCTTATCGGACTCAACTTTAGGTTACTCAGTAAAGTTGGAGCCGATTCAACAAGTGAGCGTGTTCTAAGCATCAGTCCGAAGGTGCTAGTTGCAGTGTAGGTAAGTTTTAAGCCTAGAATCGGTTTAAACCATCACTTGAAGTCAGGTTAGTTAGAGTAAGATAGAACACTACTTTATTGAACCTGGTTATGTGTAGTTTGAGGCAATATTGCAAGCTAGAAGGCAACGTTGGATGTGGTGCTCGTGTAGTTTTTTTGTTTGGTACTTTGGGGGTAAGTTTCTAACTCCAAGGAAAAACAAACTTGTGTGTGATGCGCTCACTTGTTGGAAAAGGAAAGGGCAAAGTTGAATTAAATATTAATGCCTGGCCTTGGATTGTTTACCTTTGTTTAGGAGAAGTTAATGTCTTCCTAGCAGGATAAGGAATCGCTTGGACGTGCGTCGGCCAGGAAGGTAAGTAGCAAGTTTTAGACTTCCTTACTAAAGTCCTATGTGCAAGAAATGTATGTGGGGCATACGTAGCTAATATTGGTCGCTTATGTTGCCAGTATGTGTTGAATGAATGGTTGAGGGATGTGTTACTCGAATTTAAACTCAAACTGTGCTTGCCTTGATGTGTTTGTCGTTGGGGACGTGGTTGGTGGTACCTAAGATTCTTGGCTTAGATTCATGGGTGAGGATCACAACCGACGAGGGTCTAGGAGTGGTAGTTTATCCTTGATGATCTGAACACGTGGCAAATAAGGAATAGGTCATCAGGCTGGCATCGCTTCCTCCCTCTCCCTTTGAGCATGCTCCTTAGGATGTTGTGAGTTGTGTTTGGCAAGAGGGTTACTTTCCTTTTGCACTTTGTTAGCTCAGAGAGCAATTATCTTTTCATACTTAACGTGAGGGTTGCTTTCCTTCACTATGTCGTACTAGCTTAGGGGTGAATCCCCACTATGTCGAGCATGCGGGTTGCATTCCTTCATTATGCTATGTTAGTTTAGGGGTGAACCCCCACTATGTCGAGCATGAAGGTTGTTGGGATTTATGCCCTAAAGCCTTGTAATTAATGATTTATTTAATAATTAATAATAATTTTGATTATTTTATTTGCAATATAATATTATCCATTATATGAAAAATCCAAGGATATTAGTGTAATCTTGAACAGTATGTGGTCGACATACGGGAGGATCATGTTCAAGAAATAACTTAAAGGGTCATAGTATATGGATAAGGTTGGGTGCCTTATCCTGGTAAGCACTATTGATACGACATACTTTATAATCGTTAAAAATGATTTGATCCAAATCGTTCATGTGGAGACATGTGAGTGGAGGTATCTTATACAATGAGTTTGTGTAATACTGGACCACGAAATATTTAATCTCTTTTTATAAATCCATTAATTGAGAAGACTAATATTCCATCAGGATGATCATATGTGACTCGATTTTAATCCTGAGTGAGTTATGAACTCCTACCTATGAGGGATTGTCCTTTGATTTGCATGGGTGAAAGTGGCTTTTGTAGCCTATTTAATATGCCTACAATTTTAGAGATTTGACCAAATAGGGAGCTGGGAACATAATCTCACAAGATGGAATTTACTCATTTCCATATTGGGTAATTAGATAAGTAGTTCCCTTAAGTGCTGATTTTGAGACTTGAACAATGGGACCTATAAGCCTTAGAATTAAGGCTTATTTAACTCCTAATTACTTAAAATATTCTTGTTTTGTGTTAAGATCATTTGAAAATAATTGAAAGTTGCTTGAAAATAAGAAAAGAATAAGAATGAAAGCAATTAGATAAGATTCTAAAAAAGTTAAGTTTGTTTGCAGGAAATGTGGAAATTGCAAAATCAAATTGCAAATTCGTGATTCTGCAATTGTTTCTAGAGCAGGGAATGTAGAAATTGCAAAATCAAATTGCAAAATCGGATTATGCAATCTGGAGCAGTAGAAAAGTTCAAAAAAGGAAAAAATTTGCATTTAACCCATTCCAAAAATCTTCAATTACAGCATGATTTAAGGGAATTTGAGCACGAAATTTGGGCATTCTTCAACCCTAATGAAGGCCTATAAAAGGGGAAGAAGAGGAGGAGCAACACAATTGGGATTGAGACGTTTTTGGAGTTGTTTTTATGGGTTTTTCTAGTTTTTCATCTCTATTTTTTTTTTCAGTTTTTTTTTCACCTCTGTTTTACCGTTTGTACTGCAAGTTATGTTTTATTTGTCCTTCAATTTATCCAATCCAATTCAAGTGAAGAAGAGATGGATTTTGGAGGCGTTTTTGGAGTTAATTTCGTGGGTTTTCTCTGTTTTTCTGCAGTTTTTTTATTTCCTCTGTTTTCCAATTTTTTGTCTCTGTTTTCTTACCGTAAGCTTACTGTTTGGTTTAGTTTTTCTTCAAAGATTTCAGTCCGATTCAAGCGAAAAACTTGGATGGTTAAGATTCATTCTTTCCTAGAAATAGTGAGACCTGAATCGATTGAATTCCAAAGAAGAAAAATGGGTTTTTGTTCAAGTTTTCTATATTCTGTTTGGTTCTTAGTTTAGATGAATTTAATTTCTGTTTTAGTTCATTTGGATTGTAATTTTTCATGCTTTTTGTTCATTACCCACTGTATTAAATTTTTTTTAATTGAGTTTAGATGGATGAAATAATTTATGGGTATTTTTATGGAATTTTTTTAAAGTTAGTTTCAATTTTTAGCTTGAATAATTGTCTCCTATAAAGTCATTATTTCGTGGGTTTATTTATCTGAAGTTCATGTTTCAATTTTCAGCTTTGTTGGATTCAATTTTGGATGGCAAAATGTCTTTAATTCCTTTGAATTTTTGTTGAATTTAGCACTTTAATATATTATTTTAGTATGGACTTAATTTCTAGAGTTAGTTATAAGATTTTTATTCTTAATATGAGCTAAAACTTCTTAGGGGGTTCAAGGATGTGAATTCCCTAAAGAGTAATTGTAGCCTAAATTTCAATAAAGACCAAGCCTACATCTCAATTGTTTGCTTGTGTTGAACAAATTTCCGTTGAGATCCTAGATTGATCAACTAGGATAGCAACTCATGCTTAGATCTAATACCGACGGGGTTAGTGATAAGCGGATTTCGCACAAGTGATGGAGAAAAAGAGCTTAGACATAAGCTATTCCTTACCCTAGACATAGGGATTAAGGACTCCAAAACCCATAAAATTGTTGAACCAATTAATCTAAGATAGAAGGACTATAGACATATAAGTCACTCACTTAGCCTCGTAAAACCCTAAATTCAAGGTGAATAGGAGATGCAATTTTGGTTTACAATTGAGTGTGGAGTAAGTTGGAATTGCAATTTTGGCTTGCAATTACAACTTAGGGCAATGACACTCTTGAGCCCCATTTTTATCCAAATTCCCTTTGAATTTTCATTCACTAAGTTTATTTAATTTGCTCTCAATTATTGCTAATTCTAGATTCTGCAATTCAACTCTGAAATTTTTCTTATTTCGATTATTGTCATTTCTTGATTCTGCAATTAGATTTTGCAATTTTCCTTAACACACCAACCCAACATTGTTTTTGCATTTTAATTTTCAAGTTGCAATTTTCCTTACACTTTGTTTACAATAATTTTTGTTACACCGTTCCCTTGGGATTCGATACTTGGTACTCACATACCATTTTATATTACTTCGATCGCGTGCGCTTGCGTGTAACACCCGATCAGGACCCCACCCTCTCACTGGCCCAAAAGGGACTTCGTTTATGGTTGGATCATAAACAAATTGTTCATTAGAGGATCGGTGGTACTTAAGGTGCAAGATGTAATTACAGGGGTAAAACGAACTTTTGACCCAACTGTAATTGCGAACAACTCGTGAACGATCGACTTGCATGTAGTGATTATATCCATGGATACAATTTGTCCTACAGTGAGTAAGAGTGCAACTTTAGGTCTATAGTGGAGTGACCCTAAAGTTAATGAATGAAAATTAATTAATTGAAGAGTTTAATTAATTAATTTTGTATCATTGAAGTTTATAATCTGTAGGTCCATAAAGTCCCCTTGCTAGCTCATAGTAACACTAAAAGATCAATTTAGTTGAAAAAAAAATTGAAATGTTCAAATTAATATTTAATTTGAAGTGTTCACATTAATATTTAATATATTAGATATATTAAATATAAAAGAGGAAAATATATTTATTGTATTTGATACATTAAATATTAAAATAATTAATGTATATTAGATACATTAAATAAAAGATATTTATAAAATTTTAATAAGATTCAAATAAATAAATATCGTAAGAGATTTGAATGAGATTCAAATAAGTATAAGATATATTTTAATATATTAGATATTAAAATATAATATTTTAATTATGACAAAAATTTGCCCTTGGTTTTTATAAATAAGACCATTGGGTTGAGCCATTAGATATAACACACATCTTCTCAATAGAGAATTAGAGAATTTTCTCTAGACATTTTCCTCTCCAATCCCTTGTGGATTTTCTTTCAAGAGGCTCCCACAAGCCTTGGTCCTATGTTCGAGTCATAACCAGGAAGATTTTGTGGATGAGATAAAGACCCTCTAGATATATCTCCATATTTATTTCAATGTAAGTTTTTGCTTAATCTTATTTTTTTTAGTTTAATTTTAAATAAAGTCAAAGACAATCCAATGCTTCCGCTGCGGAGTGAAACATTCATTCCTTCAAGTGTTACATTCCTTCATTATGGTATGTTAGCTTAGGGGTGATTCCCCACCGTTTTGACCATGGGGGTTGCGTTCTTTCACTGTGTTTCGCTTGGAAATCGATGCCCTGCTCCTCAATGAAATAGAGTGAGAGATAAGGCGAGGTGAGTGCATGTTTAGCTAGTTATTGACTTCGTCGTGAATTAGGAAAAGTTGGCAAACTAGAACAGGGCCGTTCGTTGTGTGTGGCTGACCCTTGGACCTTTAGGTAGGCTGCTTACTGAGTATATTTATACTCACCCTTGCTATATCGTTTTGTGCCTTCGCAGGTGGTATGCAGGCACGGGGTGAGTGACGGAGGTGTCGATTTGGCAAGATTATGGAGACACTTATAGAGATACTTTTTTTCTAGTGTTTTAATTAAGTTTAAATTATGGTCCCATCATGTGTTTTAACTGTGGATGTGCAATGTCCTATGTTCCTCTTGTAATTAGTAGGTTCCTTAAGGGCTTGTGTTTGTACCTATTTTTAATTGGGCTCAGATTTTGTTTTAGTTTTGGTGGATCCTAAGTCATTGTTCCTATTATATATGTATGTTTAGAAGTACCTTTATCTCTTTCAGGTTCTCGTAAATTTTTATCTTCATGATTTTACGTCGTTATCTTGCTGAAATTTCAAGCATAAGTGGCTGCTTCCTTTCAGGTTTGTTTGTTAGCATGTCTAAGCTTCTAGGGTTGTGTTATTTATAATAGTATGTGGAGTTATATAATATGTGTTCATGATGCATAGTTATTTGTCTGGGTTATAATAGTCTGTGTTGAGGCGTACAAAGTTATTTAACTTCACAGACTATTATAACTCACTCACAGCTTCAAACATGCCCTAAAAGTTCAGGGGGTGATATTGTAACAAATTCTATAGTTTGGGGTGATTTATGCCATTTGCCCAAAAATTAATTACCATGTTAGGAGTTGCTATCTTCATCAATTGTAAACCAACTTCTATGAACATTGCAAACTAAGCATAATTCAACTGGCATAAAACGTGTGTCATCGATCAAGAGGTCATGAGTTCAAATACCTACACCCCTAGTTATTGTTGAACACAAAAAGAGAGGAAGAAAACTTCCATGAACATCAACGAGCGAAAATTCCACATAACAAAAATTCTTTTTTTTTTTTAGTTCAACAATATTTGGGAGTGAGAATATTTGAACCTCTAATTTTTTAGTTGATGATACAAGTCAATTACTGCTGAACTAGACTCACTTTGGCACAAAAATTTCTTACTGTTGAAATCAAGACTGGTCACAATGCCTAATTTAATTATATTGCTCATGCCACATAGCAATCAACATATCTTTAAAGATTTTAGCTAAAACAATGAGAGATGAGAGCAAGGAACAAAGCGATGGAGGTGAAAGTGGAGAAGCAGGCGGTGGTGGGGTGGGAGTGGGACTAGTGGTTGGGTTTGTTGATAGTTGGGAGAAAAAATCAGAACATAACTATTTGATTTTTGATTTTTGATTTTTAGAAATTATATTTATTTTTTCATCACTTTTCTACAACGAATTTTATCTTTATTGAAAAAATATTTAAATTTTTAGCCAAATTCCAAAAACAAAAATAAATTTTTGAAAACTATTTTATTTAGTTTTCAAAACTTGACTTAATTTTTAAAAACATAAATAAAAAGTAGATAACAAAATAAGGAAATTTATAGTATTTATAGACTTAATTTTAAAAAATCACACTTCTCCTACTTTCCTTTCTCACACCATCAAAGATTGTTGTATGAGTTTGGGCCTGATGTGTTTAGTAGTTAAAAATTTTAAATTATTTATGTACGATATGGTAGATCGAGCTAGTCGACATTACTTTGAAATGTTCATATGTTATTCGACGTATAATTCCTTTGTTACTCAATTCAAATTTAATATTGAGGTGAAGAAAAATAATATTTTTCCAAAATATAAAAATAGAAGATAATTTTCTAAACGAGAACTGATTTTTTATAAAATTAATGTCAAACTCCATTTCATCAACTCCACCCGAACATCACCTACCCTACTCCACAATACTTGCACGAAACACCTCTCATCAAAATTATAAACAAAACCTCAAAATCTTCAATTCCCTCCCCACAGAAAAAATTCCCCTCTAATTTTCTCAGCAACCAAACACCCAAAAGAAAATGGATCCCAAAATTCTCAACGGCCACGATTTCATCTTCCGATCAAAACTCCCCGACATATACATCCCGAACCACCTCCCTCTCCACACCTACTGCTTAGAAAACCTTTCCCAATTCAAGCACCGCCCCTGCCTCATCAATGGAGCCACCGGCGAGGTCCACACCTATGCCGCAGTCGACCTGGCGGCGCGTCGGGTCGCCGCCGGGCTGAGCAAGATCGGCGTCGGACAAGGCGATGTGATCATGCTTCTGCTGCAGAACAGCCCGGAGTTCGTGTTCGCCTTCCTCGGCGCGTCGTACGGCGGCGCCATTGCCACCACGGCGAACCCGTTGTACAAGCCGGCGGAGATCGCGAAGCAGGCGGCGGCGGCGAGGCCGAAGGTGATTGTTACGCAGGCGGAGTTTGTGGAGAAGGTTTGGGGATTTGCGGTGGAACATGGGGTGAAGATTTTGTGTACGGATTCTCCGCCGGTGGGTTGCTTGAGATTCTCGGAGCTTTTGGAGGCCGATGAAAATGAGATTCCGGCGGTGAAGATTAACTCGAATGATGTCGTGGCGCTTCCGTTCTCGTCGGGAACTACTGGAGTTGCTAAAGGCGTTATGCTTACGCATAAATCTCTTGTCACTAGCGTGGCTCAACAGGTCGGAAAAATCGCAGAGTCGCCGGCCGCCGGCCGGCGACTTTGAAAGTTTAAATTATTAATTGTTTTTAAAAAAAAACCATTTTGGGGCATTTAGTTTTGAAGATTTCTGGAGTTTGGTGATTAAATTTTTGAAAGGTCTATTTTAGGTTAAAAACTCTTGAATTTATTTCCATTTTTGTTTATAACTCTAAAATATCTTCATTTGGGTTCTCATCCTTATTTTTATTTTTTTCCCTTCATTTCAGCCTAAAAAGATTTTTTTAAAAAAATTTGGAAGCCACCATAAATAGCCATCAATTTTTTGACAAGCAAGAGAAATAAATGCAGAAAAGGTGAGAGAAAAGAGAAATTTTTACTTTTTGTTTTTTTTAAAATAATTCAAAGATTTTTAGTAGCAGAGATTATGCTAATCTTTATTATTATTATTTTTTTCATTTTCACCATTAAAGCTTTCAAAATGTTTTCTTTTGGCCCATAAATTTTTAAAGTGTTTATTTTAGACTCTAATTTTTTTTATTTTGAGTTCAACAACTTTTGAAATTGTGAGGATTTAAACCTTTAACTTCTTAATTGAAGGTATATGTCAATTACCATTGAACTATGCTCGATTTGACTTCTACCTTTTTTTAGTACAACAAAGTAAGGTATGAAAATTTGAACTTCTAACTTTAGGAGTACATGCCAATTACCTCACTTTGGCTTAGTCCTTCAACTTGAAAACATTATTTATTTTGGTCTTTATCTTTATTTTGTTTTGAACAAATGGAATAGATAGCAAAATAATGGAATAGATAGCAAAATAATAACATTGACCAAAATATTTATTTATTTTTTTAAGATGGTTAAATTAAAAGTTTGATCTCTAAACTTTTAAATTTGTATCCAACTAATAGTCTCAAAATTTTAAAAACTATCTTATAAATATCTAAACTTTTAATTTTTTTTTTTCTAAACTTCAAAAAGTGTTTTAACATATTGTTGGTTGGTCTCAGGTGGATGGAGAGAATCCGAACCTAAATTTCAACAGCAACGACGTGATAATATGCGTTCTTCCACTATTCCATATCTACTCTCTCAACTCCGTTCTCCTCTGCGGACTACGTGTCGGCGCCGCCATCCTCATCCTCAAAAAATACGACATGTCGTCTCTGCTCCACCTCATTCAAACCCACAAGGCCACAATTGCTCCCTTCGTCCCTCCCATCGTCTTGGACTTCGCCAAAAATCCCGACATCCAACGTTACGACTTGTCGTCCATTCGAATCGTCATGTCGGGCGCCGCCCCCATGGGCAAGGACCTCGAGGACACAGTTAAGGCCAGGCTCCCCAACGCCAAGCTCGGACAGGTAACTTTAAGGATTTGAATTTTTTTTTTAGTAATTAATTATCTCAATTTCTAAATCATCTTAACAAGGTTCTAAGTTATATAGTTTTGAATTTTATAAGTACATGGCACACGTAAACTCAAGTCAAAATTACGCGTATTGATTTTAGGCTTAATATATAAAGGGTTTTTCTATTATTTGGTTTCGAGTAATTTTCAATTAATCTTTGTTAATAATAAAAAGGTTGATGTATACTTAAATTGTTGTTTTGTTAACATATTTGGATATGTGAACATGTCATTTAGATGTAGCTTACCATACATGAAAGTCAACCTCTCGATTGAGAAAATATGACTTGTCTGTCAGCAAAATCTATTGTATGACATGTCCATGTGTCTAGATTTGTTAATATAAACACAATGTAATTTTAAGAACATCATTTTTTTTTAAAATTCTTTTTAATGGAAGGACTTAATTGAGAATTTTTTTAATACATTAAAGGTAAAATTGAGAATTTCAAAAGATTAAAAAAGAAAATGACCAAAATTTTTTTGAGACCATTTAATATATATTAAAAAATTAATGAAAAAAAAAACATATGGCTATTCAGTCATGCGAACAATAAGAATATGTGAAGTTTGTTTGTGTTTTTAATTTTATAAATATGAGTTTAGTTTTGAATTGTAGACAACAAAACAAAAAAGAAAAGAAAATTGACTTGCAGACTATTAATATGAATTAGCTTGTTTGGTTTCATAAAATGGAAAACTAAAATTAAGTTGGTTAGTTCAGTTTTGTTAAATATAGATTTTTTTTTCTTTAGTTCAACAATATTTAGAGGTAAAAGAATTCGAATATTTGACCTTTTGGTTGAGGTCATATGTTTTATCCAATAAAGCTATGCTAGGTTAACATAAATATAGTCGTTTTCAAATCAATTCAAAAGTTTAAAATGTTGATTTTAATATATATATTTAATTTTTGAAAAAATTAAATAGATAGGTTGATTTGGCATTAGGTTTGGTCAAAATGGACCCAAATCTTCTTGCTAAATATCTCCCTTATAGTTTGTAAAAGATGTCGTTATCTTTTTTGTGTGATCAATGAACATAAAATTTTCATATAAATAAAACAAATTAGTAAAGAAATTGTTTTATTATGACATTAATACTAAAGTCAACAGACATGTACCAATATTCAAATTAGAAGAAAAAATAAAAATATCAGTTGGCAACTGGCTGGTTCTCATAATGTTACGAAAGTTCTAATTCTTTTAAAAACACAACCAATTTGAAAGGGTTTGTACGTATTTTTTAAACGAAAATCTTATTTTATAAAGTTGTCTTGTCTTTAGACTTTTAAATACTTTATTTTAGTTAATAATTTAAACTTTACGTAATAATTCATAGAACTTTAATTTATTGTCATATTTAACTGAATTTTTTTTATCTCATCATATGAATTCTGTATTTTAAGTAACAAGTATCGTGTTTAATGTTGACTTTCGAAATGGATGATTATTATTTTTTAAAATTAAATACCATACCCTAAATTTCCATGAAAATATAAGGATCAAACGAACAAAAATCAAAATAACAAAATAATTGACTTTTTCAGAATTTGAAATTTGAAATTTATTTTAAAAATAATTATTAATACATGAATCAATTGAAGACCAAATAAGTCCTTATTTTAGGTAAATAAAATGAATGATCCAAACGAAACAATTTATATTCGATCGTGCTTGCCTACTTAGCCACTACTCGAAGCAACTAAAGGTCATTTTTTTTTTCTAAAGCAAGTGGGATATTTATTTGACTTTGGTCAGGTCAATTTTTCTTATAATTTTTGTTAAAATATTATATCTTTATTCATGCACTATAATTAATTTTGTTTTAGTCTTTGAATTTTTAAATATATGAAAATTTAAGCCCGTTTGATAACCATTTATCTTTTAGTTTTTTATTTTTAGAAATTAAGCCTATAAATATTACATCCATCTATGATTCTCATGTTTTCTTATCTACTTTTTACATATGTTTTCAAAAACCAAATTAAGTTTTGAAAACTAAAAAAAGTAGTTTTCAAAAACTTGTTTTTATTTTTAGAATTTGGCTAGAAACTAAAATGTTTTCTTAATAAAGATGGAAACATTGTAGAGAAAATAAAAATCATTATAGAAAAATTGTGAGAAAACAATCAAATGGTTATCAAACAAGGCCTTAGTTCTTACATTTTCAATAAATTCTAAAAATAGTCCCACCTATTATTTTCAAGATAATTTTCATCTAATTTGGTGGGAAAAAATAACCCATTAAGAAATAGCACAATAGTATAAAGATCAAAATAATATTTTAACCATGATTGTGTTTTATTAATGATTTCTATTCTATTTAAGGTCATATTGACTTGGGCCAATGTCTAAATTTCATTATGAAAAGTTGTACCTAACAAATTATTTAAATTCAGCATCTTAATTTTTATGGGGCATTTAAGAAAAACTCAAGCCTATTTGAAAATTTGACATTTGTGGTCTACTTATTTATCTAAAATATTAATTCATTTTAAATCCTAATAAATTTCAAATGGATTTTGTTATTTGTTATCATATAGAATAGAATTATTTCAAATCATATTTTTACATAAAAAAATTTCTAGACAAAAAAGATCGAAATTTGTAGGATTTCATAAAAGTTCGAGGTAAATTACTTATTATTGACCTCAATCTATTTTAATTTTCTATTAGTGAACTTTTTCTTTCATTTTCCTTTCGTGAACATTTGAATTAAAAAAAAAAAAAGTAATTACATTCATTTCAAGTTTTAATTTTGACATTTTTTTTAATTCCAAAGGAAGGGTTAAGCTATAACACGTGGTTTCAAATATTTATATAATAGGTTAATAACAATAAAATAAGTACAAAAACTTATACATAAAAAACCTCGCAAATTAGCAAATTATCAATTGATTATAAATATTAAATTAGAAAGAAAAAAAATGTTACGTGTAGGGTTATGGAATGACGGAGGCAGGGCCGGTACTATCGATGAGTTTGGCGTTTGCAAAGGAACCCTTCGAGGTGAAATCAGGTGCATGCGGGACCGTCGTAAGAAATGCTGAGATGAAGATCATCCACCCTGAAACCGGTGTTTCCTTGCCACGTAATCAGCCTGGCGAGATCTGCATACGTGGCTCCCAGATCATGAAAGGCAAGTCCCACAACAACACACCTACTCTTTTCTCATTTGACCAATCATAACTCTTCTTTTTGCACACGTTGCACATGTTCTCTCTACCATCGTTAGAGATGTCCATTTAATCTGCGGGGACCTGCCCCGAATGGGGCAGGAAATCCCCGATTACACAAAAAAATGGGGAAGGAAATGAGGAGAGTTTTCTCCCCGTTGGCTAAACGGGAACGGGGACAGGGAATATATTCCCAAACCCTGACCCCGCCCCGATTTCCCGCCCTGCCCCGATTAGTTTTTATATATATATATATATATATATATATATTAATTATTACATATAAATAGAAAAGTTAAAAAAAACTATAGTAGGAATTAGTTGAAGACTATTTCTTTTATTTTAAAAAAAAATTAAAGACTGTTGTAATATTGAAATTTGAATTTTTAGAAATTAAGTTGTTTCGATATTATAATATTTTTATTTATGGTATATTATTGTTTTTATTAGGAAATTTTATAACATTTTTTTAAAATAGAAATTATATTGAAAATTATTCATTTAGAAATAATTTCTACTATGGTTGTGAATAAATTAAAAAAAAAAGATAAAAAAACAAAAAAAAGAACAGGAAAATTTTTTCCGTAGGGACGGGGAATGAAATGGGGGGCAGGGCTGGGGACGGTGAACCCATTCCCCGGCCCCACCCCGCCCCGTGGACATCTCTAACCATCATATACGAGAAAAATTATAGTACTACTGTAGTATGGAAAATTTTCTATATTACTCTCATTTATTGCTTGCCACGTCATAATTCTTTTGAAAATTATGTGGGGTACATTAGTATTAGAAAAACCATTTATAAATTTAAAAACATAGCATGAACAAAAGGAGTATGGTACTTACGTAGTACTAGAAATTTTTCGATCATATACTACTTACTTTCATTGCATGTCATCCATGTTGGTAACTACTTACTTTCATTGCATGTCATCCATGTTGGTATCATTTAAAAATGATGTAGAGTTTAGCTGCATATTAAATAATTATTTACAAAAGGAGAAATTATAGCATGAATATAGAGGTAGGTATATGTAATTATTTCCCCTCATCATATAATCAATCATGATTCTTCTTTTGTACACATGGCACACGTTCACAAAAAGTACTTTAAGTATAGTTTAACCAGTTAATACACTTTTATATCATCCATAAGGTTGAAGGTTTCATCCATCATGCCCAAATGCTATGGCCCAACTAATATACACTGATACAATTGGAAGATGGTTTTTTTTTTTAGTACAACAAATATGAGGTATTAGGATTTGAACCTCCGAACTCAAAGAAAATGAGTACATACCAAATATGAGGTATTAGGATTTGAACCTCCGAACTCAAAGGAAATGAGTACATACCAATTACTGCTAAGTTAAGTTGGTGTTGGCATCAATTGAAAGAGTTCATACTTAGAACTTATTCAACACAATTAATTGTACTACTCGATTAATTCATGATATTGAAAATTTAAGGTTAAATCTAACTCAATTATTAATGAATGCTTACCTAAAACTTAGCTAAGAAAAGTATGAAGTATTAATTTAGATATAAATAATTGAATGCTTACCTAAAACTTAGCTAAGCATGAAGTATTAATTTAGATATAATTTCATGTATCTCAATTCATTATTGTTTTGACATAGAATCATTCTCTTAGTAATCAATACAAATACTTTTCAAATGAATAGTGTCTTAAATTAAACGTTTGAATAAATGAAAATATAATTTGAGAAGAAAGACAGCATGTAAATATATAATAAAATTATAGGTATAACAATGTCAACAAAGTTAAATAACTATTTCTTCTTTTTTCGTCACAACTCACAAGTATCTATCCTTACCTAACTAGACGTGTTGTCCAATTTATTAAATTGAAAAAGAATATTGATCTAATCATTTACGATATATTATAATAGCAGTTTTAAGTATAGTTTAACCGTTCTAAATCATTTAACATTACTATTTTAATTAATAGATAAATAAAATTCAAAGTTTAGCCTTAAAGTTGGTGTAGGTTTTCTTTTACTCCCTAAATTTGAAGGATGAATTGGACATTTCCTTGGTAGTTTTGAAACTTAAAAATCAAAACTAAATTTTAAAATACTATGTTCAATGCAAAATGTTTCCTATTGAAATAAACCCCAATGCATTCATGTAAAGCCACTCAATGAATCTAAAAATGAAAGTTTTAATATGGTTAAGGTGTTTAAATTAAAGTTTTTACTTTCTTTTCAATTTGGCTATTAAACTTATAGAATTTTACTTTTAATTCTCTAAAATTTATAGCCATTTCTTTTTTTAAAAAAATTTATACAAAATTATAAAAAGCTCAATTTTAGTCATCAAATTTTCTTTAAACTCCACATTTGACTACCATCAAATTATGATAATTTAAATAGGCTAAATTAGAAACGTAATCCTCTGTATTTTACCACCTATGTCAATTAATCCTCTGTATTTTACCACCTATGTCAATTCTATTTCATACATTTAAAAAGTTTCATTTTAGTCTATAACTTTTATGAATGAATTAAATTTCAATAGAAAGTTCAACTTGATAAGAAATTAATAAGTCTTACCCAATTTATCTTTGAAATTAATAATAGGAACTTTTGATAAGTTAGAATAAGATTTTAATAACAAGTGTTAGAGTGTTGATATAATTAAATTTACCATAACCCATTAGATTAAGCTTTTGGATTGATTTGTGATCTAACAATACGAACTAAACTTAAAGTTTAATGAGAGTTGAGGCATGCTTGACAGGTTATCTTAACAACAAAGAAGCAACTGAGCAGACCATAGACAAAGACGGGTGGCTCCACACAGGAGACTTAGGGTTCATCGACGACGATGACGAGATCTTCATCGTCGATCGACTGAAGGAACTGATCAAATACAAAGGATACCAAGTGGCCCCAGCAGAGCTTGAAGCTCTCTTGACTTCAAACCCTAATATTTCTGCTGCTGCCGTCATACCGTAAGTTTTCATGAGCATTCCTGTAGCAGATCATACATATTTCTTGTTTGTTTTTTTTTTTGAAAAGAAATTGTTTTGATTCTTCACAGTATGGAAAATGAAGCAGCAGGACAGATCCCTGTTGCATTTGTTGTTAGATCTAAAGGTTGCAAGATTAGTGAGGATGATATCAAAAAGTATATTTCAGATCAGGTTGGTATTTTTTTTTTCTCTCTCTTGGATATATTTAGAACTTTAGTTCTAATTCTTTAATATATATATATTATCTTTCAAGTATGTATCTTTTAGTTTCTGAACATTCAATCTTGTGTCTAATAGGCTTTTGAACTTTAAAAATGTCTAATAAGTTCCTGAATTTTCAATTTTGTGTCTTAAACATATTTAAAATTTCTAAAACTTAACTGATTTATCATATATAAAAATTGAATTTTATGTCTAATAGGACGTTAAAACTTTCAATTTTGTGTCTAGTAGGTTTGTGAATTTAAAAAAAATTGATGAATAGATCAAGAACCTATTAGACACAAAATTGAAAGTTTAAGACATATTTGACACTTTTTAAAGTTCAGGGATCTATAAAACACAAAATTGAAAATTCAAGAATAAATTAGATACTTTTTAAAGTTCATGGATTAAATAGACACGAATCTAAACGTTCATGGATTAAACTTGTAATTTAACTTACAATATACTACCAGAACCG
The DNA here is from genome assembly GCA_033996785.1 of Trichosanthes truncata. Classification (NCBI taxonomy): domain Eukaryota; kingdom Viridiplantae; phylum Streptophyta; class Magnoliopsida; order Cucurbitales; family Cucurbitaceae; genus Trichosanthes; species Trichosanthes truncata. Next base: position 35,142,038 of record JAWPNB010000004.1, on the reverse strand, counting down.
CCCTACTACAGAATTTTCTAATGTATATATGTGTGTTTTTAAAAAAAAAAAAAAAAACAATTTGGGGGATTCAAATTTCAAATAGATACTCAAAATTAAGTGGAGTGTCTTTCTTGGTTGAGTTGTTGGATATTAGTATAACATGGGTGGAATTATGTGGGTGCAGGTGATATATTACAAAAAAATCAGAAAGGTCATCTTTGTGGACTCAATTCCAATGGCTCCTTCAGGCAAGATATTGAGGAAAAATTTGAAAGCTCAGCTGGAGGCTGGTGCCTTTTAAATCAGCTTGGTCACTCAATCAATGGACTTACAAGTTACAACCATCATTGACCATATGCCCTCCAAATAACTTTTGGTTTCTCTCTCTAGAAAAATGTTATGAAGAGCGAGAGAGAGATCACTATTAATTTCTAAAGAAGAGGGATTTGTTAATTTGTCGTGAATATAGTAAATCATTTATATGTATTTGTGATCACTTTGTTATATATGTTGATTAAACTGCAATGGAAATGTTTATTAGTATATATATGTATGAAGCCTGGTTGAAATTGTGGAACATCTTATCATTTTCTTTGCTTTGCAAGAAAATAAATGAAATGGTATTGAATAGAATTATTTCATCATACACACTGTAAGTGGAGCATTTTACCACTTATATTTCCACTATAAATACATCCTTAACGGGGCGTTTGACACACAAGTTCAGAGGTAGAGATCTAGGGGAGTTGTGCATCCTAGATTTGTGTATCCTGTGTTTGGAGTACATGGTTATTGTGTAGCTTGAATTTGTGTAGTATGTGTTTGGGATGCAAGCTTGTGCAGTATGGATTTGAGTAGTTTGTTTTGTTTTTTAAATTTTTTATTCCTACTGTTTGTGAACTGTTTAACCTTTAATGTACTATAGATCAATCTTTAGGAAATTTTTATGGGCAATTAATCCATTTGTTTTGAAATTTGTGTTATATTATCTACGTTCTCTGTATTCCTAATTTAATTCTTATTTCTCCATTGATGGCCATGCAAAATTTAAGAATAAGAAAATCGTTCCCAATAATTGCAATATTCATTATTATTATTGTCATTGGTTCTAACAATAAGTTCTATAGTCCATAAACAAAAGCCAATCAAAGATAACATAGGAGCCAATGAACAGACACACAAAGGCCAATCAAAAAAGCCAGTTAATTAGAAGCAGAATTCCAAAATAAGAAGATCACGACACGACTGACACTTGATCATAAAACAAAATACATTCCAAATCAGAAAAGGAAGTTAAAAAACCATTAATTCTGTTGGGCCAAATATGTACTATGTCTTTGGGCCCAAGTTCAATTGCTAATAAATCTTATGGGCTGATTGTTATTGTTGGAGAATTACCTGAAGGCTTCACTCTCTGCCTTTAGCATTGTGGATTTACTCATTAGCAGGTTGCCAATTGTCGATTGAGGAATGTGCCATGCAGGGAATTGTGCTGTCACTTAGTTAGAAAGAGAGAGAGTGGGAGAGCAGATTCAAGTAGTGCTCTGTGTTTCTGTGAAAGAATCTTTTTTCTGCAATTCTTCCTTTTAAATGGTGATCAGTGTGTATTTGCTGTGGATTTTGCTGTCAGTAATAAAATCGATGAAATCACTACAGTGGACGTGGATCTCTTTGATCGAACCACTATAAATATTTGTGTCGTTCTTCTCTTCCTTATGTCCCTTTTTTTACTATTCCTCTATTATGCGTTGTCGCTATTGGTTTAGAGTTTATTGTTGGTGATTCAAATGTTTCTGATAATCCTCTTGACATTATTGAACTGTTATTCTGGGTTATTATTCAACAAATTCGTTATTCAATTTAGCAAACATCTTGTTGGCGAGATGATCATCCCGACATCCATTCCATGCTCTAGTTATTTCGACAAAGTTTATGCTCTCGACGCTCATCCCATTCAAATCGAACTCATCGAGATATGCCTCCTTGAACGATGTATCTGGACCGTACCATTTCTCTACATACCAAAGTTATGTAGCAGAAACATTGTTGTTATTGTCCTACATTGTATCTAAACGAGGTAATGGATTTTCCTCGTAGTATTGTCCACTGTCCCCTTGACACCGAACACCCTCTCAATAGCGCTCCTAGCTGCAGTGGAATGTCTCATATTAAATAGCACTTTTGGACTAGTTGGTGGGTTTCCTCTGCACCACTCGGTCAAATGGTAGCATTAACCTTGGTACAGAGCCAAAAATCTTTTTGCATTTGGAACTAGCATCGCAGCGATAGTAATACCTTGTAGTATTGGGATTTATGTCTTAAAGCCATGTAATTAATGTGTTTATTATTTAATAACTATTTGATTATTTTTAATATCCATTATGTAAAAATTCTAGGTTATAAGTGTAATCTTGAACAGTATGTAGTTGATACTGAAGGAATGAACGTTTCACTCCGCAACGGAAGTATTGGATCGTCTTTGATTTTATTTAAAATTAAACTAAAAATTTGGGTTACGCAAATTTACTTGGAGTAAATATAGAGATATTTATGGCAGATTTTTATCTCCTCCATAAAATCTTCCTAGCTATGACTCGAACACAAAACCAAGGCTTGTGGGAGCCTCTTGAAAGAAAATCCACAAGGGATTGGAGAGGAAGAAGTCTATAAAGAATTCTCTAATTCATTAAGGAGATATGTGTTGTGTCTAATGGCTCAACCCAAGGATCCTATTTATAGAGACCAAGAGAAAATCTTTGCCATAATTAAAATATTATATATTAATATCTAATATATTAAAATATATCTTACATTTATTTGAATCTCATTCAAATCGCCTATGATATTTATTTATTTGAATCTTATTCAAATTCTATAAATATCTTTTATTTAATGTATCTAATATACATTAATTATTTTAATATTTAATATATTGAATACACAATAAATATATTTTCTTCTTATATATTTAATATATCTAATATATTATATATTAATTTGAACATTTCAAAATTTTCTTTCAACTAAATTTAGTGTTACTATGAGCTAACAAGGGGACCTTATGAACCTACGAATTATAAGCTCCAATGATACAAAATCAATTAGTTAAACTCTTTAATTAATTAATTTTCATTCATTAACTATAGGTCACTCCACTATAGAACTAGGAGTTGCACTCTTATGCACTGTAGGACAAGCTGCGTCCATAGATATAATCATTACATGCAAGTCGATTCTTCACAAATTGTCCGTAATTACAGTTGGGTCGAAAGTCTGTTTTACTCTTATAGTTACACCTTGCACCTTAAGTACAATTGATCCTCTAATGAACAATCTATTTATAATCTAATTATAAACTAAGTCCCTCTCGGGCCAGTGAGAGGGTAAGGCCCCATTGTTCAAGTTCCGAAATTAGTACTTAAGGAAACTACTCATCTACTTACCCTATATGAGAATGAATGAATTCCATCTTGTGAGATTATGTTCCCAACTCTCTATTTGGCCAAGTCCCCAAAATGGTAGACATATTGAATCGGCTACAAAAGTCACTATCACTCATGCAAATCAAAGGACAAGCCCTCACAGACAGAAGTTCATAACTCACTCAAGATTAAGGTCGAGTCACATATGATCATCCTGATGAAATATTAATCTTCTCAATTAACGGATTTATAAAGAGAGGTTATATATTTCGTGGTTTAGTCTTATACAAACTCATTGTATAAGATACCCCCACTCACATGTCTCCACATGATAGATTTGGATCAAATCATTTTTAACTATTACAAAGTGGGTCGTATCAATAGTGTTGTCAGGATACAACATCAAACTTTATCCATATACTATGACCCTTTAGGTTATTTATTGAACATGATCCTCTCATATGTCAACCACATACTATTCAAGATTACACTAATAACCTTGGATTTTTCATATAATGGATAATATTATATTACAAATAAAATAATCAAAATAATTATTAATTATTAAATAAATCATTAATTACGAAGCTTCAGGGCATAAATCACAATAGACACATCATATCTACAAGAATTTTGAGTTTTTTTGATGCTAAAAAACGTCGAAAAAAGCCAAAAAAGTGTCAAAAAAACTTTTCTCGACGCAAAAACTCATTTCGGCAATGTTGTTGGCAAATTCCCATCGAGCCAACTTTGGTCGACGATTTTTGAGCTGTGGTCAGAAAGGCCGACACCACATTAAGTCAGCCTTTCCATGCAAGGCGACGCCACCTTCTTGGGTCGGTCTTTCCTGGAAAGACTAACCAAAATAACTAGCCTCTGCTCGACCAAATCCCATAAAGCATCTGCAAAAGTTTGTGTTGATCATTTATTAATTGAATATTTTTTATCTAGAATTTTATTATAATTTGAAAATTGTTGTACCTAAAATGAATTGTATACCAAATAAATCAAATAAAACTTTGTATTAAACCAAATTTGATTACACTTTGTTCATAAATTCATACAAGATAGAAATAAAATTTCAACACAAATAAACCTAATCTAGAAACGAAATCTTCAGAAGTTCCAATCAACTTCATGTAATCCACCTTTAGAACAATATCGACTCAACCCACCTAAGAAAAAAAAAACAATAATGAACATAAGATCAAAACTATAAACACATAACAATTGAATTAAACTAATATTTCAAAATTAATGAATGATAATATCAAAATTTAAGTAATTAAGTTTCCAAATTTACAACACACAACAACCAAAATTACTTAAAATTTGTCAAAACTTATAAACATCGGCTACTGCACTAATGGAGCTATATATATCAATGAAATCAAATAACTTATAACGAATTATAACGAACTAAAACAATCGATTCTTAAATTTAAAAGTTATCATATTCATAAATAAACTCATCAAAACTTAACAAAAACAATCAAAACTTTATACTAAATTTACCAAGTAAACCAAAGTTACAACATAATAATTAACTTTTCTAAAATCAAAGTTAAAAAACATTTACCTAAAACTTAAACAAACCACAATAGTTTTACTTAAACTTTTCAAAATTTATGGACACATATAGCCTCTAAAACTTAAATCATGAACATAAACTCAAACAAACTAAATAATAAATCCATCGAATTATAACGAACTAAAACAATCAATACTTTGTAAGCATAACACCAAATTTAACAAAAAACAACCAAATTAATCTAACTTTACCAAGTAAACCAAAGTTACAAAATTACATAAGTAACTTTTCCAAAACCAAAATTACAAACACATCTAGCTAAAACTTAACTTAGAACTTATGTAAAAAGTTACAAAACGATAATAGTTTTACCTAAAACTCAAAGGAATGAACCCCCAAAACTTAACTAAGTAACCAAACATGTTCAACAAAATTAACTAAACTTAACCTAAACTTAAACTTAACTAAACTTATGAACAATCTATAAGCACCAATCCACCCCCTTCACACTAAAAAAAATTTCTCACCCACTTCCTATCCTCAAATCAATCTCTAATCACCAAGCTACACTCAAACCAAGCATCAATATTACTAAACAATAAGTAAAAATTTCAAAATCAACTACAAACATATTAATAAGAATCATGAAGTCACACTAACTAGTTTATTGTGCACATAGGGCATGCAAGTCCAAAATCTCAAACCAAGCATCAATAGAAGCACCAATTCATCAATATACAATTTTAACTGTAGTCATTTTAGTAAAATATAAGTTAAACAAACAAGGACAACAATAACATTCTAAAACTCAATGATCATGAACATAAACTCAAAGAAACCAAATAATCAACCTATATTCAAATTTAGAACAAACTAAAAGAATCAAAACTTTATAAGCTCAACAAATTTAACAAGACACAACCATGTCTAACTTTCCCAAGCAAACCAAAGTTACATAATTACATGAGTAACTTTTCCAAAACAATAATTACAAACATATTTACCTAAGACTAAACTTAGATTTGTCAAAAAAATTACAAAACATATATGAGTTTTGCCTAAAACTTCTCAATATACATTCATAGCATCTAAAACTCAACAATCATGAACATAAACTCAAAGAAACTCATACAAACCAAATAAACTCAAATCATTGGCTACACCATAAATGCAGGATAGGCCATACACAACTTGTCTCACTACGTATAAACATGTTTTGGTCCCACTCTCCTAAACTCAATTCAATCTCGAAGCATACTAACCTCTCCCTCCCTTCCCCCCAATACTCAAATCATTGGCTACCTTTACTGCAGGATAAACATACACAAAACAGTAGTAGAAAGATCATACCTATTTAGACGGTCGTTCTTGTGAATGCATGATTTGCGTAAGCATTGCTTGAAGGCCGCTAGCCAACTCTGCATCAGTTACTGTAGTTTGACTCTCAACTTCTTCCAGTCTATTTCTAGTCTGAGTTTCATTTGTCTTAACTCGTTCTAACTCTTTTCTTGTAAGCTCAATTTCAACTTTGGCACGACTCAACTCTTCTTTTGTCTTATTTAACTTTTCCACTCGATGTGCATTTTTCGACCATAGTTGAACCAATTTCACGCTCAACTCATGCTTTCTTTGTGTTTCTCCACTAGATGATGAGCCGCTACACCTCCTTTGATTTGGTTTCGGTTCCCAACACATAGCTTTTACGTAGTCTAATTGATGATCCAAAATAGTTTCGACGATCTCATCTTGGACATGTGGTTAGGACCCTTATGAAGTGGATGCCTCTTACAACTTTATCATCTGACTCTGGGAGAAAAATTAAAATATGTATTATTCAAGTAATAAGTTTATAAACTAACTTTAGGAATAGGAAACTTACATGAGCAACACTAGCGCTAGATTCACCAACTCCTTTCCTTCTTTGTATCTAGTTGTTTCAAATAACTCAATAGGTCCTAGTTCAACACATTCTTTTGTTTTCTGTAATTCAAAGTTTTAAATATATTAGTAATATTGGAAAACCAGAAAATGATAGAAGTAACATTCTTTCAACCCTACCTTTACTTCGCGTATATGTATGAACATCTTAGACCCAACACAATGGTTGAAAGGTAGCTTCAATTGATTATTTTTATTTGTCTCTATCATTTTCTAACAAAATAAAATATTAGTAGATGAATATAGAATTATGCGTGTGAGACGACATATTTAGTAAGAAATGTAAAGTAACATACTTTTCATTTAGGAGTCTCCCAGATGCCAATGAGCTATATCAACCACTCGAGAATGTGGGCGTGCACGTGCCTCCTTAAGAGAATATTTTCTATAATGTCTAACTGCCCTGTACTCCTTGAATGTAGTCTACATCTCATGCTCAATAAACTTATTGATGACATACTTAGACAAATACAACTTGAAATGGTTTTTCATAAAAAAAATATAATACTAATTTTAGATACAAGTAGACATCATAAAAACAAACAACTAAATGATAAACTTATCAAGAGTTTGTTTTTAACGTGGTCATTTAGTTTGTTGGCACATTTTTTCAATTTGATAGACGTACTGGAAATGATTCTCTCACAATCGTGCCAATTTGGCTGCTAAACGTTGTAGCAAAATCACATACAGGCTTCCTCAACTCATCAGTTATATGTATTGGACGTCTCCCATGTAGGTTCACATATTTGTCTAACTCTATGCCTCTCGAATATCCCCTTACTCTACATGCAGAATTATCTGAAACACAAATAATTAAGCTAATAAGTGAATACAATATTATCTACACAAGTTTATAAGAAGATTAGCCTGAATTCTTGCCCGTAGAAGACACTGTTATGTTTCCATGGTCGGCGCTAGGGTCACTATCAACAAAATGATCAGTCGCCTTGTTCTTGCTCCCCCAATATCCACTTCACGGATAATTTCCTCCTCTTCTCTCTCGGTATCCACCTGAAATGAAGCTACAATTGTTGAGAAAACGCTTACGAAAAGTGAGAAGCTACGAGGCTACTGAATAGCCAAGAATTTCCTCTAGCAGAAGCTTATGAAGCTACGTGGCTACTAGATGGCCAAAATTCCCTCATATGGGAGGTCGAAAAGTCCAAAATAGTCCCTACGAGATTTGATGGCAATTCCACTTAAATTTGAGGATGCCCTCGAATTTATATATTCTCTCCAGGAAAACGGCATAGATCGCGAATCTAGATGAGAGTCTTAGCCCCCAAGAAAGATAGAAATGTTCCCTACGAGGTTGGACGACAATATTGGGAAGATTTATGGAGAACCTTGGAGCCCTAAATTTTCTCTAGGATCTGGACGAACACACATCCAGAGGAGAATCTTACCCACTAGGAAGAGACCAATGTCGTTTTCCTGGAGAGAATATATAAATTCGAGGGCGTCCTCAAATTTAAGTGGAATTGCCATCAAATCTCGTAGGGACTATTTTGGACTTTTCGACCTCCCATATGAGGGAATTTTGGCCATCTAGTAGCCACGTAGCTTCATAAGCTTCTGCTAGAGGAAATTCTTGGCTATTCAGTAGCCTCGTAGCTTCTCACTTTTTGTAAGCGTTTTCTCAACAATTGTAGCTTCATTTCAGGTGGATACCGAGAGAGAAGAGGAGGAAATTAGCCGTGAAGTGGAGATTGGGGGAGCAAGAACAAGGCGACTGATCATCCAGAGGAGAATCTTACCCACTAGGAATTCGAGGCAGACCTCGAAATGTCAACAATGACTTCAAAACTTAATATGCTACTCCCAAGTCAGGCTCCATGCAATTACTTCATACGCTCATAATCTCAAATCATAACTAGGGAGTGGGGGCTAATGTTATGGGTGAAATTGAACCAACAAGAATAAGTTGGCTAAAAGGCTGCAATGAAAGGCCAAACGAGGAAAAAAGCCCAATACGAAGTCTAAACGAACTGAAATCGACAGGGGACCGACCCATAATGATAAAAAGGAGAAACGGGCTTGAGCTTCAGCCCAAGCTCGTGGTCGGCCTCGTCGGCCCTGCCGAGGCTGACTAAATCGACCAGGGTTGACCAGATTGGCAAGGCTCATATTTGGGCCTTGCCTTGATCCCTCATGGCCTGTGTACCCCTGGTTCAGCCCAGTTCAGTCATTGCTTTCCCCATTCGAAGACGAAAACCCACAAAAAATCCTAGAAAGGAAGGTATTTAAGCTCTCCCTAGGGGGTAGAGCAAGGTAAGTTCATTCCAGCCTCCAAAACTCTTCGAGAACTACCAAATTCTCTCTAAACCCTCACTAACTTAATTATCGGAGCCTGTGTGGCTTATATCATACCGGTGACAAATTCACCGTCGTTGTCACGTGGAGGTCAGGTAAGATTTTTCCTGTCAAAAATTTGGCAACAACAATATATATTATAATATATTATTTGATTTTGGTAAAGATTCTACACTAAGTTCCTATACATAGGATCCCTTTAGGTCGAGTCAATAGTGAGATCTCAACAAAGAAAGAAACTTTAAAAAATTTCCTCCAAATTCTCTTTTATTTCAAGAGGTTCCCATAGGCCTTGGTCTTGTATTCGAGTCATAGCGATGAAGATCTTGTAGAGATTCGAGCCTTGCTGGAACATGTGGAGATTCACTGGAATTCAAAGAAGTAAAGATCCACCAAAATTTTCTCAATTTACTTCAATATAAGTTTGCTTAATCTTGGTTTTATTTTAATTCTAACTAATTCAAGCCGATCCTAAAGTTGGTTTCTAAATCGTTTAGAAATCACGGTGTTATTTCATTTAAAAGATGAGATAAACAAGTATATGAAAAGACACCATAATTCTTTTTATAAAAAAAAAAAGTTCAACTTTCAGCTATTCGTACCATTATATTGTGGAAAAAATATTGAGTTTTGTTTGTTGTGAGGAGAATGGTAGAAAAGAGAAGAGTCAGTAAGAAATGTGATATATATTTGTTTTGAAACATAAATGTGTAGTATTGAAGATATACAATAAATTAAAAAGAAAAAAAAAAGAGAAAATGAGAGAGATGGTGAGGTGTGTATTTGAAAAGATACAATAAATTAAAAAGAAAAAAAAAAGATAAAAATGGGAATTTGAACTGTTAAAACGTACAAGGGTGGGAGGGAGCATGTTTTAAAAAAAAATTGATAAAAGGGAAAATTTGTTAGGTGAGATTTTGACATTTAATAAAAAATAAATAAAAATAAAAAATAGACACATGTCCCTAAAAAAATTGGTTCATGTGAATGGTAAGTAGGAAATTTATGCTCACTAGTATGCGGCCAAGTACTATCCTTTAAAAAAACTATTTTAGTCATTTCTATCAATTATTTTTAATTATATAGAAGAAAAGTAAAAAGAGACATGTTTTCTTCATTCACCTAATGCGTAGATGTTTAGGTAGACAAATATGCTACTACTTTTTCATATTAAAAATGAATTCTCTAATTAATTGTCTATTAATATGACTTTAATTACCGATTTAAAAAAAATTATTTCTACTATATCCTAAATTTTAGTTGATATGGTTGGAAAATATAAAAAATGAGAAATTTATAAAAATTATTTAAATTAATAAATAAGCATTTCACTTTTTAAAATAAGTTTAAAATTCTTTTTATAGAATATTATGTTCACATTGTTTTTTTTTAAATTTTTTTTATAAACAATTATGTCTTCATTAATGATAGTTAATATAGTTTTTAAAGCTTTTTACAACATAATGGAAATGTATATTATATAGGTTTTTCTAATACTATATATCTACTAAATTTTATTTCAAATAAAAAATAAAAAGTGAGAACATTTTTCAAATACGTTTTCGTTTTTGTTTTTTTTTTCTTTTTAAGAAACAAGAAACATATATGATTACCAATGTATTCTTGTTTCTAGTTCTTAAAAAAATAGAAATGAGAAACGAGGAACAAGAAATGGAAAATAGAAACATTATCAAACGGATCCTAAGATTCACACATCGAGGAAATTACTTATTAACGTTTTTGCCCTTCGTTTTTCTTTTAGGTATATTTTCTTTCATCAATTTTCTTTATCTCCATTTTTTATTTTTATAATTAAAATAAATTTGTGTATTCGTTCACTAATAAACAACTCTATGAAATTAACTATATTTATAAGTTTCATTTACATATAAAGTAAACTTTATTTAAATTGTATAATATATAGCTCAATTTATTTTCAATTGAAGTTTGAAGTGAAATTTTCAATTTATTTTACTTTTCCAACGATGATCATATAATATATTTTTTTCAAAAAAAAAAATCACTAGTTGATATTATTTCTCTCAAAATTTTCTCTGTTTTGATAATGTATAAATATAATCCACTAAAAAAACACTATTAACTATAACTATCTTCTTTCAAAATAAGTTGAAGTGTTTCAAGTTAAAATAAAGATTAATATTTCATTTGAACTCTTTTATAAAAATATTAAAACAATATAAATTAACTTGCTTAAAGTATCATATAAAATTAATATAAACTGAGTGTTAGTTTTAAATTACATGATTATACAATAAAACCCTAACATTGTATAATTCAATAAAAGCCAAGATCTTTGAACTAGATGATTTTCACAATAACATGAGTTAGAATAACATACCTTGATCCATGATATTGTTGTTGTAAAGGAGGATTGTGTATCTCTCTCTTGGCATTTCTTTAGAACTTGATTAGGTTTCTTGATGGAGGGAAACTTCTACTTCCTTAGGCAGGGAGAGGACCAATCCCTAGGGTTTTAATCTTTATATACACCTTCCATCAGGGTTTTAAATTGGGAAATTACCTTTTAATTAACTGGCCCATTAATGTAGTGGGCCTAAAATATTAAGATAGAAATAAATGTATATGGGCCACATTAATGATAATATTAAATTTAAAAATCTAACATTCTCCCACTTGGCTCATTTGACATTATTTGCTATATATACATTAATAAACATAATGCGCATAGAAGATAAATTTCATCTTCACATCATGACATCAATATCAAGTCAAGAAACTGATGAGGATCATGGCGGTCATATATCATTGCATCGACATAATCCCTTCCATGTATCACAACATTAGTTCTTCACTTAACATGATCTATAATAAAGGTATTCAATAATGGTCCAACAATAATTGTCTTTATCAAAGACAAGGTCTTGTTTAATTTACGTAATTCATTTATGTATATACCAATCATAAGAAACATGAGTGACAAAATAAAATAAAAAACAATAAATAAATGAGCTCAAAGTGTCAAATAACATAATCGTAATATCAATAATGGTATCCACTAATGCCCATACGTTCGACATGTTCCTTGAATGTCTTAGGTGGCAATCATTTCGTCAGTGGATCCGCAATCATAAGGTTAGTGCTAATGTGTTCGATTGACACCATTTGTTTATGAACTTCTTCTTTAACGGCAAAATATTTCAATTCCATATGTTTAGCACCTTTCAAATATTTGTCGTTTTTTTTAGAAGAAAACTGTTGTAGAATTATCACAATAAATTTTCAGCGGCTTGGCAATACTGTCGACAATTTCAAGCCCTGAAATAAAGTTTTGCAGCCATAAACCATAAGTTGTAGCCTTGAAACATGCTACATATTTGCTTTCATAATGGAACAACACTTGGAGAGAATTTATCCATCTTAAATCTCTTTAGAACTTTATTAATATATGTTTATGAGACAATCCTAACAATTCATGTGCTCGATTATGGAATATTTCTATTCCAATCACATAGGATAATGCCCCACTCATATCTTTCATTTTAAAGTTCTTGGAGAGAAATTCCTTAGTTTGACATAATAAACTAAAGTCATTAGTAGCCAGCAAGATGTTATCAACATACATAACAAGAAATATAAACTGTCATCAACATACATAACGAGAAATGTAAACTTACTCCTACTGATCTTTAGATATAAACATCGATCAACGACGTTTTCTTTAAATCCAAAAGATGTGCTGGTATCATTAAACTTAAGATACCATTGTCGGGAAGCTTGTTTAAGTCCGTATATTGACCTCTTTAGCTTACACACCATATGTTCCTTTCCTTCAACCACAAAACCTTCTGGTTGATCCATAAACACTTCTTCATCTAAATTCCCATTTAGAAAGGCAGTTTTCACATCCATTTGATGAAGCTCTAAGTCATAATGAGCTACTAATGTCATAATAATTCTTAATGAATCATTTTTAGAGACAGGAGAAAAAGTTTCTTTATAGTCAATACCATCTTTCTGAGTAAAACCTTTGGCAACGAGTCTAGTCTTGTGTCGTTCAATATTGCCATTTGAGTCGCGTTTAGTTTTAAAAATCCATTTACATCTGACTCTTTTGCTTCCTTCAGGCAATTCTACAAGGTCCCAAACCCCATTGTGGTCCATTGATTTTAACTATTCTTTCATGGCATCTAACCATTTAATAGAACTGTCACTTTCAATGGCTTGTAAAAACGAAACTGGATCATTATCAATGCCTAAGTCAAATTTTGACTCATGCAAATAAACCACATAATCATCAAAAATAGTAGATCTTTTTTTTTTGCCTTACAGGTCTTCTTAATTCTGTTTCTATTGGTTCCTCTATTGTAGATTCATTAATTACAATGTCATTATGTGGTGTTTGATCATTAATTTGTTGTTCCTGTGAATTATTAATAGAGTCAACAATTATAGGAACAACAACTTGAGAAGAAGTCATAGATGAAGAAATTTGTACCTTAACTTCTTGAATTTTCACTTTACGTGGTTCCAAACTCCCACTAACTTCGCCATTCTCAATGAACCTAGCATTTCCAATTTCAACTATTCTCGTACTGTGGCTAGGACAATAAAATCTATACCCTTTAGATTTTTCTGGATAACCAATGAAGAAACCACTGGTTGTTCTTGAGTCCAGTTTCTTTTCGTGTGGATTATAAATTCTTACTTCTGCTTGGCAATCCCAAACATGTAGGTGCCTTAAACTAGGTTTTCTTCCTGTCCACAATTCAAAAGGTGTCTTTGGAACTAATTTACTAGGAATCCTATTTAGTAAGTATTGAATGGTTCTTAAAGCATACATCCATAGCAATATGTATAAACACTACAACAAATTAAGCATATAATGACGGTACAAAAAAAAAAAAACGCTCATGGAATTGATGACGGACAAGATAAAAACGGGCATAAATTAAAAACAGAAGAAAAATTGAGCTACAATGTCGGTCATTGACCGACATTGTAGGTAACCTTCAATGACTGACATCAAATGTAATAACCCACATTATTGGTACCTATTTTTTTTTTGGAAAAAATGAATTGGTGGGAGACAACTCTCCCCACTTTCACACAAATTTGTGGAATCTTTTTTTTTATTATTATTATTAACATCGTCCTCCCCACACTCTCACCATCTTGTCTTTTCTTTTTCCCTTATTCTCCTCCTATCTCATGAAACCATTTATCCATCACTCTCACTCTCAATCAATCAACACCATCCCCCTCACAATCTCCCCACTCTCTCTCTCGAGTTGCAGACCGAAGCCCTTTATTATTTTATTTATTTCTTCTTTGTTTCTTCTCCTCCGACCACCGCAAGCTCCGCCCATGTTTACTTTCACCTTCGTTGCACAAACGGCCTAGGACGACTCTGGAGTTCCTTCCCCAAATGCGCCTTCACCGTTCTTTACAGATCTGCCGATTATAACCGCATGGAGACATCGTGCCGTCGCTGCAAGATCAGTCGGATCTGCCCTCACAAGAGTTTCCTCGCGCAGACTGAAGCTTCTCAGCACTGCCACGCACGAAGTTCGCAGGATCTTGCTGATGCAGCTTCGTCTGCATCGTCGGACGTCGTATCTCACCGGAAACCGCCTGTTCACACACAGATTCGACCCAACAAGTCTAGATCTGGTGTCAACGCCTCCGTACGCTCATTCACGCACCGCCGGAAGTCTCCACGTGCTGTTGAAAACCTCTGTATGCTCTCCCACACGCCGTCGGAAACTGCCGTACGTGCCGTCTATTTTAGCTACTTTCTTAACATATTTGATAGTAGGTTTATTATTTGGTTCCACTGTTTTGTAATGAAATGCATTTTCTTTTGTTTAATCTTACATAGAACTACTTACATTTTGTAAAAAAAATGTTTCTTAGAACTACTAACTAGTCGACCCTTAAGTATGGGTTCATAACTATTTCTTATGGACATATGTGTTATTACTCTATCATGTGTTTTTGGATGTGTGTTGTTACTTTATTATGGAAGTGTGTTGTTGCTTCATTTAATGTTCAAGCAAGTTATCGCCAAACTATAGATATGTTGGCTCGGGAGATCAAGAGAAAACTTATTTTTTTTCATGAGAGGTAAGACATGAGTATAAGATTTTGGATCTCTTCGAACTCCATTTAATTTTTAAGTTATAAATATGAAATAGATATCAAACCTTGCAGTGTTAAAAAGAAAGGCCATATAGCTGACAGCTAGCTGATTTTGATCATGACATGGGAAGACTACCATATGTGTAATTGTTGCGTTGTTGACCTACTGCTATGGACTTACTTTGTTGTTGCTGTGTTGTTGGCAATAACAGAGGTGTAGCCATATACTTCAAATCAATGTAAGTTGTTTGAGAGGGAGGTGAACCATGTGTTCTTGCTTTCTTATTTTGGGGGGAGGGGGGGTTAGATTACTCCATTTGTTGGTATGTTTTGTATGCATATTGTATCCTTGTTGATTCTTGAAATTTGGTCAGAATTTGGTTAAGGATGACTTGAAACTTAATTCTTGAAATTGTTGTGATGGAGTCAATGTGTTATTGTTATTGAATATTTGCTACTATTGTTTGAATTGCAACTGATGTGCGATAAGTTGTTATCCTGATCCATGAATTAACTTTTCTTACTGTGCAATGTTAAACTCATCTTTGTAATGGATTATGTATTGTCAACTTTAAACATAGTGGAGCAACTTTACTTGCATTTGAAACTTGAGAATATCACTTTAATAAAGGTTGTTTAGTATTGCATTTCCTTTTGATTGGGTATGTGTTTGTTTGCCATAGAAATTTGTCTTGAAGTAAGTTGCAGTTGAAGGATGAAATTGTCATAGGAGATAACTTGCAATTTTTACTAAATATTTTTCTATCTTAGCTTCTAGAGTACCTATGAAATTTAAAGGGTTGGTTTTACTTTGTTTGATGTGTTTCTTATTGTTTGTTTTTATACTTAGATGGGAGTTTGTGTTAATTATCTCAACTAAGCTTGTTTTTTCATGTTTATGTAAGTTTTGTGTTGCAATTTGTTCAATTTTCTAATATGTTGTGGAACTTGTTACAGATATGGGGTATTAGGTGAGAAGTTGGCGTGATCAAACTACTTGAAGGGGGAGATTTTGAATAGATATATAAAGGGCTTACGAAGCCTTGGATGGACATCAACTCAAGTCGAATTTTCTCATTCGATTCATCGAGTTTCTCATTTGAACCTGCTTCAAACTTCAGTTTATTATGACTACTTTCGCATTTATTATTCTTAATGTTGTTGTCGGGTTCTCATGTTTAATATATATAACAACAATCAAAGATGAAGTGTATTTATATATATTACATTTTGTTAATTAAAATTATATTTGTTGAATTGATTGTTATGTAAAAATATTATTGAGATTTTATTTCGGGCATAGGTCGAGAAAGAAAAATATTGTTGGACAACCAACAATTTTTTTTAATTAAATTATTAAGAAAAAGATGACAGACATTGCCTGTCATTAAAACTTTCAAAACAGACATTTAATGACAGACGTTGACTTTTAATGACATACATTGACCTACATTAAAAGTTGACCGTCATTATAGGCTACAATCACAGACAACTTTTAATGACGGGCAATGCCCGTCATTAAAAAGCGTTGTCATTGAAGCCTACGATGACACTCGAAAAGATGACGGACACATGTCCGTCATCGTTTCCCTTTAATGATGGGCAATGCTCGTCATTAAAACCCAAATTTGTACTAGTGAAAGATGAGAATTAATTAAAATACTCCTAACCATGTTCATTAAAGTACGATTACATCTTTTTGCAACACCATTTTGTTGCGGTGTTCCTGACATATACCATGACTTTCTCGGAATTTAGCAAATGAACCAGGGCACTGCCCATTCTCATCATACTTTCCATAATATTTACCATCTCTATTAGACCTTACAATTTTTACTTTTCTATCCAATTGTCTTTCGACTTCATTGATAAATATCTTTAGGGCATCTATCGATTGAAATTTTTCATGCAACAAATAGATATATCCATAACGTGAAAAATCATCAATAAAGGTAATGAAATACTTTTCCCCACCAAAAGATGAAACATAAAAAAAAAACCCACATATATCAGTGTGTATAATTTCAAGGAGTCGTGAGCTTCTTGTGGCTGTTTTCTTGATTGTGTGTTTTGTCTGTTTTCCCTTAATACAATCTACACAAGTTCCAAAATCAGTAAAATCCAAGTTTGGAAGGATTTCATTCTTTACCAATCTTTCAATTCTTTCTTTGGATATGTGACCCAAACATTTATGCCACAAGTAGGCTGATGATTCATTAGATAAACCACGTTCCATTTATCAGCCGACTTTTCCATTCTTCTTTCCCGATTTCTTTCTAGCTCCCTTATGACCCATGAGATTACCAGAGTGAATTATTGGTTTCTTAAGCCTTGCTTCCTCCTGAATGAGCATACTTTGCAATTTATGCACATTCCATTTATCTTTCAGAGTAGTATAGTTCATATGGAATGGACCATACTCTGGAGGTAAGGAATTAAGGATGAATGTTACCAAAAAAATTCTCATTAACTTCCATTCCCATGGTCTTTAACCTTCCGTTAAGTTTGTCACTTCAAGGATATGCTCATGCATAGTACGAGAAACATCAAACTTAATGTTGGTTAAGGTACTGATCGCTATGCTTTCGCTACAACACGCAAGTGCACGTGATCGAAGTAATAAAGAAACTGGAAGTATTCCAGAGTATCGTACCCAAGGGAACGGGTTTTAACAAAATCTACTGAGACGACACAAAATATGTTTGCAAATTGCAATTGTGGTAACCAATGGTGTGAAAATGATTGAGTGGTTGTTTTTGCTAAAGAAACTAAATAAAAATGATAAAAGAGGGATTCAAACGTGTTTTTGCTCCATTGAAAGAAATTGCGGCCTAATTGCAATTGCAATCATCTGACTCAACACTTAAGCTTTGTAAACCGAATTCAACACCTATTCGACCTTCTATGAAGTATCTTTAGGAGGCTAAGCGATTAAACCGATATTTCTATGGCTAATACGAACTTAGTTAATTTTGCAACACAATTCTTTTGTTTTAAAAGTTTTGCCCTATGCCTAGGGTCAAAAACAAATTCCTATGTCTATGCTATTTTCCTTTATTGCTTTTATGAAATCTAAATTTTTATCTAACCTTTTCAGAATTAGACTCAATTTTTGTATACTAATCTAGGCGATCAATCTAGCTAATAATAAGCATTAAAATCAATAAAAGCAAACAAGCTATGGATGAAGCAAGGTTGCTCTCACAATTAGGCCTTTATTCCTATCTTTAGGGCATCCACATGCTTGAATCCCAAAGAAGAAATTAGCTCATTGTGGAAGAAATGAAAAACCAAAATTTATTTGTTAAAAATTTCATAATTAATTTAAATGAAATAAGGTAAATAACTTTAAAGGAACCTGATTGAATTTTCTTTTTTAAAACACCTTGATATCCTCCAGAATTTAACTAACTTAAATGAAAACAAAGTGCAACTTCACAACATAAATAACTTGTATAACTAAAATAACTTGTATAAAAGATGAAAGAAATTAAAACCCAAAACTTATTAACTTATTCAATTCCACAACATGCAAAGGATGAAATTAAACAAAGGCCAATTCTCTAACTAACATTGCAACAGAATCTGAAAGTTAAAAACAGAATTATAAACACAAAAACAGAGCAGTAAACTAATATATATTCCTCGCGTTGATCGACCCACATACACCTTCACGAATTGTTGGATCTTCACCTCCTCGAACTCTCGTTAAGGAGGGATCAAGCTCGGAATTTACAGAGTAAAAATGAAGAGGACCCTGCTGTAAATTGACAGAAAAACGTGAAATACAAACAGTGGGCGAGTAGCAGAAAACCCAGCCACGTTTTGGATCGTTTTCCCCATTTTTATAGACATTGAGGGCTAGGGTTTCCATCTATATGCTCCTTCAATAATGGGTCAAGGGTTGGGGCATGAGTTCGGGTTTGAAATTCTCCATAAATCGAGCAAACTGCGTGAATCTTGGTGAATTTCCCAAAATTTCCATAATGACTTGATAGGTGCAGAGAATGCAATTGCATTGCAATTGCATTCTTCTTCTTTGTTCTTCACCTTGCCTTCCCAAGGGAATGCAATTGCATTTCCATTTGCAATGTCTTCACTTCTTCAAATCTGCACAAAAACTCAACTCAAGCCAACTTTCTTGCATCTTTTCACTTAATTCCTCCTTTTATCATACTCCGACAAGCTTGCATGAATATATCTTATAAATGCTATTTTTAGCTTGCTCGGTAATCAATAAAGTATACAAAAATGACAAAAATAACTTAGTTTAGGGTTAAATAATCCTCATAAATGAGAATTATCAGGTACTCATCAGTGTTCCAGCAAGTGACTTATCAGCCGACTCAGACTGGGAACAATTTTCTACAAATTTCATAAATTCCTTAGTATTTTCAGTTTTTGCAATTGTGGACTTGATATTACTTGCCAAAGTCATTCGCATAAACCTTAAGCTCAATCTATTGGATCTTTCCCAAGCTTTATAGAAAGATCTTTCCTCAGCAATGCTAGCATTAGTAATTGCTGCAGGTTTCTCATTTAAGAGTGCCAAATCAAGATCCAAAACACCAAGATGGAATCGGATTTGTTCGCACCAATCAGAGAAATTGAGTCCATTAAACTTAATAATAGATGTGGCTTGCGAATGGAGAGAAATTGGAGTAGTTACTGCAAATACAGAATATATGTTTACACATTATTGCTTTGATAAATAAACTTAAATATATATAATGCAGATTCATAAAACTTTAAATAAACATTATTCATACATTGAAGTTCTCCTTTGGGAGATACACAAATATACGACATTCAAATATAATTGATGCTAGATTTAATTTCACATAATTGGTAATTAAAATACTCAAATTAGATACATTAGTTATCTTTGGATATACTTAACATACCTAACCAAGCATCTCAATTAACCACGATAAGGTTCAAAATTATAAAACTACTAATCAACCTTTGGGTGATTCAAAATGTTTTATAATAATGAATTGTCATGATGAAATCTTTAGTATTTTATAATATCATATCATTCATTAGCATCACATAAACATGAGTAATTGAATTAACTTTAATTTGATATCTACACAACTTACTAATTCGGCCACTTTGGTGACTAACAAATTATACATTATATAGATATCATAATAACGACAAGTAATTTTCATCACATAATTTGCAAAACATTAATATTGCAAATAATTTTATCAATAGAAAATTTAGGAAAACTTCATGCATTTCAAATTGTGTAATTGAAATAACTTTAATTTGTTATATATAAAACTTACTAATTCAATAACTTATGTGGCTAACAAATTATTCATAACATAGATATCATAATAAAATAATGGTAAGTAATTCACATCACACAATTTGAAAATTTAATACCATTAAGTTTAAACCAAAATCAATATATAATAGATTACTAGTAGTTTTAAAATAATCCAATACAATTATATTAGTATTATTATTATTATTATTATTAAATTCTTATTGAATTTTTTTTTTTGAATAGAGGAACTGAATCAAGAATAAAAAAAAAACGGTGAACATGGTTGAAATTAGTACGAATTCTTTAAATATAAGAATTCAATCAAAAATCAAAATTGATGGACACAATCAAATTTCATATGAATTCTTGAGTACAATTTATTGCACTCAAAAACTTGATGCGGTGGATTTAATTTGAATTCAATCTTGAATGCATAAAGACAAATCAATTCAAGAGACTCATAATTGCCAACAAATTCATCACAAACACTTTAAAACTTAAATATTAATCTAAACCAATCAAGAAAAACTTAATTCTTGAATACAATAACAATGAAGTCTTGAATACAAGAATGAAAATTATTCAAGATACAAAATTCTTGAATGCAAGAACAAATAATCAAGATTCGAATTTCTTGAATGCAATAACAATGAATGCTTGATCCCAATAAATTCGATTACTTAATTCATCAAGGAGAAGCCAAACATAGTTAATTTGCAGCGGAAACATAAATTCATGCATTAAAACATCAATGAAAAATCTCATGTTCTCAACCTTTCTCTGATACCACATGTAAGTTTTAAATTACATGATTATACAATAAAACTCTAACATTGTATAATTTAATAAAAGCCAAGATCTTTGAACTAGATGATTTTCACAATAACATGAGTTAGAATAACATACCTTGATCCATGATATTGTTGTTGTAAAGGAGGATTGTGTATCTCTCTCTTGGCCTTTCTTTAGAACTTGATTAGGTTTCTTGATGGAGAGAAACTTCTACTTCCTTAGGCAGAGAGAGGACCAATCCCTAGGGTTTTAATCTTTATATACACCTTCCATCAATGTTTTAAATTGGGAAATTACCTTTTAATTAACTGGCCCATTAATGTAGCGGACCTAAAATATTAAGATAGAAATAAATGTATATGGGCCACATTAATGATAATATTAAATTTAAAAATCTAACATTTAGTCGATATAAACAAAAGATTAAATAATTTAAGACAAAAATGTTATATAGACTCAAATTATATTAAATTAATATATAAATGATCTAAAAATAGATATTTTGAATGTTCATGGATTAAAATGAAATATTCCTAATTAGAAACTAAAAATAGGACTTATACTGAATTAATGATCATAAAATAAATAAAACTATTAAATAAAAAATAGAAAGAATTTAAAAATTAAAAGAAGATTTATGGTAAGAATGAGTAAAGAAATGTTATAAAAAAATCATTTAAATTTTTTTTTTTTATCAAAAAAGTAAGAGAAAGATGTTTAATATTTCACACAATGAAGTGGAAGTTATTTAAGGAAGAAAAAATAGAAATTGAGGGGCCATGACTCCCTAGCCTAAGTGTAGCTCCATTCCTGCTGGATATTCTTATAAATTTTTGTGCAAAACAAATATGATTATCAAAAGGTATCGGACATCTATATTTTCAGGCATCTAAAATTTTGGGCTTTGATTCTCTAAAACCAAACGGTCTCTCAAAATTAAAGTCCAAAAGTCAATAAAAAATAAACAGCTAAAATAAGTGCTTATCCACCGTTTAAAAATTAAAATAGAATACTTAAAAGCTTGAGCCAAGAACAGAACATGTATGAAAGCTAGTTAAAAACCAAAACAATTCATATACCCATTTTTTAATTTATTAAAATTTTTCTTTTAAAGATTAGAAAAAACACTATTTTTAAAGACAATTAATTTCCATTAAAAAAAATCCCTTATTTAAGCCAATGATATGGTAGCCAAGTTGCCATAATGCCCCACATGCTTTATGAAGGAAGTGATAAGTCAAACATTACCATTAAATACATGGTTGTTAGCTTTGCATTGAAAGCTTTCAAGTTGTCCTGTTATAAATTTAATGTTCTTATTTATTGTGTATTGTACTTAAGTTATTTATCAATTTTTACTTTGATTAGATTAAAATTTTAGTTCTATACTTCTAACTTTCATTTTAATTTTAGATTTCTATGCTTTTAAAAAAAAAAAAATTATCATTTTTTTCTTTAATTATATATGACGTCCTTGTTGGTATTCAAGGATAATTAAAATTGAACTTGTGACGTAATTTATTGATGTAGAAATTAGTTTAATAATATGACATTTTAATCGAGAACATGCAATAAATTACATTGTCATAGAAGGACACCGAATTTATAACAAGTTTTGAAGTATAGCTCAACTAGTTAAGACATATACCTTAATCAAGAAGTGAGAAGTTTGAATCTTCAACTTCAATATGTTGTTGAAATAAAAAAATAAAAAAAAGTTAGTTTGACTGAAAATATATATCAGTAGGGAATATAGCTAATCCTAATTTAGAGTGCAATAACTGACAACATCTATATTATATTTTTGTGACTTAGTTTAGAGTATTGTGCCATTCCTAGTAACTTGTTGGGTTGGATTTATGTAATTCTAATAACATCAGGTAAATTTTTAATCAAAGGAGAGACAATAATTAGTATTTTAAATGCATAAATACAACAAAGTTATTAAATGATAAAAGATAAAAGTACAATTTAATCGTTTTATTTTATTTAGTACAACAAAATGTTAGGTATGAGAATTTGAACCTTCAACCTCAAATAAAGAAATCCATGTCAATTACTCCTGAGCTATATTCACTTTGGCTAATTTGTTTTATTTTTATTTGAAGGATCTATCTTCCACACCAAGATTGCCTTTTTTTTTTCTTCGTCAATTTAATTACTGTATTTTGCAACGTTGGGGTCATAATTCTCTCTCTAGTGTTGTTTTATACCAATGGGGACTAAATTGTTCGGAAAATTTTAATCTAAGCTCTCTACTTTTGAACATGTGAAATTTAGTATTATGATGAGTTTCTTTCTCTATTTTTAATTTTTCATTAAATACGTTTTTTTTTTTTTTACTATTTCATTTAATTTGTTGAATAGTAGACATATGAGAGAACAAAAAATGAAAGAAATAATGTTTTTTTTTTGGATAAAAAATGAAAGAAATGTTATTTGAATGTTTTTATTTTCCTTTTTGGATGATTTATTATACTTTTCTACGTCTCATTAATATATGATAATTTTATGTTGGATTAAGAACCACCTTTTTTTTTTTCCTATAATGATTTGTTTTTCACTGTAAAAAAAAAGTTCTCTAGTGGTGAAGCAAAGTAAAAATTATTAATTGAGGTTTATTGATATTAAACAGAGAATGAATGACTCTATAGTCTATATATCATAAAAGAACTCAAAAAACAAAAAAAAAAATCATAATGAAAGATGTTTATTGTTAAAAACATTAAAAATAAAAATGATCTTACTCCTTATTTCCATAAAGTTTCAATTTGGACCTCAAATGCAGAATCTTTCATTTTCTTTATTCTTTTTTTCTACAAATCCAATAGAAAACATTAAGGTTATATTTAAATAATAAAAAAAACCTCTGAAAACAACAAAATGTTGAGTACTATAATTAGTGAGTTTAAATCTTGTATCATTGCCATTATATCAACCTTTAGGTTATAAACGCACTAATAAATTACTCACTTTACTCAAGACTGTAAGGCTTCTAATACACGACATTTTAAAACTAAAAATTGAAGGAAAAATAATTATTTTGATTGGAAATTTGCAAAAAAAAAAAAAAAAAAAAAAAAGTAGGTTCAATTTCAATTTTAAAATTTCAAAAATACCCATTGTATTATATCTTTCATTACACCGAAAAGAAAAAAAAAACAAAAACAAAAAATTAGGTAGTTATTAATAAGCACATGCAAGAGAGCCTAACTCGTAATGAATATACCATTTAGGGCCTGTTTGTTTCATGGTTTTGTCATGAGTTTCAGACAAATATTTAATGAGTGTTTATTTAACTAGTTTTCACTATTTAAAACTTAAGATATATATTATTATTCAGAGAACTTTAAAGTCCATCTAACATGAGTTTTTTATACCCTCCATGTAGGTGGAAATTTTATACATGGGAGATGAATAGTAACAATATGACCTAATTAATTAGTTAATTTATACTATTTAATCATTATTAATTATTTTTAATTAATTATTATTACCAATGTTATTTAGACTTAATAAAATTATAACTAACACATTTATATTATCTTAACTATTTAATATAAAATTTTATTAATATTTTAATTAATTTATATTTATTTAATTATTTTTTAGGAGAGGAGAAAGAAACGATCATCAATTACTTTCTAATTAATTAATGTGAAAATTAATTTCAATTTCTTTAATTTACTATTAATTAGTTAATAAATTATTATCTAATATAAATATTTTAATTAATTAAAATATTTTTTTTAATTAAATCTAATAATTTAAATTATTTTTTCCATAAGCAAACCTATATAATAATTTAATATATATTATTTTATTATGTGAGAGAGTTAAAAAATGTGCATGAAATATTTGATGGCTTTGATATATGTTTATTATCTAATAAATTTAAAAAAATATATTAATATTTATATGTTGATTTTAAATTGTTTTAATACAAGTTTAATGCTCATTGATAAAAGCCAAAAGATAAGATAAAAGAAAAAGGAAAATTAGTAGAAAATTCATAGTTAGAATTTTTATTTTTAAAAATGATTAAATTTTAATACTTTTATTTTTATATAATGCATATAATAATGGTATAATTTTGATTTTATTTGATTACAAGAAAAAAAAAATCCGCTCAATAAGATTTTTGACAATTTTTCTAGTCATTTAAATTTTTTTTTTTTGATTAATTCATAAACATATCATTTAAATCCCAAGAACAAAACTTGCAAAATAAACACACAGACATTTAAGGCTCGTTTGATAACGTTCATGTTTCATGTTTATTATTTTTCAAGAAATAGACATGTTTGATAAACCATCATTTTTCTTGTTTCTAAATTTTTTAGAAACATTTCTAAAAAAAAGGCAGATTTTGAGAAATAGAAACAAGAAACGAGAAATAGAAACAGGAAACAAGAAACGAGAAACGAGAACGTTATCAAACGAGGCCTTAGTTTCTAGATATTAATTATCATGCATATTCAAACACAAATATTTAACTCTCAAATGTTGGCTACTCTGCATATCCAAACACAGACATGTATTATCCTAAATATTTAAATCTCATATATTTAATATCCATACTCATGAAATAATATCGGTGATCCAATATGCCGTTATATGCATTATTATTTTAGTTCATAGGACTTGGCGTGACTGTCAATCTACCAAAGCTTTTGCTTTTATTTTATTTTATGACTATAGATCCGACTGCCAATGTCAGTGTACCTCTTTAGTTTTTTTTTTTTTTTTTTTTTTTTTTTCTTTCTATCTTTCTTTCTTTAAGTTCAACAATTGCGAATCGAACCATTAACCTTTGAGATGATATAATTGATGTTTTATCCAATGAACTATATTCCGATTGACAGTATACCTCTTTAGTTAAGATATTTATATATTTTCATTAAGGTGATTGGTTGGATTCCCACGACCCCATATTTGTTGAATTAAAAGACAATCTATAGATTTACTTTAAACAAGTAAATTGTTAAGACAACAAATCACTCTAATATTACATTATTTAAATTGGACTTAAATATGTAGGATCCACAACAATCCTTTTTCGTAATGAAAAAAAATCATCAAAGTCTTCCTCCAAATAATCATCTATTTAATAGACCATTTTGTACGCGTCTTCCTTTAGATAGTGATCATCTATTTGTTTTTAAAAAAAGAAAAAAAAAGAAAAATATAGTCATTTATTTAATTTTCCCCAATCGCTCCACTACATGAAGAACTTACTTTTGTTTAGGCTAAGATCCGAGCAACCATTTATTTGATAGAGTTCAACTGCGTATCACATTTTTAGAAAAATCGATGATAATTTAACAATGCTTTTACCACACCTATTATAATTAATCCTCTTATTGAATAAATATATATCATCAAATCTTTTTTTAATAATCTTTCAACCGATCGAAGTATTGCTTGTCTCATATAGTTTTAAGACAATACATGTATTTCTAAGATAATTGAGGCAGATTATTTTCATCCAACTTTCAAGCGTTCTGATATTAAGTTTAGGACACAACTCGAATACTAGTTTTACGAGCATTGTATTTGGCCATATCTTATTAATCACTTGAAACCCTATTCAAAAGATTTCGTACTAACAAAGATATCATCTCGATCCAACGCCTTTGACATGCTTATGTATTATTTGACAAAAAAAATACTAAAATATACTTGCAGAGATAGAAATACACAATTCATAGACTTGAAAAGTTACAAGGTTTCAAAGTCAGTATCCAATACAAAAGAGGAATAATAATTCACTTGTTGGATTTTAGTCGAAGGAAGTGGTTTGGTGAGTAATGCCTAAACAAATTGAAAGCAGAGATGATGGAAATGGCAACCATTGCAAAAATAGCTCCATAGCCACAAAGGAAAGCTCCGCCAACTTGGTAGCAAAATCTGTGGAATCTTTTGCAAAGCTTCATCCATTGAAAGTCGTGTGCGCCGGTCACCGCCAGAAGCGCCGCCTCCATCCCGGCCGTGTTTGCCGCAAATATGAGGTACGCCGCTGCCTGCCAATGCCAGTTTAAACTACTTTAATGCCAATGTAAATTTTTTCGGTTCCCCAACTTTTGGAAGTTGGCAAACATTAAAACATTTTGGGACCGAAGAATAAGAGATCTTGTTTTTTCTTTTTGGCTTTTTTCTTGAGTTTGAGAGGGACTGGACGGATTTAAACTTCTGGCTTCTTCTTTAATATTATTTATGTCCTAATCAATCAAGTTCGATGTACGATATATATATATTTTAATTTTTATCATCTTGATTAAATGACAATTTTTCTTGTGAAAGAAAATTGCTTATACTAGTTTTTTTCTTTTCTTTTTTTCAATTTTGAAAAATGACTACTTTAAATATTTTAGAATTTAATATTTTTTGAGAAGAGGTTACTCATAGAGAAAATTGTTTTTGAGTTCAATAATTGTGGTTGGGAATTAAACTATTGACTTTTGAGATATTAATATGTTTGTCTTATTCATCAACCTATATTGAATAGATGAATAGAGAAAAATGTTAATAAATAAGTAAATGAGGACAAATTAATCAATTTGTGGCAGCCTCTTTAAAACGGTCAGATCAAATGTAGATTTTAAAATTTGTCTACCTGTAATAATCATTGGATACAAAATTGAGGTACTTATACAATTTCTCTTTCATATATCAAACGGTGCAAAATTATCAGCTTTATTGTGACGGTCTCCTCAAATAATTTCTCGTAAGTGAGCATGATTGTTTTTTTTTTTTTAAAAAAATCACGTATCATGCTAATTTCCTCTCTTCTTATGTATTTTTCTAAAAAAAATCGTTTTTCTTTAGGTTTTTTTAACCATTAGACGACTAAGTTCAAGTAGTTAAAAATAAACAAAATTTTCACTTTCTCGAGTTTGATTAATCGTATCTTCTTCTCTCAAATTTTATTTTTTCCCCTAAATTCAAAGGTTAATTGAGAAAAACAATTTTTTTTCTTCTTCCATTAAGAAAAAAAAAATCAAAATTTTTACCAACTTATAAATACGTAAAAGGAATAATAAGTTTTTTTTCTCTTAAGTGACCTAATTTCTTATCTAAAATTTTTCTAACTCACTAAGTATTGTGCCTGTAAGTTTATTATAAGCTAATTTTAACATTCATTAGCGAGAATTACATAATTAAAAAATATTAAAATCTAAAGAATTGAATATATAAAATTTTTAAATAAATGAAACTAAAAAGGAAAAAAAAACATACCTGGTCAAGCAAGAAAGAAACCCAAAATAGGTATATATCAAAACCACTCCCTAATTTGGAGAAACCTTTTGGCTGAGCTGAAATCCAACATTTGCAGAGTTGAAGAATGTTGTAGGCAGCTGCCAGAGAGTCCACATACATAATCACTCTGTCACCAAGAGAAGGAAAAATGATAAATAAAAAAAGAAAAAATATATTTATAAATAATTTTTTAAAGATAGAAAACCAAACAAGAAACACAATTTAATGAGGAACTCAAAAAACACACACACAAATTTTTTTATTAGGTTAGAACTAGTAAGGATTGGAACATATTTGGATTATGAGAGAGTGCTGGAATTAGAGTTAGATTCAATTTGTTCCTAACTTAATAACTTAATATTCAACTCATTTACTCTGAAATAACATATTTTTTTAAATCACTAATTTGAACATAGCTTACTTGAATCAAAACATTATAAATCTATTTTAAAGGTTAGATATTTAAATCTTCTCTATTTCGCACACTTAAATGTTGGAAATATTGATGGTTAAAGAAATAGAGTCAATGGTAGAGTCAAATTATTTTTAGAGAATTGTCAAATTTTACCTTTGAACTCTATACATATGTACAACCTTTCATTTAGGAAAAATTTAGATGAGACAAATTAAGATTAAAATTTTAAAATCTTAATTTTTCTATATTATTATTATTTTTTTTAATGTAAAATGAACCAACAGAGGGTCAACTGTTATCTCTTTTTTTCTTCACACCGCCCCAACTAGAGTGTTGTAATTCTATAGCTAAACTAATTTTAGCTTTGTTTGATAGTGATTTTGTTTATAGTTTTCTGTCTTTGAAAATTCTATTTATTATATTTCTTTATGGATATCACCTTTCTAGCTAATTAAAAAAAATACTTGAATTCTTAACCAAATTCAAAAAACAGTAACAAGTTTTTAAAAACTACTTTTTTTTTTTAGTTTTCACATATTGGCTTGAATTTTAAAAATAGTTTTAAAAAGTAGATAACCAAAAACATAAACTTAGAGGTGAAAATAATGTTTATAAGCTTAATTAAAAAAAAAAAAACTAAACTAAGGCCCCGCTTGATAAACATTTGGTTTTTGAAAATTAAGCCTATAAATATTACTTTCACCTATAGATTTTCTTTTTTTTTCCTCTACTTTTTACATACGTTTTCAAAAATCAAGCAAAGTTTTAAAAACTAAAAAAAAATAATTTTCAAAACTTTGTTTTTATTTTTGAAATTTGACTAAAAATTCAAATGCTTTCTTAAGAAAGATGAAATTTATTGTAGAGAAATGATGAGAAAAAAACACAATTTTCAAAAACTAAAAATCAAAAATCAAATGATTATCAAACAGGACCGTAGATAGAAGATCGGATGTTCAAATTTCTATCCTCCAAAACTTTAAAACACAAAGCCCGAGCGCTCATCGACAAAAGAAGGAGAAAGAGTACTCAATCGAAATAGAGAGAGAGAGGGCTTACATGAAAGCACGCAAACTTCTGAAAGAGGCCTTCTTGTCAACATGAAAGATTTGGGTAGTTTGCTTATCAAAACCCAGCAAAAGAACTGTCGAAACCAAGCCAATAATCGCACAGAATCTGAGAATCCCTTCAGTTCTTAGACCCCAAAACCCCATTGGCACCTCTTTTTCTGCAAAATTAACCACACTGACACTGATCCAAAATAATTCAGAGGTCGGTCAGGCGTTTGCGGCAGCTGCCTTTATTTATGATTGCTGGTTGGCCAAAGCATACCATTCATTGATAGAGAGAGATGCAATTGTTCAATCGGTTGAGAAACCTCCACGCAACTTGCTGCTATTTAATATTACAGTATTATTTTTGGTCCCTGTTCTTTTAAAACGTGACCAGTTTTGGTCCCTTCACGTTCTTTTTTATGATCACAATTTCATGATAACAATCAATCCGTGCATAGCTTAATAGATAAATATACTAATTATTGTCTCAAAGATCGATGGTTAGACCTATTAGAGAAATATGGAGTCCATCTTAAAACCAATTGACAATAAAATGAGTAACTTATATATCTAATAAAGCTTGTGAGGTTTCTTTATCTTTTCGATGTGGGACCCTCTCAACAAGATTGCTACCCCACAATTGTTGAACTCAAAAGGAAAAAAAAAGTTGGATTACAAGTTTAGTTCATGAGCTTTGAGGTTTGTATCTATTTGGTCTTTGAACTTTCAAACGTATCTAATAAATCCTTATACTTCCAATTTTGTGTTTAATAGGTCCCTAAACTGTAGTCATGAGTACTTTATCTTAAAGGATTTTTATTGTCAATAGAATGTGTATTAAAATTTAGTAAGTAGAGACTAACATAATCATTTTTTTAAATAAACAGACCAAAACAGATGTGTTGAAAGTATAGGAATTAAAATAAATAAAAGTAGAAAGCATAGAGACTAAAATGGATATTTTGAAAACATAAGGACCAATATAGTTTTTTTTTTTCTTTTGAAAAGAAAGGACCAATATAATATTTAAATCTTATTATTATTATTATACTATACCTCTTTGTCTGAGCTGTCTTCTTTCATTTTAATCCCAACCATATCAACTTTTATTTTAATTTTTTATATTATTGGTTCTTTTAGTTCACCATACCTACTACTATTACTATTATTATTTTGAGATCAGCAACAATTAGAATGGAGGATTCGAACCTCCAACCTCTTGATCGATGATACATATTAATAACCGCTGAGTTAAACTCATTTTGGCACAAGACCTATTACTTTAATCTTTAAACTTAATTAAAGTTTGATATATACACAATCATCTGGATTTTCGGAATTTTAATGCACTTGTTCAAAGGATATGATTCGGTTTAATTATAGATTTCGATCCTATTTGGTCTTTGAAAATTTTGAAGTTTGTATTATGATTTGTTATCTTTGTTGTCATTAATATCATTAGTGGAACGATGTGACATCTTTTTTTTTTTTTTAAATAGCTTTTTGTTAAATTGTTATTCGGGTCCAACTGATAGTTGGACACGGTATATTATGAGCCCAACTTGCCTCCTGCCCAGGCAGGAGGCATAATTGGTGCTGCCCACTTGGGCACCATTGGATTAAAATTTTTTGTTCCTTTTATAAAAAAAAAAAAAAAAAAAAAATCAGCATCAATAGTGCCCAAATGGGCAGCACCATAAATGCCTCCTGCCTGGGCAGGAGGCAAGTTTTTTCCGTATATTATATATGTTGGAAATTTGTTAAATAGTGCTAATGACAAGTACCAAACAAATGCGAAAATATAAAAGTTGTAAAAATATATAATTGAAACTTGTGAAAATTTAGGCTCCATTTAATAATTCTTTAGTTTTTAAAAATTGTACTTGTTCGATCACACGCTATTTCTTATCATAGTTTTGATCTTTTCTAAAAAGACATTTGAATTATTAGCTAAATTTCATAAACAAAAACAAGTTTTTTAAAATTATTTTTTTTAGTTTTCAAAACTTGACTTCGTTTTAAAAAATGAAGATAGATAACAAAACAAAGAAACTTATAGATAGAAGAGTAGAGTTTATAAGCTAAATTTTAAAAATTAAAAACTAAAAACCAAAGTCCCATTTGATAACCTTTTAGTTTTTTGTTGTTGAAAATTAAGCTTATAAACACTACTTCTACCTATGGATTTCTTTGTTTTTTTTTAATCTATTTTTTACATATGTTCTCAAAATTCAAGCCAAGTTTTTGAAAACTAAAAAAGTAGTTTTTGTAAACTTGTTTTTATTTTTGGAATTTGGCAAAGAATTCAAATGTTTTGTTAAAGAAGATGTAATCGTTGACTAGGAAATTTCGACCAATCAGAGATTGCCACGATATTACCCAACATTGATGGATAAATTATATTTAATTAGAGATTAATAAAATTTAAAAGGATCCCTAAATTAAATTATGGAAAATTCAAATGTGCAATTGGATTATAGGAATTTTGGGTCAATTTTAGACAAAAGTCTGAATGGGAGGCCTTAATCTAGCAAAGTCCCAGCCCAAAAAGGTAGCCCTAAAGTCAACCAAGCCCAGCCCCAAAGTCAACCAGGCCTAGTCCAAAGGAGTTTAGGCCTAAGGACAATCAGACCCAATCTAATAGTCATGCCCAAGCCCACTTGGGGCCTTGAGGAACTCTATAAATAGAGAGCTTCTCCTTTATTTGAAATGGGGAAGATCAGACATTCAAAGAAGAAGAGAAGATTGTAGAGGTCAGACATTTAGAGAAGACTGAAGACAAAGTTTAAATCTTCCTGAAGATTGAAGTTTGAAGATATGAAGATAGAGTTTAAATCTTCCGAAAGATTGAAGAACAAAATTAACTCTTCCTGAAGATTGAAGACTGGAGATCTGAAGACAAAGTTTAACTATTCCTGAAGATTGAAGAACGAAATTAACTCTTCATGAAGATTGAAGACTGAAGATCTGAAGACAAAGTTTAAATCTTCCTGAAGATTGAAGAACAAAACTAACTCTTCCTGAAG
This sequence comes from Trichosanthes truncata, assembly GCA_033996785.1. Lineage (NCBI taxonomy): Eukaryota > Viridiplantae > Streptophyta > Magnoliopsida > Cucurbitales > Cucurbitaceae > Trichosanthes > Trichosanthes truncata. The sequence goes on along the minus strand of JAWPNB010000004.1, from coordinate 35,108,903 downwards.
ATTGAAGACTGAAGATCTATAGGCGGAGTTTAAATCTTCTTGAATACTAAAGAATAATAACTTTCCATGAAGATTGAAGACTGAAACTAAAGTGTCTAGAAGAACTGAAGACTTCAAAGATTAAAAGCTTAATGAAGACCTGAAGACTGAAACGAACTTAAATCTTTTTGAAGACTTAAACTAACTGAAATTTTTCTAACAAGCCGGAGACCTTCAAGAAGTTATAAGCTGAAGACCTTCAAGAAGCTACAAGACGGGGATGTTCAAGAAGCTACAAGTCGAAGACCTTCAACAAGCTACAAGCCAAAGACCTTCAACAAGCTACAAGCCGAAGACCTTTAATATGCTACAAGCTCAAGCTCAAAGCTCAAAGTTGACGATTCAACCTCGAAAACAAGCATTCTAGCCATAGTGTCAAGTATACATACGAGATAAAGAATCAGAGGATCATACATTAGAGATTGTACTCCACTATACTACATAAATCGATACAAATTCAAGTTTTATTCCACAAATTAAATTTCTCCAGAAATCTTGTCGAACAGAAACCCATTGTAGAGAAATTGGGAGACAACAAGCTTAATTTTTAAAAATAAAAAATAAAAAATAAAATAATCATCAAATGGAGTCTAAATAATTATGAAATGGAGCGTTAGATACTAAATAGATTCACTATCAAAGTACAATGGTTAAATTCATAATCTAATTAGAAAAGTAGTTCCTGTTTTTGTCCTTTTAAAAAATGGGATTAAATAATTTGAAAAGGTTAGATGCTGCTGTACGCTAAAATTATTGTTCAGTTCTACAACAAATTTGTGGTTTAAAGTACTTATGTTGGAATAAAAATTTTGGCCAATCAGAAATTGTCATGTCATTACCCAACATTGATGGTGAAATTATATTTAATTAGGGATTAATTAAATTGGCAAGGATCCCTAAATTAAATTATGGCAAATCCTAATATGTAAAATTTGGACTAATCTTAGACGAAAGTCCAAAGGGCTAGGCCTAAAGTCAGTTAGTCCCAGTCCAGAGGTTAAGCTCAAAGTCAACTAGGCCCAGTCTAAAAGCTAGGCCAAGTCCGACTGACAAGCCCAAGCCCACTTGGAGGCCTTCAGGACGTCTATAAATAGAGAGCTCCCTCCTCCATTTCAAGGGTTCAGAAGTTGACATTCTCTAGAGAACTTAGAGAGAATTCAGAAACAAAGACCAGAAGACTCCTTAAACTCTTGAAGATTAAACACTCTCTAAACCAGAGCCTTGAATATTAGAAGACTTTGAAGATCGAGAACAAGCTGCAAAGCCCTCGAGACAAATCTATGTTCGAGAACAAGCTGCAAAGCCCTCAAGACAAATATACATTTGAAAGAAATAATCAAAAGAAAAAAATTAGAGATTGTACTCCACTACATTCAAATTAATATAAATACAAGTTCATTTACACGTGTCCTATTTCTATTTCTTTTTTTTCTTTTAAATCAAGTGTGAACAAATTGACACGCCTAGTGGGACCATCTCTACCTCTCATATTTTTCTCTTATCTCGAAACACACGTGAAGTAATGTCATCCAAAACTTCTTCAATGATTGTTACCCATAGTTGCTCCAAAGAATTGAGGCTATAAGAAAATCAAGCTTCTATTGTTGTGAGCAAAATAATGACGTTGTCGGGGGCAACGACTAACAATAAGTTTTTTGTTAAGTGTAATCCCTTGTTCAAGCTCGATTCTGACGTAGTGTCCGTCATGATGATTGAAACAAGCACTATGGAAGAAAGATTGGAAAAGATACAGGAGAAAATCAACACCTTGGTGAAGGCAATCGAAGAAAATAATTCTTAAATCGCATACTTAAAGAGCCAGATTGAAAGTCAAAATGTCACCGAATCAAGTCAAACTCCTGTCGTTAAAGATTGTAACAAAGAGAATGTCGTTGCACGGGAAAAACAACCACAACCCTCCACTTCAATCGCTTCACTATCTATCCAACAACTTTATGACATGATAGCGAACTCCATTAGAGCTCAATATGGTGGAGTTCTCAAAGTTCTCTCTTGTATTCTAAGCCTTATACCAAGAGAATCGATAACTTGAGAATGCCAATTGGATATCAACCACCAAAGTTCTAGTAATTTGATGGAAAAGGAAACCCTAAGTAACACATTGCGCATTTCATTGAGACATGTGAAAATGCTGGTACGCAAGGAGATCTACTGGTTAAACAAGTCGTCCGAACTCTCAAGGGAAATGCTTTTGACTGGTACGATTATCTAGAACCTAAGACGATTGATAGTTGGGAGCAATTCGAAATAGAGTTCCAAAATTGTTTCTACAGCACAAGACGAATCATCAGCATGTTCGAGCTCACCAACACTAGACAACAAAAAGGTGAATCTGTTGTTGACTATATCAATCATTCGAGAGCCATGAGTTTTGATTGCAAAGACCATCTCACTGAACTATCTACGGTCGAAATGTGCATTCAAGGCATGCACTGGGGACTTTTATACATCCTCCAAGGCATAAAGCCTCGCACTTTTGAAGAACTAGCAACTCGCGCCTACGATATGGAGTTGAGTTTCACTACTCGAGGAGGAAAAGTCTTTCTAGCTCATATCATAAAGGAAGAAAGAAATGGCATCGAGGTAACTTCATAGGACTCTATGGTGGTGAATACAACTCCTCTCAAGTTGTCTTCGAAGCAAAAATACAAGAAGATCGAATAGCGACAAGAAAATGAAAGGTGTCGCTTAACTTTTAAGAAAATAGAGGAAAAAGTCTATCCTTTTTCAGATTATGACATTCCTAACATGTTGGAACAACTATTGGATACACAACTTATTGAACTTCCAAAATGTAAACGACCGGAAGAGATGGAAAAAGTTGGTGATCCCAAGTATTACAAGTATCATCGAGTTATAAGTCATCCAGTGGAGAAGTGCTTCATCCTAAAATAACTAATTCTAAGATTGGCTAAAGAAGGAAAATTGAGCTAGACCTTGATGAATTAGCTCAAACAAATCATGTTGCAGTGACAACAAACACATGCAGTCAAATACACTATAGTCTGTTTCATGATCAATGAGTGCGCCTAGTCCAATTTAGAACCTGTATGTATTTGGTTTCAACTTGAGGTACCACGAAACAAACTTCAAGACGTGGTAAAACCTATCAATGATGAAGACAAAGGTTGGGTTATTGTGATTCATCAGAAAAAAGCAAAGGAAAATTTTTGCCTTAGACGAGTCTCGCAGATTTAAAAGCCACAAACAGGACAAACATCAAAGAAAGAAGAAGCCAAGAAAGCCTATACCATAGAGGAATGAGAATAAAAAAAATCTTCTCAACCTCACCAACTGGTGACCTTAACGGAATTTTTCTCGAAAAATTTCCTCCCCATGAAAAAAAAGGAAGGAAACTCTGCAAGTCATATTACATTGAGGTGAATGAAGCTGACAACGCAAAAGAAGTCAAGCAAAGGACTTTTGTCTTTTATCGCATCAAGTCTTCAATTACGACCTTCATTCTTCCAAAGGATGAGTATGGCCGTGACAAAAGAAGAAAATCAATGTCAAACTTCTTCTCAACTCGACCTTCAGTCTTCAAAAGGCTAAGCATCTCCACATCGAGGAGAAATCAACCTTTAACATCTATCTTTGATCGTCTCAAAGTGACAGACGATCAACACGAAAGAAATATGAACACCTTAGAGGTGAAACTGTTCAATGATGTGAATCAAGACAAAAAGATTCATAGTCTTGTCCCTTGACGCATGAAAATGAAGTTCTCTATTTTCATAAACATAGAAGGCTCCTTGAAGGTGAATAAAAATCTCATCGTCTTAATAAATCCTACAAATGAAGGATCTGATCAAGATCATGTTGAAGACAAAAGCATCTAAAATGTAAAAAAGCTCCTTATCACAAGAGCTTAAACTGCATAATGCTCATGGCCCCATGACCTTAAAAGGTGAACGACCCAAAAAAAAATTTTGAACTACGTTATGACTTGATCCCTTTCCTAAAGGGTACGTAGGCAGCTAAAAAAAAACACTTTTAAGTTCAGTCTCCTAAAAAAAAAAAAAAGTCTCCACCCAATGCATGAAACAAGATGTCACACATGTTAGATGCATGCAAGATGGCTTCACTCACTTCAAGTTTAAGATCGAGCTTTGCTCATTTTAAGTTCAGGATCGATTGAGTGTTGCTTAAGTTCAAAGATTGAGCGTTATTGTTCAAAGTATGATGTTCTGCCTCCAAGTTTTGCATTTCTCCACCAAGTTTGGTGTCTCGCTTGTTCCGAAGATTGGCGTTCTGCTCATTGCAGGTTTGTCGTTCTGCCTTTAAGTTTGGCATTTCACCTTCAAGCTCGGCGTTATGCCTTCAAGTTTGGCACTTTACCTCTAAGTACGATCATCCATCTCTAAGTTTGGCATTTCGCCTCTCGGTATGCATTTTGCCCCAAAGGCGCTCTTCTTCTCTAAGTTTGAAGGCTTTGTCGTCTCTTCTTTTCCAAGTTCGAAGGCTTCGTCATCCCTTCTTCTCCAAGTTTGAAGGCTTCGTCGTCGCTTTTTCTCAAAGTGCAAACACCTTATCGTCGCTTCTTCTCCAAGTTCTAAGGTTGCGCCGTTACCCTGTCGTCTCCAAGTTCGAAGGTTGAGTCGTCGATTCGTGTCCAAGTTCGAAGGCTACTCCGTTGCCTCGCCTCCTAGTTCAAAGGCTTCGTCGTCGCTTATTCTCCAAGTTTAAAGGCTTCGTCGTCGCTTCTTCTCCAAGTTTAAAGGCTTCGTCGTCGCTTCTTCTCTAAGTTCGAAGGCTTCATCGTTGCTTCTTCTCTAAGTTCGAAAGCTTCATCATCATTTCTTCTCTAAATTTTAATACTGTGTTATCGCCTTGCTGTCTCCAAGTTCGAAGGGTGTGCCATCGCCTCGTCTCCAAGTTCAAAGGCTCCGTTGTCGCTCTGCCATCTTCAAGTTCGATGATTTTTGTCGCTTCATCTTCAAGTTAGAGGGTTCACTGTTGTTTCATCGTCAAGACTGGAGGCTTTGTACCTCTCCATCGTAAGGCAAGGATGAATTCCTATCTTGGACTACAAGGAAGCACGACCATCCCTGGTCATGATGAACTCCTAAGATGAATTGTAGGGAGAAAAAGGTCAAAAGTTGGTCACCCTTATGCTTGCTTTACAAACTTCATCGGGGGCATCCCAATAAAAAACAAAGAAAGAAATTCACAAAATGGATTAAATCTTTATTTACTTGGATGGTGGATAAGGGTTATTTAGAGAAATAGTGAGATAAAATTTCCTGAAAAAAGAAATTAAGGGAAAAGTTAACAAAAAAAAAGTGCAACAAGAAAAGGGCGAAGCTAGCAAAAGGAGAGTCATCCTTAACTCCACAGAATTGAGTAAGGATCTAGTCACCTCCAAAGTTGGAACGAATCCAAGGGCGAAGCTAACAAAAGGAGGACCATCCTTAACTCCACCTGAGTTAGGAATTGAGTAAGGATTTAGTCATCTCCAAATTAAAGGAACAAATCCAAGGGTGAAGTAGGACCACGATGAAACAAAGTGGAAGGCAGATCATCCTTAGCCTAAGCCAGGAGTTTGGTTACCTTCAAAGTTGAAGCAGCCGTGGAGGTGAGCCATCCTTATCCTAAGCCAGGAGTTTGGTCACTTTCAAAGTTGAAGCAGCGAGGACATTGAAGTAGCCGTGAAGGTGAGCCATCCTTAGCCTAAGCTAGAAGTTTGGCCACCTTCAAAGTTGAAGCAGTGAGGACGTTGAAGCAGTCGTGAAGGTGAGTCATCCTTAGCCTAAGCCATGAGTTTGGTCACCTCCAATGTTGAAACAGAAGGAGCCGTGAAGGTGAGCCATCTTTGCAGCTAGGAGTTTGGTCACCTCCAGTGTTGAAGTTGAAGCAATCGTGAAGGTGAGCCATCCTTAGCCTAAGCCAGGAGTTTGGTCACTTCCAATGTTGAACCAGAAGTAGTTGTGAAGGTGAGCCATCCTTAGCCTAAGCGAGGAGTTTGATCACCTCCAATGTTGAAATTAAAGTCGTGAAAGTGAGCCAACCTTAGCCTAAGCCAGGAGTTTGGTCAACTTCAAAGTTGAATAAGACATCTTAATTGAAAATCAAGAATAACAACAAGGGGCATGTATTATATTACATTTTAAAAAATTACCTATATGTTTACCTTTTTGTGAATTACGATATTCTCTTCTACAGTAAAAATATTTTTAAATCTGGAAAATGTAAAAAAAAAAATTTATAAATCAAATTGAAAAAAAAAAGAAAATAAAGAAAATAAGGGAAAGACTAATTAAAAAAAAAAAAGAAAAAAACGTGAAAACAAAAGGAAAAACAAAAAAAAAATCTAAAAAAAAGTGTGTTTGCCATACACACTAAAAAAAAAAGTCAAATTTTGGGACTTACCCATTCCTTAGTGTGAAGCTCTACTCACTCTTTGTTGATGTGAATTGATGGAAGACTTATCTCCTTTATTTATAATGGAGGAAAAGATAAAATCACATCTAATTTGAATTCAAAGATATAAAGCCAAGAAGATAAATCAAAACCAATTTGAATCCAAAGATTATACATGATTCAAATTTTGGGATATTAAAGTTTGAATTTTGGGATGAGTTGCCTACAAACTCAAATTCAAGTTCTATTCCAAAATCCAAACCGAAATTGGGCAAGATTTCATCTCAAATTAAATTTTGGCATATCTTATCTCAAATTAAAAATTGACTGCAAGCCAAATTAAAATTTATTCCAAATCCAAAGTTGAAATTTGGTAGAATTTTATCTCAAAAAGCAAAGTTTGTGCATAATCCAAATTTTATTCTAAATCAAAATTAGATAAAATTAATTCTATCAAAGTCAAAATCATGGTAGAGTTTCAATTATATCTCACAAAGAAAATTTGGGCATAATCCAAATTTTATCCCAAATCAAAATTAGATAAAATTAATTCTATCGAAATCAAAATCCTAGTAGAATTTCAATTTTATCTCAAAAAAATCAAAATTTGGGCATAATTCAAAATTTATCCCAAATCAAAATTGGATAAAATTAATTCTATCAAAATCAAAATCCTGGTAGAATTTCAATTTTATCTAAAAAAAAATCAAAATTTGGGCATAATTCAAATTTTATCCCAAATCAAAATTGGATAAAATTAATTCTATCGAAATCAAAATCATGGTAAAATTTCAATTTTATCTAAAAAAAAATCAAAATTTGGGCATAATCCAAAATTTATCCGAAATCAAAGATTAGATAAAATTAATTCTATTGAAGTCAAAATCATTGTAGAATTTCAATTTTATCTAAAAAAAAATCAAAATTTGGGCATAATCCAAATTTTATCCCAAATCAAAGATTAGATAAAATTAATTCTATTGAAGTCAAAATCATGGTAGAATTTCAATTTTATCTATAAAAAAATCCAAATTTGGGCATAATCCAAAATTTATCCCAAATCAAAGATTAGATAAAATTAATTCTATTGAAGTCAAAATCATGGTAGAATTTCAATTTTATCTCTCAAATCAAAATTTGGGTATAATCCAAATTTCCTCAAATCAAGATTTTGTTAAGATTCAAATTCAAAATTTACTCCAAATTCAAAGCAAGTAAAATTTGAATTCTATTTAAAGCCAAAATTTGGGCATAATTCAAATTTTATCCCAAATCAAAATTGGAGTAAATTTCAAATTTTATTCCAAGTTCAAACTAAAAAAGTTGGATAGAACTCCAAATTATATTCCAATTTCAAGTAAAAAAAAATTGGTAGAATTTTAACCCTACGCCAAGTTCATAATTTGAATTCAGGTAGAACACAAATTCTACTAAGTTCAAATCAAATTTTTATGTTAGATAAGAAAATCAAAATATTGACCCAAATTCATATTTTGATAAATTGGCATGAAAAGTGTGTAAAAAAAATCAAAATTATGAACCAAATTCCATATTTTGATTAGATTGATAGATCAAATGGAGTCCAAATTAGGAGCAAACATCTTAAGTTTTGATTCCAAATTATCTTTTTCGAGATTCACTTACACATACTAGTGCATAAATCTCTAAAAGAAGGCTTGTTGGAATAGAAATTTTGGCCAATCAGAAATTGCCACGTCATTACCCAACATTGATGGCGAAATTATATTTAATTAGAGATTAATTAAATTGACAAGGATTCCTAAATTAAATTATGGAAAATCCCAACATACAATTGAGTTATGTAAAATTTGGACTAATTTTAGATGAAAGTCCAAAGGGCTAGGCCTAAAGTCAGCTAGTCCTAGTCCAGAGGTTAAGCCCAAAGTCAACTAGACCCAGTCTAAAAGCTAGGCCCAAAGTCAACTAGGCCCAGTTCGACTGACAAGCCTAAGCTTAAGCCCACCTGGAGGCCTTCAGGAAGTCTATAAATAGAGAGCTCCCTCCTCCATTTCACGGGTTCAAAAGTTGAAATTCTCCAGATAACTTAGAGAGAATTCAGAAACAAAGACTAGAAGACTCCCTAAACTCTTGAATATCAAACACTCTCTAAACTAGAGCCTTGAATATTAGAAGACTTTGAAGATCAAGAACAAGCTGCAAAGCCCTTGAGACAAATTCACATTTGAGAATAAGCTGCAAAGCCCTCGAGACAAATCTACTTTCGAGAATAAGCTGCAATGCCCTCGAGACAAATATATATTTGAGAGAAAGAATCAGATGAACAAATTAGATATTGTACTCCACTACATTCAAATTAATACAAATATAAGTTCATTTACATATGTCCTATTTCTCTTCTTTTTTTTTTTTTTAAATCACGTGTGAACAACTTCATTTTTCTTTTTCAAAAAACGGACATTTGTGAAAATATAATAAAAAGACAAAAATAATTTTTCAAAAATAGCTATCCAAATACATTTGGACAAAACTTTTGTTCTAAAATAGTTATCTAATTAAACAAACTCTACCAAATCTTATTTAGCCTCAACTTTCATAATTATTTTTCTTTTAGTCGGTGTGCTTTCAAATATTCAATCTCGATTTCTATTTCTTTTTCATCTCCAAATTTCACATAGAAAACTATTTTAATTCTTACTAATTCATTTAAAGGAAATGGTAATTTATTTCACTCTAAAACATACATTTCATTTTGCAAAAAAAAACATACCTTTCAAATCTTTATAATAATACAAATATGGTTAAAATACCATTTTGGTCCTTGTACTTTTAAATATCCAATTTTAGTCCATATACTTTCAATAAAGCTCAAAATTGGTCTTTAACATTAGTTTATTGTTAATTTTTCTTAAAAAAAATAGTCTCTATTACCTTTCCCTCTATAAATTTTGGAAGTATGTTCACATGATATCTTTCTTGTATTAAAATTATTATTATTATTTAACCAATTTTGATAAAAATTAACTTCAAATTTATCATAGAGACCAATTTTAAACTTTATTAAAAGTGCAGGGACTAACATTGGACATTTGAAAGTACAAGGACCAAAATAGAATAAAACTCAAAATATAAGAACTAAAATAATATTTTAACGTACAAATATCTATTTATCTTATAAATGAATGAAAGACCTATCATATAAAATTTCTGTTAAACGATTTTAAAAATGAATGAATTAAATTAATATTAAATTTAAAATCAATTATATTATAGTTGGCTAATCAATAGTTGCTGTGTACCTTTCAATATCTTAATTTCTGACCATATTTCTCGAAAGAAAATATAAATTAAATATACATAATGTCACAGTTGGGCAAGGTTCGAAATGTCGATGTCGATGGAAATATCGAGGTCCAAATTTTATGGAAATGTCGATGGAAATGGAAATGTCGATGGAAATTTCGGGAGAATTTACGGAAAATCGTGGAAATTGATAGAAATTGTTTGAATTAGCCAATGAAACTTTGATTGTGGCTTAATTAGACTATAATTGACCATTTCTAAGCATTACATCTAAAAACAAAGATAATATTTAGATATAAATATCAATTGAATATTTGAATTGTCGATGCGAGCAGGAATTTGAGAAAAAAAATATAGATATTGATTAAAATTATTTGAGTATATCATGAAACTTTAATTATGGCTTAATTATAACATATTGATTTATTTTAACATCATATAATATATGTAAATTATATGTAATATTTATATTCAATGAGACTTTAATTATGATGATTTAATCAAACTAAGTATAATTAACCATTCATAAATCCTAATTGACTACATAAAATAATATTAAATATTGGTAATTAGAGTAAATTATTTAATATAAAATGTACATGTCTAATACCAAAAAGATGATCTTGGAGCATCTAATCCAGAATCTTGATAATTCTGATAAAAATTACAATATTGCTCCCAAGTCATCCTATATTGAAAATGTTGAACATAGTTGCTTACATGAAAACGATATGACTCGTACGGCCAACATATAGACCCTATTCGTGGATACATCTCATCAGTCGATGGTCCTTGATTTTCAGATGGATGGAGTGTGTAAGTGGAGAATGTAGATAACTTTTTCCCTTTTTAAATTTGAATATTAATTTGTTTCATTGTTTATTGTTTATAAAAAAAAATAATACATGAAAAACTAAAAGTAATTTAGTAATCAGTATGCAAATTTGACCATCTTACATTAAAAAAAAAAAAAAAAAAAAAAAAAAAAAAAAAAAAAACGAAATTTCGCCGACACCTCGAAATTTCGAGGAAATTTCGACATGTCGGCGAAATTGGGGGGGAAACGATATCCCCCCCTGTACGGCATGTCGACCGAAATTTTATACTATGCAGTTGGGCGAGCTGTGTAGGACAATAAATAATATGAGCTATATAATATATGATATTAAATACTATGAGTTATATGTAGCCACCCAAAGTTTTCAACTAAAGTCAATAATTTCCACTTTACTAAAAGAAAGTGGGTATTTAATGGCTGTTTGTTTGGTGACCTTTCTATTTTGACTTTCTTCTTTTACATTTCACTCTCTCTCTCTCTCTCTCTCTCTCTCTCTCTCTCTCTCTCTCTCTCTCTCTCTCTCTCTCTCTCTCGTTTATTAGGAAAAGAATGTGCATGGATGTCGATAGAAATGTCGAGGTCTAAATTTTATGGAAATGTCGATGGAAATTTCAAAAAAATTTACGAAAATCGTGGAAATTGATGGAAATTGTTTGAATTAGCCAATGGAACTTTGATTGAAGCTTAATTAGACTATAATTGACCATTTTTAAGCATCACATCTAAAAATTAAGATAATATTTAGATATAAATATCGATTGAAATGTCGATGCGAGTAGGAATTTGAGATAATAAAACAAAAGTTAAAAATAATATAAAGAGATAATAACCTTGAAAGTTGAAACTTAGAAGTAATGTAGATAGACTAAAATGTAAATTATAAACTAAAACTCTGGAATTGGAGAGAATTGAGAATTGGAGATTGAGTTGTTTCGTGAAGAAGAAAGTGAAATGAAGTGAGTGTTTATAGATGGTAAAAAATAATAAAAAAATAAAAAATGTACAAAAATAAAAATAAATAAAAATATTTTATGTGATTTAAAATATGTTTGGGAAATTGAAATTTTTGATTTTGAAATTTGTAAAATTTGATGGGATTTTGATGTGAAAGTGATAATTAAATAAGATAATTAAATGAAAATATAAAAAAAATGAAGAAAAAAAACACACAAAAGAAATATATATTTTGTTTAAAATTTTAAATAAAAAAAATAGAATTATAGAAATATGTAAAACTTTGGCTAAAATTGAGATTTGAGAATTGTATTGTATAAGTAAGACTTAAGAGTAAGTAGTAAATTAATAATTTAATATTAATAATAGAGTGTATGTATTTGTTTATAAAAAAAAAGAAATACAAAAACAAAAACAAAAAAAAGGACAGAAGACATTTGATTGAGCTGACGTTGGCGTGTGTCAGCAAACTACCATTGGCGTGCAAAAAAAAAAAAACGAAACATGGACGACATGTTGTCGAAAGGGGGGAAAACAACATTCCCCCTTAATGACATGTCGACCAATATTTTACACACTGATGGTAACTGCATATTCTAACTTTTTGTTCACTATGTTGTTTACTTAAAAAATAGAAAATTCACTTAAAATTAAATTTTAAAAAATAAATATTCAAAATTGCATGTCAGTTTTTCTTTTTTTTTTTTAAAGATAGATGTATTCAATACAGAAAAGAAGACCTCATAGCTCAAAGCCAAGCCACAAAGAAACTAATGTCCCATGAAGACCTCATGTCAGTTTTTAATCTTCTTGATATTGTATATGCAATTTGTGAGAAAAAAATAGAAATGAAAATTTTACCAACATTGCTGAAAATTATTAAACAAGAAAAAAAATTGTGAATGATGATTTTGTATCCATTCAGAAAGGTTACTCTCATTCACTACAAGAAAATAGATATACTTAGGATAAGTTTTAATTATTGTAAATATGGCACATGTAAATGCCCATTCCACATGCCCACTTAATATCCATGCCAAGTGACATTTTTTCCATAGCCAAAGTGTCTTCTATGTGTCCAACAAAGGCCATAGATTGGTGTCCATATGTACCACATCATGCTCTCCAAATTGCCTATAAATAGTGGTTTTTGGTGGATAAATAAATATATAGATTTTTGGAAAAAAAACCTCTCTAATTTTATTTGCTTTTAATTTGCCATATTTTATTTGCTTTTAATTTGCCATAAATCCCTATTATTTGTTTATATTATATATATATACTCCACTTGTATTATTATTATTATTATTATATGTTTTGGTAAAGTTTTGGTGCCCGGTTTCGCCTCTCAATTTTACAACACGTTATCAGCACGAGACTCTGTCATTTTTCCCGCTAAAGGTAAGTCTTATAGGTAAGACATTTTTACGCATTTGGTTTATGTTAAATTTCTAATATGAATATATTATTATTTTTTATAGTGTTATTATGACAAACCTTACAAAGCTAGAATTTGCGGCCCTGGATATTAATGGAAATAACTACTTGTCATGGGTCCTTGACGCTGAGATCCATTTAGATTCTATGAATCTTGGAGAAACAATTAAAGAAGGAAATGATGCATCAAATCAAGAAAAAGCAAAAGCCCTGATCTTCCTTCGCCATCATCTTCACGAGGGGTTGAAAATGGAGTATCTTACAATAAAAAATCCCTACGTTCTATGGCAAGGTTTGAAAGAAAGGTACGATCATCAAAAAACAGTTATTCTTCCAAAAGCTCGTTATGATTGGATGCACCTGAGGTTGCAGGACTTTAAATCAGTAAGTGAGTATAATTCCGCACTCTTCAGAATTAGTTCAAAATTAAAATTATGCGGAGAAAAGATTACTGATGTTGATATGTTAGAGAAGACATTTTCCACTTTTCATGTCTCGAATATGCTCATGCAGCAGCAATATCGAGAGAAGGGTTTTGCAAAATATTCTGAACTTATCTCATGTCTTCTCGTTGCTGAACAAAATAACGAGTTATTGATGAAAAATCACGAATCCCGACCAACTGGAGCAACACCATTCCTTGAAGTGAATGCTGTGAATTTTAATAACCGCGGTAGAGGAAGAAATACCTATTTTCGTGGTGGGCATTATAATTTTAAGAAACCCACACGAAGTGATGATCATAAAGGAAAGGTTCCACAAGATAGAAGTTCGAAAGGTGATGAACATAAATGTTTTCGGTGCGGAATGACTGGGCACTGGTCACGTACCTGTCGTACGTCAAAACACCTTGTTGATCTCTATCAAGCTTCCCTGAAGGAAAAACGAAAAGGAAAGAATGTGGAGGTAAATCTTGCCATTCAAGAAGATGATGTGTTTGACCCCTTCAATATGATGCATCTTGATGTAGCTGATTATTTTAAATCTCCTGGAGAGAGAATTGATGCAATCAAACAAGTAGAGGATGATTTGTATGAAAATATATAATTAAATACTGTTTAATATATTTTTGTTGTTGTTTTGTTTGTATATATATTTAAGACTCTTTGTAATCGTTTTTCTTTTCTTTTCAATGAAGAAATATGAACAATTTCAATATGTTGAGTAACTCGAAAATGAGCAATGAGGATTTATGTCTGGCAGACTGCGCAACTACGCACACGATACTCATAAATAGAAAATATTTTACTAGATTGACAATGCTGGAAGCAAAAGTCAATACTATATCAGGTTCTGCAAATCTGATTGAAGGTTTTGGAAAAACAAACTTTATTTTGCCTAGAGGAACAAGATTTACAATTAATAATGCTCTGTTCTCTAGCAAATCGAAAAGAAACTTATTAAGTTTTAAAGATATACGTGAAAATAATTATCATGTTGAAACTGATTGTAAAAATAATATAGAGTGTCTCTATATAACATCTATTGTTTCACATGAAAAACGTATATTAGAAACACTGCCTGCTTTTTCTTCTGGATTATACTATACTCATATACGAGTAATCGAAAGTTATGCAATAATGAACCCGAAGTTCATGAATCCAGAAATATTCAGTGTTTGGCATGATCGATTGGGTCATCCAGGGTCGATAATGATGAGGAAAATTATTGAGAATTCACATGGACATCCTTTAAAGAGCCAGAAGATTCTTCAATCCAATGAGTTGTCATGTGATGCTTGTTCTCAAGGAAAATTAATTATTAGACCATCACCAGCTAAAGTGGGGATTGAATCACCTGCATTTTTAGAGCGAATTCAAGGTGATATTTGTGGACCTATTAACCCACTAAGTGGTTCATTTAGATATTTTATGGTATTAATTGACGCATCCAGCAGATGGTCACATGTATGCTTATTATCAAGTCGAAATCTTGCATTTGCAAGATTACTTGCTCAAATAATTAAGTTAAAAGCACAATTTCCTGATAATACAATTAAGACCATTCGACTTGATAATGCTGGTGAATTTACATCCCAAACTTTTAATAATTATTGTATGTCAATTAGGATAAGTGTTGAACATCCTGTAGCTCACGTTCATACACAAAATGGTCTAGCAGAATCATTTATAAAACGTCTGCAACTAATTGCAAGACCATTGCTTATGAGAGCTAAACTTCCTACATCGGTATGGGGTCATGCTATTTTGCATGCTGCATCACTGGCACGTATTAGGCCAATAGCTTATAATAAATACTCCCCAATGCAATTAGCTTATGGCCAGCAGCCAAATATTTCCCATCTAAGAATTTTTGGATGTGCAGTATATGTACCGATTGCTCCACCACAACGTACTAAGATGGGTCCTCAAAGGAGGTTAGGAATATATGTTGGTTTTGATTCCCCATCAATTATTAAATATCTTGAACCCCTGACGGGTGATGTATTTACTGCACGATTTGCTGATTGTCATTTTAATGAGACAAATTTTCCAACATTAGGGGGAGGAATTAAGAAGTTGGAAAAAGAAATTACATGGAATGCATCGTTATTATCTCATTTTGATTCTCGTAGAAATCAATGTGAACTTGAAGTTCAAAAGATAATTCATTTGCAAAATATAGCAAATCAACTACCAGATGCATTCACATATACTAAAAGTGTGACTAAATCATATATACCAGCTGCAAATGCTCCATCAAAAGTTGATATCCCAAAGGAACAAGTTGTCAATAATGAGTCTGGAGCACGCCAGAAGCGTGGTAGACCAATAGGTTCTAAAGATAAAAATCCTCGAAAAAGAAAAGTAGTTGAGAATCAAAATGATTCAATAAAAGGTATGGATGTTCCAGAAGAAATCCAGAATACAACTACTCAAAAGAGTATTGGTGAAAATCAAACGCTTGAGGATAATAATGAAATTTCTATAAACTATGTTACAACAGGAAAGAGATGGAACCGAAATGATATCATTATTGACAACATTTTTTCTTATAATGTTGCTCACGATATTATTCATGAAAGTGACGATTTTGACCCAGAATCTATCAAAGAATGTCAACGTAGAAAGGATTGGCCGAAATGGAAAGAAGCAATCCAAGCAGAGTTGAACTCACTTTCAAAACGTGAGGTTTTTGGACCAGTAGTCCCAACACCGGAAAACGTCAAACCTGTGGGATATAAATGGGTATTTGTAAGGAAAAGAAATGAAAAGAATGAAGTCACAAGATATAAAGCGAGACTTGTTGCACAAGGATTCTCACAAAGGCCTGGTATTGATTATGAGGAGACATATTCTCCTGTGGTGGATGCAATAACGCTAAGATATTTGATTGGTCTGACTGTATATGAAAAGCTTGATATGCATCTAATGGATGTAGTCACGGCGTATTTATATGGATATCTGGATAATGACATTTATATGAAAATCCCGGAAGGATTTAAAATACCAGAAACATATGAATCAAGTTCTCGGGAATTGTATTCAATAAAGCTACAGAGATCATTATATAGATTAAAACAATCAGGACGAATGTGGTATAATCGCCTGAGTGAATATCTGTTGAAAGAAGGATACCAAAATAATCCAATATGTCTGTGCGTTTTTATAAAGAAATCTCAGTCAAGATTTGCTATTATAACTGTATATGTTGATGACTTAAATATAATTGGAACTCCTGAAGAGTTATCAAAGGCAATAGAATATCTTAAGAAAGAATTCGAGATGAAAGATCTTGGAAAAACAAAATTTTGCCTTGGTTTGCAAATTGAACATTTAGCAGATGGGATATTTGTTTATCAATCAACTTATACAGAGAAAATCTTAAAAAGATTCTATATGGATAAAGCACATCCATTGAACATTCCAATGGAAGTTCGTTCACTGGATATAAAGAAAGATATATTTCGACCTCGAGATGACAATGAAGAACTACTTGGTCATGAAGTACCATATCTTAGTGCAATTGGTGCACTTATGTATTTGGCTAATAACACAAGACCAGATATTGCATTTTCAGTAAATTTATTAGCTAGATATAGTTCATGTCCTACAAAAAGACATTGGAACGGAGTTAAGCATGTACTCCGATATCTTCGAGGGACAATTGATATGGGTTTATTTTATTCTAACAAATCAAAGTATGATCTAGTTGGTTATGCAGATTCTGGTTATCTATCTGATCCACACAAAGCTAGATCTCAGACAGGTTATCTATTCACATGTGGAGGAACTGCTATATCGTGGCGATCAGTGAAACAGACTATAACGGCCACTTCTTCAAATCATGCTGAAATCCTCGCTATTCATGAAGCAAGTCGAGAATGTGTATGGCTAAGATCGATGACACAACACATTCATGAGACATGTGGCTTGTCTTCAAGTAAACCTCTTCCAACGATGTTATACGAAGACAACACAGCATGTATAGCTCAAATCAAGGGAGGATATATCAAAGCAGATAGAACAAAGCATATCTCACCAAAGCTCTTCTATACTCATGATCTTGAAGAAAATGGCGATATCACTGTACAACAAATTTGTTCAAAAGATAACCTAGCTGACTTATTTACAAAGGCATTACCAACTGCAACCTTCGATAAATTAGTATATAGCATTGGAATGCGGCGACTCAAAGACTTTAAGTGATGTCTCCATGAGGGGGAGTGAATATATTATAGTAAACTATATAAAATATGTACTCTTTTTCCTTCACTAGGGTTTTTTTTTCTCCCATTGGGTTTTTCCCTAGTAAGGTTTTAACGAGGCATATTTTATAAATGGGCATTTAAGGGGGAGTATTGTAAATATGGCACATGTAAATGCCCATTCCACATGCCCACTTAATATCCATGCCAAGTGGCATTTTCTCCATAGCCAAAGTGTCTTCTATGTGTCCAACAAAGGCCATAGATTGGTGTCCATATGTACCACATCATGCTCTCCAAATTGCCTATAAATAGTGGTTTTTGGTGGATAAATAAATATATAGATTTTTGGAAAAAAAACCTCTCTAATTTTATTTGCTTTTAATTTGCCATATTTTATTTGCTTTTAATTTGCCATAAATCCCTATTATTTGTTTATATTATATATATATACTCCACTTGTATTATTATTATTATTATTATTATTATTATATGTTTTGGTAAACTTTTGGTGCCCGGTTTCGCCTCTCAATTTTACAACATTAATAACATATTTACATTTCCTGTTTTTTATTTTCAACCTTTTTAAGGTTACTTTGATAATATTCCTTATTTCCCATTTATAGTTCTTTTTTGGTAATTTATTTTTGGTTTCTTATTTTTATGGGGCAACCAACCACCAATTTGCAGTCAGAAGGGCAAAAAAAAAAAAAAAGAAAACTTTATCTTTCATTCTCAACCAAGAAGAATGAAGAAGTACGTAGGGGTGATCGAACTGAAACGTCGGGGCTATAAGAAAAGATTTTTTGTTTAAAAACAAAGCTCCAGTCAAGTACAAGTGCACACTGTCGATGCAAGAAATATAAAATTAGAAGTATTTTAGAGTATCAATCTCACAGGGAATGGACACAACAAAATTTAAAAGATAGCAAGAATTTTTCTCAAATTGCAATTTCAATAATCAAGGTTATAAAAATGTTGGGAGGTGTTTTTTGCAAAAGAAAATAATAAAAAAATTAAACAATTAGTATGAAAAAGGAAATTCAAGTTGCTCATGCCTCTTTGGAAAGAAATGCTACTAAAAATGCAATTGCAATTGTAGCTAACACATGAAAACTAAATAAAGCGAATTCGACTCCTATTCAATTTTGCTTCAAAATCTTTAGGAGGCTAAGTGATTAAACCTATATTTCTATGGCTAATCTAACTTATATAATTTCGTGCACAATTCTAATGGTTTGGGAGTCTTGCCCTATATATGTCTAGGGTCGATGTTCAGAACTTATTTCTAAGCCTTTTCTTCCATTGCTTTTGTGACATCCGCTTTCCCTTAACCCTTTCGGTATTAAGTTCAAGTTTGACAAACAACACTAGTTGGCCAGCTAGGTTTACCCAACGTTAATTCAATCAAAAACAAACAAACTTTCAAGTGTTAACTAGATTGATTATGGTTTTAAGCTTTACATCTTTTCTCTAGGGCATTCATTAACTTGAATCCCTAAAGGAAAATTATCTCATTATGAAAAAAATGAAAAACAACAATTTAATTGCTATAAAACTCATACTTAACAGCCAAAATAAGGAAAATAAATTCCAAACAATAAGGCAAACTAATTTAAAAATTTATTATGAAAACACTTTTAAAACCAATCCAACAACTTCAAAAACACTCACAAAAATTCAAGGTCAGAAACAACACTTATAGAAAGTCAAAATCTTGTGGAAATATAATCCCCAAGAACAAAATGTCTTTTTAGTAAAGAAGAGAACGAAAATCAAAAGAACGCAACACCAAACTTAATTCAATGAACTTAAAAGATCAAAATTGAAAATAGCATCTAGCTAAAGCAATGAAATTAAACAAACAGAAGAACACAATAAACTTAGTGAATTCCTCGCTTTGATCGAACCAAGGGCACCTTCACAGTCGATTAATTCTTCACCTCCTCCAACTTTCGTTGGGGAAGGATCAATCTAGAAAATTATAGAATAAAATAGAAGAACAAGACATTGGAATTTGACAGAAAATGAGAAACTACGAACTATGGGCGAGTAGAAAAACTCAACCCCCTTTTTTTGGTTCATTCTTCATTCTTTTATAGGAGTCGGGGGCTAGGGTTTCCATCTTTGCTCTTCTACAACCTTAGGTCAACTTGTAGGTATGAAATTGGGCTGAAGAATCTCCAAAATCTCGTAAAAATCTTCATAAATCTCGTAATTTTCGTGATTTTTGCGTTTTCTAGATTTTAATAGAAATGCAATGCAATTGCATTTCTGTTGCATTATTTTTCAAATATGCCAGAATTTTCCAAAAATGCAATTGCATTTCTATTTTGGAATGAAATTGCATTTTGTGCTTGTTTTTCAGACTTATTTTTCGAAGAAATACAATTGCATTTCAAAAATGGAATGCAATTGCATTTTTGTACTTGCTCCAAACCTACACAAAATGTCAAATTTGTGTAATTTCCAACCTCTTTTCAACTTCTTTCCTATATTTCATTACTCCAATAAGCTTTTATGAATTTAACTAATAAACACTATTTTTAGCTTGCTCGTCATATAATAAAACACATAAAAATGACAAGAACAACCTAGTTTAGGGTCAAATAATCCTCATAAATGATAATTATCAAGGGGCCATAGGGATACGGATCGACGTCCATGGAGGTTTTAGGTTTACAATTATGCAAAAAAACACAAAGAAGAAGAGGACAATTCGAGGGTAAAAACGAAGAAGTATGGGCCTTAAGCTTACAGATCTGGTAAGAATAAAATAGATCGTCGTCTATAGAGGATTGGGTTACGGTTCTGCAAAAAAAAAAAAAGAAGAAAACAATTCGATGGTAAAAATGGAGAAGTAAGGGTCTTAGGGTTATAGATTTGGTAAGAAGAAAACATATCGTCGTCCTTTGAAGCTTAGAGTTACAGTTCTGTAAAAAAAAAAGGATGATTCGAGGGGAAAAATGACAGTGTGAAGTGATGGGCTCAAAGAAGATGAAGAACACAAGAGGATCAACAAAGATTGAAGGAAAAGAACCAAAAAATCTCCCAAACAAAACAACCTCCTGTTGCAATAAATTTGCAAGACCGCAAGTGCACGGGTCAAGTTTTAATATAGTGAGATAGAGTACAAGTGTCATCCACAGGATTGAGTTATTTAATTCAATTGATTACCATGAATTTAACCCTCCAATTTTATTTAGAGATAAAAGTCAAATGGTGAGTTAAAATATGTGAAAGTGAAACAATATAAAATTGAGACAATCAGGAGACAGAAAATCTTAGGGACTAGACTTCACCTAGCGAGCTAACAATTTAATTGAATGAAAGATGAACTAATGTATTTCCATGCCAAAAATCAAGAAGTTCAAATAACAACTGGCCCTATCAAGATAATTGAATCTCATGCACGATTTATAAGACGAATATAACTATCTAGCCTTTAATAAGTGTGCACAGCATTAAGAACAAATTCTTTAATGATTTCTAGTAGAACTCTAGTCACTTTCATGCTACAATAACTACTAGTCATGCAATCGAAGTCAAATCTAAATTAATCTTTTTCAAGTATAAATTCAGATTAATGAGGGCAAATAAACTTTGATCAAGAGTTCATAAGCATTAATAAAACAATTGCATGAATAGGAAGAAATACAATAGTCAAATCAGTCACATCAACAAATTGTTCGGCCAAACAGTTCCATATACTCCTAAGGAAACAAAGTTAGCTACTCATGGTCACTATAACACTTCAAAAATTGCATACAAAACCTACAAAAATATTAAGTAAAGGGTTTGAGATAGAACTAATGCGTCATGTGAGCTTCGTCCCCGTTGTAATATCACGATCTCAAATGTTAAAACTCTTACTTGTGCTCCACAGAATCTCCTCTCACGGTCCTCAAACTCAATTTTCGAAAGTAGCTAAGTTTCTCCCAAATTGGCCTCCTCCAAATCGCATCAAAATCCCAAATTTATAAACTCGGGATAGCGTTGAGACGTTGTGCCCTAATGCATGAATTAATTAAGGGAAATCGGGTAGCGTTGAGACGTTGTGGACAGCGTCTCAACACTACGGAAGGAAAAATACCCGCACGGTCCCGTTCAGCGTTGAGACGTTGTGGACAGCGTCTCAACGCTGTCTTCACAGCATGCCTGGCTACATTATGGCAGCGTTGAGACGCTGTTGGATAGCATCTCAACGCTGCCCCCTCGGGTCTCACTGATCCCTTTTCTTCTTCCTTTCTCTTTTTCCAATTCTTGCCCAATTTTTCCTCATTTTTGTCCTGTAATTGTCTCCATCTCTAATTTCTCTTCCAAATGCTTAATACCTGCAAAATAAACAGATACGACATGAAAATACCCAATAAACATCAAAAATGGCAATAGTTAAACTATAAAAGTAGCTCACAAAAGTGTGCTATCACCTCCATTGAAGGAAAAAAAGAGAGAGAATAGAGAATGAGAGAGTCTTAGAATATGAGAGGGTTTGAGAAAACAAAGAGACGTGTGAGAAGTGAGAGGCTTGAAGTCGAGAGTCAACTCCAAAAATGCATGGAGTTCAACAGTAACGTCCTACTGCTGAACTCCACCGAGTTGGGTAAATAAATGTGGGTTTAGGATGTTGATGGGCTAAACGTTGGGTGAGCTTCAAAATCCAATTCAACTCAACGGGCCAAACAACCCATAAAAGTTAAGGGACTAAACTTGTAATTTAATCTATATTAAAAATATGGAAGTTAACCTATTTAAATTTGGAAAATTGTAACTAATGGCTAGAAAAAGATAGCCATAATGAAAAATGGCTAAAAATATATGACATTAAGAGTTATGACTAGCGTCTTTCAAGGAGGAGAGTGAATAATTTTTTTATTCCATTTATACCTCAGGTATATATCTAGATTTACAGTATCCTGATAGTACCTAAAATGTGTTATTTATATGCTTTATTTTATGCTAGTTCAGTTACTCTCATGTGTTTAATTGTCTATTTATAGATCAAGCAATTCATAGCTATTTAGAGCAATTTGGATGAATTAGGATCAAAATAAAGCTAATTGGACTTAATTTGAGGAACTGAGTCAAAAAAAGCTAAAGTCCAAGCTAATTGACCCAAAAGGACAACGTCTCAACCCCATTTTGGGGGTCAAGACGTTGTGCAGCTCACCACAAGGCCAAGAGACTTGTGTAGGTAGCGTTGAGATGCTATTTTGGGCATCTCAATGCTACAAATATATGCCAAGCAACGCTTCACTCAACCCTGCAGTTCTTCAAGTTCAACACTGCCAGCATTTCGATGCTATCCATCAGCGTCTTGACGCAATAAACACGCACGCGCCCTCTTCCATTCGTAGCGTCGCAACGCTACATCGCCCAAATACAAATTTCCTTCTTTATCGAAGCAACGTCTCAACACTGTTGGAGGGTGCCTCAACATTGTGGTTTCTACTATATATTGATCCTTATCTCTAGGGCAAAGGAGATTTATTTTATGCTCTTTAGTTTTCTAGACATTCTTGAGAGCTTTTCTTTGTATATTTTCAATTCTACTTTTGTAATCAATTGAATCGATGTGAAATCTTGGTCGTATCATCACGATGGGCGGCTAATTAAGCTTTGTGATTTTGATTTAGAGGTTAGCTGCATCTCAATGGTAATGTTGTGAGGCTGATACTTTATTTGTAATTTTTCTTTCAATGCAAGCATTCTTTAATTCTCGTTCCTAATTTGTGAGCATGCAATTTCAATTGAATTGACGTGTTTGTTGTTGCTGTATGTTTACTTGCTATCTATGATTTCATGATCCGTAATTGTCATGATTGATTGAATCTAGTAGCAATAGAATTGGCTCATGTGTGTGTTTTTGTAGCTTTTCTATAACCACATAGCTTGCATGATAAATTTAGGGATTAAAGAAATAATTGGTTAGGTTGTAGTTATCTTGTCTAATTAGTTTATCTTAGTCTTCTCACCGTTCATAATGCTTCTGTCTAATTGATATGGAACGTTATGTGCCCAGATGGTTAGGTATTAAGTATTGACTTTGATGCTTTGTTAGAGTCAATAAATTTAGGAAAATTAACATTTATCACGACCTTTCCGAATAAGTAGATTAAGTACTTGTGTGTGAAAGTTGATTTGTTATGAATGCTTGTAATCGATGTTACAGTTGGATGCAATTGTGCCTTTGAATTGGAATATTGGAAAGATTAATATTTTCCTTTGCCTTTATTGCTTATTGTTAATTTCATTTATATTTTCAAAACTACTCAAAACCCCCTGTTTTACTTTTTGTGCAAATTTAATTTTGAGAAATTGAATCTATGGTTCATTTGAGAAATCAACTGGATTCCACTATACCTACAAGTTACGGTAGTATAATCATAATTATTTTGGTGGGCCTCGATAACTCGATCATCAACTCCCATGCTTTTTTATAAAAAAAATTGTCAGCTATCTCTAACCAAATTTGGCTCACATTTTCCTAAATCTATGAGTTTTTATATTTGTTGGATTCCCCCTTAATTTTCGAATTTATCAATTTTCAAATTTGTGGATTTTGTTTCACACATTTTCAAATCTTCTACTTTTACTCTAATCCAAGATATTAGTCATCATTATTTTCTATCATTTATATTCAAATCATTTATCAACAAACGCCCTGATTAACTCTAATTTTACACTTTATAGTGTAACTCTAATTTTACACTTTATAGTGTAAATATCAATATATACACAGGTAGAGAAGGATTGAGTACAATGAAAAATCTCTAGCTCACATCGTAAATACTAGTATATACATGACGAGATGTGTAATGATTTTGTCTACATTGCCTGTGTGTATATACCTTGTTATGGTCTATCTAAATATATATTATAGATACATATTAACGTAGCTAATCTATCACCTCATACTTTAGTAACACAGTAACATAGAATATTTAATTACATTGTTGTTATTGACTTTAATTATATCAAACTATATACTAAATTTAGAAGGACAATAAAATGATACCACAAAATATAGTATTAAAGTTTAAAATTCAACAACAAAGAATTTCATGCCTCTCTCTCTTTAAGAATGAGGTTAAATAAATCGTCTTTCAAAAGACATGGATGTTATTTAGGTGCTCTCATTTTGTCAAATGGAGTGTATAATAACTGTTTTGTGGTTGTGGACACGAACAATGTAAATATCAATATACACAAAGACAGAAAATGGTTAAGTACAATGAAGAATCTAGCTTACATTATAAATACTAGTATATACAAAGATACGACGTGTAACGATTTCATCTATACATTTCCTGTGTACATATTCTACTACGATTCAACTAATATATATACACACACATTTAGTTAATCTATTACCTCATGCCTCAGTAAGACAGAAACATAAAATATTTTACATTGTATTTACTATTATCAATTTTAATTATATCAACTATACACTAAATCTAAAAAAACTATGGACTAAATTTTGAAGAATAATAAAATGGTACAACAAAATATACCATTAAAGTTTAAAATTAAACAAAAAAATTTAGTGGTAGCAATAAAGCAAAATCAAACTATCTAAACATATAGAGAAGTAGTGCATTTATGGTTGGTTAAAAAAATGGACTATTTTATTAACAAATAAAGTGTATAAAACTAAAAAGGGAAAAAGAAAAAAAAAACTGAAATAGATGTGTCCTAAAAGTCACATTATTTTTAAAAAGTTCAACATTTAACTAAATCTCTAAAGAAATGGGATGAAGTTCATTTATGGTTGGTTAAAAAAATGGACTATTTTATTAACAAATAAAGTGTATAAAACTAAAAAGGGAAAAAGAAAAAAAAATTGAAATATATGTGTCCTAAAAGCCACATTATTTTTAAAAAGTTCAACATTTAACAAAATCTCTAAAGAAATGGGATGAAGTCCTATATCTAAATATATTAGATTTTGTTTTTAAATTAGCTAAAACTAATCTAAGATGTAGAGTTCAAATTGACCGGGTATGGAAGAAGATGGAAGAAGATGATGAAGGGAATAATCTAATTAAACCCAAGCGGAAGCGTATGAATCAGTTTGAGTTTATTTAGAATTAAATAATAATATTATGGTTAAACATAACATACCTTGAAAATATGGAGAATCTTCTGGCAGATCTTTATCTCTTCCACAAAGTCTTCCTAGCTATGACTCGAACACAGGACCAACGCTTGTGGGAGCCGTTTGAAAGAAAATCCACAAGGGATT
Organism: Trichosanthes truncata; assembly: GCA_033996785.1. Lineage (NCBI taxonomy): Eukaryota > Viridiplantae > Streptophyta > Magnoliopsida > Cucurbitales > Cucurbitaceae > Trichosanthes > Trichosanthes truncata. The sequence goes on along the minus strand of JAWPNB010000004.1, from coordinate 35,083,076 downwards.
AAAGAAGAAGAGGTCTAGAGAGAATTCTAATTCTCTCTAGAGTAGATGTGTGTTGTGTCTAATGACTCAACCCAAGAGTCCTATTTATAGTGACCAAGGAAAAATCTTTGTCATAATTAAAATATTATATTTTAATATCTAATATATTAAAATATATCTTGTATTTATTTGAATCTCATTCAAATCTCCTACGATATTTATTTATTTGAATCTTATTCAAATTCTATAAATATCTTTTATTTAATATATCAAATATACTTTAATTATTTTAATATTTAATGTATCAAATACAATAATTATATTTTCCTCTTTTATATTTAATATATCTAATATATTAAATATTAATTTGAACCATTCTAATTAAATATTAAATTTGAACATTTCAAATTTTAATATTTAATGTATTAAATACAATAAATATATTTTCCTCTTTTATATTAAATATTAATTTGAACACTTCAAATTAATATTAATTTGAACATTTCAAAATTTTCTTTCAACTAAATTGATCTTTTAGTGTTACTATGAGCTAGCAAGAAGACCTTATAGACCTACAGATTATAAGCTCCAATGATACAAAATTAATTAATTAAACTATTTAATTAATTAATTTTCATTCATTAACTATAGGTCACTCCACTATAGATCTAGAGTTGCACTTTTATGCACTGTAGGACAAGTTATGTCCATAGATATAATCATGACATGCAAGTCGATCCTTCACGAGTTGTTCGTAATTATAACTGGGTCAAAAGTCCGTTTTACCCCTATAATTACATCTTGCACCTTAAGTACCACTGATCCTCTAATGAGCAATATGTTTATAATCTAATTATAAACTAAGTTCCTCTAGGGCAATGAGAAGGTGGGGCCCCATTGTTCAAATCCCAAAATTAGCACTTAAGGGAACTACTCATCTATTTACCATATATGGGAAGGAGTGAATTCTATCTTATGAGATTATGTTCTCAGCTCCCTATTTGGTCAAGTCCCCAAAATGGTAGGCATATTGAATCAGCTATAAAAGCCACTCTCACCCATGCAAATCAAAGGACAAGCCCTCACAGGCAGAAGTTCATAACTCACTCAAGATTAAGATCAGGTCTCATATGATCATCCTGATGAAATATTAATCTTCTCAATTAACGGATTTATAAAGAGAGATTAAATATTTCGTGGTCCAGTCTTATACAAACTCATTGTATAAGATACCCCCACTCACATGTCTCCACATGAATGATTTTGATCAAATCATTTGTAACTATTACAAAGTGGGTTGTATCAATAGTGTTACTAGAATAAGAGACCCAACCTTATCCATATACTATGACTCATTAGGTTATTTCTTGAACACGATTCTCCTGTATGTCAACTACATACTGTTCAAGATTACACTAATAACCTTGGATTTTTCGTATAATGGATAATATTATATTGTAAATAAAATAATCAAAATTATTATTAATTATTAAATAATTAATTAATTACGAGGTTTTAGGGCATAAATCCCAACAGATGAATGAATGAAATGTCCTGCTCACAATGGAAGAGAAATTCAAATTGATTGGGTTGCATTAAATGCTAACAGGTATGAGATGCAAAACCCTACGCTATTAGCCTATAAATCAACTGGATTTCATTAAGTGCTGATTGATTTAATTTTTTTTAGATTTTTTTGGAATGATGAAATTATGCATATTTACCCACGTTGAGTCTTTTCTAAAGTTTCAATCTTATTAGTATCTTTTATGAAATCAACATGCAAATGTGCTTTATGTTTCATATTGTGGCAATTAGTATAATTTAGATGTTGATTTCGTTTTAATTAGTTTTGTATATGCAATTTTCGTATTTCAATTTTGGGATTTATGCCCTAAAGCCTCATAATTAATGATTTATATAATAATTAATAATTATTTTGATTATTTTATTTACAATATAATATTATCTATTATATGAAAAATCGAAGGCTATTAGTGTAATCTTGAACAGTATGTGGTTGACATACGTGTGGATCATGTTCAAGAAATAACATTGGTCATAGTATATAGATAAAGTTAGGTGCTTTATTCTGGTAACACTATTGATACAACCCACTTTATAATAGTTATAAATGATTTGATCCAAATCGTTCATGTGGAGACATGTGAGTGGGAGTATCTTATACAATGAGTTTGTATAAGACTGGACCACGAAATGTTTAATATCTCTTTATAAATCTGTTAATTGAGAAGATTAATATTTCATCAGGATGATCATATGAGACTCGATCTTAATCTTGAGTGAGTTATGAACTCCTGCCTGTGAGGGCTTGTCCTTTGATTTGCATGGGTGAGAGTGGCTTTTATAGCTGATTTAATATGCCTACCATTTTGGGGACTTGACCAAATAGGGAGCTGAGAACATAATCTCATAAGATAGAATTCACTCATTCCCATATAGGGTAAATAGATGAGTAGTTCCCTTAAGTGCTGATTTTGGGATTTGAACAATAAGACGCTACCCTTTCACTTGCCCGAAAGGGACTTAGTTTATGGTTGGATCATAAACAAATTGTTGCATTAGAGGAGCAGTGGTACTTAAGGTGCAAGATGTAATTACATGAGTAAAACGGACTTTTGACCCAGTTGTAATTATGAAAAACTCGTGAAGGATCGACTTGTATGTAATGATTATATCCATGGACACAACCTGTCCTACAGTGCACAAGAGTGCAACTCTAGGTCTATAGTGGAGTGATCTAAAGTTAATGAATGAAACTTGATTAATTAAAGAGTTTAATTCATGATTTTTGTATCATTTGAAACTTATAATTTGTAGGTCCATAAGGTCCCATTGCTAGCTCATAGTAACACTAAAAGATCAATTTCGTTGAAAGAAAAAATTTGAAGTGTTCAAATTAATATTTAATATATTAGATATATTAAATATAAAATAGGAAAATATATTTATTGTATTTGATACATTAGATATTAAAATAATTAATGTATACATTAAAGAAAAGATATTTGTAAAATTTGAATAAGATTCAAATAAAGAAATAAATATTGTAGGAGAATTTAAAAGATTTGAATAAGATTCAAATAGATTAAATATATGTATTTTAATTTATTAGATATTAAAAAATATATTATTTAATTATAGAAAAGATTTGTCTCCGTTCTCTATAAATATGACATTTGGGTTGAGTCATTATAGCACACATCTTCTCAATAAAGAATTAGAGAATTCTCTATAGACGGCTTTCTCTCCAATCCGTTGTAGATTTTCTTTCAAAAGGCTCTCACAAGCCTTAATTCTTTATTCAAGTCATAGCTAGGAAGACTTTGTGGATAAGATAAAGACCCACAAATAGTGGCAGATTTAGAACTATATGCTAGGGGGGGGCTATATAGAAATAATTTTGAACACATTCATATATTCATATCATTTGTATATTTTGATATTAGATAGGCTAAATTATATATTTGGTCCTTAAATTTTTAAGATTGTGTTTAATAAGTCCCCAACTTTAAAAGGTTTCTACGAAGTCATTGAACTATCAATTTTCTGTCTATTAGATCCCTGAATTGACAATTTAGTGATCCTTGAACTTAAAAAAAAATCTATTAGATTATAGATCTATTAGACATTAAATTGAAAACTCCTGAGCCTATTAGATAAAAAATTGAAAGTTTAAAGACCAATTACAAACTTTTTAAATTCAAAAAAGCCATTAGAATAGATCGAACTTATAAAATAGATATTAAAAAAATGAAACTTGAAAAAACAAATAGATTTTTTTTATGGGAATTATAAATTTTTTATGTAATTAATTTTAAAATATAATGTACTAAAATTAAGAAATAATTTTGTTGTTCCTTCTTTATTTGACTCTGGAAAAGAAAAACTAAATTGAAAAAATAATGATAATATAATATATTTGTTATTATGTATCAATTTAAATTGTTTTAAAAAATAGGAAAAAATCAATTTTGACCACAAACTTGTCATGTTGTGTAAATTTTTACCCTAAACTTTCAATTTCATCAAATTTCACCCTAAACTTAGATAAATATTGCAATCTTAACCCTAAACTTTAAAAAGAGTTGCAATTTTAACCCTTTGATAAGATTTCATTTGAAATATCATTAAAAAAAATATCCTCACATGCATTCTTTGAATTCTAAAACATATGTATGGTACAAAATTGATAAGATTTCAAAGAAAAACAACATTAGAGCTAAATTTGTGTTGAAATTTGTAAATTTTGGCAAGGTTTTCAATGGTTTATTTGTGCATCGATCAAATTTAATTTGGTGCAAAGCTTAATTTTATTGAAATTAGTGATTGTATGGAGATTTTTACATTGCTTTTTATTAATTAATGGGTGAATTAGCAAAAAATTGAATAGAGGTGAAAAAATGCAATACATATATGAGTTTAGGGTATAATTTTATTAAATTGAGAGTTTAGAGTTAAATTTGATATAACTATACAAATTTAGGTGTGAAATTGAATTTTTTTTCTAAAACAATATGAGAAAACCTATATTATTTTTGCCAAAAAAAATCCAAAAACGAAAAAGAAACGAAAAAAAAGAGAAAGCAGAAAGAAAAAAAAAAGAGAAAATAATTGTACGCAAAAGGTTTGAACTAAGGACCTGAAGGATGCTAAGGGGGCTTATTCCAACATGCCACAGTTATAATTTGAAAATCATTTGTGATTTTTAATACACATTGATAACGTTTAAAAGTTGAGGGGGGCTTAAGCCCCCGAGTCCAATGTACCTCCACCCTTGCCCACAAAAAATGTTTCCATATTTACTCCAAGTAAGTTTACTTAATCTTATTTTTTTAGTTTAATTTTAAATAAAATCAAAGACGATCTAATATTTCCGCTGCAAGATGAAGTGTTCATTCCTATCATCAATCTGCTCATTCATGACTAGAAATTTGGAAAAAAAAGTTGGAAACATTGTTAGGTTTAAGGTTTTAGATTTTTATTTTTGGTTGTTATATTTATTGAATGCAACTTGCACCTCTCGCATTTCTTATATTGCTACATTGTTTTAGGCTTAATTTTAGAAGCTTTAAAAATGGAAAATGTACACCATGTATTTTCGTTCGAATCTAATTTCAATATTATAATAAAAAAATAGTTTAGACATTTTTACAAATTCAATCCTATTTAGCTATTTTTCATGTTGGTCTATTAGAAATTAGTCATTTATCTTATTGGTCATTTAAATTTTTGAAAAGAACATTTTTTTAATATTTTTTAAAAGCCCCCATTAACCTTTTCTTAAAACAAAATTTAGTAATATTATTCTTAACTTACTACTTTACAAAAACAAAAAAAGAAAAAAAAGAAAAAAAAAAAAAGAAAAGCAAGCTTAAAACAAGTGGCAGGCCACCTTACAAATATAATATACAAATTTTAAAAAATGCGGGGGAGGATTCAACGAGAAGTCTCTTCTCCTGACTCAATTAATTTGATTAATGAGTATAGCTCAACTGACATAAAACATATATCATCGACTAATATATTAGATGTTCAGTTCTCCTACTCTATATTTAAAAAATAAAAAAATAAAATAAAAAAACTCAATTCGATTGCTATAAATTATTAAGATCACATTTGATAACCATTTGATTTTTGGTTTTTGATTTTTGAAAATTAAGCTTATAAACACTACTATCACTTATAGTTTTTTTTTTGTTATCTACTTTTTACAATGTTTTCAAAATTTAAGTCAAGTTTTAAAAACTAAAAAAAGTAATTTTTTTTTATTTTTCTATTTTTGAATTTTGGTTAAGAATTTAAATGTTTTCTTAAGAAATCTGAAAATTATTTGTAAGACAATGGTGAGAAAACAAGTCCAATTTTCAAAAACAAAAAATAAAAAATTAAATGATTATTAAACTAGCCTTAATTATAAGGGTTAGGAGAGGAGCATAGTTTAGCCTAAGAAGCCATGACAGTTTATCCAGGCCAACTCACTGTATTAATATCAGTGGTCAACTAAATCCCACACTCTCCATTGTTCCTAGGAGAATGGATCACCTAGATCAACTTAGGGTATGAATTATGCCTCTGGTTATTCAACCATATAAAACAACTAATTGATACTTTTTTTCCCCTTATATTTCCCTATTATATATAATCCATATCACATAATACGATAGGAGATATGGATAGTTGTGTTTAAACAAATTAGACATGTAAAAATTAAATATCAATATCAAATATAAATGTTGACATCAATAAATATTTTTTAAAAAACAAATCATAGCAATGTAGACTCAAAATTTATTTGAGTAAACAAATAAATATTAAATCCTTATTATTAATATGTATATCTATATATTGCTTATTTATTTATTTGAAAATTTTGCATAAACCACCCATAAACTATAAGGTTTGTTACAATCACACCCTTGAACATTGAATTTTATCAATCAACCCCCTGAACTTTGTTAAGTGTTGCAATCACACCCTTAAACTTTTAATTTGATCAATTAGTCTCTAAACTTTGTTAGTATTGCAATCAACCCCCTAAACTTAACAAAGTAATAGGGGGCTGATTGCAATACTTACTAAAGTATAGGGGGCTTATTGCAACACTTAACAAAGTACATGAGACTAATTGATCAAATTCAAAATTCATAATTTAGGGGTGGTTTGTGCAATTTTTTTCATTTATTTAAAAATAATTTTAATATTTCTTGATATTTTCTATCCTATTAAATTACTATTAAACTCAAAAGTTTAATTAAACTATGAGGTTTAGAGTGGAGTATTTCTCTTATATATATATATATATATATATATATATATATATATATATATTCTCAACACCCTCTTTCTTGCATATAGGTTAAAAAATTACTTCAAGTTCCACCAAAGTGTCTATCAATATTGATTTGAAAGGAAATGATATTGTCGAGAGATTGCTGAGAGATTTTTTAACAAAAGATTTATTGCTCTTACATTAATTCCAAAAATTTAAGCTAATATATATATAGATAGATAGATAGATATATTTTCTTAAACATATATAAATATCAAACTTCAATTTACGGAAACAACAGTCACAATGTGTGAATGAATATTTCTACTCCTAAACAAAGAAATTAACCACATTATAGCTTTGAAAAAGAGAAATATGACTTGAAAGGCAAGTGAAAGAATTAACAGACATCAAAGATGAAGTAAGACAAACTCAAGAGACATTGATTTTGTGTGTGTGTTTGTGTTTAAGGTTGTCCTCTTATCTAGGAGTTGTTGAGGTAGCACTCAAGAGGGAAGCCTTGTGGGAATCTTTTTGTGTCTTGACAATAATTGTAGATCATGTAGTTATCTTGTGCCCATTTCATTTGTCCTTTCTTTGCATATTCATAATCAAAATTTCCCCACAGCCATGAGTTTGAATTGGGAGTGCAAGAAGAGTATCCATTGAACCAAAAGCAGCCATCTTCACTGAAGTTTTTGTAATAAGCCTTGAATGGGGCTTGGCTCCAATCTGTCTTCTCAAGACCACCTCTTGTGGCCCAATTATCAGCATCCCATAGACTTGAATGTAATCTCATGGCTTGGTATTGGGGGAAGGGGACTCCTTTTTCTTGGAAGTTCTTGAATTCTCTTATGGGAATGTCATCTACATAGAAACTGTAATGCAAAATAATTAGGTTTAAACTTTGGGTGGACTTGTGTTTTGAGCCACACGTATCAAATTTAGTATAGAGTTTTTAAAAAAACATATGATCTATGATCTATGTTAAATGCAATAGAGAAATTTAATGATAGGAACCAAAATATCGTTCGTTAAGAAATAGCCTTTAATGCATAATTATTTAATAATAACAATCATTCCTACTAAAAGATTAATGCAAAATACTACTTGTCAACATGAGCATAGCTCAATTGGTTAGAATATTATAACATTGATTAATAGTTGAGAGGCTCAAATCTTCATCCCCACATATTGTGTTAAAATCCAAAAAATATATATTTCTATACGGTTTAAGCACTTTTTCTTAAAATACTTTTGGAAAAAATATATTTTTAATTATGCATCTAGTTACATTTAAAAAAAAAAAAAGCTTTTAATGATAACTTTGTTTGGTCGTTACACTATATTTAAAAATAATCCTACTTATCACAAATATTTTTTTTTATTCTTACTACTTTTTCATTGAAGATTATTTTCAATTAATCACTTTAAAGTCATTTTTAGACAATCGTCTCTTAAATGTTTCTTCAAAAATAGTTTTTATATCAATTCATGATTTTTTAAATTAATTATTTATTTATTACTAAACCCTTTAGGCTTTAGAGAAGCAAAAAAAAAAAAAAACCCTTAGAAAACCTACACTAAACAAACTCCAAAATTAGCAATTCTTCCAAACAGGTTTAAGTCAATCCAAACACACACTTGAATGGAAGAACGTAACATTGAAGAAAAATGGCATATGGAAGGCCATATAAGTTACTGGTATTCATTTTACGATTTTCTATAAATTTTGCAGCCGTCAATTAGTATCTATTTTATTGGCCATATTTTTTTTAATGTAAAATTCATAATCTCATATTAAAAATTCACATGCCCATTAAATGGTTTAAATCTAATTATACTTTCAAATATTTTTCACTCATGAATTAATTATTAATTTAAATCTAACATCTCTTAATGCAAGTTAATTATAAAAGAATGAAAATAATATTTCTGATAAAATAATAATGGTTAATTACTCTTACACAATGTGTTGGTGATTCCAGAAAATGGTGTAGTTGTGAAAATCAGCAGTTGGGTCAAACCAGGGGTAGAATTGCATCTCTCTGTTGCCAACTCCTTGGCTAAACACATTGGTGTGAAGGATGTAAGGATTTCCACTTGTGTTTCCCAAGAATTCAAAGTCTATCTCATCATGGTAATCACCTTTTGAAGATAACTGAAATCACATCTCATAACATGTCAAATTATTAGATTTACACAATAATCTAAAAGTTTAGCAATAGTTTAATATGATTATGAAAACAGAAGAGTTGCAAGTTAAAAAATCATCCTCATTCAAATAACACCAAAATGTAGTGGGGTAATTACTAGGGTTTAAGATTTCATAAGTTGATAAACTCTCATTTTATCTTATATTCCACTTTTTTAAAAAAGTTTTAGACAATTACTTGTCATGAAACTTCCTTTTCTATTCTTAAAATTTTTGGAGCTATCAAATATAGCCCTATGCATTTTTCACCAAGAAAATCACACTTACTTGATATTTTCATTGATATATCCACAAATCAAAAGGTTCGGAAAGAGTTCAAAATTGACATAAAAAGATAATTGATTTTTATATTATTATACTTTTAAAATATGAGCAAAATGTCAACAAATCAATAAAAAAAGATGAATATAATATGAACATAAACGTTAATCATTAAATTAAATGCTTGTTAAAAAGAAGTGTAAATTAAAATACTCATTTATGAGTCTCTTTTATTTTCGTTGATCTGTCGAGAACATATACCTGATTTAACTAGTTGAGCTGTACTCAGATTAGCAATGCTCATTTATGAGTTCTAATACGTTTTTATCAATTTCTTGATTTGTCATGTTCTTCCTAAAAATATTAGCGGATATCAATATTTTAGCTAGATGTTCTCCGACACATCAAATTTCTATAAATAGCGTATGGTTGGAAACTTACAAAGAATGTAGTGACGGTGCCCGCAGAGTTCCCTGAAACAAGCTTGATTTGCATTTGGAGCTTTGCAAATAAGTATTCGCTGTTGGATTGAAACCCGGAGCCTGAGCTTCTATCCAAGCTGAGAATTAGAAGCTCGTTATTGTTAACCATCTGACCTCGCCCATCTCCCCAACTGACGTTGATGGATTTCGACAAGTCATTGGCAAACGAAACATGCAAAGAACAAAACAAAACATAACCGAACAGAAACCGTGCCAGAATATTCGACGACGACGCCGAAGAAGATGAAGGAGATTCATGCTTCATGGTTGGTGGGAAACTTGCAATAACCAGGAAGAACGATGGAAATGGAGAATGGAATTTATATGGGTATTTGAAAGAGAGAGAGATGGGGAGAAGGGTATAAAATGAGCTGTAATCCTGTGGGAATATGGAAAAAACTCGTTTTCTTTTTTCTTTTTTCCCCTTTTTCTTTTGGTTTTGAGTGCTAAATAGAGAATGAATGAATTTCTTCATGTTAAAATAAGTATTTTGACTTTTAAAAGCCATCTCAAAAACTCCATTATGGATGTTGCTGTATTCCATTTTGTTCGACGTGACGACCACACAATTTGGAAAGATGCATTGGCTCGCGGCTGCACCGATTGGGACGGCAGCCATATCAAAGGTGAATGCATAAACGAGATCGAGGGAAACAAAGCGAAGGTCTATAAATTTTAATGGGTTAAATTTGTTTTTAGAATTTTCGAGTTTGTGTATAATTAGTCAACTTTTGAAAAGTTTTTAGGACCTCTCTAAACTTTTCAAGTTGTATTATATGGTTCATGTACTTTAAAATTTTATAATAGATTTTTGAACTTTTAATTTTGTGTCTAATTGATATTTGTCGTTAACGTTTTCATGACACATCGACCATATTATATTTATGGATGCAAATGCAGATAGGTTTAGGCATTTGGTGGTGTGCCAAAAGTGAGCATAGTTAAATGGTAATTGACATGTACTCTTTCCTGAGGTCGAAGGTTCAAATCTCTATACTCTCACATTTATTGTACTAAAAGAAATATTTGGAGGTGTAAGCAAAGAAATTAATGACAAAGACTTATTAAACATAAAATTAAAAGTTTAGAGGTATATCAGAATCTTTTTAAAATATAGAGACTAACAACCTATTTAGATAATGGGTTTTGTTTGATGGATATGAATATTAAATATCTAAGAGTTGAATGTATGAAATTTAAATGTATGAGATATTAAATATCTATGTTTGGATGTGCATGATAATTAACGTCTAGAAATTAAATATTATGTTTGTTTTACAACTTTCGTTCGTGAGTATTCTTTTTAATTAATTAATTAATTAATTAAATGTAAAATAATAAATTAATGTAATCATAAATTAAAAATTAGTATTTTTTTATATATTTTTATATTAATTAATTAACCACTTAAAATAAAAATAAATAAATATTTTTACATTAATTAAAAGGAACACTGACAATTAAAATATTAAAAATTAATAATTAAATTAATAATAAAAATTATATTAAATAGTTAAGATAATATTAAATATTAATTATAAATGTATTAGTTAAAATTTATTAAGTCTAAATGATATATTGATATAAATAATTAATATTATTTAATTAGGTTATACTTTTACTGTTCATCTATCATATATAAAAATCTCACCTATTATGAAGGGTGTTAGAAAAACCTTGTTGGATGGTTTTTAAGTTTTCTAAATAATAATATCTTGAGTTTTAAAATGTAAAAATCGTACATGTGAAACAAACAAGGATATTAAATGTCTATCTAAAAATCATGACAAATTCAATGAAACAAACAAGCCTTATATAGAAACAAACATAAAAGTTTAGGGATCTATTAGAAACTTTTTATAACATAGTCATTAGATAAACATACCTTTGAAAGTTTTACAAAACGTATAATTTAATTAAATATTTGAATAAACAATTGTATCTATTTTGTTCTTGAATTTTAAATTACAAATTTTGAATTATATATATAGTTTTTCCATGAACAAAATGATGATGTGATGTCTTCTAAACAAACATTGGTTCATATGACACAACCGATAGAATATAGATCGTTGAAGCTATATATCAATCTCTTTTGTAGAATATATCACTCTTGTTTTGTCTAATTGTCTACTTTCTTTCGTCATTTATCTACCACATCATGAAAATTCTACTAGCATTTTTGGAATGGAAATGTTATGTCACAATGTTAATAATACGAGTTACCTACCATCGTAATATAAAGTTCAAAAATGTAATTAAAAAAATGAAAAAAATACACTATTACTCTATAAAGTTTGAGTTTGGTTGCATTTGGATTCCTGAGTTTTCAAACTCAACAAATATATTACTCTTGAGTTTTGAATTTGGTTTCATTTTGGTCCCTCCGTCCATTTTTCGTTAATTACTAATGATTTTTATTAATTTCCATTTTTTAATTAAAATAGTATTTTTTTTTACTTCTTCTTCTTCTTCCACCGTCATCGACCACCGCCATCGTTGTTGCCTGTATTTTTTTTTTCTTTTTCCTCGTATTTCTCTTCTTCTTCTTCCTCTTCATCTTTTTTTTCTTTTTTTTTTTCTTTTAGAGGAAAGGACTCATCTTCTCTGTAAACAAAAAAAGAAAAAAGAGAAAAGAAAAATGAAGAGGAGGAAAAACAGAAAAAAATTTACAGGCAACCGTGGTGGCGATGGAAGAAGAAGAAGAGAAGGAGGAAGAAAAAGAAATTTAAAAAAATGTTATTTTAATTAAAAATTAAAAAAATAAAAAGAATTTAATAAAAACTATTAGTAATTAATGAAAAAATGGACAGAGTTTAAACTCAAGAACTCAAATACAACCCAATCCAAACCTCAGAAATTAAAATTGAATTTTTTTTCTTTAAAAAATTTTAATATTTAGAGATTTAATAGACACAATCATTAATTTATGGACTAAATTTATATAATTAGCTCCTATTAATCAACAATAAAGTTGACCAACAGAGATTACATCAATTAAATTATTATATACTTTAAGACAATGCAAATTAATATTGTTCAAAGTTATAGTATTTGAAAATTTTCATATATATTAAAAAGTATGCCATGTTTGTGTTTAGATACATGTTTCCAGGATGTTTCTTTCTAAGTTCAATTCAAACTTGACTAAATAACTTTCAAGAGTTGTGCTGTCTCGTTGACTCACAAGTTGTAGATTTTATATTTTAACAGTTTGGGTTGACCTAGTGTATGGTGTGTTAGGCACCTCTTTAAATCTACGTGCTGTGGGTATTTATCAATTAAAGATTTTTTGTTCAATTATTTTTTAATGATTGATTCTTATTCTTATTATTAGGCTTTTAGAGAACAGAGAGGTTGTGAAAATTTGGGGTGACAAGACAAAAATACTCACATACGAAAACAAATGTACATATAATTAAGGTTAAATAAAATTTTCGTCCTTAAGATTTTAGTTTAGTCCTAAAATTTGTAGGGTTTAAAATATAGGAAACTTTATTATCTTAAAAGGTGGCTAAGGAAGATAATCATTTTTAGACTATTTTGTTCAAATACTAATTTTATAATTTCGATTGTGCTCTTTAATTAATTATAATTATTTCTTTATTATTTGTATATTTAAACCAAATATACTCTTAAGATTAGTTTTCATTTTATTTATTTTATTCTATTCACTTCTTTGAAATTCTTTTCTCTTCATTTCTCCTCTCTCCTCTCCATTTCACAAAAATTTCCTTTTTCTGGACTTTCTCACTCCCACTCATCAACATTTCCTATCTCTCTCCAATAACTTTTTGAAATTCTTCCTCTTTTGAAATTTTCAATCACTTAATTTTGCTAAATGTCATTTAAAATGTAAGAATATGTTAAATTTATTCATCATCATTTAATTATATAGAATGCTAGAATATCAAAAAGTTTAGAATATCTACGTAGGATGATGGAAAAAAATGGGTTTTGCTAAAAGATGGGTTTCGTTAATCATGAATTTAGTAAAAAAATTTAGATTTAGGGTGCTGCTCAATGGTTTCCCTCATAAAGAGTTTAATCCTCGACGTGGACTACGACAAGGTGATCCACTCTCTCCTTATCTTGTTCATCATTTGTGCTGAGGGTCTCTCAACTCTTCTACGTCATGTAGAATAAAGGAAACTTATTACAGGTTTACGTATTAATAATTATTGTTCCATGTTAACCCATTTGTTTTATGATGATAGTCTTATTTTCTTTAAGGCTTCCAGGCAAAATAGTTTTATGATTAAGCAGGTTCTGTCGATATATGAATTAACATCTGGTCAAACCATAAATTTTGAGAAATCGATGTTTATGGTTAGCCCAAATATGTGCACGAAGATAATCAAAGATATTAATATGGTACTGGATGTCAAACATACGCCCTCTATTGGCTAGTACTTAGGCCTCTCTTCTCAGATTTCTAGTAGCAAAAAGCAGGTTTTTAATTCAATCAAAGAATAGGTGTGGAAGATTCTTCAAAGTTGGAAGGAAAAATTCTTTTCGACACGAGGAAAAGTGATTTTGATCAAAGTTGTGGCATAAGCAATTTCGAACTACACGATGAGTTGTTTCCAATTCTCTACCTCTTTATGTAATGAACTTAATTCGTTATGTGCTAGATTTTGGTGGAAAACAACTCATGGTGATAGGAAAATTTATTGGCGGAGTTGGAAAAAAGTGTGTTTAAGCAAAGATCGAGAAGGATTGGGCTTTAGAGATTTAACAATCTTCAATCAAGTTCTTTCGGCAAAGCAGAGTTGGCGACTTATCAAACATCCCAACGGTCTTGCTTCTAGGATCCTACAGGGAAGCTATTACAAACATGGTTACTTTGTAAAGGTTGTTGGGATTTATGCTCTAAAGTCTTGTAATTAATGATTTATTTAATAATTAACAATAATTTTGATTATTTTATTTGTAATATAATATTATGAAAAATTCAAGGTTATTAGTGTAATTTTGAACAGTATGTGGTTGAAATACAAGATGATCATGTTCAAGAAATAACCTAAATGGTCATAGTATATGGATAAGGTTGGGTGTCTTATCCTGGTAACACTATTGATACGACCCACTTTGTAATAGTTACAAATGATTTGATCCAAATCGTTCATGTGGAGACATGTGAGTGAGGGTATCTTATACAATGAGTTTGTGTAAGACTGGACAACAAAATATTTAATCTCTCTTTATAAATCCGTTAATTGAGAAGATTAATATTTTATCAGAATGATCATATGCGATTCGATCTTAATCTTGAGTGAGTTATGAATTCTTGCCGGTGAAGGCTTGTCCTTTGATTTGCATGGGTGATAGTGGCTTTTGTAACTGATTCAATATGCCTACCATTTTTGGGACTTGACCAAATAGAGAGTTGGGAACATAATCTCACAAGATGGAATTCACTCATTCCCATATAGGATAAGTAGATGAGTAATTCCCTTAAGTGCTGATTTTGGGACTTGAATAATGGGGCCCCACCCTCTCACTAGTCCAAGAGGGACTTAGTTTATAATTAGATTATTAACAAATTGTTCATTAGAGGATCAGTGGTACTTAAGATGCAAGATGTAATTATAGGGGTATAACAGACTTTGACTCAACTGTAATTACGAACAACTCGTGAAGGGTCGACTTGCATGTAATGATTATATTTATGGACACAACTTGTCCTACAGTACATAAGAGTGCAACTCCAGGTCTATAGTGGAGTGATCTATAGTTAATGAATGAAAATTAATTAGTTAAAGAGTTTAATTAACTGATTTTGTATCATTTGAGCTTATAAGTTGTAGGTCTATAAGGTCTCATTGCTAGCTCATAGTAACACTAAAAGATCCATTTAGTTGAAAGAAAAATTTGAAATGTTCAAATTAATATTTAATATATTTAGAGGAAAATATATTTATTGCATTTGATACATTAAATATTAAAATAATTAATGTATATTAGATACATTAAATAAAAGATATTTATAGAATTTGAATAAGATTCAACTAAATAAATATGTAGGAGATTTGAATGAGATTCAAATAAATATAAGATATATTTTAATATATTAGATATTAAAATATAATATTTTAATTATGGCAAAGATTTTCCCTTTGTCTCTATAAATAGGACCCTTGGGTTGAACTATTAGAAATAACACATATCTCCTCAATAGAGAATTAGAGAATTCTCGCTAGACCTCTTCCTCTTCAATCCCTTGTGGATCTTCTTTCAAGAGGCTTCCACAAGCCTTGCTCCTGTGTTCGAGTCATAGCCAGGAAGATTTTATGGAGGAGATAAAGATCCGCTAGAAATATCTCCATATTTACTCCAAGTAAGTTTGTTTAACCTTAATTTTTAGTTTAATTTTAAATAAAATCAAAGACGATCAAATGCTTCTGCTGTGGAGTGAAACGTTCATTCCTTCAAAGGTGTTGCTCGATTTCGCAAGTGTACAAATCGTTACACGTAATATAGTAGTGTGAGTACCAATATCGTTCTCCATAGGGAATGAATGCTATCAATTACAAAATTCATTAGTGACAGATTCTAAATTGGTGCGAGCTAGGAAATCAAATAAATGAAATCCCCGGCAACTACGCCAATTTGACCAGAGTTTGCTTGGCCCATCAAATAATATTTGTTAACTAGACCAACTAATATTTTGCAATATAGTGGCCAGGTCGATCCAGAGGGAGGCTAGTTGGAGTTGTTTAGAACGTTCGATATTCCTCTCATGCTTGAATTAGATTTAAACACCATAAAGGGGAGGGGTTTTGGATATAAATAGAGTAAGATGCAAGGAAAATTAAGGAACGAAGGCTTAAACAAAAGAAAATTAAATCACTTACAAAGCAAACGGGCTCAGAGAATCATTCGGGATCCAACATGTCTGTTTATCACTGATTAACTCTACTAACACGTACTCTATTCTAATACTTAACCCAATTAAGCGGAAAAGCCGCCTACTCAAGGTCCTTTAAGAGATTAATTAAGCCTAGCACTCATTTAATCCTAAATTAACCCTTGGAGCTGGGCACGATAGTATTCCATATACTTGAGTTAATAGCATTAAGCACAAGACCGGTTAAGGACACTTTGATTAGCTAGATAACTTAATTAATCTAGGTGTTGGTTCTCTACTAAGTCCTAAATCTTAACCCGAGAATCAAGAATTCCACTTTTAAGCAAAGAAATGGCCTATTGCTACTAAGTGCTTAAGTCCCATACATGAAAGCCGCAAATGTTCTAACCTAGCCATACAAAGAAATAAGTGCTTATAGGTTGTCAATCTAAAGCACTCATTCAATGATAACCATAAATCAAGCAGAAAAACCTATTAAAAATAGAGTACAATATGGGATTAATAGAAAAATCTCAAAACATACATGTTGGAAGTTCGAAATAGCTCTCGAACCCGCTTAATCGTCTAGCCGAACATGGAATTGGATGATAAATTGGCCATAATATATGCCATAATAAGAAAACTAACTAGAATGGGCTAAAATGAGGGTAAAACTAGAGAGAATTTCGAGTTGGGTGGATGAAAATCCGTTCCTTTTTAACCTTAATGCGGAAAAGAACTATTTATAGTTCTAGTAGTAGCGTCTCGACGCTGCCTCGCACCTCGCTAAAGACCATCGTCTTTGGGGCTCGCGCACAGTGTTGACCTGTGTTTACTGTTCAAGCGTCGAGACGCTTGGGACGACGTCTCGACGCTACCCTGCATCTGCGAGCTTTGGACTTGCAACAGCATCTTGACGCTGCCCTGAACCTTGACATTCTGTCTTTCAGCGTCGAGTAGGGGCTCAGTGGAGCGTCTCGACGCTGCTTCCTGAGGCATCTTTGTCATTTCTTCTCCAATTGTCCAATTATGGTTTGCATGACCTATGGATAAGCTTGAATCAATCCCGAACACTCCAAAAAGCTCCAAAAACGTCCAATAAACTCCGAATTGTTCCTCGAACTAATTTACCTACAAAATAGAGAATTAAGCATGTTAAATTAGTTAATACCACAAGATTTAGGCAAAGAAAAATAGGACTTTTTGAGTCCTATCAATTAGTCTCGATTTTATCTGAACACTGATTAATTAAAGAATGATGAAATTTTAAACTTGCTTTCAAATAAACGAAATAAAACTCTAAAACTAACAAAGAAAAAAAAAGAATTTAATTGCTAAAAGTTCTTGAGCAATGACTTCACCGTTATCTCTTCATACTCTTCATTTATTAATAGTTGAAACAATTTCTATTTCTGGATTGTTGGCAGATTCTACCCTATAGATTCTGTATTCTCTCTCAAACAATAACGATATTCTTTGAAAAGTAAATTGTCTATATCTCTATGAAAATTTCAATTACTCAAATATGAAGAACTCAAAACCTATAATTGCCACAAAATCTACAAGGATATGTCTATCTCATGTATAAATTAGGAAAAACTATTCAGATCTATCAATAATTCTTGTCTCTCAACCTTGAATTATGACATGAAATCAATGCGAAGAGTGGTCAAATATAAACATGCATTAAGCTCAAAAAGATTTTCACAACCAAATACGAAATTGAAATATCAACTATGAATGAGGAAGAATAGGATTCAATGAAATTACATCAAAGCTCTGGAAAAATGAAATTAGTTCATCATGAAATCTTGGCACTTTCACGAGTCTTGAGCATTGCACCCACTCCGTTTGACACCTTGAGATCCAAAGATGATGTCTCCAGTCGATTTCTCTGTCTGTTTTTTTGGAAATTGCCCCTAAGAAGCCCTCCCATGGAAATAAAAGAATGAATTTATACTTAAGTCTTTTCGTTGAAGCACCTAGGCACTGTAAAACACGTGCTTTTTTCTTTTTTTTTTTGCCTGAAAGTTTGCAGTGCCTAGGCATCCAAATGCAAACCCTAGGATCTAGCCTTTTGCTATTTTTCTTTTCTTTTCATCTCTTGTCTAGGATTTTGATGCATAACTTCCATTTCTCTTCAATTTGACTCCTACATTTAAATTAGACAATAAAATACCCAAATAAACTAACCAAACATCCCAAATGCACCCTTTAATTTGCTATGCTTATAAATAACTTATCAAAATGAAACCATAAGTAGGAATCCATCTTATACTTGGCGGAGCATCTTGTAGGGGCGTAAACTATTTAACAAAGGTGTTAGGTGGTGCATTGGCAATGGGATAAATTAACACGCCCCACCCCAGATTACCCTGTCAAACCTAGGACGTGGCGTGCCGACAATAGACTCCAACTAATCTATAGAATTTATTGTCAAACTTGTAAAAACTAAACACTTTTTAAAACTATAGGTGGCTAGCAAGAATTTTGTTGAACAAAATCCATAAAAAAAAAAAATTCGGTAGAGTTTTCCCTGCAAATTTGATCAAAACATACATAAGAAGAAGAATATATACACTCACAAAATGTTTTATTTCAAACTCCAACTCTACCACAAGTGTGTCATATCACACACAAATCAACAACCAATTCAGAAAATCCAAAACGCCAATTGTGGCCAAAAAGCACTAATGGAAAAGCATATATATTTTAGTTTACAAACCAACATAAAACTCAAACTATTATAATGTAAGTAAAAACATGCTAGTCACTCTAATTACAAAGATGTATCTATAAATCATGCACATTCAGAATGATATGCAATCTATGGGGCCTGGTGGCAGATATCAGCTCCAATAGGCTTGTTGGAAACGCAAGTGTTACCTGGTAGAAAAAATTAGGAAAAGAATGAGCTAAAAAGCCTAATGAGTGGTGAGAGTTTATAAGAAAACAATTTTAAGGAAAGTATTAACATAATCATTCATAAATGGTTGTTCGTAAACACTATAAAAACTCTTGCACGTAAAATCCTTGAAATACTTGTGAATTCCATTGCAATTAAGTAACTCAAAATATTTTGAAAACTGCATAATGTTTAAAATATAATCTTTGAAGCATAGTTTTTTAAAAACATAAAATCCAAAACGTAAACTTTAAATATGGTCACATTGGTATGAAAATTTGTCACTAGACATGTTCTCGAAACTAGTCATACTGGCATAGAGTAATCTCAATACGCACAACAGAGCGAACTAGTCATACTATGCATAGAGAAAACTCCAAATGCACAGCAGAGAAAATCTAGTCATACTGTACATCGAGTAATCTTAAGATACACAGCAGAGCAGCTAGTCATACTATATACCGAGTAATCTCAAGGTATATAATAGAGCGAATCTAATCATACTATGCACCGAGTAATCTCAAGGTACATAGCAAAGCAACTAGTCATACGCGCACATAGTGTTAGAATATTTAAATATAACATAATCATTAATGTAGCCCATTAACAGTTATTTATACTTTATGTTTTAGGCCCACTACTAAAAAAGTAGGCCAATTAAGTAAAAAATAATTTTCTTAATTAAACACCATGATAGAAAGGTGTATATATAAAGCCCTAGGGATTGGTCATCTCTCTGCCTAATGAAGTAGAAGTTTCTCTCCATCAAGAAACTTAATCAAGTACTAAAGGAAGGCCAAAAGAGAGAAAAACAATCCTTCTTTACAAGATCAATATCATGGATCAAGGTATGTTACTCTAACTCAAAGATCTTGACTTTTATTGAACTATACAATGTTAGGATTTTATTGTATAATGATGTAAAATTTACATGTGGTATCTGAGCAAGGTTGAGAACATGAGATTTTCCATTGATGTTTTAATGTATGAATTTATGTTTTTACTGCAAATAACTATGTTTGGCTTTTCCTTAATGAAAGTAATCGAATTTATGAGGATCAAGAATTCATTGTTATTGCATTATGGAGTTGAATTTCTTGATTGATTTAGATTAATATTCAAGTTTTAATGTATCATGTGAGCTAAATCTAATAAGAATTCAATTTCAAATTGAGTTTCTGTATTTAAGATTTCTTGAGAAATTTTCATAGGACTCCCTAATTAAGAAAGAGATTTTGTTCATCAATTTGAATTCTTGATTATTAATGAGTTTTTGTATTTTAAGAATTCTTGAGAATTTTCGTATGACTCATTAACTAAGAATAAGTTTTTTTCTTCCATCAATTTGCATTCTTGATTATTGAGTTGATTATTGAGTTCTGTATTCAAGTATGAAAATCACAATAAGAATTTTCTCATAATAAACAAGTTGGATATGCTCCATCCAGTAAAGAAATTTTCTTTCATGAGCTTCTAAGATCCCTTCCCTCCTAAGTCTCTTCATTGTGTTGAAATTGATATGATTGGAAAACGCATAATTAGGTACAAACTTTTGAGTCATAATTTAACCTATAAAATAATAATAATAATAATAATATAATTGTGTTTGATTGTTTTAAAATTACTTGTAATCTATTATCCATTTTGGTTTAAAATTACTGGTATTAAATTTGCAAATTATGTGATAAAAATTACTCGTCATTATTATGATATCTATGTTATGAATAATTTGTTAGTCACCAAAGTGGGCACATTAGTATGTTTTATAGATATCAAATTAAAGTTAATTCGATTACTCATGTTTATGCGGTGCTAATGAATGTGATGATATTAATGATTGTATCATGAGTATATTGACGTTCATTATTATAAAACATTTTGAATCACCCAAAGGTTGATTAGTAGTTTTATAATTTTGAACATTATCGTGGTTAATTGAGGTGCTTGGTTGGGTATTTTAGTATATCCAAATATAACTAATGTATCTAATTTGAGCATTTTAACTACCAATTATGTGAAATTAAATCTAGCATCAATTTTGTTTGAATGTTGTATATTGTTGTATCTCTCAAAGAAGAACTTCAATATATTCTTAATGTTTGTTTAATGTTTTATGAATATGCATTATATATTTAAGTTTATTTTTCAAAGCAATAACACGCAAGCATATTTTATGTATTTGCAAGTAACTGCTTAAATAAAGAACCCGTTGCACTTACTAATGCTAGCAGTGCTGAGGAAAGACCATTCTATAAAGTTTGGAAAAGATCAAATAGGTTGAGCTTAATGTTTATGTGAATGAATGTAGCAAACAATGTCAAGTCCACAATTGCAAAATCAAAAGTGCTAAGGAATTTATGAAATTTGTGAAAAATTGTTCCTAGCTAGTATGAGGTAGCTAATAAGTCACTTGTTGGGACACTGATGAGTACCTTAACCATCACATCATTAAATTTGATGGTTCTTTTGAAATGACAAACTTAGCAGCAAGGCTAAAGACCATATGGGAGTTTAAATAAATGGAAATTTTCTAGTGACGTTTATTCTTAACTCCTTACCTCTAGAGTATGGTCTATTCCATATGAACTATTGATGCGCTTGCTAGAGCAATGTGAAGAAATGTGCAAATTAGAGTGTCAATGCGCAAGTGTACACATCCTTTTTATAGCAAGTGGCAAGTAAAATTATCGTATCCACAGAGACTATTGATCTTTCTAATGAACCTAAATTAATTCTTAGTAACTCAGTTGGTAACCATTCAAAATTATCGATAGAAATGCAATAAAAGAAATCATAAATGCTGGAACAAAAGTAATGCTAAAGTATGCAAAACAGAGTAAAGACTTCAGAAAACAGGTAACGATTAACTTGTGCTTTAATTAAACGAAAGGCTCGGATTAGAGGTAAGTCATGCATTAACTAAGTTACACACTGAGTACACATTCATTCCATTCGATTCACTACAGACTACACGGTATTCTCCCGAAACACCGATTATATGCTGTCGCAATTAAATTACTTCAGCACAATAAACCCTCTGTACTTTATGTGCATTAGGCGAGTGGCTATCCCTAACCTACCCACTTAGTTAGCTACTAACCTTAACACGAGGCTAACGTGGTTTTCAAGTTTTCAGCCCCTCCTATTCTTCCCAGAAATCAGAGGGACGATGTTCATAACGGTTGGCCAAGCGGAAACAAACTAAGACTAAAACCCCTTAAAAACCAAATCGAAGGAGATGAAGTCTACTCAACTATAACATTAGCTAACAACAATCATCCTCTAATCCTCACCTTATGGTGATTAGTTCATGCTACAGGAAAAACGGAAAAACAGTAGAAATAGAAACATAATGACAATAAAAACAGAAAATGACTAAACGACAGAAGAAAATATAGCAGGAGAAGTCGAAATGCTGCCCCAAGTTTCTTGACACAGCATCGGCGTCACTCCGACTGGAATCCTTCCGTTTTTGGCAAAACTCCGATGAAGGCTCCCTTGGTCGAAGCTTCTCTCCTCTGCTGCTCCTTTCTCTTCAGTTATTTCGGGATTCACCCTCTCTCTCCTCTCCTCCTCAATCTACAAAAACGGCTGCCCCATTATAATAGTCACCCTTTATGAAAACGAGGGCTGATTAGACAGGTCCTTCGACGTGGCGGGCTCTGGTTGGTTGAAAACGAGTGACTGGACTGACAGATGCCAGCTCAATTAATGAATAACAGCTCCCACGTGCGAATTTCGTATAAGCCTGGAACGCGAAATTTGCTCCATCAATTAGTTGTAAAACTGCTGTTCTTGTCTTCTTGACTCCTCATTAATCCAACCTGATTTAATCACATAAAAGGCTTTAATTAGGATAAATTTGCTCTAATAAAAATATTACTATATCAAAATCAGTCCTAGAGCAAAATGACTCCAAGCTAGGGAATTTCCAAGATATATTGAAATAAAGTATAGCAAATTAGTCCAAAAATACAAGCATATAACTCTTAATTTAAGAGTTATCAAACCCCCAAACTTGAATCATTACTCGTCCTCGAGTGATGCTTCCTTCACCCATACATGTCAAAAGCTACTTCTACTTGACCACTGAATTCTTATATGCATTTCCACCATTATAGTGATGCTCCAGCTTCAAACTTGCTCCTTCAACTCAATACATACTGTCCTGCTTCAAGATTTCAAATTATGTTCTTTTGCACATGCCTAAGAATTAACTAGACATCCTTTAGCTCTAAAGCTTTTATCACTTAGAAGTTCTAATCCTCAAGCTCATTACGCAATCGCAAACCAAACTTACACAAGAGTGCTTCCCCTCTAAGACTAATCTTTTAAGCTAGCACCAAACTTGCACTTTTTTATTTTTTATTTTTTTATTATTATTATTTTTTTTACTACTCTCTTGGAGATCCTTGAAGTCATAGCCCTATTTCTTGGAATGACAACATTTTATGATGTCGTTCACCCTAGCTTCCAGGCTCATCACCTCATAGGCATAACACTCATTCCACTTCTTTTCTAAGACTGGCCCTCATGTCACTCCCCTCTTGCTTCTCAGAATGGCAACATTTTATGATGAAGCTCACCTAAGCTCCAGGAGAGTTGTGACAATTAGGCTAACACTCATCCCTTGCTTCCTTTTTCTTTTTTTTTTTTTCAAAGCTTCTTCATGCAGCTTATACCTTCGTTCCAGAATGCTAACACTTTTTGGTGAAAACATCTAGCTACGAGCACAAGCTACACAGAGATTGCTCTAGCAAAACCCTTTTTCTGAGCTAACTCTTTTTTTTAACAACCTAACAGGCTGGGTTTGCTTGCAAGGGAGAGGAGTGCATCTTAGGAGTGGAAGAGGAGTGCTCCCTAAGAGTAGATCCTAAAAAAAAATAACAAGCAAAATCTTAAAAAATGCTCTAGCAACTTTAACACGGCCCCCCCAAACTTAAATCGCTCATTGTCCTCAATGAGAGAAAGTAAAGGGAAGACCCCCAAACTTATTACAAGCTGGCTAAACAGACTAGAATTGGACAGGAAAGTAAACTTGGTATCCTTTGGTCGGGAATGAGCATTCCTAGACTTCTAAGCTTTAAAAGGAATGGCTCTATAAGAATCTATTCAAAACTAGGACTTCTTGTGCAAAAGATTCAATAATCTCAAATGCTAAATCATCAGCAATCATCCAGCAACTTTGAATACAGGAACAAATTTGACTAAGCAGAAGAATTCAAGGTACAAGCAGAGCACAGCTTAATTGACATGCAATTTCTAATTATGCTACAGCAATCTAATTGCTTTAACAACCAGCTTAGGCAAGAACAATTCATTCAACATTTAATTTAAGAGCAAGGAGGCTGAAACAATATACGCTTTCAATTACTATTAGCACAGGAGATCATGACTACAGAATTAACTAGGAGCAGCTTTTCTTCTTCTCAATCTAAGTCCTAACTTCTAAAAACGTAAACTTAAACAAAACAAAAACAACTACGAAAGTAGAAATAAACATAAGCAACAACTAAGTAAAGACAAACAAAAGTAAACAGATAGCAAATGGGTAAAGGAAGACAGACTACATCCCTTCTCCTTCTTCTTCGGATGAGTCTTCGATAATTTCTTCTTCAAACGGTTGATCAACAGATGATGGCATCCAAGGGGTCAGTACTTTTTCTGGGAAAGCAGGAAAAGCAGGGAATGGCTTTTGAAAATTGTTGAGCAAGGCCTTCTTAATAGCTGAATCTCTTCTTTGAGCGTACAACCAGAATGTTTGCTGTTGCATTTCTGCATGCTCAATCCGTTGCAGCAATTGTTGTTGCAACTCCAACAGCTTGTCAACTCCTCTCAGAAGACTTCCAGCTCGATAGCTTCCTTCCCTTCTCTGCAGGCGCTGAATGCTGCTTGGATTAATGACACCCTTATCAAAGAGTATGTCATCCTCAGGGTGTCTAGGCACTTCCGCCCGATCACACAGCATTGTGATAGTGTTTGGGAAGAACAACTTCCCAACCTTCTTCTTTGCACAGCTTTTAATTTGCGCAGAGATAATCTTTCCCACATTCACGCTTAACCCCTTCAGAATTGCAAAAGTCAGTAGGATTCTTGCCATTGATACAGTCGTGTCATGGGTTGTCGGAATAAGCCGGAGCTTGACAAAGGCCAACCACACATTTGCTTCATTGGTGAGATATGCTGCTTGGAAAGTTCTTGTTCCACCACTTGAAATCCTCCACTGAGCATTCTCCACTCCCACCTCTTTTACTGCCGCATTTAACTGTTCCACAGAAGGAGCAGTAATCATCTCATTAAACAATGCGTGGGGGAAGTCCTCGAGATGGTATAGATCGTTGATGGCCTCCGGTGACCAATCGACTGGGACTCCACGAACTATGGCCAAATACCCCTCCTTTGGGTCCAAGTTTGCATAAAATTCCCTAACAACCTGCACTCGTGCTTCACTTGGCTGTCTTGCAAACTGCTGCCAACCCAGACTCTCAATTTTAGAGCTTAAAAATTTCGGTAGCATGGTCAAATCAGAACTGAATCCTTTCTCCGGTAGAAATTCTTTCTTCTTCAAATCATTGTATTTCTTCTTTGCGCTAGAGGAAATAAACCTTTCCCAAGGAAATTTCATACCTTCCTCCACCTTTTTCTTGCCTTTTTTCTTCGCCTTGGCAGCCATTGCTGCAGCATCCTGCTCTTCTGACTCCACTTCTTCTGTTGTCATCTCCTTTGCCGCAGATGCTTCAGCAACTCTCTTTCTTTTCTTCCTCTTCTTTTTGGATTTCTCTGGCGACTGTTCCATTACCGCTTCATCGATCACTAGGCTTTGCACAGGTGGTTCTTCCATCTCTTGGGTTTCTTCATGTTCTTGCATTTTTTCTGCTTCAGGAACTTCTTCGCTTTCCACATTCTCTTCTATGTTTTCGATAGGTCTTTCCTCTTCTACATGTTCTTGAACAATGACCTCTATTTCAGCAACTTCATCAGTTTTGACCGGCGGTTCTGGCGTTGCCTCTTTCACTACCTTCTTCTTCTTTCTCTTTGGTGATTTTCTCTTTTCTTGCTCCGGAATGACCTCGGCTTCTACCGGTTCAGAAGGTTCACCTTCCTGAAGCTTTGATCGGCGCATTTTTGCTGGCATTTTTCCGGCGAGAAAAATAGAATTTTCAGAGCTAAAGTGTTCTGGTTGAGGTAGCAAAGATAATGGGTAAATCGAAGGGCTAGGGTTTAATTTAAAGATAATGACGAGGAGGGTATACTGATCTTTTCCCCCATATTTTCAAATTCAAAATCCCTCAAAAATCGTCTTGACTAACGTTATACCCCTTGAAAATCGCTGACATCATCAGATTTGATCATAAAACCATATCGTTTTCCCAGATATTTTTGCTGCCACACTCTCTGCATGCCTTCTTGAGATTAATCCCCAACCGCTCAATTAAAAAGATTCCGAAAATTGCTCTGTCTTTAAAATTGCCGTACCAACTGCCTTTAATTCCTTAACCGAAAAGGGAATTTTTCTCTGTCCTTCCCTTTTAAAACAATCTGTTTCCCCTTTTTTTTTATTTACAAACTCACAAAAGACAAAATAAACGATCTGCACAATAAAGAAAACCATTAAACTCCTAAAGTAAATAAAATAAAATAAAAACTCAACTAACACAATAAATTCTGGAGCGTAAAAATATTCAATAATACACAATGCTCCAGCAAAATATTTGCTTCGTCATTCTTCCTTCAAACTCAGGGAAGCAAGCTTCCGCTGAATTTCTCCTCCCCAATAATGTTTGATGCGATGGCCGTTCACCTTGAATGTTCTGCCATCTTTCTCATCCTGCAAAGTTATTGCACCATAGGGAAATACCTCCACAATTGTGAATGGACCAGACCATCTAGACTTAAGTTTTCCTGGAAATAATTTTAATCTAGAATTGAACAGTAAAACTCTTTGTCCTTTCTCAAAATGCTTCGGCAAAAGCCTTTTATCATGCCACAATTTAGTTTTCTCCTTGTATAGCCTGGAACTTTCATAAGCAGCATGCCTCATCTCATCTAACTCATTAAGCTGCAGCAACCTTAATGCTGCATCCTGAGTATAGTCAAAATTCAACTTTTTCAAGGCCCAAAATGCTTTGTGCTCTAACTCTACAGGTAAATGACAAGCTTTACCAAAGACTAACCTGTATGGTGACATACCTAAAGGTGTTTTGTAAGCTGTCATGTATGCCCAAAGAGCATCTTCCAACCTAGTGGACCAATCCCTTCTATTTGGATGCACAACTTTTTCAAGTATTCCCTTTATCTCCCTATTGGATAACTCTATTTGGCCATTGGCTTGTGGGTGATAAGGTGTTGAGACCTTATGCTTTACATGATATTTTGCTAATAAATTGCCAAGCATCTTGTTAACAAAATGGGTCCCTTCATCGCTAATTAAAACTCTAGGTGTGCCAAATCGTGTAAAAATGTGCTTGTGCATGAATTTCAAGACAGTTTTAGCATCATTTACAGGACAAGCCACAGCCTCAACCCACTTTGATACATACTCAACAGCCATTAAAATATAGAGATTGCCAAAAGAAGGAGGAAATGGTCCCATGAAGTCTATACCCCAAACATCAAACAATTCAACCTCTAAAATGTAAGTTAAGGGCATTTCATCTCTTTTTCCTATCATTCCTCTCCTTTGACAAGTATCACATGTTCTACTAAAAAAATGTGCATCTTTAAAAATTGTAGGCCAATAAAAACCTGATTGGAAGACCTTTGCTGCCGTGCGTTGCCCTCCAAAATGTCCACCGTATGGAGAAGCATGGCAATGCTCCAGAATTGATTGAATTTCACTTCCAAAAACACACCTTCTATAAATATTGTCAGCACAATGTCTAAACAAATATGGATCATCCCAAAAGTAAAATTTTACCTCATGGAGAAACTTTTTCAACTGCTGTTTAGACAATTCAGAAGGTAAAATGTTAGCAGCTAAATAATTAGCAAAATCAGCGTACCAAGGAATTTCATTGTCCAGCACTCCTGAGACTACCAACAATTGTTCATCTGGAAATGCATCTGTTATCTCAGGTTGCTGTAGCAATTGTTGATGCTGCTCCACTCTAGAGAGATGATCAGCCACTTGATTCTCTGACCCTTTCTTGTCTTTTATCTCTAGGTCGAACTCTTGCAAAAGCAACACCCATCTTATTAGCCTTGGTTTAGCATCTTTTTTCGCCAACAAGTATTTTAATGCCGCATGATCGGTATAAACCACCACTTTGGTCCCAATGAGATATGATCTGAATTTCTCCAAAGCAAAGACCACAGCTAGCAGCTCTTTCTCTGTAGTGGTATAATTCAACTGAGCTTCATTCAAGGTTTTGCTGCCGTAATAAATTGGATGAATGGTTCTGCCATTTCTTTGCCCCAGCATAGCTCCTACTGCGTAGTCACTTGCATCACACATTACTTCAAATGGCATACTCCAATTTGGTGCAGCAATGATTGGTGCGGAAACTAATGCTGTCTTCAAGGTGTTAAATGCCCTTACACATTCCTCAGAGAATTGGAATGGTCGATTGACTTCCAGCAAAGTACAAAGCGGCTTGGATATTTTTGAAAAATCCTTAATGAATCTTCGATAAAATCCAGCGTGCCCAAGAAAACTCCGTACTCCTTTGACTGATGATGGTGGCTCCAACTTTTCAATGATCTTTACTTTTGCTTTATCAACTTCAATTCCTGCCTCAGAAATTTTGTGCCCAAGGACAATTCCTTCCTTGACCATGAAGTGACATTTTTCCCAATTTAACACCAGGTTAGTCTCTTCACATCTCTGCAATACCTTACCCAAATTTTCTAAACATGATTGAAAAGATTCTCCAAATACTGAAAAATCATCCATAAATACCTCCATTATAGACTCCACCATATCTGAAAATATGGCCATCATACAACGCTGAAAAGTTGCTGGAGCATTACACAACCCGAAAGGCATTCTTCTGAAGGCAAATGTTCCATAGGGGCAAGTAAATGTTGTTTTCTCCTGATCTTGAGGAGCAATGGTGATCTGATTATACAACGAATACCCATCAAGAAAACAATAATAAGCTTGCCCTGCCAACCTATCCAACATCTGATCAATAAACGGCAGTGGAAAATGATCTTTCTTGGTGGCTTTGTTCAATCTCCTATAATCCATACAAATCCGCCAACCTGTTACTGTTCTAGTTGGAATCAACTCATTGGCTTCATTGACAGTCATAGTCATACCTCCCTTTTTAGGAACACACTGCACAGGACTTACCCAATTGCTATCAGCAATTGGATAAATGATTCCAGCATCGAACCATTTGATCACTTCCCTTTTAACCACTTCCTTCATTGCAGGATTAAGCCTTCTTTGATGTTCAATGGTTCTGAAATTTCCATCCTCCAAATTAATTTTATGCATGCAAAAGGAAGGACTTATACCCTGTATATCTGCCAATGTCCATCCAATTGCCTTCTTGTATTGCTTCAACAATTCTAATAGCAGTAGCTCATCCTCGGGTGAAAGATTTGCTGAAATAATTATTGGCAAAGTTCCTTTTTCTCCCAAGTATGCATACTTTAAATGTGTAGGGAGGGGTTTCAATTCTAACTTAGGAGGCACCTTGATTGATGGTTGAATTGGTGGAGATTCTCTATCTGCAAGCTCCAATGATTCAAATAACCTCCTATACCCTGGAAATTCTGCCACACTATTCACTTCAGATCTTTTGTTGCAACTGTCTAAATCTTCTACTGGAATCTCTCCAAACCTTAGACCATGCTGCTCTAGTAAATTAAGCTCAAAATTTTCTTTTATCGCATCATCAAGGATGTGAATAGCTTAACAATGTTCTCTCTCCGTTGGGCATTTCATAGCATCTAACACATTAAATTTCACCTCCTGATCATCCACAGTCAATGTAATGGTACCCTTAGCCACATCCACTACTGTACCTCCAGTTGCCAAGAAAGGTCTCCCTAAAATGATTGGTACCTCTTTGTCTGCTTCATAGTCCAGAATGATGAAATCAGCTGGAAAAATAAATTTATCCACTTGCACCAATATGTCTTCAATCTTCCCTTCAGGATATGTGATTGACTTATCAGCTAACTGTAAAGTTACAGTGGTTGGTCTTGCCTCTCCAATGCCTAATTTCTGAAAAATAGACAATGGCATAAGATTTATGCTGGCACCTAAATCACAGAGGGCTCGTCCTACTTCTTTTCCTCCAATTGACACTGGTATTGTAAATGATCCAGAATCTCTAAGCTTGAGAGGAATAGGATTTGCAACTATAGCACTACATTCCCCTGACAAAGGCACAACCTCAAATTCCATGGGTCTCTTCTTCTTGGTTAGGATATCTTTAAGGAATTTTGCATACTTTGGCATTTGCTCCAGAGCTTCTACCAAATGAATGTTTATATGAAGCTGTTTAAAGATATCGAAGAACTTCTTGAACTGCTGATCTTGATTTTTCTTCTTTAATCGCTGAGGGAATGGTGGTGGTGGTGGCACAAATGCTGGACTGACAGTAGCTGTCTTCTGTGTTTCTGCTGGACGTTTTGCTCCAGCATTGTCTTCTACTTCAGCATTCTCAGTATACTCTATATTTTCAACATTCTCTGTTTTCTCAGCATTCTTTTTTTCTTGTGACATTGCAATCTCTGAATCAACTGCTATTCTTTCCTCTATTTGCACTGCAGACTCTGTAAATTTCTGTTTTTGCTTGCTCAATTTTTCTGCTGGAACAAGAGGTTTTCCACTTCGTAACTCAATAGCTTGCACCTGCTCCTTACCTTCTCGCTTTGGAATCTCTGTATCTGAAGGTAACTTACCTTGAGGTCTAGTCTTTAGCTCATTGGCTAACTGGCCAACTTGTATTTCCAAGTTTCTTAGAGATGCTTGCTGACTTTGAATCACTGCGTCATTCTTGACCATATACTCTTTTATCAAACTCTCTAATGATGTTCCTGGTATATGCTGGTTCATTGGCTTCTGCTGCGACATATTTTGTTGATTCTGCCCAAAACCAGGTGGAAAATTCATTCTATTCTGCCCTTGAATTCCTTGTGCAACATTCCCTTGACCACTCCATGAGAAATTCGGATGGTTCCTCCACCCTGGGTTGTATGTATTAGAAAAGGGATTGTTCTTCTGCATATTTTGATGTCCCACGTAATAAACTGATGCAGGATTGGCTGGACAAAACTCAAATGTATGCCCCTCTCCACAATAAACACGGGATTCTGCTGTAATCTGATTAACTGCTGCAGCATTCTGACTTGTATTACCCAACTGCAGATTTTTCAAAAGATTTTCCATTGATGCCATTTTAGCACTGAGAGAAGTTAATGCATCGACTTCAAGCACTCCCCTGTTCTTTTTCCCTGGATTGTTCCTGACATCTGACCATTGAGAATTATTTGCTGAGATCCTCTCTAGAATCTCGTATGCTTCATTAAAAGTCTTAGCTAGGAGGGATCCATTTGCTGACGCATTTACCATGTTCTGTGTTTCCAGATTCAAGCCATTATAAAACGTTTCCATCTGAATGCAATGGGGTAGACCATGATGAGGACACTTCCTAAGTAGCTCCTTAAATCTTTCCCACGTCTCACTGAAAGTCTCATCGTCAAACTGCTTGTAAGCAACTATCTCTCCTCTAAGTTTTACATTTTTGGTTGGTGGAAAATACTTCATCAAAAACTTCTCCGCCAAATCATTCCATGAAGTTATGGTTCCAGGTCCAAAGGAATTCAGCCATGATTTTGCTTGATCTCGCAAAGAATATGGGAACAAAATTAATCTTCTAGCATCCTTCGACACACCTTGCTTCTTGAAAGAATCACTCACACTTAAGAAGTTTCTTAAATGCAAGTGAGGATCCTCTGAAGGTAATCCACGAAACTGTCCAATGGACTGCAACATTTGAAACATGACGGGTTTCAATTCAAACTCAGCAGCTTCTAAATCAGGTCCAACAACTCCTGGCGCATCAAATGTAGGCATAACATAAGCACGAATAACTCTCTCCCTATCATCAGCCACAAAGATAGGATTATGAGCATCATTCTGTCGACCAACTGCTTCATATGGTCCCTCTCTCGGTGGATTTCCAAAATGTTCCGGTTGATGCTCCGGTAAGTCCTCTTGATCTGCAGGTCCCACTTGAGGATTAACACGGTCCATTATATGTTTTCTCCCTCGTTGTTCCCTTCTACGCACGTGAAATGTTCTTTCAATCTCCGGATCGTAGTGTAGAGAATGAGGAAATTTTCTCATGCACTAATGCAAACCACCTAAATTAAGGCCAAACAAACAGCAATCTCAGAATTCAATAAGCTCCAGTTACCAAAAATCAATTTAAGTAAAAGAAAAATTGAATAGTCCCCGGCAGCGGCGCCAAAAACTTGATGCGCTTGCTAGAGCAATGTGAAGAAATGTGCAAATTAGAGTGTCTATGCGCAAGTGTACACATCCTTTTTATAGCAAGTGGCAAGTAAAATTATCTTATCCACGGAGACTATTGATCTTTCTAATGAACCTAAATTAATTCTTAGTAACTCAGTTGGTAACCATTCAAAATTATCGATAGAAATGCAATAAAAGAAATCATAAATGCTGGAACAAAAGTAATGCTAAAGCATGCAAAACAGAGTAAAGACTTCAGAAAACAGGTAACGATTAACTTGTGCTTTAATTAAACGAAAGCTCGGATTAGAGGTAAGTCATGCATTAACTAAGTTACACACTGAGTACATATTCATTCCATTCGATTCACTACAGACTACACGGTATTCTCCCGAATCACCGATTATATGCTGTCGCAATTAAATTACTTCAGCACAATAAACCCTCTGTACTTTATGTGCATTAGGCGAGTGGCTATCCCTAACCTACCCACTTAGTTAGCTACTAACCTTAACAAGAGGCTAACGTGGTTTTCAAGTTTTTAGCCCCTCCTATTCTTCCCAGAAATCAGAGGGACGATGTTCATAACGGCTGGCCAAGCGGAAACAAACTAAGACTAAAACCCCTTAAAAACCAAATCGAAGGAGATGAAGTCTACTCAACTATAACATTAGCTAACAACAATCATCCTCTAATCCTCACCTTATGGTGATTAGTTCATGCTACAGGAAAAACGGAAAAACAGTAGAAATGGAAACATAATGACAATAAAAACAGAAAATGACTAAACGACAAAAGAAAATATAGCAGGAGAAGTCGAAATGCTGCCCCAAGTTTCTTGACACAGCATCGGCGTCGCTCCAACTGGAATCCTTCCGTTTTTGGCAAAACTCCGATGAAGGCTCCCTTGGTCGAAGCTTCTCTCCTCTGCTGCTCCT
This sequence comes from Trichosanthes truncata, assembly GCA_033996785.1. Classification (NCBI taxonomy): domain Eukaryota; kingdom Viridiplantae; phylum Streptophyta; class Magnoliopsida; order Cucurbitales; family Cucurbitaceae; genus Trichosanthes; species Trichosanthes truncata. The sequence continues at coordinate 35,049,218 of JAWPNB010000004.1, read as the reverse complement.
TTCTCTTCAGTTATTTCGGGATTCACCCTCTCTCTCCTCTCCTCCTCAATCTACAAAAACGGCTGCCCCATTATAATAGTCACCCTTTATGAAAACGAGGGCTGATTAGACAGGTCCTTCGACGTGGCGGGCTCTGGTTGGTTGAAAACGAGTGACTGGACTGACAGATGCCAACTCAATTAATGAATAACAGCTCCCACGTGCGAATTTCGTATAAGCCTGGAACGCGAAATTTGCTCCAGCAATTAGTTGTAAAACTGCTGTTCTTGTCTTCTTGACTCCTCATTAATCCAACCTGATTTAATCACATAAAAGGCTTTAATTAGGATAAATTTGCTCTAATAAAAATATTACTATATCAAAATCAGTCCTAGAGCAAAATGACTCCAAGCTAGGGAATTTCCAAGATATATTGAGATAAAGTATAGCAAATTAGTCCAAAAATACAAGCATATAACTCTTAAAAAAACTTGATGGTCAAATTCGCAAGTGTACGAATTGTTACAAGTAAAACAATGATTGAATACCACAATCGTTCTTCACGAGGAGTGAATTCTACCAATTACAAAATTCTCTAGCCTCAATTTTATCTAAGCACCGAATTATCAAAGATGAATAAAATTTAACTTGCTTGAAAAATAAATGTGACTAAAAACAGAGAGTTAAACTTAATTGGTAAGAGCTCTAGAGCAATGACTTCACAGTTTTCTCCTCCTACTCTTTGTTCATTAATAACTAATGTGTTCTTCTATTTCTAGTTTGTTGGCAAGCTCTATCCTATAGACTCGATAGTCTTTCTCAAGCAATAACAATATTCGTTAAACAGTAAATTGCTTATATCTCTATGACAATTCAAACAATTAAACTATTAAGCCTGTAAAACTTAATATTGCCTTAAAATCTATAATGATATCGTTATCTCAAATATAAATTTGGAAAACAATTCAATTCATCAACAATTCTCGTCTTTCAATCTCAAATTATTGACACAAAAACAATGTAATGAATGACCAGATCTAAACATACATTAGTTAAGAAGCATTTTCACAACCACAATTTGAAATAATAAAACATTATCTATTAACTAAGAAAGAGTAGGATTCGAGTATCGGTTACATCAAAGCTCTAGAAAGAAAAACTTAGTTCATAATGTAAAACATAACAAGACTAACCAAAAGTATCAATGAAGTCATGACAAGTAGAAAAAGAAAGAGAAATAGTGAAAGAGAAAACAAATCCAAGTGATTGAACGAATAACCAAGTGTAGCTCTCGCTCCGTTTGGTTGCTCGAGTTCTCCAAGGTAGTGTATTCCCTTTTTCGTCTAATTTCTGCATCTTCTCCTCTGTTTTCTGCCTCTAAATCCCCTTCATCTCTTTTAGACGACTAAAAGACGACATTTTATACTTAGGGCAATCGACACAGCACCTTGGCGTTGGCAAACTATCTTTTTGCACTGTCTATGGTGCCTAGGCGCTGTAATTTTTTTTTTATTTTTTTTTATTTTTAAGACTTCAACCTAAAAGTCTTCAAAATGAAATCTTTGATCACCTATAAAAATAAAAGAAATGCATGAATTAAAATTCAAAAACTATATGAAACTAACTAAAAACACCTAAACAAGATATAATAAATATATATAAAATGAACTTATAAATACCCTAAACTTAGCCTTTTTCTCGCCCTCGAGCAAAGAATCATGAAAACAAAACTCAACAGTGCATATGTTGTGCAAAGTTAATAGTCTTATGCCTCAAAATAAAGTTCATCAACTTTTAAAACAAAAGAATAGAAAAATCTAGAAATGTCAATCATATCGGATAAGCTTCGTTGTCTTCATTTTAAAACCCTAGACGTGTGTGTGTGTACAATTATTGGTATTTTACCACCCTTCAACTCAAAGAAACTTTTTACCACAACAGAACTTGCCCAACTTCCAATAGACTCTAAGATCACACCTTTTAGCCATCCTTCACTCAAGCAAAACCATGTCAACTAGGATCATTAGGAGTTTCTAATAATTCAAGATATTAGTAAAATATTTTTTTCTTTACTTTTCCTTTTTCTTTTATTAGAGAGAATCTCTTAGTCACTTATACCTTTGTTCCAACGTACTAACACTTTATGGTGAAAGTAACTGACTACAAGCACAAGTCACTGTTAAGATTGCATTCACATACTCACTTCCTAAGTAAACTTTTCATGCAAAGGAAATCATGGGTTTCATGACCGCCTCTAATTACTCAATTCACTCTAGAAGTAAGGGTATCTCTTTTTTTTTTCTCTCTTTTTTTTGGTTCGAAATAGACCAACAAGAAGTAAACAAGCTAATTCTTTTCCTAGCAAACGTTGCATTTCAATTGATTCAGAAGGCCATAGCAAGTTCTAAGGCAGCAAAAAGATTCCTTTAAACATAAAAGCAATAAAATACTTATAATTGAGTGCTCATAAGAATATCTAAGGGATAAAAATAAACTCAACTACACTTCTCAATCAGACAGTAATCAACATTCTTGCACTTATTTACCTTTTATTTCAAAAGAAATCAAAACACTTTATTAATCAACAAAAACTATTCAAACTCAAAGAAATCTCTCTACCCCCAACTTAAAAACATGCATTGTCCTCAATGTCTGAAAGGAACAAAAAGGACAATAAGTAAAAATCAAATTTAAGGGTTAACGAGACTTCCCTGAATGTGCTGACTTTCAAGAATCCAAAGCTGCAATGACCTCATATTTGCTTGTTAGGAGTTTTCTTTCCTTCATTCAAAAAAAAAACTAGAGTAACAGAAAAATAAAGTTAGAAAATAAAAGTTGCAAAAGAAACCTTTGGGTTGCCTCCCAATAGCGCTTGATTTATAGTCCTCCACCTGATTTTTCTTCTCTTCCTCAAGGTAGTTTAAAATAGTAGTACGATACATGTGACTCCAAAGAAGATTGGGATGATAATAATCCACTCCCAAAGATGCTTGAACAATTCATATGATGTGAAGGACTGGGATCCTTGAAGACTTTGAATATGATTGACTCATCCTGAACTCGTAGCTTCAGCTCTCTCAATTCTACATCAATCTTTGCTCTTCCCATGGCCAAGAATGGTCTTCCCAAAATCATAGGCATGTTCTCATCTTCCTCCATATCCAACACTAAGAAATCTACAGGAAAGATAAACTTCCCTAACTTGACCAGGACATCCTCAATGATTCCCCATGGGTGCCTAATTGATCTATCAGCCAGTTGCAAAGAAACGGTTGTTGGTTTCACTTCTCCTATTCCTAATCTCTTAAATATAGACAAAGACATCAAGTTAATACTGGCTCCTAGATCACATAATGTATTAGCAAAAATAATATCACCAATCAAACAAGAAATAGAAAAACTTCCAAGATCTTTCAATTTGGGTGGTAATTTTGTTTGCAATATGGCATTGCACTTCTTTGTGAGTGGGATCAATTCATAATCCTTCAATTTCCTTTCCTTCTTTAAGATGTTCTTCATAAATTTGATATATTGTGGCATTTGTGCAAGGGCATCTGCAAAAAGAATGTTAATATGTAGTTTCTTAAAAATATCAATAAACTTACTGTATTGTTTATCCTTTTTGTTCTTCTGGAGGCGTTGAGGGAATGGAATGGCTGATGAAGTAGCTAACTATGGTTTATCCTCAACTCATTTAGTGGATGATTATGGTGTAACCTTTTTTTCTTGACTTTCTTCTTTGGACTTCTTGTTCTGCATTGGCTCAACCAACTTCATACCACTTCTCAAGGTAATCGACTTACAGTGCTCCATTGGATTCTTCTCTGTTGTGCTCGGTAAATTACCTAGAAGACTATCCACCATCATGTTGGCTAGCTGACCAACTTGTACCTCTAAATTTCAAATGGATGTTGCTTGATTCTGAAAGGTAGTCCTTATTTCAGTCATGAATTGATTCGTAGTATTTTCCAACTGAATCATTGTCTCTTCAAGTCTGCTTTTCTTTTTAGGCCGCTGAAATCCTGGTGGTGGTAGATTTTGAGTCTAATTCTTCTTCCACGAAAAGTTAGGATGATTACGCAGATAATTCTCATTTATGAGGATTATTTGACCCTAAACTAGGTTGTTCTTGTCATTTTTGTATGTTTGTTTGTATGATGGCAAGCTAAAAATAGTGTTTATTGGTTAAATTTATAAAAGCTCATTGAAGTAATGAAAAAGATGAAATAAGTTGAAAAGAGGTCGGAATTACACTTATTTGATATTTTTGTGTAGGTTTGAAGCAAGTACAAAAATGCAATTGCATTCCATTTTGGAAATGCAATTGTATTTCTTTTGGAAAACAGGTTTATGAGTAAGCAAAAAATGCAATTGCATTCCAGAATGAAAATGCAATTGCATTTTCTGGAAAATTTTGGAGACTACGTGTAACGACCCTAACTCATACGACTCTCTAATGCAGAAGCATGACCTAGTTACCTAGCTCATGCCCGAAATTTCGGCAGCATGACGGCGTAACTAGGAGAAAATCAAAATTTTACAAAGACATGAAATGAGACATAAGCACTTCTATAATTCAGGAAATAGACGCCGCACCCACCAAACTACGATATATAGTGTTGAGCTCAACCAACATACAATCAAACCTAAAAGCTTCTAACCAAACACACGAAACTAAAGAATATTTAGGATTTACAGACCAATATTACAACAAATAACGAAGTTTCAAAACTAACAACTAATATAAGGAAAGGAGTCTCCATAGCCTCGTCAAGACACCGCCCTCGTCTCTTGCCTCGAGATTATGCACCATCTGCAAAACAAGCAAAGTAACAAGGGTGAGTGTAAACATACTCAGTAAGTTGCCCACTTAAGGGTCCAAAATTCGAATCCATACAAATGAGGGCATCGCCCTAACTCAGATAACCCAACTCAATCTCAAACATTCACTTTAATTAGTTGTATGCCTACAAGCCTTAACTCAGGCTCACTTCCCTCTAGTATTACACATGTTATACATGCGAGTCATGCATTCTAGACGAGTCTAATACAAAGAAAAAGGACAACTCTCACTCTCATCATTTTGGGGACATCGCCCCTACGCTAGCATCATCATCACTCTGGGGAATCGCCCCCTAACTCATTACTCTAGGGACATCGCCCCTATGCTAGCATCATCAATACAAAAGTTGTCTTGACACGCACATCTCCTTCTTAAGCTTAACTCATCGTCCATCAAACTACTACTCGCACACCTTACCTGAGTCCATCCCGATATGGTATTGTCTCGAGCACTACCAACGATCCATGTAACCTAAGTTAACTAAGGCCGTGAAAGAAAACAACTCTCACGCCTACATACAATGGGGAATCACCCCCTATGCTAGCACACAGGCAATAAGGGAACGCATCCCCTATGCTTAACATAATGGGAAATCACCCATAAGCTAGCACACATGCAATAAGGAACGCATTCCCTATGCTCAACACAATGGGGAATCAACCCTAAGTTAACACACACAATGAAGAATCACCCCCTACGTAGCACCACAGTGAAGGAACACAATCCCTCACTCTCGTCACATCTAGTCAACCTAGAGTTACAGACTCGCCCAAGAGAGACACAAGGTTAGGTGGCATTAATATATCAAGCTCCGATAATTTCACAATGCTTTTGGAACCTCTAGGGTAATCCATCATACCAAAATCGTTCATCATTCCCGAACCACATTCACAACCTAAATCGAAATTCACATGCACATACATGTGCTAACTGCATATAGACCTTCATCCCTTCAATCCAGAATTCAATTTCCTAACTACGCTAGAAATCAAGTGGACCAACAACCCTTCACTAACGTTCGGACCCTTCTATAACACGTTCAACATGCCCATTTTGAACACACAAAACACGGCCCACGACCCTGAGTGCTACATACCCTTAAGGTGATTTAAATCAGGCTCTAGCCCAAACTAACAACCCCAACGCTCGGCACACCGTCAACTCATCCACAACCTGAGAAAACTAAACCTTCGCCAACCATTCAAGTGTATCAAACATTCCATACTCTGTTAACACCTCAACGTCGCCTAAAGACCCTTCGCAACCACTTATGATCATTTAGATTAATGCAATATCCACTACTTTCACACTTTTAGTTAAAACACTATCTTAGCCATTTAGGTATTCCAAGGCCTATATCCAAACTCAAGTAAATAGCATACATAAAACATAATGCATGCCCCGAACCCCTTATAAATCATACTAGAATTCATTAGTTCTAAGCATTCCAAGATGAATTAAGCCTCTACCATTTTAATATGTGCTTAAGCAACTTAAACTCAAGGACAATTCAGGATGATTCGGCCATTCACACCATGACCCACATATTCATATTGGACGTGTATATTTAATCTCAAGCGCCACAAACATGAGCCAAACTCATCCAATCACATTCTTAGGCAAACTCTTAAGGTCCTACTTATGCTAACTTGAATCTTTGAGTCTCTATTTTCATTAGAACATCATACTTAAACCTTTTTAGCTCTAACAACATATGTACCAATCCACAAATCATTATATGCTACATTAACAGAAATTTCAGACTTGTGCTTGTGATTTCCAAGTTCTCAAACATACATGAAAAGCAAAATAAAGAACTTAAAGGGGCTTAAATCCAAATGACTACTTACCTCAAAGGTGGAACCAAATATTACTTTCAAACCAACCATATATTGTTTTTGAACACTTAGCACCACCTAAAAATTTTAAAGCAAGAACTTAATTAACTCATGGCATGGAGCTAACATCACCCAATAATTTTTCCAACAATTATATTAGAGTTTCCCTTGCAAGATAGTAAAAAATTTCACTTTCCAACTCACCCAAACGAGATAATGGGTTGCTGATTTTTGCATCAAAATAACTCAAATTCACAAGTCTGGCCTCCACGCACAATGGGTACCCTTTAATTAATTTCAACAATATGTGAGTAAGCATAGAAATAGCAAAACCACCTCTAAACTCTACAAAAAGATCCTAGTACATGAGCCAATTTAATTTCAATTCAAACTTAGCCTTAGTTGTGTTGCCGAACACAATACTCACATAAAAATTACCTCAAAATCATGACTAATCTTGCTAGATAGACCCGAACAGCAGCCCAACTCGCCCAAAACAACCCTTAAACGCGATGGGTGTTCTGAACTAAATCCAAAAACCCTTAATTTACTCAAATTACTAACAAACAATCAAATTCACCTTGGGAGGCTTACCCACACCAAATTGAAACAAACAAGGTTGTACAAACACCGGGCTTGCAGGAAATTGACCTCAAAACAACCTTATCCTTGTTGTCTATACAGAACCGAGAGAAGGAGAGAGGGAGACAGCAGCCAACGTCTACTGCAGGAGTTCGCAAACGGCAGTGTGCTGCTGCAAACGCAACAGGCCGACGGCGTGGGTCGGGTTCACGGCCAACTAGTCAGCGAACGGCTGTTCAGGCGATGACATGTGGCCGACGGTGGACTCATTCTGTGAGCATGGGAGGGGAAATTGGAGGCTGGGTGTTTGGTGGAGAAGAAGAAACGAAAGGAAAAAAATGTGAAGGTGCTCGGGTGAGGGAAATTTCGGGGAAGGAAAGAGAGAGGGAGAGAAAAAAAATTGGATGGGTTTCGGTGAGGGGAGGCATTTTCGGGAGAGAAAGGGAGATGGTATGGAGAAGAAGAAGGATAAAGAGATAAGGGAGAGAAGATATTTAATAAATAATATATATATATATATATATATATATATATATAATTAACCAAAATGCCCTTGGACCAAACTATTCTTTCCAAATTTGCCCTTTTTAAACCATAAAAATTCAAATTAACCCAAAACTCAAAATATTTATTTGAAAAATAATCCAACTTAATAAAAAAAATTGAAATTAATGACTATGAATAAGCTGGACATTACACTACGAGAATCACGAAAATTGTGAGATTTTGCAAAGATTTTGCAGAGATTTAGGAGATTCTTCAGCCTGATTTCATGTCTATAAGTTGACCCAAGGTTGTAGAAGAGAAAAGATGGAAACCCTAGCCCCCGACACCTATAAAAGAAGGAAGAATGAACCAAAAAATAGAATGAGTTTATCTTCTCGAGTAATAGCTTTGGTTCACCATTTTCTGTCATTTTTCTAGCAGTTTGTTCTTTGTTGTGGTTTTTAATTTCTGAGTTTGATCCCTCCTGAATGAAAGTCCGAGGAGGTGAAGATCCAATTTCCTTGAAGGTGTATTTGGTTCGATCAAAGCAAGGAAAACACTAGTTAATCTTTGTTCTTACGTTTTTGTTCATTTTTATTTATCTAGCTAGCTATTGTTTGTCTTATTTCCTTCTTGTAAGTTCTTGGATTTTTAGACAAGTGTTGAAGTTTATTGATTCTTTTATTCTTCTTGGACAAAAACAATTTGTCTTTTACTTTATAATATTTTGAAATTCTCTTAAGTGTGCTACCATTTTCTCTCATTTGAGATTGTTGTGTGAGTTGTAGGAGTGTTTTTCTTCAAGTCTTTTCTTAATAAAATTTTAGTTTGGGTTGCCTTTATATTCTTGAATTTTTTTCCCTTTTATTCGACTATTTAATTATGAGTTTTGTATCCATTCATATGTTGTTTTTCATTCCCTCCATGATGAGCTAAACTTCCTTTAGGGATTCAAGTTGGTGAATGCCCTAGAGGAAAGATGTAAAGCTTAAAAGCATAATCAATCTAGCTAGCACTTGCAACTGTGTTTGCTTTTGTTGAGTTTAATATTCGATAAACCTAGCGAGTCAACTAGTGTTGCTTGTCAAGCCTTAACTTAATACCGAAAAGGTTAAGAGAAGGCAGATGTCACAAAAGAAATGGATGAAAAGACTTAGAAATAAGTTTTGAACATCGACCCTAGATATAGACAGAGACTCCAAAACCACTAGAATTGTGCGCAAAATTATCTAAGTTAGATTAGCCATAGAAATATAGGTTTAATCACTTAGCCTCCTAAAGACTTTGAAGTAAAATTGAATAGGAGTCGAATTCAGTTTACTTAGTTTTCATGTGTTAGCTACGATTGCAAATGCATACTTATTGATTTTTCACTTATTTCCGTTAGCAAAAATAACCTCTCAATATTTTTACAACCTTGGTTACCGAAATTGCATTTTGTAAACAAATTTGTGTCATATTCATAGATTTTGTTAAAATTCGTTCGCTTGGATATAATACTTTGGAATACTCCAAATTTATTATTTGCATCAACAGTGTGCACCTGCACTAGACTGGAGCTTCGTTTTTAAACTCAAAATATTTTCTTAAAGCCCCCTTGTTTCAGTCCAATCATACGCCAACCAGGATTATATGTATTAGAATATGGATTGTTTTGCTGGCGATCAAAATTTCCAACAAATTGAGCTTGTTCAATGTTCCCTGGCATAAATGGATTCCCAACTTGACAATCATCTCTTCTATGGCTCCCATGGAAATATTCGAAATACATAAGTGGTGACTGAATAACATTTATCCCGAGTTGACTTGGCTGAAGTTGCCTAGTAAGTGAAGCAACCTATGTAGTCAAAGTGGCGATAGCATCCACCTCATTCACTATGATTGCCTTTTCTAGACCGATCTCTCACTTGGCAATTCGTTGTGATTCATTGTCATTTCTTCCAACAACTCAAAGACCTCATTCTTAGTTTTGTTCATGAATGCTTCTCCTGAAGCTGCATTAATGGTTTTTCTCGTATTGCCATCTAAACCATTATAAAAATTTTGTACTTGCATCCATCGAGAGATTCCATGGTGAGGACACTTTCTTAAAAGCTCCTTGCATCATTCTCAAGCTTCATACAAACTCTCTCCTTCATACTGATAAAAATTGTTGATCTCACTACGAATCTTGGTCGCCTTTATAGGTGGAAAGAACTTGGCTAGAAACTTTTTAGCTAGATCATTCCACGTTTCTATTAAAGCTGCAGACAAAGAATTTAATTACTGCTTGGATCGGCCCTTAAGAGTGAAAGGAAACAATCCTAGTCTAATAACATCATACATCACCCCATTATACTTGAGTGTATCGGAAATTTTTAGAAAATTAGCGATGTGAGAATTTGGGTCTTCACTCTACAGGCCACTGAAACTCAAAGCCTGAACCATTTGCAGTGTAGCTGGCTTGATCTTAAAATTATTAGCTTGAATGGCTGGCCTTCGAATAGCAGAATGAATATCAGTTACATCAGACAGCACATAATCTCTCAAAGCCCTATTCTCATTCTGTGCTTTGTCGTTTTCCATCCTTTCTTGCTCTAGTGCAGTATGCTCTCTCTTTTCTTTTCTGTTTCTTCTACAAGTGTGTTCGATCTCAAAATCAAAAGGAAGTAGATTACTGCTTCCAAATTTTCGCATACAGTTGCTTCAACTCCTAACAAAAACAAAATGAAAAAAAATTAAAATTAAAACAAATAAAATAAAACTCAGATTAAGACTAAAGCTATTAATTTTGATATTGATAAAATAAACATTCACTTCTCAACAACGGCGCCAAAAAACTTGATGGTCAAATTCGCAAGTGTACGAATTGTTACAAGTAATACAATGATTGAATACCACGATCATTCTCCATAGGAAGTGAACTCTACCAATTATCAAATTTTCTAGCCTCAATTTTTATCTAAGCACCGAATTATCAAAGCTGAATAAAATTTAACTTGCTTAAAAAATAAATGTGACTAAAAACAAAGAATTAAACTTAATTGGTAAGAGCTCTAGAGATTGACTTCACCGTGTTCTCCTTCTACTCTTTGTTCATTAATAGCTAATGTGTTCTTCTATTTCTAGGTTGTTGGCAAGGTTTACTTTATAGACTCGATATTCTTTCTCAAGCAATATCAATATTCGTTAAACAGTAAATTGCCTATACCTCTATGACAATTCAAACAATTCAACTATTAAGCCCGTAGAACTTAATATTTCCACAAAATCTATAAGGATATCTCTATCTCAAGTATAAATTTGGGAAAATAATTCAATTCATCAACAATTCTCGTCTCTCAACTTCAAATTATTGACACAAAAATAATGTAAAGAATGGTCAAATCTAAACATGCATTAGGTTCAAAATAATTTCCACAACCACAATTGAAATAAAAACATCATCTATTTACTAAGAAAGAGTAGGATTAGAGTATCGGTTACATCAAAGCTCTAGAAAGAAAAACTTTGTTCATAATGTAAACCTTAACAAGACTAGCTAAAAGTATCAATGGAGTCATAACAAGTAGAAAAAGAAAGAGAAATAGTGAAAAAAGGAAACAAATTCAAGTGATTGAACGAATAACCAATCGTAGCTCTCGCTCCGTTTGGTTGCTCGGGTCCTCCAAGGTGGTGTATTCCCTTTTTCCTCTAATTTTTATCTCTTCTCCTCTATTTTCTGCCTCCAAATCCCCCTACTCTCTTTTAGACGATTATAAATGACATTTTTTACTTAGGGCAGTCAACGCAACGCCCTAGGCGCTATAAAAAAAAGCATGAAAACCAGTACCGCAGCGCCTAGGCACTGGCAATTTGTCTTTTTGCACTGTCTGTGGTGCCTAGGCACCGTAATTTTATTTTTCCAACTTCTATATGAAAGTCTTCAAACTTAGACCTTGAAAATGAAATCTTTGATCACCTATAAAAATAAAAGAAATGTATGAATTAAAATTCAAAAACTCTATGAAAACTAACTAAAAACAACTTAAACAAGATATAATAAATATATATAAAATGAACTTATCAATACTTTAAAAGATAAATGGAATGTGCATGAATTATAAAGAATGTTCATTCAAAAGGAAGAAAGGCTTAAGGAACTGATAATTCAGTATGGTAATCTCATGAACCTAAAGGAGCTGGAAAAAAACTAGGAAAGAAGTATGAAAAGGGCAATCACGGACAACTAAAGATAAATCAGTCATCTGCCCAAATCCACAAAAAGGAACAAATTAAAGATAAGTGTCGTTTCTGTAACAAGTCAGGACATTATCAGAAAGAGTGCCTGAAACATAAGACATGGTTCAAAAGTAAAGGTAAGCATAATGCCTTGCCATGTTTTGAATCAAATTTAACTAAAGTTCCTTAAAATATGTGGTGGATTGATTCTGGTTATACCATTCAAGTTCCTTATAATAAATCATTAGCTTACTTGTGGCATAAACGTTTGGGTCACATATCCAAAGAAAGAATTGAAATATTGGTAAAGAATGAAATTTTTCTAAAGAATTGAAATATTGGTAAAGAATGAAATTCTTCTAAAGAATTGAAATATTGATAAAGAATGAAATTCTTCTAAACTTGGATTTTAATGATCTTAGAACTTGTGTGGATTGTATGAAGGGGAAAACAAACAAAACACACAATCGAGAAAGCAGCCACAAGAAGCTCACAGCTCCTTGAACTTGTACACACTGATTTTTGTGGGCTTGTTGATGTTCTGTCTTTTGGTGGAGAAAAGTCTTTCATTACTTTTATTGATGATTTTTCACGTTATGGATATATCTACTTGTTGCATAAAAAGTCTCAAGTGATAGATACTCTAAAGATATTTATCAACGAAGTTGAAAGACAATTGGATAGAAAAGTGAAAATTGTAAGATCTGATAAAGGTGGTGAACTAGGAAGCATGGACACTTCATTTTAGGCCAAGTGTTCGTGTCAAACATGGACACGCTCCGAACACGTGTCCGACAAGTAAAATTGCATGTCTTTTTTTTTTAATTTTTATATTTTCGGACACACCAAGACACTTCCCAGACACGTTCCAACATTTTTTTAATGAAGTTAACTTAAAATTAGAGCCCACTTCTTTTAAAACACAAAAAAGGTCTAGTGTAAAAAGCCCACTCACTTTTAAAACATGTTGCCATCCAGCTGTTCTTTTTTAAAACATAAAAATTAAAAGTTAAAAACTTAAAAGTAAAACCCTACAGTCCCTACCTCTTCGATCTTTCCCTCTTTTCCCACTCTCAATCTTCTTTTCATTTTCCTTTCACTTTCGCCACTGCACACCCCCGATTACCTTCGCCACGGCTGATCACCTTCCAATTTCCACCTTCTTCAATTCTTCCGTCCATTTCCCTTCCACCTTCGCCACTGCACCTCCGACGACCGCCGTTGTGCAAAGCCCAAAGGTTTGTTGTGTGTTTTTTTTTCCTTCATGGTTTTTTTTAAACAATTACTGTCACTGACTTACTGTTTAGTAACAAAAAAAATTTTGGTTTTCTTTTTCAATATTAGATGGTGTCTTCCTCCTCTAGTAATTGTAGTCAATCAACCCTTCCTTCAATCTCTACTGTTAATATTGAGGATGAATCAAAGCCACAATGGAAATATGTGACCAAGCATCAAAAGTTGAATGAAGGAGGAGAAAATTTCTCATGGCAATGTAATTTTTGTCATTGCACAAAGAAAAGTTCTTATACAAGGGTTAGAGCTCATTTATTGAAGATAAATGGTCATGGAATTGGAGCATGTCTAAAAGTTACCCCCCAAGATATTACCGATATGCATAAATTGGAGGATGAGGCAAATAGTCATGTGGCTAAAAAAACTCCTAAAAACATTCCTTTACCACCTCCAATAATATCTATTGGTGGAGTTAGTGTGAGTAATCCTTCTTGTACAATTAATTTTGAGCAAAAGAAAAGGAAGAGTTCTCCAAGTGCAATAGAGAGATCGTTTAACATGGCATCAAGGGACCAATTACATGCACTTATTGCTCGAATGTTTTATTCTTCAAGATTGCCTTTTCATTTAGCAAGAAATCCCCATTTTATAGGTGCATTTACTTATTCTACAAATAATTTATTGTCGGGATATGTGCCACCTGGACATAATTTGTTGAGAACAACTCTTCTTCAAAGAGAGAAGGCAAATGTTCAGAGATTATTGCAGCCCATTAAAGACACATGTTGTGAAAAGGGTGTAAGTATTGTGAGTGATGGATGGAGTGACTCACAAAGGAGACCTTTGATAAACTTTATGGCAATTACAGAAGGTCAGACAATGTTTCTAAAAGCGGTGGATTGCTTAGGTGAAGTCAAAGATAAGTATTTTATTGCAAATCGGTTGAAGGAAGTCATTAATGAAGTTGGCCCTCAAAATGTGATTCAAGTGATAACTGATAATGCTCCTAATTGCAAGGGTGTGGGGAAAATTATTGAAGCCCAGTTTTCGACAATTGTATGGACATCATGTGTGGTGCATACTCTTAATCTTGCCTTAAAGAATATATGTGCAGCAAAAAATGTTGAAAACAACCAACTAGTGTATGGGGAATGTAGTTGGATCTCTAAAATTGCTAGTGATGTGATGGTGGTGAAAAACTTTATCATGAATCATTAAATGAGACTTGCTATTTTTAACGAGTTCATATCTTTGAAATTGCTTTATGTGGCAAAAACACGTTTTGCTTCCGTCATTATTATGCTCAAGAGGTTTAAACTCATTAAAGGAGGTTTGCAAGCTATGGTTATTAGTAACAAATGGACATGTTATAGAGAGGCTGATTTAGGAAAAGCAAGACATGTGAAAGAACTGGTGTTGGATGATGTATGGTGGGACAAAATTGACTATATCATTTCCTTCACTTCACCTATATATGATATGATTTGGGTTTATGATACTGATGCACCTAGCCTTCATTTGGTTTATGACATGTGGGATACTATGATTGAAAAGGTGAAGATGGCAATATTTAGACATGAAGTAAAACGTGGAGATGAATTCTCTTCTTTTTATGATGTGGTGCATAATATTCTTATTGATCATTGGAACAATAACAATACCCCACTCCATTGTTTGGCACATTCTTTGAATCCAAGGTACTTTTTGATCATTACATCTTTCCATTCTTGATCCATCTGTATTATTATTTCTAAGAGTTCAACATTTTCTAAACTTATATTTAGGTACTATAGTGAGCAATGGCTTAAAGATGGCCCTAATCGAGTACCTCCACATAAAGATATTGAGGTAACTCGTGAGAGAATGAGGTGTCTCAAGAGATACTTTCAATTCTCTCAAAAGATACTTTCCTGATCCAGAAGACCATGCAAAAGTGAACTTGGAGTTTGCTAATTTTTCGAGGAAGGGAAAAGATTTTTCTAACATTGATTCCATAAATGAAAAGTATCGTTTGAATCCTAAAGATTGGTGGGCTGTACATGGTGTCTGTGCACCAATCCTTCAATCAATTGCTTTTAAGCTACTAGTGCAACCTTCCTCATCTTCGTGTTGTGAGAGAAATTGGAGCACATACTCATTTATCAACTATGTTAGACGGAACAAGATGATGCCCCAACGTGCAGATGATTTGGTATTTGTCCATAGTAATTTGCGCCTTTTGTCAAGACGAACTCTAGAATATTCACAAGGAGAGACAAAATCATAGGATATTGCTGGAGATTGTTTTGATTTTTTTGAGGATGTTGGAATGCATGAAGTAGCTAATTTATCATTAGATGAACCAGATTTAGAGGCTGTGATTTTTACTGATGATGGTAGTGAATTTGACAAATGTGATAAAGATGAAGACATTCTAGAAGTTTGAGAGGAGAGTTTTAGTCTTTTTTTTTTTTGTATGGAAGATTGAATTTCTTTCTAGTACTTTCATTTGTATTGTAGTATTTTGTTGTGTTGGATATTGAACTTCTTAGTGTTGTCATTTATGTATTAATGAAGCACATATTGTTTTGTTATGTTCAATTTGAATGATTAATTTATTTTGAAATATTACTAAAACAATATATATACACATATATTACTTAAATAAAATAAAATAAATAATGTGTCCCCCAACGTGTACATGCCCTACATTTTTAAATATTGGCGTGTCGCCGTGTCCGTGTCCCTGTCAGTGGTTTTTAGGTGCTGAATATTATGAAAAATATGGTGAGAATGGACAATGCCCTAGTCCATTTGCTAAATTTCTAAAAAATCATGACATATGTGGTCAATACACAATGCCATGAACACCGCAAAAAAAAATAGTGTATGAGAAGACGTAATCATACTTTCATGAACATGGTTAGGAGTATGTTAATTAATTCATCTTTACCCACATCGTTGTTGATGTATGCTTTAAAAATTGCTCAATACTTATTAAACATGGTTCCTAGTAGGCTAGTTCCAAAGACAGCTTTTGAATAGTGGACATGAAGTAAACTCAGTTTAAGGCACCGCATGTTTGAGGTTGCCAAGTAGAAGTGAGAATTTATAATCCACACGAAAAGAAATTGGATTCAAGAACAACCAATGGTTTCTTCATCGATTATCCAAAAAAACCTAAAGGGTATATATTTTGTTGTCCTAGCCACAATACGAGAATAGTTGAAATTGAAAATGTTAGGTTCATTGAGAATGGTGAAATTAGTGGGAATTTGGAACCACGTAAAGTGGAAATTCAAGAAGTTAGGGTGCAAATTTCATCATCTATAATTCTTCTTAAGTTGTTATTCATGTAGTTGTTGATTTTGTCAACAATTCACAAGAAGAACAAATTAATGATCAAACCCCACATAATGATATTATAATAAATGAATCTACAGTGGAGGAACCGCTAGAAACAGAATTAAGAAGATCAGCTATTTCTGATAATTATGTGGTTTATTTGCACGAGTCAAAATTTGACTTAAGCATTAATAATGATCTAGTTTCATTTTCCTAAGCCACAGAAAGCGATAATTCTGCTAAATGGTTAGATGTCATAACAGAAGAGTTAAAATCCATGGACCACAATGGAGTTTGGGACCTTGTAAAATTTCCTAAAGGAAGAAAAAGAGTCGGATGTAAATAGGACTCTAAGACCGAACGTAACTCAAATGGCAATATTGAACGACACAAGACTAGACTTGTTACCAAAGGTTTTACTCCAAAAGATGATATTGACTATAAGGACTCTTGTCTTCTGTCTCTTAAAGGATGCATTAATAATTATTATGATATTACTAGCTCATTATGACTTAGAGCTTCATCAAATGGACGTGAAAACTACTTTTCTAAATGAAAATTTAGATGAAGAAGTGCTCATGGATCAACCTGAAGGTTTTGTGGTTGAAGGAAAATAACATATGGTGTGTAAGCTACAGAAGTCAATATACGAACTTAAACAAGCTTTTTGACAATGGTATCTTAAGTTTAATGATATCGTTACATCTTTGGATTTAAAGAAAACGTTGTTGATCGATGTTTATATCTAAAGATCAGTGGGTGTAAGTTTATATTTCTTGTTATGTATGTTGCTTACATCTTGCTGGCTACTAATGACTTTAGTTTATTATGTCAAACTAAGGAATTTCTCTTCAAGTACTTTAAAATGAAAGATATTAGTGAGACAGTAATTATCATATGTGATTGGAATAGAAATATTCCATAATCGAACACATGAATTGTTAGGATTGTCTCAAAAAACATATATTAATGAAGTTTTGAAGAGATTTAAGATGGATAAATGCTCTTTAAGTGTTGTTCCATTATGAAAGAAAATTTTGTAGCATGCTTTGAGGCTAACTCATGGTTTATGGCTGCAAAACTTTATTTCAAGACTTGAAATTGTCGACAGTATTGCCAAACCATTGAAAATTTATTGTGATAATTCTGCAGAATTCAAGTATTCGAAAGGTGCTAAATATATGAAGTTGACAAATTTTTTCATTAAAGAAGTTCAGAAACAACGAGTGTCAATTAAATACATTAGCACAAACCTTATGATTGCAGATCCACTGAAGCAAGGAACATGTGGAACGTATGGGCATTAGTGGATACCATTATTGATATTATGATTATGTTATTTGACACTCAGAGCTCAATAATATTTTGTTTCTGATTTTATGTTATCAGTCATGTTTCTTATGATTGGTATATACATAAATGACTTACGTAATCAAATAGGACATTGTCTTTGACAAAGACACTTATATTGGACCATTATTAAATATCTTTATTATAGATCATGTTAGGTGAAGAACTAGGTTCGTGATACATGGAAGGGATTATGTCGATGTAATGACGTATGACCGCCATGATCCTTATCAGTTTCTTAACTTGACATTGACATCATGATATGAAGATGAAAGTTATCTTCTATGCGCATTTATGTTTATGACCATATATGGTAAATAATGTCGAATGGGTCAAGTGGGAGACTGTTAGATTATTTAAATATCAAATAATCATTAATGTAGCCCATTAACATTTATTTATACTTTATGTTTTAGGCCCACTACTAAAAAAGTTGGCCAATTAAGTTTAAGATAATTTTCCTAATTAAACACCATGATGGAAAGGTGTATATATAAAGATAAAATCCTAGGGATTGGTCATCTCTCTGCCTAATGAAGTAGAAGTTTCTCTCCATCAAGAAACCTAATCAAGTACTAAAGGAAGGCCAAAAGAGAGAAACACAATCTTTCTATAAAAGATTAATATCATGGATCAAGGTATGTTACTCTAACTCATGTTTGTGAAAATCATATAATTCAAAGATCTTGACTTTTATTAAATTATACAATATTAGGATTTTATTGTATAATCATGTAAAATTTACACAGAGCAACTCCCAAAAGGGCAAAACACTCCGAACACGGCCCAAAGCCTATGTTTGTATCGAAGTGGGTCTCAAAGCCTATAGAAACGCATTCGCATAAGTGTATCGAGAAATCACCATGGGTACAACATCTAGTGGTTTGAAAACAATTTCTATATAAAAACCATCGTAAGTTCTCAAACCACATTAAAACCATAAATATGCTCAATCATGAGGTCTCATAACTTTAAACCATAACTCAAAGATCCACGGTTGCAACTAAAATCATCATAATCACATTTGGGTTTACATAAATCCAAAACCTCATATATCAACTAAAATCATGATTCGAAAATCAAGTCATTTCTAAAACTCACAAATACTTGATTTCATCTCTAACAATTTGGACTTTTGTCAGTTTGCTAAAATCAAGAGATTTCTTGAAGTTCATCTTTCATAAGCTCAAATAATACAAATAAGCCATGGTAACTAAAATTTCACATAAACATATTTCCCTTGAAATTCACTTATGCTAAATCATGAATTCAATTTAGTAAACTTAAGTCACTTTCTTTACAAAATAGTAAATCGTCAATTCCGATAAATAAACAATTTACAAAACACACATAAATTCCTCAAATTATCAAAATTGCCAACAATTAAATCATTTTCATTCATGTGAGTTACAAATGATTTTTAAATCTCACAAATTTAATATATCAATTACTAAAATAATGGAAATACTTTATAAAATAATCACTCACAAAATTGTTGATGCAAGAATTTCAAATCACAATTAGTCAGTCTAAATTCCCTCGACCTAGAATCAATTTAAACATAATATGAGTAATTTCTTAATTATCAAATTAAACATCATACTCATTAATTCTAAGGGTCCGAGAGAATATCCAATATACAATAGGATTCTCTCTCCTCCTTAAATCCTATATGTACCTTCATTGTACTTTTCAACAATAAGATATTTCAATTCTTACTTTCAATTCTGACGCTCATCAAGTGATAGACAATTTTCTTTTTTACTTTTTTTTTCTTTTTTATTTTTACCTTTCACTATTCACTTTCTTCTCCCTTCCATCACCCACAAAACTTCTTCTCTTCACCTTTTTTATTCTTCCATTTTAGCTCCTTTTGTTTCTTTCCTTCCATAATTTCATATTTGCTCAAATGTTAAAAAGAAACTTAAAAGAATAATAAATTTACCAATTTATGTCTTTGACCTCCCATTCTTAATCTCCTCTTTTTCCTTGCTTCTTCATTTCATTTTATGTCATCTTTATGTAAATTTTTTATCAACAAAATCCATGAAAACTTTTGAACCAAAATGAAATATAAAAACTCACATTAAAAAACTGTCAACCTTCCATATTTTTCCTAATCAAAAGAAAAGAATAACTTACCAAGTTGAAATTTTTGTCTATCAATCTCCTCCTTTTGCTAGCTTACGACATCAATCACCTCTTCTCCGATGAATTTCCGACATCAATCACCTTTTTTTTTTTTTAGAAAAGTGGTCATGTCACACTTTTCTCTCATTTTCATTTTCTTCTTTTAATTAACTTCCAAATTACTTCTCTTTTAAAATAATACAAACTTTCTTCTTTTAATTTTTCAAAATAACACAAGTTATATTACCTTTTCAATTTTTTAAATTCTTTGTATTTCTATTTTATTCCAAACATTTTTCTCCTTCAAAAATTTCAAAATCAAATCACTCATATATCAAATGCATATATCTAATTACTAGAAGACAAAAATTGAGTCTTACATATATGTGGATGTGGTGTTGGATCCCTGGATACTTGGAGAAGGCAACTATCGGCCTATGTATATTACGCATACCATGGAAAGTCAATGTGCCACTTTTGGAAAGGATATTGGACTGTATTAGATTACATGGAATTCTATCTCAAAATAAATTTGCAACCTATGCATTTTATAAATTATGAGGTATCTCTTCATCTTTTCAATGTGGGATCATCAACAAACTGTCAAGGTTCCATCCAATATTGTGATGCCTCTTGGAATGCAAACCAAGACTGGGTAGGAAATTTGGTCTCTGCAGGTTGCTCAAGTGTTTTTCCACCCATTGGAATGTTTCCTAGCTTAAAGCTCATGCAATTTGCGAGGGCATTCTAGTGATGCCCAAGGGATCTACTAATCGAATTCTCGTTCGAAGGAGATGCAATTGACATTATTTGAAGATTGTGATCTAAAGGAGCTTCACCATTTCGTTGTTATTGCACATAGGGGTGTTCGTGGGTTGGGTTGGGTCGGGTTGAGGTACGTTTTAGACCCAACCCAATTATTCGGGTTGCAAATTTCTTCAACCCAAGGTCCCAAACAACCCTTATTAAATAATGAACCCAACCCAACCCAACCATGAAATATTTGGGTTGGGTTGGTTCGGGTTGGTCGGGTTATAAACTCAAATTTTTATTTTAAGAAAAAGTTAAGTATTGATATATAAAATATATATTTATTTATTTTTAAATATTGAATTAAGATTAGCAATTCAATTTCAATTTATATCATGAATTTTTACCTTCCAAAGACTCAAAAACTTATTTTAAAAAGTTGTTGAATAATAAATAATCTAAAAATAATTATAAAATTAAAATAAATATATAATATAAGTAAAAAAATTATTTTTTTGAATTAATAAGAAGTTCGGGTTGGTTCGGTTCAACCCAAACTCCTTTTTGGTGAACCCACGAACCAACCCAACCCATAAAGTTTCAATTTGTTTGAACTCAACCCAACCCAAACAAGTTGATAACCCAACCCAAACCGTTGAATTGGGTTGGGTTGATCGGGTTTTCGGGGTCATCGGATTTTTTGAACACCCCTAATTGCACAAGACTTGGCTGTTAAAAGGAATATAATTTTCTTCGATTAAACACCAAGGGTTTGTAATAAACGTGGCACATTTTTTGCTACTTGTGGATGTCACAATGATATTGCTGCCACTTGGTTTGATTCATTCCCTATGTGGCTAAAGGAGATCAATGTTCAGGGTAGTACATATTTGTCTAACCATTGTGGGGGTTCCTGTTCCACTAATGGCTTTCTTATTGGGTGCGTTTGCACTGTTGATTTCTAATATACTTATGAGGTATTTTTCAAAAAAAAAAATTTTTATTAATTTTACTTATTTTTTTGTATGGAGTTTTGCTCTTTACAGCCTTAAAAAAGTCCCAAAAAGTAATAAGCACATTTTCTTAATCTAGGTGTATATGTACTTAGAGTAAGAGTGTTAATAACTAAATTAGTTGTCACAAAATTACTTGTATATTTTTTAAGAACATAAACTCAAAAGGCATCGAATTTTGTACGGCTCCAATAGTAATATATGGAAAAAAAACTTGCGTGTGGCCTTGTGCAGCCCATTTCAACACTACAGAAATTTAAAAAAAAAAAAAACCAAAATTTTTTTTTGTGGTGTTGAAGTGAGTTGCACAAGACTTGAGTGCAACCGTAATATATATTAAAAAACCAATGCATTTCTCTTTCTAAATTTAACCAATAAGTACCATTATGTCACCTTTGGTATTAGTTGCCAGTTTCAATTATCAAATGACTGGTTAGTTGTACATTCAGCGTAGGATATCTACTCCAACAAACCCAAACATATTTTTAAAGTCCCGTTTGATAACCATTTGGTTTTTGGTTTTTGGTTTTTGAAGATTATACTTGTTTTCTCACTATTTCTCTACAATGGCTTTCATATTCTCTACAATGGTTTCCATATTTCTTAAGAAAACACTTTGAATTCTTAGCTAAATTCTAAAAACAAAAATAAGTTTTTGAAAACTACTTTTTTTAGTTTTCAAAACTTGGCTTGGTTTTTGAAAACACACCTAAAAAGTAGATAAGAAAACATGGAAAGCTATAGGTAGAAGTAGTATTTATAGGTTTAATTTTCAAAAACCGAAAATCAAAAACCAAATGGTTATCAAATGGGGCCTAAATTATTTTTTACTATAATGTTTAGACTTTCTATATATACTTTATCATTTATAATTTATCATAATTATATAAATTATTATTTGAAAATGAAGGGTACCTTTTGTTTCAGATCCATGAAGGGTTTCCTTCGTTCCAAACCATCTAAAATGAAGGGTTTCCTTCGTTTTTAGTTTTAGAATGTCTGAAACGAAGGGTTTCTTTCGTTTAAGATCAAGAACGAAATCGTTCCAGATTGAGCCCCTTTTCTTTTTTCTTTCTTTTTTTTTTTTATAACATGGGAAAGAGGAGGAGAAAGGAAGAGGAAGGGGAAAGAGAAGAAGAAAAAGAGAAGGAGAGAAAAGAAAAGAAAAGGAGGAAAAGAAAAAAAAAAAAAAAAGAAGCGGCACACAACGACGGATTGGAGGAGGGAGAAGGATGGAAGGAGAAAGGAGGAAGGAAAGAAAAGAGAGAAAAATAATAAGAAATCAAAAGTTAAAAATATTTTTGTTATTTTAAAGAATAAAAAATATGTCACGTCAGCTTTTCGTTAGCTAATTAACGGAGAATTGGCAATAAGGACGAAAATGCTACCAAATGCAAACTTCGAGGGTAAATTGTTGAGTTTGAAAACTCAAGAACCCAAATGCAACCAAATCCAAACCTTAAAGTTAAACGTATATATTTTTCCAAAAAGCTTGATTAAGTTGTGTCTAAGATGAAGATGTTATAAGGTATGACAATCACCCCCAATAAAATATCTCATGCTTTGAAGATCTACATAATTTTTTTGCTAATTTGTTCATTGTTAAATCACCAATCAACCCAAAAGCTTAAACTGATCGGTAATGGTAAATTTAATTATATCAACCCTTTAACACTCCCCCTCACTTGTGGGCTTGAAAATTTGTGAAAGGCCCAACAAGTGGAAATCAATATTAATTTGAGGGGAAACGACTTTACAGAAGTTCGAACATAGGACCTCTTGCTCTAATACTATGTTAAATCACCAATCAACCCAAAAGCTTAAGCTGATGGGCTATGGTAAATTTAATTATATCAACCCTTTAACACTCCCCCTTAAAAGGATGCTTCAATTTGATACTCAATGCTAGGATGAAAAACTAGAATTCGATGTTCTGTTCTTTACACCGTCTACAACATGCTAAATAAGTTGTTGCACAAAGACATATGAATTACACAAATAAGGAAAGAAAAAATGCAATGATCATAATACAATTGACTACTTAATTACAACTTTCCTTATGAATAAAAAAGGTATAAGGAAAGTTGTATTGACTATTGATTCTTGGCAAAAACTGAGGCCAATGTGTTGTTTAATTAGTGAGGAAATAATTTTGGAATTCAGCATAAATTGTGGAATTGTGGGGTTGTACTTTTCTTCATGAATTGACTATCACATAGCAAGATTTTTGGATTATTTTCTATGATCTTCAGTCTCTCTGATAGTTGTGTTGATTTCATAAATGGTGGAGATATTGTCTTTATCAGCAATATAGTGGAGATTTCAACATTCTTCCTTAAGTTGAAGGGAGTTTCATGGATGCCCAGCTTGCATCTTAAATCTTTGAACGTGGATTTTTGGAGAGGTTTGGTAAAGATATCAGCCAATTGATCTTTAGATGGAACATAACTTGTTGTTAATAGTCCGAGGCACACTTTTTCATGAACAAAATGATAATCCATCTCTATATGTTTTGTTCTAGCATGAAAAACTGGATTTTTGGCCATGTAGAAGGCCCTCATGTTGTCACAAATGAGTTGAGGTGGCTTGAGTAGTTTAACTCCAATATCCTTTAGTATAAATGTAATCCATGTTAAGCCAGTTGTTGTGTTTGCCATGGAGTGGTATTCAGCTTCAGAGCTTCATCTAGCCACTGTAGTTTACTTTTTGGAGCTCCAATAGATGCAATTTGATCCTAAGAAGATGCAACATCCTGAATTGTTTTTCCTAGTGTTAGGGCAACCTCCCCAATCTGCATCACAAAAGACATAAAGATCTAGAGAGCTATTTTTGTAAAAAGATATATCATACCTTAGTGTTCCCTTTAGATATCTTAGGATATGCTTGACCATCTTTAGGTCCTTAAACTTGGGGTCTTGTAGGTGTTGACAAGACTTATTTACAACAAAGGATATGTCTGGTCTAGTGAGAGTTAAATACTGTAGTGATCCCACTATACTCCTATATTGGGTTGCATCAATGCTCTCATTATCATTATTAGTAGAGTTGGTGATGGATGTTGACATCAGTGTACTAAGCTGAGAGGCTTCCAACATTCCTGACTTGTTTAGTATTTCTTTGGCATATTTCTCTTGTGATAGCATGATTTTAGTGGAAATTTGGTGTACTTCCACACTAAGAAAATAGTGCAAGGGACCAAGGTCCGTTAATGCAAATTCTGATTTCAGTTGTCTGATGAGTTCTTCAATATGTTTGGAGCTAGAACCTGTCATGATTATATCATCCACATACACAAGCATAAGAGTAAGTACATTTTCATTTTTATATATAAAGAGTGAAGGATCATAGTGTGAGCAAATAAATCTAATGTGTAGGAGAAAGTGAGATAATCTCTCAAACCAAGCCCTAGGTGCTTGTTTCAAACCATATAGTGATTGATTGAGCTTGCATACGAAGTGTGGTCTTTTTGGATCCAAGAAACCAGGTGGTTTAGACATATAGACTTTTTCCTTGAGAAAACCATGGAGGAACGCATTTTTAACGTCTAGTTGTCTCAAAGGCCCATTGAAAGTTACTGCTAATGCAAGAATAAGTCAGATTGTTGTTAGTTTGATCATAGGGCTGAATTTCTCCTCGTAGTTGATTCCTTTTACTTGGGACTATCCTTGAGCCACTAGTCTTGCCTTGTAATGTTCAATTGTTCCATCCTCCTTCAATTTGGTTTTGAATATCCACTTTGATCCAACTATATTGACATGTGGTGGTGGAGCTACAAGGTTCCAAGTGTTGTTTTTCTTTAAAGCTTGCATTTCTTCCTCCATAGCAACTCTCTAGTGGGAAATTTTTAGAGCAACTTTGTAGTATTTAGGCTCGATCTCTTGTGGTGTTATGAGGGCGTAATGTTGAATATTTTTGTTTCTTGCTCCATATAATTCTTGATGCAAATTTGAGTATAGTAGTGGATTATCCTTGAGTTTTCTTCTTGTGATCATGAAATAAGTGTTTGTGTTCTCCAATGCTCTCTCTTTGGTTGGTTTAGTAATTTGACTGTGAGTTGATGTTCCTACAATAGGAAATGATAGATCAATAAATAGATTATTGCTTATATCAGGAAGCATAAATACCTGATGTTTATCAAATTGGCTGCAGATTTTTGTCAACTTGAGTGTTTATAGCGGTTTGTGAGTCACTTTTTTCATTTGGCAGGTTAATTATTTCTCTTGTTTGATATGGGTGCATTAACTCCTCAAATTGGCTTCAGCTTCATGGTTTGGTTGATGCACTTGTGTGCTGTCATGTATAGATGTTAGGATGTTATTTTCTTGCTAATTTGTTTGAATCTCAACACCTTCCTCTAGGGTGACTTTTTTGCTCCAAGTTTCTTCCTCGTATTAGTGTCCTTTCCATTTGTGACATTGTTCCTTTGTAGGATTACTCCATTCCTCCAATCCTGAAAATTCTGTAACAACAAGAGGTTTTTCTACATATTCAAGATTAGTAGTATTTTGTTTGTCAAAAGGAAAGATGTTTTCATCAAAAACTACATGTCTTGATATATATACCTTATTGGATATAGGATCTAGGCATTGATATCCTTTATGCATAGAACTATATCCAATAAAGACACAAGGATAGGTTCTTTTTTAGAGCTTATTCTTTACATAATTCCTAAAGTATGGAAAACACTTGCAATCAAAAACTCTAGTGCCACTATAATCAGGCTTTCTATTGAAGATTTTAAAAAATAGAGTTTTCATATCAAGAGACTTAGATACCATACGGTTCATCAAGAAAACAACAGTATGAAAAGTATCTACACAATATTTTGGAGGTACTTTAGATTGAAATAAGAGAGATATACTTGTTTATACTATATATCTATGTTTTCTCTCAACCACTCCATTTTGTTGTGGAGTGTGAGGGCAAGAGAGTTAATGAGAGATACTTTTTGTTCAAACAAACTTTTGAGAGGCAAGGATGTGAACTCACCTCCTCCATCACATTGAAAGACTTTTATCTTTCTTTCAAATTGATTTTCCACTAATTGTTGGAATTTGAGGAAACATGATAAGAAATCAGACTTCTTCCTTAATGGATAGATCCAACAGAACTTGGAGAAATCATCAATGAAACTAACATAGTATTTAAAATTTTGACAAGAAACTATAGGAGAATGGCCCCAACGATTGCAATGAATTTTATAAAGAGGAAAGCTACTAATATGATTGTTTTGCTTAAAAGAAAGCCTACAACTTTTGCTCATTTGATAGAAATCACAAATAGTTTTGATCTTATTCCAACTGATAACATTTAAAAGCTGAGAATCACTAATGTGTTTCAAGGCTTGATCATTGAGATGTCTCATGCATTGGTGCCATATGGAGTAGTTTGCTTTATTTGAACCGATTGTTGCAAGGAAGGCTTGATGAGCTTGTTGATTTTGTTCATTTAAAGCATACAATCCTTCTTATTTGTGGCTTTTACCCAAGATTTGCCCCTATTTGTCCTTAATAATAAAACCAGTAGCATCAAAGGTAATTAGACAGTCATCATCCAAGGTAAGTTTGCTAATAGACATTAGTTTTTTCTTTATTTTAGGCACCACAAGGATATTTTCAAGTTTAATCTTAGAGAAATCAATATTAACAAGACATGTACCAGTATGTGTGATATTTAATCATTTCCCATCACTTACATATAATTTATCCATACCTTTGTAAGGTTTAATATGAGTTGCCATACCTGAGTTATCTATTATGTGAGAAGTAGCTCTCAAATTCGTAAAAAGAGTTTGGTCATTAGCATCATTCATGCTTAAGGCAGCAAGTGCCCTTAGTATTTCCTCACCTTGATAAGGATAGTTAAACTTGTTCCAACATTGAAGCACCGAATGATTGATTTTCCTACAAATTTGACATTGTATTTTCTCTTTTTGAATCGAACTTGGGCTGCTGAAGCTTCTTGAATTTGGTTGTGTGGGAGATTTAGAATTCAAATATTGCATTTGATTTTTTCGTACTTCATCTCCTCTTCCTTTATGGCTGAAGTTTCTTCCTCTCCCACGACCCCTTCCTCTTTACCCAAGGAAGGCTTGATTGTCGTCCATAGAGTGTGATTTTGCTTCCTCTTCCTCAACACTTAGTTGTAATTCATGGTTCTTTAATGCTAACACAAACTGGTTGTAAGATGGATAAGGAGCTTTAGATAGCATAGCAATTCTAAAATCCTTATACTGAACTCCCAAGCCTCTTGCAAGATGGAAGACTTTGTTTGTATCATCAAGAAGTTTCTTCATGACTGCAAGTTTGTCACACAACCCCTTGAATCTTTTTAGTTAGTCCTCCATACTCATGCTTCCCTTTCTTAGGCTAACTAATGCTTCATTTAGGTGAATTTCATTCTCCTTGGTCATTCTTAGAAAATGTTCTTCAAGGGATTTCTAGACTTAGTGAGCACTTTCATTTGCTTCCATCATTGATAAGACTTCTTTTGTGATTGTTCCCAAAAGTCATGAGGTCAATAGTTGATGCGAGCTTGTCGAGGGCTCGTCAAATTAAAATTTATAAATCGATCATAAGCTACTTGTAGCATTGAGTGGGCCGGGTCGATCTCAGGGAACGAATATTAATTTCTCAAGTTAAATTTGCAAAAGAGAAAGCAATTAAAAAGGGGGGTTTTGTATTTTTATAAATAAAATAAAACATAAACAATAAAGATAGAGATAGATCAAATCTTACCAAAATCCAATCCAAATGTACGGTTCTACTCAATTGCAAAAATTGATCATAGGCATTCAAAATATTTAAACTTAACCATGCAAGTACTTGGTCAACTTATTAGGAAACCCCAAAAAGTGCAAATTCCCTAAATTCATGAACTCTAACGAACGTCAAGTTAAAGCTAATTACCTAAACAATTTTGATGAAACCGCTCCAAATTATTTAGATAAAGGCATTACGAACCTTGGAACGACCAAGACAACTAATCAGGTAAAACAACTTTCACCTAATTAAGAAGTTTCTTTAATTCCTAGAATTAAACATGCAAGCCATGCAATATGGAAACCCACAAAACATACACATGTGATAATCCTAATGCTACATATTCATTCAACATGACAATTACGGATCATGATCATGATTAGCAATAAAATATGTAGAGTGATTAAGGCGTCAATTTAATCAAAATACATACTTATAAAATTAACTCGGGAATTAAAGAATACTTGCAATTGAAAGAAAACTAAGTTAAAGTTCAAGCCTCACAATCTTGCAACTGATTACAACCGACCTCTGAACTGGAATCGCAGAGTTTAGCCGAGCATCGTGATAAAATTTGATACCATTATTGTCTAAGGAGAAAAGAGAAAATGAGTCTAAAAGCTCTCTAAAAATGTCTAGGCCAAGAGGCCAAAAAAGGATCCCCCTTGCTGTCCATAAGAAGGCTTAAATAGCCTTCAAGTAGACAACTTACATAAGTAAGAAACCCTAAATTCTAGAAAGATATTTTCCCAAAACAATTAGGGAATAATATTTAAAATAAAATAAAATAAAGTAAATAATGTTCTCTCTTGTAAAATGCTGGAAAATACATCTAAAACTCAAAAATCCTTCCCTAAATTCTCAAAACAAACATAGAATGTTGCAAATAAGGAAAGTTTCTGGATTGCGCAGTCTTCATTATTTTGCCCATAACTTCTTCTCCAAACCTTGGATCAACGTGATCTTTATATGGTTGGAAAGATAATTCCGAGATCTTTAAAATGATATCTTATTTTTATATATTCCCAAACGTGAGAAGAAAGATAATGGGAACGGAAGTTGGCACAAAATATTCTCGGGTACATCAGTTTTCCAGCAGGAGCAGTAATCACTCAAAATGCCATTACTTTCATAATACTTATTGGAATTCAATGAGTATTATACCGTTGGAAATATAATTCAATAAGCTTCGATTTGATACCAAATTTGAATATATTTTCATCTCGAAATATCATGATATGATCGGTCAAATTTGGTATAGAAATTCAGTTGCTCGAATCACCTCCAATTTGGTCCGAATTAATTCCGAAATGGTGCAAACTCTTCAAACACGTGAATTGCTTGAATCCCTAAAAAATAATAATAAAACACATAAGATCCTTCTAATTAACAAGAAATAAGTATAATTAAATAGGATTTTAGAGGTCCTATCAATAGTCCATCATTGTTCTCCCATATGTTGTATCGAGAATTGACAGTCACCTTTCCCTCTTTGTCTGTGACTTCTTGGTCTAGAGCACTACCTTCAAATAAATGATGTTCAATCCCCATGCTTTTGATGAGTGGTACAATCTGTGATTTCAAGAGCAAGTAGTTTATGGAATTCAACTGGATGGAAATTAGACTAGAGCATTGGTGGAAATTTTGGATAGTTAGAAAGGTTTCAACCTTTACCATGAGTATTGTGTGAGAGTTTTGTGGAAATTGATTCTCTTTGTGTAGTAGCTCTGATACCATTAAAGGTTACTTCAATATGATACTCAATGCTAGGATGAAAAACCAGAATTCAATGTTCTGTTCTTTACACCGTCTACAACATGGTAAATAAGTAGTTGCACAAAGACATATGAATTACACAAATACGAAAAGAATAAATGAAAGAAAAAATGCAACGGTCATAATACAATTGACCACTTAATTATAACTTTCCTTATGACTAAAAAAAGTATAAGGAAAGTTGTATTGACTATCGATTCTTGGCAAAAACTGAGACCAATGTGATGTCTAATTAATGAGGAAATAATTTTGGAATTCAGCATAAATTGTGGAATTGTGGGACTGTACTTTGCTTCATGAATTGACTATCACATAGTAGGATTTTTGGATTATTTGCTATGATCTCCAGTCTCTGTGATGGTTGTGTTGATTTCATAAATGGTGGAGATATTATCTTTATCAGCAACATCAATGGAGATTTCAACATTCATGACCATTTAAAGTTCTAATTCTCACCCCCAACAAAAATTACTACCAAATATATTTATTTTTGTCCATATATTACTATAAATACATGTCATATAACATTTACTTACAAATGAAAACTGAAGTTGTTAAGGACAACAAATCCTCCACATATCTCGATAATAGTATGATATAATCCACTTTGAGTAGAAGTCCTTATGGTTTTACTTTTGGTTTCAAACAAAAAGCTTCATACTAATGGAGATAATTGTCCGAGAGTTTACTTTTATCAAGGCCCAGAGCAAAGCCATGTATAGCATAACCTCCACCCCTCGAATAAAGATATAGTATTCCTATCAATCTACTCGACCTGATAATGGTATGATATTGTTCACTTTGGGTATAATTCCCTCATGACTTTTTTTTAGTTTCACCCAAAAGGCTTCATACTAATGGAGATAACTGTATTAGCTTTATGAGCTCACCCAAAGGCTTCCTCACTTATATACCATGGATCTCTCTATTAGGTTTATGAGCTTCAATTGTACCATATGTTTTGAACTATCTATAGCTTAGAGCTCGAAAAGATGATTCCAACGCATTTTGAATCGCTTAAATCGAACATCAAACAAAAAAGTTTTGACCAAAAGAAGATTGAGAAGAAAACTCCTATTTGGGTGATGTCGTGGATGAGTAGAATTGCGACATGTGTGGCCTCCTTTTATGACCATTGCAACAATATTTTTAATTTTTTTATTATTCTTTTACTATTTTTCTCCCAAATTTTCTCCACCTTTGATCTATTTAAATCTCTTTTTCCCTCTCTTTCATAATCTCTCCTCATCCAAACTTATTGAAAGTTTTTCCACAATACTCCATTGCTAGCCATTCTTCAAAGATTCATTTTTATTAAAATCATTTTGGGAGAGATTATCTTTTTGTGAGGATTAGTTAATATTTTGAGTGCTTCAAATTTGTGTATCTACTTTTGTGAGAGTTTTTTTTTTTTTTTGGTGGAATTTTAATTTCATCTTTTTATTGGAATTTGTAATAAAGTATAGGTGCACATTGGGATTGAATGAGTGGTTTAATCCTAAACTTGAAAAAAGATTTGTAGTGGTTTAAGCCTGAACCCAAAAAAGGACTTTGTAGTGGTTTGATCCTGAACCTGTTAAAAGGATCGATATAGGTTGAATCCTGAACCTAGAAAAAGGATCGCTGGGGGTTGACTCTTTAATCCTTAAAAAGAGTGGTCAATCGGTTTGGTTCTCATCTGCAAGAGGATTGTTTTAGTAAAATACCCAAGAAGGTATCATGGGGAGTGACGTTGAAATTTCTAAACCATTATAAAATTTATACCAGTGTCATCTCTTCCTTTTTCTTTTAATTTTTTGCTTCTTAATTTTTGCATTTTATTTCTCTTGAATTAAGTTCTTTCTTAGATTGCATGACAAGATTGTCTTGATTCATTTTTGTGCTAAATCAATTTATTTACTAAATTGAATTGTTTGATTGTGTGCCTATTTTGCCAAATTATCTTCGTTAAAATTAGACCTAGATTAGAAATAAGATGTTCTTTAAAGTGCATATTTAGTTGCAAATTTTAGATTAATTAGAATCAATTAAAAATTAAATTTGGTATTATAGGGTGCTTATTTGATTAACTTGAATTAAATTGTTATGGTTTAAATTCAGATCAGCGTATATGGTTAAAAAGTTTGATCGAAGTTGGGATTCTTTGTACTTTCTTGGATTTTTTTTCAATTACTACTTAATAAGTCAAATTCAAATTAAAAGTTTTAGTGTGGTATCTGTAAGGACCCTACTTATTCTACTAGACTTCCTAAGGACGATACTACATGCATACTACTAAAAGTTAGAAATCTTTAATGAAACACAAAACTTTAAAGCATTTATTTAAAACCATAAAAAAATCCTTTACCTTCGGGATCCCTTGTAAAAACTAAAAACATGAGGACAACCAAAAACATTTAAAATCTGAAATAGTTTGTAGCATTAGACAGTTAAAAAGGTCATAAATAAATAAATGAATGACATGCTAGCCTAAAGAAGAATTGCGGAATAAAAACTTCTCCAAAGTCACCCATGACTTCTGCAACAACTGCCCTGTCATTCGCCTAGAATGCCCTTGTTTCTACCTGAAAAGAATAGTTTTGAAAAGGGTGAGTATTTTTCAATACCCAGTAAGTGACCTTACTACCAGGTCAGGATATGCATACACACACATAATGAGTTTTCGAAAACCTTTTTCTTTTCTTTCTTTCCTTTGGTGGGACCTAACTTCCTTTCATAGTGTAAGCATTTACTTAAAAATTCCCTTCGGCTTTTAATGTGGATAATTACCCAACCTAACCTTACCTTTCACATAGCCTCATAAATTCCTTTTCATATAGCCCTAAGGCTCCTTTTCATATAACCTTTTCAGGTTCCTTTTCATATAGATGTACATCAATAGTGTTAGGGGGTAATTACCACAGCCTTCGAAATAAATTTTAATATGAAAACATAGTGTATGCATGAGGTCCCAAAGCATTTTAACTTTTAAATTTCATGATGCAACATGCAACAAAGTTCTCATATCATCATACATCATGAATCATACATGTAAAAATCTATTTTCACACAAACAAGACATTTACCAATTCATCAAACATCATGAATAACACATTGATAAAACTTTTATCTTGAAGGTGAAATTTCTTTTCAGTTAAGTTCCTGATTTGCATTTAAGCATACTGGCATAAAGTCCCTTACCTTGGTCAGTCTCAAGAATCCAAGTACTCAATTTACTCACCAAAAGTTCCTTCCTTGAGTCTCAGCCAACCAATTTAGAGCCTAGATCGAATCATCCTAAGGTTAGGAAAATTTCTAAAATTCATAAATTATCCTAAAATTCTTTTCCCCAAAATAAGTTCCAAGAATTTATAACTACTTCCTTAATCCAATCTTAAAGTTCTCAAATTAAATTTGGCTTAGTATCGAAATTACCCAGGTCAGAGCACGATCGAAAACGGTGACCGGAAGGCGGCGGCGCGTGGGCGGCGGTGGCGGCGAGTCGGGGAAGCGGCGGAGGTTGGGGCGGTTCGGCGCTCGGCGTTCAGCGTACAGGGGCAGCAGATCTGGGCTTCGCGCGGTGGCTAGCAACAGATCTGGTTGGAGGCCCGGCGGTTCGACGGCGGCCGGCGGTTGCGGATCTGAAGGCCGGCGTTCAGGCGAGCAGTTCGTGGGTCTTGGCGTGCGGCGGCGTCCGTCTGACGTGCGAGCAACGGTGCTCGGCGATCGGTTGGCGAGGCGAGACGATCGGAAACGCCACGGGCTGCGAATCTGGGTTCGGCGAGCGGCGGTTCTTGTAGCGGCGGCCGGAGATGAGCGATCGGCGACGAAGAGCTTGTAGAAAAAATCCTTTAGCTTCAATAGTGGTTCTTGAAACTCAAAGGAAGAAGGAAGAAGATGAAGATGATGGCTTGGTGGCTTGGAGGCTTGAAAAAAAAACTTGGCTGACCTAGGGCTTCGTGCAGAATAAAATATTAGGGATAGATAATTGTGGGCTTGGCTTCTTTGGGCTTGGCTTGGCTAAAAGTCCTTTAATCTACAAGAATGCCCCCAACTTTAATAAAATCCTATTTTCCTTAAATCTTCCCAAATTACTCTCAATTCTCCAATTTCATAATTCAAGACTTCAATTTAAAACCAAATGCACAAATTAAACATCAAATTGGGCTTATACTTAAATTAAATTCAAAAGCCTTAGTTAGTACTTGAAAGTTTCCGGTTGTTACAGTATCTATGATTAACTAGATTACTTTATGGTAGGTTCAAATTATTTAAGAAACATTTGATATATATATATATATATAATATGCTCTAAAGATGAAGGAACATGTGGTAATTAGTATCCATCACATTTCTATTTCACATACATTTATTGTGTTCAAATCGAATAGTCAAATAATTAGAAATATTTTCAGCAACTCAGGCTACATTGAGCGCAAACAATTTAAACTTGCTTATAAAAATGGTGACCTATTAAAATCACCTATTCATCGTCACTTCTTAAATTTTTTATATCTAATTTTTAATTAAAAATATCTGTTCTAAATTTATATGGTTTTATCAAAATATCGCTCTCACATCTTCACTTAACTTTTATATTATTTTTAATTCAAAATATATAAGTTCTAAACTTAAATGGATTTTTTTGTTCAACTGTTGTTGGGCTATTGCTATCAGGCTTTTGGGTGGAAGAAAATCAATGAAATATTCAAAGTAAATTACTTCACAAGTCCATATTATTATTTTAGTCCAATAGCCCATTAATAATATATTTAGTTTTCTCTGCATCTAAAATTACATTACTCAAAATAATAATATCAACCACATTACTATGGAGAAAGAAAAATAGATAACATTGCCCACATGAGCATAGCTCAATTGGCATAAAGTTGTATGCAACCTCGATTAAGAGGTTAGAGATTCAAATCTCACACCCTACATATTGTCAAAAAAAAAAAATAATATTGTCAACTTGAGCATGGTGGCAAGTTCAGCAACAATGGCCCAACAACAACCTAAAAACAAAAGAGAAAATAATTATTAAGACATGCTCTTGTATGGTTTATTTTTAATGTTTATATTTAGAACATACTCACCACATGCGTACTGGTACCGTATTGGAGTAAGCATTCATCTGCTTCTCCAATCAAACCCTTTTCTCCAATCAATGTAGGAGTTTTCTGCGGTGGATTACAAAAAAAAATCTCAATTAACTACCAATTAATTAAGTGAATAACTTTAAAGTAGGGAGAACATTTGCACCAATAAAAAACAGTAAACATTTCTGGATAAAATCTTTGTTATTGAGTTTTTTCACTTCTTTGCAGCTAGAATTCTATAGAAGAAATTTGGGTTTTCGTCACCCTCCTTCAACCATTTAAACTTGCATCTCTGATTCCAAGCAAGCCTCTGCCACCATTAGATCTTGGATTTGTTCTCTAAGAGTCCAAGAGAAAAATCAAGCTAACCAGAGAATTAAAACACAGAGGAGAAGAGTTTTTGATAATTTCTACACTGCCTTTATTCACCTTAACAATCTCAATTTGCAGTTCAATCGAAAGCAGTTGAAGGGAGAAAAGAGAATCAAGGGTGTGGCGTGAGAAAATACAGAATACTACTCTTGAAATTTGAACAAAATTTTGAATTATTCAATTGAAATAATTCAACCATAAGATAATAATTGGTCAAGAAAATTACATTAAGAAAATGATATAGTATTTAACATTGTGAAAATATTTCTGGATAGTAACATTGGATTGGAATACAAATTGTTGGAAGTTGACTGATATGCTTGTATACATATACATATGATCTATTTAGTAGAAAAATGTGATATTTAATGTATTTTCTTTTGTGTCTTACCCGGGTGGTACATCATTTTTCATTTCACCAATCAAATGCTTCCGAAATCTAACTAACGTAAGAAAACATTACAAAATCTGCACAAATTTAAAATTATGGAAGAAGATTAGTCAATTAAACATACTAGTAGAAAATCAAGAGGGAGATATTAACAAAATAATTAAAAAGTAAGAATAAGGAATTACCTGGAAAACTGCAAAGCTCAAGAGATGCATTTGGAATGGGATGAGGAAGATCTCCCCTTCCTCCTATTTATAATTGATATAACAAAAAGAAAAATAAAAGAAAGAAAACTGCAATATTAATTTTGCACCTAACTATTTGTTTTTTCATCCCCACCCATAATTATTGAACTAAAAAATACTTTTCATTTTTTCAAGGTCACACCTAACTAATTAAATGGAGTAATTTCAAAAAAAAAAAAATCAATTATGGGAGTAAATGTTGTTTGGTGGATAGCTACGACTGGAAAGATGTTTTGTTTATGGAGAGAAGAGTTTTTACTAAAATGGAAAGATATGATTCTGGGCAACAAGATTTTGTATAAAAATTTCAAACAGTAGTAAAAAATTTTAAGGCCCCATCGTTAATGTTTCTGAGAAAATTTATGACACGTATTTCATTGTGTTTGGGTAGGAAAGAGGAATTAACTATGGCATGGAAGATATGATTTTTGTAAGCGAAAATTAGAGATGTCCATTTTCTATATATGTATATATATACAAAAACGTGTATGTTTGAATCACTTTTTTTATTATGAATTGTAATCTTTAAATTTAAGGTTTTGTTAATTTGATATGTTTGAAACATTTTAAACTCAGTATAGATAATTAAACAACTTAATATGAAATATTATTTTGTTCCATTTAAGAGGTTTAAGAATTTTTTTATGAGGAATTAACCATTTAAATGAGAACTCATAGTTGAGAATTAACTATTTAATTGAACATTTTCTTAAAAAATTATTTAATTAATTTTTTCTACAAAAATTAAATGGGGAATAGTTCCCCGCAGAAAACCCGACCCACGCAAATTTCCCGCAAGGAATCACCGCCCCAACCCTTGTGAAATTAAATGTGAAATTTTGGGGGATGGAGAATGAAATAAGGGGTGGGGATGGAGGTGGGGCCCACCTCGCCCCGTGGACATCTCTAGCCAAAACTTATGACAGCTTCTTAATTAAAAAAAAAAAAGTTAAAATATCATTTTAGTTTTTGTTCTTTGAGTTTCATTTCATTTTAGTCCTTATACTTTCAATAAATCTTAAAATTAATCTTTACTATTAGTTTGAAGTTAATTTTTTTTATTTAAATTAATTAAATAGTAATAATAATTTTCATGCAAGAAAAGACATAATGTGAACATATTGCTAAAATTTATAGAAAGAATACTAATAGAGACTAATTTTTTTTAGAAAAGTTTATCATAAACTAACATAGAACCAATTTTAAGCTTTATTGAAAATACATGTATTAAAATTAAACATTTGAAATTATATGGACTAAAATAAAATGAAACACAACGTACAAGGACTAAAATGATATTTTAACCAAATAATAATAAGAATAATGAAAACCCTTTTTAACAGCTTTCAGCTCATATCACAGTGTATGTAGTTGACAGAAAGTTATATAAATTACTGTAGTTTCATAAAGTGATTTTAAAAAATAGTTTTTTTCTTAAAGTGCAACCTGACAGATGTACTGTTCGTGAAGAATTTAAAAGCTAAGCTACCAATCTATTTACCATTAAACTATAATCAATATGTATGAGAAAAATATCTCCACCTCACCCTACGGTTTTATTAAGTAGGAGTTGATAAGGAATTGAAAAGTTATACAAACAAAACATTTAGGTCCGTTTGATAACCATTTGATTTTTGATTTTTGATTTTTAAAAATTAAACTTGTTTTCTCCCAATTTATCTATAATGATTTTCATCTCCATTAAGGAAGCATTTGAATTCTTAGTCAAATTCTAAAAACAAAAATAAGTTTTTGAAAACTATTTTTTTTAGTTTTCAAAACATGGTTTGGTTTTTGAAAATATAGGTAAAAAGTAGATGACAAAACAAGTAAAACCATATGGGGGAATAGTATTTATAGGCTTAATTTTTAAAAACCAAATGGTTATCAAATGGGGCCTTAGAGATCAAGGTTTAGAAGATATTATCTGGCATCTATATATATCTTTTGATGCATAAATATTAGAATATAAATATGTACTTTTATAACAAAGAAGTAAAATTTTTTATTTAAAAAAATAGCATAATTCAAATTCAAATCAAATTTAAATAATATAAAGCATAAGGATAAAAGTCAAATTTATATTATATATGAAAAAACGAATGTTCTAAAGTTTAAAAGTCAGCAGTTCTCTCTCTCCTCTTTTTTCCCCTCATTTCTTTTTTTTTTTCTCCTTTTTTTTCTCTTCTATAATGAGGATAAAAACTAGTTTAAATTATTAAAAATACCCCTCCTATGCAATTATACCCTCAAAATTTGAAAAGATTCATTTTAACCCTTGAAGTTTGAAGCTTGTTGCAAAACGACCCTTCAAGGCTTTTGTTTCGTTAAATTCATGGATGGAAAATGATGTGTTTGCATCTGTATATGTTGAAAAAAAAACAAACACATCACTTTTCGTCCATAAATTTAATGAAAGAAGTCCTTCAAGGGTCGTTTTGAAACAAACTTCAAGAGTTAAATGGGAGTATACTTGAAATGGGTTGATATTTTAGGGGTATTTTTAATAATTTAACCTAAAAAATCTCTCTTCTCCTCTCATTTATCTCTCTTCTTCAAAAACAAGGTCCATAGCAAGGGTCCTACATGAAAACTGAAAAAAGTGGAGTTAGCAAATGAATGCTATTAAATTTAAAACTTCATTTATTAATGTGTTGGTATACAGGGAACATCATCTTTATTTCTTCAGTTGTCCTTATTGTCCTATGTTATGCTTGTTTGGTAGCTTAATTTACTTCTCTTCTTATACCCTTGTTTTATGTGATTACTTTTCTTAATTTGATTTATAATTTAGTTTAGTAAGTTGGTTTACTTACTCTTAGTGGTTGATTGATATAAATACAACATGCATCATTTTCTTAACTCCATTAGGTTGAGTTTCCCACGTTTATTGCTCTTGTGAGCTCTACCATGCTTAACATAGAAAATCGATATAATTTGGTGTAAGAGCTGCAATAAAGGCTAATACTTGTTTTTGAGAAGCAAGTTGGTTATGATTGTTCTACCAAGTTTACACTTAATTGACTCTTCATTTGTGCCAAACTCAACGACACAACTACGAAAAATTTCAACTACTACAGAAATATGGATACTACTTTCATTTATTGTCTATCATGTCGACATCTTTTTAAAATGATGTGGAGTCCACTAGCATTAAAAACTATTTATAAAGGCAAATTCATAATGTGAAGAAAAGGAGTATGGTACTCTCGTAGTACTAGAGATTTTCTCCTTAATGATTAAGTGATTTTAACTTCGACTGGAAGGGTTTGAATTCTACCATGTTGTTGAACTCGAAGAAAAAAAAAACTCTTTATTTGTAGTCAAATTGTGCAGGTTAGATATTTCACATCTCTTCAAAAATAAAAAGAAAAAGGTTAAGCCTTTTTCCATCTTCCAATATGCAAGGGGCTGTTTGGGGCATAAGTTATAATAACTTGTGGAGTACTCTGCATCCCAAACACAGACTATTATAACCTCAGACTAAACAACTCTACATTTTAAACAATATTACATAATTCCACAAACTATTATAAACTATGTTATTATAACCCACTTAGTACCCCAAACAACTCCTAAGTTTCAATTTTCAAGTCTAAGATTTGCAAGTCGTCTTGTTCCTTTTCCTTGGAATTTTGGTCCAACTTCGACCTCTATCAAGCTCCTACGATAAATCACACGTGAAGATTGAAAACAAATAGAAGTCATTTGAGAAAAATGTTGAGTTTGTGGAGCTGAATTAAAGCTTGTGTGTTTTGAAACTCAGAGATCGAGTCTATTATTTGTGGGGAATTGGGTAGGGCTTTTCAATTAGGACCAAGAATTACAATATTAATGTCAATATTGATATCAGATTCCAATTTTACGAATAAATCGATGAATGTATTGATATCGACTGATTTTTCGATAAATCAAAAAATTTATAAAAATTATTTAAATTAATATTTAAGTTGTTTTTACTTCCCAATTAAGTTATAGATTTTGTTATTAGTATTTATATTCATATTGAGATTAATATATGATTTTTTTTAATGTTTTATTTGTATTTATAAAAGATACAGAGATATCCATTAATCCTCAATATCAATATCAAACACTCCGATTGAGGGATATATTGACATATCGACGGATATTTTAATCCTTGATTATAACCTAAGAAATTTTTATTTCACAGGATAAAGTAGATCACATTTAAATAAATAAAAAGATATAAGAAAGTGACAAGGATTGACACTATAGATTTATATTAGTCCACCCCAAACTTGGGACTACATCCAATCTTCTACAACTACAGGTTCTACTAGAATATTGTAAAGGTTACAATAATGGAGCTCTCAAACGCTTCAGAGTGATTCTCAATATTTCTCACTATAATGAAAAACTCACTATCACTCTTCAAAGCTCTCTCTGGGTACCACAACAATGACTATCTAAACTCTCTTTTGCGTATCTCACTCTTTCTCTTAGTCGTCATAGTTTTCTCTCTATCATTTTTCTTCTCATTATAAATGAGCTAAAATATAAGGACATATATATAGTATTAGACAAACATGGGGATCCATCTCAAAACCAATTAGCAATAAGAGGAGTAACTCATGCATCTTATTAAGAATGTGAAGTCTCCCAATCTTTCCAATGTGGGATCCTCAATATGCCCCCTCAAGATGGTGCTTCTTTGGGTTCACCATTCTTGGATTGGATCCCAATTTTAATTTTTGGACTGAATATCCATTTGGGTTTTATGGGCTCTGATACCATGAACAAGAAAACAGAGATCAAGGAGAGTTTGAGAATAAAGCTGAATGATGTTTTGTTCAAGATGATCTCAGAAGATACAATGGTATTGACTAAATACAGTTCGAGTGAAAAATAAACAAGGAAAGGAAATTTGTACAAGGAAGGTGCACAAAATCAGTGAGTAATTAGATTGATTTTGGTTTTTCCAAAATGAATGAAAGGACTCGACAGTCTTGGTCAATTACTCTTAATTAGGGCCAAGATAGAGGAGACATTGAGTTGTCTCCATTTTAGCTACTGTTGTATGCAAAGTTGCTGCCAACTAGTCCTTGCTGTCATGATAATTGACTAAATCAATAAGAATTAATAGGTGTTGTCTTTGGCTTTAGTTGGGCTTTGGCATATTGGATTTCTGTCTTCTTTTACATTCGTTCTCAGACTGAGGGTAGGGTTGGCCCGAACACCAAGTTTGCATGTTAATTCACGATGTATTTCCTTTGATAGAGGCTTGGTTAGGATATCTGTGAGTTGCTTATATGATGGTACGTAGCGTGTCACCAATGAGCTAAGAGCAACCTTTTCTCTGATGAAATGATAGTCTAGTACAATATGTTTTGTTCGAGCATGAAAGACTGGATTGATGGACATTTGTAGTGCACTCATATTGTCGCAAAAGAGTTCTGGTGCTTTGTGAAGAGGTACTCCTATGTCTCGAAGCAGATATGTTATCCAAGTGACTCTTGCAGTTGTATTAGCCATGGCTCTATATTCTGCTTCAGTGCTTGAGTGAGAGATAATTGGTTGCTTTTTGGATGACCACGAGATTATGTTGGATCCAAGGAACACACAGAAGCCAGTGGTGCTTCTACGTGTGATAGGACAACCACTCCAATCTGCATCACAGAAAGCGTAAAGGTTTAGTGAACTAATTTTAAGAAATGTGATGCCATGATTCAATGTATGTTTAAGATACCGAAGAATGCGTTTCACTTCCCTTAAATTTTGCATCCTGGGCTTCTGCATGTGTTGACAGAGTATGCAATATCTAGTCTTGTTAAAGTGAGGTATTGAAGCGACCCTACTATACTCCTGTATTGTGTAGGATTCACGCTTTCTTCATCCTTAAGGTTTTTGTTGTAACTTGTTGCCATGGGAGTAGTTATGGATGAGGCTTCTAACATTTTTTCCCTTTTAAGAATGTCTCTTGTATACTTGGTTTGAGCAATGTGGTAGCCATTCGGAATATTTTGTACTTCAATGCTGAAGAAGTAGTGTAGAGCACCTAGATCTTTTAGGGAAAATTCAGTACCAAGACTTATAACTAAATTTGCAATAAAGTAAGTGTTGTTCCCCGTAAGTATAATATCATTTACATATACAAGCATAAGGTTTAAAGTTGTGCTTTGTCTATGGATGAAGAGAGAAATATCTGCCTTACTGCATACAAACCCCATATGTAGAAGGTAAGAGGAGAGTTTATCAAACCATGCTCGAGGTGCTTATTTGAGACCATAGAGTGGCTTTTTCAACTTGCAAACATAGTAAGGGAAGTTAGAATGAGCAAATCCAAGGGGTTGAGTCATATATACACCTTCCTTGAGTTGGC
Organism: Trichosanthes truncata; assembly: GCA_033996785.1. Lineage (NCBI taxonomy): Eukaryota > Viridiplantae > Streptophyta > Magnoliopsida > Cucurbitales > Cucurbitaceae > Trichosanthes > Trichosanthes truncata. The sequence goes on along the minus strand of JAWPNB010000004.1, from coordinate 35,006,524 downwards.
CAGGGTCAGTTATAGGACACTTCAATAGCAAGGACAGGCGAATGGTTGTAGGTTTGATGATTGGATTAAAGGTTTCACCGTAGTCAATTCCCTCAACTTGAGAGTAACCCTGAGCAACTAATCTTGCCTTGTATCTGTCGAGTGCTCCATCTTTCTTGAATTTTATCTTGAATATCCATTTTGAGCCTACAATGTTTGTTTTAAGTGGTCTAGGAACGAGTTCCCATGTTTTGTTGTCAATGAGAGCTTGAAGTTCTTCTTCCATTGCCTGTTTCCACACTGGTTTCTTCATAGCAGTACGCCAATTTGTAGGCTCAAGTTCAATTTTGTCTGTAAACCGAGAATCACTCCCACTTTTTGTGGCTAGGAATGTGTGCGTTTGTTGTTTTGTAATTTGTCTAACTTTAAGTCTTGTAATCATTGGATGTGAGGATTGTATCCCTATGGTGGGCACATTTGTTCTTAGGCCTAGGATTGTATCATTGGATGAGAGGAGTAACCCATGTATCTCAAAACCAATTGGCAATGAGAGGAGTAACCCATGCATCTTATTAAAAATGTGAAGTCTTCCAATCTTTCCAATGTGGGATCCTCAATATATAGAGACCACAAAAAATCGTCTAGTGGCCTAGGGTATACATAAGAAAAATCGTGTTTGCACCATGACTCTATTATGAAGTGTCGTGGTGCTTCGAACTTAAATCTTCGCTTCCGGATTAGCGTCATGGTGCTCTAAAGTAGCGTTACAGCGCTGTGGGCGGGTGCCCAGGCACCAAAGTATAAGTCATCTCGGTCACATGGCTCAGGCTTTTTTTATAGCACTCTCTTTGCTCCATTTCTCCATTTATTTCAATCTAGGCTTCAAAACATCCTTCAACGAGTCTTCTTGATGATTTGGGCTTTACAAAACCCTACATTATTACGTGAAATTGGCATGCAACAAAGAAAAACAAATTAAGTGCACCCCATGGTGCGAACAAATACAACACATACAGTGTTGCCAACATCAATGCAATGAAGATTTATAAACTCTAAGTTTTCAAATCTAATGTTCAAGTCATGCTTAAAAGACTTATCCAAGTTTTGAAGAAAACAGTATGATGTATAATTTTTTCACTAACAGAAAGTTTGTAACGCCCGAGGTTAGGAGGGATACATGAATGAACCGAGACCACATTCGAATGAGAGGGGTCTTGAGGCTATGCAAGACATGGTTAAGAAAGGCTTAAAAAAATTGATAGCTACTACCTATACCAACAAGGTGCACCTTCCTTTTCGGTGGCTCAATCATAGGAACTCTAAAGTTAAGCTTGCTTGGCTTGGAGCAATCCTATGTTGGATGACCTCCTAGGAATTTTCGTAGGAAGCATGTGAGTGAGGACAAAGCATGCTAAAAGGACCCGTGTTGGTTTGTGGGTACAATCTTCACTCTCGCAAGTAACTCAAGATAAGTAAGTAGCGTGGTCAGGCCACGGGGGATGCAAAGTAATGTCGGGCCCCGTTAGGTGCCAAATCCTGGGCCTGTGGGGCGTTACAGATGGTATCAGAGAGGAACCTCTCCCAGTAAGATATGGTTCGAGAACGAACCAAGGCAGAAGCTGGTGGCCATGTAACGCCCGAGGTTATTAGGGGTACATGAATGTACCGAGACCACATTCGAATGAGAGGGATCCTGAGGCTATGCAATGCATGGTTAAGAAAGGCTTAAAAAATTTGATAGCTACTACCTATACCAACAAGGTGCACCTTCCTTTTCGGTGGCTCAATCATAGGAACTCCAAAGTTAAGCGTGCTTGGCTTGGAGCAATCCTATATTGGGTGACCTTCTAGGAATTTTCGTAGGAAGCATGTGAGTGAGGACAAAGCATGCTGAAATGACCCGTGTTGGTTTGTGCGGACAGTCTTCACTCTCGCAAGTAACTCAAGATAAGTAGGTAGTGTGGTCAGGCCACGGGGGATGCAGGGTAGGGTAATGTCGGGGCCCCGTTAGGTGCCAAATTCGGATTCCAAATCCTGGGCCTGTAGGAGCGTTACAGATGGTATCAGAGAGGAACCTCTCCCAGTAAGATGTGGTTCGGGGACGAACCAAGGCAAAAGCTGGTGGGCATGTAACGCCCGAGGTTAGGAGGGGTACATGAATGAACCGAGACCACATTCAAATGAGAGGGATCCTGAGGCTATGCAATGCATGGTTAAGAAAGGCTTAAAAAAATTGATAGCTACTACCTATACCAACAATGTGCACCTTCCTTTTCAGTGGCTCAATCATAAGAACTCCAAAGTTAAGCGTGCTTGGCTTGGAGCAATCCGATGTTGGGTGACCTTCTAGGAATTTTCGTAGGAAGCATGTGAGTGAGGATAAAGCATGCTGAAAGGACCCGTGTTAGTTTGTGGGGACAGTCTTCACTCTCGCAAGTAACTCAAGATAAGTAGGTAGCGTGGTCAGGCCACGGGGGATGCAGGGTAATGTCGGGGCCCCATTAGGTGCCAAATCCGGATTCCAAATCGTGGGCCTGGGGAGTTACAAAGTTACATATATATGAGAATTGAGAAACCATCTTCAAAGGCAAGAGAAGGAAAGCACATCATGATGGTATTTAATATGCACACCAATAAGGAAAAAGATAACTAACAGCACAAAAAACTGATTACAGAAAAGATAATGAAAAAGAATATTGCAGCTAAAAGGCAGATATGGAAATTGGAGTTGTCACCATTAATTATATTTATTTTGTTGTGTGTTAAAGGACAACAAACCCTCCACATATCTTCACAACGGTACGATATTATCTACTTTGGACTTAAAGTCCTCATTATTTTACTTTTGGTTTCATTCAAAATGTCTCACACCAATGAAGATAATTGTCCTCACTTCTATACTCCTAACAATCCACTCCTCAAACAAAGAACCAAACTTGAGCCTCTACTCCAGTGGTCATTCATCCGTCCACTCCCAACTAGCAATAAAAAGCTAAGCTTGCTCTAATCCAAGGCTAGCTATAAATAGAGTGTTGTTACATTTTAATGTTTAATATTAATTATTATAGAATTTTTAACATTTGAATGAGATGGTAAATTTGAGATGTTTTTGTTTTATCAAATTAAGTGTAAAACGTATATATTTTTGTTAATTGAGGAGGTGTTAAAACTTGTCTCATAAATTCACTAGATCTAAAAATCCTATAAGTATCTGTACCTCTCTCACAAACACTCTATACACACAACATGATATGATACAAAATGATATAATACCAAAGATGCTCTGATATCAAATGATATAAAAACCCTAGTAATTCAAATTAAAAACCCTTTGGTTATGTGAACACCTAGTTATCAAATACTAAAACCCTCAAATTCATTCGATTTCAACCTTAAGGTTTAGGTTTGATGTGGATTGCCTTAAGATAAAGGCTCTAAAGACAAAGAACAAATTCCTTGGCCCAAAAGTCGAACACTCTACAAGATAGGATGATCAATCCTACTTCAATGCTCTGGCATGCAACTCAAACACATTAATTGCAAAATTCAAGGAACTTTCTCGGCTAAGCTTGAAAGAAAAAGCACCAAGGCTAAAACTCAATTGATTGTTATCTCCCCTATACAACCTAATCATCCAGTTTTAGATAGCCTCCCAAAATCCTAAGGGGCGTTTGACCCATGGTTTTAGGTTTAGATGGTTTTGGATTGCAAACAACTTTTTTTTAACTCCACACCAACTTTTATTTTTTGTTCAAGAGTGAAGATTCCAACCTTTGGCCTTTTAATTGAGGATATATTGTTGAAAAAATTGGCACAAAATGGAAGAGACAAACACTTGGAAGAAAGAATTTTTTATTAAGGAAGTACAAAGATGCACTACAAGAAATCTGACTATTTTTTAAGGTCACAACCTTCGAAAAAATATTGAACAAACCTTCGATAAATCCTTTTTCAAAAGTTAATAAAACCTTCAAAAAGTGTCGAAATAGATCCCGTCAAAAAAGCTTTTTTCAATGGTATGTTAACCTTAGACAATTATTATTTTCCAAAGGTCACATGTCTTCGAAAATTGTCAAATTATTTATCGATAATTATTTGTTGTCAATTATTTTTTTTGAAGGTTTTTATTATTTTTAAAAGCTTATAATGCTATTTTCAAAGATTTTAAAGCCTTCATAAATACTTCTTTATCGACATTTGTAAATCCTTCGAAAAAACTTCTTACAAAAATCTTTAGCACTTGAATATACAATAGTATAAACCAAATTAAACTAATTTTCATCTTATTATTGGCAAACCTCAGAAGGTTCTCTATTAATCCACCTTACTGTAGTGTCCTTAATTGCTAAGTACAAGGATATGGAACAGAAAAAATAAGCAAGGAGATGGTAGCTACTACTAAAGTGGTTTAAAATGAATGTAAACTTAGATGCCTTAAAGTAGCTAATAATTCTGACATGATCTCATAAATTGTTTATATAGCAACAACTTAGACAGAATGACTACAAAAATTCTAGAACATCAAACTACTACACTCAATCAACTAGTAACAAATTGTTTACGTATCTTTGCCATAATTTTCAAAGGTTTTAACGTCTTTTGATAAATATAATATCTTTTTCAAATGTTTTTAATAACCTTCGATAAAAAGCATATATTTATCAAATGTTTTTTAAATGCTTCAATAAAGGATAATATAATTCTCAAAGGATTTTAATGTCTTTCGATATATATATATATATATATATATATATATATATATATATATATATATATATATATATATATATATATATAAAACTCATATATATATTTTTAAAATAACATTTAATTGTAAGTTAACGTATTAAAATTTAAAAATATATATTTTATTTTCAAATTAACAATATTCAAAGGAACAAAAATAAATGGTATTTTATTTTCTGTAGACATTGATTGTCATGTTATGTTTCTTTATGTTGTTCATGCTTTCGTTTCTTATTTCCAGACTTTGTATCCTTATGTTTGAACTCATGACTTTGAATATTGCAATGTTATATTTTACTTCTCTTCTATATGGTAACCAATGTTTTGATTGGTTAGAAACAATTTTCTTATTATTATACTATAACATAAATTGAAGGCTCCATTAAAAAAATCCTTCGAGTCCCTTCCCAAGTTACACAAGAATTCCTACAATTAACAAGACATCCACTAGAAAATAAGGAACAAAAAAAAGGAAAACGAAAGAGCAAAGGTAAAAAAACATAAAAATAAAAACTGCACAACCCCGGGGCTTAGAACACTGCACCCCAAACACCTTTCTGATTCCCAGGCTTCCAAACCCTACACTCCAAACACTGTTGTCTAATTCTCCAAGCTTCAAAATCCCCCCAAACAAACTCTCCAGGGTTCTAATTCCAAAACCGTAGGCCAAAGGCCCCCTAAATGTCACATTATCTGTAACGCCCCAAAAATTTAGGCTATTCTGGGGAACGTCACTAAACTCACAACCAATATGCTCTGAAAATTTTGGCAACATAACGGCATAACTAGAACATTACCCAATTTTTTTATCATCTGTTAAACAAAACAAACACACTTCTAAAGCCAGATAATCCAGACAACAACTAGTCTAGTCTCCAATTCACAAAACTACCAAAGGCTCATAACAATTTAACAATTTTAAATCTATCATAAACAAGCTACCTCAGAAATCTCATAATGGGACCAATCATTAAGTAAAGTAACCTAAAATCTATCAGAAAATTCTCAATATGAATTAAACTAGCAAAACTGAAGTAACTTCAAGCAATAACACCAAGAGCTGACAAATACTCTATCAATGAAAGATTGGACATTTATTCTAAATCCACAAACTCAAGCAACTACAAAAATAAAATAAATAAAATAAATAATAAATAATCTAATTAAACCAATGGTCATATTTTCCTCATGTCTCCTCTTTAGCACCCACCAAGTTCATATTATTCCTCATCACCTACAAAATTTGTGGGTGTGGGTCAGTACATAACACATACTAGTAAGTAGCTCACACTTGAGGAGCCACCAACCAACATACAAGGCAAACGTCATGCTATACACTACAACTACAAAAAAATAAACATGGAAAGTAAATAACGATCACAACACGCTATACACATGAATCAATATCTCATGCAAAGCCAATTCAACCTAATTTCAAACCTTCGAGCTCACTCAATACTCATAACATAGCTCACACAAGGCTTTCTAAGATTGACTCCTTCAAGACACGTTGATCCTTATTGATTTTATTCAGGGCCACTAACATTCTCTGTCGGCCCCAACTAATTTTTCATCAAAGGCCATCAACGTTCTCAAGAATCTTAAATACTTTCCCTTCTAAACTCAGCACACCAACCCTAACTATCTTAAGACAAGGCCATCGATGCTACTTCTAAATCCACTGGTGACATACCACCCCTTGATCACTTGATCGAGGCACTTGATATTCACCCAACTATTCTTTCTACACATGGTCCTCAAACCTTTTTCTCATCAGAATGCATAAGTTCCAAACAGGTTCCTAAATCATGCTCTATGTCGAACCCACATAAAACCACATTATGCTAAAACTCATAAACGTGCTCAACATAAAACCAGCATGCTTTTCTGACAATTTCAACATTGCAACATGCTCAATATCACAAGATCATAGCACAAAACTTCACTATGCGCATCAAACACGAAACCACATCCACAATAACAATTTTCTTAACAATACATATTCACAAAAGCATACTCAACAAGTCCCAAATATATGAAACAGTAGTACAACTAATTCAAGCATTCATAATAAAGCAATCCAAGTATACAACATGCTAATAAACAAGCAAACAGACCCCATAGGTAGAATTCTACTTACCAAATGTCCTAAAGCACTCCTAAGCTAGCCCAAGGGTTCCTAACCAAGTGAAACAACATTTAGAGGTTAGAACGCAATTCGAAATCCTTATTTAAAACTGAAAGAGTGTTTAGAAAGGTTGTCCTTACCCAAATTCACTCTTAAACTGAGTTCAAACCATTAGAAGCTACCCGAACTTCACCAAATAGGCTTGAGTCCTTGCTGAAAGGTGTTCAAAAGTATTCAAGTTGACTCGAAACTACAAGCAAAAGGACTCCCATTGTTAAAAACTAAATTACAGCACTTTAAGTGATTTGCAAAAGGAATGAAATGTGTTGAAACTTACCGAGAAGGCCCAAACAAACTTGGTCCCTTATTGGTTAGTGTTTGGCAGTATTCGAATCAACCCCAAATTGCAAACCAGAGACTTCAACAAATTAGAACTTTATTTGCAAAACCTAAAAAGTATTCGAAAAGGCTAAGGTGTGCTAGAATTTACTGATCAATGCTAAAAGACCTCGGATATGTTGGAAAGAAACTTTTGGAGATTGGAGGTTAAACTTAAAAGATAGATTTTTGAGAAAGAGGCTACTTGTATTATTGGTCACTTCTTGCTTTTGGCTTGATACAAACTCTAAGACATCATCTCTATTTATACTAGTTGCACCTCCTAAACTTATGGCTATGATTTTGCCAACACATATGTAATCTAGTGGTTACAAATGACTCTCTAGAATGTTCTTTACAATTACAATGTTTCTCTCGCATTCTAGAGAATTCTACATTATACTCTAAAATATCTTCAAGAAGAGATTTCTCTAGAATATTCTAGAACTTAAAATGTTTCTAGAAATTGGGCTTTTATTTAGACTAGGCCCAAATACTAATTACCCAAAATCAAGTTTATTTTCAACACCCCCTCTTAAACTTGATTTTGTTACTCCAAGCAAACCTCTCAATCTTGTGAAATCTTCTTTTTTAAGTGGTTTGGTGAATATATCAGCTACTTGATCATGAGTCTTCACGTACTCTAGCTGCACATCCTTTCTTGCGATGCACTCTCTAATGTAGTGGTAACGCGTATCTATGTGCTTACTCCGATCGTGGAAAACTGGATTCTTACCTAAAGCAATTGCTGACTTGTTGTCCACAAAAATCTTCGTCAGCTCCTCTTGTGACAAACCCAACTCTTTTAGCAGATTTCTTAGCCAAATTGCATGGCAAACGCATGAGGTAGCAGCTACATATTCTGCTTCACATGTAGAAAGAGTAACAATTGGTTGCTTCTTTGATGTCCATGTGAAAGCAGTGTCTCCCATGTAGAACACAAAGCCAGTCGTGCTCTTGCGGTCATCCATATCTCCACTCCAATCACTATCACTGTATCCCACGAGCTTATAATCATCTGAAACATAATAGTACAAACCGTAATTTATCGTACATTTGATGTACCGAAGAATTCTCTTTGCTGCCTTCAAATGTGTAGTTGGCTCTGATACCACTTTGTTGGAAAGAAACTATACAAGTAGCCTCTTTCTCAAAAATCTATCTTTTAAGTTTAACCTCCAATCTCCAAAAGTTTCTTTCCAACAAAGTGGTATCAGAGCTTGAAGATCCTTTCTAAAAGTCTAAAAGATGGCAAGTAACAACATGGTCCCATTCCAAGTCCCAGTACTCAACAAGAGTAACTACGATAATTGGAGCATCAAGATGAAGGCTCTCCTTGGATCGCAAGATGTATGGGAGATAGTAGAGAAAGGACATGCCGAGCCGGAGAATGATAGTAGTCTTTCTCAAACACAAAGGGACAGTTTGAGAGACTTAAGAAAGAGAGACAAGAAGGCTCTCTATCTTATCTATCAAGGATTAGATGACGATGCTTTTGAGAAGATTTCAGAAGCAAAGACGGCGAAAAAAGCATGGGAGAAGCTTCAAATATCGTACAAGGGAGCGGATCCAGTCAAGAATGTACGTCTTCAAACTCTAAGAGCTGAGTTTGAAACTTTGCATATGAAAGAAGGGGAAGTCATCTCCGATTATTTCTCTAGAGTTTTAACGGTCACCAATCAACTTAAGAGAAATGGTGAAAGGCTCGATGATGTAAAAATTATGGAGAAAATACTAAGATCATTAGATCCAAAGTTTGAACATATTGTTGCCATAATCGAAGAAACGAAAGACTTGGAGGCTATGACCATTGAGCAACTCTTGGGTTTGTTGCAAGCATATGAAGAAAAGAAAAAGAAGAAGGAAGGAATTGTAGATCAATTACTCAAGCTGCGAGTTGACTCAACTATTGGAGGAATCAGTCACAATGGTAGAAGCCAACGAGGACGAGGTCATGGTGAACATCGAGGACGAGGAAGAGGTCATGGACAAGGTCAAGGACGAGGTTGGAGGTCCTATGAGGACGATAACAACTTCCAAAGAGGAAGAAACTCAACAAGAGGTCGTGGGCAAGGCAACTCAAGATCAAGGTACGATAAGTCAAACATTAAATGTTACAATTGTCAGAAATTTGGTCATTATGCATCTGAATGTAGAGCTGCTAGCAACAAAAAAGTTGAAGAGAAGACAAACTACATTGAAGAAAGAAATCAAGAATGTGGCACCTTATTGATGGCTTGCACGGAAAACGAATGGAACAAAGATAATAGATGGTACCTAGACACCGGGGCAAGCAACCATATGTGTGGAAGAAGAAGCATGTTCGTAGAACTTGATGAATCGGTGAGTGGCAATGTAGCTTTTGGAGATGAATCCAAGGTAGAAGTAAAAGGAAGAGGTAACACTCTTATCCGATTGAAGAATGGTGAGCATCAACTTATTTCAAATGTTTATTACGTACCAAACATGAAGAGTAATATCTTGAGCTTGGGCCAACTCTTAGAGAAAGGTTATGATATTCAATTAAAAGATAATAACCTTTCTATAAGAGATAACACAAGTAACTTGATTGCAAAGGTGCCAATGACAAGAAATAGAATGTTCGTAATCAACATTCAAAACGATGTAGCAAAATGCCTTAAGATGTGTTACAAAGATGCATCTTGGGTTTGGCATCTTCGCTTTGGGCATCTTAATTTTGGAGGATTAGAGTCACTCTCCAGGAAGAACATGGTGAAAGGATTGCCTTCCATAAGCCACCCCGATCAAGTGTGCGAAGGATGTCTACTTGGAAAGCAGTTCAAGAAAAGCTTCCCAAAAGAGTCAAACTCAAGAGCTTAGAGGCCACTGGAACTCATACACACGGATGTGTGCGGTCCGATCAAGCCAAGCTCACTTGGTAAGAGTAATTATTTCCTTCTCTTTATTGATGATTTTTCAAGAAAAACATGGGTGTATTTCTTGAAGCATAAATCAGAGGTGTTTGAGAATTTCAAGAAGTTCAAAGCCCTTGTTGAGAAAGAAAGCGGTTTGGTAATCAAAGCCATGAGATCTGATCGTGGAGGAGAGTTCACATCAAATGAATTCCAAAAGTATTGTGAAGACCATGGAATTCGACGACCCTTAACAGTGTCGAGATCCCCCCAACAAAATGGAGTGGCAGAAAGGAAGAATAGAACCATTCTGGACATGGCAAGAAGCATGCTTAAAAGCAAAAAATTACCAAAGGAGTTTTGGGCAGAAGCAGTGGCATGTGCAGTCTACCTATCCAACCGATCTCCAACAAGAAGCATATATGGAAAAACGCCACAAGAAGCATGGAGTGGAAGAAAGCCTGGGATTTCCCATCTCAGAGTCTTTGGAAGCATTGCTCACGTGCATATTCCAGATGAAAAGAGAAGTAAGTTGGATGATAAAAGTGAGAAGTACATCTTCATCGGTTATGACTCCAATACTAAAGGGTACAAGCTCTACAACCCTGATACGGGAAAGACAATCATTAGTCGAGATGTAGTATTCGATGAAGAAGGCGAATGGGATTGGAGACAACATGATGAAGACTACAACTTCTTTCCATACTTTGAAGAAGATGACATGGAAGAAACAAGGACAGAGCAAACAAGGACAGAGCAAACAAGAGAGGAACCTTCTACCCCACCAGCTTCACCAACTACAAGTTCTCAAGAGAATGAAAGTTCAAGTGAAAGAGTTCACCGCTTCAGAAGCTTACAAGAACTTTATGAGGTAACTACAAATCAAGATAATCTTACTCTCTTTTGTCTTTTTGCCGATTGTGAGCCCATGAACTTCCAAGAAGCTGTGGAAAACAAGAATTGGAAAAACGCTATGGATGAAGAGATCAAGGCGATCAAGAAGAACAACACATGGGAGCTAGTCTCACTCCCAAAAGGGCACAAGGCGATTGCTGTGAAGTGGGTTTATAAAGCCAAAAAGAATGCTAGAGGAGAAGTCAAAAGATATAAGGCAAGATTAGTGGCGAAAGGCTACAGTCAAAGAGCCGGCATCGACTATGATGAGGTATTTGCTCTCGTTGCTAGACTAGAAACAGTTAGATTAATAATTTCATTAGCAGCTCAAAACAATTGGAGAATCCATCAAATGGATGTGAAATCTGCTTTCCTTAATGAAATTCTTGAGGAAGAAGTCTACATTGAACAACCTCAAGGCTATGAAGTTGAGGGAAAAGAAGACAACGTTTTAAGGTTGAAAAAGGCACTTTATGGGTTGAAGCAAGCTCCAAGAGCTTGGAATTCCCGAATAGACAAGTACCTACACGAGAGAAACTTCATCAAGTGTCCATATGAGCATGCACTTTATATCAAAGTCCAAAATAATGATGTATTGATTGTGTGCTTGTATGTAGACGACTTGATCTTTACAGGTAATAATCCGAGCATGTTCAACAAGTTTAAGGAAGAGATGACGAACGAGTTTGAGATGACCGACATCGGGCTCATGTCGTACTACCTCGGTATTGAAGTAAAACAAGAAGATAAAGGCATCTTAATCACCCAAGAAGGCTATGCTAAGGAGGTGATCAAGAAGTTCAGGATGGAAGACTCTAATCCGGTCAACACACCCATGGAATGTGGAATCAAATTATCAAATCACGAGGAAGGAGAAAAAGTGGATCCAACACTCTTTAAGAGCTTAGTTGGAAGTTTGCGGTATTTGACATGCACAAGGCCCGATATTCTCTATGCAGTTGGAGTTGTCAGTCGCTATATGGAGAAACCGACAACTACACATTTGAAGGCAGCCAAGAGAATTCTTCGGTACATCAAAGGTACGATAAATTACGGTTTGTACTATTATGTTTCAGATGATTATAAGCTCGTGGGATACAGTGATAGTGATTGGAGTGGAGATATGGATGACCGCAAGAGCACTTTGTTGGAAAGAAACTTTTGGAGATTGGAGGTTAAACTTAAAAGATAGATTTTTGAGAAAGAGGCTACTTGTATTATTGGTCACTTCTTGCTTTTTGCTTGATACAAACTCTAAGACATCATCTCTATTTATACTAGTTGCACCTCCTAAACTTATGGCTATGATTTTGCCAACACATATGTAATCTAGTGGTTACAAATGACTCTCTAGAATGTTCTTTACAATTACAATGTTTCTCTCACATTCTAGAGAATTCTACATTATACTCTAAAATATCTTCAAGAAGAGATTTCTCTAGAATATTCTAGAACTTAAAATGTTTCTAGAAATTGGGCTTTTATTTAGACTAGGCCCAAATACTAATTACCCAAAATCAAGTTTATTTTCAACAGGATATCCGTTGTTCAGTGTCCGAATGAGTTCGACCTCACCAATAATGGCCTAACAGCACATGGGCACTCCAATTTAAGGTCGAAAGAAGTGTGGGTCACAAAGTCATAATGGTTTCAAGCCCAATTCTTGAGTGGGTGACGCTGGGATTCGTGAATCGACTCCAAACAACCTTAAACAAGAGCTAGTTGATGTTCAAAGAAGATTGCAAATCAAAATCATTTAGGGAATGGGTAATCCAAAACTAACGTCGAATAGACATGGGTCAAAGACAAACCTTGTCAAAAAGGAGAAAAAAAACGTTGTTACAATTGAGGAATCGCCTTTGTAGTCGCACACATTGTCATCGAGAAAAAGAAGCTGCCCTCAGCACCGTCACGAGGAGGAAGAAGATCGAACAAGGCACAAGGTTGTTCGAAACTACAAGAATCTCGTGGGTCTATCACACGAGATCATCGAAACAAGAGGGTGGAGGGATCAGCATGCTGCTCGGTGTTAGGCATGCGTAGTGTTGTCATTGGACATGCAGATCGCTGTGAAGGAGAGGGAGAGAGCTGGCCGAAGAAGAAATGCAGGAGGGGTTTGCAGCTGTTTACTCATGAAAGGGAGGGAGAGAAAAAAAAATGGTATCTAGGGTTTTTTTTTTTTTTTTGCCTTTTCCTTTTCCTTTTCTTTTTTACTTTCTTCTAAATGAAAATGCATTGAATAAATAAAGGGGAAAAAATCTTTGGGTCTTCTTTGTTTACCAATTTTTTTTTTTTTTAGTTTAAAACTTCAAATAAGAATGTGAAAATTTTGGGAGAAATTCTACTTAAAAGAGATTTGGGCTGCTTTTCAACTTGAAGAATAAGGACTAAATTAAATTCTCAAACTCTAGAATTAAAGATTTAATTAATAATCTCTTTCCTCAAAGTTAGAGAAACTTAATTTATTGAACTTAAGGACTAAACTTAAAATTCTAATTTTTCAAATTAAAACTGCAACGAATAATTGTGTCTAAATATTCTAAAATATCCTGATTTTATAACGCATGGCGTTATATCATCGATCATAGCAAAAATGATAAAAATACTCCTACTTAATATGTCATAAAAATATGATAAAATTGGCAAGCAATAAAATTACATCAAAATTATTGAATAAAATATGAATAATAATTTGATGTCCTTGGTGGTTCATATCACAACATTTCAATTTTCTCTTCTTTCTACTTTCTCATTATTTTTCTTCTTTGCTCTTTCAAGAGCAATTAGCCAAAAGAGGGGTGTTCTTTTTTGTAGAGCTTTGAATTCAACCTTTTACTGCATAGTGGTCTTAGCTATACAACGTTTCAATTGGGTTGTATCTTGGAGGGGACACAAGTTAAAAAAGACTTACTACGCCGGTGGTGGATAAAAAAAGTATACACTCTAGTTCATCATGAAGTCTATATATGTATATTATACAACTTTCTAATTTGGATAATTGTAATGGATAGCAAAATTGATTGTCATATTTACATATATGTCACACAAATAAACAATTTGCAAATATAGCAATTTTTTTAAATTTTTAGGTCTATCTTTGATATACTACTTTGATAGTCTATTAGTAATATACCACTTTAATAGCCTATCAATAGTAGACCTCTATCACAGATAGAAAATTTTTTATATTCTATCTGTGATAGACCTCTATTACCGATAGACCATTTTCATGTCTATCATTGATAGACCATTTCTACATCTATCACTAATAGATGTTTATCATTAATCGACCATTTTTATGTCTATTGCTGATAAATAATTTTTATGTCTATTGTCAATAGACCGTTAATATGTCCATCATTGATAGTTTTTATTACTGATAGACTATTTTTATGTCTATTAGCAACTATTTTTACATGTTTGATAGACTATTTTTATGTATATCACTGATAGAACATTTTCATGTTTATCATTGATAGACCATTTCTACGTCGTTTATCAATGATGTATGTTTATTATTGATACATGTCTAACACTAATAGATATAAAAAATGGTATATTAGTAATACATTGCTATTAGTAATTTACCGTTGTTTGTCAATTTTTTTTGTTATTGATATTAAGTTATCACTGATTTACTATTTTTAATCTATTGATATGTGGTATATCGATGATAAACCAAATAAGCATGCAAACAATCACTAAAAGAAAGAAAAAAAATAGTCAAATATCATTGACATCCTTTTTAATCCTATTAATATGGTATATGATCAGTGATAGAATGAATAGCAAATAAGCATGTTTCTTTTACAAATTGAAAATGAAAATTAAATGCCAATTATATACCATTTTTTTCTATTGATAAGGTATATTAGCAAATAGTAAATAAAACATGCAAACAATAATTAGTAGAAAACGAAGTGAAATATTACTTATGTACATTTTTTATATCCTATTGATATAGTTATTAACGATATGCTTAATAGTAAATGAGCATGCAAATAATTATTGATATATAGATAACAAATCCAAATATTACTAGTATATCTTTTTGTAGTTATTAATATGATATATCAGCAATAGACCTAATAACAAATGAGTATACAAACAATCACAGATAGAAAATAAAGAATAAATACTATAAATTTATCTTTTTTAATCTATTGATATGATAAATCAATGATAGACTTCATAACAAATGACCATATAAAAAATTATGGATAGAAAATAATTTCAAATATCACCGATATACCATTTTTTTTAATTTTATTGATATGGTATATCAGTGATAGATCGAATAACAAATGAGTATACAAATAATCATAAATAAAAAAATAAAAGTTAAATATCATTGGTATAGTATTTTTATTTTATTGATAATGTATATTCATAATAAACCTAAACGAAAATGAACATGCAAGCAATCATCTAATAGTAAATGAAGTAAAATATCACTTATATACTATTTTATATTCTATTGATATGGTATATCAATAATAAACATATATAATAGCGAACAAACATGCAAACAAATCAGTGATAATCACCTATCACTAATAGACCTTAGTCAATGATAGGTCTATCAGTGATAGTCCTCAATTATTGATAAATCTATTAGATAGGTCTATTAGTGATAGACCTTAGTTAGTGATAGGTGCTGATAGGACTTAAAACTTTGCCATATTTGCAAATACTTTTAGATTGAGCTAGATTTGCTATTATTGTGTTAGATTGTCATATATGCAATTGTATTTTCTAATTTTTAATAACCATATATATTTTTCATTTTTGTAATATATAGTAAATAATTATTGGTTTACACTCTTCATATTGTTTTTTTTTTATCAAAAAAAATAATGAAGAATTTGGAGATGTTGGGGTATCAGCGCTCTACCATTTGAGCTACATCCCCTTATACTATTCATAGTGTTTAGCTATAAGTTTTATTAATAATACATAAAATACAAAAGGTATGTCATTCATGGTACTTCGACATTTGTAAAATCACCTTCTACAACCAAACAAAGTTGTAATTAAAATTACTTTAAAGAAGATTTAATCAAACACATGAGTTCTTAAATTAAACTTGAATGAAAAGAGTTAAACATCTTCTTAAACATCTTTCAAATGTTTTTAATGTTCTTATAAATATAATATTTTTTCAAATGTTTTTAAGAACAACCTTCGATAAAAATTTGATATTTTTCAAAGGTTTTTTAAATACTTTCAATAAATGATGATATAGTTTTCAAAGATTTTTAATGTTCTTTGATAAATATAATATATTTTTTAAAAGGTTTATAAGAACATAAAGAGTAGATATTT
This sequence comes from Trichosanthes truncata, assembly GCA_033996785.1. Taxonomy (NCBI): domain Eukaryota; kingdom Viridiplantae; phylum Streptophyta; class Magnoliopsida; order Cucurbitales; family Cucurbitaceae; genus Trichosanthes; species Trichosanthes truncata. The sequence continues at coordinate 34,990,201 of JAWPNB010000004.1, read as the reverse complement.
TTCAAAGGTTTTTTAAATACCTCCGATAAAGGATGATAATATTTTTCAAAGGCCTTTAAAAACCCTCTGATAAATATATATCTTTTTCAAATGTTTTTAATAACCTTTGATAAAAAGTAGATATTTTTCAAAGGTTTTTTAAATGTCTTCGATAAATGTATATATTTTTCAAAGGTTTTTATAACCTTTGATAAAAGATGGTCGAAATAGACCAACTTTCGTAGTGATGGGAGAAATTATTGGAGGAGACCACTACAATGAGGCTGATAGTTTTGCACCGTTGGATATATGAGAGATAAATTTTAAGAGTTCCTCGATTTGGTATGCAATGATTGTTAGGAGAAGACAAATTTTAAGATCTACATTTAATGATTTTAAAGAGGCAACCACATTGAATAATTTGTCCAGAGATAGACACTTTTGAGAGAAGACTCTTTCACTCTCTCTTACTCACTCACTTTACTCACTTTGTCTACCTTTTTCTAACTTTTTTTACATGGCTTACTTATGAGCACACTTTCTATTTATAGACATAAGATCCTTGGAGCCCAAGCAAAAAGATTTTTCTAGGCTCTTTTTGGATCTAAAATATCTTAGATATTTCTATATAGTTTATCCTTGTGAAGAATTCTCAAAATTCCTTGAAGCCTAAGAAAAGCTAAGATATTTCTAGATTCAATATTTATTTACAATCTTTAACATAATTCTAGAGAGATCTAATATATTTAAGTAACGTAAATATTCCAAGAAACTTCTAGATAGTTAGTGTTGTTTTTTATTCTAATATATATGTGTGAACAAGTTAAGTTAGGTTCAAGTTAGCAACTACACCCCTACTAAAAACAACACAAATTAAACACACTGAAACCGAACCAAAGCATGTTTTAAGCTCGAGGGCGCTCGAGCTACTTATTACAAGAGACGACAATGCGAGTACATAATGTCAAACAGTACACTCAGGGGGAAGGCCAAGAGGGAACCTCTTGGAATCAGCGCAGTAATCATAAACCATGTAGTTTCTCCGCACCCACTTGAGCTTCTGGTGGCCAGCCGAGTCTAACTGTTGGGACAGCCAAGAATCGTCTTTGGATGAGCCGCAAGAGCCATAGGAGGGCCAAATGCAGGACCGATCGGCGTTGAAGTTTCTGTAGGCGGCGGTGAAAGGAGCCTTAGACCAATCGGTCTTGACGCGGCCGCCTCTTGTGGCCCAGTCGTCGGCGTTCCATAGGCTTGATTGTAGCCTCATTGGCTGCTTTTTGGGGAATGGAATGCCTATGGATTCCATGTTCTTGAACTCTCTTATGGGAGTCCCATCCACGTAGAATCTAGCCAAAAGGAAAAGAGAGAAAGAAAGTGATGGTGTGTTAATAATGGTTTATGAGAGGAAATATTATTATATATATCATGTATTCGTTATTTCTAAGTTCTGATTGTTATTTCTATTGAACATTCGATATGAGTTTAGAATATAGTTTTTTTAATTCTCTTTCATGTATCTAACGGTATAGAATTGTCAATCACATTGTTTCAACTTCTTAAATAATTTATAGGATAGTTTTATGTGAAAGATTATGCTCTAGCTTACTATAGATTAAAAATACATTTTTATTCACACATAGGGATTGTTGATATTATAAAATTAATATAAAAATGTATAGTCAACTACTTGTTAGTGTAAATAATGGAAAATTCAACATTATGAACTAATGAATCTATTTTGCAAAACTTTGGGTGAAATCATCATTTTCAAAAATTGAATGACAAAATAGACACAAATAAAAAAATTAAAAAAAAAAGAAGACTAAAAGTTTAATTTATCGTTATAATTATAGTCTTTAAACTTTGAGCCTATTATATTCTTTGAACTTTGAGCATTATAAATTTTGAGTTTTACTTCTACTTGGTCCATATTGATGGAACACTAATTTGACTCATCTATTAAATAAATGTTAGATGCAAATGGATAGCTGAACAAAACAAAAATAGAAGGCCAAAAGGGAGCTAGGTTAGGGCAAGTATTTTAAGTTATTAATTACAATCGGCCATCAACCGTCTCAACTAAATTTATCACGTCATACTAAATCAAATATCATTTATCTAATAAGCCTATCACATAAGCATATCATTAACCGTGTCAAGCTAAAAACCAATTTTCAAATTAGTTCACATGAACATACTCGAAACCTAATAAAGATTAATGACTAAATAGAGACATTATTATTTTAAGTTGAAATGATTAAATTCATAATGTAGCTATCAATTAAATATGAAAGAGAAAGGAGTGTAGTATCTTACATGATAGTTTGGGGATTCCATAGAAAGGAATAAGTGTGAAAATTAGCCGTTGGATCAAACCAGAGATAAAATTGTTGCTCTCTATCACCTTTGCCTCGAGTGAACACGTTTGTATGAACAATATATGGCTCACCGCTAAGATTTCCCAAGAATTCAAAATCTATCTCATCCCACTTTGACTCTTCTGAACGCAACTGCATGCAATTAATACAAATAAAAGTTTATTTAATTTAGCAATCCCATTTAATTGATATTGTCGATCTGAATAGCTTAACTGATTAAGCCATCTACCCTCAATTAAGAGGTTAGAGATTCGAATTCCCACCCCACATGTTATAAAACTAAAAAAAAAAACTTTTAGGGGCTGTTTGGGGTAAGAGTTATAATAACATGTGTTATAATAACTTGTGGAATACTCTGCACCCCAGACACAAACTATTATAACCTCAGACTAAACAACTCTACATTTTAAACAATATTATATTATTTCACAGACTATTATAACCCACAGACTATTATAACCTATGTTATTATAACCAACTCAGTGCCCCAAACAGCTCCTTAATTGATAATGGAGGCTGATCATATCAATTCAAAAACTTTGACTTCACTTTAAATGATCTTTTAGACTTTCAAACTTTTTATTTTGTCTTTTTTCTTTAATATTTATGGTTTATGATGGGTAATGTGCAAATTCAATGTAATAAGTTATTACTTGTGAATGCACTTTAAAATAGTTGACAAAAAATCTAATTGACTTGCCCTTGAATCTAGTACTTTTCAACCAAAATAATGACTTTACTCAAATTTATATTTTTTAACCAACGTGGATTTTTTTTTATAGAAATTAATGTGAACTATTAGACCCCATGTAATTAAAATGTATAAATTAATGTTATATAATAGAACTAATCTACTACATTCACACAAATATAATCTTTACTGATGGCATAGATGCCTAGTAAACTTTAATTAAAAAAATATAAACTATAATGAAATTAAAAAAAAAAAAAGAAGATAAAATTAAAATAAACTAGATGCAAAAAAAAATGTAAATAAGGATGTGATTTACAAGCGGGTTTTTGCCCAACAAGTTTGATGCATCAAAAACAAAACCTGATTTTTATTATAAAAACAAACAGAAAACTAAATTTAAAAGTGATTTCTAAAAAAACAGTTGTTCTCTCATGAATTTTCAAATGATTTTAAATCTCCATAGATTTCAAATGGATTTTTTTTAGTTCAACAATAAATGGACTTATTAATTGAGAATATATACCTAAACAAGTTTAGTATGCTGAATTGACAATTTCAAATGGATTTGGTTGTTTAGTTATCCAATAAATTCATAGGATTTCAAATTCTCTATTTTTACATTAAAAAGAAAATAGTTAGATTTGGTAAAATTTTACAAAATTTGAAGGTAAATAATTAAATTAACTTTGTCATATTTTAATTATTATTGATAAATTAATATTGTAAGACTTATTAATAAACAATTTAATTCTTTTTATTTCTAGCTAACATTCAAACAGAAAATAATTAAATCCTATTTTGGTCTCTAGTCATTTAAAAAAAAAAGTGATTATTTTGGTTTTCGTTTGCAACATTTTAACACAATTATACACAATGAAAATTTTTGAATACAAAACTATGCCAATATTTTATGAAATTAATTGGGTGTATAATTGTGGGAAAATTGTAGTTATGAAAAATGAGGTACATAAGAAAACAAAAGGACCAAAATGATCACTTTTTAAAAGGTATAAGGATTAAGATGGAGGTTTTGAAAGCACGCATTAACCCATAAATGAACAAAAGCTAAAAGTATAAAGATTAAAATAGACGTTTTGAAAATACACATACCAAAATATATAGACATGTTAAAAGTACACGAACTAGTCAACTTGAACATAACTCAACTAGTTAATAAATTATAACCTCGATCAAAAGGTTTGGAGTTCGAATTCCAACCCATAAATATTGTTGAACTAAAAAAAATACACCACAAACTAAAATACAATTAAAACAAAAAAAAATTCCAATAAGATTAATAATCTTTGTCGTTTGTCGTTCCAATAAGTTTAGGGTTCAAATCTTTCTCATTCTAAATCAGATTTTAAAAAAATAAAAATAATTTTCAATATTGTAAATTATGAAATTTAACTTTCTTGATTTCAAACCGAGGGTAGGAGGGCCACAAATTAAGCTCTTCAAGGAAACTAGAAATCTAGCTTTTTTTGTCCATTTCTCGATTATTAAAGACAGCTACATTGTGTTCGTCTCATTTAATAATTTGTTTAGCAGATTAAAGATCTTACATAATAAGCCGGGACGGTGCCGGCAGAGTTGCCGGTTACGAGTTTAATTTGCATGTCAATTTGGTAAATTTTTTTAGCAGATTAAAGATCTTACATAATAAGCCGTGACGGTGCCGGCAGAGTTACCGGCTACGAGCTTAATTTGCATGTCAATTTTCCCAAACAAATACTGATTCCTCGACTGGAAGCCGGAGCCGGAGCCTTTATCAAGCGACAGCGTCAGCATCTTCCCGCCGTTCACAATCTTGCCCCGGCCATCGCCCCACGTGATCTCCAACTCCTGGTTCAAATCACCAGCGCCGGCAAAGCCCAACAAACAAACCACCAAAGCCACTGAACACAACGGCGGAGCTCCGGCCATCGGCGGCGGCGGCTTAATTTGGCTGCTCCCTTTTTTTTTTTTTTTTTCGTTATGAGAAAAGAAAGGCATAGCGAAGAAAATATTTATATTGAAATTTTTTAGTGGGGGGGGAGGTGTTTGACGTGAGGACAAGCGCTTCAGTCTAAAGCGGTTAAGAAGAAATCCAAAATTTGGTACCTTTGATGAATTAAAAGTGGGATCATGATTCTCTTATTTCAAAAAAGAAAAAAAAAATTAATAAAATAAAAGTGGGATCATGATTCAGAAAAAAAAAAAAAGGAAAGAAAAAATTATGAAATTGAAATATGTCAATTTCGTAAGTCAGCAAACTTGCAATATGTGTGTAAAATATTTTCTTTTGGCTTAGGAAGTTGTTTTGGGAACTAGGAGAGAATAAGTAGCAAAATATAGATGGGTGTGAATGAATTCAAGACTCAAAAGCAAAGAAGAAATGGATACTTAGGCTAGCTAGATTACAACATCTTTGGGTTTTCTAAGTGTTTTGGATTGTACTTTTATTTATGTATTTTTTATTTTAATTTTGTATTTTATAAACATATTTATTTAGCTTCGAACGTTAGTTCAATTTTTTTTTAGTACAACAAATGTAATGATAGTGTAGAAATGCTTTGAATCTGTTATCTGGTTCTTCAAATAACCAATGACAAAGCGCCCTGGTGGGGGTTCGGGGCAACGCCCCCGAAACCTGAGTGATATGGAGATTAGTCTATGTTTTGTAATTTTGGGCTTTTTGGGCTTATTCTGTAATAGGGTTAGATAGGTGCTATATATAAACCCTCTAAACTCTTATCTAAGATATCTTTGTATTATGTATTCAGTTTCTCCTCAATATAATAAAAAATTTCTCTCCCTCTACCCGTGGACGTAGCTAACACATCGTTAATGAACCACGTAAATTTGTGTGTCATTTTTTATTCTTTCTGTGTTTCTTGTTTGTCGTCTACTTCTATTTTAACAGGTAAAAGATTGAACGATACTTTAAAGAAAGTAACAAGTGTTTATATATGTCAGCACTTAAAAAGTTTAGGTGACATGATGATATTCTCTAATTGGAAGTTGATGTAGTACTTTGATATATATGATAGGGCTGTACATCAAGTTTGCTTGTTTTTGGTTTTCTATCTAACTGGATAACAATATTAGGGAATGAACCAAAAACACAATTGTATATGGAGGGAAATTATTATGATTAGATCCAAAAGTTTGCATTAATATATAGTTGTAAATTTAATATTTTCAATATATTCTTAACGTTCACCCCTTTCGACTTGGAAAATAGTACAAGATTAAACATGTGGATTATTATTTTTAAAATAGAGAGGATATACATTAGAGAGTTTTACTTTTAACTCAAGAACTCTTACGATACCATAGTAAATATTAAATTACTAGTTAGACTTAATGGCTTGAACTAATAAGGCATGCACGATAAATTTAGTTTTTTCGATATATTCTTAAAAAAAAATAACAAAGTATCAGGACAAAACAAAATATTTATAAAAATATATTGGGATTAAAACAAAACAAAAGAAAATGAAAGTATTAGGGAAAACTAAAATGTTTAAAATTGGGAGTATATAGGGATTAAAGCAAAACAAAACAAATAATAAAAGTGTAAGGAAACTAAAAGGGTTTGAAATGGTTACATCAACACTATTACCAAAATTTAAATGAGAGTTCAAAACTTTGAATTTTCACCGTGGATGTTGTTACACAAAAAAAAAAAAAAAAAAAAAGAATAAATTTGTTCCTTTCAATATATTCTTTTAACTCTCCTTCATATAGGCTTGAAACTTAACACGAGGTTAAACTTACGGACTATTCTACGAGTTGAGGAAGAAAATAAATGGTAAATGTTTGTACTTTTGAGACAAACTTCTTGGTATTCCATGTTAAATGAACTAGGAGATCATCAAAAAAAACTTAAGTTAATAAATTAAGCCCATGTTTGATAAGTATTTTATTTTATTTTTTAATTAAGCATCTAACACACTACTTTCACCTATGATTTTGTTATCTAGACAAATATTTTCAAAATTCAAACCAAGTTTTGAAAAGTAAAAAATATATATATTTTAAAAGTTGTTTTTGTTTTTGGAACTTGACTAATTAGGGTCCCATTTGATAGTCATTTGATTTTTAAAAATTAATTAAGCTTATAAACATTGTTTTTACCTATAAAATTCTTTGTTTTTTTATCTACTTTCTATCCATGTTTTCAAAAACCAAGCCAAGTTTTGAAACTTAAAAAAGTAGTTTTTAAAAACTTGTTTTTATTTTTGAAATTTGACTAAAAATTCAAATATTTCTTTAAGAAATGAGAAAACTATGAGAAAGAAATTATAGGAAAACAAACATAAATTTTAAAAACCAAAAACCAAATGGTTATCAAATGAGGTCTAAGAATTCAAATATTCCCTTAAGAAAGATGAAAATGATAATAAAGACATTGCGAGGAAATAAGTTTAATTTTAAAAAAAAATTAAATGATTATCAATAGGACATTATAGAAGAACATTTTTAATGTCTTCTAGAGGAAAATAACAAATAAAGGGGGGCTAAGATTATAATTTATGACAAATCAAATAGACTTTGGTTTTGGTTTGGTCTAAGTTCAGAAATATGGAAGAAAAGACCACGCGGTTTGAGATATGATTTTTCATAGTAAACATTTACAAGTGATTTTTATTTATTTATTTATTTTGAAGGTAATGGGAAAGCAAAAGATGCTTATTCTTCTTCTTGTTCCGCAGTTGTGGTTTCCAATGGGTCATAATTTGTTGCATTCAAGACAAAGACACCCACAAGTCAAGTGCTATGTCAGCTGCCTGCCTTCTTACGCCACCAAAAACCAACCTTTCCCTTCCCCAAATTTCAAACGTTTGTTACATGGATCCTCTAACTTGCCCTATTTTTCTTTCTTTTTCCCTTTTAAGTTGTGTGACGAGATAGCTGAAGCATACACAGCTCGATCGATTGATTAAAGTATTATACATTTCTTGAAAAAATGCTTCTAATAGCTAGTAACAAATTTGTTTGATTGCACTACATTTAAAATCAACTCTACTAATTATAGATATATATATGCTTAACTATATATTTTAAGATTTTCAATTAATTACCTTTTAAGTCATTTTAAGATAATCATCTCTCGAGTATTTCTTCAAAAGGAATTTTTAAATCAATCTGGTTTTTTTAAAAATACTTTTTAATTACCTACCAAACATTGTAAATTTTTAAAATAGAAATGCCTAATTTAGTCATCTAAAATTACTTAAGTACTAAATTTATTTAATTTAGTAATTCTTTCAAGGTGGCTTATTGAAAAAGTTATTTTTATTTTAAAAAACACTTTTTTCAAAAGTCATCTCATACATGGAGGAATTATTCAGCGATGATGTCACAATATAGCTGTCAGTTTTGAACCTTTGGATGTATGAGATAGAAAATGCAAAAGTAACTCAAATTTGTATCCAGCAGTTATTAGGAGACATGCAAATTTTCGTATCTATGTCCAACAATTATTAATTACGAAACAGTCATTTTGTGACTGACTCATTGAATAATTTTTTACATACACGCACGTCATGTACTTGTGGAAAGAATGTGGAGGTATTTGAAAGAGTGTGGGGCTGTGATCACTTTATAATTAGGGATACTCAAGGATTGATGTGAGAAAATATAGAGGGAAAAATATGGTTGGAAATTGTGTGAGAGATTGTGTTAAGAGTCCTTTTAAAACTGTTGTTTTGTAATTCTTCAACTTGGTAGTGGAAACAACAAAATCTAAAATCTGTAAAAGACAAGAACTAAAGTGTGATTTTTTTTCTCCACTCAATCCAATTGGTGAACTTGTTTATAAATTCTAGTACCATTTTTTCCTCTAATCTTCGTCTTTTTGTTGTTTACCATTTATCACTTTTGTAGAAAGGTGGATTGGTGAACTTGTTTATAAATTCTAGTACCATTTTTTCCTCTAATCTTCGTCTTTTTGTTGTTTACCAAAATCACTTTTGTAGAAAGGAAATTTAGGCCTCGTTTGATAACCATTTAGGCCCCGTTTGATAACCATTTAGTTTTTGGTTTTTGGTTTTTGAAAATTAAGCCTATAAATGCTACTCCCATCTATGGATTTACTTGTTTTGTTATCTCCTTTTTACCAATGTTTTCAAAAACCAAGCCATATTTTGAAAATTAAAAAAAATAGTTTTCAAAAACTTGTTTTTGTTTTTAGAATTTAACTAAGAATTCAAATACTTTCTTAAGGGAGATGAAAATCATTGTAGAGAAATTGAAAGAAAACAAGCTTAATTTTCAAAAACTAAAAACAAAAACTCAAATGGTTATCAAACGGGGCCTTAGTTTTTTATTTTTTATTTTTGAAAATTGTACTTGTTTTTTCATAATTTCTCTACAATGATTTTCATCTTCTCTACAATGGCTTCCTCCTTCTTATGGAAAACATTTGAGTTTGTAGCCAAATTCCAAAAACAAAAACTATTTTTTTTAGTTTTCAAAACTTGGCTTGGTTTTTGAAAACACATCTAAAAAATAGATAAGAAAACCTAGAAACTCATAGGTAGAAGTCATATTTATAGTCTTAATTTTCAAAAACCAAATGGTTATCAAACGGGGCCTAATTTTTTATTTTTGGTTTTTGAAAATTAAGCACATAAATACTACTTCCACCTATGACTTTCCTTATTTTGTTATCTACTTTTTATCTCTATGTTTCCAAAACCAAAGCCAAGTTTTGAAAACTAAAAAAAAAAAAAAAGGTTTCTTTGATAACCATTTTATTTTTTATTTTTTATTTTTGAAAATTAAGCCTATAAATACTATTTCCACCTATGGGTTCCCTTGTTTTGGTATCTACTTTTTACATATGTTTTCAAAAACCAAGTCAAATTTTGAAAATTAAAAAAAGTAGTTTTCAAAAACTTGTTTTTGGAATTTGGAATTTGGCTAAGAATTCAAATGATTTCTTAAGAAGATGAAACTCATTGTAGAGAAATTATGAGAAAACAAGTACATTTTTCAAAAATCAAAAACTAAAAACTAAGGCCCCGTTTGATAACCATTTGGTTTTTGAAAATTAAGCCTATAAATTCTATTTCCACATATAGTTTTCCTTGTTTTGTTATTTACTTTTGTCACATGTTTTCAAAAACCAAGCCAAGTTTTGAAAACTAAAAAAAAGTAGTTTTCAAAAATTTGTTTTTGTTTTTGGAATTTAACTAAGAATTCATATCTTTCTTTGAGAGAGATAAAAAACATTGTAGGGAAATTGAGAGAAAATAAGCTTAATTTTTAAAAACCAAAAACCAAAAATCAAATGGTTATCAAATGAGGCCTAAATGATTATCAAACAGAGTTGTAGTTTTCAAATGTTTGTTTTTGTTTTTGGAATTTAGCAAAGAATTCAAATGTTTTGTTAAGAAAGATGAAATTCATTGTAGAAAATTGATGAAAAAAAAATAATTTTCAAAAATCAAAAATCAAATGGTTATCAAACCAGGTGTTAGAATCTTGCTCTAAAGAACACTGAAACATTTTTAAAGAAATTATTGACAAATTTGAGAGGTAGATTTCGCTTTGTTGATGGAGGAATTATTTGCCATTACATTATAGTGGAAATTGGTGAGTAGCCTTTTCACGCTTGGAATATAACCCATAGTAAGGAGCGCCACCAAGATAGTTAAAAAGTTCTTGATAGGTTGTAAGATTAGAGAGAGATTAGTCATCGAGTAGGAGATTGTTAATTTAGATTTGTTAAGGATGCGACCAAAGTCTGATATTGGCTAAACAATAAAAAAACATCCTTGATACGTAAGTAGAGGACAAAAATCCCATATAATTGATTGAGTGCATCAGATATTGAAAGTCACACGTTATTCCTCTCTTGTATGCATCAGATGTTGAAAGTCATTGTTATGAGATCTTTTGTACATTTTTGTCCTCTTACTTATGTATAACAAAATCTTTTGTATCACACATGTGTTGTACTTATGTATAATAAAGTCATTGAAGTATTGCACATGTGTTGTACATTTTTGTGTCTCATTTCATTCCTCTCTTGTGTGCATCAGATATAGAAAGTCACACGTTATATATGGTCCATTTTGTACTTGTGTTGTGTATACATATGTATCTTCTTCATTTCCAAATTAAAATTTTATATTGTGAAATTTGACCCAAATATTTGAATTTCAAATACATGACAACTTTTCCTTTATCAGTCGGGAAATGATAAATGGAAATCAAAGAAGAAATAAAAGAATCTAATTCTATCTTTGTACCATATGTAAGCTTTATAATTTGAAGACTTCATGGACATAACAACTAACCCTAAATGACATGAATAACCAAGAAATATAACGAGATGAAAAAATATTACACAAATGTGATTTAAACTATTTTTAAAACATAAGTATGCATTTGCAATTTGCATAATACACACTTTTTTAAGTTCAACAACATGTGATATAGAGATTTGAACCTCTAATCTTTTGGTCAATGATATATGTGTGCAAAGGTGTAATTTATAAATCATACTTAATTTTATCTTTAACTTGTAATGGAAATGTTACCCATGACTACAATATCACTCAAATAAAGGATTGTGATTTGCACTGATATTTTTAAAACATAAGAATATACAAAAGTGCAAAATAGAAAAAACCACATGAGTATTAACTTACAAGTCTTAGTTAATTATAACAAGGAGACAAAATCATTAAAGTCTTCGAAAAGAAATATAGAACAAGTAGAGATGGAATGATGCAAAACATGAAGAGTGCTTCTGTCAAAAGGCTAAGTTCAATTATTATATCATAGTGAATAAGCATATAGTTGTGTGGCATGCATCCCACCTCAATTCATACCTTAATAATTAAATCTCCATTAATTTCTAACTCTTTTCTTTGCCATTTGTCCATAGCTTTGTTTTATAAGCTTTTTTTTAAGCCTTCCTCCACACCCTTCTCCCTTTCTTCTCCTCTTTATGGCAAAACTTTCATATGTTACTTTCTTATAAAGTGAGCAAAGCACATTGAAAAGTGAGCTTTTCTCTTTAGCCATGTAGTTAGAAACACTTTTTCTTCCAAATCAGCTTTAGAAGTATGATATTGTTTCGTGTGGAGAAGCTCTTGTCAAAAAACCAGCTTAAGATATAGACAGTGAGACGATGGTTTAAAAACCTCCAATATTTTTTGAAGACCTCATTTTTTTTTATCATATAATATATATATAATAATAATAATGTTATCTATTTATTTTAGAATCTAAGATAATCAATCAAATATTTAAAAAATTCTTTATTGTTTTTAGTTCAAATAATTTTGGAATTTTTTTACTAGCAAAATAAATTTAACATTAAATTAAGTTAATTCTATACACATTTTTCTTCATAATATTAAAAATTAAAGTTTATTCCTTTTTTTTTTTTGTGTGTAAATTCTCTTGAAAAAAGTTCCACATAAATGCAAATACTCCTAAAAAAACCAATTATATATTTATAGCCTTTAAAATTTTTACAATAAACCATCCATATTCTCTTATTTTCTTTAACTTTTTTTCCTTTATATTTTACAATAAAATTTTTAAATTTTCCTTAAATCCCACTGTTGAATGAGAAATTTTGGCCAATCACAAGTCGTCATGTCATCATTCCAAATTAATGATAAAGTTACAAATAATTAAATTTTAGACCCACTACAAAAAAGTTGGCCTATTTCGACCACTTTTTATCAAAGGTTATAAAAAAAATTTGAAAAATATGTACATTTATTGAAGGTGTTTAAAAAGCTTTTGAAAAATATCTACTTTTTATCGAAAATTCATAAAAACCTTTAAAAAAGATATTATATTTATCAAATGACATTGAAGTCCTTTAAAAATTACATTACTCTTTATCAAAGGTATTTAAAAAACCTTTGAAAAAGATATTATATTTATCAAAGGAAATTAAAGTCTTTTGAAAATTATATTACCCTTTATCGAAGGTATTTAAAAAACCTTGGATAAATATCTACTTTTTATCAAGGGTTCTTAAAAACCTTTGAAAAAGATATTATATTTATCAAAGAACATTAAAGTCCTTTGAAAATTATATTACCCTTTATCGAAGGTATTTAAAAAACCTTTGATAAATATCTACTTTTTATCGAAGGTTCTTAAAAACATTTGAAAAAGATATTATATTTATCAAAGGACATTAAAGTCCTTTGAAAATTATATTACCCTTTATCGAAGGTATTTAAAAAATCCTTTGATAAATATCTACTTTTTATAGAACGTTCTTAAAAATCTTTGAAAAAAATATTATATTTATCAAATGACATTAAAGTCCTTTGAAAATTATATTACCCTTTATCGAAAGCATTTAAAAAACCTTTGATAAATATCTACTTTTTATCAAATGTTCTTAAAAACCTTTGAAAAAGATATTATATTTATCAAAGGACATTAAAGTCCTTTGAAAATTATATTACCCTTTATCGAAGGTATTTAAAAAACCCTTTGATAAATATCTACTTTTTATCGAAGGTTTTTAAAAACCTTTGAAAAAAATATTATATTTATCAAAGGACATTAAAGTCCTTTGAAAATTATATTACCCTTTATCAAAGGTATTTAAAAAAACCTTTAATAAATATCTACTTTTTATCAAAGTTCTTAAAAACCTTTGAAAAAGATATTATATATTTATCAAAAGACATTAAAGTCTTTTGAAAATTATATTACCCTTTATCAAATGTATTTAAAAAATATTTGATAAATATCTACTTTTATCGAAGGTTCTTACAAACCTTTGAAAAAGATATTATATTTATCAAAGGACATTGAAGTCCTTTGAAAATTATATTACCCTTTATCGAAGGTATTTAAGTTTTTTTTGATAAATATCTACTTTTTATCAAAGGTTCTTAAAAACCTTTGAAAAATATATTATATTTATCAAAGGACATTAAAGTACTTTGAAAATTATATTAACCTTTAATGAAGGTATTTAAAAAATCTTTGATAAATATCTACTTTTTATCGAAGGTTCTTAAAAACCTTTGAAAAGAATATTATATTTATCAAAGAGATTAAAGTCATTTAAAAATTATATTACCTTTTATCGAAAGTATTTAAAAAATATTTGATAAATATCTACTTTTTATCGAAGGTTCTTAAAAACCTTTGAAAAAGAATTTTTTTTAATCTAAAAAAAAAGATATATATTATCATTAATATTATATTGAAAAAAATTCCTTATATCGTCTTTTACTTGCAATTATAAAAGTATTATAATCACTATTATATTCAAACTCTTCACTTCTTCACCTTCGATTCGAGATTCACCAGCAATGAAGTTCGCGTACAGTCGTCTTTCACCAAAGTTGATTTGCTCGTCATTTGCTTCTAAAGGTTTTGATCTCTCTCTAGTCTTAAATGCTTCTAAAGGTTTTGAAAGTTGATTCTCTCTAGTCAATTTGTAGCGACTAAATCAACAATTGGACAAAGATCAAGCTGGAGTACAAAGAAAGCAAAATGAAACAAAGAACAACACAATTAAGCAACAAATGCAAACTAAAGACAACACACAACAAACATCAGTGAAAGAGCAATGTTTTCAGAATTTAGGCCAACTTTGAAGCATCGGTGTGAATAGTCCATTGATGAAACTTTATATTTTAAAGATGATTTGGAAAGCTTAAGAAGTCTAGTTTAACCATGTAAAAGTTCAAAAAGAGATTAGATCTAGGTTAGGATAAATTTAGGAAACAAGACAGACAACTCAATAACTCAAAGCAACAGTGAAATTCAGCAACATACTCGACTTTAAGCTATTGACGTGAGCAAATGGCTCGTGCCAATTTGAAAATAATAGCTTATCCATACATGTAATTGACCTAAGTACATGTAATAAGGCTGCAATACAAATTGGATCATTAGATTTGGGCAAATATCCTTTGGAGGTCAAAACTGAGTAACTGTTGTTTAGGTGAGTAGTTTCTAAATAGTGTTTGGTTTTCTGGTTGGTTTTAGCTTAAATAAACTTGGATTAGTTGAAATTAGTGTAAAAAAAAAAAACTCTTAAATGATTGTGTATGTGGGCTTGTAATAGAATTTGGAGTTTTGATTTGGACTATGGACTATGATAACTCTTAAAAGAAGAGTTATAGGATATCATTTTTGGATTGAATTGTCATATTTTATCTCGAATTATCTTATAAATTCCCTAACTTTGAGTCATTTTTCTCTATGATTAATTTTGAAGTAGTAAAATTCTTATTAGACCAAGATTATCATAATTAACGAGTTTTATGTGATTGATTTAGGGTTTAATTTAAGAAGGACTTTTGAAGATTTTGAGCAGCAGTTTTATAACAGTTTGCTGGAGCAAACCTAGCAATTCGGGCCAATACAACTTTCGCACGTGAGAAGATTAATTCATTAAATGAGTTGGCAAATGTCAGATGACTCAGCCTATTTCAGCCAATGGGAGCTGGCCATTTCATGGGTCATGTCTAATCAGCCCTTATTTGCACAAACTATGAGATATTTAGGGTTGGGCAGCCATTTTTTAGAGAGAAGAAGAAAAAAGGAGGCTGGAGAATCCCGAAAAACAGAGAGAAAAATGAGGAGAGCTCCGATTTTGGAGGCCATGGTCGGAAGTTTTCCATAAAAGGAAGGTTTCTCCAGTAGATCAACGCCGATGCTGAGTTGAACGTTTTGGGGCAGCATTTCGTCTTCTTCTTCTGCAGTTTCTTCTTTCCTTTAGTTTTTTTCTCTGCAATATTTCTGTTATGACTACATTCCGATTTCTTTTCTGTTTATCCTGTAATATGAACTGATCACCTTTGAGGTGAGGATTAGGGGTTGGATGTTTTGATTATTCTTGCAGCTTAATACATTGTCTTTAACTCAATCTGGTTGTTAAGAGTTTTTACTTTTTAAGCACAATTTCGTTTGGCCAACCATTTTGTGTAGTGTTTCTTCGATTTCTGAAAAGAATAGAAGGAGCTGATTGCTTAAGAACCACATTAGCCCCAATGTTAGGGTTAGTGGCTAGCTAAGTAAGGGGATTAGGGATAATCACTTGCCTAATGCACACAAATACAGCAGGATAGTTCATGCTGGAGTAATGGAAATGAAACAGCAAAATTTTGGTCATTCGGGAGAATACCACGTGAGCTGTAGTGGATTGAGCTATTTGATCATGTATCTAAGCTGTAGAATAGATTAAAACGGACAATTACCCCTAATCCGAGCCTTCCATTCAACTCAAAGTACAAGTTTAGCCATTCTCTGTTTTCTGCATTCTTACTCTGTTATCTCTGTTTTAGCATTTATTTTGTTCCAGCAAATTCCGAATTATTTTATTTTGTTTCCATGATGAGTTTAAATGGTTACAAATTGAGTTTACTGAGAATTAATTTGTGGTAAATTAGAGAATTACTAGTCTCTGTGGATACGATAATTTACTTACCACTTGCTACAAATGAATGTGTACACTTGCGCATTGACATCCTAATATTGCCGACTCATTCATATCACTCTAGCAAGCGTGTCAGACTACTTCAAAGTTAGACAACAGTGTTTTGGGTAGGTAGCAATATACTGTTTTGGATCAACTATACTATTACGTGAATTTTAACTACTTTCACACTCAATTTTGGCTTGGAAATGGGTGTAAAAATCAATAAGGTACCATATATTAAGGAAAAGTCAGTCCCACACAAGGAAAAGTTTAAAAAGTGGTAAACAAGGTGGTTGAAATTTTGGGACAGATGGGGTAGATAGTAGTACACTGTTTTTGGATCAGCTATATTATTACATGAATTTTGGTACTTTCACACTGAATTTTGGCTTGAATATGGATGTAAAATCAATAAGGTACCATATATTAATGAAATGTCAGCCTCACATAAGGAAAAGTTCAAAAAGTGATAAATAGGGTGACTGAAATTCAGGGACAAATGTTGTAGCTACTGTGCCTCTTATTGAAGATATAATATTTTAACCAATTAAAATATACTTAGTTTGACTTAAACATGCTTTAAGAAACTAAATTTAACCCATTGAGACACTTTAATACCTAAATTATGTGTACTAATTTCATCCATAGTAAAGGGTATGACTTTTAGATTGAATGGATATCATATCTTTTTTTTCTTTTTTAATTACTTAATTAATTGTTATTATTATTATATTTGAGATTGGATGGATGTTTTGTTTTTTTAAGTTAAACAACATATAATGATGAAGATTTGAGTCTCTGACCTTTTGATCAAAGTATATGTCTTAACCACTTGCACTACAATTAGGCTAGATTCAAATCATTTTTAATATATGTACATATTTGTAAGCATTCCACATATTACAAATAAAAAACAGTTGCCAATGGCCCAATCCCATTGTTTGAAAATTGAACTAATCGAAAGTAGTTAACTGATCAAAATGGAAATTGAATCAAACCAATTGAAGTGGACAAATCCAAACAAATAGACAGCAACATCTTAGGCTACACTTAATGCTTCCACCTTTCCAAAATTTAGTTCATTATGAAAACTAGAGCATAGCTCAAATTGCTAATTTGAGTATTTGAGTTGGAAAATTTTATAGAACTATTAGAGTACAAACTCATTAGGTTCACATTTTAATTTCTTTAATGTAGCTACACTTTACATTAGTTTTAAACTATCTAATTAGCTTATATATATTGATATTAGAGAACATAAGGTTTTATTTCAAAACTAATTGGCAATGAGAGGAGTAGTCCATGCCCATGTATCTTATAAGTTGTGAGATCTCTCTTCATTTTTTAGATGTGGGATCCTCAACATGCCCTCTCAAGATTATGCTTCTTTGGGTTCACTATTTTGGGTTGGATCCCAATTTTTAGACCAAATACCCGTTTGGGCTTTATGAGCTCTGATATCATATTAGAAAACATAAGGTTCTATCTCAATACCAATTGATAATGAGAAGAGTAGCCCATGCTCATGTATCTTATAAGTTGTGATGTCTCTCTTCATTTTTCAGATGTGGGATCCTTAATAATTGAGAGGCGTCACCATATACCCACTCTAACACTAAAAATCTCTTCGAGTTGAAGGCTCAGACGAATGATGTAATTCTATATTCTAAAGGAAATCTAAAAGAATTTCAAGTTTGATGAAATAATATTCTTTTTTTCATAGCGAAAGTGAGTCCAATCAACAATTCATTGGTATATATTCCTTTCCTCGAACTTGGAGGTTCAAATCCAGTGCTCCACATTTGTGGTTATTAAAAAAATTATTCTTTTCTTCAAGGAGCCAAAAAGGTATAAATGCGAGAATAATATCAGAAAAAGGCGGCAATCAACCCTTTTGTACCATGGAGTAAGCATTTGCAGGAGCGAGCAAGGGATCTTCCATGGCTTCCCGTAGTGAAAAACCCTTGGTTTATCGTCGACCTCTCGGGAACTTCCTAGAAAGGTGTACTCCATGTTAACTTTATTTCTCAGTCTTCTTCATTCTCAATTTGCAAATCATCCTGCACCATTCTCCAACAAAAAGAAGCTACACTATTCAAATTAGGCCGTGCTTCAGTTTCTTGTACAGCAATCTATAAAGTTTGATTTTGATGGGATTTTTTTAAAAATATTTTGTATCGTGTTCATATGAGCTGCTTATTCTTATGTTTCTCTGATTGCTGATCGAATTTAGAAAATTTAGATGGAAAAGTTATTGGTTTTCTTTGAATGCCAAAAGCCCTTTTGGAATTTGATATTATATTGTGAAATTTATCATTGAAAATTGGAAGACGTTCTTTTTCCATTTGGGTAGAATTGGAAATTTTCTGTGAGATATTAGTTCTTTAGTTACTTTAAACTTGATGTTGAGATCTCTGGATGTATGGTTCATAATTAATGTTTGCTCTTAGGAGCATATATGATTTGGTAAATTTGTATTAATTGAAATTTGATATCTCTCATAGGAATGGCTTTTCTAGAGGTAAAACAGAAACTCCTACGCGAGATCGAAGATTTAGGATTCTCGAGGGCCCAAGCAGTCCGAGCACTTCATAGTACCGGTGAGAATAACTGATGACTTTCATAGCTCGACTATATCAATCATATGCTATGATTTGTTATATGACAAAATATTTGAGTCATATCGATTAAACTACGTGTCTTTGTTTCTCCCTCCATTCTAGTCTTACTTTTTTAGTTGTAGGAACCATTTCACTCTTTTCATTTTTTCATTGGGTGTGAATGGTGATCATGGACGTTTGAGAATGACAAACAATACACGTCATTTGCTTTTGCATTCCAAATGTACAGCTAAAGATTGATGAATGAGGACTGAGAGCCTCTCGTCTACAACATCAACTATTCCTTCTTTCACTGTACTTTGGAGTTAGAATAATTGAATTATGGTTCTCAGAAAAGTAGTTTGTTTGTTCTTCAGGAAATGTCAGCTCTGAAGATGCAATAAATTGGATCATTGATCAAGAAAATGATCCAGATATAAATCAAATGCCCCTGGTATAATTCTTTATTCATATAGACTTCTTCGTTACATTCCATTTATTCAGTTAGATTTTTAGATAAATTGCATGTATTCTTTATGGCCAAAATGTTGTTGAAATTTAAGTGTCAATATCATATTGTTTTTATGTTTCTCAATTTAACGACTCATATACACTCTGGAAGACCATAATACTGGATTTTTGCTACTAAAACTGGTGGATGGACTAGATTTTAGTTTCACGCTGATAAATATAACCAAGGAATGTTATGCAGGTAGCAATAGAGATTGATATTGAATCTCCTGAACCATTTCATATCACAGAGGAAATGAAAAGGAAAGCTAATGAACTAAGGTATGATGTCAGAATTTGTTTATTGTGAACGACTTCTATCCTTTATGTTTTTTTGTTTTGTTTCAATTAATCACTCTGCCATTTTATTTCACTCTAGAGCCATCTTAAACTTAGAATTGTTTGATCTGAAGTGCCATCATATTAAATTCTTCGATAATTCCCTTATTTTCTTATTGATTTTCCTTGTTTAGGGACCAAATACTGAAAGGAAAGGAAAAAGAAGAAAAAGATTTAGAAAGACAAAGGGAGAAGGTATCGCATTCAAATCTTTGATTTTTCCCTCTTATTCCTTTTAAGTTTTAGCTAGTTGAAAGATATATGTTGTGTAAACGTAGTAAATTAGCAATAATTACAAATCAACGGAACTGGTAGGTGAAAGAGTTGTAAGTTGAGCATTGATAATGCCATTGCTAGAAAATTTACCATTATGTGTGTAATACTAGATGCTATATTATGTATCATGGCATGGCTTTGCAAATCCTTCACTTATTAACATTTTATTCCTTCACTATTTGGTGACTCAGGTCTATTAAAATTTTAAGCATTGACCACTTGGTGGGTCGATTGAATTTGATTAGTAAATTAGTATGCCCTACAGTCTCCAATCATGAGTATATGTTTTGATTTTGTTTCCATATGTTGGATTTGATACTATTTGCAAGCTTAATTGTAAGTCAATGTTCATGATTTAGTGCTTCCAATTTCTATAGGATAGAATTCGTTCTGGGAAAGAACTGCAAGAAGCAAAAAGAATGGCAGAAGAAACTGAAAGGAAACGGTGCGTTTTCTTTTTCAATCTCATTTCTGATATTCTTCTGTCACATAAAGCATTATAACTTTCTGTTTGAAGTGAAAGATTTATTCTTATTTGCTCAGCTATATAGATTCTAGGCAAGTTGAGAAACAGGAGGAGAAAAGAGCAAGAGAAAAAGTTCTACAAAAACTTGAACAAGATAAGGTTTGTTTTCTCCACCCCTTTTTTTACATCTTATATTAACCAATTTTCGTTCTCAGGATTTTCCATGATTTACAGTTAAATATCTTATTTTTATTTCCAACATGTGATCACTTCGTCAAGTCGGGATTCTGTCTAGAAATTCTGTTCAAGCTGCTGCTCTTTACTAGTTATTACTGTCTTGTGTAGTTCCTGTAATATAGGTGTCCTTGATATTTAGTTATGCTGTAGTCTTCAATTAGGAGGTTGCTGCCTATCTGATTGTGTCAAAAGGATTAGTAGGACTACCGGTTCGAGGTTTTCTTCCTAAGATTTTCTTCCTCTCTGTTTTGGTACTAACGAAGGTTGTATTCTTTTTTTTTATTAGTAGTCTCAAAGCCTTCAAGGTGATTTTTTTTTTTAAATCTAAATTTTTATTCACTTCAATGATATTTCTCGTCTTCAATCATCAAAATTAAAATATTTTTCTTAAGTTTCCAAAAATCTCATTTTCCCAGATCTTCTCAACAATTCGCATTTCTTGTCTTAAAATTTCCAAATTTCAAGAACCTTCACGAGTGTGGAGCTTGTCATGCAGTTTCCAAGATGTGAACTTTGCACTGATGCTGATGACTGACCTTCACATTTGTGAGACAACCACGCAGAAATATATTTTTTGATTGTCAGAGCACAAAAACTATTCTAATCATTGTAATGTTTAAAGCTTCCACCAATTGCTACTGCATTACTTGTTAATTTTGACTAAGATCATATCCTGGATAAATATCACTATTCACTGGGGCTTAGTAAGTTGTATAACTATAAGTATAACAGGCCTGTTGCCAAGAAGGCTATAATTTTGTTTCCTTTTTTGAGCTAAGAGAACTGCTTTAATTAGGAAGAATGAAAATACGAAATGGTCAAAGAAGCTTATTAACAATAAACATGGCTTACAATTTTTTTCCTTTTTTGTTCTTTTTGGTATTGAAAGAGGCACGCGTTATGGTTAAAGATATACAATATTTGCTGTGAAGACATTCGGTTGATCTTTAGGGATTACATCAAATTGTTTCCTATCTATATCCTTCCATTGTAAACTCGTATACACTATAAAAATCTTATGCATGTCTGTACAGATAGAAAGAAAGAGGAATCTTGGAATGCCCTCTGAAAGGTCTGGAAGCCTTGCAACAAAAGCTACCACAATTGGAGCAAGGGAAAAGGACGAACTTAGATCACAGAATTCAACAACTTCAGTTAGTAAAACAGTCTCAATGAGAGAATGTTTAAGGTCTCTTAGGCAGCATCAAAAGGTATGAAATCTATAGAAAATGTGTGGGTTATTTATTAATGTAGCATTCTTATGGAGTTTCACTGTTCATGATTAGTACAAAATGTCATGATTGTAGTCTCATCCACCAAAAAATCCTTTGTCAATCCTGCTAGTGTAATTCATGATGCTGACTTCATTTTCTTCCTGAAAAATTTTCTTGTTCTTTTTCCTATGGACAATGATAGATAGTAGGAACATGGACATCCAATGGACTGTGAACATGGAAATCCAACAAAAATTTTCTTTCTTTAGGAGAAATTTTTGTATCTGTCCCAAAATGGAATTTTCTTTTGTTGATTTGGTTTTGCATCCCACACATGAACTGGTTATATAAAAAAGCTGTGCCCAGTTTTCCTCTTCACTTTTGGAGTAAAATACCAGTTAAACTCACTAGATTTAGCCCTTTCCTAGAAAAACTATATATGCTGTCCCGACCTTTCATACAGAAAGCTATATCTTTTATAATTGCTCGATTAACATACTTTCTTACTCTTAATTGTTCTATTTCTGGGTTCCAGGACGAATCTGACAAAGTGAGAAATGCCTTTCAAACCCTCTTCACCTATGTTAGAAATGTAGCAAGAAATCCTGAAGAGGAAAGATTTAGGAAGATTCCACTCAGTAATCCTTTGTACCAGGTAAAGTTTTCTAATCCAATATATGTTGATTATGATACAAACCTCATAGTGATAAAGACGTGTAAATTTCTACAAAAATGTATATATTATTCACCAATGAGGCTCAAAAGTTTCTTGTAGTTCTTGGCTTTGTTGCGAAGTAGTTTGAGCACTGTAGTAAACTTATTCTTCTTAGGCATTTAACTCGTTCAAATTTATAAGTTCATTATGAGCACAGTAAAGCAAGAACTGATCATTACTAATTTATTGAGAATCATGCCTTTGGTACCCACGACATTACATTTGCTCGTTTTTCCTCCCCCAAGTATTTCCATTCCTTATTGCAATTTCAGCTTTATGAAAATTTAAGCATGAGATCCAACTAAATTTTCTTATTTCAGGCTCTAAATTTGAATGATAAGACTCTACAAGCTGCATCCATTATTGGAATGAATATCAGCATCTTCTTTTATATCAATCCTTTTTTTTTAAATAAGATATGTTTTTCATTCATCTCTCATTGTTTTTGCACTTCAACAGGAAAGAATTGGGAGTTCAAAAGGAGGGACTGAGTTTCTCGAGCTTTGTGGCTTTCAGAGAGAAGGAGACTTTCTATACCTTCCTCGTGATAAAGTCGACCGGGAACTTTTAGTCACTGCTGGATCACTGTTGGAATCTGCATTGACAAATCCCTTTTTTGGTGTTCTATAATCAGTTTGAGCTTACCGCAGGGTAGAGCCAGTTTATTGAATTTGTCCAAAACCAAAAAGAGAAGACACAAAACCTTCTTGCTTTGGGATTTGAACTTGTACATAAGAATGATGTGCTTTATTTTCTTAAATGATCGTATGGTAACAGTGGTAATTTGAATACATAAAATGAAACATTTTAGCTGAATCTTTCTGCCATGCTTACGGAGTACCCAGAAGCATCCATTACCTGAGATGATTATGTCCAACTTTCAAATTTTATATTGTTTCTGTTAGTTCAGAGTCTTCAGACTAAAGCTATGTAGCCACATTATCCTTCTGTCATCAACATATGAGACTCCTTTAGCTGGTCATCTAAAAGTTCATAGGAAATGCTAAGCCATTCCCCAGGAGATATTATTTGAGGTTAGAACATTTTGGTAAGCAATTTATAACTTATAACGTTGGATGTAGAAGAGATTAAAAACTACATACATTTTGTATTCAACCGTTAAGAGGAGGACAGTCATATTGTAGCATTGAAACTGCTATTTAGGCTTTTGTTTACCTAAGAGTTTGAATCCTTCTCTTTATGTACCAATTTAACAATGTTATTGACCACAATATATCAAATCAAATAATGACAGATACTATTATTCCAACCGTTAGACCATTCTTTGATATAGATACGGAATTTTTGTGGTATGGAAACTAAAAGACTGAAAAGAATGGACAAGAGATGAATATCCCTCTACCAATCAATGATACGTGAGTGATAGAAAAAATTTCATATCAAAACCTTACTTTTCTTTGGTCTCTTTACTTAGTCTTCCGTAAAGGGGAGGACAAAATTGTCCAAGATAGGAGTCATCTTCCTCCCTGAGCTCCATGCTGACATGAGAAAATACAGGAAAGATTGCATTTCCACTTCCAACAAAAACCATGTTGGAGTTTCTTCAGGTGCCATGAATTGTTTCCTGTAACCAACATAGAAAGATCATGAAATCCTCTCTGATTGCTTCTTAATACGCCCATGCTTTTTCTTGGCTTCCATTGTCTTTATGCTACAGATGGGAAAGTTTTGCAGTTCTTCACATCTCCCTTCCTTGATAGCTGTGACCTTCAATCCTGCAAATCACTGACACTACAAGAAATCTACTTTCAGAATGAATGTCTTCTGAATCTATGTTTTTTGGTTGCTGAAAATGGTGACTTGTTTTGGGAGGGTTTTGAGCTTAGAGCATAGATATATCAGAGTTAAACACAATGACTAGGTTGTTGAACTTGGGTCGTTAATGCAACCGTATTCATATCGAAGCCCCTAATATGCTACCCCATCCAACAAGCAATGGACAAACAAAAAAAGGTAGATTGTTTCTGAATCTTTTTCGAACTCGTATAGCAGAAAAAATTTTTCTCATGCTACTTTTTCATATGCAAATCTAACCAACCAACAAGAATTTTGCATATTGTTCTTGATTGTCTGGGAACGTTGTTACTTTTTGTTTGATCATTTTCTGTCTTTAAAGAGGTAAAGGATGGTTCATCTGTTGGTTACCAATGATTTAAGGGTAAAGTGACTGAAGTTGAAACAAAAAATATACTTTGCATAGTTGCATGAGAAGCAAGAATTTGTCTTTGAGATCCATATTGTCTTCACCATCTTCGTTCTAGAGAGCCACTAAATGCTGAACTCTAGTTGAGAGTCAAAATTTCACTGAGTTTCCATTGATGTTTTATCAATCTTTATGGCAGGCGGCAGCATTGACAACACAAAAAACCAGCCTATTGTTGCTTCCAACCGACTGGTTTTGGTTGCTTTGTAATTTCAAAAGAAAGAAAAAAAAAAGAGGTTAAAAAACATTTTTTTGTCCCCGAACGTTTATAAAAGTAATAGTTTAGTTCCTTAACTTAGTTTTTAACAATTTAGTCTTTGTACTTTCAAGTTTGTAACAATTTAGGCCTTAAACTTTAGTATGTAACGATTTAGTTCATATGCTTTAAATTTTGCAACAATTTAATTCCTACCATGAAAATTTTCATCAAAATTAAGTATCAAATTTTTATTATGTACTGACTTCTAGTGTGTTTGGAATAACTTAAAAAAATGCTTTTTAAGTAAAATCAATTTTTCTATAAGCACATTTGAAAAAATTAATAATTTAAAATGTGTTTATTATAGCTTTTTGAATGATTTTAGATAATGAAAAGTATTTTTTTTTTAAAAAAAAAACTTAATAAATAAAAAGCACTTTAAAAAAATTGGATCAATTCAAAAATTATTTTTGAAGAAACACTTGAGAGAGATTATCCAAAAATGACTTTAACGAGATTAATTGAAAATTTTAAAAAAATATGTAGTAAGAAATAAAAACATATTTTAAACATAAACTTACAAGAGTTGGGGATGTAGCTCACATGGTAGAGCGCTCGCTTTGCATGCGAGAGGTACGGGGTTCGATACCCTGCATCTCCAATTTCTTTTTAACAAATGCTGCCTTTTTCCTTTGGAAAAACAAAACATATTGGTAATTAATAAAATCACTTTTTGAACAATGATGCCTTTTTCCTTTGAAAAAAAGCAAAAAAAAATTGTTATTTAAAACACTTCTTAAAAATATAAGATATAAAAATATTTATATTGAATATATTTTAAAAAAAAAGTGCTTAAACTAGAAGGTATTTTCAAAATAGTAGTCTTTGTAGTTTATAAACACATTTGGTTCTTAATTAATTTAGATCATATTAAATCTTAACAATATTTTTTACAAGAAGGATTAAATCGTTATAAATTTTAAAGTTTAGAGACTAAGTTGTTAGACTAAATTATACAAAGGTGAAAGTACAATGACTAAATCGTTATAAATTAAAATTTAGAGACTAAATTATTACTTTCATATGAAAGCTCAAGGACAAAAAAGTGTTTTTTAACTAAAAAAAAATCATATTTGCTAAGGATACATTTTTTTTAACTGCAAACTAGGACGGTAGGTTTGATCAAGGAATGAGTTTCAATAGTCATCTTGAACATAGCTCAATTAGTTCAGTCATATGTCCTCGACCAATAGATCAAAATTTGAATCTCCCTAGCCCACATGTTGTTGAATTAAAAAAAAAAAATTTCAATGTTCTCATTCCATAGAATATCTTTGCTCTCTATCAAAGGAAGAGTAAAAAGAGGGGAGAAGAAGCAAGAATGCAAAATTGCCCTCACCTAATATTTTTATTGACCAGATGATGCAAATAACTTATCCAAAGTTTAGCGCTATAAAATGAATTTACTGATCAAGGAAAAGGAATACTTTAATTCTTTTTCATATAAAAAATTATTGATCTCAAATTTTATTACCTTCAAATAAAAATTTTCATGAATTGGTGAACGTTTTTCATTGTGATTTTACACATTCAATTGTGAGTGTGATTTTGCACTGATCATCCTATTTTAGTGGTTTTTTTTCTTACGCATATTTTTTGTGATTTTTTTCTCATATAATTATATCATGTGAATATAGGGATTTGAATCTAGACTCGCAAAACACTAATGCTATCTAGAGGATGAGGTTTCAAACTTATGTCCTATATATAAGTATAAATATGTCTCGGTCATTGAATCATGTTCAAGTTAACACTAATGCTTCACTACTTGAGTTCACCACTTAAATTAATGCTTAAAAATTTAATGGTTTAAATCTCATTTAGGTCCTTAAATATTTCATGTTTGTTCTATTTTGGTTTCTCTGCTTTTAAAAATGTGTATTTGTACTTGAACTTTAAAAAGTAACCATTTTGATCTCTAAACTTTCAAAATGTCCGCTTTAACCTTTAACATTTTTTTAAAAAAAATCATTTTGGTACTTGATTTTATTTTGTTACCTAGATTTGCTCACTCATGTGACTTCAGTACATGTCATTATATATCTATACATTGATGCACATGCTCAAAGTCATGTTCCCCATGCCAACATGAGCATATGGCTCAACTGGCATAAAGTGTATACTTTTAACTAAGATGTCAGAAATTTAAATCACTCACCCCACATGCTTTCAAAAAAAAAAGTCATGCTTCTCATGCCAACATGAGCATGGCTCAACTGACATAAAGTATATATTCTCGATCAATAAGTCAAAAGTTCGAATTCCCCACCCCACATGTTGTAAAAAAAAAGTCATGTTCCCCATTTTATTAGAAGTAAAATAAAGAAGGGATTGAAATAATTTTTTTAACAAAAAATGAAATAGTTATTTTTTAAAGTACTTCAAATCTTTGGGGAAAAAAACTTAGTGACAAAATTGGACATTATCTAAGAGAAAATTTTTGAAAGTTTAAAAACCAAAATAAAATTGGAAGTAAATTTAATTTATGTTAAATTACTAGTTTAGTTTCTAAATTTTGATGTGTCCAATAGGTCTGAACTTTAAAAATGTCTAATAAGTCTATAGAATTTCAATTTTGAGTCTAATAAATCTATAAACTTTAAAAGCATCTAATAAGATTGTAACAAGTTCAATTGTGTGGCTTCTTGAACCTTTCACAAACCTATAAACATAAAATTGAATTTTGTGTCTAATAAGACTCTTACTTTTTAATTTTTTGTCTAATAGGTGGATTTTAAAAATTGTTGAATATTAAAGAATCTACTAGATACAAAATTAAAAATTTAGGCCTCGTTAATAACCTTTCAAAAAATTTTGCTTGTTATCTCATCATTTCTCTATCATGAGTGTCATTTTCTTAAGAAAATATTTAAATTTTTAGCTAGATTTTAAAAACAAAAACAAGTTTTTTGTATATAACTCCGTTTGGAACGTCGGATTTGGGAGGATGTCAAATCAGTTGAAATCATTTAGATGAACAAAAAAGCAAAGAATTTGAAATCAATTGTGATTTGAAATCTTGGTTTTTTTTTTTAAAAAAAAAAGTGTTCTAAATAGGCTGAGACTGCAGCAGTTTTGAAAGTTCAACGTGTGATGCGATAGTCATTGAGACAACATTAGGCAGGAGCGGCAAGTGGCTGGCTGGCAACGTAGGGTTTAGAAACTATGAAAGCTAGGATGGTTAAAAAAAATGGAGAAATTACACCTTTAGCCTTTGTATTTTATTAAATGTTGCAATTAACCCCTTCTAAAAAAAGAAATTAAAAAAGAAAAAATTTGTTAAGTGTTGCAATTAGCCCCTTCTAAAAAAAGAAAAAAAAAATACATGAGGCTAATTGTAACAATTAATAAAGTATAGAGTTAACAAAGTATAAAAGACTAATTGATCAAATTAAAAGTTTAAGAGTGTGATTGCAACATTGATCAAATTAAAAGTTCAGGGATGTGATTATAACAAATCTCAAAATACAACCTACATACGGAGGAGAGGAAAAAATATGTACATATAAACAGAGAAGAAAAGATAGATAGGGAATAGGAAAGAAAAAGAATATTTGATGTAAGTTTTTTTTTGGGAAAAAATATAGTGGAGGGAAATAATTGATTCATTTTGTTTAGATTACGTAATTTAGATCTTTTTTTTTTTGTGTTTATTTGAATTAAGATATTTGCAAGTTTTTTTTTTTACAATAATGAAATGATATATTTTCATAATTATATGTAATTGACATTATTATTTGATATTAAACTATTTTATTATTACTAATATAATTTCCTGCAAAATTATAGGAATATAATAGTAAAATGTTATACATTCTTTCCATTTCTTGTGACCATCCAAATCAGAAAATTTAATTTCAATGATTTCAAATCACTTTAGTTCCAAACGCAAATAGAAATTTGAAATCATTTCGATATTTAAAATCTTGAAATTGAAATCATTTTTAGCTAAGTCCATACACCAAACAAAGCATAAGGGGCTAAACTCGTAATTTAGGGTTTTTGATTTTTGAAAATTAAGCTTGTTGATAAGCCTTAGGATTAAGGCTTAATTAACTCCCAATTGCTTAAAATATTCTTGTTTTGACTTAAGATCATTTGAAAATAGTGGAAGATTGCTTGAATTTAAGGAAGAAATGAATGTGATGACATTTGGAATAGAATTCTAAGTAAATTGATCTTGTTTGCAGAAATTGTGGAAATTGCAAAATCAAATTGCAAAATCATGATTCTGCAATTGTTTCTAGAGCAGTGAATGTAAAAATTGCAAAATCAAATTGCAAAATCAGATTCTGCAATTCTGGAGCAGTAGAAAAGTTCAAAAAAGGAAAAAAATCTGCATTAAACCTATTCCGAAAATCTTCAATTACAGCCCGATTTGGAGGAATTGGAGCACGAAATTTGGGCAATCTTCAGCCCTAATGGAGGCCTATAAATGGGGAAGAAGAATTGGAGCTAAGCATCGGGATTGGGAGGCAATTTTAGAAATCAATTTCGTGGTGTTTTTGCAACAACGAAGAAACCCATTTATGGAAAATTCAATCTCCGCACGAATTGAGGGATTGGAGCGCGATTTTTGGCAAATTTCAACCCTAGGAAGATCTACAAAAGAGGGGGGAATAAGCTAGAAGAATCAATATTCGGATTTCGGGAGCGATTTCAAGGATCAATTTCGTGGGTTTTAAGTTTTTCTCCGAATGCTCTGTTTTCATTATTCTTCTGTTTTTTTTAGCCAAGAAACTCAATTTTAATCTTGTTTTTTTTTAGTTTTGTATTCTGGAGAAATGCTTGAGCAATCTTTATTCTTCAATTGATGTATTTTTGAATTAAGCTTGAGTTTAATTTCAAGTTAGTTTGTGGGTTTATTTTCAAAAATAATGCTCTGTTTTTTCTGCAACTTTTTTGTTTTTGTTTTGTCGAAGAATGCAGCTGATGTTTTCTGATTTCTTCAAATTTTTCTTGTAATACCGATAGAATTAGCAGTCCCAAGTCGTTGTTAGTTCGATTCCTTCGTTGTGTTACATTTTTGTTTAATTAAAATTCTGTTTTTCATGTGTTCATTGGGTTGCTCTTGTTCTTCGATAATCTGAAATTTTTCTGTTTTCCTTCAATTGTCTAATCCGATTTAAGTAGTTCGTGAATCGTTAAGACCAATCGTTCCAAAAAAAAATGTGGAGGTTGAGTCAAGTGGAAGGGAAAAGGTTGTGTTGAACAATTGATAATTGAATTTTTGAAATAAGTTGATTTCATCCTCTGTTCTTTTTTTAGTCCAGTATGTGGGAAGTATTGTTTTTATTCAATTAAAGTTTGTGGGAAATGTTTAAAGCTAGTTAAACTAAAGGGCAGACGGAAGAAGAATAAAAATTCATTTAGTTGCCTTTGAGTTTTTGCTTTAATCCTTGTTGAAAATTCTTTTTTCTAAATTTCTGGTGGTTTTGCCGAGAGTAATTTTACAAGGCATTGTTTTAATTATTCAAATTGCATAACTTTAATATGAACTTTTCCTCAAAACTTAGTTTTAAGATTTTTATCTTTAATATGAGCTAAAACTTCTTAGGGGGTTCAAAAATGTGAATTCCCTAAGAAGTAATTGTAGCCAAAATTTCAATGAAAACCAAGCCTACATTTCAATTGTTTGCTTGTGTTGATTAAAATTCCGTTGAGATCCTAGATTGATCAACTAGGGTATCAACTCAAGCTTAGATCTAATACCGACGGGGTTAGTGATAAGCGGATTTCACATAAGTGATGGAGAAAAAGAGCTTAGACATAAGCCAATTCCTTACCCTAGACATAGGGATTAAGGACTCCAAAACCCATAAAATTGTGAGCCAAATTATCTAAGATAGAGGGACTATAGACATATAGGTCTCTCACTTAGCCTCCTAAAAACCTAAATTCAAGGTAAATATGAGATGCAATTTTGGTTTACAATTGAGTGTGGAGTAGGTTGGAATTGCAATTTTGGCTTGCAATTACAACTTAGGGCAATGACATTCTTGAGCCCCATCTTCATCTAGAATTCCCTTTGCAATTTCATTTTCTAAGTCTTTTTAGTTGTTATTCCAATATTGCCAATTTTAGATTCTGCAATTTCATTATGCAATTTTGGTTATTTCGTTGATTGCCATTTTAGATTCTGCAATTAGATTCTGCAATTTTTATTTTTCACCAACACACCAACCCAACTTTATTTTTGCAATTTTAGTTTTCTAGTTGCAATTCTCCTTACACTTTTGCTTTACAATATTTTTGTTACTCCGTTCCCTGTGGGATTCGATACTTGGTACTCAGATACCATTTTATATTACTTCGATTGCGTGCGCTTGCGTGTAACAGCCGATCACTTGTTTTCTTATCATTTCTCTATTATGAGTTTCATCTTTTTTAAGAAAACATTTGAATCCTAGTCAAATTCTGAAAACACAAACAAGTTTTGAAAACTACTTTTTTTACTTTTCAAAATTTAGCTTTGTTTTTTAAAGCATGGATAAAAATTAGATAACAAATCAAGGAAACTCATAAGTGGGCTTAATTTTCAAAAACAAAAAACCAAAAACTAAGACTCCGTTTGATAACTATTTGGTTTTTTGTTTTTGATTTTTGAAAATTAAGCCTATAAATACTACTTCCACCTATGGGTTTCCATGTTCTCTTATCTACTTTTTACATATGTTTTCAAAAACCAAGCCAAGTTTTGAAAACTAAAAAAATTAGTTTTCAAAAATTTGTGTTTATTTTTGGAATTTGGCTATAAACTCAAATGATTCCTTAAGAAAGATGGAAACCATTGTAGAGAATATGAAAACCATTGTAGAGAAATTGTGAGAAAACAAACACAATTTTCAAAAACCAAATAGTTACCAAACGGGGAATGAGACTCTATTTGATAATCATTTAGTTTTTGGTATGTTTAGATGAAAACTATTGTAGAGAAAATGAGAAAAAACAAACTTAATTTTCAAAAACTAAAAGTTAGGTTATCAAACAGAATCTAATAGTTATCAAAAACAAACTTAATAGTTATCAAATGGAATCTAAGAGGTCGTTTGGTTCAAGGTTTCTTAGGTCCCGTTTGATAACGTTCTCGTTTCTCGTTTCTTGTTTCTGTTTCTTAAAAACTAAAAACAGAAACATGTTTCATAACTATTTATGTTTCTTGTTTCTTGTTTTTTGGTAAAAATAAAATTTAGTACATATATTATAATAAAACATATAACATGCATTAAAATAAATATAAAATAATTATAAAAAGGTTATAGTATTTTATTAAGGCCCAACACCTAATTAATAATAATAATAATAATAAATTTTATCCTTCAAATGTTATTCAAATTTGATTTGCAATGTTATTTCTCACTTCAATCAATTCACCTTGAACGATTTTGACTTACAAAAGTTAGTTCAATTAGACAAATTTGTAAATTATCTAAGGTCAGACAATCAAACATACCCACATTTCTTTAATTTAATAATAAACTTTATTTTTATTTTTTTTAAAAATGCCTTAGCCAATAATACACGCAAGTAAAATCAGAAAAGAGAGAGAATGTATATATATTTTTTTACATTTAATGGTAAACATGAAATACATTATTAGTTTATTTATTTAATAAAAAATAAAATCGTACCAAAAGGAAAAATAATAGAGAATTAAATAGAAAATAATAACTATAAGCTCATTAATGTAAAGTAAAAGAAAATAAGAAAATAAGAGAGAAGAGAAAAACATAAACGAAAAGAGAAAAGTAAAAAGGAAAAAAGAAAAAAAAAGATAATGAACTATTAAAAGAAAAAAGATTATGATGAAAGAGAGAGAACGAATAGAAAGAAATAAATCAAAAAATAAAAATAAAAAAGAAGAAAAAACAAAAATATTAAAAGAAAAGAAAATAGAATGGAAGAGAGAGAAAGAAGAGAGAGAGGGGAAATGGGTAAAAAAAGAAATAAGAATACATGCATGAAACCTGGAAGAAAAAAAACAAAAACAGAAACAGAATTTGAGAAACTACTTTTTGAAGTTTCTCAAAATCTGCCATTTTTTAGAAACGTTTCTAAAAAATTTAGAAACAAGAAACATGATGGTTTATCAAACATGTCTGTTTCTTGAAAAATGAGAAACATGAATAAGAAATAGGAAACAAAAACGTTATCAAACGAGCCCTTATATGCCTGAGAATAATGGATGCCTAGGAATAAGATGCATGAGAATAAGATAACTGAAAATCATTGATTGATGTGTTTGGTTGTACACTTGGGAATGCGAAGTTTTATAATAATAAATGATATTTTTATCTTTTTTATGAGATTAATTTTATAAAATTTATATAATTATGATGCATTAATTAATGAACTCTTCAACAAATATATGTAAATTTAATTGATTATAATAGATGTATAATTTTAATTGAATAAATAATTGTAAGAAGCACAGTGGAAAATTTCGGTCGACATGTCGTTCGGGGGGGGGGGGGGGGGATGTCGTTTCCCCCCCATTTCGACGACATGTCGTCGACACCTCAACATTTCGAGGTGTCGACGACATGTCGTCCATATTTCGAGTTTTTTTTTTTTATACAAACATAAGAAACTTTAATGCACGTGCATGGTTTTTATATTATTATTATTATATATATATATATTTTCGAATTTAATCTTTTCTTTGTTAATTAATAATAAGTAATAGCCTACGTCCACAGGTAGAGGGAGAAAGAATTTTATTATCTTGAGGAGAAATTGAGTATAAAATACAGAGAGCAATTAGATAAGAGTTTAAATGATGTATAAATAAATTGATTGACATATCACTTAGGTTTCAGGGGCGTTGCCCCCGAACCCCCACCAGGGCGCTTCGCCCCTGGACCCGACTCGCTGACCGGTCAGCGAGACCCCTGTACTTGGTCATTCGAAGCGCTAGATAATAGGTTCAAAGCATTTCTACACTCCAATTCCAATTATCTTAATTTCCCTCCAATTCTCTCAAATTCCCTCAAATTCTCTTAAATTCATTTCAATTCTCTCAAATTTCCTTCATAGTTGTCTAATTTAATATAAATATTATATATATTTAGATATATGATGTTAAGACTTAAGAGTAATCAATTATACTATAGTTGAGTCATGACTCACCATTAAGGTTTCATGAAATAATTTTAATAATTTAAATCAATTTCCATATTTTTTTTTTCAAATTCTTACTCGCATCGACATTTCAAATTTTCAATTGACATTTATATCTAAATATTATCTTAATTTTTAAATGTGATGCTTAAAAATAGTCAATTATAGTCTAATTAAGTCAAAATCTAAGTTTCATTGGCTAATTCAAACAATTTCCATCAATTTCCACGATTTCTGTAAATTTCCACCAAAATTTCCATCGACATTTCCATAAATTTTGGACCTCGACATTTCCATCGACATTGACATTTCGAACCTTGGTAAGAAGTTATAATTTTTATACTAAATTATTTCAATTAATTAAATATATTAAATTGATTACTAATTTATTAAAGGTTCAATAAATACACAATTACATTAATTTAGTTTATTTTTATAAAGGAAAAAAATTCAATTTTACTCGTAAACGTGTCACCGTGTATCAATTTTCATTCTAAACTTTTAATTTTTACCCGTAAACTAATGAATAATTTTACCAAAACTCACAAATTTTAACAAAATGTAGCTCTAACATTGTTTTTTCTTTGAAATCTTATCAATTTTGTACCATACTTATGTCTTATATAATTTATTGAAAGCATATGAAAATACTTTTTTTAACGAATTTTCAAAAGAAAACTTATTGGAGGATAGAAATTGCATAACTTTTTTAAGTTTAAGGTTAAGATTGCAATACTTTTCTAAGTTTGGGTACAATTTGATGACATTAAAATTTTATGGTAGAAATTGATACAACTGGACAAACTTAGGTGTAAAAATTGATTTTTTCTTTTTCTTTTTATAAATAAGAATTCGTTGGGTATATTTTTAATCAATTATAATTAATTTATTACAATTAAATAATTAATTAAGTAAATTCAATACATAAATATATTCAAAGAAAGATTAATCTTAGCAAAAATAAGAGAGAGAAAAAGGAGGGTAATGAAAAACACTCATGCTTTTGCAAGGGTATCAAATACCCTTACTCAAGGGTATACAAAACCCATGGGAATAACTTATTCCCATGCCCAAGCCTCCAAACCTTGCATCAAACAAGGGTATCCAAAACCCTTACCCATTCCCATCCACAAAACTCTTGTACCAAACGGCCCCTAAATAATTATCAAACGGCTTAACTTTTTAGTTACCTATATTACTCCAACTTGAACAAGTTCGTAACCAACTTAATCCATACCGTTTGGATTTGACTGGATTGATCCCTTAGAACAAATCAAGAATCGAAGCACTAAAGAAACGTAATTAATGCCCTAATTTAAACAACAGGATTGATTGATCATGAATGATTAGCAGATAGACGCACAAAAATCCATATTATAGATACGTCACATCCACTAGAGAAAGAAAAATGTCCGCCAATAGAATTTCCTCGTCCGAGGCAGCTCCATTGCTCGGTCAGCAGCATCGCTTCGAATCCCTTCCTGCTCGATTCCCTTCCTCCGTCGTCGGAATGGCTTCTGTAACCGACGCCGTCATTCCCCGTCGATCGGTCTTCCTCGGAGTCGACGTTGGCACTGGCAGCGCTCGCGCAGGTTTTTCCATTTCCTTGCTTATCTTTATTCGACTTACCAATCGAGATTGTTTTTGTCTGATTTTATTGCGTTTGTTTCGAGTCTTCAATTTGGGGTCCGAATTGGGATGCATTGGAACTGCGTGTGCGATATTGTATGCGTTTATGCACTCAAGGATGAAGGATATTGATTGTCTATTTTGGTCCTATGTACTAAGAAATGTGAAGGGTATTGGACAGTGTCGTAGTGAGAACGAGTTGCAGAGTAGTTATATGGGTGATCAATTAGAGGTCACTTTATATGGATGGTTAGTTGGTGCGTTGTTCTTATATGGGTAATCAACTGGAGGTTAGTTTTTGGGGTGGGTTAGTCAGTTAGCTGCCACAGGAGTTGTTGGTTGGCTCTTTGTTAGCCAAGCAGTGCGAGAGAGTGTTGTAACTAGAGGAGAAATTATCCGTGGAGGTTGCCACAATGTGTCTGGTAGTTGGATGGATGAGAGAAACTGCAAAAGCATCTTGAATTTGTATCTAATGGCTATTAGGGGCATGTAGATTTTTGAATCCACATCCAACATAGACAGCCAAGTGGTGACCTCATGGAACAATTTTTTTAAATAAGAGGTCAGTTTTGGGCCATATGTGCTATTCATTTCCTACATTGTTTACTTGGTAGGGGACTTGATTGGATGCTTCTCAATCGTTGAGAAGTACTTGAAAAGACATTTTTGGCTTGTTTTGACCGCCATCAGGTAAGTTACTTGATAAAGAATTGTGGGTTCAGGTCTACTTACAATTAACTTGTAGTTAGTTTAGTTTCAACTGTTCGTTAGTTACTAGGCAAATGAGTTAGGTGGCAGTTTGTTTGTTAGCCTAGTTGAGGGGGAAGAGAGTGTATTACACATAGAGAGGATTGGGGAATCTGGATAGTAAGTAGATTTGGGATTGGTTATGGAAGAGCTGAGCGTCTTGAAGGCTTGGTATGCCCTTATATGTTTTCAATCAACAGTAAAATATTATAGTCTGTGTTTTGTTAATCTTCCTGTCCAAATTCTGGTTCCTCAGATTGCCTTCTTTGACTGAATTTATTGTTATGGACTTCTGTTTCAGGTATTTTTGATGAGACTGGGAAGCTTTTGGGTTCTTCTAGCAGCCCAATACAAATTTGGAAAGATGGAAATTTTATCGAGGTAATGTTCATAGTGAGTTGAGTTCAGATGGTGGTACCAGGCGGATCAAAAACCAAAATTGCATTATATGTAGCCAACATGAACCCATATGGCAATAAATTAACTCAACCTGTCGAGCCATTGTCAAAAAGCCCGTAAAATTTTTGTAGAAATCTTAGAATTGTACTTTAAATGGAGATTGAGTTTCAAAATTTTATGATGGCTTGCTTCTGTTTAAATAGCACTATAACAGACAACAGAATAAATGCCTGCCCAAAGTATGTGAGGCATGCATGATTATTTATGAGCTTTCTATTTCAAACCAGCAATCCTCGACCGATATCTGGCATGCAGTTTGTGCTGCAGTGAAATCAGCATGCTCCAAGGCGAACGTCTCGGGGGAGGAAGTGAAGGGTCTTGGATTTGCTGCTACCTGCTCACTTGGTCTGTATGCTATTAGTCAGTCATTTGATCTTGCTCTATTAAAGACTGACCAACTCACAAGATAATAATTCCTCCTTTAATTGCCATTTGATGGAAGCCTTTACAACTTTTCATTTGAAATGGTTTGTCTGCAGTTGCAGTTGATGCTGATGGTTCACCAGTTACAGTATCTTGGAGTGGTGATTCAAGAAGAAATGTAATAGTGTGGATGGATCACAGAGCAGTAGAGCAGGCTGAAAGGATCAATTCTTTCAATTCAACAGTACTACAATACTGTGGTGGATCTCTTTCCCCTGAGATGCAGCCACCGAAGGTACCCAAATAGATGTTTGATCCCATTTTTATTTTTTGTGCTATACATATTTGCTTCAAAAAAGGAACCATCTTTCATTTATTTAGTGAAAAATATATCTGAAATTTATGCTCCTTGGGTTTGGCAAAAATGCACCCCCATCTGTGTTAGGGTGTATAATTACAAAAGTTAGAAAATGAAAATGGAAAGGAATTATGAATTTTTGCTAAAATAGAAAATTTATTCTCATGATCTTCATCATTGAATGTATGTGATTTCTCTCATACAACAAACTCTATATGATTGTCTTGGTTAGATTTTCTGAGTGTAATAAATGCTTTTAGATCATAATAACTTTTCTTTGAGCTCAATTCTCACGGTTCCACTTTCTGCTTTTCTGCTTTGTATGCTTGTGTTTGACGATTGAGAGGAAGTGCATGATACACCTTTTATTACAGATTCAGTCACTTTCTGTTTTTTTTTTCCTTTTCCGTTTCCACTTTCTACTTTTCTGTTTTATAATCTGGTCTTTGACTATTGAGATGAAGTGCATGATATGCCTTTTTTTACAGATTCAAAGTCATGGAATATGCTATGATACAGATTATTTTTGCAGCTTCTCTGGGTGAAAGAAAATTTACCAGATACATGGTCAATGGTGTTCAGGTGGATGGACTTGAGTGATTGGTTGTCATACAGGTAAAGAGACAGCCAAACCTCTTGCTTTTGTTTAATCTTAAGTTTCGATATCTTTCTTACCTTATGGTCATTATCTGCATGTTCTAGGGCAACAGGTGATGATACACGCAGTCTTTGCACCACTGTGTGCAAGTGGACCTATCTTGGTCATGCACACATGTCACAGTACAATGAAAAGGATTCCCGAGATATGGAGGCTTGTGGATGGGATGATGATTTCTTGGAGGAAATTGGATTAGGAGATCTTGTTGATGGTCACCATGCGAAAATAGGTCTGAATGAATTACTTGTAAATATTTTTTGGTTTTTGAGTGTTTTGATTGATGAAATACTTAAAATTCCACATCATTTTGCACTGACGTGTTCTGAGTGCAGAACTACCTTTTATGGAGCTTGAACTATTTTTCCCTCTGTGCTCATTAGTCTCCTTAGGGAAATTTTGAACCTTTTTTCTTGATTTATTTTTTGTATCAACCACTTTTTCTGTACATAATTTTCTGTTAGAAGAAATGAAAGTTTCTCTCTTATAATGACCTTTTGATAGCAAATGAAGTTTCTCATCAAATGCGTGTATGTGTATATGATTGTACTCAATTATCCAATAATTTTTGTTTATTGTATCAATACCATAAAACTGGTTTACTTGTTGCAACTCAATTATTGATTGTACAAAGTTAACAATGTATAATGTCATCAGGAAGAAGTGTAGCATTCCCTGGTCACCCCTTGGGCTCTGGTCTGACTCCAGTAGCTGCAAAGGTAAGCAATATTGTACTCAAAATTTTAGCTTGGTTTGAATTCTGAAAATTCCATATGTTATAATAGGGGAAAGGATAATCATCTGTTCTGGGATGTTAAACTGTTAATAAAAAATAAAAATAATTAAGTCATTTTTCATTTGATTGAATTATTTTTTCTTTATGCTTATCAGGAACTGGGTTTGGTTGCTGGAATCCCTGTCGGTACTTCATTGATTGATGCTCATGCAGGTGGAGTTGGGGTGATGGAAAGTGTGCAAGATTCTGATTCTAAAGGTTATGGCTTATCCTATATATATATATTTTTTATCTTTTTCCTTATTGAATTTCATTCTTTCATATTGAAACTACCTGTTGTAGAGATCGATAAGGAGATGATATTGAATCGTATGGCATTGGTTTGTGGAACATCTACCTGCCATATGGCTGTCTCAAGGAATAAGCTCTTTATTCCTGGTGTTTGGGGACCATTTTGGTCAGGTATGATTGAAATAAATTCCCATTGTTTTGTCTAGTTTTTCATTTTAAATATTAGCCTGTTAAGGAGGAAAGGGGCAGGTGGACTATGTTCTAACTGGGACAATAAAAAAATGCTTGTACCAGCAAAATTTAAATGGATATGTTATGTGCCAGTTATTCCTTATACCAAACAACAATGTTTTATTTTCCCGTGATTGTTTCTGAATTTAAATCTATTATATTAAATATCTTTCTTTCTTAGCTCAGGAAGGAGGAAACTGTTTTACTGCAGTATTCCCCTCTAATCCCATAACTCTAGTTTGTACTATAACATTTTTTTTCTTGTAATCATGTGATCGCTATTTTTTCCATAAAAGTACATATATTATGTATGATTTTTCTGAATGTCAGCAATGGTACCTGAGTATTGGCTCACTGAAGGTGGTCAGAGTGCTACCGGTGCTCTACTTGATCACATAATTCAAAATCATGTTGCCTCTCCTCATCTTGCAAATCGTGCTGCTTCTCAAAGTAGGACTTTTTTGAACCCTTATTTTATTTTAATGTTAATGCCGTCTACCCTAATTAAAGTAGAGTATACTTGGGCCTCATTTGATGATCATTTGGCTTTTGGTTTTTAAAAATTAAGCTTAAAAACATTTACGAAATTCTTTGTTTTGTTATCTACTTTTAATAAATGTTTTCAAAATTCAAGCTAAGTTTTGAAAACTAAAAAAAGTAGTTGATAAAAACTTGTTTTTGTTTTTAGAATTTGACAAAGAATTCAAATGTCTCCTTTAGAAAGGTGAAAACCATTGTAAGAAATTGTGAGAAAACAAGCACAATTTTCAAAAACCAAAAACTAAAACCCAAATGGTTATCAAACGTAACCTTAATGATTGTGTCGTATCTGAAGCTTTCTATCTTTGTCTTTTTAACCATCCAGATATCTCTGTGTTTGATATTTTGAACAAGTTGTTGGAGAATTTGATGGTTGATCTGAAGAGTCCATTTCTTGCTGCTTTGACTGAAGATATGCACATACTTCCTGATTTTCATGGAAATAGGTGAATGGATGACTGAAACATTCACCTGAGTAATTCTTCCAAGAGTTCTTTTTCTTCCTTTCCCTTCTAGAGATTGTCAATGAACTTGATTGCATCATGGATTAGGTCTCCCATTTCGGATCCGAAATCAAAAGGAGTGATCTATGGTTTAACACTTGACACAAGTGAGCAACAGCTTTCTATTTTGTACCTTGCCACAGTTCAGGCTATTGCATATGGTACACGCCATATTGTGGAGCACTGCAATTCCCATGGTCACAAGGTATGGTGAACTGATCTTTTTTTTCCTTGACAGATGGGATTGGATAAGCCAATGTTATATTAGTTATCTCTAGGTTTTTAATTAG
Organism: Trichosanthes truncata; assembly: GCA_033996785.1. Lineage (NCBI taxonomy): Eukaryota > Viridiplantae > Streptophyta > Magnoliopsida > Cucurbitales > Cucurbitaceae > Trichosanthes > Trichosanthes truncata. Next base: position 34,948,971 of record JAWPNB010000004.1, on the reverse strand, counting down.
TTGTGTAGATTATACTTCTTTTCCATCTGTCTTCCTTTAAATTTGTTTAATTCTTGTAGCCTTTTAGATTGTGGAGTTCTCTGCATTTGCTCATGTATCCTTCACATAACTTTCTGGTGATCTCTTGTTTTGTTAGGAAGATCTTTTCCTTTTTCAATAAATTCTGAGTTTAGACACCCCACCCATCCCTTTCATGTACCTTGATCAGCTCCTTATTGACTGCTGCAAATGTACTTCGACAATTAAATTTCACTTTAATGTCACCGCTATTTCATTCTCTTTACCCATTGAACACTAGCACTTTCTGATGTGTTGAAATAGAAAAGAAAGGATAACTACAAAACTCATTAGAGAGAGCTATCCAACTTGAAGCATTGAAAACCAACCAAATCTGAAACTTCACTCCCTAGATGGTTTTGCTTGTATATGTAGAATATCTTTTTGCAAATATTTTTGTTGGAACGTTGATATAATTAAATTTACCATAACCCATCAACTTAAGCTTTTGGGTTGATTGGTGATTTAACATGGTATCAGAGCAGGAGGTCCTGTGTTCAAACTCCTATAAAGTCATTTCCTTCCCAATTAATATTGATTTCCACTTGTTGCCCTTCTACAAATTTCCAAGCCCACAAGTGAGGGAGAGTGTTGGAGTGTTGATATAATTAAATTTACCATAACCGACTTAAGCTTTTGGTTGATTGGTGATTTAGCAGTTTTGTGTGCATTTAAAGTGGTTCTTGGGTAAAAGTTATATGTACGTCTCAGCATTATGCCTTCTCAAATGTAATTTTAACTCTTTATAGTTTATTTTAAGCATTTCTCCTTATTTTTATTTATTCTCCTTCAACAGATTAACACTTTACTTGCATGTGGTGGCCTTGCAAAGAATTCGTTGTTCATTCAAGAGCACGCTGATATTATTGGTTGCGCTTCATCTCTCCCTCTTTATGATATTTTCTTCTATTTGCATCCTGAAGAACTAAGCATTTTGGACCGCTTTTTCTAATAAAATAAATCTAATCTCAGTGAGTCTTGAACTATATTCATTTTGATCTTATACCTTGGCAATGTTGGTGATTGAGAAGGTTGTCCTATTATCTTACCTCGAGAAAGCGAGTCCGTGCTCTTAGGTGCAGCAATCCTTGGAGCTGTGGCTGCTAGAAAGTATTCTACTCTGCAAGAGGCCATGAAAGCCCTGAATGCCGCTGGTCAAGTATGCATCAATTGTTCTTCCCTGTTTCCTCATGATATCATTCAGCTTAGTTATCTTCTCTCAGTAACAGAATAAGCAAGGAAAATAGTTGGATCACTTGAACGGAGACCATTGAATCTGTACTAAAGGGACTAGAGTTAACCATTAAAATTTTGCTTCAATTGGCAGGTGGTTTATCCGTCTACAGACCCGAAGGTGAAGGTATACCATGATGCTAAATACCGTATTTTCCGAGAGCTTTATGAGCAACAGTTGTCTCATCGCTCCATCATGGCACAAGCTGTGTCTTAGCCGGTATCGCTCGGTATCGAATCGCAAACACTTCCATCTTGTTTATTCCATTTGTTTCTGTTTTTTGGTTTGTCAAGTACTCACAGCAGCTTCTAGCTTGATCTTTCTGGAGATGGCTGGACAGCATGGGAAGTGAAATAAGGAAACATTTCCACAGTTCTGATATTGACATTGTCTATAGATTGAAAAAGTCTCTCTCTCTCTCTCTCTCTGTGTGTGCGCTGCCTATAATTATTCTTTCATTGAAATACCCTGTGCCTCTCTCTCTGTCTCTCTACTGCTGCGACTAGTTTGTGTGCAGGGCTAAAATGGCGAACTAATAATAAGTATAGTGATCAAAATAATTCAATTGAATACATCCACAACCAAAATGTTAACAAAACTGAAAATGATATGTACTCCAAAAGGTAGTCACAACTCACAAGATAGTCTCATTTGATTTTAAAGTTGCCTTTTCTTTAATATTGAAATATTACTCTTCTTCAAGAACTTGTTGCCATTTTCCCTTTTCACAAGCAGGTTGGCAACAATGCCATCTTTTCTTTTTCTTTTCTGAAACGTACAATGCCATTTCCTTTGATGTAATAAATTAGTGTGTATATAATATATCAATGGTGCAAAAGTACATAATCACAAAATTTAATTTACAAATTGAATAAAATATTAAAATTATTTCTTTATTTGTGAGTGTGCACTTTAATTCTGTACTTTAAAAAATAACCATTTTGATCATTATTATAGTTATTCTACTGTCAATTATTTAATAGATGAATAACATAGTTTCAAATATATGTATTTAAGTTTTTTTTTAAATGATATGTATTTAAGTATTGGCTAAGATAAATGTTAAGGCAACTGTTAGAACTAACACTATACATACTCATGTCAACACCCAATACTTTTATGTAACTTTAATACATGCCTATATCAATATGTAGCATTATATAAACCCACGACAACACCCAATACTTATCTCAATCTATGTAGCTTCAATACATGCCAAATCAATGTCATGCATACAAAACTACTTCATTTATCCATTAAACAATGACCAATAATGAAAAAAATATTGTTTTGAAAAAATTCAAAAATTAAAATAGACATGTTAGAAGTCGAAGATTAAAATAGAACAAATCTAAAAGTTTAGGTTACATTTGATAACTATTTGATTTTTTTTTTTTAATTTTTAAAAAGCAAGCTTATAAACACTACTTCCACCCAAGGGTTTATTTGTTTTGATATCAATTTCTTACGTGTGTTTTCAAAATCTAAGTTTACACCCCATTTGATAACTATTTGATTTTTGGTTTTTGAAAATTAAGCCTATAAATACTACTTCTACCTATAGATTTCTTTATTTTGTTATCTACTTTTTACATATGTTCTCAAAAACCAAGCAAAATTTTGAAAACTAAAAAAAGTAGTTTTCAAATTCTTATTTATTTATTTAAAATTTAGCTAAGAATACAAATGTTTTTTAAGAAAGATGAAAACCATTATAGAGAAATGTTGAGAAAACAAGCACAATTTCTAAAAATAAAAAATCAAATGGTTATCAAATATGACCGTAGTTTTTAAAAACATGTTTTTGTTTTTAAAATTGACTAAGAATCCAAATGTTTCCTTAAGAAAGATAAAAACTATTGTAGAAAAATTATGAGAAAACAAGCTTAATTTTCAAAAACTAAAAACTAAAAACCAATGGTTATCAAACAAAGACACTGGACCTTAAGAATCAATAAAATAAATTTGAAAATGAGATTTAAACCTATGTAATAACCATTAAAATAACGTCCAATACCCCAAGCCACATGAAACAAGCACAAGTATTTGAGTGTTCCCAGAAATGCTTACAAAATTTATTTTGACTAAACAACACCGCAATTCAAGAATGTCAAACATCTAAATTCCCTACAAATATTCACGTCCAACCCTATGACCAACCATAAGATTTTATATCATACAGAAGCCACTATTTTTGTTGATATTAAATGGAATATCAAGAAGTACAATCTTAAAGACTCACTCTGAACGTAAATCACTCCCTCTTCCACTTTGCAACTAAAAGAATTTTCTGTAATTTTCTTTGGGACTGAATTTTTCCTCTCCCTGAAAGAAATTTCTTTCTTCTGAAACGAAAGATATTAAAAGAAATATAACTCATTACCAACAATCAATCTCCATCATTAAAGTTGAAAAGAACAGAAAAATGTAGCAAGTTTGTGGTTGATAATACCTTCCTTCCTTGCTGTTGATTGTACTTCTCTCAATGCTGCATTACAAATCTCTAGTTATAAATTCAAAGGGCCCATTCTTTTAACAAAAAGAAAGTCACCTGATTCATCTCCAACGAATTGTCGTGTATAAAGCATTTAAAATCTAAAAGAAATGTCTCAACTCTCAACCAGGTAACTGGGTGCTAAATCGCCAGTGCTCCACATTAACTAGGGGGAAAAAATGAAGAGTAAAACAAGCCCGTACGGTAGAGATGTGTACATTTTTTCGCATCAGTGTCCCGACTCCATTACATGTAAAGTCCTTCTGGAACACCCTCTTTCTTTTTAAACATAACCTTCTCTTTTGCTTTCTTAAAGTCTGCATGAGTCACCTGAAGAACAAAGTAAGTTGCGACATGTCAATCGCGAATGCATATTATACCTGCATTTTAAGAAGTATGCATACAACAGAAAACTAACAGTTTTTAATTACCAATCTTCAGATATTATTAACTTTATCGACAGCTAAAATGCAGTACGTTTATAGCTAAAGAATAAATTTCTTGTTCAAGTCTATTAGTTATGTACAATAGTATTACCTTCATTCTACGTTCTCTTAAAGCAAGCAAGCCAGCTTCTGTGCAGATTGCTTTGATATCAGCCCCAGAAAATTCATCTTTGGTCATTACAAACTCTTCTAAGTTCACATCGTCAGCTAGCGTCATCCTTGATGTATGAATCTATATATTATTCACACCAGTATTAAATTAAACTATATGATAAAAGAAAGCCAGTTGCAATCAAAGTTGTGTGTGGATGGGGGATCAAAGACCTGAGGGTATCTGAAGTACCTGAAAAATGCGTCGTCTAGTTTTTATATCTGGAAGGGGGAATTCAATTTTTCTGTCTATTCGTCCAGGTCGTAAAAGGGCAGGATCAAGGCTTTCAATTCTATTTGTAGCAAGAATTACTTTAACATCTCCTCTTGAGTCAAACCCATCCAATTGGTTCAGTAATTCAAGCATGGTCCTCTGAATCTCACGCTCACCACCAGAGTGTGCATCATACCTGGCCAACGTGAAAATAATTAGCAAGGCTGCTCACATAAAGATAGAAAATATCAAATTTCATAATAATTTCCATTAGAATAAACCTCTTTGTACCAACTGCATCAATTTCATCAATGAATACAATTGATGGGGAAAGATCATCAGCAACTCTAAAGAGCTCCCTGACCAATTTAGGTCCATCTCCTAAGTACTTCTGGATCAATTCACTTCCAACCACACGCAGGAAAGTCGCAGAAGTGGAGTTTGCCACTGCCTGAACACAGTCAAGTTAATAACACAGTTAAAGTCAAGCACAACCTATGCAGCAAAGACTTTGCTACAAATTCGAAAAGTAAGACCCCATTCGATAACTCTTTGATTTTTGGTATTTGGTTTTTAGAAATTTGGTTTGTTTTCTCACAATTTCTTTACAATGGTTTTCATCTTTATTAAGGCAACATAAGAATTAGGAAACATTTGAATTCTTAGCCAAATTCCAAAAACAAAAACAAGTGTTTAAAAACTACTTTTTTTAGTTTTCAAAACTTGGCTTGGATTTTGAAAGCATTCGTAAAAAACAAATAACAAACACAAAGAAACCCTCGTAAGCTTAATTTTAAAAAACCAAATAGTTATCAAACGAGACCTAAAGAACTCACTTATTAATTGACGTCTAGCTAAAAATCAGGGATCAATTCTAACTTGGTGAGCAGATACACAACTTCTAACAACCATTTCACTTGCGTGAGAGTTAGAATGAATACTAGACAGTTGCTAAATCAATACTGATCCTAATTTCCAGAGTAATACAATTGTGTGTGGCTTAGTTAATAGATACCTTTGCAAGCAATGTTTTCCCTGTCCCTGGCTCCCCATAAAGTATAACTCCTTTGGGGGGTTTAATTCCAATGTCTTCATATAATTCAGGATGAGTAAGAGGAAGCTCTACTGCTTCTTTAATCTCCTGGATCTGAGCATCTAAACCACCAATATCAGCATAGGATTCCAATGGAGCCTTCTCAACCTTCATAACAGATACCATGGGATCGACCTCATCTTGAAGAAGCCCAACAACAGAAAGAACCTGCGTAAAGCCCAAAAAGCCATCCACATTTCACAAATCAGAAAGTAATTTTCAACAAGACGCAACATTTCACATCACCATAGACAAAGTCCAATTTTTCCCAGCTCAGTGTCATCAAAAAACTTAATCCAGGGCTCATTTTTGTTCAATTTTTCTCGAAACGAACCAACCCTAGCATGAATTGCGATTGCCCTCCTTGAGAAATTGATGTGTAAACATATTAAAAGCACACGAACGAGAAGAATGCAACAGCCTAATAACCTAGAATCGAAGAGTGACGAAAAATAAACAGGCAAATTGCAACAATCGATAGAACAAATGCAGGATTATCCAATTCTTCAGCATTTTCCAATTACATCGACGAAACATTGCCAGATTACGAACTGAAACAAAACCTACCTTGTTGTGCATAAGAATGGCACATCCAGGCTCCAGCTGGTCTTTATCAACAAACGACAAGATCCCCACATAGTACTCCGGACCAACAGACGATGAAACAATCGCATGATTCTCATCAATCAGCTCCTCCAGATTGCCAACGCTCATCGGCGACCCACGAAGGTCATCGACCTTAGATCTATCTTCTTCATTCTTCTCCTCCTGGGGCTTCAACCGCTCCTGATTGGTAACAAACTCTTCCTCCATGAGCAAATAGTCCTTGACTCGCTCGAGCTTCAGAAGGCGGAGTTTGCACTTGGTGTGAGGGGTGACCGTCGGGAGGCGGGCGGCGGCGTCGGGACCCTTCTGCTTCCGCTGCTTGCGGCCTACTCGCGACGGTGGCGCCGCCGGCTCGAATTTCTTGTCCTTCTTGTTGGGGTCATCTTGCTTGCGGTCGCCGGGAAGACCCCCTTGCCGATTGAGACCGCCGGGAGTGCCTTGACCCATTTTTGGTGAAGAGTGTGAGAAGTGAGAAGTGAGTTGAAAGAGGGAAAGTTTTATGTCAATAGGACTGAGAGTTGATGGATTGTTGGCCAAGAATCTCTCATTTTGGGGGGGTTTTATGCAACAAATTTGAGAGAAATTTTCTACTTCTATTTCTATAGCTCCCTTTTCTCCTTTTCTTTTGAAGAGGAAATGTGTTTAGAAACTTTTGGAGGTGGTTAATTCTTTTTTGTTAAATTAAAAATTTGGTAGCTGTTTTAAATATTTCAATTTAGTTATTATTATTATTATTTTGTTGAGTTCAAACAATTGCAAGGTGGGGAACCGAACCTACTTATCCACTAAGCTATGTTCTAATTGTTCCTCATAGTTTTTACTTAGTTTCATTATGGTGTTTGTGATTTTAAACGTTCTACTTTGATTCCTATGGCTAAGTCAAATTTCACATATCATTTAAGTCATTACCAAATTGACACTTTTTTTTTTCAAGTTATGTTTTCTATTTGGTAAATTGTGTTAGTTGATTATATTAGGATTTAGGGTTGAATTAAAAAAAAAAAAAATATATATATATATATATAAGGAACTAGGTGAGTTTTTCTATGTGTAAAATACTATTAGGGATAACTTGTGAGAATTAACAAAACCATAAGGACTAAGCTCAAATTATAGGGACCAAACTAAAATTTTTAAAACCATATGAATCAATTTAAAACCAAGCTCAAACCATAAGATAATTAAAATTTCTAAAACTATAATGAACACACTAAAACTATCACTAACTATATGAATCAATTTAAAACCAAGCTCAAACCTAACGATTGGAATCTTGTGAAAAACCCTAACAATCTGTTGGCCAGAACTCTGGAAGGAAGGGACTTCAGGCATTGTGACTTTCTTAAAGTTGGTCTAGGGGAAAATCCCTCGCTTACTTGGAGAAGCATCCTTTGGGGGAGAGAACTGTTCAAAAGGGGCTATAGGTGGGAAATAGGAAATGGGAGACACGTGTTTATTGCGGAAGACCCGTGGATTGCAAATTTGGAGTGTAGTAAATCGTGCGTGACTCATGATACTCTAAAAAACAGTCGGGTTGCAGAGTTCATCTTTTCAGAAGGTCAGTGGAGAGAGGATATTGTATTGAAAAGTTCATCCCTCAAGATGCGGAGGAGATCCTAATTATGCCTATTGGAGGTCCTAACAGAGAGGATGAGATAATTTGGAACCTAGACAAGAAAGGGAAGTTTATGGTGAAAAGTGCTTATCTTCTTGGATTTACCCGTTTCTAGTGCTAGTTTGGCTTCTCAATCGGATGGTATTCCAATGAGATCCATGTGGCCTTTGGAAAGTGGAGATTATGCCTAAAGTCAAAATTTCCTATTGGAAAATTATCAATGATATTATCCCCACTACTTTTAATTTGTCCTAGAAAGGAATCCTAATTGACTTGAAATGTTCTTTTTGCAGGAACTTTTTGGAAACAACTTGTCACGTGATGTAGGAATGTAAATTCGCTAGAAGGATTTGGGATCGATTCTTCTCTTCTGTTGCAGTTGTGTTTTCGGCGGGCAGGGGTTCTTGGTCTCCTAAAGATTATTGGGACTGCATTACAAAAGTTACTCCTAGAGACGAGCTGGGCGACATGCTTCTAATCCTTTGGAGCATCTGGAGGCAGAGGAATAACATAAGGTTTGGAAAAGCTCTTCTTGACACTAATGATCTCTTTGGTGTGATTGACAGGTATTTGGTGGAGCTTCCTGGAAGCTTGAAAGTAGAAAATTCGGCTGGCATCCTTAGCAGTCGGGCGAGGCCGTGCCATTTGTGGTGGAAACCTCCTGTGGAAGGCTCGTGGAAACTGAACACTAACGCAACTTTTTCTTCTGTCCCTCAAACATGGTGGAGTGGGCTGGATTGTTAAAGAATGGAGAGGTAGACCTTTGCTTGGAGGTTGCAAGTTTATCCGGCAGGATTGGCCAGTGAAGGTTTTGGAAGCCCTCGCCATTGTGGAAGGGCTCAAAGCAGTGATCCCTTGGAGGGGGGGATCGATTTTATCACTTGATTGTTGAATCTGATTCGAGCGAAGAGATTAACTTGCTTAATGGTGTTGAGGTGGATTTCTCTGAAGTGAGTTTTTTTAGTTGAATAAGCTCCCCAACTTGCATTGTTTGTAAATTCTATTGTTTTTTGTAAGATTCCTAGAGAGGAGAACAAAGTAGCCCACAACTTAGCTGCTTTGGCATCTTCTTCTGAAGCTTCTCAGATCTGGAAAGATAACTTTTCAGAGGATATTCTTCCCCATCTCTCTAATGGGGGTGTTAGTTTGTAGTTTTGGTTCTTTCTGTTTGTTTTTCCAGTAAAAAAAAAGACACTATCCCTAAATCATGGAGAGCAAATTTGTAATCTAACCCTTCCTTCTTAATTACAAATTTAATCTCTACATTAGGATGGTTTTATATGTGTTTAGTCTATAAAATTTAGAATAGTTTAATTCAAACATGTAATAGAAAGGAGTACATGATTAGACAAAACAATTTTTAAGTAATGTATACAATTTCTTTTATAGGGCATGCACTCTAGTTTGTCCAATTGTCTCTTTCCTTCTATCATTTATCTGTCATCTAAGGTCAAATTAGATGACAATCCTCCATTGTGCAGTGCATGAATCATCACCATTTCATTAACAACGTGGACTATACAAATCACAATTCAAAATTTATAGATATAATTGAAACTTTTTTCAATTGAGGGACTTAAATTAGCATAATCATCAAAGTTCAAAGACTAAAAATGTAATTTAATCATCCTTATTTTAGGGAGAAAAAAATATCATTAAACAATTAAATGAGCTCGGTAAAATGAGATATAAGGATGGTCAATCAAGAGCCTATAATTGAGAGATATTTCCTCTTCATCACCTAAAAGGTCTTTAGACACTAGAATCGTTCGACATTTTAAGTTCAAATTTTTTTTTTCTTAGTCTCAACTTACTTTAATGTCCTCCCTCTCAACTATATCAAACCATTTTAGCAATGAAGAGAGGGTTTGAACATAGCTAAAAAAATTCTCGTTGGTATCTTTAAGGAGGATATTTCAATACTCATTCTTGTTCGTTGATTTTAGTACAAGCTATATGTGTAAGTAACAAAACAATTAATCATGATCTGAAAAGAAGGATGAAAGGAAGGAATTGATGAAATAGTAGTTCCCACGAAGATAGTTCTTTCCATCTTTTGTCTTTTTGGGAATCATTAAAAATTTTCAAGAAAGAGCATGCCAACTTACAAATAAGAGATTTGTCTTTGTTTGTATACTATATTGTTACCTTCATATCAAATAGTCCAAGATCAATAACAAACAATTTAAAGTTAAAAGCTCATCTAGGATTACAAAAGGCAAAAGGAAAAATTACTTTATAGAATCTTCAAGCTTGTTTGAATGAACGAAAAGATGTGTTAAGATAAACTTTTATTTATGGCGAAGCAAGTTTAAATAGTGTTTTTAACTAAGTTGTGATGTAAGATGTGACATGTTAAGGCATGAGCTTCTCTTTTTTTGCTTGAGGTTAGAAGATAAAATGCCGTGATGAACTTGCCAAACAAACATTTTGACCTTATTAAGAATATGCTATCTTCCACAAAATTTTTTTAGAAGAAAGGTAGAATTGAATAGGCGGTCATAAATAGAGATGCTCATTTAATTCGCGGAGCCCCGACTCGTCCCCAACGAGGTGGAGAATCCTCAATTACACAGAGAATATTTCCCATCCCTGGCCCCATCCCCGCCCCGCCCCGATTAGTTATATATAAAAATAATTATAAGCTATAAATAGAAAATTAAAAAAAAAAACTATAGTATGAATAATTAGTTGAAGACTATTTTTTTTTATTAAAAATAAAATTTAAAGACTATGTTGTAATATTGAAATTTGAATTTTTAGAAATTAAGTTGTTTCAACATTATAATATTTTTACTTACGGTATATTATTGTTTTTATTAAAAAAAATTATAACATTTTCTTTAAATAGAAATTATATTAGAAATTATTCATTTAGAAGTCGTTGAAAAGAATCACTATTATGATTGAGAATAAATTAAAAAAATAATAATAAAAAAAAAGCACGGGAAAAAATTCTCTGCGAAGAACTCGATCCCCATAAGTTCCCTACGGAGAATTCCCGCCCCGATGATCCCCACAAAAATAAATGGAAAATTTCACAAGAATGGAAATAGAAATAGGTGGCTTCTCTGTCCCCGCCGTGGACATCTCTAGTCATAAATATTCTCACTTGTCAGTAGGCCTTGTGATTTTACTCTGTAAATCTCTTTACTGTCAAAATGCCAAACTTGAGTGCCTTCCAACTTAATTGAATGATGGGGTATAGAAAGAAAGATGATACCCTTCTTTTTGAAAAACCTAATGAATGAGGTTTATTTTTTCTTTTCAGCTTTCATTTTCATGAATAAATGGAGAAACATTAAAGGGTTCATATATAATTGGAAAGAATATCTTAATTAAGAATATGCTTTTTTTTTGTACCCATTTAACCTAGTAGATTCATTTTCCATTCCCTACTTTCCAGCTCAAAATTTTGAAGGTCTCTTCTAAATTTTCTTTAAGGTAGGGTTTAGAAAGGTTTATCAAATTTTCATGTGGGGGATAGAGGAGGAGAATCTCCAATTCAATCAGTGATAGAGACGGAAGATAGAAGAACTTTTTTCCAATTTAGTTGTGGAGATGGCCGAAAATTTTAAACATATATATTAATTTTTTGTTTTTAGATTAATAAACTTTATTAAAATATTTTTATGAAAATTAATGATTAGAAATAAAAATTAATCTAGTAAACTATTTTTCTCTCAATTTTCATTTAAAAATGCATATATATTATTTAACATTTAATTTAAAAAAAAAATAAAAAAGCAAGAGATTTTCCTCATTAGCAATCTCCACAGCCGCCCTTCATCCCCAAAATTGGTGATGAGAGATTAAAATCTCCCATGGGGATGAGGATGGAGAAGGCACATCTAGATATACTTGCCTCGCTTCATTTTTACATCCCTAAGTTCAAAAGGAGACACTTGTCTTTTAGGACTTTACAAATGAGAAATTAGGGTGCTTACGGTTCTCTAAGCTTTTTTGCCCTATAGAGCCTTATTAGGTTCGAGAAATCCTCAAAGCCAAGTTGCAAAAGGCTCTTTGACTTATATAGAGGTATTTTCAACTTTTTCAATTTTCAATTTTCAATGAATACCCCTTCCTCCGATATTTATTGCTCCACTCTAAATTAGAGATGATTCCAGAATGATCTATAGAGACAATTTGTCGTGTACATAGAGATATAACTTGAGTTGTAACTTTAATTAAGATTATTTTCCTCTCAAGAGAACTTCTTTTTCCAAACCTACATTGCATTTGTCGTTCCAAACTCTATTTTTTAGAAAGTTCAAAACTTCGATTTTTTCTTTTTTAGATAAGAAACAAAAATTTATTAAAAGAAGGAAAGTAGAGAGCACAAACTAGGACAAGGGGTTAAGAAAATCCCTGTCCTTAAAAACTACAAAATAATAGTCTTCCAATTATGAAGAAATCAAACAAATGTAAGACATACACTCTTACAAAAAGAATAAAAAGAGAACATACTTGTCTTGAAAAGGTCTAAGGTTTTTCTCATTTCAAAGCCCCAGTAATGAGCTCTAGTTTAATAATTCCATAAGATTTTAGCCATACCTTTAAAACTCCAACAATAAAATTTCTTTAAAAGCCAATCGTCCAATTGACTTAGGGAGACAAATAGGAAGCTCGAGCTTTTTTAGCATGAAGGACCAACCTCTACGAGCAAATGGGGAATAAAGGAAAATGTGATATCCACAGTCTCTACTTCCTTGAGGCACAAACAACAAGCTGAATGTGATAGAGTCCAAGAAGCTATCTTTATCTAAACAAAGAAAAAATCTCACTTTCTTAGGCCTCGTTTGATAATCATTTGATTTTTAATTTTTAGATTTTGAAAATTAAACTTATTTTGTCCAAATTTCTCTACAACAGTTTTCATCTCTCTTAAATAAACATTTGAATTTTTAATCAAATTTCAAAAACAAAAACAAGTTTTTGAAGACTAATTTTTTTAGTTTTCAAAATTTAGCTTGGTTTTTGAAAACATATGTAAAAAGTATATAACAAAACAAGAAAAATTCTAGGTAGAAATAGTATTTATAAGCTTAATTTTCAAAACCAAAAACCAAAAATTAAATAGTTATCAAACGGGACTTGAAATTTTAAAGCTTCAGATGTCCCTAACTAATGGAGTGTTTATGACTTAATTAGGAGTAGTTTCAACAAGTTCGAGGAAGGCAAACTTTGAATTTGAAGTGTTGCCCCTTCCCCAATGTCGATGCGATTGATAAGGTTCATTCAACAGTTAAATTCTCTATCTAAAAGTCTTCTTTTGAAACCTAAATCCCAATCTTGCTGCAATGCTGCCTATTGTTCACTTCGCTATAGGAAGCATTCTTTTTTAAAGAGAGACTATATATAAATCATGGAACTTCGTGGCTAGAGGAGCTACTCCATTCCCAAAAATCATCCATAATCGAATTCTTTGGCCATTGGATACAACTTCGATCAACTTTATTTCTAGATATTGCGAAAGGAAGATGAAGGTATTTTTTTCATGACATCCCACAGTTGAAACATTGAGAGTATTGAGACCATTTACTATCTTTTAATGTGTGTCGTAATTGTTGCAGACAACAAACCTCTCTAGCATCTGCATAATGGTATGATATTGTCCACTTTGAAAATAAATCCTCATAACTTTACTTTTGATTTCGCCCAAGACATGCTAATGAAAATTATATTGTATTTACTTATATATCATTTTTCTAGCTAATGTGAGATTTTGGTCACACTTCTAATAGTTAGAACTAAAAATAATGGCTATTTTCTTTTTAAGTTAATATTTTAACTCAGACTTTCTCATAGGTATAGAAGAGGATTTCCTTAATTACTTGACCCTCCTATTTACTAGACTTGAAGAATTTATTTAATAAATCCATCCTCCTATTTTTTATTTTTTACTTTTTTAAAAAGAAAATCCATCCTCCTATTCACTATGCTTGAAGAATTTCTTGAATAACTTGGTCCTCCTATTTACTAGACTAGAAGAATATGAGGGTATAGTTGGCAAACAAAAGGTGGTCAATGCTAGCTAGGGGATGATCTGCCAACTTTTATGTTCCTGACACAGCTTTCTTTAACCAAGCTAAAGAAGGCATTAGTGCAAATAATTAAGGAAGTGGAAAGAGGGACCTTAACTAATTTAACCAATTAAATTTGTGTAATTTGAAATTCGAAAGTCGAATTCGTGTTTATAATAGATTTATTGTATAGTACAATACTATACGAATTATCTTTTATACTACATATATATTAGCAACATTGTGCGCAGTTACTTAAATGAGAAGAATAAAATGACTCATTAAAAGATAATATTGTCGATGATAATTTCTCTATGTTAAAAACTATTGTTATTAAAAAGAAAAATCCTCCAAAAACCATTTTTAATCTAAAGACACAATAAAGAGATTTTGTCACTCTATATCATAAGCAAAATGTAGACCTTCTCATACTAAAGTCTACTATACCAATGTAACATTAGTTTATAAGAATATATATTTTTTTAGAAAACTGTGTTTTTGTCACTAAATTTTCACTTCCAAGTCACTTTTCGTCTTTGAATTTTCAAAAGCTACATTTTAGGCCGTAAGTTTTGAGAAATAGATTAAAAAGATTTATGGAGTAACATAACTATTAACTATTAAGTTTCGGTTTATAATAGGTTGGCATGCCATTTAAAAATTGAAAAAAATAAAAGAAAATTTTGGCCTTTTCCCCTTCTCTTATGATCATGGATGAAAGTATCTATCGATATGCCGATATATCCATCGATATATTCGTAAATCGGAGGGGTTAACATGGATGCTGAAGATTAACCGATATCTCCAATATATTTTATAAATACCCATAAAGCATAAAAAGATATCATCTCCATTAACCTCAATATAAATATTAATATTAATAACAAGATCTATCACTTAATTTGAAAGTAAAAACAACTTAATAATTAATTTAAGTATATATTTTTAATTTTTCAATTTACAAAAATATTTGTTGATATCGATATTATTGATATATCCATCGATACAGCCATAAAATTGAAATATTGATATCGATGTAAACATCAATATTTTCATCTTTGCTTATGATAAAAGAAAATCAAAAGGGAAGAGGAATAGCATGATTGAAATGTGGCCGGGTGAAACTTGAGGGTAAAATTTAATAAGAATAAAAGCTTAACCCTTAGTGCAAGTATACACCGTCGATGCAAGTAATAAGAAAAATATTCCAAGTTATCGAATCCCAAAGAAACAGACACTACAAAATTAATGTGTACAAGATTGTGAACAATAGCAACTTTGGTAGCCAAAAATATAAAGACACAAATATTTTGGGCATTTATGGGTGAATAACGAACTACAATAAAGAAATATGAAAACTGATGCAAAATCACTCAAGAGAATGAGGGGATTCAAGTTCATTCCTGCCCGTTGGTGAGATTTGCCAACCAATTGTCATAGCAATAAGACATTTCATAGAACGTTGTAAACCGAATAAACTCCTATTCAATTTTGATTCAAAACTCTTAGGAGACTAAGTGATTGGACCTATATGTCTATGGTCAATCATACTTAGGTGGTTAAGATCGCATTCTTGGTTTTGGGGGGCTCGTCCTATGTCTAGGATCAAGCTTGACTTATGTCTAAGCTCTTTGTCTCATTGTTTTACGAAATCCATCTTCTTCTAACCCTTTCAGTATTAGATTAGACTTAAAAGCAATCCAACTTGATCATTCACGGGTTCCAATAAAGCAATAAAATCAGTAAAAACAAACAACGTTCATGCTAATGCCGATTGTTTTCGGTTTATTGGCTAACCATCCTCACCTTGGGGCATTCATGTTCTTGAATCCCTAGGAGAATTTAGCTCATGATTTGGAATGAAAATAGAACTGAATTTAAGTGAAGAATCATGGAAAACATAATTGAAATATAACCCTTAGATGAACCGAGGGGTAGAAATTCTTATTTAATAATGTAGAAATCATACAACAAGGGAAACGTCTCAAGAACATGAATCAAAAAACTTAAAATCAACTTCAATACAAAAGAAACAACAGAATGTAAATGTAGAAGAAATTAATACTGAGAATAGAATTTAAATTGCAACCTAAAACTCAAAAGCTAGACTCGAATCAACCCTAAAATTGACTTCTCTTCTTCTCTTTCGAGCTAGGAGAAATCTTCACAACCTAAGGATGTGTTGGGTTTTATGCCCTAAAGTCTCATAATTAATAATTTATTTAATAATTAATAATAAATTTGATTATTTTATTTGCAATATAATATTATCCATTATATAAAAAATCCAAGGTTATTAGTGTAATCTTGAACAATATGTGGTTGACATACGAGAAGATCATGTTCAAGAAATAACCTAAAGGGTCATAGTATATGAATAAAGTTTGGTGTCTTATCCTGACAACACTATTGATACGACCCACTTTGTAATAGTTATAAATGATTTGATCCAAATAATTTATGTGGAGACATGTGAGTGGGAGTATCTTATGCAATGACTGGACTACGAAATGTTTAATCTATTTTTATAAATCCGTTAATTGAGAAGATTAATATTTCATGCTACTTTTTTTGGAATTTAAATGATTTTATAAAAAGAATTACTAATAAACTCAAGCATAATCTCCATTTATGAGCTAAATAATTATCAATTATGAGAACTATCAGAATGAGTGGGAGGGGAAGGGAAAATAGGTGATAGAAAGAGGGAGATAGAAGAGTGAGGGATGAATTTTTCTTTTCTTTTTGTTATTAATTTTTAAATTCCTCTTTAGCCTTATTGTAAATGTAGACTAACAATTGTATTAGTTGAGAAATCTTTTAAACCTATTTTTTAAAACTTAAAAGCTAAATTGTAACTTTTTTTTTAGTTTAACAACATTTGAGGGTGGAAGGATTTGAACCTCTGACCTCTTGAGCGAGGGTGTTTACTAATTACTGCTAAGTTAATCTCACTTTGGCACTTAATTGTAACTTTTGATAACTCAAGGACATGTAAATGAAAATTTAAGAATTATCTACTTTTTTATATTTACTTTTAGCCTACATAGTAATTAAATGCTTCTTTAAAAGCTCTTGAACTTGATACCTTTGTTTTTTTATTTTGTCAAAATCCCTTTTTGACGATGTAACCAAACACATCATGGAAATTTTGTAAACTACCTTAATTAGTTAAAAATATTTTTCACTCTTCTAAAGTCATATAAAACTTGCTATAGTATCCCCACATGTAGATGCCTAGCCCAACTAGGCAATAAATGGTGACCATGTTGCATCCACTTAAATCTTTAAGCCATAAGAAGAAATAGAAATTAATGTAGTAAAAGAAAAAACTTTGGGACTTGAAAATCAACATATTCCTTTATGCCATCTTTATGGTTTGGAGGTCGGATTTTTTTAGCTCAACAATATTTAGGAGTAGAAATTTAAATTTTTAACATTTTGGTCTAAGTTATAATAATATTTTAATCAATGAAATTAAGTTCAAATTGACAAGAGGGATTGGACTATTTATTCTTTTCACATTGTCTGAAATCCACATGCATAAAATATCTTTTTGCATGATTTGTGTAAAAAAGAAAAAAAAAAGATTCTTTCCGTCCAACCATGATGACCATTATGACCATTATGATAATAATTTATAATGTATATGAATAATTTGTGAGAATTTAACCAAATGATAGAGATGAAACTGAAACTAAATTATTTAGATAAAAATTGTGGTAATTTAACCAAAGTAATATATAAAAGTTTAGCAATAATGATTAAAATAAGGTTAAATTATACTTTAACTCTTATGGTTGTAAATTTTCTATAATTTTAAAAGTTTTAATTATATGGCTTTTATAATATAGTTAAATCTCCTAAAGTTATCAAGTGGATTAAATTACAAAATTTGGTCCCTATAATTTTTATAAAGTTAGAATTTAGTCCCTATGATTTTAAATATTAGAATTAGTTCCTATAGTTTGATAAAATCTTCATAAATAGTCTCTAGGGACTTATGAGGGTTTTATCAAATCATAGAGGAACTATTTAATTATGAGGTTTTATCAAATAATATGGATGAAATTCTAATTTTTAAAACTATAGGAACTAAATTCTAACTTTTTCCAAATCATAGGGATAAATTTCGTAATTTAACCTATCAAATGTTCACAATTTCCTATTGTGATATGTTTTTTTTAGTTCAACAATTGTCGGGATAAAGGATCGAACCATTGACTTTTAGAATAGTAATTGACACTTTATCCACTGAACTATGCTTGGATTGGCGCTAATGTGATATGTTAACGTTAGATGTGATAGAGAGAAAATAAGCTGAATTTAAAAAATTATGGTTTTTATAAGATGTGCAACAAAACCAACTCCTTTTTCCTACACACCTATTTTCTCTCCACCCAAAAATTTACTTGATTTCCTACCCTTTTACCAAACTCAAATTCTTAATGGAGCAAGTTGATCATGCAACCAATCAAACGAATCTTCAATATATCTTATACTAAACAAACATAAACATAGCTCAACGTTTAAGACATTTCTATTTTAAGAAATTGTATGTTCAAATTTCTTCCTCCATATTTATGATGTAATATTCCATAAAGAAAATATGTATATTAAATCACTAACTTATCACTGCTCTCTAGTACACCAAAGAAATCATACCACTTAAAATATGTGAACATCTAATAATGAGAGATGTTTTAGAAGATTTAATCAAATCATGAAGACTATAATCTTTGAGATGGAGTCCGAGTAAGTTTTTTATCGCTGACCTATACTCATATTGGCATGGAAACGATAATCGATATTAGAAATTACATTGAAAACGTGACATAAAAACTCTTGTTACTCTTTGACAACTCTGATTTAACTTAAGCATCGGAGGCTGTGTGGTAGCACCACACCGTTACGTTGTGCAACTTTTTCTGTTTTATAGGTCATCTCTTCCCTCGAATTATAAATTCACTGTTGAATCATGTGTACATCAAGTGCATTCCATTTGCTTGGATTTGTGCACAACACAATCAATCGAATGAATCTTCGATATATCTTATACTAAACAAACATAAACATAATTTAATGGTTAAAACATTTCTACTTTTAAGAGGTTGTAGGTTCAAATCTCCACCTTCATATTTTGTGATGTGATATTCTAAAAAGAAAATATTGTATACCTAAATCACCAACTTATCACCGTTCTCTAGTACATCAAAGAAATCATACCACTTAAAATATGTCAACATCTAGTAATCAAAAATATTTTAAAAGATCTAACCAAATCATAGAGACTATAATCTATGAGGAGGTAGAAAATTGAACCATATGATCTCCAAAAAAGGAATAAGTATCTTAACTGTTGAGCAATGCTCGTATTGTCATAGATTGAAAAAGTGACATAAAATAAAAAACTTTAGAAAAGTAGAGATATATTTAGGCAAAGATGAAAGAAAGAGTTTATGAAGGATATATATGCCAAATGTTGAAATACTCCTAAAATGCGGGGTAATTGGGTTTGCAATGCCAATACGCCGTCGTGGGAAGTGAAGGGAAAAATGGCAATCAATGGCATTGGCATATCCTTGGAGGAGATAAATAAGATG
The DNA here is from genome assembly GCA_033996785.1 of Trichosanthes truncata. Taxonomy (NCBI): domain Eukaryota; kingdom Viridiplantae; phylum Streptophyta; class Magnoliopsida; order Cucurbitales; family Cucurbitaceae; genus Trichosanthes; species Trichosanthes truncata. Next base: position 34,929,436 of record JAWPNB010000004.1, on the reverse strand, counting down.
CTGATACGAACGCAGAAACCAGGTGGTGCCACGTGGGACGCTACCTGGCGAACAGGCATCGCATCTTCGCTTGGAACCATCCTCCTCTGAATCAGAGAGAAGAAGCAGAAGAAGAAGAAGAAGAAGAGGGAAAAAACAGAAAAAGAAAAAGAAAAAACAAGCCACCATCTATGGCGGTCCTATTTTTCAATCGCCATCTCTTCCAATCATCTTCTTAGTTTCATCGTCGTATCAGACTCTTTTGTCTGGGGATGGTCACTCTCTCCCTCGGACTCCCCAAATTCAGAACCCTGTAAGTTTTTTCTTTTTTCCAGAGAAGGAGGGGGATTATGCGTTTTAGTTGTAAACGAATACACTTTAGGCTCAAATTCCCATCTGGGGTTGTTAGTTTTTCATTACCCTAGTGCTTTTTGATTCGTTCTTCAGGTACCCAATTCCCGCTACTTTGTGAATTGGAAGATTTGAATGATCTTTTGATCTGTTTTTAGGATTTCTCCATTCTTTTCGGTTTCTGGGGTTGCTTGCAGGTGTTGTGTTTTAATGATTCAGGCCATTGTTGGTTAATTGGTTGCTATTTTTTTTTTTTTTAAAAACCTTTTAGAATGATTTTGTCGGGATGTTTTTTTTTATTCCTGATGATGCATCAAATGGCTATTGGGAAACTGAAGAATTTGGCTCGTTGAAAACCGAGAACCTTGGGAGTTGCTTTCTGGGTTGATTACGAATTTTTGGTTTGTATTAGGTTTGCGTGATTTTTGTTGTCGTGTGTGATTAAGAATTCCATGTTTGGGCAAGACTAAGAACTGCATCGATTAGTGACATTCAAATATCAGGCTGTAAACAGATGGATAGCCCTACGACGACGCCAAGCTCAGCCCCTAATTCGTCACCTGTCTCAAATCCTGGATCAAATGATGAAACCCCGCGTGTTAAATTCCTGTGCAGTTTCTTGGGAAGTATAATGCCTCGGCCCCAAGATGGCAAGCTTCGGTATGTTGGGGGAGAGACGAGGATTGTGAGTGTTCCGAGGGATATTACATATGAGGAGTTGATGATTAAGATGAGGGAACTTTATGAAGGGGCTGCTGTATTGAAGTACCAGCAACCAGATGAGGATCTTGATGCTCTTGTGTCTGTTGTCAATGATGATGATGTGATTAACATGATGGAAGAGTATGATAAGGTGGGTTCAAGCGACGGGTTCACTAGGCTCAGGATATTCTTGTTTTCGCATCCTGATCAAGATGGTTCTTTGCCCTTTGTGGATGGGGATGAGAGGGATACTGAGAGGCGATATGTAGATGCCCTTAATAATTCAAATGACATGAATGATTTTGTTAGACAGCAGCAGCCAGATTCCCCTGTAATCAGTGGCGTAGACGAGGTGCACGGGTCAGAACATTTTTTGAATCCAATGAATATTGAAGGTAGTCTTCTCACCGAGAGGAGTTGTGAGCCCTTGTCACAATATCACCTGCATCAGCTCACAATCCCTCATGTTGGATCTGGGCAGCAACAACAATCTGTAGCTCAAAGGTATAGTGAAATGGAAGCTCCATGGAGTCCTGCTTTCCTTTCACCTAGGCATCATGGTCCATATGATTCAAGACCGGTGGGAGAATATCCATCTTCTCCGTCTGCACGGTACCGGATGCCATTCCCAGATTTTCCAGATAAATATTTGGAAAGAATGCCTGAAGACTATGCAAGGCAGCAAATGACTCACCAGCATATGTATGAACATCAACCGCAGTATAATGAGAATGTTGTCTGGCTTCCAAATGGAACAATCAGTGAAAAGTCAGGTTTCCCTGGTAATATATTACATGGACACGGTGTTCCTGATGGGAATAGTTCTTGTGAACACTGCCGGGCAAATTTTCATCGGTATCAAACACCCGTAGAGCAAGCTAATATGTTAAATGGACTTCCCCCTGAATACCCTCAGAATAGGGAGGCCTTGATGCAAAAAGCAGACATGAAGTTCCATCATGGTATTTTCCCAAATGAGCAAAATATTAATGATCATCGATCTGCTTATAATGAGACACCATCCCATGAGAGAGGATGGATTATGCAACATCAGATGAGCGTGCAGGGGGATGACACGAGAGCACATGTTTCTGGGGCTGGGCGATTGAATGATCACTACATTGTGGATGGTTCTGGCTCAAATTTTCCTCCAACACAAAGTAATATTACTGATGGCTACCATGCGTCCATGAATTTTCATGATGAGGTATTTCGTGACCAGGCTATGCCTAGTGGGCCGCATATGTGTGTTCCTCCTCCGGAAGATCGTGGTGTTGGCTATATGAATATGCCTTATGGATATGGAGGAGATCCTCAATATCCTCCAATGGCACACAGGCATATTCCTGGAAATGCCTTGTGGCGAAATGTTCAGAATCCATCACATGTTGCTCCCGCTTATGAAGGATCCATTTCCCTTCAGCAAGGAAATGCTACTGTAAATCCAGGATATATCAGAGGCATGCAGGAGGGTAGTCCACGGATTCATATCGGTATGGACCACCAAAATCCTTGGCATGAATCCTCACAAAAAATGTTGGGTATTGAAGGAGCAACTGGTTCGGAGCATTTACCTGCACATGTTTTGAAGACTAACTCTACCACTGTTGGCCATGACAATCAACGCATCCCGAGTTTAGACCATATCCAACCACATCTAGATAAGATAAACCTTGCCGCTCCTCCTGTGCTGAGGTCGGATTCATCTTCACCATTTATTCATGAAAAAATGGTTGCACCTTTTCATTCTAGCCAAAATCCACAACCAAGGGCTGTTAGTGTGGTTAATGAAGCTATGATGATGGAAAGAAAAATTGTGCCTGGAGAAGGAAACGGACACATGATAACCGATATGGGGAAAGTTGACATCTCTGATGCACACATTATTTCTCATCCAGAGCAGAATAACACTGATGTTACATATTCCAAGGTCGCACCGCATGAATTGTTAAAGTCAAATTGCACAAACACTTCGGTAGAGAATGGTGATGGCTTGAAACCAGCTGAAGAGATTCTTGAAGAGCCAAAACTTTCTGTCAACCGTCTGAGATTCTTACCTGAGTTGATTGCATCTGTGAAGAGAGCAGCATTAGAAGTATCTGAAGAGGCAATGATTGAAGAAACCGCGTCAGGGAGACCTGATTCAATAGGCAAAAAAGAGACTGCAAATGAGGTAGACTCCTTGGTTAGGACTAAGCATTTAAGCAATTTTCTTTCTCATTTGACAATATTTTTTCATTATACTTGTTTATGTTTGTGTTTTTTTATTTGGCATACAGAATGCCCATGAGGAACCTGAGTTGGAAACTGAGAGTGACCATCAAAGCTCGGGAATTGAGCCAACAAAGGCAGAAGCAGAAGCCATTTCAAGAGGATTACAAGTAAACTTATAATGATGCTCATCTTCTTTGGCTATCCCTTGTGTTCATTATGACTTTGCTTATGCTCTTCACTCATATTCTTTGATTCTTTATTCCTCGTGTTTGTTGTTCAGACAATTAAAAATGATGATCTGGAGGAGATTCGTGAACTAGGGTCTGGGACTTACGGTGCTGTTTATCATGGGAAATGGAGAGGTTCTGATGTTGCAATAAAGAGGATCAAAGCTAGCTGTTTTGCTGGACGGCCCTCAGAAAGGGAACGCCTGGTAGAATCTTGGACTTATTGCTCTTCCTTCCACTAGGCATTTATGGTTCCATTGAATGACTGACTTGGTCCATGTCCTGCCGTATGCTTGTTATTTTTTTGTGCTTCAACTTGTAGTTTGTGTAACCAAATATTGACTAGCTTTTTGACACCTCTTTCTGTATTAATTTGTTACTGAATCTGGTCAATGTTTTGGTTGAATACACATAGTTATTGATTTTTACTTCTTTCCTGTAACAGATTGATGATTTTTGGAAGGAAGCTTTGATATTAAGTTCTTTACACCATCCAAATGTTGTTTCCTTCTATGGTATTGTTCGCGATGGTCCTGATGGGTCCTTAGCAACAGTGACAGAATTCATGGTAAATGGATCATTAAAACAGTTTTTGCACAAGAAGGACAGGTAAATTGTGGTGTAGAAGTTCTTGTGTTCACTTTCTTAAAGATCGTTTGTTCTTTCATTGAATGTATTTCATGTTAAACTGCTTTGATTGTTAGTCCTACAGGGATTGTGATATGACATAAATACTACCTTTTCATAGGACCATTGATCGTCGTAAGAGACTCATTATAGCTATGGATGCTGCATTTGGGATGGAATATTTGCATGGGAAGAATATTGTACATTTTGATTTGAAATGCGAAAACCTTTTAGTGAATATGAGAGACCCTCAGAGGCCTGTTTGCAAGGTATACTGAACTAAATTTGTTTGTGAATATTATTACCTGTTCTGTTCTGTGTAATATCCTTTTTTCCTGTTATTCCTGTTGGGATCTATAGGCTTCTATAAATGCCTTGATTTTATTTAGCTTATCAGATCTCTATTGTTTATGAGGCTAACGATTCAAAAAGTTCTTCTTCCATACTACAAATTTTCTCCCACCACTGCACAAAAGTGCAAAAAAGATTGGGGGGTGGGACTGAAGTGGGGGGAGAATTTTGTGTCTTGGAAAGGACCTCAACTGAGTTCACATGCTTTGTGCATGATTTTTTAGATTGGTGATTTGGGATTGTCAAAGGTGAGACAACACACATTAGTATCGGGAGGGGTTCGTGGAACTTTGCCCTGGATGGCACCGGAGCTTCTTAGCGGGAAAAGTAATATGGTGACGGAGAAGGTAGGATCACCCTTTTCTTAATCTTACCATTATGTTTTGGCCAAGTACATTTTTAAAGCTTATCTTTATGCTGAACAATTTTTATTTGAATACAGATTGATGTTTACTCATTCGGGATTGTTATGTGGGAACTGCTCACGGGAGATGAACCATATTCAGATATGCATTGTGCCTCTATAATCGGTGAGCACTGAACTATGAGAGTAAATTTATGCTCTCTTATCTATAAGCTATGCATCTTTTTTAAATTATGAGCAATTGCACTATTCACGGCTCGGTGCAAGTGCAGAATGACATGAAGCCGTGAAATAGAGATGATTTATTTTGAAATTAACGTTTGTTTGCTATAGTGATGCCAGTGATGAGATCTAGGATAATATATGCACATATATGATATTGGGAAGGTACATATATTATTTTCAATACTTGCTAGCAATTTGCAATGATTTCCTGAATTTTTTATTTAATAATTAAATTGTATCTTGAGACAAATCAAAACCAACAGATTTTCTCCAGAAATTTGGTAAAACATTTCTGGTGGTTGCTTCTGCATTTCTCGTGCGGACAATATATTTTAGTTTTGAGAGGCAAAAAAGAAAAAAAAAAAAAAAGCTTTCTTATTGTACAGTTACTTCCTAATATTTTTATGTCAATGTTTGTAGATAGTAAAGTTAATCTTGTGACCTTTTTTTTTCAATGTTTTATGATATGATTTAATTTTACTTGAATACTTCATTGTTCATAGTCAAAGTTTATTATCTTGATGGGAAGACGAATGAATGTGTTAAGAAAGAGACTTGGGGCCCTAATATTTTTCATTTGATTATCATTCTCTATTTCGTATGTTTTATCTTCTTGTATTCGTTTTCATTTTTAATCTAAAAGAATCATTACATGTTTTATACATTTTCTTTGATAAAGGTGCACAACAAATTTTTCACTTCATATTTTTCTTGTTTAAATAAAGAATTATTTTCATTAAGTTTTATGATATTTGGAATGTAATTTAGGTTAAATATATTGAATGTGGACTTACTGTTCACTTTAGTATTTGGACTGGTCAAAACCTCTATTTAGTTACATTGTTTCATGAACTTTTTAATTTTCAATCTTAATCTCCCACATTTAGTTCCTGCCATGGAATTGAGAAAACCTGCTTTCATTTAGATAAATGAAAGTAAAAAAAGGATAGCCAAAAAGAACTTGTGAGATGGAGCCAAACAAAAATGTGTCTATATTTATTGTCTCGTAAAACTAGCAATATTGTACTGGCAAAAGCTAAGCACAATTTTGAAAATGTTAAATGAAAATCAAATAACAATAATTAGACATATTACAAATCCACATCTTAAAATTAAAAATAAAAACCCAAATGGGCTTTTGACATTTTAAATTCAGATCATAATAACCACTTATCTAGAATATTATATGTGCTGGGTGAGTAAATGAAATATAGGACGTACTAAGGAATTATCAAGACTTGAAACTGGAAAATATTTCCATAGTCTACCAATCTCTTAACACTTGCCTTGCCTTCTTAGGTATCAAACAAATGAAAGGTTAATATTTAAAGTAGGCCAATGAAGATCTTGTTCTATTGAATCTCTCTATTTCTTGTTTGCAGGAGGAATCGTGCACAATTGTTTACGTCCAGAAATCCCAACATGGTGCGACCCAGAATGGAAGGCTTTAATGTCGAGCTGTTGGGACTCAGATCCAGCTATGAGACCATCATTTTCAGAAATTTCTCAGAAGCTAAGGAATATGGCAGCTGCAATGAATGTGAAATAATTGTAAATCTTGAATACAACCCATCCACTCTTCCATTCATAAGCTAAGCCAAGAATTGGCAAAAGAGATTTTAAAAAAAAAATGAAAAGCATAATTTTTGCAACGTTTGGGCCACTTGCTGGTTCTCAAAGTGTAAGAAGGCTATTAGATGTGATGTCATTCTCTTGTGGAATCCTTTTCTTTAGGCTATTACCTACAGAGTAAGGTTATGTGTGCTCTAGACTGCATTGCTGGAAGCCTACAAGTACAGATATGAGGGAGATCCGTGATATGCATTGGGAATGTAAGCCTTTTCTTTTAATACCGTGAATGTCCGTGCCAGTTTAATTTTCTCGTATTTGTTATTTCTACTTCCTCTGGGGTATGTGCATTTGAGTTTTTCTGACATATCTTCAGTGATTCTTTGGCTCAGGATTTCACTTGGGATTTTGCCATTGGGAGCGTACGGTACGCTACAATACATATATATGTTGGTTCTGCTATAATTTTCTAGAAAACCTGGTTTTTTCTTTCTTCTTTTTCACTTCTGTATTGGGAGTATTTGTAAATTTTTTTTTTTTTGGGGGGGGGGGCTGAGGCAATTGGAAAGAACATCTTTGGGAAAGGAGAAGATACTGCTACAAGCCTACAATGTACTTCCATATATGTGATGAAACTGAATTAAATTTATTATACATGTAAGTTTTTGAGAAGAAAAGATGTTGGTTTGGGTGAGTTTGGTAGGGCCTCATTAGACTTGTTTGATTCAAAAGAGACTGCTATTTTCAAATGCCTGGTTGACTTTGTTATATCCATTTCTTATAGTATGTGCATTTTGCATAAAGGACAATGATATGCATTTGAATTTGCCAATGATTAACATCATCAACATTTTCTTTTCTATGATTTGACTCCTTCTCTAACATACCTAATCCGCGGGCAAGGTGTTGCCATCAAAGTCAAAGTTTGCTTTGTCAGAATTGTCTTCCCATGCATATGTAAGGATATCTGTCATTCATAGCCTTTTCAATGATGAATGTCTTCCCATGCATATGTAAGGATATCTGTCCTTTATAGCCTTTTCAATGATGAATTAGAGTTCGTTTGATGACATTCTTGTTATGGGATATTTGGATGATTTTTTTTAGAAATAACTATGTTTGTTAACTTTCTTTTCTATTGTCAAAAAAGGCTAAACTTGAAAGGAAAAGAAAAAGAAATATGATGGTAATGAATGGTGAATTTATGGGTTTGGTAGAAAGTAAAGGAAATAAAAAAAAAATATTGAGGATTGTGAATGGTTGGTGACTTGAGGGAAGGAGCAAGAGACATGTGAGCTCATCAAGTAGTGACTGGATGTGCAATTTGTTCAAAGGGAAAAAGTGCATGGACATGACTGCAATTACATGTTGTAGGATAGTGGTTTTGATGTACTTTTTTTTCCAAAAAAGTAAAAAGTTAATCTTATCTTGGATTCAAAAGGGTGTAATGTAACATAATTTTAATTTTATCAAATTGAACAAATAATGGTAATACATATATTTTGGTAGTTGGGTTTTCAAATTTATTTGTAAAATTATGGCTTGTTAAGGACATTTTTGTAATGTGCTTAGCTGAGTCTTTTTTTATAGTAGATATTGGTTCTTTTGGCAGTTTCGGGTGGCTTTTAATTGAGTTTGAATTTGAATATTTTGGTACGAAGTTGGGAGAATCTTTACTTCTTTGATTTTATGGTTAGGTTTAAATATTTGCGAGGTTGAATTTTGGTTTATGTGGATTGACTTTTTGTGTTTTGTTGTTGACATTTTTTTAGTTTGATTATGAGAAGGAATTAATGTTGTCACTTCCTTTAAGTTTAGAAGTAAATTTAATGAAATTGAACGTTTAAGTTAAAGTTGATTGAGTGGATTAACTACGGAGTAAAAAAGAAATTATCCTATATAAAAGAAGAAAAGAAAGGGTGTTGAAAGAAGATACGATGGGACAAAAACAAAATGTTAATATCACATTACAACTTGACCGAAATTTATCTTAAACTTTGCATAGTCCAACCAAAGTTCAAAATCAAAATCGAAAACTAAAAGTCCAATAATTAAACAAACACAATATTCAAAACTCATCAACTAAATTTATAATCTAACCAAAATCAAAATATCATTTTCCCTCCAAACTAACTTAACACCTTCTCACACTCATCATCCAATCATTTCCAAAGACATGAACAGATGAGGATCATTCCACCAAGTTTCATACTCCCCAAACTTAACCAAACCACCCAAAATCTTAAAAATTAACAAACACATATGAAAAAGTTACATTAATCACACTGGAAAGGGCATAAAATAAACAGTAGGTTTGGTACACAAATAATCAACAGTAAAGTTAGTATAATACAAAACTATGCTACATATTTTTATCAATCATCATATAATATAAGCTTTTAAAAAATATTTAGTCTAAGGAGGCCGGTCAACTTTTAATTAAGAAATTAATAGTAATAATAAAATTTGGTTTAGTTTATGAACTATGCTTATCTTTTTGAGAAGGACCACTCTTTACCAGCCCGCACTACTTGAGAAATTTTGCAATGTCAATGCCTTGATTCTGTGGTTAGGAGAAATGACAAACAGAAGAGAGTTGTAATTTCTTGATCTTGAGGATCCCAATAAATAATTTTGATTTTTTTTAATGGGATTTGAATTTGCTTTTTGGGATTTAATTGGGGATAATCTACTTTAATTTCCTCTTGGAATTAATTCAGTATGTTGGAATTATTTAATTAGTACTAGAAAACTAGCTCGTTGGGGAGTTATTTTTATTTATTTTATTATTTATTATTTTTAAATATTAGGGTTAGTAAAAGTCAGAATTAAAGGTCAATGAGGGACCCTCTTCTTCTTCTTCTTCTTCTTCTTTTTTTTTTTTTTTTTAATTTTAAATGAGGGTCTCTTTTCTTTTGGTTTGGTTTCTAAGCTTGATTTGCGGGGTAATTAAGATAAATTGATTAAATTATATGGAGCTTAATGATAGAAAATACACTAGAGAACAAATAAGGGGAAAAAAATTACAGGCTAGAGGAGAGAAGTAAATGGGATCTTTATTTGGGTTCTTGATACGTAGTAGGAAACCCAATTTAATGTTAAATTACAAGTTTAGTATCTAGACTTTCACGGTTTTGTGTCTAATAAGTTTTTGAATTTTAAAAATGTTTAATAAGTCTTTGCAAACTTTTAACTTTGTATCTAATATATGTCTCTAACCTATTCAACATTTTCTAAATTCACAAATCTATCGGGCACAAATTTTAGGCACAAAATTGTCTAATATGTCTAATAAGATCACGATCTTTTAATTTTGTGAAGTTATACAAATGTCTAATAGGTTAAGGATTTATTGGACACAAAATTGAAAGTTAGGGCTTCATTTGATAACCATTGATTTTTGAAAATTATGCTTGTTTTCTCATCATTTCTTTATAATATGTTTCATTTTTCTTAAAAAAACATTCGAATTCTTAGCCAAATACCAAAAACAAAAAAAAAGTTTTTGAAAACTATTTTTTTTTAGTTTTCTAGACTTGGCTTAGTTTTTGAAAACACGAGTAAAAAGTAGATAACAAAACAAAGAATCCCATAGGTGGAAGTAGTATTTATAGGCTTAATTTTTTAAAATAAAAAACTAAAAACCAAAAACTAAAAACCAAGGCCCCGTTTGATAACCATTTGGTTTTTGGTTTTTGGTTTTTAGTTTTTGAAAATTAAGTCTATAAATACTACTCCCACTTATGGTTTTACTTGTTTTGTCATCTACTTTTTGCCTTGTATTTTCAAAAACCAAGCCATGTTTTGAAAACTAAAAAAAATAGTTTTCAAAACTTGTTTTTGTTTTTAGAATTTGGCTAAGAATTCAAATACTTCCTTAAGAGAGATAAAAACTGTTGTAGAGATATTGGGGGAAAACAAGCTTAATTTTCAAAAACTAAAAACTAAAAACCAAATGGTTATCAAACGGAGCCCAAATGATTATCAAATGGGACTTAAGGGATCTATTAGATACAAAAGTGATAAAATTCGGAGATCTATTAAATAATTTTAAATTTTAGAGACTTACTAAACACAAATTGAAAGCTTTGAGACCTATTAGACACTTTTTAAAATTCAATGACCTATCAGATACAACCTCACACGTTCAAGGACTATACTTTTAAATTAATCTAAATTTAATTAATTATGTATACTTGATCAATCAGTTGTGGTGATATATCTTCCCTAAAGTTTTCATCATTAATCACATCAATTAGTTGAAAAGAAACCAATTTGGTACATATTTTAACCAAATGCCCCTTAAACTTAGATCAACAAACTTAGATCACCAAATTAAACTTTTCACCAATCATATACCATCTCAAAATTTCAAAGTCACGCAAATTCAATATATATATAAAGAATTTTTTATCAGCACATATTGAGAAGCCAGTTAAATTCCTGAATTTCTGAAAAAAGATGGCTAGTGAGGTTAACATGTTGAGGTTAATTAGGGTTTTTAGTCAAACAAAGACTTAGATTTTCTTTCCAGCCTTGAAAAAGATGGCCAATTGATGGAAAAAAAAATTGTTTGATGATACAAACTAAGAAATGAGGAAATACAATAATTTACATTGTAATATATACTTTTTATACAACGGGTCATAGGGGTTAAGCTAAATTTATTGTAAACAATAGATGCAAAACATGTCTTAAAAGAGAGAAAAATCTTTTAAACTTCTAAAGAATGTTATGCTTACGATATTAATGAGAGCTAGATTGAGGCCTCAGGTTAGAAGGATCAAGAGTTTGCATATATCTTTGTATGTTTCGATTATGCAAAAGAATTAGGTTATGAAAAACTTGATTTGTGTAACATGTCTTTAAATTTATCGTGATTGATAAAAGATGATATATATATACCTATACCAAAGGTCAAAGGTTCGAATCTCATCTTCTCCTATTTTTAATTTTTTTTTAAAATGAAAAGTCTTGATTGTGTGTACAAACCAAAATATATATGTGAGTCAAACACAAACTAATTACTTGAGTCCAATGTTTTCTCTTTTTAGTATTACAATTTTACTAAAAAAAACAAATATAGGGTGTGAATTAATTTGAACTAACCATCTTTTAAAGGAGTAAATGAGATTATTAATGTATTAATGCAATTAAGCTACACTTAAATCCAAGTTGGATATGTTAATAATTAAGTTTACAACATTAATAAAAGACCATAAAGCAAACAAAAATTAACCAAAAATGATACCCTAATTAATTAGTGACTGCTTTTGACTTAGTCAATAAAAAATAATTGAGTTAAAGATAATTGAATTTACTAATTTGATAATAAAATGGAAAAACATGTTTAATAATTGATATAAACTTGACAAAATGGGCATAACTCAATGGTAATTGACATGTACCACCGTCTAAGAGGAGAAATTATTCGGTGAGGCCGCCACAATGTGGCTGGTAGTTTTTAACCGTTGGATGTGGAGAGAGAAGTACCTCGAATTTATATCCAATGATTATTAGAGAGTATGGAAATTATTGAATCTATATCCAACGGTCATTATGAGGCAGCCACATTGTGGCGGCCTCATTGAATAATTTGTCGGAGGTCAAATATTCAAATGCCCCACCCCAAATGTTTGTTGAACTCAAAAAAAAATAAAAAAATAAAAAAATAAAAAAAAAAATATATATATATATATATCCACTTATCCAAAATGTCAAACTTTGACTACCAGAAAATTGTGAGGTGTTTTAGGTAAACTGCAAGTAGGGGAAAAATTTACAATCAAAGGCTTCACACCCATCTTTTGATTTTTCTAAATTGTGGTTTTGATCATCTTGTAAGAATGGGTTGGAAAAAGCGAATGATTTGTTAAAATAATTTCAACATCAGTTTTATGAAATTATTGAGAAATTACCAAGAAATTATCGTGATAGAGTTCTTAATTTCAAATTGAAGAATCTAGCTATGTTTGGATTTGTCTCTTCAACCTTTATTGGGTTTGAAGAAGACTTCATGTTGTAATGAATTGTTTATCTAATCTTATAAGTAAACAAGTTTTGTGGAAAAATGAGCATGTATGCAAGGTTTTTTTTTTTTTTTTTTTTTTTTAGTTCAACAATATGTGGGAAGATTCGAACATCTAATTTCTTGGTTGAGATCAACATGTGTCTTAACCAGTGGTTATGATCAAGAATTAAAATATTGATGTCGATGTCGATATCAAAATTTCAATTTTATAGATATATCAATAAAATATTGATATCGACAGATATTTCTATAAATAAAAAGATTTATAAAAATTATTTAGATAATAATTAAGTTATTTTTACTTTGAAACTAAGTTATAGATATTATCATTAGTATTTATACTTATATTGTGGCTAACAGATAGTTTTCTTTTTAATGGTTTATGATATTTCTAAAAGATATAAAAAAATATCGATTAATATTCAATATCAATGTCGAATCCTTTGATTTGCGGATATATCGATGGATATTTTTATCCTTAGTTGTGATCTTCTTTATAAAGCAATGCTACATCAATTAATTTATTTCTATATATCACATCACTTTATTTTGTCCACATGGGTATTCTAATTAGAACACCTAATAATCTAATTACATTTTTGTGTGGACAATTAATCCTACAAAATAATCACACCTATATCAAACAAACTCACATATACGTTCGATTTTTTTATATTAAAAATAGTTAAATGTTTAAATTCTTAGACATCTAATAATACATTTAAATAAATATGGAAAGCTAGATCAAAATTCAATATAAAGTTAAAGGGTTTATGGTTGGCAATGGAATAACATCATAGGCATAATAGAGACAATAAGGAAGAGATTGATTATGTTGAAATAATGTGGGCAATAATTCCAATCACAAATAAACTAATTATAAACCCCAAAAAGCAATTCAATTTAATATGCAAAAAGATTGAGAAAAATTCGTGTTGTACTTTGTCCAGTTGCATGCATTTTAAGATAAACCAGTGAACTAATCCAAAAAGGCTTAGAGAGATAAGAAAGAGAGATGAGAGTGGCGTCCTCACTCGAAAAACTAATTTAGAGAGATAGGTTTTTGTCTATTTAATATTTAAAAAAGAAATTATTGTGAACGTTCCCTTCATTCGTAGGTTTGAAATTACTAGAAAAAGTCGAATGTAGTTCAGCTAGTTAAAACATCATATCTTTGACTAAAAGGTCGAAAATTCCCTACCGAACTAAATTAAAAAAGAAACACAAAACTCAAGAAATGACTATAACTATTAATAAAAAATGATTATGTATACCATTTTGTCTAAATGTTTAGAAATCTAGTTGTTAGGAATCTTAGCATAAGATATTTACAAATATATATTCTTACATTATCTTATGGGTTTGTTTTTTTTTTTAAAAAACTTAAATATATAGTATTTCAAATTATAAATAAATTAATTAAAATAAGATATTTTTCTATGTTTTTTATTCTTTTTTCCCTTTTCCTTTTTCATATTTTAGATAATATTTACATTATATTAATTATTTTTTTTTAATTTTTTGGTTAAATTAAACAAAATACCCATGAAACTTTGGGGTAAGTTTTAATCATGCCCTCAAATTTTGAAAAGTTTCACTTCAACCTTTGGAACTTTGAAATTATTTCAAAAAGTAGCTTTAGAGAGTTTTTTCATTAAAATGTAGGGACACAAATTGACACCGCAGATAATTGTAAAAATTAGAAAGCATACACGCAACATGATTTACAACTCATAATTTCAAATATATAGAAGATTAAGATAATTGTTACCAAAAGATATCGTTGACATCGTTTACAACATCATTTATAAAATCAAATTTTACACATCAATTGCCATGTCAATTTACATGAATAATGTTGTTGTAAATGATGTCATGTATGCGTTTCAATTTTTACACATCAACTGTTGTGCCAATTTTCATTCATCATTTTTAATGGAAAATTCTCCAAGGATATTTTTTGAAACAGTTTCAAGTGTAAGAGTTAAAACGAAACTATCCAAAGTCTAGAGACATAATTGAAACATACCTCAAATTGTTCAGAGATATTTGTATAATTTACACTAATCTTTCACTTTCATTTTTTTTAGTTTAACAATTATGGAAGTGAGAGATCGTACTATCGATCTTTGAGATGTTAATTAGTGTCTTACTCAATGATGAGCTATGTTCGGATTGACTATTTTTGTCAATTATTGACAACGAGAACGTGGATAATATCATACTAACTTTTAATATTTGTATAAGCTGAATGGTATATTTGTGTAATATTTTTTAATCACATCATACATTTGTAGTTATCTCTACAATTTAGTATACTTTAGGCAAATATTCTCTCTAGAGTCATCCTACTCCAAAGAAATTGTCTAATAGGTTGGGATGAAACAGTGTGTAATTCACTATTCATCTCCGTCGTGAATGTATAAGAGATAAATCTAAAACTATATTTCAAACCTATTTCAAATGGTTATTAAAGACAAACAAATTTTGAACATGTGCCATTGAACCGTTACTAAATAATTTTTTTCCACTCCGACTCTAAGTTAAATAAGAACTCAATCTAAAGCTTAAGCTGATAGGTTCAATAAATTTAATAATTTTCTTTATTGAAAGAGAGAGAGAGAGAGAGAGTTTTGTTGGGTGATTTCTAACCTATAAATTAAAGGGTCTTCGTCCAAAACTGTCAACTCTCACTTCTAAACAACAATCATTTGAAGTTTTAGAGATAGAAAAAAATGGGGCGAGCACCATGCTGTGACAAAGACAACGTAAAGAGAGGGCCATGGTCGCCTGAAGAAGATGAGAAGCTCAAGGCTTATATCCAACTCTATGGGACTGGTGGCAATTGGATTGCTCTTCCCAAGAAAATAGGTACCATAAACAGAAAAAAATTACTACTTTTTTTTTTTTTTTTTGTTGAAGGTTTTTGATTTGGAAATGGTTGAATATTTACAGGGCTGAAGAGATGTGGGAAGAGTTGCAGGCTTCGATGGTTGAATTATTTGAGGCCAAATATCAAACATGGTGGATTCTCTGAAGAAGAAGACAATATTATTTGTAATCTCTTCATAAGCATTGGCAGCAGGTCTTTTTTTTTTTCTCTCGCTCTTTTCTGTAATTCCTTGTCCTTTTTCTTTTTGTTTGTTCTCTTGTCTTTTTCTTAAGTTCCTTTTCTCACTATAAAGTATAAACAATTTTTAAAATTATAAACTATGGAAAAAACCATCATGCACCCATCTTTTTGCAGCCCACCCAGTTGTCCATTCACAATTTGTCACGTGACAAACTCTTTTTTCTTCCTTTTTTAAAAATATTTTTGAATTTTTTTTTTCTGTTGTGTGGTTGGAGTGGGCTACAAAAAGTTGTTCTTATTTTATTGGGTGTTTTGAATTCATGACCACAAAGTTTATTTGATAACGATTTGGTTTTTAAAAATTAAGCATATAAATACTACTTCCATTATGGCTTTTCTTGTTTTGTTATCTACGCTTTTTACATATGTTTTCAAAAACAAAGCCAAGTTTTGAAAATTAAAAAAGGTAGTTTTCAAAAACTTGTCTTTGTTTTTGAAATTTGACTAAGAATTCAAAAACAAGCATAATTTTCAAAAACAAAAAATCAAATAGTTATCAAACGGAGCATTAGTTTTTGGTTTTTGGGCTTCGAAAATTAAGCTTATAAACACTATTTTTACCTCTTTTTTATTTTTGTTTTGTTATCTACTTTTTACAAATATTTTCAAAATCCAAGTCAAGTTTTGAAAACTAAAGAAAATAATTTTAAAAAATGTGATTTTTGTTTTTAAAATTTGGCTTAGAATTCAAATGTGTTTTTAAGGTGAAAAACTTACTAAAAAATAGTGAGAATGCAAAATTTTCAAAAAAAGAAAACAAAAAACAAAATGATTATCAAATGAGGTTTTTGTTATTTGATTTTGGATGGTTGTGTCTACTTAGTCTTTGAATTTTAAAGATTTTGAGTTATGTGTTTGAAATTTTCATTTTTAATTTTGATAAGTTGTTAACTCTGTTTTGTTAATATAGAGGGCTAATGTATGTATAATGATTTGACATGACGTAATACAAAGGAGTAGACTAGCTAGATAGGATAAAACAAAATAGCAAAATATAATTAAAGTCATGCCTTTATTTTAGCTAGCTCTCTCTTATGCCACTCGCACATCATGTCAAATCATCGTAGATTAGTTCAATTAACATTTTGATACAACCTTCAAATTTTAGGGATTAAATTTGCAATATAACTATGAAAAAAAAAATTCTCGGTTAAATGACAAAAGATGGTTGCATTTATTTAGTTCTTAGTTTTTTATTTTAATTTTAACAAACTCCTAACATTAGCTCCATAAGTTTAAATGTTGATGATCATTGAATCAACGAAGAATAATAATTGGACACAAATTAGTACCAATTGGCACAAAAGAAGAAGAAAAAAAAGTAATAAAATTGATGAGTATACTAGAAGGTTTCGATTTAAAAATGTATTCCCGCCTGCCTAAGTTTTTAACCAACCCATGTGAGATAAATAATAAACAAATGTCATCTTAGACCCAAACAGCAATACAATTTCCTCTTTAACTAACATAATTCCATGCTAAAACCAATACCCATTTGGTAATTGAAATTTCTTTGTTCTTTTTGAAACTCCAACTCTTTTTTTTCTTTGCCATTGGAGAGGATAATAAGGTTCAAAATTCTCCATATATATGCTTTCCAGGTGGTCTATAATTGCAGCCCAATTGCCAGGAAGAACAGACAACGACATAAAAAACTACTGGAACACAAGGTTGAAGAAGAAACTGTTCGGAACTCCCAAACACTTCTCTAACATCAACAATGGCAACTTGAGAGAGACTGCACACACATTGACAAACTCCGCCATGGAAAGGCTTCAGCTTCAAATGCAGCTTCAAGGCCTTCAAAACCACTCCTTCTCTTTCAACGACACCTCCGCGCTCTGGCCTCCGGTGTCTGCCGGGGAAGTTAAGTTAGCCCGAACCGGGCAACTACCCGACCGGAGCCTTGCCGATGGTGCCTGCAGGCTGGCCACCCCTCTGCTGGAAGGCTGTCCTGTGAATTGCACATCAATGGTTACGGGGCAGAGTCCGGTCGGTTCGAGCTCGGCAGGGGAAGATGAAGGAGCTAGAGAGGATGAGTGTATGAAAGAGATGAATGATTCTAAAGAGAGTTTGTTTTGTTGGTGTAATGACTTTGATGCAAAATCTGCAGCAGCTTCGACCCTGTGGGACACTACTTCAGCTCTTCAATCCGATGGGATTTTTCAGGATTTCGAACTGCTTGGTTACAGCCTTTAGGGAATTGGTTTATGTTTATAATTATATTGACATACTAAGTTTTGTAAATTGCGTGAATAATCGTGTTAATGCATGTGTATTTTGTAAGCTTTCTTGCTCAAATTTCTGATTGAGTATAATTAATGTGTTAATGGCTGTGGCTAAAGTATAATAGCACTCGAAGTTTTTATAAATCATCAATATGAATACATCGATAAAAAATTATCACCCACATTAAACATATATATTGAGTATTAAAAACTTATAACTCATTTCAAAACTAATTTTTAGCATCCATTCATTATAGATAGTATATTTCTATCAACATTTTCATTAACTTAACAGTTTGGTAATTGGATTAAACTAAAACTCGAAATTTGAGGCTAATGTGCAAACAAGATTATCAACATGCTAAACAAACACGATACCATATACTTTTGTTCTAGGAATTCAGCTCTCTAAACCTATTAGAGCATTACAGACACCAACAATTAAAGGCTCTCTTAGTCTGCACAAAACAGCACAACAAAACGAAAGTCCGCACCAAAAAAAAAAACCCAAGTTTGAGCAACTAAGTTCTAAACAAAAGAGCCAAACATATTAGCATTACGTACACCAACCCTTCATTTGAGATATTTCTTGCCAGTCGAATAGTTGCTATATCCCCCCTTACTGCTGCTGCCAAAATCAACTCGGCGGTACCTCTCCTGATACTGATACTCAGTATATCCACTTCGGTCACCAACCCTGTAAGTGGAGGTGGTTTTGAACTCATCCTTGGAGCCAATTCTGCCAGTTGACCTCTCTTTGAAACTCTCACCATGAGAAGCAACCTCCCTTTTTGATTTGGTTGTATACGTTCCTGTTTCCTTGTTACGATCGTGACTCCTCCAACTCTGTTCATAGCTACTGATCTGCTTGTCTTCTCGACGATCAACAACCGCATATCTGGTTGTTGGCTGAATTACTCCTTTAGACGGAGGATTGTATGAATAGTAGTTGGAGTCGAAGTCGTCGTAGTAGTCGTCGGAGTCGGAGTCGGAGTCATAGTAGTCGTTGTAGTCATATCTAAGTTGCTTTCCTGACATAGCTGTGTTTTTCTACCACAACCAAAAGTAAGGATTAATAACATATCGAAAGCTTAAATCGAGTTTCGTAATTGATGTTATAAGCAATTGCTAATAAGTGAAATTAAAGTATGTGAAGATCATTCTAATCATCCTATAAATGAATTATGAATTCAAAAGAGAGAATAAAACAGCTTCAAGCAAACGTGAGCAAGTGGAATTGAACTCTTGAGCTATGGTATGTCAAAATTTGATTGTCTCTATATATAATAGATGGAATCCAAATAATATGTGAGAATTGATGGCACATCGAACGTTTAAATTAAGCTAGTTACACTAAGTTCTGAAATCAAGAAACATAAAACGCAATCACGAGAGCAGAGTGAACAAGAAATTTGCATACGGTCTGCATCCACTGAACCTAAGCTGGTATCGTCAGGCAGTCTGCATCCACTGAACCTAAGCTGGTATCGTCAGGCATGAACTCATAGTCTTGCAAGAAATTTGCAGAATTTTAGTCTTCTTCCTTCTTTTGATGTAAATTATTTGAGTTGTTTTGAAGACAATATCTCTTAAAATGTCCTTCGAGGCAAATAAAGTACTTTCTGCACTTACGTTTAGACATATATCTAGGTCTTTCTTGCTACTACTTCTGATTCCTATCTTCCCATCTTCGTCTTCTCATAAGAGCTTCCGCATTCATTATTTCAGCTTTAACTCTAGATTTTGAGCTTTATGTCTCCATACTTTTCTTGCTGCTTTTACTAAGATTTCGTGTAATGATTGGGAACCACTGATTTTCTAGCCTATGTGAAGCTATTTCGTGTCCTTAGGATGAACCATTTGAAAGTGAGAATTTTTTGTTTGGAGGAGATTTTAACATAACTTCTCTACACTGATTGTCCACCAATTACAGACAACACATTAACATCCAAGTACGATATGATTTGTATGATAGGCAACTTCAGCCATTTCTTCCTTATGTACAGCATTATTATAATATAACTTCAATTTTCAAGATCTGTCAAGGCTCAAAAAAGCCATGGCAACTTTCTCTTGTCCAAGAATCGCCATAATCTTGCCACGATACACCTAGGGCGACTTAATCAAGAGTTTCAACTTTCACGATACATTTCTTCTCTCTTCAACTACTATACACTCAGTTCATGAAATGAAGAAACAACGAATACAACTATACAACAACAAAAAAAAGTACGAGAAATGATTTAAAGAACGGTTCCTTCTATATCATACAATATCCCGATTATTGAGAATCCAGAAGCTACTAAAAAGCTCACTCGAACCTCTATTACTAGAACCCATGCAAGTATATTCTAAGAATGTATAGTTATCTATTGTTGTGCATGAAATCTACTCGAAATGAAATTTCCAGCCACAAGAAATGGCTCGTTTCAAATCATCAATGTAGATGTTTAACATTTCGTTTCATCATGGAAGCAAAGATCTCGACGGAGCAGAAAAGCCAAAGAACAAAAAAACAAAACAAGCACACGAAAATCAATGAAACCAGTAGAATAATAAAGCAGTAGAATCTCACTTTTAGCCGACAAGATGCAAGTTGGCATTAATATTTTAGCAATGAAGAAAAGAAAGCAATAATGAAGAGAAAAGAGACGGTGGTGTTTCTCACCTTTTGGCTGCTTCTGAGAAATCGGAGGGTTAGGGTTTTGGCATCAAGGTCGATGTAGGGTTTATATAGCCAGATGAATGTGATCAATTGCTTTCGGTACTAGTACATCCGGGTGGGCCCAGATGCAGGGGTGAGGAAAATCTCAACCGTTGATTCTTTTTTTGGTGTGAAAATGATTTCCCTGCTGTTGATTTCGTGAACGAATATTCTTTACCAAAATTCAAAAACTGAAATTTCTCCATTTCCCTCCTTTTTTATTAAGAAAAAGGGGAAAAAATCAATTTATACCCTTAATTTTGAAAAAACTCAAACTAATGATTCTATCATAGCATGTTTAGGAGTGATTTTGGAAAATGTCAAAATCACTTTTCTTTCAAAATTGTGGTGTTTGGTAACGGTGAGGAAGTGATTTTGGAAGTATCCAAAATCACTTCAAGTGATTCTCGGTCAATCACTTGGAGGTGATTCCCAAGTGATTGTAGGTGATTTTGTTTTTTAAAATGACTATTGTTTCATATTAAAAGAAACTAACTTTTTGGGACGATTACAAACCGTCATCTATTATAAAAATTCATAAATTTTACTCAAAAAGTGTGTTTTCTCAAAACCGTCACAATTGAGGTCACTCGTCATTGTTTACATAATGTCAATTTTTCTCTCTCTAAAGTTTTTATAATGTCTCTTGCTTTATTCTCTTTTTAAAATTTTTATACATTTTTCTCACTTTTTTTTCTTTCCATTGATTTTAGCTCTCTCTCTAACCTTTTTTACCTCTAAATTTTTTTGTTACTCTCTCTATAATTTATTTTTTTACCTCTTGCTCTAATTTTTTGTCTCTTTTGGTCTTGAGCCTTTTGTCCTTGACTCTCAACTTCTTTCTCCCTAAAATTTTGATCATTCTCCTCGAAATTTTTGTATATCTCTCGAATTTTATTTCACTATGTTCAAAATTTCTCTCTCTTTTAATTTTTTCTCTCTCTAAATTTTTTGTCTATCTCTCTAAAATTTTTATCCCTCCATGTCTAACATTTTTTTCTCTTTAAAAGTTTTCTTTAGCCTTATATCTTTTTCTCTCTTAATTTTTAGTTCTCTTTGTATAAAGTTTGTCTACCACCTTCTAATTATTTTGAACCTCAAATGTAATACTCTTTTTAGTAATTTGATGATTTTAAAATCACCTTCGAAATCAAACATTAATCATTTTTTAAAAAATACTTTTAATTAAATTTAAATCAATTTTACAAGTGTGGAACCAAATATTAAAATGATTTATACCTAAAACTTTTACAAAATTAATTATAATTGAATCACTTAGCTCAAAACACTTATTCTAAAGTCACTCCCAAACATGCCCTTAATCATTGAAAATCACTATTAAAAGTGTATAACCAAACATTAAAATGATTATATGAAAATCACATCTAATAAATCAATTATAAACAAATCGATTGTGCTAAAATCACTATTTCTAAAATCATTCTCAAACATGCCCTAAATCCCACACTTTCAAGCGAATCAATATAAACCATCCGTTAGTGATTTACAACTATTTTAACATGATTTCATTTAAAAAAAGCTCAAAGTCACCTAAATTTTCTTTTTCCAAAGTCCTATCAAAGTAGCAAGAAAAATTATCACGTAATGCTTTCTAAATAATTAAGTAGAGAAAAATAGAGAAAGACAAGAGGATGAAAAACCACTCATATTAATGAAAAATTAGTACAATCTATTTAATTCCAGCATTTCTCTCTAATTTACGTTGATCTCTGCATTTAAGAAAGTTGTATACATGTTTGAAAGTTATGCATTAATGATTTTCAAATGAAATTCTAACATAAGGCCTAAATTGATTCATTTATGAAAGTTTAGAGTTTTAATTGATACAATTATTAGTTTAGGATTTGAAGTGATACAACTCCCAAAGTTTAGGGACAAAAATGGATTTTTCTTTCTTAAAAAAAAGTCTATTTATAGAGTATTTACTTTTTTTTTTCTTTTGAGTTCTATAGAATATTTACTTTTTTTTAACTGTTAAAGAATATTTAACTAATAATTCAGTGCAATGTGTTTTTAAAAATGTTCGTATTTTTATGGGGTTTATTATTTTTTTTTGAAAGAATATTTTTATGGGTCTATTTAAGATTAAATTATATTTCAAGCATAGGTCGTGTTATGGGTAAATTTGGACTGATCAAACCTAAGAGAATAGAAGACAAACAGGCCAAACCGAGTCAAACCCGAGGCTCAGTGTGATATTGGGCTTAGGAAATTGAAGAAAAAGGAAAAAAGGCCCAAAATTGGGCCAAGATGACTCAGACTGGACTGAGTCGAGCCAACTCGATCCATGTGTGCGTGACATACGCCCTCCTAGTCCATAGTCTGAATCATCCCTGAGAGCATACTTTCTATCTCTGACCTAATCTTATTCAGAAAAGGGAAGAGACCCTAGGTCAACTATCATATAAATACGACATTATATTTCCATTGGAGGTAACTCATTCTCAGTCTTCACTCTCTATTTAGCTTGCTACACTTTTCCTCTCTGACTTAAGCATCGGAGTGGCTGTACAAGCACCACATCGGTATGTAGGTTTTCTTTATTTTTCAGGCCACCTTGCTCTCCCAAAATACAAATTCATTGTTGGCTTCACATGCAAATCATGTGCATTACCTTTGTCCGGATTTGTGCATCAACATTAGGCACCATCTGTGGGGAACGAGAAGGTTTTACCAAGAAACTTGCATACCGACATCAAGGATGAACAAGAAGGCCATGGATCCGAACCATGCCATGGAGGAAGAGAATTACAATCAATAACGCCACCTGATGAAGATGAGAGAAGGCACTTCCCAAACAATAACGAATCTGCAATTGGGGAAGAGCCCACATTTTCCTCATACTGGGGAGAGCTGACCAGAAGAACTTGAAAGCATTAGAGAAGAAGATCATCATCCTCCGTTCACCAGGGATGAGCTCACCTAGGCCTCTTCGAAAGGAGGGAAGACCCGAGGCCGACCTGACCATCTTGGCTGAGAAGCGACATAAGTTTGATTAGATCTTCGATCACCATTAGGAAAAATTCGTTCCCGATCCCGCCAAAGGAAAAGCCTCGATGCAAAAAGATTTGGGCAAACCATATGCTCATTGTCATAATCCAAAGGACAAGCTAATTTCAGGTAGGAACGAACAAGAAAAGCTGCAAGGAGACCATACCAGTCATACCAGTCAAGGTCAAGATCAAACCTTAATACTCGATGAGAAGACTGAGGCCGACCAGACCTGAGCCAAGGCTGAAGTAAGCCAAGGTGATGTCATCCCAAGTATTTTCTTTGAAGACCTAAGTGTATAAAAAAAAATAGAGAGGTTTCCAAAGAGAGAAAAACTTATGGGAGTCTATTCAACAAGAAGAATTTGAGACCGACAAGAAAAGTTCGACGAAGACAGAGTCAAACAAGGCCGAGGCCCAGGCCACTTTGGCCAAGGTGAAGACAAAACCCTAGCCTTGGATCAATGTATTGAAGAAGACAGAAGATGGATTTTAATGAAGATTGAAGCTGAGACGAGGCCGACCCGAGCTGAGGCCAAGATTGGCTCATCATTAATTCAGAAGATCTATTGATGACTAGCCAAATCATATCAAGACTAGTCAAGCTAAAAGCAAAGGTGGTAGAGTCGAACCCACTATGGCCAAGATGAGCCCAATTGGCCGAGTCAAGGTAAAAGAAGTCAAGTAAGATATAGGCAATTCAACTATATTAGAAATTTCAATAATGGCACAAACGAGGTATTCCACAAAACCCATAACTTCCTTTAATTACTGATATAAGTGAACAGTACATGGAGTTTGATTGTGAGAATACATAAAACTGGATAGGTTTGAGCTCATCCTCAAAACGGTTTGAGCTCACCTCATCCTCAAACAGGTTAGAGCTCACCTTATCCTCAAAAGAGTTTGAGCTCCCTTCATTCTCAAACAGGTTAGAGCTCACCTTATCTTCAAAAGGATTTGAGCTCGCCTCATCCTCAAGCAGGCTAGAGCTCCCCTCATCTTCAAATAGGTTAGAGCTCCCTTCATCCTCAAATAGGTTAGAGCTCACCTTATCCTCAAAGGGTTTGAGCTTGCTTTATCCTCAAACGGGTTAGAATTCACCTAATCCTCAGGCGGAGAAGAGCTCACCTCATCCTCAAAAGGGTTTGAGCGACCTTATCATCAAAAGGGTTTGAGCTCACCCCATCCTCAAACAGGTTAGAGTTCACCTCATCCTCAAGGCAAACATTCGGGTTATCTTGAATCAAGTTTAGCATTGAGAATTGGCCAAGGCCACCGAGGCCGAGTCGAGCCGAGGCCACAGAAGTCGAGCCGTGGTCAAGATGGCTCACCAGTTTGCTTGATAATTAATCCAGAAGATATACATCAATCAGAGAAAATTTCAAAGCCTCAACATCAAAAATTTCTGCAGAACTGCAAGATCCCAGGTAAGTTTATTTCGAACTCCAAAACTTTCTAATGAATACGAATAGAACATGGTGAATAAACTAGGAATGCTAAGAAGTATTAGAATAAAAAATTGTCATGTGGAATTTTAGAGGTCATACAATTGCTTATTTGATATAATAAGTCAGTTGAATGCAGACCCATTTATGATATTCCTAACTGTAACGACCGACACTTGCAGGTATTAATTAAGGCACTAAATTTTTGATTTAATTTAATTGAAAGGCCAATTTTATGTTTAAGGTGTATTGGTGTTTAATTCTTAAGATTTACATTTTTGAAATTAGAGAATTTAAGGGCAAAATGGGAAGAAAGAAGGAAAAAGGGATTTAATTGATGTTTGGGGTATATTGGTTATTTATATGACTTTTAGCCAAGCCAAGCCCAAGAGAAGCCAAGCCCACTAATTCCCCTCTCTATTATTTTAAAAGGCACGCAGCCCTAGGTCAGACTCAAGCCTTGAAGCCAAGCCTCCAAGCCACCATCTTCTCCAAATCTCTTCTCCTTCCTCTTTGATTTTCGAAAACCACCATTGAAGCAAGGAAGAAGTTTTTCCAGCAGCTCTCACCACCACCTCCGACCGCCCGAGCACCGCCAGCCACGAACCGCTCGCCGCCGCACGCAACCGCCGCCCCGAACGTCGAATTCGCGAACCGACCCGAACGCCCACGCCGCACGAACCGAGCAGTAGCGCGACCACCGCCGTCCCACACGCTGAAGTCGCCGCGTCTCAGACCGCCGTCCGCCGCTCGACTGCCGTGCAGGTCCGCAAATCGCCGATCGCCGCTGCAACTCGCGCAACCAGCCCGAGCGCTGCTGCAGATCCGCGACCACGAGCCTCCGCCGTTCGTCCAAACTGTAGACACCCAACCACGCGCACGCTTCTGTCGAATCTCGCCGGATCTGCAACCGTCAGAACAGATCCAGCTCGCCGGAGTGCAAATCTGCCCAGAAATCCGCTCGAACCAACTCGCGAGGACCGGATCTGCCCAGATCCGGTGACAACGCTCCTCCACGCTCGCCCACGCGCCGCCACCGCACGCCCACGCGCCGCAGCCGTACACCCACGCGCCGCCGCCTCCCGGTCAGTTGTTCGAAGCCGAACAACTCCGCTTTCGATCGTGTTCCGACTTGGGTAATTTCGATACTAAGCCAAATCTGATTTAAGATCTTTAAAACTGGTTTGATCGTTAAGGGAGGAATTCTAATTTTGGAACTTAGTTGGATGGAATGAGCTATGGGATGAATTATGAATTTTAGAAATTTTTCTAACCTTAGGATGATTCGATTTAGGCTCTAAATTGGTTGGCTGAGATTCAAGGCGAAGGAACTTCTGGTGAGCAATTTGGGTGATTGGATTCCTGAGCTTAACCAAGGTAAGGGACTTTATGCCGGTATGCTTAAATGCAAGTCGGGAACTGAATTGAAAAAAAAAAAAAAGAATTTACTTTTGAAATAAAAGGATTTTCATAAATGTTTTAGTTATGATTGTTGATGAATTTTGAAATGCTATGTATGAAAAATAATTCTCACATGTATGTTCTTATGAGTGTGATGCATGTTATATGATTTATGATATGATGAATGACATGAGAACTTTGTTTTATGTTGCATCATGAAATGAAAAATTGAAAATGCTTTGGGACCTCATGCATACATTATGTTTTCATTATAAGAAATGATTTCGAAGGCTGTGGCAATTACCCTCTAACATTATTGATGTACATCTATATGAAAAGGAGCCTTACGAGGCTATATGAAAAGGAACCTGAAAAGGTTAAATGAAAAGGAACCTGAAAAGGTTAAATGAAAAGGAAATGTGAGGTTGGGTTAATTGTCCACATTAAGCCGAAGAGAAAAGTTGAAAGAGAAACGTTTCTGCTATGAAAGGAATTTAGGTCCCACCAAAGGAAAGAAAGAAAATGTTTTAGAAAACTCATTATGTGTGTGTATGCATATCCTGATCCGGTAGTGAGGTCACTTACTGAGTATTGTAAAATACTCACCCTTTTCAAAAATGTTTTTCTTTTCAGGCAAATACAAAGACATATCATAGGCGATTGACAAGGCAGTTTGCTGAGAGGGTCATGGGTGACTTTGAAGGTCATGACTTCCGCATTTAGATAGTGTGTTAGTTAAAAACATATCTTGTTTAGTAAACAATGTGTTGTGAAACTATTTCAACTGATTGAACATTAAAATTCATATTATGTTTTGAAATGATTTTTAAAGGGATCCCGAGCATAAAGATTTTTGGTTGTTTAGCAAAAAGTTTCATTCTTTCTGTCTTTTACCAAAGATTTTAAAATTTCTTCGGCATGCATGTAGTAACGTCCCTAGAAAGTCTAATAGGAAAAGTCGGGTCGTTACACTAACATACATTAATTCCACATATGTGAAATTGTAATTGTGAATATGTTTTATTCAGATAAATCAACATAGCATCTACATTAAATCACTTAGAGTATTTTTATTGGACTTTTGATATCATGATTCCTCATGTTCATGAAAAATTATTCTTTAAATGCATAACAGTTGATAAAGATAGTGATAAATTACAGGAAAACAGGGGATATGTTTCCCTATTAAACAAAAAACAAGTATTTATCCATAAGTCAATTACAAGAAAATAGAAAGTAAATAAAAAGCAAGTATTGATCCAGAAGTCAATATCGAGAAAACATAAGCAGTTTGCTGGGGGCTAGCCGAGTCGAGCCACATGGTCGAGCAAAAAAAAAAGGTCCAACCAACCTCAAGTTGGCCTCAATCAAAGAAGGAGCTGCCACGTGTCAATATGTGTCAGAAAAACACCAACACAAGTCCAGCCTACTAATAAGTCACCGTGTGTCTCAAACACATTCTTTGAAAAATATTTAGGTATTTTTCCTACCATTCCCTTGCTTTTTGATCAAATTTGACAAATGGATCAGTTTAAATATCAAAATCTGGAATTAATTCTATATGGTAAACTCTGAGCCAAAATCTAAGAGCCAACTCTAAGATATGACCAATTATGTCGTGCAATGAAAGCATGGAATATGCAAAACTCTTGAGCACTACGATGTAGAGAAAGGAACCATGAGAGTTGATTGATCCCAGAAGGGGTTGGTTAACTACTCTTGGCAGCCCAAAAATCTTAGGTATGCCTCACGATGGGTTCCGATTGTGCAAAACTCTCCTTAAATGTGGATTATGCAAATCTTGGAGGTGATTAATTGAGTCCTCAAACGGGGCTTGGTTAATTGGTCCAAGCATGACTTAATATTCGAGACAAATCTCGGTGGTCATAATTGAAGGAATGAACGTTTCACTCCTCAACGGAAGCATTGGATCGTCTTTGATTTTATTTAAAATTAAACTAAAAAATAAGATTAAGCAAACTTACTTAGAGTAAATATAGAGATATTTCTGGCGAATCTTTATCTCTCCACAAAGTCTTCTTGGTTATGACTCGAACATAGGACTTAGGCTTGTTAGAGCATCTTGAAAGAAAATCCACTAGGGATTGGAGAGGAAGATGTTTAAAGAGAATTCTCTAATTCTCTATTGAGGAAATGCGTGTTATATCTAATGGCTTAACCCAATGGTCCTATTTATAGAGACCAAGAAAAAATCTTTGCCATAATTAAAATATTATATTTGAATATCTAATATATTAAAATATATCTTATATGTATTTGAATCTCATTCAAATCTCCTACGATATTTATTTACTTAAATCTTATTCAAATTTTATAAATATCTTTTCTTTAATGTATCTAATATACATTAATTATTTTTAATATTTAATGTATCAAATATACTAAATATAATTTTCTCTTTTATATTTAACATATGCAATATATTAAATATTAATTTGAACACTTCAAATTAAATATTAATTTGAACATTTCACATTTTTCTTTCAACTAAATTTATATTTTAGTGTTACTATGAGCTAGCAAGAGGACCTTATAGACCTATAGATTACAAACTCCAATGATCTATAATTAATTAACTAAACTCTTTAATTAATCAATTTTTATTCATTAACTTTAGGCCACTCCACTATAGACCTAGAGTTGCACTCTTATGCACTGTAGAACAAGTTGTGTCCATGGATATAACCATTACATGCAAGTCAATCATTCACGAGTTGTTCGTAATTACAGTTGAGTCAAAAGTTTGTTTTACCCCTATAATTACATTTTGCACCTGAAGTACCATTGATCCTCTAATGAACAATTTTTTTATGATCTAACCATAAACCAAGTCTCTCTCGGGCTAGTGAGAGGGTGGGACCCCATTATTCAAATCTTGAAATCAACACTTAAGGGAACTACTCATCTACTTACCATATATGGGAAGAAGTGAATTCCATTTTGTGAGATTATGTTTCCAGCTCCCTATTTAGTTAAGTCTCCAAAATAGTAGGCATATTGAATCGGCTACAAAAGCCACTCTCACCCATGCAAATCAAAGGACAAACCCTCACAGGTAGGGGTTCATAATTCACTTAGGATTAAGATCGAGTCGTATATGATTATTATGATGAAATATTAATCTTCTAAATTAACGGATTTATAAAGATAGATTAAATATTTCGTGGTCTAGTCTTATATAAACTCATTGTATAAAACACCCCTATTCAAATGTCTCCACACGAACGATTTGGATCAAATCATTTATAACTATTACAAAGTGGGTCATATCAATAGTGTTGCCAGGATAAGACACTCAACCTTATCCATATACTATAACTCTTTAGGTTATTTCTATGACCCTTTAGGTTATTTCTTGAACATGATTCTCCCGTATGTCAACCACATACTGTTCAAGATTACACTAATAACCTTGGATTTTTCATATAATGGATAATATTATATTACAAATAAAATAATCAAAATAATTATTAATTACGAGGCTTTAGGGTATAAATCCCAACAATAATTTAATATGGGGTCAACCCTAGGAATTTTTATAAATATTGAAAAACCAAAAAATCAGCTCAACGGGCCTGATAGGTCATTCCAAAATCGGACTTGGGGCCAACCCCAAATCTTTTTTTTTTTATAAATATTGGAAAGCAAAAAAAATCAGCCCAATGTGCTTGATAGGTCATTCCAAAATCAGACTTGGGGCCAACCTCAAATCTTTTCATTATAAATATTGAAAAACCAGAAAATCAGCCTAATAGGCTTGATAGGTCATTCCAAAATCAGACTTGGGGCCAACCCCAAATATTTTCGTTATAAATATTGGAAATCCAGAAAATCAGCCCAATAGGCTTGATAGGTTATTCAAAAATCAGACTTGGGGCCAACCCCAAATATCTTCCTTATAAATATTGAAAAGCCAGAAAATCAGCCAAAGGGCTTGACAGGTCATTCCAAAACCAAAACTCCAAAAGAATACAGAGGACGCCTTGTACTTGGGTTAAATATTATTCATCGAGGAAAAATTATAAATCAATAATCCTAAATTAGGCTTTGAGTGTCCAACCCAAAAAAGAGCTAAACCACAAATCCCAATATAGGAGTGAAGGCTTAATGTTATAGGTAAATTTGGACAACTAGATCAAACCTAATAGAATAGAAGACAAATGATGAGCCTTAGAATTAAGGCTTATTTAACTCCCAATTGCTTAAAATATTCTTGTTTTGAATTAAGACCATTTGAAAATAGTGAAAGATTGCTTCAATTTAAGAAAGAAATATGTATGACGGTATTTGGGATAGAATTCTAAATAAATTAATCTTGTTTGCAGGAAACATGGAAATTGTAAAATCGTGATTATGCAATTCTAGACAGCAGAAGAATTTGAGAAAGAAATAAAAAATTATGGCACAAAAACCCATTTACGGAAGGACTAAATTACCGCCTGAATTGGTGGAATTGGAGCGCGATTTTTGGCCATTTTCAACCCTAGGAAGATCTACAAAAGATGGAGGAAGAAGAGATGGAAGAATTCATTCGATTTGGGAGGCTTTTTTGAGTCGAGCTCGTGGGTTTTCAATTTTTGGGAAGCTCTGTTTTGCTGCAGCAATTGTTTTTCTGTTTTTAGCCGAGAACTTCAATTTCAGTCTCATTTTTCCTTCAATTTCTACTCGTTTTATGGAAAGTATTTGCAGTACAATCTCTGTTCTCCATTCAATTTCTTCTTGTGTTAAGTTTAAGTTTTAATTCAGTCTTTACCCGTGGGTTTTATTCAACAATAATACTTTATTTTTCTGCATTTTCCTGGTTCTCTTGTTTTTGCCGAGGGTGCAAAATTCTATTTTTATTTTTCTTCTTGTATGACGAATAGTTGTTGGAGGTACACACTTGTTCTCATTCAAGGTCAGTTTGAATTAATTTTGTAGTTCAATCCAGCATCTGCTTGCAAGTTTCTATAGGATTCCTCCTTGATTTCATCTTTATATTTCTGTTGCAAGGTTGTTCAATTTCTGTTTTTACTTCAGTTTACCCAATCCGATTCAAGTGGTACTTGGATTGTCAAGACTAATAATCTCCTAGAAATAGTGAAGAGATTAAGTCGATTGGACTGAAGTAGATTTTCCTTGAACAATTATTGATGATTTTCATTCTTAGTGACTTTGTCTTTTATTTTTATTCAAGTTTCCAGAATTGCTGGAGTATTTATAAGCCATCAGAATTGATGGTAAAAGAAATAAGATTGAATTTCTCATAAGCCCTTGATTCTCTGTTTTTAAGATACTTATGATAGAATTTTGTTATAATTAGCAATTTACTCAACCTTCTAATATGAATTTTTCTTCAAAAATTAGTTTTAAAATTTTTATTCTTAATATGAGCTAAAACTTCTTAGGGGTTCAAGGATGTGAATTCCCTAAGAAGTAATTGTAGCCAAAATTCCAACTAAAAACCAAGCCTACATCTCAATTGTTTGCTTGTGTTGAATAAATTTCTGTTGAGATCCTAGAATGATCAACTAGGGTAGCAACTCAAGCTTAGATCTAATACCGACGGGGTTAGTGATAAGCGAATTTCACACAAGTGATGGAGAACAGAGCTTAGACATAAGCCAATCTTTACCCTAGACATAGGGATTAAGGACTCCAAATCCCATAAAATTGTCGAGCCGAATTATCTAAGATAGAGGGACTATAGACATATAAGTCACTCACTTGGCCTCCTAAAACCTAAATTCAAGGTAAATGGGAGAAGCAATTTTGGTTTATAATTGAGTGTGGAGTAGGTTGGAATTGTAATTTTGGCTTGCAATTACAACTTAGAGCAATGACACTCTTGAGCCCCATTTTTATCCAAATTCCCTTTGAATTTTCATTCACTAAGTCTATTTAGTTTGCTATCAAATATTGCCATTTCTAGATTCTGCAATTCAATTATGCAATTTTTCTTTATTCCAATATTGTTATTTCTTGATTCTGCAATTAGATTCTGCAATGTTTCTTAACACACCAACCCAACCATATTTTTGCAAATTTTAATTTTCAAGTTGCAATTACCATTACACTTTGCTTACAATATTTTTGTTACTCCGTTCCCTTGGGATTCGATACTTGGTACTCACATATCATTTTATATTACTTCGATCGCGTGCGCTTGAGTGTAACACCGATCAAGAAACAAGCCAAACCAGGTCAAACTCGAGGCTCAGTGCGATATTGGGCTTAGGAAAATGAAGAAAAAGGGGAAAAGGCCCAAATCGGGCCAAGTTGGCCCAGACCGGACCGAGCCGAGCCGACTCGGTCCATGTGTGCGTGACATGCGCCCTCCTTGTCTGCAATCTGAATCATCCCTGAGGGCTCACTTTCTATCTCTAACCTAATCTTATTCAGAAAAGGGAAGAGACCCTAGGTCAACCCTCATATAAATACGACATTATAACTCCATTGGAGGTAACTCATTCTCAATTTTCACTATTTACTAGCTTGCTACACTTTTCTCTCTGACTTAAGCATTGGAATGGTTGTGACAAGGACCACACCAATGTATAGGTTTTCTTTGTTTTGCAGGCCACCTCGCTCCCCCAAAATACAAGTTCATTGTTGGCTTCACGTGCAAATCAGGTGCATTACCTTTGCCCGAATTTGTGCATCAACAGGTCGCATCCCTACATTTTGAAAAGTTTGATAATTGTTTGTGTCTTTCGATTAAGGGTTATTATTAAATGTCTCTTTGTTTATACTACAAAGATTGAGTTGTTACCTAATAACAATTAACAATTAATTTAGGTGGAGTTTTCACGATAGAGATTAAATTATTACATATTTTAAAGTACAAAAACTAAATTGTTACATACTAAAGTTTAGGTACTAAATTGTTACAAAAATAAAAGTACAGAGACTAAATCATTACAAGCTAAAGTTTAGGAACTAAATTGTTACTTTTATCAAAGTTCAATGGCCAAAAGTGTTTTTAACCCTTTTTTTTCAAGTATCCTTAAATATTGGAGGTTGTCGCACTCTTTTTTTTTAATTCAGTACTTAAACTTTTAAACTTACAAAATTGTTAGAGTAAATTGTACTATTAAACTTGGTTAATTAATGGTAGGCCGCTCGCAACAATTTGGTAAGTTTGAGTTGAATAATTGATATCTACTCCTTTATTTGAGGTTGGAAGTTCAAATCCTCACACTTCACATTTATTGTATTAAAAAAAGGTGAATAATTGCATAATTATTAAATATTCTTGAGGGTACAATTGTTATTTCTTATGTAAAAAGTTATTGAAATTTAAAAATTTTAAAAAAATGTTGGGTAGGCTATAAATTCATTTATCTCCTTTTAGAATATTACATAACAAATGTGATAGGAAGAGAATTCAAAACTCAACCTATGACTCTTAAGAGTGAATCCGACCATAACTTAATGGATAATGTATATGATAAAGGTATATATGCCTATAAAAAAACCTGGACCTATAAGGGAGACACTAAATATTGTGTTGTCAAACCACTTAACCTATGATCAATATTTGAGGACTAATGGATTAGTATTTGATCGTATCATTGTAAAAGATTTTCTGGCATCGAGTTGGTAACTCTATTTGTTGCTTTCTTAACCTAAAAAAAAAAATAGAGAAAGTGGGGTTACATATTTACAAATAACTTATTAAAATTTTACATATTCATTTAATCATGATTTAAAAGAGAACTCAACAACAAAACTCAATACTAAACACACCAAACTCAACTAAAATAAATGTCTAAGGACATGTTTGGGAGTGATTTTGAAATGGTCAAAATCACTTTAACCATTCAAAATCAATTTAGTGTTTGATTTTACACTTTTAAATACGATTTTCATTCCATAAAAAATGATTTAGAATAATTAAAAGTATGTTTCAGAATGATCTTGAATATGAAAAAAGTTATTTTAACCATTTCAAAATCACTTCCAAACGTACCGTTAACATAGCCACAAAATCCAACAACCATAAAAAATAATCTCATTCACTCATGAATATGCCCAAACTTAGCTACAAAATCCCCAAAAAAAAATCAACTAAAAAAGGACATTAATTCCACTATTTATTCAAGATTGATTGGTTGAAATTAGAACCTTAAACTTAAACTTCAACTCTCTCAATTAGATATAGAGAAATATATATATATATATATATATATATATATATATACACACACACATATCACATAAAAAAGTATTGATATGAAGATAGGTAACTCACTTCTTTATCCCAATTTGTGCATAGAATCAAGATTCCAAGTAATAAAGCTTGTAAAAACACTGCCACCAAGTTAATATGAATTAAAAAAAAAAAAAAAGAAAGAAAGTGGAAAGCACCTTTCCTCCAATGCCTTCAAAGAAGGCTAAAAAGATGGCCTCAAGAATGTCCACAAGGTAATAAGCTCCCAAGTTAATAAAAGCTCCAATCTTCTGCCTTCCACATCCTCTTGCGATTCCTATCAACAATGTTTTTCAACTCTTTATATGGAAGACATTACCATTTTGTTTATTCAATTTCAACAACATTAACAAATAAAATTTTGATTTTGAAAACAACAAAATCAAAAGCATGTTTGGTAACTTTCTTGTTTCTTGTAATTCCTCTTTTTTAACCCAAAAAAAAAAAAAAAAAACTGCATTTAATAACTATTTGTTGTGTTTTTGTTTCTTGTTTAATAAAGAAACATAAATCTGTTTGGTTTCTTGTTCTTTAAATTTTAAATTAAAAATGTAAAAATTTCATATGAAAATTAGTTTTTAAAATTAAATATCCAAAATTTTTATGTTATATTTATTTTTAGATATTTATTATACATTTTATATACTAGTACAAAATCAGGGTTTAATGACGGACATTGCCCATCATTATAGGAAAACGATGATGGACACGCGCCCGTCATCAATACACGTGTTATTATAGGATATGATGACGGGCGCATTTTAATGACGGGTATTACTCGTCATTAAAAGGAGCTCGTCATCGTATCCTATAATGACGGACATATTTAATGTCAGGCAATGTATGACATTAAAACTCGCTGCCCATCATTAAAAGCTAAAGCGACTTGTGGCAATGATGTTATGATGACAGGCAACATATAATGACGGGCTAAGCCCGTCATGTAAAGTTATATTGATGATGGTCAAGAACCGTCATTAAATGGTTTACACAGAAATCACACCACCTTTTAATGTGTTGGGATTTATGCCCTAAAGCCTCATAATTAATAATTTATTTAATAATTAATAATTATTTTAATTATTTTATTTGCAATATAATATTATCCATTATATGAAAAATCCAAGGTTATTAGTGTAATCTTGAACAGTATGTGGTTGACATACGAGAGGATCATGTTCAAGAAATAACCTAAAGGGTCATAGTATATGGATAAGGTTGGGTGCCTTATCCTGGTAACACTATTGATACGGCCCACTTTGTAATAGTTATAAATGATTTGATCCAAATCATTCATGTGGAGACATGTGAGTGGGGGTATCTTATACAATGAGTTTGTATAAGACTGGACCACGAAATATTTAATCTCTCTTTATAAATCCGTTAATTGAGAAGATTAATATTTCATCAGGATGATCATATGCTACTCGATCTTAATCCTGAGTGAGTTATGAACTCCTGCCTGTGAGGGCTTGTCCTTTGATTTGCATGGGTGAGAGTGGCTTTTGTAGCCGATTCAATATGTCTACCATTTTGGGGACTTGACCAAATAGGGAGCTGGGAACATAATCTCACAAGAAGAAATTCACTCCTTCCCATATAGGGAAAGTAGATGAGTAGTTCCCTTAAGTGCTGATTTCGGGACTTGAACAATGGGGCCCCACCCTCTCATTGGCCCGAGAGGGACTTAGTTTATAATTATATTATAAACAAATTGTTCATTAGAGGATCAGTGGTACTTAAGGTGCAAGATGTAATTATAGGGGTAAAACGGACTTTTGACCCAGCTGTAATTACGAACAACTCGTGAAGGATCGACTTGCATGTAGTGATTATATCAATGTACACAACTTGTCCTACAGTGCATAAGAGTGCAACTTTAGGTCTATAGTGGAGTGACCCTAGAGTTAATGAATGAAAATTGATTAATTAAAGAGTTTAATTAATTAATTTTGTATCATTGGAGCTTATAATCTGTAGGTCCATAAGGTCCCCTTGCTAGCTCATAGTAACACTAAAAGATCAATTTAGTTGAAAGAAAATTTTGAAATGTTCAAATTAATATTAATTTGAAGTGTTCAAATTAATATTTAATATAAAAGAGGAAAATATATTTATTGTATTTGATACATTAAATATTAAAAGTTGAAATGTTCAAATTTAATATTTAATTTGAAGTGTTCAAATTAATATTTAATATATTAGATATATTAAATATAGAAGAGGAAAATATATTTATTGTATTTGATACATTAAATATTAAAATAATTAATGTATATTTGATATATTAAATAAAAGATATTTATAGAATTTGAATAAGATTCAAATAAATAAATATCGTAGGAGATTTGAATGAGATTCAAATAAATACAAGATATATTTTAATATATTAGATATTAAAATATAATATTTTAATTATGACAAAGATTTTCCATTGGTCACTATAAATAGGACCCTTGGGTTGAGCCATTCTACACAACACACATCTCCTCAATAGAGAGAATTAGAAAATTCTCTCTAGACCTCTTCCTCTCAAATCCCTTGTGGATTTTCTTTCAAGAGGCTCCCACAAACCTTGGTCCTGTGTTCGAGTCATAGCCATGAAGACTTTGTGGAAGAGATAAAGATCCGCCAGAAGAATCTCCATATTTGAAAGATATTTATTGCTTAACCTTAATTTATTGTTTAATTCTAAATAAAATCAAAGAAGATCCAATGCTTCCGCTGCGGGATGAAGAGTTCATTCCTATCATAATGTCGGTCAATGTATGACATTAAAAGCTCATGTCCGTCATTGAATGTTATATGTGCGTCATTAAATGTCCGTCATTAAATGTCCATTTTGAAAGATTTAATGACAGGTAATGCCCGTCATCATTTTGTTCATAATTTAATTAAAAAAGATTGTTGGTTGCCCTGGTGGCTAACCAACAATATTTATCCTTTCGTCAAACATTTGCACAAAATACAATTTCATTCGTATTTTATAACTCAACAAAGATAAGACTTACTACAAACACAACAATCAACTTATTCACTACAAAGATTTTATAGTATTTATGCATAAAAACTAAATCAATTATAAAAAAGGTTATTGATCTAATTTGATAAAATTTAACAAAACTAACCTAAAATAAATTAAAATGCTTAAGAAGATTCTTTAACATTCATTCACTAAAACTAAATCAAACTATTAAGTGAAAATTTCGACATGACCTCTACAAAAAGGACCAAAAACTAACTTGAAATAATGAACATATAATTCACTTCTATATCATAAACGTACACGTATGTGACCACTCATCCCTCTACAAACTACATTTAACAAGATTCAACAACAATTTTAGAAGAATGAATACACTAATACACTAAGATAAAACTACGTAATATACCTAATTCACTATGAAGAATCTTTAGCATTCATTCACCAAAACTAAATCAAACATAATGGAAATTTCAGCATGACCTATTAAAACAACCAAAAACTAACCTGAAATAATGCAATTTACTTATGTATTATACACATATATGGGACCACCCGTCCCTCCACAAACTACATTCAATAAGATCCAACAACAATTTCGAAAGAATGAATATGTACATCTAAACAACAACTTTCTTTATACATGCAATTTACATAACAAACAATGGAATCGTAGTTAATCTTTCCTAAAACTTAACAAAAACTAACAAAAACCAAAAAGTAAAAATTTCGCTATGACCTCTACTAAAACAATCCAAAACTAATATGAAATGCACATATAACACACTTCTATATCATACACTTAATACGTATGACACCAAATTTTGGCATGACTTCTATTAAAACAACAAAAAACTAACCTAAAATAATGCAAGTCACTTCTATATCATACACGTGTATGGGACCACCTATCCCTCCCCTATCTGCATCCAACAAGATCCAACACTAGTTTCAGAAAAATGCATATGCACATTTAAACAACAAACAATGGGACCACTCGTCCCTCCATAAACTACATTTCCTCCACTAACTACATCCAACAAGATCCAGCACTAATTTCAGAAGAATGCATATGTACATCTAAACAACAAACAATGGAACCACCCGTCCCTCCACAAACTACATTTTCTCCACTAACTACATCCAACAATATCCAGCACTAATTTCAGAAGAATGCATCTGTACATCTAAACAACAAACAATGGGACCACCCGTCCCTCCACAAACTACATTTAACAATATCCAAATGTACACACTTCTAGTATATTTATAAACAAATATTTTCATTCTACATCTACCAAGACAGAAAGTAAATCTACTACTTACATCAAATGCACAAAATTAACGAATCCACAAATAGCTCTACACAAATCTTCTAACAAAATTTGTCAATTCTACTCGAATCTCGTCAATTTCTTCTTGTTTATATGCATTTTTTCTGTTCAACTACAAGGAAAAATAAATATACGTATAACATAAGAATAAATAATATATTTATGATCACTTAAAAGATAAAGGAATAATACGTACAAGGTTACTTATGGAGATACTAGAGTTGTACACTATTTCTGGTATATACTTTTGCACATAGTATCCACACTCTACAGAACCTAATTTGTGGGGGCACTACATGTAAAATAATTGAAAAACAACATACTTGAGTTATACATATAAGATTTTTTTCCAAAGAGTTCAAATAAAAAATATAGTCAATGTAAATTTACCGTTACAAGTTTCCAAATGATATTAGAGCGATATTGTGGGAGTGAGTGTTTAGTTTGCCACATTCTCAATGATCGAAATAATTTGAAACATTATAATAAAATAAATGTAGAAATTAACAACTATAAAATTTTAAATCACTTATGTATTTATGGTTCTTTGAAAACTTTCTTCAATCTTACTACGTAAAGAGTTCAATAAGTAAACAGTATTCTCTCGTGAATGGATAACGATCAACATCTAATGATAACTATTAGCAATGAATATTCTAATATCATTGTTTAAGAATAAAAAAACTATAGTTAAGTTAAAGTAATTTAAATTGTCATTACTTATCCAGTGTTATATAAGATGAGTAGTAGTTGATCCAAATCC
The DNA here is from genome assembly GCA_033996785.1 of Trichosanthes truncata. Lineage (NCBI taxonomy): Eukaryota > Viridiplantae > Streptophyta > Magnoliopsida > Cucurbitales > Cucurbitaceae > Trichosanthes > Trichosanthes truncata. Next base: position 34,889,579 of record JAWPNB010000004.1, on the reverse strand, counting down.
AAATTAATTATGTTTAACCTGTTGGCTAGATTTTTGCAACGAGTTCTTGACACTTCACGTAATTTGAAATGGTTATTTGATCAAATAATATGAACTTACTGATTATTTCATAATCACATACAATCCAAAGATACTTAAAGAAAATTAAAATTATCATAAGACATTAAAAAACGTAGTCCATGAATCAAAAAATATAATAGATTTTGTATACTTACGCAATGTATGTGACTATACATGAATAACCTATCTCCACCATCCCACAATAATACATGATGTCGTCACGATGTAGATAAATTACTTTCTAGTTTCTCAAAATGTGCTCGCTCAAGTTGATTTGAATTGTATCGCCTTCTTGCATAGAGAGCATAACATATCGATTCAAGAGCTTGATAGTAATGTGGACATCCGTGTAGTTATAAGATTGTGAAACAAGAACATTGACAGAAACATCTTTCTTAGGTTTGGCCAAAGAAGGAGTCTATCATAAACAAAATTGAAATTATAAACGAAGAATAAAAAAACATTTAAGTTGAAAAAAAAAACATACCTTTTTAGCCATATTCAAAATTACAAGTTCATGAGGTCATGCCACGAAGTTACGCATCGGTTGACTTAAAGTTTCTACTTCTCCCATAAAAGGAATGGGTATGGTAACATCTTCGTCTATGATCATATCTACCACCACTCTGACATTATTGGCTCTTAGTGGAATTCCATGAATAGTTGGAAATTGAATATCAGACTCATACATTGTGCCTACAGCAACACTGCTATCCATTGATCCTATAGTTAGGTGGCATGGTGTTCCCTTCAAAAATTTAAAAGGAAGAAGTTACATGTTACACCCTATGGTTAAGCTCCACAATATAAACAAAAGTTACTTCTAAAATTTCTTCTGCCTCGTCAATGACCTCTTTTCCTTTTGACTTCGCATTTGAAACATTACTTCCTACACTTGAACACTTATTTGTTTGCGAGCCTTGAGTCGCACCTTTATTGCTAGACTTTTCACCCAATTTGGATTTTTCTCTAACGACATTGAAGTAAAATGATGGTTTAACAACTTACCCACTCCCCTAACACGCCCCTTGTGTTCTGGCGTGCACAGTACTTCGATCAAAATATCTTAACCATGATGTGCCATAACTAACTCGTCCTATCACAACCATTTAGATTGACACATTTCAATCATCAAAGTAACACAATCATAAGACATTTAATATAAGAATTACATATGCATCTTCTTAAAATAAAAAAAATATAATCTTATAATTCGATTAGCACATTGTTTAGTGTCTTCATCGAAGTATGCATTATTATTTCCTTTTCGTGCTTCCTTCCATAAAGTTGCATGATTGGAATGATCGTTTGACAATTCTTATATGAACATACACATTATTAATTCTCATCAACATATAATCATAGGAAATAATTTAATTAACGTTACTCACTAGTTCTTCAGCCAAGTTTGTGTATCCCTAACGAGCGATATGGTAATTATATTTATATTTTCCCCTTCGTTCTTTCTGGACACGAAAAGAGTCTGCATAACATAAAACCATTGATTTAAATCTTCGAAACAATTTCACTAATATTTACAAACATATTAGTATAATGTAGTTACCTCCCACTCTTTAGATATTATAACATTAACAAATGCCCCCATTATTTTTGATCAATGTGTGAATACTTTTCATGAGGACTTTTCAACAAAGATGGTTCATCTTTGAATGGAAGTATGTACTTCTAAGTTAATGTATATCTAAATGTCCTAAACTTCGTTGACACCGATTGAAGAATAGCACGTTTGGACCACAAACAACATCTGCATAGGTAAAATCACAATAAAAAATTAATTACCTCTACATAATAATAAATGTTTGCCTTAAAATTAATTAATTCTTACCTCTACACAATAAAAAAAAATTCTTTCAATTCTTATGGAACCTATTTCCAATTGTTGTAGAACAGTGGAATTTGTTGTCTAACACAAACTCTGATGTAACTTTGCATTTTATTTTCAGTTTTACTAATAACCTGACCTTGATTATTGTATTAAATGACTAAGCGTTCTCCAGTATTTCTTATACGTGCCAATTCATGCATAATAGTTGATAAAGAGCTTGTCGAAGGCTCTATCAAATGAAATTAATTACCAGACCTCTACAATTTGCAATAATAGCGCCCAGGGTCGATCTCAGAGATTAAAATTTTTTAGATTTAATTAAATACCATAGTTACTCACGTCGAATTTTATCTAGAGAACCCAAATTTAAGAGATAGATACAAATAAACTAATCTATGTATTTACAGTGCTGGAGACACTTAGAGGGAACCATTTTCTAAACATTGGTTTTTACCAAATAAATCCAAGTTAACCCAATTACGAGATTAGTCGAATGTTCAACTCTTATAAGCCAAAAAAATCGCATATACATTCAATTGGCTTTCTCAAGCCCAACTAAAATTCATGCTTAATTATTAAATTAACTTTTCAGTCTAAATTTCATAATTAAACAAGGCATTGCAAGACTTCTTTAACATCTTCTATTAGCAAACAATTCATTCCCATGCTCACAATTACTAATAGTTATGCATGCTAATCTAGATTCAAAGTTTACTCTCCCAAGCTATAATTCAAATCATATATAATTAACTCTTGGCCAAAGAATTAATCAAACAACGAGCATGCATAAATAAGAATTGAAATTTATAAATCTCGAAATAAAACTATCTATCACACTCAAGTTTAAACACATGAGTTCAATCCTTAAAATCCACAATTATAATGCTAAACTCATACGAAAGTCTAAAAACCAAAACTACAAATTAAATAGGAAGAAGAGAAAGAACTCTCTTACGCGAACCAAACTCATTCCCGTCGTTAAACGCTACGATCTCGAGCATTGAATGTCTTCCTCGGCTCTCAAGAGTGCTTCCTTGGTCCCAAATATGAGGTAGAATTTGACTTTAGATTGACCCCTCTCCAAATGGTCTCCCCAAAATTGCAACCAAAATATTATTTTTATAATCCCCGGGATAGCATCAAGACTCTAGGGACAGCGTCTCGACGCTATGACCTAATTCGCAGAATAAAAATGGAAAATTGGGGTAGCGTTGAGACATTATGCACAGCGTCTCAATGCTACAGACGAAAATATTCTGGCGCGCGCGTTTCTGGCATCGAGATGCTATAAAGTAGCGTCTCAATGCTACTTCTACAGAAAATTGAATTTGGATAGTTGCATCTATAGCGTTGAGACGCTATGGACAATGTCTCAACGCTATCCTCTTGGGTCATGAAGCTTTAACTAGTTCTCGTTTCAATTCCAAGCCTCCAAATCATGCCTTAAAGCTCCAAAAACACAAATATCTTCCTCACAAGCTCTATTTCACCATGTTTGCTCGATTCCTACAAAATGAATAGATTAAGTAGATGAAAGTATGCTTTAACACCTCAAACTAGCAAGAATATAGGCCTAGGGATAATACACTTTTGTATACTATCAGTAGTGAGGCCTCGTCGAGCAACCTATCTAACCTCCATACGTTTACTCCGTCATCACTGCTGCTACTCGAATTACTCATTGTAACAATCTACAAGAAAAATATCATAAAATACAACATAAGATATAATAACTTGTAAGATACATTAACTCATAACAATGTGACTAAATTACTAAATGACATACCATATTTAATACATTATTTATCAATCCATATACCATCACAATCATTTCTAAGATATGTAGATGACATTTCGTTGATTTCATGAGATACGTCAATATTATGCATTGTTTTTAAGACTCCATATCCATAATCTTGAACAATATCTACCACTTTATCTTCGTAAAAATCATCTTCAACTATTCTTGGAGGAGGGGTTAAAACCATTGATCATCGAGAATCAAGAGGATCTTTCACGTATAATACTTGTTTGGCTTGAGACGCTAAATAAATGAGTACGATTTATGTCCAATACGATTAAGGTCTATAGTTGTAAACCCAAGCTCGTCTATTTTAACTCCATTATTATTCTCAACCCAGTCACATTTTAATAAAATAAAAGTTAATTTATGGCAATCAAACTCCCATATTTCCTATATTACACCATAAAAAGTTATGTTCGACATAATATGATTTTTGTCCTTAGCACTGGAAACTTGCATTGTATTAGTTGTTATAATAATTCCACTATTTTGGACATTCCTAATATCATTATGTTTCTTTGTATGATAATGAATATCATTAACCACATAATCACCATACGTGGCTACATCTGGACGAGACCCATGAGCTATCCATCTTAAAAAAGATGATAAGGAGTTGTATGACACCTTGAGAGCAAGTCCAACCTAAAATTAAGTTTTAAATTAAGTAGGAATTAACATTATACTCGCTCATTAAAAAGTATGGCTCTCAAGATTACTCGATCACACAACCAACTGCTAAATGTGTGATTATGCTCATCTTGAAGCCACTTTTTTGTTTTTAGATCTATTGAAATTGAGTTTAGATAAAGTTTCCATGTGTTTCCTATTGAATTCATGTAACATATGAAAATGTCAAAGTTATTAGATCATCACATAATTAGAAAGTTATGTGAAAGGTTTGAGATTTGCGTACTCTACATATGGAAACACATCATTTACATTTTGAAGAATCTAAAGATGAGCTTGATCCAATTGTTCCTTATTGGGATTGATGAGCAACAAACAATGGTCTATCAATGTCTGAATTCTATTTCCTTGTCGATAAGCGAAACCCAATAGACTCAATTCCAGAGAGAAATTTAGAACAAAACTCTATAGTCTCATTTACAATATAATTTTCTCCAATGCATCTTTTTGGTTGATTTCTATTTCGCACATAACCTTTTAGAACTTTCTTATATCGTTCAAAAGGATACATCCACCTTAAATAAACTAGTCCACAAAATTCTATCTATCTTACAAGATGGATCACAAGATGTACCATTATTGTGAAGAATGTCAGTGAAAAATATTCCTCTAACATGCATAAAGTGATCACTACATCCTCCAACGGTGCCAAAAACTTGTTGCTCGAATTCGCAAGTGTACGAATCGTTACAAGTAATATAGTAGTATGAGTATTAGTATCGTTCTCCACAGGGAATGAATGCTATCAATTACCAAATTCGTAAGCTTCATTTTATCTGAGGACCGAATAATTGATGATAGGTGAAATTAAAATTAACAGCAAAAGAATGAAATACGGCTCTAAAATTAACAACATAAAATAAATGATTAAATTTAATTGCAATAGGTTCTAGAGCTATGACTTCACCGTTATCTCCTCCTATTCTTCATTCATTAATAGTTGAAGCAAATTCTATTTCTAGATTGTTGGCAAGTTCTACCCTATAGACTCGATATTCTCTCTCAAGCAATAACGATATTCATTGAAAAGTAAATTGTCTATATCTCTATGACAATTCCAACAATTCAATTATGACGAACGTAGAACCTAAATTGCCACAAAACCAACAATGATATCTCTATCTCAAGTGTAAATTAGGAAAAACTATTCAGATCTATCAACAATTCTTGTCTCTCAACCTCGAATTATGACATGAAACTGATGCAAAGAGTGGCCAAATCTAAACATGCATTAAGTTCAGAAAAGTTTTCACAACCAAATACGAAATTGAAATATCAACTATTAACTATGAAGAATAGGATTCGAATAGCGATTACATCAAAGCTCTAGAAAGAAAAACTTAGTTCATAATATAAAACTTAACAAGACTAGCTAAAAGTATCAATGGAGTCATGAAAGGAAGAAAAAGAGAAGGAAAAAGGGAAAAGAAACAAATTCGGGTGATTCCACGAGTTTCCAATTGTCGCTCTTGCTTCGTTCAGTTGCTCGGATCCTCCAAAATACTATATAGTCGTCTTCCTTTCGTTCTCTCCCTTCTGTTCTCTATTTTTCGCCTCCCAAAATCTAATTTTCAACCCCTAAAACTAATAAAAGATGCTCATTTTAAGTTAGGGCAGTCGACGTAGCGCCTAGGTGCCAGGCGCCATGAACAGCGCCTAGGCGCTGTTAAAAAGGTGTGAGAAAAATTTTCAAAGCGCCTAGGCACTGGCTCTCTGCCTTCCTGCACGGATTTGGGCGCCTGGGCGCTGTAATTTTTTTTTTTCCTTTTTTAATCTTCAACCGAAAAGTCCTAAAAGTCCTAAAAGTCCTCAAACTTGACTTTCACAATACAATCTTTGATCACCTATAAAAATAAAAGAAAATGAATAATTAAAATTCAAAAACTATATGAAAACTAACTAAAAACAATCTATACAAGATAGAATATATATATGTAAAATGAACATATCAATCGCCTTTCTATATATAGCATTGAAGAAGAAATATAGGCGAATAATTGCATATTTAACATGTTTGGGTAAAATACCACGTATTGCCACAGGTAATAATAATTGCATAAGAACATGGTGGTCATGTGACTTAAGCCCATAAAGTTTCAAATATGTGAGTGACACTAAACTTTGTATTTTAGATGAATAACCTTATGATACTGTAATTTTTGATAATGTCTTACACAAATTCAATTTCTCCATCCACGATAATGTATAACATGCTGGAGGTAAGAAGATTCTTTTCTCTCCCACTTGAGGGGCCAACTCTAATGTAATGTTCAATTCAACCAAATCTAGACGAGTTTTTAATCTATCTTTTGTCTTACCAGGAATATCAAGTTGTAACGCCCCCAAATTTTTAAACTATCTTGAGGACATTACTAAGTTTACAACCATTATGCCCCAAAAATCTCGGCACCATAACGACATAACTACAAGATAACCAAAATTTTCTCTAGCATCTATTGGTAAAAAAAATAACACTTCTATATCCAGAGTAACCAAACCACGACCTCCAACTCCAAACTCAAGATTCACAAACGAACCAACATGCTAAATATGTAAAGTACTAGACTAGTTCATCAGTTTCAAGCAAACACAATTCACAGAGGTAAAGTAAACCTAAATGTCTATTACTAAACTTTAAACATAAATAATACACCTAACCAAAGTAACCAAACCATGACCTTCAACTCCAAACTCAAGATTCACAAACGAACCAACATGCTAAATATGTAAAGTACTAGACCAGTTCATCAGTTTCAAGCAAACACAATCCACAAAGGTAAAGTAACCTAAATGTCTTTTACTAAACTTTAAACATAAATAATACACCTAAGATAAACCAAACTCAAACTTAAACTTTTTAAGAAGGAAACGACACTCCAATAACGAGCATGCAATTCAACAAAACCAACTGCAAAGGTAATTTTACTAAACAAGATTCAACAAGGACAACTACTAAATTAATCAAAGAGCTAGCTATAGTCTTTCCCTTCTCGTGCCTCCTCTCCAACATCACCAGGGTTGTAGTATTAGTCATCACTTGCAAAACTTGGTGGTGGGTCAGTACATAACACGTACTAGTAAGTAGCTCACACTTGGTGAGCCACCAAACATCAAACAGCAAACAACATGCTATACACACACACCCAAACATGCTTATTCAAAGTAAGTTCACCAACATACCATGCATAAATAAACAAGTAAACTATGCATAAGATTTCCATAACACATGAATTCTCGCACCATGCTATGCAACTAACACATGAATTCTCGCATCATGCCATACTCGCAACACTCATGTTTAGCCCTCACCAAATCTCTCCAAGACTAACCCTTCGAGAAGCATCGACCCCTAACCACTATTACTAGGGCCTTAATACTTATCTACGGAGCTCGGTGTTCAACCCTTGACTAATGTTACCAAGGCCTCGAACTGTGCATCGCCTCTTGACCATTTGTACCCAAGGTGTATCAATGACTTAGCAATGCATTGGCCCTATCCTAGGCTAGTCGGGTTGTCAAAGCCTTCCTAAATATTTACTGATTCTTTATATCTAACTTGTAGAAATAATGGACCAGGTCGAATCCCAAGGAAACCAATCGAATTAATTTATCAAAGTTAAAATAATAATAATTGTAACGACCCTATAGGCTCAACACGCTACCTAAGAGTCATTACTAAGTCACGTCGCTATATTACCGGAAATTTCGGCAACATAACGGCGTAACTACACGAAAACCAAAAATTTGACCCTTCCTGATAAGACATAGAAAAACACACTTCTAAGATTTTCAAACAACCTCCTAGCATCCAACAAACTTCTCAATATGATGCTAGGGTTCAAACAGCAGAAAGTCAAATACACGTGCACGATTTACAAAGAAAGGTTAAAAGACTTTGAAACATTCTCCTAAACATTTAAAAACTCGACATGAGTTCTATGTACATCTAGAAACATAAAAGAAGCGGAATAGCGATCGGTCGGCTCCCATGACTCGAGTAACTGATCTCCGGTCACGCGCTAGGGCCGATCTTAGCCTTACCTGAAAACATTTTTAAAAGGAAAAGGGTGAGTATTAACGAATAATACTCAGTAAGTCAATCATAGTTTCAAATAAGAGTTTCAATCGCATGCAACATGTCATTTTAAATCATAAAACCATTGTAAACCATCGCTTTAGTAGGGGACCTAAAATTCATTTTATAAACCATGTACTTTTCCTCGCGGCTCTCGTGAACGATTAAATTCTCCCGAGGGCCTCGTGAACAGTTCGAAGACAGTTTTTCCATCGAATAGAGTCCTCCCTACCTCTGAGAGTTAAGCTCGAAAGCTAACATACATCATGGAGTCCGAAGACTCAGCCCGAAAGCTACCATCGTGGAGTCCGAAGACTCAAGCCCGTCGGCTACCATCGTGGGGGCACTCTCGAACCCCGGGAGCATAGAGAGTCCGAAGACTCGGGTTCCCTCAAAACCCACATAAAACTTTTGGGAGAATTATCGTCACGGCCTACATAAATCTTTTCATGAGCACACAACACATGCATGAGGTCCCATTCGTTTTAAAACATAGTTATGAATGCATAAGTCATAGCAATCGCATTTCAAAGACATACATATAATACGCTTTCTTTCTTAAATACTTAACATGAAAAACATAAACTTTCAAAGTAAACATAGAGCTAGCTCAAGGTTTTGAAAACTTCTTTCGTTGTGAGATCCCTTACCTTAAGTCTTTACTTACTAAAACACCCTTTCTTCACTAGTAATGAGCTCCTCGAGTTCCCACTCCAAGTACGATCCAAGGTCCTCGACAAATCACCTAAAAAGTTTCCTAAACGTGTCTTAAACCATTCGAATTACGCTAAAACACATTCTAACATTAATAACTTGACGAAACGGACCAAATGGCAAATTTTACCCAACTCCGGCGAACGGCGGCGCGTGACCGGAGCACGGCGGCGCGTGCAGCGGCGGACGGCGGCGCGTGGAGCTTCCAAACGGCGCGTGGAGGTTCGCTTCTGGTGTGTTGCAGCCCGATCTACAATAATCCGTGGTCATTTTGCTGAAAATCAATCAAACTCGAGCTCAAAATGACAAACATCCCACGGAACGAAAACCCACCTTGAAATCGCGGCTGAAATGGTGTTTTCCGGCGAGCTTAGAGTTCAAAACCACCGACGATTGCAGGCGTAAGGGCCCTCGTCGACCGGCGTGCGCGTGGAGGAGCTTTCGTCGATCGAAGCCTTCGCGCGAGCTGATCGGAAAACAGACGAAAACGCGGCAGTTTGCCCCCGAGCAGAGGCGGACGGCAGTCGTGCCGCGGGGTTCGTGGCTGTCGGCGACGGCGTGCGGCGGCGGCGTGCGGCGGGGCTGGAGCTTCGGCGAGAGAGAGAGAGTTACCGTGAGGGAGAGAGTGATCGGAGAGGGAGGGAGTGATCGGCGGGAAGAGAAAGAGAGAGAGAGAGAGAGAACTGCGCGAGGGAGAGAAAGAGTGAATTTTTTTTTTTTTTTAATAATAATAATAATAATAATAATAAAATCAAAATATCTTCTCTCTAAAAGACCAAAATGCCCTTTCCTTTTCCAAAAATCACCAAATTACCCTCAAAATAATTAAATTCATAATAAAACTTTACCAAAACAACATTTTAAACTTACCCAAAGAATCTCGGGTGTTACAATAATAATAATAATAATAATAAAAGATAAAATAAAAGGGGGGTTTGAATTGTCTTGAACAAAAATTTGAATTAAAACGATGAATAATTAAAAAAAACGAATAAAAAAATCATCCAAATGTAATCTTGATCCTAGGCTTTAAAAAAAAAAATCAATTTCAGTTTCTCAAATTCAAGAACTTAGTCTACTTATTTGAAAAAGCCATAAAAAGTGTAAATTCTCCTATTTTAATTGACTTTGACCAAGCATCAAAATCAAAACTTACCATTTAATCAATTGGGCACGATAGCGTTCCATATCGATTAAATAATAGCATTAAAAAAATAATGAGAATGACTAAACCAAAACTAACTAATCGAGATAGTTACAATTTAATTAATTTTGTTTCTTTTGTTTCCCTAGAGTCTATTATGCAAGCTATGTAAAATGGAAAAGCCATAATTACACACACATAAGCCAACTCTTTGCTACATATTTTAATCAATTGTGACAATTACGGATCACAAAATCATAAATAACAATAAATCAATTGAAACTAAATTAAAGCGTCAATTTAATTTAATAACAATCAAAATCATGAGAATAACAAGAAACAAAGAATTTTTGAATTAAAGACAAAATTTCAATTTGGCCTAAAGCCTCACAAAATTACAATTGGAAATTAAATCATCCTTGAATCAGAAATTAAAACTTAGTCACATGGTGGAAAAGCAATAAAAACTGTGAAGGGGAAGGAACATACAAAAAAAAAAAAAAAAAAATTAAAAGAACAACTTAAAAAAAAAAAAAAACTGCACCCTACACTTTTTTCACAAAAAGAACTCAAAATTCTTCAGTGTCTCTTCACTACTCCTTCACTACCCCTTTTATACTTGAAGGAGAGCAGAAAATTTCACTAAAAATAGTTTTTTCCACTCCCTAAATTTTGCCAAAAAGAATGTATGAACAATTTTGTTTCTCTTGAAGACTTTGAAGAAGCCCACTGAAGAAGTCTTCCATGTCACCTATACAAAGAAAAACAACAAAGTTTGTTATGTACACTTATTTATTATTTATTTTTATATTTTAAGTTTTTATATTGCTTTCTATTTTTTTAAATTTTTTTTTTCATTTTTTCATTTTTTCCTAATTCTTTTCCTATTTTTCTTTATTTCTTCTTTTTCTTTCCATTTTCAATTTTCCAATTTTTATTTCAATTTATGAATTTAAACTAAAATATACTTTTTAGACTAATCCCACCAAATATTTGGCAATTTACCACATAAACTAAATTAAACACAATTTTAACAATTAAGCACAATATTCAATTAAAATGGAAGGAGCTTAGACGCAATAAATATGATTAATTAATACTTATCATAGGCGCCCAACACATGTTTTTTAGACTCATCACGCCGACCCTTGACCATTTGTACCCAAGGCCTCAATGCTCATCTTATTCCAATGGTGACAAAACCACCCCTCGACCATTTGTACTCGAGGTGCACTGGTACTCACCCTACAATCCTTAGCAAGCTCACAAGGTTCGCTAACCTTCTCACAAACTTACTAAATGCATGTTACCAAAGCATGCTACTAAACCATGTCTCATGTCAAACCACACATACTGATACATACTTTCAAGCTCAATTAATCAAAATATAACATCATGTAAACTTCACAAATCCACACATAAACATACTCATCAAAAGGCATAATAAAGCACACAATATATATAATGCGCACCAATCAAATAAGAAACATAGAACATGCTGCACACAATCAAACAGACCCACCAAGTAGAAACTATTTACCTAAAGCATTCCTAAAAATAATCCAAAAGGCTCCTAAACAAATAGACAAGCTTTTAGAGGTTAAGTTTAGTTCGAAAACCTATGAGCAAACTAGAATATGATCAAACGGGGTATACTTACTTAGATTTTAGCCTTAAACAGTAAAGTGAATACTCCAGAACTCAACTGAACACCTAATCCTTACCAAGAATAGCGTGGGCAATTATTTGGAGTGTTCAAACTACATTTAAGAGCTTCCCAATGATTAGGTACTATTTTACAGCACTTAATAAAGGATTTTGAAAGGCTAAGACACTCTAAACTTACCAGAACAAGCCTTGCACCTTGCTGGTTGAGTTCGAGAGTGTTCGAATGAGATCAAAATGATTTGAAACTGCAAACAGAAGGCTCTCACGCATCAAAACCTAAGCTATAACACCTAAAGTGATTTGTGAAAGGTTTAAAATGCATTAAAATGTACCGAAAGATCCCTTATACTTGTTTGTTGTTTGAAGGTGTTAGAATCGATCACAAACTACAAACTAAAGGTTCCTACATGTTAGAACTAGTGCTATGATACTTAAATGGATTTGCGAAAAGTCCATAACATGTTAAAACTTACCCAACAGTGCCAAACAGACCGAAACTTTGCTGGAAATCTCGTTTTTGGCTGTGAACGACCTCGAATGTGGGCTGTTTGGAGTCCAAACAAGCTAAAATTACAAACCAAAAGTGTTTAATGCATGGGTAATCCAAAACTAAAGTCGATTAAACATGGGTAAGTGACAAACCTCGGCAATGTTGAGATTTATTCCCTAAAGCCTCGTAATTAATGATTTATTTAATAATGAATAATAATTTTGATTATTTTATTTGTAATATAATATTATCTATTATATGAAAAATCCAAGGTTATTAGTGTAATCTTGAACAGTATGTGGTTGACATACGAGAGGACCATGTCAAGAAATAACCTAAAGGGTCATAGTATACGGATAAGGTTAGGTGCCTTATCCTGATAACACTATTGATACGACCCACTTTGTAATAGTTACAAATGATTTGATCCAAATCATTCATGTGGAGACATGTGAGTGGGGGTATCTTATACAATGAGTTTGTATAAGACTGGACCACAAAATATTTAATCTCTCTTTATAAATCTGTTAATTGAGAAGATTAATATTTCATCAAGATGATCATATGCGACTCGATTTTAATCCTGAGTGAGTTATGAACTCCTGCCTATGAGGGCTTGTCCTTTGATTTGCATGGGTGAGAGTGCCTTTTGTAGCCGATTCAATATGCCTACAATTTTGGGGACTTGACCAAATAAGGAGCTGAGAACATAATCTCACAAGATGGAATTCACTCCTTCCCATAAAGGGTAAGTAAATGAGTAGTTCTCTTAAGTGCTGATTCGGAACTTGAACAATAGGGCCCCACTCTCTCATTGGCCCAAGAGGGACTTAGTTTATAATTAGATTATAAACAGATTGTTCATTAGAGGATCAATAGTACTTAAGGTGCAAGATGTAATTATAGGGGTAAAACGGACTTTTGACCCAATTGTAATTACGAACAACTTGTGAAGGATCGACTTACATGTAATGATTATATCTATGGACACAACTTGTCCTACAATTCATAAGAGTGCAACTCTAGGTCTATAGTAGAGTGACCTATAGTTAATGAATGAAAATTAATTAATTAAAGAGTTTAATTAATTAATTTTGTATCATTGGAGCTTATAATCTGTAAGTCCATAAGGTCCTCTTGCTAGCTCATAGTAACACTAAAAGATCAATTTAATTGAAAGAAAATTTTGAAATGTTCAAATTAATATTTAATTTGAAGTGTTCAAATTAATATTTAATATATTAGATATATTAAATATAAAAGAGGAAAATATATTTATTGTATTTGATACATTAAATATTAAAATAATTAATGTATATTAGATACATTAAATAAAAGATATTTATAAAATTTGAATAAGATTCAAATAAATAAATATCGTAGGAGATTTGAATGAGATTCAAATCAGTATAAGATATATTTTAATATATTAGATATTAAAATATAATATTTTAATTATGGCAAAGATTTTCCCTTGGTCTCCATAAATAGGAACCTTAGGTTGAGCCATAAAAAAAAACACATATCTCCTCAATAGAGAATTAGAGAATTCTCTCTAGACCTTTTCCTCTCCAATCCCTTGTGGATTTTCTTTCAAGAGGCTCCCACAAGCCTTGGTCTTGTGTTTGAGTCATATCCAGGAAGACTTTGTGGAAAAGATAAAGACCCACCAAAAAGATTTTCCATAATATTTATGTCAAGGTATTTATTGCTTAACCTTAGTTTTTTTTTGTTTAATTTTAAATAAAATCAAAGACGATCCAATGCTTCCGCTACAGGATGAAGTGTTCATTCCTTTCAGTCAAACAAGAAGGAATTCATGTTGGTCTGCTGGAAATCCCGTTTTTTGTAGTAAACGGCTTTGAATGTGGGTTGTTTTGAGTCCAAACAAGCTAAAATTACAAATCAAAGGTGTTTAAGGTATGGGTAATCCAAAACCAAGGTTGATTTGGCATGGGTACGAGACATACCTTGTCGAAATGAAGGAGAACTCGTGTGTCTCGCGTCTGTGAGTTCGTTGGTAGTCGAAGAGGTCGCCGGCGTCATGGTGCTTGTCGTGTGTCGTCACCGGAGAGAGGGATAAGGTGGTATCGGTGTGGTCAAAGAAGAAGAAGAAGAAAATGGGTTAGGTAGTTGCTCAAAAATGTGAGAAGGAGAGAGGAAGAAGATGAAGTTGAATGCTAGAGATTGTTTTCCTCTTTTGTCTCTCTTTTACTTTCCTTTTCTTTTAAATTTCTTTTTACTCTTTAATAGACCAACATAAAGCCCAAATAAAGTTCATAAAAACTCCTAAATTATCTCCTAAATGAAAATTCTCATAAGAAACAAGGAAACATTTTAGAACTTTAGAAATTTCCAATTTTAAACTCTTAAAGATTTGGAAAATCCTAAATGATTGAGGATTTGGGTTTTTCTTGAATTTTGGAGATAGAATCTAAAACTAAACTTCCAAACATTAGGAATTAAAGATTTAACTAAAAATCTATTTTCCCTAAAATTATTAGAAATTTAATTTACCAACTTAAAGGCAAACCTAAAAAATCTATTTTTTTCCCCAAATTAGAACTGGAACGAATAATTGAGACTATTTACTCCAAAATAGACTAATTTTAGAACGCGGGGCGTTACACAAGTAATGGTCCAATAATATTTGTCATACATTCTTTTCAATATGCATCACATCTAAACAATATCACACGTGAAAATGTTTCTAGTATTCTAACTAAAAGAAAATAGACTTCTTCTTCCAATAAGTGTTTGAAATATCTCCAATATCTTTTTCTTTTCTTGATTTCTTACCAAACGAATATTGAAGTCTACTTGTTTTTGCAAGAATCTCCTCCCCACTTAATGGTTTAGGAGCGAATTCCAATTCTTGTTCGCCATTAAAAACTTTCTTCTATCTTCTATATGGATGATAACGCGGAAAATGTTTTCGATGTCCAAGATATGCCATTTTTTCCCCTTTTGGCAAATAAGTGGATGACATTTTCTCCCCACAAATTGTACATGCATGATATCTTTTTACTGTACAACCACACAAATATCTATATGCAAGAAAATCATTAATAGTGTGCAATAAAATAGCCTTGAGTGTAAAACATTATTCTTGATGTACATCATAACATTTAACTCCACATCATTCCAAAGTCTTTTCTGATCATCAACTAATGGAGCTAAATAAACATTGATGTAATTTCCTAGTTGTTTAGGCACAAATATTAATGCATTTAACATAAAAAAAATTTGCTTCATGCACAACCATGGGGGTCGATTGTACGTCACCAACATAACTAGCCAACAACTATATCTACTACTAAGATCACCGTGTGGATTGACTCCACCAGTTGAAAGAGCAAGACGAAGATTTCTAGGTACTAAACCAAACTCTGGTCACAAATTGTCTACTTGTTTCCATGATAGTGTGTCCGCAAGCTGTCGTATGTACCCATTAATTACTCATTTTTCGGCATGCCAAGTCAACCAACTCGATATTTTTTTACTGCAAAACATTCGTTCAAATCTTCGGATAGGAGAGAAATACCACATGACTTTCGTTGGAATGTTTTTCATCACATCCTTCGAATTTTTACGAAGCTTCCATCTTGATGTTCCAAAAGTAGGGCATCCTTCTGCATCTGAAACCTCTTTTCTAAACAAACAACAATCATTGTTACATGAATGAATCTTTTCATACTTCATTCCAAGAGTACATAAGATCTTTTTTGCTTGATACGTAGAACTTAGAATTTCATTAGGACTTGGTAAGATGCCACGAACTAATGCTAACAACTCAGTGAAACTTTTATCGCTTTATCCAAATTTTGCTTTCAAATTATATAACTTTATCAATGCAGATATTTTGGTAAAATTCTTACAATTTGAGTATAATGGTTTCTTGACATCATCTAGTGCTTCCTCAAAAATTAGGGACTTGGCATTAACATAACTATGTGCAGCCTCAAACATTCCTATTGTGTCATCAACATCTTCATCTTCAACTTCATCTTCATCTTTTTCACTAGTAGAGACGTTTTCATTGTTTCTCTTAATCAGTAGTGATTCAAAATGCCAAATCCCTATTTTATAGCTTTGATCAATACCATAAATAAATAAATGGTCTCTTATTACATTCACATCTTGAGATTTTGGCATTCACACATTTCAAACATTGACAACAAATGACATCTGACCTATTTGAATGTCGTAAACCATTTTCGATGAACATCTCAACTCCTAAACTATATTCTGGTGACATCCGATTCTTTGACATCCACAACTTATCCATAGCTATAAAACTGGTGGCTTGAAAGTTTAATCTATATTCATTAAACTAACACAAAAATTAATTAAACTAACACAAAAATTAAACTTATCAAATCTAAACTCATAAAAAATTAACATAAACCGACCATTAAAATTAAGTAAAACTTAGGAATATAACAAAACTTACTAAACTTAATAACCAAATGTTTTCAACCCCTCATCCATCACATCTAAACTCATCAAATTAAACTAATACAAAAATAAACTTATAAAATCTAAACTCATAAAAAATTAACATAAACCAACATTTAAATTTAAGCAAAAGTTAGGAAGTTCTCAACCCTTCCCCCATCACATCATAATACAAGTTCTTAACCCCGTCCCCCCTCCCTTCCCAACTATACTCATAAAACTAACAAAAAAAACTAAACTTATCAAATCTAAACTCATAGAAATTTAACACATACTGACAATTAAATTAAACAAAACTTACTAAACTTAATAACCAAAAGTTTTCAACCCCTCCTCCATCACAACTAAACTCGTCAAATAAAACTAGCACAAAAATAATTTTATGAAATCTAAAGTCGTAAAAAATTAACATAAACCATTAAAATTAAGCAAAACTTAGGAAGTTCTCAACCCCTCCCCCATCACATCATAATTCAAGTCCTCAACCCCCCTCTCTCCCAATAACTACACTTATTAAACTAATACAAAAATTAACATAAACCAACAATTAAAATTAAGCAAAACATAAAAAGTTCTCAACTCCTCCCCCATCACATCATAATTCAAGTTCTCAACCCCCTCCCCCAACAACTATACTCATTAAACTAAAACAAAAATTAACATAAACCAACTATTAAAATTAAGCAAAACTTAGGAATCTAACCAAACTTACTAAACTTAATAACCAAAAGTTCTCATCCCCTCCTCCATCATAACTAAACTCATCAAATTAAACTAAAACAAAAATAAACTTATGAAATCAAAACTCATCAAAAATTAACATAAACCAATAATTAAAATTAAGCAAAATTTAAGAATATAACAAACTTAATAACCAAAAGTTCTCAACCCCCTCTCCCACACTCTCAACCTCCCCCCACCACACACACTCTACTCGTTAAACAAATACAAAATCTAACTTTATCAAATCTAAGCTTATAAAAAATTAACATAAACCAACCATTAAAATTAAGCAAAATTTAGAAATATAACAAAATATCTCAGTGAGCTGGAAAAACAATCTAAACAAACAAAATCAAATTCCTAAAACAAAATTGAATTTCCCATTAGTCAATCTAATGCACATAATTTCCAGATATACACACAAACAGTCAATACCCATAAAATCAAATTACATAAACATCCAAAGGATGGTACCCACAACAAATTTCTAAATTTTCTTCCTTTTCCTTGGATTTTTTAGCAAAACAAATAAAAAGGGAAAGATACGATACCCACGGCTATGACTATAGATATGAATACTTCCAGTCAGAAACGGTACCCACGCGAACCTCCGGTGAAGATCTACACGGCAAATCGACGGCGTGACAAAAACATGGCGGAGAACTCGAGATGAACGACGAAGGAACCTCGGTGTAGGCATGGACGCAAACTCACGGCCACGAGCAAAGCAAGTAACGGCAGACAAACGACGGCTAAAACGCTGATGAACGACAAATGGCATCTGGAGAACCAGTGGTGTGCGTGAGAGTGAGAGTGAGAGAAGAGAGGAGTGTTGGGGAGAGAGAGTCTGAGAGAGTGATGCCCTATTGTCGTGCGACTAGAGAAAATGAGGGGTAAAAAATTTAAAATAAAAAACACCTATGATGTCGGGCTTTGATCGCCATCATAGGGAACCTACAATGTCGGGCAATGCCCGACATTGTAGGTTTTTAATTTTTTTTTAATTTCCACGTGTTTTTATTTTGTTCGTCATCGTTTTCCAGGCGACTTTTTTTTTTTCTCGATCATCATTATTTCTCTATTTTGTACTAGTGATAGGTCAAGGAATGATAAAATAATACTTTTTATTCATCTTTTTTTTTTTTAAACTAGAAACAAAGAAACAAGAAACTTGATTTTGTTGCTTCACAATTCTGGAAACATTTCTAAAAATAAGAAATAAGAAACAAAAATAGTTACCAAACGTTTATGCGTTTCTAAAAAACCAGGAAACGAGAAACAAGAATGTTACCTAACAACCAATTTCTTGTTTTTTGTTTTTTTTCAATTTTTCAAAAACATAAATAAAAGAATTATTTCATCATTTTTACTTAAAAATTGCAAATTAAATATTGAAAAAATAAAAACAACATAAAAATTTTGAACATCTAATTTTTAAAAAAATTATTTTTTACGTAAAATCTCAATTTTTTTTTAAACATTTAAAAGGTGAGAGAATAAGAATAAGAAATAGTTATCAAATCCATTTATGTTTCTTTTTCAATAAAAAAATAACCCAAATTGAAAAACAGTTACCAAATGCCATTTTGTTTTTCTTTGTTAAGAAAAACAAGAAACAAAAAAATATAAATATTACCTAATAGACTAGATTTCTTTTGATAACCATTTGGTTTTTAGTTTTTAAAAATTGTGCTTGTTTTTCCATCATTTCTCTATAATAAGTTTCATCTTAGCCAAATTCCAAAAACAAAACAAATTTTTAAGGCCTCGTTTGATAATCATTTGGTTTTTGGTTTTTAGTTTTTGAAAATTAAGTTTGTTTTCTCCCAATTTCTCTATAATGGTTTTCATTTCCCTTAAGGAAGCATTTGAATTCTTAGCCAAATTCTAAAAACAAAAACAAGTTTTTGAAAACTATTTTTTTTAGTTTTCAAAACATGGCTTGGTTTTTGAAAACATAAGTAAAAGGTAGATAACAAAACAAATAAATCCATGGATGAGAGTAGTATTTATAGGCTTAATTTTCAAAAACCAAAAACAAAAAATCAAATGGTTATCAAACGGGGCCTAAAAATTACTTTTTTAAGTTTTCAAAACTTGACTTGATTTTTGAAAACATGTGTAAAAAGTAGAGAACACAAAATAAGGAAAGTTATAGGTGAGAGTAGTATTTATATGCTTAATTTCAAAAATCAAAAACTAAAAATCAAACTGGACCTAAACTTCTCATTTTTACTTCTAATTAGTCTTTTTCTTCTACACTATTAATTTAATACTTATATAGAACTACGTTGACTTTAGATAGTTTTAGATGGTGTGGGATAAAGATCATTAGAGTATGATTTGAAAGAAAATTAATCAAAATTCGAGCATAATTTAGTGGATAAGACAATAATTATCATCTCAAAAGTTAATGATTCAATTTTCATCCTTGTAAGTCGTAATTGTTAAACCAAAAAAAGGGGTTGGAGGGAATAGAACAAACCTGCAAAAACTGATTGAATTCCATCAAAGACGTGCAAAATTGCAAGCAAAATCAACATTTGAGCCACATATTCAACCACAGTCTCATCTGTACTGTAACAGTAACCCCATATTCTTCTGCAAGTGATCAGAATCATGGCTGCCACTGCGCCCTCTGCCGCCACCGTCCCCAATGCAACGCATCCTGTTAAGATTGCCGCCATTCCCCTCCTTGCCCCAAGCTCATTAAAAACCCTTGTGCTGTCCGTTAACCAAACTTCAAACACACAATTATATATATATATATATATATTATATTTCCAATATTTCCAATTTGGTTCTTATAGTTAGAAGAGAATTTCATTTGGGTCGCTTGCATTTATAAGTTTTGATTTAGTCTTTAAGATTTGCATTTTGTTTCAATTTATCTTCTATAATTTTTAAAAGTTTTAAAGTTAAATTACAAATTTAGTCTCTATACATGATTTAGAAAAAGTTAAAATTTAGTCTCTATGATTTCAAAAGTTAGAATTTCATCCTTATAGTTTGATAAAACTTCATAAATAGTCGTTAAAAACCACTAACGAATTGAGTACGTGGTGGTTAGCTATTTATGTGCCAATGAGGAGGTCTTTTGTATTTAGTTGATTGTGTGGGTTAAATAGTTGATTGGAATTGACAATTTAATGTAGTTTCTTTTTGGAAATTGACAACTCTTATTTTATCCAGTTAGCTACTTAACCCATGCAATCAACTAAATACAAAAAGACCACCATAGACCACCTCATTGACACATGGATAGCTTCCACGTACTCAATCTATTAGTGGCTCTAACAGTAGGGACTATTTGTGAAGTTTTATCAAACCATAAGAATAGAATTCTAACTTTTAAAAATCATAGGGACCAAATTTTAACTTTCATCATATTTGTAATTTAACCTAATTTTAATAATTTGGTCTTTGTGGTTATAAAAGTTTTAAGGTTAAAATATATCATATTTGTCTTTGTACTTTTGGGACTTGTTTTATTTTACTCCATTTACTCTCAAATGTCTGAATTTAGTCCCAATAATTCTTAAAATTGGTCCCTACTACTAGTTTATTTTTAATTTTTTCAAGAATAATTTAATCTTTATTGGCCTTCTTTATATAAATTTTGAAAGTATATTCACATTGTGTTTTTTCTTGAATAAAATTAAGGCTGTTGTAAAATTGAGAGGCGAAACCGGGCACCAAAACTTTACCAAACCATATAATAATAATAATAATATATAATAATAATAATAATGCAATTAAAGGAATATAAAAGGAGTATATATATAAATATAATATAAACAAAGAAAGTGGAAATTTATGGAAAATTAAAAACACAAGAAATTAGAGAAAATTGTTGTTATTTCTTTTCCAAAATGTATCTATTTATAGGCATAAGGGAGAGCATGAAGTGGAACAATTGGACACCAATCAATGGTCTTTGTTGGACACATGGAAGACACTATGGCTATGGATAAAAAGCCACTTGGTATGGAAATAAGGTGGGCATGTGGAAATGGGCATTTATATTTACAATACTCCCCCTTAAATGCCCATTTATATAAAATATGCCTCGTTAAAACCTTACTAGGGAAAAACCCAATGGGAAGAAAAACCCTAGTGAAGGAAAAAGAGTACATATTTTATATAGTTTACTATAATACATTCACTCCCCCTCATGGAGACATCACTTAAAGTCTTTGAGTCGCCGCATTCCAATGCTATATACTAATTTATCGAAGGTTGCAGTTGGTAATGCCTTCGTAAATAAGTCAGCCAGGTTATCTTTCGAACAAATTTGTTGTACAGTGATATCGCCATTTTCTTCAAGATCATGAGTATAGAAGAGCTTTGGTGAGATATGCTTTGTTCTATCTCCTTTGATATATCCTCCCTTGATTTGAGCTATACATGCTGTGTTGTCTTCGTATAACATCGTTGGAAGAGGTTTACTTGAAGACAAGCCACATGTCTCATGAATGTGTTGTGTCATCGATCTTAGCCATACACATTCTCGACTTGCTTCATGAATAGCGAGGATTTCAGCATGATTTGAAGAAGTGGCCGTTATAGTATGTTTCACTGATCGCCACGATATAGCAGTTCCTCCACATGTGAATAGATAACTTGTCTGAGATCTAGCTTTGTGTGGATCAGATAGATAACCAGAATCTGCATAACCAACTAGATCATACTTTGATTTGTTAGAATAAAATAAACCCATATCAATTGTCCCTCGAAGATATCGGAGTATATGCTTAACTCCGTTCCAATGTCTTTTTGTAGGACATGAACTATATCTAGCTAATAAATTTACTGAAAATGCAATATCTGGTCTTGTGTTATTAGCCAAATACATAAGTGCACCAATTGCACTAAGATATGGTACTTCAGGACCAAGTAGTTCTTCACTGTCATCTCGAGGTCGAAATATATCTTTCTTTATATCCAATGAACGAACTTCCATTGGAATGTTCAATGGATGTGCTTTATCCATATAGAATCTTTTTAAGATTTTCTCTGTATAAGTTGATTGATGAACAAATATCCCATTTGCTAAATGTTCAATTTGCAAACCAAGGCAAAATTTTGTTTTTCCAAGATCTTTCATCTCGAATTCTTTCTTAAGATATTCTATTGTCTTGGATAACTCTTCAGGAGTTCCAATTATATTTAAGTCATCAACATATACAGTTATAATAGCAAATCTTGACTGAGATTTCTTTATAAAAACGCACGGACATATTGGATTATTTTGGTATCCTTCTTTCAACAGATATTCACTCAGGCGATTATACCACATTCGTCCTGATTGTTTTAATCCATATAATGATCTCTGTAACTTTATTGAATACAATTCCCGAGAACTTGATTCATATGTTTCTGGTATTTTAAATCCTTCCGGGATTTTCATATAAATGTCATTATCGAGAGATTCATATAAATACGCCGTGACTACATCCATTAGATGCATATCAAGCTTTTCATATACAGTCAGACCAATCAAATATCTTAGCGTTATTGCATCCACCACAGGAGAATATGTCTCCTCATAATCAATACCAGGCCTTTGCGAGAATCCTTGTGCAACAAGTCTCGCTTTATATCTTGTGACTTCATTCTTTTCATTTCTTTTCCTTACAAATACCCATTTATATCCCACAGGTTTGACGTTTTCCGGTGTTGGGACTACTGGTCCAAAAACCTCACGTTTTGAAAGTGAGTTCAACTCTGCTTGGATTGCTTCTTTCCACTTCGGCCAATCCTTTCTACGTTGACATTCTTTGATAGATTTTGGGTCAAAATCATCACTTTCATGAATAATATCGTGAGCAACATTATAAGAAAAAATGTTGTCAATAATGATATCATTTCGGTTCCATCTCTTTCCTGTTGTAACATAGTTTATAGAAATTTCATTATTATCCTCAAGCGTTTGATTTTCACCAATACTCTTTTGAGTAGTTGTATTCTGGATTTCTTCTAGAACATCCATACCTTTTATCGAATCATTTTGATTCTCAACTACTTTTCTTTTTCGAGGATTTTTATCTTTAGAACCTATTGGTCTACCACGCTTCTGGCGTGCTCCAGACTCATTATTGACAACTTGTTCCTTTGGGATATCAACTTTTGATGGAGCATTTGCAGCTGGTATATATGATTTAGTCACACTTTTAGTATCTGTGAATGCATCTGGTAGTTGATTTGCTATATTTTGCAAATGAATTATCTTTTGAACTTCAAGTTCACATTGATTTCTACGAGAATCTAAATGAGATAATAACGATGCATTCCATGTAATTTCTTTCTCCAACTTCTTAATTCCTCCCCCTAATGTTGGAAAATTTGTCTCATTAAAATGACAATCAGCAAATCGTGCAGTAAATACATCACCCGTCAGGGGTTCAAGATATTTAATAATTGATGGGGAATCAAAACCAACATATATTCCTAATCTCCTTTGAGGACCCATCTTAGTACGTTGTGGTGGAGCAATCGGTACATATACTGCACATCCAAAAATTCTTAGATGGGAAATATTTGGCTGCTGGCCATAAGCTAATTGCATTGGGGAGTATTTATTATAAGCTACTGGCCTAATACGTGCCAGTGATGTAGCATGCAAAATAGCATGACCCCATACCGATGTAGGAAGTTTAGCTCTCATAAGCAATGGTCTTGCAATTAGTTGCAGACGTTTTATAAATGATTCTGCTAGACCATTTTGTGTATGAACGTGAGCTACAGGATGTTCAACACTTATCCCAATTGACATACAATAATTATTAAAAGTTTGGGATGTAAATTCACCAGCATTATCAAGTCGAATGGTCTTAATTGTATTATCAGGAAATTGTGCTTTTAACTTAATTATTTGAGCAAGTAATCTTGCAAATGCAAGATTTCGACTTGATAATAAGCATACATGTGACCATCTGCTGGATGCGTCAATTAATACCATAAAATATCTAAATGGACCACTTGGTGGGTTAATAGGTCCACAAATATCACCTTGAATTCGCTCTAAAAATGCAGGTGATTCAATCCCCACTTTAGCTGGTGATGGTCTAATAATTAATTTCCCTTGAGAACAAGCATCACATGACAACTCATTGGATTGAAGAATCTTCTGGCTCTTTAAAGGATGTCCATGTGAATTCTCAATAATTTTTCTCATCATTATTGACCCTGGATGACCCAATCGATCATGCCAAACACTGAATATTTCTGGATTCATGAACTTCGGGTTCATTATTGCATAACTTTCGATTACTCGTATATGAGTATAGTATAATCCAGAAGAAAAAGCAGGCAGTGTTTCTAATATACGTTTTTCATGTGAAACAATATATGTTATATAGAGACACTCTATATTATTTTTACAATCAGTTTCAACATGATAATTATTTTCACTTATATCTTTAAAACTTAATAAGTTTCTTTTCGATTTGCTAGAGAACAGAGCATTATTAATTGTAAATCTTGTTCCTCTAGGCAAAATAAAGTTTGCTTTTCCAAAACCTTCAATCAGATTTGCAGAACCTGATATAGTATTGACTTTTGCTTCCAGCATTGTCAATCTAGTAAAATATTTTCTATTTATGAGTATCGTGTGCGTAGTTGCGCAGTCTGCCAGACATAAATCCTCATGGCTCATTTTCGAGTTACTCAACATATTGAAATTGTTCATATTTCTTCATTGAAAAGAAAAGAAAAACGATTACAAAGAGTCTTAAATATATATTCAAACAAAACAACAACAAAAACATACTAAACAGTACTTAATTATATATTTTCATACAAATCATCCTCTACTTGTTTGATTGCATCAATTCTCTCTCCAGGAGATTCAAAATAATCAGCTATATCAAGATGCATCATATTGGAGGGGTCAAACACATCATCTTCTTGAATGACAAGATTTACCTCCACATTCTTTCCTTTTCCTTTTTCCTTCAGGGAAGCTTGATAGAGATCAACAAGGTGTTTTGACGTACGACAGGTACGTGACCAGTGCCCAGTCATTCCGCACCGGAAACATTTATGTTCATCACCTTTCGAACTTCTATCTTGTGGAGCCTTTCCTTTATGATCATCACTTCGTGTGGGTTTCTTAAAATTATAATGCCCACCACGAAAATAGGTATTTCTTCCTCTATCGCGGTCCCGACCTCGACCACGACCACGACCTCGACCACGGTTATTAAAATTCACAGCATTCACTTCAGGGAATGGCGTTGCTCCAGTTGGTCGGGATTCGTGATTTTTCATCAATAACTCGTTATTTTGTTCAGCAACGAGAAGACATGAGATAAGTTCAGAATATTTTGCAAAACCCTTCTCTCGATATTGCTGCTGCAGGAGCATATTCGAGACATGAAAAGTGGAAAATGTCTTCTCTAACATATCAACATCAGTAATCTTTTCTCCGCATAATTTTAATTTTGAACTAATTCTGAAGAGTGCAGAATTATATTCACTTACTGATTTAAAGTCCTGCAACCTCAGGTGCATCCAATCATAACGAGCTTTTGGAAGAATAACTGTTTTTTGATGATCGTACCTTTCTTTCAAACCTTGCCATAGAACGTAGGGATTTTTTATTGTAAGATACTCCATTTTCAATCCCTCGTGAAGATGATGGCGAAGGAAGATCAGGGCTTTTGCTTTTTCTTGATTTGATGCATCATTTCCTTCTTTAATTGTTTCTCCAAGATTCATAGAATCTAAATGGATCTCAGCGTCAAGGACCCATGACAAGTAGTTATTTCCATTAATATCCAGGGCCGCAAATTCTAGCTTTGTAAGGTTTGCCATAATAACACTATCAAAAATAATAATATATTTATATTAGAAATTTAACATAAACCAAATGCGTAAAAATGGCTTACCTATAAGACTTACCTTTAGCGGGAAAAATGACAGAGTCTCGTGCTGATAACGTGTTGTAAAATTGAGAGGCGAAACCGGGCACCAAAACTTTACCAAACCATATAATAATAATAATAATATATAATAATAATAATAATGCAATTAAAGGAATATAAAAGGAGTATATATATAAATATAATATAAACAAAGAAAGTGGAAATTTATGGAAAATTAAAAACACAAGAAATTAGAGAAAATTGTTGTTATTTCTTTTCCAAAATGTATCTATTTATAGGCATAAGGGAGAGCATGAAGCGGAACAATTGGACACCAATCAATGGTCTTTGTTGGACACATGGAAGACACTATGGCTATGGATAAAAAGCCACTTGGTATGGAAATAAGGTGGGCATGTGGAAATGGGCATTTATATTTACAATAAAGGCTAAATTATTTTTTTTTTAAAAAATCCTTGAACTTTACCATTTGTTTCAAAAATATAACTATTCTTTCAAAAGTTGCAATATTACTCTTGACCTTTCATAAATATATGTTTCAAAACTACCATTGGAGTAGAAATTCCTTAGAATATTGGACGAAAAATTGACGTAGCGATGACCTTGAACGAAGGGGTGATGATTAGGACGCTTGCCTGAATTAAGTATGAGAGAAAGTCATTCAGGCACGTCGATTTTTCGTCCAAAATTCTAACTATTTTTTCACTCAAATGGTAGTTTTGAAATGGTTATGAAAAGTCAATAATATTGCAACTTTTGAAAGAATAAAGGTATTTTCTAAACAAATTACAAAATTTAGGGATATTTTTATAATTTAGGGGTAATTTAGGCCCCGTTTGATAACGTTCTTGTTTCTTGTTTCTTGTTTCTTGTTTCTTGTTTATGTTTCTCGTTTCCCGTTTCTGTTTCTTAAAAACTAAAAACAGAAACATGTTTGATAACTATTTCTGTTTCTTGTTTCTTGTTTTTTGGTAAAAATAAAATATATAACATGCATTAAAATAAATATAAAACAATTATAAAGAGGTTATAGTATTTTATTAAGGCCCAACACCTAATTAATAATAATAATAATAATAATCATAATAATAATAATAAATTTTATCCTTCAAATGTTGTTCAAATTTGATTTTCAATGTTATTTCTCACTTCAATCAATTCACTTTGAACGATTTTGACTTACAATAGTTAGTTCAATTAAACGAATTTATAAATTGTCTAAGGTCAGACAATCGAACATACTCACATTTCTTTAATTTAATAATAAATTTTATTTTTATTTTTTCTTTAAAAATGCATTAGCCAATAATACAAGTAAGTAAAGTCAGAAAAAGAGAGAATGAATTACATAATTAGTTTATTTATTTAATAAAAAATAAAATCGTACCAAAAAAAATAATAGAGAATTAAATAGAAAATAATAACTATAAGCTCGTTAATGTAAAGTAAAACAAAATAAGAAAATAAGAGAGAAGAAAAAAAACATAAACGAAAAGAGAAAAGTAAAAAGAAAAAAAAGAAAAAAAAAAGATAATGAACTATAAAAAAAAGATTATGATGAAAGAGATGGAACGAATAGAAAGAAATAAATCAAAAAATAAAAATAAAAAATAAGAAAAAAAATAAAAAGATTAAAAAGTATTAAAAGAAAAAAAAAGAATGGAAAAGAGAGAAATAAGGGAGAGGGGAGAGACGGGTAAAAAGAGAAATATGAATACATGCATGAAACTTAAAAAAAGAAACAGAAATAGAATTTGAGAAACTACTTTTTGAAGTTTCTCAAAATCTGCCCTTTTTTTAGAAACGTTTCTAAAAAAATTAGAAACAAGAAACAGGATCGTTTATCAAACATATCTGTTTCTTGAAAATGAGAAACATGAACAAGAAACAGGAAACAAGAACGTTATCAAACGGGCCCTTAGTTTCTATAAATCATATTGAAAATTATCACCCATATAAACATATATACTAAGTATTAAAAACTAAACTTATTTCAAAAGTAATTTTTAGCATCCATACTTTGTAGATGGTATATTTCTATCAACATTTTCATTAACATAACCGTTTGATAATAGGATTAAACTAAAACTGAAATTTGGAGGCTAAGATTATCATATACTTATGTTCTAGGAATTCAACTCTCCAAACCCATTAGAGCATTACAGACACCAAAACAACAAAAGGCTCTCTTAGATCTATCTATCTAGAGGAAAATACCAGGGTTCAGACATCACAAAACAGCATAACAAAACGAAAATCTGCACAACAGAAAACCAGAGTTCGAGCAAATAAGTTGTAAACAAGAGAGCCAAACATGCAAGCATTACTTACACCAACCCTTCATTTTAGATATTTCTTGTCAGTTGAAAAGACGCTAGATATCCCCATACTTTCAGATCCTCCTCCACTGCTGCTGCCGCCGTTGCTGCCGAAATCAACTCGGCGGTACCTCTCCTGAGACTGATACTCAGTATATCCACTTCGGTCACCAACCCTGTAAGTGGAGGTGGTTTTGAACTCATCCTTGGAGCCAACTTTGCCAGTTGCCCTCTCTTTGAAACTCTCACCATGAGAAGCAACCTCCTTTTGTGATTTGGTTGTATACGTTCCTGTTTCCTTGTTACGATCGTGACTCCTCCAACTCTGTTCATAGCTAATGATCTGCTTGTCTTCTCCACGATCAACAACCGCATATCTGGTTGTTGGCTGAGTTACTCCTTTAGGTGGAGGATATGAATTGTCGTCGGAGTCGGAGTCGTAGTAGTCGTAGGAGTTGGAGTCGCAGCCGTTGTCATAGTAGTCGTCGTAATCGTCGTAGTCATAACTAAGTTGCTTTCCTGACATAGCTGTGCTTTTCTACCACAACCAAAAGTAAGGATTAATAACATATCGAAAGTTTAAATCTGAGTTTCGTAATTGATGTCATAAGCAATTGCTTATAAGTGAAACTAAAGTATGTTAAGATCATTTTTAATCGTCCTATAAACGAACTATGGATTCAAAAGAGAGAATAAACAGCTTCAAGCGCATGTGATCGAGCAATTGGAATTGAACTCTTGAGCTCTGATTTGTCAAATTTGATTGTATCTACATATAATAGATGGAATCCAAATAATATGTGAGAATTAATGGCACATCGAAGGTTTAAATTAATTAAACTAGTTACACAATGAGTTCTGAAATCAAGAAAGATAAAACGCAATCACCAAAGCAGAGTGAACAAGAACAGGATTTAAGTGGTTCAACTGCCATACGGTCTGAATCCACTGTGCAACTAGATCAACTCCTCCATTATTACGAACCACAAGCTAAAACACAATTCACTTGACGCTCTATTTCAACTCATGTTAGTCCCCTTTCCTCTGTTATTTCTATTACCATAGCAATACCAACCTAACTATCACACCCCGCCCTAGATTACCCTACCGAACTTAGAATGAGCTGTAACGATAACAGACTCCGATTGTGCAATTGAATCTATGGTCAATTCTCTCTTTTATCTCATGACTTAATTTCATTTATAGACAACGCAAGTACAATGCAACAAAAATTACACTCATTACATACTGTAGATGATATGCAATGACTTGATGACACTGATAGTAGATTCTTGATTAGCTAACTCTTGTTAAAACTCAAGAGCAAGTGGAAAAATAAAGATAAAAGAATGAGCTAAAAGGCTAAGTGAGTGGTAGGTTTCTAAGAAAATAAATTTTAGAGACATTATTCTCATACTACATAGAAATTCAAGCTCCGTAAAATAATATAAATCGTGAACAATTTAGAAAGTCTCAAGATAATTAAAACCCAGTAAAATTTGTAACAATAATTATTGAAAACATAAACATAGGCTAATAAAAACATATAAAAATTCACAATTATAGCTCTTGAAAACGTAAGCATAAACTAATAAAATTCATCACTAAACCTGTACCCAAATCATTGTCATACTGACGTAGAGTAATCTTCATATATTCAGCAGAACAATCTTTGTTATACTATGTATCGAGTAATATCCAGATATATAGCAAAGCATATTTTTGTCATATGTGCATATAGAGCAACCCCTAAAGGGCTAAGCACCCTAAATCACGGTCCAAAAACCTATGTGTGTGCTAGAGGTGGGGTCCCAAAGATCTCTCTCTCTTATATACTATGGAAACACATTCACATAGCATATGGATAATCACCATGGATACATACATCTAGTGGTGGTTTGGGAAACCACTTTTAACATGAAAACTCTTAATTCTCAAACTCTTTCTAAAAACCATGTTATTTCTCTAAAACAACATTTCATAAACTTTAGAGATTTTTCAATTAACATTAAACATATATAAATTCTCAATTAATCATCAAATTTCTCAAATAACGTAAAACATTTCTAAAATAATACATGATCATAAATTTCATGAAATTCCATAGTATTTAGTTAAATAATAACTATTTGTAAAATAACTACTCACAGAACTATTATTGTTTGGTACTTTGGATTGAAAATATTGTTCCAATTTCTATCCAACCTGAAATTCCAATAACCATAACACATATTACAAACTATTTTCAATAGAAAAATATCACAAACTTCATCTTAATCAAATTAATCTAATTTTCAATCTATTTCTTTTCATCCAAATTCCAAATTCAACTTCTTCTCTCATCTCATTAATTAGCAAGGTATAATTTGTCTTTTTTCCAATTAAAAACTATTTTACTCCCTCTCTCCTCCGAACAATTTTTTTCTTTAAAATGAATTAATCTTTATCCCACGGTGAAAAACTTTGTCATATGTGCCTCATAATGACCGTTAGATATGAATTTAATAATTTTTATATTACTTAATAACCATTGGATATAAAATTGAAATATTCTCTCTCTACATCCCACGGTGAAAAACTACCAGCCACATTGTGGCGGCCTCACCGAATAATTTCTCCACACGAAGAGCCTCTACTCCAAATGGGGTTTCTCTCTCCACCTCTCTTCCCACGGTTTAAGACTCCCCTTGAAAATACTTGTTCTCTCTCTTCACTAAAGTCCATGTGTACCATCATTTCCCATCTTCCTTTTATTAATTTATTTTAATCCCTTTTTTCACAATAAAATAATAAGTCATTTCTCCCAAATTCTCATGTCATATCAAGTCTCAATGGAAAAAATTCTAGTACTATTATAGTATGAATTTTTTTTTCATATTACTTTTATTGATTATTTATCATGTCAGCATCATTTTAAAAATTATGTGAGTCCACCACTATTTAAAAATTATTTATAAACTAAAAAATATAGTGTGAACAAAAGAGAATATGATCCCTTACTAGAAATTTTCCCAAGTCTCAACAAGCCCTCTCTCATCATTGAAACCCAAATAAGTACCATCCATCACATTTCTCCAATTTTACTTATTTTATTTTATTTTCTCTTTCTTCTCTTCTTCTTCTTCTTCATAAATTGTCTGTTTTTTTTTTCTTTCCTTTTAAACTCTTTAGACACTTGACTTTTAATTCCACTTTATATTTTTTTTTTGGTTGCAATGGCTATTTTCCGCCGTTGAACAAGTCAAACATCCAATTAACAAGCCAACACTACAAAAACCCAAATATCATTTCTTCCATTTCCTTCCTAACCAAATAACTTTATAATCAAATCTTAGCCTTACTCTAATCTGATTTTGGAAGCATCCATAACAGGCTTACAAACAAAAGAAGAAAATTCATATTTATTTTTCTTGAAAACGGCTTATGGAAGTTGAAATCCGCTTACCAAACTTGAAAATTTTGCCTTTAAGCTTCCTCAATTTGTTTTCTGGCGCCTTCTCGACTTTACCGCACTTCTTTGACAACCTTTCTCTACCACGCTTATCACCTATCTCGTTCTCTCAAATTCTCTCTGTGTTTTTTCTTTCCCTCTTTGTATTTCACTTTCCTTCTCTCGTTTTTTTTTTTTTTTTAAATTTCCTTATCTCCCTTTTTTTTTTTTCCTTTATTACCTTTTATTTGTGTGGCTGCTGTGAAGCCACACCAATTCCCTTTTACTTTCTTTTCCTCTTTTCTTCTTTTTTCCTTCAAATCCCTTTTACTTTCTTGTCTTCTTTTCTTCTTTTCTTCTTTTTTCCTTCAAATCCCGTTTACTTTCCTTTCTTCTTTTCTTCTTTTTTTCCTTTTTTTCTCAAAAGCTTCTTACTTAAGTTTTTTTTTTTTTCAAAATAAGCCAAGACAACACCAATTTTCCATTTCCTCTCCCTCTGTTTTCAAAAATTGCTTCTTTTTCAATTTCATCATACACAAAATTTAATTTCCTTTTACTTCTCTATTTTATTCTAAACTTTCTTTGAAAAATTTTAAAATTAAATATCCCATATATTAAATGCATACCCAAAATGTTAGAAGAATAAAATTGGGTTTTACAAATTATTTTCTCCTTTTCAAAATTTCACCTTTGAAATTCAATTAAGAAATGTATTCAAACTTCACTTTTCTATGTTGCTCTTTTCACTGCTTAGATTTTTTTTTCAAGTGCTTTAAGATAGAAGAAGGTGTTATACTAATTATTTTTAACTAATTCACTCAACTAGGACACCAACTCACTAGAAAATAATAGACTATGTTCTTTTGACAACTCGACATGTGACGTGTATTACTTCCTCATTAAAAGATAAATCATTGTTGATTATACATTTGTTTTCACTTTGTTCTAATAAGTAATGACCATAGTCAAGATCTGTTAAGATTTATGCTCTAAAGTCTCGTAATTAATAATTTATTTAATAATTAATAATAATTTTGATTATTTTATTTGCAATATAATATTATCCATTATATGAAAATCCAAGGTTATTAGTGTAATCTTGAACAATATGTAGTTGACATTGAAGGGAATAATCTAATTAAACCCAAGTGGAAGCTTAGGAATCGGTTTGAGTTTATTTAGAATTAAATAATAATATTATGGTTAAGCATAACATATCTTAAAAATATTATGGAGAATATTCCGGAAAGTCTTCCTAGCTATGACTCGAACACAGGACCAAGGCTTGTGGGAGCCTCTTGAAAGAAAATCTACAAGGGATTAGAAAGGAAGAAGTCTAGAGAGAATTCTCTAATTCTCTCCTAGTGAGGAGATGTGTGTTGTGAAAAATGCACAATGACTCACCCCTAGGGTCCTATTTATAGTGGTCTAGGGAAAATAATTAAATGATATATTTTAATATATAATATATTAAAATATATTTATCTAACCAATTTGAATCTTATCCAAACCGTTTAAAATTCTCCTACGACATCTATTTTCTAATTTGAATCCAATTCAAATTTAATAAATATCTTTTATTTAATGTATCTAATATACATTAATTATTTTAATATTTAATGTATCAAATACAATAAATATATTTTCCTCTTTTATATTTAATATATCTAATATATTAAATATTAATTTGAACATTTTAAAATTTTCTTTCAACTAAATTGATCTTTTAGTGTTACTATGAGCTAGCAATGGAACCTTATGGACCTACAAATTATAAGCTCCAATGATACAGAATTAATTAATTAAACTCTTTAATTAATTAATTTTCATTCATTAACTATAGGTCACTCCACTATAGACCTAGAGTTGCACTCTTATGCACTACAGGACAAGTTGTGTTCATAGATATAATCATTACATGCAAGTTGATCATTCACGAGTTCTTTATAATTACAGCTGGGTCAAAAGTCTGTTTTACCCCTATAATTACATCTTGCACCTTACGTACCACTGATCCTCTAATGAACAATCTATTTATAATATAATTATAAACTAAGTCCTTCTCGGGCCAGTGAGAGGGTGGGGCCCCATTTTTCAAGTCCCGAAACCAGCACTTAAAGGAACTATTCATCTACTTACCCTATATGGGAAGGAGTAAATTCCATCTTGTGAGATTATGTTCCCAGCTCCCTATTTGGTCAAGTCTCCAAAATGGTAGGCTTATTGAATAGGCAACAAAAGCCACTCTCACCCATGCAAATCAAAGGACAAGCCCTCATAGGCAGGAGTTCATAACTCATTCAAGATTAAAATCGAGTCACATATGATCATCCTGATAAAATATTAATCTTCTCAATTAACGGATTTATAAAGAGAGATTAAATATTATGCAGATTTTTTTCTCTTTATTTTTACACACCAACATGAAACATTTTTGAAATATTTCGTTTTTTAACAGTCTAGTCAATAGGGAATCAGGTTGGTAAAAAATCCTTCAACATTGCTTCGCAAGGAGAGCTTTATTATACAATTCAAGATCACGAAAACCAAGACCACCCCTAAATTTAGACCACCCCTAAAATATTAATCTTCTCAATTAACGGATTTATAAAGAGAGATTAAATATTATGCAGATTTTTTTCTCTTTATTTTTACACACCAACATGAAACATTTTTGAAATATTTCGTTTTTTAACAGTCTAGTCAATAGGGAATCAGGTTGGTAAAAAATCCTTCAACATTGCTTCGCAAGGAGAGCTTTATTATACAATTCAAGATCACGAAAACCAAGACCACCCCTAAATTTAGACTTACATAGTGCTTTCCATTTGGCCTAGTGGATTTTTTTATTCTCATTCCCACTATGCCACCAATTTGTTGCATTCTGCCACCAAAAGTTTTAGGAGTTTAAAACATTCTTGTGCATATGTGGGTATGGCTTGAGCCACGGCTTTAATGATCAGTGATCGGATTTTCTACACGCAAGTGCACGTGATCGAAGTAATAAAAAACTGAATGTATTCCAGAATATCGTACCCAAGGGAACGGGTTTTAATAAAATAAATTTTAAATGACACAAAATTGTTGACAAATTGCAACTTAAGGTAACCGTGGGTGAAAATGATTTGTGAGGTGTTTTGACTAAAAGAAAAATTGTTCAAAAAAAAACAATGAAATTGAAAACGGGATTCAAGATGCTAATGCCCCTTTGGAAGGAAAATGCAACAAGAAGGAAATTGCAATCGTAGCTAACTCAAGAACTGAGTAAACTGAATTCAACTCCTAGTTGACCTTCTATGAAGTATTTTTAGGAGTCTAAGTAATTAAACCTATATTTCTATGGCTAATCTAACTTAGATATTTTTGCTCACAACTCTAGTGGTTTTGGAGTCTCGCCCAATGTCTAGGGTCAATGTTTCAGGTCTTATGTCTAAGCCTTTTCCTCCATTGCTTTTGCAACATCCGTTTCCCTTAACCCTTTTGGTATTAAGTTCAACTTGGCAAGCAACACTAGATGGACAACTAGTGTTTACCCAACATTGAACTCACCAAAAGCAAACAATAGTTCAAAAATTAGTTAGATTGTTGTTGCGATCAAGCCTTACATCTTTCCTTTAGGGCATTCACAAACTTGAATCCCAAAGGAAATTTAGCTCCTCATAATGAAATTAACAAAACAAAAAAAAGTAAGTTAAACTTGCTAAAACTCATTGATACAAAAAGAGGATGAAAATGCAAACAACTAGCAATTTAAATTTGATTTCAATACCAAAAAGAAACTTCAATAATTAAACAACCTTAAGAAGAGTTTCAAGAGGAAAGAAAAGAAAAAAGCAGTAGCTAACATCCAAAATTTAAATAAAAGAAGGGAAATTACAATACTTTGAAGGAATTGAAAAGAACAAAATTACACTAAAACTCATTCCTCTCGACTCAATCGAAGATGGATTTTACTCTTTATTATTAGATTACATGGGGTTCCATCTCAAAACCAATTGGCAATGAGAGGAGTAGTCCATGTATCTTATAAATCGTGAGGTCTCTCTACATTTTTCCAATGTGGGATCCTCATCATTTACCACCATCAACTTCGTTGACATAGGATTGAGGAAGAGGTTGAGAACTTAAAAGAAGAAGAAGAACACAGAAATTTTTTTTTAAAAAAAACAAAAGCTACGGAAAATTGGGCAGAAATGGGCGTGAGAAGAAAACCCAGCCACGTTTTAGATCTTTTCTTCCTCTATTTATAAGCTTCTTGGCTAGTGTTTCCATACATAATCATCCCCAATCCATGGGCTAACTTCTAGGAATCAAATTGGGATGAAAATCTTCCAAAATCGTGCAAAAAAATCCATAAATTGCGTGATTTCCGTCATTTTCACAACTTCCAGATTTTTGCAGAAATGGAATTGCAATGCAATTGCATTTCTGTTGCATTGTTTTCCAGATCTGCCAGAATTGCAAATGCAATGCAATTGCATTTCTGTTGCATTCTTCAAATTCATGCACAAAAATATCAAGTGTGGTTTTTATTTTCTTTTGCTTTCTTTTCTTCACTTAATTAATTTAAAAGACTTCCAACAATAATCCAATTTAAACCAACTTTTTGCTAGCCTTATTATCTAATAACATACATAAAATAACAAGAATAACTAGGTATAAAGGAAAAATAATTCTCATAAATGAGAATTATCAATCACTTCTTTCCCTCCTAAAGAAAGTAATAATTTGGCTTGCGTTGCAACGCTATGGATAGCATTGCAACGCTGATTGAACTGAAATGTGGGGCTTAAAGAAAATATTTGTAAATTAAAACAAAGCTCCAGTTTAGTGCAAGTGCACATTGTCGATGCAAGTAATATAAAACTTGAAGTATTCCAGAGAATCGATCCCACAGGGAAAGGATACAACAAAATTTAAGAGAATAAGCAAAGACGTTTTCAAATTGCAATTGTGGGTAACCAATGTAAAACAATAAGTGGGATGGTTTTTGTTGTTTTTGAAAGGAAGAAATAAAAATGATAAAAGATGGATTCAAACGTGTTTTTGCTCCATTGAAAGAAATTGCGATCTAATTGCAATTGCAATCTTTTGACTCAACAGTTAAGCTTTGTAAACCGAATTCAACACCTATTCGACCTTCTATGAAGTTTCTTTAGGAGGCTAAGCGATTAAACCGATATTTCTATAGCTAATACGAACTTAGTTAATTTTGAAACACAATTCTTTTGGTTTCAAAGGTTTTGACCTATGTCTAGGGTCAAAAACAAATTTCTATATCTAGGCTATTTTTCTTTATTACTTTTATGAAAACCAAATTTTTATCTAACCTTTTCAGAATTAGACTCAATTTTTGTATACTAATCTAGACGATTAATCTAGACTAATAATAAGCATTAAAATCAATAAAAGCAAACAAGCTATAGAGGAAGCAAGGTTGCTATCACAATTAGGCCTTTATTCCTATCTTTAGGGCATTCACATGCTTGAATCCCAACGAATGAATTAGCTCATTATCATGGGGATGAAAAACAGTAAATTAAAGTATAGAAAATCCATAACAAGCTTAGATAAAGAGAAATTGAGAGATCAACTAAATTAAATTAAAATTCAACAAATGAAATTTCTATTAAAAAAAATCAGAACTGAAACTTACAAGAACTTACAAGTAACTAAATGAACAAAAATAAACAATACTTTCAATAAAATTAATCCAACAAGTCACAAAGGACAGTGCGCGAAACTTACGGAAATTCAAACCTTGTGGAAATATCATTCCCAAGAACAAACTGACATTTTACTAAAAGAGGAAAACAAAAAAATAAAAAGAACATAGCACTTAACTAAAATCCAACAAGCATGTAGGAAGGAAATAAGAAAACAGTAGCTATAAATAATAAGGAACAAAATGTAAGAACGACTATGAGCTCGCGTATTCCTTGCTTAGATCTAACCAATTGCACCTTTAAAGGTGATTAGCTCTTCACCTCCTCTAAATTTCGCTGAGGAGGGATCAATCTCAGAAATTTCAGAGCAACATACAAGAATAAGATGCTGGAAAATGACAGAAAAGGTGAACTATGAACTGTGCGCGAGCAGAAAAAAACACAGCCACGTTTTGCTTCGTTTTCCCCATTTTTATAGGTATTGAGGGCTAGAGTTTCCATCTTTGTGCTTCTTCAATCATGGGTCAAGGTTTGGGCATAAGTTTGGGCTGAAAAATCTCCTAAAAATCGAATAAACTCCATGAATTTTGGCATTTTTCCGTGATTTCTGCAGTTTCCAGATTTTCTAGAAAATGCAATTGCATTTTAAAAGTGGAATGCAATTGCATTTTTCCCTTGGTTCACCATCTTGTTTTCCCACAGAAATGCAATTGCATTTCAAAAGTGGAATGCAATTGCATTTTCGTACTTACTCCAAACCTACAACAACAAGCTTGTTTTCCCGAAATGCAATTGCATTTCCAAAATAGAATGCAATTGCATTTTTGTACTTGCTCCAAACTTACACAAAAACAACAAATTAGTATAATTTCCAATCTCTTTTCAACTTCTTTCCTCTTTTTCATTACTCTAACGAGCTTTTATGAATTTAACTAATAAACACCATTTTTAGCTTGCTCGTAATACAACAAAACACACAAAAATGACAAGAACAACCTAGTTTAGGGTCAAATAATCCTCATAAATGAGAATTATCAAACGCTATGCTTGTTGGATTCCAAGGCTGAAGGCCTACTGATGTAGCGTTCACTACAAGAAATAACGGATACGATGGCTAACGAAAAACGCTATAATAGACCTTTTATAGCCTTTCGAAAGTCCTGACAGCCCATGCTATTAAAAGTCTGAGACTTTTTATAGCGTTTATTTATAGCTATAACGGATGCTATAATAGAGTATGAAGGTATAGCATGTATACATTACTATGAAAACATTTTATAGCGTTTGTAATTAAAGCTATCATTAACATATAATAGCTTTTGTTAGTGCTATCTTTAACATATAATAGCTTTTTCGTAGTGCCATCTTTAACATATAATAGCGTTTGTTTTAGTGCCATCTTTAACATATCATAGCATTTTCTTAATGTTATCTTTAACATATAATAGCCTTTTTGTAATGCTATTTTTAACATATAATTGCATTTTCTTAATGTTATTATATAATATATTGCTTTAATCTTATGCTATAACAAACTTATACCATTTTTCCTCATCGCTATAATTGTTGTAGTAACATTTTCATGACATTTATTATAGCTTTTACTCATGCCTTTACAAGAAGTATTAATTTTTTTCTCAACAATAATTTGTTAATATAATTTACTTTTAGTGCTACAAAGGAATGCATTCTATTATTATAATAGATATCATTTAAATGTATTTTAAGCTAAATCCACACTCATGAAATACTTCATAACACACATTAAATACCATGACTTCCTTTCATAATTGAAATTTTGTAATCCATTTACATTACAAAATAAAGTATTTGATAGTTACTTAGAATAAAAAGAAACTATCCAACAATACAAGAAATTCACTTAATGTAATTTCCAACAAAATTAGTTCACAAAATACAAAATTCACCAAGTGTTCAAGATTATAATGTCATGGAGTTGAGTTGCCATCTTTGATCCTTTTGCATGTGTAAAGGTATCATTTCATTCACCTACATAAATGAATAAGATATATATGATGATGTAAATACCAAAAGTGAAGTAGATAAGGAAATTATTTATTCAATGCAAATAAATAGATCTAAAAAATATACATACATACCCTAAAAGATCGAAAATTGTAAAAAAGAGAAGTTTATGTTTGGATGAGGATGCATATCTCTTGAAAGTTCACTCTAACAAACATAAAAACAACACTTTGGTACAAACTGTTATATATTGTTATCAAGAATTCACATGCTCGAAGTATAACAAACACTTCGATACAAACTGTTATAATCTTGAAAGTTCCTATAAAAGGCAACTAGTTGTGGTAAGGATTCATATGCTCGATTTATAGTACGATTAAAAAATCCCAAACCTGGCCCCTCAAGCAAGTCTGCCTCTCGGTCAACCTACCACTTAATGCACATTTCAACAAAGAAAATAAAAGGAAAACTTCTATTTCCACAAAAATATTAGGAAGTTTGATTTAAACTCTTTTTTTTTTTTATCAATTTTGCATCATAATTGATGCAAGTTGGTTTTGATAGATGGCATCCAACAAATATATATGAAAAATGATATCGAACACTACATAGACTATAGAGAGAAAATTCTCAATAATTCCATCATGAAAGGTTTCAAAAGTGTCCTATTACAAGTTAATTGTGCTACTATAGCCTTACAAAAACAATCAAAATAGGTTAATATTTTTCTCTTTTAGATAAAATATGTAAAAGAGAAAATATGTGCACATAACAAAAACAGAACAAAGCAAATATTACTGTAAAAAATGAAACTCCATATTCTTGTTAGATCAGGTCATAACACTACTAAATGAATTGTACTCATGCTATGTGTGAAATGTAAAGCAAAGGAGTACATCATGCAAAGGACTTCAAGAGAATTCAAAATAATAGACCACTAGATACTTTGTAAATGTTACATTCATAAAAAAAAAAGGTTATAGCAAATGAAACAATTGGAGACAAAGTGCAAAATAAAAAAGAACCAGCCTTTAAAATTCACACCAACACAATACCTTTTTCATCCTCCCTTAGTTCTTTCTCTTTCCCTTGTTCATCCATCTCTTAGTTCTTTCCCTTTCCAACCCATCTTCTGGAGAAAAAGATAAAGTACAATATTCTTAATATTTTTAACTCTGAAAAGAGATGAAAGAAGAAAGTAGCACAACTATAGCCCACAGTACCAAGTTATATGCCTTATATGAGTTGGTATTGGTAACCCAGACAACTAGCCATTGTATCTCATTTCAATAAACAATTTTTAATACCATGGTATGGTGACATTTTGTCATATACTCCATTACGTACAATTGATAAAGCTAGTGGAAATCAGATTGTCTACTAGGATAACTTACCACGCTTGCCTCATCATTATATGAATTAGTGGTTTCAATAATAAAAGTGACGGGGGAGGAACTGAGATTGTTAGTGGTTTCATGTTAACTTACTGCATTATCAATGGCTGATTCACACTAACAGCTGACTTCCACAACTCAACTGAGAAAACTTCTCATCTCGCGGTCTTTTCCAACGCGAATTGTGAATCAGGCACAACAGTAACCCCATGCAGACCTTCAAAGGCTCTACTAGAAGTTGATTTATTTTGGGTACCCATTAGAGTTTCAGTAATAAGCTGAATCATTTTCAATGCCAGCAAGAATTTGCTGACATAGAACAAAATAACTGTGTCAAGTGCAAACTCCTATGTTGAACTGCACAAGTAAAAATCAAATCGCAGTTACTTACAGTTGTAGTTACTATAAATATTAACAAGATAACTCACATCTAAATCAAATCTTTGTTTGAAGAAATAAACATTCTGAGAAAAATAAAATAAATACGAAAGGGAATCCATTTACGCTTGCATACTTTTTGGACTTTTGGTTAAAAGAAAAGAAACTTGACAGCTAACTTTTTCCACTGCCTATGTGAGCCTACTTTTAGCGAATCATCATTTAATCTAGTACAACTCAATTCAATAACCTTGTGCAACAATTCACAAGAATGAAATCCCTTAATGAGATTGTTATATTGGTTGTATTGTAGGGCAAATAGCCAATTAGCAAATTAAAGACCTTTGCAGATGTAATTATCACTTGGCACAATGGTCTAATTCCTGCAACAATCAAAGTAACCTCATATTTTTATGCACTCAAACCCTTGGATTCATTCCAAAATCTACTCATCACAAAACCACAACAGTAGATTTAGTTCTTACAGACATAGAGTTACTAATGTTTTATGCAACACCCTCCAAAAGCCCTATTGTTGTTCCGCTTCATTTAAAAGTAACAGTGATTTTGAGGCATGATTTTTTTTAGATAAGAAATATCTTCATGAACCTGGAATCAATTTTGAGAATTGATTCTTCAAGTTTAAATGCAACTTCATGTGAAACAGTGGGAAGAAATGATTAAGAATAACTATTTAGAGGCAAAGAAATTGACTTAGAAAACTACAATTTAATCTTCCATATTAACAAGAAGGCTCAAAAGTATTAGAAATCAAACTAATACAGTGGTCAAAGATGCTACAATTTGTTATGCTAAAAAAATTCATAGGTTAAAAGTTCTAACCATAACCATTTTCTAGAAGCGACATGGCTGATGTTTTGTCCTACATCTACTTGAAAAAAAATGGACATGGATCATAATCAATGCAATCTTGAATTTATGAAAATTAGTTAACTAAAAAGGAACTCTTACGTAGGTGTCAACGGATCTGAGTTGGCCGTTACAAAGCCGCTAATCCTGCAAAAGTGTGATGTTATTCAACAGTAG
Source organism: Trichosanthes truncata (assembly GCA_033996785.1). Classification (NCBI taxonomy): domain Eukaryota; kingdom Viridiplantae; phylum Streptophyta; class Magnoliopsida; order Cucurbitales; family Cucurbitaceae; genus Trichosanthes; species Trichosanthes truncata. Next base: position 34,846,800 of record JAWPNB010000004.1, on the reverse strand, counting down.
AAGGAAAAAAGCAGATGGATCAATCTCCCCATGTACTCAAATTCAATAGATGATACTGCAACAACATGCTATAATGAGGTTTTTCAGCTAACAGTATTTTCAAATAATGTAATGACATACCCGGTTGAGCTTCTTCTTTTATCCAAGTCAGCTGCATAATCTGCATCTACATATCCAATTAAGGGATATTGTCCTTGGTATTCTCCTTTGTATGTCAAACCATGATTCCTTATGCCATTACATTACCTTAACAATCACTTTACAACAGCCCAATGACTATTCCCTGAATTTGCTATGAATCTTCTCACAGCACTCATGCCATGAGCAAGGTCTGGACACATACCCTTTTATAAGCAGAAATTGGTGTTGCACCATTGGCATTTCATAATTAACTAAGTAATACAACTTGGTACATGTGCACTTTGAACTTTAGATTTGAATTTTGACAAATTTGTCTCCTGGAGCATTTCAATCTACAAACATATAATGACATTCATTTAAAGGTTATGTAGGTTGCAAACAATACAAAAGAAGCTAAAATGATAGATGTTACACATGCTCGTTTCATTAAAAAAAAAACCCCATCTTATTGTCATCATTGAACTATACCGACGTTAGTTGAATTCAAGACATATAAATGTAGATTGTGGAGAACTTGAAACGCCACTTTCTACATCTCCAACTCTGAAACAAGTGAATGAGATACATTTTCCAGGCTATCATTTAACACTTCAGTAATGAGATACATTTTCAAAGTACGTAGTTGTAAATGCTAAAAACTTAAATGAAATCACTAACATCTTTAACATAACATTGAATATCTTAACTTCGTGTGTCTTTCTTCTTCTTTCTACTTTTCCTTCAATTGTTTTCTTCTTCTCGTTTTCTCTAGAAGTTTTACCAAACAACTTTCTTTCTAGTTTCTGGATTCTATTCTTTTTTCTTGGGAATTTTTCCTTTGCATGTGAGTGTTGATACGTGGCTGCAAGAGAACAACAAGTGTCAAATCCATTTCTTAATCACCTGCAAAGCCCAACACAAATAGCTGAAAGATTTGCACATTTTCCACTTTCATAAGGATATGCATAGAAATATAGCTTAATTCTATTGGACAAAGACAACTATGCTGCAAAAACCTTAATTCCATAATCATCTTGCCAAATTATTTTTCCCTTTTACTTTTATTTTTTTATCTGCTTTTGGAGCCAGAATAACAGAGTATCCAAGAAGGTAGACATGCATATCGAGAACAAAAAAGAAAGTTAAAAAGAAGGATGGGTCTCTTTATCAAACAAAAAAATAAGAGACGTGCTTTCATCGCAAAATTGAACCGAGAGTAATGTAAACAAATGACAAATCAAATTAAAACCTTGAAATTTGCTGGGTAAAAATTCAAAGAACTCTAACCTAGATCGTTAGAAATAGAAATTTTAGATTCAAGTTGAAGATTAAATAATGTAATGAGACCAAAAATTTGGCCCCAAATCTTCCTAATCAAAATCATGCAAACCTAATCATAAATTCATGGTCAAGTCACTTGTATCTTTACCAAAGGGAAAAACAAACCTTCCACAACAACCTCATGATTGAACCATTAAAATAAAAAATAAAAAAATAAAAGTGAGAAATTTAAAGCAATTGAAGGAACAAAACCAACCTGGCTTGCGAGAAGAAAGACGTGGAGGGAAGCAGCTTTGATGCCTTCTTTATCATCTTCAAAGAACCCCTCAAGAATGTACCCTATGGGTAGGAACTGTCGAGAACGCCACAAACACAATGAGAAGGAGATAAAAGTTCAAATTTTATAACTTGAGAACTAGTGCCATATAGATAAGGGTTGGAATCAATTTTGAAGGTGAGAAATTTCTAGCCAGCAAAAAGGAGGAGAGCAGAAGAAAAAAAACAGGATGAAGAAGAGGGTTGAAAAAAAGGGTGGTTGCAGAAGAAGAAATAGAAAGACATGATGAATGTGTTTTTGTGGGAAGGAGATGAAGCATAAGCAAGTTCTCACAGAATTTGAGCGGGCAGCGAAATTTTTTTAGCGCTTTCTTTTCCGCCTTTTTTTTCATCTTTTTTCATAGCCAATTTTATACAAGGCTATCCTCAAATGCTATAAAAAGAGATATTTGTTGTAGTGGTTGCAACGCTACAAATGGCGTTGCAACGTTATACTCTCGAACTCACAACGTTATACTTTTCTTCAACACTTAGATTTTCAAATATAGCTCCATTATGCTCCAAATTAGTTCAAATATTCCACAATGCTTCGGTTTTACTCCAATTGCTCGGTTTTTGCAAAATATACATAAAAATACATGAAAACACACATAACCATAGCAAAACTAGCATAAAACTAAGCCTATAAATAGCACACTTATGCATGCTATCATGAACCGAAAATTTGCAAGAGTTAGCATTCTTAGGGTTTTTGAAATTGAAGATTTGGGAGAAATTATAGAATTTAGATTTTTTTTTTTTTTTTTTTTTTTTTTGTTAATCAGAGCTTTACAGAAACTATCGTTGTTAGTCTATTTTGAAATTGGAGATTTATAAGAAATTATTGTTGGGTTGTTGGGCTTTTCGAAATTGGGGGAGAGATTTCTGAGAATAATACTCTGCTTATGTTGTAGAGGACTCCTTGTTCGGTGTTGAGGTGGACTTGGCAGAGGACGATTGTGGTTGCAGGCAAAGGAGATGCGGCCACCACGTGGGTTAAACACGTCGGCACGTTCATATTGGTTGATTCGATCTATCTTCCCCTTTCTCTCTCTCCGTCAAAAGCACCTCAAAATCTTCATTGACTTGGACGATTTTGTTCCTCCCTTTGTCTTCTCCCTTCTGCCGCCTCACTAATCTATTGTCCACTTTTTCTTCCAGAACATATTGGTGGCAAACAATGAGAAGGAGAGAGACGATGGTGCCGACAAAGGTCGTCAAAGAAGGAAAATAAGCCAAGGAGAAGAAGAAAGAGAGAGGGAGGAAGTGCCACCACCTCATATTGTCCAATCATCAAAATTAATATAATTTTTTAAAGGTTAAAATATCATTTTAGTCTTTATACTTTGAGGTTCATTCCATTATAGTCCCTATACTTTTAAATGTTCAATTTTAGTTATTGTATTTTCAATAAATCTCAAAAAAAGGTTTCTGTCGTTAGTTTGGGGTTAGTCTAACGTTAAAGATGAAAAAATATATATTTCATGAGAGAAGGAGGAGAAACCAGATAAAGATATAAAGATGAAGGAGATTGAAAGTTAAAAGGAAGAGAGAAATGAAGAGATAATTTTTTTTTTCATCTTTAACGTTAGACTAATAACCTCAAACTAATGGCATGGATCATTTTGAGATTTATTGAAAGTACAAGGACTAAAATTAAACATTTGAAAGTACAGAGACTAAAATGGAATGAACTTCAAAGTACAAAGGCCGAAATGGTATTTTAACCTTTGTTAAATTAGCAAGTCCAGTCATTCAGCTAATTGCCACGTTGTCTAGGGACTATTTAGAATTATTTTTGAAACCTCAGGGACTAAAGTATCCCTTTTGAAAGTGTATTTTATCCTATTATTTGAAAGAATATTTTTATGCGTCTGTTTATAGAATATTTACTCTTTTTTTTTTTGCTCTTGAAGTTATATCTCAAAAATGCTTTTTTTTTTAATTCAACAACATTCGGGGGTAGGGGGATTCAAACCTCTAACCTCTTAGTCGATAGTACATATCAATTATCGTTGAATTATGCTCACTTTGGCTTCAAAAATGATAAGTTACCCTCATATAAAAAGGGTATATTAATGGAATACTTGTTTAATTAAATTAAGATTAAATTATATTTTATGCATAGGTTGCATCCCTGTATTTTGAAAAGGTTGATTATTGTTTGTGTCGTTGGATTAAGGGTTATTATTAAATGTCACTTTGTTTATAAACTACAAAGATTAAAATATCGTTACATAATAAAAATTGAAAATTAATTTGGATAGAATTTTTATGATAGAGATTAAATCATTACAAATTTTAAAGTATAAAGACTAAATTGTTACCTACTAAAGTTTAGGGATTAAATTTGTTACAAAAATTAAAGTATATTGACTAAATTGATACATACTAAAGTTTGGAGACTAAATTGTTACAAAAATAATAATAAAGAGACTAAATCGTTACAAATCTAAAATTTAGGAACTAAATTGTTACTTTCATAAAAGTTCAATGACCAAAAGTATTTTTTAATCTTTTTTTCAAGCATCTTAAATGTTGGAGGTCGTTGCACTCTCATTTTTTTAATTGCAATACTTGCACTCTTATAACAAAATTGTTAGAGTAAATTGTACTATTAAGCTTGGTTAATTAATGGTAGGCTTAATGGAACCATTTGGTAAGTTTGAGGTGAATAATTGACATCTACTCTTTTCTTTGAAGTTAGAGGTTCAAATTTTCATACTCCACATTTATTCTACGAAAAAAATTGTATAATTGCATAATTATTAAATATTCTTGAGGGTACGTACAATCTTAATAAATAAGCCTATATTTCAAGAGTTTAGCAACTGATCATAATATCAATTCTTATTTCTTATGTAAAAAAAGTTATTGAAATTTATAAATTAAAAAAAAATGTTTGGTATGCTATAAATTCATTTTTTTCTCCTTTTAGAATATTACATAACAAATGTGATAGGAAGAGAATTCAAAACTCAACCTATGACCCTTAAAAGTGAATCCGACCATAACTTAATGGATGAGATATATATGATAAGGTATATATGCTTATAAAAAAAAAACTACGACCCATAAGGGAAGACACTAAATATTATGTTGTCAAACCACTTGATCTATGCTAAATAATTGAGGACTAATAGATTAGTATTTGATCGTATCATTGTAAAAGATTTTCTGGCATCGAGCCAATAACTCTATCTGCTGCTTTCATGACCTAAAAAGATAAAAAAGAGAAAGTGGGGTTACATATTTTACAAATAACTTATTAAAATTTTACGTATTCTTTTAATCATGATTTAAAAGATAACTCAACAACCAAACCTACTACTAAACATACGAATATGCCCAAACTTAACTACAAAATCCCATAAAAAATCAACTAAAAAAAGGAGTTTAATTCCACTATTTATTCAAGATTGATTGGTTGAAAGTAGAACCTGAAACTTAAATTTCACTCTCTCAATTGAATATAGAGAAAAAAAAATATAAAACAAAACACAAGAAAAAGTATTGATATGAAGATAGGTAACTCACTTCTTTATCCCAATTTGTGCATAGAATCAAGATTCCAAGAAATAAAGCTTGTAGAAACACTGCCACCATGATTCCCATCCATAGCCCCTACACAAATATTTTCAGATGGGTCAATATGAATTCAAAAAAAAAAAAAAGAAAAAAGAAAAAAGAAAGAAGATGAAAATGAACCTTTCCTCCAATGCCTTGAAAGAAGGCTAAAAAGATGGCCACAGGAATGCCCACAAGGTAATAAGCTCCCAAGTTAATAAAAGCTCCAATCTTCTGCCTTCCACATCCTCTTGTGATTCCTATCAACAATATGTTTTCCGAATCTATATATGAGGCCATTACCATTTTGTTTATTCAATTTCAACAACATTATCAAATAAAATTTTGATTTTGGAAACAACAAAATCAAATGCATGTTTTTGGTAACTTTCTTGTTTCTTGTAATTTTTCTTTTTTAATAAAGAAAAATATAACTTCATTTGGTAACTATTTGTTATTTTTTTGTTTCTTGTTTAATAAACAAACAGAAACTTGTTTGGTAATCATTTCTTATTTCTTGTTCTTTAAAATTTTTAATTAAAAATGTAAAATTTTTATATGAAAATTAGTTTTTAAAATTAAATATTCAAAATTTTTATGTTATATTTATTCTTAGATATTTATTATGCATTTTATAGGTTAAGAATGATGAAATAACACCTTTTATTTATCTTTTTTAAAAAGACTAGAAACAGAGAAACAAGAAACTTGATTGTGTTGTTTCACAATTCTAGTAACGTTTCTACAAAATAAGAAACAAGAAACAAAATCAGTTATCAAACGCTTATGTGTTTCTAAAAAAAAAAAACAAGAAACGGGAATGTTACCTAATAACCAGTTTCTTGTTTTTGTTTTTGTTTTCAATTTTTCAAAAACATAAATAAAAGAATTATTCCATCATTTTTACTTAAAAATAGCAAATTAAATATTGAAAAAAATAAAAACAACATAAAAATTTTGAACATCTAATTTTTAAAAAATTATTTTTCACGTAAATTATCAAACACATTTATGTTTCTTTTTCAATTAAAAAAACCCAAATAGAAAAACAGTTACCAAATGCAATTTTGTTTTTCTGTATTAAGAAAAAATAAGAAACAAAAAAAAACATAAATATTACCAAATAGACTAGGCCTCGTTTGATAACTATTTAATTTTTGAAAATTGTGCTTGTTTTTCATCATTTTTCTACAATGAGTTTCATATTTCTTAAGAAAACATTTGAGTTCTTAGCCAAAATCCAAAAACAAAAACAAATTTTTCAAAACTATTTTTTTTAGTTTTCAAAACTTGCCTTAATTTTTGAAAACATATGTAAAAAGTAGATATCAAAACAAGAAAAGTCACAAGTGGGAGTAGTATTTATAGGCTTAATTTTAAAAATCAAATGGTTATCAAATGGGGTCTAAACTTCTCAATTTTGCTTCTAATTAGTCTTTTTCTTCTACTCTATTTACCTTTGTTGACTTTAGATAGTTTTAGATGGTGTGGGATAAAGATCATTAGAGTATGATTTGAAAGAAAATTAATCAAAATTCGAGCATAATTTAGTGGATAAGACAATAATTATTATCTCAAAAGTTAATGATTCAATTTTCATCCTTGTAAGTCGTAATTGTTAAACAAAAAAAAGGGGTCGGAGGGAATAGAACAAACCTGCAAAAACTGACTGAATTCCATCAAAGACGTGCAAAATTGCAAGCAAAATCAACATTTGAGCCACATATTCAACCACAGTCTCATCTGTACTGTAACAGTAACCCCATATTCTTCTGCAAGTAATCAGAATCACGGCTGCCACTGCGCCCTCTGCCGCCACCGTCCCTAATGCAACGCATCCTGATAAGATTGCCGCCATTGGCCTCCTTGCCCCAAGCTCATTAGAAACCCTTGTGCTGTCCATTAATTAAATATACACATAAAACAAAAGTTCTTGATCAAACACTACACAACTTTATAAATACTATGGATACTATTTTCATTGCCAATTTGATTCTTATAATTTAGAGTGAATTTCATTTGATAGATCGTTGATTCGCTTGTGTTTATAAGTTTTGATTTAGTCTTTAAGATTTGGATTTTGTTTCAATTTGTCCAGTTTTTAAAGTTTTAATGATTTTGGTCTTTGTATTTTGAAACTTGTTTTATTTTAGGTTTTTTTACTTTCAAATGTCCAAATTTAGTTCTCGTACATTCGATAGTTCTTAGAATTAGTCCATACTACGCTGTTTATTTTTTAACTTTTTTTTTTTTAAAAAAAAAACAGTCTCTAATTAGTTTCCCTCTATAAATTTTGGAAGTATATTCACTTGTGTCTTTTCTTGAATGAAAATTATTATTATTATTTTACCAAATTTGATAAAAATTAATTTCAAACTAAAAATAAGGACTAATTTTGGAACTATTGAAAGTACATAAACTAAATTTGAGTATTTGAAAGTACATTGACTGAAATAAAATAGACTCAAAGTATAAAAACCAAAATAGTATTTTAATCCAGTTTTAATTTACTCTCCGTAGTTGAGTCAAACTTCACAGTTGTTCATATATAAATTTGTTTTTTACACACTCAAAAAGTCGATAGTTTTTCCCATATTTTTTACTCACCCTTAAACCCTAACACCTCTAGCCAAATAGAAATGACACTAACAGATTTGCCACCTATAGAGAAATTAAATATATCGTGTATTCAATATAGTAACTACTTGTAATGACAATAGTGATTTAGGAGGTTCAAACAAATTAAAACTAAGTCTAAATTAAAGAGACCAAATTGGTTTTTTAAAAGTTTCAATTTAGTCCTTAAGGTTTTGTTAAGTCTCACATATTATCCTAAATCTTCTTTTACTCTCAAAAGTCCACCATTTTCTCCATGTATTTTTTTACTTAATCATAAACTCTAATACAACCAAATAAGAACACACCGATTCATGTATTAAATATAGTAAAAAACAGTAATATGGACAATGATAAGTTCGGAGGATTTCAACCAAATTCAAACTATAGAAACTAAATTGGTAATTTAACCTAAATAATATCATATGAATGTAGAAAAATATGAAAAATTATAAAATTTTGAAATAGAATAAAAAACTTCTAACTGTAACTAACCTCACTGCACCACTGATTCCAAGGGGTATCATGTAAATCATTGAGCATGTATTGAGGCTGAAAAAGATTGGTTAATGCTAGAGTTAGTGTCTGCATTATTATTATTAATGAACATCTTTAATTAGATTTAACATTAACACCATAATTAAATTAGTCAATTCAACCTGATTGATAGAACTGAAGTTTCAAGCTTTGGATTGGGAAGAAACCCTGATAACAAAACCACCATCTCAAATGACCATATCTCCAAGCTGTTGCAGAAAAATAAAAATTAAACAATAACCATTTCTACAACAAAAACACCTTTTCATTGTTATTATTTCTCTTTTAATCTGAAAGCCTAAACACATTTCAAGCTTTGTTTGAAAGGAAATTTTCAAAATAGATTGATATGATGACTTTGTAAAATTAAGTAAAAACCTATGCACGTAACATCAGGTAAAAAAATATTTTAAAAAAATAACCATTTGATTTTTAAAAATTAAGCTTATAAATACACTACTTTTATTTATAAGTTTCTTTTTTTTGTTATCTCCATTCTCCCAATATTTTCTAAAACCAAGTCAAGTTTTAAAAACTAAAAAAAATGTAGTTTTAAATTTTTTTTTTTTTTGGAATTTAACTAAGAATTCAAGTGGTTTTTAAGAAATGTGGAAACCATACTAAAGTAATTATGAGAAAACAAACATAAATTTCAAAAACAGAAAACTAGAAATGAAATCATTATCAAACAGGGTCTTCGTTTCTAAACTTGGATGGTTCTATAATTGAATTCTAAATTTTAAAAAGTTCCAATTAATCTTTCTACTTCTACTTGTGATTTGTTAACATGAATTTAGCTGGGTGGTTTAGACATCGCTACTAGCATGTCAACATTTATCTAATAATATGTCAAGTCATCATTTAGTCAATGGTATTAATAATAAAGGTTAAATTACAAATTTGATTCCTATAATTTGAGATAAAGTTTCAATTTTGGTCTCTATAGTTCTAAATTTTCAAATTAGTCTATATGGTTTGAGCTTAGCTTCAATTTAGTTCCATAGTTTTAAAAGTTTCTAAATTAGTCCCCATGGTTTCGCTGACTTAATTTCAATTTAATCAAAATAAGTCCAAAATATAATGACCATATTTAAATTTAAAAATTTTAAAAAAAAAACATACAAAATTGAAACTAAGCACAATCCATTGGACTAAATTAAAACTTTTAAAACCATATGGATCAATTTAAAACTTTGTTCAAACTAGAAATGGTCACGGGGCGGGGCGGGGACAGAGATGGCCTCCCCGTCCTCGTCCCCATCCTCGCCCCCCATTTTAATCTCCATCCCTGCAAAATTTTTCATTAATTTTTGCTACGATTGGGGCGGGGATTCCTTGTAGGATCTGGTTCTCCACATAGGGATCGAGTTCTCCACGAAAAAATTATTTTATGTATAGTTTTTTTTTTCTTTTTTTAATCTCAATTGAATCAAATAATTCTTTTGATAAATTTTTAAATAGTTAACTTTTCATTAGAAATAACCATTAATTTTCAATTAGATCGTTAATTACTCACCAAAAATCTATATTTAAATAATTAATTTCCTACAAAAAAAAAAACTCTATTTAAAGATAAAATTCTTAAATCTTCTAATATAAACAAAATAATATCCCATATCAAATATCTAATTATCCATACATATAATTTAAATGTTTAACTATATAATTCAAACCTATCCAATTATCTAAATCATTAACAATAAAATTTTCAATATATACATATTAAAAAATAAAATAAAATAATAGAAAAATAAACGGGAGTTAGGAACGAAAACATGGATGGAATTTTTTCCTCCCACTCCCTCCTCATTCCCTGCTTAAATGGAGATTCTTGTCCCATTAGGGCAGATCTCGCAGGAAAAATTGACATTTCTAGTTCAAACCATAAAAATCAAATTTATAATTTATCCTAATTTAAAGTTTGGAAACTTAATTGAATTTGGAACCTAATTTCGAAATCTAGAAACTAAGGCTCCGTTTGATAGTCATTTGATTTTTTTTTTTTAGTTTTTTAAAATTAAGACTATAAATATTACTTTCATTTAGGTTAACTTATTTTGGTATCCACTTTTTACATATATTTTCAAAAACCAAGCTAAGTTTTGAAAACTAAAGAAAAATAGTTTTCAAAAACTTGTCTTTGTTTTTGGAATTTGACTACAAATTTAACGTTTTCTTAAGAAATATGAAATCTATGGTAGAGGAATGATGAGAAAACAATCACAATTTTCAAAACACAACAAACAAAAAGTCAAATGGTTATTAAACCGGGCCTAAATTAATGCAATTAAATTGATAATTCAAAAAAATTAATTAAAAAACTTTGGAACCTGAGCATGACGGCAGAAGGAATGGAGAGTTTAACGAAGTTCAAAATCCCACGAAACGCCTCACCGGAGAAACCAGTCCACGTCTTCCGGCACGACGGCGACACCCTAACATAAACCACCAACGCCAACGCATTTATCCAGTAAGACACAGCGTTGGCCAAGGCTGCCCCTCGGTTCCCCATCCCCGACCGGAAAACCAGAGCCCAACACACAATGCAGTGGAGCACCGCCGTGGCTGCGGCGGTGACGGCCATTGGAAGAACATTGTTTTGGGTCTGCAAGAACCGAACATGGCACTGAAGAATGGCGTAGGCGAAAATGCTGGGAAGCATGAATCGGGCGTACCGCCCGGCCTCAGCCGAGATCTCGGGATCTTGGCCGAGCAGCAGGAGAATGTCGCCGGCGTTGAACCAGACGGCGGCGAGTGGAACGCTGGCGAGAAGAAGAACGACCATGGCTCTTTGCATGTGGATCCCTAGCATGTGGTATTGTTTTGCTCCGTAGGATTGTCCACAGAAGGTCTCCAATGCACTGCCCATTCCATTCTGTATGAAATAAAATAATATGTTATATCGTTATCAGGAGGAGAAGAAGTAATTATAAAAACTATTAAATGAGGTCGCTACAAGATAGTTATTCCCTCATAATAATTGTTAGTCATATTGTGGTGTGACCTCTCCCAATAATTTTGTAGATAATTGTCCTTATTAGGTTTATCTTAAATTAAGAAAAATGGTATAAAAGGGCAAGAATTTTAATTTTCTCTCTCTAGTTTGCCCCTAGATTTTTAGAGTTATTAAAAAATTATGGCCCGTTTGATAACCATTTGGTTTTTTATTTTTTAAAATTATGTTTGTTTTCTCGTCATTTCTCTACAATGAATTATATCTTTCTTAAAAAAAATATTTGAATTCTTAGCTAAATTCAAAAAACAAAAACTACTTTTGAAAACTATTTTTTTTAGTTTTCAAAACTTTGGTTTGGTTTTTGAAAACATATCTAAAAAGTATATAACAAAACAAGGAAATGCATAGGTAGTAGTATTTATGGGCTTAGTTTTCAAAAACTAAAAACCAAAAGTCAAATGGGTTATCAAATGGGTTCATATGATGTTAAAAAAGTGAACTTTTGCTTCTTTAATATAAAAAATGGTTAAAATATCATTTTGGTCCATGTACTTTAGGTTTCATTCCATTTTAGTCTTTATATTTTCAATAAAGTTTAAAATTGGTCCCTATTGTTAGTTTATTGTTAATTTTTCTAAAAAAAATTAGTCTCTATTGGCCTTCATTTTATAAATTTTTGGAAATATGTTCACATTTTGTCTTTTATTGCATGAAAATTATTGTTATTATTTAACCAATTTCAATAAAAATTAATTTCAAACTAACTGTAGGGACCAATTTTAAGTTTTATTGAAAGTATAGTAACTAAAATTGAATGAAATTTAAAGTACATGGACTAAAACGATATTTTAACCTATAAAAATTTATGGAATATTAACCCTAATTATAAAGAAATTTTAGAAAAGATTAATTATGACTCTAATTTTGAGCTTTGTTTTTGTCGTTAACTCATTGTTTTTTTTTTTTTTTTTTTGACGGTTTGTCGTTAACTCATTGTTAGCTTAAGGATAATGTGAACAACAATGTGTGGGTAAAGCAAGATCGAGAAAAAAAAAGGGACAAGATGAGCCATACAAAAAAAATTATTCAATATTGTGGTTGTCTCTTAATAACGGCAAAATACATGTGGCTACCTCTTAATAATCACCAAATACAAAATTGAAATATTTTTGCAATTTATCTCTCCTACATTCAAGAATGCAAAACTATCGACCACAATGTGGCGCCGTCTTTTAATAATTTTTCCATCCTCTTTACTACACACTAGAGTGCAATATGGATTGAACTATAGTTGTGAAAATAAATAATAATAATAATAATAAAAAGGTTAAATTACACATTTAGTCCATGAACTTTGAAATTTGTATCTATTTAGTCTATGAACTTTTAAAATTACAAATTTAGTCCCTAGGCTTTCGAATTTTTTACTCTATAAATTTGTCAAATTCCTTCGGTGCCAGATTCCTTCGAACGTCGGCGACAGAGGGGAGAAGGGGGAGGAGAAGGAAAAGGGGTTTTTTTTAATAATTATTTTTAGTTTTAGTTTTAGTTTTATTATTTTATTATAATAATTATAATAATTATTATTTTATTTCAAAATTTATTATTTTAATATTAAAAATTATCACGTCAACAATCTGTTAAAAAATTAACAGTGGTTAACGTGGAGGGACTCAATTGATCTATTTTACCAAATTAAGAGATTTGATTGTTCGATTTTAAAACTCATAGACTCAATAGAAATTCGCTTGCAAATTGAGAGACCAAAAAGATATTTTTTTTCCCAGATTTTTCCATCAAAAAAACTGAGCCAGATGGAAAAGAATGGTGGAAAAGAACCTGAAGCTTCATTTTTTACTTGGAATACAGCCTAGGAGAATATATTGATAATTAAATTTTTAGAAATGTTGACAATATCAATATGTGACATGTTGCTGTTGACAAAACTTGCAACAAATATTTTGAAGAATAAAAAAGATGAATCTTATATTCTTTATTAAGGAAAAAATCAATTTTTACTCTATAAATTTGTCAAATTTAGTTCCTAGTGGATACTTTTTAAAGTTATGGAATCAAATAGATATAAATCTGTAAATTTAGAGACCTATTAGATATTTTTTAATGTTCAGGAACTAAATAGACACAACCATCATAGGTTGGCCTAAGGGTCATGGGAAAAATAAAGGACTTAGAGAGAATGAATTCAATCTATGGTGGTCACCTATTGCACCCAAGTTTTTTCATATATATATTTTTTGATGTCATTAAAGATAATTAATAATAATGATTAAAATAATTTTTTTTCTTCATAAAGTGTATGGATTAATATAAAACATTTAAAAGTTTTAAGACTCATTAGATAGGGTCCTTTGTTTATTGTTTCTTATATTAACTTTCAAGGTTAGAATACCATTTTGGTCCCTGTGTTTTGGACTTTGTTTCATTTTAGTCTATGTACTTCTAAATGTTCAATTTTAGTCAATGTACTTTCAATAAAGCATAAAATTGGTCCCTACTATTAATTTATTATTAATTTTTTTAAAAAAAATTAAGCATCATCTTTCCTTCTATAAATTTTGGAAGTATGTTCACATTGTGTCTTTTCTTGTATTACATTTATTATTATTATTTAACCAATTTCGATAAAAATTAACTTCAAACTTATCACATAGACCAATTTTAAGTTTTATTGAAAATACAAAAACTAAAATTAAACATTCGAAAGTATAGGGACCAAAATGGAACAAAATCCAAAATACAAAGATAAAAATGATATTTAAACCAACTTTCAATTATTATTTATCATTGATTTAAAAACTTGTATTTGTCCTTTCTTTTTCTGCTTTGCAAAAAGAAAATATACTTTTCAAAAAGTAAAAGCATCAGGCAATAAATTAGAAGACACACTTTACCAAAAGAAAAGAAAAAAAAACAAAACATGCAAGAAAGAGTAAAATAAAGTGAAGGTTAATTAGAATGCTATTTTGGTTCTATTGTGCGGTTGTTCAATTTTTATTCAAGTACATTTAAATGTTCAAATTTTAGTTGTTATGCCCTCAATAATTTTAAAAGAAAGTAGTCTACATGTTGAGGTTAATTTTTATCTCACTTGGTAAAAAAAAATAATTATTATAAAACAACCTCCTCTAGACATGTTTGAACTCAAAGAAAAAAAAACGTGAATATATGTTTTAGATTTTTGGATGAAAAGAGACATCTAAAAATTATATATATAGTATAGTAAGATTGATTAAAAATACATTAATTAAATTTTGATGGTAAAAATTTGATTTTTGTTATCACCACCATTTAAAATGTTTGAAAATATCAATGTTTTAATTTTTAGAAATATCTCTATGTTGACGAAAATTAAATACCCACTTAATCACCGAACACTCGAAAAAATTATTCAATGAGGTTTCTTCAATGTGACTAACAGTTTTGCATCATTTGAGGTATGAGAGAGAAACTATAAAATTATTTTAAATTTATATCTAGTGATTATTAGAAGACATATAAATTTCTAAATCCACGTCTAACTGTTATCAAGCAACAATCAATTTGTGACAATCTCATTAAATAATTTTTTACTAAGAGAAATTAAAATTTAAAAAAAAAAAACAGAAAAGAGACTAAAGAGTGAAGGAGAAGAGAATTGGTACCAGGAGACTGAAACCAGTGACGGAAGCGAAGGAAGTAGCCATGGAAGCGCCAGCGAGAGGGAGCTGCCCGAGGTGACCGACGAACATGACCGATATCATTTGCAAACAGTTTATCAACAGATTCACTGTGACCAGCGGCCCTGCCAATCGGAGCTGCCTTTCCGCCTCCGCCAAAACCTCTTCCTTCTTGAAACCTCCGCCGTCTGTCGGTGGCGGCGGCGACGAGGAGATCGGAATCAGTGGGGAATTGAGACTTTGCTTCTTCTGCTCTTCTTCCATTGCGATGTACGTCTTTTTCCAATGTGATCTGTCTCTCCCTCTGGTAATTAATAGTTTAAAGTCAAGGGATGGCCGGAAGTCATTTTAAAATTATGTATTTTACTCGTTCGTCGTATCGAATTATTTGGTCTCCCTTGACCCTTCTTGGATCCGTGGGCTAATATATCTTAGATTCATGGGCTAAAATAGGAATCTTTTAGGCCCGTTTGGTTTAAGGTTTAATTTAAGATGTCTTAGAATCAGATGCGTGGAAATAAAAAATAACTGTATTTGGTTATGCATGAGAATGTTATCAGACTTTCATGAGAATAAATAATGTTTGTGTTTGGTGTCGATGGAAATGCTATCAGAATTACATATAAATAAATAATATTTTTGTTTGGTTCTTGCAATTACTTTCAACAATTTTATTACATTAATTAATTTATTTTTATTAAGTCAAATTATTAGAATAATTTTAAGTAATTAGATTTCGATTTAATTTTCATTCATTAATAAATTTATTATAAATAATATACCTTAAAGTTTAAGTTGTTGATTTTATTTAGCAATCAATTTTTATAACCATCCTCAAAAAAATGTATTTAATAAAATTATACAAACTTTTAATTGTAATTAATTAGTACAATAATCAAATTGAAAGATTAATGATAAATGTTTTATTTCAAAAATCAAATACAATCAATCATTTTCCTCATAGTTTCACATTTGTAGTAGACCATACAAATACAAGATATAGTGACATGCTAATTCGAAATAAGGATATTTAATCATGGCACAAAAATATGAATGTCCATCCATAGCATGTCAATGACATGCTAACTCAAAATAAAGATATTACATCATCTTATAAGGGCACAAAAAATATAAATACCCATACATACCATGTTATAAAGCCTTTTATTACATAAAAGAGTCAGCACTATTCACACAAACTAAAGATCATCGTTCTCTTGCAGAACCTCCATCAGAAATTCATACATTTCATCAACTAGAAGATTAAAGAAGTAATCAATCTAGTATTGATCTTTGGTGATAATCTTACCAGCTCGAAGTCTCTGTCGAACACTTAATCCATCCACCTTTCTAATTTCACTTTCAAATGAATTTCGACGTTCCTCTTTGGTAGATTCTCGTTCAGCTACTTGTCAATAAAATAAGACAATCTCTTGAATATTTTCATTAGCATTTGAAATATGACTACTCGTAACATTCTCAAGCTCATTCATTGTTGCTACTAATGGGTTCACACACCTTGCTCTTTTCTTACTAGACCTATTTGATGTATACGTAATAGATTGTGTATTTATTTGTGCTTCACTCATTGACATTGGTCCATCCATTTCTTCCCCTCCAATGATTGATGGATCAGACATAAAAATTATCTCCTACCAAGAATTCATTGTTGCCCATTTCTTATTCCACTACTTCAAACATATCAATTGGACCTTTTGCACCAAGTCCATTGGCCCTATCTTTCCCAAACATAATGACTAATTGTTCGAGAAATGGAAAAGGCTTGTTTCTAAGGCCTTTTGCAGTTGATGACTTTGTGAAAATAAATATAAATACATGTTAATACTTGTTAATAATAATATAATAAAATTACATTAACAATAAAAAGTTCTTTTTACTTACCATTACCCTCATTCATCGAATATATGTTTTTCAGCTTCTATGCACTTTTTTTTTTATCATTCCATCCAAAGCCACTACAATTTGGGCCTAATATTTTCGATATTGCATTATACTGCTTTTTCAATAGTTTAACTCTGGACTCTATATGTGTTTGAGCCTTAAGATTGCATTTAGGAATTTTTTCAGTCATCCACTTTTCTATTTGAATGAGAAATCTTGGTTTGAAAGTCCCATTATCAACCTTCCAAGTGCCAATATTAGATAACTCCAATAAACATTCCACTAATTTCTCATCTTCTGCCGTACTCCACATGTATTTCTTACTTGAACCAACTTTAGATTGTTCACTATCATCCATATCCATGATTCACATCACACATTAAACTATTAAAACTCAAATAACATATATAACATAATATGAAAATGAAAACAAGCATGAGTACACATATCATAAATATATAAGTAGCAAACTAATAGTTCATAACATTTCATAAAGTCTTACAAGATCTAAAAAAGCAAGAAATTGAATGTTTACATCATTAGTAAACCCCTCCCTAAATAATAACAATACTAATGTCTAATGCCTCTCCACTCTTCAAACATTTCAATTGCTAAATTATCTCTCCAATTTGTCCATTCATTTGAACTATCAACATGTGTTATTCAATCATTGTCCATGTCAAAAGTACTTGAATGAGTGTCTCCAACTTTTTCTTCTAAAAGATCTACAGGCATTTCTCTTCTTATAAGATTACGAATGAGACAACAAGTTGTGATCATCCGACATTAGACTTGTACTGGATAATAAGATTTTTCTCGAAGAATAACCCATCGACCTTTTAATAGTCCAAATGCTCGTTCTTTTACATTTCTTGCTAAGGAATGCTTCATATTAAAAAAATTCAGCTGGAGTTCTTGGTTGGTATCCTTGCATCCAATCATTTAAATGATATTGTTGTCCTTTGTAAGGTGCCAAAAATCTTTCACCATTTTGTATAGCCAGCATCACATAGGTAGTAACAACCTAAATAAACCAATTGAATACTTGAGAATGTACATAAAGCATTTTTCTAATCCAAATTTATTTATAAAGTCTGACCTAAACTATATACCTATCCAAACATTATATATGTGTTACCTTTTGGAATCTTTATCCATTCCTTCTAGATACAGCATCTCGTAAAACTCTTGAGTCAAAAGCTTAACCTTCCCATCCAGGTAAAACATAGATGAATTGCATATTTTGAGAGCAAACTCCTAACACATTGGTAGCAATTTCATTCTTCCTTGTTTGGTACCTAGGTCTATCAAGAATACCTACGTTAACTTTAACGTAGCTTCCATCTAATGCACCTAAACAATTCTAAATACAAAGAAAATTCTAAATTTATTAAGGTTACATCCAATATAAACCACTTATTAATATTTAAATATGATTAAAACTACATAAAAATTTACCTTAAACCACTTCCACTTTTTGTCTAAGCAGTTGGTAGAAATTGGTTCAGGTCACTTTTTGTCCAAGAAGTTGGTAGAAATTGGCTCAAGTTGTTTAAGTAATAACTCATGTAACCGTAACACAGAATTAAGAACTGTATTAAAATGCCTACTAACAGTTTCTCCTGAACGTGCAAAATGTCAACGTATAACTTTATTTTTGACATAATGTGCAAGGATATGTAAAAATATTGCAACCATCTCCTCACTTCTACGTTTGTGTTGTGCCTCTTAATTTTCCAGTTGTTTTAAGCAAGTGACATAATATAGTAAAGCATCTCCTATTCATACGTGTAGTCTCAAAACATGTTAAATCACTCTCATGTATTAGGCGAAAAATTTTTACTTGTCTAATTCGATGCCTATAAAAAGAACTTCCACCCATAAGTCTTCTATGTGTTTGTCCTCTATACAGAAGCATTACTACCAATACGAAACATGTTTTCGTCATTTGCTTTAGCATCTCTAAATAGTTCAAGAACTCAAAGACCCAAATAGAAAACAAGGTAAATTTCAACTGAACTAGACTTTAAAATAATACCCAAAAAGCCAAAAAGTGAAATTTAAGCTGGAGAATTTCAACTCAACCATCTTCTTGCTAATTTCATTTTAAAAAACTAAAATTTAAATTATATGGCAAACAAAATTCTCCTCGTTGGATTTGAAATAGAAGACCCAGTAGTTTGTAGGCTCATATGGCATTTGGACCCATATGTTCTTCTATTCACAGCCATATTACTAAGCTATATAAAACTTCATTTTTAAGAGTCTCAAAAGTATCACAACAGAAAAACTATGTGCCAACATTTAAATTCCCCAAGCTATTCTTAGTTTCAATTCATCACTCAAACTAATAACAAGCACCAAAAACGGGAATAACATAAAAGAATCAACAAGCACCAATATTTCTATTTTGTCCAGAAGTCCTATTTGTAAGAGAATCAACTTGAAACATTCTAAGGCTAAAATGATAAAGGAGAGAAGAACTTGAGAAATAGAGAAGAATACACAAAGTTAGAAAGGTTGAGACTAAGTTTCATTATGGAATAACAGTTGTTGCCACATCTTTGTATCATATGGTCATTAATTAATATCAAGAAACCATAGACAAACAAACTCTTGAATTTCTCATCTGGTTATTAATTAATAATCTCTAATTAAAAAGATTCATCCTATTGATCTAGCATCTCCTATAGCCCTTGAATTTTGTCACTAAAAATAGCTTTTTTTAAAAATAGTTTAAAAAAAAAAAAACATTGCCCCTTCTCGACCACATGTGTTATAACTTTGTGAGCCTTAGAAAGCTTTCCAACATTTCGCATAAATAACTTACAAGGGTACTATATATAAGAAAATTTGGTAAGCAACCTCAGGATTCCATCTCTGCAAGTATAGAGTAAGCCTCCTCGAATTTACCTGCCATACAAAAACCACGAAGCGGCATTTTAATTGCATTACAAAAACCCAATTATAAAAACTCAACCAACTATAGGAAAAAAAATCAGAGATCAGATAGGTTGAAAATGGCGAACTGAGGATACATATTAAAAAATTAGGGAAAAAACCATAAGGAGAAGGTCACAGGAACTTTCATCCACAAAAACTTAACCGACTCCCAATAGCCAAGGAATCAAATCTTATTTATATGTATTTCTCTTTGTATAAAATTAAACTTAATCACAAATTCATATCTAAAATACAAAGCAAGAACAAATATAAAGAAAAAAAATACAAAATCAAAATGAAAATCAATTAAGAAATTTTTTTTAAAAAAAGGATCAAATTAGAAGCACAAATAAAAAACAAGAACAAGAAAAAAAATCACGTTAAAAAAAGGAAAAAGAAACATGCCTAGAAGGAATTGAACAGAAAAATAGAAGAAGAAAAAATGAAAGAAGAGTTGAAAAAAAGGAGAAGGAAATGAAAAATACATGAAAGAAAAAAGGAAGGAGGCGAAGAGAAAGAACGTACTAGGAGAAGAAGAAGAAATGAAAGAAGAGTTGAAAAAAAAGGAGAAGGAAATGAAAAATACAAGAAAGAAAAAAGGAAGAAGACGAAGAGAAAGAACGTACTAGGAGAATAAGAGAAGACTCACGGTTTTGGATGGGTTTAGGAAACCCTTATGTACACTTATTAAAGGATGCCTGGGTGATAGCATGCAATTATGCTATCTTATTTTCCTGTTATTTATGCTAGTTTTGTTATGATTTTGTGTGCTTTGATGTCCATTTGTGGTTAAAATTGCATAAACAGAGCTAAAGAGCAAAATCGGAGTGTTCTAGGGTAATATAGTCGTTTTGGAGCTATTTTGGGCCAATTTGGAGAGTCAATAAGAGAAGAGTTGAAGAATTTAGCATTTGGGGCCAAGAGGACGACGTTGCAATGCTTGAAATGGCGTTGCAATGCACATTTGTATAGAGCAAACTCGAGAGCTGGCGTTGCAATGCTGCCCTGTGGGGTTGCAATGCTAGAAATGTGCTGAAGTGAAGATCTCCGTACATTGCAACGCTACCTTTGCGCGCAACAAGAAATGATAGTGTTTTTGGACAGCGTTGCAATGCTGTCACAATAGAAGGTATTTATTCATCCTTTTCTCTTCGTCCAAAGAGGAGGCCATTTCGAGGGTTGAAGCCCTAATCTCAATTCCAGACTATACTTGAGGGTATTTGGGAGGATTTGTGAGCGTTTTGGAGCGGAATTGAAGACCTTGGAGCTCGGGTTCTAAATTGATCACCTCGGGAATGCGGGATTGTTCTTTGTTTGCACTTTCTTTCCTTTTCCTTTCATTTATAGTTATTTTAGTGGCTGTAATTAGGGGTTTCCTATTGTGTAATTCTTAAACCTGTTTAGTTAAATCCATAAATTCTATGGGTTGTTGTAATTTTTGGACCATTGCACGTAAGTTACTTTATTAATTAGTAATTGTGGCTTGATTAAGTGTTTTTGTTCATTTATGCATTGAGTTCTTAATGCCTTTAACAAAGCAAGGAATAAGGGTTAAATGATCGTTAGTTTAATTGAGCTCGACATAGTAGATTAAACTTAGAAAAACAATGCATGACAATTAAAGTCAGCCTAAGTGACATAGGAACAACGGAAATTAATTGAGGTTTAAAATGAAGGTTCATTAATGCCGAGTGAGGATTAATTAATGAGACGAACACGAGATTTAATTATTTACACCCGAGGTTTGGAGGAGACCGACAGGAAATTCCATAATTTTAGGCTTCTAGACTTATGAATCGAACATTTGGTTTTTCCTAATTGCTAGCTTAATTAAGTAAATTAAGGTCCAAGAATGCAATCAACACCCATAGAATTACCTATCGGTTTGTGTCTCCCATTTATTTTGCTTTCTAGAATTTAGAATTTATTTTCCTGTTTGCTCTTGCATTGTGTTATCTAAATAAAGTAAAGTGAAATTATTCGCAGTACTTAATCGAATTAAAAACCAATCCTAGTGGATACGATACTTAGTAGGAATACTGTTTTATTATTATTTCGATCATGTGCGCTTGCGTGTACACCGATCAATGGGAAAAGATGTTTCCCAAGCATTTAAATTAAAACCTTCAAACAAACACAGATTTTAAAAGCTCAAGCCTATTCCCTCCTCTAAAAATCCTCAACCAAACGACCCTTAAGTAAATAAAAGTTAAAAGGAAATAATTCCATTCTTACCTCTAAACTTATCATTGTATCAGTTTTAACTCTAGTCAAAGCGAGAATAGCTCAGCGATAATTGACATGTACCCTCGACCAAGAAGTCAGAGGTTCAAATCCCCTCACCTAAATGTTGTTAAACTAAAAAAAAAAAAATCAATTTTAACTCTAAACTTTTAATTTCATTATATTGGATCCTAGATTTAGACACTTGTTGCAGTTTCTATCTCGGTTCAATTTCTACCGATTCACCCACTAATTTTAATAAAAAAAATAATGTTAAAATCTCCATAAACTCACTAATTTCAATAATATCAAGTTTTGCTTAAATTTTAAGTGGTGCAAACTTTTGCGTATAGGTGTGATATAGACCGTAGATGTGAAACATCATGATCTAACGGTGGCCTATAAAGGAGAATCTTTGCCTTTCTATTTTTACCTTAAAGTTGTTTTAAATTTCTATTTTGTCATTCTCTTCGAATAGTTGTAACTATATAGGTCGAGGTATCTGTTGAGAGAATTTAATCCAATGAAAGTGGTTACATGACGAAGCGATGCATCCTTTCGTGTATGGGAGTGACCTAGACCGTAGGTATGCGAAAACATTAAAATAAAAAGCTGTATCTATATTACAATACCAAAACATTAACATATTATTCGGAAAAGTAATTACTAGCACAAATTTTCACTTCGTACTATATAGAAGAATTTTTATGATTATGAAAACATTAAAATAAAAATTGTTACATTATCTAATTTTTAAAAAATTATGGTAATGAAAACAAAAATACATATTATTTCTTTATTATATGCTATAAAAACCACTATTTTTTTCAATTTTTTAATTAAAACTACAAGATTTCATGTGCATTGCATGTGTTTCTCGATTAGTTTTAATAAAAAGCAATGTGAAAATCTCCGTAAACTCACTAATTTCAATAATATCAAGTTTTGCACAAATTTTAACTTGATTAAGTGCACAAATTAGTTATTGAATAACTTTGTCAAAACTCACAGGTGTTAACAACAATTTGCTCTAATGTCATTTTTCTTTGAAATCCTATCAATTTTGTACCACGTACATATACTTTATAATTCATTGAACACATATGATAATATTTTTTTTAATGATCTTTTGAATGAAAACTTATCATGGGAAAAATTGTAACAATTTTTTAAGTTTAAGGTTAAGATTGCAACACTTACTTAAGTTTGAGGTGCAATATGATGAAATTGAACCCTAGACTTAAATATATATTACAATTTTTACCCCGTATTCAATTTTCGCTAATTTCAACCTAAATTTTAACAAAAATTAAAGTAAAATCTCTCAAAACTCAAATTTCAATAAAAATCAAGTTTTGTACAAAATTAAGCCTAACAATTGAATACATCTTTTAAAACCTACACATTTCAACAAAAATCTAACTCCAGTGTCAATTTTCTTTAAAGGTTCATTAATTTCGCACTAGACATACATTTTATATTCTTTAAATTCATGTGAGAATATTTCCAATTGGCGATTTTTAAAATGATTGAAATTCTATTATATTAGAGGGTCAAAATTGCAACACTCTTCAAGTTTATGGTGAAGATTGCAACACTTACCAAAATTTAAGTTGCAATTTGATGAAATAAAAAGTTTATATATGGTGAAAATTGATATACTTTGCCAAATTCAAAGTTAAAATTGACATTTACACAAAATTTTACGGCTCTATTAAAATCATTTCTAGCTTTGAACCTAATTGTCACACCTCGAAAAAATTATTCAATGAGGTTGTCCTACATTCCGATGTATAGAAATTTAGATTGTCATCTCTTAAAAACAATAAAATAAAGAAAATCCTTTTTGAATAAAAAAATCACGGTTGGAAATTAATTTGATATTAAAATAGAAAGAAAAAAAAACCATTAATTAATGCGAATGTGCAATAAAAGAAGGAATTAGATTTACAAATCTGTCACATTCTAACTATATATCTTTTCCTTTTCAAAAAAACAAATATTAAATATGAACTCAATATATATATATATATTTCTGTTTTAGTCAGCTCGCATTTAATGCAACCAATTTTTTAAGCTTAAAAAAATGTTAGGAAGGACAATACTTAACTGCATACATATGGGAGAAAAATTCTACTACTACAATATAGAAAATTTTCTATACTATTCTAATTTATTACTTGTCACATCAATATTCTTTTGAAAATTATGTAGGGTCCACAAAAAATTATATAAGATCCACTAATATTAAAACATATTATGAACAAAGTAAATATGGTACTCCTGTAGTACTAGAAATTTTTCCTAAATACGGTGCACAGTTAGGAGAGAGAAAGCACAGTTATGAAAGAAAAAAGTGGAAAATATTTTCTCTCTTTGTTGTCAATAATTTAACGGTGGTGTGCAGCCAAATTTTTTCTTTTAGAAAATCTCTTGATTCTGTTGAGTGGTGTGTTGTTTCGATCTCTGTCAGTTTGATGCTGCTTATGGAACTATCTACAATTATGTATGTAAAAAAAAATTACAATAAAATTTTAAAAAATACTATAAGTTAAATTACAAGTTTAGTCTCAAACTTTTAAATTTGTGTTTAATAGATGGTTGATGTAAATGTGTGTCTAATCGGTTATTAAACTTTAAATTTAAATTTAATATGTATTTAATAGGTTATTGGACTTTGAATTTTGATTTAACGTGTCGTTGAACTTTAAAAAGGGTTTGATTGGTCTTTAAACTTTCAATTTTATGTCTAATAGATTTTTGGATAAAATACACTTTTGGTTTCTAGGATTTGAAATCAGTTTTTATTTGGTCTTTGAATTTTCAAAACTAACACTTTTGATCTTTGATATTTTAATTAATTAATTTCTATTTGGTCCATTGAGATTTTAAAAGTGACATGTTTGGTCCCTTAGGTTTGAATTTGATTTCTAATTGGTCCTTGAAGTTTGAAATTGATTTCTAATTGGTCCTTGAAGTTTGAAATTGATTTCTAATTGTCCCTGAAGTTTGAAATTGGTTTCTAATGAGTCCCCGAGTATAAAAAATAATGTATATATAAAAAAATTCAACTCATTTAGAAAATACATATTTTCAAAGTTTAGTTTTCATATGTTAATTGCATGTTTTATCAAAAAAAATATTAATTGCACATCATCATTATGTTATATCAACTACTGTCAACTATCTACTAGGACTATTTAGAAACCAATTTCAAACTTCTTGAACCCTCGGAAGAACCCAAAGATCCCCCAATAGTTCAGTTGAAAATAATGGAATTTCATACGGTTCACCTAAAATGTTGTCAAAACTTTTGAATCCCTCCCTCTCAAAAGTTGTTGAATTTTTTTTTTTAAAACTTTTATTGTAGATAAGATATAAAAGGATTAAAAATCATTTAAAAAATTTGTCATTTACACCATGTTTTATAAAAGTCAAATCTAAAAGCTACTTTTAACAACTTTTGCAAATCAGCGTGATTCAAAAAGTAATTTTATATAAATTATCAAACAATCACTTTTATGGCATTTGAAAGCAACTTCAAACTTAGCCTAAATCTGAAATAGAAATATAATATTTTTTTGATTGAGTGGAATCTAATATTGAATTGGAGTATGGTACTTATGGTGGAAATATCATAACAGTCAGAAGTGCTCCCATTGTCATTGTTTTTTTTTTCTCTTTTTTCTTGTGGTGTTGTGTTGTCTACATTGACTGGCGGGTCCAGAACTTTATGCCAAAGGATTATATAGAAATAATTTTAAATACATTGATATATTGATATGTATTGATATCAATTTGTATATTTTGATATTAAATTGGCTAAATTATAAATTTGGTCCTTAAATTTTTAAGATTGTGTTTAATAAGTGTCTCTGGCTTTCAAAAGTTTCTACTAAGTCACTAAACTTTTAATTTTTTGCCATAACATGTCTCTGAATTTTCAATTTTGTATCTAATAGATCCTTGAACTTTTTAAAAAAAAAAATCTATTAGATTACAAAACATAAAATTGAAAACTCAAGAACTTATTAGATGCAAAATTGAAAGTTTGAAGACGAATTGTATACTTTTTTTAATTTAAAAGTCTGTTAGAATATATCAAACTTATAAATATATATTAAAAACTTAAAATAACAATTAGATTTTTTTTTTCTATTTCATAAGAATTATAAATTCTTTTTATGTAATTCATTTTAAACAATAATTTACTAAAATTTATAATTCTTTTTATGTAATTCATTTTAAACAATAATTTACTAAAATTCAAACATATTTTTAATGCTCCTTTTTTTTTCCTTTTTGAAGAGTTTAATGTTGTATCTTTATTTGAGTTCAGAAAAATGAAATTGAAAAAAGAATTATAATATCATATATTTGTTATTAGGAATAAATTTAAATTATTACCTTAAAAAATTTAATTATTTTAAAAGTATAAAAAAAATATTACTTTTGCCAAAAGAACAAAAAAAAATAGAAAGAAAAAACGAAAAATGAGCAAAAAAAATGGAAAAAAGAAAGAAAAATGCAAAACAAGGAGAAAAACAGAAGAAAAATGGGAAGAAAACATGTGCAGTGATGTTTGAACCAAGAATCTAGAGTAATTTGGGGGCTTAGTCCATCAGGCTACAGTAACAATATGAAAATGATGTGTGATGTTTAATACTAATTCATACTACTTAAAAGTTAGAGCTTCGAGCCCAACATACCTCCGCCCCCGTCTACATCTATTGGTCAGCTTGATAGAGGCCACAGGGGTCATAAATGGATGGCATGTCTATTTCATATGGAGTACTATAAAATTAAGAAAAACAAAGTTGATTAGGTCAGCTGCCTCCATTTTAAAATTTTCATTTTTTACAAGTGAAAAAAAAAAGAGACTATATATACCTTTAAACTTTGGGACTTAAATCAATTAATACTCCAAACTAATAGTTATATCAATTAAAATTCTAAACTTTAATCCTCCGTCAAAATTTCATTATTTTAAAATCATTAATCAACAATTCTCATGTGTATAAGTTTTCTTTAAATGTAGCGATTAACTTATTATCAGAGGAAAGGGCTAGAATCAACCAACACGAGCATAGCTCAACTGATATGAAATATGTACTTATGACCATGAGGTCATGAGTTCAAATTCCTTTACTATCAATGTTGTTGAACTCAAACATATATATATTAAAATCAAAGTGATAAGGACAGTTTTCATTAATATGAGTGATTTGCATCTATTCATAACTATTTTCACTCGATTTATTTTATTCTTAAATAAATTAATTCATTTATGAAAGTTTAGAATTATATGTGATGCAAATTATTAGTTTAATTAGGTTTTAATTGATTCCACCTAGCAAGTTGAGCGGGGTATAAAATGATTTTTTTTTCTCTTTTTTAATTGAGTATTCAAATTTAATTTTTAATTTTAATTTTATAAAAGTTAAATCCTTGTATAATTTTTTTTTTTGTTTCTTTATTTAAATTTTTAGTTACTTACATTTTTTGGTTAGACAAACCGATAATTGTGAACATATACTAGTTGAGCCAACTAGTTAACTAGTTAACTGGTTCAAAATCCTCTCACCTCCACATGTTAAACTCAAAAAAATAATTTAAAAAATTGTGAATGCTAGTTCTTTTGGATATGTTAGATGTTTCTAGATAGATTTGACATGTGTTTGGCATGACTTTTGAAAAAAAAAATTAATGTAGACCAATATGTTTTATGAAAGTTGAAACATTAAAATTGGAAAGTTGAAAGGTTTAATTTGGGAAAGTCTAAAATTTGTGTTTAATAGGCTTTTAAATTTTAAAAGTGTTTAATAAATTCTTGAAAATTCTAAATTTGTGTTTTTAAATTTTAAAAATTGTCTAAATTCTTGAACTTTCAATTAAGTATATATTTGATAGGTTTCAAGATTTTAAAAAGTTTTGTTTTTTCTTCGTTTTAAATGTCCCAAGCTTTTTAATTCCTCATCTCAAACCTGAAAGTCATGCCTTCACATTAGAACACTGCTAAGTTCCAAAATTGTCTTCGAATCATGTATTTGTGGAATTTTTTTAAAAAAATCGAAAATAGAGAATACTATTCTTCTCCATGTCATTTTAGAAATCCTACACAAACAATTTTTTTTTTAAATGATTCTCATGATCATCAGTATTAGAGCATGTTTGGGGGTAGTTTTAGAAATAGTGAATTTAGCGAAATTGATTTGTTTATACGTAGTTTATTAAAAGTGATTTTTATATAATCATTTTATAGTTTGATTCTACGAGTGTGTTTGGATTGACTTTTCAAGTATTTAATTTATTAAAAAAGTCATCTTCATAAGATTTGTAGTGTTTGACAACCACTCAAAATGACTTTTTAAAAAATAAGTTTAAGAAATAAGTTAATTTGAGTGAAACCCTTGAATTCAAAGTCTAGAAAAAGTGTTTTTAAGTGTTTAATTGGGAATTTCTTTTAAATTTTCATGATATATGAAAATGACCAAAATACTCTCACGCTACCTTCACTTCCCCATGGTTGTCTGCCCCACCACCAGCAACCACCAGCAACTACCAAATTCTACAGTTGTTCACTGCCACCTTACTGCTAGCGATTGCCGTGCCAACCACCATCAATGACCACTGGATTCTGCCACAGTCTATGCCACCTCACTACCGGCAACTGCCGCCACCTACCACCAGCATTTGTCGGATTCCACCACCATCCACTGCTGACTACTAGCAACCACTAGATTCCGTCGCTGTCCATCGCATCTCACCACCATATTCTACCACTGTCCACATCCACCTCATCATTAATGACCATCTCCGCCTGCCGGCGACGACCACTGGATTTTGCAGCCATCCACCAACCTCACCGCTGGCAACAACTACCGCCACCTCACCATTGGTGACCACTCTGTCGACCACCGCGGGTGATCATAGTGTTTTAAATACAATTTTGAAGTTATTAGTTCATAGTGTTTAATAGTCATCCTATATAGTAATTTTACATTTGCAGAAGCATTTTGAGTGTTGAGCCAACTAAACAAACTTGTGTATAAAAATACATTTGAGAAAATTTAACCAAACATATGAGTGTTTTAATTTTAAATTATTTTTATAAAAAAAAATGTTTAAAAGAAAGTGCATTTTTTAAAAAAACTTTTTTTCACAGGCAATCCAAAATAGGTGTTCTACACTTTTTAAAAGTGATTTTCATACCATCAAAAGTAATTTGCATAACTAAAAACATATTATAGGAAAGAAATAAAATTTTAAGAGGGAAAAAATAGGGAGAGCAGAGAAAAAAAATGTTACAAACAGGGAGAGACAAAAAAAAAACTAAAATTAATAGATGGAGCACTAATTCAATTAGGAAAGAAACAAAGTTAGTGAAATATAATAAATTTTTGGGAAAATGAAAAAAAAAATTGGGGAGAAAATCTTTAAAGAGAAAAAAAAAGAAATAAAGCATGGGAAACAAAATTTTGAGAGACAAAAGGTTAGAGAAAGAGGTAAACAATTAGAAAGTAAAAAGCTAAAAGAAACAAAAATTGTAGAGAGAGGAAAATATAGATATAAAAAAGTTAGAAAGTTAAAAAATATTGGAGAGAGAAAAAAAAGAGAAAGATAGGATAAAATTTTTGGAGAGAATAAAGTTAGAGATAGACAATTTAAAAATTTTAGAGAGAGAAAAATTAGAGAAAATAGAAAAAGTTAGAGATAAAAAAAAGAGAGGGACAAAAATTTTAAAATGAAAAAAATCAATTTTTTTCAAAATTAAATAAAGTGAAATAGAAGGAGATTTTTAAAATTTTCAATAATAGTCATTTTAAAAACAAAATCATTCTAAATCAGTTGGGAATCACTTCCTAAGTGATTGATAAAGAATTCCTTGAAGTGATTTTAGATTCTTCAAAAATCACTTACTCACCATTGTCAAACACCACCATTTAAAAAGAGGAGTGATTTTAGACACGACAAAAGTGATTTTTGACAATTTCAAAATTACTATCAAACATGTCTTTAATAACTTACGGAGTCGGGAGAAAGGATGAAGGAAGAAGATTGGAGAATGGATTGCAAAAACCACCCAATTATAACAATTATACCTCTAAATTTTTCAGGTGTAAAAATTAAACTCTTAAACTTTCAAAAACGTGTAAAAATTGGACCCCTAAACTTTCAAGTGCTAAACCCTCTGGCTCTAACTATGATAAATATATAAATTAAACCCTCAAACTATGATAACGTAAAAATTAGATCCATTTTACTCAATTTCTATCTCATATTTCCTCTTTTTCTCTATTTTCTCTCTCTCTCTTCATTCCACTCTCTATGCTATCTTTTTTTTTTTTTTTGAGTCTCTACTTTCTACCTCTTCCTCTTTGGGTCATTCCCCTCCCTTCGATCACCCACTCTCTCTCTTCTCTCTTTCTCTTTTCATTCCACTCTCTGGTTAATTTCTATATAGTTTTAAAATTTTCAATTCAAAATTAAAAGGAAAAATAAAATCAAAATATCTTACCAAAGATTTTAAACCCACAAAAATATATCTAAAAATAAGTTCCTACTCTCGAGTTGCCATTTTTGATCTCCTTCATGAAAAAATAGGTAATATCATAAATATTATATCCTTTGCGTAAATTAAACATTTCTTTGATTTCCCTTTATTTAGGGCCCATTTGATAACGTTTTATTTTTTATTTCCTATTTCTGTTTTTGATTTTTAAAAAACAAATTTGTTTAGTAACTCTTTCCGTTTTTTGTTCCTATTTTTTGAGAAATGTTTCTTAAAATTGATTAAAATTTGAGAAACTTCAAGAGAGAGTTTCTCAAATTCTATTTCTCTTGCATACTTCTTAAGAGAGTGTTTTTGTTGGGCTAACTTTGTGAATCTCTCTGACACACAACCCCAATCTCTCTTTCTCTTTTTGCCCGGGCTTCTTTTTTGTTTATGCATTTTTTTTTTTAATTTTTCTTTTAAAATTAGGTATTGTTTTGTTTAAAATAATACTTTTTCATATTAAAAAATAATTCTCTAATTAATATGACTTTAATTACCATTTCTATTCTAAATTTTAGTTGATATGGTCAAAAAAATATTTAAAAAAATGAAAAAATTATAAAAATAATTTAAATTAATAAATAAGCATTTTACTTTTTAAATAAGTTTAAAATTCTTTTTATAAAATATTATGTTTACATTTTTTTAATGAAAAATTATGTCCACATTAATGATATTTTGTTATATATATATATATATATATAATTTTTTACAACATAATAAAAATGTCGATTTACCTATTATTTCAACAGAAATATCGATGTATTGACAAAAATTTAATATTTTGGGTATTATTATTGGTTAACGAGAAATACATACATTTTTTTATATTATTATTTTCATTTTTGCTTTGGAACTTGAATTTTATTACATATTATAAACTTGTTATAATATATTATATTTGTTTTAATGTGTATTATATATCTTTTTTTAATACTATATACCTAATATATTTTATTTTAAATAAAAAAAATGAGAAATATTTTTCAAACACATTAAAAGTTTAAAACAAAATATAGTAGGTATATAGTATTATATATATGTTACTGTTTTTTTTTTAAGAAACAAGAAATAGAAATGATTACTAAACGTATTTCTATTTCTAATTCTTAAAAAAATAGAAACGAGAAATAGAAATATTATCCAACGGGCTTAACGTTCAAGAAATTGTCTCAAAAGTTGCAGAAAATCAAAGTTTCCTTTTCAAAAAAAAAAAAATCAAATCCAAGAAAGCTGGAGACCTTTTAGGCCTTTTGGTTCGATTTTGGTTTTCTTTTTGTTTCCTGAGAAAATTAAAAACAAAAAAGGGGCAAGAATCAGAGCCGAGTTGATTTTCCATGGATTTCGATCAGTTTCAGTCGCTGATTTCTCTCTCCGCCAACTTGGGTCGCCGGACGGAATTTCGAATTTCCGGTCAGTGCTTTTAGATTCCGGTGCTCTAGCTCTCACTTTCCTGCTCATGTTCATGTTTCCTGGAAAATCAAGGTTCTTCCTGTTTCACATCACTGGGTTTCTTTTTTCTGTTTGCTATTTTGGTTTTTACATTCCCTTTCTTTGTTGATGTTGTCGCAACGTCATCGCGATGCGGAGCTGCCGACATCCTAACTAGATGTCTCTTTCGAGATAAAAGGTTTGGAGTCGCCGCCAATCATCATAGGGTGTAATTGGTCACCCATTTTAGAAGAAAAAGGTAGTCTATGAAATCAGAAATTAGACCCGGGAGTTGATTGAGTGTAGGGAAGGTGTTAGCACCCCTACAACACCCGTTTTAGAAAAACGGTTACCACATTTTATTTCAAAATTATCCTTTTATTTATTAGTCTAAAGAAAATATTTTTATACTTTATTTTGAATGTCCCAAAATTTATTAATTCACATTTTAAAAATAAACACATGAACTAATAACTATGAGTAGCTCAAGGCCAACAGAAAGACTTGGAATTTATTTTGATATTTCAAAACAAATTCCTTATTTTATAAAAATAAATAAATTATTTATGAAAAGAATTTTAAAAATGGAGGGTTCTTATTTCATAAATCAATTTTTAAAAGGAAGCAACTTATTTTATTTCAAATTTCATTACCAAAATTTTTTTTTTTTTTAAATGGAGGGTTCTTATTTCAAAAATCCAATTTTAAAAGGGGACAATTTGTTTTATTTCAAACTTTTGTTGCCAAAATGCAATTTTGAGAAATTGGAAGGTTCTTATTTCATAAATCAAATTTTAAAAGGGCAAATTTGTTTTATTTCAAACTTTTGTTGCCAAAATGCAATTTTGAGAAATTGGAAGGTTCTTATTTCAGAAATCCAATTTTAAAAGGGCAAATTTGTTTTATTTCAAACTTTTGTTGCCAAAATGCAATTTTGAGAAATTGGAATGTTCTTATTTCAGAGATCCAATTTTAAAATGGCAAACTTGTTTTATTTCAAACTTTGGTTGCCAAAATGCAATTTTGAGAAATTGGAAGGTTCTTATTTCAGAAATCCAATTTTAAAATTGGCAAACTTGTTTTATTTCAAACTTTGGTTGCCAAAATGCAATTTTGAGAAAGTTTCAATGAGATTAAATAAAATATGACTAATTGGGCAGTTTCCAGGTAGAGGTGTTCCCTTTGATCAGCTTAAATACCTCGGTCTGGACGGAACGTTGAGTCTCGCATAATCAAATTTTATTCCAAATTCATTAATTAGTTATAACTTGAGAGCTCATTTAGAAAATCTAAGTTAGAACCAAATTAAAACTTCATTTTAGTTCGAATCAAATTAGAAATAAATCAATTGCAACTAAACTGAAATTGTATTTAGAAAATTCCAAATCAAATCAAATTCAAATGAAATAATCAAATAGCAAAAATTTAAGCAATTTAAGCAATTTAACGAATTAAACAATTTGCAATTTAATTTAAATCAAAACAAGCAAATAGCAAAATTCAAGCAATTTGCAAATTAAGAAAATTAAGCAATCAAATAACGAAAATGAACCATTCAAAATTTAATTGAAATTTAAATTACAACTAAGGATAATTGACATTTAAACAACAATTAAGACTAAAATGAATTTAGACAACCATTCATGACTATTTGACATTAAACCAACATGTTATGGAAAAGTTAAACATACAGTTGATGGGTCAATTAACAATCCAATTGTTTTTTTTTTTAGTACAATAGGGGTTGGGGGATTCGAACCACAGACCTCGTGGTCGTTAACACATTCAATATGCCAGTTGAGCTATGCTCTCTTTGGCAACATTCCAATTGTTAATTAAACAACAATTCAAGTTAATTACAATTTAAACAACAATTAAAATTTAAACATGGCCAAATCAACATGTCAAATTAATTTATTTCATGTTTATTTGCAAATTAAACAACCTGCTATTAGTCAAATTATAATTAAACCACATGTTATTGGAGAATTGAAATTAAACTACATGTTATTGGTCAATTTGAAAATCAAACAACATGTTATAGACCAATTTGCAAATTAAGAAACATGTTATGGACCAATTTATTATTTAAGCACACATGCTAGGGTCAATTTGAAATTAAACTACAAATCATAGGTCAATTGAAAATTGAACCAACAAGCCATGGGTCAAATTTCAAACATCTCATGGGTCAAATTGAGAAATAAACAACATGAATTAGATTAGAGATTAAACAATCATGGATTGAATTAGAAATTGAAGACCATGTTTATGGGCAGATCAGTAATTAACACAAAATGGCCAGATTGAAAATTAGACACAAATTAAGGACAAAATGGGAATTTACCACAAGAAACTAAGGGTTTAAATAGAAGTTAAAGAGAGAACATTTCTCTCACTTCACCTCCATACCTCACCTTACGGAAGAAGAAGAGATCATATTTGGTCGGGTTGCAAAGTCGATTTTTCGGTCGCAGATTGGACCACGTTTAACTTGCTACTGGCAGATTTTCCGGTTGCAGGAGTTGCGAAGTCGGAATTGACGCCGGATCTAGACGCAAAAGTGGTTGGGCTTGATTCTGTTTTGGTCCAAAAGCTTGAGTGTTATACGCCGAGGGTCTCGAGTTGGAGCTGCTACGTACTTTGAGTCAGATGCCGCGACGCCGCTGTGGGTAGTTCACGTCACTGGAGGTCGCTGGTGCAAGCTGAATACGCTGCCGGAATGGATAATCTCTGGAATTTGTGGATATGGATAATCTTTCCTCTTTTCTCCTCTTCTTCTTCTTTTCTCTTTGATTTCTTCAATTCCCTCACCTCCCCCTCTAATCAATCCCTTTTGCTCTCTAAGCAAATCTTCTTTTTGAGGAAGAACGTGGAAGTGAAGCTACCTATTCTTGTGGGGAGAAGAAGACTAAGTTTACGAGTTGAAAAAAAAACGTGATAGCTAAACATAAAATTAAAAAAAATAATAATAATAAAA
Source organism: Trichosanthes truncata (assembly GCA_033996785.1). Classification (NCBI taxonomy): domain Eukaryota; kingdom Viridiplantae; phylum Streptophyta; class Magnoliopsida; order Cucurbitales; family Cucurbitaceae; genus Trichosanthes; species Trichosanthes truncata. The sequence goes on along the minus strand of JAWPNB010000004.1, from coordinate 34,811,695 downwards.
ACAAAAATAAATAAATAAATAAACAAAAATCAAATCAAATCAAAACAAATAAAATCAAAATACAATCTAATCTAATCTAATCTAATCTAAAATGATAAAAATAAAATAAAACACAAAAGCTTTAAATAAAGCTTAAATATATATATAAACAAAGTAAACACAAACCAAAAATCAAATTATAAAAATTATCGGACCAAATATGGTATGAAAAATGATACAATGGAAAAAGGAGAGAGAGTGCGCGATTGAAGGAAGGAGCATTAATGACTAAAGGAAGAGAGAGGTAAAAAGTAGAGGACAAATTATTCAATGAGGCCATTATAACGTGGTTAATTTTTATATTTGAAAGTTTAGGAGTCTAATTTTTACACTTTTGAAAGTTTGAGAGTTTAATTTTTACACGTTGAAAGTTTAGGAGTGCAATTAATGTTACAATCACATACTTCAGGAGTGGTTTTTGCATTTTGCCCCAATGAGTTTTAGAGGATTTGGTGAATCAAATTTGATTCAAATTTGAAAATTTAAAAACATTCTTTGAATTCGAATTTCATTATATTTGATTCAAATTCTCAACTTAGCCAAAATCAAATATTAATTTGCAAAACTTCCCGTTTGATAACCATTTGATTTTTTGTTTTTGAAAATTAAGCCTATAAATACTACTCCAATCCATGAATTTACTTGTTTTGTTATCTACCTTTTACCTATGTTTTCAAAAACCAAGCCATGTTTTGAAAACTAAAAAAAGTAGTTTTCAAAAACTTATTTTTGTTTTTAGAATTTGGCTAAGAATTCAAATGCTTCCTTAAGGGAGATGAAAACCATGGTAGAGAAATTGAGAGAAAATAAGCTTAATTTTCAAAAACCAAAAACCAAAAACCAAAAATCAAAAACCAAAAACCAAAAACCAAAAACCAAATGGTTATCAAACGGGACCTTAAAACTCGAATTTCAAATTCTCGGTTTTTTCCTTTGATAGAAATTATCGCCTTTTGAAACCTATAAAAAGTAAAAACTGACATGTTAATATAGATATCTATATATATATGATTGATTAATTTTCTTTTTTAAATGACTAGACTAGACATACATAAAATTTCTAATAGAATCACATGTTAATATATATATAGATTGAATGGCTGTGATTTTATATTGTCAAACTGTAACTATTGGTTCTGTAAACCTCTTATTTTGACAATATTTGATGTTAGGGAGCTATTTATAATGTATAGAATATATCCTACCCGCCCCACTAAATATTTACCAAAGAGTACTCAGTTTTTATAATTTTACAAATATAGTGAGAAAAATGACTGAATTGACACACGTTTTACCATAGAATAACTTCATTTGGGAGGAATATTGTAAAATAAAAAATATATTTTTTGAGTTCATAAAATAAAATATTTAATAGATGTATCAAATCTTAGACAAAATAGAAGAAAATATAGGTTTGAGAAAAGAGATATCGTAGTTGTAGAAAAAGATTTGAGATTCAGAAGGATGTGGAGAATGAGACTAAGCAACTACTATGCAAGGGAAAAAAAAAATTGGAGCAACAAACGAAATTTCTTCGCCAATTCAAGGCTAAGTGGATAAGACATCAATTACTATCTTAGAGGTGGATGGTTCAATCTTCCACCTTGCCATTGTTGAACTAAAAAAAATAAAATAAAAAGATTTCTTCCATTGTTTTTGAATATTTAGTAGGTTGTGGCTTTCTTGTCTTTTATTATTATCATTTTTTGTACCATTTGATTTCTTTTTTTTTAAAGTTGTTTTTTTTTGTATTATTTTTCTTTTAATTTTTTTTTTCTGTGAGTTCAATAACATTTTGGAGTGAGAATTTGAATTACTAACCTTTTGGTTGATGATATATGTCTTAAACAATTAAGCTCTCTACTATGCTTTTTTATGTTATTCGAAGCTTATCACACATTCTATATATATATATTCTCTTAAAAGAAAATTAAAAAATATATATATATATATATATATATATATATATATATATATATATATATATATATATATATATATATATATCTTTTGCTTTCTTAACTTTTTCTCAAATAAATTTGGTGTTAAAAGATTTGGTTGGGTGTGATCATAGTTAGTAACCAAATTAGGAGTTTTTCTTGGATAGATTTCTAGTCTTAATGTGTCAAGATTTTTAAAATATTTATATTGTAAATTGTAAGTTTTTTTTATGTGTTAAAGATTATTTGAAATTTGTTTAATTGATTATGGGTAATTAAAGTGATATATATGTATAGTCTATGTTTAAGAATAAACTAAAAATGCAGATGGAATATGAAATAATTATAGATTTGATGGAGCTAAAGTGAGCTTAGCTCAGCAGTAATTGACTTGTACTTTTGACCAAAAAGTTAGAGATTCAAATATAATCAACTTTTGTTAAAAAAAAAAAAAAACATAAAACAGTATAGCATATCAAATTTCCATATACTTTCTAAATAATAACATTTCATTTGTATACTCTATGACAATATTATTTCATTTGCACAAGTAATCTATTTACACATTTCAACTATATAAATAATTCATATGCCGTAAAAATAAATAACCATCCATATAATCTATAAACAAAATTTGTATAAATAATCTATTGACTTATAACAACAACATTTAATTTCAATGGTATAAATAATATATTTCTTCTCTAAAGAAGAATATTTCAATTATTTAAATTATATAAACAAGATTTGTATAAATAATCTATTTACTTATAAACAACAACATTTAATTTCAATCGTATAAATAATCGATTTCTTCTCTTGACAAATTCATGGTAGAAGATAGGAATTAAGAACAACAAGAAGTAAAAAAAAAAAAAAAGCTATTAACTCAAAAAAGAAGAAAAAAAGGCATGGTGCAAGATAGGAAAATTGACTAAGAAATCTTTTAAGAAAAACATGATGAAGGAAATAAAATAAAATAACAACTCAAATCTATTAATCTCATATTTTAATTTAAATAAATAATTATAATTTTTTTTAAAGAAATAGATAAGAAATTACTAAATTGAGCATATCTCAAATAGTTGAGATATATATACCCTCAACCAAGAGGTTAGTTGTTTAAATCCTTTCACTCCTGGTGGAACTAAAAAACAAGAATCAAAAATAAAACTAAATATGATGAAAATCAAAACAAAAGTATTTTAGTTTAAATAAATAACAAGAAAGATTTTGTTTTTTTTTTAAACAAACAGATCAAGAAAAATTCAAGCTGAATAGGATGAAAAAGAGATCAAAGGCAATTATGGAAAAAAAATCAAAATAGTTAAAGCAACAAAATAGTATTGTAAATATTTATTTATTTATTTTATTTCCTTGTTATGTTTATTGTCCTCCTCATCAAATGGTTAATAGAATCGGGCCTCTTTCCTAATCTTGCAAAGAGGCCAAATTTCAAAATCCATTATGTTGTAGTAAACCCCAAAAGAAGCCCATTATGGAATATATACAAAAGGGGAGGGAGAAGATTAAAGAATGCAATATATGTACATAGGGAAACATTAAACATACTTACCAGCCTAAGCATAGTTGTACTTAAAAAAAAAAAAAAATTAAGCCTAGTTTAACTGGTTAAGGCACATACATTCAACCAAGAGAGATTAGAGGTTCGAATCCTCCCACCTCATATGTTGAGTTCAAAAAAAAAAAAAAAGAAAAGAAAAAGTAACATACAGTATGTATAGTTCATTTTAAATGTTTTTTATTCAACATTTGTCTTGCATTTTTAGTTTTGTTAGTTATGTTATGACCTTTTTATTCAAAACATAGGTTATGATTTGTATTTTTTCTCATAATCTTCTCCATATATATCATTGTCATCATGAATTTATGTATTATATTCATTTTCATATGCTGATTAGTCTTATTATACAGTGTTAACTACATAAAACTCACTTCTTAGGTATATAATATTTTTATTTTAAATGATTTAATTTTTAATTATATATATATATATATATATATATATATATATATATATATATATATATATATATATATATATATATATATATATATTATTAACGTCGATAGATATATGGAGCATGCTTTAAAAATAGACCATGCTAAATATATACTATATTCTACAATCTACACATAAATGTATACATAAAAATATAGTATATATACATCAGTATATAATCATGCTATATATTTGACTTGTCATGAAAATCCCATTTATTCTCTACGTCAAATATTATATTAACGTAGGGATATAATATATATATCATGTGTATGGGTTATAATCATACTATATATTGGGACTATCGTGATAATCTAATTTATGTTATGAGACATATATTATATTAACGTAGGTATATAATACTTTTATACTGTGTATAGGTTATGTTCTTGTTAACATACTGACGCCAGAACCCACTGATGTCAGCAACCCAAAAAAGTCGTGAATCCCCCCCCCCCCCCAAACAAGGCCAACCTTCTTACGGCTGCAATTAAATAACGCCGATAACCCTCTGATTTTAAAAAAGATTTTTAAAAAAAAATGTACACCCACTGTTTTTGACATACCTTTTATCATTGTCAATATGACGAGAACCCACAAGTGCATGCCATTGATACTACCAAACCTCCTCTCGCCGCTGTTTTTTTCGCCGCCGTTGAAGTCTACCCATTCACAAGCGCCGTCGAACTCTCCCCATTCAAAACCTCTGTCAATAACCCCTTGTTGTCGTTGGTTGAAATCCCTCTCTAATTTTTGGGGTTATCAAAAAGTTCAGCCATAAAGAGGATTTTGAAATCATAATCCCTAAATTTTAGGAATATAATCGTGGGTATTATTATTTGGAGGGATGATAAAGAACTTGTTGAAGGTCCTATCAAGATTAAATTTATAAAAATCGGACCTCTAAGTATTTTGCATAATAGTGGTCAGGGTTATCCATATGGATTGGAGTTCTTAGATTTAATTAAGTACCACATAGTTAATTATGTCTAATTTTATTTAGAGAAAACTAACTTTGATTTGATTCTTTTGACAAAAACATAAAACCTAAACTATTATGTACAAAGTTGGAGTCCAATTTTAGAGAGACATTGTTAATTGCAATTAATGAAGCACAACTATGAAATTGACTAAAGAATTATGAAACATGCAACAGTCCTAAGCCAAGAATTACTAAAATATTCAATTGACTTTCTCGAGCCCAATTGAACTCATGCAAGAAGTAAATCAACCTCTCGGTCTATTTCTACAACTAGACATGATATTATGAAATTCTCTTAATAACTTTTAGTATTAACCTATTCATTCTCATGCAATAGATTAATCTTAGTTATGCATCTAAGGGCCCGTTTGGATTGCAAATATAAAATATCTCGGAGTTAAAAATCTAGGAGTTAAAAACCCAAGTAATTATTATCCATGGATAAAAATAACCCATGTATGTGCTTGGATATAGATGATAATTAATATTTGGGAGTTTAATTATTACTTTTCTCTCTCTTCTCTCTTCTCTCTTCTCCATTTTCCAAGGAAAAAAGTCCCAAGTAAAAAAAACTCATCTCCTACATGGATAATAAAATCTCATGGTTCATGAGTTATTTTTATCCATGGGTAATAATTACTTGGGTTTTAAAAAGTAAAGATCAATGAAACAAACATTGTTTGTTATACCATTGCCAAAACCCATCTCAAAACCAGTGAAACAAGCGAGGCCTAAGTTCTTAGTTAAATTTACTTTCTCAAGCTAAATTTAACTTAACATACAAAGCTATGGTCAGGAGCTTAGAAGATTAATTCAAGATGCATAAAAGACGCTACAAATACATTCAATAAGTCAAACATAGTTTTATAACAATAATGCAATCAACTAAGAGTCTATAATACTCGAATACATTCAAATACAGTCCACTAAATCCAAAAATTAAAGACACAAAGTAAAGAGAATAGAGAAAAATTGGACGATGCGTGCCAACACTTCCCGACGTGATGTCCTACGATCCCAAGCCTTGAGTCTCCTCCTTAGCTCTCCAATATGCTCTCTAGACCTCCAAACAATGCTTCTATTGAAAATAGGGTTTATGTCTCTCCAAAACGGCTTCATTTGCTTGAATGAATAATTTCCCTTTTATAGAATCGAGACAGCGTTGCAACGATGGGGGCTGCGCCAGCGTTGCAAAGTTCTCCCTTGGAATTTTATAAAAAAGGAAAAAATAAATTTGGCTGGCGTTGCAACGCTGTAAGTAGTGTTGCAACGCTATGTCTACTGGTCTCCAAAGCTGAAAGGTTGCTGAAGTGGCGTTGCAACGCTTCAAATGGCGGTGCAACGCTATACTCTCGGGTTCACAAGCTTGTTTCATTCTCTTCAACACTTGGATCTTCAATTATAGCTCCAATTTGCTCCAAATTCAACCAAATACTTCTCAAAACTCCGATTTTGCTCCAATTGCTCGGTTTCTATAAATTATACATAAAAATACATGAAAGTACACACAATTATAGCAAAACTAGCATAAAACTAAGCTTAGAAATAACCCACTTATGCATGCTATCAATGGAAGAATACCAACGGTTATGGTAAAAATCTAAATTTTTTTATTTATTATAATTAGAAATAATACATAGGGGTATATGAGTAATATGACCCTATATTTGACTTCTATTTGGCTTAAAAATTGACAAAGCTGATATTAATAAGATAATGTATCATTTATGTAAAGTAGTGTCTCAAATGGGCTATCCATGTAGTTAACCCTAAAATCAAACAGCCTTTGTGAGCGTGCAAAAACGAAATAGAAGGAAAGTATAGTTTCTGAAATTTTATATCATTTTCAGAAGCATTTTTTTTAAATTGGAAACAAGAACTTAGATGAATTACTAACATCTCATTTGATAACCATTTGATTTTGATTTTTGAAAATTATGCTTGTTTTCTCATCAATTATCTATTATGAGTTTCATCTTTTCTTAACAAAACATTTGAACTCTTAGCCAAATTCCAAAAACAACAACAAATTTTTGAAAACTACTTTTTTTAGTTTTCAAATTTTAGCTTGGTTTTTGAAAACGTATGTAAAAAGTGATAATAAAACAAGAAAATCCATAGATGGAAGTAGTATTTATAGACTTAATTTTGCAAAAATAAAAAATTAAATGGTTATGAAACGAAACCTGAATAAGTCTGTTTCTTAAAAATTAAAAACGAAAAATAAGAAACGTGAAACAAGATGTTTCCGAATAGACTTTTAGGGCATGTTTGGGAGTGATTTTGGAATGCCCAAAATCACTTTTAACATTCCCAAAATCAATTCTCCTTCAAAAATTTGATGTTTGGCAATGATAAGAAAGTGATTTTGGAAACATCCAAAATCACTTTAAGTGATTCCCGGTCAATCACTTGGGAGGTGATTCCCAAGTGATTTTGTCTTCAAAATGACTATTATTTAATATTTTTAAAAAATATTACTTTTTGTGATTGTTAAAAATCGCCATCCTTTATAAAAATTCATTAATTTCCATCAACAAACATGTTTTCTCAAACCGTCACCATTGAGGTCATCCATCATTATTTAAAAAATGACATTTCTCTCTCTTTAAAGTTTTTATAATGTCTATCTCTTACTTTATTTTCTTTTTAAAATTTTTATTCATTTTTGTCACTTTTTCTCTCCAATGGTTTTAACTCTCTTGAACTTTTTTTATCTCTAAATTTTTTTGTTCCCCTTTCTATAATTTTTGTATCTCTTTAACTTTTTTCTCTCTAATTTTTTACCTATTGCTCTAACTTTTTTCTCTTGAACTTTTTGTCCCTGACTTTGAACTTTTTTATTTTCATTAAAGTTTTTCTCCCTAAAATTTTTATCATTGTCTCCAAATTTTTTGTATATCTCTCTAAATTTATTTCTCTATCATCGAATTTTTCGCTCTTTATTAAATTTTTCTCTATCTAAATTTTTTGTCCATCTCTCTAAAATTTCTATCCCTCCATGTCTTTAACATTTTTCTCTCTTTGAAACTTTAATTTTCTCTAGCTTTATATTTTCTCTCTTAATTTTTTAGTTCTCTTGGTATAACTTTTGTCAACCACCTTCTTTTAAAATTAAAAAAAAATAAATGTAATACTCTTTTTAGTAATTTGATGATTCTAAAATCACCTTTGAAAACAAACATTAATCATTTAATAAATACTTTTGATTAAATTTAAATCACTTTTACAAGAGTGGAACCAAATATTAAAATGATTTATAAATAAAATTTTTACAAAGCTAATTATAATTAAATCACTTAGCTTAAAAAACTTATTTTAAAGTCACTCCCAAACATACCCTTAGTCATTAAAAGCCACTTTTAATTGTATGAAAATCACTATTAAAAATATAGAACCAAACACTAAAATGATTATATGAAAATCACTTTTCATAAATCAATTATAAACGAATCAATTGTGCTAAAATCACTATTTCTAAAATCATTTCCAAACATGCCCTTATTTTATTGTTTCCAAAATTTTCACACAATCTTAAAAATGCTTCATAAAACTGAGCAATGAGAAACTGGAACAGCTACCAAAGGACACCTTAATATCTTTAAAGTACTTAAAAGTAGGAAGAATGAAAAAGGTAGCTAAAAAACTTTTATTTATACTTTTGTTCGTAGGCATTTTTCTAGCTAGACATTCCTATAATCGTGAATATTGTTTTTTTTTTTTTAAATAAAATGAGACCTTTTATGTGATAAGAAGATAAAAGTTTAAATACTATTTTTGGTCTCTATACTTTAACTTTAGTTCATTTTAATTTATGTACTTTAAAAAAGTCTCTTATAGTCTCTATACTTTTAAAAAGTGTTCATTTTGGTCATTCTTGTTAATATATATGTTGTTAATAAACTAATAGAATTGATGACGTGACATTTTTTATGAGATGAGTAAGCACTTATGTAGTCACTTTAGTTGCCAAATAAGAGTATGTTAGGTTTAACTTTTCAAGTGTTTAAGTTTGAAAAAAAGTCATTTTTGTCAAATTTGTAGTGTTTGACAACCACTCAAAATGACTTTTTCAAAAATGAGTTTGAGAAATAAGTCAAATGAGAGAAATTTATGAGATGAGTAAGCACTTACTTAGTCACTTTAGTTTCCAAATAAGAGTATGTTAGGTTTAACTTTTCAAGTGTTTAATTTTGAAAAAAAAGTCATTTTTGTCAAATTTGTAGTGTTTGACAACCACTCAAAATGACTTTTTCAAAAATGAGTTTGAGAAATAAGTCAAATGAGAGAAACACTTGAAACCAAATTTTGGAAAAAATGTTTTTAAGCGATTAACTTGTGATCCCTACCAAAATTTCATGATATATGAAAATGACAAAAACACCTTCACACTCACCGCTGCCCACTGCCGAGTACCATTCTAGCGACCACTACTGGTGACAACTCCGTTGACTACTCCAATGACCCCTTCGATAACCTCCTCTGGCAACAATCGTTGCATACCCACTCTGACAACAACTTCTATGAAAACTTCGACGACCACCGGACAACCACCGCCGCACGACAACTCCGATGACCACTCTAGCGACCCGACCACCGTCAGAGACCACTATGACAACCACCTTTGCGACCTAATGACTCAACTAACTTGCAACCACTGCTAACGACCACCCGACGACCACTCTGGTGACTACCTAGTGACCACTCCAGCGACCACTTCAGAGACCCGACCACTTCGATGACCACTTTGGCAATCAGCCCAACCACCCAACAACCCAAGTGACCACTCTGGTGACCCGACCACCTGAAAACCACCGTTGATGATTAGACCACTCAACAACAACCACCGCCGACCACTATGACAACCTGACCATCGAGCACCACCTTCAATGGCCACTCAGTGACCACTCGAAGACTCGACCACCCCAGAAATCCGACCACCTAGTGACCATTCTAATGATCATCCTGGCGACTACTTTATCGACCCGACCACCCAAAAACTACCACCAACAACTCAACCACTTGAAACCACCACTGCCGACCACTCTAGCAACCTGATCACTTGACAACCATCGTGCTAACGACCACTTGGTGACCACTCCAGCAACTTGTCCACCCCAACAACTCAACCACCCCAATGACCCTCCATTGATCATCCCGACCACTTGATAGCAACCGCCGATGACCACCCTTACAATCCGACCACCCAAAAACCACCGCCACCAACCACCCTAGCAACCACCACCAACGACCAATGGTGACCATTCCAGCAATCCGACCACCCTAGCAACCCGACCACCTCGATGACCACTCTGGCGACCTAACCACTTGGGCGCCCTGAAAATCCTACAACCACCATCGACGACTAGACCACCACCGCCAATGACCACTTTGGTGACTCGACCACTTCGGCAATCCGACCATCACAGCAACCCGACTGCCCCAATAACCACTCCGACGATCACCCTGACGACTCGACCACTCCAACAATCATGCATGACAATCGCCGCCGACGACCACTTTGGCTAGTGGTGTACATGGGTTAGGTTGTGTCAGGTTAGGAGAGTTTTTTTAACCAACCCAAAAATTCGGATTGGTCAATCTCCCAACTCGCTCAACCCTATTCATGAGAGCAACCCAACCCAAATAGTTTTGGTTTGGATCGGGTTGGGTCATCGAGTTGTTTATTTATTTTTATTTTTTTATTTTGAATATAAACTTAAATTTAAAAAATCCCAACTATTCTGTAAACTATAAACAATAGAAACAAAAATGATAGTTTTATAAACATACATCTCAAAGTTTGACACTAATACACTATGTTGTTTGTTTAAAAGAAAAAAAGAAATGAGAGTAGATCGAGAATAGAAAATATGTGAGCAAATCGTCACACAAATATGATTTCAAGAGAAAGGAAGGTTTTGTTTTGTTTTTGTTTTTGTTTTTTTTGAAGATTAAGGATACAAACCCTTTTAATCTTTCAAACCAAAAATTTAAATTAAAAAATCACAAATAAAAAATCTCATTTTCTTTTGTTGCTCAAACCCTTGAGGTCTGCAAGCCCTAAAAGTACTAACAATCCAAAAAAAAAAAGAGGTATGATCTGAAAGGGAAAAAAAAAGCGAGAAGTATACTTGGACAGAGGAGAGGACAAACGACATCGAACAGAGGAGAGAAGAATGGAAAAGATGAGTAAAGGAGAGGAAGAATGACGAAGCATACAACGTTGGGAAGAGGAGATGATGTCGGCGAGAAGAACAATAGACGCCAGCGAGAAGAACAACAGACGAACGCCTTCAGCAGAAGAGAGGACGACTGGACAGAGACGTTGGCATCAGTGAGAAGACTGGAGAGTTTCGATTTGGAGAAGGGAGTCGACAACTTGGGAGATGGGAGGACAACTGACGACTTGGGAGACGGGAGGATGACTTAGGAGATGAGAACGACACTCTAGGGTTTTAAACTTTCAATCTATATTTATATATATAATATTGATTTTCATTTTTGTTCAGGTTGAACTGAGCCAAAAAATGGCTAACCTGAGAACCAGTTCTCCCTCCCAACCTAACCAAAAAAAAAAAAAAAAACTAACCCAACCCGTTTGGGTAGTTTGGATTTTTCAGGTTATCAGATTTTTTGTACACCCCTAACATCGACAACCACCCCGATGAGAACTCCAGTGACAACTTTGGCAACTCCTCCAGCGACATCCTCCGACTGTGGCTAGTGGTAGTTAGTCGGTCATACATATGAGTGTTTTAGATACAAATTTGAACTTATTAGTTCATAATGTTTAATAGTCATCCTTTATAGTAATTTGACATTAGTATATGCATTTTAAGTGTAGAACAAACCAAACAAACTTGTGTATAAAAACACTTTTGAGAAAATGTAACCAAACATATGAGTATTTTTATTTTAAATGATTTTTTTATAAAAAAAAATGTTTAAAAAATGTATTTTTGAAAAATACTTTTTTTTTCAATGACAATCGAAACAGGCCTTAAGTTGAGTTGAGTCGGATTAAATTCCTTTATATATTTTGCGATTTTTTCCTCGTGGTTTTCCATGAAATTTCTTTGTATTTTCATTTAAGGTTTTTCTCTGTTAGGACCTTCCAAGTGCCACTCCAAGAAACATGGCTTCCACCGAAAACCTCTACGCTCTACTCTTCTCTTCCTTCTTCTTCACATCCTTCCAATATTTAACACCATGTATTTCTTCTATGCCCCAATACCCTTCTCTACACCTAGATCCCTCCATTTCTCTCTCTTATTACTTTCCTCATTTATGTTAATTTTAGAGAAAAAGAGAGAGAGAATGCAAAACTGCTAGAGTTTGCAATGTATAGATTTACATGAATAAATACTGTTGATACCGAAAAATGGATCGTCAGATCAACAGTAAATTTATACTACTGGGAGTTGAAAGTACCTACAAAACAGAGAGCTAACACCGGTGTGGTGCTAAGCCACTTAAACTCCGATACTAGAATTAGAAATCGGGTTTTACTTAGAAAGATTAGACTATAGAAAATAAGTAATGATCGCATACCTCTAAATGTCGTATCCCTTTATATTTTATAATCGTATAACCGTCACAGTTAGCCTTGTATCATCACATTCTCTTGGAATTTCGTTGGGCTGTCGGCCACATTTATTGCTTTAACCGTTACTTCTAAAATCTTTTAACTCGATTCTAATGAATCATTTAGAGCGTTTTCGAGTACGCCCCCTAGTTTGTTCTCGAAAGGTTTCCCGCTCAAAGCCTCTCGCTTGTCCGTTCGGGATTAGGCAAGGCTGAACTAGATCGTCCCCTTAAGGGGTCGGTCTTTTAGTCTCTTGGCTGACCCCTCGAGGGTTGGCCAATGCTAATTTAGTTGCCTCTTGAGGGGTCAGCCTAATAGGCCTCTTGGCCGACCCCTCAATCGGTCTGGTCAACCCAATAGCCTCTTGGCAGACCTCTCGAGGGGTAGGCCAAGGCAGGTTTGGGCCAATCCCTCAGTCTGGACTGATCCCTTTATGAGATCGGCGTTTCTCTTATGAGTTTCATATCAAGCCCAGTTTCTTTACTTGGGTAGATAGCTAACTTTTACCCATAACAAATACAAACCTAATGTCCTATGTATACTAATAAAAAGTAAATAAACACAATTCAAATACCAAGCAAATCTAAACCAAATAACCTAATCTAAAACAAACCTAATTCAAAAGATAATATCTAACAATATCTATAATCTAACATCCCTCTCAAACTCACAATACTTTATTGTGAGTTTGCTAGATAATTTTGATGCAAAAATATTGATGAAAATTCCAACTCAAATTTCAATGTCAATGTTAATGCAAATTCAAATTCCTACTGTAAATTCTATCACCAATTTCATGCAAATTCAAATTCTAATTGCAATTTCCAATGCCAATTTCCAACTGCAATGCAAATTCCATGTGCAAATCACCAAAATCCCACCAAAATCAAACAAATCACCATGGAAGCGTTACACCACCAAAATTCCACCAAAATTGTGAAAACTAAATTCAATCAAATTCACTCTCACTGCATCAAAATTGCAAAAAGTGAATTCAATCAACTTCCCCACTGCACCACGGAAGGCAAACACAATACCCACCACCAAAGTTGCGCCAACAACTTCAAACACAAATCCTGATGTACTCAACCCTATCATAAGTAGGTTAGGCAACCCTTGTATGAACAAGCACCTTCTAAACACACATGATAACACGTAGTACACACACAAAGAATCACTCAAGAGAAAGAAAGAAATGACTAACTTTGGTGGTCAAACCTTTGGAAAGGGAAATTTATTCTCAATCTAAAGTCGAAACCCTCAACAAGTTTGAGGACCAATCAAGCTTGAATAATCTTGCCATTCCCACCTCCCCAAATTTTCTTTAAAATCGTATTTTGAATGTTGGGCTTTCAGGTTTATTTTATTTGTTTTCTTAATGTAACGACCCTAACTCATATGACTCTCTAATGCGGAAGCACGACTTAGTTACCTTGCTCATGCCCGAAATTTAGGGCAGCATAATGACGTAACTAGGAGAAAACCGAAATTTTACAAAGAACTGGAATGAGACATAGCACTTCTATAATTCAGGAAATAGACTCAACACCCACCAAACTACGATATATAGTGTTGAGCTCAACCAACAGACAATCAAACCTAAGAGTTTCTAACCAAACACACGAAATTAAAGAATATTTAAGATTTACAGACCAACATTACAACCAAGAACGAAATTTTAAAACTAACAACTAATACAAGGAAAGGAGTCTCCATAGCCTTGTCAAGTCACTGCCCTTGTCTCCCTCCTCGAGAATATGCATCATCTGCAAAACAAAAAAAGTAGCAAGGATGAGTATAAACATACTCAGTAAGTAGCCCACTTAAGGGTCCAAGTTCGAATCCATACAAATGAGGGCATCGCCCTAACTCACATATCTCAGCTCAATCTCAAACATTCACTTTAATCAGTTGTATCCTTACTCACCTTAACTCAGCCTAGACAGGATTATGCCTTAGACAGAAATTGCTTAGTCAATTCAAAATTCCTATAAATAAGTTTTTTTTTTTTTTTTTAATAAAAAGAAAATGAAATGAAAAGATGAACTTATCCTATTCCAGTAGGTAGCCCGCAATCGTGTTCCTTCATTTTGCACCTAGGTCTCGAGGTTGGACGAGATTTCATTCGTAGTTGAGGTGCTTTGATCACAACGGGTCTTGCTTGCTCGAGAGATTTACATGTGCCTTTGAAAGTAGAAATTGTAGTTGCAACTTGTGTCACATTTTGCAAATTATCATCCTTCATGCTCTCCTTTTTGCATTCTTCTTCATTTAGCATTTCCTGCAAGCTGCAATAAGTCAACATAGGGTCTTCTGGTATCAGGAGCACTTTGGATGTCAATTGCTGTGAAATTGCAACTGCATAGTTCACTGCAACTTTCTTTTGTTGTTCCTTCTCTTCTTGAGGTGGTTCTTCTTTAATCTCTTTTCTCCCTTCTAGCTCCTTAGTGTTTTCAATAGTTGGAGCGCTTTCTGCTTATACTGGGAGTTCATGGTCTTCATGTTCCAATTCTGTTCCAAGTGATACCACCTCACATTCTTCTTCTTATTGTTCTTGTTTTGAAGTCTCTCTGTTCTCGAGAAAAATTCCTTGGGACCTGTTCTGCAATTCATCTGCAATTTGTTCCACCTGGATTTCCAAATGTCGTAGAGATGCAGCTTGACTTTGCATTACAACATCGTTCTTTGCTTTATATTCCCTCGCGAGTTCTTTTATGCTTGGCTCTTTTGGGATCATCTTCCCTTGCTGGAAGCACTGGTACTGATGTTGATTTGCAAATCTGGGTAGAAATCCATAACACAAAGAATCAGGATTATAAGGACAATTATCAAATGAATGACTTCCTTTACAATAAATACAAGAAATAGAAGGGATAGGATTAGTAGGAGCTATGAAATTTCTCATCATTAAAGTTTCCATCGTGTAGCTTAATGATGAAGCTTGTGCGCTCAATGTTGCAATGATGTCTTCCATCTTGTTGATTATCTTAAGCAATTCAATCCTAAGTTGTGTCTTTCTCCTCTTGCAATTGCTCTCCCTCAACCTACAAAACAATGTAAACAAAAATTGGGCTTTCTGAAATAGAAGAATTGCAACTGCAATGCAATTGCAATCCAATTGCAATCTGCTCACAATTTATGTGCCTAAAATAAATTTTTATTGAAATGTCGTTCCCCGACAACGGCGCCAAAAACTTGATCCGCTAACACACAAGTGCACGTGATCGAAGTAATAAAGAAACTGGAAGTATTCCAAAGTATCGTACCCAAGGGAACGGGGTTTAACAAAATCTATTTTGAATGACACCAAATATGTTTTCAAATTGCAATGGGGGTAACCGAAATTTCAAAATGCAAGAAGTTGTTTTTTTTTTTTTAGCAAGAGTGAGTGAAAATTCAATTAATAAAATAGGGATTCAAGTGATGCAAGCACCTTTGGAAGAATGCAACTTACTTTGCAATTGCAATCATAGTTAACATGTGAGAACTAAGTAAATCGAGTTCAACTCCTATTCGATTTTGATTCAAAATCTTTAGGAGACTAAGTGATTAAACCTATATGTCTATGGCTAATCTAACTTAGATACTTCGCACACAACCCTAGTGGTCTTGGAGTCTCGCCCTATGTCTAGGGTCGATGTTCAGGACTTATTTCTAAGCCTTTTCCTCCATTGCTTTTGTGACATCGGCTTTCACTTAACTCGTTCGATATTAAGTTCGAGCTTGATGAGCAAGCACTAGTTGGCCGGCTAGGTTTACCCAAATTTAAATTCAACAAAAGCAAACAAAGTTCACATGCTAACTAGATTGTTTATGCTTTAGAGCTTTACATTTTTCCTTAGGGCATTCACCAACTTGAACCCCTAGAGAAAATTTAGCTCATTGTCGGAAAAGTAAAAATCCCAAAATTATTTATTGAAAATTTCATAGTTTTAAAAGAGGAAATAATTAATTCCAAAGAAAACCTAATTAAATTATCAACAAAGAAATTGTATACTAAGAAAATCAATTTTTCCTAAAATTAGCTACTGGAAATCAATTTCTGTTTTAAAAAGGGAGGCCACTGGTGAATGAGAAAATTAAAGATTTTGAACATGGAAATAATTCCCCATAATACAGTAGATAGTGCTTAACCCACGAAAAATCCAAAAAAATGACAAAACATTACCCAAATTCCTTAATGCGATCGATTCAAATTCGTTCGAATCTTTGAATCTTAATCTCCTCAACTTTCGTTGAGGAGAGATCTTATTCAGGAACTCGAGGAGATCAAATCGCGAGCAAAAGAAAGAAAGAAAACAGAGAATGTAGTTGTTGAATTCTGCTGTGTTGAAACAAATAAAAACCCATAAACAAAAATGCAGAAAAATTACTTTTCGTTGATTGAAACTAAAATCGAAGAGTCCTTGAGCTACAATGTAGAGAATAAGTGCGGAAATAACATAAAATTGAAATGGGATTGAACTAATACAAATTGGAAATCAAAATGCTGCTGTCTACGAAGAAAATAAAACCCAGAAAAATTGCTTTCGGGAGAAGAACAGAAAATAAAACCCACGAACTACGACTCTTCATTCCTCGGCTTCCTCCCTTTTTAAGGTCAATTCGAGCCTCCTCTCTTTCCAAATTTGGATCCTAAATTAATGGGTAAAATGATCTTCTCGCTGGAAATTCCCATAAACTGTGCAAATTACTTAAATCATGGTGATTCCCGCTAATTTCGTGCTTGCCTTGTTGTTCCATAGAATGCAATTCACATTGCAATTGCATTCTCCTTCCTCTGTTCTTCACGTTACATTGCAAATGGGAATGCAATTGCATTCCCTTTTGCAAAGTCTTCAAATCTGCACAAAAGAACAACAACTTAAGCCACTTTCTTCATCTTTCCTCAAAATTCTTTTATTCATCAAGTTTCAACAAGCTTGCATGAATTTATAAAAAAATGTTACTTTTATCTTGCTTGTTGGTCAACAAAATCTACAAAATTAGCAAGAACAACTTGGTTTTAGAGTTGAAAGAATTATCAGCGGCATATAGCCCTCAATCCCTTTAATCTAGAATTCAGTCTCCTAACCACACTAGAAATCAGGTCAACCAACAACCCTTCACTAACATTGGAACCCTTCTAAAACACTTTAAACATGCCCATTCTAAACCCAAGAAACACGGCCCACGACCCTGAGTGCTGCATACGGTGATTTAAATTAGGCTTCAGCCCAAACCATCCACTTCAACGCCCTGCGCTCAGTCAGCTCATCCCCACCCCAAGAAACAAATCTTAGCCAACCATTTAAGAGTTTCAAGCATTTCGTACTCTGTTAACACCTCAATATCGCCTAAAGACCTTTCGCAACCACTTCTGATCATTCAGATTAATCCAATACCCACTACTTTCACACTTTTAGTTAAAACAATATCTTAGCCATTCAGGTATTCTAAGGCCTATATCCAAACTCAAGTAAATCGCATACATAAAACATAATGCACGAAGCGAACTACTTGTAAATCATACTAGAATTCATTAGTTCTAAGCATTCCAAGATAAATTAAGCCCTTAATACCATTTTAATACATGCTTAAGCAACTTAAACTCAAGGACAAGTCAGGATGATTCAACCATTCACACCATGACCCACATATTCATATTGGACGTGTATATTTATTCTCAAGCTCCACAAACATGAACCAAACTCATTCAATCATAGTCTTAGGCAAACTCTTAAGGTCCTACTTATGCTAACTTGAATCTTTGAGTCTCTATTTTCATTATAACATCATACTTAAACCTTTTTAGCTCTAACAACATCCACACCGAACTACAAATCATTATAGGCTTTATTAACAAAAACTTCAGGCTTGTTCTTACAATTTACAAGTTCTTAAACATTCATGGAACGCAAAATAAATAACTAAAAGGGCTTAAATCCAAAATACTACTTACTCAAATAACTCCAAGGTTCAAGTCATCCCGAACTCGAATACTTGATCTTGAATCGCCAAATAAGTCCCCAAACTTCACAAAAAGGTCCTAACACATAGCTAATTAAATCCCAATTCACATTTAGCCTTAATTGTGTTGAAGCACAACATAACCACATGAAACTTACTCCAAAACAGTGACTAAAAAGTGCTGGACAGCAGCTCAAATGTTCCAAATTCTCCTAAATCGACCTTCAATCGCAACGGATATTCTAGGAATTTAGTTCGACAATCATTAAATTCACTTTAAATCATCAAATTAATGCTAAACCAACTTTATTGACCAAAATCCACCTCAAACTAATGTCGGAATACTTACCCACACCAAATCAAACTTGTACACGGCTTGTATGAACACCTAGCATGCTGAAATTGACCCAAAATAGACTCTTCTTCCTTGTTGCTTGTGCAGAACGCGTGAGAGGGAGGGAAGGAGCTGGCGACGGCGTGGGCGTCGGCTTCACGGGGAACAGCTGCGGCAAGGGGAGCTCGGCATGTGGTGGCTTGCGGCGTGCGAATCGGCTCGACGACGTGACTGTAGGGGCTCGCGATTTAGGCTGCTCGGCGGGAGAGAGGAAAATCGACAGGAGAGAGAGAGAGAGAGAGAGAGAGAGAGAGAGACCGACGGGAGGGAGAGTGAGATCGGGGAGGGGAAGGTAGGTAGGTGAAATAAGGAGAAGAAGAGGAAGATAGGGAGGAGGAAAAAGATAAGAACAAGGAGATGTTTGTCTAAAAAAAATTCATTAATTACTTTTTTTCCAAAATTCCAAAATCACCCCTATACTTATCCTTTCATTCCCTCTTTGTCCTTTCAAGCTTCCTAAACCTCAAATTGGCCCAACAACAAAAATTTTAAATTTCCAAATTTCCAAATTAACTCCCCTTCATTAAGCCGGGCGTTACACTTAAACTTTAGAACATTCCTTTTAATCATTGGACTTAGGACAAACAAGAAAAAAATATTTTAGTCATCCCCATTAACTATTTAAGAGAAAAATGACACTAACATTTATTTTTGTCATTTACTTAATACTTGCCATAAATGCTTATATAGACAAATATTTTAAATCACATGCAATAGGTTAGACGTTGAATTTTTAAATTAATGGAGTTAGATTCTTATTAAATAAAAAAAAAATTGAAAAAAAAAAATCAATAGTAAAAGTAGGCCAAAATATAGTTTGTCAATACAAAATTTAGATACTAAAACAAAGTAATCAAAAGAAAGATTGAAACATAATATTTAACTACCATCGATAATGAACATGATAAATAATACTAAAAGAAATAGTTGGCTACTTGGTGAGTAACTCTATCAAGGAATTGATATTTTTAGTTGAACTACCCTCATGTCCAGCAGCCTCGTGAGCCAGATCTTTAAGAGCTTTAAGATTGCTTTTTATTTCAGCCCCTTTATAGGGGTCTAAGATTGACTCTATTGCCCTCATTACTCCATCCTTGTAAAGATTCCAGTTTGAAGTCCTAAGCCAGCCTTCCACTCAAACACTCCATTGTCCTTACACTGAGGCTATTGTCTCCAACAAAGGGCCTACTTATCATAGGCACACCTGCTATTATAACCTCTAAAACAGAGTTCCATCCACAATGAGCTGTAAAAACCCCAACTGAAGGATGTGCCAACACTCTTGTTTGGGGAGCCCATGGCACTAATTTTCCTTGCACATCAACTGTTTTAAGAAACTCCTCAGAGAAGCTTTCCTTAGGGTTTCCCCTAAATGACCATAGAAAACGAACCTTGCTCTCGACTAGTGCCTCGGCCAACGCCGCTAACTCGTGAGGTGGGAGCGCTATAAATGTACCAAAGCATACGTACGCCACGGACTCGGGCTTTTGCCTGTCCAACCATTTGAGACAACCATGCTCATAAAAAATAATCGATGTTGATGGCATTAAGCTAATTGGTGCAGTAGTGAGAAGTTCTCAAAGCATTGGTTTTAGTATATCGAACATCTCAGGCTCGACTTCTTTGAAGCTGTTTACGACGACGACGGTAGAGGCTTTCGGTAGATGTAACTCCATTTTATATAACATGGTTGCAAAGGGTGATTCCAAGTCTCCATGCACTACGCCTTCAGCTACGTATTTCTGAAAAGCTAGGGAGGAAATCGATGACTTTCTCTTTGTCATCTCCTGCTACGAAAATCATAAATGTTATGTATTACCGAATGAGACTTGATAAACCTCTATCTACCTTAAAAAAAAAAAAAAGTTGTATTTATTTTGAAAAATAACTTGTCTTTCACAAGGACACATTAAAAAAAAAAGTTAAATTATACATTTAGGCTGTAAATTTTGATAGTGGTGTTTATTTACTTTGATTTGTTGCTGAATTCTAATAATTCTTTGTACTTAACTTGGTTACTTAAATGTTTGATGCAACACAATGATTGAAACTAATTACAAATAATGACAAATGACAAGAGTTAGCTAGTTATATAAAGTAAAAGAAGAGATACCAACTAATTAGTCCAACTACCGTTGTACCGAAAAAAGAAAAAAAAGTCCAACTACTCAACATTAAAGGCTATATGAGGCGCTGAGTGAGTTATAATAGTATGAACTATAATAGTTTGTAAATTATAATAGTTTGTAGAGTTATATAATATGTGTTTAGTCTGGATTATAATAGTATGTGTTTGGAGTGCAGAGTTATTTAACTTAACAGACTATTATAACTCAGACTTTTATAACTCACTCAGCACTCCAAACAGGTCCTAAAGAAATGATCTCGATGCCAGGGACTTATTAGAATTAAAACAATTCCTTTAAAAAAATTAAGTTTAAAAACCAAAACTATAATTTAACAAAAAAGAATAAAGAGAATTATTTTTTGAGTTTGATTATGTTTCTTTTTTTAGTGTGTGTTTGGGATGACTTTTAAAAAATAAAAAATAAAATAATGTTTTCTATAAACACTCGTGGAAGAATTATTACTAATTTAAGCTTATATGGTAACCATAAATTTAATTATGTATTTTTAAATAGATTACGTGGCATAAAAAATTAAACGAACTAACTAAAAAGCCTCTTTAACATTTTTGTGGTAAAAATTTAAGTTTTACGAATATGAAAAGATTAATTAATTTGTATCGTAAACTTTTAATTTATGCCTAGTTTGATGATGGATAGTTTTTTGTTTTTTAAAATTGTATCTGTTTTCTCACAACTTCTTTACACTTGTTTCCATATTTCTTATGAAAATATTTGAATTTTTAGCCACATTTCAAAAACAAAAACAAGTTTTTAAAATTTACTTTTTTTAGTTTTTAAAATTTAGCTTGAATTTTAGAAACAATCCTAAAAAGTAGGTAACAAAACAGAGCCTTAATTATTTCAAACTTTAGATAGATATGAGTGTTGCAATTTTTACCATTAAAATAAAATTTAAATTGTCCCATTATTGTTATTAAACAGACTCATATGACTAAATTAGAGCATTTTCGAATCCTAAAGGGTGAAAAAGTTACTCAAACCTCTTAGACCTAAAAAAGTATTTATCCCAAAAATTATTTTGCAGTGTTGAAAATTAAACGCATCCAAAACAAGCTTTTTAAGTTATTTTTTTTGTCTTTAAACTAATATCTCCACTCAATGCCAGTTCTAGTTAGCCCATGTGATTTCTGTGTTTGTCGTGCAATTGATGATAGAACAACCATAAACACCACAAAAATAGCTATTTCTTAAAAATTCTAAATCTAAAAAAGATATTTTAAAATTTTAGGACCAAAAAAAAATTAAACCCAAAACTTCATGCAACGACAAAAAATGATTTAAACCCTTTTCTATTTAACCTTGCAAAACATAAATTATTTTGTAGAGTTGAAACAGACAAATTATTCAATGAGGCCGCTACAATGTGGCCACCTCTTGAAAACCGTCGAATGTAGATCTTAAAATTTGTCTGTCTCTAATAACCACTGGATACAAAGTCGAGCTACTTTTACAATTTCTCTCTATACATCCAACGGTGTAAAAATGCTAGGCCTCGACTTCCTCAAATTATTTCTCTGATAAATGATAGTTTTATACCATTAAATATATAAGAAATAAATTTAAAAGATGTGTTTTGATAGTGCTTCACATAGTTATGAAGGTCGGAGACAACCATATTGTAGCCGTGTCATTGATTTTTTTTTTCTTACTAAAAAACACATTTAACTCATACTTTCATATAAGTTGATTAAGTTCACAAACTTTCATAGGTAATGATTTATTGTTTATAGTTTAAAATTTGTAACAATTTAGTTACTCAACTAGTTGATAACTAAATTTAATCTAATAATTATTAGAGATTGATCTTGTAGTTTAAAATAGGTAACAATTTAATCTAATAATTTAGTCGATACAATTTAAAATTTGAAGAGATTCTTTTTTACGATAGAGATGAAATCGTTACATAAAAGTTAATAATTAAATTGTTAGTTTTGAGAGAATCAAATGTGCTTTTTAAACTATGGTTAAAAAAAAAAAAGGAAAAGTATTTTTAAACCTCTTTTAAAAAAAAGTGTTTTTTAAAACCATAAATTTTCCCCATTATTATAACAAACTTAAGTTTTATTTTCCATTTTCATGAAAGTTAATGACGAACATACCAGAATCCGCCAGTTTTTGACGGAACAAATCGGTGTGAAGTGTACATGAAATTACCACCTGGTTTTTCTGGCAATGCGTCAGGTATGGTGTGTCGCCTTATGAAGTCTCTATATGGCTTGCGTCAAGCTCCGAGGTGTTGGTTTGCTAAATTGACTGCTTCATTGAAAAAATATGGTTTTACGCAATCATATTCAGATTACTCGCTTTTTACGCTGCATCACGGACAAGTTCAACTTAACGTCCTAGCATATGTCGATGATCTGATTGTTTCTGGTAATAACTCTTCCGTTGTTACTTCATTTAAGAAATATTTTGGTGAATGCTTCCACATGAAGGATTTGGGCATTCTAAAATATTTTCTTGGTATTAAGGTTGCTCAAAATCCAGAGGGCATTTTTCTTTGTCAACGAAAGTATACTCTTAACATCATTTCAGAAATGGGGCTCTTAGGAGCTAAACCTGCAGGATTTCCAATTGAGCAAAATCATCGCCTAGCACTGGCTACTGGCAATTTATTGACAGACCCTGAACGGTATAGACGTCTAGTAGGACGTCTCATATACTTGTCTTTTATACCGCCTGACTTGGCTTATGTGGTGCACATTTTGGCTCAATTTATGCAGGCACCACGACAAGAACATTGGGATGCTGCAGTTCGTACAGCTCATTATTTGAAAAGTTGTCCAGGTCAAGGAATCCTTCTTCGCTCCAGTTGTGATCTCTCTCTATCAGGCTGGTGTGATTCAGATTGGGCGAGTTGTCCTTTGACTCGTCGCTCACTCACCGGTTGGCTTGTTTTCCTTGGTGATTCTTTTATCTCTTGAAAAACCAAAAAGCAGCAAATGGTGTCTGGTTCGTCAGCAGAGGCTGAGTATCGCTCCATGGCTTCTATTACGTCTGAACTTAAGTGGCTTAAAGCGTTACTTGGGAGTCTTGGAGTGGATCATCCTCGTGCCATAAATTTATTTTGTGACAGTCAGTCGGCACTACATATTGCTCAAAATCCAGTTTTTCATGAACGCACAAAACACATTGAGGTGAATTGTCATTATGTTCGTGACACTGTTCAAGAAGGCATCATTGCTACAAGTCACGTTTCTACCAACGAGCAACTTGCAGATATCTTTACGAAGGCCTTGGGGAAACAACGATTTCTTTATCTTCTTCCCAAGTTGGGCAATTACGATCCTCATGATCCAACTTGAGGCGGGGTATTAAGGAAATATTTATTTGGATATATTATTTATGTATTTAATTTGTATTTAATTTGGGCTGTATTTTAGATTTAACCCATAAATAGGCTGTATATATATTTCATTAAGTTAAAATGAAAACCTAAGGAAACAGCTTTCATGGCAGATGAGTTCTTGCTACTTCTTCCATTGACTGAGAGGATGAGACTTTTTTTTTTGGGTTGTTCTTGATTTTGATATGCAAGGCAGTAATGGAGGATTGGTTTTAAACATGAGGGAGGGTTTTCTTGAGGACAATTAGTTATGGCCTTTCTGTTTATGGTAAAACTGACTCTAATTTATCAATGCTAATTGGATTTTTTTTTTGAACAAAACCAATGCTAATTGGAAGTAAAAAGGAAATTGAAATTTATGGGGTAAATTTTTGTTAAAAGAAAAAATAAAGATAAAAAGTGAAAATATGTATGGATTTGGTGTATTTTTGAAAAAAAAAATAGAGAATTGTGAGAGGCACATGGGTGAAGCTTATTTGGGAAGCTTTTGTGTAGTTCAATAATAATAATAATAATAATGAAAGAAATAATGTGTGGCTTCAGAGAAGCCATATGCATGCATATTGGATAGATTGCAAGCCACATACATTATTTTGGTTGTTTAAAAAAAAAAAAAGAATAGAGAAAAATGATTGGCTTTCGGAGAAAGAAAAGGAAAAAGAAAAAACGGAGAGAGTTTTAGAGAAGGGTGGTCAAAGAAGTTTGGTAAAGTTAAGAAGGTGCCGGAAAATGAATTGATGAGGCTCATAGGCAAAATTTTCAAGCTTGGTAAGTGAATTTTGACTTTCGTAAGTCATTTTCCAAGGAAAATAAATATGAGTTTTCTTTCATTTTGTTTATAAATATGTTATGGATGCTTCAAAATCATATTAGAGAGGTTTAATTATGATGTTAATTGATTGGAAGAAAATGAAGTTAAATGA
This sequence comes from Trichosanthes truncata, assembly GCA_033996785.1. Taxonomy (NCBI): domain Eukaryota; kingdom Viridiplantae; phylum Streptophyta; class Magnoliopsida; order Cucurbitales; family Cucurbitaceae; genus Trichosanthes; species Trichosanthes truncata. The sequence continues at coordinate 34,786,361 of JAWPNB010000004.1, read as the reverse complement.
AATTTGAGATTTTTTTTTTTGCAATGTTGAATTTTGGAGGTGATTCAAGGAGAAGGAAGTGATTAGCCATAACATTAGATTAAAATATCATAAAGGATTCTTGAAGTTGTGTACTTAAGAGAATTAAAAGAAAAGAAAATATGTGCTGGAAGTGGGGGCTGGAAAAAGAAAGAAAGGAAGAAAGAAGAATTATATAAAAAGAAGAAACTAAGGGTATGTTTGGGAGTGATTTTGGTATGGTCAAAATCACTTTTGCCATTGTCAAAATCATTTTTCTCTCAAATGTTGATGTTTGGCAAAGGGATACAATTGATTTTGGAAAAATCTGAAATCATTTAAAATTGATTTTTGAAGTACTTGTTGGTAGGTGATTTTTGTTTGGGTGATGGACCGGGAATCACCTCTCATATTTATCCTCATTCTATTCAATGGTGGAAATACCAAAAATGCCCCTATATTAAATAGAAAATTTCAGCCCAACTCTCATTTCTTTCTCACTCGACTGGAGGCTCTCTAGACTACAGGCTCCTTGGTTTCTCCATTTTCAGCCCTAGCTCTCATTGCAACATCTCCATATTTTCGTGATTGTTTCTTTGGTTTCTCAGGTAGGTGTTATTTTCATTCGTGTTTGAGTTTTGGACTTGTAGTTTCTTCACTAATTTTTTTGTTTGTTTGTGTAATTTTGTTTCAATTTGGGGTAATTGGATTCATTGGGGTTGTTTCGATTGTGATTTTTGAAATTTTGTGGTGGGGAAGAGATTGGTTTTGTGTAGCCTTGTAAAATTCTAGATTAATGGACATTTGAGCTTGATCGTTGTTGGCTTGTTTAGGGCTTCTTATTTGCTAAAGAAAACAGGGCGTTTGAATATTTTATTGCATTTTTTTGTTATCGATCGTTTCTGGTTGTGAGATTTTAAGAGATGATGCTAGTAGGGAAGTTTTTGAAATAGGAGTTTCTTGATTTCCCATTGGTTGGACGTCTTTTTTACCGAAGGCGGTGCCTCTTTAGCTGTTTTTTCTTCTTCTAAAGAATCCATATCCATTATTAATACCCTGTTCAAAGCTTTGTTTGGATGGGAAGAAAATGGAGAATTTTCTTTAAGTTAAATTGTTCGAGCATCCTTTTCTTTTTACATCTTTTGTTCTCTCTCTATATTTAATATATTACCATTGAGAGTTGATACTATATTGAGAGTTGATGCGAAGATCCTTCGATGTTTTGAATAATTAAGGGAAGGGAAAAATAGACTCAAGATTTATTTATAGCAACTAATTTGGTCAGAGTACAAGGCAACAGTCATGAAAAGGAGAGGAAAAGAAGGGAGTGTGAGGGGGAATTCTTCACCGATAAGAATAAAACAATAATGATTTAATGGCTTCTAATTTCTAAATTAATGCCTCAAATAATGAAGGTATTAATATGTGAATAGGCCATGACCTCTAACTTAGGCATGTACTGATTTTCTGCTATAGAGATTCACAACATAATGATTTGGAGTGTTACTATCTTGGCATTGCTAAAGCTGATTTGGTACGGTTATTGCTGAAATGTTGCTGGTTTGGCAGTGATGTGTAATCATGGTTTCTTTACAATCTAAACTGTGGTTCTCTATTAAAAATTAGAAAGTTTTCTCATGTCAAAAATTATCCTCATTTTTGGTTCTTAAACATGAGTAGTAATACTTATCCTCATTCAGCTTGTATACTTGGCAATGGTTGGGCAAAGTCGTTCTTCTTTTATTTATTCATTTTTTACTTTATTGTGTAAGTTGCATGTTTATTATTTTCTTCACAAAAGCAACATACAATTTCTAAAGTGCATGAGGCTGGAGATAGAACTCACATAATTGCATGAGGCTGTTTACTTTCAAGAAAACCCAACACAGAAAAAGAAAAACAATAAAGATTACGGGAATAATCTTTTCAGTTATCATACTTGATATCTAAATTAGCAAGTAGCTTAGATTTGGTCAATCTAATAATGAAATTTTTGTGCATATACTTGTGTTTGTACATCATGGGTTTTGTAGTTAGCCTTCCATTGTACTCTTTTTTCTTAATTATATTTCCTTAGAAAAAAAGGTTAGTTTGATCTTTTATGAAGTGATATTATCTTCAATTGTTCCCTGTTTTTCAGTCATTTCCATACTATCTTCTATACTCTAAAATATTTTATTTTATCATTTTCTTTTTTAGAATGTCTAAGGATATAACTCTTAGTGATGAAAAAGAGAAGCAAACAAAGGCTATTTGGGATGATGTTACTCTTAATTCATTCATACAAGTGTGTGTTGCTGAGACTTTAAATGGGAATAGACCTAACTGTCATTTTAGTAAAATTGGATGGAGGAATGTGATTAAGAACTTCAAAGAAAAGACGGGAGAAACGAGTTGAGTGTTAATGAGGAAAGTGAGACTTCTTGTCATGGAAGGGAGATGGAAGCGAAATGGGAAAAAATTGCTGAACTTCTTATGTCATGTTAATGTCTTTATTATATAGTTTGTGTTTCAATAGACAATATCTAGTTTAAGTGTTTGTAATGATACAAATATTTCTAGATTAAATGAGATATATGGCTTTTGGATTTTTCTTTTGATATGTATTATACGTATTTTTCTTACTTAACATATTAATCATGCATAAAAAAAAATTTAAAATAAATAAAAAATAAATTAATAAACATACATATTTATCATAATTTTTAGTTAAATAATTTCTCAAATATAAAAATATGCCCTTTTTAGTAATTTAGTAATTCTAAAATCACTTTTGAAACCAAACATAATAATTAAAAATCACTTTTAAATATATGAAAATCACTTTTAAAAGTTTAGAACCAAACATCAATATGATTGTATTAAAATCAATTTTACAAAATCAATTATACCTAAATCTCTTTTTTCAAAATCACTAATTCAATCATCACTCTCAAACATGCACTAAGCTTCAAAGGTCTTTGGTTGAAAATGAAAAGCAGAGATATTGAATACATTGAGGGATGGACGAGCAAATGAAAAGAGAATGAATGTAAACTAAAAAAATTTTAATTAGAGGAAGAGCACTTATGACCCACCATGGATGAAATAAGAGAGAAGAGAAATGAGAGAGTAAAAGAGGAACCCACGTTTAGGCGGGGAATGGGGGAAAAAAATTCCCCGCGAGCTAAACGGGGACTGGGACAGGGAATGTATTCCCCGTCCCCGTTCCCCGCCCCGATTAATTGTTTTTATATTTATATTTTATTTTTTAATATATATATGTGTGTATATATGTGTTTAAGTATATATATGTCATTTAAAAGTTTATTGTTAATGATTTAAATAATTGGATATGTTTGAATCATATAGTTAAACATTTTAATTATATATATGGATTAATTGGATAATTTGGTATATAATATTGTTTTGTTTTTATTAGGAGGTTCAAGAATTTTATCTTTAAATAGATATTTTTTTAATAGAAAATTAAATATTTAAATTAAGATTGTTGGTGAATAATTAACAATATAATTAAAAATTAGTTGATATTCTCCATAGAAATTAGCTATTTGAAAATTTATCAAAAGAATTATTGGATTCTTAAAAAGAAAAAAAAAAACTAAATGGGGAATAATTCCCTGCAGAGAACTCGATCCTCGCGAATTTCGCTCCGGGAATCTCCGCCCCGATCCCTGTAAAATTTAACGGGGAATTTCGCGGAAATGGGGATTCAAATGGGGGGCGGGGAAGGAGATGGGGAAGCCATCCTCGTCTCCGCCCCACCCCGTGAACATCTCTAGATGTGGTACAACTTGAGTTTAATGAAGGGAGAGAAGGTTCATTTTGGAAGTTATTTAACTTTATTCATGTGGGGGTTTAATTTGGAGAATGAAAATACTATTTTATTCAAGGAAAGGATAGCTTGTGGAAAAGAGAGAAAGAAATAGTATTTTAATTAGAATAAAGATAAATAAATAAATATATATATATATATATATACACGTGAATATTAATAAGATGAAAGATAAAAAAAAAAAGAGATGTGATTGGAGGTTAGGAAAATAGAAATTGGTTTAATTGAAGTTTAAAACAGAAATATATATATATATATATATATATATATATATATATATTAAGTTTAATAATTAATTTGTAATATATAAAAAATTTACCATCTTTTTATATATTTAAAGTATATATTAATTTATTAAATAGATTTTTTAATGAATATAATTTATTTTTTATAATAATTATACGTGGTAATAACTAGTCCGTATAAATGTTAGTTTAACTGGGCCATAACTATCATAAATGCTTGTACGACTTCTATTTATGAGAAGAGAAAGTGACGTGCCTTTGATTGTAAATTTTCCTCTTTGGCTGTTCTGGAAATAGAGGCTTCCAGGTTGTCTTTTCACCCTCTTTCAAAGGGGTGTAGTTGGGGTTGTCGGATTGCTTTATTTTATTGTTTAAAAAAATATTTGAATTATTAACTAAATTTTAAAAACAAAAATAAATTTTTAATAACTAATTTTTAAATAAGTTTTTAACAACTATCAGTTTTTAAAAAATTAAATTGATAAACACAATTTATACCTATAAGTTTATTTATTTTGTTATATACTTTTTATACCAATACTTTAAAAAATCAAGCCAAGTTTTGAAAACTACAAAAAAGAAATTTTTAAAAACTTGTTTTTGTTTTTGAAATATGACTAAGAATTTAAATATTTGTTTAAGAAAGATAAAAATCATTTTAGAGAAATCATGAGAAAACCACTTAATTTTCAAAACTAAAGTCATGTTTGATAACCATTTGGTTTTTAGTTTTTAGTTTTTAGTTTTTGAAAATTAAGCTTGTTTTCTCCAAATTCTTCTACATTGGTTTTCATCTCTCTTAAGGAAGCATTTGAATTCTTAGTCAAATTCTAAAAAGAAAAACAAGTTTTTAAGGCCCCGTTTGATAACCATTTGGTTTTTGGTTTTTGGTTTTTGAAAATTAAGCTTGTTTTCTCCCAATTTCTCTACAATGGTTTTCATCTCCCTTAAGGAAGTATTTGAATTCTTAGCCAAATTCTAAAAACAAAAACAAGTTTTTGAAAACTACTTTTTTTAGTTTTCAAAACATGGCTTGGTTTTTGAAAACATAGGCAAAAAGTATATGACAAAACAAGTAAAACCATAGGTGGGAGTAGTATTTATAGGCTTAATTTTTAAAAAACAAATGGTTATCAAACGGGCCTAAAAACTATTTTTTTTAGTTTTCAAAATATGGCTTGGGTTTTTGAAAACATAAGTAAAAGATAGATAACAAAATAAGTAAATCGATGGATGTGAATAGTATTTATAGACTTAATTTTTAAAAACCAAAAACCAAAAATTAAGGCCCCGTTTGATAACCATTTGGTTTTTGGTTTTTGGTTTTTGAAAATTAAGCCTATAAATACTACTTCCACCTATGGCCTTCCATGTTTTCATATCTACTTTTTAGATGTGTTTTCAAAAACTAAGCCAACTTTTGAAAACTAAAAAAAAATAGTTTTCAAAAACTTGTTTTTGTTTTTGGAATTTGGCTAAGAATTCAAGTGTTTTATTAAGAAAGATGGAAATCATTGTAGAGAAGATAAAACTCATTATAGAGAAATGGTGAGAAAACAAACACAATTATTAAAAACCAAAAATCAAAAGCCAAATGATTATCAAACGGGGCCTTAATGATTATTAATAATTGTTATCAAATGGAGCATACTTTTCTTAGTTTTCAAATCTTGCCATGAATTTTAGAAATATTTGTAAAAAGTAAATAACAAAACAAAGAAACTCATAAATAGAAGTAATATTTATAAGTATAATTTTTAAAAATTAAAAATCAAATCGTTATCAAAGGGATCCTTATAAATGTTAGTTCGACTCCACAATAACGATTATAAATTCTTGTACTGCTCTACTTCTTCTATCAATGAGGAAAGAGAAAAGAGAAAGTAATGGGCCATTGATTGTACATTCCCTTGTATGGCTGATCTGGAAAGGAGCTTTCCAGGCTGTATTTTCCCCTCATTGAAGAGGATGAATTAAGGGTGTCATTGGGTTGTTGGACTTAGTGGTGTATATCGATTGGGTTAGGTATATCGATTGGGTTAGATTGGGTTGAAAGGGTTTTTGGGACCAACCAAAAAATTCAGGTTGGCTACCCGAATGACCTAATCAAGGGTTGCAATCCAATCCAACTCAACCTATTTTCGGGTTGAGTTGGGTTGAGTCACTGAGTTGAGTTTTTAATTTTTTTTAATAATTTTCTTAATTATTTAAAATACTTTTTGCTTGAATTAATAACTAAAATCACATAAAATTCAAATATCAAACTTTAAAGTTCATAACATCTTAATATTCGTTACAATCCTATATGAAAAACATTAAAAGTTCACAAATAATTCATTTATAAGTGTATATATTAAAAAAAAAAAACATAAATTTTGGGTTGGGTTTGGTCGGGTCAACCCAAGCCTAAAAAGGCCAACCCAAGAACCAACTCCCAACCCAAACCGAAAACAAACCTAACCCAACCCAACCCTTACGGTTTGGGTTGGGTAGTCCGAGTTGCTCGGATTACCGGGTTGTTTGTACACCCCTAGTTGGACTGCTTTAATTAGATAAAAATGAAAGGCAAATTTGAAAACTAAGAAAAAGTGAAAGAGATGCTGACCTTACAATGGATGTAGACATAGGTGTGATTTAATATTTTTACTTACTAATTTTTTTAGTACAACATGTGAGGTATGAGAATTTGAACCTCCGAGATCAAGGAAATAAATACATATTAATTACTACTAAGGTATGCTCACTTCGACAATCTTTTACTTCCTAATTACTACATCCTATTTTGGTGAGAATTTCTAATGAATTATTATTATTATGCAAGGTTAGATAAAAATTAACTTTAAACTAATGTTGAAGCCTAATTTTAAAAATCATTGAAAGTACAAAGACTAATTTTAGAAATTTGAAAGTATAAAGATTAAAATAAAATTAGTCCAAAGTATAGGATCTAATAAAACTCATCTAATTGAGGTTAAATCTGAGCATATTTTAATAACCATCCAAAAAGTTAACAGTTAAGTTTTCATCTCACCTTTTTAATTGGGCCAACAACAAGGCACCACGTATCAATGCAGTAATTGATTTTTTTTTTGGTAACGTTTTTGTCTTTTTTTTTTTTTTTTTGCCTTCTTGTTTTTTCTTTATCTTTTCCTTTTCTTTTGGCATTTTTATTTAAGGAATATATATTCCTATATATCTATATTCCAAAATCATTCAATGTACCACCATAAGTAACATTTTTTCCTTATTTCTTTACAAAGTCTTTACAAGATCTACTTGAAAACAGAAGATACAAATAAAATGTGAATTCAAAATAAAACTTCTTCGTCAAATCACATAACACTCACATGGGTACCACATCAAACTATATCTATGCATATGAATTTCAAAGTAAATATATTTAGTTATTCTAATGATTACTTTTTCAATTAGAAAAATACTCTTAAAAAAGATACACAAGAAAAAATTATGAGTGATAGTCCAAATTTTGTTGCAACTTTTGAGGTAAGAAAAGAGAAATATAATACAATATTTTATTTTTAATATTTCCTAGAGCTAAATTTTTGTTGTTTTTAATGCAATAGGGGTCCAATTTCTATAGAGAAACTTTGTTGCCAATTTTAAACCAACAAACAACATCTATGGATAAACATGTTGCAACATTCGTTGATTGGCAAAACAATATGTCATTCACTCAATTACTTGAGGCAAATTTTATATTCAAAATATTTTAGTTACAGTATTAGAGAATATTTATTAAGGATTTGTGTGTATACAGACATATATGAGGAAACTTTAGCATTTGGAAAACAAAAATCCAACAAAAATATGGAGATATAATTATATTGAAGTACAAGAAACACATTTTGTTGAATATTATATAAAGATATAAACATTGTTGGATGTTTATTTATAATTTAGTTGTTTTTTTTTTGTTTACCAAAAAACTTTAACTCACATTTTCCATACTAGCCACCATTTTTCTTTATATTACGAAAGGTTTTTATGTTATTTTAAACCTCAAATTTTCAATTGATTAGTTGAAAATAAATTGTATTGCATAGAGGAGAAAAGAAAATAAAAAGAAAAATAAATATGAAAAATAAAAAATGAAATTGATATTGTCAAAGATTTTGTAAAGAAACAAGGAAAAAAATGTTATTTATGGTGATTGATTGTATGATTTTGGAATATTGACATATAGGCATATATATTCTTAAATAAAGGCCACTAGAAAAGAAAAAGATAAAAGGAAAAAAAAAAGAAAAAAGAAAAAAAGAAAAAGGCACAAACATAAAAAATAACAAAAAAACAATAACAAAAAAAAAAGAAAAAAAAACCATTAATGACACATGTGGCACCTTGTAGTTGACCTAGGTGTCTAGCTGCAAAAATGGCTACAGCTCTTAAATTGTAAAAGTACTTTAATTTTGTAGTGTGATTATTAAGGGCATACAAATTTTAAGATATATATCCAACTATTTAAAGAGAGCCATGTGACAACCCAAGTCTTGTGCAGCTCATTTCAATACCACATAATTCTTAAAAAATAAACAAATTTTTTTTTTATAAAAATTTTGTAGTGTTGAAGTGGGCTGCACAGTCTTGTGTAGCCCAAGTTGCACCTAAGTTGTGCTCTTTAATAATTGAGCAAAACTTACCTGTTGGATGGGCTACACCACGTGGCAATTCAACCTTTATTATTATTATTTTTCAATTTTCCACCTCTCTTTTTTTAAGTTTTTTGTCTTTTTTTTCTTTTGTTTTTATTTTTTTAGATTTTTTTTTCATTTAAGTGATAACATTCTCTTTTTTTTTTCAAACTCTTTGACAATATCAATTATATATATATATATATATATATATGAATTAATGAGTTGAAAATACTACATAATATCATTTATTTTCATAAATAAATAATTGGGCAAGATTTCTCTGAAATTGGAATCATTCAATTGAATCTCTAACATCAACAACCATTGTTGTGTAGGTGATCTCTTTGAAATTGAATCTCAATTGTGATTTTCATTGATTGTTATCATCATCCACATCTACTAATTCATTTAATTCAGAAGAATGGACAAGATTTATGTTGAATTGTTAATCTAACCATGTAGAGAATTTTCAAATTCATTCGATGAATTTTTTTGGGGTCATTGAAAAGGTTTTTGGAATGAAGATTTGACAAGTGCAGAAGAACAATTTCTCCATTTGTTTCATTCTTTTTTTTTCTCAAAATTTTTAGCTGGTTATTCTAAATTTGATATTTTTATTATATTGTGAAGGAATCCATGAAACATTAAATAAGCAACAAAATATCAGTCATATGCATTTAATATAAATAATAAAAATTTTAACTTGTTTAAAGATTTTAATATATAAAAAAGAAAAAAAATGTTATTTTAGGTTATGAAACGTATTCTCACATTGATATTTTTAACTCTCAATTTTTAATTGCTTAGTAGAAAATAAATGATATTGTGGAGATGAGAAAAGAAAATAAGAAGATAAATAAAAATTATAAAACAAAAAAATAAAATTGATTACCAAACTGTCGTTAGCTTTAGGTTATGAAACGTATTTCTCACATTATTATTGTAAACTCTCAATTTTCAATTGATTAATTGAAAATAAATGGTATTGTGTAGATGAAAAAAGAGAATAAAAATAAAAAAAAATATATAAATTTAAAAATAAAATTGATATTGTTAATGAGTTTGTAAAAAAAAGAAAAAGAAAGAAAGAAAGAAGTGAAAATAAATGAAAATAAAGAAAACAAAAAATTTAGAAAATGAGAGGTGGAAAAATGTTTTAAAAAAAAGTTGGATTGACACGTGGCACTATAAAGATGGGCCACGTGGCTGAGCTGCGAAGTAGGTGGGAGGGAGTAGGTAAGTTTTCCGCTTAATAATTTGTCCAAGTTTATCGCATTCGAGTGGTTGCCTACTTAATCCAAATAACCCTTCCTCATTTACAGCCCTGGTGATCAAAATCAAGAACAAGAATCCCAAAAAAAAAAAGATAACAGGCCTCATCCTCTCTGTCAATGGAACAAGTAGCAAGAATGCCAAGAACCCATCAATGGCGTCATCAAGTTCTAGTTTTAGCGTTCCCCTTCGGCAGCCATCCGATCTGCCTTCTCGGCCTCGTCCGGCGACTCGCCAAGGAAGCTCCGGCCGTGAAATTCTCCTTCTACAACACGGCGTCTTCCAACGCCTCCATCTTCAACGACGGCCGACAAAATGACAACATTTTCCCTTGCAGCGTCGGGGACGGCCTGCCGGAGGGGTACGTGAGGAGATGGGAAGTTCCGGCAGAGCCCGCGGAGCTTTTTCTGAAGGAGGCGGCTGGGAATTTCAGGAAGGCGATTGTGGCAGCGGCGGAGACGGCGGAGGTGGAAGTTCGAGGGGTGGTGAGTGACGCGTTTTTGTGGTTCACCGGTGAGCTGGCGGCGGAAATGGAGGTTCCTTGGGTTCCGGTTTGGGTTCCGGGGCTACGGAGCCTCGTTGTTCATCTTCACACCGATTTGTTCCGCCAAAAACTTGCGGATTCTGGTATGTTTGTCATCAACTTTCATGAAAATGGAAATAAAAACTGAACTTATTATGGTAGAAGGCAGCTCGATTGGACTTTGAGAGGAAAAATAATGGTTTTGAAAAACACATTAGTAAATATTAATTTAGTTCCTGAACAATTTAGTCCTGAAAATGATAATCTTAATTGTTATGGTCCTTAATTATTTTTGTTTTTTATTTTTGGTTTTTTGTTTTTTGTTTCATGTTTTTAAAAAATAAAAATCATATATATTTGGGTTCACAATTCTTAGATTGGATCCAAATTTTTGGACTAAATACTCGTTTGGGCATCATGAACTTTTATACCATATTAGATAAACATGAGATTATATCTCAAAACTAATTGGCAAATGAGAGGAGTAACCTATATATTTTATAAATTATGAAGTCTCTTCATTTTTTGATGTGGGATACGATCCTCAACACATGCCCCTCAAGATGGTGTCTCTTTAAGTTCACCATTCTTAGGTCGGATCCTAATTTTTGGACCGAATATTGCTTCATGAACTCTGATACTATATTGATGAAACATGAGGTTTCATCTCAAAATCAATAGTAACATATGTATCTTATTAATCTTATTAAGTTTGTGAGGTCTCCTAATCTTTTCAATGTGAAATCTTCAATAGCAATTCCTCACATTTTATATTAAATATTTGAATTTGTTTGTTTCACTGATTTTCGATATTATTATTCAAATAAATTTAAAATCCATCCCACATGAGTTTTCTTATACCCTTCATGTAGGTATAATTTTTATACTACAGGAGATGAACAATAAACATATAACCTAATTATTTAGTTAATTTAAATAATTAATCATTTTTAATTAATTACTAATATTAACATTTTTTTTTCGACACACATGTAAGGTGGGGGACTTGAACCTCTAGCCTCTTGGTTGAGGGTACATATTTTGCCAGTCAAGTCATGCTCATATTAATATATTATTTAAACTCAATAAAATTATAACTAAGACATTTATAATTATTATTTTATTAATTATTTTAACTACTTAATATAAAATTTTATTTAAATTTTAATTAATTTATATTTATTTAACCATTTAGAGAAGAGAAGAGAGAAACTACACATTAATTAACTTTCTAATTATTAATGTGAAAATTAAATTTAATCACTTTAATTTATTATTAATTAATTAATTAATTATCTAATATAAAATTTTATCTCCATTCTAAAAAGATAGTTGAAAATTTTCATTAATAATTAAATAAAAAATATATGTTGATTTTAAATTGTTTTAATATAAGTTTAATGCTGATAAAAGTCAAAAGGTAAATACAAAATAGGAAGAAAAATTAAGGAGAAAATTCATAGTTGAAGCATTTATTTTAAAACATGATTGAATTTTAATACTTTTATCTAGATACCATGAATATAATAATTTTATAATTTTTATTTTATTTAGTTATAAGAAAAAAATCCACTCAAATAAGATTTTTGACAATTTTTCTAATAATTTTTTTTTAAAAAAAAATTGATTAGTTCACAAGCATATTATTTAAATCCCAAAAACAAAACTTACAAAATAAACACATATAACATTTTAGTTCCCAAATATGAATTATTCTGCATATCAAAACACAGACATTAATTATTCTGCATATCCAAATACAGACATTTACAATCTTAGACATTTAAATTCTAAATATTTAAACTTCAGACATTTAATATCCATACTCATGAAATAATATCTGGATCGAAACAGGCAGTAAAAAAACTATATTTGAATAAAAAAAAAAAAAAAAAAAGAAAATCAACTGAATCCGAGCGCCTTTCCCCAACTCGAAGAACCCTCCTCGGATCATTTGGTGTTTTCAAAAACCAAAAATCCGTTTTCAACAAAAATTTATGTTTTCAAGTTTTCTTCATAAATTATTATTATTTTTTTGAATTTTAAAAACAAGAAAATGAATTGGTTTTCAAATAGGTGTGTTTTTCAAAAACAAAAAACAAAAACAAAAAATCAAATTATTATCAAATGACCCCTACATTATTCTCAAGTTTAAAAACCAAAGTGTTGCAAATTTTAAACTTCAGGAACTAATTATTAAATACTAAAGTTTAAGGATTAAATTGTTGTAAATTTTAAATTATATTGGACTTAATTATTATATAGTAAAATTTATAGACTAAGTTGTTACAAATTTTAAATTACATGGACTAAATTATTACATATGAAAATTTCGAGACTAATTGAATTGTTAAAAATTTTAGATTATAAAGATAAAAGTTGATTTGTACATATGAAAAAGTCTATGGATTAAAGCATTACTAATATGAAAATACGAGTGTCAAATGTGTTTTTAACTTAAAAAAAAAAAAGGTCGTGGTTGTCCCCTCCTAATTAACTATGTGAGATGAACTATCAAAAATACATTAAATTTTTTTTTTTTTATACATTTTGTTGATGCACAAATCGAGCCAAGGAGAATTCACTCACACCTGCTTCAATGATAAATTTGTCTATTTGGAGAAAAATGTGTCTTACAAAATAAGAAGAATTGCACACTAGATAAGGGGAAGATCATGGGTTTATAAGAAAAATGTGGCTCGGTTGGTACTTTGTTCGAGGGGAGGATTGTTGGGAGTGCGATCAAAATCCTACATCGGCTAGATAAGGAAAAGATCATGGGTTTATAAGAAAGGGAACACCTCTAACTGAGAACTGGCCTGAGAGTTGAATTAGTTAAATTTTATTTATTTTCACTAAGCATGCTCACAATGTGATTATTATTATTTTTTTAAAAAAAAGAATTTAGTAATTCATATTAAAATCAATCTAACAACATAAGGGTTATGAAAGGTAGATTGAGGAACTTAGATTAATGGGATTAGCCTAATTTGTCTAAGTAAGAGAAAACCCTATTTCAAAATAATTAGTGGGAGAAGGAAGTGTGTCAACATATCCTACGGTCTCCATCATTGGTTCAAATCGTGAGATTTATGCTGGGCCTCGTGGTGGTTTTTGGACCGTCCCCTACGGAAGGTGTTTGCATGGGTCAATATCAGGGTGAACTCCTGAGAATGATAGGATTGTAGTTTTGTTTCCAATACTTGACCTACCCTATGGGGGCACTTGTTGGGATAAAACTACATGATCTAAAATTATGGGTCACACTTACAAATGATTCATTAAAGTTGTTAATGATGTATTTGACCAAATTAATGGTAACTAAATATTATAGGAATAAGAGTTATTCTGGTATAATACTTGGTTGAGATTGTCTTAGTTTAGTGAATGAATACTTGACCTACCCTACGGCGGCACTTGCTCTAACTCACTAAAGTGTCATAGCATTAGAAATGATTTATAGGGTTCATTTTTCAAATTGTTTGATTTCTATGCTAAAATTGAATGGATAATTGTTTGCATGATGTTATATTATATATTTTATATATTTCAATATTATGTCAGTTTCTCTCATAATTTTAATTTTTTTTTTACTGATAAGTCAAAATTGAGAAATTTTATTACTTGGAAAAGTAACATTAACACTATAATGGTAGTGTAAAATTTTGAATTTGTCTTTATTGAGAAATATTCTCAAAACCTGTTGCTAATGCTATTCGAATTGTTCGTGAAGCACATGATAATTAATGAATCAAAAGTAAACGAGATAGTTTGTACGTATTAGTTCTTGAATTTTTAAGAAAGAGTTATGTTTTTTTTTAGTTGTTCTCTCATCAATGACATGAGTATGCATTAAACTCACATGGACTCACTGAAATCGGGTATTGAGCGAGACAAAAAGGATAACTCAAATCTTGTTCGGATGGGTTTAATTTTCAACAGTACAATATAATTTTTGGGATAAATACTCTTAGGCAAGGTTTGAGTAACTTTTTAGTTAAATTACAAATTTAGTTCATTTAGTTCGGAGAAAGTTAGAATTTAGTCTCCATAATTTTAAAAATTAGAATCCTTCTTCAAAACATAGTGACTATTTATGAAGTTTATCAAATCATAAGAACATAATTTTAACTTTTAAAACCATAGAGGCTAAATTTTAACTTAATATCCAAACTATAGAGACCAAATTTGTAATTTAGCCTAACTTTAATTTTCATCCTTTAGGATTCAATAATGCCCTAATTTATTAGTCATATGAGTTATTAAAAAAACAAAAAAATAAAAAGAAAAAAGAAAAAAAATAATGTGCATGACAATTAAAATTTTGGGAGAAAATCAATTTATACCCTTACCTTAGAGGTTGTATCAATTAAAACCTCAAACTATGGGTGTTTGTGGGTTGGGTTGGGTGGGGTTGAGGACCCAACTCAATTGTTCGGGTTGCAAATTTCTTCAACCCAAACAAAATCCTTATTAAGTAATGAACCCAACCCAACCCAACCATGAAACTTTGGGTTGGGTTGGTTCGGGTTGGTCGGGTTATATACTCAAAATTTTATTTTAAGAAAAAGTTAAGTGTTGATATGTAAAATATATATTTATTTATTTTAAAATATTGAATTAAGATTAGTAACTCAATTTCAATTTATATTATGAATTTTTACCTTATGAAGATTTCAAAACTTATTTTAAAAAGTTGTTGAAGAATAAATAATCTAAAAATAATTATAAAATAAAATAAAATAAAAATAGATATATGTATATATAGTTGTAATATAAGCAAAAAAAAAATTAATAAGAAGTTCGGGTTGGTCCAATTTAACCCAAACTAATTTTTAATGAACCCATTAACCAACCCAACCCATAAAGTTTCCATTTGTTTGAACCCAACCCAATCCAAACAAGTCGATAACCCAACCCAAATCATACAATTGGGTTGGGTTGATCGGATTTTTAGGGTCATCGAATTTTTTGAGCAATCCTACCTCAAACTAATAATTGTATCAATTTAAATTCTAAACTTTCATAGATGAATCTATTTAGATGTCTGTTAGAAATTTATAACTACTTTTACTTAATTTAATTTAAAATAATCAACTCAAAATTACATAAATAAAATTCTTCTTCTCCCAAGATCCTACCAGAGTAGTAAGAAAAAATATCATGTAATTTTTTTTTTTTAATAATAGAGAAAATAGAGGAAGACTAGAAGATGAAAATTGCACATTTTAATAAGTAGAGAAAATAGAAGAAGACAAGAAGATGAAATTTGCACATATTAATTAAAACCCGTTACTATCTATTTGATTCCAACATTTCTCTCTAATTTACGTTAATCCCTTCATTTAAAGAAGTCTTATATATGTGTGAAAATTCTTCATTAATGGTTTTAAAATGAAAGTCTAACGGATGGTCTAAATTGATTCAGTTATGAAAATTTAGAGTCTCTTAATTAATACAATTATTAGTTTGGAATTTTAAGTGATACAACCTTCAAAGTTTAGGAATATAAATTGATTCACAACGTAAATTTTTGTTTGACGGAATTACACGTTAAATTACAAGTTTACTTTTTTGAATTTCAAGTTTATGTTTATTTTTTAAAATTTAATTTCGAGGATATATTAGTTTAATATCAATTTAAGATTAGGTTTTAATTTTTTGAAATTGAAATGTTATAATAAAATCAACTTAGTGGACTAATAATAGAAGTAAAAGCAAACATTTGCATACTAAAAAAATATTTTATTTTGATTCTTACATTTTATAAAAACAGTTTAGGTTTGGACTAAGTAGTAATCCCTCTGCCTCTATTTAATCTAACTAGCTTATTCCTGTTATCTATTATCATTCCTAAGAGTTTAATCATTGTATTATCATTCCTAAGAGCTAAATCATTGTGTTACATCAACATTTAAATATATAATAATAAATAATATTAAGGGACATGTTTGAGAGTAATTTTGAAATAGTTAAAATTACTTTTGTCGTATTCAAAATGACTTTAAAAATGCTTTTAATTATTCAAAATCAATTTTTATGAAATGAAAATCGTGTTTAAAATTGTAAAATCAAATACTAAGTTGATTTTGAATGATTAAAGACATGTTTCGGAGTAATTTTGAACATGAGAAAAGTGATTTTGACCATATCAAAATTACTCCTAAACATGCCCTATGTATAATTAATTATTTTGTTAGAATTAATTAAAACAAAATATTGAGGTGAATAGACACACCATTATCAAATTCAGCCTAAATTTATAGTTTAACATTTTAAAATGTAGATATGGGTTTACCAAGTTTCCTTTTGCTAATACATATGACATTTGATTTTCTTAGCAGGAGATGACAAAGAAAAAGTCATTGATTTCCTCCCTGGCTTTTCAAAAGTACGTAAAGTTGACTTACCCGAAGGCGTAGTACATGGAGACTTAGAATCACCCTTTACGATTATGTTACATAAAATGCAGTTTTATCTACCGAAAGCATCTGCTGTTGTCGTAAACAGCTTTAAAGAAATCGAGCTTGAGATGTTCGACATACTAAAACCAATGCTTCAAGAACTTCTCACTATTGCACCAATTAACCTAACGCCATTGACTATTTTCGATGACCACGGATGTCTCGAATGGTTGGACAAGCAAAAGCCGGAGTCCGTGGCGTACATAAGCTTTGGTACTTTTGTAGTGCTCCCACCTCACGAGTTAGCGGCCTTGGCCGAGGCGCTAGTCGAGAGTGGGGTTCATTTTCTCTGGTCATTTAGGGGCAACCTTAAGGAAAGCTTCTCTGAGGACTTTCTTCAAACAGTTGACGTGCAAGGAAAATTAGTGCCATGGGCTCCCCAAACAAAAGTGTTGGCACATCCTTCCGTTGGGGTTTTTATAGCTCATTGTGGATGGAACTCTGTTTTGGAGACTATAGTGGCAGGTGTGCCTATGATAAGTAGGCCCTTTGTTGGGGACCATGGCCTCAATGCAAGGGCAATGGAGTTTGAGTGGAAGGCTGGCTTAGGACTTCAAAATGAAATCTTTACAAAGGATGGAGTAATGAGAGCAATGGACTCAATCTTAGACCCCTATAAAGGGGCTGAAATAAGAAGCAATCTTAAAGCTCTTAAAGGTATGGTTCTCGAGGCTGTCAGCTCTGAAGGTAGTTCAACTACAAGTTTTAATTTCTTGAAAGAGTTACTCACCAAGTAGATAACTATGTCTTTGGGTATTGTTTATCCTGTTCATTATCCATGATAGTTAATTGTATTCTTCAAGTTGCAATCTTGTTTTAGTTTGTTTATGTACTTTTCCTCTTTTTACTTTTATCTTTAAATTTTTAAATATGAAGTTTCAATCTCTCTACTTTTGATTACTTTGTTTTAGTCTCAATATTTTGTATTGAAATACTATATGCCTCGTTTGATGATTATTTGATTTTTAAAAATTGTGCTTGTTTTCTCATGAATTTTCTATAATGAATATCATCTTGCTTAACAAAATATTTGAATTCTTAGTCAAATTCTAAACACAAAAACAAATTTTTGAAAACTACTTTTTTTAGGCCCCGTTTGATAACCATTTAGTTTTTGATTTTTGGTTTTTGAAAATTAAGTATGTTTTCCCTCAATTTCTCTACAATGGTTTTCATCTCCCTTAAGGAAGTATTTGAATTCTTAGCCAAATTCTAAAAACAAAAACAAGTTTTTGAAAACTATTTTTTTTAGTTTTCAAAACATGACTTGGTTTTTGAAAACATAGGCAAAAAGTAGATGACAAAACAAGTAAACCATAAGTGAGAGTAGTATTTATAGGCTTAATTTTCAAAAATCAAAAACCAAAAATTAAATGGTTATCAAACGGGGCCTTAGTTTTTAAAACTTGGTTTGGTTTTTGAAATATAGGCAAAAAGTAGATAACAAAATAAATAACATATAGGTGGAAGTAGTTTTTGTAGGGGCTTAAATTTTCAAAAACCAAAAATAAAAAACTAATGGTTATCAAATAGGACCGATATTTTAGTCTTTTACTATTGATTTAATTTTTTTTTGGTTATTTAATAAGAATCTAAATCCATTTGAAAACCCAACATCTAGCCTATTGCATGTGGTATACTTGTCTATGTAACTTGTAAGAATTTATAGCAAATATTAAGTAAATTAACAAAAAAAAAAATGTTAGTATCATATTTCTCTTAAATAGCTTATTAAAATTAACTGTGATATCTAAAACAGTTTTTCTTTTTTTTTCCTAAGTTTCAGGATTAAAGTTTAAGAAAAAAAAAACTAAAATAAACTTGAAAGCTCAACTTTTAAAATATGATTTTAAAGAAAATTGAAAAGGTCGGAATGACGAGATTCAAGTTTTTTTTTTTAAAAAAAAAAAATTGAATTTATTTGTTGAATGATGACGTACTCTCACAGTCTCACTTAAAGTAGTAACTACATTGAGCACCTAAATTGATTCATTTATGAAGGTTCAAGAGTTTAATCGATACAATTATAAGTTTGTACACGTGTGAATTAATGTTCTTCAAAGGAATTTAACAGATAATGTAAATTGATACATTTATAGAAGTTTAGGGTATAAATTGATTTTTGCCAAAAAAAACTTACACTACTTCACTAATATAATAATACAAATAGTAAGAAGTTTTTTTTTTCAGCTTTAAATAAATTAAAATTGGCGGTTTCTTTAGTAATAAAATAGAGTTTTTATTACATTTGGAAGGTTGGAACTTGGATCTACAACAACAATTTTCAATGAATTAGGTTTTTTTTTTTATAATTATTTTGTTTTGAGTTTTCTACTTTTAAGAATCAAGCTTATCAACAATTTTCTTTATCTTGTATTGTATTTTACTATTTTGCTTTAAAATCCTAGTAAATACTTTGAAAACTAAAAAAACATTTCAAAAAACCCTTTTTGTTTTTGTTATGGGTGAAATTGGACTAAGAGAATAAACCCAAATTGCCAGGAAAATCAAGATGATAAGAGCCAAAGGAGAAAAAACAAGCCCAGATTAATCTTTTTAAATCCAATTCCTAGATAGAAGAGGAAAAACCATTCTTATTAGAAAAGGAATATGAAAGATCTAGGTCAAAGACCCTACAAATATTTCATTATGACTCCAAGAAAGGGAATTCAACTTCAACCTTCATTTTCTAAATTCTAGCATGCTGCACTTTTTTCTCTTTGACTTAAGAATTGGAGCTGATGTGGTAAGTGCCACACTGGTGCCCAATTTTTTTCCTCTTTTGCAGGTTACCTCTTTTCTCCAAATCACAAATTTACAATTACTGTCACGTAAAGGTTAGGTGAGATTTCTCCTTGCTAGATTTTGACAACAACAGTTGCTGCCGTTTGTGGGGAATAAGAGTGCTCTACAGCAAAAATAAAGAAAATCAAGATCCAATTAGAGAGTAAAAAGTCTTGAAGAAGAATAAAAACATGGGGGCTTAGATGAATCAACACAAAGAAGGAGATCATCAAAAGAAAAAAAGGAGCAAAAGACGAAAGAGAGAACCCTAAACATCTTTCACTCTTTCTCTCTCTTCTCTCATGAATATCACAAGTCAACACCCTCCCCTTTTTTTTTTTTTTGCAAAAGTTAGTCTTTGGTGAATCGCTCCTCCGACGTCGACATCCACGATGACTGAGATTGTTCTTCTCCAGCGACGTCCCTGTCTCCAGCGATTATGAATAATGTCGTGAGGTGGCTTTAGCGAACGAAAGTTAATAACTTCCTCTTCCTCTCTCTTACATGAAAAATCATCCACCAGCAAACCATGAGTTGAGCGACGATGAGGGTTTGCAGACGGTGTGAGTGACGGGTGCTTGTCAGGCACGTCAAATGATATTTATAAACTGAACGAACTAATGTTTGCAATATAGTGGCCAAGTCTATCCATAGGGAGGGTATAACTGGAGTTATTTGAAATGCGTAATATTTCTCTCATGCTTGAATTAGATTTTAACACCATGGGGGAGGGTTTTTGGATACAAATAAGTAATTGCAAGGAAAATTAAAGAACAAAGGTTTAAACAGTAGGAAAATAAATCACTTACGAAGCATACCGACTCAGGGCTTCATTCGAGATCCAACATGGCAATTTATCATCGATTATCTAGACACACATGCACTTAATTTTATTGCTTGATCCAACTAAACGAATAAGCTGTCTAATTAAGGCCTCTTATGAGATTAATTAAGCCTAGCACTTATTTAATCCTAAATCAACCCAAGGTTGGGCACAATAGTGTTCCATACCACTAGAGTTAATTGCATTAAGCTCAAGATCAATCAAGGACACTTTGATTAATTAGATAGTTTAATTAATCTAGGTGTTGGTTATCTACTAAGGCCTAGGACTCTACTCGAGAGCATATGTTCCATTTTTAAGCAAAGTAATGGCCTATTGCTACTAAATACTTAGAGAGCATAAATGAGGCCATAAATGTTCTAAGCTAGCTATGCATTGAGATAAATGCTCATAGGTTGTCAATCCAAAACACTTATTTAATGCTAACCATAAAACAAGTAGAGAAACCCAATAAAACTAAGTACGAAATGGAATTAAAGCATAAACCTCAAAACATACATGTTGGAGTCCTGAAATCGCTCATGCACTCGCTTACTGTCTAGCCGAACATGAAAATTAAAGAGCAAATGGCCATAATACAAGCCATGATATAAAAACTAAGTAGAAAGGGGTTAAATGAGAGTGAAAATTGGAGAGAATTTCGAGTTTGGTGGCTTGATATAAAAACTAAGTAGTAGCGTCTCGACGCAACCCTGAATCAGACTAGTGTCGAGGGGTGCTTGCCACAACGTCGATCTGTGTTCCCCGTAGCAGCGTCGAGACGCTTGAGACAGCATAACAACACTGTCCTGTTTCCAGCATTTTGTTTTCAGCATCTTTTGAGCATCTAGACGCTCCCTTTAGGGGTAAAATGCTCATTTATCCTCATTTTCTTCAAATAGGGCTCGGATGACCTCCGGTTGAGTTCAAATTCACCCTGAATGCTCTAAAAAGCTCCAAAAATATGCTAAATACACCAAAATTCTCATCGAACTAATTTACCTACAAAATAGGGAATTAAACATGCAAAATCACCTAAAACCACAAGATTTAGGCTTAGAAAATAAGAATTATTTTGGTCTCATTAGTGAGCTCTTCCTAGTGACTATGCATTTTCCACTTTAGCGGCGATCTGCTCCACGTTCAGCATCACACACGACATACGTTCAGAGAATCCACGCAATCCACGAACTAGCGTATGGTGTCACTAATAGCAATGTAATAGTGCTATTTTATTAACTTAATTTATGTTAGTTTAGTTGCCCTCACGTGTTTATTTGTCTATTTTGTAGGGATTGAGCAATTCAGAGCCATTTGAAAGACTTTGGAAGAATCGGGCCTAAAAGGGAACTAAGTGAGTCTATTTTGAGTGTTCAAATCAAGAAAAGATCACATCCAAGTTAAAGAAATCGAGTGTAGAGCGTCTAGACGCTGTTTTGGGCATTAAGACGCCACTGCACAGCTAGATTAAGCTTAAAGTAGCGTCTAGACACTGGGAATTTAAAGAAGCAAGGCTTGCTCAACGTTGCAAAGAGGCTACATTCGATGCTGTCAGCGTCGAGACGCTACTTTAAGCATCTAGACACTGCCCTGATTTCGCTATATTTATTCTTTATTTGCGAATGTAGTGTCTAGGCGTTGTCCTTAGCGTCTAGACGTTTCCCTGCCTTATTTAAACAAATTTCAACTTTGCATTTATAGCATGACCAAATTTCAACTTTTGTTATGAGTAATCTTGCTCTATTAATAACAAATGAATTTTGTTGTGGAAGAAATTCAGAATTTGAAGGAGGTTGTTGAAGGTCTTGGTAGGAAGATGAGTGAAAAAAACTATAATGGGGAAGACAAGAAAAGGAAAAATGAGGATGAAGGTGACAAGGGGGTAGTGGTGAAATGAAATTGACAATAGAGACAACATTGATGCAACATCAATGGCAACAACGAGTTAGATCTTTTAAGGACTATTTAGAGCGCTAAGTGAGTTATAATAGTCTGTAAAGTTCAATAACTTTGCACCCCAAACAAAGACTATTATAACCTAGACTAAACAACTCTGCATCCTAAACACATATTATAAAACTCGACAGACTATTATAACCGACTTAGTGCTCCAAATATCCCCTTAGTCATGTTGATTCATTGACTTTACTGGATGACCTATTTGTGTGCAACATATTTTTAATTGAAGTGGACAAGATAGAGAAGGAAGTCATTAAGGTAGAGTTGTGATTCATTGAGGGGTTGTGATTTATTAAATGTTATTATCCATTGTATGGCAAAATAACGTTATTTAATCTAAATGCAAGGTAAAGATGTTGTAACACTAGATGATGAGGAATACGATCTAAACACCGTATACATGGACGTGGTGAGTGATTTATAGTTATTACTGAATTATATTGATTGAACTGAAACGATGGGGCTTTAAGAAAAGATTTTTAATTCAAAACAAAGCTCCAGTTCAGTGCAAGTGCACACTGCCGATGCAAGTAATATAAAACTAGAAGTATTCCAGAGTATAGATCCCACAGGGAACTGATACAACAAAATTCAAGAGAATAAGCAAAGACGTTTTCAAATTGCAATTGTGGGTAACTAATGTAAAACAATAAGTGGGATGGTTTTTTATTGTTTTTGAAAAGAAGAAATAAAAATGTATAAAGAGGGATTCAAACGTGTTTTTGCTCCATTGAAAGAAATTGCGGCCTAATTGCAATTGCAATCCTTTGACTCAACACTTAAGCTTTGTAAACCGAATTTAACACCTATTCGACCTTTTATGAAGTATTTTTAGGAGGCTAAGCGATTAAACCGATATTTCTATGGCTAGTACGAACTTAGTTAATTTTGAAACACAATTCTTTTGGTTTTAAAGGTTTTGCCCTATGTCTAGGGTCAAAAACAAATTCCTATGTCTAGGCTATTTTCCTTTATTGCTTTTATGAAAACTAAATTTTTATCTAACCTTTTCAAAATTAGACTCAATTTTTGTATACTAATCTAGGTGATCAATCTAGACTAATAATAAGCATTAAAATCAATAAAAGCAAACAAGCTATGGAGGAAGCAAAGTTGCTCTCACAATTAGGCCTTTATTCCAATCTTTAGGGCATTCACATGCTTGAATCCCAAAGAAGGAATTAGCTCATTATGATGGGGATGGAAAACAGTAAATTAAAGTGTAGAAAATCCATAACAAACTTAGATAAAGAGAAATTGAGAGATCAACTAAATTAAATGAAATTTCTAAAAAAAATCATTTTGGTTCAAGAACTTACAAAAAACTTACCACTACAACACCGGAATTTAAATGAACAAAGGAAACAAGAATAACATTATTGAAATTTGATGGGAATAGCAGCAACACAATTCTGAATGAGGACATTCAACAATCAAACTAAAGCTAAAATGTTCATTTCTACACCCGTAGCTCAATCGAACTTAATTCTTTCTTTTTCAAGAAGAATTGGTTCTTTACAACTTTCACTTTCATGAGGAATGATTGAAATTTAGAATGTTGAAAGTACTGGAAAAAAAAACAGCAGCACAACCTCGTAAAAAATAAAATAAAACAGAGGAACAAAAACAACACAACTTTAAACTAGTGAGTTCCTCGCTTGATCGATCCAAATACCCATTCAAAGGCAAATAGATCTTCACCTCCTCTAACTTTCGTTGAGGAGGGATCAACCTCAGAAATTACAAAGCTAAGATGAAGAAAAACTTGCTGAAAATGACAGAAAAACGTGAACTAAACTGTTGTGGGTGAGCAGAAAAACCCAGCCACATTTTGGATCTTTTCTTCCTCTATTTATAAGCTTTTTGGCTAGTGTTTCCATATATAATCATCCTCAATCCATGGGCTGACTTCTAGGAATCAAATTGGGATGAGAATCACCCAAAATCATGCAAAAATCCCATAAAATCGCTTGATTTTCGTCATTCTCGGATTTTCTAGATTTTCTAGAAATGCAATTGCATTTCTGTTTTTCAGATCTACCAAAATTTTCCAGAAATGCAATTGCATTTCCATTAGCATTTTTAGGCTTGTTCACTATCATGCTCTTGCGAAGGAATGCTATTCGGAATGCAATTGCATTTTTCCTTTTTGCTCCAAATCTACAAAAAAACAACAAATTAGTTTAAATTCCATTCTTTTTTCAACTCCTTTCTTTTTTTTTCATTATTCAACGAGCTTTTATGAATTTAACCAATAAACGCCATTTTTAGCTTGCTCGTCATACAACAAAACACACAAAAACGACAAGAACAACCTAGTTTAGGATCAAATAATCCTCATAAATGAGAATTATCATATATATTTCTTGAAAGGTCATATTGATGTAATATAATGTACTTGGGCCTTAGCAAGAGGATCTTTTTGCCTCTTGCCCACACGTTTTTAGAGAATTTTAGACCTTTTCCCCTTTTCTCTTGACACGATTATTGTATCAAATCGAACTGGCTTGAACTTGAAGATTTTGATAGAGATGCTCGGTTAAACTTCGCGTTTCCGGTTCAGAGGTCGGTTGCAGCCAATTGCAATGTTGTGAGGCTTGGACTTTAATGTAGTTTTCTTATAATTGCAAGAGTTCTTTTATTTATGTGTTTATTTTATGAGCATGTATTTTTGAAGCGAGCTTGTCGAGGGCTCGTCAAATTAAAATTTATAAACCGATCCTAAGCTACTTGTAGCATTGAGTGGACCGGGTCGATCTCAGGGAACCGAATATTAATTTCTTAAGTTAAATTTGCAAATGAGAAAGCAAATAAAAATGGGGGTTTTGAAAATTATTTTCTTACTTAATGGAAATAAAAATTGACAAAAATAAAACAATTGCTAAAAAGGATAAAAAATTAACTCTTACCAAGTTCCAGTTCAGAGGTGCGGTTATATCCAATTACAAACATTGATCATAGGCATTCAAAATATTTAATCTTAACCATGCAAGTACTCGGTCAACTTATTAGGAAACCCTAAAAAGTGCATGCTCCCTAAAATCATCAACTCTAACAAACGCCAAGTTAATGCTAATTACCTAAACAAGTCTTTACGAAACTGCTTCAATTTATTTAGGTAAAGGCATTACGAACTTTGGAACGACCGAGACAATTGATCAGGTAAAACAACTTTCACCTAATTAACATGCTTCTTTAATTCCTAGAATTAAACATGCAAGCCATGTATCATGGAAACCCACAAACATACACATGTGATAATTCTAATGCTACCGGTTCATTCAACATGACAATTACAGATCACGATCGTGATTAGCAATAAAGTATGTAAAGGGATTAAGGCGTCAATTTAATCAAAATACATACTTATAAAATTAACACGAGAATTAAAGAACACTTGCAATTAAAAGAAAACTAAGTTTAAGTACAAGCCTCACAATGTCGCAACTGTTTACAACCGACCTCCGAACCGGAATCGCAGAATCTAGCCGAGCATCTGCATAGAAAACTTCAAGTGCAAACGAGCTCGATTCGACACCATGGTTTGATGAAAAACTCCTAATCTATCCTAAACTACTGAAAAATAGAGAGGAGAAAGCCTAAATTGGTCTCATGACGGCTGAAAATCGAAGACAAATGACCTAGAGGACGAAAAAAATCTATATATAGGAATCGACGCAGCGTCTAAACGCTCTGGACAGCGTCTAGACGCTCCCAGCATCACAGGGGCTCTCCGCAGCGTAGAGGGAGGCTTCAGGGAACTACCGATAGCGTCTAGACGCTCTGGACAGCGTCTAGACGCTACCCAGCGCGCATCACTGCTTATTTTTGCTCTAACTTTTCGCTCAGGTGTCCGAATGACCTCCAGTTTGATGCGTTGGAATCGTGATTCAACGTAGAATCTCTAGGAATATGCCTTATGCTCAAGTCCCTACAAAATGATCAATTAATTACATTAAAACCTCCAAACTAACATGATTTAAGTATGAAAATATAGAACTATGTTGTTCCTATCAATTTTTTATTGAATTGATGCATCGATCGCTTTATATGTTTGATTTCTATTCATGATACATGATCCGTAATTGTCGTGTTGATTGACCTTGTAGCGTTAGGATTATTACATGTGTGTGTTTTATGGGTTTCCATAATTGGATAACTTGCATGTTTAATTCTACGAATTAAAGGAGCATCTTGATTAGATTAAAGTTATTTTATCTAATTGGGTGTCTTGGTCATTCCAAAGAACTTAATTCTTTTATCTAAATAATTTAGAACGGTTTCGTGCCAAATTGTTTAGTTAACTAGCATTAACTTTGACGTTTGTTAGAGTTAATGACTTTAGGGGATTTGTTGCTTTTTGGGATTTCCTAATAAGTTGACCAAGTGCTTGCATAATTAAGTTAAAATATTTTGTGTGCCTATGATCAATTTTGCAATTGGATAAAACCGTACCTTTGGATTGTATTTTGGTTAAATTTGAAATTTTCTCCGTTTTAATTACTTGTTTTATCATTATTATTTTCTTAAATAAAAATTCTAAAAACTCTCCCGTTTCACTTTTTGCTGAAATTTAACATTGAGAAATTGATGTTCAGTTCCCTAAGATCGATCCGGTCCACTCAATTCTACAAGTAGCTTAGGATGGGTTTATAAGTTATAATTTGACAAGCCCTCGACAAGCTCGCTTCAAATTTGTCGAATAGCCATATTTAATTTCTCGTTGTTAGATTTCACATACTTTCTTTCTCTCTGTATATGACCCGTTCTTCTCATAATATTGAATTTCAGTATTTTCCTGAACTTGAGAAGGAAGAGTGCAAATTGAAAAGAGAAACAAAATAAAAGGAACGGGCGCAAAGAGAAGATCTCAGTTTTGATTGTATCATCGACGAATCCTCAATATTTGCTGAGGTTGAGGAAAAGATGGCCGAGAGAACATTGAAACGGTTGGCAACACCAGACCTAAACTAGCAACTACTATGCATCACACCTACCCTACTGTTGAAGTTGATTTTGAATTAAAGTCTGGTTTAATACACTTACTTCCTATTTTTCGTGGCTTTGTAGGTGAGGATCCTCACAAACATCTCAAGGAATTCCACATTGTTTGTTCTGGAATGAAATCCCATGGAGTGACTGAGGAATAGATAAACCTAAGGGTCTTTTCCTTTTCCTCGAGAGATCAGACAAAAGATTGGTTGTACTTTCTACCATCGGGGACCATTAATACATGGAACGAGATGAAAAGGTTTTTCCTGGAAAAGTACTTTTTTTCCTCACAAACTGCAACCCTCAGGAATGAGATCTATGGTATTCAACAAATCACAGGGGGGACACGATCTCAAACCAGTTCCTGATCCAGTATTTCTATAAAGCTTTGCTGCCTAATGACAAAGGTATGATTGATGCAGCAAGCGGAGGAGCATTGGTAAATAAAACACCTGCCGAAGCAAAGCAACTGATTCAAAACATGGCTAAAAACTCCCAATAGTTTGGAATGAGAGGAGTTGGAGGAATCCATCAGGTCAAAGAGGTAAATGAACTGAAAAGTCATATCTCTTATTTAACTTCTCTTGCTTGTCAAATGACTGTAGGTCAAGGTCAGATGGATTTCACTCAATAAGCAAATGCTATTGGAGGATTCCAGAGCCATAATCAGAGGAAGTATGATCCCTATTTGAATACATATAATCATGGATGGAGGTATCATTCAAACTTCAGTTATGGAAATCAAGGAAGCCAACAGAGGCCATCTCCTCAGAACTATAATAGACCAGCACAGGCTTCCACACAAGCTCAGGCTTCAACATCAGGTATGTCTCTAGAAGATATTGTAAAAAGCTTAGCATCTAACATTCTTCAATTTCAACAGGACACAATGCAATTTCAAAAGGAAACAGTACAATTTCAAAAGGAAACACGGTCAGGGATGCAAAATCTGAGAAACCAATCACCAAACTAGCTACATCAGTGAGCAGGCTGGAAGCACAGAATTCTGGAAAGTTACCTTCACAGCCCGAAGTAAATCCTAGGAAAAATGTATGTGCAATCACTCATAAAAGTGGAATGGAAGTTCCTTCAAGTACCCCATCAAAAGAGAGCGAACATAGAAAAGAGAAAACTGATAAGGAGTGCTCCACCAAGGTGTCCAAAGGGGTAAGTTTTGATCTACCTTTGTCTTTTAGTTCTCACCTACGGGTTGATCCTTTTTCTAGTAGGTTAGGAAGGCCAAAGAAAGAGGATCAGGAAGAGAAAATTCTTGAAACATTTAGAAAAGTGCAGGTCAACATCTCTCTGTTGGATTCAATTAAAAAGATTCTCAGGTATGCTAAATTCCTTAAGGAATTGTGCATTAACAAGAGGAAACTCAAAGATAAGGAAAGAGTGTTGGTGAGCAAAAACGTATCGGCCATGCTTAAAAGAAACATGCCAGAGAAATTTAGAGACCCAAATATGTTTTCTTTACCTTGTGTGATTGGGGATAAGAAAATTGAGCATGCTATGCTAGATCTAGGTGCTTCAATCAATGTCATGCCTTTTTCTATCTACCAATTAGAGCTTAAACTGCATGAACTGCGAGAAACTGGTGTGGTTATTTCAATTAGCTGATATGTCATACATTCACCCCTTAGGAGTAGTAGATGATGTGTTAGTTTGGGTTAAAGAATTGTTATTCCCTGTAGACCTCTATATCTTAGAAATGGATAGGAGGCCCTCTCCTACTTCTGCTTCAATTCTATTAGGGAGGCCATTTATGAAAACTGCAGAGACTAAAATCTATGTTGATGAAGGTACTTTGTCAGCTGAATTCGATGGTGAAGTTGCTGAATTCAATATTTTCGATGTCATGAAGTATCCTGAAAATGTATTCTGTTCATTTGTATGTTTAATTTCGAACTTTTTTGTTCTTCATGCTAAGTTATATATTATTTAATCATATATATAGATATATAGATATATAATAAACTATATTGTAATATTTCTATGGTACGTGTTTTAAACTATAGAATGATAAATATATATTATGCAGTATATAATAAATATAAACGTCTTTAGGTTTAAGTTGTTGGGTTGCTCCTACTACCCCAATTTCTCCTTCAATGCTCTTGTTCAATATCATCCACTGATAGACGCCCCATATTTTCTTCTGAGCTATCACTCTAAAAAAGAAAGTTTACTTAATTAGTATACTCACAAGAAAAAATATGTACTAATATATAAATTATAACTCTGAGTCAATTGTAAATACTTTCGCTTCCTTTTCTTTATTATAAATATTTTTGGCATCCTCAACAATCTTTGACTTCTACATGTTGGATTCTTATTTGCAGAAATTTTTTCTCTCACCATTGTCTAGTCTATTAACTATATACACATAAAACTTTTATTTTAGTACATAATGTGTGCATGATATACTCGATAATCCTTTATGTTATTCATTAAGTCATACCTAGAATATTAAACATATACAATAAAGACATCAAAATGTCAACATAATATTCAATAGTATGATTAAGATAATTCTCAGTTATGATGATTATTTAACCATAAAACTAAGTTGTTCTTGCCATTTTTGCGTATTTTATCGAATAACGAGCAAGCTAAAAATAGTATTTATAAGATAAATTCATGCAAGCTTGTCGGAATATGGAAAAAGAAGAAATAAGTTGAAAAGATAAAGGAAAGTTGGCTAAATTATTGTTTTTTTGTGCAAATTTGAAGCAATGAAGAAAAGGCAAATGAAATGCAATTGCATTTCCTTGAGAAAGCAAGGTGGTGAATAAGAGAGAAAATGCAATTGCAATGCAATTGAATTTTTTGGACTTATCATTCATTACGGGAATCTCGGGAAAACACCAAAATTTATGGAATTTATGCGATTTCTAAGAGATTTTTCACCCTAATCTCATGCTCAAACCTTGACCCATGATTGAAGGAGCACAAAGATGGAAACTCTAGCCCTCAATGCATATAAAAATGGAGAAAACAAAGCCAAACGGGAATGGATTTTTCTGCTATTTTTCATTTTCGAACAACAACTTTGATCTTCGTTTTCTGTCTTCTTTACAGCAGTTTTTCTTGTACTTTTGCTCTTGAAATTCTGAGTTTGATCCCTCCTTAACAAAGGTTCGAGGAGGTAAAGACCCAATTGCCCGTTAAGGAACTTTGGTTCGATCAAAGGAAGGAATTGCCATGAGTTTTGTTACTCTGTTTTGTTCAATTTCATTCTGTTTTAATCCTTTATTTTCTGCAAAATTTTAGTTATAAAGTTAGCCTTTGTTTAGTCCAATGTTCTTGTATGTTGTTGAATTTGAATGAGACATTGAAGCCTGTGTTTCGATTTCTTCCATCTCTTATAAAAGCTTGTGAAATTCTGGATTTTTTTTTTATCTCCACAAAGTGTCGAAATTTCCAGTAGCATTATATATGAAATCCTGATTTTAAGTTATTAAAATTCAACACTATTATTAACATCTTTGTGGGCATTCTAAGTTGTTAAATTAAGTTTACATTAAGGTTCCTTAATAAAATTCAAATCGGTTTGCCTTAAAGTTATTTCCCTTATTTCGTTGTATTAATTATGAATTTTATAGCAAGTAAATTTTGAGTTTTCAATTCTTCTATAATGAGCTAATTTCTCCTTAGGGATTCAAGTTAGTGAATGCCCTAGAGGAGAGATGTGAAGCTTAAAAGCATGTTCAATCTAGTTAACAATTGAGACTTTGTTTGCTTTTGTTGAATTAACGTGGGTAAACCTAGTCGGTCAACTAGTGATTGTTTGTTGAGCTTGAACTTAATACCGAAATGGTTAAGGGAAAGCAGATGTCACAAAAGCAATGGAGGAAAAGGCTTAGAAATAAGTCCTAAACATTGACCCTAGACATAGGGCGAGACTCCAAAACTGCTAGAATTGTGTGCGAAATCACCCAAGTTAGATTAGCCATAGACATATAGGTTTAATCACTTAGCCTCCTAAAGATTTTGAAGCAAAATTGAATAGGAGTTGAATTCGGTTTACTTAGTCTCTTGTATTAACTATGATTGCAATCGCATTTTAAGTGGCATTTCTTTCCAAAGGGGCATAAGCAACTTGGGTCTCATTTTTCTTAATTATTGACTTTTCGTTAATTTCTTTAGCAAAAACAACCACTCAAATATTTTTTACACCATCGATTACCGCAATTGTATTTTGTAAACAATTTTGTGTAATCTTAATAGATTTTGTTAAAATCAGTTCCCTTGGGTACGATACTCTAGAGTACTTCTAGTTTCTTTATTACTTCGATCACGTGCACTTGCGTGTAGCGAACGTCGATCAAGTTTTTGATATACCTACAATGTGTAATATATACACCGTACAATGCTTACGAAACTATGGAAAATAAGTGTACTTGATCAACAAAATGATCTATATATACCCTCCTTATACAATATATATACTCGTACAAAATTATGGAAAACAAGCATACTTGATTAACACAATGATATACCCTCGTTATACAATATATACCCATACAGAACTCAAATAATCAGAGACAACAAATTTAGGGTAGCATAGACAATATAATATGTACCAGCCACAAACGTTGTAGGAAAGGTTGAACCCTCGATTTTTTGGCATAGACAATATAATATGTACCGGCCACAAATGATGTAGGAAAGGTTGAACCCTCGATTTTTTGGCATAGACAATATAATATGTACCGGCCACAAATGAGATTTTTGGATTTTTTTCAAAGCTATTCTACCAACGGTTATGAAAAATATTCCAATTTATTTTTTTTCATTTTTTATTCATGAATTTAAATCAATTACAACAAAATATAATTGGCATATTTTATGTAAATTCAATCCTCTTTTGAACTTCAAATGGCTGGGCTTCAGACAAAGTTGAAATTTATTTGAAATCTTGACATTTGTATAATTTGAGGCTTCAAATGACCTATTTACGTAGTTAACAAAGCTTTACATGGAGTTAAAATGTAACAACCCTAACTCATACGACTCTCTAATGTAGAAGCACGACCTAGTTACCTCGCTCATGCCCGAAATTTTGACAACATGACGGCGTAACTCGAAGAAACCAAAATTTTCAAAGACCTGGAATGAGACATAAGTACTTCTATAATTCAGGAAATAGACTCAGCACCCACCAAACTACGATATATAGTGCTGAGCTCAACAAACAGACAATCAAACCTAAGAGCTTCTAACCAAACACACGAAACTAAAGAATATTTAGGATTTACAGACCAAACACACATCAAGGAACAAGGAAACAAAACTAAAAGCTAAAACAAGGAAAAGAAATTTGGTGGAGTCTCCATAGCCTCGTCAAGCCGTCTCCTCCGTCACCCGCCTCGTGAATATGCATCATCTGCAAAACAAACAAAGTAGCAAAGATGAGTATAAACATACTCAGTAAGTAGCCCACTTAAGGCTCCAAAGTTCAAATCCATACAAATGAGGGAATTGCCCTAACTCACAAATACCAGCTCAATCTCAAACATTCACTTTAATCAGCTATGTGCCTACTCGCCTTAACTCAGGCTCACTTCCCTGCGAGTCATGCATTCTAGACGAGCCTAATACAAAGAAAGAGGACAACTCTCACGCTCATCATTCTGGGAACATTGCCCCTACGCTAGCATCATCATCACTCTGGAGAATTGCCCTCTAACTCATTACTCTGGGTACATCGCCCCTATGCTAGCATCATCAACATAAAAGTTGTTATGGTACTCACATCTCCTTCTTAACCTCAACTCATCATTTATCCAACTACCATTCGCACACCCTACTTGAGTCCATCCCGATATGGCATTGTCTCGAGCACTACCAACGAGCCATGTAACCTAAGTTGACTAAGGCCGTGAAAGGAAGTAACTCTCACGGCTACATACAATGGTGAATCACCCCTTACGCTAGCACACAGGCAATAAGGGAATGCATCCCCTATGCTCAACACAATGGGGAATCACCCCTAAGCTAGCACACAGGCAATAAGAAACACATTCCCTATGCTCAACATAATGGGGAATCACCCCTAAGCTAGTACACAGGCAATAAGGATGCAATCCTTACCCTCAACACACTAGGGAATCACCCCCTACGCTAGCACCACAGTGAAGGAACACAATCCCTCACTCTCATCACATCTAGTCAACCTAGAGTTACAGACTCGCCCAGGAGAGACACAAGGTCAAGTGGCACTAATCTATCAAGCTCCTGTAATTTTGCAATGCTTTTGGAACCTCTAGGGTAATCCATCATACCAAAATCGTTCATCATTCCCGAACCACATTCACAACAAGAACCGAAGTTCACAAGCACATACATATGCTAACGACATATAGCCCTCCATCCCTTTAATCCAGAATTCAGTCTCCTAACCACACTAGAAATCAGATCGACCAACAACCCTCCACTCACATTCGGACCCATCTGAAACATCTTAAACCCGCTCAATCATCTGCTCATTTTAAACACACGAAGCACTAACCACAGCCCTGCCCACTGAAACCCTTAAGGTGTTCTAGATCAGCCTTCAGCCCAAACCAACCACTCCAGCGCCCTGTGCTCAGTCAGTTCATCCCCACCCCAAGAAACTATACCTCAACCAATCATTCAAGAGTTTCAAGCATTCTGAGTAAATCAATAATCCATGCGCAAAACTTTTAGAGAACTACGATAAACTCATAAACATTACAATCAAACACAATCACCATTCCTAAACCTCGAGCACAAAATAATTCAAGGTTCAACTCCATTACCAAGCTCGACAAGTTCTTCCGAATTGATTACTTACAACAACAAATACATAATTGCGACCCTTCTAAATATCACAACAATGTTCAGGGATGTTGTAAATCCAATCACTACCATAGACATACTTGTAAAGTACTACTCTTGCTATATATAATGAACTTGAGTCTTTAAGCCCCTATTACCATTTAATACGTGCTTAAGCATCTCAAGCTCAAGAACAACTCAGGATAGTTCAGCCAATCACACCATGACTCACATATTCATATGGACATGCATATTTAGTCACAAACACCACAAACATGAACCAAACTCATTTAAATCCAACCTTGGCAAACTCTTAGGGGCTGTTTGGGGCACTGAGTGAGTTATAATAACATGGGTTATAATAGTCTGTGAAATAATATAATATTGTTTAAAATGCAGAGTTGTTTAGTCTGAGGTTATAATAGTCTGTGTTTGGGGTGCAGAGTATTCCACGGGTTATTATAACACAGGTTATTATAACTCTTGCCCCAAACAGCTTCTTAATGTTCTACACATGCTAACTACAATAACTTAAAGCTTTAAGCCCCTATTTCCATTAAAGCCACAAACTTAGGCCATTTTAGTTCAAAACTATATCTGAACGGATCCATTAACCATTGCATGCTTCCTAAATACGATTTCTAAGGATACTTTGGTTATCAAACATACATCCAAATCAAATAAACTTAAAGGGCTTGAATCCGAATGACTACTTACTTTGGTTATGGAATCCAAGAACGAGGACTAACAGTTCCTACTAAAGAGGTTCTTTGCCCAACCTAACAATAATTTTAAAAAAAATAATAATACTTGAAATTTACAACATTGAACTTAAACTCCAAATGTCAACTTGGAACTTTGGTGTAAAGAATTAACTTACCCAATGAGTGTTGCTCCCAAACGGTTCTACATCCCACACCAATACTAAACCTCAACTTCAAGTTGCCTTCAAAATCCCTCTTTCTTTAAAAGTCAACACCACTACAACCAAAGGAATATAAGGGTCAAAGCTTACCCAAAGTTTCTAAATTAAACTAAAAAAATCTAGACTAGCGCTAACCAAAACCATTCTTACCAAAAATCTTAGGGCCAAATACCCAAAAGAAAACTATTTCACAACCACAACCTCCCTTGAATCTTAATTTTCTTTAGTTCAAATTTCCCACAAGCAAGCTCCAATTCTAGAAGTCAATCTAAAATTTAACTCAAATTCGAAAGAGCTAAGTACAAACGTTACCAAAGAAAACTCGCCTAATGCAACCCGATTCCTTGCTAGACAGTATTCAAGTGCATTCGAGACCACAAATCTCATGTTGGAACAGAGTGGGTATTCTAAAACTAAGTCCACAAGTGCATGGGCCAACTTAAAAATTCGAAAAACAACTTACATCTTGAACTAAAGATTGAAAATTACCACGCTGAAAACAAGAACTCGCCGGAATAAACTCACCGTGGACTGGGCTTGCTGGAAAACGACTCCAAACATCACCCATCTGCTGTCTTGCATAAAACCGAGAGGAAGGGAGAGAGACCACAGAAAAACTGTGCATTCCGATGAACAGACTTGCGGTACTCACGAATTGGAACTAGCAAGCGAATCTGAACGGCGATAGGGGCGCAACGATGTGTCTGGGCATTCGGGTTGCACGACGGGGACAGCGAACAGCTTGGGCGTGGGGCAGATTTACAGCGGCGTACGTAGATTGGCGGCGACGAGGTTGAGCAGTTCAGCTAGGCTCGACGGGAGGGAGAGATTTTGAGAGTGAGGGAGAGGCCATCGGAAAGAGGAGGAGGAGGAAGAAGAAGATAAGTCTTTTTTATTTTATTTTATTTTTAATTAAGAATTTTTCGAATTTTCAAAAAACACTTTAATTTATAAGAAAGCACCGCATGCTAAATCTAAATGATCATAAAAGTATCCCCTTTATCTCAAAAAATTAGTCAATGAAATTGCCACAATGTGGCTACCTCTAATAACCATTGGACGTGGGTTTGAAAATCCGTATGCTCCTAACTGCAGGATAAAAATTTGAAATACTTTTGCAATTTCTCTCTCATACATTTAATGGTGAAAAACTGTTGACCACATTGCAGCAGCCTCCTCAAATAACTCTTTCTTTATCCCCTTTCAACATGGATCATTGATGGTCAGTGGCAAATCTTTTCTGAGGACAAAGTTGTTTGAAATGTTAATTCTTTTTTGTTGGAAAGTTTATAATGATATGGTTTTCTACATCAGGAAATGTAATAAAAAAAGGATGTAAAGGTAGAACCTTGGTACTCCATTTTGTAGATTGCAAGTGCAAAAGTTTGTTAAAACATCCATTTTTGAGTCTTTTTTTTTTTAAAAAATATATATGTTTAGCTTCTCAATCTCATATAGTTTTAAAATTTTAAAATTTGTCATTGTAGTTTGGTTATTAAACTCATATATAGATTGTCCGCAACCTATTTTCTACACCTACGAAAAAGTTTATACATGGAGGTGTTTCATTTCTGATTTCACTTCTGTCAATAGTTGTGCAAAGGAATTTGGAGCTTGACAAACTAGATGTTAAAACAATATTCTTACATGCAAAATCTAGATACAAAGACTATAATCACGGAGAAACATAAAAGGATATCTTAGAAATAGGTATGTGAAATAAATTTTTTTAGGGTCTTAAACAATCTTCTAGATATTGGTACTCTGATTACGCTGAAGACTTAGATATACATCCAACATTCTCACTATATTCATTCTTAATTAGAGAGAATGTAATGAGTTGAAAGGCTACATTAATTAAAGCAAACTGTAGTAGCCCTCTCAACAACAAAATTGTGTTTTCAGAGGTTGTCAAAGAAGCTCTTTGGTTATAAAGGCTTATGAAAGACTTTGAGTATGAATATTAGATAATAGGTTAAAATATATACTATTTCGATCCTCATACTTTGGGACACATTCTATTTAGTCCATATATTTTTAAATGTACAAATTTAATCTCTATACTTTCAATCAATCTTAAAAAAAAAAAAATCTCCTAGCAATTTTCCTTCTATAAATCACTACATTATGTCTTTTCTTGAATGGAAAATTATTATTATTATTTTGTCAAGTCAGATAAAAATTAACTTTAAGATAATGTTGAAGACTAATTTTAAGATTTATTAAAAGTGCAATGAAGAATTTTGGAATTTTGAAAGTATAGAGATTAAAATGAAATTAGTTCAAAAGTATAATAAATCTCATCTAATTGAGGTCAAATCTAAGCATATTTTAGTGGATAAGACATCTATAACCATTTCAAAAGTTGTTGGTTTTCTCACCCGATCACGAGAAATTATATCCGGTGTCACAACCCGCCCCATATTACTCTACCGAATCTAGTATGAGCTGTGACGACAGTAGACCCCAAATGTGTGCAATGAAATCTATTGCCAAGGCTTTATGTCTGAACTCATTTGTCTAACTTTATCTATAGACATCCCATAAATAACACAGTCAAGATTTCTCTCTTTACTTACAATAGATAATATGCAATGACTTGACAAGACTGGTGGCAGATTCTGATTAGCTAACTCCGGTCGAAACTCAAGAGCAACCTGATGGAAAATTAAGGATAAAAGAATGAGTTAAAAGCCCAGTGAGTGGTGATTCCATAAGAAAATAAATTTTCAAGAAAAATAATTCTCTTACTAAACAGAAGTTCATAACTCTGTGAAATAATGTAAATCACGAACAATTTAGAAACTTTCGAGATCATTTAAAGACATTAAAGTCTGTAAATAAAACAACACTTGAAAACAAGAATAACCCAACTAAGATTACAATTCTTGAAACAATAACTCTTGAAACTTAAACACATTTTAGTAAAAACATAGATAGGAAAATCCATAATTACAGCTCTAGAAAGCATAAACATAACTAGTAAAATCCATCACCAAATCTGTACCAAAAATCTCTGTCATACTGGCGTAGAGAAATCTTCATACGCACAGCAGAGCAATCTCTGTCATACTATGTGTCGGTAATCTCCAGATACATAGTAGAGCATATCTATGTCATATGTGCACGTAGAGCAAACTCTAACATCTGTAATGCTTCAGGTCCAGGATTTGGACTAGGATTCAGAATTCGAATTCGACATTAATGGCCCCGACATTCCCCTGCATTCCCTGTGGCCTGAGCATGCAAGCATACTATGGAAACACATTCTCATAGCATACCGGGTAATCACCATGGGTACAAAGATCTAGTGGTTTGAAAACCACTTCCAGCATAAACCTCTTAAATCACTTTAAATCATAAAAACTCTTAACTTCTCAAACTCTTTTTGAAAATTGCATTCTTTCTCTAAAACAATATTTCATAAACTTGAGAGATTTCTGAAATTACATTAAACATTTTTAATTTCTCAAATAATTATCAAATCTCTCAAATAATATAAAACAATTCTAAAGCCATATTTTCTCTGAGACCACATCTCATAAATCTCATACATTTCTCAGTAAACATTAAAACTCTTCAAGCATCTCAATGATCATAAAATATCTCAAATATTTCTCAAATGATAATTTCAGCTAAAAGCATAAAATATTGGAATTTCAATACCATTTTTGGAATTTCATAACAATTCTCTAAAAAGCTCTTAGCAGTTTCTCTTAATTCACACATGATTATAGAATTCTTGAAAATTCATAATAATCAAATAATGGAAACAATTCGTAAAATAAACCACTCACAAAACTGTTATCGTTGGCGCCCCAAATTGTGTATTATTCTAATTTCCGTCCAACTTGAAATTCCAATAGTTGTATCACTAATAATAATCTAAGCAAGTAATCGTAAACTTTAAACATCAATTAAACCAATTTCTATTCTCCAAACCTCCAATCACATCTCTTATTTTTCTTTCATCTTATTAATATTCAAGTATATATATATTTGTCTTTATTCTAATTAAAATACTATTTTTTTTCTCTCTTTTCCACTAGCTATCCTTTTCTTGAATAAAATAGTATTTTCATTCTCCAAGTTAAACCCCCAGGTGAATAAAGTTAAATAACTTCCAAAATGAACCTTCTCTCTCTTCATTGAACTCAAGTTGTACCACACCCCTCTCTTTTCTTTATTATAATCTTATTTCCCTTCTCCTTCTTCTTCTTCCTCTTTTACTCTCTCTCTTCTCTTCTCTCTTATTTCATCCATGGTGGGTCATAAGTGCTCTTCCTCTAATTAAAATCATTTTATTTTACATTCATTCTCTTTTCATTTCCTCGTCCATCCCTCAATGTATTCAATATCTCTTTTTATTTTACATTCATTCTCTTTTCATTTCCTAGTCCATCCCTCAATGTATTCAATATCTCTGCTTTTCATTTTCAACCAAAGACCTTTGAAGCTTAGTTTCTTCTTTCTTTCTTTCTTTTTCCAGCCCCCACTTCCAGCACATCTGTTCTTTTCTTTTAATTCTCTTAAGTACACAACTTCAAGAATCTTTTATGATATTTTAATCTAATGTTATGGCTAATCACTTCCTTCTCCTTGAATCACCTCCAAAATTCAACATTGCGGAAAAAAAAAAACTCAAAATTCTTTTAACTTCATTTTCTTCCAATCAATTAACATCATAATTAAACCTTAATCTCGCTCTAATATGATTTTGAAGCATCCATAACATATTTATAAACAAAGGAAAGAAAATTCATATTTATTTTCCTTGGAAAATGACTTACGAAAGTCAAAATTCACTTACCAAGCTTGAAAATTTTACCTATGAGCCTCATCAATTTCATTTTTCGGCGCCTTCTCAACTTTACCATACTTCTTTGACGACCCTTCTCACAAACTCTCTCCGTTTGCTTTTTCCTTTTCTTTCCCTGGAAGCCAATCCTCTTTCTCTATTCTTTTTCTTTTTTATTTTAAACAACCAAAATAATGTATGTGGCTTGCAAGCTATCCAATATGCATGCATGTGGCTTCTCTGAAGCCACACATTATTTCTTTTATTTTTTTTAAATTACACAAAAGCTTCCCAAATAAGCTTCACCCATGTGCCTCTCACAATTCTCTATTTTTTTTTTTATTTTTCAAAAAATACACCAAAACCCAAGGTTTAAAATGTTGATGTCGACGGAAATGTCGAAGTCTCAATTTTATGGAAATGTCGATGGAAATATCAATAAAATGTCGATGTCGATGTCGATGGACATTTCTAGAAAAATTTTAAAAACAAAAAATTCAAAAAAAAATATTTAAATTAATAAATGAACATTTTACACTTTTTAAATGAGTTAAAATACTTGTTACATTTTATATTCACATTAAGTTACATTTTCTTGCTATTTTTTTAATATTTCATCAATTTTGTATGGTATAGTGGAAATGTCGATTCCCTCCTTATGTCGATGTTGAACACATGAACATGTAGAAATATTGATGGAAATGTCAACATGTCGACGAAAATTTAATACCATGATTTCAAGTTAGTTTTGTAGTTTAGATTAAATTATAAATTTGGTCTCTACACTACAAAATTTTTCACTTTTCCCGACGCAACAAAGCATCGGGAAAAGTCTTGGCCAACGAAAATATTTCGTCGGCAATTTCGTCAGCATAAAGTGGTCGGGAAAGCTACTTCCCGAAGAAAATAACATTGCGTCGGGAAACACAGACTTCTCCCGACGTAATGCGTTGCGTCGGGAAAAAGTTTCACCCGACGACTAATGTATGCGTCGGGAGAAGTCTATTTTGGCCGACGCAATGTGCATCGGAAAAATCCTGAAAAGTATATATTTTTTCTTTTTTTTTATTTGTTTATTTATTTTTATAGTTCATTATAGTATCGTTTTAAAACAAAAAAAATAACATCATAAAAAAGAAATAGTATTAAAATGTAATAATTTGATTACAAAATGTTCAATCTCTATATGTACTAGAGTTTGAAAGAAGAAAACAAATACATTGGAAAGAAAACAATTAATCTTGAAAGCTTCAATTTTCGTCTTCATCTGTATTTTTGGAAAATAGGTATTCAAGATAACACAACTGCAAATCTGAAAAAAAAAATTAATATGAAAAATTTTAAATACAAAACAAAAAATAAAAGAAGGTTCCTAAAGTGAAACTAAAGCACAAAAGAGTATAAGTGTCATTTTGACTCTCGAATAAACTTAGAAAGTGTATAAAGCGAAACTTAAGCACACAATCAACCCTCCAACACTACAAAAGTGTCTTAAAGGTGCTTAAGCATACTTTGAAGCCAAAAACTAACTCAAAACGTAAAAGTGTCTACTTCGCCCATTGAAACCTACAAAGTGGCCAAAAAATGGCTAAAAAGAATTTAAGTGTCATTTTGACTTTCAAAGAAACTTAGAAAGTGCCTAAAGTGAGCACACAGCCAACTTTTTGATGCTACAAAAGTGTCTTAAAGGTGTTTAAGCATACTTTGAGGCCAAAAACTAACTCAAAACACAAAAGTGTCTACTTTGCCCTTTGGAACCTACAAAATGGCTAAAAAATGTTTAAAAAGAGTCTAAGTGTCATTTTGATTCTCAAAGAAGCTTAAAAAGTGCTTAAAGTGAAACGAAAGCACACAACCAACTCATCGATGCTACAAAAGTGTCTTAAAGGTGCCTTAAGTATACTTTGAGGCTAAAAACTAACTCAAAATAACCTAAAAGTGTCTACTCTACTCCTCGGAACCTAGAAAGTGTCCAAAAAGTGCTTAAAAATAGTATAAGTGTCATTTTGACTCTCAAAGAAACTTAGAAATTAAAGTGCCTAAAGTGAACCTAAAGCACACAACTCACCTCCTAATGCTACAAAAGTATCTTAAAGGTACCTAAGCGTACTTTGAGGCAACTAATGCTACAAAAGTATCTTAAAGATACCTAAGCATAGTTTAAAAGCCAACAAACATTCCCAACTCATTGAAACTCTTACTTCAAATATTACAAACTCACTCAAACACACTTCACATACATCCCACTAACTCACCCAAACTAACCCTAAAAAAAATGTCTAACTTATTTATTCTTACTTAAAATCCCACTAACTTATCCAATATCTAACCCTTAAAAAAATGTGTCTAACTCACTAAAACCAACTCTCTATTTGAATGGCTACCATAATTGCAGGATAGCCATACAACCAAGCAAAAACTTTGACATTAAATGAAAAACTTTAATTCACCCAAACCGATTTCTAAACCTAATTATGGGTACAATAACTTTTAAATAGCCATATATGCTAATAATTAAACGTAAAATACAATATAACATACAATTAAACATATAAAAGACAATAAGTTTCATAATGATTTTATAAGATCAAAGAAATCATCC
Source organism: Trichosanthes truncata (assembly GCA_033996785.1). Taxonomy (NCBI): domain Eukaryota; kingdom Viridiplantae; phylum Streptophyta; class Magnoliopsida; order Cucurbitales; family Cucurbitaceae; genus Trichosanthes; species Trichosanthes truncata. Next base: position 34,743,683 of record JAWPNB010000004.1, on the reverse strand, counting down.
ATACATAGTTAGAAGAGACCCTTTTGTGTGCTTGTCATTGTAGGATAAAAATAAGTCTGCTTCAAAAAATGGACAAACTATTACTAATTATAGATAAAAAAAATATGAAACAAAATTCTATTATTGAAGTTAAAAATCAAAAGTCGAAACTATTACTAATTATAAATAGAATTTAATGAAAGTTTAGTGCTAATTAACTCTAAAGTGTCTAAGGTACAAATTTTAGATGATTAACTCATCCCGAACTCACTTCAAACTCTTCCAAAAGTGTCTAACTTCTCTCCAAATGTCTTAAACTAACCCCCAAACATCCAAAAGTACTTAATTTTAAATAAATATCATTCTAACCCTCCAAGGATATATTAAAGAAACATGTTGAGTATAGCCTTTTGTGCACCAACCTAATTTCAAGTACGTACATATACAAGGCACTTAAGGATTTTAAGAGAACAAAATCACAATATAACTTTCACTAAGCTCAAAATATAGCACTCTAACTCAATACATAACCTTGCATTAATGTTCAATAGGCTCTATAGGATAAAAAATCATAAAATAGTCTACAAATCAAATTACACAAGAGGCTCAAAATCAAACTAATCACACACTTGGACTCGATGTCATAATTTATTCACACAAATATAGGCTCAAAATCACACTTTTAATCACAAAAAAAAGTTCCAAATCAAATCTTAATCACATAAAGAGCCTACAAATCACAATTTAATGAAATAATTAAGCTTCAAATCACATTTTGAACACACAATAAATTCAAAATCACGATTTAGTCATGCTTTAATCAAACAATAAGCTCCAAGTCAAACATCAATCACATAAATAACCTCCAAATCACACAAATATTCTCCAAATTACATTTTGAACACATAATACACTCACATAATTTTTTTTTAACTTCAAAAGACTCAATAACCAAGTTTAAATCTTAAATAAACTAACAAAAACACAATGTAAGAATTCTATATACCTCCAAATGCTTAACCAAGAAGAAAATTCAAGCTACTAACGGAATTTGTGAACAAAGAAAACAAAAAGTATTGAGAAAGAGAGAAAACCTAAAAATAACTAGACAAATATAAGTTAAAATTAAATAAATACCTTTGGAAATAAATTCCATAAGCTTAAAATGGAACTAGATGATGAGAAGCACAAAAAGTAGTGAAATCCAAAAAATTTCCCCCTCAAAATGCCCAAAATCGAATTGCAACCTACAAGAAAAATACAAAAAATGAAGAGGAAGACATGAGTGAAGGAATAGGGAAGAAAAGATGAGGTGATGTTATGAGGTTTTGGTTGTAGACGGCGGAGAGAAAATGAAGAAGAAAAGAGAAAAAGAAGAGAAGAAGGAGAGGGGAAGAAAAAGAAGAGAGGGCTAGGGTTTTATTTTTCGTGACTTTTCTCGACGCAACAAAAGCGTCGGCATAGGTCTAAAAAGCGTCGGGAGAAGTGGAACGCGCGTTTCACTTAATTTATTTCTCCCGATGCAAGCATTTTCGTCTGCATATCCGACTTTTTCCGACGCAATTTGCAAGCGTCGGGAAAAGTCCCGACAAAAATGGAAAGCATCGGGAAAAATGCGTAGATTTCCCGACGCTTTCCATTGTCATCGGGAGAAGTATGTTTTTCCCGACGAAAATGCTTGCGTCGGGAAAAACTTCGTCGGCAAATCTAAAAATTTTTGTCCCTATGGTTTTAATTAAATGTTAAAAATAGTCCCTATGGTTTGATAAAACCCTAAAAAATAGTCCCTGTGAAATTTTATTAAACCATAAGGACGAAATTCTAACTTTTAAAATCATAGAGACTAAATTCTAAGTTTCTCCAAACCATATGGACTAAATTTGTTATTTAACGTCCTATGGTTTATATATAAATAATTATGATTTTTTTTACGATGATAGAAAGCGGTACCTAATTTTTATAACAAAGAAATGATATCTAAATTAATTTATGTATTTTTAGTTTTTCCATGTTTTATCATTCACTTCATCAAACTCATAATTATTTTCTTAATTATTATTAGGCTATATTTTGATTTTTCAATAATTTTTTTTCTTATCTTAATTTTCTTAAAATGTAGATTTCAAAATGTTGTGGAAATGAATGGAAGAAACAAATTTAGAGTTGAAGGAAATGAAAGAATGATAAAACTTTTGACATTCTAAAAACTTTCATATTCTGTAATAAAATATAATTAGATAAAAATATTAATTTTAGAATTAATCTATCTACATAGATGTAAACCTTTTACTTTCTAGCTTTTCACATTTTATTCATTTAATATTTTTATGGGTGCATTTAAATTGCATTATCTCATATCACATTCTTAATGAATTTTAGGTTACATTTTATTGTTTTTAATATATTAATTAAAATATATATATATTTTCATACTTTTATTTAAAAAAAGTTATTTTACCTAGTTTGGACTGTTTTTTTTTTTTGTTACTTTGTTTGATTATTACAAATTCTAAATATTTTCAAGTTAACTTTTGTTATATGTACTGAACGTATCAACCTTAATAATTATTAAATTAACTATTGATTTGATTTCATATTATAATTAAAGAAAAATTATTCTAACTTCTTGGGAATGAAATAACCAAACTCTTTGTATTCCAACTCTTTAGATTTCATACAAATTCTTGTTGATAAATAATTTTTAATTTATTCTTGATAATGAATTTTTGATTTATTATTGGTAATTCATAAATTCATTAATTTAATATTTATAGTTAATTGAAAACTTGGTGAGGTATTAAGTTACACATGATTTTTTTTCTCTCAACAAAAGAAACATAAGCTTGTAATTGATCAACAAAATTTTATTTTTCAATAAATATTTTAGATAAAAAAAATACTTCAATTATAAAGAAACAGTAACAAAAAATCCAAAGATCCTACATATACACTAATTTCACTAATTTCTTAAAATTGATCTGTTCACTTGATAAATATCAATAGACAAACATTATTATTCAACTTCATCAACGTGCATCTCTTGCAATTTGAATATAACACCAAAACACATGCAACCCTTGCAATTTGAATATACCACCAACATGATCTTGATATGCTTTGAAGATTGAAGAGGCTTTGAGAGCAAAGAGAACAAAAATAAAGATAGAATGAAACTCCAAGTGTTGGTGAAGAAAATGGCGAAGAAAACTCAATACATGATAGTTCAAAGAAAACCGTCACAAATATATTAATTATGACAGTTTCAAACTGTCAAACCACTAATTTTTCTTAACATATTTTTAACATCATACTAATTTGTTTAATGACAATTCTACAATATCATCGTAAAACTAATAAAAAACTATATTATTATCAAAAAATATATATATTAACGATACTTTTTAAATGTTACATAAATTTTGTTAACAACAATATTTTAGTGTCAAACAAATATTTTCTTTGATAGTTTTTTGTTGTCAACAAAAACCATGTCAGGACAGTTAAGAACGTCACAAAAATGCTTATAATGATGATGAATAGTTGTCACCCAAATAATTTATATGACTTTGATGAACCGTCATAAATAGCGATATATCACTATTTATTTATTTACAATGGTTCATCAAAGCCATAGAAATTATATTGTCTGATACCTGTCAATACACATATGTTCCAAAATAAATCACTCCAATTTTGGCACAAAATAAATACATACATAAATAACAACTTCTATATATTATTGAGCCAAATTTGGTCAAATTTTTACATCCAAACTAAGTATGATTAAATTTGTACATTACAACTTTTATATTGTACTTCAACTATCATAAGGGAATGTATTATATTTTTTTGCCACTAACCCAACAAAAAAGGCGTCATACATCAATTAGTTGCAATATGACTTCTTCACTTCACTAAGTTCCTGCAAGACCTAATCAACAAAACAATATTCGTTTTAGGGTTGAAACTTACATCAAAACAAGAACAATATTCATTTTAACAGTAACCGTGAGTTATATACCTTTTAAATCTCAATAATATTCCCAACTCAACCCATTTGATCTTGCTTATATCTACTCCTTTCTTAAAACATTGATCGTACAAACTAAAAACATAAAAAATGAACACAAACAATCAACTGAAACAACTTAAGGTAAAAACAAACACTTGATAAAATAATTAATATCTTATTACAACCTAAAAAGTAATAAGATAGAACCATTGAAAAAAAAAAAAAAAGAGGAAAAACAAAGAATAAAGTAGAAACTTTAGAGAAAATCTCATTACAATGTTACAAGAAAACTTGAACCCTGTTTGTACATATATATAACCTACTAATAAGCATGAATTATTAGTCTAGGATCATAGATCAAATCATTATTACAACTTAAAAACTAAACTTGAACCACCAAAAAAGAAACTTTTGAGGAAAAGAAAAGAATATACATGATTAAACATACCAAAACTTAGGAACATAACAACATTTACTAACTTACAAAGGACATGGGACGTAAAAAAGGGAAACAATGTAGCTTGCATTGCAGGAGATGCCCGCGAAGAAGCGTGACCATCTAGTTGAATCTTGTTACCCTCCTGTGTGGTTATGGGGGCGGGCCTACTTTCCACTTTGTTACTATGGAGCCAAGCGGCAAGCAAGTGAATGTGACCTAATTTACTGTTGTTCCTGAGTACGTATATGCTTTATGCTAAACCACTTTAATCACATTGTTGTTGTTGTTCTTCCTCTAGTACTCAGTACTTTTGTTGAACTTAGTTCTCTTCTGCTGTTGGTGGTCTTTCATCGTGTTCTTTGCATGTTTGTGATTCCTTAGGCCGAAGAAAATAAGAGTAAAGTTTATGAGTGACGGCATTACGATTACTCATCAATAAAGACTAGTGGAAATTGACACCAAACGTTCCCCTTAATACCAACAAAAAGTGAAAGGATCTAATTATCTACTAAAATGTTAAATTAAGTTTTATAAACTTAATTAATGAATATTTAAATTATTTATCGAATGCAACGGTGAATTAAAAAGTAAAACAATTCAAGAGAGACGACACAAGACGTTTTTAACGTGGTTCAGTTTCCTAACCTACTCTACGAGGCCACACCCAGAGAACAAGATTAATCAATCAAATGTTAGTACAATTTACAATTAATATTGACTTATGCATAAAAAGAGCTCTTAAATCATGCCGCAATAGTTGATCGACTCCTCCTTGGATTGAATCTTTTCAAACACAAACTCCTCTTGTGATGTGGACCACTATTTGAACTCTCTTCAATGGTGGAATACGTCTTCTCCCAAGACTTGAAAATATTTCTCACAAATATAAAAAGATTCGCTTTTACAATTGCACATAAAAACACTCTCTCAACTAGATATTACAACTTTAGAACAATTGAGAGTGAATAAATAAATTTGCTCCACAAAACTTCTTGTCTAGCAATGCTCCAATGTCCCATATATATATAGAAAATGAATGATAATGAATGTTAAAATTAATTAAACCACAATCAACTCAAATGAAATCATAGATCAATCAATTAAGAAGAAATGTCAAAATAAGAATATAGTCGTTAGACACTTACACAAGGCAAATTGAAATACAATTTCAATTTCAATTTCAATTTCAAACATGATATAATTAAAGAAAAATTAATAAATAGACCTTAAGGGGCTATTTGGGGTACATGTTCGAAATCAAAACCCTAGAAATCAGAATCCTGAGGGATTTGTTCTGGGGGGTTCTGAAGCCTAGGAATTAGAAAGTTGTGTTTGGGGTGCAGTGCTCTGAAGCTTGGGAATCAGAAAACTGTGTTTGGGGTGCAGTGTTTTGAATCCTGGGTTTGTGCAGGTTTTTTTCCTCTTATTTCCTTTAGTTGTTTTGTTATCTTATGTTCCTCTCATTTTTAGTGGATGTTTTGTGAATTGTAGAAGCCCTGTATAACATAAATGAGTTACAAAATTGGATCTCTATTTTATAAATAAAAAAATTGGAAGTCTATTTAAGAAATTAGAGAATTTAAAACATTATTTCACAAAGTATTCAGAAACTTATTTTTGGAACTTTATTTTCAAAATTAAAAATTTGAAAGTCTATTTAAGAAATTAAGGAATTAAAAACTCTGTTTCACAATGTATTCACAAAACTATTTTTGGAACTCTATTTTCGAAATTAAAAAATCAGAAGTCTATTTAATAAATTAGAGATTCTAAAACTCTATTTCACAATGTATTCAGAAAACCTATTTTTAGAACTCTGTTTTAGAAATTAAAAAACTTTGAAGTCTATCTAAAAAATTAGGGAATTTAAACTCTGTTTTACAAAGTATTCAAAAACCTATTTTTGGAACTCTATCTTAGAAATTAAAATGTTTTAGATCTATTTAAGAAATTAGGGAATTTAAACAAAATTTCACACCGTATTTTGAAACCTATTTCAAGAATAAATGAGTTATAAAATTTGAATTCTATTTTAGAAATTAAAATATTAAAAAATCTATGTTGCACAGTATTTTGAAACACATTTCAAACATAATTGGTTTAAAACTTTGTTTAGTAGCCATTTTTAGTTTTATTTTACCTTATAAAAAATTGACTAGGTGGTCGGGTAGCTGGGGCAATCGTTGGAGTGGTCGTCTGGGTGGTAAGATCGATGGAGTGGTTGGGCCGCCAGTGGCAATTGTAGGGTGGTCGGGTAGCCAAAGTGGTCACATAGTGGTTATCAGTAGTGATTGTTGGGTGGTCGAATTGCTAAAGTGGTCCCGGAGTGGTCATCAAGGTGGTTGGATCGCCATAGTGGTCACTAGAGTGGTCACCAGGTGGTCGTCAACAATGGTTGTCAAGTTGTCAGGGTGATCGCTCGAGTAGTCATCAGGGTGGTCAGGTTGCTAGGGTGGTCAGGTCATCGGAGTGGTCACCAGGTGATTGTCGAAGATAGTTGCCAGGTGGTCGAGTTTTCGAGGCGATCGATAATAGTGGTTGTCGGGTGGTCAAGTCGCAGGAGTGGTCGGGTCACTGGAGTGATTGTCAGATGGTCATTGGCGGTGGTTGCGAACAGGTCGAGTCATCGAGGTGGCTAGGTCATCAGGGTGGTCAGGTTGTTGGGGTGGTTAGGTCATGTGGGTAGTTGTTAGACTGGTCTCCAGAAATGTCATCTGAGTGGTTGAGGAGGTAGTCGTCAGGGATGGTCGAGTCACTAATGTGGTCTTTGGAGTTGTCGTCGTTAGCGACCATCAGGTGGTCACTGGAGTTGTTGTCAAAGTGGTCGCCGACAAATGGAAGAGGAAAACGTGGCACAAATCCCATGGGGTTGCACTGTTGCAACCCATGAGGTTGTGTTTCAAAACCAAGGGTTTTGAACACCTTGGGCCAAACATGGTTTTGGGTTTGGAATCCAAACCCACCCAAACCCAAAACCATGCTCCAAACACCACCTAAGAATTTTTGCAAAAAAAAATCAATGAATAAAATTCCTTTAAAAAACATTTCATATTCAGCTGAACTATTGTTGAGGATCCCACATCGAAAAAATGAAGAGAAACCTCCAACTTATAAGATACATGAGTTACTCCTCTCATTACCAATTGGTTTTGAGATTGAACTCCATGTAATCTAATATGGTATCAGAGCCCATGAAGTCCAAATGGGTATTCGGTCCAAAAATTGGGATCTGACCCAAGAATGGTAAACCCAAAGAAGCAACATCTTGAGAGGGCATGTTAAGGATCCCACATATCTGAAAGATGAAAAGAGACTACATATCTAAAAGATTAAAAGAGACCTTACAATTTATAAGATACATGAGTTACTCCTCCCATTGCCAATCCAAAGTACCACCAAAATATTGGGTTGATGCCCTTCTTACGGCAGTGTTCTTGATAAAACGAATGCCCTAAAAAAGCCTCAACATGAAATCCCCTTTCTTTAAGTTATTCAACAAAGAACTCGATTATAGTGGCATCAAGGTGTTTGGGTGCAAGTGTTTCCCTTATCTTAGAAATTACAGTAAGAACAAATTATCAAAGAGGACTTACCCTTGTGTGTTTATTGGATATAGCCCTATCCACAAGGGTTATAGATGTTTGGACCCTTTGACAAATAGAATTTACATATCACGACATGTTGTCTTTGATGAAAATATTTTTTTGTTTGATACTAGTAGTAAAATTGACACATAGTATATGCATAGCCCTCTTGTTATCTCTGAATTTACAGATTTTGAAGGATGGAATAGTCCATATATCATGATGAATCAACCATCACAAGATAGCCACACAGTCAATGAAAAGAAAATGGTGGAAGCATCTCTCAAGATGGTGCCTCTTTGGGTTCACCATTCTTGGGTCCGATCTCAATTTTTGGATCGAATACCCATTTGAGTTTAATGGGCTATGTTACCATATTAGAAATCAGAGAGCAGAAGCAAAAGGAATTGTTTCAAAAGAAGGAGTTGGATCTCAGAGTACATAAAACTTTCTCAATGCTGAAAGTGGAACAAATTGAATTCACTTATTTTCCTTGATAAAAAAATCGTATACAGTGGTCTAGAAATTAAATAGAGGGACTGCACAAAAGGACTATGATGATTGACTAGACACAAAAAGACAAAAAGACAGTAAATGAGAGCACAAACTTTCATTTATCTCTCAACAATCAATCTTTATTTGATTGCAGAGTTAAAACAGAAAGGAAAATATATGGCTGGCAAGATAACACAGCTGGCAAAGCATCAGCTATGTGAGACTTTGTTGTAACCAACGGTCAAATTGCTCCCGAAATTTCACCAATTTGTATGAGCAACGGTTGTTGCCATATTTGATTTTTCAACATTGATTGAAATTTAGTTCCCTGATAATTCTCAAGTATGAGGATTATTTAACTCTAAACTAGGTTGTTTTTGTCATTTTTGGTATGTTTTGTTGAATAACGAGTAAGTTAAAAATAGTGCTTATGAGATAAATTCATGAAAGCTTGTCGGAGTATTAAAAAAGATGAAACGAGTTGAAAAGAGAATGAAAATTAAGCTAATTTTTTATTTTGTGTAGATTTTGGAGCAAGCACGAAAATGTAATTGCATTCCACTTTTGAAATTCAATTGCATTTCCATGAGAAAACGAGAAGGTGAACAAAGGGAAAAATGCAATTACATTCCACTTTTGAAATGCAATTGCATTTTGAAGTTCTGTTAATTGTTCTTTCTGCCCTTGAATTTTTGTAGTGTCTTGACATTGCTTGGTTAAACTTACTCCAGTATTTTTTTAAATAAAAATCAGTTTGGAAACTTTTTCTCGAACAAAGTGGTAATCAAGTTTGATGTGCTTTGTTCTAGCGTGGCCATGTGTATGGCGCTCATGTTATCACAGATTAATTGAGGTGGCTTGGAAATTCTGACACCAATATCCTTTAGCAAAAACGTGATCCATGTTAAGTCTGCAGCAATGATGGCCATTGCACGATACTCAGCTTCTAAACTTGAGCGAGCTACCATAGACTGTTTCTTCGAGCTCCAATAGATACAATTGGATCCAAGAAATATGCAGCAACCTGAGGTGCTCCTTCTAGTATCTGGACAACCTGCCTAATCTACATCACAAAAGGCATATAAGTTTAGTGAGCTGTTCTTATAGAAAGATATTTCATACCTTAAGGTTCCCTTTAAATATCTCAGGATGTGTTTGACCATCTTCAAGTCTTTCAATTTTGGCTCTTGCAAGTGTTGGCATGCTTTGTTAACGGCAAAAGTGATGTCAGGTCTAGTGAGGGTTAAATACTTAAAAGATCCCACTAAGATTCTGTACTGAGTTGCATCGGTAAGTTCATTGTTATTTGTAGAGGATGAGGTGGAGGTTGCCATAGGTGTACTTAATTGAGAGGCTTCAACCATTCTTGCTTTATTCAAAATCTCCTTGGCATACTTCTCTTATGAGAGCATGACTCCACTGGGCATTTGGTGGACTTCAATGCCAAGGAAATTATGTAACGAACCAAGGTCTTTTAATGAAAATTCTGAGCCTAGTTGAGTGGTGAGTTTCTCCATGTGTTGTGCACTAGATCCTGTCAAAATTATATCAACATATACAAGCATTAGAGTGAGAATATTTTCTCCTTTGTAAACAAATAGGGGTGAATCAGCATGTGAGCAAATAAATCCTATATGAAGGAGAAATTGGGATAATCTTTCAAACCATGCCTTGAGTGCTTGTTTTAAATCATAGAGGGACCGATTGAGTTTGCAGACAAGATATGGTTTTTCTAGATGTTGTAAGCCAGGTGGTTGGGACATGTACACTTCTTCCTTAAGAAACCATGGAGGAATGCATTCTTTACATCCAATTGTCTTAAGGGCCAATTGGATGTAACAGCTAGGGCAAGTACAAGTCTTATTGTTTTTGGTTTGACTACATGACTGAAGGTTTCCTCGTAGTCTATGCCTTATACTTGGGAATATCCTTGGGCCACCGGTCTTGTCTTGTACCGTTCAATAGATCCATCCTCTTTGAGCTTAGTTTTGAATATCCACTTTGAGCCTACTATATTGGTGTTCGATGGAGGTGTAACTAAGGTCCAAGTGTGATTTTCTTGAAGGGCTCTCATTTCTTCCTCCATTGCAACCTTCCAATGAGGGATCTTTAAGGTTGTTTTGTAGTGTTTTGGTTCTGTCTCACATTTCCTACTGATCAAGGCTTGTCGAGTGGTGTTTTTCTTGTATTTGTGAACCTCCTGGTGAAGTGTTGAGTCTAAGAATGGATTGTAAGTGAGTTTTCTTCTTGTGACCATGGGATGAGAGTTGACAACTGGTTCGCTTGTCTTGGATGTATTTGCAGGGGAAATTTGCAAGTCAATTGATAGATTTTTTCTTATATCTGGTAATGTACTTACTTGTTGTGTGTCTAGTTGCCCCATGTTAAGATTTGAATTATTGCTTGGAGGATGATCAAATAAGTGGTTTTGATTTTTGTCGGAGGTACCTGTAGTAGGAATAAAAAAATTAGTTTGTGTTAGGGACAACGACCCTCGACAGATCTCCACATTGGTATGATATTGTCCACTTTGGGCATAAGCCCTCATGGCTTTATTTTTGGTTTCACCCAAAAGGCCTCATACCAATGGAGATAATGTCCCTCACTTATAAACCCATGATCTTCCCCTTATCTAGCCGATGTAGGACTTTGGTCACACTCCCAACAATCCTCCCCTTGAACAAAGTACCAACCGAGTCTCCCCTCAAATAGTCATTTATCCGTCTAGCTCTTATCCTGGCCAACTCCTTTACCAGAGCACACCGCCTATCCGATAGAGCTCTCTACCACGGATCTCCACCATGACTACGCCTTCAGGGCTCGCCTTCTTTGTTCGGCACCCGAGGATTCTACCGACCACGCCTCAGGGGCATGGCTCTGATACTAGTTTGTGAAATAATAATAATAAAAAGTACAACCAATTTGAAAACACTAAAGGATAAAAAAACAACCCCATGTGATTAGTCAGTGTGTTGTCAAATCCATTGGAGCATGTGTTTTACACTTTCACATCAATAGACAAAATGTTCTCTGATCGGTGGTCACGCAAGCGCACGCGATCGAAGTAATATAAAATGGTCTCCTAGTACCAAGTATCGAATCCCACAGGGAACGGAGTAACAAAAGTTTTGTTTTGCAAAAGTGTAAGGAAAATTGCAAATGGAAAACTAAAAATGCAAAAATAACGTTGGGATAGGTTGTTGGTGAAAAACAGAAATTGCGAAATCCAATTGCTAAATCTAGAATGGCAATGTTGGAAACAACAGGAATTGCAGAATTGAATTGGAGATTCTAAATTGGCAATGAGCGAAATGGCTAAAAATTGCAAAATTAAATTGCTGAATCTAAATTGGCAATATGAAATAGCAAATTGGATGAACTTAGAGAATGAAATGATAAAGGTTGGGGCTCAAGAATGTCATTGCCCTAAGTCGTAATTGCAAACCAAAATTGCAATTCCAACCTACTCCACACTCAATTGTAAACCAAAATTGCATCTCCTATTTACCTCGAAATTTGGGTTTTTTAGGAGGCTAAGTGAGAGACCTATATGTCTATAGTCCCTCTATCTTAGATAATTTTTGGTTCACAATTTTATGGGTCTTGGAGTCCTTAATCCCTATGTCTAGGGTAAGGAATGGCTTATGTCTAAGCTCTTTTACTCCATTACTTGTGTGAAATCCGCTTATCACTAACCCTGTCGGTATTAGATCTAAGCTTGAGTTGAAACCCTAGTTGATCAATCTAGGATCTCAACGGAAATTGAATCAACACAAGCAACAATTGAGATGTAGGCTTGGTTTTTATTGGAATTTTGGCTACATTTACTTCTTAGGGAATTCACATCCTTGAACCCCCTAAGAAGTTTTAGCTCATATTTTTAATGAAAATCCTAAAACTAATTTTAAAGAAAGAGTTCATAATAAAACGATGCAATTTAATTAAATAAAACACTAACTTATAAAATGAAATTTGGCTATTCCTAGGAATTCAAGCAAGGATAAATAATAGAAATTAAGCCAAGGTGGCAAGGGCAACTAAGTAAATTTCCTTATCTCCTCCCTTCTGCCTTGACTTGTACAAACATAAGTGGAAAAATGTTTTTTCTTATAGAAGCTAAACGAAAAAAAGAAAGAAGAAAAACAGAGCATGAAGAATTTAAGAAAAACCCATGAATCTTGACTTGGAATTAAACTCAAAATTCCTTCAAAATACATCAAATGAGATTAGAAAAAGTTCAAGCCATGCTTCTGTAATACAAACTGAAGAAAAAACTGAGATGGAATTTGAATAAAATGGCCAAAAACATACGCAAAATATGAAAAACAGAGGTTGCGAAAAAACTACAAAACCCACGAACATTTGCTTCTAAATTCGCCTCCAACTCGACTTCCTTGCTCCTCCTCTTCTTCCATATTTATAGGCCTTCATTAGGGTTCAAGAATGCCCAAATTTCGTGCTTAAATTCCTCCAAATCGGGCTGTAATTGAAGAATCTCGAAATGGGTTTAATGCAGAATTTTTTCCTTTTTTTAAAACCCAAAAACCCACGAAATTGATCCTTCAAATCGCCCTCAAAATCCGATTAATAGCTCCTCTTCTTCTTCCTCATTTGTAGGCATTCATTAGGGTTGAAGATTGCCCAAAAATCATGCTCCAATTCCCTTGATTCGTGCGAAATTTTCTCTTCCCATTTATGGGTTTTTCGTTCGCGCCCCATAAATTTCTGCCCATAACACAATTGCCAAATCAGATTTGGCAATCTGATTTAGCAATTTCCAAAAATTCTGCAAAAAGAACCAAATTACTTAGAATTCTCTTCCAATTGCTATCACATTCAATTCTTCCTTAATTTCAAACAATCTTCCACTATTTTCAATTAATCTTAGGACAAACAAGAGTTTTTTGATCATTTGGGAATTAAATAAGCCTTAATTCTAAGGCTTATCATTCTCTCTCCTCTAACTTTACTTTCTCACATTGCAGCAAAGAAACAAAGCACTTTTCATTTGACTCTATTTCTACGAGCATGCAGATTCAAAGATGATGAAAGAGAAGAAAACCCTTACCAGATCAAATCGCAAAAGAAAAACAGAGATGAAGGAGAAGAAGAAAACACCCAGTTTATAGTGGTTCGGCAAAGCCTACATCCACTGTTGAATATGGCAGTCATGGATATTTCATTATAGTTCTCAAGAATGAAGAGAAAATACAAGGTACAATCTTTTTTTTCTTTTCTCTTTCACAATCGTTTTTTTTTTCTCTCAAGAATGAAGAAAAAAGAAAATCAAAGATACAAAACATCTTTTGATATCTAAACTAACCAGATTTTTCCTGTTTTTTTTTCCCTTTGTTGTTGGGATTTTTTCAAATTCTTTGAAAGAAGGGTTCATTTCAACCATGGTCTTTAACCAAGGTAATTTTTAATTCACCTTGTTTTTAACAAATCTCCACCTTGAATTAAACATTACCCTGACTGCATGCATCTTCCGCCAGGTTATTCTTCTACGGCAGATCGACCACCTTGAGCAACTTCAAACAGTGCTCAAGTTTAGAACGGGTCACAACTTTAGTTAACATGTCTGCTGCATTTTCTTCTGTTTTTACTTTCAAAATGCTAACTGTACCCTTTTCAACCACATCTCTGATAAAATGTAGTCTAACATCAACATGCTTTGTTCTTTCATGAAATTTCTGGTTTTTTGTTAAGTGTATTGCACCTTGATTGTCACATAGGACATTTACTGTTTGTTGATAAAAACCTAACTCTTCAATTAATCCCTTTAGCCACATAGCTTCTTTCACTGCCTCTGAGACTGCAATAAATTCAGCTTCAGTAGTTGATAGGGCCACTACAGGTTGCAAATTAGATTTCCATGAGATAATATTCCCTCCAAAGACAAAAGTAAAACCTGTTAGAGATCTTCTTTTGTCTAAGTCACCAGCATAGTCAGAGTCCACATACCCAAACAATTCTAACTCAGTAGAGTTTGGGTACTTATAGAGTAAACCTTTCCTTATAGATCCAGCTAGATAACGAAATATCCATTTAGTAGCTTCCCAATGTTTTCTCCCTGGATTTCCCATATACCTACTCACAAGGCTAGAGCAATGAGCTAAATCAGGTCTTGTACAAACCATTAAATACATTAGACTACCAGTAGCATTAGCATAGAGAACTCGTTCCATCCTCTATATTTCTTCTCTATCCTTAGGTGAATCTTCAATCGATAGTTTGAAATGTTGAGCTAGAGGTGTGCTAACAGTCTTAGCACTTGCCATATTGAACTTCTTCATTATTTTTTCAGTATAGTTGCTTTGACAAACATATAGTTCTCCCAAAGTTCTGTTCCTAGAGATCTCCATCCCTAGAATTTTACTTGCAGCCCCTAGATCCTTCATTTCAAACTCTTTAGACAATAACTTCTTTATTTTCATCAATTCTTTCATGCTTTCTCCTGCCAACAACATATCATCTACATATAGTAGAGATAAATCTTCTCATTATCAGTACCTTCCTTTATATATACACAAGGATCAATTTTACTCCTTTTGAAGTCAATTCTTGTGACGTACTCATCAAATCTCCTATACCAGCACCTAGGAGATTGCTTAAGCCCATATAAAGACTTATTTAGCTTACAAACCAACTCCTTATTCTTTTGATCTTCAAATCCCTCTGGTTGCTTCATATAGATTTCTTCTTCCAAATTACCATGTAAAAATGTTGTCTTCACATCCATTTGTTCAAGTTCTAAGTTCTTACAAGCAACAATGGTCAGCAAGATTCGAATAGATGTGTGTTTTACTACTGGTGAAAAGATTTCTGTATAATCCACTCCTTCCCTTTGAGTAAAACCCTTTGCCACCAATCTAGCTTTATATTTAACTCCATTCTCTCCAGCCTTTTCTAATTTCTTCTTAAACACCCATTTACAAGAGACTAGCTTTTGTTTTGAGGGTAAGGCAACAAGATCCCATGTTTTATTTTTTATACATAGAGTCTAGTTCCTCTTTCATAGCTTCTAACCAATAAGAACTTTCATTACAACTAATAGCTTTAGCAAAGTTCTTAGGCTCTTCATCAAAAATATCATCTACTGAGTTTAAAGCATAAGAAGCAAAATCAGCTTGTGCAAACCTTGTAGGAGGCCTTATATTCCTTCTTTGTCTATCTCTGGCGAGTGCATAATCTGATAAATTCTTAGTAGATGTTTCAACTTGCTGCTTCTCCACTGTATTAGTGGAATTAGGTTAAGTGTCTTGAACATTTTTAGTTTCAACTTGTTCCTCAACTGACTCCTTTTGTTTTTCCTCAATTAGCTCCACCTTAGACTTAGAGCAAGTTCCTTCATAAGAACTTTTTGCTGCTTGTACATCACTGTTTTGTTTCATATAAAATTCTCCCTCTCGAAATGTAACATCTCGACTCACAATGCTTCTTCTTGACTTAAAGTCCCAAAGCTTATAGCCTTTAGAACCTTCAGGATAACCCAAAAACATACATTTTAGTGCTCTTGGTTCTAACTTCCCTTGTTTAGTATGAACATAGCCAACACACCCAAAGACCTTTAGATTTGAAAGGTTTGGAGAATGGCCACACCATTTTTCTTCTGGAGTCTTTAGATCTATAGATGTACAAGGGCTTCTATTAATAGTGTAAGTTGCTGTAGCAACAACTTCTGCCCAAAAACTATAGGAAAGGTTAGCTTCTGAAAGCATACATCTCACTCTCTCCATAATTGTTCTGTTCATACGCTCTGCTATTCCATTCTGTTGAGGAGTGTAAGGTGTTGTTTTGTGTCTTGTGATCCCATTTTCAGCACAATATTGATTAAAGAATCTCCCAAGGAATTCCAAACCATTGTCTGTTCTCAAATACTTCACTTTTCTACTAGTTTGCTCTTCAACCTTTGCTTTCCACTCTTTGAACTTCTCAAAGGTTTGATCCTTTGATTTAAGTGTGAATGTCCACACTTTCCTTGAGTAGTCATCAATTAAGGATAAAAAGTATCTAGAGCCACTCCATGAGGGAGTTCTAGATGGCCTCCAAATGTCTGCATGAATATATCCTAAAATGTCCTTAGTTGAATGCTCTCCTTTAGTGAACTTAAGTCTTTTGGATTTTCCATAAACACAATGTTCACAAAATCTAGGACGTTTGGTTCCCCTAGTCTTGATTATCCCCTGTTTTAAAAGCTCTTGTAGACCTCCTTCACTTATATGAGAGAGCTTTCGATGCCACAACTCAATTTCTTCATTTCTTTCACTTTGAGATATCAAAGCATGGTCTTTAGAAAGAACATTTCTGATTATATATAAGCCATTCTGCTTCTGTCCTTCAAGAATAACTCTTGAATCTCTTAGAACTTTTAGAGATCCTCCCTTTGCTGTAATTAAACATCCACTATCATCAAGCATACCCAAGGAGATAAGGTTTCTCCTTAAATTCTGAACATGTCTTACATCATTCAGCAAGATTTCTCTATTGTCTTCAAGTTTGAGCATTACTGAGCCTATTCCCACGACTTTACACCCGTGGTCATTACCCATGAATACTGAGCCTCCATCCCACAATTTGTAGGATACAAACCACTCCATTGAGAAAGTTATATGAAAGGTACACCCTGAGTCAAGGACCCAGTCTTCTTTTACCTCAGTTTTTTCATTCATGGCTTTTTCATTTGATGCTGTCAATACCTCAGAATACTCATATGATTCATCACCAATAGAGAAATCTGCTTTTCCATGTTCCTTTGGCTTTCTGAAGTCTTTTCTCTTTCGTTATGGATAATTTTTCTTGAAATGACCTTCCTTATGACAATGGTAAAACCTAAGAACTGTCTTAGGCTTATGAAACCTCTGCCCTTTCACAAACTTGTTCTTCTTGTAATAATTGTTCTTTCCTTTTAAGTATAAAGTCTCTGCACCTCCAGCACTCTTATTTTCTGATTTGAATTCTATTTCTTTGCACCTAATTGCTGCAATTACAGCATCAGTAGTGATACTATCCCTTCCATACTTTAGTGCATTCTTTACATCTTTGTAGGTATCTGGAAGTGAATTAATTAGAATAGTTGCCTCACTTTCACTTCCCAACTTCTCACCAGTTTGATTGATCTCAGTAGTCAATTTCTTGAATTCATCAAGATTTTCATCTATTGATTTCACAGCATTCATCTTGAAAGAAAACAATCGTTCTCTAAGGAAAATCTTGTTGGGTAAGTCTCTTTTAACATACAGTGCTTGTAATCTATTCCAAACTTCATGGGCTGTAGTTTCATCCATTACTTGCCTAAAAACATTATCAGAGATATTCAACATTAGGGCTCTGTAGGCTGTTTCTTCAATTGTTTGTTTTTCCTCTGTTGTAAGTGTTTCAGGCAAAGTTGTAGGGTCATCTAATCCCTTTACAGCCTTCTGTTGGGTCAAGATTATCTTTATCTTTTTAGACCAAAGCCCAAAATCTCCATTACCAGTAATTTTCTAAATTTTGTACCTGTCTACTGCCATTGATGTGATCTTTCAGCTCTGATACCATTTGTTAGGGACAACGACCCTCTACAGATCTCCACATTGGTATGATATTGTCCACTTTGGGCATAAGCCCTCATGACTTTGTTTTTGGTTTCACCCAAAAGGCCTCATACTAATGAAGATAGTGTCCCTCACTTATAAACCCATGATCTTCCCCTTATCTAGCCGATGTGGGACTTTGGTCGCACTCCCAACAGTTTGTGGATCATTTCTTATATTTGGACTTACTTATGGTATGATAATCTGTTGTAGGTTCTGATTTTGACTACTATTTGTGAGTTGCTCAATTGAAGGCAACTGGCTGTTGGAGTCTTGTGTTTGCGATGTGTTAATTCTTTCAATTTGTGAGTGATCTTGTTGCTGCACTTTAGAACTTAAAGGTGATTTCTCACTCAAGCCAAGATTTTGAGCTTGATTTGGGAGTTGGTCAATCAATTGACTGGAGTCACTTTCATATGAAAGGACATGTTTTATGATGAGGGATGCTTCCACCATTTTCTTTTCATTGACTATGTGGCTATCTTGTGATGGTTGATTAATCATGATACATGGACTATTCCACCCTTCAAAATCTATAAATTCAGAGATAACAAGAGGGTTATGCATATACTTTGTGTCAATTTTACTACTAGTATCAAACGGAAAAATATTTTCATCAAAGATAACATGTCGTGATATGTAAATTCTATTTGTCAAAGGGTCCAAACATCTATAACCTTTGTGGATAGGGCTGTATCCAACAAACACACAAGGGTAAGTCCTTTTTGATAATTTGTTCTTACTGTAATTTCTAAGATAAGGGAAACACTTACACCCAAACACCTTGATGCCACTATAATCGAGTTCTTTGTTGAATAACTTAAAGAAAGGGGATTTCATGTTGAGGCTTTTTAGGGCATTCGATTTATCAAGAACACTGTCGTAAGAAAGGCATCAACCCAATATTTTGATAGTACTTCAGATTGAAAAAGGAGAGTTAGCCCAGTTTCTACTATTTGTCTATGCTTTCTCTCAACGACTCCATTTTGTTGTGGAGTGTGGGGACAAGAAAATTGATGAAGAATCCCTTTTTGTTCGAATAGGTTTTTAAGGGCTAATGATTTAAACTCACCTCCTCCATCACTTTGAAATATTTTTATCTTCCTCTCTAATTGGTTATATTCCTCTCTAATTGGTTTTCTACAAGATTTTGAAATTTAATAAAGCTATTAAGAAAGTCAGATTTCTTCTTTAAGGGATAAATCCAACAGAACCTTGAGAATCATATATAACGCTTACATAGTATCTAAAGTTTTGGCAAGAGTTAATGGGGGATGGTCCCCAAAGATCACAGTGAACTTTCTAAAGAGGGTGACTACTTTGATTTTTATTTAACTTGAAACGTAGTTGACAACTTTTGTCCATTTGACAGAAATCACATAGAGTTCTGGTTTTATTCCAACTAATAACATGTAAAAGATGAGAATTATTCAAATACTTAAGGGCATCATCATTTAGGTGGCCCATGCGTTTGTGTCAAATATAGTAAGGAGCTTTATTTGAGCTTGTTGTTGTAGTAAAGGCTTGGAGAGCTTGCTGGTTTTTCTCAACTAAGGCATATAGACCTTCCTTTTGATGCCCCCTGCCCAATATTTGTCCCTGCTTATTCTTAATGACAAAACCAAAAGCATCAAATGTAATTAGACAATCATTATCCACAGCAAGTTTACTAATTGACATCAGGTTCTTCTTTATTTTAGGAACAACCAAGACATTATTTAGTTTTAGTTTAGAGAAATCGGTTTGGACATGGCAAGTTCCAGTGTGTGTTATGTCTAAGGTATTTCCATCTCTTACATATAATTTCTCACATCCATTATAAGGTTTAAGGAGTCGTATCATACCTGGATCATTTGCTATATGTGAAGTGGCCCTGAATCTGCAAATAGAGTAGGATCAGTAATTTCATTAATGCTTAAGGCTGCTAGAGCTTTAGGAGTCTCCTCATTTTGGTAGTTGTGATCAAATCTGTTCCAACACTCTAGAGCTGTGTGATTGTGATTGTGCTTGTTGCATATCTGACATTGAACCTTCTCTTTTTGATTTGATTTTGGACGGCATGGATTGCAGTTTCTGTAACCTTGTTGAGTAGAGGATTAACTCATGTCTTGGTGGAAATTTATACTGTTTTGATCGAAGTTTCTGAAGTTTGAGAGATTTGATTGGTTGATTTGATGTTGATTGTGGTTTTGGCCATGGTAGCCTCCTCTTCCTCTCGGTGCATAGTTTCTTCCTCTTCCTCTTCCTCTAAGTTTTATTCTTTGCCCAATGAAGGCTTGGTTCTAGTCAATAATTTGCTTCTTTTCTTCTTCCATCTCAATGTGTTAGTTATTGTTCATGATTCTTAAGAGCTAACACAAATTGGTTGTAAGAGGGATACAGGGGCCTTGGAAAGCATTGCAATTCTAAAATCTTTATACTTACCTCCCAATCCCTTTGCAAGATGGAAGACTTTGGTTGTGTCATCAAGGGGTTTCTTCATTGCTGCAAATTTGTCACACAACCCCTTGAAGTTCAAATATTCTTCCATACTCATATTCCCTTTCCTTAGACTTACTAATGCTTCATTTAAGTGGATCTCATTTTCTTTTGTCATGGTTAGAAAGAGTTCTTCAAGAGATCTCCATACGTGATAAGCAGTTTCGATTGCCTCCATCATGGATAGAACTTCTTTTGTTACCGTTCCCAAGAGCCAAGAAGTCAACAACCTATCATTGTTTTCCCATATGCCAAATTGTGGGTTGTGAGCTAATTTCCCTTCTTCGTTAGCAATTTCTTGTTCTGGGGAGCTATCTTCCAACAAGTGATGTTCAATGCCATGCTTTTGATGAGAGGTAATACCTGAGATTTCCACAATAGATAATTAGAAGGATTGAGTTTTTTGATGAGAGGTAATACCTGAGATTTCCACAATAGATAATTAGAAGGATTGAGTTTTATGGAAATCAAACTTCAACATTGGTGAGATAATTGAATATTGAGCTTGGTATTTTCGATTTTGGCCATGAGAGAGTTGTGAACTTCAAAAGTATTTTGGTAGTCCTTTTGTTGCAATAGCTCTAATATTATGCCCCTCAAGATTATGCCTCTTTGGGTTCACCATTCTTGGGTCGGATCCCAATTTATTGACCAAATACCCCTTTGAGTTTAATGGACTCTGATACTATATTAGATTTCATGGGGTTCCATCTCAACATTTGAGAAGGCATGTTGAGGATCCCACATATATGAAAAGATGAAAAATACCTCACAATTTATAAGATACATGGATTATTCATTTCACTACCAATTAGTTTTGAGATGGAATCCCATGTAATCTAATAACTATCACTAATTTATCAAACATAAAGCAAATACAAACTTAGAAGACTTATGAGAATCCAGACAATACCCATTATGCACATGAATTTTAAAACAAAGAATTATAAAAAATTAATTTTTTTAAAAAAAAAAACACTTACCAAAAGGAGGTAACAACAAACTCCCCCACCATAATAATATTTTAACCTTTTTTTTATATGAAACTTGAAATAATAATTCTATTATAAAATAATTTATTAACATTTAAAAATAATATTTGTAATTATTTCTATTTATTTTTTTACATAAAAAAGAGTTATATTTAAAGAAGAAATTAAAACAAAATCTATAATATTATATATTTGTTATTATTTTGTATTTTTATATTGTAAATACTTTGTAGATAGAATTCTAAAATTAAAATAGCGGAAGAAAACATTTATTTGCATATATATTACAGAAAAATAAAAGAATAGAGATCAAGACTCGTACACAGGTGCATCACATGGAAAAAGTTAGACATAAGTGTTGAACGCCACTAAGACAAAATGTAGTTATGTTAAGTGAGGTGACTTATTTAATACTAATAGCATATATTCTATAGTATACTTAAGAGATCAGCCCCTAACTCATGACATGTTTAGGAGTGATTTTAAAATAGTTAAAATCACTTTTGTCATATTCAAGATCAGTCCGAAATATGCTTTTAATTATTCAAAATTAATTTTTATGGTATAGAAATCATGTTTAAAAGTATAAAATCAAACATTAAGTTGGATTTGAATGATTAAAAGCATGTTTTGGTGTAATTTTGAACATGACAAAATTGATTTTAACTATTTTAAAATCACTCACAAATGTGCCCTCATTCCCCTCCCTTTCGTCACTGATCTCTCTCACTACTCTCTGTTTAATAAAAGCTTAATCCAGGTAATTAACAAGCCTATTGACTTTTTTCCATGAATATTTCCTCCACAAAAACTGTGGAGGTTTAATGAGATAAAAACCCACCTCATTAATGGTAGCAATGTTTAAACAAACAAGGAACAAGATCATAATCCAAAAAGTTAGAACTATATATTTACAAATAGTTTACCTTCAAAAAGGGAAAAAAACCAGAGGAAAAACTTAAGATGAACTTGAAGAATCAAGTTAACTGGGGGCCTTGGAGTTTGTTGTTGGGAATTGTTTGAAATTCAGGAGGCGAAGAAACCAGAGGAAGAACCTGAGAATAAACCTGAGGAATAATGAAATCGTTGATTATTTGCTTTCTCTGTTCGTTTTTGGCGTTTATTACAGGCCCTTCTCTTTCTTTGAAGCTCGGTCCTTCTTTGGGCTTCTTCCATTAGCCATTTCTGCACAGTTTTTCCTCTGCATCTCTAAGAAATTTGAACCTTTGGAGGTGGAGAATATCTCAACCTGTTCCAATTTTGCTCCGATTCTGCTGATGATTCAAACACGGGAGTGACCAAGGGAGGGAGAGGTAGAAACTAGAAAGTAGAGAGTGAAATGAAGAGAGAGAATAGAGATAGAAAGAGGAAATATGAGAGAGCGATAGATTAAAATGGATCCAATTTTTATATTTATTATAGTTTCAAGGTTTAATTTTTATATTTATGATAGTTTGAGAGTTTAATTTTATCATTCAAAATTTAGGAGTCCAATTTTTACACTTTTAAAAGTTTGAGGGTTTAATTTTGGGACAATTGCATATATGACAATCTAACACAAAATAATAGCAAATTTAGCACAATCTAAAAATATTTACAGATATGGAAAAATTTTAAGTCCTCTCAGTACCTATCACTAACTGAGGTCTATCAGTGACAAACTTATCAATGATTGAGGTCTATCATTAATTTATCATAAACATCTATCATTGATAGATGACATAGAAATGGTCTATCAATGATAAACATAAAAATGTTATATGATATATCAGTGATAGACATAAAAATAGTCTATCAAACACGTAGAAATGGTTGCTAATAGACATAAAAATAGTCTATCAATAATAACGATTCATTGATAGACATATTAATGGTCTATTGACAATAGATATAAAAATTGTTTATCAGTAATAGACATAAAAATGGTCGATTTTAGTGATAAACATCTATTAGTGATAGACGTAAAAATGGTCTATCACTAACTATCACTGATAACGGTCTATCACTGATAGACTATCAAAGTGGTATATCGGTGATAGACCTAAGAATTTTCAAAATTTCCATATTTGCAAATTGTTTATTTATGTGACATATTTACAAATATGACAATCAATCTTGCCACCCATTACAATTATCCTTTAATTTTTACATTTTAAAGTTTAGGAGTGCAATTGTTACAACCACCATACTTTATGAGTGATTTTTGCAGTTTGCCCAAATATTTATTATTACTACTACTTTTGCATGCAACCAAAAATCCTCATTTTTACGTTTTCAAGTGAGTGGTTTAAAATTAAATTTTTTTTCAAACTTATTATTTTATTATTTTAATTTATTTAAATAAATATTACATTTAGTCTATATCTTTTGTTATATATTTTTTGGAAAGAACTTTTTTTTTTTACCCAAAATTTGTCAAGTTGTGTCAATTTTTGCCATTGCACCCCAGACTTAGATAAATTTTGTAATTTCAACCTTAAACTTAAAAAATAATTTTTACCATCTAATAAGTTTTCGTTTGAAAAATCATTAAAAAAAATTATTCAATGTTAATTTATGCATTAATCAAACTTAAATTTGTAAAAACTTGATATTATTAAAATTATTGAATTTAC
Source organism: Trichosanthes truncata (assembly GCA_033996785.1). Classification (NCBI taxonomy): domain Eukaryota; kingdom Viridiplantae; phylum Streptophyta; class Magnoliopsida; order Cucurbitales; family Cucurbitaceae; genus Trichosanthes; species Trichosanthes truncata. The sequence continues at coordinate 34,719,514 of JAWPNB010000004.1, read as the reverse complement.
AGAGATTCGTACATTGCTTTTTGTTAATTAAAATTAGTGGGTGAATTAGCAAAAATTCGATACATGGTAGAAATTGAAATTTTTAACTAAGAGTAGGGTCCAATTTGATGAAATTGAAAGTTTGTGATGACAATTGATACAACATGATAAGTTTAGAGGTAAAATTAAAATTTTTTTTATATATAAATATACAAAAATACTTCTTAGTCTTTTAAGTAATTCTCGGTTTCATTTCTAATATTTTAAAATTGAACACATGTATTAAAATTTCTCAATTACATTCTTTTGCTAAAAAAATTGTTAATAAAAATTGATGTGTCATTCAATTATTATTTTATTAATACATTCAGACATGTAATGGCAAATCAAGTGCGAGAGATTTCAATGTGAAACAAGCTATCAGTATTTTTACCACACTCTGTATAAAAGTTTGCAAGTTTGAAATCAAAATTATTTGTTCTAAAATTTGAGTCAAAATCAACTCAAGTATGTACGAATCAAATTCTTGATCAACTTTTAATTACAACTCAAGCACAACGTTGATTCACTTTTAATTCACTTTTATTAATTGATATTTTAGGTATAATTGATTTTGATTAGTTATGTAAGAGCATATGTAATGTCTATATAAATATTAATATGAATTATAAAAAAAATAGTTTTATTTTCTTTTTATAAAAAAAATATAGAAAAACAATTATCAAACAACTCTTTATTTTTTTAGAAAACAGAAAACTATCATCAATTATCAAACATGTTTGATTTTCAAAACAAAAAGCAAATTAAAATAGATATCAAACATATAGGGGGCGTTTGGTCCATGATTTTAGGTTGGGATGGTTTTGGGTTCCAAACCCAAAATCATGTTTGACACAAGATGTTCAAAACCCTTGGTTTTGAAACATAACCCCATGGGTTACAACAGTGCAACTCCATGGGGTTTGTGCCATGTTTTCCTCTTCCATTTGTCGTTTTCCATTTCTGGCAACTACTCCTACAAAAACTCCGATGAAAACTCCGGCGACCACGCGACGAACACCAAAAACGACAACTTCGGCGACCACATCAGCGACTTGACCACCGCTGACGATTACGTCTAGCGACCACTGTAATGAGAACTCTAGAGATCAGTTCCATTTGCCATTCTCCATTTCTGGAGACTACTTCGGCAACAACTCTGATAACGACTCCGGCGACCACCCAAAAACCACTGACAAAGACAACTCCGACGACTCGACCACCTCTGACAATCACTACGATGAGAACTCGAGAGACCAGTCTGATGATCGATCACCCTTACGACTCGACAATCCTAACAACTTGACACCCCGATATAACCCAACCACTCCAACAACCTGGCTTGCCCAACCCATCGAAAACGACCATCTAACAACCACTCTGATGACCCGACCACCCAGCAACCATAGTTGACGACCACCTAGCAACCACCGCCGATGACCACCTAGTTACCACTCTGATGACCTGACCACCCCGATGACTACTTCTGCGATTACTCCGATGACTTGGAAACCCAACCACCGTTGACGACCACCTGGTGACCACCCTGGCGACCCGACTACACAGCAACCCTGACCACCCTAATGACCACTCCGGCAACGACTCCAACAACCCTACAACCATTGCCACAACCACCCAGTGACCACTCCAGCGACCTGACCACCTTGATGACCACTCTGGCGACCCGACCACCTGACAACTACTGTTGAAAACCACCCAACGATCACTCCGGCGACCTGACCACCTTACAATCACCACTGCCAACCATCTCGGCATACCCAAACACTCCATCAATCCGACCACCCCAACAACCGCTCCAACGATTACCCCAGCGACCCAACCACCTAGTCAATTTTTTAAAAGATTAAAATAAAATTAAAAATGGCTACTAAACAAAATTTTTAACCCATTATATTTGAAATAGGTTTCAAAATACTATGCTAAATAGAGTTTCTAATATTTTAATTTCTAAACAAGAATTCGAATTTTATAACTCATTTATCCTTGAAATAGATTTCAAATTAGAAATTTTGTTTAAATTCCATAATTTCTTAAATAGACATCCAATATTTTAATTTTTAAAACAAAATTCCAAAAATAGGTTTATGAATACTTTGTAAAATAGAGTTTTAAATTCCCTAATTTCTTAGATAGACTTCCAACTTTTTAATTTCTAAAATAGAGTTCCAAAAATAGGTTTCTGAGTACTTTGTGAAATAGAGTTTTAGATTCCCTAATTTATTAAATAGACTTCCAATTTTTTAATTTCTAAAACAAAGTTCCTAAAATAGTTTTTTGAATACTTTGTGAAATAGAGTTTTAATTCTCTAATTTCTTAAATAGAGTTCCAATTTTTTTTTAATTTCTAAAATAGAGTTTGATAACTCTTTTAGAAGAGTTATTCCTGTTTAAAAATATCTTATTAAACTTGCTTGTTTGAGTGCTTTTGGTGATTTTTAGTTGTTAAAGCCCCAAGTTCTATATGTGTTTGCTGTTAAGAGTGAACGCCTTTAAAATGTGAAAATGGTCTGCTTTTGGCTAAGACATGGGCTTAATTTATTGAATTTTGCTTCAGTTGAAGAGCTTTGAAAACAATTTTGGGAGATGAATTTAGAGAGATAAGCAAAAATCCTTGCTGAAGCATCTCTTTATTAAAAGAACCACCTGATTCACACGTGCAAGAAAATTCATTAATTTAGCTGTCCAAAAGTGGAGTCAACTGTACTTAAATGGACCAATGGAAGATTGCCTATGCATTAGAATTGTCCAATAAGTCCTAAATTCAAGGCTTCAGATGAGGTATTTAAAGGAGACACTTTGGATGGAGAAAGAAGGCTGGAAAAGGAAGCAAGCTACGGAAAGGAAGAAAGAAGAGTTGAGCAAGGCTATCTACATTGGGAAAGGGAGCATATCATGCTTTCTTACTTGTCCTAGGATTCGTATCCATCTGTTCTTTACATTCTCCCCAAATTGAAAGTATGATTACTGTGTGGAAGTGTTAGGGAGAGCACCTGGAACCCGACCCCCCATGGAAGACAACTCGATGCCTTCATCACCTTCAACTACTACCAAGTTTTAATTCAGTTTTTGTTTTGGACAACTATTGCTATTTTTTTTCTTCATTCCTTTCAGCTTATGTTATGATATTTTGAACTTCAGACTTTCATTTGCATTATGAATTTCCTTTACTCCAGCAACACCATTCTTTTTTCCCACGTATTAATTATTTAAAATATATGTCTTTACTAATGTTATTTAATTTTACATCATAATGAATGGAGTGAATGAGATATCAATATACTTGTACAAACTACACATTCATATTTAACTATGCTTGAAACAATTGATCTACATAATTTGTTAAAATATTAATATGCAATTCAACAAACAATTATCAAGTAAAAAAAATAGATCTAAAAAAATAGCCTAAAAAAATTGTTAAAAAAAAACAGCCTAAACAAACCTAGCTCAATCCAACCATGCACTCCAAACACAGATTTCAGCAAATCAGCCAAACCCAACCCTGCACTCCAAACACGATAATTAGGAACCCCAAGGTTTTTGATTCCAACCAAGGATTGCTAGGGTTCCTGATTCCCAGGGTTTCTGATTCTAAACCAAATCGCCAAACAGCCCCTATAGCTTTTGTTTAAAGAAAAACATAAAACCAAAATGGTTATCAAATAGGGGCCGTAGTTTTTAAAATCTTGTTTTTTCATTATATTTGGAATTTGGCTAAGAATTCAAATGTTTAGGAGAGATAAAAACCTCCATAAAGAAAAGGCATGAAAAGAAGTACAATTTTCAAAAACAAAAAATAAAAAAGAAAATAGTTATGAAAGAGGGTCTAAACTACCCAACTTTCAATTAGTTTCAATATGAATCACAAATTCCCACCTTTCAAAACAATCTGAAAGTGAAGGAACTGCTTGGTATTTCTCCTCTTAGCCTTTTCAAGCATATGCGTACCAGCCAATTTCAGAGAATGTTCAAATTTGAGTTAGCATATCTGCAGGATTTTGAGACATGGTAAGAATTGTTACTATACCTCACTTTTGACTACCTTTTTCGCAACTCTGTTGTTCAAAGGGATTCTACGGTTTGCATTAATGTAACCTTCCAACTCATAATTACAATGTTCTCTCCAAGGTTCGAAATGTTGATGTCGATGAAAATGTTGAGGTTCAAAATTTATGAAAATGTCGATGGAAATGGAATTGTCGATGGAAATTTCGGTGGAAATTTACCGAAATCATGGAAATTGATGGAAATTGTTTGAATTAGCCAATGAAACTTAGATTTTGACTTAATTAGACTATAATGGACTATTTTTAAGCATCACATCTAAAAATTAAGATAATATTTAGATATAAATGTCAATTGAAAATTTGAAATGTCGATGCGAGTAGGAATTTGAAAAAAAAAATATGGAAATTGATTTAAATTATTAAAATTATTTCATGAAACCTTAATTGTGAGTCGTGACTCAATTATAGTATAATTGATTACTCTTAAGTCTTAACATCATATATCTAAATATATATAATATTTATATTCAATTAGACAACTAAAGGAAATTTGAGAGAATTGAAATGAATTTAAGAGAATTTGAGGGAATTTGAGAGAATTTGAGGGAAATTAAGATAATTGGAATTGGAGTGTAGAAATGCTTTGAACCTATTATCTAGCGCTTCGAATGACCGCTGAGTGATATGTAAATCAATTTATTTATACACCATTTAAACTCTTATCTAATTGCTCTATGTATTTTGTACTCAATTTCTCCTCAATATAATAAAATTCTCTCTCCCTCTACCCGTGGACGTAGGCTATTACTTATTATTTATTAACAAAGAAAAGATTAAATTCGAATATATATAATAATAATATAAAAACCATGCTCTCATGTTTGTATTAAAAAAAATAGAAATATGGACGACATGTCGTCGAAATGGGGGGGGAAACGACATCCCCCCCCCCCCCCCCCCGGACGACATGTCAACCAAAATTTTCCACTGTGGTTCTCTCTGGTTAATAATGAGTATCCTAAGAGTGATCGATGTTTATCTAAATAGTCCTCAACGTAATCAGAGTCAACATAGCCCTAACGTTGGGCTGATTGAGTTGTTGGCCTTTGTATAATAGCTTAGCTTCCCTAATCCCTTTTAGATATCTAACGCCCTGTTTGGAATGACATTTGCATGAGCAAGAGTCGATTAGGGAAGAATCTTAACCGGTTGTTTGGTAAATCTGATTGTTTTTTAATCTATCTAAAATCACTATTCAATTTACTCTTTCGTTCAAAATCACCCTCATACTAGTTTTTGCATTCAACTTTCCTAAAAATTTGCTATCTTCTCTAACTAAATTTAAAAAATTCTAAATCTGTCATTCCATATTCTTTTTACGTCAAATTAAATTGTTTATAATAATTTTTTTCCTAGACTTTTATCAAATAAAAATAATTAAAATAATATGTCTACTTTGGTCATTATAGCTTAAACTACAACAATTTCGTTTGAATTTATCAAACGTTGTGATCTGCTTTTCTAAAAACAAAGTTGCAAGTAATTATTTTAAAAGCTAAAGCAATTCCAAACGGAGCCTAATAACATCTTATGCTACTTCCCAATGTTTCTTTTCTAGTTTTGACATGCATATATATGCTGATTAAGCTTGTTGCACAAGTTAAATATGATCTTGTACATACCAATTAGGATAAGGTACCATTAAGATACCTATCACACTTGAATATGACACCATATTCATACATCTCAAATGTTCATAGTCATTTTTACTCGAAGAATCTACTGCAGACAATTTTAGATGTTGACCTTATTTCATATTAAATTTCACTCCTTTCTTTACATCTATAATTTCCATGCCTAGGGTCCTTTAATTTCAGCTTCTCCTACGTCCTTCATTTCATTTTTTTTCTTGAGGCAATCTTTTAACCTATGACATTCCTTTCCGATGTTGTTGTTGACTGAAACTAAATCACAAAACCATCAAAAATCTAAGATATACCAACATCTAGGAGATTGGTTTAGACCCTAGCTACAATAATTTATTTAACAAACATATATCTCCTTTTAAGATCATATTCTTTATGTTTCTCCATGAATATTGTCTTATTTAGATTTCCAAGTAAGAATATTGTTTTAACATCCAGGGTTTAAAATGTCGATATCAATGGAAATATCGAAGTCTCAATTTTATGGAAATGCCGATGGAAATATTGATAAAATGTCAATGACGACAAATATTTCTGAAAAAATTATAAAAACAAAAGAATCAAAAAAATATCTAAATTAATAAATAAATATTTTACACTTTTTAAATAAGTTAGAATGCTTATTATTTGTATTATATTCCCATTGGTAATATTTTGTTGCAATTTTTTTTTACGATATAATGAAAATGTTGATTCACTCCATGTCGATTTCAAACCCACATACATGTGAAAATGTTGGTGAAAATGTCAACATGTGAATAAAAATTTAATATCATGTTAACATCTAGTTGATCAAGCTCCAAATTCCTTTGCACAAATACTGACAGATGCATCCTAATGGGTGTGTGTTTGACAATGGATGAAATGAAATACTTCTATGTGTAGACTTTTTTGTAGGTGTAGAAAATAGGCTGCGCACAATCTAAGTTAAACCAAACTACGTGGACCAATTTAAAAATTTTAAAACTATATGAGTTGAGCTTCAACATAAAAAACATGGCTCAAAAATGGATGTTTTAACAAACTTTTGCACTTACAATCTACAAAATGGAGTACCAAGGTTCTATCTTTACACCCTTTTTTATTAGATTTCCTGATGTAGAAACCATAGCATTATGAACTTTCCAATAAAAAGAATTAGACTCCGTTTGATAACCATTTAGTTTTTGGTTTTTGGTTTTTGAAAATTAAGCGCCTATAAATACTACTTCCACCCATTAGTTTCTTTGTTTTATTATCTACTTTTTACATATGTTTTCAAAAACTAAGCCAAGTTTTGGACACTAAAAAAAAAGTAATTTTCAAAAACTTGTTTTTTTTTTGGAATTTGGCTAGGAATTCAAATGTTTTTAAAAAAAATATGAAACCTATTTTAGAGAAATAATGAGAAAAGAAGCACAATTTTCAAAAACAAAAAACCAAAAACCAAATGGTTATCAAACGGATCTTAACATTTCAAAGAACTCTGACCTTAGAAAATATTTAAGAGCTTCAATCATATCATATGTTTTGATGATAACAAACCTTTAAATTACTGGTGTTTTAAAGTTTTCATAACGTAGAGCTCGAAAAGATGATTCCAACGCATTTTGAATCACTCAAATATAACGTCAAACAAGAAAGTTATGGCCAAAAGAATATTGAGAAGAAAACTGATATTTTGCAATGAAGCGGACAAATAACATTGCAACACGTGACCTTTTTTTTTTAAGACCGTTGGAGCCATTTTTGAATCATTCTTTTACTATTTTTCTCTCAAATTTTCTCCCTTGATCTATTTAACCTAGATCTAATAGCCCAAATTTTACCCAAAATTTAAACATCTTTTTTCCTCTATATATTTTCAAACAATTCCTCTTTCAAAAAGTTTGAACATTGGCTCAAATGTTCTCTCCATCATTATCCATTGTTGATTCTCTCTTAACCTTTATTTTATTTTATTTTCTTGTGAGAGAAATATTTGTCTTGAGAGATGTAGACCCCATATTTGGTCCAGGTGGAGTTTATTTTTCACGATATTTTTGCAAAAAAGTGAATTAGACAAAAGTGCACTTTAGCAATTTTTATTTTTTTTTAATTACATGAAGAGGATTTAAACCCAATACATGTAAGGATGAAACTAACATACATGTCATTGGGCTAGAGGTAGAACTTTAAATGTATTTAACAATTAAAAAGTATTAGAGTACAATTGTCTTCTCTTTATTTAAAAATCTAGAACACCTTCCCCACAAATATCAAAGCTATTATAGATTTTTGAAAAAAAAAAAAAAAACCTCACATTTTCCCCTCTTCACATGCAAAACTCCTCCCTCCAAAAAAAATCTCTCGCTCGTCCCCAAAAATCTCTCTTTCTCTTCTTCCTTCTCTCCTACATTTTCCCCTCTCTCAAAATCTTCAGGCATGTTTACCAATCTCTAATGGAATTGGGTGTAAACATAATAGGATTGTGAGGTAAACGTAATGGTCTGAATGAAGGAGAATTACATTTGTCGTTGTTTACCAGTCGTAATCGGTAATGCCAATTTAAACTTTCCAAATATGTACGATTACCATTATGCCCTCCTAATAATAAACAAATTAATCATGTTACCAATACATATATTGATCTCATCATCTCGATTAAAATATGGCTACCAAAATTCAAGCCTAAAAAATATATATTATCGATATCGATTTCAAATATATATTAACGATATTGATTTCATCATCAAAATATGGTTTGACCAAAACTCATGCATAAAAAATATATATTACGATTTCATCTCGACCAAAATATGGCTGCCAAAACCCACATACAAAAAATATATATTATTGATATGGATTTCAAATATATATTATCGATATCGATTTCATCATCTCGATCAAAATATGGCCTAGCCAAAACTCACGCATAAAAAATATACATTATCGATTTCATCTCCATCAAAATATAAAAAATATATATTAACATATTGATATCGATCTCATCTATCAAAATGTAGTCTAACCAAAACTCACGCATAAAAATATATATTATCGAATCAAAATATAAATATATATATATATATTATCGATCTCATCATCTCGATCAAAATATGGTCAGGCCACAACAATCGTGTTATCGCTATCGCTTACTGCATACCCACACCGATAAACTCACATTAAAAATGGCCATATCAAAATATGGTCAGGCTAAAACAATCGCATTATCACTACTGCTTACTGCATACCCATTTCGATAAACTCATTTTAAAAATGGCTAGATCAAAATATGGTCAGGCCAAAACAATCGTGTTATCGCTACCGCTTACTGCATACCATACTGAAAAACTCACATTAAAAATCGTCATATCAAAATATGGTCAAGCAAAACAATCACGTTATCACTACATACCCATACCAATAAACTCACATTAAAAATAGTCAGCGATATCAATAAAAGTTTCAGCAACGCTGCATACCATACCGATAAACTCACATTAAAAATGGCTAGCGATATCGATAAAAGTTTCAGCAATGGGTATGAGAAACATTGAGGAAAATCACCACGTGGACGAGAGAGAAAGGGCAATTCATTTAAAGTGTGCTCAACAAGTGCAGTGGATCCCACGTAATAAATTTATGTAATCGGATTGAGGACGATTTTGGGTGTAATTCGATTACAATGATGGATTGGGTCCTACACCTCATTTCCATTGCACAGTAAACACAAACAAACGTAATATAGTGGGACCCACATTCCTGAATTACGTTTGATTTATTATGTTTACAGGTTGGTAAACGCGACCTTCTTCTTCTCTTTTCATAAAAAGAGAGGGACTCTTCCAAAAAAAGGGAGTCTCTTTCTTTTTTTTTTTCCTCTAACTACTTCATATCCACCATTTTTTTATTGATTCTTCTTCCATTTTATTCCTCCAAGAACTGCATCTCCCTTTTCTCTCCAACACATTCTTCCAAAGAAATGTTTTTTTTTTCTCTTCGTTCTTCTTCTTCCACTATTTTTTTTCCTTTTTCCAGACAACATCATATATCTTCATTGTTTTTTTCTCTCATCTTCTTCCCTTTCACATTACAACAACAACAAAAAAGAGTTACATTTAGTTCCACATTTTTTTCTCTTTCGGCCTTAACACAATTTTTCCTCTACTCCATCACATTCACCTTCAAGTTGGTTCCTTCATCTTCTCCAACAAGCCTACTTTAGAGTGAAAATCCGATCACTCCATTGGAAGTTCTTAGTCGTTTACCATAGTTGATCTAGACCACCACCATGCATCTTGAAAAATCAATGTGAGGAGCTTTCGAAAAAGTCGGGGTACAATACTATTTTTTTTCTCTCATATTTTTTTCTCTATTTTTATTAAATGTGTTGTTGGTTTATATTTGAGTCATTATACTCTAACTTGAAATGCATAATCACTATTATCTTCTATGTTGTTGGCTTTCTTTGTATGCTCTATTTCATATTTAAAGTTGCTGGATGATTGAGAATTTCTTTTTTTTGTCAAGATTATTGTGCTTTGATTGAAATTTGTTTGTTCATAATGTGATCGAGTAGAGAGCTCCATAAATGCTTGAAGTCTTCACCTAAATTAGAGATCACTTCACCTAAATTCTAGATCAAAGTATTATAATTTACAAAACTTAAATTGGATGAGCATAAAAAAATGTTCACAAAAAAAATGTTAGCAAGAAAGTCTATATTAGGAATAAAACTGCTTTTAAAAAAAAAAAAAACCTTGAGTTTTTATTAAGTGGAAAAAAAATAAAAATGTTTACTCAATAACCACACTTTACCAAAATAAAACCAATTTCTCTTCTAAAAATGATTTTTCGTAATAAAAAAAAGATTGTGTTATTTTATCAAAAACTTTTGTTGAATAAACATTTCTTTAAATAGATATTTTTCTCTTTGAAATAAATAAAAACTTTAGGCCCCGTTTGATAACCATTTGATTTTTGGTTTTTGGTTTTTGAAAATTAAGCCTATAAATGCTACTCCCACCTTTGAATTTACTTGTTTTGTTATCTCCTTTTTACCTATGTTTTCAAAAACCAAGCCATGTTTTGAAAACTAAAAGAAGTAGTTTCCAAAAACTTGTTTTTGTTTTTAGAATTTAGCAAAGAATTCAAATGCTTCCTTAAGGGAGATGAAAACCATTGTAGAGAAATTGAGAGAAAACAAGCTTAATTTTCAAAAACTAAAAACCAAAAATCAAATGGTTATCAAACGGAGCCTTAGTAACACACTTTCGCCTTTTGATTTACTATCTATGAAAACTCCAAAAACATTTTTTTAATTAATTACTATTTTTACCAAACCAATTGAACTTCTTCAGTTCCAAAAATTGAATTCCTTAAGGCAACTAAATTTATCCAATAAACTTCTAAAGAAGTTTTAGCAACTAAAATAAATACATTTTAAAATTTTATTTTCATAAAAAAAAACAAGAGTGGCACTTTTTCTCAAAAAGGTTGACCTTTTTAAATGGGCTGAGTAGTACTTGAGATAAATTCATATTACTCTCAAAGTATATGAAAAAAATTTCGATTGAAAGAATTAAAATTACAAAAAAAACTAAAACAAGTTTAAAATATTTGCAATCCTATGATAGATTTGAGAAAAAAAAAAGTACACTAGTACAAATTTGGGGTTTAATGACGGGCATTGCCCGTCATTATAGGGAAACGATGTCAGACAAGCACCCGACATCTTTTCGCGTGTCATTGTAGGCTACGATAACGGACAACTTTTAATGCGAACATTAAATGACAGCTTTTAATGTCGGTCAATGTATGACATTAAAAGTTTGTCGCCATTAAAAGTCCATCGGTCATTAAAATGTCTGTCATTAAAAGTTCGTCCTTCATTAAATGTCTGTCATTAAATGTATGTCCGTCATTAAATGACAAAAATAGTGGTTTTCAATAACAGGCCATGGCCGTCATCGTGTTATCAATAATTTAATTTTAAAAAAATTAGTTGCAAATGTGGCTAACCAACCATATTTCTCTTTCTCAACCTATGTACAAAATAAAATCTCAATAGTATTATATTTTTACACAACAATTAACTCAACAAACATTAACTTTAATTTATTAAAATATAAAAAATGTAATACAATAGACAAAGTAACAAATCATTTAACTAATAATGTATCAATTAAATAAAAATCTCAACTATTCTATCCATCAAAGAATGAAAATTTAAATATGATCTCCCTTATCAACAACTAATTAATAAAAAAATGTTAAACAGAAGCTTCTTGATCATCCTACCAATTGTTCATTCTTGCACGCCTTAACCAATCTCATGTAAGCTTCTTGATCATCTGGCTTTAGTACTTGAAACCTCAATTTTCCAGCCCTTGTAGCACGTTGTCTTTGTCTTCCATGCCATGGCTGTCCAAATATCATGAGACGAATAATTTTTTTTCATGGAAGTAGACCGCATTGAGATTTGAAAACAAAATCTGTTCCCATAAAATATATTACATGAAGCACAATGGAACCAGCTCTACGTTTTTTTTTTCAAATAAGAGATTAATAATCCAGCATATCAGAAAATAACAAATTTAATAGTAAACACACTGTGTTATGAAATTGGCAGTCAAGTAGCACTGGCGGAACTCCATCAAACTCATTTCCTTTCATTTTACTCTCAATTTCTTTCTTCTTTATAAAAAACCCAAATGAAAAACCACAAAAAAAAAAAAAAAGTATAAACACACTGTTTTCACAAAAGAGCATGAATTTCATTTCCAGTTGTTTTGCAAATTCTGTCATCAGACCCCAGGACTTCCTTCAGTAAGGTCTTATTCTTGTCATTCTCAAACAAGAGCACCACAAGATGAGTAGAAAAATTAAGCACAAGAATAAAAAGTGATAACAAAAGTAAGAAACAGGACTGAAATAGAATTTCAAACGAATAAACAACTTACTTGGTTCAAAATTTGAAATTGAATAAGATATGTACGCTCGATTAAGAGATTAAAGTAAGATATGTACACTTGACTAAGAGGTTAGAAGTTCGAATCTCTCACCCTAAAATGTTGTTGAAATGACAAGAAAAAAGATAAGATATTTTAATGTAAAAAAAGAAAGATGAGGTGTTTTAAAAGGTTCAATTCTAATTTTCAAAATTTAAATTTTGTTGACTGATTTAAGAAAAAAAATTAGAGATAGAATTAAAATTTTAGGCTAAATAAATAATTTAGTGTGACATTTTCCAAATCTCTTTTTAAAAAAATTCATTTTCTTCTTTTATATAATGATTTTTTAAAAAGATTATATAAGGATTTTTTCAATCAAATTCTTATTGCCACTAAATACAATACTTAATGCTATGTTTGACATAAAGGCTTACTTGGGAGTGATTTTAATTAAAATGATTAAAATCACTTTTAACAGACATAGGGCATACTTGAGAGTGATTTTGAAATGGATAAAATAACTTTTGTCTTATTCAAAATTTTGAAACATGATTTTAATTATTCAAAATCAATTTTTATGAATGAAAATCGTATTTAAAAGTATAAAATCAAGCACTAAATTAATGTTGAATGATTAAAAGCATGTTTCGGAGACATGACAAGAGTGATTTTGTCCCAAACATGCTCATATAGATTTAATCAGAAATGATTTCAAATATCATGATTTTAAGAGATAAAATGATTTCAAATTTCTATTTGCGTTTGAAACCAAATTGATTTGAAATCACTAAAATTAAATTTTGTTGTTTGGATGCTCACTAGAAATGAAAATAAAGTATAACATTTTACTGTTATGCCCTTATAATTTTGTAGAAAATTATATTAATAATAACAAAATATTTTAATACCAAATAATAATACAAAATATTTTTATCAATGAATAAAAAGGAAAAAAAATACAGATTATTCTTATCATAATCAATAAATAAAAAGAGAAAAAAAAATTCTTTAAAAAAAAACGTTTAAAAGATGCCAAAAAAAAAAAAAAAAAACACTCTTAGTTTGCTTGAATATCTAAAATTTGTAAACTTGGAGTTCGCTTGATTGAGGCTTAACTTGGGATTGTGTAGTTTTTGAAATAATTGTTGTCAACTTTACTTTTAAGAAAATTAGCTATCATATAAAGTTAATTAGTATTTAGTAAATTTCAAACTTAAACATGAAAAGTCAAGTTACAATATTTGGTAAATTAAGGGCATGTTTGGGAGTGATTTTGGAATGGCCAAAATCACTTTTGATATGCCCAAAATCACTTTTCTTTTAAAATTGTGATGTTTGGCAATTGCGAGAAAATGATGTTGGAAGTCTCCAAAATCACTTCAAGTGATTCCTAGTCAATCACTTGGAAGGTGATTTCCAAGTGATTTTTGTCAAGTGATTGTTGGTGATTTTGTTTTTTTTTTTTGTTACTCTCTCTATGATTTATATTTTATCTCTTGCTCTAACTTTTTGTTTTTGAACTTTTTTTTCCTTTTGCTCTTGAACTTTTTGTCCCTGACTCAATTTTTTTCTCTTCTTTAAAGTTTTTCTTCCTAAAATTTTAATCATTCTCTCCAAAAAATTTGTATATCTCTCGAATTTTATTTCTCTATCTTCAAATTTTCGCTCTCTCTATTAAAAAATTTTCTCTCTAAATTTTTTGTCACTCTCTCTAAAATTTATATCCCTGCATGTCTCTAACCGTTTTTCTTTTTGAAAGTTTTCTCTAGCTTTATATCTTTTTCTCTCTTAATTCTTAGTTGTCTTTATATAACTTTTATCTACCACCTTCTAATTATTTATAATCTAAAATGTAATACTCTTTTTAGTAATTTGATGATTCTAAAATCACATTTGAAAACAGACATTTTAAAAAAATACTGTTTGTTAAATTTAAATCACTTTTACAAGTGTGGAACCAAAAATTAAAATGAATTATACTACAACTTTTACAAAATTAACTATAATTGAATCACTTAGCTCAAAACACTTATTCTAAATCAATCCCAAACATGTCCTTAATCTTTGAAAATCACTTTTAATTGTATGAAAATCACTATTAAAATTGTATAACCAAACATTAAAATGATTATATGAAAATCACTTTTAATTAATCAATTATAAACAAATCAATTATGCTAAAATCATTATTTCTAAAATCATTTCCAAACATGCCCTAATACTAAATTGTTGCGAAATAGTTATAATGACAAAAAAAACATATATTTCAATTATGCATAAATTTGTATCAATATTTAACTTCAATTTTTTATAAGATAATTATGCAAATTTTATATAATTTAAATTACAAATTATGTTGTGTTTACTTTAAATAATTTGATAAAAATATCAAGAAAACCGATTGTGATAAAAAAAAATTATTTCAAACAAAATCTAATTTTAGTTTAAATAAAAAAAAGTAAGAAAAATAAATTAGAAAATAAATTAGAAGCAACACATTAAATTTAAAAATAAAAATGATGCGATGAGATGAGATAAATTGTAAAGAATAGTATTAAAAAAAAAAATTTGTTGTAGATAAGATATAAAAAAAATAAAATTTTTTTAAAATTTTTGTCGGTTACAAGTGATTTTATCTAAATTATTAAACAATCAATTTTACTAAACATAAAAAAATAGTTAAGATTTTCCAACAATCACTTCTACGATATTCAAGAGCAATCCCAAATGGAACTAATGCTGAGTGGGTGGGCATAACGAGGCGTAGTTTTAAAAAAATTTAAAAACTCCTATAAAATATATAAAATTAGAAACAAATTTATGTCTTTCCAAATCCTGAATTTTCAAACAGGGGTAGAGAAAGAATGATGCGTGAATTCAAAAAACAATTTTTACTAATTTCCATGAATCTTTATTAGTTGAAAATATAACGAAAGCAGTGGTATTTCATGTAATTTAATAACAGAAATTAATTTTCACATTTATAAATTTCCTAATCTGTTTTTCTTAGTACGTAAAGCTGACTCAGGGTACTTATCCACTTTTAAATATCCCATCTGCCACGTCAAATCTATGCTATTTTTTAAAAGTTCTACGGTTACGTAACATCACATCACAGCCCAATAATAACACAACTCACAACCGCCTTTCTGTCCAACCATCGGTGAACTTATCACTTCCTCGATTTATGCTTCCTATTTATCTACGAAATCTTAACTAATTAATCAAACCATTAAGACAAAACTACCCCTGAAATTTGTTCATTGGCTACGCTACGAGACGCCCACATTCCCGTCAAACTTGGTTTTTTCTTTTGTTTGAATTTGAATTAAATGATCTCATCCGAGTTTTACGAATTTTGATTCAATTTTTATCTAAAAAAAGAATTCAAGTTTTATCCTTCGACTTCCCCACTATATATTTGAGCCTTGAAAGGCCACCGATGAGACTGTGATATTTTGTAGTTCTTCGAGGGTCAGTTCAATCTGTGAGTCTCTCTGTTTCTTCGTTTTTCTCTTCTGGGTCGGTGAATTTTCACTGTTTTCACTGTGCCCCTTCTGATTTTTGCAGTTCTGTTCTGGGATTTTTCTTTTTTTCTTTTTAATTTCTGATGGGTCTGAAATTTCCTTTCCTGATTCTTTTGCGATCACTGTGAAATTGGCTGATTCTTTGTTGTTGGGCACCGATGATTTTGAATTCGATTGTTGATGATTTGTTTGTTTGTTGTTTCTGATCGAGGTTTATGTGGTGAATGTTGCAGAAGTTGGGGGAAAAAATGAAATCTCGGGAAGTTTTGGTTTTGGTTCTGTGTTTGCTTGTGTTCTTGCTTGGAGCGGTGAGCAGTTTCTTCTCTATTTTTTTTTTCATCATGTTTGTTCAATTTTTATCGAATGTGATTATACTTTTGTGGCTCTGTGAGTTTTGTTTGAATGTGTTTTGGGATTCTTGCAGATTGCTGAGCCTCCCACATGTCCTGCTGATCTAAATAATGAATGCAGTCATTCTGGGGATTGGGAAGGGGAGTTTTTCCCTGGTATTCCCAAGATTAAGTATGAGGTATGTTGGTGTAGAGACGTAGAAATCATTTGTCTTCGTATTGTAATGAGTTCTTCCTAGAATGTTAGATAAAATTGGATTGTTCTTGGGGTTTCTGCAAGTTTTGCTTCTTTGGATAAGAACTATTTTGCTGCAACCTTGAGTTTTTTTCTATTTACTACCTTCATTATTTTAATGATGAGTTTTCTATTCATTAGAATGGTGAAAAGTATTAAAAGTACTTTTCAAAAGTGATTTTGATAACTTACTTTAGAGTGCTTTTGGAAGCGCTTCTCCCAAAAATGATAGTCGTACCAAACGTACCCTAACAAAGGAGTGTTGGGGAGAATGAGATTAAAGCTCTCGGTTCTGATCTTCTTTTAGATTAAACTTATATGTTATTATTCACTTTCTTATTGATGAATAATTAGTGTCACAGTTTTTAACTAATAGTTCGCCTTTTTTTTTTCTTTTCGTTTTTGTCTACTCCTAACATATCAGGGTCCTGCTAGCAAAAATCCACTGGCATTTAAATGGTATAATGCTGATGAGGAAATTCTTGGGAAGAAAATGAAGGTGTTGTTTCTTTATTCCTAGTATGCTTTGGGATTCAAAGCATACGTTAATTGTTTCTGACAGGAAATATTGTGACTACAGGACTGGATGAGATTCAGTGTTGCATTTTGGCATACATTCCGTGGGACCGGTGGAGACCCATTTGGTGCTGCCACCAAGTATTGGCCATGGGAAGATGGTACCAATTCTGTGGCTATGGCAAAGAGGAGGAGTAAGAGATGAATCCACAACCTCAATCTGCAGCATATGGTAAATATGGCCGGTCAATATAACTGACATGAATTCATGTTTTGGATATGCAGTGAGAGCTAATTTCGAGTTCATAAACAAACTTGGGGTTGAATGGTGGTGCTTCCATGACAGAGATATAGCCCCAGATGCACCAACTTTGGAGGTATTACTAGTTTTCTTGTATTCCCTCTTGTTTCGACCTTTTGCATGTCAGGGAACATTAAATTTGCAAACTAAGTTTCTATTCTGTTTGTATGATTTTCATAGGAAACTAATGCAAACCTTGATGCGGTGGTGGCCCTCGCTAAAGAGCTTCAGGTAATTGTAATTTGTTATTGTTATATGTTCGGGTGCCATTTTGATAAATGTATTTAGAAATCATCACATTGAATATGTAAGTAGTTTTACTTTTACTGCTGAATGTGGGGCAAGAAGCTTGTGATTCTGCAGAGCATGGTATGGAATAAGGAGATGCGAGCTCTGTTCTTTAAAGACTCATCCAATTCTCTTGTAATAGTAGAAACAAATCAACATCCAAATGATTTTGGTGTTATTTATTATTAGTTTTTGTTTGGAAGTAGAAAAATAGGGAAAAGAAGATCATATATTTACAACTTAAAAAGATGGGACTTTTTATGTCATCTTGTTTGTCACTCACTTTATTGCATTATTAACCTTGAGGTTGATGACCTCACCAAGCTGAAGTCTTTATTGCCATATGTTTGCTATGCAGGGAACCAAAATTAAACCTCTGTGGGGTACAGCACAATTGTTCATGCACCCTCGATACATGCATGGTGCTGCTACTAGGTAATATCTAATATGTTTAGACCTTTGTTATTCATAGCCCACCATTCCTGATTTCATTGTCTGAGCTTTTTTTATCTCGGCAGCTCCGAAGTCGGTGTATATGCATATGCTGCCGCTCAAGTCAAGAAAGCAATGGAGGTGAGTGTGAAGACATGTATCATAAGTCGCAATGCTTAGTTAGTTTAAATTGTAGTATTCCTATAATAATCTATGCTAATTTACTTTTCATCAGGTAACTCATCACTTGGGGGGAGAAAACTATGTCTTCTGGGGTGGCCGCGAGGGTTATCAGTCTCTACTGAACACTGACATGGGGAGAGAGCTTGATCATATGGTGAGTTATTACAAAGTCTTCAGTTAGTGTGAAAAGATATATGGAACGAGTTTTCTTGTGTTTTGTCATTTAAATGAACTATTATTTAATTATTGTTTCTCCCATTTGGAATCAAGCTATAAGATTGTTTATAATCTGGTTGCAGGCGAGGTTTCTTGAGGCTGCCGTTGCCTATAAGAAGAAGATTGGATTCAATGGTATGTTTGATTTCCAAATATTTCATCTAGCTGAGAAATTCACAATTGACATTATGAGTTACTTGGGACATTTAATGGTAGTTTGTCTTGTTAAATAATTTTCTTGAACTTTGCAGGAACATTGCTAATTGAACCCAAGCCCCAAGAGCCTACCAAACATCAGTGCGTTTCTTTCTTTATTTTTTCTTTTCTTTCTCTTAAATCAATATGCTGGTTCAGCATTGGTTTCTAGTTTTGGCCAAAAACCGACCTAAACTTCTATGCTTGTGCATGGTTTTATTTTATCAGGTATGATTGGGATGCTGCAACATCAGCTAATTTCCTGCGAAAGTATGGTCTCATTGGTAATTATCTTGTCTTCAATGACCTTTTGATGCTTTATTTTTACATTCCCAATTATCCTTTTTTCTCTCTCTAAAAATGCCCTTTTAACTTGATGTATTTCCATTAATGATATTGATCTTTATTCCCCTCATTTCTGGTTGTAGATGAATTCAAGCTTAACATTGAGTGCAATCATGCCACCCTGTCGGGTCACAGGTAGGCAATCCATAAGAAATGCTTGATTTTGATCACTTGTTTTTTAACTGCAATCTCGGTTCTGCTGTTCATGTGAAGACATGTAACACGTCTGAAACTTCTCTTGTATGTACATTTCAGTTGCCACCACGAACTTGAAACTGCAAGGCTCAACGGACTTCTTGGAAACATTGATGCAAACACTGGCGATCCTCAAATTGGTATAATCCAAACCTCAAACAGCCTGAACTTTTTGTATTCTTATATGATCACATCAGCACGACATTCAAAAGGTATAGCAGGGTAGACTACTAATTTTAGCTATTGAATGTCACAGGTTGGGATACTGATCAATTTCTGACTGACATTGGAGAAGCTACTATGGTTATGCTCAGTGTTGTGAGAAATGTATGTAATATATATCTCGGTTCAGTTTGGAAATGATAAACCGTTCAAAGCTTTACAACGTGCAAGAATATCCAATCACAGAACTACTCATTTTTTTTTCTTATGTGGTCAGGGAGGATTGGCACCTGGTGGATTCAACTTTGATGCAAAATTGTGAGTTCCTCTCTGTTATTTACGATTTCCATTACTCTCAGACTGGATATGTCATTTTTTGTTATTCATTGCTCCTTGGCTGCTTCATTGACAGGCGAAGAGAGAGCACAGATGTTGAAGATTTGTTTATTGCTCATGTTAGTGGAATGGATACCCTTGCCCGTGGACTCCGAAATGTCGCCAGGCTAATAGAGGTAGTTTGTTTATTCCTAACCTTCTCTTATCATTCTAACTTTAATATATTCCATCCGAGTTCTGGGTTTCATTCTAATCAGTAATGATGTTTGATGGTGATGTCTTGAAAAAGGATGGTTCTTTAACGGAGCTTGTTCGTAAGAGATACCAGAGTTTCGACACTGAAATCGGCGCACAAATAGAGGTAACTTACTCTTATTAGCTTCACTTCATTATGTATTTCAACTTTTTTTTCTTTTTTTGTTTCCAATGCTTTAATATAATGTTCTGCATTTGATGCAGGCTGGTAAGGCTGATTTTGAATATCTTGAGAAGAAGGCCATGGAATGGGGAGAGCCAAAGGTTCCTTCTGCCAAGCAGGTAAATAGAGACACACTTCCACACAATTTATGATTACTCCAAACCTTATTTGTTGCTCTGATAAACACACCTTTTTAAGCCTTATAAGAGGCATGAAATGTGGCACCGTCTGGCCCGGTATGAACCCGGTCGTTCCTGAATGGTGTGCAAACAAGGGATATTCAAATAACCTGACCTGAAAATTCCAATCAAACCAACCCAAATTGTGTACTAGATCAAATAAATTAACTGATGGGTTGGGTTAGATTCATGAAATTCTAAATTAGTTTGGGTTGAATTTGAACCAAACTGAACTTCTGATTAGATTTTGTTTTTTTTTACTTACCATAAAATGACATTCAGATATCTATTCATTGAATAGTTCTTTTTAGAGTTGTTTTACTCAGTAACAACATTTAGAAAACAATTGAAATTCTCAAGTATTTTGGAGTATAATGTTTCATAATACAAAAATTGACTTTGAAGTAACATTTTCACTATTTTTTTTCAAAGTTTTAAACAATTAACTTAAATAATCAGAACCAACCTAACCCAAATATTTTATGCTTGGGTTGGTTTGAATCTATCATCTAGTCAGGTTACAAACTTGTGTAACTCGAACTAAAGTTCCTAAACCCATTCCAACCCAACTCATGAATACTCCTAATGAACGGGATGCAGTCTCCTGCTCCATTCGATCATTACTTCCAGTTCTGCATTTTCATTAGTTTATGTGGCTCAACGTAGCCCTGATGGAGGATTTTTGTGCAATGTTTCAGGAACTTGCTGAGATGATTTTTCAGTCAGCACTGTGAATAAACAAGAGCCCTTTCTTTTTCTTTTGAGTACATTTCTGTTTTTTGTTCTTACGGTTTAGAATAATGAAGGCCTGTTACAATGAAAGCTGATGCATATGGGTTCAGTCCCATTTCTGGTCATGGCAGAAAAGTAGATATAGAACAGGTAGAGTTTTAGGTTTAAAGGCCAGCTAATAACTTTATCTTTGGTTGTCATATTAATTTAATTTACAGCAAGAGGAAGTGATATGTGAATGTTTATTGGGATTTCTAAATATGTTGTTTTCCCTTTTTCTTTTTTACTTTTTCCTCTCCAAGACTTCTTGCAAATGGATGGCTGAATTAATGCCATAATTATCTATTGCTTTTAGTTATTGCTTCCCCTCTTTAGTCTAATATTTATGGTGTGTGGATTTGGGATATTGGGTATAAATGATCAATTGGGGTCAAGGCTGCCTTGGGTATGATGATGGAATTGAATCGAATCGGTTGGTTTTTTAAAAATAGGGGTTCAATCAGTGTGAAATAAAGGACAAAATCGATCAGTTTTAGGTCGGGTTGGTTCTTAGATAAGTGATGTTTTGGGGTTCTAAGGGATATATACTCTCGGTTCATTTTGATTTTAGTTGATTTTTTAAATCATAAATTAAACGAATCGAAAATATTCAATTTTTTCAAATATAAAATGGAGATGTCCAACACTACAAAAAAAACCAAACCAAATCATTGGATTAGTTCGTTTGTCGGTTTTTCTTTGCACCCCCTAATGAATGGTCCAAGGGCGATGTGATGAAGTGAAATGGCATGGGGTGTTATTAAGTCAATCTTCTCATTTTTTATTTGTCTTGTGAGGTGTGGGTGGTTTTAACTTAATATGCATTTAAAACTCAGATCTTGGAACATGCCTGTTATGTGAATGTGTATACAAATAGGACCTCTATATGTTTACTACTAAAAATGTTATAAACATAGTTTGACACGATACTAATTGTACCATCCATTATTTGAGTTTTAATACAATGATCGTTCAAAACCATTTGAAAAGAGAATCTAAATAAAGGCAAACGTGACATGTCCCACTACTTCTTCATTTAAAGGTGAGAATATGAATGGAATTCTTTTTTTTTTTAGTAAAACAAATGTGGAGTATGAAGATTTGAACTTCCAACCTCAAGAGAAGAAATACATGACAAATATTGAGTTATGCTCACTTTAGCATGAATGAAAAGATATTTGAGCACTAATTTGTTAATTTCAGTCACTTTGTTTATATTATATGAAAGAGGTGGCTTTTTTTCTTCTTCAAAGTATTTTTTTAACTCTAGAATTTGATCTTTACCTTTGTTTTCTTGCAAGAACTAAATCCTTATAACTAAAAGTATGAGGACCAATATGTTACCAAACTTGAATTATGAATCATTGGCTAAACCTATGTTTTATTATATAATGTTTGAATGTTATTTCAATGTAGTCTTTATTGTTAATTTATATTTTTAAATTTAGACTCTTATGTTTTAATATTTTTCTATAATATTTTTTGTATTCGTGTTAAAATTAGATGATAAACTTATATGACATAATAATTATAAGTATACATTCTAGTAGGTAACCTAATTTTTTTTCTCTAAATTTCTAGATTTTTCTTTGTTCAACAATATGGAGGTAGTCAAGAATATAATGACTTAGCCCATTGAACTACGTTGACATCAATTTTTAGAGCTTACTAAACATGTTTGAATATCTATCTATTATTATCAATATATATATATATATATATATGAGTTTAATAAATCTGGAAGAGGTCAAACTTTCAATCTAAGATAAGATAATTAGTAGAAATCAAACTTTTAATCTAAGGAAAGATAATAAGTACTTTATTTATTAAGTTTGGCAGAATTATAAAAAGAACTAAATAATTATTAATGTACTTCTAATTACTCTTTTTGTTGAGTTCAACTATTTCTGTCCGAGTGGATAATTCGATTTCCACTCCACAATAGTTGAACTAAACAAAAAAAGAAAAAGAAAAATGAAAAGTCCAACTACTTTTAATCACATTAGTAACCAATATATTACAACATTAATCCAACATTAACCACAAAAGTTTGAAATTAAAAAATTTGCTAAAAATTGTCGTAAAAAAGAAGAAACAAATTTCATTTATATTATATATATTTTTCCTCGGAAGTGACGTGGATAGACCGTACCGCAGCGGGAGGAACACGGCCATCAAAGAAATTTCGGTTACTTAGCCAAAATTTCCAATTCCAATTTCGAGAATTGCGAATCGAATTCGAGCAGATCAGCGAGTTTCTTACTGTGAGTCTCTTCTACACTGCTACTTCTTTCTCCAGATTCCTCATTCAATCCATAATTCTCAGAACAACGCAGGTTCTGTCCTCTTTTCTAATGCCCGTCTCTTGATTTTCACGTCTCTGTTGGATGTTGAGTCTGTACCTGGTTTTTGCAGGGATGTATTGAGCTCTGCGTTTGAGATCTGATCCCTACATATCTATAACCGTCTTTCTGTGCGCAGCATGGGGATTTTGTTTACTCGAATGTTTTCTTCGCTGTTCGGGAATAAGGAAGCTCGGATCCTTGTTCTTGGCCTCGATAATGCTGGGAAAACTACCATTCTCTGTACGTTTTCTTGATTTTTCTGCTTATAGTTTGATGTTTTGGGTTTTCGTGATGTTTGGATGGAGATTTGGCGCCATTTTGTCATGGATTCTTTTGAATGTTGTGCAGATCGGCTCCAGATGGGGGAGGTTGTCTCGACAATTCCAAGTTGGTATTCTTTCCAAATGTGATCTTGTGGTTCTATTGTTGTTTGTGCTAAGAGAATTAGAATTTGATATGGGGGATAAGAAGCATTTCGTTATTCAAGTTTACGACAGTAGTTGCATTAGTTTTATAGATCATTTAATACTAACTAGTCATTGGTTAGCTTGAAAACAATGGTTGCCTCCTTCAATTCTCTTTGGAGGTTTCTATAGTTGGAATTTATAGTTTTTTACCATGCTTCTTGTGTTCTTCTTTCTGTGGACTCCCCATCCAATTTAGAGAAGGGGGAAGATCGAAAATTTACGTCTTGAATGTTAAAATTCAACTAGTAGAAGCATGAGCATCAACTTTAGTTTTTCAATTGTTTAATTGTAAATAGTGAAAAGTTGATTGGAAGCAACCGCGGAAGGTTAACCTAGGGTTCCAATTGGCAAGCTAGAGATCTAGGTTCCTTTAAGATGATAGGTTCAAACTATTCTAGTTTTTTGTGGATTTAACATGAGAATTTTATATGACTGAGTGTTTTCTGTTGAAATATCGAACTAGGTTCAGCGTAATGCTTCCCTTTGGATTTGTTAGTTTGTAGGTTTATATGCTGTTCCTGTTTTTTTATTTTTTTATTTTCATTTTTATTTCTATTACTAATTTATGAGAGGTTTTACTTGTAGAATTTTATAAATTTGGTGGGGGGGGGATTTTTTTTTTTGTATGTAACCAGTTAGTTCTTTGATGCTTCCTGATGCCTTCTTGTTACAGTATCTTCCATATTTTTTAATGGAAGTCTCCACGGACTTTTTGTCCCTTTTGTAAATTTCATTCATCAATGAAATTGTTTCTTATCAAAAAAAAAAAAAAAAATTCTTGATGAAAGTTTCATAAGCAAAAAGTTGGTTTGAAAATAGTTGTTTCTTGCATTTGGCTTTCCTTCAGCTACCGTTCAAATGTCTTATAAACTATTTCCTTTTTTTGATGCAGCAATTGGATTTAATGTTGAAACTGTGCAATACAATAACATCAAATTCCAGGTCTGGGATCTCGGTAAGCCAATCTAGGTCCTGATATCTTTTAGTGAAGATATGTGATCTCATGTTGTATCATTTTCTCCATGACTGCTCTGATGAGATCACAACACACTCTAAAAAAGGAAAGGAGAAAAGAAGAGAGAGAGAAAGAGGAGCATGTATTGTTCTGCTAAATTGATAAATAGATTATGCAGATAGATTTGTAATGGTTTTATTCTAAGTTCTACAAACATGTGATCCAGCATGAAAATTAATTTCATATTATTTAACATTAATGTTGTGACCTGTGGAGAGTTATAATAATACTCTCTTTTTTGAAAATCTTTTGTTATAAGAACCAATGTCATTGGGGGAAAAATATTTTAGCCATATGCCAATATGCATATTATCATAAACTCGTTAATCTCAAAGCATTTTGTTTGTATGTGTGTGATCGCATGTGCATGCTTTTTTACTATTACGATCTTAGCTTATTTTGTCAAATCCATCCCAGCATCTTGGTTACGTCATTAATAGCTTTTCATTGTCTGTAATGCAGGAGGACAGACTAGTATCAGGTTGGTCTTTTCCTTTTGCCAGTTTTTAGATATTTCCCTAGAAAATTGAAATTCCATGTGCTTTCTAGTTTTTTCTGATCCTTGTTTAAAATCTCTAGCTTGTTGAAATAATATCTTGTAAATATTTGGAAGGACAGAGTTGAATAAAATCTGTATAACAAAAAAAAGAAAAGAAAAAGAAAAAGAAAAAAATTGTTTAAGCCGGTAGAGGCTTGTAGGTGGATGCATTGTGAAATTAATGATATTGTATAACATCTGCAACCTTGGAAGGTTGTAAAAGTAGAAATTCATCTCAGGTTGTCATTTCTCTCTCTCTCTCTCCTTGATGGATAATAGCTTATAATTTTTTTATTTATTAACAAGTGTTCATGATTTTTTTAGAAAAGTTAATATATTTTGAATTGCTTTAATGTTTAATTTTAATTAAAAAAGGATGAAAAAAAAACTCTATAGTTTACTAGAATTGTTAAGATACTCTTGAATTGGGATACCTAGCTCCTCTCTTGTCTGTAAATTTCTTTGTCAATTGAAATATCTTTTTCCATCTAAAACATGGTTTAGCGCAATCCTGCACCCCTAAATGAGGTAGGATGCTTTTCTTTTTTTCCCTTTTCCCCCAAAGATTCAACTTGGTGCTCCCCCTGGCTCCCACCTCCAATTCCCAGATTGATGGTTTCCTCAGCTGGAGGGAGGGTACCATGCATTTTTTTAATCAAAAGATAAGATAAGAGGGTGTTTTTCTTTTCTTCTCTTTTTTCTTCTTTTTTTTTCCCTTTTAAATTGTAGACTTATATTATGTTTCTACTGATAATTATGATAACGTCATTTAAGAATTGTTCCTCACTAATGCTTATTCTCCCTTTTTCAAGAAGCTATTTGATTGCACACTTACAATAATACCAAATTCTGATGTAAAGGGCATGGGTTTGGACTTTATTCGGTTCTTAGGAAATAGGATCGTATGATTTACTTTTAGCTTACATGATTACTGTTGTGTAGTTATAGAATTCTATGGAAGCTTGTCTTTGCATCTGGTTTTAAATGGAGATCAATGCCTGGTTTTTCCTTTAATGTTTTTATTTATGGAATCACTCTTGATTTTAAATTCCATATTCATTCTATTCTATTCTTTTGATAAAGAAAATATTCTATTCTTTTCTTTACCCCAACTAACTTCTGTCACAGAGCTTCCTACCACAAATAGTAAATCTTTGGCTATTCCAGAAAGAAATTAAAAGTGGATACATAAACTTGTTCATTTGAGCCTGTATCTGACCTCATAAATAGGTTTTCTCATGTCATGTGTCAACAAGATATTGTCTCCGAAGTTGACTAATTTGTGTATTTGTGACTTGATACATACTTCAGCCCATGTATGTTCTACTTGTATATTAACTATAATTGGTTCCCTACATAAACTTTTCTTTCTCCGTCGTTTTTCTTTTCTCCTCTTTTTAAATGGTTCAAGGTAACTAGTTGCTTGCATTGTGTCGTAGACCATACTGGAGATGCTATTTTCCAAATACACAAGCTATAATCTATGTGATTGATTCAAGTGATACTGATAGGCTGGTGGTAGCAAAAGAGGAGTTTCATGCAATACTTGAGGTACAATATGGTCGGTACTTGTTGCAAAGTTGGTAAACAAAATGTAGAAATTTGTCAAATGCTGAGCTTGTGTGTTTCTGAAATTAGGAAATGAAGTCCAATGATTAGTTATATTGTAAAATTATGCATTTAAGATGGTTTTATTTGATGCTGAGTAACATCTCAATTCTGTGTTAATGAATACATCATCAAGAGCATGGAGATATTGTCTGGTCCCTAGATGTCAGTAGTAGTATGTTTGCATCATTATTCTTTTCCTCCAGTTTCCAATGTCCTACTTTTGCATAAGAAATAAATTGAATGTCTCCAAACTGTTCACCTTTTTTTTTGGCTAAAGTATTGAGCTTGTTAATAGTTGTGTAAGTTTGTTTACTAGACAAGTTTCCTGTTTTCAGTCGATTTCTGTTAGCCAGTTCCAATAGTCTTTCTTTTGTGTGTTTGTTCAGGAAGAAGAGTTGCGGGGTGCAGTTGCCTTAGTTTTTGCGAATAAGCAGGTTAGTGCTGTTGCCTATTATTTATATAATTAGCATTTTTTTTGTCAGAAAATAGAGTTCAATAGACTTTGGATTATGAAAAAAGAATCCGATAGTTCAAGACTTCAAGTATGTATATGCAATTGGGATTAAAAAGTGGGATTTAAGGATTTGTTTGTATGTGTTTTGAAAAGAACATAAAAGATATCATTTCATCTTTTTTTGTTTTAAAAAAACAGTTCGGATTTTTCTCCTTTCTACTGTTTATTTACCTTTCATTTTACTTATTAAAATACATTTTAAAGTGTAGTAACTATAAAATTGGAGAAATGGATCATATGTGGATAGTTACTACAAACAAAACAAATACTGGAAACTGTCATTCTTATTCTGTCAAAACATACTTGAAAACAGTAAAACCTTATTTCTTTCTTTAGCATTTTCCCCCCCTATAAATTTCTCAACTCAAGTCTTTTTGAAGTTTGAAAACTGTTTCTGTAGCTGTTTCTCAAAACCACAACATGAGGTCCGAGACCTAGTCTTCGTGATTGTTTATTTGAGATATTTTGAATGCATGATTGTACTAAATGTCTAATACAATGGTTAATGTAATGCACTTTCTAGTTTTCCATCTTTTCTACATATTGTCTTCCCATTGGTATAGGATCTTCCGGGTGCACTTGATGATGCTGCAGTCACAGAGGCTTTAGAGTTGCACAAGATTAAGAACCGCCAATGGGCTATATTTAAAGCCTCTGCTTTAAAAGGAGAAGGTCTTTTTGAGGGATTGGATTGGTAAGCTGTAAAGTTGTAATTTACTTTTGTTTTTGGTTTTGTTTTTCTAGAAGTCTTTTTAAATGCTGTGTAGAAATTGGAAAATGGATAGCACTTATATTTTCTTCAAAACAACAAAAGAGAATTTAAAGAGGTGAGTAATCATTACATTCAGGCTGGTCTTCTTAACTGGATGTATAATTCCCTTCAATCTGAATACATTTCTTTGTTTTGTTTGAAATAGTCGACCTAATCTTGTTAATTTATTTTTGGGCTACCTTAGGAATGAATCTTTTAAACTGTTCTGGAAGGATCATGATACTTATCTTTATATAGATATCAAGCATAATTGGCATGTCACTTGATTACATTTTATCAAGTACGCCATTGTTATTTTGAACTCTTCCTCTTTTACTTTTCTCTCTCTTGAAAATAGTTTGATGTCAAATGACTTTGGTCTTGAAACGATTGGAGCAGCATGGCTAGTCGGAGGATTTCACTTGTTTTATGGCTTGCTTTTATATAGTCTAACTAGTTAGCTTCTTAATACAGGTTAAGTAACACACTCAAGTCTGGAGGTGGCTAACTCTTACCAGCCAAAAGAAGAATATTGAGGCACCCAGTTGACGAATACGGTGTGTAGTCAGAGAACTCATTTGTCCGAGCGATTTCGCCAGTTTTACTTGCTTTTTAGTCACAATTTTTTTTTAAGGGAATGAACTATCGGTATACATGTAAAATTGCTTTCATTAAAGATGGTGACCACTGGAGTCTTCACTGACTCTATTTTTCTTGTTTCCCATCTTTAATTGCTTTGATTTGAAGCATATTTGTTACATAACTTCCGATTCAGGGATTATGTCTAAAATTGTACTTTTCATCACTTCCCTTTTAAGAGGATAATTCTACTCTGAAGCCCTAGAATGCATTGTATGGTGCTGACTGTCTTTACCTTGTTGCTGAAGAGATGGCGGATCAACTGTTGAAGAACTTCTAAAGTCTATACGTAGGTGCCCGCTATTGGCCTACTGCTAAGTTAAGTAAAGACGGAGAGTGAGTTTTAAATTATATATTATTTGGGTAGGCGAAAATCTCTATGAATTCTTCTTTGTTTACTTTACTTATTCCTTAAATTTGAGTCTCTTGGCATCGGGTCGATGATGCTCTCGATAAGCATCGGAAGATTTAATTCCATGTTGGTTTGGCTAGGAGTTAAGCAATTGAACTACCTAGGAGGTTTGATCTTGGCTTTACTTTCATAACTTCTTTCATTAGGGAATTTTGTTTTGTTTTTTTTAATCCAATTTTGGTTTTTAAACTTTGAATTATATTATATTATTTGGGTTGGTAAAAATCTCTACAAATTCTTCTTTGTTTAGTGATGTCACGGAGAGAAAAATGTGCGATATAATCTTTGATAGCTGAGTCTCTTGATGTCAAGTTGATCATGCTCATTAAAATGATTAATTTACTATTGATCAATCCAAGCATAGCTCATTGGATAATATGCTAATTGTTGATGGTTTGATTTTACACCCTAACAATTGTAAGTGTTAAATATTGTAAGTGTTTTGGATAGTGATGCATCATAACTTAAACACAACAAACAAAATTATATTCAATCAAGGTTTCCAGTTATGTGCCTTAGTCCACATTGGTGTTACATGAAACGACACGACAAAGGTGACATCCTTAAATACTTTGCGGTATCACAAATTCTCTAGAACATTCGACTCGAGTGCAGTAGAAGTATCTTTCAAGTCGTCCTTGTTCGACGAGATTTTTGGAGATTTGATTCGTGGAATAAAACTTGAATTTGTATTGATTTCTTGTATTAGTGTAGTACAATCTCTAATATATAATCATTTGATTATTTCTCTTAGTTGTGTATTTAACTCGATGACTGAAGTACTTGTTCTTGAGTGTGTTGATCTTCTTGGACTTGTTGATCTTCTTGAATGATTGACTCTTGGCTTGTTGATTTCTTGGAAAATCAATTAAAGTCTTGTGTGCTTCAAATGTCTTCAATTTGTCTTCAAAGTCTTGGAATTTTCAAAGGAGACTTTGGTCTTCAAAGTATTTTGATCTTAAAGTCTTTAGAAGAATTTCAGTCTTCAAGCATCTTTTTTAGAAGAATTTAATTTCAGTCTTCAAGTCTTCAAAAGAATTTTCGTCTTCAAAGTCTTTTAACACTTTTAGAAGAATTTCTTGGAGCATCCTCAATTTTTTGGCCTCCCACTTTTGAAAATGAAGGATAACTCTGACTTTTCCATGGTATATTGTGAGCTTGATCTTTGATGGCTTTTGAGCACAACCTTTAGATCGCTTTGTTGGCTTTGGGTCTAATATTTTAGACTTGAATTTTGTTGGTTTTGTGCCTAAGCTTTTTCGGCCTAAATTATCATTTAATAAACTTGTTGGGTTTATTTGCATATGACGACCCAATTTGACTAGCCTAAACTTATTTGATCAAATGACAAAGACATGGGACATTGCTTGGGATTTTCTAATTTTTGTCTTCAAATTTAATTTGGAAACATGTAAATTTATAATTAGTCATGAATTTAATAATTTTTTTCATGATGTTGCGATTTGTGATTGACTAAAATTTCTCATTTAACAAATCTTATTTTCCCTAGTGACACTCATGTTATTATAGCGTCTACTTGATCATCAAGATCAACTTCTTTCGTTTGTTTGTTTGTTTTTTTTTTTTTTTTTTAAGATAAAGATCCACTTTGTTTTGTTACTATAATATATCAACAATCTTTCTACATTGGACTGCTCTCTCCTAAGCAGTGGCAAATCGAGTTAGGGATTTATTTTATATGAATAACATAAAAATAGGGAAATTAGAGTTGAGTGTCATATTTACACCCTCATTTTGAAACATGGGCAAAAAAAAATTATTTTGAAATAATGCCACCCGATTTTTAAGAAATATTATTCTCCTGAATTTTTCCTCTTTTGCCCTCATTAAATGGGCAAACAAATTCTAAATACATGGAAATTATATTTTCAAATTTTATCTCCTAAAATTATGGTAGATTTGAAATCTTAGATTTTTATTATTATTTTTTTTCTAAATTCATGGCTTTTGAACTTCAGATACGAAATCTTAGATTTTTTTTTTCCTATTGCAAATTTAATCTCAATTTCATGATTTCAATTTGAAAACAACAGATTTAAATTATATAACATACCAATTAAAGTGAAATGGTGTGAGTTTTTTTGAGTGATTAGATTTAGGAATTCATCATTGGTTGGAGTTGATATAGAGACAAACAAGAGAAAGAGAAAGAGAGAGAGAGAATTTAATTGTCTTGGCTGGATTGATTAAGGGAAATACAAGAGATTGTGGGGAGTTGAAATTGAGAGTTGTGTTGCAGTGTGCTGGTTTGCACATCAAGGGCCACAGCATATTGTCCATCAAGCAATGTTGCACATGGCTCAATGATGTGTTGGTTATCTAACTACCAAACTCTTTTTTTTTTTTTAATTTTTTTTTATTCTACTTTTTGATTTCTACATTCAAATATCCATATAATAAATCAATGCAATTGGTTTTGTGTGGTTTTGATGCTAACTATTTTCTTCTCCTAACACATACAAATTACTTGGTGATGGATGATGAAAACTCTTTATTACTCATAAATATTTATATTGAGCAGTAAAAGAAAAAAAAAAGATTCCCTTTTGATTGAACAGAACATTGAAAGTTAAAGGTATTAAAGTATTCTAAAATTAAATTTGAAATCAGTTTGAATCATTTCGTGGATTAGTTGTTAATTTGAATTCTATTAGATTTCACAGTTTAAATTTTTATTTTATTTTATTTTATTTTGGGTTTTAATTTGAATTCTATTAGATTGCACATTTCAAAAGGTGAAAAGGTGTGATTTTAGGTTTTAATTTGAATTCTATTAGATTCCACGATTTTAAATGTTGTGATTTTAGGTTTTATATTTGTGATTTTAAATTTGAATTCTATAAAATCTTCCTTTAAAATAAGCATTGTATAAATGATTTAGTTGAAGTGACAATTTGGTCCAAATTAATTTAGTGGGTACAATATCGAAAACTTTTGACTAGAAATCAAAATCATCACTTTAATTTGGTCATTCTTGCATTCTAAAAATGGGTCTGGGCTCGTTGGCATTTCCCGGTTTTGAATCCTTCTACTTGCTTTTTTGCCGATTTGCTGAAATTTCCTAATTATAAAAACTCAACTTAGTTTTAAAATAAATAAATAATTTACCTAAAGACAATTGCTATTTATTAAATTAATGTTTCAATTTTATTTACGAATTTTATTTTATTGTTTTACTCATAAATTATGTTTACGAAATTTTGGGTGAATCCCCGAACAAAAATTCTAAATTCACCTCTGCTCTTAAGCTTCATTTTGTATGTGCCTCACATGCTTTCTTTTGATGAGGTGGTTTCTTATATATAAAAAATACTAGTATATAACTTTTCAAGATAATTTATTATTACTATTACTTTTTGAGTTCAACCATACTTTCTTTTAATGAGGTGGTTTCTTATATGTATAAAAAAAAATATACTAGTATATAACTTTCCAAGATAATTTATTATTACTATTACTTTTTGAGTTCAACCATACTTTCTTTTAATGAGGTGGTTTCTTATATATATATATATCTATATATATATATATATATATATATATATATATACTAGTATATAACTTTCCAAGATAATTTATTATTACTATTACTTTTTGAGTTCAACCATACTTTCTTAGTATATAACTTTCCAAGATAATTTATTATTACTATTACTTTTTGAGTTCAACCATTACATAGGTGGGAGATCACACTTTCGACCGTGCGAAAGGTAATAGATACTTCATCTACTTAATTATACTTGAATTTACAAAATTATCTTTTATCAATGAATTGGTTAACCTTTTTATTTCTTAATCTTTATTGTTATCTTTCTTCTAGCATTGCACATGTTTTAAATTAAGTGTTATTAATATATGTACTTAAATAAGTTATTATTAGAGTTTCTTCAATGAATTAAAAATTATTATAAGTTTCTACCAAAGTGAGTTTAGCTCAATGATAATTGACATGTACCATTGACTAAGAGATCGGAGGTTTGAATCCCCATCCCAAATGTTGTTGAACTCAAAAATAAAAAAATTGTAAGTTTTCATGAAAATTTAAAATTTTCTTACATTAGCGGTTGACATTTAGACACCCATCGATCTTCCATATATTTACGTTATTGATTGATATTGACATTCGCATTGACATTTTCTCTTTAATTATGGTCCAATACTTTCGTAGTTCATTAAGGGCATGTTTGGGAGTGATTTTGGAATGACCAAAATCACTTTTGATATGCCCAAAATCATTTTTCTTTTAAAATTGTGATGTTTGGCAATTGCGAGAAAATGATGTTGGAAGTCTCCAAAATTACTTCAAGTGATTCCTGGTCAATCACTTGGAAAGTGATTCCCAAGTGATTTTTGTCAAGTGATTGTTGGTGATTTTTTTTGTTACTCTCTCTAAGATTTATATTTTATCTCTTGCTCTAACTTTTTGTTTTTGAACTTTTTTTCCTATTGCTCTTGAACTTTTTATCCCTGACTCAATTTTTTTCTCTTCTTTAAAGTTTTTCTTTCTAAAATTTTAATCATTCTCTCCAAAAAATTTGTATATCTCTCAAATTTTATTTCTCTATCTTCAAATTTTCGCTCTCTATTAAAAAAATTTCTCTCTAAATTTTTTGTCACTCTCTCTAAAAATTTTATCCCTACATGTCTCTAACAGTTTTTTCTCTTTGAAAGTTATCTCTAGCTTTATATCTTTTTCTATCTTAATTCTTAGTTGTCTTTATATAACTTTTATCTGCCACCTTCTAATTATTTATAATCTCAAATGTAATACTCTTTTAGTAATTTGATGATTCTAAAATCACATTTGAAAACAGACATTTAAAAAAAAATACTTTTTGTTAAATTTAAATCACTTTTACAAGTGTGGAACCAAAAATTAAAATGAATTATACTAAAACTTTTTGTTTTGAAAATCACTTTTAATTAATCAATTATAAACAAATTAATTATGCTAAAATCACTATTTCTAAAATTATTCTCAAACATGCCCTTAATTGTAGCTCAAATTTTGGGAACACAATGTAAACAGACGGAGACCTGTGATTGGCTTCTGCATTAATTTTTTTTTTTTTTAAATTTTAAATAATATCTTCAATCATATACTCTCCTGTTGGTTCATTTTGACTTATATACTTGGGGCATATCCGTTTTAGCCCCTTGTTTGTTCAATTTTGGTTCATTTTAATCTCTGAAATTTTAAAAAAAGTTTGTCTTGGTTCTTGTACCTTGAAAAAGTGATCATTTTATGGTTCCTGTTTGCAAAATCTAGTATAAATTCTATATACAATGAAGTAATTTAATACCAAGTTATGGTTACATTTCAAAAATTTTATTGAATGAAATGTTGAAGTTGTGATTGAAAAAGAAAATGAAGGGACAGAAAGATTACTTTTTTAAAGTACAAGGCCAAAATGGATTTTTTGAAAATAAAGTGGCTAAAATGAACAAAAGCTGAAAGGACAATAACTAAAATAAACTTTTTAAAAGTACAAATACCAAAGTGAAAAAAAGCTGACTCGGGATGTAATGACATGGGACGTGAAGAATAAAAAAAATATGATATTTTTCTTGCTTGATTTTGAAATGTTCGTAAAATTTTATCTATTCCACGTCTTTCCTCAACATATGACTTTGCACTATAGTTAGTTCAGCACCAATCAAAAATCTCCAAGGAATTCCAAGAATTGTTGCTATATGTTTGTTCTAACCCTCAATTCTCTTTTCTAAGCCCATCGATATTGAATGAATCGAACACTGTAATGCCTCGTATTTTGAGATAAGACTCATCTTAATATTTTGGAGATTAATTTGGATTTGATTGGGTAACCTGGAACTGTTGTTTGAAATCTAATTTGAGTAATTAGATTTAAGAAGATTAAATTAAGATATTTAAATTTTTGAATTTCTGGATGAGAGATCTTTAATTAAGTCCCAAATTCATAATTTCGAGAATTTAATCATTCACTAGATTTTTAATTCACATTTGAAAAAGTCCAATTTTCTCTTTCAAATTTTCTAAGATTTTATTCAAGCTTATCACTTGAGTTTAAATAGGATTTTAAAATTTTGAAAGAAGAAAAAGAAAAAAAAAAAAGGAAATAAAAAAAAGAGGGGCAGTTCCTTTAATGATGTCATAATGTCATGATTAGAAAAAAAAAAAAAGGAAAAAGAAAAAAAAAGCTAGGGCTTTTTGTACGGATGACCTATAAAATTGCGTTGAAATGATACATGACCTGATTTTTCAAAATAAAGTTTTCTAACCTTTTGTTAACATTAGCAAGTATTTTTTTTAATGTTTTTTTCCTTCTCATTCTCAACTTTGACTTCCTTCTTCCCTCTTGTTGTCGCTTTGACTTCCTATCTTCCCTCTGGCTTTGGCTCTGGCTCATTTTTTTCCTCAGTGGGCTCCTTTCCCTTTTCCTCTTATTCTTGCTTCATTCTTTCTCTCTTTGTCTTCCTAAGAGAACCCAAATCAATTTTTGTTTCAAATATGGATAAAAAACTGGGAGGAAAAAATGCAGATTGAAAGTGAAAAAATGAAGAAAAAATGAAAGACACGGAAGAGGGGCAGACGTTGTCGGAGGAAGATGGACAGTAGAAGGGGAGAGCGCGACCATCACCGGGGAGGCTAAAGAGGTGAGAGGGAGAGGAAGGAAGTAAAGAGAGTGAGAAGGAGGAGGGCATGACAAAACGAGAGGGAGAGAGGAGATGAGGAGAAAACAAGAGGGAGAAGGAATCGATAGTTAGATAGAAATAATAATAATAATAAATGTTTGAAAAAGGTTAGGTTAAATAGCATTTAGGTCTAATTTTTTAGGTTAGTTCGTCAAAATCTCCAAAAACTAGCCTTAATCTTCTTCTTCCTCCCTCCCTCTCCAGCCGTCAGCTGCCCCTATTGCTCTTCTTCTCTGACCACATGCATCAACCCTTTGGCGATCGACCTACGATAACAGCTTTCTTCGGTGACCTCATGCGCACATCGACCTTCAATGCCACAAGCCCCGCGCTTGCAGCAGTAGAGAAATTTCTCTTCGTTGACCATGAACAACATCATTAGCGAGCATCTCCTGTGTAACGCCCGACTTATTCAGGGGCGTTAATTTTGAAATTTTGGAATTTAATTTGGAATAATTCTCAAATTGAATTTTGAGTTGGGCTAATTTGAAGTTTAGAATGGTTGGAAGGGCAAAAATGGAAGGAAAGAGTTAGTCAAAAGGCATTCTGGGCTTTTGTTTTTTTTTTTAGAAAAAAATGGAAATGAGATAAACATCTCTTTTCTCCCTTATCTTCTTCTTCTTCTTCTTCCTTATCTCTTTCTTCTTATTTTTCTCCATATCCTCTCCCACTCTCTCTCGAAAATATCTCCCCTCACCGAAAACCCATCAATTTTTTTCGTCTCTCTCTTTCCCCCATCGAATTGCACGTTCCACATACCACCACATCGTCGGCCTCCCTCGTGTGCAGCAGTCCGTCGGCCAATTGTTCGTCGTCACTGGATCCGCTGCATTGCCGTCGCCAATCGAGCTGTCTCACCGAGCTCCCAGCCCGCACACCACCACCATTGAAGTTTCGGCCAGCCCCT
This sequence comes from Trichosanthes truncata, assembly GCA_033996785.1. Taxonomy (NCBI): domain Eukaryota; kingdom Viridiplantae; phylum Streptophyta; class Magnoliopsida; order Cucurbitales; family Cucurbitaceae; genus Trichosanthes; species Trichosanthes truncata. The sequence continues at coordinate 34,682,304 of JAWPNB010000004.1, read as the reverse complement.
GTCGTTCGTCCAGCCCATTTCCTCCCTCTCTCCTTCTCGATTTTTTGTACAAACAGTAGTGGGTGATGTTTCGAGGTCAATTTCCAGCAAGCTCGGTGATCGTACAGCCGTATACGACCTTCATTCGTAGTGGGTAAGCATTCCGAGGTTTGATTTCAAACTAATGGTTGGCTAAGTTTGTGATTTGGAAATTACCCATAAAGTTTTTATTTTAATTTTAGATTACCCATGATATTTGGGTCTCGGTTTAGACCTTTCTTGTGCAGTTTAGAGGCCGTCTTGATGTTGTTAAGCTTATCCATTTAATTTTTGGAATTAATTGAAGGACACCAATTGTGTTAGGAGGCTGGGTTTCGAGTTCGAACCAATTCGACATTAAATTTTAGTAAGTGAAGATGTTGTTTTGAGTACGTATTATTGGGTAACTTTGTCCCAACTTGATTGAGCTCATGTTTGGAGGTTAGAATAGTTTGTTAATTATTTCTCAAGACTTTGTTTGATGTTTCAGGTTCACGCATTTAATTTATGGGCTACCTTGAATCTTGGAGTAAATTGTAAGTAGTCATTTGGATTTAAGCCTCTTTAAGTTCCTAAATGGTTTGGATGTATGTTTGATAATTTGCGAATTGTGAAAGCATGCTTGAAAATTGTGTTTATGAAGTATGTAATGGTTAGTGGATCTGTTCGGAAGTAGTCTTGAGCTAAACCAGCCTAAGTTGTGGTTATAATGGGATTAGGGGCTTAAAGTTTCAAGTTTATTATGTTAGCATATGAAATACTTTAAGAATTTGTCCAAGGTTGTAATTGGATGAGTTTGGGCATGTTTGTGGTGATTTGTGAAAGACCTTATGTTGACACCTGGAAAGATGTCGGTTTGCCAAACTGACATCATATGGGTTTAATGTCAGTGCAGAACTAACATTGAAGTCCAAATTTGTTGTAGTGAGAGTTGAAAAGATATATGTAAGGAAAAGACCTTATGTTGCATCATTAATATGATTTGAAGTTTTGTATGTGGGACCTCATGCATTTGTATGTTGCATAAAAGTTTATAAAAGTATTGTGGCAATTACCCTCCTATATTAGAGGAATTGATGTACATCTAGAAGAAAACGAATGAAAAAATGAGGTACCCAGTAGACTGCAGCTTGGCCCCGCTGCTGAATGCCAACTAATCATTAGCTGGAGAAAAAGCTCTAGAGGGGTCTACTATACCGAGAAGTTAGGAGAGGAAGGATGGGTTAATTGTCTACACATGGCCATAGAGGAAAAAAAAAGAACAGTTTAAAGATGAGAAAAGTTTAAGGTCCCACTAGATGTAGTTGCTTACTTCATGTGTTGCACATGTTGCATATCATATGACTCCGATAGTGGGGTTACTTATTGGGTATTTTTAATACTCAGTCTTTTCTTAATTTTTTTTAGGTAAAGACAAAGACATACAAAGCGGGTGACAAGATTATTTGCTGGCGTGTCATGGATGTCTAAAGCATCACGACTTTTTTGCATCTTTAATGGTTCTTGTTTTTAACATGTTTTTATAAAGGTTATGTTTTGAACCTGTTTCAATTGGTATATCAAGTTATCTTATTTTGTATTTTCCAATGTTTTCAATAGGATCCCGAATAAAGAGTTTTAATTATTTTACATAAAATTGTTTCTCTATGTATTAACATGCATGTGGTAACGCCCCTAGTTAGTTTAAGGCCAATAATAACAGTCGGATCGTTACAAACGCACTTTGCTAAGAACATTACACCACAAATAATGCAAGGTGAAACGTGAAAATGTATGAACCACACTAGACTTTATATTCATATTGGTAGTTGAGCTCTTGGGTACACAATTTTTACATAAAATTTTGACCATTTTATACTCAAAATTTTCATGTTCTTTTGATATATTTTGTGGGAAAAATTATAATAATTTTGAATGATTTGAACTTGTTAATTTACTCATTTAAAGAGAGTTTATCTCGTGGGCTTCATGGTTAAGAATTCAAAGAAATTTGTATAAAGTATTTATAAAAAGCGACTAATTGGGTGTGAGACTATTTTTCAGTATTAAAAAAAATAGGGAAAGTTAGTTGCTCTTGAACTTAGGAATGTTAAGCTTGGAGCTACTTTGATTCTCATCTATACAAAATAGGGAAAGTTAGTTGCTCTTGAAGCTTGGTTTTTGAAAACATGAGCAACTTGGTTTTTGAAAACATAGGTGAAAAGTTGTTAACAAAATAAGGAAACTCATGAGTGGAAGTAATATTTATAAAATTAACAAAAAATCAAATGGTTATCAAACGAGGCTTTCGTTTTTAGTTTTCAATTTTTGATAATTGTGCTTGTTTCCACACAATTTCCTTACTATGATTTTCACATGTCTCAAAGAAAGGTTTGAATTCTTAATCAAATTTAAAAAATAAAAATAAGTTTTTTAAAACTATATTTTTTTAGTTTTAATATTTAGACTTGAATTTTGAAAACATATTTAAAAAGTATAAAAAAAAAAAAATTATAGGTTATAAATAGTGTTTATAAGCTTAATTTTTAAAAACCAAAAATAAAAAACCAAAACATTATCAAACGGATATGCTAGGAGTGAGTTCACTTTTCATCATATGTGAATTCTTCTGTGGAAAAGTGATGAGCTCTTTGGCACCTCACTGGAACTAACATATTTTTCTAATATGTTTGTAAACTACAATATCTTTCTAATAAGTTTCTAAAACAACAATATTTTAAAAAAACTTTGACCAAAACTATATTTTAATCAATACTTTTATTTATTTTCAGTTAAAAGATAGATATCTAAATTTAAAAACTTGAGCCATATAATTTATGAGTGACATCAATTTTTAGTCTTTAGAAAGATTAACGATTAAATGACTGTTTAAAAATATTGATGTCAATCCATATATATTATAAATCAACATAATTAAATAAGAAAGAACATAGATTTGAATTTTTTTTTTTACTTTTTTTAATTCAACCATATATGAGAGTAGGGATTCAAATTTGTGACCTTTTGGTCGAGGATAGTAGATTTGAATATGTAACTATTAAACATTACAAATTTTATACTATTGAATGCATAATTACTCAAATTTAGCTAATGATAACTTTAACTAGACATCTTTATTTTATAAAAAGAAAAAAAAAAGACAAAGAAAAGTCTGTATAATTTTTTATTTAAGATGTACAATAACTCCTCCATCTAGTTAGATATTTTTCAACTAAAAATGGCTATTTGCTTCCTATTTAGCCATTTTGTTACACCCTTCGTCTTTGTCGCAGCATCTGAAGGCCAACATACCTGCAAAATAATTTTAAAATTATTAATATATGACAAAACTGTAGTGAAATAATAGCACAAAAAATTATATTTGTTATTCCTTTTAATAAATTATATTAATGTCAATTGTGTATTGGTAGAGTTTTGCAATATTATAGAAGTGATAAATAAAAATTGATTAAAGGCTTAATTATTTTAGTTAAATTATAAGTTTTAGTCCTCTACTTTAAAAAGAATTTAGTACTCCAAAGTTTCATTGACTTGTTTAAAACCTTTTGAGGTACATGCACTAAATAAACAAAATCTTAAAAGTGTAGGCTCCGTTGGATAACAATTTCGTATATAGTTCTTTTATTTTTAAAAATTATGCTTGATTCCTCACCATCTATTTGGTATATTCTTCATCTTTTTTACCAACACAATTGAATTCTTGGCAAATTCTAAAAATAGAATCAAGTTTTTACAAACAACTTTCTTTTAAAAAAAAGTTTTCATATTTATCTTAATTTTTAGAAAAAAAAAATCCTAAAAACCTAGATAACAAAAAATAATAGAGGAATAGTGTTTATAATCTGAATTTTCAAAAATAGGAAAAAAAGAACAAAATAACTATCAAATGGGACTTCAGGAATATCGAACTTAAAAATATGGTTAAATTATAAATTTAATCCCTGAGCTTTGAGGTTTAAGTCTATTTGGTCCCTGAGGCCTGAACTTTCAAAATTACAAATTTAGTCCATGAACTTCCGAATTTTTTAAAATTTACAGATTTACTATACACAAAACTGAAATTTTAGAGTTTCATTAGACATAAAATTCAAAATTATATCTAATAGATCAATTAATTTTAAAAAATTTTGAATTCATCCAAGATTTATTAGACATAAAATTGAAAATTTAAAGACCTAACAGACACTTTTAAAAGTTCAATGATTAAATAGACACAAATTTTAAAGTTGAGGACTAAACTTAAACTAAAAATATTTATCCATTAGTTTTATAACTTACTACAATTGAATAATTTTAAGGGCCTTCTTAACTCACCGGCCGAGCATCATGAGGGTGGCAATAGGGTTGGATCCAGGCGAGTTGACGAAAGTGGAGCCGTCAAGTACACGCAGATTTTTTATTCCAATCACACTGTAATTACTGTCGACAACTTTTCCGACCAAACATCCTCCATGGTAATGCCAATACGACGTCACTGTTCTCTTACAAAACTCTCCAACTAAAGTATCATTCGACAAGTTTTCCGGCAAAGGAACCCCCAGAAACTGAATTGTCTTATTACCCTCCAAATCCCTCGTCTTAACATCTTCTATCGTTTGAGTTTTTAGAAAATCTCCAATTTTTCTCACTCCTCTAACACACAACGCAATATCATTAGGATGAGAATAATAATTGAATCGCACAATGGGACTCTTCTTCGAATCGGTGGAAGAATTCAGACGAAGCCACCCCACGGAACCAACTTTAGAAAATTTTCCACCGATAGTGGCTAAGCTAAGATTGGCCGAAGTGGAATTGCGAGGGAGAAGGCTATAAGATGGAGGAATTGAAAACGGTGATGTACTGGCGATGGATTGGAAGTAGTAGCTATTGTTCTTTGAAATTCCGATGACTTTTGAAGAGCTGAAAGCCACTAGAAATGGAAGCACTGCAACGCAGCCAAAACGGGGATTGTCGGACATGAATTGACCGACATGTGGTTGGTGAAGGACGATAGGTATTTTTAAGGATGAAAGATGAGATTTAGGGCCAACCCCACTTAGAAGGAGAAGTTGAGGGCTTCCAATGGCTCCAGCACTCAAAATAATCTCTCCATTCTTGCGGATGAATGCTGTATGCAACTTTCCATTTGAATCAGAATATGAAACCCCAGTTGCTGATGAACCTACCAACACTCATAGAAGTGCATGAAAAAGTGTGAAAAATCAGTATTTGATGGAATGAAATTATGTTAAGAATTATCATAAAATTTATCCTAAGGACATTTTACTTCTAGATCCAACCAATTTGTAAGGTTGAATCTAGCTATATGGAATGAATAAGTTTTGAATCAAAATCATAAAGACTTACTTAAAGGATCAAATTGGAGGACTATGCACTAACTGCTTAAGGCTCATTTGATAACCATTTGATTTTTGGTTTTTGGTTTTTGAAAATTAAGTCTATAAATATTACTTCCACTTATGGATTTTCATGTTTTGTTATCTACTTTTTATATATGTTTTTAAAAACCATGCCAAATTTTGAAAACAAAAAAAAAGTAGTTTTCAAAAAGTAGTTTTTGTTTTTGGAATTTGGCTAGAAGTTCTAATGTTTCCTTAAGAAAGATGGAAACCGTTGTAGAGAAGATGAAAACCATTGTAGAGAAATTATGAGAAAATAAGCACAATTTTCAAAAACTAAAAACCAAATGGTTATCCAACGGAGCTGTAGGGATCAAATTTGTAATTTAACTTGGTCCTTTAGGAATTTAAACCTTCAAAATAATTATTTTAGTTTTTGAACTATCAAGTTTACTCTATTTTTATTCATAAACTTTCAAAATATCTATTTTAGTTATTCGCCGATTGAAAACAAAAATCAAATTTAGCTAATTTTATATTTATTTTGTCTCTAATAATGGAATAACATGAGTTCAAATATGTTTATAAAATGCGAATATGGAATATTTGTTTCGAAAGTTTAAGAACAACTTAAAATGAAATTTAAACTGATCAGAGATGTATTAGCACGAACCATTATTGAAGATGATTCTTTGGACTGTAGCATGGATAGCAACTTTGAGATTTCTAGGATCAGCCTTATTTAGAAGCTCTACAGCTCCATGCCTATTCCCTTGCTCATCAAAGATGGAACCTGCAATTTTAGTTCCCACAATGTCTCTTAAATCAAACCCATTATCAGGACCAACTCCAGCTTGAAGAAGCCCAGTTTTGAAAGCAGATTGCCAAGGAATCAAAATCGGCCGAGACACCAAAGCCTCTTCAACCCATTCATAGGCCTTCTTCACCATTTCCATGTCGAATTGCATGCCTTGTGTTTTAAAGAACTCTGGATTAGCTCTCGAGTACACGCCGCCGTTGATCATACTACTGCCGCCGAGGACGCGACCTCTTACGTTCTCCACACCATCCTCAGAAATGAACGGCTGGGCTGGATTTTTGCCATCATCTTCACCACTGAAAACGTTCAATAGACCTTCTTCTTTCAATACATAAGGATATTTATTGGGTTCGCTGCCTCTTTCAACAACAAGAACAGATGAATTTTTTGATAATGTTGCAGCTAATGGACAGCCTGCCGTTCCTCCCCCTACTATTATGTAGTCATATTCTTCTTTTTCTGGAAAATCATTGGCATCACGTACAAATTTCATGTAGCTAACATCTGAAGAAAAAACACAAATTTATATAAATATAATTTTGGATGTATTTGTAGAAAATATACATCTTTTTTTTTATATAACTTTCAGATCAAGTAATATTCATTATCAAACTATATATCATTCATATTATATGCTTATTAGTTTGTTGGTTTAAAAACACTTTTGGTTCCTAGGAACGAATTTAGTCCCTGAACTTTAGTGTATAACAATTTTGTCTCTATACTTTCAAATTTGCAACAATTTAATCTTTACACTTTAGTTTGTAACAATTTAGTTCTTGTCGTTTAACATTTGTAACGACGTAGCCCTTGCTACGTAAAATCTTTTTATGATTTAATGGATTTTTTTTACATATGTGTAGATTGATAAACCACTCTTAAAAATCAAATGTATTTTTATACTACAAGGGCTAATTCAACCAATAATAAAAATTGATACTTCACACTAATGAGATTTTCTACAATAGAGACTAAATTATTATAAATTTAAGTATAGGGACCAAACCTTCGCATATTAAAATTTATGAACAACATTGTTACTTCAATAAAAAGTATATGCACCAAAAGTATTTTTTAACTTAATTTATTTTATAGAAAAAAAAATGCTTGAATTATGCATATGAATATAGAATCAAGTTTCCTTTCCTGCAATTAATTTTTAGAAAGTAATTTACTAAAAGTCAAAAGTATATATCAGTAAGTTACTAAAAGTCAAAAGTATATATCTTTCCATTTCCATCTAACAACTAATTAAAAAAAAATCAAATTTAAAGAATAATTAACCTAAAACAAAATATTTAGGTCTAGTTTGATAACCATTTAGACCTGTTTGATAATCATTTGATTTTTAATTTTTTATTTTTGGAAATCATGCTTGTTTTCTTATCAATTCTCCACAATGAGTTTCATCTTTATTAAAAAAATATTTGAATTCTTAGCCAATTCCAAAAATCAAAACAAGTTTTTGAAAACTACGGCCCCATTTGATAACCATTTAGATTTTAGATTTTAGTTTTTAGTTTTTAAAAACTAAACCTATAAATACTACTTCTACCTATGAGTTTCCTTGTTTTGTTATCTACTTTTTACATATGTTTCAAAAACCAAGCCAAGTTTTAAAAACTAAAAAAAGTAGTTTTCAAAAACTTGTTTTTTTTTTTTTAGAATTTGGCTAAGAATTCAAATATTTTTTTTTAAGAAAGATGAAACTCATTGTAGAGAAATGATGAGAAAACAAACACAAATTTCAAAAACTAAAAACCAAAAATCAAATGGTTATCAAACGGGGCCACTTTTTTTATTTTTCAAAATTTGGCCTGGTTTTTGAAAACATAGATAAAAAGTAGATAACAAAATTAAAAAAAAAAAAAAAACACTCATAGGTGGAAGTGGTGTTTGTAAGCTTAATTTTGGAAAACTAAAAACCAAATGGTTATTAAACGGGACCTTAATTTTTTGTTTTTTATTTTAAAAAATTAAGCTTATAAACACAACTTTCATACTTTCACTTATGAGTTTCTTTCTTATTAGATTACATGGGGTTCCATCTCAAAACCAATTGGCAATGGGAGGAGTAACTCATATATCTTATAAATTGTGAGATCACTCTTCCTCTTTCAGATGTGGGATCCTCAATATTTCTTTTATTATCTACTTTTAAAAATGTTTTCAAAATCTAAGTTAAATTTTGAAAAAAAAAAAAGTTTTTAAAAACTTCTTTTTGTTTTTGAAATTTGGTTAAGAATTCAAACATCTTTTTAAAAAAATGTGAAAACTATATTACAAAAGTGTATGGGGTGGAAACAAACACAATTTTCAAAAACGAAATTAATATCAAACGAGTCCTTTGCTATTTTATTTCAAGTCAACTTGTACTTGAGATAAAATATAGTTGTGACCAGGATCTGATAGAGAACACGCATTAGCATACACGCCATGGCCCAAGGCCAACAACCCACCTTGGTAATTAGGATAAAAAATAATCATAATACATAGTTATACTTTCTGTAAATTAATAAGAAAAAAAAAATGAGAGGGGTTTTACCTTGATTGGGTTTAGTGTTGGTAGAGATTACGAGTCCTAATTGGGAGTGAGAGAGAAATACAAGAATGAGCACGAGAAACTTAGCCATTGTTGAATTCTCTAAAGCTTGTTCCTGGTTTGCAACCATCCATGTTTATATAGACAGCCTCATATCTAAGAATACAAGTTATACAAGTAATTAGAAGTCAATTTATACAAGCAAGTTATTCAATTATTATCATGAACCTATATTTGTTTTTCAAACTTTATTTTTTTAAGAAAATAAAATTTTGGAACCTATTATACATTTTGCTTTTCTAAATTTCATTAATTAATTAAGTATGAATTAATTATTATGTCATGTAAGTTTATCACCAATCAATTTTAATATTTACCCAATGTTGAGAGACAATATTAAAAAATATTAAAATATAATGAACTAAGATTGAACTGATTAGTTTTTTAAAATTTAAGAGTATAAATTTTAAAAACCTAATCGGTTCACTCTTAGTATAAATTTTTAAAAACTAATTGGATACATAACTGTTGACTTAAAAAAAAGATATATTATTCATACATATAAAATAATTTTTAGACATACTAGGTCCTGAGTATAAAAAAATTAAAATTAAAATTTTTTCCAACTCATTACAAAAATACATATATGCAAAGTTTAGTCAACATATGTTAATTGTCACGTCATCATTCTATTAGGTCAATTAATGGTCAACTTTACTTAAAAACCATTTAGAAATGAACCTATTAAAAATCAAATGCAAATCTCAAGAACCAAACATGTTGGAAATTTGTAAGGCCAACATAAAATTCTCCATTCACAAGATAAAGCAGTTAAAAAAAACAATAAATTAGGAGGCCATATAGGGATAGAGAAATCATATACTAGAGTTTATATTAGTTTACCTCAAACTTGAGACTACATCCAATCTTTTTTAGTTGTAGGTTCTAAACATATGGTTTATTATGAAATTTATTAAGCAATATGATGATTGCCCTATGTTCAGTTATAGTTTTTTTTTTTTTTTTTTTTTTTTTTTTCAATCGATTGTAAGAGAGAGGCCCCAAATTTCATTTCTCATACATGGTTGCTTACTACCTCGAAAATTTTGCTTTTTCCACATCTTTTACAGTCAGAGAAGGAACAATATTTGTTCTAGGATTAAAGATTGTAGTTGTTAGAGCTATTATTATTATTTTTTGTTCGAGCTATTATTTGTTGGTCTGAACATAGTTCTTTTGATATATTGACCTTCTCTCTTATTTATAATTTAATATTTTAAAAATATATTATTTATAATAATAAACAACAGCGGTTGGATATATGAATAAATTAGTAACAAAACACCAATCCTACAATTATGGCATAAAATTTGTAAGGTCTAAAAGATATGTGTTAGCATCATTTTCTTTTTCAAAATAATATTTTTTAACTATAATTCAAAATAATAATTTAATTGTTTAAATTGATGACTCAAGTTTTTTAATTTAGATATCTATCTTTCTACTCAAAATTAATAAAAATATGGATAAAATATAGTTTTTCTCCACTTCTTTAAATATTGTTTCGTTTAAAAAATTTAATGGGAAAATAATGTAGCTTGCAAACATATTAGAAAAAACATGTCAGTTTTGTTTAGGTGTCGAGCTAATCTTTCTATAGAGAGAAATTCATCTTATGAAAAGAGTATACTCGCTTTCAAGAAACGCTATGTTTAATAATTTTTTATTTCTTTCTTTATTAATTTTTTTGGTAATAGTTTTAAGAAAAAATAATGGAACATTTTGGTTTTTATATGATTTGTTTTGCACAGTGTGGTTTTAAGATTTGGGTTCTTCACTGTCTCAGTGTGAAGTATGCTAATTTTAATAGAGAAAGAGAATGGATTAGAGGGGTGTCTTATTGTAGAAGAGCCTATTCTTAAACTAATTTTGGCCCCTAAACATTTATACATAATTATAGTTATTATTCTATTAATTTTTTAACCTACAACATTTGAAGAAAGTACAGATATTTTACGCTGTGTTTAGGATTACAGTGGAAGTACGTAAAATCACTTTTGAAAAAATCCTAACTGATTTGGGTGTTTGGTAATACATTTCTTTTTAAAATTTATATAAAATCACTTTTTAAATCCTTTGACTTCTAAAATCTCTTATTGTAGCATTTGATTTTAGCTTCTCCAACAATCAAGAATCTTTTATAAGATTTCTCATTTCTCTGGCATCACATATTGAAGCTTCTATGTGTATATATATATATATATATATATATATATATTTTCAATTCTTCTAACGTATCGAAGCTTCTATACAATTTCAACATCAGTGAACTTACAAATTCAAGCAAAAACATCAAGTTCGTAATTTTCTTTGCATTAGCAACGATTCAGGTTTTTTTTAAAACTTTTTTTTTTGTTTGGTCCTCATTATCTTCTTTCAATTACTATTTTTTTCCCATTTTTTCCGTCTCATTTACTCTCCAAGTTGTTCATTGTATTTTCCCACATCCCAAATATATCAAAAAATTCATTCAAAATATTTTTAGATTAAAGGTACTAATTGTTAAGATATTTGATTTCTGTCATCTTTTTTTTTTCTTATCTAATTTTTAAAATTTTATTTCTTGATTGTTTTTTTTTCTCGTTTAATATATATGTATTATATTCTTTAGATTTTCCTTGTATTTTGAAAAATGGGATCCTGAAATAGTTATGAATCAAAAATCCAAAGAAGAAATCTTTTTATTTAGAAAGATTTTAGGGAGAGAAATGAGGTTATTTTTTTTTTTCAATGAAGTAATCTCCTGGTTTAAAAATTAAAATTTTCCAAGATTTTGCAGGAGTTAAAAGTGATTCTGCGAGGATTTTAACCGGTTTTAGTGGTTGGTAAAACTGATTATTAAATAATCTAAAGAAAATCACTTTTAAAATTATGTTGATTTGTAAAATCTGTTAACGGAAGGTTTTGGGATTGATTTCCCAAAAAAATCTATGGCTTTTCTAACCAACTTTTCAAAATTTCTATTTTATACCCTTTTATTCTACTATTTCAATTTACTAAATGGTTAGTTAGCTGATTTTTTCTAAAAGCAACTTATGGGCAATTATTTTAAAAGCTGCAATAATTTAAAACTATGTGTACGTTTGGGATTCCTTTTTGGAAGGATAAAAGCAATTATGAGAAAATCTTAACCGTTTTACTTGTTAAGTAAAACTGATTATTCAATAATTTATCTAAAATCAATTCTCAATTCCTTTTGAAAGTAAATTTCCTAAAAATCTGTTGTATTCTCTAACCAATTTTTCAAAATTCCAATCTCATCCTTCCATATATATTCTTATATTCTTTTGTGATCTTTCACACTTATTTCATCTTATTTCAATATAATTTTGATTAATTCCATTTTTAAGACATTTTTTTTTCTAAAACTTTTTTCAAATGATTTAGTTTAAATAAAATAACTTGTCATTTAAATCATATAAATTTTTAAACAATTAACTTATGCTAAAATAGATATAAAACATCAAGCTAAAAATAATTGAAATTGTATATCTACTTTGGTCATTATAGCTAAATCACAATAATTTCGTATTATTTTACCAAACACTATAATATGTTTTTTCAAGTTTAAACTTAAAATTTACCAAACACTAATTTGCTTCATGCGACTATTAATTTTTCTAAAAACAAAGTTTTCAGCAATTATTTTAAAAGTTACAGCAATCTCAAACTAAGCCTAAGCCTTAGTTGGGATTTGTGATTAACATCAATACTTGTTTGGATCTTAATTTCCTCATATTTGCATAAATTAATCCTTGTTGCGTGGGATTGACTTCGATTCACCAAGTACTACTTATAATTATGTATGATTTTTTTTAATTTAACAAATGTGGGGTGGGAGATTTGAACCTTCAATCTCAAAAGGAAGGAATATATATGTCTTAATCGCTGAGTTATATATGTTCATGTTGGCTATGATTATTTTTGCTTGCGTAGTTAGTTTTTGGGCATCAATTTCTCCTATCATTTATTTCCAAAGATTTAAGCTACATTAATACATTGGAGAAAATTTGGGCAACAATTATTAACATGTAATGAAGGATTAAAATGTCAAAGGACCATAATTTAAATTTATGGATATATCAATGAATGTCTAAATGTCCACTACAACTTTTTGAATAATTCAAAAATTATTATTTTTTTGTTAATCGAAGAAAGTTTGATATTAACTTTTTTTTTTTTTTTTTTTAACTCATGGGTGTGTTCATGTATGTCCCTAAACTATTCAATATTTTAAAAATTCATGGTCTAATAGATACATGAGAAATTTTTCATAGATACTTTTGTTGTCTTTTTCAATATTGCCGTAACCATCTAATTTCTTTCAATACTACCATACATATAATACATAGTGTATGTATAAAAAATTAATATTTTACCAATTTAACTTTTCAATTGTACTAGCCTACGTAGAAAGTAATCTATAAATAAATATTTAATATTTTGCCAATTTAACTCTCATTCTAAACAAACGCCTAATTTTAAATTAAAAGAAAATGTCAAATTTTTATTTTTTAGAACAACATAACTCGTGGCATTAAACTAACGAAATTAGGATACAACAGAAGAAGAGTCAGAGAACAAACTCTGGATCCAATATGGAAAATCCCTTTCCACAACATTGGACCAGTAGATAATATCATAACTACTCCAACTGTCAAAAAACTCCTCCCATATTAATTTTTTCAATTTTTGATTAAGAAAAAAATCTTTAGGATTCTAAAGCGCCAACAATCAACACCAAAATGAGCATAATTTAGTGGTAATTGACATGTACTCACACTTATCTTTCATTCCTTTCAATTTTTTTTAGTAACCACTCCATATGCACTTCGAAATTTGTATTCTTCTTAGGGGTGTTCATAGTTGTTGGAAATAATAATTCTCTGTGTATAAGAACTGAGAAACTGACGCGAGCTTGTCGAGGGCTCGTCAAATTAAAATTTATAAACCGATCCTAAGCTACTTGTAGCATTGAGTGGACCGGGTCGATCTCAGGGAACCGAATATTAATTTCTCAAGTTAAATTTGCAAAGGAGAAAGTAATTAAAAATGGGGTTTTTGTGTTTTTTATAAATAAAATAAAACATAAACAATAAAGATAGAGATAGATCAAATCTTACCAAAATCTAATCCAAAGGTACGGTTCTACTCAATTGCAAAAATTGATCATAGGCATTCAAAATATTTAAACTTAACAATGCAAGCACTTGGTCAACTTATTAGGAAACCCCAAAAAGTGCAAATTCTCTAAAGTCATTAACTCTAACGAACGTCAAGTTAACGCTAATTACCTAAACAATTTTGACGAAACCGCTCCAAATTATTTAGATAAAGACATTAAGTGCTTTGGAAGGACCAAGACAACAAATTAGGTGAAATAACTTTAATCTAATTAAGATGATTCTTTAATTCCTAGAATTAAACATGCAAGCCATGTAATATGGAAACCCACAAAACATACACATGTGATAATCCTAATGCTACCGGTTCATTCAACATGACAATTACGGATCATGATCATGATTAGCAATAAAATATGTAGAGTGATTAAGGCGTCAATTTAATCAAAATACATACTTATAAAATTAACACAGGAATTAAAGAATACTTGCAATTGAAAGAAAACTAAGTTAAGGTTCAAGCCTCACATCATTGCAATTGGTTGCAACCGACCTCTGAACTGGGAACGCGAAGTTTAGCCGAACATCGTGATAAAATTTGATACCATTATTGTCTAAGAAGAAAAGAGAAAAATGAGTCCAAAAACTCTCTAAATACGTCTAGGCCAAGAGGCCAAAAAAAAAAAGATCCCCCTTGCTGTCCATAAGAAGGCTTAAATAGCCTTCAAATAGACAACTTACACAAGTAAGAAACCCTAAATTCTAAAAAGATATTTTCCCAAAACAATTAGGGAATAATATTTAAAATAAAATAAAATAAAGTAAATAATGTTCTCTCTTTTAAAATGCTGGAAAATACATCTAAAACTCGAGAATCATTCCCTAAATTCTCAAAATAAACATAGAATGTTGCAAATAAGGAAAGTTTCTGGATTGCGCAGTCTTCATTATTTTGCCCATAACTTCTTATCCAAACCTTGGATCAACGTGATATTTATATGGTTGGAAAGATCATTCAAAGAAATTTAAAATGATATCTAATTTAGTTATATTCCCAAAAGTGAGTAGCAAGATAATGGGAACGGAAGTTGGCACAAAATATTCTCGGGTACAGAAGTTTTCCAGCAGGAGCAGTAATCACTCAAAATGCCATAACTTTCATAATACTTATTGGAATGCAATGAGTCTTATACCGTTGGAAAGATAATTCAATAAGCTTCGATTTGATACAAAATTTGAATATATTTTCATCTCGAAATATCATGATATGATCTGTCAAATTTGGTATAGAAATTCAGTTGCTCGAATCACCTCCAATTTGGTCCGAATTAATTTCGAAATGGTGCAAACTCTTCAAAACACGTGAATTGCTTAAATCCCTAAAAAATAATAATAAAACACATAAAATCCTTCTAATTAACAAGAAATAAGTGTAATTAAATATGACTTTATAAGTCCTATCAGTAACACTAGCAAATTTGATTACAACTTAACTGGCAACAAACAATTACAGTGTAAATAATAATACAGACACTGTATGTAATAACAATTTCAAAACTCAAGAATAAAATATAATAAGTAGTCGAGGCACGCTTACAAAGCTCTGTTCTGAAGACAATTATTCGCTCTGCACGGATTGCAAGCAGGCTACAACAATCGTCTCAACATGATACAACGACTAACTCCGATAGAACAGCAACCTTGAACTACTCAAATCTGGCAGAACTATTGGATACTTGCTCTCAACTTGACTCAAGATTAAAGAGAAGAAAGAGAGGCGAGAAGAACTCTTCAATTGGAATGAGATACTCCAAAATGGAATGAGATGCTCCAAAATAGAATGAGATGTTTCAAATGAAGAAACAAGTTGTTATTTATAGGCTAGCAACTTAAGTAACTCTCTAAAAATAAAATTAATATAAACAATATTAGTTACTTATAAAAATTCAAACATAACTCACAAATTTAGCTTTTAAGTTAAATTTGTAAAAGAAACATCAACACATTTTGATGTTTCAAATCATTTTGATACATTTGAATTTCAAGTCAAGTAACAACAACATAAATGAAACATCAATTCATTTTTAAAGTTTCAAACCAACACTTTCTTTCACTAAATTTTATTATAAGATTTAACAATAGTTCGATTCAATTCAGTTTGAGAGCTAAATTGAAACCGAACCAAAATTTTAAAAAATTAAAGAAAAATTGAACTAAACCGCAAACCGACGGCTCAGTTTGGTCTGCAGTTAAAAAAGGCTAAAAAGCTGAATCACAACGGTTTAAGAAAACGCATCAATTAACAGCAACGCAGATCACAGTTCACTTTCACATCGAACTGCGTGTGTCAATCTAAGTCATATATATATTTCAAATATTTTTCATTCCAACCGAAATAAAAATTTTAAAATTATTTTTCGAATTTCAAATTACATGATTAAATTTTTTTTTCCAAAGAGAGAGTAAAGGATATAAAACAAGAGAACAAAAAAAAAAACAAATAGAAGATCTACTAACTAGATTTCACAAAACAAAGAATAGACAAGGTAAACTTCGTTGACAATATAGGAATCAAATTAAATATCATTTATCTATCCATTAATTACATATCTATAATCTATATCTATATCTATAATATATTAAAATGTCAGAGTTTCTGAAAAATATTTTTAGACTAAAATATCCTTTTAAATTTTAGTTAATTACCTTAATCAAATTAATTATCCTAATCTGATTTGATAATTTGAATCAAAATGAATATATGATTTAATTTCAAATCGATGAATTTGAATCAATAGTCTTAATTTGATTCAAAATCAAATCAAATTTGCTTCTATAAATTGTATCCAGTTATTATACACAATTCTTATACTTAATTCTACAGCTACGTTTTTTTTGCCATTTATATTATGACACTATGATATATATGGAAAGATTTTGTAAATATTTTTTCCTTTATCTTGTGATATTGTGGTTGAGATATTTTAGGAATATTTTTCCAGATATTTTAGGAATATTTATACGAGATTTGAATGTTGTGATTGTATATATATTTTGAGTTAAGGTAAAGAATAAAGGAGAGAATGTGCATTCTGTTTTGTCATGGTATCAGAGCATGGAAAGAAAACCTAGCAACTTTTAGTTTTTTTCTTTTTAAATGGCCGAGAGCAGTAACAGTGGTCGAGGGAAAGTGGACACGATGTACCATCTTGGCTCCAGCGATGGACCTGGAAACGTGATCACTCTGATACAGCTCCATGGTGAGAATTATGATGAATGGGCGAGGGCTATTTGAACAGCGTTGAGAGTGAAATGCAAGTTTGGCTTTATTGATGGGACCATTGATAAGCCAACGGATGACGAAAAGATCGAAGATTGGATTGCGATTCATTCAATGTTGGTGTCGTGGTTGACCAACACTCTTGCTCCTTCTATTCGTTCAACCTTAGGTGACTATGATGATGCCCAGATGCTATGGAATAATCTTAAAAATTGATTTTGTGTGGTGAATGGAACGAGAATATGTCAATTAAAGTCTTCCCTGGGGGAATGCAAGCAAGGAAAATTGAAGTCTATTGCGGCTTATTTCGGCAGATTGTCTAAGATTTCAGATGAACTAATAACATATGTGAAAATTCCAACTTGCAAATGTGGTGGGTGCAAGTGTGATATTCTGACTCAAGTAGAAAAGTTGAGAGAAGAGGATTGTCTTCATCAATTTTTTTATTAGGCTTGATGCTCATTATGCTTCCATCAGAACACAACTTCTTGCTCAAGATCCTCTACCTTTGATAAATAGGGCGTATCAGACTGTTATTCAAACTGAACGATTACGTGGGGGGGACTTATCGGCGATCAAGGATGATAGAGAACATGTTATGGCATTCAAAGTGCAACATGACTCAAGAGGTACATCACCTTCCATTGATTGAAGTGACAAATTTTGTACTCACTGTAACAGGCAAGGGCATGAAGAAACTTCTTGTTTTCAAATACACAGCTTCCCTGAGTGGTGGGGTGATCGGCCTCGTGGTGGGCGAGGTTCTGGTCGTGGAGGCCCCATGGGCAAAAGAAGTGGTAGACGTGGAGAGTTTTCTGGGAGAGGGAAAACGACCATACCTCTTGTTCGAGCGAATAAAGTAGGGACATCAACCACACCTTCTGACTCGCAACAGTCCAACAATGTAAGGGATGGGTTTGGATTGGCTGGGGTGACATCAACTCAGCTCCAACAAATTCTAGATCTTCTGAATTCATCTAAGATTCACGACAAATTCTATGGTAAGCATATTGATTTATGTTGGATGCTTGATAGCGGTTCATCAAATCACGTTACGTGTGATTTGTCAGTATTAACTAATGTAAGAAAAGTTGATCGGTGCCCAATTGGATTGCCGGACGGGAAATACACAAATGCGGAACTAATCGAAACTGCGACATTACTAGGGGGTTTGAAAATTGATAATGTTCTTTATGTGCCTCAATTGACATGCAATTAAATTTTTGTGACCTAATTAAGTGATGAATCACATTGTGCGGTGCAATTTACTAACAAATTATGTGTTATACAGGACCAACCGACGAGGAAGGTGATTGGAGTGGGTGAACGTCAGGATGGACTTTATTTTTTCCGTGGTGTTCCTCAAGTAAAGATACTGGTTGTGGAAGGATATTCTTCATTTGACTTGTGGCATCAACGTTTGGGGCATCCTTCGGAAAGAATGCTGAGAATGGTTCCAACTGTGAATCATAATAGTAAGAAACTTCATAGTAAAGTCTGTGATGTCTGCCAGCGTGCAAAGCAATCTAGAAATAGTTTTTCACTTAGTACTACTAAAACTAGTCGCATTTTTGAACTTGTGCATTTGGATCTGTGGGGGCCTTACAAGACTAGTTTGACTTGTGGAGCCCATTATTTTTTGACAATCGTAGACGACTTTTCTAGAGCTGTGTGGGTTTATCTGTTAAGCAATAAAACTGAGGTTGAGTCCATGTTTATTAATTTTATTGCTATGGTCAACGCCAATTTGGTCAAGAGGTTAAAATAGCACGTAGCGATAATGGCACTGAATTTCGTTCCTTGCATGATTATTTCTCTGAGAATGGTATATTGTTTGAGACTTCATGTGTTTGTACTCCACAACAAAATGGGAGAGTTGAGCGGAAACACCAACACATTTTAAATGTTGCACGGGCTTTGAGATTTCAAGCGCACTTGCCAATTAAATTTTGGGGTGAATGTGTGTTGACAGCATGTCATTTGATCAACCGAACACCCTCTGCTTTACTTCAAAATAAATCTCCTTATGAATTATTATTTGGTACAATTCTGTCTTATGAATCCCTTCAGGTGTTTGGCTGTTTATGTTATGCCCACAATCAACGTTGCAAAGGCGATAAATTAGCAAGTCATAAAGTGTGTTTTTTTAGGATATCCATTTGGGAAAAAAGTTTGGAAGTTGTTTGACTTAGAAACACACGAATATTTTGTTTCGAGTGATAACGCAAAGTTTGTTGAGACTGAGTTTCCATTTTCTGAAACTCCACTTTCATTCCCACCGTCACCTCCCTAGATGAATGCAACTATGGGCACATGGAGTGAAGATGAGATTGTCGAGGATGTAGGTCATAACTTAATGGAACACATTTAAGAGCATGCGCATCCCCAACCTTCTACAATCATGGAAAGGGAGCGTTTCATCATAAGTGGTTGCCACAAGAGGATGAACTGGAAAAAGGCAAGCGCGTAAAATACCTTTCTAGAAAATTGCGTGATTTTGTGACTCACACCATACGGAAATTTAGTCCATCCAACCATTCATTTGCTACATCATCTTCTTCAGGTACTCCTTATCCTATAACACATTTTGTTAATTGTGACTAGGGGTGTACACGGGTCAGGTTGGGTTGGGTTGAGGGGATTTTTTGGACCAACCCGAAAATTTGGGTTGGTCGAGTTAGCTACCCGACAGAACCGATCATATGTGGCAACCCAACCCAACCCAACCCTTCTATTTTCGGGTTGGGTTGGGTTGGGTCACCGGGTTATTCATTTTCTTTTAATTTTTTCTTAATTATTTAAAAGTAAACTCAAATCACGTCTTACCATCTTAAATTTGCTTGTCATACTCATTTTGAAGACTACACTCTTTAGCACTGCAAATAAACAAATGTTGATGCTACAGCTATAGACCAGAACAAAGAAAAAGCCAGATGTTGAAGCTGCAACCGACAATCATATAGAAGATTTGAGGACAATGAGAAATAAATCAAATAATAATGTATCCCCACCAGAGAAGCACCAAAGAAAGAGGAAATTAAAGTATCATTATTGATAGTACATTTGAAGGATCCCATACCAATACCATGGAATAAATGAAACGACGACTTATTCTCGGTGGTTTTCGCATAGAACCTTCATACACCTGAGTGGTATTCTATTTTTTAAAAATTAAATTACTTGCTTACAATTTATTAAAGATCTTAGCCTGATTTATAAAAGCAAAAAGAAAATATAGTCTTCAAAGTGTAGTAGACCAGAACAAAGAAAAGGTACAAACCAAATAAAAATTATAGAACATAAAAACAAAACCCCATTTCCATTTCTCCATTTTCCCTTTATTTGAAGGTCCAAAATTCCCCTTCTCCAGTGGCTATATTTGCCTTTTTTCATGGATTCTTCTTGTCTTTCTCATGACCATTTTGCAAATTTTCTCCATTTCCAAACAGCAACAGAGCATGTTCTATCTTCTATGGAGCAAGACTCTATTTTTTTCGTCCTCGCCTCCGTCAACTCCGCCGTTCAACAATATAAAACGAAATCAAAACTTTATTCCCAAAAAAATAAAAATCAAAACAGATCTATATACACACCTTCGCTCCGAACCTGAATCTGGGCCGATTGGGATCTACGACGTGTAGATTGCATTTAAAATTTGTCAACAATGAGACTGGCGATTTGAGGCTCAGTGAACGGTGACAACGAACTTCAAACTACGAACAATGAAGGCGAACAACAAAGGTGAAAGCGAACGACAATTGCGACTGCATTTTTTTGTTTGCTGGCGATGAGACTCGGTGACGAGAAGCGAAGTCTCTGAGGCTGATGATCGAACGACGTGATGAGATGAGCGGGAGAGAGTGAATGTCGAGATAAAGAGGCGCTAAACTTGTGCGATTTAGGGTTTTCCCTTTTAACATCTATTATATATATATATAAATTTCGGTTCGGTTCGGGTTGAACAGAACTAGAAACTTCTTAACCCGCGAACCGAACCGAATTTTCGGTTTTAAAAAAAATCAACCCAACCCAAACCGAAAAATTTCTCAACCCAACCCAACCGTTACGGTTTGGGTTGGGTAGTCCGGGTTGTTCAGGTTATCGAGTTTTTTGTACACCCCTAATTGTGATCGTTTTTCTTTGAAGCATAGGAAGTACATTATAGCTATAACGACAGGGTCTGAGCCTAAGTCTTTCAAAGAGGCTATGAATCATGAAGGATGGCGCAAAGCCATTGCCGAGGAAATAAAGGCACTTGAAGATCAAGGTACATGGGTTTTAGAAACATTGCCGCCCGAAAAACAGGCGCTCAGTAGTGGGTTTGTAAAGAGAAGTACGATGAACATGGGAACTTGCAGAGATTGAAAGCGAGATTGGTGATCTTCGGTCACCATCAGGTGGAAGGGTTAGATTATAATGAGACATTTGCTCCTGTGGCAAAAATGGTGATTATTCGGACCTTTCTTGCTGTAGCAGCTGTAAAAGGTTGGGAGGTACATCAGATGGATGTCCACAATGCTTTCTTGCATGGAGAATTGGAGGAAAAGGTGTATATGAAGATTGCCCCCGGATTTCAACATAACAACTCTAATAAATTTTTCCAGAATGAAAAAATCCCTCTATGGACTGAAACAAGCACCCTGCTGCTGGTTTGAAAAATTGTCTAGAGCATTGAAATATTATGGCTTCAAACAGTCATATTCAGACTACTCCCTCTTTACTTTGAAGAAAGGAAATATGTAACTTAATGTTTTGGTATATGTTGATGATCTAATTGTGGCTGGAAATGATAAACTTTCAATCCTTCATCTTAAGGAATATTTGGGGCGATGTTTTAAGATGAAGGATTAAGGGATGTTGAAGTATTTTCTCGGACTAGAGGTAGCTCGTAATAAACAAGGATTTTTTGTTTATCAGAGAAAATATGCCTTGGATATTATTTCTAAAGTAGGAATGTTGGGGGCTAAACCTGCATAGTTTCCCATGGAGCAGAATCATAAATTAACACTAGCAAATGGTAAAGTGCTAGACGATGTGGAACAATATAGACGACTCGTTGGGCGTTTGATATACTTGTCTGTGACTCAACCAGACCTTGCTTATTCAGTTCACATATTGTCCCAATTTATGCATCAACCGAGGGAGGAGCATTGGAATGTAGCCTTACGAGTCATTCGATATTTGAAGAAGAATTCGGGTCAAGGTATATGGCTTCGGTCTAATAGTTCTTTAAGTCTTGAAGGATGGTGTGATTCGGATTGGGCCAGTTGTCCTCTTACTCGTAGATCATTGACTGATTGGTTTGTGATGCTTGGCTTCTCTCCTATGTCATGGAAGACCAAAAAACAACACATTGTGTCTCGTTCCTCAGCTGAAGCAGAATATCGTTCGATGGCAGCTGTTACTTGTGAATTAAAGTGGTTGAAACAATTGCTAAATGATTTAGGAGTGCCTCACTAGCAGGGTATGAAGCTTTATTGTGACAGTTAGTCAGCATTACATATCGCTCAGAATCCTGTTTTTCACGAGCGAACCAAACACATCGAAGTAGATTGTCATTTTGTGCGAGATGCGTTTACAACCGGTATTATTTCTCATTCGTACCTACAAAGTTCCAACTGGTAGATATTTTCACTAAGGCGTTGGGAAAAGCTCAATTTGAATTTCTTCTATGCAAGTTGGGCATTCGAGATCTTCACCCTCCAACTTGAGGGGGGATATTACGACATTGTGATATATATGGAAAGATTTTGTAAATATTTTTTCCTTTATCTTGTGATATTGTGGTTGAGATCTTTTAGGAATATTTTTCCAAATATTTTAGGAATATTTATACAAGATTTGAATGTTGTGACTGTATATATATTTTGAGTTAAGGTAAAGAATAAAGGAGAGATTGTGCATTATGTTTTGTCAATTTCGTTCTTATAGTTTTTTTCTTGTTTTATTTTTTGAACTGGAGTTTTTCTTCATTTAGTTATTATAGTCATTTTTTAAAAAAAATTTTGAACTGAAGTTCTTTTTCAGGTACGTTTTTTTCATTTAGTTCTTATAGTTCTTTATTTTATTTTATTTGAAATTGAAGTTCTTATATATATATATATATATTTGAAACTGAACTTCTTCTTCAGGTATGTTTTTTTTTTCATTTAATTCTTCTAGTTCCTTTTTTTTATTATTTTTTGAAACTGAAGTTCTTTTATATATATATATATATATATATATTTTTTAAGCTGAAGTTCTTATGTATATTGAAATTGGAGTTCATATAGTTCTTATTAGTTATTATTTAGTTCTTATGGTTCTTTTTTTTTTGATTTATTGAAATTGAAGTTCTTATATATTATTATTATTATTTTGTTTTTTGAAATTGGAGTTCTTATAGTTCTTATTAGTTCTTATATACGCACAATTATAATTCTTATGCTATTGAGTTGCAATAGTCCAAAAATCTAAATCGGCTGGCTGGATGCTAATTTTGTTTCCCTTTTTTTGTTAGAATTACGTCTTTGTATATATATACACAATTCTCCACGTATTCAAATTATTCTAACTTCTTTTGCATCCAATTATCTTTTTTTTTTCATATGAGGTTTTAATTTTTAGTAATAACTATTTTTTTAGGTCTAAAAGTAGTCATCTCCAATTTTTCATTGGATCACGTATCTTTCCTTTTTTTTTTATTCAATTTTTTTTTTCAGAACTCTATCTCTTTTTCAAATTAAATTTTTGGCATGACTTTTGGGCATCATATTGCTACATTTTTTCTCTTTATTTTTTTTCAACCTTTTTTGATTTTTTTTTCCAAAATTCTATCTCTTTTTCAAATTAATTTTTTGGCTTTAAAAAAAAAAAAACCAGTTACCTCCAATTAATTACATCTTTGTGTATTCAATTATTTTAGTTTAATTTTTTTTAAAATATATCTATAATATTATTAGTAATATCTATAATCTATAATTCTATAATATATTAAAAAGCAAGGGTTTTTGAAAAATATTTTAGATCACAATACCCTTTTTAATTTTAGTTAATTAGTTAGTTACATTAATCAAATCATCCAAATCCGATTTGATAATTTGATTCAAAATGAATATCTAATTTAATTTCAAATCGGATTACTTTAATCAAATCATTCTAATCCAATTCAAATCATCCTAATCGGATTTGATAATTTGATTCAAAATGAATATTTGATATAATTTAAAATTGATTAATTATTGATTAATTTGAATCAATATCTATAATGTATATCTATAATCTATAATATATTAAAAAACAAGAGTTTTTGAAAAATATTTTTAGACCAAAACAATAGTTTCTGAAAAACAGACCAAAATATTTCTTTAAATTTGACTCAATTACATCAATAAAATCATCATAATCCTATTTAATTTCAATTTTGATTAAAACATATTTTGAATTATTTTTTTTCTTTCATGTTTTTTATTCAAAATTTAAAAATAACTTGAATTAATTGTTATTCTTAATTTGATATTTGATAGCATATCTAATTGGATTGAATTAGTTATTTTTTCTTTCACGTTTTTTATTAAAAAATAATTTGAATCAATTATTACTCATTTGATTGGATATCTAACTAGATTTTGAATTAATTTTTTCCTTTCACGTTTTTTTTAGTCAAAATTCTAAAATAATTTGAATTAATTGTTATTCTTAATTTGATAGTTGATAGCATATCTATTTGGATTGAATTAGTTATTTTTTCTTTCATGCTTTTTTTTTTATTAAAAAAATAATTTGAATAAGTTCCTACTCATTAGATAGGATATCTAATTTAATTGAATTATTTATTTTTCTTTCACATCTTTTTATTAAAAAATAATTTGAATCAATTCTTATCTTACACTTTTAATGAGATATCTAATTTAATTGAATTAACTCTTTTTTCTTTCATGTTTTTTTATTCAAAATTTGAAAAGAATTTGAATTAATTTTTATTCTTAATTTGATAAGATATTTAATTTGATTTAAAATCAAATCAAATTAGAATTTGAATCTAAATTTCTTCTATAAAATTCACATGTCCTCCAAATTTTTTTCCAGATCTCCTTAAATATTTTCTTTTTTTTTATATATATAATTATTTTGTACATTTCTCTAACTTTTTCTCTCAAACTTTTTTTCCCCTTTTCCTAACTCTGTTTCTCTCTATAAAGTTTTTTTTCTCTCTTAGAACTTTTTATCCCCTGTATATCTTTCTAGATATTTTTCTCTTTGTTAAAGTGTTCTCCAAACCCCTCCCTTAAACTTTTTTCTTAATTTTTTATGGCAAAATAAACCTTTGGTTGGGTATTGAGGTTTAGAAAGTTCTAAATTAATGATCTCCAAGCTCAAATTTAGAGTTAGTCGACTAATGAATAAATGATGTGACAATTAATTGATGATTAAACTTATTGACATAGTAAATTATATTAATCTCGTATTAGGTTTTGGTGATTGAACAAGGTGAGTTGCATCTCTTTTATCCACTCTCTTTTCTCTCTTCCTCTTCCTTCCTTCTCTTCCATCAATGAATTTCACCAGCACGACTGTAACCCATCGTCCATCGCCTTTGGCCCTTGTAATACCCCAAGCTTAGGATTTGGACCAGGATTCAGAATTCAAATTCGGCACCTAATGGCCCCGACATTCCCCTGCATCCCCTGCAACCTAACGACGCCACCATACTAGTCTTGAGCTACTTGCGAGAGTGAAGACTGTGAACATTTCTTGGAGGTCACCCAACATAGGATTGCTCCAAGCAAAGTACGCCTTTTTTAACCATACTTGCATATCCTCAAGATCCATGTTATTCGGATGTGGTCTCGGTTCATTCTGCCTTGGTTTCGCAGGCTACTACAATAAGTTTGTTTAGGATTTCTCTAGCATGGCAGCACCTTTGACTCAGTTGACTTGAAGCATGCTACTTTCATTTGGAGCGAGGACTGTGAGAAGAGCTTCATGGAGTTGAAGGATCGTTTGCCTACTGCTCCAGTGTTAACTATCACCGACGATACAAGAGGGCCAGTGGTTTACAGTGATGCTTCAAGGAAAGGATTACATTGTGTGCTCATGCAGCATGGCAAAGTTGTCGCTTATGCCTCGCGTCAACTAAAGGTACATGAGCTTAATTACCCCACTCACAATTTGAAACTTTCAACTATAGTTTTTGCTTCAAAGATTTGGAGGCATTATCTTTATAGAGAAAAGATCCAAATCTTCACCGATCATTAGAGTCTGAAGTATTTCTTTACACAGAAAGAGTTTAACTTGAGGCAAAGGAGATGGTGGGAACTAGTAAAGGATTATGACTGTGACATCAATTATCACTCTGACAAAGCTAATGTGGTAGCAAATGCACTTAGTAGGAAAGCAGCAAGTGTGGCATCCTTGGTGTCCTCTCAAAGTTCATTGGTAAGGGAACGAATTGAGTTGGCAGTTGAAGATATCTCATCATTGTTGGCTTAGCTTTCAATAGTGCCTAGTTTGAAACAATGGATTGTAGATGCCCAACAAGAAGATCTAGATTTGGTTAAACGCCTAAGTGATGGTAAAGTCCCCTTGACCTAACTCACTAGTAACTCAATTTTATTGTACTAGGGAAGGTTGTGGTGCAAAAGGACTATTCCTTGAGGTGAGAGCTCTTATAGGAGGCACATAACACACCTTTCTCAGTGCATCCTGGGAGTACCAAGATGTACAAGGACCTTAAGAACCATTATTGGTGGCATAACATGAAAAAAGAGATTGCTCAGTTTATCAGTCAATGCTTAACATGTCAACAAGTGAAAGTTGCAAGGCAAAGACCTATTGGTTTGTTGCAACCCCTAAGCATTCTTGTTTGGAAGTGGGAAAATGTTTCTATGGACTTTATCACTGGGTTACCAAGGACCGTGAAAGACTACACAGTTATTTGGGTGGTGGTAGATCGTCTAACAAAGTCTACTCCTTTATTCCAGGCAAGTCCACATACCGAGTGGAGAAGTGGGTAGAGTAGTAAGACTTCATGGTGTTATAGTGTCAATAGTATCATATAGAGACCCTTGATTTACATCGACCTTTTGGACAAGTTTGTAGAAGGCACCTTGACACAGTTGGATTTCAGTACTACGTTTCATCCGACGGACAGACTGAGCGTTTGAATCAAATTCTAGAGGACATTCTTAGAGCTTGTGTGTTAGACTTTAGAGGTAGTTGGGACGGTCATTTGTATTTGATAGAGTTTGCTTATAACAATAGTTATCAGGCAACCATTAGGATGGCTCCTTATTAGACTTTATATGGAAAAAAGTGCCTATCTCCAAATCATTGGGACGAAGTTAGGGAAAGGGTCTTATTAGGACCGGAGTTGGTACAGATGACTAATGGCGCTGTTCAAAAGATCAGGGCAAGAATGAAAACTGCTTAGAGTAGGTAAAAACGTTATGCAGACACCAGGCGCAGAGACCTGGAGTTCTGTGTTGGTGACCATGTCTTTTTTATGCTAGCACAACTATGCGTCATCGTAAGTGCACAGGCCAAAGTAATAAAGTGGTATGAGTATACCAGTTATCGTATCCACAGGGAATTGTTATGGTTGGTTGAATACCGAAAATAATAGCAATTGATTATGTTTAGAGAAGTAAAGCGAGTAGCAAGTGATTAAAATAAATAAGAACATGCAAGGAAAGCTAATGATTGAGAACAGCAGGGTTAAAGACATTTAGGGAATTAATTTCACTAATTGGATCTTACAATTAATTAACTGGGCTATTAATATTGTTATCTCATTTAATTGACTAGGCCTAGAAGTCTAATTTAAAGGAATCTTCTGTCGAGCTCCTCCTATTCTCTAGTGCAATTAATTAAATCTTTTGTTCGTCTCATTAATTAATCATCACCCAGCATTACGAACCTTCATTTTAAGCCTCAATTAATTTATGTTATTCCTATGTCACTCAGGTGGAATTTAATTGGCATGCATTATTTTTCTAAGTTTAATCTACTCCGTTGAGCTCAATTAAACTAACGATCATTTATGTAAAGACCCGAACCTACTACGACACGCTAGATCGGAAGCACAACCTAGTTACCTTACTCATGCCCGAAATTTTGGCAGCATGACGACGTAATTAGAAGGAAACCAAATTTTACAAAGACCTGGAAAGAGATATAAACACTTCTATGTTTCAGATCACAGACTCAGCATCGACCAAACTTTGATAAATGATGCTGAGCTCAATTAACAGACAACCAAATCTAAAAGCTTCTAACTAGACACACGAAGCTAAAGAATATTTAAACTTTACAGACCGACAAACAACAGGGAACAAAGAAACAAAACTAAAGACTAAACATAGAAAAGAAATTTGGTGGAGCCTCCATAGTCTCGTCAAGTCATCGCCTGCGTCATCCACCTCGAGAATGTGCACAATCTGCAAAACAAACAAAGTAGCAAGGATGAGTATAAACATACTCAGTAAGTAGCCCATTTAAGGGTCCAATGTTTAAAGAAATCATATCAAGCTCTTACTCACACTTGTGCTTAGATTTCAAATACTTTCTTCTACTACTTTAAAGGTCCATTTAACCTTCCACAACATTCACTACTACCTGACCCTAACTTCGTGTCATACCTGCGAGTCCTGTAACCTAGGACCCAAACCTGTGAAGGTCTGTAACCCTCACACTCATCTCAGTGGATAAATCACCCCTAGGCTAGCACACAGGCGCTAGGGAACGCATTCCCTACGCTCAACATAATGGGGAACCAAGCTAGCACACAGGCGCTAGGGAACGCATTCCCTACGCTCAACATACTGGGGAATCATCTCTCAGCTAGCACACGGCAATAGGAAACGCATCCCTATGCTCAACACAGTGGGGAATCACCCCTAAGCTAGCTCATCGGCAATAAGGAACGCATTCCTTATGCTTATCACATCATGATAGCCACACAGGCAACCAGGGAACACATCCCCTCAGCTAGCATACAGGCAATAGGGAAACGCATCCCTTATGCTCAACACAGTGGGGAATCACCCTTAAGCTAGCTCACAGGCACTAGGGAAACGCATCCCCTATGCTCATCACATCACATACGTTCTAGGCTTACAAACTCGCACGAAACAACAGAGATAGGGTGGGTAGCACCAATTTAACGGCCTGGTATTTTCACAACGATTTTTGGAACCTTTCGGGTCATCTATCATACCAAATTCATCCATCAAGATTGATTCACAATCCCAAACTGACCCGAAATTCACAAGCACACACAATGGGAAAACGTTCCCTAACTCACACAAGCAAAGAGGGAAAGCCACCCTCAAGCCTTTCCAACATTTACAACGTCCTACGCCTCATATATATATATATATCTAGGCGAACACAAATCCTAACGGACAAATCCGAAAGGCTACTTACTTTCTAGGCCAAATCCACTTCTCTTTCTTTTAAGAAGTCATTTGTAGCATATGACCCAAGCCCATTTTCCATAAACAACCACAATCGCATCGTTGTGACCTAGCACCATGGATCACAAACACGAATCTCAAGTATGGACTTTCGTCCCGATACCACATTCCTAAATCAGAACTTTGCATAACTAAAGCTCATACATGTGCCAGCAACCTATTACCCTTCAATATTTATTTACTCTAGAATCCCATCTTCTAAACATACCATAAGTCATGGCGACCCTTATCCTTACACTCACTTTCAGACCCATCTTGAACCTATTAATAACAACCCGTCGTCCGAACTACTTTAAACACAACTTCATAGGCAAAGATCCTGAATTTGATATGCCCTTAAGGTGCCTTAGATTGTTAGCCGTCCAACCTAACAATCGAGTTTTCTGTACGTGTTCAACCAGCCGAGCATTTCAAGCATACTGAACTCAGACTTGGAGCGCATTCATCTATTCAGTTTAAGTCAACTACCTCTTACAGTCATGCTTATAGAAGAACTATATTCGAGGTCATACATGCATTCCAAGACTCATCACAACAATCATCAAGTTAATTCTTAAACGTATAAACATGACCAAGACCCCTCGAATACTATAGTAGCAACACAACTATAGCAACCTTAAGCTCAACACAATTGTTCTCATATTAATTTAACCAACCACGACATCTTTCACATTGATAATCCTCATTCATGAGGATTATTTGGCCTTAAAACTTAGTTATATCCGTGATTTTATTCATATTAATTGATGAAAATAAAAATATTCGAGTGAATTTAATCACGTGATTGAAGGAGGTCCTCTAAATTAAGTAAGTTGAGAAAAGAAAACAAAAGAAGGCAAAAACTCACTTATTTAATGTCTTATTGCAGAATTTTGATGAAATGCAACAACAATGCAATTGCAAGGCAATTGCATTTTCGGCAGACTTGGAAACAAAGGAAAGAACGTGATTCTCGGGAAAATTGGGAGCAAATTAACCATGATTTCAGGGATTGATATGCTGTAATTAATTATTGATTGCAAAGATGAAACCCTAGCTCAAAAACTCCTATAAAAGATGAAGGAAAAGCCGAAGAAGGGAGCTCGATTTGGAGAAGATTTTAGTTTATGTTTTTGGGTTTTCTTTACTTTCTGCAATTTTTCATTTTTAGTTTTTCGTTGTTGTTTTGTTTTAGTTTCTTGTAGATCTCAGTCCGAATTTCTTCCTCAATCTCATCACAACAAGAGTTGGCATTGGCTATAAACAAATTCTTGTTGATTGTGGAGGATTTTTGGAGAAGAAAGTTTGTTCGTTTTGGGTTTCATTTCCTCGATAGCAGCAGTTTTCATTTTTGGGTTTTATTTCTCTATTGTTCTTCTCTTAAATTCCCAGAATCCCTTCTCTCAATCCCACAACAACGAAAGTTGATAATGGTTAAGGGAGAATTTGTTCGATTGAGCCGAAGAAGGATGGGTTTTTACGATGAAGTCTAAATTTCTGCACTTTTGAAATTCTGCAATTGGGTGAAATTAGCCACTGTTTTGTCTTTTTATTTTTAGCATCTTTATTTCTGTTTTTGATTTATACAGTGAGTTAATTTAAAGTTTTGGCAATTTACTTTCTCCCATTTGTATTTGAACATTTGAAGCCTACTGGAAAGTAAATCATGCCTACAATTTTCTTACTTCTAAGCTATTGGTAGTTTTCAATTCCAGAAATTAGCTTCTGTTTTTGGCATTTCAAAAGACCAATTTTCCTTATTTAGCGAATTAACTCAATTTTCCGTGGAGTAAGTGGTACTTTGAATCCGTGGGTTGTTTCTTTAAACTATTCACTTGCATAGCATTTGCAATTTAATTGCATTATTTCCTTTGAGTCTCTTTTAATGAATTTTTACAATTCTAATTTATCAATTCCAAATTATTCCATCATGAAGAGCTAAATTTCCTTTGGGATTCAAGTTTGTGAATGCCCTAGAGGAAAGATGTAAAGCTCGAGAGTAAAAACAATCTAGCTAACTCTTGGACTCAAGTTTGCTTTTGATGAGTAAATTGTTGGGTAAAACTAGTTGGCCATCTAGTGTTGCTTGTCAAGCTAAAACTTAATACCGAAAGGGTTAAGGGAAGCGGATGTCGCAAAAGCAATGGAGGAAAGGGCTTAGACATAAGTCTGAAACATCGACCCTAGACATAGGGCGAGACTCCAAAACCACTAGAATTGTGCGCAAAACTATCTAAGTTAGATTAGCCATAGACATATAGGTTTAATCACTTAGTCTCCTAAAGATACTTCAAAGAAGGTCGAATGGGAGTTGAATTCGGTTTACTTAGTTCTTGAGTTAGCTACGATTGCAATTGCTTTCTTGTTGCATTTTCTTTCCAAAGGGGCATTAGCATACTTGAATCCCTCTTTATTTCCATTGAATTTTCAAACACATTTTTAGTTAAAATACCTCTCAAATTCTTTTCATCCTTGGTTACTTTAAATTGCAAGTGCCAACAATTTCGTGCCAACTGAAATTTATTTTATTAACTCCGTTCCCTTGGGTACGATACTCTGGAATACTCCAGTTTTTATTACTTCGATCACGTGCACTTGCGTGTTAGCGGATCACACATATTCATATTTAGGCAACATGATTGTTCACAATTCACCACAAACGTGTTCGACTCATCCAAACATAACCTTGGGCAATTCCTTAGGTATTTCATATTTTAACATGATAAAATCGCAACTTTAAGCCCCAATTTCCATTATAACCTCAACTTAGGCCGCTTTAGCCCAAGACTACTTCTAAACATATCCACTAGTCATTTCATATCTCATAACATCGCTTTCAAGCATGCTTTCAAAATTAATACTCTATCCGACATACATTTCCATTAAAAAGGAATTTAAAGGGGCTTAAATCCAAATAACTACTTACCTATTTAAGTAATAATAATATGCACTTCTAAAGCTTTCCAAATCACCAAATGAAGTCCCGAACAACTCCTTTGCTTGCTGAAATGATGTCGAATTAGTTCGAACTCGACAACCCGGCCTCCTAACACAATGAGTAACCTTGAGTAAGATCTCACACATTTATGGGTAAATTATTAAACACTAAAACAGTCCCTAAATTCCACAAAAAGGCCCCTAAACTCCTCAAAACGGTCCTAAATCATAGCTATCTAAAACCCAACTCATGCTTAACCTTAATTAAGTTGGAAAATTCGATACCCACATAAAATTACCTCAAAACAGTGCTGGACAGCAGTACGAAGGATTCAATTTCGTCCTAATCGGCCTTCAATCGAATTGCACAATCTATAATAAATCCAATATACTATGGGTTAATTCCAAATCATTAAATTAGCTCTTTAATTCAATCTTACAACCCATAAATCACTTTGAACCATTATTGAAACACTTACCCATTCCAAATCGAAACCAAAATTAGTTGTATGAACGCTAGGCTTGCTGGAAATTAACTTCGAGACAGCCCATCCTTGCTGTCTATACAGAAAACTGAGAGGGGAGACAGAACTGGCGGTGGCGTAGAGCGAACAGGGCGGCGCTCGTGCGTGCAGCAGCAACAGCAACCGGCTCGCTAACGGCGAAGGAGCTAGGCGGCAAGGGGCAGCTCGCGGCGGCGTGTGGTTGTCGACGGGAGGGAATGATCGGAAACGGAGAGAGAGAGAGAGGAAATCGGGAGGGAGAAAGGAAAAATGGAGATGGGTTTTTTGGTTGAGGGAAGAAGAAGAAGAATAATAGGATAAGGATGGGGGATAATTTAATTTATTTTTTTTAAGGAAAATTACAAAATGCCCTTTGACCAATTCTTTCTTTCCATTTTTGCCCTTCTAACCATCCAAAACTTCAAATTAGCCCTAAAAGTAAGAAATGCTTAATTGAGACTTATTCCAACTTAATTTCAAAAAAAAAAAATTCGAAATTAATCCCTCTGTAAAGGTCGGGCGTTACAATTTAACCCCTATTCCTTGCTTTGTTAAAGGCATTAAGAACCTAATGCACGAAGCTATTAAGACGAGATACAATATCAATAAACATCAATTAATTAACTAAAGGATCAATTAGCTACATTAATTTCCCAAACTAATTTAATTAGCCAACAAACATATTCAAAACAGTCCTGAAACCAGACATTACAACCCAATTACAGTAACTCACAAATGGAAAAAGAAGGGAAGAAAGCTAAAACCACATCGATCAATGACTCTTGCCTTGATCTCCGTGATCTCGAGCCTTGATCCTTCATCGAACAGCGTCCAAAGACTCCCCAACTATCCCAATTTTCTATGTTTCCGTAAAAGGGGTCTAAAACCCTAAATGTTCTCCCCCTCAATCGAGCAAAGAAACAAACTACTTAAAGCTGCTGTCGTGACAACATTGCAACACTGTCCAAAATGCTTATGTATTCATTGTGCACATGAAGGTAGCATTGCAACGCTACGGACAGAATGCACCATCCTCACGTGATTCTAGCATTGCAACGCTAGCTCTTGGGTTTGCACCATATATTATGACATTGCAACGCCATTTCAAGCGTTGCAACACCATCTTCTCTGCCCCAACAACTTGCATTTCATCTCTTCTTCTTCTTAGCTCCTCCAAATGTTCTAAAATAGTACCAAGTTTAATATCTTGCTCCAACTTCATCCATTTCTCCTTAACATGCATTTCAACCATTTTTCAACTCTCAAACTCTATTTTATCCAATTTTTTTTCCTGACTCTCTTTTGCTTTTGTTAAAATTGTTTTGTACTTCTCCTTAGCATTGTTCTCTCTAAAAGATGTCATTCTCCCTACTTTTTATCTCTCTCAAAAGTATTCTTTCTTAAAATGTTTTATCCGCTTTCTTTCTTTCTAAATTTTCTCTCTTTGAAAAATTTCTCCATCCCGCTTAAACTGTTTTCTCCAAAAATTCTCTTTAGCTATCTATCTATGTTTTGTCTATTATATCTTATTCTGTCTTACTATAAAACTTTTATCTCTAACTTCTCAAATTATTTTTACCCTTTTCAAAAAAAAAATTTGAAAAATCATAGTCTTGCATCTTCTCCCACTTGTTAGAACAATTGAGAAATAACACTCTAAAATTTTGCTGAAGTATGAATGACTTGGTTAGCATCCCTAGCTTATATACATTTTTGAAGCCACGAACTCACATCACCCATGTTGTTGGGTTTGGGTATGGGCTACAAGAGTCTCTCTCTCTCCCTCCCACCCTCTCTTGTATATGGTTTAGTGTTTAGGATTTAGGACAAGTTTTTTCTTTTTAGTTCAACAATTGTTTCCCTCCCTCTCGAGTCAAGCTATATATACTCAGTTTTTTTTTTCAATAATTGCAAAGGTGAAGATTTGAATGTTTGACTTTTGGTAGATGATATATGTCTTAACCCCAATAGAGCTGTGGTTAGGTTGGTGAACTATACTCCACTTGACTACTTATAAGATTATATATTATTAGGTTATGTTATTTGAGTTAGGTTAATTACATAATTCATATTAGATTTATTTTGTATCCCGCGAATTATGATTTGGGATTATTTTTTTTATTAAACAGCTTAATATTTTAATTATATTTTATTAGTATAAATAGGTTTTTTTCTTAAGATAAGGAAGTCACTTTATTGAGGAGTATATAAACAAGTTATTAGGTTGTGTGTTTAGTAAGAAAATATTTTATCAGTGAAACCCAAGTTATTTTTTGCATTCTCTCTTTTTTTTTCTTTCCCTAAATTTGTATTAGTGAGTTTCTTCGACCTTGTTTGATAATGTTCTCGTTTCTCTTTTTTTTTTCTTTTGTGCCCTATATTTTAAGAATGAAAAAACAAAACTATATTTGATAACTATTTTTTGTTTTTGATATTTTATTGAACAAGAAAAAAAATGTTATTAGTAAGTATTTATGGTTCTTGTTCTATCAAATATTAAATAAAAAGTTAAATGAAAAATATTTTTTTAAAAGAAAATATTAAAACTTTATGTTATAATTAATTTTTAAATATCTTTTTATGCATCTCATAAGTAAAAAATGATGAAATAATGTTTTTACTTATGTGTATGAATTAAGATTGGAAACAAGAATAAGAAACTAGACTTTGTTGTAAAATTTGTATACGTTTGGAAATTTATCTTAAAAATGAAAAAGGAGAAACAAAAACATTACCAAATGCTTATGTTTTTTTAAAAACTAAAAATCAATACCAAACGCGACCTGATTAACCATGCTCTTAAATTATCCTTATATTTTGAAACCAGAGCATAGTTTCATTGGTTAAGACATTATACCATCAACAAAAATTCAGTGGTTCAAGTCTCCACCCCACGTAGTGTTGAACTCAAAAAAATGTAAAAAAAAGAATACTTGTCCATTTATTTCTCCACAAGGAATATATATATTTAATAACATATTTTTCAAAATAGTTAACAAAGTTTCACCATAATTTAAAGATTGATGAAAAGTTGTCAAATTATTTCAATTTTTTTTTGTAATATATATATATACCAAAAAACCACAAGCATTTCCAACTCAAAAGAAAAAAAAAACCCAAGCATTTTTTTGGAAGGTATTTCTAAATTATGACTAAACATAAATAATATTTAAAATATAAAATAGGTTTTATCATTTAAAAATACGTTTATTTTATTTATTTAATTATTTGTTTGAGTTCATAAAAGTACGTTTATTATAATTGAAAGAACCCTCAAATGTGCACGTATAAAGTTTCAAATATAATAACTTTCTGTTTCATTTTGCTTTTGTTTTTGTTTTTTTTTTTTTAACAATAGTAAAGTAAGGAAATGGCTTATTTCACTCCTAGCCATTGAGTTTACACTCTTAACTCATTCTTTCTTGAAGCATCTTGAGGCCAACATAGCTACAAAATAATTTTGAAATTGTTAGTTTATGGAAATAAAAGACAATAAAATAATCTTAAAGCACAGTACGTAAATAAGGAAGCCTTTTTTTTTTTTCAAGAAAATATTGTGCTATTGTTGGTTATTAATTTTTTATTCTTTATAATTTTAAAGATGATTAAAAAGAAAACTCACTCTTACTTGGTATGCAATTCAAATTGTGTTTCTTATTTTCATATTCACTAAATTAAATGGATCTAGTAAATATCTGTTAAGTGGATTTGAAAACATTATTACTATTATATTTTCAGTGTATCTAGATTTTAAAATTGGAAATTGATAACATAATAAAAAAGATAAAAACTTTATGAATATATTATTTCATCTTACAAACTTGTTTCATTTT
This sequence comes from Trichosanthes truncata, assembly GCA_033996785.1. Taxonomy (NCBI): domain Eukaryota; kingdom Viridiplantae; phylum Streptophyta; class Magnoliopsida; order Cucurbitales; family Cucurbitaceae; genus Trichosanthes; species Trichosanthes truncata. The sequence continues at coordinate 34,645,412 of JAWPNB010000004.1, read as the reverse complement.
TGCTAAAATCAACACATGTATAACATATAACATATTATAAATTATATAATATTGTAAAATAATAAATATTCAAATTTATAACATAAAGTATGTTAATGAATTTATTAATAAGAGCAAGACTTGGGTGCAACCATCTTTTTGTTGTCCGCTCCAATCACATAGCAGAAAAAATTCAAAAAAAATTTAAAAAATGTTTGCCATGTGAAAAATTGTGGATGGACAATTGAGTGAGCTGCAAAAAGATGGGTGTAGTCCAGATACACCAAAGTTTTTCCTAATTGAGATTCAATTAAATATTTAGTCGGTAATCACCACTAATTTATTATTTAGGAATATATGACTAGAAATAATTTCAACAAATAAAATTGAGATGAAGTTTATAAATCTACTATGAAACAAAATTTGAGAATACTTAAAATACAAAAGTTTATAAATCAATGTTTTGATTGAATCTTTTATTTTCAATTTTTTAAAAAATTTTAAATCACTAACCAAATTGGTGCTTAAGAATTTTAAGGGGTGTATATATCAGTAAATAAACATTTATGTCTTGTTTGATGATTTATTCATGTTTATGTTTTAATTTTTGAGTTTAACTATGATTTTTTTTTAAAAAGTAAAAAAAAAAAAATAAATAGTAAACAAGTAAAAACAAAATCAATATTAAAAAAGGGCGTTGCCTCTAATTTTTTTTAAAAAATTCTATGAACAAAAACCAATTTAAAAGTAAAAAAAAAAAGTATTTTAAAATAGGCTAAATATATTTTTAGTTGTATAAAAAGTTGAAATTTAGTTCCTTATGTTTTAACAGTTTTACATTATACCTAATGAATAATTCACTGATGATAAACTTACATTACATGATACTTAATGAGTTGGTACAAATTTGGAATAGAAATTAGCCATCAGAAAGATAAATTTTGGTCAATCACAAATTGTCACACAGTAGTGACAAAATTATATATCATTAAAGTTGAGACCATTTAAATTTTAACAAGTGTCTCTAAATTAAATTTTTAAAAATTTAAAAATTGACTAATTAAATAATGTCACGTGTCTATCTTATGGACATTGTATTTAGTCCAATCAAATAGTGATATGAGACTATATGATGACATAAGTTAGCCTAATCAAATTGAATCATGTCTATATAAATTGGTTTCAAATTTTTCTATGGCCATTTAATGACATAAGTTAGCCCAATCATGGAGAAGCCAAAAGACTAAAAGAAGATCAAAGATTAAATACAAGATTGTAACCATTGAAATACTAATATAAAAATCAACTTTGTTTTTCGCTAATTAATTTTTTTAGAAATTTTGTGTGAATAAGGCAACTTAAGAGAAGAAAAGTTATTTTTTTTTTTTCAATTCCTTAGAAATTCGAAGGAACTTAAAACCTTTTTCTTTTTAGATAACCAAATTTCTCCTCTAAATTATTTTTGCTAACTCACTAAAATTATGCTAGGTAAATTACTCATCCAGTAATTTTATCATTCACACCCACGTTAGGGCATTTGTCAAAGTTAGCATAGCTCAATTATAAAGCATTTACATTTATCATTTCCTAAATTCAGATATTCAAATTCTCAATTTCTATATTGTTAAACTAAAAAAAAAACATTCACCAATAGTGAGGATATAAATGAAATATTTTAAAAAGTAGGAGACAAAACTAAATTTTGTAAACAAAAGTAACTAAATTGAAAAAACTTCCAAACATATGTGATATATGTAGCCTTTAAATCATAAAAAACAAATAAAGTTTAACTCAATCTTTTCTTTTAGAAGACGCTATTCCATACATACATTTTAGATTTAAATCACATTTTCATCATTAACTTTTTAAAATGTCTATTTTAGTTTTCAAATATTTAAAAGGAAACCATTTTACTTCAAAAACATTCAAATTTTTATTTTATTTTTTAAAAAATTAAAATTATCACATCATTTAATACTCACCTTAATCACTCTATATAGCTCAATGCTCGTCTACATTAGCACAAGACAAAATAATTGTAACCACAAACATGATCATTTTTTTTTAAGTTAACGAATTAAACCAGGTATTTTATGCAAATCTAAAAGTTCAAAAACTCACCGCCCGATCATCATGACAGTGGCCATAGGATTGGTTCCAGGCGAGTCAGAGAAAGTGGAGCCGTCGACTACACGAAGATTTTTTATTCCAATGACTCTGTAATTACCATCGACCACTTTTCCGACCAAACATCCTCCATGGAAATGCCAAAACGTCGTCACCGTTCTCCTACAAAACTCTCCAACGGAAGTATCATTCGCCATGTTTTCCGGCAACGGAAGCCCCAGAAATTGAAGTGTTTTCTTACCCTCCAAATCTGGTGTCTTAATATTTTCTATTGTTTGGGTATTTAGCATATCTCCTATTTTTCTTAATCCTCTAATACATTGCACAAGATCATTAGGATGCGTAAAATAATTGAATCGAACAACGGGACTCTTCTGCACATCAGTGGAAGAACTCAGTCGAAGAGACCCCATAGAACCCACTTTGGAGAATTTTCCGCTGATGATGACTAAGCTCAAATTGACTGAAGTAGATTGAGGAGGAAGAAGACTAAAAGATGGAGGAATTGAAAATGGTAAAACGCTCGACAGAGATTCAAAATAGGTATTGTTCTCTAAAGTTCCGACGACTTCTACAGTCGTGGTTGGCAATGGAAATGGAAGCACTAAGTTGACACCAAAACGGGGATTATCGGACATGAATTCGCCGACATGTGGTTGATGGAGGACGACAGGTAGTTTTAAAGATGAAAGATGAGATATTATTGGGCCAACCCCACTTAGAAGGAGAAGTTGAGGGCTTCCAATGGCTCCAGCACTCAAAATAATCTCTCCTTTCTCTCGGATGAATGCTGTATGCAACTTTCCTTTTGAATCTGAATACAAAACCCCACTTGCAGATAAACCTAATTCTTACAAATGCATGAAAAAGTAAGAATTTGTTAGATCGCTTTGTTTTTACAAAAGCTTTGTTGATATCTTACAGGTTAAATTAAAATTTTTATCTAAGATGTGTTAATTTGATCTTTGAACTTCAAGAAAATTTCAAAATTTATCTTTTTATACTTTTTAATTTTGATTTTAATGAATTTTACCTTAATGGTATTCAAATGTTAATAAGACATGCTAGTAAAATTAACAAATGTTGATTGAATGGTAATTTCACACGAGTTAGATAATTAGTAGCACAAAAAAGTAAGTTGGCTATATAATTTTGTGCCAAAAGATTTGGTTTAATATGTATGTGGCGCATTCAATTTTTATTTGGCCTATCCACCTTTATTTTATCCAACTATACTCTACCTTCTTGTACCATGATCGTGTTGAATCATTATCATACCAATTAATTCAATACGTATGTCATGTCAATTATTAAGTTATATTGTTAATATAGAAACTTTTTAGCCAATCTAAATATAACTCAACTGGTTAAGGCATATATCATTGATTAAAAGGTAAAAGTTTGAACATTCACCCCCACATATTGGTGAACTCAAAAATGAAAAAAAAAAAAAGATCTTTAGGATTAAATAAAAGAATTTAAAAAATATAATTGAAACTTTCTAAAATTCAGAGACTTTCGAGCCCATTTGGAATTGGTTTTGTAGGAGTCAAAAATAATTATAAGAGAATTTGAACTGTCTAGGGTGTTATGTATAACTTATTATTTATTAATTTATATAAAATCATTTTTAACTTGCATTCATTTATAAAATCACCTAGATAACTACTCTTGAAACCAATTTTTCTAAAAATCTTCTATCTTCTATAACAAAATCTAAAAAATTCCAATTGTATCCTTTCCTATACACACACATACATTCTCATATGTTTTCCTCCTATATCTTTCTTATGTTCTGTTGTATTTAAATTGGAACAAAATGTTGATAGATTCAATTTTTTACAACTACTTTTCTTTATTATATATATACATATACATTCTCATATGTTTCCCTCCTATATCTTTCTTACATTCTATTGTATTTAAATTGGAACGATTAAATTTTTTACAACCATTTTTCTTATTTTTTTTTATCAAATAATTAGAAGAAACAAAATAATTTGAAGTTTAAATCTTATAAAACTTTAAATAATTATCGTATCAAAAATTGAGATATTAAATATCAATATAAAAATGATTGGCATACAAGCATGTCTACTTTGGTTATTATAGCTAAATCACAATAATTTAATTTTAAATTATTAAACACGATAACTTGTTTGTTAAATTTTAAAATTAAAATTTACCATAATATTAATTTACTCTATATTACCATCGGTTTTCTAAAATCATAGTTACCAAAAATCATATTAAAAGCTACATTAATTTCAAATTAAGTCTTAAAGTAGATACAACCACAAAATTTCAACGACTAAATTTGTAAGTTAGTTTAGTTTTTTTTTTTTTTTTTGTTTATAATTTTTTGAATTCAACATCAAATGGAAAAAATTTAAACCTCTGACCTCTTGTTTGAAGGTAATATACCTAAACCAGTTGAGATATGTTCAGGTTGACAAGTTAGTTTTATCTTATAATTATCTGTTAGTGTGTTAATTAATAAAAATAATTATAATAATTATCTGTTAGTTGAGATATTAGCATGCAACGACTGTGTTAAACTTTATTGAAAGTCGTATAGTATCCACTAAAAACAATTAAACTTATAGCAAGAGTTAGAATATGAGAGCACAAATGACATACGTGTCAAAACATATTTTAATCTAACTTAAAATAGCTTCTATTTACACTTTACCCTTCCAAATATTTGACTTCTAGTCTTTTTTTAGCCTTTTTTTTTATTCAACATTAATGCTTTTCCGAGTTTAACTATGTTCATTGTGACAATAATTTTTAATTAAAATTTCTATTGTATTTAACAAAAATTTTAGATCATCAATTTTCAAACCTAATACCTAATACTAGACATGATATAAAAAGTAAAGCACTTGTTTATGTGATGTCATATAAATTTTTTTATTAAAAGAAGCATGGAAAGTTTTATGCTTTGTTTGATTAGGGTTGTTTTTTTTGTTTCGTAGATATCCCTTATTAAGAACAAATTTGCAAAACTTAGTATAATTCCAAAAACTAAAGATATTTTTTAAAACTACTTTTTCTTTTCCAAAATATCACTTTCAAATTAACCCACTTGCAGATAAACCTACGAGTTCATACAAATCTATACTTGGTGGCTATGGGGGAGAACTTTTTTTTTTTTTTTTTTTTGAGTAAAGGGTAGAACTTTTCTTCTCATTTTGCCATTTTATTAATTCATGTATTGAATTCTTTTTTTAGTCTTTTTTCAGGAACGACTTTGGTTTATTGTAATGGTCCTAACACTTTTTTTTTTTTTTTCACTTTATTAATTCAATATGATCCTAACACTTTATATTACTCTTTCTATTGTTTTTATTCTTTTTACCTGTATTACTTAATTTTTCTTTTTTATTGAAAATGAATTTTAACAAAAAATTATATATTTTATTTCACAAATTAATTATGAGAAAAAAAATTAAATTATATTTACATTTTTTTTTATAAATAGATTGACTTTTTTTTTTTTAATTTTAGAGAAAAAATAAAATTATACCCATAAACTTTGCAAGTTGAATCAATTAAAATCCTAAACTAATAATTATATCAATTAAAATCATAAACTTTCGTGAGTGAATCAATTTAATTATACCCTGATTCATAACCATTTCCACTTGATTCCATTTAAAATTAACTCAAAATTACCTAAATAAAATTATTATTATCTCAAAATCATACCAAAGTAACAAGAAAAAAATTATCACGTAATTCTTCATAAATAAGTAGAGAAAATAAAGGAAGAAGAGAAAAAAAAACAATTGCTCATATTAATGAAATTTTTTGTAAATTATGATGTTTCCAACATTGCTCTGAACTGGCGAGCTTTTTTCTAGCTCCCTCCTTTGTATCCTTGTATTGTATGTTCCTTACATACTTTCTGTTATTGAATGAATGATTTTGAAGGTGGGGTGTATGATGAGGGTGCTAAAATTGTGCCAACCTAGTTGGGATAATTGGGTGCACCTACTGATTCCTCTTCTTCTTAAGTATTTTCTTCAAAAAAAAAAATGAAAGTTGCTACTACCCACTTGTTTGCAACATTTCCCTCTAATATTATGTTAATTGATCTATTTAAAGAAGTCTTACACACACGAGAATTATGCATTAATGGTTTTAAAATGAAATCCTAACCAAGATTCTAAGTTAGATTCATTTTTGAAAGTTCAAGGTTTTAATTAATTCAATATCCAAAGTTTGAGGGCATGACTTGATTTTTTCCTAAATTTTACCATCAAATATTATATTTCAAATTTTCAAAAAAGTATGTGCAATTAACTGGTGCAGGAAAAAGTGCAAAACTTCAGCCAACTTATCAAAGTAATTAAGATTTATTAGCACTTACCGTAGAAGAGGATTCTTTTGACTGTAGCCTGGATCGCAACTTTAAGGTTCTTGGATTCACCCTTATTCAGAAACTCCACAGCTCCATGTCTATTTCCTTTTTCATCAAAGATGGAACCTCCAATTTTAGTCCCTAAAAGGTTTCTCAAATCAAATCCATTATCAGGACCAACCCCCGCTTCCAACAATGCCCTTCTAAAAGCAGATTGCCAAGAACTCAAACTCGATCGAGACACCACGGTCTCTTCAACCCATTGATAAGCCTTCTCCACCATTTTCATGTCCCATTCAACGCCTTGTGTTTTGAAGAACTCTTCATGAGCCCTCGAATAGAAGCCAGCGTTGATCATGCTACTGCCACCAAGGATTCGCCCTCTTAGATTCTCTACGCCATCCTCAGAAATGAACCGCTGATAGGGATTTTTGCCATCATCCTTGTCAGTGAAAGCGTTCAATAAACCTTGTTTGTTTAATACAGAAGGAAATTTGTTGGGGTCACTGCCTCTTTCAAGAAGGAGGACAGAGAAGTTTGATGATAATGTTGCAGCCAATGGGCAGCCTGCAGTTCCTCCCCCTATTATTATGTAATCGTATTCTTCTTTTTCTGGTAAATTATTGGCATTGTGCACAAACTTCATGTACCTAACATCTAAAGAAAAGTTGAGAACAAATAAGAACCAGTAGAGAGAGAGAGAGTAGCAGTACAGTTAGGGAGACAGAGATATTATTTTACCTTGATTATTGGGTTTAGTGTGAGTGGAGAAGACTCCTAACTGGGATTGAGAGATACAAATAAAGACGAGAAGGAGAAAAGCAGCCATGTTTAAAGCCATATGCCGCGTTTGCCAATGCAACCAGGCAAACCATGGGTGTTTATATATAGACACAAGTCGAAATCTAAAATGGAATACAAGTTATATGTAAATAGAATAATGAGAGTTATTTAAAGAAGATGAAAACAGAAGATATTTTCATGGTCCAAAATAAATTTTAGGTTAAATTATTAAAAATACTCTTGAATTATGATGTTGGTTTCAATTATAACCCCAAACTATGAAAAGTTTCATTTTAACCTTTGAAGTTTGAAGTTTGTTTCAAAATGACACTTAAAAGGCTTTTTCGTTAAATTCAAGGATGAAAAATGACGTGTTTGCATGTGCCTTTATTATTTTTTTCACATACATGTTCAAATCTGTTCACATAAAGAACAATATAGATGCAAACACATCATTTTTCGTCCATGAATTTAACGAAAAAAGCATTTGAGGGTTGTTTTGAAACAGATTTCAAACTTTAAGGATTAAAATAAAACTTTACAAAGTTTAGGGGTATAATTGAAACCAACCCCATAATTCAGAATATTTTTAATAATTTAACCAAAATTTTATCTGAAAGTAGACCAAGGAAACGAATGTTAGGTCAATTGGGTAGAGTTCTCAACCAATTGGAAGGACTCGTAGGGCCTAAGAACTTTAGGTGAGAGAAAATGGAGGTAAAAATCCTTCTAGAGCGATTTTTTTTAGCACAGTAAATGTAGGATGAGGATTTAAAGCTTCGATCTTAAAAGAAAGTAGATCTTTTAACCGATGAACAAAACTCAGATTGACAAAATTAATATATTGCTTGTGTGTGATGCTTAAGATCTCTTTGTTTTTCATTATAAATTCGAGCATTAATTTCTTCTCTTTTCATTTCCCTTCTTTTGGTACTTGTTATTATTGTTTTTATTCTTCATCCAATTTCCAACGTTGGCTTTCGAGTTAGAAACTTAATTTATAATTTTAGTAAAAAGTTATATCTTCAATAAAACTTAAAACTATATTGTAATAATAAAGAAAAAGATCTCAATATATAGGAAATTTTTAGTGTTTACGTGAAGAATATCCCTCCATATCCTAGATTTGTATGTCAGATGTTTTTAAGGAAATTTTAAGAATGATTTGTGTTTTGTCATCGTCTACTATTACACTTATTTAGCAAAGAGGAAGCTACCAAATCGTTTCGAGGTAATCTGTTACAATAGATTGTTTGTCAAAACTACTACAGATTTTGTTGGGGTTGGTGACCAGATTCTAACTTCTGTAGTTAGATACCAACTTTTAGTTTCTTCTGGTAAGTTTTAGTTGAGTGTCCTTTCCTAATTGTATATGTCTTTTTTAATGTCGATGTACAGCCAAAATAAGCATTGATTGAGCCTTAGAAGAAGATATACAAAAAGTTCCCGAACAAGGAGGTTTTTTTTACCACCGATTTGATATACGCCTTGCACCTAATGCATTAAATTTTCATAGACATGTCGATATTTCTATCCATATTATTATATATCTAAAGGTTGGACATACGTACCAATCTTAATATAGCTTAGTCGTTTTGACATATTTTACCTTTTCCTAAGGTTGAAAGTTCAATTTTCACCCCTATATTTGTTCAATTATAAAAAAAATTGTCATAGCATAAGGGGTATTGGATAGAGAGACAGACATAAGAAGTTAATCAAATTATTTCCATTATATCATTAAAATGTTGAGAAATGCTATAAATATTAAAGGAAAAATTGCACAAAACCACCCCTGAACTATGAGGTTTGTTACAATCACACCCTTGAACTTTTAATTTGATCAATTTAACCTTCTATACTTTGTTAAATGTTGCAATCATACGCATGAATTTGTAATTTGATCAATCAATCTCATGTACTTTGTTAAGTGTTATAATTAGTCCCCTAGTTGTTCGAAATGGAAGAAGATGTCGGGTGTTACCACTTAGCTGAAGTGGGAGTACGTACTGTCTTTTACGTTAGGGGGATAGGTCCACGTAGTCTACTCAATCCACAGCTACTCTCTGATGGTTACTTGTTTTGTCAGCTTGTTGATTTTACAATTTTTTTAGCGTTGGAGTTTATTAAGAAGATAAAAAAAAATAACAGTGGTAAGAAGAGTTGAGCCTTGAAGTTTGTCAAAATGATCAGATTTTTGTTGTACAAGAAGGTAAGATCATATTTTGTCATAGAGCCAAAAGACTCCATCTCAACCTGCGGCATTTGATGATTCTTTAGTTGAAGCATTCGGCCCATTGTTTAATTAAGGCCCATTAGGTCTTTTTGTATACATACATGCAGTATTTTGCGGCTGAAAGTTTCTTAAGCTTTGGAGTTAGTGGCCTTTTGTCTTTTTCAATTAAATTCATAGTGTGTGTGTTTTTTCGGTAGTGCGGCAGTGAGTATAATTATTAAGAGAATAGTGTTTGTTCGATGGAGAGGTTTGTTGTTTGTTTTTTTTTTATCTCAAATTATCGAGTCGTGGTACTTAAAAGTTAATAGCTTTTGTTGGACTATCAAAAGTTGTTCTGTAGCACAAGTTTGAGGGCTTCTTGTAATCTCCAATTATAATAAAACATGCCATTGTAGATGCATTTTCGAGTTTAGGGCGAACCAGTATAACTTATGGTATTGTTTCTTTTTCCCTATCTCTTTATTATTTTTGTGACAACTAACTTGTTTGGCTTAACTTGAAGAATGAGAGATTATTGTAGAGAAAAATTCTAGTACTACCGTAGTATAGAAAATTTTCCATACTACCTTCATTGATGGCTTGTCACGTCAGCATCCTTTTAAAAATTATATGGGGTCCACTAAAAATTATATGGGGTCCACTTGCATTTAAAAATCATTTCTAAACTCAAAAATATAGTGTGAATAAAGAGAGTATGATACTCTCATAGTATTAGAAAATTTTCTGATTATTGTAGTATTGTGATTAACACCATAATACTATTTTTGTGTTTCACGTTTTTCTCCCAACAAAGGCCTGTGCTCTAACCAAGAGCTAGAAGATTCGAATTCTCCCACCCCATATGTCGTTAAACTCGAAAAAGAAAAAAAAAAAAAACAAACATTGAGCCTCATCTTTTCTTTCATATATTTTGTAGATTAAGAGGTATATATATATATATATAACATCTTCAAATGATTAACAAATTAATTTAAGGGATTGATGATTGATGAATAGTTAGTCGACTTATTCCAGAATTATATATTTGTAATATATAACAACATTCTAACTGCCCTTTGATTTTTCTACACAATACTTGCAAATTATAGCCCTTGATCAATCTGTAAGTGTATGAAATGCTTTTGGTCATCATTCCAACTCACCTATTGTTGAACTGAAAAAAAAAAAAAAAAAAAAAAGCACTCCCAGTCATACTGTAAATTTTTTATACACTAACATTTAGAGAGATACTTAATTATAATTTAAAAAATGACTTCTTTAGGCCCCATTTAATAACCATTTGGTTTTTGGTTTTTGGTTTTTGGTTTTTGAAAATTAAGCCTATAAATACTACTTCTACCTATGGTTTTCCATGTTTTCTTATCTACTTTTTAGATGTGTTTTCAAAAACCAAGCCAAGTTTTGAAAACTAAAAAAAGTAGGCCCCGTTTGATAACAATTTGAGTTTTGGTTTTTGGTTTTTGGAAATTATGCTTGTTTTCTCATGAATTCTCTACAATTAGTTTCATCTTTTTTAACAAGACAATTGAATTCTTAGCCAAATTCCAAAAACAAAAACAAGATTTTGAAAACTACTTTTTTTAGTTTTCAAAACTTGGCTTAGTTTTTGAAAACATATAAGGCAAAAAGTAGATAACAAAACAAGGAACTCCATAGGTGGAAGTAGTATTTGTAGGCTTAATTTTCAAAAACCAAAAACCAAAAACCAAATGGTTATCAAACGGGGCCTACGTTTTCAAAATTTTGTTTTTATTTTTGGAATTTGGCTAAGAATTCAAGTGTTTTCTTAAGAAAGATGAAAACTATTGTAGAGAAATGGTGAAAAAAAACAAGCACAATTTTCAAAAACTAAAAACTAAAAACCAAATGGTTATCAAACGAGGCCTTAATTACTCAGTCAAAATTTCTGAGAAAATTTGCCAAAATAAAAGTAGTCTAGCTGAAGTTTTCTATAAATTAATATAAGTTCAAATTAGAAATTTGGAGATAGTTTTAGTTTGGTTCTTATGATTTTAAATGTTTAAATCAATTCATAAACAATTGGAAAGTCCAAGAGAGAAAGTTGATGGCTATCATGAACTTTCAATTGTCAGATGTTTGAATGAATTGATGAAGTCACCTAAGTGAGTGGAGGCATCAAAGTAGAAGGCCCAGATAGTTGCTAAGATCAAAGGTCGAGTCTCTAGCTTGACAGCAGGCTTGAATAGAGGAGTCTAGCCATTTGCAAATTGTATCTTCTTCAAGAACAGTTGTTCGAAATGGAAGAAAGTGTCAGAAGTTACCACTTAACTGAGATGGGAGTACGTGTCTGTCTTTTACTTCTGGGGGACAAGTCCACGTAGCTTGCTCATACCTCGAGGCGAGCACAGGTGAGCTACAGTTATTTTTTTTATGGTTACTTGTTTTATCAATTTGTTGATTTAACAATTTTTTTGAGCCTTGGAGTTTACTAAGATGATCAAAGATGATCAACACATAACTTCTAAGTGTTGTACTGGGAGTTGAGCCTTAGAATTTATTAAATTGATCAAATTTTTGTTGTAGTGGGAAGCAAGATTGTATATGCATTTGACGGAATCCAGCGCGGCACGCGATTTTCCTTTGATTGAAGCATTCGACCCATTTGTTTAATTAAGGCCCACACACGCACCCTTACCTTTTGTTTTTTCAAACTCTCACACACACACACATCCCTACCTTTTGTTTTTTCAAACTCATACAGTGTGTGTGAATGTAACGGCCGGTATGTTTGGGAAGTTTTAATCCTTATTGTTGGATTATTTAAAATTAATTTTTAGGATTAATTTGAGGATTAGAGAAGAGAAGAAGGGCAAAATTGGAAGTTAATTTTTTTTTATAAAATAATCCCCCATCCTTATCCACTATTTTTTTTATTATTATTTTATTATTTTTTTTTATTATTTTTTTTTTCTTTCTCTTCTTCTTCCTCCCGATAGCCCCTCTCCCTCACCGAATTTTCTCTCTCTCTCTCTCTCTCTCTCTGTGACCGAACACCCATCTCCACCGGTTTTCTTCTTCTTCCCTGCCGAACACCCACCCACCACCAGCCTTCTCCTTCTTCTTTTTCAGTCAGCCGTGAGAACCTCGCCGAAGCTCACGAACGCCGGTCGACATCGTCTGCGTTAGCCTCGCCGGAACTCCAACTGAAAACCCATCCTTCGTTCTCCACTTCGTCGGACTGCAGCCGCCAGTCTTCTTTTTCTTCTTCCTCGCCGGCTGCTGAACCTCACGAGTGACACAAGTCCTTCGGAAATCGCCGGCCAGTCCCTCGATCCCAACTCAGTCGAAGCTCCTACAACAGTTTGTCGGTCGGATTTTGGTTGCAGTCGCCGGATCCGTTCAGTACCGAGCAGCACCGATCGTCGCAAGCCTCGCCGGAGTTTCAGATCTCATCGGATTTGTGTTTACGCACTGATCAGAGCCACGCCAGGATCGGATCTGTCCAAATCCGAAGACAACGCACCGATCGGAAGTTCCACGCGCCGGCCACGCTCCGATCGGAAGTCTCACTCTCCGCCGGCCGCCGCCGCACGAGCCGGCCACGCGCCGCCGTCTCTGATTTCAAATTTTTGAGCCTGAACAGTCCCGGTTACGATCGTGTTACGATTTGGGATATCGATTGGAGGATCAAACTATCGAATTGGAGGTAAAGTGTTAAATTTCCAGCAAGGTTGTTGGTACTGATCAGCCACCTCTCGAGATTAATTAATTTTGGGTTAAGCAGGAGATCATAGCTTGGAAGAGGTTGTGTTGCTAGATTGATATTCTTTATCCTATTCGATGTAAGTAGTCATTTGGATTTAAGCCATTTAAATTCCTTTTTGATTGAAATGTATGTTTGATAGTTTGTTAATTTTGAAAGCATGCTTGAAAGCGGTGGTTATGAGATATGAAAAGGTTAGTGGTTATGTTTAAAAGAAATCTTGAGCTAAAACGGCCTAAGTTGTGGTCATAAAGGAATTAGTGGCTTAAAGTTTCAAGTTTAGTATGTTAGCATATGAACCTCTTTAAGAATTTGTTTGAGGTTGTAATTGGACAAGTTTGGACATGAATGTGGTGATTTGTGAATAGTCATTCTTGCCTAAATTATGGGTATGTGCGCGATGTCGTAGTTGGTTAAATAAATATAAGAATTATCGTGCTGGGCTTAATATTGTCTGAAACTTGCTGCTACTCTAGTTAAGGGATTCAAAGTTACAAGTGAATGAATGAAAATGTGCCGGGGGTTATAAATGAATTTGATTATAGCTTACCCTTGTAAGTATAAATGTGTGGATAGTTGTGTTAAACTAAACAATTATAATCGTTTGGACTTCTGAGATGTTTGGTTAGCTGTGGAGTGCAGAAAACTTGAATTTTAGATTGATTGGTTGATTGGGTTCAATGCTTGTGGGTTCAGGTTGAGTTAGGGGCTGTAGTAGAGCACCCTAAAGTTATGCCATACTCAGGGTCGGGGATCGTATTTTATGTGTTCAGAATGGCCTTATGTTTGGGCTGATTTAACAAGTTTTGGATGGGTCCGAATGTGAGTAGAGGGTTACTGGTCGTCCTGATTTCTAGAATGGTTATGGAACTGAATTCTGAATTAAAAGGGATGGAGGGCTATGTGTCGCTAGCACATGTATGTGCTTGTGAATTACGGGCCGGGTTGTGAATGTGGTCCGGATATAAAAAATGATTTTGGTATGGTAGTTTACCCTCGAGATTCCAACAGTAGTGCGAAAATGCAAGGAGTTTGATGAAATAAGAGCCACCTGACCTTATGTCTCTCCTGGGCGAGTCTGTAACTCTAGGTTGACTAGATGTGATGAGAGTGAGGGATTGTGTTCCTTTACTGTGGTGCTAGCTTAGGGGTGATTCCCCAATTATGTTGAGCGTAAGGATTGTGATCCTTAGCGCCTGTGTGCTAGCTTATGTGTGATTCCCCACTGTGTTGAGCGTAAGGATTGCGATCCTTATGGCCTGTGGTGCTAGCTTAGGGGTGATTCCCCAATTGTGTTGAGCATAAGGGATGCGTCCCTTATTGCCTGTATGCTAGCATAGAGGGGTGATGTTCTATTGTATGTAGGCGTGAGAGTTATTTGCTTTCACGGCCTTAGTCAACCTAAGTTACATGGCTCGTTGGTAGTGCTCGAGACAATGCCTTATCGGGATGGACTCAGGTAGAGTGTGCGAGCGATAGTTGGATGGTTGATGAGTTGAGATTAAGAAGCAGATGTACGTGCCAGGACAACTTTTGTGTTAGGATGCTAGCAAAGGGGCGTTATCCCCAGAGTAATGAGTTAGGGGGCGATTTCCCTAGAGTGTTGATGAGGCTAGCATAGAGGCGTTGTCCCCAGAGATTTGTGACGAGCATAAGGGTTGCGATCCTTATTGCCGTGGGTGCTAGCATAGGGGCGAGGACCCTAGAGACTTATGTTGAGCGTAGGGAATGCGATTCCTATTGCCGTGTGCTAGCTGAGAGATGATTCCCCAGTACGTTGAGCGTAGGGAATGCGTTCCCTAGCGCCTGTGAGCTAGCTTAGGGGTGATTCCCCACTGTGTTGAGCATAGGGATGCGATTCCTATTGCCGTGTGCTAGCTGAGAGATGATTCCCCAGTACGTTGAGCGTAGGGATGCGTTCCCTAGCGCCTGTGTGCTAGCCTAGGGGTGATTTATCTGTTGAGACAAGTGTGAGGGTTATGGACCTTCACATGTTTGGGTTCTGGGCTACAGGACTCGCAGGTATGACTCGAAGTAGAGTCAATAGTAGTGAATGTTATGGAAGGTTAAATGGACTCTTAAAATAATTGAAGGAAGTATTTGGAATCTAAACACGAGCATGAGTAAGAGCTTGGTATGGTTTCTTTAAACATTGGACCCTTAAGTGGGCTACTTACTGAGTATATTTATACTCATCCTTACTACTTTGTTTGTTTTGCAGATTGTGCACATGTTCGAGGTGGATGACGTAGGCGACGACTTGACGAGACTATGGAGACTCCCCTAGTTTTCCTTTCCTTGATTGTTTACTCTTAGTTTTGTAGTTTGTTCTTTGTTGTAGTGTTGATCTGTAAATTCTAAATATTCTTTAGTTTTGTGTATTTGATTAGAGTTCTTAGAATTCTTGTGTTTGATGTTGAAGCTCAGCATATTTGATGTAGTTTGTTGGATGCTGAGCGTTTTATCTGAGGTATAGAAGTGTCCTTCATTTTTATCAGGTTGTTGTAAAATTTTGGTTTCTCCTAGTTACACCGTCATGCTGCCGAAATTTCGGGCATGAGCAAGGTAACTAGGTCGTGCTTCCGCATCTAGAGTGTCGTAGTAGAATCGAGTCTTTACAGTGAATGTTCTCTTGTTGGATTAAGGGGTGCTATCGAGTTATAGTACTTTGAAGTCAATAATTTTTGTTGGGCTATTGAGGATTGTTTTGTAGTATAAGAGATTGGGGGCTTCTTCTTGTAGTATCAAATTATAGTAGAACCTGTAGTTGTAGAAGACTGAACATAGTCCTAAGTTTGAGTCAAATCAGTATAATTTCTAGTGTTGTTTCTTTTTTCTTATATTTTTATTATTATTGTGATTAACACCATAATACTATTTTTGTGTTCCACATTTTTCTCCCAACAAAGACATATGCCTTCGACCAAGAGCGTAGAGGTTCAAATTCTCCCACCCCCGCTTTTATGCTTGGTGATTTTGTTAAAAGTCACATAAAATGGGATATTTCAAACGGTGCCGATACTTTTTTTTGGTTCCACAATTGGTCGTCCCAGGGTTGTTTGTTCCTCTCCCAACCCCGCTTTTATGCTTTGGCTACCAATAAATTGATGACTGTTCATGAAGCCTGGGATCGTGACGCAAATTTTTGGAATTTTTTTCCTCGAAGGCCTTTGCTTGATAGGGAAGCTCGTCGCTGGCAATCCATTTCCTCCAGATGGAGCACCCCCATCCAGTCTATCATTCGGGATCGTGTTTCTTAGAATAGTGATGCCAAAGGTATTTTTTCGATCAAATCCATGAAAAACATTATAGCCGAAACTCGGCAAACCACTCGATTTGTTGCTGATGGAAGACTTTGGGCAACTTTGCTTCCTAGAAAATGTAAGGTTTTTCTTTGGTGTTTGCTTCATAGAGGTTTAAATACTGCTGAACGGGTCCAACACAAATATACCTCTATGTGCCTAAGCCCAAATTGGTGTGTCCTTTACCGAAAAAGCACAGAGACCATTGACCATCTCTTCATACATTGCTCCTATGCAGATAGTCTTTGGCAATTTCTTGGGCACAATTCTAGTATTAATATTCAGCAAGCTGACAGAATTGAAGATTTCATCACAGGTGTGTTAGATTTTTAAATTTAATATTATCATTAATGTGGCCCATATACATTTATTTCTATCTTAATATTTTAGGCCCACTACATTAATGGGCCAGTTAATTAAAAGGTAATTTCCCAATTTAAAACTCTGATGGAAGGTGTATATATAAAGATTAAAACCCTAGGGATTGGTCCTCTCTCTGCCTAATAAAGTAGAAGTTTCTCTCCATCAAGAAACCTAATCAAGTTCTAAAGGAAGGCCAAGAGAGAGATACACAATCCTCCTTTACAAGATCCATATCATGGATCAATGTATGTTACTCTAACTCATGTTATTGTGAAAACCATCTAGTTCAAAGATCTTGGCTTTTATTGAATTATACAATGTTAGGGTTTTTTATTGTATAATCATGTAATCTAAGACTTACATGTGGTATCAGAGCAAGGTTGAGAACATGAGATTTTCCATTGATGTTTTAATGTCTGAATTTATGTTTCCGCTGCAAATAACTATGTTTTCCTTTTCCTTAATGAAACAAGTAATCAAATTTTTGAGGATCAAGAATTCATTGTTATTGCATTCAAGAATTGAGTTTCTTGATTGATTTAGATTAACATTCAAGTTTTAATGTATCTTCTGAGCTAAATCCAATTAGAATTCAATTTTATTCATGAGTTTTTGTATTTAAGAATTCTTGAGAATTTTAGTATGACTTGTTAATTAAAAAAGAGTGTTATTGAATTCTGGTCATTGAGAATTGAGAATTCTTGAGAAATTTTTTCTATCAATTGCATTATTGATTATTGAGTTTCTGGAAATCAAGTATTAATTCTTATTGATTGTAATTTTCATATTCGTTCTTGATTGTGTTGGAATTGGACTTCTGGAATGTTGGAATTGGGCTTCTGGAATTCATTATTAAATTCTTATTGGAATTATAATATTACATTCCAATTTGGAATTCCTTGATCAAATTTCAAGTTTTAAATTCCAATTTAAATTTCAATATTAAATTCTTATTGGAATAATAAAATCAATTATGCATTCCAATCCTCTCACATTTACCAAGCATTCAATTGGATTATGATTGTTGTTTTTGTTCCTAATTGAATTTGGTATGATTTCCTGCATTCAAGAATTGGCTTGGTTTAAATCTAACGGTATTAAATTTTCAAATTATGTTATGTGAATTACTTATCGTTATTTTATTATGATATCTATGTTATGAATAAATTTGTTAGCCACAAAAGTTTCCGAATTAGTAAGTTTTATAGATATCTCATTAAGGTTATTTCAATACACAATTTGGAATGCATGAAGTTTTCCTAAATTTTCTTTTGCTAAAACTATTTGTAATATTAATGTTTTGCAAATTATGTGATGAAAATTACTTATCGTTATCATGATATCTATGTAATGTATAATTTGTTAGTCACCAAAGTGGCCGAATTAGTAAGTTTTGTAGATATCAAATTAAAGTTAATTCAATTACTCATGTTTATGTGATGCTAATGAATGATATGATATTATAAAATACTAATGATTTCATCATGAGTATATTGATATTCATTATTATAAAACATTTTGAATCACCCAAAGGTTGATTAGTAGTTTTATAATTTTGAACCTTATCGTGGTTAATTGAGATGCTTGGTTAGGTATTTTTAGTATATCCAAAGATAACTAATGTATCTAATTTGAGCATTTTAATTACCAATTATGCGAACTTAAATCTAGCATCAATTATATTTGAATATCGTATATTGGTGCATCTCCCAAAGGAGAACTTCAATGTATGAATAATGTTTATTTAATATTTTATGAATCTCCATTCACAAGCCACATCTATTATTAAGTTTAATGGACTCAATTTCTCTGATTGGTGCGAACAAATTCGATTCCATCTTGGTGTTTTGGATCTTGATTTGGCACTCTTAAATGAGAAACCTGCAGCACTCACTAATGCTAGCAGTGCTGAGGAAAGATCTTTCTATAAAGCTTGGGAAAGATCAAATAGATTGAGCTTAATGTTTATGCGAATGACTTTGGCAAGCAATATCAAGTCCACAATTACGAAAACTGAAAATGCTAAGGAATTTATGAAATTTGTAGAAAATTGTTCCCAGTCTGAGTCGGCTGATAAGTCACTTGCTGGAACACTGATGAGTACCTTAACCAACATTAAGTTTGATGGGTCTCGTACTAAACATGAGCATATTCTTGAAATGACAAACTTAGCAGCAAGGTTAAAGACCATGGGAATGGAAGTTAATGATAATTTTTTGGTAACATTCATCCTTAATTCCTTACCTCCAGAGTATGGTCCATTCCATATGAACTATAATACTCTGAAAGATAAATGGAATGTGCATGAATTGCAAAGTATGCTCATTCAGGAGGAAGCAAGGCTTAAGAAACCAAAAATTCACTCTGCTAATCTCATGGGTCATAAAGGAGTTGGAAAGAACCCAGGAAAGAAGTATAGAAAGGGCAATAACAGACACCTAAAGATAAATCAGCCATCTGTCCAAATCCACAAGAAGGAACAAATTAAGGATAAGTGTCGTTTCTGTAACAAGCCAGGACACTATCAGAAAGATTGCCTGAAACGTAAGGCATGGTTCGAAAGTAAAGGTATGCATAATATCTTAGCATGTTTCGAATCAAATTTAACTGAAGTTCCTTATAATACTTGGTGGATTGATTCTGGTTGTACCGTTCATGTTTCAAATACGATGCAGGGATTCCTTACGACCCGAACCACATGCCCAAATGAGAAATTCATCTTGATGGGAAGCCGAGTCAAAGTTCAAGTTGAAGTTGTAGGAACTTATAGTTTAGTTTTAGACACTGGACATCATTTAGACCTTTTTAATACCTTTTATGTTCCTTCTGTATCTCGTAATTTGATTTTCTTATCTCGTAATTTGATTTTCTTATCTAAACTTGATACTTCTGGTTATTATTTTAAATTTGGGAATGGGTGTTTCAGTTTATTGAAATAGAACATTCGTATGGGTTATGGTACCCTTTGTGATGGTTTATACAAATTAAAGCCTTGATAATATTTTTGCTGAAACTCTTTTAACCCTGCATCATAATGTTGGTACTAAACGTGGTTTATCTAATGGATTATCAGCCTACTTGTGGCATAAACGTTTGGGTCACATATCCAAAGAAAGAATTGAAAGATTGGTAAAGAATGAAATCCTTCCAAACTTGGATTTTATTGATCTTGGAACTTGTGTGGATTGTATTAAGGGAAAACAGACAAAACACACAATTAAGAAAACAACCACAAGAAGTTTACAGCTCCTTGAAATTATACACACTGATATCTGTGGGCTCTTTGATGTTCCATCTTTTGGTGGAGAAAAGTATTTCATTACCTTTATTGATGATTTTTCACAATGGATATATCTATTTGTTGCATGAAAAATCTCAATCGATAGATGCCCTAAGGATACTTATCAATGAAGTTGAAAGACAATTGGATAGAAAAGTGAAAATTGTAAGGTCTGATAGAGGTGGTGAATATTATGGAAAGTATGATGAGAATGGACAGTGCCCTGGTCCATTTGCTAAATTCCTAGAAAATCATGGCATATGTGCTCAATACACAATGCCAGGAACACCGCAACAAAATGGTGTTGCAGAAAGACGTAATCGTACTTTAATGAGTATGGTTAGGAGCATGTTAATTAATTCATCTTTACCAATATCGTTGTGGATGTATGCTTTAAGAACTGCCCAATATTTGTTAAACAGGGTTCCTAGTAAGTCAGTTTTAAAGACACCTTTTGAACTGTGGACAGGAAGGAAACCCAGTTTAAGGCACCTACATGTTTGGGGTTGCCAAGCAGAAGTAAGAATTTATAATCTACACGAAAAGAAACTGGACTCAAGAACAACCAGTGGTTTCTTCATTGGTTATCCAGAAAAATCTAAAGGGTATAGATTTTATTGTCCTAGCCACAGTACGAGAATAGTTGAAACTGGAAATGCTAGGTTCATTGAGAATGGTGAAGTTAGTGGGAGTTTGGAACCACGTAAAGTGGAAATTCAAGAAGCTAAGGTACAAATTTCTTCATCTATGACTTATTCTCAAGTTGTTGTTCCTATAATTGTTGACTCTATTAATAATTCACAGGAACAACAAATTGATGATCAAACACTACATAATGATATTGTAATTAATGAATCTACAATAGAGGAACCAATAGAAATAGAATTAAGAAGATCTGTAAGGCAAAGAAGATCTGTTATTTCTGATGATTATGTGGTTTATTTGCATGAGTCAGAATGTGACTTAGGCATTGATAATGATCCAGTTTCGTTTTCACAAGCCATTGAAAGTGACAGTTCTGTTAAATGGTTAGATTCCATGAAAGAAGAGTTAAAATCAATGGACCACAATGGGGTTTGGGACCTTGTAGAATTGCCTAAAGGAAGCAAAAGAGTCGGATGTAAATGAGTTTTTAAAACTAAACGTGACTCAAATGGAAATATTGAACTACATAAGGCTAGCTCGTTGCCAAAGGTTTTACTCAAAAAGATGGTATTGACTATAAAGAAACTTTTTCTCCTGTCTCTAAAAAGGATTCCTTAAGAATTATTATGGCATTATTAGCTCATTATGACTTAGAGTTTCATTAAATGGATGTGAAAGCTGCCTTTCTAAATGGGAATTTAGATGAAGAAGTGTTCATGGATCAACCAGAAGGTTTTGTTGTTGAAGGAAAGGAGCATATGATGTGTAAGCTAAATAGGTCAATATACGAACTTACACAAGCTTTCCGACAATGATATCTTAAGTTTAATGATATCATTATATCTTTGGATTTAAAGAAACGTCGTTGATCGATGTTTATATCTAAAGATCAGTGGGAGTAAGTTTATATTTCTCGTTATGTATGTTGATAACAGTTTATATTTCTTGTTATGTATGTTGATAACATCTTACTGGCTACTAATGACTTTAGTTTATTATGTCAAACTAAAGAATTTCTCTCCAAGAACTTTAAAATGAAAGATATGAGTGAGGCATTATCCTATGTGATTGGAATAGAAATATTCCGTAATCAAGCACATGAATTGTTAGGATTGTCTCAGAAAGCATATATGAATAAAGTTCTAAAGAGATTTAAGATGGATAAATGCTCTCCAAGTGTTGTTCTATTATGAAAGCAAATTTGTAGCATGTTTCAAGGCTACAACTCATGGTTTATGGCTGCAGAACTTTATTTCAGGGCTTGGAATTGTCGACAGTATTGCCAAGCCGCTGAAAATTTATTGTGATAATTTTGCAGCAGTTTTCTTCTAAAAAAATGACAAATATTCGTAAGGTGCTAAACATATGGAATTGAAATATTTTGCCGTTAAAGAAGAAGTTCAGAAACAAAGGGTGTCAATCGAACACATTAGCACTAACCTTATGATTGCAGATCCACTGACGAAAGGATTGCCACCTAAGACATTCAAGGAACATGTCGAACGTATGGACATTAGTGGATACCATTATTGATATTACGATTATGTTATTTGACACCTTGAGCTCATTTATTTATTGTTTCTAATTTTATTTTGTCACTCCCGTTTCTTATGATTGGTATATACATAAATGAATTACGTAAATTAAACAGGACCTTGTCTTTGATAAAGACAATTATTGTTGGACCATTATTGAATACCTTTATTATAGATCATGTTAAGTGAAGAACTAATGTTGTGATACATGGAAGGGATTATGTCGATGTAATGATATATGACCGCCATGATCCTTATCAGTTTCTTGACTTGATATTGATATCATGATGTGAAGATGAAATTTATCTCTATGCGCATTATGTTTATTAATGTATATATATCAAATAATGTCAAATGGGCCAAGTGGGAGAATGTTAGATTTTTAAATTTAATATTATCATTAATGTGGCCCATATACATTTATTTCTATCTTAATATTTTAGGCCCACTACATTAATGGGCCAGTTAATTAAAAGGTAATTTCCCAATTTAAAACCCTGATGGAAGGTGTATATATAAAGATTAAAACCTTAGGGATTGGTCCTCTCTCTGCCTAATAAAGTAGAAGTTTCTCTCCATCAAGAAACCTAATCAAGTTCTAAAGGAAGGCCAAGAGAGAGATACACAATCCTCCTTTACAAGATCAATATCATGGATCAAGGTATGTTACTCTAACTCATGTTATTGTGAAAATCATCTAGTTCAAAGATATTGGCTTTTATTGAATTATACAATGTTAGGGTTTTTTATTGTATAATCATGTAATCTAAAACTTACAAGGTGGTCTTCTTCCCCATTTAGACACTGCTCGTAAGATCCTTTGGTTAAACATTTTTGGCGCTATTCTTTGGCATTTATGGCTTCAGCGCAACGATAGAATTTTTAATGAATCCTCTAAAGATCCTATGATCCTATGGGAAGACATTATATCTCATGCTGCATCTTGGAGTTCAAAATCCACTCTTTTTTGTAATTATGATACTTCCACTATAGCTCTAAACTGGAGAGCTTTCTTATAGTCACCCTCTTATATGTTACTCACATACCTTAAATGAAGTATCCATTTTTCCAAATTCTCCCACCCCATATGTCGTTAAAACTCAAAAAAAAAAAAAAAAAAAACAAAAACAAACAAACATTGACCTTTAATTAGTTGACATTTTCTTTCGTATATTTTGTAGATTAAGAAGTACACACACACATATATATATATTCAACAAATTAACGAAAGGGATTGATGAATAGTTAGTCAACTTATTGCAGAATTATATATTTGTAATATATAACAACATTCTAACTGCTCTTTGATTTTTCTAAACAATACTTGCAAATTATAGCCCTTGGTCAATATGTAAGGGTATGAAATGCTTTTAGTCAACAATTCGAACTCACCTATTGTTGATCTGGAAAAAAAAATATTATTATAAGCACTCCTAGTCATACTGTAAATTTTTTATACAATAACATTTAGAGAGATATTTATAATTTAAAAAATGGCTACTTTAATTACTCGGTCAAAATTTCCAAGAAAATTTGCCAAAATAAAAGTAGTCCTAGCTAAAGTTTTCAACAAATTAAATAAAGTTGAAATTAGAAATTTCAACATAGTTTTAGTATGGTCCTTATGGTTCTAAATGTTTTAATTTAGTCTCTCTAGTTTTTGTTCAATTTAAGGCTTAATTTAGGATTGTTGTGTCTTTTAAAATAATTATTGACAATTGGACTTTTAAAAAAAATCAACTATAACATGAAGTAAATTAGTTTTTGGTAAATTTTAATTTTAAACTTGAAAAAGCATATTATAAGGTTTGGTAAAATAATAAAAAAGTGTTGTGATTTAACCATAGTGATCAAAGTAAACATTATTTCAATTATTTTTACATTTTTACATTGATATTTAATATCTGTTTTATTATAAATTAATTGTTTAAAAATATATCTGATTTAAATTGTAAATTATTTTGTTAAATCTAAATTATTTGATAAAAGTTTAGAAAAAACAACCATTATAAAAAAAATGAATCAATATTGATATAGGATAAAATAGATGTGACAAAAAAAAGATAATAGAAGGATAGGATTGGATATGGCAGATTTTTAGTAATTGCACAAAGCAAAAAGGGGTGCTATTGAAGCTTGACATTGAGAAGGTTTTTGATAAGCTTAATTGGAGTTTTCTTCTCTCTATCCTTAAGCTCAAAGGATTTAGTGATAAGTGGATTAATTGGATTGTGGCTTGCATCTCCTCTATTAGCTTCTCCATTATCTTCAATGGCAAGCCTAGGGAAAAAATCAAGGCTACGAGAGGTGTTTGCCAAGGAGACCCTTTATCCCTCTCTTATTTGTTATTGCCATGGATTGGTTATCCCCCTTACTTGACAAGGCTCAGAAGAAAGATTTAATTAAAGGATTCTCCATTATTATGACTTCCAACATTCACACCTCTCATTTGCTCTTTGCATACGATATTCTTCTTTTTTCTACCAGTGTCACACCCCGCCCTAGATTACTCTACTGAACCTAGGATGACTTGTGATGACAATAGACCCCAAGTGAACAATAGAATCTATATTGTCAAGTCACTCTCTTGTCTCATAACCTAACTTAATTGATAGACACTACGAATACAACGCAACAAAAAATACACTTTTTACATACCTTAGATGATATTCAATGACTCGATGAGATTGGTGGCAGATTCTGATCGGTTAACTCTAGTTAAAACTCAAGAGCAATCTGGTGAAAAAAATAAGGATAAAAGAATGAGTTAAAAAGCCCAGTGAGTGGTGATTCCATAAGAAAATAATTTTTCAGGAAAAATTATTCTCTTATTAAACAGAAGTTCATAACTCTGTGAAATAATATAAATCACGAACAATTTAGAAACTCTCATGATCATTTTAACACATTAAAATCTGTAAATAAAAAAACTCTTGAAAACAAGAATAACACAACAAAGATTACAGTTCTTAAAACAATAACTCTTGAAACATAAGCATAGGTTAGTAAAAACATAGATAGGAAAATCCGCAATTACAGCTCTGGAAAGCATAAGCATAGCCAGTAAAATTCATCGTCAAATATGTACCTAAATCTCTATCATATTGACGTAGAATAATCTCAATACACACAGCGGAGCAATCTCTGTCATACTATGTATCGAGTAATCTCCAGATACATAATAGAGCATATCTCTGTTATACTATGTATCGAATAATCTCAATTACATAGTAGAGACAATCTTTGTCATACGTGCACGCAGAGCAAACTCTAACATGTGTAATGCCTTTGGACCAAGATTTGGAATCCAGATTCGGCACTTAATGGCCCCATGCATTCTCCAGCATCTCCTGCAGCCTGAGCACGCTAGCATATTAAATGCATTCTCATAGCATTTGGGTAATCACCATGGGTACAAAGTTCTTGTGGTTTGAAAACCACTTTTAACATAAAACTCTTAAAATCACAAATCATTTTAAATCATAAAAACTCTTCTCAAACTCTTTCTGAAAATCACGCTCTTTCTTTAAAACATCATTTCATAAATTTGAGAAATTTCTCAAATAATATTTAACATTTAAAAATTCTTAAATGATCATCAAATCTCTCATAGAACATTTCCAAAATCACTCTTTCTCTAAAATCACATTTTATTAACCTCATTTCTCAATAAAATTTAAACTCTTCCAACTTCTCAAATAATCATTAAATATTTCGAATATCTCTTAAAACGATAATTCAGGCTAAAATCACAAAATTATTGAAAATTTATAATAATTTATCTCCAACATCTCTAAAACCATAACTTCAATAAAAATGATAAAATATTGAAAATTCTCGACAATTCTCTATAAATCTCATAATAATTTCTCTAAAATCATATATAATTAAGGAATTCTTGAAAATTCCATAATAAAAATTAAATTATGAAAATATTTCATAAATAAACCACTCACATAACTATTGTTGTTGGCACCTCAGATCGTATACTATTCCAATATGTTAAACCTGAAATTCGAATGATCATACCACGAATTACAAACTATTTTTAAATGAGATTACATAAATTTCACTTTAATCCATTAAACTAATTTTCATTTTCTTTCTTTTAATCCAAACTCCAAAGTACACATCCTCTCTCATCCAATCAAGGCCAAGGCCTATACAATTATTTTCTTTAATTGAAGACAATATTTTATCTCCCCCAAAGTACCATTCCCACGTGAATGCTCTCCAAAATAAGTTTTTCTTCTCTCTCCACATTTAAGTCTCTTAATTACTCCTCCTCTTTATTTAATTCATTTGTTTTTATCCTTCAATCCACTCACTTCATCTCCTTTTTTCCATCTATAATACTCTTCTGGTTTATTTCAATTCACCAAGATCTTCATGTCATTCCATAAACTCCTTTTTCTTCTCTTTCCTTTTAACCTCACTATCCATTTATCTCCTCTCATTTCCATTTTTTCCCCCTTCTCTTCCTTTCTTTTTGCATTCTGTTTTATTTCCAGTTGAAAACCCACTTGATAGATAATTGTTATTCTTTCTTTGTTTTTCAATTTATCCAACCACTTTCTTCCTTCAATGTTTATTCAACCTATTTTCTATAACCATCTATTAGGCCTTTCAAATATCCACCATCCAAAACCTTATCTTTTGCTCATCTAGTTTTATTAACTAAAGATCAAGAAAGAAAATCCATACAGAGATTGTAATTAAAAAAAATCAACATAAAAACCCACGATCATTTCTAATCTTCTAGGTTGTTTATACTAATCATTCCGCAGAAGAAAGAGCTTACCCATGCTTAAATTCTAATCCTCAAACCTCTCATCTTGATTTTAGCTCCAATCCACATTTGTAGTCACGATAGATGGCGTCCCACCTTGCCTTGCTCGCCCTTCTCTCTTTTGCTCTCCCTCTCTATCTCTTTCTCTTTAACCCTCTTTGTATTTGCTCATCTCTTTCTCTTCGTTTTTTCCAGAACCTTCCATCTTTTATCTTTTTTATTTTTATTATTTCTTTTGGTGTGGCTTCTCACAAAAGCCACCCAAATTCTTTTTTTAAAGAAAACAAACCTTGTCACTTGCCTAATTTAAATATCACCACTACAAAATATACGTGTCCAACAATCCCTTTATTGCTTTTTTTAATACTATTATTTTATTTAAACAACTTCTAAAATAGGTCTTTATAACCAGTGACCCCAACAAGCTTAAGAACCTCCTCCGTATTATCTGCTCCTTTGAGAATGCATCAGGCGTCAACATTAATCTTTGTAAACCTTCAGTTTCTAGGATCAATCAATCTAATGAGGATCTTTCTTTTGTTGCATCTTTATGGGGTTGCTCGGTTGTACATTTTCCTATTAGCTATTTGGGTATGCCGCTTGGTGGTAAACCGTCTAGTTCCGTCTTTTGGGAACAGGTGGTGTAACGACCTGAATTCCTATGACTCTCTAAAGCGGAAGCACGACCTAGTTACCTCGCTCATGCCCGAAATTTCGGCAGCATGACGACATAACTAGAAGAAAACCAAATTTTTCAAAGACCTGAAAAAGACATGAACACTTCTATAATTCAGAATATAGACTCAGCACCCACCAAACTACGATATATAGTGCTGAGCTCAATCATCAGACAACCAAACCTAAGAACTTCTAACCAAGCACACGAAACTAAAGAATATTTAGGATTTACAAACCAAACACCCATCAAGGAACAAGGTAATAAAACTAAAAACTAAAATAGGGAAAAGACATTTGGTGGAGTCTCCATAATCTCGTCAAGTCGTCGCCTGCGTCATCCACCCCGTGAATGTGCACAATCTGCAAAACAAACAAAATAGCAAGGATGAGTATAAACATACTCAGTAAGTAGCCCACTTAAGGGTCCAATGTTTAAAGAAACCATACCAAGCTCTTACTCACACTTGTGCTTAGATTCCAAATACTTCCTTCAATTATTTTAAAAGTCCATTTAACCTTTCACAACATTCACTACTACCTGACCCTAACTGCGTGTCATACCTGCGAGTCCTGTAACCTAGAACCCAAACCTGTGAAGGTTTATAACCCTCACACCCATCTCAAAAGATAAATCACCCCTAGGCTAGCACTCAGGCGCTAGGGAATGCATTCCCTACGCTCAACATAATGGGGAATCACCCCTAAGCTAGCACACAGGCGCTAGGGAACGCATTCCCTACGCTCAACATACTGGGGAATCATCTCTCAGCTAGCACACGGCAATAGGAAATGCATCCCTATGCTCAACATAAATCTCTGGGGTCCTCGCCCCTACGCTAGCACACAAGACAATAAGGATCGTAACCCTTATGCTCGTCACAAATCTCTGGGGTCCTCGCCCCTATGCTAGCACACACGGCAATAAGGAACGTATCCCTTATGCTCGTCACAAATCTCTGTGGTCCTCGCCCCTATGCTAGCACATACGGCAATAAGGAACGCATCCCTTATGCTCATCACATAAAGTTCTAGGCTTACAAGCTCGCACGAAACGACAGAAATAGGGTAGGTAGCACAAATCTAATGGGCCTTTGCATTTTCCCAACGCTTTCAAGACCTCTCGGGTCATCCACCATACCAAAATCATTCATCAAGCCCGAATCATAACCACAAACTGGCCGGAGGTTCGCAAGCACATACAACGGAAAATCACCTCCTAATTCGCACAAGCAAAGATGAAAAGTAACCCTCGTGCCCATCTTATCTCACTACATCTATTCCTCATATGGGAAAAGAGTTAGTGATGTCAAGCAACTATCTCTCCCTCAGTCACAACACACTTGGAACGCCAAGAGCTCCAAGCCATTCAACAAGTCACCAACCTTTCCCACAAGTCCAACTCATAACTCTCAAGTATAACCGAACCATGAGCACAACAATAAACACACGAAGGTAGACATGGTTCAGGTACAAACTTGAAACAACCATTCACCGACTAAACCTCTTGCTTATTCAAGCAAACATGTTGCTAAGGCATTCAGATAGTCGTGCCCCAATCACACTTGAGCCAAAGCCTTACGGTTAGGTCCATCTACCAACAAGAATTCTCAACTGCCCCTCAACTAGTAACCAAAATCACTAATCGTGACTTTTCCCCTAACCAACCTTCATGCATCTCGAACAAAGACTCGTGTATAAGCTTATCAACCATCTTAAACAAGACCTCCACTTATCCATAGCTTCTACGCACGCTAGTGATATATTTTCCTAAGCCACTCCTTTCAAATCTAACCCACAAGTTATGCTAGGAGCATGGATAATTACTCGAAACATGTTATACTTTTAGACGTTTCTAACTTGCTAACCAATCAGCTCAGACAATCCAACACATATGATCATTCAGTTTAAAACAACCATCCATACATTTATGCTTACGAGGAAAGCTATAATCAAATTCATTCATTTGCTTATATTCTTGAAAACAGCTTAAATGAGAATAGCAACAATTCAAGCAACCTTAAGCCCAACTCGATAATTCTCATATTAATTTAACCAACCACGACATCTTTCACATACTCAAATTTAGGCAAGCATGATTGTTCACAATTTTCCACAAACGTGCTCAAACCCATCCAAATTTAACTTTGGGGAAGTTCTTAAAGTATTGCATAAGCTAACATAATAAAGTCGTAACTTTAAGCCCCAAATTTTCATTATAACCACAACTTATGCCGCTTAGCTCAAAACTACCTTCAAGCGTATCCATTAACCATTACATGCTTCCTAAACACGGTTTCCAAACATATTTTCACAATTCACAAATTATCAAACATAAATCCAAAACATTTAGGAACTTAAAGGGGCTTAGAATCCAAATAACTACTTACATAAATAACTTCAAGATTCAAGGTGGCCTAAACTCGAATGCTCAATCTTGAATCGCCAACAAAGTCCTACACATTATGGTTAAATTTTAAAATATCACAACAGCCCCTAAACTCCAAGAAAAAGGTTCTAAAATATGATCAACTAGAACGCCCAATTCACGCTTAACCTTAATTGAGTTGGAAAATTAGATACCCACATAAAAATTACCTCAAAACAGTGCTGGACAGCAGTACGAAGGATTCAATTTCGTCCTAATCGGCCTTCAATCGAATTACACAATCTATAATAAATCCAAAATACTATGGGTTAGTTCCAAATCACTAATTTAGCTCTTTAATTCAATCTTACAACCCATAAATCACTTCGAATCGTCGTTAAAACGCTTACCCATTATGAATCGGAACCAAACGAAGCTATATAACCGCCTGGTTTGCTGGAAGTTAGCTCCAAGACAGCCCATCCTTGCTGTCTATACTGTACATAACCGAGAGGGGAAGAGAGAGACAGCAGCCAACACCTACTGCTGGAGTTCGCGAACGGCGGCGACTGGAACTTGCCGGAGATGTGCTGCTCGCGGTGGCTGCCGGAAAATGAATAAGAAGAAGTCGAAGACAGTAGGGAATGGATGTTCGGCGAAGACCTGTAGCGCACAGCTCCGGAGGCCAATGACGCGAGGACGAAGCTGCAGCGACGAGTTTTGGGCGTTCCGGCGGCAAGCTCTGTTCGACGGAGTTGGGCGTGAATCCAATGGTGACGAGCTGCTCGGCGGACGCGAGCTACACCGGCGATTCGAAGATGGCGTGCGGCGGCAGAACTTTACGAGGAAGAAGAAGAAATCGGACGCGAGAGAGAGAGAGAGAGTGTGTGTGTGTGTGTGTTTCGGGAGAGAGATTCGGGAAGGAGAGGGGAAAGGTGAGGAGGAAGAAGAAGTTGGAGAAGAAGATAAGGATGAAGAAAAAAAATATTTGTTTATTTTATTTTATTTTTTCCAAAAATGCCCCCAACTAACTTATTCATTTCCAAATATGCCCCTTTTCTCATTCCAAATTTCAAATTAACCTAAAAATTTAAATTACCTAATGAAAATCGTTCCAACTTAATTTCCATAATTTGAAATTAATGCCCGTAAATAAGCCGGGCGTTACAGGTGGTGGAGAAGATTCATAAGAAATTTGAAAAATGGCAATTCTCTTACTTGTCCAAAGGTGGTAGGCTCACTTTGGTTCAATCGGTTCTCAGTAATCTTCCTACATACATGCCATCAGTTTTTAAGGCCCCTAGCTCGATTTATAAATCTATTGAAAAGCTTATGTGGAACTTTCTTTGAGAGGGCATTGGCAATGAGCTAGGTGGTTCTCACTTGGTGCAGTAGGATACTGTCACTTTACCTAAAGATAAGGGAGGGCTCGGTATTGGCAGATTAAAAGACACCAATGCTGCATTGCTTTGTAAATGGCTATGGCGCTATTTTTCAGAGGAAAATAGCCTTTGGAAACAGATTATAAAAGATATTTAAAGAGAGATCCGGGCGGTTTTCTTGATCTTTGCAAACACAGTAGTGTTAGATCGCCTTTGCACAACATTGTTCAGCACAAGGATTTTTTCTTGAGTAATATTCGATGGGACGTTCGAAGAGGTGGCAATGTTCTGTTTTGGTACCATAACTGGTCTAGTGGCGATTATCTTCAAAGCTCCTTCCCTTGTTTATTTGCTTTGTCTTCCAATAAGCTTTTTACCGTTCGCGATGCTTGGAATAGTAATGTGGGTTCATGGAACTTCTTACCGAGGAGGCCCCTGTTACAAAGGGAAGAGGAGCTTTGGTCTATTATTCAAGCTGATTCGCCTCCTCCCCTTTTTCATGATAGAAAAGACTTGCTTGTTTGGATGGGTGGAAACAATGGCTCCTTTTCGGTTGGTTCTGCTAAAATTCTCCTTAGGGATTAGGGATCTCCAACACACCCCTCTTCACGCAACCATCCACATTTGGAGGCTAGTAATATCGAAAAAATGCAAGTTTTTCATGTGGACCTTGATGCACAGAGGCTTAAACACTGCGGAGATTCATCAGAGATGCCTCTCCAACTTTAGCTTGAGACCCAGTTGCTGTGTTTTATGTCTTCGCAATGAGCAAACCATTGGCCACTTGATCCTTCACTGCTCTTATGCGAAATTATTGTGGTCTTATCTTTGCACTGGTTCGAAGACCTCCCTACCCTCTCACGATGGCATTGAGTTTTTCATCAATGAAGTTATTTCCAACAATCTGTCTTCGGCCAAACAGATTCTTTTCACTAATATGATGGGTGCCATTC
This sequence comes from Trichosanthes truncata, assembly GCA_033996785.1. Classification (NCBI taxonomy): domain Eukaryota; kingdom Viridiplantae; phylum Streptophyta; class Magnoliopsida; order Cucurbitales; family Cucurbitaceae; genus Trichosanthes; species Trichosanthes truncata. The sequence goes on along the minus strand of JAWPNB010000004.1, from coordinate 34,612,905 downwards.
TGTGGTGTATTTGGCTGCAAAGGAATGAACAGATTTTTCAGGACAAAATCAAGTCTGTTGATAGTCTTTGGGAAGATATTTTGAGTTTAGCTGCCTCTTGGAGCACAAAGACTACTTATTTTAGAGAATATGATACTTCCTCTATTGCTCTAAATTGGAAAGCTTTCTTTTGATCCTCTCCTTCTATTGTATGTTTCTCACATACTTTATCTCAATGAAGTATCTTTTCAAAAAAAAAAAAAAAAAGGAAAGTTGATAGATATGTGTGATTTTGCGCACTAGAGGAAATTGAAAAGTGATTTTAGATAACTTAATGAATAATCAGTTTTAAAAAAGAAAATTAAACGTTAAGATCCTCTCATAATTGCATTTGACCCTTGCAAAAGAAATCCCAAACGTATCCTAAATTTGGTCCCAATGATTTTAATTAGTTTCAATTTGTTTTTATGGTTGAGTTAAACATCACAAATTATGCACCAAACTGAGCAAAACTCAACTAGCATAAAGCATATGCCCTTGACCAAGAAGTCAAAGGTTCGAATCCCCTTACCCTCCACTTGTTGAACTAAAAAAAAACATCACAAATTATCCTTAAATGGTCTTTTAGCCAATCGAGAATCCCATCTATTTCATTCAATTTTTTACTCAACCCTACAGCTTAATATAGTCAACAAATATTAGTAGTCAAATACAAAGCATTGGTTCTCATTGCCACACATAAAAAAAATGTGTCGATATGGTAATAATAAGGACAATTTGTGAGATATGATTACTCAGGACCAAATTGTGAAACTTCTCAAACTATAAACACCAAATTAAAACTAAGCCTAAACCATAGAGATTAAATTAAAAAAAATTAAACCACATGAACACTAAATTAAAATCATTGTCCAAACCATATGAATCAATTTTGTAATTTAATATTAAATGAATTATAGTTTAGATTAATTGGCAATGGACTGTAGCACTTGTTGAAATAGAAAATGATAATCAAGAGAAAGTTGTTTCAGTATTAGTTCTTAACTAACAAATAATTTGACAAGGAAGCACATTAAAATAAACTACTTTCAACTTGATAGCTGGTTAATTTATACATCCTCAACTAAAAAGTTAGTGGTTTATTGTCAACTCAACAAAAGAAAAAAAAAAACTATATCAACTACTAATGTGAGAAGGTAATAAAAAAGAGTTATTAATCTTTGAGTTATTAATCTTTGGATTATCTTTTTCTAAAAATATTTTATAATAATATGTTTCACCAAATATTATTCTCAAAATCATTCTAAAACCCAGTCCATTTCAATAATTCTCAGAGGAGCAAATTAATAAATATACATATATATTTGTAGATTTCGTTTTTTTTTTTTTTTTTTTATAAATTTTCGTATTTTACCCTCATCTTACTCCTCTCATTTTATTTTTTAATTTTTTATCAACGTTTTTTTTTTCAAAATTTCAAACTCATGATTTTCTGCTTTGATACCATAAAAAAGAAAATAAAATAAATGAAAGAGGTCATTTTATAGTTGTAGATAATGGAAAAAAAAAAGTTAGAACTTTCAATTTGTATATAAAAAAATGGAAGACTTCATTTTATAGTTGTAGATAATGAAATAGTTTCATAATTTTTTACATTTCAAAGCTTTTCATATTTTATAATTAAATATAATTAAGATTTTCATATTTATAATTCTATTATTAAAGTTCTTCAAAAATAAAAATTCTAGTATCAAACTATATACATAGAGACAAAACCTTTTACCTTCTAGATAAAACAAAAAAAAAAAAAACAAAGAGAATTATTGAAAAAAAGAAATAAAAACTATGTTGGTCAACTAGAGAATCTTAACCAATCCTAAAATAATTATAAAAAAAAAAAAAACAGAAATGAGAGAGAAAATGCAATTTGAAAATTTTAAAAAAAAATGTTTAAAATGGGAGAAGAAATCATATATGCAATCTAAATATTTTTTTAAAAAAAGATTAACTAAGGTGGTTACATCAAATTGGGAGAGAGCCTCAATGTACCGGCCTTCCTCAATAATTTCTCATCAATCTGTCTATTTTTTTAATTCATGTTTTGTTCGTTTTATGTTATAGATATTTTCATTATTTTTTCTTCATTTCTATTTTCTACTTTTTGTTTGATCAGTTTTTCTATTGTTTTTTTTTTCTTTTGAGAAGAGTTTTTCTAGTTTTTTGTGGGCAACTACATTTTTTTTTTTTGAAACACTATATTTGCTAATATTGAACGTAAGAGAGTGAGTTTTTGTACCGAGCAGTAATTTATAATTAATTGACAAAGATAAAATAAAAGTTTATTAATGTTCTTAAAATACTAGAAACACGAAATAAAGAAATATAAGAAACCAAATCTTTTTATTTCTAAAATTCGTATACAATTTGAGAAACGTTAAGGCCCGACAAAGAAGAATGTTAAGAAATGGTCTCTCTTAGTATTCAATCTTAACTTGATCTTTGTTGCAGCACCTTAAGGCCAATATACCTGCAAAATAATTTGAAAATTCTTAGTTTACAGAAATAAAAAGATAATGAAATTATAATCTCAAGCACAACTGATACAGGAACTCTACTAAATTTTTTTTAATAAATTGCTATTGTCATTATTAGGCCTCATTTGACAACTATTTGGTTTTTAATTTTTAATTTTTGAAAATTAAGTTTTCAAACACTATTTCCACCTATGAGTTTTTTTGTAATTTTGTTATCTACATTTTACATGTTTTCAAAATCCAAACCAAGTATTGAAAACTAAAAAAAGTAATTTTTAAAAACTTGTTTTTATTTTTGAAATTTGGCTAAAATTCAAATGTTTCCTTAAAATGTTTCCTTGAGAAAGATGAAAACAATTGTAAAAAAATGATGAAAAATCAAGCACACAATTTTCAAAAACCAGATTACCAAACAGAGCCTACGTAACAAGTTTTCCAAACAATTTTGTTTAATATATTTTTTTTTTTTCTTTAAAAAATAATTCTCTTTCAAGAATAAAAAGATTTAAAGTCAATAACATTATTAACATATCAAAGAAGAAAATTATGTTAAATTATAAGTTTTGTCTTTAAACTTTTAAATTTATAATAGTTGATCTTTCGACTCTAAAAAATGTCCAATAGATTCCTTAAACTTTCAATTTTGTTTCTAAATAGACTCCTAAACTATAAAATGTTTGATAGGTCATTGATTTTTTAATTTTGTGCCTAATAATTTATTGACTGACATTTTATTCTTTTAACTCACCAACTTAATTAATAGACACAATTATAAAAGTTAGGACTAAACTTATAATTTAACCAAAACTCAACAAATTTATGTGGAAACAAAATCATATTATATACTCACCGGCCGAGCATCATGAGCGTGGCCATAGGATTGGTTCCAGGTGATTCAGAAAAAGTGGAGCCATCCACGACGCGCAGATTTTGAATTCCAATGACTTTGTAATTACCGTCGACTACTTTTCCTACCAAACATCCTCCATGGTAATGCCAATAAGTCGCCACGATTTTCTGACAGAACTCTCCAACGGAAGCATCATCCGACAAATTTTCCGGCACCGGAGACCCTAGAAATTGAAATCCTTTCTTACCCTCCAAATCCTGCGTCTTAATCTTTTCCATCGTTTGGGTTTTAAGCAAATCTCCCACTTTTCTTACTCCTCTAACACATCGTGCAAGATCATTAGGATGAGAATAATAATTGAATCGAACAATGGGATTCTTTTTCACATCAGTGGAAGAATTTAGCTGAAGTGACCCTACGGAATCCACGTTAGAGAATTTTCCGACGAACAGGGCTAAGGTCAAGTTGACCAAATTAGATTGAGGAGGAAGTAGACTAAACGACGGTGGAAGTGAAAATGGTAAAGAACTGGCGAAAGATTGCAAATAGATATTCTTCTCTAAAATTCCGACAACTTTTGCAGATGTTTGAACCAGTGGAAATGGAAGAACGATGCTGGCAGTAAAACGGGGATTGTCGGACATGAATTGACCGACATGTGGTTGGTCAAGGACGACAGGTAGTTTTAAGGATGAAAGATGAGTTTTTGGGCCAACCCCACTTAGAAGGAGAAGTTGAGGGCTCCCAATAGCTCCAGCACTTACTATAATCTCTCCTTTCTTTCGAATGAATGCCGTATGCAACTTTCCTTTTGAATCAGAATACAAAACCCCACTTGCAGATAAACCTACGAGAGTTCATATAGACATATACATGAAAAAGTCTGAAAGATTTAGTGATTCTTGCTTCTCATTTTTGTTTGTTAAAAAATACCTAAACATGTCTGAAAATAGAACCATGTGTGGAGACATGAAAATAAAAGTTTTGAGACATAGAGATAAATTTTTTAGAGCATAAATTTAGGAAGATAAAATAAAAAACCTTTAGAAAGAATATTAGTTAGATTTCTTAAAGAAACTAAAACAATATTAATTAGAAAAAGGGAACAAAAAGTTAGAGGGAAAGATGTGAATTATAGAGAAAGCGTTCGAGAAAATAAATAAATAAATAAGCGTCTAAAAAATTGAGAGTAAAAAATATGTTAGAGGAAGAAATATAAAGAAAAGTTGTTGTGTGAGAAATTTTAGACATAGAAAAGTCAAAGGTATAATTGTTAGAGAGAAAAATAGATGAGAGAGACAAAAAAAAGTGAGATAAATTTTAAAGTTAGATATTTAGAGAGAGAAAAGTTTTGAGAAGTAATAAATTTTTAGATAGAAAAAAGTGTGGGAAAAATATTAAATTTTTCAAGAGAGAAAATTGAGAAATACATGTTAGTAGAGAAAGAGAAATGAAGGTTTTTGAAGGGATAAAAATTTTAGAGAGGGACAAAAAAAAAAGTTTTTTAGAGAGAAATTTCTGGAGGAAAAAAATTTAGAGAGATAAAAGTTAGAGAGAGAGATATCCAACCAAAAAAAGAGTTTTTGAAAAACCAAAATCTATTTTTAAACCACTTTTTTTTGGTTTTTGAAATTTACTCATAATTCAAAACGGTTTTTAAAAAACTAATAACTGAATTGGTTATCAAGCCACCATGTCTTTAAAAACCAAAAATTTAAAAAAAAAAAAATTATCAAACAGTATCTAAATGAGACATATCAGCACTAACCAGAGAAGATGATTCTTTTAACAGTAGCTCGAATTGCAATTTTAAGGTTCCTAGGTTCAGCCTTGTTGAGAAGCTCTACAGCTCCATGTCTATTCCCCTTCCCATCAAAGGTCGAACCTCCAATTTTAGTCCCCACAAGGTGACTCAAATTAAATCCATTATCAGGGACAACCCCAGCTTCCAACAATGCACTTCTAAAAGCAGATTGCCAAGCACTCAAATTTGGCCGAGACACCACAGTCTCTTCAACCCATTGATAAGCCTTCTCCACTAATTCCATGTCCCACTCAACGCTTGCAGTTTCAAAGAACTCTCGATGGCCCCTCGAGTAGAATCCAGCATTGAGCATGCTACTACCACCAAGGACTCGTCCTCTTATGTTCTCTACACCATCCTCAGAGATGAACCGGTTGAAGGGATTTTTTCCATCATCTTCTGTAACAAAAACATTTAATAGACCTTGTTCACTCAATACAGAGGGATATTTGTTGGGTTCACTCCCTCTTTCGAGAAGAAGGACTGAGAATTTTGATGATAATGTCGTAGCTAATGGGCAGCCTGCGGTTCCTCCTCCAATCACTATGTAGTCATATTCTTCTTTCTTTGGTAAGTCATTGGCATCATGTACAAACTTCATGTAACTAACATCTGAAGAACAGTTTAGAACAATAAATAGAGAGAAAAGTTCAAAATAATAAAAACTAGAGAGAAGAAGAAGAGAGGGGGTTATACCTTGATTGGGGATTGTGTTCGAGGAGAGAACTCCTACATGGAACTGAGAGATAGAGATAAGGATTAGTAGGAGAAAGGTAGCCATAGAATGCTCCATGGATTTCCAAAGCTTTATGTGTGGAGAGACTTATTTGTTCCTTGGAGTTTGCAACCGTTGGTATTTATATAGAAACAAGTTTGAATGGAATCAAATACATATACAAGTAAGTAGTTAGTCAAATTTAATCATACATTTTTTTTATTAGCCTAGTCTTTTCTTGTGTGCTCTAACTATTTTTCATAAAAGGTATATTTATTTTGGCTAAATATTTCAAATTGTCTTCGTTTTTAGGTTTTTTTTTTCAATTTGGTTCTTAATCTTCTAAAATTATCAATTAAGTTCTTCTCATAAAAATTATGTTAAATTTTGTTAATAAAATATTTGATATGTCATTAAATTGTGGTGTTTTTAGAAAATTTGGACACGTAGACATGCCACTTGAAATAAAATACTTTTGTTGATGGGTGGGTTGGTTTTCATATGTCAATTAGTATTCGAAAGGTATGACAAAGTGTTTAAATATGTTAGCAAAACAATTATTTAATGGTACATCAAATTTTTGTTAACAAATTTTAACAATTTTTTTAATGAGAGGACCTAATTGGGATTTGTAACCCATTAAGGGTAAAATTGATAATTTTATAAGATTAAAGGACACAAATTAAGAATTTCCTACAAGATTAGGGACCATTTGACATATTTAGTATTTATTTTTTTAGCTTTAGTTTTTTTAAATAAATATAATGAGTACATATTACATATCTACATCATCCAAAATAAATTTCAACTCTTCTTCCGGACTTCGGTGATTTGTATATGAATTTATCATTCCTCTTTGGATTACCATGACTGTGATAATATATCTTTTGAATTAACTTCAAGGTCTTACTGTTTCAACAAAAAACAAAAAAAAAAAAGTCAAGGTCTTACAAAGAAATATAATGTGATCTCCTAAAAAACAAAAGGATACAACTAGGAGTAGAAGAAATAAGATATTTTGTGAGTAGAGAATAGAAAATGGTTAGGATGATTAGTGTTTAGATCTAAAACTATTGTTATATATATATATTGAGTAAACATTTATTCATTAGTATTATAATTTTTTTATAAAATTTGGTTGTTGATACATATCTACCTTAGCACATACGATGGGAAATGCAAAATTGAGAGGAATTCAAAAAGTCAAAATTGGTTCATAAAATACTATTAAATGAGAGAGCGACTTAAATATGAAGGGATAATAACAGATAAGCCATTAAGTACACGACATAAATATTAAGGGATATTGACAGATATGCCATTAAGTACACGACTTAAATATTAAGGGATATTGACAGATAAGCCATTAAGTACAACATCTTTATATTTTATACTTAAAAAAAAAAAAATCTTTATATATATATATTTTTTAAAAAACACATCTTTATTTTTTTTTTCTTATACTTCTTTTTGCGTTAATAAATATTGTAAAAGACCACCATATAAGAATGGGTGGAAAAAAGTTTTACTATTTTTTTTTTTCATTTTAGCTTTTATTATTAATAATCTATTTTATCTAGAGAGAGCCGAAGAAGGAGAGAGTATATTAAGAATGAGTCAAAATGGTTATTAAATTTGTAAATATGTGTTTATAATATTTTTTGGAAGGAACAATTCTATTTTCTTATTGATAGCCACCTTATTGTGAGAGAGAGAATTTTTTTTCCGCTAATAATAATATTTTAGAGATTATACAAAAGATTAGTCTAATATCAACTTTATTGAAAAAATAAAAAAAAAGATCTTATAATATCAATAGTTTATTTTTTAAATTTACTAACTTAATTATTGAAAGACAAAGTTTGAAAGGGTTTTGTATAGTTACTAACCTTAAAAATAATTTTGTTACGCAACACAATTATTTTTAAGATTAATAACTCAATTTATTGAGAAGAACGTGCATGACACTAAATAAATTATGTATTGAGTAGAAAAAATATGAAAGATAATATTGTCTAAAATAAGTCCTCCAAATCTAGACATTATATTATTTTATTTTTTTATATGTAGTGTATATCTCTTGAAATACAAGACAAAAATGACAATGGCATGTAATTATATATATAAGAAGAAAAATAATAATGTATATATTTTTTATATAATATAAGGAATGCATTTTTCATTCTATCTAAAACATGTAAGCCTAATAGATATTATCCCTTGCGAATTTTCACATTTCTAGCCTTCTTTTTTTTTTTTTTAGAGAAAATAACAAATTCAGATATCAGCCCTATTGATAAATGATAATGCTATAAAATAACTTTTATTTATAAAGTTAATTAATAATAATAATATAAGAGACTAATTTGATCATCACATTAGATTGATGTGGAAAAGACATTTTTCTTCCTGAAAACTTCTTTTCTCTATTTGTCCTTCACAAAAATTTCAAGCTAATCTTAGAGAATTGAGAGACTGTCATAATGTGGTTGTCTCATAATAACTGTTTGATGTAGATTTAATAATTTTCATGCCCTCTAATAATCTTTGGATATAAATTCGAGGTACTTTTCTCCTTCTATCCAACAGTGAAAAACTTTCAGCTACATTGTAGTAGTTTTATCGAATAATTTCTCATTGAGAGATTGTTTCCACCCTCTCGCCCCCAAATAAGGGTAATAATGGTAATATATGTTTCCATAAAATTTTTCTCAAAACTAACTTAGTTCGTGCTTGACCGTTTTACATCGTTGGATGTAGGAGAGAAAAACTGTAAAAGTACCTCGATTTTCTATCCAGTAGTTATTAGGGGCATGAAGATTTTTAAATCTAGATCCTATGGTTATTAAGAAGCAACCACATTGTGGCGGTCTTTTTGAATAATTTTTCAATTATTAGTCTAAGTTAAAGGGAAAAATATTTGAAACACGTTTGATAAACCATTGTAGAAGCATTGCATGAGTGCTAGTTGAAAGTTCGTAGAGAGTTTGTGGAATTTCAGTTAGTTTTGGAGAATGAAGGATGGTGATTTGAGTGCTTTAAGAATAAATTTTTGGTCCATTCAACATTATTGATGTAATTAAAGTTCTTGATGGTTTTTAAGAATAATTAAAAACCGACAAAAATCGTTTTTAGATATTTGTTCCACAACCTTAACAAATTGGATTCGATTTCGAGGTAAGCTCCAAATACTCTTATTTTGGATGGGCACTTTTATCAAAAGTTAGAAAAGTCAGATGAATATACACATCTTTCAATTCAACTCACAGCCAACGTAACTGAAAAAAAAAAAAAAATAGAAGAGATCTATTACAGCATTCGATCTCCAGTTTGAGTATAACTCAACTAGTTAAAGCATATTTTTTAGATCAATAAGGTCATAAGTTCGAATCTCCACCTACACATATTGTTAAACTCAAAAAAAAGAAAAAAAAAACAACATATCAACATCAACAATGGAATTTTTTTTTCATATACTACTAATAGATACTATTCGCATTTATTGGTAGTCACATCAATATGATTAAAAATAAGGTAATCCATGAATTATTCATGAACGGTCTATTTTTCCCATGGTGATTCGCCATTGACGGGGTGGGGAATCTCCTTTTAGGAGAGAAATGGGAAAAAAAATTTCCCACGAGCTAAATAGGGACGGGGATAGGGAATGTACTCCCCGTCCCCGTTCCCCATCCCGTTTAATTTTTTTATATTTTATTTTTTAATATATATATATATATATATATCATTTAAAATTTTATTGTTAATGATTTAGATAATTGGATATGTTTGAATTATATAGTTAAACATTTGAATTATATGTATGGATTAATTAGATAATTTGATATGAAATGTTGTTTTGTTTTTATTAAGAGGTTCAAGAATTTTATCTTTAAATAGAGATTTTTTTTTTATAGAAAATTAACTATTTAAATGAAGATCTTTTGTGAATAATTAATAATGTAATTAAAAATTAATAGATATTTCCATGGAAGTTAACTATTTGAAAATTTATCAAAAGAATTATTTGATTCTTAAAAAAAAAAAAAAAAACTAAATGGGGAATAATTCCCCACGAGGAACTCGATCCCCGCGAATTTGCCACCCCGATCCTCCCAAAATTTAATGGAGAATTTCGCCGAGATAGAGATGCAAATGGGGGCCAGGGACGGGGAAGCCATCCGCATCCCCGTGCCCGCTCCGTGGACACCTCTATTAGATAATCATGTGGTTGCATCTCAAAACCAATTGACAATGAGAGGAGTAGCCTATGTATCTTATAAATTGTGAGGTCTCTCTTCATCTTTCATGTGTGAGATCCTCAACATGCTCCCTAAAGATGATACTTCTTTGGGTTCACCATTCTTGAGTCAGATTCCAATTTTTTGACCAAATACCCGTTTGGGCTTTATGGGCTCGATACCATAAACAAAATTAAGCTAGTTTGGCAAAGAATAAGTTCAATCTCATTCACTGAGTAAAATTTCCATGTCTTACAAAATTGTACAGAGATCATATATATAAACAGAAGAAAGCATTAGATAAAAAAGGGTTGAAGATGATTTTCCGTAAGGCTTTAATTTTGAATTCCACGGTACAGTAATGCTCCAATATTACTCCTTGAATTGCGTGGTCCAAGAAGGAATAATAATAGGCTGGGATTAATTGAGACTTTATTGGTCAATTGGTTGTAAATAACTTTCCTTGAATAAAACTTTTCAGATCATGATTTTGCTATTATTGATGAATATAGAAAAGTTGTCGGCTGCCATGGATTAAGCTCCTGATTTATTCTTTTGATCAATGCTTGATTTGATTGTTAATTGGTTGATTTCTTGGCTGGATGATTGTTGAATTAGTTGTTGGTCTAGTGCACTATTAAATCACCAATCAACTCAAAAGCTTAAGCTGATGGGTTATAGTAAATTTAATTATATATCAACACTTTAACACTCCTCTCACTTGTGGCCTGTTGGGAGAAAAATAATAATAATATAATAATAAAATTACTACAATATTAATTCTCCCATTCCACAGGATAAGTCAACCAAACAAAAGTTACAAACAATAATAAAGATAGATAGGGAAAAGAGAACGAGACCAAAGTTTATACTGGTTCGCCTCAAACTTGGGACTACGTCCAGTTCTGCAACTACAGATTCTACTATAATGGGAGATTACAAGAAGCCCTTAAAATTGCGCCACAAACTCACCCTCAATAGTCCAACAATGACTATTGACTTCCAAGTATCACAACCCCAATAGCTTAGGATAAACATCAAAAATAAACCCTAAATCCCACAAGATATAAGCACCTTTTTCTCTCTTAAAAATGCTCACTGCCACACAAATAACCTTAGAATTTCACTCCATAATTCTAACCGCAAGCTACAAAAAGGGGGTCACTCACAAGTTTTTGTTCAGCCGCTGGTTTTCTTCTCTTATTTTACCAAAGTCAGAAACACACACACACACACACCTAGGGCCATATATGGGCCTTAAAATGGCAATTGGGCCCCAGTACAAAATTCACATTATTTTTTTGGCTCCAAACTTAACAATCTCCCACTTTGAGACAAAATACGGTCTTGTCTTCTACTGGAGCAAAGCTCTGATTGAAGGGAATAATCTAATTAAACCCAAGCGGAAACGTAGGAATCGATTTGAGTTTATTTAGAATTAAATAATAATATTATGGTTAAGCATAACATACCTTGAAAATATTTAGATTCTTCTGGCGGATCTTTATCTATTCCACAAAGTCTTCCTAGCTATGACTCGAACACAAGACCAAGGCTTGTGGGAGCCTCTTGAAAGAAAATCCACAAATTGGAGAGGAAGAGGTCTAGAGAGAATTCTCTAATTCTCTCTATTGAGGAGATGTGTGCTATGAAGAATGCACAATGGCTCACTCCTACGGTCCTATTTATAGTGGTCTAGGGAAAATAATTAAATAATATATTTTAATATCTAATATATTAAAATACATTTATCTAATCAATTTGAATCTTATTCAAATCGTTTAAAATTCTCTTACGACATTTATTTCCTAATTTGAATCCAATTCAAATTTAATAAATATATTTTATTTAATGTATCTAATATACATTAATTATTTTAATATTTAATGTATCAAATGCAATAAATATATTTCATTTTTTATATTTAATATATCTAATATATAAATATTAATTTGAACACTTCAAATTTTTTTCTTTCAACTAAATTGATCTTTTTAGTGTTATTATGACCTAGCAAGAGGACCTTATGAACTTACAGATTATAAGCTCCAATGATACAAAATTAATTAATTAAACTCTTTAATTAATTAATTTTCATTCATTAACTCTAGGTCACTCCACTATAGACTTAGAGTTGCACTCTTATGCACTGTAGGACAAGTTGTGTCCATAGATATAATCTTTACATGCAAGTCGATCATTCACGAGTTGTTTGTAATTACAGCTAGGTCAAAAGTTCGTTTTACCCCTATAATTACATCTTGCACCTTAAGTACCACTGATCCTCTAATGAACAATCTATTTATAATCTAATTATAAACTAAGTCCTTCTCGGGCCAGTGAGAGGGTGGGGTCCCATTATTCAAGTCCCGAAATCAGCACTTAAAGGAACTACTCATCTACTTACCCTATATGGGAATGAGTGAATTCCATCTTGTGAGATTATGTTCCCAGCTCCCTATTTGGTCAAGTCCCCAAAATGGTAGGTATATTAAATCGGCTACAAAAGCCACTATCATCCTTGCAAATCAAAGGAAAAACCCTCACATGCAGGAGTTCATAACTCACTCAGGATTAAGATCGAGTCGTATATGATCATCCTGCTGAAATATTAATCTTCTCAATTAACGGATTTATAAAGAGAGATTAAATATTTCGTGGTCTAGTCTTATACAAACTCATTGTATAAGATACCACCACTCACATGTCTCCACATGAATGATTTGGATCAAATCATTTGTAACTATTACAAAGTGGGTCGTATAAATAGTGTTACTAGGATAAGGTACACAACCTTATCCATATACTATGACTCTTTAGGTTATTTCTTGAACACGATCCTCCTATATGTCAACCACATACTGTTCAAGATTACACTAATAACCTTGAATTTTTCATATAATGGATAATATTATATTACAAATAAAATAATCAAAATTATTATTAATTATTAAATAATTAATTAATTACGAGGCTTTAAGGCATAAATCCCAACACTGATCACCTTGGAAAATTCCAAGGCCAAACTCTCATTACAACTATTAATTCTGACCTTCTTGGCAAACTCCAAGACAAAAGAAAAAATACCTAAAAAACAACAAAGAATCACAAGACAGGCAACTATCAGAAAATAACTGTAGTGCATCTATGCTTGCCTCGAGGTATGGGCTCAATACGTGGATCTGTCTCCCAGAAGAAAAAGACAGACATGTATTCCCACTTCAGCTAAGTGGTAATAACTGACATCTTTTTCAACTCCGAATCACTGTTCCTGAAGAAGATACACTTTGAAAATGGCTTGAATCCTCTATTCAAACCTGTTGCCAAACAAGAGACCTTACATTTGACCTTAGTAACTGCTCTAGCCTTCCATTTCGATGCCTCCACTAGCCTAAGCGACTTTCTCAATTCAATTGTGCATCTGACAATTGGGGGTTCACGATAGCCATTAACTTTCTTTCCTAGACTTTCCAATTGTTTTTGAACTGAAGGATCCTGATCTGACTGATCAAACTTGGTTATTATTGCTGCTGACTCAACTGTACCTTTGCTACAACCATCTGTAGCTTTAACTGGCATCCACTGTCTCTTCAAAATCTTTGGCAACATCCAATCGACATATGTACAGTGTAGATTTTCTGTGGCCAACTGCCAGTACCTGGGATCCTAACCTTAGTTTACATTGGCTTTTTCCAAACTCACACCTGTAACCCTCATATGCTAACTTGCCAGTGGAGATGAGATTCATCTTAATACTGGGCACAAACCTGACATCTTGCAGTACCAATTTATTCCCACATTCTGTCTTCAGACTGACATCTCCAATTCCATTAGTCTTGGATGTTCTACCATTTTCCATTCTCATTAGGCCATGATATCCTCCTGTAAAAGATGTGAACAAACTCCTATCTTAAGCTATGTGTATAATAGCTGCACTGTCTAAAATCCACTTAGATGAATTACTATAACTCACTGTGCCACTCCCAACACAGATTAAGGCATCTTGCACTACATTTGCCTCCCGTTTTTTTTTCTTTTCTAGATCCTCTTTCAACTTTCTACACTGACTCTTAATGTGAACTTTCTTGTGACAGTAAAAGCATTCTATCTATGTATTCCTATAATCCTACTTCTTCCTACTGCTACTCTACGTACTTTCCTCATTATTCTTCTCTTTACCCTTAGTCATAACCAAAGATGATCCTATAGTAGACTCTTTACTACTATCATTTCTACGAATTTCCTCAGCTAAGGCTAAATCACAAACTCCTGAAAATTTCAGAGTATTTTCTCCTACCTAATTAGACACTGTTGTCTTCATCGTTTCCCAACTATCAGGTAGAGAGGTTAATAATAGAATAGCATTCACTTCATCAGTAAACTCTATTTTAACTGATTTCAACTGATTTATCAAAGTGGTTATCTCATTTATATAGGAATTCACAGAAGCATCCTCAGCCATATGCATATCTAATCGATTTGTGAGCGCTTCCATCAATTTAATTGCAGTTACCTCATTGGCTACCTGACTAGCCACCTCCATTGACAGACACATTCTTATCTCGGCAACTACTTCTTCATCCAAAGTCTCCCAATCTTCATCATTCATACCTTCCGGTCTCTTTTGCAAAGCCTTACCCAATTTTTTAATGGTTAGATAATCTTTGACCATCATCTTCTAATACCCAAAATTTTTTCCATCAAACTTCATGACTCTATCAAAACTTGTTGGCTCCACATATCCCATGACTCCTGAACCAAAAGCTCTTATATCAATTGTTGGGAGAAAAATAATAATAATATAATAATAAAATTACTACAATATTAATTCTCCCATTCCACAGGATAAGCCAAACAAACAAAAGTCACAAACAATAATAAAGAGAGATAGGAAAAAGAGAACGAGACCGAAGTTTATACTGGTGCGCCCTAAACTCAGGACTACATCCAGTTCTGCAACTGCAGATTCTACTATAATGGGAGATTACAAGAAACCCTCAAAATTGCACCCCAAACTAACCCTCAATAGCCCAACAATGACTATTGATTTCAAAGTATCACAACCCGATAGCTTGGGATAAACAGCAAAAATAAACCCTCAATCCCACAAGATATAAGCACCTTTTTCTCTCTTAAAGATGCTCACTACCACACAAATAACCTTAGAATTTCACTACAGAATTCTAACCACAAGCTGCAAAAACTCACAAGTTTTTGTTCAGCTGCTAGTTTTCTTCTCTTATTTTACCAAAGTCAGAAAAAAACACACACACACACACACACATAGATGTGTGTGTGTGTTAATTTGCTGCAAACCTAAGCCCATAAATGGGCCTTAAAATGGCAATTGGGGCCCAGTACAAAATTCACATTATTTTGGCTCCAAACTTAACATAGCCTTAGAAATTTGTGAAAGGTCCAACAAGTGGAAATCAATATTAATTGGGAAGGAAATGACATTACAGGGATTTGAACTCAGGACTTCCTGTTCTGATACCATGTTAAATCACTGATAAGCCTTAGAATTAAAGTTTATTTAACTACCAATTGCTTAAAATATTCTTGTTTTGACTTAAGATCAATTAAAAATAGTTGGAAGATTGTTAAATTGAGGGAAGAAATGAATATATTTGCATTTGGAATAAATTCTAAGTAAATTGATCTTGTTTTTAGGAATTATGGAAATTGCAAAATCAAATTGCTGAATCTGATTTTGTAATTCTGGACAACATGGAATATCAAGGGATTATGGAAGTTGAAAAGCCGAAGGTTCAAGCAACGAAACCCATATATAGAAAACCCAATTTTCGCAAATATTGGGGGAATTGGAGCGCAATTTTTGGCAAGATTCAACCCTAGGAAGATCTACAAAAGAGGGAGGAAGAAGCTC
This sequence comes from Trichosanthes truncata, assembly GCA_033996785.1. Taxonomy (NCBI): domain Eukaryota; kingdom Viridiplantae; phylum Streptophyta; class Magnoliopsida; order Cucurbitales; family Cucurbitaceae; genus Trichosanthes; species Trichosanthes truncata. The sequence goes on along the minus strand of JAWPNB010000004.1, from coordinate 34,596,892 downwards.
GAGAAAAAAATCGGATTTTGGAGGCGATTTCATAAATTAATTTTCGTGGGTTTTTCATTCTTCTCGAGGCTCTGTTTTCCTGGAAATTTTTGTTAAGTTTCTGTTTTGGCCAAAGAACTAAAGTTTTGATTATTGGTTTTCAATTTTCTATTGGTACTGAAGAGAAATGCTTGAATTACAATCCTTGTTCTTCATTTGAGTTATTTTGCAGCAAGCTTAAGTTTTATTTTCATTCTTAGTTGGTGGGTATTTTTCAAAAACATTACTTTGTTTTTCTGCACCTTCTTCGTTCTCTATTTTACCGATGGTCCACCTTCTGTTTTTTTTTTTTTTAGAATTTATTCCTTGTATGACGAATAGTTATGGGGGTTATCCTCTTGTTCTCAGTCGACTTTAGTTTTGAATTAATTTGGTGGTTTGATCCAGGATTCATCGCAAGTTTCTTTTAGAATTTTTCCTTGATTTCACCTCTATATTTGGATGCAAGATGGTTCAATTTCTGTACTTTTCCAGTTTGTCCAATCCGATTCAAGTTCACTTGGGTTGTTAAGACTAACCATCTCCTAAATTGGGTGAAGGTTGAGTTGATTGGAATGGAGTGAGTGGTTAGCCAAATTTAGTGAACGAATTTCCATTATTAGTTGGTTCTGTCCTCTGCCTTTAGTCAATTTTAGTCTTTACTGGAATGTTTAAAGCCATTGATTCTTTGTTCAATTGAGAATCTCTTGAATTCCTTGTAGTTTTATTGAGAATAGCACTATAATTAATTGCCTTGATTAATCAATTTACACAACTTCTAATATGGACTTGTTCTCAAAATTTAGTTGTAATATTTTTATTTTTAATATGAGCTAAAACTTCTTAGGGGGGGTTCAAGAATGTGAATTCCCTAAGAAGTAAATGTAGCCTAAATTTCAATAAAAACCAAGCCTACATCTCAATTGTTTGCTTGTGTTGAATACATTTCTGTTGAGATCCTAGATTGATTATTTAGGATAGCAACTCAAGTTTAGATCTAATACCGATGGGGTTAGTGATAAGCGGATTTCACACAAGAAATGGAGAAAAAGAGCTTAGACATAAGCCAATTCTTACCCTAGACATAGGGATTAAGGACTCCAAAACCCATAAAATTGTGAGCCAAATTAATCTAAGATAGAGGGACTATAGACATATAAGTCACTCACTTAGCCTCCTAAAAACCTAATTTCAAGGTGAATAGGAGTAGAAATTTTGGTTTACAATTGAGTGTAGAATAGGTTGAAATTGTAATTTTGGTTTGCAATTACAACTTAGGGTAATGACATTCTTGAGCCCCATCCTTTATCCAAATTCCTTTTGAAATTTCATTTACTAAGCTTATCTAATTTGTTATCCAATCTTGCCAATTCTATATTCTGCAATTCAATTCTGCAATTTCTGGTTATTTCCATTATTGTCATTTTTCGATTCTGCAATTAGATTATGCAATTCAATTTTGTAATTTTTCTTTATTCCAATATTGTCATTTCTTGATTCTGCAATTAGATTCTACAATTTTTATTTTGTTTTACCAACAAACCATCCCAACATTATTTTTGCAATTTTAGTTTTCTAGTTGCAATTTTCCTTACACTTTGCTTTACAATATTTTTGTTACACCGTTCCCTGTGGGATTCGATACTTGTCACTCACATACCATTTTATATTACTTCGATCGCATGCGCTCGCATGTACAACCGATCAAGTTTTTGGCGCCGTTGCCGGGGAACGGCAGTTTTTAACAAAAATTTTGTTTTTAGCAAAAATTGTAAGACAAAGTTGCAATTTCTCTTTCTATTGCAGGAGGGCAGAATTTCACTTGCAACATTGCAGGGTAGATCCAGTGTATGCAAAAAGAGGCTCATCTCTTTAAGGTAGATCCTGAGATAGAGAGAACCTTCCACCGACGACGTAGGCAGCAAAGGAGGAAGAAACAGGAACAACGCGAGTTGAACACCCGGGAGAAATCTGTGGAAACTTGTTTGCAGGAACCACTCATGGATCGACCGGAAGATGGACCTCGAGTTAATCCACCTGGCAATGAGGGCCAAAATAATGGAATGAGCAATAATGCTCAGCAGCAAGCAAATCTTATGCAAAATCCCATATTTATTGCAGAAGAAAGAAATAGGGCCATCAGGGATTATGCAACTGCTACATTCCAAAATCTGAACACCGGGATTGCAGAACCAATCATAGAAGCAAATCATTATGAGTTGAAGCCCGTGATGTTCCAGATGTTAAATATAATAGGACAATTTGCTGGATTGCCGAATGAAGATCCACACAAGCACATAAAGACTTTTCTGAGAATCTGCAATTCATTCAAATTGACGGGAGTTTCTAACGACACATTGAGGTTGAAATTGTTCCCTTTCTCTTTACAGGGAAACACGGAGGCATGACTTGACTCATTTCCCCCAGACTCGATCACAACTTGGGGCGAACTTGTAGAAAAATTCCTTCTGAAGTATTTTCCACCGACAAAAAATGCACAGATTAGAGGAGAAATTATAACCTTCAGACAAGGAATAAATGAAGGAGAAGATGCTGCATGGGAGCGTTTCAAGAAGCTGGTGAGGAAATGTCCACACCACGGATTGTCAGCTTGCCTGTTGATCGAGCACTTCTACAACGGGCTGACACAAGCTTCGAAGACTCTAGTTAATGCATCTGCCAACGGATCTCTACTCAAGAAAACGGTGAACGAAAGGAATGAAATCTTGGATGCCATGGTGTCCAACAATAGCCAATTGGGAGAAGAAGAACCAAGCAACACTCAAAATGTTGTAGGAAAGCACGAAGTGGATGCAATTGCAGCTTTGAGTGCACAAATTTCGACAATGAACAACACCTTAAAATCCTTAACTTTGGGGAACCAGGCCCCAATAGCTTCCATTAATCAAATTGCTACTCCACCTTGTATTTATTGCAATGATAATCATATTGCTGAAAATTGTCCTTACAATCCGACTTCTGTCTGTCATGTAAGACAACCCAGGGCAAACCCTTATTCCAATACATACAACCCTGGATGGAGGCAACATCCCAATTTCTTATGGGAAGGGCAAGGTGCAAGCACATCTAATGCCAATTCATATGGAAAGCCAGGTGGACCGCCAGGATTTAGCAATTCACAGCAGCAAACTTATGTACCAAAGAATGTAGCACAACAGCAAGCTCAACCTGCAATACACAATTCATCATTAGAAGCCTTGATGAGAGAATACATCGCAAAAAATGAAGCAAACATGGCTAAGAATGATGCCATTATCCAAAGTCATGCAGCTTTACTACGCAGTTTAGAAATGCAGGTGGGGCAGTTGGCGAATGAGTTGAAATACCGACCTTAAGGGACGTTACTGAGCACAACGGAGAATCCTCAAAGAGAAGGGAAAGAACACTGCAAAACAATCACTTTACACAGCGGGCTCAACTATGAAGGACCAAAGATGCCACAAGAAGTGGAAGAAGTAATTCCCAGTAACACTGAAGAAGAGGAGAAGGAAATTGCAGAGAAAGAGAAAATGAAGGCCAAAGACAATGCAGAAGAAGGAAAAACGAACACCAATGAGGTAGAAACTAACAACAAGACCTTTAAAGTAAAGGACCCTGTACCAATCTATAGACCACCACCACCGTTTCCTCAAAGACTCAAAAAGAAAAACCAAGATACCCACTTTAACAAATTTTTGAACATTCTCAAGCAACTCCACATTAACATTCCGTCATTGGAGGCACTTGAGCAAATGCCAAATTATGTTAAATTTCTCAAGGACATCTTGACAAAGAAAAGGAGACTAGGAGAATTTGAAACAGTGGCGTTGACAGAGAATTGTAGTGCATTACTGAAAAGCAAAGTACTACCCAAGTTGAAGGATCCGGGGAGTTTCACAATACCATGCATGATCGGAGAGATAAACGTCGGGCAAGCCTTATGTGATTTAGGGTCCAGCATCAATTTGATGCCTTTATCAGTTTTCAGGAGATTAGGGATAGGCGAGGCTCGTCCCACCACAGTGACCCTACAATTGGCAGACAGGTCAATTGCACACCCCATTGGAAAAATAGAAGATGTGCTGGTAAGGGTCGACAAGTTTGTATTCCCAGCCAATTTCATAATCTTGGATTGTGAAGCAGATCGAGACGTCCCGATAATCCTAAGGCGACCATTTTTAGCAACCGCCAGAACTCTGATTGATGTCGAAAAAGGAGAACTCACGATGCAAGTAAATGACCAGGAAATCAAATTCAATGTACTTAATGCATTAAGATACCCAGGGGAAATAGAAGAATGTTCAAGGGTCGAGATCGAAGAATATTCGCAATTGTATGAGTTTCAAGAGCAATCAAAAGAGGAAAAAGACTTCAAAAGAGAAGATAAATTGGCACCATCAGGGAATCTGAAACTTGATGGAAGTACAACAAACGCTATTATTCAACTACCAATGGAAGCTCTTCACTACAAAACTGAAGTAGAAGTGGTCAGGACCTGTGATGATTCGACATGAAGTTGTGGATTTACAAGATGGACAAGGCAGCAATGTCAAGGCCAATGGTTAAAAAGTCAAGCTTTATTAGGGAGAAAACCGAAGGAGGAATGAAGGATCGATCTCTCTGATCAATTTTGAGTTAAAAAAAAAGAAAAAAAAAGAAAAAAGAAACAAAGGAAAAAAAATTTAAGAGAAACTTTCAACTTTTGAAATTCCAATTTGAATGAAGAAGTTAATTCAGAAAAGCTCTGTCTAAGGAGAATCCTGTCTAGGTTGAGGTATTTAAGTTGACCGCTAAGGGAACACCTCTACATGGGGATTCACCTGGGAGTTTGATGAATCAACTTTGAGTTCAAAAATTGGAATTTCCAAAAAGTAACTTTGCATTGAGAAAAACTGTGTGAACTTTTTGATGCTCTACTCTTGAGTTGTAGGAAAATATAAGAAGAAAGAGCTGGAGGAAGAAATTGTAGTTGCAATCGCGAAAGAAAATTGCAATTGCAGTTTCAGGAGAATTCTTTGTCAAGACTTCCAACAACCCCGAGGACAGTAATTGCAACAACAACACATTTTTCTCTGCATAGGGGAGTCTCTCTTTAACCTATCTTTTCAGCTTTGCTAATTGTTATGTTTTTAGTTTCAGGTTTAGTTAAATTCTTTTATGCTCATTTAGTTTATTTGCTTTCATGAATTTTGAAATATATATATATATTTATCTACTCCTCGCACAAGCATGCCATAAAAATCATGTTCAAAACAAGTTTACAAATTGTTTTCTTTGGTGTTTTGTTAAAAAAAACTTTTAATGATGATACCTAGAGTTTTCTCAACTTTCAAGTGCTTTTACATACAACTTCAAGTTTTCAATATCATAAAATTTGATAATTTCTTTTTCTCCATAAAACATTCGAACCCAAACTCCCCTTGTGTTTTTCTCATCTAATGGACTTAGGAGAGTTTAGCTTCGATGCTTAGCATGTTAAGGGACCCAACTATGTACCCCAACCCCTGTTCTTCTAGTTCTTAGTCAATGGGGACATTGACCCATTTAAGTTTGGGGGTAAGTTTTGTAATACTACCGTTGTAATAATATGTCATTGTACTAGTATGTTGTTGTAATAGTATGTTGTTGTAACAATATGTTGTTGTAATATTATGTTGTTGTAATATTATGTCGTCGTTATAATAGCTGCTAGGACTTCAAAAAAAAAAAAAAAAGATACTTCTCCTTCTAGAGTTAACTAAGTAACCAGAGGCAGTCATGACACCCATGATTTCCTCTGCATGAAAGGTTAACTTAGGAAGTGAGTATGTGAAAACGGTCTTAGCAGTGATTTGTGCTCGTAGTCAACTACTTTCACCACAAAGTGTTAGTAAGTTGGAATGAAGGTACAAGTGACAGTAAGACTCGAAAGTTCAAAAGAAAAAGAAAATGAGGCCTAGCAGAAGCTTTACATAAGTTTGGGGGAGAAAGAAAAATGCTTGTAATGTGAGTGAACTTAGCTTGTTGAACAATGAAGACCACCCTAGACTCTATGACTATGACTTAGGTAGGATAAGCATAATAGGTGGGTTTGCATAAGAATGTTTTATCTTGAAAAAGAAAAGTAAAACTCTTATGTGAGAAAATCTTGGAATTGTGTAAAGTATTAAAAGTTTGAGACCTCTCCTGAACAACATTTTTTTTCAAAAACACCATTTGAAATCATTTTGTGATGTGTTTGCTTGTGTTTGTTGCTATTTGTTTTCTAATTGCTCGAGGACAAGCAATATCTTAAGTTTGGGGGTGTGATAAGCCTTAGAATTAAGGTTTATTTAACTACCAATTGCTTAAAATATTCTTGTTTTGACTTAAGATCAATTAAAAATAGTTGGAAGATTGTTAAATTGAGGGAAGAAATGAATATATTGGCATTTGGAATAAATTCTAAGTAAATTGATCTTGTTTTTAGGAATTAAGGAAATTGCAAAATCTGATTTTGCAATTCTGGACAGCATGGAATATCAAGGGATTATGGAAGTTGAAAAGCCGAAGGTTCAAGCAACGAAACCCATATATAGAAAACTCAATTTCCGCAAATATTGGGGGAATTGGAGTGCGATTTTTGGCAAGATTCAACCCTAAGAAGATCTACAAAAGAGGGAGTAAGAAGCTCGAGGAAAAAATCGGATTTTGGAGGCGATTTCAGAAATTAATTTTCGTGGGTTTTTCATTCTTTTCGAGGCTCTGTTTTCCTGGAAATTTTTGTTAAGTTTTTGTTTTGGCCAAAGAACTAAAGTTCTGATTATTGGTTTTCAATTTTCTATTGATACTGAAGAGAAATGCTTGAATTACAATCCTTGTTCTTCATTTGAGTTATTTTGCAGCAAGCTTAAGTTTTATTTTCATTCTTAGTTGGTGGGTATTTTTCAAAAACATTACTTTGTTTTTTTGCACCTTCTTCGTTCTCTGTTTTACCGATGGTCCACCTTCTGTTTTTTTTTTTTTTTAGAATTTCTTTCTTGTATGACGAATAGTTGTGGGGGTTATCCTCTTGTTCTTAGTCGAATTCAGTTTTGAATTAATTTGGTGGTTTGATCCAGCATTCATCGCAAGTTTCTTTTAGAATTTTTCCTTGATTTCACCTCTATATTTGGATGCAAGATGGTTCAATTTCTGTACTTTTCCAGTTTGTCCAATCCGATTCAAGTTCACTTGGGTTGTTAAGACTAACCATCTCCTAAATTGGGTGAAGGTTGAGTTGATTGGAATGGAGTGAGTGGTTAGCCAAATTTAGTGAACGAATTTCCATTATTAGTTGGTTCTGTCCTCTGCCTTTAGTCAAGTTTTAGTCTTTACTGGAATGTTTAAAACCATTGATTCTTTGTTCAATTGAGAATCTCTTGAGTTCCTTGTAGTTTTATTGAGAATAGCACTATAATTAATTGCCTTAATTAATCAATTTACACAACTTCTAATATGAACTTGTTCTCAAAATTTAGTTATAATATTTTTATTTTTAATATGAGCTAAAACTTCTTAGGGGGTTCAAGAATGTGAATTCCCTAAGAAGTAAATGTAGCCTAAATTTCAATAAAAACCAAGCCTATATCTCAATTGTTTGCTTGTGTTGAATATATTTCTGTTGAGATCCTTTATTTAGGGTAGCAACTCAAGCTTAGATCTAATACCGACGGGGTTAGTGATAAGCGGATTTCACACAAGAAATGGAGAAAAAGAGCTTAGACATAAGCCAATTCTTACCCTAGACATAAGGATTAATGACTCCAAAACCCATAAAATTGTGAGCCAAATTAATCTAAGATAGAGGGACTATAGACATATTAGTCACTCACTTAGCCTCCTAAAAACCTAATTTCAAGGTGAATAGGAGTAGCAATTTTTGTTTACAATTGAATGTAGAATAGGTTGAAATTGTAATTTTGGTTTGCAATTACAACTTAGGGCAATGACATTCTTGAGCCCCATCCTTTATCCAAATTATGTTTGCAATTTCATTTACTAAGCTTATCTAATTTGCTATCCAATCTTGCCAATTCTAGATTCTGCAATTCAATTATGCAATTTCTGGTTATTTCCATTATTGCCTTTTTTCGATTCTGCAATTAAATTATGCAATTCAATTTTGTAATTGTTCTTTATTCCAATATTGTCATTTCTTGATTCTGCAATTAGATTCTGCAATTTTTATTTTGTTTTACCAACAAACCATCCCAACATTATTTTTGCAATTAGTTTTCTAGTTGCAATTTTCCTTACACTTTGCTTTACAATATTTTTGTTACACCGTTCCCTGTGGGATTCGATACTTGGTACTCACATACCATTTTATATTACTTCTATCGCGTGCGCTTGCGTGTACAACCGATCAATCACCAATCAATCTAAGAGCTTAACTAAAAGCTTAAGTTGATGGGTTATGGTAAATTTAATTATATAAACACTCTAACACTTCCCCTCACTTGTGGGCTTGGAAATTTGTGAAAGGTCAAACAAGTGGAAATTAATATTAATTGGGGAGGAAATGACATTATAGGGATTTGACATTATGGCACAACAATAGACAATCTACAATGTAGCATATGGATCAACAATGATGGACTCCTAACGGCTTGGCTTTTGGGAACCATAAGCAAGGATGTGCTTGCTATGCTGGAAGGAACGGAATCTGCACAACAAGTGTGGAAGTTGCTTGAAGAATTGCTACTCACAATAACAAAGGAAAATGAGATACACATCAATGAATTCATCTTGAACTTAAAAAAGGTAACATGTGTTTAGATGAATATTTAAAGAAGTTTAAAGGTTTTTGTGACAAAATTGCAGCAATGAAGAAACCATTAGAGGATGTGGAAAAAGTATTTCACTTGGCTAGAGGTATGGGGATCAAATACAAAGAGTTTAGAGTTGCAATGTTATCTAAACCACCACATTCCACCTACAACCAGTTTGTGTTGGCCATAAGGACATATGACCAACAACTTTCTATGGAAGAAGAAGAAATCAAGTCGTTCATGTCCAACAACAATCAAGCCTTTTTCTCCCAAAGAGGAAGAGGAAGAGATTGTGGGAGATCCTTCACATCCAAAGGAAGAGGATTTTATCAAAACAGGCTCACAACATATCAAAACAACAACATTTCCCAACTGAACTGAAATTGATACACAAAATCCAATGGGATTCCCTATGGACAACAAAGTGAGCTGTCAAATTTGTGGGAAATCAAACCATATTGCCCTACAATGTTGGAATCGCTTTGACCATTCATTTCAACCAGAAGATATTCCCAAAGCACTAGCAGCTTTCACTTTGGAATAAAAAGTCGTGGTTGTGCACTAGACCTACAACCAATTCAACAATCATCCAGCTAAGAAATTAGCCAATTAATAACCAAATCAAGCATTGATCAAAAGAATAAATCAGGAGCTTAATCCATGGCAGCTGACAACTTTCCTATATTCATCAATAATAACAAAATCATGATCCGAAAAGTTTTATTCAAGAAAAGCTATTTACAGCCAATTGACTAATCAAGTCAATTAATCCCAGCCTATTATTATTCCTTCTTGGACCACGCAATCCAAGGAGTAATATTGGAGCATTACTGTACCGTAGGAATTCAAAATTAAAGGTTCACGAAAAATCATCTTCGGCCCTTTTTTATGTAATGCTTTCTTGTCTTTATATATATGATCTCTGTACAATTTTGTAAGACATAGAAATTCTACTTAGTGAATGAGGTTGAGCTTATTCTTTGCCAAACTAGCTTAATTTTGTTTAATCTCTAATTCATAATCCATAAATAAAGGAAATATGTACTATGTGAGTGTTAGAACTTTTCCCTCAACGATGGATAAAACTTTAGTCAACTCCACCCCCGTTCCGCTCCGTGGACATCTTTAATCCATAATCCATGAATAAAGGAAATATGTACTGTGTGAGTGTTAGAACTTTTCCCTCAACGATGGCTAAGACTTTAGTTTGACGCCCACCAGAACATTCTTTTTTATTGATTGTATTCTCTTGCATTATCTATAATATATTTAAGTTAAATATAAATTTAGTCTCTATAATTTCAACTTCATTTCAATTTAGTTTCTATTATTTTAAAAGTTTCAATTTCATTCATATGATTTGGGCTTAGATTTAATTTAATCCCTATGGTTTTAAGAATTTCAATTAAGTTCCTATAGCTAGTTAAACTTCATCACAAATCATCCCTAGCTAGTCATCACCCACTCAGAGGAGTCCACTTATTTTCTCCTTTTTTTAATCACTCCCAAACCACAATATAATCAATTAACACAATCAATTAAAGTGAAAACATCAACTCATTGTCATCTAAATAAGAAAATATGTCATGTAATCAATATGTTAACGACAAGAATGATTTGTGAGATTTGAACCAACCATATGGAACAAATTGAAATTATGCCCAAACTCAGCAAAAAATTATTTGAGAGAGATGGAACAATGTGGCCAGGGGATTTTATACCATTGTACTTAGAAGAGAGAAACTAAAATTATTATTTGATCAAGCATCCAAGGGTTTGGAGTGGCAATCACATTGAAATAATATTTTCAAACCATAAGGATCAAATTCATAACTTACCTATTTTTTAAAAGGTTAAACCATACATAATGCCCTTAAACTTTGTATAGGTTTCAAGTATGTCTCTAATCTTTTCAAAACTTTTATTTTTTCCCCTAAATTGTAAAATTGTTTCAAAACAATCATTTTATATATTTTTCCATTAAAATGAAGACAAAAATGTTGACGTGACAGTGAGTGGCAAGGATAGAAGTATGTGTGGGGTGCAACTTACCATACTTACCCCCATATTATATTTTCACTTCCCTTTTAATAAGGAAGAAAAAATAAATGTTGTTTTGAAACTAATTTAAATAATATTAAGTTTAAAAGAAAACTTTTGAATGGATAGGAGTATATTTGAGACTTGTCCCAAAGTTGAAGGGCATAACTGAAACCTATCATTTGTTGTGTCCACGTATACTTCTATTTTTACAACTCACTACCACATTGGATTTTCATCATCATTTTTACGAAAAAGTTGACACAAGAATTCTTTTGAAATAGCTTTAAACATTTAGAGTAAAAGAGGAGCTTTGTAAATGATAGGGATATGCATAGCCTACTTTAAAGTTCTGGAGCATTTTTTTATAATTTAATCTATTTTTTTAAAAAAAAAAACTTTATTTTAATATTTAAACTTTCATTTTTACAACATTGGTCTATTTTGATTGTTAAAGGTGTCCAACATTTTGTTTTAATTTTCAACTTTAATTATTTAATAAATACCTTGTATATACTTGTATTAAAAAAAAAACTTATATGTACTTGATTTCCTTTTTTTTCCTTGTTTCTTAGAGTACGATTTAAATAAAGAGTTAAGGAATCACACCTATGACCTTCAAAATAAGTTATTATTAAAAGTGTTAAACTAGTTTTTTTAGTTCAACAATTGCAGAGATAAGAGATCAAACTATATTCTATTTTTTGAAATGGTAATAGATATTTTATTCACTAAGCTATACTTAGATTAACAAAATGTTAACCATTTGAGTTTGCCTTGTTTTAGTTTATTTGCCTACGTTTATAATGAAATTGAAAATAATGTAACGGTAACGTCTATGTATGGTTATTTCTTATTTATTTCTTTGGTCGTTGTTCATTTTTTTTTGACATAATTTATTTGGTAGTGGGTAAGCGTAAGACTAGACTAATATATCATGATAAGACTTTTTGTGTGTGTGTGTGTGTGTGTAATAATATATCATGATAAGACTAGCTCTTTAAAGACAAAAATACATATAATAAATTACAAACTTGACTTTTAACAAAAAATAATCACGTATAGGTCTGTCTTATTAAATTTTATATAATCGATGAAATTGAATAACTTTAAACTGCTAATGAATTTGTCCTATTATATTTGATTAGATAATATTCATGTCTAATGATTTATTGAACAAGTCTTTGTGGGGTCAAGAAAAGAAATTTGAAACTAAAATCTATTTTTGAAAAAATATCCATCAGTAAATATAAGGGTACCAGTTTTTTGAAAATGTTAAATATCTACAAAATATTGATGTGGATGTATTTGTATATTATTGAAAAACTATAAAATATATTTAAATTAATAAATAAGTATTTTACACTTTTTAAATAAGTTAAAATCTTTGTGTTTACATTTGTAATATTTTGTTACTTTTTTATATTCATCAATATTTTTATAGCATAATCGAAATATCGATTTGACTTTATTAAGATCCAATAATTTGACATATGGAAATATCACATGCCATCATGTCGATATATATTTAATTTTCATATCTAAAGGTTTATTTTCCTTTTTTATTTTGGTACTTCAATATCCAGATATGCTATTTTAATTATTCAATTTTGAATATTTATTTTAATTACTCAATTTTGTATATTGCTTGTATAAATTATTTATCCGAAGATATGCCAGTGTTTTGTCATTCTGTTATAATGTAATGTGGGTATGAACATTGCGTATTTATCTCTTTAGAGGTTGATAGACCATTCATGATAAGACAAACTCCTTTAAATTAGAATAAAAGAAAAATGCTAAGTTACAAACTTGACTTTTTAAGGGGGGACAAAACAAGTCTTAATAAAATTTCATAAAATTGAAGCATTTGAATAACTTTTAAGCCGGCATTGAACTCTTCTCAAAAATTAAAAAAAAAAAAAAGAACAAACAGCTATTAAATTTATCATAATTTATTCGTTAAATTATAGAAAATACCCTTAAACTTTGCTTCTTGTTTCAATAATACCCATATTCTTTTAAAACTTGCAATATTACCTTTGACCTTTCATAAACATATCAAAACTATCCTTACAATATAAATCTGTTAGAATGTTGGATGGAAAATCGATGTGGTGATGACTTGAAACAACGTGATGGTGATTAGACTGTTTTTGATCTGGATTAAGTTTAAAAGAACGGCATTCAGACACGTCAACTTTTCTTTCAATATTCTAACGAATTTTCTACTCCAAATGTAGTTTTAAAACATTTATGAAAGGTCAAAAATAATATTGCAACTTTTGAAAGAATATAAGTATTTTTGAAACAAGAGACAAAATTTAGGAGTATTTTTTTTCTAATTCAGCCTAATTTATTTAATGAAATAATAATCAGGCTTAACAATAATTGAACAAAACACCCACCTACCAAATATGCAGTTTATTATTTATTTATTGCTCAATTTTTTTCACACTATAATACGAAGTTTGATCCTGTAAATATGCAGTTTATTGTTTATTTTCCGTTCAAATTTTACCTACAAAACTTTGTGCTATCACGCATTTGAAATGTTGGCTGTGCTGTGACATTTATTACGTCTAAATTAATTCAACTCTGGGTGTCTTAGCTTATGTCCTACCGGTTAACACTCTTGTGTAATACATGTGCTTTTTAGAGTTTAAAAATAATTATTTATAAGAAAGTTCAAATATTAGTTTACTGTGATTTTGAAATGGTACAAACAATCCATTTATTAAGTGAATATTTTTTTATTCTTGGTTAAAACTACATTTTTATAAGAACAAAACTTACAGTATAGAAAATAAAAAATCAAATAATAAAATGAGTTATTTGAAGTGTTATATTATATTTTATTTTGAAAAAGTGTTAATAGTTATGCATTGTAAAAGAATATTTGAAGTGTTAATGAGTGACAGATATAGTTAAATGTGTATATTTGAATGTATAAATGCTATATTGAAAGATGCTAGAGAACCAACTCTAGCCCATTTCTACATTCTTCTTTGTAACAACGTTTCTTTCTATGTTATCACAAGCCTCAATGTAAGGATCATCGATACATAAAATATCAAACATACATCAGACTAAGGAAAGAATAAGTAAATCATGGAAAGCTCTATCCAAAGAGTTTTTACTAGCTTAGAATTGAAGACCTCCCTTTCAAGAAATGTGTAGGAAGGAGTGTGAACACAAGACCAACTAGGGTTGCGTGAATGAGAATATCGTTCAATCTGTTGGCTCTACCTGATCGTCAACACTATGAGAAATTATTCGAGGAATGTGCCACAATGAGATTGAAAATTTTGCACTGTTGGATGTAAGAAAGAGAAATTGTAAAAGTACCTCGACTTTATATTCAACGGTTATTAGGGGCAGACAAATTTTAAGATCTACATCCGACGCTTTTGTACATAATCTCGTAGAGGTCTAGTTTTATAAGCACTTTTACCCAAATACCCCCTCCCCAACTACCTTACCCTAAAACTTTATATATATATATATATATATATATATATATATATATATATATATATGTATAATAGTAATAATATCATTTGGAGAGACACATTTATAAATTAAAACATTGCTATTTCACTTCTAGTGTACACTCTAAACTTAATCTTTCTTGAAAAATCTGTAAGGTCAACATATACTTGCAAAATAATTTTGAAATTGTTAGTTTATGAAAGGTTATATTACAAGTTTAGTCCCTAAACTTTCAAGTTTATTTCTTTTTGGTTTTTGAACTTAAAAAAATGTTTAATAGGTTTCTCAATTTTCAATTTGTGTTTAATTTATCCTTGACACATTCAAAATTTTTAAAAATTAATTGATCTAGTAGATATAAAATTGAATTTTATGTCGAATGGGACCCTAAACTTTCAATTTTGTATATAGTAGATCCGTGAATTTTTTAAAAAAATGTTGAATAGGTCAAAAACCTATTAGACACAAAATTAAAAATTTAAGGACCTATTGGACACAAAATTAAAAGTTTAAAAATCTATTAGACACTTTTGAAAATTAAGGGACCTATTAGACATAAATTTAAAGGTTTAGGGACCCTATTGGACACTTTTTAAAGTTCAAGGATCAAATGAACACAAACCTAAAAGTTTAGGGCAATTTGTAATTTAACTTTTATGAAAATAAAAGATAAGGTTAATTTATATGTTAAATTACAAGTTTAGCCCCTAAACTTTCATAGTCATGTCTAATATGTCATTAAACCTTAACAAGTTTATGATAAGTCTTTGAACTTTTTAATGTTATGATGAATATAGGTCATTCAACTTTTCAAAGTGTCTAATATGTCCTTAAACACATTCAAATTTGTGTCTAATATAGGTCCCTACCACATTCGAAAATTTTTAAAGTTTATGAACCTATTAGACATAAAATTAAAAGGTCATGGTCGTTTAATCAAAATTTTAAATGTCAATATCAACATTGAGGTTTCAATTTTAAGAAAATGTTGATCAAAAAACCAATAAAATGTTGAAGCCAATGGATATTTCTAGGAAAGTCATAAAAATAATAAATTCATAAAAAAAAAATATTTAAATGAACAAATAAACATTTCACTCTTTTTAAATAAGTTATAAAATTTCTTATTATTAATATAATATTCACATTAGTGATATTTAGTTGTTCCTTTTTTTTAATATTTTGTTGACTTTTTGATGATATAATGAAAATGTCAATCCACTCTTTTATGTCGATGTCAAACCCATGGACATATGGAAAGTCAACGGAAAATTAATACCCTACTTATAAGAGTATACACAAAATTTAATTTGCTTTTAAAAGATCATCCTTTGAATTCTATAAAATGTCGAATATGATAGGACCTATGCGACACAATATTGAAAGTTCAGGAACATATTAAATACTTTTAAATTAACTTCAAGCACCTACCTATTAGACAAAAAATTAAAAGTTCAGGGACTTTAGATAGGGTACTTGCTAGAAATGACTCACATGAGATTAAGGCTTTGTCTGGGATTGCTATAGCTTTTAAATTAAAATAATTGTTGGCAACTGTGTTTTTAAGATAATTAGCTGTCATGTGAAACAAATTAGTGTTTGATAAATTTCAATTTTAAACATAGAAAAACAGATCACAACGTTTGGTAAATTCAAACGAAATTGCTATGTTTTAGCTATAATAACCAAAGTAGACATATTATTTTAATTATTTATATATTGGTATTTAATATCAAATTTATTATAAGATAATTATTTAAAAATATATATAATTTAAATTGCAAGTAACTTTGTTTAATCTAAATTATTTGATAAAAATCTAAGAAAACAATTATTATAAAAAATTAAATAAATCCAAATTTCGTTGATATAGCAGAATAGATGTGAAAAAAATATGGAAGGATAGATTTGGTTGTTTAAAAATTTAGTTAGAAGAAAATAGATTTTTAGAAAATTTGAATTTAAAAGCTAGTATATATGAGCGTGATTTTGAACGTAAGAATAAATTGTAAAAGGGACTATTTGAAAAAAATGTTTTTTTTAAACCGTTTTCATACGCAGATTTCCCTTTTTACCCTTGGGTTAGAAAAACAAGCTTCAAAGTATGCAATTGCCCGTTCAGTCCTTCCCACTATCTAGTGGATTCAAATTCATTGCATTCTTCATATTACTTTCCCGTTGATCACAAGTCAAAGTCGTTTGTATTCGTCGATTCATATTACTTTTCAAGGTACGTTTTTATCATTTTTGCTCACTTCCATGTCTTTTATTATACCCTAAGAACCTGTGAAATAGCATGGACAAACTCCTGAATTTGTTGCATGAAGAAGATGAGAAATCAATTTCATTTCTTAGTTTTTAACCTTCTGATCGTGATGAGAGCCCTGATATTCTTACCAATGAAGCCTCATAGAGTTCAAAATCTAATTTCTTTCACTCCTATGACACTTCAACTGTAGTTCTAAACTGGAGAGTCTTCTTCTAACTCTCCTATTGTATGTCTCTTGCATACTTACTTTTGCATCTCTAATGAAGTATTCTTTATCCAAAAAGATCATGATGAGAGTCATTTTTGTCACACAATATATATGAAGGAAATTTGTTGAAAAAGGTGTGGTTTTAGGTGTTTTTATTCGATTGTTGCACTGATCGAGTATAAGGTTTAGATCATAGTGTTTATCCTAGTACACAATCAAGCGATAAACATCATGATCACAAACCCTATATCGTAGTGATAATTGAACCACAATTGCAGGCCCCTATCTAGCATAATCATTGATACCTAGCATAAAAGTAGATTGCATAAAAGAAGATCACATTGTAACGACCCTACTTTTCCTATTACACTTTCTAAGGGCGTTATTAAATGCATGCTAATGAAATAAAAATCAAACTTAAATAATCTTTCAAAAAGAAACAAACGTTTATAAAAACAATCAAAAACTTTTATATATCTCGGGATCCCTTTAAATTAAAGCATAAGAATAAACTAAAACACTTTAAGAATTTAAATGATTTTCAAGATACTTATACTAAAAAACAACAGTGCTAACAATGAATAAAGATTGCGGAATTTAAGCTCCTATAGGTCACCCATGGCCTCTTGCAGCAACTATCCTGTCATTCGCTGAGGATGCCCTTGCCTTTACCTGAAAAGAAAAACATTTTTGAAAATGGTGAGTATTTAAAATACTCAGTAAGTGACCTCACTACCAGGGTCAGGATATGCAAACACATACAGCGTGATTTTTTTTTAAAAAACTTTTTCCTCTAGTGGGACCTAAAACACTTCCATAGTGAAAATATTTCTCTTTTACTTTTCTCTTTGGCTTAATGTGGACAATTAACCC
The DNA here is from genome assembly GCA_033996785.1 of Trichosanthes truncata. Taxonomy (NCBI): domain Eukaryota; kingdom Viridiplantae; phylum Streptophyta; class Magnoliopsida; order Cucurbitales; family Cucurbitaceae; genus Trichosanthes; species Trichosanthes truncata. The sequence continues at coordinate 34,579,221 of JAWPNB010000004.1, read as the reverse complement.
AACCTAACATTTCATTTCCATTTAACCCTTTCAGGTTCATTTTCAATTAACCTTTTCAGGTTCCTTTTCAATTAACCTTCTCAGGTTCCTTTCCAACTAACCTTTTCAGGTTCCTTTTCAATTAACCTTCTCAGGTTCCTTTCCAATTAACCTTTTCAGGTTTCTTTTCAATTAGATGTACATCTATGATTTAGGGGGTAATTGCCACAACCTTTGAAATCATTCTATCATGAAAAACATACATGTATGTATGAGGTCCCAAAATATTTTAAATTTTCATTCCATGATGCATCACAAGGCAACATACTCATAAATCATAAACCATAACCCATGCATCACATTCACAAGAATAATTGGCAATCAATAGGTGAAAATCCATTTTCATATACAATAAAGCATTTTAAAATTTTGCCAAAAATCATAGTAAAACTTTTATAAAAGCTTTTCATTTCCAAAGTAATTTAATTTTAATTTTTCAATTCAGTTCCTGACTTGCATTTAAGCATTCCGGCATAAAGTCCCTTACCTTGACTAAGCTCAAGAATCCAAATCACCCAAATGCTCACCAAAATTTCACTGCCTTGAACCTCAGTCAAACGATTTGGTGCTTAATCAAAGTCATCCTTAAGGTAGTAAAGATCCCTAAAATCCATAATTGAGCTCAAAGTTTCTTCCACCAACTAAATTCCCAAAATTAGAATTAATTTTATAGCATTTAACTTAATCGCAAATTGGTGGGTAAAACTGAATTTAAGTCATAAGATCCATGGATTAATCTTATTTTCAATTTGATCTATCATACAACCCAAAACTCAAGGATCTCTGTGACTTATCGAAATTTCGCTCCAACAGTCCCAACTTCTACTGAACAGCGACACGCTCGTGATTTTGATGCCGGAACAGAATGGGTATCCTTGAAACAAAGTCAAGATTCATGAATTAAATCTTACTCAACCAAGATCATCAAAGAACTATGTAGAAACCAATTGCTTACCCACAATTGAAGGCTCGCCGGACTAGAATAGGCTGATTGGAACGACTGCGGCGTACACGGATCTGAGCGGCGGTGGTCTGGGCGTGGTTCGCAGTTCTAGCAGCGTGGGCATGCAGCGGTCTGGGCCAGCGGTGCGACGGCGGATCTGGCGGATTCGATGACGTGGGGTGGACGGCCATCGGGGTGGTGAACTGCAGCGAGCGACGGCGCGGGTCTTGTGCGGCGGATGCGGTGATCCACGGATTTGCAGAAGCACGGCTCGGTTGCAGTCTGAACGACGGCTCGGGAGGTGAACGACGGTCTGAGGTGGTGGCTGCGCAACGACACGCGAGGGCTTGCTGCTGGAAGAGAGAAAAACTTCTTCTTGCTTCAATGGAGGTTGTCGAAAATCAAGGAGGAAGAAGAGAGAGTTGGAGAAGATGATGGCTTGGCTTGTTGGCTTGGAGGCTTGACTCCCACCTAAGGCTACGTGCAGATTAAAATAATAGAGAATGAAATTAGGGCTTGGCTTATACATAGGCTTGGGCTTGGCTCAAAGTCACTTAATTAACAAAAATGCTCCCAAACCAATTTAATTCCCTTTTTTCCTTTTTTCTTTCCAATTTACCCTCCAATTTCTCTAATTTCAATTATGCAAATCTCTAAAATTAAATTTCAACACAACTTTAAACATGAAATTGGCCTTACAATTAATTTAAATTCAACATTAAACTTTAATTAATACCTGAAAATGTCGGTCGTTACACACATGGTGATGTCCAACTCACAGCAAATCAAGCCAGATCAGCAACCTCTCCAAATCACATCAGCAAGGGCAACCAGCCAACTGGACAAGGATAGCAGCCAATTATCTCAGATCTCTAAAGTCTGCATATGTGCTGTCAAGCTTAGCCATATTTGGAATTTCGGTATGATTTATAATTCCATCAGAGATCAATGCTGATGCGACAAGAAGATTGTGTGCTTAAAGAATCTCTCCGTCTCAGCATTGCTGATTTTCCAATAAGCAGCAGCCTTCTTCCATCCATAAGCTGTCGTCCAAAATCAGCAACAACACATCTCCTTTGTTTGATTTGCACTTTCGTTTTATATGTTATTTAACATCATATTCGTGTCCCCTATTTCTTCTTTCGTGTTTTCAAAGAAAAGAAGAATAAAAATGTATTAAGAAATGATCTCAAACAAGAATTTATCGATGTTTTTAAAAAATTATATAAATGATTAATTCATATATATATATATATTCATATGTTTTGACATTCTCCATATCAATAAATGAGATTCAAATATTGATTATTTAATTTATAAATTTTTATATATTTTTATTAACTCTTATGGTTAGTTTCTTGGTTAATAATAATAATAATAATATTATTTAATTATATTTTTAAAATCGTTTCTCTAACATTCTTCGTTTCTGCAGACTACCAGCAATGTTCACTTACAACATATATTTTTATGTACAGATCAATGAACATTTTTTAGCATTGTATGATGCACCTGGCTAAAACTGTATAATATAGGAAATGTTGGTGATGTACTTGATAATGAAGATTATGTTGGTATAAGTGATAACTTTGCTTATAAGAAAGTTAATTTAAAAGCACAAATAATTTTTTTGATATATAAGAAAATGATTCTTTTTGCAATTCATAATTGAAGAAGTCGTCATTTACATTTTGCAAAATATTCTTTATTTATATTAGATATATTGTTCATACATTTGATGTTTATACCATTTATTGTTGGTGCTTCTTTATTTATTTTTTAATTCAACAATTTTTGTGGTGGGGAGATTCAAACATGGTCTCATAAGCACATACTTCATGTCAGTTGAAGTATGTTCTTATTGGCTTATTGTTGGTGCTTTAATTATATATATTATGCATATTATTAAGTGAAGAGATGTTTGTATGGCCAAAATGAGCTTAGTTCAGCGGTAATTGACATATACCTAGACCAAGAGGTCAAAGATTTGAATCTTCGCATCCACAAATGTTGTTGAACTCAAAAAAAAAAAAAAAAAAAAAGATTGTATGCACAAAATATATTTTATCTATATGTATATTGCTAATATATATTTGATATTTATACCATACTTGTGAAGCACATATATTATGCATGTTGTTTCTAATGTCATATATGTGTTTCCATTTAAATTTTCCAAACATGAATAAAGAGAGTTATATGGACTTGTTTTAATAGCTAGCATGTAGTAAAATGGGGAAAAAAGGATTGTTTTGTCTTATTAAGGGAAGTAGCTTTTTAATGGGTTGATAGCCATTTTCATAAAATACAAAAACTTTGGCTTTTTTTTTTTTTTTTTTTTGAAAAAAATGGTTAAAAAAAAAGTGGTTATACAGATTAATAGGTGGCATTTTGGTACATTATATTTTGCATATTTGTGTAGTGTGATAATGGTCTATACTACAGGTGTATCATGTCAAATTTTAATATAGTGATAAATGCAAGTAGTATTGTCCTCTAGATTGAGTTTCTAACTCACTCAAGTACCACATATATAATTGTTCAATGATATCTAAAGAATCAATAGGAAAATTAAACTCTACGATAGTTAAAATAAATACTAATGTAAATTCAATGAAAAAACACTCTTAGGAAATTGATTTCACCATGTATTATGAATCAACTAATAATTAATCTAAATTGAACAAAAATTAATTCTATAGGTCCAAAACTCTAAACTCTCAATTGTCTCTCTCGAGTGCTAGTTAACTCTCTTTACCAATTAAAAAATCAATTCTGCTTTTTACTTTAAGGAAATTTCAAAAAAAAAAAAAAAAGAGTAGTTTTTAAAAATATATTTCTATTTTTCAAAAACTCATTTTTTTTATTCTAATGCTCATTTTCCCTTTTAACATATTACTCTCCAACAAATTTCTTTTTCTAATTTTGTTCTCTCTAAAACTTTTTTCTCTAAATTCCTCTCTAAAAAATTTCTCTCTCTAAAATTTGCATTTCTATCTAATTTTTATTTCTCTTTCTCTCTCTATAACTTTTTATTATCTCTTTGAAATGTTTATCCTTCTTAACTTTCATTTATTCCTCTTTCCGCATACTCTCCCCAATTTCTCTCTCTAAAATTAAATATTTCCTAAAAATTTTCTCTCTCTTTAACTTATCTATTTTTAAAATTTCTCCCTAACTTTTCTCTCTCTAATAAATATATTTCTAACTTTTCTCTTAAAAATAATTCTCTCTAAATTTTCTCTCACTAATTTTTTTTCATTTATCTTTATTTCTTTAAGCCTTAACTTTAGTCTCTCTCTAAAATTTCTCTTTTTATTTAACTTTTTTCACTCTAAAATTTAACTTTCTCTCTAATTTTTAGTTTTTTTTTCTAACTAATATTTTTATGATGTCTAACAAATATTCTCTCTCTAACTATTTTTCTTTCATGTCTCTAAATTTACTACGCTTAACTTTTCTCTCTAAAATGTTATATCTATGTCGCTAAATTTTTATTTCTATGTCTCCACACATTTTCTCTCTAAAATATCTCTTCATCTCTCTAATTTTTAAAGAATTGAATACAAAAAATAATTATTAAACAAGTTTAGTTTTTGTTTCTTATAAACAGAAAATAAAAAATAGTTATCAAACATATATGGTTTTTGTTTTTAAAAAATAGAAACCCAAAAAAAGAAAACAGAAAAACCAAAAACTAAAAACCAAAAACTGAAATGGTTATCAAACGAGGCCTTAACTTTTAGAATTAAAAGTTTTAGAGTGAAATTCTATCACTTATGAAAATTTGAGGGTTTAATTTTCCGTTCAAAATTTAGGAGGGTAATTCTTTCACTTTAAAAAATTTGATGGTTTAATTTTTACTACTAAACGTTTAGAGATGCAATTGTATTAATTACCATACTTCATGAATGGTTGGTATAATTTGCCCTTTTAATTTTTAAGTATTATTTTGCCCCTATGTAGGTTTTTTGTTCACATTGTTATGTTTTTCTCTCCCAATAATTATTTTACTCCCTTCTATCCAATTATTGTGCTCTCCTTAATTTCAATGATTTTATTCTTCAATTCGAAATTGTTTTCATTTTCCTACTGTTTTAGTGATTTTATTTATTCTCGATGTATCTTCTTTCTTTCTTTTTTCATTTTACTTTGTTTTGATTACAACAAATTTTGAGATCGAGTACTTATGTTTTTGTTTGTGTTTCTATAATTTGTATACAACTTTTAGAAACTTAAAATATGAAATACGAAAAATAAAAAACAATTATCAATTCTAAAAATATGAAATACAAAAAATAAATGATAATTATTAAACTCATATAGTCCTAAAATAATTAAAAACAAGATACATGCAATCGACATCCAAGAATGTTACGAAATGGTGTCTCTTAGTTTACACTCTTAACTTGATCTTTCTTGCAGTACCTTAAGGCCAACATACCTGCAAAACCATTTAAAAGACAACAATATTATTATAATACCATAGAGAGAAAAAGTTAGGTTAACGTTAAACTACAAGTTTAGTCCGTCAATTTTTGAGAGGTTATATCGAATAGATCTCCAAATTTAAAAGATGTTTAATATGTCTCTAAATTTTCAATTTTGCATCTAAAAATTTCTAACCAATCTCTAAAATTATAATTTTGTATGCATACATTTTCTTAAAAGTTCATGGACTTGTGAATTTTGTGTCTAATCAGACATTGACCTTTCAATTTTGTATCTAAAATAGGTCCATAAAATTAAAAAAATATTTAATAGGTCAAGAACTAATAGAACTTATTAGATGCTTTTAAAAGTTTGAAAAATTATTTTTCAAAAAAAAAAAAGTTTGAAAAATTAAAAAACCAAAGTTGAGGGACTAAACTTGTAATTTAACAAAAAAAAAAAAGTTTAGTGAAAATCGATGTAGGGGCAAGAAAATTATTCGAAAACAAAACTATATGATAACTCACCGGCCAAGCATCATGAGGGTGGCCATAGGATTAGTTCCCGGTGATTCAGAGAAAGTGGAGCCATCCACTACACGCAAGTTTTCGATTCCGATGACTCTGTAATTATCGTCGACAACTTTTCCGACCAAACATCCTCCATGGTAATGCCAATAAGTCGTCACTGTTTTCTTACAATACTCTTCAACAGAACTATCATCCGACAAATTTTCTGGCAACGGAGGACCCAGAAACTGAAATCCTTTCTTACCCTCCAAGTCTTGCGTCTTAATCGTTTCCATCGTTTGGGTTTTAAGCAAATCTCCCACTTTTCTTACTCCTCTAACACATCGTGCAAGATCATCAGGATGAGAATAATAATTGAATCGAACAATTGGACTCTTCTTCACATCAGTGGAGGCATTCAGCTGGAGTGACCCCACAGAAAGCACCTCCGAGAATTTCCCAACAAAAAGGGCTACGCTCGGGATGATCATAGTGTATTGAGGAGGAAGAAGACTAAAAGATGGTGGAAGTAAAAATGGTAAAGGGCTGGCGAATGATTGCAAATGGATATTGTTCTGTAAAGTTCCAACGACTTGTGCAGACGAAGCAGCCAGTTGGAATGGAAGCATGATGTTGGCTCCGAAACGGGGATTGTCGGACATGAATTCACCGACATGTGGTTGGTGAAGGACGACAGGTAGTTTTAAGGATGAAAGGTGAGATTTTGGGCCAACTCCACTTAGAAGGAGAACTTGAGGGCTTCCAAGGGCTCCAGCACTCAAAATAATCTCTCCATTCTTGCGAATGAATGCAGTATGCAACTTTCCTTTTGAATCAGAATATGAGACCCCACTTGCAGATAAACCTATTAGTTCATAATGGTGGAAAAGTGAGAAAATTCAGTGTTTCAAGGCAATGAAGTTAAGTTTACTCCCAAAAACATTTACTTCCCGTTCCAACGAACTTATTTGAGTGGTTTAAGTTTAAATCATCTTTCTATTTTGGTCCATAAATTATAAAAAAGAAAGCCATTTAGGTCGGTAAATTTTAAAAATATATATCAATTTCATTTATTTTTCTTTTAACAATTGACATAGCTTTAATTTGAATATGTTTATTAACATGCTGATGTAGTTTTGTATTAGAATAACATAGTTGCTTTACCCACATATTGATGTAGTGGATATTAAGTGAAAAAATAACATAGGATCAACATCAACATGGTTCATGTTTTAAAAAGTTCAACTATCAAAATAAATGGTATGAAGGCTCATAAGAAAAATGGTTTATTTTCAAAAATTCAACACTACAAGAAACATGATCTAGAGCAGCAGTTTTATTGAACTATCACATCAATTATTAAGTTCTACAACACTTTTTGCAGTAGTTTGTGAACCTCTGGCAAAAGCAGTGTTTAGAGGAATCTATCAAAACTGCTGTAGGTAAACTTTTCACAACCATTGTAATAGTATCCCCTATAGCATATGTTTTAGAGCTATCACAACGGTTAAGAACCACTGCAACACTTTTTTGCAGCGGTTTATGAACCTCTGACAAAAACAATATATTAAGAGGGATCTAGCAACACTTTTCAAAACCGTTAGAAGTGAACTTTTCACAATTGTTCCAATAGTAACCTCTATAGCAGCAGTGTTATTGAGCTATCGCAATGATTATTAACTGATACAACACTTTTTGTAGCGATTTATGTAAAGAAGGATCTAACATTGCCTAGTAATAAGTGCACTTTTAATCCTTAATCTCATCCTCTAACATTGCCTATTATTAATTGCACCTTTAATCTTTAATCTCCTCCTTTATCCACGAAAGCAAGATCTAACATTGCCTACTAATAAGTGCACATTTAATCCTTAATCTCATCATCTAACATTGCCTATTATTAATTGCACCTTTAATCCTTAATCTCCTCATTTATCCACGAAAGCGGGGATCTAACATTGCCTACTAATAAGTGCACCTTTAATCATTAATCTCATCCTCTAACATTGCCTATTATTAATTGCACCTTTAATCCTTAATCTCCTCATTTATCCACGAAAGCGACTTGGTGTAGCCAACTATTAATTCCACCATTAATATCCTCCTTCATCCATAATTTCGTATGACTATATAAGACTTCATTATTTGTCTATTCAGAATTTAGGTTAAGATCCAAATACCCACTGGTTAAGGACAAGTGATTTTCCACATATCTTCACAATAGTATGATATATTGTTCACTTTGGGCATAAGCCCTTATGACTTTACTTTTCGTTTCACCCAAAAGGCTACATATCAATAGAGATAATTGTGCTCAATTATATTCTATGGATTTCTCTCTTATCTAGCGAACGTGGAACATTTTTTGCACTTCTAACATATCTATGTCTATGATTGAATTTGATAAAATTAAAAATTTTAGGTCAAAATCAAACCATCTCTTATTAATAAGCCAACATATAATATTTTCATTGAGTCATATTTATCTGATTAAATAAATTATATTTAATAGTCATTACACATATATTATAAAAAAATAAATTATATAAATAAAGATAAACTTAATTTTCATTATTTTGTACTTTTTGCATAATTCTCTTAAAAGTAATAAAAATATTTATAATGTTATATTACCAATATTATATATTAATATTTATTTTTAAAATAAAATTAATTATAACTAAGAACATAACCAAAATAGAATTTAAACAAAAAAAATTTTAGGCACTAACCAGAGAAGATGATTCTTTGGACTGTGGCCTGAATTGCAACATTAAGATTTTTGGGTTCAGCCTTGTTGAGAAGCTCCACAGCTCCATGTCTGTTTCCTTTCTCATCAAAGATGGAACCTCCAGTTTTAGTCCCTACAAGGTGCCTCAAATTAAACTCATTATCAAGGACAACACCAGCTTCCAACAACGCATTTCTAAAAGCAGATTGCCAAGCACTCAAACTTGGCCGAGATACCACAGTCTCTTCAACCCATTGATAAGCCTTCTCTACCAATTCCATGTCCCACTCAACACCTGCTGTTTCAAAGAACTCTCGATGTCCCCTCGAGTAGAAGCCGGCATTGACCATGCTACCACCACCAAGAACCCGCCCTCTTATGCTCTCGACACCATCCTCAGAGATGAATCGTTGGAAGGGATTTTGGCCATCATCTTCTGTAACAAAAGCGTTCAATAGACCTTGTTCATTTAACACAGAGGGATATTTGTTGGGTTCATTGCCTCTTTCAAGAATGAGGACTGAGAATTTTGATGATAACGTTGCAGCCAATGGGCAGCCTGCCGTTCCTCCCCCTATTATTATGTAGTCATACTCTTCTTTTTCTGGTAAGTCACTGGCATCGTGTACGAACTTCATGTAGCTAACATCTGGAAAAGACAAGTTTAGAACAATCAAAATCAATAAAGAGATAAAATTTAAAAGTTAAGACTAGAGAAAGAGTAAGAGAGAAATAAAGAGAAAATTTTTGCCTTGATTGGGGATTGTTTGTGAGGAGAGGACTCCTAATTGAAAAATAGAGATAAGGATAAGTAGGAGAATGGTTGCCATAGAATGCTCCATGGTTTCCAAAAGCTGTATGTGGGGATACTTGTTTGCTCCTTCCAGTTTGCAACTGTCGGTATTTATATAGATACAAAGTTTGACTCTTAATTTGAATGCTATTAAATGGTTGGTCAAATTTAACCATCATATATATATATATATATATATATATATATATATATATATATATATATATATATATATATATAATTATACTAGTCTTTTCTTGTGTGCTACCAATTTTTAAAATGTAAATTTACTTTTTTTTTTTAATAAAGCATTACTTTTTAAAAAAAAAAAAAACAGTGAAAGTATTACACATTTTCATAATCCAAAATAAATTTCAGCTCTTCTTTGGACTTAAATGATTTCATATAGACTCAACTATTCCTCTCTTGAATTATCATGACTTTATTTTATAGTTCCTTTTTTGTAACTACTCTAGGGAATGTGACCTTTTGAAATATTGATATTTTGAAATTGGGGTAGAGGAAATAAGACTTTGCATTTATAAAATGTATATATATTTTTTAGTTCATCATGTGGGGTGGGAAATTTGAATTGTATATATATTTTTTAGTTCATCATGTGGGGTGGAAGATTTGAATTTTTGTCCTCTTGATCAAACATATATGTCTTAACTAGTTGAGTTATTAAAATAGAAAATAGTTAATATAAACCATGTTTAAAGTTAAAATTATCGTTGGTCAGGAAAAAAAAAGTTAAAACTATCAATAAATATTGAGTTATTGTTCATTCATTATTATTTTAATTTTATAAAATAATTTGGTTGTTGATACCTATCTCTACCTTAGTAGCATTTAATAATGGTAGCCATTAGCCAAAGTAAGCATAGCTCAACAGTAATTGGCATGTACTATCGACCAAAATGTCAGAAGTTCGAATCCCCCAACCCCAAATATTGTTGAACTCAAAAAAAAAAAAAAAACACTTAATAATGGTAAATGAAAAGTTATGTGAAATTTAAATGCAAAATGGTTGATGAAATATCTTGTGTACAAATACTGTGAGTTGAGAATTTAAACCTTTGACCTTTAGAATAAATTTATAGGTGCTTAGACTAGTTGAGCTATGTACAAGTGGGAGTTAATAAAATATTGTTTGTTAGTAAAAAATAAGAGATAACTATCAAGGTTGGTCTAATGGTAAAATAAAGGCCATGGAGAAAATAAGGGACTTAGAGGGAGAATAGGTTCAATCTATGGTAACCACCCACCTAGAATTTAATATTGATATAAATTCGAGCTACTTCTCTCTCTATGTTTAACTTGCCAGCTACATTGTGGTGGTCTCATCGAATAATTTCTCTTCCATCAAGGTAAGTTGAAACTCAAACTATCCAATAAATCATTCTTTTAGAATATAACACAAATAAATTGTAGGAAGAAAATTATGGATTTTAGGAGACTGTAAGGACAGTTTTTTGCTTGGTTCCACACTCCTCGTTTTAATTAAATCCTTGATGATTTTTACGGATAGTAAAAATGGAAAAAAAAATCAGTTTAAATATTTGTTACATTAACTTAGAACAAAAAAAACAGTTTAAATATTTGTTTATTAAGTTAGAACATCAAATCTTGTAGTGAGGATATACGCGAGATCGACATTTCTTACATTAATTTTCAACTTTTAACAATTTTTTTTTAACAACACTTTAACAAATTTGATTTGATATTTACGTATATAACAATTCAATGCACAGCCAACACCAGTTGACAAAAATAGAAGAGACCTACTACGGCACGGCAGCACCTTCCAATAATGGCAATATCCAAATTTGACGCCCACCATTACATCCTTTTATAAATTGACCCTCTCTAATTTCTTTATCTTAATATAATATAATAAAACAAAAAGTTTCAAATCTAATGTGATTTAGATAAATTATTACAAGGTACTTTAAAAAAGAAAAGAAAAGAAAAAGAAGTACATATATGGCAAGGTTTCAAGTCGAGTAACATTTTGTTGCAAAATTTTTTGTTTTAGTTCAATGACATATGGAGGTTAGAAAATTTGAACATCTGACCACTTGGTTGAAGCTATATGTCTTAACTGATTGACCTATGTTCAAGTTACCAAATGTAGGTTTTAATGGGTTGATAGCTATTTTCATAAAATACAAAAACTTTGGCTATTTTTTGAAAACATGGTAAAAAAAGTAGCTATACATCTTAATGGGTAGCAATTTGGGATATTATATTTGCATATTTGTGTAGTGAGAATTGTCTACTAGGGGTGCAATAGAAAATTGAAAAATCAAAAAATCAAACCGATCTAGTGGTTTGGTTCAATTAATTTGCATAAGATTGGAAATTTAGGTTTGATTTTTGAAAAAACCAAAAATATTCGGCTCAGTTTGATTTTTTTTTATTGAAAAACCAGCCCAAACTGAACGGAATCGAGGGTGTATATATACTGTTTTAAAAACCCTAGGTCCTTTACCCCTTTGTCGAATATCCCTCCCTATGCAGCTCTGCCTCCCTCTACCTTTTCCTCATCTGCGTGCAATTTCGTTCCCCAACACCTCACCCTCAATATATGTGTTCTCTCCGTCTCCCAGCCATCTTTGTCAACCATCACACACCCAGCATGTAGCAGTCGTCGTTCTCCTCGCTTTGTCCATTCCAATCGCTTTCATTTCATCTATTCCAATCGTCATCCCTTCGAGAAATTCCAGGTAGTTGTTCATCCTACTCCTTTGTTAAATTTTGAAGTTGATCGAACTGAAACCTGGGGCTTAAAGAAAATATTTGTAAATTATAACAAAGCTCCAGTTCAATGCAAGTGCACACTGTCGATGCAAGTAATATAAAACTTAAAGTATTCTAGAGTATCGATCCCACAGGGAATTGATACAACAAAATTTAAGAGAATAAGCAAAGATGTTTTCAAATTGCAATTGTGGGTAACCAGTGTAAAACAATAAGTAGGATGGTTTTTGTTGTTTTTGAAAAGAAGAAATAAAAATGATAAAAGATGGATTCAAACGTGTTTTTGCCCCATTTAACGAAATTGCAGCCTAATTGTAATTGCAATCATTTGACTCAACACTTAAGCTTTGTAAACCGATTCAACACCTATTTGATCTTCTATGAAGTATCTTTAGGAGGCTAAGTGATCAAACCGATATTTCTATGACTAATATGAACTTAGTTAATTTTAAAACACAACTCTTTTGGTTTTAAAGGTTTTGCCCTATGTCTAGGGTTAAAAACAAAGTCTTATGTCTAGGCTCTTTTCCTTTATTGCTTTTATGAAAATCCAATTTTACCTGACCTTTGAATTAGATTCAATTTTTGTGTACTAATCTAGGTGATCAATCTAGACTAATAATGAGCATTAAAAATAAATATAAAAGCAAACAAGCTATAGAGTAAGCAATGTTGCTCTCACAATTAGGCCTATATTCCTATCTCTAGGGAATACACATGCTTGAATACCAAAGAAAGACTTAGCTCATAATTGAAGAAGAGAAAAACAAAGCTTTCAATAAGAAGAAATCCATAATCAACTTATTAAAAAAAATACAACTGCTGTAAATGAAAATGAAATTCAAAAAGTATGGGAAATGACCTTGCATTAACAAACTGAAACTTCTCAAAATCTTCAAAGTAAAACTTGTAAATAAGTAAAGAATAAGAATACAGAACTGAACATTGGTCTGTTAAAGAAGATGGAAAACAAAATGAACTAAAGACACAAAAAGTGCAGAAAGTTAAACTTGAACATTAATTTGAAAACAAGAACGAATGTCGAAACTGTTGGGAGTGTGACCAAAGTCCCACATCGGCTAGATAAGGGGAAGATCATGGGTTTATAAGTGAGGGACACTATCACCAATGTATGAGGCCTTTTGGGAGAACCAAAAGCAAAGCCATGAGGGCTTATGCCCAAAGTGGACAATATCATACCATTGTGGAGATATGTTGAGGGTCGTTGTCCCTAACAAGTGGTATCAGAGCCATGCCCCTAAGCCGTGGTCGGTAGAATCCTCATGTGTCGAACAAAGGAGGTGAGCCCCAAAGGTGTAGTCATGTTGGAGATCTGTGGTAGAGAGCTCTATCGGATAGGCGGTGTGCTCCGGTAAAGGAGTTAGCCAAGATTAAAGCTAGACGGATAGATGACTATTTGAGGGGAGGCTCGATTGGTACTTTGTTCGAGGGGAGGATTGTTGGGAGTGCGACCAAAGTCCCACATCTGCTAGATAAGGGGAAGATCATGGGTTTATAAGTGAGGGACACTATCTCCATTGGTATGAGGCCTTTTGGGTGAAACCAAAAGCAAAGCCATGAGGGCTTATGCCCAAAATGGACAATATCATACCAATGTGGAGATCTGTCGATAGTCGTTGTCCCTAACAATTGGTATCAGAGCCTACTTTGAATTTTATTTAGAATTAGTGTTTTGTGATGGTGGGCATTTTAATTTATCATATATGTGATAAATTGTGATTTAGAAATTGATTATTTAGGCATATTTGAGGCATTATAATTTATTTAACGTTTGATTAGACCAATTGTAAAATCCTTATGGGTTTAGAGTTGTTTGTAAATTTTTTTAATTCATTATACTTATTTCCGTCGGAGAGAGATTTCTTCAATCTTATAATCTATTGCCGACAAGAAATCACACATGATGAAAATGATTTAAAACAATGGTCATAATTCAACCGACGGTGACTTGGATTCACGAACGAGCTCTCAAAAAGGTTGAAATTGTGCTTGAATGGAGCTGGCGTGAACATGCTAGCCTTCAACCAATGAACATGAATTAAGGAGCCTAATTTGAAGGCACAATTTAAAAGCCCATGAACATGTTATTGTGTAATCAAACCATGAATGTGAACATATGTAGCCACTGGTCAAGATGTCATTCTTATTAAAGTTAATGAGAAGCTTCATTCAATGATCTCCTGGGGCAAGTATTTCAATTGTTGAAGAATATTGTTTTATGTGGGTCTGGTAGGTTTAATTTCAAATTAAAATTGAAATAATGAAATTCAATTGAACTTGATATTGGATTTCAATGAAATTTGAATTTGAAATTTCAATGAGATTTCATTTAGATTGAAATTGGATTCTAAATTTCATAAATTTAGTATGGATAGTTGATCATTCCGTTGGAGAAATTTGTGGAATTTTTTTTTGATGTGGCTATTTTTTTTGGTTAACCTATTCTAAGGATGAAATTTTAAAGACCAAGATATGTCTTGGATTTAATTATTGTAATTTAAATTATCTTTAATTTCTTAGGATATGTCAAATATGCCAGCCAATTTTACTATTTGATTTAATTATACATGTTGATGTATGTTTTAAATTGCTTGATTGTTGCATAAAGTATGTAATTTAGATTAAAATCCCACCATAGGTTAAGCATGATCATGCATCTTATCTATTTTTTAATATAATTGTTATATTTGAAATTTTGATTAGGATGTTTCCTAATAGAATTAAGATGCTTTCCTAATTAGTTTATATTTTCCATATCTTTGAAGATAATTGTTATATTTGGAAAATTTAATTAGGATATTTTCTCTCTTAAATGGAATGCATGTTGGCCTAATAAGATTAGGATTTCCATTTATTAAAGATATTCTTGATTATTGTTTAAAATAGTTTAAATTTAGTTCTTTATTTATTTCTAATATGATTAGAATTTAGGGTAATCTTTTAATTTTGTTTTTAAAGTGTTTAAAATGGTAATTTTTTTTAAGATTATCCAAGTGAGTTATTTTTTAATAGGATTAAAAACATTTATTTATAAATTCACTTATGTTCATTAATCTAATAATTAATAGTTAATTAAAGATTAATGAATTTGAAATAAAAATTGACTATAAGGGAACTCTGTCTATGGAAGGTTCTGTCTAGACTGAGGTATTTAAGTTGACCGAAAGGGAACACTTCTAACTGGGAACCGACCTGGGAGTTGAATTAGTCAAATTTTATTTATTTTCACTAAGCATGCTCATAATGTGATTATTTTAAAAAAAAACATAAAAAAAAACATAAAAAAAACCTAGTAATTCATATTAAAATCAATCTAACAACATAAGGGTTATGAAAAGTAGATTGAGGAACTTAGATAAATGAGATTAGCCTAATTTGTCTAAGTAAGAAAAAACCCTATTTCAAAATAGTAAGTGGGAGAAGGAAATGTGTCAACATATCCTACGGTCTCCATCATTAGTTTACAACGTGAGATTCATGCGGGGCCTCGTGGCGGCTTTTGGACCGTCCCCCTACGGAAGGTGTTTGCATGGGTTAATATCATGGTGAACTCCTGAGAATGATAGGATTGTAGTTTTTGTTTCCAATACTTGACCTACCCTACAACGACACTTGTTGGGATAAAACTACGGGATCTAAAATGATGGGTCACACTTACAAAGTGCTTATTAAGGTTGTTAATGATGTTCTTGACCAAACTAATGGTAACTAAATATTATAGGAATAAGAGTTATTCTGGTATAATACTTGGTTAAGATTGTCTCAGTTTAGTGAAAGAATATTTGACCTACCCTACGGAGGCACTTGTTCTAACTCACTAAAGTACCATAGCATTAGAAATGATTTATAGGGTTCATTTTTCAAATTGTTTGATTTCTATGCTAAAATTGAATGGATAATTGTTTGCATGATATTAAATTATATATTCTATATTATTTCAATAATATGCCAGTTTCTCTCATAATTTTTAATTTTATTACTGATAAGTCAAAATTGAGAAAATTTTATTACTTGGAAAAGTAACTTAACACTATAATGGCTGTGTAAAATTTTGAATTTATCTTTATTGAGAAATGTTCTGAAAACCTGTTGCTAATGCTATTCGAATTGTTCGTGAAGCACATGATTAATGAATCAAAAGTAAACGAGATAGTTTGTACGTATTCTCTTAGTTGACATGTTAGATGTTAAATTTAGAAGATAAAGAAAATGACAACAACATATGAGATGTTGAAGTCAACATAAGCTAAATTTAGAAAATTATCTAAATGATCTCAAATTTAAGTATTACAAAATTCCAAGAAAACAAACCAAGTGACTGAAGCTATATACAAGGAAATAGTTCCTAAATTAGTCAGGACAGTCACAATGAGAGGAATTTTTTTAAATACCTCTACGGGAAGAATAATATAGATGAAAGTAAATTTGATTTACTAGATTTTTGGTGGAGAATAAATAATGCCACCTAGATAGTTGATACAAGATCCACTATCAAGATTTATTCTTCATTACATTTAATATGTAATTCTTGAAAAATACTTAACATGTAGAATAGTTTGTACAAGTTAGCACCAGGAAGCCTATCTCAGTTAGTGTAGTGGGAGACATTAAGATGTCATTAAATAAAAATTGTTACATAATGCTGAATATGGTGTTTTTAGTAACCACAAGAGAAATTCAATTTCTCGAACTTTATTACAAAAATGTTCATATAGTATGAATTATTTTGAAGTATGAAAGTTTATATTTTCAAAATTGTTTGAAAATACATTCAGCTGAAAATAAGAACAATTTGTACATGTTAAAAATGTTAGCATATACTATACTACAAAGTACTGAGATATTCAGGATTATAGAATCCAAAAATAGAAAGACATTGTTTTTTCCTAAAAGTTGATACTTGACTTTGGCTGTTAAGGTTGATTAACATCAACTTGAATAGAGTGAAAAGACTAGTAAAAGGTAATTCTCTAAAAAGTTAGTTAATTACTTTACCTGTCTGTAGATCTTGCCTTTTATGCAAGATAATCATTGGGTCTTTATTAGATAGGGCTAGAACGCCAAAGAATACTTTGGGCTTACACATTCTGACCCAAGTGGTCTAATGAATGTAAAGGTCAAATAAAGCCATGAATATTTCATCACTCTAGTTGATGATCATTCAAGGTACAAGTATCTTTACCTAATACAACATAAGTCTAAATTTTTGAAATGTTCAAGAAAATTAAGACTAAAGTTAAAAAAAAAAAACGATTAGGTAATTACATCTATCAAGATATTATGATCAGATCATAATAGAAAGTACAGGAACCTTACGTACTAAAACTAATTGATAGAAAATGGGTTTTTATCCCAATTATTTTAATACCAAGTGCAGTTTTGTGAAATTGTGCTGCAATAGGAGAAACATGACCTTGTTAGACATGGTCAAATCAGAAATGAGTTACACACCATTACCATACTCCTGTTAGGAAATGCAATAGAGATTGCATGGTGAATATGATTCCTTCTAAAAGTGTCTATGAGACAATTTTAAAGATTATAGAAGAGTAGTAAATCTGGTTTACAACACTTCATCATTTGGGAATGTTAAGCTCACATGCTGAACACGAGTCTAAAAAGCTTGTATATGTTCAAAGATAAGCCTAATTGTAGGCCACCCCTAAGGAGTATAAAATAGTCTTTTATGTAGTCCTAAAACGAATAAGGTATTTGTATGACAAATATCATTTTTATAAGAAATGTCAAATAAAAGACTACAAACCTTTAATAAGGTGAGATAGTGTTAATAAATTGGTTCCAAGTGAAGCCACTAAATAGTTAACAAAAATTGTTAACAATATTTGAAAGTCAAGTGGATCCTAGTCATGAATTGAATAAGCCTCATCGTAGTGGGAGAGTTATGAGATGACTTAACCTTTACAAGAACTTAATTGAAGCCCAAATTGTCATGTTAGATGACAAAATTGAAGGCTTATTGCCCTCAAAGTGAGACTAATGGAAAAGGGTTAAACCTAATAGGAGAAAGTAGACTGTGAGTAAACTTTCTCACTTGTTGCCATATTAAAGTCTGTAACCATTATTTAATTCATTGTTGCATATGAGATATAAAAAATGAATGTTTAGAATTCTTTTATGAAAAGAAATCTTAGATAATGAATCTACACAAATCAATCAGAGAGGTTTATTTTCAAAGATCAAAAGCAAAAGGTTTGCGAAATAGTAAAGGTTCATTTATGAAATGAATTTTACCATTAGATCTGTGAATATAAGGTTTGATAAAAGTATCAAAATCTATGACTTTTGATAAATATTAATGAAGCTTGTATAGACAAGAAAATCATTAATTGCTTAGTGGATTTTTTTCATGTTTTATGTTGGTGATATTTTTACCCATTATAAATGATGTAAGATGTCTAACATAAAACGTTGATTAAGTAACCAATTTCAAATAGTGATTTGAATGACTCAGTATATTTTACATGTCCAAAATGAAGATTTTAAGGACAAAATGTTAACTTTGTCTCAAACATCTTATATTGACAAAATTGTTGTCAAATATTTGATATTTATGTCTAAGGAAGTGTATCCTAAGACACTTCAAATGTTGAGAGTATATGATATGCATAAATGAGACTAAACATTTAATATACAATTGGTTAGCATATATCAATTACACGAATGGTATGACCATTGAGTAGAAAATTAAAAAATTTCTCAAATTATCTATGGATGATGAGAAATTTTTGTGTATGGAGTTAAAGATTTGATCTTTACAAGATACACTGGTTCTTACAAAGATTTAGGAAATCTATGTAAAGATAAATGTTTCCCTAGGTGGTGGAGTATGGTATACAAGTTAAATTGTTTTGCTTATGAAGTAACAAAAGGACTTGTATGACTCAAATAGTTCCTTGAAGATCTGAAAGGTGTTTCAGATATGATTTAGTCTATCATCTTTATTATGATAATAGTGGTGTAAAGACTAATATTAAGGAAAATAGAAAACACCAACGTATAGGGAATCATATCGAGAGAGAGAAAACATCATGGTAGTGACTAAGATAGCTTTTTTAATGGCAGTCCTTTGGATCTATATAAAGAGACTCTCCAGGCTAAAGTATTTGAGGGTCACCTAGAATGTCTAGGATTACGAGACATGTCTCATCTTTGCTAGGGCAAGTGGGAGAACATGTTGGGTATAGAGTATGTCCTAGAATACATGTCTCGCCGGCTTTAGTGCAAGTGGGAGATTGTTGGGATTTATGCCCTAAAGCCTCGTAATTAATAATTTATTTAATAATGAATAATAATTTTGATTATTTTATTTGCAATATAATATTATCCATTATATGAAAAATCTAAGGTTATTAATGTAATCTTGAATAGTATGTGGTTGACATACGAGAGGATCATGTTCAAGAAATAACCTAAAGGGTCATAGTATATGTATAAGGTTGAGTGCCTTATCTTGGTAACACTATTGATACGGCTCACTTTGTAATAGTTACAAATGATTTGATCCAAATCATTCATGTGGAGACATGTGAGTGGGGGTATCTTATACAATGAGTTTGTATAAGACTGGACCACGAAATATTTAATCTCTTTATAAATCCGTTAATTAAGAAGATTAATATTTCATCAGAATGATCATATACGACTTGATCTTAATCCTGAGTGAGTTATGAACTCCTGCCTGTGAGGGCTTGTGTAACGACCCGAATTCCTACAACACTCTAGATGCGGAAGCATGACCTAGTTACCTCGTTCATGCCCGAAATTTCGGCAGCATGACGGCGTAACTAGGAGAAACCAAAATTTACAACCACTTGATAAGAAGGATAACACTTCTAAGATTTCAAACAAAGACTCAGCGCCCATCAACACTACACAAAAAGGGCTGAGATCACAATCAGAGATAACAACACAAAAGATCTCCTATAGTCAGAATTTACAAGCTAACACAGATGCAATTTACAACTGATCCTACAACCCAATATACAAGTAGTTTAACAGAGAATACACAACAAAGGAAAACTAGATGAGGTCTACTAGTATCTCCATAGCTCCATCAGGTCTACGACTCGTCATCCACCTCGTTGATATACGTTACCTGTAGAAAGACAAACAAAGTAGCATGGGTGAGTATAATTATACTCAGTAAGTAGCCCTCTTAGTAAACCAAAGCTTACAGGAATCATACCAAGAAAGATATTTCCCTTACTCACACTCGTGCTCAATATCGAGTACTTACACCAAATGACCGTGAACTCATTTTCCCTACCACAACTTAAGCCATTCTCAGACCCTACTTCATGTCATACCCGCGAGTTCTGTAATCTAGAACCCAAACCTGTGAAGGCATATAACCCTCACACTCATCATACTAGAGAAATTACCCCTGAGCTAGCACACAGGCAATAGGGAACGCATCCCCTACGCTCAACATAATGGGAAAAACTCCCCTAAGCTAGCACACAGGCGCTAGGGAACGCATTCCCTACGCTCAACATAATGGGGAATTACCTCTAAGCTAGCACACAGGCAACAGGGAACGCATCCCCTGTGCTCATCATAATAGGAAAATCTCCCTTAAGCTAGCACCTCGGCAATAAGGGACGCATCCCTTATGCTCACTACATCACACACGTTCTAGGCTTACAAACTCGCACGACACGACAGAAACAGGGTTGATAATGCTTCGAAGATCCCTAGATAAAACACCTTTCTCAGGACCACGCCCTCCTCCTGATCCGGAGTTAATAATTATAACCAACATCTCATAGTCAAGCTCCATGCACTTAAGCAACTATGGCTCAAATTGGATTTGGTTTACTCTTACTTAACCGACATCTCATTCAATATCAAACAATACTCAATCATCAATAATCCATGCACTTAAGCAACTATGGCTCAAATTGGATTTGGTTTACTCTTACTTAACCAACATCTCATTCAATATCAAACAATACTCAATCATCAATAACCCAATAATTTTGCCATATTGATAAAATAAGCTTGTCACATACATTTATCACATCAAGGGCTTTATAAATAAATCCAACGGCTACTTACCTCTCAATTGACCAAAGATTGAAACGCTTCTCTTCTTAGGACGATGTTAGCTTAAATCTTATCAACTTAAGGAGCGCCCAACTTGTTACAACTTCCAAAAATCGATTCCTAGCAAGCACAAGAGTTCCAATTTCTCAATAATAACTCAAACAATTTAAAAATCAACTACCCAAAACTTACTTAACCTTGAAAGCCCAATTCTAAATGCCTTGAACCACAAAGCTTACCTATTTTCGTATCTAAAAGTTGCTGGATTTAAACTCGATACAATCTCGAATTGGATAATTTAGTCTCCATCATAATTGGTTTATCCTAAAGTGAATTCCATAAGCTAAAGTCAGTCCAACCATTCAAAAAGTGCTTAAATAGGCAAACAATTCCTTAAATTTCTAAATTTCATAGTCGAAACGCTTACCCACTGCCCAACGAGCCAAGATCTCACTGGAACGAGTTCTAGAACGCCCAAAATCGACTTCAAGGCCACTGTTATTGCATGAAATTGCCAAAAAGGCTTTCATCACTCATTGTTGGTGAAAAGAAAAGAGAGAGAAAGATAGAGAGAGAGAGAAATCGAGAAAAGGGAGGGATTGAGAGGAAGGAAAACGGAAAGGGGGATCGGATGAGAGGGAGGGAGGCGGAAAGGGGGTTTGTGGGAGAGGGAAACCGAGAGAGAGGGGGGGTTGCGGGGGGAAAGGGAAATCAAGAGAGAGGGGGGGCTGCGGGGAAAGGGTAATCGAGAGAAAGGGGGGCTGCGGGGAAAGGGTAACAGAGAGAGAGGGGGGGCTGTGGGGGAAGGGAAAACAGAGAGAGAGAGGGGGGGCTGGGGGGAAAGGAAATCGAGAGGGGGGGGCTGTGGGGGAGGGAACCGAAGGAGAGGGATAAGGATAAAATTTTTTTTTTTTTATTTTATATAATAATAATAATAATAATAATAATAAATTATTATTATTATTACCTTTTTTTTTTTAAACAGAACGTTACAGCTTGTCCTTTGATTTACATGGGTGAGAGTGGCTTTTATAGCCGATTCAATATGCCTACCATTTTGGGGACTTGACCAAATAGGGAGCTGGGAACATAATCTCACAAGATGGAATTCACTCCTTCCCATATAGGGTAAGTAGATGAGTAGTTCCCTTAAGTGCTGATTTCGGGACTTGAACAATGGGGCCACACCCTCTCACTGACCCGAGAGAGACTTAGTTTATAATTAGATTATAAAAAGATTGTTCATTAGAGGATCAGTGGTACTTAAGGTGCAAGATGTAATTACAGGTTACAACGGACTTTTGACCCAGCTGTAATTACGAACAACTCGTGAAGGATTGACTTGCATGTAGTGATTATATCAATGGAAACAACTTGTCCTACAGTGCATAAGAGTGCAACTTTAGGTCTATAGTGGAGTGACCCTAGAGTTAATGAATGAAAATTGATTAATTAAAGAGTTTAATTAATTAATTTTGTATAATTGGAGCTTATAATCTGTAGGTCCATAAGGTCCCCTTGCTAGCTCATAGAAACACTAAAAAGATCAATTTAGTTGAAAGAAAAATTTGAAATGTTCAAATTAACATTTAATTTGAAGTGTTCAAATTAATATTTAATATATAAGATATATTAAATATAAAAGAGGAAAATATATTCATTGTATTTGATACATTAAATATTAAAATAATTAATGTATATTAGATACACTAAATAAAAGATATTTATTAAATTTGAATTGGATTCAAATTAGGAAATAAATGTCGTAGGAGAATTTTAAACGGTTTGAATAAGATTCAAATTGATTAGATAAATGTATTTTAATATATTAGATATTAAAATATATTATTTAATTATTTTCCCTAGACCACTATAAATAGGACCCTAGGGGTGAGTCATTGTGCATTCTACACAACACACATCTCCTTAATAGAGAGAATTAGAGAATTCTCTCTAGACCTCTTCCTCTCCAATCCTTTGGGGATTTTCTTTCAAGAGGCTCCCACAAGCCTTGGTCCTGTGTTCGAGTCATAGCCAGGAAGACTTTGTGGAAGAGATAAAGATCCGCCAGAAATATTCTCCATAATATTTTCACGATATGTTTTGTTTAAAACTTATTTTTAGTTTAATTTTAAATAAAATCAAAGACGATCCAATGCTTCCGCTGCGGGATGAAGAGTTCATTCCTATCAGAAACTTGGAGCAAATTAACTTCTAGACTCTCCTTAATCTCACCCGATTCGACCTATATCAAGGAGAATCGAGTTGTAACAATCCTAGACTTTCATCTAGATTGGATCGAATAGACTAGCAACTCAAGGTTTCTCGAAAAATAGCAAAACAACAAAAAAACCAAGATGAAGAACAGTGCAGAATTTTTGGCGTAGAAAAATCCACTCCCCGTTTTGCTTTGTTCTTCTAGTTTTTATAGGCATCGAGGGCTAGGTTTCCATATTTTCTCTTCTACCACCTTGGGTCTAGTGTAGGCATGAAATCGGGCTGAAAAATCTCCCAAATCTTGCAAAAATCTCCATGAATCTCGTGATTTCCGTCAATCTCACGTTTTCTAGATTTTCAGTTGCATTATTTTTCAGATCTGCCAAAATTTTCCAGAAATGCAATTACATTTCCATTATGGAATGCAATTGCATTTTTTTCTTCTTTTCCAAATTTGTTTTCCGAAGGTATGCAATTGCATTTCCAAAATGGAATGCAATTGCATTTTGTGCTTGTTCACAAACTTGTTTTTCCGAAGAAATACAATTTCATTTCCAAAATGGAATGCAATTTCATTTTTTGTACTTGCTCCAAATCTACACAAAAACAACAAATTAGTACGATTTCCAATCTCTTTTCAACTTCTTTCCTCTTTTTCATTACTCCAACAAGCTTTTATGAATTTATCTAATAAACACCATTTTTAGCTTGCTTGTCATACCACAAAACACACAAAAATGACAAGAACAACCTAGTTTAGGGTTAAATAATCCTCATAAATGAGAAGTATCAAAAGTTCACACAACTGAATTTGGAAGAAGGGTGCCAGTCCAAACGTCATCTGTTCGTCTAGTCTAGTCGCCGTCAACAGTACCAGCTCCACCTTCCCTGTCACTTTGTCTAGTCGCGGTAGCAGTAGCATTTGGACGATGTTCATGTTACTATAAGAAACAAGATCTATAGCAATGGTTTTATTGAGTTATCGCAGCGGTTATTAACTGTTGCAATACTTTTTTGCAGCACTTTATGAACGTTTGGCAAAAGTAGTGTTAAGAGGGATCTAGAAACACTTTTCAAAACTGTTGGAAGTGAAATTTTCATCATTGTTGCAATAGTACCCCCTATAGTAGATGTTTAATTGAGCTATCATAGTGGTTATTAACCGTTGCAATAATTTTTCAACAGTTTATGAACCTTTGGCAAAAGCAATGTTAAGATGGATCTAGCAACACTTTTCAAAACCGTTAGAAGTGAACTTTTCACAATCGTTGCAATAGTATCCCCTATAGCAACGATTTTATTGAGCTATTACAGGGGTTATTAATCGTTGCAACATGCACTTTATATTAATTAGGATATAACATTGCCTACTATTAATTGCACCTTTAATCCTTAATCTCCTTCTTTATCCACATAAGTGACTGAGGGATCCAACATTGCCTACTATTAATTGCACCTTTAATCCTTAATCTCCTATTTTGTCCACAAAAGCGACTTGGTGTCGCTAACTATTAATTACACCTTTAATCTTCTCCTTCATCCACAATTTCGTATGACTATATAAGGCTCCACTATTTGTCTATTTGAACTTTAAGTTAAGATTATGGCTCTAATACCCATTTGTTAAGGACAACGGATCTACCACATATCTTCACAATGGTATGATATATTGTCCACTTTGGGCATAAGCCCTTATGAATTTGCTTTTGGTTTCACTCAAAAGGTTACATACCAATGGACATAAATTGTGCTCAATTATATTCTATGGATTTCTTCCTTACCTAGCCAATGTTGGACATTTTTTGGACTTCTAACATATCTAAGTCTATGATTGAATTTGATAAAATTAAAAATTTTAGGTCAAAATTAAAAATTTTAGGTCAAAATTGAACCACCTTGCCATAGAGACAATTTTAATTTTACACTTATTAATAAGTAAACATATCACTTTCATTGAGTCATATTTATTTGATTAAATAAATTATATTTAATAGTCATTACACATATATTATAAAAAAAATAAATTATATAAATAAAGATAAACTTAATTTTCATTATTTTGTACTTTTTGCATAATTCTCGTAAAAGTAATAAAAATATTTTTAATGTTATATCACCAATATTATATATTACTATTTATTTTTAAAATAAGATTAATTACAACTAAAATTCTAAATATGGAATTAATATAGTTAATAAACTTTTTTTTAATAAAAAAAACATAGTTTTCTTATATAAATAAGCAATTTATATATATACAATACCTTAAATATACTTTATGTTGATCACAAAATGTTGCAATCATTTTGAATTTTCAATGTTTTTCAAAAACGTTGCTAAATAAGTGTTGCAATTGTATAAAAACTTGCAACGATTTCATAAGCGTTACAAACTAACGGTTGCAAATATACACCCCTACAACAGTTAATAAGAATGTTAAAATGTAACTGCTGTAATTGCATTAATCTCTTTCGATGGTTGTACAACTATTGCAAGTTTACTATTGCAATAGACTCTCCTACAACAATTCATAAAATTGTTGCAATATATTTGCTCCAACTGCATGAACCTATTGTAACACTTTTAGAACTATTGCCAGTATAACTGCTACTATTACTTCCCTACATCTAACTGCTTCAATTGTATCCATCTATTGCAACAACTTTTAGAATTTTTGTATATTCACTGTTGCAATATACACTCTTGCAACAGTTAATCAAAGTGTTACAAATTAATTGTTGCAATATATATAATTGCAGAGGTTTATAAAAATGCTTTTATAAAATTGATGGAATTGTATAAATCCTAGGAACAGTTGTGCAATTGTTGCAGATTTTATGCTGCAGTAGTCACATTGTCATGTAGTGTGTTGGAATTTATTATTTAACTATTATTTGATTATTTTTATTTGTAATTTATATTACATAAAAATTCAAGGTTATTAGTGTAATTTTAAATAGTATGTGGTTGACATATGTGAGAATCATGTTAAGAAATAACATAAAAGGGATTATATTATACGGGGTTAGGTTGGGTGCCTTATCCTAGTAACATGAGAACTTGTGAAAACAAGTTATTTAAGGCACCTGAAATTAGCTAATGCTACCTCCATGCGCTGAAATAGTGTTCACAAACCTAAGAGACACGCGATGAAATGAACAAAGGTAGAAGGTGGACGCAATATGCGTTGAATGTGTTATTTCCTTGTAAATTAGTATAAAGATGTGTTCTATTGTGTCATTTCTCACAAAGTGTTTGTGGTAGGTAAGCGAAAATAGGTGTTCAAAACACCAAGCGTTGAAGCATAAAGGAATAAAAGGACAAGTGAAGTGGACGTGCCTAGCTTGTGTCAGAATCAAATAGTGGAACGGCGAATTCGTATAAGAAGCAGAGTTAAGGCCGGTCAAAAAGAAGAATTTCAGAGGGGGACTACGAACTAGTGCCTACAAAGGACCTGGATCGAAAGTGGAATTTTTTGGCTTTAGTGGTCTCATCTGATCGTTGCCCCTTGCTATTAAAACCTTGTTCCTTTGTGAGAGAGGAGAGCATCTTCAACTTAGAGAGTAAAAATAGAGAGAGACCTTGAGTTCCATCTTTTTCAACGTCTGGAAATCCAAGCAAGGAGGAGTCATAGACCTCCATTGAAGGGTGGAAAGAGCTCGTGAAGAGGGGAAGATTTTCATAGCGCCAACTGATAATTCTCATGAGAATTATCTAGCTCATAAATTTAGGTTATGCCTGGTTTTATTAGCATTTTCTTCATAAATTCATATAAATTCTAAGAAAAGTAGCATGAATTTACAAAAGTGAATTAAAATAATAAAATGGAAGGAAAAAAAGAGAATTGCACTAATAAAGTATTTTTTGCTGCAGTTTTGACAAGAAGGCACGTTTGCCACACGATTGCTGATCAATTGCTACTGCAATCGTATATGGAAAGAACATATTTGAATATTAGAAGATTGCGCAAAAAGGAGAATTTATTCCATCAAATCAAGCAAAAATCTAGAGCTCACGAGTCAAAAGGAACACCCAAAAATAAACCCTAGATGCTTGAAGGCTATAAAAAGAAGAGAAACATAAGGAAAAAGCCGGAATTCCTCTTTGGAAGAAAACCCGTTTCTGCATTGTTTCTATTTTTACATGTCCAATTTTCTTCTTACTCTCTATTCCTCCATACTCAGTCAAATCTAGGAAAAAAAAACCTAAGATTGTTTAGACCCAATTCATCTTGAAAAAGATTGAATTGAGTTTGATTAAAGGGAAGGAAAAAGAGGTTGACGAGAATTCTATTTTTCTGCACTTTTTCTTCTTCTTCATCTTGCTGTCCAGTTTTCTTCTTCCTCTGTTTTTCGTTGTCTAGCTTAATCCGACCTAATAAAAATATTTTGGTTGTAAATATTTGACTCGCCTTGAAAAAGGATGAGGTGAATCGATTAAGAAGGAAGAAACCTAGGAATAAAAACTACAGTTTTGTAATTCTTTATATTCAAGTCTTTTAGCCATTGTTTTTTTTTACCTTGAATTCCAGAAGGTTATTTCATTTTGAAGTTTATGTTTTGAACAAATTTTTGGTAGTGAAGTTTATTGAAATAAAAATTCAAGTATCATTTTCCTTTTGATTTAATTCTTATTCATTATCGCAAGTTGAATTTTAGTGTATTAAGCTATTTTTTTTTCCTGTTTTGAACTCCCTTATGGTTGTTGCAAGTTTTAATTTTATTAATTTCTTATTTTTCTTTATTTTCTCCATGAGCTAAATTTCTCTTTAAGGGTTTCAAGTGTATGAATGCCTTAGAGGTGAGAATGTGAAGCTTATATATAAGGGCAATCCAAATTAACACAAATATTGTTTGCTTTTGTTGATTTATTTATTTTTAGTAAACTTGGATTGATCAACTAAGATTGCTTGCTAGCCTAAATCTAATACTGTAAGGGTTAGATGAGGGAGAATCTCACAAAAGAAATGTGATAAAAAGCTTAGACATAAGCAAACCTTGATCCTAGACATAGGACGAGCCCCCAAAACCACTAGAATGCGGTCTAAAATTATCTAAGTACGATTGGCCATAGACATATAGGTCCAATCACATAGCCTCCTAAAGATTTTGAATCAAAATTAAATAGGAGTCGATTTGGTTTACAATTATTTTGTGTTAAGGCACGATTGCAATTGTAATTGAGTTGCAATTCTCACCAAAGGGCATGATCATACTTGAATCCCACTTTTCATTATCTTGATTTTTTTTTTCATTTTTACTTTCTAGCAAAAATACACCACAATATTTTTATTCTTGGTTACCAAAGTTGCACTTTGAACACAATCTTGCTATTTCTTGAAATTTTGTTGTATCCGTTCCCTGTGGAATCGATATATACTTTGGAGTACTTCTAATTTTATATTACTTGCATCAACAGTGTGCACATGTACTGGGCTAGATTCTTTTTCTTTCATTTTAACCCACAAAGTTCACTCGATAATCAACTCTTAGAGGTTGTTTGGGGCGTGGGTTATAATAACATGAGTTATAATAGTCTGTGGAGTACTTTGTACTCTAAACACAGACTATTATAACCCAGACTAAACAACTCTACATTGTAAACAATATTATATAACTTCACAAACTATTATAACCCATGTTATTATAACTCACTCAGCGCCCCAAACAGCCCCTTAGTGTTTTAGTTTCATCTGCCTTGTTTATTTTCTTCGTCATGTCTTCTTTTATTGTAGAAATGTTTTTCCTTGTAAGTTTGAGCTAAATTTTTTTTTCAAGACTTGGCGTAAGGCCTTTTTGCTGATTTTGTATTCCATGCTTTAGCATCAAGTTTAATGAAGTTTATTGTTGAATCTTATTCTTGAGGGTGCTTGTTTAAATTGTTTATGTTTGTTTGTGTAACACTCGGTTTTTAAAAAAGGAACTTTTTATAAATAAATATAATAGTTAATTATTATATTATATTATATTATATTATATTTATCTTCATCCTTATCCCTCTTTCACTCTCTCTCTCCCGCCCATTTTTTTCTTCTCTTCCCCTCACTCTCTGCCGAACTCCCTTCCCCCCTGTCCCTTCTCTTCCCTCCCTCTCTGTCTATCTCCCTTTCCCCGTCCCTTCTCTTCCCCTCCCTCTTCGTCTCTCTCTCTTCTCCGTCTTTCTCTCTCTCCTCTGTCTCTCTCTTTCTTTCACTCATTTCTTAGCATTTATAATTTTTTCCAGCCATTCTTCGTGCAGTCAGCGGCTTTGGAAGTTGGATTAGGGCATTTTAGAGTTCGATTTAGTGAAGGCTTGGCTGGTTGACAGTGGGTAAGCATTTCGGTTTCAGATTTAAAATGTTTATTGAGTTATTTCCTTATTTAGGCAATATTTGAATAGTTTGGATTGATTATTGGTTTATGGAACTCACTCTAGGATTAACCATCATGGTTGGAGACTAATTTATCCAATTTGGGGCATTCTGAGCAATAATACAACAGCTATTATTTACTGTGGTTGGTAAGTTTAAATGTTCGACCTTTTGGGGCCAAGCAAGTTTTAAGAAGTGGATTTTGTTTTATTTGAGTTATTGTTGTGTAATTGGATACTTTTTATACATGTTAGAAGTTGACATTGGAGGCGGTTTATGCTTAGGTGGTATCTCTCTTTTGTTAGGGGTAAAGCTAGCACCGTCCTAAAGAGACGAGATAATCATTTTTGAGTTGGCCGGAAATGTAAGTAGCCATATGGACTTTTTAAGTTTTGTTTATAAAGATTGTATGTGTGACATGTATAGCGTGCTTGTCGAGACAATTTTTTTGCTTGATTATTGGTAAATTGTGCTTTGTTTGATTATGAATGAAAACTTTGGTAAAGTGGGATTCACTTGACCCTGTACTTGAGCCGCAATTACATAATTGTGTATGATGTTGAACTATACTTTGTTGAGATCGTGAACTTTGGTTCAGGAAGTGGGTGCGGTTCAGACATGGTGAGTGGTATGGTATTGTGAGGTATATTGGAGTTTTCCAAGAGTATTGTGAATTGATCAAGTGTCTGTTAGTCTAGTACCACCTACCTTATTTTTCCCATGCAAGTATGTATTCCTAGGAGGATGAGGCAGAGTGGTGAACATGAGCCAGAGTGATGAGTTAGGGGGTGATTCCCTCAGAATGATAAGAGTGATGAGTTAGGGGGCGTTTCCCCCAGAGTGATGAGATCGGGGGCGATTCCCCCAGAGTGATGAGTGTGAGATTTGTTCTCCTTCTTTGCTTTAGACCAGCCTAGGATACATGACTCACAGGTATGACACGTGGTTATACCAGATGGGAGTGAGCCTGAGGTAAGCTGAGTAGGCACATAGCTAACCGAGGTGAATGTTTGAGACTGGACTGAAATATGTGATTTAGGGCGATGTTCTCCTTTGTTTGATTTTAAGATTTGGACTCTTAAGTAGGTTACTTACTGAGTATATTTATACTCACTCGTGCTACTTTGTTCGTACCTTTTCAGGTAGTGCTCATCAGCGAGGTGGGTGACGAGACGACGACCTGACGAGACTATGGGACACCACTAGATTTCTCCTAGGCTCTTTTCGTTGTATACTCTTTTGATAGGTCGTTTTCTTGTTAGCTTGTAAATTCGGTTTGTAAGTTGTACTTTGCATATTTTGGTTATGAGATGTCCTTTGCATTCTTATATGTGGTTGTGATCTCAGCCTCTTTTGTGTAGTTTGGTGAGTGCTGAGTATTCTTTGAAATCATAGAAGTGCTCATATTACTATTAGGTCTTTGAAATTTTAGTTTACTTATAGTTATGTTGTCATGCTTCCGAATTATTAGGTAGGGGCAGGGTATCTTGAAATTTTAGTCTACTTTTGAAATGCAATTGCATTTTCTGAAAAATCTGGAAAACGCGAGAATGAAGGAAATCACGAGATTTATAGAGATTTTTGCGAGATTTGGGAGATTCTTCATCCAGATTTCATGCCTACAAGTTGACCCAAGGTTGTGCAAGAGCAAAGATGGAAACACTAGCCCCCGACACCTATAAAAGAAGGAAGAAAGAATGAAACAAAAACGCGGCTGAGTTTTTCTTCATGACCCAAGTCCATTGTTCTGCTGTCTTCTTTCTTTTTTCTGCTGTTTTTCTTCTTTTTTGCAGCACCGTCAAGCTCCAAAAATCAGTCCAATCTAGACGAAAATCTCAAGTTGTAAAGACCCGATTCCCTTTGAAATGAGTGGGATTGAGTTCGATTGATGAAAGGGGCGAGAATGGTGTTTTATTGCACTGTATTTCAAGAACTTTATTAGCATCATCTTTAGTTTTTTTCCTGTGTTTTGTTTAGTGGCTGCAATTTTAGCTTTAAGTTATTGTTCTATCCTTCTTTTCATTCCAACTTTTGAATTCAAGTTGTATTGTTAATTCCTTTGGCTAGTTAGTCTTGCAAGTTAATTCAATAAGATTTATTTTAGTTTTATCATAATTCCTTTCTTCTTCTTTTTTTTTTTTTAGTTGGATTTCTTTACAACATTTTACTTTTCTTTTAGCTATGAATTTTTTTCTCATTTAAATCATTAATTTTCTTTTCTTTAATTATGAGCTAAGTTTCTGTTAGGGATTCAAGTTGGTGACACTTGAAACTTTGTTTGTTTTTGTTGAATTAACGTTGGGTAAACCTAGTCGGCCAACTAGTGTGGCTTGTCAACCTTGAACTTAATACCAAGAGGGTTAAGGGAAAGCAGATGTCACAAAAGCAATGAAGGAAAGGGCTTAGAAATAAGTTATGAACATCAACTCTAGACATAGGGCGAGACTCCAAAACCACTAGAATTGTGCACGAAATTATCTAAGTTAGATTAGCCATAAAATATAGGTTTAATCACTTAGCCTCCTAAAGATTTTGAAACAAAATTGAATAGGAGTCGAATTCTATTTATTTAGCTTTTTTTTTTATTTTAGCTACAATTGCAATTGCATTTTAGTATCATTTCTTTCCAAAGGGGCATGAGCAACTTGAATTTCTTTTTTCATACTTATTATTTTTTTAATTATTTTCTTTTGCCAAAAACACCTCCCAACATTTTTATAACCTTGGCTACCGAAATTGCAATTTGAAAATAATTTTTGCTATCTTCTGAATTTTGTTGTATCCATTTCCTGTGGGATTGATACTCTAGAATACTTCCAGTTTTATATTACTTGCATCGACATTGTGCACTTGCACTAAACAGGAGCTTGTTTTGAATTAAAAATATTTTCTTAAAAGTTCCCACGTTTCAGTCCGATCATCTATCAATATTTAATCTTTCTTTATAAATCTGTTAATTGAGAAGATTAATATTTCAACAAGATGATATCATATGTAACTCGATCTTAATTCTAATGAGTTATGAACTCCTGCCTGTGATGGCTTGTGAGAGTGGATAGTGGCTTTTGTAGCCAATATAATAAGCCTACCATTTTGTAGACTTGACCAAATAGAGAGCTGGAAATATGAATTTCACAAGATGGAATTCGCTCCTTCCCATCACTACAAAAGTTTCAGTTTTTCCCGACGCAAAAAGGCGTCGGGAAAACCATAGTATGCGTCGGGAAAAACCTTTCCCAACACAAAGTTGCGTCGGGAAACAGCGTCGGGTTAACCACGTCGTGATAAGTTTTCCCGACGCAAAATGTTGCGTCGGGAAAAAGATAAGATATACCGACGCAATTTTGCGTCGGCAAAAATATAAATATCCCGACGCTACTTCAAGCGTCGAGGTATCTTTCTTTTTCCCGACGCATATTGCGTCGGTATAACTTTCATTTTTCCAACAGTTTTTAACTATGTCGACGCCAATTTGCGTCGGTACAACTTCAAATTATAGTTTTTTTTTTATAATTATTTTAGTTTTTGTAGCCCTTTTTCTCAACAATTTTTAACTATCCCAACACAAATTTGCTTCGACATAGCCTCAAATTATTACGTTATTTATTTATTTTTTTAGTTTTTGTAATTACCTGAAAGTTCATTTCAATAGAAAACGTCCATTTTATTTTTACCATGAATGCAACACAATAAAAGTTAATATATTGAAACATAATATTGTTTGTACAAAAGTGTCACCCAAAGTTCTATCTCATTACAAAAGAAAAGTAAAAAAAATAAATATCCATGTTTGATACCATCCAAAAGAAAAAGCCTAATTAAAATCTTCTGCACTTGTTGTTTTCATCCATGTTTCCAACAATAGCTTTCAACATAGCTACACACCTGAAAGAAAAAAAAATAAATATATGAAAATTTTTTAAAAATAAAGCAAAAAATAAAATAAAGAAAAGAAAATTTTGTCTAAAACTCACAAAAGCAAAAAGAATGCAAAAATTCAAGAAGATTGAAGGAACAAAAGACAACGAAAGTGTACCCAAAAAATTGAAATCCTCCGTTCTGTATTAGAGAAAACAAATGAGAAAACAACTGAAAAACTTCTCTGAACACTGTCAAAGGTTTCAAAATTTTGTATATCAAAGTAAAAATTGACTTGCCTTCCATTCATTGTAGTTTTCCAGACAACAAACCAAGTTGCATACACTTGATTGAATCTGAAAATTCATAAAAAAAGAAAGCCAATTCCAATAAGTTACAAAGCTTCATAAATCACTACAAATTAGTATCAAAGATCTATTAAATAAATAACCTCAAAGACCAAACATGATAATTTTGTTGGCACCAACACACTTGATGCTTAAACCAAAGTACCAAGTAATATTTGCTAGCATTCATAACAATTTCTAATTGATTATAGGAATGTGGACCAATAATGAATCTAGGACAAAAAAGCTTTCAAAATGATAGATAAATCATAAAGTTAGAGCCACATTCCCCCAAAAGATTAACCTTAGCTGCACAAGCAAACACCAAGCAATACTCATTCTCGAACACAAATTTTATGTATCTATTGCATAAGTGAACAAATCTTTAGCTCACATGGCGAACAGTAACCCAATAAAATATATACAATCACATCAATATAATTGGATCCACACCTATAAACTAACACTTCCACATTGCATAAATGTTTTACTTCCTAATACTTCCTCCAAATGCAATTGATTAAGAGATCAAACGACAAGTCGAGTTGCAAACTCAATAACACAGCCTAAAAGATATGACAAAGAAGATATACCATTACAATTCAAAAATGGAAAACAAAGGGATCCATACACAAGTTTTTGTTTCCCTAGTCAACTACAAGGTGAATGCAATCTTTGAGAGACAATTTCTAAGATAAACCAAGGAGAAATTTCAATATTTACACACATTTTATCCAACATGATGATGGTGGGAAAATATTGCTAGTGGTCTAAGATAAACCAATGCAATCTTTGAAATTCTCTGCTAATTGGCAAAGTTGTGATTGATTTTGGAATATGCCATTGATAATTTTTTACCAATTTTAGAAAGTGTCATTACTGGTGGTCTGGGCATTGAGGTGGCACTATAGAGTTCTTTGTTGGCTGTGTCGTTGAGGTGGTATTGATGAGGTGGTGTTGTCATGTGAATTTTCTAATTTAACATGTACATGGAAAGAGGTGACAAAAAAGGAAGAAAAAAGTGGCATTGAAGGCTAAAAATAAACCAATTGTTGTGAATTCACCAAACACCAAAACTTCAGACATTCACTACCAATCTCAAAATCTGCTTACATCTCTCCAATAAAAAAGCTCTCCCTTCTCCCATTTTCTTCAGACCATAAAAACTAACACAAAAACACACAATATTTCAATCCCCCAAAACACTGATTCCAATTCCACTTCTCATCTTCTTCTCAGTTTCATCAGAAATCCATGTATCACAAACCAAATCACAACGTCCGGCCCAACGACAGAAACAACCACAATCACCGTTACAAAATTACATTCTCAGAGTTCAATTTAGAGGATACTCACCTGAGATTTTAAGAATTGGTTTGGTTTAAGAATATGTGCTTGATACCTTTAAATATTAAATCTCTGTTGTATTTCCAGTACTATCATTTGCCCTTGGATTCTTTCTGAGGTTGAAGGTAACCATTTTTATGTGATGAATTGTTATTCTCTTTGCATTAATGTTGTTGCCACTAAAAGTCTCTCCTACGATCATTTGTTTAGAATTTCAAGGGGTTAAATTATGGAATTTTGTTCTCCTTACATTTATTTACATTTATATTTTCCCTTTTATTTTTATGAGATTCTTCTTTTTCTTCTTCTTTTGGCATTAAAGCACGTACATGTTACTTACAAACCAATCCATATAGATATACAAATTAAAATTTTCAGAGATGACAAACAATATTTGATGTCATTGCAAAAATGCAGAGCTCAAGCAATATTTATTGTCAATCTTTAGAAAAGAATTCCAACAACAGTTTTATGGTATTACTAACCTGGAAGGTAACAACAATGACGAGCTGGGTTCGTTCCTCCGCTTGAGGAGGTTTCTAAAAGGATGCTTTATCTTTCGAGTCAATCTAGCGTATCAAGAGTAATCAACCCTTTTATCAAAATAAGTAAAAGTAACTTTGGTTAAAGTTGGAAAGATTGGGATTTCAAAGAGAAGAGAAATTTGAGAATAATTATTTTAACAAGACATACATTGCTAAGGCAACACAGAGAGATAGAGGGAAAGAAGCATCATTCAATTGTGAAACACTAAAGTTGAGAAACCAGAGATGCCCACCTAGTAATAAAGCCAACCTAGAAGAAATCAAAGAAAAAAAAATAGAAATGAAAAAACAAGAACAAGATGAAGAATGCAAGATAGAAGAAATAGGAATCAACCACTAGATCCAAACTCATCAGCCCAAATCCCCCATTTTGCAACATCTTCCTCTCCACAAAACCCATCCTCCACCGCCGCCACTTCCTTTCCGACGTCAATTGCGAGGCCAAATCCACCAAAATCCTTGCCATTGTTGGCCCCAGCGGCGCCGGTAAATCCACCCTCCTCCAAATCCTCGCCGGAAAAACCACCTCTCACAGCAACTCCCTCCTCCTCAACCACCGCACCGTCGATCCCACCCATTTCAACAAAATCTCCAGCTTCGTCTCTCAGAAGGATTCTGTCT
Organism: Trichosanthes truncata; assembly: GCA_033996785.1. Classification (NCBI taxonomy): domain Eukaryota; kingdom Viridiplantae; phylum Streptophyta; class Magnoliopsida; order Cucurbitales; family Cucurbitaceae; genus Trichosanthes; species Trichosanthes truncata. Next base: position 34,542,641 of record JAWPNB010000004.1, on the reverse strand, counting down.
TCCTTCTTCTCACCGTCCAAGGAGAAAAAAATCCAATCGTTTGATGGAAAAAAGAAGTTGTCGCGAAGATGGAGAAAAGAAAGGGGATATGCACAGCCGTTTGCAAATAAATAAGGGAAAATAGAGATGAAAAGAGAACATTAGGGTTTAGGAGAAATGGGCGTCGGGCTTAAGAGAAAAGGGCCAAAACGCTCATTTTTTATTTATTTTATTTTTTTCTTTTCGAATCCCAACGCACGTTGCGTCGGGAAAAATTTTAAACTGCCGACGCGAGTAGTTGCGTCGGGATAAATAAAATTTCTCGACGAATTTTGATGCGTCGGGAAAAAAACCGTCGGAAAAAACAAAAATTCTTGTAGTGCATATAGGGAAAGTAGATGAGTAGTTCCCTTAAGTGTTTATTTGGGGACTTGAACAATGGGGTGCCAACCTCTCACTGTCTCGAGAGGGACCTAGTTTATGATTGGATCATAAACAGATTGTTCATTAGAGAATCAGTGGTATTTAAGGTATAAAATGTAATTATAGGGTAAAGTGGACTTTTGACCCAGCTATAATTATGAACAACTCGTGAATGATCGACTTACATGTAATGGTTATATCCATGGAAAGAATGTTGGGATTTATGCCCTAAAGCCTCGTAATTAATAATATATTTAATAATGAATAATAATTTTGATTATTTTATTTGCAATATAATATTATCCATTATATGAAAAATCCAAGGTTATTAGTGTAATCTTGAATAGTATGTGGTTGACATACGAGAGGATCATGTTCAAAAAATAACCTAAAGGGTCATAGTATATGGATAAGGTTGGGTGCCTTATCCTGGTAAAACTATTGATACGGCTCACTTTGTAATAGTTACAAATGATTTGATCCAAATCATTCATGTGGAGACATGTGAGTGGGGGTATCTTATACAATGAGTTTGTATAAGACTGGACCACGAAATATTTAATCTCTCTTTATAAATCCGTTAATTGAGAAGATTAATATTTAATCAGGATGATCATATGCGACTCGATCTTAATCCTGAGTGAGTTATGAACTCTTGCCTGTGAGGGCTTGTCCTTTGATTTGCATGGGTGAGAGTAGCTTTTGTAGCCGATTCAATATGCCTACCATTTTGGGGACTTGACCAAATAGGGAGCTGGGAACATAATCTCACAAGATGGAATTCACTCCTTCCTATATAGGGTAAGTAGATGAGTAGTTCCCTTAAGTGCTGATTTCGGGACTTAAACAATGGGGCCCCACCCTCTCATTGGCCCGAGAGGGACTTAGTTTATAATTAGATTATAAACATATTGTTCATTAGAGAATCAGTGGTACTTAAGGTGCAATATGTAATTATAGGGGTAAAACAGACTTTTGACCCAGCTGTAATTATGAAAAACTCGTGAAGGATCGACTTGCATGTAATGATTATATCTATGAACACAACTTGTCTTACAGTGCATAAGAGTGCAACTCTAGGTCTATAGTGGAGTGACCTATAGTTAATTAATGAAAATTAATTAATTAAAGAGTTTAATTAATTAATTTTATATCATTGGAGCTTATAATCTGTAGGTCCATAAGGTCCCCTTGCTAGCTCATAGTAACACTAAAAGATTAATTTAGTTGAAAGAAAAATTTGAAATGTTCAAATTAATATTTAATATATTATATATATTAAATATAAAAGAGGAAAATATATTTATTGTATTTGATACATTAAATATTAAAATTTGAAATGTTCAAATTAATATTTAATTTGAAATGTTCAAATTAATATTTAATATATTAGATATATTAAATAAAAGAGGAAAATATAATTATTGTATTTGATACATTAAATATTAAAATAATGAATGTATATTAGATACATTAAATAAAAGATATTTATTAAATTTGAATTGGATTCAAATTAGGAAATAAATGTCGTAGGAGAATTTTAAACGATTTGAATAAGATTCAAATTGGTTAGATAAATATATTTTAATATATTAGATATTACAATATATTAATTAATTATTTTTCCTAGACCACTATAAATAAGATCCTAGGGGTGAGCCATTGTGCATGTAAATATTAGTTTAAATATTAGTAATATCTAATATATTTTAATATATTAGATATTACAATATATTAATTAATTAATGATTTACAACTTAAAATGGACTCCAAGTCATGTAAATATTAGTTTAGATTTTATTTTCCTCTTAATTCAAAGTTTATTTATTAAATAAAATTGGGTATAATTAAGTATGATACTTAATTAATCTAAGAACTTCAATCCTTGTGATCGACCTTGGTCAATATTATTGCAAATTTTTAGAGGTCTAGTTTATAAATATTATTTGAAAGTTTGGGTCAACTTGCTTTGCTGAATTTGTGGAGAAGAATTTTTGGGATTTATGCCCTAAAGCCTCATAATTAATAATTAATAATAATTTTGATTATTTGCAATATAATATTATCCATTATATGAAAAATCCAAGGTTATTAGTGTAATCTTAAACAGTATGTGATTGACATATGAGAGAATCATGTTCAAGAAATAACCTAAAGGGTCATAGTTTAGTGTAATCTTAAACAGTATATGGTTGACATATGAGGGATCATGTTTAAGAAATAACCTAAAGGGTCATAGTATATCACTACAAGAATTTTGGATTTTTCCAAAGCCAAAATTGGTCGTGAAAAGTTCAAAAACTGTTGGAAAATGTATTCCTAACGAAAAAAGTGCATCGGCACGGTTGTCGGCATATCCTCGTTGGAGAAGCTTTTGCCGACCAAATTTTGGTGGCGTCGGCATTTCCGTGCAATGCGGACACCACTTTTTGGTCTGCAATTGATAATTCTCATTTATGAGGATTATTTAACCCTAAAACTAAGTTGTTATTACCATGTTTGCATATTTTATCGAATAACAAGCAAGCTAAAAATAACATTCATAAGATAAATTCATGCAAGCTTGTCGGAGTATGGAAAAAGAAGAAATGAGTTGAAAATATAAAGGAAAGTTTGCTAAGTTGCTGTTTTTGTGCAGATTTGATGAAATGAAGCAAATGCAAATGAAATGCAATTGCATTTCCTTGAGGAAGCAAGGTGGTGAACAAAAGAGAAAATGCAAATGCAATGCAATTGCATTTTCTGGACTTAACAAAAAGTGCAGAATTTTCGGAAAATCACCAAAACCCACGGAATTGCTTGATTTATGGAAAATTTCTAGCCTAGTCTCAAGCCCCAAAGTCTACCCATGAATTAAGGAGACCCAAGATGGAAATAAAAGGCCTCGGAATACCTATAAAAGGGAGGACAAACGAAGAAGAAAGGACCAATTTTTCATACTCTGTTTTTTTCGGATTTGATGTACTCTATTTTATGGTTTTGATTTTTTTTCTGTTTAATTTCTTTGGACAGCATCCAGCAATTAGTTGATTTCTATTGTTTTCAGTATTTCCTTCTCGCAGTCTTGCTTGATTAAGTTCTGAATTTTGATCTATCTTCAATAAAGATCGTTTATTTTATGCATTTTGTCCTTGTGGGTTTTTCTGCTTCGCAAGTTCGAACAGCAGCTTTCGGTCTCCTTCATCTGTTTTTTATTCTTTAATCTTTACTTGTTCTAATCCTCAATTCCTTGGTTCGGTCCCTTCTCAACTTCGATAGAGAAGGTGAGGAATTAAGAATTCGTAAAAGGATTCTAATTCGACCATGGTAGGGAATTCGGTCGTAATGCTCTGTTCTGGGTTCAACTTGTTTTATATTAATATTGGACTTAAAGTTTCTTTGGCTTAATTTTAGTATTGGAACATTTTTTCGATTGAAGTCCATTTTTCCTATATGTGGCAAGAGATGAATGAAAAGTTGAATTCCAGATTTCCAATTTCTTATCTCCATACAAAAGCTCATTTATATATGGTATTTTTGTCCAGAATCATGTTTTAAGTAATTTTGATTTAATTTAATAACTCTATTATTATTATTTCCTTGTGGGTATTTGTAGTTAATATTTACCATTAGTTGCCTTAAGGTTAATTTCCTTATTCTATTGCTTTAATTATGAATTTTACACAAAGAAAGTCTTGGGTTTTCATTATCTCCATAATGAGCTAAATTTCCTTTAGGGGTTCAAGTTGGTGAAAGCCCTAAGGGAAAATGTAAAAGCTCTAAAGTATGATCAATCTAGCTAGCATGTGAACTTTGTTTGCTTTTGTTGAGTTTAGATTTGGGTAAACCTAGTAGGCCAACTAGTGATTGCTTGTCAAGCTTGAACTTAATATCGAAAGAGTTAAGGGAAAGCCGATGTCACAAAAGCAATGGAGGAGAAGACTTAGAAATAAGTTCTGAACATCGACCCTAGACATAGGGCGAGACTCCAAAACCACTAGAGTTGTGTGCGAATCTAAGTTAGATTAGCCATAGACATATAGGTTTAATCACTTAGTCTCCTAAAGACATATAGGTTTAATCACTTGTCTTCACATGTTTAGTCAAGATTGCATTTGCATTGGAATAGCATTGTTCCAAAGGTGCTTGAATCACTTGAATCCCTATTCTAACTTATTGAATTTTTTTCACCCATTTTCGTTAACAACCCAACCTTTTATATTTTTACATCTTCGGTTAACCCAATTGCATTTTGTAAGCAATTTTGTGTCATCATAGTAAATTTTGTTAAAACCCGTTCCCTTGGGTACGATACTCTGGAATACTCCAGTTTTTATTACTTCGATCACGTGCACTTGCTTGTAGCGAAAAGCATCGATCAGCAATTCAAAAGAATTGTCAACCAAAATTTTGTGGTCGGTCTTTTCAAGAATTGCCAACCAAATTTTTGGTTTGGTCGGCATTTCCTTGAATTGCTGACCAATATTTGTTTGGTCGGCAATTCCCCTAAAGGCCGACCAAACCAAAAATTTGGTTGGCAATTTACAGAATTGCCGACCAATCGCAATTTAGTTAGTAATTCCTTGAAAGGCCGACCAAATCACAAATTTGGTCGGCATTGCTTACCTTTGATATTTTATTAATTTCAATAGATTTTTATCTAGATTTTCACTATAACTTGAACATGTTGTACTTAAAATAAATTGTACACAAAATAAGTCAAATAATACTTTATATTAAACCAAATTTGATTACACTTTGTTCATAAATTCATACAAGATAAAAATAAAACTTTAACACAAATAAACCTAATCTTGAAACAAAAGTTTAATGAATATAAGTTCTCATCATCTTCATGGTAAATCTTTATCCTTCTTTCAGAATAATGTCAACTCAACCCACCTATGACAAAAAAAGACATGAACATAAGATCAAAACTATAAACACATAACAACTAAACTAACATTTTATTAGTATCAAAATTTAACTAATTAAGTTACAAAACTATATAAGCAAAACATGAAATTTAAGAAAGCAACCAAGTTAATCTAACTTTACTAAGTAAACCAAATTACAAAACTATATAAGTAACTTTTTCGAAACCAAAAACACAAATATGTACATTTAAGTGTGTATATATATATATATATATATATATAGATAGATAGATAGATAGATAGATAACCCATGAATAAAACGAAGTAAAACGATCAAAACAACTAAATTAATCTAACTTACTATGTAAACTAATAATAAACTCATCAAATTACTATAACGAACTAAAACAATTAAAACAACTAAATTAATCTAATTTTACTAAGTAAACAAATAATAAACTCATCAGACTATAACAAACAAATCTTTATAAGTATAACACCAAATTTAACAAAACCAACCAAATTAATCTAACTTTATCATGTAAACAAAAGTTATAAAACTACGTAAGTAACTTTTCCAAAATCAAAATTACAAACATATTTACCTAAAACTTAACTTAGACTTGACAAAAAAAAGTTACAAAACATATATGAGTATTGTAATGCCCGGTTTATTCAGGGGCGTTAATTTCAAATTTTGGAATTTAGTTGGAATAATTCTTAAATAAGTATCTTGATTTTGGGGTTAATTTGAAATTTTGGAAGTTTAAGAGGGCAATTTTGGAAGGAAATGTTGGTCAAAGGGCATCTTTGAAATTTTGGTTTTTTGTTTTTTTTTTTAAAAAAGTTACATAAACTTCTCCTCTCACTTATCTTCTCATCTTTATCTTCTTCTTCCCTCACTCTTTTTCTCTCTCCCCCACCAGCCCCCCCATTCTTCTTCTTATTCTTTTCCGCCGGAGCTTTTTCTTCTTTTTTCTCTTGAGCAACAGCTACACATCAACTCAAAACTAACCACTCCACCTGAATGTCAGCTCGTCGCCTGCGAGATCAAGACCAAACCGTCGTAGATCACTGCTCCACGCCATCAGCTCCGCTGTTCCGCCATGAAGCCGACACCCATACCGCCCGTTGCTGGCGAACGAGTTCCCTCCGTTGCACCGCCGCTCAGACCACAGCCGAATCTGCTGCAAATTCTCCTCTCTCTCATGCGATCTGCACAGACAGCTATGGTGGCTGTTTGGGGTCGTTTTTCGGTAATCCTATCATTTGTACAAGCCGTGTACAACCTTGAATTGGAGTGGGTAACTATTCTGAGGTTCAATTTCAAATTAATGGTTAGCTACATTTGTGAATTTTAGATACCCATAAAGTTTTTGTGATTTCAGACTTACCCATAGCCTTGGATATTAAATACGTGAATTTAGACCCTCTGGAGTCAACCAGCAAGTTTTTGGTTTGTGGGTAAGTGCTCTGACGATCACTTGAAGTGGTTTAGGGGTGTTAAACTGAGTTTTAAGGGCTGACTTGTTTAGTAAATGGTCATTTAAAATGACCCATTGATTATAGGATTCAGTTACCGGACACCCAACGTGTTTAAAGGCCATTTTGGGCGAGATCGAGTTGATTCAAGCTACTGTCCAGCAACTTCCAGCACTATTTTGATATAAGTTTTTCGTAGGTATCAAAATTTCCAACATAATTAAGTCTAAGCATGAGTTTGGATTTAGTTAGCCTTAATTAAGGACTTTCTTGTGGAGTTTAACGGTTGTTTTAGTGTTTTAAAATTTACCCATGACATGTAGGCCTTTGTTTGACGATTCAAGATCAAGTATTCGAGTTCGGGCCGTCTTGAACCTTGGAGTAAATTAGTAAGTAGTCATTTGGATTTAAGTCCCTTTAAGTTTCTCTTTGAATTTGATGTATGTTTGATAATTTGTGAATTGTGAAAGTATGCTTGAAAAATCGTGTTATGAAGCATGCAATGAGTAATGGATCTGTTCGAAAGTGGTTTTGAGCTAAAATGGCCTAAGTTGTGGCTATAATTGGAAATAGAGGCTTAAAGTATCAAATGATTGCAGTTAGCATGTGTAGGATCATAAATGAGCCTTTTTGCTCGAGGTTGTGATTGGATGCATGTGAATATGCTTCCTTTTTAATATGTGGTAGAGCAGAGTATTTTCAGGAATTCAATGATTGAATTGAGTGGTTTGTTATAGTCGTGGTTGATAATGTAGTATTTAAGGAGTCTAGGTCATATGTTTGATTTCTGGAATTAACTTATTAGTGCTTGGTTATTAGAATGAGCCTTGAAATACCTGAATGAGCATAAGTGGTTGAGAAAGGGTCTACATGCGATGTTGGGGTGTTTAACTAAGTATAGAATGTTTGAAACACTTGATTGGTTAGCTGAGGTTTAGTCTTCTTGGGATATGGATGAGTTGACTGTGTGTAGAGCGCAAGAGTTGTTGGTTTGGGGTTAGTGGCTGAATTAGAACACCTTATGGGTTTGCAGTGATCAGTGGTCGTCGTCCGTGCTTCGTGTGTTCAGAATGGGCAGATAGTTGTGCATGTTTAAAGAGTTTTAGACGGGTCCGAATGTGAATGGAGTGTTATTGGTCGTCCTGTTTTCTAGCGTGTATTGGAAACTGAATCTCTGGATTAAATGTATGGAAGGGCTTGAGGGTTGTTTTCCTTCTTTGCTTGTGTGGATTAAGAGGTGAATCTCTTTGTATGTGCTTGTGAACTTTGGGCCAGGTTGTGAATGTGGTTTGAAAATGTTGAATGAATTTGGTATGGTGGATTACCCTAGAGGTTCCAAAAGCATTGCAAAAGTACAATAACTTGTTAGATTAGTGCCACCTAACCTTGTGTCTTTCTTGGGTGAGTCTGTAACTCTAGGTTGGTGTGATGTGAGTAGGGTGTGGGTTGCTTCCCTACACCGAGTTGTGTGCTAGCTTAAGGGGCGATTCCCCCATTGTGAGAAGTGTAAGGATTGTGTTTCCTTATTGCCTGTGTGCTAGCTTAGGGGGCGATTCCCCCATTGTGATGAGCGTAAGGATTGCGTTTCCTTATTGCATATGTGCTAGCTTATGAGGCGATTCCCCCAGTGTGATGAGCGTAAGGTTGCGTTCCCTTATTGCCTGTGTGCTAGTTTAGGGGGCGATTCCCCCATTGTAATAGGCATGAGAGTTGCTTTCTTTCATTGCCCTTGCCAACCTAAGTTACATGGCTCGTTGGTAGTGCTCGAGACAATGTTATACCGAGGTGGACTCAGGGTAGGGTGTGGGAGCTATAATTGGTTGGATGATGAGTTGAGGTTAAGTAAGAGTCGTGCGTGCCAGGACAACTTTGATGATATGATTATGAGTTTTGGACCTTAAGTGGGCTACTTACTGAGTATGTTTATACACATTTGTGCTACTTTGTTTGTGTTTTGCAAATGATGCATGATCACGAGGCAGGTGGCGGAGGTGACAGCTTGACGAGGCTATAGAGACATCGCCAGAGTTTTGTTCCTATGTCTAGTGTTAAAATTGTATCTTAATTCTTGTTGTATGTCTGGTCTGTAAACTTTAAATCTTTTTCGTTTTTGTGTATTTGGTTAGAAGTTCTTGGGTTCTATTGTATGTTGATTAAGCTCAGCATTATATATCGTAGTTTGGTGGATGCTGAGTCTATTCTCTGAAATATAGAAATGTTTATGTCTCTTTCCAGGTCTTTGAAAATTCTGGTTTTATTAGAGTTACGTCGTCATGCTGCTGAAATTTCGGGCATGAGTGAGGTAACTCAGTTGTGGTTCTGCGTTTAGAGAGTCGTATGGGTTAGGGTCGTGACAAGTATTACCTAAAACTTTTCAATAGATATACATAACATCTAAAACTCAATCATCATGAACATAAGCTCAAAGAAACCAAATAATCAACACATCAAATTTATAACAAATTAAGAGAGTGAAAACTTATAACACCAAATTTAACAATACACAACCAAATCTAACTTTCCCCAAGTAAACTAAAGTTACAAAATTACAAGTAACTTTTTCAAAAAAAAAATTATAAACACACTTAACTTTACATAGATTTGTCAAAAAAGTTACGAAACATATATATGAGTTTTGCCTAAACTTGTCAATAGACATACATAGCATCTAAAACTCAATGATCATGAACATAAACTCCAAGAAACCAAAAAATTAACCCTTCGTTGTATAACGAACTCAAAACAATCAAAATTTTACCAAATAAACTAACTTTAGCAAATAAACCAAAAGTTACTAAACATAATATGTAACTTTTTCGAAAACCAACTATCATGAACATAAACTCAAACAAACCAAATAAACTCAAAACTTAAGAACTTAAACTCACAATTTAACTAAGACTTTAGACAAATAAAAGTGTAGATCACATAATAGTTTTACCTAAAGTGTTTCAAAATTTACGAACATATATACATAGCATCTAAAACTCAACTATATCATGAACATACATACAAAACCAAATAAACTCAAATCATTGGCTACCTTTACTGCAAGATAGCCATACACAACTTGTCTTACTATGTATAAACATCTCAATTCAATCTCAAAGCATACTAACCCCCCCCCTCTCCAATGCTCAAATTATTGGCTACCTTTACTGTTGGATAGCCATACACGAAGAAGTTGAGAGAGATCATACGTATTTAGATGATCCTTGTGAGTGGATGAATTGTGTAAGCATTGCTTGGAGGCAACACAAGTCTACTTATCAAGTAGCTACCTATTAAAATTCTCATTTCAATTTCTACTTATCAAAAGAAAAACTTAAGTATGAAAAGTATGTGTATGAAAAAAAAGTATGAAAAGTATAAGCTAGGTAAATGTAAACAACATAAAATTGTTACGATTAAACTCAAAAAAGTAGGAAAATTATAGGCTAGGTAAAAGCCAGCTTGAGAGGATGAGAATTGACCTTGAGTATGTAGTCCATTTGAAGACTTTGTTTCAATCCTTCAATAGAAATGCCCTGTTTTAAAACATATATAATTTGGTCATTATGCAATTGGTACAATTAAACTCTAATATTATAACCATGGGTAATTTGATAATGACAAATTGAAAATTGCACAAATCACTCCTCAATTATGAGGATTGTTACAATCATACACTCAAACTACAAGATTATTACAATTTAACTCTTTTTTTTTCCTTTGTCAGAGTGAATATAACTCATTTGAATTTCTACTTATCTTCAAAACTTAAATAAACAACATAAAAAGTCTAGCCAACCTATGTCATAATTATATAACCAACATAATTATATAACTCATCTAGAATTTATCTTTTTTAATTACTTGACAACGAACATAAAAAAGTCTAACCAAAATAAGTCATAATAACCAACACATCTACTAACTTATGTTGTTTACTTGATATCCAACATAAATATATAACCAACATAAGTCATAATCATATAACTACAACATAAAAAGTCTAACCAACTTATGTTGTCTACATAACCCAACTAACCTAATTTGTACTATAATGTCTAACCAACCATATGTAATGTTCAACTCCATACCCATGAATAAGAATAATTAACATTACAAAATAACTAAAAATAAATTATAAAGTAAAAATAAACCAAATACATGTAGATCTACTTATTTACAATAAACTATAAAATACATATTCAAAATAGAGAAAAGAAAGGGAGAGTTCCAAAGGTTAGATATCAATCTAAACTATTTTAACTATGTTCGAAATCAACCCAAACCTACCTTAAAATTTGTTTCAACACTCCGAGACAAAACCAAATAGTAAAAAAAAAGAATTCAAATGTTAGATACCAATTTAAACTATTTTAACTGTGTTCGAAAAAGACTAAACATAGATTTATCACCTAAAATTTACTAAAACATACTTAATCTTTGCTTAAAAGTGTTCGAAATATTAACGAAAGTGTTCGAATGAGATTGAAAGTGTTTGAATGAGTTTGAAACTACAAAAAAAGGACTTTTCAAATGTTAGAAAATGATCTAACATACTTTGTTTGACTTCGAAAAGATTTAAAAGTTGATTTCTACATACTTTCTTCATCAAAGAAGTTAGAAACTTTGTTGGATTGAGTTCCAAGTGTTTGAACTTGCAAATCTGAGAATACATAAACCAAAACACAATAAACTTAAATAGATTTGCAAAATAATCTTGAATCTAAGTATATTAACTACTAAAAAAATCAAAAACTTTACAATATTACCAAAATCCAGTAGCGACAACAACGTGAGGTGGTCGGCGGTCGGTTGGGCAATGGAGGAGAGTTGGGTGCGTGGAAGAGAAGACAAAAAAATAAAGAAAATGGTGGGCGGTGGCGTGTCGGCGAATTGGGTGACGAGTGGTGGGGGCGTGGGTGGGAAAGAAGGAAAGGGTGAGGAGAGAAAGGAAAGGGATAGGAGAGAAAGGAAGGGGCGGCAGTGGCGGCGGTCGACGGTCAGCGAGAGGGTGGGTGGATGGGAGAGAATGGAAGGGAGAGGAGAATAAGGAAGGGAGAGAAGAGAAAAAAGGGGAAATTTTTGGAAGGAAAGGGAAATTGGGGGGGAAAAGAGAGGGAAAAAGGGGCTCATTTTCGAGCCCCCTTAATGAGAAAATGCCGACAGTTCGATTGAACGGTTGGCAAAAGTAGAGAAATGCTTACGATTTAGTAAATGGTCGGTAAAAGTGAGGAGAAATGCCAACAGTTTAGTAAATGGTTGGCAAAAGTGAGGAGAAATGTCGACGATTTAGTAAATAGTTGGCAAAAGTGAGGAGAAATACCAACGGTTTAGTAAACGGTTGGAAAAAGTGAGGAGAAATGCCGATGGTTTAGTAAACGGTCGACAAAAGTGAGGAGAAATACAGACCGTTTTCTAAATCGCTAGCATTTCTTATCACTTTTGCCAACCGTTTTATAAATCGTCAGCATTTCTCCTCACTTTTGCTGACCGTTTACTAAACCATCGGCATTTCTCCTCACTTTTGCCGACCATTTACTAAACTGTCAGCATTTCCTCTTTTTTTCGACCATTTTTAAAGCGTCGAGATAAATAACATTGGAAAATGGAAAAATTCTTGTAGTGTATGGATAAGGTTGGATGTCTTATCCTAGTAACACTATTGATACGCCTCACTTTGTAATAGTTACAAATGATTTGATCTAAATCATTCATGTGGAGACATGTGAGTAGGGGTATCTTATACAATGAGTTTATATAAAACTGGACCATAAAATGTTTAATTTCTCTTTATAAATCAATTAATTGAAAAGATTAATATTTCATCAAGATGATCATATGCGACTGGATCTTAATCTTGAGTGAGTTATGAACTCTTACCTGTGAGGGCTTGTCCTTTTATTTACATGGGTGAGAGTGGCTTTTGTAGCCTGTTCAATATGTCTACCATTTTGGGGAAGTAACCAAATAGGGAGCTGGGAACATAATCTCACAAGATCGATGGAGTTCACTCATTCCCATATAGGGTAAGTAGATGAGTATAATTCCCTTAAGTGTTAATTTCGAGACTTGAACAATGGGGCCCCACTCTCTCACTGGCCCAAGAGGGACTTAGTTTATGGTTGGATAATAAATAAATTGTTCATTAGAGGATCAGTGGTACTTAAGGTGCAAGATGTAATTACAAGGGTAAAACAGACTTTTTAACCCAGTTGTAATTACGAAGAACTCGTTAAGGATCGACATGCATGTAGTAATGATATTCATAGACACAACTTGTCCTATACTGCATAAGAGTGCAACTCTAGGTCTATAGTTGAGTGACATAGAGTTAATGAATGAAAATTAATTTATTAAAGAGTTTAATTAATTAAATTTGTATCATTGGAGCTTATAATCTGTAGGTCCATAAGGTCTCTTTGCTAGCTCATATGAACAAATAGGTACAATTTCGTTGAGAGAAAATTTTGAAATGTTCAAATTAAAATTTAATATATTTGATATATTAAATAAGGGAAAACATAATTATTGTATATGATACATTAAATATCAAAGAAATTATCAATGTATTAAGATACATTAAAGAAAAGATATTTATTAAATTTGAACTAGATTCAAATAAGAAAATAGATATCGTAGGAGAATTTGGAAGGGTTTGAATAAGATTCAAACTGGTTAGATAAATATATTTTAATATATTAGATAATAAAATATATTATTTAATTATTTTTCCTAGACCACTATAAATAAGATTCTAGGGGTGAGCCATTGTGTGCATTCTTCATAAGAGAAAAGAACTCTTGAAATTCTCTTTTCATTCCCTCTCTCTATTTTCAAGAAGGTTCCCACAAACCTCTTTGGTCCTTTGTTCGAGTCATAGCAAAGAAAACTTTGTGGAAGTCTTGGAGTTCAACCTCATTGGAGTTGGAGTATAAGGAGAAAAAGACCCACTAGAATATTCTCCATATTATTTTCAAGGTATGTTTTGCTTAACCTTAATTTTTATTGTTTAATTCTAAATAAAATCAAAGTCAATTCCAACGTTTCCGCTGTGGATTTAATTCAATTATTCCCTTCAAAGTATTATCTTAACAGATTGTCATGGCTCTATGTTCTCTCACCCCTTCCCTTCTTCATTCCCTCTCCATTCAAATTTGAAATTTCAGAAAAAAAAAAAAAACTCATAGAAAAGTGCGAAAGTAGAGTTGGCCATGTGCAAATGTGAGTTGAAATTAAACTGGGTAAGAAGGATTAGTTGTTGGAGAAAATAATATGTTGTGTATAAGAATTGAGTAACAGTAGCAATTTGATTACAACTTAACTAGCTACAAATAATTACAGTATGAATAATTGTACATATACTGTATATAACAACAATTTCTAAAACTCAAGAAATAGAGACAATAAGTAGTTGAGGCATACTTACAAAGTGTTGTCCTGAAGACAATTATTCGCTATGCACGGGTTGCAAGCATTCTACAATGGTCGTCTCAACATGATACAACGACTAATTCCGGTAAAACAGTAACCTCGAACTACTCGGATCTGGCAGAACTCTTGGATACTTGCTCTCAACTCAACTCAAGACCAAAAGAAAGAAAGAAAAGAGATGAGAACTCTTCAAATGGAATGAGATACATAAATGAAGAAACAAGTTGTTATTCATAGGCTAACAACTTAGTAACTTTCTCCAAAAATAAAATAAATATAAACATTGTAACATATGTCAAATGTACCTCACTTGAGTAGTTACTTACAAAATTCAAACATAACTCAACAAATTTAACTTTCATATGTTAAATTTGAAAATGAAACATCAATACAATTTTGATGTTTCAAACCATTTTGAAACTTTTGAAATTAAAATCAAGTAACAACAAATTTAACTTCCATATATTAAATTTGTAAATGAAATATCAATTCATTTTGATGTTTCAAACCATCACTTTCTTTCACAAATTTACTATAAAATCCAACATTAGTTTGAGTTGTTGATGGGAGTTGTAATATGAAAATAGATAATAAGATGAGATGTAAAATTTCATGTAAAAATTAATCGACATCCTTCTCTACCACTATGCTCAAGTTGAAAGAGAAAATAGAGAGGGAAGTATGGGGGAGAGAGGAAGAAATGTGAGAGAGGAGAGTATTGATACAATTTTTTTCATTTAGGAAAATTTGAGAATTTAATCTTTACCATTAAAAGATTCAGAGTGAAATATTTTCACTTTTAAAAGTTTGAAGGTTTAATTTTTACCATTAAACGTTTAGAGGTATAATTGTACAACCACCATATTTTATAGATGGTTTGTGCAATTTTTTCTTTTAATTTTTAAGATTTTTTCGTGGCCCCTCTGAAGGTTATTTTTCTCTCCCTCCTCAAATTATTTTACTCTCTTCAGTCCAATTATTTTTCTCCTTAATTTCAATGGTCTTTTTTTTTTCAATTCTAAATTGTTTTCATTTTCCTTCCGTTTTAGCGATTTTATTCCCTCGATCTAATTTTCTTTTTTTTTTCTTTCTTTTTTATGACAAATTTGGATGTGAGAGGTTTGAATCTCCCACTCCTACTTGTTCTTGAACTCAAGAAAAAGAAGAATAATAATAATAATGAGTTCTAGTTTTGTAGTCAGCCCTATTTTATGAGTAAAAAATATAAAATAATTTTATTCATGTTATTGAAAAACTAGAAATATGGAATAAGAAGCCAAATCATTTTGTTTCTAAAATTTGTATACAATTTTTAGAAACTGAAAATATGAAATACAAAAAATAAAACACAATTCTCAATTCTAAAAATATGAAATACTAAAACTAAACAACAATTATCAATTACATATAGTCCTAAAATAATTAAAAACAAAATACATGCACTCGACACCCAAAAATGTTACGAAATGTTCTCTTCTAGTTTACATTCTTAACTTGATCTTTGCTGCAGTACCTTAAGGCCAACATACCTGCAAAACAATTTTGAAATTGTTAGTTAATGGAAATAAAAGACAATGAAAAAAACTCAAGGACAACTAATACATAAACTGTACTATTTTTTTTCTAAGAAATTATTATGCTATTGTTAATTATTAGAAAAACAAATTCCAAAACTTATATTTAATAACTCTTATGTTTTTTTCAATAATACTTCTCAGCTTTAAAAAGCTTTCAAGCATTAAAAAAACAATAATAATAAAGGTCAACAGTATTAATATAATATCATATCAAAGAAACAAAAAGTTAGGATAAATTATAAGTTTAGTTCTCAAATTTTTAAATTTGTGTCTAATAGATTTCAAATTTTAAAAAAGATTTAATAGGTCTCTAAACTTTTAATTTTGAATCTAAAAGTTTCCAACTTTGAAAGCATGAGCAGTCTCTAAAATTATAATTTTAATTTTAGTAGGTTTGTGATCTATTATATTTTAGACATTTTCTTAAAAGTTCATGGACCTGAATTTTGTGTTTAATATGACATTGACATTTCAGTTTTGTATCTAATAGGTTTATTAATTTTAAAAAATATTTAATATGTTAAGAACTAATAAGACTTGTAATGTAACTTAAAAAAGAAAAAGTGACTCACCGGCCAAGCATCATGAGAGTGGCCATAGGATTAGTTCCCGGTGAGTCAGAGAAAGTGGAGCCGTCGACTACACGCAAATTTTCAATTCCGATGACTCTGTAATTATCGTCCACCACTTTTCCGACCAAACATCCTCCATGGTAATGCCAATAAGTAGTCACCGTTTTTTGACAGTACTCTTCAATGGAACTATCATCCCACAAATTTTCCGGCAACGGAGGCCCCAGAAACTGAAATCCTTTATTACCCTCCAAATCTTGCGTCTTAACCTTTTCCATCGTTTGGGTTTTAAGCAAATCTCCCACTTTTCTTACTCCTCTAACACATTTAGCAAGATCATCGGGATGCGAATAATAATTGAATCGGACAATTGGACTCTTCTTCACATCAGTGGAGGAATTCAGCCGGAGCGACCCCTCAGAATGCACATCAGAGAATTTCCCAACAAAAAGGACTAAGCTCGGAATGATGGAAGTGGATTGAGGAGGAAGAAGACTAAAAGATGGCGGAACTAAAAACGGTGAAGGGCTGGCGATAGATTGCAAATGGATATTGTTGTCTAAAGTTCCAACGACTTTTACAGACGAAGCGACCAATTGGAATGGAAGCACAATGTTGGCTCCGAAACGGGGATTGTCGGACATGAATTCGCCGACATGTGGTTGGTGAAGGACGACAGGTAGTTTTAAGGATGAAAGATGAGGTTTTGGGCCAACCCCACTTAGAAGGAGAAGTTGAGGGCTTCCAATGGCTCCGGCACTCAGAATGATCTCCCCTTTCTTGCGAATGAATGCTGTATGCAACTTTCCTTTTGAATCAGAATATGAAACCCCACTTGCAGATAAACCTACAGAGTTCAGAATATAATGCATGTGAACAATTGTGAAAATTCAGTGCTTCAATGTAAGGAATAAACCAAGGTAAAATTGGAATTAGTTTTTCCCCAAAATATTTAGGTTAAATTATAAATTTAGTCGTTGGACTTTGAGGTTTGTGTCTATTTGATTCTAAACTTTCAAAATTACACATATAGTCTATAAACTTTCGAATTTTCTAAAATTCATAAATCTACTAGACACAAAATTAAAATTTTAGAGTTTCATTATTCATAAAATTTGAATTTATATATAATAGATCAATTAATTTTTAAAAATTTTGAATTTGTTAGGAATCTATTAGACACAAAATTAAAAATTTAGGGACTTATTAGACACAAAATTGATAGTTCGGATACCAAATAGACACAAATCTCAAAGTTTATGGACTAAACTTGTAATTTAAAGAAATATTTATTTTCTATTCCAACGAACTTATTTGTCGTGGTTCAAAATTAAATTCCGTTTTGGATTGACTTTAAGATTTTTCTATTTTGTTCATTCAACTTATCATATTTATTCTATTTTGGTCCCTAAATTATATATAAAAAAAGAGTATTTAGTCTGTAAGAGTTTAAACAAATATATCAATAAGCTATGTTGATGTGGGTATATATTAGAATCAAATAGGTTGGTTCACTCAAGTATTAGGTAAGTAGATATTAAGGGATAAAATAATATCAGAATAAGAATGATTTATGGACCAAAGACTAAAGTAAATGTTTTCAAAGTTTACGGACCAAAAATAATTTATTTTGAAAAAATTCAAGAACCAAAAAAGATGTATTAGCACTAACCCGAGAAGATGATTTTTTGGACTGTGGCCTCAATTACAACTTTAAGGTTTTTGGGTTTAGCCTTATTCAAAAGCTCCACAGCTCCATGTCTGTTGCCTTTCTCATCAAAGATGGAACCTCCAGTTTTAGTCCCCACAAGGTGCCTCAAATCAAACCCATTATCAGGAACAACACCAACTTCCAATAACGCACTTCTAAAAGCAGATTGCCAAGCATTCAAACTTGGCTGAGACACTACAGTCTGTTCAACCCATTGATAAGCCTTCTCCACCAATTCCATGTCCCATTCAACACCTGCCGTTTCAAAGAACTCCTGATGGCCCCTAGAGTAGAAGCCGGCATTGACCATGCTACCGCCTCCAAGGACCCGCCCTCTTATGTTCTCTACACCATCCTCAGAGATGAATCGTTGGAAAGGATTTTTTCCATCGTCTTCTACAACAAAAACGTTCAATAGACCTTGTTCATTTAATATAGAGGGATATTTGTTGGGGTCACTCCCTCTTTCGAGGAGGAGGACTGAGAATTTTGATGATAACGTTGCAGCTAGTGGGCAACCTGCCGTTCCTCCTCCTATTATTATGTAGTCATATTCTTCTTTTTCTGGTAAGTCACTAGCATTATGTACAAGCTTCATGTAGCTAACATCTGAAAAATGAAAGTTCAAAATATTATATAAACATGAAGTTCCATCCCAAAACCAATTGACAATGAGATGAGTAACTCATGTATCTTATAAAGATTGTGAGGTGATCTCTTCATCTTTCCGATGTGGATCCTCAACACAGAACAATAAGAATGAATGAAAAGAGACTAGTTTAAAATAATAAGAACAATAAAGAGAAACCTAATATATTTGTTGGATGTAGATCCAAAAATCTACAAGTTAATGTCCCTAAGAACGTTGGATATAAATTCAAAATATTTTTATAATTTTTCTCTCATATATCTAACGTTGTAAAATTGTCAGCCAATTAATGGCCATCTCCTCCAATAATTTGAGAGAGAGAGGTTTTACCTTGATCTGGGATCGTGTGTGAGGAGAGGACTCCCAATTGAAAGATAGAGATAAGGATTAGTAGGAGAATGGTAGCCATAGAATGCTCCATGGTTTCCAAAAGCTTTATGTGGGGATACTTGTTTGTTCCTTCCAGTTTGCAACCGTTGGTATTTATATAGATAAAAAGTTTGACTATTGATTTGAATGCTATGAAATGGTTGGTCAAATTTTAACTATTATATATATATATATATATATATATATTATTAAACTAGTCTTTTCTTGTGTGCTACCAATTTTTTAAATATTACACATTTTCATCATCCAAAATAGATTTTAACTCTTCTCTTCTGGACTTATAATGATTTTATATATGACTACTAATCCTCATTAATTGAATTGTTAAGGATCCCACATTGAAAAAATGTAGAGAGACCTCACAATTTATAAGATATATGGGTTACTCCTCCCATTGCCAATTAGTTTTGAGATGGAACCCATGTAATCTTATTATGAATTACCATGATATTATTTGATAATTCTTTTTTTTTTTTTGTAACAACTCCGAATTTTTAGGGGATGGGATCTTTTGAAATACCATGAAGATTTTATGCAATTGGGGTAGAAGAAATAAGACTTTGGGGGTATAAAATAGAGAATAGTCGAAATGAGCAGTGATTAAAGCTAAACCTATCAATAAATGTTGAGTAAATTTTCATCAATTATTATTTAAATTTTATAAAATTTATTTATAAAATTACAGTGAAATTTACTTTAGAATAAGATTATAATACTTTGACTAGTTGAACTATATTTAACGGTGGATGAAAATATTGTTGAGTCAAAAACTAGAGAGATTATCCAGAGTAGGTAGAAAATAATAAATAAGCTATTGAGCACCACAATTATATTATTCTTTCTTATATTTCATTTTTATAATATTGGAAGAAACAGTTAAAGATGAGTAAAATATATTACTGTTTTTTTTAAACAGAGAAGAGTAAAATAGTTTAATATATTACCGTTTGTTTCTCGTTTCTAATTTTATCGTTTAGTATTAATGATCTATTTTATTTAGAAAGAGACAGGAGGTGAGAGCATATTAAGAATGAGTCTTAATGGTTGTTGTACATTTGTATCTACTTTTTATAATTTTTTTGATTAGTAACCCACTGTATTATAATTAAGAGAGAGCAAAGGGTTAGTCCATGTTATCAACTTTAATGGAACTCAAAAAAAAAAAAATCAACTTTAATGAGAGAGAATTGAAAAGGATATGGTAATTTTATTAATTATTTTTTAAAAATTAATAACCCAAATATTAGAGAAGAACAAGAGTTTTTGCAAAATTAATAATTATTTTTAACATTGATAATATAAATATCTAATTTGTTGAGAGAAAATCACACGCTACAGTACTTATTCAAAATAATAATAATAAGACAATCACACGCTACATAAGCAAAGGACAAATAAGATATTAATTAAAAATAATAATCAAAATAATTTCTTCCCGAGATCCAAACTTTATATTATATAGATGTATACGACATTGGCAAAAGTTATAATGAATAACATGTAATAAATATAAAAAACCAAAGATGATAATTTATGTATTTCTTTTTTAGAAGTACAATGAATATGTATCTTTGACTCTACTTTTCAAAAAAAAAAAAATCTATCTTTGACTCTATCTCAAAATTAATGACAGTATCCCTTGCGATGTTCTCACCTCTAACCTGTTGATAATGCTATAAAATAATCTTTTATTTAAAATTTTAAAATATAATAATAATAAAAAGAAGATAAACTGATATTTGGTCATTGCATCATTATCTTCATAGAAACTCCCAGAATTAGGTTTATTTTTGTCCTTCACCAAGTTTTCAACTCCAAGGAAATCAAGAGGTTGTTTCACTCCAAGATAAAAATATTTGTTGTTATGTTGATATATCCGTCAATATATCCATAAATCGAAGGACTTGACATCGATATTGAAGATTAATTGATATCCTTTATAAATTTCATAAAACATTAAAAAAAAATATCATGTACTTACCCTAATATAAATAAATATACCAATAACAATATCTATAACAAGTTAGTTTGGAAGTAAAAACAACTTAATTATTAATTTAAATAATTTTTATAAATTTTTAATTTATAGAAATATCTGTCGATATCCATATTTTATCGATATGTCCGTAAAATTGAAATTTTGCTATTAATATCAACATCAATATTTTAATTCTTGATCTTACCTGAGTCTCCAAATAAGAATAATATGTTCTTATAAAACATCGCTCCAATCTAATTGAGTTGGTGAGAAAATTCAATTATTTGTAGTAGAGAATGAACAAGTATAGGAAGTGACTTTATTTCCATTTAATTAGTAAAAAGATGATGGAAGCCAACACTTGTGGAATGTGAGAAAAGCGTAAAAAAGAGTACTATTCTAGAAGCTCTCCATTCAGGGAAGTTGAAAATACTCACACTTGTGGAATTTCAACTAGGTTTGGAGGAGAGAGGTTGATGCTTTGAATGATGAATTATAAAATAAGAAATTATTAAATGACTGGTAGATGACTGTTCAAGCTACCCAATACATCAATAGTTTTTTAGAATAATAGTTTTTTAGAATATATATATATATATGTATGTATGTATATATCTATATGTATGTATGTATGTATGTATCTATATGTATGTATGTATGTATGTATGTATGTTTTGATAATATGAAGCTCTAGAAGAAAATTATGGCTTTTAGCAAATTTTAAGGACAATTTTTCGTTGTCAACCTAAGCATAGCTTAACTAATTAAAACATATATGTCATTGGCTTAGAGGTATTTGAAGTTCAAATTCATCCAACCCCACATGTTGCTGAACTCAAAGGAAAAAAAAAGTCACTCGTTTTAATTAAAATCCTTGATGATTTTTACTAATAATAAAAATGGAGAAAAATATTTCTTATATATTTTTTACATTAATTTTCACCCTCGACAAATTTGATTTGATATTTATATATAGTAACATAAGGCAAAATGTACTTTCGGTCTCTAAAGTTTGGAGTTGATGTCTTTTGGTAAGGTTTTAAAAGGAACACTTTGGTCTCTAAGGTTTGTAAAACGATCCTACAGAGTCTTTGACTTAACCTAACAAAAAAAAAAAAGACTTATACCATTATATGCTTATGTGGCTAGCTGACATGTCATTTTTTCCAAATGACATGGCATGTGAGCTGGAATTTTAAAATAAAAATTGAACCATTGGGTAAAAATTAAACAAATCTCTCTTCCTCTCTTCGAAAAATTATTCGGTGAGGCCGCCACAATGTGGCTGGTAGTTTTTCACAGTTGGATGTAGAGAGAGAAGTACTTCGAATTTATATCAAATGGTTATTAAGCAACATAAAAATTATTGAACCCACATCTAACGGTCATTATGAGACAGCCACATTGTGGCGGCCTCATTGAAAAATTTGTCCTCCCCATCGCTTTAGAAGAACTTAACCCAGATTAGCTTTGCTCTTTTCCGTGAACTTGGTCCCATCGTTAGCGCTCAGATTTCGTCGACTTGATCCTTGCGTCTGAGCAGGCGCCCTGGCGCGATTTGGGTTTTAATGGGTCTTTCAATATTGGCGTCCAATGATCTCACAAATTTAAGATATAGGGCTTACATTGATATGAATTTATTCACTTCCACGGAAGCCAAAATAAGCAAAGCAATAAAACATTGATACGAAGTTTTCCACTTTCACCAAATCCAAAAATAAGCAATAATAACATAAAAACAACAACAAAATCCAAGCAAAACACACATTAAATTAGATCAACTTCTCCCAAAATATTTTGCACGACACAAAGGAATCGGGAAGAATAGCAAAAATAGGTATGGAATTTCAATTGAAGGACACACTCGGAAGAACAAACTCCAATTGGAAATTTTGGGTTGCTGCAAGTGATCATTTTAATTTAGAGTTTTGACAGACGACTCCCCTTGGCATAGATGAGCCAGCGACCAAAAAGTTATATCGGCTCCAAAGACTAGGAGTCTTTCAAATGAAGATGATGGCCAAAGTCGACGGCTAAGGCTCCAATCTGCGTTCTTCGCAAGTCGGAGAGGAAGAGAGATTTGGGAGATTTTTACCCAATAATTCATTTGAATTGTCCAGGTCATGTGCCATATAATTTTTTAAAAAATGATGTGTTAGTGAATTCACATTATCAAATAATAGTCTAGTAATTTCTCTGCTAGGTTAAGTCAGGGACCCTTTAGGGACTAAAATATTTCTTTTTAAACTTTAGAGACAAAATAGACATCAACTCCAAACTTTAGAGACCAAAAATGTATTTTGACAAGATATATGTATCATTGACTAAGAGGTTAGAAGTTTAATTTCATCTAACTCTACGTGTTGTTGAACTCAAACAAAATAAAAAGTCACTCATTGTTTTAATTAAAATCCTTCATGATTTTTACTAATAATGAAAATTGTGAAAAATCTTTCTTTGGGTTCACCATTCTTGGATCGGATCCCAATAATTTTAATTTTTGGATCGAATACCCGTTTGGGCTTTATGGGTTCTGATACCATATTAGATTACATGGGTTTCATCTCAAAATCAATTGACAATCAAAGGAATAACTCATGTATCTTATAAATTGTGAGATCTTTCTACATTTTTTCAATGTAAGATCCTCAACAATCATCGCAATTCAAACTCCAAATACTCTTCTCACCAACACCCATTGCCCATACTTTTTAAGTTATAAATGTCAAATCAATACGTTTTCAATTAAATGCACGGCCGGCGCCACTTGACAAAAATATAATAGATTTACTACGGCACGGCGCACGGGAGCGCCTGTCAATAATGGATAAATCCTTTTATAAATTGACTTCCCTTTCTTCATCTTAATATAATATAATAAATCATGTCAATCATGTCAACATATATATATATATATATATATATGTCATAATAAAAAAATAGTTTCAGTCAAACCAAACATAGCATAGTGGATAAAATATTATTACCATTTCAAAAATTAGTGATCGATCCCTAGTCCTATAATTGTTAAACTCAAAAAGATAAAAAAAATAATAATAATAGTTTCAAATCTAGCGTAATTTAGATAAATTATTGCAAAACTACCAACTAAAAGTAATTACAAATATATTAAAAAAATAAAATCAATTTATCGATTAACTCATGATCATCAATATTATAGTCAAAGTGAGCATAGTTCAACAGTAATTGACACATGTATCATCATCTAAGAGTTCAGAAGTTCGAATCTCTCATTCCAAATGTAGTTCAACTCGAAAAAAAAAGAACTCATGATCGTCAATAATCAATATGAGGTAAACCAAATATCTTTTATAAAAAAAAAAGTCATTTTGGTTTTTGTATTTGTAACTTCTATTTTAGTTCATGTACTTTCAAATGTTCAAATTTAATCTATATACTTTCAATAAATATTAAAATTAGTCTCTACTAATAGTTTATTGTTAGTTTTTTTTTTTTTTTTTTGAAAGAAAAAAGTATTTATTAGCCTTCCCTAAATAAAATTTGATAACTACTCCACATTGTCTTTTCTTGAACGATAAAAATTAACTTTAAACTAACAAAAAAAAAACTCATTTTAAGATTTATTAGAAATATAGGAACTGAAATTGAATGAGACCTAGAATATAAGGACCAAAATGATATTTTAACTTTAATATATTTCTTTTTAAAACATAATTTAAAAATATATTTTTTTCAAATTTGTTTTCAAAATATTATAGTTTCACTACAAGAATTTTGGTTTCTCCCAACGCTTTTTCTCCTAACGCAAACAAAGTCATCAATAAAAATGACTTTTCCTAACACTATAATAAAGGCATCAAGAAAAGGTCCCCCTTTCCTGATGCCAGACCTTTTTTCGATGCATATTAAACGCTTCAGGAAAGGGTGACATCATGTCAGAGGCCTCGGGAAAGGGTGCTTTTCTTGAAGCATTTGATATGACATCATGAAAAGTTTCACTTACAAAACCCTAACTCTCTTTCTTTTTTTTCCCTCTTTCCCTTTTTTTTTCTTTTCCTCTTTTGCAACCACCAAAAAATAAAACTGATTCTCCTATTCTAGCTTGTAGAAATAGTGGAACCAGGTCAAATCCCAAGGGGACCAAATGATTAATTTCTCAAAGTTAAATTGAAACTAGAAATAAAATAGAGGAGTTTTGGTTTGTGAATTAAACAAAAATAAAACAAAAAAAGAAGCAAGGAGAAAATCCAATCTTACCAAGGTTTATTCCAATTCAAGGTACAGTTATCATCCAATTGTAATATTGATCATGGGTTTATAAAAATAAATCAATTACCTATTCAAGAACTTAGTTTACTTATTCGGAAAAGTCGTGACAGTTTACTTATTCGGAAAAGTCGTGACAAGTTTTAACTCCCCTAAATCAATGATTCTAACAAAGCATTAAAGGAATGAACGTTTCACTCCGCAGCAGAAGCATTGGATCGTCTTTGATTTTATTTAAAATTAAACTATAAAAAATAAGATTAATCAAACTTACTTAGAGTAAATATGAAGATATTTCTGATGGGTCTTTACGTATCCATAAAGTCTTTCTGGCTATGATTCGAATAAAGGACCAAGGCTTATGGGAGCCTCTTGAAAGAAAATTCACAAGAGATTTGAGAGGAGAAGGTTTAGAGAGAATTCTCTAATTCTCTATTGAAGAGAAGTGTGTTGTAATGGCTCAACCCAAAGGTCATATTTATAGAGATTTGGGGCAAATCTTTGTCATAATTAAATAATATATATTTGAATATCTAATATACTAAAATACATATATTTAATCTATTTGAATCTTATTCAAATCTTTTAAATTCTCCTATGATATTTATTTCTTTATTTGAATCTTATTCAAATTTTATAAATATTTTTTCTTTAATGTATCTAATATACATTAATTATTTTAATATTTAATGTATCAAATACAATAAATATATTTTCCTCTTTTAATATATATAATATATTAAATATTAATTTAAACATTTCAAATTTCTCTTTCAATTAAATTGATCTTTTAGTGTTACTATGAGCTAACAATGGGACCTTATGAACTTACAGATTATAAGCTTCAATGATACAAAATTAATTAATCAAGTTCTTTAATTAATCAATTTCCATTCATTAACTCTAGAGTCACTCCACTATAGACCTGGAGATGTACTCTTATGCATTGTAGGACAAGTTGTGTCTATAGATATAACCATTATATGCAAGTCGATCCTTCACGAGTTGTTCGTAATTACAACTGGGTCAAAAGTCTGTTTTACCTCTGTAATTACATCTTGCACCTTACGTACTACTGATCCTCTAATGAACAATTTGTTTATGACCCAACCATAAACTAAGTCATTCTCAGGCCAGTGAGAATGTGGGGTCCTATTGTTCAAGTCCCGAAATCAGCACTTAAGGAAACTACTCATCTACTTACTTTATATGGGAATGAGTGAATTTCATCTTATAAGATTATGTTCTTAACTCCCTATTTGGTCAGGTCCCCAAAATGGTAGGCTTATTAAATCAGCTACAAAAGCTACTCTCACCCATACAAATCAAAAGACAAGCCCTCACAGGCAGGAGTTCATAACTCACTCAGGATTAAGATCGAGTCACATATGATCATCCTGATGAAATATTAATCTTCTCAATTAACGATTTATATAGAAAGATTAAATATTTCGTGGTCCAATCTTATACAAACTCATTGTATAAGATACCCCAACTCACATGTCTCCACATGAACAATTTGGGTCAAATCATTTGTAACTATTACAAAATTGGTCGTACCAATAGTGTTACCAAGATAAGGCACCCAACCTTATCCATATATTATGACCTTTTAGGTTATTTCTTAAACACCCAACCTTATCCAACCTTATCCACATATTATTCAATATTACACTAATAACCTTAGATTTTTCATATAATGGATAATATTATATTGTAAATAAAATAATCAAAATTATTATTAATTATTAAATAAATCGTTAATTACGAGGCT
This sequence comes from Trichosanthes truncata, assembly GCA_033996785.1. Taxonomy (NCBI): domain Eukaryota; kingdom Viridiplantae; phylum Streptophyta; class Magnoliopsida; order Cucurbitales; family Cucurbitaceae; genus Trichosanthes; species Trichosanthes truncata. The sequence continues at coordinate 34,515,580 of JAWPNB010000004.1, read as the reverse complement.
TTAGCCCATAAATCCCAACAATTTCTCACTTGCACTAAAGCCGGTGAGATATGTATCTTAGGGCATACTCTATACCCAACATGTTCTCCCACTTGCCCTAGCAAAGATGAGACATGTCTTGTAATCCTAGACATTCTACGTGACCCTCAAACACTTTAGCATGGAGAGTCTTTTAATATAGATCTAAATGACTGCCATTAAAAGTCATCTTGGTCACTACCATGATGCTTTCTCTCTCGATATGATTCCCTATACATTAGTGTTTTCTGATTTCCTTAATATTAGTCTTTGCATCACTATTATCATAATAAAGATGATAGACTATATCATATATGAAACACCTTTCAGATCTTTAAGGAACTATTTGAGTCATACAAGTCTTTTTATTGCTTCACAAGCAAAACAATTTAACTTTGTATACCATAATCCATCACCTAGGGTAAAATTCATCTCAACATAGATTTCTTAAATCGTTGTAAGAACCAGTGTATCTTGTAAGGATCAAATCTTTTACTCCATACTCAAAAAATTTTCATTATCCATATATAATTCAAGAAAGTTTTTAATTTTCTACTCAATGGTCATGTCATTCGTTTAACTTATATAGGCTAACCAACTGTATATTAATTGTTAAGTCTCATTTATACATTAATTGTCTCTTATTTAGAGTAGATAATTAACCATATACTCTCAACATTTGAGGTTGTCTTAGGATACTCTTATATTGACAAAATTGTTTGTCAAATATTTGATATTTGAGACAAAGTTAACATTTTTGTCCTTAAAATCTCCATTTTGGACATATAAAATATATCGAGTCATTCCAAATCACTCATTTGAAATTTGTTACTTAGTCAACTTTTTAAGTTAGATAGAAATCTTACATCATTCATAATGAGTAAAATATCATAAACATAGAACATGAGAAAAAATTCACTAAGCAATTAATAATTTTCTTGTCTATACAAGTTTTATTAATATTTATCCAAAGTCATAGGTTTTGATACTTTTATCAAACCTTATATTCAAAGATCTAATTGAAAAATTCATTTCATTAATGAACTTTTACTATTTAGTAAACCTTTTGCTTTTGACCTTTAAAAATAAACTTCTCTGATTGATTTGTGTAGATACATTATCTAAGATTTCTTTTCATAAAATAATGCTAAACATTCATTTTTCATATCTCATATGCAACGATGAATTAAATAATGTTTTATAGACTTCAGTATGACAACAAGTGAGAAAGTTTACTCACAATCTATTTTTTTCTATTAGGTTTAACTCGTTGTCATTAGTTTCACTTTGAGGGCAATAAGCCTTCAACTTTGTCATCTAACATGACAATTTGGGTTTCAATTAAGTCCTTGTAAAGGTTGAGTCATCTCATAATTCTCCTGTTACGATGAGGCTTATCCAATTCATGACTAGGAACCATTTGACTTTCAAATGTAATTAAATTGTTAACCACTTTTGTTAACTATTTAGTGGCTTTACTTAGGACCAATTTATTAACACTATCTTGCCTTATTAAAGGTTTGTAGTCTTTTATTTGACATTCCTTATAAAAAAAAATGATATTTGTCATACGAATACCTTATTCTTTTTAAGAACTAGATAAAAGACCATTTTGTACTCCTTAGGGGTGACCTACACTTAGACATATTTTTTTAACATATTCAACCTCTTTGGATTTGTTTTAACAATTTTAGGATTATAGAAGAGTAGTAAACTAACTTTACTACTCTTCTACAATCCTAAAATTGTCTCGTAGATACTTTTGGAGGGAATAATGTTCACTATGCAATCTCTATTGCATATCCTAACCAAAGTTTGGTAATGGTGTCTAACTCATTATTGATGTGACTATGTTTAACAAAGTCTTGTTTTTCCTTTTGCAACAAATTTCACACAATTGTACTTGGTATTAAGAGTTGGGATACAATCACACTTTCTATCAACTAGTCTTAGTACGTAAGGTTCTTGTATTTTTCACTATGACTTAATCATAATGTCTTGATAAACTTACCTAATCAATTTTCAACTTTAGCCTTAATCTTCTTGAACTTTTCAAAAATTTAGACTTATGTTGTATTAAGTAAAGATACTTATACCTTGAATGATCATCAACTAGAGTGATGAAATATTCATGACTTTATTTGGCCTTTATATTCACCAGACCACTTAGGTCAGAATGTATAAGTCCAAAGTATTTTTTGGCCTTGTAGCCTTATCTAATAAAGCCCCAATGATTATCTTGCATGAAAGGCAAGATCTACAGACAAGTAAATAATTATCCAACTTTTAGAGAATTACCTCTTACTAGTCCTATTCAAGTTGATGTTAATCAATCTTAACTGTCAAATTCAAGTATCACCTTTTAGGAGAAAACAATGTATTTCTATTCTAGATTCTATAATCTTGAATATCTCAGTATTTTGTAGTATACTATATGTCAATATTTTAACATATACAAATTGTTCTTATTTTCAACTGAATGTATTTTCAAACAATTTTGAAAATATAAACTTTCATACCTCAAAGTAATTCATACTATATGAACATTTTAGTAATAAAGTTCAATAAATTTAATTTCTCTTATGATTACTAAAAACACCATATTCAGCATTAAGTAACTATCTTTACTTAATGACATCTTAATGTCTCCCACTACACTAACTGACATGGGTTTCTTGGTGTCAACCTGTAGAAACTATTCTACATGTTAAGTAGTTTTCAAGAATTACATATTAAATGTAATGAAAAATAAATCTTGATAGTAGATCTTATGTTGACTATCTAAGTAGCGTTATTTATATTCTACAAAAAATCTAGTAAATCAAATTTACTTTCATTTCTATTTTTCTTCCCATAGAGTCATTTAAAAAATTCTTCTCATTATGACTGTCCTTGCTAATTTGGGAACAATTTCCTTATATATAGCTTCAGTCATTTGGTTTCTTTTCTTGGATTTTTGTAATAGTCAAATTCGAGATCATTTAAACAATTATCTAAATTTAGCTTATATTGACTTCAACATCTCATATGTTGTTGTCATTTTTTTTTTAATCTTCTAAGCTTGACATCGAACATGTCCACTAGGAGATACGTACAAGCTATCTCCACTACAAGAAAAAAAGGGATACGATAGCTAACAAAAAACGCTATAATAGACTTTTTATGTCCTTTTTTGAAGGTCCTGACAGCCCATGTTATTAAAAGTCCAAACCTTTTGATAGCCTTTTTTGTTAGCTATAAAAAATGCTATAATAGATCATGAATATATAGCTTATGTACTTTGCTATTAAAATTTCTTATAGCATTAGTTCTTAAAGCTATAATAAGTGTTTATAGCTAATAACATGTGCTATCATATATATAAGATGACATTTTTTTAATGGTATTATAAGCGATATGGCTTCTTTTTTTGTTTTTGGCTATTATAGCTTTCTATAGCTTTTTCTTGTTGCTTAAATTATTAATTTTCATAATTGTCAATTTTTTTTATAGCTTTTACTTTCTGTTAAAATATTATATAAAATAATTTAATTTTCAACAAATGAACTTCGGAGCTAAATAATCGTGCATGTAATGCTATTGTATGACACTCTATATAGCATTGCTTTATTTCTTAATTAGAACTTTGTAGTCCATATTACATCACAAAATAAGTTATAAAGAAAATAAATCCATCAAATAATTGCTACCAAGAGAAGCAAGTTGGCAAAATACATAGAACTCAACAAGTTTTGAACATAATTAAAGCAACATGAAGTACAAAATACAAAGGTTTAATATGATTGAGTTGTCATTTCCTCCTTCATAAGTAAAATCAACATTACCTCCACCTAGAAATGATGGAAAAAAATGGTCACTTGTATAATCAAGTGAAGTTCTTATCAACTAAAGAAAATCATAAAAAATCAAAAGAAGCACTCCTTTAAAAGGCCGATAGTTTTTACCAAGTCGTTACCTCTTCCCATGAAAACTATACACCACCACCAACTACTGGAGCTTTTTTACCAAGGCGCTAACTCTTCCAAGGAAAATTAATGCACACCACTACCAACTTCTAGAGCTTTCAAGGTTGTAGTAACTCCTACCACACACCCCACAAGTAACATTACAAAATGTTAACCAAGAAGAGGGAGAATAATTTTAAGTTATTTTCCACTAAGACTCTTAATACTATAAGGATAAGAGCTAAGTTCGGAGAGATATGCTAGCAAGAACAATGTTCAAGATGAGCACCTAATTAAAAAATGTTGTGAAATAAATACTCTACATCAATTTCAACTAGTGAAGTGATAAAAAATTATTACCTTTCCGAAGAAGAAATCCATATGCTATAGTTGCAATAACATGACCTGTAAACATGAGAAACCATGAAGTTTCAAATGTAATATCATTCAAGTTCATTTCGAAATTTCAACAATCTTTCATTACTTTTCTCACTAACAGCAAGCTTCCTAAAACACTATAATTGCATAAAGTAGTAAACTAGCTTTCATTTCTCTAATAGTCGAAACTTACAGATCTGCAAAGAAATCAATCAACAATGACCCTTACAACTTTTCATTTCCTCCTTTGTTATCCTTAGGATTCTTGTCAATAATCTATCAGTCATATGAAAGATAAACCAAAATACAAAATAGGAAAGTTAGGAAATGGGTGAAGTTCACTAAGTAAAGTTATGAAATGTTTGATACATGTCATCCTAATTCTTTCTACAACAATCTCATCTGATTAGTTCCCAGATTTAGAAATTATACAACACAATTGCTAACTAACCGGTCATATAAAGAAACTATCATTGAATTCTATCATATACCATGCATTCAAGAAAATATGAAACAAAATACATAAGTTTACAAATGTAACATATGTTTGTTAGAAACTTCATGTTAACGGAGATAAAGAATCACACAAGACAAAGGAGGACATCACGAAAATTCACACAAAAATCAGCTTGACAGTAGTTGAACATGCAGCAAATCAACCAGCTCATAATTCTCCTATGTGAGCTGCATTTTACAGCTGTTGATTGGGTCCTTTATCTAAGTCAATTACATGTAATTATCTCCCTTTCATTATCGTGAAATCAGCTAATAATTTATTACACCTTTAATCAGTTGATTTCACTTACCTTTTGTAGCACCTTCTTAGCTTGTCTTTGATTCTTTGGCTTCCTCCTCTGTATCTCTCTGTATTTAGCCAAAGGCATTGGAGTCTGTAACTATTATTGAAAAACCAATTCACATTTTGTTTTAGCAAAAATATACATAAACAATTCTCAGCCCTCTCTCTCGATTTTAAACACTTTAATGACCCAAGAAATAGGTTTTGCATAGCCAAATTTTTAAAAACATTTGAAATAGGTATCTCTAATAACCAATTTTTTAATAGCTTGGAAATAAAAGAGCAGAGTTTCGATACCTTTTATAGAGTTCCCTTACTCCACAACTTGAAGTCAAGCAAAACGTGTTGTTTGATTTAACCTAGCATGACATTGGCAATATCTAATCAGTGATACTCCATCCAAATACCAAAACATGCATGCCTACAATTTCATTTATTGCTGCGTTCTGTTTATATAACAAAAGAAGTCAATAAAAAGTAAACCAATAATTAAACATTCTAAAGAAAAACTAAAACTAAATAAAAACTTCATTTCATAAAGTAAAATAGAAAGGTTTCAGTAACAAACAAACTTTTCTAATTGAGATCTAGATTAAAAATAGAACAAGATACATTATAGCATTTGATCATCAACATTGTCCGATTAAAATTATGAAAACCTTCAAATAGCCAATAAAAATGGAGCATTCACAAGCTCTTGAAGGGATGGATATAATACTTTTCTCATGAAGTTGTCATAACCACAACAACAATCCTCCACTATATCACTATACTTAGGGGTGTCCAATACATAACGTTAAGAAGCAAAAAGGTTAAATAGATGAAATTTTGTTTCCACTATTGAGAAGATAGAAAATACTAGTAAAGAATTAAAAGTTATAACTTTCAAAATCGCACAAAGCTTCAGTTCTCCTTTGAAACGAAAGCTTCAATTTAAAGAATACTTAAAAAATGTAATGACAAACTAAGCTCAGACAAAAAAGAATATTCCTCATTCTCAAATCCAACAAATAGATATAAATATGTAAGGTTTGGAGGGTGGACAATGAAGGGCATATAGCTACAAAACTATTTCTCAAACAAAAACGGTAGATACAGGCCTTTGTATATAAAAACAAACTCAAAGGTTTATGTTAAAATTTAAATGGGAAACTCGTGTTCTAAACAAGGATTAATTAAAGTAGCTAGGGCTTTCTCAAACTGACCTATCAATAGGATTTTCCTTAAAAAATATTAAATCTTAAAGGACTACACTACACTACACATCACACACCATTCCTCTTACTCTCTCCTCTTTTCTATGTATTTGATTTGTGAAAGCAAACATACCAATGCTAAAAACTTGTATAAGATTATTATGAGCAAAGAATGTCACAAGATAATTATTATTACTATGAATGCATAAGTGTCACTAGCCAAAGTACAAAGAACAAACCACATGAATATTGACTAAATAACTCAACTATAAAAACATGACAAATACTTCAACAGATAGCAATGTGTGCAATATAGAACAAATCCTCTAGAAGAAGAACATAAATGTTCTTTATTAAAATTAAAACAGGGAGAGAACAAACATTTATAAATAAAAAACAATTAGTAAAAAAAGCGAAAGGAAATAGAAAATGTATTAAAAATAAGTAATACCTTAGTTCTGTAAATTATTAAAAAAGAGAAAGGAAATAGAAATTTTATTAAAAGTACCACAAGCTAACCTTTATTGCGAAGAGCATTCAATTGTGAAGATCGAAACCCTTGAGCGAACCTATCATGAGCCATTGAAATCAATTATTTGAGAACAAAAAATTTAAGAAAATTGAGATATTAAAAATCTGTCGGACCTATATGTGATGTCTCAAGTTTGAAAGTGTTCCAATGAAGAGTATAAAATTGAGGGATGAGGATGTTCGCTTATGGGTTTTGTTTGAAGGTTTGAAACAAAGAAAGAAGTGAAAACCGATGAAGGAAGATGATGCAAAGACTGAAGAAAGAACAAAGCTTTTGTTCTATAATCAAAGAAAGAAACAAACCTAAGAATCGAAGAAGGAAGATGAAAGAAACCCTTGAGAATAAAAGCACATCTCAAAAGATTTACTTATTACCTCAGATTTCTCAGAATCTAGAAACAACCATTTCTATTAATGGAAGCTTCAAGTCCAAAACTTGAAGTGAACAGCAAAACTGCACAAAAAAGCTTGGAATCAAAAATTTCAAAGGTAAATAGAAAAGGAAATGTGAAGGAAATGAGAGAATTAAGGTAGAGACAAACCGTTTCCAAGAAATGGGTTTATTGGGTCATCATCTTGAGTATCTGTTGCGAACTGTGGAATCTTGAAGTCTTGAATGTTGTGGAAAAATGACCATCATCGCGAACTCTCTGTGATGTCGTGGAGAAAAAACTCCCTCACGAATTAGAGAGGAGAAAGGAAGATAGTTCGAGGGAAGGGAAAATCTAAGGGGGGAAAAGAGAGAGAGAAAGCAGGGGAAATAGGACGAAAAAGAGAGAAAAAAATAAAAGAGCAAGAAAGGCGGGAGGCGGGAGGAGGGATGACAGACACTTATTTCCAAAATTTTCCCCTCTCCGTTGCGCACGCGACTCAAAATTATTTTTACGATTTTTCCTTTTCTTTTTTATTCTCATGTCATAGCCTAAATTAGAAAAGGCTATATCCAAAAGCTATAAAAGGGTATTTTTTTTTGTAGTGCTCGTTTACTTTTGATTCATTAATCATGTGCTTCACGAATAATTCGATTAGCATTGACAATAGGTTTTGAGAACATTTCTCAATAAAGACAAATTCAAAAGTTTACACTATTATTATAGTGTTAACATTACTTTTCCAAGTAATAAAATTTTTTCAATTTTGACTTATTAGTAATAAAATTAAAATCGAGAGAAATAGTCATAATATTGAAATATATAAAACATATTATTTAACATCATGCAAACAATTATCCATTCAATTTTAGCATAGAAATCAAACAAATTGAAAAATGAACCCTATAAATTATTTCTAATGCTATGGTACTTTAGTGAGTTAGAACATGTGCCGTCGTAAGGTAGGTCAAATGTTCATTCACTAAACTAAGACAATCTTAACCAAGTATTATACCAGAATAACTCTTATTCCTATAATATTTATGATAAGCCTTAGAATTAAGGCTTATTTAACTCTCAATTACTTAAAATAATCTTGTTTTGTCTTAAGATCATTTGGAAATAGTTGAAAGTTGTTTAAAAATAAGAAAGAAAGAAGAATGAAGGCAATTAGGGAGAGATTCTTAAAAACTAAACTTGTGTGCAGGAATTGTGGAAATTCTAGAACTGAAATTGCAAGATGAAATTGTAATTTTGGAAGCAGCATAAAAATTCAAAAAAGGAAAAAAATGTGCATTTACCCATATTCGAAAATCATTAATTCTTGCACTATTTGGGAGATTTTGAGCATGAAATTTGGGCACTATTCAACCCTAATGAAGGCCTACAAAAGGAAAGAAGATGAGTGAAGAAGACAATGGATTTTTGGAGGGTTTTGGGAGTTATTTTTGTGGGTTTTTCTCTCGTTTTTTCTCTGTTTTCCAGTTTTTTTTCTACTCTGTTTTACCGAGTCTTGCTACCATGTTTAGCTTTGTTTTTTCTTTGCTTTTCCCAATCCGATTCAAGTGAAAACTTGGGTTGTTAAGATTCAATCTCTTCCTAGAAATAGTTGAGGGATTGAATCGATTAGAGATTAAGAGAAGTTGTATGAACGATAGTTGGAATGTGTAACGACCGACACTTTCAGGTATTAATTAAAGTTTAATTTTGAAATTTAAATTAATTGTAAGGCCAATTTCATGTTTAAAGTTGTGCATTGAGATTTAATTTTGGGATTTACATAATTAGAATTGGAGAATTTGAGGGTAAATTGGGAAGAAAGAAGGGAAAAAGGGATTTAATTGTTTTGGGGGCATTTTTGTTAATTAGGTGACTTTGAGCCATTCTCAAGCCCAAGGAAAAGCCAAGCTCAATTATCCCTCTCTATTATTTTATATTGCACGCAGCCCTAGGTAAAGTCAAGCCTTCAAGCCATCATCTCCTCCAAACTTCTTCTTCTTCCCCTTGTTTTTTCGACAGCCACATTTAAGCAAGAGGGAATTTTTTTCTGTCTTCCCAACAGCTCCGCCTGTAGCGTACCACCGCCAGCACCCATGAACACGGTCGCGCCTCCGTCTCGACTACACCCCCGAACGCCGCCGCCAGCTGAGCTTCAGATTCGTTCACCGAGCACTTGATCCGTCGTATCTGCTCAAACTCCATCGTCGTCACCCGCTCACCCTCGCGCACATGCACCGCAAAGTCTCCAGATCTGGTGTCAACAAGCACTCTCAAACCCGATCAGACCTCACCGGTAGCTCAAACCACCTCCACACGAAGCTCCACGCGCCGCCGTGCCGCCGCCTCCTGATATATGTTTCGAAATCCCGACGGCTCTGATTGTATCCTGATTTGGGTAATCTTGGTCAAGATCTGAGTTTTGGATTAAGAAATTTTAAGAATTATTTGAATAACGAGCTAAGATTTTGTTAACAATTTATTTCAGGATACCCATAATCGAATTAAAGTTAATTCGATAAAATTCCAGCAAGGACTCATTACTACACAGCCACCTCTCCAGATTAATTAAATTGGGATAAGCAGGAAGTCAGAGTTGGAGAAGACTTTGCTGCCAGAATAATAGTAATTATTCTGTTCAAGGTAAGTAGTTATTTGGATTAAGCCCCTTTAAGTTATTTTATGACTCTGTTGGTATTTGGAAAAGTTATGAATCATGATAGTATGTATGGAATTTTAGTCATGAAGCATGCCATGGTTATGAAGTTTCTACTGAGGTTGTCTTAAGGAAAATTAGGATTAAGTAAAAGGCTATACTAGAATAGGGGGCTTAAAGGTTTAAGTTCATTATGGAAGGCATATGAGTTACCTTAAGAACTTACCTAAGTTCTTTTTAAATCATTATAGGCTGAGGTGAAAGATCTCCATAAAAAGAGGAAGTGAGCTATTTGAGCCAAGGTAAGGGATTTTATGCCGGTATGCTTAAATGCAAGTTAGGAACTGAATTGAAAAACTACATTTGAAATGAAAAGCTTTTATAAATGTTTTATTTATGATTTTTGATGAATTTTAAAACGCTTTATTTTATATGAAAATGAATTTTCACATGTATGGTTGCCAAATGTTCTTATGAATGTGATGCATAATGTATGATTTGTGATACATGAGGAATGACATGAGAATGTTGCTTTGTGTTGCATCATGAAATGAAAATTTAAAATTCTTGGGACCTCATGCATACATGTGTATTTTTATGATAAAAAAAAATGATTTCGAAGGTTGTGGCAATTACCCCCTAAAATGATGGATGTACATCTAAATGAAAAGGAACCTGAAAAGGTTAAATGAAAAGGAACCTGAAAAGGTTAAATGGAAAGGAACCTGAAAATGTTATATGGAAAGGAAATGTTAGGTTGGGTTAATTGTCCACAATAAGCCGAAGAGAAAAGTTAAAAGGGAAACATTTCCACTATGAAAAGGTTTTAGGTCCCACTAGAGGAAAAGTTTTAAAAATCAATTTGTATGTGTTTGCATATCCTGACCCCAGTAGTGAGGTCCCTTACTTGGTATTTTAAATACTCACCCTTTTTCAAAATGTTTTTTTTCTTTTCAGGCAAATGCAAAGATATATCTTAGGCGATTGACAAGGCAATTTGCTGAAAGGGTCATGGGTGACTTTGAAGATCATGACTTCCGCATTTAGTTAGTGTGTTAGTTAAAAATATTTTGTTAAGTAAACAATGTGTTGTGAAACTATTTCAGCTGATTGAACGTTTTAATTCATATTATGTTTTGAAATGATTTTTAAAGGGATCCCGAATTAAAAGATCTTTAACTGTTTAGCAAAAAGTTTAATTCTTTTTGTCTAGTATCAAAGATTTCAAATTTCATTAGCATGCATGCAGTAACGTCCCCAGAGAGTTTAATAGGAAAAGTTGGGTCGTTACAAAATGGTTGATGTATTGCTCTATTTTTTTGGATTCAATTTCTGTTTTGAATTAGTTGAGTTGTGTTAGTTTCAATCTTTCTTTTGATACACTTATTGGATTCAATTTTAGGTTGAAGAAATTCAAATTACCTCCGCTGGAAGTTTCATGATTCATGGGTTTTTGTCCATACTTTGAAGTTGAATAAGTTTACTTGTTTCTTCTTCCTTTTATCTCTGTATTACAATAAGCTATTCCTTAGTTTTTTTTTTTCTTTGTTGCAAATAGGTTTTTAAGCAATTCTACTTGCATGGATTTTAATTCTAAAATTAGTTGTAGGATTTTTACTTTTAATATGAGCTAAACTTCTTAGGGGGTTCAAGGATGTGAATTCCCTAAGAAGTAATTGTAGCCAAAATTCCAACAAAAACCAAGCCTACATCTTAATTGTTTGCTTGTGTTGAATAAATTTTCGTTGAGATCCTAGATTGATCAACTAGGATAGCAACTCAAGCTTAGATCTAATACCGACAGAGTTAGTGATAACCGGATTTCACACAAGTGATGGAGAAAAGAGCTTAGACATAAGTCAATTCTTTACCCTAGACATAGGGATTAAAGACTCCAAAACCCATAAAATTATTGAGCCAAATTATCAAAGATAGAGGGACTATAGACATATAAGTCACTCACTTAGCCTCCTAAAAACCTAATTACAAGGTGAATAGGAGTAGCAATTTTAGTTACAATTGAGTGTAGAGTAGGTTGGATTTGCAATTTTAGTTTGCAATTACAACTTAGGGCAATGACATTCTTAAGCCCCCATTTATCTAAAATTTCTTTTGCGATTTTATTAACCAAGTCTATCTAGTTTGCTATTCATTTTTGCAAATTTTCGATTATGCAATTCAATTATGCAATCTTTATCACTTTATTTTGCAAAATTTTGATTATGCAATTCAGTTCTGTAATTTTTGCCACTTTAACTATGCAATTAGATTCTACAATTATTCTCTTTTTACCAACATACCATCCCAACCTTGTTTTTTCAATTTTAGTTTCCAAGTTGCAATTCTTCCTTACACTTTGCTTTACAATATTTTTGTTACACCGTTCCCTAAGGAATCGATACTCAGGAATACTCCTATTTTAATACTTGCATCGGTAGTGTGCACTTACACTGAGGTTGAACATATTTACTTACTTTTATTCACCCAAAGTTCACCCGATCAATTTAGTTACCATGAGTTTGGTCAAGGACATTATTAACAACCTTAATAAGCCCTTTGTATGTGTGACCCATAATTTTAGATCTCGTAATTTTATCCCAACAAGTGTCGTCATAGGGTAGGTCAAGTATTGGAAATAAAACTACAATTCTATCCTTTTCAGGAGTTCACTCTGATATTGACCCATACAAATACCTTCCGTAGGGGGATGGTCCAAAAGCAACCACGAGGCCCCGCATGAATCTCATAATGTAAACCAATGATGGAGACCGTAGGATATGTTGACACATTTCCTTCTCCCACTTACTATAAGACTTTCTCAAAAGATTCACCCTGATATGGACCCATGCAAACAAATTCCATAGGGAGGACGGTCCAAAAGCCACCATGAGGCCCCACATGATTCTCATGTTGTGAATCAATGATAGAGACCATAAGATATCTTGACATATGTCCTTCTCCCACTAACTATTTTGAAAATAGGGTTTTCAACTACTTAGACAAATTAGGCTAATCTCATTTATCTAAGTTTCTCAATTTACCATTTCATAACCTTTATGTTGTTAGATTGATTTTAATGTGAACTACCAAGTTTTAAAACTATTTAAAAAATTAATCACATTATGAGCATGCTTAGTGAAATAAAATAAAATTTGACTAATTACACTCCTAGGTTGGTTCCCAGTTAGAGGTGTTCCCTTTCTATCAGCTTAAATACCCAAATCTAGGTAGAACCTTCCATAGACAAAGTTCCCTTATAGTCAATTTTTATTTCATTAATCTTTAATTAACTATTAATTACTAGATTAATGAACCTACGTGAATTTAATCCATGTTTTTAGTCCTACTAAAAAACTAATTCATTTATTGGATAATCTTAAATTCTATCATTTTTAAACCCTTTAAAACAAATTAAAAGGTTATCCTGGATATTTTATTCTAATTCTATTAGAAAAAATAAAAGATAAATTAAATTCAAAACTTAAACTATTTTATCTTTGAATTAAATTATCTTTATTTTTGGAAGACCTAATCTTATTAGGAAATTAAAAGATCTAATTTTATTTTGAAATTAAAAGATCTAATCTTATTTTGAAAGAATCTAATCTTATTAGAAAACAAATAAAGATAAATTAAATTCAAAATTTAAACTATTTAAAACATGAATAGAAAAAATCTTTATTTTAAGGAAATCCTAATCTCATTACGAAATATCCTAATCCTATTAGGAAAACATGAATTTCATTTATGAAAGGAAATATCCTAATTTAATTTTCCAAATATAACAATTATAATCAAAAGATATGAAAAATATAAACTTATTAGGAAAACATCTTAATTCTATTAGGAAACATCATAATCAAAATCTTTAAATATAATAATTATATTAAAAAATAATTAAGATGCACGATTATACTTAACCTATGGTGGAATTTTAATCTAAATGATATAATTTAAATTATTTTAATCAAATACTTTAAAACATACATCACGTACATAATTAAATTTAAAAAATAGCAAAATTGACCTACATATTTGAAAAGTTTTTCTTCTCATAATTGAACATTCGGCGAACTTTTACTCAGTTGCTGAAAATTCTATACCCCAGGAGATCGACCTTATGACGTTGGAAAGTTTGGGAATTTTGGATGTCCATGGAGCTTTGAATCCATCCTTTACGAGCCATCCTAAGGTTTCGTCTTCAAATCATTACTTTGCCTGACTTCCATACTATTCTTTATTTCCATCTGTTTCTTTTTGCCTCAATTACATTCCTTGTTCTCTTGTGATCATTGAAAGCTCTCGAAAATCGGTGAACTGGTCATCATGGTCGTTGCTCCAATTAAACCCTTCATGGAAGTCGGAATTATTTATGGTAAAATTTAATTCATTATGACGTTTTTCTATAGTCTTTCAACTAATTTAAAAAGTTTCAAAATAAGTCTAGAGCTGTGTTTCAGATTTAAATATGATAGGTTTCAGTTTTATATTAGCTTAAATGAAATCTAAAATGGAGCGTATGGATGAGCAGAGAGGATCATGAGAGGTTTTGAGGAAGATGAAAGAAGATGGAGAAATTCAAAGGTTAGCACAAGAATGACCCTAACACTCACAATGGGAGAGAGGAATTCAAATAAGTAGGTTGCAATTATTAGGCTAACAAGTAGGTGGTTATCAATTTGATTTTTTGAGAATTACAAACCTACTAAATTGTAAAATTAGTGTTTTAAATTTTCTAAATTTTTTGGGAATCACAGATAATATTATGCACTCTATAAAGAACTTCTCTAGCGTTTTGTTTTTATTAGCATTTTTGCTGGAATTACATGCTAAATTTTCCCTCCGTAAATTCAACATGAAACTAATTAATGTCTTTTAATTTTTAATGCTAATTGTCCAATACTCATGAATTAGAGATTATTGATATTATGTTATATGAAGGTATATATACATATATACATCATATTTTATACTACCAATATGTAGTTATAGTTGTAACTTCGAATATATACGCACACACCAGAAGTTATCTAGAACACTATCATTACTATTGTGTTCATCTAAAAACCACAACTCTTGATCCCACCATTTTTACAAGCCTCCACATTTTTAATCATTGATATGTATCATTAGGCTGAAAATTAATTGGAATTAATGTTACAGATTACGATTTAATATTGTTTAACTTTTGTTTGTTAGTTTCACCTCTCACACCTCCTTAATATACTCCATTTTGTTAGCTTTATTTTAGTTGAGTTAAAAGTGAAAAATCTACGACAGGTATTTTCGTCCCGGCTCAATTTGAAAATTCTATTAAAAAACATGTTTAGCCATTTTTTTAAAAATCAAATGCATTAGTCATTTTTCAAGTTGGACTATTTAAAATTAGCTATTATTCTTGTTACCCTAAAAAAAAGCATATATTCCCTCTGGCCCATTTTCAATTATAATTAACTTAGTATCTAATGGTCTATTTAGGGCACTGAGTTATAATAGTCTGTCGAGTTAAATAACTCTACATCCTAAATACAGATTATTATAACTCAGACTAAATAACTTTGCATCTTAAACACATATTATATGACTTTACAGACTATTATAATCCACTCAACGCCCCCAAACAATCCCTAATTGATTAGTGAAAATATGGGTGGCTAATTTTCATCATAAAATTGGTGCAAATGTGGGTTGCTTTGCAGAAACAAAAAAAAAAAAAAAAAGTTGCGGCTGGTTTTTTGTTTTCGATAGAAAAAGAGTAACGGTCGTGTGTTTTGAAGAAGAAAAACAGAGAGTATTTTGTGATTGTTTTTGGATGTTTTGCAGTGAGTGTTTTCTTTATTGAAGAGTTTTGAGAGCTTGTTATAAAGTGATTCATGAACCTTTTCCTTGAGAGAAAAGCGGGAGTAATCATTCTCAAGTAGTTGTGGTAAATTCTTGTATTTTTGTCCCGAACGGTTTAATGGATGCCAAGGCCGTTCAGCACCTAATCCAAACTCCAAATCTGGGCTCGGACATTAAATAAATAGTGTAGTTTTGTAGGCAGCCCTATTTTTATAAGTTGAAAAGATAAAATAATAAATTTATCCTGATTGTAGACACTAGTATTTGGTCCAGCTCTTTTTTTTTCCAATAAAAACCCTTTTAAAAAATTAAAAGAAAAAAAAAAGAAAAAGAACAAAAAAAAGGGGTCCAATCAAAAACTAAAGTTTGAAATGGAAATTTTGAATTGAAATTTAGAATTTGGAAGAGCAATAATTTGTGATTAATTTTGAATTGAAAGAAACCAAAACCAAGTTTCAAATTCTTATTAAATATTGAAATTGAAAATTGTGAGATTCGGTTTTGAAATTAAATCAAAGGTTTTTAAAGTTGAAAAGAAATTAGGTATACAAAGTCAAAATTGAAATTGATTTTGTGAAATTCTAGAAAGAAAGAAGAGAGATTTTCCAATTAGGAAATTCAAACTAATTTCCAAAATAATTTTAAACCTATATGCTTTGAAATCACCACCCTCATAATATTTAATTAAAAAAATAAAAGTTTCAAAATGCTACATTGAACATTTAAAACTAAAATTTTATGTTTGAAAAATTAGAAATTATTGAAAAAGGCTGCCGCAATGTAGCAAACAATTTTGAACCATTAGATGTATGAAAGAAAAACAACAAAAAATAATTCAAATCTGTATTCTATAGTTATTAAGAGACATAAATTTTGGAATCTATATCTAACGACATTTTTAAGAACTAGCCACGTTATGGCAGCCTCGTGTTGAATAATTTTTCATATGCAAAACACACCCATGCCACTTCATTTTATTTCTTCCGTCACATGAAACTTATACCCACATAGAAATAAGTCCGTCGAACACAGCAACCTTGCTCAGCAGGTGGTAACTTGAACATATCATCAGTTGTAGCATCTTTCCTTACTCCGACAACACCAAGACCTGTTGATTTGCAGAGATGACAAAGCTGGTGGTTCGTGTGTCCTCCCTCTGCAATAGTGACAGACGTTCAGTGACACTTCTCTATCGGGAGAAGTAGGGGAGAACTGACGATATCTCAAACCTACATGTTTTAGGATCTGATCAATTCTCGAAATAATTCGAGGAAGTCACTACAATGAGGCTACAATTTTGCACCTTTAAATGTATAGGAGAGAAATCGTAAAAATATCTCAATTTTGTATCCAGTAGTTATTAGAGACAGACAAAATTTAAGATAAGAGAGAAATCGTAAAAATATCTCAATTTTGTATCCAGTAGTTATTAGAGACAGACAAAATTTAAGATCTAATCTGACAGTTTTAAAAAGACAGCCACATTGAATAATTTATTCTCAAATTCACTTAACTCACTCAATGCTCGAAATAGAACTGGCGATTCACATGTTTTAGATGTTTGTCAGTTAGTTGAAATTATGGGTAGACCTAGAGGTAGGGAGAAATTATTGGAAGAGGTGTCGCCACACGAAGCTGGTATTATTAAGTTCAATGTATGAGAGAGAAACTATAAAAGTATTTTGAATTCCACGATAATTTTTAAATTATATCTAACAATTATTACGGGTAGTTGCATCATGACGACCTCATTGAATAACTTTTGGGGCGTAGGAGCATTTTAAAAATAATATATGTGACCTCTCTATTTAGTTGCAAAAGTTCATGTATATAATATATAATTATATGTATAGTTATATTTTTTGTTGATGTATATAATATATAATTATATGTATAGTTATAATTTATTTCTTTTATCAAATGTGATCGACATGATATGATTGTCATATTTCATACATTTTCTTAAAACAACATGTCTAATAGATAAATAAATAAATCTTACTTTCGTATATTATTTTTGTTTCTTTTTCAATATATTATGTTGGAAAATTTTGTACTGTGTTGTGTTTTTTTTCCTCCAAAAATAAATTAAAATAAAGTTTATATAGTTAAAAGAAAATCAATCGTTAAAAAAATAAACAAAATCAGAAACAAAATATACTTAGTTTTGCATTTCATATTCATTAGAAATTAACCTAAAACAAAATATATATAGTTTTAGACACTATCTTTCTTTTCTCCCACCTCAAATGTTGTTGAATTCAAAAAAAAAAAAAAAAAAAAGACACTATCTTTTTTTTTTTATGCCTTCAATTAAAACAATGAGATTTCACGTGCATTGCATGGGTCTCTTAACTAGTTAACTTAAATGATGATAACAATTTATTTTTATTTTATGTAAATTAACATAGTTTGATAATTCACTTAGATACCGATTAACTATCTTTTAACTATTACCAATGAACCTACATATTCATTAATTGTTATTATTGATTTATGCATTCTAATAACTTTTGCTAGATTTGCAACTACAGATTTATATAATAAAATATAATTATCAAATCTTAAACCTAAATAATATATTTATATATATATTTAGACCAATTTAAATTGGACTATTTTAATGCATTATTGGTTCCTATTATCAAAGAGTTTCGATTGAATTTTTTATTTTGTTTTTTAAACTTTGCTTGTTGTTCTCAAAGTATATACTCTAGATCTGACCCTAGTTGAAATGACACTTTTAGGTCACTCTGACCGACTAACTAGTCTTCTATTTTTGAAAAAAACCAACCCCAAAGAAACATGGGTCTAAATTGACCAACCAACATTGATTTGATTAGTTTGGTTAGTTTTTCAAATTTTCATATTCTGACACACTCCATTCAAGATTACCCTAACAAACTTAGGACGTGACATGCCGACAATAGATTTTAACTAAGCTATGGAATCGATTGTCAAACTTATGAAAACTAAACACATTTTGAAAATAATAGGTGACTAGTAAAACTTTATTGAAACCAAGATTCGTAAAATTCTCGGCAGAGTTTACCCTAAAAACTGGATAAAACACACTTGCAAAAGAATATAGAAAAACACTCCCAAAATATTTATTCTTCAACACTACACAAAAGTGTGCCTCACTACTCTATATCCAGACTTTGTTTTCAGAGATCTCTTTAACAATTCAACTATCAGTTAGACATGCACATTTTATATTACAAAATTATAACTTGCTGAAACCATACAAAATTTTCAAATGATGCTAGCCACTCTAAGTACAAAAATAAAGCAGTGCACTATATGTATAAACTAAATGATATGTAACCTATGCAAAATCGATGGCAAATCTCAAGTTCAGTAGTGTAACACCTATTTTCTACTTTTTGATGAAAAAATAATAAAAGAAATAAAGGAAATATAGAGATTGGAAGTTTTATGTTGATTATTTTTTTTAGTTGGAAAAATTGGGATTGGTTGAAAGAGAGAGAGAAAAAAAGATCTGGATTTTGGTTGGAAGTTTGGAAACGGACAAAAAGAAATGAGTGGAAGGAAAAACTTTCACATTTTTTCTAGTTTAATTAAAAATATATATATGTTGGAAGCTTATCTTTCTATTAAATAAAAAAAAAAAAAAGAGAAAAAGAAAAAGAAGAGACAAATGAAAAAGAAAAGGGGAAAGAAGAGTAGAAAGAAGGACGTGAAAGGAAGAGTGAAGGAAGAGTGAAGGAAGAGTGAATTTATTGAGTTGTTTTGGAGTGTAAAAATCAAGGAGGAGGTCCACAACCTTAGATTGAAGTTTTGGGTAAGTTCTTTAATTTTGGTTGAAATTTCTCATGAGTTTTAGAACGTAATTAATGAGTTTCTTTGTAAGTTTTCTTCTCCTTTTAGTTGGAAATTTCATGGATTATTTTGAAAACTAAGGTGAAGGAGATGATTGAGTGAAAGAGGGGAAACTTAGAGAAAATCATAAGTTTTAGCAAAGTATAGAGTGTAGGGTCTATTTGTATATAGAAATTACAAGCTTTAAAGAAAAAGAAAACTAATGAAATAGTTCATGGAGAAGAAGGAAAGAGAAGAATGAGATATCTTATGGAGAGAGATACAATGGAGTTTATTGGAAACCTTATTTTAGAATTTTGGTCTTAATTTCTTGGTAATTTTTGTTGGGATTTATGTCCTAAAGCCTAGTAATTAATAATTAATAATAATTTTGATTATTTTATTTACAATATAATATTATCCATTATATGAAAAATCCAAGGTTATTAGTGTAATCTTGAACAATATGTGGTTAACATACGAGAGGATCATGTTCAATAAATAACCTAAAGGGTCATAGTATATGGATAAGGTTGGGTGTCTTATCTTGATAACACTATTGATACGACCCACTTTGTAATAGTTACAAATGATTTGATCCAAATCATTCATGTGGAGACATGTGAGTGAGGGTATCTTATACAATGAGTTTGCATAAGACTGGACCACGAAATATTTAATCTCTCTTTATAAATCCGTTAATTGAAAAGATTAATATTTCATCAGGATGATCATATGCGACTCGATCTTAATCTTGAGTGAGTTATGAACTCCTGCCTATAAAGGTTTGTTCTTTGATTTGCATGGGTGAGAGTGACTTTTGTAGCCGATTCAATATGCCTACCATTTTGGGGACTTGACCAAATAGAAAGCTGGGAACATAATCTGACAAGATGGAATTCACTCTGTCCCATATAGGATAAGTAGATGAGTAGTTCCCTTAAGTGTTGATTTCGGGACTTGAACAATGGGGCCCCACCCTCTCACTGGCCCGAGAGGGACTTAGTTTATAATTAGATTATAAACAAATTGTTCATTAAAGGATCAGTGGTACTTAAGGGGCAAGATGTAATTACAAGGGTAAAACGAACTTTTGACCCAGCTGTAATTACGAACAACTCGTGAAGGGTCGACTTGCATGTAGTGATTATATCAATGGACACAACTTGTCCTACAGTGCATAAGAGTGCAACTTTAGGTCTATAGTGGAGTGACCCTAGAGTTAATGAATGAAAATTGATTAGTTAAAGAGTTTAATTAATTAATTTTGTATCATTGGAGCTTATAATCTGTAGGTTCATAAGGTCCCCTTGCTAGCTCATAGTAACACTAAAATATCAATTTAGTTGAAAGAAAAATTTGAAATGTTCAAATTAATATTTAATTTGAAGTGTTCAAATTAATATTTAATATATTAGATATATTAAATATAAAAGAGGAAAATATATTTATTGTATTTAATACATTAAATATTAAAAATAATTAATGTATATTAGATACATTAAATAAAAGATATTTATCAAATTTGAATTGGATTTAAATTAGGAAATAAATGTCGTAGGAGAATTTTAAACGGTTTGAATAAGATTCAAATTGGTTAGATAAATATATTTTAATATATTAGATATTAAAATATATTATTTAATTATTTTTCCTAGACCACTATAAATAGGACCCTAGGGGTGAGCTATTGTGCATTCTTCACAACACACATCTCCTCAATATAATTCTCTCTAGACCTCTTCCTCTCCAATCCCTTGTGGATTTTCTTTTAAGAGGCTCCCACAAGCCTTGGTCCTGTGTTCGAGTCATAGCCAGGAAGACTTTGTGGAAGAGATAAAAATCCGCCAGAAGAATCTCCATATTTGGAAGGTATTTATTGCTTAACCCTTGTATTTTAGTTTAATTCTAAATAAATCAA
Source organism: Trichosanthes truncata (assembly GCA_033996785.1). Lineage (NCBI taxonomy): Eukaryota > Viridiplantae > Streptophyta > Magnoliopsida > Cucurbitales > Cucurbitaceae > Trichosanthes > Trichosanthes truncata. Next base: position 34,494,106 of record JAWPNB010000004.1, on the reverse strand, counting down.
AGACGATTCCTATGCTTCCGCTGTGGGTTTAATTCGATTATTCCCTTCAATTTTAAGAATAAGGAAGTTAAAATTATGGTTAACTCTTGAATTAAGGAGAAATTGAAGGTTTGGGTAATTTCTCGTTGTTGTGCTCTAATTTTGACATTAAGAGGTTATTAATACGTTGGCAAATTATGATTTCAGGACAAGTAGAGATTGAAACCATTTACGGCCCAAACAAATCTCGCTCGTAGTAGTTGTGAGCGGTTTCTTTTCCAAACTGATTTAATTATTACGCTATTATTATTGAATTTCAAGAGACCTTCAATTGTGTGTGATTTTAGAGAAATTGTTATAAATTTCTAGAAATTGTATTAAAATTCCAATATTTTATGCTTTTAGCTGGATTCATCGTTTGAGAAAATATTTGAGATATTTTATGATTATTTGAGAGATTCGAAAAGTTTTAATGTTTATTGAGAAATATATGAGGTTTATGAAATCTTTTTTTAAAGAAAGAATAATCTCAAAAATGTTCTATGAGAGATTTGGTGATCATTCGAGAGTTTTTAAATGTAAAATATTATTTGAAAAATCTCTTCAATTTATTAAATGAGGTTTTAGAGAAAGAGCATGATTTTCAGTAAGAGTATGAGAATTGAAAGTTTTATATGTTAAAAGTCGTTTTCAAACCACTAGATCTATGTACCCATGGTGATTATCTGTATGCTATGCGAATGTGTTTCCATAGTATACCAAAGAGAGAGATTTGTTATGCGTGCATGTATGACAAGAGATTTGATCTGTTATGTACCTAGAGATTACTCGGTACATAGTATAACAGAGACTTGCTCTATTATGTATCTAGAAATTGCTCGATGCATAGTTTGACAAAAATTGCTCTGTTTTGTGTATTGAGATTACTCTACGCTAGTATCATAGAGATTTGGGTACAAGTTTGGTGACAAGTTTTTGTTGGCCTATTAATCGATGTGTTTTTTTGAAGTTATTACTACATATCTCTTTGATATTTTATTTATCTTGTGTATTTAGATTGCGTTTAGTGTATACAGTTTTACTGAACATTGAATTCCTTTTAGTATAAAAGAGTTTTCGCCGAGAGTTATTTTCTTATTAACTTACCACTCACTATGCTCTGTTAGCTCATTCTTTCTTCCTAAATTTTTCAGGTAGCAATCAAGTTTTTAACGAGTCTACAAAAGTCAATATCTGCCACCAAACCTGATAAACCTGATAGATTACATACCATTTTGTATGTACATAATGCTTCTTTTGTAACTGATGTGGATAGCACGTTTTACATGACTCAGTACTTTTTTGAGATTTTCATTGACTTGTAATTTGAAACCTACATGCCTATCTACTAATAGGTTTATCAAGTTGTGTTGAATTTCTGAAATAGTGGTTGGAGTTGGAACATACTTTTTTTTTTAACGTATATTTCTTTTACAAGTGTATTTTATTCAGTTTTAGGGAAAACTTTGCCAAAATTTTTATAAATTTTGTATCAACAAAGTTTTTGCTAGTGACTTGTAGTTTTAAAACATGAGTTGTCTTGCAAAGTTGACAATGAATTTCACAATTTGGTTGGGATCTATTGTCGGCATGCCATGTCCTAGGATGGTTAGGATATAATCGGGAGTGAGGCATGTCAAGTAGGCTTGTTAGAAACTCAAGTAGTGCTACCTGGTGGAAAAATTAATAATAAAAAAATGAGCTAATAAAACCCAATGAGTGGTAAATTAATAAGAAAATAACTTTAAACAAAAGTCTTTTATATTAAGAGAAATCTAAATCTTAGTAAAACTTAAATTAAGAGCAACTTAAATGTTCGAGATAAATAAAACATAAAAAAGATTTGTAACAATAACCCTTCAAAACATAAATAGCGAAACAAAGGTTATAGCTTTTGAACCATTAACTCTTGAAAACATACGCATAAGTTAGTAAAAATCATCACCAAACTCGTATCCAAATCTCTGTCATACTGGCATAGAGTAATCTCCATACACATAGCAGAGCAATCTCTTTCATACTGGAGTAGAGTAATCTCCATACACAGAGTAGAACAATCTCTATCCTATTATGCATCGAGTAAAACCTCAAGATGCATAGCAAAACCAATCTCTGTCATACTATATATCGAGAAATCTCTAGGTACATAGTAGAGTCAATCTCTGTCATACCATGTACCAAGTAATCTCTAGGTACATAGCAAAGTCAATCTCTATTATACGTGCACACATAACAAATCTCTCTCTCTCTCTAGTATACTATGGAACACATTCACATAACATATGAGTAATCAACATGGGTACAATGATCTAGCAGTTTGAAAATTATTTTTAACATAAAACTCTTAATTCTCAACTCTTTCTGAAAAATCATGTTTTCTTGCTCTAAACAACTTTTCATAGACTCAAAACCTTATAATAAACATACGTTCTCTAAAATGTTTCACGATCATCAAAGATTCTTAATAAACAAACGATTGTTAAATTCTCAAAGAAATACCAAATACTTCTAAATTCTCAAATAACATAAAACCTTTCTAAATTCATACTTTTTCTATAAAAATCGAAACTCTTCTAATTTCTCAAATAATCATAAATGTCCCAAATATATCTCTAAAACGATAATTCTAGCCAAAATCATAAAAGTGCTAGAAATTCTTAAAATTCTTCTAGAAATCTCATAACAATTTCTTTAAAATTATACAAAACTATAGATTTCTTGAAATTTCATAATAATAATTAAATAACAAAAACATTTCGTAAAATAAACTACTTATAAATTATCGATGCGAAAATTTTAAGTTGCAAATAGTCATCTCGATCTCCGATCGTCCTAGAATTAATTTAATAAATACACCGTTAGTTATCTCCAAAAATGACTTTTAACACCTTTGAATAAAACTAAACCAACTTTTCTTCCTTCATTATTGTCCATTAGACCCAAATTCAAAATTACTTTATCTCTCTTCTGTCACATTAAATGTATGGTACTACCATTGTCCTTTAATTTTTCCATAATATATATATTTTTCTTATTTTTATATTTATGTAAAGGACTTGAATTTCCACAATCTCGCTCCTCTTTAACATCCCTTACACTGTTCATACTACATAACCCATTCTCATCTTTAACATGATTACTCTATTTTATTTTTTTCTCTCTCTTTCCATTAGTTTCCATCTCGAACTTATTCATCATCTTCTTCTTCTCTTTCTTAAAATTTTCCTTTTTCAACCAACTATTTCTTTCTTGGAAGCATCTCTCTATCTAGAATTTATGTTGCAATGGTCTACCAAAACAATATAATTTGTTCATTCACAAATTTCTGCACACAACCACACCAAGCAAGAACAGTAGAATAAAGTAAACCTCATACAAGCCTTTAAAAAGTAAGAGAAATCAAAGAGACCCACAACATAAATCTCAACCTTTCATGTTCATGCTTGTACAAATATCCCACAAAGAAAATCCATAGAAACTTTTATACAAAAAGAATCAAAATCCCACATTAAAAAGTGTCCAACGCTTTAATATTTTTCTTAATCTTTAAACTTTTAGAGAGAACAAAACTTACCCGACTTGAAATATTGCCTAATAAATTTCCTCTCTCCATTTCCAGTGTTAACCACCACTTCTTCGACGGCTTCCGACGACTACCGACTATTTCGACGGCCATCTCCCTCTTCCTCTTTCTCTTTCTCCATTCCTTTGTCTCTTTCTCTTTCTCCCTTTCTTTTTCTTCTTCGATGGGTTTCTCCCTTTTCTTTTCTCTTTATTTTTTTTTCTTCACTCTCTATGTAGCTTTTCGTAAGCCACACACTCCCCCCTATTTTCTTTTGCTTTTCTTTCTATATTAATTTTATTTATTTATTAAAGATAAAATCTTGCCTTTTTATCTTTTCTTCCATTTCTCATTTTCAAAGAAAAAGGAATAATATTTCATCATCATTTTCTTTTTCCTTTTTTTTTGGTCCAAATACTAAATGACAAAAAGTGAGTCGTACAAATTATTATCCAATTTTTAGAATTTCGTCCTCGAAGGTCAATTAAGCAGTGCATTTGAATTTTACTTTTCCATGTTACCTCTCCATTGTATAATTTCTTTTTTCTAGTGCTTACCAATGGAGGAGGGTGTTACATATTCACTCCTAGTTTATGTAAGAAAAGAAAAATAAAGAAAAATGATCACATTTATTCTTTAAATTAAAATTGGAAACAAGAAACATGGATCCGACAAACATGGATATTATGAAATGGTCTCGGGTAGTTTATACTCCTTGACTTGATCTTTCTTGCAATATCTTAACCCCAACATACCTGCAAAATAATTTGGAAATAAAAGATAACAAAATAATTTCAAACACCACCGGTACAGAATACTCTACTAATTTTTTTTCAAGAAATTATTAATGCTACTGTTAATTGTTAAAAAATAAGTTTTCCAAACATTTTATTAATAACTCTAGTTTTGAAATAATACATCTAAAATTTTACAAAACTTTCCAGAACAGAAAATTATTTAAAAGTCAGCAACATTATCAAATTATCAAAGCAAATAAAATTAAGTGACAAATCATTGTGAGCTTAAGAAAACAATTTGGAAACAAAATAAAGTATATATATTGACCAATATTTATTTTAACAAAATAAACACCTGTAAAAAACTTCCATATTTCCTGTTTATATATAAAAACTCACCGGCCGAGCATCATGAGGGTGGCCATGGGATTGGTTCCAGGTGAATCGGAGAAAGTGGAGCCGTCGACTACACGTAGATTATTAATTCCAATGACTCTGTAATTACTGTCTACAACTTTTCCAACCACACATCCTCCATGGTAATGCCAATATGTTGTCACTGTTTTCTTGCAGAATTCTCCTACGGAATTATCATCCGACAAATTTTTCGGCAACATGGGCCCGAGAAATTGAAATCCTTTCTTACCCTCTAAATCCTGTGTCTTAATCTTTTCCAATGTTTGGGTTTGAAGCAAATCTCCCAATTTTCTTACTCCTCTAACGCATTGAGCAAGATCATCAGGATGTGAATAATAATTGAATTGGACAATGGGACTCTTCTTCACATCAGTGGAAGCATTCAGTCGTAACGATCCCACCGAAAGCACCTCAGAGAATTTTCCAATGATGATGGCTAGGCTCAAGTTTACTGAGTCAGATTGAGGAGGAAGAAGACTAAAGGACGGTGGAAGTGAAAATGGAAAAATACTAGCGACTGTTTGGAAATGGATATTGTTCTCTAAAGTACCGACGACTTTTACAGATGTAGCAACTAGTTCATATGGAAGCACAAAGCTGCTGCTGAAACGGGGATTGTCGGACATGAATTCTCCGACATGTGGTTGGTTGAGGACGACAGGAAGTTTTAAGGATGAAAGATGAGATTTTGGGCCAACCCCACTTAGAAGGAGAAGTTGAGGGCTTCCAATGGCTCCAGCACTCATAATAATCTCTCCTTTCTTTCGAATAATAGCTGTATGCAATTTACCATTTGAATCAGAATATGAGACTCCAGTTGCAGATACACCTACAAAGAGTTCAGAAAATGGAGGAGAAAAAATGTGAAAGTTTAGGACATGTTTGATAACGTTCTCGTTTTCTGTTTTTCTTTTTCCTGTTTTTTGTTTTTTGGTTTTTAAGAATAGAAACATGTTATATAACTATTTCTGTTTTTTGTTTTTGTTAAAAAAGAATCAGAATCAGAAATAGCAATTTGTTTGAAACTGTTTCTTGTTTTTTAGTTGAAATAAAATTTTATACGTATAATATCATAAAATATATAACATTCATTAAAACAACTAGGAAACTTAAGAGTTTATAATATTTAATAGAATTTTAGCTCCAAAGTAAATAAATAATAATAATAATAATAATAATAATAATAATAAATTTTATCGATCCTTCAAATGTTGTTCAAATTTAATTTACAATGTCATCTCTCACTTCAGCCAATTCACAGTAAATGATGTCGGCTTACATGAGTTAGTTGTTAATTTGTAAATTTGTTCGACAAACTTTGCAAATTTTCAATGATCATTAATTTATTGCACAACATGATATTGATATATATTTTCGTGTGTCGACTTGGTAATGAGACATTTATTTAAAGTTAGACAATCGAGCATACCCATATTTCTTTCATTTAATAATAAACTTTATTTTTATTTTTTTTAAAAAAAATGCATGTGTTTCTCATTATCTAATCATACAAACAAATAAAACCGTACTAAAAAAACACACACAAATAAATTCTAAAAAAGAGAGAAGAAAAAAAATTTCTTTGAAAATTAATGATAAATATGAAATATCTTATTAAATTTTAATAAAAATAAACTAAAACCCTACAACAATGGAGAGAAAATAACTAAAGGCTTGTTAATGAAAAGGAAAAAATAGAAAATGATTAAAAAACAAGGAAAAGGAAAGGAGAGAGAAAAAAAATAAAAATGAAAAAAAGAAAAAAAAGGAGAAAAAGGAGAAAATGAAAATGATAATTAAGTATTAAAAGAAAAAAAAAGAGAGAGAGAAAGAGGGGAGATGGTGCAGAAAGGGGGAGAGAGAAAAATATGGTACATTCATGAAATTTTTTTTTAAAAAAAAAACAAAAACAAAAACAAAATTTTGCGATACTACTTTTTGTAGTTTTTCAAATTAATTTGCCTATTTTTTAGAGATGTTTCTTAAAATTTAAAAACAACAAACTATTATAGTTATCAAATAAATCTTTTTCTTAAAAAATAGAAACAGAAACAAAAAACAAAAAAATGAGAAAATGTTATCTTTATTATTCAATTATTGGTGAAATTAAGTGAGATTCATTATGCACTGACCAACGAAGATGATTCTTTCTACTGTGGCATGGATTGCAACTTTAAGATTTTTGGGTTCAGCCTTATTGAGAAGCTCCACAGCTCCATGTCTGTTACCTTTCTCATCAAATATGGAACCTCCAATTTTAGTCCCTACAAGGTGCCTCAAATCAAACCCATTATCAGGGACAACACCAACTTCCAATAACGCACTTCTAAAAGCTGATTGCCAAACACTCAAACTCGGCCGAGACACCACAGTCTGTTCAACCCATTGATAAGCCTTCTCCACCAATTCCATGTCCCACTCAACTCCTGCAGTTTCAAAGAACTCTTGATGGCCCCTCGAGTAGAAGCCGGCATTGACCATGCTACTGCCGCCAAGGACCCGCCCTCTTATGTTCTCTACACCATCCTCAGAGATGAACCGTTGGAAGGGATTCTCGCCATCATCTTCTGTAGAAAAAACGTTCAATAAACCTTGTTCTTTCAGTACAGAGGGAAATTTGTTGGGAACACTGCCTCTTTCGAGTAGGAGGACAGAGAATTTTGATGACAATGTTGCAGCTAATGGGCAACCTGCCGTTCCTCCCCCTATTATTATGTAGTCATATTCTTCATTTTTTGGTAAGTCATTCGCATCATGTACAAACTTCATGTAGCTAACATCTGGAAAAAAATTAGAAGAGAATTTCAAAACCACTTTTGGAGGGTAAACGAATTTTGATCCAACATCCAACAACTAATAGAGAGGTACGACATGGAATCAATTTTTTTTTTTTTTTTAAAGAGTGGGAGGAGATTTACCTTGATTGGGGATAGTGTGTGGAGGGAGGACTCGCAATTGGAAGTGAAAGATAGAGATAAGGATGAGAAAGAGAAAGGTAGCCAACGAATGGTCCATAGTTTTGAACAGCTTTATTTGCAGAGACCCGCTTGTTCCTTGGAGTCTGCAATCTTTGGTATTTATATAGACACAAGTTTGAATCTAAAATTGAGAATTCTAGTTGTACAAGTAAATAGTTGGTCAAATTTAATCATATTTTTATTTATGTAGAGGTCACACATATCTTCTACATATATTTTTACCCATTAATTGTTGTATCTATTTCCATCATTCATTTTCGAAAAAGCACTCTAAGAGGTTTTTTTTTTTTTTTTTGGAACAATCTGAAAGTTCAAGAATTACATTGAAAATTTTTAAAGTTTAATAGCATATTTGACATATACCATAAAGTAACCTAAAATGAAGACTAACAAATCTAAGCATTGCATCAACTTGACGTCACATAGATCATTTTCTTCATGGAGGCCTCCAAAATTAAGTTTTTATTTGTTATCCACCAAGTTTATGAGCTCAAGGAAATCAGAGATGGTTCCCCCCTCATCCCCAAATATGGGTAATATATTCTTATAAAATGTTACTTCATCTAATTTAACTGGTGCGCAATCTTAATTCGTGGCAAAGAAAAAGTAGGGAAGTGACTTTATTTTCATTTAATTAGCAAAAAAAAAGTGATGAAACCAACACTTGTGGAATCCAGAAGAGGAGTATTAGAGACATTCTAGAAGTTGTACCTAAGGGCAAGTCCAAAGCCCGCAAAACACGTGACATTTCAACTAGTTTTTCCTTTTTAGTTCAACAACAAGTCTCCTTCCCGTACATCAAGATTGGCTTCATGTGTTCATAAGAAGGCGGAAGTGACAAGATAAGCCTGAGTGCCTTATCCTCATCCTCTATCTTCACTTCGATCACCTCCAGCTCAGAGACGATACCATTGAGAACACTCAGATGATCTGAGATTTTCGTACCTTCCTCCATTCGCAGCGTGTGAAACTGCTCCTTTAGATACAGCCGATTTGAGATGGCTCTTTACCTGATACATCTCTTCAAGCTTCTCCCAAAGCTCTTTGGCAGTCGAAATTCCATGCACATTTGCAAGAATATTCTTAGCCAAATTTAGTTTGATTGCACTTGTAGCTCTCAAATCTAATTCATCCCATTCTTCATCACTCATGCTGGACTTCTTAGAACCTCTGCTGGAACCGCCACTGGACTCCACTGGACCACCATCACCGCTTAACCTTTCAGAAGCACCACCACTCGATCTTCCCTTCAAAGCCTTGTGTAACCCAGATTGAATCAGCACATCTTTGACTTGCACTTGCCACAAGCCAAAGTTCATCCTTCCATCAAATTTCTCCACTTCAATCTTCACTGGACTCATGAAGCTTGACATATCTGCTTTCACTCCTAGCGAATCTGCAAATGAACAACCCACACTATTCACAATACCAGCTGTAGCTCGTTTCAAGAAATCTTTTCTGATGTGGAAGTTCAGACAATGCTGCAACCACAGAGCATACTCAGAAACTCAAGAAACTAAGAACCTAAAGCTCTGATACCACTTGTTAAGGACAACAGACCTCCACATATCTCCACAATGGTATGATATTGTCCACTTTGGGCATAAGCCCTCATGGCTTTGCTTTTGGTTCTCCCAAAAGGCCTCATACCAATGGAGATAGTGTCCCTCACTTATAAACCCATGATCCTCCCCTTATTTAGCCGATGTGGGACTTTGGTCGCACTCCCAACAATTCATGCATAAAAAAAAATCATAAGAATCACCAATTCCATTGCCTACTTTTACCAAAGTAAGAGATGTCAAATGAATAAAACATTTCCAATAATACAAACACACAGCGAACACTTTACAATGTTTCCAAATAAAACAAAAAACACCACCATACAAGACTATAAGAGATTTATTACAGCACGGGAGTATCTGTTAACAATCACGCTCACCATAAACATTTTCAATGGTTAAGTCATTATACTTTCGATTAAAAGCTCATATATTTAAATTTCTAATAATATATGTAAATTAAATAATTAATAATCATGAATTAATATATATGTAAATTACAATTAGTGATCTTTGCACTATGTATGTAAATTAGTTTTTTTTAAGTTCAACAAATATAAAGGTATCAGGATTTGAACTTCCGACCTCAAAGAAAAAAGTACGTTGAGCTATGCTCATGTTAGCAACAATATCTAGATTAGTAATCAATTTATATTAATGAATAATCTCATAAAACAGAAAACACACCAGCTATTATTGTTAAAGTAAATCAATAATTAATAAAATTTGAAAATATTTCATATTTCTAAATATTCTTAGAAAATTTGTAACGGTAGAAAAATTCATATTTCCAAATATTTATTTTAAAAAAGCTATCCATAAAAATTTCTACGAAGAGTAATTTATTTTGAACATTTGAGCTTTCATTTTTATTTCATGCCATCACTTTATCTTATTTCGAATATTGAAGTTTCAACATTTTATTTTAGTTCTCAACTTTACGTGTATATCTTTATTTATTTTTAATTATAAGTTTAGCCTCCTAACTTAAAGTGGTATGAATAGGTGTTTAAACTTTAAAAATATCTAAGAAGCCTTTAAACTTTCAATTTTATATTTAATATGTCATAAAACTTTGAAAATATCCAATCAATGCCTCAACTTTTAATTTTTTGTGTCTAATAGGTTTCCTAACCTTTTCAATAATTTTAAAATTTATGAGCCTATTTAATACAAAATTGAATTTTGTGTCTTATAAGACTATAATTAAAATTTTAATTTCATGTTTAATAGATTTATGAATTTTAAAAGATGTAGAATAAGCCAAAGATTTATTAGACATATAATTGAAAGTTTAGGAACCCGTTAAACTATCTTAAAGTTCAATGACCTATTAGACATAAAATTGAAAATTTAGAGACTTATTATACACTTTTTAAAATTTTCAAAGACCCTCTTAAATACAACCTTAAAAGTTCAAAGACTAAACTTATAATTGAACCTAATTTTTTATATATATTATTTAGTACATATGCTTGTCTTTTGTATCATTTTGTTTTAGAGTCTTACACGGTAGTTGAGGTTTGAAACTATGATCTTTAAAATATATTATTTAGTACATATGCTTGTCCTTTGTATCTTTTGTTTTGGAGTATTACACGGTAGTTGAGGTTTGAAACTATGATCTTTAAAATATATTATTTAGTACATATGCTTGTCGTTTGTATCTTTTGTTTTAGAGTATTACTCGGTAGTTGAGGTTTGAAACTATGATCTTTAAAGAAGATTATTATTAATAACTTGATTAGTTGAATTGTTCTCAAATCTTGTATTTTATTTATTTATTTATTTTTAGTTTGTTTATTTACCTTCTTTTTTTTTTTTTTAAATCTATAATCTATAATCTATGACCTATATCTATACTATATATAAAAGGGACTATGAGGGGAGAATCTTTACATACTCATTTTTCCCTTCATTTTTAATATATGCCTATTATATCCTCCACTTTAATTATTAGTTATTTATTACTAATTCGATTTAAATTATAATTAAGCACTCTTTGGGAAACGATCGTTTGTAATTTTTGGTTTCTTTTTTTTTTTTTTGCACCCACACATATGTTACACCTTTTCATTTTTTACCTTTCTGACGATGTTATGTACCTCTTCATTTCATTTTTATAAAGGATTAGTAAAATTAATTTTGAAATCATACACCATTTCATAAAATAAATACATTTTTTTTTGTTTTTATTTGGCCAAAACTTCATTTTCAATATGTTAAATGATATAAAGATGGTTTCTTTTATAGGAGAGATCAAAGCTTTCCAAAGAGAATGGAAATTAAAAGTTTTTGTTCTTTTTTTTTTATATGTTTTTGTATGTTTCTACTCTTCATCTGTTTCGTTAGAATGATTCTTTTTCTATATTTGTTCTCAGACAACATAAATTAATAGAGGACGTCAAGATAAATTCCAACATTTTATGGCTATAACTGGTACAAGGTATGTTAATGATATTTTTTTAACTTTCCCTTTGTTTAGAGAAATTAAATGATCTTCAGTAACAATCTCATATTCATATAAAGTGGAAATTTAGCGACATTTGTAACTTTGCTAACAGTTTTTTAGACTAACCTTAAGTAATTATGTAGAAACTGTAGAAGTAGATGTGCATTATTCTATAAATTATTTATTTTCATCCTATCTAAAAGAACTAAAATTCACTTTAAATGAGAATTGGATCTTTAAATTAGGTTGATTTTATCTGGTGTTTATGTGCACATATGTTTTTTTTCCTTGTGAGTTGCAATGAATGAATTGAACTATATATATGTGTTATACTCCTCTAATAAGAGCATTATATTTTCAAAATTTGTAGAGAAAACAAGTTTAATGTTTTACTTTCTATATTAAAAAAAAATATAAATGAAATATCTTTTTTACAAATTTAAAATGTAACACAATATCTTTTTATGAAATAAGATCAAATGCATAGAAAATTATATAATAATAACCATGTATTTTTTTTTATAAAAAGTAAATTTTGCATAATTTTAAAATATAGTATTAAATCTTTGGAACAAAATCTTTGAATCCCTAATTTGTTAGAGTAATTGCTATGATTTAATTGTGAAAAAAAAATTGAGAAGTGTACTTTTTTTTTTTTTGGATATTTTGGAAAGTTGGTATAGCACGATCATTAATGATTTTCCAAGCACATGTCTTCCCTCTAGGAATCACTTTAGCCTTTCATACTTGTTTCCAAAAAACTTTTTCTTCACAATTTTTCAAAGAGAAGGCCTCATTGTTCGATACAAGGTTGGAGGCTAAATGATAAACACTCTTCACAATGAAAAAGCCTTTTGGATTGAGGCTCCAAATGATTTCATCCCTGGCATTTATGTTCCCCAAAGGTATATTCAGTATATCCTCGGCATCAAGAGCTGTGAAGTTTTTTCTAATAACAGACACTTTCCACCTATTCTGGTCATCCAAGAGGCATTTGACTCTTTTATTCTTCAACTCCTCCCTCACCCAAATTGGGATACTACTTCCTTTCCTATCAAGCCAGGGATCTTTGTCAAGCATGATGTGATTGCCATTACCCACTCTCCAACGGTAGCCTTTTACGAAGAGCTCTTTTCCCCGCATGATACTCCTCCAGGTTAGACACAATTTTTGGCCTAGTTTAGCCCCAAGGAAGTCCCCATCTTTAAAATATTTTCCTCTCAAGACAGAGGCTAAGAGGCTCCCCAAGTTCTTCAAAATACACCAACTATGCTTTACAAGCATGACTTTGTTGAACAAAGACAGATCTCTGAACCCTAAGCTCCACATATCCTTACTTTTACACATCTTCTTCCAACTCTCCCAGTGAGCCTTTTTTTGTTAGAAGAGTACATTTTTTTTTTTATTGCTTATGAACAAACTTTGATTATATAATATCCACATAATTTTTGAGTTGTCTACATATTTTTTTCCCATATAATTCAAGCATATTTTTCCATGTATATATTTTGTATCATAATGCATAAAAAGGGGGTAAATTGCATAAATCACGCCTAAATATAGTGGTTGTTGCAAGTGAGACCCTAATTTTTAAGTTGTAAACATTAAACCTTATAGTTATATAATTGTTAAAATCAAACTATTTTTAAGTTAAATAATTGTAAAAATAGGTTGTTTTTATCAAATTTATTAATTCATTTTGTTAGTTATAGGGGCTGATAATTATTATTTAATTCCACATTTCATTTCTTTTAAAAAATTTGCTTAATGACTTACTTGATTTTACTTAAAATTTTATAGATTAAATATACTTTACAATTTTAAAGTATTAACAAAATTCATTTTATGAAAATAAAGACCAAATTCATTAGAAGTTAAAATTAAAACAAGTATTCTCGTATTTAAAACTATAAATGAAATATCTATTTTATGATTTTAAAATATAACACAATATATTTTTATGAAAATAAGATCAAATGTGTAGAAAAAATAATATAATAATAACTAGATTTTTTTTCTTAAAAAGTAAAATTTTGCATAATTTTAAATGTAGATTGCATCAAAATGTTTTGAACAAAATGTTTGAATCCCTAATTTGTTAGAGTAATTGCCATGATTTGATTTTGAAAATTTTGAGAAGTTTGCATTCCTTCTTATGAACAAACTTGATTATATTAATATATCCACATAATTTTTGAGTTGTCTACATATTTTTCGCCCATATTTTCATGCATATTTAGCGTTGTATATATTTTTGTATTAGAATGCATTAAAAAAGGGGCAAATTTCATAAACCACCCCTAAAATATACTAATTTTTTATTTGTAAAAGTTAAACCTTATACTTATATAATTGTAATTTTAAGTTAAATAATTGTATAAATGGGTCATTTTTGTCAAATTTTTTAATTCATTATGTGACGCTCGATATTCAGATACTAAATTGGGACTTAAGCTTGGCTTAAAATAAGTTGGTAGAGGATGACATAGTGTGGTCGGGTTCCAATTTCTTTTGAACTAAAAATATAAGTATGCATTTTCGCATAAGGTTGAGGTTGGAAAAAGGGTAAGAAGTTTAGTGGATGGTAGGTTGGTCTTTTTGCTTGAAGTATAGTGGAAAAAAATAAACAAATAAAAAAAAGAAAAGAATATATTTTTATTTAAAAAAAAAAAAACAACAAAGCCCACACCTTCTTCTTCTTCCTCTTCACGATTTCAAGGGAAAAAAATGGGGATTGTCACTTATTCTGTCTCGGTCAAGCGATGCATGCTCAAGGGGGAAAATTTCGCCGGCAAGTTCACCGGCGATTGGATGGCACAATGGTTTTCGGTGAGCCGCACCCTTCTTTTTCTTTACCCGCGTCTTTCGACATTGGAGCAAGTGAAGGGGAGGTGATTCAAGGTTTTCCGATGATTTTTCCCACTCTCTTTTGGAATTCCTCTCTCATTTTCTCCCCTCCCATTTCACGATCTCACTCCCTTTCTCTCTCATTCGTTCAAATGGCAGTGAAGATGGGCTGATTGGAGCGACGGTAGTGATGGAACTAGTGAAAGGAGTTGGCCTCATAGTTTTTGGCAACTCTTGGCATGGGCAGCAGCTGCAGAGGCCGTTTGTGGGGATTTTGGAGCTCGTTTCAGTGTGGAAAATTGACCATTGACTGCGGGTAAGTGTTTCGGTATTAGCGTATGTTGAAACAAGGGTTAACCATCAATTTTGACACTGTTTAAGTAGTTTCAGGCTGACCCATGGCCTATCAGACACAATTTTAGGTTGCTCATTAAGGTTGGAGTCTGAATCAACAAGTGTACACGTTCTAAGCGTCAATTTGGTGGTGCTAGTTGTGGTGTAGGTAAGTTTTGTTGGGATTTATGCCCTAAAGCCTCGTAATTAATAATTTATTTAATAATTAATAATAATTTTGATTATTTTATTTGCAATATAATATTATCCATTATATGAAAAATTCAAGGTTATTAGTGTAATCTTGAACAGTATGTGGTTGACATACGAGAGGATTATGTTCAAGAAATAACATAAAGGGTCATAGTATATGGATAAGGTTGGGTGCCTTATCTTGGTAACACTATTGATACGACACACTTTGTAATAGTTACAAATGATTTGATCCAAATCATTCATGTGTAGACATGTGAGTGGGGGTATTTTATACAATGAGTTTGTATAAGACTGGACCACAAAATATTTGATATCTCTTTATAAATCCGCTAATTGAGAAGATTAATATTTCATCAAGATGATCATATGCGACTCGATCTTAATCCTGAGTGAGTTATGCACTCCTGCCTGTGAGGGTTTGTCCTTTGATTTTCATGGGTGGGAGTAGTTCCCTTAAGTGCTGGTTTCGGGACTTGAACAATGGGGCCCCACCCTCTCACTGGCCCGAGAGGGACTTAGTTTATAATTAGATTATAAATAGATAGTTCATTAGAGGATCAGTGGTACTTAAGGTTCAAGATTATAAAACGGACTTTTGACCCAACTGTAATTACGAACAACTCGTGAAGGATCAACTTGCATGTAGTGATTATATCAATGGACACAACTTGTCCTACAGTGCATAAGAGTGCAACTTTAGGTCTATAGTGGAGTGACCCTAGAGTTAATGAATGAAAATTGATTAATTAAAGAGTTTAATTAATTTTTTTGTATCATTGAAGCTTATAATCTTTCGGTCCATAAGGCCCCTTTGCTAGCTCATAGTAACACTAAAAGATCAATTTAGTTGAAAGAAAAATTTGAAATGTTCAAATTAATATTTAATTTGAAGTGTTCAAATAAATATTTAATATATTAGATATATTAAATATAAAAGAGGAAAATATATTTATTGTATTTGATACATTAAATATTAAAATAATTAATGTATATTAGATACATTAAAGAAAGATATTTATTAAATTTGAATTAGATTCAAATTAGGAAATATATATCATAGGAGAATTTTAAAAGGTTTGAATAAGATTCAAATTGGTTAGATAAATATATTTTAATATAATAGATATTAAAATATAGTATTTAATTGTAATGCCCGGCTTATTTAGGAGTTTAAATTTTGAATTTTGGAATTAAGTGGAATGATTTTCATTTGGAAAGTTAAATTTGAAGGTTAATTTGAATTTTAGAAAGAGAAAAAGGGTATATTTGGAATTGAATAAGTTGTTAAGGGCAATTTTGGAATTTAAGTTTTGGTCAAGGGGCAAAATTGGAAATTTGTTTTTAGAAAAGAAGAACCATCCTTATCCCTCCAATTTCTTCTTCTTCTTCCTCTCTTTCCCGTGGTTTCTCTCTCTCTCTCTCTCTCGGCCGAACACCCATCCACTGCCTTCTTCTTCTTCTCCGACCAGTCCTTCACCGCCGGCTCTCTTCACCTCCTCCTTCTTCTTCTTCCATCAGTCGCGAGCAGCTCGCCGGAGTTGATCCTCGCCGCCGGCCCTTCTCCTCTTTCTTCCTCGTCTTCCCCGAACGACAGCAGCTTCGCCGGAGCTCACACTTTCTCATACCCGAACTCACCCTCGACGGAAGACGCCAGAGCCCGACCTGCAGCTCTCGAACGCCGGCTCTTCCTTCTTCTTCTTTCTTTTTTGGCCGACCGTTTCCTCATTCTTCTTCGTCTTCACCGAACAGCAACTCAGATCGCGCCGGATCTGCTCGCAAATGCCTCACCGGAGTTCACTGGAGTCCTGAGCGCACCAGATCCACTCAAAACGAACCCTCACGCGCTCTCACGCTCCGATCGGAAGTCCCACGCGCCGCCGCATGCCCCGCCGTCTCCGATTCCAATTTTCGAGCTTAAACAGTCCCGGTTACGATCGTGTTACGATTTGGGTAATTTCATTACTCAATTGAATTTAATTAAGGACTTTAATTGGATCGATCGATAACCAATGGACTTAATTTCAGGATATCGATTGGAGGATCAAACTATCGAATTGAAGGAGATCACAGTTTGGAAGAGATTCTTATTGCTAGAATAATATTAATTATTCTTTTCGAAGTAAGTAGTTATTTAGATTCAAGCCCTTTAAGTTGTTATTTGAATGTGATTATTGTTTGAAATGTATGAATTATGAAAGGATTGCTCAATAACTGTGTTATAAAGCAGATGATGGTTAGTGGTTTTGTTTGGGAAATGTTTGAGCTAAAAGCGATCTTAGAATGTAACTAGTAAGAAATTAAGGGCATAAGTTCGAATTAAATGAGGTTAGCTTGTTTGGCACCTTAAGGCATCGCCTAAGGTTGTGATTGGGCAAGTTTGGGAACTTTGGTGCTTGGTCACAAAAATGCATTGGTGATTGTTTGTGGAAGGTGGGCTTGTAACATATTCTACGAATAACTCTTCAAAGGAATGTGGAGTGGGTCGTTCTAGGGTTGGCCTAAGAAGAGGGTAGCCTTTCGGATTGGTCCGTTAGGATTTTCGTTTCGCCTATAAATGTGTATGAGGCGTAAGACATTTTAGTTGTTGAAAAGGCTGGGGGGGGGGGGTTGTCCTCCCTGTTAATGTGAATTAGAGGATGTTCCCCTTAAGAGTGTTTGAAACCTCTGGGCCAACTTGTGACTGTGATTTGGGCATGAAGGTGAATGTAATGAGGTGGATTGACCCAAAAGGTTCCTAACGTGTTGTGAAAGTACGAAAACCCGTTAGATTGATGCTTCCAACCCTAATTCTGTTGTTTCGTGCGAGTTTGTAAGCCTAGAACGCCTGTGATGTGATGAGCATAGGGATGCGTTCTCTATTGCCGTGTGCTAGCTTAGGGGGTGATTCCCCATTGTGATGAGCATAGGGATGCGTTCTCTATTGCCGTGTGCTAGCTTAGGGGATGTGTTCCCTGGTTGCCTGTGTGGCTAATGAGATATGATGAGCATAGGGATGCGTTCCCTATTGCCGTGTGCTAGCTTAGGGGGTGATTCCCCACTGTGATGAGCATAGGGATGCGTTCTCTATTGCCGTGTGCTAGCTTAGGGGATGTGTTCCCTGGTTGCCTGTGTGGCTAATGAAATGAGTGTGAGGGCTATAGACCTTCACGAGTTGGGTTCTAGGTTACAGTACTCGCAGTTATGGCTCGAAGATAGGGTCGGGAAGTGTTAAAAGTTATGGAAGGATGAATTGGACTTTTGGAATCACTGAAGGAAGTATTCGAAAACTAAGTACGGGCCAGGTTGTGAATGTGGTCCAGAAATAACAAATGAATTGGGTATGGTAGATTACTCTGGAGATTCCAAAAGTAGTACGAAAATGCAAGGAGCTTGATAAATAAGAGCCACCTGTCTTTATGTCTCTCATGGGCGAGTCTGTAACTTTAGGTTGACTAGATGTGATGAGAGTGAGGGATTGTGTTCCTTCACTGTGGAGCTAGCTTAGGGGTGATTCCCCAATTATGTTGAGCGTAAGGATTGTGATCCTTATGGCCTGTGCGCTAGCTTATATGTGATTCCCCACTGTGTTGAGCGTAAGAATTGCGATCCTTATGGCCTGTGGTGCTAGCTTAGGGGTGATTCCCCACTGTGTTGAGCATAAGGGATGCGTCCCTTATTGCATGTATGCTAGCATAGAGGGGTGATGTTCTATTGTATAGAGGCGTGAGAGTTATTTTCTTTCACGGCCTTAGTCAACCTAAGTTACATGGCTCGTTGGTAGTGCTCGAGACAATGCCTTACCGGGATGGACTCAGGTAGAGTGTGCGAGCGATAGTTGGATGGTTGATGAGTTGAGATTAAGAAGCAGATGTACGTGCCAGGACAACTATTGTGTTGATGATGCTAGAAAAGGGGGCGTTATCCCCAGAGTAATGAGTTAGAGGGCGATTCCCCTAGAGTGTTGATGAGGCTAGCATAAGGGCGTTGTCCCCAAAGATTTGTGACGAGCATAAGGGTTGCGATCCTTATTGCCGAGGGTGCTAGCATAGGGGCGAGGACCCCAGAGATTTATGTTGAGCGTAGGGAATGCGTTCCCTAGCTCCTGTGAGCTAGCTTAGGGGTGATTCCCCACTGTGATGAGCATAGGGATGCGTTGCCTATTGCCGTGTGCTAGCTGAGAGATGATTCCCCATTATGTTGAGCGTAGGGATGCGTTACCTAGCGCCTGTGGGCTAGCCTAAGGGTGATTTATCTGTTGAGATAAGTGTGAGGGTTATGGACCTTCACCTGTTTGGGGTCTAGGCCACAGGACTCACAGGTATGACTCGAAGTAGAGTCAATGGTAGTGAATGTTGTGGAAGGTTAAATGAACTCTTAAAATAATTGAAGGAAGTATTTGGAAGCTAAATACGAGCGTGAGTAAGAGCTTGGTATGGTTTCTTTAAACATTGGACCCTTAAGTGGGCTACTTACTGAGTATGTTTATACTCATGTTTGCTACTTTGTTTGTTTTGCAGATTGTGCACATGTTCGGGGTGGATGACACAGGCGACGACTTGACGAGACTATGGAGACTCCCCTAGTTTTCCTTTCCTTGATTGATTACTCTTAGTTTTGTTTCCTTGTTCCTTGATGTATGTTTGGTCTGTAAATTCCAAATATTCTTTAGTTATCGTGTATTTGGTTAGGGTTTCTTAAAATCCTGTGTTTGATGTGAAGCTCAGCATACTTGTCGTAGTTTGTTGGATGCTGAGCGTTTTATCTGAGTTATAGAAGTGTTTTTCATTCTTATCAGGGTGTTGTAAAATTTTGGTTTCTCCTAGTTACGCCGTCATGTTGCCGAAATTTCGGGCATGAGCGAGGTAACTAGGTCATGCTTTCGCTTTAGAGTGTCATAGTAGGTTCGGGTCTTTACATTAATTATCTTCTCTAGACCACTATAAATAGGACCCTAGGGGTGAGCCATAGGGCATTTTGAACAACACACATCTTCTCAATAGAGAGAATTAGAAAATTCTCTCTAGACCTCTTCCTCTTTAATCCCTTGTTGATTTTCTTTCAAGAGGCTCCCATAAGCCTTGGTCCTGTGTTCGAGTCATAGCCAGGAAGACTTTGTGGAAGAGAAAAAGATCCGCCAGAAGAATCTCCATATTTTCAAGGTATGTTTTTCCTTAACCTTAATTTTTATTGTTTAATTCTAAATAAAATCAAAGACGATCCAATGCTTCCGCTGCAAGATGAAGTGTTCATCCTATCAAGTTGAAGTCTAGAGTCCATCTAGAGTCCATTTAAACTATCACTTGAAGTCGGGCTAGTTAGAGTAAGATAGAATATTGCTTTGTTGAACCGAGTTATGTGCAGGTTGAGGCAATTGCACAAGCTAGAAGGCGACGTTGGGTGTGGTGCTCGCATCGTTATTTTCTCTGATACTTTGGGGGTAAGTTTCTATCCCCAAAGAAAAAAAACAAACTTGTGTGTGAAGCTGATCGGCTGTTACACGCAAGCGCACGCGATCGAAGTAATATAAATTGGTATATGAGTACCAAGTATCGAATCCCACAGGGAACGGAGTAACAAAAATGTTGTAAAGCAAAAGTGTAAGGAAAAATTGCAACTTTGAAAACTAAATTGCAAAAATAATGTTGGGTTGGTGTGTTGGTAAAAGAAAAATTGTAGAATCTAATTGCAGAATCTAGAATTGACAATAATTGAAATGACCAAAAATTGCAGAATTAAATTGCAGAATCTAAATTGGCAAGATTGGATAGCAAATTAGATAAACTTAGAAAATGAAATGATAAAGGATGGGGCTCAAGAATGTCATTGCCCTAAGTTGTAATTGCAAGCCAAAATTGCAATTCCAACCTACTCCACACTCAATTGTAAACCAAAATTGCATCTCTTATTTACCTTGAATTTAGGTTTTTAGGAGGCTAAGTGAGAGACCTATATGTCTATAGTCCCTCTATCTTAGATAATTTGGCTCACAATTTTATGGGTTTTGGAGTCCTTGATCCCTATGTCTAGGGTAAGGAATTGGCTTATGTCTAAGCTCTTTTTCTCCATCACTTGTGTGAAACCCGCTTGTCACTAACCCCGTCGGTATTAGATCTAAGCTTGAGTTGATACCCTAGTTGATCAATCTAGGATCTCAACGGAATTTTAATCAACACAAGCAAACAATTGAAATGTAGGCTTGGTTTTTATTGAAATTTTGGCTACAATTACTTCTTAGGGAATTCACATTTTTGAACCCCCTAAGAAGCTTTAGCTCATATTAAAACCGAAATTATTACAAATAATTTTTGAAAGAAAATTCATGTTAGAAGTTATGCAAATTAAATGATTAAAACAATGACTTATAATATTATTCTACTAGGAATTAAGGGAAGGGATTCTTAATGAAACTTAAAGAAAAGTTCAAGGGCAATTAAGTAAACTTTTTGTTTCCTTCCTTCTGCCATAAAAACTTTATCCTTCCCACAAACTTAATTTGAATAACACACTTTCACATACTGGACTAAAAAACAGAGGATGAAATCAAAAACAAAAACCAAAAAATTGCAGAAAAAAAAAAAACAGAGCATTATTTTTGAAATTAAACCCACAAACTTAACTTGAAATTAACTTAAGCTTAATTCAAAAATACACCAATTGAAGACTAGAGATTGTTTAAGCAACTCTCCATAATATAAAACTGAAGAAAAATCAAATTAAAATTGAAAATCTTAGCTAAAACTGAAGAAGAACCAAAAAAAATAGAGGTTTCGGAAAAAAACGTAAAACCCACGAAATTCAATCTAAATTCGCCTCCAAATCCCCATTTCTTAGCTCCAATTCTTCTTCCCTATTTGTAGGCCTTCATTAGGGTTGAAGAATGCCCAAATTTCGTGCTTAAATTCCTCCAAATCGGGCTGTAATTGAAGATTTTCGGAATGGGTTTAATGCAGATTTTTTTCCTTTTTTAAAACCCAAAAACCCACGAAATTAATCCTTCAAATCGCCCTCAAAATCCGATTAATAGCTCCTCTTCTTCTTCCCCATCTATAGGCCTTCATTAGGGTTGAAGATTGTCCAAAAATCATGCTCAAATTCCCTCGAATCGTGCGGAAATTGATCTTTCCATGTATGGGTTTCTTCTTTTGCGCACATTTTGGTTTCCATAATTTCTCTGCCCAGAGTTGCAAAATCAGATTTTGCAATATGATTTAGCAATTTTCACATTCCCTGCTCCAGAAATAATTGCAAAATCAGATTTTGCAATCTGATTTAGCAATTTCCATAATTTCTGCAAAAAGAATCAATTTATTTAGAATTCTTTTCCAAATGCTATCACATTCAATTATTCCTTAAATTCAAGCAATCTTCCACTATTTTCAATTAATCTTAGGACAAACACGAATATTTTGAGCACTTGGGACTTAAATAAGCCTTAATTCTAAGGCTTATCAGAAGCGTTTGTTGAAAAAGGAAAGGGAAAAGTTGAACCAAATATTAATGCCTTGTAACACAACACTCGATTTAAAAAAAAAAAGATTTTTATAATGAAATTATTATTATTTTCTCTTCATCCTTATCCCTTCCCTCACCCCTCACACTCTCTCTCTTTCACTTTCTCTCCCTCCTGTCTTTCTCTTCCTCCCCTCACCCCTCACCTATTTACTCACTCACTCACTCACTCTCTCCCTCCCTCCCCGAACCTCTGCACTCCCTCTCCGTCTCTTTCTCTCTCCTCTCTGTCTCTCTCCTTCTCTTACTCATTTCTTGGCTTTTGGATTTTTTTCCAGCCATTCTTCGTGTGGAAAGCGGTTGAATTTGGGCATTTTATAGTTCGATTCAGTGTGGGCTTGGCTCGTTTGACAGTGGGTAAGCATTTCGATTTTGGATTTAAGATGTTTAGTGAGTTAATTTCTTATTTAGGAAATATTTGAGTAGTTTGGGTTGACCTTTGGTTTATGGAATTCACTTTAGGATTAACCATCATGGTTGGAGACTAAATTATCCAATTTGGGGCATTTTGAGCATTAAACCAACAACTATTAGTTACTGTGGTTGGTAAGTTTTACAGTTCAAAATTTTTGTAAATGGTCTTTTGTTAGCTCTTAGAATAAGAGCTAAGATTGAGCTTTTAATGTGATTTATTCTTTGATATCTTATGCATTTTTACTATTTTAGCTTTTAGAAACCCCATGATTTGGTGTTTTTATGTATTAATTGTCACAAAGTAATTGTGAAGTACCTTTAGGTCATTGAAGTGCATTTCCTTGCTGAATTATAGTGTTTTTGACCTTACAGGAGCTTCTGGTAGGGTGAAAATGACTAAGTGTGGAAAGCTAAGCTTTGGAGTAATGGAGCTATACAAATATTGAATGATCAAGCTAGCTGGAGCATTTTTTGATAGTAGAGTACAAATTAGGCACGTGTGAGATATTTCATTAATTGAGCTGAACACTTTTTTCCATGTGAGCTGCTGAGAACCAATGAGAAGCCGCCATACCTCATTGCCTTGTCTATTCAACCCTTATTTCAATAAGGGAGGAATATAAAAGCTTGTTTTTGCCATTTAGGGTTAAGGAGAGACAACTTTGGGGAGAATTTCGAGAAAGAAGAAGGAGACCCACATTGGGAGGTGTTCCTCTTCTGGAAGGGAGTTGGAACCATCAAGGAAGAGCTATTAGAGCTTTCCCCATCTGTTATTTCTCCCTTTTCTTTTCTATTGTACTGTTTTACATTGTAACTATGGTTTTTATTATGTTGGGAGTTGTAATCATTGTTTTATTACTTTCTTTTATGCTTAGTATGAACTAATCACCCTTGGGATGAGAATTAAGGGATATTATGTTGATTGAAGTTTAATGAATGAGTAATTTATTTCAATTTCTTCACTCTTATGCTTTGTGTTTTACTATTTAGCTGAGCTTTGTTTGGCCACCTCATCTTAGCATTGTTTATTCCAAGTTGGGAAAGGGAAGAGTAAATCGATTTTAAAGCATAACACTAGTTCTGATTAAGAGCTCGCTCTAAGGTGATAAGGAGATTAGGGATAGTCACTCACCTAGTGTTTACAACTAGGAGTTGATTTAGGGTGTTTAATGGGAATTAATCATCCATTTGCAAGGAAATTTGGGAAGATTCTGTGAGTTTAGCTGTTTGGGTGTTGAAGCAAATTTAGAGCTCCAGCATTAAGTTTGATGAATCATAATTCCACCCCTAATTCAATCCCATTTTTACTGCTTTGGTTTAAAACTTGTGTTACTGCCTTTATTGTGACTTTAGCTATTGAAGCATACTTTTAAGCATTTTGTTTACTTTATGTCATTTAAGTTTAGTTGCACAAATTTATGTTCGTTACCTATCACCTCACTAAACCCAACGCATGCATTGTAAATTTCATTTAACTAATCTGTGAGGAGAACGATATAAAAATACTTATCACTTGCTACAGTAGGCTGTATATACTTGCACATTTAGGGTGTTTCCATTATGAAATTACATAGACTCTGCTAAGCAACATCTTTCGAGGCCAAACAAGTATTAAGAAGTGGATTTTGATTTATTTAAGTCATTGTTGTGTAATTGGATACTTTTTATATATGTTAGAAGTTGACATTGGAGATGGTATATGCTTGGGTGGTCTTTCTCTTTTGTTAGGGGTAAAGCTAGCGCCATCCTAAGGAGACGAGTTAATCGTTTTTAGTTGGCAGGAAAAGTAAGTAGCATTTGGACTTGTTAAGTTTTTTTTTATAAAGATTGTTTGTGGGGCATGTAAAGCATGCTTGTTGAAACAATTGTTGCTTGATCGTTGGTAAATTGTGCTTTGTTTGAATATGAATGAAAACTTTGGTAAAGTGGGATTCATTTGATCCTATACTTGAGCCGCAATTACTTAATTGTGTATGGTGTTGAACTATATTTTTTGTTGAGATCATGAACTTCGGTTCAGGAAGTGGGTATGGTTCGGACACGGTAAGTGGTTTGGTATTGTGAGGTATATTGGAGTTTTCCAAGAGTATTGTGAATTGAACAAAGGTCTGTCAGTCTAGTACCACCTACCTTATTCTTTTTCCCCATGCGAGCATGTATTCCTAGAAAGATGATGCAAAGTGGTGAACATGAGCCAAAGCGATGAGAGTGATGAGTTAGGGGGCGATTCCCCCAGAGTGATGAGAGTGATGAGATATGGGCGATTCCCCCAGAGTGATGAGTTAGGGACAATTCCCCAGAGTGATGAGATAGGGGGCGATTCTCCCAAAGTGTTGAGTTAGGGGGCGATTCTCCCAGAGTGATGAGATAGGGGGCCAGGGGCAGATCTATTAAGGGGCCAGGAGGGGCACGTGCCCCCCCCTCAAATTATCGGTTTTTCTTTTTTCTATACACAATAGAAATTAAACATTAACTATTAGTATTATTTTCTCTACAAAAAATAAATATGTGCCCCCTTTGGTTTAGTGGCATCAGCAGTCTCTTGCATCTATTATGACCTGGGTTCGAGGCTTTTCGTACTCAATTTTTGTAATTATTTTTCAATTTTTTGTAGATACACTTTATTTACAAGTTCTTTGTAACTTTTCATTTGTTTAATATATGTATTTCTGAGTATATGTAAACTCCTTTTTATCATTTAATTATTTTTGGCATATGTTTTTTTTTTTTCAGAATTTTAGTTCAGGTTTTAAATTTGATAGTTTTCTTTATTAAACTATTTTTAAAAATTTTATCTGCCTAAAGATTACAATCCAGGAAAAAAAATCTCATTTTACATAAAAATACTAAATATTTCAAATTTAATTCCATTTATTATGGTTATCATAAAAAAAAAAAACAACAAAATTCATTTATGGTATATTTATATAGATAATTCAATCATAATTTCTATTTAACAAACTAATACCATGATTAAATTACAAATTTTGTTCCTATAGTTTGGAGAAAGTTAAAATTTAGTCTCTTTAGTTTTAAAAGTTAAAATTTGACCCTATTGTTTGATAAAATCTCATATGGACGAAATTCTAACTTTTAAAACAATAAGGACTATTTATGAGAATTTTATCAAACCATATGGACTATTTATGAGAATTTTATCAAACCATATGGACTATTTATGAGAATTTTATCAAACCATATGAACTATTTATGAAGTTTTATCAAACTATAAAGACGAAATTACAACTTTTAAAATAATATGGACTAAATTCTAACTTTGTTCAAACAACTGAGATCAAATTTGTAATTTAACCTCAAACTAATTATTCGTTATTTTTGCTCTTTTATTATACTCAAAATCTTTTTTATTATACTCAAAATCAAAACTTTAGTTTCTCATCAACATTTAAAAAAAAAAAACATATAACAATAACTCATTCATTAAGTTTCAAACCCAAATTTCGTTTTGTAAAATTATGGGTAGATAAAGCGTAGAAGAGGTGCCTAGGTAGGAGAGATACCTTTTGCTTGGTAGTGAAATGGAAGAGAAGAGAAAACATTAAAAGTGATGAAATGAGAACCTTTTACAATTATAAATTAGTAGATAAGGGAAAGAAATTATAAAATAGATGGGAGAAGCGTTCAAAAATATATATAAAAAAAATAAAATATATTTTTAAGAACTAAAAATTTTACATAATTTCAAACTAAAGATATAATTTCAAAATAGAGATTATTCTAAAGAATCTTTGAGAAATAAATTTCCTTAATTTTATAAGTATTTCATATATCCACAAGTTAAGTTGTTTCTTGTGTCAAATGTGATTGACATGATAATAACATTTTCTTAAAACAACCTTCCTAATGGATAAATAAATAAATAAATTTTACTTTAATCTATTATTTTTGTGTATTTTTGTTTACTTTCATCTATTATTATTTCATGCATATTTTGCCTTAATATTTTGTGTCAAATGTGTTTGGTATGATAATATTTTGAATACTTTCTTAAAACAACTTACTAATGGATCAATATATAAATAACTTTTATTTTCGTGTATTATTTTTGTTTATTTTTTATTGTTGGAAAATTTTTGTCATGTATACATGATTTTTTTTCAAACAAAATAACTAAATTAAAATAAATTTTATATAGTTAAAATCAAATCAATAGTTAATAAAACAAATAAAATAAAATAAAAGATATATATAACTTTAGATTTCATATTCATTTTAAATTAACCAGAAACAATATGTATACACTTTTAGGTACTATCTTTCTTTTTTATACTTTCAATTAAAACAATGAAATTTCACGTGCATTGCATGTGGCTTTTAACTAGTAAATATCAAAAGGGGCGATGAGACGAGAATCTTTACATACCTCTTTTACCTTTCATTTTTTAATTTATGTCTATTTTGACCTTCACTCTTTGTTGATGAGACGCAACTCTTCGGATCAAGATGTCCATTGAGAGAAATTTCTACAATGGATGTGGTCCTTCAAACATGATGGAACACGACATATTCGAGTTAATGTATATATGAAAATTGAATTTTTAAGTACAATTGTATAATTAGGTTGAATAGTTGCAATTTATATTCTGACAGGATGCAACTATTTGTGTGAAGATGGTTATACATTAAATCAATGTATTCATTTACATATAGGTGCATCCATTCAATAATTAAAATTAAAATAAATTTAAAAATTAGTCATAGTCATGTCTTTTAAAAAAAATCAGTCATTTATATATAAATAATTAATATATCCAACAATTGTGTCTCTCTGTGATATAAATTTTTTGTTTTTTTTTTATCACTTTTTCATCAAAGTTTCTTCTTTTGATTCCTCCACTTCATGAAGGAAAATCAACAAGAATAAGTTTATTCTTATGCTTCCTCCTACTTCATGAAGGACTTCATGAAGGACAATCAACAAGAATAATTCACGATCATAAGAAAATGAAAGTCTTCAATCATTGGAATGCTTTAATTTCTTTTTAGAATTTTATCTTTTGTTTCCTCTTTTTCCTTACATTTTTGAGTAAATTTCTATTTTGCTCTTTGCTGATGGGATGCTACTCTTCAGTTGTAGGTGCCTGTTGAGTCCAATAGGTACAATTGATGTCAACGAGATGTGACTGTTTGGGTAAAAGTGGTTGCACATCGAATTGGTGCACCTATTCGCGTATGGTATAATCTATGTATAAAAAGAAAAAAAAATGATTGTGTATTTACATTCTTAAAATAATGATTTCATGCAATCTATGTTTAAAAGTTTGCATTCTTCGTATGGGAAACATTGAACCGTGTTTGGAAAATAAAACTTTGAGCATTAAGAAACTTATTTTAGTCGATGAAGAGAAACTGCTATCTATCCTTTTTTATTTTTCTTATGTCATCAAATGTTATTTATATTCCACATTAATTCTTTGAAGTAAATATAATTTTTGATAAATAATAAATTCCTTCAAATAAATATAATTTTTTAAAGGTTGCATTACATGTTTCCATATCTCAACATTTTATATTTTGTATCTCATAGAATTCAATTATATTCTCAACAAAATTAGTTATTTATATAGTACAAAATTTGAATGCATTATAAGTCTCAAAGAATACTTTATTAGGTGCATTTTGAATTTTGGATGCTAATGATTTTCTTGCCGTTTTGAACATTGGGGCTTGTGCTTTCTTATGTAAGGGCAAAAAAAAAAACAAAATATTCTTCTCCATAGCCTTGTTTATATAGATTATAAACTATAGATTTATGGTAATTACAAAACAAAAATTATATAATATTTATTTACTACATAATAAAAAAAATCACTATATTCTCTTATTTTAAATTAAAACTACAAGATTTCACATGCATTGCACATGTTTCTTGACTAGCCTATAATATATATAAATTGTGCTATGAGGGGAGAATTTTTACATTCCCTCTTTAATTACCCTCAAATCCTTTAAAAATTCCTATTTTGCCCCTCATATCCTTTCATGTAAATTCCCTCTTTGCCCTTAAATCTTTCAAAAGTTTCTATTTTTTGTTCACATCCCTTCACAGAATAACATAGTTTTTTTCACACATCCTTTCACAAACTACATACAGATGTCCTCATATCCCTTCATATAATGTTTTGTACCTCTTCGTTTTTGGTTTTTTGGTTTTTTCTTTCACATAAGACACATCCCTACACAAATTTTTTTCTTTCACACATCCTTTCACAAAATAAATATAGATGTAAAGAAGTTTTCCTTTGGCCAAACTTTCAATTTTCAAAATGTCAGATGATAGAAAGAAATTTCCTTTTATAAGAGATCTCAAAGCCTTCAAAAAAGAATGGAATTAAAAATATTTGTTCATCGTAAGGGAAACATTGAATTGTGTCAGAACGAAACCTTGAGAGTTCAAAAACATTGAAAAGGTACTACTATCTTTTTTTTTTCTTCCCTTATGCCATCAATCGTTAGATTTTATGAACGTTCAATTTTTTGTCAATAGCAACAAGATTATGTATCTAAACAATTTTGTTATGTTATTTTTAAAATTTTTATTTTAAGAAGAAATAATTATTTACCGTGGTTAGATTTTATGAACATTCAATTTTTTGTCAACAGAAACAATTTATATCTAAACAATTTTGTTTTGTTATAATTATTTACTGATAAGTTATTTTAAAAAACTATTTGATTTTTTCTCCCAAAATTACATGTTAGTAGAAGTTTATTATTACTATTTTTTCCACATTCAATGGATGTGATAATGTTAGATTTTATGAACGTTCAATTTTTCTTTTAATTGAAACAAGATTATGTATTTAACAATTCTCTTTTATTTTATTTTTTGATTTTAAGAAGATATAATTGTTTACTCATAACTTATTTGAAAATGCATGTAAATATAATTTTAAAAAATTTAGTTCCTTTCTTTCATAATTACTAATTAGTAGATAATAGTAGCCCTTTCAAGATAATTATAAAAAATTGGCCCACTTTTTCTTGTGCCTTGCCTATTATGCCAAATAAAATATCTTTTTAAAAAATGCTATTCCATAGATTATGCTACTGGATTTATTTTTTATTATTAAATTATTATTTTTTAATACATTAAATTATTAATTACTAAAATATACATATTTGGATATCGATAATTTATGGTAGTTTGGGTATCATTTTGAAATTCAAAATTTTAGTCCTATTTTAAATGATCCCATATCTTTGATTTTTTATGTATATAGAATCTCTCTGTATAATTATATATATGTTTTATTTTTTGATTTTAAGAAGATATAATTATTTATTGATATCTTACTTGAAAACACATATAAATATAATTCAAAAAACAATTTTCAGTTTTTCTGTCCAAAATTATAGTAGATAGTTTTTTTCCTCTCATATAGAAATAACCACTTCAGTGTATGCTATATTTTACAAATGTTTTTGAGATTTAGTTAAACAAATGGATTTTTGTATTTAGTTATATATTTTTTTATCTGTTTTAATTACTAAAAAAAATACTGACACTTGAAATAACCATGTAATTTGTTCTTCTTAATGGATGTAAATATAAATACAAAGAAAAAAAGCAAATAGCTCATGTGGCCCAACAAAAAATGTTTTACAAAATAATACAAATATGTACCAAAGTTGGCAAAATTTTATTTCAAATATAATTTCAAAAAGGATGTAAATTTATTCAAACACTCCAAAATTCTTAGAATCAAAACACATATATGTAAATATAATTAAAAAAAAAAAAGAGCTATTTGAAGTTTTTCTTCTAAAATTACAGAGATTTTTTTTTTCCATGGATAGAAACAACAATTTCTGGAGTTAAATTTGACACGTGTCTATAAACAATAATCTGTATCTAAACAATTTTATTTTATTATTTGATTTATCTTCTACCTTTCGAAAATACCTTTTGCGATGTGGTCAAACAGAATACCTTTTTGTATTAATACTTCAAAATTAGTACTGCCCAAGAGAATTTTGAATTTGTTATTTTAAAATTCATATTCAACCATTTGACCCTTCCCTTTTTGTTAATTTCTTTATTAATGAAAATTGTGTTATGTGGAACTTTTCATATTAAAATTATGTCTATGTTTTTTCATATTCAATGTTTGTTTACAACTTTTATTTGAATTACATCATATTTATTTTAATATTATTCATAAATTATTCTTTTTTATTTTTATCTTTTTCATTTCTTTTAAATTTCAGGTTAACAATGAAAGTGTAACGACCCTAAAATAGATGGTTTAAACTAGGCAGTGCTACAACTAAAACCCTTTTATGCTCCAAAAATTTTGGCAGCATAACGATGCTACTACAAGGAAACCCAAAATTTCTAAGAACTTGAAAAGCAGGAAAATCACACTTCCATAACTCAGAATCACATTACCACCTTCCAAACTACGAATATACTGAAATTTAGTCTAACCTCATCCACAAGAACAGAGGAACTTAGCAAGGAAGCAAATAATAGAGTTCAACAAGAACACTACTCAAAGTTCAACAAAGCCAACACATAAGAACATAACTTAAAGTCCCAACTCAAGCTAAGACCCTAGAAACACTCTACGCCATCTCCATAGTCTTGCCAAGCTAACGCCCTCTGATCGGTGCTTATCGCTACACGCAAGTGCACGCGTGATCGAAGTAATAAAGAAACTGGAAGTATTCCAGAGTATCGTACCCAAGGGAACGGGGTTTAATACAATGAATTTTAGTTGGCACAAAATCGTTGACAAATTGCAAGTTAAGGTAACCGAGGGTGAAAAATGATTTGAGAGGTGTTTTGATTAAAATAAAATTATTTGAAAATTCAATGGAAGTGAAAAAGGGATTCAAGTTGCTAACGCCCCTTTGGAAAGAAAATGCAACAAGAAAACAATTGCAATCGTAGCTAACTCAAGAACTAAGTAAACCGAATTCAACTCCTATTCGACCTTCTATGAAGTATCTTTAGGGGACTAAGTGATTAAACCTATATTTCTATGGCTAATCTAACTTAGATATTTTTGCGCACAATTCTAGTGGTTTTGGAGTCTCGCCCTATGTCTAGGGTCGATGTTTCAGACTTATGTCTAAGCCTTTTCCTCCATTGGTTTTGCAACATCCGTTTCCCTTAACCCTTTCGGTGTTAATTTATAGCTTGGCAAGCAACACTAGATGGCCAACTAGGTTTACCCAACAATTAACTCACCAAAGCAAACTACAGTTCAAGAATTAGCCAGATTGTTTTTACTCTCGAGCTTTACATCTTTCCTCTAGGGCATTCACAAACTTGAATCCCAAAGGAAATTTAGCTCTTCATGATGGAATAAATTGAAAACAGTAAATGTAAATTAGTAAAATTCATTGGTAAAATCAAAGTAAACAATGCAATCAAATTGCAAATACAAAGCAAATCAGTAGCTTAAAGAAATAAGTTCAAATTTTCAAGATATAAAATTACTTAAAGAAACTTGTATATATGTATGCAGAATTCAAAATACAGTAGCTTTCCCAAAATTCGAATAATAGAAATTAGAAATTAAATTTGTTGAAATTGATAAGTATAACCAGTAGTACAATTAACAAAAACTTACGAACAAAAAGTGCAGAAAATCGAAAGAGAACTAATCCATCCTAAAAACCCATTTCTCTTCGGTTCAATCGAGCAATATTGCTCTTAACCACTACCAACTTTCGTTGTTGTGGGATTTAAGAGAGTTTAGAGATGTAGATGTAGAAGAAAATACAATAAAAATAGCAACTTAATAATGAAAATAAAAAAACTACAGTAGGCTTCCAAAAACCCAAAAACATAACGTTGTTTTCTTCCAAAAATCGAGCTCAATCGAATAAGTATTTTCTTTTTACCAACATCAACTTCGTTGAGATAGG
This sequence comes from Trichosanthes truncata, assembly GCA_033996785.1. NCBI lineage: Eukaryota > Viridiplantae > Streptophyta > Magnoliopsida > Cucurbitales > Cucurbitaceae > Trichosanthes > Trichosanthes truncata. The sequence goes on along the minus strand of JAWPNB010000004.1, from coordinate 34,461,182 downwards.
ATTAAGGAAGAGATTCGGACTAAGATGAAGAAGAAAGTGAATACAAACAGCAACAAAAAAAAAACTCAAAATGGAAATTGCAGAAAGTAAGAAAACCCAAAAAAGGTGAACAAAAATCTTCTCCAATCGAGCTCTCCTTGTTCGGCTTCTTTGTTCAATATTTATAGGGATCTCATGCTAGGGTTTCCCTCTTGTTTGATGGACAATCATGGCTAATCATCTTGCTGAATTCGTGGGTCAATTTTCCTTCAAAATCCCGAAATTCTCGTTTTTTACTTAAATTCTAGATCTGCCAGATTGCAATTGCCTAGCAATTGCACTGCAGTTGCATTCCACGAAAATCATGCATCAAAACATTAAGTAAGTGTGAATTTTTTTCTTCTTTTGTTTTCTTTTCTCAACTTACTTAATTTAAAGGTCTTCCATCAATCATGTGATTAAATTCAAGCATTTTTTTATTTTTCATCAAATAATATAAATAAAAATCACAAATATAACTAAGTTTAAAGGCCAAATAATCCTCATGAATGAGAATTATCACCCTCGCCACGCCTCGTAAGTCTAGGCACCATCTGTAAAAGAACCAATAGAGTAGCATGGGTGAGTATAAAAATACTCAGTAAGTAGCCACACTTAAAAATCCAAAGGTTCACACACCACTGCAAAAAAGCAAACCAACAAACCACAAACCACAACGTTTCCTGAACTTACTCAAGCTCAGCACTCTCTTGGCTCAGTGACCACCTAACCCACTCCACTTACGGTATTTTCACACTGCCATACGCTAGGGCCATGCAATCTATCCATATATGGGGGAATCACCCCCTCCAGCTAGCACACAACAACCCTTATGCCCACACAATGAAGGTATACAAACCCTCTAGCTAGCACAAAGCAATGAAGGAAGGCAACCCTCACACCAACACAACAAAGGTGCACAAACCCTCTAGCTAGTATCATGCAATGAAAGAAAGCAGCCATCATGCCCACATAAGCACCATGCAATGAAGGAAAGCAACCTTCATGCCCATATAGTTCACAATCATCCAAGGAAGCATGCTTAACATGGGGAAGGTAGGTGTCACTAGTCTAATGGGTCTTAAGTCATTCATAACCCAAACAGGGTTCCCAAGGCCATATTTGTAACCAGCACACAACATCAAGATACCAGGGCCCTGCGATTAAGTTCATCAACCACAAGAGATTTTCAGGGACACACATCAACATACAACAACATCACAAAACGTGACTTTTCACCCTAATCACAAGTCATGAATCTCAAGCATAAACTCATGCGTAAGCTTAACAATATTCTTAAACAAGAACCTCACTTAACTAGGGCCTCTACACATGCTAGCGACATACAACCCTAAACAGCTCAACCCAAAATTTTACCCCCTAAACATGCTAGAAATCATAATGGTCAATATTCTCCCATTTACATCCAGGCCCAACTAAAACATGTTAAACATAATAAGTCGTCCTGAACCATTCTAAACACAAAAACATGGGTAATGACCCTGAACATTGAATACTTTCTAGGTGTTCTAAATTACCCACTTGCCAACCCAACAAGTCAAGCCTCTTGCACGCAGTCAACCCATCCAACATCTCAAGAAGTTAAACCCCAGCCATCCATTCGGCGTCTCAGGCATACTGTACTCAGACAAACATCCAAACATCTCAAGCCGACACTACCTAACCATTTAGTCCAATAGCTCAAACATTCTGAATCCACAGCTACATCTTAGATAGTCCAAACAGTTATGTTCATTCAATTTAAATCAACTATCCATACATTCATACTTGTAGCGAATACACAATCATAGGCGTACATGCGTTCCAAAACTCAACTCCATAACCAGGCCCTAAAAAGTTGTTCCAAGTTAACTACTTACAAGAACATAACACACGACCAAGCCCCTCTGAATCCCATACCAAAAATCATTAATATTGCAAACTAGTCCAAACAGTCGTGGAAACACCTAGCCAAAGTATAATAATGTGAACCTCATGCTTGAGAAGTTTACTAAGCATGTCATACAATGACCAACATGCTAAAGAGCATACTTAAAAGAACATACTCAATCCACTCAATCATACATGTATTACAAAATCCAAGAACTCCGTATCCAAAGCCTTAACGAGTTAACCAACTAGGCTACTTACCTTTTTAAGAAAAATTAAATAGACACTTCCAAAACACCCCAAACACCCTTTAGAAGTTCTTAGCACCACCCAAAAGAATTTCCAAGGAGGACAATGCTTAGTATTTGCACACACATAAAATTTAACCAAAATTTCCAAAACCACTTACAAAAATACTTCCAACAACAATCTAAACTTAGTCCCTTGGGCTAGAGAATTTATCCAAATAATTTAAAGATTTAAGGAAGCTTGGAACTCGAATACTTGATCCCGAAACGCCAAATAAAGTCCTAACAATAATTAACCAACTATCCTAAAATCCAACCTTAAATTCAATAGAGTTGAGACGAAAATTACCCAATAAAACTTACCCAAAACAGTGCCACCGCTTGCTAAGATTGGTAACGAATTAATCCAAATTCTACAATTCGCCCTCCAATAACAATGGGTATCTTGAAATTGAGTCCAACAATCAATGGGTCAACTTTAAATCACCAAAATAATAACTAAAACAAACTTGAACAGTCAAATTCCACCTTGTATCCATGTCGAAACATTTACCCACTATAAATCGAGGATTAAACACTGTTGTACGTGCTGAAACCACCTAAAAACGTTGTTGTAGCTCGTCGGAAAACATTTCGATCTGTTGTAAACATGTGGGTATTGCACTAGGGTCGCCGAATCCAAACACCCATGCCAAAACGCCCCAAAACGAACCCAAATCATGCCATGATTGTCCCAATAGTCACGGTGGCTAAGTGTGGTTCAAAGGCGGCCGCAGGTGGTTCGTGAGCAGCGACGCCCGACTTAGGATCTGGTTCGGCAAATGGTGGCGTGCGGATGATGCTACAAACGTTCCGACGACTGGGCGTGCAGCGGTTCAATGACAAGGGCATGCGTTCGGGCTGGTTCACGGATCAATAGGCTGGGCAATGGAGTAGGCTGTCAGCGAGGGAAAGAATAAGAAGAAGAAGAAGAATGGCTGCACGAAAATTCTTCTTCTTTTTTTCCTTTGGTCCTTATTTTTAAAAAGCAAAAACCAATAATGCCCTCATACCAATTTTTTCCCTTTCAAATTCTCTAAAATTTAATTTAACCCAAATCAAAATACAATTAACTCATATTAACTTATTTAATCCAAATTCCTCGAATTATACTTCAACAATAAATCCAACCCGCTCCAAAGAACATAACTGACCCCAACAATACTTATATGAGAATTATTTGAACTTAACTCCAAAATTGGGAACAAACAAATACTTGAAAATATGTTCCTTCAAAATTTATATTTCACCATAGGAAAATATGTTTCAAAGATTTTTAACTACGTCCAACGAAATTCATATTCATTGTAAATTAAACAAAAAAGATATAGTTTTAGCCACTATCTCTTTGATTACTTTTAAATTTCAAGTTAAATATTTACTATTTGACTGCATGAAAAGTATATTCATTTAAAATTTTATGTTTTAAACATTTTTAACCACGTGCATCGCACGTGTCTTTTATCTAGTATATATAAATGGGGCTATGGAGGAGAATCTTTGTCTTCCTCTTTGACTACATGAAAAGTATATTCAATTAAAGAAGAATAAGCAAACAATGTTATGGTATTGAGCAAAGTTACTTTTTACACATTAGGTCTTGCTTCCTTTCTCTAAGCATTCACATGTTTGAATCCCAAAGATAGGTTCAGCTCATAATTAAAAAGGAGAAAAACAAAACTTTGAACAAAAAGGAGTTCATACTCACTTACTGTGAAGGATGCATACTGTGAAGGATGTAAACTGCTATAAGTGAAAGAAAAATTAACTAAGTAAAGGAAGTACACTTGCTATAATGAAATGGGAACACAACTACTCAAAATCTTCCAAGAATAACTTGCTATTAAGTAAAGAATGGAAGTACAAAACATAATCTTAATGTATAAAAAGAAGAAGAAAAATAGAATGAACTAAGAACAATTTAAATTGCAGCAAAATAAACTTGAAAAATTAATCCGAAAACATGAATAAATGCTGAAACTTGAAGCAAACTTCTGGACTTTTCTCAATCTAACCCAATTGAACCTTTGTCAAGAAGAATCAGGTTGTAACAATCCTAGACTTTCGACTAGATTGGATTGAATCGCAAGTGCAGCAGTTTGAACTTTCTGGAATCGGAATGAACAGCAAGAACATGTGAAGGATAAGGCATAATTTGTCTCCAAGAAGTGATGCTTTTCTTGTGTGTTTGTTGTCCTTTATAAGTCTCCAAAGGCTACAGTTACTTTGGACTCATTGTATGTAATGATCCTTGCCATTAATGCTAAGAATCAAGGAAAGTATCTCGAGAATATCTTTAAAATCGTCAAATTACGAAATTTCCATAATTCTACCTCTGTGTAGAATTGCAATTGCAATTAGGCACTAGAAACCATTCCTGCACAAAACCAAAGAAATGCTCAAATCCTTCAAATAATTGATTCCTTTTACATCTAATTCTTTCTTTTAACAATTCATAGTTGAAAACTCGTGCTTAGCTCGTTTTTACTTAGACTTGCTCTATTTGACATGATTTACAATAATAAACACATAGTTTCTCAATAATAAACTTAAGTTTTAGAGCAAAATAACTATCATAAATGAGAGTTATCAGGGACCAAATAGACACCAACCCCAAACGCGATGAAAAATATATTTTGCCCTTTTAATATTTAACCTTTCTCTCTCATCTATTAAATGGAACCTCAACTTTTTTATTCATTATTTTACAACTTTAGCTATCTCTCTTATTTACATTGCTTTTTTTTTTCCTAATAAAAAATCATATTAAATTATTCTTTTATTACATATAACTTTTTTTACAAAATTGAAATTTTCTATTTAATTTTAATTAGTAGTTATTTATTATTTAAGTTATTAAAATAAAATATTTTTATTAGATAGCATATACAAATAAAATTGGTTTATATTTTTCTAATAAAAAATTATTTTAATCTTTTTTAATTGATGCAATTTCATTTTAGTTAGTTATTGTTCATTAATATGAAATAAATTATTCAAATAGAATTCATTATTATAAATAGAATTTCTAGACTTTCCTGATTTCTCGATCTCTAAGTTTTTTTATTATTATTTGTATACTTATCTATATCTAAAACTTTTTGTCTCTAATCTCTAACTTTTTAAAATTCTATTGAAATTTATTTTACGCTATCCAAAAAGTTTTTTTTTTTTTAAATAAAACCGATTTTCTGGCATTTTTTTTTAAATTTGATTCTCTTTTTTGAACATTTTCTCATCAAATTTGTGTCCCAACGCCGTCTTTCTAAAATTGTTTTATCTTAAACATTTTTTCAACTCTCTAAATTTTTTCTATTAAAATTTTTCCCTCCATTTACTTTTCTCTCTTAATTTTTAACTTTGTTTATCTGCCCAAGTTTCTCCCTCAAATATTTCTCCACTTTATTTCTCACTCTCTATGGTTCCCTCTCTTATATTTTTAAACTTTTCTCTCACTAAAATTTGTCTCTAATTTTTAAAGATATTTTTTACTCTTTGATTTTTTTTTTTTTGAAAATCTTTATTTAATTTTCTCCAAAATTTTTGTTTTTTAAATTTAATTCTCATTTAAAAACATTTTTTCTATTTAAAAATTTGTTCGAAGGTGTTTTTAAATTCCTTTTCCATCCTGAATTTTTTCCCATTTCCTATTTAAAATTGTTTTGTTCATCTTTCTTACTTTTTTACCTCTAAAATATTTGTTCATCTTCCTAACTTTTTTCCTCTCTGAAAACTTTTTATCCCTTTTTGTATTTCTAAAGATTTTCTCTTGATCAAATTAGTTTTCTCGACTCATGCATTGCTTAAACTTTTTACTCTAAAATTTATGGCAAAATATCCCTTTGGTTGGTCCATAAACTTGAGTTTTATGTTCATTTGGTCCCTGAGATTTAGAAAATATGGTTCTAAATGATCTCAAACCTCGATCAAATTTATAGTTGTTTGATGAACTTATTGACTTGGTAAATTATATTAATTTTGTATTAAGTTTTGGTGATTGAACGAAGTGAGTTTCATCTCTTTTATCCCTCCCTATTCTCTCTTATTCTCCCTTCAATTCTCCTCCTTCTTCGATGAACTTCACCAACGCAAACGTACCCATCTTCCATTGCTTTTGTCCTAGTAGTATCTCCTTCTCTCTTTTGCTTTCCTTTTCCCTTTTTCTTCTCTGGTGAACTTCTTTATGAAATTCGAACAATTATTTCTTTGGAATACAAAAATTTACTATGAAAAATATTTCTTATAATCATATTTTCTTATTTCTTTCAAATGAATTTTCAAAATAATTTGGACTTGGAGAATGAGTAGCGTTCACTTTTAAAAATTTCTAATTCTACAAATACACGAAACTTTTCCTACAAGGATTTTTCTTTTTCAAAATAAAACTAAATGATTTTGGAAGTCAAGTGTCCTTTACAACAAATAAAAAAACATTTTTGTTTCGACTCATAAAATAATATGCAATAATCTTAAAACTTAAATTCGGTAATAGTTTTTTCTTTTTAATAAAATAAGTGTTGTAGAGGTGCTGAAACCTTTATTTTTGTTTGAATCATGTGTAAGGTAAGAGGCAAAGAAAGATTATTTTTTTATTTAATAATTATCGATGAAAATCAATTTAATTTTATTTTATGTCATAATAATTAATTAACATAAATTTATGATTTATTTAGATATTGATTAACTATGATCTCAACAATTATTAATTAACTTATATATTCAATACTTTTTATTATTGATTTACGCATTCCAATTTTTGCTAGATTTGCAACTATATAGATTTCTATAATAAGATATCATTACCAGACCCTAAACCTAACTAATATATATAGGCATGTCACATTGACATGCCTTAATGCATCTACTTGTTCTTATTACCAAGAATTTTGATTGAATTTTGTATTATATTTTTAACATAGTTCATGGGTCCCAAAATATATTCTCTAGATTCACCTCCAGTTGGAAAACCAACCTCGACCGAATTATATGGATTTAAAATGACCAATCGATATCCGTTTGGATTTTTTTTGTTTACCCCTAGTATATTAAGAAAAGAAAAATAAAGCACAAATGTTTTTTTAAGAAAAGAATACTTCAATGAGGTAGCAAAACACAGGCATGTGAGAAACGTACAGGAGGAGAGATAAAAAAAAAAAGCTCTCAAATTTAAAGGAATAGAGGAAGTACCATAATCACAAAAGAGAGAAAATAAGATTCGGAGCTACAAGAAGTGGCATTGATAAGAATGTCCTCCCATAAAGTGTCGGCCATTTTGGACTTATCATGGAAAATTTTGTCATTCCGTTAAAGCCAAATGTTCCACAAAATTGCACCAAGCAGATTGGACCAAAGAATGTTCCTAGCCGAGGTAAGCTTAACGGCGATGCCTTCTTTGATGAAATTCTCAATTCTATCGCAGGAGGAACCTGTTTGAAGCAACGACCAGAGGTAATTGGAAAAAGAGTAGCCGATGAAAATATGATCAATCGACTCCAAGCTTCGATAACAAAGAACTCACCAATTTAAATTGAGATAAAAAGAAGGGAGACGTCGCTGCACGATTTCCGCTTTGTTCAGGCCTCTATAAAGCAGAGACCAAAGGAAGAATTTGTACTTCTTTGGGAGGATTATCTTCACAGAAAATGGTCTTCATAAAAGGGATGTAGGAGGAAAGCCTAGACATAGGATTCTGTTGTTGACCTTAGACATAAGGCACGACTATAGAATCAAAAGGGTTGTGTTTTTAACTATCTAAGATAAGTTGACCACAGACATGTAGGAGAAACTACTTAGCCTCTAAGGGTGCTTGAAATCAAGGTTAAATGAGAGTTAAACCTGAATCATAGCACAAAGTCAAAAGGGTGATTATGCGGTCGCAATGTTTTATCAAAGTTTCCTAGGGTTGATACTTAATTGAATTCTCATGTGTGTTTTAATTATTGTTTCTAAGTAACATTACCATTAACATCTTTGTTACTTATCTTGGTTACCTTAAGATTGCATCAAAAAGCCTTTTTATAACTCAGAATCATCATCAACAGTCACTGTGGGATCGATATTTGGACTTCATCTATTTTATACTACTTGTGGATAGCGTATACTTGCGCTAGGGCTGAATCACTTCTCAAAATCATTATTTCAAACCCTACGTTCGTTTCATCGTCCATCACACATTCCAAGCCAAAATCTTCATTTAAAAAGATTCTTCCTCTGAGTTCTGTGACTCTTAGACCTGGAAGTATGAGCATTTGAATCGGCCTCCGCAGTAATATCAAGATCTCGTGGAGAGTGCCTTAAAATGACTATTGTAGGAATGATACAGAAGTTGTTCTCAAGAAGCCATTCATTTAGCTACAGCTTAAAGTGGGCCTTCTTAAGTTCTTTGGTCTTTGGGTCGCCATCTTCATTTGAGACTTCTTTCTATAATGTTCTCAAGGGGAATCAAAGTTCCTAGATTATCCATCATCTCCGTCCACCAATCGTTTTTGAGATTGGGGAGTGATTTGAGAAGTGGTCTCCAGACTGGAGATCACAGGTTTCAGTATAGGGGATAGGCTTTCCAGATCCACAACAAGATCACATTCGATTTGGACCTCTTTATCTATGGATGATGTTGTTTGATATTGTCTTGGTGTAAGGGTGGCTGAAACCTCGTTGGGAGGTTACTGGCTAGGTGGGCTTTTATTGGAGATAAAACAGGTAGCAACTTGCACTTTCAGCAAGTTGGCTTTGTGTGGGATAAGGTTTTGGGTTGAGTTTTTCCTTTTCAAATGGTTCGGCTGAAGGTCAATGGAAAGCTTGACAGAGGCACAAAAAGTGTTGAAGACCAGGTAAGTGTGCTCGTCAAACACGTCAAATAAATTTATATCAGTTGGCACAAAGTATTTGTAGTACTCAGTGGTGACTGAGTAGAACGCAGGGAGGCGATGTTTTATTATTCAGGCTTTCTTAAATTGGATAGAACAATCACACTATGGGCGATTTTGTGTAACAAAAGCCAAATGAAAACAAATTCAATTAAACTGAAAATTAAGCAAAGAGAAAATTTAACCTTACCAAATACCAATTCGAAGAGTGTTGGGTCCAACTCATAGAGCAATGATCATTGAAAATTAAACAAACAATTTTTAATCCATATTTTAAGCTCATTCAACTACTTGGAACACCATAGCAGCCTTCCCTAAATTAACTGAAATTCCAACATCTAAATCAGTTCTAAACTAACTAGCATGGTGGGCACGAACGTTCCATGCATTATAATTAGTAGCTTTTAGCAGTGGAATTGGATTGAAACAATTCAGTTAGATTCAATTAGCCTATCGATCCTAATTCAATTGTGTGCTTGAATCTTAGGCCTATCACATGCAAAATGAATGAAGTGCGCAATCTCCTATACGCTAATGTGATTCCAACCTGTATGCTACTAACATCAAACATATAACTGAAGACACCTACAAGTTAATACATATAGGGGCAAGCAACGAAATTAAAGCTAACTTGTCAGATCAGCCATAACACATGCTTGAATAATAAAAACTGGAATTAAAGCACCATAAAATAATAGAAATACAGTCTCAAATCACAAATCTCACAATGCTACATGTTTTACCCAACAAAACTCCAAATTCGTAAGAAAATCGTCTAGCCAAATATGGCGGAATTGAAGCAATCGACCATAATACAAGTCATAAAGCTAAAATTTACCTAGATCATACTAAAATTGAGAGAAAATGGAGAGAAAAGTCACAGAACGAGGTCTGAAAACAGCACATAGGGGCCCAGCCTCAGGTAAAAAATGCTTCAATATTTGTTTTTGAGCTTTTCGACACTCTGATGGTTGTCTTGACGTTGTCTCCTGGGGCATTTTGGTCATTTTGCTCCTTTTACTTCATTTGGGTGTTCGAATGACCTCTAGATTAGCTCGTTTAAACATGAAACACACTCAAATCTCCAAAATGTGCCTTTGGCTCAAATTCCTACAAAATAAACATTAAAACTCATAAAAACCATCACCAAGGTTTTGTTATGAGGTGATGGAAAGATAACTTTCTTGGGCTTTTTTGGTTGGGTTTGTAAGGAAATTTGACTAGGAATGCCATAGGTTCCATCATCCATACTTTTTTTCTTCCCTTTGTTATCAATCTCCTGGAATTTTTGACAAGTAGTCAACAAATTTAAATTCCTCCCCCAATTGTATATTTGTAGAAGGAATGATTGTCTCATTATCAGTCCTAAAATCTAGAGATGTGACCCATTGCTGTGTACGCCCTCATGGGAACGAGAAAAAGGGTATGCTACTTGTCCTTGGAAGTAGTAGCTTTCTACCATAGGGTATTTTAGGGTTTTGCACAGTGAGCCACTGTTCGTTCACCGGCACCACCGTGTGAATGACAAAACGATTACCTTCTTCATCAGTAACTGATCGCTATGCTTTGCTACAACACGCAAGTGCACGTGATCGAAGTAATAAAGAAACTGGAAGAATTCCAGAGTATCATACCCAAGGGAACGAGGTTTAATAAAATGAATTTTAGTTGGCACAAAATCGTTGACAAATTGCAAGTTAAGGTAACCGAGGGTGAAAATGATTTGAGAGGTGTTTTGACTAAAATAAAATTATTTGAAAATTCAATGGAAATGAAAAAGGAATTCAAGTTGCTAATGCCCCTTTGGAAAGAAAATGCAATAAGAACACAATTGCAATCGTAGCTAACTCAAGAACTAAGTAAACCGAATTCAACTCCTATTCGACCTTCTATGAAGTATCTTTAGGAGACTAAGTGATTAAACCTATATTTCTATGGCTAATCTAACTTAGATATTTTTGCGCACAATTCTAGTGGTTTTGGAGTCTCGCCCTATATCTAGGGTCGATGTTTCAGACTTATGTCTAAGCCTTTTCCTCCATTTCTTTTGCGACATCCGCTTCCCTTAACCCTCTCGGTATTAAGTTATAGCTTGGCAAGCAACACTAGATGGCCAACTAGGTTTACCCAACAATTAACTCACCAAAAGCAAACTAGAGTTCAAGAATTAGCTAGATTGTTTTTACTTTCGAGCTTTACATCTTTCCTCTAGGGCATTCACAAACTTGAATCCCAAAGGAAATTTAGCTCTTCATGATGGAATAAATTGAAAACAGTAAATTAGAATTGTAGGAATTCATTGGAAAAATCAAAGTAAATAATGCAATCAAGTTGCAAATGCAATGCAAGTGAGTAGTTAAAAGAAACAATTCCAAGAGTTCAAGATACAAATTAACTCATGGAAGATTGAAAAATAAGAACCAGTAGCTTAAAATTTGAAGAAACTTGCAATTATATATAGGCAAAAACTGAATTCCAGTAGGCTCCCAAATGTTCAAATATCAGAAAATAAAATTACCAAATATTTAAATTGAGAAGATGTAATCAAAGTTGCAATCAAAGTTCCATAACAAAAAGTAAGGTTGCTGAAATTACAAGATAAAACAGTGGCTATTCTAACCCAATTACAGAAATTCAAAGTGCAGAAATCAAAACTTCAACCATCCCAAAAACCCATTCCCCGTATCTCAATCGAACCAAATCGTTGTCCATAACCATCCCCAATTCTTAGGTGAATGGGATTGAGAAAAGGATTCTGGAGGTTAAGAGGAAGAACAATAGAAAAATACAACCCAGAAAATGAATAACAAATAGCTACTGTCGGGGATAAACCCAAAACGAAACAACTTTTCTCCAAAAAAATAATCGTCCTTCTCTTCGGCTTTTCCTTAGTTTTTATAGGAACTTCGAGCTAGGACTTCATCTCTTAATTAATGGTCAATCACAGCACACCAATTTGCTGAAATCATGGGTAAATTTCGCTCAAAATTCCCGAAAATCTCGTTTTTTCCTTTACTTCCAGATCTGCCGAAAATTCAATTGCCTTGCAATTGCATAGTTGTTGCCTTTCATCAAAAATCTGCATAAAGACATTAAATAAGTGTGAGATTTTGCCTTTTTTTGTTTTCTTTTCTCAACTTACTTATATTAGAGATCTTCCATCAATCAAGTGATTAAATTCAAGCAAATATTTTTATTTTCATCAAATAATATGAATAAAATCACGAATATAACTAAGTTTAAAGGTAAAATAATCCTCATGAATGAGGATTATCACACCCCCAAACTTGAGTTATTGTTTGTCCTCGAGCAATCAAAATCACAGATATTCAAACTTGAAATTCAACAATTCACCTATCTTCTTAACAAAACAAATCTCTTCTCAGGAAATATCTCAAGCTCATAACACCTGTTTATCACAACCATTTTAATCCATCCTTAGTCTTGACCTTAGCACTTTTCATCCATACTTCCCTAGAATTGTGTCCCTATTCTTCTAGTTTCGTCTTTCTTGCTTTCTACATAGGTCATCTTTTGAGAAACCACGTGACTACACCAAAAAAAAACTCCCCCCAAACTTATTTCTTTTTACTGCCAAGCTATTCAAACTTGAAATTTTCTTTTTCTTTTTTTTTTGGAGGGGGTTCCTTAGTCAATTGTACCTTCGTTCCAACTTACCGACACTTTGTGGTGAAGATAGTTGACTACGAGCACACATCACTATTTGAAACCGTTTTTAACCTACTCATTTATGGAATCAACCTTTCATGCAGAGGCAATCATAGGTGTCATGACTTTTCCTGGTTACTCGGTTAATTCATGGAAATAGGAGTATCCCTATATGTTTTTTTTTTGTTTTTTTTGTTTTTTTTTGTTTTTAACATGGCAGCCTTCATACAACAACTCACAACATGTTAACATTTCATGAATTGTAAAAAAAAATGAATATACAACACTGTGGGGTCAACAAAAGTAATGCAAGATGTCTATCCCCCCCAAACTTAAGATGTGGCAATGTCCTCATTGGCTAGTTAGGGTTTTGGGTTGTTGAGATGGTCGTACATATTAACAAGCTTAACAACCCTAGAATTATAGAAATACAAGCTAAGGTAATTGGGTGGTTAGGTGCTAAGGGAAGTAAAGAAGTCATAAAGGTAGGTGGATATTGATTTTTTTTTTTGAGTATTAATAGAAAAAAAAATAGTAATAATAAATAAAAAAAATTGGAAACTTAGTTTGTGAAAATGCAAAATTCAAAGATCAACATAACTAATCGTTGAAAAAAAAAAGTATTTCAAAAAAAACAAGTAATAAAGTTAAACAACAAAAGTAGCCATGCAAGATAAACTATTACAACTGAAGAGGTAAGTTTGTAAAATGAAGAAAACAACTCCCCTAAGCATCAGAAGCCGAGCCATCATCTTCTTGTTCTGTTGGGCTATTTAGTAGGCTGTCGGGGAAGTCCGGGATGGCAGGTCCTTTTCCTTTGGATATCAATGAGAGTGTTTGATTGATGGCTGCATCTCGTTCTTTTACATATGCCCAATATTCTTTGATCTTTCTGTTCAACCTGGCCAATTGTTCTTTTATTATGTTGTTGCAATCAGAATGCAATTGCCTTGCATTTGCAATTTCTGGTTCTGCTGCTTTACCACCTTCATTTGACCGTGATTGACGACTAGCCTTCCTTGCATTGTGAACCATCAACGCCCTCACTCCCGTGGCATCTAAGGGCTTTGTCTTCAGCTTGTCTCCTGCAGTTGGGATGTGTGCCTGTTTGCATAATTTTGTTATAAGGGATGGGAAGAATAACTCCCCGCCTTCTTCTTGCTTCCATGCACCAATTCTTCTTTTATTATGCGCCCTATATTGAGATCCAACCCCTTATATATGATGTATAACAGCATAATTTGTTCCTGTGAAATGGTAGCTCCATGTGTTGTGGGCAGTATCCGGTTCCTGATGAAATTTAGCCATACAGACGGCTCATTCTTCAGATCTCCTGACAGTAGATGTCGCTTCCTATACTGCGCAATCTGCCATTCCACTCCTTCTCGAGCCAATAATGTAAGTGCTTCATTCAACTGCTCATCTGTGGGGTTTTCAACTGCTGCATTCCCATTCGGATCTCTCAATGAGTTGAGGTTATAGATTCTGTTTATGTCTCTTGCTGAATATTGAACCTTTTTCCCATGAATGACCATTTCATTCATACTACTGTCTCCCATGTGGGCATAAAAGTCCAATGCTAGCGATGTGTTGGCTGGATTTGGGTGTTCGCAAGTTTTCTCCCATTTTCTGCTTTCTATCACAGATGTGATGAATTTTGGCAAAGTTCCTGCTTGTGTGGAGAATCCTCTTTCCCCAATGAAGCCTAGCTTCTCCAGCGTCTTTCTTCTCTGCTGCACCTCTCTTCCTGCTAGTCTTGGTGTTTTTGTTTCTGATTCTCTATTTCCTCTCTTCCTCTTTTTTGTTAAGGTTGGTTGCCACTCCTCTAAATCAACTTCTTGTACTTCAACTTCTTCATCGTCACTTTCTGGTTCTTTTTCATTATTCTCTTCATCCTCATCCTCCTCTGGCTATTTTTCTACATGATTAACCCCCATCTCAGATGATGGGGTGCTAGAGGATGAATTTCCTCTAGACTCCAATTCAACTACAATTGCTAATTCTTTTCCAGATTCATCAAAGTTAAGGTTTAGAGTTTGTACCTCTTCCTCACCTTTCGTTTCTTCTTGCCCCTTCCTTTCAGATTCATTTTCAGGTTCTTCTCCTTCTTTTTCAATCTCTGTTGGTGCCAAGGACCATTGTGAAGGTCTCTTGGCACTTACCCCTGCTTCCATATGTTGCCTGTGGAATTCTTCAGCTAACCTTCGAGCATGTTTAGTGGCATGCTGAATCCACTCTTCTTTTGCCTCTGTTTTTCGTTCCTCTTGCATTTTCTCGTGAGGTGGGGGCATGAGATTGATTGCCTTCCCAATCGAATTCTTCTTGCTCTCGAACTTCCTCCTTTCTACTTTGCGAATTGGAATTATCTTTCTTGCCAGATTTTTCTTTCTACTAAATTTAGGAATGGGTGAATTAGAAATTGGTACCTCTTTTGCTTCTTCCTTCTCGGGTTCTTCACTTTGTTGGGTGTTCATTGGAATTGGCTCGATTGGAACATCCTTGGACTTATTTGGTGAGGCGTTTTCCTCTTTCTCTTGTTCTTCATCCTCTTCCGAACTGCATTGCAACCCTAACAGTCCTTGCTCTATTTGTGCGATTCTCCTTCGCTCATGCATCAATCAAACCTTCTCTCGCCATTCTTCCGTACCTCTTTTCACTTCTCCTATTTTAGAGCAAGTGGCTTCTGCCGAGAAAGTGAGAGGTTTTTGGATTTGGAGTGGTTTTTCCAACTCCATCAGTTGTTCCGCACGTTCGTCTGCAAGTCTTCGCAGTTGTTCCTTCCATTCTTTCGACCCTGGCTTGAGGGAGAATAGATCATTCTCCACGGGTTCCTCCTTCCTTGCATGTGTGGGCGGCATTGTCGATTGAGTTGATGGAGTTTTTCTCACCGAAGATTGCTTTGAATGGCGTCTGTAGGTGTTTGGAGTACTCATTTATGGTGGTTGGGCTTATCGTTCTGCTCGAGGAAACGGGTTATACGGCTTGAGTGATGATGAAGAGAAGAAGAAAGACAAAAGACCAATTCGTTTTAGGTCAACTTTGCAAGGAAACGGTTGACCTTCCTTGTTTAAAAATTGCACTTTTCTGCCCTTTCTTCCCTTTTTTGTTTAGAGCTTGGCATCCGTCCTTTTTGCTTTGAAAAGGCAATTGCATTTCAATTGCAATTCTCCTTTTGTGATAGTTGCTTTGACTGCGCTTATGCATTTGCAATTCTCCTGCAATTCTTTTGTAATAGCTTTGCCTCAGTTGTTTATTACTGCAATTGTATTGCAATTGCAATTCCTTGTGATTGTCGCCTTGATCTTCCTTTCTCTTTTCATCTGAACTCAAGAGTTCGAAAATTTGAGCCTTAATAATAATTTTTTTTTAAATATATAGTTATTTACAAAGTAACAGTACCTGATTCATTCTTCACTCGATTTCTATTAAAGAGACAGAAACTTTATCTCTACTCATACCTTCTCCCCATTAGGGTTTAATCCTCTGGCCGTTTACTTTAAAAATGTTTCCTTTCTCATCCTTAAGATCCACAACCCCGTGTTGGTATACTTTTTCAATGAGAAACGGTCCTGACCACCTGGATTTTAACTTACCTGGGAACAACTTCAATCTGGAGTTGAATAGTAGCACTTGTTGTTCTGTGTGCAGGTCTTTATCTTTGATTCTTTTATCGTGCCATTTTTTCATCTTTTCTTTGTATAGCTTCTCATTTTCATAAGATGAAAGTCTCAACTCCTCTAGTTCGTTCAATTGAAGTTTCCGCCTGATTCCTGCCTGGTTCAGGTCCAAATTCAATTTTTTTTATTGCCCAATAAGCTTTATGTTCCAGCTCTAACGGTAAATGACATGCTTTCCCAAATATTATCCTATATGGGGACATTCCCAATGGCGTTTTAAATGCAGTCCTGTGGTCCCATAATGCTTCATCCAATCTTAGAGACCAGTCTTTCCTTGAGGGATCGAATGTTTTCTCTAGAATTGTCTTTATTTCTCAGTTGGATACTTCTGCCTGCCCATTTGTCTGTGGGTGATACGCAGTTGCAATCCTGTGCTTGACATTGTATTTAGCTAATAGGCCAGCCATGGCTTTATTTACAAAATGCGTCCCTTCATCACTTATCAACACTCTCGGGGTCCCGTATCTGGTGAAAATATTTTTCAGTAGAAATTTCTTCACCACTTTTGCATCATTTGTTGTGGTTGCCACTGCCTCTATCCATTTGGATACATAATCTACTGCCAGTAAAATGTAGATATTTCCGTATGATGGGGGAAATGGTCCCATGAAATCAATCCCCCATACATCGAAAATTTCTACTTCAAGTATAAAATTCATTGGCATTTCATTTCTAGCAGATAGATTTCCTGTTCTTTGACAACGATCACATCGTTTTGCAAATTCCTGAGCATCCTTAAACAATGTGGGCCAAAAGTAACCACTTTGGAGCACCTTTGCTGCCATTTTGGTACCTGCGAAGTGTCCTCCGTATGGAGTTGCGTGACAAGCCTCCAGCACTTTCAGCATATCCTCCTCTGCTACACATCTTCTCCAAATTTGGTCTAGTCCAAGCTTGTAAAGGTATGGTTCATCCCAATAGTAATGACGCATGTCATGAAAAAATTTCTTTAGTTGTTGTGGATTTGCATCTGGTGGTGCTAATCCGCTCACTAAGTAATTTGCTATGTCTGCATACCATGGGATTGAGTCTGTCTTTACTGCCAATAGCATCTCATCTGCGAACTCATCCTGAATATTTTCCTCTTCTGCTTTCCTGGCCTCTTGTCCTAATCTGGACATGTGATCCGCTACTTGGTTTTCAGTCCCTTTTCTATCTTGGATCTCTAAGTCAAATTCCTGAAGTAATAAGATCCATCTGATCAACCTTGGTTTTGCATCCTTCTTTGACAGCAGGTATTTTAGGGCTGAATGGTCAGTGTGCACCACAACTTTAGTTCCGACCAAGTAGGATCTGAACTTGTCGAATGCAAAGACAACTGCAATAAGTTCTTTTTCAGTTGTGGTGTAGTTGACTTGTGCTTCGTTCATCGTTCTGCTGGCATAATAGATGGGATGGATGATTTTATCTCGTCTTTGTGCCAGTACAGCTCCTACTGCAAAATCGCTGGCGTCACACATAAGCTCAAATGGTTTTGTCCAATCTGGCTCTATCATGATAGGTGCAGAGCTTAGTGCTTCTTTTAGCTCAAGGGCAATTGAACATTCTTGGTCGAACACGAATGGTTGGTCTTTCTCCAATAACCTGCACAGTGGCTTAGAAATCTGAGAGAAGTTTCTAATGAACCAGCGATAGAATCCTGCATGTCCTAGGAAACTTCGAATTTCCTTGACTGATCTGGGTGGTGGTAACTTAGAAATTAACTCCACCTTTTCCCTGTCAACTTCTATGCCCTTCTTGGAGATCCGATGTCCCAGCACTATTCCTTCTTGTACCATGAAATGGCACTTCTCCCAATTAAGGACTAAATTGGTCTCTTCACATCTACGCAAAACCTGTTCGAGATTTTTAAGGCAATTTTGGTATGTTTCTCCGAACACCGAGAAGTCATCCATGAATATTTCTACTGTCCTCTCCACCATGTCTGAGAAGATTGCCATCATACATCTTTGGAATGTTGCTGGTGCATTGCATAATCCAAATGGCATTCTTCGAAATGCAAAAGTTCCATATGGGCAGGTAAAGGTTGTCTTGTCCTGATCCTCCGGTGCAATTGTTATTTGGTTGTACCCTGAGTATCCATCTAGGAAGCAATAATATTCTTTTCCTGCCAACTGATCAAGCATTTTGATCGATAAATGGGAGGGAGAAATGGTCTTTTCTTGTTGCCTTGTTCAGTCGACAGTAATCCATGCAGATTCTCCATCCAGTAACTGTCCTTGTTGGGATAAGTTCATTCTTCTCATTCTGGACAATTGTCATTCCGCCCTTCTTAGGTACGCATTGTACTGGACTCACCCAGCTGCTATCTGCAATAGGGTAAATTATCCCTGCATCAATCCATTTTATGATTTCCTTTCTGACCACTTCTTTCATTACCGGGTTCAACCTCCTCTGACTCTCAATTGAGTTTTTCGCCCCTTCTTCTAAGTTGATCTTATGCATGCAGAATGAAAGACTAATGCCTTTAATATCTGCAATCGTCCAGCCGATCGCCTTTTTATGTCGTGCAAGAACCTACAACAGAGAAAATTCATCTTGGTCAGTGAGAGTAGATGAGATGATCACAGGCAGTGTTTCATTCTTCCCAAGGAAGATGTATTTTAGGTGGGATGGCAAAGGTTTAAGCTCGAGAGCGAGTGGTTCCACTATAGATGGCTTGATTTGAACTGCCTTTTCTTCTGATGATCTCAAAGGGCTGATATAAAACATCCTCTTGTTCATCTTGACTTGTTATTCCTTCTTCATCAGTCTCTTCATCATTGCTTTCTTTTTCTTCTGATTGGTTCTTGAATTCATGCAATTGCAAAGAATCTACAACCTCAATCTTCGAACATTCTTCTAAATCCCTTGGATATCTCAATGCATTAAGAACATTGAAGGTGATTTGTTGGTCGTTAACTCTCATTGTGAGTTCTCCTTTTTGCACATCAATCAATGTTCTTCCTGTTGCTAAGAAAGGCCTCCCCAGAATAATTGGGACTTCTCTATCTGCTTTGCAATCAAGGATGATGAAATCGGCAGGGAAGGCGAATTTGTCTACTTTGACCAACACGTCCTCTATCTTCCCTGTTGGTCGAGCTATTGATATGTCTGCAAGTTGTAATGTTACTTATGTTGGTCTGGCCTCGCCAATTCCCAGTTTCCTGAAAACTGACAATGGCATTAGGTTGATGTTTGCTCCTAGATTGCATAGCGCCCTTCCTACATCTATGCTTCCAATCACGCAAGGGATTGTGAAACTCCCTGGATCTCGTAGCTTTGGTGGCAATTTACTTGTGATTAAAGCGCTGCAATTTTCTGTAAGAGCCACAGTTTCAAATTCTTCCAACCTCCGCTTCTTTGTTAAGATATCTTTCAAAAATTTAACATAATTAGACATCTGTTCAAGCGCCTCCACTAACGGGATGTTAATGTGGAGTTGCTTAAGGATGTCTAAAAATTTGTTAAATTGAGCATCCTGATTCTTTTTCTTGAATCTTTGGGGGAAAGGAGGTGGTGGTCTGTATTCCTGGTTGGTTGAGGTGGATCCCTTTGCTATTGAAGTTTTCTTTTCCTCTTCTGGGTGCTTAGCGATTACTTCCTCTGTTGCTTCATTTGATTTCTCCTCAATTGTCTCCTGAACTTTATCTTCCTTGCATTCCTTCTTTTCTTCTTCATAACTCTTGGCCTTTTTGGATCTTTCTTGTTCCGCCGGCATCTCTGGGCCTTCATAGTTTAATCAACTCCTTAAAGTTATCGCCTTGCAGTGCTCCTTGCCATCACGTTGTGGTTCTCTGTGGTGCTTGGCAATGATCCTTGAGGTCTATTTTTCATTTCATTTGCCAGTTGTCCAACCTGTATTTCTAAATTGCGTAAGGAGGCTGCTTGGCTTTGGATGATTGCATCATTTTTCGCCATGAACTCTTTCATTAGATTCTCCAAGGATGGACCCTGAACTGTCGATTGCTGTTGCACTGGATTTGCATTCTTCTGTGTGTATTGTTGTTGTGGTTGATTGTTGAACCCTGGTGGCATTCCCTGTTTCACATATTGATTCTGCCTTGGATTTCCTGCATTTTGTCCACTCCATGAGAAGTTAGGGTGTTGCCGCCATCCCGGATTGTATGTATTCGAATATGGGTTCGATCTGTTTTGCCCTACATAATACACAGAAGCAGGATTGTAAGGACAATTATCAAAATTGTGATTTTCATTACAATAAACACAAGTAGGGTTAGGAATATGATTTATGGCTGCAATTGGAGCCTGATTTCCTAATGCAAGGTTCTTCAATGTGTTGTTCATTGCAGCTATTTGTGCGCTTAACCCTGCTATTGAGTCTACTTCATGCATTCCTGCGACATTTCTAGTGTTGTGAGACTCATCCTCTCCCCATTGGCTATTGTTTGAGACCATAGCATCCAAAATTTCGTTGGCTTCATTCACCGTCTTAGTCAACAATGAGCCATTGGCTGATGCGTTGACTAGAGTTTTTGATGCCTGTGTTAATCCATTGTAGAAATGTTCTATAAGAAGGCAAGCTGGCAGGCCATGGTGTGGGCATCTCCTCACCAACTTCTTGAAACGTTCCCATGCGGTGTCTACTCCTTCATTTACTCCTTGTTTGAACGTGATTATTTCTCCTCTAATCTACGCGTTCTTTGTGGGGGGAAAATACTTCAGAAGGAACTTCTCAACTAGCTCGTCCCACGTTCTTATGGAATCAGGAGGGAATGAGTCTAACCATGCTTCTGCATTTCCCTGTAGAGAAAAAGGAAATAATTTCAGGCGCAACGTCTCACTCGAGATCCCATTCATTTTAAATGAATTACAAATTCTGAGAAACGTCTTGATGTGTTTGTGGGGATCTTCATTGGGAAGTCCTGCAAATTGACCCATTGCATTAAGCATCTGGAACATCACTGGTTTAAGCTCAAAGTGATTGGCCTCGATATTGGGTTCTGCAATTCCTGTATTCAAATTTTGAAAAGTGGCAGCTGCATAGTCTCTTATTGCTCTATCCCTCTCTTCTGCAATGAAGATGGGATTTGCTGGAGGAATTCCCCTTTGCTGTTGCATATTATTTGCATTTTGTGGATTTCCTCCATTTGCTGGATTTGCTTGAGGATCAGCTACAGGTGGATCCATTTGTACTTCTTGTAAGGTCGTTTTCTCACGAACTTCCTGTGCGATCAAATCCTGCAATTCCTTCTTTTTCCTCCTCTGTTGTCTAGGACGTCGGTGGAAGGTTCTCTCTATTTCAGGATCAAGCTCCAAGAGAGAAGGCTCTTTTTGCATGCACTAAACTCAACCTGCAAGTACCTGCAAATCTCGTTTGGACTTCCTGCAATAGAAAGATTGCAATTGTTATGCAATTGCAGTCGAGTTGCAATACAATTGCAATCGAATTGCAATCTGCTCACGATTTGTGTCTAAAATAAATTTTATTGAAAATGTCGTTCCCCGGCAACGGCGCCAAAAACTTGATCGCTATACTTTGCTACAACACGCAAGTGCACGTGATCGAAGTAATAAAGAAACTGGAAGTATTCCAGAGTATCGTATCCAAGGGAACGAGGTTTAATAAAATGAATTTTAGTTGGCACAAAATCGTTGACAAATTGCAAGTTAAGGTAACCGAGGGTGAAAATGATTTGAGAGGTGTTTTGACTAAAATAAAATTATTTGAGAATTCAATGGAAATGAAAAAGGAATTCAAGTTGCTAATGCCCCTTTGGAAAGAAAATGCAATAAGAACGCAATTGCAATCGTAGCTAACTCAAGAACTAAGTAAACCGAATTCAACTCCTATTCGACCTTCTATGAAGTATCTTTAGGAGACTAAGTGATTAAACCTATATTTCTATGGCTAATCTAACTTAGATATTTTTGCGCACAATTCTAGTGGTTTTGGAGTCTCGCCCTATGTCTAGGGTCGATGTTTTAGACTTATGTCTAAGTCTTTTTCGCCATTTCTTTTGCGACATCCGCTTCCCTTAACCCTTTCGGTATTAAGTTATAGCTTGGCAAGCAACACTAGATGGCCAACTAAGTTTACCCAACAATTAACTCACCAAAAGCAAACTAGAGTTCAAGAATTAGCTAGATTGTTTTTACTTTCGAGCTTTACATCTTTCCTCTAGGACATTCACAAACTTGAATCCCAAAGGAAATTTAGCTCTTCATGATGGAATAAATTGAAAACAGTAAATTAGAATTGTAGGAATTCATTGGAAAAATCAAAGTAAATAATGCAATCAAGTTGCAAATGCAATGCAAGTGAGTAGTTAAAAGAAACAATTCCAAGAGTTCAAGATACAAATTAACTCACGGAAGATTGAAAAATAAGAACCAGTAGCTTAAAATTTGAAGAAACTTGCAATTATATATAGGCAAAAACTGAATTCCAATAGGCTCCCAAATGTTCAAATATCAGAAAATAAAATTACCAAATACTTAAATTGAGAAGATGTAATCAAAGTTGCAATCAAAGTTCCATAACAGAAAGTAAGGTTGCTGAAATTACAAGATAAAACAGTGGCTATTCTAACCCAATTACAGAAATTCAAAGTGCAGAAATCAAAACTTCAACCATCCCAAAAACCCATTCCCCGTATCTCAATCGAACCAAATCGTTGTCCATAACCATCCCCAATTCTTAGGTGAATGGGATTGAGAAAAGGATTCTGGAGGTTAAGAGGAAGAACAATAGAAAAATACAACCCAGAAAATGAATAACAAATAGCTACTGTCGGGGATAAACCCAAAACGAAACAACTTTTCTCCAAAAAAATAATCGTCCTTCTCTTCGACTTTTCCTTAGTCTTTTATAGGAACTTCGAGCTAGGGCTTCATCTCTTAATTAATGGTTAATCACAGCACACCAATTTGCTTAAATCATGGGTAAATTTCGCTCAAAATTGCCGAAAATCTCGTTTTTTCCTTTACTTCCAGATCTGCCGAAAATGCAATTGCCTTGCAATTGCATAGTTGTTGCCTTTCATCAAAAATCTGCATAAAGACATTAAATAAGTGTGAGATTTTGCCTTTTTTTGTTTTCTTTTCTCAACTTACTTAAATTAGAGATCTTCCATCAATCAAGTGATTAAATTCAAGCAAATATTTTTATTTTCATCAAATAATATGAATAAAATCACGAATATAACTAAGTTTAAAGGTAAAATAATCCTCATGAATGAGGATTATCAGCAACACCAACTGCCGCAAGGACAAAGCCACGGTAATTCTTCTTTATTTTGATATGAGCTTCTATAAGATCGAGCTTTTTCAATGTTACTTTCCCAATCTCTTCCAATGCTTCGCAAGCGTCTTTGATTTTTTTGAACATATTTTGATTCCAAATATGAAGTGGAATGCCTTTGAAATGTAACCATCCATCATAACTCGAGATGAGGTTTAGACAAGCATGAGCATCAGCATTCCAATATTCAAATTTCACATAGTATGGTCCAATCGTGACCCACCCCTTATTCGTGAATAAAAGCCTTGCTTGATCTGAATTTCTGATAGATAAAAGGGCTTTATGTACATGAAAAGGGTTAAAGGAGGCCATTGATTCATTTGCTGCCTTTAAGGCTTCAATGATCTTTGTCCAGTCATCGTGCAACGACAGGTTAAGACATTCATATTTGACCAGGAGAAATTGTCCTCTTCCTTTGTCGAGACTGAATTTTTGTTCATGGGAAAAATAAAAGCTGCACCATGTTGGAAAGGAACTTTTGGAGATTAGAGGTTAGACTTGAAAGATAGATTTTTGAGAAAGAGCCTACTTGCATTATTGGTCACTTCTAGCTTTTTGGCTTGATCCAAACTCTAAGACATCACCTCTATTTATACTAGTTGCACCTCCTAAACTTATGGCTATGGTTTTGCCAACACATATACAATCTAGTGGTTATAAATGACTCTCTAGAATGTTCTTTACAAATACACTTTTCTCTTACATTTTAGAGAATTCTACATCATACTCTAAAATATCTTCAAGAAGAGATTTCTCTAGAATATTCTAGAACTTAAAATGTTTCTAGAAATTGGATTTTTATTTAAACTAGGCCCAAATACTAATTACCCAAAATCAAGTTTATTTTCAACATCCCTTTTAAACTTGATTTTGTTACTCCAAGCAAACCTCTCAACCTTGTGAACTCTTCTTTTTTAAGTGGCTTGGTGAAGATATCGGCTATTTGATCATGAGTCTTCACGTACTCCAACTTCACATCCTTTCTTGCGATGCACTATCTAATATAGTGGTAACACGTATCTATGTGCTTACTCCTATTGTGGAAAACTGGATTCTTACCCAAAGCAATTGCTGATTTGTTGTCCACAAAAATCTTCGTCGGCTCCTCTTGTGACAAACCCAACTCTTTTAGCATATTTCTTAGCCAAATTGCATTACAAACACATGAGGTAGCAGCTACATATTCTGCTTCACATGTAGAAAGAGTAACAATTGGTTGCTTCTTTGACATCCATGTGAAGGCAGTGTCTCCCATGTAGAACACAAAACCAATTGTGCTCTTGCAGTCATCCATATCTCCACTCCAATCATTATCAATGTATCCTGCAAGCGTATAATCAACAGAAACAGAAAAGTACAAACCGTAATTTATTGTACCTTTGATGTACCGAAGAATTCTCTTTGCTTCCTTCAAATGTGTAGTTGTTGGTTTCTCCATATAGCAACTAACAATTCCAACTGCATATAGAATATCAAGCTTGTGTATGTCAAATATCACAAACTTCTAACTAAGCTCTTAAAAAGTGTTGGATCCACATTTTCTCCTTCCTCATGATTTGATAGTTTGATTCCACATTCCATGGTTCTGTTGTCCGAATTAGAGTCATCCATCCTAAACTTCTTGATCACCTTGATCTCTTCATCCATAGCGCTTTTCCAATTCTTATTTTCCACAGCTTCTTAGAAGTTCATGGGCTCACAATCGACAAAAAGACAAAAAAGAGTAAGATTATCTTGATTTGTAGTTACCTCATAAAGTTCTTGTAAGCTTCTGAAGCGGTGAACTCTTTCACTTGAACTTTCATTCTCTTGAGAACTTGTAGTTGGTGAACCTGGTGGGGTAGAAGGTTCCTCTCTTGTTTGCTCTATCATTGTTTCTTCCATGTCATCTTCTTTAAAGTATGGAAAGAAGTTGTAGTCTTCATCATGTTGTCTCCAATCTCATTCTCCTTCTTCATCGAATACTACATCTCGACTAATGATTGTTTTTCCCGTATCAGGGTTGTAGAGCTTATACCTTTTAGTATTGGAGTCATAACCGATGAAGATGTACTTCTCACTTTTATCATCCAACTTACTTCTCTTTTCATCTAGTATATGCACGTGAGCAATGCTTCCAAAGACTCTGAGATGGGAAATCCCAGGCTTTCTTCCACTCCATGCTTCTTGTGGCGTTTTTCCATATATGTTTCTTGTTGGAGATCGGTTGGATAGGTTATAGGTAGACTGCACACGCCACTGCTTCTGCCCAAAACTACTTTGGTAATTTCTTGGTTTTGAGCATGCTTCTTGCCATGTTCAAAATAGTTATATTCTTCCTTTCTGCCACTCCATTTTGTTGGGGGCATCTTGGCACTGTTAAGGGTCGTCGAATTCCATGGTCTTCACAATACTTTTGAAATTCATTTGATGTGAACTCTCCTCCACGATCAGATCTCATGGCTTTGATTACCAAACTGCTTTCTTCCTCAACAAGGGCTTTGAACTTCTTGAAATTCTCGAACACCTCTGATTTATGCTTCAAGAAATACACCCATGTTTTTCTTGAAAAAACATCAATAAAGAGAATGAAATAATTACTCTTACCAAGTGAGCTTGGCTTGATCGGACCGCACACATCCGTGTGTATGAGTTCCAGTGGCCTTTGAGCTCTTGAGTTTGACTCTTTTGGGAAGCTTTTCTTGAATTGCTTTCCAAGTAAACATCCTTCGCACACTTGATTAGGGTGGCTTATGGAAGGTAATCCTCTCACCATGTTCTTCCTGCAGAGTGACTCTAATCCCCCAAAATTGAGATGCCCAAAGCGAAGATGCCAAACCCAAGATGCATCTTTGTAACACATTTTGAGTCATTTCGCTACATCGTTTTGAATGTTGATTACGAACATTCTATTTCTTGTCATTGGCACCTTTGCAATCAGGTTACTTGTATTATCTCTTATAGAAAGGTTATTATCTTTTAATTGAATATCATAACCTTTCTCTAAGAGTTGGCCCAAGCTCAAGATATTACTCTTCATGTTTGGTACGTAATAAACATTTGAAATAAGTTGATGCTCACCATTCTTCAATCGGATAAGAATGTTACCTCTTCCTTTTACTTCTACCTTGGATTCATCTCCAAAAGCTACATTGCCGCTCACCGATTCATCGAGTTCTACGAACATGCTCCCTTTTCCACACATATGGTTGCTTGCCCTAATGTCTAGGTACCATCTATTATCTTTGTTCATTCGTTTTCCGTGCAAGCCATCAATAAGGTGCCACATTCTTGATTTCTTTCTTCAATGTAGTTTGCCTTCTCTTCAACTTTATTGTTGCTAGCAGCTCTACATTCAGATGCATAATGACCAAATTTCTGACAATTGTAACATTTAATGTTTGACTTATCGTACCTTGATCTTGAGTTGCCTTGTCTACGACCTCTTGTTGAGTTTCTTCCTCTTTGGAAGTTGTTATTGTCCTCATATGGCCTCCAACCTCATCCTTGTCCTTATCCATGACCTCTTCCTCACTCGTGATGTCCACCATGACCTCGTCCTTGTTGGCTTCTATCATTGTGGTTGATTCCTCCAGTAGTTCAGTCAACTCGCAACTTGAGTAATTGATCTACAATTCTTCCTTTTTCTTTTCTTCATATGCTTGTAACGAACCCAAGAGTTGCTCAATGGTCATAGCATCTAAGTCTTTTGTTTCTTCAATTATGGCAACAATATGCTCAAACTTTGGATCTAATGATCTTAGTATTTTCTCCATAATTTTTACATCATCAAGCTTTTCACCATTTCTCTTAAGTTGATTGGTGACCGTTAAGACTGTAGAGAAATATTCGGAGATGACTTCCCCTTCTTTCATATGCAAAGTTTCAAACTCAGCTCTTAGAGTTTGAAGACATACCTTCTTGACCGGATCCGCTCCCTTGTATGATATTTGAAGCTTCTCCCATGATTCTTTCACCGTCTTTGCTTCTAAAATCTTCTCAAAAGCATCATCATCTAATCCTTGATAGATTAGATAGAGAGCCTTCTTGTCTCTCTTTCTTGAGTCTCTCAAACTGTCCCTTTGTGTTTGAGAAAGACTACCATCATTCTCCGGCTCGGCGTGTCCTTTCTCTACTATCTCCCATACATCTTGCGATCCAAGGAGAGCCTTCATCTTGATGCTCCAATTATCATAGTTGCTCTTGTTGAGCACTGAGACTTGGAATGGGACCATGTTGTTACTTGCCATCATCTAGAAAGGATCTTCAAGCTCTGATACCACTTTGTTGGAAAGGAACTTTTGGAGATTGGAGGTTAGACTTGAAAGATAGATTTTTGAGAAAGAGTCTACTTGTATTATTGGTCACTTCTAGCTTTTTGGCTTGATCCAAACTCTAAGACATCACCTCTATTTATACTAGTTGCACCTCCTAAACTTATGGCTATGGTTTTGCCAACACATATACAATCTAGGGGTTACAAATGACTCTCTAGAATGTTCTTTATAATTACACTTTTCTCTCACATTCTAGAGAATTCTACATCATACTCTAAAATATCTTCAAGAAGAGATTTCTCTAGAATATTCTAGAACTTAAAATGTTTCTAGAAATTGGGTTTTTATTTAGACTAGGCCCATATACTAATTAAGTTTATTTTCAACACACCAGTGGAGGTTGAAGTGATAGAGGTGATGTCTTTCGATACATCTGTAGATGAGACCACTGATGCATATGAATGGCTTGCGGTAATTTCACAAGAGTTCTTGACAGTGCCTTTGGCTGATGGGGTTGTACGCTTAAGCGTTCTCTGACTTTTGGGCTGTTGTCCCCTATCTTTTGCATCTAATAAAGTCAAAATGTTGAGAAAGAATGTCCAACCTTTCTTGTTGAACTATTGTGGAACCATTAAACAACATTTTTTGCCCTTGTCATCGAATTGATGAATCTCAGCATGTATCCTCATTTATTTGAAGGTTTCTCAACCCATTTCATATCTATGCTCCTGAAAGAATCCTGTGTTCTACAGAGATGCCATAAGATTGCAGAAAGATGATCTTAGCCAATCCATAGTCTTCAGGGCTAATAGTAGAGAAAAGGTTTTGTATGGACTTTTCGCAGTAAGAATAACATTTCTTCCATTTGAAGGCTTGTCCACCTCCAAAATAAACTCCTTTTTTCTATGTAGCATGGATGGGGAAGATGCTTGTGAAAAGCCATGAAGATGGAAGGGGTGGATGATGAAGAAAGATTCATGGAGAAGGAGAGAAACAGTTGTGACGAGGAAGGGAAGTTCCAAAGAGAAAAAGTTATTGTAGTTGAAGTCCATCTCTAAAATTATTAGTTTATGTAAAATAAAGAACATTTATCAAACACATTTATTTTTTAGAAATTTGAAATATGATACAAGACTCGACAAACAAGAATGTTATGAAACTACTTCTGGTAGTTTATACTCTTTAACTAAGTCTTTGTTGCAATATCTCAAGGCTAGCATACCTACAAAATAATCAAATCAAACTGACTTGAATTGAACTAAGTTTGATTGGTTTTTGCAACCAAAACTGAAATCAATGACTATTTTGGTTTCTTCAGTTTAGCCATCTTAAGAACAAAGGGTTCATTTCAAGTTTCGATTATGCCAAAATCAGATTGAATCACATTGCTATTAAGAAGCATTGGAGTGAAGATGAAGCATAATAACAAAGACTCGGTGTTTGTTGGTAAGGACAATTGAAATATAGCTGAAGTTAAGTATTATGTGGTGCATTCAAGTCACACAAAAATGCTAGGGGCATAGGTGCCTAATCTAAATTTTGGATTTAAAGTTGGGACCGTACATAAATAATGTAGTTTTGTAACCAACCCTATTCCATAAGTTGAAAAGATAAAATAATAAGTTTATTCATTATTGTAGATACCATAATTGATATGCTTCAATTTTTTTTACGAATATACCTTTTAAAAAGTGACGAGTAGTTATAAAAGAAAAAAAAAGCACAAAAAGCAATCAGATTTTTAATTTTGAAATTATGTAAAATTTGAATTCAAACAATTAATCTAAGTATATGTCAATATATAAAGCACCAATTATCATCGAACTTGATAGTTTACTTTTCTACCTCGCAATTGTCAGCACAAAAAATAGGACTGAGATCAAGAATTTGAAATAGCAATAATTTTTAATTAATTTTGAATTGAAAGAACCCAAAAAAATAATAATAATAATTCGTATTCAATATTAAAATCAAAAATTTTGAGATTCGATTTTTAAATTAAATCAAATCTCTTGAAATTCAAAAGAAATTGAATTTCAAAAGTCAAAATTGAAACTTACTTTTTAAAATTTTAGAAACACATGTTGATATCAAATCAATAAATTCAAACCAATATCAGACGGCTCAAATTGAAATTTTAATATTCGACATTCGATTAAAATCTACCTGAGATTCTATATCAAAGATAATGAAAATTCAAATTAAATTAACATTTTCAATTTTTTTTAAATTCAAATTAAATTGGATTTGCTAAATCTCCAAAAGTTATGTGATCTGTGCAACTCCGACGACAACAGATCTGTAACTCCGCCAAATTTTATTTTTTTTCCATCCCAATTGCTTTAGCAAATCCTAATTTCATTCACTTTGTTTTAGGCTCTTTCGTTTTTTTAAAGTCATACAACAACTGGACCTTTTGACTTGTCGAGAGGCCAGATGTGGCTATTTCTGTCCTTCTCACTAGTGTATAGGGTATTGGTTTCCATTACCAAGAATTTCGATTGAATTTTTTATTATGTTTTTAATATGACTCGTTGGTGCAAAAATATGTTCTCTAGATTCACTCCTAGTTAGAAAACCAACCCCAAATGAACATGGTCTAAAATGACCAATTAGTGTCCGTTTGGTTGGTTTTTCAATTTTTTTTTACCCTTGGTTAAGTAAGAAAAGAAAAACAAAAAACAATTATCAACCACATTTATTCCTTAGAAATTAGAAATACGATACAAGACCCGACAAACAAGAATGTTACGAAACGGCCTCGAGTAGTTTATACTCTTTGTTGCAATAATATCTTAAGGCCAACATACCTACAAAATAATTTTATAATTGTTAGTCTATGAAAATAAAGATAATAAAATAATCTCAAGCACAAGTGCACAACTGGTACAGAATGACAAATTCCTCAATGAGGCCGCCACATTTTACAATTTCTTTCTCCCACATTTAACGGTGTAAAATTGTTAGCTACATTGTAATAGTCTCATCGAATAATTTCTTGTACATGAGCTCTATTGATTTTTTTTTTAAGAAATTATTAATGCTATTGTTAATTATTAAGACCCTGTTTAATAACTATTTAGTTTTTAGTTTTTGGTTTTTGAAATTTAAGTCTTAAATACTACCTCCTTCCACCTATGAATTTCCTCGTTTTGCTCTATCTACTTTTTACCTATGTTTTCAAAAATCAAATCAAGTTTTTTTAAAAAATAGTTTTCAAAAATTTGTTTTTGTTTTTGAAATTTTGCTAAGAATTCAAATGTTTTCTTAAGAAAATGAAAGCCATGGTAAAGAAATAATGAAAAAACAAGCACAATTTCCAAAAACAAAAAAGAGCTATAACCAGACGTAAAATCCAAGTTTTCCAAACATTATGTCTAATAACATTTTAAAAAAAAAATACATCTGAATTTTCAAAAGACTTTCAAGAATAAAAAAAACAATTAGAAATGTCAACAACATTATTAAAATGTCAAAGAAAAAAAGTGACAAATCTTTGTGAGGAAAGAAATTAAACAAGAAAACGATTTGTAAAGAGAATCAATATATATACATAAAAATACTTCAACAGTGAAGTATTTTGCACGTATATATGAATATAATAACTTACCGGCCAAGCATCAGGAGAGTCGCCATAGGATTGGTTCCAGGTGAATCGTGGAAAGTGGAGCCGTCAACTACACGCAGATTTTTTATTCCGATGACTCTGTAATTACTGTCGACAACTTTTCCGACCAAACATCCTCCATGGTAATGCCAATAAGTCGTCACTGTTTTCTTACAATACTTTTCAACGGAACTTTCATCCGACAAATTTTTCGGCAACGAAGGCCCCAGAAACTCAAATCCTTTCTTACCCTCCAAATCTTGCGTCTTAAGCGTTTCCATTGTTTGGGTTTGAAGCAAATCTCCCATTTTTCTTACTCCTCTAACACATTTTGCAAGATCATTAGGATGAGAATAATAATTGAATCGGACAGTGGGACTCTTCTTCACATCAGTGGAAGAATCCAGTTGTAGCGACCCCTCAGAAAGCACCTCAGAGAATTTTCCGACGATGGTGGCTACGCCCAAATTGACCGAATTAGATTTCGGAGGAAGAAGGCTATGCGACGGCGGAATTGAAAATGGTAAAAGGCTGGTGATTGATTGCAAATGGATATTGTTCTTTAATGTTCCGACAACTTTTACAGCCGTGATAGGTAATGGATATGGAAGAACAATATGGGCACTGAAACGAGGATTGTCGGACATGGACTTACCAACATGTGGTTGGTCGAGGACGACAGGTAGTTTTAAGGATGAAAGATGAGATTTTGGGCCAACCCCACTTAGAAGGAGAAGTTGAGGGCTTCCAATGGCTCCAGCACTCAAAATAATCTCCCCCTTCTTGCGGATGAATGCTGTATGCAACTTTCCTTTTGAATCTGAATACGAAACCCCACTTGCAGATAAACCTACCAAGTTTTAAAAAAAATGCTTGTCAGAAAAGTTTGTAACTTTCATTTCTCCCGATTTCTCAACAATGACTTTTTTCTCTCGATTTCTCTACCATGAGTTTCATCTCTGGAAGAAACATTTGAATTCTTTGCTAAATTTCAAAACCAAAAACAAGTCTTTCAAAAACTATATTTTTTTTAGTTTTCAAAACTTGACTTGAATTTTTGATAACATATATAGAAGGTAGATAGCAAAATAGAGAAACTCATAAATGGACGTAGTGTTTATATGCTTAATTTTCAAATATAAAAAATTAAGACGGCCCGTTTGATAAAGTAGAGGAATGATGAAAAGACAAGACCAAATTAATCATAGGGAATGAAATTTGGTAAGATTCATTAGCACTAACCAGAGAAGAGGATTCTTTCAACTGTGGCTCGAATTGCAACTTTAATATTTTTTGGTTCAGCCTTGTTGAGAAGCTCCACAGCTCCATGTCTGTTTCCTTTCTCATCAAAGATAGAGCCTCCAATTTTAGTCCCTACAATGTGCCTCAAACTAAAATCATTATCAGGGCCAACCCCAGCTTCCAACAACCCCTTTTTGAAAGCTGAATGCCAAGGACTCAAAGTTGCTCGAAACACCACAGTCTCTTCAGCCCATTGATAAGCCTTTTCCACCAATTCCATGTCCCAATCAACGCCTGCAGTTTCAAAGAACTCTCGATGGCCCCTTGAGTAGAAACCACCATTGAGCATGCTAGTGCCACCAAGAACCCGTCCTCTTATGTTCTCTACACCATCCTTAGAGATGAACCGTTGGAAGGGATTTTTTCCGTCATCTTCAACAGTGAAGACGTTCAAGAGTCCTTCTTCTTTCAATACAGAGGGATATTTCTTAGGTTCACTGCCTCTTTCAAGAAGGAGGACTGAGAATTTTGATGATAATGTTGCAGCCAATGGGCAGCCTGCAGTTCCTCCTCCTATTACTATGTAGTCATATTCTTCTTTTTCTAGAAAGTCATTGGTATCGTGTACAAACTTCATGTAGCTATCATCTACGAAAAAAAAAGAAAAATTAAAATAATAATAATCAATAGAGAGAATTTTAGAATCATTTTTAGAGGGTAAACAAAATTTAAACCTGCATCCAACGATTAATAGAAGGCAGTCATACTAAATAATGTTGAGAGAGAGAGAGGTTTTACCTTCATTTGGGTTGGAGGACAGGGGGACTCCCAATTGAAAGTGAAAGATAGAGATAAGGATGAATAGGAGAAAGGTGGCCATATGGTGCTCCATGGATTTCAAAATCTTTATGTGGAGAGAGACCTGTTGGTTCCTTATAGTTTGCAATCTATATATAGACACAAGTTTGAATCTAAAATTGAGAATTCAGGTGACACGAGTAAATAGTCGGTCAAATTTAATCACATTTTTATTAAACTAATATTTTCTTATGTGCCAACGAGTTTTTAAATGTATATTTGCTTTTTAAGCTGTGTTTTTTTTTTTTTTTTTTGGGGGGTTAAAATACCATTTGATCTCTATACTTTAAGTTTCATTTTATTTTAGTCTATGTACTTTCAAACATCAAATTTTAGTCTCGACACTTTCAATAATCATTTTAAAATTTGTTCCTACAATAATTTTATTGTTAAAATTTCCAAAAAAATATTTAGTCTCTATGAAATTTTCTTTTATAAATTTTAGAAACATATTTACATGGTGTCTTTTATTACATGGAAATTATTATTATTATTTAACCAATTTCGTTAAAAATGAACTTCGAAGGACTAATTGTAAGATTTATTGAAAGTACAAAAACTAAATTTGGACATTTGAAAGTACAAGAACCAAATAGAACAAGATCCAAGACATAGGGACCAAAATGGTATTTTAACCTTTTTTTTAGAAAAAAAAGATAGAGCAAACACATATCACACATCTATTTCATTTGAAATGACCAACCTAAGCATAGTTTAAATGATTAAAATAAAAAATCATCTAAATAAATTTTCAAGGGCTAATTATAGAATAATGTAGTTCAAATATAAATTGACAAAATTAGAGTAGTTTTGAAAAAATAATTTTAATAATACATAATAAAAAAAAAAAAGAAATTACAAATCTAGAGTAAGAAAGGAAAGTATTGTCTAAAATAAGATACAAGAATCATGTATCCTGTACACAATTTACATGTGCTGCACGTGGTTGGTGGGGTGTAATTAATGGGTTACTCTCACTTTGTTTGAATTTCTATGTTTTGTAGATATGACTGTACCATCCCTCTTTGAATTATTATGACAGTTCATTATTCGCAACAACTTCAAATTCCGCGGCCAATTTGATCTTCTAAACGTTTTTATTCATTAACATTTTGATTTTTATAAATCGAAATTGCTGATACATATCAACCTTTTGAACCACTTATTATGGAAATGAAAAGTTATATAGTGAAATTCAAAAGTCTAAATGATTGATAAAATACTACTAACTGAGAGAGATATCATTGGTAGGTAAAAAAGAATTGGATAAACTATTGAACACTGCATTTGTATTCCTTATTATATTATTATCATTATTTTTTGTATTAATAAAATTAGAAGCAATCGAAAAAAATAAGAATTTTTTTTAGTGGGACACAACGTTTGAGGGTCAGAGGTTCATCTTTATTAATATATGTATTAATCAGTTGAGCTATGTTAAAATTAAAAATAAGAATTTTGTTTCAGGTTAGATTTCTTTTTTTTTATAGTATTCATAATCTATTGTTTTTAGAAAGTGGAGGAGAGAGTATATAAAGGAGTCTCATGGTTTGTTATTGTTACGTTTGTATCTACTTTCTATAATTTATTTTTTATTCATAGTTTAATATATTATCAGAGAGATCGCTTTCTAAAATATAAATATAATTAAGATAACATGCCAATAACTAGTCCAATTATAAATGCTATTGAGAGAGAATTGAAAAGATATTGTAATATTAATAATTGTTTTTTAAAATCAATAACATAATAATTGATAAGAAGCTCATAACTTCACTTCAATGGCGTCTGTATTTGAAAAATACGTGAATTATAAAAATACTTCAATTTTGTATCCAATAATTATTAGAAGATTGATAAATTTTAAAATTTAAATCTAATAATTTTAGCCAATATGAACATAATTCAATTGATATAAAATATATATCCTCGACTAAATAATCAGAAGTACAGAGGACAACCACATTTTAACACCTCATCCAATAATTTGTTTAGGTGCTTTTGGTTTGGAAAGACAACTTTTCCATTTATGGGGTGTAGTGGTTATTAAATGCACTCAACGTTTCAGAAAAAAACAAAAACCTAATAATTGAGAGAAGTCAGAAGAGTTGTAAGTTTTTTATTTTTATTTTTTTTTTGTTTTTTAAAATGAGGAGAGTTGTGAGGTTTTTTTTTTTTTTTTTTAATTCAACAATCTTTAGAGGTATAAAATTCGAACCTTTAATTTCTTAGTCATAGTACATGTCAATTGCGATTGAACTATACTCACATATCAATTACCGATAAACTATACTCACATGTCATTTATTGTTGAATTATACTCACTTTAGTGAGAAGAGTTATAAGTTGTAGCATCAATAATTTTTTTAATATTTTAATATATACCCAATTAAATAAGACAAATGATTCTCTAAGTCATAAATAAATCATTGACCGGATCAGTCACCTTTTTTTAAGACCACTTGCCTCTTATAAAGAGCTATGTTGCAATAAAAAATAATTCTAATAATTAAATAAATATTAACTCAATAATTATGTGAAATATTATCCACCTAAATATAAATCAACTAATTAAAATATTGTTTAAATTTTCATCTTCAATCTACGTTGTTAAACTAATAGCCCATTTGATTGGTGGTTTCAGGAGGTGAGTATGAACTTGGGGTATGTGAAGCTCATGTTTGGTTGAAGATTTGAGATTTTTTTTTTCCCCAAACACCATTAATGAGTGTGGTTTGAATTTTTTTTTTTTAAAAACCTCTTCTAAGCAAAGATTACATGGGGTAATCTATTGACAATGAGAGGAGTAGCTCATGTATCTTATAAATTATGAGGTCTCTCAACATTTTTTAATGTGGGATCGTCAACATACCCCCTCAAGATGGGGATACCCGTTTGGGTTTAATGAGCTCTGATACTATATTAAATTACATAGAGTTCCATCTCAAAATCAATTGGCAATGAGAAGAGTGTAGGGTTTTTTGGCAATATGTTTGAAGAGAAATTGTCCCACATTGGAAATGTACAAGAAAGTCATGGGCTCCAAGCACTATAAAAGGAGTCTATGGCTTTGGTTTCAAATCATCCCAATTCAAAATACTTTAAGTGTAACGCCCGGCTTATTTACAGGCATTAATTTCAAATTATGAAAATTAAGTTGGAATGATTTTCATTGGGTAATTTAAATTTTAAGGTTAATTTGCAATTTGAAATGAGAAAAAGGGCAAATTTGGAAAGCAATGATTGGTCAAGGGACATTTTTGGAAATTGGAAAGTTGTTTTAAAAAAAAAGAAAAAGAAAAAGAAAAAGAAAAATAAAATAAAACCCATCCTTATCCTTATATATATATATATATATTTTTTCTTCTTTTTCTTCTTTTATTTTATTTTATTTTTCTTTTTTCTTTTTTCTTCTCTTCTTCTTCCTCACGAGGCCCCCTCCCTCACCGAACACACACACACACACACACACACTCTCTCTCTCTCTCTCTCTGTGACCGAACACCCATCTCCACCGGTTTTCTTCTTCTTCCCCGCCGAACACCCACCCACCGTCGGCCTTCTCCTTCTTCTTTTTCCGTCAGCCGCGAGCACCTCGCCGAAGCTCACGAACGCCGGTCTTCTTCTTCTTCTTCCTCGCCGGCTGCTGAACCTCACGAGTGACACAAGTCCTTCGGAAACCGCCGGCCAATCCCTCGATCCCAACTCAGTCGAACCTCCTACAACAGCTCGTCGGTCGGATTATGGTTGCAGTCGTCGGATCTGTATATCTAACCACCGATCAGCTCGCCGGAAACTTCAATTCGTAACCCCTGCAGCACGCGCCGCCGAACGAGCGCCTTTTCGACGGTTCTGCAGCTCGTGAACCAACCCCAGCTGCCGGAAAACCCAGATCCGCGACCCTCGCACGAAATCCGGCCCTCACGCGCTCTCACGCGCCGATCGGAAGTCCCACTCGCCGCCGCACACGCCGGCCACGCGCCGCCGTCTCCGATTCCAATTTTCGAGCCCGAACAGTCCCCGTTACGATCGTGTTTCGATTTGGGTAATTTTGTTACTCAACTGAATTTACTTAAGGACTTTAATTGGATCGATCGTTAACCAATGGACTTAAATTTCAGGATATTGAATTGAGAATCAAACTACGGAATTGGAGACAAATATTTAAATTTTCAGCAAGCTTTGGAGTCTAAGTTTGGGCAAGAGTCAAGCTCGTAAATTATTTATTCGATGTAAGTAGTCATTTGGATTTAAGCCATTTAAATTCCTTTTTGATTGAAATGTATGTTTGATAGTTTGTTAATTTTGAAAGCATGCTTGAAAGCGGTGGTTATGAGATATGAAAAGGCTAGTGGTTATGTTTAAAAGAAATCTTGAGCTAAAACGGCCTAAGTTGTGGTCATAAAGGAATTAGTGGCTTAAAGTTTCAAGTTTAGTATGTTAGCATATGAACCTCTTTAAGAATTTGTTTGAGGTTGTAATTGGACAAGTTTGGACATGAATGTGGTGATTTGTGAATAGTCATTCTTGCCTAAATTATGAGTATGTGCGCGATGTCGTAGTTGGTTAAATAAATATAAGAATTATCGTGCTGGGCTTAATATTGTCTGAAACTTACTGCTACTCTAGTTAAGGGATTCAAAGTTACAAGTGAATGAATGAAAATGTGCCGGGGGTTATAAATGAATTTGATTATAGCTTACCCTTGTAAGTATAAATGTGTGGATAGTTGTGTTAAACTAAACAATTATAATCGTTTGGACTTCTGAGATGTTTGGTTAGCTGTGGAGTGCAGAAAACTTGAATTTTAGATTGATTGGTTGATTGGGTTCAATGCTTGTGGGTTCAGGTTGAGTTAGGGGCTGTAGTAGAGCACCCTAAAGTTATGCCATACTCAGGGTCAGGGATCGTATTTTATGTGTTCAGAATGGCCTTATGTTTGGGCTGATTTAACAAGTTTTGGATGGGTCCGAATGTGAGTAGAGGGTTACTGGTCGTCCTGATTTCTAGAATGGTTATGGAACTGAATTCTGAATTAAAAAGGGATGGAGGGCTATGTGCCGCTAGCACAGGTATGTGCTTGTGAATTACGGGCCGGGTTGTGAATGTGGTCCGGATATAACAAATGATTTTGGTATGGTAGTTTACCCTCGAGATTCCAAAAGTAGTGCGAAAATGCAAGGAGTTTGATGAAATAAGAGCCACCTGACCTTATGTCTCTCCTGGGCGAGTCTGTAACTCTAGGTTGACTAGATGTGATGAGAGTGAGGGATTGTGTTCCTTCACTGTGGTGCTAGCTTAGGGGTGATTCCCCAATTATGTTGAGCGTAAGGATTGTGATCCTTAGCGCCTGTGTGCTAGCTTATGTGTGATTCCCCACTGTGTTGAGCGTAAGGATTGCGATCCTTATGGCCTGTGGTGCTAGTTTAGGGGTGATTCCCCAATTGTGTTGAGCATAAGGGATGCGTCCCTTATTGCCTGTATGCTAGCATAGAGGGGTGATGTTTTATTGTATGTAGGCGTGAGAGTTATTTGCTTTCACGGCCTTAGTCAACCTAAGTTACATGGCTCGTTGGTAGTGCTCGAGACAATGCCTTACCGACATGGACTCAGGTAGAGTGTGCGAGCGATAGTTGGATGGTTGATGAGTTGAGATTAAGAAGCAGATGTACATGTCAGGACAACTTTTGTGTTGATGATGCTAGCAAAATGGGCGTTATCCCCAGAGTAATGAGTTAGGGGGCGATTCCCCTAGAGTGTTGATGAGGCTAGCATAGGGGCGTTGTCCCCAGAGATTTGTGACGAGCATAAGGGTTGCGATCCTTATTGCCGAGGGTGCTAGCATAGGGGCGAGGACCCCAGAGAATTATGTGAGGGTAGGGAATGCGTTCCCTAGCGCCTGTAAGCTAGCTTAGGGGTGATTCCCCACTGTGTTGACCATAGGGATGTGTTTCCTATTGCCGTGTGCTAGCTGAGAGATGATTCCCCAGTATGTTGAGCGTAGGGATGCGTTCCCTAGCGCCTGTGTGCTAGCCTAGGGGTGATTTATCTGTTGAGATGAGTGTGAGGGTTATAGACCTTCACATGGTTGGATTCTATGTTACAGGACTCACAGGTATGACACGAAGTTAGGTTTGGCTAGTAGTGAATGTTGTGGAAGGTTAAATGGTTTCTTTAAACATTGGACCCTTAAGTGGGCTACTTACTGAGTATGTTTATACTCATGTTTGCTACCTTGTTTGTTTTGCAGATTGTGTACATTCTCGGGGTGGATGACGCAGGCGACGACTTGACGAGACTATGGAGACTCCACCAAAACTTTTTTTTCCCTGTTTAAACTTTTAGTTTTGTTTCCTTGTTCCTTGATGTATGTTTGGTCTGTAAATTCCAAATATTCTTTAGTTATCGTGTATTTGGTTAGGGTTTCTTAAAATCCTGTGTTTGATGTGAGCTCAGCATATTTGTCGTAGTTTGTTGGATGCTGAGCGTTTTATCTGAGTTATAGAAGTGTTTTTCATTCTTATCAGGTTGTTGTAAAATTTTGGTTTCTCCTAGTTACACCGTCATGCTGCCGAAATTTCGGGCATGAGCGAGGTAACTAGGTCATGCTTCCGCTTTAGCGTGTCGTAATAGGTTCGGGTCTTTACATTAAGCCTGGTATACTAACTCTAGTTAAGTGAGTGGTATAAAGCTTTGAGAGAGTGTTTCTTTGTAATTGGGGTCGGAGAGAGAATTCTGTGTGATTGTAATAATTTTTCACATAGTAGAGTATTTCTTTCTGTCCGTGGTTTTTTCTCTGGTTTTGGAGTTTTCCACGTTAATTCTTGTGTTTCTTATTTTGTTGCTTTCTTTTAATTTCTCAGTTATTTTTCTGCTTATTCCTGCGGTAGTAGTGGGAGATTTTTTCCCAACAAAGAGTAGCCCATGTATCTTATAAATTGTGAGGTCTCTCTATATTTTTTCAATGTAGGATCCTCAACACTAGGTACTTCTGTTCTTCTTCTATTTTTTTTTTGTTTTTTAATGCTATTTTTCATTTCCTCTTTTTTCTTTCTCTTTCTCAACTCCTCTTCCATCTTTTTCCTCCCTTCTTCTATTTTTCTTTTGCCTTCTTTTTCCTTTCTCTCACTTTAATTATTTTTTCTGTCATTTTAAGTTTTTTCTTTCATCTTCTTTTCTCTTTTTTCTCTTATTATTTTTCTTTTCTCCTCATTCTTTTTCTTTCTTTCTAACACTCTTCTTTATATATATATATATATATATATATATCTTCTCTCTCTTTTTTTAATTTCAATTTGTTACTTCTTTTCCTCCTTTCTTTCTTTTTTTTTTCCTGTACATCCTTTTTTTTTCGTGGTTTTCTTTTGATCCATTTTTTGTCTTTTTTCTTTCCTTTTTTTTTTTCTAGTTTTTTCTTCTTTTTCAGTCAATTTTTTCAATTATTTATCTTTTGTCTTTTTATTCATTATATTTTTGCTTTTGTATTTTGTTTTCTTATTTCATTCTCTTTTTTTTTTTTGTCGTTATGTTTTGTTTTTGTTGTGTCTTTTTTTTTTCTTTTTGCAAAGGTAAATAAAATTAAAAGCAGAAAAGAAGGATCTCACAACCTGAGATCAAAGCACCAAAAAAAACACAAATAGAAACCAAACAGGACACACACACCGAGCCTGCAATCTAGAACAAAGCAATAACTGCAAAGGCACCCAAAAAGGGAAAAATAAGCTAACAACCAGAGCAGAAAAAGCTAAACAAAAAGCAAACAAAACCACAAAGATAACGAAATGTCTGTTTAATAATGTTTTCATTTCCCGTTTCTCATTTCATGTTTCCTATTTCCTGTTCCTTGTTTCTTATCTTACTATCTTAAAAAGGGGCTAAGGAGGAGAATCATTTTTGGACAATTTTGTCCAAATGATAATTCCATAATTCCAAATATGCCCCTTCATTAATCATACTATCTTAAAAAGTAGCTTATTTGGATAATCATTTTTGGACTATTATGTCCAAATGCTAATTTCATAATTTCAAATATGTCCCTTAATTCATTTTTAGACTATTATTTATTATCCTTATTTAGTTTATAAATTTACAAATTGTGCCATTAACAAATCGGAAATGTGGAAGGAACTTTTTTTTTTTACAATATTATCCTTGATTTTTAAAATATTACCTTAATCATCATTATTCAATTATTTTTAAATTAAAAAAATTGGCTTGTTGTAGCCATCTCTCCACCACCCACACACACGTAGATCGCTACATTATTTATTTCATTAATTTTTTTTCTTTTTTATTGATCTTCATTTAATATGTTTTCACTCCCACCCACCACTTCCCTACAATTTCTCCTCCTCTCCCTCCAATCTTCATTTCTTCGTGCTGTTACATCTCGAACCTTTCTCCTTCTCCATCCTTTCCCTCTTCCCTCTCTATTTTTCTACCATGCATTTATCAATATTTATTTGTTTGTTTTTATTATTATTCCAAGTCAACAAACCTCCCATCTTCTTTTAGTTGTTGCAAAATTGAATAAGGGTTTTCATTTCCGTTTTTAATTTTTTTGTCTAATTTGTTTCATTCTCAACCTTCTATATAAATAGCCAAATCCTTTTTCCATTTCTTCATAGTTTTATAAGACAATTCATTCACCCCACATGTTTTATTACAAGCACATATCTTCTTTGATTTTGAAATTGATGACAGAAGTATTAGCAACAGTAGCAGCAATGATGACAATGAGATTCAAGTTGGTAACTACAAAAAGTGGTGGTGTAACATTTGAAAGATGGTACGTTCGAGAAGTAGAGGAAACACCCATTTCTCTTGAGTGCGTTTGAGAGCGATCCTCAAAATTATTTTGCTAACCTCCTACAGCTTAAAAGAATAAGAAGTTAGGTACGGTTTAAAAGCTCATACAATTATGTAAAAGTCTATTATGATAAATTAAATTGTTCATTTGGTTCTTTCTATTCTTCTAATTTTTTTTTTTGTATTTATCGTTAATTTTTATCAATTATATAACATAATTAAAATTTTTTTTTTGAATTTTGATATGCATAGTTTTCTAAATATATGTTCATGTAGACTAATCATGAAATAAATCACTAAAACACATATTTATGTTAATTTTTTTTGTTAAATAATTTACAAATAGAACAACATACTTTTTTTAGTTCTGAGTTTACAGGCTAAAATAAAAAATATGAAAAATACATGAATTAGTATACAATAAATATAAAAAATTTTGAGACTAAAATAAGATTTAAACTATTGCACATTTTTTTTAAAACTGAGGAAAATATCAACATGCTTGAAAATTTGATTCTACTAGTACTTTTAAGAAAAAAAGGCATTAGGATCAATAAATTGCCCTTATTTCAAATACTCTCTCCCACCCTTACAAATTCTTCATTTGAGTTTTATTTTTCTCTCCCTCCCTCCCCACTTTTTCAAATTTGCGCTCTTTCTCTCTCAAAAAAAAGGAAAAAAAAACTACTATGTCTCTCTCTCACCATCGCATCTCTCTCATTAACTCTAGAGAAAACATTATTTAATAATAAGAAAATTTAGAATGTGAACCATTAGAACCGAAAGAGTAAGAATATGAAAAATTCTAAAATTAAGTCCAAAAATTTTATTTATTTATTTTTCAAGATTTCAAAATTAACTTTTAAAATGTATCATAAAATTATTGTCAAATTAAGTTTTAAAATCTTAAATTTGATATTTTAAAATTCTAAATTAAAAAATAAACATATGTTAAAACATATTACACATGCAACGCACGTAAAAGTTTTCTAGTTTTCATATATGTATTTAGTAGCAGATTTAAAAATTAGATTCCAATTTAAACATTTATTCAAAATGTATTCTATAATATATTT
Organism: Trichosanthes truncata; assembly: GCA_033996785.1. Classification (NCBI taxonomy): domain Eukaryota; kingdom Viridiplantae; phylum Streptophyta; class Magnoliopsida; order Cucurbitales; family Cucurbitaceae; genus Trichosanthes; species Trichosanthes truncata. The sequence continues at coordinate 34,417,685 of JAWPNB010000004.1, read as the reverse complement.
ATAAACCATATTATTTTACAATACCATATCATTTATAATAATTTTTATATATTATACATATTTTAATTTAACAAAAATAAATTGAGTTTATAACATAAAATACTATGTTTATTAAAGTTTTGGTCTTTTCTAATACAATTCTACATTTTAAATTTTCAAATTCAAAATCTGGATACAATGAAAAATATAAAAATGTTGTTTTTAGAATTTCCACTATTTTGATCACATAATCCGAAAATAGTTTTCAAAAACACGTCTGCCAAATGCATATTCATTGAACTCAGTGAATCTAAAAACATAAAAACAAAATCCAAATTACCTACCAAACATACCCTAAATTTTCAAAAATGTTTTAAAATATCCTTATTGTTAGTTTTGGACAGAAACCATTAGTACTTTGTTTCAAAAATACCCCTAAACTTTCAAAAGTTTCATTAATACCTTTAAACTTTCAAAAAAAAAAATTAAAAATACTCTTACCTAATATATAGACATAAATCATTAGTACCTCGTCTTTAAAATGCCCTTAAACTTTCAAAAGTTGCATTAATACCCTTAACCTTTAAAAAAAATAAAAAAACGCCCTTACCATTAGTATATGGACGAAAAATGTTTATCTACACACTATTACCTCCCTCTTTATGGCCTAACTCTTCTCTATTTTTCCTCTCTTTTTTTCCCTTTCTTTTTCAATACCTTCTTTACTCTCTTCTTCCATTTTCCAATCTCTAAAACTACCTCCTTCAATCAAAGTATATAGGCTATAGCAAGAAGAAACAAGAATAATGGAATCACCAAGGAACCTTCAGACTTAAATACTTTAACAAGGTTGTTTGTTAAGAGTTTGAGTTAATAAGTTTGGGTTTAATACACATGTTGAGAATTTAGGTCATAATTTTGAGGACATCCAGTGGGAGGGAAAAGAAAGAAAACATATGCATTACCAAATTTGTAGCAGATGAATATTTTATTAATCTTTTTTATAGTTCAAATTAGTCTATTTGTTGTAGTCAGTTAAGAAGGTTCCCCATTGTTGTTGCAAAAATTTGGACAGGAGAAATCTCACATAACCTCCATGTGAAAACGACGGTAAATTTGTATTCTTTGGGCAATAACACAGCCTGCAAGACAAGAAAAACCTGGACACCGGTGTGGTGCCTTCGATGCTTAAGTCGCTTAAAGAGAATTTAGGAGTTCTATGAGAGTTTTGGAGGCTGAAATGAACTTACTTTGCTCTCCCCTCAAGAGATAGCTTAAATAATTTCCTTCCTAGGGTTTTCGTGGATTTCCATCTTCGAATAGGAAATGAAATGACTGAACGGGGCTGGATCGGGGGTCTTTGGGCCACAAGGGAACAAGGCAAGGGACCAAGGCAAGGCCCAAAAGTGGGCCTTGCCATGTGGGGCCGAGGCCGACCACGAGCTTGGGCTTCAACTCAAGCTCGTTTTTTTAAAAACTAAAAACATAAACATGTTCGAGAACTATTTATGTCTTTGTTTTCTTTTTAGTTGAAATAAAATTTAGCACATATAATATAATAAAATATATAATATGCATTAAAACAAATATAAAATCATTATAAAGAGTTTGTAGTATGTATTCAACCCCAACGCAAAATTAAAAAATAATAATAAATTTTATCCTTCAAATGTTGTTCAAATTTGGTCTGTAATGTCATCTTTCACTCTAACTAATTCACCTTAAATGATGTCGGCTTACATGAGTTAGTTCAATTAGACTAATTTTAAATTGTTTGACAAACTTTGTAAATTTTCAACGATCATTAATTCATGTTGCACAACATGCGATTGATATATATTTTTGTGTGTTGGTAATGAGACATTTATTTAAGGTTAGAAAATTGAGCATATCCACATTTCTTTAATTCAATAATAAACTTTATTTTTATTTTTTCATTAAAAATGTACGTGTTTTACATTAGCAAATGATACACACAAGTACAATCACAAAAAGAGAAATTAGAAGAAATATATTTATTAATTTATTTATTTAATAAAAAGGAATTAAAATCCTACCAAAATTGAGGAAAAATAATAGAGATTTAAATAGAAAATAATAACTTAAGACTCATTAATGAAAAGAAAAAAAAAAGAGAGAAAAGGATTAAAAAAAGGAAAAAGAAAGGACAGAGAAAAGAAAAAAAAAACAAAAAGAGAAAAAAATGAAAAGGATATGGAAATATTGAGCAGATAAAAGAACCAACAAAATAGAGTGCCTAGTCAGAATATAAGCCTCCACCCAAGTCATCTACAGTGAACCAAAACGAGCAATAAGTAACCAATGCAACTTCATAATTGCAACAACATTACATGACTATCACGAATACTCAGCCTGTTGGGTATAGAGTATGCCCTAGGATACATGTCTCGTCAACTTTAGTACAAGTGGGAGATTGTTGGCATTTATGCCTTAAAGCCTCGTAATTAATGATTTATTTAATAATTAATAATAAATTTAATTATTTTATTTGCAATATAATATTATCCATTATATGAAAAATCCAAGGTTATTAGTGTGATCTTGAATAGTATGTGGTTGACATACAAGAAGATCATGTTCAAGAAATAACCTAAAGGGTCATAGTATATGGATAAAGTTGGGTGCCTTATCTTGATAATACTATTGATACAGCCTACTTTGTAATAGTTACAAATGATTTGATCCAAATCGTTCATGTGAAGACATGTGAGTGGGGTATCTTATACAATGAGTTTATATAAGACTGGACCACAAAATATTTAATCTCTCTTTATAAATCAGTTAATTGAGAAGATTAATATTTCATCAGGATGATCATATGTAACTTGATCTTAATTCTGACTGAGTTATGAACTCCTGCCTGTAAGTGCTTGTCCTTTAATTTGCATGGGTGAGAGTAGCTTTTGTAGTCGATTCAATAAGCCTACCATTTTGTAATTCACTCATTCCCATATAGGGTAAGTAGATAAGTAGTTCCCTTAAGTGCTGATTTCGGGACTTGAATAATGGGACCCACCCTCTCACTAGCCCGAGAGGGACTTCGTTTGTGGTTAGATCATAAACAAATTAGAGGATCAGTGGTACTTAAGGTGCAAGATGTAATTACAGGGGTAAAATGGACTTTTGACCCTGCTGTAATTACAAACAACTTATGAAGGATCGACTTGCATATAGTGATTATATTCATGGACACAACTTGTCTTACAGTGCATAAGAGTGCAACTCTAGGTCTATAGTGGAGTGACCTTAGAGTTAATGAATGAAAATTAATTAATTAAAGAGTTTAATTAATTAATTTTGTATCATTGGATCTTATAATCTGTAGGTTCATAAGGCCCCCATGCTAGCCCATAGTAACACTAAAAGATCTCCATATTTACTCCAAGTCATAGCCTCAGACTTTGTAGAGGAGATAAAAACCCGATAGAAATATCTCCATATTTACTCCAAGTAAGTTTGCTTAATATTGTTTTTTTAGTTTCATTTTAAATAAAATCAAAGACGATCCAATGCTTTCGTTGCGGAGTGAAACGTCCATTCCTTCATAGCCCTCCTCATAGCGAGGCAAACAGACCTCAGACTAGGCCACCTTAGCTCCGTTCAGGCAGTAGGGATCACCACACCAAAGATAAGCTCAAAAGATACAATCCACCTTATGAAAAACTTACTTGGGCAGGATGAAAACACTTGCCATAATAAACTTGGAAAATTTGTAAAATTGACTCCACAAGCTTCAAACGACCTACATAAGATAGGGCTTGAGCCGACCAACTACTAATACGAGATGTGATACATTCCAACAAAGGCTTACAATCTCTATAAGCTAACCTGCCAGAAATGAAAGGCAGCCCCAAATACCGCACCGGAAAGGTAGATAGAGAAAAACCCAAGAACTCAACAAGACCATCTGCCTCATAAACACATAGCCTCGCACAGAATAAGAGCTCTTGGATGAGTTAGCAACAACCCCAGAAAGCACCTGAAAAGTGTGCAAGGTCTGTTGAATAAACAATAAAGATCACTTATCACCTACGTACACTAAAGATCATTGAATCATCAACAAAACATAGATGAGTAAGACGAACACACTCACACTTAAAGTGGAAAGAAAACTCTATTGGTAGAGAATTCAATAGTCATGAGCAAACCTCCATGACCATCATAAAAAAAATAAGGAGACAATGGATCATCCCCTATCTTAAACCCTTCATACCAAGAAAACACCCCTTAAGAGACCCATTAATGGAAACAGAGAACACATGGGAGGTAATACACGTGCAGATCCAATTCACAAACTGGCAAGGAGTACCAATGGCCAAAAGCAACCAAAAAATGAAGTCCTAGTGAACCAAGTCGTATGCCTTCTGTAAATCAACCTTTAGCACACAACATGTTGGAATTTATGCCCTAAAGCATTGCAATTAATATTTTATTATTTGATTATTATTTTATTCTTTTTATTTGCAATATAAATTATCCATTACATGCAAAATCCTAGATTATTGGTGTAATCTTAAACAGTATGTGGTTGAAATAAGAGATGATCATGTTCAAGAAATAGCCTAAAGGGTCTATAGTATAGAGATAAGGTTAGGTGCCTTATCTTGGTAACATTATTGATACAACTCACTTTGTAACACAATTACAAATTATTTCATCCAAATCGTTCATGTGGAGACCTGTGAGTGGGGGTATCATATACAATTAGTTTGTATAGGACTGGACCACGAAATATTTAATCCCTCTTTATAAATCCATTAATTGAGAAGATTAATATTTCAACAGGATGATCATATGCGACTTAATCTTAATCATGAGTGAGTTATGAATTCCCGCTTGTGAGGGCGTATCCTTTGATTTGTAATGGTAGCCTATTCAATAGGCCTACTATTTTGGAGATTTGACCAAATAGGGAGCTTGGAACATAAGTTTCACAAGATGGAATTCACTCATTCCCATATAGAGAAAGTAGATGAGTAGTTCCCTTAAATGCTGACTTCGGGACTTGAACAATGGGGCCCCACTCTCTGACTTTCCTGAGAGGGATTTAGTTTATGGTTGGATCATAAAAAAATTGTTCATTAGAGGCTTAGTGGTACTTAAGGTGCAAGATATAATTACATGGGTAAAACGGACATTTGACCCAGTTGTAATTACGAACAACTCGTGAAGGATCGACTTGCATATAATAATTATATCCATGGACACAACTTATCCTACAGCGCATAAGAGTGCAACTCTAGGTCTATAATGGAGTGACCTATAGTTAATGAATGAAAATTAAAGTTAATTAATTAAAGAGTTTAATTAATTAATTTTGTATCATTGGAGCTTATAATCTGTAGGTCCATAAGGTCCCCTTGCTAACTCATAGTAACGCTAAAATATCAATTTAATTGAAAGAAAAATTTGAAATGTTCAAATTAATATCTAATTTGAAGTGTTCAAATTAATATTTAATATATTAGATATATTAAATATAAAAGAGGAAAATATATTTATTTTATTTGATACATTAAATATTAAAATAATTAATATATATTAGACACATTAAAGAAAATATATTTATAAAATATGAATAAGATTCAAATAAATAAATATCGTAGGAGATTTGAATGAGATTCAAATAAGTATAAGATATATTTTAATATATTAGATATTAAAATATAATATTTTAATTATGGCAAAGATTTTTCCTTGGTCTCTATAAATAGGACATTTGGGTTGAGCCATTAGATAGAACACACATCCCCTCAATAGAGAATTAGAGAATTCTCTCTAGACCTCTTCCTCTCTAATCTCTTGTGGATTTTCTTTCAAGAGGCTCCCACAAGCTTTGGTCTTGTGTTCGAGTTATAGCCAGGAAGACTTTGTAGAAGAAATAAAGATCCACAAAAAATATCTTCATATTTACTCCAAGTAAGTTTGTTTAATCTTATTTTTTTAACTTAATTTTAAATAAAATAAAAAACGATCCATTGCTTCTGCTGCGAAGTGAAACGTTCATTCCTTCAATTGGTATCAGAGCGGTCTTTGAATTTTATTTAGAATTAAGGTTTTGTATGGTGGGTATTTTAATTTCATATATGTGATATATGTGATTTACAAATTGATTATTTAGGCTATTTGGTATTAGCTTTATTGCTTTGATTAGATCAATTGTAAAAAAAAAGGTTAGGATTTATTGTAATTGTTGAAAATACCTTTCAATTCAAATGTGTTTCTTGAAGCCAGCTGCTGCAATTGAAAATTTATGATTTCTAAATCCTAAATATGGAATGGTTCAAACAAGGAAAGATATTGAAGACCAAGATATGTCTTGGATTTAAATTATTGTAATTTAAATTGTTTTCAATTTCTTAAGATATGCCAAATATGCCGGTCAATTTTGCTAGTTTTAATTTCATTATGCATGTGATGTATGTTTTAATTTATTTGATTATTGTATAAAATATGTCAATAATTATTTTTGGGTAAAATATATTTTTTGGTGTCTGGGATTTGTACTAAGTTTCTACTTAGTTCATAGCATTTTTAAAACCAACACTTTTGGTCATTAAAATTTGAATTTATAGTTTTTTTTTTTTTTTTTGTCTTTCAAGTTTCAAAAATGACATAATGTTTGAGCACTGAAATTTGAAATTGATTTATAATTGATTCATGAATGTTGAAATTAATAGTAGAGTTGATCGTTAGTTGAGCCAGTAAAATGACGATGTAGTAAAATGATGATGTGGTAGTTAGCATGGTGAAATTTCAATTACAGTTAAGTTGGACAAAATACGATTGTGAAATTTCAACTATAAGTTTGGACAATAGCACATGCTGATTTGAATGATGAATTCAGACAAAATTATTCATCTAACTGTGACGGTAGCAATCATTCATGATACAACCACACAACTTTTTTTTAAAAAAAAAAATCGAAGTGCTTTTTTTGCATATGCGAGGACAATTTTTCTTTGGCCGACTTTGAAAAATGTTTGACTATTTACCATTATATATCTATCTTAAAGTTACCACATTTTAATTCTAACCTCAAATTTTTTAACTTAAAAAAAGAAACAAATTTTTTGTTAGTTCCACACTCGTTGATTTTATTAAAATCCTTGTTGTTTTTTAAAAATACAAATAAAAAAAAAAGAAAAAATTCATGTTTAGATATTATTTTTCAAACTTTAACAAATTTGATTAGATATTGTTTAATACAAGTCAATAGAGGGTTAAGATACATTATTTTTCTTGAGGTCGAAAGTTCAAATCACAATTGCTATATTTGTTGTATTTAAAAAATTTGGCCTATGTTTTTTCTTTTTTAGTACAATAATTACAAAGTAGAATATCAAATCATCGATCTTTAAAATGATAACAGATGTTTAATATAATTGTACGGAAGTCAGACAAATGAATAGTACATTTTCAATTACCGCACAGCCAACACCACTTGACAATGATTCAAGAAAAAAAAAACAAAACAAAAAATAAAAATGGTCACCATAAATAATGTTGTTTTCAAGGTACTCTCCTCCCTTATCTTTATCCAAACGGGAGTTTCAACTTTCAACCTTCTATTTTAGTTCTCAACTTTACATAATTCTTTTCTTTTCTTTTTTTTTTTTAACTACAAATTTAGTCTTCTCACTTTCGGATTTGTTTCAAATAATTTTTTCAATTTTAAAAAGTATATATTAGATTTTTAAGCCATGTTTGATAACCATTTGATTGTTAAAAATTAAGCCTATAAATATACTACTTCCACTTATAGATTTCCTTGATTTGTTATCTACTTTTTGCATATGTTTTTAAAAACCAAGTCAAGTTTTGAAAATTAAAAAAAATAGTTTCCAAAAATTTATTTTTGTTTTTAGAATTTGACTAAGAATTCATGTTATGGGTGAAATTGGACCAAGAGAATAAACTCAAATTGCAAAGAAAATTAAGATAATAAGAGCTCAAAGGAGAAACATGTCCAAGGAAACCCTACAGGCTCATATTAATGTTTTCAATTCCAATTCCTAGATAGAAGAGGAAAATTCATTTGAATCCTTATTCGAAAAGGAATATGAAAAGTCTAGGTCAAAGACCCTATAAATACGTAATTATGACTCAAAGAAAGGGAGTTCAACTTCAACCCTTATTCTCTAAACTATACCTTACCACACTTTTCTTCATATCTGACTTAAGCATCGAAACTAATATGGCAAGTGCCACACTATTGCCCAGCTTCTTTTTCTCTTTTGAAGATCATCTCTTTCTCCCAAATTACAAATTCACCATCGTTGTCATGTGGATGATTAGGTGAGATTTTTCCTGTCCAAAATTTGGCAACAACAGTTGGCGCCGTTTGTGGGGAACAAGAGTATTATACCTTGCATACCTAAATTGAGAAAATCAAAAGCTATGAATACATGGGGGCTTCACTTAGAATGGATGAAAAATCTCTATCAATCCACCAATGAGAAGTAGAGAAAAGACAAAAAAGAGAAACCCAAAAGAGGATTCTCTTTCTTTCTCACTCTTTTTTTTTCACGTGATGGACTAACCGCACAAGCAGCTGCATCCCCCCATTTCTTCCCAGCTCCGACCAATCCTTCCTCTCTAGCGAGCACAAAACAAGCAATGACAAGACTTGCCGTCGGCAGTGGCGCCACTTCAAACAGACTCATCTTCAATGACTGGCGATGCCTATACAACAGCTTTGGCTGGCGACATCATCTCCCATATTCTTCAGCGACGTTCCTATCTCCGGTGTGTAACCTGACAACGATTATCCAGTGGTTGAGCGTTTTCTTCTCCAGCCACATTGTTCTTCTCCACACCGGCGATTGCAGCTGATCTCTTCATAGCAGTGAATGAGAGACGTCAACATCGTCTTCAACACACGAACAATGACGTCTATTTTTACGTTTTCTTGCTGTCGGCAGTGAGCCACACGAGCAACGCCCACGATGAAGTCCCATTCATAAGATTCAACAAACCACGGGCACGAAATAAGGAAGAGAAGACCAAAAGTTTGTTGGAAGAGAAGATTGTTGACGACAGAACAAGGAAGAGAAGTGAATCACAGAAGCAAGTATGAAAACTTAAATTATAAATAGATTCAATTTCTCAATTGTCTTCAAAGCAGAACCAATTGAAGACTTCAAGATCAAGAATGGCCAAGGATGTAAGTGCCCATTATCGATCCACTTTAAAATCCAAACCTACATGATAGGAAGAAGTATTTTATGGTCTTTTCCCACTCAACAAGGACTATTCTTGGACAGATGCATTGCTTGCACTATTGTGGAATTTCCTCAGTCTGTTGCATACAAGAGCCACAAAGCTGATTTTAAATTTCGTTGAAGATGTAAAAGTTGCAAGGAGATTCATAATGGAAAAGTTGGTCGTTGGCATGTTGAATATCATAGACAAATTCTTCCTTGAGCATTTCAATAATTTCTATAATTTGAGAATTTTGACATGTCTGTACCAAGAATGCAAAAAATTTTGAAGCCTCTACCTGGAGATCACCAAAAAATTTCCATTGAGGAAGAGAATGAAGAAATTAAAAGAATATTGAACATAAAGTTTGAAAGCAAGTACAATATTTACATTATCGCATATATGGATTCACTAGGGGAAGATCATTGCTCCTCAACTCTACCTTGATGAAGTTGAGACCATGACAAGTATAATGCAAGATTCTAACACTCGAGAGAACGATAATTCATCTAGGACTCCTGATCACAATCAATCTGAGACAAATACAGTTGGAACGAATTTTGAGGCATCAACTTTAAAGATTTCTACAAAATTGCAAAATACCAGATAAATTTTATTTTAATGTCACATTTAAATTCAATAGTCAATTTGCCTAAATCTCATGTTATTAATTATTAATAACTAAATGATGCATGACTGTTATTTTGTTGTGATCTTTTGTCTATTTTTTAAAATAACATCTTCATGTGCTCTTCTTTACAGATGTTTTCTACACATGTTTTTAATTATTTGAATGTCATTAGCATGATAACATAAAAATGAAAGCCTCTTTACTCTAATGGAGAATTAAACATCATGAGTAACTAAATGTATGAAGTACCTATAGAGAAATTTAATATAGATGTCTTGAAATTGCTTGTATGACATAACAAGTTATTCAAAAAGCAGACCACTTCATAAAATTCCATATTTCCTCACATAAGAGATTGCATATATTTCATTCAGCTAAATCAATATTTCATATGTATTGAATTGCCTAACTCTCAAACTAGAGGATGACTTCACATGATATGATCAGAAATATCATATTCATGAAAATTATATTTTGAATGCATAATAAATGATTAAGCATTCCAAATTCCACCTATCAAAAAATGTGCATGCACAAAGAAAAAGTAAGACATGAGATATGCCTCCCTATCAAACAAAAAAAAGAAAAATGGGATGTGTTTCCCTATCAAACAAAAAGAAAAAGACAAAATAAACAAAAAATAAATAAAATGAGAGCTCACCAAATCAACAAGACCGAGGCCAAACCAAGAGCTAAAGTTACCAAAAACCCCTTACTTCAACCAAGAAGATGATTAAAGCATGAAAATTGGGGGTTGGTTGAGGCCACCATGACCAAGCCAAGCTGAGCCCGAGCTCACACACTATCTTTAGTTTCAATCAAAGAAATGATTCAATTAAGTCAAAGTTACAACGACGTAGGCCAAAGTGAATGGAAGCCCTTGGTGTAAAACCACGAAAATCAACAAAGAATGAAAAATTCAAGCAAAATTCAACAAAAATTCAGATTATAGATCAAGATTAAAACTAAAAATGTGGACTCCACTCTAGATGTGGTAAATCAGAGCTAAAATCTGGAGCACACTTTAGATATGGCCGATTAAGTCGTGCAAACAAAGCACGAAACATGCAAAAATCTAAAGCACTTAGGTGCAAAGGAAGAAGCACGGAAGGTTGATTGAACTCCAAAAAAATTTGATTGACTTATCTTAGCAACTCAAAAAATTGAGAAAAACCTCACGATGGGTCCTTATTGAGCACAATAAAGCAACCTTCATAAAGCTGAGCAAAGTCTGATGAATGCAAAACTCTGCTTGGGTGTGGAGGACACAAGCCCAAAAGATTGATTGGGTCCCCAAAAGAAACTTGGTTAGTTGATCCTGGCGACCCAGAAATCCAAAATGGATCTCATGATGAGTTCTTGAAAATATTATATGTGCAAAATTTGGTTATGTAAAACCCAACATGGACAGAAGGTTTCGAAGACTAAGGTTTAGAAAGCGAAAGAAGATACAGGACAAACCCTGTAAATATGAAAAACTACATTCATCATAGACAAATTCAACACAAGAGTTATACTCCCAAATTGGGCTCCAAATGTCTAGCCTATGAAAAGTTGAACTACAAATCCCAACTTGGGAGTGGGGGCTTAATGTTATGGGTGAAATTGAACCAAGAGAATAAACTCGAATTACAAAGAAAATTAAGATGATAAGAGCCCAAAGAAGAAACAAGCCCAAGGGAACCCTGCAGGTCCAGATTAATCTTTTCAATTCCAATACCTAGATAAAAAGAGGAAAATAATTTGAATCCTTATTGGAAAAGGAATATGGAAAATCTAGGTCAAAGACTCTATAAACACGTAATTATGACTCAAAGAAAATGAGTTCAACTTCAACCCTTATTCTCTAAAGTATACCTTGCCGGCCACACTTTTCTTCCTCTCTGACTTAAGCATGGAAGCTGGTATGACAAGTGCCACATCGGTACCCAACTTCTTCTTCTCTTTTGCAAGTCACCTCTTTTCTCCAAATTACAAATTCACCGTCGTTGTCACGTGGAGGTTATGTGAGATTTTTCCTGTCCAAAATTTAGCAACAATAATTCAAATGTTTTCTTAAGAAAGATGAAATTCATTGTAGATCAGAAATGATGGAAAAACATGCACAAGTTTCAAAAACTAAATGATTATCAAACAAGGCTTAAAAACTTTTAATTTTATATCTAATAGATCTCTGACGTATTTATTATTTTTAATTCATGGACCTATCAAATTTTTGTCTAATAAATTTGTGAATTTTAAAAATGGTCCAAAGGTCCAGCGTAACATATTGTTTTAAAGGTTGTATTCTCTTTCCATTATCTTCATTGATGATGCTTAAAAAAAGCACTTCATAGATAATTTTTAAAAAATGGTAGTTAATCAATATCTAAGTCATCCATTTATGTTAATCAATAACTAACACGTAAAATAAAAACAAACTGACTATTATTATTTAAAGAAAATCAATTATATATCAGATCTGAAAATTTTCAATATTTTGTGACCATATTTTTAAAAAATGTATATTTGACTTTCAGAAAATTTCATATTTTCAAATATTTATATTAAAAAAAAGCTATCCATTAAAATTTCTATTGAAAAATATATAATTGGATCTTTTATTTTTATTTTTCCTCGTCTCTTTATTTTATTTCAATTATTAGAGTTTCAACATTATATTCTAGTTTTTTTTAAGACCATTCTCTTTTATTTCTCAACTTTACGTAATCTTTTTTTCTTTTTTGTAAAATTACAAGTTTAGTTTTTTTTTTTTAGTGAAGTTTAGTCTTCTAACTTACAAATTTATTACTAATAAATTCCTTAATTTTAAAAAGTATCTATTAGATTCTCTAAACTTTCAATTTTTTTATCTAACAGACCCCTTAAACCTAACCTATTCATTTTATTTTAATTCATGGAGCTATCAAATATGTGTCCAATAACCTCTAATGTTCTAAGTTAATACAAAGAATCATTCCTTAAAACAATTAAAGGAAAGATATCCTAATAAATCTAAAATATTTGAATAAATTAAAATATTTCCTATCATCACAAAATAATATAATATGATTTTCCAAAAGAACCAAAAATAATAAGGCAAGTATCAATGAACTCAAAAAAACAAAAAACAAAAAACAAAAAAGCAACAACAACAAAACTAAACTAAAAAGGCAAGTATCAAATAGAGCTCAATGCCATATACGGTATGTCCTCGGATGGCAAGGCAGCAGGGCAAGCGCCCATGGGTCTGTCCTCGGTATGTAGGCAATGCACGAGCTGCAAGCAGATCATGTTGGTAAATAAGAATGATTTTTAAAATCCAATACCAAAAATGAAATAATTATTGAACAATCCTTAATTTTTGTATTAATTTACATGGTACTTTAAAAAGATGATGAATCCGTTTGAAATACATTCTAATTTAAACATTTTTAAAATTTTTTTTTAATAAAAATATTATTATATCTTACATGTTCTCAAAAGTATTTTAAATAACAAATTTGTTTGATTGCACAATATTCAAAAGTAATTCTATTAATATAAATTTACTTTTATTTTTTTATTTCATATTTTGAGGATTTTTTATTAATCACTTTAAAGTCATTTTTGGATAATCCATCTATTAAGTGTTTATTCAAAAAAAATAAAAATAAATTGATCTAATTTTTTTGAATCACTTTTTATTTATTAAGATTTTTTGAAAAACCACTTTTGATCACATAAAATTATTCAATAAGCTATACTAAATACATTTTAAGTTATTAATTTTTCCAAAAGTGTTCATAGAAAAATCAATTTTGTTAAAAAAAACATTTTTTTCATATAAGTAACCAAACACACTAGAAGTGTTTCTTCACAAAGAAAAGTTCTATATTATCTTAACTCTAAGTCGATAATTTAGAAAAAGTTAAACATTCTCTAACGTGAATTATATATTTTAAAATTTCTTTTTAGAGTTCAATAACATGGAAGTGGCTGAGTTCGAGAATTCGAACTTCTGACATTTTGTGGTAGGAATGCAAATAAAATCTCACACATCTCGATCAAAAGTATATGTCTTAATCAAATTGAACTAGATTCATGTTGGCATTATATATTTTAAATAGATGGTTAATCATCAAATCAATATATATTTTACATTGCTTGTAACAACACACTTAAATAGATTGTGATCTGATCCTTTCGATAAGCACACCTACCACGTCATATTATTATTTATTTTTGTGTTCGATTAAAACATGTTTACCTTTTCCAATCATAAAATAAATAATAAGATTTTGAAATCTTTAATATATAGAATATAAGTTGTATCCTTCGAGGTGTGGTTTCTGCATACCGAGCTAGCAATGCTTCTTCTTTTCTTTTATTATGTTATTTTATTTTTGAGTAATTTATTCATCTTATTAATCTCGACTTCAAGGGAACATCAAATGTTGAATCTTGAGACCTGTCATATCATTGAAAGATTGAAAGATTAAAAAATTGGATTTGGTGGTAATGATATATCAAAATTGCAGACTAGACTAATAAATAGAAAGTAGAATTATAGATTTAGTGTATGAAGTTTGAATATTATGTGTACTTGCGTTCATATAAAATTTCAATTATTGTGTCAAATAGAATTGTAAATTTTAAAAACTGTCAAATAGATTAAGGACCTATTGGATATAAAATTGAAAGTTCGGGTACTCATTAGACATTTTTAAAATTCAATGATCTAGTAGACACAAAATTGAAAATTTATAAACTTCTTTTTTAAAATTCTTTTTTAAAATTCAAAAACCTATTAGATTCAGCTAAATTCATAAACTAAAATTTTTATTTATTATTATTTTTTTATAAATTACTTAACAGAATCCTTACATATATTTGTTCTAGAACATTACAATTTAAACAAAGTAGTGGAGATTTGAAGCTATAATATTATTATCAATATCTAAATTAGTTGAGTTGTGCCCAAATCTTGTATTTTGTTCCTTTGCCTCTGTTTATATAGTAATGTAGAGATTGAAAAATAATGTAATAGTAACTTGGATGTTATATATGGTCAATTCTTATTTATTTCTATGGTAGTTTTTCTTCTTTCCTTTTTTTCTTACCTAATTTCTTTGATAGTTGATAAGACCAATCATGGAAACTCTTTCACAGACAATAATAGATCCACATACTAAATTGCCAAGTACTTGACTATTAGCCAAACAACAAATAATAAAATAATAAAATAATTTTTATAAAATTGGTGAATTTGAATAAATTAAATGACGGATGAATTTTTCATATTTATTTGATTAGATAATATTTATGATTAATAATGTACTTCAAAATCTTAGTGGGGCAAGGAAAAGATTTGGAACTAGCATGAAAACGTATAAGTCAATATTATGAAAATTAATATTGATAGAAGTATTTGATGGATATTCTAGGGTAAGCAAATTTCTTGCTTCTTTGATACTTGATATGGACTGTTCAGAATCGGGCAATGTTTTAAAATTACAATAAAAGAAAAATGCTTAAGTTACAAACTTTGACTTATTTTATAAGAAAGAAATCTAAAAAAGACAACGTTATTCTTGCCACTTTTATGAAATTGATACATTTTTTTTTCTTTTGAAAGTTCAATAATAAGAGGTGGAGATTCAAACATATAACTTTTAGAACAAATATATAATGTCTTAACATCGATGCATTTAAATAACTTTTAAATAGACATTGAATTTCTAGTAATTTATTTTATTAAATAATATTTGGGTTTAGTTATAATTAATTGAACAAGAATATGTCCGGGCAAGAAAAAGATTTGGGAACTAAAATCAATCTTTTATAAAACCAATTCCCATTGGCCTAGTGTTAATACCTCAAGACTCGAGTACTTGACATGGCTTGGGTGGGGGCTTACACAAACCAAGTCACGTATGTGCATGAACAACACATAGGATGAAAAACAAGGCAATGACCAACGACAACCAACAGTTGGCGCCAGTGGCAGATCTAAATATTTATGTCGGGGGGCTTGATATACTTTGATATTAATTTGTTCGATTGAAATTATGACTGGTATTTTTTAGGTTAAAATACCATTTTAGTCTTTGTACTTTAGGCCTCATTCTATTTTAGTCATAAGTTTGTTAGTAGAGCTACTGACATATGTCAACCTTTCTTTAAAATTTTGAAGAAAGGTCTTCAAGTTGAATGGTCTAAAGAATGTGAACAAGCTTTTCAAGAATTGAAGGTTTATCTAAGTTCAGCTCCCCTCTTAGCCAAACCAATTAAGGGAGATGAATTATTACTTTATGTAGCAGCTTCTAACACCGCTGTAAGTTTTACACTAATCAAAGAAGAGAATGGTCACCAAAGACCAGTCTACTACACAAGTAGAGCAATGGTGGGGGCTGAAACTAGATACCCTCAAGTAGAAAAGCTTGCACTTGCCTTAGTTACCTCAGCCAAAAGATTACGTCCTAACTTCCAAGCACACAAGGTCACCGTCCTCACAAACTTCCCTCTCAAGCAAGTGCTGCAAAAGCCAGAAGCTTCAAGACGTCTCATGAAATGAGCAGTAGAGCTTAGTGAATACGATATTCACTACAAACTGAGGGCATCAATCAAAGGACAAGTAGTGACAGATTTCATTGCTGAGCTCACTCCACTACTAGCCGAGGCCGACCACGAAGGGGTCGAGGCTGACCACACAGGGGCCAAGGCTAACCACCTTCGATGCATAATGGAGGTTGAGGCATTTCATCTAGAAGATCCTATTCTGCCTTGAAAACTCTTCGTCGATGAGTCCTCCAACATCAAAGGATGCTGATGTGTGGCTGTTATACACCAAAGCAAGCGCAAGTGCACACTTTAAGTATAGAACCCAAGGGAACGATTAACAAAAAGCTTTTCAGTTAACAACATAAGTACTTCAAGTTGCAATCGAAGGTAACCAAATAAATAAGATGTTTTTGGGGATTTTGTGCAATAAAAATAAATGATACAAGAAAAGATAAGAAAACAGTAATGAGAAGCATGAGGTTTAAATCTGTTTCAACTATGAGGAAATGCGCCCACCATGCGCCCGCAAACTTGCTTAACTAGGTCTGACTATTTCATAGATTCTGCCTCTTGTGCCCACATACTGCCTCTTTCGAGTTCTGTGCGATTCAGATAAAATGCTACTGAAATGTGCCCGCAACCTACCTTAAC
Source organism: Trichosanthes truncata (assembly GCA_033996785.1). Classification (NCBI taxonomy): domain Eukaryota; kingdom Viridiplantae; phylum Streptophyta; class Magnoliopsida; order Cucurbitales; family Cucurbitaceae; genus Trichosanthes; species Trichosanthes truncata. The sequence continues at coordinate 34,400,677 of JAWPNB010000004.1, read as the reverse complement.
TGACACTGAACACCATGAATCAAGTTCAACACTTATTCATCCATTTTCTAAGTGCTTTTAGGAGACTAAGCAATTAAACACATATGTCTATGGCTAATTTTAACTTAGATAAATAAGGAACACAACTTAATGATTCTAAAGGTTTTTGTCCTATGTCTAGGTACAAAAAGCGAAGTTCTATGTCTAGAATCTTCTCTTAGATTGCTTTTATGACAACGCGTGCTCAATCCAACACTTTCAGCATTGAATCTCACACAAACTATGCTAAGTCAAGTGATCAGTTTAAGCTAACAATGAAACTTAAACTCAATAAAAGCAAATGATGCTAAATGTTAAGCAAAGTTACTAAAATCACATGGTGGGGCTTATCTCCTTTTTAGGGTATCCACTTCATTGAATCCCCTCTAAGGAGTTTAGCTACTCGTTGAAAAGAAAACTAAAGTGCAGAAAATAAAAAGAAAACTTAATTGAGAAAAGATAAACTTCATTGAAATAAAAGTGCAGAATTGAAACAATAATAACTTGAAACAAAACTTGAATTACATCTTAAAGAATTGAAATTTAATAGATAAAACAGAAACTTACAACTTGATGGAAGAATAAAATAGCAACAAAACTTTAAAGAAAAACAGAACGTACAAAACTTAAATGAAAACGATAAAGAACCCGAAGTTTGTTCCTTCTTTCTGACTTTGTTCAACCTCTTTCGAGGAGAACAAGTGCTTACACTCCCTTCTTTAGAAGTTCGTGTCCAAATGAAGCATGAATAGAACTTGGGGGAGACTCGATATGGCGGCTGAAAAAAAAAAAAGAAAATTGCAGAATTTGGAGAAGAAGATAGAAATTCGAGCTCCCTTGAAATTGAAGCTTGAGTCGCATTTTATAGACCTCAAGGCGTAGGGTTTGCTGTCGAGATTAGTGTGGAGAGGCTTGACTGATCATATCCTTTGATCCTCAGAGATTTGATTGAGAATATTTGATTTTATCGAATTTTATTTGCAAATCACGCGAATCTGGGAGAATCTGTCGAAAAGGTCCAGATGTGGCCGCATAGTTGAGCGCAATTATGCTGTTGTCGAAATGGCCTAAATGCGGCTGCATAGTTGGGCGCATTTTAAGTTCTTCCTGCAACACTTACAATTTGTCTTTTGCTCTCAATTGCTGGCGCATCCTGGTCGCATATCTCTTGCATCATCTTTCTTTTGCCTCAGTTGCTCCCAGAATGTGGGCGCATTTTGGTCTTTTTTCAGCCTCTTGATAGCATGCATAAGTGTGCTATTTTTAGGCTTAGTTTTTGGCTAGTTTTGCTATGATTTCGTATGCTTTCATGTATTTGTATGTTTATTTCTCAAAAATCAAGCATTTGGAGCAAAACTGGAGAACTGTGAGATAATTGGACAAATTTGAGCAACTTAAGGCTACATTTGAAGATCCAAGTGTTGAAGAAGAAGGACAAGGCAATTGGACCTAAGAGATAGCGTTGCAATGCCAAAGAAGAAGCCTTTCAACCTTGAAGACCTGAGGGCACAGTGTTGCAACGCTAGGCAAAGAAGATTTTTTCCTTTTTAAAAAAAATGCTATGGACAACGTTGCAATGTTGCCCCTAGCATTGCAACGCTGTCTCGACTCTATATAAGGGAATGTTATACTTCGAGCAAACGGAGCAGTTTGAGAGACCAAAAACCCTAAACTCGATTCAAGCACTGTCTAAGGACCTAGATGAGACATTTGGAGAGCCGAGGAGGAGACTCAAAGCTCGAGATCGTGGACATCACGTTGGAGACGAGTGTTGGCACGCGACCTAAGTTTCTTCTCTATTTCTTTTACTTTTCTCTTGAATTTAGGAGTTTCTGTGGGCTGTACTTATGTTGTAACTATGTGTTTAGACCCTTGCTTGGTTGCAGTTGTTGAACATTTGGTTGATTTCTAGTTTAATTTATATATTGACGTCTTTTATGCATATCTTTATATTGTCTTAACCTTTGGCCATGATTTTGCATGTTTAACTAAATTTAGCTTGAGAGAGTAAGTTTAGTTGTAGAACACTTACTTAATGTTTTAATGCAGAATTTTTATGGAATGCAACAGCAATGCAATTGCAGGGCAATTGCATTTTCTGGCAGATCTGGAAAACAATGCAACAGAAATGCAATTGCATTTCTGCAAAAATCTGGAAGTTGCGAAAATGACGAAAATCACGCAATTTATGGGAATTTTGCACGATTTTGGAAGATTCTCATCTCAATTTGATTTCTAGAAGTCAGCCCAAGGATTGAGGATGATTATATATGAAAACCCTGGCTCTCAATGCCTATAAAAATGAGGAAAACGAAGCAAAACATGGCTGGATTTTCTTCTCACGCCCATTTCTGCAATTTTCATTTTATTTGCTGTTTTGTATTAAGTTTTTCTACATCTCAGTCCAGAATCTCTTTCTCAATCTCATCTCAATGAGAGTTAGGGTGGTTATGAACAAATTTCTTGTTCGATTGAGCCGAGAAGAATGATTTTTTCTTAGCGTAATCGTATTTCTATTTGAATTTTCCAAGTTTTGTATTTCTGCTTCTTTTAGCTACTATTCTGTAATGTTTCCTTTTCAGCATTTTAATAAAAATAGAATTTCTTTTTCTTTTGCATCCAAACATTCATTTCAGGAAGGTAGTTCTATATTTCTTTTACAAGTTTAATTTAGTTCTTTAGTTTATTTTCAATTTTCTTTATTACCAACGAATTCCTTTAATTCAAGCTTACTGTTTATTTATTTATTTATTTCATTATGAAGTGCTAAAATTCCTTTGGGATTCAAGTTGTCATGCCCTAGAGGAAAGTTGTAAAGCTCGATAGCAAAAACAATCTAACTAATTCTTGAATTATTGTTTGCTTTTGGTGAGTTCAATGTTGGGTAAACCCTAGTTGGCCATCTAGTGTTGCTTGCCAAGCTAAACTTAATACCGAAGGGGTTAAGGGAGGCGAATGTCGCAAAAGCAATGGAGGAAAAGGCTTAGACATAAGACCTGAAACATCGACTCTAAACATAAGGCAAGACTCCAAAACCACTAGAATTGTGTGCAAAAATATCTAAGTTAGATGAGCCATAGAAATATAGGTTTAATCACTTAGTATCTTAAAGATACTTCATAGAATGTCGAATAGGAGTCGAATTCGGTTTACTTAGTTCTTGAGTTAGCTACGATTGCAATTGCTTTCTTGTTGCATTTTCTTTCCAAAGGGGCATTAGCATCTTGAATCCCTTTTTCAATTTCATTATTTTTCAAACAATTTTTCTTTTAGTCAAAACACCTCACAAATCATTTTCACTCACGGTTACTACTCAGTTGCAATTTGTCAACGATTGTGTGCAATTTTAATAAATTTTATTAAAATCCGTTCCCTTGGGTACGATACTCTTGAATATTTCAAGTTTCTTATTACTTTGATCACGTTCACTTACATGTAGCATTACCGATCAAGTTTTTTAATGACCCGACTACCTTGCAACCATTGCCAACGACCACCCAACGACCACTCCGACGACTACCTGGTGACCACTCCAGCGACCACTTCAGTGACCCGACCACCTCGATGACCACTTTGGCGATCACCCCAGCCACCGACAACCCAGGTGACCACTTTGGCGACCCCGACCATCGAAAAACCATCGTTGATGATCATGACACTCAACAACAATCACCGTAGACCACTTTGACAACCCGACCATCGAGCACCACCTTCGATGCCCACTCAGTGACCACTCGACGACCTGACCACCCCAACAACCTGACCACCCGATGACCATTCTATCGATCACCCGGGCAACCACTCTAGCGACTCGACCACCCAAAAACTACCACCAACAACTCAACCACTTGGAAACCACCACTACTGACCACTCTAGCAACCCGATCACTTGACAACCACTGTGCCAACGACCACATGGTTACCACTCTAGCAACTCGACCACCTCAATAACCCAACCACTACAATGACCCTTCATCGAGCACCCAGACCACTTGACAGCCACCACTGGAGACCACCTCGACGACCTGACCACACAATAACCACCGCCGCCAACCACCCTGGCAATCACAACCAACGATCAATGGTGACTACTTCAACTACCCGACCACACTAGAAAATCAACCACCTCCATGACCACTCTAGCGACCCAACCACTTGAACGACCTGACAATCCTACAACCACCATCGACGACCATTCCGGCGACTAGACCACCATAGCCAACGACCACCTAGTGACCACTTTGGTGACTCGACCACTTCGGCGATCTGACCATCGCAGCAACTCGACCACCCCAATAACCACTCCGACGATCACCCCTACGACTCGACCACTCCAGCAAACATCCCTAACAATCACTGTCGACGGCCATTTCGATGATCACTCCAGTTATGGGTGTACATGGGTTAGGTTGGGTCAGGTTAGGAGAGTTTTTTTAACCAACCCAAAAATTCTGATTGGTTAATCTCCCAACTCGCTCAACCCTATTCATGAGAGCAACCCAACCAAAATAGTTTTGGTTTGGATTGGGTTGGGTCATCGGGTTGTTTGTTTTTTTTTTTTTTTTTTTTTGAATATAAACTTAAATTTGAAAAGCCCAACTATTCTGTAAACTACAAACAATAGAAACAAAAATGATAGTTTTATAAACACACATCTCAAAGTTTGACACTAATACACTATGTTGTTCGTTTAAAAGAAAAAAAGAAATGAGAGTAGATCGAGAATAGAAAATATGTGAGCAGATCGTCACACAAACATGATTCCAAGCGAAAGGAAGGTATTGTTTTGTTTTTTTTTTATTTTTGTTTTTATTTTTGTTTTTGTTTTTGGAAGATTAAGGATACAAACCCTTTTAATCTTTCAAACCAAAACTTTAAATTAAAAAACCACAAATAAAAAATCTCATTTTCTTTTGTTGCTCAAATCCTTGAGTATAGTAGGAAGAGAAGATCTGTCCTAGAAGAACAAGATGAGATCTGCAAGCCCTAAAAGTACTAACAATCCAAAAAAAAAAAAAGAGGAAAGGAGAGGAAGAATGGCGAGACATACAACGTTGGGTAGAGGAGAGGATGTCGGTGAGAAGAATAACAGATGCTAGTGAGAAGAACAACGGACAAACGCCTTCAGCAGAAGAGAGGACAACTAGACAGAGGCGTTGGCATCAGTGAGAAGACTAGAGAGTTTTGATTTGGAGAAGGGAGTCGACGACTTGCGAGACGGGAGGACAACTGAAGACTTGGGAGACAAGAACGACACTCTATATATATATATATATAGTATTGATTTTCATTTTTGTTCAGGTTGAACATAGCCAAAAAATGGCTAACCTGAGAACCGGTTCTCCCTAAATATTAACCCAACCTAACCCAAAAAAAAAAAAAAAAAAAACTAACCCAACCCGTTTGGGTAGTTTCGGTTTTTCAAGTTATCAGATTTTTTGTACACCCCTAACTCAGACGACCACCCAGATGAGAACTCCAGTGGCAACTTTGGCGACTCCTCCAGCCAGCGACATTCTCTGGCTGTGGCTAGTGGTAGTTAGCCAGTCATACATATGAGTGTTTTAGATACAAATTTGAACTTATTAGTTCATAATATTTAATAGTCGTCATTTATAGTAATTTGACATTAGTATATGAATTTTGAGTGTAGAACAAACCAAACAAACTTGTGTATAAAAACACTTTTGAGAAAATGTAACCAAACATATGAATATTTTTATTTTAAATGATTTTTATAAAAAAATGTTTAAAAAATGTATTTTTGAAAAATACTTTTTTTTCAATGACAATTGAAACAAGCCTTAAGTTGAGTTGAGTCGGATTATATTCCTTTATATATTTTGCGATTTTTTCCACTTGGTTTTCCATGAAATTTCTTTGTATTTTCATTTAAGATTTCTCTGTCAAGACTTTCTAGGTGCCACTCCAAGAAACATGGCTTCCACTGAAAACCTCTGCGCCTACTCTTCTCTTCCTTCTTCTTCACATCCTTCCAATATTTAACACCATGTATTTCTTCTATGCCCCAAAACTGTTCTCTACACCTAAATCCCTCCATTTCTCTCTCTCTTTTTGCTTTCCTCATTTATGTTAATTTTAGAGAAGAAAAGAGAGAAAGAGAATGCAAAACTGGTAGAGTTTACAATGTATAGAATTACATGAATAAATATTATTGATACCGAAAAATGGATTGTCAGATCAACGGTAAATTTGTACTACTGGGAGCTGAAAGTACTTGCAAAATAGGGAGCTAACATCGGTGTGTTGCTAAGCCACTTAAACTCCGACACTCAAATTAGAAATCTGGTTTTACTTAGAAAGCTTAGACTGTAGAAAATAAGCAATGATTGCATACCTCTAAATGTCGTATCCCTTTATATTTTATAATCGTATAACTGTAACAGTTAGCCTTGGATCATAACATTCTCTAGGAATTTTGTTGGGCTGTCGGCCACATTTATTGCTTTAAACATTACTTCTAAAACCTTTTAACTCGATTATAATGAATCCTTTAGAGCATTTTCGAGTACCCCCCTAGTTTGTTCTCGAAAGGTTTTCCTGCTCAAAGCCTCTCGCATATCTGTTCGGGATTAGACAAGGTTAAACTAGACCGTCCCCTTAAGGGGTCAGTCTTTTGGCCTCTTGGCTGACCCCTCGAGGGTTGACCAATGCCAATCTAGTCGACCCCTCTAGAGGTCGGCCTAATAGGCCTCTTGGCGACCCCTCAACCAGTCTGGCATACCAGATGGCCTCTTGGTCGACCTCTGGAGGGGTCGGCCAAGGCTGGTCCTGGCAGACCCCTCGGTTTGGGTCGATCCCTTTATGAGATTGGCCCTTCTTTTCTGAGTCTCATATCGAGTTCTGTTTCTTTACTTGGGGTCTTCGATCCAATTAGGTGGCTAACTTTTACCCATAACAAATACAAACCTAATGTCCTATGTATACTAATAAAAAGTAAATAAACACAATTCAAATACCAAGCAAATTAAACCAAATAACCGTTGGGATGTATGCCCTAAAGCCTCTAATTAATTATTTATTTAATAATTAATAATAATTTTGATTATTTTATTTGTAATATAATATTATATTTTATATGAAAAATCCAAGGTTATTAGTGTAATCTTGAACATTATGTGGTTGACATACTGGAGAATCGTGTTCAAGAAATAACCTAAAGAGTCATAGTATATGGATAAGGTTGGGTGCCTTATCCTGGTAGCACTATTGATACAACCCACTTTGTAATAGTTACAAATGATTTGATCCAAATCGTTCATGTGGAGACATGTGAGTGGGGGTATCTTATATAATGATTTTGTATAAGACTGGACCACGAAATATTTAATATCTCTTTATAAATTCGTTAATTGAGAAGATTAATATTTCATTAGGATGATCATATGTGACTCGATCTTAATCTTGAGTGAGTTATGAACTCCTGCCTGTGATGGCTTGTCCTTTGATTTGCATGGGTGAGAGTGACTTTTGTTGTCGATTTAATAAGCCTACCATTTTGGGGACTTGACAAAATAGGGAGCTGGGAGCATAATCTCACAAGATGGAATTCACTCATTCCCTTATAGGATAAGTAGATGAGTAGTTCTATTAAGTGCTGATTTCGGGACTTCAACAATGGGCCCCTACCCTCTCACTAGCCCGAGAGGAACTTAGTTTATGATTGGATCATAAACAAATTATTCATTAGAGGATCAGTGGTACTTAAGGTGCAAGATGTAATTACATGGGTAAAACAGACTTTTGACCCAATTGTAATTACAAACAACTCGTGAATGATCGATTTGCATGTAGTGATTATATCAATGGATACAACTTGTCCTACAGTGCATAAGAGTGCAACTTTAGGTCTATAGTGGAGTGACCCTAGAGTTAATGAATGAAAATTGATTAATTAAAGAATTTAATTAATTAATTTTGTATCATTGGAGCTTATAATCTGTAGGTTCATAAGGTCCCCTTACTAGCTCATAGTAACAGTAAAAGATCAATTTAGTTGAAAGAAAAATTTGAAAGATTCGAATTAATATTTAATATTTTAGATATATTAAATATAAAAGAGGAAAATATATTTATTGTATTTGATACATTAAATATTAAAATAATTAATGTATATTAGATACATTAAAAAAAAAGATATTTATTAAATTTGAATTGGATTCAAATTAGGAAATAAATGTCGTAGGAGAATTTTAATAGGTTTGAATAAGATTTAAATTAGTTAGATAAATATATTTTAATATATTAGATATTAAAATATATTACTTAATTATATTCTATAGACCACTATAAATAGGACCATAGGGGTGAACCATTGAATATTCTTCATAGAACACACATATTCTCAATAGAGAATTAGAGAATTCTCTCTAAACTTTTTCCTCTTCAATCCCTTTAATATTATTTTTAGTTTAATTTTAAATAAAATAAAAAACGATCCAATGTTTCTGCTGCGGGATGAAGAGTTCATTCCTATCAATAACCTAATCTAAAACAAACCTAATTCAAAAGATAATATCTAACAATATCTATAATCTAACATCCCTCTCAAACTCACAATACTTTATTGTGAGTTTGTTAGATAATGTTGATGCAAAAATATTGATGAAAATTCCAACTCAAATTTCAATGCCAATGTTAATGTTAATGCAAATTCAAATTCCAACTGCAAATTCTATCGCCAATTTCCAATGCCAATTCCAACTGCAATGCAATTCCATGTGCAAATCACCAAAATCAAACAAGCCACCATGGAAGCGTTACACCACCAAAATTCCACCAAAATTGTGAAAACTAAATTCAATCAAATTCATTCTCACTGCATCAAAATTGCGAAAAGTTAATTGAATCAACTTCCCCACAATGCACCACCGAAAGCAAACACAATACCCACCACTAAAGATGCGCCAACTGAAGGGGTGAATATTAAGAAAGCGGAAGCAATTTTGGATCTTGAGCACTCTAATTTGATCAATTTTATCAAACAAAAAACATGCTCAAAACTGGAAAAACAGAGAATAAGAACACAAACCTTTGTAGCTCAATATTCTCTTAATCCTTTGCAAATCTTGGATCACCAACACTACTTGGACCACCACTAGAGTCTTCCCTACTATTCTCAGCCCTTGGAATGGATTGTGGGATCTTTGATTGAGAAAAATTGGGAGAAGAATGAGTAAAGATCTAAATAAAAAAGCTAGAGAGTTTTCTACAAAAATCTCTTGTTTTTCTCATCTTTTCACCTATTGTGTTTCTTCTCTATTTATAGAAAGCCACAAGCTTAGTGAAGAAGCCAATTGAATGAAGATAAACTTCAAACAAGAAGCTTTGTGAAGAAGCCAATTGAAAGAAGATATGCTTCAAACAATAAGCTTGGTGAAGAAGTTATGAACTTGGTCCATATTTCATTTCCAAATGAATTTGAATTATCTTTTAATTTTAATTCAAAATTAATATAAAATTAATTTTAAATTAAAATCAATTTTTAATTAATTAAACAATTTAATTAATTTTAAATAAATATTTAATTTAATATCAAATATCAAATTAAATAATTGGACCAATCCTAATTTCTCAAAACGAACGTTCGAACATGAATCCCTATTCATGTTTTAAACCGAACGAATATTTAAATCATATTTAAATATTTCCACTTCTTTATCATAGTTTAATTCATAATTAAATTATAATACGTTAAGTATATCGCATATAATTAACGTTTACTCCCAAAACCGAATTTGAACAATTCAAATTCTTTTCTCTCAAATTATTCCAAGGCTTAGTCTGAGCTAGTAAGGGGACCTAATGGACCTACAGATCATGAGCTCCAACGATACGAGATTAACCGGCCAAACTCTTTAGCCTAGCTAATCAACATTCGTTAACCATCGGGACACTCCACTAAAGCCCAGTGGCTGCACTCTCCTCATTGTAGATATATTTCTGTCCACTCGATATAACCATGATTAGTAAGTCGATCCTTCACTGGTTGTTCGTAATTACAGCTGGGTCAAATAAACCGTTTTACCCCTGTAATTACTTCTTGTTCCTTAAGTCCCACTGATCCTCTAATGAACAATTTGGTTTGTGGTCCAACCAACAAACCGTATCCCTCTCGGGCCAACGAGAGGGTGGGCCCATTGTTCAAGACCTGGAGTCAGTACTTAAGGGAACAACCTCTCTACTAAACCCTAAAGCGGGTAGGAGTGAATTCCATCTCGCATGACTATGTTCCCAACTATCTATCCGGTCTTATCCCCAAAATGGGAGGCTTATTGAGTCGGCGATCTCGGGCCACTCTCACCCATGCAAATCTAAGGATAATCTCGAATAAACAGGAGTTCATAGCACGCTCAGGATTAAGATCGAGTTACCTAGGTCATCGTATGAATATAGTCAGTTAAAACAGTAAACGGAGTTAAAAAGTCTAAGTGACTATTTCGCGGTCCAGTCTTATGCAAACTCATTGCATAGAACGCCCCCACTCGCATGTCTCCACATGAACGATTTAGGATCACATCGTTAGTACTATACAAAGTGGGCCGCGTCCATAGTGTCCCCAGGATACGGTACCCAGCCTTATCCCTATACTATAGACCGTTTTGGCTATTACTCGAACTTGATCCACTTTTATGTCACACATAAAGTTCAAGTATACATCTTATAGTCAAGGGTTCTTAATTTATTGGATTTGGGTTATAGAATACACAATTCACTTTATTCAATAACACATTTACTGAATAAACCTCAATAACATCTTTATAGTAAAATAGAATATACATTCAGTTTACAAAACCACGAGTTTTAGGACATAAAACCCAACACCAACAACTTCAAAAACAAATTCAAGCAACCCTTATATGAACAAATACCTCCTAAACATACAGATGGTAACACTTAGTACACACACAAAGAATCACCGACGGAAAGAAAGAAAGGACTAACTTTAATGGTCAAACCTTTGAAAAGGAAAACTCGTTGTCAATCCAAAGTCGAAACCCTCAACAAATTTGAGGACCAATCAAGCTTGAATAATCTTGTCATTCCCACATCCCCATATTTTCTTTAAAATCGTATTTTGAATGCTGGGCTTTCAGGTTTATTTTATTTTTTTTCTTAAACTTTAAAACATTCTTTTTAATCCTTGGACTTAGGACAAACAAGAAAAAAATATTTTGGTCATCCCCATTAACTATATAAGAGAAACATGACACTAACATTTATTTTTGTTCATTTACTTAATATTTGCCATAAATGCTTATATAAACAAGTATTTTAAACCACATGCAATAGGCTAGACGTTGAGTTTTTAAATTAATGGAGTTAGATTCTTATTAAACAAAAAAAAAAAACATTTGAAAAAAAATCAATAGTAAAAATAGGCCAAAATATAGTTTTTCAATACAAAATTTTGATACTAAAACAAAGTAATCAAAAGAAAGATTGAAACATAATATTTAACAACCATCGATAATGAACATGATAAATAATACTAAAAGACATAGTTGGCTACTTGGTGAGTAACTCTATCAAGGAATTGATATTTTTAGTTGAACTACCCTCAGGTCCAGCAGCCCTGTGAGCCAGATCTTTAAGAGCTTTAAGATTGCTTTTTATTTCGGCCCCTTCATAGGGGTCTAAGATTGACTCCATTGCCCTCATTACTCCATCCTTTGTAAAGATTCCATTTTGAAGTCCTAAGCCAGCCTTCCACTCAAACTCCATTGTCCTTACATTGAGGCTATTGTCTCCAACAAAGGGCCTACTTATCATAGGCACACCTGCTATTATAGCCTCTAAAACAGAGTTCCATCCACAATGAGCTATAAAGACCCCAACTGAAGGATGTGCCAACACTCTTGTTTGGGGAGCCCATGGCACTAATTTTCCTTGCACATCAACTATTTTAAGAAAGTCCTCAGAGAAGCTTTCCTTAGGGTTTCCCCTAAATGACCATAGAAAACGAACCCTGCTCTCGACTAGGGCCTCGGCCAACGCCGCTAACTCGTGAGGCGGGAGCGCTATAAATGTACCAAAGCATACATACGCCACGGACTCGGGCTTTTGCTTGTCCAACCATTCGAGACAACCATGCTCATCAAAAATAATCGATGTAGATGGCATTAGGTTAATTGGTGCAGTAGTGAGAAGTTCTTGAAGCATTGGTTTTAGTATATCAAACATCTCAGGCTCGGCTTCTTTGAAGCTGTTTACGACGACGGTGGAGGCTTTCTGTAGATGTAACTGCATTTTATATAACATGGTTGCAAAAGGTGATTCCAAGTCTCCATGCACTACGCCTTCAGGTAAGTCAGCTTTACGTATTTTTGAAAAGCCAGGGAGGAAATCGATGACTTTCTCTTTGCCATCTCCTGCTACGAAAATCAAATGTTATGTATTACTGAATGAGACTTGATAAACCTCTATCTACCTTAAATAAAAAAAACAAAGTTGTATTTATTTTGAAAAATAACTTGTCTTTCACAAGGACACATTAAATAAAAAAAAAGGTTAAATTATACATTTAGGCTTTGAATTTTGATAATGGTGTTTATTTACCTTAATTTGTTGTTGAATTATAATAATTCTTTGTACTTAGCTGGGTTACTTAAATGTTGATGCAACACAATGATTGAAACTAATTACAAATAATGACAATCGACAGGAGTATGCTAGTTAGATGAAGTAAAGGCAGAAATACCAACTAATTAGTCCAACTACCATTGTACTGGAAAAAAAAAGTCCAAATACCATTTTTTATCAACATTAAGGAACTATTTGAGGTACTGAGTGAGTTATAATAGTCTGTAGATTATAATAGTTTGTAGAGTTATATAATATGTTTTTAGGATGTAGAGTTGTTTAGTCTGAGTTATAATAGTTTGCGTTTGGGGTGCAAAATTATTTAACTTGACAAACTATTATAACTCAGACTATTATAATTCACTCAGCATCCCAAACAGACCCTAAAGAAATGATCTCAATGCCAGAAACTTATTAGAATTAAAAAAATTCCTTTAAAAAAAATTAAGTTTAAAAACCAAAATTATAATTTAACAAAAAAGAATAAAGACAAATTATTTTTTGAGTTTGATGTTTTAGTGTGTGTTTGGGATGACTTTTAAAAAATAAAAAATAAAATAATGTTTTCCATAAACACTCAAGGAAGAATTATTACTAATTTAAGCTTATATGGTAATAATAAATTTAATTATGTATTTTTTAATAGATTATGTGGCATAAAAAATTAAACAAACTAACTAAAAAGCCTCATAACTTTTTTGTGGTAAAATTTAATACCTTTGAATATGAGAAGATTAATTAGTTTTTATCGTAAACTTTTAATTTATGCCTAGTTTGATGATGGTTGATTTTTTGTTTTTTAAAATTGTGTTTGTTTTCTCACAACTTCTTTACAATTGTTTCCATATTTTTTATAAAAATATTTGAATTCTTAGCCACATTTCAAAAACAAAAACAAGTTTTTAAAATTTAGCTTGAATTTTAGAAACAATCCTAAAAAGTAGGTAACAAAACAGAGCCTTCATTATTTCAAACTTTAGATATATATGAGTGTTGCAATTTTTACCATTAAAATAAAATTTAAATTGTCCCATTATTGTTATTATTGTTATTAAACAGACTCATATGACTAAATTAGAGCATTTTCGAATCCTCAAGGGTGAAAAAGTTACTCAAACCTCTTAGACCTAAAAAAGTATTTATCCCAAAAATTATTTTGCAGTGTTGAAAATTAAACGCATCCAAAACAAGCTTTTTAAGTTATTTTTTTTGTCTTTAAACTAATATCTCCACTCAATGCCAGTTCTAGTTAGCCCATGTGATTTCTGTGTTTGTCGTGCAATTGATGATAGAACAACCATAAACACCACAAAAATAGCTATTTCTTAAAAATTCTAAATCTAAAAAAGATATTTTAAAATTTTAGGACCAAAAAAAAATTAAACCCAAAACTTCATGCAACGACAAAACATGATTTAAACCCTTTTCTATTTAACCTTGCAAAACATAAATTATTTTGTAGAGTTGAAACAGACAAATTATTCAATGAGACCGCTATAATGTGGTCACCTCTTGAAAACCGTCGGATGTAGATCTTAAAATTTGTCTATCTCTAATAACCACTGGATACAAAGTCGAGCTACTTTTACAATTTCTCTCTCATACATCTAACGGTGTAAAAATGCTAGACCTCAACCTCCTCAAATTATTTCTCTGATAAATGACAGTTTTATAGCATTAAATATATAAGAAATAAATTTAAAAGATGTGTTTTGATAGTGCATCACATAGTTATGAAGGCCGGAGCCGTGTCATTGATTTTTTTTTTCTTATTAAAAAACACATTAAACTCATATACTTTCATATAATTCGATTCAGTTCACAAACTTTCATAGGTAGTGATTTATTGTTTATAGTTTAAAATTTGTAACAATTTAGTTACTCAACTAGTTGATAACTAAATTTAATCTTCTAATAATATAGTTTAAAATAGATAAAAATTTAATCTAATAATTTAGTCAATACAATTTAAAATTTAAAGAGATGAAATCGTTACATAAAAGTTAATAACTAAGGCCCCGTTTAATAACCATTTGGTTTTTGGTTTTTGGTTTTTGAAAATTAAGCTTGTTTTCTCCCAATTTCTTTACAATGGTTTTCATCTCCCTTAATGAAGCATTTGAATTCTTAGCTAAATTCTATAAACAAAAACAAGTTTTTGAAAACTACTTTTTTTAGTTTTTAAAATATGGCTTGTTTTTGAAAACATAGGTAAAAAGTAGATACAAAATAAGTATATACATATAGGTTTAATTTTCAAAAACCAAAAATCAAAAACCAAAAACCAAATGTCATCAAACGGGGCCTAAATTGTTAGTTTTTGAGAGGATCAAATGTGCTTTTTAAAGTATGGTAAAAAAAAAAAAGAAAAGTGTTTTTTAAACCTCTTTAAACAAAAGTGTTTTCTAAAACCATAAAATTTCCCCTTTATTATAACAAACTTAAGTTTTATTTTCCATTTTCATGAAAGTTAACGACAAACATACCAGAATCCGCCAGTTTTTGACGGAACAAATCGGTGTGAAGATGAACAACGAGGCTCCGTAGCCCTGGAACCCAAACCGGAACCCAAGGAACCTCCATTTCCGCCGCCATCTTACCGGCGAACCACAAAAACGCGTCACTCACCACTCCTCGAACCTCCACCGCCGCCGCAATCGCCCTCCTGAAGTTCCCAGCAGCCGCCTTCAGAAAAAGCTCCGCGGACTCCGCCGGCACTCCCCGTCTCCTCACGTACCCCTCCGGCAGGCCGTCGCCAACGCTGTAAGGGAAAACGTTGTCATTTCGTCGGCCGTCGTTGAAGATGGCGGCGTTGGAAGCAGCCGTGTTGAAGAAGGAGAATTTCACGGCTGGAGCCTCGTCGGCGAGTCGTCGGACGAGGCCGAGAAGGCAGCTTGGATGGCTGCCGAATGGGAAGGCTAAAACCAGCACTTGACGACGCCATTGATGAGTTCTTGCTACTTCTTCCATTGACTGAGAGGATGAGACTTTTTTTTTTTTGGGTTGTTCTTGATTTTGATCTGCAGGGCAGTAATGGAGGATGGGTTTTAAAGATGAGGGAGGGTTTTCTTTAGGACAATTAGTTATGGCCTTTCTGTTTATGGTAAAACTGACTTTAATTTATCAATGCTAATTGGATTTTTTTTCTTTTGAACAAATCCAATGCTAATTGGATTACGTAGGCAACAATACCAACAACTCAAAATATTATGATATTCTCCCAAAAGAAAAGGGAAAACACCTCAATTTGGATTAGTGTCGTTATTTATTTATTTTATTTTAAGTTCAACCACTCAAAGGGGGTGATTGGAGAAAAATTATTCAATAAGGTCACAACAATGTAGCTATCTCACATTAATAATTGGATGTGGATTCAATAATTTTCATGTCCCCTAATAAGCACCGAATATAAATTCGAAGTACTTTCTCTCTCTATCCAACAGTGAAAAACTATTAGCCACATTGTGGCGGCTTCACCGAATTATAATTTCTCGTGATCGGGTAAGAAAATCAACAACTTTTGAGATAGTTGTAGATGCCTAATCCACTAAAATATGCTCAGATTTGACCTCAATTAGATGAGATTTATTGTACTTTTGGACTAATTTCATTTTAATCTCTATACTTTCAAATTTCCAAAATTCTTCATTGCATTTTCAATAAATCTTAAAATTAGTCTTCAACATTATCTTAAAGTTAATTTTTATCTAACTTGACAAAATAATAATAATAGTTTTTCATTCAAGAAAAGACATAATGTAGTGATTTATGGAAGGAAAATTGATAGAAGTTTTTTTTTTCTTTTTTTTTTTTTTGAGATTGATTGAAAGTATAGAGATTAAATTTGTACATTTAAAAATATATGTGTTGGAATAGAAATTTCGACCAACCCAAGATTGTCACGTCATTACCCAACATTGATGACGAAATTATATTTAATTAGGGATTAATTAAATTTGCAAGTATCCCTAAATTAAATTATGGCAAATCCAAGTACATATTTGGGTTCTTTGAAATTTGGAAGACAAAAGCCCAAATTGAAGGCCCTAATTAGCAAAGTCCAGGCTCAGTCTAGAAGCTAGGTCCAAAGGCAATCAAGCCCAGTCTAAAAAGGGTGGCCCAAAGGCAACCAAGCCTAGTCCAAAAGAACTGGCCCAAAGTCAATCACGCCCAATCCAAAAGGGCTGCCCCAAAACCAACAAGGCTCAGTCCAAAAGGGGCTGGCCCAAAGTCAACCAAGCCTAATCCAAAGGATTGACCCAAAATCAACTGGGCCCAGTCCAATAAGTCCAAGCCCACCTGGAGGCCTTGAGGAACTCTATAAATAGAGAGCTTCCTCCTTCATTTGGGAGGTTCATAACTGAAGAAGCTCAGAGAGAATTCAGAAACAAAACTCATAAGACTCCAGAAGCTCCTGAAGATCAAACACCGTCTGAACGAATAACACGTTACAGAGATCAAGAACGCTCCAAGAATTCATTGAAGTTTCAACCTCGAGAACAATCTCTTCAGCCCTCGAGAAAAGCATACAAGCAGGAGAGAGAATCAGATGATCAAATACTAGATATTGTACTCACTATACTGAAATTAATAAAATACAAGTTATTTACACGTGCTAAATTTCTTTGTCGAAATCTCGTGTGAACAATATGGACTTAATAGAACGTGTCCCAAAGTACGAGGACCAAAATAGCATATATTTTAACCTATTATTTAATACTCATACTCAAAATCTTTTATAAGCCTTTATAACCAAAGAGCTTCTTTGACAACCTCTGAAAACACAATTCTGTTGTTGAGAGAGCTACTACAGTTTGCTTTAATTAATGTAGCCTTTCAACTCATTACATTCTTTCTAATTAAGAATGAATATACTAAGAATGTTGGATGTTTATCTAAGTCTTCATCGCAATCAGAGTACCAATATCTAGAAGATTGTTTAAGACCCTATAAAAATTTATTTCACAAACATACCTGTTTCTAAGATATCCTTTTATGTTTCTCCGTGATTATAGTCTTTGTATCTAGATTTTCCATGTATAAGAATATTGTTTTAACATCTAGTTTGTCAAGCTCCAAATTCCTTTGTGCAACTATTGACCGAAGTGAAATCAGAAATGAAATACCTCTATGTATAGATTTTTTCGTAGGTGTAGAAAATAGGTTGCGGACAATCTATATATGAGTTTAATAACCAAACTACAATGACAAATTTTAAAATTTTAAAACTATATGAGATTGAGAAGCTAAACATATATTTAAAAAAAAAATGACTAAAAAATGGATGTTTTAACAAACTTTTGCACTTGCAATCTACAAAATGGAGTACCAAGGTTTTATCTTTACACCCTTTTTTCATTACATTTCCTAATGTAGAAACCATATCATTATTAACTTGCCAACCAAAAAAGAATTAACATTTCAAAACAACTGTGACCTCAGAAAAGATTTTCTACCAACCACCAATGATCCATGTTGAAAGGGGATAAAGGAAAAGTTATTGGAGGAAGCCGCTACAATGTGCCCGATAGTTTTTTACCATTAAATGTATAAGAATTAAATTGCAAAAGTATTTCAAATTTTTATCCAACAATTATTAGGGGTATATGGATTTTCGAATCCACATCCAATGGTTATTAGAAGCAGCCACATTGCAACAGCTTCATTGGCTAATTTTTCAGGATAAAGGGGATACTTTTATGATCATTTAGATTTAGGATGCAGTGTTTTCTTTAGATAAATTAAAGTGATTTTTGAAAATTCTAAAAATGCTTAAAACTTAGATTTATTATTATTATTATTATTTTACTTCAATCAGTAAATAACTAAAAATTTTATTGATCATTTTCTTTTGCCATTGGCAGTGTGAATATGCCTCCAACCATTCAAATTGACAAGAATTATATTCTAGGAGATTTCAACTCCACATAAAGTTTTTCCAAAAGAGTTAACTACATTATATAGGTCATTTGAAGCCTCAAATTATATATACAAATGTCAAGATTTCAAAGAAATTTCAGCTTTGCCTGAAGTCCAACCATTTGGAGTTCAAAAGAGGATTGAATTTACATATAATATGCCCACTATATTTTGTTGTAATTGATTTAAATTCGTGAATAAAAAATGAAAAAAAATTAAACTGGGATATTTTTCATAATCGTTAGTAGAATAGCTTTGAAAAAAATCCCAAAATCTCTCATATCTCTCATAACTTCCCTCGAAAACATTAACGGGCTGTTTGGTGGGGGAGTTGGGTTAGGTTGAGTTGGGTTTAAAACCCAACTCCCCATTTGGCCCACCAACATCCCAACTCCCCACTTCATAACTCAACCCAACGAAGTTGAGTTGTAAACTCACTGCCTTTTACGAATTTCACACGTCCTTTCTCTCTCAACTCCCCATTTCACGAAGCTCTCACACGTCTGTCTTTTCTCTCTCATAATTGATGCTCTCTGATCTGGTCAGATCTCTCATCTTCCTCTCTCTCATCCTCGATGCTCTCTCTGGTCAGGTCAGTTATCTCATCTTCAATCTTTCCTGTAACGCCCGGCTTTTCAAGAGTGTTAAATTTTGAAATTTTAGAATTTAATTTGAAATAATTCTCAATTTGAGTTTTCGTAGGACTAATTTGAAGTTTTGGATGGTTAGAAGGGCAAAAATGGAAAGAAATAGAATGGTCAAAGGGCATTTTTGTAATTTTATAAAAAAAAAATGAGATAAGCATCTCTTTTCCTTCATCATTATCTTCTTCTCCTTCCTTCTCTCTTTTATGATTATTTTTTTCTCTTCTTTCTTTCAATCTATCTCTCTCGTGGAACTCTTCCCCTCTCACCCGAATTCTCTCTCTCTCTGCTCTCGAGCTCTCTCCCTCCGGTCGACAGCCACACCGCCTCCGTCTCTCCTTCTCTTCCTCACCGATCAGCCGCTCGCCCTGCTCCAGCTCCGTCTGCAACCCAGTCCGCCGCACGCCGTCTCCGAATCGCCGGTGCAGCTCGCGTCCGCCCAGCGTCCAGCCGTCGCAGACCCGCACGCCTAGCTCATCAACTGCTGTCTCTCTCTTCCCCTCTCGGTTGTGTACAGTACAGACAACAAGAGGTTTGATGTTCGGGGTTAAATTTTGATGAGTTCGGTGTTCGTACAACCTTGTACAAGTTTGATTTTGTGTGGGTAAGTATTCCGACATTAGTTTGAGGTGGATTTTAGTCAATAAGGTTGGTTTAGCATGAATTTAATGATTGTCGAACTAAATTTCTAGAATATCCGTTGCGATTGAAGATCGATTTAAGTGAATTTGGATGGTTTAAGCTGCTGTCCAACACTGTTTTGAGGTAATTTTTATGTGGGTATCGAATTTTCCAACTCAACCAAGGTTAAGCGTGAGTTGGGTTCTAGTTGGTCATATTTTAGAGCCTTTTTGTGGAATTTAGGGACTGTTTTAGTGTTTAATAATTTACCCATAATGTGTGAGATCTTATTCAAGGTTACCCATTATGTTAGGAGGTCGGGTTGTCGAGTTTGGACCATTTTGACATCAATTTCAGCAAGTAAGGTGCTGTTTTGGGACTTCATTTAGCGACTCAAGATCAAGTATTCAAGTTCTGGCCGTCTTGAACTTTGGAATAAAAATTGTGTAAGTAGTTATTTGGATATTAGCCCCTTTATGTTTCCATTTAAATTGATATATGTTTGATAATGTGGAAATTGTGAAAGCATACTTGAAAACCATATTTATGAAATATGTAGTGATTTGTGGGTTGGTGTAGGTGTTGCTTGAGTGGTAAATGGTCTTTTATATGGTTATAATGGAAATTGGGGGCTTGACGTTTCAAATGGCTTATGATTTAGCATGAGTAGCACTTTAAGAGAGTAGTTGTTGGAATTGGTGTATGTTAAGTGGCCGTGGGTGTAATTATTTCAAGTATGAAGTATGGGTGTGACCATGTTGGTCGTGGATGTGTCGCTTGGTAAATAGTTCGGAAATGAGATTTGCCTTATTGTACCTACACCCAAGAGTTTAAAGAAAGTTGTCAATTTAGTTGAGTGACTTGTTATAAGTCATGATTCCTAGGGGGGTGCTCCTAAGGACTTGGCCTTGTGAATTAGTAAGGGATTTGGTTATAGATTAACCCTCTGGAATGCATAGTTGACTATGATCGTGGTTCCTTATAAAGTAAGGATGTATGGGAAGTTAGTTTAGATTGTATAAGCATGCATATTTGGATTGTTGTGATCTGTGGCTTGAAATGGAATTCAGAGTGGCTATAAAACCTCGAACGTTGAGCTAAAGGACTAAATGGTCTAGTAATCCTCGTGTTTGAAGTATTTGGAATGACGAGTGGTGTTTAACTTGTTTTGAGACGGGCTAGGGGCTGATTTCTGAGCAAATGGTTGATGGCTTTATGCTACTAGCACACATATGGGTTTTGATTAAGTAAAGGTTTGTTTAGAAGTGTCGTTGAACTAGGATATAATATCTTACTTGAGACTCGTGCTTGTGATCTATGGCGAAAAGTCATTATGATGAGATAGTGGTTGTTTATGGAGGGTGGGCCTGGGTCATATGCCACTAACGATTTCCTAAAAGTAAGAGAAATGGATTTCCATGGTGCTGGCCTAAGAAGAAGGTAGCCTTTCGGATTGGTCCGTTAGGATTTTTGTCTCGCCTATAAATATGTATGAGGCGTAAGACGTTATATAAGTTGGAAAGGCGTGAGGGTTGCTTTCCCTCTTCGTTTATGTGAATTAGGGGGTGGTTCCCCATTAATAGTGTTTGAAACCTTCGGGCCAGCTTGTGTTTGTGATTTGGGCAGGATGGATGAATGTGGTAAGGTGGATTGACCCGAAATGTTCCAAAACTGTTGTGAAAGTACAAATGGCCGTTAGATTGATACTACCTACTCTAATTCTATTGTGTTGTGCGCGTCTGTAAGCCTAGAACGTATGTGATGTGATGAGCATAAGGAATGCGTTCCTTATTGCCGGTGAGTTAGCTTAGGGGTGATTCCCCAGTATGTTGAGCGTAGGGAATGCGTTCCCTAGCGCCTGTGAGCTAGCTTAGGGGTGATTCCCCACTATGTTGAGCATAGGGGATGCGTTTCCCTATTGCCTGTATGCTAGCTGAGGGGATGTGTTCCCTGGTTGCCTGTGTGGCTATTGTGATGTGTTGAGCATAGGGGATGCGTTCCCTATTGCCTGTGAGCTAGATTAGGGGTGATTCCCCACTGTGTTGAGCATAGGGGATGCGTTTCCCTATTGCCTGTATGCTAGCTGAGGGGATGTGTTCCCTGGTTGCCTGTGTGGCTATTGAGATGAGTGTGAGGGTTATAGACCTTCACAGGTTTGGGTTCTAGGTTACAAGACTCGCAGGTATGACATGAAGTTAGGGTCAGGTAGTAGTGAATGTTGTGAAAGGTTAAATGGACTCTTAAAATAATTGAAGGAAGTATTTGGAATCTAAGCACGAGTGTGAGTAAGAGCTTGGTATAGTTTCTTTAAACATTGGACCCTTAAGTGGGCTACTTACTGAGTATATTTATACTCATTCTTGCTACTTTGTTTGTTTTGTAGATTGTGCACATTCTCGGGGTGGATGACGCAGACGATGACTTGACGAGACTATGGAGACTCCACCAAATCTCTTGTCCCTGTTTTAGCTTTTAGTTTTATTCCTTGTTTCCTGTTGTTTGTCTGTAAATCCTAAATATTCTTTTGCTTTCGTGTATTTAGTTAGAAGTTCTTAGGTTTGACTGTCTGTTGGTTGAGCTCAGCACTATGTATCGTAGTTTGGAGGATGCTGAGTCTATTTCCTGAATTATAGAAGTACTCATATCTCTTTCCAGGTCGTTGTAAATTTTGGTTTTCTCCTAGTTACGCCGTCATGCTGCCGAAATTTTGGGCATGAGCGAGGTAACTGGGTCGTGCTTCCGCATTTAGAGAGTCGTAGGAATGAGGGTTGTTACATTTCCTCTCTCTTCTCTCAGTCTTTCACCTTCTCCAATCTTCCCCATTATTTTCTTCAATAATCGAACCCTAGCCCTTGGAAGAAAATGATTCGTCTTCTCCTTTTCCAAATCTAACCCTATTCCCCTTTCTGACTCTCAATTCGAGTTCATGCTCTCTGTTTTCTCATATGTTCTATATTCCCTTCTAGATTCGTAACTCTAAACCACTGATTTTCCCCTCGTCGTACCAAACTAACCCTCTTCGTCAAGTCCTTTGCCTGTTTCATGCTCTCTCTCATGTATCACACTACCATTGATTCATTGTCTCTGTTTGGGCAGGTCTTGCGCGGCTCAATGCATATTTGACCTGGGGGTTTGAGTGAGAAAATCCTTGGTAGGGGACTTCGTTAGACATTTGGTGCTTGGTGGGGGGATCCATTTTCTCTGTTGACAGGTTTGCTTCTTTTCCCGTTTGCCGACCGACGATGTCTACAAAATTTAGATTGACCGTGTATGTGTCACACCCCGCCCCAGATTAACTCTACCAAACCTAGGGTGAGCTGTGACGACAGTAGACCCCAAATGTGCAATGGAATCTATTGCTAAGTCTTTATCTCTTCTCTCATTATCTAACTTTATCTATGGATATCTCATAAATAACACAGTTAAAATTTCTCTCTTTATTTACAATAGATGATATGCAATGACTTGACCAGACTGGTGACAGATTGTGATTAGCTAACTCTGATTGAAACTCAAAAGCAACCTGGTGGAAAATTAAAAACAAAAGAATGAGCTAAAAAGCCCAGTGAGTGGTGCTTCCATAAGAATAATGTTTAGTAAAACACTTTTCATAATAAACATAAATCAAATCTCTGTACATGCAAACAATGTAGTTTATGCTTGAGATCATTTTAACACACTAAAAATGTGTAACAAATAACTCTTGAAAACATGAATGGCGCAACTAAGTTTTCTGCTCTTGAAACAATAAACTCTTAAAATAACAACTCTTGAATTACAAGCACAGTTTCGTAAAAGCTTAGGTAGGAAAATCTGCAATTATAGCTCTGGAAAACATAAATATAAGCTAGTAAAATTTGCCACTAAATCTATATTCAAATCTCTGTCATACTGGCGTAGAGTAATCTCAATACGCACAGCAGAGCAATTTCTGTCATACTATGTATCGAGTATTCTCCAAATACATAGCAGAGTATATCTCTATCATACGTGCACGCAGAGTAAACTCTATCATCTGTAATGCTTCAGGACCAGGATTTGGACCAGGATTCGAAATCCGGATTCGACACCTAATGACCTCGGCATTCCCCTGCATCCCATGTGGCCTGAGCATACGAGCATACTATGGAAACACATTCTCATAGCATATCGGGTAATCACCATGGGTACAAAGATCTAGTGGTTTGAAAACCACTTTCAGCATAAACCTCTTAACTTCTCAAACTCTTTCTAAAAATTACATTCTTTCTCTAAAATAGCTTTTCAAACTTGAGAAATTTCTAAAATAACATTAAACCTTTATACTTTCTCGAATAATCATCAAATCTTTCAAATAATATAAAACATTTTCAAAGTCATATTTTCTCTGAGACCACATCTAAAAAATCTCATACATTTCTCAACAAACATTAAAACTGTTCAAACATCTCATTGATCATAAAATTTCTCAAATATTTCTCAAATAATAAATTCAGCTAGAAGCATAACATAATTTCAATACCATTTTTAGAAATTCATAACAATTCTCTGAAAATCTCTTAGCAATTTCTCTAAAATCACACATGATTATAAAATTCTTGAAAATTCATAATAATAATCAAATAATAAAAATAATTCGAAAAATAAACCACTCACAGAACTATTGTTGTTGGCACCCTCGGATCGTAAACTATTGCAATTTGCTATACCTGAAATTCCAATGATCACATCACAAATTACAACCTATTTTCAAAAGGGTAATAGCTTAAACTTCACTTCAACCAAATTAAGCTAATGCTCAATTTCTTTCTCTTAATCCAAATTCCAAATTACACAATTGTATTCTTTCGTAGATAGATTGACAATGATTGAATACGTGATCGTTAGTTTTAGCTAGCAATAGGACCAACTCGTGTTTGCATCGTAGAGACTAGTCTCTCATGTAGATTGCATGATAGGGCCTAAGAATCAAGAAAGTTAATTAATCAAATTAGGAATGCATGCTTAGTTTAGTTAATTGGTCTTCAATCCCTAGAACTTAAGGCGATTAGCTACTTTAGTATGAAACGCTATCGTGCCCAACTAATTAGGCTAATTAAGCTAATTAACTTGATGCTAGGTTGAGTTAATTGGGATTTATGGGACCTGAGATTGCTTAGGGGCTTAGCCGACTTTACCGGTGAGTCGATTAGGTAATAGATTGTTAGGAAATAGCTTGCATTTAGGCATTAAGTGATTAGAAATAGCATTGTACTAAGTTTTATCCTGAAACGGTGCCCGAGGTTAACCATTAGCGTTTATCTTGTTGTTTTAGTCATGTTGTCCATTTTTTATGTTTAACCCCCCTTTGTCCGCGTCAATCCGTGCCAATATATATGAAATCCAAATAATAGAAAATTTGATTTATTTGGTTCCTTGTAGTTCGACCCAAACCACTATTAATTACTACAAGTAATTAATTTTAGATCGATAATTATAAATTGTATTAATTAAAATTAAGAAGTTTGACATTGGATGACAAAAGTATAAAGAGAATTTATTAGAGTTTAAATTACTCTCTTGGAATTTACCTATCTTATGTCATATATTTTCTTGAGTGATTTTATTACTATTTGGTATTTATTAGAAGGAAAATGTTTGTTTTAGGAGAAGTTAGACCTTTATATTTGTGAATTTGATGATATTAATTCTCCATTTTTCTTGATGTTAGACCTTTACTAAGGGGAGTGTTAAATTAATTTTATTACCTCTTATGCATATTGTTTATCTTTTTAGGGGGAGACATTGTTTTTGGAGTAAACTTATTTTAGAATTTCCTATATTTAGTGCTCTCTTGCTTTGCTAGAATAATTTTTGTTTGAAATCTTGATTGATATTTCTTCTGTCGTATTGAATTTTTGTGTGCTAAATATCTTTTTGTCCCTACTAAGGGGAGTGTTAAATTAATTTTAAAAGGGAGAGATTTGTGAAATTTGCTTTTACATGGAATAAGTTATTCAAAAATTTTCAAAGTTGTGGTTTCAATTATTTTTCTTATTATTCATTTTTGATTGATTCCAAAAGGGGGAGAGGTAATAAGAAAAATGAAAGCATATTGTTATTGAATATCTTTCTTCATAATAAAACAAGAATTTGGTATGAAATATTCATTGTATTTAAGGGAATTGAAATTATGTACTTGTGATGATTGTGTTTCAATTCATATATCATGTCACACACCACTTTGAGTTTCATTTTTCTTGAGTGGTTTGTCATCATAAAAAATGAGGAGATTGTTAGCTTTTTGGGCATGAATCTCCGTTAATAAATTTAATTAATTAATATTTTGATGAAGATGTAGAAAACGTAGATGAAGATGTAGAAGCTCAAGGGTTTTCTTCAAAGGTTTGCCTGTATATTCAGGTTTTGTATATTTGTTAGAAGTTGGGAGATTTTCAAATTCCACATTTTATGGTTTTAGATAATCATTTCACTTGATTTAACATCTTTCCTTCGATACATTCAACATGCAACAACTGAAGTTAATTGGTTTATGGATTTACGGTATCAACTATCCAAACTTTTTCTTCAATTCTAATTGTCAAACCTTCCACGGATTAGGGATTTAAGGTATATATTTATATGTGTACATCATATGATACCCTTACCTATATGTAGCTATAAGTGTCAATACATATATACACACACATTAGATGTTAATACGACCATATTGTTATCAGTTTGTTGATTCCATGATATCGCACATTAGATGTTAATTGTTGTTAACGTTACATATTATGTTTTAACACTAATTTGAATTAATGTTAAATAATTCTAACTTACGTGTTTGTTATTTTTGTTGTTGGCAGTCATTTCTCTCTCTTCCTTAATAATCTATTTTTTTTAGCCTTTTTATAGTTGAGTTAAAAGTGGAAAATATATTTCAACGGTATTTTTTTCCGGTCACAATTTGAATATTCTGTTAAAATTTTTGTTTAGCTATTTTTTCAAACTCTAATGAATGTAGTCATTTTTCGAGTTCTACTATTTAATTTTAGCCATTTATCTTCTTAGCCATTTATCTTCTTGTCCCATTTTGAAATTAGTTTCTTTGACAAAGATGGGCCTAGGATAGATCCACTTCTAAATTTAGGTATGTTTGAGATGACTTTTGAAATGAAAAGTACTTTTTACCTAATTATACTCTCAATGACTTAAAATGTTTAGTTGGTAAGTATTTAAATGAGTTTGGTGAGAATCAAATCATTTTAGTATTTTGAAGTATTTTTAAAATTCTCAAAATCAAATTTGGATATCTGACGAAAAAAAATTTAACAAAAAATAATAATAATAAATTGGTTAAATGCATATATTTGATCGTTGTCAAAAATTATATCAAACTCCCTTCAAATTTAAGGAAGAAAATCAAATTTGACCCTAACCTTGTGAGGTTGTATCAATTTGGACTCTAAACTTTAAATTTCATCAAATTGGAACATAAACTTAAATAAGTGTTGCAATTTTTACCAAATTCGCCCACTAATTTTAACAAAAAAAAAATGTAAAAATCTTCATAAACTCATTAATTTCAATAATATAAAGTTTTGCACAAAAATAAGTTTGACCAATGCACAAATTAACTATTAAATAATTTTTTTAGAATTCATAAATTTTAACAAAAAAAAAGTTCTAATATCGTTTTTCTCCAAAATTTTATCAATTTCATATCGTACATATGTTTTATAATTCATTGAATGCATAACATAAAACTTCTTTTGGAGCGAGAACTTATTAGTTGGTTAAAATTGCACACTTTTTAAAGTTTAAGGCTAAGATTGCAATATTTATCTAAGTTTGAGGTGCAATTTGATCAAATTGAAAGTTTAGAGTTAAAAATGATATAATTTGACAAGTTTAGGAGTCAAAATTGATTTTTTTTTCCCAAATTTATTTAGCATGTTTTGGAGGGAGTTCTTAATATTTTTTTGGGCAAATTGCAAAAGCACTCTTGAAGAATGATGGTTATTGCAATTTCCACCCCTAAACTTTTCATTATAAAAATTAAACCCTCAAACTTTCAAAAGTGAAAAAATTGCACTCCTCAACTATAAATGGTAAAAATTAAACTCTCAATCACACCCTTAAACTTTAAAAAATTAAACCCTCATATTTTAATAAGTAAAAAATGGATATATTTTACACTATTTCTCTCTCACATTTCTTCAATTTTCCTCTTCCTTTTTTTTTTTTTACGTTCAACAACTTGGTCATGTCGGCTGGGAAGAAAGTAGATAGAGAGAAGGAGAGAGAAGTCAAATGAATTTTTTTTCACTTTTGAAAATTTAGGAGTTTAATTTTTACAATTGAAAATTTAAAGGTGGCAATTGCAACAACGATCAAAGTTTAGGGGTGCAATTTCTTCACTTTTGAAAGTTTGGAAGTTTAATTTTTGTAATTAAAAGTTTATGAGTGACAATCGCAATAACTATCAAAGTTTAGGGATGGTTTTTATAAGTTGCCCTATTTTTTCTTCCAAAATTATTTATAATAAATGTGTTATATTTAAAAACCATGTCAAGAGTCACTTGGTGATTTAAACAACCTTGAAATTTTTAATAGAAAGGTTTGGACATTTGGTGATTTAAACAACTTGAACCCAATAGATTGAAATAACTTGAGGATTAATTTAACCAAATACAAATTTGGGTCTGCTTAAAAATAATAATAAAAAGTAAACAACCTTGAAAATTTTAATTGAAAGGTTTGGACATTTGGTGATTTAAAAATATTTTTTTTTCTAAATATTAGATATTGCTTACCCCAAGAAAGCTATATCCATCCTAACTTTTGCCCAAGGAATCAAAGATATTATATGCTGTTTGGTTGGAGGATTTTTAATTTAATTCATTTAATCTTTTTCTTTTTTGAAGCTTTTTTAATTAAAATTCATTAACTTTTTTGAGGAAAGAAAGTTTATTCACACATTTCTAAATATGACTACTTTAATAATTTAGATCTATAAAACATTTCATGATTTGAGTGATAAAATTGAATTTGTGAGGGAGAATTACAAAATTAAATAACATATGATGTATTTATAACAACTTATTTTAAAATCAAATAAATAAAAGTTCAATTATATTTTGAATCTATATGGTTTGATTTTAGTTACAATTTAGCATCTACATGCTCTTAAAAGTTTCCTTAACCAACATTCCTACCATTCCATTAAAATTTGATAGATAGTTTTAATATTAGCGAGAAATGATAAAAATCTAATGTAACAAATTATTTGTTATTGCAATATGAGAGAAGTTATAGAAATACAAGGAGCATTATTAGTTAGATTAGCCATGCATCTCCTTTCCAAATGTTAACTAAAATAATTGCTCAAATTGAAAGTTAGAAATTATATTCCATTGCCTATTTTTTTAATTTTCCTCGTTGTATTATTCTTCAAAATAATGCCAAATTTGAGATAAAAATCTATAGAATTTCTATCTGATTTATGCTATTTTCTCTCACTAATTCCTATTCACACAGTTCTCTCACTAACAAATTTTTTCTTTCTTTTATCACATATTTTAAATCTCTTTGCACATATTTTCTTTCAATAACTTTTTATTTTTAGAATTAATTCATTTTTCAAAACCCAAATTCAAGCAGCGGCCCAATTAAATTATCCTTCCTCTGCTGGGTTCGCAAGAGTTAGATAAACTGCTCCCCTTCTTACCTGAAACTTGTCATTCTCATAATGTTGATCTTACTTTATGTCTCATGAAAGATTGAGAGCGTCGGAGAGTTCATGTAATCATTACTTGTAAAATTATTAGTCAAAATTACTATTTTTAGGCCCTGCAGTTTGAATTTAATCCCTGTCGTTTGAGTAAAATTTCAAAATATATTCATCATAACTACATATGTATAGCAAGCTTTTCCAATGAAATGCTATGAAATATTGATGCTGAGTGAAGAGACATAAAGAGAATTGATTGCAGTTGCGACAAAAACATTTTGAAAATTTTAACTCAATTATAGGATCGGAGACAAAAACCAAACACAAACCAAGAGCGTTAATTTAACTTAAAAAAATATCACTTTATCGTGATTAACCAGTTGCTCCTATAGCAGTCTGCTCCAAGTATCTTCTTCCCTCAAATTAACACTCCCAACCAAGTTGTAATAAAAATCTATAGACTAGTTACTTCTTTAAATTTTTTGGCCAATCACACACCATACATAAGAGTAGGATAAGAAGTTAGTATTACGTTCTGTTTTTGTTGTAGAAGAGGGAAAATGGAGAGAGAAAGTATTGAGAATCCCACATTGAAAAGATGTGGAGACCTCATATTCTTAATAAGATACATGGACTACTCCTCCCATTGTCAATTGATTTTGAGATGGAACCTCATGTAATCTAATAAAAAGCAAAGAAAAAATGAGATACGGAGAAAGTCAAAAGAAAAAGTAGGAAAGAGAGAGATCAGTTGGTTGAAATTATGGGTGGACCTAAGGACACGGAGAAATTATTGGAATCATCATTGGATGTATGAGAAGGATCAAACTACAAAAGTATTTTGAATCTTTCATATTAATGGTTATTAAGAAGCATACAAACTTTGAAAATTATATCCAACGGTTATTAGCAAGCAGTTGCTTTATGAAAGACTCATTCAATAACTTTTGGGACCTAGGAGCCGAGCGATAGCTCCCTCAATTTTTTTTAAAATATGTGTGTGTGTGGCCTCTCTATTTAGTTTCAAAAGTTCATATATATAATATATAATATGATATTTATATGTAGGTGAGTGGGCCTTCTATAGGTGTCTATATTTTTGTAAAAAAAGGTTAATTGGATTTTGATATATGTAAATATGTTTTTTATGGGAGCATTTAAAAAAAAAAGAAAATTAGTGGATAGGTTCATTTTCTAAAATATTTGAAATATGAACCTTTAAAATGTAATAATAAGTGTAAAAAATGTAATAATAATATAACATTTTTAAAAAAATAATTACGATTATGGTGTTTTCGTTGGAACTTATAAACCAATTAATTAACTCAATTAAATGATGATAACAATTTATTTTATTTTATGTGATAATAATTAATTAACATAAATGAATGATTCACTTACTACTGCTAAACTATGTTTTAATCATTACATTGTCTACATATTCATTAATTGTTATTATTGGTTAACGCATTCTAATAATTTTTCCTAGATTCTGCAATTATATAGATTTTTATAATAAAAAATAATGATCAAATCTTAAACCTAAATATTATAGTTAGACCAATTTACTTTGGCTATCTCAATGCATCTCAAAGCATGTACTCTAGATCCGCCCTTAGTTGAAATGACACTTTTTGGCCACTCTGACAAAACCAACTCCAAAAAAACGTGGGGTCTAAATTGACCCACCAACATTTATTTGATTGGTTTGGTTAGCTTTTCGAATTTTCATATTCACCCCTAGTTTATGTAAGAAAAGAAAAATAAAGAACAATGATCACATTTATTCTTTAAATTAAATTGTAAATAAGATACATGGATCCGACAAACATGAATATTATGAAATGGTGTCGGGTAGTTTACACTCTTTAACGTGATCTTTCTTGCAATATCTTAACCCCAACATACCTGCAAAATAATTTGGAAATAAAAGATAATAAAATAATTTCAAACACAACCGGTACAGAATACTCTACTAATTTTTTTCAACAAATTATTAATGCTAATGTTAATTATTAAAAAAGAAGTTTTCCAAACATTTTATTTAATTACTCTAGTTTTGAAATAATACATCTAAAATTTTACAAAACTTTCCAGAACAGAAAAGTATTTAAAAGTTAGCAACATTATCAAATTATCAAAGCAAATAAAATTAAGTGACAAATCATTGTAAGCTTAAGAAAACAATTTGGAAACAAAATAAAGTATATATATTGACCAATATTTATTTTGACAAAGTAAACACCTGTAAAAAACTTCCATATTTCCTGTTTATATATAAAAACTCACCGGCCAAGCATCATGAGGGTGGCCATAGGATTGGTTCCAGGTGAATCGGAGAAAGTGGAGCCATCGACTACACGTAGATTTTTAATTCCAATGACTCTGTAATTACTGTCGACAACTTTTCCAACCAAACATCCTCCATGGTAATGCCAATATGTTGTCACTGTTTTCTTGCAGAATTCTCCTACGGAATTATCATCCGACAAATTTTTCGGCAACATGGGCCCTAGAAATTGAAATCCTTTCTTACCCTCTAAATCCTGTGTCTTAATCTTTTCCATTGTTTGGGTTTGAAGCAAGTCTCCCAATTTTCTTACTCCTCTAACACATTGAGCAAGATCATGAGGATGTGAATAATAATTGAATGACAATGGGACTCTTCTTCACATCAGTGGAAGAATTCAGCCGTAACGATCCCACCGAAAGCACCTCAGAGAATTTTCCAAAGATGATGGCTAGGCTCAAATTTACTGAGTCAGATTGAGGGGGAAGAAGACTAAAGGACGGTGGAAGTGAAAATGGAAAAATACTGGCGATTGTTTGGAAATGGATATTGTTCTCTAAAGTACCAACGACTTTTGCAGATGTAGCAACTAGTTGGAATGGATGCACAATGCTGGTGCCGAAACGGGGATTGTCGGACATGAATTCTCCGACATGTGGTTGGTTGAGGACGACAGGAAGTTTTAAGGATGAAAGATGAGATATTGGGCCAACCCCACTTAGAAGGAGAAGTTGAGGGCTTCCAATGGCTCCAGCACTCACAATAATCTCTCCTTTCTTTCGAATGGTAGCTCTATGCATTTTACCTTTTGAATCAGAATATGAAACCCCAGTTGCAGATACACCTACAAAGAGTTCAGAAAGTGCATGTGAAAAAGTTTGATGACGTTCTCGCTTTCCCTTTTCTGTTTCGTGTTTTTGGTTTCTTGTTTTTTAAGAACTAGAAATAGAAACATGGTAGATAACTATTTCTGTTTTTTGTTTTCTTAAAAAAAAAAGAATAAAAAAAAATATAAATATGTTTGATAGTTGTTTCTTATTTTTTTAGTTGAAATAAAATTTTATACATATAATATCATAAAATATATAACATGCATTAAAAAAACTATGAAATTATAAAGAGTTTATAATATTTAATACAATTTCAGCCCCAAACTAAATAAATATAATAATAATAATAAATTTTATCAATCCTTCAAATGTTGTTCAAATTTGATTTGCAATGTTATCTCTCACTTCAGCTAATTCACCTTAAATGATGTTGGCTTACATGAGTTAGTTGTTAATTTGTAAATTGTTCGACAAAATTTGTAAATTTTTAACGATCATTAATTTATTGCAATTCATGCTATTGATATATATTTTTGTGTGTCGACTTGGTAATAAGACATTTATCTTAGGTTTGACAATCAAGCATACTCATATTTTTTTAATTCAATAATAATCTTTATTTTTATTTTTTTTTCTTAAAAAATGCATGTGATTCTCATTATCTAATGATACAAACAAATAAAATCGTACTAAAAAATACACAAATAAATTCTAAAAAGGATAAAGAAGAAAAAATATTCTTTCAAAATTAATGGTAAACATGAAATATCTTATTAAATTTTAATAAAAATAAATTAAAACCCTACAATAATTGAAAGAAGACAATAGAGATTTAAAAATAAAATAATAATTAAAGGCTTGTTAATGAAAAGAAAGAAAAATAGAAAATGATAAATAAAAAAAAAGAGAAAAATGAAAGCAGAGAGAAGAGAAAGGAGAGAGCAAAAACAAAAAATGGAAAAACAAAAAGGAAAAAATGAAAAGGATAATTAAGGAAGTATTAAAAGAAAAAAAAAAAGAGGGAGAGAAAGAGGGGAGGAGATGGTGTAGAAAGGGGGAGAGATATGGTACACACATGAAAATTGAGAAAAAACAAAAGTAAAATTTTGCGATACTACTCTTTGTAGTTTCTTAAATTAATTTGTCTATTTTTTAGAAACGTTTCTTAAAATTTAGAAACAACAAACGAGAATAGTTATCAAATAAGTATCAAGCCTTTAGTATTCAATTATTGAGTGAAATTAAGTGAGATTCATTATGCACTGACCAGAGAAGATGATTCTTTCTACTGTGGCTTGGATTGCAACTCTAAGATTTTTTTGTTCAGCCTTGTTGAGAAGCTCCACAGCTCCATGTCTGTTACCTTTCTCATCAAAGATGGAACCTCCAATTTTAGTCCCTACAAGGTGCCTCAAATCAAATCCATTATCAGGGACAACACCAACTTCCAATAGCGCACTTTTAAAAGCAAATTGCCAAGCACTCAAACTTGGTTGAGACACCACAGTCTGTTCAACCCATTGATAAGCCTTTTCCACCAATTCCATGTCCCAATCAACACCTGCCGTTTCAAAGAACTCCTGATGGCCCCTCGAGTAGAAGCCGGCATTGATCATGCTACCGCCGCCGAGCACCCGCCCTCTTATGTTCTCTACACCATCCTCAGAGATAAACTGTTGGAAGGGATTTTTTCCATCATCTTCTGTAGAAAAAACGTTCAATAAACCTTGTTCTTTCAGTATAGAGGGAAATTTGTTGGGAACACTGCCTCTTTCGAGTAGGAGGACAGAGAATTTTAATGACAATGTTGCAGCTAATGGGCAACCTGCCGTTCCTCCCCCTATTATTATGTAGTCATATTCTTCATTTTTTGGTAAGTCATTGGCATCATGTACAAACTTCATGTAGCTAACATCTGGAAAAGAAATTTAGAACAATAATAATCAATACAGAGAATTTCAAAACCACTTTTGGAGGGTAAACGAATATATATATATATATATATATATATATATATATATATATTTGTTTAAGAGTGGGAGGAGATTTACCTTGATTGGGGATAGTGTGTGGAGAGAGGACTCGCAATTGGAAGTGAAAGATAGAGATAAGGATGAAAAAGAGAAAGGTAGCCAACGAATGGTCCATGGTTTTGAAAAGCTTTATTTGCAGAGACCCGCTTGTTCCTTGGAGTCTGCAATCTTTGGTATTTATATAGACACAAGTTTGAATCTAAAATTGAGAATTCTAGTTGTACAAGTAAATAGTTGGTCAAATTTAATCATATTTTTATTTATGTAGAGGTCACACATATCTTTTCATATATTTTTACCCATTAATTGTTGTATCTATTTCCATCATTCATTTTTGAAAGAGCATTCTAAGAGATTTTTTTTTTTTGGGAACAATCTAAAAATTCAACAATTACAATGAAAATTTTTAAAGTTTAATAGCATGTTTGAAACATACCATAAAGTAAGCTAAAATGAAGACTAACAAATCTAAGCATTCCATCAACTTGACGTCACATAGATCCTTTTCGTCATTGAGGCCTCCAAAATTAAGTTTCTATTTGTTCTCCATCAAGTTTATGAGCTCAAGGAAACCAAGAGATGGTTCCTCTCCTTTCGTAATATGTTCTTATAAAATGTTACTTCAATCTAACTACCAAATATATCAAAGTAATTTTTTGTTTTTAAATTATAGTTCAAAGTTTTTGTTTGAGAAAAATATAGTCTTTAGCATATTGGAAAACATAGATTTTAGCATATTCCAGAATAATTTTTGGACTAATCTAAACTTAGTTCAATTAATGAAGACATTATATATCTATTTTAATTAAACAGTAGAGGTTTGAATCACCACCCTAAATTTTTTGTTGGTTCAACCCTTTTATTTTAATAAAAATCTTTTATGATTTTTAAAATAATAAAAATTTGAAAAAAATTCATGTTCAGATATTTGTTTCATAAATTTTCAACCTCAACAAATTTGATTTGATATTTACATACAACCAAACCAATCATCACAATTCAAATCCCAGATAGTTCAAATAGTTAATATATCTAGTTTTTTTAGAAGTCGAAAATTTGAATCTTCATCCTCACCTTATACTAAAATAGAAAAGAAGACAATCATTGCCGACTTTTATGAAAGTTAGAATCGTCAAATGAAATATGTTTTCGATTCACCATATAGCCAACATTAACCTGACAATGATTGTCAACAAGAGCATAGTTCAATTGGCATAAAGTATGTGCTTATAACCAAGAGATCAGAGGTTCGAATCTCCCTATAATCAAATGTTGTTGAACTAGAAAAAAAAAAAACTGACAATGGTTTGGAGAAGAAAAAACACATAAAATCCACGGTAGTTGTCAACAATAAATAGAAGAGACTAATTTTTACTTCATTGCCAAAAAAGAAACAATGATGAAGCCAATGCTTGTGGAGTCTAAAACTTATGAATAAGGAGAATTAGAGAAATAAGAGTGATCACTCAAAGCCATAAGTCTTCTCATTAAAGTGATCAAAAAGTATAGGCTCTATATATAAGCACTCTATGAATACAATGATAAATAAGGCTCCAACTGATTTAACCAAAGTAAAGTAATACAGTTGTAACTTAACATATAACAAAATACTATGAGCTCTCTTAATACCCTCCTTAAGCCAATGGACACTGAAGATTGAACATTGAGCTTGACCTTTAAAGGGAGAAATCTTGATGTTGATAATGGCTTGGTATATACATATGATATCTAAGCTAATGTTGGCAAATGACAGATTCAAAGCCTTTTCTGCAAAATCTAAATCCATCACAAAATAGATGTTAATTTCAATGTGCTTGGTTCGAGAGTGTAAAACAGGATTAGCATTGAGATGTACCACACTTAGATTATCACACCATACAATTGGTGGATGAATGAGATGAATATGTAAATCATAAAACAAAGCATTTAACCATATTAAATCAGCAGACACACTCCTATATTCGGCCTCAGTACTTGATCTTGATATAATACTTTGTTTCTTAAAAGACCACTGAATTAAATTTCCTCCAAAATAGATACAAAAACCTGAGGTTGATTTCCAATCTTCAGGGTCGGTCGCCCAATCTGCATCAGCATATCCTTGTAACAACAAATCAACAGGCTTTTGAAAAATAACACC
Source organism: Trichosanthes truncata (assembly GCA_033996785.1). NCBI lineage: Eukaryota > Viridiplantae > Streptophyta > Magnoliopsida > Cucurbitales > Cucurbitaceae > Trichosanthes > Trichosanthes truncata. The sequence continues at coordinate 34,363,885 of JAWPNB010000004.1, read as the reverse complement.
ATGATCTAATGTTCCTTTGAGATATCGAAGAATCTGTTTAACAGCCTACCAATGAAAGATAGTAGAGGAATGCATGAACTGACATACTTTGTTTACATTGTATGCAATCTCAGACCTTGTAAGTGTAGCATATTGTAGTACAGCTCCAATAGCGCTCCTATAAAGTCTCACATCATGAATTTCTCATCTTAAAATGCAGAAAGAATCAATCCATTGGTCATAGGTGTAATACCCCACATTATAAGTTAGGCTATTTTAGAGTATTTGGGTTTAGCTCCTTAAGTTTGGAAATTTTAATTTCTATAATTTTGAATTATAATTTTTCAAATATAGGAGTGTGTCTGCCGATTTAATATGGCTATTTTAGAGTATTTGAAAAATTAGAATTCAAGTTTAGCTCCTTAAGTTTGGAAATTTTAATTTCTATAATTTTGGAAAATGAGATTTTGAATTAAATCTTTAATTTCGAGATTTAAGAATTTAATTTTTGAAGTTTATTCTCTATGTTTAAAATGGGACACCAAATTTCCTTTTAGTTAGATTTTATCCCAAATCTTTTAGGGCCATATTTGGTGTTTTAATTTTGGGGTTTAAGAGAATTAAAAAGAGAGAAGAAAAAGAGACAAAATCCCTAAATAGTTCTCCTCCCCTCTTCTTTTCGTGTAGCAGCCACCCTTCCATCTGCCCCTCGTTTTTCTTCTCTCCCTTCGCAACCACCTCACCTCCACCCAACAACCCTCCGGCTCCATCTTCCTCTTCTCCTTTGGTGTCATGCAGAGTAGCGTTGTCGGCAAGCCGAACGCGTTCACTCGACACCCACGCGGTAGAAAGACTCGCGACTTCAGATCTACAAAGCTCCGACTCCTACTCCTTCCCTCCAACGACTCTCCACAACACAATCTGCAACACTGGTGGCCACTACAAGGAAACCCATACACAGATTCGTAAGTTTCAGTAATACCCACTCGTTTTTAGATCTCAAATCACCTTAGATTCATTACCCACAAGTTGAATGACTTCGTTTTTGTTTACACAAGGCCAAATGAGTATGGATTTGTGAAATCGGACTCCTTTGGACACCATGCAGCAAATATTCCAACCTCTCTAGTGCTGAACGATAAGTTTTAACACATTTTAAACCTTTCACAAATCAATTTAAGTAGTGTGGCTTTGGTTCTAACATGTAGGAATCTTCAGTTTGCAATTTAGGATCGATTTGAACACCTTCAAATAGCGAACATTAAGCGTAAGGGCTCTTTCGGTAAGTTTTAATGTGTTTAAGACCTTTCGCAAATCACTTTAGGTGTTATAGTTTAAGTTCTAATGTGTGAGAGCCTTCTGTTTGCATTTTCAACCCAATTCGATCCCATTTGAATACTCCCAACACGTATTTGAGCTCTTTTGGTGTAGATCGGTAAACTTTAGTGCCTTTTAAATCCCTTGGAACTCAAGTTGAGTGCTGTAGGTTATTTTCTAACCATTGAAACCCTTGTTCTTGTAGTTTTAAATCAATTTGGAGTCCTTTCGAACACCCTCCAATGCATTAGGCACCATCTGGTAAGGACTAAAGTCTATTTTGGTAAGTTTTGGTTAAGTACCTTTAGTATAAGCCCTTGCGAGCTTGGTTTAATATGTTTAGGTCAGACTCTCATCCTTGGTCACTCTTTGTTTGTAGTTTCGAAACACTTCCATCAAAAACCCAAGCCAATTTAGGTAAGGTTTAGGTGGTAAGGATTCGTTAGGCCCTTTTTAAACTTGTTCCAAGTGTTGTAAGTTTAGTTCTAAACTTGAAAAATTCTATTTGTAGCCTTGGTTTGGCTTCATAGTGTTCAAAGTTAGTTCAAGGGAGGGTTTGGGTAAGAAAGCCTCTCTTGAACACTCTTTTGTTACGAAAAAGGATATTGAACACTGATCAAGCTTTTTGAACTAGTTGTAAACTTGGAATATTACCTTTCTTGTGTAGGATCTTAGTTTGGACTGTCTTAGGAGCGTTTTAGGTCGCGGTAAGTAGAATTCTACCTAATGAGTCTGTTTGAATGTGTGAACCATGTTGTATGTTTTCTTGTGATGTTATTATGCGATCTATGTAACTCTCCATGAGCTGTTATGAGTTATATGTTCTAATATGTGTGAGTTGTTGTGATGTTAGGTTATTTACCCTTGTGGTTTGGATCATGTCGAATGTTGAGACTGCTTGAAATTGTGTGATGCTATGATGTTTATGTTGAAAACATGATCTTGTGGATAGTGGGTTGTAAGCATGGTCTAGAGAACATGTTTAGGATTGCATTCTGGGTTGTTGTGAGCCATATTAGTGAGATCAGCGAACCTTGAGTTTATGATAAAAAAAGGATACTAGGGTCTCGAGTATAAATGGTCGAGGACTAGCACTGTGATGAAAGGATATGAGATGGAGATTAGGGTCTCAGGTATAAATGGTCGAGGGCTGGTATTGTTTAAGGAAAGTAAGTGAATATCAAGGCCTCGGGTACAAATGGTTGAGGGTTAATATGTCACTATTTGGTGTCGAGGCCTCAGGTATAAATGGTCGGGGGTCGACATGCCAATATTGGATAAAGAGGAGCATCGAGACCTTGGGTATAAATGGTCAAGGGTCAGTGTGATGAGTCTTGAGATAAGTATTTAGTCTTGAGATAAGTATTGGTCAAGGGTCAAGCGTCAAAGGTCAATACGTTGTTAGTCACCGAGGCCTTAGGTACAAATGGTCAAGGGTCGATGCACAGTTCGAGGCCTTGGGTAAAAATGGTCAACGGTCGAATGTCGAGCTCCGTAGAGAAGCGTTGAGGCCTTGGGTATAAATGGTCAGGGGGTCAATGCAACTCGAAGTGTCAATGTTGGAGAGCTTTTATAACAGCTAACTATGAGTGTTGAGCGCGCTTGTGGAGCTTGAGTGGAGCTAGTGTGCATGGCATGATGCAAGATTTCATATATTAGGAAATTCTCATGTTTTACTTGTTTATGTGCGTTGAACATGTTACATGTGTTATTCGTTTTTAAGAGCATGTTGGATGCATGTGAAAGGTGTGTTGTTTGTCTTGTTTGATGTTTGGTGGCTCACCAAGGGTGAGCTACTTACTGAGTACGCGTTATGTTCTGACTCACCAACAATTTTGTAGGTGACTAAGGTTTTCATGAGCTTGGTGGTGAGGAGGAGACGTTTGAAGAGGCCATTAGCGAGACTTTAGCTTTTTGATAGAAGTTTCTTTGAATTGAGTAGATAGGTCCCTAGTTGAATTTGAACACATGCTATGTGTATGCTTATTATGTCCATTCTTTATCTGTTAAGTCTTTATTCGAATTAGACATGTAGATAGGTTCTTTTGTTCAAGCTTAGCTACTGGACTCAACTTTGCTTTCTATTGGAAATTTGGTTCTTAGTTTTGGCGTCTTAAAAAGTTATGGTTTGTTTAGAGACTTGTGAAGTTGTTTATACTGGGAATTTGGATGTCTTTGCTGTTGTCTGAAGTTGTGGGAGTTGTTGTTTGGTTAATCTGGTTTTAGAAGTGTGATATTTTTGTCTAACAGGTACTAGGAAAATTTTGGTAACTTGTAGTTACGTCATTATGCTGTCGAAATTTTCGAAGTATACTGGTTATACATTTAGTATCGTTCCCTAAGTTAGGTTAAAATTTGGGGGCGTTACAATAGGTGTAGCTATAGAATTAACATGACTCGCATTTGTTTTATAAAGTAAATTAGATATGTACTTCTTTCGAGGAAAAAATAAACCACCAAAAGCCAGAGGAGCTACTTGATAAGATCTTTGAGGGAAAGTTTTTTATTTAAAGTTTTTACAATCTGATCTATAACCAAAGAGGAGTTACCTGTAATGACTATGTCATCCACATATACCAGAATGTAGCAAAAACAACCTTGGTTATTATACAAGGATTAAGTACAAGGATTGATTAGAAAACCCCAATTAAATGGAAAGCCAAATTAATTAGAGTTTTGTTTTACTTCTAAGACCTAACCAATTTACACAAGAGCGACGCTCTACTTAGATGCAAATGTTGGCCTAGATACTACTAAACATGCAAGAACTTGTTACTAAGAGTAAACGGGATTCTAGCTAGCAATGAACGGTGTTACATGCAGGAGGCTTCAATTCCAACATGCCCACTAATAGGACCAAAATAGTCCTATATTTTTATGCCTAAATCATGTTAGTTTAGAGGTTTTAATGTAATTAATTGATCATTTTTTAGATATTTGAGCACAAAGCACATTTCGGGAGGTTCTACGTTGAATCACGGGTCCAACGCATCAAACCAGAGGTCATTCGGACACCCGAACGAAGAGTTAGAGCAAAAATGACAAGTGTTGCGCTTTGGGTAGTGTCTAGACGCTATCCAGAATGTCTAGACGCTATTGGCAGTCCCCTGAAGCCTCACTCGATGCTGTAGAGAGCCCCTGTGGCACTGGGAAGAGTCTAGATGCTCCATCGATTTGTATAAATAGATTCTTTTGTGATTTAGGTCATTTTATCTCTGTTTTCAGCCACCAAGAGACCATGCTAAGGCCATTCTTCTTTATTTTTCATTAGATTAGGATAGTTTAGGAGTTTTTGGTTAATCTTTGGTTTCGGGCAACATTGTAACGATGTTCGGCTAGACTATCGATGCCGTTTCAGGTTGTAAATAAGGTACTATGTATTTTTGTGAGATTTATTCCATATTTCCAGTATTTTCTAGCATGTTCTATTGTTTCTTGATTCTAGCTTGAATGCCCATAACATGTATTCTTTCGTAGATAGATTGACAACCTATTCGCGTCGATTGAATACCTGATCGTTAGTTTCGCTAACACTAGGACCGGCTTATACTTGCAACGTAGAGGCTAGTCTCTCATGTAGATTGCATGATAGGGCCTAAAAATCAAGAGAGCTAATTAATTAAATTAGGAATGCATGCTTAGTTTAATTAATTAGGAATGCATGCTTAGTTTAATTAATTGATCTTAAGGCGCGCGATTAGCTACGTTAGTATGGAATGCTATCGTGCCCAACTAATTGAGACTAATTAGGCTAATTAACTTGATGCTAGGTTGGGTTAATTGGGATTTAAAGGACCTAAGTTTGCTTAGGGGCTTAGCCGGCTTTACCGGTGAGTCAATTAGGTAATAGAAGGCTAGAAAATAGGTTACATTTAGGTGTTCTACAATCAGAAATAGCATTGTACCTAGTTTTATCCCGAAACGGTGCCCGAGGTTAACATTAGCCCTTATCTTACTGCTTTCAGTCATTCTATCTATTTTATGCTTAATTCCCCCCCAATTCGTGTCAGTCCGTGTCAATAAGAAATCCAAAATAGAAATTTAATTTTAGTTCGGTTCCCCATGGTTCGACCCGGTCCACTATTAATTACTACAAGTAGTTAATTTTAGATCAGTATTATAAATTGTATTTGATAAAGCCTTCAACAAGATCTTCTATCAAATTGGCATCGTTACCGAGGATCCGCCAATTAAATTGATTTCTTGATTTTGGTTTTCTTATTTCAATAAAAATAAAAATACAAAAAGAGTCTATACCCTAATTTTCTCTATGGTTAACGATTTCAGGATTGATGAAGGAGGCGACTGGCGCAACAGAGAGTTTAGTGAATTAAGTTCTCAATTTACCGATCTAACCTACATTATGTCTCAATTGGGTTTTAGGCAATTTCGATGTATGTTCATGATGTATGTCGACATCACTGAAGGATGCCGGGAGGAGCAGTCAAGCCACCCATCAGACCTCAATTTCAGGTATGCCCGTAGAGAATTTAGTTCATTTTATTGCTAACAAAAGTCTTCAGTATTAGCAGATGAGTTCCCAGTTCGATGAGGCTACTCGAGCTAGGATACAAAAGTTGCTTGACCAAGTCAATCGGTTGGTTCATGAAGTTGTGAGGCTGGAAAGTCCTCAAGAGCAACCACCCACCGACATCCCTTAAGTACGAGAATCTGATTTGGTTGGCTTAAAGCTTAACGATGAAGTTTGTCTGCCATGTGAGGAATAAGTATGTGAGACAAAGGAGGAGGTAAAGCTTCAGTTTGAACAAGAGGTCCAGGTGATAGAGGTTGAGGTCAAAAGGCCTGCGTCTGTTCTATCATTCGAGTCATCTTTGCTTTGTGAATGTTCCTCTTCTTTGTCTTACAAGTCCAAGTCAAAGTCTGTTTTCTTTTATTTTTCTTGTTTTTCTTTTTTAAAGTCGAAAAGTCCCAAAAAGACCTGAATTTCTAGAGCCCATCAGATGTTGAGGACCTTGCTTGATGCAAAGGGCTTTGTGGATTCGAGGAAGAAAGGGCCGAAGAAATGGGATTACTTCTATGTGCCCTGACACATCCCATACGACGAGTCGAGCAATCGATTATAAAAATTTGAGTTTCCTGGAGGCAGTCAGATGAAAAAAAACTTACTTGCTTTCTTTACAGCTTTCTGTTTTCCCTTTTTCGTAGTTTAGCTTTGTTTTCTCTTTTGTAGGCAATAAAATGACCTTTGGGCAGAAGAATTATCATTCTTGGAGGTTTTCGTCGCGCCACCACCCACCTACATGCTAAAATTTTAGGGGAGGTTTTCTGTTCCCTTTCTTTTTTGTCCTTTAATTTTCACTGATTTTGTCACACTGAGGACAATGTAGAATTTAGGTTGGGGGTGGAGTTATTATTATGCTTTGATGATGTGTTTAGCATGATTGGTTGAGTCCTTGAGCATCTGAGCTCGGACATATCTTTTGGGTTGTTGTTGTGCTTTGATGTGGAGTCCTTGAGCACCTGAGCTCGGACTTTTGATTGATTGTGTTAAGCATGTAATTTTTGATTGATTGATTGAAATTTGAGCTTTTGTTGAAAATCTTTAGAAATTTTGAAAATTTTGAAATTTTTGAGCTTTATTTTTGGATGAAGTGGTTGCTTTGTGCAAGATCATGACATCCTAGGATTTGCTCATTTTGCTAATTGTATGCATCTTATGAGAAGTTGAGCATGTTGTTCTAATTTGAGCCTCTTTAAAAAAATTTCTTGCATTTCTTGAACACTTTTGAGCATGTATTAGCCTTTCTTGCGTGTTTTTGAAGGCCTAGAGTAGCTGTATAAGGGCTAGATGTCCGTTATCACCTCGATTTTCCTTGGGCTAGCTTTAGGGTGGTTTTTGCATGAAGACTTGTAATGCATTGCTTAGGAGGAAAAGATGTACTTATTTGCCTAGAAAAAAAATGAATGAAAAAAAAAAAAAGAAAAAGGCTTAAAAGAGAAAAATCTTGTTGATCAGAGAAAAGAAGAAAAAGAGAAAAATAAACTTGTGTGCTTATGGATCATTAATGAAAAGAGATACCCCTGTCGTGATTAGTTAGGCGATCCATTGAGCGAGTTCTCTGGATAAGGGTCCCTACGATGGGTGTATGAAAGCTAGTGCCTTTGAGGTAAAAGAATGCAAGTTTAGCCCAGATTTGTTTGAATTTAGGCACCTAAGCGTAGCATTACTTGTTTGATTGTTTTATGTTTTTTTGTTAGTTCTTTGGCTAGTGTAGAAGGAAGATGGATTTGAGGTCCTTGTAAATCTATTCTGTGCTTGTAGGAAGCATGTTAGAATGGCTAGTTGCACACACACTCTCAAGTATTGTCAAGAATGTTTTTAAATTTGCTCATAGGTGGATAGTGCATTGTTCAGTGCTTCTCATTCATGCATTTTTAGTTAGCCAAATGAGAATTGGAGATTGAGTCATGCATGTTGCTTCCATTGATTCCTAATTTCTTATGTTTTTGTTTATGTCTTACTTGAGGACTAGCAAGATTTAGGTTAGGGGTTATTTGATAGGATGCAAATAGTTCTATATTTTTATGCCTAAATCATGCTAGTTTAGAGGTTTTAATATAATTAATTGATCATTTTGTAGGTATTTGAGCACAAAGCACATTCTAGAAGATTCTATGTTGAATCACGGTTCCAACGTATCAAATCAGAGGTCATTCAGACACCCGAGCGAAGAGTTAGAGCAAAAATGACCAGTGTTGCGCGCTGGGTAGCGTCAAGACGCTATCAGTAGTTCCCTGAAGCCTCGCTCGACACTGTGGCTAGCCCTTGTGATGCTGGGAAGCGTCTAGATGCTTTCAAGAGCGTCTAGACACTCTGTCGATTTGTATAAATAGATTCTTTTGCAATTTAGGTCATTTTGTCTCTGTTTTTGGCGCTAAGAGACCATGTTAAAACCATTCTTCTATGTTTTTCATTAGATTGGGATAGTTTAGGAGTTTTTGGTTAATCTTTGGTGTCGGAAAATATTGGAACGATGTTCGGCTAGACTATCGACGCCGTTTCGGGTTGTAAATAAGGTATTATGTATTTTTGTGAAATTTATTCCATATTTCCAGTATTTTCTAGCATGTTCTATTGTTTCTTGATTCTTGCTTGAATTCCAATAGCATGTATTCTTTCATAGATATATTGACAACCTATTCGCGTCGATTGAATACGTGATCATTAGTTTAGCTAACACTAGGACCGGCTCATGCTTGCAACGTAGAGGCTAGTCTCTCATGTAGATTGCATGATAGAACCTAAGAATCAAAAAAGCTAATTAATTAAATTAGGAATGCATGTTTAGTTTAATTAATTGATCTTAATCAATCCCTAGAACTTAAGGCGATTAGCTACATTAGTATGGAACTCTATCGTGCCCAACTAAATAGGGCTAATTAGTCTAATTAACTTGATGCTAGGTTGGGTTAATTAGGATTTAGGGGACCTAAGTTTGCTTAGGAGCTTAGCCAGCTTTACTGGTGAGTCGATTAGGTAATAGAGGGCTAGGAAATAACTTGCATTTAGGCGTTCTGCAATCAGAAATAGCATTGTCCCGAGTTTTATCCCGAAACGGTGCCCGAGGTTAACCATTAGTGTTTAACTTTCTTCTTTCAGTCCTTCTATCTATTTTATGCTTAATTTCCCCCAGTCTGTGTCAATAAGAAATCCAAAAAATAGAAATGTAATTTTAATTTGGTTCCCTATGGTTCGACCCGGTCCACTATTAATTACTACAAATAGTTAATTTTAGATCGGTATTATAAATTGTATCTCTTCTATCACCCACACATTCTATAACCAAACTAATAAGTAAAACATGCTAAAACAGAGCACAATATTATAAGATAGCACAGAGTCTCATGAAATTACATGCTTGATACCCAAATCACTCTTGAATCGGCATAATCGTCTAGCTGGACATCGTTAAAACTCCTTTTGGAGCCATAATCTAAGCTAAATCTAACTAAAAGTAAAAGTGGCTAAAATGTCTAAATACGGAAAGGGAGAAAGAGTTTTCGTAACAAAGCTGTTGTCCATCTTCTCCTCTTCACCCTAAAACGGAAAGAGATTGTTTTATAAAACTTGAAGCAACGTCGAGATGCTATGGACACCATATCGACGTTGTTGCCAATTAGACCAGCGTTCCGTAACGTCTAATTTCAGTGTCTTGATGCCTAGACAATGCAACATCAAGACGTTATGGACAGCATCTCGATGTTGCCCTGATTTCGTAGCTACTGCCTTTCAGCGTCTTTTGATCACCTAGACGCTTCCCAGGGGCAATATGGTCATTTTACCTTTAATCCTCACTCGAGTGCTCGAATGACCTCTAAATTGACTTATTTAAACCCCAAACATCAACAATTGCTCCAAAATGCTTCTTGGACTCACTTTCCTACCAAATAAACATTTAAGCATATAAAATTCTCTAAATTAACAAGAATTAGGTTAGATAAAACAGGACTATCTGAGTCCTATCATAACATGACAATCACCGCTAGCGAGAACTCTAACGACCACTCCAGCGACCCAACCACCGCTGACGACCACCTCCAATGACCACCCTGGAGACAACTCTAGAGACTAATCCAACAACCACCCCTAGGACCCTACCACCCCAATAACCCGACCACATGAGCAACCTAACCAACCCACCCGACCACCTAAAAACCATCACCAACGACCATTCTGGTGACCCAACCACCCCAACAACCATTGCCGACGACCACCTGGTGACCACTCAAGCGATCAATCCAACGACCCGACCACCCAATGACTTACCACCACCGACGACCACCCTGACAACCTAACCACCCGAAAACCACCTTCAATGACTACCCGATGACCACTCCATCAACTCGACCGATGTCCACTATGGCGATCACCCTAGTGAGCACTCCAGCGATCTAACCACTCGGCAACCACTATTTACCACCACCTTGGTGACTCGACCACCCAACAACCACTGTCGATAAGCACCCGATGACATGACCACCCTAGCAACTCGATCACTTTGATGACCACTCCAGTTATAACTCCAGCGGCCCGACTACCCAACGACCACTTTAGTGACCTGATAGTTTCAAATTTGTGCGAGGTAGAGAAATCAAATAAATGAAATCCCCGACAATGGTGCCAATTTGATAGTGAGCTTGTCGAAAGTTCAATCAAATACAATTTATAATACCGATCTAAAATTAACTAGTTATAGTAATTAATAGTGGATTGGGTTGAACCATAGGGAACTGAATAAATTAAATTTTTATTATTTGGATTTCTTATTGACACGGAATGACACAAACTTAGGGGATTAAACATAAAAGCAGACAGAATGATCGAAAGTAGTAAAGATGAAGACTACGATCTCACCTCAAACACCCATTCAGGATTAAACCAGGTAACGATGTAATTTTTTATCACAGATAACTAACACAATATCTAATTAGAAGTTCATCACCTAATCGACTTGCCGAAATAGCCGGACTAGCCTCTAAGTAAGCATAGATCCCCTAAATCAATTAACCCAACCTAGCATTGAGTCAACAACCTAACTAGCCCCAATTAGTTGGACATAATAGCATTCCATACTAATGTTGCTAGCCGCTTTAAGTTTTAGGGATTGATTAAGACAAACTAATTAGACTAGGCATGCATTCTTAATTTAACTAATTCGTTCTCTTGATTCTTAGGTCCTATTGTGCAAACTACACAGGGAGATAGCTTCCTACTATGCAAACACGAGCTGGTCCTATTGCTACCCTAACTAGCAAATACAAGCACATTCGACGTGAATATATTGCCAGGCTATCAACGAACATGCTCATACTATAAGCATTAAAGCAAGAATCAAGAGATAATAACTATGCTAAATGATATTCAAGGTACTTGTTACTTTAAACTAGCCTAAAGCACATACTCATGCGTATAGAGCGTCAATCTAACTACGAGCATGCACAATAATAAGCAAGGATAAAGAGTAGCAAGAAGCTACTGAAAAGCATAAGAAAATTAAGCATAATCTCACAAATAATTACATTGTACCATCGTTTACAACCTAAATCGGTGTCGAATGCTTTGCAGGACATCGAACTGAGCCTTCCAAACACCGAGGATCGACCTCCTAAACTAAACTAACCTAAAACTAATAGAAACATTAAAGGATGGAGGGAGAGAAGTCCATGGCGGCTGTACAAAATGAGGCTTTAAGACTTAAAGGTAAAAATTTTGCTTTTATAGACATCGTGACAGCATCAAGACGTTACAAGCAGCATTGATATGCTGCCCTGAACGAGCATCTCGACGTTGTTCTGCATCCGCGCATTCTGTCCTCTTGCAACATCTTAACACTCCAAGCAGCGTAGAGACGCTCCGTCTAGGGCATTTCAGTTAATTTGCTTCTAATCTTCACTCAATTGCTCAAATGATCTTCGATTTAGCTCGTTTTAACCCCGATTGGATGCAAATACTCCAAATTATACTTCTTGCTCAAATACCTACAAAATAAATAAATAAACACATAAATTCTATCAAACTAACAAGAATTAGTCATAATAAATTAGGACTATTTTGGTTTTATCATGACCCGACCACCCGACAACCAGCGCTGACTACTCGACTACCTGGCAACCACCGTTGTCGACCCCTCTTAAAACTTGACCACCCGGCAACCATTGTCGATGATCACCCAACGACTACTTCGACGACCTGGCTACTCCAGCAACCTGACTTTGGTGACCCGACCACCCAATAACAACTACCAAAGACTACCTAACAACAATTCAGTGACCCAACCACCCAACAACCAATTATGTTTGGTTTCAATTTTAATCGATTTTGGTGATGTTCGAGTGTCTGACTATATTGTTTTGTAGATCTATAATATTTGAGAGAGTGCAATAGGAAAATGGTGGTAAGCATCAATAGTGAAGCTATTTCCAGTAAGAGATGGCAAACAGAGAAATAAAGGGCACGATAATGTGAGGGGGAGAGTATGATCATAAAAATTTACCTTATAAGGCGATCAAATTAAACTACCACATGCATTCTAACTCTAAAACTTACATCGTTTTACCAATTAAGTAGTCCTACTTAACTTGACTGATGACAGCTACCGACCCCTTTACTACTAAAATTAAACTAGAAATTAAAGTTTCCCACAAAATATAAGCATAGCAAAGCAAAACTATAAATTAATATGAGTCGTCAATTACATTAATAAAAAGCATCCTAAGACTTATACCCAAGAGCTAATAAACTGTAAAAGACATGCATTAATACTGAAAATAATTACAAAAGTCTCATAAATATTGCAAACTCCTCCCTAATTACCTCGAACTAGCCAAGAACTCCTAACCGAAAAGAGATTCCATCAATCCCGGGGCCAAAATACAAGCCCAAAATACTTAATATGTGAAGTAATGTGTCTTAAAACTGACTAAGGGGGAGGAGAAATCAAGAATGTGGGCTGGGATTCGGAACTCTTTACCCTAAAAACGAAAAAAATGCTTTTATAGAATGGGAGAGCATCTCGACGCTGGTAGTGTTGAGCAGGGCTCGCCGAGATGTCGAGCGAGGCTTGCGCTCGTGGGAGTTGCCACAGTGAGTCGACGTTCTAGACAGCGTCTAGACGTTGTCCTGCATCCGAGGCTACTGTCTTACAACGTCGAGCGAGGCCTCCATCTGGTGTCTCAATGCTCCTCAAGGGTACAATTCTCAATCCTTCATATATTTTCGCTCGAGCGTATGATTGATCTCCAGTTTGGCTCGTTTTTGAAGGAATGAACGTTTCACTCCACAGCGGAAACATTGGATCGTCTTTGATTTTATTTAAAATTAAACTAAAAAAATAAGATTAAGCAAACATACTTGGAGTAAATATGGAGATATTTCTGGCGGGTCTTTAATCTTCTTACTCTAACTCCAACAAGGTTGAAACTCCAATTCCATAAAGCCTACTTGCTATGGCTTGAACACAGGATCAAGGCTTGTGGGAGCCTCTTGAAAGAAAATGACAGAGGAGAAGTTTAGAGAGAATTCTACAATTCTCTGTAAAGGAGATGTGTCTCTTATGAAGAATACACTCAATAGCTCACCCTTAGGGTCCTATTTATAGTGGCCTAGAAAAAATAATTAATTAATACATTTTAAATCTAATATATTAAAATATATTTATCTAACAAATTTGAATCTTATTCAAACCTTTTAAAATTCTCCTACAACATCTATTTCCTAATTTGAATCTAATTAAAATTTAATAAATATCTTTTCTTTAATATATCTTAATACATTAATAATTTCTTTGATATTTAATGTATCATATGCATAAAATATGTTTTTCCTCATTTAATATATCAAATATATTAAATTTTAATTTGAACATTTCAAAATTTTCTCTTAACAAAATTGATCTCTATTTGTTCATATGAGCTAGCAATGGGACCTTATGGACCTACAGATTATAAGCTCTAATGATACAAAATTAATTAATTAAACTTTTAATTAATCAATTTTCATTCATTAACTCTAGGGTCACTCCACTATAGACCTAGAGTTGCACTCTTATGCACTGTAGGATAAGTTATGTCTATGGATATAACCACTACATGCAATGTTCGTAATTACAACTAGGTCAAAAGTCCGTTTTATCCCTATAATTACATCTTGCACCTAGTACCACTGATCCTTTAATGAATAATTTATTTATGATCCAACCATAAACTAAGTCCCTCTTGGGCCAGTGGAGGGTGGGGGCCCATTGTTCAACTCCCGAAATCAACACTTAAGGGAACTACTTATCTACTTACACTATATGGGAAAAAGTGAATTCTATCTTGTAAGATTATGTTCTCAGCTCCCTATTTAGTCAAGTTTCCAAAATGGTAGGTTTATTGAATTGGCTACAACAGCCACTCTTACCCATGCAAATCAAAGGACAAGCTCTCACAGACAAGAGTTCATAACTCACTCAAGATTAAGATCGAGTCGCATATGATCATCCTGATGAAATATTAATCTTCTCAATTAACGGATTTATAAAGAGAGATTAAATATTTCGTAGTCCAGTCTTATACAAACTCCTTGTATAAGATACTCTCACTCACATGTCTCCATATGAACAATTTGTATCAAATCATTTGTATCTATTACAAAGTGGGTCGTATCAATAATGTTACCAAGATAAGACATCCAACTTTATCCATATACTATGACCCTTTAGGTTATTTCTTGAATATGATCTTCATATATGTCAACCACATACTGTTCAAGATAACATTAATAACTTTGGATTTTTCATATAATAGATAATATTATATTGCAGATAAAATAATCAAAATTATTATTAATTATTAAATAAATCATTAATTATGAGGTTTAGGGCATAAAGCTCAATAGTTTTCACCCTAATTCCGCGTACTTTCCAAAAATAAGTCTTGCTCCCAATTTCCTACAAAATATTCAATTGATTTCATGAAAAGGATAAGAACAAAGCATAATTTAGGCATGAATGGGCATGTTCAAATTAGGTCTCATCAGTCATTGTCTTCTTGTTTTATTTTATTTTCATTTTTTCTGCTATTTGTCATTTCCTCGTTTTTCTTTTTTTTTCTCAACTCATCCTCGTCTTTATTTCTCCCTCCTATTTTTCTTTTTCCTACTTTTTCATTTCTCTCACTTCTGTAACTAATTTTTCAATCATTTCACATTTTTTCTTTCTTCTTCTTTTATCTCTTTTTTCTTTTATTATTTTTCTTTTCCCCTCATTCTTTTTCTTTCTTTCTAACACTCTTCGTTTTTCTTTATATATATATATATATTTCTCTCTTCTCTCTCTTTCTTTTTCTTTATTTGTAGTTCTTCTTTTCCTCCTTCTTTCTTTCTTTCTTTTTTTTTTCTTGTCATATTTCTTTTTTTCTTCTTTGATTTTTTTTACATCATTTTTTTCTTTCTATTTTTTTCTTCTTTTTTTTTCTTTCAGTCATTTTTTCATTTTTCTTTTCTATTATTATCATTTTTCTTTTTATTCATTCTATTTGGGGCTGTTTGGCGCGCTGGTTTGGAATCAAAAACCCTAGGGTTCTGGAACCCTGGGGTTTCTTGGCTGGAATCAGAAACCCTGGGGTTTCTGATTCCTGTGTTTGAGGTGCAGGGTTGTGTTGGGCTAGTTTGCTGAAACCTGTGTTTGGGGTGCAGGGTTGGGTTGGGCTGGGTTTGTTTAGTTTGTTTTTTTTTATAATTTTTCAAACTGTTTATTATTTTTAAAAAAAATCTTACACTGTTTTTTTTCCTACTCCATTTTTTTAACTTCATAATTTTTTTGGTGTGTTACATACCAACTATTTAACCAATTATGTAGAGCAATTGTTACAACTATAGTTCAATTTGAATTATACTATGTGTAGTTTGTATAACTATATGCTATCTCATTCACTCCACTCATGATGACATAAAATTGAAGATTATGCGTAGCAACAGATAATTAATAGGTGCAATGTAAGAATGGTGTTGTCAATGGTAAAGTAAAACCAAAAATTAGAACTAAGATCTAGTTCTAAAAATATCATAACACACATTCCAGATGAAATGACAAGAAAGTAGAAGTAGTTGTCCAAACACAAATGTAAGTCATAAGAGTGGTAGATGAAAGTGATGAAAAGAGAGTCAGGTTCTAGGTGCTTTCCCCAAAATTTTCACGTAGTAATCATACTTCCAATCTGGGGTGAATGTAAAGAAGGAGTTCAACATCATACTATCCGAGAGAATAGTCTTTGCAACAGCCATTCAGTCTTGCCTTGTCATCCCTGGGATCGCCTTTAGTTTTGAATATAGCTCGTCCACGCTGGTCCTTTTAAAATATTGACTAGGTGGTTGGGTCGCTAGGGTGATTGTTGGAGTGGTCGTTGGGGTGGTTGGATTGATGGGGTGTTTGGGTATGCCGAGGTGGTCGCCGGTGGTGATTGCACGGTGGTCAGGTCGCCGGAATGGTCGTTGGGTGGTTTTCAGCAGTAGTTGTCGGGTCGCTGGAGTGGTCATCAGGGTGGTCATGTCGCCGGAGTGGTCGCTGGGTGGTTGTGGCAGTGGTTGGGTTGTTGGAGTCGCTAGGGTGGTCACCAGGTGGTCGTTGAAGCGAGCTTGTCGAGGGCTCGTCAAATTAAAATTTATAAACCGATCCTAAGCTGCTTGTAGCATTGAGTGGACCGGGTCGATCTCAGGGAACCGAATATTAATTTCTTAAATTAAATTTGCAAATGAGAAAGCAATTAAAAAGGGGGGTTTTGAAAAATAGTTTCTTACTTAATGAAATAAAAATAACAAAACAAAACAAACACTAAAAGGAAAAAATCAACTCTTACCAAGTTCCAGTTCAGAGGTGCGGTTATATTCAATTGCAAACATTGATCATAGACATTCAAAATATTTAATCTTAACCATGCAAGTACTTGGTCAACTTATTAGGAAACCCCAAAAAGTAGCAAATTCCCTAAGGTCATTAACTCTAACGAACGCCAAGTTAACGCTAATTACCTAAACAAATCTTTACGAAACCGCTTCAATTTATTTAGGTAAAGGCATTACAAACTTTGGAACGACCAAGACAATCGATCAGGTAAAACAACTTTCACCTAATTAACATGCTTCTTTAATTCCTAGAATTAAACATGCAAGCCATGTATCATGGAAACCCATAAACATACACATGTGATAATTCTAATGCTACCGGTTCATTCAACATGACAATTACGGATCATGATCGTGATTAGCAATAAAGCATGTAAAGAGATTAAGGCGTCAATTTAATCAAAATACATACTTATAAAATTAACACGGGAATTAAAGAACACTTGCAATTGAAAGAAAACTAAGTTAAGGTTCAAGCCTCACAATGTCGCAACTAATTACAACCGACCTCTAAACCGGAATTGCAGAATCTAGCCGAGCATCTCCATAGAAAACTTCGAGTGCAAACGAGCTCGATTCGACACCATGGTTTGATGAAAAACTCCTAATCTATCCTAAACTACTGAAAAACAGAGAGGAGAAAGCCTAAATTAGTCTCATGACGGCTGAAAATTGGAGACAAATGACCTAGAGGACGAAAAAATCTATATATAGGAATCGATGGAGCGTCTAGACGCTCTGGACAGCGTCTAGACGCTCCCAGCGTCACAGGGGCTCTCCGCAGCGTCGAGGGAGGCTTCAGGGAACTGCCGATAGCGTCTAGACGCTCTGGACAGCGTCTAGACGCTACCCAGCGCGCAGCACTGCTTATTTTGGCTCTAACTTTTTGCTCGGGTGTCTGAATGACCTCCGGTTTGATGCGTTGGAATCGTGATTCAACGTAGAATCTCTCGGAACGTGCCTTATGCTCAAATCCCTACAAAATGGTCAATTAATTACATTAAAACCTCCAAACTAACATGATTTAGGCATAAAAATATAGGACTATGTTGGCCCTATCAGTCGTCAACAGTAGTTTTGGATGGTTGGGTTACCAGGTCGTCGGGGTAATCGCCGAAGTAGTCATCAGGGTGGTCAGGTCATCGGAGTGGTCACTAGGTGGTTGTCTACGGTGGTTGCTAGGTGGTCAGGTTTTCGAGGTGATCGTCAACTATGGTTGTCGGGTCATCAGGTCATTGAAGTGGTTGTTGTCGGTGGTTCGGGCAAGTCGGGTTGTTTGAGTGGCTGGGTTATCGAGGTGTCTAGTTGTTGGGGTGGTCGAGTCGCAGGGGTAATCGTCAGACTGGTCTCTGGAGTTCTCATGGCAGTGGTTGTCTGAGGTAATCGTCAGCGGTAGTCGGGTCACCGTTGTAGTCGTCAGAGTTGTTGTTATCGGTGGTTGTTGGGTGGTCGCCGGAGTTGTCATCAGAGTTATTGTCGAAGTAGTCGCTAGAAATGGAGAATGGTAAATGGAACTGGTCTCTAGAGTTCTCATCGCAGTGGCCGTCGGAGGTAATCGTTAGCGGTGGTCTGGTCGCCGATGTGGTCGCCGGAGTTGTTGTCGGAGTGGTCGCTGGAGTTGTCGTCGGAGTGGTCGCCGGAGTTGTTGTCGGAGTGGTCGCCGAAGTTGTCATCGGAGTGGTCGCTGGAGTTGCCATCGGAATGGTCGCCTGAGTTGTTGTCGGAGTGGTCGCCGAAAATGGAAAACGGCAAATGGAAGAGGAAAACATGGCACAAACCCCATGGGGTTGCACTGTTGTAACCCATGGGGTTGTGTTTCACCTTGTGCCAAACATAGTTTTGGGTTTGGAACCCAAACTCATCCCAACCCAAACCCATGGGCCAAACGGCCCCTTTTTGCTTTTGTATTTTGTTTTCTTATTTCTTTTTTTTTTTCAATTTCCATTATCATAGGTTTCACTCAAACCCTCCTCTAGGCTCTAGTACTTCTCTTCTTGTTTTATTTTATTTTTATTTTTTTCTGCTATTTTTCATTTCCTCTTTTTCCTTTCTTTTTCTCAACTCCTCCTCCATCTTTGTTTCTCTCATCTGTTTTTCTTTTGCTTTCATTTTACTTTCTCTCACTTCTTTAATTATTTTTCAATCATTTCACATGTTTTCTTTCTTCTTCTTTTATCTCTTTTTTATTTTATTATTATTTTTCCATCATTCTTTTTCTTTCTTTCTAACACTTTTTTTTTCTTTATATATATATTTATCTCTTCTCTCTGTTTTTTTTTTTTTAATTTCTACTTTTTCTTCTTTTCCTCCTTCTTTCTTTCTTTTTTCTTTCTTTGATTCTTTTTCTATACATCCGTTATTTTTCTTCTTTTTCTATTGATCTTTTTTCTTCTTTTTATTTTTGTATTATTATCTTATTTTTCTTTTTATTCATTCTATTTTTACTTTTATATTTTTTTTCTTATTTCCTTCTTCTTCTTTTTTTGTCATTATCATGGGTTTCACTCAAACCATCCTCTAGGCTCTAGTACATCTCTTCTTGTTTTATTTTATTTTTATTATTTCTACTATTTGTCATTTCCTCCTTTTTCTTTCTTTTTTTTCTCTCAACTCCCCCTTTCTCCCTCATGTTTTTCTATTGCCTTCTTTTTCCTTTCTCTCACTTCTTTAATTATTTTTTCAACCATTTCACATTTTTTCTTTCTTCTTCTTCTATCTCTTTTTTCTTTTACTATTTTTCTTTTCCCCTCATTCTTTTTCTTTCTTTCTAACACTCTTCTTTTTTCTTTATATATGTATGTATGTATGTATATATATTTCTCTCTTCTCTTTTTTTTTTTATGTCTATTTTTTCTTCTTTTCGTCCTTTTTTTTCTATCATAATTCTTTTTTTTTCTTTGATTCTTTTTTCTGTACATTTTTTTTCTTCCTTTTCTTTTGATCCATTTTTGTTCTAATTTTTTCTTATTTTTTAGTCATATTTTTATTTTTATTTTTATATTATTATCTTTTTTCTTTCTATTCATATTATTTTGCTTTTGTATATTTTTTTTCTTATTTCCTTTTTTTTGTCATTTTTTTTCTTTTTCTTTCTTATTTCTGTGTTTTTTCGTCGTTTTGTCAATAAGCCTACCATTTTGGAGACTTAACCAAAGAGGGAGCCGGAACATAAATTTTACAAAATGAAATTCACTCTTTCCCATATAGAAAAAGTAGTGAGACTTGAACAATGGGCCCCACCATCTCACTAGCCCAAAAGGGACTTAGTTTATAATTGCATTATAAACATATTGTTAGGATCAGTGGTAGTAAAGGTGTAAGATGTAATTATAGGGGTAAAACGAACTTTTGACCCAACTGTAATTACGAACAACTCGTGAAGGATTGACTTGCATGTAGTGGTTATTTTCATGGACACAACTTATCCTACAGTGCATAAGAGTGCAACTCTAGGTCTATAATGGAGTGACCCAGAGTTAATGAATGGAAATTAATTGATTAAAGAGTTTAATTAATTAATTTTGTATCATCAGAGCTTATAATTTGTAGGTCCATACGGTCCCCTTGCTAGCTCATAAGAACATAACAAGATCAATTTAGTTGAAAGAAAATTTGAAATGTTCAAATTAATATTTTATATATTGGATATATTAAATGAGGAAAATATCTATTTATTGTATTTGATACATTAACAATATTTTATATATTAGATATATTAAATGAGGAAAATATCTATTTATTGTATTTGATACATTAACATTAAAGAGAATAATATATTATTAGATACATTATATATTAAATTTGAATGAGTTTCAAATAGATAATATATGTTGTAGAAGATATTTGAATGAGATTCAAATATATGATAATATATTAGATATTATTATATTTTGGCCAAGATTGTACCTAAGTCCCTAAAAATAGGACAACTAAGTTGAGTTAAAACTAAGATCTCTACAAAGAAAATTCAAAATTCTCTTTACGAAGTTTTCTCCCTATGGATTTTCTTTGAAGAGGTTCCCACAAACCTGTTGGAATTTATGTCCTAAAGCCTCGTAATTAATAATTTATTTAATAATTAATAATTATTTTAATTATTTTATTTGTAATATAATATTATCCATTATATGAAAAATCTAAGATTATTAGTGTAATCTTGAACAATATGTGGTAGACATACGGGAGGATCATGTTCAAAAAATAACCTAAAGGGTCATAGTATATGAATAAGGTTGAGTGCCTTATCCTAGTAACACTATTGATATGGCCCACTTTGTAATAGTTACAAATGATTTGATCCAAATCGTTCATGTGGAGATATGTGAGTGGGGGTATCTTATACAGTGAGTTTGTATAAAACTGGACCACGAAATATTTAATCTCTCTTTATAAATCCATTAATTGAGAAGATTAATATTTCATCAGGATGATCATATGCGACTTGATTTTAATCCTGAGTGAGTTATGAACTCCTGCTTGTGAGGGATTGTCCTTTTATTTGCATGAGTGAGAGTTGTAACGACCGGTTTATTTAGAAGCATTAATTTTGAAATTTTGGAAATCAAGTTGGATTAATTCTCAATTAAGTTTTTTTTTCTTTAATTTAGAGTCAATTTGAGGTTTGGAGAAATGAGAAAAGGGGCATATTTGGAAAAGAAAGAGTTGGTCAAAGGGTATTTTAGTAATTTTCTTAATTTTTTTCCTCATCCTTATCTCTTTTTCTCTCCTTCTTCTTCTCCATACCATCTCCTTCTCTCTCTCTAATTTTAGACCCCACCGAATATATCTCTCCCTCTCTCTCTCGTGGATCTCTTCCCCTCTCACCCGAAAACTCCCTCTCTCTCTCACCGAATTCTCTCTCTCTCTCGAACTGCTGTATTTTCTTCTTCTTGTGAATCCGACGCCGCCGTTTGCCTCCCCTCGCCGAAGACATCCATCGCTGCCGCTGCTGGAGGTGCCGTCTGAAAACAGCGAACGCCACGCAGCCACCCTCGCCGGAGTTGAGATGCTCCTTCTGTCGCGAACCACCACTCACACCGGCTCCCTTTGAGCGCAGTCGCCATTCACCGCCGCACGCCTGAGCACCGGTGTAGCTCGTATCTGACTCACGTCCGCCGCCAATTTTTCTCTCTCTTCCTCTCAGTTTGCACAGATAGCAGGGGGTGCCGGTTTTGGGTCAAATTTCGTGCAAGCTCGGTGTTGTATAGGCTCGTTTGGATTCGATTCAAATTAGGTAAGCGTTTTAATGACGATTCAAAATAATTTATGGGTTTTAGGATTGAATTGAATGATTGATTTAGTGATTTTGGAACTAACCCACAGTATTTTGGATTCAATATAGATTACCCATTCCGATTGAAGGACGATTTGGACGAAATTGAAACCTTTAGACTGCTGTCCAGCATTGGTTGGAGGTAATTTTTATGTGGGTATCGAATTTTTCAACTCAATTAAGGTTAAGCGTGAGTTGGCTTTTAGATAGCCATGATTTAGGACTTTTTCGAGGAGTTTAGGGGCCTTTTTGTTGAAATTAGGGACTGTTTTAAGTGTTTTATATTTTAACCATAATGTGTAGGACTTCGTTGGCGATTCAAGATTGAGCATTCGAGTTTAGGCTACCTTGAATCTTGAAGTTATTTAAGTAAGTAGCAAATTTGGATTTTGAGCCCCTTTAAGGTTCTATTTGAGTATGTTGTATGTTTGAGAACTTTGACATTATAAGAGCATGCTTGAAAATCTTGTTATAAAGCATATAATGATTTGTTGCTCGACGTGGATATTGTTTGAATTGTAAACAACCTAATTATGTGGTTATAGTTGAAAATAGGGGTTCAAAGTATCGAGATATTGTAGTTAGTACGTGTAGAGCCTTAAGAGTTTGCCAAGGTTGGAATTGAATGAGTTTGGCTCATGTTTGTGGTGAGATGAGGATAAACGTGCACGCCAAATGTGAATACGTGGATCATGGTGTGAATGGTTGAACTATCTTGAGTTGTCCTTGAATTTAAGTTGCTTAAGTACGTATGAAATGATATCAGGGGCTTAACTTATCTTGAAATGCTTAGAACTAATGAATTCTAGTATGATTTACAAGGGGTCCGGGTCGTGCCTTATGATTTATGTATGTGATTTACCTAAGTTTGGATATAGGCCTTGGAATACTTGAATGCCTAAGATAGTGTTTTAACTAAAAGAGTGGAAGTAGTGGAGAATGGATTAAACTTAATGATCATAAATGGTTGCGGAAGATCTTTAGACGATGTTGAGGTGTAAACAGAGTTTAGAATGTTGGAAACACTTAAGTGGTGGGCTAAAGTTTAGTTTTCTTGAAATATGGAGGAGTTGATCGTGTGCAGGGCGCCAGATTTGTTGGTTTGAATTAGTGGTGGAATTAGAATACCTAAGGGTATACAATGACCAGTGATTGTCCTAAATTCTAGTGTGTTTAGAGGACTGGATTATGGATTAAATAAGTTGGAAAGTAATATGCCTGGCACAAGTATGGCTGTAGTTATGCAAAGTGCTGATTTAGGAATGTGGTATCGGGTGAAAGTCCATACTTGAGATTCGAGTTTGGGATCTATGGTGCAAGGTCACAAAGATGCATTTGTGATTGTTTATGGAAGGTGGGCATGTGTCATATGCTACGAATAACTTCTTAAAGGAATGAGAAGTGGGTCGTTCTAGTGTTGGCCTAAGAAAAAGGTAGCCTTTCGGATTGGTCCGTTAGGATTATTGTCTCGCCTATAAATATGTATGAGGCGTAAGACGTTATAGAAGTTGGAAAGGCTTGAGGGTTGCTTTTCCTCTTTGTTTATGTGAATTAGGGGGTGTTTCCCCCTTAAAAGTGTTTGAAACCTCCGGGCCAACTTGTGTGTGTGATTTGGGCATGATGGATGAATGTGGTAAGGTGGATTGACTCGAAAGGTTCCACAACTGTTGTGAAAGTACAAAGGCCGTTAGATTGGTACTACCTACTCTAATTCTGTTGTTTCGTGCGCATTTGTAAGCCTAGAACGTATGTGATGTGATGAGCATAAGGAATGCGTTC
The DNA here is from genome assembly GCA_033996785.1 of Trichosanthes truncata. NCBI lineage: Eukaryota > Viridiplantae > Streptophyta > Magnoliopsida > Cucurbitales > Cucurbitaceae > Trichosanthes > Trichosanthes truncata. The sequence goes on along the minus strand of JAWPNB010000004.1, from coordinate 34,340,135 downwards.
CTTATTGCCGATGAGCTAGCTTAGGGGTGATTCCCCACTGTGTTGAGCATAGGGATGCGTTTCCTATTTCCGTGTGCTAGCTGAGAGATGATTCCCCATTATGTTGAGCGTAGGGAATGCGTTCCCTAGTGCCTGTGAGCTAGCTTAGGGGTGATTTCCCATTATGTTGAGCGTAGGGAATGTGTTCCCTAGCGCCTGTGTGCTAGCCTAGGGGTGGTTTAACTTTTGAGATGAGTGTGAGGGTTATAGACCTTCACAGGTTTGGGTTCTAGGTTACAGGACTCGCAGATATGACACGAAGTTAGGGTCAGGTAGTAGTGAATGTTGTGGAAGGTTAAATGGACTTTTAAAATAATTGAAGGAAGTATTTGGAATCTAAGCACGAGTGTGAGTAAGAGCTTGGTATGGTTTCTTAAAACATTGGACCCTTAAGTGGGCTACTTACTGAGTATGTTTATACTCATCCTTGCTATTTTGTTTGTTTTGCAGATTGTGCACATTCACGGGGTGGATGACGCAGGCAACGACTTGACGAGATTATGGAGACTCCACCAAATGTCTTTTCCCTATTTTAGTTTTTAGTTTTATTACCTTGTTCCTTGATGGGTGTTTGGTTTGTAAATCCTAAATATTCTTTAATTTCGTGTGCTTGGTTAGAAGTTCTTAGGTTTGGTTGTCTGATGATTGAGCTCAGCACTATATATCGTAGTTTGGTGGGTGCTGAGTCTATATTCTGAATTATAGAAGTGTTCAGGTCTTTTCCAGGTCTTTGAAAAATTTGGTTTTCTTCTAGTTACGTCGTCATGCTGCCGAAATTTCGGGCATGAGCGAGGTAACTAGGTCGTGCTTCCGCTTTAAAGAGTCGTAGGAATTCGGGTCGTGTCAGTAGAGTGGTTTTTATAGCCGATTCAATATGCCTACCATTTTGGGTACTTGACCAAATAGAGAGCTTGAAACATAATCTCACAAGATGGAATTCACTCCTTCCCATATAGGGAAAGTAGATGAGTAATTCCCTTAAGTGCTGATTTCGGGACTTGAACAATGGGGCCCTACCCCTCACTGGCCCGAGAAGGACTTAGTTTATAATTAGATTATAAATAGATTGTTTATTAGAGGATCAATGGTACTTAAGGTGCAATATGTAATTATAGAGGTAAAACGGACTTTTGACCCAACTGTAATTACGAACAACTCGTGAAGAATCGACTTGCATGTAATGATTATATCTATGGACACAACTTGTCTTACAGTACATAAGAGTGCAACTTTAGGTCTATAGTGGAGTGACCTATAGTTAATGAATGAAAATTAATTAATTAATTAATTTTGTCTCATTGGAGCTTATAATCTGTAGGCTCATAAAGTCCCCTTGTTAGCTCATAGTAACACTAAAAGATCAATTTAGTTGAAAGAAAAATTTGAAATGTTCAAATTAATATTTAATATATTAGATATATTAAATATAAAAGAGAAAAATATATTTATTGTATTTGGTACATTAAATATTAAAATAATTAATGTATATTAGATACATTAAAGAAAATATATTTATTCAATTTGAATTGGATTCAAATTAGGAAATAGATGTCGTATGAGAATTTTAAAATGTTTGAATAAGATTCAAATTGGTTAGATAAATATATTAAAATATATTAGATATTAAAATATATTATTTAATTTTCTTCCCTATACTACTATAAATAGGACCCTAGGGGTGAGCCATTGAGCATTTCTCATAGAACACACATCTCCTCAATAGAGCATTAGAGAATTCACTCTAGACTTTTTTCTCTCCAATCATTTGAGGATTTTCTTTCAAGATGCTCCCACAAGCCTTGATCTTGTGTTAGAGTCATATATAGCCAGGAAGACTTTGTGGAGGAGATAAAGACCCGCCATAATATTCTCCATATTTACTTCAAGTAAGTTTGCTTAACCTTAATTTTTAGTTTACTTTTAAATAAAATCAAAGATGATCCAATGCTTCCGCTGCAGAGTGAAACGTTCATTCCTTCAATTGGTATTAGAGAAATCTTTGAGTTTTATTTAGAATTAAAGTTTTGTGATGGTGGGTATTTTAATTTATCACATGTTTGATATATTGTGGTTTGCAAATTGATTGTTTAGGCTATTTGACATTAGATTTATTGCTTTGATTAGATCATTGTAAGACCCATAAGGGTTAGGATTTTATGTATTTTACTTGAATGACTACGATTGCTGCAAAATTTGATTATATGGGCTGAAGATGTCGACGGCGAAAAAGGTTCGCAGTAAAAAAAAACGTGCATTGAAGTCAGCTTCTGAAATTGAAAATTTATGATTTCTAAATCCTAAATTTGGAATGGTCCAGACAAGGAAGATATTGAAGACCATGATATGTCTTGGATTTAAATTATTGTAATTTAAACTATTTTCAATTTCTTAGGATATGCCAAATATGGCGGTCAATTTTGCTATTTTTAATTTAATTATGCATGAGACGTATGTTTTAAATAGTTTGATTGTTACATAAAGTATGTCATTTAAATTTAAAATCCCATCATAGGTTGAGCATGATCATACATCATATCTATTTTTAAATATAATTGTTATATTTGAAAATTTTGATTAGGTTGTTTCCTAATAGAATTAAGATCAATTTTTAATATAATTGTTATATTAGAAAATTTGATTATGATGTTTCCTAATAGAATTGAGATATTTTCTTAATACGTTTATATTTTCCACATAATTGTTATATTTGGAAAATTAAATTAGAATATTTTCTTTCATAAATGAAATCTATGTTTTCCTAATAAGATTAGCATATATCCTAATGAGATTAGGAATTCCTTAAAGTAAAAATATTTCTAATTCATGTTTTAAATAGTTTAAATTTTGAATTTAATATATCTTTATTTGTTTCTAATAAGATTAGAATTTAGGACAATCTTTTAATTTAGTTTTAAAGAGTTTAAAATGGTAGAATTTCAAGATTATCCATAGTTTAAAATTTGAATTTAATTCATCTTTATTTGTTTCCTAATCAGATTAAATTCTTTTAAAATAAGATTAGATCTTTTAATTTCAAAATAAGATGAGATCTTTTAATTTCCTAATAAGATTAGGTCTTCATAAATAAATATAATTTAATTCTAAGATAAAATAGTTTAAGTTTTGAATTTAATTTATCTTTTTTTTTTTAATGTGATTAGAATAAAATATTAGGGATTATCTTTTAATTTGTGTTAAAGGGTTTAAAATGATGGATTTTTAAGATTATCCTAGTGAATTATTTTTTAATAGGATTAAAAATATTTATGTTCATTAATCTAATAATTAATAGTTAATTAAAGATTAATGAATTTGAAATAAAAATTGACTATAAGGGAACTTTGTCTATGAAAGGTGATGACTTGCTAGAGTAATGTGAATAATTATGCAATATTATGTTGTCTATGCGCAAGTGTACACATACTTTTGTAGCAAGCGATAAGTAAATTATCGTATCCACAGAGACTATTAATTCTTCTATTTACCCTAAATTAATTCCTAGTAGCTCAATTTGTAACCATTCAAATTCATCAAGGAAATGAAATAAAAGAAATCACAATTGCTGAAACAAAATACTTGCTGGAACAGGAAAAATAGAGGAATCGTAACTGAACAAATAACAACTGGTCTAAATACTTTTAGTTAAAACAAGGCTCGGATTAGAGGTAAATCATGCTTTAATTAAGTTACGAATTGAGTACATATTCATTCCATTCGACCCACTACAGATTTCACGGTATTCTCCCGAATCACCTAAGTATACTGTTTCATTTCCATTACTTCAGCACATTAAACCCACTGTATTTTGTGTGCGTTAGGTGAGTGATTATCCTTATCCTACTCACCTAGCTAGCTACTAACCCTAACAAGGGGCTAACGTGGTTTTTAAGTTTTCAGCCCCTCCTATTCTTCCCAGAAATCAGAGGAACACTGCTCACATCGGCTGGCCAAACGGACATGAGCTAATAAATACAACCTCTTAAAAACCAAATCGATGGAATTGAAATATACTCATCTATAACATTAACCAAAAACAATCATCCTCTAATCCTCACCTATGGTGATCAGTTCATAATGTGAGAACAACAGCAGAAAAGTCGAAATGTAAACATAATGGAAATTATGCAGAAAATAAACTAAATGAAAACATAAAATGTAGCAGAAGAAATCGGAAAGCTGCCCCAAAATGTTTGACTCAGCATCCACGTTGATCCCCTGGAGAAACCTTCCTTTTATGGAAAACTTCTATCCATGGCCTCCCAAAATCGGAGCTCTCTGCCTCTCCTTCTCTCTTTCTGTTATTTCGGGCTCTCCCTTCCTCTTGGCTCTAAAATGGCGCCCCTTTACATATATCTCAAAGTATGTGCAAATGAGGGCTGATTAGACAGGACTAGTGAAGTGGAGGGCTCTAGATGGTTGAAAACGCTGACTGTACTGTCGTTTGCCAACTCATTTAATGAATAGCAATTCCCACGTTCGAAATTCATATTGGCCTATATTGCAAAGTTTGCTCCAGCAAACAATTGTAAAACTGCTGCTCTTATCTCCAGGGCTCTTTCCTCATTCAAACCCTAAATCAATCACATAAAGCTCCTTAATTAGGATAATATTGCTCTAATAATAATGTTACTATATCAAAATTAATCATAGAGCAAAATACATCAAAGCTAGGAGTTTTCCACAACATAATGAGAGAAAATATGACAATTAAGTCCAGATTTGCTAGCTTATAACTCTAAATTTTAGAGTTATCAAAAGGTTCTATCTAAGACTATGGTATTTAAGCTGACCGAAAGGAAACACCTCTAACTGGGAACCGACCTGGGAGTTGAATTAGTCAAATTTTATTTAATTTCACTAAGCATGCTTATAATGTGATTAGTTTTTTGTTTTTGTTTAAATAGTTTAAAAACTTAGTAATTCACATTAAAACCAATCTAACAACATAAGGATAATGAAAGGTAGATTGAGAAACTTAGATGAATGAGATTAGCCTAATTTGTCTAAGTAAGAGAAAATCTTATTTCAAAATAGTAAGTGAGAGAAGGAAATGTGTCAACATATCCTACGGTCTCCATCATTGGTTCATATCGTGAGATTCATGCAGGGCCTCGTGGCGGCTTTTGGACCGTCCCCCTACGAAAGGTGTTTGCATGGGCCAATATTATGGTGAACTCCTGAGAATGATAAGATTATAGTTTTGTTTCCAATACTTGACCTACCCTACAACGGCACTTGTTGGGATAAAACTACGGGATCTAAAATTATGGGTTACACTTACAAAGGGCTCATTAAAGTTGTTAATGATGTCCTTGACCAAACTAATGGTAACTAAATATTATAGGAATAAGAGTTATTTTGGTATAATACTTGGTTGAGATTGTCTCAATTTAGTGAAGGAATACTTGACCTACCCTACGGCGGCACTTGTTCTAACTCACTAAAGTACCATAACATTAGAAATGATTTATAGGGTTCATTTTTCAAATTGTTTGATTTCTATGTTAAAATTGAATGGATAATTGTTTGCATGATGTTAAATTATATATATATTTCAATATTATGTCAGTTCTCTCATAATTTTTAATTTTATTACTGATAAGTCAAAATTGAGAAATTTTATTACTTGAAAAAATAACGTTAACACTATAATGGTAGTGTAAAATTTTGAATTTATCTTTATTGAGAAATGTTCTCAAAACATGTTGCTAATGCTATTCGAATTGTTCGTGAAGCACATGATTAATGAATCAAAAGTAAATGAGATAACATGTACGTATTCTCCTAGTTGACATATTAGATGTCAAATTTAGAAGATAAAGAAAATGACAACATATGAGATGTTGAAGTCAACATAAGCTAAATTTAGAAAATTGTCTAAATGATCTCTAATTTAAGTATTACAAAATTCCAAGAAAACAAACCAAATGATTGAAGCTATATAAAAGGAAATAATTCCTAAATTAGTCAGGATCGTCACAATGAGAGGAATTTTTGAAATACCTCTACGGGAAGAATAATATAGATGAAAGTAAATTTAATTTACTAGATTTTTGGTAGAGAATAAATAACGCCACCTAGATAGTTGATACAAGATCCACTATCAAGATTTATTCTTTATTACATTTAATATGTAATTTTTGAAAAATACTTAACATGTAGAATAGTTTCTACAAGTTGGCACCAGGAAGCCTATCTCAGTTAGTGTAGTGGGAGACATTAAGATGTCATTAAAAAATAATTGTTACTTAAGTTGTATGTGGTGTTTTATTACCATAAGAGAAATTCAATTTCTAAAACTTTATTACTAAAAAGTTCATATAGTACGAACTATTTTGAAGTATGAAAGTTTATATTTTTAAATTTGTTTGAAAACATATTCAGCTGAAGATAAGAACAATTTGTATATGTTAAAAATGTTGACATATACTATACCACAAAATACTGAGATATTCAGGATTATAGAATCCAAAATAGAAAAACATTGTTTTCTCCTAAAAGATGATACTTAACTTTGGCTGTTAAGGTTGATTAACATCAACTTGAATAGAATGAAAAGACTAGTAACAAGTAATTATCTAAAAAGTTAGTTAACTATTTTACGTGTCTGTAGATCATGCCTTTCATGCATGATAATCATTGGGCCTTTATTAGATAGAGCTAGAACGCTAAAGAATACTTTAGGCTTACACATTCTGACCCAAGTGGTCTGGTGAATGTAAAGGCCAAATAAAGTCATGAATATTTCGTCACTCTAGTTGATGATCATTCAAGGTACAACTATCTTTATCTAATACAACATAAGTCTAAATTTTTGAAAAGTTCAAGAAAATTAAGACTAGAGTTAAAAATTGATTAGGTAATTAAATCTATCAAGACATTATGATCAGATCATAATAGAAAGTACAGAAAATTTACGTACTAAAACTAATTGATAGAAAATGGGTTTTTATCCCAATTATCTCAATACCAAATACAATTTGTGAAATTGTGCTGCAAGAAGAGAAACAGGACCTTGTTAGATATGGTCCCATCAGTAATGAGTTACACACCATTACCAAACTCCGGTTAGGAAATGCAATAAAGATTGCATGGTGAACATCATTCCCTCCAAAAAGTCTACGAGACAATTTTGAGATTATAGAAGAGTAGTAAAACTAGTTTACAACACTTCACTATTTGGGAATGTTAAGCTTACATGCTGAAACAATCTTTAAAAGGTTGTATATTTTCAAATATATGCCTAAGTGTAGGCTATCCCTAAGGAGTATAAAATGATCTTTTATCTAGTCCTAAAAGGAATAAGGTATTTGTATGACAAATATTATTTTTTTTTATAAGGAATGTCAAATAAAAGACCACAAACCTTTAATAAGGTGAGATAATGTTAAAAAATTGGTCCCATGTGAAGCCACTAAATAGTTAACAAAAGTTGTTATTAATTTAATTACATTTGAAAGTCAAATGAATCCTAGTCATGAATTGGATAAGTCTTATCGTAGTGGGAGAGTTATGAGATGACTCAACCTATACAAGGACTTAATTGAAGCCCAAATTATCATGTTAGATGACAAAGTTGAAGGCTTATTACCTGTAAAGTGAGACTAATGGCAAATGGTTAAACCTAATAGGAGAAAGTAGACTACGAGTAAATTTTCTCATTTGTTGCCATACTAAAGTCTGTAATCATTATTGCATATGTGATATAAAAAAAAATGAATGTTTAGAATTCTTTTATGAAAAGAAATCTTAGATAATGCATATACACAAATCAATCAGATATGTTTATTTTCAAAGATCAAAAGCAAAAAGTTTGCGAAATAGTAAAGGTTCATTTATAAAATGAATTTTACCATTAGATCTGTGAATATAAGATTTGATAAAAGTATAAAAACCTATGACTTTGGATAAATATTAATGAAGCTTGTATAGACAAGAAAATCATTAATTGCTTAGTGGATTTTTCTCATGTTTTATGTTGATGATATATTACTCATTATGAATGATGTAAGATGTCTATCTAACATAAAAATTTGACTAAGTAACCAATTCCAAATGAGTGATTTGGAATGATTCGGTATATTTTACATGTCCAAAATGAAGATTTTAATGACAAAATGTTAACTTTGTCTCAATCATCTTAGATTATTGACAAAATTGTTGTCAAATATTTGATATTTATGTCTAATGAAGAGTATCCTAAGACACCTCAAATGTTGAAAGTATATGATATGTATAAATGAGACTGAACATTTAATATACAATTGGTTAGCATATATCAGTTAAACGAATGGTATGACCATTGAGTAGAAAATTAAAAACTTTCTCAAATTATCTATGGATGATGAGAAATTTTTGTGTATGGAGTTAAAGATTTGATCTTTACAAGATACACTGGTTCTTACAAAGATCTAAGAAATCTATGTAAAGATAAATTTTACTCTAGGTGGTGGAGTATGGTATACAAGTTAAATTGTTTTGCTTGTGAAGAAATAAAAAGACTCGTCTGACTCAAATAGTTCTTTGAAGATCTGAAAGGTGTTTTAGATATGATTTAGTATACCTCTTTATTATAATAATAGTGGTGCAAAGACTAATATTAAGGAAATTAGAAAACACCAATGTATAGGGAATCATATCGAGAGAGAGAAATCATCAAGGTAATGACCATGGCTTTTAGCGATAATTCTTTGGATCTATATAAAGAGACTCTCCAGGCTAAAGTGTTTGACGATGACCTAAAATGTCTAGGATTACGAGACATGTCTCATCTTTGCTAGGGCAAGTGGGAGAACATGTTAGTTATAGAGTATGCCCTAGGATAAATGTCTTGCCAACTTTAGTGCAAGTGGGAGATTGTTGGGATTTATGCCCTAAAGTCTCGTAATTAATAATTTATTTAATAATTAATAATAATTTTGATTATTTTATTTACAATATAATATTATCCATTATATGAAAAATTCAAGGTTATTAGTGTAATCTTGAACAGTATGTGGTTGACATACGAGAGGATTATGTTCAAGAAATAACCTAAAGGGTCATAGTATATGGATAAGGATGGGTGCCTTATCCTAGTAACATTATTGATACGACCCACTTTGTAATAGTTACAAATGATTTGATCCAAATCGTTCATGTGGAGACATGTGAGTGGGGGTATCTTAGACAATGAGTTTGTATAAGACTGGACTACGAAATATTTAATCTCTCTTTATAAATCTGTTAATTGAGAAGATTAATATTTCATCAAGATGATCATATGCGACTTGATTTCAATCCTGAGTGAGTTATGAACTCCTGCATATAAGGGCTTGTCCTTTGATTTGCATGGGTGAGAGTGATTTTTGTAGCCAATTTAATATGCCTACCATTTTGTGAACTTGACCAAATAGGGAGCTGGGAACATGATCTCACAAGATGGAATTCACTCATTCCCATATAGGGAAAGTAGATGAGTAGTTCCCTTAAGTGCTGATTTCGAGACTTGAACAATGGGGCCCCAGCCTCTCACTGGCCCAAGAGGGACTTACTTTATAATTAGATTATAAACAGATTGTTCATTAGAGGATTAGTGGTACTTAAGGTGCAAGATGTAATTATAGGGGTAAAATAGACTTTTGACCCAGCTGTAATTACTAGGGGTGTTCAAAAAACCCGACAACCCGAAAAAATCGAGTAACCCAACCCGAATCATAAAGGTTGGGTTGGGTTTGAAAAATTCCCGGTTTGGTTTGGGTTGGAATTCTCAAGAACCGGCCGGTTCAGTTCGGTTCTCGGGTTCAAAAAATAAATTTCTGGTTTAACCCGAACCGAACCAAACATATTTAAAATATATTATATATATAAATATATAAATAAAAGTTTGTAGGGTTTCTTTCTCTCTTGTTCTCCAACCTTCTCAGCCGCCACACTCACAACACCCTTCTCTCTTTCTTATGTTTAATTCGCTAGGCATCATGCTTTTTCTCTTGTTCGCCGCCCAGTTCATCATCTCTCTCATTCGTCGACCCACCTCCTCCATCCTCTCTCTCGTTCTTCGGCCACCCAATCCTCTTTCTCTCATTCGCCGGCCATTGGCAATAAGCTCTCTGTATATCCGTCGATTGTCGTCCAGTCCAAGAGCCGCATCGCCTCCCTGCCAGATCTGTCGAACACGAATACCAACTGCTCCTCTCTTCTCGCTGCCAGATCTGTCGAACACAAATACTAACCGCTCACCTTGCCTCGCCGTCAGATTTGTCAAATACGAATACTAGTCGCTCGCCTCGCCTCTTCAACTTTTTTCGAGCACCTTCAACCTCGTCGAACTCTTTAGGAAGGAAGAGATACAGAAACAAACCCTAGATCCCATCTCTATATAAATCGCCACAAAGCCCTACTTTCTTTTAGTTTCTCGTTTCAGCCGGCAAAAATGTCGAAGCGAGGTAAGCAAACCCTTATGCCCTTCCTCTCTATTCTTTGCAGTTCTGCTATCTAGGTTTTAGGTTTCTTTTTCCTTCGTCTTCTGTTCTCGCCGAAAGATCATGCTATTGTTTCATTTACTTCAAAAATATCTGTATTTGAGCTTTTTCTTTTTCTTTTTTATTGAATCTGTATCGAACCCACAATTTGTTATTGGAGATTTAATGAGCTTTGGGGAAGAGAGATTGATTTACTGTGTGTGAACTCTGGAATGTATATGATTGATTTGTTGCTTGTTGGTACTCAAGCATTACAACCCGAAGACCCAACCTGACCCAACCCGGTTATGGGAGGGTTGGGTTGGGTTGGGTTCCTCACTCTACTAGGGTTGATCGGTTCCTCGAATAGGCCAACCCGAAATTTCGGGTTGGTCCAAAAAACATCTCTAACCCGACCCAACCCAACCCATGTACACCCCTAGTAATTACGAACAACTCGTAACGGATTGACTTGCATGTAATGATTATATCTATGGACACAACTTGTCCTACAGTGCATAAGAGTGCAACTCTAGGTCTATAGTGGAGTGATCTATAGTTAATGAATGAAAATTAATTAATTAAACTCTAAAAATTAATTAATTAAAGAGTTTAATTAATTAATTTTGTATCATTGGAGATTATAATCTGTAGATCCATAAGGTCCCCTTGCTAGCTCATAGTAACACTAAAAGATTAATTTAGTTGAAAGAAAAAATTTGAAATGTTCAAATTAATATTTAATTTGAAGTGTTCAAATTAATATTTAATATATTAGATATATTAAATATAAAAGAGGAAAATATATTTATTATATTTGATACATTAAATATTAAAATAATTAATGTATATTCGATACATTAAAGAAAATATATTTATTCAATTTGAATTGGATTCAAATTAAGAAATAGATGTCGTAAGGGAATTTTAAAAGGTTTGAATAAGATTCAAATTGGTTAGATAAATATATTTTAATATATTAGCTATTGAAATATATTATTTAATTATCTTCCTTAGACCACTATAAATAGAACCTTAGGGGGGAGCCATTGAGCATTCCTCATAGAACGCACATCTCCTCAATAGAGCATTAGAGAATTATCTCTAGACTTTTTCCTCTCCAATCCTTTGAGGATTTTCTTTTAAGAGGCTCCCACAAGCCTTGATCTTGTGTTAGAGTCATAGCCAGAAAGACTTTATAGAAGAGATAAAGACCCACCAGAATATTCTTCATATTTACTCCAAGTAAGTTTGCTTAACCTTAATTTTTAGTTTAATTTTAAATAAAATCAAAGACGATCCAATGCTTCTGCTACGGAGTGAAACGTTCATTCCTTCAAAACCTTGGTCCTGTGTTTGAGTCATAGCAATGAAGATCTTGTGGAGATTTAAGATTGGATTGGCAGGGAGTGAAACGTTCATTCCTTCAAGTTCGACATGTTTCATACAATAATAGAGGACTGGATTGGCACTAAGGTGGGCTGCTCCCATGTTATCACATCATAGAATTGGTAACAAGGTAGATTGGATACGAAGCTCATCCAAAAGAGACTGAATCCATAAGACTAAGTCCATCTCAGTCCAATGAAAAGGTGGGTCTCCATTGTTCAAGTCTCGAAATCAGCACTTAAGGGAACTACTAATCTACTTACCCTATATGAGAATGAGTGAATTCTATCTTGTGAGAATATGTTCCCAATTTCCTATTTGGTCAAGTCCCTAAAATGGTAGACTTATTGAATCGGCTACAAAAGCAACTCTCACCCATTCAAATAAAAGGACAAACCCTCACAGGCAAGAATTCATAACTCACTCAGGATTAAGACGGAGTTGCATATGATCATCATGATAAAATATTAACCTTCTCAATTAATGGATTTATAAAGAGAGATTAAATATTTCACGGTCCAGTCTTATACAAACTTATTGTATAAGATACCCACACTCACATGTCTCCACATGAACGATTTTGATCAAATCATTTGTAACCATTACAAAGTGGGTCGTATCAATAGTGTTACCAAGATAAGACACCCAACCTTATCTATATACTATGACCTCTTAGGTTATTTCTTGAACATGATCCTCCCATATGTTAACCACATACTGTTCAAGATTACACTAATGACCTTCGATTTTTCATATAATGGATAAGATTATATTGTAAATAAAATAATCAAAATTATTATTAATTATTAAATAAATCATTAATTAGGAGGCTTTAGGGCATAAATGCCAACAATCTCCAGTTTGCACTAAAGCTGGTGTGATAAGAAAATGAGCAATCATGGAGACCAAGATGGAAGTCTATAAGATGAAAACCAAGCTCAACCAGCTCAAGTAAGCTCAATTGAAGCTCCTACTCAATGTCAATGGAATTCAACTCCAATTCAATCCAATCATGAGGTAATCATTATGCCACAAGGTCAAATGACAAGAGCAAGAGCTAAAAGTCTTCAAAAAGCATTGAATGTTCACCTCCAAGCTAAGGTGTCTACACAAAGTGAAGAGTTGCATCATTTCAAGATTGATAAGGCACCTTTTCAACCAAGAGTCATAATGAATCTAAAATTCCAGATTTATTCACATCTTTAATGTATTATGTACCTATTAAATTCATGTATTTACATTTAATTTGGTTCATGTATGGATTTGAAAGGTTAGGGGCTGAATTTAGACTACATAGGTGAAGGGCTATGTCCTTTCATGATGTCTATTCAATTAGTATAAATAGGTCTATCATTTTGTCATTTGAACACAAGTTGAAGTTGAATGAAATCTCATATTTGAGTTTTAGTCCTCAAGCTTTATGCTTTCTTAGTATTCTTGTGTTAAAATGCATGTTTAGAACTTTCAATCTAGTTTGATCTAGTAGATTGTAAAGAGTTCGAAATCTTGAAGATAGGAACAAGTTCTCATTTCTTATTGATCGCCGATCAAAGTTTCCAAATAAAGATATGTTTAACTTTCTTGGGGTTGTTTACCAATTCGTTAATGGGGTTTTCTTATTATTGTTGTGGGGGTTTACCTTGAATAAGGGGAGTTCTCAAGCATAATTGAGATAGTTCCTTTATCATGGTGAGACAAGTATCCTAGGGCATACTTTATACCCAACATGCTCTCCCACTTGCCCTAGCGAAGATGAGACATGTCTCGTTATCCCAGACATTCTATGTGACCCTCAAACATTTTAGCTAGGGGAATCTTTTTATATAAATCCAAACGACTGCCATTAAAAACCATCTTGGCACTACCATGATGCTTTTTCTCTCTTGATATGATTTCCTATTCGTTGGTGTTTTCTAATTTTCGTAATATTAGTCATTGCACCACTATTATCATAATAAAAAGGATAGATTAAATCATATCTAAAACACTTTTCATATTTTCAAGGAACTATTGCAGTCATACAAGTCTTTTTGTTGCTTCACAAGCAAAATAATTTAACTTGTATATCATACTCTACCATCTAGGGTAAAATTTATCTTAACATAGATTTTCCTAAATCTTTGTAAGAACAAGTGAATCTTGTAAATATCAATTCTTTTACTCTATACACAAAAATTTCTCATTATCCATAGATAATTTGATAAAGTTTTTAATTCCCTATTTAATGGTCATAATATTCGTTTAACTGATATATGCTAACCAACTGTATATTAATTGTTAAGTCTCATTTATGCATTAATTGTCTCTCACTTAGAGTAGATAATTAATCATATGATTTCAACATTTAGGGTGTCTTAGGATACTCCTCTTTAGACATAAATATCAAATATTTGACAACAATTTTGTCAATTGATCGAACTGAAACGTGGGGGCTTCAAGAAAAGATTTTTAGGTTAAAAATTGAAGCTCCAGTCTAATGCAAGTACACATTGTCGATTACAAGTAACAAAACTGGAAGTATTCTAGAGTATCAATCTCACAGGGAACGGATATAACAAAATTCAAAAAATAGCAAAAATTGTTCTCAGATTGCAATTTCGGTAACCAAGGGTATAAAAAGTAATTGAAAAACCAATAAGTATGAAAAAGGGATTCAAGTTATTCATGCCCCTTTGGAAAGAAATGCAACTAAAATGCAATTGCAATCATAGCTAACACAAGAAAACTAAGTAAACCAAATTCGACTCCTATTAAATTTTGTTTCAAAATCTTTAAGAGGCTAAGTGATTAAACCTATATTTCTATGGCTAATCTAACTTAGATAATTTTGTGCACAATTCTAGTGGTTTTGAAGTCTCGCTTTATGTCAATGGTCGATGTTCAAAACTTATTTCTAAGCTTTTTCCTCCATTGCTTTTTCGACATCCGCTTCCCTTAACCCTTTCGGTATTAAGTTTGAGCTTGACAAGCAACACTAGATGGCTAGCTAGGTTTACCCAACATTAAACTTAACAAAAGAAAACAAAGTTCACGTGTTAGCTAGATTACAAGGGCTTTTAAGCTTTACATCTCTTTCCTCTAGGACATTCACCAACTTTAACCCCTAAATGAAATTTAGCTCATTATTGCAAGATTGAAAAACAGTAAGTTAAATGTCTAAAAATCCATCCTATAATGCAAGAGAAGTGAGGGAAAAAAAAATTTGGATTCAACACAGGGTCAAATAAATGATAACTTTATTAAGAAGAACACTAAAATTCAAATAACTTTAATAAAGCTTAAACAACTAAACGATTTCAGCAAGAGAATTACAATGGAAGGAAGTAAAAAGCAGCTAAAACTCTAAAAACTTGAACAAAATAAACTTTAACAGAGCATAAAGTAAGTTCTAAAAAACGAAAGAACACAACCCATTTTTCACTTCGTACTCAATCAACTCAACTCCACTTTTTTCAAAGGGAATTGAGTCTTTACTTCCTTCAACTTTCATTGACGAAGGGCTGAGTTTCGAAGTTCAAAGGGGTTGGAAAACAAAAAAAAAAAAAAAAGCAGCAACAGAAAGAAATAAAAACATCAGCAAAACGTGGATAAAACGACCGGAAAATATGATTATCTTCTTGCAGTTTCTTCTCCCATATATTATAGAGGATTTGGGCTAGGGTTTCCTTCTTAAATGATGAACAATTATAAACAATTTGTCTTGCTAAATTCGTGGAGAATAATCATAAAAAATCTCCAAAAATCACGTTGGTCCCGTAATTTGTGCAGAAATGCAATTGCAATTTTGTTGCAATCGTTTTCCAGATCTCCCAGAATTGCAATTGCAATGTGTTGTGCAAAAACTCACTACTCAAACATACGCAATCGTAGGTAGTAAATGGTAAACAAGGTCGATCCCACGAGGACTAATGTAAGTAAAGTTGTTGAAATTAAGCACAAACTTGCCAACGCAAAACTAAACTAAAGAATACAATTAAACCCGCAAGTTAACTAAAAACGGGCACAAAAACGGCTACTAAGCTAAGAGAGACTTAAAAAGGAAAAATCTAACTTTAAAAAAGAGTTGAGAGGCTAAACACGTACTAAAATGATAAAAACAGGGGGATGGAATTTAAGAAGACAGTTGCTCCAATTGAGGTCAACAATGCTATAGCATTAGACACCACAATGTTATACATAAGAGAATTTTCAGTTGAAACTGACCCGAAAACCTCTCAAACTTGATTTTCTTGCCTTTAACACTGATTTAAGCATATGTCTATGAAAACTCAATGCTAATGCACACTAATAATACCCAAATTCCCCAAAATCACAAGCTTCGAATGTATGTCTACACCCTACAACTTCTACCTTTAGAAATCACTTACTCCATTTGTGTTAATCCACCCATTCTTAACCCTTTCAGTATTAAGAACTGGTTTGTGTCTTACCTAAGATGATGAAACTCAAATAAGAACTTGCAATAAACACAACGAATGAATGTACAACTCCACAAAATGCATTGAATCAATAGAGTTCAAACAACCACATCCATCCTCAAATCCAGCCTTAAGAAAACTTAGCCCATGACTTCAAAACTGAAAATAAACTAGTAGAATTCAGAAATCATCAACATCTTGAGAGTAATTTAAGAGTTATACCCAAATGGCTACAAAAATGTTCTAACCTAGCTCAAATCTTAAGAAAAACTAAGGGCAATACAAAATCAACAAGTTAGAAGATGAAACTAGAAAGAGAATGAGAAAGAGAGAGTAAAGGATGGTGAATCTTCTTATTTTTCTTCAAAATCTTCAAAAATTGAAGTTTCTTCTTCCCCTTTCTCTATTTTCTGGTTTTTCTCCACTTTTCCAGCCTCTCCTCCCTCATTCGAGGGCTTTCCTCTTCTATTCTTTCCCTTTAAGGGCTTATTTGGCTTACTATGCACGTGGTTGTTGCTTATTAGTCAATTTTTAACAAATGTTGACTCCTACGCTGATGTAAGCCTTAAATTCTGCTAAAAATTATGCATCTAGATGTGGTTTGCGATGTTGTAGCATTGCTGACCACATAGAAATGTGGTTTGCAATCTTATAGCATTGCTAACGACATTCATTGCCAGCCCATAAAATCGGTCCACAAACCCAAAGGTTCTTCAGCCCAACTTTATATTCGAGAAAAACCTGTCCAAATGAGAGAAAATTCAACAAAAGTAAAGGAAGAATAGAAGATTTTTCAATATTCACCCTTGCTTAATTCAGAAACCAAATAAACGCTACAAAACTGACAATGGAATGAAAATAACTCGATTTTTAGCAAGGTCCAAGAGTGAAATTGTGATAATTTACTCCAATTTCATGGATATCATGATCGTCGTTGGTTACTTAGTTAACCATTGGAAGAAGGAGTATCCATTTTTTTTCTTGATCCTAGCAGTTGTTACAACAACATAGTATTACAACAGTAGTATTACAAAATTCACCTCCCCTAAACTTAAACGGGTCAATGTCTCCATTGACCAAGGATAGCACAAGGGGTGAAAAGAGGTGATTTGCAAAACATCTAAGCTAGACTCTCCTAAGGAGATTCAGCATACAAACTTAGGTGAGTTTAAGGCTTGGGGGTTTTATAAAGACAAAGAATCATGAAATTATTTGTTCGGAAAGCATCTACGCAATGTTTCTAAGTATTTAATGAACTGAGCGTACTCCAAATTTTCATCATTAAGGGTATTTAACAAGAACAAAACTCAAAAAAAATTCGACAAGAAAGGTGTTGTCAACTTGAACAAGTCAAAAGCATGCACGATTGTTTTTTTTTTTTTTTATTCAGAGAAAATAACTAAAGAAAGCATAAAAGAACCTAACTAAACCTTAAACAACAAATAACAAAAGCTGGAAAGATAAGTGAGGAAGAAGCTCCCCTATGCAGAGAAAAATGTGTTGTTGCTGTCATTCCTTTCTTTAGGGGTCTTGGAGTTTTGAAGAAGAATTGTTGGGAAGTCTAGAAAAGTGACTATTTTCCTTTGGATAGCATGGAAATTGTTATCTTCATCCTTTTCTTTGACGTACTCCCAATATGCCCTGTTTGGTTGAGTTTCTTTAATTTGCAATTGTAACTTTCTTTCACAATTGTGATTGCAATTCTTACTTTTGCTCTTTCTTCTTATATTTCCTTTGGCCTCGTATTTTTCATCTTTTTTTTTTCTTCACCGGAAACTCAAAAGCATAGCAACAAAATGTTCACACAATTTCTCCTACGCCGTAGTTAACTTTTTGAAATTTTTAATTTCGAACTAAAAGTTGTTTTATCGAACTCCCAGGTGAATCCTCAGGTAAAGGAGTCCCTTAGCGGTCAACTTAAATACCTCAGTCTTGACAAGATTCTCCTTAGACAGAGATTCTCTAAATCAAGCTTCTTTATTCTGATTGGAATTCCATAAGTTGAAAATTTCTCATTTTTTAATTTTTTAATTTTTTTAAAAAGAAATGAACGAAAAGATACACTTATCATATTCCAATAGGGGGACCGCAACCGTGTTCCTTCATTTTTCACCTAGGTCTTAATGATGGACGAGATTTCAGTCTTAGTTGAGGTGCTTTAATCACAACGGGCTTTGCCTGCTCAAGAGATTTACATGTGCCTTTGAAAGTAGAAATTGTGGTTGCAACTTGTGTCACATACTGCAAATTCTCATCCTTCATGCTCTCCTTTTTGCATTCTTCTTCATTTAGCGTTTCCTGCAAGCTACAATAAGTGAAAGCAGGGTATTCTAGTATCGAGGGCACTTTAGGTGTCATTTGCTGTGAAATTGCAACTGCATAGCTCACTGCAACTTCCTTGGATGGTTCATTCTCTTGTTGAGGTGGCTATTCTTTAATCTTTTCTCTCCCTTCTAGCTTCTTAGTGTTTTCAAGTGTTAGAGCACTTCGTGCTTCTACTAGGAGTTCAGAATCTTCATATTTAAACTCACTTCTAAGTGTCACCACCTCTCTTTGTTCTTTTCTTTTTATTTTGAAGTCTCTATGTTGTCGAGCAAGATTCCTTTGGACCTATTCTTCAATTTATTTGCAGTTTGTTATACCTAGATATCCAAATTCCATAGAGATGCGGCTTGGTTTTGTATCACAACATCGTTACTCTACTTCACAACATCCTTCACGAGTTCTTTGATTCTAGGCTCTTTTGGAATCATTTTCCATTACTGGGCACACTAGTACTAGTGTTAGGTTGCAAAACTAGGTAAAAATCCATAACATAAAGGATCAGGATTATAAGCACAATTCTCAAATAAATGACTTCCTTTACAATAAAGATAAGAAATAGAAGGGTTAAGGTTAGCAGAAACTATGGAATTTCTCATCATCAAAGTATTCATCATGTAGTTTAATGATGAAGCTTGTGCGCTCAATGTTGCAACGATGACTACTTCCATCACTACAAGAACTTGTGTCTTTCCCGACGTTATTTCTCCAGACGCTAGAAAAGTCGTCAGAAGAAATAGGCTATCCCGACAGTTCAAAGCATCGTCGAAAAAACTAAGGAATTGCAGACGTTTTACTCAAATCGTCGACACATCCTAAGGAAATGCTGACGATTTTCACGAACCGTAGAAAAATCCTAAGGAAATGTTGATAATTTACCAGAACTGTTGGAAAATCCTAAAGGAAATGTCGATGATTACTTGAACCGTAGGTAAATCCTAAAGAAATGACGATGATTTACTCAAACCGTCAGCAAATCCTAAGGAAATGACGACGGTACGCTTTAATCATCGACATTTCCTTTAGTTTTGCTATGGTTTACTTGAACCGGTTGCAAAACTAAAGGAAATGTCGATGGTTCAAGTAAACTGTCGGCATATCCTAAGGAAATGCCGACGGTTTAAGTGAACTGTCGGGAAATATTTGGGATTTTTATCCCTCTTCCGCCCCCTCGTATTCATTCCTTAGCCCTAGCCCCATAATCGACCCTGTCCTTCGTCTCTCGCTGCCCACCGCCATGCCTCCACTTCCTTCGTCCAAAACTGTCTAGCCTCCACCCCCTTCGTATAGCGTCGATTGTCGTGTCTCCACCCTCCTCCGTCTAGTGCCGACCTCTCCCCCACCTTCTTTCTTTTTCTTCTTCTTCTCTTCCACCGAATTTTTTCACCTCCTATCTCGTAGTTCATGGCAAAATCCATGGCTGATCGTGGACTTCAAAGCTCTTTATAAAATCTAAGGTATAACACTTTGCCTTAATTCTTCTGTTTCCGTCCTTCAAAGATCGTGTGTTTCATGTCTTCCTCTGTTTAGTTTTTTGATGTTTGATTGTGGCTGTGAATTCTTAGAGCTTTGTTTTCTTGTTGTAGAGAGAATTAAAACTAAATCCATTTCCCTTGCTACAAAAGCCTATTTTTTCGTGAAAAGAGATCTTTCTTCGAACTTATGAAACTAATTATTTATTTAACAAAACAATTAACCTAAAAAAACTATTTTCCCCCTCAAAATTCAAGTAATTCCCTTAAAAGAAAAAAACCTTTATCGATTCCAGAAAAGAACCTGTATCGATTCCAAAAAAAACCTGTATCTTTTCTTGCTTTTGAAACCACGAGGTTTTGATTACTTTAATCTGTTTGGCGTACTTTAACTTGAAGCAGTTTTGGCCTATGTTGATTTTGATGTGTTTGTTAGCTTTGTTGCCTTGTATTGTTGTTGGGTATTGGACTGCGTCTTTCTAAAAATGCTTGCTCGGTTAGCTTGGTTGAGTTGATCAGACTCAAGAGACACTCAGTTTTACTTTTACCCACTAAGTATTCTTTAATGGCACCCTTGGTTTTCTGGCCTTTATTACTTATTAGCATATTAATCATCATTTCATTATTAATCATTTATGTATAAGTAAAGTTCTTTTTGTAATGTTTTCTCATATGCGTTGTTGTGTATATTGCACCCAGTTTATAGTTATTAATTATTAGGTAAAGTAGCAGAAATTAGTAGTATATTTTCATGAATCTACATTACCAATATTATATACCTAGATAGGATTTTTAGTTCGGCCTTGAAGAGATAAATAAAAATGATTAATGTTAATGAAATAAAAATAATGGCAGCTATACTCAACATCAACACTGATAGACTTGAATGTAATTTTTTGTTTGAATTGTAGTATTCTAAAAACATCAGTAACCTTACCTTAAGGTTATAGGATTGCATATATCCACATCCATTGTTTGAATTGCAGTATTCTAAATACACATGCTAATGTAATAAAAAAAAAAACCATAGTTGTACAATAGGCATTTTTGCTTTTGAGGAGCAACAAAAATATGAAGAAAACTGATATTCTCTGAAATTTAAGTTATTTTTCTATGCTACTTTTACTTTCAAAACTCTAGGAGAGATCGATGTCACCAGTATAAGTTCCAAGTTTAAATCCCTTCCCCTTCATCTCATTTTTGCTATAATAAGTGATTCCTGCTCTTCGCATGATTTCTTAGAAGTTTGGCTTCTTTGCAGGGAATGGAATGTACTGATATCATTTTATTGTATTTTTTAAAGGCACCGAAAAAGGCAGTTGGAAACCCCTTGGCAAACACGAAGTCGATAAGGCCCCGTTTGATAACCATTTGATTTTTGAAAATTAAGCCTATAAATACTACTTTTACCCATGAGTTTCCTTGTTTTGTTATCCACTTTTTACCTTAGATGCATTTCTTCTGTTAACTTGCATCAATTTGCTCAGTTCTGAGTTGTAAAGTTGAGGTCTCTATTTTACAATTTCTCCTATTTATCTTTCTATTCGTTTTATTGTATTCATCAAGAGCATCATAGTTCTCATTCACATTTTAAGTGTGGATGAAGTTAGTTGAACATGTATTTGATTGTATGGGTACTGGGTGAGGTATTATTGTTTTGTTCATTTTTAATTCTAATGTTCCGAAGTTCAAGTTTTACAAGTTAAGTTTTGGTTAAATGTGTTAGTTGATTATTATGTTGTTTTTACCAATACTATGTTCATTATGTGTGGGTATTTGTATGTTTTCTTGTTTTGATTGTCGTTTTCTTGAATGCTATACTGATTGCCAGATTTTAGGGTAAGTTGTGGAATTTGATGATATTTGCACTGGATATGGGGCAGTTTAGGAAGTAGAAAAGTCCATCCATTTGAACTCATTTTTGTTATTGGGTTGGGTGTATTTGTTAGAATTGATGAGTTAGTGTCTTTGTTCTTCTGTTTTGCTTTCTTGTGCTTAAGACCTTTGTTTGTTTGTTGTTTGGTTATGTTCTTTCATGTTTCTTTCGCTTGACCCTATTACCCTATTTAATTTTAATTTAACGAGTTATTAACTTTGTTTTTCTTAGCTGCTCTAGGTCGATGTTATTCTCAAAAGCTACCTTTCCAAGATTATGATAACATGAAGCCGACGAGAATGAATGAAGACCCTAGATTATTTTAGGTTTATTTATGTTGTAGTTTTATTTTTATCTTGTATTCAAACTTATGAACAAATTGTAAGAATGAATTTGGTTTAATATAAAGTTTCATTTATTTAATTATTGTGGGTACATTCTTTTTAGGTGTAACAAGGTTCGTATAATGAAATTCCAATTTTTTTAAAAAAATTTACAAAAATTTAAGAAAACTGTTGGCAGTTTACTCTATGCTGACGCTATTGGGGTAGCATTGAAATTCTTGTACTAAGTTCCAAGAAAGGCCAACCAAACGAGTTTTGGTCGGCATTTCTTGGAAAGGCCGGCGGTATGCATATGGTAAGCCTTTACAAGAAACGCTGACCAGTACCCGTTTGGTCATTTCCTAGAAAGGCCAACGGTATGCATTTGGTCGGCATTTCCTGGAAACGCCGACCAAAACACTTTTGGTTGACATTTCCTGGAAACGCTGACCAAATTCATTTGGTCGGCATTTCGAGTTTTTACCATAGTTGTAATAATAAGAGTCATCAAAAGTTTCCTCGACGAGGATCCGCCGACGACATTTTTTGGGTCAAAAAAAGTTTTGTCGGCTCGTTTTTGGCTTTTCCCGACTGTTTTTAGAGTAAAAAAAATTCGAAATTCTTGTAGTGCATCCTGTGGATTATCTCAAGCAATCCAACCCTGTGTTATGTCTTTCTCCTCTTGCAATTGCTCTCTCAACCTGCAAAGCAATGTAAACAAGAATTGGGCTTTCTCTTGAAAAAAGGATAATTGCAATCGCAATTTGATTGCAATATGTGCTACAAAATTGAGTTTTATTAGTAAAGCTATTCTCCGGCACCGGTGCCAAAAACTTGATTGAACTGAAACGTGAGGGCTTTAAGAAAAGATTTTTAGGTTAAAAATTGATGCTCCAGTCCAATGCAAGTGTACACTGTTGATTGCAATTAATAAAACTGGAAGTATTTCAGAATATCGATCCCACAGAGAATGGATACAAAAAAAATTCAAAAGATAGTAAAAACTATTCTTAGATTGCAATTTCGGTAACCAAGGGTATAAAAATGTTAAGAGGTGTTTTTGGCTAAACAAAGTAATTGAAAAACCAATAAGTATGAAAAATGGATTCAAGTTGTGCATGCCCCTTTGGAAAGAAATGCAACTAAAATGCAATTGCAATCATAGGTAACACAAGAAAATTCAGTAAATCGAATTCGACTCTTATTCAATTTTATTTCAAAATCTTTAGGAGGCTAAGTGATTAATCCTATGTTAGATAATTTTGTGCACAATTCTAGTGGTTTTGGAGTCTCACCCTATGTCTAGGGTCGATGTTCAAGAATTATTTCTAAGCCTTTTCCTCCATTGCTTTTGTGACATCTGCTTCCCTTAACCCCTTCGGTATTAAGTTTGAGCTTGACAAGCAACACTAGATTGCCAGCTAGGTTTACCCAATATTAAACTCAACAAAAACAAACAAAGTTCAAGCGCTAGCTAGATTACAAGTGTTTTTAAGCTTTACATCTTTCCTCTAGGGCATTCACCAACTTAAACCCTATAGGAAATTTAGCTCATTATTGCAAGATTGAAAACAGTAAGTTAAATTACTAAAAAGCAAGATAAATGAGGGGAAAAAAATTCTAGATTCAACAAAGGGTCGAATAAACAATAACTTTATTAAGAAGAACAACTAAAATTC
Organism: Trichosanthes truncata; assembly: GCA_033996785.1. Classification (NCBI taxonomy): domain Eukaryota; kingdom Viridiplantae; phylum Streptophyta; class Magnoliopsida; order Cucurbitales; family Cucurbitaceae; genus Trichosanthes; species Trichosanthes truncata. Next base: position 34,316,175 of record JAWPNB010000004.1, on the reverse strand, counting down.
AAACAACTTTAATAAAGCTTAAACAACTAAACGATTTCAGCAAGAGAATTACAATGGAAGGAAGTAAACAACAACTCAAACTCTGAAAATTGGAACAAAATAAATTTTAACAGAGTAGAAAGAAAATTCTAAAAATGGAAGAACACAGCCCATTTTTCACTTCTTACTCAATCGACTCAACTCCACTTTTTCAAAGGGAATTGAGTCTTTACTTCCTTCAACTTTCATTAAGGAATGAATGAGTTTCAAAGTTCAAAGGGGCTGGAGAAAAAAACAACAGCAGAAAGAAATAAGAACAACAACAAAACACGGATGAAAACGGCCGAAAAATATGATTATCTTCTTACGGCTTCTTCTCCCATGTTTATCGAGGATTTGAGTTAGAGTTTCCTTTTTGAATGATGAACAATATTATGGACAATTTGTCTTGCTGAATTCGTAGAGAAGAATCATCAAAAATCCCAAAAAATCACGTTGGTCCCGTAATTTGTGCATTTTCCCAATCTGTGCAGAAATGCATTTGCAATTCTACTGCAATCGTTTTTCAGATCTGCCATTATATGAAAAATCCAAGGTTATTAGTGTAATCTTGAACAGTATGTGGTTGACATACGGAAGGATCATGTTTAAGAAATAACCTAAAGGGTTATAGTATATGGATAAGGTTGGGTGCCTTATCCTGATAACATTATTGATACGGCCCACTTTGTAATAGTTACAAATGATTTGATCCAAATCGTTCATGTGGAGACATGTGAGTGGGGGTATCTTATACAATGAGTTTGTGTAAGACTGAACTACTAAATATTTAATCTCTCTTTATAAATCTGTTAATTGAGAAGATTAATATTTTATCAGGATGATCATATGCGACTCAATCTTAATCTTGAGTAAGTTATGAACTCCTGCCTACGAGGGCCTATCCTTTGATTTGCATGGGTGAAAGTGGTTTTTGTAGTCGATTCAATACGCCTACCATTTTGGGGACTTGACCAAATAGTGAGCTAGAAACATAATCTCATAAAATAGAAATCACTCATTCCCATATAGAGTAAGTAGATAAGTAGTTCCCTTAAGTGCTGATTTCGGGACTTGAACAATGGTGCCCCACCCTCTCACTAGCCCTAGAGGGATTTCGTTTATGGGTGAATTATAAACAAATTGTTCATTAGAGGATCAGTGGTACTTAAGGTGCAAGATGTAATTATAGGGGTAAAATGGACTTTTGACCAAGATGTAATTACGAACAACTCATGAAGGATCGACTTGCATGTAGTGATTATATCCATGGACACAACTTATTCTACATTGCATAAGAGTGCTACTCTAAGTCTATAGTGGAGGGACACTAGAGTTAATTAATGAAAATTGATTAATTAAAGAGTTTAATTAATTAATTTTGTATCATTGGAGCTTCTAATCTATAGGTCCATAAGGTCTCCTTGCTAGCTCATAGTAGCACTAAAAGATCAATCTAGTTGAAAGAAAATTTTGAAATGTTCAAATTAATATTTAATATATTAAATATAAAAGAGGAAAATATATTTATTGTATTTGATACATTAAATATTAAAATAATTAATGTATATTAGATACATTAAATAAAAGATATTTATAAAATTTGAATAATATTTAAATAAATAAATATCGTAAGAGATTTGAATTATATTGAAATAAGTATAAGATATATTTTAATATATTAGATATTAAAATATAATATTTTAATTATGGCAAAGATTTGTCTTTGGTCTCTATAAATTGGACACTTGGGTTGGGTCATTAGACATAACACACATCTCCTCAATAGAGAATTAGAGAATTCTCTCTAGATCTCTTCCTCTCCAATTCCCTTGTGGATTTTCTTGCAAGAGGCTCTCACAAGCCTTGGGCCTGTGTTCGAGTCATAGCCAGAAAGACTTTGTGGATGAGATAAAGATCTGCCAGAAATATCTAGGTATTTACTCTAAGTAAGTTTTCTTAATTTTTTTTTTAGTTTAATATTAAATAAAATCAAAGACGATCCAATGTTTCCGCTACAGAGTGAAACGTTCATTTATTCAACTTAATCTTTTTTTTTAGTTTAGTTTTAAATAAAAAAGACAATCCAATGCTTCCGCTACAGGATAAAGTATTCATTCTTATCACAAACCACTTAGGTTAGAATGTGTAAGCCCAAAGTATTCTTTGGTCTTGTAGACCTATCCAATAAAGACCCAATGATTATCTTACATGAAAGGCAAGATCTACAGACAAGTAAATTAATTAACTCTAATTTTTAGAGAATTACTTCTTACTAGTCTTTTCATTTTATTCAAGTTGATATTAATCAACCTTAACAGCCAAAGTCAAGTATCTTTTAGGAGAAAACAATTTATCTTTCCATTCTGGATTATATAACCCTGAATACCTCAGTATTTTGTTGTATAATAGATATTAACATTTTAACATATACAAATTGTTCTTATTTTCAGTTGAATGTATTTTCAAACAATTTTGAAAATATAAACTTTAATACTTCAAAATAATTCATACTATATGAATTTTTTAGTAATAAAGTTTGAGAAATTAAATTTCGCTTGTGGTAATAAAACACCACGTTCACATTAAGTAACAATTTTTACTTAATGACATCTTAATGTCTCCTACTACACTAACTGAGATAGACTTCCTAGTGCCAATATGTAGAAACTATTCTACATGTTAAGTATTTAATTCCAAGAATTACAATCTGATTGTAATGAGGAACAAATCAAGAATCAACTATCTAGGTGACAATATTTATTCTCCAAAAATCCAGTAAATCAAATTTACTAGAGATGTCCATTTTTCCCGTAGGGATGGGGCCCACGGGGATTGATAGGGACAACGACCCTCGACAGATCTCCACAATGGTATGATATTGTCCACTTTGGGCATAAGCCCTCATGACTTTACTTTTGGTTCCTCCCAAAAGGCCTCAAACCAATGGAGATAGTGTCCCTCACTTATAAACCCATGATCATCCCCTTATCTAGCCAATGTGGGACTTTGGTTGCACTCCCAACAATCCCAACAATCATCCCCTCAAAAAAAGTACTACCTTGAGCCCCCATCAAATAGTCATCCCTCCGAATTACACTCGAGCAAATTACTAACAACTCCTCACTGGAGTATATTGTGGTGACAACTCCTCACAGGAGTACACCGCACTGTCAACTCCTCACTAGAGCACACTGCATCCGAATGTTGAACCACGGATTCACTATGATTATGCCTTTGAAGCTCGCCTTCTTTGTTTGACACCCGAGGATTCTACCGACATTGCTAAGTTGGGGCCTGGCTCTGATACCACTTGATAGGGACAACGACCCTCGACAGATCTCCAAAATGGTATGATATTGTCCACTTTGGGCATAAGCCCTCATGGCTTTGCTTTTGGTTCCTCCCAAAAGGCCTCATACCAATGGAAATAGTGTCCCTCACTTATAAACCCATGATCATCCCCTTATCTAGCCAATGTGGGACTTTGGTTGCACTCCCAACAATCCCAACAGGGACAAGCCTTAACGGGGTGGGGAATCCCTGTTTAGGCGGGGAATGAGGGAGGGAGTGGGGGAAAAAATTCCCCGCAAGCTAAACGGCCAGGATGGGGACAGGGACAGGGAATGTATTTCCCGTCCCCGTTCCTCGCCCCGTTTAATTTTTTTATATTTATATATATATATATATATATATATATATATATATATATACACATATGTATATGTATATATATATGTATATGTATATATGTGTATAAGTATATATAATTCATTTAAAAGTTTATTGTTAATGATTTAAATAATTGAATATGTTTGAATCATATAGTTAAACATTTTAATTATATGTATGGATTAATTTGATAATTTGATATGTAATATTGTTATGTTTTTATTAGGAGGTTCAAGAATTTTATCTTTAAATAGATATTTTTTTAATAGAAAATTAACTATTTAAATTAAGATTTTTGGTGAATAATTAACAATGTAATTGAAAATTAATGGATATTTTCCATAGAAGTTAACTATTTGAAAATTTATCAAAAGAATTATTTGATTATTAAAAAAAAAAAAAAAACTAAACGGGGAATAATTCCCCGCGGGGAACCCAATCCCTGCGAATTCCCTACGGGGAATCCCCACCTCGATCCCTGCAAAATTTGACGAAAAATTTCGCGGGGATGGGGATCCAAATGGGGGGCGGGGATGGGGAAGCCATCCCCGTCCCCGCCCCGCCCCGCCCCGTGGACATCTCTAAAATTTACCCCACGCAGGATTTACAACTTGCGGATACCTATAAACTTTCATTTATGTTCTTCTTCACATTGAGGTATTTCAAAATATCCTCTCATTATGATTGTCAAGACTAATTTGGAAACTATTTTCTCTTATAGCTTCAGTCATTTGCTTTCTTTTCTTAGATTTTGTAATACTTAATCTCAAGATCATTTAAATAATTTTCTAAATTTAGCTTATGTTGACTTCAACATCTCATATATTGATGTCATTTTCTTTATCTTCTAAGCTTGACATCTAACATGTCAACTAGGAGATATGTATAAGCTATCTCGTTTGCTTTTCATTCATTAATCATGTGTTTCACGAACAAATCAATTAACATTGGTAACAGGTTTTTAGAACATTTCTTAGAGGGTGTTTGGATTGAGGAGTTGGGGGGAGTAGAGTTGTGAGGCGTTAATAACTCCCCCCAACCCCTTGTTTGGCCCAAGGATAATTTAACTCCTATTGTGGACCCCACAAACTTATTAACTCTTCTTCTAACTCCCCATTGTAGGCCCCACAAACTTATTAACTCCTTCTCCAACTCCTCAGTATGAGCCCCACAACTTTCCAATCTCATTTTTTCTTCACCTCACCTTCACTCTTACCTCTCTCTCTTCTCCCCCTCCTTTCTCTCTCTATTTTTTTAATATCTTAATTTGAAAAAAATTTCTTTATTTTTTACATAATTTTTCTCATCATTATTACTAATTACTAATTAAATATAAATAATTATTTTTTATCGTATAATTTTAATAAATTTTTTAACAAAAATATTTTTCTTTTTCTTCTATAATTTTATTTTTTTAAATATAAATTATATAAGATTGTTTTAGATATGATACTATTATTTAAATTGAAATTTTAATATAAATTAGAGCACTACATAACAATTTTTTTAATTGATAAAAATCTCCCCATCTCACTTCCTCCACATGTCATCTACAATTTTTTTTAAGTTTAAACTATAATTACTTATAAAAAATAACAATCTTATCTTTTTTAAGCTTATTTTTTTGTTATTAATAGCTCCAAAATAAATATAATTTTATGATTTCAAGATAAGAAAAACGTATTTTAAACTAACTCGTATTACATTTTAGAAAATTAGTATTTAAAAAGATTAACGTATTAAAAAATTTTGATTTTCAAACTAATCATATTCAAAGTAAAAAAGATATACGATTTTTCATTCCAAACTTACTAAAATAAAATTATTACAATAAATAACATAAATATATAGTATTTTGAACAAAAGTATGTATGATATTCATTTTGAATGGTGTTAAAAAATATATACTCATTTTGAACTTAATTATTTTAAAATAGCATAAATATTTGATATTTTATTTTTAACTTAGTTATTTTAGAACTTCAAAGAATATATCATTTTTAAATGAATCAAACTTTAGATAATTCATTACATTGATTAGTTAGAAAAATAAAATCTAAATTATGCAAAAAAAAAATATTTTATTAAGCTTGAAAAACAAATATTAAATTTAAAATTTAAAATTGACGAAAACAAGTCTCTAAAAAAAATTGTAAAATATTCATAAAATAATATAATTTAAAATCTCAATTTTAGGATTGACAGAAACAAATCTGTATTATTTCTAGAATTGAGAGAATAAAAATGTAAAAATCTTGAAGTTTATTTGAATCTCTTTAAATTAATCGATTGAAATATTTCTAAATCACATGTAATATTTAAAAAAGTATTGTAAGACTTTCTTTAATTTGAAAATTATCCAAGATAAATGAATAATTAACGTGAGAGATATTGAAAAAAGAATGTGGGGTATTTTGTTCAAAATTATTTTTTTTTCTTTAAAGAAATTTGTAAAATATACATAAATTAATAAAAAACAAAAAATCTCAATCTTAGAATTCATGGGAATAAATTCTTAATAATGAAAATTTGGGAAATTGTAGAAAAAATTTGTATAAAAAAAGCTAAAATCAATTAAGACTTCATAACTCCAGGTTTAACAAATTTGCACCTCAAACACATACTTCAAAACTCTAACTCCCTGTAACTTCTTACCCCAAACACAGACTTCCTAACTCCCCAGACTTACTAACTCCTACTTCCTGTAACTACTTGCCCCAAACAGCCCCTTAAAATTTTTCACTGCCATTGTATTGTTAATGTTATTTTTTCAAGTAATATAATTTTTCTCAATTTTGACTTATCAGTAATAAAATTGAGAGAAATAATTGTAATATTAAAATATATAAAACATATCATTTAATATCATGCAAATAATTATCCATTCAATTTTAGCATAGAAATCAAACAAATTTGAAAAATGAACCCTATAAATCATTTCTAATGCTATGGTACTTTAATGAGTTAGAACAAGTGTCATCATAGGGTAGGTCAAGTGTTCATTCACTTAACTGAGACAATCTCAACCAAGTATTATACATAATCACTCTTATTCCTAGGTCAAGGACATTGTTAACAACCTTAATAAGCAATTTGTAATTGTGACCCACAATTTGAGATCTCGTAGTTTTATCTCAATAAGTGTCATCGTAGGATAGATCAAGTATTGGAAACAAAACTACAATCCTATCCTTCTTAGGAGTTCACCTTGATATTGACTCATGCAAACATCTTTCGTATGGGGATGGTCCAAAAGCCTCAGCAAGGCTTCGCATGAATCTCTCAATGTGAACCAATGATGGAGACCGTAGGATATGTTACCAAACTTCCTTCTCTCACTTACTATAATACTTTCTCAAAAGATTCACCATAATATTGACCCATGCAAACACCTTCCGTAGGGAGGATGGTCCAAAAGCAGCCACGAGGCCCCACATGAATCTCACGTTGCGAATCAATGATAGAGACCGTAGGATATCTTGACATATGTCCTTCTCCTACTAAGTATTTTGACATAGGGTATTTTATTACGTAGACAAATTAGGCTAATTTCATTTATCTAAGTTCCTCAATCTACCCTTCAAAAACCCTTATGTTCGTTAGATTGATTTGATGTGAATTACCAAGTTTTTAAACTATTTTAAAAAAATTAATCACATTATGAGCATGCTTAGTGAAATTAAATAAAATTTGACTAATTCAACTCCTAGGTCAATTCCCAGTTAGAGTTGTTTCATTTCAATCAACTTAAATATCTCAGTCTAAACAGAACCTTCCAGAGATAGAATTCCTTTATAGTTATTTTTTATTTCAAATTCATTAATATTTAATTACTTATTAATTACTAGATTAATGAACCTAAGTGAATTTAAGCGATGTTTTTAATTCTATTAAAAACTAATTCACTTCATGGATAATCTTGAAATTCTAAAATTTTAAGCCCTTTAAAACAAAATTAAAAGATTATTCTAAATTCTAATCTCATTAGAAACAAATAAAGATTACATTAAATTCAAATTTTAAACTATTTTGAATTAGAAATATCTTTATTTTACGAAAATCCTAATCCTATTAGGAAAGATCTTAATCTTATTAAGAAAACATGCATTCCAATTAAGAAAGCAAATATATCCTAATTCAATTTTCCAATCAATTTTTAAATATAACAATTATATTCAAAGACATGGAAAATATAAACTTATTAGGAAAACATCTTAATTCTCTTAGGAAACAACCTAATCAAAATTTCCAAATATAACAATTATATTCAAAAATTAATTAAGATGCATGATCATGCTTAACCTATGGTGTGATTTTAATCTAAATGACATATTTTATGCAACAATCAAATAATTTAAAACATACATCAAATGCATAATTATTTTTTTTTTTAAAAAAAGTAAAATTGACCGGCATATTTGGTATATCCTAAGAAATTGAAGATAATTTAAATTACAAAATTCAAATCCAAGACCTATCTTGGTCTTCAAATTTTCCTCTCTTGGCCTGAATTTAGGTTAACCAAAAATAGCAGCAACCATATGAAATTTTGCATCCACCAATTGACCAAAATATGAGGAACCATTAACGAAAAGCTTTCAATTTTACGGTGAAGTTGGCTAATTTTTTGAAATCTTATTTCAATTTGAATTGAAATCTTATCTCAATTTGAATTGAATTCTTATAGCAATTTGAATTGAAAACTTATCTCAATTTGAATTCAAATCTTATCTCAATTTAAATTGAAAACTAATCTCAATTTCAATTTGAATTGAATTTGAATTGAAAACAATTAGTTGCTTATTGGGAAATACACCACGAACGATTTTTTTAATTAAAAAAATAAAACTTGACACCGAGGAATTTTACATTTGATCTAATCAATGTAGAACTAATGCCAAATATTCCCTTACAATCAATTTTGCAATCACATATCATACATATGTTCAAAACTAAAATGCCCACCACATATAAATTTTTCAATTCTAAATAAAAAAAAAAAAAAAAAAAAACAACCTAGCTCTAATACCAATTGAAGGAAATAATCGAATTAAACCCACAACGAAAGCGTTGAAATCAACTTTGATTTTATTTTACAATTAAACGAAAAAGAATTTTAGGCTAAGCAAAACATACCTTTGAGATAATATGGAGATTCTTTGGCGTTCTTGATCTCCTCCACAAAGCCTTCATTGCTATGGCTCGAACAAATGACCAAAGGGGTTTGTGGGAACCTTCTTGAAAATAGAGAGAGAGAATGAGAGAAGAATTTCTAGAGTTCTTTTCCCTTGTGTTGAATACACACAATGGCTCATCCCTAGGGTTCTATTTATAGTGGCCTAGGGCAAGTCTTTGTTATAATTAAATAATATATTTTAATATCTAATATATTAAAATATATTTATCTAACCAATTTGAATCTTTATTCAAATCTTTTAAATTCTCCTATGACATTTATTTACGTATTTGAATCTTATTCAAATTTTATAAATAGTTTTTCTTTAATGTATTTTACTACATTAATAATTTCTTTGATATTTAATGTATCATATACATTAAACGTGTTTTCCCAAATTTAATATATCAAATATATTAAATACTAATTTGAACATTTCAAATTTTCTTTCAATGAAATTGATCCCTTATTGTTCATATGAGCTAGCAAGGGGATCTTATGGACCTACAGAATATAAGCTCCAATGATACAAAATTAATTAATCAAACTCTTTAATTAAACAATTTTCATTTATTAGGTTTAGGGTCACTCCACTATAAACCTAGAGTTGCACTCTTATGCACTGTAGGACAAGTTGCGTCCATGAATATAATCACTATATGCAAGCCGATCCTTCACGAATTGTTCATAATTACAGTTGGGTCAAAATTCCATTTTTGTAATTGCATCTTGCACCTTAAGTATCATTGATCCTCTAATGAACAATTTGTTTATGATCCAACCATAAACTAAGTCCCTCTCGGGCCAATGAGAGGGTGAGGCCCTATTGTTCAAATCCCAAAATCAGCACTTAAGAGAATTACTCATCTACTTACCCTATATGGGAATTAGTGAATTTCATCTTGTGAGATTATGTTCCCAACTCCCTATTTGGTCAAGTCTCCAAAATGGTAGGCTTATTGAATCAGCTACAAAAGCCACTATCACCCATGCAAGTCAAATGACAAGCCCTCACAGGTAGGAGTTCATAACTCACTCAGGATTAAGATCGAGTCGCATATGATCATCCTGATAAAATATTAATTTTCTCAATTAACGGATTTATAAAGAGAGATTAAATATTTTGCAGTCTAGTCTTATACAAACTCATTGTATAAGATACTCTCACTCATATGTTTCACATGAATGATTTGGATCAAATCATTTGTAACTATTAAAAAATGGGTCATATCAATAGTGTTACTAGGATAAGGCACCAAACCTTATCCATATACGATGACCCTTTAAGTTATTTCTTGAACATGATCCTCTCATATGTCAACCATATACTGTTCAAGATTACACTAATAACCTTGGATTTTTCATATAATGGATAATATTATATTGTAAATAAAATAATCAAAATTATTATTAATTATTAAATAAATCATTAATTACGAGACTTTAGGGCATAAATCCCAATAGAGAGTACCAATACGATCAAGGTCTTGCACAATGGGAATGAGATTTACTTGGTACTCTAAATAACCTATGCTAGGAAAGAAAAACAAACAAGAAATAACAAGGAAACACTACTACAAATTCTATGTTACATGACACTTGTATCTTTAAATTAGTTGACATTTTTATGTAAAAGTGTCATGTAGTATAGATTTTTTTTTTTTAAATGTCAAGAAAAAATGTAAAAAAAAGTGGAGGTTGACAAAAAATTTCAGATTTTTTCATGCTAATAAAAACTTTACATTTCAAAAATGTCAAGTGTAACATGTTTTTAATTGACATGTTTAAAATATCAAGTATAATAATTATCTTTTTAATTTTACAAGATATTTTTAATTGACAAGTTTTAAGTATCAAGTTTCATATTAATTTTTAAATACAATAATTATTTTCCCACAAGTCCCAATACATGTTGTCTTTTCCACCTCACATATACCCTGCAATTGCAGTCAAAAGAGTTTATCATGTCTTTCACCAGTTGTCTTCATTTCAATCATTCGTCCAAAGATCGTGGTTTAGGTGTCCAGTGACTGTGGTTCAGGCGTTTGACAACCGTGGTTCAAGTGCCTAGCCACTGTGGTTGAGGCATCCGACAACCATGTTTAAGTTGTCTGGTGACCATTGGTTTAGTCATCTTGTTCAAATCATTTCGTCTTCAACATGGTGCAGTCTTCGTGTTTAAATGTTTAGTCCGACGTGGTGCAGTCTTCCATCTTCAATAATCCGGCAACCGTGGTTTAGGTGTGCGTGGGAATGTTCAGTTGTGGGTGTTTATGTCTAGAAGAGTCTCAAAGAGGCATTCACATGCTTAGACTCTTCTTGTTTAGTCAAGCTTTAGTCGTGGGTATTTGGTCGTGGTTCAGTCGTGGGCATTCAACTGTGGTCATTGTCATGGTTCTTTTCTGATCCTTACTTTCTATCACCATTTTCTATTTTTTTGTTCTTGTTGCTATGATTATTTGTCAATATTTTTTGAAGGTGCTTGTTGTGAATATAAGGGTGTTGATGATTTAGTATTAGTTATTGATCCCACTTGACTTTGATTTGTTTTTAGCATAGTTGGATACAAGAATTGTGTTTAGAAAACTCACTTACCCTCCATTTGGAATTAATAAATGTTGGAAATTGTTTTAAATCTCGTGATTTGAAAAATTAGAAATGATTTTTTGTTTTTTTTTTATATTTGGATTGTGAAAGATTAGGAGGATTTTACTAACGTAGCTTTGATCATTATTTATAAATGGAGAGTTTAGATAAAGTTTAATTAGTAATTAACTTTGGAACTATACATAATTTTACCATTTTTGTCTAAAATGTTTTAGAAGTAATGACATTTTTATTTTGAAGATTAATAGACAAATTAGAATTCATTTGAAATCTGAGAATTGAAAATTTACTAGGTGTTTTTGCTAGGACTATGTTAATGTTACTTGTTATTGATGATTTTACAGCATGGTTGCAATCTTGATTTTTCTTATTGTGATTTAGTTTCAGCTCGGCCACCTCTAGAAGATATTCTAGTAGAACGAAAGAAAAATAAGGTAAATTTATGTGCTTTGTATGAATTCTTTTTAAATCTTTCCTTGGGATTAAGACAAGGATATATGCACCGGATTTAACTAACAAGAATAAGTTTCTGTGAAGAATGAATTTGAGAATTATTCTTTGCAGCTAATATTAGTTTTTCTACATCAATTGTTTAATTTTGTGTTCTTTTTTGTATTTGGCTGATTTTCAACTAAATGGTGAAATCTATCTTTCTTGTCAATCTTATGGAATCAAAGAGTATTGTTCTGGTATTCATGCTACTAAATTATTGTGTTTAAGGCATAAGGCATATGGTGCTCATAATGTTCTATGTTTACATTTATTCTCAGTTTTTCTTCATTTTGTAATGACCTTAGTACTTTTGAGGACTGAGATTGAGTTTAAAATGTTACTTGAGCATTAATTTGGGGGAGTCTATGTATTTTTGTTGAGTTTTTATTTGTAATGTTCTTTTAGATCTCACTTCTCACATGGACTTATCTAATTATATGAGTTATGTGAGTTATCTGATTATATGACATGTCAATATTTAGTCACAAATTGAAAAGTTGGTGTGTCTTTTGTATTTTTAAGAATAGCTTATTACAATTTTATGTTAATATCTTCTATTTCTAGACTTGAAACTATGGACAAATCATGGATGACATCCAAAGATTTTGAGTTGGGTGTAGAAAACTTCATTAAATTTGGATTTTCTGATACAAATAGTACTCCTATACAAAAAAGAACGTAGGTTGCCTCCCAAGAAACACTTTCTTAAACGTCTTTAGCTAGATGAGACTCATGTCGTAGATCAATTAGAGTTCAAGCCTATGCTGCAATCCTCTGTAAGCACTCACTCTAACGGGTCCTTATGCAATAACAATTCAAAGAATTCATTAGTCAAATGATTAAGAATGAACCAGAACTAAAGTAGAGAGCAAATAAATGACAAAAACTAAAGACAAAAAGAAACAACAAAGAAAAGAACTATACAAGAAACTCAAACAAAAGAGAGAATTAAGCTACTAAAATACAACAACAACACGAACAAAAAGAGGGAAAACTAAAACAAGAGAAATACAACAACAAAAAGAAGAAAACTAAACAACTACACAAGCAAAATAACTATACAAGAAAGCAAAAACAAGGAAACTATACAAATATACACTATTTACACTCTAAATTAAAATCAAGCACTTTGACAACGATATTAATTGAACTAAAATATGCCAATTTCCAGCAACGGTGCCAAAAACTTGTTGTGTGATTTTAAGTGCTCGCAATTAACCATAAGTGTACGGTGTCAAGTTTTAATATAGTGATACAAATATCGAGTTATTGTCTCCACAAGGATTGATTTTCTTTAATTTAATTAAGTACCATAATTACTTATGCCCAATTTTATTTAGAAAACCTAAACTTGGATTGGAATAAGAATAAAACTAAGCTAAATATTTACATGCTTTGGAGTCTATTTAGAGAGACATTGTTAATTGAATTACATTAAGTGCAACTATGAATTTGATTAAAGAATTGATTAACATGCAACAACCCAAAGCCAAGAATTACTAAACTATGCAATTGACTCTCTCAAGCCTAATTGAACTCATGCAAAGTAATAGATCAACCTCTCGGTCTATTTTATAAGTATCTTTTCTTTAATGTATCTAATATATATTAATTATTTTAATATTTAATGTATCAAATACAATAAATATATTTTCCTCTTTTATATTTAATATATCTAATACATTAAATATTAATTTGAAAACTTCAAATTAAATATTAATTTGAACATTTTAAAATTTTCTTTCAACTAGATTGATCTTTTAGTGTTACTATGAGCTAGCAAGGGGATCGACCTTATGGACCTACATATTATAAGCTTCAATGATACAAAATTAATTAATTAAACTCTTTAATGAATCAATTTTCATTCATTAACTCTAGGGTCACTCTACTATAGACCTAGAATTGCACTGTAGGACAAGTTGTATCCATGGATATAATTACTACATGCAAGTCGATCTTTCACGAGTTGTTCGTAATTACATCTGGGTCAAAAGTTTGTTTTACCCCTGTAATTACATATTGCACCTTAAGTACAACCGATCATTTAATGAACACTTTGTTTATGATCCAACCATAAACTATGTCCCTCTTGGCCTAGTGAGAGGGTGGGGCCATATTGTTCAAGTCCCGAAATCAACACTTAAGGGAACTATTTATCTACTTACCCTATACAAGAAGGAGTGGATTCCATCTTGTGAGATTATGTTTCCAGCTCCCTATTTGGTTAGGTCCCCAAAATGGCAGACATATTGAATTGGCTACAAAATCCATTCTCTCCCATGCAAATCAAGAGGCAAGCCCTCATAGGCAAGAGTTCAAAACTCACTCAAGATTAAGATCGAGTCGCATATGATCATCTTGATTAAATATTAATTTTCTTAATTAATGGATTTAAAGAGAGATTAAATATTTCGTGGTCCAAGATACCCCCACTCACATGTCTCCACATGAACGATTTGGATCAAATCATTTATAACTATTACAAAGTGGGTCGTATCAATAGTGTTATTTGGATAAGGCACCCATTATTTCTCAAACATGATCCTCCCGTATGTCAACCACATATTGTTCAAGATTACACTAATAACCTTGGATTTTTCATATAACGGATAATATTATATTGCAAATAAGATAATCAAAATTATTATTAATTATTAAATAAATAATTAATTACGAGGCTTTAGGGCATAAATCCAACACCATGGACACAACTTGTCTTACAGTGCATAAGAGTGCAACTCTAGGTCTATAGTGAAGTGACCAAAAGTTAATGAATGAAAATTGATTAATTAAAAAGTTTAATTAATTATTGTGTATCCTTGGAGCTTATAATTTGTAGGTTCATAAAGTCCCCTTGCTAGCTCATAGTAGCACTAAAAGATCAATTTAGTTGAAAGAAAATTTTGAAATGTTCAAATTAATATTTAATATATTAGATATATTAAATGTAAAAGAGAAAAATATACTTATTGTATTTGATTTATTAAATGTTAAAATAATTAATTTATATTAGATACATTAAAGAAAATATATTTATAAAATTTGAATAAGATTCAAATAAAGAAATAAATATCGTAGAAGAATTTAAAAGATTTGAATAAGATTCAAATAGATTAAATATATGTATTTTAATATATTAGATATTAGAGTATATATTATTTAATTATGGTAAAGATTTGCCACAAGTCTTTATAAATAGACCTTTGGGTTGAGCCATTATAGCACACATCTCCTTAATAGAGAATTAGAGAATTCTCTCTAGACTTCTTCCTCTTTAATCCTTTGTAGATTTTCTTTCAAGAGACTTTCACAAGCCTTGATCCTATGTTCGAGTCATTGCAAGTAGACTTTATGGAATTGGAGTTTCAACCTTGTTGGAGTTGGAGCAAGAAGATTAAAGATCTGCCAGAAATATCTCTATAATATACAAAGGTATTTATTACTTAACCTTAGTTTTTGTTTAATTCTAAGTAAAATAAAAGACAATCCAATACTTTCGTTGCGGGATGAAGTGTTCATTCCTATCACCTCGAAATGAAATCAAATCCTAAAACAAAATAATTCATAAGTTAGATACCAATTAAAACTATTTTAACTGAGTTCGAAAAAGCTTAAACATAGTTTTATCACCTAAAATTCACCGAAACATAATTAATACTTGATGAAAAGTGTTCGAATGAGTTCGAAAGTGTTCAAATGTGTTTGAAACTAGTCCAAAACGAAACTAAATGCTAAAAAAATAATTTAATGGTTAAATATAAACTATTTTAACTGAGTTCGAAAAAAGCCTAAACATAGATTTATTACCTAAAATTCACCGAAACATACTTAATTCTTGATGAAAAGTGTTCGAATGAGTTCGAAAGTGTTCAAATGTGCTCGAAACTACTCCAAAACGAAACTAAATCCTTAAAAAAAATAATTCAAAGGTTAGATACCAATCTAAACTATTTTAACTGAGCTCGATAAAAGCCTAAACATAGATTTATAACCTAAAATTCACCGAAACATACTTAATACTTGATGAACAATATTCGAATGTGTTCGAAACTACTCCTAAACGAAACTAAATCCTAAAAAAAAATAATTCAAAGGTTAGATACCAATCTAAACTATTTTAACTGAGTTCGACAAAAGCCTAAACATAGATTTATCACCTAAAATTCACCAAAACATACTTAATACATGATGAAAAGTGTTCGAATGAATTCGAAAGTGTTCGAAACTACTCCAAAACTAAACCAAATCCAAAAACAAAATAATTCAAAGGTTAGATACCAATCTAAAATATTTTAACTGAGTTCGAAAAAGCCTAAATATAGATTTATCACCTAAAATTCACTGAAACATACTTAATACTTGATGAAAAGTGTTCGAATGAGTTTGAAAAGTGTTCAAAACTATAAAAAAAAAATTCAAACGTTAGAGAATGATCTAACATACTTTATCAAGTTCAAAAATGTTTAAACGTGGGTTTCTACATACTTATCTTAAACGAAGAAGCTAGAAACTTTGTTGGAGTTGGTTCAAAAATGTTCAAACTTGTAGATTTGAGTTTAGACAAATCAAAACACAATAAACTTAAATAGATTTGAAAAATAACTTCAATGTAAGTATATTGACTACTCAAAAAACGAAAAGCCTGACAAAAATTACCAAAATCCAAGAGCGGCGGCAAAGTTGTAAGGTCCAACAACAAAAGCACGTTCAAGGAGGAGCGCCGGAGGGCATGGGGTAGTCGACAGTAGGGTGGGCAGAGCCGGAGAGCATGGGTACGTGTAGAAGAGAAGAAAAAATGAAAAAACAAAAGAAAAAAGATACGGAGGAGCGGCGGCAACGCCGAAGTTGTGGGCAGCGGGCAGTTAGGCTGGTAGCAAGCAGTAGCGGCAGCGAGCAGTCGACCGCGCGGGCTGGTGTGGGTCTTGGTGGTGTGTGGAGATGGTGGGAAGAGAGAGATAGAGAGAGAGAGAGAGAGAAATTTGAGTGGGAAATGGGGGCTCAATTTCGAGCCCCCTATAATAAGGAACCATCGATGGTTTTCTTGAATCGTCGATGGTTTAGCCGATAAATGCTGACGATTTGATAAAACGGGCGGTCAAGTTTTTCCTTCTTTTTGCCAACTAACTATAAAACGATCGTCATTTCTCCTTCTTTTTGTCGACCATTTAATAAACGGTTGGCCTTTCTCCTCCCTTTTGTCGACTATTTTATAAATGGGTGTCATTTCTCCTCCCTTTTACCAACCGTTTTATAAACGATCGGCCTTTCTCCTCCGTTTTGTCGATCGTTTTATAAACGGTCGGCCTTTCTCTTCCCTTTTTCCAACTCTTTAATAAATAGTTGGCATTTCTTCTCCCTTTTACCAACCGTTTTATAAACGATCGGCCTTTCTCCTCCGTTTTGTCGATCGTTTTATAAACGATCGGTCTTTCTCTTCCCTTTTTCCAACTGTTTAATAAATAGTTGGCATTTCTCCTTTTTTTTCGACCAATTATAAAACGGTTGGCATTTATCCTCTTTTTTGCCAACCGAATATAAAATGGTGGGCCTTTTTCCTCCTTTTTGCCTACCGTTTCATAAACGACCGGTCTTTCTCCTCATTTTTACCAACTATTTTATAAACGTTCGATATTTCTCCTTCCTTTTGCCAACCATTTAATAAACAGTTGGTCTTTCTCTTCCCTTTTACCGACCGTTTAATAAACGGTCGGTATTTCTCCTTTTTTTAGACCAATTATAAAATTATCGACATTTATCCTCCTTTTTTATGACTGAATATAAAATAGTTGGCCCTTCTCCTCCTTTTTACCTGTCGTTTCATTAACGGTCGACCTTTCTCCTTCCTTTTACCCACCGTTTTATAAATGATATGCATTTCTCTTCACTTTTGCCAACTGTTTACTAAATTGTCGGCATTTCCTTTTTTTTTTTTTTACCATTTTTAAAGCGTCGGGATAAATAAAGTCAGAAAAATGGCGAAATTCTTGTAGTGATCCTTATAAAGGAAAAGATAAGTTATTTGTACGTAATGGTTAATGTCTAGCTATATTGCATATAGGTCAAGGTAACATAGAAACACAAAATAGCATGTTAAAATTAAAGAATGTTTTGATAGCGCCCAACATTACAAAGAACTTACTCTCAGTTAGTAAATGGACAAACGAAAATGATTTCCTTATAACTTTTCATGCTAATGGATTTCTTGTAAAGACCAAGGAGGGAGAAACATTGGCAATGGGAACTAACTAAAATGGATTATATGCTTTGGAATAGAAGCAACCTCACCTTATTGCTGCGAATTTGGAGTCTGCCTACTTTGCCACTACTAAAAATAAAGTGCCTATGTCAATGGCACAAACGTTTAGGTCATTTGAATGATTTGTCTGTTAAGTACTTAAATAATAATAATTTGATTCGTGTTTCAAATTGGAAGAAAGTTGAAGGTGTGCGTGAAACTTGTCAAAAGAGAAAAAGTTGTATGTTACCCTTTACTTTAAATGAAAAATCAAGCATGTTTTGTTTTGATAAAATTCATTATGATTTATGGGGACTTGCACCTATATTATTATGTCAAGGGTTTAAGTATTGTGCTAGTTTTGTGGATGATCACTCTAGATTCACATGGATTTTTCCTTTGAAAAGAAAATCTGAATTTGTGGAATGCTTTACCAAATTTTAGAAAATGGTTGAGACTCAATTTGAACGAAAGGTTAAAATTTTCAATCTAATGGAGGAGGTGAGTTTACTTCTCTAAAACTCAAATGTCTTTTAGAACAAAGTGGCATAATTCATCAAATGTCTTGCCCTCATACACCTCAACAAAATGGAGTGGTTGAAAGGAAACGACATATAGTTGAGGCTGGATTAGCTTTGATGTTTCAGTCAAATATTCCACTCAAGTATTGGGTTGATGCATTTCTCATAGCCACCTTTCTCATAAATAGAATACCTTCTAAATTACTTGAGATGAAATCACCTTTTGAAATATTACGTAAAAGGAAACCAAACTACAATAGTCTAAAAGTTTTTGGATGTAGATGTTATCTCTACCTAAGACATCAAACTAAAAATAAGTTTGCCAAACGAACTTATCCATGTGTGTTTATTGGTTATAGTACCATGCATAAAGGATATACGTGTTTAGATTTTATCACAAATCGTGTTTATATATCGCGACATGTCATATTTGATGAAAAAACTATGCCCTTTCTAAAACAATCAACACACACCACATGGTTTCCTAATCTAGATATTACTTCTTTTGCAGATTCGGAAGGTAAGTAACTAAAGCACACTTGGTTGCTAGACCAAGATCAAAATGAAAACATAACTTCCACATCTGGTTTGGACAACTCCAATTCAGAATCACAAACCAAGACTCACTCACACTTGCTCCTAGATGATGATAGCATTACAAATAATAGCAACAATGTTGAAATACCACTTAAATCTATTGTGAGACCGAGCCAAGAATTTGAACAACTAGTTGCAATCCCTGGGCCTTCAATTCCAGAATGAACAAATGGACAAGATATTGTGATCCCAAGCCAAGAACATGTGCAATCAGTTGCAGTACAACAAACCTCAATCTCAAAATACACAAATGGACATCCTACTAAGATCCCAAACCAAGAGCACATGCAACCAGCTACAACACGAGCACCATTAGTTCTAGAACGAACATCTGAAGCAAAAGACACGTCAGTTCCAAGTCAGACTATGGAGTTGAGCAAACTCAAAATCAAGAGGCTGAGCACACACATCAAGCTAAAACACCACCTAAAATTGATCCTCCTATGCATAAGCTTTCTCAACTTCTCACTCAATCTAATTAAGTACATTACCTGATTGTGGAGAGTTCGAAATCTTAGAGATAGGAACAAGTTCTCCTTTCTTCTTGATCATCGGTCAAAGTTTCCAAGTAAAAATCTGTTTAACTTTCTTAGGGTTGTTTATCAATTCGTTAGTGGGGTTTTCTTATTATTGTTGTGGCGGTTCACCTTGAATAAAGGGAGTTCTCAAGCATAATTGAGATAGTTCCTTTATCACAAGGCTAGGCTAGTAGCACAAGGCTATTCACAAGTTAAGGGCCTAGACTATGAAGAAACATTTAGTCTTTCTGTCAAACTTACAACCATTCGATTGGCACTTGCTCTTGCTGCATCTTTTAATTGCGCACTCAAACAACTTGATGTCAAAAATACTTTTCTACATGGATACCTCAAGGAGAAAGTCTATATGACTCAACCACCATGTTTTACTCATCCCAACTATCCTGATCACGTATGCTTGTTGAAAGGATCCTTGTATGGACTAAAACAACCCCCAAGGGCTTGGTTTGATAGACTATTCACTTTCCTTACTCATATAGGATTCACCTGTAGTAACTCAGACCCCCCCTTATTTATACTCAAACAAGACAGCACACTAACTCTTATGCTCATTTATGTCGATAACATCATACTTACTGGCAATGACCCAACCACCATCTCCAAACTCGTAACAACTTTGAGCAGTGAATTTGCTCTCAAGGATCTAGGAGCTCTACACAACTTCTTGAGGGTTGAGGTTCAACACCTTCAAAACAGATTCCATGTCACTTCAAACCAAGTACACAAAGGACATTCTGATAAAGGCCAAAATGCTAGAGGCATCACTGATATCCACCCCTACAGCAACAAGCAATAACAAGTGCCCAAGAGAAAATGAACTTGTAGATCCTACAACTTATAGAAGCTTAGTAGGATCACTCCATTACCTCACCTTAATTAGACTGGACATTGCCTTTTCTATCAACAAAGCATGTCAACATATGTAACAACCACAAATGCAACATTTTAGGGATGTTAAATGAATACTTCGTTATCTTAAATATACTATGAATCATGGAATCATGTTCCTTAGAAATAGTTCTCTAAACCTTTATGCCTTTTGTGATGCAGACTAGGGTGACTGTCCAACTACGAGAAGGAGCACCTTTGGGCTTTGTATGTTCCTTGGGTCAAATCTCATCACCTAGTCATCCAAGAAGCAACCAAATGTCTTAAGGTCTAGCTCTATGGCAGAATATAGATCCATGGCCAATGTCGCAACAGAACTCACTTGGATCACCTTTTTACTTCGTGACATCGACATTCCTCTACACAAGCCCCCTGAACTCTTTAGTGACAATATGAGTGCTCTCCAAATGTCCATCAATCCCGTGTTTCATGCTAGGACAAAGCACATTGGGTAAGATTATCACTTCGTGATCCGCTAATGCTTTGCTACAACACGCAAGTGCACGTGATTGAAGTAATAAAGAAACTGGAAGTATTCCAGAGTATTATACTCAAGGGAACGGGGTTTAACAAAATTTACTTAGAATGACACAAAATATGTTTGCAAATTGCAATAGGGGTAACCGAAGATGTAAAAATTTAAGAGGTTTGGTTTGTTTAACAAGAGTGAATGAAAATTCAATGAGTTAAAAATAGGGATTCAAGTGGTTCAAGCACCTTTGGAAAAATGCGATTCAATTTGCAATTGCAATCATAGTTAACATGTGAGACTAAGTAAACCAAGTTCAACTCCTATTCGATTTTGATTCAAAACCTTTAGGAGACTAAGTGATTAAACCTATATGTCTATGGCTAATCTAACTTAGATACTTTGCACACAACCCTAGTGGTCTTGGAGTCTCGCCCTATGTCTAGGGTCGATGTTCAGGACTTATTTCTAAGCCTTTTCCTCCATTGCTTTTGTGACATCGGCTTTCCCTTAACTCTTTCGATATTAAGTTCGAGCTTGATGAGCAAGCACTAGTTGGCCGGCTAGGTTTACCCAAATTTAAATTCAACAAAAGCAAACAAAGTTCACATGCTAACTAGATTGTTTATGCTTTAGAGCTTTACATTTTTCCTTAGGGCATTCACCAACTTGAACCCCTAGAGAAAATTTAGCTCATTGTCGAAAAAGTAAAAATTCCAAAATTATTTATTGAAAATTTCATAGTTTTAAAAGAGGAAATAATTAATTCCAAAGAAAACCTAATTAAATTACCAACAAAGAAATTGTATACTAAGAAAATCAATTTTTCCTAAAATTAGCTACTGGAAATCAATTTCTGTTTTAAAAAGGGAGGCCACAGGTGAATGAGAAAATTAAGGATTTTGAACATGGAAATAATTCCCCATAATACAGTAGATAGTGCTTAACCCACGAAAAATCCAAAAAATGGCAAAACATTACCCAAATTCCTTAATGCGATCGATTCAAATTCGTTCGAATCTTTGAATCTTAATCTCCTCAACATTCGTTGAGGAGAGATCTTATTCAGAAACTCGAGGAGATCAAATCGCGAGCAAAAGAAAGAAAGAAAACAGAGAATGAAGTTGCTGAATTCTGCTGTGTTGAAACAAATAAAAACCTATAAACAAAAATGCAGAAAATTTACTTTTCGTTGATTGAAACTAAAATCGAAGAGTCCTTGAGCGACAATGTAAAGAATAAGTGCGGAAATAACATAAAATTGAAATGGGACTGAACTAATAAAAATTGGAAATCAAAATGCTGCTGTCTACGAAGAAAATAAAACCCAGAAAATTTGCTTTCGGGAGAGAAACAGAAAATAAACCCAAAAAAAAGACTAAAACTGCGACTTCTTCGGCTTCTTCGCTTTTTAAAGTCAAAACCGAGCCTCCTCTCCTTCCAAAATTGGGTCCATAATTAGTGGGTAGAATTTGGACATGATTATCTTGCTGGAATTTCTCCATAATCGGTGCAAATCACGTAAATCGTGGTGATTCCCGCAATTTCGAGCTTGCCTTGTTGTTCCATAGAATGCAATTCAGATTGCAATTGCATTCTCCTTCCTCTTTTCTTCATGTTACATTGCAAATGGAATGCAATTGCATTCCCTTTTGCAAAGTCTTCAAATCTGCACAAAAGAACAACAACTTAAGCCACTTTCTTCATCTTTTCTCAAAATTCTTTTATTCATCAAGTTTCAACAAGCTTGCATGAATTTATAAAAAATGTTACTTTTATCTTGCTTGTTGGTCAACAAAATCCGCAAAATTAGCAAGAACAAGTTGGTTTTAGAGTTGAATAATTCTCATAACTGAGAATTATCACTTCGTCTGTGAAAAGGTCGCATTTGGCTCATTGGTTACCCGGTATGTTCCAACACATGAACAACTTGCTGATATACTTACTAAACCACTACCAAAGGCCATTTTCAAGAATCTCACAAGGAAACTTGGTGTTCGGGCACTCCCTACCTCCAGTTTGAGAACGAATGTAAAAGAAGAGCAAGACCAACACATGGAAATTAACCCTCCTCAAATCATGTTCAATTCACCAAATCACTCCAACGGCAAACAGATCAACACCAAGGTCCAACATACATCAATATTACAAGACTAATTGACAGCATACACTTGATTTTTTCCTTTTACATTTTGACAGCTACTATCTAAATGCCCAGATCCACATTTTCATCTCTTGATTGTCGTAAATCAGTGCCAATTTATACTAAAATGGACATTGATATTTCTCTTGATTCTCCCACCATTGGCTAGGCTATTCATGTTCTTTCCTTTTATAGATTCTTTATTCTTCCCTCTTTTGGGATTTATGCCATAAAGCCTCGTAATTAATGATTTATTTAATAATTAATAATTATTTTGATTATTTTATTTACAATATAATATTTTTCATTATATGAAAAATCTAAGGTTATTAGTGTAATTTTAAACATTATGTAGTTGACATATGGGAGGATCATGTTCAAGAAATAACCTAAAGAGTCATAGTATATGGATAAGGTTGGGTGCATTATCCTGATAATACTATTGATACGACCCACTTTGTAATAGTTACAAATGATTTGATCCAAATCATTCATGTGGAGAAATGTGAGTGGGGGTATCTTATACAATGAGTTTGTATAAGACTAAACCACAAAATATTTGATTTCTCTTTATAAATCCGTTAATTGAGAAGATTAATATTTCATCAGAATTATCATATGCGACTAGATCTTAATCTTGAGTGAGTTATGAACTCCGGCCTGTGAGGGCTTGTCCTTTGATTTGCATGGGTGAGAGTGGCTTTTGTAGCCAATTCAATAAGCTTACCATTTTGGGAACTTGATCAAATAGAGAGCTGAGAACATAATCTTACAAGATGGAATCCACTCCTTTCTATATAGGGTAAGTAGATGAGTAGTTCCCTTATGTACTGATTTCAGGACTTGAACAATGGGGCCTGACCCTCTCATTGGCCCGAAAAGGACTTAGTTTATGGTTGGACCATAAACAAATTGTTCATTAGAGGATCAATGGTACTTAAGGTGCAAGATGTAATTATAGGGGTAAAACGGACTTTTGACCCAACTGTAATTATGAACAGCTCGTAAATGATAGACTTGCATGTAATGGTTATATCCATGGATACAACTTGTCCTACAGTATATAAGAGTGCAACTCTAGGTCTATAGTAGAGTGACCTAAAGTTAATGAATGAAATTTGATTAATTAAAGAGTATGATTAATTATTTTTGTATCGTTGGAGCTTGTAATCTGTAGGTCCATAGGTCCCCTTGCTAGCTCATAGTAACGCTAAAACATTTAGTTAAGAGAAAATTTTGAAATGTTCAAATTAATATTTCATTTGAAGTGTACAAATTAATATTTAATGTATTAGATATATTAAATATAAAAGATGAAAATATATTTATTATATTTGATACATTAAATATTAAAATAATTAATGTATATTATATACATTAAAGAAAATATATTTATAAAATTTGAATAAGATTCAAATAAATAAATATCGTAGGAGAATTTAAAATATTTGAATAAGATTCAAATAGATTAAATATGTGTATTTTAATATATTAGATATTAAAATATATATTATTTAATTATGGCAAACATTTGCCCCAAGTCTCTATAAATAGGATTTTTGGGTTGAGCCATTATAACACACTCCTCAATAGAGAATTAGAGAATTCTTTCTAGACCTCTTCCTCTCCAATCCCTAGTGAATTTTCTTTTAAGAGGCTCCCACAAGCTTTGGTCCAGTGTTTGAGTCATAGCAAGTAGGCTTTATGGAATTGGAGTTTCAACCACATTGGAGTTGGAGCAAGAAGATTAAAGACCCACCAAAAATATCTTCATAATATATAAGGGTATTTATTGCTTAACCATAGTTTTTGTTTAATTCTAAGTAAAATCAAAGACAATCCAATGCTTCTGCTGCGGGATGAAGTATTCATTCTTATCAATTGGTATAAGATCCTACTTTGATTTTTATTTAGAATTAAAAGTTCGTATGGTGGGCATTTTAATTTTGTTCATATATGTGATATGTGGTTTGCAAATTGACTGTTTAGGTTTTTTGGCATTATAATTTTTTTGCTTTGATTAGATCTAAGTGTAAAACCCATAAGGGTTAGGCTTTATTGTAATTTTTATTTCAACGAAATAAAGATGCCGACAAAGAAGCATATGGTGAGAGAATTGAAGCCCGCAATCATTCCTTCACTTCAGACAACAATTTTTAATTTGGCGGCTTGTGTTTAGAAGATAATGGGTTTCTAAACTCTAAATTTGGATGGTCCAACAAAAGAAAGAGATTATGAAGACTAAGATATATCTTGGATTTAAATTATTGTAATTTAAATGGTTTCAATTTCTTAGAATATGCCAAATATGCCATTCAATTTTGCTTTGCTTTAATTTAATAATGCATGAGATGTATTTTTTAAACTAATTATTGCAAAAAGTATGCCATTTAGATTAAAATTCCACCATAGGTTAAGCATGATCATGCATCTAAATTTGATTAGGATGTTTCCTAATAGAATTAAATGTTTTCTTAATAAGTTTATATTTTCCATATCTTTGAATATAATTGTTATATTTGAAAAATTAAATTAGGATATTTCCTTTCATAAATGAAATCCATGTTTTCCTAATAGGATTAGGATATTTTCTAATGTAAAATTAAGATTTCCTTGGATATTTTGATTCATGTTTTAAATAGTTTAAATTTTGAATTTAATTTACCTTTTATTTCTTCTAATAGGATTAGAATAAAACATTTTATTTCTTTCTAATAGGATTAGAATAAAATATACATGATGATCTTTTAATTTGTTTTAAAGGGTTTAAAATGATAGAATTTTAAGATTATCCAATAAGTGAATTAGTTTTTTAATAGAACTAAAAACAAAGCTTAATAATTCACTTGGGTTCATTAATCTAATAATTCATAGTTAATTAAAGATTAATGAATTTGAAATAAAAATTGACTATAGGGGAACTTTGTCTATGGAAGGTTCTATCTAGACTGGGTATTTAAGCTGACCGAAAGGGAACACCTTTAACTGTGAACTGACCTGAGAGTTGAATTAGTCAAATTTTATTTAATTTCACTAAGCATGCTGATCGGATTGCTACACGCAAGTGCACGTGATCGAAGTAATAAGAAACTGGAGTACTCTAGAGTATCGTACCCAAGGGAACGAGTTTTAATAAAATTTATTAAATGGCAAACAATCGTTGACAAATTGCAACTAAGTAATCGTGGGTATAAAAAAGTTTGTAAGGTGTTTTGGCTAAAGAAAAAGTGTTTGAAAAAATCAATGGAAATGAAAAAAAGATTCAATATGCTAATGCCCCTTTGGAAAGAAATGCAACAGGAAGGCAATTGCAATCGTAGCTAACTCAAGAACTAAGTAAACTGAATTCAACTCCTATTTGACCTTCTATGAAGTATATTTAGGAGACTAAGTGATTAAACCTATATTTCTATGGTTAATCTAACTTAGATATTTTTGCGCACAACTCTAGTGGTTTTGGAGTCTCGCCCTATGTCTAGGGTCGATGTTTCAGGTTTTATGTTTAAGCCTTTTCCTCCATTGCTTTTGCGACATCCGCTTCCCTTAACCCTTTCGGTATTAAGTTTAGCTTGGCAAGTAACACTAGATGTCTAACTAGGGTTTACCCAACATTGAACTCACCAAAAGAAAACAATAGTTCAAGAATTAGCTAGATTGTTTTTGCTATCGAGCCTTACATCTTTCCTCTAGGGCATTCACAAACTTGAATCCCAAAGGTAATTTAGCTCAACATAATGAAATTAACAAAAACAGTAAACTTGAATTGATAAAATTCATTGGTACAATAAGAAAGACGTGCAATAACTCGCAAATACAATTTGATGTAAAAAAAAACTCAATTACCAAAATTTTGTTGTATCACTCAAGGAAAGAATTTTCAAGATATTAAACAACTTAAAGAAAATTATATATATATATATATAAATTTGAAGTATAGTAGCTTCCCAAAATTTAAATAACAGACAATAAATTTACAGAAATTAAAAATAACAAACCAGTAGCTAACTTTAAAGCAAATAACAGAAACAAAAATACAATGCTTGCATAAATCAAATAAGAACTTAACTATCCTAAAAACTCATTCCTCTCAGCTCAATCGAATAAGAATTTGGTTCATAACCACACTCAATTCTTGTTGAGATGGGATTGAGAAAGAGATTCTAGACTTTAAGGAAGAAGAACAACAAAACAACAATTCAAAAAATAATAACTACTGTCGCAGGTGAAGAAAACCCAAAAAAAATAAAATGAATTCTTCCTTCCAAATGGAGCTCCTTTCTCACGGCTTTCTCTCCAAATATATAGGGACTTCATGCTAGGGTTTCCCTCTTGGTTGATGGACAATCACGACTAATTATCGTGCTGAATTAGTCGATATATTCTCGCTTAAAATTCTTTGATTTTCGGATTACTATTAATTTTCAGATCTACAGAAAATTGCAATTGCAATATTGTTGCATTCCGCAAAAATCCTGCATCAAAACATTAAGTAAGTGTAATTTTTTTTCTTCTTTTGTTTTATTTTCTCCACTTAATTTAAAGGTCTTCCAATAATAATGTGATTAAATTCAACCACTTTTCTATTTTTTATCAGATAATATGAATAAAAATCACAAGTATAACTAAGTTTAAAGGCCAAATAATCCTCATGAATGAGAATTATCACATGCTCATAATGTGATTAATTTTTTTTGAAATAGTTTAAAAACTTGGTAATTCACATTAAAATCAATCTAACCAACATAAGAGTTATGAATGGTAGATTAAGGAACTTAGATAAATGAGATTAGCCTAATTTGTCTAAGTAATAGAAAACCCTATGTTAAAATACTTAGTAGGAGAATGACATTGATAATGCACGAAAGTGTGCTATTACTTGGACTTAGATCAATGCTAGTGTATGGTTTTAAAATATGATATTGATGCTTTTTGTGTGAATTTGGTAGATTGTGAGCTAACAAAGCAAAACCGAGCAAAAGGAAGTTGTTTATGTGAAAAGGAAGCAATTTAACCTCAATTGAAGTTACCAAGTGAAGAAGAGAAGAGAATTGAGTCAAAAAAAACCAGAGACGACAGCGTCGAAACTCTATCGAGAGCGTTGAGACGCTATATAAAATGTTTCACAAGTTAGGATTCCCGCAGAAGTAGCGTTGAGACGCTACTTTATAGCGTCTCAACGCCAGAAACGCGCGCGCTAAAAGATTTTTGTCCGTAGCGTTGAACGCTACCCCGATTTGCCGCCTGTATTATGCGAATTAGGGTACAGCGTCGAGACGCTGTCCCTATCGTCTCGACGCTGTCAGGATTTTTATAAATAAAACATGTTGGCTGCAGATCAAGGGAGGAGTTTTGGGAGAAAATACACCCTAGTTTCGAAACACACCTAGTTTTTGGGACCTAAGAGAGTAGTTTTGAGAGCAAGGAAGGGATTCTATGCTCAGGATTGTGGGACATCACGACAGGAACTTGGATTGGCACGCGTCTAAGAGTTTCTCTCTCTTTCCATCCACTTTGATTGTTGTTTTGAACTATTTCTAGAGTTTAGATTTCATTATAGTAAACTCCACATCATTGAACTCTAGGAACTTGTAATCGTTAAGACTTGGTTTGAATTTTGATGCTTATTACTATGCAATATTATTCATGCTTCCATATCTGAGCTTGTGGCCAAAGTTTAGTGTTTTCAATTTGAGTTTTAGCATGGAAAAGTGAGACTTGAATTTTAGTGCGATGTATGACTAATAATTTATTGTTGTAACTTTCTTAGGCTTTTTTGGTTGGGCTTGTAAGGAAATTTGACTAGGAAGGCCATAGGTTCCATCCTCCATAATCTTTTTCTTCCTTTGCTTATCAATCTCCTGGAATTTCTGACAAGTAGTCTCTACAAATTCAAAATTCTCCCCAAATTGTATACCTATAGAAGGAATGTTTGTCTCATTATCAGTCTTTGAAATCTAGAGATGTAACCCATTGTTGTGTACGCCCTCAAAGGAATGAGAAAAAGAGTATGCTACTTGTCCTTGGAAGCAGTAGCTTTCTGGCATAGGGTATTTTAGGGTTTCACACAATGAGCCACTGTCCGTTCGTTGGTGCCACCATGTGAATGATATAATGATTACATTCTTCATCAGTAACACCGACCACTGCAAGGACAAAGCCACGGTAATTCTTCCTTATTTTGATATGAGCTTCTATGAGATCGAGCTTTCTCAATGTTAATTTCCCAATCTCTTAGAAACCTCTGCAGGCATCTTCTATTTGTTTGAACATATTTTGATTCCAAATATGAAGTAGAATGCCTCTGAAACTTATCCATCCACCATAACTCGGGATGAGGTTTGGACGAGCATGAGCATTAGTGTTCCGATATTCAAATTTCACATAGTATGGTCCAATCGTAACCCACCCCTTATTAATGAATAAAATCCTGGCTTGATCTGAATTTCTGATAGATAAAATGGCTTTGTCTACATGAAAAGGGTTAAAGGAGGCCACTGATTCATTTGCTACCTTTAAGGCTTTAACGATCTTTGTCCAGTCATTGTTCAAGTACCAGCAGGTTAAGAAAATCATATTTGACCATGAGAAATTGTCATGTTCCTCTGTCGACACCAGATTTTTGTTCATGGAAAGTATCAAAGCTGCACTAGTGGAGGTTGAGGCGATAAAGGCAATGTTTTTCGATACATTTGTAGATGAGACCACTGATGCATAGGAACGACTTGCGGTAATTTCACAAGAGTTCTTGACAGTGCCTTTGGCTTATGGGGTTGTACTCATAAGCGTTCTCTGACTTTTGGGTTGTTGTCCTTTGTCTTTTGCATTTAGTAAAGTCAAAATGTCAAGGAAGGGTGTCCAACCCTTCTTGTCAAACCCTTCTGGAACCATTAAACAACATTTTCTGCCATTGTCATCAACTCGATAAATCTCGGCAATGTATCCTCGTCTATTTGAAGTTTTCTCAACCCATATGATATACTCTTCATATCTAAGCTCCTAGAAGAATCGCGTGTTCTTCGGAGATGCCATAAGAGTTTGGAAAGATGATCTTAGCCAATCGATAGTCTTTGGGGCTAATAGTAGAGAAAAGGTCTTGTATGGACTTTTCTCGGTAAGAATAACGTTTCTTCCATTTGAACTATTGTCCACTTCCAAAATAAACTCCTTTTTTTTTTTTCTATGTAGCATGAACAGAAAAGATGCTTGTGAAAAGCCATAAAGATGGAGGGGGAGGAGGATGAAGATAGATTCATGGAGAAGGAGAAACAATTGTGACGAGGAAGGGAAGTTCTAAAGAGAAAAAGTTATTGTAGGTGAAGTCCATCTCTAAAATTATTAGTTTATGTAAAATAAAGAACAATTATCAAACACATTTATTCTTTAGAAATTAGAAATACAATACAAGACTCGACAAACAAGAATGTTATGAAATGGCTTAGGGTAGTTTATACTATTTAACTAAGCCTTCGTTGTAATATCTCAAGGCCAACATACCTGCAAAATAATCGAATCAAACTGACTTGAATTCAACTAAGTTCGATTGGTTTTTGAAATTGAAACTGATAGCCATGATTATTTTGGTTTCTTCAATTTAGCCATCTTAAGAACAAAGGGTTAATTTTAAGTTTCGATTATGCCAAAACTAGATTGAAGCACACCGCTATTAAGAAGCATTGGAGTGAAGATGTAGCATAATAAAAAAGACTCGATGTTTGTTGGTAAGAACAATTGAAAAATAGCTCAAGTCAAGTATTATGTGGTGCATTCAAGTCACACTAAAATGTTGGGGAGATTAGGCGCCTAATCTAGATTTTGGATTTAAAGTTGGAACCTTACATAAATAGTGTAGTTTTGCAACCAACCCTATTCTATAAGTTGAAAAGATAAAATAATAAGTTTATTCATGATTGTAGATACCGTAATTGATCCGACTCAATTTTTTTAAAGAATAGACCTTTTAAAAAGTGACAATTAGTTAAAAAAAATGCAACCAGATTGTTAATTTTGAAATGTCGTCGAAAGGGGAGAAAAACCAACACTCCCCCGCTGACGACATGTCGATTAAAATTTTACACCACAGTTGTGTGCAACTCCAACATCTGTAACTCCGCTGAATTTCATTTTTTTTTTCCATTCGAATTGTTTTAGCAAATCCTAATTTCATTCGATTTTTTTTAGGATCTTTCTTTTTTTAAACTACGACAACAACTAGACCTATTGACCTGCAAAGATGCCAGGCTTGGCTATTTCTGTCCTTCTCTCCAGTGTATAGGTATGTTAATTTCATTGGCATGTCTCGATGCATCTATTGGTTTTCATTACCAATAATTTCGATTGAATTCTTTATTATGTTTTTAATATGACTCGTTGGTCCCAAAATATGTTCTCTAGATTCACTTCTAGTTAGAAAACCAACCCCAAATGAACATGGTCTAAAATGACCAATTGATGTCTATTTGGTTGGTTTTTCAATTTTTTTTTACCCCTAGTTAAGTAAGAAAATGAAAACAAATAAAAATTATCAAGCACATTTATTCCTTAGAAATTAGAAATACGATACAAGACCTGACAAACAAGAATGTTACGAAACGGCCTCGGGTAGTTTATACTCTTTGTTGCAATATCTTAAGGCCAACATACCTGCAAAATAATTCTATAATTGTTAGTATATGGAAATAAAGATAATAAAATAATCTCAAGCACAAGTACACAACTGGTATAGAAGGACAAATTCTTCAATGAGACCGCCACATTTTAAAATTTCTCTCTCCCACATTTAACGGTGCAAAATTGCTAGCTACATTGTAGTGGCCTCATCGCTTTTTTCTAGGATCTTTCTTTTTTTAAACTACGACAACAACTATTGACTTGTCGAGATGCCAGACCTGGTTATTTCTGTCCTCGCCCATGTATAGGTATGTCAATTTCATTGGCATGTCTCAATGCATCTATTGGTTTCCATTACTGACGCGAGCTTGTCGAGGGCTCGTCAAATTAAAATTTATAAACCGATCCTAAACTACTTGTAGCATTGAGTGGACTGGGTCGATCTCAGGGAACCGAATATTAATTTCTCAAGTTAAATTTGCAAAGGAGAAAACAATTAAAAAGGGGGGTTTTTTGGTTTTTATAAATAAAATAAAACATAAGCAAATAAAAATAAAGATAGATCAAATCTTACCAAGTTCCAATTCAAAGGTGCGGTTCTACTCAATTGCAAAAATTGATCACAGGCATTCAAAATATTTAAACTTAACAATGAAAGCACTTGGTCAACTTATTAGGAAACCCCAAAAAGTAGCAACTTCCCTAAGGTCATTAACTCTAACAAACGTCAAGTTAACGCTAATTACCTAAACAATTTTTGACGAAACCGCTCTAAATTATTTAGATAAAGGCATTACGTGCTTTGGAAGGACCAAGACAACTAATTAGATGAAATAACTTTAATCTAATTAAGATGCTCCTTTAATTCCTAGAATTAACCATGCAAGCCATGTAATATGAAAACCCACAAAACATACACATATAATAATCCTAACGCTACCGGTTCAATCAACATGACAATTACAGATCATGCATCATGATTAGCAATCAAACATGTAAAACGATCGAGGCGTCAATTCAATCAAAAATACATGCTTATAAACTTAACACATGAATCAAAGAATACTTGCAATTGAAAGAAAACTACATTAAGGTCTAAGCCTCACAACATTGCAATTGATTACAACCAACCTCTGAACTAGAAACGTGGAGTTTAGCCAAGCATCGTGATAGTATATCTCCCGTTACACATGGTTCGATTTGATACAATAAAAGTGTAAAAATAGAAGGAGAAAAGCTCTCAAAAGCTCTCTCTAAAAGTCTAAGCAATGAGGCAAAAGTCCTTAACCTAAAGTGAAAAACTGTTATAAATAGGGTTTAGGCAGCGTCGAGACGCTGGGGGTGGCGTCGAGACGCTGCCCTCTCAAATAAGGAAAGAAAAGCTGCTCGTACGTGTGGCGTCGAGACACTGCTGAAGTCGAGCAAGCCAAACCGCAGCGTCGAGCTACGTCGAGCAAAGACAGAAGTTTAGCGTTGAGTAGCGTTGAGCATGCCAAACTGCAACGTCGAGCATGGCGTTGAGCGGCGTCGAGAAGCTACTCCCTAGACATATTTTGTAATTTTGATATAACTTTTCGCTCAGGTGTCCAAATGACCTCCGGTTTGGCTCGTTTGAATCGTTATTCAACATAGAGTCTCCAAATACGTCTTTTTCTCGAATGGCGCCAAAATAAACATGCAAAAACATAAAAACTATCCAACTAACAAGAGTTAAGTGTGATTAAATAAAACTTTATATGTCTTATCAATTACCAAGAATTTTGATTGAATTTTTTATTATGTTGATTCCAAAATATGTTCTCTAGATTCACCCGTAGTTAGAAAACCAACCCCAAACGATCATGGTCTAAAATGACCAATTGGTGTCCATTTGGTTGGTTTTTCAATTTTTTTTTACCCCTAGTTAAGTAAGAAAAGGAAAACAAATAATAATTATCAAGCACATTTATTCCTTAAACATTAGAAATACGATACAAGACCTGACAAACAAGAATGTTACGAAATGGCCTCGGGTAGTTTATACTCTTTGTTGCAATATCTTAAGGCCAACATACCTGCAAAATAATTCTATAATTGTTAGTATATGGAAATGAAGATAATAAAATAATCTCAAGCACAAGTACACAACTGGTATAGAAGGACAAATTCTTCAATGAGGCCGCCACATTTTAAAATTTCTCTCTCCCACATTTAACGGTGCAAAATTGCTAGCTACATTGTAGTGGCATCATCGCTTTTTTCTAGGATCTTTCTTTTTTTAAACTACGACAACAACTAGACCTATTGACTTGTTGAGATGCCAGACCTAGCTATTTCTGTCCTCGCCCATGTATAGGTATGTCAATTTCATTGGCATGTCTCAATGCATCTATTGGTTTCCATTACCAAGAATTTCGATTGAATTTTTTATTATGTTGATTCAAAAATATGTTCTCTAGATTCGCCCGTAGTGTTAGAAAACCAACCCCAAACGATCATGGTCTAAAATGACCGATTGGTGTCCATTTGGTTGGTTTTTCAATTGTTTTTTACCCCTAGTTAAGTAAGAAAAGAAAAATAAATAAAAATTATCAAGCACTTTTATTCCTTAGAAATTAGAAATACGATACAAGACCCGACAAACAAGAATATTATAAAACGGCCTTGGGTAGTTTACACTCTTTGTTGTTATATTTTAAACCCAACATACCTGCAAATAATTCTATAATTGTTAGTATATGGAAATAAAAGATAATAAAATAATCTTAATTACAAGTGCACAATGGTACAAAAGGACAAATTATTCAATGAAACCGCCACATAACATGTAGGTCCAAAAATATGTTTGCCCCCTAATAATCATTGGATACAAAGCAAAACATTTTTACAATTTCTCTCTCTTACATTTAACGGTGCCAAACTGCTAGCCATATTGTGACGGCTTCATTGAATAATTTGTGGTACATAAGCTCTACCAATTTTTTTTTCAAAAAGTATTAATGCTATTGTTAGTTATTAAGGTTTCGTTTGATAACCATTTAGGCCCCGTTTGATAACCATTTGGTTTTTAAAAATTAAGTTTGTTTTCTCTCAATTTCTCTACAATGGTTTTCATCTCCCTTAAAGAAGCATTTGAATTTTTAGCTAAATTCTAAAAATAAAAACAAGTTTTTGAAAACTACTTTTTTTAGTTTTCAAAACATGGCTTGGTTTTTGAAAACATAGGTAAAAGATAGATAACAAAATAAGTAAATCCACGGGTGGGAATAGTATCTATAGGCTTAATTTTCAAAAACCAAAAACCAAAAACCAAATGGTTATCAAACGAGGCCTTAGTTTTTAGTTTTTGATTTTTGAAATTTAAGCCTTTAAATACTACTTCCACCGATGAGTTTCGTTGTTTTGCTCTATCTACTTTTTACCCATATTTTCAAAAACTAAGCTAAGTTTTGAAAATAGTTTTCAAAAACTTGTTTTTATTTTTGAAATTTGGCTAAGAATTCAAATATTTTCTTTAAAAAATAAAATTCATGGTAAAAAAATGATGAGAAAACAAACATAATTTTCAAAAACAAAAAATAGTTATAACCAGGCGTAAAAAACAAGTTTTCCAAACATTTTGTCTAATAACATTTAAAAAAAAAAACATACATCTGAAGTTTCAAAAATCTTTCAAGAATAAAAAACAATTAGAAATGTCAACAACATTATTAAAATATCAAAGAAAAAAAAAGTTAAGTGACAAATCTTTGTGAGGAAAGAAATTAAACAAAAAAACGATTTGTAAAGAGAATCAATAATTATGAATTAACCTATATATTCAATAATTTTTTTCAATAATTTTTATTATTGATTTACGTATTCTAATTTTTGCTATATTTGCAACTATATAGATTTCTATAATAAGATATTATTACCAGGCCCTAAACCTAACTAATATATAAAGGCATGTCAATTTCATTAGCATGGCTCAATGCATCTACTAGTTCTTATTACCAAGAATTTTGATTGAATTTTTTATTATATTTTTAACATAGTTCGTTGGTCCCAAAATATGTTCTCTAGATTCACCCCTGGTTGGAAAACCAACCCGACCTAGGTCTACAATGACCAAACGATGTCCGTTTGGTTGGTTTTTCGATTTTTTTTGTTCATCCCTAGTTTATTAAAAAAAAATAAAGAACAATTATCAAACAGATTTATTCTTTAGAAATTAGAAATACCATACAAGACCCAACAAACAAGAATGTTATGAAATGGCTTTGGTAGTTTATACTTTTAACTAATTAAGTCTTCATTGCAATAACTTAAGCCCAACATACATGCAAAATAATTGAATCAAACTAACTTGAATTGAACTAAGTTCGATTGATTTTTGAAACCAAAACTGAAATCAATGACTATCTTGTTTTCTTCGATTTAGCCACCTTAAGAACCAAAAGGTTCATTTAAAGTTTTAGTTCTTCCCAAAACTAGATCGAAGCATACTGCTATTAAGAACCATTAGAGTGAAGATGAAGCATAATAAAAAAGACTCGGTGTTTGTTGGTAGGGACAATTGAAAAATAGCTCAAGTCAAAGTATTATGTGGTGCACTCAAGTCACACTAGAATGTTGGGATCGTTCGACGCCTAATCTAAATTTTGGATTCAAAGTTGGAACGTTACATAAATAGTATGATTTTGCAATCATCCCTATTTTATATTATGAAAAGAGATAAAATAATAAGTTTATTCATGATTCTAATTGGTCCAGCTCAATTTTTTTTCAAGAATAAACCTTTTAAAAAGTGACAAGTAGTTATAAAAAAGAAAGAAAGAAAAAATAGCACAAAAAGAAATCACCAACAAGCAGACTGTCAATTTTGAAATTATGTAAAATTTGAATTGAAATTGTCAATCCAAGTATAGGTCAATAGATAAGATATCAATTACCATCAAAAGTTCGATAGTTCAATTTTTCACTCCGCAATTGTTGAACTAAAAAAAATGGACTGAGATCAAGAATTTGGAATAGCAATAATTTTTAATTAATTTTGAATTGAAAGAAACCAAAATAAAAGAAATTTATTTTAGGATTTTCGAATTGCCTTAGCAAATCCTAATTTCATTCGATCCTTTTTAGGATTTTTCTTTTTTTAAATTCCGACAACAAGTAGACCTATTGACTAGCAGAGATGACAGACCTGGCTATTTCTGTCCCCTCTCACAAGTATCGGTATATGTCAATTTCATTGGCCTTTGTCTCAATGCATCTATTGGTTTCCTTTTATCAAGAACTTTGATTCAATTCTTTATTGTGTTTTTAATATGGCTCGATGGTTCCAAAATATGTTCTCTAGATTTATCCTGGATTGGAAAACCAACCCTGAATGAACAATGGGTCTAAAATGACCGACCACAGTCCCTTTGGTTGGTTTTTCAAATTTTCTTGTTCACCCTAGTTTGTTTAAGAAAGGAAAAATAAAGAGCAACTATCAAACACATTTATTCTTTAGACATTAGAAATACGATACAAGACCCGACAAACAAGAATATTACGAAACAGCCTTGAGTAGTGTATCATTTTGTTGCAATATCTTAAGCCCAATATACCTGCAAAATAATTCTATAATTGTTAGTATATGGAAATAAAAGATAATAAAATATGATCTCAAGCACAAATGCACAACCGATACAAAGAAAGACAAATTATTCAATAAGACCGTCATATTGTGGCTGCCTCTTAATAACCGTTGGATGTAAATCCAAAAATATGTTTGTCCCTTAATAATCATTGGATTCAAAAACGAAACACTTTTATAATTTTTCTCTCCTACATTCAACGTTGCAAAACTGCTAGCTATATTGTGATGACCTCATCGAATAGGTTCTCGTACAGAAGCTCTATTGATTTTTTTTTCAAGAAATTATTAATGTTATTGTTAATTATTTAGGTCTCATTTGATAACCATTTGGATCTTAGTTTTTGAAATTTAAGTCTATAAACACCAATTCCACCCATGAACTTCCTTGCTTTGCTATCTACTTTTTTACTTATATTTTTTTCAAAACCAAACCAAGTTTTGAAAACTAAAAAAAGTAGTTTTCGAATACTTGTTATTATTTTTGGAATTTAGTTAAAAATTCAAATGTTTTCTTGTGAAAATGAAACCCATTGTAGAGAAATGATGAGAAAACAAACACAACTTTTAAAAACCAAAAACCAAAACTAATTATAACCGAGCCTAAAAAACAAGTTTTCCAAACATTTTGTCTAATAACATTTTTTTAAAAAAAAAATACATCTGAAGTTTCAAAAAACTTTCAAGAATAAAAAAACAATTAGAAATGCCAAAAACATTATTAAAATATCAAAGAAAAAAAATTGACAAATCTTTGTGAGGAAAGAAATTAAACAACAAAACTATTTGTAAAGAGAATCAGAATATATACATAAAAATACTTCAACAGTGAAGTATTTTCCATGTATATATAAATAAAATATCTCACCGGCCGAGCATCAGGAGAGTGGCCATAGGATTGGTTCCGGGTGAATCGAGAAAAGTGGAGCCGTCAACTACACGCAGATTTTTTATTCCGATGACTCTGTAATTACCGTCGACCACTTTTCCGACCAAACATCCTCCATGGTAATGCCAATAAGACGTCACTGTTTTCTTACAATACTCTTCAACAAAACTATCATCCGACAAATTTTTCGGCAACGAAGGCCCCAGAAACTCAAATCCTTTCTTACCCTCCAAATCTTGCGTCTTAATCGTTTCCATTGTTTGGGTTTGAAGCAAATCTCCCATTTTTCTTACTCCTCTAACACATTTTGCAAGATCATTAGGATGAGAATAATAATTGAATCGGACAGTGGGACTCTTCTTCACATCAGTGGAAGAATCCAGTTGTAGCGACCCCTCAGAAAGCACCTCAGAGAATTTTCCGACGATGGTGGCTACGCCCAAATTGACCGAATTAGATTTCGGAGGAAGAAGGCTATGCGACGGCGGAATTGAAAATGGTAAAAGGCTGGTGATTGATTGCAAATGGATATTGTTCTTTAAAGTTCCGACAACTTTTACAGCCGTGGCACGTAATGGATATGGAAGAACAATATGGGCACTGAAACGAGGATTGTCGGACATGGACTTACCAACATGTTGTTGGTCGAGGACGACAGGTAGTTTTAAGGATGAAAGATGAGATTTTGGGCCAACCCCACTTAGAAGAAGAAGTTGAGGGCTTCCAATGGCTCCAGCACTCAAAATAATCTCCCCCTTCTTGCGGATGAATGCTGTATGAAACTTTCCTTTTGAATCTGAATACAAAACCCCACTGGCAGATAAACCTACACAAGTTTTTAAAAAAATGCTTGTCAGAAAAGTTTGTAACCTTGATTTCTTCTGATTTCTCTACTATGAGTTTCATCTAAAACATTTGAATTCTTAACTAAATTCTAAAAATAAAAACAAGTTTTTCAAAAACTATATATATTTTTTTTAATTTTCAAAACTTGGCTTGAATTTTGATAACATATCTGGAAGGTAGATAGCAAAATAAAGAAACTCATAAATGGAAGTAGTATTTATAGTTTAATTTTCAAATACTAAAAATTAAGACGACCCATTTGATAACTATTTAGTTTTTCAAAATTAAGTCTATAAATACTACTTCCATCTATGAGTTTTCCTGGTTTGTTATTTACTTTTTATCTACATTTTTAAAAATCAAGTTGATTTTTGAAAACTAAAAAAAGTAGAGGAATATGAAAAAACAAGCCTAAATTTTCAAAACCAAAAATGAAAAATCAAATGGTTATCAAACGAAATCATACGGAATGAAATTTGGTAAGATTCATTAGCACTAACCAGAGAAGAGGATTCTTTCAACTGTGGCTCGGATTGCAACTTTAATATTTTTGGGTTCAGCCTTGTTGAGAAGCTCCACAGCTCCGTGTCTGTTTCCTTTCTCATCAAAGATAGAGCCTCCAATTTTAGTCCCTACAACGTGCCTCAAACTAAAATCATAATCAGGGCCAAACCCAGCTTCCAACAACCCCTTTTTGAAAGCAGAATGCCAAGGACTCAAAGTTGCTCGAAACACCACAGTCTCTTCAGCCCATTGATAAGCCTTTTCCACCAATTCTATGTCCCAATCAACGCCTGCGGTTTCAAAGAACTCTCGATGGCCCCTTGAGTAGAAACCACCATTGAGCATGCTAGTGCCACCAAGAATCCGCCCTCTTATGTTCTCTACACCATCCTTAGAGATGAACCGTTGGAAGGGATTTTTGCCGTCATCTTCAATAGTGAAGACGTTCATGAGTCCTTCTTCTTTCAATACAGAGGGATATTTCTTGGGTTCACTGCCTCTTTCGAGAAGTAGGACTGAGAATTTTGATGATAATGTTGCAGCCAATGGGCAACCTGCGGTTCCTCCTCCTATTACTATGTAGTCATATTCTTCTTTTTCTGGAAAGTCATTGGCATCGTGTACAAACTTCATGTAGCTATCATCTACGAAAAAAAAAATAGAACAATAATAATCAATAGAGAGAATTTTAGAATCGTTTTTAGAGGGTAAACAAATTTTAAACCTACATCTAATGGTTAATAGAAGGCAGTCATACTAAATAATGTTAGAGAGAGAGAGGTTTTACCTTCATTAGGGTTGGAGGACAGGGGGACTCCCAATTGAAAGTGAAAGATAGAGATAAGGATGAATAGGAGAAAGGTAGCCATAAGGTGCTCCATGGATTTCAAAATCTTTATGTGGAGAGAGACTTGTTGGTTCCTTATTGTTTGCAATCTATATATAGACAAGTTTGAATCTAAAATTGAGAATTCACGTGACACGAGTAAAAAATAGTTGGTCAAATTTTATTCACATTTTTATTAAACTTATCTTTTCTTATGTGCCAATGAGTTTTTAAATGTATATTTGATGTTTAAGCTCTTTTTTTTTTTTTTAATTTAAAAAAAAAAAAAAAAAAAAGAAAAAAAAAGTGAGAGAGAGATAGAGTGAACACATATCACACATCTATTTCATATGAAATAGCCAAATCTAAGTATAGTTCAAGTGATTAAGATATTATAATCTTAATCAAAAAGTGGGATGTTTAAATTTCCGTCCTATATATTATTGAACTAAAATAAAAACATCATCTAAAATAAATTTTCAAACTCTTTGTTTAGACTTCTATGTTTTGTATATATGACTCTATCATCCCTCCTTGAATTATATATTACGACTTAATTTGATAATTCATTTTTCGCTACAATTTCAAAATCCTTATTATATTATTATTATTATTTCTTTTTCTATTAATAAAATTGGAAGCGACGAAAAAAATAAGGATTTTGTTTTTTAGTTCGACACAACATTTGAGGTTGAGAGGATTTGAACCTCTTACTTCTCGTCAATATATATGTATTAACCAGTTGAACTATGTTAAAATTAAAAATATGAATGTTTTTCAAGTTAGCTTTTTCTTTTTTTATAGTATTCATAATCTATTTTATTTAGAAAGTGGAGGAGAGAGTATATAAAGAAGGACTCTCATGGTTTGTTATTGTCAAGGTTTAAAATGTCGATGTCGATGGAAATGTTGAAGTCTCAATTTTATGAAAATGTCGATGGAAATATCGATAAAATGTCGACGTCGATGGATATTTTTGGAAAAATTTTAAAATCAAAAAATTTAAAAAATATATTTAAATTAATAAATAAACATTTTATACTTTTTAAATGAGTTAAAATACTTGTTACAATATTATATTCACATTAAGTTACATGTTTTTGTTATTTTTTTTATATTTAATCAATTTTGTACGGTATAATGGAAAT
Source organism: Trichosanthes truncata (assembly GCA_033996785.1). Lineage (NCBI taxonomy): Eukaryota > Viridiplantae > Streptophyta > Magnoliopsida > Cucurbitales > Cucurbitaceae > Trichosanthes > Trichosanthes truncata. The sequence continues at coordinate 34,274,393 of JAWPNB010000004.1, read as the reverse complement.
GTTAATTCTCCCTTATGTCAATGTCGAATCCATGGACATGTGAAAATATCGATAGAAATGTCGACATGTCGACGAAAATTTAATATTACGTTTGTATCTACTTTTTATAATTTATTTTTTATCGATAGTTTAATATATTATCAAAGAGATAGCTTTTGAAAATATAAATAATAATATAATTAAGATAGCATACCAATAACAATAACAAGTCGAGTTATCAATGCTATTGAGAGAGAATTTAAAAGATCTTGTAATATTAATAATTACTTTTTAAAATCAATATCTTAATAATTGATATGAAGCTCATAACTTAACTTCAATGACGTCTGTATCTGCAGAAATTATTTGAAGAACAGTGGTAAGTAGGGACACAAGGACAGAGGAGTAAGGGAAGACAGAGAGAGAAATTGGTTGCTTTTTGAAAAATGGGCTTAGGCTTTAGCTTTTTTGTACATGAGGTTAGTTTTTTTTTTGGGACAAGTGAAAACAAAACATCATGTATATTCCAAGTTCAATTACAAGTTTAGTCCCTGAACTTTGAAGTTTGTGTCTATTTAGTCTCTAAACTTTCAAAAGTTTCTAATAGGTCCCTATACTTTCAATTTTGTGTTTAATAGGTCCCTAAACTTTCAACTTTATGTCTAATAGGTCCCTATCAAATTCAAAATTTTAAAAAATTAATTCATCTAATAGATATAAATTTGAATTTTATGTCTAATGAAACTCTAAAATTTCAATTTTGTGTCTATTAGACCCATGAATTTTAAAAAATTCGAAAGTCCAAGTATTAAATTTATAATTTTGAAAGTTCAAGGACTAAATAGATACAAACCTGAAAGTTGAGGGACTAAATGTGTAATTTAACCTATATTCTATATTTCTATTTCTCTGATTCTCAATTTGTTTCCTCTTTTTTTGTGGGTTTATTGTGCCCAGATATGGAGAGTTAAGATTCAAATAATATTTGGAGATAGGTTACTAATTATTCATGAAGATAGCTTATGATTCCACCCAACCAATGTTATTATAATTTTAAGGAGAAAAAAGAATCGATATCTACTTCTAAATTTGTCACTTGTATCAATTTTTATCTAAACTTTAAATTTCATCAAATTGCACCTCAAATTTAGATAATTGTTTCAAATTTGAACCTTAAACTTTAAAAACGGTTGCAATTTAAACTTTTTGATAAGTTTTTTGTTCGAAAAATTATTAAAAAGAGTATTCTATCGTGTGCTTAATGAATTTGACAGAATTTACAATCTACACCCAACAATTTTATAAAGACAACCACATTATAACACCTCATCCGATAATTTGTTTGGGTGCTTTTTATTTTGGAAAGACAACTTTTCCATTATGAGGTGTGGTGGTTAATTATTAAATGCACTCAACGTTTAAGAAAAAATAAAAAATTAATAATTGAGAGAAGTCAGAAGAGTTGTAAGTTTTTTCTTTTATGTTTTTTTAGTTAATAACATTTAAGTATGATAGTTTCGAACTTCTAACCTCCTAGTCTAGAGTACATGTCAATTGTTAGGAGTGCTAACATTGGTTAGGAAATGAAGAGATTCATGGTATATAAGTAAAGACAATTATCTTCATTGGTATGAGCTCTTTTGGAGAAAACCAAACGCAAAACCATAAAGGTTTCTGCCCAAAGTAGATAATATCATACTATTGTGGAGATATGTCGAGAGCTGTTGTCCTTATCACCAATTACTGCTGAGCTATACTCACTTTAGTGAGAAGAGTTGCAAGTTGGTAACATCAATAATTGTTTGTAATATTTTAACATATACCCATTCAAATAAGACAAATGGTTCTCTAAGTCATATCTCTATAAATCATTGACAGGATGAATCACCTTCTTGTAAGACCACTTACCTCTTATAAAGAGCTAGGTTGCAATAAAAAAAAATAATTATAATAATTTAATAAATATTAACTCAAAATAATTATGTAGAATATTATCCACCTAAATATAATTCAACTAATTAAAATATTGAAATATTGTTTAAATTTTCATCTTCAATCTACATCATCAACCAATAGCCCATTGGATTGGAGGTTTTCATGAGGTAGGTATGGACTTGGGTATATGAAGCTCATGTTTGGTTGAAGATTTGAGATTTTTTTTTTCCAAACTTCATTGATGAGAGTGGTTTAAGTACTTTTTAACCGGTTAGAAATCATGGGTTTCAGTCAAACCCTCGTCTAGGCTCTAGTACTTCTCTTCTTGTTTTATTTTATTTTATTTTTTTTCTGCTACTTGTCATTTCCTCCTTTTTTTTTTTTTTTCTCAACTCTTCCTCCATCTTTGTTTCTCCCTCTTGATTTTCATTTGCCTTCTTTTTCCTTTCTCTCACTTCTTTAATTATTTTTTCAATCATTTCACATTTTTTCTTTCTTCTTCTTTTATCTCTTTTTTATTTTATTATTTTTCTTTTCTCCTCCTTCTTTTTCTTTCTTTCTAACACTCTTTTAATTTTATATATATTTATTTATTTATTTCTCTCTTCTCTCTTTTTTTATTTCTATTTTTTCTTCTTTTCCTCCTCCTTTCTTTTTTTTTCCTATCATATTTCTTTTTTTTTTCTTTGATTCTCGTTCTATACATCTTTTTTTTTCTTTTAATTTATTTTTTTCTTTTTTTTCTTTCTAGTTTTTTCTTCTTTTTCAGTCATTTTTTCAATTTTCTTTTTCTATTATTATTATTTTTTCTTTTTATTCATCCTATTCTTGCTTTTGTCTATTGTTTTCTTATTTCCTTCTTTTTTTTTTCTGTCATTATCATGGGTTTCACTCAAACCCTCTTCTAGGCTCTAATACTTCTATTTTTGTTTTGTTTTCTTATTTCCTTCTTCCTTTTTTTTTTTGGTCATTATTATGGGTTTTACTCAAACCCTCTTCTAGGCTCTAGTACTTCTATTTTTTTTCCTGTTATTTGTCATTTCCTCATTTTTCTTTCTTTTTCTCAACTCCTCCTCCATCTTTGTTTCTCCCTCCTGTTTTTCTTTTGTCTTCTTTTTCCTCTCTCACTTCTTTAATTTTTTTTTCAATCATTTCACATTTTTTCTTTCTTCTTATTGTATCTCTTTTTTATTTTATTATTTTTATTTTCCCCTAATTCTTTTTCATTCTTTCTAACACTCTTATTTTTTCTTTCTATATATATATATATTTATTTATTTCTCTCTTTTCTCTTTTTTCTTCTTTTCCTCCTTTCTTTTTTTTTTCTTTGATTCTTGTTCTGTACTTCCTTTTTTTTTTTCTTTTGATCTATTTTTCTTTCTATTTTCTTTATAGTTTTTTTCTTTTTTTTCAGTCATTTTTTTTCATTTTTCTTTTTCTATTATTATTATTTTTTATTCGTTCTATTCTTACTTTTGTCTATTGTTTATCTTATTTCTTTCTTCTTTTTTTTTTTATCATTATCATGGGTCTCACTCAAACCCTCCTCTAGGCTCTAGTATTTCTATTCTTCTTTTATTTTATGTCTATTTTTTCTACTATTTGTCATTTCCTCATTTTTCTTTCTTTTTCTCAACTCCTCCTCCATCTTTGTTTCTCCTCCTATTTTTCTTTTGCCTTCTTTTTTCCTTTCTCTCACTTCTTTAATTATTTTTCAACCATTTCACATTTTTTCTTTCTTCTTCTTTTATTTCTTTTTTATTTGATTATTTTTCTTTTCCCCTTATTCTTTTTCTTTCTAACACTCTTTTTTTTTTCTTCTCTCTCACACACACACACACATATATTCTCTCTTTTTTTATTTCTATTTTTTCTTCTTTTCCTCCTTCTTTATTTCTTTATTTCTTTCTCTTCTATCATATTTCTTCTTTTCTTCTTTGATTCTTTTTCTGTACACCCTTTTTTTTTCTTCTTTTTCTTTTGATTCCTTTGTCGGGATTTAAGCCCTAAAACCTCGTAATGAATCATTTATTTAATAATTAATAATTATATTTGTAATATAATATTATCCATTATATGAAAAATTCAAGGTTATTAGTGTAATCTTGAACAGTATGTGGTTGACATACGGCAGGATCATGTTCAAGAAATAACCTAAAGGATCATAATATATGGATAAAGTTGGGTGTCGTTTTCTAGTAACACTATTGATACGACCCACTTTGTAATAGTTATAAATGATTTTATCCAAATCGTTCATGTGGAGACATGTGAGTAGGTGTATCTTATACAATGAGTTTGTATAAGACTAGACCATGAAATATTTAATCTTTCTTTATAAATTTGTTAATTGAGAAGATTAATATTTCATCATGATGATCATATGCGACTTGATCTTAATCATGAGTGAGTTATGAACTCCTACCTGTGAATGCTTGTCTTTTGATTTGCATGGGTGAGAGTGGCTTACATAGCCGATTCCATAAGTCTACCATTTTGGGGATTTGACTAAATAGGGAGCTGGGAACATAATCTCACAAGATGGAATTTACTCCTTCCCATATAGGGTAAGTAGATAAGTAGTTCCCTTAAGTGCTGATTTTGGAACCTGAACAATGGGGCCCCACCCTCTCACTAGCCCGAGAGGGACTTAGTTTATGGTTGGATCATAAACAAATTGTTCATTAGAGAATCAGTGGTATTTAACGTGCAAGATGCAATTACATGGGTAAAATGGACTTTTGGCCCAACTGTAATTATGAACAACTCATCAAAGATCGACTTGCATGTAGTGATTATATCCATGGATACAACTTGTCCTACAATACATAAGAGTGCAATGCTAGATGTATAATGGAGTGATCTATAGTTAATGAATGAAAATTAATTAACTAAATAGTTTAATTAATTGATTTTATATCATTGAAGCTTATAATCTGTAGGTCCATAAGGTCCCCTTGCTAGTTCATATGAACAAATAGGGATCAATTTTATTGGGAGAAAATTTTGAAATGTTCATATTAAAATTTAATATATTTGATATATTAAATGAGGGAAAACATATTTATTGTATATGATACATTAAATATCAAAGAAATTATTAATGTATTATGATACATTGAAGAAAATATATTTATTAACTTTGAATTATATTCAAATAAGGAAATAGATGTCGTAGGAGAAATTGAAAAAAGTTTTAATAAGATTTAGATAGATATATTTTAATATATTAGATATTAAAATATATTATTTAATTATTTGCCCTAGACCACTATAAATAGGACCCTACGGATAAGTCATTGAGTGCATTCTTCATAAGAGAAAAGAACTCTTGAAATTCTCATCTCATTCCCTCTCTCCATTTTCAAAAAGGTTCCCACAAACCTCTTTGGTCCTTTGTTCAAGTCATAGCAAGAAAGACTTTGTGGAAGTCTTGGAGTTCAACTTCATTGGTATTGGAGCACAAGAAGAAAAAAACCCTCTAGAATATTCTCCATATTATTTTCAAGGTATGGTTTATGCTTAACCCTAATATTATTATTTTGTTCTATATAAACTCAAACCGATTCTGAAGCTTCTGTCAGGGTTTAATTAGATTATTCCCTTCAATACTCATTCACTAAGCCAAAACAGAATATACATGATATGATCTTGCTTAGAAATTTTATGCCCAACAACACAAAGAGAACTAACCAAATTTCTATAAGATTTTTCACTTTTTCCAACACAACAAAGTGATGAGAAAGGTCTACATTGCGTTGGAAAAAGTCTTGGCCAACGAAAAGTCACTTCTTGACGAAAATGGCATTGCGTCGGGAAAATTTTCTCCCAACGTCTAATGTATGCATTGGGAGCAGTTTACTTTTGCCGATGCAATGTGCGTCGACAAAACCCTAAAAAATATATTTTTCCTCTTATTTATTTATTTATTTCTATACTACTTGAAATTTTCATGTCAAGTAGTTCTGGTCTGTAAGCTTCAAAATTGATACATGATTGCTCGAATTTGCATAAAGTTTTTGACCGATTTCTTCCATTGAGTTTTTTATTTTGTTAGAAGACGATGAAGGTATTAGGATCTTAAGGATTCTTTGGTCATTAGACCCTATCGGCTCTAGATACCATATTAAAGCATATGAATGATTTTTAGGAAGAAAAATTTTCTTTTGATGAATATCTCACACTACTTAACAAAAAGGCACATGGGTCCTTTAAATATATATATATATATATATATATATATAAGAGTTGTCAAAGGCCTAACTAACCCAGTTGTAAACAAGTTGATGAAAAACAATAAAAAGGTATAAATGAGATGTAACTCAATTATTATTCTTAACATCCATATGGAAGTCAAACCATTATGAATAACACGAGATATAACACATCTGTGGAAAAAAAATAGAAATATGATCACCCAGAGACTTCACACCAGATTTCTGTCTCAACGACATCTCTTCACGCCGAACACAAGCCCAAAACAACTAGGTAACCGAAGTAGCTATTTCCTGTAAGACAGAGGAAAATGGATCCAACCCAGCCTCAACCTAAGCTACCTTCATCGCCCTCCGAGCCTCAACAACTTCCCTACTCAAAACTGAAAGAGAGCAAGCAAATTTCTTATAAGGGATATGCTTCAACACCTTAAGATTGTGAGTAAAGCCTAACTATCGAAGACATTCCTAGATAACGAGTCCAACTCCCTGCCATAGTAATAATAAAATCATCATGTTCAACCCAATGATTAAATAACCGAATGGAAGGTGGATGCCCATGCACATTCACACCTGCATAAAAACCAGAGGACAATGATCCAAAATTCCTCAACCATGCACCTGGACAACACAAAGGAAGAGCAAAAGTCCAAGCATAGCTAAACAAGACTGATCGGGTGTTACACGCAAGCGCACGCGATCGAAGTAATATAAAATGGTCTTTGAGTACCAAGTATCGAATCCCACAGGGAACGGAGTAACAAAATTATTGTAAAGCAAAAGTGTAAGGAAAATTGCAACTAGAAAACTAAAATGCAAAAATGATGCTGGGATGGTGTGTTGATAAAAAGAAAAATTGCAGAATCTAATTGCAGAATCAAGAAATGGCAATCATGGAAATCAAGAAAAATTGCAGAATTAAATTGCAGAGTCTAAAATTGGCAATATTGGAATAACAACTAAAAAGACTTAGAAAATGAAATTGCAAAATGAATTTGGATAAAGGATGGAGCTCAAGAATGTCATTGCCCTAAGTCGTAATTGCAAACCAAAATTGCAATTCCAACCTACTCCACACTCAATTGTAAACCAAAATTGCATCTCCTATTTTCCTTGAATTTAGGTTTTTAGGAGGCTAAGTGAAAGACCTATATGTCTATAGTCCATCTATCTTAGATAATTTGGCTCACAATTTTATGAGTTTTGGAGTCCTTAATCCCTATGTCTAGGGTAAGGAATTGGCTTATGTCTAAGCTCTTTTTCTCCATCACTTGTGTGAAATCTGCTTATCACTAACCCCGTCGGTATTAGATCTAAGCTTGAGTTGATACCCTAGTTGATCAATCTAGGATCTCAACGAAATTTTAATCAACACAAGCAAACAATTGAAATGTAGGCTTGGTTTTCATTGAAATTTTGGCTACAATTACTTTTTAGGGAATTCACATCCTTGAACCCCTAAGAAGCTTTAGCTCATGTCAAAAATAAAAATCCTACAACTAATTTTTGAGGAAAAGTTCATAATACAAATTATGTAAATTGAATAATAAATTATGAGATTATTTTTGGCAACTATTAGGAATTCAAGAAAAAGGATGCTTGATGGGAATAAAGGAAAATTTCAAGGGCAATTAAGTAAAATGTCAATCTTCTTCCTCATACCTCTTAGAAAACCTTGACATCCAGAATTTGGAACATCCTTGAAGAAAAACAGAGGTTTACAAAAATTCATTTCAAAACTTAATCCATCCAATTTGCTCCACTAAAATTGTAAACTAAGTGAAGAAATCAAGCTAACAATGAATGGGTAATGCTATCCCAAATGGTATTATAAGAAATTTCAAAGAAATATGGAAAACAAAAACTACACTCAAAACCCACCAACTTCCAGTAAGTAAAAAAGAAAAACAGAGAACAATTTTTGAAATAAACCCACCAACTTAACTTGAAATTAACTTAAGCTTAATTCAAAAATACATCAAAATGAGAATAGAAATAGTTCAAGCAATACTTCTGTAATACAAAATGAAGAAAAACCGAGATGGAACTTGAATGTTTTGGCCCAAAACAACAGAAAATCGAAAAACAGAGGTTCGCAAAAAAAACGTAAAAACCCACGAAATTCACTTCTCAACTCCGCCTCCCAATCCGAATTGATTCTTCTTGCTTCTTCCCTCCTCTTTTATAGATCTTTCTAGGGTTGAAATTTGCCAAAAATCGCGCTCCAATCCCTCAATTCGTGCAGAAATGGATTTTCCCATATATGGGTTTCTTCGCACAAAACCCACGAAATTGATGTCTAAAATTGCTCCCAAAAATCCGATGCTTAGCTCCAATTCTTCTTCCCCATTTATAGGCCTCCATTAAGGTTGAAGATTGTCCAAATTTCGTGCTCCAATTTCACCAAATCATGCTGTAATTTGGTTTCCATAAATGGGTTTCTTCTTCGCGCGACATTTTTTTTGTTTCCATAAATCCTCTGCCCGTAATTGCAAAATCAGATTTTGCAATCTGATTTAGCAATTTCCATAATTTCTGCAAAAAGAATCAATTTATTTAGAATTCTATTCCAAATGCTATCACATTCAATTCTTCCTTAAATTCAAGCAATCTTCCACTATTTTCAATTAATCTTAGGACAAACAAAAATATTTTAAGCAATTGGGAATTAAATAAGCCTTAATTCTAAGGCTTATCAAAGACCCTATCCAATCTCCTCATTATTGTTGTGTTTTATGTCCTAAAACTCGTGGTTTTGTAAACTGAATGTATATTCTATTTTACTATAAAGATGTTATTGAGGTTTCTTCAGTAAATGTGTTATTGAATAAAGTGAATTGTGTATTCTATAACCCAAATCCAATGAACAAAGAACCCTTGGCTATAGTATGTATACTTGAACTTTATGTATGACATAAAAGTGGATCAAGTTCGAGTAATAGCCAAAATGGTCTATAGTATAAGAATAAGGTTGGGTACCTTATCCTGGGGACACTATGGACGCGGCCCACTTTGTATAGTACTAACGATGTGATCCTAAATCGTTCATGTGGAGACATGCGAGTGGGGGCGTCCTATGCAATGAGTTTGCATAAGACTGGACCGCGAAATAGTCACTTAGACTTTTTAACTCCGTTTACTGTTTTAACTGACTATATTCATACGATGACCTAGGTAACTCGATCTTAATCCTGAGCGTGCTATGAACTCCTGTTTATTTGGGATTATCCTTAGATTTGCATGGGTGAGAGTGGCCCGAGATCACTGACTCAATAAGCCTCCCATTTTGGGGATAAGACCGGATAGATAGTTGGGAACATAGTCATGCGAGATGGAATTCACTCCTACCTGCTTTAAGGATTAGTAGAGAGGTTGTTCCCTTAAGTGCTGACTCCGGGTCTTGAACAATGGGCCCACCCTCTCATTGGCCCGAGAGGGATTCGGTTTGTTGGTTGGACCACAAACCAATTGTTCATTAGAGGATCAGTGGGACTTAAGGAACAAGAAGTAATTACAGGGGTAAAACGGTTTATTTGACCCAGCTGTAATTACGAACGACCTGTGAAGGATCGACTTACTAATCATGGTTATATCGAGTGGACAGAAATATATCTACAGTGAGGAGAGTGCAGCCACTGGGCTTTAGTGGAGTGTCCCGGTGGTTAACGAATGTTGATTAGCTAGGCTAAAGAGTTTGGCCGGTTAATCTCGTATCGTTGGAGCTCATGATCTGTAGGTCCATTAGGTCCCCTTACTAGCTCAGACTAAGCCTTGGAATAATTTGAGAGAAAAGAATTTGAATTGTTCAAATTCGGTTTTGGGAGTAAACGTTAATTATATGCGATATACTTAACGTACTATAATTTAATTATGAATTAAAACCACAAGAAAGAGAGAGGAATATATTTAAATGTGATTTAAATATTTGATCGGTTTAATACGTGAATAGGGATTCATGTACAAACGATTGGTCATAAAAGAGAGGGATTGGTCTAATTATTTAATTAATATTTGATATTAAATTAAATAATTAAATAAATTAATTAAATGGTTTAATTAATTAATCAAGTTTTTAAATTAATTTTGATTTAAACTTGACTAATTCCAACCAAATGTTGTCTTCCATGGGAAGACAAGTGTTGTCTTCCATGGGAAGACAAATGTTGTCTTCCATGGGAAGACAAATGTTGTCTTTCATAGGAAGACAAATGAGGTTTCATTAGTGCCTATAAATGGGATGAAACACAAAAGGATTGTATGAATTTTTTTCTTTGATAGTTTTTTTTTTAAAACTATCTTGAGCTCTCTTCCTTTCTCTCTAAAAATTCTCTTAACAAAGGATCCCACAATCCATTCCAAGGGCTGAGAATAGTAGGGAAGACTCTAGTGGTGGTCCAAGTATTGTTGGTGATCCAAGATTTACAAAGAATTTGGAGAATTTGAGCTACAAAGGTATGTGTTCATACTTTCTGGTTTTTTCCAGTTTTGAGCATGTTTTTGTTTGGTTAAATTGATGTACTTTGAGTGCTCGAGATCCGAAATTGCTTCCACTTTCTTAATATTAACTCCATCAATTATATGAGCCGGGCCACTAGGCCGAACAGTCCAGGAAAACTAGCTACCCTACACACAATGCTTCGCTAAATCTACCTGTAACAAAGTGTTATCAAATAAATACATATCAACAAGGTCTGGTTCGCTCCCCAAAATCCTAAGAAGAATGAATGTATGGAACTAAAATTCCGCATCACATTACCAAGAGTTGACCAACGAGAACATATGGAGATCAAATCCTCCCATAACACTTGTCTCTCAAAACTAATATTGGTCGCATAAACACAAGCTACCTGATAATTCTCATTTATGAGGATTATTTGACCGTAAACTAGGTTGTTCTTGTTGTTTTTGTGTGTTTTGTTGTATGACGAGTAAGCTAAAAATGGTGTTTATTGGTTAAATTCATAAAAGCTCGTTGGAGTAATGAAAAAAAAAGAAAGGAGTTGAAAAAAGAATGGAATTTAAACTAATTTGTTGTTTTTGTGTAGATTTGGAGCAAAAAGGAAAAATGCAATTGCATTCCAAATAACATTCATTCGCAAGAGCATGATAGTGAGCAAGCCCAAAAATGCTAATGGAAATACAATTGCATTTCTGGAAAATATTGGTAGAGTTGAAAAATAATGCAACAGAAATGCAATGGAAAATCTGGAACATGCGAGATTTACAGGAATTTCAAAATTTATGGAGATTCTTGCGATATTTAGAAAATTTTTCAGCCCGAACTCATGCCTAAACCTTGACCCATGATTGAAGGAGCACAAAGATGGAAACCCTAGTCCTCAATGCCTATAAAAATGGAGAAAACGAAGCAAAATGTGGCTAGGTTTGTTCTGCTCGCCCACAGTCCGAAGTTCACGATTTTCAATCATTTTTCCAACTGTGTTACTCTGTTTTTGTTCATTGTTTAGTCTATAGTTAGTTGCTGTTTTGATCTAAATGTTGTAAGTTGTTAAATTTTTAGTTAAACACTGAATCTTTGAATTTCGTTCTTCTTTTTTAATGGATTTTTCTGCTCGCCCAATTCCACCGGTTGTTGTTTTTCTTTCTTTTTTTCTATTGTTTTTCTTTTTCCTAGCTCTATGAAATTTTGAGATTGATCCCTCCTCAACGAAAGTTAGAGGAGGTGAAGATCCATTTGCCTTTGAATGGATATTTGGATCGATCAAGCAAGGAATGCATGAGTTTGTACTTTGTAGTATTTCTAACATTTTTATCATTTTGAGTTTATGTTTTTATCAGTTTTAGTTTCTGTTTTCAGCATTTGTAATTTGTTTTTTAGTTTCTGTTTTGATTTGTTCTAGTTGGGTTTTCTTTTGCCATTGAAGTTTTAGTTTTTGTAGTTTTTAGTTTCTGATTTTATTTCATTTTGAGTTTATTAGATTAGTTTTACATCAAGTTTTCTTAATAAATTTCCAGATTTGTTGTCCTCATTGTTTTGGAATGTGATTCCCTTTATTTGGTTATTTAATTATGAGTTTTGTATCCATTCAAGTGTTGTTTCTCATTCCCATTTAATTTAGTTGAACTCTCAATTTCTATCTAAGCTTGTTATAGATTTTCTACATTTTAATTTACTATTTTTCATCCTCATCATAATAAGCTAATTCCTTCTTTGGGATTCAAGCATGTGAATTCCCTAAAGATAAGAATAGAGGCCTAATTGTGAGAGCAACTTTGCTTCCTCTATAGCTTGTTTGCTTTTATTGATTTTAATGCTTATTATTGGTCTAGATTGATCACCTAGATTAGAATACAAAAATTGAGTCTAATTCTGAAAAGGTTAGATAAAAATTTGATTTTCATAAAAGCAATAAAGGAAAATAGCCTAGACATAGGAATTTGTTTTTGACCCTAGACATAGGGAAAAACCTTTAAAACCAAAAGAATTGTGTTTCAAAATTAACTAAGTTCATATTAGCCATAGAAATATCAGTTTAATCGCTTAGCCTCCTAAAGATACTTCATAGAAGGTCGAATAGGTGTTGAATTCGGTTTACAAAGCTTAAGTGTTGAGTCAAGGATTGCAATTACAATTAGGCCACAATTTCTTTCAATTGAGCAAAAACACATTTGAATCCCTCTTTATTCATTTTTATTTATTCTTTTCAAAAACAACAAAAAACCACCCCACTTATTGTTTACATTGGTTACCCACAATTGCAATTTGAAAACGTCTTTGCTTATTCTCTTGAATTTTGTTGTATTCGTTCTCTATGGGATCGATACTCTGGAATACTTCCAGTTTTATATTATTTGCATCAACAATGTGCACTTGCACTGAACTGGAGCTTTGTTTTAATTTACAAATATTTTCTTTAAGCCCCACGTTTCAGTTCAATCACTACCTGAACTGCGACCTCAAAAGAACAATCAACCACAATACCCTAGATCATTTGAGCACTAACCAAGAAGGGGGGAACGAGAATAGACACGCTCGCTACAACGCCCAGATCTTTCCCAAACCTCAAGAGCTATAACTTACACACCGCCAAGTTTAGGGTTGAGGACAAGCAATATCTTAAGTTTGGGGGTGTGATAATCCTTAGAATTAAGACTTATTTAATGCTCATAAGCTTAAAATATGTTTGCTTTGCTTTAAAAATCATAAGAGAAATTTGGTAAAATGCTTGAAAAACATCAATAAGTTGTGAGAAGTGCATGTGAAAGAAAAAATGAGAAAAAAAGAAAAATTAAACTAAGAAGAATTTCTTTTGTGCAGGAATTGTAGAAATTGCAAAACCAAAATTGCAAGATGAAGTTGCAATTCTTGAGGAATTGTGGAAATTGCAAAACCAAAATTGCAATTTCATGAAACTGCAATTCTGGAAGCAGTAGAAAAATTCAAAAAAGGAAAGAAATCTGCATTTACCCATATCTAAAAATCATCAATTCTTGCACGATTTGGAGGATTTTGAGCACGAAATTTGGGCATTATTCAACCCTAATGAAGGCCTATAAAAGGAGAGAAGATGAGTGAAGAAGAAAATTGGTTTTGGAGGTGTTTTGGGGAGCTTATTTCGTGGGTTTTTATTTCCTCTGTTTTTTTTTAGTTTTCCTCTATTTTCCAGTTTTTTTTCTTCTCTGTTTTAACCGTAGGTTGCTGTTGTTTGGGTTTGCTTTTCTTCAAAAATTTAGTCTGATTCAAGTGAAAACTTGGATTGTTAAGATTCAATCTCTTCCTAGAAATAGTTGAAGAAGTTGAATCGATTGAAATCTAAAGAAGAAAAATGGGTTTTTGTTCAAGTTTTATATATGCCGGTTGGTTCTTAGTTTAGGTGAATTTAATTTCTGTTTTAATTCATTTGGGTTGTAATTTTTCATGATTTTTGTTCCTTACATATTGTATTAAGCATTGGAATTGAGTTGAGTTTATTGAAACAATTGAAAGAAATTTTATGGATTTTTCTTCTTAATTCATGTTCATGGTTTTTTTTTTAGAAGTTAGTTTGAGCTTATTTCTTTGAAAATTCTCTTCCATTGCTCATGGGTATGATGGGATGAAAATCTTCATTGTCTATTATAGTACTTGCTTTTAAAATTAAATTCCAATTTCTTTCAATTTCCTTTGGTTTTAGTTGCAATAAGACTTAGCCTTAAGTAAATTCTTTTCCAATATGGATTTTGTTTCTAGAAATTGTTTAGAATTTTGTGAGTTAAATATGAGCTAAACTTCTTAGGGGGTTCAAGGATGTAAATTCCCTAAGAAGTAATTGTAGCCAAACTTCCAACAAAAACCCAAGCCTACATATCAATTGTTTGCTTGTGTTGAATAAAATTCCATTGAAATCCTAGATTGATCAACTAGGGTAGCAACTCAAGCTTAGATCTAATACCAACAGAGTTAGTGATAAGCGGATTTTGCACAAGTGATGGAGAAAAGAGCTTAGATATAAGCCAATTTTTTACCCTAGACATAGGGATTAAAGGCTCCAAAACCCGAACCAAATTATATAAGATAGAGGGACTATAGACGTATAAGTCACTCACTTAGTCTCCTAAAACCTAATTTCAAGGTGAATAGGAGTAACAATTTTGGTTTACAATTGAATGTAGAATGGGTTGGAATTGCAATTTTGGTTTGCAATTACAACTTAGGGCAATGACATTCTTGAGCCCTTTTTTTATCTAAAATTTCTTTTGCAATTTTCATTTACCAAGTCTATTTAGTTTGCTACTCAACATTGCAAATTTTCGATTCTACAATTGAATTATGCAATCTTTATCACTTTATTTTGCAATTTTTGACTATGCAATTCAGTTATGCAATTTTTTTCACTTTAACTTGCAATTAGATTATGCAATTATTCTTTTTTTACCAACACACCATTTCAACCTTGTTTTTGCAATTCTTAGTTTTCAAAGTTGCAATTATTCTTACATTTTGCTTGCAATATTTTTTTTACACCATTCCCTGTGGGTTCGATACTCAGGAATACTCATGTTTTAATACTTGCATCGACAGTGTGCACTTGCACTGGGGTTGAACGTATTTACTTACTTTTCTTCACCCAAAGTTCACCCAATCAAGTTTGGGGCCAATTTGGAGAATCAAGAAGAGAATAGATGATGCACTAGCAATTGGGACCGAGAGGACGGCGTTGCAACGCTTGAAATGGCATTGCAACGCCCAAATGTATTGTGCAAACCCAAAAGCTAGCGTTGCAACGCTGCCCTGTAGCGTTGCAACGCTAGAAACATGCTGATGTGAAGATTTTCGTCCGTAGCGTTGCAATGCTACCTCTGCGGACATCATCAAAAAGCAGTGTTTTAGACAGCATTGCAACGCTGTCCCTAGCGTTGCAACGCTATCACAATGGGCAGTACACATTTATCGCTTCATCTTCGTCCAAAGGGAGGCCATTTCGATAGAGAAAGCCCTAATCTCGATTCAGAGCTGTTCTTGAGAGTTTTAGGGAGGATTTGTGAGCATTTTGGAGCAAAATTGAAGACCTTGGAGCTCGATTTAGCTATTGATCACCTCGGGAACATGGGATTGTCCTTCGTTTGCACTTTATTTCCCTTTTCCTTTCATTTATAGTTATTCTAATAGGCTGTAGTTAAGGATTTCTGATTTGTATTTGATAAACATGTTTAGTTAAATTCCTAAATTCTATGGGTTGTTGTAGTTTTTGGACCATTGCACTTAATTTGCTTATTTAAGTAGTAATTGTGCTTGATTAAGTGTTTTTGTTCATTTATGCATTGGGTTCTTAATGCCTTTAATAAAGCAAGGAATAGGAATTAAATGATCGTTAGTTTAATTGAGCTCGACATAGTAGATTAAACTTAGAAAAACAATTCAGGACAATTAAATTCCACTTAAGTGACATAGGAACAAGGAAAATTAATTGAGGTTTAAAATGAAGGTTCGTTAATGCCAGGTGAGGATTAATTAATGAGACGAACACGAGATTTAATTAACTACACTCGAGGTTTGGAGGAGACCGACAAGAGAGTCCATAATTTTAGGCTTCTAGACTTATGAATCAAACACTTAGTTTTGCCTAATTGCTAGCTTAATTATGTAAATTAAGGTCCAAGAATGCAATCAACACTCATAGAATTACCTTACGATTTGTGTCTCCCATTTATTTTCTTTCTAGGATTAGAATTTATTTTCCTATCTGCTCTTGTGTTTTGTTCTCTAAATAAAGTAAAGTGAAACTATTCCCAGTACTTAATTGAATTAAAAACTAATCCCAGTGGATACGATACTCGGTGCTCACATACCGTTTTATTATTACTTCGATCGCTTGTGCTTGCATGTACACCCTGATCAGGCTTAGAATAAAGATTTTTGGTTTTGAAAAAAGCTTCAGTCTAGTGCAAGTGCACACTATCGATGCAAGTAATAAAATTTGAAGTACTCCAAAGTATCGATCCCACAGGAAAAAGATACAACAAAATCCAAGAAATAGCAAAGATGTTTTCAAAATGCAATTGTGGTAACCAATGTAAAATAAAATTTTGGATGGTTTTTGTGGACAAGATAAGAAATTTCAAGAATAAAATAAAGGGATCCAAACATGCTTGTGCTCTTTTGATGCAAATTGCGGCCTAATTGCAATTGCAATCCTTGACTCTATTCTTAAGCAATGTAAACTAGATTCGACACATATTCAACCTTTTATGAAATATCTATGGTTAATACGAACTTAGGTGATTTTGAAACACAATCCCTTTTGTTTTAAAGGTTTTACCCGATGTCTAGGGTAAAAAACGAATTCTTATGTCAAGGCTTTTTCCTTTACTGCTTTTATGAAATCCCAATTTTATCTAACCTTTTCAGAATTAGATTCAATTGTTGTATACTAATTTAAGTGACCAATCTAGACTAATAATGAGAATTAAAAGTTAATAAAAGCAAACAAGTTATAGAGTAAGCAAGGTTGCTCTCACAATTTGCCTTTATTTCTTTCTCTAGGGCATTCACATGCTTGAATCCCTAAGAGTGGCTTAGCTCATAATTGAAGAAGAAAATAAATGAATTAAATGAGAGAAATTTCATAGCTAAAGGAAAAGTAAAATGATGTAAAGAGACCCAACTCAAAAAAAAAAAAAAAAAGGAATTGAGATAAAACTGAAATAAATCTTATTGAATTAACTTTCAATACTAACTAGCCAAAGGAATTGAAAATATAACTTGAATTCAAAAGTTGGAATGAAAAGAAAAACAGAATAGCAACTAATTGTTGAAATTACAGCAACCAAAACTACAACAAAACTTAAACTAATGCTAAAAAACACCTTTCTCGCCCCTTTCATCAATCGAACTCGATCCCACTTCTTTCAAAGGGAATCGAGTCTATACAATCTAAGATTTTCGTGACTTGAAGGTACTGGAAATAGAAGGAAAAAAGCATAAAAATATAATGGAGACAGCAGCTTCGTGAGAGAGGAGAGTTCCTCTTGATTCAGCTTCTTTGTCCATTTTATAGGCCTCCATAAGCTAGGGTTTTCTTCTCCCAGCTTGTGCAATGGACCCAAATCAATCAAGCTGAAAATCTGAAGAATAATCACAGATTTTTTCCAAAAACGCACAAAATTGGATTTTTTCTGTTTTTTCCACATTTGCCCAGATTGCAATTGCAATCTGATTTTTGGTTTGCAATTGCAATTTTTCACAGTTTCCCAGTTTCCCATACCTACACAAAAAAAAAAAAAAAAAATCAACCAATTTATGCCTTTTCCAGCCTTCTCTTGCTATTTTGACATATTCCTAACATTTTTGGAGATTCCTAGCAAGCCCAAATGTTTTTATTCAAACCTTCTCCAATTCAGTAAATTATGTGGTTTTATAAAGAAGAATTTTTAAGAATAACTTGCATTTGGAAGGTTCTAAAAATGAGAATAATCAATTGGCTCAATTTTTTGGGCTTCTTTGTTAACCCCTAGCAGTAATTGGTATGTACACTCCACCAAAAGGCCAGAGGTTCAAATCCCCTACCCCAAATGTTGTTGAACAAAAAAAGAATCTTACATATTACTCCAGAAAAAATCCTAGATATTCTTTTAAAAAAAAACTCAAATATTTATTCTTACTAAAGAGATTTTTTTAAAAAAATCTCAAATGACCCCTCTCACGTGAAACATGACCTCAAAGAAATCTTTTGGTTAAAATATTATTTTGGTGCTGTATTTTGAGATTTATTCTATTTTAGTATATGTACTTTCAAATATTCAAATTTAGTTTTTGTACTTTTAATAAATTATCAAATTATTCCCTAACGTTAGTTTATAGTTATTTTTTCTAAGACAAAAATAGTCTTTATATTTGCCTTCGCTTTATAAATTTTGGAAAGATATTCACATGGTGTATTTTTTAAATAAAAATTATTATTATTTTACCAAATTCAATAAAAGTAAACTTCAAACCAACAATAAGAAATAATTTTACAATTTATTGAAACTATATGGTCTAAATTTGAACATTTGAAAGAACAAGGTCTAAAATGGAATGAGTTCTAAAGTATAAGGACCAAAATGGTATTTTAAGCCCACAATTTTACTAATATAATTACTTTTTGGGTAAAATATATATTTTTTGTGTCTGGGATTTGAACTTAGTTTCTACTTAGTTCATAGCTAAGTCTTTAAAACCAACAATTTTGGTCATTAAATTTTGAATTTATAGTTTTTTTTTTTATTTTTATCTCTCAAGTTTCAAAATGACAAAGCACTGAAATTTGAATTGATTTATAATTGATTCATGAAGTTTGAAATTGATAGTAGTGTTGATCGTTAGTTGAGCTAGCAAAATGATAACGTGGTAGTTGCCATAGTTAAATTTCAACTATAGTTAAGTTGGGAAAAAAATACGATTGTGAAATTTCAACTATAGTTAAGTTGGGAAAAAAATACGATTGTGAAATTTCAACTATAAGTTTGGACAATAGCACATGCTGATCTGAATGATGAATTACATGACACAAAATTATTCACGTAGCTGGTACGGTAGCAATCATACATGACACAACCACACAATTATTTTTAGAAAATAGAAGATAATTCGAATTACCAAATATATATGTGGTCCACAACGTGCTTTTTTTTTTTTTTTTTCATGTGTGAGGACAATTTTTCTTTCGCCTAACTTTGAAATATGTTCGATTATTTACCATTATACATCTATCTTAAAATTAGATATTTTAATTCTAACCTCAAATTTTTTAACTTGAAACAAAAAAGGACAAATTTTTTGTTAGTTCCACACTCGTTGATTTAATTAAAATCCTTGATGCATTTTAAAAAAAAAAAAAAAAAAAAGAAAAAAAAATCATTTTTAGATATTTGTTCCATTAATTTTCAATATTTAACAAATTTGATTAGATATTTTTTAATGAGAAACCAATAGGATTAAGACACACATTATTTTTCTTAAGGTCGAAAATTCAAATCACAATATCTATATGTGTTGTATTTAAAAAATTTTATCTATCTAAAAAATTTTATCTATCTTTTTTCTTTTGGAGTACAACAATTACAAAGTAGAAAATTAAATCATCGAATCTTTAAGATATCTTATATAATTGTATGAAAGTCAGACAAATGAATAGTACTTTTTCAGTTCACCGCACAACCAACACCACGTGTCAATGATTCAAGGAAAAAACAAAACAAAAATAAATGGTCCACCATAATATTGTTTTAATTTTTAAAGGTACTCTCCTCCCTTATCTTTATAGATAAAAAGATAGCGTCACATCTGGACTTTCGATCTACTATTTTTGTTTTCAACTTTACATAATTCTTTTTTTTTTTTTTTAATTACAAACTTAGTCTCCTCACTTCTAGATTTGTTTCCAATAAATTTTTCAATTTTAAAAAGTATCTATTAAATTTTTATGGCCCAATTTAATAGTCGTTTGATTTTTAAAAATTAAGCCTATAAATACTTCTACTTATAAATTTTCTTGATTTGTTATATACGTTTTGTATATGTTTTCAAAAACTAAGTCTAGTTTTGAAAACTAAAAAAAGTAGTTTTCAAAAATTTATTTTGTTTTTAGAATTTGGCTAAGAATTTAAATGTTTTCTTAAGTAAGATGAAGCTCTTTGTAGAGAAATGATAAAAAACAAATAAGCACATTTTTCAAAAACCAAAAACCAAAAACTAAGGCCTCGTTAAATAGGCCCCGTTTGATAACCATTTGGTTTTTAGTTTTTAGTTTTTGAAAATTAAGCTTGTTCTCTCCTAATTTCTGTACAATGATTTTCATCTCCCTTAAGGAAGCATTTGAATTCTTAGCCAAATTCTAAAAACAAAAACAAGTTTTTGAAAACTACTTTTTTTTTTTTTTAATTTTCAAAACATGGCTTGATTTTTGAAAACATAGGTAAAAAATAGATAACAAAACAAGTAGATCCATGGATGTGAGTAGTATTTATAGGCTTAATTTTCAAAAGCCAAAAACCAAAAACCAAAGGTTATCAAACGAGGCCTTAGTTTTTTGTTTTTGGTTTTTAGAAATTGTGTTTGTTTTCTAATCAACTCTATATAATGAGTTTCATTTTTCTTAACAAAATACTTGAATTCTTTGTCAAATTCTAAAAACAAAAATAAGTTTTTGAAAACTACTTTTTTTAGTTTTCAAAATTTGACTTGATTTTTGAAAACATAGGCAAAAGATAGATAACAAAATAATGAAATTCATAGGTAGAAGTAGTATTTATAGACTTAATTTTTAAAAACTAAAAACAAAAAACTAGATGGTTATCAAATAGGGCCTCAATTCGTTTTTAGTTTTTTGTTTTCGAAAAATAGGTCTGTTTGTTTCTTGTAATTTCAAAATTATAAAGAAATTTCAAAAAGGAAAAAAGTCGTTTTTAAAAACGAATTTTCGTTTTTATTTTCCAAAAACACGCGTGAAGTACTGGGGCGTGATTTCCTTTTTTTTTTTTTTTTTTTTTTTTAATGGAACTGAAAATTTCTTAATATTGGGCCGCATGTCAAATTTTACATGCAGCCCATGGTTTTCACTTTCGTTTTAATAGTAAATAATAATTAAGATGAAGAGCAAGTGCATAATTTTGGAATTTGCAATGTACTCTTTGGATTTATTTTTTTTTGAAAAGGAGTTGGCCTTTGATGGGTGGTGTGCTTGAAGGTGCAGAAAGGATAAGGAAGGGTAAGAATGAGTTTTTTTAAAACTTTTTCTTTTTCTTTTTTTAATTCTTTTATCATCACATGAGTTTGAATTTTAATTGTGCTCACAAATATCTCCAAGTTTTTATTTTATTTATTGTTGTTGGAAAAAAGGAATTTTGTTGAATTTGAAAATTTAGTAAATAAATGTTCTGTGGCTCAAGTGAGGGATCGAATTGCCGATCAATTTTAGACAGTAACTACAGCATGACGATATATTGTTATTTTTGCTAATTTTGTACTTTCACTTTTATGAATTGATTAGTCATGATTAAGCATTATGAACATTTTTATTATTTATATGAATATTAATATGATCATTGTTACTTGTATCTTTCCAATATGTTTATTTTTGTAATTTTTTCTTCAATTGATTAGTGACTAATCAATACATTTAAAACATTGATATTGTTTTAACAACATGAAACTTTTGCCCAAATGAGCATAGCTTGCTAATTGACATGTACCCTCAACCAAGAGGTCAAAAGTTCAAATCTTTCCACCCCAAATCTTGTTGAATTAAAAAAGACATGAAATTTTAAAAAAAAATTAAAGTAAATTTTTTTTTTTATAATGGTAGTGTATTAGATGGAAAATATTATAAAAATAGTTATGTTTTATTTTTATAAAAAATTAAAAATTAAAAAAATCCTCAAATGTTCTTTTAATTTTTTAAAAACAAAAAACATTTATCAAACATGTTTTTGGTTTAAGTTTTTAAAAAACAGAAACAAAAAATAGTTATCAAACATGTATGGTTTTTTTTTTTAAAATCTAAAAACACAAAAATAGAAAATCAAAAACCAAAACCTGAAAACAAAATGATGATTAAACGGGACCTAAATGGTTATCAAAATAAGGTATGCACTTCAAATTTTATGTCTAATAAATCTCTGACCTATTCTTTTTTTTTTAATTCACGGACCTATCAAGCTTGTGGCTAATAAATTTGTGCATTTTAAAAATGGTCCAAAGGTCCACCATAACATATTGTTTTAAAGGTTGTATTCTCTTCCATTATCTTCATAGATAACGCTTAAAAAAAACACTTCATAGATAAAAGGATAGGGTCAGATCTAGAGCAATCTAGATAAAATATTGTTTGAGAAAAAAATATACATTTACAAAGATATTAGAAAATGCTATCCATTAAAAAGGTAGTTAATCAATATCTAAATTACTGTTATATCCCATTTTATTAATATATAGGTAAATTAGGGATAAGAATTAATCAATATGTAGGCTAACAGTGGTTACAATAATGTTAGTTAATCAATATTTAAGTCATCCATTTATATTAATCAATAACTATCACATAAAATAAAAACATACTGACTATGATTATTTAAAGAAAATAAATTATTTATCAGACCTGAAATTTTCAATATTTTGTAGCCACATTTTAAAAAAATGTATATTTGTAATTACTTTCAGAAAATTTCATATTTTCAAATATTTATATTAAAAAAAAACTACCCATTAAAATTTCTATTGGAAAAATTTAATTTGATATTTTATTTTTATTTTACCTCGTCATTTTATTTTATTTCAATTATTAGAGTTTCAACATTCTATTTTAGTTTTTTTCTTTAAGACCATTCTCTTTTATTTCTCAACTTTACCGTAATCTTTTATTATTTTTTTTAAATTTCAAGTTTAGTTTAGTTTTTGGTAATACAAATTTGTTACTAATTAATTCCTTAATTTTAAAAAGTATCTAATAGGTTTTCTAAATTTTTAATTTTTTGTCTAATAGATCCCTAAGATTAACCTATTCATTGTATTTTAATTCATGGAGCTATCAAATATGTGTCCAATAACCTCTAATGTTTTAAGTTAATACAAAAATCATTCCTTAAAACAATTAAAGGAAAGATATCCTAATAAATCTAAAATATCTGAATAAATTAAAATATTTCCTATCATCACAAAATAATGTAATATGATTTTCCAAAAGAACCAAAAATAATAAGGCAAGTATCAATGAACTCAAAAAAAAAAAAAAAAAAAAAAAGCAACAACAACAAAACTAAACTAAAAAGGCAAGTATCAAATAGAGCTCAATGCCATATACGGTATGTCCTCGGATGACAAGGCAGCAGGGCAAGCGCACATAGGTGTGCGCTGTAGGCAATGCACGAGCTGCAAGCAGATCCCGTTGGTAAATAAGAATGATTATTAAAATAGAATACCAAAAATGAAATAATTATTGAATAATTCTAAATTTTTGTATTAATTTATATGGCACTTTAAAAAGATGAAGGATCCATTCGGAATACATTCTAATTTAAATATTAAAAAAAAACATTTGTTCACACGTGATTTTCAGAGAAATTTAATTCGTGGAAATGAACTTGATTTTATTAATTTTTGTGAAGTATTACAATATTTACTATTTATCCTCTAATTCTTTCTCTCGAATGTGTAAGCTTTGAGCTCTGACTTATTAATTTTCTTGGATCGGCTTATAGGCTTGTTGATCCTCTTGAATTGACTTGCTGACTTGTTGATCTTGGATCAGACTGTTGTCTTGTTTATCTTAGATCAGCCTATCGGTTTGATGATCTTGAATCGACTTGTCGGCTTATTGATCTTGGATCAGCCTGTCGGTTTGTTGATGTTGATCAATTTTGCAAGCGCACGAATCGTTACAAGTAATATAGTGTTTTAATGCAAAGTTCGTTCTCCACAGGGACTGAAAGCTACTAAGTACCAAATTATCTAGCTTCAATTTTATCTAAGCACCAAATTTTCAAAGATAAATGAGAAATTTAATTTGCTTGATGAATAAATGTGATTAAGCTCTAAAATTTACAATGCAAAATAGAGGGTAAGACTTAATTTGTAAAAACTCTAGAGCAATGATTTCATCGAATACTTCCTCATACTCTTTGTTCATTAATAGTTAATGTTTTCTTCTATTTCAAGATTGTTGGCAAGCTCTACCCTATAGATTTGATATTCTTTCTCAAGCAATAACGATGTTCATTAAAATATAATTGTCTATATCTCTATAACAATTCAACAAATCAATTATTAAGCCCGTTGAACCTAAAATTGCCACAAAACCCACAAGGATATCTCTATCTCAAGTGTAAATTAGGGAAAATGCTTTAGTTCATCAATGATTCTTGTTTCTCAACCTCAAATCATGACATAGGAATAGTGTAAAGAATGGCCAAATCTAAACATATTTTAGGTGCAAAAGCATTCTCACAACCACAAATGAAATAGAAACATCATCTATTAACTAAGCGAGAGTAGGATTCAATATTCGATTACATCAAAGCCCTAGAAAGGAAAACTTAGCTCATAATGCAAATCTTAACAAAACCAGAAAAAATCATCATTTGGGTCATTACAAACAGCAAAAGAGACAGAAGAAGTGAAATAGAAACAATTCAAGCTTAGCTCTAATCCTTTTTGGTTGCTAAAGGCCTCCAAGATGAGCAATCCCTTCTTCTTTGGTCTTTCTCCCTTTTTGCTCTCTGTTTTCTGCTCCCATTTTCTGATTTTTTCCACCCCTCAAATGATATAAGACACCAAATTTAAATTAGGTCTGCGATGTAGTGCCTAGGCACCATGGGCAGCGCCTATGCACTGTCAAAAACATGAGGCTACTGTGTTTTTGCCCGAGCTGCAGCGCCTAGGCGCCATACTAGTATGGGTCCGCCTTCTATCAAAGTGCGTAGGCGCCATTTGCAGCGCCTAGGCGCTATCCTGCTGCCACAAATAAATCTTTAAACCTTGTCTTCTTCATTGAAACAACCAACTAAATGCCAAAAAGAAAACCTCCAAGGAGATTAAACACAAACAAACAAAAATTAAGCAATATTAATAAAACAAATACCTCAAAAGCTAATCATTAGCCCAAAATGCACCCTATTTTGCTATGCTTAAACTGGCTTATCAGTTGATCTTGGATTGACTTGTCGGCTTGTTGATCTTGGATCGACCTGTCGGTTTGTTGATCTTCTTAAAGTCTTCTAGTCGTTGAATCTTCTAAATTCTGAATCTTGGGTCTTTCGAATTCTCTAGATTCTCTGACTGAACTTGAAGTTTCTAAATCTCTGGTTGAATGCTCTAGATTTTGTCTCTTATGCATGCCTTCAAATGAATGGTGGCCTCCTCTATTGATAGAGTTGGGTGGACCTTGTATGAGCTTGGGCTTGGCCGTTGACTTTAGGCCCATTTTTTGGACTTGGGCTTATTTGGGTTTAATTCAATCATTTTTTCAATAAACCAATTCATTTTTAATGATCTCAGACTAAACTAACTTTGAGTCCAACTGCCATGTGTCATAATTTGATTGGACTGGCTTAAGTCGTCTAAGGGATCAATACTAGACATGTGGCATTATTTGATTTGCCAATTTTTCGTGTATTTTAATTTAATTTTAGGGCACGTGTAAATTTGTTATTGGTTCCAAATTTATTTTTTCATTAGTTTAAATTAA
Source organism: Trichosanthes truncata (assembly GCA_033996785.1). NCBI lineage: Eukaryota > Viridiplantae > Streptophyta > Magnoliopsida > Cucurbitales > Cucurbitaceae > Trichosanthes > Trichosanthes truncata. Next base: position 34,248,604 of record JAWPNB010000004.1, on the reverse strand, counting down.
TGACATGGCAATTTATGATTGGCCAAAATTTATTATTCAACAAATGCCCCTTTTCGAGATTTATGCACAAGTATGCGGTGGATGAATCTCGAAAAAAAAAAGAAGATAATTTGGAATCAAAATATAGGATGATTTTAACTTCCTTGGATGAATTTAAGATGTTCCTATATTTTGACTTGAGTTTGGAGTGAAATTTGAATTGTGAATCTTATTCAAATTTTGATTTGAGAGAAAATTTGGAGTATGCCCAGACTTTGATTTGAGAAATTTTGCCAAAATTATATAGATCTTGGCTTGAATTTGGAATGGAATTTGGATTTGAGACTTACACAAATTTTTTTGTTTGGAAAAAATTTGAAGTACGTCCAAATTTTGATTTGAGAAAATTTTGCCAAAATTATATGGATCTTGGCTTGAATTTGGAATAGAATTTGGATTTGAGACTTACTCAAATTTTTATTTCGGAGAAAATTTGAAGTACACCCAAATTTTGATTTGAGAGAAAGAAATATAAGCCAAAATTCTGACATCCAACGTTTTTGTCAAGTAATCACAATGCTTGTATTTGGCTAAAATTTTCATCCAATTTGGAAGTAGAGATCTATCAAAATCGTAGAGACATTTTGATTAGGTCAAAATTTCCATCACATAAATTTGGAGGTAAATTTTTTCCATAATAACAATGGTAGGAGATTTCCTAAATTTGGCTTGCCAATTTTATTTGATTAGGCCAAATTTTTTTTGCCAAAATCAAAACTCTCCTTATATGTTTTGACCTAATCCCTCCCTTTATAAATTGTAGAGATTGTATCGGCCAAGACATAAGACCCTTCCACCAAAAAGCCTTAGGTATGAAGAATCTCTCTCTTCAATCTTTTTCTTTTTTTTTAATTTTTTATTTGACTTCAAACGCTCATGTCTTTATTTTTGTATAGGTCTTGAGTTTGAATAATAATCCTTCTTCGTGCATCTTACTTGCCCCATTGAGAATACGTGTGTAGGTTTGAACATTCGCTTTACATTAGTTTGTGAATCTTCTTCAAGTTTCAATATGCATGTCTTGCCGCATTGAGAATACGTGTGTAGGTTCTGCCACAAGTCTTCTTTCATGAATATATATGCATATGCTTTTTTTGAATGCATGTTTTGCCATATATGTATACACACATGTTCCCGCCTCCAAAAAGTGTGTTATGGTACTTCACTTTTTTTTTTTTTTAAATGTTGCTATAGCATATATATATATATATTTGATGTTTCATCCGCAACCTAAAAGCTTGCAATAAATGTTTTTTCTCTTCAAATTTTTGTAATTTCGATTTTTTTTTCGTCTCCATTACTTCAAATCTAGGGCCCATTTTCTTTCAATGTTTGTAGCCTTTTCGCACACATATATATGCATACTTTGTAGTTTGTGTTGAGTTGCTACTTTCAACATATGTGTATTTATCCCTTTTGACTTGCCGCTCCTTTTATATATAACACATGTTCACTGCATTGTTGGAAACTACAATTTTTTTTTTCTTTTTTAATTTAATTCAATTCTAAAGGCATGTTTCCTTGTCTTTAAAACATGCACTCCTGTGTAACCTTTTTTTTTCATTTAATGACATTCAAATGTACACATGCATTTTTTTTAGCTCATATATATATGAAATTTTACATGAACATACATACATATTTAATGTACATGTCGTCACCAGCCTCAATATACATGTGTGTACAATTTTTTTTATGACCTCAGATCTGTAGCGTAGCTAGGTCCAAATTTTTTTTTTTGCTAATTACGCTTCTTTTCTCAATGGTAGGTAACGATTTTATTTACAACATCTTTCATTGCACAATTGATCTCTACTTGTCAGTTGCCATCTAAAATAAAAAGTACATACATTCAAAACTTTTTTTAAGCGATGCCTTTGTTGCATATCTAAACCTTCTTTTATTGCACCATAGATTTTTTGCCATAATTGTTATTGCTTTGTTCCTTCTTTGCTTGCATATGTGTACGTCTTGTTATTATTGCTCTTGATTTGCTCTTAAGATGCCCCTTGTTCAACGATGCAACCATTCTTCACTTATCGTGATGTCACTTTTGCTAGACAAATCACCTAATTTATCGGGTGACTTGAGTAACCTACAGCAGTGGTCACCTGTAATTATAGTGATGTCACTCCTGCTAGACCAGGTGCCTAATTTTTTAGGTGACTTGAGTAGTTTGTAATGGTGGTCACCAGCCTCACATATAGTGATGTCACTCTTGCTAGACCAAGCACCTAATTTATTGGGTGACTTGAGTAACCTGCAGCGGTGGTCACCTCCAATTACAGTGATGTCACTCCTATTAGACCAGCTCCTAATTTATTGAGTGGCCTGAGTAGCCTGTAGCGGTGGTCACCTTAACTTATAGTGATGTCACTCATGCTAGACTAGGCTCCTAATTTATTAGCTGGCCTGAGTAGCCTGTAGCGGTGGTCACCTTCACTTACAGTGATGTAACTCCTGCTAGACTAGGCTTCTAATTTATTGGATGGCTTGAGTAGCTTGCAACGGTGGTCACCTTCACTTACAGTGATGTCACTCCTACTAGACCAGGCTTCTAATTTATTGGGTGGCCAGAGCAACTTTCAGCAATGGTCACCATGGTCACCGACCTCGCCTACAATGATATTACTCCTGCTAGACTGGCTCCTAATTTATTAGGTGGCTTGAGTAACCTGCAGCGGTGGTCACCTTCACTTACAATGATGTCACTCCTGCTAGACTAGGCTCCTAATTTATTGGGTGGCCTGAGTAGCATGCAGCTGTAGTCACCTTCACTTATAGTGATGTCACTCCTGCTAAACCAGGCTCCTAATTTATTGGGTGGCTAGAGTAGCATGCAGCTGTAGTCACCTTCACTTATAGTGATGTCACTCCTGCTAAACCAGGCTCCTAATTTATTGGATGGCCAGAGTAGCATGTAGTGAAGGTCACCAACCTCGCCTACAGTGATGTTACTCCTGCTAGACTAGGCTCCTAATTTATTGGGTGGTCTGAGTAGCCTACAGCGGTGGTCGCCTCCACTTACAATGACGTCACTTATGCCAAACTTTAAAGATGAAGTGATGACAACCTTAACTTTGAAGATGAAGCGATAACCTCGACTTTGAAGATGAAGCAACAACCTCAACTTTAAAGATGCAGCGACAACCTTGTCTTGGGAAATGAAGCAACAACCTCGATTTGGGAGATGAAGAAACAACCTCGAATTTGAAGATGAACCGACAACCTCGACTTTGAAGATAAAGCAAAACTGTCAGATTTTAAAGATCAAGCGACGAGTGCTAGACTTTAGAGATGAAGTGACAACCTCATCGACTTTAGAGATGAAGCAACAACCTCCTCGACTTTAAAGATGAAGCGACAACCTCCTCGACTTCAGAGATGAAGTGACAACCTCCTCGACTTAAGAGATGAAGTGACAACCTCGACTTTGAAGATGGAGCAACAATCTCGACTTTGGAGAGGGAGTGACAACCTCAAACTTGGAGAGAGATCAACAACTTCAACTTTGGAGAGGGAGCGACAAACTCGAACTTGAAAAGAGAGCTACAACCTCAAACTCGAAGAGAGAGCAACAATATCGACTTTAGAGGGAGATCGACAACCTCAAACTGGAAGAGAGAGTGACAACCTCGACTTTGGAGAAAGAGCAGCAACCTCGACTTCAAAGAGAGAGCGATAACCTCGACTTTGGGAGAGAGCGGCAACCTCAACTTCGAGAGAGAGAACAACAACCTCTACTTAGGGAGAGAGAGCGACAACCTTGACTTCAGAAGAGAGCGACAACCTTGACTTTTGGAGAGAGCGACAACCTCAACTTGGGAGAGGAGTGGCAACCACGACTTTGAAGAGAGAGCGACAACCTCAATTTTTGAGAGAGATTGACAACCTCAACTTTTGGAGAAAGAGCGGCAACCTCAACTTTTGGAGACAGAATGGCCAGCTCGACTTTTAGAGAGAGAGTGACAACCTCGACTTTTGGAGAGAGCGGCAACCTCAGCTTTGAAGAGAGAGTGCTATAACCTCAAATTTGAAGAGAAAGAGCGACAACCTCGACTTTGGAGAGAGAGCGACAACCTCAACTTTATAGAGAGAGTAGCAACCTCGACTTTGGAGATGAAGCGAAGCCATATAACTTTGAAGATGAAGCAACAAAGCTCTACTTTGAAGTTGCAACCTCGACTTTGAAGATGAAGTGACGACGAAGTCTCTTGACTTGAAGATGGAGCAATGACGAAGCCGCCAGACTTGGAGATGAAGCGACGATGAAGCCTTCAGACTTGAAGAGGAATAAAGGTCAAACTTTAAAGATATCTCGCAACCGTCTCGCATGGATTCAACTTGTAGCGTCATTTTCACAATGATCAACACCTTCAATTTGCAGTATCACTACCCTCAATAGTATTGAGCATCTTCAGTTTTGTCTATTGCCCCGAATAGGGAGTTCATCTTCAATTTCTAGTGTCATGCTTCAACAGTCGTGGCATACATTTTTTTTGGAGAGACTGAACTTAAAGTTTTCTTTAAGCTGCCTACGTACCCTTCAATAGAAGGGATAAAGTCATAACGTAGTTCAATGATTTTTTTTTATTTTTTATTTTTTTTTACCATTCACCTTCTAATCCCATGTAGGCTAGGAGCATCATACAGTTTAGGCTCTTGCGATAGGGAGCACTTTCATTCTAAGTTCTCTTTTTCACTGATTGAGCTACTTCATCGAGACCCAACTCAACCTTCCCTTCTTGAGCCAACTTCAAAACCAATTCTTTTATGACAAAACATTTTTTCACTGGATGACTAATGACTTAGTGATACTTGCAATGGTTGGGATCGTCAACTTTTTCCATATCTTTTGGTCGTTTACACTCTGGCAGTTCAATCAATTGCATCTTTAAAAGTTGTTTCAATATATCAGGAACGTCAGAATCAGGAAAATGATAGACTTTTTCTTGCCTTTCCCTCAAAGTTATGTGATGCTTTTCATTTCCTTGTTGATTCTCAATCCGCTTGTCTTTTCCATTTGAAGATGACTTAAGAGTTGTATTAACAACCATAGACTATTTTGAAAGCAACTCGATGTTATTTCTTGTTTCCCTTAAGTTAGAGACTAGAAGGTCTTTGTCTCCCCGACTAGTAATACTCAGCTCCATATCGTGGGTGCGAGTTGCTAGTTTTTCAAAAGTGCAAGGTTTTATACCTTGGAGGATGTAGAGTAGTCCCCAGTGCATGCCTTGGGTGCACATCTCGACAGCAGATAGCTCAGTGAGTCGATCTTTACAATCAAGACTTAAAGCTCTCCATCGATTTATGTAGTCCACAACTCACCTTTATGTTGCCTAATTTTGGTGAGTTCAAGCATGCTGACTATTCTTCTTGTGTTGTAGAAGCGGTTGAGGAACTCATTTTCGAATTGCTCCCGACTGTCAATAGTCTCAGGCTCTAAATCAGTGTACCAGTCAAAATCATTTCCTTCCAGTGTCTGAACGAACTGCTTGACTAGTAAATCTCCTCGAGTACCAGCATTTTTGCATGTCTCGACGAAGTGAGCAATGTGTTACTCAGGATTGCCCTTCCTATCGAATTGTTGAAACTTCAGTGGTTGGTATCTAATAGGCATCCTCAAGTTGTCGATCCTCTTACTATACGGCTTGGAATACAGGAGGGAGTTTTGAGTAGGTCCACCATATTGTGCTCTAATAGAGTTCATGATCATATCTTGGAGCTGTTGGACAGACAGTGAAGCAATTGAAGTGGAATGTTGTGACTGATCTTCTTGTACAACGGTCTTTTCCTTATCTTTGATGGCAGAGGTCTAACTTGATTCAACGGCATCCCGACTTTCAATCTGGTTCTTGAGAGAAGCAATTTCGTAATCTTTTTCTTCGATTGCCTTTAGTAACATGTTGATCTTCTTTTTAACTTCAGCCATTCTTTCCTCACTCGTGCCCGCATTAATCATCATAACAGAAATCACGTCAGGATTTGATATTTTGCTTGATTGAATAGAAGGAAAAGTGATTTTGCCGAACACAAGAATTTCTGCACTAGCGACATCAGCTTGAGCAAATTCTGCCATGTGTCTCAGCATTTTGTTTGCAATGACAGGTGTTTGACTTTCTTCATGTTGGATTTCTCTGGAGCGACTGCGAATCATTGGTCCCATGTAGGAGTTACTTGAAGCAGCAAGCTTTGAAGAAACTTCTTTAGATGTCATGACTTCTTGGGGAGAGAGAGAAAGTGATGAGAGGTAGAGATTGTCCCACTGGGCATGCCAATTTGTTCACACAAGATTTTCAGAGAAATTTAATTCGTGGAAATGAACTTGATTTTATTAATTTTTGTGAAGTGTGTTACAATCTCTAATATTTATCCATTGATTCTTTCTCTTGAATGTGTAAGCTTTGAGATCTGACTTGTTGATTTTCTTGGATCGGCATGTGGGCTTGTTGATCATCTTGGATTGGCTTGCTGACTTGTTGATCTGGGATCGGACTGTTGTCTTGTTGATCTTAAATCAGCCTGTCGGTTTGATGATCTTAGATCGACTTGTCAGCTTGTTGATCTTGGATCGACCTGTCGGTTTGTTGATCTTCTTAAAGTCTTCTAGTCGTTGAATCTTCTGAATTTTGAATCTTGGGTCTTTCGAATTCTCTGGATTCTCTGACTGAACTTGAAGCTTCTAAATCTCTAGTTGAATGCTCTGGATTTTGTCTCTTATGCATGCCTTCAAATGAATGGTGGCCTCCTCTATTTATAGAGTTTGGTGGACCTTGTATGAGCTTGGGCTTGGTTGACTTTAGGCCCAACTTTTGGACTTAGGCTTATTTGGGTTTAATTCAATCCTTTTTTCAATAAACTTGAATTATTTAAATTTGGCCCAATTCTTTTTTAATGATCTTCGACTAAACTAATTTTGAGTCCAACTGCCATGTGTCATAATTTGATTGAACTGACTTAAGTCGTCTAAGGGATCAATACTAGACATGTGGAATTATTTGATTTGCCAATTTTTCATGTCTTTTAATTTAATTTTAGATTACGTGTAAATTTGTAATTGGTTCCAAATTTATTTTATCATTAGTTTAAATTAATAACGTGACACACCCAGTCTTAGATTACCCTAACCAACCTAGAACGTGGCATGCCGACAATTAAATTCAACTATAATTAAATCCATTATCCTACTTAGCAATACAAATCACGTTTTGGAAATAATAGGTGGCTAGCTAAAGTTTTATTGAAATTAAGTCCACAAAAATTTCGGCAGAGTTTCTCCTGAAAAACGGATGCACAATCCTGAATTTTGAAACATTACACTTCTAAATAGAGAATATATATATATATAACTTTATTACTCTCTTCAGATCCTTCTCAAACACACTATTTAGCATTACTCCAAGAAAGCCTAAAACATCGTTAATAATTTACAAGTACTAAGCCCAAGCCAACGTGAAACACAAAACGTGATGCGCTCAAGCTCGTAATAGCCACACTGGTTACAAAAGATGCATTCAAAGCATATGTACATACAAAAATGATATGCAATCTAACAAGCCTGGTGGCAGATGTAAACTTCAGTACGTTCACCCAAAACTCAAATGCTACATGGTAGGAAAAAGTAGGAAGAAAGAATGAGCTAAAAGGCCCAGTGAGTGGTTAGTTCATAAGTAATAACTTTCAGACTCCAAACTTAATAAAAATAATAATAAAAATCAAGAACAATTTTAAGTTCTCACAATCACTAAAAATACAGTAAAATCTATAACCATACCTCCTTAAACATAACGTTTGCTAATAACAATATATATATATATATATATATATATATATATATATATAGAGAGAGAGAGAGAGAGAGAGAGAGAGAGAGAGAGAGAGAGAGAGAGAGAGAGAGAGAGAGAGAGAGAGAAATATGTAGTTACAACTCTTGAAAACATACGCATAAGCCCGTAAACTCATCACCAAACATGTACCCAATTCTCTATTCTACTGGAGAGGAGTAATCTCCATACACACAACAAAACAATCTCTATCATACTATGTACCGAGTAATCTCAAGGTATATAGCATAGCAAATCTTTGTCATACGTGCACACAGAGCTATCCCCTAAAGGGCTAAGCACCCTAACACACGGCCCAAAGCCTATGTGTGTGCTAGAGTGGGTCCCAAAGACCTCTCTCTCTAGTATACTGATAATTCTCATTTATGCGAATTATTTGGCCTTTATACTTAGTTATTCTTGTTATTTTATGTGTGTTATTAGATAAAAAGGCTAGCAAATAGTTGGTTTAAATTGAATTATTGTTGGAAGCCTTTTAAATTAAGTAAATGGAGAAAATAAAGCAAAAGAAAATGAAAACACACTTACTTGATGTTTTTGTGCAGGAATTTGAAGAATGCAATAGAAATGCAATTGCATTGCAATTGCAATTTTGATAGATCTGAAAATTAAAGGAAAATCTACAAATCTCCTAAAATCTAGGAATTTTGTGAGATATTGGCTCCACGATTTTAGCTGAGATTTTAGCCATAATTGTGCCTCATTCAAGAAGGAAACCCTAGCCCCATTCATCTATAAATATTGGAGAAGAAGCCTCAAGAGGGAAATCAGTTTTCTGCCATTTTCGGCCACAGTTGCTGCTGTCCACGATTTTCAGCTGTCAAATTTCAGCTGTCAAAATTTCTGCTGTCAATTTTCTGCTGTTTTTATTTCTGTTTGCTGCTGTTTTTCTTCTATTTTCCAGCCCCTTTCAACTTCGAAATTCAATCATTCCTCAATGAAAATTGAAGGAAGTGAAGGCTCAATTCCCTTTGAAAAAAGTGGAGTTGAGTCGATTGAATAAGAAGCGGAAAAGGGGCTGTGTTCTTCCCGTTCTTAGAATTTATTTTCTGTTTATTTGCTTCAGTTTTAGGAATTTAATTGTTGCTATAATTTCAAGTTTTTAGCTACTGTTTTGTTCTTTCCTTTTGTTTACGAGACTAATTAGTTTCTGAATTTATTTCGATTAATGGAATTTTAGTTGTTCTTTCCTTATTATTAAGTTGTTATTCAATTATTTATTAACTCTGAAATTTTTATCACATATTGCTTCTATTTTAGTTATGCACTTTAATTCTTTTCATTCATTGTTTTTCGTTCTTTTAATTATGAGCTAAGTCTTTCTTTGGGATTCAAGCATGTGAATGCCCTAGAGAAAGGAATAAAGGCCTAATATGTAAGAGCAACTTTGCTTAATCTTATAGCATTGTTTGCTTTTATTGATTGAAATTTTCATTACTAGTTTAGATTGATCACCTAGATTAGTATACAACAATTTGAGTCTAATACTGAAAAGGTTAGATAAAAATTGGGTTTTCATAAAAGCAATAAAAGAAAATAGCCTAGACATAGGAATTTGTTTTTGACCCTAGACATAGGGCAAAACCTTTAAAACCAAAAGAATTGTGTTTCAAAATTAACTAAGTTCGTATTAGCCATAGAAATATCGGTTTAATTGCTTAGCCTCCTAAAGATACTTCATAGAAGGTCGAATAGGTGTTGAATTCGGTTTACAAAGCTTAAGTGTTGAGTCAAAGGATTGCAATTGCAATTAGGCCGCAATTTCTTTCAATAGAGCAAAAGCATATTTGAATCCCTCTTTTATCATTTTTATTTATTCTTTTCAAAAACCAAAAAATCATCTCACCTATTATTTTACACTGGTTACTCACAATTGCAATTTGAAAACGTCTTTGCTTATTCTCTTGAATTTTGTTGTATCCGTTCCCTGTGGGATCGATACTCTGGAATACTTCCAGTTTTATATTACTTGCATCGACGGTGTGCACTTGCACTGAACTGGAGCTTTGTTTTAATTTACAAATATTTTCTTTAAGCCCCACGTTTCAGTTCGATCATATACTATGGAAACACATTCACATAGCATATGGTAATCACCATGGGTACATAGATCTAGTGGTTTGAAAACCCTTTTCAACATAAGATTCTTAATTCTCAAACTCTTCTTGAAAATCATGCTCTTATTCTTAAAACAGCATTTCATAAACTTGAGAGATTTCTCAATAAAATTAAACATGTACACTTTTTCAAATAATAATCAAAATCTCCCAAATACTTCTAAAATGAAAACCCAAGCAAAAATTGTAAACTTACTGAGAATTGATATCAAAATTTGAAAATCCATGATAATTGCTCTCAAACACCTCTAAAACCATAATTTCGATTAAAAATTATATAATATTAGAACTCTCAGTCATTCCTCTGAAAGTTTCACAATAGTTGCTCCAACTCATACATAATTATATAATCATAAATTTTGTAATATTAGTTAAATAATAAAATATTTAATAAAGCGATCCACTCACTGCTACTATGAAAACGATGTGTTCGAGTCGTAAATTTTTCCAATCTCCGCTTGACCTGAAATATTAATTAAAACTCCATATGACCATATACTCAATACCAACTTAAATGACATTAATATTCAAACTATTTATTAAATCCATTATTCCTTTATTTAACAACAAGTACAGCTTGTCCTCTTCTTCCAATACATATCACACACTTCTCTCTCCAAAGGTCACCCACATGATTAACACTAAACCCTCTTCATCCATTTAATTTTTGTTGTACTTGCAATTATAAAATACTCTATTTCTTTTATTTGATGTAACAACTCCTCTTCTCCACTAATTATTTTATCTACACAAACACAACATACTTTTCCCTCTCCCAATTCCACTTCTACAAGACTTTCGTCTCCTTCTTTTCTACTTCTTTTCCTTTTTTTTTTCAACTTCTTCTTCAATCCTCTGCTTCCTCCCACTTACCCCTGCATTCTTTTAAACTTTCAAATCTTCTTACCCTTCATTTTTCCACAACAGATACAACCATTCAAATTTTTCTACTGGCTTGATATTGCGGTATTGTTTTCTATTCTTTATTAATTGCATTCTCAACCCAGATCCAAGGTGTTTTTGATTTAGAAAAGAAAACTCCTAAACAAAAATCACCTTTCATCCTATTTCCTACCAAATTCCTTATAAAACATAAAAATACTTACCAAATCTATAGTATCCCACAATTAATTTATCTTTCCTCCCGAATCTAACCCACGTTTGGCCTTCAAATCTCCTCCAAAGTTTCTTCCCTCTGTTCTTTCTCTTTCACACCCCTTCCAATTCCATAAAATTAAAGGTAAAATCACCTCAATCTAACCACTAAAAGTTTTGAACTTTCCAATTCCCTCATAATTTAACTTACCAAACCATGATTTAGAACTGATATTCCCAAAATTGCATATCAAACCTCAGTCTTCTTCTTCACACCTTCTTCCTCGGGGTTTCTTTTTTTTTTTTTTCTAACTTTTGTTTTTTTTTTCACTTTTATTTTATTCTCATCATCCAAAATTTTCATTCATTTTTTTTTCAAGCTTAACTCGTGTAAGCTAATCCACACAACAACACACAATACCAAAACCCCCACGTGGCTCTTCCTTATGAGACAAAATTTATATACATATATTTTCCAAAAGTGAAAGGAATATAAATAAATAAACAAACAAATAAATAAATAAATAAATAAATATATATATATATATATATATATATATTCCCAAATAAAATGAAAAGGTAGAAAAGTCATTACATAACATGACAATTTATGATTGACCAAAATTTATTATTCAACAACATTTTCAATAAAAATGTTATTATATCTTATATTTTCTTAAAAGTATTTTAAATAATAAATTTGTTTGATTGCACGATATTCAAATGTGATTCTATTAATATAAATTTATTTTTATTTTTTATTACATATTTTGAGGATTTTTTTATTAATCACTTTAAAGTCATTTTTGGATAATCCATCCACCAAGTGTTTATTCACAAAAAAAGGTTTTTAAATTAATCCAATTTTTTAAGCACTTTTTATTTATTAATCCACTGTTGATCACATAAAATCATCCAATAAGCTATAATAAATACCTTTTAAACTATTAATTTTTCCAAAAGTATTTATAGAAAAATCAATTTTGTTAAAAAAAAACATTTTTTTCACAAGTTATTCCAAACACACTAGAAGTGTTTCTTCACAAAGAAAAGTCTATATTATCTTAACTCTAAGTCTATAATTTTAAAAAGAAAGTTATACGTTCTCTAATGTGAATTATATATTTTAAATCTTCTTTTTAGAGTTCAACATGATGTAGAAATGACTGAGTGGGAGGATTCGCACGTCTTGTGTTATTTATCATTTCAATAAGCACACCTACAACGTCATATTATTATTTATTTTGTGTGCGATTAAAACATGTTTACTTTTTCCAATCATAAAATAAATAATAAGATTTTGAAATCTCTAATATATAGAATATAAGTTGTATCCTTCGAGGTGTGTGGTTCTGCATAGCGAGCTAGCAATGCTTCTTCTTTTGTTTTATTATGTTATTTTATTTTTGAATAATTAAGTCATCTTATTCTTGACTTCAAGGGAACATTAAATGTTGAATATTGAGACCTCTCATATCATTGAAAGATTAAAAGATTGGATGGGTTGTAATGATATATCAAAATTGAAGACTAGTCTAATAAATAGAAAGTTGAATTTATAGATTTAGTGTGTGAAGTTTTAATATTATGTGTACTTACGTACGCTTATTCAAAATTTCAATTGTTATGTTTAATAGATTTGTGAATTTTTAAAATTGTCAAATAGATCAAGGATCTATTAAATATAAAATTGAAAGTTCAGGTATCCATTAGACATTTTTAAAATTCAATGATTTATTAGATACAATATTGAAAGCTTAGAAACTTCTTTTCAAACTCAAGAATCTATTAGACTTAACTAAGTTCATAAACCAATTATTTTATTTATTTATTATTATTATTTTTTATAAATTACTTAGCAGAAATCTTACATATTTGTTCTAGAACATTACAATCAAACAAAGTAGTGGAGATTTGAAGTTATATTATCAATATCTAGAATAGTTGTGTTGTGCCCAAACCTTGTATTTTGTTCCTTTGCCTTGTTTATATTGTAATGAAAAGATTGAAAAATAATGTAATAGTAACTTGGATATATATGGTCAATTCTTATTTGTTTCTTTCGTAGTTTTTCTTCGTTTCTTTTTTTTCTTAATTTCTTTGATAGTTGGTAAGACCAATCATGGAAACTTTTTCAAAGACAATAATAGATCCATATATTAAATTGCCAAGTACTTGACTATTAGCAAAAAAAAAAAAAAAAAAACAATAAATAAAACAATAGAATAATTTTATAAATTGGTGAATTTGAATAAATTAAACGACGGATGAATTTTTCATATTTATTTGATTAGATAATATTTATGATTAATAATGTACTTCAAAATCTTAGTGTGGCAAGGAAAGATTTGGAACTAGCATGAAAACATACAAGTCAATATTATGAAAATATTGATAGAAATATTCGATGGATATTCTAGGGTAAGCAAATTGATACGGACAGTTCAAAATCGGATCAGCGTTTTAAAATTACAATAAAAGAAAAATGCTTAAGTTACAAACTTTGACTTATTTTATAAAAAAGAAATCCAAAAAAGACAACATTATTCTTGCTACTCTTATAAAATTGATACATTTTTTTTCTTGGAAGTTCAATAATAAGAGGTGAAGATTCAAACATAACATTGATGCATTTGAATAACTTTAAATAGCCATTGAATTTTTAGTAATTTATTATATTAAATAATGTTTGGGTTTAGTTATAATTAATTGAACAAGAATATGTCCGGGCAAGAAAAATATTTGGGAACTAAAATCAATCTTTTATAAAAAAAATTCCCGTTGGTCTAGTGTTAAGACCCCCAAGACTCGAGTACTTGACATGGCTTGGGTGGAGGCTTACACAAACCAAGTCATGTACGTAAAGGATTTCAACCTTTAGAAAGAAGAATAAACACGGTATGCACGTAATTTCTTTCATTCAATTGAAGAGAATCTATCTAGACTGAAACCAAAGGGAGAATTATATACTCATGGTTTCTATGAAAGCAGAGAGAAAGAGATTCAAAGATCACAAAGGAGAGAGGTTGAGATTTTATGGAAAATCAAAACAAGAAATGAAATAACAAGGAAAGTGTGATCTTCAATGGTAAGAAAAAGAGCGCTGATTGCGTGTGGAGTAAAAGTTGTTGATCTTCATATGATTTGGAAAATGTGATCTCCAGGTGACTGATATGGAAAATGTGTATATACTGATTTATTGGAAATTGGTTGAGTGTGAGCTGGTGGTGTAATTGATTCTTTGACCAAGTGTGAGCTACCTGTTGTGGTACGGATGCCTAGGGAATATGCTTGTGTGTGAGTTGTTCATGTGAGATCATGAGATGTTGACGTGGTGTGTGTTGTTGTTTGTTTATCATCATGTCTCAAATTGGTGGTAGTGGTAGAACTGTAATGCCTGGCTTATTTAGGAGTTTAAATTTTGAATTTTGGAATTAAGTGGAATGATTTTCATTTGGAAAGTTAAATTTGAAGGTTAATTTGAATTTTAGAAAGAGAAAAAGGGCATATTTGGAATTTAATAAGTTGTTAAGGACATTTTTGGAAAGTTGTTTTAAAAAAAAAAAAAAAAAAGAAAAAAGAAAAAAAAAAAAACACCCATCCTTATCCTTAGATTTTTTTTATTTTTTTTTTTATTATAATTATTGTTATTTTTTTTCTCATCTTCTTCCTTCCCCGATATTCTCTCCCTCACCGCACTCTCTCTCTCTCTCGCTCTCTCCGACCGAACACCCATCCATCGTTTTCTTCTTCCGTCAGTCGGACTGCAGCCCCGCCGATCACCCATCCCCACCGCCGCTTTCTTCTTCTTCTTCTTTCCCGCCGATCACCCATCCATTTTTCTCTTCTTCTTCCGTCAGCCGCGAGCAGCTCGCCGTGAGCTTCTTCGCCGGGCAACTCAGACCACCTCGTCACGCTCAGCCCCGCCGAAGCTCACGAACGCCGGTCGCCGGTGTTGGATTCGCAGGTGGCGTCTCGCTGGAAGCCGGGATTTCGTCCGGTTCGGCTAAATCAGTCACCCCAGCTCGCCGGTTCAGGCTCAGATCCGACCCCACAAGTTCGGGTCAACCCAGATCCTCGAGCCTCGCACGAAAACGAGACCTCACACGCTCTCACGCGCCGATCGGAAGCCCCACGCGCCGCCGTGCTCCGGCCACGCGCCGCCGTCTCCGATTCCAAATTTCGAGCTCGAACGGTCCCGGTTACGATCGTGTTACGATTTGGGTAATTTCGTTACTCAATTGAATTTAATTAAGAACTTTAATTGGATCGATCGTTAACCAATGGACTTAATTTCAGGATATCTATTAAAGGAAGGAATTTTTGCTGCAAGAATAATATTCTTTATTCTATTCGATGTAAGTAGCTATTTGGACTTTAAGCCCCTAAAGTTCTTAAATGTTTTGTATTTATGTTGATTAATGTGTGAATGGTGAAAATATGCTTGGAAATCGTATTTAGGAAGCATGTAATGGTTAATGGATACGTTCAAAAGTAGTTATGAACTCAATTGGCATAAGTTGTGGTTATAATGAAAATTGGGGCCCAAAGTTATATTTGGAAGAGTTTGAACATGTTTGTGGTTAATTGTGAACATTGATGCTTACCTAAATTTGAGTATGTAATGAATTGTGGTTTGGTGTGAATGTTGTTAGAACTAAAATGGCCTAAGTATGTGCTTATAATGGAGATAAAGGTTTAAAATATCAAGTTGATGTAGTAAACACGCGTAGAGCCTCAAGAGATTGCCAAGGATTTTGCAATTCAATGAGTTTGGTTCACTCTTGTGTTGATTTGTGATTAATATACATGTTTAACATGGATGTGGGACATGGTACGATTGGCTGAACTATCTTGAGTTGTTCTTGAGCTTAAGTTGCTTAAGCAAGTGTTAAAATGGTATTAGGGGCTTAAATTATTTTGGAACGTATATGACTATCGATTTCTAATAAGATATTCAAGGGGTCCAAGTCGTGTTCTATGCGTTCTGTATGCGACTTGTTAAAGTTTGGTTATAGAAGTGAGCATTGGAATACCTGAAGGGCTATAGTTGTAATTTAACTAAAAGTATGGAAGTACCGGATATTTGATTAAACGATATGATCATAAGCGATGTTGAGGTGTTTAACTTAATATAGAGGTTTGAACCACCTTAAGGATTCTCAGTCGGTCCCGAATGTGAGTAGAGGGTTACTGTCGTCTTGAATCCTAGGGTGGTTATGGAACTGAATTCTGGAATAAAAGGGATAGAGGGCTATGTGCCGGTAGCACAGGTATGTGCTTGTAAACTTCGGGCCAGGTTGTGAATGTGGTCCGGAAATAACAAATGATGTTGGTGTGGTAGACTACCCTAGAGATTCCAAAAGAAGTGCGAAAATGCAAAGAGCTTGATAAAACAAGAGCCACCTGATCTTATGTCTCTCTTGGGGCGAGTCTGTAACTCTAGGTTGGCTAGATGTGTTGAGCGTAGGGAATGTGTTCCCTAGCGCCTGTGAGCTAGCATAGGGGCGAGGACCCCAGAGATTTATGTTGAGCGTAGGGAATGTGTTCCCTAGCGCCTGTGAGCTAGCTGAGAGATGATTCCCCATTATGTTGAGCGTAAGGATTGCGATCCTTATGGCCTGTGGTGCTAGCTTAGGGGTAATTCCCTATTGTGTTGAGCATAAGGGATGCGTCCCTTATTGCCTGTATGCTAGCATAGAGGGGTGATGTTCTATTGTGTGGAGGCGTGAGAGTTATTTTCTTTCACGGCCTTAGTCAACCTAAGTTACATGGCTCGTTGGTAGTGCTCGAGACAATGCCATACCGGGATGGACTCAGGTAGGGTGTGCGAGTGGTAGTTGGATGGTTGATGAGTTGAGATTAAGAGGCAGATATACGTGCCAGGACATGAATTGTGTTGATGAGGCTAGCATAGGGGCGTTATCCCCAGAGAGTTGTGACGAGCATAAAGGTTACAATCCTTATTGCCGTGAGTGCTAGCATAGGGGCGAGGACCCCAGAGATTTGTGTTGAGCGTAAGGAATGGCTAGCATATGGGCGTATCCCCAGAGATTTGTGACGAGCATAAGGGTTACGATCCTTATTGCCGTGGGTGCTAGCATAGGGGCGAGGACCCCAGAGATTTGTGTTGAGCGTAGGGAATGCGTTCCCTAGCGCCTGTGAGCTAGCTTAGGGGTAATTCCCCACTGTGTTGAGCATAGGGATGTGTTTCCTATTGTTGTGTGCTAGCCTAAGGATGATTTATCTATTGAGATAAGTGTGAGGGTTATATACCTTCACAAGTTTGGGTTCTAGATAACAGGACTCGCAGACGTGACACGAAATTAGAGTCAGGAGGTGGTAAAAGTAGAAGGTGGTTGAATGAGCATTTAAATAACTGAAGTAAATATTTGATGTAAATATTTGAAGTATGAGCACGAGAATAAGTGAAGAAAGTTTGCCTTCGTGGTAGGTTTTCTTTAAGTTTTGGACCCTTAAGTGGGCTACTTACTGAGTATATTTATACTCATCCTTGCTACTTTGTTTGTTTTGCAGATTGTGAATATGTTCGGGGCGGATGACGCAGGCGACGACTTGACGAGACTATGGAGACTCCCCTAGTTTTCCTTTCCTTGATTGTTACTCTTAGTTTTGTAGTTAGTTCTTTGTTGTAGTGTTGATCTGCAACTTCTAAATATTCTTTAGTTTTCGTGTATTTGATTAGAGTTCTTAGAATTCTTGTGTTTGATGTTGAAGCTCAGCATATTCGATGTAGTTTGTTGGATGCTGAGCGTTTTATCTGAGATATAGAAGTGTCTTTCATTCTTATCAGGTTGTTGTAAAATTTTGGTTTCTTCTAGTTACGCCGTCATGTTGCCGAATTTTCGGGCATGAGCAAGGTAACTAGGTCGTGCTTCCGCATCTAGAGTGTCGTAGGAATTCGGGTCGTTACAAGAACGAACGCTAAGTTTACTCCTAAGATCTTTGTAGGTCACCTTGGGAAAGGGTTTGGTTAGTATGTCAGCGACTTGATCTCGTGAGGGGACATATTTTGTAATGAGTGCTCCTGCTGCTACCTTTTCTCGAACAAAGTGGTAGTCCAACTCAATGTGTTTGGTTCTCTCATGAAAGACTGGGTTGATGGATATGTGTAGAGCACTCATGTATCACAGTAGAGTTGAAGAGTGTTGAGGATCGAAATCCCTAATTCACGCCATGTGAAGCCTAACCAAGTGAGTTCAGCAGTCGTACTAGCCATCACTCTATATTCAACTTATGAATGCAAGCATGCGACTGTAGGTTGTTTCTTGGAAGACTGAGAGATACAATTTGATCCAATCAACACACAAAACTTGTGGCATCATAAAGGCATACAAGTTTAGTGAGTTGTGTTTATAAAAGGAGATACCATAGTCTAGAGTTCCTTGAATATAACGCATAATTCGTTTCACTTCTCTAAAGTCCTTCATAGTAGGTTGTTGTAGGTGTTGACACACACAGTTTACTGAATAAACTATATCAGGGCGTGTAAGTGTGAGGTATTGGAGGGATCCCATGATGCTCCTGTATTCCTTTACATTAGTGCGTTGTGAGTCGTTTGGTGAGTTTTGAGGTGAGGTGTTCATTGGGGTGCTGATGGTGGCAGCTCCTGTCATTTTTTACTTGTGGCATCTGCTTGGGTTAAGGATGAGATGTCTTTGTCTTGATTGTCAAAGGGGATTTGCTCAATGTTTTGTGTGTCCACAAGAGTAAAGGTTTCATATCTTGGTCCTGATATTTCTTGACTTACAGTATCAACAAGGTTGATTTTTGTAGCTTCAGTAAGCTTGGTTCCTTCGTGCGGTGAGGTTGAAAGATCATGTCTCAAATATGATTTTTCTACATTACACCTTACTTCTTCAACACATTCTGCTGCAGGCGCCGTGGGAATGAGGGGATGTTGACCTCTTGATGTTTGGCTGCCATGATTAACTTGTTTTTCTTTGATTGCTTTCCATGATGTCCCATCTACTTGAACTTTTTCTTATCTCATCTTCTGTAACTGTGAAATTTGTAACTTCAAGAGCACAACTAAGCTTGTTTGAAGCGTTAGCAACAGACTTATCAAAGGGAATGATACTCTCATCAAATATACATGCCTTGATACATAAATTTGATTATTTGTAGGATCAAGACATCTATATCCCTTATGAGCATTACTATAGCCAATAAATACGCACGAATAAGTTCTCTTAGTGAATTTATTGCTTTTTGGGAGATTTCTTAGATAGGGAAAACACCTACAGCCAATTTTTTTTATATTATTATAGTTTGGCTCATTTCCATATAACTTATAAAATGGTGTGTCCATGTTCAAAGCTGTTGTAGGCATTCTATTTATCAAGAAAGTTGCAGTCAAGAAAGCATCAACCCAATATCTTAAAGGCATATGAGATTGAAATAAAAGAGTCAAACCTGTTTCCATTATATGTCTATGCTTTATTTCTACAACCCCATTTTGTTAGGGAGTGTAAGGACATGAGAATTAATGATGTATATCTTTTTATCAAAGAGTTGTTTTAGGGCAGACGATTAGAATTCTCCACCTCTATCACTTTGGAAGACTTTAATTTTACTATCAAGTTGATTTTCCGCTAGGCATTGAAATTTAATAAAATAGTCAAAGAAATATGATTTTCTTCTAAGAGGATAAAGCCAAACAAATCTAAAGTAGTCATCAATAAAACTTGCATAATATTTAAAGTATTGGCAAGAAGTAATAGGTGTAGGTCCCATAAATCACAATGATTTTTTTCCAATGGTTTTGAACTATGATGTTCATTAGTTTTAAAAGAAAGTTTACAACTCTTGCCTAATTGACAATTAGTGCAAACATTTAGCTTCTTCTTCCAATTTGACACATTTATTAGCTTTCTTTCAGAGAGAAGCTTTAGGGAAGCATCATTTAGGTGTGATAAAGAGCTTGTCGAAGGCTCTATCAAATATATTTATAAACCTAAACCTCTAAAATTTGCAATAATAGTGGCCATGGTCGATCACAGGAATTGAATTTCTTAGTTCATTTAAGTATCGCAATTACTCTCATTTAACTTTATTTAGAGAAAGAAATCAAATGCAAACAAGCTAAACTAAAGAGCTAACCTAGAAAGCAAAAGATAAATGGAGACACAATAGGAGAAAAATATTCTAGGGAATCAATTTCACCAATTAGACTTGTAGCTAAAGCTACCAAGATTTATCATGCAAATATTCCATAAGCCAAGAAGTGAGGGTATTAATTGACTCTTTCAAGCACAATTAACTCTCATGCAATGTTATAAATCTAATATATCTATCTAGATTTTAATAGCATGCAAGGCATTAAGAAACTTCTTTTAAGAGTAAGAGAATTCTCCACTTTCATGCAAGAATTTACAAATAGTCATGCAATTAAGTTCTAGCATAAATAAGACTTTTTCAAGCACAAATTCATACCAATAAAATAAATAATCCGTGATCAAGAGATTATAAGCATTAAATACATAAAAGCATGAATGAAACAAAAGTATTCAATCAAGGTACTTAATCATTTAAAATCCCAAGTCTAATGGCTACATCAAAATCCCAGGTATTAGGAACAAAGATACTTAAATTCATACAATTAAACCTCTAAGTTCCTAATTTACAGCCACAAAACAAAAACTAAAGCTAAAGGAAAAGGAAGAAATTAGCAAATGATGGTTAACCTCGCGTTCCCGTCGTGATCTCCATGTCCCTCGAGCTTTGGATCTTCAAAAAACGCCCCACAAATGCTCCCAATTGCTCCCTAAACCTTCAATTTTAGCTTGGAATCTTGGATTGGCCTCCCAAAACGGCGCAAAAAATGATGCTTTTATAGAAAATCTCAAGGCAGTGTCGAGACGCTGTAAGCAGCGTCTCAACACTACAAAAAGTGATTTTCGCCCGTTTTTTGCATTTTCGTAGCGTCGCGACGCTATAGACAACGTCTCGACACTACCCTGCAGACAACACTGGCCATTTTTGCTATATCTCTTCGCTCGGGTGTCTGAATGACCTCTGGTTCGATGCGTTGGAACCGTGATTCAATGTAGAATCTCTCAAAATGTGCCTTATGCTCAAATAACATCTTTAATATTCTTGAATTTTCAATTAAACTTCAAAAGGCTCGAATATCCACCAAAATATTCTCAAATACTTGGTTTTGCTCTTTAAGCTCAGTTTCTATAAAATTAAGAGAAATAGGCATAAAATCTCACAAAATAATCACAAAACTAGCATAAATAATAGGAAATAAGATAGCATAAATACATGCTATCAAGGTGCCCCATTCATTTGTGCCAAATAGAAACAGGTACTTTATTAATAGAAATAGAGGCAATAAAAGTAGTAAAATTATTTAAGGGGTTTGACTCCAGCTTGCCAAGCTCATATAGGCCATTCTTTTCATATCCTTTAGCTATTATCCGACCCTATACATCATTAATCACAAACTTATCAACAAAGAAAGATATGGAGCAGTTATTATCTCTAGTTAGTTTGCTAATAGATAATAAGTTCGTTTTCATTTCAGGTACCACAAGTACATTATTTAAGGCTAGTTGTCCATTTTTAGTATTGACTTTGGTGTGCCCAATGTGAGTGATTTTTAAGCCTTCACCATTACCTACATACAATATTTCAGCAACATAATATGGTTTGATGGATTGTATTTTACTTAGGTCATTCACTATGTGTGAAGTTGCTCCCAAATCAGCAAATATATATCATCAGTTTCAGTGAGGTTTAGTGCTACCAAAGCCTGGAAATTTCTTCACATTGATAGGCATGATCGAATATGCTCCAACAATTTATAGCCGAATGGTTCGATTTTCTACATATTTGACAGACCATTTTTTTTCCTTTGTTTCTATTTAGATGACATAATAGAAGAACTTGAGATCTTATTTGGGGTGTTGAGATTTATGCCCTAAAGTCTCATAATTAATGATATATTTAATAATTAATAATAAATTTGATTATTTTATTTGCAATATAATATTATCCATTATATGAAAAATCTAAGGTTATTAGTGTAATCCTAAACAGTATGTGATTGACATACGGGAGGATTATGTTCAAGAAATAACCTAAAAGGTCATAGCATATGATAGATAAGGTTGGGTGCCTTATCTTGGTAACACTATTGATACGACCCACTTTGTAATGGTTACAAATGATTTGATCTAAATCGTTTATGTGGAAACATGTGAGTGAGGGTATCTTATACAATGAGTTTGTATAAGACTGGGCCACGAAATATTTAATCTCTCTTTATAAATTCGTTAATTGAGAAGATTAATATTTCATCATGATGATCATATGTGACTCGATCTTAATCCTGAGTGAATTATGAATTCCTGCCTATGAAGGCTAGTCCTTTGATTTTCATGGGTGAGAGTAGCTTTTGTAGTCGATTCAATAAGCCTACTATTTTGGGGACTTGACCAAATAGGGAGCTAGGAACATAATCTCACAAGATGGAATTCACTACTTCCCATATAGAGTAAGTAGAGGAGTAGTTCCCTTAAGTGCTAATTTCGAGACTTGAACAATGGGACCTCACCCTCTCACTGGCCCGAAAGGGACTTAGTTTATAATTAGATTATAAACAAATTGTTAATTAGAGGATCAGTGGTACTTAAAGTGCAAGATGTAATTACAGGGGTAAAACGAACTTTTGACCCAACTGTAATTACGAACAACTTGTGAAGGATCAACTAGCATATAGTGATTGTATCCATGGACACAACTTCTCCTACAGTGCATAAGAGTGAAACTCTAGGTCTATAGTGTAGTGACCCTAGAGTTAATGAATGAAAATTAATTAATTGAAGAGTTTAATTAATTAATTTTGTATCATTGAAGCTTATAATCTATAGGTCAATAAGGTTCCCTTACTAGCTCATAGTAACACTAAAAGATCAATGTAGTTTAAAGAAAAATTTGAAATGTTCAAATTAATATTTAATATATTAGATATATTAAATATAAAAGAGTAAAATATATTTATTGTATTTAATACATTAAATATTAAAATTTGAAACGTTCAAATTAATATTTAATTAGAAGTGTTCAAATTAATATGTAATGTATTAGATATATTAAATATAAAATAGGGAAATATTTTTATTGTATTTAATACATTAAATATTAAAATAATTAATGTATATTAGATACATTATATAAAAGATATTTATAAAATTTGAATAAAATTAAAATAAATAAATATCGTAGGAGATTTGAATAAGATTCAAATAAGTATAAGATATATTTTAATATATTAGATATTAAAATATAATATTTTAGTTATGTCAAAGATTTGCCCTTGGTCTCTATAAATAGAACCATTGGGTTGAGCCATTAGAAATAACAAACATCTTCTCAATAGAGAATTAGAAAATTCTCTCTAAACCTCTTCCTCTCCAATCCCTTGTGGATTTTCTTTCAAGAGGCTCCCACAAGCCTTGGTCTTGTATTCAAGTCATAGCTAGGAAGACTTTGTGGAGGAGATAAAGATTCGGCAGAAATATCTCCATATTTACTCCAAGTAAGTTTGGTTAATCTTATTTTTTAGTTTAATTTTAAATAAAATCAAAGACGATTCAATGCTTCCGCTGCAGAGTGAAACGTTCATTCTTTCATGGGGATGAGATGTTACCTTGTGAAACTTTTCCTTGATCTGTGTAGAGTGATTGACGGTTGTGAGGGAAGCCTCATCCCTTTGAAGAAAACTATTTCCCTTTTCCTCTACTTCTACCTCGGTTGGAATAGAATGCTTGATTCAAATTTATGTAGCTACTTTTATCTTCTTCTTCTTCAGCAAGTAGTAATTGCTCATGAGTTCTTAAAGCAAGTACCAAATGATTATAAGAAGGATAATATGGTTTTGAAAGCATTGTTTTCCTAAATTCCATATACTTGCTTCCTAGACCTCTTACTAAGTGAAAAACTTTAGTTAGATCATCTAAGGGCTTTTTCAGTGGAGCAAGTTTATCACACAAGGCTTTAAACTTTCTTAAGTAATCTTCCATGGATAAATTTCCCTTTTTCAAAGTAAAGATACATTCAAGTGTATTTCATTTTCCTTGGTCATAGTGAACAAGAGATCTCCAAGGAATTTTCATACCTTGTCGGCTGAATCCATACCTTCAAGCAGTGTTAACACATCTTTACCTAATTCCTAACAACCAGGATGTTAGTAAGCCATCATTGTTGTTCCATGTGTCTAGCTCAGTCTCACCCACTGTTGCTGCATCATCTCCATCACTTATGTCTGCATCTTTACCTTTATTTTCTCTTGTTGTTGGTGCTTCATTTGTGAGATGTTTTTCAAGACCCGGTGTTCTTACTAAGGGCAATACTTGTGATTTCCAGAGCAAGTAATTGGATGAGTTCAACTTGATGGAAATGAGGCTGGCACATTGATGGAAGCTTTGAATCGCAGAGACGTTTCTTGCTTAGCCATTGCAGTGCAGTATGATTTTCTTTCCTCTCTTCTGCTTTTGAACCGAATACCCATTTGGGCTTCATGTGGGCTCTGATACCATATTGGATAAACATAGGGTTCCATTTCAAAATCCCATATTAGATAAACAAGGAGTTTCATGGCCAATTGGTTCTAAGATGGAACCCCATGTTTCTCTAATATGGTATTAGAGGCCACGAAGCCCAAATGGATATTTGGTCCAAAATTGGAATCTGACCTAAGAATGGTGAACCCAAAGAGGCACCATCTTGAGGAGGCATGTTGAGGATCCCACATTGGAAAGATGAAGAGAGATCTTATAATTTATAAGATACATGGGCGTTATTCCTCTCATTGTCAATTGGTTTTGAGATAGAATCTCATGATTATTTAATAGTATGTGCATGAACAACACATAGGATGAAAAACAAGGCAATGACCAATGATAAGCAGAAGTTGGCGCCAGTGGAGGATCCAGACATTTATGCTAGGAGGGTTTAATATACTTTGATATTAGTTTGTTCAAAGGAAAATATGACTGATATTTTTTAGGTTAAAATATCATTTTAGTCTCTGTACTTTAGGCCTCATTTTGTTTTAGTTCCTGTACTTTCAGACGTCTAAATTTAGTTCATGTATTCTTAATAAATCTTAAAATTAGTCCTTATATGTAGTTTGAAGTAACTTTTTATCGAATTTGGTAAAATAATAATAATAACAATGATTTCCATTAAAAAAGAAAAGATACAATATGAATATGTTTCCATATATATATATATATATTGAAAAAGTTAATAATAAACTAACATTATGGACTAATTTTAAGATTTACTAAAAGTACGGGACTAAATTTGGACATTTGAAAGTCCAATGACTAAAATAAAACAAGTTCTAAAGTAAAAAGATAAAAAAGAAAATTGAATTTAAAATAATAATTATAGTTTCTCATAGAATTATTAACCAATAACAAATAACTTACTTAATTTACGTAAATTATTATTGCAACCCCAAAATATCTCTATATATAGTAACCAAAAATGAAAAAAACAAGATTGTGGGAAACAAGCAGAAATAAATTGTACTGAAGAAAGGAAGAACTTCTATTCTATTAATTGAAATGAAAATTATTACGTATTTATGGAAAAATAGTAAACAAACTACTAACCCACTAAATATACCATTACCCTTAAATTTATCTCTAACCAACACCACTAAGCCACATCCCGGTTCCAAAAAAAAAAAAGAAAAAGAAAAACCACCACTAAGCCACTAAACCTACTAACTTTCTAACTTATGCCCACTCATTCACTACTTAATAAACTAAAAACTATGAAATTAACCACCAAGCATATATAACTACTAAAATATGGAAATACTCACAAATGAAACTAAACACGTGTTTGCACTAATTTTTAACACTCCTCCTTACTAAACATCAACACCATTGAGTTTGTGTGGAACGAATTTGCAAGTGTACAAATCATTACAAGTAATATAGTAGTGTGAGTATTAGTATTGTTCTCCACAAAGAATAAATGCTTACTACTTATCAAATTTGTTAGCCTTAATTTTATCTGAACTCCGATATATTAATCAAGGATGAATAAAATTTAAATTCGATTTGAATTAAACTATTTAAAAGTTTAAAACTAACAAAAACAAAGGAGTAAATTCAGTGGCTTGAAACTCTAGAGCAATGATTTTACCATGATCTCCTCCTATTCTTCTTTTATTGATAGTTGAAATCTTTCCGTTTCTAGGTTGTTGTCAAGCTCTACCCTATAGACTTGATATTGTCTCTCGAGCAATAACAAAATTCTTTAAACAATAAATTGTCTATGTCTCTATGAAAATTCAAACAATTCAAATAATGAAGAACGTAGAACCTAAAGATTGCCACAAAATCTATAAGAATATCTCTATCTCTTGTATAAATTAGGGATGAGCAATAACAAAATTATTCGAACAGTAATTGTCTATGTCTCAGTGACAATTCTTACTATTCAAATATTGAAGAACATAGAACCTGAAGATTGCCACAAAATCTACAAGAATATCTCTATATATCTCCTGTATAAATTAGGGGCGAGCAATAACAAAATTCTTCGAACAGTAAACTGTCTATGTCTCTATGACAAATTCTAACTATTCAAATAATGAAGAACGAAGAACCTAAAGATTGCCACAAAATCTATAAGAATATCTCTATCTCTTGTATAAATTAGGGAAAACTATTCACATCTATAAATAATTCTTGTCTCTTAACTTCGAATTATGAAATGAAATCGATGTGAAAGTGGCCAAGTTAATCTAAACATGCATTAAGCTTTGAAGAGTTTTCACAACCAAATACGAATTCAAAATATCAACTATTAACTAGGAAAAAATAGGATTCAATGAACAATTACATCAAAACTCTAGAAAAATAAAATTAGTTCATAATGAAATACAAAGTAAAAGTCTCAACTAACACCATTCATGAAGTCATTACAAGCAAGAAAAGAGAAGAAATAAATTAAAGGAAAAAGAAATAAATCCCGACGATTCCACGAGTCTTCGAGCTTCACACCCACTCTGTTTGGCACCTCGAGATCCCAAGATGATGTCTCCAATCAATTTCTCTCTCTATTTTTCAAAAATTCTCCCTTGAAAGCTCTCCCAAAGAAAAGAAAGAACAAATTTATACTTAGGACTTTTTGTCTCAGTGCCTAGGAGTCGTAGATAGCACCTAGACACTAAAAACACATGTTTCCAATGTCCACCTCCAATATCGCAGCGCCTAAGCACTACCGGTCTATTTTTCATTTTTCAGCGTATAGTGCCCTAGGCCCTATGCCTTCTAGTTTTTTTTTTCTTTGTTTTCACATTTCGCTGCAGTCTCAAACTTTGGCACAAAACTTCCATTTTTATTCAACTTTCTTCCATTTGACTCCTACAATTAAATAATAATAATAAATAATTAAATTAGATAATAAAATGTCCAAATAAACCAACAAAATAACCCAAAAAATGCATACTTTACTAAGCCTAAAATTAACTCATTAGTCCGCTTCTAATTACTTTAAACTTGGCTCCATTGGAGTAGTCATTGCTATCATCTCTCCTATGTGAAAACGATCAATAATAGCATCAAGACATTTCTCCCTTTCCCGTTTCTCAACATGGCCGAGTAGTAAAACATTGTTTTCCTCTTCTATGCGCGAGAATTCACTTGCATGTTGTCTTTTAACAAACTTTAAGAACATGATGCCATAACCAACAATATCGATCCTTTCTAATGATTCTCCAGTGCTATATGGCATTGTCTCTCTCAAACTTGAGTGGCATTACTCTTTCTAATACCAACCAACTTTCTGAGGCTAAAATGACCAACAATGGCTTCAAAATCTTCATCTGGCCATACACATCAGCAACCATAACATCTAGCAGAATAATTTTTGGATTGCAATGTTCACAAAGCGATACTCTAAACCCTGAGCTTTGTCTAATGTTACACATTTTTTAGCTCACCAATTCCCAACAAGTTATCCAAGCTTAAATTCTCAAAGACAGTAGGCTACACTCATGAAATTCTGCAAATCTAATCCAACATAGTTCTAAGAACAACTACATTAATCATCTAAACCTCACATATTGTATAAAACATCTTCCTCAAGAATATCCCTCCATTGCAAGTTCTTTTAATCGACTGAACGAACTTCTTCGATCAACTTCACCGACATCTATAAAGATTTCACACGTGTAGCCTTTATAGTTATCTTTGGAATTAGTAAAATTTTTGCCACGACTCAAACTTGTTCCAAAAAAACTCTCAATGTCAACAACTTGAGAGACTGAAACAAGACATTTCTTCGAACCTGAATCATGATAAACATCTCCACGAGGAACTTCACCAACATTTGGTGCATGATCCTCAAGATTAAAATATTCTTCTTCCACTATAGAATGTACAGAATTATCAGTCATCCCAATGATTCATCTTCCATGATGGATAAAGAAACATTTCGAGTAGCATCATGAGAATAACTAAAATCAACAATTCCATCTTTGTTGCAATCTAAAGAAGCATTGGTGTGAAAACTAATGTGTTGATCAATAATTTTCATCGGTAAGCATTTCAAATGAGTTTTTCAAGGTTGTTACTTTGCCCGACAACATTTGTTTCTACTTCTTTAAGATTCACTCAACAATTTTGTTTAATACGGCTTGGTTTCCCACATCGATTGCACATTATCTTC
Source organism: Trichosanthes truncata (assembly GCA_033996785.1). Taxonomy (NCBI): domain Eukaryota; kingdom Viridiplantae; phylum Streptophyta; class Magnoliopsida; order Cucurbitales; family Cucurbitaceae; genus Trichosanthes; species Trichosanthes truncata. The sequence goes on along the minus strand of JAWPNB010000004.1, from coordinate 34,219,785 downwards.
ACCCGATAATCACATTTGATGTGCTCCCAGCTTGCCAAATGTTAGGTTGTGGAGTCAAAACTCGTGCTATTGAATTTACAATAATATCCCTCTTTATTTTGAAGGCATGCACACACACAGCAATTTTTGGTTTGCTGGAGCTCTGGCCCATTTGGTGGATTAAGGCCCATTAGGTCTTAATTGTAGACACTTGTGTAGTTGTGCAACCATAGGTGATTTTTGAAGAAAAAACGGAGAGTGTGAGCAGCCTTTTTCGATTGTTGATTAAAATCACAGTGAGTGATTTTGTGTGTGGCAGTGAGAATTTTGTGAGAGAAAAAAAGTTTTTTCTCTTCTGGGTTTTGAGAGTTTTTTTTTGTTGATCTCAAGCCATCGAGTTGTGATACCTGGAAGTCAATAGTTTTTTTTGGGCTATTGAGGGTTAGTTTGTAGCGCAGAGTTTGAGGGTTCTTGTAATCTCCTATTATAGTAGAACCTGCAGTTACAGAAGACTAGACGTAATCTCGAGTTTGGGGCGAACCAGTATAAACTCCGGTGTTCTTCTTATTTTTTTCTATCTTTTTTATATTTGTTATTTGTGATTCTTGTTTGGTTGACTTATCTTGTAGAATGAGAGAATTTAATATTTTAGTTTTATCGCTTCGGCTCGTATATTATTATTATATTATTTTTCTCCCAATAAGAACCCCAAACATCCTTTCAAATTATCGTTGGACTGTTCTTTGTTTTTGGAATGCTGGTTTTCATTTGTAGAACAGTTGGGGATAAGAATTACCTTTTCCTTTATCTTTATACAGGTCACTAAACACTCCAAATTGGAGTGTTCAAGTAAGGTAAATATTTTTGTTCACAATGCTATTTTTATGTCAGATCCTCAACACTTTCTTGTTGTTCCTCACAGCTAGAGTAGTACTCTTGCATCAATATTCTCAATTCCTTACTCGATGAGAAAGGCTATTTATTGATTATGCTTTAACTTAACATTTTGCTCAAAGCTATTCATTTTGATTGTTATATCAAATCAAATGTTCCAAGTTCTCCAACCTTGCTTAAGTTCATAGGCAAACTTTTGAAGTTTGCAAACCTTTTACCATCTTCATTTTGGATTTTGAATCACTATGGTGGATCCTTCCCAAAATTTAGTAACCATTCAAAAGAGTCCTCTTGAAATCCGCTTGGAAAGATTTTAACTAGGCTAAGGTTTTTCTTTGGTTAAAATATCATTTTGGTCCATGTATCTTGGGTCTCGTTCTATTTTAGTCCTTGCATTTTTAAATGTCCAAATTTAGTCTCAGTACTTTTAATGAATCTTCAATAGTCCTTATTGTTAGTTTGGAGTTAATTTTTATTGAATTTGAGAAAATAATAATAATAATTTTCATTCAAGAAAAGACAAAATATGAACATGTTTCCAAAATTTATAGAGGGCAGACTAATAGGTCTTTTTTCTTCTTTTTTTTTTTTAAAGTTAATAAACTAATAGTAGGATCTAATTTTAAGATTTATTGAAAGTACATGGACTAAATTTCAATATTTGAAAGTAAAAAACTAAAATAAAACAAGTCTCAAAAGTACACGGACTAAAATGATATTTTAATCTTTTTCTTTTGGATTCAATTCTTTCGAGTATGATTTTTTGCCCTAAGCCTATAGATTTGAAATTTATAATTTATGATCGTTTCTCTTCATCATGGATAATGACTTGGGTACATCTATGGCCAGATGATAGTTAGGCCTTGGTGATCCATCATCTTTTCTCTATTAGGATTCATTTGACTATTAGGTGATATGGACTTAAAACTTTGTTGGCCCATTAGTGGTTTCACTCATAATCTTTCTTTTATACGAACTGGGCTTCACAACTTTTTGTTGGCCCATTAATGGTTCCACTCAAACTTCTAACTTATTTGTAGCACCATTTTACTTTGAGGTTAATCTCTCATCTAGTCTTCAATATGACATTTTATCAATACAAACATTTTGTTCCATCAATATGTTTGAAGGAGGCCACCTAAAACTCCATATAAGAGCATAGTAACTCATCTTAGAACCAATTATGTCAAACAAATGACTATTTGTCCATTTGATATGAAACACATTGACAACAATGAACATAGTAGGTAGGTACATTTCCTTTCAACTCAATCATTTCTAGTTCCATCAATATGGTAGTAAGGGAGATTTTGATGTACTTTCTAGTGTCCTCTAGAATTTTTATTGTATTAAGATTTTTTTTTATTGTGTTAAGATTGGCAAGATCAAAAGGACTAAATTAGAAACTTTACTATCCTATGTGAGAGTTGGGTCTTATTATAGAAATTATTGTCCTCATTTATGGTTGATTTATGTAATTATTTGTTTGGAATTTTAGAATATTAACAACTTAGCGCACTAATACCAATATGTGCAAGAATGTCCAAGATATAAATACCAGGGTCTTGAAACAAATAAATAGAGAAGAGAAGGAGATAAGATAGGAACTTGTAAATACAATTAAATCTACATGGTATGCAAAATTAACCAATGTACAATAGTTAGGTTTTAACTACAAAAAAGAACAAAGAAAATACTAAGTGAATACCTAAATATTTTTTTGTCTACTTATTAAGGGTTGTCTGAGTTGAACACATATGCAACATAAGTGGTTAGCTAAGAAGCACGGACACGGACACGACACGACACGGACACGGCGACACGCCAATTTCTAAAAATGTACGACACGGACACGTTGGGGACACGTTAGGGACATTATTATTTTTTATTTTTTATTAGATAATATTAAAAGATCAAACCCAAAATTCTTTTTTTAATTAACTATTAATATAAAAAAAATGTGAATGAAATTTTAATTGGCCATTGAATTTAGTTTAAAATTTAATGTACATAAAACCCAGTTAAATCAACCACCAAAAAAAACCCAGTTAAATCAGCCCACTTAAACACAATAAAGACATTAAAAATCAATCTTACCCAATAAAGACATTAAAAGTCAATCTTACCCACTTAAACCCAATCAGCCCATAAGGCCCAAGCTTAACCATTAAAAGTCACCCAATCAGCCCACAAGGCCCAAGCTTACCCATTAAAAGTGCACAAAGTAAAATTTATTTAAAAGCCTGTACTTTAAAAGACTAACCCTAATATCTCTCTTTCCCTCCGCCGTTTCTTCTTTCCCCCCCTCCCCCCCCTTCTCTTCCCGTCTTCTATTTTGCTCCTTCATCGCCGAGGCCTCTGCCAACGCCGCCTCCCCCCCCCCCCCGATTCTGCTTTCCATTCCTTTGTTTTCTACAGATGATAGGCTTCGCCGCCGACCACCTCAACGTTGTTGTTCTGCCGCTGACCACCTAAAAGATTTGGGTATTTGAATGGAGTGTCCGTGGCGTGTCTTTGGCGTGTCCCCCACGTATCCGAAATTAGAAAAAATAATAAAAAAAATGAGACACGTAATTTTGCGTGTCAGACACGTGTCCGGAGCGTGTCCGAACGTATCCGTGTCCGACACGTGTCCGACACTGACACTTTGTGAAAAACGACGTGTCCGTGCTTCCTAGGTGGTTAGATTGAGCCCAAAAAAGATCTCTAATCCAATCCAACCCACCCATAAATGAGTCACACCCTGCCCCAGCTTACCCTACCAACCTAGGACGGGTTGTGACGACAATAGACTCTGAGTGCGCAATGGAATCTACTGTCAATTCTCGTTTGTCCTAACTCAACTTCCTCTTTAGTCATCCAATATCCAACACAATAAAGATTTTACTCTTTACTTACAAAAGATGAGACTGGTAGCAGATTTTGATCAACTGACTATGGTTGAAACTCAAGAGCATGCAACCTGGTGGAAAATTAAGAATAAAAGAATGAGCTATAAAGCTCAATGAGTGGTAATTTCATAATAAAATAACTTTCGATCAAATTCTCTTTGTACTAACCATAATTCAAAACACTGTGTAAATAAATGCAAATCATGAACAATTTATAAACCAGTTTCTAAAAGGAAACAAGCAAACAAGTGATGAATAACACTAGTGCTTCTTGATCGAGTGATCAAGAGGCTTGAACTCCACAACTACTTCAATTCCATGAGAAGAAGCAGCAAAAGTAGCATTATGATAGGACCTATAAAGTCCTATTTAATCACACTTATTTCTTTTTAGTTAGAATGATTTTATGTGTTTTATTATTATTTTTTAGGGATTCGAGCAATTCGAGCTTTTTGGAGAGTTTGCAACATTTCGGAATTAATTCGGACATTATTGGAGGTGATTCAAGCAACTGAATTTTTATACCAACTTTGACCGATCATATCATGACATTTTGTGACACAAATATATTCAAATTTGGTGTCAAATTGAAGCTTAGTGAATTATATTTCCAACAGTATAAGAATTATTGTATTCCACTAAATATTATGAAAGTTATGATATTTTGAGTGATTACTGCTCATGCTGAAAAACTGCCTAACCCGAGAATGCTTTGTGCCAACTTCCGTTCCCATTATCTTGCTGATCACATTTGGAAATATAGTCAACTTAGATATCATTTTAAAGCTCTCTTAAAGATATTTCCCGCCATATAAAGATCACGTCGATCCAAGTTTTGGAGAAGAAGTTATTGGAAAAATACTGAATACTATACAATCTAGAAACTTTCCTTATTTGCAACACATTCTATGTTCGTTTTGAGAATTTAGGAAAGGATTTTCTATTTTTGGATGTATTTTCCAGCATTTTGCAAGATAGAAAATTATTTACTTTTTTTATTTTATTTTGAATATTATTCTCTAATTGTTTTGGGAAAATATCTTTCTAGAATTTAGGATTTCTTACTTGTGCAAGTTGTCTACTTCAAGGCTATTTATGTCAACTTTTGGACAGTTGCATGAGGGTCTTCGAGTGTGATATTTTTAGACAATATTAGTTTTTAGAGTTTTTCTCCCTTTTTCTTTACTTTTCTTTTGGCATTATATTGAACCAATGACGAACATTGGCTACATCATCACGATAAGCGGCTAAGGTAAGTGTTCCAATTCATAGGTTGGTGTAGCCAATTGCAATGTTGTGAGACTTGAACTTTAATGTAGTTTTCTTATAATTGCAAGTATTCTTTGATTCTTGTGTTTATTTTATGAGCATGCATTTTTTATTGAATTGACACATCGATCGCTTTATATGTTTGATTGCTAGTCATGATGCATGATCCATAATTGTCATGTTGATTGAACCTTGTAGCACTAGGATTATTACATGTGTGTGTTTTATGGGTTTCCATAATTACATAGCTTGCATGTTTAATTCTAGGAATTAAAGGAGCATCTTGATTAGATTAAAGTTATTTTATCTAATTGATTGTTTTAGTCTTTCCAAAGCACTTAATGCTTTTATCTAAATAATTTGGAACAGTTTCGTCAAAATTGTTTAGCTAATTAACATTAGCTTTGACGTTTGTTTGAGTTAATGACTTTAGGAATTTGTTACTTTTTGGGGTTTCCTAATAAGTTAACTAAGTGCTTGCATAATTAAGTTAAAATGTTTTGTGTTTCTATGATCAATTTTGCAATTGGATAAAACCGTGACTTTGAATTGGAATTTGGTAAGATTTCATCTATCTTTATTTTTATTTTCTTATATTTTATTTTATTTGCAAAAACTCAAAACCCTCCTTTTTATTTGTTTTCTCCTTTGCAAATTTAACTTGAGAAATTAATATTTGGTTCCCTAAGATCGACCTAGCCCACTCAATGCTACAAGTAGCTTAGAAGTTTATAAATTGTAATTTGATGAGCCATTGACAAGCTTGTGTCACATTAACACTAGTGCTCTCTAGGTTTTGAGGTTGGCATTCTCTTCCACCCTGCATCAAAACAAACACACTTTATAAGCATCATAAAACTATCCAAAATATCCAACTAAATGTTCAACAAATATACAAAAGTAAAAAAAAACAATGACCACCCAAATAGTAATTTCCTAACCTCCATCAAAGTTTCAAAATAAAAAAGGACAAGTAAAAGAGCAAAAAATGTCAGGTAATAATAATATCCCTTGACATGTAGTAATATCACTTTCATGTTAATTAAAAAACAAAAGAAGAGAATAATGTCATGCATTTGAATATATGAAAAAAATTCAGGTAAAGGATCTACTTGTCAACCATCAATTTCTATATATAAGGCAACTCCCAACATAAAAGAGTCTCTAGATAAAACTACTAAGTACTCCAACATGTTAAGATATGCACGAGTAATCACATAATAATATTCAAGTACTACTCCAACATGAAATATACAAATATAAAAAGGCTGAATTCATTAATGGCTAAAAGAAGATAGGCTAACCATGGTAATCACCGAAGAAGCCGTTCATCCTTCTATTTCCTACTATCAATGGTTATTAACCATTATTTCATATATGCAATGAAAGTTCCAACCGGTGAACAATAACAAAGGATTAAAAAATTGAAGTTGAGAATCTAAAATCTTAAACTACAAAAAGACTAAAATAAACTTAGTAGATAATGAATAAGTATAAAAGAAGATTTAAACACTTAGGGTGTGTTTGGGGCATGGGTTTGGATTTGGATGGGTTTGGGTTTCAAATCCGAAACCATGTTTAACCCAAGGTGTTCAAAACCCTTGGTTTTGAAACACTATCCCATGGGTTACAACAGTGCAACCTCATGGGTTTGTGCCACGTTTTCCTTTTACATTTCTAGCGACCACTTCGACAATAACTCCAGTGAAAACTCCGACAACCACCTGACGACCGTCGACGATGACAACTCTGACGATCCTTCGGGCGAACAGTTTGACAACAACTCCTGTGAAAACTCCAGTGACCACCTGATCAGTGCTTTTCGCTACACGCAAGTGCACGTGATCAAAGTAATAAAGAAACTGGAAGTACTCCAGAGTATCGTATCCAAGGGAACGGGTTTTAACAAAATCTACTAAGACAACACGAATTTGTTTGCAAAATGCAATTGCGGTAACCAATGGTGTAAAAATGCTTGAGTGGTTGTTTTTGCTAAGAAATTAACGAAAAGTCAATAATTAAGAAAGAATGGGACCCAAGTTGCTTATGCCCCTTTAGAAAGAAATGCTACTTAAAATGCAATTGCAATCATAGTTAATAACGAAAACTAAGTAAACCGAATTCAACCCCTATTCGATTTTGCTTCAAAATCTTTAGGAGACTAAGTGATTAAACCTATATTTCTATGGCTAATTTAACTTAGATAAATTCGCGCACAATTCTAGTGGTTTTGGAGTCTCGCCCTATGTCTAGGGTTAATGTTCAAAACTTATTTCTACCTTTTCCTCCATTGCTTTTGTGACATTCGCTTTCCCTTAATCCTTTCGGTATTAAGTTCAAGCTCAACAAGCACTCACTAGTTGGCCGACTAGGTTTACCCACGTTAATTCAACAAAAGCAAACAAAGTTTCGATTATTAACTAGATTGAATATGCTCTAAGCTTTACATCTCTCCTCTAGGGCATTCACTAACTTGAATCCCTGAGGAGAAATTAGCTCATTATAAAAGAATTGAAAACCCAAAAGTTACTTGCTGTAAAATTCATAATTAATACAATGAAATAAGGAAATTAATCTTAAAGCAAACTGATTTGAATTATCAATTAGGAATGTCCATAAAGAAGTTGGTAACAATGCTGAAATTTCTAATTTAAAATCAGAATTGCATAAATCATAATACTGGGAATTACAACCTTTGTAGGAAATAGAATTCCATAAGTGATAATGACGAAGCTTTAATACGTGAAAAGGGAAAATTAGAATCTAGAATTCAATTACACATTCAATTTCGCCACAAACAGGAAATGGAATTTCAACCAAGACTAATTCAATATCTAGAAATTAAGCAACAACTTGAAGCATTAAACAGAATAGTATTAAACCCACGACATAACAAAGCTACCGAAACTCCTTACTGTTGTCGAATCATAATTCTTTTTCGAACTCTTGAATCTTTACCTCCTCGAACCTTCGTTGAGGAGAAATTAAATTTAGGAATTTAGGAGCAACCCGAAACACAAACTAATGACAGAAAAATAGAGAAATGAAATTGAATAACTGTTGTTCGAAGACTAGGAAAACAGAGAAACCCACAAAAACAAAGTGCAGAAAACCCGAATTTCTTGTTGAAGATAGATCAAACTCCTAACTTAAACGAATGAAAATACAAGAATGAAATACTGAAAATAATAGAAATCGTCAACTTGCTGGGTACTGTCCACAAGCAATAAATCAGAAAACAAAAACCCAAAGAACAGAGTTCTGAAAAACGCAATTATTCTTCTTCGTTCCTCTTCCCCTATTAAAGATATGCCGAGGCCTTTTCTTTCCATCTTGGGCTCCTTAATTCTTGGGTAGACGTTGGGGCATGAAATGAGGCTGAAAATTCTCCCATAACTCGAGCAATCTTCGTAAATCTTGGTCAATTTTCGTGAATTCTTCTTTGATTTATCAGTCCAGAAAATGAAATTGCTTTGCAATTGCATTTTCCCTTCTTGTTCATCATCTTGCCTTCCCAAGGAAATGCAATTGCATTTCATTTGCATCTTCTTCACTTCTTCAAATCTGCACAAAAACTCAATTTAAGCCAACTTTCTTGCATCTTTTCGACTTAATTCTTCTTTTATCATATTCCAACAAGCTTGCATGAATTTATTTAAAAGTGTTATTTTTAGCTTGCTCGTTATTCAACAAAATACGCAAAATTGGCAAGAACAACTTAGTTTTAGAGTTAAATAATCCTCATAACTGAGAATTATCACCACCCGACGACCGCTGACAATGACAACTCCGACGACTACACAGACAACAACTCCGGTGAAAACTCCGATGACCACTCGAAGACCACCAATAATGACAACTCCGACACCACACCGACGACCCTTCTGGTGACCACTTTGACAACAACTTCTATGAAAACTCCGACGACCACCCGACGACCCCCAACGATGACAACTCCAACTCCCACTTCAATAACAACTTCAATGAAAACTCCGACGACCACCTGACAACCGTCGACAATGACAACTCCGACGACCCTTCCGGCAACCACTTTGACAACAACTCCGATGAAAACTCCAGTGACCACTCGACGACCGCTTATAATGGCAACTCCGACGACCACACCGACAACAACTCCAATGAAAACTCCGACAACCGCCAACAATGACAACTCCGACGACCACACCGACGACCCTTCTGGCAACCACTTTGACAACAACTTCTATGAAAACTCCGGCGACCACCCGACGACCGTCAACGATGATAACTCCAGCGGCCACTTCGACAACAACTCTGATGAAAACTCCGACAACCATCGACGACTGCCAAAAATGACAACTCCAACGACCACACTGTCAACCCTTCCAACGACCACTTTGACAACAACTCCGCTGAAAACTCCGGCGACCACCCGACGACTGCCGACAATGACAACTATGACGACCACACCGACGATCCGACCACCAATAACGACTACCTCCAATGATCGCCCGATGACAACTTCGGAGACCAGTCTGACGACCACCCCTGCGACCCGACTACCCCATTGACCCAACCACCCCAACAACTTGACTTGCTCGCAACCACCGCCAATGAGTCTCAAAATACTGTGTAAAATAGAGTTTCTAATATTTTAATTTCTAAAATTGAATTCGAATTTTATAACTCATCTATCCTTGAAATAGGTTTCAAAATACAATACAAAAGTTTTTTTAGATTCCCTAATTTCTTAAATACACCTCCAATATTTTAAATTCTAACATAGAGTTCCAAAAATAGGTTTCTGAATACTTTGTAAAATAAAGTTTTAAATTCCATAATTTTGTAGATAGATTTCTAATTTTTTAATTTCTAGAATAGGGTTTAAAAAATAGGTTTCTGAATACTTTGTGAAATAGAGTTTTAGATTCTCTAATTTCTTAAATAGCCTTCCAATTTTTTAATTTCTAAAATAGAGTTCCAAAAATAGTTTTTTTAGTACTTTGTGAAATAGAGTTTTAAATTTATTAATTTCTTAAATAGACTTCTAATTTTTTAATTTCTAAAATAGAGTTTCCAAAATAAGTTTCTGAATACTTTATGAAATAGAATTTTAAGTTCTCTAATTTATTAAATAGACTTCTTATTTTTTAATTTCTAAAATAGAGTTCCAATTTTGTAACACATTCATGCTATACGATGGCTTTTACAATTCACAAAACATCCACTAAAAAATAAGAGGAAAATAAGATAACAAAACAGCTAAAGGAAAAAGAGGAAAAAAAAAAACCTGAACAAACCCAGGATTTAGAACACTGCACCCCAAACATAGTTTTCTGATTCCCAGGCTAGAACACTGCACTCCAAACACAGCTTTCTGATTCCCAGGCTTCATAAACCCCCAAAACAAACCCCTCAAGCTTCTGATTCCGAACCTGTGCCCTAAACATCCCCTTAAAACCAAGTTTTTGAGAAAAGATTACTACAATCCATAAGGTGAAAAAGTTTCTTTTTTGGCTTAGAAATGTTTTTAAGAGCTAAATTTGACTGATTGATTCACTTAATTTGCCTCCTCTGTTTATAGAAAGTTCTCAGGTACTACCACAAGGAGATTCTACAATATTCAAATTTATTTCTTTGACTGCATAATGTTGCATGACTCTTTCACTTTCATGATATATAATTTTGATTTCGAGCCTTCTTAAATCTATGGGGATGCTAGATTTTAAGATCTCTAACACCGTTGGTATGACTGGTTCTGTAACTTCATTGTCTAATTGTGGTTCTCATGCCATATTTTCAGAATTCTCACTCTCATTACAAGAGCCCACTTACAAACAAACAAATAATTCCCAGCAATTATTAAGAGACCACTTACAATAAACATATAATAAAAATCAAGCATTAAAAATACAAAATACACAATAATCCATAAGAAAGGAACCATTTACCTCAAATTATCACAACACTAAAAATCTTACTGAACTGAAGAATCCCAAGATAGACAAAAACAAAGTTTTCAAAAACCAAATAAGCTAAATTCTAAACTGAAAGGGCCTAAATAGACCCTAAAGTACTAGATTAACGAAATTTTACAACATAAATCGAGTGGGTATTTACTAGTTTAAGTATGAATAGGTTCATTGTTGCGATCTGACATTAGAGGTGTGTGGGTGTTTGGATCTAAGAGCCTCTTGTGCCAACTAGCAATTTTTGTATAGATTGGGTTGTGGGTTAATGTTCTTCCTTTACGAATCTGATGTGGGTTGAGGGTATGGGTTCAATCAAACAAGGAGCTTGGATAAAATCTGGAGCGTTGTCGCTATTAGTTCTCTACTGGTAAAAGGAGGAGGTGTTCGCACCATTGTGCAAATATATACGTGGTGGTCATGTCACCACGTTGTTCTCTAGAGTGGGTATTATTTCGTAGTTTTGTTGGTGTCATAATGTGGTTGAAGGGGGAGGGAAAGAGGAGAAAAGAGTTGTGGCTGGATATGTGGAAAGAAATTGGATGAGAGAAAGAGAAAGAGGAGAGAAGGAAAGAGAAGAAGACAAACCCTAGAGTTGACGTGAAATGTGAAGTGAGTAGTTTTTAATTTCTCAAAAAAAATTATTGAGATACGATAATAGGCAATGCCCGTTATTAAAAGTAATAAATAATGAAAAACATTGGTTGACATTAAAAGTCAAATTTTTGGATGTGCGCACTTTTTTACCATCCGTCATTGTTTCCCAAACGTGAAATTGTAAGTCTGTCGTTAAAATTAAAATTTGTTGTAGTGACTCTCGAGATAAATAAAACTCAGTAAAATCTATAACAATAACTCCTGAGAACATAAATAACGCAACTAAGATTACTGTATAAGCATAAGCTAGTAAAACCCATCACCAAGCCTATACCCAAATTTATGTCATACTAGCGTAGAGTAATCTCCATACGCACACCAAAACAATCTCTATCATACTATGCATCGAATAATATCAAAGTACATAGCAGAATCATCTTTGTCATACATGCACGCAGAGTTGCTCCCATATGGCTAAGCACCCTAACACATGGGCCAAAGCCTATGTGTGTGCTAGAGTGGGTCCCAAAGACCTCTCTCTCTGGTATACTATAGAAACACATTCACATAGCATACGGGTAATCACCATGGGTACATAGATCTAATGGTTTGAAAAATCACCTTTAACATAAAACTCTTAATTCTCAAACTCTTACTGAAAACCATGCTCTTTCTCTAAATCGACATTTCATAAACTTGAGAGATTTTTCAAATAACATTAAACATTTATACATTCTCAAATAATCATCAAATCTCTCAAATAATATAAAACATTTCCAAACTCATATTTTCTCTAAAACCACATCTCATAAATCTCATACATTTCTTAATAAACATTAAAACTCTTCAAACATCTCAATCGTCATAAAATATTTCAAATATTTCTCAAATGATAATTTCAGCTAAAAGCACAAAATATTGAAATTTAAATACAATTTTTAGGAATTCATAACAATTCTATGACAATCACTTAGCAATTTCTCTAAAATCACACATGATTATAGAATTCTTGAAAATTGATAATAATAATCAAGTAATGAAAACAATTCGTAAAATAACCCACTCACAGAACTATTGTCAACATCACTTCGAATTGCAAGCTATTCCAATAGTTGTTCAACTTGGATTCCAATAACCATATCAAAAATCATTCTTCAATCCATGTAATTAAAAAAAAAAAAACCATAACACCCATTAAACATCAAATAACCCATTTTCCAATCTCTTTCTTTTTATCCAACTCCACATTACCCATTCTCTCTCTTCCCATTAATAAGAATGGACTATTTTGCTCAAATTTCCTATTTTCTCCAAATTTCACATCCCTTTCTCTTCCATTGCACATGAATCACAACATAAATCAAACTTATCTCTCTATCTTATTAATTATGGTGTACTTGGATCATGTCATCCATCTATTTTCTTTTTCAATATAAAATTTCTTATTTACCTTTCAACTCCACCACACAACAGTAACCCATCTTCTTTCACTTTTAAGTTGCTCTCTCTCTCTTGTACTTCTTTCCCCCTCCAAAACTTTTGCAACCATAACTTCTCCCCCAAAATGTCTGCAAATTTATTTTCTCTTCTCCATTTTAGCTTAGCAAATCAGTAGCTATTTTCTAATACAACCATGAGATTCTCCTTATTTCCCAAAACATTCGCTCCATATAAGTAAACCCCAAATTAATCTTCACTTTTTTTTTCCATCTTACATAACCCAAACATGAATTGTAAAGAAAAAAGAAAAACTCATACCTAGACTTGAAAATTTTCCCTGAATTTCTTAAAAAATACTTACCAAACATGTAATCTTTACGCCAAAAACCACTTGTATCAACTCCAAGTTCAAGTAATTGAAATTGAAACTCCTCAAACTGAACTTCTCTTTCTCTGGAGTCATCTTCCATTTTTTTTTTCCCTCATTCTTCTCTGCAAACTTTTCGTGAAGGACCAATTTCAATTTCCTTTGTTTGGTTTTTCTTTTGTTTGTTTGTTTTTTTTTGGTTAAATTATCAAAAATGCCCCTCAACTATGGGGTTGGTTTCAATTCTAACCCCAAACTTTGAAATGTTTCATTTTAACCCTTGAACTTTGATATTTCTTTCAAAAATACGCTTGAAGACTTTTTTTTTTATATTAAATTCATGGTCGAAAAATGATGTTTTTGCATTTGTATTGTTGCTTATGTAAACATATTTGAACATATACATTGAAAAAAAAATATATATATATATGCAAATACGTCATTTTTCGTCTATAAATTTAACAAAAAAAATCTTTAAGGGTTGTTTTGAAACAAACTTCAAAGTTCAAAGATTAAAATGAAACTTTTTAAAGATTAGGGATATAATTAAAACCAATTTCAGCAAGGATATTTTTGATAATTTAATCTTTTTTTTAATAAACTAACTCCACTAGCCACATCAACACTTCTTTCACCACCACCAACCACACATGTACAATCCTAAGGAAAACATCTCCTCAATCCCCCCCCCCCCCCCCCCCCCCCCTACTTTTTTCCTTTTTTATAACTAATCCAATTTCTCTTTATCATTTTCTCTCTCTTTTTTAATAACAAAAGTCAAATGACAGCTGAGTCATTACAAAATGCCCCAGAAATGATAAAATAACACTATTAGTTTTTTTTTTTTTTTTTTTTTACTTAGGTATAAAAATTATAGAACTAAGAAACCAAAAGTTTTGTTAATACACAATATTAAGAATGTTTAATAAAAATGAGAATAATTATCAAATCCATATATTTCTCAAAACATATATTCTTTGCACAATATTAAGAATCTTTGAGTTGAATAATAAGGGTACTTAACTTAAGTAGTGTTTGAACATTACTTAAGTTAAGTACCCTTGATTATTCAACAAATTACAAGAATTCTTCCATTTTGAAATAAATGTCAAAGGATGGTTATGTTTTATCCCCAGTAGCCAAATGGGTTTGGATCTCTAACCCAATCTCTGTTGCAGCATCTTAAGGCCAACGTACCTGCAAAAACATTTCCAACACAATCAATAATGTAAAATAAAAAGACAAAAAAAAAAAAAAAAAAAGCAAGTGCATAATAATTAAGACCATCCATAGTAGGAAGTAAAAATTAGAGACCATTGAAGCACTTATCCAAACTTAAAAAGATTTCATTTGTGAAAGTTTAAATTTTAAATTCACGTTAATTTGAGATAAGTAATATTCTGAGTAGTTGTACCTCAATTATTTAAATATTAGAATATTAAAAGATGAGACAGTTGAGAATCTTTTTTAGACTCACTTCTCTTTTATATAATTTTAAATTTTCAAACTCACCCTAATAATAATAGCTCATGGTTTAATAATAGTTTATTTTATTTTATAAATTCATGATCCAACGAAATCCTTAAAAAGGGTAAGTGAAAACTTTTACTTTTGAAAACAAAACCTAGTAATAAAAACAACCCACCTTCCCAACATCATAACCGTGGCCATAGGATTGGTTCCGGGCGAGAGAGAAAAAGTAGAACCATCAACAACACGAAGGTTTTTAATTCCGATGACTCTGTAATCACCGTCGACCACTTTTCCGACTAGACATCCTCCATGGTAATGCCAAAATGTCGTCACCGTTTTCCGACAGAACTCTCCGACCACACCATAATCCGACATGTTTTCCGGCAACGAAGCTCCCAAAAACTCAAACCCCTTTTTACCCTCCAAATCCCTCGTCTTAATCTTTTCCATAATTTGGGTATTCACCAAATCTCCAACTTTTCTAACCCCTTCAATACACAGCTCAAGATCATCAGGATGTGAAAAGTAATTAAATCGGACAATTGGGTTTTTTCCGGCGTCCAGCCGGAGGCTGCCGGAGGAGGCCACGGCGGAGAATTTTCCGGCGAAGACGCCGAGGCTGAGGTTGACGGCGGAGGAACGAGGAGGAAGAAGGCCGAAAAGTGGGGGAATTGAAAAGGGTAAAATACTTGAGAGGGCTTCGATGTGGATGTTGGGCTTTAAAGTTCCGACGACTTGTACCGAGGTCGGGGGTGTGAGAAATGGGAGGACGACGGCAGCGCTGAAGCGGGGGTTGTCGGTCATGGATTGGCCGACATGTCGGTTGTGAAGGACGACAGGTAGTTTTAAGGATGAAAGATGAGATTTTGGGCCAACCCCACTTAAAAGGAGAAGTTGAGGGCTCCCAATGGCGCCTGCACTTAGAATTATTTCTCCGTTTTTGGGGATGGTGGCTGTGTGGAGTTTGCCTCTTGAATCGGAATATAAGACCCCAGTTGCAGATAAACCTAAAGGATTCAAAGAAAGAATTGATTAAAAAGAAAAAAGTGATGAATGTTTTGTTTCAAAAAAAAAATAGTGATGAATGTGTGTGTTGGTAGTGGTATGGTTCAATAAGTCAATGACATAAGTCAAAAAATAATAATAATAATAACAAAAAAAAAGTGTTGGACCGCAACCAATTTGTATGTTTGGTTAGCGATTTAAAAACCATAGATTTAATGAAAAACATATTATAGTTCATGTATTCAGTCTTTGGCAATAAATTTAGATTTTGGATCTTAATTTTAGAAGTCGTTCAAATTGCATGTACTAATATGTTCATAATCAATAAAATTGATGGTAATAAAATATCCAACAAAAAAAACATTGACATGTTATTCAAACCAACACTCGAAGATATTTTTGTATTTTAAAAAGGACAATACTTCTTTGTTGAGTGGCAACATAAAATCAATGTGTTATGTTTTTTATCCGTGGGAGAGAAAAATATTGAGAAGAGAGACTTTTTTTATTTTCTAAAACAAAAGTAAACACCAGTAAAAATTTAATGGAGGGGCTGCAGAAATTCCTATGTAGCTACAAATTTTCCTACCGATAATTTACCTTTCTAATCACAAATATTCTCAAAGACAACTAACTGTACTAGCTCATGAGAGAATTATAATGATATTAAAAATTTTGGTGATAAAATTGAAACTTTTAAACTAATAAATTATAGGAGTATAGTTTAACTGGCATGAATTATGTACTTATGACCAAGAGGTCATGGGTTCGAATTCCCCTCACCCTAAATGTTGTTGAATTCAAAAAAATAATTAAAAAGAAATTAAATTATAGGGGTAAAAAGAAATATTTTTTTCTGAAATATTCAATGATTGAAAAGATATGAAAGTGAGGTGTAAACCCACCATTAGAACGAGAGAAGATGATTTTTTTTACTGTGGCTTGGGTTGCAACTCTGAGATTTCTAGGATCAACTTTGTTGAGAAGCTCCACAGCTCCATGTCTCCTTCCTTTAGCATCAAAGATAGAACCTCCTGTTCTCGTCCCAACAAGATGATTCAAGTCATATCCATTATCAGGGCCAACCCCAACTTCCAAAAGCGCTTCCCTAAAAGTCGATTGCCAAGGGCCCAACTCTGGTCGAGACACGATGGTCTCTTCGACCCACCGATATGCCTTCTCCACCATTGTCATGTCCCATCGGACACCGGAGTTTTGGAAGAACTCCAGTTGAGCCCTCGAA
Source organism: Trichosanthes truncata (assembly GCA_033996785.1). Taxonomy (NCBI): domain Eukaryota; kingdom Viridiplantae; phylum Streptophyta; class Magnoliopsida; order Cucurbitales; family Cucurbitaceae; genus Trichosanthes; species Trichosanthes truncata. The sequence goes on along the minus strand of JAWPNB010000004.1, from coordinate 34,202,679 downwards.
TAGAACCCGACATTGATCATGCTACCACCGCCAAGGACTCGGCCCCTAATGTTCTCGACGCCATCTTCAGAGATGAACCGCTGGAATGGGTTTCGGTCGTCGTCCTCGTCGGTGAGAGTGTTGGCCATGCCTTCTTGGGATAGGACGTAGGGGAAGGCATTGGGGTCACTTCCTCTTTCAAGAACAAGAACGGAGAAGTTTGATGATAATGTTGTAGCTAATGAGCAACCAGCTGTCCCTCCCCCTATTATTATGTAGTCGTATTCTTCTCTTCTTGGTAAAGTATTGGCATTTTGTACAAACTTCATGTAACTATCATCTAAAAGAAAGTTCAAATAATTATTTGTTAAGAGGGAAAATACAAAGACAGGCAAAGCAAAAAGGAAAGATGAGCAATTTTCATCTTTTAGTTCACCTTCAAATTAAATAAATTATACTATGTTGAGGATCCTATATCAAAAACATGAAGATGCCTCACAATTTTTACAAAATACATGGGTTACTCCTCTCATGCCAATTCGTTTTAAAATGGAGCCTCATATTTATCTAATATAGTATCAGAGTCCATGAAATCCAAAAGGGTATTCAGTCTAAAAATTGAGATCTCATTCAAGAATAGTTAACCCAAATAGGCACCATCTTAAGGGAGCATGTTGAGGATCCCACATCTAAAATATTTAATTCTAAAGTTCTTTCTCTAATTTACCACTCTAAATATTTAGAATGAAAAGATTAAAAATAATGTAAAATGTTAGAAGGTAAATTTTGTCTCCCTATATAAAAATTTATAGCTCGATTCCGAAAAGAGATAACAAGAAAGATATACCTTGATTTGGTATGGTTTGCGAGGAGAGAACTCCCATTTGAAATTGATAGGTAAACAAAAAAATGAGTAGGAGAAGGGCAGCCATTGATGAATCCTATGAGTTTTCAAAGAGAGAAAGAACTTGGAGTTTGCTAAAATGAAATGATGATACATTGTTTTTAAAGACAGAATTGGTCAGTGAGTCAACTTTTACAACTCAACTTGCCAATTTGAACATTTGTGTTTTGAGTTGTTTATTTCATTGAGGAAAAATTGGGCACGCAAAAAGTTCACGATGGCAAAAGTAAAACCATTTACTTACGTACAGGACTTGTAAATTCAAATAGGATACGTCGTTGACTGTTGAAAATTCCATAAATTTGCCAATGCACCAATACACACGTCTATTTCAGAAGAGATTAAATATAACTTGTACATTTCGATTAGAAAATTTATTACCAACGTCCGACAAGTTCTAAAATGAAAAAAAAAAAAAAAAAAAAAGGAAAAGAAAAGTTGTACAAAAGTATAAAGAGAATTTATTAGAGTTTAATTTGCTGTCGTGGAATTTACCTATCACATGTCATATATTTTCATGAATGAATTTTATTTGAATGATTTTATTATCCTATAGTATTTATTAGAAAGAGAATATTTGTTTTAGGAAGAGTTACACCTTTTTATATGTGAATTTGATGATAATGATTCTTCATTTTACTTTATTGATGTGTACATCTCTTATGCATTTTCTTTTAATCTTTTTTAGGGGAAATCATTGTTTTTGGAGTAAATAATTTATTTTAGAATTTCTTATATTTGGTGCTCACTTGCTTTCCTAGAATAAGTTTTATTTGAAATCTTGATTGAAATTTCTTCCCTTGTATTGAATTGTTTGTACTAAATGTCTTTTTGTTCCTTATTAAGGCGAAGTGTTAAATTGATTTCAAAAGAGAAAGATTTGTGAAATTTGCGTTACAGGGAAGAAGTTATTAAAAAAAATTCAAAGTTGTGGTTTCAATTATTTTTCTTATTATTCTTTTTTTTTATTGATTCCAAAAGGGGGAGAGGTAATAAAAAAATGAAAGCATGTCATTATTGAATATCTTTCTTTGTTAATGAAATAAGAATTTGGTATGAAATATTTATTGTATTTAAGCAAATTGAAATTATGTACTTGTGATGATTCTGCTTCAAGTTCATATCTCATTTCACACACCACTTTGCATTTCATTTTTCATGAGTGGTTTGTCATCATCAAAAAGGGAGAGGATGTTGGCTTTTTGAGCTTGAATCTCGGTTAATAAGTTTAACTAATTAATATTTTAATGATAATAAACATACTTAGTATTAATTATTTTTAGATTCCGTTTGATAACTATTTGATTTTTAGTTTTTAGTTTTGAAAATTAAGCTTATATACACTACTTTCACTTACAAGTTTCTTTGCTTTGTTATCTAACCTTCTACTAATGTTTTTAGAAGCTAAGTCAAGTTTTAAAAACTAAAAAATATGGTTTTTAAAAATTTATTTTTGTTTTTAGAATTTGACTAAGAATTCTAATGTTTCTTTAAAAAAATGTGAAAGTCATATTAAAGAAATGATGAGAAAACAAGTATAAACAAAACTAAAAACGAAATTGTTATCAAATGAGGCCTTAGTTTTTCTAATCTAACATCTCGCTAAATATTGGGTAGATATATCTTCTTAAATGAGAGCAACAATCAAAATGTATAAACTTCATCATGTCCAAATTATCTTCAAGACTGTTTTGTGACAATAAATGCACACTCTAAAGATGTCCAACTGTTAAAAACTATTTAAATAATTATTAGTTACTCATTTTATATGAATAGCAAATGTTAGTTTTACATGTGTTCAACTGTTAAAAACTATTTAAATAATGAGTTTTTTTTAATCTTTTAAATTATAATATCATAAATGTGAGGTGGAGATTTAAGTGTTATGTGCAAAAGAGATGATATTACTCATAGTTTTATTAATAACAATATTATTAATGTATTAATCATTAAATTGCATTAAATCAAAGTGCTAAAGTTATTATTTTCTTTGATCAGTTGGCCATTAAGCAATATGCAGCTCTCTATTTTGTTTTCTTCCTTTTTCTTTCATGTGTAGATTATATTTAGTAGAAATAGAACAATTGTAATCAATAAGGGAATTAAGATAAGACTGTCATTTAAAATTGGCTGGATATCCTTTTACTAAAATATTCCATACCTCCAAATAATGATTAAGTAGCTCCAATAATTCATTTGGTAAGTCTTTTAAAAAGTAGAGAATAAGAAAATAACCTTTATGTAAATTTGGGTTATAATCTTATCCCTATGTCTCCTCTAGAAAAAGAAGGTGACCACTCTTAAGTCCGATTTGGATGGTTAAAGAAGATCAAGAATCCAAAACATTTCTCTCTACAAGTTTTGCATTTTAATTACCTAATGAATGGATCTAAATATTTTTATTTTTCTCATAGATCTTATAATATATGTATTCTAATTAATTACCCAATCTATGGAATTTCTATGTTCTTGACTTTGATTTTCCTTCATGATTTGATTGTTCATTGAATTAGAAGAATTATTATTCTTGAAAAGATATGTATTACAGCTCAAATAAGTTTCTAACAATTAATCTTAAAAATTTTACTAAGACTAATTGAGTCCAAGCTTGACTTGGGGAAAAATAGAAATGTAGTTGGGATAGAAACTTCTATTCTTGGTCAGCTATGAACCCATCCCACGAAAACTTAAATATGCTATAGTCTTCCATTCAAAAGTCAAGATTTTCCAATAAAATTTTCATACCCAACCCAAGCAATATTTTCCAAAATTGTTAAGAGGAAATGATAAAACTAATAAAAGTAAAGAAAGGGAATGGAATGGAAAGTTCATAGTTTTAAATGATGGGAAACTATATGAATTATCCATACTTCCCATATAAATACTTTTGTGGAAAGTAGTTTTTTCTTAGAACACTTTTTATAAAAACAGTTTAATTAAAATATTTGTGTGTTTGGTTACATTTTCTTACATGATTTTAAGCCCAACTTTATTTGATTGCAGAAGTCTACAAATGCCAAATTACCAAAAATAGTTTTAAAATAATTTTCAATCTATCACCTTCTTTTTTTCTTTTCTTTTCCTTTTTTTTTTTTTTTTTGTTTTTAGAAAGATGATTATTATTGGGTTAAATTACAAATTTAGTCTCTAAACTTTCATATTTGTGCCAAATATGTCTTTAAACTTTAAAAAGTATCAAATAGGTCCTTGAACTTTCAATCTTATATGTCTAATAAGTTCTTGAGCTTTAAGAAATGTCTAATAAGTCCTTAAACTTTTAATTTTCTACCTAGTAGATTCTCGAATTATTTGAATTTTTTTTTTAAATTGCAAACTTAATGGACATAAAATTGAAAGTTTAATATCTTATCAGACAAAAAATTCAATTTTATGTCTAATAGATTTGTTAATTTTAAAAAATGTTGAAATGTCATGAACCTATTAATTAGAAACAAAATTGAAAGTTCAAAGACTTATTTAACATTTTTAAAAATTCAAAAATATATTAGACACAAAATTGAAAGTTCAGAGATCTATTAAATACTTTTTAAAGTTTTTTAAAGTTTAACAATCTATTATACACCGGCACGAAAGTTTAGAAAATAAACTTGTAATTAATTTAACCCACCGAATAAACAATCAAAATCAGCCATCTGGCCACATAACACACGAAAATCCAAGTCCGCCAGAGCTAACAAAGGGGAGGGAGAAGAAATCTTTCAAATAGAGGACGAGTCTGGTACGACTTGGTTGTCTAATTTTGGTTTTATACTTTATATCTTATAAAATTGAAATGAACAGACAGATCTAGATTTTTTTTTTTTTTTTAAAGAACACTCCTTTAATTTAACATGATTTTGTTTTTATTTCAACCACATGTGGAAATTGAGGCTCAAACCTCTAATTTCGTAGTCGATGATATACGCCAAAACTTATTGAGCGATGTTCAAATTGGCCAATTTAACATGGTTATGCTGATGAGATGTTGGAAATTTTTATGAAAATCAAAACATATTGTTAAAGAAATTGACATCTATTTGCTCAAAGATGCTTTTAAAAGAGACTTGGAAACTTTAACGTGCATACACCATAGTGAGATGTATTTTAACCTCTTTTTTTTTGTTTTAAAATTTTAAAATATATTTTTAAATTCTAAAATTTTATTAGATAAGAATTTTACATTTTTTAAAAAAAAATTATTTTTGAAATCTTAACAATTTAAAAATACAAATGTAGAATTTTAAAACTATCTCTTTTTTTTTTTTTTCATTTATTAAAATTTGATTAAGATTTCAATTTATTTTTTACATCTTTGCCAATTCAAAAAATAAACAAATAGGATTTAAAAGGTAGTTTCTTTTTCGTTTTAGGGCCGTTTGGATTACCTTTTAATTTAAGTATTTTTTAAAAATGCATTTCTTTTAAGCATTTTTTTATAAAAACCGTTTAAAATTAAAACACTCATATGTTTTGGTTACATTTTCTCAAAGTGTTTTTATACACATAAGTTTGTTTGGTTTTTCTCTACACTCAAAATACTTATACTAATATCAAATTATTATAAAGGACAACAATTAAACACTATTGAACTAATAAGTTCAAATTTGTATTTAAAACACTATGACCAACCGGCGCAAGGGGTCACCGAAGTGGCAGCGGTTGTTGTCAAAGTGGTTACCGACGGTGTTTGATAGTCGTCAGCAGGGGCAGTGACGGTGGGCGGCGGCAGCCATGGTGGAAGTGAAGGTGAAGTGTGAGGGTATTTTGGTCATTTTTATATATCATGAAAATTTGAGAGAGATTCCAAGTTAAACACCTAAAAACCTTTTTTCTAAAATTTGGTTTCAAATACTTCACTCAAAATTACTTATTTCTCAAACTCAGTTTAAAAGTCATTTTGAGTGGTTGTCAAACACTACCATTTTTATTAAAATGACTTTTTTAGAAAAATTAAATACTTGAAAAGTTAAACTAAGGATCCTAGATTTTGATTAAGACTTTGAGAGAATATTTATAATTTAGTTAATTTATTTTAGTTCTATTAATATAGGCATTTGGCATTTAAAATTATATAGATGATAAATAAGTCTAAAAATAAATCTTAAATAGCTCAAAACTTCATAAAGATAAAAATAAAGATGAATTATATAATTGATTAATCGAATTTAAGTTAGTTACATTAATGGCCTTACGATTGAAGAGCTGGAGTAAATTTGTAAAAAATAAAAAAATATATATTTCACATCCTACTATCTAATAGAAATTTTGCCTATTTTATTCGAATATGGGCTCAAATATGTATAGTAAAGCTAGGCCCAATAAGCCCAAAATCAAATGAATCAAATCAAACCAAACCGATTGGTTAGGTTAAAACTGATTTTTAAAAAATAGGTCATTTGGTTCCATTTGTACATGTAGCAAACTTTTTCTTTTTGGAGATGGTTTCGAATCTCTAGCCTCTTGATCGAAGTATATATTTTAATTAATTGAACTATACTTAAGAGTGTATATGTAGTAAACTTACATCATATAATTCAATTTCTAATTTCATAAAAGACCAAATCATAACGAATTGAATTATGAACATTCCGAATACTAACTCTTGAGATTATTAGGAAATTTTTTAATTTTATCCTAAATTTTTGTGTATCCATCTTTCCTTTAAAGTTTTAATTTCATGCAAATAATTGAACCTTAAACATATTTAAGTATTGCAATATTTACCTTAAACTTGAATGAGTTCTACAATTTTTACCTTTTGGTAGGCTTTTGTTTGAAGAATTATTTTTTGGTTAAATTACAGATTTAGTCCCTGAACTTTGATGTTTGTATCTATTTAGTTCCTGAACTTTCAAAATTACAAATTTAGTCCTTTGACTTTCAAATTTTTTTAAAATTCACGGGTATAATAGACAAAAAATTAAAATTTTAGAGTTCCATTAGACATAAAATTCAAATTCATATCTATTAGATCAATTAATTTTTAAAAATTTTGAATTTGATAAGGACCTATTAGACAAAATTGAAAGTATAGGGAATTATTAGAAACTTTTGAAACTTTAGGAACCAAATAAACACAAACCTCAAAGTTTAGGAAAGTTTAGGAAGTAAAGTTGTAATTGAACCTTTTTTTTTTTTTAAATCTCACAAGCATTAAATAAATTATAAAACAAAGGTTTGAAGCGAAATTGATAGAAATTTAGTATAAAAATGATACTAAAGTTGAATTTAAAAAAAAAAATTGTAAGTTTTGAGTGATTTATTCGATAGTGGATTTTTTGTGCATTAATAAGATTTTAATTTTCTGCAAACTTTTTTGTTAAAATTCTTACTTTTTCTTTTCCTTTTTGTTAAAAAAATAGCGAGTGAATGGTATTAATTTGCAACATTTATCAAAATCTAAGATTTGATCAAATGAAATTGAAAGTCAGGGTAGAAAACTAATACATACATTGAAAACCAAATAACTTTTTGAAAGCTGACTATGTTGAGCATTATAATGGGAAATAATGAGCTTGATCATGAATGATGAGCTGACTATGTTGAAAGCTGAACAAGACATTGAAAACCAAATAAACTTTCTGCACAAGAACCAAATTCAATCGTTATCGAAAAAAAAAAAAATCTAAAGATTCGGCTAACCTTATTATTTTCCCCACATGTCAAATTCGAATATTGAAAGTGAAATTGTAACTGGTGACTATAAAAAAAATCACGTTAATGGTAAAAGACTAAAAAAACTTTCGTAATTGGTCTGATGGTTACTAATTATTAAGGAGGTGGGTCAGCAATATTTCATTCTGATTATACCCCGGTGTATATGTATATTTACATTCAACCCACTCCACCATCTAGATTTGTTAAAAAAAACATCCTCAACAACTTGTATCTGTATTTTACTCATTTTCCCATCAAATTTTAAAATTTTCATATATTTTCACTCTCATCGTGATTTTTGAACGTTCCCAGCCATTACCGAATGTTGCACATCTTTTTGAATTCTAGGTGATTCAAAGACATTTTTGGCACCATCAAAATTATTCGAATAAACACGTTCCATCAGATTTCGATACATTGTATATAATACTACATTATACACAATCAAAATAGGACTCCCTTTATGTGTTATATATATAATATGTATATAACAGTACATACATAGAATCTCAACAGTACACCCTCCATGTGTTACATATATAATATGTATATAACAATAAATGGGGATTACCTCCTCCTCGCTCTTCAAGTGGATGTGAGATGTTTGTTTCTTTTGTTTTCGGCTTGGTGTTACTCCCGCAGCCTGTAACCTTGCACTAGCCCATGTTTTGGACTCTACATTTTCCTTTGTCATTATTAACAAAATGAAGAAGATACTAAATCTCGATTAAACCTAAAAGATGAGTGACATATATGGGACAATGGGTCATTTTCATAACTAATGAAAGTGAACAAAATCCCGAAAACCTCTATTTAAATCATAATCTCTAACTCGTCCATAAACAACACCCCCCCTAAGATGAAGTATCCCCGGCGGAGATATAAACGAAGATTTACATACCTTCATTTTCTGCTTCCAGTGTGGCCAACCAGCAGCTCCTTAGAAGAAATATCTCGGTCGTAGATGTAAACGGAGATGTATACATAGTTGAGGTAAATGAAGAGGGAGTAGTAGATATAGACAGAGATCAAGGGTTTCAAATCACGGAAGGGGGAAGTTTAAGATTGAATAAGACATAAAAGCAGATGGAGATGTAGAAAACGTAGGGACAAACAGCGGTGTATACAGAGTTATGGGAAGGGTTTTGAATCACGAAAGGTTGAAGGAGACATAGAGGTAACTGAAGATGTAGAAGTTCAAGGGTTTTCTTCAAAGGTTTTTACTTGTATATTTGATAATTCTCAGTTATGAGGATTATTTAACCCTAAAACTATGTTGTTCTTGCCATTTTTGCATATTTTATAGAATAACGAGCAAGCTAAAAATAGCATTTATAAGATAAATTCATGCAAGCTTGTCGGAGTATGGACAAAGAAGAAATAAGTTGAAAAAAATAAAGAAAAGTTGGCTAAATTGTTGTTTTTGTGCAGATTTGAAGCAATGAAGAAAATGAAAATGAAATGCAGTTGCATTTTCTTGAGAAGACAAGATGCTGAACAAGAGGAAAAATGCAATTGCATTTTCTGGACCTATCATTCATTACGGAAAATACGGAAATTCACCAAGACCCACGGGATTTGCTCGATTTCTAGGAGAATTTTCAGCCTAATATCATGCCCCAAGTTGACCCAAGATTGAAAGAGCACGAACATGGAAACCCTAGCCCTCAATGCCTATAAAAACGAGGAGATCGAAGCAAAAAGTGGAATGGGTTTTTCTGCTATTTTTCATTTTCGGACAGCAGCTTTGATCTTCGTTTTCTGTCTTCTTTACGGCAGTTTTTCTTGTACTTTTGCTCTTTAAATTCTGAGTTTGATCCCTCCTTAACGAAGGTTCAAGGAAGTAAAGATCCAATTGCCCGTGAAGGAATTTTGGTTCGATCAAAGCAGGAATTTCCATGAGTTTTGTTACTCTATTTTGTTCAATTCCATTATGTTTTAATTCTTCATTTTCTGCTCGAGTTTAGTTATTCGCCTCTGTTTAAGCCCAATTTCTTGTATGTTGTGAAGTTGAATGAATTATTGAGTTTTGGGTTTCAATTTCCTTCATCTCCAAGCTTGTTAATTTCTAAAATTTTCATTTCCACTTAGTTTAATCTTCAATTTTGAATTTCCCATAGCTTCAATTTTAATTTTCTTGGAAGCTTTGTTTTATAATTCCTTTGTGAATGCTTAAAGTTGTAGATTAGTTTAATAAAAAAAAAACATTCTTAAATAATTTAGCTTGGCTGCCTTATAATTCTGTAAATTATTTCCCTTTATTCGATTGATTAAATATGAGTTTTATAGCACCTAAAGTTTGGGTTTTCATTTCTCACATAATGAGCTAATTCCTCCTTAGGGATTCAAGTTAGTGAATGCCCTAGAAGAGAGATGTAAAGCTTAAGCATATTCAATCTAGTTAACACTCGAGACTTTGTTTGTTTTTGCTGAAATAACATGGGTAAACCTAGTCGGCCAACTAGTGATTGCTTGTCAAGCTTGAACTTAATACCGAAAGGGTTAAGAGAAAGCTGATGTCACAAGAGCAATGGAGGAAAAGGCTTAGACATAAGTCTTGAACATCGATCCTAGACATAGGGCGATAATCCAAAACCACTAGAATTGTGTGCAAGATTATCTAAGTTAGATTAGCCATAAAAATATAGGTTTAATCACTTAGCCTCCTAACGATTTTGAAGCAAAATTAAATAGGAGTCGAATTCGGTTTACTTAGTTCTCTTGTGTTAACTATGATTGCAATTGCATTTTCAGTAGCATTTCTTTCCAAAATGGCATAAGCAACTTGGATCTCATTTTTCTTAATTATTGACTTTTCGTTAATTTCTTTAGCAAAAACAACCACTCAAGCATTTTTACACCATTGGTTACCGCAATTGCATTTTGTGAACAAATTTTGTGTAATCTTAGTAGATTTTGTTAAAATCTCGTTCCCTTGGGTACGATACTCTGGAATACTCCAGTTTCTTATTACTTCGAACACGTGCACATGCGTGTAGTGTAACAAAGCGATCAATATTCAACTTTTGTATATTTGTTAGAAGTTGGGAGATTTTCAAATTCCACATATAAGAGTTGTAGGTAATCATTTCACTTGATTTAACATTCTTCCCTCGATACATTAAACATGCAACAGTGGAAGTTAATTGATTTATGAGTTTAAGGTATCGACTATCCAAACTTTTCCTTTAATTCTAATTGTCAAGTCTTTCACGGATTAGTGATTTAAGGTATATATTTATATGTACATAATATGATACTCTTGCCTATATGTAGCTATAAGTGTCAATATAGATATACACATACATTAGATGTTACTACAACAACATTGTTATCAGTTTGTTTTTGTTTATTCCATGATATCGCACATTAGATGTTAATTGTTGTTAATGTTACATATTATTTTTTGACACTAATTTGAATTAATGTTAAATCATTCCAATGTTTGTTATTTTTATTATTGGCAACCATTTCGATCTCTTCCTTAATATTCTCTTTTTTTAGCCTCTTTATAGTTGAGTTAAAAGTGAAAATTATATTTCAAGGGTATTTTCATCATGTCACAATTTGAATATTCTGTTAAAATTTTTGTTTAGCTATTTTCCCAAACTCTAATGAATTTAGTCATTTTTCAAGTTGTACTATTTAATTTTAGCCACTTATCTTGTTGCCCCATATTAAAACTAGTTTCTTTGATAAAGATGTGGCCTATGATAGATCCACGTCTAAATTTAAGTAGGTTTGAGATGACTTTTGAAATGAAAAGTACTTTTTACCTAATTATACTCTCAATGACTTAAAATGCTTGGTAAGTATTTAAAAATGTGTTTGGTGAGAATGAACTCATTTAAGTTTTTTGTAGTATTTTTAAACTTTCTCAAAATCAAAATTGATATCTGACGAAACAAAATTTTACAAAAAATAATAATAATAAATTGGTTAAATGCATATTTCATCATTGTCAAACGTTGTCTCAAACTCACACTTCAAATTTAAGGAAAAAAATCAAATCTGACCATAAATTTATGAGGTTGTATCAATTTGGACCCTAAACTTTCAATTTCATCAAATTAGATCCTAAACTTAAATAAGTGTTGCAATTTTTACTCTCGGTTCAAATTTCGCTAATTCGCCCACTAATTTTAACCAAAAAAAATAATGTAAAAATCTTCATAAACTCATTAAAAAATAAGTTTGACCAATGCACAAATTAACCATTAAATAACTTTTTCAGAATTCATAAATTTTAACCAAAAAAAAAGTTCTAATATCGTTTTTCTCTAAAACTTTATAAATTTAATATCGTACATATATTTTATAATTTATTGAACGCATAACATAAAACTTCTTTTAACGACGTTTGGAGCGAGAACCTATTAGAGGGTTAAATTACAACATTTTTAAAGTTTAAGATTAAGATTGTAATACTATCTAAGTTTGAGGTGCAATTTGATCAAATTGAAAGTTTAGGGTTAAAATTGATACAACTTGACAAGTTTAGGGGTCAAAATTGATTTTTTTTTTCCCAAATTTAATTAGCATGTTTTGGAGGGAGTTCTTAATATTTTTTTTGGGCAAATTGCAAAAACCACTCCAGAAGGTTATTGCAATTTTCACGCTTAAACTTTCCATTAAAAAATTAAACTCTCAAACTTTCTAAAGTGAAAAAATTGCACCCCTCAACTATAAATGGTAAAAATTAAACCCTCAATTACACTTCTAAGCTTTAAAATATTAAAACCTCAGATTTTAATAAGTAAAAAAATGGATATATTTTATACTATTCTCTCTCACATTTCCTCGATTTTCCTCTTCCTTTTTCTTTTTCCTTTCAACATGTCTGCTGAGAAGAAAGTAGATAGAGAGAAGAGTCAAATTAACCTAATTGTTTTACTCATCTAAGTTTGTGGGTTTAATTTTTGTAGTTGAAAAAGTGCAATTTTTAGTTTAAGAGTATAATTGTTTTTACTTATGAAAGTTAGAGACTTTTATTTTTACTATTTAAAATTATTTATAATAAATGTGTTATATTTAATAAAACTATATCAAGAGTCACTCAAGTCTCACTCTTAAAATGTTGAAAAAAATTATTTTCAATATGTCACGAAGTCCATTTTATCTAACTAATTTGATCTCAATTTTCTTTATTTTAATTTTTTCAAAAAAGTTAATTTATTTGTCTATGTTATTAACATTTTTTCCTTTTCAATTCATCTTTTTTTTTTTTAGTTCAACATGTGAGCTTTCAAACTTTTAGGGGCTGTTTGGGGCAAGGAGTTGCAGGGAGTAGGAGTTAATATGTCTGGGGAGTTAGGAAGTATGTGTTTGGGGTGCAGAGTTGTTTAGTCTGGAGTTAGGAAGTCTGTGTTTGGGGCAAGGAGTTGCAGGGAGTAGGAGTTCTGAAATCTGTGTTTGGGGTGCAGATTTGTTAAACTTGGAGTTCTGAAGTCTAAGTTGATTTTATATAGTTTTTTTTCTACAATTTCTCAAAATTTCATTATTAAGAATTTGTTCCAATGAATTCTAAGATTGAGATTTTTTGTTTTTATTAATTTATGTATATTTTACAAATTTCTTTAAAGTAAAAAAAATAATTTTGAATAAAATACCCCACATTCTTTTTTTCAATATATCTCACATTAATTATTCATTTATCTTGGATAGTTTTCAAATAAAGGAGTCTTACAATACTTTTTAAAATATTACATGTGATTTGGAAATATTTCAATCCATTAATTTAAAGGGACTCAAATAAACTTCAAGATTTTTACGTTTTTATTCTTTCAATTCTAGAAATAATATAGATTTGTTTCCGTCAATCCTAAAATTGAGATTTTAAATTATATTATTTTATGAATATTTTACAATTTTATTAGAGACTTGTTTTCGTCAATTTTAAATTTTAAATTTAAGATTTGTTTTTCAAGCTTAATAAAATAATTTTTTTACATAATTTAAGATTTTATTTTTCTAACTAATCAATGTAATGAATTATCTAAAGTTTGATTAATTTGAAAATAATATATTCTTTGAAGTTTTAAAATAACTAAGTTAAAAATAAAATATCAAATATTTATGCTATTTTAAAATAATTAAGTTCAAAATGAATATATATATTTTTTAACATCATTCAAAATGAATATCATACATACTTTTGTTCAAAATACTATATATTTATGTTATTTATTGTAATAATTTTATTTTATTAAGTTTGGAATGAGAAATTGTTTATCTTTTTACTTTGAATATGATTAGTTTGAAAATCAAAATTTTTTAATACGTTAATCTTTTTTAATACTAATTTTCTAAAATGTAATACGGGTTAGTTTAAAATATGTTTTTCTTATCTTCAAATCATAAAATTATATATATTTTTGAGCTATTAATAAAAAAACAAGCTTAAAAAATATGAGATTGTTATTTGTTATAAGTAATTTTAGTTGAAACTTAAAAAAAATTGTAGATGACAAATGGAGGAAGTGAAATAGGAAGATTTTTATCAATTAAAAAAATTGTTATGTAGTACTCTAATTTATATTAAAATTTCAATTTAAATAATAGTATCATGTCTAAAACATTCTTATATAATTTATATTTAAAAATAAAATTATAGAATAAAAAGAAAAATATTTTTGTTAAAAAATTGATTAAAATTATAGAATAAAAAATAATTATTTATATTTAATTAGTAATTAGTAACAATGATGCGAAAATTTATATAAAAAATAAAGAAAAATTTTCAAATTAAGAAATTAAAAAAAATAATGTAAAAAAATAGAGAGAGAAAGAAGAGGGGAGAAAAGAGAGAGGTATGAGTGAGGTGATGTGAAGAAAAAATAAGATAGGAAAGTTGTGGGGCCCACAATAAGGAGTTGGGGAAGGAGTTAATAAGTTTGTGGGACCCACAATAGGGAGTTGGAGAAGGAGTTAATAAATCTGTGGGGTCCACAATAGGAGTAAAATTATCCTTGGGCCAAACAAGGAGTTGGGGGGAGTTATTAACTCCTCCCAACTTTACTCCCCCCCAACTCCTCAATCCAAACACCCCCTTAGTCTTTTAGTTGAGAGCATATATCTTAACCTATTGAACTATGTTCAAGTTGGCCACTATTGTTTCAAGGGAAAAATACACTTCTAGTTTTTGAGGTTTGAGTTTAGTTGCATTTGGGCCTCTAAATTTTTTTAACTCAACAATTTTATCTCTAAAGTTTGCAATTAGTAGTATTTTGATCCCTCCGTTAATTTTTTCATTAATTTGCTAACAGAAGCTGATGATGTAACATTTTTTTTTATTAAAAACATGCTTTTTACGTAACTTTTTCTTTTTTCTCTCTCCTCTTTCTCCCTCTTCCCTCTTCTTTCTTCTCCCTAGTCCCTCCCATCCTTTCCCTCCTCCCATCGGCCGTCGTGCCCACCGCTGCCCGTCTGAAACGAACGAACACTACTATGAAATCTTTCCAAAACCAGCAAGTTTTGCATCTTTCCTAAACTCCACTTGTCTCTTTTTTAATATTCGCATTGTTGGGAGTGTGACCAAAGTCTCACATGAACTAAATAACATAAAGATCATAGGTATATAAGTGATTGATACTATCTCTATTGCTATTAGACCTTTTGGAGAAATCAAAAGCAAAATCACAATGGCTTATACTCAAAGTGGACAATATTATACAATTGTAAAAATATGTAGAGGGTTGTCTCATCATTTAACACTTTCAGTATTAAAATCTCCATTTGCAACAGCAACCACCCCATCAAATCAATATTCATCCCCTCTCTCTCTACACCTCCTTATTCCCTTGTTTTTACCATGTCTTCATCATTCCAAAATCCCCCCCCTTTTCGATTTTCGGTATCGATTTCCAATTCTCTCTGTTTTGCCTTTCAACGTTTATACCAAACCTGGGATTTCTCCAAATTCAACCATCTCCTCCTCTCACATGCTGAGTATCTTTCTCTTCTTTTCTGGATCTGTGTTTTGTTTTGATTTTGGGCCAAAATTTGGCTTCTGGGTATAGATCAATGTTGATTTAGGATTAGAGTTTGTTTGTGTGGTGCGATTTGTCTATTCCAGATTTGAAACCAACTCTGGTTTCAAACTTCTTTTTTTTTTTTTTTTTTTTGAAGGGAGGAGGGAAAAGAATGGGAGGAGGAGAGAGAAAGAAGAGGGAAGAAGAAAAGAAAAAGAACAAGAAAAAAAAAAGTAAAAATATTTTTATTTTAAAAAAATAGTTTTTTAATTAAAAAAAATTTAAAAAACTATTTTTTTTAAATAAAAAGAATGTCACTTCGAACTTTCGTTACCTTAATTAACGGAAAAACTGACGAAAATATCAAAATGCTACTAAATGCAAACATCATGGCAAAATTGTTGAATTTAAAAAACTCAAACAC
Source organism: Trichosanthes truncata (assembly GCA_033996785.1). Lineage (NCBI taxonomy): Eukaryota > Viridiplantae > Streptophyta > Magnoliopsida > Cucurbitales > Cucurbitaceae > Trichosanthes > Trichosanthes truncata. The sequence goes on along the minus strand of JAWPNB010000004.1, from coordinate 34,186,745 downwards.
TCAAATGCAATCAAATGCAAACTTTAGAAACTAAAAATGTATTTTTTTTCTTGTTTCAAACATTAGCACAACAGTTCAATAGACAAGTTTTCTATGTTTATATGGCAATTTAATATCTATTAAGAAAAAGAACATTAAGCACAACCGTATTCATTAACATATATGTGTGTGTGTGGATATATAATCTTAGAGTTAAATTCTAATATAATCATTTTCTTTTGATCTCAAATTAGAATAAAAGTCAAGTAATCAGTGATGAAACAAACTACAAACATTATTAAGTGAATCAAAGTCATGTAATCAGTGACGAAATAAACTACAAACATTATTAAGTCTGAAATATGTAAACAAGAAAAGAAAAAATCATTCAATAGTACATTTTACAAAAGAGTTCATGTAATTAAGGCTATATGATAATCTTAAAAATCAAATCTAACAGATCATAGCCCACGAAATCTCCATACACATTTGGATATGTAGGATCAAATGGTATGAAGTTGACAAATTATTGCAATCTTTTCAATTTGCAATCATTATAGTCAAAATATCTAGATATTTTGCTAGTGTAAAAGCCCATATATATATATATATATATATAAATGGCGTTTGAGGGAAGAAACTTTTGATTTTTTTTTTTGCTCCTAATTAATTTGAAGATGTAACGACCCAACTTTTTCTTATTAGACTTTCTAGGGACGTTACTACATGCATGCTGAAGACATTTAAAATTCTTTAATAACAGACAAAAAGAATTAAACTTTTTGTTAAACAATCAAAACTTTTAGTTCGGGATCCCTTTAAAAATCATTTTAAAACACAATATGAATTAAAACGTTCAATCATTTGAAATAGTTTCATAACACATTGTTTACTAAACGAAGTATGTTTTAACTAACACACTATCTAAATGCGGAAGTCATGATCTTCGAAGTCACTCATGACCCTTTCAGCAAACTGCCTTGTCAATCGCCTAAGATATGTCTGTCTTTGCCTGAAAAGAAAAATATTTTGAAAAATGGTGAGTATTTTACAATACTCAGTAAGTGACCTCACTACCGGGTCAGGATATGCATACACACACATAATGAGTTTTCGAAAACATTTTTTTTTTCTTTCCTTTGGTGGGACCTAAATTCCTTTCATAGCGAAAACGTTCATATTTCAACTTTTCTCTTCGGCTTAATGTGGACAATTAACCCAACCTAACCTTTCCTTTTCATTTAACCATTCCTTTTTCCTTTTCATCTAACCTTTTCAGGTTCCTTTTCATATAGCCTCGTAAGGCTCCTTTTCATATAGATGTACATTATGTTAGTGGGTAATTGCCACAGCCTTCGAAATCATTTTTATTATGAAAACATAATGTATGCATGAGGTCCCAAAACATTTTAACATTTTCATTTCATGATGCAACATAAAACAAAGTTCTCATGTCATTCCTCATATCATAAATCATATAACATGCATCACATTCATAAGAACATATGGCACTCATACGTGTGCAACTCCATTTTCATATAACATAAAGTATTTTAAAATTCATCAGAAACCACAACTAAAACATTTATAAAACTTTTCATTTGAAATAATTAAATTTTTTTTTTTCAATTCAGTTCCTGACTTGCATTTAAGCATACCGGCATAAAGTCTCTTACCTTGGCTAAGCTCAAGAATCCAATCACCCAATTGCTCACCAATATTCCTTCGCCTTGAACCTCAACCAAATAATTTGGAGCCTAAATCAAACCATCCCTAAGGTTAGAAACAATTCCTAAAATCCATAATTAAATTCCAAAGTTCCTTCCACCAACTAAAGTTCCAAAATTTAGAATAAATTCCTTAACATTTAACTTAATCTCAAATTGGTGGTTAAACTCAATTCAAAACACAAGGTTCTTGATTTAATTGAACTCTCAAATTTAATCTACCAAAAATCCAAAACTCCAAGGATTTGCTTGATTTTAGGATAGAAAATTTACCTCCGTTCTTTCTCCAAACCGACCCAAGCTTTACTAAATAAATGGTGGTTTGATTCGATCTTGTCACACCAACCTCCACCTACAATGGGTATTCCAAAATAGAGCCCAAAAATCAATGGGTAAATCTCCAAACTTCCATATCAATGCCCAAAACTACATCTATTATTTGAAAACCGTAAGATTATAGCGAAAATAAGTTTACCCACGTGCAAAAGGAGTCGAAACAGCACTGTGCAGTACCAAAAACCCGCAAGAAAAATCAAACTGCAGCAGATCGGCGTCGTGAATAGTACCTGCGGTATGAACAGTACCCCCCGCGGTATGAACAGTACTCGCGGTATGAACAGTACCGCGCGTGAACAGTACCCAATGTGAAGAACAAATCCGGCGATGGATGTTTGTTGAAGGAGAAGAAACTTTCGAATGGATGGGTCTTTTGGTGGTGAAAGAGAGAGAGGGATTGATGGTGGAGACTGTTTTTTTTCATGGAGGAAGAGGAGAAGGTTGGAGAAGATGATGGCTTGGCTTGACCTAGGGCTAGTATACAATTAATAGAGAGGGATATTTGGGCTTGACTTCTCCATGGGCTTGGGCTTGGCTTAAATGTCCCTTGATTTACAAGAATGCCCCCAAATTAAATAAATCCCATTTTTCCCTCGATTCTTCTCAAATTACCCTCAAATTTTCCAATTTAAATTTTGCTAAACCTAAAAATTAAATTCAATACAACCTTAAGCATGAAATTAACCTTACTATAAATTTTAAATTCCACAATTAAAGCCTTAAGTAATACCTAAAAGTGCCGGTCGTTACATTCTTCCCTCCTTAAAAACTTTCGTCCTCGAAAGTTTCTAGCCTTGGAAAAGCTCGGGGTAGCTAGCCCGCATCTCATCCTCTCGCTCCCAAGTAGCTTCTTCGGACCGGTAGTTTTTTTTTTTTTTTTTCCATAACACCTTGACAAGGTTGATCTCTCGGTTACGAAGTATCTTCTGATCTCTCGCAAGAATTTGTACTGGCCTTTCTTCATAGCTCAAATTCTCGTTCAGCTGCAATGGTTCAAAGTCAATATGCTCCAGAACTTCAAACGACCCTATAAAATGTGGACTCAACTTTCCTTTTTGACTGAACCACAGAACTCCTTTCATTGGAGCCACCTTCAAGAACACATGATCACCCACATCAAATTCCAAGTCCATTCGCCTCGAATCAGCATAGCTCTTCTGTCTACTCTGTGGGGTTTGCATCATTGCTCTAATTTTTTTAATTGCATCATTAGTGGCTTGGACCAACTCGAGTCCCAGCAACTGACGTTTACCAATTTCGTCCCAGTAAATAGGAGACCTGCATCTTCTACCGTACAAAGCTTCAAACGGTGTCATGCCCATGGTTGTTTGGTAACTATTATTATAGGCAAACTCTATCAAATGCAAGTGGGTATCCCAACTACCTGCAAAGTCCAATGCACATGCCTGTAGCATATCCTCTAATATCTGGTTTAATCGTTCTTTCTGCCCATTTGTCTGGGGATGGAAAGACGTGCTGAAATCTAACTGAGTACCCAGGGCCTTTTTGCAAACTTCTCCAGACGTTAGATGTAAACCGATAATCTCTGTCTGAAACAATCCTTGCGGGAACTCTGTGCAATCTGACTATCTCCTCCATGTACAATTGTGCCCACTTCTCTGCAGAGTAAGTAGGCTTCCCTGGAAGAAAGTGTACTAACTTAGTAAGTCTATCCTCAATAACCCAAATCATGGTGTAGCCTCTAACTGTTCAGGGTAGCCCTACCACGAAGTCCATAGAGATTTCATCCCACTTCCACTGTGGCACACTCAATGGTTGTAACAAGCCTGTTGACTTCGACCTTGGGCTTTTATTTGCGGATAAACCAAGCGTTTACCGACAACGTCTGCCAACCAATGATACTTCTTGAGATTCTTATACACTTTTGTACTCCTAGAATGTAAGAAAGTTTTGTGTGCCTCCTCTAACAACTCTCTTCCGATATGTTAATCCTTTGGGAGTTATAATAATCTCCTTTGGTACAACAAAGCTGAGTTACTAGGGAGGGTAAAATCTTCTTTATGTCCCTTAGATGGGCATTAACAAACCGCTGTCAGTTTCATGATGGGAGTAACGAAGCTGGGGTTCCTTTAGTTGACATGAAGCATAAGTAATAACCTTCTCATGTTGCATTAGTACACAATCCAATCTTTTCCTTAAAGCATCACTGTAGACCACTAAACTTTTCGTCCCATCAAGAACAGTTAACACTGGGCTAAAGTCAATTGTTCTTTCAACTGTCTGGAAGCACATACAATTACCTTCATATGTTGCATCAACACTCAACCTAGGCCTTTCTTAAATGCATCACTATACACCACGTAATTTCCTGACCCATCAAGTAAGGTCAAGATAAGGGATGAAACAAACCTCCGCTTGATCTCCTGCAAGCTCGTCTCGCAAGCACCATTCCACATAAGAGTGATTCCCTTTCGAGTCAACTGAGTTAAAGGTGCTGGCTAGCTAGGAATATTCCAAACAGACCTCCTGAAGTAGCTTGCAGAACTAAGGAACTACGACTTTCTGCCATTTACTAGGTTTAGGCTAATGACGAACTGATTCCATTTTAAAAGGGTCCACTATGATACCTTCCTTAGTGGTTACGTGCCCAAGGTACTCCTCATTTTTTTTTTCCTTTAGTCATTCAATAAACTCATAGGTCTTTATAACTACTGACACTCGATGCGTGACTGTCTAATTCGCCAACCTCTCTTCTTAACGAACAAAATTAATGCGCCCCATGGTAAAACGCTAGGGCATATGAAGTTTTGGTCTAGTAATTCATGTATCTGTGACTTGGCTACAACAGCTCTGTTAGGGTCATTTTACCCAAAGCCAAAAATGAGCATTGTTCTTGACTTGAGCTCTATGCTCAAGTCTATGTATTGTGCTAGTGACAAACCAGAAATGTCCAGCTCGCTTGTTTCAACACTAACTTAACCTTTTTTTTTTTTTTATTCACTTTAAGTTGGCCTAATTCCTCATTTCAATAAGATTATTGCTGGCTTTATTATTTTCTTGTACTACTTTTATTTTTCCAAAGACAATTTCTCTCAAACTTGCTAATGTGACCAGCAATCTATCTATTTACTACTAACGCTTCAAAGTTTCACTTCAATAGTTCTTTGACAACTATTAAAATCAAACAACTTCAATTTAAAGGTTGTTCTCTTCAATTCCTATACAAAACTCATCAAAGAACTATTCCAATATTCAAAATATCCTTGTTTAATCCTTTGTTTGGAAAAGAAATCTCATACTAAAGTTGAATTTCGTAGTCAAAGTATCCTACAATTTATTCCACCAATACCCACCAAAGTTCTAAGCTTCCAAATAGTACCAAGATTTCTTTAGCCAATCTAAAGACTCTCAAACATAAGTCACAATGTAAAAGTCAAGCCATGTTTGTATACTTGGTTTCTACCTTTGATTTCCTTTGACCGTCAACAAACAAAACCTTTACTCCTCATTTTTCCTAACTCATACTTGTCTTTAATAAGGTCATTATGGGTATGATGCCCTTTTTAATTCTCCAAGGAAGGTTTATCTTCAGTAACCAAAAACATATCTCCATTTATAATCTTCTCAGAGGTCTAGTCCAAAATTGAACCTCTGGTGGGATTTTTTTTTTTTTTAATAATTGACCTTACTTTTAAACCAAATCTTCTCTTGATCTCATCATGAACTAGATTCCCTTTTTATGGTTATGGTTTAAAATCCAAATAGTTTGGGGTACCTTGAAAATGACCTTTCAATTCCAACTAACAATTTGCTCTTCCTTTAAGTCTCAAGTTCCTTTTTGAACCACATAACCTTTTTTTCATTAACCACACTAATCAAGTTAAGTGATACAAAGGAAATTTCTCATATCATCCCATACACTTTACTTTTTCACCCTTTTTATTCCTTTGGGCATGACACATGAAAAATCCACAAATACCTTAGTACACCAAAGCCTTAAACTTCCAAAGTGTAATCCTATCCATAACTTATCATTCCTTAAAAAAACAATCTTACTGAAGAGACATCATCAACTAATGTCTTTTGCAAAGCTCTAGTCTCTTTAGATCTCATCTCCTTTCTCTTGTCTACACTTGACTACTTCAATCTCTCAATTGAGCAAGTGTTTTATGCCAAGAAAACTTCTTTTTAAACACAAGCCTTCCCATTACTCAAAATAGAATATAACATCAACAAGCATCTCAAACAAGCATTTCGTACATCATATTAATCATATCTTATTCAAAACCCCTTTTTTTTTTCTCAGAACAAAACATTTTTCTAATTTTTTTTTTTTGCAAACATTTTATACAATAACATACCTGGCGGTGACAAGGCGTTTGCTCTTTGGTCATGGGGACACTTAATACTTACGATGTAAGTAAGTCTACAGAACCCATAACTCTGGGCTCTGATACCAACTGTAACGACCCAACTTTTTCTTATTAGACTTTCTAGGGACGTTACTACATGCATGCTGAAGAAATTTAAAATTCTTTAATAACAGACAAAAAGAATTAAACTTTTTGTTAAACAATCAAAACTTTTAGTTCGGGATCCCTTTAAAAATCATTTTAAAACACAATATGAATTAAAACGTTCAATCATTTGAAATAGTTTCATAACACATTGTTTACTAAACGAAGTATGTTTTAACTAACACACTATCTAAATGCGGAAGTCATGATCTTCGAAGTCACTCATGACCCTTTCAGCAAACTGCCTTGTCAATCGCCTAAGATATGTTTGTCTTTGCCTGAAAAGAAAAATATTTTGAAAAATGGTGAGTATTTTACAATACTCAGTAAGTGACCTCACTACCGGGTCAGGATATGCATACACACACATAATGAGTTTTCGAAAACATTTTTTTTTTCTTTCCTTTGGTGGGACCTAAATTCCTTTCATAGCGAAAACGTTCCTCTTTCAACTTTTCTCTTCGGCTTAATGTGGACAATTAACCCAACCTAACCTTTCCTTTTCATTTAACCATTCCTTTTTCCTTTTCATCTAACCTTTTCAGGTTCCTTTTCATATAGCCTCGTAAGGCTCCTTTTCATATAGATGTACATTATGTTAGTGGGTAATTGCCACAGCCTTCGAAATCATTTTTATTATGAAAACATAATGTATGCATGAGGTCCTAAAACATTTTAAAATTTTCATTTCATGATGCAACATAAAACAAAGTTCTCATGTCATTCCTCATATCATAAATCATATAACATGCATCACATTCATAAGAACATATGGCACTCATACATGTGCAACTCCATTTTCATATAACATAAAGTATTTTAAAATTCATCAGAAAACCACAACTAAAACATTTATAAAACTTTTCATTTGAAATAATTAAATTTTTTTTTTTCAATTCAGTTCCTGACTTGCATTTAAGCATACCGGCATAAAGTCTCTTACCTTGGCTAAGCTCAAGAATCCAATCACCCAATTGCTCACCAATATTCCTTCGCCTTGAACCTCAACCAAATAATTTGGAGCCTAAATCAAACCATCCCTAAGGTTAGAAACAATTCCTAAAATCCATAATTAAATTCCAAAGTTCCTTCCACCAACTAAAGTTCCAAAATTTAGAATAAATTCCTTAACATTTAACTTAATCTCAAATTGGTGGTTAAACTCAATTCAAAACACAAGGTTCTTGATTTAATTGAACTCTCAAATTTAATCTACCAAAAATCCAAAACTCCAAGGATTTGCTTGATTTTAGGATGGAAAATTTACCTCCGTTCTTTCTCCAAACCGACCCAAGCTTTACTAAATAAATGGTGGTTTGATTCGATCTTGTCACACCAACCTCCACCTACAATGGGTATTCCAAAATAGAGCCCAAAAATCAATGGGTAAATCTCCAAACTTCCATATCAATGCCCAAAACTACATCTATTATTTGAAAACCGTAAGATTATAGCGAAAATAAGTTTACCCACGTGCAAAAGGAGTCGAAACAGCACTGTGCAGTACCAAAAACCCGCCAAAAAAATCAAACTGCAGCAGATCGGCGTCGTGAACAGTACCTGCGGTATGAACAGTACCCGCGGTATGAACAGTACCCCCGCGGTATGAACAGTACTCGCGGTATGAACAGTACCCCAATGTGAAGAACAAATCCGGCGATGGATGTTTGTTGAAGGAGAAGAAACTTTCGAATGGATGGGTCTTTTGGTGGTGAAAGAGAGAGAGGGATTGATGGTGGAGACTGTTTTTTTTCATGGAGGAAGAGGAGAAGGTTGGAGAAGATGATGGCTTGGCTTGACCTAGGGCTAGTATACAATTAATAGAGAGGGATATTTGGGCTTGACTTCTCCTTGGGCTTGGGCTTGGCTTAAATGTCCCTTGATTTACAAGAATGCCCCCAAATTAAATAAATCCCATTTTTCCCTCGATTCTTCTCAAATTACCCTCAAATTTTCCAATTTAAATTTTGCTAAACCTCAAAATTAAATTCAATACAACCTTAAGCATGAAATTAACCTTACTATAAATTTTAAATTCCACAATTAAAGCCTTAAGTAATACCTAAAAGTGCCGGTCGTTACAGAAGACTTCCCACTATGACATTCTTAATTGAAATATTTTTCTTTTTGTCCTCAATTTAAATAAAGATTCTAAAATCTCTATGCATGTGATCTCTAATTTGAATAAAGATTTTTAAATTTCTACGATCTCCAATCTTACAACTAATTAATGCATATTTGAATTATCTGAATAATAAAAGGATAAAAATTAAACATATTTTAATTTTGAATAATAAACTGATAAATTAAACATATTTGAATAATAAAATGATACAATAATACTTATATCCAATCTTCCAACTAACTAATGCATATTTAAATAATTTGAATAATAAAATGATACAACAATACTTATTTATTTATTAATATTAAAAAATATTTATTGCATGTTTAAAAAGTAAACTAATATTTAAAGTTTTTTTAATGCATATTTAAAAAGTTAAGAACAAAAACTCTGAAAAAATTGAACAATTGTTTTTCGAGAATATAAAATTAAAATAATACTTAAATACTTTTTTTTTAAATAAAGATAAGATTTTTTTTTTGAATTAGTATATTTACAAAATATTAGATTATGATCTATTGTGATTAATATACATAAATTAAATGTCATACATCATCAGTTTATATATAGCGCATCTCACAATTGAATTCTTCCATGTGATTCTAACAACCATGTAGGGGAGAAATTTTGATTTCTCCCTTTTTATTTGATGGCTATGGCTATATAAGAGTAATTTTTTTTTTCAATAAACCAAATTATTTATATCCCATTTTCCAATTGTCAAGGTTCAAACAATTTATTATTGAAGAGACTTCGTTATGGTGATGTTAGAGGTTGACAAGTCATGAATGAGCTCCCTCTCCAATTGTTTTTGCAAATGGCAGATAAAGAAAGGGAGTTGTTTAATGTAATTTACTGCTTTTTATGTGTTTTTGTAGTTTTTTTTATGCAAATGATAGAGAAAGAGAGTGATTTAATAAAATTTACGGCTTTTGTATAGTTTTATTTCTTTTTTTGGCAAATGGTAAGGGAAGTAATTTAATGTAATTTACTGCTTTTGTAGTTTTGTTTTCTTTTCAAATTTGTAAATGTAAATAAATACCAATTCATCTACTGATCCTTGGCATATTAAGGAGCAACTTTGCTTCGTTGAGAAAGCAGAAAAATGGCCGACAATGTGATGTAATTGTATTATTTTCTTCTTTATTTATTTATTTATTTTTGTTTTCTTTTCTTTTTTTGTTTTTGATAAATTGGAGTTTACTAAGCTAGGATTTAGGAAGGTTTGATTTTTGTATTTTTTTCCTATTTATGTAATTTATTATATTTAAATATAATTACTAATAGTTATTAAAAATAAAATGTCATTGTAATTTTCAATATCATGGTAACAATTAATATTCAATTTTTAAAAGTTATTTTATTTGATGGAAGATTGAATCCTCTATCTTACAATATTATGATAAAAAAACAAACTCAATTCTTCTTAATTTATTATTATCAAAGTTTGAAATAAAAAATAATATTTTTGTTTAAATTAATTTATTAATAGATCTTATCGATTCATTGAACTTTTGTTAACAAAAATAAATTGACGAATAGATCTCCTTGAAACTTCCTTTATAGATTTGAAGAGTTCTAAAATTGAGAACCACGTATCTAAATAATGATTCCATTGAATTTGGAAAATTAGTGTAAACAAGATTTTTTTCAATTATTAGATAATTAATACGGCGTTTTTTTAAATAATATTTTGGTTTAAATTAAAATTTGAAATTAAGTGAGTAATCAAATGATGCAAATCAAAATTTAAAAAAAAAAAATATTTTTGTTTAAATTAAAGTTTGAAATTAAACTTTTGTAAATAAAAATAAATTTATTAATAGATCTTCTCGATTTAATGAACTTTTGTAAACAAAAATAAATTAACAAATAGATTTTCTTGAAACTTCTTTCCTAGATATAAAGAGTTCTAAAATTAAGAACTACTGTATTCCCTTGAATTCGTAAAGTTCATTGTAAAAAAAAAAAAATTTAATTACTAGATAATGCGAAATTTAAAAAAATAGGAAAAAAAATAATATTTTGATTTAAATTAAAGCGTTTGAAAATAAGTAGGTAATCAAATAATGCTAATTAAAATAAAAAATAATATTAAAGTGTAATTCTTCATTTTCCATATAGATAAGTGTTAGTTTTTTTTTGTTGTGGAGCCAAAATAACTTCTACAGAATTTGATGGAATTGGGATAGGAAAATGGGCTTAGGCCCACTCATGCTTAGGTTTCACACACATATATATATATATAGATTTTGACTTGGTCAAAATTCGGGGAGTGTGAAAAAACCTTTGCGGCAGAAGAAATTTCATAGGTGATTGTATGCGGTTGTAGCCCTTTCCTTCTGTTGTTGATAATCACAGTGTGTGATTATTGTGAGTGGCAGTGAGCTCTTGAGAGAAGAAAAATAGAGTTTTTCTCTTGTGGTTTAAGGATATTTTCTTTGTTGTTTATCTCAAGTTATCGGACTGTGATACTTGGAAGTCAATAGCCATTATTAGGCTATTGAGGGTTAGTTTGTAGAACGTGTTTGAGGCTTCTTGTAATCTCCCATTTAGTAGAACCTGCAGTTGCAGAATTGGACGTATTCCTGAGTTTGGGGCGAATCAGTATAAACTTCGGTCCCCTATCTCTCTTTAATTATTATTTGTGACTTTTATTTGTTGGCTTATCCTGTGGAAGGGAAAAATTAATATTGTAATAGTAATTTTATTATTATTATATTATTATTTTTTCCATATAGATAAGATCCTACATTCAACTTTTATCGTACATTACATTTTCAACGTCATGAAACATGTGCAACGCACGTAATATCTAACTAATATATATAATAATCAAAATGTTTAAATATGATGAAGACACTAATAAAATTCAAAAAATAAACGAGTCAAATAAAACGAAGAGATCAATACTAAAAAAATACATGCGATCAAACTCAGTCAACTTCCTAGGTCGCAAAGTCAATATTAACAAGGCTTAGGTATCAGGATGAACCAAAAACTGACAATCACCGACAAGATTCCTTCAAAGTTCTAACCAAAATGCTAACATAGTCAAAGTCAACAGAATTTGATCACAAACCAAGAATTTGGTCAATGTGTCTAATATGGGTTTGTTTTCATATTTTGAATTTGGTATCTTTTAATAATTATAGTTTCAGCCCGTTTACTAATTAAGAAGCAAAATTAAAATCAATCTCAATGAAATCAATCCAAACTTAATGTTATTTATTTGATGTTATTTACTAGCTATGTGGAATCGAAATTAGTAACACATTGATGTTATTTACTCTAAAGTGTCAGGAATTGAAATAGAAATCATACATAATATAATTACTAGAATACCCCTATTATTTTTTTAACTAACTAAAAATATTTATTAAATAATATGTTAAAATAATTTTTAATTAACTCGATAATATATTTTAATTTTTTTTATTACTATTTTATAGTAATATTTTTTATTTTAAAGATTTATTTAATATTAACAAATAATAGTTAATTAAAATAAATTACATCAACCAACCAATATTAATATAATGATATTTAATAACAATAAATTCTATTTGAATAATTTATTTCATATCAATAAATAATAATTGACTAAAATAAAACATTGAAAATATTTTAAAAAATGTGTATTATATACTACCTAACAAGATTATTTTATTTTAACAAATTAAATAATAAATAATTACTAATTAAAATTAAATAAAATATTTCAATTTTATAAAAAAAAAATACATGAAATAAAAAAATAAATTAATATGATTTTTAATTAGAAAAAAAAATATTGTAAATAAGAAAGATAGCAAAAGTTGTAAAATAATTAATAAAAATGTTAAGGTTTCATTAATAGGTAAAAGTGAAATGGTAAAAGTTGTAAAGTAACTAATAAAAAGATTGTGGGACCCACAAAATCAAAAATAAGAATGAGGTTGATAAACCTCCGTCTGACAACTATTTGGTTTTTGGTTTCTGATTTTTGAAAATTAAGTTTATAATTAGAAGCCAAGTTTTGTTATCCACATTTTACTAATGTTTTCAAAATCCAAGCCAAGTTTTGAAAACTAAAAAAAGTAGTTTTAAAAAGTTTATTTTTGTTTTTGGACTTTGGCTAAGAATTCAAATGTTTCCTTAAAATAATATAAACTATTATAAAAAAAATTGTGAGAACACAAACACATGTTTCAAAAATAAAAAAACTAAAAATCAAATGATTATCAAACAGCCACTAAGGGTTTAGGAGAGGAGTGAGATTACTTTCTTTATGAGGGTAGGGAGATTCCCAAATTGGTTGAGTCTCACAATAATTGATTTCATTCGTGCAGTTTAGTAAACATCATCAATTTGAAATGAAAATTTTCATTCTCATTCCTTGATTCTCATTTACCTTGAAGTAAACGGGGCCTCACTTTAAATTTGCCAAACTTTTTTCTGTGTACTTAAAGTTTCCTACATCATTTCTATGTCCACAAAAGAACCAAGATTGAAGAAGGTAACAACACTCAAATTTCATATAACTCTATCACATATATTTCTTTTTTTTTTTTAAGAGTTGAACCGTATGTAAGGTGGGAGATTCAAACTTCTAGCCTCTTGATCGAGGATATATACCTTAACTATTGCATTGTGTTCTAGTTGGCAACTCCTTTCAGATATATACCTTAACTATTGAATTGTGTTCTAGTTGGCAACTCCTATCACATATTGACTAAGGCCAAAAATGGTTTGTGACTTCATAAACCAAGAGAGACTCAAAAAGAAAGAAATCAAAATAATCCCATCATGGTTATATGACACAACTCAACAATGAAATATTTGAGTTGGATAGGTTCTTGTTATTCTGATTATTTATTTAAAATTTTGCTAAATGATAGCAAAAAAAATGCTAGTATATTCAACCTAACTCAATTAGTTAAGACATTGTAAATTGGTCATAAAGGGTTAATGTTCGAATCTCCACCTTCACAATTGTTGAACTAAAAAAAAGTATTTATTTGTTGATTTTCAAATATTGAAGTAAACTAGTAATTCAATGTGAATTTATTACGGGGAATTTCATCTAAAGACGTGAAAAATCATTTTGTAAAAGTTATTGGGGAGTAAAACATTTAAAATGTTTAAAATGAATTATGGAATGAAATAGAATTTAAAAATCTTAGTCTCTTAAGCACTAATTTATGCATTTTGAAACATCGAATTATACTAGTAGCATAATGTCAATTTTTATATCATGGTAAATTGTAAGCTAATGACTTGTGAAATCATTTTTTAAACGTCGTTTAACTTTTAGGTGAAAATTTTAAAAAGTGTTGTGGAATGAAATTGAATTAAAATAAATAGACGCATGTTAGGACTTGACTTGCTAGGGTGCCCTGTGTCATCACTGTTTAGTTGTACTTAGTCATTGTTTACGTTTGTCCTTAAGTTTCCTTGCATTTATGAGGTAAGTGCTTAACACCTAACCTCTCCTTAATTCACTATTGTAGACAAAGTGTAATGTTTCTTTCTCTTTCCCTTCTTTGTTTTCTCACCTATTTAAAAGGTGCTTAGTTGCTAAGTTGAATATAGAAAAAAACATTACAGTGAGCCTAGAGCCAAAACTCAATTTGGTATCAGAGTAAATGGTAGACGCCTCTTCTTCTACTCCTACCAGTGACCTAGCCAAAACCCCACAACCATCGACCACCAGCGAGAACAAATCCGAAACACCCAAAACCATGCTTTCTGAAAAAGGCAACGGTGCAGTTTGCTACGGTTCTACTCCAGTCGAAAGCCCATCCTTTTTGAATCTGATAAACCATGTCATTTCCATCAAACTTGGTCGAAACAACTTCCTCTTGTGGCAGAACATTGTTCTTCCTATCCTCAAAAGTTACAAACTTGAAAGTCATCTAACCGGAAAAACTTCAGCACCTGAGATGTCTATTATTTTGCCTCCTTCAGAGGAAGAACGTAAAGGTTTGATCACTCCTAACCCTGAATATGACATATGGGACGTGGCCGATCAACTGATGGTAGGATGGTTGTAAAACTCAATGACACCGGAAGTTAATGCTCAAGTGATGGGTCACGATGAAGCCAAGGGTCTGTGGGACTCCATTCAAGAATACTTCGGTCTCCAAGCAAGATCCCAAGAGGACTATAATTAGCTGATGATTCAACAAACTCGAAAAGGAACCATGAAAATGTATGAATACTTGAAGATCATGAAGAGATATTTTGATAACCTCCAAGTTTCTAGGTTTCCTATGGACATGAGGAGTTTCATTGCTCATGTTACAGCCGGACTTGATGAAGATTACACACCAATAGTGGTGGTGATAAGGAATAGTGAAATGCCATGGCCCAAGGTGCAACTTGAACTTCTGGCTTATGAGCAAAGACAAGACCAGCTGCAAACTTTGAAAGGAAATCTTACTTGCAATCAAGCTTCTGTGAATTTCGATAATACTGAAAGGAACAAAGGAACCAGTAACAACACCAACAAATACCACTCAAACTCTTATCAAGGTAACTACTCTTGGTCTAATAGAGGAGGAAGATTTAGAGGAAGGGGACGTTACTCTCCCTATCCTCCTACTAACAAACCAACTTGCCAAATTTGTGGTAAGATTGGTAATGTTGCAACAATGTGCTACCACATATATGAAAAGCCAGAAAACTTTCTCACCCACTCCTCCACTCAAGCTGCAACCTCTCCCTCAGCTTTAATGGCTTTTCCTGAGACACTCCAAGATCCATCCTGGTACTTGGACAGTGGAGCAAGCAATCATGTGACATCTGACTTGGGAAAGCTCTCTCTCAAAGGTAACCACACTAAGCTTACCAGTATTGTAGTTGGTGACGGAACCAAAATAGCCATACTTGGTATAGGAACTACTGTTGTGAATGAGTTTTTATCTCTTAAAGATGTCCTATTTGTTCCTCGGATGAAAAAGAATCTGATTAGTATATCTAAATTGACTCATGACAGTGGAGTGGTGGTAGAATTTAATAATCTCTTTTGTTTTGTAAAGGAAAAGAGGTCCAAGGCAGTTTGGTTGGTAGGGAAGCTTGAGCATGGGTTGTACAAGGTGATAGAAGCAAGGAAAGCCTCCAGCAACTTTTTTGGAAATGAAGAAACAAGGATGAAGTCTTGATGAAAGTAGTCACAACCACCAAGATACGAGACCCACAAGACCAAGGGAATTTGATTACACTTGTAAATTATATTTTGATGGCTTGTACTTTAGATGTTTGGCACCAAAGATTGAATCATCCATCTTCTAAAGTGTTGAATCAAATCCTACAACATTGTAAAGTTTCTTCAAAAAGTAATGGAAATCTCTCCTTTTGTGAGGCTTGCAAATTTGGAAAATCTCATAAATTACCCTTCCCTTCATCTGAATCTCGAGCTAAAAAGATACAAGATTTTGTGCATACAGACTTGTGGGGGTCGGCTCCAATTAAGTCGACAAATGGCTTTAGCTACTATATAGCCTTCTTAGATGATTATTCTAGATATACTTGGATATATCTTTTACAGACCAAGGAAGATGCATTTGTGGTGTTTAAACACTTCAAGAGTCAAGTAGAAAAGCAATATGGACGGGACATTAAAACAGTAAGATGTGATGGTGGAGGAGAGTATAAACCCTTTCTAACCTATGACAAAGAACAGGGAATAGTAATTCAATTGTCTTGCCCTTATACTTCAGCTCAAAATGGGCGAATTGAAAGAAAACATCGACAAATAGTAGAGACCGGTCTTGCCTTGCTTGCTCAAGCTAAAATGTCATTACATTATTAGTGGGAAGCTTTCCATACTGCAGTATATCTTATTAATATAATGCCTACTCCAACTATTGAGGGAAACACACATAATTCTCTACTAAAAGGGCAACAACAAGATTATAAAGCATTGAGGTCGTTTGGTTCAACTTGCTACCCACGTTTGAGGCCATTTCAGCAACACAAATTCGATTTTCACAGTGAAAAGTGTATTTTTCTAGGGTATAGTGACCATCACAAAGGGTATAAATGTTTGAGTTCTTCACAGAAAATCTACATCTCCTGGCATGTATGCTTCAATGAATCTAAATATCCATACATGGACCTATTTCCCAACACCAACAGTCCTACTTCAGCTTCCGACAACACTGTTCTTCCATGGCTACCCTTTGCCTCCACTTTTTCCCACCCACACCAACCTAGCCCTACTACTTCCCAATCTCCATCCAACCTTTTCCCAGTCCCAACTACCTCAAACCCAGTCTCACATCCATCATCACCATCACATGTCTCTTCTAGCTCACATCCTCACCCAGCACCTTCCTTGTCCTCTCCCTATACCGTATTCTTCACCTCTACCATCTCCCTCTCTTCCTCCTTTTCCTCCCCCATAAAACTAGCATTTCATGATTACAAGAGCAAAAGCTGGAATCTCCAAGCCCAAACAGCCTTTCACTGGTCTTGTCCAACATTCTCCTCCCACTGATTGAACTCAAATTGAGCCTCACTTATTCACAAATGTTGTCACTATACCTGCCTGAAAATCTGCCATGACTGAGGAGATTCAAGCTATTCATCGCAATCACACTTGGGACCTAGTTCCTCCCTCTTCCAGCCAACATCTTGTAGGTACTAAATGGATTTACAAGATAAAACGTGATGCTGAAGGTAATGTCCAGTGCTATAAGGCACGCTTAGTGGCCAAAGGGTATCTTCAACAACCAGGCGTTGATTATGGTGAGTCCTTCAATCCGGTTATCAAACCTTCATCTATTCGAATTGTTCTCACTTTGGCAGTCACTTGGAAATGGCCAACCAAGCAACTTGCTGTCAGCAATGCATTCCTACATGGCACTCTTCAGGAAACTGTTTTCATTCATCAACCTAAAGGTTATGTGGATCCTCATCACCCTCATCATGTCTGCAAACTCAGAAAAGCACTTTATGGCCTCAAGCAGGCTTTCCAGGCTTGGTTTGATATGCTTCGCTCCTCACTTACTTCATGGAACTTCACTCAATCTCAAGCGGACAGCTCCCTGTTCATTCATCACTCGACTCAGGGTTCTCTTACTTGTTTATGTTGATGATCTTATTGATAATTCTCAGTTATGAGGATTATTTAACTCTAAAACTAAGTTGTTCTTGTCAGTTTGAGTATTTTGTTGAATAACGGACAAGCTAAAATTATCATTTACAAAATAAGTTCATTGATAGGGCCAACATAGTCCTATATTTTTATGCCTAAATCATGTTAGTTTAGAGGTTTTAATGTAATTAATTGACCATTTTGTATGGATTTGAGCATAAGACACATTCTGGGAGATTCTACATTGAATCACGGTTCCAATGCATCAAACTGGAGGTCATTCAGACACCCGAGTGAAGAGTTAGAGCAAAAAATGCCCAATGTTGCGCGCTGGGTAGCGTCTAGACGCTGTCTAGAGCGTCTAGACGCTCCGTCGATTCCTATAAATAGATTTTTTCGTCCTTTAGGTCATTTATCTCCAATTTTCAGCCGTCTGAGACCATTTTAAGTTTTTTCTTCTCTGTTTTTCAGTACTTTATGATATATTAGGAGTTTTTCATAAAACTTTGGTGTCGAGCTACATCATTTCGATGTTCGGCTAGACTTTCGACGCCGTTTCGAGGTTGTAAATACGGTACTGTGCATTTTATTGTGAGATTTGGTTGTTAATTTAATTTTCCAATACTGTTTTATGGCTTGCAAATTCTTGTGTTTATTCCTAATTATTTCTACTTTGATTAAACTGACAAATCAATTAATTTAGATATTTCTTAGCTATGCTAGATGTATTCGTAGGTGTCCTCGGTCTCTAGCTTAATTTGAGTAGTAAATAGGTCGGTAGCCACGTCGGTTAAATTAAGTAGAATTGCTTGATTACGAGTACATGGTAGGTCTTAGAATTGTTAGCGCGAACTTAGTTAATTTAGATCGACCAGTCTGAATTAATTAGCACGTTTCGGCTTATCCCTTGGGTTTAATGCGTTTAATTAATTCTTTTGGTATTGATCGTGCCAAATTAGTTGATTAAATTAGAACCAATTAGGCGTTTGTAAATTGGTTTAATTAAGGGAGGCTCCTACGGTGTCCTGAAGAGTTTAGTCGGTCTTAAAACATAGGAAATTTCCTGTTAGGTTAGTTTCAATGATCGATAATCTACATAACTACCTGTTTTCCCCCGATTTGGTGCCCAAGGTGAGATCTTTATTTTTATTGCTCTTTGTTTAGTCCTTCTGTCTCTATTTTATGATTAACTCCCTCTCAGTCCGTGTCAGTCCGTGTCCATAAGAAAACCAATTAATTGAAATCAATTTATTCGGTTCCCAGTAGTTCGACCCGATCCACTATTAATTACTACAAGTACTTAATTTTAGATCAGTATTATAAATTTTATTTGATTGAGCCTTCGACAAGCTCGCTTCATTCATGCAAGCTTGTCGGAATATGGAAAAAGAAGAAGTAAGTTGAAAGACACAGAAAAGTTAGCTAAAATCGTTGTTTTTGTGCAGACTTGAAGAAAATGCAAATGAAATGCAATTGCATTTCCTTTATAAGGAAAGATGGTAAACAAGAGGGAAAATGCAATTGCAATGCAATTTCATTTTCTGGACTTATCAAGCAGTACAGAATTCTGGGAAATTCACCAAAATTTACAGGATTTGCTCGATTTATGGGAGAAATTTCAGCCTGAATCTCACGCCCAAAGTCTACCCAAGAATTAAGGAGCCCAAGATGGGGCCTCAAAATTTCTTTAAAAGGGAAGGAAGAACGAAGAAGAGGAGATCAGTTTTTCTGCACTCTGTTTGTGGGTTTTTCTGTTTTTCCGAGTTTTCGAACAGCAGTTTTTAGTCTCGATTTTTCTGTCAATCTCTTTAGTAGTTCGTCTTCATCTTGCCTTGTAATTTTCGAGTTTGATCCTTTCTCAACGAAGGTCTAGGAGGTAAAGATCCAATTTCCCTTGAATGTAATTCGAATCGATCAAAGCAATGAATTCCATTAGCATTTGCACTCTGTTTAGGTAGTTTTATCATTCTGTTTTCCTACTAGATGTTACTCATTTAGTGGATCTCCGTTTACTTAATTTGCTGTACGTTTTAGAAGTTGAATCAAGTAATAGAGTATGGGTTTTGTTCTCCTTCAATTTTCTGTCAATTAGATGAAATTTTAGCTCCAAAGTTTTGCATTTTTTTTAATCAATTTCATCACTGCTTAGAAGATTTTAGTTGAAATCATTTAGAGGTTAATAATGGTGCTGTCTTGAATCCTACTTTTGATAATAAATTGTTTTCTTGAACATTTTGGACTATTGAATTAGATTCATAAATTATTACTAACTTTCATTTGTTTGATTTCATCATTGCAACACTTAATTTCTAAAAATTAGGTCATTTAATATGACATTTTTAGCATTCAACTTTTCAAGTTTAAATTCTTCCATAATGATTTAATTCTTCTTTAAGGATTCAAGTTAGTGAATGCCCTAAAAGAGAGGTGTAAAGCATAAAGCATATTCAATCTAGTTAACACTTGAGGCTTTGTTTGTTTTTATTGAAATAATGTGGGTAAACTTAGCCGGCCAATTAGTGATTGCTTGTCAAGCTTGAACTTAATATCGAAAGAGTTAAGGGGAAGTCGATGTCACAAAAGCAATGGAGGAAAAGGCTTAGACATAAGTCCTGAACATCGACCCTAGACATAGGGCGAGACTCCAAAACTGCTAAAATTGTGCGCTAAATTATCTAAGTTAGATTAGCCATAGAAATATTGGTTTAATCACTTAGCCTCCTAAAGATTTTGAAGCAAAATTGAATAGGAGTTGAATACGGTTTACTTAGTTCTCTTGTGTTGATTACGATTGCAATTGCATTTTCAGCGACATTTCTTTCCAAAGGGGCATAAGCTACTTGGATCCCATTCTTTTTACTATTTGACTTTCCATTATTTTCTTTAGCCAAAAACAACCACTCAAACACTTTTACACCATCGGTTACCATAATTGCAATTTGCAAACAAATTTTGTGTCGTCTTAGTAGATTTTGTTAAAACCCATTCCCTTGGGTACGATACTCTGGAGTACTCCAGTTTTTATTACTTCGATCACGTGCACTTGCGTGTTGTAGCAAACGTCGATCACTTATTCTCACAGGTTCCGACATGCTGCTTGTTGATCGTCTTATCACTCAATTGAAGACTACATTCGCTCTCAAAGATCTTGAGCCCTTACATTACTTTCTCGGCATCCAAGTTCATCACACCGCCACTGGTTTGATCCTCTCTCAATCAAAGTATGTTCAAGATCTTCTCACTCAGTTACATTTCACTCATTTCAAGCTCTCGGCTTCTCCCATGATCTCCCATAAACAGTTGCATCTCAACGACAGCCCACCTATGAGTGATCCTTACCTTTATTGGAGCACCCTTGGCTCTTTGCAATACATTCTTCATACACGGCCAGATATAGCCTTTGCTGTCAACAAGCTCAGCCAATTTAATCAAGCTCCAACCATCAACCATTGGCAGGCTTTGAAACGCGTGTTACGCTACCTTCAGGGTACTCTTCACCTTGGCCTCTCCATCCAAGTTGCTCCTGATTTTCACGTCACGGGGTACACTGATGCCGATTAAGCTGCTTCTCCCGATGATTGGAAGTCAGTTGGCGGTTACTGCATTTTCTTGGGCTCTAATCTTGTCTCTTGGTCCTCCAAAAAGCAACCGAATATCGAGCTTTATCGCATGCGGCTTGTGAAATCATGTGGCTTCAATCCCTTCTTTATGAGCTTCGGATCTCCCAGCCTTCTACTCCCCTCATCTGGTGTGATAATTTAAGTGCCGCTGCTCTAGCTTATAACCCAGTATTTCATGCTCATACCAAGCATATAGAGTTGGATGCTCATTTTATTCGAGACCAAGTCCTTGATCGGCGCCTGCAACTTCGGCATATTCCATCTCATGATCAGATTGCTGACTGCTTAACCAAGTCGTTATCGCAACATCGACATCACTTTCTTCTTGACAAACTCGCCCTTCAGTTTGCACCTACGTCTCGTTTGAGGAGGGATGTTAGGACTTGACTTGCTAGGGTGCACTGTGTCATCACTGTTTACCTGTACTTAGTCACTGTTTACGTTTGTCCTTAAGTTTCCTTGCATTTATGAGGTAAGTGCTTAACACCTAACCTCTCCTTAATTCACTCTTGTAGACAAAGTGTAATGTTTCTTTCTCTCTCCCTTCTTTGTTTTCTCACCTATTTAAAAGGTGCTTAGTTGCTAAGTTGAATATAGAAAAAAACATTAGAGTGAGCCTAAAGCCAAAACTCAATCATGCACGTGTCATTATATATATCATAAGTAAAAAAGATATTTTTCTTAATAATAATAAATTCAGTTTAATTCAATTCAACTCAAACTAATTTTAGAAAAATTCATAAACCAGTTCTACTCATAAATATCCATTTATTTGAACTCAATTTAATCTAAACAAGTTTATAATCCAGTTCGTATACGACCTTGATTGATTTGATCAAATTTTCATGATTATTTTAGAAAACCACCTGTTTTCTACTACGATGGAGTTAAAATAATTAATGGATCGCCAAAACAACTTTTTTATACTTAACCAGAACAGTTCATTTTTTAATTTAAAAAGTGTGTTGTTCCAAATAAGGCCTTAATGTCCAATTGCTCATTGTACCACCTACTGGCTAGCTTGTCTCCTAGCTAATTTGAAGTTATTTGAAAGAGCTAAATATATGTTTCAAGTCTCTAAATATTTAAGTGTTTTTTTAATTTAGTCTCCGTTATTTAAAAAGTTTTAATTTAGTCCCTCGCACTCACGTTTAAGTGCTCTTAATTATACCATTCTCGTTGATGAATGTTTGAATTAAGTGATGATAAGTTTACATAACATAATACTTAATTAGTGACTTCAAAAAGATTTTAGAGGGAAGATCGAAGTCAACTAAGAGAAGAAAAGTTGAAACTTCTACCTAACTTAATTCTTAATAATTTAGAGAAATTCAAAATTTTCCTCTCTTAGGTAGTTTAATTCTTCTTTTAAATTTCTGTCTAACTCACTAAGTATCATATTATATAAGTTTATCATCAGCCAATTTTTAACATTAGATTAATAGAACGTACTAATGAATCTTAGTGACTAAAATGAAAATTTTAAAATAATAAGGTATAAATTGAAACACTCAAACATTATGGACTAAAATATATGCTTAGTCCTAAAAAGTAATAGTAAATCTATAAGTGATGTTAATCTTAGTTTATAGCTGTAATCAAACTCATCCATTCTTTCATTTTAGCGACAAAAACAACCAAGCTAATTCATTAGCACACCTAGCTCTTGCCCTTTCTTTATTATTAGTCTTTAACAAATTTAGGGAGCATTTGGTAATGTTTTTGTTTTTTATTTCTGATTTCTTATTTCTATTTTTTAGAAATAGAAGTGTTTAGTAACGGTTTATGTTTCTTATTTCTCATTTTTTAGACACTTTTCTAAAATTATGTAAGAGTTTTGGAAATAACAAAATCAAATTTCTTGTTTCTTGTTTCTAGCCTTTTCAAAACATAAATAAAAGTATTATTTTTTCATTCTGTTGACTTATAAAATGCATAATAAATATCTAAAAATAAATATTGCATAATTTTTTTTAATATTTTATTTTAAAACTAATTTATATGTAATAATTTTACATTTTTAATTTCAAATTTTAGAAATCAAGAAACAAGAGTAATGATTACCAAAAATGTTTATGTGTTTTTTTTAATAAAAAAAGAAAGAATAAATAGTTACTAATAGTGATTTTTTTAATTAAAAAAAACAAAAAACAAAAAACGGAAATGTTACCAAACGGATCCTTAATTACGTGAACCTCCCTCTTTATAACTCTTTGTAATAACCTTTTTAAACTCTTCTAATCAACCATGTAACATCCCTATGCCCAAATTTGACTATAGAACTTAATCACTTTATGGTTTTAAAGATACAAATTTTGGCCCACCTTACGAGTGTAAACCAAATCTCACTAGTTTTGAATCTAAATTTGAAGAATCCACACTACATTTTTCAAAAGTACAACATTCCTAAATTCTCTTGTTCATCTTACTAGATCATTAACACACTCTTGATCTTTTACTTGTCAATACAATGTTCTTTCATAAAAGAATATTTGTTGGCCCCTTTTATCATTTCATCCCTCGCGCACCAAAACTAATTAATATCACAATGTTTGAGAGTTGACTTTCACTTCCTTTCATTATTTTCAAATTTGACTAAAAGATTCATTAGAGATAATTTTACAAAAGTCAATTAATTAACTCCAAATTTCACTAAAGATAAGGACCAAAATTTTTTCACTAATATCTATCGTACTTCCAATATAGATTGGGCGTCATAATGTAGTTTAATAGTTAACCTTGCCATTGCTAGAAACAACATAAAATATGAAAAATGTGATCAAAAATTTCAAGGGGACAATTGTGATAGGGATGAGTTAGGTGTAAGTTGTAACTCACCAAAAAAAAAGAAAAAAAGAAAAAAAGAAACAGGAAGAAGTAAATTTTAAGGGAGAAATGTAATACACTCAAATTTCTTTTTGGGGGGAAAGGGAGTTAAGAGAATAATTTATAATGTTATGAGTAAATTTGAACAATAAGATCAAACCTAAAGGGATAGAGGACACCTAGGCCCAAACTAGGATTCATACTGAACTCGAGACAAAATTGGGACTTAGTGGGCCAAAAGGCCTGGGAGCCCGGCTAGACCCGACCCGAGTTGGTCTGAGCACGTGTGAGTGTGTACTTTGCACGCCCATGACCCAATGAACTTTAGGAGACACCAGGTTCATCCTTAACCTAATCCTATTCGAGAGAGGGGAAGGGAACCCTAAGTCATTGTCATAGAAATACCTCATTATAACTCCATGGGAGGTAACTTCTACTCAATCCTCAAACTCTTAAGCTTGCTACACTCTTAACTCTCCGACTTAAGCATCGATGGTGTGTGCGGCAAGCACCACACCGATGTGCAGTTTTTCTTATTTTGCAGGTGTTACACCTATTTCTACATTTTGGGAAAAAAATTGTATATAATAGGAAAGTATAAAAATTAAGAAAGTAAATATTTGGATATTTATGGTTTTGGATAGGATTTGGTTTCTTTTTTATTAATTAAATAATGAAAATAAAAATAAAAATAAAAATAAAAAGAAAAAGAGAAAGTGGGATAAATATATTTATTTATTATATAAAACATGTGCTTTATTATTTATTGTTTAATAAAACAAAATGAGGGCTTTTGTTGGAGAAGCCATTTTCGTAAGAGAGGAAGAGGAAGAAAGTGAGGAGATGATTTCTTGATTTTGGGCCATTTTGGAGTGTGAAAATTCAAGAAAGGGATCTCACAACCTTGGATTGAAGCTTTTGGTAAGTTTTCTAACTTTTGATTAAGGTTTCTCATGAGTTATAGAACCTATTTTGGTGGGTTTCCTTGTGGGTTTTCTTCCTTTAGTTGGAAACTCCATAAACTAGCTTGAAAACAAAGATGATGGTGATGATTGAGTAAAAGAAGGAAATTTGATGAAGGTCATGAGTTTTATCAAAGTATGGATTGAAGGGGATTAGTTGTATGTAGAAATTGCAAACTTTTTAGGGAAAGAAAACCAATGAATTTATTCATGGAGAAAAAGAAATGAGAAGAATGAGATTTCTTATGGAGAGGGATTACAATGAAGTTATTGGAAACTTTATTTTGGGTTATTGTCTCAATTTCTTGGTAATTAGAAGAGTAAGATGAGGAAAAGAATGGTAAATTCTTGGGTTAATGAGAAATATAAAGGCTTGGATAATTTAGTGTTGTTACACTTTAATTTTGGCATTAAGAGGTTAGTAATATGTTGACAAATTATGATTTCATGGCAAGCGGAGATTGGAACCATTTACAACCCGAACAAACCTCGTTCGTAGTAGTTGTGAGTGGTTATTTTATAAAGTATTTCAATCATTTTAGTAATTGATGAGATTTTATGAGATTTGAAATCAATTGAAATTAATATAAATGCAAAGGATTTAGTTATTTGAAAATTTGGAGGAAATTATGTGTATTTCACAAATTGTTTATTATTAAGATTGATGATTTACTAATTTGATAAGAAAGTGACATATGATCACTAAATTGAATTCATGATTTAGCATATTTGAATTTGAAGAGATTTGTGTTTATTGAAGTTTAGCTACAATGATTTAATTATTTGAATTTATTAAGCTTATGATAGGTGAGTTTATGAAAATCTCTAGATTGTAGCCAATTGGCAAAAAGTTCAATTATTTGAGGTGAAATCAAGTATTTGTGAGTTTTAGAAATAACTTGATTTTTGAATCATGATTTTAGTTGATCTTTGACTTATGGCTTAAAGTTATGGAACCACAATTTGAGAATGTGTGGGGTTTGAGAACTTACGATGATTATTATATAGAAATTGTTTTCAAACCACTAGAACTTGTACCCATGGTTATTACCCGTATGCTATAAGAATGTGTTTCTATAGTATGCTAGTGTGCCAAGGCCGCAGGGGATGCAGGGGAATGCCGGGGCCATTAGGTGCCAAATCCGGATTCCGAATCCTGATCCAAATCCTGGACCTGAGGCATTACAGATGTTAGAGTTTGTTTCACGTGCACGTATGACATAAACTTGCTCTGTTATGTATCTAGAGATTACTCGATGCATAGTATGGCAGGGATTGGGTACAAGGTTGGTGATGAGTTTTGTTGGCCTATTATTTTGTACTTTCTTTAAAAAGTTATTGTTGCAAATCTCTATAATGTTTTATTTATCTTGTGTATTTAGATTGTGCTTAATTGATAAAGTTTTATGGAACTTTGAATTCCTTTTAATATAAAAGGTTTTTGTCAAGAGATTATTTTTCTTATTAACTTACCACTCACTGGGCTCTATTAGCTCATTCTTTCTTCCTAAATTTTTCCTCCAGGTAGCGACTGAGTTTCTAACGAGCCTACAGAAGTCGATATCTGCCACCAGACTTGATAGTTTGCATATCATTTTGTATGTACATTTTTACAAATATTTTTTTTTGTGTAACTGGTGTGGCTAGTGCCATTTTGGGATTTCCCTTTGGTTTGTAATATGAAACCCACCTGTTTATCTACTTTTAAGTTTTGTGGGTTTATATTGAATTTCTGAAATGATGGTTGGAGTTTGAATATATTATTATGGAAGCATATATACTGCTTTTCAGGTGTGTTTTACTCAGTTTTCAGGAGAAACTCTGCCGAAATTTTTATAAAATTTGGTGTTAATAAAGTTTTGGCTAGCCATTTGTGGTAAAAAAAAAATAATAATAATAATAAGATTTTGTCATGAAAAGTTTGACATTGGATTCCATGGTTTAGTAGGGATCTAATGTCGGCATGCCTCATCCTAGGTTAGTTAGGATAATTTGGGGTGGGGTGTGTCAGCAGGCCACCTCTTTCTCCTAAAAAATACAAATTCACTATTGAATCATGTGCAGATCAGGTGTGTTCCCTTTACCTAGATTTGTGCATCAACATATAAAGCTTTCACTTTCTTCAACGCTTCAATTTGTTCTTCCTTTTCGATTGTTAGCATAAATAAAAAATAGCGATTACAATGATGATTTTACCAACTTCTCTTCATGCAGCCTCTTCCATTTGTGATAAGAAGAAGAAAAAAAAGTTAAAATCATTTTAGTCATTCTAATAAAATCATTTTAGTCACTATACTTTGGGACTTGTTCTATTTTTTTAGTCCATGTACTTTTAAATGTCTAAATTTAGTTCTCATACATCTAAAAAATCTTAAAATTAGTCTCTACTGTTAATTTATGGTTAACTTTTCTAAAAGTAACTTAGATTCTATTAACCTTCCCTCTATAAATTTTAAAAAGATATTTACATTGTGTTTTTTCTTGAATGAATATTATTATTATTATTTTACCAAATTTGATTAAAAAAAAGCTTGAAAATAACAATAAGGACTAATTTTAAGATTTATTGAAAGTTATATGAATTAAATTTGAACATTTGAAAGTACAAGAATCAAAATGGAATGAGTTCTGAAGTACAGAGACCAAAATAGTATTTTATGTAACGACCCCAAAATTTAGCCTAATCTAGGGGAAGTTACTAAACCAACAACCACTATGCCCCAAAAATTTCAGCAGCATAACGACGTAATAACCACTAAAGATTCAAAACCACTCAACAACCAAACAAAAAGAACAGAACTAGACTTCCTCAATAAACTTACAATTCAATCTTTAAAAAGATAAAGCAACCTAACTAGTCTATTACAAATCTTTTAACATGAATGAAATACCTAACATAGACGGACTGAACTAAGGGTAACATAAGCCTCCATATGTAATCAACCTTGAGAGACAAACTCTAACTAAAAGGAATAAAACAACAGCACCAAGTTCATTGTTGGGATTTATGCCCTAAAGCCTCGTAATTAATTAATTATTTAATAATTAATAATAATTTTGATTATTTTATTTGCAATATAATATTATCCATTATATGAAAAATCCAAGGTTATTAGTGTAATTTTGAACAGTATGTGGTTGACATACAGGAGGATCGTGTTCAAGAAATAACCTAAAGAGCCATAGTATATGGATAAGGTTGGGTGTTTTATCCTGGTAACACTATTGATACGTCCCACTTTGTAATAGTTACAAATGATTTGATCCAAATTATTCATGTGGAGACATGTGAGTGGGGGTATCTTATACAATGAGTTTGTATAAGACTGGACCACGAAATATTTAATCTCTCTCTATAAATTCGTTAATTGAGAAGATTAATATTTCATCAGGATGATCATATGCGACTCGATCTTAATCCTGAGTGAGTTATGAACTTCTGCCTGTGAGGGCTTGTCTTTTGATTTGTATGGGTGAGAGTGGCTTTTATAGCCGAGGCAATTTGCCTACCATTTTGGGGACTTGACCAAATAGGGAGCTGGGAACATAATCTCACAAGATGGAATTCACTCCTTTCCATATAAGATAAGTATATGAGTAGTTCCCTTAAGTGTTGATTTCGAGACTTGAACAATAGGGCCCCACCCTCTCATTGGCCCGAGAGGAACTTAGTTTATAATTATATTATAAACATATTGTTCATTAGAGAATCAGTGGTACT
This sequence comes from Trichosanthes truncata, assembly GCA_033996785.1. NCBI lineage: Eukaryota > Viridiplantae > Streptophyta > Magnoliopsida > Cucurbitales > Cucurbitaceae > Trichosanthes > Trichosanthes truncata. The sequence continues at coordinate 34,157,889 of JAWPNB010000004.1, read as the reverse complement.
TAAGGTGCAAGATGTAATTATAGGGGTAAAACAGACTTTTGACCCAGCTGTAATTACGAACAACTTGTGAATGATCGACTTGCGTGGAATGATTATATCTATGGACACAACTTGTGCTACAGTGCATAAGAGTGCAACTCTAGGTCTATAGTGAAGTAACCTATAATTAACGAATGAAAATTAATTAATTAAAGAGTTTAATTAATTAATTTTGTATTATTGGAGCTTATAATCTGTAGGTCCATAAGGTCCCCTTGCTAGCTCATAGCAATACTAAAAGATCAGTTTAGTTGAAAGAAAATTTTGAAATGTTCAAACTAATATTGATTTGAAGTGTTCAAATTAATATTTAATATATTATATATATTAAATATAAAAGAGAAAAATATATTTATTGTATTTGATACGTTAAATATTAAAATTTGAAATGTATATTTGATATATTAAATAAAAAATATTTATAGAATTTGAATAAGATTCAAATAAATAAATATCGTAGGAGATTTGAATGAGATTCAAATAAATATAAGATATATTTACACATCTCCTCAATAGAGAGAATTAGAGAATTTTCTCTAGACCTTGTTGGAATAGAAATTTCGACCAACCCAAAATTGCCACGTCATTACCCAACATTGATGACAAAATTGTATTTAATTAGGGATTAATTAAATTTGCAAAGATTCCTATATTAAATTATGGCAGGTTCAGATACGCTATTGAGTTCTTTAAAATTTGGAAGACAAAACCCAAATTGAAGGCTCAGTCCAGATGCTAAACCCAAAAGCAAGTAAGCCCAGTCCAAAGAAGCTGGCCCAAAGGCAACTAAGCCCAGTCCAAAGAAGCTGGCCCAAAGTCAACTAGGCCCAGTCCAAATGGCTAGGCCTAAAGTCAACCAGGCCCAGTCCAAATGGCTAGGCCCAAAAGTCAACCAGGCCCAAAAAGGTTGGCCCAAGGTCAATCAGATCCAATCCAAATGGGTTGGCCCAAAATCAGTTAGGCTCAGTCCAACAGGCCCAAGCCCACCTGGGGCCCATGAAGAACTCTATAAATAGAGAGTTTCCTCCTTCATTTCAGAGGATTCAGAACTGAAGAAGCTCAGAGAGAATTCAGAAACAAAGCTCAGAAGACTCCAGAAGCTCCTGAAGATCAAACACCATCTGAACGAAGAACACGTCACAGAAATCAAGAACACTCCAAGAATCCATTGAAGTTCCAACCTCGAGAACAAGCTATTCAGCCCTCGAGCAAAGCATACAAGCAGGAGAGAGAATCAGAGGATCAAATACTAGAGATTGTACTCACTATACTGAAATTAATACAAATACAAAGTTCATTTACACGTATTAAATTTCCCTGTTGAAATCTCGTGTGAACAGACCTCTTCCTCTTTAATCCCTTGTGGATTTTCTTTCAAGAGGCTCCCACAAGCCTTGGTCCTGTGTTCGAGTCATAGCTAGGAAGACTTTGTGGAAGAGATAAATATCCGCCAGAAGATTATCCATATTTCCAAGGTATGTTATGCTTAACCATAATACTATTATTTAATTTTAAATAAACTGAAACCAATTCCTACGTTTCCGCTTGGGTTTAATTAGATTATTCCCTTCAGCCCCATTGTTCAAGTCTCGAAATTAGCACTTAGGAGAACTATTACTTACCCTATAAGGGAAGAAGTGAATTTCATCTTGTGAGATTATGTTTTCAGCTCCCTATTTGTTTAAGTCCCCAAAATTGTAGGCATATTGAATCGGCTACAAAATCCACTCTCACCCATGCAAATCAAAGGACAAGCCATTATAGGTAGGAGTTCATAACTCATTCAGGATTAAGATCGAGTCGCATATGATCATCCTGATGAAATATTAATCTTCTCAATTAACGGATTTATAAAGAGAGATTAAATATTTCGTGGCCCAGTCCTACACAAACTCATTATATAAGATACTCCCACTCACATGTCTCCACCTGAACGATTTGGATCAAATCATTTGTAGCAAAGTGGGTTATATCAATAGTGTTACTAGGATAAGGCACCCAACTTTATCCATATACTATGACCCTTTAGGTTATTTCTTGAATATGATCCTCTTGTATATCAACCACATATTGTTCAAGATTACACTAATAACTTTAGATTTTTCATATAATGGACAATATAATATTGCAAATAAAGTAATCAAAATTATTATTAATTATTAAATAAATTATTAATTACGATGCTTTAGAGCATAAATCCCAACATATTGGTTGTGACAGTTTAGTAATGTCCCTAAGTTAGGTTAAAATTTTGGGGCATTACACTCTCGATGTTTCTCTGGATCCAATGGTGACATACTACCCCTCGACCATTTTTACCCGAGGCTCACTAGTATTCACCCTACGTTCCTTATCTCATACAAGGTTCACTAACCTCACTCAATTTCACTAGAATGCATGAATCATATGCATTATGCTTCTAGTCATAATCTTTCACTAGTTCCAACCATCTCCTTTGCATTTCTGAATGTGATTCTTTTTTTTTTCTTTTTTCATATTTTGTCTTATGCTCTGAATAGTGAATATTTTCTAAGTTTTTTGTCTTCTTTTTATCGGTGTTCATGCTAAATGTGTAAAGTTGTGGTTAATCATTTCAAGAATTTTATATAAATTGTATATTGATCTTCTCTTGTGTTAATGGTTGTTGTTGGCCGTTGAAATTTTTTTTTATTGTTATCCTATAAATTGATTCAACAAAATCTTGAATCAAATTTTGCACCAAATCTTTAATCAAATTCTATACCAAATCTTTAATTATCAAATTCCATACCAAATAATAATAAGACTTTCGAATACACTATATTTATTTATACAATATTGCTACAAGTTTGATAAGAGCAAAATAAGTGATTTTAATCATATTTTTTCTTTAAATTTTGTTTGTGCTTAAATTGGAATAACTTTTGTTCATTACAATTTTATATAACAATTTTTTTTCTAATATTTTATCATATAGTTGAAAATAAACTAAGTAGATTGTTTTTAGAATAACAAAATAGAATTTGTAATTTAAACTATAATAGATTTTAAATAATTATACTTTGCAAAAAAATAATTATTATTATCTTATAACAATTTAGATATTAAGTCTCAATACAAATTGAAATTGAAATTTTATATGCTTTTTTAGGTTTGATATTAAAATTTACCAAACACTAATATGCTCCATATGATAGCTGAATTTCTTAAAAGCCAGTTGCCAGCAATTCTTTTAAAACCTATAGCAATTTCAAATGGAGTCTAAGTTGTTAGGGACAACGACCGACCTCCACAAATCTCTATAATTGTAGGATATTGTCTACTTTGGGCATAAGTCTTCATGACTTTGCATTTGGTTTCACAAAAAAATGTCTCATACCAATAGAGATATTGTCTCTCACTTTTATACTCATGATCTTCTCCTTATCCTAGCCAATGTGGGACTTCGGTCATATACCCAACATAAGTCAATGAAAGCCTAAAGCAAAAATAAATTTAAAACTTTTTTAATACATTGAGAAACCAACTCAATTGCTTATGTGAGCATAGCTCAATTGGTTAAAACATTATAACATAACTCAACTGGTTAAAACAATATAACTTCGACCAAAAGGTTAGAGGTTTGAATCTCCACTTGACATATTGTTGAACTAAAAAAAAAACCAACTCAATTTGTATAATTTGTATTTAAATAGTGTATGAAATAGGTTTTATTGTATGTGTTTAGTTTATAGTTTATAAGTTTAAGGGTTTGTTAGAATACCTTATAGTTTAAACACTTTTTTACAAAATATTTTTAATAGAAATGTTTTTATATCTAACATTTTTTTAAAAGTGCTCTAAATAACAAAGATCTTTTGTTGCACTATATTCAAAAGTGATTTTATTAATTACAAATATATATTTTTTTCTTACTATATATTTTGAAGATTTTCATTTAATCATTTTAAAGTCATTTTTTTAATAATCTATCTCTTAAGTGTTTCTCCTAAAATAGATTTTAAATTAATCCAATTTTTCCAAAAATTATACTAAACACTTTAAATTATTAATTTTTTTAAAGATGCTTATAGAAAAATTGATTTTATTCAAAAACATTTTTTTCAAAACTTATTCCAAACCCACTATAAAATTTATAAAACTTAGTGGACGATACAAGAGATTAATTTCAGTATAATTTTATTTAATCGTTTACTTAATGGCATAGTAAAATTCTATAGTTTGAAGGGAAAAATTATTTTGTTTTGGTCCCAAGGTTTAATTTACGTCACATGGTCCCTTAAAAAAAAGTCACTTCGGTCCCTAAGTTCTAAATCTTGACATTTTATTCCTGATTTTGATCTCTACAATCAATTTTACATACTACAATAACAATAACAGAAAAACTTACTTGACTTTTTTATTTATTAATTTTGAGGCTGATATGACATTCATTTATTAAATTTAAATTTTATATGTTGCTTGTATGAGAAAAATGCTTAATTAACTCCTTTTTTTTTCAATTTACTAACATTGAAATATTAAAAAATCATTAACTATAAAATATTTATGTTGCTTACCTTAAATGTCTTAACTAGTTGAGTTATACTCACGATGACTATAAATTAAATATTTAACACCATCATTAATCCCTTAATATAAATTTTAATTTTTTTAATAATTTATTAAATTTTAATTTGTACTAAGTTAAAAGAAATAGATTTAATTGAATATTTTTGCCACTTAAGGAACGCAAGAAGTACAAACTTACAAAATTAACGCCACATTAACCTCAAAATTAATTAAAAGTAAAATTCCAATAAACTTTTCATTATTATAGCTGATGAAAAGCTGATGTGGCAGGGATCAAAATTAAGATCCTTTGAAACCTCATGGATAAATATTTTAAGTTTTGAATTCATGACCAAATAATATTTAAGTCCGAACTTAAGTAACAAATTAAGTGTAATTTTTATATTTTTAAAAATAACAACCCTTTTTATATTTTTTTTAACTGGCATATTGCATAATTTTTTGGGAAAAGGATAAAAGTATTATACTTTAAAAAAACAATGGTAGAAATATAGTAGTTTTTGAAATTATTTGTAATGAAAACGATAATTATGAAACTATTTGTAAAATTATAGTAGTTTTTGACTTTTGTCCACAAATGAATTTGTTTGTATAAAAGATGATTTCACAACTGAAATTGTCTTTTGAATAGACGAATCTCAAGTATGACCTAGAACTTCTTTTAACCAAGTAAGAAACTGTCGTTTTGAAAAGATGATTTATAGTGAGAAATCGATTTTATTTAATTGATCCCTCTTTAATCTCACCTATTTAGTGTTTGTGGAATTTAAATCATAAAAATAGAATCTTAAACACACATTTTCGCCATACTAACTACAATATCATAAAAACTACCATATTCTCCTCAGTACTTTAAAAAAAGTACCAGTACTTAAAAAAAAATATAATATTTTGAACTTAAAGAAAAAATATTAATAAATAATACCAAACTTCTGGGCCAAATGCTCTCCAAAGTACTTAAAAAGTCTAACCTAAGCCAAAACTCTTGTTTTTCTATGCATTTTAGACTAGGGAAACAACAAAAATAGGTTTAATTCCTATTTGGGTCCATATACTTTTAGAATTATTTCGTTTTAATTTAGAATTTCAAATGTTTCATAACTAAAATTTTGATTAAAAGAGAAACTATTTAAGTTTTGATTGTTAACTTCTATTTTCAATTAATCAGTTAACAATAATTGATTGTTTTTTTAAAACCAAACACGCCTAATTGCACTACACGTAGCTTCAAATGCTTATCTATGGACATTTACTACTTATGTAAATAGAAATAAAAGATTTGTTGTATTTTCTTTTTAATGATTCAAGACATAAAAGATGCGTTTGTGTTAGGTTTAAACTAATTAAATAATGGTTAAAAAAAAATACTTTTGGGCTCTGAACTTTTAGGAAATTAACAAATTAGTCCCTAAATTTTAGTTTGTAACAATTTAAATCTTGTACTTTCAAATTTGTATCAATGTCCATAAACTTGAGCACATAACAATGTAGGCCATATACTTTCAAATTTGGAACAATTTAATCTCTACCATGAAAAATACCATCATAATTAAGTGTTATTATGTAATAACTTAGTCTTTGTAGTTTATAAAAACATTTTGTCCTACTCAGTTTATCGATCTATATATGTAAGAAATTCCACTATAAATCTTAATAAAAAATTTCATGACAACGACTGAATCGTTACAAATTTTAGGTACTAAATTGTTACCTATTAAAATTCATGAAATTGTTACATAATTAAAAATACAAAGACTAAATTGTTACAAACTAAAATTCAATGACTAAATTGTTACTTCCACGAAACTTGAGGGACTAAAAGTGTGTTTTAAAATTAAATAATTTATTTAAAAAAATAAGGTAAATACTTATATAAAATTTTCATGCAAAGTTTACTTACTTGAGCAAAATATTTAAAAGTTCAAATACAAAAAGATTAAAAAGAATTATAAAGTTCAAGAATCAATATAGAATTTGAACTTTTAAAATAATGAGTTCATCTTAAAGCTAATAATTTAAATTTTGATATGTGATTAACTATAAAGACAAAGTAAAAAAAAAAAAAAAATTCAAGTAATCTGGTCCTCTTGTACACCGGCACGAAAGATCGCCATTGCTGCTGGGAAGAAATAATAGAAGGAAAATTTTAGACAAAATTAATTATTTTATAATTTTAGACAAAATAAATTATTTTATAATTTATAAAACTGAGAAATGGATAATTTACCACAAAAGTTTAGTTGTCAACCAAAATATAATTTAACTGGTTAAAACATATATCATCTACCAAAGAGCTAGTCTTTTCCAATGCATTCTAAAAACATCGACAATTGTTATATTGGCCGATGATTTTTTTGACTTTGAGTGAAAATGCATCGGCATATATTATTTTTTTTAAAAGTGATTCGAACCTCTGACCTTTTGGTCAAGAGTATATGTCTAAGGCTTAGCCAGGCAAATTATATTACTCCTTTTGGTTTTCTTAATTTTTGTTTTCTGTTTTTTTCTTATGTTATTTAAAAACAGAAAATAGAACATGTTTCCTAGCTTTTTCTTTTCTGATCTTAAAATGCGAAAGAAAAAAAGATAGATGTATTAAAGAGAGAAAAATACGTTAGAGAAGGGAAAAGAAAATCTATAGGTATATTAGAAAGATATTTTCAAAAGAGAGAAAAATTGGAGGGATCCAAAGATAAATTTTAGAGAATAAAAGTTGTAAGGGGAGAGATATGTTAGAGAAAATAAATATTATTGAGATAGAAAATTAGACTTATAAGAGAAAAGTGGGAGGGAATAAAATTAGATAAAAGTTAGAGATTGATATAAGAGAGAGGTAAATTAGACTCACAAAGAGAGAAATTTAGTCCATTCAAATATAGCTTAGTGGATAAGACACAAATTGTCATATTAGAGATTCAATTCTCTACCTGCAATTGTTAAACTAAAAAAAAAGAAATTTGATAATAAGATAATATATTTTTTTTTATTTTAAAAAATAGGGGATATATTAGAGAGAGAGAAAAGTTAAGGGAAAAATTAAGGATAAAGACAAACATTTTAAAGATAGATAGATATACTACAAAGTGAAAGTTAAGTTTTCTTCATTATCAAAAAAAAAAAAAAAAAGTTAACTTTTCTTAAAAAAAAAAAAAAAACAAAGTGAAAGTTAACTTGGAGAGAGAGAGGTTAAATAGGGTGAAAATTTGAAAATTTGAAAAATAGAAATCTAATTTTAAATAATAGTTTTTTTTTATGGTTTTTAAAATGTACTCAAATTTTCAATTTTTTTTTTTTTTAAAATATAACAACTAAAAACTAAATCAATTATCAAACACCCCTTTTTAAAAATGAAAGACCAAAAACTAAAAATAGAAAATAAAATTATTATCCAACATTACCTAACATAAACAAAATCTAATTCAGTAGTGCTGACCATAATAACTCAACTAGATATAATATTAATAACCTTCAAAGTTTCAACAAATTTATATCCACTCGTTTGAATTATAATATTAAAAAAATAATTGAGTAATTAGACTTAGTAATATATAATCCTCCAATTTTATGCTATTACTTTATGATAAAGATATAATAAGTTCAATTTTTTATAACACTAATTAATTAATTAGTAGATTTTAAAATCTTAGAAAAAAAAAACCTTTTTAATTAGTCCATGAATTTTCATTCTTTTGGATCAATTTGATCATTGGATTTCCAAAAGTTATAGAACTCTCAATTTTTTTTCTGGCATCACTTTTTCTATTAGCAACAACAATAGTAGTTGACTTAATAGTTTTTTTTTAAAGGCAAAAATCAATTTATATCCTTAAACTTTGGCATTATATTAATTAAAATTCAAAACTAATAATTGTATCAATTTAAACCTTAAATTTTCATAAATGAATCAATTTAAATTATATATGTTAGGGATTTATAGCTATTTTCATTTGATTCCATTTAAAACCAGCTGAAAATCACATAAATAAAATTATTCTTCTCCCAAAGCCCTATCAAAATAGCATGAAAATTAGCACGTAATTCTTTCTAAATAAGTAGAGGAAAATAGAGGAAAACGAGAGGATGAAAAACTGCTCATATTAATGAAAAATCAGTACTATCTATTTGATTCCAACATTTTTTCTAATTTACATGAATCTCTGTATTTAAGGAAGTCTTATACATGTGTGAAAGTTATGCATCAACGGTTTTAAAACAAAATTCTAATATAGGGTCTAAATTGATTTACTTATAAAAGTTTAAGGTTTTTAATTAATATACTTATTAGTTCTAAAGTTTAGGGGTATAAAATTGATTTAATATTATTAAAGAATTTCTAGTATTGCCATAGTACCTACTAGTTTCATTTATAAATTGACACACCATTGATTGATAAGTTATTTTATTTGATTTGTCCCACACTATTCTTAAATATTATTGTTATGAAAAATAATCAATAGGAGTAAGAGAAATTTTTCATACAACAGCATTAGAAATTTTGATTAGAAATTTTCATTTTGCTGACATGTCAAAAATGATATATTTTAAGAGAAATTTTTCATACAATAGCATTAGAAATAGCATTAGAAATTTTCATTTTGCTGACATGTCAAAAATGATATATTTTATTATTATTATTAGGATTGAGATGACAATTAAAAATTAAAAAAAAAACACATTTTATCCTCGTTTTCTCTCTCCTCCCACTCTCTATCTCTCTCCTTTGGATCTTTTAAAACTTTACCTTTACCCGTAAGGGAAAAGATAGAGAGATATAGATAGAGGAAAGAGACGGATAGAGAAAGGGAGATAAAATAAACTTTTATATATATGTTTATACTTTTTAAAATGCTAGCTAATTTAGTAATAATAGTACTAAAATATATTTCCTCAAAAAAAAAAATAGTAGTAAAATTTTTTTTTTGACATAATTTGATAAACAAATATTATCTAGCCATTTATCATTAATGTATGTAATGGAAAAAAAATTGATCTTAGAGACAAAATTGAACTATTTCTAAAACTCAAAAGGTTTAATGGTAACTTTTGAAAATTTAGAGTCTGTTTAATAACTATTTGGTTTTTGAAAATTAAGCTTATAAATATTAGTTATACCTATAGGTTTCCATATTTTCTTATCTACCTTTTACATATATTTTAAAAAACCAAGCTAAGTTTTAGAAACTAAAAAAAGTAGTTTTCAAAAACTTATTTTTGTTTTTGAAATTTAGCTAGAAACTCAAATGTTTTCTTAAGAAATATGGAAGTCATTGTAGAGAATATCAAAATTATTGTAGAAAAATTTTGAGAACACAAACACAATTTTTAAAAATCAAATGGTTATCAAAAGAGGTCTTAATTACCAAAAATATAATGAACCTACGATGAAAATTTGGAGACAAAAAGAGTAGTTTTCTCTAAAATCTATAATAAGATTGAGATTGTGTAGTTTGGATTTTAGTAATCTATATTTGAGATGACTTTTAGAAAGATAAAAAACACTTTTAACCTATTAAAAACACTTTTCAATTTTTTCTTATTGTTTAGCTATACAATAAAAATGACCTCCAAAATTTAAGAAATATGAAGGAAAATAAAACACTTAAATTGCTCCTAGAGGAAAAAAAAACACGTCTTTAATACTTATTCCAAAATTGCTCACTTAATAATAATATTTTTCTTTCAAAAACTACGTGAAACTCATCCAAACGACCTTTTCACTTATCATGCATTAGCATAACTCAATTCTTAAAAAATCCACTTTATAATACTAATTAAAATATTAAATATTAAGGTTAATACCAATTTAAGCATAGTTCGATGGTAATAAATCAATTACCATCGTAAAAGTCAATAGTTTGATTGCCCATTGACATGAAAATATTGATGAAAAGGTGGTCCGTGTCTATGGAAATTTAATGCCTTAATAGTAAAATCTAATCTTTCTTATTTTTCTTATATTTTTTTTAAAAGAAAAGAAAGAGAAAAAGCATGAAAATCCACAGTTGTGGTGTGGCATCGACCACGTACCGTCGTCCTACTGGTCGGTGCTTAGATTTTCATATCTCACTCCCAAAAGCTTAAATAAACACACACATTTCTCTAAGAAAAACACTCCAATTTCCTTCACCCTCCCATTCCCTCTTTCTACACACAATCCAATCACACTATGCAGACCTTCGCCGGCGGCTGGACCGGCGTCGCCACCACCAAACCCCTCTGCTACTCCTGCAAGTCCGCCACCGCCGCCCTCTTCTGCCGCCACGACGCCGCCTTCCTCTGCCTCCGCTGCGACGCCCAAATCCACACCCTCTCAGACACCCGCCACCCACGCGTCTGGCTCTGCGAAGTCTGCGAGCAAGCTCCGGCCACCATCACCTGCAATGCTGACGCCGCCGCCCTCTGCCCCTCCTGCGACGCCGACATACACTCCGTCAACCCCCTTGCCCGCCGCCACGACCGCTCTCCCATCCAACCATTCTATGACTCACCCCCCTCCGCCCCTGCCTTCAAATTCCTCCTCCCGACCCAACACGACGTCGTTGATTTGAAATCGGAAGACATCTTCTTCTCCGACATGGCCTCGTTTATGGAATTCGATTACCCGCCTGCCGGTGACGGCGTTGTTCCTGATCAATCCAATCCAGGAACAGAGTCGACTACGCCGCCCGCAGATTACTCCACCGGAAATTTCTGCGGATTCGAGCTCTGTAGTACTCGATCTAAACTCGACGCCATTAGCTTCCCATCTCAGAATCCTAGCCATAGCGTAAATTTCTTCCCAACCCATTTTTGTTCGAATCAAAAAAATCTTGCCCAGTTGATTATACTCTGTTTTGCTGTGTTTCAGGTTTCGTCGTCTTCTTTAGACGTGGGAGTTGTGCCGGATCGGAACACGGCCTCCGACGCGTCGTATCCGGCGGGGCAGACTGCGGCACCGGCAGCGGAGAAAGCGGTTCAATTGCGGGGGATAGATCGGGAGGCGAGGGTGTTGAGGTACAGAGAGAAGAAGAAGAATAGGAAATTCGAGAAGACGATTCGGTACGCTTCGAGGAAAGCGTATGCTGAAATTCGGCCTAGGATTAAAGGGCGGTTTGTTAAACGGAGTGAAATGAACTCTCAAATTGACAGAATCTTCGCCGGCGCCGGGTTTCTGTCGAGCGATGGCCAATACGGCGTCGTTCCGAGCCTTTGACAGCTGAGTGGGAAGAGTGGGGCCAGTGACGGGAAGTTGGATTTTAGCCTTCAGGATCTGATTTGAAATATAATTCTCATGTAATTTCAAATAATTTTCAATTCTACTTTGAATAAAATAATTGTTCAAAGGATAAAGTATTTCTTCTTTTTTTTTTTTTTCTTTCTTAGATTAGATTATAGGTTAGAATCTTTAATCAAGGTGTGTTTTTTTTACCTCGTTATAAAGTTTTAATTATGCTTCCAATGAGTCCTGTTACCAACATCATTATTTCAATGTTGATGTGACATATTGTTTAGCTTAATAAATTATGATTTGTCATAGTGTGATAATTGAGGGTGCAAAATGACTTGACATATGGAACAAAATTTTAACCAAGCAGGTAGGTTGATGTAACAATTATTTTGTTTAGAACTATAATTTAAAGATCAAATTATAGGTTCAGTTTTTAAAATCTTTTTTGATAGTCATTTGATTTTTTGTTTTTAAAAATTAAGCATATAAATACTATTTCTACCTAGAGTTTTTTTACTCTGCCATTTACTTTCTACATATGTTTTCAAAAATCAAGTCAAGTTTTAAAGACTAAAAAAAGTAATTTTCAAAAACTTGTTTTTGTTTTTGGAATTTGGTTAAGAATACAAATGTTTTCTTAAGAAAGATGAAATTCATTGTAGGAAAATTGGAAAAAAATAAGTTTAATTTTTAAAAATAAAAAACTAAATGATTATCAAATGTGACCTAAAATTTTAAACTTTTAGATTTGTGTCTAATTAGTGCATAAATTTTTAAGAGTATCTAAAAGATCCCTGAATTTAAAGTTTTGTGTCCATTCCATCTTTAAACTTTTTAAAAAATACCTAATAGGTCACTAAAGCCTCGTTTGGTAAGTATTTGATTTTTTTTTTATGGTTTTTGAAAATTAGCTTATAAACATTACTTGAACCTATTAGTTTTCTTTATTTTGTTATCTACATTTTACCAATATTGTAAAAAATTAAGCCAAGAACGAAAAAAAATTGTTTTTGTTTTTGAAATTTTGCTAAGAATTCAAATGTTTCATTAGGAAAGATAAAGACTATTGTAAAGAAATTGTAAGAAAACAAGCACAGTTTTCAAAAACCAAATAGTTATCAAACGAGGTCTAAACTTTCAATTATTTGTTTAATAGGTTTCTGAATTTTCAATTTTGTGTTTAATAGGGTCATTGATCTATTCAACTTTTTAAAAAATTCACAGACCTTTTAAACATAAAATTGAAAGTTTAAAGTCCTATAGTATTAGACACAAAATTCAATTTTATGTCTAATATATCCGTTAATTTCAAAACATATTAAATATTTTAGAGACTATAATCAAAATTAAAAGTTCAGAGACTATAACCATTGGGAGTGAGAATTCATATCTACCACTCGAAGAAGTGATTAATTTCTTATTTAATTGAGCTTTCATTTTTTAGTTAAAAACGTGGAAGTAGAGAATCAAAGATGTGACTTTTAAGATAAAACCGAACCATGTTCAAATTGGCTAATTAAACTTTTTTTTTTTTTTGAAGAAATTTTTTTATTCAATTGAACTATGATATCATATTTTGTTACATTCTAAAAGGAAACTTTCAATTATTATTCTTGCTATATCTTTTTGTCCCCCTCAAAGTAAATGCATTCTCTCCATTATGATTGGCTCAAACATGTTACCCTTTTTATTGTTAGAAGGAAAATATTTAAAATGTTCCCATTTTTGGTTGATTAGATTTGGACAAGATAAGTGCAAAAACAATGGGGGATGGAATCATATGGTTGAGACAAAAATCAATTTATCCTTATTGGTATTTTCTCTTTTTTTTTTTTTGAAAACAAAAATCATTGGTATTTTCTCTATTTGGTCTAAGAAATAAGAAAATTCATTTTGAAAAATTTTCTTTACATGATGAATGAACTTGATTTTTATAATTGAAACATGTCTTGTCAACCAAAAAGAAGATCTAATAAGGGAAATTTTACTTCTTTTAATCTTATCGAATTGAATCTTGAATTGAATTGCTGAAATTAATTAATACTCTTCGTCAGTTGATTTTCATTTTTTCTTAAAGAATTACGGTTATTATCGGCGTTCTTGTGGCGGTACAATATCATTTTTTATTAATGTTGATTATTTTGGTTATGTCAGAATATTTTTTTGGTTGGATTTGAATTTTGAATGTTGAGTTTCAACCTTTTTTTTTTCTATTCAACTTTGTAGTAAGATTTCAATATTTTCATGGACAATGTTAGATATTCCTATCACTTTTAATATTCAGGGTGTGTTTGGATTAACTTTCTAAGTGTTTAGTTTTGAAAAAAAGTAATTTAAAAAGAATTTATAGCATTTGACAACCACTCAAAATGACTTTTTAAAATGAGTTTGAGAAATAAACTATTTTGAGAGAAACACTTGAAACCAAATTTTAGAAAAAATGTTTTTAAGTGTTTAACTTGGAATCCTTCTGAATTTTTCATGATAAATGAAAATCACCAAAATACTCTCACACTACTTCACTCACCACCGCCGACCTCCACCACCACCGCCGGTGACCCTCATTGGTGACCACCACCGACGATCACTGCTGATGACAACTCCGATGACCACCACCGATGACAACTTTGACAACCCCTTCGACAACCATCGCCATGCAACAACTCCAACGACCGCTAATCGCAACCGCTCCGGCGACCACCCTAGCAACCCAACCACCCTAGCAACCACCGCAACACATCTCTGATGACCACTCCGACGACTTGACCAATAATGCGACCACCTGACAACCCTCGTCGATGTCTTGACTACCTCGACGACCACTCAGGTGACCCGACCAACTTGACAACCACTATGGCGGCCACCTTGGCAACCCGACTAGCCCAATGACAACTTCGGTGACAACTCCGACGGCAACCACCACTGACGATCACCCCCCGACGACCTTTTTCAACGACCTGACCTCCCCGATAACCACTCCGGCAACTACCCTAACGACTTGACCACCTTGGTGAAAACTTTAGTGATAACTCCAACGACCACTTGATAACCACAACTAACGACCACTCCAGTGGCCTCTTCTAGTGACCCGACCACCCAAGTGACCACTCAACCGACCACCCTGGTGACAACTCTGGTGACAACTCCAGCGACCACTCAACAACCACCGCGACGACCACTCCTGTGACCTTCTTTAGCAACTCGACCACCCTGGTGATAACTTTAGTGATAACTCTGGCAACAACTTCGATGAAAAATTGGGTCACTACCTATCACGACCACCCAACGACCTACTAATCACTGCGGTGAGCACCCTCGCAACCACTCTAGTGACCATCGTGGCAACAACTTCAGTGACCACTCTAGCTACCCGACCACCCTAACGACCACTCCAATGAACCAACCACTTCGACGACAACTTCGGTGGCAACTCTAGCGACAACTCTGGTGACCACTTGGCCACCACTAACAATGACCACTAGGCGACCTCTTCTGGTGACCACCCTAACAACTACTCCAGTGACCTAACCACTTCGGCAACAACTTCAGTGACTACTTGGCCAACACCGATGACGACCACCCCGACAACAACTTTGGCGACCCCACCACCTCGGCCACTCCTCAGGCATCGTCGGCCGGTCATACATATGAGTGTTTTAAATACAAATTTGAATTTATTAGTTCATAATCTTCAATAGTCATCCTTTATAGTAATATGACATTAGTATAAGCATTTTGAGTGTAAGAAAACTAAACAAACTTGTGTACAAAAATACTTTTAAGAAAATGTAATCAAACCTATGAGTGTTTTAATTTTAAACCATTTTTATTAAAAAAAGAAAAAGAAAAAAAAAGAAGAGAAGATCCATTTTTGAAAAACACTTTTTTTCACCGACAATCTAAACAGGCCCTTAGTGTTTTTTTTATGTCTTAAAATGAGACTAAAACAACTTTAACAAGTTAAACAAATAATATATTCAATTTGATTAAAAATATAAAAATAAATAATAATTACAGTAAATTAATATAACAAAAAAAATCTAAGGAACTTCAAAAGTTATTCTTTTTCGAGTATTGAGCTTCTAAATTGTCTAATTTAGTCTCTAAATTTTTTAAAGCTAACTATTTTTGTTCTTAACATTATTTTGTTTTTAACAAATGGATAACGTGACTTTCAGCATGTATATTGCCATGTTGATATAAGTATACCTTGAAGCCACATCAATTAGTTTAGGCGATGTGAATATTAGATAACAAAATAATAACAGTGACCAAAGTAGCTCTCTTTAAAAATTGAAGATTTTAAAAGTTTAATGGCCAAAATAATCATTTTTTCTTTTAAACTAAGGGATGAAAGTCAATCTGAAAGTTAGAAACAAAAATAGAATTTAAACCTAACAAACGGAATAAAACATATTGAAAATGTGACACAATTGGTTGGGTAGACTAGTTACTTAGCACATTGTCAAATCTTGAAACAAGATTTTAAGAAAAAAAGGACAATTGAAACGGCGCATATAGATCCACTATTGGCACAAAAGAGTTGAGTGGCATCATTTTTCACACTTTAAAACAAGTGGAAAAAGTACAAAATCAGAAATGTTCATTATTCTTTGTGATGTGATGAATTCTTTTGTTGGAGCTTTTTAAATTAGATAAACATATATACCCATGAAGGTTTTCTCAATTTCAATTTCAATGGATATGGATAAATATGGTATCTTTTATATCTATATCTATAATATATTAAAAAGTAAGAGTTTTTGAAAAACATTTTTATACTAAAATATCTTTTAAAATTTTAGTTAATTACATTAATCAAATTGTTCTAATCCGTTTTGATAATTTGAATCAAAATAAGTATCTGATTTAATTTCAAATTGATGAATTTGAATCAATAGTCTTAATTTGTAAGCAACTTGATTCAAAATCAAATCAAATTTGCTTCTATAAATTGTATCCAATTATCATACATAATTCTTATATCCAATTCTTTAGCTACGTTTTTTCATTTAGTTCTTATATTTCTTTTTTTATTTTTTATTTTTTGAATTGGAGTTCATTTTCAGGTACGTTTTCTTCATTTAGTTCTTATAGTTTTTTTTTTTTGATTTTCTAAAAGTTCTTCAGGTACGCTTTTTTCAATTAGTTCTTATATTTCTTTTTTTTTTTAAACTGGACTTCTTCTTTAGGTACGTTTTTTTTTTCATTTAGTTCTTATAGTTCTTATTTTATTTTATTTTTTGAAACTGAAGTTCTTATATTTCTTTTTTTTTTTTTTGAAATTGGAGTTCTTATAGTTCTTATTTAATTCTTATAGTTTTTTTTTTAAAATTTTTTTTGAAACTGAAGTTTTTATATTTATATTTTCATTTTTGAAACTGGAGTTCTTATAGTTTTTATTAGTTCTTATATATGCACAATTATAATTCTTATGCTTTTGAGTTGCAATAATCCAAAATTTTCAACCGACTAGCTGGATGCTAATTATGTTTCCCTTTTTTTTGTTACAATTACGTTTTTGTATATATATACACAATTCTTCACATATTCAAATTATTATAACTTCTTTTGCATTCAATTATCTTTTTTTTTTTCATATGAGGTATTAATTTTTAGTAATAACTATTTTTTTCAGGTTTAAAAGTAATCATGTCCAATTTTTCATCAGATCATGTATCTTTCCTTATTTTATTTTATTTTATTTTTTCAAAATTTTGTCTCTTTTTCATAAGCTTTTGGCATGACTTTTGGACATCATATTACTACATTTTTTCTCTTTATTTTTTTTTCCAAACTTTTCAATTTTTTTTTCTTCAGAATTCTATCTCCTTTTCAAATTAAGTTTTAGGCTTTAAAAACTCAGGTACCTCCAATTAATTACATCTTTGTGTATCCAATTATTTTAGTCAAAAATTAAAAAAAAAAACTATAATATAATAATAATAATATTAGTAATATCTATAATTTATAATTTGTAATTCTATAATATATTAAAAAGCAAGAGTTTCTGAAAAATATTTTTAGATCACAATATCCTTTTAAATTTTATTTAATTAGTTAATTATATTAATTAAATCATCCAAGTCCTATTTGATAAATTGACTCAAAATTAGTTAATTACATTAATCAAATCATCCAAATCTGATTTGATAATTTGACTCAAAATGAATATCTGATTTAATTTCAAATCAATTACTTTAATCAAATCATCCTAATCCGATTCAAATCATCCTAATCCAATTTGATAATTTGATTCAAAATGAATATTTGATTTAATTTCAATTTGATTAATTATGGATTAATTTGAATCAATATCTATAATGTATATCTAAAATCTAAAATCTATAATGTATATCTAATATCCATCATATATTAAAAAAGCAAGAGTTTATGAAAAACATTTTAAGACCAAAACAAGAGTTTCTAAAAAACATTTTTGGACCAAAATATTTCTTTAAATTTTGCTTAATTACATCAATTAACTCATCATAATCCGCTTTAATTTTAAATTTGATTAAAACAGAATTTGAATTAATTTTTTTTTCTTTCATGCTTTTTTTTATTCAAAATTCAAAAATAATTTGAATTAATTGTTATTCTTAATTTGATATTTGATAGCACATGTAATTGGATTGAATTAATCATTTTTCTTTCACATTTTTTATTCAAAAATAATTTGAATCAATTCTTACTCATTTGATTGGATATATAATTAGAATTAGAATTAATTTTTTTCTTTCACGCTTATTATTCAAAATTCAAAAATAATTTGAATTAATTATTATTCTTAATTTGATATTAGATAGCATGTCTAGTTGGATTGAATTAGTTATTTTTTCTTTCATGGTTTTTTTATTCAAAAGCAATTTGAAATCCATTCCTACTCATTAGATATAGGATATCTAATTTGATTGAATTATTTATTTTTCTTTCACAACTGTTTATTAAAAAACAATTTGAATCAATTCCTATCCTACCATTTTAATGAGATATCTAATTTAATTGAATTAACTCCTTTTTCTTACACGTTTTTTATTCAAAATTCTAAAAGAATTTGAATTAATTTTTATTCTTAATTTGATAAGATATCTAATTTGATTCAAAATCAAATCAAATTAGAATTTGAATCTAAATTTCTTCCAAAAATTTCACATGTTCTCCAAATTTTTTTCCAGATCTAAAATAGTCATATCCTCTAACTTTTCATTATGTTATGTTGTTGATGTTCTTTTTTCTAGATCTAAAATATTAATCTCTTCCAATTTTTTATTAGGTATCTCTCACTCTCTCATCATGTATCTTTTTATATATATATATATATAAATTTAAATTAGCCTGTGTTTTTCGTTTTCTTTCATGTTTGTTTTACACAAAATTATGTTAGTTGATACCACTCATGTTGAGTTGTTGATGCTTCTTTTTTTCATATCTAAAATATCCATCTCCAATTTTTAATAAGGTATCTCTTTTTTTTTTTTTGAATTTAAATTTCGCTAACTCACGTTTTTTCTTTTATATATTCTTTTACTCATTGTTTTAATTTATTTATAACTAAATTATTATTTTGAGTTTTGATTAAGGGTTTAGTGTATTTTTGTGTTATTATTTTTAAATCATTATTTTTTATTTTAAAATTTTAGCAATAATGTAAACACTTTAATTTTAGAAAATACTCTTTTAATTTACAGATGATGTTTATTAATTTAAATTTTTTTATTACTTTCGTATAAAAATATTTCAAAAAGAAAAGAAAAAAACCACAATTATATTGAATGACATTTTAGAAGATACTTTTTTTAATTTTAAGAGGATGTTTATTAATTTTAAAAAGTTCTTTGCTTTCTTAACAAAATATTTCAAAAAGAAAAGAAAAAAAACCACAACTATATTGAATGTCATTTTTTTTTAATTTACATAGCTCATTGGTCCTCACTTGATGTCATGCAAATTAATATATTAGTTTTTTTTTCTTTTACGTTTTTTACACCAAATTATGTTAATTAGTTGATACCACTCATGTTTTGTTGTTGATGTTATTTTTTCTAGGTCTAAAATATCCATCTCTTCCAATTTTTGATGAGGTATCTCTCACACTCTCATAAGGTATCTTTTTTTTTTTCTTTTTTTTCTTTTTATAAATTTAAATTAGCCCACATTTTTTTTCGTTTCTTTCATCTTTTTTACACAAAATTATGTTAGTTGATAACACTCATGTTGTGTTGTTGATGCTTCATTTTTGATGAGTTAGTTTATTTTTGTGTTTGATTTTTAATATTACTTTTGATTTTAAAATTTTAGCAATAATGTAAACACTTTAATTTTAGAAGATATTCTTTTAATTTTAACAGGATGTTTATTAATTTTAAAAAGTTTCTTGCTTTCTTAAAAAATATTTCAAAAAGAAAAAAGAACCACAACTATATTGAATGACATTTTTTTTTAATTTACATAGCTCATTGATCCTCACTTAATGTAGTGCAGAATGACAATTTGACCAAAAATATTGTCTGTAAATAAGTTTTGACTTTGTAAACCAATTTGTTTAAAATGAATTTTTGTATTATTTAGCATAATTTTTGTTACTACATTTACTATGATATGTCACACATATATGTGTGTATGTATTTTTTAATTAATTCTTTGTCAATAATTGTATGCCAAATTTAAATAAAAAATAATCGTTATAAAATTGCATTAACAAGTATTGCATAAATTAAACAAAATATATTATTATAAAAAGTATATATTATATGATAAATAATAATAATAATAATAATAGAAATAAAATTAAAAAAACTCAATAAAAAATTATAGGTTAAATTACACATTTAGTCCCTGAACTTTAAGGTTTGTATCTATTTAGTCCCTGAACTTTTAAAATTACAAATTTAGTACTTGGACTTTCGAATTTTTTAAAATTCACGAGTCTAATAGTCGCAAAATTGAAATTTTAGAGTTCCATTAAACATAAAATTCAAATTTATATCTATTAGATCAATTAATGTTTTAAAATTTCTAACTTGATAGGGACCTATTAGACATAAAATTGAAAGTTTAGGAATCTATTAGACACTTTTAAAAGTTTAGGGACTAAATAGACACAAACCTCAAAGTTTAGGGACTAAACTTGTAATTGAACTAAAATTATATTATATTAAAATTATGTTATATTATATGAAAAATTATATTATAATAGAAATAATATAATATAAATATTATACTATATTTAAATTAGTCACATTAAAAAATATGAAATCATAATAGAAATAGAAAAAGCAAAACTAATATAAGAATGAATAAAAAAAATTAATTAGTTAAATTCATTGTAAATTTAATTTAATTCATACTATTTTGATTACATGTGCAATGCACGTGATAAAAAAAAACTAGTATGTATATGTATATATATATATATATATATATATGTGTGTGTGTGTGTGTGTGTGTGTGTGTGTGTGTGTGTGTATATATATATATATATATATATATATATATATATATATGTATGTATGTATGTATATGTGTGTGTGTATATATATATATATATATATATATATATATATATATATATATATATATATATATATATATAGTTAAGTCAATCTACCACTAAAAATAATAATTGAAAAAAAAATCAATTTTAACCTCCTAAATTTAGCGAGATGAATCAATTTTCATTCTAAAATTTCAATTTCATCAAATAAAATTGTATACTTAGACAAGTGGTGTAATTTTTACCATTATCGGATGAACGTCCGTTTTGTTCCTCTACTAATTTTAACAAAAAGTAATATAAGTTTGGTTAAATTACAAATTTAGTACTTCAATTTTTAAGTTTATGTCTAATAGACCCCTGAACGTTAAAAAGTTTCTAACAGGTCCATGACCTTTCAACTTTGTGTCTAATAGATCCATAAATGTCTAACATGTCCCTAAACTTTCAATTTTGGATCCAATAAGTATCTTTGAATTTTAAATTTTGTGTCCAATAGGTATTTGAATTTTGAATTTTGTATCTAATAGGTATTTGATCTATTCGATATTTTTTGAAATTTATGAATCCATTGTATACAAAATTGAAAATTTAGAGTTCTATTAGATGCAATTTTAATTTTATGTCTAATAGATTCGTTAATTTTAAAAAATGTCAAATATGTCAATGACCTATTAGACATAAAATAAAAGTTTAGGGAAGCATTAGACACTTCTACAAGTTTAAGAATATATCAAACACAAACCTAAAAGTTTAAGGACTGAGTTGTAATTTAACCAATAAATTTGTTAAAGAGTTAATTAGCGGTTGACCATTGATGGTACTTTATGATAGAGTAAGGGACAACGACCAAAAATGAAAACTGATAACTGTGGGGCCAAATTTTGAAACTAAACCAACCAATTCATAGAGACTAATTCAAAAACCCACTTGAAATTTCATAGATGTCTATATGTGGTTTAGATAAATGGTCAAACTAGATTTTAGGATGATTTTGCCTACATTTTTGTTCCAAAACAAACTTAATTACCCTCTTATCAACAAAATTTTGATCAAATCTTCTACACATTTTCAAATCTTCTACCCATTTGAAATCCTTTTTAAATTATTCTATATCATTTAAATTATTTTCAAATTCTAGATCATTTATTTTCCTAATTCATTTATTTCTCCAATGTCACCTCCTTACTGTATAATAGAATTTGAAATTTCATATTTGTTTCAATGATAAATGCTCCCTAAGATTAACCATAATTTTAAAAATTCATACTGCAATCCCCATTGTCATTTATTTTCCAAATGTCACCTCAAAATTTTGTCATATAATAATTACCATACCACATTTTTTTTCTTCTTTATTTACTTTTTAGCATGTAACCACTCTTTTTAGATTTTTTTTCTTTGAATCTTCATTTTTTTGGTTTATCTCTTCTAGTATATATATATATATTTTCAAATATTTCAACCTTCTTTTTCACTTGTTCATTGATCTTGTTCATCATTCAAGTTCATCTTACAAACAGAATTTATAAAATGTTGTGTGATATAGTGCTTGGTGGCGACGATCAACCATTCATTACCTAGGTTGTGCTTGGCAGTCTTGGAGTTGGCTGAACATACAAACCACTCAAACCTTGATTTCATCGGGTAAGAGTCAATTGTTCATTTCAATCCGTTGTAATTTCTCAAATGACATTACTTTATTCAAATTACTATTGCTTATAGTCCTTTCTTTAGGCTAGCTCATTGAAATTGTAGCTAATATAATAGAACCCAATTACTACTTGTAGTTATAGGTTTGATATTTTGTTTGTTTTGTTTGCTACATCAAGGTTGACTGTGTAAATACCACTAGTTAGATGTAGATGGAAGCGTGTCCATGAATATACTCGAGTATAGATACCACTAGTGACAAAGGTGAGTGAAAGTGTCAATGAATATGTTGACAATGACAATATAAATACCACTAGTTACTAATGTGTATGAAAATATTAATAATATTCATCTCATTCATCTTTATTTGCCAATATAAATACTAGTCTACATCTATGTATTCATAAACATTTATAGTGTTAATAATCATCTTTACCTTCTATGTAAAATAGGAGATAGAGGTAAATAGAGGGAAACTCTCGATATGTTTTGTCTATTAATTTAATTTAGTCATTACTTCGAAATCAATTTTTAATTTTTAAAATCATGAAGTATTCCTTTTGAATTTCAAATTTTACTTTAGTTATTTAAATATTATTTTAGGTGAACAAAATCTTAATTACCTTAGAAATAGGAATATGTTGTTGGACAATAACGTGTTGCTAAATGTTTTTGTTGAAGGGTATTTTTGTCTTGATAAAATTGTTTGTTATCTTTTTAAGAAATAACCATAATTAAAAAAACCTAAACCTAAGCCAAAAAGAGCATAGCTCAACTGACATATTAAATGTGTTAACGACCATGAAGTCTGTGATTCGAATCTCCCCAGCCCCTATTGTATTCAAAAAAAAAAAAAAAATCTAAACTTAATGGCCATTTAACAAAATGACTATTTTATTATAATCATTTATGTTGCTAACCTAACTTTTAAAATCATAGAAACGAAATTCAAACTAAGTCCAAACAACAATTAAGCTTTCTAATTATGCAACGGGTTACTTACAATAAACTAATCAAATTCATTTCGTACATTTTGGTATCTATCTATGACTTTCTTTATCCACTTTACTTGGTGATCCTCTTTTACAAAATACTTCCAAGAAACTACACTTTCACTTGGCAATCCTAAAGTATTATTGAGAAAGAGATGTGACTCATGAATGAATTTCATAATGAAAATCATTAGATTGGTTTGAAGTGATGATGTATATGGGTAGTTGGTGAGAAATTATGTTACAATTTGTTATAATTGTTGGTTTACTAAAGTTTGTTAGTTTTAATTCGTTATTAAATGTACTATTAAAATTCCTTTGTATTTGTTGTAGAATTTCATTAGAAATTGTCATGGTATCAGAGCGGGAAAATTGACTAGCGTTCTCTCTTTCATTGCTCCACATGTCTAATTGCATGCTTCGTCACTTCTGAGATTCTTTTTTTTCTCTCTATCATTTCCTCTGCAAATATAGATTTCTAATCCTTCGTATACTCTCCTCACCAACATCTACAATTTGGTCTCAGTTCGCCTTGATTCGATGAACTACGTTATGTGGAGGTTTCAGATCTCTCCCCTTCTCAAAACATATAAGCTGTTTGGCTACATTGATGGAACGATCAAAGCTCCAGATTCGATTCTTAGATTTGAAGGTCAAGCACCTCACGTTAATCCAGAGTATGAACAGTGGTTTGAGCGTGATCAGGCTCTAATCACTCTGATTAATGCTACTATATCTCAAACAATACTCTCCTATCTGATCAGATGCCAAACCTCTCAGCAAGTTTGGGAAAAATTAGAGAAAGTATCTTTCCTCCTCTACTTGCACAAACATCGTTGGCCTCAAGACTGAATTACAGAGTGTTTCGAAGAAATCTAGTAAGTCGAATGATCAATATGTGCATCGAATTAAGAGTATCGTGAATCATCTGGCTGCTGTTTCTGTTCAGATTGATTCGAAAGACCTAATAATATATACTGTGAACGACCTTCCTTCCGTTTATAATGTCTTTAAGACTTCTTTACGCACTAGGTCTCAGGACCCTACTTTATTGTAAATTCTCATGAAGACAGAGGAGACTGCCATAGATAAGCAGATCAAAGCAGATGAGTTAACTAATCAACCAGCCCTAACAATGACAGCTAGTCTCAATAGTCATGTTCGAGGAAATTGGAGAAACCAAGGTCGTGGTAGAAGTCGTTTTGATGGAAATTGTTCTGGTGGAGGTCATGGTCATGGAAATTTCCATTATCTGACTAATCCTCTCCTAATTCTTCATTGCAAGGCTCTACTGATGCGAATCATCAATCCAACAGAGTAATTTGTCAGATCTATCAAAAGTATGGCCATAATGCTCTTGATTGCTACAACCGGATGAATTACTCATATCAAGGTCGTCATCCACCCGTTAAACTTGCTGCCATGGTTGCCTCCACATCATCTGCACCGACTAGTTCTCAGGATTCACAAGTTGGGTTGTTCGACACTGGCTGCAATGCGCATTTAGCGAATGATGTTGCAAATCTCAGTATCTCTTCTACTTACACTGGTGAAGAGAATATAACAGTCGGCAATGGTCAGTCGATTCCCATCACTCATCAAGGTTGTGGTACTTTACCTACTTCTGATGTCTCCTTTACTCTGTCTAATCTTTTTTGTGTTCCTAACATCTCAACCAATCTTTTATCCATACATCAATTCTGCATCGATAATAATCGCTGCTTTATTTTTTACTTATCTTCCTTCACCTTTCAGGATAAATCCACAGGAAAAGTTCTTTTTCATTGTCCAAGTATCAATGGACTATATCCTATCACCACTTTGCCTCTTTCGCAAGCACACGTACACTTCACTACTCATGTTAGTGTTAAGGCTTCTACTGTGTGGCACGATAGGTTAGGCCACCCATGTTCTTTTGTTCTTCGTTCTACTTTGCAAACATTTTCATTGCCTGTTGCTTATACTAAATATGATATATGTTCACACTGCCTTGCTGGAAAAATGGCTAAACAACCTTTCTCTTTGTCTTCTTCTACTACTACTGTTCCTTTAAAGTTAGTTCATAGTGATGTTTGGGCTCCTTCCCCTGAAATTTCAATAAATGGCCATCGTTATTACGTTTCATTTGTTGATGATTTCTCATGATACACTTGATTGTTTCCCATTTCTTATAAATCTGATGTTTACTATGTTATAGCCAATTTTTTACCTTTTGTTGAAGACTTACTATCTTCTACATTGAAAACTTTTAGGAGTGATGGTGGGGGTGAGTACACTAGCCAAAATCTTCAACATATTTTCACCTCTTGGGGTATATTACATAAAAAAAATGTGTCATTACACTCCTGAGCAAAACAGAGTAGCTGAGTGTAAGCACCGCCATGTTGTTGAAATGACTTTATCTATGATGCCCAAATCTTCAGTTCCCTCACTTTTTTGGCCTTTTGGCCTTTTGCCTTTGCTACTGCAACTTTCTTAATAAACCGCCTCCCATCACAATCTCTAGGCAACAAGTCTCCTTATGAAATTCTCTTCTCTTCTCCACCTGACTATTCATCTCTTTGTATTTTTTGGTGTGTTTGTTATCCTTTACTTCGTCCCTACTGCTCTCATAAACTCCAACCTCGTACCAAACAGTGTGTGTTCCTTGGCTACCCACTTGGCTATAAAGGGTACTTGTGCTATGATCCCACTCATGATAAGTTTTATATCTCTCACCATGTTGCCTTTGATGAAAACATTTTTTCGTTTGCTAACTCTTCATCTTCTAAACCTTTAACTCTGCCTTTGTCTCAACCTACCTCTGTACCACAAGCTTCATTCTTTCCCATTCCTTATTGTCCATCTTCTAATGACCTACTTGTGGCTACACCTTCTCTTACCTTTTCCCTTTCCAACTTATCAAATTTACAAACCTCTGCAAATTCTCCTTCTATTGCTTCTCCTTCAATTATTTCTCAACCAAACCAACTGTTGGCTAATCATGTTGCTGTACATAATCCCCATCCTAAATAAGGTCAAAATCTGGGATTTTTAAGAAAAAAGTGTTCTTGGCTAATAGTTATGTGATGTTCCTGAAGAACCTACTTCCTTCACACAAGCTTCCAAGTCTCCTAAGTGGCTATTTGCCATGGATGATGAATATACAACCCTTGTTAAGCAGGATACTTGGTCATCTACACTGCTTACATCTCATAAAAATGTTATTGGTTGTAAGTGGATGTATTGCATTAAACATCATCTGGATGGAAGTATTGCTCGTTACAAAGCTCGTCTTGTTGCCAAAGGGTTCCACCAAGAGGAAGGTGTCGACTATTTGAGACTTTTAGTCCGGTGGTAAAGAAACCTACAATCGTATTGTACTTTCATTGGCAACTCAATTTCAGTGGTCCTTAAGACAATTGAATGTAAAAAATGCATTTTTGCATGGTGAGTTACATGAGGAAGTGTATATGCAGCAGCCTCAAGGTTTTTTGAATAATGAATTTCTTTCTTATGTGTGTAAGTTGAGAGAATCTTTGTATGATTTGAAGCAAAAAATCTTTGTATGGTTTGAAGTAAGCGCCTCGTGCATGGTTTAATTATTTTACCTCACATCTTTTGAGACATGATTTTTTGCTTCGTCTACTGATCCATCTCTCTTTGTTTGGAATGTTGAGGGCTCTCTTACTTACCTTCTTTCATATGTTGATGATATAGTATTGACAGGGAATGATCAGACTTATGTTGATACTCTTGTAACTCAACTTAAGAATACTTTTGACATGACTGACTTAGATGCTCTTACATATTTTTTGGGTATTGAAGTTAAGAGTACAGTTGATGGTATTCATGTATATCAAACTAAATATGCCACTGATGTGTTGCATCGATTTGGGATGGATATTACTAAACCATGCTCTACGCCTTGATTTATTACTCATTTAACTATTGATTCTCCATTGTGTTCTGCTGAGGACTCTAAAGCTTACAAGAGTATGGTTGGTGCTCTTCATTACCTAACATTCATACGTCCTGATATTTCGTATGCTATGAGTCGAGTCTCTCAATACATGCATTCTCCTACTCTTTTGCAACTCACTGCTGTTATGCGCATTTTTCGATATATTAGAGGAACTTTATCTACCGGCTTGCTATTTCAACCTGGTGCTTTAACTCTTTTTTCTTTTTCCGATTCAAATTTGGCAGGAGATCAATATGATAGGCGATCTACCACATGGTTTGTTGTATTTCTTGGATCAAATCCTGTTTTGTGGGTTTCAAAGAAACATAGTACAGTTTCTGGAAGCTCAACCAAGGCTGAATACCGTGCTCTTGCAGTTGCTACTGCTGAATTATCTTGGTTAAGGCGAGTTCTTAAAGACTTGTTTGTCTATCTCCCTCATGCACCCATGCTTCTTTGTGACAATCAGTCAGCGCTGCAGTTAGCTCGTAATTCAGTGTTTCATGGACGAACTAAACATGTGGAAATTGACTTCCACTTTTTTCGAGAAAGAGTAGCTGCAAATGATCTTCAGTTGCAGTTCATCCCTACTTTACAACAACCAGTTGATCTCTTTACAAAAACCCTCACTGCTGATCAACTTCAGTTTCTGGGCTTCAAATTCATGCCTCGCTGGGAGCCATTCATTTGAGGGGGGATGATGATGTATATGGGTAGTTGGTGAGAAATTATGTTACAATTTGTTATAATTGTTGGTTTATTAAGGTTTGTTAGTTTTAATTCGTTATTAAATATACTGTTAAAACTCCTATGAATTTGTCGTATATATATTGGCTAATTTACCTGACTAATGATATGAGGAGAATTTCATTAGAAATGGTCATAAAATACTCAAATTTCTTCATTCCTACTTACACCTTAGAAAAAAAAAGTGTGACACTCGACTTTTGAACCCGAGTAGAAAATAGGTATATGCATGATGATGGAATATGAGATGCAAAATAATTGAAAGATCAATTTGACGTGGGTTTGGCTGGGGTTAGTCGAAGTACATTACAAAATAAAATTGAGTTGATTTCGATTAATTTCAATTCTAGTTAAGTTTGGTATGCTAGTCGATTTTATTATGTTTGTCATTTTAATATTAGGAATATAATATTTTCAATTTTTAAAGTTTTATGTCAACATCGAATTTTCAATGATTTTACCTCTAAACACCCAATGAGACTATCAAGAAAGATAATAAGTGTGTAATTCACTAGGCTATGTTTAGATTAGTTGGTTGCACAATGATTTGGCTACATTGAACAATTAGCGATATTAGCTTTAGTTTAGCTAACAATTACATAATTTGTAAATTTTAACAATTTTCTTTTACTTTTCAAATTGGTGATGGAAAGAGATAAATTTTCTCAGATTTAAGAGTTGACACTAGAAAGGGAGCAAAAAATTCTAACTTTTGTGTGGTTGGCTATTAACAACTTAGAACAATGAATGGAGAAAAATATTTTAATGATGGAGTGCTTTTTGATATCTAAGTGACCAAAATATATTATGTCTCAACCAAATCAAATTTTAAGAATGTGATGCATTTCATACCATCGTTAATAAAGACAATTCAAAAAGATTTGTGACTAAGGAAAAATCTTTTGGTTGAAGCACTACAATTGAAGGTTCAAAAACACCTTAGTCCATCTACTTCTATTTGATAATAACTCAATTATCTTAGTGCTAATTTTTTTTTTGGTTTTTTAGGTGTAAAATTTGGTTTTTTAGGTGTGTTGATTGTTAAGGTCAGATGTTAATTTTTCTATTTTACCCTCTAGAAAGGGTTACAATTAGATTAGAATACAATATGGTGATGAGTAGAGAAAAATGGACTTTTAAAACTATGAAAGAGTTTTGCATTGAGTAATTATTGCTTTTAGAAATTTTCATTGTGGACATACATGGAAAATTTGAATGGCCTTAGACAATAATGTTAAAAGAAATTCAAGAATTATCTTCTCGAACTTGATTAAATAAAGTGCATAGCTGCCTGCTTTTTATAGTAGCTCTTACACTAACTCCACACCTATGAGAAATGGTCGTTTATATGGTGAGGAAGATGGATAAATTTTTTTTTTTGAATTAATGAAAGGGTTATTTTAAGTGTTTATATGGTCTCTTCTTAATAATTTTGAAAAAGTATTTGAAGTTTAGAGCAACGCTTACTAGATGATAATTATTGGAGTACTTTTAATGCAAGAAGATGCATCGATTCTTCTTAATGAAATTTTTCAAGGAAAAATTAGTCTACTCATGAAAAGAGAATCAGAGAAAATTACCTTTATAGTCATTGAATTTTTACTTTTAGGTCACTTTGATTCCTTAGTTTTCAAAATCTACATTGTAGCCGTAAGTAGAGGTAAACATCAAATTGTTATTATTGGTTTTGGGCACAAACTGATGTTGAAAATTGACCTATTGATTTTGGTCAATTGAGGGTTGGTGGTTTCAAAAGGCTTGATGAAACCAACCGATTGACTATACCATGAGTCGATCGATTTTGGTCGAAATTGATGAAGATGGAGTGAGATGAGCTGTTGTAGCTTCTAGCGAAAAGGAAGGACGAAGTATAATCACTTCAAGGAGGTCAGGATGTGGTAGATAAACAAAATTGCAATCATGATATTAAATTTTCGTCAACATGTCGACATTTCCATCGATATTTCTACATGTCCATGAGTTCGACATCTACATAAGGGAGAATCGACATTTCTACTATAGCGTACAAAATTGATGAAATATAAAAAAAATAACAAAAAAATGAAACTTAATGTGAATATAATATTGTAACAAGTATTTTAACTCATTTAAAAAGTGTAAAATGTTCATTTATTAATTTAAATATTTTTTTTGAATTTTTTGTTTTTAAAATTTTTCCAGAAATATCCATCGACATCAACATTTTATCGATATTTCTATCAAAATTTCTATAAAATTGAAACTTCGACATTTTCGTCGATGTCAATATTTTAAACCTTGATTGCAATGCGTATTCAAGTAATCAACTCTAATTCGATGAAATTAAACGTTTAGACTAAAAGTCCAATTCACTCAATCAAATTCGTAGGTAAAAATTGATTTTTTTTTTCCAAAAATAAAAGTGGAAATTAGAGAGATATTTTTTTCCCATTAATCCACGTGGGTGGGCCCAAAGGGGGGGTGGGTCGTTGGAAAGAGACATAAGATTGAGAAAACTTAAAATGTCGGGTAGCATGAGCACGTGAAGGGGAGGGCCTCACCACATCCTCTTCACGTGAAGTTCCCTACTCCTATTGGTCCACCCCACTTCCCATCATAGTAACTGTCATGTCTCATTTTATCTACTAACTATATATATCCCTTGACTTTGGACCATATCATTATCTCTCTCAAATCCTTAACCCTAAGTTTTGGATTAACACTATGCAAATAAAACAAAATAGAGCCACATAGTCCATAAAATGAATTGCTATCTTGGTCGAAAAAAAGGGTATGTTGGATTTGTGTATATGATACTTTATTTTATTTGCCACCCTGTGTCAAATTAGATAACATTTGTTCAAAAAAAAAAAAAGTATTATGTCATATCATTTATGTTAAAATACTATTTTGACCTTTGTACTTTGAAACTTGTTCGATTTTTGTTATTTTTCAAATGCGTCCAAATTTCGTCTATGTACTTTCAATAAATCTTAAAAATAGTATATACTGTTAGTTTATTGTTAATTTTTCAAAAAAAAAAAGTCTCTGAGTCTTTCCTCTATAAATTTTGGAAAAATATACACATTGTGTCTTTTTTTTTTTCATAAAAAATGTTATTATTTTTAACCAATTTTGATCAAAATTAACTTAAAATGACGAAATTTAAGATTTGTTGAAAGTACATATACTAAAATGGAATGAAACCCAAAATATAAAGACCAAAATTGAAATTATAATTCAAAGTTCAGGAATATAATTGAAACTTTTTAAAATCGAAGGACTAAATAGACACAACTATTGAAGTTAAAGGAGGCCACGTTAGGTTAACCTAAATTAAGTTCATACGTACCTAGAATGCTTGAGGATTGATATTAAATCTACAACTGCAACGATGGTTCTTAACCTCTTCTCTAGTGATGTCAATCAAGGAGGGTCCCTTAATATATAGCTTGTCATGTTGAGATAAACATATCCTAAACGTACGAAGTGTGCCCCTTGACTATGCATTTAAGACACACTTTAGTGTTGCATTGAGGACATATAGGATGGGTTGTACGTTTGGTGTTTGTGTAATTGCTGCCTCTAGAATTCATTACACTCAACAAGAAAACTTGAAGTTACTTTGAAGTCTACAAAACAAGAGAGGTATAGGGGACACAAAAGAGACAATGAATCAATAAGGTGGAGCCTTAAGAGCTAGTGTAAAATGCTCAAAAGTCTAGGTTAGATCTTGGGCACTCTATAAAGGCCGACCATTACGTTGACAAAGATTTCAATTAATTGTCATTAACTAACAACTATCAATAATTATATAAGTAGAAAATTTTGAATACCCTAGTGGAATTTCTAATGCTTAAATTTCAATGGAACGACCTAACTTCTAGGTGAAATAATGACATAGTTACTAGGTTATCCAATGATGAAATTTACAAAAGTATTTAAAAAGGGGTTGTAATAAAACATAGAAAGTCAAAAATCAATTTATACGTACCTAGAGATGTCCATGGGATGGGGCGGGCCAGGGAATGGCTTCTCCGTCCCCGTCCCCACCCCCCATTTCATTCTCCGTCTCCGCGAAATTCTCCATTTAATTTCACGGAGAACGGAGTGGGGAATCCTCGCGGGGAATTCGCGGGGATCGATTTCCCCATGAGGAATAATTCCTCATTTATAATTTTCAATTTTTTAAATTTGGTCAAATAAAATCTATTTTTTTTTTTAATTTTCTATTTAAATTGTTAATTCTTAATAATAGATTTCTATTTAAGAGATTTTTTTTTGATTTCCTTAGAAAAACAAAATAATATTGAATAAAAGTTTGGATTTATGGTTTATTATATATATACAAATATATATTAAAAAAAAGAAGAAGAAATCGGGGTGGGATCAGGGAACAAGGCGGGGACGGAGAATGTATTCCCCGTCCCCGTTTAGCTAATGGCCCCACCCCCTCCCCCATTCCTCTCCTAAACAGGAACTCCCCGCCCCGTTAGAGGTGGGTCCTCTCGGGTAAAATGGACATCTCT
Organism: Trichosanthes truncata; assembly: GCA_033996785.1. Classification (NCBI taxonomy): domain Eukaryota; kingdom Viridiplantae; phylum Streptophyta; class Magnoliopsida; order Cucurbitales; family Cucurbitaceae; genus Trichosanthes; species Trichosanthes truncata. The sequence goes on along the minus strand of JAWPNB010000004.1, from coordinate 34,124,753 downwards.
ATTTATACCACTAAACTTTAGGGGTTATATTAATTAAAAGCCTAAATTAATAATTGTATCAATTTAAACTTGAACTTTTGATAAGTATATCAATTTAATTTACATTGTCTGTTAGATTACGTTTAAAAAATGTTAGTTCACACGTGTGTAGACTTATAATTGATTAAACTCATAAACTTTCATAAATGAATCAATTTTGACTATCTGCTTCAAATGCATGGACACAATTTTCAAATGGAGGGTCTAAATTTTTTTAAGAAGTCTACACACGTGTGAGAATTGATGCATGGATGATTTTCAAATTGAGGATCTTAAATTGATTCATTTATGAAAATTCAAAAGTTTAATTGATAGAATTATAAGTTTACACACGTGTGTGAACTAACGTTTTTCAAGTAGAATCTAATGGAGAGTATAAATTAATACACTCATGAAAATTTAGGGTTTAAATTGATACAATTATTAGTATAGGGTTTTAATTGATTCAACCCCAAAGTTTAGAGGTATAAATTAATTTTTTGCCCAATATAAAATAATTGCTAATCATAGGTAAAGATTTTACATAGGATTCCAATTAAAACACTAAAACATATACATGAAAGTAAAAATATTAAATAAGATCTAAAATCTTAAAAGTTTCAACAAAATGTAAATAAACTTATTTCAAATGCCAAAATGATTTAAGTAATGATGGAGCAGTTATCACTTATCACAACTAATTAAATCGGTAATTTTTTTTAAAACAAGATGATCTAACAAGAAAAATTTAGAAAAATATAATTCTCCATGTAAACTAGTGATGAAAAGTCGTTTTGAAAGTGACAAATAAATGTCAATAATATAGAAAATATGGATACATAGGGTGGGATAGAGACGATTGTCAAGCATTGCCGTGTGCAAAGTAATGAAAGCTCTAATACATCATCGTGTCAACAATGAAAAACAACTTTCATTATCACCATAATGACTTGCAAAAAAGGGGGATTTTAATCTCCAAAGTTTTCATTAATGACACAATTGAGAAATGTATCACTCAAATTAACGAAATGTGTATCGAAGTATAACAATAAATACATATATTTGTCACGAGGCATAGTAACAAAATTCTTCTTTCTCTGTTAATGACAATTTTGTTTCTTATTACCACTATGACTTTATGTTCAATATTGCTATACTGACAATGAAATTCAGGTTCTCCTCATTAAATATCTATACTGACACATTTTGATTAATGTCCTTGATGACGTGTATTTTTTAGTCATTGGTTATTTCCAACAACTGCAATTTTTTTTTTTTTTTGTAGCAGAAGATTTTGTTTCATCGCTAATGGTACTATTTTCTTTAGAGTAATTATTTCATTAATATCTTGACAAAGATCTTATAAGCTCTAACTAATTGAAAGCAAAATGTGTTCAATGACTCTGTTCACTCTTTATAGAGAGAGTTTAGTTGGGAATTGGGGTAGCGACTTTGAGTGATTTATCTAGCTAATTGAAAGTTTTATATGAAGTTGTTGCGGGTAAAATTGGACCAACAAGAATGGTCTAAATGAAAGGTTACAATAAAGCGCTAAACAAGAAAAGAGGCTCAATACAAAGTCAAAACAGACCAAAATAGAGAGGAAACTAGCCCAGGACACGAAAGGACGAGGAAACGAGCTTGGACCGAAGCCCAAGGTCAGGGCCGACCACATGACAAGGCCCCTCCTTGGGGCTTGCCTTGGTCCCTCATGGCCCGTGTAGTCCCGGTCTAGCCCCGTTCAGTCCTTTCGTTCCCATTAGAAGACAGAAACCCCACAAAAAACCCTAGAGATGAAGGTATTTAAGTTATCTCTTGAGGGGAGAGCAAGGTAAGTTCATTCTGGCCTCCAAAACTCTCATAGAACTCCCAAATATTCTCTAAACTCTCTCTGACTTAAGCATTAAAAGTGTTGGACTTAATGGGCTTAAAAACACACAAGGCTCAAATAAATTCAAACTTATCTCTTTGTTTGTTGACAGATGGTTCAAGAGAAGTCATGTATCAAATTCCACATGCAAAAGAGAGATGGAGACCCAAGCAAAATGACAAAATCACAATCTTGCAGAAATTCGTTCTTACAATCTGGAGCAAACTGAAGAAGACTAATTGTTTTGAAGAAAAGAAATCAAAGCTTAAAGAAGAAGATGAAGAAGAAGAACATGTAAGTGTTTCAGCACTTAGAGGCCTACATGCACTTAAGAAGGGAGCAAATATTATTCAATCTCTTGGAGGATTTTTACAAATCTCAGATAAGTCTCACCAATTTTAGTAGAGAGTTGAGGTGAATATTGAGTTACTGTTGGTTTCATTAAAAAATAACCAACAATTTTAACAAAAAGCTGTGTGGCCAACACTACACTGGTGTCTAGATTTTTCTTGCCTTATCGGCCGCGTTCTTCTCCCAAAAATATAAATTTACTGTCGTTGTCACGTAGAGGTCATGTGAGATTTCTCTTGTCCAAAATTTGGCAACAACAGAAGTGATCAGCTTTAATAATATTCCTTATTCACTCTTTATAGAGAGAGTTTGGTGTGCACAAATCTCATCTTATATATAATGGTTAGTTAATTCTCGTTGGAGAAAAAGAATGGCAAAAGTTTGATCTTGATCTTGTAAGAGACGAGATTTAGATTTAGAGCTCGTAAAAAAAAGAAAAAAAAAGCTGTATAAAATTGACCAAAATTCCCGTAAAAGAGTGTTGTAGTGGAACTTACAAAGAAATGAATGTTGGATGAGTGGATATTGACATTTTGGGTGGCATTCTCTCCATGTACATCTCCTCTTTATTTATTGCACCTCAACTTGATGCTAGTCTTCTTTATGCATCACTGTTGACTTTTTAATATTTATTACATCAACTGATTTTTTTTGAGATTTTGGTGGTTGGAAATGTAAAGGAAATTCATTTCTTGGTCTATGTTTGAGTATTGAAGTACTTTACAATTTTAAGATTACATTTTACTTTCAATCTTCTTATTTTGTGTACGTTTGGTCTATTTTGTTTCATAAATTTAAAAAACTTTAAATATATTCTTAAACTTTGAACTATGCTATTATTTTGAGTTCATATAATTAAAATTATTAGCAAGACATTTTTGTGGTATGCACATTTGTCCATATCTAGATATATTTGCCCTGTCATAACAACGAAATTAAAATCAATCTAATCATCACACCACATCAATGTTTCAATGTTTGAAATAATGGAAAAATATTTTGCACTCCTGTACTACTTGCTCCATCTGAACATACTAGAAATTGTCTCTCAAGTAATTTGTCAAATAATCGTCAAATAAACTTCAACTTTATTTAAATAATCTAAAAACGAAATTAAAATGTTATAATATAATGCTCTTAAACACAAGGATTTAGACATGGATGTCGAGAAGAATGTTGAGATTTCAATTTTATATATAAATGTCATTTCTCAAAAAAGAAATTATATAATGTCAATCTTGATTGATATTTCTAAACCAATTATGAAAAAAAAATCATATAAATAGTTTGAATTAAAGAAATAATCATTTCCCAAATTTTTAAATAGGTTCAAAATCCATATTATTAGTATTTGTGTAAAGTGGTATTTTGTGTCGATATTGTTAGATTATGTTATTTAAATTAGATTAGATTTAGTTTAGATTTGCAATTTGAATTAGGTTTGTTCCTTGATATACTTTTAATTACGGCCTTTTAAATTTATATCTCATCGATACAATTCAATATAATGAAAACCTTACTCTCCTCTTCCCCAAATTTAACATGGTATTACATGGTATCAGAACTTGAAATTCACAACTGTGCGTTAGGATTTAAGAGGATTAACGGGTTGAATTTGATCTAGTTTTGGTGTGTTTGGGAGTGAAATTTTGTGATTGTTGTGGCTGGTGGAATTTTGACAATTTTGTTTCGCTTCCGTGAAGATAGAGGAGGATGATGAAGATCCATGGGAATTTTCTGGTAGAATTTGTGAAATTCGCATGGAATCAGCATTTGAAATTTGAATTGACATGAAATTTGCATTGACACATTAGTAGGAAGTTGCAGCTAGAATTTGGAAATTACATTGGCAGTTAGAATTTGCATTGGCATTGGTAGGAATTTGCAGCTGGAATTTGGCAATTACATTGACAGTTGGAATTTGCAACATTTGAAATTTGCATTGGCACTCATTGGAATTTGTAGCTGGAATTTGGCAATTGCATTGGTAGTTGGAATTTGCATTGGCATTCATTGGAAATTTGGCAATTACATTGGCAGTTGGAATTTGCATTGGCATTCATTGGAATTTACAGCTAGACTTTGGCAATTGGAATTTGCATTGGCATTCATTGAAATTTGGAGCTAAAATTTGGCAATTACATTGGCAGTTGGAATTTGCATTTGGAGTTTGCATTGACATTCATTAGAATTTGCAGCTGAAATTTGGCAATTGATTGGCCTTCGGAATTTGTAGCATTTGGAATTTGTATTGTCATTGACAGAAATTTACGAATTTGGCAATTGCATTATTATTAGCAATTGGAATTTACATTGGCATCGCTTCATCAAGCAAACATGATGTAGTATCATGAGTTTGAGAAATTATGTTATTTAAATTAGATTAGATTTAGTTTAGATTTGCAATTTGAATTAGGTTTGTTTCAGATTAAATATTTGATTTAGATTTGATTTATTTTTTATTACTGTAAATAGGTATTTTAGGTTTGCATCTCATCAATACAATTCAATATAATAAAAATCCAAGCAGTTTTACAGTCTCTCCCTTCTCTTCTTTAAATTTAAGAATGAATATATCGATTAAAATCCTAAACCCTTTGATATATAATGAAACTGAGATTTAATACCTGTTTAAACAACACAAACTCCATAAATAAAGGCATAATTTGGAAGAATAAAATACAATATTTTAAAAGGCTAAAATGAACTCTCACTTCCAACTAAAAAATATATATTTAAATACTCTCATAAATAATCCTCAAGAAGAGTGTCTATTGGAACGTCATACCCAAATATCATGGAATAATCATCAAGTTCATTATCATCATCAGAGGTGAACTTTGGGATTCTCAAGCTCTTTCCTATCTCTGAATCATGGCCTTTGGTTATCACCTCCAATACCTATATTTCATTAAATTAAAAAAAAAACACATTGGGCATTAAATACCAAAATCAGGCAAGAGAAAGAGATTGCTGATTAATTTTGTAAAATGATGTAAAAATGCATATTAAAGAATTAAATTTACTATAATTTGATAAATTTAAGTTTTGAATTTAGTGGTTAACTGAAACAGTATTAAAATAGTATACGATTTTTGAATATCTAAGAGACTGTTTAAGGCGTGAATTATAATAGTTTGTGGAATACTTTGCACCCCAAACATAGACTATTATAACCCAGATTAAATAATTCTACATCCTAAACACAAATTATATAATTTCACAAATTATTATAACCCACATATTATTATAACCCACTCAGCCACTCAAACATCCCATGAGAGAATAGTTCTAGGAATGTTTTTTTAATTTAAAAAAATATGCATTTAATAACATTTCCATCTTGTTTTTCTCATTTTTATAAAACATTTTAAAAATCGTATACAAATTTTGGTTTAAGTTTCTTGGTTCTCATTTTCTATTTTTAATATTTTCAAAAACATTAATCAAAGTACCATTTTACTATTTTTACTTATGAAATCCATAACAAATATAAAAAGAGTTCAAAATGACATAATATATATATACTTTTTTTTTTCATCTAAAATTTAGAGACAAGAAACACTAAAGTAATTAACACATTTTTTTTCTCTGTTTTTATTTAATAAAAAATAATGACTAATCCAACCAATAGTTTGTTTTGCTTTTTTTTTTTCCTTGAAAAGTAGAACACGAGAAATATGAAACAAAAAAGCTACAAACGATATCTTAAGATATCAAAATTTTTCCTATTTTATATTAATAGCTTAACACTGCACACGTTAAAGTTAATGAATCAAAATTAATATTCAACCTAGTACAACGACCTCCTAAAAGGAATATATATCTAATTTAAAGTTTCATAGTCGAACCTATTTTTAATATACTAGTCTACCAATTTGAAACTACAACTTTATCTATCGTTTCAACTCTGAACATTCAACAGGCAGACTCTCTCTCTCTCCATTTAAAGGCATATAAAGCCAACTAAAAACATATAGGACCGGATATGGAGAAAACAAACAAGAGCAGTGAAACGCTTTTTAGTACCAACTAGTTCATATCCAATTCATAATTCAATCCCAGCACACACAGCATTATACAACGTCTTATCATGTTGGAGCATACCTCGCTCATCGATGGCCGCTCGGCCGAGGACTGTCGAACACAGCAAGAAGCAGCCAACACGACTCTCTGCATCTCCTCCGCGTCGTAGCATTTGAGCCTTGGGTCGACCAGCCGCCCGATCTCGCCCGACTCCATCAGAGGCTTTGCCTGTTCAATTACCAACCACCCTTCTTTTTTCAAACTGCAATTCTTTTAATTTGAAATGTGTGTGTTGTTTTTGTATAGTGAAAAAGGGCATTTACCCACAAGAGAAGGCTTTGTTTGGATGAGTCCACAGGCCTTCTGCCAGTGACAATCTCCAAAAGAAGAACTCCAAATGCAAAAACGTCAGTTTTCTCATCCACTAAACCGTGCATGAAATATTCTGGTGCTAAGTAGCCAAACGTGCCCTCTATTGGAACCACTGCGTGGTGTGTCCATTTGTTTGGAAGCCATTTTGCTAGCCCAAAGTCTGTTATCTGCCAAACCCAACAACAAATACATAACAAATTCAAAAAAAAAAAAAAAAAGATTGACAATTTGAATATAGCATTTATTTAGTTCTTGAAGTTTCAAAAGAGTTAAGTTAATCCCTAAAATTTGTAAAAGGATTCTGGATGGTCCCTGAGTCCATTCGACTATTAGTTTACTAAATTAAGGGCTGTTTGAAGCGCTGAGTGAGTTATAATAGTCTAAATTATAATAGCTTTTGAGTTATAATAGTTTGTGGAGTTATATAATCTATGTTTAAGATACAAAGTTGTTTAGTCTAGATTATAATAGTTTATGTTTGGGGTGCAGAGACATAGTTATTTAACTCTGCAAACTATTATAACCCATTTAGCACCTCAAACAGCCTCTTAAAGTTTTGGTTAAATTACAATTTTAGTTCTTAAACTTTGATGTTTATGTCTATTTGATTCATGAACTTTCAAAATTATAAAATTTAGGCCCCGTTTGATAACCATTTGGTTTTTTGTTTTTGGTTTTTGAAAATCAAGCTTGTTTTTTCCAAATTTCTGTACAATGGTTTTCATCTCCCTTTAGAAAGCATTTGAATTCTTAGCCAAAATCTAAAAACAAAAACAAGTTTTTGAAAACTACTTTTTTTAGTTTTCAAAACATGGCTTGGTTTTTGAAAACATAGGTAAAAGGTAGATAACAAAACAAGTAGATCCATGGATGTGAGTAGTATTTATAGGCTTAATTTTCAAAAACCAAAAACTAAAAACAAAATGGTTATCAAACGGGGCCTTAGTCATTGAACTTTCAAATTTTTTAAAATTCAAGGATCTACTAGACACAAAATTAAAATTTTAGGACTCCATTAGACAAAATTTAAATTTATATCTAATAGATCAATTAATTTTTAAAATTTTCAAATTTGCCGGAGACCTATTAGACACAAAATTGAAAGTTTAGAGATTTATTAGACACTTTTGAAGTTCAATGACTAAATAGATACCAATCTCAAAGTTCAGAAACTAAACATAAAATTTAATCTAAAGTTCAAGGACTAAACTTATTTCCGTTGTTAGAAGCGAAGAAGATGGTAATATGGAACTAGAGATGGTAATCATTTGAATAGAGGACAAAAGTGGGTTCATATAAACTAAGAAACATTGTCAATTATGATCTTAGAGACATCTCGTACATTGTAATTCATGCATGTAAGGATGTGACTGAAATCAAGTGTCCGTTAGAAGGGAAGATGATTGTAATTAATTTTATAAGGAGAGAACAAAAGTGAATGCATCTATAGACTATAAGAATCTTATTTCATATTCATCAAAGAGAAATCTTGTGCATTGGAATTAAGTCGGGTTGAGAATGCGACTAAAGTTCTATATCAGTGAGAAGTAGCAAAGATTGTAACGAGACGTAACTATTATGATTTATATATATATTTACCTGAGGTTCATAATCAGGGCCAAGAAGGACATTAGAAGCTTTGATGTCTCTGTGGATTATGCGATGTTTGCAGCATTCATGGAGATAGTGCAAACCCGTTGCAACTCCCACAACAATCTTGTATCTGACTGACCATTCCAATATCTTACTTGTTTTGCCTGTCAAAATTTCAACACTATATGAATGAATTGAAAACATTGAATTTGTTCTAAAAGCTGGATTTATATTTGATATGTGGCTGAATTTATTCAAGATATGGCTTGTGTAACTCAAAGTTAAAGAAATTAAATTTACATTTGATATCTGATTTGATTATCTCAAGCTACAGTTTTGTTAATACCATGGCCTATGTAAGCATTTTTTATATATATAATTATAGGGTCATGAAACTCACATTTTATACTACACTACGTGTTATTCTTAACAAATAATAAATCCAAGTTTCTAACCCATTCCTTTGTCCAATTCAAACTTCTTAATTACTAATAGCTTAAAATAGCATCACCCCGCCCCCCCCCTGGAGGGTTGGTTTTTTCGTGGCGTTATGAGGCATATTTGAGAAAAATAATAGAATCTTTAAGGAATTAGAGAGAGATCTTGAGAGTTGGGAGAAAAGTTTAGTCCCTAGCAAAATTTAGTGCCTCACTTCTAAAGTTTTTTTGTAATTATTCGCTAGGTCTTATTCTTTTGGATTGGATCCATTTCTTATTTGTAGTTAGGTTAGTCTTTGTTTGGCTCATTTTTGGGCTACCTTTTCATAGGCCCATTTTTTTGTTGCTGCCTTTGTCTAGCTCTTTTATTTTCTCTCATATTTTCTCAATGAATGCTTAGTTTTTCAATCTAACTAGCTTAAAATAGCATCAAAATTCAACTATTTGTAACCCTATGAAGGAATATTTGGTTGAATTAGTTGTAAAAATTTGAAATTGTATGATCAAAGTCTATGAAGCCTATGAGATTAACAAACTTTGTAACCCAAAATAAGTCAAAGTCCAATAGTTGAATGATGCCCATGTATGAGAAATCAAAGTGGGTGGAGTTAGAGGGAAGAAATGAAGTTGCTTACCATGCAATGCAGAAGAAAGGTTTCCATTTTCAGAGAAGTTGAAGATGAGATAAAGGCCATTTTCAATGCAACAGCCAACCAAAGTAGCTGTGTTTGGATGAAAGACATGCCCAATTATTCCTAGTTCCATCAGAAACTCTTTCTCCTTGTTTGTATCTTTGTTGTCTTTTGTCAGTCTTTTCACAGCAATCATCTTTCCATCACACAGTTCTCCTTTGTAAACTTCTGAATACCCACCTTGCCCTGCCATGTTATCTGATTTTCAAGGAAAACAAAAACAAAACCTAGAATATTAGCACCAAGATAATCAAGATCCCACTTTTATTTTTTATGATAAGTATGGGGAAGCTATTGATTTTTTTTCCCCATGTTGTTAGCTTATTCATCATGTGTTCAATCATATAAAAAAAGTTTCTTTATATACAATTTTTAGAAAATGCCTTCAAAATTCTAGCTAAATTTTCAAAAACTAATAAAAAAGGAAATTTAAATTTTGAGCTTTTTTTTTTCTTTTAAATTTCAAAAATGTTATGCAAAGCATAACAATTAAATAAATACTAGACGTTTAATCTCTTAAAATAAAAGAATTAACCATAAAAGCATTGGAAATAAAAATAATAGTCTTGTTCAAACTATATTAACTAACAAAGTTAAATACACATAAAGCTGAGCTATGCTCAATTGGTTAAAGTATGAATAAAATGCCAGAAATTCGAACCTCATAACTCATTTCTTCAAGTGACATGTTCCAATGTCCAAATATGTTAATAAAATAATAATTTACTCACTAATTTTTTACTTACAAATTATAAACATGTTTAAAGATGACCTAATCAAGAATTTTTAATACAAAGATAAAATTTAAAATGCTAAGGATCAAATTTAGTTCGAGTGAGTCTCACTTTACAACATTAGTTTTTCTATTATTATTAAGGAGAAAAAAATTAATTCAAACAAAATTCATAGTTTCACAAGTGAAAGAATCATAATTTCAAAAAAAAAAAAAACAATGAACCAGTACCATTACCATCTCAAGATTCGATTCTTCACCCCGCAATTGTTGAATTCAAAAACTCCCAATCAACCCAAAAGCAAAACAAAATTTGATCCAACAAAACAGAGTATTGGAAAACAAACCTATGTGGAAATTATTGGTAGCATTCAAAATCTCTTCATAGGTGAAGCATCTCAACAATGGCTGAGCTGATTGCTTATCAGAAAAACTGCAATTTCTCTTCCGAAAAGGCGACCCGATGAATGATGAAATCAATTTACACGGCGACAGCCGCTGCCGCCGGTCAGTGGATTGAGCTTTGAACGGTGAAACCGGCGGCGGCGGAGGAGAGCCGATTGTGCTGCAGTCGCCGGAGGTGGAGGAGTCGTCCTCCGTGGTGGTGTTGGAAATTGAGTCGCCGGAGGCTTCAGCCTCATCCTCCGCCGCCGTGAGCGGCGGCGCCCTGGCGCACTCTGTTTTTGAAACTCTGAAATCTTCTCGCTCGCATGTATCTTCACCTATGGTTTGCAGATGATTGTTATTTATAGAAATTATGATGTTTGGGCCCATTTGTTATAACCATTTCGTGTTCATGAAGTTTGTTTTCTAATTGGTTAAATCAAAATACCCAACAATTTTGGGATAGATTTCAATTCTGTTCCTAAATTTTGAAAATTTTCTTTTAACCGTAAAATTGTTCCAAGAAAATCATTTGAATTTTTTCCTTAAAATAAAGGATAATTACCAAGGATAAAAATAACTGTCGATATGTTGATATATTCGTAAATCAAGGTTCAACATGAGCATAGTTCAATTCGCATAAAACTTCGTACTCTTAACTAAGATGTCAGAAATTCGAATTTCTCATCCCACATATTGTAAAAAAAAAAAAAAAATCAATATAACTAATTTCTTTCATAATTAAATACCCATAAAAGATTTAAAAAAAATCATCTATTAACCACAATATAAATATAACAACATCTATAACTTAGTTTAGAAAAAAAAAGTGTTTGAAAACAAGCAATTTTCAAAAACTAAAAACTAAATGAGACTGTAATTTTAAAAGTTTGAATGTCGAAACTTATAATTTAACATTAAAAAAATTATCATTATTGGTCACCATAAAACTAAGAGCAGCCTAAAAAAACAAAATGATTATCAAACTTAAACTCCAAGTTTTTATTTATTTTTTTTCTTCCTTTGGAAATGCTCTTTAATTATATTTACCTTTAGATTGAAGAGAATCCAAGTCCAAATTTTGCTGCAACTGCTCTTGCTTTCCCAAGAAGACCAGAGTACATTTCTCAGGAGCATTCTCAAAACAAAACCTTGCAATGTTGGGAGTTCTAATTCAAAATAACATAGAAAACAAAACCATATTTATCAACCCAAATTAAATTTGCATTCTAAAACAACCCAATATTTGGTAGAATTTAGCTTCTTCCTTACCTGTTTGATCTGTTTCTCGTGCCACGAAGAACAAGAAAGTCAGCCGAAATTGACTTCGCTTCTTCAGCCAAACCTCTTCCAATGCTCGAGTTAAAACCAACCCTCGCCTCCAAATTTACCTGAAAATAACATTTTCATGTATGTAGGTTTAAGACCAAAGTAGATAATATCATAAAGAGTTTATAGTTTTTAACATATAGTCGATTTACCTGCTTCGATTGGCTGATGTTGGCGAACTCTGCGAGAATCGATATGACGTAGGCTTTGACTCGACGAAGCTGCGATTGAATTTTGGTAGTGGTCACCGTTGATGGACGCTTCCTTGTATCCTCACTAACTGCCATTCAATTCAAAGAAAACAAAGCATAAGTTTGAGAAGGGGAAGAAACTTGGAAGAATATAGAAAAGTTGTTGAAGGAAAGTGGGTGAGGAAAATCAATCTAACCAAGAATATGAGTAGCAACAATGCAGTCATGTTGATGAGCTAGAACTGTGATTGCCCATGAAAGAAGTTCCTTGCTCTCGTCGATGTCGTCGGAAGGAATCCCGACGAGTATCTTAACCGGCGATGAGAACCCCATCTCTTCACCACCAAGAAAAATGACTTGAGAGCAGATTCAAATTTTGAATTGAGTGTGAGTGTAGGAGAAGTTCTGTTATGTTTTTATTTGGTATATGTGAAGCTAAGGACCATATGGAAAGATGGAAGTTTGAAAGTGAGTTTAAGAATGAGTTTAGAAATGCAACAAAATGATTAAGTTTCAGTTGAAATGTGAGGCCACCTTAGCCTAGCTTTCATTCCAATATTCTTGTTCAAGAAGCATAAATGAAAACTTTCTCAAAGTATAGGAACAAACACAAGTTATTCTCTCCTCTCTCTTGTTTTCTTTTTGAATCTCATAAGGGCATTTAAGTGTTGTGGTTGGGTGCTTTGAGGAATAAGCAAAGGAGGGGGGAGAAATCATGCATTTTATGATTTGTCTTGCCATGAAAGCCAAATAATTTTTTGGAAAGCCTTTTTTCAAATAAATTATAAGCATTGATTTGTGGGATTTGGTAGGAAAAGTTATTAGCCACTTAGAAAGAGTTCTTTTTCACTTTATTACGAACACACAAGCCTTGAGAATGCACCTTTCTTTCACTTTTTAGTTGGTCCCATTTATTTATATTTTTTTTTTCTTCAAGCTAGCAATGGATTGAATATATTATATCAGAGTGGGTGAAAGTAATGCTAGAATTCATAAAACCAAAAGTTGATTTGTGTGTATAGGTGAGGATGGGTTAAAAAACACTTATCTTCATTGCAGTTTCATTAAAGTAATATTTAATCCTTTTAGTGGGTAACAATTTAGATTCATAGTAATTTAGTCTTGGAATTTTAATATTTAACAATTTAGTATTTGTAATTTAAAATATTGTCAAGATGCAATGAGATCTTTTATATATGTAGATCAATAAATGATTTAGGGATCATATGTGTTTATAAATTAATCTATAAATACAAAATTGTTACCTAACAAAAAATCAATAATGCACTTCGATCAAATTTTTCTCAATAGCAACTAAAGCATTATAAATTTTAAACTACAAAGACTAAATTGTTAATTAGATATACTAAAGTTCATAAACTAAATTGTTACAAATTTGAAAATATAGAGACTAAATTGTTACATATTAATATTTGGAGTAAATTGTTAATTAGTTTAATGAAAGTATAGGGACCAAAACTGGTTTTTAATTGAGAAAATTTCATGTGCTTTTATTGCAAATGTATTATATATAATGTTTTCGTTGGAGTGATATTGTTTGCACATGTTAAAAGATTATATCCAATCTGATCTTTGTTCTAATTATTCCATCTTTTTCTCTATATTTTGAGCCTTGACTAATTTTTGGCCACTTCTTCAAATTAGGCATCGATTCTCTCTAAGATCTCTCTTGAATGAGGAAGAAAATCCAAGTGTAGTATGATTAGTTCATGTTCTAGCTCCTTGTGCAAATAATTTAGTTTTGAATTTTGGAATTTGTTTAAAATATTCAATATAACTTGATTTATAATAATTGAGATTAATTTATTATTTGTTACTTTGTGCATTGTTCTATTATTTACAAGTCTAGTTGCTAAATTTGCTCAACTTCCTCTTCATGTGTGGTTACCTAATGCTATGGAGGGTCTTATCCTATCACGACAATGATGTTCAATTATTAGAAAAAGAATTTTCAAAAAATTAGTTAATAGACAATATTCAAATAAAGATTCTACTTCCTTTTCATCTCAACCGCGACACATTTATGTTACAATTTCCTAATAAAAATTCAATAATAAAAAAAGAAAGAACAAAAAAAAGATTGTTTTTTTAACAGTTTGGGGAATGAAAACAACTTTTGTTTTTTGAACCCATTTTAATAAAAGAACTAAAATATATATATATATATATGATTAGTTAACTAACCCTCGTGGCCAATTAATTTACCTTTCAATGGATTTTTCTATTACTTTATAAGAAGATTGAAAAATTCATTGATTATATATGGTAGAAACAATGTTAAAGGATATGTTCTATGGCATTAGGATAGAAGCTAGATTATTATTGTACATCTTTCCAAAGTAATTAATATAATAATTCAAAATACATAAATTCACTGTTAGATGATGTTTCTGTTTTCTCATTTATCATCTTTTAAAATAAAAAAATGTATTTTGTAATTATTTCATATTTCTTGTTCTTTCTTCTTTATTGAAGAAAAATTAAATCATAAACCATGCCTATGATAAAAAAAAATTTTAATTTTTTTAAAATTAAATTTTTACTGAAAAAATAATTTAAATATTTTTTTATAATATTTTATGCATTTTATAAGTCAAACTGGTTTTAAAAAAATGTGTCTATATTTATATATATTTGAAAAACTAAAAATAGAAAACAAAGCACTCAAATATTTGTCTACAATTTTGAAATGTATTTTAAAAATAAAAAACAAGAAATAAGAAGCACATCTCTCTTCTAAATTCTCCTTCACCACTTTCTATCCCAAATTATATACTTTTGAAATAATATTATTAACACTTGAGTGCTATTGGATAAATTGGCCTTAAAATTATATCCAAACTTCAAGAATATGAAACAATCATAGTATTTAGTACCAAGCAATTGCATTATTACCTATTATGTCTTAAAATTCATTTCTAATCATTTAAGACAACAAACAAAGAAACAAAAAGCATCATTCTATATGTCCATTCTCACATCCTTACAAGCTCACTTCTAATAAGCTAATTAATCCTCTCTATTAACAAAAAGCCTTTTTTTTTCCTCATTTCTTCTCAAGGCCTCTCAAAAGTTTGACCACTTCTTTCATATGAGGTCTACTCTCAGGCTCCTTCTCTCCACACACATCTTTGCATTTTTCATCACTTGCTTCAATTGTTTCTCATCAAAGCTTCTATGGAGTTTCCGATCAACCAGATCTTCAAACTTGTCTTCTTCGATCAATGGTTAAGTCCATTCAATTATTCTCCTCGTGACTCTGCCTAATAGCTTCTCGATTGGTTTTCTTCCGGTGAGGAGCTCAAGAAGAAGAATCCCAAAACTGTAAACATCACAACTTGTTGTAAGACTCCTAAACATGGTGTATTCAGGTGCTAAATAACCTAAAGTCCCCTTTATTTTAGTGGTCACATTATTATTGATTCTGTGGAGTGGCTTTGCAAACTTGAAATACAAAGTATTTTTTCAAAGTTTGGCCCGAACAATACATTCTTGGCTTTGATGTCTTGATGGATGATGGAAAGGTTTGGCCATATGGCGCAAATACCTACAAATTTAAGACGTCTATGTCGTTGTGAGGACTGAGGAGTAACGTAACAAAAGTTAAATATAGTATTATTTACGGATGTGTTAGATGAGTGTTTCATCACATGACATTTTCTTTATTAAAAACATGAAATTGAATAAGATTTAATGGCATTATCTTAGTTAAAAAGTAGAGAAATAAGCTAGTGCTAATGCAATGTTTTAGAATGTAACTTTTGGTGTTTGATTTTTGTTACAATCGCACAAATAGAAATGATGGTTAAATTGGTAAGATTTAATCGAAAGATAGATAAAATAACATAAAACTTTTATAAAAGATAGAGAACAAACTGATCAACTAAAATTAAAGCATATGAACAAAAATGCTAATAAGTTAACCCAAATTAAAAGCTGACTTTTATTATTTGATATTTTGCATATATGGATTTGGATTAATTTGGATAGCCAAAATTTTTTGTTTTAGGTAAAACCTTGAAAAGCTAAAAGAAGTTAAATTATGGGAAAAATACATATAAGAAAGAAGAGTTTTGCTTAGGGACACAAAGCTACATTTGTGGCATTTAAATTTCTAATTGATAATATTTGATAATGTAATCAATGTGATAAAGATTCTGTTTTTAGTGGTCTGTTTTCCTAGTAGAAAAAAGTTGTTCAGCAATAATATCTGTCTTAAAATTTTTTTTCTAAACACATTTTAAAAATGATAGCCATTTAAAAGAGAAAATTTTTTTTTGAAAGCTGCTGCCACTAGGGTTGTAAGAAACACTTTCAAAACATAGCTTACAAGATTAAAAAAATTCTTAAATTAAAAAATAAATAGATATATGCATAATTTCAAATATTTGTATGTCAATTAAGAATTAATGTAAGACTTACTTGAAAAAGAAAAAATTTCATATGTGAAACATACATTAGGGCTTCTGCAGTGGCAAATGCAATTTGAAGTCTCCAATCCAATCCAATTGAGCTCCTTGAGAATTTTTTCCATGGAGATGAGAATGCAAACAGGAATTTGACATATAATCATACATAAAAAAGTTGTTGACCATCTTTATGATCATAATAACCTCTAAACTGCAACAAATTTTTGTGCTTTAGCTTCTAAATAGTGTTTACTTCTTTCAATAATTCTATTTGTTCTTCAACTTTTGTTGTCTTTATCTTCTCAATAGCTTTATGCCATTCAACAAATGAAAATTTGAATGATTGAAATAAGCACTACAATTTCCACCAATAAATTAAATTTACATGAGATTCAAAATTAATTACAAATGGTTCAAGATTATTCAACTGAAATAATAACTCTGAGTAGTTATGGTATATAGATAAACTGAATATCGACTTATCATTATCATATGGATGTAGTTACAACAAAAATTCTTATCAAAATGGTTCACATTAATAGATGTGACGGTAAAAGCATTCTATGCAATGAGATTGTGTAAGATTTGGATTCTAACTTAGTGATATCAATGCATGAGGTCTTATGTTCAAAAGTCTACATTATTATTTTTCGTCTCCTATTTCATATTAATAGTCTACGTTTTGAGCTCGGTTATGTACCTACTTACCGTCACCGGTTACTATAAAAGAGATACATTTAAAATTACAAGAAATATCATATAGATTTTTTATTAAATCATGATCATGTATATATTTGTATGGAAAATTTTGGCAAGGTGAAACAATCTATGAAGAGATAAACTAAGGGGAGCTATACAGGGAGAGGTTAAGTGTGATAGAAACAAGGTTTAAAATGTTGATGTTGAGGTCTCAATTTTATAAAAATGTTGATGAAAATATCGATAAAATGTCGATGTATATTTTTGGAAAAATTATAAATATAAAAAATTTATAAAAATATTGAAATTAACATATAAGCATTTCACTCTTTTTAAATAAATTTAAATTTCTTATTTAATATTAGGTCCACAATGGTGTATTTTGTTGATATTTTACTTATATTTCATCAATTTTTCTATGATATAATGGAAATGTCGATTTACCCTTTATGTTGATGTCGAACCCATAGACATATGAAAATGTCAACATGTTGATAGGAATTTAAAATCATGGATAGAAAGGTGGGTGTAAAAGAAAGTAATGAGAGAAAGTGCATTAATAGGACAACAATGGTGAGAGAGAAAATATGTAATATAGAAAAAAGCTAGTAAACAAAGTGTGAGTGGTCAAAAAACTTGACATGGCTAGAAGTGTCTGAGGCATAGGATTCGGAGGGTTGCCTAGTGTGTCGTGCTCTATGTCTGGCATGAGTGGCGTTTGTATGAATCTGGGGCACGTTCCTCTTAGGCCCTTCTTTTTATTGTTCAGTCTGATGTTACGTCCTATGCTTCTTGGAATGGAGGTGTGTCCACTGATGGGCTATCCCCTTAGGACTATTTTACTTTATTGTCCTTTGGGTTTTCTTTGTGTTTCTTGTGAGAATTTTGTAGTTGTTTCTAATTTCTTTGTTCTGTATTTCTTTGTGCCTTGACGTTTAGGCTATGAGGTTTTCCTTTTGCTGCAGTAATATATTACTTTTGCAGCAAAAAAAAAAAAAAACTTGATGACTTAGAGAATTGGATTAACTTAACTCAAATATTGCTAATCTAAGCATATATAGTTTAAGTGGTTAAAACATATACCATCGACCAAGAGATCAGAGATTTGAATCTCTTCCTGTTGAACTAAAAAAAAAACTCAAATATTGTTTGGATTAGATTGACTTTACAAGTTTGTTTGAATTAGTTTATGTTCAAAGTAAACCTTCTTATGAATTAGTTATGTTCATAAATTCTTCTAAAATTAATTTGGGCAGAAACAAAGCCCTAATCTATTAAGTAAAATAATTCTCTTCCTCGTAAGATACAATTACTTGAATATATTTATCTTTATTAACACATAAGATATTAAATCTCAAGTAGGTGACCATTATGGATTGAGCTCATTTCCTCTAAACCCTTTATTTTGCTTATGGTTCTTATTTGACCACTAGGCCAACCCATGATGGTTGACAAAGTAGGTTAATACATTCTTAAAGTATATAATATCTTTTTAAAAAATTACAAAAAATTGAGGTAAATGATCCAAACAATCTAATTTGACTCAATTCAAATGTTGTATGGTTGGAAAAGCTGAGTCCATCGTCATCTGGCTAAGAATCAATTAAACTGGACTAATTTACAATCCAAATATTTGAGTTGGATTTCAAAATATCTTTTAAGTCCAAATGCAAACCAAAACCATAAACACTCCATTGAAAAGTGTGTAAAAGAGAGCTTAGTAAAAAAAATGGTAGAGATTGATACAAGAGAAGCTAGACGCGTTAGAGAAGCAATTGCTTTCAAGGTACATCAATTTTGTTAGTTCAACAATTATGAGATTAAATGATCGATTTTTAGAATAGTAAAATATAGGTGCGTCTATGTTTGAATTGACTAAACACAAAAACTTTTGCTTGAATACCATATTAAATTACACCATTAAGGTTATATTTAATCTTGACCAACTTGGTTAGCTCTTTCTCTCTCTTCTTAATTCTCCAATCTTATGAATTAGTATAGTTCAAAAGTATAAATAGCTTCATCACTTGTAAGACAAAGAGACACTATTCATTGGAAAAACTTGTCTTAATATAAACTATCTAAATGCTCTATAACAATCTAAAATAATCTTAATATTCATTAACAATTAATTAGATCATTACTATCCTAAAGTTGTATTATTTAAACAAATTTAAACCAACCAACAAACAAAGAACATATTATATGTCCATCCCTCATACTTACAACTTCAATTATATATATATAACAAGTGAATCTTTCATCTCACCAAAAAAGAAATTAAAAGTTCTAAATCTCTCCATTCTTGTTATTATGAATTCATCCATCATTACTTCTCAGAAGCCCTTCAAGAGGCCAACCACTTCCTTCATATTAGGGCGTTTCACAGGCTCCTTCTCCACACACATGGCTGCAATTTTAACCACTTGCTTGAGCTGGTTCTCATCAAAGCTTCCACGGAATTTTGGATCGACTAGACCTTCAAACTTGCCTTCTTCGATCAGTGGCTGAGTTCATTCGATTATTGTCCTCATAACTCCACCCGGTAGCTTCTCAATCGGTTTTCTTCCGGTGATCGGAGTTTGAGAAGAAGAATTCCAAAGCTGTAAACATCACAACAGGACGTGACTTTCCCCGTCATGGCGTATTCGGGTGCAAGGTAACCTAATGTGCCCTATACTCGAGTTGTCACATTGCTAACTCCTTCATAGACTGGCTTTGCAAACCTGAAATCGGCAATCACTGGCTCGTAGTCTTGACCTAACAAGATATTTTCTGGCTTTTATATCTGGGAAGGTTTGGCTACATGGTGCAAGTACCTAGAAATTCAAAGTGATGAATGAGTGAAATATTCGTAGGTTTAAACTCTATTTTTACCTATTTCGTTTTTGTTTTTGGACTTTCAAGTCTTCTAACTTTTACATAAAATTCTATTTGTCACATTAATAATTTGAAAAAAAATATGAAACTCAACATTTGACATACTACATGTATTTTAAACTCTGGTTTATATGTAGAAATCTATTCCCATCAAATAAATGAACAAAATATATGTCTATGTTATCCATTGTTAAATTTTTTTTATTAAAAATATTAATGGTACGAATCAAAATGATTTTTTATGCCATGTTACGGGATTAAAATAGTACATTTGAAAATTTAGGGATCTAAAAACAGGATTCCAATCATATTTCTAGCCAATAACTTGAATGGTTTAAATTTATTAAAAAAAATTAGGCCCGTTTAATAACCATTTTGTTTTTTGTTTTCTGTTTTTGAAAATTATGCTTGTTTCCTTATACTTTTTTGGTAAGCTTTTCACCTTCCTTAAAATCACATTTGAATTCTAAACCCAATTTAAAAAAAAAAAAACTAAGTTTTTTTTTTTGAAAAAGATACTTCATTGATGGGTATGTGAGAAACATACAAAGGGAGAGACTAGAGGAAAGCTCTCCAATTTAAAGCAATTGCATAACTATCATAATTACAAAAGAGCTTGGATTTGGAGCTCCAAGAAGCGGCAGTGATGATAATGTCTTCCCAAAGGAGAGAAGAAGGCTTTGAACTGTCATTGAAGATCCTGTTATTTCGTTCAAGCCAGATGTTTTAGAGGATCGAACCAAAAATATTGGACCATAAAATGTTGCGCATACTAGCAAGAGGAAGAGGGCAACGGCGCCAAATTTGATGCGAGCTTGTCGAGGGCTCGTCAAATTACAATTTATAAACCGATCCTAAGCTACTTATAGCATTGAGTGGACCGAGTCGATCTCAGGAAACCGAATATTAATTTCTCAAATTAAATTTGCAAAGGAGAAAACAAATAAAAATGGGGGTTTTGTGTTTTTTTTATTAATAAAATAAAACATAAGCAAATAAAAGAAAGATAAATCAAATCTTATCAAATTCCAATCCAAATGTGCGGTTCTACTCAATTGCAAAAATTGATCATAGACACTGAAAATATTTAAACTTAACAATGCAAGCACTTGGTCAACTTATTAGGAAACCCCAAAAAGTAGCAACTTCCCTAAGGTCATTAACTCTAAAAAACGTCAAGTTAACGCTAATTACCTAAACAATTTTTGACGAAACCGCTCCAAATTATTTAGATAAAGGCATTACGTGCTTTGGAAGGACCAAGACAACTAATTAGATGAAATAACTTTAATCTAATTAAGATGCTCCTTTAATTCCTAGAATTAAACATGCAAGCCATGTAATATGGAAACTCACAAAACATACACATGTGATAATCCTAATGCTACCGGTTCATTCAACATGACAATTACGGATCATGATCATGATTAGCAATAAAACATGTAGAGTGATTAAGGCGTCAATTTAATCAAAATACATACTTATAAAATTAACACGGGAATTAAAGAATACTTTCAATTGAAAGAAAACTAAGTTAAGGTTCAAGCCTCACAATGTTGCAACTGATTACAACCGACCTCTGAACTGGAATAGCGTAAGTTTTAGCTGAGCATCGTGATAAAATTTGATACCATTATTGTCTAAGGAGAAAAGAGAAAAGGAGTCTAAAAACTCTCTAAAAACGTCTAAGCCAAGAGGCCAAAAAGATCCCCCCTTGCTGTCCATAAGAAGGCTTAAATAGCCTTGAAGTAGACAACTTACACAAGTAAGAAACCCTAAATTTTAGAAAAATATTTTCCCAAAACAATTAGGGAATAATATTTAAAATAAAATAAAATAAAGTAAATAATGTTCTCTCTTGTAAAATGCTAGAAAATACATCTAAAACTCGAAAATCCTTCCCTAAATTCTCAAAACAAACATAGAATGTTGCAAATAAGGAAAGTTTCTGGATTGCGCAGTCTTCATTATTTTGCCCATAACTTCTTCTCCAAACCTTGGATCAACATGATATTTATATGGTTGGAAAGATAATTCCGAGATCTTTAAAATGATATCTAATTTGGATATATTCCCAAACTTGAGCAGCAATATAATAGGAACGGAAGTTGGCACAAAATATTCTCGGGTACAGCAGTTTTCCAGCAGGACCAGTAATCACTCAAAATCCCATAACTTTCATAATACTTATTTGAATGCAATGAGTCTTATACCATTGGAAAGATAATTCAATAAGCTTCGATTTGATACCAAATTTGAATATATTTTCATCTCTAAATATCATGATATGATCGGTCAAATTTGGTATAGATATTCAGTTGCTCGAATCATCTCCAATTTGGTCCGAATTAATTACGAAATGGTGCAAACTCTTCAAAACACGTGAATTGCTCGAATCCCTAAAAAATAATAATAAAACACATAAAATCCTTCTAATTAACAAGAAATAAGTGTAATTAAATAGGACTTTATAGGTTCTATCACAAGACAATTCATGATGTCTGTCTGACTGATAATTGAGGACACTTGAGCTACTCAAAACATTGTCCCAAAGGATAGCTGCAAAAGGGCATTGAATGAAAATATGATCCAACATTTTTAAGTTCTTTTTACAGAGGACACACCAATTTGGGCTGAGACAAAATGATGGGCAATGGAGTTGCACTTTGTCAGCTGTGTTCAAGCCTCTAAGCTGAAGAGTCCATATGAAAATTTTGCATTTCTTTGGGAAGAAAGTCGACCATAAATTACCATTTGTTAACAAAGGAGAATGGGTGACATCATTTGAAAGAAGATTCTTCATAGATTTAACTGTAAAAAACCTTTTGCATCACTAATCCATAGAACTCTATCATTACCGTTAATAGACGAAAGACGTCTCCAGCTTTCAGAAATGGAAATCCAATGAAGTGCTTCTCTCTCCATTAAAGGTCTACGTGGATGAAAATTCCAAGACTCCGAATGAGAACTCCACGCCTCCTGAACAGATAATAATTTGTTTGAAGTCAAAGCAAAAAAATGGGGATGAAGTAGATACAAACTTCTCAGATTGGTCCAATTGTGAAACTAGAAAAGGGGGTCTCTGCCATTGGAAATTTTCCAATCTATTTTGCTCATAACAAGGTCTTTGAATTTAATAATATGGAACCAAGGGGCTTTCGCGCTGCTATATTTGCACTTTTCAGGAAGACCACCAGGGTGGGTTGAAGAGTATTTAGCTTCAATGATAGATTTCCATAGGCTGCCTCGATCTTCGTAAAATCTCCAAATCCACTTACTGAGGAGGGCAACGTTTGTCTTTAAGCCTCCCAATGCCTAGGCCTCCTTTATGTTTAGGAAGAGTGACAAAGTCCCATCGGACTATATGAGCACCTCCATTAGCACTGATCCCCTCCCATAGGAAGTTTCTCATCAACTTCTCAATTTGCTTGTAAACAGAACAGGGGACTTTGAAGGTAGAAAGCATGTATGTAGGGAGATTGCTAAGAACGGATTGGACAAGTGTGAGTCTGCCACCCTTGAAAATGTAAGTATATTGTCATTTATCAAACTTTCTATGAATTTTCTCAACAATAGAATCCCAGAAAGAAAATTTCTTTGGATTACCTCCAAGGGGCATGCTGAGGTAATTAATTTGTAGACTGGCAACTTTGCAATCCCAAATATCTATAACTGCAAACAATTTGCTGTCAGAGAGATTGATACCTGAAATTGTTGATTTTTGCAAGTTTATACTTAGGCCTGATGCAAATTCGAAAGCTTTAAGAGTATAAAATAGGTTTCGAATTTTGGAAGGTTCAGCAGAAGAAAATAAAAGAATGTCGTCCGCAAATAGAAGATGAGATAAATGGATAGAGCTATTCCAAATGTTAAAGCCTTGAATTAACTGTTTTCTCTGTGCATCTTCTAAGAGACGTGAAAGGTAATCCATGGCAATGACGAAGAGAAAATGAGACATAGGATCACCTTGTCTTATACCCATTTCTGCCCAAATTTTACCCCTTGGTCTACCATTCAAAAAGATAGAGAAACTGACCGTTGAAAGGCAGGCATGTATCCACTTAAGCCACTTTTCATTAAAGCCTTTGAGCTACAACATCGTCAAAAGAAAATCCCAGTTGATTTTATCAAAAGCTTTTTCTATGTCCAGCTTCAAAATAACACCTTTCTGTTTAGAGAAATTCCAATAATCTACCATTTCATTGGCCATTAAGATTGCATCGGTGATTTGTCGACCATGAACAAAAGCAGATTGAGACGGGGCAATCGTCATAGGCAAAACCACTTTCAACTTGTCTGCTAACACTTTAGCCAAAATTTTGTAGATGCTGGTGGTTAAGCTGATAGGTCTATAATTAGAAACTTTTGTGGGTTTCAAAACTTTAGGAATGAGAAAAATATAGGTTTCATTAACCGATCGGTTGATAATGCCATTTTTTAAAAACTCTTGAAACAAATTCATAATATTTTGCTTGAAGATGTTCCAAAACTTTTTAAAGAGTTCAATTGTGAAGCCGTTGGGACCTGGAGCTTTGTCTTGGCCTATACTCTTGATGCAGTTTAGTACCTCGTGCTCACTGAAAGGCTTTGTGAGTTCAATTGCATGCTTATTGCTAATAGGATTCCAATCAAGATTACTGATCATCCATCCCTCTCCAGTGTTACCCCTGTAAATTTGATTGAAGTGGCTAATAAATTCATCTTCTATTTGAGAGTCAATAACAAGACTAGCGCCCATGGAGTCTGTGATTTCCGAGATAAAGCCAAATCTACGACGTGCTGTACAAACTTTGTGGAAGAAGGTAGTATTTTCATCACCTTCGTAAAGCCAAGATTTCTTGCACCATTGGCTCCATTTTCTTGCTTCTATCATGGTTATGTTGCAGAGATTTGTTTTGAGTGAGGTACGTCTAGCTCTATCTGAATCGTCTGCCATCCTTAGCTCTTCCTCCTCATCAATGTGAGATATAACTCTCAAAGTTTCAGCTTTTTGTGTCTGAATTATTGAAAAAACATTTTTGTTCCATGATCTACATTTCTAAGACAATTCCTTGAGGCTTCTCATAAGAGCAAAGCCAGGGAATCCTCTAGAGGGGATTTCTTGCCACCAAGACTCAAGCTCTCTGTTAAAATCCTTGTTCTGCAGTCAGTGGTTCTCAAAGCGAAATGGACAAGGGCCCCATTTAAGAGTCACAGATTCAAGTAAAATTGGGTAATGGTCTGAGGTACATCTGAGCAGCCTTCTTAAATGGTGTGAGTGGAATTTATTGCTCCATTCTTGAGTGAGAAGAAATCTATCGAGTCTTGAGAGGGCTGGGTTGATTCTCAAATTTGACCAAGTGAAGTTGCCGTTAATTTGGTGAGGCTCCATCAAACCAGCAAAACGAATGAAATTATTAAATTTTCTCATGCTGTTACGAGGAGGTTGTATTGAGGAAGTTTCACAGCTCCAACGAAAGACATTAAAATACCCTCCTAGTAACCAACATGGGGAGCAAAGGCCGTTAAGATCGTAGAGCTCCTGCCAGAAAAAATTCCTGTATTTTCGGCTAGCCGGACCATAAATCCTAGAAATCCACCAAGAAAAACCATCAGTTAACCTTAAATGAATAGAAAGTGAGTAATTACGAATGATAACATCGATGGCTGTGTGAATAAAGGCGTCCCACAAAATAAGAATGCCACCAGCAGACCCTGTAGAGTCAAGAGAAGCCCAAGTGATACTAATCAAACTCCAAACGATTTGACAATATTTTTGGTCATCAAATCAGTCTTGGTTTCAATTAAGATAACTATATCGGGACAATTATTGGTAATGACATCTTTAATAAGGGCTCTTTTAGAGGGAGAGCCTATACCACGGACATTCCAAGTCAAAACTTTCATTGATCAACGTTCTGCCCCTGAGCACTTTGGCTTCTGTGTACTGCTTCAATTACGTCTGAAATTCCTTCGCAATTTCTCTCTGGCCCCTTTGATGAAGAATTTCTAATTATGGATATTGTTGGAATGATACAATAATCATTTGTAATAAGCCACTCATTCAATTGCTTCTTAAACTGAGCATTCTGTGCCTCTTGTACGACTGGAATGTGATCTTCCTGGCTTTCGAATAAATTTCCCATACTGCTCTCCAAAATAGCTTCTGGAGAAGTAATTGAGTTGACATTTTCATAGTTCTTGTCAGTATCATGCTTGGATTGTTGTGGAGTGTTTTGTGGTGTAGGCTCTGAACTAGAAATTGGCGGTTCTGATAAAGGGGATAAAATACCCAAGTCCACAATTAGATCATAATCTTTAGGGCCATCTTGTGCGACAGATGAAGTAATTTGAAAATGGTCGTGGTTGAGGTAAACATGGTTGATATGTTGATTATTTAGGCCAACTAGGGTTTGGTAATTGATTGAATCAATTGGGCTTTGGGTTATCAATTGGGTGGGATTTTGGGAATGAGTTTGGGCTTGTGGTGAGACTTCAATTTGATCCAATTGGGAATCCATGGATAAGTTGGATGGGGCATAGGTTGGATTAAAAAAATGGTTTTATTTCGAGGGGTTGGAAAGGAATTTTTTTTTGTTTTGTGTGGTTGGATTTGGATGGCATGTTGGCTATGATAGGTGGAGGTGTCTTCATCCGTGCACTTTTTCTTTCCTTTCTTATCAACTTCTTGGGCTTTGCGACTGGTGGCCTCCGAAAATTCAAAACAAACCTCATTTTGGACAACTAAAGATGGAATGTTTGTTGCAGCATCTGCAAAGCTTTTATGACAATTTGACGCAAGACATGCAAAACTTCCTTTGAGAGTGATGGAGGACAAGCAAAGTGTCCTTGGAAGCAATAATTACCTGACTTGGGGTCATGAGCATCGAAGTTTACGGCTGCTTCTCTAGTAAATGAACCATGTATTTTGGGGTTTCGCACTACAAACCACTGTCTGTTCGCCGGAGCTACAGTGTGTATGATATAACGATGGCCTTCCTCATCGAAAATGCTAACCGCTGCTGGAACAAATCCACAGTAATTGTCTTTCACTCTGATGTGTGCTTCAATGAAATCAAGTTTTCGCCAAGTGTAATTTCCAACTTCCTCAAAGCCCCCACAAGCATCTCCAATATGGGTAAAAGTTTTAAGATTCCAAGCGTGT
Organism: Trichosanthes truncata; assembly: GCA_033996785.1. NCBI lineage: Eukaryota > Viridiplantae > Streptophyta > Magnoliopsida > Cucurbitales > Cucurbitaceae > Trichosanthes > Trichosanthes truncata. The sequence continues at coordinate 34,097,604 of JAWPNB010000004.1, read as the reverse complement.
AGTGGAATGCCTCTGAAACGTAACCAACCGTCGTACCTTGGTATTAACTTTGGGGATGCATGGATAGCAAGGCCCCAGAGTTCGAACCGAATAGAAAAAGGACCTACCGTGACCCATCCTTTATTCATGCATAACAATCTGGCTTGTTCAGGATCTCTAATAAACAAAAGAGCTTTATCTGCAAGGAAAGGATTGAAAGATACCACGAAATCGTTTGATGCTCTTATGGCTTTAACAATCTTGGTCCAATCGTCATGGAAACAACGTCGTGTTAGTACAATCGTGTTTTCCCATGAAAATTGATCCTCTTCCCCAACAGAGGCTAAATTGATGTTCGTACATAAAGCCCTCTTCTTGACAGATGAAGTCGAAGCAGAGTCTGCTGTGATTACTGAACTTTTTGAGGAAGCAACTACCGCTGCATAAGATTGCTTGGAGTTACCACCATTCATGAATGCAAGACTAGAGTTGTTTTGTTGTTTCTGATTCTGCTGTTGACTTTTGTTAGTTTTGGTCTCATGAAAAGTTAACATATTCAAAAAAGCAGTCCACCCATTCTTATCGTAACCTTCTGGGACCATAAGACAACATTTTCGACCTTTGTCGTCTACTTTGTAAATCTCTGCTATACACCCATTTTTGTTTGCAGTTTTTTCAACCCATAGTATATAATCCTCATATATTCGTTCCTGGAAGAAACGATTGTTCCTAGGTATAGCCAAGAGAGTGTGTAAGGATGAGCTTAACCAGTCAATAGATTCTGGAAAGAGGGCCATTGAGAAAGCTTTGTGAGATCCCGTTTCTGAGAGAAGAATAGTTTTCCCATGACTACGCTTATCCATAGCAAGCCTGAACTCCTTTCTCTCAATAATACATGATCGGGGTAAATGCCTGATGTGATAAGTAATAAATCAAGAAAATTATAGGTGGAAATAGTGTTTATAAGTTTAATTTTTAAAAACTGAAAACAAAAAACAAAATGATTATCAAACGGGGTCTTAGAGATGAAAATAGAGTTTAAGCCAACATTTTAGCTAGTAACTTAAATTGATTTTTTATCATGAGAGATTTCGTTGTTTGATCTACATAGATATGGACTCATTTGGATTAGCCCAAATAATATTGTTTGCTAAGATATATTTAGTATCTAAAAAGCCCAAAGAGAATAAATTAGGGCAAAATAGAGAGGAAAGAAGAACAAGAACAAAGCAGAAATGAGGTTCTTCTAAATTTAATATGCAGCTTACATTAGGGCTTCTGCAGTGCCAGTTGCAATTTTGAGTCTCCTATTCCATTCCAATTGAGCTGCTTAAGCATTTTTTCCATGAAAAGATTTGGTTTATAATCACACACCATTAGCCTTTGATCATATTCATCACAATAACCTCTAAAACCCAACAAATTCTTGTGCTTTAGCCTGCAAGTGGTGTCTACCTCTGTCATTAATTCCATTTGTGCATGAGAGGTTCTTGTCTTTAATCTTCTTTAATAGCCACCTACGTGACCAAAGAAAAAAATTAATTTCAATAATCCAAATTAGCACAACAATTTTGAATTAAAAGACATGATATCAGAATACGAGATCCTCAGTTCGACTTAATAAACCTGATCATTGTCGCTCATTTTTCTAAGGTAGATGATTCCGTGCCATCCTTCTCCAATCTTGTTCTCCTCACTGAAGCCATCGGTTGCTCCTTCCAACTCCTTGAATGTGTATATCCTTAGTTTACGATTGCCACCTCCAACACTTATACTATATATATATCAAAATCATGAGAAAAATTACACAACTTTTGGAAATTACCATCCTTATTCTTAAAACTATGACCAAATTATTCAAACTACTTGACAATGTAGCAGATGATTTTATACTGTTAGAGGTAAGAAAAAGAAATAAAAAATTGTATTTCAAACCTGTATCAAATAGTTTCTAGCGACAGACAAATTTTAAATGTTATTCGAGAGCTAATTCATTGAATAATTTTTCCCTCAAATGCGCCAGCGACTATCAAAAGTTAAGTACTTCATCCTTTATACATATTCTCAAAGGTTTTCATTAAAATTCTTAGAAGAACATTTAAGAAGTTGGTAATAATATAGACTACGAACCTTTCATTTAAGTTCTCAGATCGAAAGCACCATAAACTCGAAAGAAGATTATGCAGTTTGGGAGCTAAAATGACACTTCTAAATACCTCTCTGCAAAGTGTTTTAGTTGTCTTCTTAACAAGACATAACCTAAGCCGGCCCAAAATCTTTGCCGGCTGTTCTTATTTATTTCTCTAAGTTGTCGGTTAATCTGCCATCAGGAGAAGGAGAATTTTCTGCCACTTCTCCCGACATGCCCCTTAGTCGCATTGGGAGAGGAGCATTAAAAAAATCCTAACCGCTCTAATTTTCCGTCGCCGATTTCGATGAATCTACACTGAAGTATACTCACAAGAAATCATTCCACCTCTATTTTTTGACCTCTTGAGAGACAATTGGCCAATGCGCACCGTTAAATCACCCACACCCAAAAACTTAAGCTGATGGATTATGGTTCACTTGTGAGCTTGGAAATTTGTAGAAGGCCCAACAAGTGAAAATCAATATTAATTGGGGAGGAAACGACTTCACAGGGGTTCGAACACAAGACCTTCTGCTCTGATTTACGTAAAAAGGAGAATAAATAATGTGGAAGGAGTGAAACTGATTTTATTCCATCCCATTTTGGAAGACCTCACACTTTACAATTATATACAATTCAGAATCAAAGATTCCTATGGCCTAACTAACTATTGTTACAAAATAACAAAAATAAAGCTAAGCTAACTAACTCTGGTTATAACAAACTTATTATGGTTACAACAAAAAGACTAACAAATATCACTAAAATTTACGTCTCCAAAATGATATATGTTGTCCACTTTATGGGCATATAAGTGTTAATGGTTTTGCTTTTGGACGTTTAACCCAAAATGTTTCATACCAATGAAGATATGATCCCTCACTTATATGCCGATGATTTTCTTTTTTCTTAGCCAATGTGGAACTTTAGTCGCACTCTCAACAATCTATTATATCCCAAACATCTTTTATGGCGTTTTATCTTTACTTAGACATTTTCTTCTACAATATTTTCTAAGTATAGTTTTTTCCCACAATATAGCATCATGTGTATTTTTAATATATAATATGTAATTCATGTTTTTCATGCACCATTTTACTTATGACTTTCTTTTTTTTTTTGGTTATAGTTAGCATTCAGATTTGGAAAAACAAAACTGAATCTTTTTAATTTAAGATATTTGTTTTCCCGATTTTGGATTTAGGACTTGTAGATTCTTGGTGTAGTCCTTTTGTTTTCCATTCAGTTTTTTTTTTTTTTTTCATTTTTCATTTTTTATGTTCTACGAACTCCATTTATGTTTAGCTCATTAGGATATTCTATTAATATTTTCCGAAGTAATAGTATGTACTATGTAATTTTTGTTTTGTTTCTCACTATGATATAATATTAACTTACCTTGCTATTATTATTTACTACTTCTAGTTTACTATATATTTGTTAGTTGTTATGAATTTTTTCAATTTTTTCGATTTTTTTTAATACCTTCTCATACACCTCATTTTTCTAGTTTACTCTTAATTGCCTTTATTTCTATTAACATACCAATCAATTTATGATTACCTCTACCCATATTTCTGATAGGAACAACGGACACTCTACAAATCTCCACATTGGTATGATATTGTCCACTTTGGGCATAAGCCCTCATGGCTTTGCTTTTGGTTCTCCCAAAAGGCCTCATACCAATGTGAAGATTTGTAGAGTGTCTGTTGTCCCTATCTAGTGGTATCAGAGCGATGCCCTTGAGCCTTGATCGGTAGAATTCTCGGGTGCCGAACAAAGGAGGCGAGCCCTGAAGGCGTAGTTATGGTGGAGATCCGTGGTAGAGAGCTCTATCGGATAGACGGTGCTCCGGTAAAGGAGTTTACCAGGATAAGAGCTAGACGGATAGATGACTATTTGAGGGGAGGCTCGGTTGGTACTTTGTTCAATGGGAGGATTGTTGGGAGTGCGACCAAAGTCCCACATCGGCTAGATAAGAAGAAGATCATGGGTTTATAAGTGAGGGACACTATCTCCATTGGTATGAAGCTTTTTGGGTGAAACCAAAAACAAAGCCATGAGGACTTATGCCCAAAGCGGACAATACCATACCAATGTGGAGATCTGTCTAGAGTCATTGTCCCTAACAATTTCTTTGCATCGACCATCCTAGGATACATGACTCGCATGTATAGCACGTGATAATACCAAAAGGGAGTGAGGCGGAGGTAAGGTAAGTAGGCACATAGCTAACTGAAGTGAATTTTGAGTTTGCATTTGAGCATGAGTCTATGAGTTAGGGCAGAACTCATCGGTTTATGGTTTTGGACTTTGGACCTTAAGTGGGCTACTTACTGAGTATGTTTATACTCATCCATGCTACTTTGTTTGTCTTTGCAGATTGTGCACATCCTTGAGGCATGTGATAAAGGCGATGACTTGACGAGGCTATGGAGACTCCACCAAATTTCTTTTTCCTGTCTTAACTTTTAGTTTTGTATCTTTGTTCTTTATTGTATGTTGGTCTGTAAACTTTAAATCTCTTCTGCTTTCATGTGTTTGTTAGAATTCCTTAGTTCTTGCGTCTGTTGGTTGAGCTCAGCATAATGTATCGTAGTTTGGTGAATGCTGAATTTGTGCTCTGAAGTTTAGAAGTGTTGTTTTGATTCTATTAGGTCTTTGTAAAATTTGGTTTTCTCGTAGTTACACCGTCATGCTATCGAAATTTCGGGCATGAGTGGGGTAACTAAGTCGTGCTTCTGCGTTTGACATATACACTCAACCAAGAAGCTAGAAGTTCGAATCTCCCACCTCCAAATGTTGTTGAACTCAAAAAAAAAAATTTGACACATTGAAACATTGGTATGGTAGCCATTGACAACTTCATAATAATTATCAATTCATTTATACCCTCGTTCTTTTAGCATTTTAATGATTGCATGAACTTAAATAAAAATAAAAATCAACACATAGACAACGGAATTCAAACGTTTAGAAGATGAACGTTCAAATTAAAAGAAGGAAAAAAAACACCGATAATTTAGCCCAAAGAAAACAACTAACTTGAGGACTTAACCAATCTGCAATTGATCACCATCACCATGCTCCGCCGCCGCCGCCACCTTTTCACGGCAGCACATAATTTTACTACAATCTAAACTCAACAACATGGGAGTGGCTATGAAGCTTGGGTTAACTTCTCCGGCCATTATTACCACGATCTTGTCCTCAAAAACCATGGGTGACAGCGGATTTCCATCATCTCCTCCTGTGCCTTGACCAGACTCCATGGCGGCCGCTCGAGCATTGCCATCGTCGCCATTCAATACAGATACAGAATCCTTCCAGAAATAAGAGCAGCCGAGGATCAAGAGGGCAAAGGCAATAAGACATGAAACAGCGGCAAGGGCGCCAAATAAGTATGGCACCGGCGTATGCCACGGCGTGGCGGGCGAGGCTGCCTCCATGCTGATAAAAGATTCTCTGCTGGCTGCAGCCATGGCTCTTCTTCTTATCTCAGGTATGTGAGTTTGTTGTTTGTTTTCAAAGCTTTTTGGAAAGAAAGATGGGAATGAAAATGAAGTACATGAAAAAGTATATATAATATAAATATATAATTTTTCAACTTTTAAGTTTGTATCTAATACCTCCTTAAATTTTAAAAAGTGTCTAATGGTATTCTTGAACTTTTAACTATATGTTTAAATAGTGTTCTTGAACTTTTAATTATGTCTAATAAGTTATGGAATTTAAAAAGTGTCAAATCGATAACTTTCAATTGTATGTCTAATATGTCTTTGACATATTCAAAACTTTTAGGGGGCGTTTGGCGCGCAGAGTTGAGTTGAGTTGGGCAGAGTTGAGTTTAGTTGGGCAGAGTTAGTTTGTCAGTGAGTTCAGAAGTCTGTGTTTGGGGTGTAGAGTTGAGTTGAGTTGAGTCAGAAAGTCTGTGTTTGGGGTGCAGAGTTGAGTTGAGTTGAGTTGTCAGGGGTATCTAGTACAGTTTTTTGTAACCCGAAGTAGACTAATTTTTAGCTGGCTATTTTTGTTTCCTTTATTTTTATTTGTTCAAATCATTCATCTAGAAACATATTTTCCCAACTTTCCAACACATGTCCATCTAAATACATACATACATACATACATACATACATACATACATACATACATACATACATACATATATATATATATATATATATATATATATATATCAACATTGATTTTTTTTTTAAATCACTATTTATCTTTTTTTTAGAAATTGACTTCTTCCAAACTATAGGCAATGTAGCATTGTTTTATCTTTTTGCTACGCATTGAACTTCTTTCAATTTATAGAAATCAAATATTTGCATTACACATTGAATTTCTTTCAATTTATAGAAATCAAATGTTGTATTCTTTCTAACAACAAATAACAATTGATGAATGAAAAAAAGGCAATGTACCTGTTTTTTTTTTCTTTAAACACAAATTGAACTCCTATCAAAATATAGAAATCTAAGGTTTCATTTTCTAAATACACATTGAACTTCTTTGAAATTTACAAATGAGGACCTTATTAGGATTTTTTTCAATTACTAAGAGGGTCTTCATTATGAGGGAGTTTTTTTAAAATATATATATATATACATTGACCATTACATATTGTTTTGTTTTTTTGTTTTTTGTTTTTTGTTTTTGTTTTTGTTTTTGTTTTTTTTTTTTGTTTTTTTGCAAAGGAACATCGTTTGTTTACATTTGTTTAAACACATGTACCAAATTGAACATCTTTGGAAAAGAGAATGCCAGTAGTTTACTTTTTCAAGATGACAAGAAAATGACAATATATTTCAACATTAGTGTCATGTAGGAGTAGAATATTCACAAAATATTAGTAGGACATCAAATACCTATTTACATGATTCACAAAACATAATTATGGTTCACAAAATTTAAGTAATGGTCAACAATGAGTCAAGTTTGTAAGTCTGAAGAAAGATTGTTGGAGCAGATAGTCAAACCAACTAAGTACATGTGCATTTCATATTATTTTGAACCATGGGAATGTTGTCGGTCGCTGGAAATTGTTGCCGAGGATAGTCGTTGGAGACGATGTAGGCGGTGAACGCCGGTTGCTGAATATGGTCGCTAACGATTGCCATTGATTGTCGGAAAAAGTAGTCGGCAATGGCTGTTAGTTGTCGCATATGGCCGTCGATCGTCAAAGAAGGTGGCCGGCGGTGATCGTTAGTTGTCGGAGGTGGCTGCCGGTCGCTGGAGAAGGTCGATGACGATCACCCGAGGTGGTCGTCAGTCGCCAGAAAAGGTCGCCGAGGGTGGTCGTCGGTTGCTGGAGAAGGTCGTCGGAGGTGGTCGTCGGTCGCCGGAGAAGTCGCTGGAGTGGTCGTCGGTTGCCGGAGAAGGTCGCCGGAGGAAGTCGTCAGTTGTTGGAGAAGGTCGCCGGAGGTGGCCGCCGGTCGCCGGAGAAGTCGCCGGAGGTGGTCGTCGGTTGCCGGAGAAGGTCGCCAGAGGTGGCCGCCGGTTGCCGGAGGTGGCCACCGATCGTTGAAGAAGCGGTAATAAAATATGTTAATAGGATATTGGGGGGAGTTTAGGGTGAGTTTACAACTCAACTTAGTTGAGTTGAGTTAATAAGTGGGGAGTTGGGATGTTGGTGGGCCAAACGCAGAGTTGGGTTTTTAACCCAACTCAACCCAACCCAACTCACCCATCCAAACAGCCCCTTAAATTTTAACTCATATATTAGCCATAAAATTAAAAATTTAATGACTTATTAGACACTTTTTAAAATTTAAGGGACCAAATAGATACATAAACCTAAATTTTTTTTTTTTTTGAGTTCAACAATTACGAGGTGGGAGATTGAACTATCGACTTTTAAAATGGTAATTGATGTCTTATTTACTGAACTATGCTCGAATTGGCATACAAACCTAAAACCTCGTAGGCTAAACTTGTAATTTAACTTTTATATAATATAAAAGAGAACAGAAATGTGGTGGGTAGTGGGGTCTAATTATGGAGGTATTAAACGAACTCGGGCAGGGGTGGCTGCTTTGTGATGCATGAAGCCATCGAATGGAATTCCTAAGATGTGATATGTCTTAGCTAAGGAACAAATGAATAAAGGGGGAGGGAAATGAGTACAAGCAATAAACAAAGCATACAATTTGGTGGGGATTATTTAGTTCAAGGGAAATTCTATATACATTGGATCTTTCCACATAAGTGCTTTTGTAACCATATTTTTAGAAAGATACTCCTAACAAATATAAGTTGTTTTGGAGTGGTATTAATTAGTGAGTTCGTGTAAGGAGATTGTGACAATTTACTTTTCTGGTAAGATATGATGAGTCTACTTTAGCTTGGCCCAATGAGATCAGGGAGGTGGGATGAGCACACAAACCTAGCAAAGTATAATTTATAAGTGAGAAAGCTTAATCTCGATATGGTGTAACCTAGAAGGCCTACCTTGGAGGAATTATTCAATCAATCAGCAAGTAAACAAATGGAATACACCCAAGAATAGGTCACTTTTCATCTTAAGAACCTGATGACGAAAGATTCGGTAGATTAGGCTTACAACGATAAGAAAGTAATGAATTGCTTATTTTCTTATAAATAGGAAGCTAAATATCGTCACTATTGAGCTACATAAACTTTTGTTAAGTCCAACTCTACTTCATATGAACTTTGATTTAATTTAAGCATCGAAGAGTGTTTAGACACTACATTATTGAATATTGATTTTAAGTTCTACCCTTACACGAGTATTTCCATGGTCTCTTCTTCTCATCTCTCCTTCTCATTTTTTGATCGAGGTTAGAATTAACTACTTTTAAAACTTCTAACTTCCAAATTTAATAAAAATTCAAATAACTCTTTCTTCAAATTAAACGAACTTAAAAATTATGTTAAATTATAAGTTTAGTTCTTGAACTTTCGAGTTTGTATTATTTAATAGGTATTTGAACTTAAAAAGTGTCCCAATATAGGTCTCTAAACTTTCAATTATATGTCTAATAAGTCCTTGAACTTTAAAAGTATTTAATAGATCTCTGAGCTTGCAATTTTGTATCTAATTGCTAGGTCTTGACTTATTCGATTGTTTTAAAAAAAATTAATAGATTTGTTAGATATAAAATTAAATTTTGTGTCTAATTGGACCCTAAACTTTCAATTATATACAATAGATCCATGAATAAAAAATATATATATTGAATAAGTCAATGACCTAGTGGACACAAATTTGAAAGTTAGAAGATCTATTAGACACTTAATGAAAAGTTTAGGGACTTATTAGATACTCAAAAACATATTAGATATACAAGTGAAAGTTCATGGACTTAATTAGACACAAACCTAAAACTTCAAGAACTAAATTTGTAATTTAATCGAAAAATTTATTATTTATGTAAGTAATACTAAAAACTACTGACATAGAAATTAGGATTAATTAAACATATCATTTGTACATTAAACATTTTGAAAATGATCCCCTAATTAGACAAAGTAGGCAGAGCCTAATGGTAATTGGCATGTACTCCTTTCTTTGAGGTGGGAGGTTCAAATCCACATATCCCACATATTTGTTTTTTAATCCTTTTAAGTGAACTCTTAGCCACTCTTGCAACTAATTCTAATAAATATACCATGTTTCAATTTTTTTTTTTTTTTAGTTCAACAATTTTGGGGTAGAGGATTGAACCATCGACCTTTGAAATGGTAATTGAAACGTTATCCGTTGAGCTATGCTCTGATTGACATATCATGTTTCAATTGTTTACATGTCAACATTTTAATATTCCTCATTTATAGTGAGTTCAAAACTATTTCAAGAAAAGTACTTTTAGAAATTTTAGAAGAAAAAAGACTAATTACATGTTTTGTATAAAAAGCATTTTAAAATTCTTTTTAAGTATCTTTAATCAAATTATGATAGTTTTAGAAAGTCTTAGGGAAAATTCATTTTATACCCTTGAATGTTTGTAAAATTCACTATAACAAATTTTACTTTTCCCGACACCGAATTTCGTTGCCATTGCAAAACAAAGTTTGCAGTAAATTTATCAGGATACATCGGAAGAGCCTACACCCCCCCTCCGATCGAAAACAAAAATTCATTGGAAGAAGTATCTTTTTCCCTACCAATTGCAAAACCAATTAAAATCCTAAAATAATAATTTCATAAAACTCTAAAATTTGTAAGTTAAGTCAATTAAAATTCTAAACTAACAATTCATCAATTAAAACTCAAAAGTGACTGCCAACATGAACATAGTTCAACTAGCATAAAGTTTATACTTTCGACTAAGAAGTCAGATATTCGAATCCCCTACTTCACGTGTTGTCAAAAAAAAACCCAAAAGTGATTTAACGTATACCCTCCAATAAATTTTGTGAAAAGAACATTAGTTAAATTGGAGATGTACGTGCTTGTGTGAAGTTACAATTATATTTTATATTAAAAATGAAAAAAAAAATTGTCGAATACATGTTGTTTTGGCTTATTTATTTCTAAAAAATAATATGGGAAATCATGAAAAGAAGATTCATAAAAGTGGGTAACCTTGAGAAATTGAATCACAAGAGTGAAAAACTCATGTTGGTTGACCTTGAGGCAGCTCCACATATGGAGCTAGACAAAGCTACTCAAGATAAAGACAAATATCCCCCCGTTAGACAATAGAAGGAATAAAACATTGAAGTTAGAGGAGTAAATGGGATTTTAAGCATGATTGAACTCTAACTTATTGCATTCATCATGGTGTTCTTAGGCAGCAACCTTATTCCTCTTCTTGACGTCATTTTTTTTACATTCACATTAACGTATCTCTTGATGTTGGTGTGATTCACATTTCATTCATACAACGAGATTAATAAGGTGTTTAGAATGTAGTGGTAATTGTTAATAATGTACATTATTAACAATTACATTCTGAACACATGTTCAGAATGTAATGGTGTTATAGGGACAGTGATGGGGCTATGATGTATATCTTGGAAAATTGACTTAGGGCGACATACATGTTGTACATTTGTGGACAAGATTTAGTGGAGGGTATAAATTTAGTCAATTCAACAAATTTAGGCCCCGTTTACTAATCTGTAATGGAAATTGGGCACGAATCGTATGAAAATCAATGTAATGGGAATGGTATTCCTTTAACGATGTTTACTTACCTATAATGGGAATGGGTTGGAATCATAATAAAAAAACTCATTGGTGGTATTTCAATTGGAATGAAATTTGGATGATCATCAGAGGTGTCGTTTTATATTTCTAATCAATTTAAAATGCATTAACTAAAGAATATGCTACCGGAATTAAAATGCCTTTTTATTTTTATTTACTTATTCAATTTTTTATTTTTATTTATTTATTCAAATGTTTATACTTGAAAAAATTTTAATACCTAAATTTTAAAAAAAAACATAGGATTTTAAAAAAATGAAATAATAATTATCTTAAATTTTACTTATCTAATTCAAATTTAATTTGGTTGTAGATTTTTTCTTTTCAAATTATGTTATATTGATATAAATACTTTTAAAAGAGATTTTCGATTATGCTTTTGTTGAAAAACAAAATCCAGTCACAAATTTGATTTAATTAGATAATATTATTTAATTTATTTCAAAATCAATCGAATGAAGCAGTTTTCAAAAATAAAAGTCTAGCTCTCGCATGCGTGACGAGAGCGAGAACCAAAATTCGATATAATAAAGGAAAATGCTAGTTTAAAAAAAAATCTTACTCTCACTATTGCTCACGCGTGAGCTAGAGCAAGAGTAAGAACGAGATCATCCAAAAATCTACATAATGAAGAAAATTGTTGGTTTATCTTTTCATTTTCTTTTTTGCTTTTTGAAACTTCGAGTTAGAGTTTTGCATCTGAACTTGCAGAACAATCATTTCAGGAAGACCAAAATGGTTGCACTATTTATGTAGGTTTGTTCATTGTTAACTCATCATTTCAAGAAGACCCAAATGGTTGCACTATTTGTGTAGGTTTGCTTGTTGTTATCTCTCTCCTTCATCTTAATTCATAATTCTTTCACAAAGCTCTGCTTAGAATTTCTTTGGCGGGTTCAATAATTCAAAACAAAATTATATTAAATTTTCAAATGTCGTTTCTCCACATTTTCAATTGTCGATGATGGCTTCCATCAGCTAGAGATGTATTAGAGTAACCTTGTTGGAACCGTCGCTGCTGATGACGCCGTGTGCTCCTCTGTTATTGAAGTCATGAGGTTTGGTCGTCTTGGAGATTTTTTTTACATAAGAAAAGTGAGAGGGAAGAGGAAGATTAAAAAAAAAAGTTGGAGGTTAAAGGAGAGAGAAAGAGCAAATTGTGTAAAGTGAACAAAAAAAAATATGGTGTGAATCCTACAATCTTGGAAAATTAGGAATTGTAATGGGATTACAGATTTTGGTATGGGGCCCATGATTGATTACAATTACAGAGTTTGTTAAACAACATGAAAGGGAATGATGTGAATCCCATAAATTTTTATTCCCATTTCCTAATTAGGATTGCAGGGAAGTAAGTTTTAATTGAAAATTTGAAATTGATCAAATTATTAATTCTTCTTTTTTTTAAAAAATATTTTTGAATTTTTTCTACTTTGTGATTAGAGTGGGCTGCAAAATGATGGGTGCAGCTCAAGATGCACCTAAGTCTTGCTTTTTTCAAAATTCTTTATCAATCTCCTATATCTAAAAATATTGACCCGAGTATATATTAAATGGCTAATTAAGGCATGGAGGGAGAGAGAGAGAGAGAAATAAGACAATAGATTATAGTGAGATAAAAAGAATGAAGCAGAAAGTTAAGCAAAGACATAAAGATCATTTATAAGATCAATTCCACATACCGTTTTCAGTTGCATTTTACATGAAATAGCTTCAGAAGATTGGGAGCTTCATAAATTGCCAAATGAATTAATGTCACACAGTAAAAATAAATAAATACGTTTTGAGGCTTTGGACACCCATCTCAACTCATTTGCAGTTTAGCCAACTAACTGAATTCTGTGTCCCTAACGAGAAAACTCTCTCACGCCCTAAAAAATTACTTGCAGAATATAAAAATTTACAGTCCTTCAAGAGGACAACCGACCGACAATGGCTTTACATCAATGGTTAATCCTAACAGTAAGTAATGACCAGCGGCATCAACAATGTACCTCAAATTATTCTCCACTGATCATTAGTGATTGGGAAGGTACCCTTTTGATTTCAAGAAAAGTCGAAAATTGGTTGCTCAACGGTTGCTTCCATGGCTCTCCATCCATCTGCAGAAATGCATCTTTCCATTCTCCACCTCGAAGTTCAAATCGAATTGCTGCAGCCTGCAAAAGCAATTTACCAACATTTTTCAATTTGCAGCCATTCCTTCAACTCAGATTCAAATAACGATTCGAGAAATGACTTTTTTTTTTCTTTTCTTACCTTGCAGTTTAACTAACAATTTGATGAATAAATCAACACAATTGCGTTACCTGAACTATATGTTTAGCAGAGATGAGCTCTCCCATAACAAGTGATGCATGCCATCCTTGCTTTAGACCAAAAACTTCAAGAAGGCCATCATCAACATGTGCCTCAACAAATCCTCTCTAAAAATAAAATGAAAAAAGTGCAAGGTAAGTATATTTCCAATGCAAGCTACTAAGCTAATAAAAAGTTCAATAACATAAAAGAGAAGCAAAATTGTGAACTTCAGTTCTACAGCGTAACAGCAGAGCCAGTGTGTTAAACTCAAGTCTAAGCAAATATAGAGAAGGAGAGAGAAATTTAGGCATGTTAGATAACCTTTTGGTTTTTGATTTTTGAAAATTAAGCTTACAAACACTACTTCCATCTATGAATTTCTTTGTTTTGTTATCTACTTTTTACTAATATTTTTAAAAACCAATCCAAGTTTTGAAAACTAAAAAAAAATAGTTTTTGAAAACTTGTTTTTGTTTTTAAAATTTGGCTAAGAATTTAGGGCATGTTTGGTAGGCAATCTAGATTCTATTTTATGTTTTCAGATTCATTGAGTTCAGTAAATATGCATTTGGCAAATATGTTTTCGAAAACTGTTTTCAGATTCTGTGATCCAAAAATAGTGAAAATTCTAAAAACAACATTTTTATATTTTCATTGTATCCAGATTTTGAATTTGAAATTTTAAGGTCTCAATTGATAACTATTTGGTTTGTGGTTTTTTGGTTTTCAAAAATTAAGCCTATAAATACTACTAATTCAAATGTTTCCATAAGAAAAATGAAATTTATTGTAGAGAAATGATGAGAACACAAGCACAATTTTCAAAAACAAAAAACTATATGGTTATCAAATGGAGCCTAAAATGCACAATTATATTAAAAAAGATAAAAACTTTAATAAATATAGTATTTCATGTTATAAACTAAATTTATTTTTGTTAAATTAAAATATGTATATTATAATATATTATATACAAAATTTATAACAAAAAATATGTTCATAAATCAATTAATAATGGTTTATATTCAACCTAATATTTAGTTTTGCAACTACAACTAGTTTTATGGTCTATAAATATATTATAGAAGACATTTTGAACCATTGTTTAAATTGGAATCCAATTTCTAAATCTGCTACCAAACACATGAATCTCTTGTTTTCAAAATTCTGTTTTCAGATTGTCTACTAAACAGACCCTAATATTTCCTTAAGAAAGATGAAAACCATTGTAAAGAAAATGTGAGAAAACAAACATAATTTTCAAAAACCAAATGATTATCAGATGGGGTCTTTATTATTCATTTACAACGACAAAGTTACTTTAGTATAATCAAGTTTTGAATTTAGAGGTAGAAAGAAAAATGGCGGGTTATGGTAGTAGGATATTACAATACCATACAGGGTTGAACTACTAAAACTTTTTTTTAATCCCGCTCTCTTACAAAGCAATCTCAAGTACAATTGGGCTAAAATCGAATTAAAAAAAAATGAGAATCTGAGTGGAAGTTCCATCACGTAGAGAGAATAAAAAATGGAAGTATGTACCTTTTCCATGTACTCTGGTGTTAGATTTCCCCATGGATGTCTCCCACTACCATAGTTGTTGAGATTCAAAGCAACCAGAGATCTTACACTGCACGAATCGATTCACACAGTAAGTTAAATGCCTAAAAAGTTTGGAAGCGAAAACCGCCTCCCCTCGAATTCAAACTCTAACTTAATTAGACTTCAATCCCGACAAATTGGGTGCTGGCTACATAGTTCCTATATTAAAAACACTTCAAACCGCTGTATGAATGATTCTACCGTGGCCTCTTGGAAATCTTCCTTTCCTCATAACCAGATAAAATCACGGAAAAATTGTAGGGTTATACTAGTAATATCTGCTTAGCAGAAAGGTTCAGCTAGTTTTAGCTGTTAGTTTTAGTATGATAGTTAGATACTCCTAACTGCTGCTGCTGCAACAACAATTAGGCTGCCACATGACAACTACCCTGTTAATCACTATCATATTCCTTTCAAAGAAACAGTTCAATAAACAAAATTCTGTTTATTTCATCAATATGATACTGGACACAAGAACTAAAAAATACCATTACAAATACACGTTAAGTCAAGAAAAGAGCGCATGATACCTCGAGGGGATTAAAATCTGCTCCCAATCTGAACAATTGACCTTTTTGACATGCATCCTTAGGATGTTTTTAAGGCCCCTACAGCCAGAAAATTTTCTTAGAAAATCTGGTTTGCAAATATAAATCTAGTGTTCTTGTTTTCTATATTTTAAAAACTCAGATTCAAATCACAAAGCAACAATCCTAAAACCCTTTTTAGGCTTATGGTAATTTTTTATTAGGAAAAAAAATTATCTGAATCAGGCAAAATATTACTCCAAAAACTGTCAAACTAAACAAAAACAAAACTTCACAAGAGAATACCTAACCTTAAACTCGGATCACTAGAGCAAGGCGTGAAGAACCAGCCCTGACCACAACTATAGCCAGAATAAATCAGCTGCAATAGGAGATCTATCAGTTGAACTCATCCTTACATTTTTATAAAAATCATTGAACATATTTAAGAAATCAACTTCAAAAATGTCCCAAGATCTTTTAAGGAACTCCATTATAAATCCATCAAGTCCCGATGCTTTATCATTCCCCAAATTTTTCATAGTTGCAACAAATTTGCATCCTCAAAAGATTTTTCCAGCTTTGATGGATAAAGAATAACCTCCCTTAACCACCTCATCCACCCTGACTTTACTTTCATCCCAAAGGAATGAAGCGTCGGCATCCCTCCTGATTTTCCAAGAGACTCCATCTCCACTCAACCTTTTGACTCGGAGGATAAGCAGAAAAAATGAAAAAGAAAGAGCGGCACATTTCTGGTAATATTGTAACTATATAACGATCATATCATGCTGTTATCTCAATGCAGGATAATTAGTCTGGACTTCATGGCCAGACCAACTTTTAGAAGGAGATGTTTGACGTTGAGAAAGAATAAGACTAATACAGACGGCAGCATGAAGGGACAAAAATAATCAACCCAACCTTGTTCGCAATTGGACCTTGTGCAAGGTAAGGTTTTTCATTACGTAGATGGTGGAAGCCATAAGCAACTTGAGCATCCATCCCTGCATGAGCAAAATAAATAAATAAACCTACTTACACACAAGTGATCAAACAATCAAATAAAGATCATCAAATGGAAATACCATTGGGGGCTATTTAGGGCGTGGGTTATAATAGTTTATGGAATATTCTGCACTCCAAACACATACTATTATAACTCACTCAGCATACCAAACACACCCTTAGTGTTTAAAACTGCATTTTTTTTGTAACCATGCGATATGAAAAATTAACAAAATACACCCCTGTTAAACTAACAAATAAAATTGCACCTGCGATCTGAAGCTAACTCCCTTAACTGAGAGAGAGAGATCCACAAGTGGCATCCTCTATTCAATTAATCAATTGAATGGGTAGGTGCATTTTATTTAAATTTGCACATTAGTACAATAATGCATTTTGATACCAACCAAATTTGTCAAAGCATATATTATCCTTTAAAAAAATTGAGTTAAGATTGCTTAAAGCTAGAAAGTTGGTCATTGTTGCACGAGCCCATTTTAGACACTTCAATGACAGTTTAATAGATAGTCTTTGCTGAAAAAAGAAATGTAGAAACAAAAACAACTTGATTACTATACAACTTTAGAACACTCGCAATAAATGTACCATTACTTAATAAAATACAACTTCAGTTCCTCTGTAAAACCTATTAACTATTCAAAATAATAATAATAATAATAAGGTTAAAATACCATTTTGGTCCCTGTTCTTTGGGCTTTGTTCCATTTTAGTCCCTATACTTTTAAATGTCCAATTTTAGTCATTGTACTTTTAATAAAACTTAAAATTGGTCCCTATGACAAGTTTGAAGTTAATTTTTATCAAAATTTGTTAAATGATAATAATAATTTTAATACAAGAAAATACACTATGTGAACATACTTCTAAAATTTATAGAGGAAAAGTTAATAGAGACTAACTTTTTTTAAGAAAAATTAACCATAAACTAATAGTAGGGACAAATTTTAAGCTTATTGAAAGTATAGGGACTAAAATTGGACATTTGAAAGTACAGAGACCAAAATGTAATAAAGCTCAAAGTACAGGGACCAAAATGATATTTTAACCTAATAATAATAATAATAAGTAGAAAATTAACAAAA
Source organism: Trichosanthes truncata (assembly GCA_033996785.1). NCBI lineage: Eukaryota > Viridiplantae > Streptophyta > Magnoliopsida > Cucurbitales > Cucurbitaceae > Trichosanthes > Trichosanthes truncata. The sequence continues at coordinate 34,079,766 of JAWPNB010000004.1, read as the reverse complement.
GTAATACAGAGACTAAACATGTTTACTAAAATGGTCCAGACTATTCATAGGCTTAATAGTAAAAGTAGAATAATTATGCATCCAATAAACCTCCACTTGTTCAGGCTCAGAAAGAACTTTCCTACAACTACTTAAAAATCAGTTTCTGCCTACAAACCGCTCTAATATTGACACAAAAACAATATCTGCATACAAACCTCTTTAATTTTGACACTAGAATCCATTTCTGCCTACAAACTCTTTTATACTGACACTTGCGTAAATGGCAGAATAAATGCATCATCCCTCAAATTTTCAAGAATATAATGTTTCTTCAAGATTTATCATTGATGACAGTGTCATTGGCTTAAATTATAAAGTATCCATCCCTAATTTATGCACAATGTTTAAATGCAAATGCCTAATATACCTATGCTGAAGTAATTATAAAATACTCCTTCGTGGCAGCTGGCTTTCTCTGATAATGCCTCCTCAATTTCCAAGCTCTGCGGCCACAAATAAAAAAACTTCTACCACTGAGATACAAATCTTTGTTGTCACAAGATTATTTGGAAAGGAAGAGTCAACATTTTAAAGATTAGCACTTATATTTTGCTTGTGCAGTAACCTCTAAATGCACAACGGATAACAGAAAGAAAGATAAGATATATTAAAGGGCAATGTAATTGGTAAGGTACCAGAGGCCATCCAGAGAGTTTTCAGCTAGACTATGAAAGTATTAAAAGCTAAGTTAAAAAATGCACAAACCTCATCAAAAGCATGGCCTTCTGTAGCTTTCATGCAATGTGGTAATTCCATATTTTCACTAGATGGTGCTGATAGAATAACATGCCAACTGTATCACAAGAGTCAGACTTATGAGGGGCAATAAATAGTTTCACTGATGCTTTCACTATGCAGAGGCACGAAGCACTCTGAGCCATTACATTTACAGAGTACTACCAAAATATTCACACATACAAACCTAAACTCACAATCATCAGTAAACCATGTTAATAATTTTAAAAAATACAAAACAGTACCAAATTAATCCCGCTAGTGAATGAATTTTTTTTTTTTTTAGAAGGGAAACAAAACCGCTAGTGAATGATTACCTATCCAATCTACGAATCTGACCAGTGGTTGCTCTGTCTAGGGATCTTTTGATGGCTGACTTCCAAGCAAAAGGAAAAGAACCACCCTGAAAAGAGCATTCAATTCTACAGCTCAAGAAATTATCAGATATGTATAAAGATCAGAATTTTCATGAGAAAGTAGAACTCACCCAGCCAAAGGTTCTGGATAAGTCATTGCCAGTACCAAGAGGAATTACTCCTACTGGTGGAACAGGCAGCCGCCCCTTTGTCTCAAGTTCTAAAAGACAACCAAGAACCCAACCAACAGTACCATCACCTCCAGCAACCTGCTCCGTTACCCGTTGGGAAAATCACTTAGTTTTCACCATAACCAAAATTCATATAGCTACAGATCTACTGTATACTTCATTTTCACTTTAATCATACCATGACCCTCATCTTCTCACGGATCTCTTTAGCACAAGCGTCACCAAGCCCAGCCAACAACTCGAGGCATCTCAATCCATACCTGACAAATTCGTGGGGCTTCACATCTGTTAGGTCAAAAACCTGCACAGAAATTATTGACCAACGTTTAGAAGCATTAACTAAGGAGATTTGCATATACTTATAATGTTCAATCAATCGTGAGAATCACTAAATAGTTATTATTTATCTCATAAATGACAATGCATCCAACTCTATGAATCAATGTTTTAAAAGGCAAAAAAAAGGCGGCCTTGATGCTTTTCCTCTTGAAGAGACAAGGCGCAAACCTCAAATTTAATTAAAAATATTTTACAAATCCTAAATTGGTATGATCAAGTATTGCTGAACATTATAGTCGTCAAAAAAAAAAAGTTTGTCAGTTGCCACTTAAACAAAATTCTAAAAGAATATCTTTAACAACACTACTATTATCATCAATAGGATTCACTTATAGAATAAATTTTTATCTTCAATGCTTTTAAAGTCGCAATAGTAAAAGTAGTAATAGTTCAAATTTCACAATTCAAACCTTTATATTTTTAAAGAACAAGAAAAATTAATAATATTCTTCTAATTATTACAAGAGGTGTAGAGACTTAGTGTCTTTTCACTAAGGCGTAAGCCTCTTATGGTTCAAAGGAGGCGAAAGCCTCGAGGCTAAAACTTAGAGTCTTCCCTCGTGTAAGCCTCAATAGCCTTTTTTTAAACATTGCTCTGAATCTCAAATATGTTTTAGAAACCTTATATGTCATCTCCACAATCCTAGCAGAAGGAAGCAATATGATAACGCAGACGAATGCAAATGCACCTTCTAGTCGAAGAACTTTAAAATTCTCATACGAGTTAACAGAAATTATGACTGCATATAATAACTAGTTATGTAAAATTCACAAACAAGAGAAGGATGGGAAAGTTTTGCAGTCGTATAGACCTGTTCTTCGCTAATTAACATCTGGAGCCTTTCCTTAAGCAAGCGGCCATGGCGACCACCACTCCGTGGATTAATGAAAACGACCATCGGCGACTCCGGCGGCCCATTATTGGTCTCCGGAACAAAGTCGGAGCCGGAGACAGAACCGGCACCTGGCAACCGGCTCTCTCCGGCGGCGGGGTCCTGCAGCCGAATGGAATCTCGCATAGCAAACCGAAGGTACTGCGGCATCCGGAGCTTCTTCTGCAACTCCTCCTTGTCAATCCGCATCCCCGTCAATCCACATCCCTTGAACGACTCGATCATCGAAGATCGAGCCGCGATTCGAGTTGTTGAATCGTCTCTTCGTCTCGACGTTGGCGAGTCCATTACTCTCTCTCTCTCTCTCTCTCTCTCTCTTTCTTTCACAGAATCTCGAAGTGTTGGATTGGACTCGCGTTCTTCTGGATAAATATATAACCAGAACTGGACGATCGAGTGAAGAAATCAAATCAAATACATTCCGGCGAAGTCACAAGAGTTAGAAAGAGAGAGAGAGATGAAAAGGAAAATTGAAGAGAGATGATTGGGAATTTGATTGGTGGAATTTCAATTATACCGACCATGGACGGCAGAACCTCCGGCGAAATTTACAGATTTCCTTTTGTCAAAAGTCCAGCGACGGAGTCTGCAGACAGTTATACCCTTCTACAATTCGGTTATTTACTTTTATGTCCTCCAATCGACGCCGTGTAGTAGACGCGGAATTTGATTCTTCTTTGAGCTTTTTTTCGTTATTTTGTTTTGGAATTTGGAATTGAGAGTGGAGATTTGTTTTTTCCAAAAAAAATAATTAAGAGTAAAATTCAATTTTTGTGTTTTTTTTTTCTTAAGTTCAAAATTCAATATTTGTTTGATGTTAATTTTTATCAACTTTCTAAATTATGTTGAGACTTTGGGTAAATAGATGATACGCCTTGTCAATAAGTTGATAGGTTCAAATTTGTCATATATCATACTTTTTTTCATGTGTCGCAACTTAAACTTACGACTTTTATTAGAATTAGTGTTGGAATTTTGTTAAAAGTAGTGGGTCCTAAATGGTTAGTTTTATTCATGGGTTTGCATTTTTAATTTTGTGAATTCAACAACACGAGGGTGTGGAAATTCAAACTTTAGATCTTTCGGTCGATGCTATAGTGCTTAATCAATTAAACTATGCTTAAATTAACTATTTAATGATTGCTAGTATTTAAACTTACACATTAATTTGTTAAGGCTTGATTTTTTTTTAATTAGTGCATCTTGATTTTTTTTTTAACTTTTTTTTAAATTATTAAATGAATGCTAGAATTTTTTTTATTACATGAAACAAAAAAAAAGGTTAATTATAAAAATATAAGAATCAATAAAATTCAATAGCAATTTTAATAATACTTTTCTGAGGTCAACCTAAGTATAGCTCATCTGATTAAGATATTATAACCTCAGCTAAAAGGTTATAGTTTCGAATTCCTACCCCACATATTGTTTAACTCAATAATAATAATAATAATAATTTTTGTGAGAATTGGTTAACTCCCAAAATTGTTCAAATTGACTATTCTAAATAATTTAAATCTTGTTTCCAAAGATATTTTGTTTTCTTTTCTTCGAATTTATTTTCAATCTATTTAAGTCAAATTAAAATATATTACATTCAAGAATTGATTTGTTTAAAATTACTAATTTTACAAAAGCTATTTTGCTTTTATGAAAATCATTTGATTAAAGTATTTCTCTATTTTTGACCTTTTGGTTAACTTAGGGCTTGTTTGATAACGTTCTTGTTTCCTGTTTCTTGTTCCTGTTTCTCATTTTTCAAGAAACATACATGTTTGATAAACCATCTTGTTTCTTATTTCTAAATTTTTTAGAAACGTTTCTAAAAAAATGGCAGATTTTAATAAACTTCAAAAAGTAGTTTCTCAAATTCTGTTTTTGTTTTTTTTTAGATTTCATGCATGTATTCTTATTTCTCTTTTTACTCATCTCTTCCATCTCTCTTCTTTCTCTCTCTTCCATTCTTTTTTTTATTTTAATAATTTTTAATCTTTTTTTTTCTTCTTTTTTATTTTTATTTTTTGATTTATTTATTTCTATTCGTTCTCTCTTTTTCATCATAATCTTTTTTCTTTTAATAATTCATTATCTTTTTTTTTCTTTTTTCATTTTTACTTTTCTCTTTTCATTTATGTTTTTCTCTTCTCTCTTATTTTCTTACTTTCTTTTATTTTACATTAACGAGCTTATAGTTATTATTTTCTATTTAATTCTCTATTATTTTTCCTTTTGGTACGATTTTATTTTTTTTTATTAAATAAATAAACTAATAATGTATTTCATGTTTACCATTAAATGTAAAAAAATATATACATTCTCTTTCTTTTTCTTATTTTACTTGCGTGTATTATTGGCTAATTCATTTTTAAAGAAAAAATAAAAATAAAGTTTATTACTAAATTAAAGAAATGTTGGTATGTTTGATTGTCTGACCTTAGACAATTTACAAATTCGTCTAATTGAACTAACTCTTGTAAGTCAAAATTGTTTAAGGTGAATTGATTGAAGTGAGAAATAACATTGCAAATCAAATTTGAACAACATTTGAAGGATACAATTTATTATTATTATTATTATTATTATTATTATTATTATTATTATTATTATTAATTAGGTGTTGGACTTTAATAAAATAATATAACCTCTTTATAATTATTTTGTATTTATTTTAATGCATGTTATATGTTTTATTATAGTACATGTACTAAATTTTATTTTTTCCAAAAAACAAGAAACAAGAAACAAGACACATAAATAGTTTTCAAACATGTTTTTGTTTTTAGTTTTTAAGAAACATAAACAAGAAACAAGAAACGAAAAACGAGAACGTTATCAAACGGGGCCTTGAAGCCCTTAACAAAAATAAATAATAAATAATAAAAATAAAAATCTGTTAAGCCCTTTTTTTTTTTTTTTTGAAAAGGCAATGCATTAAACCAGACAAGAGTTAGCAATACCATGGGCTGCCTTGTTCCTCGATCTTTGGCACTTTGCGAAGGAAACCTTTCCCAATCGACAAACCAAGAACTCGATCTCATCAGCAACATTGTTGATTTCCGACAAATCGATCAACTCCTTGTTGAGAATGTGAATCAAATGATCTAGGTCATGTGATGATCTAAGTTCTATGTTATGCTTATATTAAACCGTATCTATCTAAAATAAGCGTACGACATTGTATGACTCTTTGAGGTTTAGTAAATGATAGTACAAGAGTCCAAAAGATGATCGAATATATAATTAGGTTTTAAGCTAGATTTAAATTGTCAATTTAAACATAATTCGGTGAATGTTTATCATCATTTCAAAGTTTGATGGTTCGATTCTCAACTTGCAACTATTGAACTAAAAAAAATAGATTTAATCTTGATTAAATTAATTTGTCTCCCACTTGGGATAGTGATTGCTTTTGTTTGTATGATTTCTCCCGTATTGTTACTTATCATGAATATTTTCACCCCCAACAATTATGTCTTGTCTATCATACATTTTAATCATTTTATTCCTTTGAAATTGTGCTCAAAATGGGCCCATGAGATAGTATCGTGGGGGCATATGATATATAGGGATGTCCATTTAACCCGCGGGGCCGGGGCCCCCCGGGGACCCGCCCCGAACAGGGCGGGGAATCCCCGATTACACGGGGAATGGGGGAGGGAGAGGGGGAATTTTTTTCCCCGTTGGCTAAACGGGGACGGGGACGGGGACGGGGAATATATTCCCCGCCCCGCCCCGCCCCGATTCCCCGATTAATAATATATATATATATATATATATATATATATATATATATATATTATTACCTAAAAATAGAATTTTTTTTTAAAAAAAAAACTATAGTAGGAATTAGTTTAAGACTATTTCGTTATAAAAAAAATAAAATTAAAGTCTATGTTGTAATATTGAAATTTGAATTTTTAGAAATTAAGTTGTTTCGACATTATAGTATTTTTACTTATGGTATATTATTGTTTTTATTATGAAATTTTATAACATTTACTTTAAATAGAATTATATTGAAAATTATTCATTTAGAAATAATTTTTATTATGGTTGAGAATAAATTTAAAAAATAAAAAAGATAAAAAAAAAACAAAACGGGGAAAAATTCCCCGCGGGGAACCCGATCCCCGCGAATTCCCCGCGGGGAATCCCCGCCCCAATCCCCGCGAAATTAAACGGGAAATTTCGCAGGGACGGGGAATGAAATGGGGGGCGGGGACGGGGACGGGGAATCCATTCCCCGGCCCCGACCCGCCCCGTGGACATCTCTAATGATATAATAGCACACAATAATATGGTATAAGATATCATTTGGGGATGTGAACGAAGTCGAGTGAGCCTAACTCATATGTACATCTGGTATATCAAGGTATTCAATTTTTGTCGACATTTTCATATGTTCATATGGCTTCAACATTGACATAAGAGATGAATCAATATTTTCGTTATATCATAGAAAAATCGATGAAATATAATAAAAATATTATCAAAATATCACTAATATGGACATAATATTATTAATAATAAATTTTCACTTATTTGAAAAGATTGTGTTCACACGAGATTTCGACAGGGAAATTTAATACGTGTAAATAAACTTGATTTGTATTGATTTCAGTATAGTGAGTACAATATCTAGTATTTGGTCCTTTGATTCTTTCTCTCGTATGTATGCTTAACTCGAGGGCTAAAACGCTTGTTCTCGAGGTTGGTCTTCATCTTGTAGCTTGTTAAAGGTCTTCGGCTTGTAGCTTGTTGATCTTTTTTAATGATCAACTTCTGGCTTTTAGATCTAGTTGATGAAGCTTGTTGATCATTGGATGATCGGCTTCTTGCTTATTGATCTACTTGATGATCGGCCTCTGGCTTGTTGATCGTTGGATAATCGGCTTCTTGCTTGTTGATCTTCCTGGATCGTTCTTGATCTTCAAGAAGTGTTCTTTGTTTAGAAGGTATTTGATCTTCAGGAGCTTCTGGAGACTTCACAGCTTTGTTTCTAAATTCTCTCTGAGCTTCTTCAGTTCTGAACCCTCTCAAATGAAAGAGGAAGCTCTCTATTTATAGAGTTCCTCAAGGCCTCCAAATGAGCTTGGGCTTGTTGGACTGGGCCCAGTTGATTTTGGGCCAAACCCTTCGAATTGGGCCTGGTTGGCTTTAGGCCAGCCCTTTTGGACTGGGCTTGGACTTTAGGCCACCCCTTTTGGACTGGGCCTGTTGAATTTGGGTCAGCCCTTTTGGATTGAGCCTGAACTTTGCTAATTGAGGCCTTCAATTTGGGCTTTTGTTTTCCAATTTTCAAATAACCCAATTGCGTACTTGGATTTGCCATAATTTAATTTAGGAATCTTTGCAAATTTAATTAATCTCTAATTAAATATAATTTCGTCATTAATGTTGGGTAATGACGTGACAATTTTGGATTTGTCGAAATTTCTATTCCAACAGATTGAAATGCTTATTTTCTAATTTAATTTTTTTTATGAATTTTAATTTTTATATTTTTTTTAGAAATATCCATTAACATCAATAATTGTCCCGAAGCATTTTGTTTTGTTGATAATGTTAAACCTAATAGATACAAATCATAGCTTAAATACTAATTAAGTAATTAATTATATGAGGTGTTACAAAATATCCAACCGTAACTTATCCAAATAACTAACAATGTATTAACAAACAAAACATTCTAACTTCTTAATTAACTAAGTAACTAACTGCCCAATGTCGACTAGTTTAATAACCTTTGAACTAATGTACAATGTAATGCCCTACATCAGTATGAGTTTGTTATTCTTCGATTTTTCACTTTTAACATTATATAATTAATGAGCTCATCACACGTTTCTTCACTATGCACTCTTAACGCTTTTATTGGCACCACATTGTTTAAATCAAGCGTGTTGTTATGGGTAAAATTGGATTAACAAGAATGGGCTGACCAAAGGGCTGCAACGAAGGGCCAAACAAGGAAAGAGGCCCAATACGAAGTCAAAACGGACCGAAACCGACAGTGGACTGGCCCATAATGAGTGGGAGAAGAAATGGGCTTGGGCCGAAGCCCAAGCCCGTGGTCGGCCTGGCCGAGGCCGACCAGTTTGGCAAGGCCCACTTTTGGGCCTTGCCTCGGTCCCTTATGGCTCGTGTTCCCTCGGTTCAGCCCAATTGGACTTTTCCTTTCCCCATTCGAAGACGGAAACCCACAAAAAATCCTAGGAAGGAAGCTATTTAAGCTCTCCCTCATGGGGAGAGCAAGATAAGTTCATTCCAGCTTACAACACTCTCCTACGACTCTCAAAACTCTCTCTGACTTAAGCATCGGAGCTTGTGTGGCCTACACCACACCGGTGTCCAGGTTTTTCTTGTCTTGCAGGCCGCGTTCTTCCCCCAAGAATACAAATTCACCGTCGTTGTCACGTGGAGGTCAGGTGATATTTCTCCTGTCCAAAATTTGGCAACAACACGTGTCAATCTAAAAGGCAAGTGCACTAGAATCGCCTAGTGATAATCTCACTTTTTTAAAATGTCAATGTTTCAATTTTATGGAAATAACGATAATATGTTGATGTTGATGGATATTTCTTGAAAAATCATAGAATTAAGAAATTCAAAAAAAATATATTTAAAAAATAAAAATTTACAACTTTTAAATAAGTTAAAATTTTTTATTATTAATAAAATATGTTTTCATAACTGACATTTTGTTGATACTTTTTTCATATATATGTTCAATTATTTTTTTATATATAATGAAAATTTTGATTCACACCCCTTATGTGGATATCGAACCCATGAAAATCTAGAAGTGTCGACATAAATGCTAATATGTCAACGAAAATTTAATATTCTATTTCCAAATGACGCTATGGGTTTGCGATAATTTTGTATTGAGGAAGTGGAGGGATTTAACATAGGAGAGGAAAGAATGAATAAAAAAAGAAGATATATGAAGTTTTGTTTAAGATTTATGTAATTATTTTTATTTTAATAAATAATATTTTCATTTAAAATTAAGTAGAACTAGTTAAGATCATGTAAAATAGTAGTTTAAATTTTTATGGGTAAATTTAGACTAACAGACTATTCCGAGACTAAAGGAGGGAGCCAGATATGAAGAATAGAGATGAGAATAGACACATGCCAAAATTGGCCTATACCAGGGCAAGCCAATCTAACGCAATCCAACCAAACCGCTCTCAGGTCCATTTGGATCCTAAAAAGAAAGATTATTAGGCCAAAAGTCCAATAGCAACATCCCACCTCGGCTTGGGGCAAGCTGAGGTGGGCCAAGCCCTCAAGTTAGACTCATTTAGATAGACCATAGCCCAATAAACCCCTTTGGGTCTAATTCGGTCCCTTTCTAGGTCCAATCCCTAAAGGAAAACAGGAAACGCTAGGTTAAACCCTCATGTAAATAGACAACTATAACTCCATTGAAGGTAAGTTTATTCTCATTCTCTAAACCTAAGCTTGCTACACGTTTTTCTCTCTAACTTACGCATCGAAGCCAGTGTGGCAAGCACCACATCAGTGTATAACTCTTTCTATTTTGCAGGCCACCTTTTCTCTCAAATTAGAAATTTTATCGTTGAAACACGTGAAGATCAGGTGAGACTTTTTCCTGTTTGGATTTTGGCATCAACATAAATGTTACAACTTATACATCTAAAACCCATTCCTACCTCCTATATATAAATATTCAAGAAGACCAAAAACTACCTAAGCTCGATGAGTAATAGTCTGGCATAAGTGAGATTGAAAGGAACTATCCAAGTGGATCATGGCTCAAATAGGTGAGTTACAACCCCACCAAGGTGAGACTAGAGGCTCGATGGCTAAAGGTTTGGCCTTCTTGGTCAAGTGTGCTCAGATCTTGTGTTGACCCACCTCGGCCTTTCATTTTTTAATCGGGTATGGTGAAATTACCCATATAACAATTAACAACCATTGTGTTATGTCTTTCTTTTATGTATAAAATGATGAAGAAGAGATCAAGGCATATGATCGACTGAAACGTGGGGGCTTTAAGAAAAGGATTTTAGTTTAAAAACGAAGCTCCAGTTCAGTGCAAGTGCAGACTATTGATGCAAGTAATATAAAATTGAAAGTACTCCAAAGTATTGATCCCACAATGAACCAATACAACAAAATTCAAAAGATAGCAAAAATTGTTTTCAAATTACAATTTTGGTAACCAAGGTTATAAAAATGTGGAAATGTGTTTTTGCTTATGAAAATAATTGAAAAATTAATAAGAATGATAAAAGGATTCAAGTTGATCATGCGCCTTTGGTAAGAAATCCGACTAAAATGCAATTGCAATCGTAGCTTAACACAATAAAACATTGTAAACCGAATTCAACTCCTATTCAATTGATTCAAAATCTTTAGGAGACTAAGTGATTAAACCTATATTTCTATGACTAATCTAACTTAGATAGTTTAGCACCCAATTCTAGTGGTTTTGGAGTTTCGTCCTATATCTAGGGTTGATGTTCAAGACTTATTTCTAAACCTTTTCCATCATTGCTTTTGTGACATTTGCTTTCTCTTAACCTTTTCGATATTAAGTTTAAGCTTGACGAGAAACACTAGGTGGCCAACTAGGTTTACCCAACACTAAAACATCAACAAAAACAAAACAAAGTCAAATGTTAAGCTAGATTACATTTGCTATTAAGCCTTACATCTTTCCTCTAGGGCATTCACAAACTTGAATCCCTTAGGAAAACTTAGCTCATCATTGAAAGAATGGAAAACAGTAAATTAAAATTTAGAAAATTCATAGCTACAAATAAAAGAAGGAAGGGAGAAAAAATTACAGCAAGAACTTGAATAACAACTTAATATTGATATGAGGAATAATAGAAATTCAAACAGATAAAACAAACCTCAACAACTATTTTACTAAAAAGAAAATTACAAAAGGGAAGAACAAAAACAGCAACTAAAACTCCCTAAAATTGGAACAAATTAACTTCAACATGGTAGAAAATGAATTATAAAAAAGTGAATAACACAACCCTTTTTTCACTTCTTACTCAATTGACTCAACTCCACTTTTTTCAAAGAGAATTGAATCCTTACCTTCTTCAACTTTCATTGAGGAAGGATTGCGGTTTAAAGTTCAAAGGGGCTGGACTAGAAATAAAATTAAAAAAAAAAAAAAAAAAAAAAAAAGCAGCAGAAAAGTGAAGAATAGTAGCAAAACGAGAATGAAAATGGCCTGTATATTCAATCCCTTTCTTGCGGCTTCTTCTCATATATTTTATAGAGGATTTGGGTTAGGGTTTCCTTCTTGGACAATGAATAATTATGGTCAATTTGTCTTGTTGAAATCGTGGACAAGAATCTCATAAATTCCTCAAAAATCACACTGGTCCCGTGAAGGGAATAATTAAATTAAACCCACAGCGGAGGTGTTGGAATCGTCTTTGATTTATTTAGAATTAAACTAAAATACATGGGTTAAGCAATAAATACCTTTGTAAATTATGGAGAATATTTTAGAGGGTCTTTTTCTCCTTGTGCTCCAACTCCAATGAGGTTGAATTTCAACACTTTCATAAAGTCTTCCTTCTATGACTCGAACAAATGACCAAAGAGGTTTGTGAGAACCTTCTAGAAAATAGAATGAGAGAATGAGGAGATAACTCTCTAGAGTTTCTTTCTCTTATTTGGAATACACACAAATAGCTCACTCCTAGAGTCCTATTTATAGTGGCCTAGGAAAAATAATTAAATAATATATTTTAATATCTAATATATTAAAATATATTTATCTAACCAATTTAAATCACATTCAAACATTTCCAAATTTTCCTACGGCATCTATTTTCTTATTTGAATCTAATTCAAATTTAATAAATATTTTTTCTTTAATGTATCTTAATAGATTAATAATTTCTTTAGTATTTAATGTATCAAATACAATAAGTATGTTTTTCCTCATTTAATATATCAAATATATTAAATTTCAATTCGATCATTTCAAAATTTTTCTCAACGAAATTGATCCTTATTTGTTTATATGAGCTAGCAATGGGACCTTATAGACCTACAGATTATAAGCTCCAATGATACAAAATCAATTAATTAAACTCTTTAATTAGTTAATTCTCATTCATTAACTATAGGTCACTCCACTATAAACCTAGAGTTGCACTCTTATGCATTGTAGGACAAGTTGTGTCCATGGATATAATCACTACATGCAAGTCGATCATTCACAAGTTGTTCGTAATTACAGTTAGGTCAAAAGTTCATTTTATCCCTGTAATTACATCTTGTACCTTAAGTACTATTGATCCTCTAATAAACAATTTGTTGATGATCCAACCATAAACTAAGTCCCTCTCGGGCCAATGAAAGAGTGGGGGCTCATTGTTCAAGTTTCGAAATTAGCACTTAAGGGAACTACTAATCTACTTACCCTATGTGGGAAGGAGTGAATTCCATCTTGTGAGATTATGTTCCCAGCTCCCTATTTGGTCAAGTCCCCAAAATGGTAGGCATATTGAATCGACTATAAAATGTTGGGATTTATGCCCTAAAGCCTCGTAATTAATAATTTATTTAATAGTTAATAATAATTTTGATTATTTTATTTACAATATAATATTATACATTATATGAAAAATCCACGGTTATTAGTGTAATCTTGAACAATATGTGGTTGACATACGGGAGGATCATAATCAAGAAATAACCTAAAGGGTCATAGTATATGGATAAGGTTGGGTGCCTTATTTTGGTAACATTATTGATACGGTCCACTTTGTAATAGTTACAAATGATTTGATTCAAATCGTTCATGTGCAGACATGTGAGTTGGGGTATCTTATACAATGAGTTTGTGTAAGATTGGACCACGAAATATTTAATCTCTCTTTATAAATCTGTTAATTAAGAAGATTAATATTTCATCAAGATGATCATATGCAACTCGATCTTAATCCTGAGTGAGTTATGAACTTCTTCCTGTGAGGGCTTGTCCTTTGATTTGCATGGGTGAGAGTGGCTTTTGTAGCCGATTCAATAAGCCTACCATTTTGGGATTTGACCAAATAGGGAGCTGGGAACATAATCTCACAAGATGGAATTCATTCTTTTCCATATAGGGTAAGTAAATGAGTAGTTTCCATAAGTGCTGATTGTGGGACTTGAACAATGGGGTCTCACTCTCTCACTTGCCTGAGAGTGACTTATTTTATAGTTGGATCATAAACAAATTGTTCATTAAATGATCAGTGCAGGTGCAAGATGTAATTATAGGGGTAAAACGAACTTTTGACCCAGCTGTAATTATGAACAACTCGTGAAAGATCGACTTGCATGTAGTGATTATATCCATGGATACATATTGTCCTACAGTGCATAAGAGTGCAACTCTAGGTCTATAGTGGAGTGACCCTAGAGTTAATGAATGAAAATTAATTAATTAAACTAAGGGTGTACAAATAACTCGATAACTCGAGCAACTCGGACTACCCAACCCAAATCATAAGGGTTGGGTTGGGTTAGGTTTTATTTTCGATTTGGGTTGGGTTAGAATTTTGGAGAACCAAATTTTTGGAACTGTTCTCGAGTTAGCCTTTTTAGGCTCGAGTTGGCCTGACCCAAACCAATCCAAAATTTATGTTTTTTTTATAAATATATATATACTTATAAATGACTTATTTGTAAACTTTTAATGTTTTTTTATCTAGGATTGTAATAAAGATTAAGATGTTATGAATTTTGAAGTTTGATATTTGAATTTTATGTGATTTTAGTTACTAATTCAAGCAAAAAATATTTTAAATAATTAAGAAAATTATTTAAAAAATAAAAAAATCAACCCGGCGACCCAACCCAACCCAACCAGAAAAATATAGGGTTGGGTTGGATTGGGTTGCAACCTTTGATCAAGTCATTCGGGTAGCCAACCTGACCAACCTGAATTTTTGGGTTGATCACAAAAAATCCTTTAACCCAACCCAACCCAACCCAACCTAACCCATGTATACCTCTAAATTAAAGAGTTTAATTAATTAATTTTGTATCAATTGAGCTTATAATCTGTAGGTCCATAAGGTCTCCTTGCTAGTTCATAGTAACACTAAAAAATCAATTTAGTTGAAAGAAAATTTTGAAATATTCAAATTAATATTTAATATATTACATATATTAAATATAACAGAGGAAAATATATTTATTATATTTAATACATTAAATATTAAATTTTGAAATGTTCAAATTAATATTTAATTTGAAGTGTTCAAATTAATATTTAATATATTATATATATTAAATATAAAAGAGGAAAATATATTTATTGTATTTGATACATTAAATATTAAAAAATTAATGTATATTAGATATATACATTAAATAAAATATATTTATAAAATTTGAATAAGATTCAAATAAATAAATATCGTAAGAGATTTGAATGAAATTCAAATAAGTATAAGATATATTTTAATATAATATTTTAATTATGGCAAAGATTTCTCTTGGTCTCTATAAATAGGACCATTGGGTTGAGCCATTAGAGACAACACAATCTCCTCAATAAAGAATTAAAGAATATTCTCTAAACCTCTTGCTCTCCAATCCTTTGTGGATTTTCTTTCAAGAGGCTCCCACAAGTCTTGGTCATGTGTTTGAATCACAGCCAAGAAGACTTTGTGGAGGAGATAAAGACATGTCAGAAATATCTCCATATTTACTCCAAATAAGTTTGCTTAATCTTATTTTTTAGTTTAATTTTAAATAAAATCAAAGACAATCCAATGTTTCCGTAGCGGAGTGAAACGTTCATTCCTTCACAAAAAGTCACTCTCACCCATGCAAATCATAGGACAAGCCCTCACAGGCAGGAGTTTATAACTCACTCAGGATTATGGTCGAATTGCATATAATTATCTTGATCAAATATTAATCTTCTCAATTAACGGATTTATAAAGAGAGATTAAATATTTCATGATCCAGTCTTATATAAACTCATTGTATAAGTGATCGGATTGCTACACGCAAGTGCACGTGATCGAAGTAATAGGAAACTAGAGTACTGTAGAGTATCGTACCAAAGGGAATGAGTTTTAATAAAATTTATAAAAATGGCACACAATCATTGACAAATTGCAACTTAAAGTAACCGTGGGTATAAAAGATTTATGAGGTGTTTTGGTTAAAAGAAAAATTATTTGAAAAATCAATGGAAATGAAGAAGGGATTCAAGAATGTTAATGCCCATTTGGAAAGAAATGCAACAAGAAGGCAATTGCAATCGTAGCTAACTCAAGAACTAAGTAAATTGAATTCGACTCCTATTCGACCTTCTATGAAGTATTTTTAGGAGACTAAGTGATTAAACCTATATTTCTATGGCTAATCTAACTTAGATATATCCGTGCACAACTCTAGTGGTTTTGGAGTCTCACCCTATGTCTAGGGTCGATGTTTCAGAACTTATGTCTAAGTCTTTTCCTCCATTGCTTTTGCAACATTCGCTTTCCTTAACCCTTTCGGTATTATAGCTTGGCAAGCAACACTAGATGGCCAACTAGGTTTACCCGACATTGAACTCACCAAAAACAAATAATAGTTCAAGTGTTACATATATTGTTTTTGCTATCGAGCTTTACATCTTTCCTCTAGGGCATTCACAAGCTTGAATCCCTAAGGAAATTTAGCTCTTCATAATGAAATTAACAAAAAACAGTAAGTTAACACTAAAGGAATTTATTGGTATGAAAGATAAGTGAAGATAAAAAACAACTAGTAATTCAAATTGGATGATAACCACTTTATCAAAAGGAGTAATCTGGATTCCAAAAAACCAAAAGAAATTCCAACTTCAATAAAAATATTACAAAAGAAAGGCTAACAGTAGCTAGATCTCATAAATTAAATGACAAAATAGAAATTACAGTACTTGATGAATTTGAAAGAACAAACTACACTAAAAACCCATTCATCTCGGCTCAATCGAACAAGAAATTTCTCTTAACCACTACCAACTTTCATTGTTGTGGGATTGAAGAGAGTTTAGAGACTGAGATGTAGAAGAAATTACAACAAAATAGCAACTAAAAATGGAAATAAAAAAAAAACTGCAGTCGGTGAAGAAAACCCAAAAACATAACGAGGAACTTCTTCCAAAATCAAGCTCTTCTCTTACAATCTTCTTCTCCAAAATATATAGGGACTTCATGCTAGGGTTTACCTCTTGGTTGATGAACAATTATAGCTCATAATCTAGCTGAAATCGTGGAGAATTCTCGCTCAAAATCCCAAAATCTGCATTTTTCCTTAATTTCCAGACCTGTCAAAATTGCTAGCAATGCTATTGCATTCCGTAAAAATCCTGCATCAAAACATTAAGTAAGTGTGAATTTTTTTCTTCTTTTGTTTTGTTTTCTCAACTTACTTAATTTAAAAGACTTCTAACAATAATGTGATTAAATTCAACCACTTTTCTATTTTTCATTAAATAATATGAATAAAAATCACAAGTTAGTTTAAAGGCCAAATAATCCTTATGAATCAGAATTATCAATAAGATACCCTCACTCACATGTATCCACATGAACAATTGAATCAAATCGTTTGTAACTATTATAAAGTGGGCCTTTGATCAGTGCTACACGCAAGTGCACGTGATTGAAATAATAAGAAACTAGAAGTATTCCAAAGTATTGTACCCAAGGGAACGAGTTTTAATAAAATTTATTAAGCTGGCACAAAATTGTTGACAAACTGCAACTTAAGGTAATCGTAGTATAAAAGGGTAGTGATGTTTTGGCTAAAAGAAGAATTGTTTGAAAAAACAATGAAAATGAAAAAGGGATTCAAGAATGTTAATGCCCATTTGGAAAGAAAATACAACACGAAGGCAATTGCAATTGTAGCTAACTTAAGAAACTAAGTAAACCGAATTCAACTCCTATTCGACCTTCTATGAAGTATCTTTAGGAGCTAAGTGATTAAACCTATATTTCTATAGCTAATCTAACTTAGATATATCCGCACACAACTTTAGTGGTTTTGGAGTCTCGCCATATGTCTAGGGTCGATGTGTTTATGACTTATATCTAAGCATTTTCCTCCATTTCTTTTGCAACATCCCTTTCGGTATTAAGTTATAGCTTGGCAAACAACACTAGATGGCCAACTAGGGTTTACCCAACATTGAACTCACCAAAAGCAAACAATAGTTCAAGTGTTAGCCAGATTATTTTTGCTATCGAGTCTTACATCTTTCCTCTAGGACATTTACAAACTTGAATCCCAAGGAAATTTAGCTCTTCATAATGAAATTAACAAAAAAAAGTAAGTTAAAATTGCTAAAACTCATTGATACAAAAGAATGAAGATGCAAAATAACTAGTAATTCAAGCTTGGTTTCAATACTCAAATTACCAAAAGGATTAATCTGGAATTAATACCCAAAAGAAATTCATACATTAACCAATCTCCAATAAGAAATTACAAGGAAAGAAGAACAACACAGTAGCTAAAGATTCTGAAATTAACTATCTGAATGAAACATTACAAGAATTTAAGAATGTGAAAAGAAACAAAACTACACTAAACCCATTGCTCCTAACTCAATCGAACAAAGGATTTGTTCATAACCACCACCAACTCTCGTTGTGATGGGATTGAGAAAGAGGTTTGTAAATTAAAGGAAGAAGAACAACACAAAAATAATGAAAAACAAAAGCTGCAGTAACTTAAAAACCCAAAAAAAAAAATGGACTTCTTTTCCAAAAATAAGCTCCCCTCTCACGACCTTCTTCTCCAAAATATATAGGGACTTCATGCTAGGATTTCCCTCTTGGTTGATAGACAATTACAACTCAGAATCTAGCTGAAATTGTGGGCAATTTTCTTCTCAAAATCCCTTAATTTGCTTTTTTTCCTTAGTTTCCAGATCTGTCAAAATTGTAATTGCATAACAATTGCAATGTTGTTGCATTCCGCAAGAAAAATATGCACCAAAACATCAAGTGTGAGTTTCCTTCTTCTTTTGTTCTCTTTTCTCAACTCATTTAATTTATGGGTCTCCCAACAATAATGTGATTAAATTCTACCCATTTTCTATTTTTCATCAAATAATATGAATAAAATTCACAAGTATAACTAAGTTTAAAGGCCAAATAATCCTCATGAATGAGAATTATCAGCCGTATCAATAGTGTTACCAAGATAAAGCACTCAACCTTATCCATATACTATGACCCTTTAGGTTATTTCTCGAACATGATCTTCTCATATGTCAACCACATACTGTTCAAGATTACACTAATAACCTTGGATTTTTTTATATAATGGATAATATTATATTGCAAATAAAAATATCAAAAATATTATTAATTATTAAATAAATGATTAATTACGAGGCTTTAGGGCATAAATCCCAACATCCCATAATTTGTGCATTTTTCAGATCTGTGCAGAAATGCAATTGCAATCCTGCTGCAATCGTTTTCCAGATCTGTGAAGAATTGTAATTGCAATTCCGCAGCAATCTATAATTTCCTACACAAAAACATTAAGTAAGTGCGGTTTTCATCTTCTTTTGCTTTCTTTTCTCTATTTACTTAATTTAAAAGGCTTCCAACAATAATTCAATTCAAACTAATTTTTTACTAGGCCTTTTTATCTAATAGCACACATAAAATAACATGAATAACTAAATATAAAGGCCAAATAATCCTCATAAATGAGAATTATCAACATACAAATTCTCTACTACATTAAAATTCTACCAAACTCAAGAATTGAATTGAAGGCTTAAACTTTAAAGAGCATTTGTCAAACATCACTCAACCTTTTTATCTTTGTTGGTAAGCTTTAATCACACACATATCATGGTATTATTCCCCACTCCCTCCCCTACTCCAACCATAGGATAATCTCTCTTATCATTTTTTTTTTTTTTTTTTATATCATAAGTCAATTGACCTTTATAACTAACCAATAAATGTATAATCTTATATTTGAACATGAATTAATATTTTAAACAAACTAGTCAGTAACAACTAGGGGTTGTGTAGGAATCGAACCAAACCGAAGAACCGAACTTAATCGAGCGAAACCAACTAGTTCGGTCAGATTATTTTGAAATTTTTTGTTCCCTTGATTTGGCCAGTTGAAAAACCAAAATTTTCGGTTTGGTCTACAGTTTGGGTCCTTACAGAACCACATTAACCAAACTGAACCAAAATGTTATAACCTTTAATAAAAACTAGCCCACCACCATGAGATTGTAACTACCACTGCGATTACTTCAACCTCCATACAACCTTTCTTTTGCCGAATTACTTCTTTGTTGCACTTTAGACATCACCTCCAATGCCGACGTTGCCAATTAATGCTCGTAGAAATAGGTAGGGATTTGGCTCTTTCACTATTCATTTTCTCTCATCTTTTTCCCTTTACTCCTCACTCTCAAATTTTCAACCATTTGCCCCTAGCTCATAAAGCACACAAACCCCCAAACCCTCATTCTTACTGTGAACATCGCAAGGAAGAAGAAAGAAGAAAAAAAAATTAAAAAAATTAATCGGTTAAAAACCCAAAACCCTCGTTCTTACTGTAAACATCGCAAGGAAGAAGAAATAAAAAAAAAAAATCAGTTAAAGACCCAAATCCACGTTCTTACTGTAAACATTGCTAGGAAGAAGGAAGAAGAAAAAATAATAAAAATAATAAATGGTTAAAAATTGAACCGAATAGATCAAAACCAAAATCGATTGGTTAGGTTTTAAACCAAAATTGATAACAACGTCAGTTTTCTCAGTTCACTATACCTTTCAAAATCGAAGGGTTTAGTTCGGTCATCAATTTTAGCCAAAATTGGACTGAACCGAATCATGCACACCCCTAGTAGCAACTACGATGCACCTAAAATTATTACTTTTATTTTAATATATAAAAAGTAAAGTTTAATGAGTTTAATTAATAATGACAATTAAAATATCTATATAAAATTATGTGAAAAAATCAATTTATACATCTAAACTTTGATGGTTGTATCAATAAAAATCTTAAACTAATAACTGTATCAATTTAAAACCTGAACTTTTATAAGTGTATCAATTTACACCATCTTTTAGATTTTGTTTGAAAAACGTTAGTTTACATGTATGCAAACTTATAATTCTATCAGTTAAACCCCTAAACTGTCACAAGTGAATCAATTTAGGCCCTTAATTTGAAAATCTAGACACTCCATTTGAAAATCGTAAATTATTTGAAACGGAGGGTCTAAAGTGATTCATTTATCAAAGTTCAAGAGTTTAATTGATATAATTATAAGTTTGCACATGTGTAAACTAAAACGTTTTTCAAACGAAATCTGACAGAGAGTGTAAATTGATACATTTATAAAAGTTCAGAGTTTAAATTGATACAATTATTAGTTTAAAGTTTGTATTGATACAATTCAAAAGTTTAGAAGTATAAGTTAATTTTTGCTCTAAAATTAACAAATAGTTTAATTTCAAATTAGTCTTTGGTGTGTATCAAATAGATACTAATGAATGAAATTATCTCTCACATTGCTTAAAAAAAATTGGAATAATAATTTTAATACATTTTTTTCACCACATTTGTATATGAATTTTTTAAAAAGTATAATTAGTATATTATTTGGTTGAAAAGCTAAAACATTTTTCAACTTTTAAGAGATAAATGTACATATTATCATATTTTTATGAACATGTTATATACACACACATAAAAATGTAATAATAGGTACATTTATTTCTTAATTAAATGTTGAAAAAAATGTTATTTATTCGCATCATATAATTATTGATGATTTTATTAAAAAAAAAAAAACCCAATGGCTTATTCAATAGATGAAACCATAAGAAAATCTAAAAAAAAATAATTGAAATATATAATTCTAAAATAAATGTTATATTTTAATCTTAAAGTATGATGATCATTATTTTATATAAAAATAAAAGAAAAACTGCAACAATAAAATAAAATTTATCATCTATAGTATCATCTTAATTTTTTTTTTAAATGGTTATCTTTTTTTTTTATAGAAAAATTAAAGAAAAAATCCAACAAAATAAAATAAAAACATAAAATTTATCCTATAAAAAATGATTAAATGAAAACATAAAATTTAAAATAGTTGATATTTAGCAATGGCAGAAAAAAAAAAATAAATGAATGAAAAATGCTAAATTAAATATGCAATAATTTTTTAAGAAAAAGATTATTAAGGCCCCGTTTGATTTGTGATCCGAAAATATTTTTCGAAAACAAAGAATTCAATCGAAAACAAAAGCAAATTTCTTATTTTCATTATATTTGGAAACACATTTGGTTCCAATTTAAAAACTTTAAATTTGAATTCAAAATTTAAAAACTGTATTTGGTTGAAATTTGAAAATGTAGAAAAAGATTAATATGTGTTTCATAGAATCAATTCTTTATGAAAAACTAATATAATTATTTCTTACTATAACGAATTTGAACTTATTGTTGCCGAAAAGGAAAAGGAAAATCGTGGAGATAGCGAAGATAGTAGAAGGAGAGATGGTTCAAAAGATTCTTGGTTTCTTGAAATACAAGCGGTAAAATTTATAAAATAAATAAAACTTTTCCAACTAGAAAAAGAAAAAGAAATTATTTCTAGTAAGAGAGAGAAAAAAAAACCATTTATCGAAAATGATTAATGTTTATACAACGTTGTGCTAGTTAAATCAATAGTATAATCATCTATAAATATTTTCAATAACTTTGGTTTGTTGATCTTTATTTTTTGTGGTTTTTGTAATAAAAAGTTATTCATAAAAATTTAATGATAGATCCACTTTGTAGATAGATGTATGCTTATGAGTTTTGAAGAAAAAAGATAAATTGTAATATTCAATTTTATTGTTTTTATGAAAACTGTGTTTTTTGAGGAGTGTATATGTTGTTTTTATAATTTTTAAAAACAAAGAAAACAACAATTTATCGTTTCCGAAAATAGGCCATTTTCGGAGTTATTTTTTAAAACCGTTTTTCAAAATAATTATACCAAATGCATTTTCATCGTTTTTCTAGTATTTTTTGTTTTCGAAAACATAAAAATGAAAACGGATCCCGAACCAAATGGGACCTAACTTTTTTTTTAAAAAAAAGAGAAAGAAAAAGAAAGGGGTAAAATTGGAAAATAGAATTTATCTACAAATAGTGTCAATAATTTAATTTAATAAACTAACATAAAAACATAGATCGACTCAAAAAAAAAAAAAATTCAAATTCAAATACACAGTTAAAATTCTCGAATTTAATGATTGGTTTGAAGAATAAGACCTAAAAGAAGAAATTAAAATATAAAAAAATAAAAAAAAATGCCCATCTGTAGTTGAGTTTCTAGGAACTTACCAAAAAAAGGAGTCGGCAAGAGGAAGAAAAAGAATTAGCCACTTGGCCAGAGGGCAGAATTGGTAATTAAAAAAAAAAAAAGGTGGCCGTTTAAATCGTTGACTCCGTCAGTTTTGGAGGGCCCACGAGTAAAAGAAGGATCCACCAATTCACGTGCAAAGAATCATATTGCGGGCTGCGAAGGCAAACAGACAAAAGGAAACACCGTGGAGTCGGCCGAACGACAGCGTTTTCCTTGTGGCGGCCAAACGAAAATAGGATGTTATTCTTTACAACATTGGCAAGAATAGAATATTTATTTATTTATTTATTATTATTTTTTAGTTCAACAATGTTTGGAGGACATTTTTTTTATTAATATTAATAGTTTTTAAAACTAAGAGAAAAAAAATGGAAGGAGAAAAAGAGGGAGAAAAATGGAGAAAAAAAAAGGAAAAACGGAGAGAAAATAAAACAAGGGCAAGGCTTACCTGCTGCCCAGGCAGCAAGTAGCCATAATACTGCCCACTTAAGCACCATTGGATTAAAAAAAGTTATTTTTTTATTAAAAAAAAAAACAGAATCAATGGTGCCCAAGTGGGCAGTACCATTGATGCATGCTGCCTGGGCAGCATGCAAGTTTTTTTCATAAAACAAATAAACAAAACTTAAAACATGCGTTACTCAGCACTCGAACCTATGCCTTTTTTGACATGATGTGTCACTTTCAATGAGTGAACCTTAGACTTAATCATATGTTGTAATTATTTTTATTCACTTGTAATTTCAATAAAGAAATGAGACATGTGTAAATGAATTTAATTTGTATTAATTTGAATGTAGTGGAGTATAATTTCTAATTTGTTCATCTGATTCTTTCTCTCTCATGTACAAATATTTCGATAGCTTTGCAGCTTGTTTTCAGACGTAGATTTGATTCAAGGGTTTCGTAGCTTGTTCTCGAATGTGGAATTATTTCGAGGGCTTTGCAGCTTGCTCTGGTTTAGAGAGTGTTTGATCTTCAAGAGTTTAAGGAATCTTTTGATATTTGTTTCTAAATTCTCTCTTAGTTCTCTAGAGAGTTTCTACTTTTGAACCTTTGAAATAGAGAAGAGCTCTTCTATTTATAGAACTTCCATGGACATGTGGACATTCTCTCTCAGTTCTCTAGAGAGTTTCTACTTTTGAACCTTTCAAACTTTTGGGTCCAACCATTGGACTTAAGCCCTGCTAAACTTGGCCTAGCCCTTTGGACTTATATTTTGTTGGACTAGGGCCTTTCATTTGGGTTATGTCTAAGATTTGACCCAAATTATACATATTTGGATTTGTCATAATTTAATTTGGGGATTTTTGTAAATTTTCAAGTGATCCTTAATTAAATAAATAATTTTTCATTAACTTTAAATAATGACATGACAATTTCTGATTCGCCAAAATTTATATTTCAACAATTTATGTTATCTATTTAATTTTTGTTAAATTTACCTTCTAATTTTAACGCACAAAATAAAAATATTTCAAAACTCTCTAATTTAAAAATAAATAAATAAATTTATTCGTGCCTTAAAAGTGTTGTCTTAAAAACACTTGATTGAGAAGTATGATAGATTCAAAATTTTATGCCAGAGAGGTTAAATTCAATTAAGTTTTTTTTTTCATTACAATATGTTTCTTAAATTATTTTCTAAAAAACTTATCCATTAATTTAAATTATAAACTAATAAATTAAATCTAAATATTAAATAATTAAGTTCTACATATTTTTAATATTTTGATAACTTCAAATTTATAAAAGAAAATAAGGTTCACAAATTAAATTTATAAGAGATAAAGAATATCAATTATATACTTTTGAATAAAAAAAAATAGTAAATATAAATAACATTTTAAAGCCAACATGAACATAGCTCAACTGGTTAAGACATTATAACTTTAACCAAAATGTCAGAAGTTTAAATCCTTACTCTCTCTCTCTCTCTCTCTATATATATATATATAAAATATGTGGCCCAAGGTGGCTCTATTGCCATAGACAAACATCTCAAAACACTTGTGGCTCCATTTACCTACAAGGAATTGGAATGAGGAGGAATCAACTTGATAAACAATTGAAATAAGGGCATGTTTACTAATTTGTAATGGATTTGTGCGTAAACATAATAGGATTGTGGGGTAAACGTAATGGTCCATAATGAAGGAGAATTACGTTTGACGTTGTTTACCAATCGTAATCAGTAATGGAAATTCAAACTTCCCAAATATGTACGATTACCATTATGCCCTCCTAATAATAAACAAATTGATTGTGTTACCAATACGTATATCGATCTCATCATCTCGATTAAAATATGGCTGCCAAAATTCAAGCCTAAAAATATAATTATTGATGTCGATTTCAAATACATATTATTGATATCAATTTCATCATCTCGATCAAAATATGGCCTAACCAAAACTCACGCATAAAAAATATATATGAACAATTTCATCTCGAACAAAATATGGCAGCCAAAAATCACACACAAAAAATATATATTATCGATATCGATTTCAAATATATATTATCGATTTCATCATCTTCATCAAAATATAGTCTGGTCAAAACTCACGCATAAAAATATATATATTATTGATTCATCTCCATCAAAATATAAAAAATATATATTAACATCTCGATATCGATCTCATCGATCAAAATATAGCTTGGCCAAAACTCACGCATGAAAATGAGATCAAAGTATGGCATGGCCAAAACTCACACATAAAAAATATATATTATTGATATCGATTTCATCATCTCGATTAGCCTGACAAAAACTCACGCATAAAAAATATATTATCGAATCAAAATATAAAAAAAAATATATA
Source organism: Trichosanthes truncata (assembly GCA_033996785.1). Taxonomy (NCBI): domain Eukaryota; kingdom Viridiplantae; phylum Streptophyta; class Magnoliopsida; order Cucurbitales; family Cucurbitaceae; genus Trichosanthes; species Trichosanthes truncata. Next base: position 34,053,971 of record JAWPNB010000004.1, on the reverse strand, counting down.
GTATCGATCTCAATATCGATCTCATCATCTAGATCAAAATATGGTTAGGCCCAAAACAACGGCGTATCGCTACCGCTTACTACATACCCATATCGATAAACTCACATTAAAAATCGCCAGCGATATCGATAAAAGAGCAATGGGGATGAGAACATTGAGGAAAATCACCACATGGACGAGAGAGAAAGGGAAATTCATGTAAAATGCACTCAACAAGTGCAGTGGATCTCACGTAATAAATTTATGTAATCAGATTGAGTACGATTTTGGGTGTAATTCGATTACAGGGATGGATTGCGGATCCCAGGATGGGTCCCACACCTCATTTCCATTGCGGAACACAATAAACACAAACAAACATAATCGAGTGGGACCCATATTCTCAAATTATGTTTGATTTATTACGTTTACGAGTTGGTAAACACGACCTAAAATCAATGAGAATGTTATTTATGTTGTTTACTAAGAGTTTTATGGAATTGGAATCAAAGACTCATTGAAATTATTTACTATAAACCGTCAACTTTTAACTAATGAAAATGCATGATTAAATAATATGATAATATATATCTTTTAATTAAAATAAAAATAATCAATAATAATTAAGTTTGAATTTATTTTAGGGAAAAAAATACACTTTTGGTCCCTAACACTTGGGTTTGGTTGCATTTGGATCCCTGAGTTTTCAAACTCGACATTCTACCTCCTAAAGTTTAGAAAAATGGTTTTTGGTCCTTGACTAGATATTTTAGTATTAATTTCTTAAGCTCACGTGACATTTCTTTATTAAAAAATATGTTTTAATTCTTAAAACTAAAATAAAAATAAATATTTTTAATTTCTATTTTCTATTCTTTCTCTCCCCATCCCACCTTCATCTCCACCACAACCCCACTTTCACCACCGATTGCCTTTTTTTTTTTTGTTTTCTCTTCTTCTTCCTCTTTCTCGTCCATTTTATGATCTTCTTCTTCCTCCTCTTCCACTTCCTTCTTCTTCTTTAATTTCTTTTTCTCTTTCCTCTTCTTTTTTTTCCTCTCTTCCACTGTCCACTGCCATTCTGAAACAAAGGAGAAATCCTCCTTCATATAAGGCGATCGACGAAGATGAATAAAGATAAAGGAAGAAGAGAGAAAGAAGAAAAAGAAGAAAGAGAAAAATTAAGAAAAAATAAGAAGGAAGATGATGAAGAAGAATAAGAGAAAATGGTCAGCGTTCAAGGTAGGGTTGTGGTGGAGGTGAAGATGGGGAGGAGAGAGAAAGAATATAAAAATAAAAGGAACAAATTAAAAATAAAATTTTTTAAAGTTTAATTTTTTAATATTAAAAAATAATTAATAAGAAATATGTTTTTGCCACATTACCACTTTCAAATATAAAAAGAATATATTTATGCCACACAATCCAACAATAATTTTAAAAAAAATGTCCAATTAGTCCTACATAGTAGAAAACTAATAAAAGGACCAAAAGCATGCCAAAACAAAAAACCAATTTTCCAAACTTAGGTTAAAATGTCCAGTTTGAAAATTTAGGAACCTAAATGCAGTCAAACCAAAATCTCAATGACCAAAAGTTTATTTTTTCATTTATTTTATTACTATTTTGTTTGATAGTAATAGTTTTTATCTTATTGATAACTAATTAAAATAAGATTACACCAATTAAAAAGTATTAATATAATTTATATTATCACAACAATCATTATTATAAAATATTATTAAATTTTATCATTATAATATTTAATAATAATGAATTCTATTGGAATAATTTATTTAATATTTATTAATAATAACTAACTAAAATAAAATTACATCAATTAACAAAAATATTAAAATAGTTTTTTATTAAAAGAATATAGATTAATTTTATTTGTATATGTTATATAGTACAAAAATTTTATTTTAACAAATTCTATAATTTAATATTTAACAAATTAAATAAATAGAAGATAGAAAATTTTACATTTATAAAATTAAATGTAATGAAAGAATAGATTATTGTGGTTCTTTTATTAGAAGAAAAATTATTAATTGTGTAAATAAATACGAGAATAAAAGTTGTAAAATAGTTAATAAAAAAGTTGTGGGTCTCATCAATAGATGAGGGAGAAATGGTAAGATCGTAAAAGTAATAAATGAAAAGATTGTAGGGCCAACCAGATAAGGAATGAGAATGAGATTGTTGAGAGAGTTTTTGCGAGAAATGTCATTGCTCCTTATTATGGGATAGTGATTCCCAAATTAGTGATCTCATCAATTGATTTCATTTCTACATTAAACACATCAAATGGAATGAAAATTCTTATTCATTTTCTTTGATTCTCATTCATTTGTGTTTGTCAAGATGTCGAACAGAATGGTGTTGTGCCGTATAGTACCGCTGCCTTGAAAGCAATTTCGGCACGACTTCGGTGCTAAATTTTTTTATGTCGGTTGCTCCCCAAGGTTAACACAACACCCTTCATAGACGTGCACTCGTCAATGAAGGATTGGAATCAAGATTAGAATAATGCTCGAAAACTAGGAGGAGAAGAAGCTGAAAACCGAAAACCAATTTTGTGAACAATGCTCAAAAGGTAGGAGGAGAATTGTTCTAGTTTTTGACGAAAACCAATAAAAAGAAAATCGAAAATACCATCCATGATCCACACCATCAATGAGCACGTTTTCACCATCAATTGAGAAATCATTTTCAAATCTAAACCATTAATAAGAAAAACGTTTTCAAACGGTAAAAAATTAAAAGCAGACGGTTTTAAAAGGAAAACGTTTTGGTTTTAATTTTAAGAGGAAAAAGAAATAAAAAATTACTTTTTTTTTCGCTCAAACGCGTTTACCCGAACTCGAACCCGCTCGTCTGACCGAACAGATGGACATCGGCGGCGCGCGTATGGGGAGGTATTTTAATACCACTATAACTACTTTTTATCAACTCACATATAGTATTTACTATATAAACTACCTTCACTTAACTTTTCCAATGTGGGACAAAGTCTTCTATTTTTCATGTGAGTTTTTGGGCTCAAGGCCCAAGTCATTCCCAACAATCCCCTATAAATTACTTGCGAAAAAAATAAAATAAAATTATAAAGAATAGTTTCTTGAGCAAAGAAAAAAGAATAAACTTAAGCATCAATATTTTTCGATTTGAATTGATGTATAGTGAAGTAGGGCAACACCCTAATTAAATAAAGTGAGTTACCTCTTGAACTTTCAGTAATTATGGTTGAGACCCCCACAACACATTTCAGTCCTTGTGTTTTCTCTTGCTTTCGCGATACAACAATATATCTTGTGCCTTTTATGGCCATGCACATAAAACCTCAGATCACCGTGAAAGCTCTAGAAAGAGATCCTTAGATTCTTTCATAGAAGGCGGCCACACCTTCACAATCACGTTAATTGCTTCATCAAGTCTATTAGAGACAAACCACTCAAAACTGAGCTATGAAGACTTTTCAATTTTCCATCAAGTCCATATTTGGACCACCCAAACAAACTGGGCTATGGAATCATTTCAAGGGTTTTAAACCCATACATGTTAAAGATTCTAGAATTACTCTCCTTGTTAGGCCTTTGGTGAGAGGATTCGCTAGATTTCTCTCAGACCTCACATACTTCAAGGAGATAACTCCACTCTTCAACATTTGTTTCACAACTCCATGCTTTAGGCGTATATGCCTTCTTTTGCTGTTATACACACTATTTTTGGCAATTCCTATGGCAGCTTGTGAATCGCAATGTAAATAGATAGGTACAGACACCCCACACAATAGTACGTCTCAAAGTAGGCTTCTCAGTCATTCTGCCTCTTCCCCTACTAGCTCTAGGGCTATAAATTCTGATTCCATAGTGGATCGTGCTATGCACGCCTGCTTTGCTGATTTTCAAGAAATAGCTCATCCACTTAAAAGAAATGCATAACCGCTAGTAGAGCTTACGTCATCATTATCTGTTACCTAGTTTGCATCACAATATTCTTCTAACACTGTAGGAAACTTGGTAAAATGCAAACAAAAATCCATTGTACCTTTAAGATATCTTAATAAATGATGAAGAGCAGTCCGATGATCATTATCACGATTATGTGTATATCTACTCAATCTACTAACAACATATGCAATATCAGGTCTAGTATAATTCATCAAAAACATAACGCTGCCTATAATTTTTGCATATTCAGATTGAGAGACACTATAACCCTTATTTTTCTTAAGACTCATACTAGCATCATAAGGTGTTCTTTCAAGAGCATAGTCAAAATAATCAAATCTCTTCAATAGTTTTTCAATATAGTGTGATTGACATAAAGAGAATCCATTTTCGATTTTTCTTATTTTAACACCAAGTATCACATCAGCCTCACCTAAATCTTTCATTTCAAAATGTGAAGATAAAAATAGATTGGTATTATTAATCACAATTAAGTTTGTACCGAAAATGAGCATATCATCGACATATAAACATATAATCACAAAGTCAGTACCAAACAATTTTGAGTAAACACATGGGTCAGAGGAATTTACTTTAAAGCCGCCGTTTGCTAAAGTACTATTAAATTTTTCATACCATTGTTTGGGAGCTTGTTTAAGACCATAAAGAGATTTTTGAAGCCTGCATACCTTGTTTTCTTGACCAACGATTTCAAAGCCTCCAGATTGTGTCATATATATTTCCTCCTCTAAATCACCATTAAGAAATGCCATTTTTACATCCATCTGATGTATTAATAGGCCACGAATAACTGCAAAAGCGATTAAGGTTCTAATAGTAGCTATTTTAGTTACTGGAGAATAAGTATCAAAATAATCAATACCTTGCTTTTGTGTATATCCTACAACCACTAATATAGCTTTGAATTTTTCGATTGAACCATATGGTCTCATTTTCTTTTTGAAAATCCATTTACACCTAATAGGTTTATTACCATTAGGAAGATCTACCAAGTCCCATGTTTGGTTCATCAGTAACGAATCTAGTTCACTCTTAATTGCTTCTTTCCAAAACTAGAATCTACATAATTTAAAGCCTCTTGGTAGGTTTTTGGATTTTCATCTATTAAGTGCATGCAAGCAAATTGATTGTCTATCTTATCCGAGTTTTCAACTAGAAAAACAGTCAAAAAATCAGGCCCAAAACTTTTTTCAATCTTTTGTCTCTTACTTCTTCTAGGTTCAAACTCATGTATACTATCAGTATTAAGAGAAGAAGATATAGATACCTGGTTACTGCACGATGTACTTACTGACTCATTGACTGCTTTAATCATAGGAAAAATGTGTTAAAAAAATTCAGCATTTCTATGCTCACAAATTGAGTTATCATTTAAACACATAAATCTATAAGCAGAACTATTATGAGCATAACCAATAAATATACAATCAAAGGTTTTAGATCCAACCGTAGGCTTTTTAAATTCTAGATATGCTACTTTGGCTAAGCACCCCCACACCCTTAAGTAGCTTAGGTTAGGTGAGTAGCCTTTCCAAAGCTCGTATGGTGTCTTGTCCAGCCTTTTGTGAGGAACCCTGTTAAGAATGAAACAAGCAGAAAGCATAGCTTCCCCCCACGTGTTATTGGGTAATCCAGACTCAGTAACATAACATTCATCATTTCTTTTAATGTTCTATTTTTACGTTCAACTATGCCATTTTGTTGGGGAGAATATGGTGCAGTAAATTCATGAATAATACCATTTAATTCACAAAACTCTTAGAGAGAGTTATCACTATATTCACCACCTCTATCAGATCTTAACCTTTTTATTTTACTGTCTAATTGATTTTCTACTTCAACTTTGTATTTCAAAAATATACTAGTTGCTCCATCTTTTGAATTTAAGAGATAAATTTTTTTATATCTAGACAAATCATCAACAAATGAAATATAGTATTTTTTACCTCCTTTGCTTGTGGTGTTTTTGAAATCAGCCAAATCAGAATGAATTAATTCAAGTAATTTTGTACACCTAGTTGTGACAGGTTTGAAAGGCTTTTTGGAAAATTTTGCTTCTACACAAATAGAGCATTTACCATTTTCATGTGATTTAGATGCATGAATTAGATTTAAAGTTTTAAGCCTTTTAATCGATGCCATATTCACATGTCCTAGTCTACTGCCAAAAACTTGATCGGTTGTTACACGCAAGCGCACGCAATCGAAGTAATATAAAATGGTATCTGAGTACCAAGTATCGAATCTCATAGGGAACGGAGTAACAAAAATATTGTAAAGCAAAATGTAAGGAAAATTGCAACTTGGAAAACTAAATTGCGAAAATAATGTTGGGTTGGTGTGTTGATAAAAAGAAAAATTGCAGAATTTAATTGCAGAATCTAGAAATGACAATAATCGAAATAACAAAAATTGCAGAATTGAGAAATAGCAATATTGGAATGACAAACTAGATAAACTTAGAAAATGAAATTGCAAAGGAAATTTTAGATAAAGATGGGGCTCAAGAATGTCATTGCCCTAAGTTGTAATTGCAAGCCAAAATTGCAATTCCAACCTACTCCGCACTCAATTGTAAACCAAAATTGCATCTCCTATTTACCTTGAATTTAGGTTTTTATGAGGCTAAGTGAGAGACCTATATGTCTATAGTATCTTAGATAATTTGGCTCACAATTTTATGGGTCTTGGAGTTTTTAATCCCTATGTCTAGGGTAAGGAATTGGCTTATGTCTAAACTCTTTTTCTTCATTACTTGTGTGAAATCCGCTTATTACTAACCCGTCGGTATTAGATCTAAGCTTGAGTTGATACCCTAGTTGATCAATCTAGGATCTCAACGGAATTTTAATCAACACAAGCAAACAATTGAAATGTAGGCTTGGTTTTCATTGAAATTTTGGCTACAATTACTTCTTAGGGAATTCACATTTTTGAACCCCCTAAGAAGTTTTAGCTCATATTAAAACTAAAATTATTACAAATAATTTTTGAAAGAAAATTCATGTTAGAAGTTATGCAAATTAAATGATTAAAACAATAACTTGTAATATTATTCTTGACAACTACTAGGAATTCAGGGAAGGGATTCTTAATGGAAATTAAATAAAAATTCAAGGGCAATTAAGTAAACTTATGGTCTTCTTCCTCATGCCCCTTAGAAAAGCTTTAACAGTCAAAAACTTAGAACGTACTTGAAGAAAAACAGGGGCTTACAAAAATTCGTTTCAATACTTAATCAATCCAAATTGCTCCACTCCAATCGACTCAACCTTTACCAATGTTAGGAGATGGTTAGTCTAAACAACCAAAATGCTACTTTGAGTCGGATTGGATAAACTGGAAAAGTGCAGAAAACTAAGAAGAAATCAAGAAGAAATTCTAGAGAAGCTTACAAAGGAATGCTGAATTGAACCACAAAATTAATTCCCAATTGAATGTCAACTAAGCACAAGGGAATAACTCCCACATCTATTTGTCAACAAGAGGAGAAATAAAGAAAAACAGTAGCCATTGATGAAATAAAAAGAACCAAAAAAAGTGCAGGAAAAACAGAGTAACAAGCTTGAAATAAACCCACCAACTAAATCTTGAATTTAAACTTCAACGTAATTCAAAAGTACATCAATTGAAGAATAAAGATTGCTCAAGCATTTCTCCAGAATACAAAACTAAAAAAAAAACCAAGATTAAAATTGAGTTTCTTGTCTAAAAAAACAGAAGAAGAACGAAACAGAGCATTTGGAGAAAAACTTAAAACCCACGAAATTGATCCTTGAAATCGCTCCCCAAAAATCTGAATTTTTTCTTCTAGCTTCTTCCCCCCTCTTTTGTAGATCTTCTTAGGGTTGAAATTTGCCAAAAATCGCGCTCCAATCCCTTAATTCGTGCGGAGATTGAATTTTCCATAAATGGGTTTCTTCGTTGTTGCAAAAACCCACAAAATTGATTTCTAAAATTGCCTCCCAATCCCGATGCTTAGCTCCAATTCTTCTTCCCCCTTTATAGGCCTCCATTAGGGCTGAAGATTGCCCAAATTTCGTGCTCCAATTCCACCAAATCAGGCGGTAATTTGGTTTTCCATAAATGGGTTCGTGCAAAAAAAAAATTTGTTTTTCCTTGAAATTTCTGCTGTCCAGAATTGCAGAATCCGATTTTGCAATTTGATTTTGCAATTTTTTACATTCCCTGCTCTAGAAACAATTGCAGAATCACGATTTTGCAATTTCCACAATTTCTACAAACAAGATCAATTTACTTAGAATTCTATTCCAAATGTCATCACATTCATTTCTTCCTTAAATTCAAGCAATCTTCCACTATTTTCAAATGATCTTAAGTCAAAACAAGAATATTTTAAGCAATTGGGAGTTAATTAAGCCTTAATCCTAAGGCTTATCAATGCCATACATCAATAGACTCGACAATATATGCAAAACGAGAATTATTTTCATTCATCGAAGTAGAAACAGACATAGTGTTAAGAACAAATAATCCATCAGCTAAGTACCCCAACCCCTTACCAACAAAGTCACCATTTCTGGTGATGATAACCTTATCAGCCTTAAAGACAATCTTAAGCCCAACCCTGTTTAATAGACTGCCAGAAACCAAATTCCTACGCAATGAAGGAACATACAAAACATCACTTAAGGATAAAGTTTTTCCAAATGTAAGTTTTAAGAAAACTTTCCCTTTTCCAAGTACTTCAGCAGTGGCAGAGTTGCCCATGAACACACATTTGCCATCAACAGAGTCTTGGTAGTCGTGGAAAAGCTCTTGATTTGAGAAAAAATGTCTCGAAGCTCCAGTGTCGAGAATCCAGTCAGATTTGTTCTCCACTAAGTTGGCTTCTACAACCATAACAACAATGATGTCATCTTGCTCAATAAGATTGGCTTGTGGAATAGGTCTCTGATCTGGTTTTCCCTTCCTCTGGTTGCATTGATAGGATTTGTGTCTAGGTTTTCTACAAACATAACAAATCAACTTGGACTTCTCAATTTTTCCATTGAGAGCCTTAAACTGATGTCCCTTCCTTTGTTGTGTTCTATCTTTGGCAACTTGTTTTCCTTTGTTTTTGAACCTGTCTTGTATTGCAACAGAGGACTCAACAAGGTTAGCATTAGCAAAATTCAAGGATTGAGAATTTAGCTTATCTTTCTGCCTGTTGGCTTCTTTAGTGCACATATGACAGATTAATTCTTGTAAGGTTAGGTCATTCTTCTTGTGTTTCAGGTGGTTGCGATAGTCACTCTAGGAGGAGAGAACTTCTAAAGCAGTACATTTGCTTGAAGAATCTCACACATCTTCATACCTTCGGTCAGTACATTAGCCACTAGATTTTCGTACTCATGAACCTACTCCATGACTGGTTATCATCTGTCATATGGAATTGCAACCATTTTCCAACGATGTATTTTCTTCTACATGCATCATCTCTACCATATCTGGATTCTAGAATATCCCAAATTATCTTTGCTGACTTCTTGACCACAAAGAGATCGAACAGAAAGTTGGTCATGTGGTTGAGGAGATGACCGCGAACTGTCTTGCTGTCCTTTTCAAACTTATCGGAATTGGCATCGGTAGGCACCAGATCAGCATTAGTAGCAACAATGGACTTCTCTGGATCTGCAATGCCTGCAACATCAGCCCCTTTGGATTTGTCGGAGATGAGGACATAGTCGACCTCCAGTTGTTCAAAGAAGATTAGAAGCTTTTGCAATCAGCGACAATAATTGGATCCGTCCAGTGGTTTCAATTTGGAAAGATCTGGAAGCACTTTCCCGTATTTGATCATCGACATGGTAAAAATTGCTTTCAACTATTTGTCAAGATGTCGAACATAATGGTGTTATGCCGTGTAGGACCACTACCTTGAAAGCAATTTCGACACGACCTCGTTGCTAAATTGTTTTATGTCGGTTGCTCCCAAGGTTAACACAACACCCTTCATAGACGTGCACTCGTCAATGAAGGATTGGTATCAAGATTAGAACAATGCTCGGAAACTAGGAGGAAAAGAAGCTGAAAACCGAAAACCAATTCTGTGAACAATGCTCGAAAGGTAGGAGGAGAACTGTTTTGGTTTTTGACGAAAACCAATAAAAAGAAAACCGAAAATACCATCCATGATCCACACCATCAATGAGAACGTTTTCACCATCAATTGAGAGATCGTTTTCAGATCTAAACCATTAATATGACAAAACGTTTTCAAATCTAAACCATTAATAAGAAAAAGTTTTCAAACGGTAACAAATTAAAAGCAAACGATTTTAAAAGGAAAACATTTTGGTTTTAATTTTAAAAGGAAAAAAATAAAAAATTACTTTCTTTTTTGCACAAGCGCGTGCGTTTACTTGAACTCGAACCCATCCGACCAGACGAATGGACGGCGACAGCGCACGTGTGAGGAGGTATTTTAATACCACTATAACCATTTTTTACCAACTCACATATAGTCTTTACTATATACACTACCTCCACTTCCTTAACTTTTCCAATGTGGGACAAAGTCTTCTATTTTTCATGTGAGTTTTTGGGCTCAAGGCCCAAGTCATTCCCAACAATTTGGAGTAAACAAAGCCTTAGACTCTATTTGCTTACCATGAGTAGGAATGAAATAATGGGAATGAAAATTTCATTGCTTTGAAGGTGTTTACTAAAATAGAATAAAAAATGAGACTCACCTCAAATTTGAGAATCACTCTTCCAATAAAAGCATTTTTATTTCTGTCAAAATAGGTTATCAATCTTATTCTTATTATCCTTATTTCATGGGGCCTTTCTCTCTCCTTTACCCTCCTTCATGATTCATCTCCATCTTTTCCTCGTTTGAGGATTCACTATTATTATATTTTTCTCTTTCTATTTTTATTACATGTAATTTTTTTTTATAAATTTAAAATTTTATATTTAATTTGTTAAATATTTAATCTTAAGTTTCTAAAATAAAATATATTTTTTTAGATAATATTTTATAATAATTATTCTCTCTAATAAAAATGATAAGTTGATGTAATTTATAAAAATGAGTTATTATTTTTTAATATTAAATTTATTAATTAGTTATTATTTGTTAATATTAAAAAAATTAGTATCAAATAAAATAGTAACAAAATAAAATAAAATTTAAAATTTATTATTATTATTTTAATTAAAAATTATATTATCATATTCTTTAGTAATGCATTTTAATTAGATAAAAATATGAAAGGGATGTTCTAGTAATTATAGTGTGTCTTATTCCTATTCTAATTTTCAACAATTTTTAGTAAAAACAACATCAAATGGTTTCTAAATCTGATTTAGACAATTTCTATTAAATAACATCAAAGAAATAACATTATCATTCCAATTAATTTCATTTCAATTCATTTTAATTCTAATTCCAACTTATTTTGATTCCTTATATGTAAATGAGGCCTTAGTGTAGATAAAAAATACATTAAGAAAATCGTTAACAAACACTAAAGTGCATATAAATTAAGTAATTTTTTTCAATACAATCTTTAACTTAGCTAACTTGAATATAGACTCAACTGGCTAAGAATTTTACATTTATCTTAAATGTTAGATGTTCAAATCTTCATCTCCACATTGTTTAATTATAAAGAAAAAAAAAAAATCAAAACTACGTTGAATATCATTCCAATTATGCTAACATGAGCATAGCTCAGTGCTTAAGGTACTACTTTCTTCTTTTGACGTTAAAGGTTTCAATCTCTATCATTACCTTTGTTGAACTAAAAAAATATATATATCACTCCAATTATCAATACCCAAGTAATTATTTTCTTTTTCTCTTTTTGTTAAAAAAGATATTTTTAGTTGGTAATTATTTCAAGAAAGTACCATTGATTTGCCAATGTTTGCATTTTGTCAAGATAAAACAAAATGTAATCTATCACAACTTTTTCTCGTCAAGAAAAATGTGCACCCATAAAGTTGACAAAATAAAAGGAGAGAAAAATAAAGTACTTAATCCATAATATATCTATAATATATAAATGTACGAATGTGGAAGAAACTTTTTTTGAACGACATTATCTTTAGTATTTTACAAAATACCAAAATTATCATTCATCTAATTAACCATTCCACCCATGTAAGATTTTTTTTTTTAATCTCTCTATATTAATGTACCCTCTCCCCACTTTTTCAAACTCACCCCACCCATTAAGAATTTTTTTAATGTCTCTCTATTAATGTATTCTCTCTCCACCTTTCTATTTATCTTTCTCTATTAATCTACTCTCTCTTCACTTTTCCAAATTCCATTAATCAACAAAACTACCTTTCCAATTTTTAGGCATAAATCTCTCTTCTGTCCTTTCCCTCCCTTCCCTCTCCTAACTCTCCTCCTTTCTTCTCATCCTTTTAAATAGGCTATTTTTTTTTTTATTATTCAGAATGAAGATTTGAAGAATTGTATCATATTTTGAATTTCTACTTCTCAATTGGGTACATTTCTTTGGCCCTATGTTTCTTTTATTTCACTTTTATTTCATGCTCATTGTTGTTATGATTGTAGAAAGTTGAATGGTATATTTTGTTTATATTTGATTCCAAAATCCTATTATACTTACACCAAACATTGGATTGATTTTTATATGTTACATCCGTGTATAGAGTTTTGATTTATTTATTTTTTATATGTACAAGTATTTTGGATTGATTTAATATGTAACATTGTTGTTATCTTTTTATTTTATTTTCAATTAATTTATTTTATTTTGTTTCTATTTAAACGAAATAACAAAAAAGCTCTCTCCCACTCATCTCTCTAATTTCCACTCTACATATTCAGTTATTCAAAATTATAATAACTTCTTCAAATAATTACAAGGCTTCTACCATTCTTTCCCAACTCTCCCATTCATATCTCTAACTTCCCCTCCACAAATTTAGTTGTTCAAAATTCTAATAATTTAATTATTTATTATTGAGAATGAAGATTTGAAGAATTGTATCATATTTTGAATTCACCAAGCGTTGGATTGATTTTATATGTAACATCCGGGTATGGAGTTTTGATTCAATGGGTGTCCTTTGGATTTCACATCAAATTCATGGTTAGATTTGTTAGTCTTCTCCAATGTAGGTTCACATTAGAAGTGGACATAATAGATGACGGATATTTTAAATGGAAGTTTTTTTTTTTTTTAAATAATCTCTAATCAAAATAGATGTAGGATTCTTTGATTTGTTGATTAATTTTAATATATAAATATAATTTTGTGAAGATAGATAGTTACATATAGTTGAGTTGATGGGTCTATGTACGTCAGTTTGTGAAAGTTTATGATTGTATTTCTTTAATTGGATGATTTAATTTTAGATTTTATCAATATCCTTCCAAAATGAAACTTACTTGTAAATATAAATGATCATATTATTTAATATGTATTCAAAAATTTCTTAAAAAAGCTTAAATTTAATATATGATAAAATAAAATAAAAATGTCACGTGTTTTATCATAAAAATGTCACGTGCAAAACACGTGCTAAAAGATTAGTATTAATAAAATGTTGAAACTTAAATACGGTTTTTACATATGACATGTTTCTTGTGGTAGGTTACATCTCTAAATCATTGATTTTTTTTTAAAAATATCTAATTGGTTCTTAAATTTTTAGTGGTGTCTAATAACTTTCTAAATTTAAAAAAAGTGTCTAATAAATTTTTAAACTTTTAATTTTGTGTCAGATAAAGTTTCTAAACTTCAAAGAGTGTCTCATAAATTAGAATGTATCCAATACAATATTAAAAGTTTTTCAAAGATTTATTAGATACAAAATTTAAAAATTTTTACTAAATAAAATTTAGAGACAACTTATAATTTAAGTTAAACAAACTTAGAACTATTGGCTACATAATTAAATATGTAGCAACTTTCTAGTGCTAGAAAAAAATCTGAAAGGACACAAATAAAAACAAAAACAATAACTAAAGGTAGTAGCAGCAACAATGATCCTCTTTCAACTTAAAGTTGATTTTTATAATAAATGTAAAACTATATGATAAATATCATGAGCCAAAGAAATAATAATCGAGTTACTTAAAAAAGCCAAAGTGAATATAACTTAGCAATAATTGACATGTACTTTCGATCAAGAAGTCAAAAGTTTGAATCCTCACTCTCAAATATTATTGAATTCAAAAGAAAAAAAAAGTATTCCTAAAAGAAAAAGAAATAATAGTTGAGGAAATTAAATAAATAAATAAAACTTAGGATTCAAAAAAATGAAAATAGCGAACAATTATGAATTCATTTGATAACCTCCTCATGCCAATTTAAGTATAGTTAAATTGGTTAAGGTATATATGTACTTGACGAAAAGGTGAACTAAAAAAAATAATTGATGCCCTTCTCAGTTTTTTGTTTATTATTTATTGCTTATCTGTTTTTCTGTTTTGTTTCTTAAGTTATAAAAATAAAAAAATAAAAATAACAAAAACGTGTTTTGGACGTTGGGTAAGCTTCTTTGTTTTTTCCTTTTCTTTTAGTTGACAACAAGAAATGAAAATGTAACCATATCTTTTTTGTTCACTACAATTTTACATTAAAAATAAAAATTACATGAAAATTATTTTTAAGATAAAATATTTTAAATTATTATTTTTTTTTTTAGTATTCTGCATTTTATAAGTCAATAATATGTAATAATGATTTTATTCATGTTTTTGAAAACCTAGAAACAAAAACAAAATCAAGAAATCAAATTTTATTCTTTATAAAAGGTTAAATTACAAATTTAGTTTATGAACTTTGAGGTTTGTGTCTATTTGGTCTCGAACTTTCAAAATTAAAAATTTAGACCCCGTTTGATAATCATTTGGTTTTTTATTTTTAGTTTTTGAAAATTAAGCCTATAAATACTACTTCTACCTATGATTTTACTTGTTTTGCCATCTACTTTTTACTTATGTTTTCAAAAACCAAGCCATGTTTAGAAAACGAAAAAAAATAGTTTTCAAAAACTTGTTTTTGTTTTTAGAATTTGGCTAATAATTCAAATGATTCCTTAAGGAGATGAAAACCATTGTAGAGAAATTGAGAGAAAACAAGCTTAATTTTCAAAAACTAAAAACCAAAAACCAAATGGTTATCAAACGGGACCTTAGTCTCTAAAGCTTTCAAATTTTTTAACATTCACGAATCTACTAGACACAAAATTAAAAAATTAGGGCTCGTTTGGTAGGCAATCTAGATTCTATTTTATGTTTTCAGATTCACTGAGTTCAGAGAATATGCGTTTGGCAAATGTATTTTCAAAAACTATCTCCAAATTCTGTGATTCAAATAGTGAAAATTCTGAAAACAATATTTTTATGTTTTCGTTGTATATCTAGATTTTGAATTTGAAATTTTAAAATGTAGAATTATATTTTAAAAGATAATTTTTTTAAATAAATATAATATTTTATGCTATAAACTCAATTTATTTTTGGTAAATTAAAATATGTATAATATATTATATTATAAATATATTATATGATATTATAAAATAATAATTCTACAAAATTTATAAAAAAAAACATGTTAATAAATTAATTAATAGTGGTTTTATATTCAACATAATATTTAGTGTTACAACTACAACTAGTTTCATGGTCTATAAATATATTACAAAACACATTTTGAACAGTTGTTTAAATTCAAAATCAATTTTTAAATTTGCTACCAAACACATATCTAAAATCATGAAATACAACTCTGTTTTCATTAAATCTCTTGTTTTCAAAATTCTATTTTCAAATTACCTATCAAAAAGGCTCTTAAGGTTCCATTAAACATAAACATGGCTAAACTACCCCTATACATATAAATGTACTGAGTTTGCAACTCCTCAAATTATGAATTGCTCAAAATAAAAAAGTAATGACAATTCTAGCCTAACTTACATAAACTAGACAGAAATGGTAATTAAAAAAATTATTGCAAACATAGAAAAATTAAAATATACACATATCATTTAAAGTTTAGGGACCTTATAGGTATAAATAAAAAGTTTCAAGTTTAGAGATCTATTAAACACAAACTTAAAAGTTGAGAGACTTAACTTATAATTTAACTAAAAATATATAACAAAAAATTAATTAAAGTGCTTTACACAGACTTAATTATTAAAAAAATAAAAGAAAAAAAAATATTTCTTCCTCAAACTTGCTTTCGTCATTCGTTTTCTATGACCAATTTATGGAGATTCCAATAGAAAATTTCAATAAACAACAAAAAGTTAATTGTATATTTGTATTTATATAAAGTCAAAAATTGGCTTTATCCAGCCTTAATTAAAAAAGAAAAAGAAAAAAGAGAGAGATTTCTTCCTCAAACTTGCTTTGATTATTCGTTTTTTCTTTGACCAAATTATGGAAATTACAATAAAAAATTCAACCATTTTCAGTCAAATTTGTAAAGCCACGTTGTTTGTCGAAATGAAAGCAACAAGAAACGGAATTGATGATGACAGTAATAAATAACCTTAGTGGTCCTGAATCAAAGGACAAGAATCTTAGATAATAAATAAATGGAAGGCAATTTTCAAATAAAAAATAATACTAAATGGAACTCTTTTGTTTTCTTTTTGAGCATGTCAAATTTATGTTTCGAACATTAAAAAACGTAATATGTTCAATAAATTATTTTATTAAAATATAAATTTTAATTAAAATTATTAATAGTGAAGATGTGTGAGGGATATCATAATTTACATAATCATGTATGTATATTTTACGATATAAACTCTAAAAATGGGGTTTTTTTTCCTTTTAATTCGACAATATGAGAGTGGAGATTTGAACTTTTGGACTTTTTGATTGAAGTTATATATCTTAATCAGTTAAGTGGCAAACTCTAACAAAGTAAGAAATATTACAAATTTGGCATTATTTAGATAAAATAGTAAAAAATAAATTAATTTTTACCCTGAAACTTGGCTTGGTGTGCCAGTTTTTACAGTAAATTTTCAATGATTGAATCTTAGACTTATACATGTGTTGTAATTTCCGTCCTCTATTTAGTTTTTGCTAATAATTTCACCCTCTAATTTTAACACGAAATAAATAAAAATTTCTTGAAACTTTCTAATTTTTTAAAATAAATAAATAAATGAATATTCCAGTTCCTTAAAATGTTGTGTTAGAAACACTTGATTGCGAAGTAGGGACAAATATAAAATTTTGTGGAGCTTAAATTAAGTTTATTTTATTGCGGTTACACTATTTTTCTCAAATTATTTTTTGAAGAAATTATCCATTAATTTAAATTAATAAATTAAATAATTAAGTACTACATATTTTTCATATTTTGATAAATTCAAATTTATAAAAGAAAATTATACTTTCCAAGTTAAATTTATGAGAGATAAGGAATATCAACTATAACATTTTCTAAGCTAACACGAACATATTTCAACTGATTAAGGAATTAAAACTTTGACTAAAAGGTTAGAATTTTAAATCACCACCCCCTACATATTGTTAAACTAAAAATAATAATATTTTTTTTGAAAAAATGTGGGCCAAATGCCACTTGGCCAAGGTGGCTCCACCACCATAGATAAGCATCTCAAAACGCTTAGGTTGTCTACTTACCATGAATAGGAATTTTCATTCCTTTTGAAGGTGTTTATTGAAGTCAAGAAATGAGAATAAAATGTAGGACTCACTCCAAATTTGAAAATCACTCTCTCCAAAAAAAGAGGTTTCGTCTCAAAATAGGTGATCAATCTTATTCTCATTCCTCACTCTTTGGGGCTCTTTCTTCTCTTTTATCGTCCCTCATGATTTCTCTCCCTTCTTTTCCCCTCTTTTGAAAACTCACCATTTTTATAATTTTCTCCTTCTCTCTCTAATTTACTCTCTCTATTTTTTACACTATTAATATTTTATCTTCTAATAAAAAAACATACTAATAATTTTTTTTATTATATGTAATTTTTTTATAAAAATAAAAATTTCTATTTAATTTGTTAAATATTTAACTTTAAGTTGTTAAAATAGCCAAAATGAGCTTAGCTAAACGATAATTAGCATATACTCTCGACCAAGAGGTCAGAGGTTCAAATCCCCCACCCCAAATGTTGTTATACTAAAAAAAAGGTTGTTAAAATAACATATTTTTATTAGATAACATATACAAATAAAATTATATATATTCTTCTAATAACAATCTTTTTTTAATCTTTTTTAATTGATGTAATTTTATTTTAGTTAGTTATTATTTGTTAATATCAAATAAATTATTCAAATAGATTCATTATTATTAAATATCGTAATAATAAATTTAATAATATTTTAAATTAATGATTGTTGTTGTAATAAAAATTATTTTAATAATTGTTAGTTGATGTAATTGATAATTAGTTATGTTATCATAAAAAAATTGATAATTAGTTATTATTTGTTGATTTTAAATAAATGGCTAAAATAAAAAATAATTACTATCAAATAAAATAGTAACAAAGTAAATTAAAATTATATATAGTATGCCTGACTTTTATTATGATTCTCGATAATTTCTAGTAAATGATATCAAAGGATTTCTGATTCTAATTGCACACAACTCCTTGTAAACAACATCAAAGAACTAACATTCTCATTCAGATTCCAACTCATTCTGAATCCTTTTAAGTAAACGCAACGTTTAGAAAAAAAAAATATTATAGAAGTTGTTATCAAACATTAAAGTGCATATAAATATCTAGTAATTTTTTTTTCAATACCATCCCTAACATAGCCAACTTGAGTATAACTGAACTGGCTAAGACATTTATATGTTTATCCTAAAATTTAGATGTTCAAATATCCACCTCACGTTGTTTAATTCCAAAAAGAATAAAAAAATCCAAAACATACTTCAAATATCATTCCAATTATGTTAAAATAAGTATAGGTTAGTGATGAGCGGGCTGAAGCTCAGTGCAAGTGGAGAGTACTCCAAGTATCGAATCTCAAGAGAATGGAGTTAACAAAAATCCAATTAAACAACAAAGACCTCCTCCTCTAATTTGCAATTGAGGTAACTGAAAAGTGTTGAAGATTTTGTGGGTTTGTAAAATAGAAAGTAAAGTAAAAGTACTTGAAATGAAAATGGTGGAAAAAATGATAATGATAAAAATGTTGAGATTTATGTCCTAAAGCCTCGTAATTAATTAATTATTTAATAATTAATAATAAGTTTGATTATTTTATTTGCAATATAATATTATCCATTTTATGAAAAATCCAAGGTTATTAGTGTAATCTTGAACAGTATGTGGTTGACATACTGGAGGATCATGTTCAAGAAATAACCTAAAGAGTTATAGTATATGGATAAGGTTGGGTGCCTTATCCTGATAACATTATTGATACGGTCCACTTTATAATAGTTACAAGTGATTTGATCCAAATCGTTCATGTTGAGACATGTGAGTGGGGGTATCTTATACAATGAGTTTGTGTAAGATTGGACCACGAAATATTTAATCTATCTTTATAAATCCGTTAATTGAGAAGATTAATATTATCAGGATGATCATATGCTACTCGATCTTAATCTTGAGTAAGTTATGAACTCCTACTTGTGAGAGTTTGTCCTTTCATTTTCATGGGTGAGAGTGGCTTTTGTAGCCAAATCAATAAGCCTACCATTTTGAGAACTTGGCCAAATAGGGAGTTAGGAACATAATCTCACAAGATTGAATTCACTCATTCCCATATAGGGTAAGTAGATAAGTAGTTCTCTTAAGTGCTGATTTTGGGACTTGAACAATGGGGCCCCACCCTGTCACTGGCCCGAGAGGGACTTCGTTTATGGTTGGATCATAAACAAATTGTTCATTAGAGCATCAGTGGTATTTAAGGTGCATGATGTAATTACAGGAGTAAAACGGACATTTGACCCAGCTGTAACTAGAACAACTCGTAAATGATTGGCTTGCATGTAGTGACTATATCTATGGACACAACTTCTCCTACAGTGCATAAGAGTGCAACTCTAAGTCTATTGTGGAGTGACCTATAGTTAATGAATGAAAATTAATTAATTAAAGAGTTCAATTAATTAATTTTGTATCATTGGAGCTTATAACCTGTAGGTTCATAAGGTCTCCTTGCTAACTCATAGTGACACTAAAAGATCAATTTAGTTGAAAGAAAAATTTGAAGTGTTCAAATTAATATTTAATATATTAGATATATTAAATATAAAAGAGGAAAATATATTTATTTTATTTGATATATTAATTATTAAAATAATTAATGTATATTAGATACATTAAAGAAAAGATATTTATAAAATTTGAATAAGATTCAAATAAATAAATATCGTTGGAGATTTGAATGAGATTCAAATAGGTATAAGATATATTTTAATATATTAGATATTAAAATATAATAATTTAATTATGGCAAAGATTTGCCCTTGGTCTCTATAAATAAGACTCTTGGGTTGAGTCATTAGACATAACACACATCTCCTCAATAGACAATTAGAGAATTTTCTCTAGACCTCTTCCTTTCCAATCTCTTGTGAATTTTCTTTCAAGAGGCTCCCACAAGCTTTGGTCATGTGTTCAAGTCATAGCCGGAAAGACTTTGTAGTGAAGATAAAGACCCGCAAGAAATATCTCTATATTTACTCCAAGTAAGTTTGCTTAATCTTATTTATTTAGTTTAATTTTAAATAAAATCAAAGACAATCTAATGCTTCCGCTACAGAGTGAAACGTTCATTCCTTCAAAAAAAAAAAAAGATCAAAATTGTTTCAACCCCCAAAGGAAAATGCGCCCACCTATACGCCTGCAAGTTGCTCAACTAGGCGAGGCTTATTCGATGATTGTTGTCCATTTGTGTGCCTGCATCTCACTCTTTTGAGTTTTGTACAGTTCGAGAAAAATGAAACCTGAATGCGCTCGCAACCTACCTTAATCGACATTTAAAATCGTGAGTCAAGTTCAACATCTATTTAACCATTTTCTAAGTGCTTTTTGAAGGGAATAATCTAATTAAACCCACGCGGGAGCGTAGGAATCAGTTTAAGTTTATTTAGAATTAAATAATAATATTATGGTTAAGCATAAACATAACTTGAAAATATGAAGATTCTTCTGACGGATCTTTATCTCTTCCACAAAGTTTTTCTGGCTATGACTCGAACACAGGACCAAGACTTGTGGGAGCCTCTTGAAAGAAAATCCACGAGGGATTACAGAGGAAGAGGTCTAGAGAGAATTCTCTAATTCTCTCTATTGAGGAGATGTGTGTTGTGAAGAATGCCCAATAGCTCACCCCTAGGGTCTTATTTATAGTGGTCTAGGGAAAATAATTAAATAATATATTTTAATATCTAATATATTAAAATACATTTATCTAATCAATTTGAATCTTATTCAAATCATTTAAAATTCTCCTACGACATTTATTTCTTAATTTGAATCCAATTCAAATTTAATAAATATCTTTTATTTAATGTATCTAATATACATTAATTATTTTAATATTTAATGTATCAAATACAATAAATATATTTTCTTCTTTTATATTTAAATATTAAATATTAATTTGAACACTTCAAATTAAATATTAATTTGAACATTTCAAATTTTAATATTTAATGTATCAAATACAATAAATATATTTTCCTCTTTTATATTTAATATATCTAATATATTAAATATTAATTTGAACACTTCAAATTTTTCTTTCAACTAAATTGATCTTTTTAGTGTACTATGAGCTAGCAAGGGGACCTTATGAACTTACAGATTATAAGCTCCAATGATACAAAATTAATTAATTAAACTCTTTAATTAATTAATTTTTATTCATTCATTCTAGGCCACTCCACTATAGACTTAGAGTTGCACTCTTATGCACTGTAGGACAAGTTGTGTCCATAGATATAATCATTACATACAAGTCGATCATTCACGAGTTGTTTGTAATTATAGTTGGGTCAAAAGTCCATTTTACCCCTATAATTACATTTTGCACCTTATGTACCACTGATCCTCTAATGAACAATTTGTTTATGATCCAACCATAAACTAAGTCCCTCTCGGGCCAGTGAGAGGGTGGGGCCCCATTGTTCAAGTCCCGAAATCAGCACTTAATGGAACTACTCATCTACTTACCCTATATGGGAATGAGTGAATTCCATCTTATGGGATTATGTTCCCAGCTTCCTATTTGGTTAAGTCCCCAAAATGGTAGACATATTTAATCGGCTATAAAAGCCACTCTCACCCATGCAAATCAAAGGACAGACCCTCACAGGCAGTAGTTCATAACTCACTCAGGATTAAGATCGAGTCGCATATGATCATCCTGATAAAATATTAATCTTCTCAATTAACGAATTTATAAAGAGAGATTAAATATTTTGTAGTCCAGTTTTATACAAATTCATTGTATAAGATACCCCCACTCACATGTCTCCATATGAATGATTTGAATCAAATCATTTGTAACTATTACAAAGTGGGCCGTATCAATAGTGTTACCAAGATAAGGCACCCAACCTTATCCATATACTATGACTCTTTAGGTTATTTCTTGAACACGATCCTCTTGTATGTCAACCACATACTGTTCAAGATTACACTAATAACCTTGGATTTTTCATATAATGGATAATATTATATTGCAAATAAAATAATCAAAATTATTATTAATTATTAAATAAATAATTAATTACGAGGCTTTAGGGCATAAATCCCAACACTTTTAGGATCCTAAGTAATTAAATACATATTTCTATGACTAATTGAACTTAGTTAAAGAACAACAAACAACTTTCGTGACTCTAAAGGTTTTTGCCCTATGTATAGGTACAAAAAGCAAAGTCTTATTTCTAAGTATTTTTCCTATATTGCTTTTATGAAAACGTGTGTTCAACCTAACCTTTTTAGTATTGAATCTCACACAAAGTATGCTAACCTGAGTGATCAATTTAAGCTAACAATGAAATTTAAACTCAATAAAAACAAACGGTACTAAGTGTTGAGCAAGGTTGCTTATGTACAAGGTGAGAATTCTTACTTAGGGTATCCACATATTTGAATCTCTAAAAAGGAGTTTAGTTCATGATAGAAAAGAAAGTAAAACTCAAAAAATAAAGGATAGAACTTGAATGAATAAAAACTGAATTCATATTAAAGAGATAAATAGAATACACTTGAATTTTGAGTAAGAACAACATACAACAAATGATCTTGAACTACAAAATAGAATTAACTAAAATGAAATAACATAAACTAAACTAAAAATGAAAAAACGATAACTAAAACCTAGTTTTGCTCCTCTGTTTTAACTTGTTCAACCTTTTTTCAAGGTGCAGCAAGTTTTTATACCTTTTTCTTTTAAATATGGTGTTCGAACAGAGCTTGAACAACACTAGATAAACTCTGTGTGGCAGCTACTAAATTTCAAAAGAACTGGTATAAGTATTGGAAGAATTCTAGAATCCGAGCTCTTTGAAAATGAAGCTTTAGCCGCTTTTTATAGACCTCATGTAACGACCCAACTACTTATCAAGGGTTTTCTAAGGATCGCTACTACATGCATGCGAAACATAAACATTTGGAAACATTTAAGCGGAAACTCAAGAAAGTGAATGAAACTTTGCATTAATAAAACTGGGTGATTTTTTTTTTTTGACAAATTAAGACTGGTAAAAATTAAATTACTTTGAGTTCAGGATCCCGACAAAGAGTTAATTTCAAAATTGAATAATGATGAGCATTTGAATAAATAAAATAAATGAATGAATAACCAAAGAAAAAGATCATGAACTAAAAGATGGTTATAAAATCCTAGTGATAAGCCTTAGAATTAAGGCTTATTTAACTCCTAATTACTTAAAATATTCTTGTTTTGTCTTAAGATCAATTGAAAATAGTTGGAAGATTGCTTAAATTTAAGGAAGAAATGAATATGTTGGCATTTGGAATAAAATTCTAAGTAAATTGATCTTGTTTTTAGGATTTATGAAAATTGCAAAATCAAATTGCAGAATCTGATTTTGCAATTCTGGACAGCATGAAATATCAAGGAAATTATGGAAGATGAAGCCGACGCAAGCAACAAAACCCATTTATGGAAAGCTTGATTACAGCACTAATTGGGGGAATTGGAGCACGATTTTTGGGCAATCTTCAACCCTAATGAAGGCCTATAAATGGGGAAGAAGATGAGGACCTAAGGAGGCGGATTTGGAGAAGAATTGAGCTCGTGGTTTTCAATTTTTGAATACTCTATTTTTTTTTCTTTTCTGCAAAAATTATTTTTCTATTTTTTTTTAGGATAGAACTTCAATTTCAGCTCAAGTTTTCTTCAATTTCTATAGAGAGTATTTACAGTATAACCATTATTCTTCATTTGAACTCTTCTAGTATTGAGTTTGAGTTTAGTTCAGTTTCTTTTTGTGGGTTTTATTCACGTTTATGCTCTGTTTTTGCTCGGTTTTCTTCCGATTTTCTGCCTATTTCTTCTCTATTCTCTAATCCAATTCAAGTCAAGCTTGAATGGTTAAGATTAATCATCTCCTAAGAATAGTGAGACGACTTAGTCGATTGGAGTGAAGGAAGGGTTTGTCGATCCATCATCAACATTAGTCATTTTCGTTATTCTATTTTCTGCTTTCTGTTTTAATAAAATTCTAATGAATAATTGCTTACTGAAAGTTTTGAGCTGATTTAAGGGTAAAAGGAACTTATCTCCTAATATTGCTCTTTGTTTTCTTTTATGCAACCTGAAGGTTTTGGAAATTTGAATTAATTGCCCAATTTTGTGTTAATGTTTAATACCATAAGTAGTTTAATCAAGCTGTACTAATTAGAATAGAGTTTTGTTTTAATTAGCAAATTGCCCAAGTTTCCCAATATGAACTTCTCTTCCAAAATTAATTTTAAGATTTTTGTTTTTAATATGAGCTAAAATTTCTTAGGGGGTTCAAGGATGTGAATTTCCTAAGAAGTAATTATAGCCTAAATTTCAATAAAAACCAAGCCTACATCTCAATTGTTTGCTTGTGTTGAATAAATTTCCGTTGAGATCCTAGTTTGATCAACTAGGGTAGCAACTCAAGCTTAGATCTAATACCGACGGGGTTAGTGATAAGCGGATTTCGCACAAGTAATGGAGAAAAGAGCTTAGACATAAGCCAATCCTTACCCTAGACATAGGGATTAAGGACTCCAAAACCTATAAAATTGTTGAGCCAAATGATCTAAGATAGAGGGACTATAGACATATAAGTCTTTCACTTAGTGATAAGCCTTAAAATTAAGGCTTATTTAAATCCTCAAATGCTCGAAAAACTCTTGTTTGTCCTAAGATTAATTGAAAATGGTGGAAAATTGTTTGAAATTAGGAAAAAATGAAATATGATAGCAATTGGAAAAGAGTTCTAAGTAATGTGGTTCTTTTTGCAGGAATTTCGGAAATTGCCAAACCAAATTGCTAAACCAGTTTGGCAATCCTGAGCAGAGTATATATGGAAAGTCTGCAAAAAGCGTGAATGACGAAACCCATAAATGGAAGAGGAAATTTCGCACAAATCAAGGGAATTGGAGCGTGATTCTTGGCAAAATTGAACCCTAAACCGATCTACAAAAGAAGATTGAAGACGCCGAAAGAAGAAAGAGACGAATTTCGGGGCTTAATTCGAAGAATTAATTCTGGGTTTTCGGTTTTTTTTACTGCCCCTGTTTTGGCTTTCTGCTGCTGTTCTTTATCATTTTACTCAATTTCCATATCAATTTTCTTTCAGTTTGTATCACAGAACACTGTCAAGTTACTTTGATTCTCGATTTATTGTATTTTCGTTCAAGTTTGAGTTTCTTTCAATTACATTCGTGGGTAGTTTTGTTCGCAAGTATTCCTCTGTTTGTTCTTCAGTTTTAGTTACTTTCCTTCACCAATTTTTATTCACAGTGTCTCAATTCTTTTTTATTACATGATGAATGGTCATGAGGATTATCCTTTTGTTCTTAAGTGAATGCAAGCATGCATTATTTTGTAGGAAAGTCCAAATCCATTCGAAGTTCATCTTTTAGAATTGTTTTTCTTCCATTCGGGTTGCTCAAGAAAATTTTGCATCTTCCTTGGGTTTTCAATCCGATTCAAGAGATTCTTGAATCGTTAAGATCAATTTCTCTCTAAAAGTGGAGGAGATTGAATTGATTGGATAGGAAGGAGCGGGGTAGGCATCGAATTGATTTATTGCCTTCTTGCTCTGTTTTTCTTGTATCCTTCATTTTAGCTTCTGGAATGAAAATAAAACAAGGTGCAGAAGGTAGGAGAAAGGAAAATTTTACTTAGCTACCCTTGCCACTTTGACTTAATTTCAATTATTTACTTTTGCTTGAATTTCTAGGAAAAACCAAATTGCATTTCATAAGTTAGTGTTTTATTCAATTAAATTGCACCATTTCATTATGAACTCTTTTGTTAAATTTAGTTTTATGATTTTCATTGAAAATATGAGCTAAAACTTCTTAGGGGGTTCACGGATGTGAATTCCCTAAGAAGTAAATGTAGCCAAAATTCCAATAAAAACCAAGCCTACATCTCAATTGTTTGCTTGTGTTGATTTAATTTTCGTTGAGATCCTAGATTGATCAACTAGGGTTTCAACTCAAGCTTAGATCTAATACCGACAGGGTTAGTGATAAGCGGATTTCACACAAGTAATGGAGTAAAAGAGCTTAGACATATGTCATTCCTTACCCTAAACATCGGGATTAAGGACTCCAAGACCCATAAAGTTGTGAGCCAAAAATTATCTAAGATGGAGGGACTATAGACATATAGATCCCCCACTTAGCCTCCTAAAAAACCCAATTTCGAGGTAAATAGGAGATGCAATTTTGGTTTACAATTGAGTGTGGAGTAGGTTGGAATTGCAATTTTGGTTTGCAATTACGACTTAGGGCAATGACATTCTTGAGCCCCATCCTTTATCATTTCATTCTTTAAGTTCATCCAAATTGCCCTTTCATATTGCCAATTTAGATTAGCAATTTAATTCTGCAGTTTTTAGTCATTTCACACATTGCCAAAGTAGAATCTGCAATTTCAATTTAGCAATTTCTGTTATTTCCAACATTGTCATTCTGGATTAGCAATTGGATTTAGCAATTTCTGTTTTTCACCAACAACCTATCCCAACTTTATTTTTGCATTTTTACTTTTCAAACTTGCAATTTTCCTTACACTTTTGCAAAACAAAACCTTTGTTACTCCGTTCCCTGTGGGATTCGATACTTGGTACTCAGATACCAATTTATATTACTTCGATCGCGTGCGCTTGCGTGACCACCTATCACTTAGCCTCCTAAAACCCTAAATTCAAGGTGAATAGGAGAAGCAATTTTGGTTTACAATTGAGTGTAGAATAGGTTGAAATTGTAATTTTGGTTTGTAATTACAACTTAGGACAATGACATTCTTGAGCCCCATCCTTTATCCAAATTCCTTTTGCAATTTCATTTACTAAGCTTATCTAATTTGCTATCCAATCTTGCCAATTCTAGATTCTGCAATTCAATTCTGCAATTTTTCTTGTTTCAATTATTGTCATTTCTAGATTTTACAATTAGATTCTGCAATTTTTCTTTTTACCAACACACCACCCAACATTATTTTTACAATTTAGTTTTCAAAGTTGCAATTCTCCTTACATTTTGCTTTACGATATTTTTGTTACATCATTCCCTGTGGGATTCGATACTTGGTACTCAGATACCATTTTATATTACTTCGATCGCGTGCGCTTGCGTGTAACACTGATCACCTAGGTATTCTAGTCCATTGCTATCTTCATAGCCTCACGAAGCTGAGCGCCCTCGCCACGCACCTCGTAGGTCTATGCACCATATGAAAAGGAAAGTAAATTAGTATGGGTGAGTATAAAAGTACTTAGTAAGTAACCACACTTGAGGGACTGAACATTTATATCTGTCATGAAACTTAAAACATGTGGGGTCCTGTCTAGCTTTTTCATTCGAGTTTTGGTACATTAGGAGCCTTAACTATAGACATGGAAACACTGTGTCTGACTGGGTTACACTGTATAGTGTTCTAGTACATTAGGAGCCTTAACTGTAGACATGGAAACACTGTGTCTAATTGGGTTACATTGTATGGTGTCTTGGTACATTAGGAGCCTTATTTGTAGCCATGAGATCATTTTAACTAAGTGAACAATTAATCTATCCCCAAAACTGAATCAACTATGATACTGTGTATGTCAGTCCTGTAAGGCAAAGTGCCACCAGAGATTAACTGACGACCCTCTGGTGGAGCCAGGCCTCTCACAACAGAGTACCTCTGAAAAAGTTTGCCTAATTACCAACTATGGTGCCTATGCGAGTCAGTCTTGTAAGCTCGAGCACTACTAGAAGTTAGTTGGCAACATTTTGATGGAGCTAGACCTTTTCCAATATAGTACCTCATGAAAAGACACTCACTGAACATGGAAGGGGAGCTACCTCGAAGCTATACTAACTATGATCCTTATGTAGGTTAGTCATGTAAGACAGAGTGCCACTAGAGGTTAGTTGGCAACCCTCTAGGAGAACTAAGCCCATCCCAACATAGTACCTCATGGAAACTTATATAAAACATACCTAATATGAGGGAAGGCAATTGACACTAGCAAATATGAAAAGCTTAAATAAGCACATATTAAACTAAAGCTCTCTCTAGTCTTGCTAAAATGACACATTCTTAATTGACCATTTTCTAATTAGACCCCTCCAATCCACATGCTAAAATACATTTACTAGCAAATCTATACTTGAGAAATTAATAGTGCAGTTCTTTCAATGGCCAACATGCTTTGAACAATTACTTAAGGGAAAACATGAATCACAAACAACCATGCATTCCAAAGTTACACATGCTCATAACCAAGGTTTAAAAATTAATTCAATTTGGCTACTTACCTTTTAAGCAAAATTAATTTAACAATTTCAAAGAGAACCAAACTCTTCCTAGAAATCCTTAAGCACCACCTAGCATAAATCCAAAGAAAATTAATGTTTGGCATTAGCACCTTTTTAACCAAAACTTTCAATAAAAATCCACTTGAATTTTACTTTTAGCAACATTTCTTACCCAAAAAGATTCAAAGAGAAATTACCCACAATTTCTGAATTAAATTCGTCTTCGAACCAAATCGGACCAATTTGCAATATGGCCAAAAAGTTCCTAAATTAGAGATAAATCTAAAATTTGCTAATCGATCGAACCCAAAACTACACAATAATATTCCAAAAAGCTTAGGATTAAACTCTAGCATTTAACCAAAGATTTGTTTGGGTTTAGAATGAAAATTTTTCTTTAATTCTTACTAAAATAGAACCAAATCTTGTTGGTTTTTGATGACGAATTGATTCAATTTCAACGATCCGGCGTCCAAATATAATAGGCATCCTAAAATTAATTCCAAAACATTATGGGTTAACCTACAAACCACAAAACAACACTTGAAACTTACTTTAAACTTTCACAAATCAAAGACCAAAACATAGCATTTAAATCATGGGTCCAATTGATTTAAAACGAACTTACGCACTTGACCCTTATCGAAATTAAGCTCCAATGCTTACTGAATTAATTCCGATCAGATTCGATTTCAAAAAATCAAAGTCTCAGGATTGTGGGTAATCTGAAATAAAGTCCAAGGATTCATGAGTAAATCTTGTTAAGGATCCCACATCGGAAAGATGAAGAGAGACCTCACAATTCATAAGATACATGAGCTACTCCTTTCATTGCCAATTAGTTTTGAGATGAAATCTTATGTTATCTAATATGGCATCAGAGCCCATGAAGCCTAAACAGGTATTCGGTCCAAAAATTGGGATTCGACTCAAGAATTGTGAATCCAAAAAAGCATCATCTTGAGGGCTTGAGGGTGCATGTTGAGGATTCCACATCGGAAAGATGGAGAGTGACCTCACAATTTATAAGATACATGAGTTACTCCTCTTATTGCCAATTAATTTTGACATGAAACCTTATGTTATCTAATAAATCTTAAATCTCAAACAAAACCCAACATGAACTAATCTAAAACTCAACCCACCTAAGTCATGTCGGAAACTCAGACTCATTGAAAACTGTGTCGTCGGCTGGAGGAGGAGGAGAAACGAACATTGCGCTGCAAGTTTGCTCGTCACGCGTGGATCTTCACCGAGAAGAAGTGTCGTCACAAAACTGTGACGACATCGACAGAATGTACGGGCAAGGGGATCGTTGGTCACGAATATGCTCAAGGGAAAGGGCTGTCATTTCCATCCTTGGAAACACTCGCGAGCGTGGCTTGAAGCTTTATGATCAAGGAGGGAGGTCACAAAAATGGAGGGGGTTTTGTTTTTTGCGTAAAAACAAAGAGGAGGAAAAAGAAGATAAAGTCGTCTCAGGCTGCGTGCGGCTTTCTTTTTACAATCAAAGCTAGGGTTTGGCTTGGCTTGGCTCAATTACCAAAATTTTACCAAATTGCCACTAACCTTTAATCCTCTTTTCCTTTTCCTTTTCCAAGTCCCAACAACCTTTAATTAAGCCCCAAATGGACACAACTTAACTCAAAAATGAATTAAACATGAAATTACTCCGAAAAATAAAATTAACTCTAAAATTGGGGAAATAATTATACCTTAAATGTTAGGCGTTACACCTCAAGTCTAGGGTTTCTGCCGAAATCAGTTTGAGAAGCTATAGCAACCATAATCCCGTGATTTGAAGACATTTGATGGAATATCTAGTGAGAATCTGTCAAATATGTGATTTCTAAAAAAATTATCGATTAGGTCCAGTTGCGACACAATCGAGCGCATTTCGCCTAACTCTGCACTTGACTAGATTTCTGCCTTTGTTCTCCATATGCAGTCGCATCCTAGGCGCATGCATCTGGGTTCATTTTACAGTTTCTGCACAAAAACAACAAAACTTAACATATTCTTTACAAAAATGACTTCTTTTACACCTATTTACTAACTTTTATAAAATCAAGGTCTCAACACACATGCTAAGCTTGTTTTTACTTAAATTCACTCTAAATGTCATGCATTATGACAATAAACATTTACTGTCTAAACAATAAGCTTGGTTTTTAGAACTAAATAACTCTCATTTATTACTTAGTGGTCAAGACGCCACTTCCTTCAGCACTTAGTGGTTAAGACACCACTTTCTTCTTTTGAGTTTTTTTTAGTACAACAAATGTGGGGGTATGAAAATTTAAATCTTTAACATTAAGGAAAAAAAAATACATATCAATTACCTTTAAGCTAAACTCACTTTAGTCTTTTAAGGTTAAAGGTTCAAATCTTTACCCTTACATTTACTGAACTAAAAAACACATGTAAATCATTCTAATAATCAACACCGAAGTAATTATTATCTTTTTCTTTTTTGTTAAAATATATTTTTAGTAGTAATTATTTCAAAAAAAGTACTATTGATTTTGAAACAAAATTGTTCATACTTGACATGCTTGCATATTTTGTTCATATGCGTCAATGCTTGCATTTCGTCGAGACAAAACAAAATGTAATCTTCTCCCACCTGATAATGGTTGAACTTAAAAAAAAAAAAAATAAAGTAATCTAAAACTTGTTTCCGCCAAGAATAAAAATGAGCACCTATAAAGTTAACAAAATATAAGGGAAAATAGAAGGGAAGAAAAATGAAGCACTTTTTATATTAATAAAATGATAAAACTTAACTAAAGTAATAATAGCACAGTAATAATTTGCATGTACCCTCAACCAAAAGGTCAGAGGTTCAATCTTTCCAACTCCAAATGTTGTTGAACTCAAAAAAAATGATGAAACTTAAGATGTTTTCACATATGACACGCTGCTTGTGGTGGGTTGTATAATGAAAGTTGAGCTATAAATTTGGCCTCTAAACTTTGAAAGTCATATCTATAAGTCATTGAACTTAAAAACTTATCTAATTGGTTCTTAAATATTTAATGTTGTGTTTAATGGGTCTCTAAATTTTAAAAAAAAATGTCTAACAAATTTTTTAATTTTTAATTTTATGTCGGATAATGTCTCTAAACTTCTAAGAGTGTCTCATAAATCAAGAATGTATCGGAGACAATATTGAAAGTTTAGAAATTCATTAGATATAAAATTGAAAATTCTTACTAAATAAAATATAGAGACTTAAACTTATAATTTAAGTTTTTTTTAGTTCAATAAATGTGAGTATTGAGATTTGAACCTCTGAACCTCAAGGGAACAAGACATGCAAATTATTACCAAGCTACGCTCACTTTGGCAACTTATAATTGAAGTTACAACAAACTTAAAAGCTATTAGCCTAGATAAATATGTAGCAACTTTTCTAATACTATAAAAGAATTTGAAACACAAATAAAAACAAGAACAATAACTAAGAGTGTGTTTGGTTAGTGATATGAAAACAAAAATTTGAAAACAAGGGATTTGATGATAACAGAGTTATATTTCATATTTTTGGTGTTTTTACATATATGTGTTTGGTAGCAGAGTTAAGAACTATATCTCAATTTTAAAAGTTGTTCAAAATGTGTTTGATATTATATTTATAAACCATAAAAAAATAGTTATAGTTACCAACTATATATTAGATTGAATCTCAACTATTATCAATTAATTTATGAATATTTTTTATGCTCTAAACTTTGTATAATTATTATTTTACATTATATAATGTATAATGTATTATGTTATACATATTTTAATTTTAACAAAAATGAAATGAGTTTATAATATGAGATAATATATTTATCAAAGTTTTGATCTTTTTTAATATAATTCTGCATTTTAAAATTTCAAATTCAAAATCTAGATACACTGAAAACATACAAATTTTGTTTTCAGAATTTACACTATTTGGATTATAGAATTCGAAAACAGTTTTAAAAAATAAATCTATTAATGGATATTTGTTGAATTCATTTGATTCAATGAACATGAAAACATAAAAACAAAACCCAGATTACATACCAAAAGACAACGATCCTCTTTCAACTTAAGTTGATTTTTACAATAAAGGTAAAAATATCGGATATACATTATGAGCTAAAGAAATAATAGTCAAGGAAAATAAATAAACTTAGGAATTCATGAAAATGAAGATAGCAAACTTTTTTTTAGAAGGAAGTTAGAGAACAATTATAAGCTCATTTGATAAACTTTTTCAGCATAATTTAATTGGTTCGAACACATGCCTATGACTAAGTGATTATAGCTTAGGAGCTCCTACCCACATGTAGTTGAACTAAAAAAAAAAAGATAACCTTCTTATTTTTTGTTTTTTTTTATTGTTTATTATTTTTCTGTTTTGTTTCTTACATTATAAAAAAAAAAAACAAAATGAGTATGTTTCTTTGTTTTTTGTCAAAGTGAGCATAACTCAGCGGTAATTAAAATTTATTTCTTTACTTAAAGTCGGAGGTTCAAATTTTCATACTCCCACATTTGTTGTATTAAAAAAAAAAATTCTTTATTTGCTCCTTTTTCTTTTAATTGAAAACAATAAATAAAAATGTATTTGACAACCATATTTTCTTGAATTTTAAATTAAAAAACAAACTACCCGTATATATAAATGTGTGAGTTTGTGACACCTCAAATTATGAATAGCTCAAAATAAAAAAATAAAAAAAGTAATGGGAATTTTAGCATAATTTACATAAACTATTACAAAACTGGTAATTAAAAAAAATTATTGCGAATATAGAAAAATTAAAATATACGCATATCATTTATTAACATAAATCAATATATAGGTTAGGCTAAAAAAAATCAATATATGGTTAATTAGCAGTTTAACACAATTATAGTTAATCAATATTTAGATTAATCACTAATTCTATTATTTGAGTCATGGATAATTTACTAATTATAAAAATTTGTTATATTTATGTTTATCTTTCTGTAAAAAATCATATATTGGCGAGTACTTGAAAGGAAAAAACACACACAATTATAGCTAATCAATATCTAGATTAATCACTAATTCTATTATTTGAGTTATGGATAATTTACTAATTATAAAAATTTGTTATATTTATGTTTATTTTTCTGTAAAAAATCATAATTGACGAGTACTTAAAAGAAAAAAAAACACACACACACATCTACTAATATATTTTTTCTTTAAAAGAATATCTACCAATAAAATTGAAACAATACATGGCTTCCTACAAATTTCATTGATTACCTTCTGGTTAAGGGCAATTGGACCTTATGGCAAAATTAGGAGCATTTTGAAAACTATCCAAAAATGGAAAAAGCTTGATTTATGTCCACATATGTGTGGCACATGCCAATTAATGATTTCTTTTTGCCTCTCCAGAAGTGGTTTCATATATATTGTATTTGATTTCTAAAATGTATACTAAATCTTATATTATTTCAAATTCGATATTGTTGGGTTGTTTATATTTTATTTTTGAATCTATTGATATTTTCATATATTAACTTATTTGTGTCTAATTAGATTATCTTTTAAAGTTTAAAATTAAATATTTTTAATCTTTTTTTATTTCCCATTTTTATTCGTTTGATATTATAACTGGAGATTTTTTCTTTTTTTGAATTGATTACGAGTTGATGTCTATCTGGGTTTCAATCATTCAATCATAATTCTAGTTATCCTTATTTCAGTTTAATAACTTTTGATCATAAATCATCTCTGTTTATAGGTATGTATTGTTGTTGTTTTATTTTTTATCCAATCACTCTATAATACTCTGTATATTATATGCTTGTTTGAATTTTTCTGTTCAACTTAATCTAAGTTTTTTTTTTTTTTTTTCCAGTTGGGATGTCTCTCTCCAACAGATTACTTTATTATATAGTGGGAGGTGGGATGAAAAAATCGTTATCATGATTTTAGGTTAGTTGATGTTTCAATACTCACGGATTCAACTCTTCAAAGCTCCCTGGATTGTATTTGGAGCAAGTTATTTTCATATGGTAATCAAGTTATAACTAGATTGACTATGTATATGAATGGTTCAAATAAGTCTAATATAATCCAAATTAGTGATGATAGGGATATTTTATGGTTTATGTTGACTATGTTAGATGGTATGTCGCATGGCATATGTGTTGTCGTTAACCATTCTGAGGGTGATGACACTTCTCTAAATATAGTGTATTCGGAGACTGGTAATAGTAAAAGTATTCAACAGCACAGTAGGAGCGAAAAGGCCGTTAAAATCATAAACGGTCTTAATTTATGTACGATTGTCATTAAATGAAAGTTTCATTATTAGTGTTCCTTGAATCTTTATGATGTAAACAGTAAGTATGTATGAGTTTTAGGGAGACAATTAGTTTATTTCTTAATCCTAAAAGATATAGTTTAAAAAAAAAATTATCTAGATACAGGGGAATCTTAATCGATTTTAAATCTTATTTACTTTTCAATCTCCTAATTACTCAGATTGTATCTCTAAATATACTAACGGATCTTTACTTTGTTAGACGGCTTTCAAAATATATGTTTTTCCTTTACGCCGTTTTTGGTGACTCCGTCAACCCCTGGTTCTTTGACTTCAACAGAGATAACTTTGTAAACAGAATGTGGTATAGTCAATAAAGGAGAAAAGATGGGAGATATCTAGAATGATTTATCATTGAAATTAAGCATTGCATATTTCTTACCTTAGGATAGAATGGGGATGAAGAATCGTTCAAGAATCTTCGTAACACTCGTGGTGTTTTCACTTGGACTACAGATATCTCTCAAACCCTAAGGAGAAGAAGAACAATCGGTGAGGGTTTTGATTGTTATTGTTTTAAATGAATGAGTTTTTCAGGTTAGTTTTGTAAATCGGTGAGTGTTTGTTCGTGCAGTGTGTTAATTTAATTGAGTCTTTGGTTGTGCGTTTACTTATTGGATAGGTTGTGCATGCAATGTCTTTTGATTTAATCTCTATTTGATTTTTGCAAGTTATGATTTGATTTTTTTTTTTTTTTTTTTGAATCTATTGCAATTGTATTCAACTTTGAACCCATTTGTGGCTTCTATTTTTCTGGATACCAGGTATATATGTTTAGGTTCTTTATGCTTCATTTAGTTTAATTAAATTTTTTTAGATCAATTTCTATTATTTAGTATTTTGGTATTATTTAGTTAGAATATTAATTATTATGTATTTGTTATTTTCGAATATATGAGCAGTGCAGCATTACCCGCAAGCTAAATGTGGCCCAAAAAGGTTGAAACCACAAATGAAAATATACAATTTTTTTCTATTATTTTTTTACAATAGGTTGGGTGGAAGATTCGAACTTCTAACCTCTTGATCGAAGGTACATATTTTATGCTAGTTGAGTTATATGCTCATGTTGGTTGAAAATATACAATTGAATCATATATATGCACTTTTTATTATCAATATTTATTTAATATTATATTGCCTCATGCAATTTAGTTGTTTCAAATTTAATTTTTTATCATACATTTTTAATAATAATAATATGGAGTAAAAATCAATGTATACTCTTAAACTTTTGGGGTTCTATCAATAAAAACTCTAAACTAATAATTGTATCAATTTAAACCATGAACTCTTAGAAGTGTATCAATTAACATCCTCTATTAGATTCCTTTTGAAAAACGTTAGTTTACACGTGTGCAAACTTATAAGTGTGTCAATTAAAGTCTTGTACTTTCATAAGTGAATCAATTTAGACTTCTCGTTTCAAATAATTGACGATTTTCAAATGGAGGGTCTAAATTTTTTAAGAAGTCTACACACGTGCGAGAATTGTTGCATGAACAATTTTTAAATTGAGGGCCTAAATTGATTCACTTATGACAGTTTGGTAGTTTAATAGATAGAATTATAAGTTTGCAAATGTGTAAACTAACGTTTTTCAAACAGAATCTAACAAAGGGTATAAATTGATACACTTATAAAAGTTCATGATTTAAATTGATACAATTATTACTTTAAGATTTTTATTAATACAACCCCTAAAATTTAGGAATATAAATTAATTTTTGACCTAATAATAAAAAAGATTCGACTTCAAATCATCTCATAGCATAGCCAAGAGAACGATGAGTTCTATGTCTCTATGAGGATGGAGTGACAAAAATTTTGAAAAATCAAGGGAAGTTCATGATGAGTTCAATGTTCCAATGATCATCACGTTAAAATATTGAGATTTTAAAGTTTTAATATATAATATGAAGATTTTGAAAAAGAAACTACCAAAAAAAAAAAAAAAAGGTAAATAAGAGAAACAACAGTGGAATGGTCATTGGCCATAATACCGTCAAGGGATAATTCTAGATATGGAAAAAAAGAATTGGCGGTTTTGGTTAATGACCATCTGTATTTTTTTTTTTTAATTATGGCCCCACACGTGAGGTGCACGTGTAGTGTACTCTTTTAAAATTTTCTTATTTGCCCCTGTGTATATACACATTCCCGATTCTTAAAAACAATTCATTCTCTCTCCTATTTTATTTAAGGTGTATCTAAATTGAAATTTCAAATATTTACATTGCAGTTAGTATCTTTATACCTATTTAAAATCGTTTAAAATTCGAGATTTATAACGATTTTATTTTATAAGATTCATTTTTTTAATATGATTTTCTTATTTTTCAAGTCCTTATCGACATACTAATTGTTTAATTTATTTTCTTTTATTATTTTTCGTACCCTTACTCTCTGTTTTTTCGCTTCCATTCGTTGACTCGTATTTCGATTTCTTCCTTCCCATTTTCAAGTTTGTTTATGTTTTTTTTCACTGTTTTTGGTTTTCTTCTTCTTCTTTATGTTATTTTCTGGGTTGTAGCTTGATACATTTTTTTTAGGTTCAAATGTCTTTCCAATTCGTAAGTATATTGTATGACGGGATCTGGAATGAAGCTAATCGATAATAGAATTTTAAGGTTGCTTTGGTTCGTTTGGATTCTAGTTTTTAGCATTAAATTGATTGTATTCGTAACAAACTTCATCTTTAGAGTCATCAAGTTATTACTCGGTTAACTATTTATAGGGATGGTTCGAATAAATCCAATATAATTAGAATTACTGAGGACGGGGATGTTATGTGGGTCCTTTCTATTACTTCAAAGGGTGTTGCTAATTAATCTTCATGTTGTTGTTGATTATTCAGAAACTGCTGAATTAGACTGTTCAAATAGGTTTGTCTCTAATTACAGTGTAGGTAAAAATTTGGATCATTCTAAGAACAATTACAATATACTTATTCTCTCTAAAATTCTCTATTTATCTCTCACAAATACATAGTATTTCCCCATCCTTTGCTTCCTAACTCAATTCAGCTTTTGTTTTTTTTATGTATGCATGATTTAGTTACTATGTAATTTATATTCATTGGTGTGTACTAATATTATATGTTGAAATTTCAAATTTATAGGGAGTACTTTGTAATTTTTATATAATTCAAATACACTGTATTTCTATGTTCTTTTCTTAACTCAATTTAGCGTCTGTCTTTCTATGTATGCTTGGTCTAGCTACTATATAATTTATATTTTTAGTTGTGTACTAATATTATATGTTGAAATTTCAAACATGTAGGAAGTATTTTGTAATTTTTATATAATTCAAATACATTGTATTTCTATGTTTTTTTTTTTTTAAACTCAATTAAGCTTTTGTTTTTCTATGTATGTATGATCTAGTTACTGTATAATATATATTTTTTGTTGTGTACTATTATTATATGTTGAAATTTCAAAATTGTAGTAAATACTTTGTATTTTTTATATAATTCATAGTAATAGCTGCTCTATAATTTAGATTCTTTGTATTTTCTGGATACTTTAGGTTAACATATACCACTTATTTAAATTGTATGTTTCACAAGTTGAAAATTTTCAGAAGTTTATATCACTTCAAAACATTAACTAGCAAAATAAGTTAAAGATATAAAATTTATCAACAACAATTCATATTATAAACTAGCTTGTCAATAATCCCAAAATACTATAAGATTCAGTTTATAAATTTAACAAAAGGATACTAAAAGTAGTTCAGTATAGAAATTCAACAAAAGTCTAATTTTGTGATCAAAAGTGAAGTTCTTAAAGAGTCTTGAATTTTCTGGATTTTTTAATTAATTTTTTTTGGCTGTGGTGGTGGTCGAATGTAGGGCCATATATGTCAAGGATGTGTCCTATGAGTCATCAGTCAATTTATACATTCTGCGTAGAGCATCAATGTATATCTCGATTAGCTTTAGACCACTGGATTCATCCTTTTGTATGTTCTAGTTGATCTAAACATTTAAAACAAAATTAATTAACATAAAATTTGGTTACTTTGTAAAAAACTGAACAATGAGATTACACTTTAAATAATAGAAGATAACATTACATAATATAACACAAGTAATGAACATAATATTTAGTTTGCATCGTTCCTTTTACCATACCTTGAAATTTTTGTTCAAAATCTTTTAATCTCAGTACATTAGCTATAACAAACTAGCTAATTTAAAGTATAGAATAAAAAAACGTAATCTATTTATATTTTAATATATTTCTACCATGTATCTTCCCTAAAGATTGAAGAATATTTTTAAATTATTTTTTGTAAATACATTAATCTTCGGTCTCAAAGGTCTTTGTTGTCACTTCTTCCTTTTCTTATCCCTTGTTTTTGCACGATGAGAGTATTCTACCATTGGAGCCAAACTTTAATTGGTTTCTTGCTTTTCATATACCTGAGTTTCACAATTTTCCAATGGAGGCAAGATTTTGAGTTTTAAAGGAAGAAAGAGTGAGTATTTCTTACCTTTTTTTGCCGGACAAGCCTAGGAATCACATTGCTAAATGAGATTTCATGCTTTGCCAAAGAAGGAGATCAACGATTTGGGAGCTTTGGAGCTTTGAAGCTTTGAAAATCGATTGAAATTGTGTGAAGAAACGAAAAAAGAAAAAAACCCTAGTATCACTCATTCGATTTGCGGTGAAAGGTAAATCTCTCTCCAAATGTTGTTTTCAATTTTAATTAGTATTGTACGGGGCCATGATTTACTTTGATTTTGAGTTTAAACTATATTTCAGGTTGCATGTAATTTTATTGGTTGTTTAATCTATTCTTTTAACTAGTTTTTTTTTCTTTTTGTTATGTTATCAATTGTTGATTGTTGTGTATTTTTTTCCATATTATATACTCTTTTTTTTAATTTATTGTTAAGATTTTTTGAATTTTTGTTTAGATTTTAGATAATAAATCCTAACAACTTTTTATGTTTAGATAATCCATTTTATCTGTTTTATTTTAGATTTGAGTTTTAAATTTATTATAATTACATGATAATTAGGGAATCTTAGATATAGAAGTTGTTAGGAGTAGTCTAATAATTTAATAATTAATATTTAAAATTATGAATAATGATTGGGTCATTTTTAAAAACCTTGGATGGCTTGATCTTTTTTGAAAACAGGAAATAAAAAATGGTTATTTGTGTAGTCAGGCCCAGTGTGAATAATGCCTAATAGAGGTTTGTGATGGATATATTGACCCATTTGAATGTTTTACAAGACATCCTAAAGAGATCCAGCCCATTTAAGGCCCACCCACCAATTTGTTAAGTTTGTTCATGGGGCACTTGCAAATATGGCAAACAAAGTCCAACTAATAACAAATCTAGCAAAAAGATTAAGAATTGGTAGATATGGTAAAAAGGGAAAAAAAAAATGAAGACTGGCCAAAAACACTTGCTAAAAAGACTAAAATAACCTTTAAGTGACAATTTAAAGCTTAACCCACATCTATGAGTATGGCAATCACTAGTTAGCATTTATCATTAATTGACGTCAGTAATAAACATTAATTACTAATCGACTAGATCTTATTAAACCAATAAAATGTAGTCAATTAGTTATTTACATCTATTAATGAAAAATTATTGATAAACATAAATCACAGACAAACATTACTTTGTAAATTATTGATTGACCCTAATAAATAATTGTAGTAGAATATTGTTCTAATATTAATAACTTATTTGCTATTATTTTTAAGAAAGATTATTATATGTGCAA
Organism: Trichosanthes truncata; assembly: GCA_033996785.1. Taxonomy (NCBI): domain Eukaryota; kingdom Viridiplantae; phylum Streptophyta; class Magnoliopsida; order Cucurbitales; family Cucurbitaceae; genus Trichosanthes; species Trichosanthes truncata. The sequence goes on along the minus strand of JAWPNB010000004.1, from coordinate 34,012,964 downwards.
TTGCTCCTTTCTCCTCACGTTTATCCATGTTTGATATAAATCTTTGATAGACGTAAATAATTGATTGACTACATTTAAGTAAATCAAATATAGTAAATCAGTGATTTACGTTAATCAATTATGTGTGTAAATAACTAATATACATAAATTACAAACTGGCTAGATCTTAGTAAATCATTGATTTATGTAAAAAAAAAAAAAAAATCTACTTAGCAATTATTTGCATGCTCATTTACTATTAGGTCTATCACTGATATATCATATCAATAAAATAAAAAAGGGTATATCTATGATATTTAACTCTGTTTTCTAATAAGTGATGGTTTGCATGCTCATTTGCTATGAAGTCTATTACTAATATATCTTATCAATAAAATAAAAATGGTACATCATTTGTATTTAGCTTTTGTTTTCTACCAATGATTGTTTGCATGCTTATTTGCAGCTTCTATCATTGATATATTATATCAATAAAATAAAAATATAATGATATATCAATGATATTTGACTTCATTTTCTATTAGTAATTGTTTACATGCTCATTTGCTATTAGGTAATTTATTATTGATATACCTTATCAATAGAATAAAAATGGTATATTGGTGGTATTTAACTTTTCTTTTTATTGATATCTGATTGTTTGCACATGCTCATTTGCTAATAAGATATCAGTGATATACGATAAAAGCAGTATATTAATGACAATAAAATAGTATATTAGTGATATGCTCTTAAAATTATATATTAGTGATATATGAGGTAAAAATGAAATTACGTAAAGTTGTCTCAATAGGCACGTCATTTTTTTTTTTAAATGGTCATATTTATGAATTATTTTTGTCATGATAAATTTGTGAATATGACAAGTAATTTTCTCACCCATTATTATCTTCCTTTGTTTTTTATGATTTGGATTAACTGATAATAGCCAAATTGAGCATAGCTGAACTGACATAAAGTGCAAGTCATCGACCAATACACTAGAGGTATGAGTTTCTCCACCTCACTTATTGTTGAATTAAAAAAAAGAATTAATTGATCGTAATTAATGAATTTATCTTTTTTTCATAAATTTTAATATTGATAAGATTAACTTAGTTGGCTAATATTTATAATATCTATCCACAAGAATTTCCAAAAGAATGCATTTGTGTTTTGTTAACAAAGGCAATGGAAGTGTTGGACTTAAGAGATTTTTTTGAACTTTTGATGATTTATCTATACCAATTAATCTTTATGAAGTATAATTATTTATACCAATAATTTTTGAGATACATGAAACATTAGGCGAAGCTCACACAATTATAAAAAAAAAAAAAAAACTTCTAAAAAGATGAAGAAAAATTGAAAGACTAATTCAAGGATTTCACGTGGTGTAATGAGACAAGTTTTCTCCGTTGAAGATATTTGACCTACGCTTTTAATAAACTTAAAAGTCTTTCTAGAACAACATAGAGTCATAAATTTTTTTGTTTAGATAGTGTAGACGAATGAATTAAAAAACTTTTTTTAGTAGGTAGGTTTATGATTTGTAAAAGTAATTACTAGGTAACTTGAGAACGTAACTAAGATTTATGTTGTTCAATAAAATTAGTAAATTCGTAGTTGGAGTATCTGATTTGTTCTTCCTATTTCTACCTCTAATGTAGTGAATGATGTGAAATAAAGGTCAAATTAGAGACAAAGCTCATTGTCATAGAACATTGGGATTAGGAAATTTTTGTTTGGATATAGTGCATAGGAATGATTTACAATAACTTTACTTCGTGTAGCCTTCTTTAGATGGTAGGGTTTCAATTTGCAAATGTAATTAGTATGTAGCTCGAGAAATAAAGGTTTATGTAGTTAGATAGAAATAGAAAATTCGTAGTTTGAGAATCTAATTTATTCTTTCTATCTCCACCTCATTAATTTAGTGAATGATGTGAAATAAAGATCAAATTAGAGACAAAACTCATAGTCATGGAACATGGAGTCAGGAAATTTTTGTTTGAATAGGATGGAGAAATGATTTACAATAACTTTACTTCATGCTGCTTTCTTTCATTGGTAGGTTTATATATGATTCGTAAAAGTAATCACAACGTAGCTGGAAAAGAGTATAGGGTTTATATAGATAGATATAGAATTAACAAATCCTTAGTTTGAGTATCTGATTTGTTCTTTCTATCTCGAACCTCTAATTTAGTGATCAATGGCGAGAAATAAAGGTCAAATTAGAGACAAACGCCATTGTCATGGAACATGGTTCAAGAAATTTTTGTTTGAATAGTGTAGAGGAATGATTTACAATAATTTTACTTCATGTTTCTTTCTATAATCACTACAGGAAATTGGACTTTTTCCGACGCACAAAAGCATTGGAAAAAGACAAAAAAATGCATCGAAAAAGGCTTTTCCGACACGACAACGGGCGTCGGCAGGGGTGTTGGGATAAACAAATCGGGCGGGGTTTGGCCGACACAGAAATAGGTGACGTTGGAAGAAGTCGCTTCTACCGAAGCTAACAAATTGGCGTCGGCAAAAGTCATTTTTGCTAACGCTGACTTATCGGCGTCAACACAAGTTGCTTTTGCAGACGCTGTTATGGGTGTCCAGCCCATTTGTTAGACAAACAAGGTTTTTCTTATGTTTGTGGGCCCAAAATGTTGGGTTATATGTTTAACCCACTTGGGGTTAAACGTGTGGGCTTACTTAGAAAGCCTAAGTTTTTTTTAGGGGATAATGACCTAAAAAAGGACGAGAAAACAAAGGGAGATATACAGAAAACGGAGAGGGAAGAGGACAATTCGATTTTTCAGAGATAGCTTCCACAAAGTTGTCAATTGTCGGAGTTTCAGCCGTTGGATCTTGCTGAAATTTGGTCAGCTTGTTGAGGACACATAGAGTCATGTTTTGAAAAATTAGATCGTCACTTTGCGCTTCGGTTTGTCGGTAATCGCTGATAGACAGAATCTGAAAAACTGGTGATTTTTTTTTTTTCTATCTTTCATCTCTCAATTATTGTTCTCTTATGTATGGAACTGCTGGTGGGTTGTGAACCTTTGTATGACTTATTTGGATTTTTTTCCCTCAAGTTTATCATAATAAAAGAAGGTGACAAAAGTGGACTCCTCACAAGTCCCCTGGTTTTTACTCTTCACATCGAAGAGGTTTTCCACATATAATTTGTGTGTTGTTTGCATTTAGTCTTCTGCAATTTTTATGGTTTATTGTTGTCCATTGCTGGTTGATCGCTTGAAAATTATTTGGTGAATAATTTGCGATGTATTGGAATATTTTTTTGGTTGATTGTCTTGGAGGAGATCTTGGTGAGTTGTTGTTGTACTATTTAGGCCCTATCATACGCCACCTATTAGGGCATCAGCAGAAGTCCGGTATTGATTTTTAATAATATTTTTTTTAAATCTCTTTTTTTTTTTTGGTTTCTTTCGAATATTATTGTAATTCAATTTTTTTACCTTATAATAAATGTATATAAAACAAAATATTCCAAATTTCATTCAAATATAATAACCAAATTTGTGCCAAATTTTAAATCAACCAAACAAAAAAATTTGTTCATACAATTTCTGTTTCGATAAAATTGGAAATAAAACCATAATTACATAAAACACTTAGGAAAAACAAAATTTCTCGTAAATGCATCCTAAATCTCCTCCATAACCTTACTCGCACGTACATCAACCCTGAAGCACCTACAGAAAAACAAAATTTAATTAAGCCCCAACTCTAAGTGTGTGAAGGGTTACAGAAAAAGCCCAATATTTCAACCACAAATCAAAGCAAGACCAATTGATTCAAAGAAAAACTATGTGAGAGAAAGTAATTGACAAAGCCAAGTATAAAATCAAGGCAAAAGATGCTAATATGCATATGGGTTTGCTCAAGAAAGTAAAAAGTGTTGGGATTTATGCCCTAAATCCTCGTAATTAATAATTTATTTAATAATTAATAATAATTTTTATTCGTAATATAATATTATCCATTATATGAAAAATTCAAGGTTATTAGTGTAATGTTGAACAGTATGTGATTGACATACGGGAGGATCATATTCAATAAGTAACCTAAAGAATCATAGTATATGGATAAGATTGGGTGCCTTATCCTGGCAACATTATTGATACAACCCACTTTGTAATAGTTACAAATGATTTGATTCAAATCGTTCATGTGGAGACATGTGAGTGGGGGTATCTTATACAATGAGTTTGTATAAGACTGGATCACAAAATATTTGATCTCTCTTTATAAATCCGTTAATTGAGAAGATTAATATTTCACCAAGATAACCATATGCGACTCGATCTTAATCTTGAGTGAGTTATGAACTCCTACCTATGAGGGCTTGTCCTTTGATTTGCATGGGTGAGAGTGACTTTTATAGCCGATTCAATATGCCTACCAATTTGGAGACTTGACCAAATAGGGAGCTGAGAACATAGTCTCACAAGATGGAATTCACTCATTCCCATATAGGGAAAGTAGATGAGTAGTTCTCTTAAGTGCTGGTTTCAGGACTTGAACAATGGGGCTCTACCCTTTCATTGGCCCGAGAGGGACTTAGTTTATGATTAGATTATAAACAGATTGTTCATTAGAGGATTAGTGATACTTAAGGTGCAAGATGTAATTATAGGGGTAAAATGGACTTTTGATCCAACTGTAATTATGAACAACTCGTGAAGGATCGACTTGCATGTACTGGTTATATCTATGGACACAACTTGTCCTACAGTGCATAAGAGTGCAACTCTAGGTCTACAGTGAAGTAACTTATAGTTAATTAATAAAAATTAATTAATTAAAGAGTTTAGTTAATTGATTTTGTATCATTGGAGCTTATAATCTATAGGTCCGTAAGGTCCCCTTGCTAGCTCATAGTAACACTAAAAGATTAAATAAACAACAACTCAAAGCACTCAAATTTCTATCAAGATTTTAGGTAGCCAAAACCAAAAGAGTTTGTTCTAATTCAAACGTTGAGGGAGAAAAAGAAAAAAAAAATGAAAACCTAACGGAAAAACACGAAGAGAAATGTAGACGGCAACAATGGCAAGACGATGGTGGAAGGCGGTGGTGCAAGCAATGAAAGTATGGTGGCTGCAGCAGAGGAGAAGAAAAAGCTGAAGAGGGAAGAAAGAAAGAGGGAAGAAAAAGAAAGGGGGTTAAAGTTTTCTAAGTGAAACTTTTTCCGACGGCATATTAACGACATCGGAAAAAGTGTACGCTTTTCCGACGCCATGTTAGAGGCTCGAAAAAAGGGTGACATTTTTCTGATTTTCCGATGCAGTTCATAGGACGTAGGGAAAAGGTCACCCATTGCCGATGTCATTTAAAACGGCGTCAGGAAAGGGTACTTTTTCCGATATCGTTAATATGATGTTGGGAAAAGCCATTTCTCCCGACAACATTTGCTGCGTCGGGAAAAACTAAATTTTTTGTAGTGAATTGGTAGGTTTATAATTTGCAAAAGTATATCTAGTTCAAACGACTATCTAATTTCTTCTTTTTATCTCCACCTCTAATTCAGTGAACAGTATAAAATATCTTCATCTCTATCTTTGAATGGTGTGAAATAAGGGTCAAATTAGAGACAAAATCCGATCGTCAAAAATTTCAATGAGAATTGCCAAAAAATAGAAAAATAACTTGTATTATAGGAGAAGGAATAATTAGGCAAAAGAAAACGAAAATGTGATTCATAACATGAAGAGAGAGGGAAAAAAAGTAAAAACAAAAACCCTGTCTGTTCAAATTGGCCAGCTTGGATTGGGCGCCGATTCGCAGGAACTTGCATTGCATTGCATGTCGATGTCTTTACACCATCTCAATTATCTACCATAACTTTTTCTCTTCTCTTTCTCTTGTGATTCCTTATGGACCCATAAGAGTGTGAAAAGCAAGAAAAACAAAACCCCAAAAGTTTGAAAGTTTCAAACTTTGTAAAGCACAAAGAAAGTATTATTTGAAGTAGAATGATGGCTTCAAAAACATCGGGTCAAAGGTTATTCAATGAGGCCGCCACAATATGGCCGTCCTCTTAATAACGGTAAGATATACATTTATAAATCTTTATGCCTCCTAATAACACTAGATACAAAATTAAGGTACTTTTTCAATTTATCTCTCCTACATCCAACGGTGCAAAACTGTGTCAAGTTATGACAGTCTTCTTGTTTCTCATGTCAAAGAGATTCGAACTCAAACATGTGTCGGTTTAATGGACTATGTAAATGAATAAAGTTTATTGGGTTTGACTGTGCAAATTTTCAACGTATGTAAGAAAAATTCTACGGTAATGAATGTAAGAGAAGGAATCTAATAAATGAAATGTGTTCATTTTTTATTTGCTCATTATTGTCTCTTTATCTACATCTCTATTTTTCAACTCTTCTTTGGCAAAAGGGGAAGATAGTAGATGTTTTCTTGAACGTGGTAAAGACCGAGAACCGATGAGCTCTTGGTTAGCATATAAGGTAGACTTTGGGTTTGAATTGGGTGTGAAACATGGAGGGAATCGTATGAGGTTTCAACTAAAAAAATGAAGAAAACAAATTGTGCATAAAAAGGTTGACTTATATTATATATAAAAAAAAACTAATTCTAAATTCATAAGTTTTTTTCTCTCTGTCATATATATCACGTAAGAAAACTCTTAATGGTCCGTTTGGATTGTAGATATTATTTTATGAGTATGGATATTAAATATCTGGAATAATAAATGTGTGTTGTTATGGGTGAAGTTATACCTAACCAAATACTTTGAGTCTAAGAAAAAATTAAAATGGAAGAGGTTCGAAGTAGAGGCAAACTCAGGCCTAAACGGATCCAAGGCCGACCAGGCTTTGGGCCCAATTGACCATAATCAAGGCCTAAATGAGCCTCGAGCAAACTATCCCTTGGGCCAAAAGCCCTAGGGCCGACCCGATGAACCCACGTTCTCCAACTTGGGTACGACCTCTACAGGTCCAAATCAACTTCTTTCGATGCAAATCAAAAGCAAAAGTTGGAAACTCTAGGTCAACCTGATATAAATAGAAGATTATGACTCTAATAGAGGTTAAGTCCAAGATGAGTTCTCTTTCTCCTAATTTAAAGCTTGCTACACTTTCTGTGATTTAAGCATTAGAGTGTATGTGGCAAACAACACACTAGTGTAAAGATTTCTTTGTTTTGCAGGTTTATCTCATCCCAATGTACTCATTAATCATGTGCGAATCAGGCATATTCTCCTTGACTGGATTTTTGCATCAACATGTGTTTAGATATTGTAGGATAATTAATATATGAGATATAAATGTTTGGGTTGGTTTTAGGTTTTTGCTTATGGAAAAGTAGTTTAAATTATTATATTTATATTAGATAATTAATTAAAAGTAACTTAAAGCAATTAAAATCAATGTAGACATTAATTAGAAATTAATTAATAAGTATATTTCTCTCTCCTCTCTCCTATTCAATTTCCAAAAATAAAAATCTCATCTCCAAAAAAAAAAAGATAATAAAATCTCATAATTCAGAGAATATTTTTATCCTTAGATAATAATTACCTAGATTTTCAAAAGTGAACATTCATGAAACTACACATGAGTTTTGTATGTCCTTACTGGAACTCATCTCAAAACCAGTGAAATAAACAAGTCCTAACATTGAACAAGAACAAAGAATAACTAAACCACATCGATTACAATATCACCTTTAAACCATAAAACTTATAAAAAATATGAAAAAAAAGACTAAATATATCTTAGTTTATCAACTTAAACTTTTGAATCTAGTGATGATCTAACACAATATCAGAACAGAAATTTCGGTGTTCAAACTCACTTTTGGGCCTCGTGCTAATTTTCAACCCGGCCAGAAGTAGTAGGAAGAGAGTAGTAGTTTTAAGTAAATGAATAAAAGGTGAAGTGGGTTGACTGAATATTTTGTAAGAAAAAAGAATTCTAGTGTAGTGAATATGAAAAAGAGAGAGAGAGAGAGAGAGAGGGAATCTAATGAATGAGGAGTAAAATGTAATGTGGTTTTTTGTGTGAGGAAAAGGGTTTAGGGTATTCAGAAAATAGGTTGGGGACTTTAACAAAATGTGGCATATTTTTCAGCTTTTTTGGTGCCGATGCAAAAAGATGCATGCTTCTAACTTTTAAAACAATACCCACTCCATCTCTCTCTTTTCTTTCTCGTCGCATACACACAAAATAGATTCCTCCTTTTTAGGGTTGTTAAATTTTAGTGGAGTTGTTGCAGAATTTAATACAGTTTTTCTACTTTTGCCTCCCCCAAAGGGTTAGAGAGAGAATAATGCATTACACAAAATGTTGAGAGAGAGTCTATCTAACCTATATGGTCCATGGATAAAGCACTAATTACCATCTAAAAGATAGATGATTCAATCTCCTAACTTTATAACTGTTGAGAGATAATGTATCAAAAATGTGAAAATTTGAGGTCCTGTTTGATAATAGTTTAGGCCCCGTTTGATAACCATTTGGTTTTTGAAAATTAAGTTTGTTTTCTCTCAATTTCTCTACAATGGTTTTCATCTCATTTAATGAAATATTTGAATTCTTAGCCAAATTCTAAAAACAAAAACAAGTTTTTGAAAACTACTTTTTTTAGTTTTCAAAAATGGCTTGGTTTTTAAAAACATAGGCAAAAAGTATATGACAAAACAAGTAAAACCATAGGTGGGAGTAGTATTTATAGGCTTAATTTTTAAAAACCAAAAACCAAAAACCAAATGATTATCAAACGGGACCTTAATTTTTAGTTTTTAGTTTTTAAAAATTAAGCTTGTTTTTTTCTCAATTTCTCTATAATGGGTTTCTATCTTTCTTAAGGAAACATTTGAATTATTAGCTAAATTCCAAAAACAAAAACAAATTTTTGAAAACTATGTTTTTTAGTTTTCAAAACTTTACTTGATTTTTGAAAACATATGTAAAAAGTAGATAGCAAAGCAATGAAACCTATAGGTGGAAGTAGTATTTATAGGCTTAATTTTCAAAATAAAAAAACCAAAAACTAAATGGTTATCAAACGGGGCATAAGATATTCAAACTTTCAGTGTTTATAAAAAAATGGTTGCTAATACCTTTGGTTTTTTTTTTTTTTTTGAGAGTTCGACAATATGTGTGGTGGGAGATTTGAACCTCTGACCTCTTGGTCGAGAGTACATGTTTTACGTCAGTTTAGTTGTGCTCATGTTAGCTACTAATACCTTAGTTGAGAGAGAAATTTTTTAGAATAATGCATTACTAAATGTAGGGATTCTAACTTTTCAACCAAAGTTTTTTTTTTTTTTTTGAGTTCAACAATTGGGGAGTAAGAGATTGAACCACAAAAATGGTAATTAATACCTTATTCAATTAGCTATGTTCGGATTGGCTTTTCAACTTAAGTTAATACATGCATTAGCAACTAATTAAACTATACTTAGATATTACTTAATATTTTAATAACTGAGTTGTACTTAAATGTTACTAATGTCTATGCATAGGTTTTAGACCCTTGAGTACCTGGTAATTTCATATTATGTTATATATGATGTTAATTAGGTGACAAACTTAAATAATAACTGTGAACTTAAACCATAGACTTCAATGATTGCTCAAAAGATACAATAAAAATATATTGAAAAAAGGTCTACTAGTTTTGTACAAAAGAAAAAAGGGGATAAAAACGACTGACCAGTAACTTTTCTCTACGTGAAAGAATTGAGAAAAGAATCTCAGTAAATATAAAAACACCTTTTACTCTGTCAAAGAAAAAAAAACAGAAACTTTTCTGCATGCTTACACGTGGGCTTGGCAGAAAAGAGAAAGGAAAAGAAAAGAAGAAGAAGAAGAAGAAAGAAAACAAAAGAAACAGGAAGAAAGCAAGAGAGCTTTAATTTGGATGAATGAAGATGAAGCAAAGGCTGTTGAAAAGTTTGTATTATTGCATGTACTTGTGATGATGAAACAACAATTATGGACCACATCCACATCATGCCTCCCCATGTTAATCCTTGGTTGATAATGTTTTTTTTGTTTTTTTTTTCAATATTTTATTCTGATCTTTAGATTTTTAGAATTATCCCGCTTTCACTCTTGATTTTTTTAATGTCTATTTTAGTCTCTAAACTTTTAAAAACTAATCATTTTGGTTTCATTTTTATTTTTCTATTAATTGTTTAATATGTAGATAACATAATTTTTAATACAATATGTGTATTAATATGCTGATGTGTGGGCATTGAATTGTATTGGAGCCACGGTAGATTGGTTGAATTTAATAATAGTTATGGGATGGTTTAGGGGTAGGGGCGACTACTAGGTCAACTCAGGATTATTATTTCAAACACACTATAGGAGTATGTAAATAAGTAATTATAGTATGTTAGGATAAAATATTACAAAACAATCAATATAAAATTTAATAAGTAATTTTTAATGGTTATATATATATTTTTAGTTCATTCTAATTAATTAATTAATTAATGATTCTTATAATTATAACTAGTCAATATCTACCAACTTGAGTATAGCTCAACTAATTAAGACATATAAATTTATGTTGTTGAACTAAAAACATAAGTCAATATCTAAATTAATCATCAATATATGTTAATTAATGAGTATCATATACAATAAATAATATCAATTTTCATTATTTAAGTTAATTAATAATTTTTAAAATTTTAAAATGTGTATAATATTGGTAAGAAAATATATATTTATAATTAATTTCAAGGAAATACATAAAAATTAAATGAAGCTACCAGTGAAATTCCAAAATGATCTACAAAACATACATGGGTAAGTATGTTAAAAGTTTATTAACATGTGTTTAAAACAAAACTTGATACATATAAAATAAATTTTTTATTAAAAAAGAATACAGGCTATATATATAAATTGGGAGCCATCAGCCATGTCATTGGATTGACCAATATTAAGTGAAAGAATAGTAGTAAAAACCAAACAGACTATTTTTTGCCAACTTAATCGCTGATTAAGGTATTTACTCTCATGTTAGAAGTTCAAATCTCCCACCCTATTTATTACCCTATTTATTATTGAACTAAAAAAATGACTATTTTTTAAGTTAAATAAACAAGATGATATTTATATATTTTTCACCTTGTAGTGCGCATTATTTGATAATATCATATTATTTTCGTTTCTTATTTTTCAAGGGTTTTTTTTTTCAAAATTATATTTAAAATTTGACCCATTTGAGTGTTTAATTTTTAGAAATAAGTTACTTGTTTGTTTCCTTTTTAAACGAGTAGCTAATTTCAACCATCAAAGAAAAAAAAAACCTCTAATATTAATGAAAGTTGTTACAATCTATTTGATTCTAGTAATATTTTTCTCTAATATTATGTTAATTCCTAACATTTAAAGAAGTATTATATATATGTGAAAATTATGAACTAACCAGTTTAAAATGAAATTCTAATAAAGAGTCTAAATTAGTTCATTAATAAAAGTTTGGAGTTTTAATTTTGATACAATTATTAATTAACTGGAGCTTTAATTGATTTAACCTTCAAATTTTAGAGGGTACAAACTGGTTTTTTCCCTAATTTTATTTCTCCTTTAAGCTTTCACAATGTTAATAGAATTGCTATATTATTATTATTATTTAAATATATTACATATATAAATCAAACAAATTGAAATTATAGAAATTTTATTATTTAGCTATCATGTTAATATTTCATTATTAAATCTAAGCCTGATTAATTATGAATATTCTTAGAATCATGATGAAAAATTCTAAAGTTGACTTTTGTTATGACACTTTTTAGTCTAAAGGGTGATTCTTTTCTTCTTCTTTTTTTTTTCTTTTCTTTTCTTTTTTTTTTTTGAAGGGTGAGTTGAATTAGGAAGGCTTATGTCACTTTAAAAAAATCATGAAAGGGTGGTTTAATAACTTTTTATTTTTTAAACTAAATATATCATTTAGTCTACAAAAATGGATTTGATATGTTCCTTAAGCTACATTGCATATATCACTCCTATTTTATCTAGTTTATCTAGTTGTTCATGTCATATGTCTGTCACATGTTACCAAATCAACTAATGTTTATTTAATTAATAAGTATGTGACACTATCATTTTGTGCTAAATTTAGAGTTTGACCTTTGCAAAAATAAGATACATTTGTAAAATTAGAAAAAAAAAAGAAAAAAAGAAAAAAACATGCAGTGGAAATAATGAGTTTTAGAATTGAAATTATGTGACTATTTAACCAATTATTATATTTACATGGTTAAGAAATAGATGGTAATATCACACATTTCATCCAATAACACTAGACAAATTGAAATTAATGCCAACATATATAAGCGTAGCTCAACAGTTAACTCATTTAATATTTCTCTTCAGGTTTGAGGTTTAAATTTCCAATTCAAAATCTTGGTTGTATTAAAGAAGACAATTTGAAATCACTAACCTATCCTAATAATTATGATCCAATATAATTAATATAATTATGTCAAGAATATATATTAATTTGTCTCTTGTGGTTGCCATTCTTGTTCTTGGCTTCAAATGAACCCTGCAAATAATCTTTCATTATTTTAGAGGTTGAGTTGATTAAACTTTTTTTATATATATAATTTAATGAATTTAGAGAATAAACAACGTATATGGTGGAGGGTATGCAGCTACATTATTTTATTTTTAAAAAGTTTAAATAAAATTATAGTATTTGGTTGAATTTGATGTAAGCCATAGCTTTAAAAACATTATAATTCAAAGTGCCTCCAACTTTTTTTTTTTTTTAAGTAATTAAACATCTGATATTAGCATATCTTTAATTAAATCTTGGGATTTGTTATATTTATAATAAAGTTAAAAGTTTGCTAATGGGAAAGATAACTTTACATTACCTTTAAAATAAAAGGTTTCATTATATAGATTGATTAAAAATGTTACATGCTAACCTTATAATTCAACTAGTTAATGCATTATATATGTCGACTAAAATATAAAATATTTGAATCCTCACCTCGTTGAATTCAAAAATAAATAAATAAAAATGTCAACAAAATGGCACCGCAATTGCACGTTGCCTAATATATGAAGGACCACCACATCTTTTCCAATATTTTATGTTTGGTTTAAATTTCATTTTGTCTTTTATAAATTATAATTGTACATACAATAGCAGATTGATACACATATATATTCAAAGTCACATCATGCATCTTCAAGTAATTGACAACAAAATAATGATAATAACCAAAATCGTTTTTTTTTAAAAGCTCAAAAACTAAAAATAGACATTTTTAAATGAAATTGGAATATAAATCTAGATATTGAGAGGGACCCAAATGAAATTTAATCATTAATGTTTATTATAAATAATTTCATTTACCAACAAATTTTTTGTTTTGTGATATACTTTTTAAAAAAAAAACATTTTAAAATTGTAGTAAAATAAGTTTAAGTGAAATTTTTTTTTAAAAAAATCTAAAAAAAAAAAGGTTGATGGAGATATGTTAATGGGGTTTGATAGTGTGTGATTATAAAGGGTTGGGATTGATCTGTGAGAATCTTTAATCACATGGTGATTGTCTAATTGATTAATATCAAAATCAATCTTATAAAGAAAGATTATGATATTCTAATGAGACGAATTCCTTTTATATAAGGTGGACACTACAACCACCAACCATATTACTTATTTATTTATTTTTCCTTTCAATCTTGCGTCCATCTAATTGCCATGCTTGTTTAAGGCCAAATCAACTTTTTTTAATGAGATCGCATACCAACTAATTCATCTAAATATTATCGTTTAAAAAACAAGACTTTTTATAAAGCACGTCATGATTTCAATTATGTATTGGCTAAGATATTTCGGCTCGTGCAAGCGACAGACTACCTTACAATACTGATGTTGTCTTCATAACTTGGAATACAGGGATCTACTAATTACTATTCAACGAACTGTCTTTATCTTCCAACCTGAACATAGTTCAATTGGTACAGACATACAATCTCGACTAAGAGGTTAGAGATTCAAATCATCATACTCCATGTTGTTGAGCTAAAAAAGAAACAAAACAAACATACTGTCTTTTTGTCAGATTTATTTATTTTTTAGTATATTTTAACCCTCTTTAACAGAAAATTCAAACATTAACATGAGGCCTAAAACGTAAAAATATATATTTAGAATTTTTTTTTTTTTTACTCTAATATCAGGTTAATAATCACTAAAATTAAACTTGATTCGATATTTTGAATTTTAAATTTGTAGATATAAATAATTAAAGCTCGTTAAATAAGGAGTTTGAAAATTGAGGGTATATTATAACCTCATTATTCTCTACATTAATGGACAAAGCTGTGTGCTAAGCAGCCTAAAACTATTCTGTTGTCTCATGAGTCAATGCTTAATTAATTGTGAGGCCCATCTTTTTCTAGAAATAATTAAATAAATGTTGATTTTAGTACTGTAGGATTAGGGAGTTATTATATTATTGGCCAAACAAGAGATATTTTAACATTAATAGTCAAACAAAAGCTTTAACTAATGAGTAATTCAAGCCAATATTGTACTCCAAAATTGATGATATGCAAGAAAAAGTTGTTGAAATTTTGAATCATTCTAAGGAAGTAATATATTCAATGTTATATTCATTTCATATTTCTTATTTTGACCTAATACATTTGTGGAATTATTTCACTATTGGATTAGAAAGTCTTAATAAATTTTGTTTTACTTCTCAATTTTAGAAATGGTTTTGAAAAATTTTAAACTAAAAATCTTGTCTTGTATTTGATAAGGATTTGTGTGTGTGTATTTAAGAAACTAAACTTGTCTATTCATTATTTACTTTGTTTTTTTTTCTTATTTCCCTTTTATCAAAATATATTTTAAGTTTTAGCCAAATTTCAAAAAAAAAATGATTTTTTTTTAATAAAAACATGTTTTAACATTTAAAAAAGTTGATAGAATATAGATTACAGCATAGAGAAATTAAAAGTGAATAAGTTTATTTTTTAAACCCAACAAACTAAAAACTAAATGGAATGCTTCATTTGATAACTATTTAGTTTTTTAAAATTAAACTTGTTTTCTCTTCATTTTTCTACAATGGGTTTTATCTTTCTTAAGAAAATATTTGAATTTTTAGCCAAATTCCAAAAACAAAAATAAGTTTTTAAACACTACTTTTTTTTAGTTTTCAAAACTTTGCTTGGTTTTTTAAAACATAGATAACAAAACAAGGAAACCCAAAGGTAGAAGTAGTATTTATAGGCTAATTAATTTTTAAAAATAAAAAATCAAATAGTTATCAAACGTGGTCTTATCAAACCACATTTTATTTTTAAAATACTATAGATATGAGTATGGAGATTTAAACTCATGACTTCTTAGAAAATTAAAATAGAGATACCTTATACTATGTTGTGCTTAAGTTGACTTATGGAATGACTTCTTAATTTCTTATTTCTTATTATTGTTATTATTATTTTACCTTTTCAAAAACATCCATAAAAGGGATACATTTTATCATTGGGGAAAACTCAAATTTTACTCATGAACTTGATAAGGTGTATCAATTTTTACCTTAAATAACTTTCAACAGTTCTTCAAATTGAATTTTAGACTAGATATATAAGTATTGCAATTTTTACTTCAAACTTGAATAAAATGTTGCAATTTTTACCCTATGGACCTTTGTTTGAAGAGTTGTTAAAAAAAATTCTCATGTACATTTAATGAACTATATAACATATATCTAGTATGAAAATGATGGAATTTTAGAGAAAAAAATAACAATAGAGATAGATTTTTGTTGAAATTTGTGAGTTTTGAAAGTTATTTGATGGTTGATCATATGCCTAAGCGTAATATCATACCAAGTTATTTTCCTTGAAATTAGTAAGTTGTGAGAAATTTTTACCTTAATTTTTAAAAAAAATTAGTTGGCGAATTAAAGTTAAACTATATGTAAAAGTTGTAGCACCTGTTGAGATGTCTATAGGATACAACATAATAAAATTGAAAGTTTAGGAGGAAAATTGATATACCTAGTCAAGTTTGGGAGTAAATTAAAAGTTGATATTTTTTTTCTTTTTCTTTTTACTAATAAAATACATAATAATATTGAAAACTTAAAATAACGAAATCATATCAAATATGTTGCTTTAATAATCATTATTTTTTT
Source organism: Trichosanthes truncata (assembly GCA_033996785.1). Taxonomy (NCBI): domain Eukaryota; kingdom Viridiplantae; phylum Streptophyta; class Magnoliopsida; order Cucurbitales; family Cucurbitaceae; genus Trichosanthes; species Trichosanthes truncata. Next base: position 33,996,781 of record JAWPNB010000004.1, on the reverse strand, counting down.
TTATAAAACGTTCTTTTTGAAAATTTAAAGTCATAGAGAACGGAAAAACAAGAGATTGAAAATTAAAAAATTAAAACAAAAAACAAAAAAAACAAAAACAAAAACAAGAAATACAAGACAAGAAATGAGAACATTATCAACACGCCTAACTTGAATATTTGTAAAATGATTAATTGTAAATAAGATTTTGGCACAACATAAATGAGTGTTTGTTTTGGAGGACATTATGCCTTTTTAGAACATGAAGATATTAGGTATTGAATGTCTCACCAACTAAAATGTTCTATTCAAAGGGATGAAAACCAAAGAGGATATTAATGGGTGCAGTTGAAATTGTGTCTTATTCAAATTTAAATGCAATTGGCAACCATTCAAGACTATAAGTCCCCTTGGCATTAAAGACTAATTGAAAACTGGTACTTTTTAGGGTTAATAGAAAGTAAAATCATTATCAATCTTAAAATTATATATAGATATATCTTTTTGTCCATCCAAACATAGTTCAGTGAGTAAGATATGATTTGATTCCCTCTCCAAAGCTTAGTGAATAAGATATTTTTCAATTAACATATTTGTTTTGTCTCCTTGTTAGTCATTTTTTTAAAAGAATCTTTATGATGTTTTGTGGTTAAATATGATCAATTACCTTCGTAAATTTATATTTTATATTTATAATACTATTTTATGGAAAATTATATATATATAACTAAAAGATTCCTTCTATTATATTTTGAAAAATAAATTGCTTTTCGCTAATGAGATTGACCTATTTTTAGCGACATCATATTTTTAAGAGAAAATCAACATCAGTCGAAGATGTGAGTTTTAAAAGATTAAAAAAATTGGTTTGGAATCATTTCTTGGATAAAAAATGTCAAATAAATAATTAAACATTTAAACCATTATTCAAAAGAGATTAATATAAAACAACATCGAACATACGATGTTGATGCATAAATTTGGGCAAAGGAAACGTACCTGATTTGCACGTAGAGCTAATAGTGAATTTGTATTTTAGGGGAGCAAGGTGGCCTGCAAAACAAAGAAAACTTGCACACCGATGTGGTGTTTGCCAGAACCAATCCAATGCTTAAGTCAGAGTGGAAAAGTGTAGCAAGCTAGTAGAGAGTAAAGAGTGAGAATGAGTTACCTCTATTGGAATTATAACATGGTATTTATATGATGGGTCTTTTCTTAAACCTAATTGAATTAGGTTTTTAGGAGGGCGATGAGGTCCAACATGCGGGACATGTGGGAACAAGCGGAGAGGGATCGAATCAGATGAACTGATTCAGCTCGGCCTGGTTGGCTAGGCTCGATCTGGGTCGAGCCAGGCATTGGGGCCTTCTTGCCCATTTCCTTATTTTCTCCAGCCCGATTCTATTCTAGATCTCGAATCTGACCTGTATTTGGCCCAATAGTCTTTTGTTTCTTAGTTTAACCCGGTTGTCCAAATTTACCCATAACATTAAGCTTCCACTCCTATGTTGGAATTTGTGGTTCAGCTCATTTTTGGGTTGGACATTCAAAGCCTTATTTGGGAGTATTGATTTATAAATTTATCCTCGAATAGTAATATTTAACCCAAGTATAGGATGTCCCCTATATTCTCTTGAGTTTTGGTTTTGGAATGACCTACAAGCTCTTTGGGTTGATTTTCTGACTTTCCAATATTTATAAGGAAGATATTTGGGGTGGGCCCCAAGTCTGGTTCACCCCAAATCTGGTTTTGGAATGGCCTATCAGGCTCTTTAGATTGATTTTCTAGCTTTCCAATATTTATAATGAAAAGATTTGGGGTTGGTCTAAGTCTAATTTTGGAATAATCTATCAAGCTTATTTGGCTGATTTTTTGGCTTTCCAGTATTTATAAGGAAATATTTGGGGTTGTCCCCAAGTCTGGTTTTGGAATGACCTATCAGGCCCATTGGGCCGATTTTCTAGTTTTCCAATATTTATAAGAAAAATATTTGGGGTTCGCCCCAAGTTCGATTTTGGAATGACCTATCTGGCCCATTAGGCTGATTTTTTGGCTTTCCAATATTTATAAAAATTCCTAAGGTTGACCCCAGATTAAATTATGACTACCGAGATTTGTCTCGGATATTAAGTCATGCTTAGACCAATTAACCAAGCCCCTTTTGAGGGCTTTGCGTCCTCCGCATTTAAAGGGAGTATTGCACGATCGGGGCCCATCGTGAGGCGTACCTCAGATTTTTGTGCTGCCAAAAGTAGTTAACCAACCCCTTTTGGGATCAATAAATTCTCAAGGTCGCTTCCTCTGCACCTTAGTGCTCAAGAGTTTTGTGTATTCCATGTGTTCATTGCAAGGCATAATTGGCCACATCTTAGAGTTGGCTCTTAGATTTTGGCTCAGAGTTTACCATATCTAGAATTAATTCTGGATTTCGGTATTTCTCAGGAGATAAGAATCTCCTCTATATTCGCGATCTTTACAACTTTCCATCTTGTGACAATTTGTAATTCCTTGAATAAGTACATTTTTGGATAGGTGGAATCTGAAATGCTTCATCAATTATTTTGCATTCAAAATGTAATTTTCATGAATATGATATTTTCTCATATCATATGAATTCACTCTCTAGTTTAAGAGTTAGGAAATTCAATGCAGATGAAATATTAATTTAGCTTAATGAAATATATTCAATCACTTATGTGAGGAATAAAAAGATGGAATTTTCTGAAGTAGTCTGCTTTTAAATAACTTGTTATATAAATTACAAGACTTTTAGAATTCCATGTAATAAATTTATTTATAGATATTTCATGGCACTTTTAATAACTCATGATGTTCAATTCTTCATTAGAGCACAAAAACTACCTTTTTGATGTTATCATGCTAATGACATTTAACTAATTCAAAAATGTAGAGTGCATGAAGATGCTATAACATAGACAAAAGATCATTACAAAATAATTATGACATGCATAATTTGGTTATTGAATTTAAATATTGCACTATAAAGTTTCAAGTTTGAAGTAAACTTATCTGTGATTTTGCAGCTTTGCAGAAACCTTCAAAGTTGATTCCTCAAAATTTCCTTTGTAGTCTCCTTTTTCATATTTAATTGTTTAAACCTTCGATTTCCATATTTTGACATCTTGAGAAGTTTTTGCTTTACAATTCCTCTATTGATCAATCTTCTTCCATATTGAGTTTCCAAAATTAGCCTTCTTAATTGAATTAAGAGGTGTGGATAATCTTGGCCTTGTTGATTTGGTGAGCCCCCAACTTCTTTTCTTTCTTTACTTTGTCTTTTGCTTTTTGTTTGATAGGAAGGTATATTCTCTGTCTTGCTTTTTGTTTGATATGAAGACATATCCCTTATTCAGTCCCCTAATCAATTTGGACTTTCCTTACAAGGAAAAATTGCATAATTATGCATTTAAAATTTTATGACCTTCATCTTTCCATATAGCAAATTTTTTCTTCAAATATTTCATGGCATTCTTAGTTATTCATGATGTTCAATTATATCACTAAATCACATAAAGTTTTATTCTCAATAGTCTCAAATGGGAAAATTTGTAAAGCATGATGATTGAAATTTTAATGCTAACTAGAACTAGTGAATTATTGAACATTGAATATAAGGAGATGTCATTGTGTAAATGAGACAAGAGATAATCTATTATTTGATGAATTTAACAACTATCCCTTGAATTTATTTCAAGCTCGAATAAGACTTATCTAGGATTCTACAAATTTGTAGAGATATTTGAAGTTGAGGTTTTGAAATTTGCTCCATAATCTTGTCCAAAAGCGAGATCTTCGAATTTGCTTGTTTCTTATTCAAATTTTCCACCCAATTGATCAATAGTTTTCAATTCAACTTCAAATGAACTATTACTAAGAACTCAAACTCAAATCCTTGAACACAATTAGATTTGTCTTGAATTTGAAAGAATCTTCGTTTGACGACATCTAAAACTCGTTTCACATCAAATCAAAGGAGAATTCAAAAATTTTGTCTGAATGAGAGTAATCATAGATCATAGGAGGGCAGTCTGATAAACAATCAATAGCCTCACTAAATCTATGTGATTGAAGGAACATATGTCTTTATGCTTGTAACACCCGAGTATAGGAGGCGTACATGAATGAACTGTGACCACATCCAAATGAGAAGGATCCTGAGGATATGAAAGTATGGTTTGGAAAGGCTTAAAAGAATTGATAGTTACTACATATACCAACAAGGTGCATCTTCCTTTTCAGTGGTCCAATCGTAGGAACTCCAAAATTAAGCGTGCTTAGCTTGGAGCAATCCTATGTTAGGTGACCTCCTAGGAATTTTTCTAGGAAACATGTGAGTGAGGACAAAGCATGCAGAAAGAACCCGTGTTAGTTTGTGGGGGCAGTTTTCACTCTTAGAAGCAGTTCAAGACAAGTAAGGTGGCATGACCAAGTTGTAAGGGATGCAGGGGAATGTCGGGGCCATCAGGTGTCGAATTCAGATTCCAAATCCTAGTCCAAATCCTGGGACTGGGTGTTATTGATGGTATCATAGAGGAACCTCTCCAAGTAAGATGTGGTTCGGGGACAAACCGAGGCGAAAGTTGGTGGGCATGTAACGCCCAAGTTTAAGAGGGGTACATCAATGAACCGTGACTACATCCGAATGAGAGGGATCTTGAGGATATGAAAGTATGGTTAGAAAATGCTTAAGGGGCTGTTTGGCGCGCTGGTTTGGAATCAGAAACCCTGGGGTTCTGGAACCCTGGGGTTTCTTGGCTGGAATCAGAAACCCTGGGGTTTCTGATTCCTGTGTTTGGGGTGCAGGGTTGTGTTGGGCTGGTTTGCTGAAACCTGTGTTTGGGGTGCAGGGTTGGGTTGGGCTGGGTTTGTTTAGTTTGTTTTTTTTTATAATTTTTCAAACTGTTTATTATTTTAAAAAAAATCTTACACTTTTTTTCCTACTCCATTTTTTTAACTTCATAATTTTTTTGGTGTGTTACATACCAACTATTTAACCAATTATGTAGAGCAATTGTTACAACTATAGTTCAATTTGAATTATACTATGTGTAGTTTGTATAACTATATGCTATCTCATTCACTCCACTCATGATGACATAAAATTGAAGATTATGCGTAGCAACAGATAATTAATAGGTACAATGTAAGAATGGTGTTGCCAATGGTAAAGTAAAACCAAACATTAGAACTAAGATCTAGTTCTAAAAATATCATAACACACATTCCAGATGAAATGACAAGAAAGTAGAAGTAGTTGTCCAAACACAAATGTAAGTCATAAGAGCGGTAGATGAAAGTGATGAAAAGAGAGTCAGGTTCTAGGTGCTTTCCCCAAAATTTTCACGTAGTAATCATACTTCCAATCTGGGGTGAATGTAAAGAATGAGTTCAACATCATACTATCCGAGAGAATAGTCTTTGCAACAGCCATTCAGTCTTGCCTTGTCATCCCTGGGATTGCCTTTAGTTTTGCATATAGCTCGTCCACGCTGGCCCTTTTAAAATATTGACTAGGTGGTTGGGTTGCTAGGGTGATTGTTGGAGTGGTCGTTGGGGTGGTTGGATTGATGGGGTGTTTGGGTATGCCGAGGTGGTCGCCGGTGGTGATTGCACGGTGGTCAAGTCGCCGGAATGGTCGTTGGGTGGTTTTCAGCAGTAGTTGTCGGGTCGCTGGAGTGGTCATCAGGGTGGTCATGTCGCCGGAGTGGTCGCTGGGTGGTTGTGGCAGTGGTTGGGTTGTTGGAGTTGCCAAGGTGGTCACCAGGTGGTCGTCAACAGTGGTTTTGGGTGGTTGGGTTATCAGGTCGTCGGGGTAATCGTCGAAGTAGTCATCAGGGTGGTCAAGTCATCGTAGTGGTCACTAGGTGATTGTCTACGGTGGTTGCTAGGTGGTCAAGTTTTCGAGGTGATCGTCAACTATGGTTGTCGGGTGATCGGGTCATTGAAGTGGTTGTTGTCGGTGGTTCGGGCAAGTCGGGTTGTTTGAGTGGTTGGGTTATCGGGTGTCTAGTTGTTAGGGTGGTCGAGTCGCAGGGGTAATCGTCAGAGTTGTTGTTATCGGTGGTTTTTGGGTGGTCACCGGAGTTGTCATCAGAGTTGTTGTCGAAGTAGTCGCTAGAAATGGAGAATGGTAAATGGAACTGGTCTATAGAGTTCTCATCGCAGTGGTTGTCGGAGATAATCGTTAGCGGTGGTCGAGTGGCCGATGTGGTCGCCGGAGTTGTCATCGGAGTGGTCGCCGGAGTTGTTGTCGGAGTGGTCGCCGGAAATGGAAAACGGCAAATGGAAGAGGAAAACATGGCACAAACCCCATGGGGTTGCACTGTTGTAACCCATGGGGTTGTGTTTCAAAACCAAGGGTTTTGAAACACCTTGTGCCAAACATGGTTTTGGGTTTGGAACCCAAACCCATCCCAACCCAAACCCATGGGCCAAACGGCCCCTAAAAGAATTGATAGTTACTACCTATACCAACAAGGTGCACCTTCCTTTTCGGTGGCCCAATCGTAGGAACTTCAAAGTTAAACATGCCTAACTTGGAGTAATCTTATGTTGGGTGATCTCCTGAAATTTTTTCTAGAAAGCATGTGAGTGAGGACAAAACATGCTGAAATGAACCATGTTAGTTTGTAGGGACAGTCTTCACTCTTAGAAGTAGTTCAAGACAAGTAAAATGGCGTGACCAGGTCGCAAAAAATGCAGGGGAATGTCGAGGTCATCAAGTGTCGAATCCAGATTCCAAATCCTGGGGCCTGGGGCGTTACAATGCTTGATGTGGGTTTGTTTAAGTCTAAATGGACTTCAAAGCAGTAATTAACATGCCTAGAAATCCAATTATCATGCTAAAGAGCCACTGCAACAAAGTCAGAAGGGTTGTGCTTGTAAATATTTCCTAGAATTTGATGATAATTATTTGAAAGATGATGGTGGAACCAATGACAACTAGAAACACATAGTTATCAAGTGTGCCTCTAAAGACATCAATTTTGTCCATCTCTGGAATTTAATATCATTGGAAATTTGGGAATCAAGAGAAAGTCGATGAGTTTGATCATGTCATAAGGCCATCATTCTCCAAACAACATTTCCAATTTAGAGGTTATTCAAAATTTTGTTGACTTTTTAACCAAATGTAAATTTCAATACCATTTATAACACCCTCATAACCAAAACTTTTGTAACCTTCGGCTTACTCCTTTCTCTGGACCTCTTGCAACATAAATCTTCGTTCCTACAGCAGTTGCAATATTGATCGGTAAAAGCATTTGGGTTGGATTTGCTCTGATTGAATTTCCTATTATCGCACCCTGCCTTTTGCTTCCTCGATTCAATCATCAATTGATTTGCATCAGCAACACCCACTTAATCAGAATCCCCTGTAACGCCCCCAAATTTTAACCTAACTTAAGGACATTAATAATCTTACAACCAATATACCCCAAAAATTTCGGCAACATAACGTCGTAACTACAATATTACCAAAATTTTACTAGCACTTGTTAAACAAGAAAACAACACTTCAACCAACCAAGGTAACTAAGCACAACCTCCACATCTCTTGGCTACAGTTCAGCACACCCAAACTCCCAGAATACACAGAATCTCATCAACTCACAACATACTTAATTCAAATAAATTAGCAGGAACAAAAGGAAGTTTTAACAACTAAGACTTTTAGTTCGTAACCTAATTCTACCAAAAGAACCTATCTACAACTTAAAAAAAATAAAGAAATAAATTGTAAAGAATGGAAAGTAAAGTCTATACAAAGCATTTATTCAATTCAACTATAGACCTAACTACGCATTTCAAGGAAAAATCCTACAACCACGCATCACTAATGGTGCCTCTCATCAGGTCTCCTCGTCTACATCACTAGTTTCGTAGAGCTCCTCCTCACCTATAAAATCTTTTGGTTGGGGGGAGTCAGTACAAAAGTACTTAGTAAGTAGCTCACACCTGGTGAGCCACCAAACATCAAACAGCAAACAACATGTTATTCACACGCACCCACATGCTTATTCAAAGTAAAATCACCAACATCATACCATGCATACATAAACAAGTAAACTATGAATAAGATTCGCTTAACACATGAATTATTGCGTCATGCCATGCTGCTTGGTGCTACTCAGCACTCATGTTTAGCCCTTACTAAAGCTCTCCAAGACTTACCCTTCGAGAAACATCAACCTCTGACCGTTGTTACCAGGGCCTCAATACTTATCTACGGAGCTCGGTGTTCGACCCTTGACCAATGTTACCAAGGCCTCGAACTGTGCATCGCCGCTTGACCATTTGTACCCAATGTACGCCAATGACTTAACAATGCATTGGCCCTTTCCCAGGCACCCAACACATGCTTTTTAGACTCATCACACCAACCCTTGACTATTTGTACCCAAGGCCTTGATGTTCATCTTATTCCAATGGTGACAATACCACCTATCGATCATTTATACCCGAGGCGCACTGGTATTCACCCTACGATTCTTAACAAGCTCTTAGAGTCCATTGACCTCCTCACAAACTTACCACATGTATATTACCTAAGCATGCTACTAGACCATGTCCCATGCCCAAACATAACATGCCCATAAACAATCCAAGCTCTACGAACCAACATGCTAACATCATGTAAACCTCACAAATCAACATCTAAACATGCTCATCAAAAGATACAACAAAGCATATAATATATATAACATGCACGAATCAAATAAGAAACATAGAACATGTTGCACACAATCAAACATATCCACCAAGTAGAAACTACTTACCTATAATACTTCTAAAAGTATCCAAAGAGTTCATAAAACAAGGAATGATAGGATTTAGAAACTACACTTTGTTTGAAGGTTTTAATCAAACCACAACAAGAATTATCCAAGGATTAGAACCTAACTTCCAGCACCTTAATACGAGTTCAAGCAGGCTAAAGGGGTGTAAAACTTACCAAAACAGACTAACGCACTTGTTGAAAAGTATTCGAAGGGATTCTGAATTAGTTCGAACTACAAATAGCAACTATCCAAGGGTTAGAGATTCATCCAAATTGCTTTAATCGAGTTCGAATGAGTTTAAAGCGTACTAAACTTACGAAAACAGGCTCAACACCTTGTTGGTTATAGTTCGAGAGTGTTCGAATGGGATCAAATTGGTTTAAAGCTGCAAACAAAAGGCTTTCACGCTTTAGAACCTAAGCTATAACACCTAAAGTGATTTGCAAAAGGTCTAAAACATGCTAGAATTTACCGAACAACGCTAAAAGAACTTAAAACAGATTTGTGGGTCACATACCGATGCGATTTCGAGGTCTAAAAAAAATGAATCCTTGCTAGAACTTGTGGATTGACACCAATGGCCTCAAACACGTGTTGGTCCGCGTCCAAATGAACCTAAATTTGCTATTTAAAGACTTTTAAGGAATGGGTAATGCGAATCTAAAGTCGATTAGGCATGGGTATGCAACAAACCTTGTCGACTTGAGGAGAAATCAAGCAGAATAACTCAAATCTGCTAGAAAAATGCTCCAAACTACAGCAAATACACAAACCCTCAACCGTGACGCCCGAATCTGTAAGTTGTGCCCCATTCTGTTGCTACTCGCGACTGTTGCAAGTTGGGTTTGTGGTGTGGAAGAGGAGAAATGTGTCAGAGACACTGTTGCGTGGCACGTAGGTGCTTCACCGAAGATGGATACGAACGGAGATTGAAAGGGTAGCATTGCGTATTGTTCGTGGCTGGAAAAGGAAGAAGTCAAAGATGGTGGGTGGGGGGGGCGGCTGATTTGTACGTGAAGAAAAGGGATAAAGAGAAAAGATAATGGGCTAGGTTCTTGTCTTTAATTTTTCCCTTTCTTTTTATTGACCAATACTTAAATAAGTTCCTATAAATAGAATGGAAGAGGGTTTATGATTTTTCAAACAAAAACCTAACTTCTTTGGCAAATCTTCAAAGAAAATATTTTTGGTTTTTTTTTTTTAATTTGAAAACTAAACTATCTACCCAACAACAAAAATGAATAAATAAAATTCCCAAATTACTTACTCCAAGTAAAATAAAAAAGCCAGCACATTGAAAATAAGTTCAAAAGTTCAAAATTTTCATACCTAAAACTGTGGGGCGTCACATCCTCGATGCCACCGCCTCCAACCAATTCTCCTCCGACACCGAGCACATGGACACCAGAACTTCGACCACCGATTATGTCGCTTTGTCTGAGATTTTTATAATGACTTTCTCTAAAAAAAACAAAACAATGAGTATGTGAGCCGCAATCGCATCGCAATTGGTCGAAATCCTGCAAATAAGTTTGATCTTTGCTCGAGTGTAAAAGACGTCGTGATGCAGTTGTCGGTGAGCAAGTCGTGCAGCCTCTAGAAACCAAGCAAGTCGCCATATGCATAACCTAAAGCTTCGGAGGTTGCTGTCGTCGCATGTCTCGTGCTCACCGAAGAGGAAGGAAGAGCGTTGCTCGTTGTCGCCGGCCGGAGGATCAAAACTCAACAAGCGTGGGTGCGCAATTCGTTCTTCACTCCAAAGAAAGGGAGGGGAAGAGAGAGAAAACTAGGGTTTTAGCTTTTTTTTCTTTCTTTCTTTTTTTCAATCTATCTTTTTTTAAAAAAAAAAATCTAAGCCCTCATATCTTCATTCTTGTTCAAGATATTTTACTCTTCAATTGGATATTAATTTTCTTGATCTTTGCATTGGTAGAACTCTCGTCCCCACAGCTGGCGCTAATTGTTGATGCACAAATTCGTGCAAAGGGAATGCACCTGACTTGCACGTGAAGCCAATAGTAAATTTGTATTTTGGGGGAGCGAGGTGGCCTGCAAAACAAAGAAAACATGCACTCCAATGTGATACTTGCCACAGCCACTCTGATGCTTAAGTCAAAGAAAAAAAGTGTAGCAAGCTAGTAAAGAGTGAAGACTGAGAATGAATTACTTCTATTGGAATTATAATAAGGTATTTATATGATGGGCATTTTCCTAAACAAATTGAATTAGGTTTTGAGGAGGGAGATGAGGTCCAACGTGCGGGGCATGTGGGAGCAAGTGGAGAGGGATCGAACCGTTTGAACCGGTTCAGCTCGGCTTGGTCGGCTCGTCTCGATCTGGGTCGAGCCACACATTTTGGCCTTCTTGCCCGTTTCCTTGTTTTCTCCAACTCAATTCTATTCTGGATCTCGAACCTGACCTGTATTTGGCCAAATAATCTTCTGTTTCTTGGATTTAATCCGGTTGTCCAAATTTACCCATAACATACGATTTCTAAAATCATTGAGTTATAACTAAAATAATGATTAAAAAAAGAATAAATTTATTAGACATATAATTTTTTTTTTTAAAGTTAAACGATAAGGTGTGAAAAATTGAATCTCTGACATTTTGATCAAGATTATAATATCTTAACCAATTGAATTATGCTCAAGTTGTCTATTAGGCACACAATTGAAATAATATGTGATGTAGATAATTTCATTCGACCTACACAATATAATCATATAGTTTTAAGAACTTTTTACGAACAAACCTATAAATCTTACTTTTTTATTAAAAAAAAAACACCATATAGGCAGGTTTCTTGTTGTATGGCTATATTTAAAAGCTCTTGTCTAAACTTTAAAAAACACATGTAATTAAAAACTTTTAACTTTATTTTGTCTGATTAAATCCATTATATTTAAATGTAGTAAATAAATGCAAAAGTTTTTCAGCTTGGGGATTTTCTTCCCCTTTTGTGAATGTATCTGGAAAGTACTCCTCTTTCTTAGATACCTCTTTGATAATTTCTCCTTAGAAAAAGTGGAATGCTTGTGTGTAAAGAATCTTCATGAAATAATAATATAATACAAATAATAATAGTGACTGACCAAAAAAAAAAAGGAGAGAGAAAAGAAAAACCCAAATTTCACACCTATCACCTCAATGGAGAGAAAGTAGCCATCTCTATCAAATTTGTTTTTTTCCTTGGATTTTTTTTTTCTAAGTGGGATTTTCTATTGTTGGTAATTCTCTAAGGATTCCAAAAAGTTTAAAAGGAAAGTAGATGCCATATTGTTTCAAACTAAGCTTAGCTTTTAAACATATTGGGATTTTGGGCATCTTCCAATAATACTACCTTATGAAAAGTATCCCAACATTTCAAAATTGGTGGACTATGGCATCTTCCAATAATAATACTACCTTATGGATTTTGGGATTTTGGTTTTTCTTTTTGAACCATGGAATCATGTCTTAATTAATTAATTATTTTGATCAAATGTAGAATATGCAATTAATTATGTATGTATGATTACCTTGAATATTCTTTTCTAATTATGAGTCAATTAATTGATTTAATTCAATATACTTATATATACAATATTTTATCATCTGCTAATTATGTAATTTAAGGCTGTAGATCACAACTTCTATCATATTGTCTCACTTAAAAATTTTAAAATTAATTGATCAATTGAAAATAGCATCCTAATAATGCTTGATTGTACTTTAAATAAACTTCTAAAATAGATGTTTTAAGAATTTGAGTTTGACATTATGAAATTATGTATGTATTACAAGAATATAATTCATTCGTATTAAATGTTGGATGGAGAGAGACATCTCCAAAACCCTGTGACACATTTTCTAAAAATTGTTGCATGATTGATTAAAAGACCTGTTTAGAACATCAATCTTGTTTCACAAGTTCTAACCACTACCACATATGGACTAATTAATTAGATAATTGATCAAGGTACTCCTCTAAGCAAGATCTCGTAAAGTTTACTAGCACACATGCTACACACACATCATACATACGTCTAGTTTGATTTTATGTAAGAATGGTCTAATTTCTTTCATATCCATTCATTTGATCACCGAGGATATTAAAAAAAACATATATTGAATATCTATTATTTTGTAGTCATAATAAATGATAAGTTACCTTCTAAGGAACCAAATGAGAACTTCGTATGTACGTATGTATGTAGTATTGCATTGATAGTTATTGGGGTAGGCAATGAGAGAGGAAGGGAAAAGGCTTTTTGGTAAAGGGGATGATGGCCGTACGATTAAACTTTTATTATAAAAGGAGGAACCAAGGGTCATATTTTGCTTGATTAGTGCTTCTCCTGCCCAATTCGAAAGCAACACCACTTTCCTTTATTCTAAAACTTAAAAAAGGAAGAAAAAAAAAGAAGATAGTGTGAGAAACAAAAGAAAAAAAAAAAGGTGAGAGAAAGAAAGAAAGAGATGGTAAGAAAAGTCTTGTTGCTTTGATCACAAGAAGCTACCAAAACTTTTTAGAAATGAGTTGTTTGTTTGCTTAAAGTTTGACCTTTGATGACATGATTATACTTCACATATATATATATATATATATATATATATATATATATATATATATTGTATGTAACGTAAATAAAAGCTTTTCCTTTGGTGGGGCTTTTCTTGCACTACTTAAAAACATTTTCTTTTGGATCCTCATAATTTTCCATCAATTACACTTTTCATCCATTTCAATTTTTCACTTTTGGCCAAAAAAAGTTATTTCCATCTCCTTTTTAATCTTTTATTTTGTCCATTTATTTCTAACTTTACCCCCAATTGAGAATTTTGATTTTTAGTGGATGATAGCTACAAGTAAGTCAATAGATTGGTGTTTGACAGTTCACCATCCTGCTTAAAAGGTTTGTTTGATAACTATTCTATTGTTTTGTTTTATACTATGCTTTTTTTTCCTTAATAAGTTGTACTTATGTTTGTGTAATACTTTGGTCATTTTTAGTTTTTTTTTTTAATTTGTGTTTGTTTTCTAACAATTTTTTTTTACTACGATGTTCATCTTTTTTAAATAAATATTTAAATTTTTAGTCAAATTCAAAAAAAAAAAAACAAATTTTTAAAAATTACTTTTTTTAGTTTTCAAAACTTGGCTTAGATTTTGAAAACATTTTTAAAAAGTAGATTACAAAATAATATAGGTGGAAGTAGGCTTTATAAGCTTCATTTTTAAATAGCAAAAATAAAAAGTCAAATGGTTATCAAACATAATCTTAATTTTTGTAGTTTAAAAAATGCAACAGTTAAGTACTAATGTTCAAAAGTTTTATTTTAATACAAATTAATTAATATATAATTAAACTACCTTTATTTTATTGTGGGTCGTTAATGGTCATCCGTCAACTAAATTCGTTTGCTTATATTTCATACCTCAATCAGAACAAATTTTGAACGAAAACCAAGATACTAAGAATCGATGTACTTTCAAAATTTCGTTGAGAAGCCATTAATATTTTTAAAAAGGCAAAAAACCAAAACAAAAAATTTTTTGCCCAATTTTTTTGGTTATGTATTTTGCTATTATATTCATTTTGTGAATTATGGTTCACTCTACTAGCTATCATTGGATGGGTTTGGCAAGAATTGTTAAAAAAGACATAGGGTCATTCTTAGTAGGGTACAACTTTTTCCTCACCAAGGAACCACAAAAGTATGACCTTTTTTTATAATCAATGTTTGAGAGAGATTGAAAAGTTAAAATTCAAAGATGTGATTCTAAAATATGAATTATTTAATTACAAGTTCACTAATTTAAATAAATTTTAAAAAAAAGGTTTAAAGTGCTGATGTCACCATAGTTTTGGTCAAAAGTGGATGGAATTATTGTGCAGATCATAGCTAGATAATCATTAAACTATTTAATATTTAATTTTTCCTAGTTGTTTTTTCAATTCAAAATTTGGATTATCCTATTCCCTGTTAATTAAAACACATGATAGCCTTATTAAACATCAAATTTTTAATTCTACCATTTTAAACTCTATAAACTTAATAGTCAACTTCAACATAACTCAACTAAGATAGTATATCACAACTAAAAAGTCGATGTTCAAACTCTACCCACACGTATTGTTGAACAAAAAAAACTCTAAACTTAATAGTTAGTAAAAGTAATAAATTTTTTTAAAAAATTTAAATTTGAAAATCACTAGTAAACAAATCATCTAAAGTTCATTTCAACAAACCTCAAATTCATCCAAAAAATATTGGTAAAACATTCCAAACTTCAAAATCAAACAATGAAAAATATGGAGAAAAAAATGAATTTTTCTTTATAAATTCTCTCTCATTTTCCTTTTATATACTTTCTCCATAAAGAGACAATGTCAATGGTATGAACTATGTGCAATCATATTAATCTGAATTTAGTCTAATACTAATCATCATTTATAAAAATAATAATTGATTTCTAAAATTTATAATTTAAAAAAAATATATCTAGAAATGGAACAAGGGAAGGCATGTTTCCACCTAAATTTGCACCCCACCAACTCCAAAACACACGTCTACACACGTCTAAAGATTTTGACTAATTCACCTTAATAATGACTTTTTAGCCCAAAACCATGCATAAAAAATATAGAATAAAAAAAAACCCCACTTTATTCTTTTTTGGAAAAAAAAAAAAGGATTATTGTTTATTAAAGTCCAAAAAAGATGCAAATATTGAAATGAAAAATTGAAGTGTTCACAAAAAATAATGATTCATTAGACTTTTGTTTCATAGGAATTCAAATGCATTATTTCTCAAGTTTGATTTTTTTTTTTTTGTCCTGGAATATATCTGAACAAATATTTGGTTTCAATCCTTTAAACTTATCTAATTTAATCCGTATCATTAATTTTTGATAGAATATTTTACAAAAGTATAAACTCGTTTCGAAACTCGAGAACTAATTTGTTAGACGTAGTTTTAAGTATTTATCCATGTAAAAAATTTAGGTTAAAGTACTATTTTGGTCGTCTTTTTTTTAAAAAAAAAAGTTAATAATAAACTAACTGTAGAAACTAATTTTAAGATTAATCGAAAGATCAAGGACTAAATTTAGGCATTTAAAAAATTCATGGACTAAAATGGAATTAGACCCACTAAAATGGTATTTTAATCTAAAATCTATTTATAAAATGAACAAGAAGGTACCTATGTTAGGCATATATTAGATAATTTAATTTAGGGAAACAATCAATATTTTATACCCCTATACTTTATAGGTTGAATTAATTCAAAATTACCTAAATAACATATTATTCTTCTCCCAAAATCCTAAGTATAGCAAGAAATATTGTCACATATATTCTCTCTAAATAAGTAGAGAAAAATAGATGAAGAAGAGAAGATGCAAAACCATCCATATTGATGAAAGTCGCTATCACACATTTGATTCCAACATTTTCCTATAATATTTTGTTAATCTTGTCTTTAAAGAAGTCTATACACATGTGGAACTTTTACATTAATGATTTTCAAACAAAATTCTAATAGAGGTCTAAATTGATTTACTTATATAAACTAATGGTTTTAATGGATAGAATTATTAATTTAGGATTTTAGTTGATCAACCAACAAAGATTAGGATTATAAATTGATATTTTTTTTCTTTAAAAAATAACAAGAAAAACTAAATTGAGATATTTTTGCAAAGTTCATACATCCCAACAAAAGGTTTTAAAAAGCTTCTTAATCAACATATATTGACTATGAAAATTTAAGATTAAAATATCATTTTGGTCCCTGTATTTTGAGTTTTATTCTATTTTAATCTATTTATTTTCAAATGTTCAATTTTAGTTCCTGTACTTTTAATAAATCTTAAAATTAGTCTCTACCGTTAGTTTAAAGGTATTTTTTTAATCAAAATTGGTTAAATAATAATAATAATTTTTATGCAAGCTATTGGAGACTGTGTTTTTTTTAGAAAAGTTAATAATAAACTAAATTGTGAACATATTTTCAAAATTGGAAAGCTAATGGAGACTATTTTTTTTAGAAAAGTTAACAATAAACTAACCATAGGGACCAATTTTTAAGCTTTATTGAAAGTACAATGACTAAAATTGGACATTTGAAAGTACAAAGACTAAAATAAAATGAAACTCAAAGTACAGATACCAAAATGATATTTTAACCAAAATTTAAAGATCAAAATAAGATTTAAATTTTAATATTTTCTAATTATAATAAGATTAGATTTTAAGAGTGTCAATGTATTTATTTATCTTTTAAAACTCTTCTTGAGACATGGAGTGAATCATTGAAATACGTAATGATTGAATAATTTTTTTTTTTTGGAGAAATAAGATTATTTAATACAATAATTGTTTTGTGTACACACACATTTATATATAAGATTAATCATCACTTGGGAAGAAATCATCCAATATTTTCTCATTCTATGTAATATTTCACTTGGAATAATGTTTGGTAATTTTATTCAAAGCAAATGTGTCTTTTTGACTTTTGAAAATTTGACTAATGAAGCCCCAAATCATACTCATGGCTTTAATGTTTTATATATATTCATTTTTTTATTTAAAAAAAGAATTAATAGTTATATTCTTTCAAATAGAATCAGAATGTGGTGACTTTATGATCCATTGATATTTTTTTTTAAAAAAAAACTATATATGAAAACGATACGTTCCAGTTATCAAACTTTTTTTTGTTTTTCTCAAAAAAGAAAAAAAAAATTGTAGTTTTTGAATAGAATGAATGATGGGAAATTTTTTTTAAAATAAAAATAAAATATCTATAGAATCTATAAAAGATAGCATGTTACACAGTTAAAGGTGAGCTTTGTAGTATGATATCTCTTATCTTCATTCTTTCATGTTTTATTTATTATTATTATTATTTGTGGTTGCTAAAATTTAATAGGTGAAAAAATATTTTTGGTCTCAGAACTTTTAGCCTGCAACAATTTAGTTCATAAATTTAATTATTAATGAAATCTTTTATAAACTTTAATTTGTACTAGTTTAATCTCTATACTTTTCATTTTGTAATAATTTAGTCTTTCAACTTTAATATGTAACAATTTTGTCTATGTACTTTAAAATTTGTAACAATTTAGTCCCTATTGTAAAGTTTTTTGTTAACATCTAATTGAATTTCTTTAATATGTATAGATCGAATAAACTAATTAGAGACCAAATGTTTTTATAAACTACAAAGATTAAGTTATTATATAATAAAAAATCGAACTTAATTTTGATGGAACTTTTTACGGTAGGAATTAAATTGTTACAAATTTAAAAGTTCAAGGATTAAATTGTTATATATTAAAGTTTAGAAACTCAATTGTTACAGACTAAACTTTAGGGACTAAATTGTTACTTTCATAAAAGTCTGGGGATCAAAAGTGCTATTAATTTAACCAATTTAATACATTTCTTCAAAAATAGGTATGTTGCACGAGCTACTATATATTTTTTAATTATCAACTTCCTTTTATCGCTTATTGAGGGAAAAAGATCTAATACTCACACATTGCATACTTTCTCTATTTACCTTTTTTTTCTAGTTCAAAAATATTTGAGAGGGGATTCGAACCTCTAACCCTTTGGTAAAGATTATTTTATTTTATGGATCCTACTTTATTATTAATGTTGGTTATATAACTAACAATAAATGAGAGTATTATGGAAAATTCTCCAAACTATCTTTTAGTCGGTTTATTCATTTGAATTTCCATCGACAATTTCATATATCTATAGGTTCTACATTGATGAATCACTAATATAAACAAAGTATTAATAATAACAAATTTTTACTTATTTAAAAATGATGAAATGCTTATTTGTTAATTTAAATATTTTTTATTTTAATGATTTTTAGAGAAATATTGATCGACATCGACATTTTATCGGTATTTTCATAAAATTTATACTTCGACATCGACATTTAAAAAAAAATTTAGTATCATGAAGTTTCACACTTTTTTGTCATATGTTGTGTTAAACCAAAAAGTATCTATCCAATGCATACACATGTAATTATATTAATGGAAAATATTAACTGTATGGTTGAAAATTTTTAAAGTCTACAAATAGTCAACATAAGCATAGCTCATTTAATATATACATCTATCTTAAATATCAACTATTCGAATCTAGAGATGTTCATTTTTCTTGCAGGAGCGAGCCCTCTAATGTGATGGGGCCAAATTCCCGTTTAGGCGAGGAATGAAAAAAGAAGTGGAGAAAAAAAATCTTCGCAAGCTAAACAGGGACGAAATTAATTATAGATATATCAATACAAAGACATGTATATGTTTGAATCACTTTTGATTATGAATTATAATCTTTAAATTTAAGATTTTATTAATTGTTGAATGACCTATGAAATATTGAATGAATAATTTGATATGTTTAAACCACTTTAAACTCTTATGTATGAATAATTAAAAAACTTAATATGAAATATTATTTTTTTCGATTTAAGAATTTTTCATGAGGGATTAACCATTTAAATGAGAATTCATGGTAGAGAATTAACTATTTAATTGATTTTTCTTAAAAAATTATTTAATTAATTTTAAAAAAAAAATAAATGAGGAATAATTTCTTGTGGGGAACCCAACCCCTGCAAATTCCCTACGATGAATCTCCATGAAATTAAATGAAAAATTTTGCAAGGGTGTAGAATAAAATTGCTTATCATATTCGAATCATGACCTACCCCGTGGACATCTCTATTCGAATCTTCACTTCCACACCGTCGAAAAACAAAGAGTTTTTTATTCAACCTAATGAATACAAACAAAACTCATCATTAATCAAATTCCATTTTTTGAAAAGAGTAAAGAAGAAATGTGGCATTTAAAACGACGATCCACGTTAGGTATTAAGTTTGATGAAAAAGTTTCATCTTTTTTTTTTTTCTTTTTTGAAAGAAAAAAAATTGGATGGCTAAAGAGAAAAAGGAGATGGAGAAAGGACTTGCTTGAGGTCTTTAAAAGACGCGTAAGTCCCAAGTCAAACTCACCAACGCGTGCGCTTTCAAAAAAACTATTTATCATCGTCATCATTTTTTTTCTTTTCTCTCTCTCTCATGGCTATGATTTTTTTTTTTTTTTTTTTAGTTTTAGGAGATTTAAAAAAAAGATGTTTATTTGATGAAATAAAATTATGGTTATCATAATCTTAAAGGAAAACACATTTGATGTCTAGAAGTAATAATTTAGACTATCAATTTTAATAGGTAATGATTTAGTTTTTTAGTTTAAATTTTGTAATTATTTAGTTTCTAAAAAAATTTGAAATTAAACATAAACTTACATGATATGATATTTAGTTGATTCATAGAAATTTATAAGACTAATTAGGTCATTCGATGGATGAAAAGTCAAAGTTTATGTTAACTTCTTAGAAAATTGGCAGAGGAATTAGAAAAATTTATCTCTTAGGTGGTTTAATATTCTTCCATTAAATTTCTGCCATCTTACTAGATATCATGCCTGTAATTTTATTATTATTAGCCCGTTTTAACATTGACTATAAAAAATAATATTATTGAAAATTGTTCAAATGTAAGAAATCAAATTGAAATATTTTTAAGGATAGAAACTAAATTGGAAAAAAAATACGTTAATATTAAGAACTAAAACATATAATTAGTTAGAGATGTTCATTTTCTCTACAGGGAAGCGGGGACCCGCCTTAATGGGGTGGGAAATCCTCGTTTAGGCAGAGAATTGGGGAGGGAATGAGGGAAAAAAATTCCCCGCGAGCTAAACGGGGACGGATTCTCCATCCCCGTCCCCGTTCCCCGCCCCATTTAATTTTTGTTATATTTTTTATTTTATTTTTTTAATATATATATGTGTGTGTGTATAAGTATATATATGTCATTTAAAATTTTATTGTTAATGATATAAATAATTGAATATGTTTGAATTATATAGTTAAACATTTGAATTATATGTATGGATTAATTAGATAATTTGATATGTAATATTGTTTTTTTTTATTAGAAGGTTCCAGAATTTTATCTTTAAATAGAGATTTTTTTAATAGAAAATTAACTATTTAAATTAAGATTTTTGGTGAATAATTAACAATGTAAATGAAAATTAATGGATATTTCTCATAGAAGTTAACTATTTGAAAATTTATCGAAAGAATTATTTGATTCTTAAAAAAAAACCAAATGGGGAATAATTCTCTGCGGAAAATTCAATCCACGCAAATTCCCTACAGGGAATCCTCGTCCAGATCCTCACAAAATTTAATGGGGAATTTCGCGGGAATGGAGATTCAAATGGGAGACGGAAAAGCCATTCCCATCCTCCTCCCCATTCTCGCCCCATGGACATCTCTATATTTTGCCAAAACTATGTAGCTTAAAACTAAAAATTTATAATAATTTGATCTCCATCATAAATTTTTTTGTTGAAGTGTAACAGCAACCTAAATCTCACCTGTACAAAAATAGAGATTATGTAAGCGAAAAAAAAAATGAGTCCGTGAAAACCACATAGCTACCACATAAAATCTAAAACCTTAATTAATTTCTCGTGGTAAGTATTAAATAATTACAAATTTTAAACTATAGAAATAAATTCTTATACACTAAAGTTCAGAGATTAAATGATTACATATTAAAATTATAGATTAAATCATTTCTTCATCACATGTAATTTTTAACTTTTTTAATATAATTTTTTTCATCTTTTACTTAGCTTTGCTAGTAGATGTTATGTTAAAGTTTTTCATGTATTGAATTCAATCATGAGTTAAATGAACATAGCTCAACAGTAATTGACATTTACCCTAGATCAAGATATTAGAAATTCGAATCTCCCACTCTTAAATGTTGCTAGACTCAAAAAAAATTCAATCACGAAATCAGATAAATAGTGAAAATAATACTCTTTTTTTTTTAGTTCACCAACATGTGGATTGGAAGATTTCGAATCTCTAACCTTTTGGTCGTGGATATATGTCTTACGCTATACTCAGATTCGCACATTCTTTATAACTAAACTCTTATTTTAAAAGCCAAAATGAGCATAGTTAAACAAACATTAAGCTTGTACTATTGACCTCAAGAGGTTCGATTCCTCCACTCCACATATTGTTTAAAAAAAATCTTATTTTAAAAAAAAAAATCAATCAATTAATCATAAGAAATTGAACCAACAAAATGCCTAAAATCTAGCCACATAAAAGTCCAAATCCAGCTATAAAACACTCGAAATTAAACTACAAAATCAAGTAACAAAAGAATCCAATAACATAATTCCAGTCTTTTTTTAAAAAAAGAAAAAAAAAAGGTAATCATGAAAACTACGAAGCCGTCCGATCACAAAAACACCTAAATAAAAAAAAAATCTCCTAAAAGAAAAATGAAAATTATAGAGGTAGTAATCTTACCATTTATCTTCATATCACGAGTTGAATTGAATGGGATTAAAAAAATTTGAGAATCATATTCGGCTCGGTAAAAATAATTTTTTTTTCCAAACAGTATAATATAACCAATTAATTAATTGGATCTTAAGTATCAGATAAACTATATATATTTTTGTAAGAATAACTATTGATCATTAACACATAGAATAGAAAATTAATATTTACATCATCATTTCGTGATTTTGACTTTGCCTTAATTTGCACGTTTTAGTATTCAAGTTAACTTTTTTTTCTCCATAATTTTCCCCTTTTTAAACAAAGAATCGCTTGAATTGGATTTTAAAGAAGGGAGAAAAAGTGCAAAATAATTTTTACCTTTGTGCTTATTTCACCAAATCAGTTCTAATCTTTTACTTTTTATTTTATCAAAATTGAATTCTAATCCTGAATGAGTAGTAAAACGAACACTTATTCAAAGCTAAATAAAAAAAAAAAAATTGCCTATTAACTGACCAATGAATCACACAAAACTCAATCAAGATAATATTCGAAATCAAGTTATATAAATGCCTAATAAAATTATAAAAATACCTAAATTTAGTCACAAAATCTCACATATCTATAACCTATTAAAAAGTGAGGATGTTGGAAAAACGTTTTTAGATACTTTTGTCCCTTCTTTAATTTATTAATTTACAAAAAATGTCATTATTGATTAATTATAAATAATAAATTAATTAATTACTAATTAATTATCAATGATAAATGTATAGAATTTATAAGGTGGGAATGTAGAAAGTTTTTTATACAACTTAAATATTTTCTTTCTTTAATTATAATTTAGAATCCAAAAAATTTTGTAACTTCTCATCATCTACTACTATAAATAATGAGCTTTTTCACCAACCTTAGAGTCTCATTCTTTCTTTATTTTTGTTATCTTCATCCATTGCTCTCAAATTCTCTTCAATCTCCAAGACTCTTCAATCTTGAAAGCATCTAAAATTGATATGAAGATGTTGGTGGTACATTCAAATTGCAAATAATGTATGTGTCGAGTTGATATCTCAGATCCTAAGGCTGCAACATTGCAACTCTACTTAGATGAAATTGAATAATAGTGTTTCTTTAGCAATTATCAAGTAGGCAAATATATTTTAGTGAATGAGTATATATAGGTAGAGTCTTGGATTTTTTGTTACTATTTATTTTTTTATTATTTTCTTTGAAATAATTTTTTAATTTTTCACTTATAAATAGTGTATTCTTATTTTATTTAAAATGTTTGTTAAAAGAATAAAAATATATATTGATCAATTACAAGCTTTATGTTTCTTCACAGAAATTTTGAACAATTATAAATAGTAAATTCATTCATCCATTCATTATCAATAATAAATATAATATTAAAAGGTTGAAATACAAAAAAAAAAAAAAAAAAAAAAAAAAAAAAAAAAAAATTGTCATTCATTCCCAAAAATTTTAAAAATTTTCTTAATTTTAATTAATAACATTAATTATAATATGAAATCAAATTAGTAAACTAATTTTATCTTCATTGAGTTTGAAAAATTCATTGTATTGTATCTTTTTTTTAGTTAACATTGTATTGTATCTTAAATTACGGCTAGTAGGGAGAGTCATTTTTCTTGACTATTTTGTCCAAATATTAATTTTGTAATTTCAATTGTACCCTTTAATTAATTATTATTATTTGTATATTTATTTTAGGAAAAAACTTGGGTGCTTCCTGGGCAGCACCCAAGTGCTGTGCTTCCCACATCACAGCCATCCATTTTTAATTTTTGGGTTTTTTTTTTTTTGGAAAATGGATGGCTGTGATGTGGGCAGCACAGCACTTGGGTGCTGCCTAGGCAGCACCCAAGTCTTGCCCTTTATTTTATTCCACTCTCCCAATTTAACTCTTGGCATTCTCTCTCTCACCATCTATTCAATAAATAAATTTAATATATATATAAAAAATTTTTAAAAAAAAACTTAACGCACTCAAAGTATTAAATATAAATATTAAACTAAAAATAAAAAATTACAAAAAAATAATGTTCTTATTTTGTAATAATATAATGTTTTATTTATCATATAAAACCAAATATTCTACTTAAAAATTGTAATTTGAGTAAGTTATTCTAATTGGTTATAATTTTAATAAATTGAGCTAAAAAAAATATTATGATATAATGTTATTTTCATACAATATAATATTCTATTTTGTAACATTAACTTTTTAGTAAATTATTATTATTATTATTATTTAAATACGTAAATTCTTATTATCCATTAATTATATTTTACAAAAATGTGATGTTTAAAAATATACATAACCTATAGCAATATTTATCTTAAAAAACTATAACACATAACACGTCAATACATAAATTAGTTAAATCATTTTTTAACAAATGAATATATGAGAATACCTATTTAAAAGAAAAATAAATAAATATGTTTAAAATAATAAAAATAAATAAATAAATTGACAATGTATTAAATATTAGGTTAGATGAGGGAATACTTTTTTTATAAAAAAAAAATGAATGAAGATTTACATGCATTCATCATTGTTAATACAGGAAGGGAATGTAGAGAGGTAGAATATGAAAAGTTTTTCATTCATTTACAATTGAGATGTTGAAAATAATATAAATTAACTTGATAATTTATAATTTTAAAAAAAAAACTTTATAATTTGTTTAATTTATCTATATATATAATTTATAATATATTAAAAAAAATCTTTGAAATTCTTTTAGTTATTTTTTATCATTAACAATAGATATAATTTATGTTAATTTCAAATATTTAACTCTAATATAACACAGTAGAAAGAAAAAAAAAACTATTTTTGGTGTAACAATCGTAAAATTTGTACTCTATTTAATTATTTTTTTAAACGATAAAATAATACTTAAATTATTTTTATTCAATGTAATTAATTACCTTTCCAATGGAATTGCAAACTATGATGCAGGGTTATATATTTAAGTTTTATTGTCATCATCAATGAAATAAAACAATTAATTATTAAATTATCTAAAAAAAATGTTTCACTATTAAAATTTCAACCATCAATCAACAAATGAAATATATAAATGTAGTAGTATGAATTGAGAAACTAAGTATTGTGTAGAGTGATAGCAATAGAGAGGTTGAGTATAGGAGAGATATTTATACGCACAAGCAAAGAGAAAGAGACTCATATTATCTAAAGTTTCATCAAAATATAGAAGATGATGTCATTATCTCGGTAAATTTTTTTTTTCTTGTCTTTGAACTGGTTTTAGCTTCGTTTCTTCTAATATGTAGAGAAGTAATTCAAAACCGTTAAAATGTCATTTCATGGGTTTACACAATGAGGAATTGACAACAAACAACATAATTATTAAAAGTTAATTTAGATTATACTAAAAAAGGCTTAATTTAGATTATACCAAAAAATTACACGTACATCTGCATGTGGAAATACACTAGTATATAAAAACACCTATTAAACTCACTACAAAATGTCCAATCCTAGCTAAAAAGTACCCCAACATAATCAAATAAACGGACACTAACATATATGTTCATATAGCTACTAGAGTGTTCAAAAGTAATTTTTAAAAAATAATAATAATATAATGTCAATTTGAGCATAGCTTAATTTTCTTTTTTTCTTTTTTTTTTTTCTTTTTTTTTGAGTTCAACAACATTTGGAGGTGGGGGATTCGAACTCTAATCTCTTGGTCAATGGTACATGTCAATTACCGTTGAGCCAAACTTATTTTGGTGCATAGTTGAACTTGTTAAGGCATTATATTTTTTTATCAAAAAAGTTAGATGTTTGAATCTTCACGTGTTGGACCCAAGATGATAATAATAATAATAATATAAAACTTAATCAATAGGGGTCATTAATTTTACTCATTCAAGTTTTGAAATCAATTTGATGAAATTTAAAATTTAACGTTTAAATGGTCTAATTCAGTTAAATATATAGGTAAAAATGAATTTACCCAAAAAAAATAGTAACTTTTCATATGGGCCATCTTTAATATATTTTCCTATACAATGCAACCAATACCCTTTTCAATATTATAAAGAAATTACACCATGAACTCAATTAATGCTCTTGTCAAAAAAAAAAAAAAAAAAAAAAAACCTCAATTAATGCTATAGTATTATTCTTTCTCAATATAAAGTCTACCCCCTTACTTTAAAATGATCCATTAGGTACACCAAATTTAACAATAAAATATATTTTGAAAAAGAAAAAAGAGAGTGGTAATTGGGAAGCAATATGGAGTTTGGAATCCCCAAAAAAGTGTGATTATGATTAGTAAGCCTCATATTATTGTCCTTTAGTGAAATAAACCTTTTGATAAATTATTAATATTTAAATGAAGGAATGTAAGCATGATTCAGTTTAGATTATCAAAAAAAAAAAGAAATGAAAATGCTTGCCATTGGAGCATGTTCTTTTGCTTTTGGTTCCTTTTGGGAAAGTTAAGTGTGGGTGCCAATGCCCCCCAATTGATCTTATTATATAAATTGGAGTGTGGCTTGGGATAATGAGCCTTGAAAGATTACATAATCAACCATGGGAAATTAAATATATATATATATATAATCAAAGTAAAGTAAAGTAAAGTAAGGTTTAAGTAGAGTGATATATTGAAAAAGTGAAGATATACAGAAAGGAATACTTCGATTTAATCGATAATAGAATTTTTTTTTTCTTGACTCAATCTTGGAGACAAGGGCGAGAGTATATATTTTCCACCTCGACTCTAACCCCACTTCTAACCCTATCGGCAAAAAAATAATAATAAAATTAAAAATAAAATTAATTTATTAACTTTTACATTCAAATGATTAAATATTTGTGATTAAAAAAATTAATTAAATATTTATTTTCCCTAACTTTTAACTTAAAATGTATATATATATATTAATAAAAATTAAATTAAATTTTTAAAAAAAACATATGAATTTTATTAAGAGAGATAGAAAAAACCTCACCTTACCTTGTTGTCGTCCATAGCTAAATATAAAGAAGATGTCGACGGAGTACATAAATAAAGACAACATCACTATTAATAAAATAGTATTTTGAGTAGCCGACGTGAGCATAGTTCAATTGATTAAAAGTATTACTTATCTCTTTAAATATCAGAACTTTGAATGTCTTGTTTCTTTTTGAGTTCACTAACATGTGTGGGAATTTAAAACATCTAATCTTTTGGTCA
The DNA here is from genome assembly GCA_033996785.1 of Trichosanthes truncata. Lineage (NCBI taxonomy): Eukaryota > Viridiplantae > Streptophyta > Magnoliopsida > Cucurbitales > Cucurbitaceae > Trichosanthes > Trichosanthes truncata. The sequence continues at coordinate 33,969,347 of JAWPNB010000004.1, read as the reverse complement.
AAAATCATTCCTAAACATTGGGGGTTGTATCAATTTAAATTCTAAATTTTCATGAGTGAATCAATTTAGACTCTCGATTTTTTTTTGCTTGACTCCATTTAAAAACAACCAAAAATCACCTAAATAAAATTATGCTTCTCTTAGAATTCATTTTCAAAGAAAAAAAAGTATTTTTTTTTTTTGAGTAGAAACATATAAATAACATATCTATAAAGTTCACGATATCACACTATTGTAACGATATAAAGAGACTCGTTGTCGTAATAGTGCATTGATTTAAACTAAAGAAAGAGGGAGAGAGAGAGAGAGAGAGAGGCATTTAAGAGAGGGAGATAATTTGAAAGATGAATGGGAGAGCTTTTAAAAGAAAAAGAAGAGGGAAGAGACGTAAGTGGTACGTAGTTTGATGGAATTGAAAATGAAAAGTTGAAAATGAATGAAGAAGACCGTCCGACCGACCTACCCTCCAAAACTACAACAAATTAAAAATTAAATAAATCACAACTTTAAAAGGAGCTTTTTGCAATTTGCCTTTTTTCTCTCTTCTTCCCTTCCTTTATTGCTCACTTTTGCTTCTCACCTGTTTTGTTTCTTGCATTTATTCCCACCCTCCTCTCTCTCTCTCTCTCTCTCTTTAATATCATTAATTTATCTTATTATTTGACATTCATTTTTTTGAAGGAAAAAAAATCATTTAAATCCCATGTGTTGGTTTGTTGAGTTAATTTTAACGGTAAATTATCAATCAAAGTATAATTTCATTAGTTAAGACATATACTCTTGACCAAAGAGTTAGAGATTTGAATCTCCTTATCCTACGTGTTGTTGATTGAGCTAAAAAAATGTTAAATTATAAATTTAGTCCATAAACTTTCAAAAATGTCTAATAGGTCTGCTAAATTTTCAATTTTGTGTCTAATAGGTCCTTAAACTTTTGACAAGTCTAATAGATCTATGAAAAATTCAATTTTTTAAAAAATTAATTGATCCATTAGATATAAATTTGAATTTTATGTCTAATGGAACCCTTAAATTTCAACTTTTTGTCTAGTAGATCTGTGAATTTTAAAAATTTTGAAAGTTTAGGGATTAAATTTGTAATTTAACCAAAAAAATTATGCTTGTTTCTTCACCATTTCTTTACTATAGTTTTCACCTCTCTTAAAGAAACATTTGAATTCTTGGCCAAATTCTAAAAAAAAAAACAATTTTAAAAAAACTACTTTTTTTTTTAGTTTTTAAAACTTGGTTTGGATTTCAAAAACATCTTTAGAAAGTAGATAATAAAAAAAAAAGAAATTTATTGATAGAAATAATATTTATAAGCCTAATTAATTTTTTAAAAATAAAAAACTAAAAATCAAATAGTAATCAAATGCGGTCTTAACTTTCAATTTCTTTTAAGATTTATTGTTAGCTATGGCTATTTTTTCACGCCGAATGAGACTATTTTTATGGGTATTGGTTTTTTTTTTTTTTTTTTTGGTTTTTTTAGCTAGATTTGAGTATTTTATTATTGAGTTTAAAGGTATATTTTTGCTCGCTTCATTTTGTTGTAAGTTGAAGATTTTCTTTTCTTGCTTTCCTTTTTTTTAATGTATAAATGACATTTCATCCGCAGTTGAGTTTGTATAGCCTAAAATTGTAATATCAAGTTTACATTTGTTATGTGGGCTTATTTTTTTCTCAAAATATAAATTTGTTAGTCTCATAAATTACACAAACTTATGAGTGTAGTTCAACGTTAAGGCACTACTACTTTCTATCTTAACTTTTTTTCTCGAGGTCGGAAGTTCAAATTTTGAGTTACACATTTTTTGAATAAATAAAATAAAATAAAATAAAAAGAAAGAAGAAGAACTAATTTCTCTACCGATTTTAACCGTAAGTTACACGAATGTAGACTGATCAAAACGATGTGCCAAATGCGCGTTTTGGTTATAATGTTTGAAAATCAATTTATTGTGAATTATAATTTTTTTTTTTTAAAAACAAGTATTTGTTTTCCAATAAATGGTTTAAATTAGTCTTTTAGGATCACTTTTTTAATTACATATATTAAATGATTATGTGACATTACGTCAATTTATTAATTGATGTGACAAAAATCTATAATTTGTATATAATTTTTTTTTTCTCTTGTGAAAACTTTCTTTTACATTATTAATAAATGTTGATAAGTGAAAGGAAAACCATGTACGCAATAGTTTTAATCTTTGGAGTGATTTTCAATTTAGTTTTTAATATTTTAAATTATTTTATTTTATTTTTAATGTTTTACAAAAATTTATTAAAATTTAGTAACAAGAAATTAATTTAACACATGAGGTTCAACTTGTTCATTCTCAAAATTCGATGTATCTATCAAAAACTCTAATTTTTTAAAGTAATATGTTCAACTGGCCTGCCCACACATGTCAATATATGTTAATAAAATATTACCTTGATAGGGCATAAGCTTTTTGTTAACAAATTTTAACAAAATATTTGTTGAAATGATCTAAATGAGAATTTTCAATGCATGGGTAAAATTGAGAAGGTAAAAAGATTAAGAATCAAATGAAAAATTACTTACAAAATCAAATGATTCAATTATGAATGATTTGGTATGTTTAGCCTAAATCAAATAAATATATAAATAATCGAGCAAGTCATTAGACATCAAGCCGCCTTTTTGTAGACTATAGATTTGATATTCATCTCTTTATAATGAAATATTAGTTTTTCTTTTTTTGACACAAAACAAAATATATTAATTGATAAAAAGAACACAAAACAAAGCCAAGATAATGATAAATTGTCATTAGTGTTATTAATCAAACAGTAATTTCATAAGTAATTATTTTCAAGTATCGAGATTAATTAATGACCAAAATAATCAAAATATATTCTTTTTACTTTCATTTTCTTTAAAAAAATTGTATTGATAACCATAAAAAAAAATTGTCACAATTGATAAATTGAATCATACAATGGGACAAATGATCATTATTGTCTTTTTTTTTTTCTCTTTTAATTTCTTCTCAAATTTAAAACTGAGTTTTCTTTTTCTTGCATCTATAACAGGGCTTTAAATTGAATAATATTTATTTTTTGTGCCCTTCAAGCGTTCAATAAAATTAGCAAACAAATTATAATTTTTTCAAAAAAAAGAAAATTGATCGCTTAATCTGATTAATTATGTGGAATTTTTATAATAAAAAAAGGTTTGAAATGTTACTTAGTCCATAAACTTTTGATTAAATATAAATTGTGACATAAAAGCAAAAAAATATATATATATTCTTGAAAACCAAGAATGAGAAACAAAATAATTATTAAACCTGCCTTGAAATTATTTTTCTTTTTGTCTATTGGGCCCATATTCATTGAATAATTTAAAAGTTCCTTAAAAAAATTGAATAATTTAGGTCCCACTATTTGGTTTTTGGTTTTGAAAATTAAGTCTATAAATACTATTTCTACCTATAATTTTCTTTGTTTTATTATCTACTTTTTATTTATGTTTGCAAAAACTAAGTTAAGTTTTGAAAACTAAAAAAAGTATTTTCAAAAATTTATTTTTATTTTTAGAATTTGACTCTTCAGAAAAATAAATTTTATTGTAGAAAATTGATGAGAAACAAGGATAATTTTTAAAAGCTAAAATGAATGGTTATTTCAAACAGGTCCTAAAAGTAATATTGTGTGTTCATCTTTTTGGAGATATGGGTGTGATTGAAAAGGTGACATGTGTGCACTTCAATTTGCTCAAGTCCCAATTGTGTTTTTGTTTGCTTCCCTAAAAATGAGGGCAATTCAATGTTTGAGACCTTTCTTTTTCATGTCAAATATATCATAAATATTACATTTTGGAGATAATAATAATTCATAAATTTCCACTATTTTATTATGCTTTTATCAACAATTATTTTCTTAACCTTTGATTAACCTTTCATTTTAAATTAAATTTCCTGTCAATTATAAATTATAGTTCAATTCATCATGTGTTATGAATTTATCAGCATGAAATTACTAAAAATGTTAGCAATATTTTTACTATTATTCAAATTTTTTAACTGGTTCAAGTTTTCTCATTTTTCCTAGATTAGGGGCCATCTAGTTTTTTTTTTTTTTTTTTTTTTTGGAACAATAGGGGAAGTTAGATTTTGTGGTATATAGATTTGTTTATCATACGCTATAAATTGGTTATAATATTTAGGCTATATAAAAATTACTTTTACCGATTACAAAATCTACAAATCAAATACAAGTTATATAAACTAAAATTACCAATATGAGTATAGTTGTAGTTACAACATTATATTATCGATTAAAATGTCAAAGGTTTGAATCTCACTTCTACATGTCCATGAACTAAACAATATTGCACAAACAATTTTTTTTTAACATATTTGTATACATAATCCAAATATATGCTATACAGATTCAAGTTCCAATCTATCATTATACAAAGTACAAACTCAAGGTTATTAAAAAATTTAAACTAAGATCCCAAGCATTTTATTGAATTTCATATAAATCAATATCACTATGTTTGTCTACCTAGTAAAACTCTTTGTAATAAAGTGGTACATGCAACATATATATTCTCTTTAGGAAGAAACATGTGTGAAACCTTTTTATAGATGATATGTGCCACTTTATTTTGTCTAGTTGTCCACTTTCCTTCTACTCTTTGTCTGCTACATCATGTCAAACCAACCAACATTAGTTCGATATAGACATACTATATCACCATTTAATTATCGATATCAACGATAGGGTTTACACAAACTACTACTCAAGGTTCAAGGACATAATTAAAAACTCAAAAACTAAATATAGACATAATAATCATTGAAAATCAACAATTGAATGTGTAAATTTAACCCATTTTTATTTTTTAAAAAAAGGTTAAAATACAAATTTGGTTCATACAGCTTCATCAAACCTTAAAAATATCCCAACCTCATATCACCACATTTTTTTACGTGGCAACAAGCTGAAGTTTTATATTTAGCTAACTTTATCGGTTGATTGTATTATGATATATAGGATTAGGTAAAAAAATAGAATGAAATAAGTATTTTTTTTTTTTCTTTTGTTGGTTGAAGACAATTTATGGTCATTTCTTGAGATTTAACCAAACTATAAAATCATCTTGAAACAAAGCTCAAACTAAAGAAACTAAATTGAAGTTGTCAAAAAAAAAAAAAAAAAAACTAAATTGAAACTTTTGTGAGTCACCCTAACTTTATCGGTTGATTGTTGACAAAGGAGTAGGTAAAAAAATAGAATGAAATAAGTATTGTTTTTTTTTTCTTTGTGGGTAGAAGTCAATTTAGGGTCATTTCTTGAGATTTAACCAAACTATAAAAATCAACTTGAAACAAAGCTCAAACTAAAGAAACTAAATTGAAGTTGTCAAAAAAAAAAAAAAAAAAAAAACTAAATTGAAACTTTTGTGAATCAATATGAGCATAACTCAACTAGTTAAAACATTATACCATCGGTCAAAAGATTAAAGGTTCCAATCATCACGCCATGTAATGGAACTAAAAAAAATTAAAACTTCAAAAATCATAGTAATTGAATTAAAACTAATACCCAAATTATAGAAACAAACTTATACATCTAACATAAAAAAAATACTAATTATTGCTTTGAGTAAAAAAAAAAAATCTAAAATATATACAAAATGGGTGAGAGATAGAGAGAAGAGTAAAATTATTGAACGAGACCACTGCAATATAACTGTCTCAAATAACGATTGGATGCAGATTCAAAATCTATTCACTCCTAATACTCGATTCAAAATACGTTTTATGATTTTCCTCTCATGTGTCTCTACCAATATAAAACTATCTACCATATTGTGACGGGCTCTCGACAACAACTAGGGAGAGAAAAAAGAAAAGAAAAGAAAGAGGGGTGGTACATTTATTTTGTAAGAAAATTGGGTAAGCCAAAAGTTAGAGAGAGAGAATAATATGATTAAGAGAGAGAAAGGAAGAGGGAGTTCAAAAGAGAGTGCCCAGGTATGAAAAGGCGAAACCCGTGCATTGCCTTTGCAGCGATTGCGTGTGAAAAGCTGAATATTGGTAAGACACACAAAAAAAAATTAAAATTAAAATACTTAAAATCCTCAAATTCCAGCGCGTGTACACCACGCCAAGTTAGTCCAAAACTCAAAGCAAAATAAGCGCGTGAGGTTGGTCTTCTAATTATTATTATTACCCCTTTAAATAAAAATATTAAAAAAAAAAAAAAAGGAATTATAAAGACAATCAATCCAATTCCAAAGTCCCTAACCCAAAAAAAAAAAAAAAAAATTCATCATCTAAATCTCTCTCTCTCTAAAAAAAAAAACTTAATCCCCATTTTCTCTCTCTAAAAAAGGCAGTATCTGACCCCCTCCTCTTTCTCTCTCCATTATCTCTAATATATTGAGACAAAACTGGTTTTAAAAAGCTCCTTCCTTTACATTCAAGAATAAATCTTTTTATTTTTTTTTCATTTTTTAAAAATAAATAAATAAAAACTACTTTTTTTTTTTTTTTTTTTTAAATTTTGATGACACCAAAAGAAGAGCTCTTTACTCTGCCCAAAAAGCATTTTCCAGAAATTCTTGCAACTGATTATATAGTACTTCCAACTCCCTCATTTTCCAGAAATTCTCTCTCTGTCTTTTTAAAAATCAAATTTTACTCACTTGGGTTTGTTTTATGGCCTTTGTAAAATGTTATTTCAAAAGATGAGACTCTTTTTTTCTTCTGCTTCTTGTTCTTCTTCTTCTTCTTCTTGTTTTTTTATTTCTCATTCACATTCCTGTTCCTTAATTTCTTTTACTATTTCCAATTATTGCTCCGGAAATTTTGTCTAGGATATTTTGGGTTATTCCTCCAGATGGATGCAGATAAAAAAGTTGTAGAAAGAGAAAAAATAAAATAAAAAGAGAGATGTTCTTCTGAATTACGGGATCGCGTCTTTCCTTCTCTCTCTCTGTTCAATTCTAACTTTCCTTCCCCCTTCTACTTTCTTTCTTTCTTTCTTTCTTCTTCTTCTTACACTTGTTGTGATTGCAAATGGATACAGAAATTGATAGATTGATTGATTGATAGATGAATAGATCCCTTGTTATGAGACTCAAGCTTTTAGCTCAGCTTCTTGTTTGATTTCCCCTTCTGGGAAATGGGAATTTGTCTATTTTTGCACTCGATCTCTGATTCTCATTGACCTTCTCCATCTGGGTTTTGTTCGTTCTTTGAAGTGGAATTGCTGATTTCTTTGATTTGTTTGATTTTTAGTGGATTTGGGAATTGGGTTTTGTTTTGTTTTTTTTGGCTATAAATGAGAGCTGGGTTGAGTACGATTCAGCAAACTCTTACGCCGGAGGCGGCGAGTGTGCTGAATCACTCCATCGCTGAAGCTGGTCGCCGGAATCACGGACAAACGACGCCGCTTCATGTGGCGGCGACGCTTCTCTCCTCGCCGAATGGGTTTCTCCGGCAAGCCTGTATCAAATCGCACCCGAATTCCTCTCATCCCCTTCAGTGCAGAGCTCTCGAGCTCTGTTTTAGCGTCGCCCTCGAGCGACTTCCGACGGCTCAAAGCACCAGTCCCGGCGCCGAGCCGCCCATTTCCAACGCGCTTATGGCCGCTCTCAAGCGCGCCCAAGCCCACCAACGCCGGGGCTGCCCCGAGCAACAGCAGCAGCCGCTCTTGGCCGTCAAAGTTGAGCTCGAACAGTTGATTATTTCGATTCTTGATGACCCTAGTGTGAGTCGTGTTATGAGGGAGGCTAGCTTTTCGAGCCCTGCTGTTAAGGCCACCATTGAACAGTCGTTGAATTCGTCGGCCCCGGCGAGTTCTTCGCCGATTGGGGGATTGGGGTTTCGACCTTCTCCGGGGGGACCGCCAAGGAATCTGTATTTGAATCCCCGGCTGCAGCAGCAGGGGAGCGTTGTCACCCCGCCACTGCAGCAGAGGGGGGAGGAAGTCAGGAAGGTGTTCGATATATTGCTAAAGCCGAAGAAGAGGAATCCGGTGCTCGTCGGGGAATCAGAACCGGAGGCTGTGGTGAAGGAATTGTTGAGGAGGATTGAGAATGGAGAATTGGGGGATGGGGCACTGTGTAAAGTTCAGGTGATTCATTTGGAGAAGGAGATTTGTTCGAATGATAAATTTCAGATTGGTGCTAAGATTAAGGAATTGGAAGATTTGGTGGAGAGTAAAATGGAGAATTTGAATGGTGGTGGAGGGGTTATTCTTGATATGGGGGATTTGAAATGGCTGGTTCAGCAGCAGCCTTCGACCGTGGCTGGTTCGGGGTCGGGCACAGTGCAGCAGCAGGTTGTTTCGGAAGGTGGGCGGGCTGCTGTGGCAGAGATGGGGAAGCTTCTTGCAAAGTATGGTGGTGGTGGTGGTGGTGGTGGTGGGCTTTGGTTGATTGGTACTGCTACTTGTGAGACATATTTAAGGTGTCAAGTCTATCATCCTTCCATGGAGAATGATTGGGACTTGCAGGCTGTACCCATTGCTGCCCGAGCGCCTCTTCCTGGGTTGTTTCCGAGGTATTCTTCGCGTTCTTAGATCGATTTCGACCTGTTTATGATTGAATGGCTTATTCAATTTATGCCAATGTTTTGGCATATTCTGTAGTTTTGAATGATTTTGATGGGTGTTGATTGCTTGTTCTGATAATAGTTTCAATCTGATTCGATTGCGTAAATTTGATTAGGTGGTTAGGAGTTGACCAATATGATTCAAATTCTCGAATTAGAAGAAATTTAATTGTTCAATCTAGTCAGAATGATACTTTTCATTTCCCAGATTCAATTTGACTTTAGAACAGCTGAAGTTCTCAAATTCTGTTGTTGGTTTATGGTTTGTTCACTTTTGAATTCTTCAAACTTAATCTGTGTCCTGTTTATTAGGCTTGGTTCCACTGGGGTTCTTAATAGCCCGGTTGAATCATTATCCTCGATCAAGGGATTTCCGACTGTGACCACCATTCCAATGCGACCAGTGATGCCCCAGAACCTGGATTCTTCTCGGAAAACAAGTTGTTGCTCTCAATGCATGCAGAATTACGAACGGGAGCTGGAAAAACTTGTGGCCAATGAGTTTGACAAACCATCTTCAGTACCTAAAACGGAAGGAGTCAAAGCATCCGCTCTCCCTCTGTGGCTGCAGACTGCGAAGGCTGAAGATGAAAATTTGAAGAAACACGAAACGACCGAGGTAAATTCTGCTTTGATTCTTGGTTTACTTGTTTGTGTTGCTCTTTTTGAAAGTAGTAATCACTATTGGCAATCTGCATTTGTAAAATGGCAATCTTTCTTGTTTCAGAACTTGGATGAAGAACAGATGCGAAAGCAGAAGACTCAAGAACTTCAGAAGAAATGGCACGACACATGCTTGCGTCTTCATCCTAATTTCCATAATCTAAACAAGTTCGGTTCCGAGAGAACTGTACCGATGTCTCTCCCTTTAACGGGCTTGTACAGTCCAAACTTGCTCGGGCATCAACCTTCTCAACCCAAGTTACAACTAAATAAAGCATTTGGCGAAACCCTGCAACTGAAGACAAATCCACTTCTGGCCAGCAAACCATCTGAAAAAGTACTTTCGACTTTGCAATTGGGTAGCCCTGTAAGGACAGAGTTGGCTCTTGGGCGAATGAACGATGGCGAGAACTTGGCTGAGCAGACACATAAAGAGCGCGTGAAGGACTTTCTGGGTTGCATATCTTCTGAACCCGAGAACAAAGTATGCGAACTGCGGAGTGGCAAATTTCTCAATGCATCAGATATCGACTCGTACAAGAGGCTCTTCAAAGGTATATTAGAGAAGGTATGGTGGCAGCAAGAAGCAGCATCTGCTTTGGCTACAAGTGTGACTCAGTTCAAGTTGGGAAATGGAAAACGACGAGGTACCGTTCCAAAAGGAGACATGTGGCTCTTGTTCTTGGGTCCCGACCGAGTTGGAAAGAAGAAGATGGCTACTGCTCTTGCAGAGCTGGTATCTGGGTCCAATCCTGTAACTATTTGTCTTGGCTCAAAACGTAGGGATGGAGAATCAGACATAAGTATCCGTGGTAGAACCGTGTTAGATAGAATATCAGAGGCCGTTAGAAGGAATCGATTTTCTGTCATTGTGCTCGACGATTTCGACAAATCGGATCTGCTGGTCCGTGGCAGCATAAAAAGGGCGATGGAGAGAGGTCGATTCACCGATTCTCACGGCCGTGAAATCAGTCTTGGTAATATCATCTTCATCCTCACAGCAAACTGGATACCAGATGATATGAAACACCTATCTAACGGTAATCCGCTCGAGGAAGAGAAGTTTGCTGGTTTAGCAAGAAGCACTTGGCAGTTGAAACTATCCCTTAGTGAGAAGACAGTAAAACGTCGAGCTGAATGGGTGCACGGTGAAGAGCGGTGTTTGAAACCGAGAGTAGAAACTGGTTCAGCCATAGCATTTGATCTGAACGAAGCTGCAGATGCAGAGGATGAAAAGACAGACGGATCACTGAATTCAAGTGATGTAACAACCGATCACGAAACCGAGCATGGCCTCAACACTCGACAGTTATCGTTCACAACTCCATCGGCATCACGAGAGATGTATAAGACAGTCGATGATGCAATCGTCTTCAAACCAGTGGACTTTGCCCCAATCAAGCACAACATCACAAGCTCCATCAACAAGAAGTTTTCATCAATCGTTGGAGAAAAGATCTCACTTGAACTACAGGAGAATGCTCTTGAAAAGATCACAAGTGGGGTATGGCTTGGGAACACGAATGTCGAAGAATGGACCGAGAAAGTTCTCGTTCCGAGCTTGAAAGAGCTAAAGGCTCGTCTTCCTAGCTTTGACGCCTTCGAGTCCATGGCGGTCAGGCTCGACTCCGATGACAGTTCGGGTTGCCGGGGCTCAGAAGATCAGCTGCCTTGTAGCATCAAGGTGGTTGTGGGGGAAAAACTGTGAGATACCAGAGGTTCATCGCAGTTGGAATTTTGTAACTTTTTTGTAAATATGCTTGAATGGAAGGGTAAAACCGTAAAGAAAGAGAATCAAGAAAAAAAAAATTAAAAGAGTTGGATATGAGGGAGAGGCTGAGACGGCTGAGGCTAAGTTTACTTTTTTTTTTTCTTCTCCACTATTTTTTTCTTAAATTATTTGATTTCTTTATGTTTACTACCTCTAAATTTATAGCAATTAAAGAAATATAGATATTATTTTATTGAATTAATAAGGTGGGTGAGGGTTAATAGTTATCCCAATATAGCTCAATTTTTATTTTTTTGGTTTGGTCACAATTGAAGGGTAAAGTTATCATTTTGCTTCCAATTTTAATCTAGGATACTTTTGATTTGATGGTCAATAAATACATAATTTTACTTAATACATAAATTTAGAAATCGTTATATTTTTCTTTGTTTCTTTTCCAATCCGCATGTATTTTGACAAATGATATAAATTAAACATACATTTAGCATATCAACTTTGAACATTCATGTCTATTTAATCTTTAAATTTTAAAACTTCTGATTATATTTTTTTAGCTTTGTTTATGCTTTTATTTAGCTTCTGATTTTTTTTTTTTTTTTGATAATATATGGGTGGAAAATTCGAACCTCTAATCTCTAAATCGAGAATACATATTGTATGTCAGTTGAGCTATGTTCATATTGGTTATTTAGCTTATGATTTTAACATTAATAGTAGAATATTAACATTAATAGTAGAATATTGAAATGACATGATTATTAAATTAATTTTGATTAAGTTGGCTACATGTGATGTATATTTATTAGAGTAGAAAAAAGCTTACTAAACTCAACTTTCAAGTCCCTTTAAAGGTGGTGTAAGTTGAGACGGCATCCTAATTATTGAAAGATAAGAATTTTAAAGTGGTTAGTGATGAGTCAACTAAATTGAAAAGAGTTAGATATCTTTAATTAAATTGTACTTTTGCTTTAGTTGAGTCTCATTTGAAGACCAACTACGAAATTATAAAAAAAAAAAAAACTTTAGAAGCAACTTGAGAGTATTTGTCAAAACAAGTGGATATTGACTCTAAGGCCCGATTGCAAATATAAAATATCTAGGAGTTAAAAACTCAAGTAATTATTACCCATGAATAAAAATAACTCATGCATATGTTTGGATATGAATGATAATTAATATTTGAGAGTTTAATTATTACTTTTCTCTCTCTTCTCTCTTCTCTGTTCTCCATTTTCCAAGGAAAAAAGTCTACTCATCTCCTACATGGATAATAAAATCGCATGGTTCATGGGTTATTTTTATCCATGGGTAATAATTACTTAGGTTTTAAAAAGTAAAGATCGATGAAACAAACATTGATTTTTATAACATTGTCAAAACCCATCTCAAAACCAGTGAAACAAACGGGGCTAAATAAAAAAATAAAGCAAATAAACAATTCAAGATAGATAAAAAAAATTTACACATGTGAGCAAACAATTTGTGTAAATAGATCTTATGTGCGAGAAAAGAAATCGTGCATATGAAACAAGTTGTATGTGCAAATAATTTTTTATTCTCATTCATGCAACTAAAAAGAATTGTGGGTTTGTAAAAGGATTGTAGAAGCTTAACAGATGAGATTGTAGAGCCTAATTATCAAACAAACACGTTTCAAATCTAATTTGAAACTCAAATGAAAGTTCGATTAGAGCCATAAGTGTGAAGGAAAATTCGAAAAAATTCTACATAAAACATTATTGTTGGTAAATTCATTTGATTTTCCTTTTAAGAATCTATTTGAGTTTATCTTATGAAAATGAAAGCCCTAAGATTAAAAATTCTACATAAAGAATGGGTATGATGGCTTAAGGTAAAGTTGTGTAGGATTATTAAGTCTACTCTAAGATTAGTCACACAATGATGTGTTTTTAGACCAACTTAAAGACTTTCCTTGTTAATACTCAAATAGATTATTCTTTTGATGATGGTCTTAATTTGACTTACTAACATTTGAATTAATTAAAGAAGAAAAATACAAATCTAGTTAATTATTATATGTGGACGGTTAAATTAGAAAACATCAAAGATAAAAACACATGAAAACAACATCATGTTTTTTTTTTTCTTTTCATGTCATTTTTTTTTTACTTTTAAAATCATTTTCTCGAAACTATGATCATGTCAAACAAGTTTCCAGTGTATAGAAAGTCCTTGTTTTGTAAAAAGTTTTAATAGGTAATTGAACTTTTAAGACTGTGTCTATTTTTTAATGTCTTTAAATTTTTAATTTTGTATCTAATATGTTACTACCATTAATTTCATCAGTCTAACCCTTATGCCACAAAATGCTTGAACTTGTCTGAAATTATTTTGTCACATAATCCTTAAATAATATTACCAATATGTCACATAAACATTAAACTGACAAAGTTAACAACGTGAATCTACTAAACACAAAATTAAAAGTTATCAAATACCTGTTACAAACTTTTTAAAATACATAAATGAAAAAGACACAACTTTGAAAATCTAAAGACTTATTAAAAACTAGGTTAAAAATCACTTTTGGTCCCTAAACTTTCATGGAGGTAACAATTTAGTTATTGAACTTTGATTTGTAAGAATTTAGTCTTTGTACTTTCAATTTTGTAAAAATTTAGTCCTTAAACTTTAGTATGTAACAATTTAGTTCTTGTACTTTAAAATTTGTAACGATTTATAGTCTCTATCATAAAAAAATTCTATTAAAATTAAATGTTGATTTTTATCATTTAACGATTTTAGACTTTGTAGCTTATAATTATATTGGGTCCCTAAATAGTTTATTGATCTACCTATGTAAGAAATTTCATTAAATCTTAACAATAATTTTCATGATAGAGACTAAATCGGTTCAACTTTTAAAGTACAGGGACTAAATTCTTACCTACAAAAATTTAGGAACTAAATTATTACAAAATTAAAAGTACATAGATTAAATTGTTACAAATCAAAGTTCACAGACTAAATTGTTACCTTCATAAAAGTTCAAGGACTAAAAGTGATTTTTAACCTAAAAACTATTAAGGGTATATGGACAAAATAGATATAACCTTAAAAATCTATAAACTAAATATGTAATTTAACCAATAATTCATAGAAGAAAATTTAATGGTAAGTATTAAAATGTTTCTAACCCAAAGTTTCCAAACTAAAACATAATGTTTTCAAACTTAGGACCAAAATAGAATATTATAAAAATTCAAGACTAAAATAAAAATTTTAACTAGAAACACTATTCACTCTTTTTAGAAATTAAAGAAAAAGACTATTTCTAAACCTAACTTCAAATTTGAAAACATATGCAATATCTAAGCCCCATGCATATGCTTATGTGGAAGGGCAACAAAATCTTGAGCCACAATTTAGAACAGAAAAGAGAAAACACAACCCATAAAAAAATGAAAAGAAGTGCATGTTCACCACCCAACCCACTTTATTAGACCAAAGAAAAATAAAAGTCATTTCATTTCTCATGTTTTTCAAGTGAATATTGACAAAATTATGTTTTGCATTATCAATTATATATGTTTCTAGATTTTTGATTTGACCCTCATTGATTGACATGCATGTGTTCTCATTTAATATCTACACTTTGCTTTCTTTTCTTTTTTTTTCCTTTTTTTTTTTTTTCATTTAATTGCATTTTTTTTTTCTTTTTTGGAAGAATATGTCAAATTTTCCTATCTTTATCCCTTCATTTCAGCTTCCTCCACTCAACCATAATTGAGGACCTTAATTTCATACTTTAAATGTTTTTCTTGTTGGAAAATTGTTTTTTCTTCTTTTACTACAGAAATCCAACTCAAGAGAATAAATACATGTCAATTATTGCTGAATTATAATCATGTTGGCTGTTGAAAAATTGTTTTGAATATCTTTTTTTGTAAGAACTTTAAAAAAAATCAATTCTTTTTTTAATTTATATCATTCATGATCATGTAATTTTGCAAAACATGAAACAAAATACACGGATAAAGTAAGATCTTGTTTGTTTTTCCTATATTCTTTATTTTGAAAACCTATTTCAAAGAATATTTCGTCCACTTTGCTTTTGTAATTTTATTTTGGTTTTTTTTTTCCGGAATTGGTCAAGTTTTCCATCTTTATCCCTTCATTTTGTAAGAAATTAAAAAAGAATGATTCCTATTTATTTATAATTAAAAAAATAATTAATGATTATATAAGAACAAGTGAAATATTCTTTTAGTGTTCTTTTGTTCTCAAAATTACAGTGTCAAATAAGTTTTCAATATTAAAAAAAAAAAATTTAAAAATAGATAATTACTTTTAGGAAAAAAAATCAATTTATACTCATAAGCTTTGAAAGTTGCATCAATTAAAACTCAAAACTAATCATTGTATCGATTTAAAATCTAAACTTTTATAAGTGAATCAATTTAGATCTTCCATTAATGTAACTATTTTTACTTTATTTCGTTTAAAATCAACTCAAAATTGACAACCTAAGCATAATTCAACTAGTTAAGATATATATCATTGACCAAAAGGTCAAAGGTTCGGATCCTCATCCCCACATGTTGTTGGACTCAAATAATAAAAATAATAATAACTCAAAATTACCTAAATAAAATTATTCTTCTATGAAAATTTAAGATTTTAATTGATACAACTCTAGAGTTAAAAGGTATAAATTGATTTTTTTCCTTCTACTTCTAAAACATGAATTCCAAAACTTCCAAGATTTTTATGATGATAATTAACTTACTAATTCATCTTTAAATCCATAATAAAATCAAATGAGTGTATGGATTTGTTGAAATTAGAAGTTCAAGAAAAATTTAGGAATGCCTAAAACAAATCAAAAATTGGAAAATGATATAATATTTAATATTTAAATTTTATTATATATATATATATATATATATATATATATATATATGAAAAGGTTAAAACTGAAGGAAGCTGATCAGTTTGACTTTGGAGCTTAAATTTTCCTAAAACTTTTTTTTTTTTTTTAAAGAATCTAGTTACCTTTTTTTTAATAAAAAAAAATATAATTACTTTTTGATCATAGAAAGATGGTTTACCTTTGCGTGTTTTTTAATGTTTTCTAATCTCTAATTAAAGCCAAAGCAAGATAAAAAGGCAATTGCTTTTTCTACTCTTATCTTTATTCTTGGAAAAAGGCAATTCTAAAAGGGACTTTAAGGTTTTAATTATATAATTAATTCATCTTTAAAATTTTATACTGTTTTTTTTTTAAACATATTGTTAAATTCTTTACCCCAGCTAATCCTAGTTGGGTTTTCTCTACGAGATAAGAATAAATTTATAACCTAATAAATATATATATATATATATATATATATATATATATATATATATATATATATATATATAAATAATAAAAGTATTCTAGAAAGAAGGGTACATCGTTTTTTTTAAATGCAAATACGTATTTATTAATTGAAATTACTTCAATAAGTTTTATAATTTTCATGATCTTTATAGAGATATCAGATTCACATATATTAACATTTTGTTCATATCTTTATCGAAATGTTCATAAAATTGAAAACTCGACATTTGAAACTTTTTGCTCACTAACACATCTAATCGTTAAGAAAAAAACATTAAAAAGAGATGGTTATACCTCGAGCAAATAGTTTGTGGACATATATATGGACAATGGATCATCTCTTTCATTATCCTTCACCAAGAAAAGATAGTGATGAAAAGGAAAGAGAGAACAAACCAAACAAATTAAAAAATATATAATAAAGTTCTATTATGGTTAACATGAGACTCTATTTAAATACTATTATATTAAATAAAGCTAAACATTGTCATATTGCTTAAAATATTCACAAGATTTTAAAAATTAAAAAATATAATCAAAACTTTATTCCAAAGTTTTGATGATGGAAATGAAAAAGCAATGTATATCTCCAAACACCCATTATCATATTGTAGCCAAAAAGTTTCAATCATTTCATTAAAGAAATAAATGTGCATAAGTCCCCCTTTCAGCCCAACCATGCATGTGTTCTCCTTCCTTTTATTAGATTTCTCTCTAATAAATGATGGCCCCACTTCATTAGGATCAATTAATCATTATTTTTTTTTTCAAAAAGCTACTTTATAGAGGTTGGGAATTCGAATCTTTAGTAGATATTCACCACATCGAATTTAATTTATATAGTGTAAAACAGAGACTATATGTGTTTGATATGTAAGTTGTTTATCTCACGTTATAAATTTTCCAATCACACGACACGAGCTATATAAACTCATCTCTCATATTGTAAATCTATACCGATCACATATGAGCTATATAAACTAAGTTTCTATAGCTCCATTTTTCTACCCAATTTAAACATTGGGTATACAAATTTAGTTGATTTTTCTAAATTCCAAACTTGTATAAATTCAAACTTTATTAAAAATGTGAGTTAGACGTTCTTTTTTAATGGTCTCTTTGTAGCAACTAGACTTTGTTAATAAAATTATCTGTAAACGAATTACTAACCATTGTTGTAGTTAAATAGTTTCATCAAATAAAGTAACAAAATTGGTAAAATGCGACCATCCATGACATGAAATGGGTCTTGTTTATTTAAAATTATAAGAACACATTCAAGCAAAATAATAGAGTAATATTTTGACCCTAAATCTCATTTTTAGTTTCAAAATACATATGGTATGAAAACATTTGTTAAGAATAGATAATAGATGGTGTTTGTTAACTATAGGAAAATGATTTTAAGGGGATTAATCTCAAAAATAAATTGTCTTTTGTTAATTTTATAATAGACCAACTGCAAGAAGAGAGAGAAAAAAAAAGAAGAAGAAGAGAGAAATACTAATAATAAGTAGTGCAAGTCAATTACAAATATGCCATAATTTAAAAAGTTTAAAATATACTTTGAGTCTTGTTTCATTTTGATTCATGTACTTTTAAATATTCAATTTTAGTCCATGTACTTTCAATAAAACTTATAATCGGTCCCTACTATTAGTTTATTGTTAATTTTTCTTTTAAAAAAATAGTATGTATTGGCTTTCCCTCTATAAATTTTAGAAATATGTGCACATTTTGTTTTTTTATTAAAATTATTATTACTATTTAACCAATTCGATAAAAATTAACTTCAAACTTATCATAAGACCAATTTTAAGCTTTATTGAAAGTATAAGAATTAAAATTGGATATTTGAAAATACAAAGATCAAAATGGAATAAAATTCAAAGTACAATGACTAAAATGGTATTTTAACCTTTAAAAAAAATAGTGCTATTTATAAATAAAGAATGTAATATTTGCCAAAGTAATCTTAGTTCAACAATAATTGACATGTATTATCGATTAAGAGGCTAGAAATTCAAATTTTCAACTTCTAAATATTGTTGAACTAAAAGAAAACGCAATATTTAATTATAGCAAGTTGCTAAAAAATATATATATATAAAATATTACATATATACAATTACAAACAAAATATATACTATAATATTTAATTTAAAAAAATGACCTGCTAACCACAAGCAATAAGTTTTGATTTTATTGAAAACCTCTTTAACAAAAATTACAAAATAATCAAAAACTGTGAGAGATAAATTATTATTATTATTATTATTATTATTATTATTATTATTATATGTTTGATTTAGTTGTATGGATGTGATGTGACCAGAAGTGCTTTGTTGTTATCCATCTATTATTTAGAAAAAAGCATTAATAATAGAGATGTGACTTAAAAGTTTAAAACGTTGGTTTGATTGATAGATATTGTCTTATTTTAAACTTTTTGAGTTCGACTCCCAAATGCCTATCTCTAATTTCAAGTAATAAAGAATCATTTTAATTTTCATTTTGGCCCTCAAAATTTTAAAATATTGTATTTTTACCTATAAACTTTTAAAATATCTATTATAGTCTCTAAATTTTCGAGTTTATTTTATTTTACTCTCTGAACTTTCAAAATATTTAGTTTAATTCTAAAACTTAAAAAAAAAAAAGTCTTAAGTTGTTATTTTCCTATTAATTTTTAAAAATACTAAGTGGATAAGATACTTTGAATATGTGTATTAACTTGGTGATGTGGATATATTAAGATAACATAAGTTAGATTTTCTTTTAGTACAACAAATGTGAAATATGGAGATTTGAAACTTTGATTTAAGAGTACATATCAATTATTGATGAGCTAGGCTCGTGTTGGCATTCACATAAGTTGGTTGAGATGAGCGTATAGGTGGACTAATATGAGAAGCCAGATTAATAGCAATAATCAAAATAGGTTTTTTTTAGTTCATATTGTAAAATAGATATTTTGAAAGTTTAAGGATAAAAATAATTAGTTTTTTAAAGTTTGAAGAGACTAAAATAGACATTTTGAAAGTACAAGGATAAAAATAATTAGTTTTTTAAAGTTTGAAGGGACTAAAATAGACATTTTGAAAGTTTAAAAACCAAATCAATCTAACCATAATTCAACAATTAAGACATCCATAACTTTTCTAGTCTAAAGATTTGAATCCTTGT
Source organism: Trichosanthes truncata (assembly GCA_033996785.1). Classification (NCBI taxonomy): domain Eukaryota; kingdom Viridiplantae; phylum Streptophyta; class Magnoliopsida; order Cucurbitales; family Cucurbitaceae; genus Trichosanthes; species Trichosanthes truncata. The sequence continues at coordinate 33,949,816 of JAWPNB010000004.1, read as the reverse complement.
CCAAATAAGATAAACTTTCTTTTCTTTTCTTTTCTTTTTTTTTTTTGCAAAGGAAGATAAACTTGAAAGTTTATGAACCAAAATAAAATTTAAATTTAAAATATCCATCCATATATTTATATTCTAAAAGAGGAAGGATAAACTATACTTCTTACTATGTAGTAAAAATATCAACAAAACATAATAACTTTTATAAACTGGCTTAAGAATTTGAGAATTACTTATTAATATTCTTTTTTTATTAAATTAATATTCAAATCATAGTATAACTGTTTTTCCAAGAAGTTCAACATATGTATCAATCTTGTTCCTGTATATGCATTCATGAATCTTTTCAAATATGTATTCTAATTTATTAATCTCAATGGTCCCTTCTATTAATAAGTAGCGTAAAACTGAACAGAAAATTAACGTTGTGTGATGTGAACTAACGTATGACACACCAACATGGTCCATAATTTTTCTAACACCTATGAACAGTAAAGATCATTAAACTTAAAAAAACAAATTAAAATTTTAAAGTATAAAGACCAAATAGACATAGACATGTATATGAATTTATGAACAAAAGAAACAACTTTTTCTTTTAATATTACAACACAACTAGAGAGTAAAGTTTCAAACCTACAATTCATAATAATTAATTAAACTACGTGTTTAGATTTATATGAAGTGTAACTTTTTTCTTCCTGAAGTTTAACAAATGTGGTGAGTGAGAATCCAACTTGCGTTCTTCATAAAGATAGGTTAAAAAAAAAATTGGTCTCTGAATTTTGATCAAAGTACAATTTAGTCCCTAAACTTTAGTTTGTAACACATACTTTCAAACTTGTAACAATTTAGTCCATAAACTTTAGTATGTAACAATTTAGTTCTTGTACTTTAAATTTTGTAACAATTTAGTCCCTATCATGAAAATATTGTTAAAATTTAATAGGATTTCTTATATAGATAGATCGATAAATTAATTAGAGGCAAAGTATATATAAACTAATAAGGACTAAATCATTACATACTAAAAATTGACACTTGATTTTGATTAAATTTTTCCCCGTACGGATTAAATTATTACAAATTTGAGAGTACAAAGACTAAATTGTTACATATTAAAGTTTAGGGATTAAATTGTTACAGATTTAAAAGTACAAAGACTAAATTATTACAAATTAAAATTCAATGACTAGATTATTACTTTGATGAAACTTTGACAAAACAGAATGCACAGTCTCTTTTTTATTCTTTACCTTAACTCAAAATATATGTACAATCACAACACTCAAATCTTGTATAAATATTCCTAAAAGATCTCAACCACAATATCACAAGATAAAGGAAAAAATATTTACAAAATCTTTCCATATATATCATAGTGTCGTAATATCCCCCTCAAGTTGGAGTGTGAAGATCTCGAATACCCAACTTGCGTAGAAGAAATTCAAATTGAGTTTTTCCCAACGCCTTAGTGAAAATATCTGCTAGTTGGAACTTTGTAGGTACATACGAAGGAGAAATAATACCAGTTGTAAGCACATCTCGCACAAATTGACAATCTGCTTCGATGTGTTTGGTTCGCTCGTGAAACACAGGATTATGAGAGATATGTAATGTGACTGACTGTCACAATAAAGCTTCATACCCTGCTGGTGAGGCGCTCCTAAATCATTCAGCAATTGTTTCAACCACTTTAAGTCACAAGTAACAGCTGCCATCGAACGATATTCTGCTTCAACTGAGGAACGAGACACAGTGTGTTGTTTCTTGGTCTTCCATGACACTGGAGAGAAGCCAAACATCATAAACCAGCCAATCAATGATCTACGAGTAAGAGGAGAACTCGCCCAATCCGAATCACACCATCCTTCAAGACTCAAAGAACTATCAGACCGAAGCCATATACCTTGACCCGGATTCTTCTTCAAATATCGAATGACTCGTAAGGCTGCATTCCAATGCTCCTCCCTCGGTTGATGCATAAATTGGGACAATATGTGAACTGAATAAGCAAGGTCTGGTCGAGTCACAAACAAGTATATCAAACGCCCAACGAATCGTCTATATTGTTCCACATCGTCTAGCACTTTACCATTTGCTAGTGCTAAATTATGATTATGCTCCATGGGAAACTGTGCATGTTTAGCCCCCAACATTCCTGCTTCATAAATAATATCTAAGGCATATTTTCTCTGACAAACAAAAAATCCTTGTTTATTACGAGCTACCTCTAGTCCGAGAAAATACTTCAACATCCTTAAATCCTTCATCTTAAAACATCGCCCCAAATATTCCTTAAGATGAAGGATTGCAAGTTTATCATTTCCAACCACAATTAGATCATCAACATATACCAAAACATTAAGTTGCATATTTCCTTTCTTCAAAATAAAGAGGGAGTAGTTTGAATATGACTGTTTGAAGCCATAATATTTCAATGCTTTAGACAAATTTTCAAACCAGCAGCGGGGTGCTTGTTTCAGTCCATAGAGGGATTTTTTCATTCTGCAAACTTTATCAGAGTTGTTATGTTGAAATCTGGGGGGAATCTTCATATACACCTCTTCCTCCAATTCTCCATGCAAGAAAGCATTGTGGACATCCATATGATGTACCTCCCAACCTTTTACAGCTGCTGCAGCAAGAAATGTCAGAATAGTCACCATTTTTGCCACAGGAGCAAATGTCTCATTATAATCTAACCCTTCCACCTGATGGTGATTGAAGATCATCAATCTCGCTTTCAATCTCTGCAAGTTCCCATGTTCATCGTACTTCTCTTTATAAACCCATTTACTACCGAGTGCCTTTTTTTCGGGCGGAAATGTTTCTAAAACCCATGTACCTTGATCTTCAAGTGCCTTTATTTCCTTGTCCATGGCTTTGCGCCATCCTTCATGCTTCATAGCCTTTTTGAAAGACTTGGGCTCAGACCCTGCCGTTATAGCTGCAATGTACTTCCTATGCTTCAAAGAAAAACGGTCACAATTAACAAAATGTGTTATAGGATAAGGAGTACTTGAGGAAGATGATGTAGAAAATGAATGGTCAAATGGACTAAATTTCTGTATGGTGTGAGTCACAAAATCACACAATCTGCTAGAAGGGTATTTTGCTCTCTTGCCTTTTCCCAGTTCATCCTTGTGTGACCTCTTAACAACTTGTGATGAAACGTTCCCTTCACTATCTGTACTTAACACCCCACCATCACTAGGCACAAGCAGGTCACTAGGCAAGGATGTCGAATCACTCGGTCTCTCCCTTTCCATGACTGCAGAAGGCTAGGGATGCGCATGCTCTTTAATGTGTTCCATGAAGTTATGACCTACATCCTCGACAATCTCATCGTCACTCCATGTGTCCATAGCATTCATCTGGGGAGGTGACGGTGGGAATGAAAGTGGAGTTTTAGAAAATGGAAACTCAGTCTCAACAAACTTTACGTCACGCGAAACAAAATATTGGTGTGTTTCTAAGTCAAACAACTTCCAACCTTTTTTCCCAAACGGATATCCTAAAAAAACACACTTGCGACTATGACTTGCAAATTTATCGCCTTTGCAACGTTGATTGTGGGCATAACATAAACAACCAAACACCCGAAGGGAGTCATAAGACGGAATTGTACCAAACAATAATTCATAAGGAGATTTATTTTGAAGTAAAGCATAGGGTGTTCGGTTGATCAAATGGCATGCTGTCAACACGCATTCAGTACCCCAAAATCTAATTGGCAAGTGCGCTTGAAATCTCAAAGCCCGTGCAACATTTAAAATGTGTTGGTGTTTCTGCTCAACTCTCACATTTTGTTGTGGAGTACCAACACATGAAGTCTCAAACAATATACCATTCTTAGAGAAATAATCATGCAAGGAACGAAATTCAGTGCCATTATCGCTACGTGCTATTTTAACCTCTTGACCAAATTGGCGTCTGACCATAGCAATAAAATTAAGAAACATGGACTCAACCTCAGTTTTATTACTTAACAGATAAAATACAACTAGTTTTAGTAGTACTAAGTGAAAAACTATTTCTAGATTGCTTTGCACGCTGACAGACATCACATACGTTACTATGAAGTTTCTTACTATTATGACTCACAGTTGGAGCCATTCTCAGCATTCTTTCCGAAGGATGCCCCAAACGTTGATGCCACAAGTCAAATGAAGAATATCCATCCACAGCCAGTATCTTTACTTGAGGAACACCACGGAAAAAATAAAGTCCATCATGACGTTCACCCACTCCAATCACCTTCCTCGTCGGTTGGTCCTATATAACACATAATTTGTTAGTAAATTGCACCACACAATGTGATTCATCACTTAATTGGGTCACATAAATCAAATTGCATGTCAATTGAGGCACATAAAGAACATTATCAATTTTCAAACCCCTTAGTAATGTCGCAGTTCCGATTAGTTCCGCATTTGTGTATTTTCCGACCAGCAATCCACCTGGGCACCGATCAACTTTTCTTACATTAGTTAATACTGACAAATCACACGTAACGTGATTTGATGCATTGCTATCAACCATCCAACATAAATCAGTATGCTTACCATAGAGTTTGTTGTGAATCTTAGATGAATTCAGAAGATCTAGAATCTGTTGGAGCTGAGTTGATGTCACCCCAGCCAATCCAGACCCATCCCTTACATTGTTGAACTGTTGCGAGTCAGAAGGTGTGGTTGAATGTCCCTACTTTATTCGCTCAAACAACAAGTATGGTCATTTTCCCTCTCCCAGAAAACTCTCCACGTCCGCCACTTCTTTTGCCCATGGGACCTCCACGACCCAAACCTCGCCCACCACGAGGTCGATCACCCTACCACTCAGGGAAGCTATGTATTTGAAAATAGGAAATTTCTTCATGCTCTTGCCTGTTACAGTGAGTACAAATTTTGTCACTACGATCAATGGAACGTGATATACCTCTTGAGTCATGCTGCACTTTGAACGCCATAACATGTTCTCTATCATCCTTGATTGCCGATAAGTCCCCCCACGTAATCTTTCAGTTTGAATAACAGTCTGATACGCCCTATTTACCGAAGGTAGAGGATCTTGAGCAAGAAGTTGTGTTCTGATGGAAGCATAATGAGCATCAAGCTCAATAAAAAATTAATGAAGACAATCATCTTCTCTCAACTTTTCTACTTGAGTCAGAATATCACACTTGCACCCACCACATTTGCAAGTTAGAATTTTCACCTACGTTATTAGTTCATCCCAAATCTTAGACAATCTGCCGAAATAAGCTGCAACAGACTTCGATTTTCCTTGCTTGCATTCCACAAGGGAAGACTTTAGTTGACATATTCTCGTTCCACTCACCACACAAAATCGATTTTTAAGATTATTCCATAGCACCTAGGCATCATCATAGTCACCTAAGGTTGAACGAATAGAAGGAGCAAGAGTGTTGGTCAACCACGACACCAACATTGAATGAATCGCAATCCAATCTTCGATCTTTTCGTCATCCGTTGGCTTATCAATGGCCCCATCGATAAAGCCAAACTTGCGTTTCGCTCTCAACGTTGTTCGAACGGTCCTCGCCCATTCATCATAATTCTCACCGTGGAGCTGTATCTAAGTGATCACGTTTCCAGGTCCATCACTGGAGCCAAGATGGTATATCATGTCCACTTTCCCTCAACCACTGTTACTGCTCTCAGCCATTTGAAAAGAAAAAAACTCAAAGTTGCTAGGTTTTCTTTCCACTCTCTGATACCATGACAAAACAGAATGCACAGTTTCTTCTTTATTCTTTACCTTAACTCAAAATATATGTACAGTCACAACACTTAAATCTCGTATAAATATTCCTAAAATATCTGGAAAAATATCCCTAAAAGATCTCAACCATAATATCACAAGATAAAGGAAAAAATATTTACAAAATATTTCCATATATATCACAGTGTCGTAATAAACTTCATAGACCAAAAGTGATTTTTTAACCAAAAAGATAAAAATATCTCAACCACTCAACTATAATTAGATTGACCCAAATATGTCACTTACCCTTCAAATTGACTTAATTACAAGCTTTGTCCCTGAATTTTTATATTTGTGTCAAATAAGATCTTTAAACTTTAAAAAGTATATAATAGATCTCTTAACTTTAAAAATGTCAAAAAGGTCTTTAACTTTCAATTTTGCATCTAATAAGTCTCTGACATATTCAATATTGTTTAAAATTAACGAATCTATTAGACATAAATTTGAATTTTGTGTCAAATAGAACATTAAATTTTTAATTTAGTATCCAATAAATTTGTAAATTTTAAAAAATGTCAAATAGGTCAATGACTTATAAGTTGAAGGGACTTGTTAAACAGGCCAATGACTTATAAGTTTAGGGACTTGTTAAATAGGACAATTATGAGACACAAAATTGAAAGTTAGAGGACTTGTTAGACACAAAATCAAATGTTTAGAGATTTATTAGACACGTTTTAAAATTCAAGTCCTATTAAATCAAAATTGAAAGTTGAAGAATCCATTAGACATTTTTTAAAATTCAAAGACCTATTTAATACAAACTTAAAAGTTCGTAGACTAAATTTGTAATTGGAGGGATCAAATATAGGCCAAAGACCTAAGGCAATCAAGATTTGCAAAAGGCAGCCACACAATGAGTCAGATAGAGAGAGAGAGAGAGAGGAATAATTGTAAGAGAGAGAAAGTGGGATGAGAATAATGGTTGGAAAAGATAGAAGAAAAGGTGGAGTTAGTTTTGTCAAGATGCAGAAAAAAGGTGTACAGTTTAAGGGGGAAAAAAAAGAAAAGGCAAAATGGCATTTTCCTCTTTCCAACCAAAACAAATTCACACTCCATTCCCACCCAACTCTACTTTACACCCTTTCTTTTCTCTCTCTTTGTATAAACATATTCTTCTACTTTTCCAACACCACATTCATCCAATCTCCCTAATTAATGGATCTAAGTTCTATCTTTATATGTATATATTTTTTCTTGTTAAGTTCCTTTTATGACCCTCCAAAAAAAACAACCCCACCCATATATGTCCAATTTGGTCTTTTTTGCTTAATGGTTTACATGTAAACATCAGATAGGGACTATTCAAGGGACCTACCAAATTTTATTGTAGAAATTTTTGGTTGAGACTCAAATTTGACTTTTTCGTTCTTTTAGTTTAATAGTATGAGAGTGAGAATTTGAATATTTGACTTTTTAGACAAATATATAGTATCTTAATCAGCTGAACTATGCTTAAGTTGACAGGTTCACTTCATCGTTTAAATTATTGGGAAATTGTTGTAAAATGTACTATTGAATTATAGAAATTGTTACAATTATAATAAGCTTTATAATTCACGGATGGTTTGCACATTTTTCAAGTTGCAACTAATTGTACAAAGATTGAAACTAATAGCTACAGCTGATATTTTTTTTAGGGAGAGAATGGAGTAATTGCTCAAGCTAAAAGTTCGAGGGTATGATCGTAACAATCCTAATAATTCGGGAATGGCCACCCTGAACATAGATCAATTGGTTAAGGCATTAAATTCTCACATTCATATTGTTGAAATAAAAATAATAATAATATATCTTTATAGAAAAATATTTGGTTGCATATCGGTGTGTAGGTATTTTCCTACACACCACCTCTAAATGTCTGACAACTAAGAGAAAAAAAAAAGTAGAAAATGAAAAATTAATTTTTTTTTACTTTATCTCTTAATTGTCAAAAATTTAATAGTAGTGTGTAAAAAGATATCACACACCAATATGCAGCAAAGTATTATTCTTTATATTATCAAACAATTTGTTTTTTTTTTGGGGGTGGTGAGTTCAACCACACCTTAAATTTCAATTTCATCCATTTGATACCTAATGAATAATAGTGGTGAGAATTAATGGCCCTCCATTTTTTTTTAAAGCACTCATAAACCTGACTAATAGATCGTACTCAGCCAGCAAAACATCCAAAATTAAGTCACAAAAATGCTTGGACTAATTAAAAAAAAAAAAAAAAGGACTAAACTGAACACCAAAATGTTCAAACCTCAAATTAGTACTCATAAAAACAGTTGCATTTGTTAGAATATTGATGTAATTAAATTTACAGTAACCTATCAACTTAAGCTTTTAGGTTGATTGGTGATCTAAATATGGTATCAGAGCAGGAAATCCTATGTAGCTACAAATATTTTTAAAATGAAAATTTCAACCTAATTGAAGTCAGAGGTTATGAAATTTAAAAGTAATAATTTTTATGAGGTTATCGATCATTTGCATACCAACATTTTAATAGACCAGCTCCTCTAATAACAAGTAGTTTCAAGTTGAATAAGTTACTATATGAGTTAAATCATATGGAATGAGTAGTTCTACTTTTATAGGTGAGTGATATGTTTATATTTCATCAAATTAAAAGATAGATTATTTTCAACTCAATTAATGAAGATTTTTTAGTTCAACAAAATTAACATGAGTGAAGGATTGAACATTCAACTTTAGAGAAGTGTATTTTGGCATTACATCATCATTTCGAGAGTTGATTTTAATGTTTTGTGTGACAGTAAGAACTTGATTGGCAAAAGGAAAAAAAAGAATGAAATTGAAATTCCTATAAAATTAAGGACCAAATTGAAAAAAAGATCCAAGCATTAGGACCAAAGTATAAATTTAGTAAAAAGAAAAAAATAATAATAATTTTTTTCCCTTTTCAAAACTTAGAATAGAATGTTAGGGTTATGCATTAATTAGTGGCTTAGGTTGCATTTGATAGTTTAGGTTGTTCAACTTTTGAATTAAAAAGCAATGAATATTGGTTGGAAAAGTTTGAACAAAAGCTCCCAAAAATGTGTTGGATGTGCGTGTGGGTGTGAAAAAGGTCAATTTTCAAAAGCTAATTTTTGGTTAAAAAAGTTTGGTTTCGTTTGGCCAATTAATGTTTTATTTCTAGAAAGCCCCTCTAAAGTCATCATTTTTCCTCCTCTCCTGTGGACTTCTCTACTTTTCTATCTTTTTGCTGATTGGACCCCCATCCACTTTCTTTTCAAAAATTTTACCTTTTTTTTTCCTTAATTGAGAAAATATAAAATTAGTCAGAAGTAAAAATATCAATTTTGACCTTGAAGTAGATAAGGTGTATCAATTTTCACCTTAGACTTTTAATTTCATCAAATTGTACTTTTTTTAACTTAGTTCGTTAAATTACACTTTAAACTTTGATAAGTATTGCAAACTTAACTTTCAACTTAAATAAGTATAGTAATTTTTACCCTTTAATAAACTTAAATAAGTATAGTAATTTTTACCCTTTAATTATACTTTAAACTTTGATAAGTATTGCAAGCATATTTCTAGTGCAAAATTAGTTAAGTTGAAAAAATTGACACTATGTTAAATTTTTGTTGAGATTTGTGAGTTTTGAATGAGTTATTCAATTATTAATCTTGTGTATTAATCAAGCCTAATGTCCTTGCAAAGCTTGATTTTGTTGAAATTAGTGAGTCTAAAGAGATTTTTACTTTACATTTTGTTCAAATTTGCGATGAATTTAGCAGACATTGAATTTGTATAAAAATTCCAACAAATATAATTTAAGTTTAGAGTTCAATTTGATAAAGTTGAAAGTTTAGGGTAAAATTGAATACAACTTAATAAGTTGAGAGATAAAAGTAGATTTTTTTTTCCAATCAAAAATATGTTTCGAGGAATGTATTTTTGTTTTTGATATTTGTTGTATTTTATTTTTTCTTATCGATGACTCATTTTTTAGAATAATCAAATATGTTATCATATGTATTGCGTTTTAAAGTAGAATGTTGCGTTATGTATAATTTCATTTCCATGGTTTTATAAATAGAGAGAAAAATTCAATTGTTAGATGTTTTTCCTTTTTTGGCTCAACAATTGCGAGGTGGAGGATCGAGAAAGTCATCGATATTTAAGATGGTAATTGATGTTTTATCCACTGAACTATACTGGGATTGATAATTGTTATACGTTGAATTGTTTTCTCTCATGTGGATCCAACTTAAGGCGTATTTGAGGCTTTGGAAAGTTTAAAAAATGAAGGAAAGAATTAGAACTAATTGGAGAAGGGGTGAAAAAAAAATTGTACATTTTGATCAACAACTCATTTTGGGAGTTGATTAGAGTTGGATAGAGTTGAAAGTTTGAGAGGTGTTGTATGTGACACAAGCAATCTAATAGTGTGTTTAGAATAACTTTTTTTAAAACAAAATCAATTTTTCTATAAGCACTTTTAAAAAAAACTAATAATTTAAAGTGTGTTTAGTGTAGCTTCTTGAATTATTTTAAACGATCAAAAGCTTTTTTTTAATCTTAATAAATAAAAAATGCTTTAAAAAATTAGATTAATTTAAAAAATATTTTTGAAGAAATACTCGAGAGCTAGATTATCCATATTTGACTGTAAAGTGATTAACAGAAAATATTCAAAATATGTAGAAAGAGAAATATATATATATTTATAATTAATAGAATTACTTTTGAATATAATGCAACCAAAGAAATTTTTAACAATTTTAATATATAAAAAAATTTTATTGAATTTTTTTTTAAAAAAAAGTGTTTAAAATTATTTAAAAAGTATTGCAAATAAACCCTTAGTTTGGATCAATTGCCTACAATTAAACTACCGTGGGCGCCAGTTTTAAATGAGATATTTAGATATTTTTTATGTGTGAGTCAATTGTGACTAGCTAAACCTATTTTTCACTTTAAAAATAGTAATGTGATATTGTAATTTAAATTAGTTCCTTTTATTAGAAAATATTTTTTTGGCAAATACTTTAAAGATTCTCTTATACATCCCACAATTGAAAATATAATAATTTTAACTTTTATTAATCATCCTATGACAATTCTTTAAAATAATTTGGAAAACAACTTCCTAATACATGTCATATTATATTACCACTAAATTAAAATAATTATTTATATTTTACATTTTACATTTAAAAAAAGCTAAATTATAAAAAATACTTAAAAAATGTCCATATTCTTTCAAAAGTTACAACATTACTTTTGACCCTTTCATAAATGTTTCAAAAATGCCCATGAAGTAAAAAAATCATTAAAATATTAGACAAAAAATCGACGTGTCTGAATGTCGTTCTTTCAGACATAATCTAGGTAAGTGTCTTAATCACTACCACATTATTTCATATCATCGTTACGTCGATTTTCCATCAAACAATCTAATGGATTTTTATTTCATGTGTAGTTTTGAAACATTTATGAAAAGTCAAGGATAATAATATTGAAACTTTTGAAAGAATCGGAGTATTTTTAAAATAAAGGATAAAGTTCACTTTACAATTTAGCCTAAAAAAAATCTTTCAAAATCTTACCCACCACACTTCCGAAGCTTACAAACCTTTTCATAAAGCCTGGCAAAAGCTCTACGTACTACCCAACAAAATTATTTTATTATAATTAGTTTTAAATGTCAGATAATTTGAAAATGTTTATTATAAGATGAAATTATTCATGTCATATCTTGAAGATACAATTTTACAAAATTTTCTTCAATTTATTTTTATAAATAATATAGCATCATTGTATGATATCTACTTCAGCCTAATTTAGTTAATAAAAACATATTGATAATCTTTTGTATAAGTTGAACGTTCAGATCTTCACTCCTACATTTATAATATTATAAAATAATATCAGTATATAATTACAAATAACAATTAATCTAATTGTTCTTATTATTTTTGGTATTTCGTCTTTCAAACCTAACATGATCTAAATAACTTTCAACCAAAAAAAACAATACATGCTAACTTATTATTAATCTGAAAAAGAAGAAAAAAGTCTCATTATATGATTATTTTCAATAATTTATTGACCATTTTATCCCCGCATAAGTCTTAGCAAACATGGGTAATTTAGTAATATTTCTTTTGGTTTGAATTTTTTTTTATCCTTGAACTTACCTTCTTATTATATATTTCCGTCTTTGAATACTTCCAAACATTTTGTTTTAATACCTATACTTTAAACTATAAAATAATTTTGGTAATTAGTCGCTAATTTTTTTGTAAATTATTTCATTGAAATCTAACAAAGATATATATTTGGTTCATTTATTTAATGTCTATATGTCTCGCGCACAAGTGTTTAAACCTACATCTAATACAGTGGACGTCAGTGATTCAAATTTTTTTATTAAAAATTCACAACAAAGAATTATGAAATGGCTTTTTTATATAAAGTTCAGAAACTTAAGTTAGAGAAGTTGAAATAAAATATTTAAAAGTTTAGGGATCAAATTAAACAAATTAAGTTTAAAATTTTAAGGACTAAAATAGAATCATTTAAAATATTTCTTCTTCATCAAGAACATGACAGATCACAGTTCCATGACTTTGAATTTCCATTAAAAAAATAGTTCGCTAAATTTGACCATAAAATGAGTGAAAAAGCGTGAGACTAATAATTGAATCCAATTGATCTTCATTTTGATTATTCGTCATCTTGTTAAGTAAAAGAGCCTAAATCGTATAAAATTATTTAATTCCATTTTATTTTCTTCAAGATCTTTTTCATTGACCAAGATTGATCCCAACCACACAAATGCAAAGATATAATAATAATAAGCATGTGGATGAATAAAAAAAAGTAGTACTAGATAAACTAATTTAAAAGTTAATAGAGAATTAAACAAAATGGGAATAGGAAAAAAAAAGTTTAATCCCATAAAGTCAATAAGAGACAAAAGGGGATTGAACAATTTTAGTTAAGAATGCTTTTAACCTACTCCTTGTTATTGTTTCCCTTTTGTATTCTTTTGAAAATCAAAACAAATCCTTTTTTTCCCTCTTTTTCTCTCTCTAATGAATGCCAAGCTCTTAGTTTACCTAAAAAGAAAAAGATTGTCTTGTAAGCAAAAACTCCCCTCTTTTTCATCTCTTTTTAAAGTGTGTGGACCTCCAAAAAGGTTCTTACTCACTCCTATTCTTTTATCCAATAAGTAAAAAAGTATATATATATATATATATATATATATATATATATATTTTACTTTTTTTATTACTTGTTTTTGTACTTTACTATATGATCTTTTCTTTGGGTTTAGATCCCCTCGATCAAATTAGGTTTCATTGTCGTTCTGGTCCTTAATCTTGAATTTTTAGGTTTGTTTTGTTTTGGTAACCTTTAGAATATATGTTTTAGTCCCATAGCTTTTAAAAGATAATTATTTTGTTTCTTGTTATTATTCTGTCACATGATACTTAGACAATCTTTTCAATTTTGATATATGTGCATATCACTATGTTAACACACATATTTGAAGTCACAACATCTATCTATTAAAAAATTAATGTAAAAACCCACATAAGCATAGTTCAACTGGCATAAAACATGCACCATCAACTAAGAAGTCAGATATTTGAATCTTCCACCCCACATATTGTCAAAAAAAATAGTAAAAATAATGGAGAGAGCTAAAATAGTTATTTTTTAATGGGATTAAAATAGACATTTTGACAATTAAGGAACAAAAATAGAATAAACTTAAAAACTAAAAAGTTTAGCAACAAAAAAAAAATTCTAAAAGTTGAAAGGCCATAATAAAATTTAAACCATTAAATTAATTATTTTTCATTTGTCCTACATCCTTGTTTATCAAAATGGGGGATAAATTAAAAACATATAATAAGATAAAGTTTTTCTTTTCTCTTTAGAATAGGAATTTGAGCATTAAATTAAGATAGGAAACATGCATATGACAAACTAAAACATACCCTTTATTTTCCCTCTCTATTTTTTTTGTAATTTTTAAATTTTTTTGGGTCATCTTTATGCAGATTTGCAGGCTTTTAATGGAACCATGCTTACCTGTTCCCTCTCCCACCACTATGATTCAATTAATAATTCCCACAACTTTATTCCCATTTAATAATTCAACTAACTTAATAATTTCTCTCACCTTTTTTTTCCTCAACACTTACTTAATTGCATTAAATAATGTCACCACTTTTCCCAATTAAGACCCTATCATTTCATAAATGTCCTTCACTATCTTCCAAATAAATAGAATTGCAACCAAGCATATCATCAATTAACTATTTTTTTCATAAGATAGAAACACAGTGCTTAGTTCAATTATTGTTTTCATATGTATAATAATAATATAAAAAAATAAAGTGATATAGTCTATAAAAAAGATCTAATACGTTCCTTCGAAAAGAAGACATGTTGGATGTACCATGTTTTGTTTACCTATGTAACAGACATATCATGTCATCATTTAGTTTACAGTGAATCGCAATGTGTACATAGAAATTAATTTTGTAATTTAACAATTTTTTAATTACAAGTTATCTTGTCATATTGAGCATAGCTCAACTGGTTAAAGCATATATCATCAACCAAGAAGTCAGATATTTGAATTTTCTCACCCTCATGTATGTTGATGAGCTCAAAAAAGAAAAAATATCTCGAAAACATCTTTCGACCGTAAAATTGATTAATCTTGTGTCATAGTTCGTCAAGAACATAGCAAACTCTTTTATGGAGAGGACGTGAACTTAGATGAGTAAAAATGTTTTGTTGTCTTAAGGATTGATCTATTATCAAAAGGCCCAGGTAGCAATATGTAGCTATAGCCCATTTCAAATTAGGCCTAACAGTCAAAGCCCAATTAACAGCCCATATTGGACTTGGATATTATTGTTGGTCTCATAGCCTCGGCCCAGCCCAAACATATATAAGAGTCGTAAATTGATCACTAGCCTAGTGGGCTTGGGCCTCGAAGGTAGAAGAATGTCTTGATAAAATATTTAATCACATAATGGCATTTGCACACTGTGGCAAACATCATTAAAGAATCAATAAGTATTTTTCATTAGGTTAAGGTTAAATTACAAGTTTAATCCCTAAACTTTCAGATTTATGTCTATTTGGTCCCTGAACTTTAAAAAAAATCTAATAAATCCCTGAATTTTCAAATTTGTGTCTATTTAATCTCTGAACTTTAAAAAAAATGTCCAATAGGTACTTTAACTTTCAATTTTATGTTTAATGGGTCCCTGAATTTTCAATTTTATGTCTAATAAGGTCTTTGATCTATCCAATGTTTTTTTAAAATTCACGAACCTACCAAACAAAATCGAAAGATTAGGGTTCTATTAGACACAAAATTGAAAGTTCAAGGTTCTATTAGATACTTTTTAAAGTTTAGAGACCAAATAGACACAACTTAAAAGTTCATGGACTAAAATTATAATTTAACCTTTAAGTTAAAAAGATACTTTTCACTAATTAAAAAAGAATTGTTAAAACACACCACCTAAGTGCTTTAAAAAGTTGGTTAAATTTGATATGATACAACTATAAACTATACAAGTTAACAATAGCATAATGTTATTCAGACATGGGTGAAAAACATATCATAAACTTAATTTAACATGCCACAATGATCTCACGAGCTTACGAGTTTGGTCGTGACATATCTCACTTCTTTCAAGATGTGAAGCAATATCAAACTAAAATATCCAACAAGCTTCAGTCCGATCATTAATTCTACCTATATGTATTTTAACTTCTCCCCAACAACATATTGATACTCTTCAAGTTCATTCATTTTTATTTATTTCTTTTGAAACAAAAACCTGAGGCCTCGTTTGATAACCATTTGATTTTTGATTTTTGATTTTTGGTTTTTAAAAATTAAGCCTATAAATACTACTCCCACCTATGATTTTACTTGTTTTGTCATATACTTTTTGCCTATGTTTTCAAAAATCAAGCCATGTTTTGAAAACTAAAAAAAGTAATTTTCAAAAAGTAGTTTTTGTTTTTAGAATTTGACTAAGAATTCAAATACTTCCTTAAGGAATATGAAAATCATTGTAGAGAAATTGGGAGAAAACAAGCTTCATTTTCAAAAACCAAAAACCAAAAACTAAGGCTCCGTTTGATAACCATTTGATTTTTGATTTTTGGTTTTTGAAAATTAAGCCTATAAATACTACTTCCATCTATGGTTTTTCATGTTTTCTTATCTACTTTTTAGATGTGTTTTCAAAAACCAAGCTAAGTTTTGAAAACTAAAAAAAATAGTTTTCAAAAACTTATTTTTGTTTTTTGAATTTGGCTAAGAATTCAAGTGTTTTCTTAAGAAAGATGGAAACCATTATAGAGAAGATGAAAGCTATTGTAGAGAAATGGTGAGAAAACAAGCACAATTTTCAAAAACTAAAAACCAAAAATCAAATGGTTATCAAACGGGGCCTAAATGGTTATCAAATGGGACCTGAGTTTTTTGTTTTTATAAAAATCATACTTTTCGAGTGAGAAAATCAACCTTATAGAAAAAAAAATGTAAGAAAACACAAGGTCCTTGAACTTTTATGGAAACAATAATTTAGTTTGTAACGATTGAATTCCTTTTACTTTCAATTTTGTAACAATTTAGATCTTGAACTTTAATATGTGACAAGTTAGTTCTTATACTTAAAATTTGTAACGATTTAGTCTCTGTTGTGAAAAATATTTAAGTTTTAATGAAATTTCTTATATATAGATCTATAAATAGGTTTGAGATCAAATGTGTTTATAAACTACAAAGATTAAGATGACAAATATTAAATTGTTACAATTTTAAAAATATAGAGACCTAAATTGTTAGGTACAATTGACTAAATTGTTACAAATCCAAACTAAAGTTCAGGAACAAAAAAGTGTTTTTTTAACCAAGAAAGAAACAATTAGGAGAATTAATATGGTTAAAAAGAAAAAGTTAGATGGTAAGATATTGATTGCATTGACAGTAAAATCTTCCAAAACAAAACCATCTGAATACACTGCTTCACAATTAAATGTCAATTTTGTATATGAAATGTGAAGAAATCAGATTTGAAAAGCAAAAAAGAAAGTACAGAATCTTCAACACCAGCATTTCAGTTTCTTAGAATGGAAAGATTTTTCTTTTTTCTTTTTTTTTTCTTTTTTTTTTTGTTTAACGTATAAAACGACAAACAAGCAATACGACTCGGCTTAAAAATATTTAGCATACTAAACTTTCAATGGTCGAGAAGAGTATAATTCTTTCATTCAAAGATTTTTCCTTTTGCCCTTCAAGATGTCTACTGTAAAAAGAAACTCACGACCGCAGTGAAGTAGGTGGCCAACTGGAAAGTAAGTGAGGAAAAAGATTGTGTAAGAGGCTTTTCCTTAGGTAAGAAAGAAACCGAACTTTCATTGAGAAAAATGAAAGAAAATACAATGTCATACAAAAAACAAGCCCAACAAAAGGGAATCCCAAAAAACAATCTACAGAAAGGGACTCAAATCCAACAAAATCAACCCAAGATCATAATTATAAAAAGGCCTGGTGACCGACGTCCACAAGGATTAAACCTCATCCCCTCCCATACCTCGTCACACAACCTCTCCACTCCTAAAAATCCTATTGTTTCTCTCACGTCAAACGCCACACAAAATAGCACAAAGAACTATCATTAAAGAAAAAAGAAAAAAGTTCTAATATAAATATTGGGAGAAAGCAATGTTACTCTTTAACCACTGAGCTATGCTCATAAAAAATAAGCTCGTTTGCTAACAATCTTTTTGTTTTTTTCCCCCCTCTTAAGAAACTCTTTGAAAGCTTAGACAAATTTTGAAAACAAAAATATATTTTTGATAACTGCTCTCCTTAAGAGTCTCAGCTAGGATTTTAAGACATTTTTAAAAACATAGATTAGAAAACAAAGAAATCGTTAGTAGCTTACACTCTGCTTGATAACCATTTGGTTTTTAGTTTTCGATTTTTGAAAATTAAGCTTATAAATACTACTTCCACGTAAGAGTTTCTTTGTTTTGTTATCTACCTCCAATAAATGTTTCCAAAATTCAAGTCAAGTTTTAAAAACTTGTTAGTTTTGAAAATTTGACTAGGAATTCAATTGTTTCTTTAAGAGAGGTAAAAACCATAGTAAAGATACGGTAAGGAAACAAGCACAATTTTCAAAAATAGAAAACTAAAAACGAAATCGTTATCAAACGGGACCCTAATTAATAAAAATTCAAAACTAAAAATAAAACCATTATCTAGAAGGGGGAGCGCAATAGAAAGAGAAGATAAATAGAAAGAGAAGAGAAGTTTAAGAATATTTTGGTCCTAAATAGCTTTAGAGAGATCAAAACTCAGAGACATGAGAGGTTACTGGTTGACAAGCTTTCAAACTTGGTCACTTTAGTCCAACCTTTCAATATATGATGAAGCTTTCACCTCCATGTTTACTCAAATGAAAAATGGTGACTGACTACCTTATAACCTTATGAAATTTGGTAGTTAATAACCTATCTAAATGAAGTGGCTGAACCCGTAAGTTCTTGTCAAATTTGAGGAGCGGTTAAGAACCGCTCCTCACAATCGTTGGGGTTACTTTAGTAAAGTTCTTAAGTTATCACTCCTAAGCATATAGGAATGAACAAATGTTCTAAACCAATAAATTCTTTTTCAAAAGAATGTTAGATAAATGGCACGAATGTAATAGAACATAAAACGCTATAACTTTTCACCTGTGCTAGAATGCCTTTTCCAGTTTGACCTTCGATGACAAGCCCTGCCGTGAGACCAATCATTGCCCATGCTCCATTTATCGCTTCTATTTGACGTCGTCTCTGCATTCACATTTCACAATATTATTTGCATAGTCACTCTCTTCTCCAAAAAGAACTTGGGGAAACTATCCATATGCTTTACAAACAAGTTTTGCACCACTGATGGTCACTTTCTTTACCTTGAACTTCTCTTTTGCTTTGATCTTTTCCATTTCTTTTGCAGCCATACGTTTGGCTTCCAAAGGATCAACCATAATCACCTGCTTAATTAAGCCATCTTTCCCAGGAGAGACCTAAACAATTGACATGATATATGTTTGTTGCAGAACAAAAGCCCATAAACAACTAAGAAAATGACTTTTTTCATTGAGAGAACAAGAATAAAACCATTCAAGTTAATTATAATGAAGGGGTTACTATACTATCCAGCTTTATTAAATTACATGAATGAAATGAGGAATACATAGCAGTTTGATGAAAAAAGATCCAAAAGTAAGAAAAAGCATTGAAGTACAGATTCTCCAATGCAGATAAAAATTCCTAAGATCAAATAACTAGCATAGGATAAACAAGAAACGGAAGAATAGTATATCAACTGTCAATGCACTTAAAATCTAAGGAATCAGACAGATAGCCACATCGAATTTCATTTCAATCATAAGAGATGCTGAAAGATTGACTCTATTCAAATCCGAGTGGGGGCGGGGGAGAATTCTCTGAATATATCTAGGAAGTAGGCAGTTTGTTACCATGAAGCATCCACTAGTTAATTTCTAATGACATACCTACAAAATCTTTGACCATATTCAAACCAAATATATTGCCATTAAACATGTAGAAGCCTTGAGTTGAAGCGTACATTAGGGTTAGCCAAGATTCGAAACGCTTGACCCCTCGTTCTGTGTGTACTTTTGCCTGCTTCTTGATCCCTACTCCAACCCCACCTGGAAGGAAAAGGAACTATCAAGAATGATGCAGCAATTAGCAGGGACGAAATACTGTTTTGTGATTAAAAAGAATACACAAGGTCAAGGATCAAGATGGAAAATAAATTAAACAAATTTATTGAATATTGTTTCAGTTCCTTTCTAGGTCTTGGATTCTAACTATTTGTCAAATAATACTTCAAAAACTAGAGTTCTAACATTTGCGATGACCGAAATTATGACTACAATATCATGCACCATGTAATGTGTCGAAACTTGTATCCAACTATTTAAGTTCTTTTGCTAGTCATCAACTAACAGGGAAGAACGAAAAACCTATAAATTCAGCTTTTAGGCTATAATTTGGAACATCTAGTCAAAAATTGATAGGAATATTTTTGGAGATGCGGCTCAAAAGTAAATGAGACAGCATTTTAGAACTCATTTCAATGCCTATATAGGTCTTAGCTACTACAAAATTTTAAGGGAAGTCCCTCATTTTTGGGTTTTGCCAATTTGGGTTGTCCTTGAAAAGTCTGGGTTATCCTCATCTTTTTCTCCAAGGCTACTGTAGGACACGTGTGAGTTCAGCTCAAAATTCTGGAGAGCCTTCTTCAGTATGTTTTATATCTATAACCACCAGCTAGGGGGGAACAAAAGGGATCCGTTTACAGAAGGAATATACAAAGGGCAAAGAGAGGAGTAAAAAGTAAATGAATAATGAAGGGTTACAGTAAGACAGAGCTGTGAAGAACCACAGTAGGAGACGACCAAGCTAGCTTAATGGTTTTTAACACTCATTAGTTCTTTTATATAGGTTTCTTGGTGACTAAAATAGAATTCTTATTCGATCCTATTTGTAACTCAAATTTAATGAGATCATGTTCTTTCTGATAAAACTACAACAACAACCTAAGTTTTAGTATCACTTGGAGATCCACATTGAAGGGAAAATGTCGTAACAAGCAGGCATGTTTCAAACATGAGTATCCATACTGCCGCAGTACCAGAAATTTTCCCTAGGATGAGAACTTAATAACTCAAAACCCTTGTTTTTGCCCGGAGCAAGTTTTCGAGGCAAGGAGTGAAGCTCCATCACCCGGCTATTAAAAAGAAAACTTCACAACCAGTCACATATAGAAAGCAAATACTATATATTATAGAAGCTTAGGCATTAGGCCAGGTCGCCAACTCATGAAAGTAAGCATCAAACTTCTCAAAGCATGACGAACTAAATCAGAACAGGGAAAATGTAAACGACTTAACTAATAATCAGAGCATGGAACACAAAATTTCCAAGACATCTCAGAGCAGTTCAAACTCTGATCAACCCAAAGGAGGAGAAGAGAAGCCTTTATTTATCACTCTGCAGCTTGTAACGTTTTACAGAAACTAAGTTTAGACAAAGAGCCCCAATTTAACAAAGAAATTCATCGTTAATGAACAATAAAAACAAGGAGAGGAACCGATGATCGGCGCAACAAAACAGTCAATTTCATATCTCACTCTCTTAGAACATCCAATTATACTAATAAAATCGCATACGATGAAAAAGGGGGGAATCGAAGTAAAACCCACGAATTAGATCGATTGGAGAAATGGGTATTTGAGGAAGAAGCTGAAATTACCTGGAGAAAGTTGCAGAAGGATGGCTATGGCGGAAAGAGTGGTATTGGGAAGACGGAAGATTTCCTCCTTTGATGGGGAGAATCAGAGCAGTGGAAGCCATCTCCAAAATCCACAGCTTCTTCACATGAACCCTTATCCATTTGTTGAGTTAACCATTTTATATGGAAATAGATGGTTTTAATTTATAGATTTCAGTTGCCCACATCCACACTTATCTTCCAGAGAACGACACTTTTGTAATGGCTCTCATCGCTGAAACAGAGCTTGTTTTGACCCATTCGTATATATCTGATTCTGATTTGACCTAACGCTCAAGTGTGGAAAGGAATCACTAAAATTGAAGGAAAAGTTTAAATTCGGTTTTGCCCTAAATTAATTGGTTTACTATTTAGGGTCTTATGATAATTGCTATACAGGTTAAATTACATGTTTAGTTTTAAAGTGTTGTTTGATAATTATTTAATTTTTTATTTTTGAAAATTAAACTTGTTTTCAATCCTTTCTTTTCAATGGATTCTATCTTTCACAAGCAAACATTAGAATTTTTAACCAAATTCTAAAAGCAAAAATAAGTTTTTAAAACGATTTTTTTTAGTTTTCAAAACTTGACTTGATTTTTTAAAACATATGTGAAATGTATATAACAAACTAAGGAAATTCATAGATAGAAGTAGTATTTATAGACTTAATTTTTAAAAATTAAAAATCAAAAACCAAATAGTTATCAAATGGGACCTTAGTTTTTGGTTTTTGGTTTTTGGTTTTTGAAAATTATGTTTGTTTTCTCATCACTTCTATGCAATGAGTTTTATCATTCTTAAGAAAACATTTGAATTCTTAACCAAATTCAAAAAACAAAATAACTTTTTTTAGTTTTCAAAAACATAAGTAAATCCATAGGTGAAAATAGTATTTATAGGCTTAATTTTCAAAAATCAAAAACCAAACGATTATCAAATTGGCCCTAAACTTTCAAGTTTGTGTCTAAAAAATCCCCTTAACTTTAAAATGTGTCTAATAAGTTCCTAAACTTTCAATGTTGTGTCTAATTAGTCTTTTAACTTTAAAAATGTTTAATAGGTCCTTAAAATTTCAATTTTGTGTCTAGTCGGTTGGTGGATGTTAACATATGTCAACTAGGTCAAAAACCTGACATAAAATTGAAAATTTAAAAACCTATTGGACACAAAATTGAAAATTCAGATTTATTAGATACTTTTTTTATTAGTGATTCGCGTTGCGGTTGTTCTTGTTCCCCTATTGAATTCACATCAAGAGCCATTCTCCTTTTCTGCATCATTATTGTATATGAAATATTGGGAGGTACAAACTTTATTTTTATCTCCTAACTTTGAATTAATGAAAGGTCAAGCCTCTTTTCTCATTTCATTTCAAGAGTAGGGTTAGGGATGCATTCTCCATTCTTTTGAATATACAATTTCAATTCTTATCTCTTCCCTCATACTCCACTTTGAAGTGTTGGGGTTGGGGGTGGAGATCTTCCAAAAAAAAAACAAAAACAAAAAAAAAATCCTTGTCTCGTGTATTTTTTTTAAATAAAATCTAATTAAATATCAGCTCAAATTATGAATTAATATTTTTTTAAGTACAAAATATGCATTTAAAATGTATTTAATTGAAATAATTAGTTTTTAAAACTATTTAATGCTTTTAATGTATAATTTAATATGAAAACTCAATAAATGTATACAAAAATCATTTTCAAATTTTGGGTTTGGCCCAGTTGAAGCAGCTATCTCCATATCTATTTTGACTATGGTGAAAATACTAAAAAAGATTTTTACTATGTTTTTTTGCTAATGGCAAAATCACAATTGCCATTGCTGCAAGGAATTTGAGTAATGTTCATTACTTGCTTCAAATTGAAAATATAATGGATGAAATCTCACTAGTTCATAAAGATCAAGTTTAGGTGTTGGAAAGATGAAGAAAAATGTTTGAATTACAAAAATCAAAGTTACCCTTTCAATGGCAGGAAACATCCATTACTTTAGTTGTTTATTCATCTTATTCAACTTTTGATTTAGATGAATTGTTAGGCTCAATCTTATAATGCCATAGCATATTCTTTTTTCTTTTTTTTTTTAAAGTTAAGCAATTATGGGTGTAAAGGATAAAACTTTCAACTTTAGAGAAAGTAATTAGTGTCTTATCCATTGAATTATCCTCGAATCGATATCAAAAGACATATTCATAGAATTAAAAGAGTGTTCAAGAAAATTAGATCATATTCGACTTTACTCAATGGAGGAGAGGAGAACCCTCCTTTATAAATGGAGATATTAATTTTACACCACGCTCAAACCAATTGATCTTCTAAAGAATGTTCATACTTATTATCTAAGTTAACTCAAATCTTGGACAAACATTCCGAGGATGCTAAAAACTTATAATTAGACGTTGTCAATATGTCTTTTTAAGTATGTAATTAGACATCAAAATGTGCACTTCGAAATATTTACAATACTGAATTTCTAAATAGAAATAAGCCCAAAAAGATGTAAAGGATAAAACCTTTGGACAAGGTAATGTGCAAATAAGCAGATAAATTTGACACCAACCAAACTAGTCTACAAATTTTAAACTTTAGGTTAAATTATAAGTTAGGTTTGTGTCTAATAGATCCTCTTACACTTAACTTCTAATTTTGCGCCTAACAGATCCTTAGCCTATAAGACAACTTATGACCTATTATAGGCTTTTAAATTTCAATAACCTATTAGACCAGCAAACTTATAAGTTGATCTAACTTTTATAGTTTCTGAAAGTCAACCAATCAATATTTGTTGCTCAAACTCGTCTAACTAACTTAGTTTCATCTTTTTTTGGTTAAATTTCAAATTTAGTCCCTATGGTTTTGAAAAAGTTAGAATTTAGTCACGTGGTTTTAAAAGTTAGAATTTCGTCTTTATAATTTGATAAAACTTAATAAATAGTCCCTATGATTTGATAAAATTTTACTAAATAGTCTCTATGATTTAATAAAATCTTCATAAATAACCCCTATGGTTGGGACTATTTTTTAGGGTTTTATCAAACTATAGAGATTAATTCTAACATTTAAAACTATAGAGACTAAATTCTAACTTACTCAAATTGATAGGGACCAAATTTGTAATTTAACCTTTTTTTTTCATATTTGACTTTGCATTTAGTTGAAAGTAATGCAAAGTAATTAATATATGTTAAAGACTAAATTACTACTCCATAGCTTATACATTAAATAGTTTTTCTTTTAGTTCATTATACATTAAATACTTTTACTTGCATTGCACGTACATATGTATATATGTGTGTATATATAATAATGTTTACTTTCTAATTTAACCAATCATCAAATCACTAACCACTTTTTGTAATACTAATCACAAATCATTTTTTTAAAAAAAAAAAAGCTAAAGATAACAAAATTGTGATCTTCATAGACAAATCCCAACAAACATAACAAACAGCCTTCCAATAGAATTTTTTAAGAGAAAAAAAAAATAATAAACAAAAATTTAAGAAGCCAATACCAATTTAATCATCATCGGAAACAATATTGAAGAAAATAGTTTAAAATATTTAAACCCAAAAAAAAAAAGTGAAAAACTAAACCATGACGATATGATCACGATCCTCTATATTTTCAACCCTAACAAATTCCCTCTTCCTACACTCGCAGTAAAAAACCGTAGTTACCACATACCCGGAAATAATCACCATACCGTACAGCGAAATTAACCCAAGCTTATCGCCAACGCCGATCACCACATTGGACGTGACCGCCGCCGCGGTCGTCATCCAGTGATCGACGCCGTCCATAAGCCCCTCCATCTCCGAGGAGATCGAGCTGGACGCCAGAAGGAAAATCGCCGTCAAAATCGAGGCGCTGAGCCTCCGATCCGCGATCAGAGCGGCGGCAGCACGGATGGCATCGAAACCAAATCTCTCCTCAGCAATCGACACAACGAGGGCCAAACTGAGAATCGCAATCAAATAAACCTCGAAAACCAGGGCGAGGAGCAAAATCGCAAAGCGGAGAGGCGGAGATGGGGAGATCGAAGCGAGAGTGTTGGGGACGATGGAGTAGGCCACGAGGATGGCGTAGATGCAGATGGTGGTGAGGAGAGGGCGAGTCCAGGAGTTTCTGAAGGCGGCGAGGGCGGATTTCAGAGAGGGACGCTTGCCGTGAAAGGAGAGGAGAGTGGAGGAGACGGAGGCGAAGGCAGCGAGGAGGGAGAAGGCGTAGATGGGGAGGAAGAAGACGGCGCGGAGGCGGAGGAGGGAGAAGGCGTCGTGGCGGGACTCGGAGAAGACATGGCGGAACTCGAAGCGGGTGGGGGAATGGCGGAGAACGGATTCGAGGTGGAGGATGTGGGATTTGAGAGGGTGGGAGGAGAGAGAGAGAGTGAAAAGGAGGAGAGAGAGAGGGAAAGCGAGGAGGAAGAAGATGGAGAGGAAAACGCGTTTGTTTCTCGAGAAAATTTGAAGGGAATGGAGGAGGATTTTGAAGGGGAAGACGAAGAAGAAACACACAGATTCATGACGATGTGAGACAGACTCTTCTCTTTCCGACATTTTTCTCGGATTTTCCTTTCTCTCTCTCTCTATCAGCTCTTTCCCTTTTTCTCCTTTTTCCCTCTCTTTCTTATTCTAAGTTTCAAGCGTTTAGGAGTCCGTTGATTTTTTTTTCTAGCATTTTACCCAATTGACCTTCTAATAAAAAAATATTAAATTACAAGATTAGTCTGATTTTTAAGTTTGTGTATTTTTAATATTGTGTCTAATCAGTCTTTGAATTTTTAATTTTGTGTTGACCTACTTGATATTTTTTAAAATTTACAGACTTACTATTCAGAAAATTGAAAGTTTCAAATCTCATTAGATATAAAATATAATTTTATATCTAATAAATCTGTTAATTTTTAGAAATTTCAAATATGGTGTGAACCTATTACACACAAAATTGAAAGTTTGGAGGACCTATTAGAAATTTTTTAAGGTTTGGAGACCAAATAGACACAAACCTAAAAGTTTCAAGACTAAACTTGTTATTTAATCTAAAAAAATGCTATATTATACATTACCTTTGAGCTTAAGGTATATTTCAATTATGTCCCTAAACTTTGAAACGTTTCATTTTTACCCTTAAACTTTGAATTTGTTGCAAAAAATACCTTCGAACTTTGAAAATAGTCCAAAAAATATATTTTCTAAATGATGGAAATTTTCGTGATAGTTGATGTCCAAAAATTATATGACGTACATGATATTATTTACAACTATATAGAAGATTAAGATTGTTGTTACCGTTTCTTTCATCTCACAAGGATATCGTTGCAATCATCATGATTAATTTTATTACGCATCAACTACCATGTCAATTCATGTGAATGATGTTGTAAAAAATATCATGTATGCCTTTCAATTTTCACACATTAATTGTTATATCAATTTCTATCTTATTTTAATGAAAAAAAACTTTTCAATCATATTTTTGAAACAAATTTCAAAGTTCAAGGTAAAAATGAAAATTTTCAAATTCTAGGGGCATAATTGAAACCTATCCCAAAGTTCAAGGGTATTTTCTATAATTTAACCCAAAAAAAACCCTAAAATTGAAAAACGTGACTTTTAGGCCCTGTGTTGATAACCATCTGATTTTTAGTTTTTGAAAATTGTGCTCAATTTTTTCATCATTTCTCTACAATGAGTTTTATCTATCTTAAAATAACAATTGAATTCTTAGTCAAATTCCAAAAACAAAAACAAGTTTTTGAATTTTTTTTTTTTAATTTTCAAAACTTAGCTTGATTTTTGAAAACATAGGAAAAAAGTAAATAACAAAACAAACAAACTCATAAGTGAAAGTAGTATTTATAGGCTTAATTTTTTAAAAAACAAATGGTTATCAAACGGGGCCTTAACTATTGAACTTGGTGTTAGATGTAAGGTGTATCAATTTTTATTCTAAACTTTTGATTTCATCAAATTATATATGAGTATCGTAATTTTTACTTTTTACTTGAATAAAGTGTTGCAATTTTTACATTTCAATAGATTTCCAATTGAGAAATTGTAAAATAAAATATTTTTATGTAGTTATGTGCTTTTAATGAATGTTTAATGAATTATAGAACATATTTTTGAATTTTGGGTTAGATGTAAGGTGTATTAATTTTTATTCTAAACTTTTGATTTCATCAAATTGTATATGAGAATTGTAATTTTTACAATACTATTATTCTATTATTCAAAAACTAAATGATTATCAAATGGGGCCTTAACTATTGAACTTGGGTTAGATGTAAGGTATATCAAATTTTTTTTTTCTAAACTTTTGATTTCATCAAATTGTATATGAGTATTGTAATTTTTACTTTATACTTGAATAAAGTGTTGCAATTTTTACCTTTCAATAGATTTCCAATTGAGAAATTGTAAAATATAATATTTTTATGTAGTTATATGCTTTTAATGAATGTTTAATGAATTATAGAACATATTTTTTGTACGAAATTGATGTAATTTTTTTTTTTTTTACAAAAACAACATTAGAGTTTGAATTTTGATTAGATTTTGTGAGTTTTGGGAGTTTTGTTTGTTGGTTGATTTTGTGCATTAAGGGAGTTTAATTTTGTGGAACGCTTTCCTTCATTACAGAACTCTTGGTTTTAGTCGTTCTAAATCTAGAACGACTTGAAGGTTCCAATCATTCCAAGAAAAATGAAGAGAGAAAGGAAGAGGAGGGAGGAGGGAGAAGGGAGGAGGAACAAGATAAAAGAAAGATGAGTCCAATCAACCAAAAAAAAGTAATATACAAATAAGTATATTTTGCCACCTCATTTAAATTTATCGCATAAACAAAGTCCAATGAACAAATTAATGTGTCATGTCATCTTTTTGTTAAGTCAAATATGTCTAGAGACCATTTAAAACTATTTTGCAAGCTTGAGAGACCACAATGTCAATGTTTTAACCTTAGAAATCAAATAGAAACCAAACTCAAGCCTTAGAGACCAAATAGTGTAATTTGCCTAAAAAGTATTTAAGATGTCTCCACACTTTCACGATTATGTGTTTATTTAGTACCTATACTAAAAAAAGTTTCCAGTACATTACTAGATTTTCAATTTATTTTGTCTAATAGGTCATTATCATTAATTTGTTTGACACTTAAATGACAAAATAATGGTGTATTGTTTTGTTTTTGTTTTTTAAGTTAATAATGGTGTATTGTTTAAGGATTAGTAGTGGTTGAAAGTTCATTATCTAATCTTTAAATAATTTATTTAGCATGTCAGGTAAGCGTTAAACTAATGAGATGTTAATGGCAATAATTTTAGACACAAAATTAAAAATTTAATAATTTATTAGAAGTTTTTTAAAATAGAAAAAGTAAACAAACATAATCATGAATGTATATTTATCAAAAATAATAATAATAATCATGAATGTATAATGGCGTATAAAAACATTTCAAAGTCAATATGAGCACAACTTAACAGTTAAGACATCTACTCATTTTGCCAATATAAAGTCAGAGGTTCAAATCCCCACCCATACATTTGTTGTACTTAGAAAAACATTTTAAAATTGTGAAGATTAAATAGACGCAACATAAAAAGTTTAGTGATAAAACATATAATTTAACAAAAAAAACATATATATTTAAGGCTTTATCATTAAATTTATATTAATCATTTTACCAAAAACTAAATACATTTGAAAATGCAACATCTAAAATAGTACATGAAATTTTAAACAGCTGTCCATGCATACATTTATCGATCAGATAGATAAACAAAAAATGTGTCAATGCCAAGTTTTTGTAAAATAATTTCTTAAAATCATAAACATCAATGGTTAAAATGATCTTTTATGCCAACAGTGTAACTTGACTAATTAACACAAGGTTAGTTGTTCAAATCTCTACTCCTACATTGTTGAACTAAAAAATGGGGGAAAAATTCAATGTTTACCCTTAAATTTATCATGTTGTGTATTAATTTTTACAATAAACTTTAAATTTTCTCAAATTGGACCCTAAACTTAGTTATTGCAATTTCTACCATCTATTCAATTTCCACTAATTCACTGACTAATTTTCACAAAAATTAATGTAAAAACTTCACATACTCACTAATTTCAATAATATCAAGTTTTGCACAAATTTAAGTTTGATTGATGCACAAATTAACTATTGAATAACTTTGTCAAAACTTACAAATTTTAACAAAAATTTAGCTCTAATATTGTTTTTCTTTGAAATCTTATCAATTTTGTACTAGACATATGTTTTATAATTTATTGAAAGCATATGAAAATACATTTTTCAATGAATTTTGAAACGAAAAAATTGTTAGAGGGTAAAAATTGCAACACTTTTTCAAATTTAAGATTAAGATTGCAACACTTATTTAAGTTTTGGGTGCAATTGAATGAAATTGAAAGTTTAGGATAAAAACTTATACAACTTGAAAAGTTTATGGGTAAGAATTTATTTTTCCCTCTCTTAAAAAAAAGAAATTTTACTACAAAGTTAAAAACTAAAATATAATATTTGAAAGTTTATATCCTAAGCTTAGATTGGAATAAGATTTAAATCAATTCTTTCTTTCTTTTTTAAAGTTGTTTTTACTTTTACTGATAATGAAGAACAGAAACGAAAGTAAATGAGTGATCAATGAAGAGATAAAAAAAAAAAAAAAAAAACATATGAATAATCAAAGGAAACAAAGTAAAATTAGGGTGTGCCTTTGCACAAAAAGAAAAGGAAAAAAAAAAGTGTGATAAGACCAAGTAAAAGTTGTGCATATTTGACCCTTATCCCATTTGCATGCGCCTTGGTCGTCTATTCCAAAGTTTTAATTATTTTCTATTTGTCTATCACCTTTTAAAAAAATAATCAAAATAGGATATCTAAAAAGTATAAAAATTAGGTTAAATTACAAGTTTAGTCTTTAAGGGGCCGTTTGATAACCAATTCATTTTCTGTTTTTTGTTTTTAGTTTTTAGTTTTTTATTTTCAAAAAATAGACGTGTTTGGTAACTAATTCATTTTTTGATTTTTAGATTTTTTAAAACGTTTTTAGAATTATGAAGAAAAACTGAAAATGGAAAAAAAGGGTTTTCAAAAACAGATTTTCGTTTTTGAAATATGGACTCACCACCTCTTAACAGCCCATATGTCAGTTTCAAAAAAAAAAACGGAATCATTTGCAAGTTGGGCCCGAATTCCTGTTATCTCAATAATTATGTATTATAATAATAATAATAATAATATAATATATTATTATTATTACTACTACTTTTTTTATGTGTATTATTGTTATTACTACCACTGCTTTTGTAAAAAAAATTAAAAAAAAAAAGGTTAAAATGTCATTTTGGTAATGTACTTTGAATTTTAAAATTTAAATATTATTTTTATATTTTAAATTTAATTAAATATATTAAATTTCTCAATTACGTTCTTTTACTAAAAAATAATTTTTTAATAAAAATTAATTTGTCGTTAAATTATAATTTTATTAATATATTTAAACACGTAATGTTGATCAACTGAAGCATATGGCTCAAGTGAGGGATTGAATTGCTGATCAACTTTAGATAGAAACTCAAGCACGACGTTGATTGTTATTTTTGCTAATTTTGTTCTTTTACTTTTATGAATTACTTAGTCATTATTAAACATTATCAACATTTTTGTTGTTTATAAAAATATTAATATGGTGATTGTTACTTGTATTTTTTTTTTTGTATTTTTTTATATGTTTATTTTTGTGATTTTTTCCTAATTTGATTAGTGACTAGTAGTAAATTTAAAACATTAATATTGTTTTTTTTCAATATGCAATTTTAAAAAATAAAAATAAATATATAGTTTTATAATTATGTATATTAGATGGAAAAATATCATAAAAACAATTCAATTTTATTTTTATAAAAAAAAATAAAAACAGTCATCAAATGTTCTTTTGATTTTTAAAAAACAAAAAACAAAAACACAATTATCAGCATAATTTTGGTTTTCAGTATTTAAAAAAAAAAAAAAAAATCAAAAATAGTTACCAAACAAGTTTTTGGTTTCCAATTTTTTAAAAACAGAAAACCAAAACCAATTACCAAACATGTATAGTTTTTGTTTTTAAAAAACTAAAAACCAAAAACAGAAAAACAGAAAACCAAAAATCAAATGGTTATCAAACGAGGCCTAAACTTTTAGGTTTGTGTTTATTTAGCCTCTAAACTTTAAAAAGTATCAAATAAGTCTCTAAACTTTCAATTTTGTGCTAATACGTTTCTAACATATTAAACATTTTTTTTAAATTAACAAATTTATTAGACATAAAATTAAATTTTGTGTCTAATAGAACATTAAGGCCTCTTTTGATAACCATTTGGTTTTTGGGTTTTTTTTTTGAAAATTAATCCTATAAATACTACTTCCATCTATGGTTTTCTATATTTTCTTATCTACTTTTTATATGTGTTTTCAAAAACCAAGTCAAGTTTTGAAAACTAAAAAAAATAGTTTTCAAAAACTTGTTTTTTTTTTTTGGAATTGGCTAAGAATTCAAGTGTTTTATTAAGAAAGATGGAAACCATGGTAGAGAAGATGAAAGCTATTGTAGAGAAATTGTGAGAAAACAAGTATAATTTTCAAAAACCAAAAACCAAAAGGGTTATCAAAATTGAAAGTTCAGGGACTTATTAGGAGTAAAATCGAAAGTTTAGAGATTTCCTATACACTTTTTAAGTTCAAGTACTTATTAGATACAATATTTTTAAGTGTTTAATGGAAATTCCTCCCAAATTTTCATGATATGAAAATGACCAAAATACCCTCCCACTACCTTCAATTCCCCATGGCCTCTGCTGCCACCAACAACAATCACCGGTGACCGTCAAATTCTGTTGCCGTCCATGCCACCTCACTGTTGGCGACCACTCCACTGACCAATGCGGCTGGTCATAGTGTTTTAAATACAAAATTGAAGTTATTAATTCATAATACTTAATAGTCATCATTTATAGTAATTTGACATTTGTAGAAGTATTTTAAGTGTAGAGCATGTTGGGATTTATGCCCTAAAGCCTCGTAATTAATTATTTATTTAATAATTAATAATAATTT
The DNA here is from genome assembly GCA_033996785.1 of Trichosanthes truncata. Classification (NCBI taxonomy): domain Eukaryota; kingdom Viridiplantae; phylum Streptophyta; class Magnoliopsida; order Cucurbitales; family Cucurbitaceae; genus Trichosanthes; species Trichosanthes truncata. The sequence goes on along the minus strand of JAWPNB010000004.1, from coordinate 33,917,536 downwards.
TGATTATTTTATTTGCAATATAATATTATCCATTATATGAAAAATTCAAGGTTATTAGTGTAATATTGAACAGTATGTGGTTGGCATACAGGAGGATCGTGTTCAAGAAATAACTTAAAGAGTCATAGTATATGGATAAGGTTAGGTGTCTTATCCTGGTAACACTATTGATACGACCCACTTTGTAATAGTTACAAATGATTTGATTCAAATAATTCATATGGAGACATGTGAGTGGGGAATCTTATACAATGAGTTTGTATAAGACTGGACCACGAAATATTTAATCTCTCTTTATAAATCCGTTAATTGAGAAGATTAATATTTCACCAGGATGATCATATGCGATTCGATCTTAATCCTGAGTGAGTTATGAACTACTGCCTGTGAGGGGCCTGTCCTTTGATTTGCATGGGTGAGAGTGGCTTTTATAGCCGATTCAATATGCCTATCATTTTGGGGACTTGACCAAATAGGGAGCTGGGAACATAATCTTGTTGGGATTTATGCCCTAAAGCCTCGTAATTAATAATTTATTTAATAATGAATAATAATTTTGATTATTTTATTTGCAATATAATATTATCCATTATATGAAAAATCCAAGGTTATTAGTGTAATCTTGAACAATATGTGATTGACATACGAGAGGATCATGTTCAAGAAATAACCTAAAGGGTCATAGTATATGGATAAGGTTGGGTGCCTTATCCTGGTAACACTATTGATACGGCTCACTTTGTAATAGTTACAAATGATTTGATCCAAATCATTCATGTGGAGACATGTGAGTGGGGGTATCTTATACAATGAGTTTGTATAAGACTGGACCACGAAATATTTAATCTCTCTTTATAAATCGTTAATTGAGAAGATTAATATTTCATCAGGATGATCATATGCGACTCAATCTTAATCCTGAGTGAGTTATGAACTCCTGCCTGTGAGGGCTTGTTCTTTGATTTGCATGGGTGAGAGTGGCTTTTGTATCCGATTCAATATGTCTACCATTTTGGGGACTTGACCAAATAGGGAGCTGGGAACATAATCTCACAAGATGGAATTCACTCATTCCCATATAGGGTAAATAGATGAGTAGTTCCCTTAAGTGCTGATTTCGGGACTTGAACAATGGGGCCCCACCCTCTCATTGGCCCGAGAGGGACTTAGTTTATAATTAGATTATAAACATGTTGTTCATTAGAGGATCAGTGGTACTTAAGGTGCAAGATGTAATTATAGGGGTAAAACGGACTTTTGACCCAGCTGTAATTACGAACAACTTGTGAAGGATCGACTTGCATGTAATGATTATATCTATGGACACAACTTGTCATATAGTGCATAAGAGTGCAACTCTAGGTCTATAGTGGAGTGACCTATAGTTAATGAATGAAAATTAATTAATTAAAGAGTTTAATTAATTAATTTTGTATCATTGGAGCTTATAATCTGTAGGTCCATAAGGTCCCCTTGCTAGCTCATAGTAACACTAAAAGATCAATTTAGTTGAAAGAAAATTTTGAAATGTTCAAATTAATATTAATTTGAAGTGTTCAAATTAATATTTAATATATTAAATATATTAAATATAAAAGAGAAAAATATATTTATTGTATTTGATACATTAAATATTAAAATTTGAAATGTTCAAATTTAATATTTAATTTGAAGTGTTCAAATTAATATTTAATATATTAGATATATTAAATATAAAAGAGAAAAATATATTTATTGTATTTGATACATTAAATATTAAAATAATTAATGTATATTTGATAGATTAAATAAAAGATACTTATAGAATTTGAATAAGATTCAAATAAATAAATATCGTAGGAGATTTGAATGAGATTCAAATAAATAAAATATATATTTTAATATATTAGATATTAAAATATAATATTTTAATAATGACAAAGATCTTCACTTGGTCTCTATAAATAGAACCTTTGGGTTGAATCATTCTACACAACACACATCTCCTCAATAGAGAGAATTAGAGAATTCTCTCTAGACCTCTTCCTCTCCAATCCCTTGGAGATTTTCTTTCAAAAGGCTCCCACAAGCCTTGGTCCTGTGTTCGAGTCATAGCCATGAAGACTTTGTGGAAAAGATAAAGATCCGCCAGAATATTCTCCATAATATTATTTTCAAGGTATTTATTGCTTAACCTTTATATTTTAGTTTAATTCTAAATAAATCAAAGACGATTCATATGCTTCCGCTGTGGGTTTAATTCGATTATTCTCTTCAAATCTCACAAGATGGAATTCACTCATTCCCATATAGGGTAAGTAGATGAGTAGTTCCCTTAAGTACTGATTTCGAGACTTGAACAATGGGGCCCCACCCTCTCATTCGCTCGAGAGAGACTTAGTTTATAATTAGATTATAAACAGATTGTTCATTAGATAATCAGTGGTACTTAAGGTGCAAGATGTAATTATAGGGGTAAAATAGACTTTTGACCCAGCTATAATTACGAACAACTCGTGAAGGATCGACTTGTATGTAATGATTATATCTATGGACATAACTTGTCATACAGTGCATAAGAGTACAACTTCAGGTCTATAGTGGAGTGATCTATAGTTAATGAATGAAAATTAATTAATTAAAAAGTTTAATTAATTAATTTTGTATCATTGGAGCTTATAATCTGTAGGTTCATAAGGTCCCATTGCTAGCTCATAGTAACACTAAAAAATCAATTTAGTTGAAAGAAAATTTTGAAATGTTCAAATTAATATTAATTTGAAGTGTTCAAATTAATATTTAATATAAAAGAAGAAAATATATTTATTGTATTCGATACATTAAATATTAAAATTTGAAATGTTCAAATTTAATATTTAATTTGAAGTGTTCAATTAATATTTAATATATTAGATATATTAAATATAAAAGAGGAAAATATATTTATTGTATTTGATACATTAAATATTAAAATAATTAATGTATATTTGATATATTAAATAAAAGATATTTATAGAATTGAATAAGATTCAAATAAATAGATATCGTATGAGATTTGAATGAGATTCAAATAAATACAGGATATATTTTAATATATTAGATATTAAAATATAATATTTTAATTATGATAAAGATTTTTCCTTGGTCACTATAAATAAGACCCTTGGGTTGAGTCATTCTTCACAACGTACATCTCCTCAATAAGAGAGAATTAGAGAATTCTCTCTAGACCTCTTCCTCTTTAATCCATTGTGGATTTTCTTTCAAGAGGCTCCCACAAGCCTTGGTCCTGTGTTCGAGTCATAGCGAGGAATACTTTGTGGAAGAGATAAAGATCCGCCAGAAGAATCTCCATATTTTTAAGGTATGTTATGCTTAACCCTTGTATTTTAGTTTAATTCCAAATAAGTCAAAGACGATTTCTATGTTTCCGTTGTGGGTTTAATTCGATTATTCCCTTCAGAGCAAACCAAATAAATTGTTGTATAAAAATACTTTTAAGAAAATGCAACCAACTATATGAGTGTTTTAATTCTAAAATGTTTTTATAAAAAATGTTTAAAAGAAAATGTATTTTTAAAAAACATTTTTTTGTAAGGCAATCCAAACAAACTCTAAGGGGCTGTTTGGCCCCCTGTTTTGGATTTGGATGGTTTTGGAATTCAAACCCAAAACCATGTTTGGCCCAATGTGTGCCCTTGGTTTTGAAACACAACCCCATGGGTTACAACAGTGCAACCCCATGGGATTTGTGCCATGTTTTCTTCTTCCATTTCCGTCAACCACTTCAACAACAACTTCGATGATAACTCCAATGACCACCACTGGCGTCAACTTCGACGACCACACCAACGACTCGACCACCACTAACGACTACCTCCGACGACCACTCAAGAGACCAATCTGTCGACCACCCCAACAACCTGAGCCCACATAGCAACTCGACCACCCCGACAACCACTCCAACGACTCGACCACCCTAGCAACCTAACCACCTGGCAACTACCACTGACTGCCACCCCAACAACTCGACCACCTGACAAATCACTAGTGCCAACAAGCACCTAGTGACCACTCCAGTGACCCGACCACTCCGATGTCCACTTCGATGATCACTCCAAGGACCTGACCACCTGACAACCACCCTGGTGATCCAACCACCCAGCAACCACTACTGCCGGCCATCCTGGGAACCTGACCATCTTGCAACCATTCCTGACAACCACCCAGTGACCACTCTAGCAAACATGCTAGTGACCCGACCATCTAGCAACCCAACTACGTTGATGACCACTTCGACGAACACCCACAACCACTCTAGTGACTTGGCCACCCAACAACCACTGTCGATGACCACCCGCCACTCCAACAACTCGATTACCCTACAACCATTGCCGGCAATCACCCAGCAACCCAACCACCCCTAGCAACTCGACCACCCCAACGACTCGACCACCTAGTTAATTTTTCAAAAGGTTAAAATTAAACTAAAAATGGCTACTAAACAAAATTTTTAATTTCTAAAATAGAGTTCCAAAAATAGGTTTTTGAATACTTTGTGAAATAGAGTTTTAAATTTCCTAATTTCTTAAATAGACTTCCAATTTTTTAATTTCTAAAATTGAGTTCCAAAAATAGGTTTAATACTTTGTGAAATAGAGTTTTAGATTCTTTAATTTATTCGATAGACTTCCAATTTTTAATTTCTAAAATAGAGTTTTAAAAATAGTTTACTGAATACTTTGTGAAATAGAGTTTTAAATTCCCTAATTTCTTAAATAGATTTCCAATTTTTTAATTTCTAAAATAGAGTTCCAAAAATAGGTTTTGGAATACTTTGTGAAATAAAGTTTCAAATTCTCTAATTTCTTAAATAGACTTTCAATTTTTTAATTTTTAAGAGTTCCAAAAATAATTTTCTGAATATTTTGATAGAATTTTAAATTCTCTAATTTCTTAAATAGACTTCTAATCTTTTAATTTCTAAAATAGAGTTCCAAAAATAGTTTTCTAAATACTTTGTGAAATAGAATTTTAAATTCTCTAATTTCTTAAATAGACTTCAATTTTTTTTTTAATTTCTAAAATAGAGTTCCAAAAATAGTTTTCTAAATACTTTGTGAAATAGAATTTTAAATTCTCTAATTTCTTAAATAGACTTCAATTTTTTTTTTTAATTTCTAAAATAGAGTTCCAAAAATAGTTTTCTAAATACTTTGTGAAATAGAATTTTAAATTCTCTAATTTCTTAAATAGACTTCATTTTTTTTTTTAATTTCTAAAATAGAGTTCCAAAAATAGTTTTCTGAATACTTTGTGAAATACAGTTTTAAATTTCTTAATTTCTTAAATAGACTTTCGATTTTTTAATTTCTAAAACAGAGTTCCAAAAATAAGTTTTTGAATACTTTGTGAAATAAAGTTTTAAAATTTCTAATTCTTAAATAGCCTTTCAATTTTTTAATTTCTAAAATAGAGTTCCAAAAATAATTTTCTCAATATTTTGTGAAATAGAGTTTTAAATTCTTTAATTTCTTAAATATAATTCTAATTTTTTAATTTATAAATTAGATTTTCAAAAATAGGTTTTCGAATACTTTGTGCAATAGAGTTTTAAATTTTCTAATTTCTTAAATGGACTTCCAATTTTAAAATTTTTGAAATAGAGTTCCAAAAATAATTTTCTAAATATTTTGTGAAATAGAGTTTTAAATTCTCTAATTTATTAAATAGACTTCCAATTTTTTAATTTCTAAAGCAGAGTTCCAAAAATACTTTTATGAATACTTTGTTAAATAGAGTTTTAAATTCCCTAATTTCTTAAATAGACTTCCAATTTTTTAATTTCTAAAATTGAGTTCCAAAAATACTTTTCTGAATACTTTGTGAAATAGAGTTTCAAATTCACTAATTTCTTAAATAGACTTCCAATTTTTTAATTTATAAAATAGAGTTCCAATTTTGTAACCCATTTATGTCTTATAAGGGCTTCTACAATTCAAAAACATCTACTAAAACATAAGAGGAAAATAAGAGAACAAAACAACTAAAGGAAAAATGGGAAAAAAATCAGCACAAACCCATGATTTAGAACACTGCACCCCAAACAATGTTTTATAATTCTCAGGCTTTAGAACACTACACCCCAAACATAGCTTTTTGATTCTCAGGCTTTAGAAACCCCCATAACAAATCTCCCAGGGTTCTGATTCCAAGATAGGGGGCCAAACAGCCCCTAAAAATTTAGAAATCTATTTGACACAAACCTAAAAGTTTTTTCTTTTTTTTAATAACACATATACTTAAAAATTTGGAGACTAAATTTATAATTTAATATTATTTATTTTATAACATTAAATTGGTTGAGACAACATAAGACCGGATATTCATACTTTGGTTTCCATTTTTTTAATCTAACATTTAAAAAAGTTTTAATTTACTCTTATCTCTCAACTCTCTTCCGGTAAACAATTTTTTTTTTTTTACAAAGGACTTAAAACAAATTAAAGGATTATAAGTAGAATTAAAACTTTTTAAATAATTTCGGGCAAAAGTGAAACCAATCACATTGGTCAAGTGCATTTTATAAAATTTAGTCATTTATTTATGATGATTAATAAATTTGCTTTAGACAAAGTGAGCCTAACTCATAATTGACATGTACTATTGACCAAGAGGTCAAAAGTTTGAATTCTCTTACCACCAAAGATTGTTGAACTAAAATAAAAAACTTTTGATTCTAATATTTTAGGTTTTAATTCTTGAACATTTAAATTTATAATTGATCAAGTCAAGCTCGTGATTCTTAACTTGCAACCTAAATTACATAGAATTGTAAATAAACTTAGCTTTAGGCTATAAGAAAGCACAAAGGCTTTTTTTTACTACATTTTCTAAGTTGATTTGTAAAGACAACTTACATGGCTTTATATAACCTCGAAATGAAACCTTAGAGTAATCTATGGTCAATTGAAGAGTTGTAACTCTCGTGCCCATCAATACCATATTGACCACTAGTTAAATTGTATTGAAAACAAGACTTTAAAACTAAAAATTACAATGAAATCTCCCTAAATCTGACAATTAATCTTCCAATCAACCACCCTAAAGTTTGTAACCATCCAAAAGTAAATGAAGTCCCACTTGAAATAGCTTGAAGCCATTGTTCCATAAATGAAGCTTGATTTTTCTTTAACGAAGCATGAGTTACACTTGAGTTTATTAGATGCAACTTGACATCAACTTTAATAACACTTGACTTCATTTAATGTAACTCAAGTTTATCTTTGGTTCGTCATAAATGCAACTCTATCTTGAAACTCTTCTTGGCATAAAACAAGTGAACTGAACTCCTGAGCTCCGTTGGAAAGCTTTATAAGTAGAATTCATATCATTTAGAAAATAAATAGACATTTTGAACATTGACCATAATAAAATAAACTTGAAAATTCAAAAAACTAAAAATAGATATTTTAAAAGTTAGAAACCAAAATAGAATAATTTTGATCATTCAAAGATTAAACACAGTGTAAACATTTCCTTTTCGTCTAACAATTATTTTTTAAAGGTCAAATATATGTTTAGTCCTTAATATTTGTTGTTTTTTAGTTTAGTCCCTCATTGTTGGTAAATATTAAAATTAGTTGATGATAACTTTTCAAAAATAAATAAATAAATAATAATATTGGTGGATGATAAACTTACATGACATAATAATTAGTGAATTGATAAAAATTAAAGAAGAAAAAAGGTCATATGAGAGACTAAAGTTTTAAATCCCCTTCTAAATTTCTAAGAAATTAGTAGAAGTTTCAAATTTTATATATTCTCTTACATAATTTTTTTCTCTTCTAAATTTTCTCCAATTCATAAACAACCGTGTCAGGTAAATTAATCATCAACAAATTTTAACATTCATCATCAACAAGAGACTAAATTGAAAGTTATCAATAAATAAAGGACTAAATTGAAACTTTTTAAACAATAGAGATTAAATTTAAAAAAAAATACCTAAACATTTTTTTAGTTCAACAACGTATTGAGATGTTGAACTGTGACCTTTTGATAGAGAGTATATGCTTGAATCACTTGAGCTATATTCAGATTTGCAAAAAGTACCCAAACATTATGCCATATATTTAGCTTATTCTTTTTAAATTATGCTATAGCATGTCATTTCCTTCAAATCACATCGTCAAAGTAAGTTTTAGAAGCTCAACATATCTTGCCAATCTCATCTTAGCCCAATTAGTTGCATTATATTCTCAACTTAAAATTAGAAGTTTGAATCTCTTTCAAAAAAAAAAAAAAAAATTAGAAGTTTGAATCTTTATCTTCTTATTTCTCCAATTGAGTTGAATTGAAAATGAAAAGAAAAGGAAAAAAAAAAAAAAAAATCTAAAATGCGTAGAGCTTTAAATAATCCCCTTCTACAAATTCTGCCGCTCAAATTCCACTCTTTCGCTCACTTTCTACTTCAACTTCCGCGTTGCAATGGAGATTGACAATCAGGTAAACAAACTTTATCATCGATCTTCGTGTCCTTTGTTTTGCCTTTTCATTTCTGAGAAATTGTAAAGGAGTTAGTGTTTCTAAACCTTGCTTGAATTCTTGTTTCTTGGAGTTCTTATTTGTTTGGATTCTTGCACGATTTTCCCTGTTTCAGTTCTTCTTTGTTTTGTGGAGTTCTGCTAGCATAATTTGGTGCCGGAATGTTGGTTTCCGGGACTTGGGAATTTAGGAAATGTGTATTCTCTTACTTGGTTTGATGGATTATCTTGTTTTCCTAGTATGCTTCTTATTTCAGTTTATCATATTAATTTTGTCCCTTACTGTTTCTTCTTTTTCTCATTGTCGTTTCTTATTTTGTCCGCGAAAAGATAAAAGGTTTATTTCCATCTTCTTGTTCTCTTCGCCGGGACTTTGGGGGGGGGGGGGGGGGGGGGGGGCGGGGTGTTTGTTAATCGTACCACAGAATCGGAGTGGAAAAAACCTTGCGTCAAAATGCTGTATCTATGCTCATGTGAAAGGATTGTCAACTGAGAGATTTGAAAAATAAAAATTTAAAAGGAAACATAAAGAAGAAAATCTATTCCATATGATAAGCAGCGCATTGAGAAACTGTTTGAGATTTGAGAGCTCCCCAGTGTTCCATATTTGTATATTCTTTAAAAGTCATGTAACTCTATTCTAATGTTTCTATAATTTTTTAAGATAATTAGTTGAACATGAGCTTAGAAGCAACTAAGGCATCTCTACTTTCTCTCATAGATTCGTATCCTCCCACCCCACATATGATGTAATATTTTAAAGACAAAAAGATAATTAGTTATAAACTGTTTGTTGCATTTGATTGTGTGTGGCAGCCTTCTGCATCTGATGAAGTAAGAGATGTCAACGACTGCTTAATATGTCTTGCATTGGACCAAAATGACCATCTTTTCTGCAAAAAGAAGGTAAAATATGAATATCCACATTTTGCTCGTGCACTGCTCTCTTGATCAGGAAAGTGTAGATAGCGAGCATCCCTATTCAATTTTCAGCAAAATTTGAATCAGCAAGGATCACAGAATTTGGAATTTACTACCTTTATTGATAGATAATTTTAGTTTATCTTTTTGAGTGATAGCCAATAATGATATGAATGCCACATTCATGTGAATGATGAAGTTGATTATGATTTATGCTCACAGATTAAGCTATAATAAAGAAGAAACCGGCACTGACGTAAAACAGGTGTTTTTAACCAAAGTACCTTGCTAGTTGCAATACTATTATTTTTTTAGCAAGAAACAAGGACTTCCGTAAAATAAGTATGAAGTGTAAAAAAAGTTGGACCAGGAATCCAACGCCAATGGATGAACCTGTACATTAAACCATATTAAGAATAAAAGGAAGCCAAATGAAAAGAAGTTCCTCCCAGGTTTAATTATCAAAATTGGCATGCTCCCAAACTCTACTAACTAAAACCCATGCTGACATTCAAGTGAACTCTATAATGGATCATTTTCATTATCTTTGTCTTTTAATTATTTGCATGTAATCCTTTTGATCTACATTTCCCAAGCAATTACATAACTTTGAAAGCCAAAAGAATCTCTTTCCCTAAATGAATATTCTAGTATTCTTTTTAAACCTCACAATTTGGGTTTTAAGGCTCGGAGCTGCCAAAACCATTTGTGAAGTGTTCCCACATAAAGGAAGTGCAAGGAAATGTCCCGCATGGTTTTAGACTTGTTGATCAAGAGAGTTTCCATCATCATTTATCCCTTCTGACATAAATACGATTAACAATCAACCTAGGAAGTTTAATCTATGCAATCAAACTAGGTCACAATTGATCTCATTTACATTTATTTCTTTGAGAATTTATGCATTTTGATCTGTTGGACATCATTTAGTTTGGTGGACAGTATAATACTCTAACGTACTATCGATTTACTATTTCTTATCATTTCTTACGTTTTCTGTAGAAATTATTAGAAAGACAGGGTTTCAAGTCTGAGAATTGCATTTACTTGAAGTGCTCTCTGTGTCCTGAGGAAGTAGATACCGTTCTGAAAGAATTGGTACAAATTTCAAGAATTATTCACTTAAATGAGGTAACCTGAAGAATTTCTCTATGTCAATGTTTTCCTGTCGTGTCTGGAAATATTTAAGTTACTGCTATAGTGCTATTCAGGAATGTCGTATATCTTGTAATACACTGGAAAGAGTGCTAAGTAATTTTGGTACTTGGGTGTGCTTAACTAAGTTTCATTTGTGTTCTAGTTTTTTCTTTATGTTGGGGAAAGAAGAGGGGAAACAAGTAGTATTAATTTGTATTTTAGTCTGGAATCCATCTAATATATGTATTAGCTATTGATAGCTACTGTAATGATTGAGGTGCAGCCTGAAATGTATTTTGGAGAAGATGACGCATGTACACCAGCAGATTCCTACAGCCCCAGGAATGAAATGGAGGCCCTCAATACAATAATTTCTCTTGTTGACATCTCTCTCTCCAGTTGTAAGCCTGTCCAATTTAATGTCCTGCAAGAACTAAGGAAAGCAGTTATTCGTATGATCCATGCGTATGGAGATGTATACAGTATGGACACTAAAACTTTGGGAGACAGCTGTGCAAAAGAAAATTGTTTGTTACAGTGGGGTGAGAGCAATGGTGTTAGGACAAGCTTGCAGATAGCTTGTAAGTCTACGCCATCACAGTTTCTTAGAAATATTCGTGTAATCCACATTTATTGATGCTTGATTTTGAATTGTAGCATAATTGAAAATTTGAAACATTGGAGGTGCACTGCACCGTAAGTCTCTCAATACCACGCAATTGTAATTTGTATGCTTTATTCTTCATATAGATGTTGAAGGTGCTGGTAGAGGAACCATAGCCAAAGAAGATCTAGACGTTGGTGACACTGTATTGGAGATCCCTCTGGCTGTTGTTATTTCTGAGGAACTTGTGCAGAAAACCGCCATGGTAAATTCATCGCTGTTGTAGTTTCCAATCTTACTATTTGAATCTTCTAAAACTTTCCTGACAGAATGTAAGGCCTCCAATTGTTAAGAAATATGAAAGAAAGGGTAAGAATGTAATTAGAGGAAAAGAATGGGGGACCACGGGGGTGTGAGGGACGTTGCAGAGAGGGAAGAGGGGGAGTGAGGTATTTGAGTGTGTCTGTACCTCTGGAGATGTTTTGTTGGGAATTTGGTGGACAGTTTTTGTAGGAGAGAACCAGCCTCTCGAATGCTGGGTGTTTCTCTTGTTATTTTCTTCATAAATATATATCTTGAATCGCCCTCCCCATATTGTAGAACTCACAATATTGGAGAGTGGGATCCTTTCTTATGCTGTGAATTCTTGGTTTTCTTGCATTTCGTTGTTATCTGAGTGAAAGTGCAGGTTAAGATCAGTGGATACCTAACAAATTGGTATCAGAGCACGTTCGCCCTGGGGAGGACAGGAAAAATGGCCATGGAAGAGAGGCTCTCTGGAGCCGAGAAGGAAATTTTCGAGATGAAGGAGGCTCTTCGGAACTTTGAGAAGCTTATGGAAAAGGGTTGGGAAAAAGTAACAGGGGATATGCGAGAGAATCAGAAGGCCCTGGTGATGATGATAGCTGAAGGATCAGCGGGGAAACGAACCTCTGGAACCACGGAGGTCAGTGGCTTAAAAATAAAACAACCCGAGAATATGATCGTGAATGAGATAGGGGACGAGGCGGAGTCATCCCAGAGTAAGAAAGGGGAGGGGTACACTGACCGGAGTAAATTTAAGAAGTTAGAAATGCCTGTTTTCGCAGGGACGAATCCGGACGCTTGGTTAGTGCGGGCGGAGACCTACTTCGAAGTGCATCAATTGAGTGACACAGAGAAAATCAATGTTTCGATAGTTAGCTTCGAACCGGAAGTCATCGATTGGTACCATTGGACGAATAATCGCAAGAAAATAGCATCCTGGGAGGACTTAAAAGAGAGATTATTCGATAGATACAGACCATGACAAGAAGGGAGCCTGTGCGCGCGTTTCTTGGCCATCAAGCAGGAAGGTACAGTAGCAGAGTTCAGGGCGAAATTCGAAGCATATTCAGGACCGTTACCGGAGCTATCGGAAGACGTATTAGAGAATACGTTTCTAAACGGCCTGATTCCGGCGATTAAGGCCGCTGTTGTCAGTAGACAACCGCGTGGGCTGGAGGAAATCATGAAACAGGCCCAGTTGATTGAGGATAGAGAAATGGCCCTAAAATTAGCAACGAGCGAGACCTATTCGGGCCCAATGACTAAAAGCCCAGGGCCCAGCAACCAGCGTGGAGGAGGTAGAACCAATGAAGGCTTACGTACAGTGTCGATTCCGGAGAAGGGGAACCCTACTCGCAAAGGGCCCTTGCCTAGAAGACTAACCGACGCCGAGTTTCAAGCCAAACGAGAAAAGGGGTTGTGCTTCCGTTGTGACGAGAAATACACCAAAGATCACCGCTGTAAGAAACTTGAACTACGGGAACTTCGCGTAGTATGGGAGAGCAAGTACGGAGACATTGAGGTCAAGCAAGAAGAACACGAGCTAGAAGAAGAATGGGTACTAGCCGAGACGGAGTTCAAAGCACTAGAGGTAATCTCCGTGGAACTTGACTTTAAGTCCGTGATTGGCTTTACGACTCCTGGCACTATGAAGATACCTGGCAAGGTTGGAAGGAAAGACGTGGTTGTGTTAATTGACTGCGGGGCGACACATAATTTCATTTCGAACAGCTAGCGGTTGAGTTGGAGCTACCTCGAGTGGACACATTGAAGTATGGAATAGTGCTGGGCAATGGAATGACAGCGGAAGGTCACGGGATGTGCAAGAATGTAATGATACATCTGAAGGAAATCACTATTCAAGAAGACTTACTTCCATTCGAACTGGGGGAGTAGATATTATTCTGGGCATGCTCTGGTTGAGGACACTGGGTATCATGGAGGTCAACTGGAATGAATTGACCATGTCGTTCGATGTGGGAAGGGAACGAGTTACCATACGGGGGGATCCTTTGCTAACAAAGGCACAAGTCTCGTTGAAAATGTTGACAAAGAGCTGGAGTGATACAGACCAAGGATTTCTGGTGGAACTAAAGAACATATCATCAGATGAATCCGAAGAAGACGAAGAACAGAGTGCATCGGGGACCTCGGATAATCTTCCTTATGAAGTCGTCAAGTTGATAACCGAGTATACTACCATCTTCAACCTGCCCGAGGGACTACCCCCCCAGAGGGATATTGATCACAAGATCAACTTATTGGAAGGACATCCGCCAGTTAACGTGAGACTGTATAAGTACGCACATGCCCAGAAGGATGAAATCGAGAGACTCATAACGGAAATGCTGGCGTATGGGATCATCCAACCAAGTACCAGCCCTTTCTACAGTCCCGTACTGTTAGTGAAGAAGAAAGACGGAGGGTGGCGGTTCTGTGTAGACTATCGGGCTCTTAACCGGGTAACAGTACCCGATAAATTCCCGATTCCCATGATAGAAGAACTGTTGGATGAGCTACACGGTTCAACGGTATTCTCCAAACTAGACCTAAAATCTGGGTATCACCAAATCAGAATGAATCGGGAAGATGTCGATAAGACTGCATTCCGCACGCATTAAGGCCTATACGAATTCCTGGTGATGCCTTTCGGGCTCACTAATGCTCCGGCTACTTTTCAATCCTTGATGAACCAGGTATTTCGACCATTCCTACGGAGGTGTGTACTTGTCTTTTTCGATGACATTCTTATTTATAGCCCAGATTTTGAAACTCACATGACACATCTCACAATGGTATTCAATGTGCTGAGAGATAACCGACTTGTCCTCAATGAGAAGAAATGTGCCTTCGCTTAGAACAGAGTGGAATATTTGGGACACTGGGTCACGGCGAACGGAGTGGAAGCTGATGAGAGAAAGGTGAAGGCTATGTTGACTTGGCCACAACCTCGTTCTTTGAAAGAATTGAGAGGCTTTTTGGGACTCACGGGGTACTATAGGCGATTTGTGTTGAATTATGGATCTATAGCGGCCCCGTTGCATCAATTGCTACAGAAGGACTCTTTTCATTGGTCCCCTGAAGCACTAGATGCCTTCCAACAACTGAAAACAACAATGACTACTCTTCCAGTCCTGGCTCTTCCAGATTTCTCAATTCCCTTCGTGTTAGAAACCGATGCTTCCGGAACAGGGTTAGGGGCTGTACTTACCCAAAAACAGAGGCCTATTGCTTATTTCAGTCAGAAACTGTCGGAAAGGGCAAGACTGAAACCCATATATGAGAGGGAATTAATGGCAATAGTGTTTGCGGTGCAAAAATGGCGGCATTATCTGTTGGGGCAGAAATTTACGGTATTAACAGACCAAAGGGCACTCAAAAGTTTGTTAGAGCAGAGAGAAGTGCAACCGGAATACCAGAAGTGGTTGATCAAGCTATTGGGTTACGATTTTGAAATTAGATACAATCCAGGGTTGTTAAATAAGGCGGCATACGCTCTGTCTAGAGTACATCCAGGAGGAGAATTGTCAGCAATTACGGTCCCAAACATTGTTAACGTTGAGGTGATAATGAGCGAGGTTGCATCAGATATCGAATTGCAGAAAATCATCCGGGAAATACAAGAAGATCCAGTGAGTCACCCCAAGTTCTCACTGTTCCAGGGGCAATTACGCTACAAGGACAGGCTGAGTAAGTATGCCCATTTTGTGACCCTTAAACATCCGTTTTCAGCCAAGGAGGTGGCAATGCGATTTATCAACGAGATCGTCAGATTACACGGATTTCCGAAGTCGATAGTATCTGATCGGGATACCATTTTTATGAGTAGCTTTTGGAGTGAGTTATTCCGGATCCAAGGGACTCAACTGAAGAAGAGCACCTCCTTCCACCCACAAACCGACGGACAGACAGAAAGGGTAAATCGATGTTTGGAAACTTATCTCAGATGTTTCTGTAATGAACAGCCTAAGAAGTGGGAACAATGGATTTGTTGGGCGGAGTATGGGTACAATACCAATTTCCATGCGTCCCTTAACACAACACCCTTCCATGTGGTGTATGGTCGACAACCACCTCCCTTAGTATCATATGGAGAAAGAAAAACAGCTAACAGTACACTGGAACAACAGTTGTTGGATCGTGATGTAGCCTTAGCGGCTCTTAAGGAGCAATTGAGACTCGCACAAGATCGGATGAAAAAGCAAGCAGATAGACACCGGCGGGAACTGGAATTCCAGGAGAGAGATAAGGTTTTTCTGAAATTAAGACCTTACCGCCAAAGATCAGTGGCTCAGAGGAGGTGTGAAAAACTATCGCCTAAGTTTTATGGACCGTACGAAATCATGGAGCGCATAGGCCCGGTTGCTTACAAGCTGAGACTACCATCCTCCTCCTATATACATCCTGTCTTTCACGTATCTCAATTAAAGAAAGCCATTGGACCACATGTTACTGTGCAACCGAACGCTCCCCTGCTGTCTGACGATTATGAGTGGACCGAGGTTCCAGAAGAGGTCCTAGGAGCGCGATGGAATGGAGCAAAAGAGGAATGGGAATGTCTTATTCATTGGAAGAAAAGACCCAGCAGTGAAGCCACGTGGGAGTCCTACCATAATATCAATCAGCAGTACCCAGATTTTCACCTTGAGGACAAGGTGGCTGTGAACCCCGGGGGTATTGTAAGGCCTCCAATTGTTAAGAAATATGAAAGACAGGGTAAGAATGTAATTAGAGGAAAAGAATGGGGGACCACGGGGGTGTGAGGGACGTTGCAGAGAGGGAAGAGGGGGAGTGAGGTATTTGAGTGTGTCTGTACCTCTGGAGATGTTTTGTTGGGAATTTGGTGGACAGTTTTTGTAGGAGAGAACCAGCCTCTCGAATGCTGGGTGTTTCTCTTGTTATTTTCTTCATAAATATATATCTTGAATCGCCCTCCCCATATTGTAGAACTCACAATATTGGAGAGTGGGATCCTTTCTTCTGCTGTGAATTCTTGGTTTTCTTGCATTTCGTTGTTATCTGAGTGAAAGTGCAGGTTAAGATCAGTGGATACCTAACACAGAATAATAGTATTAAAAGAATTACAATCTTGGGCTTGTATGAAATAAATTCCTTGTTAATTCTCACCATACAGATGCTGTTTTTCAATTCCCCATCTCATCTTCAACAATGCTCTGTTGCATATAGATAAGTGAGTGCTTATATCTAGAGTTAAAGTTGGTTGAATTTTTAGGGATTTTATATTTTCAAGAATTTTTCATCATATAATGAAGCTAAGAGAATTTTTCTCTCAACCAGTTGAGGTGCATTGACGTTACCTTGTTCCCTCTAAGCAAGCATGCTTTAACAATTGATTACAATAATTTTAGTGGTATGGTTGAAGTTGCACCAGTTCTGTGTAAAAAACTTTTCTACCTGGGTATCTGTTGCAATTGGGTCAATGTTTCCCACATCACACTAGATGCCATTCGTATAACCAGCATGCACAATTGTATTCAAGTTGGTTACCTTTTGTTGATGCAAGTGCTAGTTAATTCCTTTGGAGAGGCTGGTGAGTGGTGAGATTAGTGCCTGGGCTAAGGCCTAGGTAAGGTATATTTCCAGATAGACAATTTCATTTGAAGGCATTATTACACACTCCACTTGTTATTAGATGGTCTTTTGGATATGTAATCACATCGAGTAATCAGACTATGGTGGTTAGAAGTGCTATTTGAAGTGAATGCCAATAGTACAGATTTCAATAGGATGATTTTTTTCTTCCTTTTTTTGAATTTGTAGCATTAATGTAGAGAAGAGAGAAGTTTGTAATGAATGATGACAAAGAGAAGGTAGAACCATCATGACTTTATGCTTAAATTTCAGCATCTCATATTATCAAAGATTGAAGGCATGACGTCTGAGACAATGCTGTTGTTATGGAGTATGAAGGAGAAGCACATTGCCGATTCCAAATTCAAGGTCTACTTCAATACACTGCCAGAAGCGTTTAATACTGGTATTTACCATTACCTTTAGATCGTTCTCACTGACTTCTTGTGATACCATGTGTTCAGAACGAGAACTTGGATGCACATTTATCAAATGGTTGATTTTTCTTGTTGCTTGCTTGTAGAATCTTCAGTTAGCAGTTAGCATCGATGATCTTTTGACATACCGCTGCATGCAAGTGTATACATTCCTTTTGCTCTTTATGTATGAATAAGGAAATAACTGTGCCTTCTTTTTTTCTTTGAGGGGGCGAAAATTCCTTTCAATTAGAGCACACTAAGAAAGTGATTACAACAACAACAACAAAAAAAAAAAAAAAAAAAAAATAGCTTGCACATGGCTGCTGTGTGCAAAATAAGGACAAATAAGTGTAGTTCCTCTCCTTTCCATTGAAAGTTCTCCTATTTGTTGGTTTATGAGATTGATTCTTTCCTTATTTGTATTTATTTACTGTAATTAAATTGTAATTATGTGTTTAATTTTTTCCTTTTATGTTTTAGGATTTTCTCCTATTTAAGATAGGTCTCTTGTAACCTTAGATATTATGAGAAATAGACATATTCTATTAACATATTATTGACTTTTTCAGCATGGTATCAAAGCAAAATTAAAAAAAGAAAAAAACCTAATTTTTTTTAACTCTAGCTTTGCCCCAATTCATTGCTGCTAGCTTACCCGTAGTTCCGCCACCGTCGTTTGACTCAGAACCTGACAACCTACGTCATCGATCACGTAGCTTCGGCCACAACGACGAAACTCCAACCGTAGCTTGGTTAGAACAAACCTGCGGCCTGCGAAAGAGAGGACTCGAACCCGCGACCCGTCAACTGCAGCTCTCCCGCTGGTTGTCTCTGTCCAAGGTTCGGGCTTTTGTTTCGCGTTTTCGGCAATCCTCGTTCGTCTTGTCCCCGGCGACTGCACTTTCGTTCAGCCATTCAGATCCACATTTTGTACTTCATTTTTTGGGTTCTTTTGCATTTTTCATTGGGTATTTTGTTTAGGGCTTTATCTCCTTTTGAATTAGCAAGATGTTTGAAGACAAGTCATTGATGACTAAGGTCTCAGACACACGAAACCATCCCTCTGTCCAAATTACTACCATTTGACTTAATGGGGATACCTTTCTCCTTTGGTCCCAAAGTGTTCAAATGTATATTCATGGACAAGAGAAGATTGACTATATTACTGGAGAGAAAAAAGTACCTAACAAGGATGATCCATTGTTTGCTACCTGGGATACGGAGAATTCCATGGTTAGGACGTGGTTAGTCAATTCTACGGTTGAGCGAATAAGTCGCAATTATATGTGTTACTCGATTGCAAAGGAATTATGGGATAGTGTAAATGAGATGTATTCCGACTTAGGCAATCAATCACACAAGTGTTTGAGTTGAATCTCAAACTGCGAGACATTTGCCAAGGAGGAGATACAATTACATAGTACATTCACTTCCTGAAAACAATTTGGCAAGATCTAGATCTCTTTGACACTTATGAGTGGGAATCCACTAAAGATCAAACTCATTACAAGAAAGTTGTGGAAGATGGTCGCATTTACAAATTTCTTGCTGGTCTCAATGATGAGTTGGATGAGGTTAGATGTAGAGTACTTGGTAAGAATCCTCTACCAGCTATTAATGAAGTTTACTCTGAAGTACGCATAGAAGAAAGTCGCCGCAATGTTATGCTTGGAAACAAACCGGTTAGTCCAGTTGAGACCTCTGCTATGGTGGTTGAGGCAACTGCAAATAAGGCTTCTACTCAGCCAACCAAGCCTCGAGTATGGTGTGACTACTATAATAAACCTCGACACACCCGTGAGACCTGTTGAAAACTCCATGGGAAGCCTGCCAATTGGAAGAGCAACAAGCAAAGTGAGAAGAGTAACAATCAGTCCACTGCCAATGTTGTTGACTCCGGTCAACTCAATCAAGAGCAAATTGATCAACTTCGAAAACTGCTAAAGATCACTTCGTCGTCTTGTAATCCTAGTATTTCCTTGGCACAAGTAGGTAATTATTCTCTAGCTCTATCTTGCGTTAATTCCCTCCCTGAGGGTTATAGATTCCGAAGCATCTGACCATATGACCAGTCCTTCTCAATTTTTTGCCTTATATTCTCCTGTGTATTGCTATTAAAAAATTTGAATTGCCGATGGTAGTTTCACTCTTATTGTAGGAAAAGGGAACTATTCATTTAACTAGAAACATTACATTACAATTTGTCTTTCATATCCCCAAATTAGCTTGTAATTTATTATATGTCAGTAAAATTTCTAAGGATGCTAACTACCGTGTTGCTTCTTTGAAGCTCATTGCACCTTTCAGGATCAGGACTTGAGGGAGATGATTGGGCGTGCTAGGATGCTTGATGGTCTCTACTATTTTGATGACCCGCCAACTAGGAATAAAAAAGTTCAGGGCTTGAGTAGTGTTAGTTCTTCTTCTGTTAAAGAAACAATCATGCTTTGGCATCGTAGGCTAGGACATCCCAGTTTTTTCTATTTAAAGTATTTGTTTCCAAACTTATTTAAAGGAATTGATTGCTCAGTTTTTCCTTGTGAAAATTGCATCTTTGCCAAGAATCATCATACCACGTATCTACCAAAACCTTACAAGACTTCCAAACCTTTTTACTTAATTCATAGTGATGTTTGGGGTTCATCTAAAGCTTTGACTCATAGTGGAAAACGTTGTTACCTTTATCAATGATCATACTTGTTTAAATTGGGTTTATTTATTAACAAAAAAATCTGAGGTCAAAGATGTTTTTATTCGCTTCTACAATCTGTTTGAGAATCAATTTCAAACTGAAATCAGTATCTTACATTCTGATAATGGGACTGAATACTTCAATGGATATTTAGATACCTTTTTGAAAGATTAAGGAATTTCTCATCAGTTTACTTGTAGGGATACTCCTCAACAAAATGTAATTGTTGAATGAAAAAATAGACATTTACTTGACGTTGCTAGAGCTATTATGTTTTCTATGCATGCCCCTAATTATTTGTGGGGAGACGCAGTCCTTACAGTTGCCTATCTTATAAATCGTATGCCTTCTAAGATCTTGTCCTTTAAAACACCCCTTGATCAATTTAAGAGTTTTTTTCCCACTATTCGCTTGTATTCAAATTTATCGATCAAAATCTTTGGATGTCTTGCTTATGTTCGTCTTCCAAGTTTTTCTCGGTCTAAACTTGATCCTTGGGCTGTTAAATGCATTTTTCTAGGATATGCTTCCAACAAAAGGAGTTATCGGTGTTTTATCCTCTAACCAAAAAATACTTTGAAAGTATAGATGTTTTATTTGTGGAAAATCAATCTTTTTTAGCCCAAATTCTCTTCAGGGGGAGATCTCTACCTCTACCTTGGAAGAAATTTTTTGGGACACTTCACCTCTCCCTAATATTATATGTCCTAAAATCCTTAGTTATATGCCAAACATGGAAATTTCTGTTTTAGAGGGAGAAATACTACAAAATGATCTCACTGATTGAAACCCTGGACTTCAGGTTTATACTAGAAGGGCACCAAATCAAAAGAACAGAGATCAGATAGCGGACTTGTCACAAAACCAATCTAATGCCCCGACGAATGATACTGAAGGTTAAGGTAATCACTCTTCATCTTATGTGTCTGATCTTGATGTTCCTATAGCCCATAGGAAAGGAGTTCGTAATTGTACCAAATACCTTATTGCAAACTATCTTTCTTATCATAGATTGTCTGATAAACATAAAGCCTTCCCCTCTAGGATAACCAATCTATTTATTCCAAGGAATATACAGGAGGCCCAAAATGATCCAAAGTGGAATTTAGCAGTTATAGAAGAGATGAATGCTCTCAAACAGAATTGCATATGGGAGGTAGCAGAGCTACCAAAAGACAAAAAAACAGTAGGGGTGTTCACTAGCTGACTTAACATTGAACGATACAAAACCAGATTAGTTGCTAAAGGCTTTACACAGACCTATGGAATTGATTATCAAGAAATGTTTGCCCCTGTTGCTAAGATTAACTCTATTAGAGTGCTATTATCTATTTTTGTTAATTCAGATTGGCCTCTTTATCAGCTAGATATCAAGAATGCATTCCTTAATGGTGATATTGAAGAGGAGGTATTTATGGACTTGCCACCAGGCTTTGAAGTGGATCTTGGAGTTAACAAAGTATTCAGGTTAAAGAAATCTCTATATGGCCTTAAACAACCTCCTAGAGTGTGGTTTGAACGTTTTGGAAAGGCAGATACAAGTTATGGTTTTCTTCAGAGTCAAGCAGATCATACAATTTTCTATAAACATACTGAAACGACAAGATTGTTGTTTTAATAGTGTATGTTGATGATATCATTCTTACAGGTAATTATGAGGCTGGACTGGACAGTTTGAAGAAAAAACTTGCAAATGAATTCCAAATCAAAGACTTGGGAATTTTGAAGTATTTCCTAGGGATGGAATTTGCTAGGTCAAAAAAGGGTATCCTTGTCAACCAAAGGAAATATATCATTGATTTACTTGAAGAGACAGGCTTACTGAGTTGTAGGACAACAGAAACTCTTATTGAACAAAATTTAAAACTGCAAGCTGCAACAGAGGAAAAGGTAAAAGATATGGAAAGATGCCAAAGACTTGTTGGAAGACTTATTTACTTATCTCACACTCGTCTGGATATTGCTTTTGCAGTTAGCATGGTAAGTCAATTCATGCATGCACCAGGACCAACTCACTTTGAGGCAGTTTACAAGATCCTAAGATATTTGAAAGGAACTCCAGGAAAGAGCATACTTTTTAAGAAACAAGACCACTTACGTGTTGAAATTTACATCGATGTTGACTGGGCAGGTAGCACCACAAATAAACTTCTGGTTATTGCTCCTTTGTTAGAGGGAATCTGGTTACCTGGCTAAGTACAAAACAAAGTGTGGTAGCTAGAAGTAGCGCTGAAGCAGAGTTCAGGGCTTTAGCTCATGGTATTTGTAGAGGTATTTGGATAAAAAGACTATTGGAAGAATTGAAATTCATCCAAATGACGCCTATGCATGTTTATTGTGACAATAAGGCAGCTATCTCCATAGCCCACAACCCAGTTCTCCATGATAGGACAAAACATATTGAAGTCGATAAACATTTCATAGAGGAGAAAATTGACATTGGAGTAATATGTATACCCTATCTCCCTACAACAGAACAAATTGTTAATGTGTCAACTAAGGGACTTCCGAAGTTACGATTTGACAAACTAATTCACAAGCTGGCAATGGAAGATATATTCAAACCAGCTTGAGGGGGAGTGTTGGTTTATGAGATTGATTCTTTCCTTGTTTGTATTTATTCACTATAATTAAATTATAATTATGTGTTTAATTTTTTCCTTTTATATTTTAGGGTTTTCTCCTATTTAAGATAGGGGTCTTGTAACCTTAGATATTATGAGAAATAGACATATTCTATTCACATATTATTGACATTTGCAGCACTATTCCTCTCAAGTCAAGTGGTTCAAGGGAAGCTTCTAATCAAGTTCAACCATAGAGATTTTGGTTGGTTTTTGATAATAGTATGTAGGTTGATCACAATGTTTTTGTGCAAGGGGTGATCCATCCAAAAGCCTGAAAAAGAGCATCCCAGGAAACAGAAGCGAAATGCCAGCTTTACAGAAATACGATCTTAACTTGAAAAGGGAGCATATAGCTGGGTAGAAAGCAACCGAAGGACATCTTCTTTGCATATAATGCATGGTATTAGTATTTTTCATGACCACCTCCCATAGGAAGCTTTTAACTTTTTTGGGGAATATGTCTTTCCAGATAACTTGTACAAGATCATAGTGGATGGAAGGATTCTTGGAGGCCAAAAAGTGGTGGAGAGATCTACATGAAAAGGAGCTTGTTGGGTCAAGCGGCCACTTCCAAGAGTCTAGTTGGGGCCTCAAGCCCTCAGTGTTGCTGATCAGACCCAATTTTTAAACTCGTCATCTTTTAAATTTCTCCTCAAAGATAGGTTTTAGGAGCTTGTGTTGCTGTCCTAGAGGGTGGCCCCTGTTATCAACATTGGAGATTCAATAGAAATTAGGGAAGATGAATCTTAAGGTTGGTGAGTACGTCCATGGATCTTCCATAAATCTAGTGTTTGTGCGGTTTCCAATCTTGAAGGGGAGACTGGAAAATATCAGAGCCTTTGCTTTCCAAATGTCTCTCCAACCTAGAAGTGGCTGATGGAATTGTCATTGGGCCACCAATCAAGACGAGTGGGGCCACCCATATTTGTCACAAGTAAATTTCCTCCAAAAGGCTGACTTTTCTCGAGCATATCTCCCAAGCCATTTGGCCATGAGAAACTGATTTTTTTTCCTGCAAATTTCCAAGGCCAAGACCACCCTTAGAGATGGGACATGAAATTTTGTCCCAAGTAGCCTAATGAGGGCCATCTTTCCGGTAAAGTCTCAAAATATTTTCTCAAAGGGTCTTGACAATCCCTTCAGGCATTTTGAATAAAGACATATAACATGTGGGAAGGCTGGAGAGAGGGCTAGATGAGAGTTTGGTAGCCTTCTTTGGAGAAGACAGAGCCTTTCCGTCCTTTTAGCTTCTTTTAAACCTTGATTAAAACAAGGTCTCAAAAAGATTGCAGTTAAGGGTGGCCAAGAAGGGGGAATCCCAGGTAGGAGGGTGGCATTGCTCAATTGTGCATCTGAAAACGTTTGCAGCAGATTGGATGATGGAACATCGATGTGAAGCAGCTTGATTTTGCTCCAATTAACATTGAGACTAGTGCAACTTCAAAAATTCTGATGACTTGGAGGAGATTTGTAACTTTCTTAATGGAAGAGGAAGAGAGGTGGTTGATAGGTTGAGACTTGAGAGAAATGCCTCAACAAGAAAACTTCCTAATAGCCTGTTTCTGGACCTTTTTGGAGGAGCCTACTTAGAGAATCCATCACCAAAGTGAGAATAGTGCATTTTTAAGAAGACATTCTTTTCTCTAAATAGGAGATGTGATTTATCAGCTTATAATTGGATATTGGGAAGGGAAGAAAGGTTAGCTCTCTCTCACACCTGCTCACATACACATGGTTAGTTTTCAATGATGTGCAATAGCATTTAAGGAAATTTGGACTTCATGGAGGAAAAAAGGCTTTAAGGTTGAATAGAAAGAATTTTTTATTGAATTTGTTAAGAAATCAGGAAATAGGAGAGTGAAAAGAGTTTTCAAGTGAGACTCTAACACTAGCGAAGAAGAGGCGGGAGAATCATATGGAAAATAATAAATATTGAGATCAAACCCCAAGAAAGATAAGGCTATTGGAAAGAGATTAACATAAAAAGGAACTCATCGGTGCCTAAAACCCCTCTCAAGTAGAGATGTCCATTTTCCCCGCAGGGACCCGCCTTAACGGGGCGAGGAATCCCTGCTTAGGAGGGGAATATGGGAGGGAGTAGGGGAAAAAAATTCCCCATGAGCTAAATGGGGACGGGGACGGGGAATGTATTCCCTGTCCCCGTTCCCCTCTCCGTTTAATTTTTTTTATATTTATATTTTATTTTTTAATATATATATGTATATATGTGTATAAGTATATATATGTCATTTAAAATTTTATTGTTAATGATATAAATAGTTGGATATGTTTAAATTATATAGTTAAACATTTTAATTATATGTATGGATTAATTGGATAATTTGATATGTAATATTGCTTTGTTTTTATTAGGAGGTTCAAGAACTTTATCTTTAAATAGATATATATATTTTTTAATAGAAAATTAACTATTTAAATTAAAATTTTTGGTGAATAATTAATAATGTAATTGAAAATTCATTGATATTTTCCATAGAAGTTAACTATTTGAAAATTTATCAAAAGAATTATTTGATTCTTAAAAAAGAAAAAAAAAACTAAACAAGGAATAATTCCTTGCGGGGAACCCGATCCCCGCGAATTCTCCTCGAGAAATCTTCGCCCCGATCCTTGCGATAACGGAGAATTTTGCAGGGATGGGGACTCAAATGGGGGGTGGGGATGAAGAAGCCATCCCCGTCTCCGCCCCGTCCCGTGGACATCTTTACTCTCAAGTCAAGCTGATTATTTTATGTAGAAGGACCCAGGAAAATCAATCACATCTGTTTTCTCGTTGCTCCTATGGTAAAAATTGCTTGAATTCTCTTCAACTCTTTAATTGTTGCAAAGCCTTTGATGAGATATCAAAGAAGAATGCAACTCGGCCACTTTGCGGTGCAGCCATAGGTTTAGAAGAAAAGATAGATAAAAGAGACCACTACTTCTCTAAAGGTATGGTTCTTATCCTTCACTCTTTCAAAGGAACGAATGTGCAAAGAAGTCCCCGATTTGTTGAAGTTTCATTATTTTTCTCAACATTCCCTCAACATTATTTTGTAATTGCACTCCCTTATAATTAACTCAAATTGGAGTGACGATTTATTTGCCTAAAGGGAGAAATTTATATTTTTTATGTACCTTTTGACTAAATCAATAAAAAGCATTTATTGCTTCTGAAAATATTTGTATTTGGATAATTTTCTGCCCAGTAGCAACTAGTGAAAGTTATTTTTAATCCATTTCAATGTTTGTAAAGATCTTTTCTCTTTATAATGTGTCGATTTTATTGGTAGTATGGGGAATATTAGATCTGCCCATGTCAATGTTGATTAACTTGTTGGAAAGGAGAAGTATTTGAAATGTTCTTCACTTCGGATTTTTTTTCTTCTAATCGAATACTAGTGTGTTCCCTTCTTGAAAAATTTGATGGTGAGGTTGTTTATCATAGTAATGGAGGTGCATTCTTTTTATCTCAAATGTTGTAACCTTTCCTTTGTACTTAGTATTATCATTATTGCAACCTGACTTCTGAGCACTAAAGCGGGAAAATGACAAAACTGTAGTTATGTTTAAATCATCTAAACCCTAAACGTGTTCTGAAATGTGCATGAAGTAATTTTATTTTCCTAGTTTAATATTTTACAAGAAGTTCACAGGTTTAAGTTTTGGAGTTGGCGCAATGATGACTTTGGACGGAACCCTACTTTTCGATGAGCTAATGCAAGCAAAAGAGGTTCAGTTCTCAGAAATGTTCTCGATCAATATTTATTTGTTAAAACAACCTCTAGGGGCAAGCATGAATTATAGTTTCCTCTGATTATGTAGTTAAAAAGTAGTCTCACTACATTTTTCTCATTATATTTTCCGAGGGTCATGGCGATTGGATAGATGCATTAGACATTAATAGAAATAAAGTGAAAACGATAAATTCATTTCTCATCTGGTTCACTTTTTACGGTTGGGCATTTAGCTCATTTTTCCAATGTTTTCTATTTCATTTTGATGGTCTGATTTTTGGATATCATAATTCGATTTTCGACTTGTATTTATATGTAATGTTGACTTGTTTGCAGCACTTGCGGGAACAATACAATGAGTTATTTCCTGCGTTATGTAACAACCATCCCGATGTTTTCCCTGAGGAGTTCTACTCATGGGAGCAGTTCTTATGGGCTTGTGAACTTTGGTATTCAAATAGCTTGAAAATCATGTTTTCTGATGGAAATCTTAGAACCTGCTTGGTTCCAATTGCAGGTTTTCTCAACCACTCGGTATGTTACTATAGTGTCCCCTACCAGAGTCCTGCTTCTCATACCCCATACATGAATTTTCCTCATGGATGGGGGGTGAGTTTAATTGAGAAAATTGTATGAAATGTAGTTTAATTTACTTGAACTAGGTTATTTTTTTAAAAAAATCCGTTCCTTGTTTGGTATCTGCTGTTACCCCTGCTCTTACCCCAAATTGATTTCCTCACGTTACGTGGTAGTCAATAGCTTCCAAATTTGTGACTGTCCTGCTGACCATAGTTTCATATTTCTAAAACGTAATTTTCAACATTAAACCCAGATGTAGTTTTATTGTTTTTATTGTCTTAATTGTTCTTTTTGGTTTAGTTTGTTTTGTCTTCTCATTTCCTTTCTTTTGTCACCACTTGTGGTGCTTTGTATTTTGGAGTATTAGCCTCTTTTCATTAATTCAATGAAAAGTTCTTGTTTCTTGTCAAAAAAAAAAAAAAAAAACATTATTCTGATTTCTTATTTCT
Source organism: Trichosanthes truncata (assembly GCA_033996785.1). NCBI lineage: Eukaryota > Viridiplantae > Streptophyta > Magnoliopsida > Cucurbitales > Cucurbitaceae > Trichosanthes > Trichosanthes truncata. The sequence continues at coordinate 33,889,945 of JAWPNB010000004.1, read as the reverse complement.
TAGGTTGAAAGTATTTAATTTACTATTTTGAATTTGAGGTCCCATTTTCCTTTGCTTCATTGTTATATGGCTCTTTGGTACAGTTGCATCCGCACATACTACACTATGGAAAAGTTGATTCAGATACAAATTCCTTGAAATTCCGCCTATCAAGACCATGCCGTGCAGGAGAAGAATGTTATCTTAGTTATGGAAATTACTCTGGTTCTCATCTGGTTACTTTTTATGGCTTTTTACCTGAAGGAGACAACCTAAATGATGTCATTCCATTAGGTATTCTCTTGTTCTGTCAAGTAGACATTTAAATGATGCTTTGTTTACTTTAATATGTTATTTATTTTTGACTTTCTTATATTACTATTGTTTATTTGTGAGTGCAGACATTGACTTCGGTGATGATGATAGCAATAGCAACACGTCAGGCTGGAGTACTCATATGGTGAGGGGAACTTGGTTGTCAAAGAACCAAAACATATTCCATTATGGTTTGCCCTCACCGTTATTAGAGTGTTTACGAAAAGCTCGGTGCCCTGAATTGCGCACCAAGCATAAGGTAATTGTAATTTTCATCTTGTTTTGCTCATTTTGCAATCATAACTTCGTAGGAAAGTTTTCCAGATATTTGTAATAATCATCAGACTCTAAAAACCTGTTACAAATACTTCTATGCTTCTCATAGGATTTAGAATTTTGTTCATCAGTTATTATTACTTGTTTATCTCAACTTCGTAGCTGCAGGAAAGCTTGGAAAATGAAATGGAAGTCCTCAATGATCTCCTCTCAATCTTTGATGGAATGATGGAAAATCTTGAGGATGAGAATGAAGACAGGTATGAAGTATTTGGGAAACAGTAATAAAGTACTATACAATGCAGTAAGCAACTTTTCCATGGCATAAACGTAGAAAGTTTTGGTATTTGCAGGAGCAGTACAGAATGGGATATAAAGTTAGCACTGAACTACAAAGATCTACAAAGGAGGATAGTTTCCTCATGTCTGACTTCATGTCATGCCGGTTGCAAGGCAGTCGAATTTGCATTATGCGAATGCATGGAAGAGGACACTAGAGGCTAAAAACACGAACCTTTGGATATGCTTGTTCCAGGTAAGCCAGTTTTGAGATTTTATCATAAAGCAGATTGCTAGTGTCCTGTAAGTAGATAGGGTGTTTGCATCAAAATTAGGCCAAAAGGTGGATTATTTGCAAGTGATTGACTGATCTGATCATGTTGTGAGCTTTTACTTTTGGACGCTAGATGTTAGAATATTATACAATTAGTAATTCCTGTGCTTATTGGAATGCAATTTTGAATGAGGCTGATTTCAATTTCTATGGCGATTCTGAGCCACACACACAAAAGGGGGCAGCCAGAGAAGCTTTAATGCTTTGCTTTTGTTGAATGGATGTTTATATCATTTAATACTTTGCTTTTGTTTGTGGTCCATGTCATTTGCACCTAATAACCCCCATAAAAGCTTGTTGGGATTCGTTGTGAATACTATAATTCTATTGGTTTTTCATAATGGAGCTGTTTTCTTCTCCATCTCAAGCATTTTAGGTTATGAGTAGAAATGTACTGAACAAAATAAAAGAAGTTTCAATGTATGGGAATGCTTCTCCTGAAATCGCTTGTAGAAACTAGTTGGTTTGTTGGATGGGGTTTTCTGATTTTTCTATTTTAATCCAATTCTATTTGAATTGTTTTCTTAAAATCAAACTTTGATAGGCTGTTTGGGGCATTGAGTGAGTTATAATAACATGGGTTATAATAGTCTGTAGAATTATATAATATTGTTTAAAATGCAGAGTTGTTTAGTCTGGGTTATAATAGTCTGTGTTTGGGGTGTAGAGTATTTCACAGACTATTATAACACATGTTATTATAACTCATGCCTCAAACAACCCCTGAATGATTATGTGATTAAACTGAATCTAGTTTGTTAGTCAATTAGTTTTTTTTTTTTTAGCTTGAAAAAAAATCTAACCTTGTGGTTGAAGTCATAATGTCTAAACCAGTTGAATTATGCTCAAGTTGGTGATTAAACATGTTAAGTTGATGTTAATCATTCTCCAAGTTAGACTTATGGAATATGTGTGCATGTCTATATATATATATTTATTTATTTTGAAGGAGGCGAGGATTTGAACCTCTAACTTTTGGTCAAGAGTATAATGTCTGAACCAGTTGAGCTATGCTTGGGTTAGTAGAAGTCAAACTTAAATTTGATATGTGTATTTATTTATCTCATCGATGATTTGTTAATCTCATGAATTACAAAATTTGTGGTATATTAGACCAGTTTATGAAATCTTGCTTCTATACTATATTGTTACTTTTATACATAATAACCCCACAAGTGACAAGCCAATATAGGCTATACAAACTTTTTTTTTTTTTTTTTTTTAAAGAAATGTAAAATCAAACTTTTGTTAAGACGAGCAACAAAAAGAAAGAAGTTCTCTACTAAAGAGCACTCTAACAACTACAAAATAAAATAAAATAAAATAAATAATCTTAATCTTTTCAATTTCCATATCTAAAGGGAAGCATAAATCTAGGCTATAGTTCACATCACAACTATTTGCCCAAGTTTCCAACTCTCATCTCAAAATTGCAAATGGAACATTCCCTTGATCTTCGACATCTTTTACAAGTACTAAAAGATTATCCTATATTTTAAAAAATAAAATGAAAATTATCTTTTGAATGCAACAATTTTTTTTTTCAGTCAAAATTATAAAGTATTCATGGAATCAATCTTAAAGATAACAAGAATAATATTATTGAACTTTGAAATGTATCTAGTATAAAAGTAAGCAAATTACTCATGTTGAATTGAAATTAAAAAGACTTATAAGCATGTAACAAAAGTATTTTGAAGTAACGTCAAAGTTTTGAATCTTATCCCACCATACTTTGAGCTAAAAAAATGTATTTTGAACTTTGTAATATAATATTATAAAGACAGCATTATTGATTAAGTTTTTTGTTCCTAAACAGGCTCATTCTATCTAAGAGATGTTTACAATTAAAATAATATTTTGGTCAAAATATCATTTAGGTCCCTGTATTTTAAGTTTCATTTCATTTTAGTCTACTTTCAAATGTTTAATTTTAGTCCATGTACTTTCAATAAATTTTAAAATTAGTCTTTACTGTTAGTTTAAAATTAATTGTGTTTTAGCATACAATTCAGACAGTCAAGTGGAATTGATATGACATACTAGCACATCCAAAAACCTTGGAACTTACATTTTTTTTCAGCTTGAATAGGAAATTTGTTTGGTTATACTTCGTCTTACTTGTGTCCTCGTTTGTCATTAGCCACCTAATTTGATAGTCAAAGAAACTTTAATAATTATGACTAGAATAAGACTTAAGTCAATAACAAAGTTCAAAAACAATGCATTGCAGATGTGTTTTCCAATTCATCTTTTAATAAACCTATAAATCTTGTCAAAGTTGATAAGGACAACGACCCTCCATATATCTCCACAATAGTATGATATTGTCTACTTTGAACATAAGCTTCATGGTTTTGCTTTTGGTTCTCTCAAAAAGCTTCATACCAATGGAGATAATTGTCCTCACTTATACCATGAATTTCTTTCTTACTTAGCCAATGTGGAACTTTGTTAACACTTCTAATAAAAGTCTCAGCGGTAATTGGCATGTATCATCAACCAATAGGTCAGAAATTTGAATCTCTCTACCTATAGATAAACCTATAGATTTTAACTTTTTGTAATAACCACAACATTAAAAAGTTTGTCCAAGCTAACCCAGACATAACTTTGTAGATGGGACAACATTTGTTAAACTAGAAAAAAAAAGATTATCTTTATTATTATTTTTTTGTTAATATAAAATAATTAGAGAAGCATGCTTTGACATGAGGACAATATTTATTACATAATTATCAATCATAATGTTAAATTAATATATAAGTTACATAGAAACAAATATTCCTGCTCAAAGTTAAAAGTTATTTTTTCCTACTCATAAAGTAATGATTATATTGAAAGAATGCAATTCCCAACTCCACCAATTAACCTTTCTTTGCAACCAATGTGACAATGATAGATAATGAGTTGCATATTCAAAATGAACACCAACCATTTGTTTCTTTAATTTTATTTTTAAATTTTTTTATTGAACTCCTTTTTTTAATAAATAATTTTAGAATAAATTTTAAATTTGATTTCTAAACTTGTAAGGCTGTGTCTAACATATCACTTAGCTTCAAAAAGTATCTACTGGATCTCTAAACTTTCAATGTTATAATTAACAAGTACTTGAAGTTTAAAACATATATAATGAGTCAATAAGGATGCTTTTGGTTAGTGGTCTGAAAATATAAATTTGAAAACAAGAGACTTAATAAAAAATATGATTGTATTCCATGTTTTCACTATTTTGAAATTTGTGTTTGATAGCATATTTAGAAAATGGGTCTCGATTTAAAAAGTTGTTTAAAGTTTATTTAATAATATATATTTATAAACAACAAAAATAATAGTAGTTACCAACTAAAAATTAGTTGAGTTCAAATATCATTAATTAATTAATTAACATACTCTATGCTATAAATTTTATATAATTATTTTTTACAATATTAAACAATTTATAATACAATTCACATTTTAATAAAAATGAAAATGAAGTGAGTTTAGTTGAGTTCAAATATCATTAATTAATTAATTAACATACTCTATGCTATAAATTTTATATAATTATTTTTTACAATATTAAACAATTTATAATACAATACATATTTTAATAAAAATGAAAATGAAGTGAGTTTAAAACATGAAATAGTATATTTATCATTTTTAAAAATATTTTTTAGTGTAATTTCTCATTTTTTAAAAAATAAAATTTAAAATTTAAAAACACTAAAAACTTAAAAATGTTGTATTCGAAATTTTCATTATTTAGATTACATAATCCAAATACAATTTTTAAATACAAATCCACCGAACACATACTCATTAAATTAAATTTTCAAAATTTTTTTGACCTAATAAACATTTTTTTAAATTTGAAAATTTATTAGTCATAATGTTGAAAGATTAGAAATTTATTAAAAAAATTTTAAAATTTAAGAATCTATTAAAGAAAAAAAATAGTAATTTAATCCTAATTTTATTAAGTTAAATTATACCAAATATCCTTGAACTTTGGGGTAAGTTTCAATTATGCCTCTGGACTTTGAAAATTTTCATTTTTACCCTTCAACTTTGAAATTTGTTCCAAAAAATACTTTTGAATTTTGAAATTGGTCCAAAAATGCATTTTATGTTAAAATAAATGATGAAAAGGACGTGGTAGCTTATGTGTAAAAATTACAAGATGTACGTGATGTTATTTACAACTATATAGAAGATTAAAATCGTTGTTACCATTTATTTCATCTTAAAAAATATTGTTAAAATTATTTACATAATCAACTTTTAGACATCGACTGCCACGTCAAATTATATAAATAATGTTGTAAATGATGTTACATATGCCTTTCAATTCATACACACTAGCCATCACATCAGTTTCCATCTTATTTTAATGAAAAAATTCTCCAACGATACTTTATGGCACAAATTTTAAAATTCAAGATCAAATTGAAACATTTTAAAGTCTAGAAATATAATTGAAATTGACTCAAAGTTTAGAAGTATTTTGTATAATTTAACAGTTTTATTATTTCAAGATATTTGGTGGCCCCACAGTTTACATATAAAGTAGTGGCCAATAAAAAATTGACAGAGTGGCACTTGCAAATTGGCAGCTCAACAAACTTGTCTCTCCCGTTACCGACGCCGTCTCTGTCTTATTATAATTTATCACACACATTCAAACTTAAATATTTTTCTATTTTTTACCCAATCAAAAATTTCCACGTCATCAATAATCATTTAATAACTCTACGTTTGATTACGTGGCAAGTACTAGCTGGCAGTCGGTCCAATTATGTTGTGCACGAGAAGCAGCTGATAATTTTCATATTTTCGGATGGAAAATTTTAATCTGTTTTTAGTTTTTTCATTTTTCAAATTTTAATATTGTTTTTTTTAATCATGGAATTGTTGTATTTATTTCTATTTTAGTTTTTGAGATTTTAAATATTTTATTTTAGCCTCTAATTTTTAAATTCCTAAACTTTATATAAAATATATACTTTAGTCACAGTAAGCATAACTCAACGGTAATTGACATGTATTCTTGATCAAGTGGTTAGAGGTTCGAATCTCCCCAACTTCTAATTGTTGTTGAACTCAAAAAAATATTTATTTATACCCCATAAAATAAATGATAAAAGAAGACATGTTGTAGTCAACATGAGTATAACTCAACTAACTGTTATTGTGCTCAACATGAGCATAGTAATTTTTTCAAGTTTGCCTTCGACCTCAAGTGAAATACTGTCAATTATCATGGAACTCACTTTAATTGTTACTACCTACTTAGTCATATGAAATAAGTAAATTTTAAATTTTATAATTGAGTATAATGTCTACTCCATAAAATTAAAACATATAATACTCTTAAAAAATTAATAAAGTGTAGTTTGATATTATATCATCATTTTATTAATTAATTTTAATGTTTTGTGAGTATAAGGACTTAGTTTTAAAAAATTCAATACATTAGAGATAGAATGATAATTCTTAATTTTTAAAAGATTAAGTACCAAAATATTAAAAATCAAAACATAAAATAAAATAGCTTGATTCTGAAATAATAATAATAATAATAATTTTTAAAAAAGACTTATTATTATTATTATTAGTACTATTTGTTTATAAATTCCAATCTCTTTCTCTTAATTATTAGCTACTAAAAAGAAAGGTGGGGAATTGTGCAAGAAAGAATCAGCGACAGAGAGAGAGCTCCATCTCTGTCTCAAGTCTGTGTGTGAGCTTTGGCTCTTTGTATTCGTCTTTGTTCTTGCTTCTCTCGAGCACCCAACAGAGGAATTACTCAACAATCAAACCCCTTTTAGTTTTAGCTGCTACAGCATTTGATTTTCGGATTTTGATCTTTGATTTTTAAACCTTGTCTTCGTTCTTTCATCATCTTTGCTCTGTTTTTTTCTACCCCTCTTATCCCACAATGCTAGTCGCAAATAGTTTCGATTTGTGGAAGAAGGATGGGTTCTTTTCTGCCGCCGAGCAGGTCCAAGAATCTGCAGACACGTACGTTTTTTTACCATTCGTTTGATTTGGGGTTTTCTTTTTCCCGATGTTTGATTGAGTCGTGTTTTGATCTGTTGTGGAATTTTTTTGGTGGAAGTTCAATTCTGATGGTTTTGTGTTCTGGGAATTGTTGTTTGAGTCTGGAATGATCTGTTTATGATGATTCGTTTTTTTTTTTTTTCCGGTTGTTTTGAGTTCTGAATTTTAGTTTCTTATTCTTCTCTCTGTGTATGTTTTTCAAGATGCTTAAGCTTATGTTCTGTGTTTTAGTTGGATGAGTTTCTACTGTGGTATGGTTCAAGAACCTAAAATTTATCCAACAACGAAGTTTTCTTTTCTGTTTGCTGCAGTTGGGAAGATGCCCTGAATTCTATTAGTCTATATGCTTACACTTTAGGGGGATTCCACTGCTTTCTTCATTTCTTCAACCATTTTCTAGGCCATTAAACTTTAGCTAGTTGATGATGACTCTTTATTGCCTCTTTCTTCTGTATTGATCCTCCTATTGGTTTTTAATTTCAGAATGGAGTTTGCATTTAGGACATGGGTAAGAGAGAAAAGAGAGGGGCTAAATCCTGATGATTTGGATGAACTCCGCCGGGAGGTACAAACAGCTCTTGGCACAGCCAAATGGCAGGTTGGATACTGAATTGAACTAAAATATACATCTGTTCTATCTTTTAGTGCCATCAAAACATCAGATATATCTTCCAAAATCTAATGGAATGGTAATTAGGATTCTTAAATGATAAGCCAGATGTACAACTACAGTGACAACTGAGCACGAGTCATGTTTTCTAGTAAAACAATGTTTATACACTGATTTATAATCATAGTTATATGTGTTGTTTTTTCTGTTGTCAATTAGCTGGAAGAATTTGACAAGGCTGTTAGAGTTAGCTATCGTTCCAGAAGTGAAGAACATGTGTTGGAAAGGCATAGACTATTTATTGTAGCCATTGGAAATCAAATTTCCCATGTTGAAGCTGCTTTAAGAGAATCTTATGACAAAGAGGGCAAGCAGCCTCTTCGATGGGTAAATCTAAATGAGGAAGAATGCAATGATTTGGCAACATTTCTCTCTGGAACATCCCAAGTACCACGTAGTGCGAAAAATGAATCCTCTGTGTATAGGTCTTCAGCAAAAAGTTATACATATGAGAATCATGAACAAGCAGCAGAAGAAATTAATCTTACTTCTTCCTGCAGCTTGAGTAATTCCTCTAAAATGAAGGGCAGAGAATATGTTAACTCTGTAGATATAGACTCACAGAAAGTCAAAGATCTGGAAATGAAAGAAAGTTTTGGAAGAGTAGATGATGCACTAGGCAAAATGGATAGAACGACGAAGGCAAGAAGAGCAAGTCCACCAACTGCTGCTGACCTGCAAATTGTAATTGTGGATGAAAATCAAGAGAGAAAACAGTCTATTACAAGTTTAGAAGTTACAAGAAAAGGAAAATCAGGATCGGTCTTCTTGAAGCGAGGATGTGGAAATTTTTCTCAGGTGAGCATTCAGGGAACTGCTTCAATCTGGTAGACTTGGTTCTGTTTCTCTGTTAGTTTTTTAATTTCTTTTCTGATAGGAAACAAAACTTTTAGTTGTTTTTTGGCTGTTATCTTTATAATGAAACTGATGTAGCTATAACTTCTTATTGCAATGGAAAAAAGGTTACCTATACTATCGTATGAAATAATGAGGCATGAGCTCAGATTCTATCATTTTTTCTGCAGTATGTATAGAACATAATATATCCCATTCCAAATATTCATTGAACATGAAACGGAGTGTATTTTGTTCTGTGTAATTGTGCCCTTATGGGTTCCAAATGAAATATAACTGCAACTGTGCATTTTCTCTCAGCTCTTTGGTATGGTTCAGCAGCGACAAATATACAGACCCTGGCATCTTCAGCTCGCATGTTCTGTTCAATTTACTCTTGCTTTGATGCTGACTATATTCTTGATCGGTGAGTTCCTATTTTTCTCAAGGATGCGTGGCATTCAAGTTTTAGGAAGGTACAAAATTTGGATTCAATTTGAAGTATGTTATTTATGTCTTATAGAGTTCAGAGCCTTCCATTTTAGGTTAAGAGATTGCATTGATGGGTGAATTTCTCCAATTTTTTTAAAATTTTTTTGTTGATGGAAGACCTACATGACTTAAAATTTTTTGTTGATGGAAGACCTAGAAGTCATGTAAATGTTTCACAAACAAGATGTTTCAGTTTTCATAGGAACGTGAATTGCCTATCCAGTATCCACCATGCCTGTCCTTTTAAGAAAGGAGATTCTTTCTCCTATCTACGTTGACCCTAGATTTAGATCTATCAAGGGATAGGGTCCTTTTTATATCTTTTGGGTCATTTTCACGGTGGAAGTGGTCTTCTGAATTTGCTTTGGAAAGGCCTGGACCCAGGTATTCATAAAGGTAAAAGTTTTCATCAGGCTAGTAGCTTATAGGAAGATACCATCAAGCGGTCACAAAAAGATATATCCTTCCATGTACCTTAGCATGCAGGATGTGTATTTATTGAGATTTGAAGGAAGATATTGATCATCTTCTTATGCTTTGTCGTTTTCCCCCATAAAGTTATTTATTTTCGTATTCTCATTTATTACGCTAGCTTGGGTAGGTATTCTCAAACATGTTGATGACCTATTGATTAGAGGGCTCTAAGATTTTTTTTTTTTTTTGGTAAGAAACAATTTCATTGATGTATGAAATTACAAAAGGGAATAATAGTCTATGATTTACAAAGGGTAGTATAGCTATATGATGAAAAGAAAGCATTAGATTTACACCAAGATATAGCATGATAAATAACATAGTCAAGGAGTTTGTCAAATGGGAGCTCCTTGTCTGAAAAGATTCTTTGGTTATGCTCTTTCCATAAGATTTAAAACTTGATAGTTGCAACTTTGTGGGATGCTTAATAATAATAAATGAGAATAAGAAAATAAAAAACTTTGTGGGGAAGATTTAGAGAAGAGGAATGTGAGATCTTCAATCCCAAGTACAAGAGAGGTATTGCCCACAATAGGTGGCTTGGTGAAGTCCTAGGTTCAAACTTCTAGGTAAAAAACTTAATCATTTAAAACTCTGATTATCTTACAAAATTGGCTTTGAGGTAGGTGAAGCCTTCCCAAAAATAAAATTAGTGGGATGGGTCATGAGCATAATGCAAGAATGGGGCCTGCTAATACATGGGTTATAATGAGAATCTCATCTAATGATACGTGTTTTTTATTAATTATTGTTTTTGTGTTGGCATTTGGACCTGGCTTCTTCCCTTTTTATTTTGTCTCTTATCTCAATGTAGTTCTATGATTTTGTAAACCAGCGACAAACTGACTGCATTATGTTTATATCATATTCAATTAGCCATTGTTCATTGCATTATGAAAGCAACTATGTTAGCCTTCCAGAGCTAGCGTCAGTTAATTCCTATTTCAATTAGGCATTTCTATACTTGTTCTCGATGATTGGATTGCTGGTCACTTGCTTACACCATAAGATTTGGACCTAATGAATCATATGTTTCTGGTCTTATAATGGTTTGGTATGTCCTGAGATCTGTATGGATGGATTAAATGGTTTTTAAATTCAGTTGAGCTTGATTGTACACACTGTGGTGAGTAAATCCCTTTGGTCTCTTTATGTAAATCTTGCTAATGACGGTTCCCCTTTATTGTTCTTCCCAATATTCCCTTGCAGTACCCATTGTCTTTTATTCAGCTTGAGACTTTTGAGTCCATTGTACAGGCGATGTTTTCGATCATAACAGGTATGCACTTGTATTCCATGTTTTATATAGGTCTTAGAGATTAATTAACTTGTGAAGGTTTTCATGTCCCTTCTTTTCTTTTGATTATCACCAATTCCATTTAAATGGAGAAGGCCGACCTTACCTTCCTTTGGTGTAAGCCTTTTGACTATTCTGATGGCTTCTCTATTGACCTTCAGTCACTGAAGGTCAAAAGTCAAAAGTGTCCTTGGTGTACCTTGATGACTTAAAAAAGACTTATGACCGTTCAGATGGCTTCTTGTACCTTTGGTGTACAAAACAACCAGAAGATATTGCTATTCTTTGTGGTGGTTTTAGTGGTTCCTCGCCGGTCCTTATCCGTCTTTCACGTAAAAAAGAAGAAGAAGAAATATGAAAAATCAACTCAAACTGTACTAATGCTCATTTCTCAGTTGTTTCATTAGGAACCAACAAAAGGGAGCAAAAGGGAAGTTCTTTTTCACCTAAAATGTGCTCAACAGTGCTCTAATAGAGGGAAAATATAAAGGAGAAAGGGTAGGTGGAAACTTGAAAAATAGAAAATTTCTTGAGAGGCAAGTGTGAAGGACTGTATTCTATCCAACTATACTACCATCAATGACCTTAGTATATTGAATATAAGATGCATCATAAGTTGAACCGTTCTGCCCGGTAGAGGGGTAGATTTGTAATTTTCTGTTTGGGTTGATGATAGAAGCCATTTGTTTCCTTGTATTAGATTCCTTGGTTCATGTTTCAAAATTTGTTAGGTTTATGCCTCTTTAGTACTTTAAAGCATACCCTGGAAGAGATTTATGATTTTTTTTTGGTCAAGAGACAGAAGCCAAACAAAAGTAACATGAATGAAGGAAGTTAAAATGAGGAAACAAAGGACTTCTATCATTAAATCAAAGAAGAAATTATGTATCTATCTCTTATCGTATCAAATCAGGCTTTGGTTTTATTAAAAATGATAGACAATACTGACACGTTTATCATTATCAACAAACTTGTTTAGAATAAAAGTTGAAGCAGGCAGCACAAATTTTAAACTATCTAATCAATCAAGAACTTTTGGATCAATCCATGTCACGTTTTGATCTCGATCCAAAGTGCAATAACCTCTAAGAGAAAACCATTAAACATAAGTCAAAATTTGACATTGACCAATCTAGAAATTCTTCCAATCTTCCCTTGTTCTGTGAGTTATCTTTCCTTGGATGTTTGTTGGTCTAGGCATGCTGAGGTAACTTTCTCCAATAGGTCATCGGTTGAAGAACAATGTGTCGAGAAACACGAGGCTACATGCATAAGTTAAAACTACCATGAAAACTTGGTCTAAGTTTTACTAGCCATAAAATTATATTGGGTAAAATACATTTTTGGTCATTGAAATTTGAATTTAGTTTCTATTTAGTCCCTGGGTTTTTAAACCTAACACTTTTGGTCCTTGAGATTTAAATTTTGTTTCTATTTGGTCTTTGAAGTTTCAAAAGTGATATGTTAGGTCCCCAAAGTTTGAATTTGATTTCTAATTAGTCTTTGAAGTTTAAAATTGGTTTCTAAGTGGTCCCTAGTAAAGTTAATGTTAATTTTTTTTTTGGACAATATGTGGGGTGGGGGATTTGAACCTCTAACCTCTTGGTCGATGGTACATGCTTTATGCCAGTTGACCCTCATGTTGGCTAGTAAAGTTAACGTTAATTGAGCTAATGGAATGATAACATGATAGCTAACATATGCTAACTAGACTTTGATGATATGTATTTTTTAAATGAGTTGATTATATATATATATATATATATATATTTATTTATTTATTTATTTTTATATGCTCAGGGATAATTTAGAAACTAATTTAAAACTTTAGGGGTCAATTAGAAATTATTTCAGCCTTTAGGGACCAATTAGAAATCAAATTCAAACCTTGTGGACCAAAGATGTCATTTTTGAAATCTCAAAGATCAAATGGAAATTAAATTCAAATCTCAAAGACCAAAAGTATTAGTTTTGAAACCTTAGGGCCCAAATAGAAACTAAGTTCAAATCCTACGGACCAAAAACGTATTTTACCCAATTATATCTCATTCTATCAACTTTTCATAGATCAAGGTGTTGATTACAAGGTTTGTTTGTATGGCAGCACAGCAGAATGTCTTTAACTCTTAAGATACACCACAAAATGAGATATAGGGAAGTGATGTAAACTGGAAAGCTCATAGAATTGAGATATAGGGAAGGGAAAAATTATCCTGCCTTATATGGCACTATTGATTTGATCTTATGCAGCAAATGAAAGCTGGTCTTTTTTTTTTTTTTAAAAAAATAAAATAAATAGATAATTGTATATTCATGATTAAATCATTACTTTTCATCCATTTTCAACCTCTGAATTTAACTGCTCTACAGGTGTTGAATGAACAACAGGCGTTTGAAGAATAATAACATAACATTCATGTTCTTCTGAGTTCTTCCATGTCATGCCCAACCTCAAAATTCATGGGAATAAGGTATGTATATTCATTATTGTTGCGGCTGCGTAAATGCCTGCTTGAATTTGTTAAATATTTACAGAGACAACATTGCCAGTGTAAATAAGTATTCAGGCTTTATGCAATTATTTTCATACTTACCAAATAATCAATATTTTTGTTTACTTTCCAAATACAGAAGAGTAATGTAAACAAACAGAAGAGATCCTTGAGGCAAAAATATGTGAATCAATTCAATCTCTTTTTAGATGATTTTCTCATTGATCTTGTATCATTAGTGCCTACTTTCATTTTGTTGATTCATGAGTTGTATTTAGTGTCTCTAAGAAATGTGATTATCCGTTGTTCGTTTATGTGGAATGGCTTGGATTACTCAGTGTTGCACCTATGTGCCTGAGGTGCAGAGGAGCTATTACCGTCTAACTCCTTGGTCTATTGCAGAAACGAGATTGAACTGCAATCACAATTGGAAAGGCTTAAAACTACTGGATCATAGACCTAGTGTCAATAAGGGTCGTGTAGATAATAAAAAGGCTTAAAGGGAATGAGTTTAAGTCATGATGGTCATCTACCTAAGATTTAATATCCTACGAGTCACCTTGGCAACCAAATATAGTAGGGTTAGGTGATTGTCCTATGAGAACAAGTAAGGTGCATGCAAGTTGGCTTGGACAATCACAGATATGAAAAAAATTGCTTTCATAATATCGTCAACTTATAACAAGTAGAATGAAAAAAAAAAAAGAAGCTTATATTAGCATGAAGTCACAAAAAGAAAAGGATTATAGAGAAGTACAACTTTGTCTTAACATATTTTTTTAGTTACATGAATAGAAAAATAGATGTAAATAAGCTACCGCCAACACTCTCTTCTTCTTCCTCTCCTTTTTCTAAAGATAAAAAAAGAGAATAAAGGAATGGTATATTTGATCATTATGTTTGTAGTACTTAAGAATGAAATTGCTTCAAGGAATTAGAATGACAAAAATATCCTACTATTTTCTCTCTACCCTCTTCTCTTTTTATTGTCTTTAGATTCTCTTGAAGTCCCTTATTAGGATTTAGGAGGCCAGTTTTTCAACAAAGGAAGAATCATTTTGTTGAAAGCATGAATATGTGCACCAAAAATGGTTGTTTCTTCTACATTTTTCTTCATATATGCCTTTACTCTCCCTTTCTAATGAATCTAATACTTAAAAAAAAAAACTAAAATGAATAGGTTAAAGGCAGTCTAAAACTAGCAACAAATATTTGAATACACTTCATTACCTATGAACTCAACCCTCCTGAAAGTGTGTTTGGAATTGATTCTAAAATAAGTATTTTTAGCAAAATTATTTTAATTACAAGTTCTTTAGTAAAAAATTGGTTGATTAGTGATAACACATTATTTTACTAATTTATTGTTAGAAGTGATTTTAAAGTGCTTCCTAAAAGATTTTCATGTTACTTTCAAAATCATGGAAAAAATGTTTTTGTCCACACCAAAGCAATTTCAAGCGTACTTGAGAGGCGAATGCATGAATTATATGTACAATGTAATTCTTCAATTATATGAACTCAAAATTGCTCGAAACTCAAATTTATGAAATCTACCTTTTATACTTTGACTTAACTTTTTATAAGTTATCAACTTACAAATCAAACACGAGTTACACAAACCCAAATTTCTATAATTCAATTATTTTACAGAGTCAAAACATAGATTACACAAACTTTATAACTTTCCAACCCCAAAATCCACAAGTTCATAAGAAGAGGTCATTGGCTTTCAACTCCCACAACTCCTCCTCTATTGATTACATACTCACAAGATGATTTAGGCAAATGGGGTGCAAAAACAACATGAAGCCATCTCCTAGTTCTTCTTTGTGCTAATTCACTACCATTCATGATCCCATCTCCTTCTCCAAAAACTTCCTCACTTCTTGACAAAAACAATCTCGAATTAACACAATTAGCCCACGCAAGCCCCAGCGCCGGGCAGACTCGTCGTCCCGACGAACACAGATACTTCAAATTCCCAATTCTCAACGCATTCAATCCATCAGAAGAACCCATCAAATCAACCACCTGATTCGTCAACACCACAGCCAGAGAATACCTCTTAGCCAACAACTTCAACTTCCCAGAAATCTTGAAGAACAAAGCCGATCTCCGCTTGAGATCAGATGGGGTGCTGTCGAAATCAGAGCGAAACAACGCAGCAATCGAATCGATCACAATGAGCCTGGTGGGCAATTGGGAATTTCGATTTGCAAGGAAGGATTCTATCTTGGGCATTATGTCGAACAGTTGGTAGGCAGAGTGAACAGGTTCGACAAAGATGTGATCGGAGGGATTGGAAAATTGGGGGTATGAAGAGGAAAATGCTTGGGAGAGCTGTTGAAGGCGACGAAAGGGGAAAGAGAACTCGGTGTGGATGTAGAGAGAGGAGGCGTTGAGGCCGCCATTGGAGAGGGGGAGCTGAGCGCAGAGGCAGAGTTGGAGGCAGAGTTGGGTTTTGCCGCAGCCGCTCTCGGCGACGATCTCGGTGAGGGAGTTGCAGGCGACGCCGCCGCCGACGGAGCGGTCGATGATCGGACATCCGAAGGTGCACTTTTGGGTGATTTGAAGGAGATGGAGGAGATTTTCCGGCGTCATTTCTGATTCTCAAAATGGTGAAGAACCAGCGCCAACGTTGGATTTGAATTTTGGGGTTCCCTCCATTTGATCAATGATGTATTATAAAACGTTAAATATAGGTTAAATTTGTGTTTACCAGCCTATTCTACTTTAAAACGTGTATAATAAATATTTATTTTGTGTTAAATTTTTAATTTTATATTTACTAGATTTCTGAATTTTAAAAAGTGTTAATAAAATTTTATGTGTACTAAATTTTTGAATTTTAAAAAGTATTAATTTTTTTAATTTTTTGTTTAATAGATCCTTAAATTTAAAAAATGTCTAATAAGTTCAAAACTTTCAAATTTATATCTATAGGTAAAAAATATATGATATATCCTCAAACTTTCAATTTTGTATTTAGTAGGTCTTTAACTTTAAAAATGTTTAATAAATCTTTAAACTATACTAATAATAATAATAGATTTTCAAACTTCATATTTTGTGTTTTTGTTCTAGAATTTGCACAAATCTAAAAGCTTACAAATGTTTGATAATAATTTCATTTAAAAAAAATTGTTTGATAACCAATCTTATCTTGTCTTTTCTGTTTTTTACAAACGTTTTTAAAATTGTGAGTAAATTTAAAAAACCAAAAGAAGTGGTTTCGTAAAAACGGTTTTTTTTTTTTTTTTTTTTCAAAATCTCGATTTTTCTTATAACACTATTTTTTTTCCTCTTTGATGTACATTGTTGTATAAATTTTCTTCCTTTCTAACTTTTTTTCTCTCAAATTTTTTACCTCTAAAATTTCTCTTCACTCTAAAAGTTTCATTTCTCTATTTCTTTTATTTTTTTTCTCTTTTAATATATCTTTCTCACTTGCCTCTCTCTAAAATTTTAATATTTTTCTAAAAAATTCTCTCTAAAATGTATTTCTAAAAATTTTCTTTTCCTCTCTCTAATTTGTTTTTCTCTCTAACATATATATTTCTAATTTTTTTCCACTCTCTTAATTTCTCTCCTTAAAAAGTTTTCTATCTAAAATTTCATCTCTATCATGGTATTAAATTTTCGTCGACATGTCGACATTTTCATCGATATTTCCACATGTCCATGAGTTCGACATCGACATAAAGGGAGAATCGACATTTCTACTATACCGTACAAAATTGATAAAATATTAAAAAAATAACAAGAAAATGTAACTTAAATGTGAATATAATATTGTAACAAGTGTTTTAACTCATTTAAAAAGTGTAAAACATTTATTTATTAGTTTAAATATTTTTTTTGAATTTTTTGTTTTTAAATTTTTTTCAGAAATATCCATCGACATCGACATTTTATTGATATTTTCATCGACATTTCCATAAAATTGAGACTTCGACATTTCCGTTGACATCAACATTTAAAACCTTGATCTCTATTACTTTTATTTCACTTTATCTTCTAACATATCTTTTTGACTTGTCTCACTCTAAAATTTTAATATATCTTTTAAAAAAATTCTTTCTAAAATTTCTCTAACATATCTCTCTGTAACATAAACACCTCTTTCTATTTTGTGTCGTCTTTTACTCTATTTATAAATTTTCTCTTTCTAAAATTTCTCATTTCCTAGCTAAGGTTTCACTTTAAAATTTCTCTCTCTAACTTTCACTCTCTAGATTTTTTTTTTATATAATTTTCTTTCAATTGCTCTAATTAATATTCCCTTTGGCTCTTTACCTTTTCTCTCTCAAACATTTTTTTCTCAAACATTTTTTGTTTTCTTTCTATAATCAGTATTCTCTATCTTAGAGATCTAGCTCTTTAATTTTTATCTCTCTAATGTTTCTTTTTCTTTCTCTTACTAATATTCTCTCTTTAAAATATCTTTAAAATTTTCTCTCATACCATTCTTTTTTATTTCTCTAACTAATATTATATCTCTAACATAACTCTTGCTCTTTAACTTTTTTTTTCTCCAACATTTTTTTCTCTAACTAATATTCTCGCTCTTTCAACGTTTATTTTTCTATCAAGTAGGTTCTCAATTTGAAAATCGTTCATACATCTATTCTCACACGTGTGTAAACTTCTTCAAAAATCTAAACCATCCATTTGAAAATCGTCAATTATTTAAAATAGAGGGTCTAAATTGATTCACTTATGCAAGTTAAGGAGTTTAATTGATATAATTATAAACTTGCACACGTGTAAACTAACGTTTTACAAAAGAAATTTGATAGAGATTGTAAATTGATACACACTTATGAAAGTTCAGGGTTTAAAATGATATAATTATTAGCTTAGAGTTTTTTTATTGATACAACCCAAATTTAGGGGTATAAATTGATTTTTGCCATAAAATTTTAAGTAGTCTTTATCATTAATTGTTAGCTTTAGGGCTTCAATCAAACCAAATATTTTGATGATAAGAAAATCAAATTTTTGTACTAACCTTTTTTAGTGTTTAAAAGAATCCATCTATTAGAGCTCGAAAAGACGATTCTAACGCATTTTGAATTGTTCGAATTGGATTTCAAACAAAGGAGATATGAGAAAAGGAAGATTGGAATGAAAACCTAATTAAATAGTGACACGTGGCACTGTGCTGACGTGACATTCAACATGGCAACTGATTTGGCGTTACCAATCAAATTTGGTGATGTGGTAGTTGACATGTCAAATGATGTGGCATCCAATGACTAGATTTTGATGACGTGGCGATGACGTGTCTGAGTGACGTGTTGATGATATGGCACACATGGACTAACAACAAGGCGACACATGACGAGCTACTTGAAATATTAAAAAAAAAGACAAGCTGACATGTGGAGGCCTCATATCACGACACTTGTCACTATCTAGAATTTCAAAGGGATTCATTTTATCATTAAAAAAAAAAAAAAGGAAGGAATGACACGCATGGTAGTAGTGGAGGAGAATCTTTTCTCCTCTCTCCTTAAATTCTATCATGAACCTTTCCAAATTTCACCATTCAATCCCAACCATTCATTCTTTTGACCTAGATCTAATGACTCATTTTCAATTTGCTCTAAATCCCTTTTAAGCCTAAAAATATCATCTTCCTCCTTACACTTTGATTTTTTCCACCAAGCCTCCATACTCTTAGCCAAGGTTTAAAATAGTTTCAATTTTATGGAAATGTCGATGGAAATATCGATATAATATCGATGTTGATGGATATTTCTGGAAAAAATTAAAATAAAAAAATTCAAAAAAATATATAAATTAATAAATACACATTTTACACTTTTAAAATGAATTAAAATACTTGTTACAATATTATATTCACATTGAGTTATATTTTTTTGCTATTTTTTTAATTGTTAATCAATTTTGTACAATATAGTGAAAATGTCGATGTCGAACCCATGGACACGTGAAAATGTCGATGAAAATGTTGACATGTCGACGAAAATTTAATATCATGCTCTTAGCTCTCCAAAAAAAAAGTTCTAAAATCTTTCAACTTTCTCACATACTCTTAAACTGGTTAATTGTAGTTTTGTGAAGTATCTTTGAAGTGTTTTGTTGTGTGATAAATTTGTGTATTTTGCCTATTAAATCCTGTGAGATTTTTTTTTTGTTCATTGGGATTTGTATTAAGGTGTGAGTACACCTTGGGTTGTAAGAAAAAGAAATTGGTTTGATCCTGAACCAATAAAAAGAATCTTGGGTTTCTCTTTAGCCTAAGAAAAAGAGGGTCGTATCGATTTGGTTTTCACATGCAAGAGGATCACGTAGTAAAATACCCAAGAAAGAATTTGGGGGAGTGGATAGGCGATTTTCTGAACCACTATAAATTTTGGTGTCTTCTTTCCCTTACTCTTTACGTTTGTTTTTAATTTTTGCAATTTCGTTGATCGCATGCTTTAGGATTCAATTGTTCTATTGCTCGATAAATCATCTTGATTGCGAATTGTGTTTGATTTAAAACTTGTTCCTTGGTGTTTTCCGTTTAACTAGTTTTAGAATTTTATGATTATTTAAAAAAAAAAATTTGGTAGCAACCCTATTCACCTCCTCTAGTATTGCCGTTAGATCCTACATTAATGTCATTAATAAACAATAATTTGACACATACATCTCGACTTAGCATATCTCAATTGGTCAAGACATTACTTTACCTATCTAAAGATTTGAAAGTTCAAATCCCTATTACACACTTATTGAATTAAAAAGATAATAATAATAATAATAATGTGAAATCCTTATTAAAAAATTGTTAGCTTATTGTTTGACATGACCTGAAAAATAGATGACAACAAAAAGTGAGCACTTGAACAAAATAGAATGAGGTGTATACGTACCAGTTTTTTTTTTCTTTTTTTCTTTAAGCAATGTATTAATTCTTTTTTTTTTTTTTTAAAATAAATTTTATCCCTTCAGTTGATTTAATATTCCCATTTTAGGGGTTAAACCTCCCACCCCCAACCTTGGAAAAAAAATGATGGCTATTTGAAAAACTATGGTGGAAACAATTGTTTTGTTTTTTTTTTGTTTTTTGCTTTTATAATTATTTTTAAGTATTATAATCTACCAAGTGACTTGTAAAATTAATCTTGTAAGCACATTTGAATCACTATTCATAAATTTTATGATCTTAAAAAGATCGAATTAAAACATCATTTAAAAAATATATATATTTGATTATCCAAATATATTTCTATAGAACTTTTTATTTCAAAAATAGAAAACTATTGATTAAATATTTTCCAGACAACATCTAAGTTCTTTCACCTCAACAACATTAATTTCACATTCTCAACATAGTTATGTTCATTCAATCATACTATATATTATATGTTCACTCACATCATGAGTAAGTACACCTTCACTCTCAATTATATTTACATATTGTATATTGTAGTACTTTTCATTTTGTATGTGTCTTCCTTTAAGTAGATTTGCCATATGCATAATGTCACTATCTTATCATAACTTCAAACTACTTCAACCCAATATGCTCAATTCTAGGGATTCATGCCATATATTTTACGAGACTTGTGATTACCCAATTTCTCAAGCAAAATGACTCCAATTAAGAATGAAAATGTAAGAGTGTTTATCTGATGACAAGAAGGTTGTAAATGTTGATCTCGAAGGAAATGTCGAAGTCTCAATTTTATAGTAATATCGATGAAAATATTGATAAAATATCGATATGGATGGATATTTCTAAAAAAATTATAAAAAATATTCATGAAAAAAATATTTAGATTAACAAAGGAGTATTTCATCCATTTTATATAAGTTAAAATGTCTCATTATTAATTTTATGTCTACGTTAGTGATTTTTTAAAAAAGATTTTTGTTATATTTTGTTAATTTTTTTTACGATATAATGAAAATTAATTTATTACTCTAGTTAGAAGAGATATTTTAGACCAATTTTAATTGTCAAAGTTGAAATTTTGTCTAACCTTAATCTAATGAACCAATCTCGATTGTTCTATACTCAAAAAATAAAAAATAAAAATCTCGATTGTTCTAGTAATTTATTTCAAGGTTGAAAAAAAGAGTGAAAAAATAGTATTTAAATATTCTATATACCAACTTATAATGATCGTCCACCCATTATATATGCTTTAATTTTTTTTTGAATAAATATATATCTTTTAAATTAGTAATTTCCATTCAGATCGATTAAATTTAAAATAAAATTAAAAAAAAACCATGAATATCAACTTTCGGCATATTTAAATCATCTAAATAAAGCCCAACTCAATTGGTTTGAATTTGGATTATCTTTTAGGTCGTCATTCTTTAAAAATTATTTTCAACAAAAACGAATATTGCAAGCCTCATTTCGTAATCATTTTATTTTTTAAAATTATGCTTCTTTTCTCATCATTTCTTTATAATAATTTTTATAAGGAAATATTTAAGGAGTGTTTGATTCTCTGTTTTGGAAGTGGAGAGTATGAGTTTGTTTAAATAAACCCACATTTGGTTGACAGTTTTGTTAACCCAGGTTTGCTACATACTATTCTACCATTCATGTTTGCTACAATAATTTATCTTACTAACCAAGTTTGCTATAGTACTTTATTCATGCTCTCCAAGGTTGCTACAATACATACTTTTTCTTTAATCATCTTTTAAAATGCATTAAATTTTTAATAAAAATATATTAGTTAAATAAAATAATTAATTAATGATAACTTTATAATAAATAAGTAAATAAATTTAGTTCAAATTTCAAATAGTAATAATTAATTCATAAATTGATATGTTGGCTTTGTTATACTTCATGTTTTAGAGCAATTATAATGATAAATTTATAAGAGGAAATTTCTTTGTATTTTGTTCCTACATTGACAAATATTAGAAAAAATAATTACAAAACTAAATAAATATTTGTTTTACAAAATAATTATTCAAAAAGTGTTCAGATTAACAATAATATTAAAAAATAAATTATTCATTTACAAAGTAATAGTTCCTAATTTAAAAGAAACTTATTGTTATATTTTAAATTTTTATATATATATATATATATAAATTATAATAAAAAATATTTTATTATAAATTCCAAAATCACACACGTTATATAAACCTAAATTTAATACGTCAATTTTCATTTGATAAAAAAAGTCCATTTCTCTAAATCCACAACTTTCCTAAACTCATTTTCTTGTGAAAATGTAAAAATCATGTTATCATAGTCAATTAAAGTCATAATATTTGTAAAATTAATTAATAAACTATTTTGGTTAGTGTATCTTAAAGTTAATAGCTTTTAAAATAATATTATTTAAAATACTTGAACTTTATAACCTTATGTATTAGTTAAATATAGAAGGTTAAGTTCAATAGCAATTTTGATGATAAGTAGTAAATAACTTTTGTTAGCACATCAAGTTATAAATCATTTATATAAAGAATTGATAACATTTTATTTATGGTTAATTTTATGTTGGATATATTTGCATAAATTTTTTTGTTTATATTTGTTCACACTTTGGTAAATAGTTTGAAAATATTTTCATAAATAATTAAATATTTATTCTATAAAATAATTATTGGAAGAAAATTGAGTGGACAAATGTATTAAAAATATTTTATTTATTATTAAAATAATACTCTCTAATTTCATAATAAAAGTTACATTTTAAATATAATTTAATATATAGTTTTTATTACTTTAATTAAATAATTTCTTTATTTATTGTAAATTTTAAATTTACTAACCAAATACACTTTTAATAAACTTAGGTTTAACGAATTAGAAATCAAATACAGACTTAACAAACCCAGATTTGACACCATCCAAACACTGGTTTAATAAACCCAGACTTAACATACCTATTTTCTGTACCATCCAAACACGGACTTGACAAACCCAGACTTAACAACCCCAGGCTTAATAAACTTAGGCTTAACAAACCACCCAAACCTGCGAACCAAACGACCCTTAAGAGGTCTCGTTGAGTTGAGTTGAGTTTTTAAGCCAACTCAATGTTTGACCCGTTAAGTTATTTTATCACCGGTTTAATTTACCAACTCAGTGGGGTTGAGAATAATAACCCTATTAATATATTTTATCACTGTTTCTTTGGCGACTGGCGACCACCGCAGACAACCTTCTCTAGCAACCGACGGCCACTTTCGACGACCTTTTCTGACGACAGGCGGCCTCCGCCGGTGACCTTCTTTGACGACCGACGGGCATCGTCGACGACCTTTTCTGGCGTCCAAGGGCCATATCCAGCACCAATGGCCATCGTTGGTGACCATATCCGGCAACCGACGGCCACTGCCTGCGACCGTCTTTAGAGAATATTTCCGACGACTGACGGCACTCCCATGTTTCAAAATAATATGAAATGCACATGTACGTGTTTGGCTTGACTCTTTGCTCCAATAATCTTTCTTCGGACTTACGAACTTGGTAGAGATGTCCACGGGGCGGGGACGGGGATGTCGTCCCCGTTGCCACCCCCCATTTGAATCCCCATCATCATGAAATTTCCCGTTAAATTTCATGTGGACCTTGCGGGGAATTCGCTGGGATCGAGTTCCCCGCAGGGAATTATTCCCTGTTTAATTTTTTTTTCTTTTTTTAAGAATCAAATAATTCTTTTGATAAATTTTCAAATAGTTAACTTCCATGAGAAATATCCATTAATTTTTAATTACATTGTTAATTATTCACAAAAAATCTTAATTTAAATAGTTAATTTTCTAGAAAAAAAATATCTATTTAAAGATAAAATTCTTGAACCTCCTAATAAAAACAAAAGAATATTATATACCAAATTATCTAATTAATCCATACATATAATTCAAATGTTTAACTATATAATTCAAACATATCCAATTATCTAAATCATTAACAATAAAATTTTAAATGACACATACATACATACATACATACATACATACATACATACATATATATATATATATATATATTAAAAATAAAAAAAAATAAATGGGGGGGGGGGAACGGGGACAAGGAATACATTCTCCGTCCCCGTTTAGCTCACGGTGAATTTTTTTCCAACTCCCTCCCCCATTCCCCGCCCCATTAAGGTGGGCTCCCATCCCCGTGGGGAAAATGGACATCTCTAATTGTTGGCCATTACTTCTTTTTTGTGAACCATAATTATTTTTTGTGAACCTTAGTTATTTTTTGTGAATCATGTATATAGGCCCTTGATGGCCTACTAATATCTTGTGAATATTTCACTTCTACATGATACTAATGTTGAAATATATTATTAATTTTTAGTCATATTGAAAGAGTAAAATACTGACTTTTTTTTTCAAAGATGTTCAATTTAATATATGTTTTAAAAAAATGTAAATAAACAATGGTCCTTTGCAAAAAATAAAAAATAAATAAATAAGTAATGGTCAATTTGTGTTAAAAAAAAAAAAACTCCTTCATGATGAAGATCTTCTTAGTAATTGAAAAAAGTCATAATAAAGACCTCATTTGTAAGTTTGAAAGAAGTTCAATGTGTGTTTAAAAAATGAAACCTTGGATTTTTATATTTTGAAAGTAGTTCAATTTTTGTTTAAAGAAAAGAATAATACAGGTACATTGTCTTTTTTCCATTAATCAATTGTAATTGTTGCTATAAAGAATGCAACATTTGATTTCTATAAATTGAAAGAAGTTCAATGTGTATTAGAAAGAGAAAACAAGGCTACATTGCTTATAGTTTCGAAGAAGTCAATTATTAAAAAAAGGAAGATAAAGAATGAAGTTTTTTATTATAAAAAGATCAATATCAATGCATTGAAACATTACTTTTGTGAATATTCCACTCATAGATTCCACTCATAGATTCCACTAATGTTGAAATATATTGTCTTTTTGAAGTTGACATCTCAATTGAATGTTGAAAAGTTGGGAAAATGTGTTTGCAATTGAATGGTTGGAAAAAAAAAAAAGAAAACAAAAAGAGCCACAAAAAAATCAGACTTATTCAGTTTACAAAAAACTGCATCAGATACCTCTGACTTAATAACTCAACTATGCACTCCAAACACAGACTTTCTGACTCAACTCAACTCAACTTTGCATCCCAAACACGGATATATTAACTCACAGACAATGAACTCTGCATAACTCAACTCAAATCTGCGTGCCAAACGTCCCCTTAGATTCTTAACTAAGTTCCAAAAATAAAAATAAGTTTTTAAAAACTAATTTTTTAGTTTTCAAAACATGGCTTAGATTTTAAAAATATTTGTTAAAAGTATATAATAAAACAATGAAACCCAGAGGTAGAAGACTAAGTTATAAGCTTAATTTTCAAAAACCATTTTTCATAAATGATCAAAATAGCCTATTTTACCCCTCACATCCTTTATGTATGGATGAAAAATGGCCACCCAAAGAGACCTCCACCACAAAGTGAATAGCCATTTGTTTTTTTGTATGGTATTAAAAATAAAAATGAGGGAAGTTGAATTGATTACTTGTTAAGGACCACAACTTTAATTCTCTCTTGTGCATAAAAATTTAAGAAACTTTAAAGGGGCATTTGGCTCACCATTTCGGAATCAGAACTCTGGGGGTTTGAAAGTCTCAGAATCAAAAAACAGTATTTGGGGTGTAGTGTTATGAAGCCTGGAAATTAGAAAGTTGTGTTTGGAGTGCAGTGGTTCTAGATCTAGGGTTGTGCAGTTTTTGTTTTTGTTTTTTTCCTTTGCTAGTTTGTTCTCTTTTTTTTTTTTTCTTCTTTTCCCTTTCCTTATTTTCTAGTAGATATCTTGTTAGTAGTAGGACCCATTGTGTAAGTTGGGTCATTTTGTTATGGACCTTTCAATTAGTATAAGAATGAGAAAAGGAAAATTGATTTGATTTGAGTCCTTCGTTGCTTGCGCTTCAAGCATTGTACAGTACAATCTTTTACCTTTCATTATGATTCATTCATTCTTTTCGGATTTGGGAATCAAAGTGATAATTCTTCTAAATCAATATGATAGTTTTGTTATAATTTGTGAGATAGAAAAATTCTAGCAATGGAATTGAAGTTGGATTTTTGCTCATCGTTTGGGTTTTATTTTAAAAAGCATCAAGACCTCATAAACAAATCGTTGCTTCATCTTAGGCGATTACGGCTTTCTCAAGTGAATTAGAGGTTTTGAGCCAAATTCTTCTAAATCCATATGTATGTCCAATATTCTGTATGTTTCTTTCGATAATTTTTATATTATCCATGACAAATCTCTTTATTAATCTATTCATCTCAATTTATTCTCAGCATCTTTGATGGACTTCCTTATCTTTGATCTGGTGTTTGCTTTTACTTTGTGTTTATGTATTATAAGTTTTTATGAATTCATTTAGAACTTTGTAGGGGGAAATTTCGTATTTAAATAATTTGGTATTTACCAAATTTAAAAATATGTATCAAATTATCCTTCAATTAGATAGAATTTTAATTGTAATATATTTTTTTAAATTTTTATTGGCATTTCTTGTTTTAAGGTATTTGAGAGAATTTGATTTGTTTTTATTTGAATTTTAGATTGGATATAATGTATTTTGATTAGATATTTTGTTAGTGGCATTTTTTAAAATCTTTTAAGGTAAATGTTATGTGATTTTCAACTTAGATAGATTTTTAATTATTATGTTTGTGGAGAATTTGTTTTGTTTTTATTTGAATTTTAGATGGGATATATTGTATTTCGGTTAGATATTTTGTTATGCGCATTTTTTTAATCTTTTGAGGTATATGTGATGAGATTTTCAATTTAGATTGATTTTTTATTTTTTGTTGACCAACAATTTCTTGATTTTAGGGTTTGTGAAGAATCGGTTTGTTTTGATTTGAATTTTAGATTGAATGTAATTATAGGATACTTTTAGTATCTAGGGGTATTTGTGTCATTTAAAAATTCGAAAAAAAATAACTTGGCCATTTTTTCAGAAAAAAAATTCTATGGCCTTTTTTCAAAACGCACACTTAAATATATGGTTATTTTTGTCATTACCCGATGAGAAAATTGTGAAAAACCACATGTTGGAAAGGAAAACCATCAAGTTGCACTGTTCAAAACCACTGGGCTGTACTGTTCAAAACCATCGGGTTGTGTTTAAAAAACCATGGATTTTGAATACAGTGGCCCAAATACTGTTTTGGATTCGGATTACAAAACTAGCCAAACCCAAAACAGTGGGCCTCCTCTCCCTCTTTTTGAAACCCTAACTAACACATGTATTATTATCATAGGGAAGATATTTTGAGTTCTTGAAACTAGTTTTTGGGGTAATTTGAACTATTTGCTAATTAGTCCTAAAATTTTCATTCTTATAACATTTTTGTAATGCCCGAGTTTAGGTAGGGTACATGGATGAACCGAGACCACATTCGAATGAGAGTGATCCTGAGGCTATGTAAGACATGGTTAAGAAAGACTTAAAAGAATTGATAGCTACTACCTATACTAATAAGGTGCACATTCTTTTCCGGTGGCCCAATCATAAGAACTTTAGAGGTAAGCATACTTAACGTGGAGCAATTCTATGTTGGGTGACCTCCTAAGAATTTTCCTATGAAGCATTTGAGTGAGGAAAAGCATGTTGAAAGGACCCGTGTTGGTTTGTAGGGACAGTCTTCACTCTCGCAATAGCTCATGACAAGTAGGTAGCGTGGCCAGGTCGCAAGGGATACAGGAGAATGCCAGGGCCATTAGGTGCCGAATCTGGATTCCAACTCCTAGACCTGGGCATTACAGATGGTATCAGAGCGAAATCTCTTCTGGTAAGATGTGGTTCCTAGTTAGCTAGCTACTAACTCAAATAAAGAGCTAATGTGATTTTAAGTGTTTAGCCTCCAATATTTTTTTCAAAACTCAAGGAGACAATACCCGAAATGTTTGGCCAGACGAAATCGAGAAAGATTAATTAAACAAAGAATGCTGGTCACTGGTCTCAAAACGTTACAAACATCCATGACCCTCACCTTGAGGTGTTTAGTTCATGATAGAAAATGAAAAAGCAATAAAACAGTAAAAAACATACATTATGCTGTAACGTAAATAAACTAAAATCTAAGCTAAGAGAAAAAGAAGAAAACGAAGAAGAGCTCTTTGCTGGTGTCGTTTCCACAGCTCCGACGAAGATTTTTCCTATTTCAGCAAGCTTCGCTACAACGTCTTTGAGTTCTGTTGCTTCCATTCTCCTTTAATTCTCCCTTTCGAAAATGGTTGTTGTTGCAATTTATAACACTCTCCAATTGTAAAACGAGGGCTGATTAGACGTTTCTAGGCACGTGCAATCTCCCAGTGACTTCCGCGTTCGATTTGGCATATTCTGCTCTAGCTCAGTTTAATGAAACGCGTCACACGGTAAATTCCATACGAATTCCAAATCCAAAATTTTCTCCAGTAGATAATTTCACCTCAGCATAAATTATCCTGTTTACCCATGCTTTCACTTGGCTTTATCCACTTTATCTTCTTCCAAAAAGTACCTAATTCAATCAATAAAGGCACATAAGAGGCATCTAACTCTCATAGCATGCGCCAAGCAATAAAGACTAGAAAGAAGAGAATTCTAATAGAAAAATATGCACTATTTCTCCTAAAGCTACCAAGCTTTAACCATAAAAGCTATCCTATAACTCTTATTTGAAGAGTTATCAAACCCCCAAACTTGAATTATTACTCATCCTCAAGTAATGCTTTCTCAACCAAGAAAAACAGCTAGGGACTCTATTCTGCCAAAATGAAATCCAAACTTGCTGAATCAAATATTAATGCTCCATCCATAGATAATAACCACAGAATGTTGTCCTGCTTTTAAATTTCAACTTTTGATTCTTTGAAAAGGACAAAACTTTACCCTTTTGCACTTGCCTAAGATTCAACCAATATCCCTTTGGCACCAGGCTCTATATAATCTTACAACTAGAATTTTAATCACTAAACCCAACAAGCAATCTCATATCCAAACTCAACTTGCTAAACACACCCACTATTCATAGATTACTCACTCTCTCCAAACTACTCACTCTCTTGACTCCTTTCATTATTCATAGATTACTCTCTTGAAGAATCCTTGAAGTCATGACCCTTGTTCTTGGAATGACAACATTTTATGATGCCATTCACCCTAGCTTCTAGGCTCATCACTACCTCGAAACAACACTCATTTTTCACTAAAAAGCTAATGTTAACCCTTTTGCTACATCCCTCTTACTTCTCAGAATGGCGACATTTTATGATGAAGCTCACCTAAGCTCTCATAGGGATGCAGCTACTAGGAACACACTACACTCAGCCCTTAAATACTTCCTTTATTACTCTTTGTTGTTTTGTGAACCTCAATGGTAATTGCACTTTCGTTTTAGCTCACTAACACTTTGTGGTGAAAGTATCTAACTACGAGCACAACTTACCATTGAAATTGATTTCTCAAACTCTCATCCTAAATTAGCTTTTCATGCATAAGCAAACTATGGGTGTCATAAATGCTATTGGTTACTTCACTAACTTAGGATGAACGAGTTTTTTTTCTTTTGGGACTAAAAGCGCACTTTTTTAAGAAAAAGTGGAGTGCTCTTCAAGAATATAAGGGGAAATACAAGAGATTGACTAAGGATGGAGAATAATGATTTGGTCCCCCCAAACTTAAACATCTCATTGTCCCCAATGAGAGTTAAGCACGAGAAAGACCACCAGACTTATTTAGAACTAAAAGAGTGAAGGCTAACAAGCTAAGGATTTGGCTGAGAATGGGCTCTCCTAAAATTCTAGTTTCTATAGTAGAATGGCTCCAAAAGTCTTTACTCAAATCCTAGGCTTATTGCACAAAAGAGTAAGCATAATTATTTGCTAAAAAAACTTGTACTCATCCAACATCCTCTATACTTAGATTCTATGAACTTAAAAGAAATATAGCAAAATAGATTATTCAACATGATTTCTCAATGGAAAGAAGAGTCAACCTAAGCGAACATTTGCTCCCTCATTTTCTTTTTATTCAACAAACTACACAGTTGATAACACTCAAAAGTGTGCTATTTCTAGGCTTAGATTTATGTTAGTTTTGTATGTTTATATTGAGCTTTCATGCATTTATTTATTTATTTTGTAGGATTCGAGCAAACCTAGTGAAATAGAGCTTGTGAGGAAGATATTGGTGTTTTTGGAGCTTAAAGGCATGATTTGGAAGCTTGAAATTGAAACGAGAACAAGTTAATGCTTCATGACCCGAGAGGATAGCGTTGAGACGCTGTCCATAGCGTCTCAACGCTATAGGTGCAGTTATCCAAATTCAATTTCCCTAGAAGTAGCGTCGAGACGCTACTTTATACCGTCGAGACTTCAGAAACGCGCGCGCCAAAAGATTTTCGTCCGTAGCATTGAGATGTTGCGTACAACGTCTCAATGCTACTCCGATTTTCCATCTTTAATCTGCGAATTAGGTTACATCGTTGAGACGTTGTCCCGCTGTCCCGAGGATTATAAAAATAACATTATGGCTGCGATTTTTGGGGGAGACCATTTGGAGAGGGGCTGGTCTAAAGTCGAATTCTACCTCATATTTGGGACCAAGGAAGCATTCTTGAGAGCCAAGGAAGACATGCGAGGCTTGAGATCGCAACGTTTGACTACGGGAATGAGTTTGGCACGCGTCAGAGAGTTCTTTCTCTTCTTCCTATTTACTTTGTAGTTTTGATTTTTAGACTTTCGTATGAGTTTAGTATTGAAATTGTGGATTTTAAGGATTAGACTCATGTGTTTAAACTTGATTGTGATAGATAGTTAATTTTATTTCGAGATTTATAAATTTCAATTCTTATTTATGCATGTTCGTTGTTTGATTAATTCTTTGGCCAAGGGTTAATTATGTATGATTTGAATTATAGCTCGGGAGAGTAAAGTTTGAATCTAGATTAGCATGCATAACTATTTGAGCATGAGAATGAATTGTTTGCTAATAGAAGATGTCAAAAAAATCTTGCAATGCCATGTTTATTTATGAAATTTAGGCTGGAAAGTTAATTTAATATTTAAGCATGAATTAAGAATTTTAGTTGGACTTGAGAAAGCCAATTGACTAATCTTGGCTTATAAGAGTTGAGTATTTGACTAATCTCGTAATTGAGTTAACTTGGATTTATTTGGTACAAAATCAATGTTTAAAAAAAATGGTTCCCTCTAAGTGTCTCCAACACTGTAAATACATAGATTAGTTTATTTTTTTCTATCTCTTAAATTTGGGTTCTCTAGATAAAATTCAGCATGAGTAATTATAGTATGTAATTAAATCTAAGAAATCCAATCCATGAGATCGACCATGGCCGCTATTATTGCAAATTGTAGAGGTCCGATAATAAATTTTATTTGATAGAGCATTCGACAAGCTCTTTATCAACAGTTAATGCTCACATGGGAAATAAAAATAATAAGAACCAACAGCAGCTCAGATCCATCAAAGATATCATCAAATTATATTTTTGCTCCATCAACAGAAGACAAACATGCATTTCAATTCATAGAACCAGGAAGCATATATATATATATATATATATATATATATTCATTCTTCTTCCAACAGACCTAAACAAAAGCTAAAGGAACAAAAAAAAAACAAACTAACAAAACTTGAAAAGCAGAACATAACCACAAGAGAATTAAACAGACAGAAGGTAGAGAGATCAAACCAACATCCCTGGAATTACTCTAATCTTCATTTGCAAGTCTCTTTCATTCTCTTCTTCATTTGCTATGGTAATTTGTTATGCTCTAGCCCTGCGTTATCAACCTTTGTTATTCTAATAGGAAAAAAGAAAGAAAAAAAACCTACAACAGAAAAACAGACTCAAAGCAAACATGTAGAAAATAAAAATAACTAAAATGAAAATAAAACAAAACGCAACAAACCATCTGTGGGAGCACAACTGATTTTCAATTAAAGCACCACTACTCTCTCAAAATTCTTGTTTCAACCAGCCTCAAGTAGTTGGAGAGAGGCACAATTTCGTTGCAACTCCTGCCAATAATATTTAATTAATTGCCCCTTCATCTTAAACTCTCTCCCATCCTTATCAGCACACTGCCAGGGCGTTTCCTCATGCATAACCTGTGATATTGCTAGTAATTGCTCATATGGAAATGCATCATGTATTTCAGGTTGCTGGCGCATTTGCTCTTGCTTCTCTAATCTGGATAGGTGATCTGTAACTTGGTTTTCAGACTCCTTTTTGTTTTGTATCTCCAAATCTAACTCCTTGATTGACGGTTGAATGAGTGGTGACTTTCTATCTACTAACTCTTAAGGTTTAAAAACTATTGCATAGTGATCGAATTTTTGCTACATGCAAGTGCACGTGATCGAAGTAATAAGAATTGGAGTACTCCAGAGTATCGTACCCAAGGGAACGAGTTTTAATAAAATTTATTAAAATGACACACAACCGTAGACAAATTGCAACTATAAGGTAACCGTGGGTGAAAATGATTTGAGAGATGTTTTGACTAAAAAAAAATTTGTTTGAAAAGATCAATGGAAATGAAAAAGGGATTCAAGATGCTAATGCCCATTTGGAAAGAAATGCAACAAGAATGCAATTGCAATCGTAGCTAACTCTAGAATTAAGTAAACTGAATTCAACTCCTATTCAACCTTCTATGAAGTATCTTTAGGAGGCTAAGTGATTAAAACTATATTTCTATGGCTAATCTAACTTAGATATATCCACGCACAATTCTAGTGGTTTTGGAGTCTCGCCCTATGTCTAGGGTCGATGTTTCGGACTTATGTCTAAGCCTTTTCCTCCATTGCTTTTGCGACATCCGCTTCTCTTAACCCTTATGGTGTTAAGTTTAGCTTGGCAAGTAACACTAGATGCCAACTAGGGTTTTCCCAACATTAATATCACCAAAATCAAACACTAGTTCAAGAATTAGCTAGATTGTGATTGCTATCGAGTCTTACATTTTTCCTCTATGGCATTCACAACTTGAATCCCAAAGGAAATTTAGCTCTCCATAATGAAATAAATAAAGAACAGTAAATGTAAATTAATAAAATTCATTAGTACAACAAGGTAAACATGCAACAAAATTCCAAGATACAAACCAGTACAGTAGCTTAAAGAAACAATTTGCAAAATTCAAAGATACTAAAATAACTTAAAGAAACTTGTATATATGTATGCAAAATTCAAAATACAGTTGCTTTCCAAAATTCAAATAACAGAAATTACATTTGCTAAAATTGAAAAACAAACCAATAGTTATTTTAACACAATTAACAGAAACTCACAAACAAAAGTGCAGAAATCGAAGAGAACTAAACCATCCTAAAAACCCATTTCTTTTTGGCTCAATAGAACAAGAGTTTGTTCATAACCACATCCAAATCTTATGAAGATAGTATTGAGAAAGAGTTTAGAGATGGAGATGTAGAGAAAATACAACAAAAACAGCAACTAAAAGCAATAAAAAACATATGCTGAAGTAGGTGAAGAAACCCAGAAAACATAAACGAAAATCTTCTAAAATCCAGCTCAATCGAATAAGTATTTGTTCATAACCAACACCAACTCTCGTTGTGATGGTATTGAGGAAGAGATTCAGACTAAGATGTAGAAGAAATGAATACAAATAGTAACTAAAAAAACTAAAAATGAAAATTGCAGAAAGTAAGAAAACCCAAAAAAAAGAAACTAAAATCTTCTCCAAATTCGAGCTCTCTTTGTTCAATATTTATAGGGATTTCATGCTAGGGTTTCCCTCTTGGTTGATAGACAATCATGGCTAATTATCTTGCTGAATTCGTGGGTCAATTTTCCTTCAAAATCCCGAAATCTACGTTTTTTTCCTTAATTCCAGATCTGGCCAGATTACAATTGCATAGTAATTGCACTGCAGTTGCATTCTGAAAAAATCATTCATCAAAACATTAAGTAAGTGTGAATTTTTTTTCTTCTTTTGTTTTCTTTTCTCAACTTACTTAATTTAAAGGTTTTCCATCAATCATGTGATTAAATTCAACCACTTTTTATTTTTTCATTAAATAATATGAATAAAAATCACAAATATAACTAAGTTTAAAAGCCAAATAATCCTCATGAATGAGAATTATCACATAGTTAGAGATTTCATCAATGCTTTCTAATTAACTCATGTACTACATTGCACAATTCCAAATCCTCCTCCATAACTTCTCCGATTTCTAAAGGGTATTTCACAGCATCAAACATATTAAACTTTACCTCTTGATTGCCCATATTCAGTGTAATAATCCATTTTCCCACGTCAACTACAATTCCTCCAATAGCTAAGAAAGGTCCTCATAAATTATAGAAACATCTTTATCTGCCTCATAATCCATGATGATGAAATCGGCTAGAAAGATAAACTTATCTACTTGCATCAAAATGTCTTCAATCTTCCCCTAAGGACATGTGATTGATCTATCTACTAGCTGCAATGTCACAATGGTTGGTCTTGCCTCTCCAATAACTAACTTCTAAAAGATGGATGGTGACATGAAGTTTATGCTAGCTCCTAGATCACAAAGAGCTCTTCCTATTTCTCTTCCTTCAATCGACATTGGTATTATAAATGATCTAGGGTCTCAAAGTTTTGGAGGGATAAGATTTACAATGATAGAGCTACAGTCTCCTGATAATGGTACAATTTCATATTCAGGTGGTATCTTCTTCTTAGTTAGCATGTCCTTAAGGAACTTCTCATACTTTGGCATTTTCTCGAGAGTTTCTACCACAAGAAAGTTTATATGAAGTTGCTTAAAGATATCGAAGAACTTCTTAAACTGCCGGTCTTGGGTTTTCTTCGTTATCCTTTGAGGAAAAGGTGGTGGAGGGGTACAAATTTAGTACCCATTACAAGAAAAAGGTCTTTTTATAGCTTTTGAATATAGCCTTTTTCAAATAGGCTATGAAAAAGGAAAAAAAAATAACGAAAAGTAATTCTTTTAGAAAAGCCCGCTCGCGGTGATAAAAAGCTTGTCGAAGGCTCTATCAAATAAAATTATTAACCAGACCTTTACAATTTGTAGTAGTAATGGTCATGGTCGATCTCAGGGATTGGATTTCTTAGCTTAATTAAGTACTACAATTACCAATGCTCAATTTTATATAGAGAACCTAACTTTAGATTGGAACAAGATTAAACTATATTAACTATTTACAAAGGTTGGAGACCATTTAGAGAGACTAGTGAACATTGCATTACATGAGTGCAACTATGAATTTGATTAAAGAATTGTAGACTATGCAACAACCTTAAGCCAAGAATTACTAAAATATGCAATTGACTCTCTCAAGCCCAATTGAACTCATGTAAAGTAGTAAATCATCCTCTCGGTCTATTTCTACACCTAAACATGGCATTATGAAATTCTTTTAATGGCTTCTAATATTAACCTATTCATTCTCATGCAATAGATTAATCCTAGTCATGCATCTAAGTTCTTTAGTTAAATTTACTTTCTCAAGCTAAATTTAACTTAACATGCAAAGCTATGGCCAAAAGCTTAGAAAATTGATTCGAGATGCATAAAAGGCATTACGATATAATACCATTCAAAAAAACCAAACAAAGTTTAAAAGTACAATCATCCAAGAGTCTAAGATACTCAAAATTACATTCAATATTCAGTCCAATAAATCCTAAAGTTCAAGAAACAAAGTAAAGGGAAAAGAAAAAAAACTGGACGTCGCGTGCCAACACTCGTTCCCGTTGTGATGTCCCGTGATCTCGAGCTTTGAGTCTCCTCCTTAGCTCTCCAAAGTGCTCTCTAGGTCCCAAAACAATGCTTCTTGTCGAAATTAGGGTTCTAGGCTCTCAAAAACGGCCCCCCTCAAAATCGAAGCCAAAATGTTACTTTTATAAACCTCGGGACAGCGTCTCGACGCTGTACCCTAATTCGCAGAATAAAAACGGTAAAACGGGGTAGCGTTGAGACGTTATACGCAGTGTCTCAACGCTACAGACGGAATTCTTCTGGCGTGCGCGTTTCTGGCATCGAGACGCTATAAAGCAGCGTCTCGACGCTGCTTCTACGGGAAATTGAAATTGGATAGCTGCAAGGATAGCGTTGAAACGCTATGAACAACGTCTCAACGCTACCCTCTGGAGTCTTCTTACTTGTAATGCTTCTTCTACTTATATTCTTTGCTCCAAAGTGTGTCTTTAAGCTCAACTTAAGCTCAAATAGCTTCAAAAGTCCGGTTTAGCTCCAATTTGCTCGAAATCTACAATATAGATAAATAAATGTCTGAAAGTTCACTATAAACAAACAAAACCAACACAAATCTAAGCCTAGAAATAGCACACTTTTGAGTGCTATCACGCAACAGAAAGTGAGGGGATTTAAAAACGCCATCCCCCTCTTTCTCTTTTATTTTATTTCTTGAATTATTTTTCATTATGTTCGTTCTCTCTTCTCATTCGATTTCCTTTCTCTTTTCCCCTTGTCTTTCTTCCTTTCTCTTATCTAGTTCACAACAGAGAGTTCGTACAAGTAGAACTGAAGGTTTTGCTCTCATAATATTTTCTGCCTCAACATCCTCTATCTCTTTCGAATTCTCATCTTCATATTCAACTGCTATTTCTGTTTCTATTTGCACAGTAGACTCTTTAACCTTCTGTTTTTGCTTGCTTAATGTTTTTGCTAGAACAAAAGGTTTTCCACTCCTCAATTCAATAGCTTGAACTCGTTCTTTACCTCATCTCTTTGAAAGTTTTGTATCTGAAGGTAGCTTGCCCTGAGGTCTAGCTTTAAGCTCACTAGCTAACTGTCTCATTTGAATTTCTAAGTTCCTCATAGATGCTTGTTGACTTTGGATTGCATAATCGGTTTTTTCCATGAATTCTTTCATGAGACTCTCAAAAGAAGTTCCTGGAATTTGTTGATTCATTGGTTTCTGTTGTGACATACTCTATTGATTCTGCTGCCCAAATCCAAGTTGAAAATTAAGTCTGTTCTGCCCTTGATTTCCTTGTGCAACATTCCCTTAACCACTCCATGAAAAATTTAGATGGTTTCTCCACCCCAGATTATATGTATTAGAAAAGGGATTGTTCTTCTGCATATTCTAATGTCCTACATAATGGATTGATGCAAGGATTACTAGACAAAACTCAAATGTATTCCCTTCTCCACAATAAACACAGGATTCTGCTGCCACTCGATTTACTGTTGCAACATTCTGATTCACATTTCTTAGTTGTGAGTTTTTCAGAAGATTCTCCATTTATGACATCTTAGCATTGAGAGAAGTTAACATATCAACCTCAAGTATACCCTTGTTTCTTTTAATTGGATTACTTCTAACATTAGACCATTGAGAGTTATTTGCTGAGATCCTCTCAGAAATCTCATATGCTTCATTAAAAGTCTTTGCAAGAAGAGCTCCATTCGCTGATGCATTTACCATATTATATGTTTCCAGATTCAAACTGTTATAGAACGTTTCCATCTGAATACAGTGAGGCAGACCATAATGCAGACACTTCCTGAGTAACTCCTTGAATTTTTTCCACTTCTCACTGAAGGTCTCATCATCAAACTGTCTGTAGGCTATTATTTCTCCTCTAAGCTTTGTGTTTTTGGCAGGAGGAAAATACTTCATCAAAAACTTCTCCACCAAATCATTCCACGAAGTTATAGTTCTAGGTCCAAAGGAATTCAGCCATAATTTTGCTTCATCTCGTAGAGAATACGGAGAAAAAACCAATCTTCTTGCATCCTTCGACACTCCTTGTTTCTTGAAAGAATCACTCACAGTTAAGAAATTCCTTAAGTGCAAGTGAGGATGTTTTGAAGGGAGTCTATGAAATTGCTTAATAGATTGCAACATCTGGAACATGACAGGTTTTAACTCAAAGTCTTATGCTTCCAAATTAGGTCCAACAATTCCTGGTGCATCAAAAGTAAATATGGCATAGACACGAATAACTCTCTCCCTATCATTTGTCACAAGGATAGGGTTATTAGCATCATTTTGTTGACCAGCTGCTTGATTTGCTTCAGCTCCAGGTGGATTTCCATGATTTTTGGTTGATTTTCTGGTAAATCTGCTTGGTTTACAAGCCTCACTCGAGAATCAACACGTTCCATTGTAACTTTCTTCCTCGTTGTTCTCTTCTACACATGTGAAATGTCCTTTCAATCTCCATATCGTAATATTAAGGATGGGGAAATTCGTTTATGCCATAACTCAAACTACTTGAATTAAGACCAAACAAATAACAACTATCTCAGAATCCAATAAGCACCAATTCACTAAGAATTAATTCAAGCAAGAGAAAAATTAAACTAATCCCCAACAACAGTGCCAAAAACTTGATACACGCTAATGTGTAATTATATTTGCAATAATTAACGCAATATTATGTGCAAGTGTACACATGAGCTGTAGCAAGCAGTAAGTAAATTATCGTATTCCACATAAATTAGAAAATTTTCGACCCAACAAGAATTAATTCTCAGCAAACTCAATTGGTAACATAAAATAGGTTCGAAAAATGCTATGAAAAAATAACACGTTTAAGTGAACTTAAAAGCTAAAACAAAGAATAAAACAGAGCAAAACAGAGTAAAGAGACGGTGTGAACTGAGCTTGTATTATAAATGAAATAGGTTCAGATCAGGAAGAGGTTTGCATTGTTTTGAGTAAAGTGTTGTATCAAAATCTTTGTTCTTTTAACTCACACACAGCGCTCACGGAATCTTCCTAGATTTCTAGATATTACGGCTTAATTTCTATTAAACCTACTATTAACTGCTAACAGTGTGCATTAGGTCAGTGATTATCCCTAACCTCCCCACTTAGCTAGCTACTAACTCAAACAAGGAGCTAATGTGATTTTAAGTGTTTGGCCTCCCCTATTTTTTCCAAAACTCAAGGAGACAATACCTGAAATGGTTGGCTAGATGAAATCGAGCAGTTGCAATAAAAACCCTCAAAACCATATTAATTAAACAAAGAATGTTGGTAACTTGTCTCAAAACATTACAAACATCCCTAACTCTCACCTTGAGGTGTTTAGTTTATGATAGAAGATGAAAAAGCAATAAAACAATAAAAATCATACATTATGTTGTAACGTAAATAAACTAAAAATCTAAGCTAAGAGAAGAATAAGAAAATGGAGAAGAGCTCTTTGCTAGTGCCATTTCCACAGCTCTGACGAAGATTTTTCCTCATTCGTCAAGCTCCGCTACTTTGTCCTTGAGTTCTGTTGCTTCCCTCCTCCTTCGATTCCCTCTTTCAAAAATGGCTGATGTTGCAATTTATAACACTCTCCAATTATAAAACGAGGGCTGATTAGATGTTTTTAGGCACGTGGCAATCTCCCAGTGGCTTTTGCGTCCAATTTGGCATATTTCGCTCCAACTCAGTTTAATGCAACACATCACATTGCGAATTCCACATGAATTCTAGATCTAGAATTTGCTCCAGCAGATAATTTTGCCTAAGCATCGGTTATCCCAATCTTTACTCTCGCAAGCAACTCAAGACAAGTAGGTAGTGTGGCCAGGTCGTAGGAGTTGCAGGGGAATGTTGGGGCCATCAAGTGTCAAATTCGGATTCCAAATCCTGGACCTGATGCATTAATTTTGGTCCTCATACTTTTTTCAAAAAATAATTGGGTTGTTATGTATTTTCCAAAAAATATATATAAGGATTAAATTAATTTTTCATATACTTTGGAAACAAGATTTTTAATGTTGAAGGCTCAATTTTTACCCGTTTGGAAATATAGGTACTAACTTATTATAAAATAAAATATAAAGACCAAAACATTACAAGAGCAAAGGAGTTTAGAGTTGATTTGAAAAAAATATTTTAATTCACTATACTTTTCAAATGTTTTAAAAGATCTAATAGATTTGAAAATTTGTCTAATCAACAAATGAAATCAAAATGTCAACTAAAATATCCTTCATTTATAAACAAATGAATAATATACGAAAAAAAAAAAAAAAAACCCCTCTCTGTCAGCGAGACTGTTTAAAGATGTTGACGATGTATGTGCAAAGTATTGAGACTTGTGATAATTTCAAAGAATGTTTTCGCACAATCTAAGACTCCACAAACTAATTTAAATAGGTTAGACTTCAAAGATCAAATTTAGAAATATATTCATAAAAAAGAATACCAAAATTAGATTTTCTTATTTAAGTTTTAAAAAATCATATTAATGTAATAGATTAAAAGACGATACTTGAGTTTGTAATAGTTGGAAGGGAAAATAAAATTTTGATTGAAGCCCCCAAAAGAAGAGTACACGAGAGTGAAAAAAGAAATTATTAAAACATGTTTGATAATTATTTTATTTTTTAGTCAATCATCAATTGAATTCAATCTTTACTATTAAATTTTGAGATAAGAATAAGAATTCATGATTTATATCATATTGTGTCAATTAACAGTCATTTACAATTAATAGTTCATGTCATGGAAATCATAATATGGACATATTATAGATCAATATAGAAAGTGAGAAAGATAAGGTTAAAGTATGTTCAATATTTTTTTTTTCAAAAAAAAAGTTAGATTTTTTTTTTCAAATATTGCTATAAAATCTTGAATAATAGAGGTCGTAAGAAAATGATCATATCATTTTTTTTTTATAAAGATTTTAGCATCAATGGCTGGATCAAGAACTTACTAAAATAGAAATGTACACTTTAAAAATCAAATATGAAACTCTATATAATTAAAGAAAGCAAATAGGAAATAAAAATAAACCTTTTCAGATCAAATTATATCTAACCCATTAAAATCAGGTTAACAAATATTTTTAGTCCCTAAACTTTAATGGAAGTAATAATTTAATCCATGAACTTTAGTTTGTAATAATTTAGTCCCTGCACTTTCAATTTTGAAACAATTTAGTCATTGTACTTTAAAGTTTGTAGCAACTTAGTCATTGTTGTGAAATTTATTATTAAGATTTAATGGAATTTCTTACATAGGTAGATCATAAACTGATTAGGAACCAAATATATGTATATAAACTACAAAGACTAAGTTGTTATATAATAAAAAATGATACTTAGTTCTAATGGAATTTTTCATGGTAGGGATTAAATTGTTACAAATTTAAAAGTATAGGGACTAAATTGTTACATTCTAAAATTAAGGTCTAAATTGTTAAAAAA
The DNA here is from genome assembly GCA_033996785.1 of Trichosanthes truncata. Classification (NCBI taxonomy): domain Eukaryota; kingdom Viridiplantae; phylum Streptophyta; class Magnoliopsida; order Cucurbitales; family Cucurbitaceae; genus Trichosanthes; species Trichosanthes truncata. Next base: position 33,848,251 of record JAWPNB010000004.1, on the reverse strand, counting down.
TTGAAAATACAGGAACTAAAATTATATCTAACCCCTTAAAATCAGGTTAAAAAATATTTTTAGTCCATGAACTTTCATGGAAGTAACAATTTAATCCTTGAACTTTAGTTTGTAACAATTTAGTCTATGCACTTTCAATTTTAGAACAATTTAGTCATTGTACTTTAAAGTTTGTAACAATTTAGTCCTTGTTGTGAAATTTATTATTAAGATTTAATGGAATTTTTTACATATGTAGATTATAAACTGATTAGGGACCAAATGTGTATATAAACTACAAAGACTAAGTCCTTACATAATAAAAAATGATATTTATTTCTATTTAATTTTTTTTATGGTAGGGATTAAATTGTTGCAAATTTGAAGGTATATGGACTAAATTGTTACATTCTAAAATTAGGGTCTAAATTGTTAAAAATTTGAAAATACAGGGACTAAATTGTTGCAAACTAAAATTCAAAGACTAAATTGCATTACTTTATAAAAGTTCATGGATCAAAAGTAGAGATGTCTACGGGGCGAGGCGGGGACGGGGATGACTTCCCCATCCCCGTCCCCTCCCACCATTTAAATCCCCATCCCCGCAAAATTTCTCGTTAAATTTTGCGGGGATCGGGGCGGGGATTCCCTGCGGGGAATTCGCGGGGATCGGGTTCCCTACGAGGAATTATTCCCCGTTTAGTTTTTTTTTTCTTTTTTAAGAATGAAATAATTCTTTTGATAAATTTTCAAATAGTTAACTTCTATGAAAAATATCCATTAATTTTCAATTACATTGTTAATTATTCACTAAAAATCTTAATTTAAATAGCTAATTTTTTATTTTATATATATATATATATATATATATTTAAAGATAAAATTCTTGAACCTCCTAATAAAAACAAAACAATATTACATATCAAATTATCCAATTAATCCATATATATAATTAAAATGTTTAATTATATGATTCAAACATATCCAATTATTTAACACACACACACCCACACACCCATTTCCCGCCTAAACAGGGATTTCCTGCCTCGTTAAGGAGGTTCCCACGGGGCCCCGTCCCTGCGGGAAAAATGGACATCTTTAATCAAAAGTATTTAGTAACCTAAAAATTATAAGTAAAAAAGTATAATTTTAAAGAAAATGAAAACAAAATCATTACCCAAAAGACTTTTCTTTCCCTTTTTTTAATAGTTAGGTTCGAATTGACTACAAAAAGTTGGATGTCTTAACGGTTGAGCTATATTGATGTTGTCTATTTTTTTTTTTTTAGTACTTTTAGGTTTGAGAGTTATTGTCTATTATTTTGTAATAATAGCATTTGGGACCAAAAGAAAAGGAGGTTATAATGATCCACAGACAAACAATTAATGAAATAATTAATTAGATGGAAATGGGAAACCAAACATTTAGAAATTGACAATTAAAAAGCCCTGTTTATACGTACAAATCCACAGTATAAATATTTAAAGCACATGCTATGCTAATCCTTATTCCCTGTTTGAAGAGTCTCAAATTTTGTTTTCTTATACCAACTTATCACTTTTTTCTGTTTCGTTCTTTGATAAACCATTTTCAAAAATAGTTTTCGATCTTTGTTTCTTTTTTTTTTTTAGAATTGTTTTTAAAAAATTTGTAAATGTTGTTATGTACGTTGAAATCATTATTATAAATAATAAACATGTTTTTATTGATTTTTTTAAAAAAATATATAAAAAATTGCTTCAAATTAGCTTTCAAGAATGGAGGACTATTTTAATGAATTTGGATATTCTTGAAGTTTTTAGGACAAATTGCAAAAATCACCTCTGAAGTATGGCAGTTGTAATAATTGTACTCCTAAACTTTTAAATATAAAAATTAAACTCTCAAATTTTGAAAAGTGTAAAAATTAGACCTTAAACTTTGAATTGTAAAATTAAACCAACCTTCAAGCTATCATAAAGGTAAAAATTGGATAATATATCATAAAGGTAAATCGAGAGGTCAGAAGTTCGAATCTCACATCTCCAAATATTGTTGAACTAAATTAAGGAAAAAAAAAGTAAAAATTGGATCAAATTTACTCTATTTATCTCTCATATTTCTCCTTTCTCTCTCTCTCCTCATTCCACTGTCTCTCTCTTTCCTTTTATCATTTACTCAATCATAGATTACACCCACATCCACACCTCCCATTAATTTCAGCACACCACACAAACAAACACATGGAGGAGTTTATATTTAATTTTTATTTTTGCTTCTATACTTCATATATGTAATCGAATAATAAAGAAGTTAGAAATTTATGTAGGGCAAGAAAAAGGGAAAGAAAAATGTTGTAATTTCTTCAACCTGATTGCCTTTTGATGAATTATATGTTGTGATTATTAGCTAATAATTTTTATGGCTTTTGTGAAACTCGTGCAACTTTTCTTTGCACCTAAATAAAGTATAATGGATCCAATTTTTTCATTTATGATAGTTTTAAAGGTTTAATTTTACCATTTAAAGTTTAAGGGTCTCATTTACACTTCAAAATTTAGGGGTGCAATTGTTACAACTACCATACTTTGGATAGTTTTTGTCATTTTCGTAAGTTTTTATTGGCATATTCTTCAAGGTTTTATTTCTTTATTATGTTAATATCTAAGGATGAGTTGGATAGAATTTTTGTTTTTTTTTTGAAATAAGGTTGTCTACTAAATAACCTTTAAAATCTCAGGCAAATTTTTTTTTTTTTTTTTTAAAGTTTTGAAAAGTGATTTATTTTAATTTTAAAAACTTGACTAGAACTTAAAAAATGTTTCTAAAGATTCTAAAAAAAAGGGGGGTTAAATATATGTTTTAATAACAATAATTGGATGCATACCGGTATGTAGGTATCTTCGTACGTACTACAATTAAATTTTTGACAGCTAGGAGAGAAAATATTTTCCACATTTTCTCCCTCCTTGTTGTCAAAAATTTAATGGTGGTATGTAGGAAGAAACCTACACACCGGTATGGAGCAAGTATTGTTCATGTTTTTGTCCATGATGTTTGAGAGTTTTCTTAATTTGGTCCCAAATCTTTTTAAAGTTTCAATTTCATCCCTAATGTATTGAAATTTTTTCAACTAAAAATTTATTGTTACAAAACATTAAAATTAATTAACAAAATGATGATGTAATGTCAATATATATTTTAATTAGAGAGTTAAAAGTAATCTATGTTTTAATTTGATGAAATAGACAAAATATTATCATAAAATTTAAAACTTACGTAATAACTTATTTGACTCAAAATTGTTTGTTGTTATATAAAATTGACTCATTAAAGTATTGGTATACTGATAATTGATAAACTCATAAGAATTATTGTTTTTAAATTTATATATCATCATTTTTTTTAATATTTAGTACTGACTTGTAAGGACTTTATTGAGAAAAAAATCAATACATAAGAGATAAAATTGAAACTTTTAAAAGATTAGAGACAAAATTAAAAAAACATTCAAACATTAGGGACTAAAATATAAATTTAGGCAAAAAAAACATTTCCAGAGAGTAGATTTTTGCAAGTTTATTTATTTATTTTTTTTAAAAATGAAAGTATATACAACTATAAAGGCTTTAAAAAGTTTGTTAGATAGTCATTTTTTTATCTTCAATTTTGAAAATAAACATGCTGAGGAAGAACAGTTTTGTTGATAATTCTATTCTTCAAAAAGGATTTTAAATTTTCAGTTGAGTTTTAGGAATTAAAAAGAGCAACTTTCATATCCAATATTCATGCTTTTATATTTTCAAATTTAGCTAAAATTTCATTAACCCCTTATTATTCAGGCTCAGAGTCAAAGTTTAAAATGACTCAAGTAAAAATAAAAAATGTTCCAAAATATTTTTCTATTTTCAAGTTCTAATTTGAAAAAAGAATATTGTTAAATAAGAATAACATATATATACACACAGATACACATGTGGTATATATATTTCATTTTCCCCGGAAATTATTGAACTCAAAAAAAAAAAAAAAAACCCTTCTTTAAAGAAAATAGTTACTCGAGCATGATTTTTTACTTCTATTATGTGAAATCAATTTCCAAACAATTAAAAGTCTCCTTCTCATGTATGAGCATTGATTTTACTTTATTACTAAGATGCAATAATTGAGTTTTGTTACGAGAAAATGTTACAAGGATAAATCATAAGAAGACATTGATTTAGTTACAAAAAAATGTTACGAGGATAAACCAACATGAGCATAGCTCAACTAACATAAAGCATGTACCCTTGACCAAAATGTCAAAAGTTTGAATCTTCCACCCACATATTGTCAAAAAAAAAAATTGAGTTTTGTTACGAAAAAACGTTATAAGGATAAATCATAAGAAGACATTGAATTCTCAGATTTGAAAGGCTTAGATTTGCATATATAGTCTAAATTTTGTATAACTTATGTTTAGTTTGTAAGTCTATAATCTATATATACAAAGGATAGCATTCAAAATATGAAAAATGTTTAATTATATATAGGGAGAAAACATTATCCCCAATAGAAAAAAAAAATCTGAAAAATTATATATAAATATTTAGATAAGGTAAATTACATGAATCACCACTAAACTATAGAAATTATTGCAATCCAACTAACAAGTTGTAACTTTAATCTCTCATGAACATTGAATCTAACTCTAACAAATTCTTCTTCTCTTCCTAAAGCTTCATCCTTTTTTCTTAACTACAACTTCCCAAAAAAAAACAAAAACTTCTCCACCCATTGCTCTAATCTATCTTCTCAACCATCTCACACAAAAGAAGAAAAAGAAAGCAAATTGGAGAAAATATCGCGAGATTGAATCTTGAAAGGGAATTAAAAAATACGACATGAACTATATGTTCGAGTCCTTCGAAGACAAATCTAACCTAACTAATAGTAGGGCTCAACTTTTCATGATCACTAATACAAGTTTGAAAGGTTCATTAGAAACATATATGCTTAATTAAATATGTTGCAAATTTATTTAAACTTTGTAGAATTACTTAGGGTGGCCTTCTTTATGTTCTGCTTATTAATTAAGCTTAATGGACTCATTAATGTTATGGACCAACCTAATAATTTCTTCTATCATAGTGTAGCTTCCTTCTACAAGACAAATTCATGCTAACATGAAGTGGAAATATTTTAAACTAATTTCATTTATCTTATTAATCCACTACTATAGAAAACTTAATCTAAACTCTATTTTAGCTAAATCAAAATTTTACTTTAATTTTTAAACTTCTATACTTGTTTTTATTAAGCTTTTAAACTTTTTTTTAAAATTATTTTAACCTTAAATTTGAAAATAGAATATTTAACCATTTAAAAATAAAATAAAATTGAAAATAGAATATTTAACCATTTAAAAATAAAATAAAATAAGTATAAAAGTTACTTAAACCCTATTTAAAAAAGAGTTTTTTTTGTTTTGTTTTGTTTTGTTTTTTTTTTAATTTTAGCCCTAAACTATGAAGTAAATATCTACCTAGAGGAACTATAAAGTGTTAACAAAATGTAAACAAAAAAAAAAAAATAATAATAATAAGAGCTGTAATGGAATCTTCCAAGGGAGAGAGAGAGAGGGCAAAAAATAATTATATTATAATATATTATGCTCAGAAGTTGGTTTTAAGTTTTTTTATTAGAGAGAACATAGAAGGAAGTATTCAATATAACATTAAACAAAAGGAAAAATCTTATTATTTCTTTCATATTTTATGAAAGAAATCATAATTATAAGATAATATTAATTAATACAAATTGCTCTCATAAAATATTTAATTAACACATTATTAATTTAATTTCCTCTTCCCTTCCTTGAATTTGCTTTTACTGGCAGTATTCGAATTCTCTTCGCCACCCGCACAAAATCACTGTTACATGCATAAATTTCATATTAATTTTAATCTTTATTTACATAATTTTTTTCAGGAAAAGAAAAAATAGGCAAATAAATAACTTTCTGTTTTTTTAATAATTTTTTTTTGCTGTTTTTCTATTTGGAAAATGTTATTTTTTTAGTTCCATTCAATATTTTATTTTCTGCCTATACTAATAGGGATTTTGGCTTTAGTTCACTATCAAGGTGAAGATTTGTTTATGTTCTTAGTTTCTATACATATATTAAAATCTTTAATTAAATTTCAAGAATAATCTAAAACAGGGTTTAAAATTTTTTCTAATGAACAAATATAATTTTTAGAAATAAAAAATAAAAATCTTTATCAAATAAATCCTTACATTACCCTGATTTAAAATATAATATAACTATACATAATGCAATTTTGTTAAATTTATAACAAAAATTTATAGAAATTTTGAAAAACCACCCTGAATTATATATATTGTGTATAACTTTTAATATGAACAATTACCCTACACTCTGTTCCAACTCTAACATACACTAGTTGAGTTCAGTTCAATAAATTCATAATAATTTTGTAATTTTGGGGTGATCTAATTGCAACCACTAAAAAGAAAAAGAAAGAAAAACTTAAGGTGATTTTTTTTGCAATTTTAACAAACTTCAAGAACAATGAGTTTAATATATATCCAAATAAGTCAAAACACTTGCAACCTTTTTAAAAAATCTGAAACCTCACCCCTATTACATTTTATGGGAAAAGTTTTGAAGATTCAAACTCGTCAATAAATTTTAAAAATTACTAATGTCTTAACCGGTCGAATTATGCTCAATTGTACACAAAATTATTATAATCTTTGTTTATTTTAGCCAGTCTTCACTTTCTTATAGTCTGATTTTGATTGTAACAACCCTTATAATTTTATATTTTACCCTCATAATTTTTCAAAACAAAATTGAAATTTTTGTTAGAAAAAAAAAACTCAACAAAACATTTCAAACTATACCAAAAAAAAAATTAAATAAACCCAAAAAAAGGAAAGAAGATAGTACTTAGAAACTCAAAAAGAAAAAAAAAAGGATTTAAACCTAATTGAAGAAAGAAAAAGAGAGAGAAATGGAGGGTACTAACTTCCAATTGAGATCACCAGCAAGAAGAAGATCATTTTCAATATCTTCATAAGCAACAAGATGACCGGGAACCGCGTTCGTCAGGTCCAGCCGCCGCTCGCCGGAGGGTTCGCCGCCGTCATCATCGTCGACGAACATCCGTCTGAGGGCTTTGGCAAGGCTCTCGTAGCTTGCATGTTTGTGGAGGCTGATCCGCTGGCAGATCGCCCTCCCTTCCAGCACCACCGTCACCGGCGGAATCACGGCCGAAAAATCCTCCTCCTCCGCCTGCTGCTGCGGCAGACCCTGTCGCCTCTCCGGCCACCTCCTCATCTTGAAGTATTCTGCGGCGGCGGCGGCGGCAGGGGATTGTGTTTGAGAGTGGAAGGTGTTCATGGTTTTTACTTTTTTTTTTTTGTGAGATTTTAAGAGAAATAGAAGATGGGTTTGTTTGGTGAAGAAAAAAGAAGTATATATTCATATATGGATACGATGAGAGAGAGAAAAAAAAAATGGTTTTTTAGAGAGAGAAAGGAAAAAAAATGGGTTTTAGAGAGAGAGAGCACAAATGTCGGGAAGGAGTCAGGCAGGTGTCGGAAACCGACCCAATATTGTGCTTCTCCCTTTACGTTTTTTCAAACCTCCCAATTAATCCTCAACGATTTTTTCTTACTCACTAATTAAATTTCCCTACGTCCCTCTCAATCTCGCTATGGCTCAACTCAATTAGTTTAGGTATATATTTTCCATCAAAAAGATTAGAATTTCGAATTTCTATTCCTACATTAGTTTAGGCATATATTTTAGACCAACAAATTAGAGTTTTAGACCAACAAATTAGAGTTTTGAATTTCTATCCCTACATATTGTTGAATGTAACTCCAAAAAAAAAAAAAAAAATTGAGTCAAGAAGTGAATTGATATTTCTATTATATCATAGAAAAATCTTCTGGTTGACTAAGTAGTAGGAAATTCATGTTATAGATGGAGGTGAGAGATAAGAGAGATTTTTTGTTTTCTTGAAAAAAGTTAAACATGTGTCAAAGACTTGGGGCATGTGTTTGAGTGATTTTGAAATGGTTAAAAAGTAATTTTTTTTCATGTTTAAAATCATTCGAAAATATGCATTTAATCATTCAAAATTAATTTCGATAATATGTAAATTGTGTTTAAAAGTGTAAAATCAAATATTAAAATGATTTTGAATGATTTATATTTTTAGATTGATTTTGAATACATTAAATTATAAATTTAGGTTTGTGTCTTTCCTGAACTTTCAAAATTACAAATTTAGTCCCTAAATGACTTTCAAATTTTTAAAAATTCATAGATCTACTAGACACAAAATTGAAATTTTAGGGTTTCATTAGACATAAAATTCAAATTTATATCTAATAGATCAATTAATTTTAAAAATTTTCAAATTTGTCAAGGATCCTATTAGACACAAAATTGAAAGTTTAGGGACTATTAGATGTTTTTGAAAGTTTAAGGACCAAATAGATAAAAACCTCAAAGTTCATAGACTAAACATGTAATTTAACATTTTGAATATGATAAAAATGATTTAACCATTTCAAAGCTACTTCCAAATATGTCCTTAGTGATGAACTTTAAGATTAGTACTACTAGTAGGAAAGTATTTTTCTTTAATCTCTCCTTTACAATCTTTTACAAACCTCGCTCTCTCTTCTCTATTGTTATATGGTCTCGAGTGAATTACTATATTTATTTAATAGACATTATTGTGTGACTCACGAGCATGGTGATACATATATAAATGAACTAACGTTGCATTGGAATGTGAGGATTTTTGTGAACATAGTTAAGAAATATTTAAAAGAATAGTATAGTCTATCCCATTAATTAAGATAGACTTTTCTTTATAACGGCTCACTTAGAGGAACTAAATTAAACATGTTATCTTGAAGCAGTCGTTTGTTGATTGATCTCTTAAAGAATTTTTCTAGCAAACATGTGAGTGAGGACATGAGTAGGTGACACATCCAGATCGTCAACATCGTCAAGTGCGTTGAATATGGATTCTAAATCTTGGTTCCAATTTTAAGCCTAGAGCAATTACATATTATATATTATTAATTATTAGTCAATTATAATGATAGGGCTTATATAGAACATTGGTTTGAAGTTGAGGGAGAGAAAAGGTTTAAGAACATAGTATAAACTTAGACACGGCTCAATAGTTAAGAGTTAAGACATAATTAGTAATTTTACTATAGGTTGAAGGTTTAAATCTTGATCAATCTCATGTTTGTTATACTATAAGTTCAATATAAAAGATTATAACGTTGTTGAAACTCTTAAAAATTTAGAGATTAAATACACACAACTATCAAAATTCATGGGCTAAAATTGTAATTTTACCAATATTTGCATTAGCTTCTTTCTTGTATTTTTAGAAGTCTTTTTTTTCATTTTAATTTATTAATTAATCTCAATATTATCTACAATCAGGAAGTAATATTATAGTTAATGAAAAATTAGCATAGTATCGATGTGGTCTAACATAACAATTTTGATAAAGCTTATCGAGGAATGAATGTGGCCAACAAATTTTTTCACTCATTAGTGGCAAGGTCGATAAAGATCGTTTAATGAAAGTACATAGAGTAACACAAACAAGAATGTAATTTAATCTTTTTTTTTTGTTTTTATTTATATAATAATTTCCCTGGTATAGATCTCATATTTTTTAAAAAAAGAAAAGGGGAAATTATTTATATATTTTACATACAAATCTCTGATTTCTTCTTTCTTATGTTTTTTTTTTTAACTTCAAGTTGTAAATTTTTTTTGCTTCATTTTAGAACTTGTGATGACAATTTGATGCATTATTATTCTTAATTTACGTTATGTTATTCTTTCCATAATTGAAACGAAAACTTACACCATAATTATTAGTTTTTTTTTATTTGTAATAATTAAACATTAATATTTTTAAAAAAAACTTGTTAACATTTTTTAATTCGAAAAAAAAAGTGTGTTAAAAAAGGATAAGAAATTGTGTGTAGAAAAGACAAAGAAGCTTAATTAATAATTTTAATAAAAAAATATATAATTTTTTTATGTTTGACAAAAGTTTGAAAATTATGTTTGTATTATATTGGATTCATATTGTTGATAAAGAAAAGAAAATGAAACGATTATAATTTTATAATTAAAAATATTTTAAAAAAAACACTGAATAATCTATTTAAAATAAGTATATATTTTTTTCTTTTATAAAAATAATTCAACTATAAATCTTTTGTTTGTTTTTTCTTTTAAATAACCAAATAAGATAAAATATGCAAGAACAATTTATGTTTTTGTTATTTTCTCCTTTTCTAGAAATAAAGATAATAGTGAATGTAAAATAATTATCAAAAGAAACGCATATATTTTTGTTATGGAACAAGTAATAAGAACCAATTTTTTTTTTAAAACAAAATGTTTTTAAAAAGCGTCCTCATATAAATTTCATTAACTTATTCTTTTTTAAAAATTTTTGTTTATTATTTAAACTACTAGTGTTATTACTTTTTTTACAAATAAATAAATAAATAATAAAGATATAAATCTTATTTTGGTCACTGTGCTTTTAGTTTTTTGTCTACTTTAGTCTCTATACTTTTAGGTTTTATCCCTTTAGTCTTTATACTCGTAAAACATTCATTTTGATCTATGTACTTTTTAAGAAGTGTTCATTTTAGTTCTTGTTTGCAAAATCATAACATAAATTTTATACACAATGAAAATTCTTCAATATACAAAAGGCTATAGAAATATTTTTCAAAAAACTATTGAGTGCAATGTTATGCTATGATATAAAAAGAGAAGAGAAGAAATCAAAATAATATCCATTTCTAAAAGTATAGAGATCAAAATAGACATTTTGAACGTACAAAAATCAAAATAGACAAAAACTATACATTTAAAAGGTATAAGAATCAATCAATGAATGCATATCATATTTTTTTTATTTTAAGAATCTAATAAATTATTTGGACTCCAACATAACTCATTCTATACTTATAATTAACTATTATTATATTTAAAAATTATAGGGAAAGTAAAAAAAGAAAAAAAAATCCTCGACATGTGACAGCTAAGTAGTCATATTATATCATATAATATATACAAAGAGAAGGGTGGGTGAAAGCATGTTTGCTTGTGAATGCAAAAGAGGCTGTCTCTAACTTAATTAATTTAATATTAATTAAGAACCAAGTGAAAAAAGTTGTCAAAAAATGAACTAATAAATTACCTAAAATCCGCTAACCAACACAATATTAAACTAGTCATAATTAAGATCACTCAAATCTAGCTAAGAAAAACACTTGGATCAAAACCACAAATTAAAAAATTAAAAAAAAAAAAAGGCTAAGTCTAATATCGAAAATGCCAATATGAACATAACTCAGCAATTAAAGTAGTACTAATTCTTTTGAGATCAGAGGTTCAAATTCTCGACCTCATATTTGTTGTACTTTAAAAAATACACAAAAAAAAACTCAAATGTAACTAAATACAAACATCCAATATAGATACTGTTATGGATAAATTTAGACAATAAGATCAAATCCAAAGAAATAAAGGACTACCATAGGCCAAATTGAGATTATACATGACCCAAGGCTGGATTGGGCCCAAATAGAGAGATTATTGAGCCAAAAGACCCAAAAGCCCACCTCGGGCCAAGTTGAGTCGAGGTGTGGGCTAAGCACATGTGGGCGTGCACCTCGCACACCCATAGCCCAATGAAGTCTAGGAGATGCCCAATTCAACCTTTCCCTAAACCGATTTGGGATAAGGGAAGGAAAACCTAGGCCAACCCTTATATAAATATATTATGAAAACTCCATAGAAGGTAACGTCATCCTCACTCTCTAAACCTAAAGCTGGCTACAACTTTTACCTATTTGACTTAAGCATTGGAGTGTGTGTGACAAGCACCACGTCGATGTGTAGTTTCCTTTGTTTTGCAAAGCCACCTTTTTCTCTCTCAAAATACAAATTTACTATTGAATCACGTGGAGATCAAATGCGTTCCCTTTGTCCGTATTTGTGCATCAACAAATACAAAAGTCAAGTCGCACAAATATAGTCCAAAAAGAGAAGAAAAAAAAAAGAATAGTAATTTAACTAAATGTTTAATGTCTCGAGCTCATGATACAAGGATATCGAACTCCCAAGGGCTTTTAACATGCATTATCTTCAACTTCCTATGAAAATTTTCAAGGAGCTAACTTGCCTAACTTCAGAATTATTTCATGTTAAACATGAAGCTATTTGTGAATAGGCTATAGAACGAAAGGTTTACCTAATTGGTATAATTAATACATATCGATTTTTTAATTAAGCTTTTTTAATTATATTGTCTCATGATCATGGTCCCTCTTATCTCAATACGAGATCAATTCTTTATTGTATCTATACATTTAGAAGACTAGCTACATGAGTCACCGATTATTGTTGTCTACATTGAAACGAAATGATAACTCTTTTTTTTTTTTTTAATTAAGTTGTACATAAATTTAATTTAATAATAAGTGGATTTGCTTTTGTAAATGAGGTTGTGTAGGGCGTATCTGTTAGTAATTGGAATAATAATAATATAATTAGTAAAGAAAGTTTATGGGATTTGTGGCAAACTGCGTGAAGGAAAAGCAAAAGTAATTAATGAAAAGATTAATTAATTTATAAATATATATATAAAGAATAAAAAAATTAGTTAAATAGAAATGCATGAGAGGAGATGATGAGATAGCTCCGTTGCGTTCGCCGAACGGTTCGTACTTTGACCTTTACATGGTCGGGACGGGAATCCTACCTCTTTCTTTTTTTTCTTTTTTAAACTTCCAATGTTTTTTTTTTCTTCGATAGAATATAATTTTGGTTTGCAAAGTCGAAAAGTGAGTTAAGTTACAAATTTGGTATTTATAATTTGGACATAATTTTATTTTTGGTCTTGATAATTTTACAAGTTTTAATTTAGTCTCTCTAATTTAGTTAAACTTCACAAATTTATTTAGCCCAATAACTAAAATAAGTGTGTATATATATATATATATATATATATATATATATAGTTGTAAGTTCATATGTAGAGCTAGTTGATTTTCAAAATATCAAGATCATGAATAAGGGAGGGTTGTTGTTATGGCGTGAAATTCGACCATAAGGATAAATTTAGAGTACAAAGGAAATGGAAGTGCGAATATGCAAAGAATGACCCAAAACAGGCCAAAAACGGATCCAACTACAAAGGGGAAAAGGGGTCGGGCCTCCGAACAACAGGGGAGGCGTGGTCGGCTTCAGCCTAGGTCGAAGCCGACCTCAAAGGCCAACCCCACTATGGGGTCGGGTCATCCTCCTCTCTCTTCCTAGCCTTGATCTAACCATCGATGAGCCCTCTCCTCTTCTTAATTCACCACGAATTAGGGTTTATGCCCTAGAAAGGTCATATAAATACTCTTCTTATTGAAGAGAAAGTAAGTTGTTCCTCATTCTAAAAACCCTAACTTGTCACACTCATTCACTCTTTAACTTAAGCATCGGAACCTGTGTGGCAAGCACCACACCAGTGTTCAAAATTTTCTTATTTTGCAGGTCACATTCTTCCCCTTTTAAACAAATTTACCATCGTTGTCACATGAAGGTCAGGTGAGTTTGTTTGGCCTAATTTTGGCAATAATAATTGTGATAATAAGCAAAGGAGTTAGTTGTACAAGTAAAATATAAATAATTCTAGAACAAAAATATCATGTTGAACAAAGAAAGAAGATGTAGATATTGAATATCGAAATTTTGAAGGGGTGGGAAGGGAGTTTAATTAGGTGAGATATAAAATGTTCTTGTAATAATACACCATCAATGGGTTTTTTTTTTCGAGTAAGACTAATAGGAATTTTTAGTCAAGCATATACTATTGTTGTTCACAATCTCGTGAAGATAATAATTTTGCACCATAAAACAGATCCTCAAAGTTGAAACCACACATCATTATTTTATCATTCAATTTCAACAATATTATTTAGGTAAGGATTTGAAAGACAAATAATTTTGATACTTTATGAGAAAACAATTAAAACTAATAAAATGATATTAAGGACAAAAATTGAAACAGATAAATCAAACATGATCTTTGAGCAAAACGTAAAAACTAGATTGAATTATATTTCTATGAAAAGTTCAACAACATATGGGATGTGAGGATTTGAACCTCTAATCCTTCTAGTCGATGGTATATGCTTTAACTAATTGAACTATGCTCAAATGAAAGAAAAAAAAAACATTATTGATAGGCACATAAATACAAAAGCAGATACACATGTGATGTTAAAAGTATTGGCAAAGTACATAGTAATGTGGGAGCCTCTTTTTGTTTGTGAGTTGAATTACCCTTTGCTTTGGGCAATCAGCAAATTTGGTGGAAATTGGAATAGTTCTCTTTTGTCTCATTTTGGTACTTCTTTTTTTAAAATAATAATAATAATAATAATCCTATTAATTAATTCTAATTTCCATTTGCATAATTTTAAATTTTTATTTGTTCTTTATATCTATTCAATTATAAACTAACCACTTTGTATGGTTTGTTTTTCAGTTTTTTTTTAAAATAGTATTATTAAATTGATGTATTTCTTGTACTATTATTTCAACTCATTTTTACATTGGAATAAATTATAGATTTTCATATTTGATTATTAATGTCATCTATAAAGATATGTTCTAATAAAACTATACTTTTTTTAATGTAGAAAACATTAAAAATAATAACTACACTTTGTTTTTCAAGAATAATCATAAAAAATTGGCTATACATGTCCTAAAATACTAAATTTTATACATATATACGCATGCATGTAATTTTTTTAAGAAAAACATATGCATATTGTTCACACGTAATTTCAATAAAAAAAGAGAAATGAGACACGTGTAAATAAATTTAATTTTTGTATTAATCTTGTGGGTGTGGTACAATCTCTAATTTGTTCATTTGATTCTTTCTCTCAAATATACATTTGTTTCGAGGGCTTTGCAGCTTGTTCTCGAATATGGATTTGTTTCCAGGGCTTTATAGCTTGTTCTCGAATGTGAATTTGTCTCAAGGGCTTTTGCAGCTTGTTCTCGAATGTGGATTTATTTCGAGGGCTTTGCAGCTTGTTCTCAAATGTGAATTTGTCTCGAGGGCTTTTGCAGCTTGTTCTCGAATGTGAATTTATTTTGAGGACTTTGCAGCTTGTTCTCGAATGTGAATTTATTTCGAGGACTTTGCAGCTTATTCTCAAGTGTGAATTTGTCTCGATGACTTTTGCAGCTTGTTCTCAAATGTGGATTTCTTTCGAGGGCTTTGCAGTTTGTTCTCAAATGTGGATTTATTTCGAGGGCTTTGCAGCTTGATCTCGAATGTGAATTTGTCTCGAGGGCTTTTGCAGCTTGTTCTCGAATGTGGATTTATTTTGAGGGCTTTGCAGCTTGTTCTCGATCTTCAAAGTCTTCTAGTTTTCAAGGCTCTAATTTAGAGAGTGTTTGATCTTCAAGAGTTTAGGGAGTCTTCTAATCTTTGTTTTTTAATTTTCTCTAAGTTCTCTAGAGAGTTTCCACTTCTGAACCTCGCAAATGGAAGAGGGAGCTCTTTATTTATAGAGTTCCCCAAGGCCCCCAAGTGGGCTTGGGCCTGACTGTTGGATTGGGCCTGGTGGACTTGGGTAAGTTCTTTAGACTGAGCCTGGTTGACTTTGGGCTTGGCCTTTGCACTGAGTTTGGCTGACTTTGGGCCTAAACTCCTTTGGATTGAGCCTGACTGACCTTGGGCCTAGATTTTGCTGGATTAGGGCATCCCATTTGGGCTTTGTCTAAAATTGGCCCAAATTTCATATAACATATTACATATTTGGATTTTCCATAATTTAATTTAGGGATGCTTGCAAGCTTAACTAATCCTTAATTAAATAAATAATTTTGTCACTAATTTTAAGTAATGACATGACAATTTCTAATTGGCCAAAATTTATATTCCAACAAATGCCCTATTTTCGAGATTTATACACTATTATGTGTAAGTGAATCTCGAAAAATATGATTTGAAATCAAAACTTAAGATGATTTCTCCTAATTTGGATTTCATTTGATGCATCAATCTAATCAAAATATGGAATTTGGTTCATAATTTTGATTTTTTGTTTGACACTTTTTATGCAAATTTATCAAAATATGAATTTGGGTCAATATTTTGATTTTCTTATTTGACATAAAATTTGATTTGAACTTTGTAGAATTTATGCTCTACCTTAATTCAAATTATGAACTTGCGGTAGGGTTAAAATTCTACCAAAATTTGTTACTTGAAATTGGAATAGGATTTGGAGTTCTATGCTATCCAACTTTTTTTGTTTGAACTTGGAATAAAATTTGAAATTTACTCTAATTTTGATTTGGGATAAATTTTGAATTATGCCCAAATTTTGGTTTTGAATAAAATTCAAATTTTACTTGCTTTGAATTTGGAGTAAAATTTGAATTGGGATCTTAACCAAATCTTGATTTGAGGAAATTTGGATTATGCCCAAATTTTGATTTGAAAGATAAAATTGAAATTCTACCATGATTTTGACTTCAATAGAATTAATTTTATCTATTTTTTTTATTTGGGATAGAATTTGGATTATGCCCAGATTCTGCTAAAATTGAAACTCTACCATGATTTTGACTTTGATAGAATTAATTTTATCTAATTTTGATTTGGGATAAAATTTGGATTATGCCCAAACTTTGCTTTTTGAGATTAAAATTCTACCAAATTTCAACTTTGGATTTGGAATAGAATTTTAATTTGGCTTGCAGTCAATTTTTAATTTGAGATAAGATATGCCAAAATTTAATTTGAGATGAAATCCTACCCAATTTCGGTTTGAATTTTGGAATAGAACTTGAATTTGAGTTTGTAGTCAACTCATCCCAAAATTCAAACTTTAATATCCCAAAATTTGAATATTGTATGATCTTTGGATTCAAATTGGTTTTGATTTGATATACTTGGCCTTATCTTTGAATTCAAATTAGATGTGATTTTATATTTTCCTCCACTATAAATAAAGGAGATGAGTCTTCCATCAATTCACATCAACAAAGAATGAGTGGAGCTTTACACTGAGGAATGGGGAATAGGCAAGTCTCAAAATTTGATTTTTTTTTTTTTTTTTTAGTGTGTATGGCAAGCACACTCTTTTTTTCTTTAGGTTTTTTTTTTGTTTTTTCCTTTTTTCTTTTCACTTTTTTTTAGTATGTATGGTAAACAAACTCTTTTTTTTCTTTAGATTTTTTTTTGTTTTTTCTTTTTCTTTTCATGTTTTTTTTAATGAACTTAATTTGTGAGACTTGCAAATATTTTCCTTGTAATAGAAAATTTTCATCCACTAAAAGGATAAACAGGTAGGTAATTTTCTCTTTCTGTGAAAATAATATATATATGCCCCCTTGTTTTTATTCTTGACTTGCAGCTAAAATGTTTTCTCCAACTTTGAAGGTGACCAACCCCTAATTTAGGCGGAATTAAGGATGGCACCTTCCACTTTGTTTTTCCCTTGGAAGTGACCAAACCCTAACTCATGTGAAGTTGAGGGGCGGTCTTGTTTTACCTTCGGCAGCTTCGATGTCTTCTTCAACTTTGAAGGTGACCAACCCTTGATTTAGACGGAATTAAGGATGGCACCTTTCATTTTGTTTTACCCTTGGAAGTGACCAAACCCTAACTCATGTGGAGTTGAAGGCGGTCTTGTTTTACCTTCGACAGCTTCGATGTCTTCTTCAACTTTAAAGGTGACCAACCCCTTATTTAGGCGGAATTAAGAATGACACCTTTCACTTTGTGTTACCCTTGGAAGTGACCAAACCCCTAACTCATGTGGAGTTGAGGGCGGTCTTCCTTTTGTTAGCTTCGCCCTTTTCTTTTTGCACTTTTTTTTTGTAAATTTTTTTGTTAACTTTTTCCTTAATTTATTTTTTCAAGAAACTTTATCTCACTATTTCTCCAAATAACCCTTATCCACCATCCAGGTAAATAAAGATTTAATCCATTTTGTGAATTTCTTTCTTTCTTTTTATTGGATGCCCCCGATGAAGTTTGTAAATCAAGCATAAGGGTGACCAACTCTTGACCTTTTTCTCCCTACAATTCATCTTAGGAGTTCGTCGTGACCATGGATGGTCCTTTCTTCCTTGTAGTCTAAGATAGGAGTTCATCCTTGCCTTAGGATGGAAAGGTATAAAGCCTTCAGTCTTGACGATGAAGCAATGATGAACCCTTCTAACTTGAAGATGAAGCTACAAAAATCCTCGAACTTGAAGATGGTGGAGCGATAGCAAAGCCTTTAAACTTTGAGACGAGGCGAAGGTGCAACCTTCGAACTTAGACGCAGCAGGGCGATAGCACAGTCTTCAAACTTTGAGAAGCAATTATGATGAAGCATTAAACTTAGAGAAGAAGCGATGATGAAGCCTTCGAACTTGGAGAAGAAACGACGACGAAGCCTTTGAACTTGGAGAAGAAGCGACAATGAAGCCTTTGAACTTGAAGGCGATGCGACGGCGTAGCCTTCGAACTTGGAGACGAAGCGACGACGTAACCTTCGAACTTGGAGAAGAAATGACAACGAAGTGTTCGAACTTGGAGAAGAAGCGATGACAAAGCCTTCGAACTTGGAGACGAAGCGGCGGCGCACCGAACTTGGAGACGAAGCAATGACGCAACCTTCGAACATGGAGACTGTAGGGAGACGATGCAACCTTCGAACTTGAAGAAGAAGCAACAACGAAGCATTTGAACTTTGAGAAGAAGCGACGACAAAGCCTTCAAACTTGGAGAAAAAGAGACGACAAAGCATTCGAACTTGAAGAAGAAGTGACGAAAAAGCCTTCGAACTTCAAGAAGAAGAGACACCCTCTAACTTGGGAAGGAGCATGCAACGACGGGGGAAGCCTTATGACTTTAGATGAAGCAAAGACAAAGCCTCTAGACCTGGAGATGGAGTGACGACGAAACCTCAAAACTTGGAAAGGAAGCGAAACGTCGAACTTGGAGGCAGAATGCTAAACTTTAAGGCATAACGACGAACCTACAATGAGTAGAACGCCAATCTTTGAAACAAGCGAGACGCCAAACTTGAAGGCAAAATGTCGTACTTTGAATGACAATGTTTAATCCTTGGACTCGAGTAACACTCAATCGATCTTAGACTTAAAATGAGCGAAGTTCGATGTTAAACTTGAAGCGAGTGAAGCCCTCTCGCATGCACTTAACATGTGTGACGTCTTGTTTCAAGCTCGGGGTGGAGATGTTTTTTTTAAGAGACTAAACTTAAAAGTTTTTTAAGCTGCCTACATACCCTTAAGGAAAGGGATCAAGTCATAACATAGTTCAATGGATTTTTTTTTTTAGGGTCGTTCACCTTTTAAGCTCATGCGGGCTAAGAGCATCATGCAGTTTAGACTCTTGCGATAAGGAGCTTTGTTTTCATCTTAGATACTCTTGTCTTTATCATGGTCTTGATTAGATCCTTCATTTGTAAGATTTGTTAAGATTATGACATTTTTCTTCACCTTCAAGGAACCCTCCGTGTTTGTGAGAATGGAGAACTTCCTTTTCATATGAGAAGGAACAAGACTGTGAATCTTTTTCTCATTGTTCACTTCATCGAACAGTTTTTCCTTCAAGGATTTCATTTTACTTTCATGTTGATCGCTTGTTACTTTGAGGCGATCAAAGACAAATGTTGAAGGTTTATTTTTCCTCGATGTGGAAACGCTTAGCCTTTGGAAGACGAAAGTTCGAGTTGAGACAGAAGTTGGACATTTGGTTTTCTTCTTTTGTCACGGTCATACTCATCCTTTGGAAGACTGAAGGTCGAGTAGTTGAAGGCCTGATGCGATCGAAGACATAAGTCCTTTGCTCGACTTCTTCTGAATCATCAACTTTGTTCACATTGGTGCAATATGAACTTGCCAAATCTTCTTCCCATTTTTTCCACTGGAAGGAAATCTTGAAGTTTGGTAGGTTTGACCAGTCATGAAGTTTGTTTTTGGGTACCTCATGTTGAAACCAAATAGATATAGGTTCCAAGGTTCCAAATTGGACTAGACACACTCCTTGATCATGAAGCAGACTAGAGTGCATTTGACTGCATGTGTCTGTTGTCACTGCAACAAGATTTGTTTGAGCTAATTCATCGAGGTCTAGCTCAATTTTTCCTTCTTTAGCTAGTCTTAGAATTAGCTCTTTTAGGACGACGCACTTCTCTACTAGATGACTAATAACTCGATGATAGTGCAATACTTGGGATCGTCGACTTTTTTCATCTCTTCCGACCGTTTACATTCTGGAAATTCGATTAGTCGTGTTTTCATTAGTTATTCCAACATGTCAGGAATGTCATAATCAGTAATTAATTCTAATTTCCATTTGCATAATTTTAAAATTTTATTTGTTCTTTATGTCTATTCAATTATAAACTAACCACTTTGTATGGTTCGTTTTTCAGTTTTTTTTAAATAGTATTATTAAATTGATGTATTTCTTGTACTATTATTTCAACTCATTTTTACATTGGAATAAATTATAGATTTTCATATTTGATTATTCATGTCATCTATAAAGATATGGTCTAATAAAACTATACTTTTTTTTAATGTAGAAAACATTAAAAATAATAACTACACTTTGTTTTTCAAGAATAATCATAAAAAATTGGCTATACATGTCCTAAAATACTAAATT
This sequence comes from Trichosanthes truncata, assembly GCA_033996785.1. Taxonomy (NCBI): domain Eukaryota; kingdom Viridiplantae; phylum Streptophyta; class Magnoliopsida; order Cucurbitales; family Cucurbitaceae; genus Trichosanthes; species Trichosanthes truncata. The sequence continues at coordinate 33,827,504 of JAWPNB010000004.1, read as the reverse complement.
TTATACATATATACGCATGCATGTAATTTTTTTAAGAAAAACATATGCATATTGTTCACACATAATTTCAACAAAGAAAGAGAAATGAGACACGTGTAAATAAATTTAATTTTTGTATTAATCTTGTGGGTATGGTACAATCTCTAATTTGTTCCTCTGATTTTTTGTCTCAAATATATATTTGTCTCGAGGGCTTTGTAGCTTGTTCTCGATTGTGGATTTGTCTCGAGGACTTCGCAACTTGTTCTTGAATGTGGATTTGTTTCGAGGGTTTTATAGCTTGTTCTCGAATGTGAATTTGTCTCAGGGCTTTTGTAGCTCGTTCTCGAATGTGGATTTATATTTCGAGGGCTTTGCAGCTTGTTCTCAAATGTGAATTTGTCTCGAGGGCTTTGTAGCTTGTTCTCGAATGTGGATTTATTTTGAGGGCCTTCAGCTTATTCTCGAATGTGAATTTCTCTCGAGGACTTTTGCAGCTTGTTCTCGAATGTGAATTTATTTCGAAGGCTTTGCAGCTTGTTCTCGAATGTGAATTTGTCTTGAGGGCTTTTGCAGCTTGTTCTCGAATGTGGATTTATTTCGAAGACTTTGTAGCTTGTTCTCGATCTTCAAAGTCTTTTAGTCTTCAAGGCTTTGATTCAGAGAGTATTTGATCTTCAAGAGTTTAGGCAGTCTTCTAATTTTTGTTTCTGAATTTTCTCTAAGTTCTCTGGAGAGTTTCCACTTCTGAAACTCGCAAATGGAAGAGAGAGCTCTCTATTTATAGAGCTCCCCAAGGCCCCCAAATGGGCTTGGGCCTGACTGTTGGACTGGGCCTGGTGGACTTTGGGTCAAGTTCTTTGGACTGAGCTTGGTTGACTTTGGGCTTGGCCTTTGGACTGAGCCTGGCTGACTTTTGGCTTAAACTCCTTTGGATTGAGCCTGATTGACCTTGGGCCTAGATTTTGCTGGATTAGGGCATCCCATTTGAATTTTGTCTAAAATTAGCCCAAATTTCATATAACCTATTGTATATTTGGATTTGTCATCATTTAATTTAGGGATTCTTGCAAGCTTAACTAATCTCTAATTAAATAAATAATTTTGTCACTAATTTTAAGTAATGACATAACAATTTTTTATTGGCCATAATTTATATTCCAACACATATATTTAAATACGTAAACAATATTGAATGTAATAATATCAAGTAATCGATAGAAAATATACGTATCGTATCAATGTTTTGGCTATATTCAAACTTTTGGAACATATCATTGACTTGGAAGATGACAACAATAATGCAAGAAAGGATGGAAACGCTATTAAATGAATTGCATTCTAAAAAGAGTCAAAATCTTACCGACATTTATTAATTGTACTTCAAAATGATAGGATTACCCTTAGCCCCTTTCTACATTTAAATTAAAAATAATGTTCTAAAATATTGTCCACAAATTCGAGTTTTTTAATCTATGATTTTCTAGACTTCCACGTCATTAAATTACAATATCGCATCATAGATGTCATTTGTTCGGTCTATAAATAACCTAGTATATTATATTTCTGTTATTTTTCATTGACAATAAAGACGTACACTTAGTAATCTTTATTCAAAGCAAAAAAATGATAATAAAACTTTTCAGGAATGTAGAAACTAAATTGAGATTAAGGCAAAAGTATAGAGACTAAAATTGTAATTTAACTTATAGTCAAACGGTATTTTTGTTTTAAAAGAATAAAAAAATTGTATAATAATCAATATGATTGGCCATACATATTATTATACAATTTGAGAAATTCATTTAGGATTGATTTGGTTTGAAGTATGTATGTACGAAAAGAACAATTTGAAGGTGTAAATTGATACACTTATAAAAGTTTAAGGTTTTAATTAATATAATTATTAGTTTATGGTTTTAATTGATACAACTCCCAAAATTTAGGGGTATAAATTTATTTTTGCTTAGAAAAAATGTGATTCCAAACAACAACCTATATCATCAAAGGCTAACAAAACCAACCTCAATTTTTTCATATAAATATTTTTTAAAGGAATTTTATTTATTGACATTTTTATCAAAAACTTTTAAGGTTTATTTATTAATTTTTCTTTATATATAGTATGTTTGAATTTGAATTTGAATTTTCATGTCAATTGACCTTGTGTAAGTGTCTAATGGCTATATTCTCATTTTGGCATTTCTTCCTAATTGATTCTATGAATTCAGTTGAGGTGATTGTAGTTTAATTGGTTTAAACCTTCTTTCTTTTATCATTTCCATTTCTATATATATGGGACATTGGAGTATTGCAAGATAAGAAGATTGATGGAGCACATTTGTTTATTTACTATCAATTGGTCTAAACACTACAAGAATTTTTAGAATTGCCGACGAAGTTTTTCCCGACGCAAGCATTTTTGTTGGTACTTTTCCCGACGCTTGCAAATTTCGTCAGAAAAAGTCCGCTATGCCGACAAAAATGCTTGCGTCAGGAGAAATAAATTAAGTGAAATGCGCGTTTCACTTCTCCCGACACTTTTTAGACATACGCCGACGCTTTTTTTGCTTTGAAAAATGTCACGAAAAATAAAACTCTAGCCCTCTCTTCTTCTTCTTCTCCTCTCCTTCTTCTCTTCTTTTTTTTCTCTTCTTCTTCCTTTTCTCTCCGCCATCTACATCCAAAACCTCATACCATTGCCTCATTTTTTTTTCTTCTTCTTCTCCATTTTCTTCTCTATTCCTTCACTCACGCCCTCTCTCTTCTATTTTTTGTATTTTTCTTGTAGGTTGCTGTCCAATTTTGGGAATTATGACGGGAAAATTTTTGGAGTTCGCTACTTTTTGTGTTTCTCATCGTTTAGTTCCATTTTAAGCTTGTGGGTTTTATTTCCAAAGGTATCTATTTAATTTTAACTTATACTTGTCTAGTTATTTTTAGGTTTTCTCTCTTTCTCAATACTTTTTGTTTTCTTTGTTCAAAAATTCCATTGGTAGCTTGGATTTTTTTTCTTGGTTAAGCATTTGGAGTTGCATAGAATGCTTATATTGTGTTTTTGTTAGTTTATTTAAGATTAAAACTTTGTTATTGAGCCTTTTGAAGTTAAATTTTTTTATTTGAGTGTATTATGTGTTCAAAGTGTAATTTGGAGAATATGTGTGATTTGGAGGCTATTCATGTGATTGATGTTTGATTTGGAGCTTATTGTTTGATTAACGTATGATTAAATCGTGATTTTGAATTTATTGTGTGTTCAAAATGTGATTCGAAGCTTAATTATTTGATTAAATTGTGATTTGTAGGCTTTTTATGTGATTAAAGTTTGATTTGGAACTTATCTTGTGATTAGAAGTGTGAATTTGAGCCTATATTTGTGTGAATAAATTATGACATTGAGTCCAAGTGTTATTTATTAAATGTAACGATGAATTAAAAAAGTAAAACAATTCAGAGAGATGACACAAGACATTTTTAATGTGGTTCGGTTTCCCAACCTACTCCACGAGGCCATGCTCAGAGAATAAGATCAATCAATCAAAGGTTAGTACAATTTACAATAAAATATTGATTTATGCATAAAAGAACTCCCTTCTTAAATCATGTTGCAGTAGTTGATCGACTCTTCTTTGGATTGAATCTTTTCAAACACAAGCTCCCCTTGTGTTGTGGACCACCGTTTGAACTCCATTCAATGATGGATACGTCTTCTCCCAATACTTGAAAATATTTCTCACAAATATAAAAAGATTCTTACTTTTACAATTTCACATAAAAACACTCTCTCAACTAGATATTACAAATTTAGAACAATTGATAGTGAATAAACAAATGTGCTCCATCAATCTTCTTGTCTTGGGCAATGCTCCAATGCCCATATATATAGAAATGAAAATGATAAAAGAAGGAAGGTTCAAACCAATTAAACCACAATCACCTCAATTAAAATCATAAAATCAATTAGGAAGAAATGCCAAAATGAGAATACAGCCGTTAGACACTCACACAAGGCAAATTGAAATACAATTCGTCAAATTCAAATTCAAACATACTATAAATAAATTAAAAAAATTAATAAATAAACCTTAAGAGTTTTCGCCAAAAATGCCAATAAATAAAATTCCTTTCAATCTCCCCCTTTGGCATTGATTTGGAAAAAATACATTTAAAACAATTAAGCCAATAAAAAAATACTTTCTTCCCCTTATTTATTCAAAACATACCAAAGAATTTTTTTAAAGAAATTTTTTTTTAATACACTCCCCCTCAACAAAGCAATCAACAATTCAAAAAGCAATTGAAAATAAAAAGCATAATAACTGTTTAAAAGTAATAAGAATCAAGTGATAAAATAATTCAAGTCATTTTTTCTCACCCAAGCTTTCTTGGAATTTATTTCAAATTTAGGAACATTGAAAGCATAGAACAAACCATTTTTCACCAAGTTCATTAATTTAAAACATTTAAGTCTAACACGTCCATGAATATCACAAAAATGACATATAGGAATAAATTTTTGAATTTTACCTTGACCTTTTACCTTTTGTTGAATTTTATCTGATGAAGTTGAAGGATCATTTGATGTTGCACTCATATTTTTTGTCTTCACAAAAACAGTTGGCATTTTAGTTTCTCCTATATATCCCAAACCTTTTTTGTTGCACGAAGATTTTCCTATACTTCAGAGATAATCTAATTTGGAAGTACCAAGCTCAGCCTTAATTTTTTCAATTTCTTTTATTTTTCAACAATCAATTTATTCAAACTCTCAAGTTTAATTTCCAAATCATTTTTATTTTTCAATCATTGATTATTTTGACTTATCAAAGCTTTGTTAGTTTTACAAACCTTTAACCACTCAGTGTACATACTTTACTAAGCTTCTTTGAGAGAGTCTTCATCAAACCCTAATTCTTCACCATCATAATCAATATTTTCTTTATGAAGAACTTCATCATCTTGTAAACTCTGAACACTAATAGAATTATTAGTAACAAAAGATGCAGTAAAAGTTACATTTCTCATTAATAGTTCTTCTTGATATGAACCTTCATTACTCCAAGTACTTGTTATCAAATTATCTTTTTTCTTTCGAAAATTTGCACATTCAGATTGGATATAACCATAACCTTCGCATTATCTACATTGAATACTTTTTTTTTCATTTTTCTTAAAAGAAAGATTATTACCTTTTGAAAAGTTTTGAGAAGCCATAGAACATTTTGTCATTCCTTTCATAAATTTACCAAAATTCTTTGATAAAATAGCAAGTTGATCATCATAAATTTTTTCTCTATTATCACTATGAGCACAATTAAAGGCAATTGATTTTTCTTTATTTCTTTCTTTCCAATTGAGTTCAAAAGTTCTAAGAGAACTCATCAATTCATCTACTATCATATCATCCAAATTTTACTTTCTTCAATAGCCGTTATTTTAGGAGAAAACCTTTTAGGTAGAGATCTAACAATATTTATAACCAATTTAGAATTTGACTCCTAATGCAAATGATTTATTAGAAATATCACATAATTTAGTATAAAAATCATTCAAACATTCATCTTCTAACATCCTAAGATTTTCAAACTTAGTAGTAAGCATAATTAGTTTAGTGCGCTTAATATCGCCGCTTCCTTTATAGATTTTTTGTAGGATGTCCCATGCCTCTTTTGTTGACTTACAAGTTGAGATGAGTTTGATTCGATTAGCATCAGTTCCATTAAATATGACATTAAGAGCTTTACTATTGTAATTAGACAGTTTGTCCTCCTCAGCTAACCATTCTATCTCAAGCTTGGTGGGAGATGTCCATCCGATCAACACCGATTTCCACGCTTTTTCATTCATTGCTTTGATAAAAGCTCTCATCTGAATCTTCCAGTAAGGATAGTTATTCGCTATCAACAAATGTGGTCTAGCAATGGAAAATCCTTCTAAATAGACATTTTAGCACACAAAATTAGATTAATAAAAATCCCAAAATCTCACTTTAAAAAATTAATGCACTGCTTTGATACCTATTGAAAGAATCTAATTATATGCTAAAATGTTAGATTAAGTTTTATAAACTTAATTAATGAATATTTAAATTATTTATCGAATGTATCGATGAATTAAAAAATATAACAATTCAGAGAGATGACATAAGATGTTTTTAACGTGGTTCGATTTTCTAACCTACTCCACGAGGCCACGCCTAAAGAACAAGATTAATTAATCAAAGGTTAGTACAATTTACAATCAATATTGACTTATGTATAATAGAACTCCCTTCTTAAATCATGCTGCAATAGTTGATCGACTCCTCCTTGGATTGAATATTTTCAAACACAAGCTCCCCTTCCACTGTTTGAATTCCCTTCAATGATGGATACGTCTTCTCCTAAGACTTGAAAATATTCCTCACAAATATAAAAAGATTCGTACTTTTACAATTTCACATAGAAACACTCTCTCAACTAGATATTACAAATTTCACTACAAGATTTTTGACTTTTTCCGATGCAACGAAGCGTCGGGAAAAGTCTATATTGCGTCAGAAAACGTCTTGGCCAACGAAAATATTTCGTCGGCATAGAGCCGTCAGGAAAGATACTTCCCGACGAAAATGACATTGCATCGGCAAAAGTAGACTTATCCCGACGCAATGTATTGCGTCGGAAAAAAGTTTCTTCCGACGACTAATTTATGCATTGGGAGAAGTCTACTTTTGCCGACGCAATGTGCAAAACCCTGAAAATTATTTCTCTCTTTTTTTATTTGTTTATTTATTTCTATACTACTTGATAGTTCATTATAGTATCATTTTAAAAACAAAAAAATAATATCATAAAAAAACAATAGTATTGAAATGCAATAATTTGATTACAAAATGTTCAATCTCTACATGTACTAGAGTTCGAAAGAAGAAAACAAATACATCGAAAAGAAAACAATTAATCTTTAAGGCTTCAATTTTCGTCTTCATCTGTATTTTTGAAAAATAGATCTTTAAGATTACACAACTGCAAATCTGAAAAGGAAAAATAATTTGAAAAATTTTTAATACAAAACAAAAAATAAAAGAAGATTCCTAAGTGAAACTAAAGCACAAAAGAGTATAAGTGTCATTTTAACTCTCAAAGAAACTTAGAAAGTGTCTAAAGTGAAACTTAAGCACACAACCAACCCCTTGATGCTACAAAAGTGTCTTAAAGATGCTTAAGCATACTTTGAGGCCAAAAACTAACTCAAAACGTAAAAGTGTCTACTTCACCCCTTGGAACCTACAAACTGGCCAAAAAGTGGCTAAAAAGAGTTTCAGTTTCATTTTGACTCTTAAGGAAACTTAGAAAGTGCCTAAAGTGAGCATACAACCAACCCTCCAATGCTACAAAAGTATCTTAAAGGTGTTTAAGCATACTTTGAGGCCAAAAACTAACTCAAAACATAAAAGTGTCTACTTTGCCCGTTGGAACCTACAAAGTGGCCACAAAGTGCTTAAAAAGAGTCAAAGTGTCATTTTGATTCTCAAAGAAGCTTAGAAAGTGCCTACAGTGAAACTAAAGCACACTACCAACCTCTCGATGCTACAAAAGTGTCTTAAAGGTGCCTTAAGTATATTTTGAGGCTAAAAACTAACTCAAAACGATCTAAAAGTGTCTACTTTGCTCCTCGAAACCTACAAAGTTGTCAAAAAGTGCCTGAAAAGAATCTAAGTGTTATGTTGACTCTCAAAGAAAGCTAGAAAATGCCTAAAGTGAACTTAAAGCACATAACTCACCTCCTAATGCTACAAAAGTGTCTTAAGTGTGCCTAAGCGTAATTTAAAAGCCAACAAACATTTCCAACTCATTGAAACTCTTACTTCAAATGTCACAAACTCACTCAAACACACTTCACACACATCCCACTAACTCATCCAAACTAACCCTAAAAAAAGTGCCTAACTTATCTATTCTTACTTAAAATCCCACTAACTTATCAAATATCTAACCCTTAAAAAAAGGTCTCTCACTAAAACTAACTCTCTATTTGAATGGCTACCATAACTGCAGAATAGCCATACAAAACCAAGCAAAAACTTTGACACTAAATGAATAACTTTAATTCGCCAAACTGATTTCTAAACCCAATTATGGGTACAATAACTTCTAAATAGCCATATATATGCTAATAATTAAACGTAAAATACAATATAACATACAACCAAACATATAAAAGACAATAAGTTTCATAATGATTTTATAACATCAAAGAAATCATTCATACCTAGTTAGAAGAGACCCTCTTGTGTGCTTGTCATTGTACGATCAAAATAAGTCTGCTTCAAAAGATGGACAAACTATTACTAATTATAGATAGAAAATTATAAAGCAAAATTCTATTATTGAAGTTAAAAATCAAAAGTCGAAACTATTACTAATTATAGATAGAATTTAATGAAATCCCCGAACTCACTCCAAACTCTTTTGAAAGTGTCTAACTTCTCTCCAAATGTCTTAAACTAACCCCCAAACATCCAAAAGTACTTAATTTTAAATAAATATCGTTCTAACCCTCCAAGGATATAGTAAAGAAACGTTTTGAGTTTAGCATTTTGTACACCAACCTAGTTCCAAGTACGTACATATATACAAGGAACTTAGAGATTTTAAGAGAACAAAATGGTCCTTGTACTTTGGATTTTGTTCCATTTTGGTCCTTGTACTTTCAAATGTCCAGTTTTAGTCCATGTACTTTCAATAAAGCTTAAAATTGGTCTCTATTATTAGTTTATTGTTAATTTTCTTTTCAAAAATTAGTCTCTATAAATTTTGGAAATATGTTCACATTGAGTCTTTTCTTGTATTTATTTTTATTATTTAATCAATTTCAATAAAAATTAACTTCAAACTTATCATAGGAACCAATTTGAAGCTTTATTGAAAGTACAAGGACTAAAATTATATATTTGAAAGTATAAGAACCAAAATATAACAAAATCCAAAGTACAGAGACTAAAATAATATTTTAACCTAAAACTTAATTTAACATTTTAGCATAGAATTAGATCCTTTCAATCTTTATGATAAGAAACCAAATTATTTCACTCTAACTGTGCTTGTTACTCATTTCTTTATTCTTTTCACCTTTTCACAAGCTTCATTTCAAGTATAAAGAGTGTAATTTTATTGGGTATTGCTCTCTACCCAGGAATGTTCACAAGATAGAGGGAAGACAGAGATCCACTCCCATTTAATTCTTCGTTCCCACAAAATTCATCATTAAATTTTGTGCGAATCAGGATGAGGATTCTCCACAAAAAATTATTCTCTGTTTATTTTTTCAAATTTTCAATTAAAAATGATTTTTTTTTTTAATTTTCAATTTAATTCTCCACGGAAATCCTCATGTAAAAAAAAAAATCTTAAACCTTCTTATAAAAACGAAATAATATTTCATATCAAATTATCTAACTATCCATACATATAGTTTAAATGTTGTTCTTTTTATGTATATATATAACACATAGTTTAAACATATTCAAATTATCCAAGTCACTAATAATAAAACTTTAAATTTAGATATTATTATATACACACATAAAAGAGGAAAACGGGACAGGAACAAGGGATGGAAAATATTTCTCCCCATTCACTTCTCTGCTCCCTGCCGTGTTAGAAGTGGATCCTGCAGAGAAAAATGAGACCTCTATCTCTAAAATCACACAAGGGGATATCTATATCCAGACTGCACACGTTGAATTTATGAGTCTTGTCATATTGTATTTAATGAATCTGTCTTTCCTTGTTTATCGTCTATCTTGTCCAAATTTTCTGACTAACCACGAACCGTAAAGAGTACCATGTAGACCAATTTTTTCCACATCATCTCTACCCTACTTATCTCAAATGTTACACTCACAATCTAACTCCCTTCCTACTTTTAACTCCAATAAGATTTATTCACCTAAACCTATAATTGTCTCAATGTCTCTATCATATTCCTTTCAAACCATTATCTCCACCGTTTCCCTTAACCTCTTATCCAAAAATTAAGTCTTCTCACTTAATTGTTTCACCTAATTATATTGTGCAATTAACACTAATCTACATCTTATGATTACTGGATCTAAAGTAGGTTTGTTTAAGCTTAAGGTGTAGATGTGGCCAAAGTTATTAAATTCAATTATTCAACTTTCATAGAACTACTAAACTATAAAATCTCTCACAAATATCCTTATTTAGGCCAAAGTTATGGAAGTCGAATATAATGGCTTTATTTAAGGACGACAGTTGATTCCCAATTCCTCCTTCACAAGGATGCAAGATCAAAGGATGTAAAGTGAGTCTTCAAACTCAAGCTCAAGCTAAATTGAAAAATTCAACGATTTAAAGCACTTCTCATAATTAAAGTTTTTTGGTCAAACTTATAAAACGAATTATTTCGAGAAATTTAATCATATTTTAAAATCGCAATACCATAAGAATTGTGTAATCTCTTGTTGTGTCACCTGATTGGCAAGTTCAACAACTTGATTTGCATAATACTTTTCTAAATGGTGATCTAGTCTATATGAATAGCCCGTTAACATTTGTTGATGAATCATTGAATTGTATCCTACCCAAGTTGGTCAATTCCAATATAAATTGAAATTATTATGTTCTTGTGTTTGGTTCTACAAATTAAACTTTTGTCTAGGTTGATGATATCTTGGTAAATGGCAATTGTCCAAATTCTTAATAACCAGTTTATTAATTTATTGCTTTAGATGGGTTATTCGTTTCGAAAGACTTCGATCTACTAGCTTAGTTCCTTTGATTGAGACTGCTTAATTTAAACTCTAGTGTTTACATGTATCTAAACATAAATACATTACGAATTTGGCTTTTATTTTTTAAAAATAAAGATAAAATTATATTGACATAAGTAGAAAGATAACATTTCATTTCTCATGGCATCATATACATTAATGTCCTTATCTAATGGTCCTCTACTGATCCTAGCTACTACCTATTGTCAAATTCAAATAGTTGGCTATATCTTTAGATTTAGGTCCGTTTGGGATTACTTTTGCAGGAGTCAAATACAATTACAGAAGAATCTTAATTACCGTCTAACATGTTTAGTACAATTGATTATTTATTAATTTATCTAAATTTACTTTTCAATTTCTTCTTACCTGCAAAATAATATATACCTAGCATGTTTTTAAAACAACTTTCCTAAGAATCTATCATATTCTCTAACAAAGTTTTCAAATTTTCAATACTATCCTTCTATATATCTTCTTCTTTTTTTTTCACATCTATTTCATCCTATATCAATGAAATTTTGATTGATTCACTTTTTTTTATAACAATTATTTTTCCTAAATTTAGTATAAATAATTTAGATTAAAGAAAATAATTACTTGTAATTTAAATCATATAAATTTTAAAACAATTCATTTATAATAAAAATAGATATTAAATACTAATATAAAAATAATATGCCTACTTTGGTCATTATATCTAAATCCCAATAATTTAGTATTATTTTACTAAATACTATAACTTGTCTTTTCAAGTTTAAAATTGAAATTTACTAAACACTAATTTATTTCATGTTACAGTTGATTTTTCCAAAAGTACAATGCATCAATTATTTTAAAAGCTATAACAATGCAACAACAATCCCAAACAGTTTGGATTGTTGTAGCTTTTAGAATAATTGTTGGCAACCGTGCTTTTAGAAAAACTAGTTGTAATATGAAGTAAATAAATATTTGGTAAATTTTAAACTTAAACGTCAAAAGTAGAATAAAATGAAAATTTTTAAAAATTGGTTAGAAGAGCCATAAGATGTTTTAGAAAATCAATCCCAAAAGCTATGGTTAACCAGATTTTACAAATCCACATAATTTAAAAAGTGGTTTTCTTTAGATTAATTAGTAATCAGTTTTATCAAACACTAAAAACGGTCAAACTTTTCACATAATTACTTCTACCCTTGGTTTGAAATTACGAAAGTTCAAGAAAAATGAATTTAAATCTTGTGATTCGAAATTCAAAATATGATTTGAAATTCTTTATATCGTTTGGAACTTGAAAGAATTGAAATGAATGTATTTAGAATGTGTTTGGAGGGTAACTAGAAAAGAAAATAAAATGACAAGTTTTTACTAATATAGACTTTTAATTCTGATTTATTAATAGAGAATTAAAATATGACAAGGTTAAAATAAGTCATTTTCTTCTAAATTCTATGAAATCGTGTAAAATCCAATCACTTTAGTTATAATTGTTTTTTACTTAAAAACACTCATTCTCTTTCTTGTGATAACAAACACAAAATTTATTTGAAGTTCGTTATGATTTGAAATTCCTCAAAATCATGAGCATCCAAGCATAGCCTTAATGCCTGCAAAATCAATCTCAAACAGAGTCTTAACATTGTAACTCTTGATCGATCAAATATCCGTTTTAGTTTCAATAAAGTTTGTCAATTATTTTTCCATGCAATCAATACATAAGCATGCTGTTAAAGCTTATTCTAAATCGAGGCATCCAAGGATCTTCAACTCATGGTTTATATCTTTTTACATCATCAAACACTTGTCTATTTTAGTCGATTACTGGCAAAATAAGAATTGTAATTAAGAAACACAGTGGTATAAAACTATATTGGTAATTGGTGATTAAAATTTGCCATATTTCTCTCTTGGAAAAATGTGTTTGCCTTGAGAAAAGGACCACATGGGCCTCATTCTCTTAAAACACTCCCAACCCTAATTGCAATTTACTCCCTCTGTGGTTTCTTTATTGCACTAGCCACCTACCAACTAGGTCTCCTGCTACTAGTTCATCACTGCTTGTTTTGTTGTCTGCTGCACCCATATTACCTATCCCAATATCTTTGGTTTTACCTCGACCCTTGTTTTTTAGGTCAAATATATGTTTTAGCCTCTATTGTGTAGGTTACTATTTTAGTTCTATACTTTGGTTTCATTCTATTTGAGTCCATGTACTTTCAATAAATCTTAAAATATTAATCTCTACAGTTGGTTTCTTGTTAAAGTTTTCAAAAAAAATATTTAGTCTCTATTAGTTTTTTCTTTATAAATTTTGAAACATATTCACACATAGTGTCTTTTGTTGCATGAAAATTATTATTATTATTTAATCAATTTCGATAAAAATTAACTTCGAATTACTAATTTTAAGATTTATTGAAAGTATAAGGATTAAAATTGGACATTTGAAAGTACAAAGACTAAAATAGAATGAAACTCAAAGTAAAAGAGGCCAAAATGGTATTTTAATCTTTAAAAATTTTCAATTAGTTATTTAGAGTCTTGTTTGGGGTGCTGAGTAAGTTATAATAGTATAAGTTATAACAGTGGAGTTAAATATAACTCCGCACCACAAACACAGACTATTATAACTCAGATTAAACAATTCTGCATCCAAACACATATTGTATAACTCCACAAACTATTATAACCCACTTAGCACCCCAAACAACTTCTTATGTTTTAACATTTTCAACTATATTCTCTCGATTGGAAAATATTAAAATTGACTTGTGATAAACATATATAACATGATACTAATTGAGCGGGTAGAAATTTCAATAAGACATTTGGTTACCTAAGTGAGAAATTTTTCTGATTTCTCCTATAATTTTTTAAAAAGTTGGCAAAATTTTCAAATATTCTCATTTTTTGAAACATAAATCCTCATCTAAATTTCAAATAATTAACTCACTAAGTATCATATCATCTACATTTACCACAATCCAATTTTAATATTTCCTAATGGTGAAGGTATGATTGAAAAATGTTAAAACATAAGGGACTAAATTGAAACTAATGTTAAAACATAAGGGACTAAATTGAAACTTTTAAAACATCATGGACGAAATTGAAAAAAGAAAACCAAACATATATTTAACTTCTTTTTTTTATATAGAAATCAATAAGAAGTGACAATATATAGATTGTATTCTCATACATCCAACCATGAGGCCGAGTATAATTCATGTACTAAAGAATCGAAGACAACATTTTGCAATGGAGATGACTAAGGCATATGAGAGATACTATATTTACCATGTTACTATCCAGAAAGTAATGTAATTAATGTGAATCTTTTTATTTTTGTTAGAAGTATAGTTAATATTTTTTAATACAACATTACACATATATAAAAAGAAAATAACTATATTTACTCTATCATTATTATGACTAATATACTTTGCCAAGATAGTAAGAAAATGTTTAAATATTCTTCTATGTGTTTGGTAAAACATATACACAAGAAGAAACACTAGTTATTAGTTATATTTGTTTTTTTAGATTTCTTATTTGCTTGTATTTAGTATTATTTATTTTGAAATATTTAAAAATATTTTATTATTCTTAAATTTAAAATAATTTATATATAATTAAATATTAACAAAATTTTAATTGCTAAAGTTAAAATTTATTAGGAAGAAAAATTAGTTTGAATTTTGAATTAGTATATCTAAAATTTGTTAGGAGGGTAAATCAATTTGAATTTTGAATTAGTAAATATAAAAAGTTGTAAGAAGACCAATCGGGTTTTTTTTTTTTTTTTTTTGTAAAGTTTGAATAATCGATTTTCCACTTCTATAAAAATTTCACGACATGGAATAGGATTTTCATGTAAATTTGGAGTGCTAAAAAAACATTATAATAAAAAACATAAATACCAAAATAAATTAATAACAAAGTTAAACATAAACTTCTTATCAAAAAGAAAATGGTGAAACCTAAACTAAATTTAATTTAGATCTTTATCAAATACGATTGGATACTTTAATGAAATATTAAATTATAACCTGCAAAATATGTGTACTAAAAAAAACTGTAAAATATGTTAATACAGTATACAAAATTATATATTAAACAAGCATCTCTTTTAGGTTATCCATCACATAAATAATTTGATTAACATAACATATTAATAATATAACATGTTAACCATTTCATTATATCGTAATTTTACTGAAAATATAATTCAATAATTATTAAAAACCAATGAATGGTACCAGAATCACTGGGTAACTCAATAAAGACTTTGCAACCCCGCCCTAAGATATTAAATTCCTACAAATTATCCCAACATCAAATATCATAGGATCAAACAAATGTCCCATAAACTGATTCAAAGTATGCGTAATATAATATAAAGCTGGCCTGAGACGGTTTACAAATTATCGAAATAATAATAATAACAAAGATTTGAAAACCAAGACCTTTTCTGACCAAAACAAAGAGAATGTAGAAAAGGGATCCTAGGGATTTCCTAAAGGGGACAAAATCAGTCGATGAGTAACACTAGGAAAGACAGACATGTCAATTACCGCTGAGCTATACTCACTTTGGTTGATGAGCAACACTATTTGTTTCATTCCTTGCAAGCAGAAAGCATTTATGAAAACCAAATTTGACCTTAATATATATGTATACATAGTAAGGTGACAATTACAGGAGTCTTGTGTGTCATTTGAACCATCTTTGTTGGTTCTTACAGGGAAAATCAGGAGTTCATGAACTACTATTCCTACTCATCATACTTATTATGTCTATCAATTACAAGAACAAAAGAATCCTTGTGTTGGAGAGAGGAGTTAAAAAAAAAAAAAAAGAGAAGAAAAAAATGAATCACAGACCTATCTGCCATAATAATGAGCAGCTTCTTAAAGCTTTACCTTAATTGCACTTCAATAAGCACGGGAAGGCACCTTTTTTTTTTTTTTGTTCTAAGAATTCATTTACTTGACACAGATAATAATACTTTTCCATTTCCATATTTTTCACATGCCTCCAAAGCTTATATGAATGTAAATTTTTTTTTACCACACATCACGGAGATACCTGCCACTCATTTGAAGATTTTTAACCATACTCTCTGCTTTGGAGTTGTCAAGAGATCCCTGGCACATCGACGCAAGTAAACTTGATTAGAAAGAGCTAAAAGCACAAATCTAAAAAGTAAAATCATAAAAAATCCAATGTCAATGGTAAAATGGGAAGACAATTGGATTCAAGACTAGTCGACCTCAGGCCACAATCCTATCCTATCACCCCTTTCAAAATCTTCGTGCAAAGCATATCGAGAAAGAATAACTTTAAAATAACAAGATCAAGCTATCTTACGAGTAAAAGATGGTCAAGATCTCAATAGTTCGATCTTTTCGATCCAATGAACTAAATAGGGCCCTAACTCGCTCTTTCAAAACATATGTAGGTAACTTTTTATTTAATAAGAAACAAAAGATTTCATTGAGATCGACAAGATGAGGAACCCGTCAAGGCTATAGAAAGCTGCAACTACTTGAGCAGTTGAGCTCTTATTATGGCCAATCAAACAAGTGTCCAAAAGGGGAACAAATAAAGTTGGAGGATGCACAGTTTCTAGGTCACATTTATATTAGTAGTAGTTCCATTTCCATCATATGTTTGATCAAATCAGTAAACAGAGAATTAAAGCTGGATTGTAATGAAGAAACCTGTTCTTGCACAATGTTATGAAGAGTTCGGTGGACGTCTCTAGCCATGCCCTTAGCATCACCACAAACATAAATGTAAGCCCCCTGAGATAATAGATTCCAGATTTCCGGCGCCTGAAGAAGAAACAAGAAGTTTAGCATGTAGCTCTAACAGTACAATGCATAGACAGCAAACTCGTACTCTTGAATAAGGTAGAAAGGTGTTTTGAAGTTCACCTTTTTAACCATTTTATGCTGCACATATTCCTTAGAGGGCCCCTCACGTGAGAAGGCAACAATCAGCTCAGAAACTGCACCAGTTTCAACAAAGTTGTTCAGCTCGTCCTCATAGATGTAATCCTAAAGAGAACAGTCAGTTTATATAAACTCGTTACTGATCCAAAATAGATAGCATCCACCATGAACCCAATACAATGGTGGAGCAGTCTTAAAACTAATTAAATTACCACGTACCATTTTCCTGTTCCTGCATCCAAAGAACAGAATGGAGTGTCCTAATTCTACACCAGCTTCTTTCAGAGCTAACCTTTCCTGCAAATATAAAAGTATGATAATAGGCTCATACAAACTAATAGTGTGTAACATGAAGATCAATTCAGTATATAAAAACAAGTGCAATAATAGAAACCTGCAAGAACCCCCTGAAAGGAGCCAACCCCGTTCCAGGACCAATCATGATAATGGGCAATTTAGAATCTGTGGGAAGCTTGAAGTTCGATTGCCTAACATAAATGGGTGCCCAACTGCATGCTTGGCTCTCCTCCAGTGAAACAGCATTCTGCACAGAAATATTATCAAAACTGTATCCCTTCCTCAATATATGCTATAAAAAAGTCTGTTTTTCATCACTTAAATTCATATTAATATTAAAGAAATATCAAAATTTGTTGTAATTAATCCTTCTTCATGATTGGAAAGCCTTTTTGTGATTAGCTCCCAAGGGAGATGTTTTCTATTCCCCTGCCCTTAGCCTGTTTCTTTTTTGTCTTGATCAACATCCAGGTTTCTTATCCAAAAAACCCAATCAAAGTACCTTCATCCAAGTTGAGCATACACCTTTGTGAATTCGTCCAGTAGGTGTTTTGTCGTAGACCAATGCACAAGTTACATGAATTCTAGACGGGGCCATCCTGTGAATATATTTCCAGAATGTTCAATAAAGATTAAATGCCCGGGAAAGGAAAGGAAAGGAAATACTAACATACAATAGAAAAATAGTTCCAAACTTGGTAACTATTTATCTTAGTAAACAAAGTTTGATAAGTTTATTTTTATCATGGTATCACTGCTTATTGTAGATTGATTATATGGAGTAGTCGAGATAACAAATCTCTTGTCCATAACTATCGTTTTAATGCTTGTAGGGCATGTAAGGCAGCAGTTTTTTCTATTCCAGTAAGAAGATAAGCAACAATAAATACCACTTATTTCAATTTTCATCTCATTAATTCAGATAACTTATCATGTGTTTAACATTAAGCATAAAATTCTTCTTTTTCTTATTATGACCTTTCTTAAAAGTTTTATACACAGCTTCAAATATCAATCACGCTTATCAAGTTCTTTTTCCTCTTTCTCGATTTTGAACAATGGCAATACAAGGAACCAAGCTAGCTTCATCTAAAGAATAATTTTCAAAACCTACTGGCACTCTGGAACATGCCAGGTACTTCAAAAAAACCTATTTCACCTTTTATCCAACCACTTAGAGCTACTTTCAGCGTTTTATCATTAATTTAAGCAGTGATAAAGTCTGTCAGCCTCAAAGTTTGTACCTTGGAGAAGATGATATAGAGTAATATCTAGGCTGCAAGCGTGGGGCAACTGCAGCAAAAAAGACACCAAGTGGCGGCCTTGCAGATGGAAATTCAACCATAACTTCAAGGAGACTTCTCTGACTCGCAATTATCCATTGAGAATACTCATCCTATTGAGGTTGAAAAGAAAAGGTAACACATCTATGAATGAATAGTACTATAGAAAATTGTGAGACAATCAAACTACTTGAATGGTACCTTTCCAGCAGGTGATGAAAGATGCCTTAATCGATCAGCTTCTGCAGGATCAGAAGCATGAGCAGCTAAAGCAACCAAGGCAGACTGCAAAAAGGGAAAAAAATTAAGAAAAGAAAAGAAAGAGGAAAAAGTAACAATTAGAAATCATAAAGCAAGAGCTCCAAATCAAAACCTTCTTGGGTGAACTCAAAAGGTCTGCATATTGAGTCAATGCAGTCCTTAAAGTGCAGGGTGCAAAAGGTGGCGGCAATGAACTTCCACTTAACGGTGTGCCATCTTCCTTATCAGTATGGATAGAGAAATATGTTTCAGGTGACAGATCAATTAAACGAAGAGCCTCCTCTACAACTTCGTCCAAATTTTCACAAAAAACGCCCACATGATCTCCAGTTTCATATCTGATGAAAAAAAACAGCATAATAAAGTAATATATGACAACGTAATATCCCATATTACAACTAATTTTCTTCTTTTATGTTAGCTACCAGCCTACCAATAAACCAGAAGTATTAGCATTGGTTTTAGGCAAATAATAAAAATATATATTTAGAAAAAGAAAATATCAAGCAAGATAACTTACGTCAGTCCAGTGCCAGAAATATCAAACTCCAGATGGATGCAAGACCTGTCTGATGCAGGAGTATGAAGTTCCTTTCTCACGGCCACATTAGCCCTGCAGAAAGCAATACCATAAGTACGGTGCAGGGAGCTAGAAATAGTTGTGAAGTCCAAAGTATTCACTTCTAAGGTACCTGCATGGATGTTGAGCATCGTAAACAGCATGACCGTTTGCAAAAGCCCATCTCTTGTCCCCTCCGGATACATCTGGAGCATCATAGAATACAACCCTGTACTCCAATACAGCAGCAGTATACGGGGTAGAAACAGCTGTAGAGTCATCCTCGTCCCGAAGTAACTTATCCAACTCAGGCCATAATGCTTCACGCCTAAGATAACAGGAATCAGTGAACTGATCATTTTCCATACATAAAAGCAGAATAAAGAGAATATCTACTGCTATGAGATAATAGTCCATTATAGATTTTCCTAATACCAAGCAGAGAAATCGTCCTCGATGCACTGATCATCATCTCCTAGACCCACTGGGACAAGACGCTTTCCACCTGCAAATACACAGAACATATCATGCTGCTCATGTAGAAAGGGCCAAAGAGCTCCAAATTCACCATATGTAATAAATCCAGTGAAACTAGATGGCCACCAAATTTCATGGATTATTTTTAGTTTAACTTTCATTAGTTTTTAAGTTCTACAAGCTGCGGCCACGTGTTGCAAGTTTGATTAGACTAGTTAAAGTTAGACATTCTTTTTCTTTTTCCCCTTTTTTAAACACCATTGTTTGAAACTAACTCATTCTTTGAATAATCTTCATATGATCATCTTACATTTAGCATCAAGAAACTCATAAAACATTAATAGCCTATGTAGGTGACTGACAAAACATGAACCCAAAGACCCCAAAGGTATCAGAGTCTACTACTAACTTTACTTGAAGATATCTAGGCTCAGCTTTTTGATGATTAGATCAATCCATGGTGGGTGGTGTAGTTACACTTACATATTCTGCTAATCAATAACTACCTATGGCAATTTTTACTAAGTAGTTCAATATACATGCACTGTAGGCAGACATTGCAGATTCGGAGTTTTTTCAAGGAATGAAAATTGATTCTCTCATCCAAGATCTTAACTGCTCCAAAAGAGTGTTAGATAGCCCTTAATGCTCTACCATTTGGAAGAATGACTACCCCAAAAAGGTGAAAATCTTAATTTGGGAAATTCTCCTTGAAAGCATCAAGCCTTGTGATAAATTACAAAGAAGAAATTCAACCTCACCATCCCTCCATATAGATGTTACATCAATAAAAAAAGCTGGGAATCTCTACACTATCTCTTTATTCACTGTGATCAAGCTACGAAGTTCTGGAATTTGTTGTTCTCTATTGGCTGGTCTGGTGTGTTTGATTTCAAGGAATGCCCTCTTCGTCTATCATCCATTTAAGAAGAAAGCCAAAGTCTTCTGGCTCAATTTTATTAGATGCGTCCTTTGGTGCACTTTAGGAATCACAGATTTTTTTTCCCTAGTAAAAGTGAGATTTTTCTTATTTTTGGGATAACATCCTCTTTTTTACAACTTCTAGGGTAAGCGATGTAGATCCTTCTGTAACTACTCTTCTACTGATATTTTGGCTAATTGGAGGGCTTCCTTGTAACCTCCATTAGCCGTGAGGCTGCCTTTCTCTCATATTCACTCTTGTACCTTTTTATTTATTTCACACATAGCTCATTAATTGATTAGATCTGCAGTACTCACTAAGGCACAAGTTATTAATTCTCTAATATGGTATCATTGTTCTAATAGGCTCGCACATTTAAGTTGATCTATCCCCCCCTTCTCAGAGACCAAATTTCATGCAATGGTATCATCTGGTTCTACCACAATTTCCACCCTAGGAAATGAGTTCTCTTCAAATCAAAAGTAGAGTGTGAGTGTAGCTATGCCATGAACAGCCCAATTGAATGGATGTTTGGCATTAATTCAACACAATCAAAAGGTATTATTTGGACTTAAACAGCCACCAAATGCCTAGTTTGAGAGGCTTCATCGATGTTTAGAGAGCTTCCTTCTACTTCCGGCACTTATATTCTAGTTTACACTGACGGCATTATAATGATAGGCAGCAGCACTTTGTTTGCTACTTTTGATGGTGAGTTCTTGCCTAAAGATATCGATGAGCTTCATTACTACCTTGGTACTTAGATGAGTTATCTGAGATGGTGGCATGCTGTTTTCTAGGTAAGGTACATTGATGTTTTGTTGATTAAACAAAAATGGTGGATTTTAAAGCAATTTTTACACAAAAGAGTTACACAAACCCCCTCGACCACAATATAATTTGAGTAACAAACGTCACAAGCACAGAAGCTGAGCTCAATGCAATCTTTTCCAAATGAAAAGTCAT
This sequence comes from Trichosanthes truncata, assembly GCA_033996785.1. Classification (NCBI taxonomy): domain Eukaryota; kingdom Viridiplantae; phylum Streptophyta; class Magnoliopsida; order Cucurbitales; family Cucurbitaceae; genus Trichosanthes; species Trichosanthes truncata. Next base: position 33,806,047 of record JAWPNB010000004.1, on the reverse strand, counting down.
AATCATATTATTCAAACAAGAGCTTCAGTTTGAAGAGGATTGATAGATAGACATTAATGACTAACTATTTAGATGCTTTTTATCGATGTCTATCTTTCACTACACAAGGCTAAGATGTTTCTGCCTTTTATTTCTGACAGAAAGATGTTCCCTATACTTTAACACATGTCTTCTGCAAAGATCATACTTAAGATTATCGTATGCATGTTTTTGGCTTAAGATTATCGTCGATATAAAATCTTATTGGGTAATAAAATTGTAATTAGGAACTCCATAGTATTCAACCAAAGGAAGTTAAAAGGAAATGGTAATCTTACCCTGCTCAGCAAGCTGTTCATCCACCACCTTTGCAATCTGTTTCAACCGCACAAAAACCGAATCAAGAGTGAGCCTCCAAATTCATTAACACATGGATACCAAAATTGAACATCTTCATGTTATTGAACCTTATTGAAATGCTCATATTGCCGGTTACCAAGGCCAAATACTGCATACTGAAGATTCAAAATCCATTCTCCCTTCTCGTTCCCCTGATACATAAAGTAAAATCAATTATAGCTCTAGGAGACAGACACATATAATTCAATCAAACTTTGAAGAGTAAAATAATGCAATAACAAACAAACAAACAAAAAGTTGAGGGAAAGAAAAGAATATACCTCAGAGAACCATTTATAGAACCGTGCTGCATTATCCGTTGGCTCCCCATCCCCATATCTGCATGCGCGGATAATTATAAGGAAAGGAAAATTCAAAAGCCCAACGGAAGATTCAAAAAGAAGGAAAAGAAACACAAACGACAGGAAAAGTACGTTGAAAGTTGAAACTCACGTAGCCAAGAAGAAAATAGCTAAAGTCTCTTTCTTCAATTTTTCTTCGTACTCATCGTCATCAGCCGCATAGTCATCCTGCGAAAGAGTTCAGCTCCAAAATGAGCAACGTGTAAATTCGAACCAATCAGAATCTAGCAAATGCGAGTCGAAGACTGGCAGAAAAAAGAAAACAGGTCATGCATACCAAATCAACCACTCTAAAAGTCGCCTTCTCATATCGAGCTTTCGCCTCCTCAGCAAGAGCCTAATTACCAAAATCAGATAAAAATCAACCATCAGCAGTAGCCTAGCCTAAAAATTCAATCCAATCCAAATCCCCAAAAAAAAAAATTCCAAGTTCGGTGTACGAACACGTGTTTCTACAAGCACACCTTTGCAAAGCCTTCAGCGGTGCCTGTCTGCGTGCCAAAAAAGACAGTGACCTTCTTCTTGCCATCATCGACTTCAGGCTCAGGCTCTTTGACTATCAACTGCTTAGGTGGCTCGAACGGTTTAGCCTTCTGACCGCTGGATCTCTTCCAAACAAGAACCACAACGCAGCCGATCAGAACTGCAATCGAGGTAGTCAAGATCATGACGAGCTCTCTGTTCTCCAAGATTAGAGTAGCTACTTCCTTAACCGACTCGGACGAATCCTGCGACGGATCCATCGCCTTCCTGATTATTGCCGACATAAGCTCCAACGGAGAGACCTTCATCGACCTGGATTCCGACTGCATACTGCCAAAGCAACACTGGAAATGGACGAAAACGAGAGAAAATAGAAACAACCTGCGGAATCCGGTAGACGAGAAGATAATAGCAAAGAGAAGAGCACCGGATTCCGGCAAGAAACTGAAAAGAGTTACAGACTGAGGGCAAAAAAGTGGCCGGAAAAACAGAGGAGGAATTATGAAACTTCCTTTCTTTTCTTCTCTCCCTCGGTGGTTGGCTGTAGGTCGAGAGCAGAGAGAAACAGAGAAAAACAGAGAGAGAAAGATTGATGGGTTTATTAAGAGCGCGTTCGTGAACCAAACTAAGAGACGCTTACCAAACCTGAAGAGTCAAACCCACCTAACACAACATCCTACTTAACCATGGTTAAGTTTAAGTTTTTTTATTAAATAAAATTACAATTGTGGTCCCTCAAGGTTCTAAGGGGGTGTTTGGTTCTCTGTTTTAGAAGTGGGGAGTATAGGTTTGTTTAAGCAAACTCATGTTTGGTTGACAATTTTGTTAACCCAAGTTTGCTACAGTACATACTATTTTACCCCCAAGTTTGCTACAGTGCATACTATTCTACCCCTAAGTTTGCTACAGTACTTTACCTTACTCACCATGTTTGCTACAGTATTTTACCTTACTCACCAAGTTTGCTACAGTACTTTATTCATACTCCCCAAGTTTGCAACAGTACATATTTTATCTTTAATTATGCTTTTAAAATGCATTAGATTTTTAATAAAAATATATTAGTTAAATTAAAATAATTAATTAATGATAACTTTATAATAAATAAATAAATAAATTTAGTTCAAATTTCAAATAGTAATAGTTAGTTTATAAACCAATATGTCGACTTTGTTATACTTCATGTTTTAGAGCAATTATAATGATAAATTTATAAGAAGGAATTTCTTTGTATTTTGTTCCTACATTGATAGAAAAAAACAATTACAAAACCAACTAAATATTTGTTTTACAAAATAATTATTCAAAAAGTGTTCAGATTAGCAATAACATTAAAAAATAAATTAAAAAGTGTTCATAATTTATAAGAAACTTATTGTTATATTTTAAAAATTTTATTAACATATAAATTATAATAAAAATTATTTTATTATAAATTCCAAACCATACACGTTATATAAACCTAAATTTAATACGTCAATTTCCATTTGATAAAAAAAAAGTCCATTTCTCTAAATCCACAACTGTCCTAAACTCCTTTTCTTGTGAAAATGTAAAAATCATGTTATGATAGTCAATTAAAGACATAATATTTGTAAAATTAATTAATTAAACTATTTTGGTTAGTGTATCTTGAAGTTAATAGCTTTTAAAATAATATTATTTAAAATACTTTAACTTTATAACCTTATGTATTAGTTAATATAGAAAGTTAAGTTCAATAGTAATTTTGATAATAAGTAGTAAATAATTTTTCTTAGCACAACAATTTATAAATCATTAAATAAATAATTGATAACATTTTTTTATGGTTAATTTTATGTTGGATATATTTGCATAAAAAAATTGTTTATATTTGTTCACACTTTGGTAAATAGTCTGAAATATTTTGCATGAACAATTAAATATTTATTCTATCAAATAATTATTAGAAAAAAATTGAGTGAACAAATGTATTAAAAATATTTTATGTATTATTAAAATAATACTCTCTAATTTCATCATAAAAGTTACATTTTATATATAATTTAATTTATAGTTTTTATTACTTTAATTAAATAATTTCTATTATTTATACAAATTTTAAATGTACCAACCAAATACACTTTTAATAAACTCAGATTTAACAAATTAGAATTCAAACACTAGTTTAACAAACCCAAACTTGCACCATCCAAACACTGGTTTAACAAATCCAGACTTAACAAACTTATTTTCTATACCATCCAAACACAGACTTAACAAACCCAGACTTAACAACCCCAGGCTTGATAAACCCAAGCTTAACAAACCACCCAAACTTGCTAACCAAACGACCCCTAATAGACTTCCATACTTTCAATTTTGTACAACTCTCGAAACATTAGAAGGTGTGCTTTCAAGCTTGCATCTAATAATACGTCCCTCGACTTTTCGTTTGTGTTTAGGTCTCTGACCTATTGTACATTTTTTCAATTCCACATATTTATTAGACACAACATTGGAAAGTCAATGTTCTATTATACACAAAATTCAACTTTATGTCTAATAGGTTCGTAAATTTTAATCATTGTTAAATCGATCATATATATTATTAGATACAAAATTGAAATTTTAGAGACTTGTTAGACAAGTTTGATGACTTATTAAACACAAAATTAAAAATTTAAGATGTGTTTGGTAAGTGATTTAAAAACAAAAATTTGAAAACAATGGATTCAATGAAAAACAAAGTTGTATTTCCACATTTTTAGTGTTTTTGGATATGTGTTCAGTAGTAGATTTAGAAATTGTATCCCAATTTAAACAATTTGTCGAAAATGTGTGTGATAATATATTTATAAAATGGTTGTAGTTACCAACTAAATATTAGGTTGAATTATAACTATTATTAATTAATTTATGAACATGTTTTATGTTATAAATGTATTTTAAATTTTCAAATTCAAAATCTGGATACTGAAAACATAAAAATGTTGTCAAATGGCATATCCAAATCCTTAGTAACTTATTAAACATTTTTTAAAGATTTTTTTTAGTACAACGAATGTGGAACATAGAGATTTGAACATCTGACCTCAAGGAAATGAGCACATGTGTCAATTATTGCTGAGCTATGCCCATGTTAGCAATGTTTTTTAAAGTTTACTAACCTATTAAATACCATTTTAAAAATTAAGAGGTTGAACCTTTTTTTTTATAGTTTTTTTTTATTAGTATTACAAACGTAGAGTAATGAACCTCTAATTTTAAGAAAATTAGTACATGTCAATTACTGCTTAGTTATGCCGATACTTTTTTCTATGCTCTTGCTCTTCCCACCATTAGTAGTAAAGGTCAATATTAATAACTATGATAAAAAGGGGAAGAAAGAAGATTCCATTTCTAGGGGAAAAAGATTTACCATGACATGAGAATGGCTTAGAAAAACATGTTTTTCAATAAATTTCTTTTTTTTTCGTATGATATTGAATACCGACTCTAATTTGATAATGATGGTAATTCTTTTTCGTATAAAATTTGACTCAAGAACGATTCCCTAGTTTGATTAGAATTTAGGTTGACAATTTTTTTTTCTTTTTTTGGATTTAAGTTTGGGAATTGGAATCATACACTTTTTGAGCTCGTTGGATAACGTTTTCGTTTCTTGTTACTCGTCTCATATATTTCGAATAAAGAAACATGGAATTACATTTGATAATTGTTTCTTATTTCTTGTCTTTTTTTTTTAAACTAAACATGTATGGCAATCCTTTTTTTTTTTTTTGTTTCTTGTTCTATGAAATTTTGAATTAAAAATGTCAAATTTTTAAATGAAATTTAGTTTTTAAAATTAAATATCTAAAATTTTTATGTTATATTTATTTTTAGATATTTATTATGCATTTTAGAAGTAAAAAAGTGACAAAATAATGCTTTTATTTATGTGTTTGGAAAAACTGAAAATATTTAAAATTAAAAAAAAAAATTGATATTGTTGTTCTCAAAATTTCTACACAATTTTAGGAACATTTCTGAAAAATGAAAAATAAGAAACAAGAACAATTACCAAACACTTCTATTTCTAAAAGTCTAGAAATAAGAAACAAAAACCAAAAACGAAAACATTAACAAACAACCCCTTTTTTTTCTCGTTCTAATTCTATTTTCGATCTTGATTTCGAAATTTTTAATTGGTTTTCATTAACATATTTATCACTCTTTATTTATATATGCGTAGAAGTAGAAGTTATTAACTATTAAATTAAAGTTTAATCTCTAAACTTTTATGTTTGTATCTAGAAGATCCATGAAATTAAAAAATGTCTAATAAGTCAATGAACTTTCATTTTTGTGTCTAATAAGTTCCTAAAAATTTTAAATTTTTAAATTTTTTACTGATTTATTATATATAAGATTTAATTTATGTTTACTAAGACTGGGGATGTTCAAAAAATTCGACAACCAGAAAAATCCGACCAACACAACCTGAATCATAAGGGTTGGGTTGGGTTAGGAAAAATCTCGATTTGGGTTGGGTTACATTTTTCAAGAACCGATCTGTTCGTTTTGGTTCACGAGTTCACAATAAAAGGTCCTAGTTCCACCTGAACTGAACCAGTTTATATATACATATTTCGTCGACACGGAATCCTCATTTTCTTCTCTCGCTCGTATGTTCTCTCCAGCGTCTGGCCTTTCTCTTTCGACCAATAGTTTAGCCACCGTCGCCGCACACCAATAGTTTAATTGTCGCCGCTTGATCGTTCTCTTCCTCTATCATTCATTCAATCTCTCTCAAACGTTGTCCTTTGCTTTTCTTGTTTCGTTCCCTGTCTCCGACACCATCTCTTGTTTGCCGTTCTCATCCATCAATCTCTCTCGTTCTCGCTGTAGATTTTATTTAATTGAATCTCTTAATTTACAAAAGAATACACCAAGAACTTATACATAAGACAAATAGAACATAAAAGGAAAGTATAAAATATTGCCCTAACTTGAGCCTATATTACAGCATATATACGTTAACATCCTCTCTCAAACTCAAGGTGGTAGAGTAGCGATCAACTTGAGTTTGTGAAGCAACTAAGTGAAGCGCCCGGGTGATAATGCTTTTGTGAAAATGTCAACTGGTTGTTTTGTAGTGGAGATGGAACATAGGAGGACAGTGTTGCTCTGGAGATGATGACGAACAAAGTGACAATCATTCTCAATATGTTTGGTTCGTTCATGGAAGACACCATTGTGAGCAATCTAGATAGCATTATGATTGTCACAATGAAGTAAAGTAGCAGACTATTGAGGAACCCCCATAACAGCAAGGAGCCACCGAAGCCATAATAGCCATGAAGTAGAGTCCGCAAGTGCACGGTATTCAGATTCTGTGATAGAGCGTGAAACCACAGTTTACTTCTTATTTCGCCAAGAAATGAGAGAGTCACCTAAATAGAAGCAATAACCTATGGTGGATCATCGATCAGTGTGATCACCAGCCCAATCAGCATCATAATAACCAAATAACACCAAAGATGACTGAGAAGAAAACTGAAGTCCATGGCCAAGAGTACCTTTGACATATCGCAGAATGTGGAGTACAGTAGTAAAATGTATAGTCCGGGGAGTAGCCATGAACTGACTGACAATGTGCACAGCATATGCAATATATGGGCGAGTCACAGTTAGATAAATAAGGTTACCAACAAGTTGTTGATATAAAGTGGCATCTTCAAGAGGAACACCATCAAAAGGAGTCAAACAAACATTTGGATTTAGTGGCGTTGATGACGTAGTGGAGTCAGTAATACCAGATCGAGTCAGAAGATCAGAAGCATATTTTGCTTGAGATAAATAGTACCCATCAGAGCGAGATGAAACTTCAAGGCCAAGGAAATAACTAAGCGATCCCAAGTCTTTCATCTCAAAATATTTCCCAAGGTAGCATTGAAATTCACAGATAGTTTGAGGATCATCACTTGTAATAATCATATCATCAACATCAAGAAGGAGAAGAACGATACCCTGCGGAGTCTGGCGTGTAAACAATGTTGTATCGTGGGAACTGGAAGTAAACCCAAGTTGGGTTATAGTGGAACTGAATGTGGCAAACCAGGCTCGTGGAGCTTGCTTCAGACCATATAAAGCTCGACGGAGAAGACACACTTTCTGAGATGGAGGAGAAGTACCAGGTGGTGGTTTCTTATACACCTCTTCAGAAAGTGCCATTGAGGAACGCATTTTTAACGTCCATCTGTAAAAGGGACCACTGTTTTGCAGCTGCAACAGCCAAAAGACTACGCACAAAGGACATTCGAGCGACTAGAGCAAATGTTTCCTCATAATCAATAACATATTCTTGAGAATAACCTTTTGCAACAAGACGAGCCTTATATCATTCAATAGAGTCATCTGAGTGTGTTTTGATTTTGTAAATCCACTTACAGCCAATAGGTCGTTTACCAGGGGGTAGATCTGAAGGGAATAATCTAATTAAACCCAAGCGGAAGCGTAGGAATCAGTTTGAGTTTATTTAGAATTAAATAATAATATTATGATTAAGCATAACATATCTTGAAAATATGGAGATTCTTCTGGCGGATCTTTATCTCTTCCACAAAATCTTCCTAGCTATGACTCGAATGCAGGACCAAAGCTTGTGGGAGCCTCTTGAAAGAAAATCCACAAGGGATTGGAGAGGAAGAGGTCTAGAGAGAATTCTCTAATTCTCTCTATTGAGGAGATGTGTGTTGTGAAGAATGTCCATTGGCTTACCCCTAGGGTCCTATTTATAGTGGTCTAGGGAAGATAATTAAATAATATATTTTAATATCTAATATATTAAAATATGTTTATCTAACCAATTTGAATCTTATTCAAACCTTTTAAAATTCTCCTACGACATCTATTTCCTAATTTAAATCCAATTCAAATTTAATAAATATCTTTTCTTTAATGTATCTAATATACATTAATTGTTTTAATATTCAATGTATTAAATACAATAAATATATTTTCCTCTTTTATATTTAATATATCTAATATATTAAATATTAATTTGAACACTTCAAATTAAATATTAATTTGCACATTTCAAATTTTTTTCTTTCAACTAAATTGATCTTTTAGTGTTATTATGAGCTAGCAATAGGACCTTATGAACCTACAGATTATAAACTTCAATTATACAAAATTAATTAATTAAACTCTTTAATTAATCAATTTTCAATCATTAACTCTAGGGTCACTCCATTATAGACCTAAAGTTGCACTCTTATGCACTATAGGACAAGTTGTGTTCATTGATATAATCACTACATGTAAGTCGATCCTTCACGAGTTGTTCGTAATTACAGTTGGGTCAAAAGTCCGTTTTACCCCTGTAATTACATCTTGCACCTTAAGTACCACCGATCCTCTAATGAACAATTTGTTTATGATCCAACCATAAACTAAATCCCTCTCGAGCCAGTGAGAGGTTGGGGCCCCATTGTTCAAGTCCCGAAATCAGCACTTAAGAGAACTACTCATCTACTTACCCCATAAGGGAATGAGTGAATTCCATCTTGTGAAATTATGTTCCCAACTCCCTATTTGGTCAAGTCTCCAAAATGGTAGGCTTATTGAATCGGCAACAAAAGCCACTCTCATCCATGCAAATCAAAGGACAAACCCTCACAGGCAGGAGTTCATAACTCACTCAAGATTAGGATCGAGTTGCATATGATCATCCTGATGAAATATTAATCTTCTCAATTAACGAATTTATAAAGAGACATTAAATATTTCATGGTCCAGTCTTATACAAACTTATTGTATTAGATACCCCTACTCACATGTCTCCACATGAACGATTTGGATCAAATCATTTGTAACTATTACAAAGTAGGTTGTATCAATAGTGTTACCAGGATAAGGCACCCAACCTTACCCATATACTATGACTCTTTAGGTTATTTCTTGAACACGATCCTCTTGTATGTCAACCACATACTGTTCAAGATTACACTAATAACCTTGGATTTTTCATATAATGGATAATATTATATTGCAAATAAAATAATCAAAATTATTATTAATTATTAAATAATTAATTAATTAAGAGGCTTTAGGGCATAAATCCCAACAAGATCCACATAGTCCCAAGTATGAGTCTTTTCTAAAGCCTATAGTTCCTCATTTATTGCTTGCTGCCAAAGAGGGTTAATGTTAGCCTCATGATAAGATGAAGGTTCAACAAGAGACATAACAGTAGAAAAACAATCATAATCCTGAAGATGGTGGGGAGTTTTTCTTACTCGAATGGAGCGACGAACGGAGATGACAGGTGCAAATTCAGGTTCTACAAAGGAGACAGATGTCTGATTCGAGACAGTAGAGATAGGAGTAGATTGATCAAGCTCAGGTATATGTGAAGGATCAAGAGATGTAACATGATCGTTGGAAGCTAATGTTGGTTCCAAAGGAGAGTCAGAGACAGGGTAGTCAAGTTCAGGGGTACGTGGAGGATTAAATGTGGGAAAAAGGTCGTTGGAACGATTAGTGAAAAATGGTTGAGGACTTGAGAGTGAGATATGGAAGGATGAGAGACTAAAGAACATACTATGTTCCCAAAAGGTAACATGGCGAGAGATACGTAATCTTTTAAAGATGGGATCCCAACAACGAAAACCTTTGTGTTCAGTTTCATAGCCAAGAAAGCAACATAGATGAGCACGACGTTCGAGTTTGGTATGTTCATGGGGTTGAAGAAGAACAAAGCAAGCACAACCAAAGACTTTAAGGTGAGAATAAGAAGGGGAAGTACCATATAAGCGCTCAAAAAAAGATATATTTTGAAGAACGGAAGATGGAAGGCGATTAATGACATAGACAGAAGTGAGAGCAGCCTCCCCCCAGAATTTCTCAAGACAAGAAGCAGAGAGAAGTTGGGCACGAACAGAATCTAAAATATGGCGATGTTTGTGTTCTACTCATCCATTTTGTTGGGAGGTGTGCAGGCATGAGTGTTGAATCAGGGTGCCATGTTGGGTAAGAAAATAGAGAATGCTCGAATTTTTATACTCCATAGCTGTAACGACCCGACTTTTCCTGTTAGACTTTCTAGGGACGTTACTACATGCAAGCTAGTAGAATTTAGAAATCTTTGGTAAAAGACAAAAAGAATTAAACTTTTTTGCTAAACAATCAAAATATTTTAGTTCGGGATCCCTTTAAAAACTATTGCAAAACATAATGTGAATCAAAACGTTAAATCAAATGAAATAGTTCACTTCAATTAAGTTTACTTAACAAAATAATTTGAGTTAAAACATAAACTAGATGCGGAAGCTATACTTCTCATGACACCCATGACCCTTTTAGCAAACCACCTTGCCACTAGCCTAAAATATGTTCTTGCCTTTACCTGAAAAGAAAAAACATTTTGAAAAAGGATGAGTATTTAAAATACTCAGTAAGTGACCTCACTACCGGGTCAGGATATGCATACACATACATAATGAGTTTTCGAAAACATTTTCTTTCTTTCCTTTGGTGGGACCTAAATTCCTTTCATAGTGGAAACGTTTCTCTTTCAACTTTTTCTCTTCGGCTTAATGTGGACAATTAACCCAACCTAACCTTTCCTTTTCATTTAACCTTTTCAGGTTCCTTTTCATTTAACCTTTTCAGGTTCCTTTTCATATAGCCTCGTAAGGCTCCTTTTCATATAGATGTACATCAATAAATTTAGGAGGGTAATTGCCACAGCCTTCGAAATCAATTTTATCATGAAAACATAATGTATGCATGAGGTCCCAAAGCATTTTAAACTTTTCATTCCATGATGCAACACAAGCAACATTCTCACATCATTTATCATAAATCAAAATCATAAATCATGCATAACATTCATGAGAAGATTTGGCAAAACAAGTGAAAATCCATAATAAAATATTTATAAAAACTTTTTATTTCAAATAATTTTTTTTTTAATTCAGTTTCTGACTTGCATTCAAGCATACCGGCATAAAGTCCCTTACCTTGGCCAATGTTCAGAAAAATCCTCCAACCCCTATTTCGAAATCCCTTGGCACCTATAAAATTTTTCAAAAGATCACGCTTGACATTCATAACTTTTAACTCTAATTCTAAAAATCACCCTAAGATATGGGTTTAAGAACTCCATTATCCCCAAGAACTCATACTCCAAAGTCATCCTAAGATCCAAACCACTTCCCAAACTTCGTAAAAGAATTAGGAGATAATAATTTTTCCAACACCATCCAAATTCTAGAATTGAAGTCTAGCATAACTCAAGAATTTTGCTTAATTTTAGAATGAGAATTTTACCTCAATTCCAATTCCAAAACAAAATCGAACTTTGTCGAATAGATGACGATTTGATTCAATTTCGCCGAGCAAACCTCTACGTACAATGGGTATTCCACGCAAAAACAAAGCTGAAACGAGGCTGTACAGTACCGAAAATCACCCAAAAATCAAACTGCAGCAGATCGGGCGGCGGTTCGTGGAGTTCGGCGTCGTGAACAGTACCCGCGGTATGAACAGTGCTCGCGGTATGAACAGTATTCGCGGTATGAACAATGCTCACTGTATGAACAGTATTCGCGGTATGAACAGTGCTCGCGATATGAACAGTCGCGATGAACAGTACCTCGCCGTGAACAGTACCTCGATGAACAGTACCCCGTGAACAGTAATCGCGTGAACAGTATCACCGTGAACAGTAATTGCACGTGAGGGACAAATCCGACGATGGATGTTTGTTGAAGAAGAAGAAGCTTTCGAATGGATGGGTCTTTTGGTGGTGAAAGAGAGAGAGAGATTGATGGTGGAGGTTATTTTTCATGGAGGAAGAGGAGAAGATTGAAGAAGATGACGGCTTGGCTTGACCTAGGGTTGCGTGCTCTATAAAAATAATAGAGAGGGATATTTGGGCTTGACTTCTCCTTGGGCTTGGGCTTGGCTCAAAGTCACTTAATTAACAAAAGTTGCCCCAAACCAATTAACTCATTTTTTAACTTCTTTCTTCCCTATTAACCCTCCAATTTCTCAAATTTCAATTATGCAAATTTCTAAAATTAACTTTCAACACAACTTTAAACATAAAATTAGTCTTACAATTAATTCAAATCTTCAAAATTAAAACTTTAATTAATACTTGAAAATGTCGGTCGTTACAATAGCATTGTAAGAATTTTAATGGTTCGAGAAAATTGCGTTTGGACCATATTGGCAAAAGCAATATAAATTTGAGATAAAGAAGAACGATTTTTCAAAAAATATATCCAAGTAAAACGAGAATAGTCATCAATAAATAGAACAAAGTAACGATAGCCACTGACAATAGAAGTAGGAGCAGGACCCCAAATATCAAAGTGAACCAACCCAAAATGGGTATCACATGAAGGTGATGAAATGGAAAATGATAGAGCAGGTTGTTTCGCAAGCTTACAATTTAAACAGTCAAAGTGAGTAAATTTTGACACATTATTTAAATTGCCAACTAACTTACGAAGTTTGTCAGATGAGGCATGACCAAGGCGAAGATGTCATTGATACATGGTAGAGTCAGTGGCAGATGCAGAGATCGATGGAGAAACAAGGAGCTGAAGAGATGTGAGCTCAAACAATCTTCCCACTTTGCGTCTTGTACCAACTATTTGTCCTGTTTGCGGGTCCTGAACCTAACAACCATGAGAAGAAAAACAAATAGTGAGACCAAGGTCACAGAGTTGACCGATAGAGACAAGGTTAAAGGTCAAATTAGGTACAAGGTAGGTATGGGGAAGTGTTAAAGTGGGAGTGGCGACAGTACCAATATGTGTAATAGATAGAGATGTGTCCACGGGGCGGGGCCGAGGAATGGATTCCCTATCCCCGTCCCTGCCCCCCATTTCATTCCCCGTCCTCGTGAAATTCCCCATTTAATTTTGTGGGGATCGGGGTAGGGATTCCCGCGGGGAATTCGAGGGGATCGGGTTCCCCGCGGGGAATTTTTTCCCATTTTTTTGTTTTTTTTAATCTTTTTTATTTTTTTAAATTTATTCTCAACCATAATAAAAATTATTTCTAAATGAATAATTTTCAATATAATTCTATTTAAAGAAAATGTTATAAAATTTCCTAATAAAAACAATAATATACCATAAGTAAAAATACTATAATGACGAAACAACTTAATTTCTAAAAATTCAAATTTCAATATTACAACATCATCTTTAATTTTTTTTTATAACGAAATAGTCTTAAACTAATTCCTACTATAGTTTTTTTTTTTTAATTTTATTTATAGGTAATAATTAATATATATATATATATATATATATATATATATATATATATATATATTACTAATCGGGGTGGGGGCGGGGTCGGGGACGGGGACGGGGAATATATTCCCCTTCCCCATCCCTGTTTAGCCAAAGGAAAAAAAAATCTCCGCGCTCCCTCCCCCATTCCCCGTGTAATCGGGGATTCCCCTCCCTATTCGGGGCGGGTCCCCGCCGGGCCCTGGCCCCGCGGGTTAAATGGACATCTCTAGTAATAGACATATTGTTTCCATCAGCTGCATGAATAGGAGGAAGAGATGGAGCAAGAGTTGAGGAAGACATAAACGACATATTAGAGGTCATATGATTGCAACAAGCAGAATCCAGAAGCCAAGAGTTACCTAGAACTGCGATGGCAGAAAAATTAGAATAGGTTACCTGTCTCAGTAAATCCTGAAGATCACTGATTGGAAGCCTAAGAGGAGAAAAGTCTGAAGATGAGGAGGCAACAGCAGCAATAGATGAGGAATCAGTTTTAGATAAGTTATTTGGTTTGGTGGATCTACCTGAAGGGTGAGGTGGTCGAGTAGGACAGTTGTCCAAAAGGTGACCACGTTTGTGACAATACATACACTCAATTGTAGGGCAATTGTGAGAGTTATGACCATATAATTTACAATTCGTGTAGAAAAGATAGCCATAAACTTTCGTCATGAAGAGAACCGTTGGATTGAACAAACAGGTGAATCGAACTTGGACCTAATCGATATGAGTGAATCGAACTGGTTTGGATGAACCGACTTGGACTTGATACTAAATTGAACTGCTTTGTGAAAACCAAACCGGCCTGAATAGGTCGAACTGGACCGGTTTGGGTTGAATCGATTAAACCAAACCGGACCCTCTTCTTCTTCATGTGGACGAATCTGAGACAGAGACGTTCGTCACTTGTCTGAAACAGGGCGGATGAATCTGTGCTGAGACAGAGGCAGTGGCAGGGAGAATCGGGTCGCGTAGGGATTAAGGCAAGCAGATGAATCTGGGCTGAGACATGCGGCAACAGAGAGATTTGAGTCGCGAAAGGACTAAGGCAGGCAGTGAGTCACCAGGCAGAGCATATCTGAACGAAAGGTCTCCGAAAGCAGATCTGGACGGCCACTTTCGTGGGCTAAAGGCTTTTTGGGTGGTGGGGTCTTGTACCGTGGGTGTCGCGTGGAATGGCTATAAGCAGGCAGATCTGTGGGTGGAGACTTTCGTGGGCTGAAGGCTTTCTGGGCAGTGGGTCTTGTATCGCCGGTGTCGCATGGAATGGTTGTAAGCAGGCAGATTTGTGGGTGAAGCTAACGATGGCAGTGGAGTCTGAGGCGTCGGCAGCCACAGAGGAGACGACGGCAGCAATATGTGCTAGGTGGTGAAAAAAAAACCTAAAAATAGAAAATAGGACTTTAATACCATGTAGGTTTTATTGAATTGAATCTCTTAATTTACAAAAGAATACACCAAGAATTTATACATAATACAAACATAACATAAAAGGAAAGTATGAAATATTGCCCCAACTTGAGCCTAAATTACAACATATATACATTAACACTCTCTAAGCTGTTCATCGCACCACTTTCCAACACTAGTCGTTCGTCTTCATCCAATCATCGCTCACCGCCAGTGACGTATTTTAGGTTTTTATTTTTTTTACTCTCTGATTTAACAACTCAACGAACCAACCTCATAATATAAGGGTTGGGTTATCCTCTCTAACTGGGTTGTTCGGGTCAAAGAACCGGCCAACCCATTTGATAACTATTTGGTTTTTGTATTTTTTTTTTAATGGTAACTGCACCTTAATTCGCCAACCTAAGCATAGCTTGAGGCCTATGTTATTGACTAAGAAGTTTCGAATTTGTTCAACTCCACTTGTTGTTGAACTAAAAAAAGAAATGCAATTCTCGTATATAAAAGAATAGAAAGAAAACAAGAATCGGATCTCTATTTATTGACAAACTTAGTGAGATTTCACTATAAATAATATTTTGTAATTTATGTAGTTGTAGTAAGAATTAAATATAATACCAAAAAATAGATAATAATTGAATCTAATATCAAGTGACTATGCTCATAGAGTGGCTAAAATATACTTTTAGCTTCTGTGTACTTTGTTTGTTATAGCCTTTTGGTCAATATAGTATTTATTTGGTAAAGATTATGCATTCAATATGAAACAATTAAGTTTTTTTAAGTTAATATTTTTCGTTGATTTAAAGAAAGCATGTGCATATAATATAAATGGATGAAGAAATTTCATACTATCAAGAATTAAATGTTGTTTAATCATTCACATTAATGGGCGTGGCAATTGATGTGCAAATATTAATTATGTAAATGAATTTAACGATATCGTTTGAGATTAAATAAATGGTAACGACGGTCTTAAATTCCTATATCACATGCTCTAATTTTTCACATACGCCTCTAATTTTTTCACATCAACTACCACAATAATTTTCATCATTTATTTTAACGGAAAATATATATTTTTAAAACAAATTTCAAAATTCAAGGGTCAAAATTAAACTTTTCAAAGTCTATGGACAAAATTGAAGCCTATCCCAAAGTTCAAGAGCATTTTATATAATTTAACATTGTAACAGTTTATAAATTTGAGGAGGTAATTGATGAAATCAAAAGTTCCAAACTATGATTGTAACAACCTTCCTAGTTTAAAGGTGGTTTTTGCAACTTTCCCTAAAAATCCTAAAAAATGATTTTTCATATAATAAATTTTAATAGTGAGTTACTAATCTTAATTTAAATATTTGAAGATAAATAAATAGATGCTAGAGATTTATGTTTTTCATTAATTTTAAAGAAACTCTAATGACCTGAACCAATTCAACTTGAATATTTCATTTCATCCATAACCTGACTAGTACCATTTTGAGTTACGAATATTAATTCAACATTTCAAAATAAATAAATAGATGGTAGAGATTTACGTTTGCACTATTTTTTAAAGAAATTCTAACGCACAAACCAATTCAAATTGAATATTTTATTTCGTAAATAGGTATAGGGTCTATAACCTAATTAACTAAAGACTATTTTGATTGGACAAATTTGCAACAAATGAGTTAGGTTGAATTTCATAAATTCTTGACCCAATCCAACTCATGAGCACCGTTTGGTTTAAGGTTTGAATTAGATAAGTTTGGTGACAAAGTCCCGAGAATCAAATATTATATTACAATGATTTCATTTGTCATAAAAAAATGTAATTAGATTTTCATGTCGTTTAATTAAATGATGTTTAATTCATGTTTGTTTTGTGGGATACTTTTAAAAATGACTTTCAATTATCAACATTAATTAATGAATCGGTGAAAATCAATTCTAAGTAATTAATCT
This sequence comes from Trichosanthes truncata, assembly GCA_033996785.1. Taxonomy (NCBI): domain Eukaryota; kingdom Viridiplantae; phylum Streptophyta; class Magnoliopsida; order Cucurbitales; family Cucurbitaceae; genus Trichosanthes; species Trichosanthes truncata. The sequence goes on along the minus strand of JAWPNB010000004.1, from coordinate 33,789,195 downwards.
AAATTAGTTTATATTCAAATTAACCAACGTTAAAGTACAAGTTTAGTTCATAAACTTTTAAGTGTGTGTCAAATGGATCCTTGAACTCTAAAATGTTTCTAATAAGTTCTTAAACTTTTAATTTTGTGTCTAATAAGTTCAAACCTTTTGATTTTGTATCTAATAAGTCCATGGGTTTTGAATTTTGTCTAATAGGTACTTAATCTATTCAACATTTTTTAAAATTCACAAGCCTATTAGACATAAAATTGAAAGTTTAATATCCTATTGACACAAAATACAATTTTATGTCTAATAGATTCATAAATTTTAAAAAATGTTGAATACATCAAGGACTTATATTAAAGACTTATTTGACATTTTAAAAATTCATAGATCTATTAGATACAAAATTAAAAATTCAAGAACCTATTATGAACTACCTTATTTTGATCACTCCAAATCGCCCAAACAACAATAAATACCAAATTAAAATCCATCCTTTATAATCTCTTATTAATCCCCATCCACCAATAAGTTATTACCATATTAGGATTAAAAAAAACCTTGTAAGCTTGATAATAACAATCTACATATCCACTGCCCTCGTTTACACCATAATAAACACATGCTCCACAGTTTCAAACAGGGCATAATGTAGTAACAGGGATATCTATTTGTCATTTTTAAAATTCATAGACCCATTACACCCAAACAAGTCCCATTACAACAAATAGGGCATAATGAATTTTGTCTTATGTTTCAAAAATATTTCTATTCTTTCAAAGGCACAATTAATATTATCTTTAATCTTTCATAAATGTTTCAAAACTATCATTAGAGTAGAAAATCGGTAGAATATTGAACTAAACATTGATCTATCTGAATATCATTCTTTCAGACTTAATCAAAACAAGCATCCTAGCTAGTCACCGCCACGTCGTTTCAGGTCATCACCAAGTCAATTTTCCATCCAACATTCTAACGGATTTCTACTTCAATGATAGTTTTGAAATGTTTATGAAAGTCAAGGATTAATAATGCAACTTTTGAAAGAATATGGGTATTTTTAAAATAAGTGACAAAGTTCATGAGGTATTTTTTATATTTTAGCCTTTAAAATGATTCTACTTATCAAAAATACTTTTTCAATACTACATATTTTAAAGTGATTTTCAGTTAATTACTTTAAGTCACTTCATAATCATCTCATATATGTTTCTTCAAAAAAAATTTTTTTTTTTTTTAAATCAATAGGATTTTTTTTATCGAAAAAATCAATAGGATTTATTTTTTAAAAAAAAATAATTAAAGAAGCTACTGAAAAAACACTATAAATTAGTAACTTTCAAAAAGTGATAGAAAAAGTGTTTTTTAATTATTTTTTTTAAAAAGGGCATCCTAAATGACCCTTATTCAAATTTATTATTATTTTTATTAAATAATTATCAACCTGAACATAATCGATTAAACACTCCATTTTTTATAAGTGAGTGTTCAAATTTCACACAATCTAATATTGTATTTAAAAAATACTTTCGTTCAATTGTTAACTTACTTAATATTTTACCAAGAAAAAATGAATTGAACAATGATATTATATTGTTTGTTAGAAATGCAAGCATAGTCTCATGTTAGTTTTTTTTTAACGCAGTCTCATGTCGGTTAACTGAAAGAATAGAAGATTTAAAAAAACATTTCTGTTAGTATAAAGCCTTTTGAGTTAAATTAAAATCAAAATCACATAAATTTATAATAAAATAGACAATATTATACTATTATGAAGAATAGTTAGTTTTGAAAACTATAATCTTATTTGTTGTCCAAGCAACTAACAATCGAATTATAAGAAAATTTTCTTCTTTAAAGAGAACAATAACAATCATATTTCAACCAAACTTTTGGGGAATAAAAAAAAAGTTCTTAAAATTAGACATAAAGACAAACACTAAATGTCAAGGATGCTTGAATAATTTTGGTCCAATTTCCAAACTCTTATGGTATTTTTTTTAAAAAAATTAATGAAATTTTCAATAATGTTCCTCCCCGATTAATCGGGTTAAATTTCGAAAGTGCGTGGCGAGCCGAGTTTTTGTCTTTCGGAGTTTTTAAAGAAGCGACAGCAACGAGACGTGAAGAAAACAAAACGGGGAGCATTCTAGCATATTTCCACGTGGACCAATAAAACAAATGCACAAGAAAAAAGCTAAATAAAATTTAGAGCAAAAAAGTAATAATTATAAATGGGTTAAAATTTCCCTTTTGATAGTTTATTATTTGAGTAATCAACAACAATAATAATAATATTCTTATTTGTATTTAATTAATTATTAACCACGTCGCTAGTACGAAGTTTATGAGATTTTAGAAAAAAAAAAAAAAAGAGACGCTAGAGTTGGATTTTCACTGAGTTTCTATTTTTTTTTTAAATTTTGGTGGATTTATTTAATTGTTAGAATTGTACATTGAATAAACTTAGGGCATAATTGAAATTGATTTTAGAAATAGTGATTTTAGCACAATTGATTTATTTATAATTGATTTATTAAAAGTAATTTTTCTATAATCATTTTAATGTTTGGTTCTACACTTTTAATTAGGGGTGTACAAATAACCCGAGTAACTCGGACTACCCAACCCAAACCGTAAGAGTTGGGTTGGGTTAGGTTTTTCTTCGATTTGGGTTGGGTTAGAATATTGGAGAATCGAACTTTCGGGTCGGTTCTCGAGTTAGCCTTTTTAGACTCGGGTTGACTCGACTCAACCCAACCCAACCCAAAATTTATGTTTATATATAATATATACTTATAAATGAATTATTTGTGAACTTATATATATATATATATATATATATAAATGAATTATTTGTGAACTTTTAATTTTTTTTATCTAGGATTGTAACGAAAATTAAGATGTTATGAACTTTGAAGTTTGATATTTGAATTTTATGCGATTTTAGTTATTAATTCAAACAAATATTATTTTAAATAATTAAGAAAATTATAAAAAAAATAAAAAAATCAACTCGGGGACCTGGTTGGGTTGCAACCCTTGATCGGGTCATTTAGGTAGCCAACCCGACCAACCTGAAATTTCGGGTTGGTCCCAAAAAACCCTTCAACCCAACCCAACCCAACCCGTGTACACCCCTACTTTTAATAGTAATTTTCATACAATCAAAAGTGATTTTCAATGACTAAGAGGTAAAAAAAAATTAGAGAGAAAAAATTATAAAGAGAAAAAAATTAGAGAGAGGAAAAAAATTAGAGATAAAAAAAAAATTAAAGAGAGGTAAAAACCATAGAGAGAGAAAAAAAAGTGAGAAAAATAAATAAAATTTTTAAAAAGACAATAAAGTTAGAGATATACATTATATAAACTTTAGAGAAACAAAAATCAAGAGAGCCGTAAAGATTAGAGATAAATAAAGTTGGATGTACACAAATTTTAGAAAGGAAAAAAAATAACTTTTCTCAAAATCACTTACTCACAATTGTCAAACATCACAATTTAAAAGATAAGTGATTTTGGACATGTTAAAAGTGATTTTGGTCATTCCAAAATCACCCCAAACACATGCCATTAATTTTGTGCGATGCTTGATCTTAGTTTTATTCAATAAGTGTTGGAAATTTTTTATCTTACTTTTTGCTAAAATTAGTACATGAATTTAGTGGAAGCTAAATATAAAGTAAATTTTGCAATATTTATTTAAATTTATGATTCATTTTGATAAATTTGAAAGTGTAAAATGAAATTTGATACATCTTATTAAGCTTAATGGAATTTACCTCCCCACCAAAAAAAATTAGGTTGAGTTATTATTTTGGTCTCTATTGTTTGAACTTAATTTTATTTATTTATTATTATTTTTTTAATTCAACAATTTATGGAGTGGGAGATTGTACCCTCGACCTCTAAGATGGTAATTGGCGTATTATCCATTGAGCTATGCTCGAATTGATAACTTAATTTTATCATTATAATTTGGTCAAACCTTATAAATTGTCTCTACTATTGTGATAATAGTAGATATGGTGATGGTCTAAATAATCCCAAAATTGTCATATGATAATATTTTGTAAATGTCACAAATGTGAGATCGATGTATGTTAGTGATATGCATATATTGATGATATACTTTATATTTGATATATCAATTATATAATTTAATTGGTTTTTTATCTATTTGAAGATCCAACCCATTTTTCTTCCGTCCAAAAATATTATATTAGTGGTATATTTCATCACACAAATAGTATATAAGTACTATACTCTATATTAAGTATATAAAATACTGTTAAAAAAAATTAGGTATATAAAATGATGTACCTTACCTATGATAAAAAAAAAAAGATGGTATATCAACGATCCACTTAGAGATGTCCACAGGGCAGGCGCGGGGTCGGGGAATGGCTTTCTCGTCCCCTTCTCCCACCCCCATTTCATTCCCCGTTCCTCCGAAATTTCCCATTTAATTTCGTGGGGAACAAGGCGGAAAATCCTCGTGGAGAATTCTCGGGGATCGGGTTCCCCGCAGGAAATAATTTTCCGTTTATAATTTTCATTTTTTTAAATTTAGTCAAATAAAATCTATTTTTTTTTAAAAAAAATCTATTTAAATTGTTAATTCTTAATAAGAGATTTTTATTTAAGAATTTTTTTTTTGTTTTTCTTAGAAAAACAAAATAATATTGAATAAAAGTTTGGATTTATTATATATATACAAATATATATATTAAAAAAAATAAGAAATCGGGGCGGGATGGGAGAACTGGGCGGGGACAGGGACGGGAAATCTCGTCCACGTTTAGCTTACGGAAAAAAAATCTTTCCCACACTCTCTCCCATTCTCCACCGGAGATTCTCCGCTCCATTAAAGGTGAGTCCCCGTAGGAAAAATGGACATCTCTAGATCCACTAGTGAAAAAGATTATCATATATGCAAATTAACATGTCCTAAATGTAAATGTGCTCATCTATTAACCTAAAAATAAGCTAATGTTTTCAACTTGACAACTTCGTTAGTTAACTGTATCAGAATTTTGAGCAAAGGAAAAATGGGTTGCATCTTCAGGTAGATAAAAAATAATTTTAAAACGATTCTTGAGATCTAACTAATTTATAAAAATCAAATTGAAATTTAAAATTATAGAGACCAATTAAAACTAAGTGGACGAGTTTCTTTATATATATAATTTTTCCACATAATAAGACAAAATCCCCAAGCGAGAGGGAGGCAGCGACGGCCGAATTTGCAAGCTACGCATTCCAAACGCTAAGATGGATATTGTGGTGATGAAATAACGAAAACGAGTATTTCCATAACCAACGTGATGACACTTTAAACGCCACAAATTCTTCTACCAATAATGACCTTCCTTGCCGTCATATTCAAGTCCACCACCTTTTTTCAAATTAAAAAAGAAAAGGAAAAAAAAAAAAAAAAACTCTTAACTAATGTAGCTGGTAGTTTTACATTTTATTTTATTTAGTTTAACCATTGCCAGATGAGAGATCAAACTATCGACCTTTCAGATGATAATTGGTATCTTATCCACTAAGCTACATTGCATGAAAAATGATTATAAAATATATTTGGTTAAATTGCAAATTTAGTTTATGAACTTTCATGTTTATGTCTATTTAGTCATTGAACTTTAAAAAGTGCTAATAGGTTGTTAAACTTTCAAATTTGTGTCTAATATGTCTCTGAACTTTTAATTTTGCTTCTAATAAATCTTTGACATATTTGAAATTTTTAAAAATTAACTGATAATTTAAGGAAACCAAATCCAAAACTGAGGGATATATTTGTTGAGATTTGGAAACTCAAGGACCCAAATGCAACCAAACTCAAACTCTAGGGACTAAAAATGTATTTTTCCCAAAAGTAAAAAAGTTTTTTTTTTTTTTTAATTTTAAAAATAAAAAATATTTAATTATTTTAAAAATAAAAAATATTTTTTCTATTTGAAAAAATAAAAAATATTTTTTTTAATAAAAAACAAATGTCACGTCAGCTTTTTGTTAGTAATTAACCGAAAACTAACGATATGGACTAAAATGCTACTATATTGAAACCTCAAGGACTAAAATGTCAAGTTTGAAAACTCATATATCTAAATGCTACCAAGCTCAAAGAGAGACCAAAAGTGTATTTTTTCTATTAATTAATTACTCAATATTGAACGAATTATTAATTTTATAGGTTAAAAGTTGTCTCTCAGTCTCAACTACCACTCCCAAGCATTAGTTAACTCTGCCAATCAAGAACCAAACATTCCTCTCTAGCTTCAATAAACAACAAAGACTTTAATGGACCGATTTTTTAATTACCTTTAAGGGAATTTCAAATCTCTTGATTTTAAAACTCATTTAGTTATGTATTTCAATTTTGACTTTAAACTACCTCTCATGAGTATAAGATTTTAAGTCTGAGATTAATTAACCTTTGTCCAATTGTCCAATAGATTAAAAACATGAAAAATAGAGAAACAGATAAATAAAACAATCAAATACATTCAATCTAAAGAATTAAATAATTAATCGATCTAGCTATAAAATTAAGTGGCTACATAAATCTTTAGGAACCAGCAATCTGGGTACTCATACTGGTCTGAAACTAAATCGTATAGCAAAAATCAAATGAGTCAAGGGAAAATGAGAGAAAAATTAATGTCGTCACGTTGACTGCTCGTCCTTGAATCAATATCCACAATCCCAAACTTCGAAAATCTCTTTTCTTAGCTCTCCAATGATCTCCTTACTCTCTAATTTTGTAAAATTTGCAAACTAGTACTTCCCTTGACCATTTCTTTTCCTTCGCATCGCAGACAATGCCCTAGTTTATCAAAGATTTTGCACTAGCATCATGACACTGATAAGAATGGATACTTCACTCCACAGCTATGATTTCTAAACAATTTAGAAATCAATTTTGAGATTGACTTTGATTTATTTAGAATGAAACTAAATAGAAGGTTAAGCAAACTTACATTGAAGTAAATGGAGAAAATTCTTGCGGGTCTGTACTTCTTGTGTTCCAACGAATGTCGAATCTCTACAAGATCTCCTCGCTATGATTCTCACATAGGACCAAGGCTTGTATAACCTCTTGAAAAAAACTTGATTGGGAGAATTTAGAATTCTCTTAAGAGGAGATGATGTATGTTTTTTGCTCAATCCAAAGGTTCTATTTATAGGGAGTATGATAGAATATTTGCCAAAAATATTATATTTTAATATCTAATATATTAAAAATATATATTTTCCCTATTTGAATCATATTCAAATCTCATAAAATTTTCTAATATATATTTAACCTATTTGAATCTTATTCAAATTTCAGATATATATTTTTCTTTAATGTATCTAATACATTATTTCTCTTAATATTTAATGTATCAAATACAATAAATATATTTTCCTATTTTATACTTAATATTAAATATTCATTTCAACATTTTAAATTAAATATCGATTTGAACATTTCAAAATTTTCTTTCAACTAAATTGATCATTTAGGGCCTGTTTGCTAGGCAATCTGGATTCTGTTTTATGTTTCCAGATTCATTCAGTGAATCTGTGTTTATTTCGAAAACTGTTTCTGGATTCTGTGATCCAAATAGTGAAAATTCTGAAAACAACATTTTGATGTTTTCATTGTATCCAGATTTTGAATTTGAAATTTTGAAATGCAGAATTATACTAAAAAAGATAAAAACTTTAATAAATATAGTATTTCATGTTATAAACACAATTTATTTTTGTTAAACTAAAATATGTATAATATAATATATTACAAATTATATGATATTGTGAAATAATAATTATACAAAATTTATAACAAAAAACACATGTTCATAAATTAATTAATAATGATTTATATTCAACCTAATATTTAGTTTTGCAACTACAACTAGTTATATAGTCTATATATATATATATATATATATATATATATATATATATATATATATATATAACACATTTTGAACAATTATTTAAATTAGAATCTAATTTTTAAATCTGCTACAAAACACATATATGAAAACATGAAATATAACTCTATTTTCATTAAATCCCTTGTTGTCAAAATTTTGTTTTCAGATTACCTACCAAACAGGTCCTTAGTATTCTGGTGAGCTAGCAAGGGAATCTTATGAACCTACAGATTATATGTTCCAATGATACAAAATTAATTAACTAAACTCTTTAATCAATTAATTTCCCTTCATTAACTCTAGGTCACTCCACTTTAGACCTAGAGTTACACTCTTTTTGTATTGTAAGACAAGTTGTATCCATGGATATAACCATTACATGCAAGTCAAACTTTCACGAGTTGTTCGTAAGTATAGCGTTGGGTCAAAAGTTCATTTTACCTTTGTAATTACATCTTATTTCTTAAGTACCATTGATCCTCTAATGAATAATTTATTTATGATCTATTCATAAACTAAGTTCCTTTCAAGCTAGTGAGAGGGTGAGACCTATTGTTCAAGTCTCGACAAATCAACAGTTAAGGGAACTACTTATCTACTTACCCTATATGGGAATGAGCAAATTCCATCTTGTGAAACTTATGTTTACAACTCCTTATTCCCTAAAATGATAAGTTTATTTAATCGACTACAAAAACCACTTTCACCCATGCAAATCAAAGGACAAGTCTTCACAGATAGGAGTTCATAACTCACGCAGAATTAAGATCAAGTCACATATGATCATCCAATGAAATATTAATTTTCTCAATTGACAGATTTATAAAGAGAGAGATTAAATGTTTCGTGGTCTAGTCTTATACAAACTTATTGTATATAATACTCCTACTTAGGGGTGTAAGGAACCGAACCAAATCGAATTGAAAAATCAAACTGAGTCAATTCAATTCGATTTGGTTTGGTTTTTGTAGATATTCAAACAAACCCGAACCGAACCGACCCAAATTGCCCCATGTATTAAAGTTAGGGTTTCATTCTCTCATTGAAGGGAATAATCGAATTAAACCCACAGCAGAAACGTTGGAATCGACTTTGATTTTATTTTAGAATTAAAATATAAATTTAAGGTTAAACATAAACCATACCTTGAAAATAATATGGAGAATATTCTGGCAGATCTTTTTCTCCTTACTATGACTCGAACAAAAGACCAAAGAGGTTTGTGGGAACTTCCTTGAAAATAAAGAGAGAGAATGGAGAATTTCAAGGGTTTTTTCCTCTTGTGAAGAATGCACACAATGGCTCACCCCTAGGGTCATATTCATAGTGGCTTAGGGCAAATAATTAAATAATATATTTTAATATCTAATATATTAAAATATATTTATATCAATTTGAATCTTATTCAAACCTTTTTAAATTCTCATACGACATCTATTTCCTAATTTGAATTTAATTCAAATTTAATAAATATCTTTTCTTTAATGTATCTTAATACATTAATAATTTCTTTGATATTTAATATTTCATATACATTAAATATGTTTTTCCTAATTTAATATATTAAATTTTAATTTGAACATTTCAAAATTTTCTCCCAACGAAATTGATCTCTATTTGTTCATATGAGCTAGCAAAGGAATCTTATGGACCTACAGATTATAAGCTCCAATGATATAATATTAATTAATTAAACTCTTTAATTAATCAATCTTCATTCATTAGCTCTAGGGTCACTCCACTATAGACCTAGAGTTTCACTCTTATGCACTGTAGGACAAATTGTGTCCATGGATATAATCACTATATACAAGTCGATCATTCACGAGTTGTTCGTAATTACAACTGGGTAAAAAGTTTGTTTTACCCTGTAATTACATCTTGCACCCTTAAGTACCACTAGTCCTCTAATGAACAATATGTTTATGATCCAACCATAAACTAAGTCCCTCTCATGCCCGTGAGAGGGTGGGGCCCTATTGTTCAAGTCTCGAAATCGACATTTAAAGGAACTACTCATCTACTTACCCTATAAGGGAATGAGTGAATTCCATTTTGTGAGATTATGTTCCCAGCTCCTTATTTGGTCAAGTCTCCAAAATGATAGACATATTGAACCGGCTATAAAAGCCACTATCACCCATGCAAATCAAAGGACAAGCCATCACAGGCAGGAGTTCATAACTCACTCAAGATTAAGATCGAGTCGCATATGATCATCTTGATAAAATATTAATCTTCTCAATTAACGGATTTATAAAGAGAGATTACATATTTCGTGGTCCAGTCTTATACAAACTCATTGTATAAGATACCCCCACTCACATGTCTCCACATGAACGATTTGGATCAAATCATTTATAACTATTACAAAGTGGGTCGTATCAATAGTATTACTAGGATATGGCACCCAACCTTATCCGTATAATATGACTCTTTAGGTTATTTTTTAAACATAATCCTCCTGTATGTCAATCACATACTGTTCAAGATTATACTAATAACCTTGAATTATTTTTTATATAATGGATAATATTATATTGCAAATAAAATAATTAAAATAATTATTAATTATTAAATAAATCTTTAATTACGAAGCTTTAGGGCATAAATCCCAACACTCACGCCACTCACGCGCCCATAGCTTTATGGTTTCATTCTCAATGCAACCTCCTAATTCGTATCATATGCGTCTCTCCCTTTTCTCACAACAAGCCAGTCGTTCATCGTTAACCGTTCAGTTGGGGTTGGTGTTCTTGAGAGTTTTGGGTTTTTGGAGAAGAAGAAGGTGAATTTGCTTCTTATTTTGTGAGGAAGATTGAAGAAGAAGAAAAAGAAGAAAAAAAGACTTGTTTATGGGTTTTGTGTTTTCTGAAATTTCTGTTGGTGGGGTTTTTTTTGTGTGGATTTGTTGTGTCTACGGAGAAGATTTTCTGTTTGTTTTTGTGAATTTTTGTGTGTGTTTGTGTTTGTTGATTTTTATATTTTTGGAAATTTTTGTTTGGGGGAAGAAGAAGATTTTTGTTTGTGGGTTTTGTGTTTTTGGGGAATGTTGAAGAAGAAAAAGAATAACTTTTGGGAGGAAGAAGAAGATCTGCAGTAGAGAGAAAATGCAGAAGCATAATAAAAAAATTATAAAAAAAAAAAAACGACAGTGACCCTACCCAACAGCTATTCAGTTCAAGCCCGAATCGGATCGGGTCGGGTCGGGTCGATTTTCTGTAAAAATCAACCCAATCCGACCCTATTTCACCCGTACTCCTACTTATATTTCTCCACATAAACGATTTGGATCAGATCATTTGTAACTATTACAAATTGAGTCATATCAATAGTGTTACTATGTTAAGGTACCCAACTATATCCATATACTATAGACCCTTTAGATTATTTCTTGAACACGATCATCCCATATGTAAATCACATATTGTTCAAAATTACACTAATAACCTTGAATTTTATGTAATGGATAATATAAATTGCAAATCAAAAATAATCAAATAATTATTAAATAATAAAAACATTAATTACGATGTTTTATGACATAAATTCCTACGACACTATAAGGAAACATCATAGCACTATCCTAAGTTGGGGCAAACGCTTCACTTTGAAGCGCCATGATACTATGCTCTCTATTTTTTGGCCTTCCACATAGCGTGTGCAAGCACCATATCTATAACGCTTCCACCTTTGTTTTCGTTGTTTCTCCATGTTGTAGGCATCGAGACGCTCCAATTCGGCACCTAGCTAGCCATGTATCTTCTTGGTTGATATGATATTCTCGATACTCGCCTAGATTGGTTTTTCTTCAAGCATATCTCTTAAACTCTTTAACCTCCCTAATTTGATGTTTTATTCCTGCAAAATATTCATGCATAATTCTAGCATCGACAACACAAAAACTAACAAAATTCAAGTTATAATGTACATAAAAGTAGTCCATAAAGTGTGATATCCATAGTTTTCGAGCTAATTTTTACATTTGAAGAATACTAAGAATATATACATCATTTTTTTTTTCTGTTTAAATTTAATAATATATCACAACTGATTACATCAACAAAATTCTTTTAAACAATTTACACTAACACATAGATTATCAAAACTCATAGATTAAAGTATAGAAATTAAATTGAAAATTTTTAAATTACAAGAATGAAAATACCACACATGTAAAAAAAATACATTAGCCAAAGATATAATTCTACTATTATATATTTTATTTTATCGACTATTATATTAATGGTTTTGTAGTATTTTCTATATAGACAATATTAATTTGTTAATTAATTTGACTTTCAAGCGTAAACTTTTATTTAATTCCCTGTTTCAAATTTTTAGCAATAAAAATAAATTTTAAACATGATTACCATAGAAATTTGGGTTTGGACTTTTGATTATACGATCGTGTATAATGAAGAAAATTATGTCTATATTTAAATATTATGGTCAAATATACTTGTCAATGCACATGTTCCTAAAGTGGATTCCTTTTGTTTTTTTTATTAGACAAGCTAACGTGGAAATAAAGTTTGGGGAAGCCAAGCTTAAATTAAAAAAAAAAAAAAAAAAAAGTAAAGTTATATGACAGAAAATTTAAATTACAGTTTTAATTTCTATGCTTAGGATATTGGGTCTATTTAATAAGAAGAAATTATGAAAGTCAACATAGCTTAGTGGTACGGTAATTAGTATAGATCCTTAACTAAGAGGTCAGAGATTCGAATCCCTTCACTTATAAATTTTGTTGTTGAACTTGAAAAAAAAATTAAAATTTTTAATTATATTTCGGAACTTTCAATTTTACTTATATTACGTCAATATTTCGAGCTTCATTAGATAGATTTGGAAGAGGAATCATAATTCCATAACTAATTTGATGAACTAAAAATAAATGGATACAATTTAAGAAGAAATTATTCGGTTAGATTGTCACAAGTAGCTGACAGTTTTGCACTGTTGGATGTGGAAGAGAGAAAAGTGTTTTGCTTTTATATCTAATGGTTATTAAGAGACAAATATATTTTTGGATTTACATCTAATGGTTATTATTGTAGCTATCTCATTGAATAATTTGTCTATTTTAAGAGAGGCAGTTGGTTAAAATATATTAAAATTAGAATTGAAGTATAATTAGGCAGTTAGTGCTCTTTCTTTCAACATTTGCAATTCATTCTACACTACCATCCTCATCTAAGTTTATTTAATGGAATGTCATATATATCTGTTGGGAATGACTTGGGCCTTGAGCCCAAAAATCACATAGGAAATGGAATGCCCTTGTCCCACATTGAAAAATTTAAAGAAGTGGAAGTATTTTATATAATGTAGCCTATATGTGAGTTAGTAAAAAGTGGTTATAATGATATTAAAATACCTTCTCACACATGCACTGCTGCTGTCTATCCGGTCGGGTAGTATAAATATTTTTTAGAAGACCAATTCGATATAAATAGTAGTTAAATAATTTGCAAGAAGCTGCAAAATAAAGTATTGTAGAATATTTTAGAGATCAATCCTCAAATATGCAAGATTGGATATATTAAAACTCAATATCGATGTTGTTTAACGTCAAAAAAAGGAAGGGAAGATTGGTATAGATGCCATACTGAGGAATTATGAAGCTATTGTTATAGTAGCTAGCTCTCTCACTTAACGACTTGACATTTTCTATGATCTCTCCCAATGGCGAAAACTCTAGCAAACTTGGAGGGAATCAAAGGGATGACTCGTAGAAAGGTCTCCTTTATTGTAGTGTCGACTTCATGACAAATTATTCATTGAAACCGGTACAATATAATATGGCTAGAGATGTCCATTTTTTTGTGGGGACCCGCTCCTAACTAGGTGGAAAATCTCTGTTTAGGTGAGGAATGGGGGTGGGAGTGAGAGAAAAAAAAAATTCCTGTGAGCTATACGGAGACGAGAACGGACAATGTATTTCTCATGTATGTTCTCTGTTTCCTGCTCAGTTTATTTTTTTCTATTATTTTATTATATATATATAAAGTTTTAGATAATGACTTAGATAATTTGATATGAAATATTATTTTATTTCTATTAGGAGATTCAAGAATTTTATATTTAAATAGCTAGAGATTTTTTTTTTATAGGAAATTAACTATCTAAATGAAGACTTCCTGCAAATAATTAACTATCTAATTAAAAATTAATAGATATTCCTCATGAAAAGTTAACAATTTGAAATTTTAACAAAAGAATTATTTGATTCAATTGAGATTAAAAAAAGAAAAAAAAAATTAAACGGAAAACTCAATCCTTGCAAATTTTTTGTAGGGAATGCTCGCCCTGATCCCCACAAAATCTAATGGAGAATTTCGCAGAAATGTGAATTAAAATAGGAGGTAGAAATGGAAATGGGAAGCAATCTCCGTCCCTACCCTGTAGACATCCCTAAATGTGGTTGCCTCTTTAAAACCATCAAATGTAGGTCTTAAAATTTGTCTACCCCTAATAACCGTTGAGTACAAAATCGAGATACTTTTACAATTTCTCTCATACATGATACATCCAATAACGTAAAACTGTCAGTCTCATTGTGGCGGCCTCTTCCAATCATTTTACACCTTTAGAGACGGTTGTAGCTGTCATTCTATCAGATAATTCACGATTTGCTGTCATAGGAATTTGATTAAATAAATCAAGGAACCATGCAAAATCCCTTGCTCATTGGAGGGCGTTAGGACTTAGGAGAAAACAATAATTTAGTCACTCACTAGATTACTCCTCTTTTTTTTTTGTCTTTTTTTTTTGGTGTATTTTCTTCCATCGTGAGTTGTGAGTTGTGAGTTGTGAGTTGTGAGTTCCTCGTTTTTCCACGGGGCTAATTAATATTGCGAAATTGGAGAGTGGTTGTCCAGCTGTAAAACAATTATTTTTTTAATTAATGAGAAATTTATTAAAATAATAATAATAACAATATTTGGTAAGACAGTGTAATAAATACATACAACTTCATTTTGAAAAAATAGATAAAATTTAATTTAAAAAAAATCAAATTTGCCTCAAAACTTATGAAGTTCTATCAATTTGGACCATAAACTCTCAATTTTATCAAATTGGACCCCAAACTTAAATAAATGTTACAATTTTTACCCTCGATTCAAATTTCACTAATTCATTCACTAATTTTAACAAAAAAAACAATGTAAAAATATTCATAAACTCATTAATTTCAATAAAATAAAGTTTTGCACAAAAATAAGTTTGACCAATGCACAAATTAACTATTAAATAATTTTGCTAAAATTCATAAATTTCAACAAAAAAAGTTTAGCTCTAATGTCATTTTTCTTTAAGATTTTATCAATTTTATATTGTATATATGTTTTATAATTCATTAAATGCATGAGAGAAAACTTCTTTTAACGATATTTGGAGCAAGAATGTATTATAGGGCTAGCATTGCAACACTTTTTAAAGTTTGAGGTTAAGATTGCAACACTTATCTAAGTTTGAGGTGCAATTTGATGAAATTGAAAGTTTGAAGTTAAAATTGATACAACTTGACAAGTTTATGGGTCAAAATTGATTTTTTTTCTATATTTTTATTATTTATTTGCACGAATAACTAACTTTATTTAAAATTAATGAAAAAGGTATAATAAATATATGTAATAAAAATAATAATAAAATAAGCATTAAAAAGAACATGAGATAAGGGACAAAGTGGGGATTGAGGTAGTTTCAAAAAAAATAAAAGGTGGAGGTTGAGGTAGAAAATTTATTATTTATCTCTGTCCTTGAAAAAGATTAAAAAAAAAATTTTTGGAGAAAAAATCAATTTTGACCATAAACTTCACAGGTTGTATCAATTTTAACCATGAACTTTCAATTTGATCAATTTAAATCTCAATCTTGCCAGATTATATCAATTTTAACCATAAACTTTCAATTTCATCAATTTAAACCTCAAACTTGAATAAATGTATCAATTTACACAATCGGTTAAATTTTCGTTTCAATCACCGTTAGAAAGGTTTCCCACACATGTCCAAAGCCACATGTTACTTTATGATATGTACTTGTTTGTTATTTTTTTTTTTTTAAAAAATTACCAAAAAAATAATTAAATCATTCCAGATCGGGTTGCCACCATAACAAAAACCACGAACTCAATTCTCGAAAGTAGGACCCACATGAAAATAAATGGACTATTGGTTCCCCTCTCCTTTGGTGTCGATACTAGCGACGATGAGTGTGAAGAAGATCCAAGCAGTGACGTCATTTAAGGTGGCGACGACCATGGCAGTTTCGTTGACTTCGGTGGTGAGAAGTTTGAGCTTGACTAAAATGTAGGAGAGAACAAGAAAGTTGGTGGTGGACATAGTGATGCCCATGAACATAATGAATTGGTCGTAGCTGACCATGTCAGCCCCATTGACAGTCTTATGGGGGATTAAAGTGGCATTGATGTCGGAGAGAAAGGGGACAAAGATTTCGACAAGGGCAATTCCAAAAGCCCTAAGTCCGTTGCGGCGAATGGAAGACAAATCGAGCTCAAGGCTGACGAGAAATTAAAAAAAAATCAATATTGGAGACCGATTCAAGAATGAGAGTACTTTATTGAGGAAAAATATGGTGCAAATAAGCTTCGTTTTTACTAAAAATCGATGGATTGAGTAGAATCATGTCTTTAAAAAACTCTCAATTAATGAAATGAAAAAAGCAACATAATCAGAGAAGATAAGAAATGAAAAAAAAATTATGTTCTGAAATTGAAAAACATTACAATGAGTCTACTCCAATTTTCTTTTTTTAAAAAAAATAACAAATACGTATTTGTTATCGAGCAACACGTGACTTTGGATGTGTGGAAAACTTTTCTAACAGGGATTGAAACAAAAACTTAACCGAGAGTGTAAATTGATACACTTATTCAAGTTTGAGGTTTAAATTGATGAAATTGAAAGTTTAAAGTTAAAATTGATACAACCTGCTAAGTTTGAGGTTTAAATTAATGAAATTGAAAGTTCGAGGTTAAAATTGATACAACCTACTAAGTTTATGGTCAAAAATGATTTTTTCCCATCCTCAGTCCATATCATATTTTTAAAATAAAATTTGCTTTTTAAATCATAAATTTAGTAAAATATATTTTTAATGTTTTTTTAAAAAAAAATATAATTTTTCATTGAATATATTGTGATGTATGACATTTCCAAAAATATATATATATTGTCATGTATGAGTATGAACTTATTTTTAAAATAAATGAAACTATTTTTCTTTTCAAATCCACAAATTTGTGAATAATATTCAGTTATGTAACACGCATTTTTACCAGTTTCCAAAAGAAAGATTAGAAAAATAAAGGGTAAAATACATTTTTGTCTCTAAAACCCTAAGTTTGAATTTGATTTCTAATTAGTCTGACGATATTGTCCACTTTGAGTATAAGTTCTCATGACTTTGCTTTTGGTTTTCATCCAAAAAATCTCATATCGATGAAGATATTATCTCACACTTATATACTCATGGTATTTTCCTTATCTAGCTAATGTAGGACTTTGATCGTACTTTTCTAACAAAAACGATATTAGAGCTAGTTTTTTGTTAAATTTTGTGAGTTTTAAAAAAATCATTCAATGGTTAATTTGTCCAATTAATCAAACTAAAATTTGTGCAAGACATGATATTATTGAAATTAGTAATTTTACAGAGATCTTTATATTGCTTTTTGTTAAAATTAGTGGGTGGATTAGCAAAAATTAAACTGAAGGAGGAAATTACAACATTTAACTAAACTAGGTCAAATTTGATGCAATTTAAATTTTAAGGTGAAAATTGATACAACATGACAAATTTACGGATAAAAATTAAATTTTTTCTTCTTCTTATTATTATGATTTTTGTCTGGAGGTGTTATGGGGATATAGGACCTTTTTTATATGGAACCTAAAATTTATATTTCATAGAAATTTTATTTATTTTGTTTAAAAGGTGATCAATTACACCATAACAATGATGGATACTAACTACTCTGTTTGTTTGTTTGTTTTCTCCATAGAAGATCACAATTTTGGAAATTATTGTTCACATCACATTGCAACCCTATAGCATGCTTAGCTAAATGGGTGTAAATGAGTTGGTTCAACACAAATTTTGGTCCAAACCAATGTTAAATCAATTTATTGATGCAAAATAAACTGTTGAAACAAAATTTTGACGGCTCAAATTCATCAAACCTAATAAAATCGACAAAATCAATTAAGTTTTCGACTTGATGATCCAAATTTAACTTTAGAATTTTAATTGAATGAAATTCGGGTGACATTAATACTTCACAACTTATGTTTTCATTGTTCTAGTTATGTTAGTTGTTGTCTATTTTTATTATTATTTTTTAATTCAAAAACATTTGGGAGTAGATGATTCAAATCTCTGACTTCTTAATCGAGGGTTGATAATTCTCATTCATGAGGATTATTTGGCCTTTAAACTTGATTATGCTTGTGGTTTTATTCATATTATTTGATAAGGGCAAAAGAAGGGTTGAAATTAATTAAATTATTGTTGGAAGAAGTAAGTTAAGAAAATAGAAGAAAAGAAGAAGAAAAGACAAAACTTACTTAATACTTTGGTGCAGATTTTTGCAGAATACAACAGAATTGGAATTGCATTGCAATTGCAATTTCGACAGATCTAGAAATTAATGAAAACGCAAATCAAGGGATTCCGAGAAGGAAAATACTCATGAATTCAGCTGGATCCTTAGCTATAAGTGCTCATCAACCAAGAAGGAAACCCTAGCACAAAGTCCCTATAAATCTTGGAGAAGAAGCCGTGAAGAGGAGAGCTCGATTTTGAAGAATTTCGTTTCTATTTTTGGGTTTTTGAAATCGTTTGCAGTTTATATTTTTACGAGTTGCTACTGTAATTTCCTTCTACATCTCAGCCCTAAACTCTTCCTCAATCCCATCACAACGAGAGTTGGTGGTGGTTATGAACAAATCCTCGTTCGATTGAATTAAGAGCAAAGGGTTCAGGTACTTTTTTCCTTTCGAATTTTGCAAGTTTTATAGTTATTTCTGTTATTTGACTTTGGAATAGCTACTGTATTTCATTTTTTTCTTATAAGTTTCTTGAATTTGTTAAGCTACCTTGGAATTTCTTTACTGAATGATACAACAATACTTTAGTAATTGAAGTTTTTGACATCGAATTGTATTTGCGAGTTGTTACACTTCTTTCTCTATTATATCAAGTGAATTTTATCAATTCAAGCTTACTGTTTCTTGTTAGTTTCAGTATGAAGAGCTAAATTTTCATAGGGATTCAAGTTTGTGAATGCCCTAGAGGAAATATGTAAGGTTCGATAACAAAAACAATTTAGCTAACACTTGAACTATTGTTTGCTTTTGGTGAGTTCAATGTTGGGTAAACCCTAGTTGGCTATCTAGTGTTACTTGCCAAGCTTTAATTTAATACCGAAAGGGTTAAGGGAAGCGAATGTCGCAAAAGCAATGGAGGAAAAGACTTAGACATAAGTCATGAACATCGACCCTAGACATAGGGCGAGACTCCAAAACCACTAGAGTTGTGCGTGGAAATATCTAAATTAGATTAGCTATAGAAATATAGGTTTAATCACTTAGTCTCCTAAAGATACTTCATAAAAGGTCGAATAGGAGTTGAATTCGGTTTACTTAGTTTTTTGTGTTAGCTATGATTGCAATTGCTTTCTAGTTGCATTTTCTTTCCAAATGAGCATTAGCAATCTTGAATCCCTTCCTCATTTCCATTGTTTTTCAAACAATTTTTCTTTTAGCCAAAACACCTCACAAACCTTTTTATACCAACGGTTACTTTAGTTGCAATTTGTCAACAATTTTGTGCATCTTAATAAATTTTATTAAAACTCGTTCCCTTGAGTACGATACTCTAGAGTACTTCCAGTTTCTTATTACTTCGATCACATGCACTTGCATGTAGCATCGATCAAAGGGTACTTTGGCATTTTATTATTTTTTTAGAATATTATATTATATGTGGGATGTGAGGACTCAAACCTACAGCATTTTAAAGGGAGTAGAGATGTATCTAATGTTGGTTATTTAATTTGATGTGCAGGTATTTTATAGTTTTTTTACCTATTTAAATTTTGTGCCTAAGTTCAAATAATATTGTTGGTTACTTAATTGGATGTGTAGGTATTTTATAGTTTTTTTACCTACTTAAATTTTGTGCCTAAGTTCATATAATATTGTGGATTGTTTTCTAATGTTTTATTGATTGAACTTTGTATAATTCACCGATTGGTTTATGGGAAACTTTTTACTTAGTTTTGAGTTGGGTAGGTATTAATCACATTATTTATTCAAGTTTAAAGTTTAACCTAATTAAATTGAAATTTTAACATTAAAATTAATCCATTCATAGAAATTAAAAGACAAATTGCACACCAAAGTGAGCATAGCTCAGCAATAATTGATATGTATTATCGACTAAATAGTCAAATGTTCGAATCTCCCAACCCCAATTGTTAATGTTGAACTAAAAAAAAAAAGACAAATTGTACATACTACTCTTAAATGAGTGTTACAATTGCATCCATAAACTTTCAATTGTAAAAATTAAATCCTGATAGAAAATTTTTACCCTACCATTTACTCAATTAAAAAATTTATTGTGTAATAGGTTGCATAGATTATTCATTTTCTCTTATAATTCCAAAGGTTGTTTATATGCGTAGTTGTCAACTTGTCGATATTGTTTCCATTCCCCTAACATATGTGAGATGTACGAATATGTGCATTATGGGATGCAACAAAGGCAAATTTTAACAAGAAAAAAAAAAATGCTTGTTTAATTAGACAGCGAAATTTCTACTACCTAGTCATTAATTGGGAAATTTTCTAGGTAAATTATAGTAATGAGGTAGTATGAACAATTCTCTCTACTACTATTAATGGTTGTTGGAAACTAAATATATTGTAATAATGAATGTAAACATTATGAGCAATATATCCTATGTATATAGAATATATATTGTGTATAAGATAAAAACGTCTGAATAAAAAAAACAGTAAACAGAAAAATCATTTACAAAATATATGAAAGACAGTAATGAAAAGAAGAAATTTTAGAAGTAAGGAATGCATGAAACAAATTTCCTTAAGATAATATTTCGCCTACTGCACGAGTGCTACAACATAAAATTAGTGTCTCCCAAGATATAACACTTCATTCAAGATTAGTACAACATCATGCTAATCTCATCGGGGCAAACCACACATGAATGAAACTCTTCTAGACCAAGAAAGCTAAATGGAGAAAACAAGATCAAAGGAACGGAGAGATTTTGTAGAGAATTGTTTTTGTGTTAAAATGAGTGTGGAAAGGCTTATTGATAGACATAGAGGTGATTTTACAAACGAAGGCATTCCATCGTCATGTAACCATATGGGATTAATTACTCTCAAAAGATAATCCAATCTAACATGCTTTGATCGTTGTTGACATGTTGCTAGTGCTACAATGTGTACATAGTGCGCTCAATGCGTCCGACCTTTGTGATGTGTGCAAGCTTGCCCACTCGTTGACGAAGGTGGTACATTGCACCATCTTGAGGCAAATCATGGTAAGTTTGACAATTGACTATGTCGCATGATTGCATGAGTTTCCCAAGCATTTAATAATAAATATGAATAACATTTTCAACTTAAGTAATGTAGAGCACCACATTTTTTCTCAATAAATGCTTATCAATTTAAGCCCTTTAGACTCTTATTCCAAACACTCCAAATATGCTTGTAATCCAACGATGAATCGTTCTCTTTAACCTATGAGAATGTTTAATTACATAGAAACACGTTAACCACATCAATGAGTGATAGTCCCATTATATTATACTCCATTAAATGTACGTCATATCTTATCAACAATTGTAAGCTCAATTTTCAAAAACAAAAAATCAAATGATTACGGGGTCTTATCAATTCAATTTTGAATCGGGAACAAAAGAAATAGATGGAATAAGAAATAGATGGAATTTCCCAACTATGTAAATTTAAGAATTTAAGACCTGTTTGATAGCCATTTTGTTTCTGGTTTTATGTTTTTGAAAACTATACTTGTTTACTCACAATTTTTTGGTAAGTTTTTCACCTTCCATAAAAGCACATTTGAATTATAAGCCAAATTTAAAAAACAAAACAAAAACTATTTTTTTAATTTTAAAAAATTGGCTTGGTTTTTTAAAACATTTAAAAAAATAGGTAATAAAACAAGAAAACTATAAGTAGAAGTAGTGTTTATGGCTTAATTTTCAAAAGCAAAAAGCCAAAAATAAAATAGTTATCAAACATGGCCTTAATTTTTAAAATTAAAAGTTCGTAGATGCAATTTCAATAATTTAGACTCCATTTGATAATCATTTGGTTTTTGAAAATTGTGCTTGTTTTTTTTTTTTTATCATTTATCTATAATGAGTTTCATCTTTCTTAAGAAAACATTTGAATTATTAGTCAAATTCCAATACTTTTTTTGAGTGAATTCTTGACTTGATTTTTAAAAATATATGTAAGAAGTAGATAGCAAAACAAGAAAACTCATGGGTATAAATAGTATTTATAGACTTAATTTAAAAAATTAAAAGAAACAAAATAAATAGTTATCAAAATTAATATAAAGTTGGGATTTTGTCATTGTCCTTCAAAATGGGTACCATTTGCTCCAAAAGTCAGAACAAAACTTGGTAAATAAGCGGTAAACGAGTACAAAAGAAGAAAAAAGAAAAAGACGTGGAGATGACTTTTAAAAAGGATATTTCGGCTTTTTGGTTCCTCATTTAGTGGAAATGCGTGTCCAGTACGGGTTTTTTTTTTTTTTTTTTGGTTTAAACCCAATGGCTCGCTCCTTTTTACGTGTTTTTGCTTTTGGCGCGATTTACCAATCCAATAAATTATCTTTTTTTAATATTTTTCTTTTACTTTGTTTTTTTAAGAAAAAAGAGAGATTATCCTCTATGGCATCATTATATGTTGTTCATGATCTCCCCCACATGCTTGTTTTTTTTTACGGAAGTTGAAGGTTCGATGCACTTGCTCTTGTAATTATTGAACTGGAATATATATATATATCTAGTGTCATAGTGACTGTTTTTTTTTTTTTTTTTTTTTTTTAAATTGGGTTAAATGGACTTTTTTTAGATTTTAAGTTAAATTATAAGTTTAAGTCACCATTTGATTTTTAGTTTTTAGATTTTGAAAATTGTGCTTGTTTTCTCATAATTTCTCTATAGTGGTTTTCATATTCTCTACAATGGCATCTATTTTTCTTTAAAAAAAACATTTAAGTTTCTAGTCAAATTCTAAAAATAAAAATAAGTTTTGAAAACCATTTTTTTAGTTTTCAAAAGTTGGCTTGGTTTTTTGAAAACATATGTAAAAGGTAGATAAGAAAACATGAAAACCCATAGGTGGATAAATATTTATAGGCTTAATTTTCAAAAACCAAAAACCAAAAAATGATTATCAAACGGGGTCATATTCATTAAAGTCCCGTTTGATAACCCTTTAGTTTTTAGTTTTTGAAAATTGTGCTTATTTTCTAATTATTTCTCTACAATTAGTTTCATATTTCTTAAGAAAACATTTGAATTCTTAGCTAAATCCCACAAACAAAAACAAGTTTTTGAAAACTATTTTTTTTAGTTTTCAAAATTTGGCTTGATTTTTTAAAACATAGGTAAAAAGTAGTATTTATAGGCTTAATTTTCAAAAATCAAAAACCAAAAACCAAATAGGGGCCTAAACTTTCAAGTTTGTGCCCATTTTATCTTTGAATTTTAAAAAGTGTCTAATAGACCCCGAAACTTTTAGATTTGTGTCTATTTGATCATTGAACTTAAAAAAAATATCTAATGAGTCTTTAAGACCTTGTTTGATAACCATTTTTTTAGTTCAACAACATTTGGGGGTGAGAAGATTCAAATCTTTGACCTCTTGGTTGAGGGTCCATGTTAATTACTGTTGAGTTATGCTCACTTTGGTCGTTTGCTAACCTTCGTTTGATAACCATTTGGTCTTTGGTTTTTGGTTTTTGAAAATTAAGCCTATAAATACCACTCCTATCCATGAATTTACTTGTTTTGTTATCTACCTTTTACTTATGTTTTCAAAAACCAAGTCATGTTTTGAAAACTAAAAAAGTAATTTTCAAAAACTTGTTTTTGTTTTTAGAATTTAACTAAGAATTCAAATGCTTTCTTATGGGAGATGAAAACTATTGTAGAGAAATTGAGAGAAAACAAAGCTTAATTTTCAAAAACCAAAAACCAAAAATCAAATGGTTATCAAACGGGGCTTTAGTTTTTGGTTTTTGATTTTTGAAAATTAAACTTATAAATACTACTCCCACATATGGGTTTCTTTATTTTGTTATCTACTTTTTACAAGCCAAGTTTTGAAAACTAAAAAAACAGTATTCAAAAACTTGTTTTTGTTTTCAGAATTTGGTTAAGAATTCAAATATTTTCTTAAGAAAGATGAAACCCACTATAGAGAAATGATGAGAAAACAAACACAATTTTCTAAAATCAAAAATAAAAAACCAAATGATTATCAAACGGGGCTTAAACTTTCAATTTTGTGATCAATAGGTTCTTGAATTTTTAATTTTGTGTCTAATGAATTCTTGAACTATTCAACGTTTTTCAAAATTCATAAAATTACTAGACACAAAGTTGAAAGATTAGAGTTTTAGTAGACATAAAATTAATTTTTATATTTAATAGATCAATTAATTTTTTAAAAATTTGATTATGTCATAGACCTTTTAGACATTTTTAAATTCAATGACCTATTAGTAGAGGTGTGCACGGTTTGATTTAGTTCGATTTTTTGCAAAATCATGGATCGAACCGAACAGGTCGGTTCTCCAGCAAGATAAACCGATGAAAACCAAACCCTCTCGGTTTCAATTTTGGAATGGAACCGCCTTGACTTGGTTCAGACCGGTTCGGTTTAGTTAAAACCAAAATTTTTTATTCGAACCCTACAAGAACTGTGCTAGGTTTTTCATTAGAAGACCGAAAGGAAAAAAAAAAAAAAACACGACCACAGATAATGAAAAAAAAATGATGATGTAAACAACTAAATCACAATACTCCCAATTTCAACTCACTTGGATGCAACAACCACAAATAAATGGCATATTTTTGCTTTCAAAGAAAAGAAAAGAGAAAAGAAGGCAGTGAAAAATGGGTCCCAAAAGAAGACCCCAAATGCTGAAAATGAGTCTACAAAGAAGCAAAATGAAAGAAAGAAAAAAAAAAGTAGAGAATATGGCTACCGATTGGCGTGGCGAGAAAAATGTGGTTGCCAGCAAGTGACTGGCGGAGTAGAGGCATCGGGGTCGGCGTCGCGTGACTGACGGAGGGAGGCGTCGGCGTCGGCGTGACTGAAGGGAGGAAGAAGAAGCTTCGATTCAATAACAATCAGGGAGGGGAGGGGAGGCATCGCGTGTCTGAAGGAGGGAAGAAGATTGTGATTTAGAGTTTTAAATTCGATGTAATGGTGGAAAATTGGCTACATAGTGGGCTGAAAATTGTATAATAAATTGGGCCACTCAATCACATGGGCTAGGACTGTTGTTTACGATTTGAGCCACCACATATATTAAATATATATATATATATATATATGGTTGGTTTGGTTTTTGTCGGGTTTTTAAGGTTATGAATTAAGAACCGAACCAAATCAGTCGGTTTTCATTGCCATTGAACCAAGAAATTGATTTTTTTTTATTTAAAAAACTAACCGATCTTGTCGGTTCGGTTCGGTCCAGTTCGATTCTTCGGTTTGGTCCGGTTTTTGCACACCCCGGTATTAGACACAAAACTCAAGAATTTATTAGACAAATTTTAAAATTCAAGAACCTTTTAAACACAAACTTAAAAATTCAAAAACTAAATTTGTAATTTGATCTAAAATTTATTGTGGTCTATGTAAACTTAAAAATTTTACTTTGCTCCAACGATTAGGTTGGATCCCTTGGAATATTCCAATATGTACCAAATATTGACAATTTTTTATGCGATATATTTTATTTATATGTCGGTTCATCATCATCTCTATCACATTGAAAGAAAATATGTTGCATGTCTAAAGAAAACCGATTACATGAGGTAGATGTTAACTTTTTGACAATGTCTTGTTGGTAATAGTTTTGGAGGTTGACAAAACACAATTTAAAATAATAATAATAAAACTTTCATCAAGCAAGCTCTGAAGATTAAAGTTATTCAAAATATTAATATTAATATTTAGAAACTGAGCCAGAAAATTATAATTTTTACATCAATTACTCAAGTACTTTTAAAAAAAAAAAAAAAACTCAAGTACTTTCGTCAATATATACTTTTTTTTAAAACAATACAATTGATAAAACGTGACCTTTTGTTTTATTATTGGTTAAAATATCATTTTGGTCTATATACTTTGAACTCTGTTTTATTTTGATCTCTATATTTTCTGTTTTATTTTGATCTCTATACTTTCAAATGTTCAATTTTAGTCATTGTACTTTCAATAAAACTTAAAATTGGTTCTTACTATTAGTTTATGCTTAATTTTTCTTTAAAAAAAAATTGGTCTCTATTAGATTTTCCTTTATACATTTTAGAAGTATGTTCACATGGTGTCTTTTCTTGTATTAAAATTATTTTTATTATTGAACCAATTTTGATAAAAATTAACTTCAAACTTGTCATAGTGACCAATTTTAAGATTTATTGAAAGTACAATGACTAAAATTGGACATTTAAAAGTATAGAGACCAAAATGGAACAAAGCTCAAAGTACATGGATTAAAATAGTATTTTAACCTTTATTATTATTATTATTATTATTATTATTATTATTATTTTATCTTCTCTGGCTTGTTTTGGTTTTAATTTTTAGTTTGGAGATATGTTAAATTTGCTTAAAATATCATTTCGGTCCCTATACTTTGAGCTTTAATTTTTACTTTGAGCTTTGAAATGTCCAATTTTAGTCCATATACTTTCAATAAAGCTTAAAATTGGTTTTTACTATTAGTTTATGGTTAATTTTTCTTAAAAAAAGTTAGGCTCCGTTTGGTTCGTGATCTGTTTTCATTTTTATGTTTTCGAAAACAAAAAATACAAGAAAAACGATGAAAATGCATTTGGTACAATTATTTTAAAAAACAACTCCGAAAATGGCCTATTTTCGAAAACGACAAATTGTTGTTTTCTTTGTTTTTAAAAATTATGAAAACAACGGATACACTCCTCAAAAAACACGATTTTCATCAAAACATATTTTTCTTTAAAACTCATAAGCGTACCTCTATTAACAAAGTGGATCCATCATTAAATTTTTATAAAAAAAAATTATTACAAAAACCACAAAAAATAAAGATCAACAAACCAAAGTTATTGAAAATATTTATAAATGATTATACTATTGATTTAATTAGCACAATGTTGTATAAACATTAATCATTTTCGATAAATGGTTTTTTTTCTCTCTCTTACTAGAAAGAATTTCTTTTCCTTTTTCTCGTTGGAAAAGTTTTATTCATTTTATAAATTTTACCACTTGTATTTCAAGAAACCAAAAATCTTTTGAACCATTTCTCTTTCTGCTATATTTGCTATCTCCACAATCTTCTTTTTCCTTTTCAGCAACAATAAGTTCAAATTCGCTATAGTAAAAAATAATTATATTAGTTTTTTCTTAAAAAATTGATTTTACAAAACACATATTAATCTTTTCCTACATTTTCAAATTTCAACCAAACACAGTTTTCAAATTTTGAATTCAAATTTTAAGTTTTTAAATTGAAACCAAACGTGTTTTCAGATATAATGAAAATAAGAAATTTGTTTTCGTTTTCAACTGAATTCTTTGTTTTCGAAAAATATTTTCGGATCACAAACCAAATGGGGCATTAATCTCTATTAGCGTTTCCTCTATAAATTTTGGAAGTATGTTCACATGGTGTATTTTCTTGTATTAAAATTATTATTATTATTTAACCAATTTTGATAAAAAAAAAAAAAAAAAATTTAACTTCAAAATTGTCATAGGGACCAATTTTAAGTTTTATTAAAATTACAATGACTAAAATTGGACATTTAAAAGAACATGAACTAAAATGGAATAAAGTCTAAAGTACAAGGACCAAAATGATATTTTAACCTTTAAATTTCATTATGAGATGTGGAGAAAATTACTTTGAAGGAATGGTTGAATGACGATTTATGACACACTATTCTCCCGTTGAAATCCCCTCCACAATATTATGGGTGCTTTAATAATTAATCTTTAATTACTTTTTATTTATTTATTTTTAACAACACACGTGGATAGTTACTTTTATTTTTTAAAAAACAATTTCAATTTCATTATGAGATGTGGAGAAAATATGGTTGAATTACGATTTATGACACACTATTCTCCCGTTGAAATTACCTCCACCATATTATGGGTGCTTTAATAATTAATCTTTAATTACTTTTTATTTATTTATTTTTAACAACACACGTGGATAGTTACTTTTATTTTTTAAAAAACAATTTCTTGTATTATGTTTACTTCAATTTTATTCGTTCTTTTTTTAGTTCAACAATTGTAGTGGTGGAGATCGAACCATCAATTTTTGGAATGAAAATTAGTGCCTTATTTACTAACCATATCCGAATTAGCTTTTATTCTTCTCGTTCTATTGCTTATGATTTTGTTTTCAATTTTTATATTTGTTGAAAAAGTATGTATATTAAAAAATTAAGAAAACAATCCATTTATACTCCTAACCTTTGTATCAATTAAATTCACAAATTAATAATTGTATCAATTTAAATCTTAAATTTTCATAAAGTAATCAATTTAGAACATTCGTTATTGATTTATAGCTATTTTCACTTGGTTTCAACTTTCATTTAAAATCAACTCAAAATCACATGAATAAAATTATTCTGCTCTCAAAATTCTATCAAAATAACAAGAAAAGTAATTCTTTCTAGGGCAAAATACACTTTTGGTCATTGAGGTTTGACCTTGGTATCTTTTTAGTCCATGAAGTTTCAAAAGCGACATTTTAGTTTCTGAAGTTTGAAATATGATTCTAAATGGTGCATTGACCGTTAGTTGGTACATGAATTTTTTCTAAAGAGTCAGCAAATTATTTTATTTATTTTATATTATGTGTTATTTTTCTCTATTTCTTCTCTTTCCCTTTCCCTCCTCCTTTCCTATTCTTCGTTTTCTTCTTTTGAACACAAAAAATATAGTCGTACAAGTGAAGAACATCTTCAAGCACATAACCAACATCGCCATAGACAATCTTTACCTTGCTCCTGTCAATGTTAATACCTCTCTGTTGCTATCAAGATTTGAAACGATTTTATAACCAAATCACTGGAATGAATATTGTTCTTCAATTTCATTGGAACGCCACGAAAACACATTACTAAGACAAGAGAACGACAAGCTCCGAACAGAGAAGATGCCGATTCGCGAGGCCATGAGGAACCCAATCTGTTCCAACTACAGCAGACTGACCATAATCGGAGAAATCTCTCTTCAAGAACAACTGTCAACTCCAAATCGAATACGCTCGATTGAAGGACGAATTGGATCGGGTTTGTGCCCTATCCTAGAAATTCCTGGGGGCCGGCGGTTCCTGTATTGCCGAGGAATATGAAATTGGAGGGGGAATGATGAAGACATCATCTGTGTCTTTGTGAAAATGGAGAATGGTGAGGAATCTATTGTGGTTTGGAGAAAGGTTCAATGAGGAAGAATATGTGATAATGTTCAGTGGAGGTTGAATTTCTACTTTTGCAGGTTGACATTCACTATTTGTCCATTCGTTTTTCCCATTCAATGAAATCAGATTTGTGATTCGCCCCAGCTCCATTCATTTTCTGTCGACCCCATTGGATTTATTGTTTGAAAGTTTAAAGTATTAACATTGACAGGAGCAAGGTGAAGATGACTATGGCCATGTTAGTTATGTGCTTGAAAATGTTCTTCACTTGTCTGACTATATTTCTCATGTGTTCAGAGGAAGAAAAGGATGAATGGGAAGGAAGAAGAGAATGGAAAGAGAAGAAAGAGGGAGAGAAATGCCACGTCATCTAAAATAAATTAAATCATTTGTCAACTCCTTAGACAAAATTCATATCACCAAATCTAGTCACTAGTTAACTCTCAAATCATGTGTCCGTTGGTCAACTAACGGTCAAGACATCATTTAGAACCATTTTTCAAATCTAAGGGATTAAAATGTCGCTTTCCAAATAGACACCAAGCTCAAACCTTAGGAACCAAAATAATATTTTGTCATTCTTTCTAAATAAGTAGAGAAAAATAGAGGAATATGAGATTATGAAAAACCACTCATATTAATGAAAAAACTTTACCATCCATTTGAGTCAAGCATTTTTCTCTAATATTACATTAATCACTGTATTTAAAGAAGTTTTATACATATGTGAAATTTATGCATTAACGGTATTAAAATGAAATCGTAATGGATGGTCTAAATTGATTCACTTATGAAAATTGTCTCGTTTGATAACCATTTCATTTTTGGTTTTTTATTTTTGAAAATTAAGTCTATAAATACTACTTTGACCTATGAGTTCCCTTGTTTTGATATCCACTTTTTACATATGTTTTCAAAAATCAACCAAAGTTTTGAAAACTAAAAAAAGTAGTTTTCAAAAACTTATTTTTGTTTTTGAAATTTGGCTAAAAGTTCAAATGTTTACTTAAAAAATATGAAATCCATTGATTGTAGAGAATTATAGAAAAATGATGAGAAAACAATCACAATTTTCAAAAACCAAAAACTAAAAATCAATGCCCCGTTTGATAATCATTTGGTTTTTGAAAATTAAGCTTGTTTTATCTCAATTTCTCTACAATGGTTTTCATCTCCCTTAAGGAAGCATTTGAATTCTTAGCTAAATTCTAAAAACAAAAACAAATTTTTGAAAACTACTTTTTTTAGTTTTCAAAACATGGCTTGATTTTTGAAAACATAGGTAAAAGATAACTAACAAAACAAGTAAATCCAAGGGTGAGAGTAGTATTTATAGGCTTAATTTTCAAAAATTAAAAACTAAAAACCAAATGGTTATCAAACGGGACCTAATAGTTACCATTAGGGCATGAAGTTTACAATTTTTAGTTTTTTTTTAACTAACTTTATTTTTGTTTGTTTGTTTTTCAAAAGGGAGCACTAGCTAATTAACAAAAGAAATGCCACGTGGGCTGCATTCATTGTTGCCTCTCCATCAACCAATAATATTTTTTTTAAATATATTGCTAATTAACAAAAATTATAATCCATATATAAACATAATTTTTTTTGAGTTCGATAATTAAAATTTAAAAATACTACTTAATGAAAGCTTAATTATAGTTATGTTGATGCCCACACAAAGATAGTTTAATAGTTAATGCAATTTTTGTCAAAGTGATCTTAGTCAACAGTTCGAATCCCATGACTCCAAGTGTTTGGAACTCGAAAAAAAAAAAAAACAAAAAAAAACAGTTAATGCAATTTTACTAGTTTTAAACTCAAACTCCATCTCCTTTATAATGCTATAAAAATAATATTGTGTGTTTCTTTTAATGATAAAAAAAAAAAAAGGCTAGACTATAAAAATATCCATGAATTTGCATATTGTTTAAAAAATATCCATATTCTTTCAAAAGTTATAATATTATCCTTCACTTTTTATAAATAGAGCAAAAACTCGTTAGAATGTTGAACAAAAAGTCGACGTCATTGAATGTCCTTCTTTTAAACTTAATCCAAACAAACATCCTAACGGATTTCAAGTTATCACCACGTCGATTTTCCGTCCAACATTCTAACGGATTTCTATTTCAAAAATAGTTTTGAAACATTTATATGAAAAATCAAAAGTAATATTGCAACTTTTGAAAGAGTAACAGAATTCATCCCACCAATCTAAAAAATATTTCATTTTAAGTGGGACATGTCCACATGTCCAAATATATTACCAAAACAATAATTCAACTATACATTATTTTTTTAAAACAAAATTGAACATATCTGTGTTTTTACGAAATGATTAACTTTAGAATTTTATAAATCCGAGAACAAACTAAAAGAACTAGATATCATATTTAGCCCGAACTTTCATTTTTATTTTTATTTTGAGTACAACAAATATGAAATATGAGAATTTGAACTTCAGATTTCAAGAGATGAAGTAGATGTCAATTGTCACTGAGCTATGCATTGACAAATTTTTTTTTTGTTGGTAAAACAAATATGAGGGTAAAGATTTAAATTTCGGACTTCATGAAAAAAAAGATTAAATTACAAATTTAGTCCTTAGGTATTGAAAAAAAATCTCTATCGTTTTAAAAATTATAACTCATCTTAGTTACGAGAGTTTTATTAAATCATAGAGACGAATTCTAACTTTTAAAACTACGATAACTAAATTCTAACTTTCTCAAAATTATAGAAATCAAATGTTTTAAAAATTAGAACTCGTCTCAATTACGAGAATTTTATTAAATCATAGAGATGAATTCTAACTTTTAAAATCACGAGAACTAAATTCTAATTTTTTTCAAAATTATAGAAATCAAATTTGTAATTTCATGTGAAAAAGAATTTAGCCCCAACTTGCAAAATCAAGATGAAGAAGTGACGTGTACGAGAAGATATTGTATGTGACCACACACGAATATTTCAAACCATATCCGTGGCCGTGGTAGTACTACTCCAAAAAGAAACGATGTCCGTTAACGGAAAATTTTACCACTCCCCTCGTTCTCTTCAAATTCCATAATTCATATTTCTCTTTTAAATTCCTCCACCGCTCCGCCATGGATCTATCCACCTGATCAACCTTCTTCCTCCTCCTTCCATAACTCTCTCTCTCTCTCTAGAAGCTCTCAACAATGGCAGCGACCGAAACAGACTTCGATCTCAGAGTAAGATCCCTCACAAACTCTCACAATGCGATTGTACCAGTTGTTTCTTTTTTCTTTTTGTCTTACTCTATTTCTGTTTCTCTCTGTGTTTTGGTTCTTTCTTGCCAGCCATCTCCGCAGTCTATCTACTCGGTCGGGTTAGTTTCATCTGTATTTTAGGGCTTTTACTTCTGTTTTTGTTGCGGAAGCGGAACTTTGTCCATGTGTGGATATTGTTCTCGGTGTCGTTTATTTTTTGGCCGATTGATGCTTGTAGCTGATGTGGCGAGTGTATTGGCGAAATGTGTTGATGCTTTGAGGTTTTGTGTGTGCTTCAGTGACTATACATTTGCGGATGTGACTAACTTGGATCATTGCACTAAGTATTTGAACCAGACGCTTATCACATTTGGATTTCCTGCTTCGCTCGATCTGTTCTCGAATGATCCGGTTTGTTTTGGTCCTTTTTGTCAATGAGCTGGTTTCGTTGTTTTTTCTTTTTTGTTTTTTTGGATTGTTTGGCGCAATTGTTTTGCGGTTGATATGTGTACTGAAATCTGTAGGTGTCGATTGCGAGGACGTGCAATTGTATATATTTCTTGCTTCAGCAGAGGCAGCGTGACATTGAGTTTAGGGAATCTGCTAATGAACAGAGACAAAGGTAACGACATTTTGCAGAATTGATATAGCGTCTGACATCACCGAGCACTAATTGAATAAATTTATATGTATGTGCTAAGAAATTAGTCAAAAGATGCTCTGTTTGGTAAATGGTATCGACGTTTATCGTTAGTACTTCCTATTCATTTGCTTTTAATAGGAAAAAAATTTAATTGATAAATGAAATGGAACTAGCATCAGCCTACAAAACCAAAGAAGTTACAAAAGATTCCTCCAATTGGTACATTTCGGAGATAGCTCACAATTACTGAAATATTTACCTAACAAAACCCTAGAAGAGGAAATAAAAACACTACACTCTCAAACAGTCAACATGTCCCTTACTTTATCAATTCATTTGAAATGGTCTAGAAAACTTTCTGTTTATGCAGTTATTATATCATTTTTCCTGGATTTAAAGTGGTTAGCTCCTTATTATTCAATATTTTGCTCCTTATTAATCTGTTTATGAAGTTATTAGCTCCTCGTTATAAATCATTTTTCTGTTTATGATGGAGTGTCTTGTTCTTATTTACATCATGGCCCCTTGAAATACTGTCATATCAACTTATCTTTCTATTTGTCTACATCTCCCTTTATTTTCTTGTGGCAGACTACTTTCAGATATATCAAGATTGGAGACAAAAGTTGAGAGGCTGGAGTCAGTAATACAATCTAAAGATAGGGAGATTGCCACAATTACACGAACAGTACAATCTCAGGACTTTTCTAAACTCGATAATTTTCTCTCTCTCTAATTCTTATTGAACAAGGAAATTCTTTCCCATTAGGAAGCCAAAGCTAAGGCAGCTTTTAAAGCCCAAATTGAGAAGCTACAGCAGGAAAAGGATGAATTTCAAAGAATGGTTATTGGCAATCAGGTTAGGGTAGTTGGATGCTGTAAGATTGATACTAGTTTCTATGTGATAATGTAAGTATTGATGATGAATTATACTTTCTGTTTATGTGGCCAAAGCAAGTAAGGACTCAACAAGTACATGAGATGAAGAAGAAAGAAAAGGAGTATATCAAATTGCAGGTGCTATATGAGATGTTTTTTAGTCCTAGGGTTGAATTTTGTTGGAGAAGAATAATATTTACAAAGAGAAGCTGTTGTATGTCTGTAGGAAAGGCTAAATCAAGTTTTAATGGAGAAAAAGAAAGAATCCAGATCAGGGATGGAGATAATGAATTTGCTACAGGTATATTTTAGGTCTCGTTTGATAATCATTTGGTTTTTTATTTTTGAAAATTGTGCTGGTTTTCTCACAATTTCTCTACAATAGTTTTCATTTTTCTAAAGAAAACATTTGAATTTCTAGTCAAATTCCAAATTCCAAAAACAAGGTTTTGAAAACTACTTTTTTTAGTTTTCAAAACTTTGCTTGGTTTTTTAAAACATAAGTAACAAAACAAGGAAACCCATAGGTGGAAGTAGTATTCACAGGCTTAATTTTCAAAAATCAAAAACCAAAAATCAAATAGTTATCAAATGGAGTCTTAATTATTTATTATTAATGTTGTTGAGATAATGGATCATTCCAGTCATTTAATGGCTTTTATGATATGAGCAGAAAGAAGGACGACAACGGGGAACTTGGAATGGCAAGAAGACTGATAATGATTTCTATAAAAAGATAGTATGTGAACAATTTGCTTCTTTTAGAAATATTTAGACGAGCTTGAATTGAATTTTAGTGATTAAAAATATTCTCACAAATATTTCACGTTCAGGTGGATGCTTATGAAGTAAAAAATCAAGAATTGATGTCGGAGAATGCTGATTTGAAGGCATTGTTGCGATCAATGCAGGTTTGCAACCATTTCATAACTATTTGTAAATATTGGGGAATCTTGTTAAGTATTGCTGGATTTTCCTTTTTTAGAGCTCATAATTTTAAGTTAAAGTTGCAGGAGTAATTTTCTAATTGATACCCAGCTTGTACAATTGTTGCGCAGATTGCTACAAAAGTGTTTTGATTTCTTTCATATTTCATATTCTGACGAGTGTTTATCAGACGTGAAGTACTATATACTTATTGACTATCAACCATTAATTAATAATAATGGCTAAATTATAAAAAATACCCCTAAACTTTACCATTCGTTTAAAAAATATCCCTATTCTTTCAAAAGTTGCAATATTACCCTTGACCTTTCATAAACGTTTCAAAACTACCATGGGACTAGAAATTTGTTAAAATGTTGGACAGAAAGTCAACATAGGATTGACTTGGAAACGACATGGTAGTGATTGAGATGTTTGCCTAGATTAAATATGAAAAAACGGTGTTCCACCACGTTGACTTTTCGTTTAACATTCTAACAGACTTCCTACTTCATGGGTACTTTTGAAACATTTATGACAGGTCGAGGGTATTATTGCGACCTTTGAAAAAATAGGGGTATATTTGAAATAAAGTGGAAAATTCAGGGGTATTTTTTTATAATTTAGTCATTATTAATTGATTTACATAAATAACTCTCATGTCTTATTTCTCACATTTGAGTATGCAATGTGGCTTGAATAAGATCGAACCTTCCTCCTCTGGAAAGGCAAGAATTACTCCATTTTTGCATTTACTCTAACTCTCTCAACCTAAGGCCTTTGATAGTGCACCAAGTGGGGATTTCTGCGAATGGAGAAAGGCCATGGTAGTTCACAGGCCAAGAATCTAAGAGTTACTTCAAACACTACTTCCCGTGGGTTGTTGATACCACAAACATTATGTTTTATTACAATGGACCTTGAGACGCTCGATATCTTTTGGAAACGTTACAATCTTTTGATTTTTTAGATAAGTATGGCTGGTCTGGTACTCTCGAACCTCATTATTTTATTTGTAGGATATTTGAACTTTTTGGATCTTTATTATAATAGTTTGTGTGAGACATTCTTCCTTAGTGGTGGGCCCACAGTGGTGCATTCTTTCCAAGAGTGTGTGAGAATTTGGAACATATCCTTTGGGATTGTGGGTTTGCTCGTTCTATCTAGTATAGCTTCTTCCAGTTGTTTGGTGTTAGCATTGGGAGTGCAGGTCTATGATAGAGGAGATCCTCTTACATCCACCATTTCATGATAGGGGTTGGGTTTGTGGCAGATTGGTTTCTTTGCTACCCTTTGGAGTCTTTGGCTCGAAAGGAATAATAGAGTTGTTGGAGATGTGGAGAGGGCTTGGTAGGAGGTTTGGTCGCTAGTGAGGTTTAATGTCTCTGTTTGGGCGCAAGTCTCCAAGTATTTTTGTAATTACTTGTTAGGTCTTATTATTAGGGATTGGAGCCCTTTTTTGTATAGCTAGTTGCTTGGCTCCTTTGGTGTAGGCTGTATATTCTGTTTTGTTATGTGTTTTTGAGTTATGCTTTTGTGTCTGCCATCTGTACTTTTGACATCTATGCCAATGGGTGTTCAGTTTAGCTCGTGCATCGATTTGCAGGTCGATATGCGGGATTTCCTAAATGCTCCAAATGGACTACCTAAGCAACCCCTTGCAGTTAGTGAAAGAGTTGAAAGTGAAGGTGCACAGTCTCCATTCGGTGGGAGGACGGTATTGGCTGAACTGAACTAATGCTCATTTGGTCACCTGATTGATGCATTGGTAATAAGACTAGTATTGCTTTATTCCAGGATGTTTTTGACCTTCCCTTTCATATGGCAAGAGATAAGATTGAAGAGAGCCTTCGAAATAAGATGGCTTCTATAAAGGTGATTTGTTTTCCATACTACATCACTTTCTTCTATACACAGATGAATGCTTGTTAGTAATAGTATTTTGAAATTTGAAGGAGCGGATGGGTCAGCTGCAAGATGCTCAGAAAGAATCTGAAGTTACTTCTGAAGCTACTGAGAGGGAACTCGAG
This sequence comes from Trichosanthes truncata, assembly GCA_033996785.1. Lineage (NCBI taxonomy): Eukaryota > Viridiplantae > Streptophyta > Magnoliopsida > Cucurbitales > Cucurbitaceae > Trichosanthes > Trichosanthes truncata. Next base: position 33,751,790 of record JAWPNB010000004.1, on the reverse strand, counting down.
TTAGAAGCACAACTTGTAGAGGCGAGGAGCATAATCCAGGAGCAGGTACTCAATTTTTTTCTCTCTCAGCAAATTGAAATTTTGTATGAGCCTAACATGTTTGTTTCTCAAGAAAAACAAAAGATTTTTTCATTTTAGTACTTAATAGCTGTACAAATTGGCTTCTATTTCAGGCATCGATTATGTCCAAACATCTTGCCAAGTCTGAGAGGCCAAGGTATTAATGTATTTCCTTATACATCTTGATCTTAATGTAGTTTGGATTTAAATTGATATATCACCAACACTTTTGCACGAGTCTTAATGGCCCTTTTGATTCTGGCAGAGAATCCATCATTTCATCTCCCACTGAGGTATCATTCAGATTCTTGTCAACCAGACAAACTTTTTATTGTTTTTTCTTCAAATTTTAACCATAACTAGTATTTGATTTTATTGCGTGTGTATATATATATTTTAAAAAGAAACCGGTTACCATTTCATTGATCAAATGAGATGTTCAAGCAAAAGGCCAAAAGAGTTTGAATAGATGCCTTCATTTGGCTCTAATACATGAGAGATTATAGTTATAAAAGAATGTTTGTAAGGAGTTCCAAGAAGAAGGGAAGAAATCTGATCTCCCACAAATTCTTAAAACATCTATAATCCCATTTGAAAATTCTATTATTTTTCTCTTAATATTTTTCATGGTAATACTTTACTATTGCCTTATTCCTAAAAGGATGTTTTCTAGTTACAAACATCAAGAAATCTACCATCTGTCTCGCCCTTGCCATTTCCCACCCATAAATGGCAAACAAATTTTCAGAATTTCATGACTATACGTGGGTTGATGCCATCTTCTGTTCTTAGTGACATTTGAGATGCAAGTTCTGTTTGGAATGACTCTCTAAGTGCTTAAAAGCATCTAGAAAGACATTCCAAACAGACATGTAGTCTGATAAGCCTAAGTTTGGTTCATCAATGAGCACTACTCCTTTCTCTAAGTTGAAAGGATTAGTTGATGAGATCCAACTTCCCTGAATATAGTGGATGTCATAATTCTCATCGTATCAATGGTTTCCTAGTATATCTTATAGACGATGTCTTCTCCGCTCTCATTTGTAATTTTGTTGCCTACTTTAGACCTCTCACATTGTGAAATTTTCATTTTTGCTTGCATAACTGGTCTCTTTCTTGCTGGTCACACGTGCAGGGAGTAGGAAACAAACAAGCTCAGCGGCTATAGAGTATTATTATAGAGTTGAGTGGCCGCAGGGACAAGCAAACGAGTAAGAGCTGTCTTTTTGTATAGCAATTCTTAACCAGGTGAATTCCGGAGATTTGTTCTACTTATTTGATACACACACTAAAAGGCATATATATAGCTCTAACCTTTATTATTAATGTAATTAGTATGTAGCTCCTTCCTTTAAATTATTAATGCTCGCGACTTCCACACGATTTTCATCTATATTAATTTTTGTTTTTATTCGATCCATTTCTGAAAATTTATGGGACACAAGCCAAAATCTAGCCCTTTTAGAAAAGCCTTTGTGTAGGATGCTTAGAAATGGGGATGAATTACTAACAGAACCATGGGGGCTAGACCATTAGATTTTTACGTTTGAGCCCCTGATGGGTGTCACGGTTTCTGCTTGGGAGCGCTTAGACCCCCGTCTTTTTATTTGAGTTCATTTTGTTTTGTTCTTTAAGGCTCAATTTGATAACCATTTAGTTTTTGAAAATTATTCTTAGTTTATTTCTATTTTTCTACCATAGTTTTCATATTTCTTAGGAAAACATTTGAAAACATATGCATAAAGTAGATAATAAAACAAAGAAATCCATAGGTGGAAGTAGTGTTTATAAGCTTAAATTTAAAAAATCAAATAGTTATCAAATGGGAGCTAAATTTTCAAACTTTTGTTTTTTGTTTTGTTTTGTGGTGTTTAAACATTGTATGTAAATTCCCTTATGTCTTAGTTACTAATTTTCCATAAATTATTCAACAATAACTCGATGAGGGTGTCTTTTTACCTTATGGGTAGATGTCAACCTAGACGATATTCTAATGCGTGTAGATCAAATTTCGGGTTTTGAAATGGACTTTGGATTTTCATTAAATTAGTAATGGAATATTAAAGGTACGGAAATATAGAGTTAGATAAAGTTCCTGAAAATTTAGTGACAAACAAAATAAGCATAGAAATTTCAAGTTTAAACCCAAAGAATTAATATCTACTTCGATTTTCTTTATAAATTAAAAAATATCACAAATTTTCATGTTTTTCATAAATAGCATAAGTTTGACATGTTAATTGATATTAATTTGAATTATGCTGTTTTTGTAAAATTTTGTAATATATATATATATATTTGAAAATAGGGTAAAATGTACTTTTGTGTTAAATTACCAATAAACTCAAAAGCTTAAGCTGATAGGTTATGATAAATTTAATTATATATCAATACTTTAACATTCCCTCTCACCTGTGGGCTTGAAAATTTGTGAAAGCCCAACAAGTGAAAATCAGGGAGGAAACAACTTTACAGGGTTCAAATAAAAGATTTCTTGCTCTTATACTATATTAATCACCAATCAACCCAAAAACTTAAGCTGATGGATTATGGTAAATTTAATTATATATTAACACTTTAACATTTTGGTTCCTAAATTTGAACTTAGTTTCTATTTGGTTCTTGAGTTTTTAAAACTAACATTTTTGGTTATTGAGATTTTAAAAGTGACATGTTGGGTCTTCAAAGTTTGAGTTTGATTTCTACATAGTTTTTGGAGTTTGAAATTGGTTTTCAAATGATCCCTACTAAAGTTGATATTAAGTAACATAATAGAATGACGACGTGGTAATTAACCTACGTGAACTAGACTTTAATGATACGTATTTTTTAAATTGGTTGAATTTTTTTATTATATATTTTTATCTTTTATACTCAAGGACCAATTGGAAATCCATTTCAAACTTTAAGAACCAATTAGAAATCAAATTCAGATATTGAAGACCAAAGGTGACACTTTTGAAATCTCAAGGATCAAATGGAAACTAAATTCAAATCTCAATGACTAAAAATGTTAGTTTTAAAAATGTGGGGACCAAATGGAAACTAAATTTCAATTTTAGGACCAAAAATGTATTTTATCTTTGAAAATACATATTGATTTTGTGTTATTTAATCAAAATAATGCTCAATTTTTCACGCTAATTAATTGCAAACCTTTCTCGCAAAACTGTCGTATTGATATCTTATACAAGACAAAAACATTTTAGACAACTCAAACTTAGATTTAGTTTCTAATCTTTCTTTAAGGGCCCGTGAAGAAAGAGAGAAAACAGATGCATTTGGACAGACAGTTGAAAATTCATGGTTTAACTAGAAGGGTTCCCAATATAATACCAAAAAGAATGGATTGCTTTGCTTTTAGGTCATTTTTTCTCTACTCTCCTTTTGGCCTTTCAAATTCTTGATTCATACACCTCTTTATAAAATAATCATGTTCAAACATTTGAAAGTCAACTCATGAAGGTCAAATCATTAAAAAGTGCACCTTTCGGTGACCGACTCGACCTTATTTCAAGCCTTAGGATAGGTAGAAGGTTAATATATATATAGGGAGTCTTTGGTTTATAAGTTAAGTTTGTGGAACTTGAAAGTAAGAAGCTAAGCACACGTAGGTTTGGACTAGTGACCTGGCTATATAAACCTATACTTATGAAATTTGAATTTTTATATGCTATGTTAAGAATATATATTTTTTTTAACGAAAAACCTATAGAGCAAATGCAGATGGTACATATTCAGGTTTTTATAATTTATTTTTTTAAAACACAAGGTATATAAACTCAAATTTTCTTAATTTAATTATAACAAATTAAGACTTGCTAAAATCATGAGTTAAACACTTTTAGAGAGTTTGGTTCCCTGTTTTGGAAATGGAGAGTATGGGTTAGCTTAACCAAATCCATGTTTGGTTGACAGTTTTGCAAACTCAGGTTTGCTACAATACATACTATTCTCTCCTTGGATTTGCTACAATACATACTATTCTCTCCTTGGATTTGCTACAATACTTTACCTTACTCACTAGATTTGCTACAGTACTTTATTCGTACTTCCCAAATTTGCTACAGTACATATTTTGTCTTTAGTCACTTTTCTAAAATGCATTAAATTTTTAATAAAATATATTAGTTAAATAAAAATAAATAATTAATGATAATTTTATAATAAATATATAAATTTAGTTAAAATTTAAATAGTAATAATTAATTCATAAATTGATATGTTGGCTTTGTTGTAAACTTCATGTTTTAGAGCAATTATAATGATAAATTTATAAGGAGAATTTTCTTTGTATTTTGTTCCCACATTGACAAATATTAGAAAAAAATAATTACAAAACTAACTAAATATTTGTTTTACAAAATAATTATTCAAAAAATGTTCATATTAACAATAGTATTAAAAATAAGCTACTCATTTATAAAGTAATAGTTAGTAATTTATAAGAAAGTTTTTATTATATTTTAAAATTTTTATTAACATGTAAATTATAATAAAAATTATTTTATTATAAATCCCAAACTATGCACGTTATATAAACTTAGATTTAATATGTCCATTTCCATTTTTTAAAAAAGTCCATTTTTCTAAATCTACAATTTTTTCAAACTCATTTTCTTGTGAAAATGTAAAAATCATGTTATCAGAGTCAAATAAAGACATAATATTTGTAAAATTAATTAATTAAACTATTTTGGTTAATTTATCTTAAAGTTAATAGCTTTTAAAATAATATTATTTAAAATATTTTAACTTTATAACCTTATGTATTAGTTAAATATAGAAAGTTAAATTCAATAGTAATTTTGATGATAAGTTGTAAATAAATTTTGTTAGCACGTAACATAGCAAGTTATGAATAATTAAATAAACAATTGATAACATTTCTTTATGGTTAATTTTATGTTGGACATATTTGCATAAACGAATTTGTTTATATTTGTTCACACTTTGGTAAATAGTCCAAAAATATTTTCATGAACAATCAAATATTTATTCTATAAAATAATTATTGGAAGAAAATTGAGTAGACAAATGTATTAAAGATATTTTATTTATTATTAAAATAATACTCTCTAATTTCATAATAAAAGTTACATTTTAAATATAATTTAATATATAATTTTTATTATTTTAATTAAATAATTAATATATAAATTATCTATTATTTATTACAAATTTCAAATTTACCAACTAAATACACTCTAATAAACTTATGTTTAAAAAATTAGAATTCAAACAACAGACTTAACACAATTCAAACTTAAACGAGTGCTTTAAGTTGTGAATTATTGTGGGTAATTGCAAGATAATATTATTCAGGAATTTAAAGTTAGTGCCTTTCTTTTTTTGGAACAAATTTTAAATAATATCAGCCTTTATTTTTATTAGAAGTAGTAGGTTTTTAAAATAACATAATATCAATAATTTTTTTTTGGGACATGAACATTATATCAATAAGATTTAGGGTCCATTTAGATTACCTTTTAATTCAAGTCCTTTTCAAAAATGCATTTTTTAAAACATATTTTTATAAAAACCGTTTAAAATTAAAACACTCATATTTTTGGTTACATTTTCTCAAAAATATTTTTATACACAAGTTTGTTTAGTTTGCTCTACACTCATAATGCTTTTATTAATGTCAAATTACCATAAATGATGACTATTAAATGCTATGAATTAATAAGTTCAAATTTGTATTTAAAACACTATGACTGGCCTTTGACTATTGCCAACCGACCACTGCATGAGGGAGGCGGCAGTGGTAGCTGGCAGTGGTGTGGGGTATTTTGGTAATTTTTATATATCATAAAAATTTGGGAAGAATGCTAAGTTAAACACCTACAAAATCTTTTTCTAAAATTTGGTTTTAACTGTTTCACTCAAAATAACTTATTTCTCAAACTCATTTTTTAAAAAGTCATTTTGAGTGGTTGTCAAACATGGCAAATCTTATTAAAATGACTTTTTTTTTTTTTTAAATAAACACTTGAAAAGATAATTCAAATGAATCTTACTATTTTTTTTTAAGGTTAATCAACATGGTACATAGTTGATTGTCAAAAGGTGGAATATATAAAAATTTAAAATAATTATAAGTAATAAATCGTTATCTCATAAAATAAAAACTAGCGAGTCAATGATTTATAATTATAAAAATCAAAACTTGACTTTGATAAATCATGATTTCCTATTGTTTAACTTTCATCTCCTTAATTTGATTTTTTTTACGAGGATTATTTAATCTGAATATACAGTAGGGATGGCAAAAATACGTGTGAAATTTTTTCGATTTAACTGGGTATAGGGTCGAACCGGAATCCTTCTCAAGTCTCCGATCGTGGACGGAGAGGTTATCCCCGTCCCATCTCTGACTCCTAATCTGCTCTGAATAATTTTTTTTTGTTTTAAATCCTTAATCTAATAATGTATCGTGTATTGTAAATATGACAATAAATGCCCATTCCACATGCCCTTTTATACCCATGCCAAGTGGCTTTCTCTCCATAGCCAAAGTGTCCTCCATGTGTCCAACAAAGGCCATAGATTGGTGTCCAAATGGACCACATCATGCTCTCCAAATTGCCTATAAATAGTGGTTCATTTTGGATAAATTGGATATACATTTTGGTAAAGAAATAACAACAATTTTCTCTCCAATTTTCTCTATTTTCTTTTGGTTTTATTTTGTCATAATTCCATATTTTTCCACTTTCTTTGTTTATATTATATATATATATATACTCTCTTTTATATTACAAATCCTTTTAAATTCCAACATATTTATTATTATTATTATTATTATTATTATTATTATTATTATTATTATTATTATTATTATTATATATTATTATTATATGATTTGGTAAAGTTTTGGTGCCCGGTTTCGCCTCTCAATTTTACAACACGTTATCAGCACGAATCTCTGTCATTTTTCCCGCTAAAGGTAAGTCTTATAGGTAAGCCATTTTTACGCATTTGGTTTATGTTAAATTTCTAATATAAATATATATTATTATTTTGATAGTGTTATTATGGCAAACCTTACAAAGCTAGAATTTGCGGCCCTGGATATTAATGGAAACAACTACTTGTCATGGATCCTTGACGCTGAGGTCCATTTAGATTCTATGAATCTTGGAGAAACAATTAAAGAAGGAAATGATGCATCAAATCAAGAAAAAGCAAAAGCCCTGATCTTCCTTCGCCATCATCTTCACGAGGGATTGAAAATGGAGTATCTTACAATAAAAAATCCCTACGTTCTATGGCAAGGTTTGAAAGAAAGGTACGATCATCAAAAAACAGTTATTCTTCCAAAAGCTCGTTATGATTGGATGCACCTAAGGTTACAGGACTTTAAATCAGTAAGTGAGTATAATTCCGCACTCTTCAGAATTAGTTCAAAATTAAAATTATGCGGAGAAAAGATTACTGATGTTGATATGTTAGAGAAGACATTTTCCACTTTTCATGTCTCGAATATGCTCCTGCAGCAGCAATATCGAGAGAAGGGTTTTGCAAAATATTCTGAACTTATCTCATGTCTTCTCGTTGCTGAACAAAATAACGAGTTATTGATGAAAAATCACGAATCCCGACCAACTGGAGCAACACCATTCCCTGAAGTGAATGCTATGAATTTTAATAATCGTGGTCGTGGTCGAGGTCGTGGTCGTGGTCGAGGTCGGGACCGCGGTAGAGGAAGAAATACCTATTTTCGTGGTGGGCATTATAATTTTAAGAAACCCACACGAAGTGATGATCATAAAGGAAAGGCTCCACAAGATAGAAGTTCGAAAGGTGATGAACATAAATGTTTCCGGTGCGGAATGACTGGGCACTGGTCACGTACCTGTCGTACGTCAAAACACCTTGTTGATCTCTATCAAGCTTCTCTGAAAGAAAAAGGAAAAGGAAAGAATGTGGAGGTAAATCTTGCCATTCAAGAAGATGATGTGTTTGACCCATCCAACATGATGCATCTTGATGTAGCTGATTATTTTGAATCTCCTGGAGAGAGAATTGATGCAATCAAACAAGTAGAGGATGATTTGTATGACAATATATAATTAAATACTGTTTAGTATGTTTTTGTTGTTGTTTTGTTTGTATATATATTTAAGACTCTTTGTAATCGTTTTTCTTTTCTTTTCAATGAAGAAATATGAACAATTTCAATATGTTGAGTAACTCGAAAATGAGCAATGAGGATTTATGTCTGGCAGATTGCGCAACTACGCACACGATACTCATAAATAGAAAATATTTTACTAGATTGACAATGCTGGAAGCAAAAGTCAATACTATATCAGGTTCTGCAAATCTGATTGAAGGTTTTGGAAAAGCAAAATTTATTTTGCCTAGAGGAACTAGATTTACAATTAATAATGCTCTGTTCTCCAGCAAATCGAAAAGAAACTTATTAAGTTTTAAAGATATACGTGAAAATAATTATCATGTTGAAACTGATTGTAAAAATAATATAGAGTGTCTCTATATAACATCTATTGTTTCACATGAAAAACGTATATTAGAAACACTGCCTGCTTTTTCTTCTGGATTATACTATACTCATATACGAGTAATCGAAAGTTATGCAATAATGAACCCGAAGTTCATGAATCCAGAAATATTCAGTGTTTGGCATGATCGATTGGGTCATCCAGGGTCGATAATGATGAGGAAAATTATTGAGAATTCACATGGACATCCTTTAAAGAGCCAGAAGATTCTTCAATCCAATGAGTTGTCATGTGATGCTTGTTCTCAAGGAAAATTAATTATTAGACCATCACCAGCTAAAGTGGGGAGTGAATCACCTGCATTTTTAGAGCGAATTCAAGGTGATATTTGTGGACCTATTAACCCACCAAGTGGTCCATTTAGATATTTTATGGTATTAATTGACGCATCCAGCAGATGGTCACATGTATGCTTATTATCAAGTCGAAATCTTGCATTTGCAAGATTACTTGCTCAAATAATTAAGTTAAAAGCACAATTTCCTGATAATACAATTAAGACCATTCGACTTGATAATGCTGGTGAATTTACATCCCAAACTTTTAATAATTATTGTATGTCAATTGGGATAAGTGTTGAACATCCTGTAGCTCACGTTCATACACAAAATGGTCTAGCAGAATCATTTATAAAACGTCTGCAACTAATTGCAAGACCATTGCTTATGAGAGCTAAACTTCCTACATCAGTATGGGGTCATGCTATTTTGCATGCTGCATCACTAGCACGTATTAGGCCAGTAGCTTATAATAAATACTCCCCAATGCAATTAGCTTATGGCCAGCAGCCAAATATTTCCCATCTAAGAATTTTTGGATGTGCAGTATATGTACCAATTGCTCCACCACAACGTACTAAGATGGGTCCTCAAAGGAGGTTAGGAATATATGTTGGTTTTGATTCTCCATCAATTATTAAATATCTTGAACCCCTGACGGGTGATGTATTTACTGCACGATTTGCTGATTGTCATTTTAATGAGACAAATTTTCCAACATTAGGGGGAGGAATTAAGAAGTTGGAAAAAGAAATTACATGGAATGCATCGTTATTATCTCATTTAGATTCTCGTAGAGATCAATGTGAACTTGAAGTTCAAAAGATAATTCATTTGCAAAATATAGCAAATCAACTACCAGATGCATTCACAGATACTAAAAGTGTGACTAAATCATATATACCAGCTGCAAATGCTCCATCAAAAATTGATATCCCAAAGGAACAAGTTGTCAATAATGAGTCTGGAGCACGCCAGAAGCGTGGTAGACCAATAGGTTCTAAAGATAAAAATCCTCGGAAAAGAAAAGTAGTTGAGAATCAAAATGATTCAATAAAAGGTATGGATGTTCCAGAAGAAATCCAGAATACAACTACTCAAAAGAGTATTGGTGAAAATCAAACGCTTGAGGATAATAATGAAATTTCTATAAACTATGTTACAACAGGAAAGAGATGGAACCGAAATGATATCATTATTGACAACATTTTTTCTTATAATGTTGCTCACGATATTATTCATGAAAGTGATGATTTTGACCCAAAATCTATCAAAGAATGTCAACGTAGAAAGGATTGGCTGAAATGGAAAGAAGCAATCCAAGCAGAGTTGAACTCACTTTCAAAACGTGAGGTTTTTGGACCAGTAGTCCCAACACCGGAAAACGTCAAACCTGTAGGATATAAATGGGTATTTATAAGGAAAAGAAATGAAAAGAATGAAGTCACAAGATATAAAGCGAGACTTGTTGCACAAGGATTCTCGCAAAGGCCTGGTATTGATTATGAGGAGACATATTCTCCTGTGGTGGATGCAATAACGCTAAGATATTTGATTGGTCTGACTGTATATGAAAAGCTTGATATGCATCTAATGGATGTAGTCACGGCGTATTTATATGGATCTCTGGATAATGACATTTATATGAAAATCCCGGAAGGATTTAAAATACCAGAAACATATGAATCAAGTTCTCGGGAATTGTATTCAATAAAGTTACAGAGATCATTATATGGATTAAAACAATCAGGACGAATGTGGTATAATCGCCTGAGTGAATATCTGTTGAAAGAAGGATACCAAAATAATCCAATATGTCCGTGCGTTTTTATAAAGAAATCTCAGTCAGGATTTGCTATTATAACTGTATATGTTGATGACTTAAATATAATCGGAACTCCTGAAGAGTTATCCAAGACAATAGAATATCTTAAGAAAGAATTCGAGATGAAAGATCTTGGAAAAACAAAATTTTGCCTTGGTTTGCAAATTGAACATTTAGCAGATGGGATATTTGTTCATCAATCAACTTATACAGAGAAAATCTTAAAAAGATTCTATATGGATAAAGCACATCCATTGAACATTCCAATGGAAGTTCGTTCACTGGATGTAAAGAAATATATATTTCGACCTCGAGATGACAGTGAAGAACTACTTGGTCCTGAAGTACCATATCTTAGTGCAATTGGTGCACTTATGTATTTAGCTAATAACACAAGACCAGATATTGCATTCTCAGTAAATTTATTAGCTAGATATAGTTCATATCCTACAAAAAGACATTGGAACGGAGTTAAGCATGTACTCCGATATCTTCGAGGGACAATTGATATGGGTTTATTTTATTCTAACAAATCAAAATATGATCTAGTTGGTTATGCAGATTCTGGTTATCTATCTGATCCACACAAAGCTAGATCTCAGACAGGTTATCTATTCACATGTGGAGGAACTGCTATATCGTGGCGATCAGTGAAACAGACTATAACGGCCACTTCTTCAAATCATGCTGAAATCCTCGCTATTCATGAAGCAAGTCGAGAATGTGTATGGCTAAGATCGATGACACAACACATTCATGAGACATGTGGCTTATCTTCAAGTAAACCTCTTCCAACGATGTTATACAAAGATAACACAGCATGTATAGCTCAAATCAAGGGAGGATATATCAAAGGAGATAGAACAAAGCATATCTCACCAAAACTCTTCTATACTCATGATCTTGAAGAAAATGGCGATATCACTGTACAACAAATTTGTTCGAAAGATAACTTGGCTGACTTATTTACGAAGGCATTACCAACTGCAACCTTCGATAAATTAGTATATAGCATTGGAATGCGGCGATTCAAAGACTTTAAGTGATGTCTCCATGAGGGGGAGTGAATGTATTATAGTAAACTATATAAAATATGTACTCTTTTTCCTTCACTAGGGTTTTTCTTCCCATTGGGTTTTTCCCTAGTAAGGTTTTAACGAGGCATATTTTATATAAATGGGCATTTAAGGGGGAGTATTGTAAATATGACAATAAATGCCCATTCCACATGCCCTTTTATACCCATGCCAAGTGGCTTTCTCTCCATAGCCAAAGTGTCCTCCATGTGTCCAACAAAGGCCATAGATTGGTGTCCAAATGGACCACATCATGCTCTCCAAATTGCCTATAAATAGTGGTTCATTTTGGATAAATTGGATATACATTTTGGTAAAGAAATAACAACAATTTTCTCTCCAATTTTCTCTATTTTCTTTTGGTTTTATTTTGTCATAATTCCATATTTTTCCACTTTCTTTGTTTATATTATATATATATATATATACTCTCTTTTATATTACAAATCCTTTTAAATTCCAACATATTTATTATTATTATTATTATTATTATATATTATTATATGATTTGGTAAAGTTTTGGTGCCCGGTTTCGCCTCTCAATTTTACAACATCGTGTGTATTTTTTAGTTTATATTTTTCTTTTCTTTTTTTTTAATTTAATTTCATTAGTTTGTAGGTGTTTACTATATTTAATTTCGTAATATAATAATTTTTATATTAAATTTATAATAAAAATATTAAATATTTTTAAAAATTAATGATTTAAATAAATAAAACAGTAATAATACTTAACTTTAACATAAAAGTTTTTGAATCCTCTATTGAACTCAATAAATATATATATATATTTATCGATTTTTAATTAATTTCTAATAAAACATAATTAAAAATAAAGAATGAAAAACGAGAATTTTTCCTATGGAAACTCGATCCTCGACCTCAATTCCCCTAAACGAGGAATGTGGAGTACATCCCTGGCCCTATTGCCATCCCTAATATACAGTGGCATATTTTTTGTAATTAGCTTATATATATTATATAAATTCTACTTGGAAATGCCTTTGATCTTTATAATATGAAGTTTTTATAAATTCAACAATGTGAGGTGATAGATTCAAACATTTGATCTTTAGGACATATATGCATAATGCCTTGATCACTAAGGATTTAGGTTCAAAGTGACATGATATTAAAATGATTGATTGTGATAGTGTGACCTAATATACAGTGGCCTATTATTTGTAATTAGCATATATATATATATATATATATATATATATATATATATATATATATAATGAATAAAGTGAATTGAAAGAATTATGTTTGGTTATTTCATAATCTTTGATGGCAAGATTAGTGTTTTTTCTTTTCTAAAACAACAAATTAGATTGCTAGACTAAAATAAATCAAACAACTTAAATTAACTAAATTGAACCAAAAACAATTTTTTTGAAGTCGTTAAGTTAAATCGATTAAATCAATTTGATTCAACACATATAATTGCTTTTTTTTTTTTTCCTTCTTCTAGTTGCAACCTTCAAATTGATTAAATCAATTTGCCAAACATAGGCATAACTCAGCTGACATAAACATGTACTCTCAACAAAAGAGGTCGAATATTCAAATCTTCCATCCGCGACTTTAAAAAAAAAAAAAACCCTCATACTTAAATATAAATATGACAACAATTCATATTTTTTTTAATGGTATATATAAAATTGTAGCATTAGATGACTCGACTCTTGTGATCACAAAAGTCAAAACTGAATATGATGCAATGATGTTAAATTTTATTTTTAGGCTAAAAATTTAAATTCCCAAGAAGAGAAGAAATGGGAAAGAATAAAACTCATATATGAAGAAACTAAAAGAGAAAGAAATACAAAACAAAGAAGAAGAAAAAAAAAACTTTACACATGTTATAACTTACAAATTAATCCTCATAAGAACATGATCATGTTCCTCGAAACTCCATCAAAATCCTGAAAATTAGGCTCCGCCAATTGAATCCTCCCTTCAATGCACATTTCTCTATATATATAATCTCAAAACAGTCCCTTGATCTCATACAAAGTTTCAAAAAAACTCAAAACCCCATAAAAACAACCAAATCCCCACACAAATTCAATCAAATTGTCACTTTCTTGGGAAAAGGAGAGAAAATGGATGGAAATTTTCATTGGGATGTGAAGAACAAAGTGATATCAAGAACTTCTTCAGTTGGTTCTTCTTCTCGCAGCATTTATTATTGTGGAACAGCTGAAGGAGTTCCTTTCAAATGGGAAACACAACCAGGAACTCCCAAAGATCCACCCCCTCAAGAGATGCTTCCGCCCCTCAGCCCTCCTCCGGCGGTTCTCAGCCTCAGGTTACCGAAACCGTGCATTGAACAACCGAAAACCCTACCCCGACCCGGGATGAGGCTTAGGTTTTGGAGGAGAAGCAAGAAGAGTAGGGATAATGAGAGAGCTGCCCAAGCAACAACTATAGACCATAGCAATGAAGATCCTTTTGGTCACAATGATAAGTTGGAAACCTTTTCATTTTTTAGCTCTGATTGTGAGTTCATGGCATCTCCTCGAGATTCGATGTCGTCGTCCTCGTCTTCTTCTTCATCGCCATCACCTTTGCTTGAGTCATTAACCTTACGAAATATGGGGAGGGTGTCATTTGGAAGGCCTCTGAGTTGCAGTGCTTGGCAAATTAACCGAATTCTGTCTTGTTACCATTGCTAGGACATTTTTAGTATCTTTTATGTTTGATATATATGATATCAATTAATAAAAGTAAGAAGGGAGATAAGAAGACTCAAGTTATTTAAGCAATAAGCTCGATGTTAATGGTGTTACTGTTAGTGTTAATGTCCATGAACTCTCTATAGTTTTTGCCTTATGGCATGATGTTGTCACACAAGTCTATACTTTTGTTGGGTTTTTCCTAGTCTATTTTATTTATAAGTTTCCATTAAATTAACTAATTTAATGAATTAAAAACTAAGAAATTAAAATATTGATAGATCCAACTTGGATAGTATAATTATTTTTGTTTCTAAGAGACTCTTTAAAAACTCTTTGACACTAGCAATGAGCAACAATGGAAATTGTTGATTTAAGCATCCTATAGCCTCTCTCAAGAGTTGAATCATTTGAGCAGCTAAAATGGTCTCTCATAAAATAAGAAATCTGAGGAGAAGTCAAAATATGTCATATTGAACCAAATGAGATAGAATCAAAACAAGAAAGATTCTAATGAATATTTTCAGAATGGGAACAATAAGAAAGGTTCCAACAAATATTTTTTAGCAAAAAAAAATCAATTTATACCCCCTCCAACTTTAGGGGTGTATCATTTAAAATTCCAAACTAATAATTATATCAATTGAAACTTTAAACTTTCATAAGTGAATCAATTTAGATCTTATATTAGAATTCTATTTTAAAATAGTTTACATGTGTATAAGACTTCTTAACGTAATGATTAAAGAAAAATATTGTGATCAAATGGATAATAGCGGCTTTTCTTTAATATAAGGCCCCATTTGTTTCTCTATTTATTTAGTAAGAATTATGTGATAATTCTTTTTCTACTTTGGTAGGATTTCTGAAGAAGAATATAAAGTTTTGTTTAGGTGATTTGAAAGGTAATCAAGTGAAAATAATTATAAATCACTAATAAATGGTCCGAATTGATTCACTTATGTAAGTTTAGGGTTTAAATTGACACAACTATTAATTTGAAAGTTTTAATTGATACATCTCTCAAAATTTAAGATTATAAATTAATTTTTACCATGTTGAAGTTTAGAGGTATAAATTAATTTTTACCCTATTTTTTAACATTGTCGTGATTCACACCTGACAAATGAACTAATTGAGGTCGGGATTTGGCTTAATAGGATTTCTAGTCTCTGTCCTTGTCTCATTCCCTAATTTGGGGATTAGGGTTGGGTCTAGAGTTCAGGTAATTTCTTTGGAGGAAGATTTATCGTTTATATTTAATTTTAATTATTTGTAAAGTAAAATTTTAAAAATATCAATAAACTAATATTGTATATAGTAGATGAAAATTTTGATATTTGCATTGTCTATATGTATGTATGTATTTCTAGTAAAAAAAAGGGCGCTGTCAAATATAGCAAAAAAATTTAATGGTTAATTGAAAATATAACAACCATTTGCTGATTTACAAGTATAGAAGAAAAAAAATAGAGGCTCAATCTAAAGAAAATGTAAAAACGTCGGTTGTACCCCTAAATGAACAATTTTGCTATATCATTGATATATTTCACATTATATATATTAGTGATAGTTATATCAAGCATATACTTAAAATGAAGTATAGCACTCATATATTTGATATATCAATGTTAAGTACATTACTTACATACTTCTTATTAGATATATCAATGACATAATATATTAGTGACATACTTCATATTTGATATATCAGTTAAATCATAAATATATCTAATATGAAATATATCACTAATATATTATTGTGTTGGTATATGTAATATGAAGTATATCAATAATATATTTCGTATAAGTTACATTATTGATTAGTGTAAGATAATTGGTGATTTACTAAGACAACTTTTTTTTATTATTATTTATATAGTTTTCCGTCATCTCTCTTGTGTCTACAAGCTACTTTCAATTTTTTATTAAAAAACAATGGATTAAATGGAAGGCATGTTGAACAAAGAAAATGAGATGATAGAGGAAGAAGAAAACATTGTGCAAGACCAAAGATGAGTTTAGTTTGAAGGAGGAAATACAATAAGTGAAAAGAGTACTAAAGAAAATTTTGGGTTTGTTGACTTCGTTAATGGAAGTAATAAATGAAAGACTTCCAACAAAGTCTAAAATGAAAAAATAATTACCAGAATCTCTTCAAAAGAAGAACCCTCCAACAACGAGTCTTAAACTCCTTGATGTTGACATTAATATTAAGAAGGTGGTTAATTATGCAATCAACTATGTTAAGTTCTGAATGAAGGGAAGAGTGTGAGGCCGCTGAATAAATCCTTTATCTCCCTGATTCCAAAGCTCAAATACCCTGGTCAGATGGGTGACTACCGTCCCATAAGCCTATGCAATGTTATCTATAAGATCATTGCGAAGGTTTTGGCGAATAGACTGAAAAAAGTGCTTGATGCGATCATCACTCCAGCTCAATCCGCCTTTGTCCCAGGGAGGCTCATTTCTGACAATGTCATTGTGGGTTTTGAATGCATCCATACTCTTAACACAAGAAGGCAGGGAAAGGAAGGAGCTGTTGCTATGAAGATTGACATGAGCAAGGCGTATGACAGAGTTGAGCGGTCGTTCCTCCGGAAAATCATGTGCAAAATGGGTTTTGCAAGGGGCTGGATAGAGAAGATTATGAACTGTGTGGAAACTGTTGAGTTCTCGGTGCTGATCAATGGAGACCCTAAAGACGGGTTCTACCCTCAGAGGGGTTTGAGACAAGGCGATCCTCTCTCTCCCTATCTCTTCCTAATATGTGCAGAAGGCTTTTCGGCTATGCTGAACAGGGAGGAATCTGTTTCAAATTTTAAAGGTTTTCGTTTAAACAAGCATTGCCCTTATATCACACATCTCTTTTTTGCAGATGATAGTTTGTTGTTTTTCAGAGCTGAGGAAAGCGATTGCAGGAAGATTATAGAGATTCTGGAAACTTATGAAAAGGCGTCGGGTCAAACAGTTAACCTGAATAAGTCTTCTTTCATGACCAGTAAAAACGTGGGAAGTGCTAAAGTGAGGGAGATGGGAAGGATCTTGGGAGTCAAATCTGTAGAGTCACTGGGAGAGTATCTTGGGATGCCTTCTCAAGCTGGGAGGAACAAAAGGAAGCTCTTTTTCAAAGTCAGAGATAGGGTATGGAAGGTCCTCCAGATGTGGAAAGGAAAGCTTTTCTCTCAGGGGGGAAAGGAGGTTCTCATCAAAGCTATAGCTCAAGCAATCCCTTTATATACTATGAGCTGCTTCCGTCTTCCCCAGTCAATATGTGATGATATCAATCGGTGTTGTGCTAGGTTCTGGTGGGGCTCTTCGTTGGAAAAAAAAAAGGCTCACTGGGTGAGTTGGAAGAAGATGTGTAAGAGTAAAGAGGTTGGGGGCCTAGAGTGTAGAGATCTGTCTTTGTTTAACAAAGCCTTGCTTGCAAAAATTAGCTGGCGTATGTTAAAGAACCCGGGGAGTCTCGTTGCCTCTGTGTTGAGAGGGAAATATTTTAAGAACGGAGATTATCTGGGAGCAAAGCTGGGGCCTAACCCGTCTTTAACATGGAGGAGTATATTGTGGGGTAGAGAGCTCTTTGCCCAAGGCTACCGGTGGAAAGTGGGCAATGGTAGTCACATTAAAATTAAAGAGGATCCTTGGATGAATAGAAAGGGCAACAGAACCCCTGTGTGGGTCAGGGAGGAGGTTCAGAACAAGAGGGTGAAGTACCTCCTTGATGATCAGAACCGGTGGAAAGAGCTTGTTATTAGAGAAAATTTCACAACTCTCGATGTTGAGGACATTATGAACATTCCTGTGGGGAATATAAACGCTAGAGATGACATTATCTGGAGCCTCAATCCTTCAGGGTTTTTCACAGTCAAAAGCGCTTATCATCTGGCCTCAAACCTCCTTACAAACAACGAGGCTTCCCCCTCGGACTGTAGTGAAAGCCAAGATTGCTGGAAAAAAGTGTGGAAGGCAAAAGTGATCCCTAGAGCGAAGATTTGTGCTTGGAAAATCATTAATGATGCTATACCAACTTCTCAAAACATCCTCAAAAGAGGCATTAATGCTAACTTGATTTGTTTGTTGTGCAGGAAAAAAGTGGAGTCGACATCCCATATAATTTGGTTGTGCAAAGGCGTCTCCGACGTTTGGCTTCGTTTTTTACCTTGTTTGAAAGTTGTATCTTCTGAATGCAGGGTCTCTTGGCATCCTCAGGACTTTTGGAACTGGATGACAAAGTTGCTGGATGATGAGAAAATAGACTGGGCCATTCTTATCATGTGGAATATCTGGAATTTTAGGAATGCCTGCCTTCAGTCATCTAAAACAAACTCTGCTTTGTTGTTGCCAGATTTTCGACGACTCGTTGCCGCGATCCATAAAAGCTTATCTGAGTATGCAGGCTCGCTCAAGCCCTCCCACCATCCTGCTGGAATCAAGAGCTGCGCGAGTCAGACTGCTTGGACCCCTCCCCCGCATGGCTCTTTAAAGTTGAATGTAGATGCCTCGTGGTGCGAAGCAACAGGTCGTGGAGGCCTTGGTTGGATAGTTCGTGACTCTAGAGGCTCTCCTATCTGTGTTGGCTACCAACATTGGAAGAGGAAGTGGTCTATCAAAGCGCTGGAAGCAGCAGCCATCCTTGCGGGATTGCTCTCAATTAGAACGCTGGCTAGCAACCCGATTCAGTCTATTATAGTTGAGACGGATTCCATGGAGATTTCTTCAGAGGTGCGTTGCCCAGGCTCAGACATTTCAGAGACTAAATCTATTTTAGATGAGATTGTTTGTGTTGCCAGGCAGTGGCCTGAGTTTTGTTGTTTTTACTGTCCTAGGTCCTGTAATGTTGTTGCCCACTCTCTTGCGAGGGCGGCGCTTTTGGAACAGGTGGATGGACCGGTCTCCTCCAATTCGGAGGACTAACCGGTGTTGTGGTTCTCGGACTTTCCCGATTGGGTGAGGTGTTTTTTTTGTGAGGACAGTGGCTCCTCGTTGATCTAATGAATTCTTCTTTCAAAAAAAAAAAAAAACTATGTTAATGAAAGAGAAAAAGACAAAACTATTTTTTTTACTTATTAGGTATATCAGTTTTATCGATGATATATTTCATTTTAGGTATATCTATAATATTGAATGATACACTTTGTATGAGATAACTAATATACTTTATATTAAGTATCACTGAAATCTATAAAATTTTGAGAAAAAACAGAATAAACAAAAAAATGGAGATCTAATTTCAAATATTTTGCCAGTTGTCGAAGAAGAGGGTCGCTCGAGGTCGTGTTGCTGCCAAAGACAAGGGAATGTCGTGTGTCTCTACTCATGTTCAAATGTCGTTGAGGAAGGAGAGGAGTGTCAGGGTTACATAGCAAGACCTTTGAATGGTGTATGGCCACTTGCGAGCAATTTCAGTGGCATCGATAGGATTTTTTGAGAATAGTATGTTGCAGCGACATCAGTAGGGTTCTTTATGGTTGTATAATTGTTTCATACCATATATGTATTTTCTAAATGTAGGGGTATATTATAAATAGGTTAAAATACTATTTTGGTTCATGTACTTTGGGTTTCATTCTATTTTGGTTCATGTACTTTCAAATGTCCAATTTTAGTCCCTATACTTTCAATAAATCTTAAAATTAGTCATTCAAAATTAATTTTTAAGAAAATTGGTTAAATAATAATAATAATTTTCATGAAATAAAAGACACAATGTGAATATATTTTCAAAATTTATAAAGGAAAAACTAATAGAGACTAAATATTTTTTAGAAAATTTAATAATAAACTTATTGTAGGGACACACACACCGAGTATATATATAAATATAGTATATATATTAGATTATATTAATTTAATAATATCGCTTATATCATTGCGTTTGCGACTATATGTATGACAAACAAAAATATAGTATATGTGGCTACAATGAGCAAAACAAAAAATTGTATACATAATATATATATATATATATATATACACACATGAATGTAATAAAAGGATTAAAATTCTTTGCAATAAAATATTAAAATATCTTGCAAACAAAATTAATTAAAATCATGATATGTAATTAATACAAAAATCAATTACTAATACACAAATAATCTTCCTTAGGGAAAAAATAAACTATAACAACACCATGAATATAGAGTGAGAAAGTTCAACCAAGAGTAAAATTCAAGAGTAAAATTTAAGAAAAATAATGCAGGAAGTTCAGCCAACTTTAAGTTGAAAATTTTCATCAAAATTGACCTTTGTAAAATATGGTTTGAAACAGAGCCTGTCTAGCACAATTTCTACTCAATTAATGGCAGTCCACTGTTGGCCCTCAACTTGAAATTTTTACTGAGTGAGTATAAAAATTTACATTTTACCCTAAACTTTCACTTTTATAAAATTAAACTTTGATAAGCATTACAATTTTTATCTTAAATTTGGCCAAGTGTTGTAGGTTTTATCCTCTGATTTTTTTTAATTAAAGAAATGTAGGAAAAAAAAACAAATTTTATCCTATTTTTAATACAAGAAATGTAGGGTATTGGAAAAAAAAAAAAAAACCTCTAAATTTAGCAAGTGGTATCAATTTTTATCATAAACTTTCAATTTTATCAAATTGAACTCTAAACTTAAATAAATGTGGCAATTTTTATCCTCTATTCAATTTTCGTTATTTTACCCCCTAATTTTTACCCAAAAAATAATGTTAAAAGACTAATAAAAAAAGATTTTACTAATTTAATGCAAATCAAGCTTTGCATAAAATTAAATTTGATTAATGCACAACATCAACCATTAAATAACCAAAATTTACCAATTTCAACAAAGAAAAAAACCATATCTAATTTTGTTTTTTGTTTGAATCCTATCAATTTCATACCAAATATATGTTTTATAATCAATTGGATGCATATGAGACCATTTTTTTCAACGATTCTTGAAATGAAAACATACCATAAGGTAAAAGTCTCAATATTTATCCAAGTTTAAGGTACAATTGGATGAAATTGAAAGTTTATGATAAAAATTGATAAAAATTGCCAAATTCGGAGTTAATATTGATCTTGTCAAAAAAAATTATCCTTTGATATATTTCCATTTGAAAAATCGTTAATGAGAATATTCTCATGTGCATTTAATGAGAGTATAAAACATATGTTTAGTATGGAATTAATGAAACTTCAAATAAAATTGACAATAGAGTTTGATTTTTGCTAAAATTTGTGAGTTCTAAAGGATTTATTTCATCATCGATCTGTCTCCATTGAATTTAATTTTGTATAAATCTTGATTTTTGTTGAAATTAGAAAATTTTGATAATTTTTTACTTTACTTTTTGTTAGAATTAGTAGGTAAATTTAACGAAAAATTAAATGAAAGGTAAAAATTACAACACATGTTTAGAGTTTTTTTTTTTTCAACAATATGTGGTGGTAGGAGGCATGTTTAGAGTTTAAAGCATGAAATTAAAAGTGTAAGGTAGAGATTAATACAACAAATTTATAAGTAAAAATTTATAGAGAAAAATCAAAGTGAGGATAGTTCAAACTAATATGTAAATTTAAATATATTGTGTTTTTTCCCCTTTTAGGGGCCGTTTGGCCCATGGGTTTGGGTTGGGATGGGTTTGGGTTCCAAACCCAAAACCATGTTTGGCACAAGGTGTTTCAAAACCCTTGGTTTTGAAACACAACCTCATGGGTTACAACAGTGCAACCCCATGGGGTTTGTGCCATGTTTTCCTCTTCCATTTGCCGTTTTCCATTTCCGGCGACCACTCCGACAACAACTCAGGCGACCACTCCGATGACAACTCCGGCGACCACTCCGATGACAACTCCGGCGACCACTCCGATGACAACTCCGGCGACCACTCCGACAACAACTCCGGCGACCACTCCGATCACACCTCCGCGCGACCACTTCGATGACAACTCCGGCGACCACTTCGACAACAACTCCGGCGACCACATCGGTGACCCCGACTACCGCTAACGATTACCTCCGACGACCACTACGATGAGAACTCTAGAGACCAGTTCCATTTACCATTCTCTATTTCTAGCGACTACTTCGACAACAACTCTGATGACAACTCCGGCGACCACCCAACAACCACCCATAACAACAACTCTGACGACTACAACGGTGACCTGACCACCGCTGACGATTACCTCAGACAACCACTGCGATGAGAACTCGAGAGACCAGTCTGACGATTACCCCTGTGACTCGACCACCCCAACAACTAGACACCCCGATAACCCAACCACTCAAACAACCCGCTTGCCTGAACCATCGACAACAACCACTTCAATAACCCGATCACCTGACAACCATAGTTGAAAATCACCTCGAAAACCTGACCACCTAGCAACCACCGTAGACAACCACCTAGTGACCACTCCGATGACCTGACCACCCTGATGACTACTTCGGCGATTACCCTGACAACCTGGTAACCCAACCACCCAAAACCACTGTTGACGACCACCTGGTGACCACCATGGCTACTCCAACAACCCAACCACTGCCACAACCACCCAGCGACCACTCTGGCGACATGACCACCCTGATGACCACTCCAGCGACCCGACAACTACTGCTGAAAACCACCCAACGACCATTTCGGCGACCTGACCACCATGCAATCACCACCGGCGATCACCTCGGCATACCCAAACACCCCATCAATCCAACCACCCCAACGACCACTCCAACAATCACCCTAGCGACCCAACCACTTAGTCAATATTTTAAAAGGGCCAGCGTGGACGAGCTATATGCAAAACTAAAGGCGATCCCAGGGATGACAATGCAAGATTGAATGGGTGTTGCAAAGACTATTCTCTCGGATAGTATGATGTTGAATTCCTTCTTTACATTCACCCCATATTGGAAGTATGATTACTACGTAAAAATTTTGGGGAAAGCACCTAGAACCTGACTCTCTTTTCATCACTTTCATCTACCACTCTTATGACTTACATTTGTGTTTGGACAACTACTTCTACTTTCTTGTCATTTCATCTGGAATGTGTGTTATGATATTTTTAGAACTAGATCTTAGTTCTAATTTTTGGTTTTACTTTACCATTGGCAACACCATTCTTACATTGCACCTATTAATTATCTGTTGCTACGCATAATCTTCAATTTTATGTCATCATGAGTGGAGTGAATGAGATAGCATATAGTTATACAAACTACACATAGTATAATTCAAATTGAATTATAGTTGTAACAATTGCTCTACATAATTGGTTAAATAGTTGGTATGTAACACACCAAAAAATTTATGAAGTTAAAAAATGGAGTAGGAAAAAAAACAGTGTAAGATTTTTAAAAAAAATAATAAACAGTTTGAAAAATTATAAAAAAAAAAAAACTAACTAAACAAACCCAGCCCAACCCAACCCTGCACCCCAAACACAGGTTTCAGCAAACCAGCCCAACACAACCCTGCACCCCAAACACAGGAATCAGAAACCCCAGGGTTTCTGATTCCAGCCAAGAAACCCCAGGGTTCCAGAATCCCAGGGTTTCTGATTCCAAACCAGCGCGCCAAACAACCCCTTATTAGCTTACATGACGCCATTGATGCTGCTCTTCTTCTTCTTCTTCTTCTGCAAACCGCACAGATCGTTCGGTTTCTGCAAACACAGGGGAAGCGTCTCGAGCCTATCTCCGCCTGCGCCGTTGGTATCTCCATTTTCTTCTTAGGGTTCAACTTTTTTTCTTGCTATTCCCCAATTTTCAGGCCGTTCGATTTTGGTCCTTAATGTTCATGTCAGTCATGTGCTCCTATTGCTTTTTTTTCTTTCTCTGGACTCGCTCTAGATTATGGTTGGTTTTGAATTTTTCCCATGCGGAATTGTGATTCATTTTTTGCGTTTAATTGTACTTTTTCCCAACCTTGGGTTTGCTCATCGGTTGTTTCCCTTTCAATTTTGCTGTCGTTCGTCTCTCTTCAGTGCGTTTCTTCTTTTTATGATTGTGAATCACTTCTTTCTTTTTCCCTTTCTTCCTTCTATCTCATCTGTGTTTCACTTCGCTGATTGGGTTGTCTTCTTGAAGAGCAGTGATTACTTCACTTCTCACATTGGATTTTCATTTCTTGAAGAGCACTGATTGCTTCCAGCTGCTTTTCATCTTCTCTGAAAGCCTTAAGCTCTGAATTCATTGTCTCTGTTTTATTCAATTTGATTGATGTTAAATCTCTGAACAATTTCTTCGTATATTGCACAATTCCAGCAATATTTTTTAGATTCTGAATCCATTCTCAAGGACTGGCATGCTCTATTACCAATTTGATAGTAATAACCGACCAAATTGGAAATGATAACTTGAAAAAATTGGAACGGAATCAGAAATATATTGCTGTATCAAAGAAAAATTTTAAGCATACCACGCATTCGAAGAATAATTTAAGGGACAAGCATTCAAGAGGTTTAGTTCTCTCCGATCAAATTTGCCTGCCTAAAACCTCCAACATACTCTATTTATCATTCCATTAACAGACTCCTTAACTAATGACTTGCCTTTTTAATGTTCCTAATATGAATAGAATACTAAGATTCTTAGCAATTTTCTTCTTTTGGCATCACAGAATTGAATTGAGCACTCTTCTTGTGATGGTATAAACTCGGTGTATCTAAACTTGTATTATGTTAAACTGCGAATGTTGCAAATCAACTTGAATTTCAATTGTAATTGTATAGACCAGATCGAGCTAGCTAACTTGGTTTTCTGTCTATTGGAAATGGGATGTATAGAAATAACTAGGTTTCAATTTTAGTATCATCCTAATTTGTTTAATTTTGTCTTTCTTCCTCAGAGAAAGTAGATTTGTTGTTGTGTTAGGCACTTTTCAACTCGTTGTCTTCTAAGCAATTTTTAGAAGTTATATCGTTGGATTGCCTGTTAGCGTGGTAAAGTGGCCCAGGTTGATTGCACATATAGCTTGTTATGGACCCCTCTATTATGAAGCTTCTGGAGGATGACGAGGTTTTGTCTCTTTAGTGCTTGTGTGTAAACGTTTATCCTAGGATTGAGGGGATATCATTTTTAAATCTTTATCGTATTGGACATTTGGCTGTGAACAGGATGAAACAATGCATTCAGGTGCAGCTGTGGAGGCTTTTCAGGCTGCTTTGAATAGAGACATAGAAGGTGATGTTCCGGCTGTTTCCCAGACTTCTGAATCAGATGCAGGTATACTTCAGCCTAAACTTAGAAGTTGAACTTTTATAAATAGATCTCAGTCAGAATAAATAATAAGAGAGGCTAAAACTCGTAGAGATCATATCAAAATGTGCATCTGTGGAAATTTGTTGACCATGAAAGCAATTTTCTGTGATTTTAATGGTTTGGAGGTTCAAAATCTTGTTTACCTGGATATCCAATTGTTTCTTGTTACATACACGTATGATGCCTTTCCTATAGTACATAAATTTAAGTGAATAAATTGTTATTTCACAAGTTAAATAAAATGATTCCTGTCTTGGTTCCAATGAGTTGGATGTTGAATCAACGTGAAAACACCCACTTTAGTACAGTTTTGGTGGCAACTAAATATATTTACAGTTTTTCCGTGAAGACATTTTTACCTTTTTGTATTCTTAGTTATTGCTTCATTGTCATAGCGTCACCTCCATCTCTATCTTGAATCTTTTGGGAAGATTCAACACTTTAACATCGATTTTGAAAGTTGCAATTTTCGGTTCCCATAATTGATTTTCATGCATTTTCTTATCATGAGCTTTCTTCTGGCTTTTCAAATCCTCTGATCTTAAAACTGGCTGTCATATCTTTGTTCAAACTGCACTTTTTTTTCCAGTAAATGATGAAAATTTGCTGTAACTGTGTAGAAAAATACGAGTTTGAATTCAAGCATAAAACTTTCCGTTGAGTGGCTCATGGATGTTCAGATAGAAATTTGGAGTTGTTGATTTGATATTTGTGACTAAAAATGTAGCCTTCCCTCGAGGGAGCAATGGTTCTTCTGGCCTTTCGCTACAAGCGTCTAGTCAAAATGAAAATACTGAATCTCATGTCCAACAAGATCAAAATTTTTGTCCGAAGCAAGAACAACATTCATCTCTGATGGAACTAGAGCGGTGTACATCAGTACCTGAAAATCAGCAGCAACACAATGCTGCCCCCTTCCAAGCTTCAAAGAACCAGCCCCAAGCAGGTCGTGAACAAGGGGAGGCAGAACAAGTTTCTGCTCAGTTTTCTCAAACAGGAGGGCTGCAAGTTTCTGAAAAAGCTCCAATCCTCGTGAATGACTCAAACAGAATGCAGAACCGGGACAATGAATCTCAATACATGAAATTACAAAAGATGAGTAATCAGCAGGCAATGGTCTCGGAACAGGCAAATAACTCATTAAATCGTAGCAAACAGGTACCTTTTGCCTCGTTGATGCCTGTATTGATGCCTCAGCTTGATAAAGACAGAGCCATGCAACTTCAGACTTTATTTAACAAATTGAAGGTAAGTACACGAGCAGAAGTACATTCTGATATTGCTTATAACTGCCCCAACATATGTAAAATTGAAGTTAGATGTTATGAATCTGCCCTAAGCGAAGGACTAACTAGAGAAGTAGTAGGGTTGTTATTTACCACATTGATCTATGTCATTTCATATTCCTTCGTAATATGCTTGGTTTAAATCAATTCTTTATTATAAAAAATGCATTGATCAATCCTATCAAAAAAAAAAAATATATATGCATTGATCAATATGTGAATCTATTGGTAAGTACCCTCAGATTCTACTCTCTACTTGGGGTCTTGTTCGTGTGATAGTTCCTTTCTCTTTTCAATCTTATTAAATTCTGACATGGGTTAAAAAATTGGTTGGATGATTCTTCATTGTATAGGTTGTCTCATATAATTGTCACTTGTATTTTAGAGGAATGAAATGAACAAAGACGATTTTATCCGGCTCATGAGGGGTGTTGTGGGCGATCAGATGCTTAGATTAGCAGTTTGTCAAGTACAATCTCAGGTCAGCACTAAGTTGATTTCTTGTCATGAAGATTTTATTATGTATATATTGATTACTTTAAATCAGAGTCTGTCCGTGAGTTATGGTTACTTTCCTCAGGTTCCAGTCTTAACCTTTTTCATTTACAGCCTCCACCTTCAGTAAGGCAACTTTCTCCTAGAATGCCATCTATGGGTCCTGGTGCACCAAATTTCTCTGATCCACGACCATTTGCACAACTTCATCAGAAAGGCATGAATTCTCCTGCAGTTCAATCGTACATCTCCTCTTCAGCATCCCAAGGGCGAAGTAGTTCAGGCTATCCTGCCATAGACAAGAATATGCAATCTTTACGAGAAGTCGAACAGCGAACTGATGGTAATGGAAATCAATTGACTTCATCCAGTACAGGCACAATTCAGGAAAGGGAACGCCCCTCAGTTCCTGTTTCAGGACTCGAGAAGCAGCAGCTACACTTTCAACAGAAATCTTTTGCCATGTATGGAAACAGTGGTAATTATCACCCGTATACTGGGTCAAACATAAATGCCTCTTCATTGTCTCTTAAACCTCAACCTCATGAGGGTCAAGTGAAGCAAATTCCCCAGCAGGCTCCCAATTTTGACAGGCAAGTTACTATAAATGATTCCAAGCGAGTGCAGGGTGGAAATGTTCCACACTTGCATAACAACTTAGCTTCACAGCAAAATCCAGTTTCCTGGAAATCCTCAACAAGTAAAGAGCAGAACACAGGCCCTTTGTCATCGATGAGTTACATTAAACAAGAAACTTCTGATCATGTTTCTGAGCAGAACAAAACCCAACTTTCAAATTTGCAGGGATTGTCTTCTGTTTCTAGCATGCAGGCCGAACAAGTTAACACAGCTCCTGGAATTGCGAAGGATGCTCTTGAAAAACAAACTTCTAAAATGGGTTTTTCTGCATCAAACAATGTTATGCCTCCAACATCTACCAACGCAGCAAATCCAATTTCTTCTGATGCAAGTTCTCTACATGACTCTAGTGCTGTGGTAAGTATTGCTAGATTGTACGTTGGTGGTCCTACATTTAATTTTGTAAAAGTCAAAATTGCATGCTTATGTTCCACTGTACATTTTTATGTCAGGCAGTAATCTTATCCCTTTCTGACTCTCTGTCCTTATATTTCATTCTCCTTGTTACAACTTTATAGCTATTGATTTTGTTTCTTATTTATAGAATAAAAAATAATTGATAGATAGTTTATTTTACACCTGGTTCATGAATTTCCTTGCATAATCTTCTGAAGTCTGTGGCAATAAATTGTGTGAGTTAATATATATGTATTAAATGATTGAATCTGTACCTGCCCCTGCTATGTCTTTATATATCTTCGTGAAGAATGTACATTGCTCAATCTTATGCTCTTGGCTTGCTTTTATGATTTATCAGCTGTTTGCAGACTGATATCCTTTTTTTTTTTTTTTTTTTTTTGTGAATTTGCAGTTAAGCTCTCAGATACCTTCTGCAACTACTCCTGGAATGCAAAATAGGGCACCTCAAAAAAAAGCAGCCGTTGGCCAGAAGAAGCCTCTTGAAGCACTTGGCTCTTCACCACCCCTATCAAGGTGAACCTACTTTCACTCTTGTTTTACATCCTGGAAGTAAAGTATTATGGAATTTTTTTAAAAAATGGGTCATTTTTCACAATTAACCTCCTTGATCTTTTCAAATATAATTGACGTGTACCCAACAGTAAGAAGCAAAAAGTATCTGGGGCATTTTCGGATCAAAGCATTGAACAACTTAACGATGTCACTGCAGTCAGTGGAGTTAATATTCGGGTACAATTCTCATATTTCATGAATGCTAATTCTAGTTGGTACTAAAAAAACCTGAATCCTCAAAAAGATCTGGTTTTGAATAGGAAGAAGAAGAACAACTATTTTCTAGTGCAAAGGAGGATAGTCGAGCTTCTGAAGCATCACGGAAGGTTGTACAAGAAGAAGAAGAGAGGCTTCTATTGCAGAAAGCCCCTTTGCAGAAAAAGCTGGTGGAAATCAGTGAGTGTCTAATCCTTTAGTTACTATTTCGTTTGTTGTTCTGTTTATGTGAATGATATTATTTGCGTTAACTGAGCAGAAGTAACATCATTCTTATAGTGATTGATTAAATGCTAATTGGCATGTTTGTATGTGGCAGTGGCTAAATGTGGTTTGAAGGGCATGAGCAATGACGTTGAGAGATGTCTCTCATTGGTAAGATGCTAGTCACTCTGATCATTTTTTTAGGTGAAGTATTAACAGCCTTATAGACAGTAACTGTATCTTCAGTGTGTGGAGGAAAGATTACGTGGGATTATTAGTAATCTAATCAGGCTGTCAAAGCAGGTCAGTGTATTTTCTTTCATTTCTAACTCTAGTTTTCTTCTACTTCCCTCGTTTTTGTACTATATTACCGGAAGTTGTATGTTATTGTATGTTCATACTTTTGATTGATCTCTCTAGCGAGTGGACACCGAGAAACCAAGGCACCGAACACTTATTACTTCAGATGTTAGACAACAAATCACGTTAATTAACCAAAAGGCCAGAGAAGAATGGGAGAAGAAACAGGCTGAAGAAGAAAAACTCCGAAAGCTTAATGATGTGAGCTTTTCTTTTTTCTTTTCCTGCTTACGGTCTAAACAGGACTGTATAATAGCATCCTTTATGTGAAGAACGTGGTATAACTATCATACGTAGGATTTAGGAAAAAGTGCAGTACATTTGATGAGCTTGTCTTTATTTGTCTGATGTAGGTTTTTAATTCTCTATCTTCATTTTTTCAAAAAAGATTTCTCTATCTTATTGATGTCTTTCTTCTATAAAAAAAACATTGACTATATTTTTAGAGAACGAAGCTCGTTTGTCAAATATTTATGGGATGTGGTATGTCAAAACGTAATATAATAATTGTACCAAGCATAATTTCCATTAAATGTGGTTGAGAAAAGTTTTCTTTCATTAAATGTGGTTGAGAAAAGTTTTCTTTCCCTTCCTCCCCCCGGGGTGTTTTCTTTTCTTCTTTTTTTGGCAGTTGCAAGATTGTAAATTGTTTTTCAATGCAGCCTGAGGATGGTCCGGGGGTTGGTGGCGACAAGGAGAAAGATGAAGGTCGATTGAAATCAGTTAAGGTATTGAGAGTGCCACTTGTGACTAAACTTTAACATCTTGATTGATTAGGAATTCTCTGTTGATTTTTTTTTGTTTTTTTTTTGTGTGTGGTTTAGGTAAACAAAGAGGAGGATGATAAAATGCGGACAACAGCAGCAAATGTTGCTGCCCGTGCTGCTGTGGGAGGAGATGACATGCTATCAAAATGGCAACTTATGGCTGAGCAGGCGCGACAGAAACGTGAAGGTGGAATGGATTCAGCTTCTGGTTCTCAGTCAGGGAAAGATGCTGTCCGTAAGTCTTCATCGGCAGCAGGAAGACATGGGAAGGACAACCAAGAAGGTGATAGAAAAGGTAACACCACTCCACCTGGCAAATTTAATACAGCATCGGATGTTTGTCAAAACTAAATTAGACAATATTATCATTTTGGGTTCTCAAAATCACATGCTTATATAGTCCACTTTTGCCACGCATCTAATCCAAAAAAAAATAAAAACCACAGTTATCCCGTGGACATGATAAAATGATGTGGAAGTTATAACAAGTTTGTTTCGAGAGAAATGACAATCATGAACTTTCATCAGCATACCCCGTTTGGTAACAGTTTCATTTTTAACTTCTCCTTGGAAGGATGGACCGTGAGGATGAGGGCTAATAAGTAGTATTTACAAGCTTAATTTTTAAAAACCAAATGGTTATCAAACATAGCCTTAGTTTTAACTTGTTTAAGATTATCATCCACTTATCTTTTCTGTTTGATCGCATTCTTTAAATTAGAGAGGTGAAAGAAAAGGAAAAAGAAAATAAGCAATATTTGAACCCCATCCATCTTGATTTTGCACAGGAAATTCCAGGAAATTTGGTAGGAACCAAATCAATGCAACTCAAACTAGGGTGGCTCGTAGTATTTCTGTCAAAGATGTCATTGCTGTGCTGCAAAGAGAACCCCAGATGTCCAGATCCACCACAATATATCGTTTGTGCAACAGAGTTCGTTCCGAAGCAACCAGCGAATAGAATTGACAACAATGAGGAAACTAACATCCTTGCAGATGCGGGTTTGTCTTTCTATCTGAATTGAGGTATTCATATACGATAAACTGCGTAGTTTTGGAAATATATAACTGCCTAAGTTGGTAGCTGCTGCTATAACCATCAGAAAAGGACTTTCTCAAGGCCTTGTGCAGATTAAAGAGACTCTTGTCCAGAATTTGTGCATATCTTCTTTCAAAGCAAAGAAAAAAAAAAATCCTTTGGAACAACTTTATCAAGAACAAGAGTCTCTAGCGAGTGGACACCGAGTAACCACTCTTATAGTGATTGTCTAATCCTTTGGTTACAACTTTATCAAGGCTCTTCTGGGAAAGAGTGATTAGTTTAGCTTCAAAATGAAGTTTTCTTTGTATACCTTTTAGTAATTATAACTCTTTTGGATATTAGCGCCTACTGGAGTGCTATTATGTAAGCTCCTAGTCGTTTTTCTCATTGATTATAAATTATTTTATTTTATTTTTTCCACATTGATGTTAGTCTAATGTAGGACCAAAACGTCAACATGAGCGTAACTCTGCAGCAATTGACATGTACTCTTTCTCTTGAGGTCTCATTACTCCATTTTTTGAATTTGTTGCTTGCAAGAACCATTAAAATCAAAGCTATCTGCTCAAAAAAAAATTCTTTTTTTCCTCTCTATCTCGTGTTTTGTTTTTTTTAAAAAAAATATGAATTTGGAGCTCGTAACTTTGCTAGTCTAGTTGTATGCAAGTTGACTCAGACACTTATAGATATCAAAGAAAAAAAATATTTAAATATTGTTTTGGTCCTTGTGCTTTCAATTTCGTTCAATTTGGTCTATGTACTTTTAAAATGTCCATTTTAAATTTTATTCTTTCAGTTCTTGTTCATTTTAGTTCATGTACTGTTAGGCCTCCAATTACCCATGTTTATCATCGTAGGGGTAATAAAGGAAAACTGCCAGGTGAAGTTAGTTAGAATGGAGGTTGTGGGAATATCTTGTGGGGCCCGGTAGGTTATGGGAGTGAGGGCTTTATATTTCGTATTATGTTTCTTTTTGTTTTCATGCTTTTAGAGAGAATTCTGGCTTAGTATACCAGAGGGAGGGAGAGAACACCAGCTCTCTAGAACACAGCTGGTAATTTTGTATGTTTTTGTACTCTTCTTCTCTGGTTAATACAATATTGTAAGGGGTTACCTTACAAATTGGTATCAGAGCGTTCAACCTGGGGAAAACTAGGGGAATGGCACAGCGGGCGATGGAAGAAAGGGTGGAATCGGTAGAGAAAGAAACTAGAGCGGTGAGAGCAGAGGTGGAAGGGATTCAAGAGAAGCTGTTGAAGTTACCGGAGATGCAAGAAGGAATAACATCCTTGAATAAGACGGTTGCCATGATATGGGCTGCTATGCAGTCGCAATCTTCAGTCACGGAGGTCAGTACTAGCTCGGCCAAGAAGCAGAGCGATGCCGGAGAAACGAGAACCACGCCGGAGGAACTCAAATTGGCAACGAATAGAAGTGAGGATACCGAGGGGGACCGTAGCAAATTTAAGAAAGTAGAGATGCCTGTTTTTAGAGGGGAGGACCCGGATTCATGGCTATTTAGAGCCGACCGATATTTTCAGATCCACAAACTCACCGATAGTGAGAAGGTCACAGTGGCCGTCATTAGTTTTGAGGGTGTAGCCTTAAATTGGTACAGAGGAAAGGAAGAGAGGGAACCGTTCACCGGTTGGGAGGACCTGAAACTCCGATTACTAGCCCGATTCCGAAAGGCGAAAAAAGGGAGCGTGTTGGGGAGATTTCTGGCTATCAAGCAAGAGGGAACGGTGACGGATTACTGCAACGAATTTGAATTGTTGATGGCACCTCTACCTCAGTTATCGAAAGAGGTGATCGAAAATACGTTCATGAACGGACTAAAATCGGTGGTCAAAGCCGAAGTGCAGTGTTGGCGACCGGAAGGGCTTGAGGCGATGATGGAAACGGCCCAATTAGTAGAAGATCGCGATGAAGCTCGGCTGGAGGAATTTAAAGGCTCGCGAACCGGCCCAACAGGCCCAAGAGGGGGTAGCCCAGGCTTCAAGGTAAATATGAACAGTAGCCAAAACACGCGTCCATTAGAAACAATGGCCACTAGGACGATCACTCTGACCGGAAATACAAACACGGGGCCACGGCGGGAGGGGCCATCAAAACGGTTGTCTGATGCCGAGTTCCAAAGTCGAAAGGAAAAACGGCAGTGTTTCCGCTGCGAAGAAAGATATACGGTGGGACACAAATGCAAGGCGAAAGAATTGCGTGCAATGGTGGTACGAGCGAATGGTGAAGAGTTAGAAATCCTAGAAGAGGACGAGGAAGAAACGGTGGTGGAAAATACGTTTATGGAAGAAGAAGGGGATGCAGCCCACCTATCTCTAAACTCCGTGATCGGAGTTACGAATCCAAGCACGATAAAGCTAAAAGGGGCGGTGATGGATCGCGAGGTAATTGTGCTGATTGATTGCGGGGCCACTCACAATTTTATTGCTCAACGGTTAGTACAATCCCTAAATTTACCCTTGACTAAGACCGCAAGTTATGGGATCATAATGGGGGGTGGAATCACGGTGAAAAGACAAGGGGTTTGCAAGGGAGTTATGCTGACGTTGGGAAAACTGACTGTGATCGAGAGTTTTTTACCGATTGAGTTAGGGGGAGTGGATGTGATTCTGGGTATGGCCTGGTTGCATACGTTGGGGGAGACGAGTGTCCATTGGCCCACTTTGACCATCAAAATTGTAATGGGGGACGAGGAAATCGTGTTGAAAGGGGACCCGAGTTTGACCAAGTCCAAGATATCATTAAAGAAGATGGTGAAGTCTTGGGAAGCTACTGACCAAGGATTCTTAGTAGAGTTGAAGTCTTTAGAAGCCATGACGGAAACTCAAGGGGAAGAGGATCAAGAGAAGGCAGAGGATCCCTGCTCGGCTGTGAGTGAGTTAACAGCAGAATACCAGGACATTTTTGGATGGTCGGGTGGAGTACCCCCGAGGAGGGAGATAGAACATCACATCCATCTCAGGGATGGAACGAATCCCGTGAACGTCAGACCTTATCGATATGCGCAGGTGCAGAAGGATGAGATAGAGAAATTGGTGGATGAAATGTTACAGACCGGAATAATTAGACCCAGTTCAAGTCCGTTTTCCAGCCCAGTGCTTTTGGTCAGAAAGAAGGATGGTGGGTGGCGTTTTTGTGTAGACTTTCGAGCATTGAACAATGTAACTATTCCGGATAAGTTCCCAATTCCAGTGGTAGAGGAACTCTTGGATGAGCTACACGGATCCCGAATTTATTCGAAGCTCGATTTAAAATCTGGTTACCACCAGATACGAATGAATTCGAAGGATATTGAGAAGACAGCATTTCGCACGCATGAGGGACACTACGAATTCCTTGTAATGCCATTTGGGCTGACCAACGCCCCTTCCACCTTTCAAGCCTTGATGAACACCATATTCAAGCAGTATCTCCGTAAGTTCATACTAGTCTTTTTTGATGATATATTGATTTATAGCAAGACTATGGATGAACACTTACGACACTTGGCTACTGTTTTTGAGGTACTTCGGGAAAATCAGTTATACGCTAATAAGAAGAAATGCCAGTTTGCGCAAGACCGAATTGAATATCTGGGTCACTGGGTGTCCAAAGATGGGGTGGAGGCTGATGCTAGCAAGATTCAAGCCATGTGGGAATGGCCATTACCCGAATCGATCAAAGACCTGAGGGCATTCTTAGGTTTGACTGGTTATTATCGTCGATTTGTGCAGAACTATGGAACAATTGCAGCACCATTGACTCAATTACTTAAAAAGGGGCCCTTTGAGTGGACTGAGGAAGCCACGAAGGCATTTGAACAATTGAAAAAGGCGATGGTCACTCTTCCCGTGCTGGCACTACCCGATTTTTCTCGACCATTTGTGGTGGAAACGGATGCCTCAGGTACTGGAGTGGGAGCGGTACTCAATCAGGGTCAGCGGCCCATTGCCTTCTTTAGCCAAACATTATCCCATAGAGCTCAGGCAAAGTCGATATACGAAAGAGAGCTAATGGCCATGGTATTGGCAATTCAACGTTGGCGACCATATCTACTGGGGCAGAAGTTCATCGTGAAAACAGACCAACGAGCGCTCAAGTTTCTGCTAGAGCAACGAGTTATACAACCACAGTACCAAAAATGGGTAGCGAAATTGCTGGGATACGACTTTGAAGTACACTATCGGACAGGGAGTGGGAATAGAGCAGCTGATGCTCTATCAAGGCGACCGAATGCAGCCCACCTCGCACAAATGAGTGTGCCTTACATTGTCGATATCGAAACCATCCGAGAAGAAGTAACACGGGATCCTCAACTCCGGGAGATAATGGATCAAGTGAAGAAACAGGAGGATAGTTCGTCCAAATTCTCATGGAAGCAGGACACACTGTACTACAAAGGAAGGTTAGTATTATCTAAATCTTCTTCTTTGATCCCCACCATTCTCCATTCATATCATGATTCAGTGATTGGGGGGCATTCGGGGTTTTTGCGGACATACAAACGATTGACAGGGGAGTTATATTGGGAGGGGATGAAGGCAGACACTAAGAAGTATGTAGCGGAGTGTGAAATCTGTCAACAAAATAAGAGCCTCGCAATGGCTCCTGCTGGGCTGTTAATGCCGTTGGAAATTCCCGAGCAAATATGGGAAGACTTGTCAATGGACTTTATTGAAGGATTACCGAGATCAGGGGGCGTAAATGTAATCATGGTAGTGGTGGATCGCCTAAGTAAAATGGCACATTTTGTGGCATTGAAGCACCCATTTACAGCAAAAACAGTGGCTGCCTGTTTTATACAAGAGATAGTTCGACTACATGGGTACCCACGCTCCATTGTCTCAGATAGAGACACGGTGTTCTTAAGTAACTTCTGGCGCGAACTTTTTCGCATACAAGGGACCAAATTGTGTCGTAGCACCTCCTACCACCCTCAGTCTGACGGACAAACCGAGATTGTAAACAAATGTGTGGAGACATATCTGCGCTGTTTTTGTGGGGAGAGACCGAACGAATGGAGTAAATGGCTGAGTTGGGCGGAATATTGGTATAACACAACCTATCATATCTCCATTGGTATCACACCATTCCAAGCTGTCTATGGACGACCCCCACCACCAATACTATCGTATGGATCCAACCGCACGACCAACGAAACACTAGAACAGCAACTGACAAGGCGAGATGATGCCTTGGAAGCACTGAAGGAACAACTGTGTATCGCAAGGGAACGAATGAAAAAGTATGCGGACAAGAAGAGAAGAGAAGTCCACTTTGAAGTCGGGGATAGGGTGTTTCTGAAGCTTCGGCCCTATAGGCAAGCATCGGTAGCCAAGCGCCGCAATGAAAAGTTGTCACCAAAATATTTTGGTCCATACCCGATTGTAGAAAAAATAGGGATGGTAGCCTATAGATTGCAATTGCCCCCACAAGCGACCATCCATCCGGTGTTCCACGTGTCCCAGTTAAAGTTGGCAATCGGCGATAAGCATGAAGTTCAAACCATTGATCCCATGTTAACTGATAATTTCGAATGGCCGGCTGAACCACAGAAAGTTTTTGCTTACAGGGAGAACAGGGAGACAGGGAAAGATGAAGCCCTGATCAGTTGGAAGGGTTTACCAGCTCATGAAGCCACTTGGGAGATCATCTCAGATATGCGCCAGCAGTTCCCTCACTTCAACCTTGAGGACAAGGTTTCTTGGTCCCAGGGGAGTAATGTTAGGCCTCCAATTACCCATGTTTATCATCGTAGGGGTAATAAAGGAAAACTGCCAGGTGAAGTTAGTTAGAATGGGGGTTGTGGGAATATCTTGTGGGGCCCGGTAGGTTATGGGAGTGAGGGCTTTATATTTCGTATTATGTTTCTTTTTGTTTTCATGCTTTTAGAGAGAATTCTGGCTTAGTATACCAGAGGGAGGGAGAGAACACCAGCTCTCTAGAACACAGCTGGTAATTTTGTATGTTTTTGTACTCTTCTTCTCTGGTTAATACAATATTGTAAGGGGTTACCTTACATGTACTTTCAAAATATTTGTTTTGGTTCTTGTACATTTTTTTAAGTATTGGTACCTGTACTTTTAAAATATGACTATTTTGATCATTGTGTGCAAAAATTATAACACAAATTCCATACGCAATGAAAAATCCTTCATTACAAATTTTAGGTTATATTTTAAGAAATGTATTGAGTGTATTGTTATGTTAAATTGTGATTGAAAAAGAAAATATATAATAAAGGGACCAAAACGGATACTCATTAAAAGTATATAGGGAGAAAAACAGACATTTCAAAAGTACAATTGAAATTATAGGTTAAGGTCCCATTTCATAATCATTTAGTTAAAATACCGAAATAGTATTTAATGTGATCTTGAGTTCATGTAGAAGTCAATAAGGTGAGATTTATCAATTATTCTTCTTGTCTTCACTTTTAGTTTAATCGCAGTTGTATTTTGACATTGTATTTTTCCTTATATTTTATCTAAAGATTTATTTTACTATTTTTTTAATACAACAATTATAGGGTGGAGATCAAACTATGGACATTTAGAATGATAATTGGTGTCTTATTTATTGAACTATGCTCGAATTGGCTAGTTTATTTTGCTAGTTAGAATCATATAATTAGGTTGATCATAGCGTTAAAAAAAATTAGGTTGTTCGTTATTTATGTAAATGAATAGCTATTGTATAAAATAAAATAAATTAATTATCATTATTAAAGTTGATCAATGATTAATAAGTTTCAATCAAATGTTATATTTGCAATTATTTCTAAAAACTATTATAGTCGTAATTAGCATTATAAAATAAAGATATTCAAATTTTCTTCCCTATATTTCTTGTTTTTTCGGTATCTCACATTTGTTGTACTCCGAAAAAAATTTGTGTAATATTTTTAATTTTTTTTCCAGATCGACAATCATGTATTTATTAATGGTAAAAAGGCTATACTAGATAATTTATGTAAGAAAAAGATAAAGTTAGGGCACAGTAATTTTTATTATCTAAGATTGGGATGTTTTTCTACGATTGTTATATTTACTCCTTTATTGAAAATTATTTTCAAAATTACCTCCATAATGATGATAATTTAGTTTTGGAAAAATTCAATTTTTACCTCTAAACTTAGTAAACTTAGTAAAGTTAATCAAGTTCTACTTGTTTTTTTTTTTTTTAGTTCAACAATATTTGAGGGTAGGAGATTCGAACCTCTGACCTCTTGGTCGAAGGTACATACCAATTATCGTTGAACTATGCTCACTTTGGCTAATCAAGTTTTACCTTAAACTTTCAATTTTATTGAATTAAAGGTCATCTTTTTGTTGCATTCACCCACTAATTTCAACTCAAAAAAGAAAAAAAAAGATTAAATTACAGGTTTGGTCGAGATTTAATAAAACTTCATACATAGTCTACTAATGGATTCAAAGAAAATTGTGGGAGAGGAGAGGAAATTACCTTTCCATTAAGGTCTAAGATGAAAGAGAGTGAGTGAAAATTGTGGGAGAAGAGAGATCTTTCAAACTCTAGATTCCAATTACTATCTAAACCCATCTATCCAAGATCCACCCGAGCAAATTCATTTTATATCCATCCCATTTTTTATTTGGTTGGCTACTTAACCACAAAGTCAACTAAATACAAAAGACCACCTCATTGACACATAAATAACTAATTGCTACGTACTCAATCCGTTAGTAACTTCTAACAGTAGGAACTATTTATGACGAAAGTTTAACTTTTAAAACTGTATGAACTAAATTTTATCTTTCTCCAAACCATAGAGACCAAAACTTGTAATTTAACTCCCACAAAAAAAGTAACTCTTTCAAAACTCACAAATATCAATGAAAATAAAGCATAACAAATTAATCAACAAAACTAAGCCAAATCAAACCAATACACAAAAGATACATTATTGAACAAAATCTACCAAAACTTATCCGTCTTAACAAGAAAAACCAACCTTGATGATGTTATATTTTTATGAAGTCTCATCATTTTTGTACCAAATTTTTGTTTTACTAATAAATCGAACACATATAATAATATATTTTTTAATGATTTTTTCAAACGAAAGGCTAATAAAAGTTAATAATTGCAAGACCTGTCCAAAACCATAGTCAAATTTGCTAAAATTGAAAATCCAAGGTAACAATTAACTCACATTTTCAAACTTCAAGTAAAAAAAGGCAAAAAGAAAGAACTTTTCTCTTCTACCTATTCATCCATTAATTTGTATTTCTTCCAAGTATGAATACATTCAAAGTTGTGCACGAATATTAAAAACTTGGTTAAATCACAATATTAGTTTTTGAATTTTTAAGTTTGTGTCTATTTAGTCCTTGAATTTTTAAAAGTGCTTAATAGGTTGAACTTTCAATTTTGTGTCTAATAGATCCCTAAAATTTAAAAATGTCTAAGAGATCCTTGAACTTTCAATTTTGTGTTTAATAGATTTCTGACATATTCAAAAAAAATTAAAATTAATTGATCTATTATATATAAAATTAAAATTTATGTCTAATAGGACCCTAAGGGCTCGTTTGATAACGATCTTGTTTTCTGTTTCTTGTTCCTGTTTCTCGTTTTTCAAGAAACATACATGCTTGATAAACCATCATGTTTCCTGTTTCTAAATTTTTTAGAAACGTTTCTAAAAAAAGGCAGATTTTGAGAAACTTCAAAAAGTAGTTTCTCAAATTCTGTTTCTGTTTTTTTTTCTGGTTTTATGCATGTATTCTTATTTCTCTTTTTACCCATCTCTCTTCTCTCTCTTCCATTCTATTTTTTTTTCCTTTTAATACTTTTTAATCTTTTTGTTTTTTTTCTTCTTTTTTATTTTTATTTTTTGATTTATTTCTTTCTATTCGTTAATCTTTTTTCTTTTAATAGTTCATTATTTTTTTTCTTTTTTCCTTCTTGCTTTTCTCTTTTTGTTTATGTTTTTATTTTATCTTATTTTCTTATTTTCTTTTACTTTACGTAACGAGCTTATAGTTATTATTTTCTATTTAATTCTCTATTATTTTTCCTTTTGGTACGATTTTATTTTTTTTAAATAAATAAACTAATAATGTATTTCATGTTTACCATTAAATGTAAAAAAATATATACACTCTCTCTTTTTATGATTTTACTTGCATGTATTATTGGCTAATGCATTTTTAAAGAAAAAATAAAAATAAAGTTTATTATTAAATTAAAGAAATGTGGGTATGTTCGATTGTCTGACCTTAGACAATTTACAAATTCGTCTAATTTAACTAACTCTTGTATGTCAAAATCGTTCAAGGTGAATTGATTGAAGTAAGAAATAACATTGCAAATCAAATTTGAACAACATTTGAAGGGATAAAATTTATTATTATTATTATTATTATTATTAATTAGGTGTTAGGCCTTAATAAAATACTATAACATCTTTATAATTGTTTTATATTTATTTTAATGCATGTTATATGTTTTATTATAGTATATGTACTAAATTTTATTTTTACCAAAAAACAAGAAAGAAGAAATAGAAATAGTTATCAAACATGTTTCTGTTTTTAGTTTTTAAGAAACATAAACAGGAAACAAGAAACAACGAGAAACGAGAACGTTATCAAACGGGGCCTAAGCTTTCAATTTTGTGTCTCGTAGGTGTACAAACTTTAAAAAAATTTTAAATAAGTCAATAACCTATTAGACACAAAATATAAAATTCAAGGACTTATTGGACATAAAATTGAAAGTTTATGGACGTATCATACACTTTTTAATTAAAGTTCGAAGATCAAATACACACAAATCTAAAAATTCAAGAACCTATTAAATACTTTTTAAAGTTCATGTGCCAAATAGACACAAACGAAATTTATGGACTAAACTTGTAATTTAACTTAAGAGTTTAAGGTCATCTCGTGGCAATATTAAACAAAATAAAATTATGATCGACCTTCTAATACATTTTTTTTCCTGAGTTCAGTAACGTCTCATTGCACTGAAATTGTTTTTTTTATTTTTATTTTTAAAAAGTAAATGAATAAATCAATTAATTAACGTTCCTGTTTTTTGCAGTGCAGGTGGCACCGCATAATTAAATGGAAGGTAATTAATGAATAAAATTTTTAATTTATTTAAAGCAGCTGTAAATGGGAAAAAATTGGAGGTGCGGG
Source organism: Trichosanthes truncata (assembly GCA_033996785.1). Lineage (NCBI taxonomy): Eukaryota > Viridiplantae > Streptophyta > Magnoliopsida > Cucurbitales > Cucurbitaceae > Trichosanthes > Trichosanthes truncata. The sequence continues at coordinate 33,709,948 of JAWPNB010000004.1, read as the reverse complement.
GAATCGAACCCCGTGCCTCTCGCATGCGAAGCGAGCGCTCTACCATATGAGCTACACCCCCGTTGTTTATTTATCTCTCATTCAATATTAATTTATATTTAAATTAATTCCTATGGCATTTTTTTGGTTCCTTTTTTCTATTTCTCATCATTATCTAAAAAGCTCACGTGGTTTCTTCTAAGTTGTCTGCTAATATTTTCAAACACATCTTCTCAAAATTCAAAATATGGGAAAAATAATATATTGTTAGCAGTAAATAAATATATGTTTTATTGTTTACCGACAAAAACATATACAATGTGTTATTTAATTATTTTTTTGTTTACATAATGTGTAATAAATAAACAAAATAAATTAGATTTGTGTATGATAGATATTTGAATTTAATGAATGTCTAGTGAGTCTCTAAACTTTCAATTTTGTGTCTAATAGGTCATCGACCTATTTGATTTTTTTAAAATTTAAGATCTATTAGACACAAAATTGCAAGTTTATGGGTCTATTAGACATGGAATTCGATAGTTTTTAAAAATATTGAATATGTCAATGACTTATTAGACACAACTTCTAAAGTTGAAGGCTATATTAGAAGTTTTTTTTAAGTTCAAGTACCTAATAGATCCAAACTTGAAAGTTCATAGACCTATTAAATATTTTTTAACCTTTAGAGACCTACTAGACACAAATTTAAAAGTTCAGGCTCCGTTTGATAACCACTTGGTTTTTGGTTTTTGGTTTTTAAATATTAAGCCTATAAATACTACTTCCACCTATAGGTTTCCTTATTTTGTTATGTACCTTTTACCTATGTTTTTAGAAATCAAGCCAAGTTTTGAAAACTAAAAAAAGTAGTTTTCAAAATTTTGTTTTTGGAATTTGGCTAAGAATTCAAATGTTTTCTTAAGAATGATGAAATTAATGGTAGATAAATTATGAGAAAACAAAAACAATTTTTTTAAACCAAAAACTAAAAACCAAATGGTTATCAAACGGGGCCTAAAAATTAAACTTAAAAAGTAACCTTTATTTTAAAAAAAAAATTAGTCTCAAAATAATTTTTTTAATTTAAATTTTTTTAGAAAATAAATATTTTTTTCTACCAGAAAAAAGTGTAAGAAACAGAGATTAGTATCAATCACAATTTTGTGACCCCAAAATTGCACATATATAAAATAAAATTTAAAAATTTTGGGGGCGATGTTCCCTAGTCTCCATGTAAGTCTTGCCATTGTCAATAAGAGCTTAATTAAGATTAGATAATGTATATTCGATCACTCATATAGGTTAAAAAGTTACGTTGATACCAACATGAGCATAGATCACCGATAATTGATATGACTCATTCACTTAAAGTCAGGGATTCAAATTTTCATATTTCCATAAACTTTGGGGTTATATCAATTAAAACCCTAAACTAATAATTGTATCAATTTAAACCCTGAACTTTCATAAGTATATCAATCTACATCTTTTGTTAGATTTTATTGAAAAATGTTAGTTCACACGTGTGCAAACGTATAAGTGTATCAATAAACTCCTAAACTTTTATAAATGAATCAATTTAGATCATCTATTTAAAAACCATCGATGCATCAATTCTTACATGTGTTTAGACTTCTTAAAAAATTTAGACTCCATTAGAGTCCACGCATTTGAAACAAATAGTCTAAATTGATTTACTTAATTCAAGAGTTTAATTAATACAATTATAAGTCTACATATGTATGAACTAATATTGTACAAATGGAATCTAATATAGGGTGTAAAATGATACACTTATGAAAGTTAAGAGTTTAAATTGATACAATTATTAGTTTATGATTTTAATTGATACAACTCCAAAGTTTAGGGATATATCTTTGTCCAAAAAAAAAAAAAATCTTACGTTCAATTAAATAGTATATAATTGGGTAAAAAAAGTATATAATTACATTTTTTTTTATTAAAAAAAATAGTATATAATTGCCAGAAGAAATTTATTATGAATTTATTATTATTTTTTTTAGTTTTTACCTCTAAACTTGATTAGATAAATCAAAATTTATCACAAACTCACGATTTTCATCCAAATAGGCATTAAACTTTAGGCTTCCACTAGGCTTCATAATTTGTGCTTTTTATTGTTAGGCTTCCATTTGAAGAATCATCAAAAGAATATTCTCAAATGCATTCAACTAATACAAAACAAACCTTTAATATGAAATTGATGTAGTTTCAAAGAAATGACTATAATTTTGTTCCTTTAAAATTAGTAAATTTTGCAAGATTGATTCATTTTTCAATCTTTTGCATTAATTTTTGGGTAAAATACACAAGGTGATCGGAATTTGAACTTAGCTTCTATTTGATCCATAAGTTTTCAATCTAACACTTTTAGTCTTTGAGATTTGAGTTTAGTTTCCATTTGGTCATTGAGATTTCAAAAGTGACATATTTGGTCTTCAAGGTTTGAATTTAATTTCTAATTGATACCTAAAGTTTGAAATTAATCTCTAATTGGTCCCTGGAATTTGAAATTGGTTTCTAATTGGTCTCTGAGTATAAAAATATTTTAACTCATTTAGAAAATACATATAATCAAAGTCTAGTTAGCATAAGTTAACTACCACGTCACCATTCTATTAGGTTAATTAACATCGACTTTACTAGGGACTATTTAGAAGCCAATTTCAAGCTTTAGAGACTAATTAGAAATCAAATTTAAACTTTAGGGACCCAACCAATATCTCACTTTTGAAACCTCAAGAATCAAATAGAAATAAAATTTAAATCTCAAGGACTGAAAGTGTGAATTTTAAAATCTTAAAGATTAAATAGAAACTAAGTTCAAATTTTAAGGGACGAAAAGTGTATTTTACCATTAATTTTTTTAGGATTGAATTTTGTGTACTGGCAACCCAAATTGTTTGATTTTTGCTGAAATTAAAAACCCAAAAGAATTCTATGTTGCTTGTCATTAGAATTAGTGGGTGAATCATGACTATACCAAAAATTAAACAAGAAAGTAAAAATTGCAATACTTATCCCAATTTGCTAACGTCCATCGTTTAAGATAAAAAAATTGATTAACTTTATAGGGATAAAAATGGAAATTCCCTTAATTATCTTTGACGTCATCAAGGCCCAACTAAGGGCCCAAAACCTAGATAGACGGACTTTTAGCCCAGCCCATTCAAAAAAAAAAAAAAAAAGAGAGAGCAAATTAAACCTAACCCTCGCCGCATCAAAACCCCTCTCAATCCTCTGCATCTCTCTCCCGACTTCCCTCGATCGCTCAAGGTTTGTTCTTGATTGAATGCGTTCTGTTCGTTTCAAGTTTTTTTTTTTTGGATTCCGATTGTTCCAATCACGATTGGATGTTTGTTTGATTGTTTTATTTTGCTCAGTTTCTCCTTCTCCCAGTTCTAGAATGTTGTTTGCATGTGAAATATTGGAGAGTAATTAGTAATGGGTGTCTTCTTTCTTCTTATGGTGATTTAATCGTTATTGTCGCAGTTTGGTTTATTACTGATGTACATTTGAGATAACTTGGTGTTTAGTACTTACTGAGCGTGGTGGTTTTGGCTAATGGCTGTTTTAATTCTTTTTTTTTTCTTTTTTCTTTTTTGACATTTTGGATGTACTCCTCGCAATTCTTCACTATTTAGTTATTGATTTTCAGCTTTAAAATGTAGTTGTAGGATTATTAACTTGCCAGAGATCTGATTAGCTTTTCGTGAGCTTTTGTTTGAATGGTTATACTATCGGAGGTTAATATTCTGAAGATTTAAAACTTTTATTATAGTAGTTCTGACTTCCGAGGTAACTGTTAAATTGATGGTTGATGGTTTTAATGAAATTTGAGAAGTTTTGAAGTTTTGTAATAGTTATTAGTACTTTGTGATGTTGTGATATTTGGAGCTTTAAAAGAGGATTAATTGTAATATATGGTTTTGATTTTGTCTGAAAATACTTTTCGTAGTTTTTTTTAAAAATTAATTCATTAAAATTTTAATTTTCAGCAAGCGGTTGGGTTGTGACATTGGTTTTGCTAAAAAAAGTTGGTCATGGTTCATATTCCCAAACGAAACTAACCTGTGTAAAGCGTGATCTACAAAAGCATCCTTGCCCTAGAAAAACATAGACTTCTTATGCTGTAGAACTGAACTCTAGAAAATATTTGGCCAAGCTAAGAAAACAGATCATAAAATGAAATTAATGGGAAAAAATCTAGATTTCCCCTTTCTTTTTATCTTTCATGTTTTTCTTGGAAGGTTAAGGTTTTAGTGTTTGAGGGCTATTTGATGTTTCTTTCAGGAACCCTAGACTGTTCTTCACGCCAAGAGCTCTCATCTCGCCAAGATGGGTATGTCTGATACAACTTTCTTGAGTGTTCTACATATCTCGATTTTTATGTTGTTTCTTTCTGTTAATCTTGGAGGACTTTTATTGATAGGTATTTCTCGTGATTCTATGCACAAGAGGCGTGCCACTGGAGGCAAGAAGAAGGCTTGGAGGAAGAAGAGAAAGTAACTACTTCTATTTAGCTGAGTGCAATTTGGATTAATCAGTTTTTACTTTTCTCACATTAATTGCTAATAGATCAACGGAAATATTGTACTTTTCTTTCTCTGCTTCGTTTTTAGTACTCAGCGGTGATTTTGTAGTTGTAGATTTAGCTGAATATTTATTTTTTTGTGGATAAGTGGTGAAGTAATTGGTGGCAAGGGTTTGTCATTCGTTATCTTTTCCTGTATAGATTTCAATAATCTTGATTAATCTGCTTTAGCTATCTGATCCTCTATGATAGATTGTTGTTTATTTTTTGTCTAAATAAATTACAAGTCACATATAACATCTTCACGCTTGTTTAAGGAACAGTGCAATTTATCTTATTAATGTAGAAACGTAGTTTCTCTTTCTCCCAATATTTATGTTATGTTACAGTTTGATGCTATAAATTTTACTATGTTGAAGTTGAAATGTTTACTTCTTTAACTTTTATTTCTTATGCCCTGGTACTGAAAATTCAACTATCACAGAAATTTTTTGTCAATTCAAGATACAAGTTTCCCCTTTGTTTGTAAAGGTATGAGCTCGGAAGGCAACCTGCCAACACCAAGTTATCAAGTGACAAGTCAGTCAGGAGGATTAGAGTTCGGGGGGGTAATGTGAAGTGGCGTGCTTTTAGGCTTGATACTGGAAACTACTCTTGGGGTAGTGAGGCTGTGACAAGAAAGACCCGTATTCTTGATGTGGTCTACAATGCATCTAACAATGAGCTTGTTCGTACTCAAACCTTGGTGAAGAGTGCCATCATTCAAGTTGATGCAGCACCATTTAAGCAATGGTATCTTCAGCATTATGGATTGGATATTGGACGGAAGAAGAAGACTGCAGCATCTGCGAAGAAGGAAGAGGTAGAGCAGGATATATAAATTAAATGATTGATTGGGTTTATGCAAATTTCAAGTACAAGTTCTTAAAGTGTCAATAAAGTTTGATGGATAACGATATAGCATTCTTAATATGATACAACACATGACCCAAAACATAACTTGATTTTTATGGTTGACAGGAAGGTGATGCTGCCACTGAGGAGGTAAAGAAGAGTAATCATGTCCAGCGCAAAATAGAGAAACGTCAGCAGGACCGTAAGCTCGACCCACATATTGAAGAACAATTCAGCAGCGGTCGTTTGATGGCTTGTATCTCATCAAGACCGGGTCAATGTGGGCGAGCTGATGGGTAAGCATTATGAAGCTCTTAATGATTCTTGATTCTGTTGTGTTCTTTCCAACTTGTTTGAGCACAATTATTGAAGGTGGGGAATGGTTTTTGGGTAATGTTGCTGAGGTTTTGCTAATTTTTGACAGCTATATCTTGGAAGGCAAGGAGCTTGAATTCTATATGAAGAAGCTCCAAAGGAAGAAGGGAAAAGGAGCTGGTGCTGCATAAATTTTGTTGTCGAGTTGTTTTCGGCCTGTGTTTCCTGTTCCCTTTTTTTCTTAGGAAGATGATGAGCTCTGTTGCAGCTGAGATGAAACAGCTATTTTGGAACTTCAGTTTTGCTGGTAATAGTTGTTTAATTATAATACGTTAGTCGTTTTCATGATAACAACATATTGTTTATTAGCTGCTTAAGCTTTTTCAAGTTCAGTTTTTTCCTAGTCTATTTATGTAAGCGGGCTAATTTGGTTTGATCTAGAATTTACAGAAGTACAAATGGATTCGAGGGTGATCTAAAATCACATTGGTACTTCAAAACCAACTGCACTGTAGTTCTCACTTAACATTTTTGTTATGCTGCCTAAGGATAGAAACTTCCAATTTTCCTCTAGTTTATCCAAGGATAGAAATTTCCAATTCTTTTCTAGTTTATCTACACTTAAATTGCCTTCCCCTGCTTTCTAAGGAGCTTTTCAATTGTTGAAAAAAATGGATTTTAGTATTCTTGGCCGGGTTAAATTATACAAAATGGTTAGAAGTTTTTGGTAGGTTTCAATTACACGTTTAGAGCTTGAAAAGGTTCATTTTAATTTTTGAACTTCAAATTGTTCATGGGAGGATCTTTGGATGGAAATTGACACCGTTGATATTTAAAACATTTTATAGGTTTATTGTAATTATTATTATTATTATTTTATAAAACTAGTCATCTTTTAGCCACTGGTTTGTTCTGAATAGTACTTTTATTTTGATTTTACAATCAAAATAATTCCTAACTGAAGTTTTTCTCAAGAGAAAAAAAAAGGTTTTGTATTTTTCCGTCATAAAAATGAATTTGTTGATAAATATGGAGGGAAGTTTTTAAGGTAGAAATTGTAAGGTGGAGTCTTAGATTGGTTTTATAACCATATTGATTTTTTTTTTACTTTTATAAATATTTTCTTAAACGAAGCTAGTTTGGTTTTAAATGATAAACTAGTTTTAAGAAAAAGAATTCAGGATAAACCTTTTTTGAATTAAAAAAATGAGTATATAGTAAAGGTAAAAAATACCATTTTGGTCTCAAGACTTTGAGTTTCATTTCATTTTTTTTAGTTTCTGCTTTCAAATGTTTAATTTTAGTCTCTTTTCAATAAAATTTAAAATTGGTTCTTATTTTTTTAGTTTATTGTTAGCTTTTCTAAAAAAAATAGTTTTTATTATTCTTCCTTCTATAAATTTTTGAAATGTATTTACATTACGTTTTTTTAATAATGAAAATTATTATTATTTAAAAAAGTTAACTTCAAACGACTAATTTTAAGCTTTATTAAAAGTACATGAACTAAAATTAGATAGTTGAAAGTATAGGCACTAAAATCGAATGAAATTCAAAATATGGGGACTGAAATAGTATTTCCTTATAATAAAGGTTAAACTACAAATTTAATCTCTAGGTTTGTGTTTATGTGATTTTTAAACTAAAAAGTTTTTAAAAAGTTTATAATAAGTTCTTGAACTTTGAAATTTGTGTTTATTTGATCTCTAAACTCTAACAAGTGTCTAATAGGCCTTCAAATTTTCAATTTTGTGTCAAATAGGTCTTTAAATTTTCAATTTTGTATCTAATAGTTTCATAACCTATTCAATGTTTTTTAAAATCTACTGATCTACTAGATACAAAATTGAAAGTTTAGTCCTATTAGACATAAAATTTAATTTTATATTCAATAGATCAATAAATTTTTAAAATTTTCAAATATGTTAGAAATCTATCAGACACAAAATTGAAAATTTAGAAATTTATTAGACATTTTTAAAGTTTAGAGACTTATTAAATACAAAATTGAAAGTTCAAAACCTATCGAAACTTTTTAAAATTTAGAAAATAAATAGACACAAACTTGAAAGTTCAGAGACTAAATTTATAATTTAACCTATAATAAATAACCTCAATAAAAAATTTGTAATTTAACCTAAAATAAATAATAGTAGAAATTGAGGCTCATTAATTGGCATATAAAGGATCATTTATTTTCCAAAAGGTGTACTGGCCGCCAATCGCGAGACTATGGTGGGCCCTCCTCCCATAAAAGAAACAATTTAATATTATGTGGCCCGGCCCTACATATATTAAATAGATTATTTAACTTTGAGATTTGTGTTGAACATTCAAAATTATAAATTTAGTCTATAAATTTTTAAATTTTTAAAATTTAAAATTTATGGATCTACTAAATACAAAATTAATATTTTAAGTTTTTATTAGATATAAAATTTAAATTTGTATCTAATAGATTAATTAATTTTTAAAAATTTTAAATTTATAAATGACCTATTAGACACAAAATTAAAAGTTCATGGATCTATTAAACATAACATTAAAAGTTTAAAAACCTATTAAATATTTTTTTTAAAGTTCAGGGACTAAATATGTACAAACTTTAAAGTTTAGGACTAAACTTATAATTTAACTTAAATAATAAGACTAAAATACCGATGATCTTTTTCTCATGCCTCTCAATTATTTTTTCTAAAATTAAATAATCACTGTTTTTTAGTAAAAAAATTAAATAATTCCTTGATTCAAGATATTGTGGGTGTAAATAATGTGAGTTGGGTATCTAATAATAAATGATAAATAACCGGTATGATCTTTACTGCTGTTTGGTACCAAGATAAATTATTCAATGTGGCCACCATAATGTGGCTAACAGTACCTTGAGTTTATATCTAGTGGTTATTATGGAGCATGAAAATTATTGAATCCATATCCAATGGTAGAAAACTACATTATGGCGGTCTCATTGAATAATTTATCTTGGTGGTAGTGAGTTTTGTTTCGTGAGTATAGATATTAAATAAAAGTTAAAGTTAAATGTCTAAAGATAATAAAGATAATAAATGTGTGTTTGGATAATTATTGTAATTAATATTTAGAAATTAAAGAAAATAAAGAAAATAAATGTGTGTTTGGATAATTATTATAATTAATATTTAAAAATTAAATGTCAGTATTTACTTTACAAGTTTGTTTTTAAAATTTAAATAATATGCTTATGAACTAACTAAAATTTTTTAAAAATGGCTAGAAAAATTGTCAAAAATCTTATTTGAGTGGAATTTTTTTTCCTTATAACTAAATATAATCAAAATTATACAATTATTATATGCATTGTATACCAATAAAAGTATTAAAATTCAATCATGTTTAAAAATATAAGTTTCTATTGTGAATTTTCTACTTAATTTTCTTTCCTCTTTTATCTTTACCTTTTTTTTATTTAACATAATTTACACACAACCACAACTAAAGTAATCAACGAGTTTTCGAATCCTTAATTTGTCAATTAGAAAAATGGTCCTCAAAAACTCAAATCCATTCAGACCCTCTCCCAAATCCACAAAATTTTAACAAAATCAGACAAAATAAAAGAGATTTGCTAAAATATGAGCATATCTACGCTAAGATATTAGAAAAATATGAAAGAAAAACAAAAAAGAAAAAAATAAATCCAACAGCCAAGCATATCACATTTTTTTTTCACTCTCATGCCTACTCTTTAACATTCTCTCTCCTAATAATATCGCAAGAAAAAATGTCTCATCTTCTAAAGGATTAAAAAAATCTCATGTTCCAAGGTTTTTTTTTTTTACGCACCTACAATTACTAAACATGGATAATTTTTATCATGTCAAAACTTAAGTCCAACTCCCATAAAACAAACAAGTTACTATAGTTTTGGTTTAGTTTAAGTAGTTTTAAAAGTTTAACTTCAATTCTATGGTTTGGGCTTAATATCAATTTCATCTTTTTAAGATTTGTTTATCTTAGTTTTAATATTTTTTATTTAGTTTATATGGTTTGAACTTAGCTTCAATTTGGTCCTAATTAAATATCACATAATGTCTTTAAGCGGTCATTTGCCCACCTAAAAACCCACCCTTTCTCTCTATTTTTTACTCTATTATAAATCTTAGTATAGTTTGCTAACATAGAAGGTCAACTAGACACAAGTTCATTACTCCATAAATAGAAAATATACTACAAGTTCAATATAGTAACAAAAAATATGAAAGATTTGTGACGTTTAACCAAATCATGAGGACTAAATCAAAACTTTTAAAACCATCCAAACTAAATTGAATATAAGCTAAAACCATCATAATCAAATTGAAACTTTTAAAGTTGTAGGAACTAAATCGAAGCTAAACTCCAATCATAAAGACAATAGGTAATTTAACATTTGTGTAATGATTCTATAAAGCCTCAAAGTCAACCATGTTGAGGTACTCATGGGAATTTAATTTATTACAAAAGATAATTAAAAAACAAAAGATGCAAAAAAAAAAAAAAAATTATATTTCCCATTTGATGGGTCAAGGATTAGCTAGCTTGTGGGGATTTGACAAATAGTTTTAGCAGCAATAATGAATATTTGGATGACTCTCTCTTGTCTTATAATATACTTTTTCTTTATGTGTGTTAGCTAGCTATCATTGATGTCTGCAAAAATGGTGGACTCAATTTGAATGTTTTAGGATTTGTTAGTTGGGGTAAAAGATTTGTTTTTCATGTAAAAATGTCAACTTCAAGATTCTTTTTTTGTAAATTTATTTTTATGTTTTTATGGCTTAAATTTGCCTACAATGTTTCTTTTTTTAAAAAAAAATATAAGAATTATTATGCAATTATTAATCTTATTTATCCACGCCTTTTAAGATGCAATTACTAAAAATACTTTTTTCTTAGTTCAACATTTGAGAGTAGAGATTTAAACTTCTGATCTCTTGATTGATGGTATATATTTTAACCAGTTGAACTATTATTAGGTAGACAATTACCAAAACTACTTAAAGGATGTTATAATCCGGGATTTAAATTTCCACAACATGTCGATATTTCTGTATGTCCATGAGTTCGACACTGACATGAGGATTGAGAGGTGAACATTTCTATTATATCATAGAAAATTTGACGAAATATAATAAAAATATAAAAAAAAATATTTCACTATCTTAGACCTAATATTAGTAATAAGAAACTTAAAATGGTGAAATGCTCATTTTTTAATTAATTTTTTTTAGAAATATCTATCGACATCGATATTTCCATCAACATTTCATAAAATTGAAACCTCGACATTTTTGTCAAGATCAACATTTAAAATCTTCATTATAATGTTAAGTATGAAAATTTCATTGGATAGGCTATTTTTTTTCCTTTCAAATATGTCTGTTTAAAAAAAAAAAATTATAAATATAGCATTTTGTAAAAACTCATTATATTAATTGATTGATGTGATAATAGGAATAAGAGCATTTAATTTTTTTTTACAATGATTATTGATCTACATAATTTTTTTTTTTTTGAGAAGATCATTGATCTACATAATTGATACGTGAAAGGTTCGATTTTACATTATTAAGAAATATCTCGGTCTATTCAATCTTTGTCAATTCAGTAAATTTTTATACTTCTTTTCGTTTGCTTTTCATTTTTTTGGGTAGTTGATTCAATCCATTCAATTTTCAAAAAAAATACAAAACTTCCTAAATCATCACGTCAATTCTCTACATCAATTTAATCCAAAAATCATACTAATTCAAACCCGATTACAATTCCTAAGTACATGACTAGCATACTTTAAAAAAAATTTATGTTTTATTTTTTATTTTTTATTTTAAAAAAAAAACCAGCTATCTTTCATATGTGAAATTTGGACCCATGTGCATTTAAAAATGAAGAAAATGAGATATGCCTAACACATATGACATAAAAGATAAGGTAATAAATGCCAAAAGAACTGCCGGCCGACATATGAGGATAAATTTGAATCCTTTATTGAATTTCCATTTTGCTTGCGCCAATCCACCTACATTTTCTTTTTTTCTTTTTCTTTTTTTTTTTTCCCTTTCTTTCTTTCTTCCTTGGTTATCCATAGTCAAAGATTTGCATATCTTTTATCACTTCTTTCTACTCTTAAAATTGTACTTAAAATAATCTAATGAATGTAACGTCCAAAACAAGTTATAAATACACACAAAAATCAACTTGAGTCCAATCATAACTCAATTAGTTCGATCAATAGGTCAGAGGTTTGAATTTCTCACTCACATTATTGAGCCCCAAAAAAAAAACAGAGAAAAAAATTTCATAGGGAGGGAAAAATTTTCACCTCTCTTTTGAAGGAATGATAAATAATAATAATGTTGTTATTAATAATAATCATTAGCAATAAGAAAAGAAAGAAAATTATCAAGAGAAAATAATTCACATAAAATAATTATAGAATTTGTTTTTAATTAAGCTATATCTTATTTCCAACCATGGTATTAAATTTTCGCCGACATGTCGACATTTCTATGGACGTCGACATAAGCGGTGAATCGACATTTTCCTTATACTATAAAAAAAAAATCGATAAAATATTAATAAAAATAACAACAAAATATAACTAATGTGAATATAATATTGATAATAAGTATTTCAACTTATTTAAATAGTGCAAAATGTTTATTAATTAATTTAAATATATATATATTTTTTAATAATTTTTTAGAAATATTCATCGACATTGATATTTTATTGCTATTTCTATAAAATTGAGACATTGACATTTCCATCTACATCCACATTTTAAACCTTCTTTCCAACATCTATGGATTCCATTTTAAAGATGAACATTACAATGGAGAGCTAGAAGGACTAATGTTCGTCTAGTTTATAAGTTTATGGATAGATTTTTTTTTTTAAAACTATGGATATAATATTTTAATTTTAAAAAAAAAGTAACAATCATCAATGAACCTGTACCTCTACATAACGACCTTGCCAATCAATATAATAAAATGCACCATCATGCACCGATTTTTTTTTTTAAATTATTAGCAAAATATAATAGTTTGTAATCATATTAACATTTTAATATGAACTAAGTTCATAGATGAATGATAGAATCTATTTTTTTAACCGTCTAAATCTTATTAGGTTTGATTGTCAAGACAACTCGTAAAATATTAAATCTTAGGTGAGTAGTCACCATGACTTGAACTCATTTCTTCTAAGTCTTTTATTATTTACATGACTCTTCTGATTTAAATTTTTGTAGAGTCTAAGCTTTTTGTATCTGGAGACAACAAAAAAAAAATCCATACTAGTTCCATCTCAAACCAAACAAAGAATTCTTGTTTTAAATGAAGTTATTTTCCAACTTTTCTTAGACATGGGATGCAAAAATAAGTTCTATGTCTCCCGAACCCACTTCTCCAACAGAAAAATGAAGCAAGAATGAAAATTAAAAATTCTCACAATCTCGATCTTGTTCCACCTCATTTTGATCCCTACTTACATTGACCCATTGAGTAAAATTGCAAAATCTGTCACAAAAAAATAATAAAATAAATAAAATACAGGTAGATTCATTTTCATGGAGCTTCAATAGAACAATTTCTTCACCCTTATAATGCACCACCATCACATTCATGATGCCACTTGTTTCGAAATTGGGTTCACGAGAAAGCAAGCCAATGGGTGCTGAGATTTTTCCATTAGAAATTTCCCAAGTCCTCAGTTTTTGCAACTTTTCAAACTGACACCTAAAAATTTTGTATTTTTAATAACAAATCGGTCTCTTTTTTCTCTTGGGTCCTTCCTTTTTGCTCTCTCTTTCCTCTCTCTCTCTCTCTCTCGGGTTTTGGCTCTGAAAAGACAAAAAAAGGACCCATAAAAGAGTTAGAGAGAGAGAGCTCTATGAACCCTCAACCCTCATGATGGGATCTTTAGTGGTGGCGGAATACAATGTGTCCTTTATTGGTACTTGTGATTCCGCTTTCTTTCTCTCTGAATATACCTAATTTTCTTCTACTTCTCTTAAATTCATGGTTTTCTTTTTTCTGTGCTCTTCTGTTTTCAGGAATTGTATATATGTTTTTTTTTTTCTTAGTCTTTTTCCTTTTTGGCAGGTTTAAAGATGTTGGTCTTTTGGTGGTAATGTGGAGGCTTGAGCACTTTCACCATGGCTGCTGATTCTTCCTTTGATGGTACCCTTTTCTTTTTCCTGTTGATTTTGTTTTCTGTTTCTAATTCTTTCATTTCAATTCTTCTGGGTTCTGGATTCTGGGTTCTGTACTGTTTTGTTTTGGTATTTGTCTGGTTTGGTATTTGTTTTTAATGGTACTGATGGCCTTCTTTTAGTTTTTGAGTCTTCCCGGGGTGGGAGGGTTGTTTTTTGCACGAGAGTTTTATTACAAGGAGAATTTTCTGTGTCCCTGGTGTTGGATTTGACCCAAGTTTTGGTTTTAATGACTTTATAGTTTCAAGAAATGTTTCTTTTACTTTTATGCCTAGAACTTCCATGTTATCTATCTTTAAGTTCATCTGAGTTAGAGAAAGTGTATGTTATCTAGTGGTAGAGAGAAGCGATGAGCTTGTATGCCGCGTTCAAAGAAAATATGTCATAAGAAAACCATCGAAATCGGATGATAGCATAGGGGTTTTGGGAGATTTAACCAAACCATAGGGATCAAATTGAACCTTCTAGAATTGTAGGGGTCAAATCCAAGGGACTAAAATGGTAATATAACCAATAATTTATGACTAACTGTTGAATTTCCATGCATTTTTTTATCCTATGCATAAAAGTTTGTGTTCCTTTTGCCTCTAAATCTGGCTGTTTTTGTTTTCTTGCCTGTTAGCTATGGTGCAGTTTAAGTGTTAATGAATTTGTATTCATTTGGTGCCTGTTCTATTTGCTGGATACTGATATGGATATCGATTATCCTGCATTCTAGGTGCCATTTTTGACTCTCCAAAATGTAGTAAACTGACTATGCAAGAGAAAAGAGAACTTGTTTATGAAATTTCAAGGACACATGGTGCATGTGAGACACTGCAATCATGGAGCCGTCAAGACATTCTACAAGTCTTGTGTGCAGAGATGGGGAAAGAAAGAAAATATACTGGCTTGACGAAGCAGAAGATAATAGAGCATCTTCTGAGACTCGTATCCGAAAAGAAGTCATCATTGCCTGAGGTTCTGAAAAACCTTGAGCCACAGTCTCCTGCAGCTGGCCATAAAACTACCAAAAGGCAGAGGAAATCTGATCAGCCAGTTCAGGTTTCTGCTCCTACAAGTGAGTTTCTGACCAGTAGTTCGCATAAAGATTCTGGTCATACGGCATGCTGCAAAAACTTGGCTTGTCGAGCGACTTTAAATCCAGAAGATGCGTTTTGTAGAAGGTGTTCTTGCTGCATTTGTCGTCAGTATGATGACAATAAGGATCCTAGCTTGTGGATAAGTTGCAGCGCGGAGCCTCCATTTCTAGGTGATTCGTGTAACATGTCATGTCATCTTGAATGTGCTTTAAAAGATGAAAGATCAGGAATTTCGAAAGCTGGACAAAGTAGGGGAATTGATGGGAGCTTCTATTGTGTGTCTTGTGGGAAATTAAATGATTTGCTTGGGTAATAATCTCTTCTATAGATATTTATTTATCTTCTAGCAGCAGAATCAGTAATTGAATTATTCTTATAATTCAGTATTTTTAGTTCTCAAACAAAAAAGAAAGAAGTTTGTTAGTTCCACAGATCCTTAAATAGTGAAGACCTTATTATATAACTTTTTCTTTATATTCATGGTATCAGCCTAACACAATTCTTCTAAGCTATTATCCTTTTCTAATTAAAATTTCCTCTTCTAGCTGAATTGATCTAGTTGTATCTTCATGTTTTTTTTTTCTTGTTGAATAATAAAATTTGATAAATAGCTGGTGGTCTCTACATTTTTCTCTCTCTGTTAAAGTTGACTTTTGAGATTTAGAGCAGCATTCTGAATTTGTCTTCCATATGTTAGGCTGTCTGTACTTCTGCCCCTTCTTTTATTTGTACAGCTATAACCCTGTGAAAAAAGAAACATGTATAAATACAGAGTTATATAGAGGTATATGGTCTCTATATTTCCCAGTAGGTTGATATTGATTACTGTATCTTACGATTAATAGTTAGATTGCCGCGGGAACTGGCTGCATATTGTATATTGGAAACTTCAATGCTTTCTTAATTCTTTGCAATGGAATAACTTTTTCTTTGCTACTAACATGAAGAAATACAACTGCCTAGGCGCCAGCACCTCCTTGAATTGCAATTTTGTTTTTGGATGATGAAAAACAAAAGTAAATGGTGTAGGATTTTGTCTTCTGTTCATAAAAAGAAGGATAGGGGTTTGATTTGTTTTCCCTTCTTCAGGTGCTGCAGAAAACAACTAGTTCATGCAAAAGATACGAGAAGGGTCGACATACTTTGTTACCGTGTCTCTTTGAGCCAAAAGCTTCTCCATGGAACTGAAAAGTATAAAGTGCTTTATCAGATTGTCGATGATGCAGTGAGGAAGCTTGAAGCTGAAGTGGGACCAATAGCCGGTGTACCAGTAAAGATGGGTAGAGGTATCGTAAACAGGCTTTCGTTGGGTCCCGAAGTTCAAAAACTCTGTGCTTCTGCTATTGAGTTACTGGACTCAATGCTCTCCAGCAAATCCTTGCATCTTCCGCCTAATCCTGACATACAAGGTAAAATTATATTGAGCAGATCCTTTTTACCATCTTTAATGTGAATGTGACATATGTTTTCAGCAATTGCTGAAAGCTTGATTCTTAATAGTTTGTCTATTCTCCTACTGCAAATTTATTGTTCTTCTAACAACTGTAATGTATATATATATATTTTTTTCATATTCTCATGGAACCTTGTTTTAAGTGCTTTCTGTCAGCGTCTGATTTAGTTAGTTAGCTTTGCAGATGCAAATTTTGTTCCTGAAAACATGATTAGAGTCGAAGATGTTCGGTTGACGTCCCTCACTCTGGTTTTGAGTTGTGAATGTGGGTCTTCTGAGAACCAGGTTGGCTTCACCATATGGCATTGTAAGGCAGATGATGCAGAATATCCGATCGAGCCAACATGTATTCTACGACAACCGAAGGCAAGGTTTGTTGTGATGGGACTATCACCTGCTACTGAATATCAATTCAAAATTGTTCTGTTTGAGGGGACAAGAGAGTTGAGGAAGTTTGAAGTTCAGTTCTCAACAATTACATCGGTGGAAGAGAACCCGGGCTGCTTAGAAATTGAGAGAAGCCAAAGCCACGCAACCAACTGCAGTGACCTTTCTAATCCTTCCTCGGTTGAAGACGAAACTACCGACATTCTTCCCTATGGCGATCGAACTGATAATCTAGGAAAAAACTCCACTGCCTATTCGAAGGGCACCGAAATGCTTTCCTCTGCTAATTTATCAACTGATGCTTTTAACCTCAGTGACAGTGGTGAAGAAGGAACACTTGCAGGTACAGTTCCTGTGCTGGATGAGGCAAATGCTGCAGGAATGGTTGGTTTGATTCCCAACTCTGTTGGATCAAAGCTCGAGAACAAGCACGGACCACCTGCCTCAAAACTCAACACCGATAATCCGTTAAGCGCCCTTGTTCGGTCTGGAATGCAGTGCGAGCCATTCGTTGGCTGTTCTGAAGATGGCTTGCCTATTACTCCCTGCAAGCTTGAAGTGCTAAAGGATAGTCTTGGAAGGGCTGAGAGACTGAAATCCAGCTGCAAGGACCTTGACAACAGGACTCGAAAAGGAGGGGAACCCCAAGATGGTGGCACGTCGAAGATGCGAACTGGGGAAAGGCAGGACGACAAATGTGCTGAAAATGGTGTTTCGGATCGGGATTTCGAGCACTATGTGAAGGTAATTCGATGGTTAGAGTGCGAGGGACATATCGAAAAGAACTTCAGGCAGAAGTTTCTCACTTGGTATAGCTTGAGAGCATCCCAACAAGAAGTGAAGATTGTGAAGGTGTTTGTTGATACCTTCATTGAAGATCCAGCATCTCTTGCAGAACAACTTGTAGATACTTTTTCAGAAAGCATTTCGAGCAAAAAACCAACGACTACGCCGCCCGGGTTCTGCATGAAGCTGTGGCACTGATTACCTTTTCTTGCATTCTGCTATGAAGTTTTAATCCAAAACTGTTGAAAGGTGTATGATGATAGCAATTCTTTGGACATCAAAAAGGTATTCTTGATTCAGACTCAACATTTCTGTTCATCATACTTGTGACCATGTAAATATTGGTATTTTTCATTTCAATATATGGTCTGGTGGATTTGGTTAATAATGTGAGAGAATCAATTTCTTGAATTCATTGTTTGATTTTTGAGTTCAGCATTTTTTTTTGGGTACAAAAGTGACTTATTTAATCATCATGGGTTGAATTGGCCAATTAATTTATGGCCATGTCATACATAGAAATCATGGGTTTAGATATGGTTATTTTTAAAAATCATGGATACATAGAATATTAATATTCCATAGTTTTTTATATCAAAATAGTCTAGGATCAAACAATTATCTCGTGATATAAGTCAGAAGTGTTTATATGTTGTTCTGAAAATTGACAATGTTGTATCATTGAAAATCACTTTTAATTGTATGAAAATCACTATTAAAAAAGTTGAACCAAACATTAAAATAATTATATGAAAATCACTTAAATCAAATATAAACAAATTAATTGTACTAAAATCACTATTTCTAAAATCATTCTCAAACATGCCCTCAATTAAATACATGGGATGCTAAATATATATTTAAAGTGTTTTTTTCAAAATTGTTTGGAAAGCTTCAACTTAGTCACTTGTATTCTAACACTTTTTAATCATATCATTTTCAATGGTTAATTTAAAAATTGACTAATGATAAGTTTACATAACATGAAACTCAATGAGCTGTACTAAAAAAAATGAAACTCAGTGAGTCAGCAAAAAACTAGAGTAAGAATAATCAAACCAATTTTAACTCTCACCAACAAAAATATATGGTTCAAAAATTTTGCATTGTAGAGGCTAAATTGAAACTTTCTAAACCATAGGAACTAAAGCGTATAATCAGCCCGAAAAGCGAACTTTTGGTTAGAAAGTTTTGAAGACCTGATGCATGTGAGTTTGAATTGAGAATACCTAGTTAAAATCTCCATAACAGCCCCTGCTAAACATCCTTGAAAAGAAAGGTAAATCCAGGCAGAGAAAGGAGCAAAACTTAAGCTACACAGCCAACCAAAGATAGCAAAATGTATAAATAAGATAAGCAGAGTGTTACTTTTACAGAAAAGAGAAGGGTTTTGCATGATGCCTTCCTTCTTCCTTCAGTGGCTCAACCAGCAATATTGCTTCTATTTCACATCTTCTTGAGGTCATGAATAGATGGCCAACCTGAGCAGAAAGTTATTACAGACAAGACATTGACTCACTCCCTCTTTGTTCCAAATCCTATAGAACCTGAATTAGACCAAAATATTCTTATAACAATAAGAATATGCCTACTTATAGAGATCATTAAACCTATCTGCCTATCAAGGTAATCTAACCTACTATGGAAGAATATACTTCATTGTGCGTACAGAAGAAAAGATTCTTGCTAAACCTCACAGAGATCACAAGAACCGGTATCGGCGGCGTCACTCGTTTGAAACTGAATTTAAAGTTTTATTCTGAGTCAGAACAATTCCTTACAAGAATATGCACTTTTGGAACAAACATCAAATACAGAGTCCTGACCAGAGCAACAACATTTCTGCCAACACATCAGTCTCATAAAGATCCCACAATCTTGCAATTCATGGCTCTCTTAAGTGTTTGTTTCTTCCATAATAGCTTCCTTCATGACTCTACACTCTTCGATCAGATGACAGAACTGGCCAATGATAGTTCATGAAGCTCACTTAGCATCCACTCCTCTCCAGTTTGACCACCGAGGACTATTGCCCTCGTTCCCCCAACGACACATGTGCTGTGTCCCCATGCGAACCTCGGAGGCCGTCCAGGTACTTTCAAGATCCTCCAAGTTGGTTTCTCTTCTGTTGGATCCAGGAGATAAAGCTGTGATGCTGAGTGAAGACCAGCAACTGACCCGCCAAAGATCAGTATTCTGCCACCTGGGAGGCTCACAGCAACATGGTCCAGTCTAGGCGGAGGTGCTACCCCTCCAGGGTTTCCAGCACCCGGCACTCCGCTTCCAGCTACGCATCTCCAACACGGCTCCTCCTCACTTAAATCCATTGTGAAGACATCACTTGATCGAAACCGAAGAGGTCCACTTTTGGCTAAACCCCCAAACATCAAAATCTTCCGGCCACCATATACAGATAATGTGTGCCCCAACCGAGAGGGAGGAGTCCAAGATACAGGTATCTCCCTCCATACGGGTTTCTCCATTGAGAGATCAAGCAGAAAAGTATCACTAAGGAGCACTCCAGAATCTGCACAACCACCAGAGACTATCAACTTGGTGCCGTCGAGAGTGCAGGAACTGTGCCATGATCTTGGGAGCGGAGGAGCCAATCCAGATATTTCACGCCAAGTAGGAGGATTCGCGTCCAAATCCAACAAGAAAACATCATTAAGCAAGCCCTGTCTTCCACAACCTCCAAAGACGACTAAATGAGAACCATTTACACAAGAAAGAGTATGACCCCATCTACCAGGTGGTGGAGAACTAACTTGAACATGCTGCCACTCTGGTTTACTAGAATTTAAATCCAGTACAAAGGTATCATTCATCGGTTGCATATTAACACCTTCCCCACCAAATAGCACAACTCTATTACCAACTGCACAAGCACTAAAGTTGCATCGTGAGGGTTCAACAGATCCCCCAACAGTCAGCTTCCTCCAGGCAGCGGCTTCGAGAGTTGTCAATTCTCTGGCTAACCGGCCCCAGCCAAGAGTTTTTGCACCAGGCACAGTCTCTAGAACACGTGTTGTTTCACTACCCCAGGCATTTTGGCAGACCATTCTCCAGAGATCCTCATTCTTTGTCAGCTCATAAAACCGCCTACAGACAGATCCCACTGACGCAATATCTCTGGGTGTCAACCGTGAAAGTATTTTCAAAGATATCACCTCATCACTTAATTGGAGAATACCACATACACCACGACAAATATTTCGGTCCCCAACAGATGTAAAGCGAAAAGATGAAAGGCCAGAACGAAACCTATCAGATGCTTTTGCTAACTCCTTTGTTGTAGAACTTGTCACTGGTCCCAGATCAATATCTGCTTCAGTGAAGAACTGGATACCAATAACATGAGTTACCGTTTCATCATCTCCATAGATAGGTGTTAACCTCAATTTATTCATCAATGGGGTTCCATCTTTCCTAAAGTTCAACAATTCTCCTTGAAATTCAGTGCCATCCTCCAGACATCTTCTGATCTCTGAAACCACTGAAGAGTCAACCAGTGGGTGCCTTCTTTTTGCAAATGGACCTCTACATTGCAAGAATCGACTGCAAGAACATCCCAAATGTGTTAGTAATCAAGTATCTAGTATATAATATATATGAATAGAAAAGATCAACATGGTGAGTAACGATAAACTAGAATGATCCTGCACTGGCAGACAGAGAGAAAGGGTACATACACATTAGAGAAGCTAAGCATCATGGAATTAGTGAAATAATATACTAATGCAAATCATATAATTCCATTCATCTTATCCTTTTACTAGGTCCAGCATCAAGAATGCATTTAAAATGCACCTAACTACAACTAATGAGAGTGATCCAAGCGTTCTCAAATCTTACATACAGAATCAGAATCTTTCAAAGTTCATAGAGAAACAACTAACACATAAGTTATCTGAGGATACATCAGATCAGTATCATTGAGTATACTGAAAAATAATGATTACTTATACAAAGCAGGCCAGGATTCAGTTAAGTGACAATACTATTAATTTAAGATATCCATCCAATGCAAGAATTGGGATTGTAAAGAAAAATGTTTGAGTAGCCATTGTATTGAACAATGCTTACACCCTATGAAGCACGAATACAAAAGCTCATCCTCAATTATCAATCTATAACATAAGATTTTCATTTAGATGTACCAAAAACTAAGTATAACAATGAATATGATTGATGTATCCTTCTAGCAACGAGAAGTCTTGGTCAATCAAACCTAAAGTTGAACGTGCGTTTCTCATGATTGATCAACCCTAAAAACAAATGGCTAGAAAACAATATCGGTTATACCAGGTGTACAAAAATGCTGCAGTTCTTATATATGTGCAGTTAGAACAGTTTATTAAAAATATTATAATTTCTTCCAATTCTTTTCTTTTAATAAAGGACCAAGCTTTTATTAAGAAAAATGAAAGAGTACATCCACGCAAATTTCTTTGTGTTCGTGATAGAAAAATGAAAGAGTACATCCAGGCAAATTTCTTTGTGTTCGTCATATAACACTTACGTTATTAGACGTGCGGGAACTAAAAAAAAAAAAAAAAAGAAAGGAGGAGAGAAATAAAGGGAAAATAATTGAAAAAAAAACCAACAAATGCAGTCTAACAAAATAATGACCAAGAAGAAGACTAAGGCTGACAAAACCGTAATAAGAGAAGTTGGGTTACCTAAAACCTCTTAGGGGTAGTTGCCCTCACCAAGGAGGAAGTTGCAGCTGGTGAGTAAGAGGTCCTTGGGTGTGGGATAAGTGGGGGATAAGATTGAGGCCTAGCTGAAGTGGTCATGCATGACCCACTAATCAAAGAACGAAGCTACAAATTTAGACGCCTTGAACCCATATAAATCATGAATTCAAGTGTTAATACCATGAATTCTCAACTCCAAATATTGCAAGGTCAGACTCTTGAAAATTGATTATATTGGTGGCTAATTGGTGAGAAATGGAAGGGTTGGTCTTTGAGCTGGATTTTTTTTAAAAACAAGAAACAATCAAAAATCTATGCTTGGAAAAAGGTTCATTGTAGGATTTTGCTTCTTGTGACTTCATCCCAAGAAGAGGGAAGATGAAGAGTTCCCTACTCTTCCCTTCCCCTACCGTTATTCTTTTAACTAGGGTTGTTCACTTCAAACCATGTAACACTGCTCACCTACTGATCTCATTGAACAAGAAACAAATATTTAGTTGAAAAGATACAAAATGAATTATGAGGCACTCCCTGTAAAGATAGAGAGAGAATAAGTTTGAGATGGAATAAAGATCTGAAAAGGTTCTGCTAGATATGGGAGAGTAAAGGTCGTCCTCGAAAAAGTGAATTGAGTCTTCATAAGAGCTTTTGCATAGGTCTCACCAGATTGTATCGGATTCCATTGTAGATTTGGAGTTGCTTCTTTGAGGAGTTTGGTTTTCATGTTGCCCAGCCTAGAAATTGTATAGGATTCCATTGTAGATTTTGAGTTGCTACTTTGAGAAGTTTGGTATTCATGTAGTCCGGTTTAGAAATTGTTGTTCATAGGGGTTTAATAGATGTAATGCATGAAATACATATGAACGTAAGAATAAAGAGACTTTGATACTCAAATTGGAATTTGCAACAACTACAAATGAAATACAAAGGAATTGGTACATTCTATTTAGACTTATGGGGTTTTGTATAGAATATCTATATCAAAACACAAGTGAGTTAATTTCTACCATTATTATGATATTCCAATCCAATTGGATATGGTCAAGGAGGTCCTCCTCCATCCACCTTTTCGTGAAAAAGGGGATTTTTTTTGGGTAGCTAGGATTTGTGCGCTTTTATGGGGTCTTTTGAATTGGGAGGAACAATAGAATTTTCAGAGAGATTAAAAGGTCTAAGGAGAATGTGTGGGCCATTGTTAGGTCTCTCTTTGGGTATCAATGTTTAAGGCTTTTTGTAGTTATTCTTTAGGTTTCATTTTGCTTGATTGGAGCCCCTTTTTATTTTAGCTTAGCTCCTTCTAGTTGGGGCTTTATTTTGGTACGCTCCTTGTATTCTTTCATTTCTTTTCTCAATGAAAGTTCAGATTTTCATCAAAAAGAAATTCCATTGCAGATTTTATCGTTAGTGCCAATTCTGCTGAGGTAAAGAGACTAAAGAACGAACTTTCACTTTCTTTTTCCAAAGAGCTTTCAACATCTACTTGAAAAATGATCCACAACATCAATCAAGTAGCGTGGATTTTGTAGAAAACAACCAGAACTATCTCCAATTCAAACTCCCTAACCTACTCCAAAAGAAAATGAAAAGTCTTGTAGCGTTCTCATGAGCTAAAGCCACTCTTCTCTTGTAAGGCATTTTCTAGGAGGTGAGTTGTATTAAAAAAAATGTAATAATGAAAATATGTTTGGTTGACCATTTCTTAAAACTTGTTTGCCCTTATTTCATTCAGGCCCATGGGTGGTTTTTAGAATTGAAATTCCTAAAAAATGCAGGCTGATAGCTTATGATTTTTCAGGTGCATAGTAATATATCATATTTTAGAAAGATCTCAATCAAGTTTTCAAATCAACTCTACACAATAGTTTTCAAGAACTATTCAGCATAAAACTTCTTAAACAGCTCCTTAACACTATGTCCCCTTCACTGTACCGGCATTGCAAAACAGTAGGTTCTTTCCTGTTGGCAATCTCAAAGAGTACAAGGAAGATGCAAGCTAGTGAGGAGTCTGCCAACCCAAGATCAGCCCAGTAAGTTACCTACAAACTTCTTTGACCACAAATTTATTTTAATTAGCAAGCCAATTGTATCATTTTCTGAATCTACACCCAAGGGCTCTGATAACTCACATAATTCTTAAAATTCCATCCACAAGGTTCAGTACCATACTTACTAGCTAACTTGTGCAAAAAAGCATTTGTTTCAAGGGAAAATTTCCATAGCTATTTTGCTATTTCTGGAGTATTCCAAAAACCAAGAGCTCCTTTCCAACAAATGAGCCATCTTCCTTCAATTAACAAAATGGAAAATACATTAAAAAAATAAGGAGACTACAAAAACCTGTAAAAGCCACCAAAGTTAAGGGATTAACTAGCCCGTAATGTTTTAAGACTCATTGATGACACCTTCATATTTAACTTGAAACCACTTCATTGCATCCTCTTTGGTTACTCTGCAGAATTCCAACATGTGACTTGCATCAACATCGGTGACCTACACCATAACCGGACATTCAAGAACAACAAAGAAGTCCATACTGTATACACCCGTAGAAGGGTCATACTTGATTCCAAGTATGAGGTCTTTTAAAATGTCCTTAAAATGTTATACACCAATTTCACATATTCATTACAGCTCTGGGAAAGAAAAGAAAGTAGGAAAGCAGATTTGCTAACACCAGTTGATCCAATGTAAGTCTAATAATCCCTTAGATATTAACAACTTCCATTATTGCAACTTCAAATGGATTTTCTTTACCACAGGATGCCAAAGCATTTAATCTCAAATTTCCCCCAATGGAAGGCCACGAAATAGGTAATTAGTCAACCATTCACTGAATCACTGCACCAGAGAAGGCTTTAACCACCTTCACTAAATCTTCTTGAAAATACATAGCCACTAGTTTATAAGGTCTACTTAAAATCTGCAAGCTTGTTGATAACTTCTTTTTTTTTTATATAAGAAACAATTTCATTGATTGAATGAAATTTAAGGGGGAACCCCAATCCAAGTGAGTTACAAAAAAACTTCTCCAATTGGATGTCATAGTTGAAAAACTATAGTGATGGAAGAGAGGGGAGCATTTACACCCAGAAATAACTAAGTAAACTATGGCATCAAGAAATTGATCAAAAGAGCACTCCTTCTCTTGGAAAGTCCTTTGGTTTTTTCCGTCCATGTTTGTCCAGTAGAGAACAAACAATTAGGTTCCAAACTCCAAACACATCTGTCTGACACTAGCACCAGCCAGATGGAGGAAAGGATGTGTAATAAGTCGGCCCATTCTTCAATTTCTGCATCTTTAAGGTTTCTTCTGAAATTAGGATTCCATGAATCCAATTCCTCAGACCAAAAATCCTTCGCCAAAGCAAATAAAAGAGAGTGCCTTTCTGCGAGGGGGGCATTTGTAAGCCAAGAATCTCTCCAAAATGATATGTGAGCTCGGTTACCAACTTTATAGGAGATTTTGTCGGTGAATAAGCTATTACTTCAAACAAGCTTTTTCTCCACCTTCAAATCCTTAGGAGATTTTGTCAAGCTTGTTCATAACTTCAAACAAGATATAGTTGACTTGTTGATAGAACAAAACAGAAGCTTATCACCAGCGAATTGGAGATTCACAACAAGATTTCCATTCCAAGGTTAAAACCATCAACATAGTTCGCCCCTTGAGCTGTTAGTTAACAATCTAAACGACTACATTAACTAAAAAGAAGGGAATATTTTTGCCTCGCCTCAATCCTCCTGTAGCTTAAATCCTTCCTCTAGGCTTCCAACTAACAAAAATGAAAATTTCTGTCAACACAAGGCATCCTTGAATCCACTTTCTCCACCTTCCATCAAATCCTTAGGAGGATGGCATGAAAGAAAATATTATCCCCATTTAGCCCTCTACTATCTTAAGGAGACATAGGGTTCCAATCAAGCCCTCCTCCGCCAATTAGGCTGCATTCCTCAGCTAAGGCATCTCATAAATAAAGTTCTTTCTTTTCACCATCCACCAATTAAAAACACCCTGTTTCGATCCCCTCGCAAAGCATCAATGCTAGCAACTTTGTCTCCAAAGCATCTTCCCTTCAAAACTGGTTTTTAAGAGGTGTTTTAGGGTATGCAGACAAATTGAAGGAAATAATACTTTTAACCAAGTCCTCCTTTTAAAGGGAAAAAAAATTGCAAAAAACTATTGAATTCCAACTCCTCAAGAAACCTTTTTAAGTTTTCGATTTGTATGCTTCAGCCAAACACCTACATCATAGAGTTCCACCCATTCTCCACATAAATGAAAACGGTGGTCCGTCCACTTATTTTAAAAATGAGATGGAAGCAGACCTCAGTTAAAATTTCCTAGATGAAGAAGATTGGAGTAATATTTTTCTTTTTCTTGAAACAAGAAAACAAGTTCTTCATTGTTACAACCTAATAAACAAACCCAAAAGGTATTAGGCACTAGTGATCACTTTGTGCCAAACTTGATCAGTTTCTCTGAAATATCACCATAAATACTTTGCCATAAGAGCTTCACTCCTTTTCAAATTACCAATTTGCACGTTGCCACCCTACCATTCCAAAGGAAGTGTCTCGTCTTTCTTTCCACATTTACTACCACTTTGTTTGGCATAGGAAACATTGACATGAAATAGGTTGGTAACAGAGCCGACCTACCTTTAAACAGACAAGACTTCGTTCATTCACACAATTTATGGAAAACTTTCTCCACCAGAAGCTTTCAAAAATCAATCTTTCTTGGGTTATCACCCAAAGGCATTCCCAAATAGGAAAGAGGCTAATCACAAACTTTACATCCAAATCTAAAAGATATATTAATTCCACAAATTAGCATATTTTTCTCAATTTATTGTAAGACCTGAGGATAATCAAAGATCTTTATAACCTTGAACAAATTTCCCAACTTTTCCTCATCATTTTTGCAACAAAGTAAAGTATCGTCTGCAAAATAGATATGTCAGATGTAAGGTTCGTTCCTTCCAATTATAAACCCTTCCAAGGATCAAGTTCCATGTTCAATCAATCCAATTAAAATGTTGCCAACCATTAGAAAAAGACTAGAAGAGAGTACATCTACCTGTTGCAACCCTTTGGTCTCCTTTATCCATCCCTTGGACTAGCATTGATAAAAATATAAAATTTTGTATTGAAAATGCACCCTTTAAACCATCCCATCCATTTCAACCCAAAACTTCTTTTTCCTTAATAACCATCAACAAAAGGTCACCATCTGCCATATGATATGCTTTCTCGAGATTGATTTTTTTTTGGCCAGCCTCCTCTTTTTGTTTTCTTTTTTTCCTTTTATGAGAGAAACACGAAAGAGTATAAAAGGGCATACAAAAAGGCAGCCCATCAAAAGGAATCAAACCAAACTATCTAAACAGGAAAGGGCTCCAATCCAAAAGTAAGACCAAGCAAATAATTACAACCATCCCCTCTTCTTTCGATAATCATTATTTCATTTGCCACAAGTATAGTATCAAGGATTTGTCTCCCCTCTCTAGATAGGACAAAAGTGCAGAATGCAGCACACTCATTAACCTTTCAACCAATACATTTGTAATGATCTTGTATATACTTATTGCAGGTAGGCAAATTCTAGACCAAGCCCTTATTATTATTATTATTTTTTTTATTTTTAACAAAGTCTAGACCAAGCCCTTATTCCTAATGAGGCTATTGAGGATTATAGAGCTCGCAAATAAGAGGGGGTTGTTTTTAAGATTGACTTTCAGAAGGCTTATGATCACGTGGATTGGAACTTTCTTGACAAAATTCTCGTGAAAAAAGGCTTTAGGTAATCATGAATTTGGAGTTGCATAAGACTCGGTTAGATACTCCATTCTCATTAATGGTAACCTAGGGGTAGGATTCGAGCCTTGAGAAGTCTTTTAGACAGGGTTATCTTCTTTCTCATTTTCTCTTCCTGATCAAAGTGGACATTCTTAGTAGGATTATTTTTGGGGGGTTGACGGCAGTATTCTTGAGAGTTTTGAGATTGGGAAGGATAAGGTGTCTCTGTCTCATCTCAATTTGCCAACGTTACTATCTTTTTCTACTCGGGTAAGGAAGAGTCATTCTTCAATCTAAATCACATGTTATCATTCTTTGAGGCTATGTCTGAGCATAAGATTAACAGAGGTAAGTGTCAGATTTTGGATTTGAATTGAAGTGTCAAATTTTGGAATTGAATTGTGACCTTGGGAAGGTGGATAGACGGGTTGCTCTAGTAGGATGCAAGGTTGGGTCATTCCCTCCGTCCTATTTAGGCCTTCCACTCGGCCATAACCCTAGAAATCTCTTTTTAGGATACAATAGTGGATAAGGTTCATAAGAGACTAGCCTTGTGGAAGAGAAGCTTTTTCTCAAAAGGAGGTAGAATGACTCTTATTCGTTCGGTCTTCATCAATTTTTTGTCCAGGTTTAGAGTCCCTAGTACTATTAGTAAGACTTTAGAAAAGCTTATGAGAGATATTTTGTGGGAGGGGGTCGAAGAGGGGAAAGGGGCTCACCTTGTGAGGTGGAAGTTGGTGGCGAAGCCCGTGGAACTTGAGGGCTAGAGTTAGGGAATTTAAGAGCACGAAACAAGGCCTTGTTGGCTAAATGGTTACGACACCTCCCCTATGAGTCTAACACCTTATGGTACAAGATTATCACGAGCAAATATGATCTTCACCCTTTTGAGTGGATGACGGGTGGGGTTAAAGGCACTTCTAGAAATCCTTGGAAAGATATTTCCCATGAGCTCCACTTCTCTTTTTTTTTTTTAATAGATAAGAAACGATTTGTCATTAAACAAGAGAAAAGAAACAACCTAGGGGTTGAGGATAGAGAGAACCCCCTCCCAAAAAACTGCAAGAAAGCTTTCCAATTGTTAAAGATCATGGAAAGGTTGCAATTACAAAAGAATTTCCTATGAGTAAACACCACAATTTGTCATGAGCTCCCCATATTTTCTCAATTTGTTTAGGTTTACCATGGGTGATGGAAGGAATACTTATTTATTAGAGGATAAGTGGTTGGGAGATAGATACCTTTGCTCTATGTTTCCCCACTTATATCATCATTCCTCTATGAGAAATTGTTCGATGGCAGATGTCCTCTCTCATTCTGGGAGCAACCCTTCTCTGTCGTTGCAGTTCCTTCATCTGTTGCCTAATAAGAAAACAATGGACGTTGTAGCACTTTTTATCCTTGATTGGGGAGTTTGAGATTAGTCACGAGGGGAGGGGGGGGGGGGGGGGGGGGGGATGTTTGCCTTTGGAGTCAAAATCGTTCTGAAGGTTTTTCGTGTAGCTCTTTTGGTGTCTGGTGAATCCCTCTCCCTCTAATGTGTCTGTCTTTACCTCATTGTGGAAGTTGAAAATTCCCAAGAAGGATAAATTCTTCGTGTGGCAGGTCATTCACAAAAGAGTTAACACCTTGGATTAGTTATCAAGGAAGTTGCCTAGTTTGATAGGACCGCTTTATTGCATCCTTTGTCGGAGGATGACGAAGACCTTGATCATATTCTTTGGAGCT
Organism: Trichosanthes truncata; assembly: GCA_033996785.1. Lineage (NCBI taxonomy): Eukaryota > Viridiplantae > Streptophyta > Magnoliopsida > Cucurbitales > Cucurbitaceae > Trichosanthes > Trichosanthes truncata. The sequence continues at coordinate 33,680,031 of JAWPNB010000004.1, read as the reverse complement.
GTGACTTTGCTCGGGAAGTTTGGAGTTGTTTCTTTGAGGCGTTTGGATTTCGGTTTGCTAGACACCGGGGTTGAAGAAAGATGATCAAGAAGTTCCTTCTCCATCTTCCCTTTCGAGAGAAGAGGAGGTTTTAATGGCAAGCTGGTGTTTGTGCTATTTTGTGGGGCCCTTGGGAAGAGAGAAATAATAGGACCTTTAGAGGTGGTGATAGAGACTCGAGTGATGTTCGGTCTTTCGTCAGGTTCTATGCTTCTCTTTGGGCTTCAATGACGAAGTTTTTTTGTAATTATCCTTTAGGTCTTATTTTACTTGACTAGCACCTCTTTCTTCAGTTTGGCTTCCTTTTTGTGGGCTTGATTTTTTGTATGCCCTTGTATTCTCTCATCTGTTCTCAGTGAAAATTTAGTTATTCATCAAAAAAAAGGTCTTGTATATACCTGTAACCAAACTAATGGGACAAAAATTCCTTAAATGAAGTTGTCCATACGGGGAGAATTCAAAATACCATTCACAAGGAAATCTTTAAACACCTCCATGACCTCATTCTTGAAAAAGAACCAAAATTTTGTGAAGAATTCCTTCTTGAAAGTTGAAACCATCTTGTCCCAAATACTTCCATTCTCGAAGATTGGCTGCCAACACATCGCTTCCTGAATAAATCTGCACTCCCTTTTTTTAGTGTAGAGCTTGCTAAAGAAAGCCATAAGTTCATCATAACCTATGAGAATTGGCTGAATTGTCATCTCACTTCAAGTCAAACCAACTTCTTTTTCCATTTTGTAGAAATCTTACTCCCTTTTGGTGCCTTAACTCCACAAATTTCTATTTAAAAATAATTCTCTTCTCCCTATTCTCAACTAAAAACCTACCCAAGAAGTAATCTGATAAGATTCAATCAAGTCGGTCAACACTAGACTCTTTGAAATTCAATAACCAATCATTGAAGACTCCAGTTTATGCATTTTAGTCAAATCTTTTTATAATTTATTGTTACAATTACATCCATTGGAGTATTACAATTACATCATGACTTTGTAACTCTTTCGCCTTTGCATAGATTTGGGTTTTGCCGCTTTTTATATAATCCATTCTTCAAAGTATTTTTCCAGCAAAAAATCTCCATGAACTTCAAAGTATTGAAGATCCCAGACTAAGAGAGACAAATACAATCCATCCTTCAGAGGGCAATATACACTAGATCTTCAATTCAAAATACTAATTCTTTTCCAACAAAAAGCTTGCTTCTCAGAATCATAAGAATCCTAAGAATTCATCTTTTACAGCCTCAAAAGCAGTCAAAATACTGCCCACATTGCTGCACAAGCACAACTATAACAATAAGCCTAATCTTTTTCTAAGAATACTTCCATAATACAAAATCATGTGGGTGGTGCTTATACCTCAAAAACAACGTAAAATTTTAGCGAATTGAAAAACTTTGCCCCAAAAGATCTCTATGATATGCTTCTTACTGTCCACGCAGACCATTTGACTATCCTTGGCATTTGGTTAGCCATATAATTGGGGATAGATAGTAGATATTACAAACTAAGAAAAAACATTTTGAAAAGCGCCAATATTCCACATCCTCCATCAAGTCAACAGGGAAAAGGGAAACCCTAGACGAGATTTCTTAGCTGAAATGAGAATAAGAGAATATAAGAACAACAAGGTCATTCTTGTATACCACAGAAAGTAGAAAATGATGGTACAACAACTTGATAAAAATTGCAGAATATGGATGGAAAGGCACGGGATGATTTCTTAAGAAACTTGCACTAATTTCATTGCTCCCTTCCCATGTCAATCACTTCATGGTTTGGTAACAAAATATCCATTGTTGTCAGAAAGCCCTTTCATTTATGATAGTTATGCTCTACTTGTAAAGAAGTTCCCATTGTCGTAAGAACAAGATGGCTTATCTACCCTATAGTAGTACACCCAGACCCAGTGTGGAGACTTGTATGGGTAGAATTCTTCAAACTCCCACTAATTACAAGAACTTACAGGCGAAGCTAAATTGTCCCTAGAAATGAAATGCAAAGATGTAGAAAGTTGCATAAATATTGATAACACCTTCCAGAGAACATACTACGGTTTCCAGCAACCTGACTATCAGCTATAAACACAGACCAAAAACTTGCCAATCCATCCAACATTAAGCTAACTGGCCGATTTAAGCCAAGAAGACCAATTAAAGAATAACTTGGGCCAAGACTTCTATCTGGCCAATAAACCACAAGACACAACTACAGTAAACATTAAAAAAAAAAAAAAACAAATGCCAACCCGTCTCTAACCAACAGAAATAACCCCAACCCAGGCAAAGGAAGAGAAAAAAAAAACTTATTCAACCCCAAAATAAGCCCCAAAATTAGAACATAAATAGCACTGAATCAATATAACACTACAACTTTACAATAAACTGACCAATTGCGACCAAGCACTTCCTCCGCCCGATATCCAGTAACCATTTCGAAGACGGTGTTGACATAAATGATGGGATGGTCAGGTTCAAGAGAATCGGTAACGACGAACCCACATGGCGCAGTTTGGAACAAGTTCTCAACAGGGAAAGGAAGAGGCCCGCCATCGTTGAGTAGGAAACCCTCCTCCTCCTCGTCTCCGCTCAGATCCGAATTGCTGTCCCACTCCATTTTCCTTTCTTCCAAAACCCAAATATTCTCTTCAACCCATTTACATATATCCAATTGGAAGAAAACCCAGAAAAAATTACGCCGATCAGAGCCCAGAAAACAGGGTACGAACAATTAAGCCGGTGGGAACACTCGACAACCGAAATTGAAGAAGGTTGCGACGGTCGAGAGAGGGAAAGATAACGAGTGGTTGAAAGGGTTCGACAATTTAGCTAAGAGTTTAGCCACGGATATAGAGAGAGAGATTTTGGGTTTGACGGGGTTAATAAAAACCTGGGTTGGTTTCGTGTTCGCTCAACACCGCCCTCTGATGAGAGAAAAATCTTGAGGGATAGAGAGAAACTGGGTGGTTATGGCTTAAAGCAAAGGAATGGCTTTTTTTTTTGCGGCTTTTATGAGATGTGGGTAAGGCTAAGGCTAAGGCTAAGGCTAAGGCCAAGTGGGGCTCGAGCGGGGCTTGGCTTGGCTTGAGGCTTGGTTCAATCGAGCTTTCGATTGAGCTTTAGGTCTACGCTAACTCTCTTGTTAAGAGAAAAAAGGCATCTCATTTTTCTCTGTTGTTTCTTTTTACCATCCACCATTTTTTTCTTCCTGCTTTCATTTTCCAACTCTGGATGCCCTTTGGGGTCCTCCTAACTCGAGTGCCACTCCTCACATGTGGGATATTTCACAAAAATGGCTCAAATTTTGCTGTCTCCTTACAAAGTTTTTATGTCTTTTTATGTCAAAATGCATGCCCTCCTTTCAAATACGTACATATGGTATCTTTTTCTAACGAGTATGACAGCTCATATACATATATATGGTATGTTTTTCTAAAGAGGATTACACCTCAGACTTAATGAAACTAACGTGCTCGAACATGGAGGGTCGTTGTTCTTATCAAGTGGTATCAGAGCTTTAAGTTCGTAGTTTCTTGAGTTTCTGAGTATGCTCTGTGGTTGCAGCACTGTCTGAACTTCCACATCAGAAATGATTTCTTGAAACGAACTACAGTTGGTATTGTGAATAATGTGAGTTGTTCAATATTTGCAGATACGTTAGGAGTGAAGCAAATATGTCAAGCTTTATGAGTTCAGTAAAGATTGACGTGGAGAAATTTAATGGAATGATGAACTTCGACTTGTAGCAAGTGCAAGCCAAAGATGTGTTGATACAATCTGGGTTACACAGGGCTTTGAAAGGAAGACCGAGTGGTGGTGCTTCTGAAAAGTTAAGTGGCAATGGTGGTCCAATGGAGTGGTTCCAGCATAGGTTCTAAGAAGTCCAGCATAAGTGATAAAGAATGAGATGGATTGGATTTGAGAGCTGTAAATGCAATCAGACTAAATTTTGCTAAAAATATTTTTGCAAATGTGCATAGAATTTCGACAGCCAGAGAGCTTTGGGAGAAGCTTAAAGCCATGTATCAGGCAAAGAGCATCTCAAATCGGATGTACCTAAAGGAGCAGTTTCACACGATGCGAATGGAGGAATGTACGAAAATCTCAGATCATTTGAGTGTTCTCAATTGCATCGCCTCTGAGCTGGATGTGATCAAAGTAAAGATAGAGGATGAGGATAAGGCACTCAGGTTTAACTTGTCACTTTCGCCTTCTTATGAACACATGAAGTCAATCTTGATGTACGGAAGTAGACTTTAAATTTTGCTGAGGCTACTAATAAACTTCTATCAAAGAAAATGAGGCTGAAGAGTGACGAATGTACTTCACAGGAGGATTCAGCACTGATAGCTAGTAATTGGAAGAAGACGAAAGATTTTGTGTAAAAGAAAGGTTGTTGGGAATACAAATAGTCTGGACACATGAAAAAAAATTGTCCTAACAGAGCAAGTTCGCCAAAAGTCTCTGGATCGGATGTTGATGTGGTCTATGTCGTCAGAAGAGATAGTGACGTCTTCTGAATGAAGACAGAATTCATCCTCATGGTATGTCTGTTTTACCATGATAGAGGATGTGATGTTAGCAGGTCCACAAGTTTGCACACGGGCATTGACTTGGCGATTATGCAAGGTGTGTGTGGTGGAAGTTAGATGGATGAAGAACTTTCAGGTAAGCCAAGTAGGTGGAAGTTGCACCATAAATTTCAGTAGGGTTTATCGACATGTGACGAAGAAGAAAAGTCTTTGAAGGTGACATTCCAAGCGGTCTACTTTTATGGTGGAGTAGGTTATAATTCTATGAGTTGAGGATTATGCTTTTCAGTAAAATTAGTGCACCAGGAGTTGTGAATTATGCTTTTCAGTGAAATTGGTGCAGTAGGAGTTGTGAATTCTTCAAATATTTTGCCAATGTGGAATTTGTAGGGTTTTTGGCAAGATATTAGAAGAGTAATTGTCCCACATCAAAAATGTACAAGAAAGCCATGGGCTTCAAGTACTATAAAAGGAGTCCATGGCTTTGGTTTCAAATCATCCCTATTCGAAATATTTAAGTGTGGTATACTAATTCTAGTTAAGTGAGTGGTATAAAGCTTTGAGAGAGTGTTTATTTGTAATTGGGGTTAGAAAGAGAATTTTGTGCGATTGTAATAATTTTTCACATAGTGGAGTTTCTTTCTGTTCGTGGTTTTTTTCTCTGGTTTTAGAGTTTTCCACATAAATTCTTATGTTTCTTATTTTGTTGCTTTCTTTTAATTTCTCAGTTAATTTTCTGCTTATTCATGCGATAGTAGTGGGAGGTTTTTTTTCCCAACAGTAGCAAATTTAGAAACTAAATCTCACTTTAGAATGGTTCATAATGTGTTTAATGATAATATATTTATAAACCATAAAAATAGATTGAATCTCAACTATTATTAATTAATTTATGAACATTTTTTATGTTATAAGTGTTGTATGATTATTATTACACAATATCGTATAGTTTATAATATATGATATTATACATGTTTTAATTTAACAAAAATGAAATAATTTTATAACATAAAAAATGTTGTTTTTTAGAATTTTCACCACTTTGGATCACATAATCCAAAAACAATTTTTAGAAACAAATCTGTAAAATGCATATTCGCTCAATCAAAAAATATAAAAGAAAATTTATATTGCATACCAAACATGCTCTAAAAACCACTTTCTTCCTTTAAGGTCAAAGGTTCCAACTATTCCAATAAATTTGTTGAACAAAGAAAATTAGGTAAAAGCTTGAACTTGCCGTCTTTAAAAAGATAATCAAAAGGAGTCTTAGGTAAGGTAGCCTTATCTTTTTCTATCTCAAAGAAAAAAAAAATTGTGGTGCCTTTGTTCACAAAGTTGTCCCTCCTTTTCATAGTAAAGAAAATATAGCAAATATAGCATGCTTTTTTATGCAGCACTAAGTTCCTATATTAATGGGTTATTTGGTTTGCAGTGGCCCATCTACATAGGCAATAGAGATGTCCATTTAATCCGCAAGGCAGGAAATCCCCGATTATACGGGGAATGGGGGAGGGAGCAGGGAGATTTGTTTCACCGTTGGCTAAACGGGGACGGAGACAGGGAATCCCCATCCCCGTCCCCGACCCCAACCCTGCCCCAATTAATTTTATATATATATATATATATATATTAATTATTACCTATAAATAGAATTTTAAAAAAAAAATTATAGTAGGAATTAGTTTAAGACTATTTCGTTATAAAAAAAATTAAAGACTATGTTGTAATATTGAAATTTGAATTTTTAGAAATTAAGTTATTTCGACATTATAGTACTTTTACTTATGATATATTATTGTTTTTATTAGGAAATCTTATAACATTTACTTTAAATATAATTATATTGAAAATTATTCATTTCGAAATAATTTTTATTATGGTTGAGAATAAATTTTAAAAAATTTAAAAAAAAAGGGGGGAAAATTATCCTCGGGGAACCCGATCCCCGCAAATTCCCCGCGGGGAATCCCGACCCCGATCCCCGCAAAATTAAATAGAAAATTTCATGGGAACGGAGAATGAAATGGGGGGCTGGAACAGGGACGGGGAATCCATTCCCCAACCCCGCCCCACCCTGCCCCATGGACATCTCTAATAGGCATGGGCTTAAGCCCCACCACCCTAAAATGCAAGTTTTTTTTGTTTGTTTTTTAAAACATGTGGGGTGAGAGATTTGAACCTCCGATCTCTTGGTCGATGATATACAATTTATGTCTTTGAGTCATATTTATGTTGGCAACTTTAGAATTTTAGAATATATCCTATTAGTATATAAAAATTCACATAAATTTTAAAAATGTTATTATGTTTCAGTGACAATCAAGCCTTGTCCGGATTTGAATCTTAGGTAGGTAATTATCTATGATTTGATATATATATATATATATACACACATACGCGCGCGTGCGTTTGATTTTATTTTATTTTTTGAAAACAGCACGTTTGATTTTTGTTTATATATATATGTGCGCGTGTTTGATTTACATGTTTTCTTATTCTTTTTAATATTTTTTTCTGTTGGCCTCTGGTTTACATAACTTGTTTTCTCATTATTTTTAATTCTTTTTATATATACCTTTATAAAAGGTTATTGTTGTTATTGATTTAAAAATATATAGAAGCCATGTTTTAGACCTTTGTTTTTTTTTTTTTTTTTAAATTTGAATGGTAAGCCACATTTTATTTAAAGACTTTTTATTTACAAATATTTACGATTTATCAATATAAAATATAATGTTGTTATTTTAATTTATCCTTTACATTTGGTTTTTTTCTTGATATCATATATAAATGAAATGAATAAAAATATGTTTAAACGTTAGTAAATTCTATAAGAAACTATAATTATTATAAAACAACAAATTATAATTATTAAAAAGCAAAAAAAAATTATCATTATTATTTTAAGATTCATTTTTTATATATTTATATAAAAATAAGTTAAAATATTATTTTGGTCAGCGTACTTTGAGACTTATTTTATTTTAGTTTTTATACTTTCAAATGTCTAAATTCAAGTAAGTCACGTACTTTCAATAAATTTTAAAATTAGTATCTACTGTTAATTTATTGTTCACATTTCCAACATAAATATTTAGTCTCTATTAATTTTTTCTATATAAATTTTGCAAATATATGCATATTGTATCTTTTCTTGAATGGAAAGCATTATTATTATTTTACCAAGTTCAATAAAAATTAACTTCAAACTAATAATAAAAACTAATTTAAGATTTATGGAAAGTACAAAGACTAAAATTGGACATTTGAAAGTACATGGACTAAAAATAGAATGAGACCCAAAGTATATGGACCAAAATAGTATTTTAACCTAAAAAATATTAGTCATATTTTCTATTGAACAAACAAATATCAAAATATATCAAGCTCCCGACATAAAGTTCTCGATCCGCCGCTATCGGTTTGCATACAACATTAATATTATTATCAATAATATATTTTTTTAATGTCAACATGAGCATAACTCAACTAGTTTAGGCATATACCCTTCACTAGGAGGTCAAGGGTTTGAATCTACTTATCTCTATATGTTGTAAATCGAGTTTACCCTCTTGCATTTCTAATTGTTAATAACGACTTTGATCAATCATAAAGGAAATGGTTCTTCAAAAAGTTCAAATTTGTTGTAGGTAAAATTGAGGGTTTAATATTTAATTTTAGATTTTTTTTTTTTTTAAAAAATCAGTAGGATTGTAAGTGTGTTATGGAATGTTGTCTATTCACACGAGATTTTTGGAGAAATTTAAAATCATGGGAATTATGATTTTATTGAATTTATACAAGTGTTACAATTTCTAATGTAGGGTCCTTTTATGTTTTCTCTTGGAATATAGACTTTGATTTGAGGGCTTGCAAGCTTATTTTTAGATGGAAATAGATTGAATTTTCAACTTGTAACTGGTAAAAAGACGATCGATTTTTTTGAAGATTTCTAATTTTCAAATCTTTTGAGTCTTTAATCTTCTAAATTATGAGTCTTGGATCTTTTGAATTCTCTGGCTTATGACTTTTTTGGATTCCTAGCTGAATGCTCTAAATTCTGACTTCTCTAAATTTTCAAAATAAATGATGACCTCCTCAAGTTATAGAGTTTGATGAATCTTGTATGAGTTTGGATTTGGTTGACTGTAGGTCCAACTTTTTTTGACTTATTTGGACTTAATCAAATATTTTTCAATAAGCTTGGATAATTTAAATTTAACTTAATCCATTTTTTGTGATCTCGAGCTAAATTAGTTTCGGGTCCAACCGCTCCGTGACATAATTTGATTGGACTAACTTAAATCGTCCAATGGATCAATACTACACAAGTGACATTATTTGATTTCCCAATATTTCATGTATTTTAATTTAATTTGAGGGCACATATAAATTTGTACTTGGTCCCAAATTTCTCAGTATATATTTTTATCATTAATTTAAACTAATGATAAAAATATAGTGCATACTCTCGACCAAGAGGTCAGAGGTTCGAATCTCTCACTCCACATGTTGTAAAAAAAAAAATAATAAATAATGACGTGACAATTTATAATTGACAAAAATTTATTATTCAACATTGTCTACAGCACCTCAAAGTGAATTTTGCATTTTACAACATAAGTTTGAATTTGAAGGAAAAATTTAAGAATGATGCAATTAACCCTTTATCATTCACTAAACAAAAGTTTATCAAGAATCCAAAATTGAAGTAGGTTGGAGACATGTTACATAATGGTGTTGGTGAGTATCTAGACAAAGCCATTTTTGCATAATGGAATGTGTTTTCTACCACATAAGGCAATATGAGATAATGACTATAAATGGACATGTGCAAATAAAATGGTTATGAAAGCTGAAGAAGCCTCAAAGTGCACATCATTACCAACAGAACATACAAAAGGGATAAAATAATACAAAAATAGATATCTTCACCAGGTTGTGGAACTGAAATACACATTTGAAAGACAAGTTGGGCTTGGGCTGTGAAGCCCAACTTGAGGGGAAGTGTCAAATATTGTCTATTCTGGCCCAAGATCCAAGGCCCACTTCACCTTTGGCCCATTTTGAAAGACTAACCCTCCCAAGTTGTCGCTTTTCATTTTTTGTGGAGTCCAAGAGAGATAAAATATATAAATAAAAATGCATATTGCTACACATTTACATGCTATTTATAACATAGATGTACAGTGTTGGTTAGATTACAAGTTTAGTACCCAAATTTTTAAGTTTGTGTTTAACAAGTTTCTAAACTATCAATTTTGTATCTAATAGGTCATTGAACTTTCAATTTAGTATTTATTAAGTCATTTATTTGATATTTTTTTAAAATTCATGAATCTATTGTATACAAAATTGAACGTTTATGGTCTTATTTAATTTTAAAAGATGTTGAATATGTTATAGATCTATTATACACAAAATTGAAAGTTTAAGCCCCATTTGATAACTATTTAGTTTTTGGTTCTTGAAAATTAAGCCTACAAATACTACTTCCACTTATGAATTTACTTGTATTTGTTATTTACTTTTTTACCTATGTTTTCAAAAATCAAACTAAGTTTTGGAAACTAAAAAAAGAGGCCCCGTTTGATAACCATTTGGTTTTTGGTTTTTGGTTTTTGGTTTTTGAAAATTAAGCCTATAAATACTATTTCCATCCATGGATTTACTTGTTTTGTTATCTACCTTTTACCTATGTTTTCAAAAACCAAGCCATGTTTTGAAAACTAAAAAAATAGTTTTCAAAAACTTGTTTTTGTTTTTAGAATTTAGCTAAGAATTCAAATGCTTTCTTAAGGGAGATGAAAACCATTGTAGAGAAATTGAGAGAAAACAAGCTTAATTTTCAAAAACCAAAAACCAAATGGTTATCAAACGGGACCGTAGCTTTTGAAAACTTGTTTTTGTTTTTGGAATTTAGCTAAGAATTCAAATGTTTTCTTAAGATAGACAAAACACATTGTAGAAAAATGATGAAAAAACAAGCACAATTTTCAAAAAAAAAAAATCAAAGAGTTATCAAACGGGACCTTAGATACCTATTAGACACTTTTTAAAGTCCAGAGACTTATTAGACAAATTAAAAGTTCATGGACTAAAATTGTAATTTAACCTACGATATTTACCGATCCCTATGGTTCTTTTCCCCTTCTCTTTGAACAAAATCATATGGCTTATCCACGTGTACGGGTCACTAATAACAATAAAATGGCAACTATATAGTATTAAATTTTTAGTAAATCAATGTGATATTTTATAAATACCTATACTTTAGGTCCTGCTATATTTTTAGAGCCATCAATAGATTTATCAGAAATTTTAGATATATTTAATAGACATTAAGATCTTTATCCTTGATTAAGGAATCAAAAGGGCAATGGGAGATAATAAATCAAAAACCCAATCCAAGACTAAAATTAAGACCCTTATCCTCGATTAAGAAACCAATAGGTTTCAAATTCATATATGCAATTACAATTAAAACTTAAACCCAGTCCAAGATAATTACAATTCTACTATGTTATCCAAAGATTTCAAGCTAGGAAGAACTGTCTCATAAGTTGCTCATAAAAAAAATGTTAAATTATAAATTTGGTCCATATAATTTGAAAAGAGTTAGAATTTAATCTCTATGATTTTTGAAAGTTACAACTGCGTCCTCATGGTTTGATAAAACATCATAAATAATCTCTATGGTTTGATAAAATCCTCATAAAACCATAAGGACTAAATTCTAACATTTAAAATATAAGGACTAAATTCTAACTTTTTGAAAATCATAGAGGCCAAATTTATAATTTAACCTAAAACAACACTATATTCATTTTTTTTCATGAATGCATTAAAATTACGATCGAACACATTTTAAGTACCTATTTTACGGCTCTCACAATGCTTTTGTTCCTATACTTCATTTGAAAATGAACTTCAACGGGAGTGTTAATTTTTCAAACAATAGATTTTTAGATCGCTCCCCATCTTTTAAGGTTAAAGATTTAAAGATTTCTATAAAACATAGGAACTAAATTATTGCCCATAAAAAATAATTAAAAAAAAAAAGTAGAGAGATCAAAACAACAAGAATATAGGGTCCAGAAATATGTTTATTATATACCAGCAGATTGCTACAGCCTACAACCATAATTTATGTTCACAGGTAATGAATATCCTTGAAACTGAAACTGCTGCAAAACTTGATGAAGATGAATCCATAATAACTCATATATTCTCCTATCAGAACCATCAAGTAACTAACCAGAAATGAATTACAAATGAGCTGGTAAGGTGTTTAATGTTTTGTAATGGTTATTATATATCTACCTGTACTTCCCTATAAATGAACAAAGAAATAACCGGCAGGAATACCTAGAGAGATCAAGAATTCATCATCTCCCTTACATGGGAAGCAAGTCTTTGCGTTGAATGATAATCAAACGAATCATCGATGTTCTTGATCCCGAACAGGAAATCCATAGCATCTTGGTATTTTCTTGCTTTACAGTAACCATCCACTACAATCTTGTAGGTAAGTTCATTGGGTCTGCAATTGTTCTGAATCATGTAACTAATGACTTCATCTACCTCTGCAAACATTCCACGTCCTGCATAGCCCGACACAAAAGTGTTGTAGGTGAATATGCAAGGACGAATCCCTCGAGCTGTCATCTCGGACATAATTCTAATAGCTTCTTGCATGAGCCCTTGTCTGCAGAAGCCTTTGATTATGGTATTGTAGGACACGAGATCGGGTTTTTCGCCAGATTTTATTAGTCCCTTGATGATTTCTTCTGCTTTCCAGCATTCTCCTCTTCTGGCATGCATATTCATTAAGCTATTGTAGGTGACCAGATCTGGTTGCAGTCCACCTTCACGAATCAAGTGCAACATCTCGTGTGCCCTTTCGTACATGTTATTTTTAGCGAAAATTGATATCATAGAGTTGAATATAACCATATCAGGCTTGTATCCATTCTTCATCAACTCCTCAAATGCTCTTTCCATTCCTCTAACTGCTCTGCACTTGAAGTTTGCAAGAATGAGGGTTCTCAAAAGAACCCAGCTGGGGAAGATATGACCCTCATAAATGTCTTTCTCAATCCTCTCTAATCCTCTCACATTCCCCCCTTTTGCATAGCAGTGGAGCATCAATGAGAATGAGGTTTCATTAGGTTTGAATCCCTTGTTCCTCATATCTAGTAAGACAGATTCCGCTGCTTTCCAATCCCCTCGCCGAGCCAAAGCATTCAGAAGTGCGTTGTAAGTTGTAACACATGGTGTGAATCCAGCTTTAATCATCTCATCATACATCTTTGCTGCATCAATCTCTGACCCACAACGGCCATACGCGCTGATCAATGTGTTAAATGTGTCTCTACCTGGTTCAAAACCACAATTTTTCATCTCCCTAAAAACATGGTTCACAAACTTGTGCTTCCCTGTATCACCACACATGGCAAGCATAGTGTTCCACGTTATCCGGTTTGGAGAACATCCATTTATTCTCATATCACTAAGTATCTTTATCATTTCCTCCGACCGCGACTTCTTTCCCAGCAATGCAAGAATAGAATTGTATGTGCACACATTAGGAACACATCCTGATTTCTTCATCAGGTTAAATAACTGTAACGCATTCACCTCCTTCCCTGCCCTACCATAGGCATTTATGACAGTAGTATAAGTCACAGCATTCGGCATCACACCGTTGCGTGTCATCGTGTCAATGAAAGCAGCTCCTTCCTCGTAGAATCCAGCCCGAACATAAGCTGCTACAAGCTCATTGTAAGTAACAGAGTCCGGGGCACAATTATTATCCTCCATTTCTTTCAAGATGTTTAAAGCCTCTGAATAGATCCCTGCTTTTCCAAACACTTGAAGTAGAGCATTATAAGTGACAGTTCCTGGCTCATAGCCACTTGACTTCAACCCAACAAAAAATTCTTTAGCTTCATTTATTAGACCCTCTCTTCCACAAGCAGATATCACAGTACTACAGGTGAATTCATCAAATTGCAAACCTTCACTCCTCATTTCATCCAACAAGCCTAAAATTTTATCCCAAGAGCGACCCATTTTCCCATAAACATCAAGCATGACATTGTAAGTAACCAAACTTGGAGAGAGCCCACAGTCCTTCATTCTCTCAAACATGGCAATGGCTTGCTTATACTTGCCATTGCGAGAATAAGCGTGAAGAATGGTGGTGCAAGCTCGGACATCGAGCGAGTATTTGTCAATTGGAATTTCGTCGAACACCTTGAGTGCAATTGAATATTTCGATTCTCTTCCAAGAATTCTTATCATAAGTTCAACAGCTTTATTATCTAATCTCACATCTCCAGAGCCAGAGTTCGACACAACCCATTCAAACAACAAAATAGCTCTCTCACTATTACCCGAAAGGTCTAGCGCTTTCAACAGACTGACCAAATCAACTTCAAGCAACTCAAACTTGACAGAATCAAAAAAAGCATTCAAGCTATCAAAAGGCTGTTCAGCGATTGAATTAAGCAACCACATACCCTTTTTGGAGAGAAATTGAAGAGGCCCATCTCGAATTTCCTCGTCATTGTACTCAAATCGCGAAGCTGAAATCAACACGGGTTTCTTCAACTGAGGCCCTTCTCGCCGTTTCTTGTTTAAATCCACTGAAATTTGAAGAGAAGGCAAATGGGCAACATTCTTTTGCGCAACATTTACAGGTTTGAGCTTGTGAACACTGTCATTGGGCGACAGAGACAATTGAAGAAGATGCTGAAGAAGGGTATCGATCGGAAACGAGGAAGAGGGCGGCGATGGAGGAGGAGGAGGAAGAGTTGTTGAATTGAACTTCAAAGTTTGAGTTGGTTGATTGGGTCTACTCACTGGAAGTGGACATCTGTTGGGGAAGAGAGCGCCTTCCATTTGAGGTTCGAGCTTTTCGATGGAATAAAAATGGCGGAATTGAGCTCGTTTATTGATGGAGGGGAAGGATAAGGAGACTAATTTCACAGAGTAAAAGGCTTAGCTGATGCATTTAGGTTTAGTTCAGAGTGTGAGAGAGAGGGGGCGCTAAGGGACGAAGGAACGGTTGGTCTTCATTTGGAGAAGATGGCATATAGCCATTTGAGGGGAAAATTGACATTTCAAGCCACATAACTTATTTGGTTTTTCACTTTGGAAAAAACATTGGATAAAGTGATGAACCATAGAAATGAAATGGTTTTTTTTTTCTTTTTTTTTTAATAATTCATTTATGCGAATTGATTTTTAGTTTGTTGTTCCTAGCATAACTCAAGGGATTAGATGAAAAACAGAAATATGGAAGATATTAATGACTTCAATTTATGAATGCATCGATAGATGTTTTGAAGGAAATCATAAATGTCATTGAAATATAAAGAAATTTTGTGAATTTTATAATGAAATTGGAATAATAACTCATTGACTAGTGCTAACAGAAATATTATTCAACTGACATAAAGTGTACACCTTCGAACAAAAGATGTTTGAATTTCACACCCCACATGTTGTAGAAAAAAAAAGACTAGTATTATTTTAAATAAACTAGAAATTTTTAACGTGAGTTGCACGTGTGATGATTATGTTTTAATTATCTTTCTATTTGAAAAATTAATTATAAGAATATCATTAAATTAATAAATAACTATATTTTAGAAAAAAAAATTTGAATAGTTAAATAAAATTTGAATTGGTTAAATGCATATTTCCATTTAAATTTCTATACTTGATGTTTTATTTTACATATATTATTATTTTATTCGTAATGTATATTTTTAAAACTTATTTTAATTTTTTTTTAAATTAAACGATGAAATCATGTTTTCAAACCAAATATAAAAGAACTTCATAAATTTTAGTTTTTTCTTTAGAAATATCTCTCTATTCAACTTACTCATCATCAATATATTTTTCTACCTTTCCATACTCTCCCACTGATTGAATACTATATTCATTTTTTTAATGAAAATTTTGATTAGCAAATTTGAAAATATGTAGTAACTCTTTATTTGAGGCTTTTATGAAAGAAAATAACTCAAAAAGTATGAGAGACAACCAATTAGTTGGTCAGTTTGACTTGAAATTGAATTGAACCAATTTAATCATGTCGTATTAATTAATATAAATTTTTAATTTAATTAATTTATTGTGGTTGCGTTTGGTTGGTGAAAAGTTAAATAATTACTTTTTATTTTTAAAATAAGAATAATTTATTGTTTACATCACTTTTTTTATTTAAATACATATTAGATATTTTTAGATTTATATCTCAAACAAAAAGAGAGAGAGAAAAAAAGATATTTATAAATTTGGATGGTCTTGTTTTAGGAGGTTCTAAAATTCTTATTATGATTTGGTTAGTTTTAAGGGTTTAAAAAAAAAACTTGTTTATGGTTTTATGGGGTTTAATATTTGTTTTTTTATTTTTATTTTATTTTTTCTCTTCTTTCATTGCTTACTATACTTATTTCTTTGGAGGATATTATCTTCAAAATTTGTAATAATATAATTTAGTTAGTTTTAAGAGTTTATTGGTTTTATTGATTTAATTTCTTTTATAAGTTATTTTTTAATTTCATTGCTTGCTTAATACATATTTTGTATTGTTAATTATTCACCTAGTTTTATGTTGCTACTATGAAATAGATATTTTATTATTAATAATTTTTGTAGTAGTAAAAATGATGGTTCGAAATGATGGATTACTACTAATATATTGGTTTTTTTTTTAAAACTCAATTGACAATGGAGTATGTTAGTTCCAAGTTTATTTATTTATATCATTATTTTTTTTGTTTGTGTATTTTTCTTTTTATCCCTTAAGTTTTTTACCATTGCTTATTTAGTATTTATTTATTTTTCTTTTTTTCTCCTATTTTTTCCACTTAATTTAGTAAATTTTCATAATTTGAATTTCAAATTTTCTTGGCATTGTTTGATAACCATAGTATTTTTCGTTTTTCATTTTTATGAAGTTCAAAATGTGTTCTATAATAGATTATCATTATAAACACTATTGCACCCAATTGTTTTTTATTCAATTATTTACCTTTTAAAAATATTATCAAAATATAAGTAAATTTTTTAAAACTTATAAGAAAAATGGTTTCCAAAAAGTAGATCCTATGTGTTTCTAAGTAAGTGAAAAAACATACCAAATAAATGGTAAGGATGCAAGCCTAATTTTGGGATGTAGAAAACTAAAAACAAAATTATTACCAAACCTAGCCTCAGTATTTCAAATATCTTGTAGTAAGACAAATGTTTGAAAATGATGGAGTACTTGCAACTTCAGAATTTGATGCAAAATCTTGAAGGTAAGATTGTTCTATTGTATTTACAATCTTTATATATTTAGAATAATTGTCATAAGCGTCATATGACGACATTAAAATTTATTCATGTGATTAAAAAAAATGTTTGTAATTATTGTTTGTTAGATGTTTACAAACTTGGATGTTCTCTTCTTCCGAATTCAAATAATTCCTCTTTTATTCTTCTGTGAAACTTTGAATCAATTTGATACAAAAGAAAAACAATAATTGCATTTTGTTGACGTGAATTTCCAAATGTAATACAAAACAATTATAAATAAAACAAAAATGAAGGTAAAAAAATCATAAATTGATGAATAATAATAATAATAATTATAATAATAATAATTATTATTATTATTATAAAATAATCTAAAAAATCTATGGAATGAATCATACCTGTGTAGAAATTGAGAGATCGAAAAAAATGGGCAAAGTAAGAAGAAAACTCTTGTTGTAGAAAAAAAAGGTAGAAGAGAGATCATTATATACATGTAGGAAATCAAGAACTTGTAAAACTTTTTGAATTCCCAAAACCTTTGAAATTTTATTATTAATTTTAATTAAATGTAAGATCATAAAGTTTAAATATTAATTTCTATAAATAAATAAGAAAGACTTTTCATATTTAAGTTGAGCTAGTCATATTCTTAACCCTTCACATTCTTTTTTAATTAGAGAAGAAAGAGAGAAAATAATTTGGATTGGTGAAAATAAATATTTAAGAGTAAAGAAAGAGAGAGAGAAATAATCGAGGGAGAAGTAAGGGGATGAGTGGGAAGAGGGAGAGTCAAACTTAATGATATAATTAGTTGGAGAGAAAAATGGTATTTTGGGGGTGAAGTAAGAAATATCATAAATTATTGATTACTAATTAATGTAAGAAAAAAAGAAAAGAAAAACCATAAAGATTAAAAAAGTAAATGAGAGGGACATATATGGAATTATATAATAAGAACTTGGACAAAATAGTCAAAAAATGATTCCTCTCCTTAGCCACTTTTTAAGATAGTAAGATAATATATGTTAATCACTTAAAAGCAAACATGTGGATAATATATATATATATATATACATATATTTATTTGTGTTTAAATAAGAAATAATAGCTTAATCCTAGTGCAAGTATACATTTGTGTTATCCTCTTATTAATTTTTACCCACAAGTATACATTTCTTATTATTTCTTATATATAATCACTTTTGAATATAGTGCAACCAAACAAATTTGCAATTTAAAATAGGTTTGAAAAAATGTAAAATATAATAATATTTCTATTGAAAATATTATTTTCAAAAGTGTTTGAATTAGAAGGTAATCCAAACGGATCCAAGTTAGTAGAGTGACTCTTCTTCCTTTTCCCATACCATGTGACTTGAACAAGCCAATCTTGCAAAGACACACCTTTATCTTTATCAACCACATTTGGTTTAAATTGTATTAGCTTAAACATAAAATGACACGCTTCTGTATATTGATGAAAATAATAAATATTTGCGTCAATTGGAGCATAACTCAGTGAATAAGTCATTTATTATTATTCCACATATTGATAGTTCTATCATCACCCCTCTAATTATTGAACTAAAAAATATATATATTTGCAATGGATCTTCGCTTGTGAGAATTTAACATGTTAGGACCAACATTTCTAAAACTCTAGGATTCTCTCCCACGACCCTTTCTTGTTTGAACTAGATCACACCATAATTTTTTGTTAATACTTGAGCTCAGAAAACTTTTGTTTTAGAGGACTTGTAATACTCACTCATATAAAAAAAAATATTATTGAATCAGACAAAACAAGAAGCAATAAAGCCAAAAACAAACAAAGCACTTACACTATAAGACATGTAAGTGATTGATTGAACTTTGTTGGTCAAAAATTGAAAGAAAGAATTCAGCCTCAGTGCAAGTGCACACTGTCGATCGCAAGTAATGATTGAAAATATTTCGAAGTATCGTATCTCAAAGGAACGGTTTAAACAAAAATTGAGTGTAACGAAAGATTTTCGAAAATAGCAACTTAAGTAACAAAAGTGCAAAATTGGATTCGTTTAGTAAGAAAATAAAGAGATTAAATGCTAGGAGAAAAGTTGTGGAATTCACTAAAGAAAATCAGGGGATTCAAGCATACTCATGCCCCTTGGTGAGAATTGTAACTCAATTGCAATTGCAATCGCAACATAACACAAAATAATTATAAACTGAATTAAACTCCCATTCAACTTTGATTCAAAATCTTTGGGAGGCTAAGTGATTGGATCTATATGTCTATGGTCATTTTACATTCTTAACTTTAGGGCATTCATATACTTGAATCCCTCGGAGAGATTTAACTCATGATTGAATAAGAAAACCAAAGAATAATAAAATGGGAACTTGCAAAAGCCATACAAAACAGATTAAAATCCAAGACAAAAATTAAACAACACAACAACTGACGATAAGTTAACCTCGAATTGAAATGCTACTGGGATTCTATTGAATAGACCATGCGGTCAATGAAGTCTAAAAAAAGAACTAAAAAAATGAGAATAATTTGATAAACTATAACAAAATTTTCTGGAATTCAAAGTAATCGAAAACAGAAGCTAAGAACTTGAATCTAAAGAATTGCAAGACTGTTGTTTTTCCAACCTAGTTTTCTTCCTTCTTAATCGGTTCTCCTCATCCCTTTTTAAGGTGAGTTAAATCTTTACAACCTAGAGATTTCTCTTAGGTTAGATTTGTTAGCTTTGAAGCTTCAATCAAACTATATATATATATATATATATATATATATATATATATATATATATATATATGAAGAAATGAACGTTTCACTCTGCAGCGGAAGAATTGGATCGTCTTTGATTTTATTTAAAATTAAACTAAAAAATAAGATTAAGTAAACTTACTTGGAGTAAATATGGAGATATTTTTAGCATGTCTTTATCTCCTTCACAAAGTCTTCCTAGCTATGACTCGAACACAGGACCAAGGCTTGTGGGAGTCTCTTGAAAGAAAATCCACAAAGGATTGGAGAGGAAGAGATCTAGAGAGAATTCTCTAATTTTCTATTGAGGAGATATGTGTTGTGTCTAATGGCTCAACCCAAGGGTTCTATTTATAGAGACCAAGTGAAAATCTTTGCCATAATTAAAATATTATATTTTAATATTTAATATAGTAAAATATATCTTATATTTATTTGAATCTCATTCAAATCTCCTACGATATTTATTTATTTGAATCTTATTCAAATTCTATAAATATCTTTTATTTAATGTATCTAATATACATTAATTATTTTAATATTTAATGTATCAAATACAATAAATATATTCTCCTCTTTTATATTTAATATATCTAATATATTAAATATTAATTTGAACACATCAAATTAAATATTAATTTGAACATTTCAAAATTTTCTTTCAACTAAATTGATATTTTTCTGTTACTATGAGCTAGCAATGGGACCTAAAGTCTTTTTGTGTTATATATAATAATTATTAATTACGAGACTTTAGGGCATATATCTATATATCTATATCTATATAACTAAATTGATCTTTTTGTGTTTCTCTCCAAAAAGCCTCCAATTCTCTAAAAATCTCACCATTCTCTTAACCGGTCTTTTTGCTATTGTGTGAGAAATTTTAGAGCAATTTTTCGTGTTAAAAAATTGGTGTATCTTGCTTTCAAAAAACAATTTTATTTTATTGAATTTTTGGGATTCGTATTAAGGTGTGGGATATACCTTGGGTTGAGTGAAAATTAAATTGATTTAATCCTGAACCAGTAAAAGGATTTGGGTTTCTCTTTAGCCTAGGAAAAAGAGGGTCGTGTTGGTTTGGTTCTCACCCAAGAATGAGTCTTGGAGAGTGGAGTAGGCAATTTGCCAAACCACTATGATTTTCGATGTTCTCTTTCCCTCACTCTTTACTTTCAATTTCTTGCATTTTTTGTTGAACGCATGCTTTAGGACTAAATCTGCTCTGTTGCTCGATAAATTATTTTGATTGCGAATTGTGGTTGTTGTTTAATTATTTTTAGTTTTTTATTATTAAAATCAAAATTAAAAATAATTTGGTAGCAACCCTATTCACCCCGCTCTAGTGTTGCCGTTAGATCCTACAATTGGTATCAGAGTAGGTAGCTTGATTTTTCTTGCTTCGAAAAGGTGCTTGGAAATTTTTTTGCACAATTTCAAAACTGTTTTTTTTTTATTTTTATTAAATCTAGAATTTTTTATTTTGAGCAAAAAGTTTAAAAAAATTGCATTTTAAAAGTCGTTTTCACTAGAAAAAAAATTTCTTTGAAAAATTAATTTTTTAAAATCCTTTTTTTTTCTCTACTTTTCAAACTCTGAATCCGTTTTGAAATTTTAGTAAAAAAAAATTATTTTTGCTAAAATTTATTATTTATAAAAAGTTCCTTTTAAAAAGAATTAAAAAAAATTCTCTCTTATTTTTTTTTTACCTTTTCTAAAATTCTTAATTGTTCGAGCTTATGACAAATACTGGAATAAATGGGTTTATTGAGGGTCAATCTACCACTAGGCCACATCTCTTTGATGGAAATAACTATATTTGGTGGAAAACTAGGATGGGAATTCATTTGCTTTCCATTAATTACAATCTATGGGAAATTGTCTCTAAGGGTCCTATGATTCCAACTTAGTTTGTTGCTAATCAGGATGTGCCTGAAAATGAAAATGAGTTAAATGAGGATGATAAAAAGAAAGTATTAGTAAATTATAGAGCAATGAATTGTCTATTTTGTGCTTTATGTCCTGATGAATTCAATCGAGTCTCTGCATGTAATTCTGCTAAAGAAATATGGGATATGCTTGAAGTAACTCATGAAGGAACAAATCAAGTAAAAGAATCGAACAATAGCATGTTGGTCCATAATTATGAATTATTTAAAATGGATGCTAATGTAAATATTTCTGAAATGTTTACTCGATTCACAACATTGTTAATGCCATGAAGGGGTTAGGAAAAACGTACACTGCATCTGAGAACGTGAGGAAAATCCTTAGATTGTTGCCTAAAAGTTGGGAAGCAAAAGTGACAGCGATTCAAGAAGCTAAGGATCTCTCAAAACTTCCATTAGAGGAGCTCATTGGATCTCTTATGACGCATGAGATAATTATGAAAGGCAACATGGAAGATGACGTCAAAAAGAAAAAGAGTCTGGCATTAAAGTCCACTCATATATTCAAGAGGACTCTGAAAGTGACGTTGAACTAAATGATGAAGAATACGCCTACTTAACCAAGAGGTTCAAGAAACATTTCAGAAAGAAAAATTTCTCCAAGAAGAACAACAGTCAAGATGACAAAGGAGAAAATAGCAATAGGGACTCTATCATCTGCTTTGAGTGTAAGAAGCCTGGACATGTGAAGTGGGACTGTCCTCAAAGGAAGTCATCTTCAAAGAAGAGCAAGAGGGCCATGAAAGGTACTTGGGATGAAAGTGATGAAAGGGAGTTTGAAAGTGAAGAAGAGGTAGCTAACATCTATTTTATGGCTTTTGGAGATGACGACGATGGGGTAATTCCTGAAAACCTTACTTTTAATGAACTTGTTGAAGCTTTTAATGAAATTAAAAAGGAATTTTAAAAAATTAGGCTGCAAATACATGTCTCTTAGAAAGAAAAATGTTAGGATATTGACACGTGCTAGAGTAATGTGAATATTTTTGCAATATTATGATGTCTATGCGCAAGTGTACACATACATTTGTAGCAAGTGCTAAGTAAATTATCGTAAATACAGAGACTATTAATTCTTCTAATTACCGCAAATTAACTCTTAGTAACTCAATTCGTAACCCAAAAAATTCATTAAAGAACTGAATTAAAATAAAATAACAAAGGTTGGAACAAAATACTTGCTGAAATAGAGCGAACAGAGGAATCGTAAATGAACAAATAACAACTGGATTAGGTACTTTGAGCTAATACAAAGACTTGGATTAGAGATAAATCATGCTTTAATTATGTTACAACTCGAGTACATATTTATTCCATTCAACCCACTACAGATTTTACGGCATTCTCCGGAATCACCTAAAATATATTGTTTCATTTTCATTACTTCAGCACAGTTTAACCCATTGTATTGTGTGTGCATTAGGTGAGTGATTATCCCTAACCTACTCTCTTAGCTAGTTACTAACAAGGAGCTAATGTGGTTTTTAAGCTTTCAGCCCCTCCTATTTTTTCCAGAAATCAGAGGAACGCTGCTACAAATTGGTTGGCCAAACGGAAATGAGCTAATGAATAAAACCTTTTAAAAACCAAATTGAAGAAAATGAAATATACTCAACTATAACATTAATTAAAAGCAATCATCCTAGGTGATTAGTTCATAATGTAAAAACTACAGCAAAAAAATCGAAATACAGACATGAAGTAAACTTGTGCAAAAAAACTAAATGGAAGAAGAAGAAGTAGAAGAAGAAAACGAAATGTTGCCCAAAAAAGCTTGGTTCAGCATCGGTGTCAAATCCCTTGGAGAAAACCTTCCTTATTTGGAAAACTTTCGCCCATGGCCTCCAAAATTTGAGCTATTCTCCTTATCTCTCTATCTTCGATTTCCAGACCTCTCTCTCCTTCCCCTTCTCAAAAACGGCTGCCCAACAAATATATCCCTTTCTTTATGTAAATCAAGGCTGATTATACAGGTCCCATGACGTGGCGAGCTTCTGTTGGCCGAAACACGTTGACTGTTTTGACATCTTTCAGCTCATTTAATGAGCAGCAACTCTCACGTGCGAAATTCATGTTGGCTTAAATTGCTAGATTTGCTCCAGCAAAACGTTGTATAACTGATGCCCTTAACTTCGGGAGTCCTCCTTAATCAAACCCTGAATTAATGATAATTCTCATTTATGAGAATTATTTGGCCTTTATACTTAGTTATTCTTGTTATTTTATATGTGTTATTAGATAAAAAGGCTAGCAAATAGTTAGTTTAAATGGAATTATTGTTGGAAGCCTTTTAAATTAAGTAAATGGAGAAAATAAAGCAAAAGAAAATGAAAACACACTTACTTGATGTTTTTGTGCAGGAATTTGAAGAATGCAATAGAAATGCAATTGCATTGCAATTGCAATTTTGATAGATCTGAAAATGAAAGGGAAATCTGCAAATCTCCTAAAATCTAGGAATTTTGTGAGATATTGGCTCCACGATTTTAGCTGAGATTTTAGCCATAATTGTGCCTCATTCAAGAAGGAAACCCTAGCCCCATTCATCTATAAATATTGGAGAAGAAGCCTCAAGAGGGGAATCAGTTTTCTGCCATTTTCGGCCACAGTTGCTGCTATCCACGATTTTCAGCTGTCAAATTTCTGCTGTCAAAATTTCTGCTGTCAATTTTCTGCTGTTTTTATTTCTGTTTGCTGCTGTTTTTCTTCTGTTTTCCAGCCCCTTTCAACTTCGAAATTCAATCCTTCCTCAATGAAAATTGAAGGAAGTGAAGGCTCAATTCCCTTTGAAAAAAGTGGAGTTGAGTCGATTGAATAAGAAGCGGAAAAGGGGCTGTGTTCTTCCCGTTCTTAGAATTTATTTTCTGTTTATTTGCTTCAGTTTTAGGAATTTAATTGTTGCTGTAATTTCAAGCTTTTAGCTTCTGTTTTGTTCTTTCCTTTTGTTTACGAGACTAAATAGTTTCTGAATTTATTTCGATTAATGGAATTTTAGTTGTTCTTTCCTTATTATTAAGTTGTTATTCAATTATTTATTAACTCTGAAATTTTTATCACATATTGCTTCCATTTTAGTTATGCACTTTAATTCTTTTCATTCATTGTTTTTCGTTCTTTTAATTATGAGCTAAGTCTTTCTTTGGGATTCAAGCATGTGAATACCCTAGAGAAAGGAATAAAGGCCTAATATGTAAGAGCAACTTTGCTTAATCTTATAGCATTGTTTGCTTTTATTGATTGAAATTTTCATTACTAGTTTAGATTGATCACCTAGATTAGTATACAACAATTTGAGTCTAATACTGAAAAGGTTAGATAAAAATTGTGTTTTCATAAAAGCAATAAAGGAAAATAGCCTAGACATAGGAATTTGTTTTTGACCCTAGACATAGGGCAAAACCTTTAAAACCAAAAGAATTGTGTTTCAAAATTAACTAAGTTCGTATTAGCCATAGAAATATCGGTTTAATCGCTTAGCCTCCTAAAGATACTTCATAGAAGGTCGAATAGGTGTTGAATTCGGTTTACAAAGCTTAAGTATTGAGTCAAAGGATTGCAATTACAATTAGGCCGCAATTTCTTTCAATAGAGCAAAAGCATATTTGAATCCCTCTTTTATCATTTTTATTTCTTCTTTTCGAAAACAACAAAAATCATCCCACTTATTTTTATAACCTTGGTTACCGAAATTGCAATTTGAAAACGTCTTCGCTATCATTTGAATTTTGTCGTATCCGTTCCCTGTGGGATCGATACTCTGGAATACTTCCAGTTTTATATTACTTGCATCGACAGTGTGCACTTGCACTGAACTGGAGCTTTGTTTTAATTTACAAATATTTTCTTTAAGCCCCACGTTTCAGTTCGATCAATTAATCATATAAAATTCTTTAATTACGATAATCTTGCTCTAATAAGAATGTTACTACATCAAAATCAAACCTAGAGCAAAATAACTCAAAGCTAGGAGTTTTTCACAATATAATGAGATAAAATTTGATAATTTAGTCCTGAAATGCTAACCTATAACTCTTAATTTAAGAGTTATCATTCGCTCACGAGAATAATGATTTATTAATTGAGCTAGAGAGTTTAAAAGAAGAAAATGAAACATTAAGAAAATATCTAAATTTGTCTAATTCAAATTTGCATGCTTGAAAAGAGGAGTACCAAATATTAGAAAATAAAAATGAAGATTTATCCTCTACCCTTGTAAAGTTTACTAATGGGAAAAAGAATTTAGATATCATGATGGGTAAGCAACAAGGTATTTTTGATAAAAGTGGCTTAGGTTACAAACCTCACCAAAAGAAAAAGAATTCACAAATTACTTTGTGAAAGAAAGCATCATGTCATCTATTGTTCGTCATGCATCTGGGAAACATGATCATAAAACTTATGCATGAAATTTAAGGAAATCCAATGCTATAAATGAAAATAAAAAGATATGGATTCCAAAACTTTTGTTGACTAACCCCCTAGGACCCAAACAAATTTGGGTATCTAAGGTTACATCTTGAGAATTATTTTCTTTCAGGTATGTTTGAGATCGATAAAAAATATGTGGTACTTGGATAGTGAGTGTTCAAAACACATGACTGAGAACCACACAAAATTTACATACCTAGAAAAGAAAGATGGAGGATACGTTACTTTTGGCGACGACAAAAAGGGTAAGATCATTGACAAAGGTAAAATAGGTAATGGTTCAAGTTTCTTTATTGAAGATGTTTTGCTAGTTGATGGATTAAAGCATGATTTATTAAGTATTAGTCAGTTATGTGATAAGGGCTATATGGTAATTTTTAGTAACAAAAATTGCATAATTGAAAATGCATGTGATAGAAAAATCATGTTTGTTGGAAATAGAGATAGAAATGTTTATACGGTTGATCTGATTAATTGTTCTGTAGTAGACAATAAATGTTTGTCTGCCTTGCATGATGATCCTTGGTTGTGGGATAGAAGATTAGGTCATGCAAGCATGTATTTAATTTCAAATATTTCTAAGATATCTCTTGTCAGAGGTCTTCCAAAATTAAATTTTGAAAAAGATAAAGTTTGTGATGCTTGTCAAATGCGTAAACAAACTAAATCTTCTTTCAAACCAAAGAAAATGGTTTCTACCTCTAGTGCTTTGCAACTATTACATATGGACCTTTTTGGACCTACTAGAGTTGCAAATCTAAGTGGAAAACATTATGCTTTTGTTATAGTTGATGATTTTTCGAGATTCACTTGGGTTTTATTTTTGTCTCATAAGGATGAAGCTTTAAAATCATTTATCAATTTTTCAAAAAGAATTCAAAATGAAAAAGGTTTTATGATTTCAAAAATTAGAATTGATCATGGAAGAGAATTTGAAAATGCTTTTTTTGAATTTTTTTTTATGAAGAAAATTGTATTTCTCATGATTTTTCTCCTCCTAGAACACCTCAACAAAATGGCATTGTAGAAAGGAAAAATCGGTCTTTACAAGAATTTGCCACCTCCATGCTAAATGAATATAATTTGCCAAAATATTTTTGGGCTGAAGCTGTTAATACTGCATCTTATGTAATGAATAAAGTTTTAATAAGGCCTATTTTGAATAAAACTCCCTATGAGCTTTTTAATGATAAAACCCCAAATGTCAACTATTTCAAAGTCTTTGGTTGCAAATGTTTCATTTTGAAAGACAAAGGAAAACTTGGAAAGTTTGACTCAAAAACTGACATTGGCATATTTTTAGGATATTCTGCTTGTAGTAAAGCATATAGAGTCTTTAATAAAAGAACTCTTGTGGTTGAGGAATCAATGAATGTAGTATTTGATGAAACACATATAGCATTTAATAAAGTGTCTGTGAGTGATGAATTAGAAAAACCTTTTGAGGATTTAAGCATGCAACATAAGGATACATAAGTTGTAGCAAATGAGACTTAGAAAGAGCCAAAGGAAACCTTCCCTCAAGATTGGAGATTCTCTACTCACCATCCTCATGAGCTAATTATAGGTGATGTATCTCAAGGGGTAAAAACTCGCTCTTCTTTAAATGCTTTGAATAATCTTGCTTTTCTGTCTCAAATTGAACCAAAGTCGTTTAAAGATGTTGAATGTGTTGAGTTCTGGTTAATTGCTATGCAAGAAGAGTTAAATCAGTTTGAAAGGAATAATGTGTGGGAGTTAGAATAATCATTCAGTTTTAGGTACTAAATGGGTGTTTAAAAATAAAATGGATGAATCTGGTAATATTGTTAGAAAGAAAGCTAGGTTAGTTGCTCAAGGTTACAATCAGGAAGAAAGAATAGATTATGAGGAAACATTTGCTCCTGTTGCAAGACTTGAGTTAATTCGCATGTTGTTTGCATTTACATCTCATAAAAATTTCACTTTATTTCAAATGGATGTGAAAAGTGCCATTTTAAATGGTTTTATAATGGAGGAAGTTTATGTTGAACAACCTCTTGGTTTTGAAAGCTTTGACCATTCAAGTCATGTTTAAAATTAAATAAAGCTCTTTATGGTCTTAAACAAGCTCCTCGAGCTTGGTATGACCGTTTGAGTAATTTTTGCTTGAAAATAGCTTTAAAATGGGACTTATCGATACTACACTTTTTATTCAAACTAAAGAAAAAGACATGTTGTTAGTGCAAATTTATGTTGATGATATTATTTTTGGTGCCACTAACCCTTCTCTTTGTGAAGAATTTTCTAAGTGTATGCACAATGAGTTTGAAATGAGCATGATGGGAGAACTCAAGTTCTTTCTTGGGCTTCAAATCAAACAACTTGAAGCATGAATGTTCATAAATCAAGAGAAATATACAAGGGATCTACTCAAGAGATTTAAATTCGATAATGCAAAATTAGCAAAGACCCCGATGAGTACCACTACAAAGCTCAATAAAGATGAAAAAGGTAAAAATGTAGATATTAAAGCTTATCGAGGTATGATCGGATCTCTACTTTACTTAACTGCGAATAGGCCTAATATTATGTTCAGTGTTTGCATGTGTGCTAGATTTCAATCTTGTCCAAAAGAATCACACTTGCATGCTGTAAAAAGAATTTTCAAATATTTGCTTGGAACTGTTGACTTAGGTTTATGGTATCATAAGAATGCATCTTTAGACTTGATTGCATATTCTGATGCTGATTTTGCTGGTAGTTTAACTGATAGGAAGAGTATTAGTGGAACATGTCATTTCTTAGGCAGCTCACTAGTCTCTTGGTATAGCAAAAAGCAAAACTTTGTTGCATTATCCACTATTGAGGCCGAATATATTGTTGTTGCTAGTTGTTGTTCTCAGGTTTTATGATGAAACAGACCTTGCGTGATTTTGGCTTAAATTTTGAACAAGTACCTATCTTTTGTGATAATACTAGTTCAATTAATCTAACCAAAACCCCTATTTAGCACTCTAGGACAACACATATCAATATAAGACATTGCTTCCTTAGAGAGCATGTGCAAAATGGTCATATTGCCATTAACTATGTGCATACAAAAAAACAAGTAGTAGATATTTTTACAAAAGCTTTAAATGTAGCATTTTGTAAAAATAGACTAGCAATTGGTATCCTTCTCATTTTATGACACTACTATGTTTGATAGGGGGAGCATATTTTTTTGTTGTATGTTAAATTAAAGGTGAGCATTATGTTTTATTGGTTATGTGTTTGAGAGGGAGAATTTTTTTTCTTTCGCATCTTTTTGGTGATAACAAAAGTGGGAGAATTTCTTTAAGAATATGTGCATTATTTATAGGTTTGTCATCATCAAAAAGGGGGAGATTGTTAGCTTTGAAGCTTCAATCAAACTAAATATTTTGATGATAACAAACTCAATTTTTTAGACTAACCATTTTAGTGTTCCAAAGAGTGTATCTTGTAGAGCTCAAAAAGACGAGTCCAACGCACTTTAAATCGTTCTAATCAAAGTCCAAATGAAAAAGATATGAGCAAAATAAAATTGGAAGAAAATTGTGACATGGCGTGACACGTGGCCAATTTGCTGACGTGGCACATAACGGTTGGAGTTTGCTGATGTGGCACTATAACAATCGGATTTTACATGCATGGTGACGTGGCATCCAACGGCTACTTTTGCTAACATGACATGGTGATGTGGAAGTGACGTGGCATACGTGGACGAATAAGAAGAAGACATGTGGCAAGATGTTGTTTGAAAATCAAATATATATATATATATATAAAATAATAATAATAATAATAATAATAATAAAAGAAAAAAGTTGTTTTTGCTACCGGTCCACGCACGTGCATTACACGAGCCTGGCATGGCCTTAAAAAACCCGCGAGTAAGGGAATTTGCACAGTCTTGCGACTGTGATTCATTTTGTCCAGCTGGGTACCTTTTTAAATCCCTCTATATATCAAAAATCACTTCCAAAAATTCCTTCCCTTGATCCCAGCCATCCATTCATTTACCCTAAATCAAATGGTTGATATTAGTCCTCATTTTCTTAAAAATTGAGAGCTTCTGTCCATTAAAAAAATAAAAATAAAAATAAAAATTGTTATGAATTTTTCCAGGAAGCAAAAACTCTCGTTCAACTCTCCAAAAAGCCTCAAATTCTCTAAAAATCTCACCATTCTCTGAACCGGTCTTTTTGCTATTGTGTGAGAAATTTTTAGAGCAACTTTTCGTGTTCAAAAATTGGTGTATCTTGCTTTCAAGAAACAATTTTCTTTTATTGAATTTTTGGGATTTATATTAAGGTGAGGGATACACCTTGGGTTGAATGAAAATTAAATTGGTTTAATCATGAACCAGTAAAAGGATTTGAGTTTCTATTTAGCCTAGGAAAAAAAGGGTCGTGTTGGTTTGGTTCTCACCCGCAAGAGAATCACATTGATCACATAGTGAAATACCCAAGGAGTCTTGGGGAGTGGAGTAGGCAATTTGCTGAAAAACTATAATTTTCGGGGTTCTCTTTCCCTCACTCTTTATTTTCAATTTCATGCATTTTTGTTGAACGCATGCTTTATGACTAAATCTGCTATGCTGCTCGATAAATTATTCTGATTGCGAACTGTGGTTTTTTTTTTTTTTTTTTTTTTTTTTTTTTGTTTAATTAGTTTTAGTTTTTTATTATGAAAATCAAAATTAAAAAAAATTTGGTAGCAACCATATTCACCCCCCTCTAGTGTTGTCGTTAGATCCTACAGAATTAAGCTGGAAGATGAACTCGGAATTAAAAGAGTTTGCGGCAAGAAGATGAGAACTAAACGCAAAAACTGCTCCACACAAAACCGATACCCCCCCCCCCCCCCGCTGCTCCTCATTCTTCTTTTTAAAACATTCAAACATCTAGGGTTTCCTCCCTTTCCATGTACGAAATAATTTCTCCCAGTCGTCGGTTGATTTAAGGAGTTTGATTGTATGGAATCTTCTGATTTGAGCAATTTCTGAAATTCATGGTTCTGCATTTCAGGTTGCAATTGTATTGCAATTCTCTCCTTCAGCTAAAACTGCACAATAATCAAAGGTTTCAACCCACTTTTCAACATATTTAGTTATTTTCTTCAATTTTAAGAATTCTCAACATGCTTCAAGGGTTTCCTAATA
Source organism: Trichosanthes truncata (assembly GCA_033996785.1). Lineage (NCBI taxonomy): Eukaryota > Viridiplantae > Streptophyta > Magnoliopsida > Cucurbitales > Cucurbitaceae > Trichosanthes > Trichosanthes truncata. The sequence goes on along the minus strand of JAWPNB010000004.1, from coordinate 33,648,857 downwards.
TTTTATAATAGTTACAAATGATTTGATCCAAATCGTTCATGTGGAGACATGTGAGTGGGGGTATCTTATACAATAAGTTTGTATAAGATTGGGTCACGAAATATTTGATCTCTCTTTATAAATTCGTTAATTGAGAAGATTAATATTTCATTAGGATGATCATATACGACTCGATCTTAATCCTGAGTGAGTTATGAACTCCTGCCTATGAGGGCTTGTCCTTAGATTTGCATGGGTGAGAGTGGCTTTTGTAGCCAATTCAATATGTTTACCATTTTGGGGACTTGACCAAATAGGGAGCTGGGAACATAATCTCACAAGATGGAATTCACTCATTCCCATATAGGGTAAGTAGATGAGTAGTTCCCTTAAGTGCTGATTTCGAGACTTGAACAATGGGGCTCACCCTCTCACTAACCCCGAGAGGGACTTCGTTTATAATTAGATTATAAACAGATTGTTCATTAGAGAATCAGTGGTACTTAAGGTGTAAGATGTAATTATAGGGGTAAAACGGACTTTTAACCCAACTGTAATTACGAACAACTCATGAAGGATCGACTTGCATGTAATGATTATATCTATGGACACAACTTGTCTTACAGTGCATAAGAATGCAACTCTAAGTCTATAGTAGAGTGACCTATAGTTAATGAATGATAATTAATTAATTCAACAGTTTAATTAATTAATTTGTATCATTGAAGCTTATAATATGTAGGTCCATAAGGTCTCATTGCTAGCTCATAGTAACATTAAAATATCAATTTAGCTGAAAGAAAAATTTGAAATGTTCAAATTAATATTTAATGTATAAGAGGAAAATATATTTATTGTATTTGATACATTAAATATTAAAATAATTAATGTATATTAGATATATTAAATAAAAGATATTAAAATTTGAATAAGATTCAAATAAATAAATATCGTAAGAGATTTGAATGAGATTCAAATAAATATAAGATATATTTTAATATATTAGATATTAAAATATAATATTTTAATTATGACAAAGATTTTCCCTTGGTCTCTATAAATAGAACCCTTGGGTTGTGTCATTAGACACAACACATATCTCCTCAATAAAGAATTAGATAATTCTCTCTAGACCTCTTCCTCTTCAATCCCTTGTGGATTTTCTTTCAAGAGGCTCCCACAAGCCTTGGTCCTATGTTCGAGTCATCGCCAGGAAGATTTTATGGAGGAGATAAAGATCAGCCAGAAATATCTCTATATTTACTCCAAGTAAGTTTGCTTAACTTTAATTTTTAGTTTAATTTTAAATAAAATCAAAGACGATCCAATGCTTCCACTGAGGAGTGAAACGTTCATTCCTTCAAAAGACAACCTTTCAAATGTATCTAAATATCCAATTCTGCTTCCTTGATGCTAATTAACTTGATAGAAGCCAAACCCTTTGTCTAAAGAAGAAAGGTCTCAATCTTCTCTTTTTCTTATCATTTTTTTTTTAAAAAGCAATGTTGACACTCATATTATTTTGAATTTCTATAATGTTTGTTTACATTGTAATTTTTTAAGCCTGTTTCTAGGTTCAAAGAAGGGGAAAATGCCATTTTGGTTCTCATTAGTGCAAGATTGTTGAATATAGCAAAATTATTGACCAAAGCTATCATGTGATCAAAATAGTCCTAAATGGATAGGAGCCATTTTTTAATATATGAAGTTGAGGCCTTTGTGCTACAACATCCTTAATCAAGCTCGTAAGTTATAGAATTGCTCAAAAGTAACTCAAATTTCAAAGAATGACAAATTTATCTTTGATTAAGATTATTGTAAAGATGAGTCAATAAAAAAATGAAGTTGATCTTGTCGAATGTAACGACCCTAAATTTAAGATAGGCTACTTAGAAAGAGCAGCGGAGTTACTCCGCTTATGCTCAAAATTTCGGCAGCATAACGGTATAACTCCAAGAAATCTCAAAATTTTCAATCACCTGGAAAGAGACATAAACACTTCTTTATTCAACTGAACACTCAACATCCACCAAACTACCAAAAGAGCAGAGTTCCACACACAACAGATAGGGACACTACAACCTCTTCAAAACTAAGGAACAGTAGAACATAACTACAATTACTGTCAGAGTCACGACCTAACACAACCTAAAACAGCGGACAAACAAAAGCAAAGAGAAAATGAGCCAAGGAAAATAACAGAGAGTGTCTCTATAGCCTCATCAGGTCGTCTCCATCATCACCCACATCGTGGTTTCACGCCATCTGAAAAGATACAAACAAGTGAGTATAAATATACTCAATAAGTAGCCCACTTAAGGGTCCAAAGCTCACAATCAAACCATAAGTAGTCGTCCTAAAACAAACACGAGCTCCTGCTTAACTTTAACACACCGTTTAGTTAGCTAAATGCCTACATTCCCTAACCCATGTCCACCCTTATCTGATATTGTCTCGAGCTCTACATTGGAATCGTGTAACCTAGGTTGATCTAAGGCTGTGAAAGAAAGCAACCCTCACACTTACACTCTTGGGGGAATCGCCCCTTCTAGCTAGCACAAGCGATGAAGGAAAGCAACCCTCATGCTCGAAATAATGGGGAATTGCCCCTAAGCTAGCACACCATGTGAAGAAAAGCAACCCTCAACCCAAACATAGTGGGGGAATCGCCCCTTACGCTAGCACACCCGATGAAGGAAAGTGATACTTTTGCTAATGTATACTACTTATTTGAGCGACAATTAGGTTCTAATATTGTAGCAAGTAGTAAGTAAATTATCATACTCTGTAGCCACCTATTTTTTCCCGGCTTCTTTTTATAAAATTGATTGCTAGTTTAATTTTTTTTTTTTTAATGTTTGCTCATTATTTTGTTATTAAATTTGCTCATTATTGGAATGTTTCCACTTTGATATTTGTTTATTATTTGCTAATTTTACTTTTCTATGCATTTTATTTTATTTTATCTCTTTCTTTTAAGTTGGAGAAACCATAGGTTTTTTTTTTTTGGATAAAAACAAAATTTTGGTTAAGTGAGTAAGTTTGGTATTTTCTTTTGCTTGACCAAAGGCTGTTGGTCCATTTTGGTGCTAAGCTCCTTTTGGCATGTTTTCAAAATTGCAAAAACAAAAGTTGGTCTTTGGTTTAATACACAAAAGAGGAAATGATTTTGGGTTTTTATACCCCTCTTTTCCTTCTTCAAGGGGGGGATCTCCATCCATACACCAAAAGAAAAAAACCTAGAAGAATCTCTTCTTTTCTCAATCTTTTTTTTTTCTCTCAAGCTACAACAAAAAAGCAAGCCCCATATCTATATACACATCCAAACACATATCACAACCACACATGTATTGAGAGGTAAAGAGAAAAAAAAACAGTGAGCTTTATTCCAAGCCAACAAAAATCCATAACACAAAAAAAACCCTAACTTAGTTGGAGATTGCATTTGGTAGGGCTTGTTCCAAGGATCCGCGCCTTAAACAACGAGCTAGTTGGTTATTCTTGATCTCAACTTCTAGATCTTCATCTCTATCTCGAAATGCCCCTGAAAAACAGCAGTTGAGTAAGGGTGTTATGAGTTTTCTTTCATTTTTATTGTTTATTATATCTCTTCTTAATTTTATTACAATGTGAATCTTTACCTATTTTTGTGTTGCTTTATGCCTTAGATCTTTGTTTGATACCACTGTTTTTTTTTTTTTTTTTTAATGGTTCATCTTCCCTACCTACCTATCATTTTTTTCATGTCTTCTCCTTCTTGACTTTAAAGTTATGGGTACTAAAAAAAAAAAGAAAACGAAGAGAACAAAAAAGAGAGGTAACATTGTAAAATTAAAAGAAAATGTTGTCTACATACCTTGAGTGGGAGACTCTTACTTCTTGTATAGCAATGGTGAGAGATGTTGAGGTTGTAAAAGAAAAAGAGAAAAAAGGAAGTTTGAAAACAGAGGGAGAAGAAGTTGAAGTGGGTGAGGGGAGTGAAAAAAATAGTTTAGTTTAAAAAGAAAAAAGAGAGAGAATGTTATTATTATTGTTGTTATTATTATTATTATTGTTGTTATTATTTATATTATTATTATTATTATTATTATTATTATTATTATTATATGTATATAGGGTTGTGAGGTGATTACTTTCTTATATCTTTTTTTTTACAGTGTGTTGTCGCGTCAGTGCAGTGCACTGACGCACTGACGCATTTTTTTTTCCACAAAACGATTATTTATTTCATGTCTTTATATACTTGATTTTGTGGTATCTAGTCATTATTTTATTTTATTTTTAACATATTCACCATGTTCTTATATTAATATATGCAAGCATATTGTAAATTGTGTTAACCTTTTTAATCTGTACATACTTTTTATATTAAAAAATTGTCCGATGACGGAATCTAGGAATATTTGGAAGTCCAATTTTCTAATTTTTCCCGAGGTGAGAAATCGATTCTTTGGAAGTCCAAGATCGATTTCAATATTTTTTTTCATTAAATTGCTTAACATGCTTGTATATAGTGCTTGTTTGATTATTTGCTAATGAATAGATTATTATGCTAGCTTAATTTATCTTTAACATGTATTTATTTATTGTGTTTAATTGTGAATTTCTCGTTTTTTTTCTTAACGTTTTTTTAATCTCTTTTATAAAATTATTTCCAAATCTTTAAATTTGCTCTTTTTGAGTTTATGGAAATTTTATAACCAAAGTGTTGTTTCTAAATCCCTTTTGTAATATCTTTCTAAAAAAAAAGTGGTTTTTTTTCAAAGCCTTTTCCCTAAAAATTCTTACGACGGAATCTAGAAATGTTTGGGAGTCCGATTTTCTAGAATTCTTGAGGTGAGGGACCATTATCTTTGGGAGTCCGAGATTTTGATCCCGAGAAAAATGAATTTAATTAAAACATTTTTTAAAAAAAAAACTTTCTTTTATAAAAAGGCTATTCTATGACGGAGTTGAGAAATTGTACAATTTTCTCATATTCTTGAGGTGGAGAATTTTTCCTAAGTTTTTCGGAATATTTCTAATATAGTCAAATTGATGAATATTTATCTACTTATTTTATGGGATCATGACTTCAAATATTGGAGAAATGAGAGGTAAAATAAGACATTGTTTTAAAAAAAATATTCCCTAAATAAGCTTTTTGTCTAAAATCTTTTGCAATTCAATATTTAAATTTGGCCACCGTTTTAAACGGGTGTTGTGGGGTGCTAACACCTTCCCCACACACAAGTAACTTCCGAGCCCAAATTTGGTTTCTGCATGCCGTTTTTTTTTCCTTCTTTTTTCAAAAAGTTGTTTTATTTTATTTTGGTGCCCAATCACACCATAAAAAGATTGGTGGCGACTCTTTTTTAAAACCTCCTTTTTCGAGGATGTCAGCCGCTCCGCGTCACAGGTACGTGGCGATAGCTTGGAGACTTTGCTAGGGACATGAGGTTCTACCTCGAGAGTTAGGCCATTTTTTTTATTATCTTGAATTGCGTTGTTCTTTAATATTGCTCTGATTGTATATATGCTTTAGTTATCTTAATTATTTCACACACGATCACAAGCCTCCTACCCGGGCTTTTTCGAATAGGATTAGATTTGATGATGGAGTAGTGTTGACCTTCGAGAAGCATAAGCTTCCGTGTAGGCACACGAAAAATCCTCACTCAATTGGTCATATGATCGTGTATGATTATGCTGACCAATTTGGGGACCTTTTGTCTATAGGATTCTAGAATAAACCACACTTGTTTGGAGCCTTTATATTTTTTATTTGATTGTTTTGCTCGCATACTATCACAAGCCTCCTACCCGGGCTTTTCCTAGTAAGTTTAGAATTGAGGATGGAGTAGTGTCGACCTTCGAGGAGCATACGCTTCTGTGCAGGCACACGAAAAATCCTCACTCAACTTGGTAGGCTAAGGCTGTGAAAGAAAGCAACCCTCACACTTACACTCTTGGGGGAATCGCCCCTTCTAGCTAGCACAAGCGATGAAGGAAAGCAACCCTCATGCTCGAAATGATGGGGAATTGCCCCTAAGCTCGCACACCATGTGAAGGAAAGCAACCCTCAATCCAAACATAGTGGGGGAATCGCCCCTTACGCTAGCACACCCGATGAAGGAAAGTGATACTTTTGCTAATGTATACTACTTATTTAAGCGACAATTAGGTTCTAATATTGTAGCAAGGAGTAAGTAAATTATCATACTCCACAGAGATTGAAACTTTTTGATGCAGAAAGAATTAATTCTCAATAAACTCAATTGGTAACGAAAAATAGGTTTGAGAAATGCTATGGAAAAATAATGTGTTTAAGTAAAATTAAAAGCTAAAGCAGAAAATAAAACAGAGCAAAACAGAGTAAAGAGATTATGCGAAATGAGCTTGTATTATAAACCAAACAGGTTCGGATTAGGGAGAGATTTGCATTGCTTCGAGTAAAGTGCTACAGCAAAATCTTTGTTCTCTTAACCTACACACATCCCTCATGGAATCTTCCCAGATTTCCAAAAATTATAGCTTAATTCCCATTAAACCTACTATTACCCAACTGCTAACAGTGTGCATTAGGTGAGTGATTATTCCTAACCTCCCCACTTAGCTAGCTACTAACTCAAACAAAGAGTTAATGTGATTTTAAGTGCTCGGCCTCCCCTATTTTTTCAAAACTTGAGGAGACAATACTCGAAATGGTTGGCCAGATGAAATCGAGTAGTTTCAATAAAAGCCCTACAAATCAGATTAATTAAACAAAGAATGCTGATAACTTGTCTTAAAACATTACAAGCATCCCTAATCCTTACCTTGAGGTATTTAGTTCATGATACAAGATGAAAAAGCAATAAAACAGTAAAACATTATGTTGTAATGTAAATAAACTAAAAATCTAAGCTAAGGGAAGAAGAAGAAAACGCAGAAGAGCTCTTTGCTGGTGCCATTTCCACAGCTCCAATGAAGATCTTTGCTCTTTCGGCAGCTCTGTCACAGCAATTCCGATTCCGCTGAGAGCTTCTTCCCTCAAATTCGATTCCCCACTTCGAAAATGGTTGTTGTGTTGGGATTTATGCCCTAAAGCCTCGTAATTAATAATTTATTTAATAATTAATAATAATTTTGATTATTTTATTTGTAATATAATATTATCCATTATATGAAAAATCCAAGGTTATTAGTGTAATCTTGAACAGTATGTGGTTGACATACAGGAAGATCGTGTTCAAGAAATAACCTAAAGAGTCATAATATATGGATAAGGTTGGGTGCCTTATCCTGGTAACACTATTGATACGGCCCACTTTGAAATAGTTACAAATGATTTGATCCAAATCATTCATGTGGAGACATGTGAGTGGGGGTATCTTATACAATGAGTTTGTATAAAACTGGACCACGGAATATTTAATCTCTCTTTATAAATCCGTTAATTGAGAATATTAATATTTCATCAGGATGATCATATGCGACTTGATCTTAATCCTGAGTGAGTTATGAACTCCTGCCTGTGAGGGCTTGTCCTTTGATTTGCATGGTGGGGTTACACTAAGCATGCTTATAATGTGATTAATGTTTTTTTTAAATAGTTTGAAAACTTAGTAATTCACATTAAAATCAATCTAACAACATAAGGGTTATGAAAGGTAGATTGAGGAATTTAGATAAATGAGATTAACCTAATTTGTCTAAGTAAGAGAAAACCCTATTTCAAAATAGTAAGTGGGAGAAGGAAATGAGTCAACATATCCTACAGTCTCCATCATTGGTTCACATCGTTAGATTCATGCGAGGCCTCGTGGCGGCTTTTGGACCGTCCCCCTAGGGAAGGTGTTTGCATGGGTCAATATCAAGGTGAACTCCTAAGAATGATAGGATTGTAGTTTTGTTTCCAATACTTGACATACCCTACGACGACGCTTGTTGGGATAAAACTACGGGATCTAAAATAATGGGTCACACTTACAAAGGGCTTATTAAGGTTGTTAATGATGTCCTTGACAAACTAATGGCAACTAAATATTATAAGAATAAAAGTTATTCTGGTATAATACTTGGTTGAGATTGTCTTAGTTTAGTGAAGGAATACTTGACTTACCCTACGACGGCACTTGTTCTAACTCACTAAAGTACCATAGCATTAGAAATGATTTATAGGGTTCACTTTTCAAATTGTTTGATTTTTATGCTAAAATTGAATGGATAATTGTTTGCATGATGTTAAATTATATATATATATATTTTTCTATATTATGTCAATTTCTCTCATAATTTTTAATTTTATTACTGATAAGTAAAAATTGAGATATTTTATTACTTGGAAAATTAACGTTAACACTATAATGGTAGTGTAAAATTTTGAATTTGTCTTTACTAAGAAATGTTCTTAAAACCTGTTGCTAATGCTATACGAATTGTTTGTGAAGCACATGATTAATGAATCAAAAATAAATGAGATAGTATGTACGTATTCTCCTAGTTGGCATGTTAGATGTCAAGTTTAAAAGATAAAGAAATGCCAACAACATATGAGATGTTGAAGTCAACATTAGCTAAATTTAGAAAATTGTCTAAATGATCTCGAATTTAAGTATTACAAAATTCCAAGAAAAAAACCAAATGACTGAATCTATATAAAAGGAAATAGTTCATAAATTAGCCAGAACAGTCATAATGAGAGGAATTTTTTGAAATACCTCTATGGGAAGAAAAATATAAATGAAAGTAAATTTAATTTACTAGATTTTTGGTGGAGAATAAATAACGGCACCTGGATAGTTGATACAAGATCCACTATCAAGATTTATTTATTTTTTATTACATTTAATATGTAATTCTTGGAAAATACTTAACATATAGAATAGTTTCTACAGGTTGGCACCAGGAAGCCCATCTCAGTTAGTGTAGTGGGAGACATTAAGATGTCATTAAGTAAAAATTGTTACTTAATGTTGAATGTGGTGTTTTTAGTAAACATAAGAGAAATTCAAATTCTCTAACTTTTTACTAAAATGCTCATATAGTATGAATTACTTTGAAGTATGAAAGTTTATATTTTCAAATTTGTTTGAAATATATTCAGCTGAAAATAAGAACAATTTGTATATGTTAAAAATGTTGACATATACTATACTACAAAATACTGAGATATTCGGGATTATAGAATCATGAATAGAAAGACATTGTTTTCTCCTAAAAGATGATACTTGACTTTGGTTGTTAAGGTTGATTAACATCAACTTGAATAGAATGAAAAGACTAGTAAGATGTAATTCTCTAAAAAGTTAGTTAATTACTTTACCTGTCTGTAGATCTTGTTTTTCATGCAAGATAATCATTGGGCCTTTATTAGATAGAGTTAGAATGCCAAAGAATGCATTGGGCTTACACATTCTGACCCAAGTGGTCTGGTGAATGTAAATGTCAAATAAAGTCATGAATATTTCGTCACTCTAGTTGATGATCATTCAAGGTACAAGTATCTTTAACTAATACAACATAAGTCTAAATTTTTGAAATGTTCAAGAAAATTAAGACTAAAGTTTAAAAATCGATTAGGAAATTAAATCTATCAAGATATTATGATCATATCATAATAGAAAGTACATGAATCTTACGTACTAAAACTAATTGATAGAAAATGGGTTTTTATCCCAATTATCTTAATACCAAGTGCAATTTTGTGAAATTGTGCTGCAAGAGGAGAAACATGACCTTGTTAGACATGGTCACATCAGTAATGAGTTACACACCATTACCATACTCCGGTTAGAAAATGCAATAGAGATTGCATGGTGAACATGATTCCACTAAAAGTGTCTACGAGACAATCTTAAAGATTATAGAAGAGTAGTAAAGTTGGTTTACAACACTTCACCATTTGAGAATGTTAAGCTCACATGTTGAACACAAGCCTAAAAAACTTGTATATGTTCAAAGATAAGCCTAAGTGTAAGCCACCCCTAAGGAGTATAAAATGGTCTTTTATGTAGTCCTAAAACAAATAAGGTATTTGTATGACAAATATCATTTTTATAAGAAATTTCAAATAAAAGACTACAAACCTTTAATAAGGTGAGATAATGTTAATAAATTGGTTCCAAGTGAAGCCACTAAATAGTTAACAAAAGTTGTTAACAATTTAATTATATTTGAAAGTCAAATGGATCCTAGTCATGAATTGGATAAGCCTCATCGTAGTGTGAGAGTTATGGGATGAGTCAACCTTTACAAGGACTTAATTGAATCCCAAATTGTCATGTTAGATGATAAAGTTGAAGGCTTATTACCTAAGTGAGACTCATGGCAAATGGTTAAACCTAATAAGAGAAAGTAGACTGTGAATAAACTTTCTCACTTGTTGCCATATTGAAGTCTATATAACCATTATTTAATTCATTGTTGCATATGAGATATGAAAAATGAATGTTTAGAATTCTTTTATGAAAAGAAATCTTAGATAATGAATCTACACAAATCAATCAGAGAAGTTTATTTTCAAAGATCAAAAGCAAAAGGTTTGCGAAATAGTAAAGGTTCATTTATGAAATGAATTTTACCATTAGATATATGAATATAAGGTTTGATAAAAGTATCAAAACCTATGACTTTGGATAAATATTAATGAAGCTTGCATAGACAAGAAAATCATTAATTGCCTAATGGATTTTTCTCATGTTTTATGTTAATGATATTTTACTCATTATGAATTATGTAAAATGTCTATCTAACATAAAAAGTTGACTAAGTAACCAATTCAAAATGAGTGATTTGGAATGACTTGGTATATTTACATGTCCAAAATGGAGATTTTAAGGACAAAATGTTAACTTTGTCTCAAACATCTTATATTGACAAAATTGTTGTCAAATATTTGATATTTATGTCTAAGGAAGTGTATCCTAAAACATCTCAAATGTCGAGAGTATATGATATGCATAAATGAGACTGAACATTTAATATACAATTGGTTAGCATACATCAGTTAAACGGTATGACCATTGAGTAGAAAAAAAAAATTTCTCAAATTGGATGATGAGAAAATTTTTTATATGGAGTTAAAGATTTGATCTTTACAAGATACATTGGTTCTTACAAAAATTTAGGAAATCTATGTAAAAATAAATTTTACTCTAGGTGGTGGAGTATGGTATACAAGTTAAATTGTTTTGCTTGTGAAGTAACAAAAGGACTTGTATGACTCAAATAGTTCCTTGAAAATCTGAAAGGTGTTTCAGATATGATTTAGTCTATCATCTTTATTATGATAATAGTGGTGCAAATACTAAGATTAAGGAAACTAAAAAAACACCAAGGTATAGGGAATCATATCGAGAGAGAGAAAGCATCATGGTAGTGACCAAGATGGCTTTTAATGACAGTTGTTTAGATCTATATAAAAAGACTCTCCAGGTTAAAGTGTTTAAGGGTCACCTAGAATGTCTAAGATTACGAGACATGCCTGGTCTTCGCTAGGGCAAGTGGGAGAACATGTTGGGTATAGAGTATGCTCTAGAATACATGTCTCGCTGGCTTTAGTGGAAGTGGGAGATGGTTGGGATTAATTATTTATTTAATAATTAATAATAATTTTGATTATTTTATTTGCAATATAATATTATCCATTATATGAAAAATCAAAGGTTATTAGTGTAATCTTGAACAGTATGTGATTAACATACATGAGGATCGTGTTTAAGAAATAACCTAAAGAGTCATAGTATATGGATAAGGTTGGGTGCCTTATCTTGGTAACACTATTGATACGACCCCCTTTGTAATAGTTACAAATGATTTGATCCAAATTATTCATGTGGAGACATGTGAGTGGGGGTATCTTATACAATGAGTTTGTATAAGACTGGACCACGAAATATTTAATCTCTCCTTATAAATCCGTTAATTGAGAAGATTAATATTTTATCAGGATGATCATATGCGACTCGATCTTAATTCTGAGTGAGTTATGAACTCCTGCCTGTGAGGGCTTGTCCTTTGATTTGCATGGGTGAGAGTGGCTTTTGTAGCCGATTCAATATGCCTACCATTTTGGGGACTTGACCAAATAAGGAGCTGGGAACATAATCTCACAAGATTGAATTCACTCCTTCCCATATAGGGTAAGTAGATGAGTAGTTCCCTTAAGTACTTATTTCGGGACTTGAACAATGAGGCCCCACCCTCTCACTGGCCCGAGATGGACTTAGTTTATAATTAGATTATAAACAAATTGTTCATTGGCCCGAGAGGGACTTACTTATTTCGGGACTTGAACAATAGGGTCCCACCCTCTCACTCTAATGAACAATATGTTTATAATCTAATTATAAACTAAGTCTCTCTCGGGCCAATGAGAGGGTGAGACCACATTGTTCAAGTCCTGAAATCAGTACTTAAGGGAACTACTCATCTACTTATCCTATATGGGAAGGAGTGAATTCCATCTTGTGAGATTATGTTCCTAGCTCCCTATTTGGTCAAGTCCCCAAAATGGTAGGCATACTGAATCGGCTATAAAAGCCACTCTCACCCATGCAAATCAAAGGACAAGCCCTCACAGGCAGGAGTTCATAACTCACTCAGGATTAAGATCGAGTCGCATATGATCATCCTGATGAAATATTAATCTTCTCAATTAATGGATTTATAAAGAGAGATTAAATATTTCGTGGTCCAGTCTTATACAAACTCATTGTATAAGATACCCCCACTCACATGTCTCCACATGAATGACTTGGATCAAATCATTTGTAACTATTTCAAAGTGGGCCGTATCAATAGTGTTACCAAGATAAGACACCCAACCTTATCCATATATTATGACTCTTTAGGTTATTTCTTGAACACGATCCTCTTGTATGTCAACCACATACTGTTCAAGATTACACTAATAACCTTGAATTTTTCATATAATGGATAATATTATATTGCAAATAAAATAATCAAAATTATTATTAATTATTAAATAAATTATTAATTACAAGGCTTTAGGGCATAGATCCCAACATGTTGCTACAATTTATAGCATTCCCCAATTGTAAAACAAGGGTTGATTAGACGTTTCCAGACATGTGGCGATCTTCTAGTGGCTTTTGCGTTTGATTTGGCATATTCTGCTCCAGCTCAGTTTAATGAAATGCACCACACGTGCAAATTTCACACAAATTCCAGATCTAGAATTTGCTCCAGCAAAATGTTGTGAAATCTACTACTCTTTCTAGAGTCCTCCTTAAATCAAACTCTGAATTAATCATATAAAACTCATTAATTACGATAATCTTGCTCTAATAAGACTTTTACTACATCAAAATCAAACCTAGAGAAAAAGCAGTCAAAGCTAGGGAATTTCCAAGATAAATTGAGATAATACATGACAAAACAATCTAAGCATGATAGCCTATAACTCTTATTTTAAGAGTTATCAGAAAGCAACCCTCAATCTGGATGTAATGGAGGAATTGCCCCTAAGTTAACACAAGCAAAAAGGGAAAGCAACTGATAATGCTCATATTTTACATACTTTTTGCTCTTTTTACTTAAGCTATTTGCACAAATGCACTCTTTTATGTTTAATAAATATAGCAAATTAATGAGAAAATAGCCAAAAATTAGTTAAGGGATTGTTTTGTGCTAAGAAATAGGAAATAGGAGGAAAAAAATTGATTTTTGATGAGTTTTGGTGTTTTTATGCAAAAAAGTGAAAACTGCCAGAATTGCAACTGCAATTGCAACTGGGAGACAGAATTTCGAAAATAAAGGAGCAGATCTGGAAATTCGATTTTATGCTGATTTTTGAAGATATTCTCCACGAATCAAGCTCATATAGATTCGATTCTTGCCTTAAACATCCAATGAGCAAGCCCTAGCATTTGGAGGCTATAAATATGAAGATTCAAGCCACAAAAAAGGAGTCCACAGTCGGCCACACTCGATTGAAGACCATTAGTTTTCTGCACTTTTATTTTTCTGTTTTATTGACCAAAAGGAGAATAAACGTCACCAAAACTTCAATCCAGCCCAGTCGAAAGTCTAAGGTTGTGAAGTTCTTCCTCTTCTTGAAAGAGGTTGAGTTTTGATTGATTGAAGAGGTGATAGTGATCTTCCTTGAGGTTCGATTTTTCCTTGTAATAACAGTTTCTATTTTCTATTTTAGTTTAATTTCCAGCACTTTGTTTTTCTATTTTAGTCTAAGTTTCGGCACCTTATTTCAGTTATTTTGGCATTCAGTTTACTTTTAGCTTTTGTTTCGAGTTCAGTACTTTCATTTGCAGCAAGATTACATTAATAAAGTTCTTTATTCAAGTTATCTTTCTCTTCAAGTTTATCATTTATTTTCCAGTTTTGTTTTCTTTTTTTTCACTTCTCAATTCAGTATGTATTTTCTTTATTCTAATGTTTTGTTATTTATTTTCTCCATCATGAGCTAAATCCGTCCTTGAGATTCGGATATGTGGATGCCCTAAGGATTGGAAGCTTGGCCTAAGATGTAAAAGTAACTTTGCTTAATTCCATAGCATTGTTTGCTTGTATTGATTATCATTCTTATTGTGAATCTAGCTTGATCACCTAGGTGAACATTCAGAGATCGAGTTTAATACTGAAAGGGTTAAACGAGATTACGTGTTCATACAAAGCAATAGATGAAAAGGGCTTAGACATAAGCACTTGTTTTTTACCCTAGACATAGGGCGAAACCTCTAAGACTAAGGGTTGTGTTCTCATTAAACTAAGTTCGTATTAGCCATAGACATATGGTTTAATTGCTTATGCTTCTAAAGGTTTTTCCATTAAAATCGAATAGAAGTTGAACTCGATTTACATTGCTTGGTGATTGAGTAAATATTGCAATTGTATTTTAGGTCACAATTCTTTTCTAAGGGGCAAAATCATATTCGGATTTCATCTTTTTATTATTGATTTTTAGTACACTCATAACTTTCCCAATTATTTAATATTGGTTACCGAGGTTGCTTTGTGTGAATATCTTTGCCTTCATCTTGAATTTTGTGGTATCCGTTCTCTGTGGGATCGATACTTTGGAATATTTCCTTTACTATTTGTTTGACAGTGTGCACTTGCACTAGACTGGAGACTTTTTCTATTCAAAAGTTTTCTTCTAAAAGCCCACACGTTTTCAGTCGATCAGCAACCCTCCTGCCAACTCATCTCACATTAACCCAGAGTTTCAGACTCGCACAGTGGAGGCAAAAGGGTAGGTGGCTCTAGCCTAACAGGCTTTTGCTCATTTGTAACACTTTGGAATCTCCAAGGTAGCCTATTCTGCCCAAACTGCCCTGTCCTAACAGGATCCAACCACAACACGACCCAAGGTTCACAAATCCAGCCAAATCACAACATCCAATCCGCAAACTTAGAAAAACATAGCACAAGCAAAAGTCCAGAAGAAAAGTTACACTACCTACACTGCACACACATTCCAGCATACATATAATTACTAAACAGACAACTTTGTTCCTTATTTATCTCATCCAGCATGCACCCGAAAAACTTTGCATTCAAAGTCTTATACATAATTTCAAATGACTACTTACCTCTTGCCAAATGCCAAGGTTGAGTCGTTCCTCCTTTTCTTAGACTGGTGACAACTTCACCTACGAAAACATATTACACAAAATGTTAGGCCCTTAATGCCAACCTAAAAACCAACCTTCACTAACCCAAAATAAACACATAGTAACTACCATAACCTACAAGGTTAGGGACTTGCACCCAAAGGTCACCTCCGGTCTATTTTCACAGCAACTACATCATACTTTTAAAAACACAAAGCAACACAATTCCAAGGTTAAGAAGCTTATGAAGGAATGAACGTTTCACTTCGCAGCGGAAGCATTGGATTGTCTTTGATTTTATTTAAAATTAAACTAAAAAAATTAAGATTAAGCAAACTTACTTTGAGTAAATATGGAGATATTTTTGGCAAGTCTTTATCTCCTCCACAAAGTTTTCTTGGCTATGACTCAAACACAGAACCAAGGCTTGTGGGAGCCTCTTGAAAGAAAATCCACAAGGGATTGGAGAGGAAGAGGTCTTGAGATAATTCTCTAATTCTCTATTGAGGAGATATGTGTTATGTCTAATGGCTCAACCAAAGTGTTCTATTTATAGAGACAAAGGAAAAATCTTTGCCATAATTAAAATACTATATTTTAATATCTAATATATTAAAATATATTTTATATTTATTTGAATCTCATTCAAATCTCCTACGATATTTATTTATTTGAATTTTATTCAAATTCTATAAAATATTTTTTATTTAATGTATATAATATACATTAATTATTTTAATATTTAATGTATTAAATACAATAAATATATTTTTCTCTTTTATATTTGATATATCTAATATATTAAATATTAATTTGAACACATCAAATTAAATATTAATTTGAACATGTCAAAATTTTCTTTCAACTAAATTGATATTTTTGTGTTACTATGAGCTAGCAATGAGACCTTATGGACCTACAAATTATAAGCTTTAATGATACAAAATTAATTAATTAAACTCTTTAATTAATTAATTTTCATTCATTAACTCTAGGATCACTCCACTGTAGACTTAGAGTTGCACTCTTATGCACTGTAGGACAAGTTATGTCCATGGATATAATCACTATATGCAAGTCGATCATTCACGAGTTGTTCGTAATTACAGTTGGGTCAAAAGTCTGTTTTACCCCTATAATTACATCTTGCACCTTAAGTACCACTAATAATTTAATGAACAATTTGTTTATGATCCAACCATAATCTAAGTCCCTCTCAGGCTAATGAGAGGGTGGGACCCCATTGTTCAAGCCCCGAAATCAGCACTTAAGGGAACTACTCATCTACTTACCGTATATGGGAATGAGTGAATTTCATCTTGTGAGATCATGTTCTCAGCTCTCTATTTGGTCAAGTCTCCAAAATGGTAGGCATATTGAATCGGCTACAAAAGTCACTCTCACCCATGCAAATCAAAGGACAAACTCTCACAGGCAGGAGTTCATAACTCACTCAGGATTAAGATCGAGTCATATATGATCATCCTGATGAAATATTAATCTTCGCAATTAATGAATTTATAAAGAGAGATTAGACACCCACATTCACATGTCTCCACATGAACGATTTGGATCAAATCATTTGTAACTATTACAAAGTGGGTCGTATCAATAGTGTTACCAGGATAAGACACCCAACATTATCCATATACTATGACCCTTTAGGTTATTTCTTGAACATGATCCTCTCGTATGTTAACCACATACTGTTCAAGATTACACTAATAACCTTGAATTTTTCATATAATGGATAATATTATATTGCAAATAAAATAATCAAAATTATTATTAATTATCAAATAAATTAATAATTACGAGGCTTTAGGGCATAAATCCCAACAGCTTACTCACAGCCAACGTGCACCGCCCACACCAAACTGAGTTTCGAGTTGCCCAATGGTCGCTCCCAATGTAAACCCGAGATTTTTCCTTAAAATTTCTTTACAAAAAGAAACAAAGGAAAAAATAATAATAAATAAAATAAATAAATAAAATAATTGTTAAAATTTTTTTGGGAAATTGTTGTATAAGGAAAAGAGGAATAAAAAAAAAAAAGAAAAAGAAATGTGGGAATGGATAGGCTTTGGAGCACTCACCACCAAAAGTAATTAAATAAGCTTCCTAACCCATTTTCTCCCATTTGCTTCTCTTTTATTAAAGAAAAACAGAGCATTTCGTGGGAGAAGGTGGAAGAAAGAAGAAAATAGAGCTTTCTGGGGTTGGAAGTTGAAGAAGAAGGGGGGAAAACTCAGCACAAGCCTCCATAGCAACTAGGTGATCAACTCTACTCACTACTGAGGTTTAGAACGTTTTGAACTCCACAAGAAGAGTTAAGAGGTGAGATTTTATTTTCTTGAAAGTTAACCCATTTTCGAACAAATTTCGTGAAGGAAGCTCGAGCAAAATCGGACTTTAAATTATTGATTTGTGAAGGGGAAGTCAGAGGAGAGATTTTGCTATCAAATCTGAGGAACCTCTGGTGTTTGAGACATGTTGATCTGTAGGATTTGAATCAGAAGCTCCATTAGGTATGGTTGGAAAGCTTATTTAATTTCCTATAACTTTCATGAATAAGTCGTAAGTAAAAAAATGATTGGAAGTGGCTTTAAAATTCAGATCAGGTGTGGTGTGCAGCAGAAAAACGATTCTGGAAATTTCAGAAGCTCATTTTTCGGGAAATAGATTTCGAGGTATTTACGGACACATCCTTTGGGAATTTCGATTCCATTCCTTCATATAAGTTTTAGAGGGTTCAAAAAGGAAGAGTTTGGTATAAAGTACATCATTTTTGGCGAAGTAATGAAGAAGTTATGAGTATGTGAGATTAGAGTATGAAATTTGCAGAATGCTGGAAATAGATGGAGTGATATTTGTAATCTTAAGTTTGAAAGTCATGAGATTGAAGTTCTAATGTTTGGTTTTGGTTTTTTTTGGACAGGCTAGGAGGAAGTAGGTCAAGTTTACGGGCCGAGGATCTAGTTTTAACGCTGTGAGTGACAAAACGAATTTCGAAAACGATTTCTATGCCTGAATTTATGCTTATGGAAATATAAGACTTCCTAAGAATGAATTAGTTTAAATGCTGTATGTTTTTTTTTAAACATTGAACACATACTTAAGAGCATACATGGTTTCCTAGGAAATGATTAAGATATTGAGCCGAGGTTGTATAGTACCGTGTGCACACAAGTCATTTTCTGTTGTCGACGTTGAGTGTACTCCGTGACAACAATGCTGTCGTGAGTGCTGGGTGGGGCCCCACTACGACAAAGACGATGGGAGTGCTGGGCGGGCCCCACTACATCGTAGAATGAATGTTGGTTGTACTGGGCGTGCCCTACACAACGTAGATCGTCATATGGTTTTTCCTTAAATGGCTAATATTCTTGATATGCCTTGTGAGATTTTAATGACATACCTGCTGGAGTGCTGAAAGGAAAAACTATTGTGACTATACATTTATATTTAACGCTTGAATACAGATTCATATGCTCATAGATTATCAAGTGTTTTGATTTGCGAGTTAGTAGCTTAAACTAAGTCACTCGCTGAGCCTCATAGCTCATTCTTTCAATGTTTTCCAACTTTTCAGGTAGAGATCGAGCTCCCGGTGCCTGAGATCCTGCCATAGTCTGCCGAGCACTCTCTAAGTTTGATATTTTGTACGTGGGTGGGGTTTTGTAGCGTTTCCGTATATACATTGTAGATATTTTGGAAGGAACGTATAGTTGTGTTCGTGTATGTACTAGTGGTGGTGGTTGTGTAAATCATGGTTGGGTATATTTTTAAGTTGTAGTGCTCTCTACCTGTTTTAAATTTCAAGTGAGGTTTAAGTAGAGCCGCTCCTTACGTACGTATAGTAATTAACAAGGTTCCGCTGTGTTGTGTTTAAAGTATTTCATATGCCAGCATAATATGTTTATCATATGTGACAAAGTCACAGGTATCGTTAGAGAGGTAAACGATGTCTGATGGCTTCACGCTATCTTCCGGGCTAAGTTAGCGGTTAGTTTGGGAGGGGGTGTGACACCCAACGTTACTGCCTAACAAACACTTGTCAAAATTACCTAAAACAGTCCCTCGCCATTGCTCGAGATGCGGCCACGCCGCTCACTGCACTACTTAAAAATTTGAACAAGAGTACAGTGAGTGAGAAAGAGAGACAAAGATAGGAGAAAAAGAGACTGAGAGACTAAGAGAGACAGAGATAAAGGGAGGGACGAAGGGAAAGGGAGAGGGACGAAGGGGAGAATGGGTGTTCGGTGTGAGGGGAAGAGGGAGACGAACATGATGGGGGAGAGGGGGCGAAGGCAGAACGGTGGAGGAGGGAGTGGGATAGGGGTTGGACGGTGAGGGGAAGTGGGATCAGGGGACAGAGAGAGAAGAATGGAAGGGGTTCAGCGGGGGAGAGGGAGACGGTGGGGGAAGGGAGTGGGAGAACTTGAGGGGCGAAGGGGATGGGAGGTCGGAAGGGAGAGGGAGGAGACGACGAGGCTGGGAGAGAAGAAGGAAGAAAAGGAAAAAAAAAGAAAGACAAGAAAGAGAAAGGGGAGTCTGACTCACTAGACTGTCGGATAGAAGTGCCCTATCTGGCCTGCAACACGCAAAAAAGAAGAGGAAGAGGGAGGGTTCCAAAAGCGTATTCTACAAAGTTGCATACAGTCCAAGTTAAATAGACCCAATTAGAGTTTTCTCACAGGTTCCCCAAGTCAGAATTTGCAAGCTCCCCCAACTCTTAAATTTCTAAATCTTGCCCCACCAACCAAATGTTCTAAAAAAAGGCCAAATGACTAATTAAACAAACCCAAAGGTTTAGAAACTCCAAAATTAACGTACCTGATTGAGTCGGGCATCACATCGAATACCAAATGGATAGTTTGGATTAAAGATGATGGTAGTTTCCTTCATCTCCTCCCTCTAGCTTTGCATAGTGAGGAGAGCAAGTTTGACTTCAATAAACTTTCATGAGATAGTTTGGCCTACTTAGGGTTGTTTGGGTAAGGAAAGTAATATTTATGAGAGGTTAATAGTTTAAGTGGTTTGAGCTAAACTTGGATTAGTGTTATAGTAGTACAAGTTGGAGAGTATGATGATATTTTGTTGTGCACGAACAAAAGTGATTCATTTAAATGAGATTAAACTTTCACCAAATTAATTTGAGAAATTTTTGCAAAGAGAAGTTTGTGCTCTGATACCAAAGTTATTAACAAAAAATGAACCTAAAAAGTTGACACAAAGTGTTGAATACAACCCCTCTCCCTATATATACAAACTTATAAAATTTTAAGCTAAGGATTACTTCAAATATTTATAACTACTTTAAAGTACATTCAACATTATTATAAGAAAAAAATCATCATAATCTAATGGAAATAGTATTCATTATTACAAATAATAAAATAATCATAATACTTGCCTTTTAAGAGTCATACGATAAGTATATTTTGCCGATTTGGATGATATTTCTTCCAATATATGATTTAGTTATTAGAACAATTTTCTATCTAACAAGTGATATTTGTTGAGATAATAAAAAAAAAGTGATATTTGTTGAGATAATTAAAAAAAAATGATATTTGTTGAGGAAAGGAAAAGTCACATATGGTAGATACAAAGTAAGGACATATGAGATGCCGACACATGGATAGTTATATAATGTACGCATATAAAATTTCTTTTGTCCATTAATAACAATGATTTAGTTATTAGAACAATTTTCTATCTAACAAGTGATATTTGTTGAGATAATAAAAAAAAAGTGATATTTGTTGAGATAATTAAAAAAAATGATATTTGTTGAGGAAAGGAAAAGTCACATATGGTAGATACAGAGTAAGGACAAATGAGATGCCGACACATGGATAGTTATATAATGTACGCATATAAAATTTCTTTTGTCCATTAATAACAATTCAAACAAATAAATGAGTTGTACATGAATTTAACTCAAAAAAAAAAGGAGTTGTACACGATTCCTTCAACGTTCAAATGTATATGTATGTATGTATGTATATACAATTTTCTATCTAACCAGTGATATTTGTTGAGATAATAAAAAAAAAGTGATATTTGTTGAGATAATTAAAAAAAATGATATTTGTTGAGGAAAGGAAAAGTCACATATGGTAGATTCAAAGGACAAATGAGATGTCGACACATGGATAGTTATATAATGTACACATATAAAATTTCTTTTGTCCATTAATAACAATTCAAACAAATAAATGAGTTGTGTACATGAATTTAACTCCAAAAAAAAAAAGAGTTGTACACGATTCCTTCATCGTTCAAGTGTGTGTGTGTGTATTTGTATTTTGTTTCTTATTTTTAACTATTAAATTTATTTGCTACATTTTTTGTCTATTTTTTGAAAGTACTCATAAAAACTAACCAAAACTTTAAAACAAACAAAAAATGTAATTTTCTTTTTTCTTTTTTCTTTCTTTAAATGAAAATGTTAAAATTAGCCTTGTTCTGATGAATATAAGTGTAAAGTTTTATTTCTTTTTCAAGATTTAATTAATGAGTGGGAAGCATTATCACTAAATATAAATATGATGTTTTTGTCAATATATATATATATGATATTATTAAATTACATCATACCTATGTCAATTAAGAATTTGATGCGTCATGTATAGAGTTTCCTTGATGGGGGCTTCTAGAATTGAAAAAAAAATCATGAAATGTGCTTATGACAATTTTTAATCTCGAAATTGTACTAGTGAGTGTCTTTTATATATATATATATAAACAAAAACTATTAAAAATAAAAGAAGCTAATTTTAAAAATAAAATATAATTTTTTTTATCAAGCAAGCAATTTTATCTATTTGTTCATTTTAATTGGAGACCACACTAACTTCTCACTAATTAATTAACTAAATCAATTCAGTTTCTTTTTTAAGAAATAACAATGTATTATTATCTTATTGGCTACTTTTTTTTTTCTTTTTTCTTTGCAAATACAGGTAATGTATTATAATTCATTTTATTTTTTAATAATATAAATCAGTTTTTTTTTTTATCAAGCGTAAAATTAATATTCTTAAAATAAAGCAAGAAAGTACTAAAAACCTCTTTTTTAAAAAAGGTACTAACAGAAAACTAACCAATAAATTACTTGAAATTTAGATAAGAGAATATCTGAAATCAATTTATAAAAACATTCAAATCAAATCACGAAAATATAGATCACATAATCAAACAAAATAGTAGATCAGCATGATCAAACAAAAGAGGAAACCAAAACAATACCAAAATCATCAAATTAATCAATAATTGACATTCAAGTTAGCAAAACACTAACTTTAGACACCAATCTCAAAAAAATAAAAATAAAAATGATAGTAAAATAATAATAATAATGTTAAGGATATGCAATTTTTCAATTTCGTCTTTAATCCTTTAAAAATAACGATAAGTCATGTTATATGAAATGTTAATAGGTTTTCAATTTTATGAGTGAACATATTCATTTCATCAAATTACGGTATAAGTTATTTTCAAATCAATTAATAAATGAAATTTCACTTTAAAAAAATTATTTTATATATATCTCAATCATTATATCTTGAACAAAAGGTTAGAAGTTTAAATCTTCACTTTCCATAGTGAATATATATATATATATATATAAACATTAATGTTAAAATTATATACTTAGGCTAAAAAGTAAGTAATACTAAAAGTATGACATTTTTTAAATATGTTATTTTTTAATTATAATATTTTTAAAATATCAACAAAATATTTGTATTTTTAATTATTCTTTTATATTAATTCGAATGATCAATATTATATATTTAAAATGTTAAATGGTACAAAATACGCTTGATCTTTGGAATATGTTTCAATAATCTCCTTAGACTTTGAAAAGTTTTATTTTAACCTTTAACTTTAAAATTGTAAAAAAAAAAAATTGGAGAGTTTTTCCATTAAAAACGACGATGGAGATTGACACATCAATAAACGTGTAAAAATTGAAAAACATATGTGACATCATTCATAATCATCCATTCACGTAAATTATTTTGACAGCTGATGTGCAAAACTTGATTTTTGTAAATGATGTTAACGATATATTTTGAGTTGAAATTGATGCTAACAACGATCTTACTATGACGTTATTTCAAAGGAACATTTTCTAAGGATATATTTTTTTTGAACTATTTCAAAATTCAAAGGTTAAAATACAAATTTTCAAAATTTGAAAGTATAATTGAAACCTATCCAAAATTCAAAAGGAATTTTTGTATAATTTAGCTGGTTTAAAAATATCTCTTCTACTTGATTAGATCACGCAATAAAATTGTACATGGATTGATGCAGACAATCGATGGAAATGTTATACCAATCGATGACTTCGTTGCAATTTTTTATTTTTATGGAAATATTTGTGGCATAAATTTAAGACTAATTTCTTCGTCTTTTCGCTCAAGTGTCCCTGCGCACTGTATGAAGTCTGACCCCTTTCAATTACTTTCAATTTCACTACCTTCCTAAATCCTACTAATCGTTTTAAATATTGGTCCCATCTCCTAAAATTATTTATTCAAATCCTATTTGATAACAAATACGTTTTAATTTCTTGTTATTAAAAATTGTGTTTGTTTTCTCATAATTTTTTAAACCAAAGTTTTCATCTTTCTTAAGTAAACATATGAATTTTTAGCCAAATTCCAAAAGCAAAAATAAGTTTTTGAAAAATATTTTTTTTTTAGTTTTAACTAAAAACTAAATGGTTATCAAATAGAGTCTTAATTTCTTTCGTATTTTTTAATTATTTTCAATTTCAAGCCATGATAGTTATTCTAGTGGTTGAATATTGCAATAGAACGAGGATGGCCCATCTCCATCTCGACTCCCAATCATTCCCTAATAAATTTTGTGAATCAAGGTAGAGTGAAAATTGGAGAAATTGCAGGATTAGATTCCCTAAGAGAAAAATTTTCTATTTACAGTATTGCTTTTAAATGAGGGAAAGTTAAAATATATATTTATAGTTTCACTTTGAGGGGAAAAAAAAAACTAAAGAACCTCATCCTTCTCACACACATAGTGTGAGAAAAATTTATAGTATTACTGTAGTACTTACTCCTCTCATTCATAATTTGACACGTATTTACATGATATATTAATTTATTTCATGAATCTAACGTTATTCTTAAATGTTATTGTTATAACAAACAATAAATAGAAGTAGTATGAAAAAATTAAGGATATTAATAATATTGTGAGATTATAGATGGCTAGCCACAAGACAATCAAAACTTTCACATCCTAATTGACAGGGTGGTTAGTAGTTATTAGAAATTACATAAAAAAGGAAACAAAAATGACAATATTGCTGAATCGTCCTTTTGTACAAGAAAGCGTCGTTGAGTTTGCCCAACGGAAACGGAACAGCAACCCAGAGCCGTGCACGGTCACGCCGTTCCCTTCACTGGCCACCTTTTTTATTGGATGACTTTTCATTTTCCAATTTCCATACACAATTTGCTTAATTTTCGTTTGAAGAAAAAACAACAATAAGCATATGATGGAAGGTTGAATTACGAGTATAGAAATTCAACTATTAAATTTGTGCCAAATAGGTCTTCAATTTTTTTTTTTAAATTTCATAAGTTCTTAAATTTTTAATTTTGTATATAATAGATCGTTGAACTTTAAAAAGTGTCTAATAAATTTGTAAACTCTAGATTTTGTATCTCATAAGTCATCGACTTATTCGATATTTTTTTTAATTCACGAACTTAATGGGCACAAAACTGAAAGTTTAATATCCTAATTTTATGTTTCGTTAATTTTAGAAAATTTTAAACATATCAAAGATCTATTAGACACAATATATAGAATTATTTTATTACACAAGCCTTAAAAAAGTTAGGGGTAGTTTAATATAATTTAAATTTAAAAAATTACAAAAATAACAGTGAAACAAAATCAAAACATGAAGATCAACAATTACAGTTAACTAATCTATAACCACGAATGTTATGATTATATTTAATTTATATATAAGTTTTTTTTTAGTTCAACAATATTTGAAGTGAGAGGATTCGAACATCTAATCTCTTGGTCGATGGTGTCAATTACCAATAAGCTAACCTCACTTTGGCTAATTTATATCTAAGTTAATTAATCTTTAATTTATGTTACGTAATCACTATTACATAAAATAAAAATGTGTTATAACGATTTATAAATTCAATTTAGAAAAAACAATATCTGTAAGAAACTTTTGTAATTATTTTAGAAAAAAAATGCATATTTCAAATATTTTAGGAAATGGGAACTCTCCATCGATTTTTTGAAAAAAAAGTTCCAAAAAAAAAAAAGAAAAAAGAAACCTACATACATATATTAAAAGCTAATTAATCATTTTTTAAAAACAAATTTAATCACTTCCTTATACAGAATTTATCAAAATGCATATATATAAACTTGGCTCCCCAAGCCCACCTTATACGTATACGTCCATGGTGATGCCAGATAAAAATGATTTAAATTATTATTTTATATGATGTAATTTAAATTTGCTAACACGATCATAATTCATCTGATTAAGACAAATATTCTCGACTAAGAGGTAAGAAGTTTGAATCTTCTTACTCCCACATGTTGTTGAACTCTAAAAAAAAAAAAAAATTCAAACAAAGGTTTAAATCTCATTTTCATATAGACACCATAGATATAACTCAACTAATTAAGGCATATATCATTGACCAAAATGATAAAATTTTAAATCTCAACCTTTATATGTCGTTGAACTAAAAAAAAAACATCATTTCAATATTTGGATTCCTGAAGTTTGTTTTATCTTGGTCTCTTAGTTTTTGAAATGTCTATTTAGTCTCATAATTAAAAAAAAAAAAATCGTTTTGATCCTTGTTATATTTTTGCCATTTAATATTCGATTATGCCAACCTATGTGAATCTTGGTGGTTATCAATACATTAAGCAATTAATGGCAAACTATAAACTTTATGTTTATTAAATTGTTAATAAAAATATTAGGCATTTTAAAGTTTAATTGTTTCAGTGGTAAGTAGGCAATAAATTGATTTTTGTCGTTAAAATTAATAATCTTGGTTATACTTATATTGCCAATTCTGTCCTTATGATTGTCACTCATTGATAATGTAACAAGTTTTCCGTGTAAGTGACGTTAGATTGTGCTTTTGATTTGATTGACTAAGTTAGTTGATGTTTTATATTCATCCCTAATTTTATTTTTCCAACTAAGGAAAGCCAGCCATTGTTGACTCAAGTGAAAAGAGAGAAAAATAAAACTTTTACCGCTTTCCAACCGAAAATGCTAAAAAAAGGAATTTGAAAAAAAAGCCAAAAAAAGGGAAAGAAAACAAAATGGTTAAATTATATCCTGTAGTCTTAAAACTTTACCGTGAATTAAAATTAGTAAAACTTTTATCACTTTCCAACCGAAAATGCTAAAAAAAAGACTTAAAAAAAAAAGCCAAAAATGGGAAAGAAAACAAAATGTTAAATTATACCGTGTAGTCTTAAAACTTTACCGTGAATTTCAATTATTAATTTTTTTCTTCAGTTAAAAAAAATGTAGAGAAGGGATTCAAACTTTTTTTTAGTTGATGATATTGTGGATGTGCAGGATAAAAAGGTACATGCATAACTTTAACGATGAATTTATTTGATTGGAGAAGAGGTGATTACAAAACGAATAACTGCACACCGGTTTAGTGTTTGTCACACACACTCCAATGCCTTAGTCAGAAAAGGGAAAAGAATGTAGTAAGCTTTAGAGTAAGAGGATTTAGTTGAATTTATCTTCTTTGAGTCGTAATATGAGTATTTATATAAAAGTTGACATAGGGTTTTCGATTTCTCCCTCTTGATTATACCAAAAGGACTTGAACTGAACCTATTTTGGTCATTCTCGAATCAATTTAGCACCTGAAGACTGGGTCGCCCATAGGCTAACTTGACACCTTGGGTTTTTGGCCCAAGGCATTGCTTCAACAGGGCCTATTTAGGTAGATATGATTAATTGGTCCCAGGCCCTAGTCAGCCTTGACCCTTTTGGGTCCGAGTCGGTTTTCACTTTAGGCTCTTTCATCTTGATTTTTCTTCAATCTCATATATTTAATTAGGTCTAATTTCACCTATAACAAATATAATATATTTATCTTAACTAGTTGAGTTATGTTTGAGTTGATAAGTTTCAATTATACTACCAAACATTCATAAGTTTTATGATTATCCTTAACCTATAAAAAAACAACTATTTTGTTAACTATTCGATTAAAATGAAGATGAAACCGTTGTATGACAATGAGTTGTAAAAACAATGGTACATGTAGATACATGTGACATGGTCTACATTAGCAAACTCAAATGGTTAAGACATCTATTACCATTTCAAATGTCAATGGTTTGATCTCCAATATTCACAATTATTGAACTAAAAAAAAAAGAAAAAAAAATATACATGTGACATGTTATAATTATGCATTTGAACTTTGGAGTAAGTTTCAATTATCCCCTTGTTTTTTTTAAAGATTGGTTAAAAATCACATTTAGTCATGTACTTTCATTCTAGTAATAATTTAGTCCATGCACTTTAATATGTAATGATAATGATTTAGTCCTCATATTTTTAAATTTGCAACAATTTCGTTCCTGAAATTTAGTATGTAACAATTTAGTCCTTGTGCTTTAAAAATTGTAACAATTTAATTCCTATCATTGAAAAAATTAATCAAAAGAGAAGTATTACTTTTTATTATATAATTATTTGGTATATATAGTTTATAAATACATTTGGTTTATCGATCTACAAGTGCAAAAACTTCATTAAATATCAATAACATTTTACACGGTAGAGACTAAAATGTTACAAGTTTGAAAGTACGAGAACTAAATTGTTACAAGTTTGAAAGTATAAAGACTAAATCGTTACAACTTAAAGTTCAAGGACCAACTCGTTACTTTAATGAAAGTATAGAGAAAAAAAAGTGTTTTTCAACTCGTTACTTTAATGAAAGTATAGAGAAAACAAAGCTTTAAATTATTTAAATTTAGGGTCCAATTTGATGAAATTGAAAGTTTATGGTTAAAATTGATACAACTTGACAAGGTAAAAATTGTTTTTTTCCTTCATGTTTTTAGTTTTTTTAGAAACTGAATTATAGTTTAAACAACCGTTATTGATAATATATTTATAAATTTTAAAAATAGTTACAGTTACCAACTAAATATCAAGTTGATTCTCAGCTATTATTAATTAATTTATCAACATGCTTTATTTTATCAATTTTGCATAACTATTATTTTACAATATCATATAATTTATAGTGTATTATATTATAAATACTTTAATTTAACAAGAAAAAATTAGTTTATAACATCTAATGCCATGTTTATCAAAGTTTTTACCTTTTTTTAATACAATTCTGCATTTTAAAAGATCAAATTTAAAATCTAGATACACTAAAAATATAAAAATTAATAGGTTGAATTACAAGTTTAGTCCATGAATTTTTAAGTTTGTGTCTATTGGGTTCTTAAACTTTAAAAAGTGTCTAATAGGTCTTTGAACTTTCAATTTTATGTTAAACAGGTCTCTGAATTTTAAGAAATGTACATTAGGTCCTTATACTTTCAATTTTGTGTCCAATAGGTCTCCAAATTTTTAATTTTGCATCTAATAGGTCCTTAACCTATTTAACATTTTTTTAAATTCACGGACTTACTAGACACAAATTGAAAGTTTAGGATTCTATTAGACATAAAATTCAATTTTATATCTCACAAATCAGTTAAATTTTAAAAATTTCAAATATGTCAATGACCTATTAGACACAAAATTAAAAGTTCGGCTGCCTATTAGACATTTTTAAAGTTCAGGGACCTATTAGACACAAATTTAAAGTCTTGGGACTAAATAGAAACAAACTTAAGAGGTTGAATGAGGCAATGAGTTGCAGGGTGTAGGAGTTAGTAAGTCTATGAAGTTAGAAAGTTTGTGTTTGGAATGCAGAGTTGTTTAGTTTGAGGTTAGAAAGTCTGTGTTTGGGGTAAAGAGTTGTTTAGTCCAGAGTTATGAAGTCTGTGTTTGAGGTGTAGATTTGTTAAACCTGAAGTTCTGAAGTATGAGTTGATTTTAGCTTTTTTTTTTCCTACAAATTTTTCAAAATTCCATTTTTAAGAATTTGGTCCCATGAATTCTAAGATTGAGATTTTTTGTTTCTATTAATTTACTTATATTTTACAAATTTCTTTAAAGAAAAAATATATAATTTTGAACAAAATACCCCATATTCTTTTTTCAATATCTCTCACATCAATTATTCATTTGTCTTGAATAGTTTTCAAATAAAAGAAAATCTTACAATAATTTTTTTAAATATTACTTGTGATTTGGAAATATTTCAATCCATTAATTTAAAAGGATTCAAATAAACTTCAAAACTTTTATGTTTTTATTCTCTCAATTGTAGAAATAATATGTTCCCGTCAATCCTAAAATTGGGATTTTAAATTATATTATGTTATGAATATTTTACAATTTTGTTAAAGACTTGTTTTCGTTAATTTTAAAATTTTAATCTAAGATTTGTTTTCCAAGCTTAATAAAAAGTTATAATATATTTTTTTGCATGATTTGAGATTTTATTTTTCTAACTAATCAATGTTGTTGTGGGTAAAATTGGACTAAAGAGGTAAACCGGAATTACAAGGCAATCTTGCAAGATAAAACTAACATTTTCAAATTCAATTCCTAAATAGAAGGGAAACCTTTTATATCCTTATCTAAAAAGGAATATGGAAAATAAAGGTTCTATAAATACGTCATTATGACTCAAAGAAAGAGAGTTCAACTTAACCATCATTCTCTAAATTATAGCTTGCTACACTCAAATTCTCCTAGCTAACTTAAGCATCGGAGTTGGTGTGGCAAATGCCACAGTAGTGCCTAGCTTTTTCTCTTTTGCAGGTCACCTCTTTCCCTCAAATTACAAAATCATCGTGGTTGTCAGGTGGAGGTCAGGTGAGATTCTCATGTCCAAAATTTGGCAACAACAAATATAATGAATTGTCTAAAGTTTGATTAATTTGAAAAAAAAATATATACTTTGAAGTTTTAAAATAACTAAGTTAAAAATAAAATATCAAATATTTATGCTATTTTAAAATAATTAAGTTCAAAATGAATATATATATTTTAACACCATTCAAAATGAATATCATACATACTTTGGTTCAAAATACTACATATTTATGTTATTTATTGTAATAATTTTATTTTATTAAGTTTGGAATGAGAAATCGTTTATCTTTTTACTTTGAATATGATTAATTTGGAAATCAATTTTTTTTAATACATTAACCTTTTTAAATATTAATTTTTTAAATGGTAGTACGGGTTAGTTTAAAATATGTCTCTCTTATATTCAAATCATAAAATTATATATATTTTTGAGCTATTAATAAAAAAAAATAAGCTTAAAAAAAATAAGATTGTTATTTCTTATAAGTAATTTTAGTTTAAACTTAAAAAAAAAAAAAACTAAAGATGACATGTGGAGGAAGTGAGATAAGGAGGTTTTTATCGATTAAAAACATTGTTATGTAGTATTCTAATTTACATTAGAATTTCAATTTAAATAATAATATCATATTTAAAACATTTTTATATAATTTATATTTAAAAAAATAAAATTATAGAATAAAAATAAAAATATTTTTGTTAAAAAATTTATAAAATTATAGGATAAAAATAAAAATAATTATTAATTAGTAATAATGATGAAAAAATTTATATAAAAAATAAAGAAAATTTTGTAAATTAAGAAATTAAAAAAAATTATAAAAAAAACGGAGAGAGAGGAGATAAGGGAGAGAGAGGTAAGAGTGATGTAAGATGAAGAAAAAATGAGATAAGAAAGTTGTGAGGCTCACAGCGGAGAGTTAGAGTTAATAAATTATGGAGCCTACAATAGAGAGTTGGAGTAGAAGTTAGTTTGTAGAGCCCTAATAAGTTTGTAGAACCTACAATTGGAGTTAAAATATCTTTGGACCGAATAAGAAGTTGAGAGAGTTTCCACCCAACTCTTAATCTAAACGTTACCTAAAAGTTCAAAGACTAAACTTATAGTTAATCAAATTAATAATTTACAAACTTTTCTTAAATTTTCCGTTGAAAAATACCAAAAGTGTTTACAGTGCAACCAAAGTTCCATATATTACATACAATATCTTAATTGAGCCTTTTCTTTTTTAGGTAAAACTAAAATATACCAGTGGAGAGTCGTTGTCGCCAACCAATGCTATCATTTTAGAGGGTAAAAAAACAACAACAAAAGGCCAAAAAAAAAAAAAAAAAAAAGTAATTTACAAACGCCTTTCAAAGCCGAAGTGCACTTCAGGAGTCGGGTCCCTCAGTCCCAGAGAGATTGGCCGGTTCAGAGCTTGGGTGAAGAAAACTGGAGAGGGAGCAAAGTTTGCTTCTGCATTCTTGAAAGTTCCGAATCTCCACCATTTTCTTTCTCCTTCTCAAAGGAAGAAGCCGTCTCAGAAATGGATTCCGTGTTCGTTAGAGCCTATCGAAGTCATATTACTCTTGCCACAGGTATGCCGTCTTTTTTCTTCCAATCCAAGTGGTTTGAGACTGTTTCAGTTCAGTTCAATCTTAGATTTCTCCACTGGATGTTCAGCATCTTGTTTTGAGTTTCTTTTATCTTGTAGATTGGTGCATTTTTGTTATCGAGTCTGTTTTTCTTTTTGATGCTTCGTTTTCATTTGCGCTTGAAGAGAAACTCGATCATGTTCTCGCGATACTCATCATATTCCTTGATTGAAGCTGATTCGAGTCTGTTGTGTCTGATTTCCTGGTTCTGTTCGATAGGTGGGATTGGAAACGGCTGGACGAATCGTGACGTCATCAATGTTGGGCTTCCAAGTACGACCAATTCGTCTTTGAATATTCATTTTCTTTGTTTTTATCGCTTTCGCTTTCGCTTCTCGTCTTCTCTGTTATCCTTTAATTCGTCAATGGCACGCTTAGCATTCTTGTCATTTTTGCTTGATTTTTCGAATTTCATGTTTGGTAGTGCAATTGTCAAAAGACTATGTTGTTGATTGTGAAAGTTGGATGAATTGAACTAGGGGAAGAGATTATCCGGGTGGCGGGCATGCATATAGCTTGAAGGGGCTATTTGAGAGTTGAATTTTAAATTTAAACAATGATTTCCTTTTTTCTTTTTTTCTTTTCTGTGAAACAAAAATCAATCATTTCAATTGTATAGAAACTTCAGTCTTAACCAGATATTGGGTCGTAATTTTATAAAATATAATTTGGAAACTACTATATAAAATAACCTGCCAATTAGTCTTTTAAATCTGAAGGCGGAAAAATTATTCAAGGCGGCATAAGCGTCAGTGTCAATTAAAATTCTGGAAAGTGGGTTTTGCTCCCAGCAAACTCATTTTAAAACTGAAATCTCAAATTTCAATTCTGAAAAATTATGTTTTTGACTTATTTTTTCTTTTTGCTAAATTGAGAATATTTCTATGCGAAATATGATAAAAATTATGGTATCAACGGATAGTATAATATTAAGCTCCTGACTCTAGGTTATCAAAAAAAAAAAAAAAAGTAAACTTTCAATAATATGTGATAAGTATATATTGTTGGATGTCCCTAGCAAGAAAGACGTTTCAATTTATTATAATTTCAATGGTAGCACAGCAAGAAAGACGTTTATTTATTACTGATTGAGGTTCACTTCGAGAACAGAATAGAAATTAAGAATCTATTTTATTTATGATTATATAAGAATCTATTTATTATATTTTTCATAGCTGCCAGTATTATTTGATATCATAGGAAACCAAAGAAAATTTGTGATAATATAAATGTAGAATATTTATTAATTATCAATTGTTATCCTAGAGCTTGTGCAGTCTCATTGGTCTTTCTCTAGTTAAGGTTTCATTTTATAAGAAACAAATTTTAAATCATAATTTATTTATTTATTCTTTTCTTTTAGTTAGCTTGATTGTGTGGTTATGTACTTTGAAGGTTGGAGGACGTTCTATAACTTCTTTGTCTTTGGTTGGAGTTATCTTACCTCCTCCTTTTTATTTATTTATTTTTTACAACAAATGAAGGTATGAGAATTTGAACCTCCAACCTCAAGAGAAGGAGTGCATGCCAATTACTGCTGAGCTATGCTCACTTTGGCTATTTTTCTTTTATCTATTAGTTTATTAATATTTGGATTTCTTCTTCATGAAAAAGAAATAAACCAAAATGTGGTGGCAGCAGCATGAATGGCGAAAATTAAAAACATAGATCAACTAGTTATTGTAGATTTTCACCTTTTTTTTAAGAAGATAAGATTTTTACCCTTATTTGAATGGTAGCTCCGAGGGGAAAATATGAATAACTGAACATTGTGAATGTCCTTGAATAATAAATTTCTATCTTTGATCCTCCAAATTTTGGAGAACGTGCACCCGAACTACCAAATGTCGTTATCTGGTGTGATTGACTCAAGTAGGACACGTTTAGTAGTGTATGTCCGCATGTTGGGCCATTGACAAGAGTGCTTACATCCGAGATGTTGGCATTTTGTCACTGACTAATGGCACATGGCATGCCGTAATTTTGTTCCAAGTCCTGTACCAAAAAAGAAACTAGACAAAAGTGGAGGAAGTGAGAGACAAAAATAGGAAAGATAATATATCATTGTATGTACATGTGTGTATCTTATGTATTTCTATTTTATATACGTCTTGCGTGTGTACGTGTCATAAGAGTGGGTAGATGCGGATCAATTTTAAGGAAGTATCTTCACGTTTATAGAGTAGATTTTATAAATACTGAGACCAGAGACCTTCAGGATCTGCAAACCGATTCTTCTTCACAGAATCTAAGGCATTATTATCTCATAATTGAGTAACACACGCCAAATGGGCTTGTTTTCTTACCAATTAATGCCCATGTGGTTTGGGCAGCAGTATAACACGCCAAAGGATTAGATCAGGAATTAATCTTTCCATCTCTTTTCTAGACTGACTTAATATCTGCGAGAAACATTTGATCTAGAAGGGGTTTTAGTACATCATACTTCTCCTTCTTAACACCAAATTGGCAGTCATTTTATTACGTATGAAATACGTAACTTTTTCATGCTCTATCGTTACTCTCTCTTTGAAGTGCTTTTCCTCTCTTATCACTAGTTAATAGTGCATTTACGATTGATTTAATATTGGAGTTTGAGTAAGAAAATTTTGTGCATGTTTTTTTTATTATAGTTGAAATCTAAATCAGACGTGGGGATCATAATATCATTTGTTATCTGGCAGAGGTCTTTTTTTGAGCAAATTCACAAGTACTTACAAAATCATGCTAAGTGCAAGATTGAATTTTGCATTTTATCTTTCAATTAAATCGGGCTTGTTCATTGGTCGCCCAACACTTCAGATTTGCTTGCGTTGGTCGTAAAAGGAAATCATTTTCAACTCTGTAGCTGGTCATGACAAAGTACGTCAATGGTTAGAGGAAATAATCTTATCTGGAAGCCGAAACTTGGACGTCAACATCTAAAGAATTCCTCTGTAGTTGAGGGTGGAGCAAAGGTTGTTTCTCAGAGAAAAAAGAAAAATCTAAAGAATTCCTTTTGATCCAGAAGTTTTTCTTGGTGGTAATTTTGTTGGTTTAGGAGCATTCTAATAATTTTCAGCAAGTGGGTTTTTTGCTCATGATTTTAGCCCCCATCCTAGTTTGAATTTTCTGAAGTTTTTTTTAGTTTGTCCTTTTTGGCTGATATGCCTTTCTGTATCCAATTTTAATTGATTTTCATATTACTAGCAGGCTAAGAAGCACAAACAGTTTTGTTTGAGCAACGTGTTCATGTTCAACATGTGTATGTGTTCGGCACGTGTCGGACACTTGGACATTCGATGGACACTTGCCAGATGCTTGTTAGCACGATAGATGTGTGTTAGACACTAATTGTACGAAGTTAATATGAGTTTAACACTGCTTAGGCACTTACTAAGCACAATAAATAAACATAAATAGCAATATAAGATGAAAATAATAAATTTTGAGAGCAAAATATATCAAACTCATTTTTAGGCACATAAATGTATAAACTTATTGACTTTGAATTTCCTTCTCGTAAATTTTTTTTGCGTATTTAAAATATATATAAATATATGTATCTTAATAAATACTTCCTTTCTATGTTGTCCTAGATATTTTGAAATACTGTCACTATATCATGTCTTATCCATATTTTGTATTCGTATCCATATCCCAACTTTTTAGGTAGCAGGTTTCCTGGCCATTAGATGGGAAATTTATGGCTTAAACCATAACTATTTAGTTTCTCTCCTACTAATACATTGTTCTAGCCCTCGAATCATTTCTCCCATTAATTCTAGGAGGAGCTTATTTAGAGCCTCTATGAGCCTGCACACTTAGTATGGTTTAACGGGCACTCTGCTTGATATTTGCTGGGTACCTGTTGGATATTCGTTGCATATGTGTTTTATATGATACTTTTAACACTTGTTTGACACTGTTCGACATGTGTCAGATGTTTCTTGTGGTGGCAGCCTTGAACATTGGTGGTGGTTGCCAACTTGCCATCAAGTTAATTGGAAACATGTCTCTCCCCTTAACCAATAGTGGTCTAAGCATCAGTAATACTAAGAAAAGGAGGACCGCCATCCTCAAATGGATTTAGCAATTTTCTCATGAAACTGATTGCCTATGGAATAATCTAATTGTCAGTGAGTATGCTAAGTTAAGATGGGTTGCTTCCAAAACGTAGTAGTTCTAGCTGTTTCATGGTCTTGGGTGCAGAAGTTTTTTGTACACAAATCTCATTGCTAGGTGGAGAAGTTTTTCGTAATCCACCTTGGGTGGATGGAAGGCCGCCCTTCCTTTCCTTTTTGTACAATTTCATTCAATCAATGAAATTCTGTTTCTTCTTCTTCTTCTTCAAACAAAAAAAAAGAGTCTTGGGTGTAGTATCTCTAATTTGGAGCAGCTCTTATGGTCAACACTTGGAGATCAGGTTAGAGATGACACTATCACGTCCTTTTTGTTGGACAATTGGTTGATTGGTGGTCCCTTTTACCGAAAAATTCTTGGGAAATTTGCACAGATGACTCACTTTCACGCGTATCGATGACATTTGACCTGTGTTTTGAAATTAATGACATATGACCCTTTCCGTACTTTGCATTCCGTCCAAATTACTGTGAGGGCATTGTTGCTCTAGCTTTTCTCGCTCTCGCTCTAGATCGTTCTCGCTCTCGCTCTAGCTTGTTTTCTCTCTTGCTCTAGATTGTTCTCGCTCTAGCTCGTTCTCGCTCTCGCTCTAGTTCGTTCTCGCTCTCGCTTTAGCTTGTTTTCTCTCTTGCTCTAGATTGTTCTCGCTCTAGCTCGTTCTCGCTCTCGCTCTAGCTCGTTCTCGCTCTCGCTCTAGCTTGTTTTCTCTCTTGCTCTAGATTGTTCTCGCTCTAGCTCGTTCTCGCTCTCGCTCTAGCTTGTTTTCTCTCTTGCTCTAGATTGTTCTCACTCTCGCTCTAGTTCGTTCTCGCTCTCGCTCGTTCTCGCTCTCGCTCGTTCTCGCTCTCGCTCTAGCTCGTTTTATCTCTTGCTCTAGCTTGTTCTCGCTCTCGCTCTAGCTCGTTTTCCCTCTTACTCTAGCTTGTTCTCGCTCTCGCTCTCGCTCTAGCTCGTTCTCGCTCTAGCTCGTTCTCGCTCGTTCTCGCTCTCGCTCTAGCTCGTTTTCTCTCTTGCTCTAGCTTGTTCTCGCTCTCGCTCTAGCTCGTTCTCGCTCTCGCTCGTTCTCGCTCTCGCTCTAGCTCGTTCTCGCTCTCGCTCGTTCTCGCTCTCGCTCTAGCTCTGCTGCTCTAGCTCTTCTATGACGTAATTTTTTCTTGTCTTTTTTTTTTCTCCAGATTTTCAACCACTCATTTGAGCGAGAGCGAGAGCGAGAGAGCTAGAGCGAGAGCGTTTCCGCCTACGAGAGCGTGAACAAGCAAGACCACCTCATACTACCCTCATGTGTAATTTTGCGCACTATGTCACGTCAGAATGGGTCATATTTCATTATTTTCAGAATGCAGGTCATCAGTCATTAAAGCATTGGAAAACGGGTCATCCGTACAAAAACCCCAAAGTTCTTGATGGTCTTCAACATTTTTAGTAATAAGGAAACTGTGAGCTATTCTTTGACTTATTAGGAAAGAGAGAAATCAAAGGGTTTTGTGAAAACAAAGATGACTTCGGTGAATTCTTTTTGTAAAAGTGTATGGTGTACAACCTCTTGGTGGTGTTCAAACCACAAAAGATTCTTTTATACCTCTTGGTTGTGCAATTATGGGTCCTGTTGTTTTCTGGTTTGAAAACGTAGAACAATTATCTAAAAGGATAGAGGTAGAGAATGCTTGCTCATCAATGCACATGTGACAATTGAAGGTCCAAGGGCTGGTGCACTGAAGATTTCTAAAAGGCACTGTTGTGCCAAATCTGAATCTGAATCACATCATCTTGACTGTGTTTTTAGAAGACATCAGGAAAGACATACCTTCTATCAGAAGAAAGACAACAAAATTCAAGTTAGAAAAGCAGCCTCTAATCAGCCTTTTGAATCTGATTCTGGAGTTGTAAGTTCCAAAAGCTATGGTGGCTCTGTAAAGAGTTTCTTGGATGCTTTCTACAGGTTCTCACGGCCACACACAGTTATTGGTACAGTTACGTTTTAAAACTCATGTCCTTTTAGGTCAATAACTTAATTCTTTCTGAGATGTATCTTCAGCTTACATTTTCCTCTCGTGCTTGCAGGCATTGAGCATTGTATCTGTTTCTCTACTAGCAGTTGAGAAGCTATCAGACTTGTCACCATTATTTTTAACTGGAGTGTTGGAGGTAATGTTTCAAACGAGCGTTGTAATTTGAGTTTTTGAGGGCGGTTTTATATATTTAACACATGTGCAAACTTTTTTCCAGGCTATAGTTGCTGCCCTCTTTATGAATATTTACATTGTAGGTCTCAATCAATTATTTGACATCGAAATAGACAAGGTACTTCATATGTATTTATTTTACAATAGTATATTAAATCAGGTCTGCAAAACTTCATTATTTTTAGCTTTTGGAACTTGAGAGAGTATCCTATGGGTAAATTTCTATCAGAACTATATGGGCAGTCCTGGTTTAGGACCTGTTTTTACATTGAAGGCATTTTGTGTAGTGATCTCCTTATTAGACACATTGCCATAATCCTTTTTAATTTACTAGTGTGAGCATTTCAATGATATATTTTCTTTAACATGGATCCTTGACGTATGTGTGGAAGCGCCATGACTGTGCAGAACAAGCTATCATATGATCTGAACTTCACTGGATAATGTTTGAATAATAATAAAAGCGGAGCTCGCTATATTCTTCCTAATAGGCATCAAAGAAGACTTCAAGCTTAACCATTCCTATGTTTCTTAATTGCAGATTAACAAGCCGTATCTTCCATTGGCGTCAGGAGAATATTCTTTTGGAACAGGCGTTGCAATTGTCTCCTCGTTTTCCATTCTGGTATTACTTATTATGTATCACACCATTTGCAAGACCCCCTGTTGAATTTTTATTTTATGTCTTTTTGGATTTTATTTGAACCATTTTAATAAATAGAAATATATATATACTAGTTATCACCTACCAGCATTCACGTGTTTTTTAATATTTTGAAAATAATCATGTCTAATATTATTTTAAATATGATTTTAAATTGGTAATAATAATTTTTTTAAATAAAATATTTTATTATTTGATGAAATTATTTTTTAATAAGAAAGTACAATATTAGAAATTTAAAACTAAATAATAAAATGATTTATATGAAACGTTAAGAATATATTTTAAATTTAGATAATTAATAACATTACATAAAAGAATAGTGTCATTAAAAAATCAATTAAAGTTAATAATACAAAGTTGTGAATATTGTCTTGTATGTTTTACTCTTGTAATTAATTTTGGTTAATTTTCTTAAATTGTTTTGATTTTTTTTAAATTATATTTTTAAGATTTATAATTTGAAACTAACTATATATAACTATATTTTTTCTTTTCAAAGATCTATAGGATCTTTTACACATTTCGAAATTGCTTACTAGTTTCTATGTTACTTTGCAAAATTGTAATTCATTAATTTTAATATTTATTTCTAATTAGATTTTCAAGAAATGGTGATCTCTGTTTCTCGTATAAAAAAAAAAAAATTAATACACATCGGTAATCTAAATAAAATTTAATTATAATTTAAAACTAATTATTAATTGCTAAATTAAACTAACACTTATTATAATTGGAAAAAACCTTTCAAATATTTATGTGACTTTTATATCTTTTTAAATGGTTTTGAATTATTATATAATTTTTAGGTTCAATTACAAGTTTAGTCCCTGAACTTTGAGGTTTGTATCTATTTGGTCCTTAAACTTTTAAAAATGTCTAATAGGTCCTTAAACTTTCAATTTTGTGTCTAATAGGTCTCTATCAAATTCAAAATTTTTAAAAATTAATTGATTTATTAGATATAAATTTGAATTTTGTGTCTAATGGAACCCTAAAATTTCAATTTTGTGTCTATTAGACCTGTGAATTTTAAAAAATTCGAAATTCCAAGGACTAAATTTGTAATTTTGAAAGTTCAGGGACTAAATAGATACAAACCTCAAATTTCAGGGACTAAATGTGTAATTTAACCTAATTTTTATTATAACTAAAAATTTTATCACCTTTCAAATATTTATGTGACCTTTACCCTTTTTTTAATGGCTTTGAAAATTGCATTTCATTAATTATAATATAAATTTCGTTGTAATCATTATTATAAATTAAACTAAAAATTATCATTAAAATAATTTCTAAATTGGTTTGCATGTCTCAGATCTTTTATATAGTATTATATCTAGTCTTTTCATATTTGTGACACTTAAAATATCCATAATATCTTTACACGTCTCCAGACTGTTTTAAAATTTCCACTTCATTAATTATGATATAAATTATATCTTAAGATGCACATAACTTCTATTATAAGCTTTTAGTAAGCCAACACGAGCATCACTTAACTGACATAAACCATATACCCTCGATCAAGAGGTCAGAAGTTTGAATCCTCCACCCTGCATATTGTAAAAAAAAAAAAGCTTTTAGTAAATATACTTCTTATGGTTAATTTCATTTGTGTATCTGAACTACAATTCATTGGCGCCAAGATTCCATTCTGAAACTACTTTACTCTTCCAATGCTTTTGTACAGAGTTTTTGGCTGGGATGGGTTGTTCGTTCATGGCCATTGTTTTGGGCTCTTTTCGTCAGCTTTATTCTTGGGACTGCTTATTCCATTGATGTGAGTGGGTTCCTTTTATCATTTATTTCTAGCTTCTTGAATCTTGTCTACGAAAAAGCCAAATCAAGCATGTTCATCTTGTCTAAACTGGCTACAGTTTCTACATGCTGAAATCTTGATTTGATGTATTATCTTATGGCTCCAAAAGGAAAAGTTTAACCAGGAAAAGAGGTAAACCTCCAGCTTAGCATATGCGTTATCGTGCCAACTTGGATATCTATGCCACATTTGGGTGAAGTTTTATGCTTACGTACTTTATTGGTTAGCTCAACCTCTTTGTAAACTAATCTTCACATGCAGGTATAAGTCTGGTTGCATTATGTAAAGTTGATATTTGAAAGAGAATTTTCTTGTTCTCTGAACCTTTAATTGTAGTGTTGAAACTAATCTTTCCACAATTAAAATGTGAGATATTAATAATAATTATTGTCCAGAGTCCAAATGGGTAATCAATTTGCACATTCTTTTCCTTTTCATGACCACAGCATCCTTTCTCTCTCTTTAACCCAATAGAGTTGCTAGTAGGAGTTGGATTTGCAAAACTAAAGAAATGCGAGTGAACCCTCATCTTCCTTTCTTTGTTCAGTGCTACTGTGTACTGTCCTTTGTAGTTGAGGCTGGCAGAAAGTAGGTTGGTAGGTTAGATAAGACGCCTCGACAAAGGGTTAACAGATCCATCTTCACAAAGGCAATAGTTTTTCCATTCCCAAACTTCCTCAAGATTTTTTCTTGTACCAGATCCCAGAACTTTTTCTTTATAGGATTTCCAAATAGGAAATAGGAAGTAGGAAGATTTGGAAAGGTTCTTGTCCAAAGAGAAGGTTAAAG
This sequence comes from Trichosanthes truncata, assembly GCA_033996785.1. NCBI lineage: Eukaryota > Viridiplantae > Streptophyta > Magnoliopsida > Cucurbitales > Cucurbitaceae > Trichosanthes > Trichosanthes truncata. The sequence continues at coordinate 33,607,072 of JAWPNB010000004.1, read as the reverse complement.
TGCTTGTATCATCACTGTGATCCGAAAGTATCAAGACTGCAGAGAGAGTGCCAAAAAGATGTCACTCTTGGAGTTTAAGTCCCTCTCAATGTTTGTTGTGCTGTTCAGATACTGAGGATAGTCACATCTATTTTTTTTCTTGTTCTTTCAGCAGAAGAGTGTGGAGTTTCTTACTACAAGCGACAGGTCTATCTTGGGTATTCTATGAATGAGGAGAGGTCTTGGGGGAGGTTTGGTCCATTGCTAGGTCCAATACCTCCCTATGGGTGTTGGTGGTTAACGGGTTTTGTAGTTATCCTTTGTTTCTTATTCTTAATAGTTGGATTTCTGGTAGTTTTTTGTTGCCTCCTTTTGTTCTGACCTGGTTTTTTGTATTACCGGTTGTATATCCTTTTATTTTCTCTATGAAAGTGTGTTTCTTCATTTAAAAAAAAAAGGTTGAAATGTGAAGCATTTATTATGTGAGAAAGGTTTCTCAAGGTCCCATCTTCCTATCTTTCTTCTTTGGTGTAGCCTGAGAGGATAAAAGGAGAATTCTCTAAAAGAATCAATCTATTTATTATGAATCAAAAGTTAGGAATACAAGAAGGGCAATTCTCTATTTATAGAGAATTGGAAAACAAACTAATCCTAATCCTAATTAATTAAGGAATCAAACAAATTAATCTCAATCCTAATTAACCAAGGAATTAACCAAACAAACTAATCCTAATCTTAATTAACCAAAATATCTAATTAACCACTAATCCTACTACATCATCTTTCATCATCTATAATTTTGGTTGAAATACCATTTTAGTCCCTGTACTTTCAAATGTCCAATTTTAGTCCCTATACTTTCAATAAAGCTTAGCATTGGAGTTTGTACTTTCAATTTTAGTCTCTATTTTCTTATCATTTTGTAATTCTTGTTCATTTTTGTTCTTTTCTTTCACTCCCTTGTGGAGTTTGTATCTTTTGAGCAATAGTCTCTTTTCATTACAATGAAAAGTTTCGTTTCTTGTTAAAAAAAAAAAAAGTTTAAAATCGGTTCCTATTGTAAGTTTATTATTAACTTTTCTAAAAAAATTTAGTATCTATTAGCCTTTATTTTATAAATTTTGGGAATATGTTCACATTGTGTCTTTTATTACATGAAAATTATTATTATTATTTAACCAATTTCGATAAAATTAACTTCAAACTAACAGTAAGGTCAATTATAAGCTTTATTGAAAGTACATGGACTAAAATTAGACATTTGAAAGTACATGGACTAAAATGGAATGAAACTTAAAGTACAGTGACCAAAATGGTATTTTAATCTATAATTTTTCACCATTTCATTAGCTATCAAAATTGGACTAACAATTTGTCTATCACCTACAAATCCATTCCAGAAGGTGATGGTAGAAGACAACACATTTCTTTTAACAACAAACTAACTTTTCGTTGATAGATTAAAAGATAGAAAAATGTTCAAGGATACAAACTTCCCTCCTTTCCAAAGAGAGTGAAAAGAAAACCAAACAGCAGAAGAAAATTTAATATCTCCAAATATTACGAGAGCCAAAAAATAAAATATTGAAGAACAAAATGCCTAAGAAGATTTCAACCAGCCAACGAGCCAAAGCAACCAAAACTACTCCCACAAAGCTGCACCAAGCTGATGGCCGGAAGAAAATAACACCCACAACCCATTTTCGGAAAGTGCAATAAATCCTTTTTCATGACTCCCGGATAACCTTTTGGGCTGCCAATTTTTGATTCAATAGAATAAACTCCTCATCGATACTAATAACACTAATATCAGAGGCGACATCAAATCCTTCAACTTCCAAAGTGCATCTACTTGGCACTTTTTTCCAATCTCTCTGCCAAAACTTACAAAACCACCTTTTCTAAACCTTCTTTTTAAAAATTTCATAAGGTTAGGTCTATAATATGCATGTAATCAAAAAGTTTTTAATAGATCTCTAAGGCCTTGTTTGATAATCATTTTGTTTTTGGGTTTTCTATTTTTGAAAATTAAATAAATACTACTTCCATCTATAGTTTTCTTGCTTTAGTAACTACTTTTTAAAAACAATTTCAAAAACCAAGTCAACTTTGGAAAACTCAAAAACGTAGTTTTTAAAAACTTGATTTTGTTTTTGAAATTTGGCTTAGAATTCAAATATGTTTTTAAGGGAGGTGAAAAGCTTACCAAAAAAATTGTGAGAACACAAGCATAATTTTCAAAAACAAAAAACCAAAAACCAAATAGTTATCAAACGGTTCCTAAACTTTTATAGTTGTGTCTACTTAGGCTTTAAGCTCTAAAGTTTATTAACTTTCAATTTTGTGTTTGATACACCCTTGCCATTAACTTTGTTAGTTCAACTACTTATTTGGCATGTTGAACGCATTATTGAAGGATTATGCTCGGAACTAATTTGCTACATAATTCTTAAATACTACACCATTAGCATGTCATGCAAGTATTAAAATAAGGCTAAATTATAAAAAAATACCCTTGAACTTTGCCCCTTGATTCAAAAATACCCTTATTGTTTCAAAAGTTGCAAAATTACCCTTGACCTTTCATTAACGTTTCAAAATTGCCCTTGGAGTAGAAATTTATTAGAATGTTGGATGAAAAATCGACGTGGCAATGACCTAGAACGATGTGGCGGTGACTCGGACGATTGCCTTGATTAAGTATGAAAGAACGACATTCATACACATCGACTTTTCATCCAACATTCTAACGGTTTTTCAACTCCAAGGATAGTTTTGAAACATTTATGAAGGGTCAAGGGTAATATTGCAACTTTTGAAAGAATAGGGGTATTTTTGAAACAAGAGATGAAGTTTAGGGGTATTTTTACATAAAATTGAAAGTTTGGAGATCTATTAGAAACTTTTAAAATTATAAGGACTAAATATTTTTCATGTTCACCATCCTGAAATTTCTTCCTTCTTAATTGTCCATTGATTTTAATGTGCTAGATTGTGATTTCATATTGATGGAAACTAATATTATTGTGAGCATAGCTATATAATTGAATGAAAAATTGATTTTGGTGAAGAGCTTGATGATCGTTAACTTTTCTGTTACTTAAGCTGCCACTATTGAGATGGAAGAGATTTGCTGTGGTAGCTGCTATGTGCATTCTAGCTGTTCGAGCCGTGATTGTTCAACTTGCTTTTTTTCTACACATGCAGGTAAGAGTTATTTCGAGTAAATAATGAATGCAACAATCCATGCTCTGGCCATGTTGTGACTTGTTAGGTGTGTTTCTTTGCACGACAACTATTATTGATTTTTCTAGATTGGAAACTAGGTCACTGATGAGAGCATAGACGTGGGTGAATATATATGTAGATATATAAATAAGATGGAAATAGTGAGGGGCCGAGGGCACAAAAATCATGTTCAACAAACAGAAGCTGGTGGGACGACAATTAGATAATATTTGAACGGGTAGATGGTTTGATGGCAGATTATGTTGACGAATTAAGTTTAATGAACAAAGCCTACATTGGAAAGGTTTAGATAAATTGATCAATAAGTTTAGCAAACGTGACCTATAATAGAAAGATGTCAAAAAAACATGTGATCTAGATTTAGACCAGATAGAATTGGATGTGTACATTGCAGACTGATATTAGATTTGGATTAGATACGATTTAACTTGAATATTGAAGGCCAATGTTAGATTGATAGGATCTGGAAATATATATTCTAGATCTATGTTAGGTTATTCATGGAAAAGAAGTTTAGTGAACATCAGTTGTGTTCAACTGATAGATTAGATTAAATAGAATCCTAACATGTTTATAGCAATTTAATTTATTCATAATAAAAACAAGAAAAGAAGTTCATATTTACTCGTGTAATTACTAGTAATTCAAATTTAACCTTTGCCTTCTAATTTTATCCAATTGCAGCTTGAATTCGGAACAATAGTGAAATTAAAAACCATCCTCGAAAACTAACTATAAAGTTATTGAAAAACCAACCAACAAACCATTTGAAATCAGCCTGCAAAAACAACCAAAATTCAGCTACAAAAGGGCGCAAACTGAACCACAAGTATACCTACACCCTAACCACTCAATCAAACAACAAAAAGAGAGCTCAAAATAGCACTAAAATGCCCAAACTTAATGAAAAGAAACACTCAACACAACCTTAAAAACCAGCCCCCATTTTGTTCAGCCACAAAAATTCACACTTTAGCCATAAATCTGCAAAAATAGAAGCTCAACTAGCGGAGAGTAATTTCAAGGTTCAATTTGACGAAATTAAGACTTTAAGGTTAAATTTGACTCTCTCAATTAAGTATAGTGATGAAAAATTATTTTTTTCCTTGAAAGTAACAAGTTTAACAATCTGAACCTGTGGTTTTTAATCAATATTAATGATGTCTGGTTAAGTATTCATGATCTCTCTCCCTCCCTCCCTGTTGGTTATCTAGTAAAAACTCTAGGAGCAGTGATGAAAAATCCAACTACTTGATTTCAATGTCTTGGTCAAAGTGCTGGGTATCCAGTACGTGCTGGACAGATGAGGTACCCGAACTAAAGTCTTCGTGCTTGATAGCTGTTGAGTGATAGTTTAAGTTAGGGTAATAAACATCGTGAAATGGGGAATGAGAATGGAAATGTATGTTCTCTAAATATTAATATGTAAGTTTTACACATTAGCATTGGAAGTCGTTTCTATTCTTTGTTTGGTGCACTTATAGGCTCGGGGATGACTAACATGTATGGATGTTTACAGACTCATGTGTTCCAAAGACCTCCTGTCTTTTCTCGTTCCCTGATATTTGCAACTGCATTTATGAGTTTCTTCTCAGTCGTCATAGCATTATTTAAGGTAAAAATTGGCTTTCCCTGATATTTGCAACTTCAAAAGTTTATTTGTTCTCTTATCATTTTTAGTGTAATGATGTGAACCTGAGTATTGTATAACTTAATTGGTTAAGGTATATATCCTCAATCAAAATATCAGAGATTCAAATCTTCACTCCCACATTTTGTTGAACTCAAAAAAAGATATTTAGTGTAATAATAATAATATTTACCCTAAATCTTGCTCAATTGTTCTTGTAACTTGTTGTTTTACTTGAATTTCTAGGATATTCCTGATATTGATGGAGATAAGGTATTTGGCATCCGTTCTTTTACAGTATGTCTAGGACAAGAGCGGGTTGGTATTGAGATTCAAATTTTTTTTTTCAATGCAAAGAACCTTCCATTTTGACACGAACGAGTATAGTCATATACCCTAACATGATGATTACACTTTTGCAGGTGTTCTGGAGTTGCATTTCGTTGCTTGAAGTAGCATATGGTGTTGCCGTTTTAGTGGGAGTTGCATCTTCCTCCCCGTGGAGCAAGTTGCTAACGGTAAGTCTCTGGTTCCTTGAAACGCATACGCAGACTGCATACTTCTTGTTTTAATCATAGTTCTATTAAAAGAAAAAGAAAACAGTTCCTAAAACTAGTCTGCATGATAAGATGCCAAACAACCCTTAGATTTCTGCTATTCTTAATTTGATATGCTTAGAACCCGGAAAAGGAAAATTAAACAGAGCTATTAAAGTACAAACATTGCAGTGCTTTAGTTGATTGATGCTGTGTAATTTTTAAAATAATGCCCACTTTTCATCGAAAAGTTGGAGAGTATCAATTTTGCTTTTTCCTGACGTGTAAAAAACGCAAGAGATTCCAAGTTGATGCTGTGTAATCTTTTTAAAACTACGTAGCTTGTTTATATTATAGTAAGTTTTAACTAATACAAAACAATCCTTGTCATCAAATAAATCTTTTTTATTTTTTATGTTAATAAAAAGCACGTTTAATTGAAAGGATGAAATATATAGGTGAACAGTGAACACTATCAAAAGCCAGAGCGGTTATTAAAAACTCTCACCGTCATAAATCACAGCCCAAGGCGAAGTTGCTAAAAAGACTATGTGAGCTCAGAAAGATTGCTAAAAGAAATTTTGTCCCACGCCCTATCAATATATGTGTGTATATATTGTCTACACCCTATCAAACTTTCTTATTTCTCTCCCACCACAGTTTCCACAAAAGGGTTCTAGTCGCATGAAGTTATAAATTGCTCTGTCCTTGAGTTTTAGCCACAGAAAACCAGGACAAGACAACCTTTGACGAGATTAAGCAGCTCATGAGACCAGCCTAACAACTAAAGAAGCTTCTTCCACAGTCCCTAGGATAAAGGACAGGGAAAGAAAAGGTGGTCTGTTGATTACTGAGTTGCTTTTGCAAAGGAAATAGGGGCTTGGTCGAAGAGCCAATGAAGGATAATTTAATCGAGCTTTCTCTGAAGTGTTACACCATCCCAATCCAAGGACCGAATAAAAAATTTATTATTATTATTATTTTTTTGATATCGATGAGTGTCCGAGCCAGTTTGCGTTCACCTTGACTAATCTCACCGGACAGCCATCTGACCCTACTACATTTGGTTGACAATAAATGCGTAGGATATTAAATCCTAAGTAGGTGGCCACTATGGATTGAACTCATTCCCTCTTATTTTTCCAAGTTATGATGACTAGGTCATCCCATGATGGTTAAAGAATTTAATTTTTTAAGGCTTGAATATGCCAATTGTGGAGTTAATTAGTTTCTGTACTTTCGTTGCTTCAAATTGGAAATCTCTAGTTAACGATTTTACTAATTACTCTCCTCCTGTAACCATTTCTTCTCATACTAATTGGATTTTTCTAACCCTGGCTTAGATTTGGTGATTTCTAATCTTCCACTCTTTCTTCAACGCTCTCCTATTAATTTAGTTTTTGTTTGCTGTCAAAGAAAGAGTAAGAAATATCTATTAAAATTCTCCAAAATTAGTAAGTTAACTAATTATCTATGTACTTTCTAATTAACCTATTATCCCTGTACATTCTTTAGGTTCTGGGACACGTCACTTTGGCTTCAATTCTTTGGATTCGTGCCAAATCAGTTGATCTGAAGAGCAAAGCTGCCATAACATCCTTCTACATGTTTATATGGAAGGTATGCCTTAGGAGTTTATGTTTCTAACTAAATAAGAAACATGTGATAGTTAAATTACTGCTTATCTCATGATCCTAACCTGCTCTATGCGGTGGTCTAACATATAGTCTAGAAATTCTTAATTGTAGATAAATAAATGTTTATTATGAATTTAAGGTCTCCGCAAAAACATGTTAAATAATCAATCACTCTACAAGTTTATGCTGTTGGATTAAGATTGTTCAATTAATATTAATAGCTATAGTTTCACTTCTGACACAAAAGAAGGCTTCAGTATTAAGAAAAGTTAGTTCCTGGAGAATAATTCACTGCTTCTTGTATTCTTTTAAATGCTTTTGGTGATATCATAGTCTAGTCATACAAATTTTTGGTTACTGTCCTTTATCTCTATTGTGAAGCATGTTCGAATGTCAATAAAATGATGATATTGTTTTCATTCTGTGAGATTTGTTTAGACTCTACAAAAACTGTGTAAGAACCCTAAACTTTTTTGTCAGGTTATCATCTCTGGTTCTGTTTGCACCCTAAAAAATTTTACATTTTTTTGTATACCTGAAAATCCCATGAATTGGTCAACATCCATGTTTGAGATTAAAGATATCAGTTGCATACAATATTTGAAAATCAGGGTCTCCAATATATCCAAGTCGATGTTCTGCCCTTTGCACTCGTGACCTTCCCTTAAAATTCAAGGCCTTTACCTTTTGACCTATCCAAAATTCTTGAAAAAAAACGTAGTTTGATAGAGACAGAGTTTGTGAACTGACAAAATATGAGAGAACTACGGGTCCGCTTGATTACCTTCTAATTTAGACACTTTTGAAAAGTATATTTTCAATAAAAATGTTATTATATCTTATATTTTTTCAAAATTATTTTAGATAACAAATTTGTTTGGTTGTATTATATTCAAAAGTGATTCTATTAATTATAAATTTATTTTATCTTTTATTAAACATTTTGAGGATTTTCAATTAATCACTTTAAATTCATTTGGATAATCCATCTATCATCAAGTGTTTATTCAAAAAAGGTTTTTAAATTAGGTTTTTAAATTAATCCAGTTTTTTTGAAGCACTTTTTATTTATTAAGATTTTTTTAAAAATCACTTTTGATCACATAAAATCACTCAATAAGCTATACTAAACACATTTTAAATTATTAATTTTTCTAGAAGTGTTTATTGAAAAATAATTTTGTTCTAAAAACATTATTTCATGAATTATTCCAAACACACTGTATGTATCATTCCGTATATACACACGATGGAGGACAAATAAATAAGAGCTCATAATAGTATCCTCCTAATAGCTAAGTGTCTGTTTAATGATGATTTTATTTTTAGTTTTCTATTTTAAAACATTATGTCAATGATTACGAATTTTCTTTGTTTTGCTCTCAAAAACATTTTTGAAATTCTAGCCATTCTAGAACACTATAAATAATTTTTGGTGACTACTTTTTAGTTTCTGGCTAGTTGTTTCTAGAAGTAGATTACAAAATAAAGAAAATTGTTAGTAGGCAAGTATAATTCTTAAAAACAGAAAACTAAAAATAAAATTGTACTCAAATGGACTCTGAGATTGAATACTAATATATAACATATACTTTGCATTAAGTTGGAGTATTTATGTTGGTTAAATTACAAGTTTGGTCCTTAAACTTTTAGGTATATTCCATTTTGTCCTTGAACTTAAGTTATAGGTCCCTAAATTTTAGAAAGTGCCTAATACAAACTTAATCTTTTATTTTTGTGTCCAGTAAGTCCTTGAATTTTTAATTTTGTGTCTAGTAGTAGGTCTTTGAACCATTCAACGTTTTTTAAAATTGATGGACCTACTAGCACAAAATTGAAAGTTTAGAATTCTATTAGACATAAAATTCAATTTTATATCTAATAGATAAGTTGATTTTTAAAAATTTTGAAGATGTCACTAATTGGAGAAGTCTTTTGTAACTCCATTGGCATGGGATCTCTTTTCCCTATTTTGTAATTTCATACATCAATGGATTTGTTTCTTAACCAAAAAAAAAAAATACAAAAATGTTAGGGATCTATTAGATACAAAATTAAAAGTTTAGGGACCTATTAGACACTTTTAAAGTTCAAGCATTTCCTAGACACAAACTTGAAAGTTCATGGACTAAAGTTGTAATTTAACCATTTATGTTTAATCGTGCCTAATTTGTTGTTGTGGTGGTAGTCAATCCGCAAGTTTTTTGTCAGAAACGACTAGGAAGTTGCTTTATTTCCCAGTTAAGTTTCCCGAACCCAGCTCGTGGACCTCATTTCCTATTTATGGACTTGCAAAGATGATAAGCTTCCCCGTAACCCTTTAAGCAACAAACTAGGTCGCAGCTTCATATAAACTTTCTGAAGATCGGGATGAGGGAATGTGTTCTTGAATAGTGGCCATTGAAATGGAAATCGATTTAGCAATAGGATAAAAAATATTAGAATAGTCAACCCATAAGTTTGAGCATAGCTTTTGACAACAAGACACATTTTCATTCAAGAAGTGATCCGTGCAGACCAACTTTGACTTTGATCATCCATTTATGTCTAATAGCTTTCTTTCCTACATGTAGAGATATAAAATTTCTGGTACCATTATCATCTTTAAGGTATTCATCTCTTATATTATACCAACTTGATGGATAGTCCTAGAAACAGGCATTGTTAAATCAAGTTGGTTCAGCTGGGGTCACTATATATTGTGACTTATACATAAAAATGGTGGAGAGAAGAGAATATTCTTAGTAAAATTTAGCATGTAGTCCTCTAAGGAATATACACAATCAATAGAATCTAATCTACGATTCTCCAAAGCAAACTATTAGAATGTGCATTCAGAAAGTATAGGGCACGGATATTGCATAGTTTATCCTTTACTAATTTCTAACATATTATTTCAAATCAGTTATAAGTTAGTTGGCCATTCCATTTTAGTCATTAATTATCTAAAAGCCAGACACTGATGTTTTCTCAACTAGTGATCGTCTTATATATATTTCGTTGAGTACATACGTAGGTTAGTTGCTAAATGCTTTTTGACAATTAGCATCAATTTGGTTTTGATTTACACTGGTAAATTCGATATGGAAAGTTAACTCCCCTGGCTGATTATGACTTGGTAACTAGCCATAGTTTACGCTTTTGTTTTTTTTTTTTTTTAGTGTAACAAAATGTGAGTAGGAATTTGAATCTTTGACCTCTAGATCGAGAGTATATGTCTTAACCAGTTGAGCTATATTCAAGTTAGTCATGGTGTACTTAATGTCTAAGGAGTTTCGTATTTATTCTTCTTTTTCTATTCTTTATAATTGGAGCCCTTTCTTTTAGTTTTGCTCAGCTTCTATCACTAGTTTTGGATCCTTTAGATGTGAACTGGTTTTTTGTATGACTCATTATATTCTTTCATTTGCTCTATGAAAGTTACAATTATTATTTAGAAAAACTCTCCCCCTCTTTTTGACTGTTTAATGTTGTTTTGGCGTGCAGCTCTTTTATGCCGAGTATTTGCTGATACCGTTTGTCAGGTGAGGGGCTGAGCAAGAATATGATTGGTTAGAATATATGATGGAATTAGTGTTATACAAACACCCAGATAGAATTGTATCAGTTTTATGCAGAAATATGCTTCTGCCAAATGCCTTTATTTATTTATTTTGAAATTGTAGCTTTTGAAACTCCACTTCGTTTGTAATATATTGACCACGCCATCATTAATTCTGACAGAGAAATGACATACCTAGGTTAAAATAATTATAGCAATACAATTAGAATAAAGTAAAATTTAAATTTTGCCAAAGTAAGCATAGTTCAACGTTAATTGGCCTGTAATACTTCCTTTGAGGTTGGAAGTTCAAATTCTCATACCTCACATTTGTTGTACTAAAAAAAGGTAGAATTCAAATTTGTTATTTTCCTCTCAATAATTATAGCAATACATCATCCATGATGTTGTTTGCTTGATATATAATTGTGACAATCCTATAGGATGAATATTGGCCCCTTGGTCTTTAACGAAGTATGAATTTCCAATGAGCCAAAAGTTTGACAAATTTAAGATTAAAAGAATAAAATAGACAAAAAAAAAAAAAAAAAAAAAAAAAACCCAACTTGAGCTATATGAAAGATGGAGAGGCCTAACTTTTAAACTACTTTAGGAGCAAGTATTTCAAGGTAGAACTGTAAAGGGAGTTTCTGATATACTTTAGTGAATGTCTATTTGAATTTTCAATCATTTTTTTTTATCACTCTTGACTGTGGATTAGAGTAATAAAATAGACAAAAATATGTGTGTATATATATATATATATATATATATATATATATATATATGATGGTTTATCAAACATGTCTGTTTCTTAAAAAATGAGAAACGAAAACATAAAATAGAAACATTATCAAACAAGTCCGGAATTAACCTCAAGAAACTAATAGTTGACTGACTCATCAATAGAGACTAATGGTTGTTACAACCTCTCATATGTCTATTTGTTTTTGTATTAGTTTTTATTGGAACGCATGGGAACATGGATTTGAAAATTTATGGAATATGGCTTTTCATTTTGGATTGAAAAAAAGTAAAGTATGAATTTAGATGAGAAAGTGGGCCAAAATTGCGTTGTAGAAAAAAAAATATGAGAACATCAAATTGAAGAAACCAAACCCTTCGGTTCTTCACTTGACTAGATACTGGTTTGTTTCTTCCTTTGCAAAAACTGAGCACATCGGTTTGGTTCTCGATTTAGTCTAAAACCAAAAAAATCAAATTAATGTGCACTCTTAGATAAAATGTGACGATGAACTTCCTATGAGGTATTTACACTCCAAATGCATCTCAAGGCAAGCATTTATTGGTGGCAACATCAACATTGACATGTATTAAATAAAACTTGCACCATCATTATAATAGTCGATTTCGTTATGAGGTTCACCTTACAGTCAATCAGTTTGTTTTAGCATAGATTAATACTTTGTGTCACATGCTTGCTTTATACAAACATATTTTTTTTATGTAGTTCACACATTTTCTCCTATGAATTAGTTCCAAGAAATTGACCCTTCATTCTAGAAATCTTGCGTTTGATGTAGTTGTAAATAAAGTTGCTTTTCTTCGTTGAGATTTGATTGATTTTTGTGTTAAAATTAAAGTATAAATAAAAATAAAAATTTTATCTCCAATTTTGAAATTTATTTCATTTAAGAAGACAAAAATAAAATTAGCTAAAATTAAAGTCTAATTATTTTATTGAGCTAAAATTAAAGTATTAATTGTTTTATTGAAAATTAATAAAATTAGAAAAGAATAATGAAAAAAAAAAATCTAATCTATACCCCTGTAATCCAATAAATCAGCCCACTTTTTTCGTATGAAAAAGAAAGCCCACTTTTTTAGCCCACTTTGTAAAATAAAAAAAAGAAAAAAAAGAAATAGAAAACCCTAACTCTCTTTCGTCTTCCTCTCACTCTCACGTGCCCCACGCAACGCCGCAACCTTTTCTTCTTCTTCTTGACGCCGTCCCCTCCAGAGAGTTTCAGCAGCTCAGTGTAGCGTCGCCGCCGCGTCTCTACCGTTCAGTGCCGCGGTCGCCTCTCTCCCGTTTAGTGCCGCTGCCGCAGCAGCCTCCCTGCTAGCGGTTTTGCACTGATTTTCTACACTCTTTTGTTACTGGTATTCTCACAATTTCCATATGTATTTCTTCTCTCTTGAAAAACACAATTAGGACTTGTCTAAGGAAAGAATGGAGGAGTTTTTTGTTTGTTTGTTTGTTTTTTTTTTATAGCAATATCTGAATTGCAACGGAAAGGAAAAAAAAAAAGCCTTACGGCAAATTGGACGTGGTTTGCGTTTGGCGCCATTTTGATTTGTTGCATATGTTTGTCAATTGAGGCTTTGATCGTCTGTATATTATCTCTTTGGTCTCGGCCGAAAATTGCCGAGTTTCTGCTATCATGAACTTTCCAGCATCTCCCTTCTTTTTTTTAATCAGAGAATCAGCAAAAGTAATCTATCGCATTATTCAATTCTTTTTTAATTCATAGCTTGTAGGAGTTATTTTGATTGATTGAACAACTTTCTTCAACCATATTTATATTTGTATATTTGTAGATTGTAGTTGGGGAGAAGAGAATGAGTTTTAATTCTTAACCAATGATACTTTAAATTTAATGGAAATAAGAACTGTTTGTATTTCATGTTACTTCATTTAAAAAGTTATAGATAATGTTCAGGGTAAAATAGAAGTGGAGAGCGTAAAGAGAACTTAACGATTCTCTCTTTTAGCCATTTTTATATATAGTTTAGTATAGGTATAGTTTTACGTATAGATTATAGAGCTCTGCAAAATTCTACTTAAAAAGGAGAACTCTACAAAATATATTAAATTTGGGTAACGGTTTCTTTTTTAGTTTATTTTATCTAATTATTTCCACAAGTGCAGGCTTGGTGGCGCCGGTAGCTTTGTCTTGTGTGCTTAGGTTTACTGTTCATTGACTTAAAATGGTGGATTCGGTCGAAGGAGCACTGGGTTCCGCTTCTGCAACTGTGGATGTGGCAGCTGACTCTGCTCCGGGTTCTGAAGAAACTATAAGCAAGAAGTGAGTGTTTCATTGAAATTTTGTTCATTGGTACGTTTTTAGCTATTGTGTGGAAATGGATGTTAGAGTTAACTTATTTAAGGCTGGGTTTAGTCTTAGTAAGTAGAGTTCAATTTGATTATTTCATTTCTATTTTTGTTTTAAATTTTGTTATTAGTTGGGTAGTTTTTCGTCTGAATGATGACTTTTGGAATTGTGGGGTCTTAACTTTGAAATGTTTTTAGTGCACGAAAGAAGGAATTAAAGCTGAAGCAGAAGGAAGAGGAAAGGAGGCGTAAGGAGGAACTCAAGGAGAAAGCAAAACAGGTACTAGATGTCCGCCTAAAGATTTGAGTGTGTGTATAATGCATTAATTAAGAACAGAGCATGGTGAAATAATTATTCACAGGAAATAGATATCCATTCTTGATTGAGATTACCAAATATGATACTTCCGGATGGCAGTCTGTTTTAACGGCAATGTTTATATGAATAGAAATGACTACCACTACAGAAAGTTCTTTGTGACTGAAATGTACTTATGTACCAGGAAGCATCCCAGAATAAGAAATCTGTAGCAATAGATGACGAAGAAATGGATCCCACGGTATAACTATTATGTTTTTATTTTGACAAGTTCTGTTTCAGACCTTTAAGAACTGTTGTCAAACTGATTTTTCTCCCTCAATTGGCTTGTGTTTTGTAGCAATATTTTGAAAATAGGCTGAAGTATCTTGCATCTCAGAAGGCAGATGGTAAAAATCCATATCCTCACAAGTTTCAGGTTTCAATGTCTCTCCTCGAGTATATTGAGAAATATGGAAGTTTAAACAATGGTGATCACCTGGAGGAAGTCTCGGTATCTCTTGCTGGTACTTAGAACCAAAACTTTTTCCTATTTTCATGATTCTCTTTGTTGATACCAAATATCATTTTTTGATTTTTTTTTCACTCTAGGGAGGATAATGAGCAAAAGATCATCCTCCTCGAAGTTGTTATTTTATGATCTCCATGGTTCTGGAGCTAAAATCCAAGTTATGGCTGATGCACGGTATGGAACTATTTTGATCTTTCCTTGCTTTAATATGTTAGTTCTAATTGTGAATATTATATTTTATGGTCCTTTGGCAACTGTACATGAACTCCAATTAATTGCTGAAGGCTACATTTTTATTTATATTAAAGATAATTATTAATGTTCTTTTTTAATTTATTATCCTTTTTCCTTAATGAACTTCTTAGTAGTTGCTTTTCTTTTTCCTTGAAAAAGAAACTGTTTGCTATGTGTCTTTTTATGTTTCACTTTCCTTTCTCTTAGAGAGTTTCCATTTTCCACTTTCAGGTATACTGTATTTTTTATTCTGTCAGTCCTTACGTGCACAATTTTGCTTCAATTATCTCACTTATGTTTTCATTTTCCATTAATCTCCGTAAAAACCGTAGATAATGAGAACCCCATGCTTTTGCACTGTATTTTCGATTCTGTCAGTTCTCACCAGCACAATTTTGCATCAATTATCTCACTTCTGTTTTCATTTTCTATCAATCCCCATAAAACCATACATAAGAATCCCCACGCTTTTGCATGAATGCTTTAAGGCTCATATAAAAATTTTGTTGGAGGAGAGTTTGGAATTACGTAGATCCTGGCAAAACCACCTAGTGTACCCTATCTTTTACGAGTATTGAAGTGCATATGCATCAAAGTTGAGATTTACTTGGTTCCTATTTTGTTCTTCAATTCTATACAAAGGTTATAATATTTCCATTGTAATGATGCAGTATCTCGGAGCTAGATGAAGCTGAATTTGCAAGGTTTCATGCCAGTGTGAAGCGTGGGGATATTGTTGGTGTCACTGGGTTTCCAGGTTGGGCTGCAAGGATTAATCGCCTAGGCTCTTTTTCTTTACTAGTATTTTTCGTTTGTTTCAGAAGTTTAGTTTTAGTTTATGATGTTTGTTCCTCAATTGTCTTTTTCCCTTCTTTGTGTCTTCATGATTTGATATATTACTTGCATTGTAAAGGAAAGAGAGAGGAACTGGATTTGCAACATTGAAATTTTTATTCATTTTGGTCTCTCATAGTGGGTATGCATAATAAAACTGTAGTCAGCCACCTCCCCTTTGAGAAATCCAAATAGCAAACCTTTTATCATTCAATGCTGCTGAAAAACCCATGGCTTTGCATTTTTCTTCCTTGAGCTCTTTTGTCTTTCTGTTTCATGAAATTTATCAGTATGTTCCATTCTTGCAGGAAAAACAAAAAGGGGAGAGCTCAGTATTTTTCCAAAATCATTCATTGTCCTTTCTCACTCTGTACATATGATGCCAAGGCAGAAGGCGGCTCCTGGTTCTGAGAATGCAAATTTGAAGGTGAATAAAACTAGTTTCTCTGTCAAGGTTGTTTAGATGAGTTCTCATTATGTTCTTATATTGGTGCAGAAAAATGACGCATGGGTCCCAGGTTGTCCCAGGAATCCTGAAACCTATATTCTAAAAGATCAGGTACCTATTCTATTTGTGTCTCTCACTTTCTTTTGTTTACTTACAGGAACAACTGTTTCACTTTCTTTTGGTTAAAGAACTGCAAAAAACCTCACCATTTGGTTGCTAGAAAGTATGCACGTACTAGTTTAGTTATTATGACCACTAGTAATGGCTGTATATGAACATGTTAGGTATCCAAACACAGAAAATCACAAAAAAACACGAAGAACACAAAGGAACTAATATATTGCAATATAAAAAAACGTTACAATATAGTAATAGCCTTTCGAGAGGGCTATCTCTCTCCCAAAGTCCCACTATGGACACTCTACTAAAATTCTCCACCCCAAACTAAGGACGCTAACACTCCTATTTATAACCAGGGCACCTCTAGCTAATTCCCAATATACCCCTTACTGATATACTAATAATCCCACACATAAAACCCATACTATACTATACTAGTACTCTCACAATACCGGGCCCTTCAAAACACACCTTGTCCTCAAGGTGTGGGTTGTGTAGCAACCATTACAACAAAATACCCATTCCCAAGAGCTAACCATACACTAACAATGGCTGAAAACCCAATACCCAAACCAAAACCAAGCCTACGATAATTCTTGAGAGCAATTTCGGGAACCAAGCCATCAACAACAAAGGCAACATCTTCAGTTATACGAAAATTCTGGAGCTATCAATTGTTACTCCATCATGTAGCCTATCTTTTAAAGCAGTAACTCCAAGGACTTCAAATTTCTGTTCTAATCCTTGACAAACTTCAGCTAACCTCCACTCCCTGTCAACCCATGAGCTATTAGCTTTCTTAAACAAGAAAGCCCCTTCTTGATACTCATCTTTCTCTAGGTCATGCCAAGCCAAATATAAAATGAGGAGCCCCAGTTGAGCAACTTGTTCCACGATTTCAGTAAAAGTTCTTGTTTGCTGGCCCAAAATCTGTCGTAACTTTCTTCCATCGGCTCTTCGATCTCGTTCTCCAACAGCAAGTGGGTTTTTGCATTGATTTGTAGAAACAATAGCTCTCTGTACCTGAGTTTTAGGAGATTGGATTGGAGAAAGAGTGATGTGGCTATTTTTTCCCGAGTTGAGGTGTCCAAACCAGGGAAGTTTTTTAAAATAAATCTTGTTTTTCTCCAATGGGCTTGGCCCATAGTTTACTTGCTGCCCTAAATTAAGAACTGGCCCACCCATGAACACAAATTTGCTCCCTCCCTTTATTGCCGACAGAATGCCCCTTCCATTTATTACTGACGGAATGGTGCCTTTATCCATGATATCATATTGGGCTTGTCTGGGCCCATTTAGCCCATTCCCAATTATTGAATGTTTTCTGCGATGTAACCCTAGCCATATCCATCGAAATCTTCCCTTCCTCTGCCTTTGAGCCTTCCACCGTGCTTTCATCTCCGACCATACCCATCGTTGACGGAAATGACCTCCGGTAGCCATTTGTCTCACTTTTTTTTTGATTTCTTCATAACAGTCTCCCTCTGAACCCTCTACCGCCTTTTCTCGAACCTTGCGTCGGCGTCTTCCTCGAAGCTTCGTCTCCAACCATACATATGCGTATTGTCGCAAACAGTCTCTGTCGGACTTTTCCCTTCTTCGTTTTTTTCGAACCTTGCAGGTACCAAAACCTTCCCTCCCCCTTAATGGTCGATGATCCCACCTTCGAAATCCAGCCTTCGACATGCTGAATATTCCAGCCCATTCGCGCGTGGTCTTCGAACTCCAACTAAATACATGTCGGTCCCCTCTCGATCGCCTCTCTACAATCTCCTTCTTTTTGGATTGTCGCACTAACTTCGCCTTGCTTCCTCGGCAGCGTTTGGCAACTCTCCTTCTCCCTCGTTTATGAAGACTTGACCAGACGTTGTATTTCTCAGATCTAATCACATTACCTCTTCTAGTTCCTTCTCCATTCCTCTTACACTGAAAGGATTCATTTCCATGGACAGTCATCGGTTTCGTCGATTCTTCCTTCTTTTCTTCCATCTTTTGTTTATGATGAGAGCTTTCAACAATTGCGAAAGTTAATCGAACCTTCTCATTGGAGATTTCAGTCATCATGGCTCTTTGATTCTCTATTTCAGCCACCAATCGATCCATGCTCTTGGCTATCCTCTGTAAAGCTTCTTTCATTTCAACCACATCCTTCTCTATTCTCTCTATTCTCTCTTTCGGTTGTTTTTGTGCCATTTTCTAGGATGAACGTGCTCTGATACCAATTTGTTAGGTATCCAAACACAGAAAATCACAAAAAAACACGAAGAACACAAAGGAACTAATATATTGCAATACAAAAAAACGTTACAATATAGTAATAGCCTTTTTGAGAGGGCTATCTCTCTCCCAAAGTCCCACTATGGACACTCTACTAAAATTCTCCACCCCAAACCAAGGACCCTAACACTCCTATTTATAACCAAGGCACCCCTAACTAATTTCCAATATACCCCTTACTGATATACTAATAATCCCACACATAAAACCCATACTATACTATACTAGTACTCTCACAGAACAAAAGAAAAGTATTGGCATGGTAGTCGAAGGAAGATAAAACACTTCTTTCTAAGACATAGAGTATGCTACAAGAGGAATTTGAGTGGGAATTCCACAAAAAAGCAGCAAAACTTTATGAACGTAATTGCTTCCAACTGTTCGACAACGTCCTGGGAAATCTTTCGGAAGGAAAGTACAAAATTAGGGCTACGAAAAAAGTGACCTGTATGAACGGAACCAAACAAAAAAAACCACTAAACAGAAACAAAATATTACAGTAAGAGGCTTCAATTGTTCAAAATTAAGGATAGTGGATGATTACAAAAACATATGTTTCAAGAAGACACCAAGGGAGGCATTGAAGCAAGACACTCCAACCTCCTCCTAAGAACCCTCTATACACTTAAAGATTCTCCTTTACTCTTGAGCCACCCCCCAAAGTCCAAACCTCCTAATCCAAGAACCTGTTCAGGCTGTTTATAGAAGATTGAATATTGGATACTGTATAATTCTATTCAAGTCATAATTTTTAGGTTTCTGATTATATTTGCTGAAGGTCTTACCTTTAGATTTTACGTGTCTATTTGAATTCGCATTTAACATTGAGTTTTAAGGTTGTTTAAGCTTTGTGTCAAGGAGATCATTTTTCTTGTTAGTGACTTCAAGTCTGGTACAAATTTTGTAAACACTGAAATGAGTTTTAGGTTTTTTAGGCCCCATTTGATAACTATTTGGTTTTTGGTTTTTTGTTTTTGAAAATTAAGCCTATAAATACTACTTTCACCCATGGGTTTCTCTAATTTTTAAAAAACTAAATGGTTATCAAACAGATTCTTAAGATTTTTGTCTAGCACATTGAGTCATTCCGATTCTGTATTTTTTTTGGAGATCAACAATGAAGTTTATATGTAAATAAATTACCCACACTTCCCAAGGTTCCATGGAAGTGCATTAGTTATGAGCTTGTGTACAGCTTGTATTATACATTGAACATCTTGATCTTCCTGATTCATGTATTTTGTCCTGGACTAAGACTAACATCTTTGCTGTTGACTCTCTCTCTATTCCTTAGTTTGTTGAATTCTCATCTTTGATTAACATTTCAAGACTATACTCTTGCGAATATTATGGTATGACATGTTCAATTTCTTCATTCTAGGAAACTCGTTATCGTCAACGATATTTGGATTTGATGTTAAATTTGGAAGCGAGGCGAATATTCAAAACCAGAGCTAAAGTAATCCAATATGTTAGGAAGTTTCTTGATGATCTTGACTTCTTGGAGGTCTGTATGCTTTGACCATTGAAATTTATGATTTTGGATGATGTGCCTGTAATTTATTTCTCTATCGTTTTCTTAATGTTTTAACCTTAGGTTGAAACACCAATGATGAACATGATAGCTGGTGGAGCAGCAGCCCGTCCATTTGTGACCTTCCACAATGATCTTAATATGAAATTGTTTATGCGCATTGCACCTGAACTTTATCTTAAGCAATTAATTGTTGGTGGATTGGACCGTGTATATGAGATAGGAAAACAGTTCAGAAATGAAGGTATTGATTTGACCCATAATCCAGAGTTCACCACCTGCGAGTTCTACATGGCGTATGCAGACTACTATGATTTGATGGAACTCACTGAGGAAATGCTAAGTGGTAATGTTAAAACTTTGGATTTGAGCCCCTTTTTGTAGTTTGGCTCCTCTGCTTTGTGGACTTTTTTTGTATGCGCTTGTATTTTTTCAATTATTCTCAACGAAAGTTTGGTTTATCATTAAAAAAATGTTAAAACTTCGGATGTTAAATGCTTGTTAACTCCTTTGGATTCTCCATCATCGGCTTTCCTAGTTGCCATCTTTATCAACTTGTATCTATACTCTTGACACTGTTTCATCTAAAATAGGGATGGTGAAGGAACTTACAGGGGGCTATAAAGTAAAATATCATTCAAATGGGTTTGATAATGATCCGATTGAGATTGACTTCACTCCCCCTTTCAGGTCTGTTTGCAATTATTTTTTTTAACTGGTGTATGAACATGAATTTTGTTGACCAGAATCTTATTTGAAATTATCTTGAATATTTTTAACTTACTGCAGGCGGATTGACATGATAGAAGAATTAGAAAAGATGGCAAATCTCAATATACCCAAGGACTTGTCGAGTGAAGAAGCTAATAAATATCTTAGAGAGGCATGCCAGAAGTTTGAAATCAAATGTCCTCCACCTGAAACAACTGCTCGCTTGTTGGATAAAGTAATCCTCTTAATCATATGATTTTATCTTTTGAAGCTAATCTTGTTTAGATTAGAAATCTTATGACATAAGGAACATGAAATACACAAAGGGAAGACGAGTAGCGAATCTTATTTATGGAAAATTTACACTACGAATACATTTATGAAAAATTTATACTACTAATACATTTTTTACAGCCGTATTTTAAAAGCAATTGTTTTTGCAGCTTGTGGGGCACTTCCTAGAAGAAACGTGTGTGAATCCTGCATTCATCATGAACCATCCCGAGATTATGAGTCCTTTGGCGAAGTGGCATCGATTGAGACCTGGTCTAACTGAACGTTTTGAATTGTTCATCAACAGACATGAAGTAAGCTACCAAAACTCAACAATTAGTTTTATGTTATTTCTTCATCATATGCTGTCTGCATGTGTGTGTGCCTTCATGCTTCTTTTAACATTGGATGGCTATTCAGGTATGTAATGCGTATACTGAATTGAATGATCCTGTTGTACAACGGCAGCGGTTTGCTGAACAACTTAAGGTATCATACCCTGTAATAAATTACAGTTTGAGTTAAAACTTAGAAATCTAAATGATGATATGTGGAGAGAATGGATTGACGATTATTGGGTTTTATTGTACTTGGTTTTTTTTAAACAGGACCGACAGTCGGGTGATGATGAAGCAATGGCTTTGGATGAAACGTTTTGTACAGCTCTTGAGTATGGATTGCCTCCTACTGGTGGCTGGGGAATGGGCATTGATCGGCTAGCTATGTTGTTGACGGATTCACAGAACATCAAGGTTTGTGCTTCACCCCAGTTTTCTTGTTTCTGTGACCACCTACTCTAATGGCTGCTTGCTTCTGTTGATGAAGAGTCTCCAAATCTTTTTTTTTTCAAACTGCTCTTTTGTGAAAACAGGAAGTTCTTCTCTTCCCAGCCATGAAGCCTCAAGATGAACCACCAGCTCCCAAAGGTACATACTATATAATTCCTTGTCTCTAGCTATTAACTTTATCTGGTTATCAGTACTGGCAAGGCCTTGCCTATTTAAAAACAGAACCTGTTTAATCTCGTTATTTAGATAATAGCTCAGATTTGCTGCTTTGATTTTTGTAATGCTCAGGAACAACTTTTATTTAGATTTTGAGGGGGAAAACAATGGATGGTTTGTTAATCATTCTAAAACTGTACAAAATGAAATTATTGTTTGCTTTTCAATACTAAACTGCATTTTGCATTAATCAAAGCCTGAATTAGAGGATCTTAATCCCTCTTTCTGCGCCTTGTGATAGCTTTTGATGATAATACGTTATTTTATTTTCCTTTTTCAGCCTCAACCGGAGTATAGGAATTACAACATGAGGAAATCCAAGAGGTGCATTTGCCATCATGCAGTTATTTTACAATGTTAAAATTTTTGGGTCAAATTGTTTAGCCTTCCTTCTGGGGCATTGTTGAAGATATTTTTTGGAACTTATATGAGATTCTTCTCGTCTTTTATAATTTTTTTGTGAATGCATAGTTATCTAATTTGACGTCTTAAATTCTTTCAAAATATCCTTCTAGTACATTATTGTGTCGTTTGAGGCTCTCATTGTTCTATCACTGTTTGATCTTTACGGCTTATAGCTTTGTTGCTCGTTCATTCCTCATGGCTATTGTAGTTTGTCTTTGTCGCGTTATGTTGCTCGATTGTTCCTCACAGCTAACAAACTCCAGTGCCCAAGCTTTATAGCTCACAATTCCAATGTCCCTCCCATCACTCTCTCATCCTTCTCATTTTAGCCTCATTGGGTTGGCTTGACTCTAAAAGTATAGGCCCAAGCTAGTATGTCAAGATACTATTTGGGCATGGGTCAAGCTGGCCTAACTCTTGGGCTTGGCTCGGCCCAGGTTTGGGTTGACCTACTGGATTAGCCTATTGAATACTAATTATTAAATTATATTTTTAAAAATATATATTTTTAAATGTTTTAAATCAAAATTTGTTAAATTTTTATTTTTTTTATTTAATTTTATTTTAAAATTTTGATAATTTTTATTAATTATTTAATAAAATTATTGATGTTATAATTGTTATTTTTTTAATATTTTACTTTTTTAGAAACTTTTAATCGTTTTTTACACTGTTAATTATTTTATGAACTATAAATTATAATGTCTAAAGTATAAAAATATATTTTAGGAAAATTATTTTTAAAAAGTTTATTTATTCAAGTATATAAAATATAATACATAAACAATTATATATGTATATATATATATATATTTATATATTTAGGTTGCTTCATAAACTTGTTCAATCAACCAATCAAAACCCAAGTGAGTTAGCTTATTATTCAAAAGGATGATTTATATCCAATTCAGTGAATAAATAGGTTAGATTTGGTTGGGCCCAGACTTGGACCAGCCTTTGGGCCATGGGCCATTTGATGAGGCTGACTCCCCATTAGATCCAACGGCCGAACCTCACAGATATAGTAGGATCTCCATTGATTGACCCTCTTAGAGACTAGGTTGCTAGTCTCTCATATGTGTCTCTTCTCTTTGTTTTTGTTTTTAATTAATTTTTTTTCGTGTCGTCTCTCAGTTTTTATTGAAAACTTGGGAATTTGGATTGCAAAGTTATGGAATGCGAATTTTCATTTTGGATTGAAAAAGTACAATAGGAAAAAATTGAGACAAATTGGAGAGAACCAAACCCATCGATTTTGTACTTGATTGGATATTGGTTCGGTTTCTTATTTACAAAAATTGAGCACATTGGTTTGGTTGTCAGTTTAGTCCAACCAAGAAAATCAAACTGATGTGCACTCCTAGGTTAAATGTTATGCAAAACTTCCTATGAGGTATTTGCACTCCAAATGTATCTCAAGACAAGCATTTGTTGATGGCAACATCAACATCGTTATATGAATAAGACTTTAAGGGGGTGTTTGGGGCATGAGTTTGAGTTTGAGTGTGTTTGGGTTTCAAATCCAAAACCATGTTTGGCCCAAAGTGTTTCAAAACCCACAACCCCATGGGTTACAACAGTGCAACCCAATGGAGTTTGTGCCATGTTTTCCTCTTCCATTTATGACGACCACTTCGACAACAACTTCGGTGACAACTTCAACGACCACTCGACGACGACAACTCTAATGACCACACTGGTGACCCAACCACCATGACGACTACCTTTGACAACCACCCCAACAACCTGACCATCTCGATGACCAAACCACTCTGGTGACCCGACTTGCTCACAACCACCACCAATAACTATCCGACAACCACTCCAATGACCCGATAACCACCTAAAAAACTCAACCACTGCATGACTTGCTCGCAACCATCGCAAACAACCATCTGACAACCACTTCAGTGACCGACAACCCGACAACCACCATTGACGACCACTTCAAAAATTCAACCACCTGACAATCACCGCCAACGACCACTTGGTGACTACTCCAGTGGCTCGACCACTCTGATGACTACTCCGACAATCACCCTGACGACCCGACCACTCGACAACCACCCATTGACCACCTTGGCGACCCGACTACCCTGATGACCACTCCGATGATCACTCTAGTGATTTGATCACCTAGCGATCACTCTATGCGATCCGACAACCCTACAACCACCACTAGTGACCCACCCCATCAACCCGACCACCTAATCAATTTTTTAAAAGGTTAAAATAAAACTGAAAATGGCTACTAAACAAATTTTTTAACCCATTATGTTTGAAATAGGTTTCAAAATATATTGTAAAATAGAGTTTCTAATATTTTAATTTTAAAAATAGAATTCAAATTTTATAACTAATTTATCATAATTTCTTAAATAGACTTCTAATATTTTAATTTCTAAAATAAAGTTTCAAAAATAGGTTTATGAATACTTTGTAAAATAGTGTTTTAAATTCCCTAATTTCTTAGATTGACTTTTAATTTTTTAATTTATGAAATAGAGTTCCAAAATAGGTTTATGAATACTTTGTGAAATAGAATTTTAGGTTTCCTAATTTATTAAATAGACTTCAATTTTTTAATTTCTAAAATAGAGTTATAAAAATAGTTTTCTGAATACTTTGTAAAATAGAGTTTTAAATTTTCTAATTTTTTAAATATACTTCCAATTTTTTAATTTCTAAAATAGAGTTTCAAAAATAAGTTTTTGAATACTTTGTGAAATAAAGTTTTAAATTCCCTAATTTCTTAAATAGACTTCTATTTTTTTAATTTATGAAATAAAGTACCAATTTTGTAATCCATAATTTTATACAAGGGCTTCTACAATTCACAAAACATCCACTAAAAAATAAGAGAAAAATAGGATAACAAAACAACTAAGGAAAAAGGGGAAAAGAAACATGCACAAACCCAAGATTTAGAACACTGCACCCCAAACATAGTTTTCTAATTTTCAGGCTTCAAAACCACCCAAGGTTCTGATTCCGAAACCATGCCCCAAATAGCCCCTAAGTGCACCATTATTACAATAGCCAATTTCGTTATGAGGGTGCACTTTATAATCAATCAATTTGTTATTTAGCATAGGTTGATGCTTTGTATCATATGCTTGATATATATATATATATATATATAGTGCACACATTTTCTCCTATGAATTAGTTCCAAGAAAGTGATCGGTTATTTTAGAAATCTTCATTTTTGATGTAGTTGCAATAAGGTTGCTTTTCTTCATTGAGATTGGATTGGTGTTTTATATCCTGCAATACAAGTTTGAAAAAAATGTATAGCATTCCAAGTGAGATGTCAAAAAAAAAAAAAAAAAGAAGAAGAGAGAGAGAGAGAATGTAGGGAAGAATTGACAAGGTATCCACAACATCAAATTAGGAATGGAAAAATTGTGACGAGAATGTTAGGGTGCAAACAAATGTCCCACATTGGCTAGGGAAGGGAGTGATCATGGGTATATATGTGAGGACAATTATCTCCATTGGTATGAGGCCTTTTGGGGAACCAAAAGCAAAGCCATGAAGGCTTATGCCCAAAGTGGACAATATCATACTATTGTGGAGACATGTGGAGGTCCGTTGTCCTTATCAGAGAATTCTCTAACATGTCCCAAATTTTACTTACAAGCTAACATCCCTCAAAAACATGTTCTAAGTTCTGGTAAAAGCTCTTGCATATGCAGCTACACTACTAAGGTTTTAGAAGAATAAAACATAATCTCTAAGTAATGTCAATGGTGTTCATTCTCTCGTGATAGTTTTGCCAAGTGAAGTATTTGACCATCTTAGAGATTTTTTCAAATAGAAGTGATGTGAATAAAGAGGGGAACTATAGGAAAGAGTCCTAAGGCGTGACCCGAGGTGAGGGGTAAAATTAACAAGAGCAAAAAAGAAGTATGAAAGGAGATATCAAGACACTCCTTGCAAAATTGAAATTGTATGGAAGGAAAATCTTAGAAGAAATGAGAATAAAGGCTATATAAGGAAACTGCAAGAAAGATATGTGATAGAGATGAGAACAAATGAGTAAGTGGTTGTCTCTCGTACAATAATCTTTTCAAAAGAAAATATCGAACCATCTTCAATAGAGAACCTCAAGAAGCTAGAGAATGTCTTGTACTTAAAAGCTACGAACTTTCTCGAATTTTAAAAATTGCCTTTGATTAGGAAGAGAACCGTACTTGCTCACAACCATTCTAAGCCACAAAGAATTGATTTTCAAAGGGAATCACCACAACCATTTTGTAAGAAGGAGGTCTCATTTCAATGTTTCAAATGATTTATATCTAGCTCATTGTGATTGATTGGCATAAATAGAATCTCCCACCTCAAATGGGACCCTCCACCCTCTTGAGTCTTGGATGCCTTTCCACAAGTAATCCCTAGTGAACTTTTCCACCCTAGAAAACATATAGGAAGGAATCTTGAATAATGACATTAAATAAGTCAAAATCCCACTCAAATCCGGTTGGATTGGCATTAGCTTCTCACCCTTGGAGAATGAAATATATTTTTTTTGGGGGTTAAATTACAAGTTTAGTTCATGAACTTTCAAGTTTGTGTTTATTTGGTCTTTAAACTTTAAAAAGTGTCTAATAAGTCTCTAAATTTTCAATTGCGTTCAATGAGTCCCTAAACTTTTAAAAGTGTCCAATAAGTCCTTAAACTTTTAATTTTGTGTCTAATAAATCTCTGAATTTTCAATTTTGTATCCCTGACCTATTTAACATTTTTTAAAATTCACGTATCTACTAGATACAAAATTGTAAGTTTAGGATTCCATTAGACATAAAATTCAATTTTATATCTAATATATCAGTTAAATTTTTTTAAAAATTGAATATGCCAAGGACTTATTAGATGCAAAATTAATTGAAAGTTCGGAGACCTATTAGACATTTTTATAGGGACCTATTAGGGCAAAAAGTTGAACATTCAAGAACTTATTAGACACTTTTTTAAAGTTCAAGGATCAAATAGAACAAACTTAAAAATTCAAGGACTCAATTTGTAATTTAACCTATTTTTTTTTTCCATGAGGAGAGATGTTTTTGGACCTTGTCCACGTTGGGTTCGAGAAGAATAACTAATTAGGATTGTTCCTTCAATGGAGTCTTAGATAGTTAGAAAAGATGGTATCAACCATGCACAATCCACTAAGGAAATCCATCTCTCAGGCTTGAATGTTTTACAATTAGTACCACATAGAATTTTCGTTCCCATTAATCGTAAGCTATGAAATGATCACAAATGTCGCTAGAATGAAATTAAGAATGAATCAATGAGTTTAATGCATCTTATTTGGTAGAAAGATGAATGTTTTGAAAGATACCCACTTCATACACTCTACCAAAACATGTGATTGATTGACTCATCGTAACTTACTCGATCTACAAGGAGAGATTTGTTGTACAATATGGACTAATTAGATGCGATTATGATAACAAATACCTACCACATTAGAAATCATCATATTTGAATGTTGACATTGTTATTCTTTTTACATCTATAAATAGTAAATACTTAGATAAAAGATTTTTTTTTTCTCTTTGAATTCAACAACATATAAGGATGTGAGATTCAAACTTCTAATCTCTTGAACTATGGTCAGATTGGCTAGATAAGGGAAACTTAATACATATAAAAAGGTAAATTTGAAACTTTTCGAAAGATTAAGAATTAGCCAAAGATTAAAAGTATTTCTCCAACTTGATAAATGTGTCTAAAAGATTGGGGGGAAAAGGCATTCAATGTGGAAATAATGTTAAGGAAATTTCTTTTAGAGAGTAGTTTTTCCAAATAAGAAATCAAAAGCAACCACACAAAGGCTTGCATGCTTGTTTCTGGATTTCCTTTCATTGGATTGTTGAATGAAAAAAAGTGAAAGAAGTGGAGAGTACTGGTGAATCCTAGGAATTTTGAACGTGATTGGTGTGTGGGATTTTAATAATTCTAAGATGTGGCAAATGGAGATATCTTTTTTCTTCACTTTTTGTCTTAAACATCATTTCTATTTGAAAAGTGAAAAGAGACTCAAATAAATTAATCTTACTGTATTTTCACAAGTTTAATAGTTAGGGGTGTACAAATAACCCGATAATCTGAACAACTCGGATTATCCAACCCAAATTGTAAGAGTTGGGTTGGGTTATATATATTTTTTTTCGGTTTGGGTTGCATTAGAATTTTGGAGAACCGAATTTTTGGGTCGTTCTCGGGTTAGCCTTTTTAGGCTCGAGTTGACTTGACCCGACCCCACCCCACCCAAAAGTTATGTTTATATATATATATATATATATATATGAATTATTTGTGAACTTTTAATATTTTTTTATCTAGGATTGTAATAAAGATTAAGATGTTATGAAGTTTGAAGTTTGATATTTGAATTTTATGTGATTTTAGTTATTAAATCAAGCAAAAATTATTTTAAATAATTAAAAAAATTATAAAAAAAAAAATCAACCCGCACGACTCAACCCAACCCAACCCGAAAATATAGGGTTGGGTTGGGTTGTAACCCTTGATCAGGTCATTATGGTCACCAACCCGACTAATCCGAATTTTTGAGTTGGTCCCAAAAAACCCTTCAATTCAATCCAACCCAACCCGTATATACCCCTATTAATTGCCTTAGTTAAGCGCTCAAATTTGGGTTATTTTATTTCTCTTAATAGTATTATCAATATCTGTAATCTCTGTTAAAAAAAAAAACTGTAATATCTGTAATATATTAAAAGATTTCAAAGGAAGAAATTTGTTGCCATCAACTTATTAAGGCATAAATCTCTCTCCTCCACATGTTTAACTCAATTTTTTTTAATTTTTCCTTTTACCCATTTTAATTAATGTTATATTATTATTTTACTAATATCTTTGATTTTACTTAATAATAGTTATTTTATAATTGAATTATAATTTAGATTGTAATTAATTAATTTTAATTTCCAATGTTGGATTCATCCCTTTTTTTCCGTTTTTTAATTTAATTATTAACAGTTAATTTAAAATTAAATTATAATTTAGATCGTAATTAATTAATTGTGATTTTCAATGTTAGATTCATTATTTTTGCCATGTGCCATTATATTGTTATATTTTACTTCAATTATTAATAGATAATTTTATAATAATAATTAATAAAAAAAATATTATTATTAATTTAAAAAAGTTATCTCTAAACCAAACGCCAAATTTGTGTGCTCAATGTTTTGTTATAATAAGTCAACCCACATTAAACCCATTAAAAAAAAAAAAGAAAAAAGAAATCAGTTTTTTTTTCAGTTCGAAATCAATTTGATTTTGGTTTCGGTTGACGCCATGTTTCTCAATTACCTATAATTAAATCTCAAGTTTTTCATATGGTAATTAATAAACCTATTGCTCCATTTTCTTCAATTTAACACGTGTAAATGGGAAAGGAATTACAATTAATTTTCTTAGGAAAAACAAATCAATTTACATCATTTGTTAGATTCCGTTTGAAAAACGTTAGTGCATCATTTTCACACGAGTGGAAACTTATAATTATATCTATTAAAAATTTAAAATCTAACCATGGATGTAAATCAATACACTTATAAAATTTTAGAATTTTAATTGATTTAATTATTAGTTTAGGATTTTAATTGATACAACAGTAGAAATATGAATGTTTATGAAGGTTTATGAGTATAAATTAATTTTATCTCAATTTCTTAATACTACAAAAACAAACTTTAAAAAAAAAAGTCAAAAGTCAAAAGGAGTGAAGTCATAAGAAGAAGACTAAAAAAACCTAAAAAAAACACCAAAATTTCAACAAAAGCAACTATCAACTTGATGAATTATTGAAGTAAATTTCACATTTTCCTTCTAAATAATCAATTAATTTACCCTTTCAAACTTTCCCATGAGTCAATTTTGTTCACCACTTACCCATTATATATCAAATGCGCAAAGCAAAATTGAACTTGAATTCCACCAATTTCCAAACATGATGATCTTCAAACTTTTGGCATCAATTGCTTTGTACATTTTTGCATTTGGCTTTGTTTCTCTCTTTTTTTTTTTCTTTTTCAATTTTTTAATATCATTAAAGTCATGAAATTAAGGTATTGATTAGCTCACCATTTGTTTGTTGTTTTGCCCAAATGAAGTTCATGGCTTTGCCGTAGAGGCTTTATTCACTTCCCATATTGCATCATCTCTCAAGTGGTTAATTAGTTCCTTTTTTTGATTTGTTTTGGTTTGTTGTTTTCCTCAATTAAGGCTTCATGGGAATTTGGCTAATTCTCATGTCGACGTGTCTACATATTCAAATATGGGTTATTAATGAATAAGTTTGACCTAATTTTTGCACCTAATTTCATCTCGTATTTTTTGGCTTTCGTTTGGTGGAAGATTTAATTGAATTAGGGATTCAGTGAAGAATAAAGTAGGAGGGTGTCCTTAGAGATTTCACTGTTTTGTATGAAAATTGAATGTCAATAGACCTTTATATTTACTAGCGTTTTCTTTATGTGAATTGTTTGCGTGTTGGTATGTTTTCACATATGTTTTTAAATTTTAATGCTTTATTTGATAAAGATTTTATGTTTTGTTTTTAAAAGTTATTTATGAAATTTTGGCCAATTTAGAAAATCGAAGTATAGTTTTTTAAAACTAGCAAAAATCACTATTAGGACACGTTTGAAATTTTAGAATATAAAGGATAAATAGGTGAAAAATGATTCTTAACTATATCTCACTTTTCAATATTTTAAAGATAAAGATAAATGAGAGAAATCATGAAAGGACCGATGGTATGTAATACTTTGTAATGCTAAATTCTTTGAGAATTTATAAGTTTTAGTATTAATAATTAGTATAACTTTTCTATTTAACTGTTTCATGAGTGCCTCTTTACAAGCATCATTTGTTAGCAATTTTTTTTCTTAAAAAAATGTATTCCCACATAATTATATTTATAGTCATTGAAACCAAGGGTTTATTTCTCAATAATTTATCTGAAAAATTTTCTTATACTATAATACCTATTGTGAAAAACTCCTATGACTGTCACCTATATATTCAATCATAGCACTGATAATACAAAATAACATGAGTTAGCTCATTAAATAAATATAAAAATTAAATGATTATGTGGTGGACTATTATAAATGACAAGTAGTAATTAATTGTAGTACTCAAAAAATAAAAATTGTGAAATTATGTTTCAAAGGGCAGTTGGTGACTTTTGCACATCCCATTGAAGCTTCCAAGCTGTTGAGTGGTGAAGTGGGAAATCTTATCACATGCCTTTGATAATGATTATGATGATCCTCTCTACCATTGTGGTCAACATTTTCCCAATATATATATTATTCAGAAATTTATTTATTTTTGAAAAGGCTCCACATATTATTCAGAAGCATTTAGTTGTTATTAAAAAAAAAGTGTGTTGTTAATAATTGAAGATGGCCAACTCAAGGTGGTGGAGTGTGTGGTTTTGAAATCAATGCAAAATGAAGAACAAACTTCTTCACATGCTTTTGTGTGTGAATATTCCTATGGCGGTGCTAATTCAAAATTCAACTCTATTTTTCAAACACACACATATAAATTTTTGTTTATATGATTCCCATTTCCTAAATTATATATTCTTTGACCAATGTGCGATATAATATTTTTTTCCCATTTTTTAAAACTAAATTTCACATGAAGTTTGTTGTGGCATCGAATAAATATTTGGGAGTTCATTTTTTTTGGAATTCAAACCTCTAACCTCTTGATCGAGGGCATATGCGTTAACCAATTGAGTTTACATTCAAGTTGGGGAATAAATACACAGGAGTTGGTTGAAGGTGTTTTTGAATTTTTTTTATCTATATTTTAGAATTGTTGTTTAATTTGAAGAGTTTTTGGTAAAATTATATATATATATATATTTTTATAACTTAGTATTTTTCATTTCCCTTCTATTTATGTTGACTTAATAAATATAATTTTTTTTCTACAAGTTTATATTTTAAAAAAGAGTAAGTTCGATTATAGATAAACAATATAATAATTCAAAACGTTTTATGAAATAGTAGAGAGAGGCTTATGTTTGGAAACTATTTTCAAAATAGTTTGAAGTTATTTTGAAAAAAATTCAATGAGGACATATTTGGGTAAACCTTTTAAAAAATGTTTTAATAGTTTCTTTGGGTGTATTCTCACAATTGTTTATTCTCAAACAGGTACATTATTCCTACTCCATTTTTGAATAGTGATTTCCATCATACACAATGACACAAATCTTTCCAAGTCATTGAATCATAATCCTAAAAATTTAATTTTCCACTACTTCATCTTGTCACTCTCGCAATAATTTTCTAGAAACCGACCAACCAACATAATTCAAGAATTAGAAAGCAGGCTTTCAACACAATGACACAGTAGTTAGAATCAAACTAATTAAAAGAAACAAAAGAATGTGAGATGACATGGACATGATTTTAACACGAAATTCTTTAGGCCAAATCTCATGAAACCATCAAACCCCAAAAATTTAATGACAAATTGGAGAAGGAAATTGAAAAGGGATTAGGGGAAAGCATAAAGTGCAAATACAAAAAAATGTTGTGACACAAAATTACAAAAAAAAAAAAAGAAAAGAAAAAGAAAAAAAGCCTCCATTGATGATAACCATTGAAAAGCTTGCTGCATGGTTCACTTTGAGTGGCCACACACAAGAGGACTTTTCGTGAAAAAGACATGCAAAAACCAAAAGAGCCGAAAGGCCAAACCTTTGTTAGTGGGACTTATGTACCTTCCATATTATTCCCCTAGTCTTCGAACTCTCTAGCTCATTCAAAGTACCCAACAAAGATAATATTGCTAACACTCGAGAAATAATGGACGGTTTCAACATCAATATCATGTATCAAACGATTTTGAGGGAAAACATCGATTTTCTTTTTGATCTTATGTTGCAAAAGTGTCGATAAAGAAAACTGTGATGAGAGATGACAACAATATGAATGTAAGCACTATTGATTTGTGACTCGTTTAATCAGAGTTTTGTGATTTTCTTTACTAACTCAAACAAAATCCATTGATATCATGTTTTCTCGTGACTTGTCTAAAAAGGACTTTGCTTTCATTAATTAATTCAAACAAAATCCATCGACGATATCGACACTTGGTGTGTGAGAGAGAGATAGAGATGGGAGTTTGGTTTGAGTGTCATATAATCTTCAAACAATCCAAGCCAAGAATCTCCATTATGAGGGAAAAAGATGTCTAAGCCATAACAGCATAGAGGAAAATGGTGGACAAAAGGTGGTGGAGAAGCTGTGTTGATTCTTTAGTGGGAATAATTTCCTTTTTTTAAAAAAAATTTTATTTTTTGGAAAAAAATCTCTTTTATCTTCATTTTTTAAAATTGTAATAAAGAGAGAGTTTTTAGTTTTAGAGTGAGAAGAAATTAAAGGAGTAAAAGGGAAAAGGAACATATGATGAATGGATGGTTCCAAGTGCAAACGTACTCAATAATTTAAAAGTTATTATGAATATATATAGTGGATGCTCCCATGGTCCAATAACCTAAAAAAAAGATTGTAGGACAACGTACAATTTGCTTAGATTTGCCCTCTCCTCTTTTACAAAGAGTTAGGACCATTATTCTTTGGCCAACCCCATTTGGAAAAAGATGGGCATGCCAAAGATTTACACAATCAAATTCGATGAATTTTGACGTTTAATTTTATGGTCCACAATTTTTAGAAGCCTGAAATTTTGAAATTTCAAGTTTGTAAACTTGAATTTGTGTAGTCCGTCTAAAAATTTGAATTTGTGTAGGTTTTTTCCTCAAGTCGATGATTTTTCTATACAAAGGATAAATGAGAGCTTTATGTATTTTTTGGAGGGTAAAGGCATAATATAGGCATCAAATATTTTGAATGTCTAGGGTCTAATTTAGGGAGATAGACTTTTGTTTGCAACAAGGATTGATAGATAGCTTTTGTTTGGTTTATGGATTTGAAATTTCTAAAAATTAGAATATAGCTTGAGTAGTATGTTTCAAAAGCAGTATATATACTGTTTCAACTCATGAGATTAGCACATTGGTAGTTTGAGACAAATAAAATTCATATACTCAATAAAATTCCACAAATGTCCAATTCATAAACCAAACACTTTCTTATTGCTATTTTCTTGGGAGGAATCCAACATGAACTTTAGTGAAGTTGTATGAATGCTTGAAAGGAGAATACATTTGGAAGTTTTTGGAGTGGTCAATTTAGGTTGAAATGGAAGGAAAGTTCCATTTTGCACCTATCATATCATAATGTTAATATGTCTTCTTTCCTTTTCTAAATAAAAAAATATTGTTTTTTCTCTATTGAAACTTTTAGGAGTAAAATTATAAAATTATTAAAGACATGTCTCTCTACACTGGTATGATATTATCTACTTTGAACATAAGCTCTTATGACTTTACTTTTGGTTCACCCAAAAGGTTTCATACCAATGAAGAAGGTTGTCTTTACTCATATACCCATCATCCACGGATTCACTATGACTTTGCTAAGTCGCCACTTGTGAAGGACAACAGAACTTCTCTTTCTAGCTCAACACTGGTATGATATTGTCCACTTTAAACATAAGTCCTCATGAATTTGCTTTTGGTTCCATTTAAAAGATCTCACACCAATGGAGAAGGTTGTCCTCACTCATATATCCACGATCTTTTCTTTATCTAGTCAATGTGATCAGACTTTGTTTGTATTATCAACAAAAACAAATATGAATTAAAAAAGAAAGAAATGAAAAAAGTGGAACAATGGTTGCCATTGAAATGAAACCAAAATTTTTATTGGATGGCCACAAATGGGCTGTTGACTAGATTCTAACCAATTTCAACCACACCTCTCTAAATAATATTCTTGTCTTCAATTTCACTCTCCTAAAAATGTTCCTCTCTTCTTTCTCTTTCTAATTCTAGTAAAGTAGAAAGAAAGAGGGTGAGAGAATAAGCAAGGGTATAATGGTAATTTCATTGAAAATAAATAGGGTTATGATGATAATTTCACTAAAATTAAAGATGGGAGAATATGTGATATAATATTAAAAAACATAGAAAGATTATTAAAGATAACACTAAAGAGAATGCCCAAATTATTAGAGGGAAGTTTCTATTCAAATAATATATGTGTCCATGAAAATGGCTCATTCTCACATACATTTCCTCCAAAAATAACCCAAAAAATCTTCAAACTTTAACCCATCTCTCTTTTTCTCTTTGGTGATAAAGAGCACCCCTCATTTATAGAGGTAGTATGGAGGACGGTTCAAAAAGGACATCTCATCTATTAAAAATATCCTTCGTAAAGAACATAGTTCGACAAATATCAAGATCGGTTTACCAGAAAAAAGGGAGAGAGAGAAAAAAGGAAGGACAAAACATTTTTGCCTTCTATTTATGTGATAAAGGTAATAAAGATTTTGGGTGAATTGATTATATAGAATCTGTTGAACTGTATTTTAATACTTTATACAAACAAATAGGTGACTTCACTCATACTCCCAATTTGATTTTTAGCTCAATCATCATCCCAATTAAAAAAGAGAAAAAATAAAAAAATGAAAAAAAAAAAAGAGGAAGAAAGTTAGGTATGACAATGCAAAAAGTTACACATATGATCTTTTTTGAAAAGATAATAATAAGCTAAGATTTCCTTATTAACCCTAAAACCATTTAAAAGGAGAGAAAAACAAAAAGAGACAATTACTTTATCTTTTAGGTGCCCACATAAGCACTGTTCTTTTTCTCCCACATTTCCTGTCCTAATAATTCCAACCTTAGCTTAACTTTCTCAGCTTCACATAGCATTTATACTCTTATTAAAAACTAAAATAATAAAATAATGATTAAAAAAAAGATTCTCATTGGAAGACAAAAAGATAATTAATAAATCTGAGGACAAAAAAGCCCGCAATTAAAGGGTTCATTAGCAAATTGGCCTTAGACTAGTTTTGAAGGGTCAAATTGCAAAGAAGAAATTGACCCTATCAACCATTTTCAAGTATCTCACCATCACTCTTCTTCCTTCCTTACCTTTTATACCATTGACAATTTGGTTGGTTCATATTCATTATCTTTTTCCACTCCTCTCAATATCTTACCTCTTAAACCTTACTATGGTTGACACAATAGAATTTAGATGTGTGATTCTAGAGATATTGGTTATTAAATTATGATTTGTTGTCATCGTCGAAGGATTAAGTGTGCTTGTTTACACTAAAATTGAAATATATCAAAGTTGTATATAATTTAAACCAGGTTAAATTACATGTTTAGTCCTTTAAACTTTCAAAATTGTGTTGAATAGGTCCTCAAACTTTATAAAAAAATTTATTTTTATTTTTATTTTTTTTTAATTTTTAAATTTGAGTAGTAGTGTCTAATAGGTTCTTAAACTTATAATTTTAAAAGTGTCCTTAAATTTTAAACGTATCTAATAAGTTTTTAAACTTTCAATTTTGTGTCTAATAGGTTCATAAGTTTTAAATAAATATCTAATATGCCAGAGATCTATCAGATATAAAATTAAAAGTTTAGAAACCTATTAATACATTTTTTTTAGATAATATTAAATACAATTCTTAAAGTTTGAACACTAAACTTGTTATTTAATCTTTAAACTAATTGAGTACTTGACCAGGTAGAAAATATTACCTAAAATTTTAAAAGCAAATCATTTCTAAAGATGGTAAATTGTCCATATTTGTTAGGTTTTGACTGTGCATGCTTATATGGAAAAGTATTTATTTAAGAAGCTTAAATATAGAAATGTATTTATTATTATTAATATCGTTATCAAGAAAATAAAGCAAATAAATATATTGTCCGCTCTTTGTCTTGCTTTAGTATCAATTAGGTATTAAACTATGTATATATATATATCGATTAGGTATTGTTGCTACTTACTATATATGTATTAGAACAATTTATTATGTAGGGGAATATGGTCACTAAAAGTTGATTTGATTCTTTATTTTAATATATGGGTTCTTTTTAATCTTTTTGGTAATTTTACTTTACTTTTATGCAAATTATATTCTTTCTATGTTATTTTAAAATGTATCATCTTTTCTTTTTGTTTATGATCGTTAATAATCACATAAAAATGCACAATTTTATTTAAGTGACAAACTCATTAATCTATTCAATTATTTGCTGTGTCATTTGAAATTAACTACATTTAAACGGTTTATAATCAACAACCACCTCAAACTTTAAATTATAATTTTATTTAAATATCTATTGACCTTTGTTATAAGTTAAAGGTTCAAATTCAAAATCACACACATGTAATGTTATATATATATTTTAAAAAATAAAATATTCACGTAATTGACTTATTATTCTATTCAATTATTAGTTGCATCATTCGAAGTTAGCTCCATTTAAACGGTCTAAAAAACTAGATTTAAACCAATAATGAATTAAAAGTGGGAGTTTTTTAATAAAATGAAAATTACAATTTGATGATGAGAGAGTGATATAATAATGATGAAGAAGAAGAAAATAGACAGAGACGTAGAGAGAGAGAGTAGACTTTTTACAAATTAGAATTATCTAAAAGAATATTAAATTAATTTGAATTTTAGAAAAAGGAAAAGAAATGGGCCTTTAAACGTTAAGAGCAACCAAAATAATTATTCGATAAGGTTGCTACAATGTGGCAGACGATTTTACAATGTTAGGCATATGAAAGAAATTGTAAAAATACTTTATTTTACATTTAATAGTTAATATTTTTTAAATTTACATTTGGTGGTTAATAAAAGACGAACATTGTAACGGGTCGTTGAATAATTTATTCAGAGACAGACATTGTGGTAAGAGAGTACACGTGTCAAAATCTGAGAAGGGTAGGAAAAGATATTTGGGAACTGTCACAAAGAGGTTAGGAGACAGCGCTGTGTGTTTAAAACGCGTGTAGGGTACGGAGATTAGGGGTCCCTTTGCCGGCAAATGAGGGATGCCTGGCGTGGTTCTGTCACTGACAATCCACTTTGGTACGCGCCTCAATGAGCTCAATTTATATATTTATGTGTGTGTATATTCTTTTTTAATAATCCTTTTTGTTTTTTAAAGTTTATTTTCTATGAAACGAGGAAGTTTATTTAATGTTAATTAAATTCATCAAATAAATAAATGATGGCTAATTTGTTGGCTAAATTATAAAAAAAATACCCATAAAATTTTCTATTTATTTCAAAAATACCTAAAGCTTTCAAAAATTACAATATTACCCTTGACTTTTCATAAACGTTTCAAAAATACCATTGGAGTAAAAGTTCCTTAGATTGTTGGACACAAAATTGACGTAGTGGTGGCCTGAAACAACGTAGTGGTGACTAGAATATTTGTATGATTAGGTCTAAGAGAATGACATTGAAACACGTTTATTTTTCATCCAACATTTTAACGATTTTTCTACTCCAAGGGCAATTTTGAAGTATTTATAAAATGTCAAAAGTGATATTGAAACTTTTGAAAGATTAGAGGTATTTTTGAATTAAACGCAAAGTTCAGAGGTATTTTTTTTTTATATATATAATTTAGCCATAAATGATTTATGTGTTTTTTTTTCTTTTTTTCTTTTTTAGTTTAACAATTGAAGGGTGGGAGATCAAACCATCGACATTTGGAATAGTAATTGGTACTGTAGATGTGCAAATTTGGACAAATGGTACACACCTGATTCGCACATGCTTCAACAGTGAATTTGTTTTACGGGGGAAAAAAGGTGGCCTACAAAAGGAAGAAAACTGTGCACCAGTGTGGTTCTTGCCACATCCACTCCAATGCTTAAGTCATAGAGGAAAAAGTGTAATAAGCTAAGGTTAGAGAGTGAGGACGAAGTTACCTTCAAATGAGTTATAATTGTTTATTTATACGAAAGTTGACTTAGGGTTTCTCCTCCTTCCTTCGGAATGGGTTGAGAATAAGGTTGAATCGAGCTTCTCCAAGACCTTCTTGGGCTGTGGGAGTGCGAGATGCATGCCCACATGGAAAATTGCTCACCTTGGCCTCAACCCTTTTGACAAGGGTCGAGGTGAGCTTTTGGGCCTTTTGGCTTAAATCTCGTCTCATTTTGGCCCAATTTGGTCCTGAGCTACACTTACCTCGGTTTTATCCCTAAAGACCTTTTATCCCTTTGGGTTTGATCCCATGGTCCAAATTTACCCATAACAGGTACTTTATCCATTGAACTATACTCAAATTA
The DNA here is from genome assembly GCA_033996785.1 of Trichosanthes truncata. Lineage (NCBI taxonomy): Eukaryota > Viridiplantae > Streptophyta > Magnoliopsida > Cucurbitales > Cucurbitaceae > Trichosanthes > Trichosanthes truncata. Next base: position 33,567,493 of record JAWPNB010000004.1, on the reverse strand, counting down.
ATAATAAATGATTCTTGTTGTTGTATACTATAATATATATACATACATGCATACACATATAGTGGTTAAATTATAAGTTTAATTCATGAATTTTAATTTCAATGTTGTGTCTAATAGATGTCAATCTAAGTAAAGCCTTAATGGATAAAGGTACCTATTACCATTCTTGAGGTCGAATGTTCAATTCTTTAATAGGTCCATAAACTTTAAATTTTGTGTTTAATATATTCATAAACTTTAAAATAAAAAAAAATTGTCTAGTAGAGCCCTAAACTACCAATATTGTGTCTCTAATAGATCTCCAAACTTTGAACTAAAAGAAAAAACATTCCCAAGCTTTTAGAACCTATTAGACACAAAATTAAAAGTTTAAAGACTTACTCATATACTTTTAAACTTTAAAGACCTATTAGACATTTTTTAAAGTTTAGGTCTTAAACTTAATTAAGAGTTCAAAGACTACCATTGTAATTTAAACTAGTTAAGTAAGGTTAGATTATAAGTTTGGTCCAAAAACTTTCTATTTTAAAATTTTATCTACTTAGTTTAGGTATTTAAAGAAGTTTCTTAATATGTCATTAAATATTTAGAATTATGTCTATTTAGTCATTAAACTTTATAATTATTTTAATAAGCTTATGTGCTTTCTATTTTGTGTTTAATATGTTTTTTTTTAATACATTCAATATGTTTTTTACATTAACTTGTTTGTTCATACTTATAACAAGTAAACACTTGTAGCCACTTGGATTGACCCACCATATAATCCTTATATAATATAGTCACCATAGTATGCAAGTATAAAAATGATAAAGTTAACAATATGGACCGAGACAAATCTAAAAGTTTAGGAATTTACTAAAAACTTTTTAAAGTATGGGAGAAAATAAAATCTACCTTAAAAATTTGAGGACATAGATTACTAACATAAAGTTTTATTTTTTTTAAGCTCAAATAATGTGGTGGGAATATGATTTGAACCTCTCATATTTAAAAAAAAAATTATAATACCTTAAGCTCTGTTCGATAAACGATTTCATTTTTAGTTTTATGTTTTTGAAATTAATGTTCGTTTCCTCCCAATGTCCTTTATAATGTTTTTTCACATTTCTTAAATAAACATGTGGATTCTTAGTAAAATTTCAAAAATAAAAACAAGTTTTTAAACCTAAGACCCTGTTTGATAACCATTTGATTTTTTGTTTTTGAAAATTGTGCTTGTTTTCTCACAATTTCTCTACAATTGTTTTCATCTTTCTTAAGAATATTAAAAATATGAATTCTTAATAAAATTTAAAAAACAAAAACAAGTTTTTTAAGAACTACTTTTTTTAGTTTTCAAAACTAGGTTTGGATTTTGAAAACATATGTAAAAGGTAGATAACAAAACAAAAAAAAATCATAGGTGTGATAAGAGGGCTTGTCGAAGGCCCTATCAAGATTAAATTTATAAAAACCAGACCTCTAAATATTTTGCAATAATAGTGGCCAGGGTCATCTACAAGGATTGAAGTTATTAGATTTAATTAAGTACCATAGTTAATTATGCCCAATTTTATTTAGAGAAATATAACTTTGGTTTGATTTTTTTTTTTTACAAATAAATAAAACCTAAACTATTATTTACAAAGTTGGAGTCCAATTGTAGAGAGATATTTGGAAATTGCAATCCATGAAGCACAACTATGAAATTCATTAAAAAATTATGAAACATGCAACAGTCCTAAGCCAAAAATTACTAAGGTATTCAATTGACTCTCTCGAGCTTAATTGAACCCATGCAAAGAAGTAAATTAACCTTTCGGTCTATTTCTACCACTAAACATGACATTATGAAATTCTCATAAGGGCTTCTAACATTAACCTATTCATTCTCATGCAATTGGCCAATCCTAGTCATGCATGGAAGTCCTTAGTTAAATTTACTTTCTCAAGCTAAACTTAACTTCACATACAAAGCTATGGCCAAAAACTTAGAAGATTGATTCAAGATGCATAAAAGACGTTATAAAAACACAAATCAATAAATCAAACATATCTTACAAAAATTATACAATCAACTATGTCTACAATACTCAATTACATTCAAATACAGTTCAAGAAATCCTAAAACTAAAGAAAACAAAGTAAAGAGAATATAGAGAAAAAACTAGAAGATGTGTGCCAACACTCGTTTTCGATGTGATGTCCCATGATCCCGAGCCTTGAGTCTCATTCTTAGCTCTCCAATATAACCTCTAGACCTCAAAATAGTGCCTCTATCGAAATTAGGGTTTAAATCTCTCTAAAATGGCTCCCCTTTTGACGAATAAATTTTTTTCCTTTATAGACATCGAGACAGCATTGCAACGCTGCCCCTCGAATTTTATAAAAAAGAAAAAAATTATTTTGGCTGGCGTTGCAACGTTGTGAACAACGTTGCAATGCTATGCCTGCTGCATTCCAAGGCTGAAGGGCTGCTGATGTAGCGTTGCAATGCTACAGATGGCGTTACGACGTTATACTCTCAAGCTCACAAGCTTTGTTACTTCTCTTCAACACTTGGATCCTCAAATATAGCTCAATTATGCTCTAAATTCGTCAAAATACTCCACAATGCTCCGATTTTGCTCTAATTGCCTAGTTTCTGCCAAATATACATAAAAATACATGAAAGTACACACGATTATAGAAAAACTAGCATAAAACTAAGCCTAAAAATAATACATTTCTGTATGCTATCAAGGTGGAAGTAGTGTTTATTAAGCTTAATTTTCAAAAACCAAAAACCAAAAACCAAATGGTAATCAAACAGGTCTAATATTTTTAGTTTTCAAAACTTGCTTTGAATTTTGAAAACACTATTAGAAAGTATATAGTAAAACAAAGAAACTCATATATGAATGTAGTGTTTTAAGTAATAATGCTAATAACATAAACTTATTAGAATCAAAATCAAAAGTTTATAAACTTAATTAAATTTTTCTTAGAATTTAGGAACTAAATAAGCCTTTTCCACGTTTTGGAAATAATTTTATAATTCAACTTAAAATAATTGAAACATAGCTATAATTTTTTTAAGTAAAAAATTAAATAATCCCTCAACCTAAAAGGTATGACTAAAAGAGGTTAAGAGGATGTTTGAGGCGTTGAGTGAGTTATAACAGTCTGTGCGTTATAATAATTTGTGGAGTTATATAATATGTGTTTAGGATGCATATTTATTTAATTTGGGTTATAATAATCTGTATTTGGGGTGCAGAGTGTCACAATCGCACTCTTTCGCAACAGGACAACGATTGTGCAGCACTTGCTCTATCCCAGCGAGCAGGTCAGCCGTACGAAAAACGGAAGTTGCGGACTACTTTCGTATATGGTCTAGCCTCCCCTCGCGTCTCGGGAAAATATTTTATTAAAACGTGCGAGAGAAATTGCATGAAAACATTTGGAAATAATATTGTTATACACTAGAAAGCAAGAAAGGGACAACAACTACTTAATAGCATATAACTTCGGGTAGGTAGGTTGGACAACTAGTCATACCCCCTTATAGTACATTCTAGGATTTTAGCCTTTGACAGGCTTGAACATGAAAGTGGGCGAGGAGTCATAAACTAACAAATTTACAAGTAAAGAATAAAGCTAAACTAAAGACATAAGATGAAAGCATGGCTAAAAGGGGTTGAGATGGGCATGCGGCCACGGGCAACATGCCCTGGACAAGCATGACCGTGACACAGAGTACTCCACAGACTATTATAATCCAGACTATTATAACTCATGAGCCAAACAGCCCTTAAGATACCCTGTTGCTTTTGAATTTTTTTTTCCTAGAAAACTTAAGTTAAAACTTTTAAAGAAAGTTTCATTTTTATTTTTATTTAATAATTCTTCAAATGTGATATGGAAGAAGATGTTTTATTTCAATTGCAGCGGAGACAGTGGGAAAAAGAGAGATAATGAATAATATGTTAAAAAAAAACATTATCCATTTCCTTTTTGATCAATCACGATCATTAACATGCCAAGCTCCATAATAACACCACATTAGACATTGTGTTTTTATGTAATGAATATATTAATCTAAGATTATTTTATATGAATGAAATAAACATCATATCTCATATATGTATACAAAAACCCCATTTCATTATATTTATTAAAATTAAGAAAATTTTAAGGGAAAGTATCAAAATTTACCCTAAAAGTTGCATCAATTTTTACCTAAAACTTTCAATTTTATCCGATTGCATTTTATACTAGGGGGCGTTTGGCCCACCTGAGTTGAGTTAGGTTTTAAACACAACTCACTGTTTGGCCCATTGAGAAATTAACTCCCCATAAGAAAACTCAACTCTACTGATCACTTGTTACAGTGTTAGGATATTAACTCCACCGACTTATACAGTAATCATATTAACATATTTTATCATTGCTTCTCTAACGACCGACGACCATCGTCGGTGGCCACCTCCGACACCGGCGGCCACCTCCAGTGACCTTCTCCGGAAACCAGCGACCACCGCTGGCAACCTTCTCCGACGACCGATGGCCATATGCGGCAATTGACGGCCACTGCCGACTAACTTCTCTGACAATCGAAAGAAATGTTTGGCAACCATATCCAGCAACCGATGGTACCGTCTTTGGCGACTATCACCGACAACAATTCCCAGCAATCGACGATACTCCCATGGTTCAAAATAATATGAAATGCACATGTATTTAGTTGGTTTGACTCTCTACTCCAATAATATTTCGTCGGACTTACGAACTCGACCCATTGTTGGCCATTACTTATATTTTGTGAACCATAATTATGTTTTGTGAATCATGTAAATATGCCCCTCATTACCTACTAATATTTTGTGAATATTCTACTCCTACATGACACTAATGTTGAAATATATTGTCATCTTGTCATTTTGAAAAAGTAAAATACTGACATTCTCTTTTTCAAAGATGTCTAATTTAGTACATGTGTTTAAACAAATATAAACAAACAATGTTCCTTTAGAAAAAAAAAAAGAAAAAGAATACGTAATGGTCAATGTGTGTTTTTTTTTTTAAAAAACTCCCTCATAATGAAGACCCTATTAGTAATTGAAAAAGGTCATAATAAGGTCCTCATTTCTAAGTTTCAAAGACGCTCAATGTGTGTTTAGAAAATGAAGCCTTATATTTCTATATTTTGATAGAAGTTCAATTTGTGTTTAAAGAAAAAAAATACAGGTACATTGTCTTTTTTTCATTCATCAATTACTATTTATTGTTATAAAGAATGCAACATTTAATTTCTATAAATTGAAAGAAGTTTAATGCGTAATGCAAATATTTGATTTCTATAAATTGAAAGAAGTTCAATGTGTAGCAGAGAGAGAAAACAAGGCTACATTGCCTATAGTTTGGAAGAAGTCAATTTCTAAAAAAAGAAAGACAATGAATGTTGTTTTTTTTTTAAAATTTTAAAGATCAATATTGAAATATATTATTTTTTTAAAGTGGACATATGAATTCAATGTTGGAAAGTTGGGAAAATATGTTTCTAGATGAATGATTGGAAAAAATAAAAATAAAGGAAACAAAAACAATAAGCTAAAAATCAATCTACTTCGGGTTACAAAAAACTGCACTTGACACCCCTAACAACTCAACTCAACTCTGCACTCCAAGCACATACTTTCTGACTCAATTCAACCCAACTATACACCCCAAACATAGACTTCTGAACTCATTGACAAACTAACTCTACTCAACTCTGCATGCCAAACGCCCCCTAAAAGTGTTGAAACTTCTACCTTAAACTTAAATAATTATTGAAAATTTTACCATCTAATAGACTTTCATTTGAAAAATCGTCAATAAAAATATTCTTATGTGTGTTTTATAAATATAAAATATATGTATGATATGAAATTAATAAAGCTTCAATAAAAAATGATATTAGATTTGGATTTTTGCTAAAATGTGTGAGTTTTGATTCCATCGTCAATTTTGTGCATTAATCGAGCTAATTTTCTATCAGACTTGATTTTTGTTGAAATTAGTGAATTTTGAGATAATTTTAACTTTAGTTATTGGGTGAATTTATTGGAAATAGAACATAGGGTAAAAATTACAATGCATGTTTACGTTTAGGGTTCAATTTGATGAAATCGAAATATTAGGATGAGAATTGATACAAATTGCAAAGTTTAGAGGTAAAAAATTGTAAATTCGAGCATAATTCAGTGGATAAAGATACCAATTATCATCCTAAAGGTCGATGGTTCAATCCCTCATTCTTAAAATCGTTGAACTTCAATAATAATAATAATAATAATAATTTATTTCTTTTCTCAAATTTTAATCTAAAAGACATAGTAAAAACAAAAGAGGGGCAATTACCTATACACATTATTTATTTATTTGTCTACTTAAAGTTTATAATGTTTACCTTAATTTGCCAAAAGATTTTGTATATAAAACTTTAGAATAAATTTTTTTGTCTCCTTATGAAAATTTCTGACATTGCCTCTATCTATTGTATTTTCTTTTTGAAAGGATGTATAGTATATAAGTACAAATGTGCATTTTCATAAAAGTAATTACTAATATTGTAATTTTGAAAAAATAATTGTAAAAATATATATTTTTAAATTGAGTCTTTTTAATATTATTAATCAATTCCTAATCTTTAATTTTAGATCCTCGTTATTAAAATGAAATATAGATAATTTAAATTATTTAAGAAATTAAAGTTGTTTTAACACAATAATCCTTTGTAAATGGTTGAAAAGTCAGTTTTTACATTCACCATCATTAGTTGTCCCATAATTATTGGGACAAGTGAAAAACAGTAAAGGAACTAAAAAAAAGAGTTCGTGACTATCTATATAAGATATTAAAATTTTATAAATATCTTAAAAATAAATGTTATAGAATTTGATGATTGTTCCTTGAGATTAAACGAGGTAGGTGCTGATTACATTCTAGATAAAATATATATATATATATATAAAAGAGAGAGAAAAAGACAAAAAAGTAATTTTCACTTATGTGGAAAAATAATTTGGTCCTCCTTGGGGTTAAAAAAGTCAAAATAACATTTTCTTTATGTTTTAGCCATTGCCCTAATTTCTTTGGGTTTGGAAAATTGGCCTTGAAAATGGTGTCATGTTTGGATTGGAAGGCATTTAATCATGTTAGAAACCAATCCCAAAATGTGGAATTATGATTAGCAGTTTATAAGGAAAAATCTGTCCCCTTTCACATGTTATTCAAGAAGCTACATTTGTTTGACTAAGAAACCTACTACATTGAAAAATGTGTCAAATTTTAACAATTATATTAATGATATATTTATATTTTTTATTGCTGCCTTCCATTTTAAGCACCACTCTTGAGAATTGAGATTCATGTTTTTTCTATTATTACATATAAAATATGCTCATATAATATTGTTTGTAATTCCTTGTTTTTCAAGGGATTGGTCATAAAGTGAAAGCATAATTATTATTTATCTAATTTTTAATTAATGATATCATTATTTTTGTGCTATGATTTGTGATTTTCTTTTAAATATAAGGGTGTGATTTTTTATGCCATATTGTTCATTTTGACCGTTAATTCGTGGATGTTATAGTTAGTTTTGTGAACCTTGACAAATTTTTAGATAGTAGTAGAGGTGTCTTTGATGATCGAAAAAAGGAAAACTTAGTAAAAAAAGAATACACAAAATTCTTTTTTATTCTGGTTCAATTGTTGTTTTTTTTTTCTTTTTATCGACGTACAACTAAATAACAATTAAGTATAGCGATATTGATACTGATAGATATATAAAGTATTGTCTCATTGTCGTTTCCTCAATTGAGAAACAAAGAAAGATAACTATAATGGTAATCAACGAAAAGACTAACGAATAAGCATCTTGCATTGATCTTTTTTTGATGACTAAGAAAAGCTACATCGAGCATTCATTAATTGCTTAGATATTTAGATGCGCTAGCTGTCCTTTTCTTGGTTAAATTATCGAGAAAATTATGGAGGTTCATTAATATTGCTTAAATTTTGTGGTTTCTATACCATAGTTCATTAATTTTTAGATTGCATGATTTTTCAAAATGTTGTTCTTTCTCTCTTAACGAAGGTTCCACCATGGTTCTTAAAACTACTACAAAATGTACCACAATAATTAATAAATGTTAATGTAGCTCAATAAAATTGCTACTAAAAATCTTATATTTTTGCATAACTTCTTTAGCTCCAATTCGATTATTCACTTTGGTGGTTGATATAAAATTTAAAAAAGATTTCCTTTTCATTTATTTATGTATTAAATATACAACTACAAAAGTCAATTTGTTAGAATAAGATAAGGTTATATAATTAAACTTCAATTCAAAATATTCACAGTGTTCTATGTACATACTCATGTTTGGTTTGCCCTTCTCCATTGTTAGTATAGCAAAGTTTGCCAATTCTTTGGCATCTTCATTGGTTTTCAAAATATTCAAATTCTCTAATGTTAGGGGACTGGTATAGAGAGAATTGCTTCTAACTTGAATTTTCCTAAAATTTAGGCTTATTAGTAACCACTTGTGTCATCACTTTGTTCATCATTTGTCATTTATGAAACCTTGTGTTAGTGTTGTTAATATAATGGTTGGCAATGCAACAAATTAGTGAAGTTTTGCAATAGTAAACATTTTTCATTTAAATAAAATGAGAAAAAAAGAGATGAGAGTTGTGACGTAGTCCTCATTGTTCTTCAATGATATGAAGTTATAAAATGAATTCACTTAGTGTATTTCAATGATCAAAGATATACACTTAGAAAACTTTCTAATTGAATCAGATGACTTCCCTAATGACTGCTAATCTCAAGATAATAAAAATGAATCCAATTGTATTATCTTTAAGTTAGAGTCGTTTTAGAGGATGACCCAATAGTTTTTGACCATTGATCATGAAGTTTCACTGCCTCAAAAATGATTAATAACACAATAGTATATATGAAAGGTCAAAAGGCTCTAGCTTAACACCAATTAAAGGTTTAGCAAGGAATAATTTGGAAGGCCATATACCTACCTTGTTTGATGTATACATCAATGATCAAAGATTTAGTGAGGAAGAAATCTAAAAGGTTAGAGATAGCTTACCTCGATAAACCTCCGACCACCAAAAATACAGAAAGGAAGTCTTTTAAAAAGGCTTTCTTTTGTCTACTTTCTTGCATCTAAAAGGTTAGAGGACTTCAATATATCTTGATAATGAATGCACATCAAGGTGGTTTTCTCAATTTAGAGATGATCACGTTGTTGTACCTCTACAATGTTTAAAGATATACCCAGGAGCCATCTTAGATCAAATGACTTTCTTTTCCATGATACTTTTATTGTCGAAGAATAAAAGTATCATTGTAGTCCTTCAAGTGATCGATCATGATGTATACTTCTATAAACTTCATTGATCATCATCTATGAAGAAAAAAAAGAAAGAAAACATATGAATCTTACACAAGCACTCATTTCTCAATCATTTTCTTGGTAACCAACAAACACATGAGATTTAAACTCTCGAAAGGAGCTTAAATAAAAGAAAAAGTCTAGTGGAAATTAAAGTTAAAAGAATAAAGGATGATTTTGAGTGGTGGCAATGTATAAAGTAATGGATGGAAAATATAAGATCAAGAATTGAGAATGAGTGAGGAATATGAAGAGGCATGCATTTGAAAAGTTTCTCTTTTTTGCATGGAATTCCAAATATTAATAAAATGGGAGTTTTTATTGATTGATTGATTTATTATTATTTTCTTAAGAGAGATGCCCTTTTCTTTTCTTGTTAAAGCTTCTTTGTTAGGTTTTCGTCCCTTTCTTACCTCCCAAAAAAAAAAGAAAAGAAAAGAGAATGGTCAATGCATAGTGGGAAATTCAAACCTTTGACTTCTTGGTCGATGGTACATACTTTATGTCAGTTGAGCTATGTTCATATTATCAAATATATGGTAATAGTATTTATAAGAGCGTAAATATCATGTAAATTAAAATTCAAAAAATAATTACAAATATAAAAAATAGTAGAATGTATATAGGTTCACGGGGTGGGGCGGGCCCGAGGATGGGTTCCCACCCATGCCTCCACCCCCATTTAATTCTCTGTTCCCACAAAAATTTTCATTTAATTTTTTTAGGGTTCTTGCGTGAAATTATTTCTCGTTTATCATTATTATTATTATTTTTTTTAATTTTTATTAAATAAAATATATTTTTTAGAAAATTTCAATTTAAATTGTTAATTCCTAACAAGAATTTCCATCTAAAGAGAAATCTTTTTAACTTCCTTAGAAAAACAAAATAAGATTTCATAAAAGTTTAAATTTATAACTTAGCTAGCGAGAAATTTTTTTCCTCCACTCCCTCTTTTGTTTCCCACCTAAACGAGGATTCTCATCCCGTTAGGGGTGGGTCTCCATGGAGTCCTATCCCCATGAGAAAAATGAACATCTCTAAATGTACATACATTCATCCATAATTACTATGTATCTTAATTGTTACCTAAATCAACAATCAATTATGTAAATTAAAAAAAAAATCAAAATAAGCTTTTAATGAATTTTCTAAACAATAATATATTTACAATACAAATAACTTTTTTTAAAAAAAAACATATTATCCCAAAGTTGTTCCTAGATTTTTACTTCCAATTTTGGATATATGTACTTTCAATTTTCATCACTACTAGGCATTTTATGGACATTTTTATAGCATATTTGTCTTTTTTTTTAATACATAACATAATCGTCTTCAATATCACAAAATTAATCTCCATCATGACTCACAAAATTACCATCTGATACATAATAAAAGGTCAAAATCGATAATTACATCTTGTTGTATGCATCCAACCATCATTTTAGAATAATTGTGCACTCATAATTAGGACCTACATGCCGTGGCATTAAAGTCATCTCTTAAACAAATAAATAAATAAATATGAAATTTTAACTTTATTTCTTATTCTAATGTTGTCATTTTCATAAGTAAAGAAGAAAATATATCAATTATTGTTTTTCCATGACTTCACTTCTTGATGACTCTTCAACTCATTTGTGTTTGTAATTTAGCTCTGCAAGTATGTTTTTCTCCGATATTTCCTATTGTTCTATTTTTACCAAAGTAGAATTTTAAAAAAATTTCATTTCAAATCAAAGTATATTTCATTGAAATAGCCAAACTATATCAATGCAAATTGTCTATACTTTTATCTTGACCCTTCACTCAAATTGTCATATTATAGATTTTTTTCAAAACTAGTAAGACGACGACGTGTCATTAAAATAGGACCTCAAATATTTTATTAACATTATTGATTCCAAAAATAATTTTGAAAAGTTTTGAATTTTATATGGTTGCCTTAAAGACTAAATATATTATTGTTAATTAAAATTGTGCATAACTTAACTACTCACGACATTTGGTGACCTTTTTCAAAGGTGGTGAGTTTGAAATCCAATATTGTGTAAAAAAAAAAAAAAGAACGAAATATATATTCGATTCTTGAAGTATATATAAAATTTTCAATTTATTTCTGATATTTAAAAACTTCAATTTTATCATTGTTGTTTTAAGAATTTTCAATCAAACTCTTACTTGATAATGTCACCATAGTTGAATTACAAGATAGTGACATGATGTTTAAAAATATTATCTTATTATTTCAGCTAGTGTATTTTTATGTTAAATATTCATCTAATGGTTCTATCCAAATTACAAATTCACTCAATTATGTATTTTTTCGGGGCTGTTTTTTTTTTTCAATTAAAAAAAAGATCTCTTAATAAAGTAAAAGATTACATGATACTTCAAATGTCTTATGATTATTCTATTATTTCAGTTTTAATGAAATTCTAAATTAAGTATTTATTTGAAAATTTTTAAAATATTTGAGGCAAAAATAGAACCTAATATATAGGTCAAGGACCAAAAATTAAAAAAAAAAAAAATCCTTGTTCTAAAATACAAATCAAAATAGCTAGTTATAAAGTTATAATTACTAGTGAGCAATAAGCAATTTTGTTAGACGTGGTTATAATTAACAAATGAAAGTAACTTAAAACATAAACCACGGTTCTCCCTTTTCTATATATATATATATATTCAATTTAATGCAATACTTTGAATGGTGGGACATTAAATTGAATATAAAACAAAAAGGGTCAAAATGAAGTATTGCATTAAATAAAAATAAGAAAATGGGGCAAAGCTATATGTCTTGAAGAAAAAGTGGGTAAAAAAACTTGGAAAAGAACCAAAATATAAAAAGATATTGGATAAAGTTGCAACTCATGGAATTGGATGCACGAGCTTTTTGACCTTTTGTATATGCTTTGGCTTTCAAACTTTTTGACATTTTGAAGTTCAAAATTGGCATATTATTCAATCCCAAAGCAACTTTTGTATGATTTGTTTGGATAACGATTTTGTTTTTGGAATTTTAGTTTTAAAAAAATTACATTGGATTACTTGGTATTATATTTTTTAAAATATTTTATAATATATAATTGAATTTTAAAGGGGTAATTATCAAATTTTTGTTGTTGAAACTTGGATCAAGAAAAGTGTAAAATAGGGTATTGAATCCGTTATAATTTGTTTCAGTGGTGCAAGCAGATCATTTCATTATTTTCTAAAATCAATCAAGAGAATTTTGATCATTAATCCAAGCTTAGAATATTTTGGAGGACTCCTCTAACCAAACATACAAATGTCAACAAAGTAGCTTTCCAACCGTCTTATCAAGTTGAGGAAAATGAAATAATCGATGCCAAAATGAATTATTTGAAAAATCAAATGAAATTGCTTAACACCAAACTAACAAAAACTCACCAAAACCAATAGAACAAATCCAAACTAAACTAACGTACAATTTTTACATCTTATAGTTTATAGAATCAAACCGTCCGATACTTTTCCATATCGATCTAAACACCCCTAATTTCATTTTCAAAATACAAGTGGGATAGAAAGATCTAAACCCTCTAGCCAAAATTTTCTATTCAATCCATGACAACACCAAAGCTCTTGGTGTATTTCTTTGAATTATACAGTCAAGAGAGAAGACCCAATTTATTTTGCAGTCTTGTTGTCCTATCGATCCATTTGGGCAAATTTTTCTTTGCATATGTAACCAATTGTTTGGAGTTTTGAATATTCAACAAAGTTGACCAACAAAAAATTCCAAAGGACAATCCGTACAAAGACATAAAGATTTAATTTTCCCATCATCCAAACAGAGCAAAGATCCAATGGAAAAAAGTTATATATATATATATATATATATATATATATATATATATATCTTTAAAAAGTGTAAAATAATAATAATAATAATAAAAAGAAATAGAAGTTTTATGAAGCTTAAAAGCCGGCCTGATTTCTTCCACACATTACAAGTCTTTGGTTGTTTAAGTTGAGATTGCCAAAAAAACAAAAAATTCTTCCCTTTGACCAGGAGTAACTTTAGGACTTAGGCAGGCCAAATGTGATAATGTAATTATAGAGAAAGAATAATAATAATAATAATAATAATAATAATTTTCCTCTCTTTCTAGATTAGTTTCTACAATTTTTTCTATCGGAATGGAGCCCACGAGGACTTGCTTCGATGAGGGCAGTTCGATTATCAAGGTAGTTTGAAACGCCTTTTAATTTTTTTTTTAATGATCAGAAAATTTATTTTCCAAGTACTTTGAAAAGAAAACTAATTAAATGCTTATTTAAAAACAACTTTAAAGGTTTTTTTTTTTTATTTTGTTTTTAAAAAATTTTAAACTATTTTTTATCATTGAAAAGTTTAGAAGGTGCTTTTAAAAACTATCTTTCGTGAGCATATAAATATCTTCTTAATTAGAAATGAGGATTTTTGTTTCTTCCATAACCCTGTCTCCATCTGTCTCTTTGAATTTTGGAATTACATTATGTATATATTTATTAGCCTTTTCATTAGTACATTGGTTTAAAAAATTATTAAATTTTTTTATGAAATGAATTATTAAAATAATAAATATATTTTTTTATATATAATTTAAGTTGCTTTAAATTTTAAATTTTAAATATATTTTATTATAAAATAATCAAAAAGAAAAAGTGGAGTGGATAATTTTTGTAATTTAGTCACTAATCTCTCTTTCACATTTTTGCTTACTAAGCTCCACATATATATTTGTATTTTAAAAAAGTCCACATATACAGTTCCTCTAACTAACCTTTCCCTACATGTACTTTCTCGTACTTTTTTCATTTTATTGTAACTTGAAAGTTTGGTTGTTTTCATTTCAATAATTTTTAAAAATTTTGAAATATTTATCAAGTAAATAATTAAAAAAAATAAACGTTTCAAATTAGATCAAAAGTACTCTCTCTAGATACAAAACTCAATAACAAAATAATTTACTAGCAAACACTTTCTATTAAAATACTTATAACAAAAGTCTGTACTTCTGATCAAAATGTTTCTAAAAAAAAAAATTTCCAAATATGCTCAAAGAAAGAACAGACGTTTTTGACTCTTTTATCCATCATTTTCACATAAAAAAAAAAAAAAAACACAAACTAGTATTTATTAAGTCCATAAAGATACCAAGTTTCTAAAGTAGTTTTTTATTTATGCACTTTTTAGAAGTTTAGAACCCCTTTTTTTAAATGGTATAAAAAAAATACGCTGAAAAATGAATATTGACAAATTAAGTTGGTTTTTAAATTTGAGTGTAAATTTTGTACACAACTTACCTACCTCTTTTTATTCTCTTTTATCCATACCTAACCCCTTTTGTCTTCACACAATTTTTTTTTTTTTTTTTAAACCTTTGTTGAAATTGTAATGTGTTTTTTTTCTTTTTCTTTTTTAATGTCTTCATTTAATATTAAAAGAAGTAATTTTTGTGTCGCTTTTTGAGATCTCAACATTTTCCTAATTGTCGTTAAACATCCTTGTTGGGTTTTTTTAGACTTTTCATGGGAATATGCTGACCAATCCCACATGGAAACTTTAAACTCAAATATATCTATATAATTTAAGGCCCTCGTTGGATTGGCGGTGAAAAAAAGTGTTTTTCAAAAATGTATTTTCTTTTAAATATTTTTTTATAAAAATCATTTAAAATATGTTTGGTTACGTTTTCTTAAAAGTGTTTTTATACACAAGTTTGTTTGGTTTGCTCTACACTCAAAATGTTTATACTAATGTCAAATTACTATAAAGGATGATTATTAAACATTATGAACTAATAAGTTTAGATTTGCATTTAAAACACTCATATGTATGACCAGCTAACTACTGTCGGCCACCACTGGAAGATGTCTCTGGGGGTCATCGAAGTTGTCACTGGAGGTGGTCATCAGCAGTGGTCGAGTCGCCGGTGTGATCATCGGAGTTGTCACTGGAGTTGTTGTTGGAGTGGTCGTGCAGTGTTGGTCATCGGAGGGTCGCTGAAGTGGTCAACAAAGTTGTCACTAGCAGTAGTTGCGCGACAATGGGCAGTAGTGAAGTGGGGTAATGTGAGGGTGTTTTGGTCATTTTGGTCATTTTTATATATCATGAAAGTTTAGTAGGGATTACAAGTTAAACACGTCAACTATTTTTTCTAAAATTTGGTTTCAAGTGTTTCTCTCAAAATGAATTATTTCTCTAACTCTTTTTTGAAAAAGTTATTTTGAATGGTTGTCAAACACTACAAATTTTACAAAAATGACTTTTTCAAAATTAAACACTTGAAAAGTTAAACCAAACGCACCTTAAATTGTGATAGGGTATGGATTTTTTTTTGGTTTTAATTTTGGTTTTTGTTTTGGAAGATGTCGTTTTAGTCCAAAGGGAAAGTTTCGTTTGATAAGGCTTTTGGTTGTGAGTTTATGTGTTTTGAAAATTAAGCCTGTGAAACTACTTGAACTAGTATTTTCTTTGTTTAGTCTAACAGTTTTTTTTTTAAAAATTTAAATTTTATTTAACATTTAAAAAAAAGAGTTTTTGAAAACTACTTTATTTTTATAGTTTTGGTCTTGTTTTTTTTTTTTTTTTTTTCTTTTTCAAGATATTACTTAAAATTTGTAATCCACTTTTGGTGAGGTCTTTTTTTATAAAGATTTTGATTTTGGATTTATGAGATTTGAAACTTAAGCGTGGGAAAACTACTTGCATTAGTATTTTCTTTGTTTCGTTAATTGTTTGTTGAAATTTAATTTTTTGTTGACGTTATTTTGAAAACTATTCTTTTACAGCTTTGGTTTTGGTTTCAAATACTGCTTAAATATTGTAATGATCTTTTAGAGACGTTTTTAAAATCTTCGTCATGGTGTAGTCTCTTTTGATAAGGATTTTGATTTTGGATTACCCGTTTTGAAACTTAAGCTTCTGAAAATTATTTGTGCTAGTATTTTCTTTCCTTAGTTAACCATTATTTTTTAAATTTTAAATCTTAATCCGCATTAAAAAAAAAGGTGTTTTAAAAAACTATTTTATTTTAATAGTTTTTCTTTTTAGAGATACTATGTTATTAATTGTAATAAACCTTTGGAGATATTTGAAAATCTTAATCAAATGATGAGGTCTTGTTTGATGAAAATTTTTATTTTTTTAGAGTCTATTTGGTAAGCAATTTAGATTCTGTTTTATATTTTCAGATTCATTGAGTTTAGTGAGTATGTTTTGGCACATGTGTTTTTGAAAACTGTTTCATATGTGTTTTGAAAACTGTTTGGGTTAGTATTTTTTTTTGTTTTTTTTTGGAAAAGTAGAATTTTCTTCTTTTAGTTAACCATTTTTGGAAATTTAAATCTTAGATATAAAAAGAAAGGCTTATTTATTTATTTAACGGTTGTGGTTGTGGTTTTTTGTTTATGAGAATATTGCGTAGATATTGTCGTATTAGACTTTTGGAAATTTTTTTAAAATCTTAGTCAAATGGTGAGATCTGAATGGTAAGGATTTTGATTTTGATTTTACGACAGGAAAAGAAAAGAATAAAAAATTTTGGTTTTCTGTATTTTGAAAATTAAGTATGTGAAAACTATTTGTGTTTGTATTTTCTTAGTTTGTATTTTCTTTTTAAAAAAGATTTTTTTATATAAAAAAAAAAGTTAAAATTTTAGTTGACTTAAAAAATGTTTTTGAAAATTAGTTTTTTTTTTTAATTTTTTTTTACAGTTTTGGTTTTGATTTTTTTTTTTTTTGAAAATATTGCTTAAAAATTGCAATAAACTTCTGAAAACGTTTTTGAAATTTTAGTCAAACGGTGAGGTATGGTTTGATAAGAATTTTGAATTAATTTTGAGTTTCTATATTTTGAAAATTAAGCTTCTGATCATTATTTTCACTCGTATTTTCTTTTAGTTTTTTTTTTCTTAGAGTACTTTTGAAATTGAAATCTTAGTTTTGAAATCTACTTTATTTTTACGATTTTTTTTAATACAATAAATGTGAGGTGTGAGAATTTGAACCATGCTAATTATTGTTGAGCATAGCTCACTTTGACTTTATTTTTACAAATTTGGTTTTAATTTTTTGTTTTTGAAAGAACTACTTAAAACTTGTAATTAGCTTTTGAAAAAATTTTAAAATCCTAAACAGATGGTGAGGTTTGATCTAATAAGGATTTTGGTTTTTGGTTTTTGTGCGTTTTGAAAATCAAGCTTGTGAAAACTATTTGTAATTTTTTTTGTTTATTTTTTTCAAGTACTTTTGAAATTGAAATCTTAAAAAAGGTTTTTGAAAACTTAGTCAATCTTGAAACATTTTTTTTTTTTAGCTTTTAGCTAGATTAGAAAGCAAAGAAAATTATATTAGTACGAGTGGTTTAAAAAATGTTCATAATGATTAAAAATCATGATACCAAAAACAAAAATATTATCGTCAACCTGATTCAATTGGTTAAGGAATTGTACCCTCGACCTCAAGGTTAGAGGTTAGAATCTCCTCCTCCATATATTGTTGAACTTAAAAAAAACATGGGAAAAATACACTTTTGGTCCATGAGGCTTGGGTTTGGTAACATTTAGGTCCCTGAGTTTTCAAATTTGACATTTTAGCCTCATTTCAATTTGATAGCATTTTGGTTCCTGCCGTCAGTTTTTTACTAATCATACCATTTGATTTTATTAAAAAAAAAATATATATATTTTTATTTTTTAAAATAAAAAATATTGTTATTTTTTTTCTTTTTCTCTCACTTCTTTCTCCCTCCTTCTCCCATCCATGGTTGCCACCGCCCATCACCGGCGTTGTCACCGCTGTTGCTTAATTTTTGCTATATCGCAAGTGAACGAGTCAAGTTTTAATATAGTGAAATAGTGTTCAAGTATCGTCCTCAAGATTGGTTTTCTAATTCACTAAGTATTATGAATATTAACACCCAATTTTATTTAGAGAATAGAATTGAATGATGGTTGCAAGATTTAAATAAAACAATTCTAATAAAAATTGAAACAATAAGAGGAGAGAATATCCTAGGATATTGATTTCACCTATTAGACTAAAATAATTAAATTACTTAAACATCGATCCAAGCTTGATTAAACAAATATTTCATAAGTCTAGAAGTCTTTTATCATGAATGACTCACTCGAAGACAAGCAATTCTTATGCAATAAGGTAAAACCTACATATCTAATGATTTTTAATGTTATGCATAACATTAAGTTCCTTCTTCGAAATAAGCCCTAATCATTATCAAATTAGAACTACTTTTAGTCATGCAATTAGGATCTAATCTAAATTACATTTCTCAAGCGTGAATTTAGACCAACATAACATTTAATCCATGATCAAAAGATTAAAATCATTAAGAATATAAAGCATGAATGAAATTAAAGACAATCAATCATGAAATTTAAATAATTAAAACATAAGGTCTAATGGTTACATCAATCCCTAGAATAAGAAAAGAGTTTAGCCACTCATGTTCACTTTCACAAAATCTAAACTCTTCAACAACATCAAATTACTAAATAAAAGGAAACAAAAAAACTATGCCGGTGTTTCGATTTTCCGTCTCTGTATGATATGCACAACTTCGCCTTGAATATTTTTCTCAAGTCTCTTCTCACTATTGTATATAGAAATTTAGAGTTATGCTGTCCAAAGTTGAATGCCTAGAAATGAAGAGAATGTAGGTATTTATAATGGGTTAATCCATATCCTAATCTAATTAGGAATTCATTATTTAATTAAATTAGGAATCCAAAATCTAATCAAATTAGGAATTCAAAATCTAATAAAATTAGGAATCCATAATTTAATCAAATTAGGAATACAAAATCTAATTAAATGAGGAATATTTTTCTTCTCTAAAAATTGTCTCCAAAATTGGTTGTTTAATTTATTGCCCAATTAGCTAATTTTTCACCATATTTCTACTAAAATATTCGTTTTGTCCCAAATGTTCAATTTCTACAAAATAAACAATTATGAATGTGAAAAATATATTTAAGCCTCAAAACTAGCATACAATAAGGCCTAAAAATAGCATATATTGTGTGCTATCAAATGCCACCTCCTTCGCCAAAGAGAGCATAGCTCAACTGGCATATTGAATGTGTTAACGACCATGAGATCTGTGGTTTGAATCCCCCTAACCCCTATTGTACTAAAAAAAAAAAAAAAATGCCACCTCCTTCTTTCTTCTCCTTTCTTCTTCTTCTTCTTTCTTCTTCATCTTCTTCCTTCCCCCGTTTAACTTGTCGCCAGTGAGCTCTAGATTTGGCGCCACGCTCACTGGCAACAAGCTCTCGACAGTGAATGTTGAGCTTTCAAATCTTGTTGTCGGGTCTTTAGGTCTCGAGCATTTTCTGAAACATGTTATCAGCAAGGGAAAAAAGCCCAGAGTTACAAAGACGAATCGCAAGAATCGAATAAGAATGCAAGTTTTGTAGAGTATCATTTTCGAACTTGACCAATAGAAGAAACTTTGAAGCCACATGGGGTCGCTGATTTCGTTCTTTAGTAAAATAGAGTGGACGATTTCTGGGATTAGCTTCTTCAAATTGTTCTGATTGTCCAAGACGACCTGCCAATCATTAAGCTTCAAAATCGTGGAGATTTTACGAACAATGTTGTCGTTATGATCGGATAGGTTTGTGGTAGAGAAGAACATAAATTGGGTACAAACATTATTTGCGAATTAGGAAATTTTGGTATTTTGGAAAAGGAAAACTACAGAGATTTCTTCGAGGGTGCGAAGTCACAACCATTTGCTGGATCAAGCAGATAGCATTAGCCATTTTCTTGGTTTCTATGAAGCTAAGCTTGTTAAATCAAATTGGTGCTAGATCTGGAGCTCACCGTGATAGGCGAAGGATGGGCAGTGGCGGCCATGGATAGAGGAGGGAGAAAGTAGAGAGAGAAAAAAATTAAAAATGTTTTTTTTTAATTAAAAAAATAAAAACTATTTTTTTTTAATAAAAAAACAAATGGCACGTCAACTTTTCGTTGGTAATTAACAAAAAAATGGTGGCATGGATCAAAATGCTACCAAATTGAAACTTCAAGGGCTAAAATGTCTAGTTTAAAAACTCAATGACCTAAATCCCACCTAACTCAAACCTTAGGGACCAAAAATGTATTTTTTTTTTTAAATGATCAAATAACAACAGTTTTCAAACTTATTTCTTTTCCTCTGCAAGGACTAGGAGATTGGATCTAACCATAAGAAAAATGTTTGGAGGATAAATAACTTATTGGTCGTCGATCCACTCAATCACTATGAACATCCTCAATTAGTGGAATGAGATAACTATTTTGTTTTTAGTTTTCTATCTTTAAAAAATTAAGCTTCGAAAAGGTACACTTATTCTCATGTAGAAATGTCCATGGGGTGGGGCGGGGCCGGGGAATGGATTCCCCGTCCCCGTCCTGGCCCCCCATTTCATTCTCCGTCCCCGCGAAATTTCCCGTTTAATTTTGCGGGGATCGGGGCGGGGATTCCCTGCGGGAAATTTTTCCCGTTCTTTTTTTTTTTCTTTTTTTTAAAAAAATTTATTCTCAACCATAATAAACATTATTTTTAAATGAATAATTTTCAATATAATTCTATTTAAAGTAAATGTTATAAAATTTCCTAATAAAAACAATAATATACCATAAGTAAAAATACTATAATGTCGAAACAACTTAATTTCTAAAAATTCAAATTTCAATATTACAACATAGACTTTAATTTTTTTTTTTTTAATAACAAAATAGTCTTAAACTAATTCCTACTATAGTTTTTTTTTTAAAAAAAATTCTATTTATAGGTAATACATATATATATATATATATATATATTATTAATCGGGGCGGGGAATATATTCTTCGTCCCCGTCCCCGTTTAGCCAACGGGGAAAAAAACCTCCCCGCTCCCTCCCCCATTCTCCGTGTAATCGGGGATTATCCGCCCAGTTCGGGGCAGGTCCCCGTGGGGCCCTGGCCCCGCGGGTTAAATGGACATCCCTATTCTCATGTTTCTTTATCTAGTTTTTTTACATTTTATGAACACTTTTGAAATTGTACCTCGTATTTGAAAAAAAATGTTTTTTCTTTCGTAATGTAGGCTAAAAACATGTTGGTTAAATTACAATCTTAGTCTATGAACTTTCATGATTGTGTTTAATAATTTTTTAAATTTTCAAAAATCTCTTAGCTCACTCACTTTGGTATGTGCTTGCCACTCCTCGGCTTCTTTATTCAAATATCCTATAAAAGAGTGGAGACTTCAAAGCTTTTTATTTAGGGGTCACAGGTTCATTCACTTTCGACAATAAATGGTAGATATATACAAGAGACTCAAAATCTCGTGCTAATATACTTTCAAATGTCTAAATTTAGTTTTTATACTTTCAATAAAGCTTAAAATTGGTCCTCACTGTTAGTTTGAAATTAATTTTTATCGAAATTGATTAAATAATAATAATAATAATTTTTATGCAAGAAAAGACACAATGTGAACATACTTTCAAAATTTATAGAAGAAAGACTAATAGAGACTACTATTATTATTATTTTATAAAAAAATGTAACAATAAACTAATAGTATGGACCAATTTTAAACTTTATTAAAAGTATACAGAGACTAAATTTGAACATTCAATACTACATGGACTAAAATAGAACAAAATCCAAAGTACATGGATCAAAATAATATGTTAACCTAAACACTTTGAAAGTTTAGAGTCCTATTATTAGATGTGATCCTAAAATTTCATGGACCGGTAATTTAACCAAACATGTTTTTAAAAATCATAATTTCAAAAGATATTATCAGATGGCTCTCTGGCTCTAAAGCCTCAGGTTCCCTTTTTTTTTTTCTTTTTTTTTTTAAATTTTAAATTTCTGTTTTTTCTTATAATAATATGAAAGAACTACAAACCCAAAATGCCAAATTTCCAATGCAATTAAGAAAGAACCAAAAAATTAGAAGAGATTTTATTTTCTCTCTCTATTAATATCTTGGTTTTAGATTTTCAAAACAATCTAGAAGAGTAACTGAGTTAGTATAAATTTTAAATTTTAACCATAAATTTTAATTTTTATCAAATGTCATATGTCAATACCAAAACCTTGGAATTGATATTTAAATATTAAAAAAAAATGGAATTGAGGAATTTCTATGAAAAGTTATGAAACCTACTGCCACTTCTATTGTTATTGTGTTTTTCCTTTTACACAAAAATGATCAAAATGGATCATATATGACTTATCAAAAAATTTTAAGAGTAGTGCTTTTCATGCACTTTGGTAAGAAAAATACTAATTAAAGTCAGGTTTGGTAATGAATTTAGTTTTACTTTTTCAATTTTGAAAATTAAACTCAGTAAAGCAAAGAAGAAAAGAAGACAATTGTTGTCCTCCTAGTATGTTGTAATTCAAAAAGATTTATAAAATACTTAGGATTTTGTTGTTTTTCTCTAGTTTGCCTCTAAGAATTTTAGGATTGAAAGATCATGTATATAAAAAGTTAGTATGTAAAATTGTATTTTCTTCCTAAAAAAAATTATCGCTTCATTTTTTCTATTGAAAGAAAAACTTTTCAACTAGCTCGAAAAGCCACAACTAGTCGAAAAGGGCCTCTCGAACTATTTATTCGAGATTCTAGCTCCTTTCATGGCAAAAACAACCATACAACTCATTTTTCTCTCTAACGAAACAAATAAGATTAATTATGTAAAAAAAACCATCCTTAAAAATAACAATAACAATAATAAGAAAAAAGCCCATCCTCTCAAGCATGGAATTAAAGCACACTTTTGTCTTAAAAAGATTAATAAATAAAGGAAAAAAAAACACACTTGATAGAAAATTGTCCCAATTAATTAGCCTTTACAAGACACGACTTTAATCTTTGCTATCGCATTTACCAACATTACATAATGGAATTTTACAATAATAGCAACTTCCATAATTATAACTAAGAATCTTCTTGATTTGTATATAAATCCCTACATATCTTTTCAAAAGAAAAAAAAAATCCCCACATATTTGAGTGAGATTTTCAAACTAACTAATTTAACATTGATTTAGATATATTTCTATTTTTGCCAATGAATTTTTACAATTGTTTCATTTTGATTCATAAACTTTCAATCACTTTATTTTAGCCCTTAAACTTTGTATACAATACTATTTTAGTCATATATGTGTTAATCTTTTATAAATTATTAGACATAAACGTAGCATGCAAACATATTTTGTTTATTTATTTAATTAATACATGTTTATAATAGATAAGTATTTGAAAGGAAACCGCATGTAGTAAATTAGTTCTTGGGTTTAAAAAAGCACTTGGATTTTCGTTAAATTACATGACAAAATTAATGAAAATGACAAAAATAGATTTCTTTTTTATATAAAGTTCATAAATTAAAACGTAAGAATTTAGAAGTCAAAGCACAACATTCAAAATTTTTAAGAACCAAAACTTAGCTAGTATGAAAAACTTTGCCAACTTGAGCATATATTTCAATGGATTAAAGCACTATTACTGTGATCAAAAAACAAATATTCAAATCTCCACCTCCACATATTATTTTACTAAAAGAAATATAAAAAAATTTAGAGACCTAATAAGTTTAAATAACAACGTACTACAATTTTATTAATGTTTGTCTATGATATCATTTAATTAAAAAAAACAAATAAAGAAGAAAAAGGAAAACTCCATTGAATCATATAAAATTACTCCATGCTAATATCATGGAGAATCAAAGTAAATCAGGCCTAAAGTGGCATTCCTTTGAATGTCACACTCAAATTAAAGGAAATAATTAGAAGGTACATTGAAAATCTTGCTCTATTGGTACAATAAATATTGCCAAACAAAGAGCAACAAAATTTAATTATATTTATCATATACACACATAATTTATAGAGAGAGAGAGAGAGAGAGAGATAATTGACTGCAAAAAGGTGCAGCAGAGAATATGCTTCACTGTCAAATTAATAAATTTGGAAACCTTATTATAGGAAAAGTAAATCTTTTCTTCAAAAAAAAAACTTTTTGAAAAAAAAAAAAGAAGCCTCAATTAGGCAATTAAAAATTTAAAATGCGACTAGAAAAATTAAAAAAGAAAAAGAAACTGAAATTAGTAATTTAATCAAAAGGACTATATAATATATGTATATATAAATAAATATAGGGACATTAATTGTATATGCATATGTTTTGGCTTAGAATGTGGGAGGTGACTTTTGATTTTTGCTAATTCCCATAGGGCTATTGATTGGTGAACTCATTTCTATTTATTATTTTGTTGGGGGCTAGTTTTGAAATTGTCTTAAACAATATATATATATATATATATTTTGTTGTTTAAAATAAATATATGTTCAGATAATCGTCTTTTCAATGTTTTTTTTCCCCTCATGAACCATCCATTTTTATAAAACAATTTGAGATTTTTTTTAAGCTGGAAAAACAAATTGAGTTATTCTTTCATTTAAAATTATGAATTTGTATATTTCAACGTTTTTATTGGATCACAATTCTGTAAAAATAAAAATAAAAAAAAAGTCTTTAAAAATAAAGTATGACAACATGTTTCCAAACAAGGCATTTTTCGATAAAGTTTTTTTTACAGAACATTTTTCAATAAAGTTAATGCATAATTATAAAATTTTTATTAAAGTAGTGGAAAGTTTTTTTTTTTTTTCCTCTAAAAAGTATAACGAATATGGAGTATGACAATTTGAATCTCCGACCTTAAGAGAACAAGTACATGCCAGTTACCGCTGAGTTTTTTTTTTGAGCTTAATTACTATTGAGTTAGTTCATTTTGACAGTGGAAACATATTTGATTTATAAATTTCCTTGGCATGCTACTTCAACACTTCATTTATGGTACTAGTAGAAGAGAGTTTTTTTTTTTTTTTTTTTTTTTTAAATTTAAATCTTTGACTTCTTGAACAATAATATATGTCTAAATCAATTAAGATATGTTTAGGTTGATTTGAAAGAAGAGAGTTAGAGACTAAATAAAAGTATAATATAAAGTTTAAAGATATTTAATTTTTTAAAACTAAGTCTAAAAATAGAAAATAGTCAAATTTAAGGACAAATTTTATAATTTAGCAAAGAAAATTGAAACTTTTTTTTTTTTTTTTGAAACACTTTTTCCTCTTACCCTTCATTCTTATATATATGCTTGACTCTCGTGTATGTCTCTCTATATATATTTGGGTTTTGAAATAGAAAGATAATGGAAAATGAAAATAGAGGTGGAATTACACTCTTCAACAAATTATCATAAAATGGAAGGGAAAAAAAGTGAAGGAAAGAAGAGTACAAATTGATAATTTGATTATTGGCTTTGAATGTCAAAAAAGAAAAAAGAGTACTATATTTATTTATTTATTTATTTTTACAGAAGTCCTATATTTAATTGTTACGTGCAAGTTTTTCCAAAAAATTTAAATTGGTAGTTAGATTTTATTTCTAATGTTCTTGTTTCTATGCCTTTTTTTGTCCCGTATAGTATTTCTAGTTTTTAAAAAGTATATGCGTTTGTTAATTGTTTTCTATTTCTAGCTTATCTTTGGTACAAAACTTTCAAAAATTGTATAAAAATAGAACAAAGGTATTATCTTATCATTTTTATTTATAAAATACATAATGAATATTTAAAAATCAAACATTACATTATAATGTTGAATATATTTCTTTAAATTTTTATTTTAAAAAAAATTGGGTTTCTTAATTTAAATATTTGAGAAAATTAGAAACTCTTACCAAATACATCTCCTTTTCTTTTTTCAATAAAAAAAGGCACAGTTAACCAAAAATATTTTTTAATTCTTTATAACAAATTGTTTCTTTTCTTCCTTTTTTTGTCCCTCTCTCTCTTAAAAAGACAAGTGAACACAGAAAAAAAAAATGAAAACATATATATTTTTTTACGAAAATATGAAACGTTACAAGCAAGCTTAACTAAAGAGATCCTAAATTTTATTTCGCCAACATAAGACCGATTCTTTTTTGAATCATTTGAAAGGGAAAAAAATAATAAGAATAAACCATCTTTTCAATACTGTCATAACTTACATAATTAAAAAAATTTAAAAAAAAAAATTATAAGATAGGAATAAAAGTACATGTACAACCCATCCCATATGGCCATATGAACGCAATCGATTAACTTAACAAAAAATAAAAAATAGATGTCAAAAAAAATAAAAAATAAGTTTCAAAAGTCTAAATTAAAAAATTAAAAAAATTAATGAAGGTCCTCATTTTCCCATAAGCCGTAAAGAGTTGACCAGCTTTTAAAGGAATCCAACGGTCAAGTTGGATTTACCCTTTTTTTCTCCATCTCTTTAATTTCAAAGGCTTCGATTTTTTTTAGCCTCCATTAATATTCCCAATAGTGCTCTCCCTCTCTTATTTTCCTTTATTTTCTTTTCTTTTCCCATTAAACAAACAATATTTAGCAACAATATTTAAAAAAAAAAAAAAAAATCAACCCCATTTGTTTTTAGGGACATCACAAGTGAGAAGACTTTGTGTGCTATTATTGGGGGTTCCCACAATCCACTTCATAACTTTCAAAAAAAAAAAAAAAAAAAAGAAAAATCAAAAAGTCAAATCCTCTATTATTTTTTATTTTTGTTGTTAAATTAACATTTATGTTGTATTATTACTTAATTTTAATTTTTTTTTGTTCTCTCTCTTGAAACAACATTTTTTTAACCTCAAATTATTTGATCCTCAACGTGCTATAATCTTGTTTATAGAGATCATTTTTTAAAATCTTAGATTCCATTAATTGCTCAATTATCTATAGTCACATAATTTATTCTTTTTCTTATTTCTATATCATCTGTACCTTATCCATCAAAACGTTATTCCGCCCGTTTCTTCATGTTATAACTAGATTTTTTTAAGGGTTTATGTTATACCTAGTCGAATGGCCAATACTGTCTCCCCTCTTCGATAGTTCTCTACTATTTAAATAACTTAAGTAATAAAACCCAAATATTCTCCACTCTAAGTAGGGGCCAAGCAAAAAGAGTTTCTAAAGAGGGGCAAAATTTTATATTTTAACATTTTGTTCATTAAAAAATTTGTGGGAATAAATTAGATTAATTTTTTTTTAATCTATTTGGGACAACTGTCTGTCTTTTCCTTCTTAGTTTCGCCCCTAACTTTAATATTATTTTTTATTAAAAGATAGGCATCCCATATCACAATTCACTTTTTTTCCCTTTTCATTAAATAAGATTCTTCTAAACAAGAGTTAAAATCTGAATGAATCTTCACAAATATATAAATACCCATTTCTTGCCAACCAGATTAAGATTTTGTTGTTTGATGGTTTATATCCAATTGAAATTTACAACTACATTTTGTAATAACCTATGTTGTTCCATAAAGACAAAGGTACAATAATTTTGTTGTTACATATAGAAAGAGAGAGAGAGGGTTAATAAGATTTGTCTTGCTTATGGGAAAAAGGGTACAAAACCAAAAATGCAAATGGCATGGGTTATATCAATCATAAAAAAAAAAGAAAAAAAAAGTTATACAGATCATTCATTGGTTATAACATAGTGATCATTGGTTATATCACAATAATGATTTCAAATAAAATACAATAGAAACAAAAAGAAAATTAAAATACAAATTTAAAATGAAACCCACCACTTGATGTCCACCACGTGGATGGTTGGATCCCACCATGTTTAAGTGAAAGATTAAATCCAACGGCCACCAAAAAAAAAAAAAACACCTCTCAACCCTCCTCACCATCTTTATCACCAGTCTTTAGGAAAAAAAACTATTCAACGTCACCGCCATGATATGACGGCCCCTAACACCATTTGATGTAGATTCAAAACATGTCTAAACCTTTTATTAACTGTTCGATATAAGGTTTGAAATTTGCCTAACCTCTATTAATTATTTGAGGCAAGTTCAATATACAATTTTTAAAGTCTCTCTCTACCATAAATTCAACGCTGCAAAAATCTGCATACTCCTAATAACCATTGGATACAGATTAGAAGTTTTTTAACAATTTCTCTCTCTTACATGTGACGGTGTAGAACTATCAGTCACATTGTGGCGGTGGCAGCCTCCTCAAATAACTTCTCTTCGATCACACCATCTAATGGTACAAAATTGTCCGTTCGGGTTTTTTAGCTGAATAGTAAACTTAGATAGAGAAAGAGAAGAATATGAAGAGAGAGAAAGAAGAGGGTGGACCCACTTGGACTGCGTGGTAGTCACAATAGAAGGGGGGGAGCTTAGAGTTATATAAAAAGCCGAGTGCATTCCGACGCCAATTCCTCACCCCTCAAAGCCTCTTCAGTTTTCTAACATCCCTCTGTTTTTTTTTTCTCTCTTCCCAAACACAGATTTTCCCGAGAATTTTATTAATTTTCTCAGGAAAACGCTGAGAAAATTCCACCTCTAATTAACCCCATCAATGGTTCTTCTCTAAAACTCCAAACCCCTAAAAAAAAAACCCCTTTTTTCCTCTGTTTTCTCTTGCCTTTGAAGAACAACAAGGCGATTCAAGATGGGAAACGACACCGCTTTAACTCTCGAGGAGATCAAGAACGAGACTGTTGATCTGGTATTCCCCTCCCCCCCTCTAATTTTCTCGGGAAAATTTTCAAAATTTCCCGTCCCCCAAACCCCCCCCTGATTTTCAATTTTCCCTATTTTTCAATACCCTTTTTTGAGTATTATATATCTGTTGATTCTGCTGATCTAAATCATAGATTTAATTACCCATTTCCCATCATTAAAATCTCACCGATCTAGAACCAAAAAAAAAAAAACAGACACAGAAACAGAGACCGAAAGATTTTGTTGTGCTTGTTCATATCACAGATAGAGACTTTTTTTTGGAATTCGATTTGGTTTTTTCGTAAAAAGGGATCAACTTTACTTTCTTCTACTTCTACTTTATTTTCCCTTTTACTTTCCCACCTTTTCTCGCCAACCAAACAGATCTTTTTCTTTTCTTTTATTTTCTTTTCATGGTTGGCTCTTTTAGTGGATCTGAGCATGTGCAGTACAGAGAAGCGATTAGGGGCTGTTTTTTTTTTTTTTTTTTTTTTTTTTTTAAATTTTTATGGCTGTTTTTTTATATTATTATTTTTTTAATGTTTTTGTAATTGTTTGGATATAAAAAATAGTGAATAAGATAAAAAAAAAATGGGAATTTTTGGTACTTCTCCGTGGTACTTTTGACTTTTCGCCTTAAAAAAAAAAGGTTCCGTTTTTTTATTTCTTTTTTTTTAATTCTTTTCTGAAAAAAAAAAGGGCTTTTCACGTTTCAACGGCTCTGACCCCACCTGACACTTAACCGACCCACCTTGGATTCAACAATCGTTTTGGATTTTATTTTCTATATTCCCGTTTTGCCCATCGCCTGTGCCGATATTTACGCCCTCCGCCACGGCCGGCGCTGTGGTCCCCGGCGCGTGCGCTTGCACGTGGGCTGTTTTTTGTTAAATTTATTTCTTTTATTTTTGGTGGCGGGGCCCACTTTCGAAATTTATAGTCAACGGGCCTGTGATTGGGGCTTTGACATCATCATCCCCGAGGGTTGAATTTCCGTTAGGCAAATTTAATTATCTTGTCTGGTTTCCGAGTCTCACTCGCTAACTCGGCGGTGACTCTTTACTTAATTTTTTTTTCCTTTTTGCATACTTTCAAAATATCTATTTTTTGTTTAATATTTTAAAAGGTGATTTTTTCTTTATTTCTTTTTATTTTTGTTTAGAATTTTAATGGTCACTTTTTAGAAGTATAGCGATTGGATTAGATCCGTGAGAAATTGGAATAGAATTTATGCTTAAATTTTAAGTCAAAGATGATTTATTTTTGGTTTTTGTATTTTTATTTTCAATGATTTTTTTTTTATTAGTTTTGTAATTTCTTTGGTAGGTAGGTGGGATGTATGTGAATCTTTTCTTGGTTTTTAGTTCCATTTTTTGGTAAAGGGAAAATCTTGGAATCTCATTAAAGGGAGAAGTAAATGATCTTTTTGGTTATCATGTTTGACTTGAACTCTTTCCAAAGGGTTTTTTTTTGGTCATTAATGGTGGTTTAAAATTCATTAGTGTTTCACTCGCTAAAGCATATATTTAGGTCTAAATTCTTAGAACCAGAACTTTGTTTGAATAAAAAAAACTTGATTAGATAATAATGTCTAATTCAAAGTTGTGATCTTTTTATTGGATGAAAATGACAGCTTCACTTCACATGCCTTGGTTTATAAAAAAAAAAAAGACTTCAAGAAAAGAAAAAAACTAATTAATAAATAAGCATTTCATAGTTTGACATTTAGTTTAATATTTTGTCAATATTTTTTCTAATGGAAACATTAATTAACCTCTCAAATTCATGAGGAACTTCCTTTTACAGCTTAATAAGCATATCTCTGCTACAATTTTGACTGATTACAGGAGAAAATCCCCATTGAAGAAGTGTTTGAGCAGCTGAAATGTACAAGAGAAGGTTTAACTTCTCAAGAAGGGGAGAACCGTCTTCAAATCTTTGGCCCCAACAAGCTAGAAGAGAAAAAGGTTGGTTCTTTATTCATCAAAAACAATGAAACTTTGTCTTTTTTTTCTTTTTCTTTTCCTTTTTTTTTTTTTTTTTTTTTTTTTCATTTTTCTATTGTAAAAAGTTTCTGATATGTATTTGTAATGATATGAACAGGAAAGCAAGATTCTGAAGTTTCTTGGTTTTATGTGGAATCCCCTTTCATGGGTTATGGAAGCTGCAGCCATCATGGCCATTGCATTGGCGAACGGCGGCGGTAGGGGCCCGGATTGGCAGGACTTCGTCGGTATCGTCTGTTTGTTGGTTATCAACTCCACCATCAGTTTCATTGAAGAAAACAATGCTGGTAATGCAGCAGCTGCTCTTATGGCTGGTCTTGCACCTAAGACTAAGGTAACTAGAACATGTTCATATTCTTTGGCTAAAAGTGCTTTTTGGAGATTGTGTTATGTGTTGGATCTTGAATTGAGTGGACTTTGTGTTGAAGAATGAATTGGAAGATTGAATTTTGTGCAATGGGATTAATAGTCCTGTCGTAGGTCTCGTGAATCGAAATTGATATCTGAGCCCATACGCGAGGGGGGAGTGTGTGTACTTGGCTCGTATTCATTGGCTAAAAGTGCTTTTGGAGATTATGTATTGTGTTGGATCTTGAATTTAGTGGACTTTGTGTTAAAAGAATGAATTGGAAGATTGAACTTTGTGTAATGAGATTAATAGTCCATGTAGTAGGTCTCGTGAATCGAAGTTGATATCTTAGTCTATATGTGAGGGGAGTGTGTACGTGGCTCATTTAGTATATAGGGAACTAGGAGTTCAATGATTTTGAATTCACTGTTTTTCTTTGTTGTTTGGTGATCTTAGGTTCTGAGGGATGGGAAATGGTCCGAACAAGATGCATCAATTCTGGTTCCAGGAGATGTGATCAGTGTGAAATTGGGAGACATCATCCCGGCTGATGCTCGTCTTCTCGAGGGCGATCCGTTAAAGGTCGATCAATCTGCCTTGACTGGAGAATCACTTCCTGTGACCAAGCATCCAGGGGATGAAGTTTTCTCAGGTTCAACTTGCAAACAAGGAGAAATTGAAGCTGTTGTTATTGCCACTGGTGTCCACACCTTCTTTGGAAAGGCAGCTCATCTTGTTGACAGCACCAACCAAGTTGGTCACTTCCAAAAGGTTCTCACTGCCATTGGGAACTTCTGTATTTGCTCCATTGCCATTGGTATGCTGATTGAGATCATCGTCATGTACCCGATCCAACACCGTGCCTACCGAGACGGAATCGACAACCTTTTGGTTCTCTTGATTGGAGGAATTCCAATTGCTATGCCTACTGTCTTGTCTGTGACAATGGCTATTGGATCTCACAAGCTGTCCCAACAGGGAGCCATCACCAAGAGAATGACTGCGATTGAAGAAATGGCCGGTATGGACGTCCTCTGCAGTGACAAGACTGGAACGCTGACGCTTAACAAGTTGAGTGTTGACAAGAACTTGATCGAGGTATTTGTCAAGGGTGTAGACAAAGATCATGTCATTCTTCTTGCTGCAAGGGCTTCTAGGACTGAAAACCAGGATGCCATTGATGCTGCCATGGTTGGAATGCTTGCTGACCCGAAAGAGGTACGATTATCTTCAATCGTCATTTGATGAGAAAACTTTGAATCAAAGTGCTTAGGCAAGTGGTTTAAATATGTTGTTCTAATGCAGGCAAGAGCTGGAATTAGAGAAGTTCACTTCTTCCCATTCAACCCTGTGGACAAGAGAACTGCTTTGACTTACATTGATTCCAACGGTAACTGGCACCGTGCTAGCAAAGGTGCTCCCGAGCAGGTAAACGTCTTATTCGGATTAAAACGATGTAAGGATGAGACTGTTATGGTAGTTGGTTATCATGCCTTATAACTTTATGATCTTTGTGAACAGATCTTGACTCTTTGCAACTGCAAAGAGGACTTCAAGAGGAAGGTGTTTTCTGTAATTGACAAATTCGCCGAGCGTGGACTTCGATCGTTGGCTGTTGCTAGACAGGTTCGAATTCGATCCTCCATAGAATAGTTTGGACTTGAGCTGATGATTGAACCATCCTTTTGATTGTTGTTTTTTGTTATATGTTCACAGGAAGTGCCTGAAAAGACTAAGGAGAGTGCTGGTACTCCATGGCAATTTGTCGGTTTGTTGCCTCTTTTCGATCCTCCTCGACATGACAGTGCAGAAACCATCCGCAGGGCTCTCAACTTGGGAGTAAATGTCAAGATGATTACTGGTAATTCACTCGTTTGAGTTTCTTGAAATTCTTCTCTATTGCGTTTTGTACGCTAATGTTTGACCCCGATCGACCTTTATACTAGGTGATCAACTTGCTATTGGAAAGGAAACTGGCCGAAGACTTGGAATGGGAACAAATATGTATCCTTCTTCTTCCTTACTCGGCCAACACAAGGACGAAAGCATTGCTGGCCTCCCAGTTGAAGAGTTGATTGAGAAGGCTGATGGATTTGCTGGAGTGTTTCCAGGTGATTGTTGCCTCCTGTTAAGAGATGTCGATGCTACATTTTCGTTTTCAATTCTCTAACGTTTTCGCTTTTAACGCAATGTGTAGAACACAAATACGAAATCGTGAAGAAGTTGCAAGAGAGAAAGCACATTTGTGGAATGACAGGAGATGGTGTGAATGATGCCCCTGCCTTGAAGAAGGCTGACATTGGTATTGCTGTTGCTGATGCTACTGATGCTGCACGAGGCGCTTCGGACATCGTTCTTACCGAGCCTGGATTGAGTGTTATCATCAGTGCCGTGTTGACTAGCAGAGCAATTTTCCAGAGGATGAAGAACTATACCGTAAGTCACCGCGCCCGTATCCTTGTAAATGGCTAACTCAAGTTATATGTATTTGGGAAAGCATTTGACCATTTCTCCTCCTCTCTTTTCTCTTCTACAGATTTATGCAGTTTCCATCACCATTCGTATTGTGGTACGTGTGCAATCCTTGCTTAAACTCGGTTCAAGAGCTGTGATACTATTTTCGTCGATCGTGTTAATTTATATTTCGTTTGCTTTGTCATTCCTCTTTTGCAGTTTGGTTTCATGTTAATTGCCCTCATTTGGAAGTTCGATTTCTCACCGTTCATGGTTTTGATTATCGCCATCTTGAACGACGGTGAGTTACTGATAAATTTTATTATAAGTTCCATTCCTTTCCTTTAGTTTGTCTCCTTGATAGCTCCACAGAACCAAAACAATCAATATTGATGGGCCTGCATTGTTGTTCTGTTTAAAGGTACAATTATGACAATTTCAAAGGACAGGGTGAAGCCATCTCCATTGCCTGACAGTTGGAAACTGAAGGAGATTTTCGCAACTGGAGTTGTACTTGGAGGGTACTTGGCATTGATGACGGTTATATTCTTTTGGTTAATGGATGGAACCAACTTCTTCACCGTATGTTTCCCGCTCCCTACCTATACTTTTCAGAATCATTTGAAGTTGTAGTAGTACTTTGATCCAACAACTTTTCTCCTTAAAATGCAGGATAAATTCGGTGTAAGATCGATTCGTTTTAATGAATATGAAAAGATGGCTGCTCTGTACTTGCAAGTGAGTATTGTCAGCCAGGCTTTGATTTTTGTAACTCGATCGCGTAGCTGGTCATATGTTGAGCGCCCTGGACTTCTCTTAGTAGGTGCTTTCTTCATTGCACAACTGGTAAGAACTAACTACTATAGTTTTATAACAACTATGGAAACTTTCATGTCCTTACCTGAACAAGATCTATTCTATAGGTTGTACATTTGTGTCTTTGAGTTCTAACTATGGAAATTTTCTTGAACCGAATGCTCGGTAACTAAAATGTTATTGGTGTCATAGGTTGCAACTTTGATCGCCGTGTATGCTAACTGGAGATTCGCCAAGATCAAGGGAATCGGATGGGGATGGGCCGGTGTCATCTGGCTTTACAGCATTGTTTTCTACATTCCACTAGATATCATGAAGTTCACTATTCGATATATCTTGAGCGGAAAGGCCTGGAACAACTTGTTAGACAACAAGGTACACTTTTCTTTTCTTCCTTGTGAATCCTTTTAGAGAATTCATAAGCTTAAAGTTGTGTACTTATACATCGTGTTTGTGCAAACAGACTGCTTTCACCACCAAGAAAGACTATGGAAAAGAGGAGAGAGAAGCTCAATGGGCACTTGCTCAAAGGACACTACATGGACTTCAACCACCCGAATCGACAAACATCTTCTCGGAAAAGAGCAGCTACAGAGAACTCTCCGAGATCGCTGAGCAAGCTAAGAGGCGTGCCGAGATTGCAAGGTAAGATAACACAACACTATCACATTGTGCCTTTGGAAACCATTTATGAACGAATTAGTATTCTGATCAAATCTTTTCTCATCGTTTCAGGCTCCGAGAGCTCAACACGCTCAAGGGTCACGTCGAGTCCGTGGTGAAGTTGAAGGGACTCGACATCGACACGATCCAGCAACACTACACAGTGTGAGAAGATTGCTTATATAAAGAGACAATGAATTAATGAATTGTGATTCACTTTGCTGTGCCAAAGAAAAGAAAGAGAGAATGTTTGAGAGAGACAAACCAAAAAAAAAAGTCCTAATTTGCCAAACCTTTCCAACATACAGAGAGCTTGTGTGCCTGCCTTGTAATTTTCCTAGTTTTTGCTTACTATTTTTCTTCCTTCCATATCTATTTGCAATGTAGTAAGAAAAAAAAAACCGAATTCTGTTGGCTTGACAACTCCTCACCATAATGTCGAAGCGATGTTTCTCCAATTTTTAGCATTAAATTAAATTTCTACCCTTTTGCTCATATGCACATCTCTGAGTGCCGAATCACTCATATGTCAAAAAGTTCAATGTCGTGAAAGCTAACGATTTGCAAGTCTCTTTAGAATCCGCTATATCTTGCATATCTCTATCCCTTTTCGTCCTGTTTCCACGAAATTTCTTTCCTTTAGCTTCTAAGTTTCTTTAGTTGTGGCCAAAGTTGTACTTTTGGTTGCAAGGTTGAGGTTTGAAAAGAGGGAAAGAATGAGAGATGTTGGTGTGTTGTGAATTAGAAGGGCATTAGTAGCAGTGACCCATAGAACAATAATGGCTTCAAAATCAGCCTCTCTTTTCTTTTAACCAAATCCTTTCACCAAAGGACAGGAAGTGCCAGATCAAATATTGCTGGCCAATGCTGTGATGTTGGAGCCATTTTGTCATCATTATTGACACATTTAAGTTAACAAGTGGCTGTTTTTATATTGGGTTTTTAAAGAGTTTCTATTTTTTTTTTAAAAAAAAAAAATTATTTGTGAGAATAGCATATTTCTTTTTTGTTGAACTTTTATAAAAGATTTGTGTGCAAAAAAATGGGAACAAAGAAATGAGAATATGGTTCCCATCATTCTCATTGTGTGTATGTAAACCATTAGGAATTAGAATTTTGACTTAACAATGAGATGTCAACTTGAATAGCTTTACTGGCTAAGACATTACTAATTTTTATATAGGTTATTAATATAGATTTTGATTCTCACCCTTCGTTTGAATTATAATAATTTTTTAAAAAAATTGAGAATGAGATTCCTTATTTTGGAGATGTAATCACTTTAAAAAAGGTAAAATATCTTGTTCTTATTCTCATGTCTATGGGCCCCACAACCTTTATTTTATTAATATTATTCTTTACCTCTACTTTTGTAATGAATTTCACATTTAATTTAGATTGATTCTCATTTTGAATATTTAGTAAGCAAAATCAATTGTAATATATCTATTTTTTATTCTTATTCCAAAGTAATCTTTGCAAACACAATAATAGAAATTAGATTTATGGATTCTACAATTTGTTTTTATTACGATTGATTTTTATCTAGATTCTTCTCCAATCAAATACCCATTATTAATTAAATGAGGCTTAATTTGAACAATTGATTTTTCTATTTCATGGTGGACCAAAATGGTAGATCACTAATGTATAATAAGATAAATTTGTGATTTTAAAATAGCACAATAAAGTGGTAATTAGTGAATTATGTGTCAATCCAAACATAACTCAGTATATAATTATTCAATCTCTCATTCTACGAGATTAAACTAAAATAATAATAATAATAATAATAATCATAATAATAATTGATTTCTAATTAAAATTTGATATTGATGGTTAATATTGAGTTTACTTAATCCAATATACTAGGAGTATTTTTTTACAATAATGCAAGTGTTTTTTATTTTTTTAAAAGGAAAATTTTGATTGGGTAGCCACATTTTTCTTTCCTAAAAAAGATTCATAATATTTTGGTATCTTTCCAATTTGGTCTCCATTATTTAAAAATTTTCAAATTTATTCCCTTATGTTTCAAAAAATTTCAATTGTACCCTCACTATTGGTGAATGTTAAAATTGGTTGATGATAAACTTGCACGACATGATACTTAATGAGTTGGTAAAAAACTTATGAGTTAGAACATTTGAGATAAAGTTTATAATTCCACTTTCAATTTTTTAAGAAGTTGACAGGAATTTTGATTTTTCTTCTCTTAATTGGCCTAATTCTTCATTTAAATTTATGCTAACTCACTTAGTAACATGCAATGTAAGTTTATCATTAGCCAACTTTAACATTCATTAGCCTTAAGAGTATAATATTTAAAAAATATTAAAACTTAAAGAACTAAATTTGAAACTTTTTAAATAAAATAGGGATTGTAATTAAATTGGAAAAAGCATAAAACCATTAGGTACTACATCATATATTTAGCCTTATAAGTATATACTTTTCCAAAATATATAAAGTTGAATTAAAAATCTAGTCTCTAAACTTTAATCCTTGAACTTTAAAAGTTTTAAGTATATTACTAAACTATACACTTTGATTCTAAGAAGTCCTTAATGTTGCCGGTTAAATGTTAATTGAACTCACAAGTAATTATTTGACATGATATGATTTAAAAGTGTAGGCCATAAGATAAAACATGGGTGAGCAAGTAAAAAAATTAGACGGGTGAATGGGCTGAGTATATTCGGTATATAAAAGTGAATTGTTTTGCCTGCTTATCTTTTTTTTTTTCACAAGTAATTATTTGACATGATATGATTTAAAAGTGTAGGCCATAAGATAAAACATGGGTGAGCAAGTAAAAAAATTAGACGGGTGAATGGGTGGAGTATATTCGGTATATAAAAGTGAATTGTTTTGCCTGCTAATTTTTTTTTTATTTTTTTTATTTTTGTCTAGCTAGCCTACTCTCATCTATTGTTTGTTGTCGCATTATACAAAATTATTACCCGCTAGTCCAATCAACATGCTATGCCAATATTTAAGGATTAATACTATTAAAGGCAAGGACTTATAATTATCAAATTTTAAATTTTAGAGACACTACTGAAACTTTTTAAAGTCTAATGGCTAAATAAAAACAATTATAAAAAATTTATGATTTATATTTCTAATTTAACCAAAAAATAATTACAAATAGAATAATTTTTGTTTAAAAAGAAGAGAACTAAGTGCAAATATAGCATATTTTCAGAAATATATTAATCATTTATTGATTCGATGAAAATAATGGATTATGTTTTATCATTTTTTATTTATGTAATTAATAAAAGATGTGGATGCTAATTGAAATGCATAATAATCATCAAGATGGAGATTTATATTTTTGATGGTAGGAATTTTATTGAAACAAATTAATCACTTATTGAAGTACATTATTTTTTTTAATGGAAATTGTATTTATTTTTATAATATTTAAAATTGTACTATTTGTCTCTTTTTACAAAGTTCATTTATTAAAAGAAAATATCCCTAATCTTTTGAATTTTATTTGTTTATTTTGACTTTGCTGTGATTGGTCAGTCTGTGACATGGACAAGAGAATCCAAAACCACACACATTCTTTACAGAATTGTCTAAGGGGTTGACTTCTCTCATATTTGTGCACCTCAAACTTCCAAGAATATGGTTGAAAAGTCAATGGAATCCAACAATAGAATTTTAATTAATGATAGAAAATTTCTAAAATATTTAATTAAAGTCTCATTGCCTTATTTTTTTTGTACTTAAAAATCTTAGTCAAATTTTAAAAAATTCAAAACATATCTTTAAAACTATTCTTCTTTAGTTTTCAAAATGCTTTTAAAGGGGAGATTATAAAATAAAGTTTGAGTACGAAATAAACTTAGGCCCCATTTGATAATCATTTAGTTTTTTATTTTTGATTTTTGAAATTAAGTCTATAAATACTACTTCCACCAATATGTCTCCTTGTTTTGTTATCTACTTTTTACTTATGAATCAAGCAAAGTTTTGAAAACTAAAAAAAATAGTTTTCAAAAATTTGTTTTTGTTTTTAGAATTTAGTTAAGAACCTAAAGGTTTTCTTAAAAAAGATGAAAACCATTATAGAAAATTGTGAAAAAATAAGCATAACTTTAAAAAATAAAAAACTAAATAGTTATTAAACATGGTCTTAATTTTAATATATTATTCGTTTCAAATTGGGTGAGAAACATAAACAAGTTTTAGAACTCCACATCTTTTGATATTTTTGATACATCTCTTTAGTTAGATTAAAATCTTGATATTTTCATCCTAAGTCAATTTTTTTTAGCATAATAACAATATTGAAAGATTTTTTTTTTCTCAAGAGAACCAAAGTCTATTAACTCTAGAGAGTGTTAAAAACAAGGAAAAAGAAAATGTATATTGAACTATAGAGTAAACTTCATCACTTATTTCAGAACAAATGTGGGACCCACTTAGTACAATAAAATTTCAACTATCCATGTACCTATATATTAATGAAAGAACTACATGGCTATAGTAGTACGAGAATTATTTTCCTTCTACCCACTTTCTTCCATTATATTTCGAGATTCATTATCAATAAGTAAGTTAAATTGAAGTATAAACATCACTCTCATAGGCATCCAATAAATAATTTTTCGAGTTAATTGGATGGAAAGATAAAAAAGAAAAAAAGAAAACAAAAAATTAACTGCAAATTCATATATTGCTTCTTTCTTTTCCACATAGAAATTAACAAGAAAAAATTGAGGAATAAAACAAGGAAAAAAAAAAAAAAGGAAAATCAATTTGTGTTTGTATCAACCAAACATCTAAGAACATTCACCTGCAACTCAAGACATTTTATATAACTTTCAGTTTGTTTCAACAAATCATCTTCTTCCAAATCTCCATTAGAATCCCCACTACCACCTGGTAAGATTTTTCTCAGCTTCATCAACCCATTTTCCATCTTTTTCTCTTCTTGTTCTTGTTCTTGTTCTTGTTCTTCTTCTCTCTCTAAATTTTCTTGGGAAAATTTCACTGTTTGGAGTGAAAAATCAAAACCATTATTTCCATTGCCAACTTCTCTTTGAAGAAGCTTCTTTTTTAGAGCATTGCCCCATGCAAATTCAGTTGCTGATTGAGCCATTGCCATGTCAACTTCAAACTTCACAAGTTTCTGAAAATTTTGTTGTTGTTGATGATGAGAAGGATTTGAAGAAATTTTGGCTAAAGATGTCATCAAATATCTGACATAATTTCTTGCAAACATGGTGTATGCAAGTTTGTTTGGGTCAAGGGAAAATACCCTTTTTCTTTTTCTCAAAATTTGCCTTCCCATATTCACACAAAAATATTTTGAAGAATGTAGGTTGAAAAGGGCTTGGGAATTTGATCAAGAAATGAACTTGGAAAGGAGAGAGGAAAAGAAAAAATTGGTGGGATTTGGAGAAGAGAGGGAAAGGGGGAGCCTCTTTTATGTAGGAAAGAAATGAAGCATGGGGGAGACTTGAGAGAGAATTTCAAACAAAGGGAAAGAATGGTGGTTGATATAGTTGAAAAAGTGAAAAATCTTATCCCAAAAAAAAAAAGGTTTTTAATTTGAAATAGTATTGAAAGTTTGGACATTATTATTACAACCCATTCAAATTCTTTTGGTTAAATTACATGTTTGGTCCCCAATCTCTTAGTGTGTGTCTACTTAGTTCATGTATTTTAAAAAGATTTTAATAGATCCCTATACTTTCAAAATTGCATTTAATTAGTCTTTATCCTTTAAAAAACCTTTAGAGAGATTCTAAAATTTTCAATTTTGTATATGCAAGATCTCCTAAGATCCCTATGCTAATTAATTGATCTATCGGTACTAGTTTAATGTTTATATGACACCCTAATTGTGTATGATTTAATCTGTCCCATTTTTTTACTTGCTTGTTAAACGTCTATACCCACACTCACATAATTAGACAAAAATATCAACCTATTAAATACAACATTAAAAATTTAAAGATTTATTAGAAATATTTACAAATATAAGGACTAGATAAACACATGAAATGCCAACCTGAGCATAATTCAACTTGTTAAGATATATATCATTGACTAACCGATTAGAGGTTCGAATATGCATTTTCACATGTTGTTAAGATAAACACATGAAAGTTAAGGAGTAACCCATTAAAACTTTTTAAGGTACGGAAACTAAACCGACAATAAATCTTAATGAAGAAACGTATGAGGCTAACCAATTTTTTTTTTTTTTTGGTTTAATTAATATTTCAAACAGAAAATGTTGTCAAAACAAACGGTGGTCGAGCTCTTAAACACACATGATATAATTTCGAAGAGGAGAGAGAGAGAGGTTTTTTTTTTTTTTTTTTTTTTTAAGAAGAAAAAAAAAATAGTTGAAAGAGTTTCACATGGTGTCACATGCATGGCTTTCCTTAGGGTTTTTAAACCTACCTGAAGAGGGTCCCTTTGGCCATGTGCATAAACAAACAAACAACACCAAAACCCCACTTTAAATGCCTTCACATGACTCTCTCTATATATCATCAATTCATTCAACACCCCCTTTTTTTTTTTTATATTTATTTATTTAAAAAAAGCTTTATTTTTTGTTTTTGTTTTTGTTTTTTTTTTTTGCTTCTCTGTATATCTTTTTGTTTACTCTTCCACAGAAAATTAAAGCTTTCTCTTTCTCTCTCTCTTCTCTCATTTCAAATCAAAACAGCTCATTTCTGCTATTTCCCAGCTCTTTTTTGACCACAATATGTATCTCTCTAAGTATTTCACTACACTTGGTTTTGGTTCTTCTTCTCCCATTTTGTGGACTTATTTGTTTGTCCTCAATCACCCTTTTGCAAAAGGGGTTTGGTCCCGGTTTCGGCTTTGTTTGATTACGGTTTTTGTCCTTATGCTTTCGACTTTTGTTCTTCGCTTTTCTTTGTTTTGCAATCTAACTTGTGAGGAGGTTTCTAAAATGTTAAAAGGAATTGAGTCGAGTTTGATCGAATATAATGATTTTGTTTTTAGTTTTCAGCTGTCTTTTACATAAGAATATGTATGCTTGCTTATTAGCAATTTTATGGCAACGTTCTCAAACTAAATTTGGAAAGTAATTAAAAATATTAGGCCCAGCCGTTTGATAACCATTTAATTTTTAATTTTTAGTTTTTGAAAATAATTAAGCGTATGAACATCACTTCCACACATGAATTTCTTTATTTTGTTATCTCTACTTTCTACCAATGTTTTAAAAAATCAAGTCAAGTTTTGAAAAGGAAAAAAAAAGTAGTATTTGTTTTTGGAATTTGACTAAAAATTCAAATGTTAACAATAGTAAGAAACTGTGAGGAAACAAGCATAAATTTTAAAAACAAAAAACTAAAAATGAAATCATTATTAAATTGCGCCTTTGTTTTTAATTTATTTTTTTTAAAAAAATTTGACCATGTTGTTCTCAGAACTTTCTCTCCTAAAATCCTTTTGTTTTCTTTTGTAAACATATGTACAAAAAAAGACATAACAATAGAAAAGTTTGGTTTATAATCAACTTAATTAAGTCCTTCCTAAATATATGTAATAAAAATATCAGATTAATTTTTTTTTTAAATGTCGCAAGTGTGACATTTAAATTAGGTTTTAAGAGCTAGTCTAGATTGACATTTTCATAAAATTCTTCTAATTTAAAAAAAAAAAAATCTAAGGAAACAAATATATGATAGTGAGGGGAAAAAACCCTAGTTAAGTACCAATTTCTCTACAGAACAAACTGCAACATAAATGAGACACTTATCTTGCTAGTACTTTTTAGAAAAAGTACATATTTTTCCAAAATTCTTTTTAATAAGTTGCCAAAGTCTAAGATCATGAATGATTTGATAATCTAGTGATATTTAAAAACTTAAAAGCTTTAGTTCAATGCTAATTTAACACTGTTATAATAAAGAAAGTTCAAAGTTCAAATTCTAATTACAATATATAGTATGGTCTCAAAATACGTCAAACATTTTTTTTCAGTCATTCTATTTTTCAGGAGAGGATGAGATTCTATTGATGTATTTTGTTGGAAAGGTCGTTCAAGTTCACATCATTGTAGATTATCAACTAATTTTTGATTGAATATGATAATCTAAGAGTACAAAACTATGATTTTTATTTGTTTAAAAATTAAAACATTTATACATCAAATAAATTAAAACATATATATATATATATAGTTTTAAAGTTTAGATCATCTAACAATTTAAACGTGACATCAAAGTAGGTCTATTCATCCTCATTTTATAATAAATAGTCTACATGTTGGATTTCTCTCGGTGATTTTTGAAGTTTGATGTGATTTAACCATCATTTTAAATGGTTCAATTACTATCACTTCATATCCAAATTCTGAGTCAATATCTCAAAACCCACCACACACATACCTATGTCCCAAAGGATGGCCACCTAACAAGTGTGGCTTAGAAACATTTGACAATTAAAATGGGAAGTTCCAAAATATCCCAATGTCTTTCCACTTGGGACCTCAAGGGAGGAGCCAAGAGAGGAAACAAAATCTTTCAATGATTTAGGGCTAATAGAGAAATGCATGTGCTCAGTGGTGGCCAGTTTTTACAGTGAAAAACTAGTAATACACACACACACTTCATTGCAATAATGTTACATCTCAACAGCTGCATTCAATTTTAAGCCCTATTTTAGATATGGTATGATATGATTTGGC
The DNA here is from genome assembly GCA_033996785.1 of Trichosanthes truncata. Classification (NCBI taxonomy): domain Eukaryota; kingdom Viridiplantae; phylum Streptophyta; class Magnoliopsida; order Cucurbitales; family Cucurbitaceae; genus Trichosanthes; species Trichosanthes truncata. The sequence goes on along the minus strand of JAWPNB010000004.1, from coordinate 33,523,454 downwards.
CCATCTATTTCCTATGGTGGTTTGTTACTATTTCATGAATTTATTGCATCGTTTGGACGCGGTTTTTTTGCACAGAATCACGATGTGTCCTAAAATTATAGATCTATACTAAGAATCTTGATGACTAGGCATTCTCATGCTTGGATGTAATTTACTTTACGATATTCGTTTATGGAAGTGGCTATGTCTTTTCAAGTGAATTTTTCCTTTTATTTAAGTTTAGAATCCAATATACAATCAAAAAGAAAATTCACAACATTAAAATTAACTCACTAAATTGAATACAATCGTGTAAAAATTGAAGCTAATATTTAAGATGATGTATATATAACCTTAATTGACTTAAGTGCAATATCATTATTTTCTTATGAATTAGTTGGCATAAGTGTTTCTTTCTCATCTAGGAGTTCCTTTGAGGATCATAAGAGATGCTTGATTTACTTGTAAAATGTCGAAGGGCAAATATGTCAAAATGATATCCATGGGATCGACGTCCCTCCAAACGTATCATATACACTTCACAAAAATCTTGGCGTTAGAGGGAACATTCGAGGATGTTTTGAGTACTCTTTGACATCCTTTGATATCACAATTATATCATAAAATCCCACGAATCAAGTATAGAAATCTAAACATTCACATGATCAACATTCATGTCAGAACTTTCAAGTTTTTGTGAAATCGCCATCAAACCTAAAAACTTAAGCTAATATATTAAAGTATTTTTGGAAGTTAGCACAAGAATCAAATAAGTGGTCCTTGTCAATATTAATTGAGGAAATAAAAAAAAATGAATTTTTAAGAGTTTGAACACAAGATATCTTGCTTCGATATCATACTAAAATTACCACTAAACTTAAAAGTTCGAGCAAACAAATTAAAATATATTTAATCTTTTATATATATTATTATTTATTAACTCATTAGTATTTAAAAGTTAAAATTATGTATAGAGATGATCAATAGGGGAGGCTTTCTCATGAAGAAAGATCTTTTCACATTTCACTTTAAACTACTTTATTTTATATATCTGAGATGTAATTATAATGATTTAAAATCGTAATAACAAAGATAGGGTTGATTGCATTCACTTTCTTTTTGGTGATATCAAATAATGCGAAAGAGAGAGGATATAGATAGATGCAAGAATTTTGCTTAATAATAGCTAATCAATATTTGTTGTTTAATTTTGATTATTTCATAAATGCTTTCTATTTAATTAGTTTTTACTTTTTAATCGGACATATATTTAAAAAGTAATTTTAGAATCGAGAAATATTACTAAAAAGACACATATATAATTACAAAAAAAGTATTTAACGTATCAAAATTAGTGAGAGAAAATATATGTGTTGAAAGAAGTTGTAAGTGTATGTGTCGAGAGGGACATGTGAGAAAAAAATATGTGTAGAAAAATTAGAAAGGGACATTTGAGAAAAAATATGTGCATAAAGAGAAATTTGAAAAGTGTGTGTACATCTGAGGAGAGATATTGGTGAGAGAGAAAAGTATATAAATGTTGGAACATTATTATATATATAAAAGTCGGTAAATATAAATTAATTTTTTTTAAAACTTGTATATGTAGAGGGAAAGAAGGAAATAGAGAATTTGTGTAGAGATAGATTAGTGAAAGAAAGAGGGTACGAAACGAGATGATTAAGCTAAAGAATGTAGTTATAGATCATGAGAAAAAAATTCTCTAATACAACTTAATGTTGCTTTTTATATGCATCCTTTAGAGAAAATAAAAAATTACTATTATAACTCTTTTAGAAAATTAGTACTAGTTCGAAAATTAATTGACATGAATCATCGACTATAAAGTTAGGGGTTCGAATTTCTCCCCTCCCTAATGTTGTTGAACACACAAAAAAAACACAATGTTGTTTAGACCCTATTTAATAACCATTTCAGTTTTTGTATTTTGGTTTTTGGTTTTTCTATTTTATGTTTTTGGTTTTCTATTTTATGTTTTTCAAAAACAGAAACTATATGTATTTGGTAACATTTATTTTTTTTTGTTTTTTTTTAAACCAAACATTTTTATACCTTTTTTTTTCTTATGCTTTTAAAAACAAAAACAAAAAACCAAGAGACCATTTGATAATTATTTTTATTTTATATGTTTTATAAAAGAAAATTTAAAATATTATTATTATTGTAAAAAATACAACTATTCTAAATGTATTAACTACTAACTAATCAATTAAAAGACAAATAACAAAATATATATATCTAAAATGTATAAGTAAGAATTATGATTTGACCAGTTAGTAAAATGATTAACTGCACAACATACTGTAGGTATATTTTTGTGTGTTTATAGGATATAAAGGCATTGATTCAAAATCTAGGAAATCGAGTATTTAATATCTTGAAACATCTCTCGATCAAATTGCCAAGTGATGAACGTGTCCATAGTAGAATAACTCTTTTCTACCCTAGAATAACCGAAATCCAGACATGTTTGCACATAATCAAAATCAATAAGGGAGTGTTTGGCGCGCAGGGTTGAGTTGAGTTGGGCAGAGTTAGTATGTCAGTGAGTTCAGAAGTCTGTGTTTGGAGTGCAGAGTTGAGTTGAGTTGTCAGGGGTATCTTGTGCAGTTTTTTGTAACTCAAAGTAGACTGTTTTTTAGCTAACTGTTTTTGTTTCCTTTATTTTTATTTTTTTCAATCATTCATCTAGAAACATATTTTCCCAACTTTCCAACACTGAATTCAAATGTCCACTTCAAAAAAACAATATATTTCAACATTGATTTTTTTTTTTTAAAAACATCATTCTTTATCTTTTTTTTTTTAGATATTGACTTCTTCCAAACTATAGGTAATGTAGCATTGTTTTCTCTTTCCAACACATTGAACTTCTTTCAATTTATAGAAATCAAATGTTGCATTCTTTATAATAACAAATAGCAATTGATGAATGGAAAAAAGGCAATGTACCTGTATTTTTTTTTATTCTTTAAACACAAATTGAACTTCTACCAAAATATAGAAATCTAAGGTTTCATTTTCTAAACACACATTGAATTTTTTGGAAGCTTACAAACGAGGACCTTATTATGACATTTTTCAATTACTAATAGGGTCTTCATTATGAGGGAGTTCTTTTTAAAAAAAAAAACACATTAACCATTACGTATTTTGTTTGTTTTGTTTGTTTGTTTGGTTTTTTTTTTTTTGCAAAGGAACATTGTTTGTTTACATTTATTTAAACACATGTACTAAATTGAACATCTTTGGAAAAGAGAAGCCAATATTTTACTTTTTCAAGATGACAGGAAAACGACAACATTAGTGTCATGTATGAGTGAAATATTCACAAAATATTAGTAGGTCATCAAAGGCCTATTTACATGATTCACATAACATAATTATGGTTCACAAAATATAAGTAATGACCAACAATGGGTCTAGTTCGTAAGTCTGAATAAAGATTGTTAGAGCATAGAGTCAGACCAACTAAGTACATGTGCATTTCATATTATTTTGTACCATGGGAGTGCCGTCGGTCGATGGGAATTGTTGCTGGCGATAGTCATCGGAGACGGTACCATTGTTGCTGACGATTGTCGTCGATCGTCGGAGAAGGTAGTCAACAGTGGTCGTTGGTCGTCTGAGAAGGTTTACGACGGCGGTTGTCGGTCGCTGGAGAAGATCGTCGGAGGTTGCCATAGGTTGTCGGTTGCTGGAAAAGGTCACTAGCGGTGGCCACTGGTCGTTGGAGAAGCGGTGATAAAATATGTTAATAGGATTACTGTACAAGTCGGTGGAATTAATATTTGTCGCTGCCATATCGCGAGGCAGAGCGATCGACGTTCATCTAAAAGAGGGGTGTTTTAGAAAAGAATTTGGAGTCGCCACCAATCATTATTAGGGTGTGATTGGTCACCCATTTAAAAAGAAAAGGTCTACGAAAACAGAGTTTAGGTTCGGGAGTCTTTTGTGCGTAAGGAAGGTATTAGCACCCTACAACACCCATAAAAACGGTTACCAAATCTTGGTTATCTCATGTTATCTTGATTAATTTTAATTAGAAAAAAAAAACAACAAAGTCCTTTGACATTAAAAGAAAATTTGTTTATTTTATTTTATTTTATTTTTAAAGTGTCTCAATTAGTCATATCCTAAACTTCAAGAGTGAAGCAAGTATTTGACCAACTTGAGTGGGTTATTAGCCATCAATTGATGCAATATTGGAATTACAATCAATAAGAAAATTCCTCACTTCAAGAGTTTAAGAAATTTTATAATTTTCTCAAATCCATCATAGGATTGCATTTATTTTAATCTTGTTTTATTCTTGTAGTTTTAATTTTTTCGATTGAAGGATTTTTCATACACTTTGAGAGTAATATGAATTTATCTCAAGTACACTACTTGAGCCATTTTAAAAGGTCAATTTTACAACAAAAAAAATATATGTGGCGCTTTATTTTTTTTTTTAAGAAAACAACATTTTGAAAGGTATTTATTTTTGTTACTAAAACTTTAAAGAATGTACTCTTGAAAAGTTTGTTGATAAATAGTTGCTTTTAGAAAAAGAAAAAAAAAAAAGCTTTGGAACTTAAGAAGTTCAATTTATTTTGGCAAAAAAAAAAAATAGTCATTATTTTAAAAGGTGTTTTGGTGTTGTCATAGAAAGTAAATCAAAAAGTGAAAGTATATGTTTACAACTATATTTGTTTGTTGGAAAGAGAAAGATATATAGAATATTAAAAAAAAAAGTTTATTTAAGAACTTTTGATAAAATTGCATGTTCAATTTTTTTAATGAAAAAGTGTTTTTTAGAAGAGAAATTAGTTTTATTTTGGTAAAGTGTGGTTATTGAGTAAACATTTTGATTTTTTTTTTACTTAATAAAAACTCAAAAATTAAAAAAAAAACAATTTTATTCTCGATATAAACTTTCTTGTTAATATTTTTTTTGTGATAATTTTTCTTATACTTTAAGTTCTGTAAAATATAATACTTTGATCTCTTTTCTTTTAGGTGAAAACTTTCAAGCATTTATGGAGCTTTACTCGATCACATTATGAACAAACAAATTTCAATTGAAGCAGAATAATCTTGACAAAAAAAGAAATTCTCAATCATTCAGCAACTTCAAATATAAAATATATATATTAAAAAAATAGAGCATAAGAAAAAAAGGCAACAAGATATCAATAAAAACAGGTAGAGGATAATGACTATTGCATTTTGGGATTTAACAGTCCAAAGTTAAAAGTACATTAACTCAAAAACTAGCAAGACATTTGAGAGAGAGAAGAAAAAGATAAAAAGTGCTCTACTAAGAAGAGTTACCCCAACTCTTTTTCTAAATCTTTCTTTTGCAAGATGGTGATGGTATAATCAACCATGTGAGAAAACCAATAAATTCATTCCATTGAATGATTTTCTTTTCACTTGAAGATAGACTTGTAGGGCTCGTCGGAGAAGAAGAAGGCAAGTGGTGAAAAAAAAAAGATGGAGTAAGGCCAAAATTTTAAAAACAAAGTTGATTTTTTTTTAATTATTATTCTTGTAATGTGAAGGGACCAAGGAGAGGAGAAAAAGATGAAAATGGTGCTATTGGAGAAGAAAAGGTAGAAGAAAAAATGAAAAATGATGACGAAGAAAAGAGGACCACTCTCTTTAAAACAATGTGTGGGAGAGAGATGGAGAAAAAAAAAAGTTTCTTCAAGATGGAAGATGCTCAATATGTGAGAAAAAAAGGGTGGAGGCTAATGATCCCATCCCCCATTCTTTTGGGAAAAAAGGAAGAAGGTGAAGATTGGAGAGAGGAAAAACTTGGGAGAGAAGGAAGAAGAGAAAGAGAGATTTTTGGGGAAGACAAAAAGACTTTTTTTTTTTTTTTTTTTTGGGAAGAGATGAGGTTTTTGCATGAGAAAGTAGAGAAAGAGATGTTTTGGAGAATATTTATAATCACCTTGATATTTGTTGGGAAGGTTCTAGATTTTTAAATAAAGAGATGACAATTGTGCTCTAATAAGTTTTAATCATAAAATACATTTGAAGTTTTACCTCTAGCCTATCTTAAAGGTCTTGGGCTCAAATCCTCTCCATGCATTTTTTTCCTTTTCTTTTTTTTTTTTCGCTAAAGTGCATTTTCATCTAATTCTCTTTTTTTTTTGCAAAAATATTATTTTTCATTTTTTTTTTTTGCTAAAGTGCATTTTCATCTAATTCACTTTTTTTGCAAAAATATTATGAAAAATCAACTCCACCCAGACCAAATATGGGGTCTACAATATCCTAACATTGTAGTAAGTCGGAACATAATTCAAAATACCTAAATTAGACAAGAGAGTTTGGACAAGTTTCTTCCCCCCAAAATAAGGCAACCATAATTAAAAGGCTAAATTATAAAAAATATCCTTGAACTTCACCATTTGTTTAAAAAACACCCCTATTCCTTTAAAAGTTGCAACATTACTCTTGACATTTCATCAACGTTTCAAAACAGTCATTGGACTAGAAATCCATTAGAATGTTGAACAGAAAAGTCAATGTGGTAGAACATTGTTCTTTCAAACTTAATCTAAGTAAGCGTTCCAATTACTACCACATCATTTTTCCGTCTAACATTCTAACGGATGTCTACTCAAAGATAGTTTCGAAACATTTTATGAAAGGTGAAGAGACGGGATGGTGAGTGCCTCCAATTCAAGGTCCTGTTATGAGTGGGCAATTGGAGAGCGTGTTGGTCACATATTTAAATATATCTGTTACTAAATCCCCCTAAGTGGCTGTCAAGAAAATTTCTCTCAGTATTGAACAAATGTATAAACTTGGACAAATTACTCAATGAGGTTGCCATAATGAGGCTTCTTCATAATAACCGTTGAATGTGGATTCAATAATTTTCATACCCCTAATAACCACTAAATATAAATTCGAGGTACTTCTCTCTCTACATTCAACGATGAAAAACTGTCAGCCACACCTCACCGAATAAATTCTCATCAACTTGATAAGATGGCTCACACAATTTGTAAATCAAAACTTTAAACCCCAATATGGAGCATTGTGTCTTGGGTGATGCCACTAATATGCCAACTTTGATGTTGGTCCTTTGACTGAGTCTACTGTTGTATCGATGGCGGCTGAGGTTCAGCCCAGCATATATTATGAACCTCATATATTGGAATGTTTAGGATATAGGGACTCCTCGGACATTCCGAGTTGTTTGTGATGTTGTTAGGCATTTAAGTCGACATGTTTTGTTCCTTATTGAAACAAAATGTAGTGAAGCTGCAATAAACAAACTGAAGATGCGTTTTTTTTTTATAAAAAAAAAAAAAGAAAAAGAAAAAAGATGCAGCATAGGAGCGGTATTATATTGACAACTCTACAAAAGTTAATATATTTAAACAGAGGGACTTTCAGGGATAGCTATAGCTCGATAGAGTTCTTTGCAAATTTATGAGAAGGCATCTGGGCAAAGTATTAATTTGGGCAAGTCTATTATGTGTTTATCTCCAAATGTTAATAGTGAATGTAAGGAGTTCCTTCACCAAATTTTATCTATGAGAATGGTGGAAAATTTGGGAACATATTTGGGCTTGCCTTCATCTTTTACAAGATGTAAGGGAGCAAACTTTAAATTTCTTAAGGATAGATTCCAAAAAATTCTTCAGGATTGGAAGAGTCGTTTATTCTCTAGTTGTACCAAGGAGATTTTAATAATAAAAAAAAAGTGTTGCACAAGCTATCCCTACCTAGGCTATGAGTTGTTTCAGATTGCCAAAAGCCTTTTGTTCACAGTCGACAAAATTAATGGCAAGATTCTGGTGGGGATCAACTAATGAAAAAAGGAAAATACACTGGATGAGATGGTAAAAGTTATGTAAACCAAAGGAGATTGGAGGATTAAACTTTAGAGATCTCCAAGGTTTTAATTAAGCTTTATTACCAAAACAGGTATGGAGAATTTTTATGAATCCAAATTTTGCAGTCTCCAAAGTTTTAAAAGGTAGATATTTCCTCAAACTCGGTTGTTAAATATTAATTTGAATCGTTCTTCATCGTTTTTCTAGAAGAGCTTTGTATGGGGGATGGATCTTTTGAAAAGAGGTCTTCGTTTGCAAGTGGGAAATGAGGATTCATTAGGATGTTTCAGGACCCATGGATACCTAGGCCTTGGTCTTTTAAAGTTCTATCATCACCAATTAGGCCAAATGATATGTTAGTTTTTGATTTTATAACACCTTCGTTGCAGTGGGATGTTCTAAAGTTGAATTAATATCTTTGTATGTCTGATGTACATGATATCATTAATCAACCAATTTCAGTCGCAGGCTTGCCAGATCGTTGGATTTGGCATTTTGATACAAAGGGGGAGTATCAGGTTAAAAGTAGATACAAGACTTATATGTTTTTGCAGGAATTGGAGGCTTCTTCAAGCGAAAATAGATGCAGGGGATGGTGGAAGCATTTTGGAAGGCAAAAATGCCAACCAAGATTAAAAAAAAAAACTTTGTATGGTGCTCTTTCCATGATTGTATTCCAGTACGAGTTAATTTACGCAATAGAGGTTTAGAGGTGTTATTGAGTTGTCCTGTTTGTAACGGCAAAGAAAAAACAACAGATCAAGCTCTTTTCAAATGTTCTAGGGCAATGGATATCTGAAAATTATTATTGCCAAATTCTATTATGGGAGGGCATGGTTTTGTTTGTGTAAAAGATAAGTGGATGGAGTTATTCGGTACTGCTTCGTTAGAACAATTTCATGTCTTACGTGTTGGTGCTTGGGCTATTTGGAATGATTAAAATAGTTTATGTTTGGATCATCCAATAAAACAAGTTCAGGATAAATGTGGTTGGATTATGGGTTATATACAGGAGTTCCAAAAAATAAATGGTGGAGTTCCAAAAAATAAATGGTGGGCCTACTACAGTATCGTCAGCTATGGAAAATATGGGGTATGAACGAGTGAATGAAGATTAGCTGAATATTTTCGTAGATGCAGCTTGTGATAAAGTTCACAGGAAAACTGATATGGGTGCAGTAATAAAGTATTTAGATGGAAGCTTGATTGCAACAATGGAGAATTGTAGTAATATTTTTGTTTCCCCAACTTGTTCAAAAGCTTCTGCAGTGTTGGAGGGACTTCGACTGTATCATAGACTAGAGCTCACAAAAGTTCATGTTCACTCTAACTCACTCACTATTATTTCAATGACAAATGGTATATGGGAAGCTACCACTGAAGTTCAAAACATTCATCATGACATTGTTTCATTGAAGAATGAATTCCAATGATTGAAGTTATCTCATATTCGTCGTGAGTCAAATATTTTGGCAAGATCTACTTTATCTGGTTGTTTAGGTTTATGGACGAAAGATTTTTCAGATTGGTTTTTGAATATTGTAGTTCTTGATAATTCTTGTTTTGTAGCCCATATATATTTTTTAATAATGAAGTTAAGTTTCAAGGCAGATGAAAAATTAAAATTGAACGACAAATGCTAATTTTACATAGGATTTTTAATATACATTTCTTTCTCCAAACAAAAGTTAATGCATAGTAATTTGCCTTTACTCATTCAATTCCTCATCCCATCTTCATTAAATTACTATAAATTGACTTGTAGTTTCGTAGCTAGATTTAGTAAAGAAATGAACATAGTATTAAATCATCACCAAACTCAGAATTTAAGTTACAATAAAGTTAATCGTTTTCTATCAATATAACAACACTAATTCCGTCATTCTAAACTTGAAATATAGAGAAGGCAGAACGGTGGTGGAAAAAGCTATGGGGATTAAAAATTCCCAACAAAATTAAAATTTTCATGTGGAAGCTCTTTCATAACATTTTACCCACAAAAAATAATTTATGTAGCAGAAACATTCCAATTCATCCATGGTGTGAGCTATGTGGAAGGGACAGAGAGACAAGGGAACATATCTTTGTTAAATGTAACAGAGCAAAAAGGATTTGGAAGATGTTGATTCCAAAAGTTTATGAGGTGCTGACAGAACAAATTTTTATTCTAGATATATTGCTTTCTGCCGTTGAGATACTATCGAATGAGGAGGTGGAGTTATTCTGTATAAGTTGCTGGGCCATATGGACAGATCGAAACCAAAATATGATGAAAAAAAGTGTTCCAGATGAAAAATTGAAAGTAGAATGGATTACCCAATACCATCAAGAATTCGTGTATGCTAATTCTCAACCTAGAGATCAGAAACGAGGAGGAACGGGGGCAACTAGAGCTAGTGAGAGATGGAGACCACCAGAGGAAAATGCTTATAAATTGAATGTTGATGCAGCATGCCATCCATCACTAAACAGAACAGGATTAGGCGCTGTGATTAGGCATTCCAATGGCAGAATGATGATAGCTAGCTCAAAATACTTACAAAGTCGGATGGATCTTCTTGCGGCTGAAGCTCTAGCAATGCTAAATGGTCTCAAGTTGGCAGCAGACAATGGGTTCTACAAGCTGTGGATCGAATCTGACTCTCAAGTCTTGGTTAAAGCTATTCATTCCCATAGTCTTCGATCGTCTCCACAAGGAGCACTTCTGGAAGAGATTCGTGAGACCATGATCAGGAACAGATTTTTGGGAATCAGGCACATCTCAAGAACAATCAACAAAGTAGCCCACAATCTGGCAAGTTGGGCCATTTCACAGCAAGATTCTTCTAGCTGGCAATTTGTTGGGCCGGATTGTTATCTAATTTACTTTTGGCTGATTTTTATCATTGTAGCCCACTGGGCATTTGGATTTAGTAATGAAGTCTACATCCTTTTCAAAAAAAAAAAAAACTTAGAAATTTTGTACAAGACCCAACAATTGCGCATTAATGTTAATTGAACTTAATTACTATTATTCATTACGAAAGTAATGATAAGAAAACAGGAAATTTTCATGATTGGGAAGGAATTGATTTTATGGAAAGAAAACCAAATTTCATGTAGTATTTTAAATTTAAAATATACTATAATAATGAAATTATAATTTTTTAAAAATTATATATTCACAATATAAATGCTCTTTTTTCTTTGAGTTCAACAACATTTGGAGGTGGTAGGATTTGAACATCTAACCTCTTGATCGAGGATATATGCATTAACTAGTTGAAATTCTCAAATTGGCCATAATACAAATATTCTAAATGCATGTTTAATAACACATCTAATCAATTAATCAACATGAACATAGTTCAACAGGTAAAGTATCACTTCCTTTGAGGTTGGAGGTTTGAATATCCACTAGTTCAAAAAAAAAAAAAAAAAAGGACAGACACCTAGCAAACCATATTATTATTTAGGATAAAATGCAATTTTGGTCCCTTATCTTTGAGATTTGAATTAAGTTTTTATTTGATCTTTAAAATTTTAAAAATGACATGTTTAGTTCTTGTGATTTAAATTTGACTTCTAATTGGTCTCTAACGTTCGAAATTGGGTTTTGATTGGTTCCCACGTGTCTATAATAATATGAAAAATTTCCAACTCAACTAAAAAAGTCTAATCAGTAAAATGTCTAGATTTTACAAAATTTTCAAGATTGCCTAGTATGAGTCCGGTTGACGCTTAATTTAGGCGTTCAATTACATATATGCCCATCAGTATATATTTTATATTTAAAAAACAAACAAAAACCATAAAATGAAGGAAAAAAAAAAAGAAAAAAAAAGTTCCATTCCTCCCGATTTGAAAATTCCCAAACCGTTTGATTCCTCTCCATTTTTTTCCCCAAAATCCCTTTTAATCCTTCACCCTATTCGTTCCATTTTTTTCTTCAAGCCATTTTGTAAACCCCCCACCAGTAACCTTTAAACCATCTTTTAAAAAAAAAGCTACCGGCTCATTCCAGAGCCACGGCCTTCAACTTTGCCGACCGTAGAAGGTCGCCTAGGGCAGGGGCGCAAGAAGTCGTTCAGCAGGAAAGAAGTGCGAGGAAACAAGTGTATTTGTTCGTGGATGGACAGGCAAATTGTTTGCAGGCTTTGTTAGCAATAATGTATGTCTGTGGAGGTACATTTGTTAATAAGTACATTTATCAATTACAGTTGTTTAGGATTTTACACTATGAAAGGAGAAAATGCAAGGCTAAATGCTCTATCAAAATGGTCTAATTCCTTCCTATTATATGTTGCGATAGTAGACTATGTATATTGTTGCAACGTGATTGCGACGCGGAGCGGCAGACGTCCTCTTTCAAGGGTCTTCTTTAATTAAAAGAATTTGGGAGTCAAACTCCACAAAGGCATATGATAAGTCAATTTTAAGCATAGCAAAGAAGGGTACATTTAGGTTTATGGTTAGTTTTTTAGGTCTTTATTTAAACAATTATGTTTGATTTTTGTTTATAGTTGATTGTTGGCAGACAAAATGATGTTTCAAGCCAAAATTTCCAGAGAGCTAGCGTCGAGGCACCGGTCAATGGCGCTGAAAGTTTGAAAAAGACAAGGATGCAGAGGAATTTGGCAGAAGGCTAGCGCCTAGGCGCTACGATTGGAGGCAAACCACCAGCAGGGTAGAGCCTAGGTGCTGCAACACTGGCAACATCAATTTATTTTGCTTTTTTTGACAACGCCTAGGCACTTCGTCGACTGCCCTAAGTTTAAATTGACATATTTTATCATTTGTGGGTGTCAAAAATTAGATTTTGGGAGGCAGAAAACAAAGAATAGAAGGGAGAAAGACCAGAGGAGAGGAGAATACGAAACTTTGGAGGATCGAACAACCAAAAGGAGCGAGAGCTAAGCTTGGTTAATCATTTAATCACTTGGATTTGTCTCTCTTTTCAGTTCTTCTTTCTCTTTTGCTGTTTATAATGACCCAAATGACATTGTTGACTAGTTTTGTTAAGTTTTACATTATGAATTGAGTTTTTCTTTCTAGAGCTTGATGTAATTGAAGACTCGAATCCTACCCTTTCTTAGTTAATAGATGATGTTTCTATTTCATTTGTGGTTGTGAAAATTCTTCTGCACTTAAAGCATGTTTAGATTTGGCTATTCTTTACATTGTTTCTATGTCATGATTTGAGGTTGAGAGACAAGAATCATGGATGAACTGAAGTGTTTTCCCTAATTTACACTTGAGATAGAAATGTCCTGGGGGGTTTTGTGGCAATTTTAGGTTCTATGGGCTTAATAATTGAATTGTTTGAATTGTCATAGAGATATAGACAATTTACATATACTTGAGAAAGAATATTGAGTCTATAGGGTAGAGCTTGCCAACAACCTAGAAATAGAAGAAAACATTGGCTATTAATGAACAAAGAGTAGGAAGTATTTGATGAAGTCATTGCTCTAGAGTTTTTACAAATTAAGTTTTATCCTCTATTTTGCATTGTCAATTTTAGATCTTAATCACATTTATTCATCAAGCAAATTTAATTTTCCATTCACCTTTGATAATTTCGTGCTTAGATAAAATTGAAGCTAGAGAATTTGGTAATTGGTAGCTTTCTGTCCCTGTGAAGAACGAACTTTGTATTCAAACACTGTATTACTTGTAACGATTCGTGCACTTGCGAAATCGACCATCAAGATTTTGGCACCGTTGCCGAGGATTGGTATATTTTAATTTGATTAATATTGTGGAGAAATTGCTTTCTTTAATTTAGAGATTTTTATTGCTTTGTTCTTGTTTTTCATGTTTGCTTTTATTTTTATTTTTATTGTTTGTTAGAGTTCTGGTCTTTTGCTCTAGTTATGTTGATTGTGGTGTTTGTATTTGATTTAAAGCCTGAATTTTGTTGTTTGATTATTTTAGATGGCTTTTAATAGTTTTGGGTGGCCCTTTAGGGAATCTGAGCCCGAACAACCAACACCACCATCCAATTTTTTCCTGTCTAGTTATTCCCCTTCAATTAAAAATTCCCCTTTAAAGAGCTTATTGTATGATTTTGTTGAGGAGTCTAGTACTAGTAGTTTGCATTCAACACAGTTGTGTGAGAGACTCTAGAACTTAGGGGAGGTGAGAGAAGTGCAATCCACTTCTTTAGGACATCCAGTGAGTCAACTGGCCACTGATTCATTGGTAGCCTTTCAAGATAAGCCTAATTCTTTCGATTTTACTGAGGTTGGATATTTAGGGGTGAGCTTGACTAATAGAGAGGAAGAGTTGGAACACACCAGGAGCGAGTCTGTGAAATAGAAGTAGAGGTTGAGCCTATTTTAGAAGAGGTTGTTCAGGAGGTTGAGTTTGAGGCTAAAAAGCCTTCGTCTTTTCTTTCTTCTGAATTTTCTCTTGATTGTGCTTGTTCTATCTCACTTGAGTCAGAGTTAGAGTTCTTTTATTTTGATCTCTCTCCTTCCTTTTTATTAATAAAAAATACAAAAAATATTTCTGCTTCAAGGTCCCATGAGAAGCTAGGGATTTTGCTAGCTTTGGTTTGCTTTGTTGACTTCAGGAAGAATGGCCCAAAGAAATGGGAGAATTTCTACGTACCTTGAGAACACACACGAGTCTCGTCTAGCTAAAGACGTTAAATAAGCACTTCTTGGGAGGCAACCCAAGCTTTCTTTCTCTTGGTTTTTCTTTTCGTTGTTGTTTTTATGCTTTTTTTTTCTTCTTTTAATTTGTTGTGTTGATCTTGTGTTTCTGCTTGGTGATATATATTTTTTAGGAGCTCGAGATAATTCCATCACATTGCACCCAATTGATCAAGCTGAATCAAGGTTGCTCTCGCACTCCAGGGCAGTACTGTTTTCCTTTCTATCTTTTTAAATTGTCCTTAAGCATGCTGAATTAGATCTGATTAGTTTATACATTGAGGACAATGTGTGTTTTAAGTGTGGGGGAATGTGTGCTGTTCGACTAAGCGTTTATTGAAAATTTTAATTTTTTTTGTGATTATATGATGATTCTATTTCTTTGAGTGTGATGAGGACAACCTGTGATGTGTTCTGATTAGTAATATTTTTGCAATTTTTGTGAAATGTGAGAGCATGTCTAGGATTCAAGTAAATTTAAAATTTTTGTTTTGATTTTCTTGCAAGTTATGAGCGTCTAGCCTATCTTTTGTTAGTTTTGAATGCTTATAGTAGTTTTATATTGTCTAGAAGTTTGTTGTCACTCTGATAGGCTTAAGCTCTGGTTTGATGGTTGACTTGCATAATAAGGTAATGTGTTACTTAGGAGAAAGAAAAAACATATTTGATTTACTTGCAAGAAAAAGAAAAGAAAGTGAGCTCAAAAGAAAAATCATTTTAGAAAAAAAAAAAAAAGAGAGAAAAAGAAAAAAGAAAAAAAAAGAAGCTTGTAGTGAATAAAAATGATCAGGGGTAAAAAGAGTTACCCTTGTCGTGATCAGTTAGGCCACCTATTGAGTGAGTACTCTAGGTAAGGGTCTCTACGATGGGAGTGTGAAAGCTAGTGCTCTTGAGTTAAAGTGATGCAAGTTTAGTTGGCTGGTTTGTTTATTTTCATACACCTAGTAGCTTATTACTTTCTTGAGTGTAAGAATGTTAGAGAATTGGTGCTTAGAGCCAGTGTAGAGAGAAGATGAATGGAAGACTCTATAAACTTATTCTAGGTTTATAAAGACTACTTTAGGTGGGCTATGCACAGACACATGCAAGAAATGCAAAGCTTAGATTTAAATTTTCTTGATGAAAAGTTGTGTTTGATTATTTCCTTTATTTGTAACTATATTGTTATTTGGAACATGAAGACATGAGTCACCTTGATGTAATGGTTAATTTGTATATGTGGTTTTGTTTTGCTTTGCTCGGGACTAGCAAAGGTTTAAAGTGTGGGTGTATTTTGATAGCACTAATTTGGTACTATATTTATGCTCATTTATTGGCTAGTTTTGTATTGAATTAGTGAACTTTGATGTGAATTTCTCTTGATTTTGTAGAAATCGAGCTAACAGAGCAAAATCGAGTGTTCGAGATTACTTTGATGGATATTGGAGCCTTTTAGAGCTTTGTTGAAAATTCAAGAAGAGAAGAGATAATTAATAAAATGTTGAGCAAAAAAGATTTCATTTTGAAAGTCCAAGTTTGAAGACTTTCAAGTTGAAAGCTAAAAAAAAAAATACAGTGCATAGGCGCCCAAACCGGTGCCCAGGTGCCACAAACAGTATGGGGAAGGCAGAGTGACAGCGCCTAGGCGCTACGATATCAGCATAACGCATTTTTTTTAGATCTGCTCAATCCCTACTATAAATATAACATCTTCTCTTTGATTTTAGGAGGCCAAACCGAGGGTTTATGCCCTAAACTCAACTTCATACTATTTTGAGAGGATTTAGGAGCATTTGTGAGCGAATTAGAGCAGTATTGAAGATTTGGAGCTCGGATTCTTGGGATAACACCTCAGAAACGCGAGATCTCTCTTTGTTTGCAATTTCTTCCATTTTCCTTTCATTTATAGTTAATTTTGTGGCTGTAAAGTAGAGATTTTTGGGTTGTATTGACTGATTTTGTATGGTTTAATCCTTATTTACTTGGGTTTAGTTGTTAAACATTGTTTTATGCTTGATTGTTGGAAACTTTGGATTGATTTTTTAAGTAATAGATGTTTATGACTGGTAGGGCTTTGAATTATTTATGCATTTGTTGCTTAATGTCTTTAATCATTGTGTCTCTAATTAATTGATATATTTCTAAGTTGAGCTCAAAAGAGGATACTTAGTTTAGCTTAATGCACGATTAATTAATTATTCAAGTGACAGCAAGATTAATAGTTAATTAGTTGTAGTTGGTGATGAAGGTTAATTAGTTGGGCATTGGTTAATTGACTAGTTTTCTAAGTGGAAACTCGACGGAGAGAAACTTAGACAATAACCCAATTGCATAACTAGTGTTTATTTACCTGTGTGACAGTCAGGGTTAATAAATAGACATTAGAAGTTTGTAATAGACAATCTTGATGCCTTGTATGAGTTAGCTAGCACTAAAGAGACCTAAGTTAGTTAATTAGTACTTGAGAGTGGAGGAAATCGAGAGGAGATTCCACGTCTTTGGAACTTCTAGACTTATGAGTTCACTGTCCATTGGTTTATAATTGTCTGTTAGCTTAGTAATTAATCATTTCCAAAGTTATCTCTCGTGTTTGTGTCTCCCATTTATTTTCCATCATTTATTTTCTTTTGTTAGTTAGTTTATCTTCTTTTGACTTCAATTCTCTAAATAAAGTTAAGTGAGAATATTCGTGATAATTAATAGAATTAAAAGCCAATTTCTGAGGATTCGATACTTGGTAGGAATACCGTTTTATATTACTTGACTCGTGCGCTTGCAGAAACGTAAAAGTACGTCATCAAGTTTAAGACTTGATGGTCGATTTCGCAAGTGCACAAATCGTTACAAGTAATATAGTATTTGAATACAAAGTTCGTTCTCTACAGAGACTGAAAGCTACTAATTACCAAATTCTCTAGGCTCAATTTTATCTAAGCACATAATTATCAAAGGTGAATGGAAAATTAAATTTGCTTGATGAATAAATGTCATTAAGATCTAAAATTGTCATGCAAAACGGAGGATAAAACTTAAATTGTAAAAACTTTAGAGCAATGACTTCATCAAATACCTCCCCCTACTCTCTGTTCACTAATAGCCAATGTTTTCTTCTATTTCTAGGTTGTTGGCAAGCTCTACCCTATATACTCGATATTATTTCTCAAGTAATAACGATATTCTTTGAAATGTAAATTGCCTATATCTCTATGACAATTCAAACAATTCAATTATTAAGCCAATAGAACCTAAAATTGCCACAAAACTCACCAGGACATCTCTATCTCAAGTATAAATTAGGGAAAACACTTCAGTTCATCAATGATTCTTGTCTCTCAACCTCAAATCATGACATAGAAACAATGTAAAGAATGACCAAATCTAAACATGCTTTAAATGCAGAAGAATTTTCACAACCACAAATGAAATAGAAACATCTATTAATTAAGAAAGAGCAGGATTCCAGTTCGATTACATCAAGCTCTAGAAAGAAAAACTCAGTTCATAATGTAAAACTTAACAAAACTAGTCAACAATGTCATTTGGGTCATTATAAACAGCAAAAGAGAAAGAATAAGTGTAAAGAGAGACAAATCCAAATGATTATACGATTAACCAATCTCGCTCCTTTTGGTTGCTCGATCCTCCAAGGTGGCGCATTCTCCTCTCATCTAGTCTTTCTCCCTTCTGTTCTCTGTTTTTCTCCTCCTACAATCTAGTTTTCGACACCCACAAATGATAAAAGATGTCAATTTAAACTTAGGGCAATCGACGCAACGCCTAGGCACCATGGACAGCGCCTAGGCGCTATCAAAAAGAGCAAGAAAATTTGATGTTGCCAGTGCCGCAGCGCCTAGGTGCCCAAAAAGGCCCCTAGGTGCCACCCTACTGGTGGTCCGCCTCCAATCGAAGCGCCTAGGCGCTCAAATGCAGCTCCTAGGCGCTAGCCTTCCGCCAAATTCCTCTGCATCCTTGTCTTTTTCAAACTTTCAGTGCCTAGGTGCCATTTATTGTGAGTAATTGTACTCTGCTTTAGTGTACATAGATAGCCTTCCTAACAATTATTGTTATGGTTAGTTATATTCTGTTTTATCAAGCCTCTCTATAAAAAGGCTTTGATATCTCTGTAAAGGTATCTTATCAAGATCAATAAAGTCTTTACAGAGAAATAATTCATCACCATTGACCAGCGCCTCGCCGCTGGAAATTTTGGCTTGAAACATCATTTTGTCTACCAACAATCAACTACAAAGAAAATAAACAAAAATCAAAGATAATTGTTTAAATAAAGACCTCAAATACTAACCATAAACCTAAATGTACGACTCTTTGCTATGCTTAAAACTGACTTATCAAAATACCCCCAACTTAGCCTTTTGCTCGCCCTTGAGCAAATAATCATGAAAACAAAACTCAACAGCTCATAAATCATGCAAAGTGAATAGTCTCATGCCTTACAATAAAGTTCATCAACTTTCAAAACAAAAGAATATGAAATGCAAGCAATGTCAATCATTTCTAACAAATAAGCTTCGTTGTAAACCCCTAAACGTGTGTGTGTGTGCAATTATTGGTATTTTACCACCCTTTAACTCCAAGAAACTTTTTTACCACAACAGAACTTGCCCAACATCCAGTGGACTTTAAAATCTCACCTTTTGGCCAACCTTCATTCAATCATAACCACGTCAACTAGGATTACTATGAGTCTCTAATAACTACGAATATTAGCAACATTTTTTTTTATTAGAGATGGTCTCTTAGTCACTATTAAGACTAACACTTTGTTCCAACGTACTAACACTTTGTGGTGAAAGCAGCTGACTACGAGCACAAGTCACTATTAAGACTGCATACCTTCGTTCTTGAGTGCTCATAAGAGTATCAAAGGGATAAAAATAAAGTTAACTACACTTCTCAGCCCAACAATAATCAATACACTTGCACTTATTTACCTTTTTTTTCAAAAGAAATCAAAACACTTTATTAATCAACAAAAACTATTCAAACTCGAAGAAATCCCTCTACCCCCAACTTAAATACATGCATTGTCCTCAATGTATAAAAATGAATAAAAGACAACAGAAATACTAATGCATAATGAAAATAGGGGATACTGAGACTTCCCTGAGTCAGACGCCGATCACATGTCTTCATCTTCATCTGATGCCTGAGGGGGGGTTAGGAAATTGAATGGGATCAGGTCCCTGATTGTATCCTTGATGCAACATCATTGAAGAAGATTCTCATTAAACTGGGCCTGGTAGGCGTATTGTATTGTCTTTGCTAACACCTCTCTATTCTTTCAACTCGCTGCTCGAGGGTTAAAGGCGCTCGAGTTTGTTTGGATGAACTAGCTTCTACTTGCTGAAAAGGCTCAGGGGCTATGTCTTCATCAGAATCCCACTCTTTTAAAGCCAAGATATAATTTCTATCCATAGAAGCCTTAGAGTGAATCAATTCCTCTTCCGGTCCCCAAACTATCCCAACCTCTCTACATAAGGCAGTAATCAAAGAAGGGTGAGCAAGCTCACCAGTGGTAGATGCTCTCCTAGCATGTCTAATAGATTAACTGATTATCCTACCTATATCAATAGACTTTCCTGTGACGAGGGCATACAAAAGAGTAGCTCTATCCTTGGTAACGTCACTAACGTGTGTTACAGGGAGGAGTCAAGCACAAATAAAGTTATGCCACACCTTACCCGTCACACTAAGCTCCGATGTCTTAAAACTCAACCTTTCATCCTGTCGAGTTTTCCATTGGGCCTTATGTTTACGTAACGTTCTAATAATGTGATCATAATTAAGTTCTTCTGTTATGTAGGTACTAAACTCATCTCCATTGATGATTTGGAGCCTAAAAAATCTATTGATAGTTGAATAATCAAATGCCACCTGTTTTCTCCTCACAAACACCGTAGTGCTCCCTTATTTGATATTTGCATAAAACTCTCGAACTATAGGGACAATAGCAGATTGAGGCGGCTTAGTTAACTCCCCCCACCCCTATCTTATATAGTCCTAAAAATTGAAGGTTATTCTACAGGACAAGGCTCTAATCCTCTTTCAGGGACAATGCTCCTCCTAACTACCTCTAAGTAGACACAGGAGGCTTCCATATCAACAAATTTATTCCTATCGAGGGACTCTGACGAACTTCCCCCAGTTTTAACACATTTCGGAGCCATTAGCAAGGATTCTCTAAAAAAAATTTCATATTCAATTACTCCAAACAAGCCCAAACAATTTTTTTTAAGCCAAATCTAACCAAAAATAACAACTTCCTTCAACAAAAATTCTCCAAACTTCAATGGGTACTCTATAAAACTAGCTCAACACCTCAACTCTTTATGGGTAATTGAAAAATAACAGTCCAACTCATCCAATCTAGAAGAAATTCAAAGTTAGTAATCTTCTAGAACTTAGATTTGTGAAAATAAAAGACTTACTTGGAAGAAAAAACCCATAAAAGGAGATGGAGATACACTTGGAGATCTTGATGAACTTCCCACCTTTTTGAAGAAATTTGGCCATACAAAAAGCAAATAGTTAGTGGGTAAGAAAATTTGTAGCAAAAGAAGGAAGGATTTGGGTAATTGAGGTGATTTAAGGGAAGATGAAGATGAAGAAGAGGGGAAAAATGGACAGAATCGGGTGTTTTTTTGTAGCCCTAAATTCACAAAACAAAGGGGGTGGGGCTGTTGGGCTTTAGAAAAAAAAACGCCCCTCTGTGTTTTATTTTTTATAAAATGGTTTTTTCTTTGCAGTGGCGCCTAGGCACCGAAATGCAGTGCCTAGGCACTGCACTACTACCTTCCTCATTTCAATTTTTTCCAAACCTCGTTACAGCGCCTAGACGCCTAGGCACTACGCTACTATTTACATCGCCTTCTAAGCTTTGGGTTGCCTACACCAAAAAGAAAAACAAAATTAAAATAATAAACCAATGGAAAAAAGTAAAAGATTTGGGTTGCCTCACAATTAACGCTTAGTTTAATGTCCTCAGCCTGACCATGTTTGCTCTATATCGAATTTAGCAACATTGTGGTCGTCACTCTTTCGAACGAGTCATGAACGTAAGGCTTCAATCGTTGCCCATTTACTTTGAATAATTCACCGCTCTCATTGCTCACTTTTACTACTCCATGGGCAAAAACTTGGACCACTGTAAAAGGGCCCGACCATCTAGATTTCAACTTTCTCGAAAATAATTTGAGGCGGGAGTTGTAGAGCAACACTTTCTGACCTAGAACGAAGGTTCTTCTTCTAATGTACTTATCGTGCCATGTTTTGGTCCTCTCTTTGTAGATTCGAGCATTCTCATACGCATCATTTCTGAACTCATTCATTTTACTCAATCGTAATAATCTCTTCTCGCCAGCTAGTTTCAAATCCATATTCAACAGTTTCACAGCCCAATACGCTTTATGTTCTAACTCAACTGGAAGGTGGCCTACTTTACCAAAAACTAACCAGTAGGGAGACATCCCAAGCGGAGTTTTAAACACAGTTTGATATGCCCACAATGCACCATCTAATTTCTTAGATCAATCTTTTCGCGAATGATGTACTATCTTTTACAGAACCTCTTCACTTCTATATTGCTCAACTCTACTTGCCCATTGGTCTGAGGGTGATATGCCAACGCCATCCGATGTTTAACCCCATATTTGACTAGGAGTGCATCAAATTGCTTGTTGTGAAAATGTGTAACTCCATCACTGATAATTGCCCTTGGTATCCCAAATCTTGTAAAAATGTTTTTCTTGAGGAAGTTTAGGACTACCTTTCCTTCATTTGTTGGAGTATCAATTGCCTCTACCCACCTTGACAAATAGTCAACTGCCAACAAAATGTACTTGTTATTATATGAAGATGGGAAAGGCCCTATGAAGTCCATGCCCCAGACATCAAACAATTTTACCTCCAAAATGTTTTGCAAGGGCATTTCATCCTTCCTAGAGATGTTTCCAATTCTCTGGCATTTATCACAAGCCATTACAAACACGTGAGCATCTTTGAATAGAGTGGACCAATAAAATCTACTTTGCAACACCTTTGCAGCTGTTTTATTTCCACCATGATGACCTCCACATTCTAAAGTGTGACATTGGCACAAAATATCTCTCATCTCTTCTTCTGGAATATACCTTGATATGACTTGATCTGAACACTGCTTATACAATATGGGTTCATCCCAAAAATAATGCTTCACCTCTGAAAACAATTTCTTCCTTTGTTGGTAAGAGAGGTCCTGAGGCACTACTTTTGCTGCCAAGTAGTTTACCAAATCTGCATACCATGGGACTTCATTTGTTCCTATTACTGCAAAAAGATGCTCATCGAGAAAATTATCATTAATGGAATTTTTCACAGATTCAATTTCAATTGGTAATTCAAGTCTAGATAAATGATCTGCTACTAAGTTTTCTGACCCCTGAATCTTTAATTTCAAGATCAAATTCTTGAAGAAGTAGAAGGGATAAATTTTTTCATGCAATATGTTATGCAAGTAGGACTTTAAATGATGTGCAATTAAATTATGCTACAATAGACAAAGAATTACTTGCCATAGTATTTGCATTTGATAAATTTAGATCATATTTGATTGGTAGTAAAGTCTAATGATGCGCAATTAAATTATGCCACAATGACTTTACTACCAATCAAATATGATCTAAATTTATCAATGCAAATACTATGGCAAGTAATTCTTTTTCTGTTGTAGCATAATTTAATTGCGCATCATTTAAAGTCCTACTTGTATAATATATTGCATGAAAAAATTTATCCCTTCTTTGTCCTAGTACAGCCCCTACAGCGTAATCGCGAGCATCACTCATCAATTCAAAAGGGCAATCCCAAGATGGAGTGACAACTATAGGAGCAAACACTAAAATTTAAAAGCTTTTATGCATGCATCATCAAATTGGAATTTTATATTGTGTACTAGTGTATGCAAAAATTTGGAAGCAGTAATCAGTCCTTTTGATTTTGAGATCGAACGCACTTGCAAAAGAAACAGAAAAGAAAAGAGAGAGCGAACTGCACTAGATAAAGAAAGGATGGCAAACGACGAAGTACAGAATGGGAATAAGGCTTTGACAGATTATGTGATTCCTGACGTAACTGATATTCATTATGCTATTAGAAGGCCAGCCATTCAAGCTAATAATTTTGAGATCAAGCCAGCTACACTGCAGATGGTTCAGGCTTTGAGTTTCAATGGACTGCAGAGTGAAGACCCAAACTCTCACATCACTGATTTTCTAGAAATTTGCGATACATTCAAGTATAATGGAGTGATAGATGATGTTATCAGACTGAGACTTTTTCCTTTCACTCTTAAGGTCGGTCCAAGCAGTGGTTGAATTCTTTGCCTGCAGCTTCGATAGAAACTTGGAATGATCTAGCTAAAAAGTTTCTATCCAAGTTCTTTCCACCAGCAAAGACAGCCAAGATTCACAGTGAGATCAGCAATTTTTATCAGTGTGAGGGAGTGAGGGAGAGAGTTTGCATGAAGCTTGGGAACAATACAAGGAGCTTTTAAGAAAGTGTCCTCACCATGGAATCCCTCGATGGATGCAAGTTTAGAATTTTTATAATGGTTTAGATGGCAATACGAAGACAACCATTAATGCAGCGTCAAGATGAGCATTCATGAGCAAAACTGAGAATGACGTTTTTGAGTTGTTGGAAGAAATGACAATGAATCACTATAAATGGCTAAGTGAGAGGTCAGTTCAGAAGAAAGCAATGGGAATTAATGAGGTGGAGGCCATTGCAAATTTGACTGCACAGGTTGCTTCACTTACTAAGCAACTCCAAGCAAGTCCAGTGACGATGAATGCTACTCAGTCACCACCTGTGTATTGTGAATATTGTCATGGGGGCCATAGGAGTGAAGACTGTCAAGTTGGGAATCCATTTATGTCAGGGTCCAGTGAACAAGTTCAGTATGTAGGGAACTTTAATCGTCCACAAAATAATCCCTATTCAAATACATATAATCCTAGCTGACGTAACCATCCTAACTTTTCGTGGAAGCAAAATCACACGCAAAATCCACCACCAAGATTTCGGGAGCCTGAAAAGAAAAGTAGTCTCGAAGAAGCAATGCTGCAAATGGCACAAAACACAAATCAGTTCATGGCTGAGACAAAGATCAATCTCCAAAATCAAGCAGCATCCATTAAAAATTTGGAAGTATAGGTTAGTCAACTTGCAATTCTATTGAAGGGCCGACCACAAGGGAATTTGCCAAGCACAACTGAGATGAATCCTAAAGAGCAATGCAAGGCCATCACATTGAGAAGTGGTAAGACACTTGAAGCTCAAAATGGAGAGGAAAAGAATAAAGTGGACAAGAGCAATGCTTCCATTGAACCCATTAGAAGCTCCAACAGAACATGAGCCAGTTGTTAAAGAGTTGCCTAGTCAAAAAGGGAAAGCACCAGTGGAACAAGAGCAGCATGTGCCATATCCTCCATGCCTTCGAAAGAATAAGCTAGATAAGCAATTCTCTAAATTTTTAGAAGTTTTTAAGAAACTTCATATTAACATTCCATTTGCATATGCTCTTGAACAGATGTCGAGCTATGTGAAGTTCATGAAAGAAATCTTGTCAAACAAGAGAAAGCTCGAAGAGTATGAGACGATAGCACTCATTGAACAATCCAGTGCTATTTTGCAACAGAAATTGCCTCAAAAGCTAAAAGAATCAGGGAGTTTTACAATTCCATGTTCTATAGGCAATTTTAATTTTGATATAGCATTGTGTGATTTGGGTGCTAGTATTAATTTAATGCCCTTGTCTATTTTCAGGAGACTTGGATTAGGAGAGGCGAGCCGGACAACGGTGACGTAATTAGTTGACCGATCAGTTAAACATCCAAGAGGAATCATTGAAGACGTTTTGGTAAAAGGAGATAAATTCATTTTTCCAGCTGATTTTGTTATTTTTGACATGGAGGAAGACAGGGAAATACCAATCATATCGGGGAACCGTTTTTAGCAACAAGAGATGCAAACATTGGTGTTCGAAAGGGTGAGGTGACATTGCGTGTGGAAGGTGAAGAAGTCAAATTCAATGTATTTGATGCAATCAAATACCCGAACACACAAGAGAGTTGCTTTCCAGTGGATTTTGTAGATTCTTTGGTCTCCAAGAAAATAACCACATTGAAAACTCCATTAGAGGTCAGTCTTACCCACCATGATTTTGAGAACTGGAGGACTTAGATATGATGGAATTTGTGAACTGGTTGGATAGTGGAATACCCTTTGAAGGTACAAGATTTGAACCATTAGGACAAGCTCCACAAAGACCTTTACCTTCAATAAAGAAAGCACCCAATCTCGAGTTGAAGTTGTTACCATCTCATCTTAGATATGCATACTTGGGTGAGGAATCCATTATTCCTATGATTATTTCAGCAGAGTTATCTGACAATGAGGAAGAAAAATGACTACGAGTGCTGAGGAAACATAGACAAGCAATAGGGTGGTCTTTAGAAGATATAAAAGGTATGAGCCATTCCTTGTGTATGCACATAATTTTGTTGGAGGAAGGAATGACACCAACAATTAAAGCCCAAAAGAGACTCAATCCAAAGATGAAAGAAGTTGTTAGGGGTGAGGTTCTGAAGTGGCTTGATGCATGCATAATATATCCTATCTCAGACAGTGCATGGGTGAGTCCAGTACATGTGGTGTCTAAGGAAAGAGGTATGACTGTTATAAAAAATGAGAATAATGAGTTGATCCTTATGAGAATAGTAATTGGGTGGAGAATTTGCATAGATTACAGAAAGTTAAACAAGGCAACGAGAAAAGATCATTTTCCTTTGCCTTTCATTGACCAAATGTTGGACCGTTTAGCTAGACATGCATATTATTGTTTTCTGGATGGGTATTCAGGATATCAACAAATAGAAATTGCTTCAGAAGATCAAGAGAATACCACATTCACGTGTCTGTACAGTATTTTCGCGTTTCGCAGAATGCCCTTTGGTCTATGCAATGCACCCGCCACATTTCAAAGGTGTATGATGGCAATCTTCTCAAACATGGTTGAGAAATGTATAAAGGTATTTATGGATGACTTTTCTGTTTTTGGAATGTCTTTTGATAATTGCATTATTAATTTAGAGTTAGTTCTTAAAAGATGTCAACAATCTAACCTTGTTTTGAATTGGGAGAGATGTCATTTTATGGTTCGAGAAGGTATTGTTTTAGGTCACAAAATTTCTTCCAAAGGGATTGAGGTGGATCAGGCAAAGATAGAGACAATTGAGAAGTTGCCTCCACCAATTTTAGTGAAAGGAGTGAGAAGCTTTCTAGGCACACCAGTTTTTATAGGAGGTTCATCAAGGATTTCTAAAAAATTACTAAACTGTTATCGAACCTACTGGTGCACAGTATAAAATTTCAATTTGATGATGTGCATGCATGAAAGCTTTTAAATATTAGTGTCTGCTCCTATAGTTGTAACTCCATCTTGGGATTGCCCTTTTGAATTGATGTGTGATGCTAGCAATTAAGCTGTAGGGGTTGTACTAGGATAAAGAAGGGATAAAATTTTTCATGCAATATATTAAGCAAGTAGGACTCTAAATGATGCGCAATTAAATTATACTACAACAGAAAAAAGAATTGCTTGCCATAGTATTTGCATTTGATAAATTTAGATCATATTTGATTGGTAGTAAAGTCATTATGTATACTGATCACTCTGCTATTAAGTTCTTAATGACCAAGAAAGATGCCAAACCTAGACTTATTAGGTGGGTACTTCTTCAAGAATTTGATCTTGAAATTAAAGATAAGAAGGGGTCAGAAAACTTAGTAGCAGACCATTTATCTAAACTTGAATTACCAATTGAAATTGAATTTGTGAAAAATCCCATTAATGATAATTTTCTCGATGAGCATCTTTTGCAGTAATAGGAACAAATGAAGTCACATGGTTTGCAAATTTGGTGAACTACTTGGTAGCAAAAGTAGTGCCTCAGGACCTCTCTTATCAACAAAGGAAGAAATTCTTTTTAGAGGTGAAGCATTATTTTTGGGATGAACACATATTGTATAAGCAATGTTCGTATCAAGTCATATGAAGGTTTATTCCAGAAGAAGATATGTGAGATATTTTGCGCCACTGTCACACTTTAGAATGTGGAGGTCATCATGGTGGAAATAGAACAGCTGCAAAGGTGTTGCAAAGTGGATTTTATTGGCCCACTCTATTCAAAGATGCTCACGCATTTGTAATGGCTTGTGATAAATGCCAAAGAATTGGAACCATCTCTAGGTATGATGAAATGCCCTTGCAAAACATTTTGGAGGTAGAATTGTTCAATGTCTGGGGCATGGACTTCATGGGGCTTTTTCCATCTTCATATAATAACAAGTACATTTTGTTGGCAATTGACTATGTGTGGTGAGTAGAGGCTACTCCAACAAATGAAGGAAAGGTAGTCCTAAACTTCCTCAAGAAAAACATTTTTACAAGATTTGGGATACCAATGGAAATTATCAGTGATGGAGGTACACATCTTCACAACAAGCAATTCGTTGCACTCCTAGCTAAATATGGGGTTAAACATTGGATGGCATTGGTATATCACCCTTAGACCAATGGGCAAGCAGAGTTGAGCAATAGAGAGGTGAAAAGGTTCCTAGAAAAGACAGTACATCATTCGTAGAAAGATTGGTCAAAGAAATTAGATGATGCATTGTGGGTATATCAAACTGCGTTTAAAACTCCGCTTGGGATATCTCCCTACCGGTTAGTTTTTGGTAAAGCATACCACCTTCCAATTGAGTTGGAACATAAAGCGTATTGGGTTGTGAAACTGTTGAATATGGATTTGAAACTGACTAGCGAGAAGAGATTATTACAATTGAGTGAAATAGATGAGTTCAGAAATGATGCGTATGAGAATGCTCAAATCTACAAAGAGAGAACCAAGGCATGGCACGATAAGCACATTAGAAGAACCTTCGTTCTAAGTCAAAAAGTGTTGCTCTACAACTCCCACCTCAAATTATTTTTGGGAAAGTTGAAATCTAGATGGTCGGGCTCTTTTACAATGGTCCAAGTTTTTGCCCATGGAGCAGAAGTGAGCAATGAGAGCGGTGAATTATTCAAAGTAGATGGGCAACGATTGAAGCCTTATGTTCATGACTCGTTCGAAAGAGTGAAGACCACAATGTTGCTAAATTCGATATAAAGCAAACATGGTTAGGCTGAGTACATTAAACTAAGCACTAATTACGAGGCAACCCAACTCTTTTACTTCTTTTCCATTGGTTTATTATTTTAATTTTGTTTTTCTTTTTGGTGTAGGTATTATAAAGGAGGATGAAGCTTAAAAGGCGATGAAAGTTTTTTTAAAAAAAAAGTGGAAACAGTAGCATAGCGTCTAGGCGCTACACTTTGGCATCTAGGCACTGTAACGTTGTTTGAAAAAAAAATTGAAATGAGGAAGGCAGTAGCACAGTGCCTCAGCACTACAAAGAAAAAACCATTTTATAATAAAAAACACCGAGGGGCCTTTTTTTTCTAAAGCCCAACAGCCCCACCCCTTTGTTTTGCGAATTTAGGGCTACAAAAAAATGCCCCCTCCTCTCCATTTTTCCCCTCTTCTTCATCTTCTTCTTCCTTCAAATCACCTCAATTACCCAAATCCTTCCTTCTTTTGCTACAAATTTTCTTACCCACTAACTATTTGCTTCTTAAATGACCAAATTTCTTCAATAAGGTGGGAAGTTCATCAAGATCTCCAAGTGCATCTTCATCTCCTTTTATGGGTTTTTCTTCCAAGTAAGTCTTTTCAACACAAATCTAAGTTCTAGAAGATTACTAAGTGGAATTTCTTCTAGATTGGATGAGTTGGACTGTTATTGAAAAATTACCCATAAAGAGTTAAGGTGTTAAGCTAGTTTTATAGAGTACCCATTGAAGTTTGGAGAATTTTTGTTGAAGGAAGTTGTGATTTTTGGTTAGATTTGGCTTAAAAAAATGTTTGGGCTTGTTTGGAGTAATTGAATCTAAATTTTTTTTAGAGAATCCTTGCTAATGGCTCCGAAACATGTTAAAACTGGGGGAAGTTCGTCAGAGTCCTTCGATAGGAATAAATTTATTGATATGGAAGTCTCTCGTTCCTACTTAGATATGGTAGTGAGGAGAAGCATTGTCCCTGAAAGAGGATTAGGGCCTTGTCCTGTAGAACAACCTTCAATTTTTAGGACTATATAGGATAGGGATGGGGGGGAGTTAACTAAGTCGCCTCAATCTGCTATTGTCCCCATAGTTCGAGAGTTTTATGCAAATATCAAATAAGGGAGCACTACGGTGTTTGTGAGGAGAAAACAGGTGGCATTTGATTATTCAACTATCAATAGATTTTTTGGGCTCCAAAACATCGATGGAGATGGGTTTAGTACCTACATAACAGAAGAACTTAATTATGATCACATTATTAGAACGTTACGTAAACATAGGGCCCAATGGAAAACTCGATGGGATGAAAGGTTGAGTTTTAAGACATCGGAGCTTAGTGTGACGAGTAAGGTGTGGCATAACTTTATATGTGCTCGACTCCTCCCTGTAACACACGTTAGTGACATTACCAAGGATAGAGCTACTCTTTTGTATGCCCTCGTCACAGGAAAGTACAGTGATGTAGGTAGGGGATAATCAGTCAATCTATTAGACATGCTAAGAGAGCATCTACCACTAGTGGGCTTGCTCACCCTTCTTTGATTACCGCCTTACGTAGAGAGGCTAGGGTAGTTTAGGCAGAAGAGGAAGTGATTGGCCTTACGGCTTTTATGGATAGAAATTATATCTTGGCTTTAAAAGGGTGGGATTCTGATGAAGACATAGCCCCTAAAAGCCTTTTCAGCAAGAAGAAGCTAGTTCATCCAGACAAAATCGAGCACTTTTAACCTTCGAGCAGCGAGTTGAAAGAATAGAGAGGCGTCAGCAAAGACATAACGCCTACCAAGCCCAGTTTAATGAGAATCTTCTTCAAATGATGTTGCAGCAAGGATACAATCAGCGACCTGATCCCATTCAATTTCCTAACCCTCTCTTAATGCAACATCATTCAGCAAATGCAATGATGTTGCATTAGATGAAGACATGCGTTATGCTGATATCGTAGCGCCTAGGCGCCCAAAACAGCACCTAGGCACTGTCACTCTGCCTTCCCGCACTGTCTGTAGCGCCTGGGCACTGATTTAGGAGCCTAGGCACTATTATTTTTATTTTTTTTATGTTTTTTTTAGCTTTCAACTTTTAAAGTCTTCAAACTTGAACTTTCAAAATGGAATCTTTCTTACTCAACATTTTATTAATTATCTCTTCTCTTCTTGAATCTTCAACAAAGTTCTAAAAGACTCCAATATCCATCAAAGTAATGAGAACACTCAATTTTTCTCTGTTAGCTCAGTTTCTACAAAATCAAGAGAAATGCACATCAAAATTCACTAATTCAATACAAAACTAGCTAATAAATGAGCATAAATATAGCACTAAATTAGTGCTATCAACATATTACTCAGCCTTCAAAATAAATTCTCTTTAAATGAAATAATTTTGTCAATTGCTTTATTTCAAACAAGAAGTTCAAATATTGAAAGCTAATTATTTGCACAAAAAGGAGTGCCACAGCATGGGAAAGATTCAAAAAGCTTGTGAGAAAGTGCCCACATCACGAATTACCAACATGCCTCCTCATTAAACATGTACTTTTTCCTCTTTCCAGACATAATATCTAAATTTACTTTCTCATTGTTGAGGATCCCACATCTGAAGGATGACGAGAGACCTCACAATTTATAAGATACATGGGTTACTCTTCTCATTGCCACTTGGTTTTGAGATGGAACCCCATATAATCTAATATGGTATCAGAACCCATGAAGCCCAAATGGGTATTCAGACTAAAAATTGGGATCCGACTCAAGAATGGTACCCAAAGAGACACCATCTTGAGAGGGCATGTTGAGGATCCCACATCGAAAAAATGAAGAAATACCTGACAATTTATAAGATACATAGGTTACTCCTCTCATTGCCAATTGATTTTGAGATTGAACTCCATGTAATCTAATACCCATTTCATTCTTCAAGGCAAACATCGTCAGTCATTCTATGAAAGTATTTTTGTCCAATCATCTGTGAATACATCATCCACTTTGTTACTTTACAACAACTCCCTTTTCTTCCCAACTCAAAACAAGCCAACTAAGTAGCTCAAATCTCCAATCCAAAAAAATAAAAATACTTATTATCCAAATCTCTAAAGGAAAACTCTTTGGACAAAAAATTGAAGTCCTCTTTCTTTAATCCAAAATTTCATTATCCTAACAAAGTAATTTTCTCTCCATGAAACTTGATTTTTTTTTTCTTTAATAAAAAAATTCCATTGTTCTCATCTTAACCACATAAACTATAAAACTCAACAAATCGAAAAGATTGTCCTTTATCCCACTCTTGTTGACCAATATAATCAAATTTCGTTGTAGAACCAATTGCTTGAATATCTTTCATTCTAGTGCTCCAATGTTGTTCCAAATACCCTCAAACTAATATTATTTATCTCTCAATTGTTGTACCTTCTAGAGTTATGGTTTTTCCTTTACTTGTCCAAAAACTTGTAAAACTCAAAATTATATGCCAATGTGGATGGAATATATCCACAAATTTTGTGTCCAAGAAAATTTTTAACTACACCACATGAAAGTGATTCCCAAATGTCTTATCTTTGCACAAAATTAGGGAAAGTTACAAAATATCTTAATTACATCTTATTCGAAAATAAACTTTTTAATGTCTATTCCAATACATAGTCTGTCATCCACCACACTACATGTACTTTTTCCTCATTTAGTAAATAATCTCTATAGTTACCTCATTCTTCAATGCAAACACCATCGATCATTCAATGAAAGTATCTTTGTAAAATCATCTTAATACTTCATCGACTTTCCTAAACTTTACAACCCATTTTCCTCACTATTAAAAACAAACTCATTTACTAGGTAGCTCAATCATTATCTCTAAT
This sequence comes from Trichosanthes truncata, assembly GCA_033996785.1. NCBI lineage: Eukaryota > Viridiplantae > Streptophyta > Magnoliopsida > Cucurbitales > Cucurbitaceae > Trichosanthes > Trichosanthes truncata. The sequence goes on along the minus strand of JAWPNB010000004.1, from coordinate 33,490,919 downwards.
CTAAAGAACAAAATTTCATATCCATTTCTCTAAAGAACTCTTTGGAAGAGAGCTCGAAGTTTAGTCTCATTCTTTCATCCAAAATTCCCTTAGCCAAAGTAATCTCTCTTTAAATACGTCGTAACCATGAAACTCAAATTTAGTCTCTTTTCTTTGATCCAATATCCCATTATCGTAATAAAGTAGTTTTCTCCCTCATGAAACTAGAGTTCTTTCTTTGATCCAAAGTTATTGTCCTCGTCTTAAATACAAAATCTATAAAACTCAACAAACAAATCCAAAATATTGTCCTTTATCCATCTTCTTGATCAATACAATCCAACTTCTTTCTAGCACTAATTGCCTTAATATCTATTATTCTAATACTTCATATTGTTCAAATACCCTCACACATCAATACAATCCAACTTCTTTCTAGCACCAATTGCCTTAATATCTTTTATTCTAGTGTTTCATATTGTTCAAATACCCTCACACAATCCCTCGATTGCTCCCTTTAGAGGTATGAAGTTTTCCTCCACTCGACCTAAAACTTGCAAACTCAAAATCATAATCAATTGATAGAATTTCAAAAATTTTGTATCCAAGAAAAATCCTTTAACTATGCTGGCCACATGAAAGTGAGTCCCTAATGACTTAGCTTTCAACAAAAGTATAGAAAAATTAAACATCTATGTAATCTTATTTCAAAATAAGTTTTTCAAAGCATTCATCAATAGTCAATTTAATGTCAATTTAATGACTATTCCAATTCATAATGCTCCATCCACCATACTACTACATGTATTTTTTTTCATCTTTAGTACATAATCTCTACCGTTACCTTCTCATTTCGTTCTTCAACGCATACACAGGTCATTCAATGGAAGTATCTTTATCAAATCATCTACTTTGTTAAACATTACAACTCATTTTCTTTACCACTCAAAACAAACCATTTTTTGCTAGGTAGCTCAATCATCATCTCCAATCTATAGAACAAAAATTCTTATCCACTTCTCTTACAAAGAACTCTTTGGACAAAAGATTGAAATTTAGTCTCATTCTTTATCCAAAATTTCCTTAACTAGACAAAGCAATCTCTCTTTAAATACATAACAATGAAACTCAATTCTAGTATCTTTTCTTCTATCCAAAATTTCATTATCGTAACAAATCTCACCAGTGAAACTTGAGTTCTTTCTTTGATTCAAATTATTATTGTCCTCATCCATAAACCATGAACTCAACAAATCCAAAATATTATCCTTCATCCATCTTGTTGGCAGATACAATCCAACTTCTTTCTAGCACCAATTGCCCTAATATCTTTTATTCTAGTGCTTCTAGTACATAAAACATAAAACTCAACAAAATCCAAAATATGGTCTCTTATCCACCTTGTTTACGAATACAATCCAACTTCTTTCTAATACCAATTGCCAATCATTTTCTCCCGTCTATAGAATGAATAATTCTTATCCACTTCTCTAAAAAAGAACTCTTTGGACAAAAGATCCAAGTCTAGTCTTGGGTCTCTTTTTGTCTTATACTTATACTTTAATCTCAACTCCAATCTCTTTGTTTTGATCTAAAACTCATTATCGTTAAAAAGTATTTTTCTCCACCATGAAACTCAAGTTCTTCCTTTGATCCAAAATTTTATTGTCCTCGTATACATAAAACCATAAAACTAAACAAATCCAATAGATTGTCCCTAATCCATTTATTGACCATCCAACTTCCTTTCAGCACCAATTGTCAATCATTTTCTCCAATCACAAAAGATCCAAGTCTAGTATCTTGACAAAGTAATCTCTTTGTAAATACATACCCATGAGACTCAAGTCTAGTCTCTTTGTTTTGATCCAAAATTTCGTTATCATAATAAAGTATTAAACAACTTTGCATCTTTAATACATATTATGTAATTTCACATACTATTATAACTCATTCAACGCCTCAAATAACCCCTCAATATTTATAATAATAATTGAACTCAAAAAATATATATATATTTATAATAATAATTCATAAAAAATAGAAAATATGCTTTAAAGAATATTTTCAAGTAGTCCAGATGAAGTCTCTTTGCAGTTGAATAGAAAAGCTACGGTGGCAAACAGACCTGGTTAGACACTACCAGAACATGAACATGTATATCCAATTTACTTTGAACTTTAATTTCAAGTGTTCCCAAATCCAAATCCAGCACTGAAATTAATGGCTGCAAATCTAATCTGCACCACTTCACAGAAAAGTCTACATCAAAAGAATAGGTAAAAAATAAGAATTCTCAAACCATCATTGGGCATAAAAATTTAACAGCAACCTTCTAGATAAATTACATATCAATAATTAATTTCACCTGTGTATAGTATTCTATAAAAGAAAACCAATCAAAATCAATATACCGTATTCCTTCCGTAGATGCAAAAACTTGTTCGACTATCTGCTTCAATTTCACTGTAGGAGGTCCCCCACTTCCACACCTTTTTCTGTAAGGTTTTGGCAATATATTAGAAGAGCATTGTATAAGAAAGTTATGAGAAGAGCAAATGGTCCCACATTGAAAATGTACAAGAAAGTCATGTGCTCCAAACACTATAAAAGGAGCACATGGCTTTGGTTTCAAAACATCACACTTTGAAATACTTTAAGCTTGGTATACTAACTAGTTAAGTGAGTGGTATAAAGCTTTGAGAGAGTATTTCTTTGTGATTAGATCGGGAAGAAAATTCTGTGTGATTGTAATAATTTTTCACATAGTGGAGTTTCTTCTGTCCGTGGTTGTTTCTCTGGTTTTGGAGTTTTTCCACGTAAATTCTTGTGTTTCTTATTTTGTTGCTTTCTTTAAATTTCTCAGTTATTTTTCTGCTTATTCCTGCGGTAGTAGTGGGAGGTTTTTCCCAACATTTTCTTCCCTTTTACCTTTCGAAAGATGTTGTAGAAGTTTCGAGACTCTGCATCTCCTTGAAACTTTTCCAGGAATGTTTTGCAATCAAAGTGTGAAAAAGGTAACATCAGCATGGGTATAAAAATAAAAAGATTTAAATACTATTTTATGTTTTGGTCTGTATTTTTAAAAAGTTATCATAATGGAAAAAAATATATACAAATTCTATACCCAATGGAACCTTTTAATATACGATTATGGTTATATTTCAAGCACCAAAAGTTGTGAAAACAAAGGACCAAAGCAAAAAGTAGAGTGACCATATTTATAAACATATTTTAAGAACTAGAAAAGAAAACTATTGAAAAACTTCCCAAACTCATTGGTTGTTTGGTGAAAGAATGATAGAGACGCATCAACCTTCTTTTTGAATCCATGGAGCCTAGGGGCCTAAACCTGCAGGTTTTAAAGTTTGATCAGCTTTTTTCTTTTTCCTTCTACATTTGTGTCAAAATATTTATTTAAACGGCCAACACTTAGCATATTTAGACGGTTAAATCATCATATAATTCTTAAACTTAACACAAATTGAAATATTGAAAAAGGAAGAAGTAAAAAAAGTTTAATCACATTCTCAATATCGGTTGAACAACGAAGCAAAGAAGCAAAAAAAACAACTGTGAAGCTTATGAGCCTAAAACAAACCTTGTGGGCTATCAAAATAAATGGAGGACTTGAATGACATGATATAAACTACTTGTTACTGATAAGGGTAGTAGCTTGTTTCTTCAATATTTTTGCTCCATTTTTGTTCCTTTATTCTTTTTTGTGAAAAAATTACATTTTTGGTCCCTAATGTTTGGAGATTGTGTTTATTGATTCTCCAGTTTCAAAATCAAACAATCAAATCTTCAAATTTTATGAAATATGTCTATTGAATCCTCTACTGTTAAATTTTTAATGGAAGGCTGACATGGAAAATTTTAAAAATAAAATAATAATTTTTCAAATTAAAATAGTAATAATAATAATTAAAATAGTAATAATAAATCTCCCTCCCCTTCTTCCCCTTCCCCAACTCTAATGTCGGTGCCTGCGCCAGCATCCCTCCTATTGCCGGCTACCTCTGTTTTCATTTCTCTTCCATTTTCACTTCTTCTTCCTCCTCTTCCTTTTCTTCTTTTTCTTTCTTCTTTTACGTCGTCGGCAAACTTTTGAAACAAAGGAGGGAGGCCTCCCTCTGAAACAAAGGTGAGCTCCTCCCTCATTTCAGATCTACCTCCCTCCTTCGTTCGCTCGCCGAAGTCCTTTGAGCTCGCCCCAGCGATAGAAAAAAAGAAAAAATAGGAAGAGGAGGAAGAAGAGAAAATGAAGAAAAAAAAGTAGCCAAGGGGAGGGGCGCCGGAGCAGGGGAAGGGGGAGCAGGGCATGGGTGGAGGGGATTATTATTTTATTTTGATTATTATTTTTTTTATTTGAAAAATTATTATTTTAATTTTAAAAATTGTAATGTTAGCCCTCCGTGAAAAAATTAACAGTGAAAGGACTCAATAAACCTATTTCATAAAATTCGGAGACTTGATTGTCAGATTTTGAAACCTAGAGACACAATAGACACAATCCTCAAACATGAGGGACCAAAAATTTAATTTATCCTTTTCTTCTCTTCCCAAATGTACCATCAAAAGTTCCAACTCTAGTTGGATGTATGCCTTGCCCCAAGGCATACAAAGTCAGAAAGTTACAAATGCATCTCATTCAAGCATTTCAAGCCTCAATACCAATCAAGAGATCTTAAAAAGACAATTATCAATTAGATGAACATACCATACTGGGACACCATATTCCCTCTCTTAAAAACAAAGCCCCAACAACCCATCAAAATCGTAAGACTAGGCTCTCTGTCTGTTGCCCAAGATGAATTCCTGAAAAAATCAAAGAAAAAAGGTAACAAACAATCAATGTTCCAATGGGTCCAAACCCCAAAGAGATGCACAGTGTAAAAGATTCATAGGGTATCTTGCATAACTTAAATTTGCTAAAAAAAATGTCAAGTGGTGCCTTGAACAAAAAATAATTGCTCAATATTAAGAAGGGAGAAGTGAAGAAAATATACCCATACCCAAAGACAAAAATTAAACAATTACACAGAATGTTATATATCTAATTTTTTTCTAAAAATATGAGTCTTTCTCAGAGGAGTTCATCTCGACAATTTAATTGATACAAAGGACTCAAATGAAATGACTATAGTAAGAACTTCTTTAAGACCATGCTGCTAAAATTTTTTGGGTCCATAAAACAATTCAAATGATGACCTAAAAAATGTTCACGAGACTCCTACATTTTATCATTTTCCCCTTTCTAGATGATTTCATAATGTAAGTACAATACAAGAAAAAGGACTAGTGATAAAAAAAACTGCCATACCGAAGAAATTGTTTCGGTAAAAATGGAGAGCAAGTTGTGGAGCTTTTTTTTCACATATGATGCTTCCAAAGTGACAGGTTGTTCACCACTTGCATTGCATTTGCCTCAATGTGGTTGATCCTATGCTACAAAGATTTGAAGTCTCAAGACAATATTCCTTTTGATGTATGAGCGAGTTTTTCAAATGTATGTGATTATGAATGATGTTTCCCAGAAAGTTCAGGATTTCATCGATTCATCATGCTACAGGGTCTTCTCTCAACTAAGGCTTCCTAACAAGCCAAAAGCCAAAAGATTTGGAGTATGAAATCCCATTGATGCCATTCCTTTGGGCATCAATCGGATTTGAAACTCCAAATCTTTTGGCTTTTTGCTTACGAAGCTTTGGCAAAATCAGATCAAGTAGTGACATAGTATGTACAGAGTATGTCGATTCTTTGCAGCCCTTGTAGAATCCATCCAAAGCCAAAGTTAAGTGAGGATGGCAGTGGTTTTTATTAACAGCTGAATACAAGGAAAAATTAACTGAAGCTAAGGTATGTGAGAATATTTTAGGTCCCATTTGATAACCATTGCGGTTTTGATTTTTGGTTTTCGAAAATTAAGCTTATAAACACTACTTTCACCTATAGGTTTCTTTGCTTGTTATCTAATTTTTTAAAAATGTTTTCAAAATCCAAACCCAGTTTTGAAAACTAAAAAAATAGTTTTTTAAAACTTGTTTTTGTTTTTTGAATTTGACTAAGAATTCAAATGTTTCCTTAATAAAATGAAAAACATTGTAGAGAAATTGTGAGAAAACAAACACAATTTTCAAAAAGCAAAATGGTTATCAAACGGGATGCTTTCTTTTACTGGCTGCATTTAAGAAAGAATGGGGGCTCGTTGTCTTTCTAGTTCAATAATTACTGGTGCAAGTCTGTGTCATTAGAATTAAAACAAAATAAAACATGCATTACTAATGAAGATAAAAATAATGAGAGGACAAACTAATTAGCATACCTAAATAGGATTCTCCACAAGGATATCTATATATCAATTTTTCGTTCTTACGCTACCGTAACCAGCAAGGAAGTTTACTGAATGAAATGAGTATCATGATTAATACCTGAGGGAAGTAAAACATCCATTCAATTCTGCAGAAGGCAAAAAGATGAAGATCAAGAATGGGAAGCACCAATATTGAATCTGATAAGAGGGAAATAATCAAATAACATTTTGTACTTGTGCTTATGTTGAGAGTTGATGAGCATTAATCTTTCAGATCACAAGCTAACCTTGGTGCTGGTCCAAATCTAGACAACAACAAATTCATAAAGGATATCAATTAGCCAGTTTAAATAACCAGATGCAAATTCACTCCAATTGAAATTATGAGCTTTCAGAGGCAGCCCATTTTCCCTGTATTTGTTTGACATTGATGGATTCTGAAAAACTCATTCCAAAACCTAATCGATTTCAGAAGGATCGGAATGATTTCGCAAAAAGAGGGGGGAAAACCTAATCGATTTTAGAAAAATCGGGATGACTTCGCAAACAAAGAGAGAAGACGGAAAAAAAAAACCAAAACCTAATCGATTTAAGAAGAATCGGGAAGATTTCGCCAGGAAGAAGAGAGAAAAATCAAAACCAAATATATTTTCAAAAGAACAGGTTGATTTTGCAAAAAGCGAAGGAAAAACCAAAACCTAATCGGATTTTAGAAGATGAATTCCAAACAGAGAAGAGAGAAAGCGAAGTCGAGCACGAGCTCCAACTCCGGATTGTTTCGATTCGAAGCATTCTGAAAAAAATCAAACCTAACCTATTTGATTTCAAAAGAAACGGGGTGTTTTTGCGAGAATCAAAACCCAAATCGATTTCAGAAGAATCTGTATGAAACAAAAACAGAAACAAAAACCCTAAGCGAGAGAAGAGCAAAAGGAACAATTCGGAGTGAGGATTCGAGAGAGCTAAAGAGGGCGATTTGATTTATGAAGAAAACAGAGCAAGTTCGGAGTGACCATTCGAGAGAGCAAACAGAGAATTTTATAGCCGTTACAGAAACGTGCGTGAAGAAGAAGCTACTAAATAATTTAAATAAAATAATAAATAATTAGAATATAAAAAAAATTATTTTAATTTAAAAAGGGGGCTAGTGGGCCAACGAAATACCCATCAGAGCAGGTTCAAGGCCCAACAAAGACGAATGCGGAGCTTAGGGGTGTACAAACGAACCGATAACCCGAACAACCCGGCCTACCCAACCCAAATTGTAAGGGTTGGGTTGGGTTGGGTTAGATTTTTTTTTGGGTTGGGTTGGGTTGGGTTAAAATTTGAAAGAACCGAAAATTCGGTTCGGTTCTCGGGTTGGGATAATTTTGACTCAGTTCAACCCAACCCGAACCGAAAATAAGGTTTTTTTTTTTAAAAAAAATATTATATATATATATATATATATATAAAAGTAAAAAACCCTAGTCCCCTCATTTCGTTTTTCATTTTGCGGCCGCAGCCCTCAGTACCTCTTCACTCTCCACTTTTGCCGCAGGATTGCAAGATTGAAGCACGGTTTCTTGATTTCGCTCACCTCACGCTTTCACTTGCACGATTAACGGAAGTGAGCAACTGAAATCGAGTAACAGAAGGTGAGGGACTGAACTCGAGTAACGGAAGCCCTAATTTCAATTTTCACGATTTCACCGCTCTTCCCGATTTGCTCGCTGTCATCTGCTCTCATCTACTCAGCGTGATCGCTTTCATCTGCTCTCATATGCCCGGCGTGTTCACTGTCATCTGCTCTCATCTGCTCGCTGTCATCTCCTTCCCACGAACTCATTCGTTGTTCGATTCTCCATTGCAAGTGTATGTGTGTCTATATATATATATATATATATATATTTCAAACAAAGAGCATTTGTATTAGACACTTTTGTTTTTAGGTTGAATCTTCCAGATTTTTTTTGTTTTTAAGTTGAATCTTTCAGATTTGAGTTAGGTTGGTTGGGTTTTTTCAGATCTGGAGGTTATAATTTTGAACTCTAAATCGATTTTGAGTTGTTGTTTGTTTGTTTTTGTGACTTATGAAGTTCTCTATTGTTTTGATTTGATTTTGTTTCTGGAAATTTTGTGTTCATTTTACTTTTTGAGGAGAATATCAAGTTCGTAGATCTGGAGGCCATAATTTTAAACTCTAAATTGATTCTGATATGAAGTTCTCACTATTGTTTTGATTTTATTTTATTTTAAGAGATTTTGATTTTGTTTATGGAAATTCCGTGTTAATATTAGAACTTATTTTGATTTTATTTAAATTCAAAATTCAAAATTGAAAGAAAAAAATAACAACTCGGTGACCCAACCCGACCCAACCCGAAAATATATGGGTTGGGTTGCTCTCATGCATAGGGTTGATCGGGTTGGGGGATTGATTAACCCGAATTTTCGGGTTGGTCCAAAAAACCCCACAAACCCGACCCAACCCAACCCGTGTACACCCCTAGCGGAGCTTTAATTGATAATCCAATTAAAATTTAAATAAAAATTGAGAAAAATAATAAAATTATAAGGGAAACCGCGTAAATAGACAAAAGATGATGGATTAATTGAGATAATTATGAGATAATTAAAAACGAATTAAATAACAAAATCCTAAAATTATAAGATAATTAAAAAGGGATTAAACTAACGTTTTTAATCTTCTAATGGAGGGATTAAATTGTTTCACTTATAAAAGTTTGGGAGTTTAATTGATATAATTATATGTTTGTACATGTGTAAACTAATGTTTTTCAAATGAAATCTGATAGAGGGTGTAAATTGATACATTTATGAAAATTCATACAATTATTAGTTTAAGGTTTTTATCGATACAACCTTCAAAGTTTAGGGGTATAAATTGAATTTTGTCGTTAATAATATAACCACATTATTGTCTAGCACAAATTTCACTTCTTTTTTTTTTTTTTTAGGTTTGAGTTTAGTTTCTATTTGATCTTGAAATTTCAAAAGCAATACTTTAAGTCCCTAAAAGAAAGATGGGAAATAAGAGGGAAGGGAAGTAATAAGAGAGAGGTGAGGGAATGAGGAAGGAGGATGTCATATAATTTTTTTTTTTTAAAAAAGGCTAAATATATCAAAAGATCTCTAATCTTTTAAGTAATTCTCAATTTGATCTTATAAAATTCTCAAATTACCTCAATGTATTGAAAATTCTCAATTAAGTCCTTCAAAAAACAAATTGTTAAAATTTATTAACAAAAAATTAATGTATTATTGAATTATTGTTCTATTAACATATTTGAACATGTCCCTCGTATGCTACTTGACATAAGAAACCCAACTCGCATATTTGTAAATTTTGATTTTACTTATTGTTGATGCTGGATTTGGATCGCCGGATCAACGATAAATTTAAATCACCGGGAGCTGAAGATTCCTGCAAAATAGAGAACTAACATCGGTGTGGTGCTAAGCCACTTAAACTCCAACGCTCAAGTTAGAAATCGAGGTTTCTCACTTAGAAAGCTTAAACTGTAAAAGCTAGGTAATGATTGCATACCTCTCAACGTCGTTGTCCTTTGCCTTTTATATTTTTATGTAATTGTAACGTTTCGTCCCACATTATTATGATCTCCGAGAATTTATGGATCGTTTTTACTGTTCCGACCGTTACTTTTAGATACTCGTTTAATTCAAATCTTTAATGGATCCTTCAATGCTCTCCTGAATGACTATCCCAATTCAAGCCTTTTGCTTCTTCATCCGGGATAAATCAAGGTTGGATCAGGCTACTCCCTCGACGGTTTTGTCCTTCTTGCCTTTTGGTCAACCCTAGGAGCCGGTCCAATGGTCTCACCAGACTAGGCCGACCCCTTGAGGGGTTGGCCAAAAAGGCCTCTTGGCCGACCCCTTCCTTTGAAGGGCCGGCCAAGGCCGGTTCGAGCTCTTGGCCGACCCTTCGGGGGGTCAGCCAAGGCTGGTCTAAGGCTAATTTTTGCCCGTAACAGTTACCCCAACCTCCAATGCGAACCCTCTAAGCATATTCGCTTAGGTTTCACTTGGAAGTCTACGGGTATTGCTCACCGGAATTCCATTGTCAGCACCATTCTATGTCTCGAAAATCGTGCCAACCCAGGTTTATATAAGGGTTATTCATTTCCTCACTTCCTTGTTTTGAAGTCCTAGTCATTCCTTCATTTTTCATGTAACTTCTCTTCCTTTGACTTATTTTCCACATGGCGGGTTGTTCTAGAGCTATCCACTTCGAAACGGGTGACTCTTCTGATCCTAATGACGAAGATTTCGTCTCTAATCCCCCTCAACCGGTCCGTGGTCGAAGCAAATTCAGGGCCTGAACACGGAAGGAGCCATCTAAGATCCTTTTGAGAGGGCCTCTAATTCAAGCGACCCTAGATGACCTTAGGGTTCAGTTTAATGTTCCTGATTCCATCAACATGAGAGTCCCAAATCATGGAGAAAATCCAGTCTCTCCCCCTTCTGGAGAAGTGGCATTCTACCCCGACATGTTCACTAGTGGTGTTCGGCTCCCTTTGCTACCTGTGATCCAAAATTTCTTGACCCTTATCAATCTTGCCCCCTGGTTTTGACTTAAGATCATTTGAAAATAATCGAAAGATTGCTTTAATTTAAAAAAGAAATAAGAATGATGGCATTCGGGATAGAATTCTAAATAATCTTGTTTGCAGGAAATATGGAAATTGCAAATTTGTGATTCTGCAATTGTTTATGGAGCAGGGAATGTAAAAATTGCAAAATCAAATTGCAAAATCGGATTCTGCAATCTGGAGCAGTAGAAAGTTCAAAAAAGGAAAAAAAAATCTGCATTAAACCCATTCCGAAAATCTTCAATTACAGCCCGATTTGGAGGAATTTAAGCTCGAAATTTGGGCATTCTTCAACCCTAATGAAGGCCTATAAAGGGGGAAGAAGAGGAGGAGCAACACAATTCGTTTTGGAGGCATTTTTGGAGCTTTACATCATGGGTTTTTGTCAAGTTTTTCCTCCTCTGTTTCTGCAGAATTTTTTACTCTGTTCTTGTCGAAAACAGCAGTTTCTGCTTTTTATTTTCTGAATTTTCTTCTTGTATTATCAAGAGATGATGGTAGTATAGTCTTGTTTTTCATTCGATTTCTGTTTTGCATTAAGTTTCGGTTTAATTCCAGCCTTTGTTTCGCGGGTTTTTGTCTAACTTTTCTTCCTCTGTTTTTTTTTTCTTTCTTTCTGTTCTTCACAAGAGCTACTGCTATATTAGTTCTATTTTTGAGTTTTCTGTTTTTAATGAAAAATAGAAACTTTAATGTTTTGCCATAAAACTTTAATGATTTCATTTTTAGTTTGAAGGTTCTATTTTTTTTTTTTTTATGATTCTATTTTTGCTTCAAGTTTTCTGTTTTTCCTCTTTTATGATGGTTATTATGTTGGTACCGTTTTTGCTTCAATTTTTATTTCGTGGGTTGATTTTTCTGAAGTTTATGGTTTAGTTTTCAGTTTTCTTTGATTCGATTTTGGATGGCAAAATCCTTTAATTCCTTTAAATCTTTGTTAAATTTAGCATTTTAATATATTCTTCTAGTATGAATTTTTATTCTAAAATTAGTTGTAATATTTTTATCTTTAATTTGAGCTAAAACTTCTTAGGGGGTTCAAGGATGTGAATGCCCTAAGAAGTAATTGTAGCCAAAATTTCAATAAAAACCAAGCCTACATCTCAATTGTTTGCTTGTGTTGAACAAATTTCCGTTGAGATCCTAGATTGATCAACTAGGGTAGCAACTCAAGCTTAGATCTAATACCGACGGGGTTAGTGATAAGCAGATTTCACACAAGTAATGGAGAAAAGAGCTTAGACATAAGCCAATCCTTACCCTAGACATAGGGATTAAGGACTTCAAAGCCCATAAAATTGTTGAGCCGAATTATCTAAGATAGAGGGACTATAGACATATAGGTCTCTCACTTAGCCTCCTAAAAACCTAAATTCAAGGAAAATAGGAGATGCAATTTTGGTTTACAATTGAGTGTGGAGTAGGTTGGACTTGCAATTTTGGTTTGCAATTACGACTTAGGGCAAGGACATTCTTGAGCCCCATTTTTATTCAAATTCATTTTGCAATTTCATTTTCCAAGTTTATCTAAATTGCTATCCAAAATTGTCATTTCTAGATTCTGCAATTTTTCTTAATTCGATTCTACAATTAGAATCTGCAATTTTTATTTCTCACCAACATACCAACCCAACTTTGTTTTTGCAAATTTTAGTTTTCAAGTTGCAATTTTCCTTACACTTTTGCTTTACAATATTTTTGTTACTCTGTTCCCTGTGGGATTCGATACTTGGTACTCAGATACCAATTTATATTACTTCGATCGCGTGCGCTTGTGTGTAACAGCCGATCAGCTTCAGGTTGGGAACCGTACACCCATGACCACCCTTGATTTTCTATCCTTGCACACTTTTAAGCAAAAAGATAAATCCCAACTATTTTATTATACCAGTCCGCAGTCCGTCCATGAACCTATAGTGAGAGAACCTTCGTCAGTGAAAAACTGGAAGAAGTATTGGTTCTTTATTAGTGGTTCATGGCTTGCTCCTGATAATTTTGGCTCTATTCTCCCAGTTCCAATTGATTTCAAGGTGATAGGCGAGTCCGCTTTTCCCTCCCAATCGAAACGTTTTTTTTCCTTATATGTGTATACATCATACTGTTCTTATTTTACTATTGTTTTTGTAGCTAACATCAATCTAGAGCCATCGCCTGTGGCTATCGCATTTCGTGACCTTGCATGGAGGATTAGTGGACTTCTGCGTTGGGGTCCTGATTTGGTTCATCCCGATCTCCTTGCTGAATATCACCTCATCCCAACCCCTTCGTCGAACTCTTTAGGTATTACTTTTTGAGTTGGATATTAAGTCATAAATACCTTGTCGGTCAAGTTCGGACTTTAACTTTGTTTGTTTTTTTTTTTTAGATATGACTTCACACCCCAATTCAGAGCTATGGACCGTGATTTGGAAATGTTGTTTGACAACTCAGATTCGGAACCTGTAGAGATTGCCCCCATGGTCACCTCTCCCATTAGCAATGAAGGGCACAAAAGACAACCTTCTCGGAGACAGTGCACTCAGGCCTCTCCTAGGCGTACGACTTTTCGAACCTCTCCTCGAGGATCCGACAGACTAGGCATTTCTCCAACTCTGATGCTCCCTACTACTCATTCTGTAGGAGGGACCAACCATAATGCTCCTCCATCATTTGGTGAGTCCAGTCATGAATCTATTCAACCCTTTGACTATACCGGCCCTTATGATTCTCTTATTGACGAGACTGCTGAGCTTGAGCGTTCATTTTCTATGTGGGTTGGTTTATCCGAAAGTAGCTCTTCTCAAGAACCTGTTGACTGTCGTTGTGGTTTACGGGACCCCCAACTTGCTATCAAAGCCATGATGTTTCATCTTCGCGAGGTGAAGCACTTATCTAGTCTTCAAAACTGATTGTTGTAAGCCTTAATTTTCTCATTGTGTGTTCTGTATGTAGGCTTTTGGTCATGCAACTTTAGCTTCTAGTCGGATTGAATTGAACTAGAACTCACTCATCTTCGCCAAAATCACGTACCTAGAGAAGAATTGAACCAAGCATTCGATCTACATGCCCAAGTGAACCAATCTTTACAGAGTCTATAGACTCAATTTGATGATTATCGAGCCCGCTCCAAGAGTGATATATCTACTCTCCAGCTTCAATTGTCAGAGACTCAGGCTAAACTGAGAGAGGCCGAAGCTAAGCTTGCTGACTTCAAATATTTGACCGAGGCATTCAAACTTTCCGACGAATATGTCGCTTTTCAAAATCAAGATATGCGTTGTGGAGTGAATTGGTCAATCCGGACTACTAAGGAACGTCACCTTGACCTGGATCTTAAATGGCTCAAAACTTTTTTCAAAGAATATTGCAATCCTCCAGGGTTTGATCTTGTTCAAACCTCTGGACCCGAAGCTTTAGGAGGAGGCTTCGATCTTGGTCAGACTTCCGGACTGGAGAACGAAGTTCTAGGAGAAGGTTTTCTTCATGGTATTCTCTCCGATGATGAGCAAGCTCCTTGACTTTAATGGATTGATGACTTTACGTACTTATGTATTAATGATCATTTATGTTATATTGTTTTGCTGATCTACTCACGAATCTTCAAAGATTAATCTAGTTGCTTGTTTGTTGCTCGATGGATCATGCTCCCCACTCACACAGGGTTGGTTTTATTTTATAAGCAACTTGCTTGAGTAAAAAATACGCCTTCATTAAAATTTGAAATAAAAGAACTCACCCCCCAACTCATAACTTACAATGAAAAATTAAAACATCAACTTTATTGAAAGTAAATTTTCAAATGTTTCAGCATTCCATGGATGAGGCATATGTCAACCTCCAAGATCAGCTATCTCATATGTTCCTAACCGAACAATTTTCGTAACTCGATACAGACCTTCCCACATTGGGCCTAGTACTCCACTATTCGAGTCTTTAGTGTTTAGCATAACCCTCCGAAGAACTAAATCCCCTTCTTTAAAACTTCGTCGCTTCACACGAGAATTGTAGTATCAAGCTGCTCTGCTCTTGTACTCAGCTATCCTCAATCTTGTTGTCTCTCTTCGCTCCTCTAACAAGTTGAGGTGTAAGTTAAGTGAATCAGAGTTATCCTCAGGATTGAACTGTTCAACTCTTGGCGGCGGGAGGCCGACTTCTACTGGAATGAGTGCTCCGGATCCAAATGATAGTGAGAAAGGAGTCTCACCAGTCGAAGTCCGAGGGGTTTTCCTATAGGCCCACAAAACATTTGGTAATTCTTCTGCCCAAAGCTCTTTTAGCCCTTCCAATTTGGTCTTCAGATTTCGCTTAATGATTTTATTCACTGCTTCCACTTGACCATTCGCTTGCGGATGAGCTGGAGAAGAGAAGAAATGCTTGATGCTCAAATCCGCACAAAATTTTTGAAAAGCTGCATTATCAAATTGTCGACCATTATCAGTGACAAGAGCATATGGTATACCAAAAAGGCATATTATACCTCTCCAAACGAAGTCGGTAACTTTCTTCTCTGTTATGGTTGCTAGGGCCTCAGCCTTTGTCCATTTTGTAAAATAATCAACCTCCACTATAGCAAACTTTGTTTGCCCTCAACCTTGAGGTAGGGGTCCGATGAGGTCTACTCCCCATTGCGTGAACGGCCATGGGCTCATAACGCCTGTGAGCGGTTCAGAAGGTTGTCTCTGTATTGTAGCAAAATGTTGACACCGGTCGCATGACTTAACAAAAATACGTGCATCTGCAAATATAGTTGGCCAATAATACCCCTGTGCGAGAGACCGTGTGCCTGAGTGGTTTCCACATACGCCCTCGTGTATTTCTCGCATGACATACTTAGCTTCGGCATGTATAAGACACTTGAGAAGAAGTAAAGAGTAGCTTCTCTTGTACAACTGACCTCCTCGCAAAACATACCTGACCGCTCTGTACCGCAATCTTCGCGCTTTATTTTTATCAGAAGGGAGTTCGCCACTTGTGAGGAAATCAACTAGCAGATCAATCCAAGTGCGCTCATTACCTATCGGAGGGTCATCGAGTTCCATCACTTCGCTTTCTAGAACACTTGGCTCATCTAGGATCTCGATGGGGACAGTTCGTCCCAATTCTGTCTCATAAGCCGCTGCCAACTTAGCTAATGAGTCTGCATTAACATTTTGAGATCGAGGGATCTTCTTGATCTCAAACTTGACAAAGGATCCCAAGTGTTGCTTCACTTTCGCCAAATACACAGCCATCCGCTGTTCTTTGGCTTGCTACGTTTCTACCACTTGGTTCACGATGAGTTGAGAATCACTAAGAATAATCAAATTGCTGATCTCAAATATCTTAGCAATCCTCAAACCAGCTAGTAACGCCTCATACTCAGCTCATTATTGGAAGCTCGAAATTTGAACCTCAGTGCATACTCGAATCTCTCTCCGTCTGGCGACACTAACAACAACCCAGCTCATCACCCTCGACGACTGGATGACCTATCCACATAGAGTGTCCAAGGAAGGTCATCCTTAGTTAAACTTTGGGACTGGAATTGCGCTACACATACTTTTGCTTGAGGAGTCATCTCAGCCACGAAATCAGCTACAGCTTGCCCTTTCACTACTGTTCGGGGTCGGAATTGAATATCATACTCTCCTAGCTCTATCGCCCACTTCATTAACCGACTTGACGTCTCAGGCTTTTGCAACACCTATCTCAATGGAAAATTGGTTAAGACAATTACCTTATGCACCTAGAAATACGGGCATAATTTGCGGGCCGAGATCATAAAAGCTAAAGCCAACTTTTCTACCTGTGGGTACCTTGACTCTGCTCCCAGCATAGCTTTGCTCGTGTAGTAGATAGGCGATTGTCCTCCATCAACTTCCTTAATCAGCACCGAGCTGACTGCAGAGTCAGAAGTCGCCAAGTACAGGAAAAGCTCTTCTCCTGGAACAGGCTTGGAGAGGATGGGGCCGAACTAAGGTATTTTTTCAATAGTTCGAAAGCCTGCTCAGACTCCTCCGTCCATTCGAAGTCAGCCTTTTTCCTTAGCAGTTTGAAAAATGGAAGACACTTATCAGTTGCTCTACTTACAAATCAGTTTAAAGTAGCAATTTTCCCATTCAAGCTTTGCAGCTTCTTCATTGTCTTCGGAGATTGCATCTCGAGTACAGCCCGAATCTTGTCTGGATTTGCTTCAATACCACGCTGGTTGACCATGAAACCTAAGAATTTACCTGAAGTGACTCCAAAAGCACACTTGTTTGGATTTAACTTCATCTGGTATTTTCATAGAGTTTCAAACGCATCGGTTAAGTCATCTTGATGTTGATAAGATTTCTTGCTCTTTACCAACATGTCGTTGACGTATACCTCCATATTCCTGCCGATAAGATAAGCAAACATTTTATTAACTAAACGTTGGTAAGTGGCACCAGCGTTTTTCAAACCGAAAGGCATAACATTGTAGCAATATAATCCTCTACTAGTGACAAATGAAGTTTTTCTTGATCTAAAACATGCATTCGAATTTGATTATACACTGAATAAGCGTCCATGAAGCTTAGCAGTTCATGACCAGCTGTTGCATTTACCAGTTGGTCTATTCATGGTAATGGAAAACTATCCTTTGGGCATGCTTTATTCAAATCTGTGAAGTCGATACACATTCTCCACTTGCCATTAGCCTTTTTGACTAGTACGACGTTGGAAAGCCATTGTGGATAGTCGACCTCGCATATAAATTTGGTCTGCAGCAACTCCTCAACCTGCTCGGCAATCACCTCATTTCAGGCATGGTTAAAAGCTCGTCTTTTCTAGCGAACCGGCTTAAAATATGGGTTGATATTAAGTCGGTGCACCATTACTTGCGGGTCTACTCCAGGCATATCATTTGCTGACCAGGCGAACACATCTGCATTTTTCCTCAAGAAAGATATAAGACTATCCCTTTCGATAGCTTACAGCTTGGCTCCGATATTGACTATTTGAGTGTTCGACAGTAACGGGACTGACTCCAATGAATCCGTCGGTTCACCTAGTTGCTCAGTCTTACCTCCGAGTTCAACCATCTCTTCCGTTTCCATATCGACTGTCTGTTTTTCCACTATCTCGGGTGCCAAGGTTTGAAAATCAACCTCAGCCTCTCCCTCAACTTGTGGATTTCCCTGAATGACCTGTACGTCTCCAACATTGTTGGTCGATGAATGAGTTAATATTAAGAAAGCGGAAGCAATTTCGGATCTCGAGCACTCAAAGTACATCAATTTAACCAAACAAAAACATGCTCAAAACTGGAAAAAACCAGAAAGTATGAACACATACCTTTGTAGCTCAAATTCTCCAAATTCTTTGTAAATCTTGGATCACCAACAATACTTGGACCACCACTAGAGTCTTCCCTACTATTCTCAGCCCTTGGAATGGATTGTGGGATCTTTGATTGAGAGAAATTGGGAGAAGAATGAGTAAAGATAAAAAAGCTAGAGAGTTTTCTACAAAAATCTCTTGTTTTTCTTATCTCTTGTCTCCATTGTGTTTCTTCTCTTTTATAGGCACTAATGAAACCTCATTAGGCTTCCTATGGAAGACAACATTTGTCTTCCTATGGAAGACAACACTTGTCTTCCTTTGGAAGACAACACTTGTCTTCCTATGGAAGACAACACTTGTCTTCTTTTGGAAGACAACACTTGGTTGGAATTAGTCAAGTTTAAATCAAAAGTAATTAAAAAAAAACTTGATTAATTAATTAAACCATTTAATTAATTAATTTAATTATTTAATTTAATATCAAATATTAATTAAATAATTAGACCAATCCCTCTCTTTTATGACCAATCATTTGTACATGAATCCCTATTCACGTATTAAACCGAACAAATATTTAAATCACATTTAAATATGTTCCTCTCTCTTCCTTGTGATTTTAATTCATAATTATATTATAGTACGTTAAGTATATCGCATATAATTAACGTTTACTCCCAAAACCGAATTTGAACAATTCAAATTCTTTTCTCTCAAATTATTCCAAGGCTTAGTCTGAGCTAGTAAGGGGACCTAATGGACCTACAGATCATGAGCTCCAACGATACGAGATTAACCGGCCAAACTCTTTAGCCTAGCTAATCAACATTCGTTAACCACCGGGACACTCCACTAAAGCCCAGTGGCTGCACTCTCCTCACTGTAGATATATTTCTGTCCACTCGATATAACCATGATTAGTAAGTCGATCCTTCACAGGTCGTTCGTAATTACAGCTGGGTCAAATAAACCATTTTACCCCTGTAATTACTTCTTGTTCCTTAAGTCTCACTGATCCTCTAATGAACAATTTGGTTTGTGGTCCAACCATCAAACCGAATCCCTCTCGGGCCAATGAGAGGGTGGGTGTCACAACCCACCCCAGATTAACTCTACCAAACCTAGGATGAGCTATGACGGCAGTAGACCCCATATGTGTGCAATGGAATCTATTGCCAAGTCTTTATCTCTTCTTTCATTATCTAACTTTATCTATGGATACCCCAATAACAGCACAGTAAAAAATTTTCCCTTTACTTACACTAGATGATATGCAATTACTTGATAAGACTAGTGGCAGATTCTGATTAGCAATCTCTGATTGAAACTTAAGAGCAACCTGGTGGAAAAATTAAAAACAAAAGAATGAGCTAAAAAGCCCAATGAGTGGTGATTCATAAGAAAATACATTTTCAAGGAAATTATTTTCTTACTAAACATAAGTTCATAACTATGTGAAATAATGCAAATCACGAATAGTTTAGAAACCTTCGAGATCATTTTAAGACATTAAAGTCTGTAAATAAACATCTCTTGAAACAACAACTCTTAAGTCAACAATTCTTGAAAACATAAGCATAAGTTCGTAATTATAGCTCTGGAAAGCATAAACATAACTAGTGAAATTTATCACCAAATCTGTACCCAAATCTCTATCATACTATGTACCGAGTAATCTCTAGATACATAGCAGAACATATCTCTGTCATACGTGCACGTAGAGCAAACTCTAACATCTGTAATGCTTCAGGTCCAGGATTTGGACCAGGATTTGGAATCCGGATTTGGCATCTAATGGCCCCGGCATTCCCCTGCATCCCCTGCGGCCTGAGCACGCTAGCATACTATGGAAACACATTCTCATAGCATATCGGGTAATCACCATGGGAACAAAAATCTAGTGGTTTAAAAATCCACTTTTAACATAAACCTCTTAAATCACAAATCACTTTAAATCATAAAAATTCTTAACTTTTCAAGATCTCAAACTCTTTCTGAAAATTATATATTTCTCTAGACAATTGTTCATAAACTTGAGAGATTTCTGAAATAACATTAAACATTTATACTTTTTCGAATAATCATCAAATCTCTCAATAATATAAAACATTTCTAAAATCATATTTTCTCTGAATCCACATCTCATATAAATTTCATTCATTTTTCAAGACACATTAAAACTCTTCAAACATCTCAATAATCATAAAAATATCTCAAATATTTCTCAAATGACAATTTCAACTAGAAGCATAAAATATTGGCATTTCCATACTATTTTTGGAAATTCATAGCATACTATGAAAATCTCTTAGCAATTTTCTCTAAAATCAAACATGATTCATAGAATTCTTGAAAATTCGTAATAATAATCAAATAATAAAAATAATTCGTAAAATAAACCACTCACAAAATTATGGTTGTTGGCTTTTCGGATCGTAAACTATTCCAATTTCTTAAACCTGAAATTCCAACGATCATACCACAATTTACAAACTATTTTCAAATGAGATCACATAAATTTCACTTTAATCCATTAAACTAATTTTCAATCTCTTTCTTTTAATCCAACTCCAAAGTGCCATTATCCCTCATCCAACCAATGCCAATATATTAATTTTGTCTTTTTTACTCATATAGAAATATATAGAAATATATATATATATATATATTTCTCTCTCTCTCCTCATAAACAATTATTTTCATTAATTAAAGACAAGATTTTGTCTCCTCCAAAACTCCATTCCCACGTGAAAGCTCTCCAAAATGAGTTTCCCTTCTCTCTCCACATTTAAGTCTCTTAATTACTCCTCCTCTTTATTTAAATTCATTTATTTTTATCTTCCAATCCACCCACTTCATCTCCTTCCTTCCCATTTACAATTCTCTTTTGGTTTATTTCATATCACCAAAATCTCCATGTCCTTCCATGGATTCTTCCTTCTTCTCTTTCCTTTTAACTTCACTATTCATTTATTTCCTACCATTTCCATTTTTTTTTTCACTCATATATATCCTTTCATCCTTCCACAATCTCACAACCAATAACCTCTCAAAACTATCTTTTAATTTTTCACCTCTTTTTTTTTTTTTTCCTCTATGTTTTTGTTTACCAACAAAACCCACCAAAACCACAAATTAGTTTTCTGTAACTTTTTATTGAGGCAACATCCTCCATCATTCTTCTTAATTCTCATACTACCATTCCCAACCAAACCCAAAAACTAGAAAATGAAAGTCCACAAGGATCCATAAGATTTCTTAAACAATAAAGAGAAACCCATGAACTAACAACTCAATTTTTTTTTCCATATTTTCAAGCTTTTCCAAGAAAGTTTTGCTTAGCAAGTTGAATTCCTTACCTAAAAGCTTCTTTAGTCTTGATCCGGTGTTAGTCACGCCCTTTCCGGCGGCTTCCAACATTACCACGGCCTCTCCGATGAATTCTCATATCTCTCTTTCTCCATTTTCTCTTCCTCTTTCTCTTTTCTTCTTTTGGTTCTTCTTTTAACCGAAGCCATCCTTTTGCTCTCTTTTATTTTTATTTTCTTTTATTTTGTTATCTTTTCTCTCTCCAACATGATAATTACCCATATTCTTTTCATTTTTATCTTCTTCTCTATGTGGCTTCTCCAAAACCACACATTTTCTTATTATTAATGTTTTTTTTTTTTTTTAATATATATATCAAAACCAATTCTCTTTTACTTTTCCATTTTATTTTAAACTTTCTATTCTTTCCAAATGTTCCAAAATCAAATAATCAATATGCCATATAAATACTAGAAATCCAAAATTGGGTCTTACAGTGGGCCCATTGTTCAAGACCCGGAGTCAGTACTTAAGGGAACAACCTCTCTACTAAACCCTAAAGCGGGTAGGAGTGAATTCCATCTCGCATGATTATGTTCCCAACTATCTATCCGGTCTTATCCCCAAAATGGGAGGCTTATTGAGTCGGCGATCTCGGGCCACTCTCACCCATGCAAATCTAAGGATAATCTCGAATAAACAGGAGTTCATAGCACGCTCAGGATTAAGATCGAGTTACCTAGGTCATCGTATGAATATAGTCAGTTAAAACAGTAAACGGAGTTAAAAAGTCTAAGTGACTATTTCGCGGTCCAGTCTTATGCAAACTCATTGCATAGGACGCCCCCACTCGCATGTCTCCACATGAACGATTTAGGATCACATCGTTAGTACTATACAAAGTGGGCCGCGTCCATAGTGTCCCCAGAATAGGGTACCCAGCCTTATCCCTATACTATAGACCGTTTTGGCTATTACTCGAACTTGATCCACTTTTATGTCACACATAAAGTTCAAGTATACATCTTATAGTCAAGGGTTCTTAATTCATTGGATTTTGGTTATAGAATACACAATTCACTTTATTCAATAACACATTTACTGAATAAACCTCAATAACATCTTTATAGTAAAATAGAATATACATTCAGTTTACAAAACCACGAGTTTTAGGACATAAAACCCAACAATCGAATCTTTTAAGGTCGTCCGATAACATTCTCGTGAAGTCAATTGTTCTCCTCGTATCACTCCAATCCCATTAGGGGTAGGAAACTTCATTACCTGGTGATAGGTAGATGGAACAACCTTCAATTGATGTAGAGCCAGTCTCTCTAGGATGGCATTGTAGATTGACTTATCATCCACCACTAGGAAGTTTACCATCGCCATTACGTTGGTCATGCCATCGCCAAAGGTTACTGGTAACTCTATACTTCCTTCTGAGTATACAACTTGGCCTCCAAATCCAATTAGTGGGTCTGGACGACTTTTCAATCGTTCTCGCCCTATCTTCATAGCATTAAATGCATACAAGGAAAGTATATCGACTGAATTTCCACCGTCTACCAAGATGTGATGCACCTTGACATTTGCTATTACCAAAGACACAACTAAAGCATCATTATGAGGTTGATGCAGGTTCATTGCACCTTCCTCTGAAAAGCTCACAACTTGAGTAGCCGACAAAGTAGAACATACCTCGTAATTCTCTGGGGTAACCTGAGCCTCTCTTACTTTTTCCTTCCACTTCCTTTTCGATTCTCCACCTGCTGGGCTCCCAAAAATTGTCCTTATCTCTCTGGGTGGCGTAGGGGTTCGATCTTTTTTACTTCGTGATGGTCGATCAGCATCTGGTGCATTCCTTCCTCCCACATATTCCTTTAGATGTCCTCTCTGGATTAGAGACTCTATTGCCTCCTTTAAATCGAAGTAATCAGCAGTGGTGTGACTGTGGTCTCTATGAAAGAGACCATACTTATCCTTGTTTCTCTGATGCGAACCTGCTTTCAATTTGGCCGGCCACTTTAGTATTTCTTTGTCCTGGATCTCCATCAGGATCTGCTCCGCATGAACTACTGTTGGCGTATACCGCTTAAACTTGCTTGGTGGTAGACCTTTGCAACCCATCCGCTCTTGCGAGGTATTGTGTTCCTCTAGTCTTCTTTTCTTCGATTCATAGCACTCCTCTTCATTTCGTCCCCTGACCCGTTGATGATCGGGGTGAGTAATCTTCTCTTCTGGAGCTCCTCTAGAACGAAGTAATTCCCCTACACTCATGTATTTTTGTGCCCTAGAAAGAAGATCCACATAAGTAGTTGCAGCTTTCTTACCTAAGGACCAAAGGAACTTCTCATCTCTGAGACATGCTACTATAGCAGTGAGAGCCGCTCCATCAGTGTAACCCTCAATTTGGAGAGCTTCACTATTGAACCTTGAGACATATTCTCTCAATGTTTCATTTCTTCCTTGCTTGATAGTAAGCAGGTGCGTCGAAGGCTTTCGCTGATCTCGTCCCCCCAAAAACTGGGTAATAAACGCTCGTGCTAGTTCGCGGAAAGAACCTATTGATCTTCGCTTCAACTATTTGAACCACTTTCGAGCTGGTCCTGCGAGAGTAAATGAAAAGGCTCGACACTTAATAGCATCCCGGACTTCGTGGAGTTCCATCCACTACCAGAAGGTATCTAAATGCTCTACAGGATCTTTGGATCTATCATACGCCTTCATGGTAGGCAACTTAAACTTGGGAGGTACTTTTTATTGCATAATCTCATCGATGAAAGGTGGGTCAACCTAGTCTAGCAAGTTCTCCAGATCCAACCCCTCATGATCTTGAGCTTTCTTCATGTCTCTAAGCTCATTCTGGATTCTTCGTAACTCAATTGCCCATGGCTGACTCTCTACCTCTTTGTCGTTAGCCTGCTCCTTTCTCTTGTGATTGATCAAGTCTCGCAAGTCCGTGCCAAGGTCAGATTTTTCTTGCTGACCGGCCTTTCGAGCCATAAACTGATCATGATGTCCACGCGACTATCTAACAGAGCCCCTTATTTCACTATGGAGTCGAACCGTATGCACCTGGGACTGATGGGCCGTTACTTCTGGTTTCTTCAAATCAAGGCGTGTTGGCCTTTTGTCATTCCCTCCTATCTTCAGCCTTTCCCTCGTGTACGGACCTCTAACTTAGGATTCACCTACCTCTTCTTCTGCAGGTCCCTTCCCTTTGGCTTGATCCCATACGACCAGGGCAGAGTTGTTGCCTAGCAAAGGTGGATTCAAGCACACACCTTCTTTTCCTTTGCTAGGTCCTAGAATTTCCCCAGCAATTTTTGCCAGTGCCTCCATGATGGCATTGGGCTTGCTCAAGATATCGATGATACGAGCCAAATCCTGATCTATCTTTTGGACCTTCTCTGCTAATTCCACATGCTCCGGCTACCCGCGCTTCCTCTTGCCTAACCGTTTGCAGGCGGGTTTCCTCAACCGTTGTAGCTTGATCACGTGATCGCCTTGGGTGGTGTTCCCGGTCCAAATCGTCTCCATCTATCATTCGGTTTTCACGATTCATGTTGATATTCATGATCTTCTCGATGTTTTAATTCTCAAACAAGCAACAAATCGATGTCCCCACAGACGGTGCCAACTGTTGATGTCGGAATTTGGATCGCCGGATCAACGATAAATTTGAATCACCGGGAGCTGAAGATTCCTACAAAATAGAGAACTAACATCGGTGTGGTGCTAAGCCACTTAAACTTCGACGTTCAAGTTAGAAATCGAGGTTTCTCACTTAGAAAGCTTAGACTGTAAAAGCTAAGTAATGATTGCATACCTCTCAACGTCGTTGTCCTTTGCCTTTTATATTTTTATGTAATTGTAACGTTTCATCCCACATTATTACGATCTCCGAGAATTTATGGATCGTTTTTACTGTTCTGACCGTTACTTTTAGATACTCGTTTAATTCGAATCTTTGATAGATCCTTCAATGCTCTCCCGAATGACTCTCCCAATTCAAGCCTCTTACTTGTTCATCCGGGATAAATCAAGGTTGGACCAGGCTACTCCCTCGACGGTTTTGTCCTTGTTGCCTTTCGGTTAACCCTAGGAGCCGGTCCAATGGTCTCACCGGACTAGGCCGACCCCTCGAGGGACCGCCCAAGGCCGGTCTAGGCCGACCCCTCGAAAGGTCAACCAAGGCCGGTCTAAGGCTAGTTTTTTCTCATAACACTTATCAACAAATTTCTTTTCTTCTATAAGTGACATTTCCAAATGGCAAATCCACATGTCTATAGTTTTTTTTTTGTCAACTCATCTAAAAATGTCATGTCAACAAAGTCCAATCATCAATGTCACATCATAATGAAAATCAATATTAATTAGGGAGGAAACAACTTTGTAGAGTTTGAATACATAACATCTTACTTTGGTACTATATTAAATCATCAATCAACTCAAAAGTTTAAATTGATGGATTATAGTAAATTTAATTATATATCAATACTTTAACGAACTAAACTAAAAAAAATATAGAACTTTTCTCCTTATCTCAAAACTAAAGAGTGTTGCTTTTGAAGTTAAGCAAATAGTAGCTAAACCTTACTCTCGAACTAAAAGTGTAATTTTTCTTAAATTTAAACCGTGAACTTCAAAAAGTAAATATCTTTCGTTTTACCTATTATCGTTAGTACAAAAATCTTGAAACTTCCAATGACCAACTGAAATCCTTCCACGTGGAAATCTCACAGTCATGAAAATTACAAAAAAAAAAAAAAAGAAAAAAGAAAAAAGAAAAAAAATCCTCTCTTCATCTCCTTCTTCCTCATTCTCAAATCCCAAAAACCAAAAAAATCTCAAACCCTCCTTCTCGTTTCCTCCATTGAAGCACGCGTCAATTTTCCCCTCACCATGTCATTAGCCTCGTCGCAACTCAGCTTTCTCGCCACCGCCCTCTCCTTCTCCTCCGCCCGCAGCCCCCGCCGGACCAACAGCCTTCTCCATTCTCCCAATCCCATCGTCGCCTCTAAACTCCCTCCCACCGCCGATGATCTCAAGTAAGTTCGATTGGGCGATTTCGTCGCCATTTCGGCCTATTTTCTTTCGGTTTTGAGTCGCTTAGGTTTCTGATTGATTGAATTGATTTCTGGTATTTTATATGTAGTGGATTAAAGAGGGGAAATGAGAATCGGCTTGCGAAGCTTGCGATTGTTACTCTGGCAGCTGGGGTTTTGACATTGGGATCGGTTCATGATGCGTCGGCTGCCAAGACCGGCGGCCGTGTCGGCGGCCAGGCCTTCCGGTCGGCGGCTCCTCGGCCTTCGTCGCCGAGAATCAACAACAATTCGAGGTAAGAAGGATTGATAAGAATTGGGTTTATGATTGGCTTGAACTTTGGTGCTCTGTTGACTACTACATTTTATGAACTGAAATTTATGAACTCTTTTAGTGCCACCATGATAGCAGTTTTGTTTTTTTTTTTGGTTAAATTCATATTTTGGTTATCTGTTTCGTTTAATTTAATGAGCAGGTTCTACTTATAGTAGGCCTAATGTCTAAGTTAAGTAAGTCAAATGTTGAGTTCTGAAATGACTTTAGATTTCTGTTAAGTGGATAATAAAAAAAAATGAATTAATTAATGTTAATTGACTAAAATAATTTTTTCGATTAAACTACAAATGTGATTGCTATGGTCTGAGCTTTGTTTTAATTTTGCTTCTATTTCCGAGTTGGTTTATTTTAAAAGTTTTAATTTCATTTCCGTGGCTTGAACTTAAAAGCTTAAGGACTAAAACAAAAAAATTGAATATCTTGAGGGACTAAAATAAAACATTTGAATATTGAGGGGAGACTAAATAGAATTTATGTATTACAACTGGAGTATTAGCCATTAAAGACCAACTTTTTATTCTATGCTCATAGCCCACACCTTACTAACTTTCAGAAAAGGCTTTGGCTACACTAAGGCCAACTCTATGAACTTAGAATTTGAACCTTAGGAGTTCGAAAGATATCTTTGAACATTTAATGTCTTTACTACAAGAGTCACCTTTGGGTGCACTTAAAAAATTATTCCAAGCAGGATCTTAAACGAATGTTTTAAAAACAAATGATTGTTTCACATCTATGTTGTGTTTGATGTTGTGTTTGATTTTGTAGGACAAATATCTACATAAATCCAAGAGTAGCACCTCCTTTAGTAGGTGGCTATGGTTTTGGCTATGGAGTGCCATACTATGGTGGTTGGGGATGGTCACCATTTTCATTCTTTGCACCAGGCCCAAGTGTTGCTGTTGGCATTGGAGGAGGTTTTGATGTTCTTGTTCTCTTCATTTTTCTTGGAACTGTTGCAGCTTTTGTCAGGAGATTCTTTGGAAGAAGGGAAGAAGATGATGATGATTATTAATGCTGCTAAAGTCCTTGGATGGGATGTTAGATTTGAAAACTTTATATTCACACTTTTGAACTTAGCTTTTGGTGGGAGAGTTTTTCTTGGTCATATTTTAGAGGGTACAAATTGTCACATAATGTATTTGTACAATGAGACTCTTTGTATGCACAAAGCTTAATGTATAAAATGTATAGTTATTTATGTAACTTTTTTTTAGAGTGCTATAATTCTAACAGTGGGGTGGAAGTTTAAATCTACCATTTTTAAGAGAGGTTACTAATTATTCTAGAACATAAGTCATGTAATTCAAGAACAATCATTATCATAAAGATCCATATAAGAATCTAAGCATGGAAGAAAACTGAAATCGATAAAAAGAATAAGAATTACCAACTATGGAGAATAGGAGGCTAAAGAAAATAGTATATTAGAAACCCAACCTAAATATATACAACTGGCCATTTTTAGCTCAATAAGCCACATCACTATATAAGAAGTCATGGAGTTTATAAACAATACCACACAATATGTTCATTAAATAGTTCAAATATAATTATAATTTAATTTGTTGCTCGCATGTGAATTAAATATTAAATTAATTTCAACACTTCAACCAATTAAGCTACTCAAGGTTCAACATAAATAATGTAACTTATCTTTTAATCGTATAAATAATGTACTCAACTTAATCTTGTTCGGTGACTTGAAATTGAAATTAGTATATGATAATTATTTTTTGTTTTTCTTAAAGTTTGACTAAGTAAAGGAATGTGACTTTTTAGAGGTGGGTTTGTTCAAGATTTTAAAAAGAAAAGATTCTTGATTTTAAAAGGAACAAAATCAGGGAAATTACACTTTTTTTTTGGGGGGGGTGGTGTCTATTTCATCTATGAGTTTTTTTCTTCTAGATTTTACTATTTACAAACAACTTTTTTTAACTTAAATTAATAGTTTAATTATTAAAAAAAAATGCAAAGTCATACTCACCATAATAATAATAATTATTAAATAATTACTTAAAAACAATAATTGAAAATTAATTGATATAGAAAGAAAAAAAAGTCCACCAAATGCTTTTTAAATGGTTGGTTTCTATGCTTGGAAATATTATAAAAAACGTATGTTAATATATTTGCAACAAATGAACAAAAACATCCGTTGTCGTCCAGCGGTTAGGATATCTGGCTTTCACCCAGGAGACCCGGGTTCGATTCCCGGCAACGGAAAAATCCTTTTTCTTTTCTTCCTTTTTTTTTCAATTTTCTTTTCCACTCTCTTTCTCTGTTTCTCTCTATAATTCAGAACTTAATGACAGAGAAATTCCATTACTCCAACATCCAACAATGGCTGCAACAGAGAATGCCAACCAAACAGAACTCTATAAATTATTCTCTATGACCAACCTGAATCCCTGATTACAATTGTAAAAATGAAAAAAATAAAGTAAAAGAAAGAGAAAAAGAAGTTACAACTTAACTCAGTATCATCTATGAGTATATGAGCAAGTAAAATTTCACTTTCACTTCAAATTTCTGCTGCTACTCTATAAGCTGAACAGCTGCAATGACTGGTATTTTCTCTCTCAACTTCTGTGTCAAAGCAACTCGAACTGTCATAACACCAGCTGCAGGTCCACTCAGCCGCACCTTAACAACATAATCTTTTATCTCAATTAGTTCCAGAATTCCACCTCCCGTGCCTGCCAAATATGGCCTAATCTCTGCAAGTACCTGAAACACAAACAATTTCTTCCTTTTATCTTCTGGTTTCTTTTCTTCCCAGTAGAGCTAACAGGCTAGAAACAAATGGAGTACATACAGTTTATGAAAACACTTTGGTGTCGTTCTTGTTTCTTGTTTTTAGTTTTTGAGAAATAGAAGTGTTTGGTAACGGTTCCTGTTTTTTGGTTCTCATTTTTCAGAAACGTTTCCAAAATTGTATAGAAATCATGGAAACAATAAAACTAAGGCTCCGTTTGATAACCATGTGGTTTATGGTTTTTTGTTTTTGAAAATTAAGCTTGTTTTCTTCCCGATTTCTCTAACGTTTTCATCTTTCTTAAGTAAACATTTGAATTCTTAGTCACATTCCAAAAACAAAAACGAGTTTTTGAAAACTACTTTTTTTAATTTTCAAAACTTGGCTTGGTTTTTGAAAACATTGGCAGAAAGTAGAAAACAAAACAAAGAAACTTATTGGTAGAAGCAGTGTTTATAAGCTTAATTTTCAAAAACCAAAAACCAAAACCAAATGGTTATCAAATGGGGCCTAAGTTTCTTGTTTCTTATTTATGTTTCTAATTTTTTTCTTAACATATATAAAAGCATTATTTTATCATTTTTAGTATAAAATGCATAGGTTAAATTACAAATTTGGTCCCTATGGTTTGGAGAAGGTTAGAATTTAGTCTCTATGGTTTTTAATGTTAGAATTAATCCCTATGGTCGACTATTTACGAGGGTTTTATCAAACTATAAGGACAAAATTCTAACTTTTAAAATCATAAGGACTAAATTCTAACTTTCTCCAAACTGTAAGGACCAAATTTGCAATTTAACTAAATGCATAATAAATATCCAAAAATAACTATTAGTACTAATTTTATTTTAAAAACTAATTTCATGCAAAAGTTTTACATTTTAATGTAAAATTTTTTAGAACAAGAAATAAGAAATGGTTAACAAACATATTTACCAAACATATTTATGTTTTTCTTTATTAAAAAAGAAGAAACAAGAAATAGGAACGTTACCAAACAAAACCTTTAAAGCTCCAATCTCTTTTTTGTTTAATCTTATGTGCCCTCCGACAACTTTTTGGGATACCATTTGACCCACAATTTGGACTTAAAAACTTAAAAACAAAATGAAATTTAATAATCCCTAGAGGCGCGTGGGGCGCGCGCCTCGGGGCTTCATGGAAGGCGCGCGCCTAGGCCGCGCCTTCTTACCCGCGCCTCGCCTCTTCGAGGCGAGGCGCTTCAAGTGCGCCTTGCGCCTAGGCGCGCCTAGGCGCGCGCCTGACTATAGATAGGCTATTATATTTCATGCTTCTAGATCAAACAAGTATTCAATAAAACATAACCGTTTTCTTGTTCTCTCTCAATTATCCTCAGCACCAACCAAAATGAAATCACGCCAACAGAAAAACCACACCTATTGTTTGCAGATGGAAATCCTTTAAGATTGATTCTAGAATGGCCTCTTTTTGTTCTAAGAATATTGTTTTCAGTTTGTTAAACTACCACCAACCAAAGATGTTATATGGATAAGCTGCAGTGTAGAATTTAGAAATATATTAGAACATTTATATATTTACAACTTAAGACTAAAATTTCTCCCCCTGTTAAAGAAAATTTCACACTTTTTTTTTTCCTTTTTAACATGATATGAACTATTTGATACTGCACCATTTTCATATCAAAACAAATCAGATTAGCCTGCTTCTTCTTTCAGTTAAGTTATGGCAAAAACAGTTCTATGATCATCTATGCAAGTGCTTTAAAATTATTTTCTACGTAGCAAAATATGTTTGAATTGAGAGTCTAACCTTTTCAACATTTTCCCCATTGAGTTCAAGTCCTGTTTCAGTGTCCATGATCTGCTCCACTTCCAAAATTTCAGGAATTTTATCTCTGAGTCTGGTTTCAATCCCCATTTTGAGTGTCATTGTTGAGCTGGGGCAAGAGCCACATGCTCCTTGAAGCTTCAATATCACTACAAGCCCATCTATCTCATGCAAAGCAACATTCCCTCCGTCAGCAATCAGGCTTGGCCTTACTTCATCCAACACCTTCTCCACATTTTCCTCAGTCAATGGAAGAACACAACTGGGTGATACCACACTCCCTAGGCAACAGAAAACCCACAAAATCCAATCAAATTGGAGTAAAAACTAATCTCATTGCAGAGAATGTGATGTAGTGAGTTAGAGAATTTGTTGATTAGCTTGTTTTTTAAACAGTTCCTTCTTAGGCGCAATTGTTTTAGGATAGGGCTGAAGTTATAAGAATTTACTACAAATTTAGAGGAGAAGTTGCTTCTGAATCTGCTAAATCATCCTTTTACTCAAACTCAACACTATAATACATAATTGCATTTGAATCACTTCAACTAACTAAAACATCATCTTATAACTCCAAGAATAGCCAAATTTTCACTTTCGCTATGGATCATCGTAAAAGAGAAATCAAGAAATGCTACCTATATGACGCCTCCGAGTACAATGGGAATTAAATCCAAGAAAGCGCCCGCTACAAAATTGACCTCTGAAGAACGAACTCTGTTTCGATGAGTATCAGCCCATCAGTTGCATAATCAAAATTTACCCAAACGAACAAAGGAATTGCTCAAGATTACAAACGGAATCCAGAAACCAACCTTGAAGAGTGACAAATGGGAAGCTGAAGTTCGCGCAGAAGGTGAAGGATACACAATTGCAGCGCTTGGAGTCGCTTTGAGGCCTTGAGCTCGAGTCGAGAGAGCGCCCACCATTGAAATGCGAGCGAAAAACTCAGCGATAAGGTGTCATAAAGAGAGAACGGGGGGAATGTAAGAGCTCTTAGGCCATTTGAACTGTATTTCAATGGAAATTTTGGGTTCCGATTCTGCAGATCAGTTGAGTAGAAGAAGAAGCGGAATGGGAATTTGTGGATGGAAGTTGAAATGGAAGAGCGTGCGATAAATGGAGCCACACGTTGGATAGCCCAGCTAGTACTAGATTTCGAGCAATTATTCGATGAGATCTCCACAATCTGACTAGCGTAGTTTGAATTTGTATCTAGTTATTACAAGGTACGTAGATTTTCGAATTCATATCCAATGATTATTAAGAGAAAGATACATTATAGCGGCTTCAAACAATAATTTTTAATAGATTTACCTCTAAGCATCTTAAAATTGTTAGAAGTCGTTTGGTTTGCAGGTTTGGGTGGTTTGTTAAGTCTGTGTTTGGATGGTATAGAAAATAGTTTTGTTAAGTTTAGGTTTGTTAAACCAGTGTTTAGATAGTATTAAATCTAAATTTGTTAAGTCTGTATTTGAATTCTAATGTGTTAAACCTGAGTTTATTAAAAATATATTTTGTTGGTAAATTTAAAATTTGTAATAAATTATTTAATAACAGTATTAAAAGCTATATATTAAATTATATTTAAAAGGTAACTTTTATTATAAAATTAGAGAGTATTATTTTAATAATAAATAAAATATTTTTAATACATTTGTCTACTTAATTTTCTTTCAAATAATTATTTTATAGAATAAATATTTAATTGTTCATGAAAATATTTTCAGACTATTTACCAAAAGTGTGAACAAATATAAACAAAATTTTTATGCAAATATATCCAACATAAAATTAACCATAAAGAAAATGTTATCAATTGTTTATTTAATGATTTATAACTTGTTGTGCTAACAAAAGTTATTTACTACTTATCATTAAAATTACTATTAAACTTAACTTTCTATATTTAACTAATACATAAAGTTATAAAGTTAAAGTATTTTAAATAATATTATTCTAAAGCTATTAACTTCAAGATACAGTAACCAAAATAGTTTAATTAATTAATTTTACAATTATTATGTCCTTAATTGACTATAATAACATGATTTTACATTTTCACAAGAAAATGAGTTTAGGAAAGTTGTGGATTTAGAGAAATGAACTTTTTTTTATCAAATGAAAATTGACGTATTAAATTTAGGTTTATATAACGTGTGTAGTTTGAAATTTATAATAAAATAATTTTTATTATAATTTATATGTTAATAACTTTTTTAAAATATAATAATAAGTTTCTTATAAATTAGGAACTATTACTTTGTAAATGAATAATTTATTTTTTAATATTATTGTTAATCTGAACACTTTTTGAATAATTATTTTGTAAAATAAATATTTAGTTAGTTTTGTAATTTTTTTTTTTTCTAATATTTGTCAATATAGGAACAAAATACAAAGAAATTCATTCTTATAAATACATAATTATAATTTCTCTAAAACATGAAGTATAACAAAGTCGACATATCGGTTTATAAATTAATTATTACTATTTGAAATTTGAACTAAATTTATTTACTTATTTATTATAAAGGTATCATTAATTAATTATTTTTATCTAACTAATATATTTTTATTAAAAATTTAATGCATTTTAAAAGCATGATTAAAGATAAAATTGGGAGAAGAGAATCAAGTGGGTAAAGTGGGTACTGTACAAACCTGCACCAAATCTGAAAAGAAAACAAGAGGGTTTAGCAAAATGAGAAGAGAAAATGGGGGTTAAGTTACTTGGCCATGTGAGTTTGTAAAATTGGGAACCAAACATGGGTTAGGGTAACTAAACCCAAACTCCCCCCTTGGTACCTGGGAACCAAACACCTCCTTAAGGTTCTGTGTAATAATTATTTTATTTTTAGTGTTTTCTTTTTTTAATTAAAGTTTATAAATACTATGTTGCTTAGAGTTTTCTTGCTTTATTAACTATTTTCTAAAAACTTTTTAAAAAACGAAGCTGAATTTTGAAAAAACTAAAAAAAAAATAGTTTTTTAAAAACTTAATTTTGTTTTTGAATTTTGACTTAGAATTCAAATGTGTTTTTAAAGAAGGTGAAAATCTTATCAAAAGATTGTGAGGAACCAAACATAATTTTAAAAAACATAAAACAAATAACAAAATGATTATTAAACAGAGTCTAAGTTACAAATTTTCATCCCAATTTTCAACATTGTGTTTAATAAATTCTTTTGAGGTTGTGTTTAGTAAATTTGTGTAGTTTAAAAAGTTTATAGTAAGTCTGTTGAATTTTTAAAATTGTGTTTGTCTAATCCATATACTTTAAAAAGTTTTTAATAGGTTTTTATAATTTTAATTTTGTGTTGAATAGATTTCTGTGATTAACTTCATTGGTTTAACACTTACAATACCAAATGCCTAAACTTACCTGAAATCAACTTGTCACATAAAATGTTAAAGGTGGACGAAGTCAATATAGGACCTATTAGACATAATATTAAAAGTTTAGAAATTTATTGATTTTTTTTAATGCAAGAACACAACAACATTGAAGTTTCAGGATTTATGAGAAATTTTTTTAACGACCATAAGTCCTCGTTTGATCATAACCATTTTATTTTTGGTTTTTTGTTTTTAAAATTTTAGCTTATAAATAATACTTCACCTAAGAACTACTATAGGTTAGCCTAGTGGTTAAAAACGAAAATGGTCCTAATAAAGGGCTCAGAGGGAATGTGTTCAAGTCATGATAGTCCCCAACCTGGGATTTAATATCCTACGAGTTACCTTGGCAACCAAATGTAGTAAGATCAAACGGTTCCCGTGAGAATAGTCAAGATACACGCAAATTGACTCGGACACACATGTTGTCCACTTGCCCCCCATTGATGTTTTTTGTCCCACCCACACTTATTTTATTCATCATTTGTTAGCCTAATTAATGAGTCATATCAACAACTAAATAATATTAGAATGCAAATTAAAAATTTAAGCCCCGTTTGATAACCATTTGGTTTTTGAAAATTAAGTCTATAAATACTACTTCCACATATGGGTTTATTTGTTTTGTTATCCACTTTTTACCTATGTTTTCAAAAACCAAGTCAAGTTTTGAAAACTACAAAAAAATAGTTTTCAAAAACTTGTTTTTATTTTTAAAATTTGGCTTAGAATTCAAATGTTTTCTGAAGAAAATGAAAGTCATTGTAGAGAATTGTAGAGAAGTGATAAAAAAACAAGCATAATTTTCAAAAACTAAAATCCAAATACCAAAAACCAAATGGTTATCAACGAGTCCTAAGCAATGTATTACAATATTTTATGTATATAGATTGACACATTAAAAAAAAGGTATATAGATTGATATAAGTCTTCAAAATTCAAAAATCTATTAAAATAGATTTGAACACCTTCCCTTCAAGAACATTGGATTTAATTGAGCTATATTCACGTTGCTGACCAAATTATAATATAACCTTTTTTTGAAAGAAAATTCATAATATAATCTTTGTTATTTTACTAAAAATAACAATAATTTGATGTCCCAATCAATCCATTGTAAATTTAACTTTTAAATTTCACCAAATTAAAGCCTGAATTGGAATAAATGGTTAAATTAGTACGTCCTCAGGACTAAATTAAAAAATTGGTCATAAACATATAATAAATTGCAAAAAAAATCCAATCAACAAATCACTCAAAATTAAGTCAAAAAAAATTGTCTAAACTCATCTAAAAAATATGAGAACACTCAAATTCAATACCAAAACCGAACTAAAAAACAACTAATAAGGTCATGAGATTGCCAAACTGAACATAGCAAAAGTGGCTAAAGCATGTGCCCTCGACCAAGAGGTTAGAGGTTCAAATCCTCTCACCTCCACTTATGAACTAACAAAAAAGTCACAAAATTAATTTCTTTTTTTAAAAAATCTTAATGATTAAAAAGTACATCAGAAAAATTGGTTGATTTAATTTTTTTTTGGGTAAAATACACTTTTGATCCCTGATATTTGAACTTAGTTTCTATTTGATCCCTAAATTTTTAAAACTAACATTTTTTGTCATTGAGATTTAAATTTTGTTTTTATTTAGTCCTTGAGGTTTCAAAAGTGACATGTTGGGTCCCCAAAATGTGAATTTGATTTCTAATTAGTCCTTAAAGTGTGAAATTGGTTTCTAAATGGTCCCTAATAAAGTCATCGTTAATTGACGTAATGAAATGATTACTTGGTAGTTAACATATGCTAACTAGACCTTGATGATATGTATTTTTTTAATGAGTTCAAAATTTTATATATATTTTTTATTTTTTATATTCAAGGGCCAATTAAAACCTATTTCAAACTTGAAAGACCAATTAGAAATCAAATTCAAACCTTGAGGACCAAACACATCACTTTTAAAATCTCAAGGACTAAATGAAAACTAAATTCAAATCTCAAGAACCAAAAGTGTTAGTTTTGAAAACTTAGGAACTAAATAGAAATTAGGGAAAATTACCTTTTTGGTCTCTGAGTTTTCAAGATTATGTGCGTTTGGTCCCTAGGTTTTCAAAATGTACCATTTTAGTCCCCAAATTTTGAGAAATATGTTTAAAATGTTCCTATGGTTATTTTTCCGTTTGCTACAATAACGGAATACATTTTTTTTATTAATTTTAATAAAATAAAATAATAATTATAATAAAAAATCAATTCAAATAATATTAAACAAAAAACCTCACTCCCTCTCCTCTTTCTCTCCTTTCTCTCTCCTCTCCCTCACCCCATGCCCCCACCTCCACTCTCTCTTTGTCGAAGCTCCTCTCGGCGCCGGTGTCTCCTCTCCTCTCCTCTCTGCCATCCCATTCAAACACACAAACAAACACTCACGTTTCCGACGAGCTTGGTCGTCGTCTTCTCATTTTTCATCTTTTACGCATCGCCAATGCCAGTCCACGAATCCAAAACCCATGTGGCTTTACTGGTCAGCACGGGAATGGGCCACCTCATCCCCTTCCTCGAACTAGCCAACCGCCTCATCCTCCACCACAACCTCCAACCACCCTCTTCGTCTTCCGCTCCGGCTCCTCCACCGCCGAGTCCCTCCTCCTCCAAAAATCCTCCTCTGCCGTCAATATCGTCCCTCTCCGCCCCTCCTTCAGCCTCGACCCAGCCGCCACCTACATAGACAAAAATCAAGGCCATGATGTCCGCCTCTTTCCCCCTCCTCCGCTTCTCCATCTCTGCCGCCCAGCAGCCCCGCCCGGCGGCGCTGATCGTCGACCTCTTCGGAACCGAAGCTCTCGCCATGGCCCACGAACTCGACATGTTGGGGTTCGTTTTCATGACCACCAGTGCTTGGTTCCTTTCACTAGCCTTGTTTTTCCCCCCCATGGACAGGCAAATGATTGGTGGAGAGGAGACGTCGGCGCCGGCGAGGAGCTTTGACAGAGAGGGAGTGGAGGTGGGGTCATGGGGTGAGGGAGAGGAGAGAGAAAGGAGAGAAAGAGGAGAGGGAGTGGGGTTTTTTGTTTTAATATTATTTGAATTGATTTTTTATTATAATTATTATTTTATTTTATTAAAATTAATAAAAAAATATATTCCATTACTGTAGCAAACGAAAAAATAACCATAGGGATCTTTTAAACCTATTTCTCAAAACTCGAAAACTAAAAGGGTACATTTTGAAAACTCAAGAACCAAACGCACCTAATCTTGAAAACTCAAGGACCAAAAAGGTAATTTTCTCTAGAAATTAAATTCAAATCCCAAAGACTAAAAGTGTATTTTACCCCATTATTTTAAATTTAAAAACAACTTTAAAGTAATTAACCAAAAAAACTCCAAATATGTAGTAAGAAATAAAAACAAATTTATAATTAATAGAATCACTTTTGAGTATAGTACAACTAAACAAATTTGTTATTTAAAATGCCTTTAAAAAAAATATAAGATACAATTACATTTTTATTTAAAAATATTTTTTTTCAAAAATGTTTAAACTATAAGGTATTCTAAACGAATCCTAAATTTGATTAACCCAGGTATAAGAGTAAAAGAATAAACCTCATCTAAAAAGTTTGAAAAGTATCTATATTTGGTCAAAAATATCTTTGAAGGCCTACAAAATACTTTTATGGTTAAATACAATCGAACATATTTTTGTGATTCATTTGGTCATGCAACATTCCCCCTAATTTGTACATTTTGTCTATGCAATAACATTAGTTTATTAAATGGAAAAAAGAAAAGAAAAGAAAAAGCATTTCACTATTTCCATAAAATCTAACTTTTATAATTTTTACCCTAGCAATTTGTCAAGAAATACATTAAAAGCATCAAAATCATCCGTCTAATTGGCCCAATAATAATCA
This sequence comes from Trichosanthes truncata, assembly GCA_033996785.1. Lineage (NCBI taxonomy): Eukaryota > Viridiplantae > Streptophyta > Magnoliopsida > Cucurbitales > Cucurbitaceae > Trichosanthes > Trichosanthes truncata. The sequence continues at coordinate 33,452,165 of JAWPNB010000004.1, read as the reverse complement.
TCAACTCAAGTGACCAAAATTCAAAAACGAATTCCCTATGAAATGGGTCATTTTTCTTTTTATTTATATCATCTGAATATAGAGAATATAAACAGTACACACAGAAATTATCACACAACATTCAGATAATTAAAAACTAAAGTTGTCGCAAGATAAAATTGAATTTTATGACAAAATGGAAACTGTAATTAACCATTTACCAGAAAATATACTAATTTGTGTTCAGACACATGCTGGTTTTCTTTCAATTTATGAGGCCATAGCCATCCACAAAAAGCCACATACTGTTTCATTTTACTCTCTTGTCCAAAATCTATCTTCCAATCCAAAATATGGAAAATAAATAAGAAAAAGAGAGGGCAGATTGTCTTGCCTAGATCCACTAGTTATTTAAAACAATTTACCTGCAAGAAAGAAGAACAAAATATTATTATTATTATTCAAAAGAAAACTTACTATTCTAAACAATAAATAAGATCAATTTGAGTATTGTCATGCTTAAAGTAAAGAGAAGTCAAGATAGATCTTCGATGCATAAAATAGAATATCAACAGATTTTGATCTGGTGAATGAGATTTCTGCAGTAAGACTCCATAGGGGATTTGACCAACTATATTGAATTTGAAAGACTGCAGAGAACTTCTTTCAAGACTGAGTTTGAGATGGCTTTTGAGAAAGTGAAAAGAGCTTTTAGCCCAATAAAAGTACTAAAAAGTTATAGTGTTTAGTTGAACAATCAAAAGTGATTTTAAAAATTCTATAACTACATAAAAGTACTTCAAAGAGAAAGCATTCAATTAGTGATTTTTTTCAGAAGTGCTAATTAAAGAAATCATCCCAAACTCACCTTAAAATTAGTTAGCTTTTTTATCACTGATTAAACAAGTAAAGCACTGTCCTCAAAGGTGTTTATCTACAGAATATCAACAATGAGTAAAATAGGTAACAAATAATCAATTAAATGTTACAAAAAGTAGAACCACCCTTCTTAAACAATGTTAACAAATAATCAATTAAATGTTCAAAGATGGAAATAACCATTTTTCTAATTTTTCTGATTCTGTTTAGTTCCCTTTTCTTTTTCTTGTTTCTGGAGCAAGACTCGCTGAAAATATTCACAGCCATGATAAAGCCAAGAAAAGTAAAATATCTATCGCAAAGAAGAAACTCATACCTGATACATGTGAAGTAAAACAGAATGATGAATTTTTCAGATGCCATGGAGGACTTTCTGAGGATCAAGTTGCCCACTACAGTAACTTGAAGCAACAGCAGAAAGTTCCAGTCTTCCCCTCCATTCTTCGCCAGGTTTCAGTGCAATAGGCTTTTCAATGGCAGCAGCCTCCACACACAGCATGTACTTGTACTCTTCATCTCCAAAATCAGCTATTGCCTTTGCCTTCTTATCCCAAGGATTCCAGACCACTGCACCAGTAAAATAACAATGCAATGAGATTCAAACATGGAATGTCCTACTACTTCCGGAGGAACCCACCTTGGGGGACGCAAAAACAGACCAGAATTATACTTTCTGATAGAACCCAAAATATATTGCAATGTAAAAGATAAAAGAACTACAAGATAACCCACGAAGTACTTGAAACCTCTCCTTTCTTGAGCACTCTCACTCAAGAATAAAACCACTAAAAAATTGCCAACCTTTCTCCTTCTCCACTCCCTCTATTTATAACAAACTGCCATAACAGCTTCTCTAACTAATTACTAAGGCCCCGTTTGATAACTTTTTGATTTTTGAGAATTAAGCTTATAAATACTACTTTCACTTATGGGTTTTATTGTTTTGCTATCTATTTTTTACATATGTTTTCAAAAACCAAGCCAAGTTTTGAAAACTAAGCTTATGGAAGTTACTATCAATGAACAGCGTATCTTGAATCAAAAGAGTAAAATTAAGTGGCTTAAAGACGGCGATGAAAATACTTCCTTCTTCCTTCCACCCGTGAGTTACAACAAAGAAGAACAAAAGCTTCACATCCTTGTTAGAAAATGACACCGGCCAACTTCTCTCTTCGGAAAGTGAGATTGAGAGTGAGATTATTGGCTTTTTTCAGAATTTGTAGTCTAAAGATGAGGGTCCAAGATTTATAGTAGAAGGATTGGAGTGGATGCCTCTTGATGATCAAAGTAGGGTGATGCTAGAAAATCCTTTCCAAGAGGATGAAATTGACAAAGCTATTCAGGGGTTAGGCAACCTCAAATCTCCTAGGCCAGATGGGATGACAGGAGAATTTTATAAAAAAGCTTGGAACATTCTGAAATCTGATTTAATAGGGGTGTTCCAAGAGTTTTTTGAAAATGGCATCAACAACATGAAAACAAATGAGACCTACATTTGCCTAGTCTCCAAGAAAAATAAGGCTTCCAGAGTAAGTGACTTCTGCCCAATTAGCCTAATTTCTTCCTTGTACAAAATTATTGCCAAAGTTCTTGCAGAGAGGTTGAAGAAAGTGTTGGCTTTAACAATAAATGATAGTCAAGCTGCTTTTGTGGAGGGACGACAAATTCTAGATGCTATTCTGATAGCCTCTGAAGCAGTTGAAGAGTGGACGTTGAACAAGAAAAAAGGTTTTGTTTTGAAGCTTGATCTTGAAAAAGCTTATGATAAAGTAGATTGGCACTTTTTGGACTCCATCTTGGAGTTAAAAGGTTTTGGGGCTCATTGGAGAAGATGGATTAAAGGCTGTGTTTTTACTTCCAATTTTTCGTGTTGATTAATGGAAAACCTAGAGGTAAATTCTTGGCAGGGAGAGGTCTAAGACAAGGGGATCTGTTGTCTCCTTTCCTGTTTACTATTGTTAAGAGAAGCGCATCCTTAAGGGTTTTCAGTTAGATAACGACTTGATTGAAGTTTTTCATCTTCAATATGCCGATGACACTATAATTTCATGCCCGTACGAGGAAGAGTTTCATAGAAGCTGCTGGCTGGTTTTGAAGATAATTTTATCTAGGGCAAGCTTATCCATGAATCTAGCAAAAACCTCGTTGGTTGGTATTAACGTGGAGATAGATGAGGTTCGGACCTTGGCTTCTTCTTTTGGGTGCCAATTTGATTCATTGCCAATTAACTACCTAGGTTTCCTCTTGGGGGAAATCACCACAGTCATCACTTGTGGGATCCTCTCATTGATAAACTGAAAGCTAAGTTGGACGGTTGGAGGAATCTCCTTCTCTCTAAAGGGGGGAGGGTTACCCTTGCACAATCAGTTCTCAACAGCCTGCCTATATATCATTTCTCTCTTCTAAGGGCTCCAAAGAATGTGACTAAGTCTATGGAAAAGATCATCAGAGACTTCATTGGGAATGGTGGTTCGTATAAGCCTGGCCGAAATCTAGTGAATTGGGAGTGTACTGCTTTGCCCATTGTTCGTGGGGGAGTGTACTGCTTTGCCCATTGTTCGTGGGGGATTAGGAGTTGGCTCTCTCACCCACCAAAACACTTCCTTGCTTACTAAATGGATATGGAGATTCACTCAAGTTGGTAGCCCTCCCTGAAAAAAGGTTATTGCTAGTATTTATGGTGTGAACTCTCAAGGGTGGATGACGAAAGAAATTAAGAAGAAAAAAGGGAATAGGCCTTGGGTGGATATTGCCAAAAACTTGCCTTTCTTTGATCGTTTTGCTAGATTTAAAGCTGGTATAGGCAATCAGATTCACTTTTGGGAGGATAGTTGGATGGACGAAGCTTCTCTCCAATCCCGTTTTCCTGATATCCATCTCATTTCCAACAAAAAGGGTGCCTCCATTGTGGATTGTTGGGATAGTTCAGAACAGTCTTGGAATTTGAGCCTTCGGCGAGCTCGCTTTGATAGAGAGATTGATAGCTGGATGGAGCTCATTGAGAAGATGAATATGGTCTTATCAAACGGGGCATAATATACCCTTACTACTCCAATAATATTCCTAATTCCACCCTAATGGCATTCCTATCACTTCCATTGAGAAAAAATAAAAGAAATCCTTCTTGCTGGTTGAACTCTAAGAAACCAGGCGGGTAAGAAGACTTGGTCCCTTGAAGGCAGTGGAGCCTTCTATGTTGGATCCTTGGTGCCAAACCTTATTGAGAAGCAAACCATCCTCAGCCGACATTTCACGTACCTTATTTGGAAAGCCAAAGTCCCCAAAATGTTGGGTCTTCTTAAAAGGCTAAATTCTTCCTGCAAAGTTTTTTAAAAGTTACCTAGTGCCATGTTATACCCCAGCTGGTGTTTTATGAGCAAAAATGATATGGAGGATCAAGATCACCTTTTCTTCGCTTGCAGCTTCCTGGGGTGACTTGCTCAAAATTTTCAATCTCAAATGGTGCTTCCCTAAGTATAGTTCGGCTGCTCTTTTCCAGTACCTTCTTCAGAGGTCTAGACTCATTTGGTCCTATGCTGTGGTGACTCTTCCATGGAGGCTTTGGTATGAAAGGAACAAACGGGGTTTCAAGGGGTGAATCTTGTCAGGACTCTTTTCCAGATCTAGTCAAACTCTTTGCTTCTACTTAATGCTTTGCTTGTTTTGTAATTTTGATTCATACATTTATGCCAATTGAGAATTCTCTTTGTAATTCCTGTCCCATCCTCTTGTTGTATGGCTTTTGTAGTTTTGTCTATGATACAAGTTTCATTTCCTAGTAAAAAGAGAAAAAAAATTGAAAGTGGGGATCGAACACCAACAGGATTTCTTTCAGGTGTTCTTTTTATGAAAAAGGTTTTGGTGAAAACTAGAGATGGCAGAACTTCAATTGTCCAGCTATCTTTTTTTAAAAAGAAACACAATATCATAAAATTAATGAAATATTCAAAAGGGACGGAAGCATCCAAGGCAAATGAGGGTTACAACAGTACCCTCCAATAAGAAAATAAGACATTATTAAAAAGATAGGACTTTTGTCTTTGGCTAAAGAAGTCCTATGATTTCTCTCAATCTATTTGCACCGATGAGGTTAAGCCAAAGGAGAGTAAAATATTTGCTAATTCTTTGAGTCCAAAGAAAAGCACCTAGCGAAAGGATAGAAAAGCATGTTCCAAAAGGAGGTTGCCTGGCCACCGTGATGAATATACGTGATCTTGAGATTCAGCTACACTTTTACAGATGCATCTGCTCGGAGAGAGAGTTATGAATTGAAGGGTTCCTTCTAGGATCTTATCTGAAGTGAATGATGCTTTCTAAAAATAAGTTTCCAGATGAAAAATTTTACTTTCCTGGGATATTTATCCTCCCAAATTAGAAAACAAAGATTGAGACCCAGAACCCTTTTGGGAGAGTAAAGATCTTGAATAAGGGAACTACAACTAAAAGAACCTGAACACCCAAGGGCCAAATCCAAGAATCAAAATTAACCGAGAGGAATACTCCTTCAACATTGTCTATTAGAGAGTCAATCTTGAAATCCATAACCTTTCAAATTTCCTCTAAAAGTGAGATTCCAGGAGGACATTGTTCCATTCCACAATTAGGCGACAGGTTTGAAGGAACCTATGGAGAGGGCTAAAAGATTGGAGTAAAGAGATTAGAGGTCCAGAGAGGAAGATATCTTAATTCCAAGGGCTCTTAGAAAATTTGACAGCATGCTCATTTGCCCACCAATCCATAGAGGAGAAGGCATATTTACCTAAAATGTCAAATAACCCACAGAGTTTGCAATGCCATAAAATGTAGGTTAGGGTGCACCCTACTTCTTACCAACCTTGAATGCTGAGGTATTTTATTCTTAGACCATTCATATCCCCTAAGAGCCCATACGTATTACACAATCGCCATCTACAAATAAAAATGTTAGGACTGTGATGCAGTGTCCTCAGCTCCTCCCCAAGACATAATTCTATATTACATCTAAGAGAAAGCTTGACTCCGAAACACCATCATTCACACCATAACCTATAAGTAGTAAATCAGAAGTTCCTTAAAGTAAGGTCTAATAGCCACTGCTCTAAAATCCCCAGAACTAGGATGCCTTCGACAAGATGACCCAGATATGCCAAGGGGATTTTAGGGAAGCAATGCAATTGATGAACTGCCTACAGACATCTTCAATTTCAGATTTCTGTTAAACTGATATGTACTAGTTTTCTTCTCTCACAATTTTCTTTAACTCCTGCCCATATCTAAAACCTACACTCTTGCTGAATATCAATCGTTAAGTGAACGGCCCGGCCTCTCAGTTTGCAAGAATGCCAATTTCCACACCAACAAAATTGGTGGCGGCTATCCTGGTCCAGTGCAATTCTTTTCCCTTCCTCTGATTTCCTACCCTGATATTCTCACTGTTAGCTTGAATAAAGCATTATATGCATAATTTTTAACTAAGCTTAACTTAGATTTCATCGTTCCAGCTAAGCTTAACTTAAATTTCATCGTTCCAGCTGTCTTCCCACTAGTGGTTCCCAGACATCTTGCCAACATAAGGATCAATAACCCATTATGATTGATGATAAACGGTGGGGAGGCTATTGTACTTGAATAATCTTATTGGTCTCAGACTCTCACGTTTGTGGAAATCACACAGGAAAACATGAATAAAAATAAAACAGAATTGGGAATTTCTTACCAGCATCTGGAAGTCCTTCCTTTCGAACCACAAAAGTCCTCTTCTTCTCATGATCCAGAATTGCTATCTTAGTTGGAGTGCTAAGATATATCTTGTCCACCTATTTAACCCAAAGACAAAAGAGAATGTCTTGAATACAATGTAATGACTAACAGAACGAGAAGAAATCGAATACTTGAACTCACTTCTGATTCAAAAGTTAAAGCATCCCCCTGTTCAGTAAAACGCTCTCTATGTTGCAAGTTGTCAAGATAGTCCAAGGTCTCCAAACCTTCCACCCGAACTTCACTGGCCATAGGCAATTATCTCTTTTAGATACAAGATAAACGGATAAACGAACTTCGCATTACTCTTAACAAATTTTCAAATTTTGTTCAGCCAATACATGAAAATGAACTGCAAAAATAGATGGTGTACCATAAAGAGAAACAGAAAAAACTCTTTCTTTCTGTAGAAGATTTGTAAGCTGGTCAGAATTTAATTTATTTGAAAATTTTAATTCTCCTAATTAGCTAATTTTTTACATAGAAACCTCCGCTCGAATATATTAACAGTAGCGGAAGACGTTACACAGAAATCTTACTTTCACATGCTAATTTTTTATGAAAAAAAAAAATACAAAAGGCCATACCCAAAAAAAAAAAAAAAAACAAAACCCAAACAAAGGAGCCACAACAACTAACTATACAGAAACGAGCCCCAATCTAAAAGAATAAGACCTAGAGGATAATTACATAACCCTTTGGTAATCAAAGCCCAAAGAGAAACATTAAACCTAGCTAGGGATCAAACCTCATCGCTAGATCTCTCCATTCCCCTAAAAATCATATTATTCATCTCACCCACAATATTGCAAGAAAACCAGCCCTCCAAAGGAACCGACCTTGTCCCAAAAGGGCAAATACAAAAGAACCTCGTGAATCATAGATCAACAATCTCTACTATGGGCTAACCCCAAAACTGCTCCAAAAAAGGCTCTCAATCGAAGAGGCAAACTGACATCTCTAGAGGACGTGATCAAAATGCTCAGCTGCGCAGTTGCAAAGAAACCTGCCAAGCAAAGAATTTGACCTTCTTGGGAACTTTCACCTTCCAAAGCAAAGAATAAAGAGGAGACCGGGGGAAGCAAGGTTGCACAAAAGATGGAAAAAAGAATTACAAGAAAACCCTTCAAAAGAACAAGGACCGAAAAATGAATATCCCAATTCCTCAGACTAACTACAAAATCCCCTAACAAAGAGATGAGGTTCACTGCATTAGACATTAAAGGATGCATAAAACCAAGAGAAGGAAAAGACATCCATGGAAGGCAAGACAGACGCCACTTAATGTAACCTCGTCGAGGCTAAACGATACAAATGAAAAAAAACTAAAAATGATACATAAAGGACTGTCACCCAACCAATGATCCTCCCAGACTAAAGTGTTCTCAACATTCCCAACATTAGATTTCACAAACTTAGAGAAGAAAGGAAAACCACATGAAATTGCTTTCTAGAGGTTACTAAACATGCCTTTAAACCCACCACTAGTAATACAGTTGAAGGGATGGGGACCATACTTGCTCATAATAACCTGCCATAGGGCACCAAACTCTAAGAGAAAATACCACAACCACTTAGTCAAACAGGTTTCATTATGCAATCTCAAGTCGCTTATCCCCAAAACCCCAGGTCCATTGGGTTTGACACTACCTCCCACCTCACCAAATGAGAATCCCTACCCTCCTTGTTCCCACAAAAAAAAAAATCTCTCATGAACTTCTCAAGCTTTAAGCTAACTGGCTCGGAGACTCTAAATAGGGATAGAAAGTAAATCGAGATCTCACTCAAAACAAACTCGATAAGAGTTAATCTGGCTCCCTTCAAGACAAGCAACTTTTTCCAAGATGAAAGACATTTTTAAATGGTCTCCATCACAGAATTCCAAAACGTCAAGCTCTTGGGATTATGACCAAGAGGAAGCCCTAGATAAGAAGAAGGGAAGCTATGCACCTCACAACCTACCAAAGAGACCCAACCCAATAGCTTAGAATGGTCACAATTCAACCCAATGACCGAGCAGTTCCCTCTATTAATCTTTCTTAAGGCCAAAAATGGATTAAAAAAAGAACAAAATACGGTTAAGGTTAACAAAGGCGTCTTCCTTGCTAGAGAAAAAAAAAATATTGCGTCTCAGCAAACTGGAGGTGTGAAAGGTGCAACCTATCCATTTCTATACGAAACCCCTCAATAATGCATTTCCCAACCCGCCAAGAGATCCACCTTCTAAGACCATTCACCACCAACCAAAAGAGGAAAGGAGAAAGGGGGTCTCGTTGCCTCATACCTCTAGAAGCAAAGGCTTACCATTAACAATAATAGAGTCATTAACTATTCTTATACAAGTAAGACCTCCCTGCCTAATACATCAAGAAACAAATATCATGCCCATTGGCTTACCATTAACAATAATAGAGTAGTTACAATTCTTATACAAACCAAATCCAAGCTCACTATTTAAAACCAAAGCGTTTTTTCCATAGCACCTTGTCTAGAAAATCTTTTTTTTTTCCTTTTAGATAAGAGGCAGATATATTAATCACAAAGGCAAACAACCTAGGGGCAGAGGGGCAAGGAGCCCCCCTCCCAAACAAAAAACAAATGGAGCACAACCTCCCAATTATGGAGGATTTGAGCTAGGCTATAATTATAAAAGAATTTCTTGTTTCTAAGACACCACAAAGAAGACGTAATTCGAACATTGTTGCAGAAAATCAAAAGTATGGGACTTCTCTTCAAAGATCCTTTTATTTAATTCCTTACAAATCTCCCAAACAGGCGCTCAGGCAACACATCTCCACAAAATTCTAAACTTCCCTTTAAGGTTCCACCCATTCAAGACTTCAAGAAGCCAATCCTCCACCTTCTCTGGTAAACAGGAGCAAAAACTGAAATTAAGAATCTGATCCCACCCTTGTCTAGAAAATCTCAATCCACATGATCAAAAGCTTTTTCAAAATCAATCTTTAAATCAACTCCTTCCTACTTATGACTCCCACAATCCTCAACAGTCTCATTAGCAATAAGAACTTCATCCAACATTTGTCTTCCTACAACAAAAGGCCCTCAAGAAACAGAAAGGAAGAGCTTTATTCAACCTATCAGCCAAAACCTTAGCAATGAGCTTAAACCTGTAACCAAGCTAATCAACCGAAACTCTTTAACCTTTCTTATGCTCCTTCTTAGGAATCAAACAAATATAAATTTCATTCATGAAGAATCAATTATACCTCTCTCATAGAACTCACTAAAGACCTTCCACAAATCATCCTTCAAGCTCTCTCAATTATCTTTGAAAGAAAGCCATCGTGAAGCCATCCAAGCCTGGCACCTTATTGATGTAGGGAGTCTTTAAGTTTTAAGATCTTTTCTTTGAGTTTCTTTCATAGTTCTTGTATTTTTTTTAATTCTTGCTAGAATTTGCATTCTTGGGGATTTGAACCTCCCACGTCAAGGGAAGGAGTAGATGTCAATGACCACTGAACTATTCTCATGTTGGCAAATCTTCCATTCTTGTAATCTTTAGTTTCTTTAGTTTACCCAAGTTTACTCTTATCTACACCCTTTGACCGAATTAGTCAATTTAGTTGGGAACTCTTGGGTTAGTTTGTATATGTTGGTCGGTTTGTGGCCTTTAAATAGTTGGCTTCTAGGTTATATTGGTAGCTTTGATTTAATACAATTCTGAATTTTCCTTAGTTCTACATCACTTATCCCTCCCAAAGCCAAAAGACTACCTTACAAATTTCTTCCAAAGAGAGAAGAACCTCCAATTCTTCTCTAACCCCATCAGAAATAGGGCTCCAATCGAAGCCCTCAAAAAAGGGTCTAGGGAAGACAGAAGGGGCATAGAGGGGCAAGAAAAAAGACAATCTCATCCTCCACCGCGAAGAGTTTCTCCATTCTCCCCAACTAAAAAATCAATGAGATTTTTTTCCTTCTTCCATTCGCTAATATATTATGGAAAAAGACATATTGCAGTCACCTTCTTTGTCCCACTTCACCTTAGATTTCTGTCTTCCATATAGCCTCCTTCATAACAAGATCTTCAAATTCTCCCTTCAAAAGAATTCTCTCCACCCTCAAGATATCAATATTAATTTATCTCAATAAAAAAAACTGTGGGGTACACAACTAGCACATTATTCACAGTACTAAGTTGCCTCGCTCAACAGTATCAATTTAGAAAGCGCAGGAACTTCAGGACCCCATATTAGTAGTCAAGTTTAAATTACTTTTTTTTTTGATAAGCAACCAGAAAAGGTATATTAAACCAAGAACAACAAGGGAAAGACAACCTAAGGGCTGAGGGAAGAGAGAACCCTCACCCAAGGAGCTACATACAGAAAGCTTTCTAGTCATTCAATAACAAAGAAAAAGGGTAGTTACAAAAGAATTTGCTAAAGCTATGGCACCACCAAGCTGTATTTAGCTGTACAAAATCCCAAAAAATACCCAAAGGGGTAGATTTATCTTCAAAAATTCTTCGATTTCTTTCCAACCATAAGCTCCAAAAGATAACTCTAGAGGCAAACTTCCACAACAATCTGTACTTTCCTTTCAAACTCCACCCCCCCCCCCCCCCCCGGAGATTCAGACAACCACCCATCCACCAGCTTGGGAAAGCAAGTCTGTACTTCAAAAAGAGTCAAAAGACGTTCCCAGCAGTGTCTAGCAAAAGGGCAATGTAAAAATAAGTGGTCCAGAGATTCTTCATTCATGGAACAAAGGGAGCATATTGAGGGGCAAAGAGCAGAGTTAGGAGACTTTTTTTGGAGCCTTTCATGAGTGTTTAAACTTCTATGAGCAAGGGCAAAGAAACCTCCAGGGTCAAGAGACCAAGTGATTCTATCAACGCCTTGGCCCAGACGAAAGCACTCTAACTTCACTGTCAACTGGACCCAATCTTGCAGCTCTCTATCAAACACACCTCTTCTAATACTTAAATTCCACGTGCCCTGCACATCATCCCAGCACTCAGCCACAGTAGCATCTGGCTTCAAAGATAACACGAAAATGGTAGGAAATTCCGCTTGCAAAGAAGATTCCCCGAGCCATATGTCCTTCCAAAATCGAATCCTCCTGCCATTTCCCACCTTAAACTTAATAAAGTTCTCATAAATTGGCCTCAGCTTTGCAATGTCAAACCATGGTCGATTTTTTGAGCTGCCCGATGGGGGATGTGCTAACCACCCACACGGATCTTCCCCATAGATACTTGTCACCACTTGCCTCCAAAAGGGCTTCTTTTTCCATAGAGAAACGCCAACACCATTTAGTAAGAAGGGCTGTATTTCTATGCTCCAAAGAACCAATCCTGAGCCCTCCATGATAAATAGGCAAGGAAGTTTTTTTCCAATTCACCAAGTGAGAACTTGCTTTGAAATCCCCCCCCACTCCAGAAGAAATCACAAATCAACTTCTCCATATCCTTAATGATTGATTTCGGAGCTTTAAGGTGGGAGAAGAAATACAAAGGCAAGCCATTCAGAACCGAAGTGATGAGGGAAAGTCTACCCCCCCTTTGTAAGAAGAGACAACTTCCACTTGGAAATTACAGAAAGTTTAAACTCATTACTTCCTTAATATTATACCAATATTCAGTGGTAAATCTAATTCTGTCAGCTTATTTTAATGTGATTGAAAAATAAAAATAAAAAATAAAACTCCAATTGACTAGTATAGGGAAAGAAGAATAATAACACAGACTTTGAAAGAGTAAACCATCTAGACATCCAAAACAATGTTTTATAAAAAAGTCTTGTTCAATAGCAAAAGAACCCTCAAAATGTTCTATGATTTCTCTCTAGCCAAATATAGCTCACAACACCACCAAACCAAGAGTTCCCAAAAAAAAGTTCCTTTTAAGATAAATGCACATGAAATATGCCTTGTGCATGAAGGAAAACAAAATGACGATCCATCAACATCTTGCCCCTGATTCATTTTCAAAAGCAATAAACTATAGTAAACCAAAAATAGCATAATTTTGATGATAAAAACCACATGGATGGCTGGGGAAGAGAATTAAGCTTCAACTAGCTTGAAAAATGAGGTGAGAGTAAACATTTTCTAAATCTTGATGATAGAAAGCACAGTTATGAGCTCTGTCTTGTATGTCTTATACAATAACTGTGCCTCCTTTTGACTGTTTTAGATAAAAGTTAAGCACTTCATCAACAAGACAACAATTTATAAATATTTGAAAAACAGAGACAAGTATTAGGTCAAGTTGCTAGTACCTTATATCTGATACTGAAAAGTAAGTGTGGTAAGCAAATGTGAATGAAAAAGGCTTTCCATCTGCATTGGTGTTCCTAACACGTGATGTCAACAATAGCTCTCCAGCAGGTCCTAGAGCTACCCTCAGACGGTACTCATAACTACAATTAAGTAAAAGAATGATATTATTAACTGAAGCATGGAAATATTTTCGTAATTGAAATGGTAACACTGCATGAACCCTATATAGAATTTTCAGAAAATAAATGCAAGTAAACATGTTTCATTATACCTATGTGGCCAAACCCTTGCATCCTCTTCAGTGGGCTTTAGGATTAGATCAACAAAAGTCATACTGGAGGTATTCGTTTGAAGAGGAGGTGGATTATTATCAATGCTCCAAAATCTGATTCTAGCAAATCCATGTGCCTCAAGTGGACCAAGATTTGAAAACTGCAATGAATGCATAATTATCATGTAACAGGATCATAAGATCCATTCCATGCATTAAACTTGCAAAGAAGCACATACTTGAGGGAAACATATTGGAATCCCTCCACGAATTGGTTTCGGAGGCTTGAAAATGGCCTGCACAGAAACAATAAATTTCATTAATCAATTTGATAAAGCAACCTGAAATTACAATAAACTCAAGTGTCAAGGATAAAATTAAGCACGGCTACAACCTTAAGTTCTTGCGGTTGCCAAGGATAATAATATCAATGTCAAAGAAAATAATCAGGTTTCAAATTAACAGAAAATTTCAAATTCATTTTTAACAGAATTTTATGAATTTAGAAGAATAAATTGTACATCATAAGAGAGCACAAGTACATGGAGATGGAATCAAGGATATAAGATTTAACAAGAAAATAGTGTAGGCCAATGATAAGTATGATCTTAAGAATGTTAGAATAGAAAAAATATGTAAGTATGATCTTAAGAAAGTTAGAATAGAACAAATATATAAGTATGATCTTAAGAATGTTAGAACAGAAAAATTATATAAGTAATTTGAATGCTCTCTCAACTCTTTTACAAATTTTTTTGTATAACAGAACATATTCAAGGACAACCCAAACAAGTCAAAAACTAATGGTTGACGTAGAGATGGCCCCCACCCAGTAACATCTCCAATCAAGGTTATTCAAAAGAACATAGTGATTACAAAAGTTCAGTTTATTTTGGAAATATTACATTACACCACAAACAAGGGCAAGGGAAGATGGGGCTCGAACTCCTCACAGATGATAGCTCAATTACAAAAAAATTTATTGTGAAGATCTCTCCAGGAATGTTGGAGAAATAGTTTGTTTCATTCTTTCTACAATTCTAAACAAGAATTCGTCTATCACTTATCAGCATCCAACTACCAAATATCTTTCATCCCATATATAGTGAGGAATTTAAATGCAAGGAAGGGAGCTTATCAAAAAAAAAAAAAAGAGAACGATTCAGTTGGTAAAAAGAATCCAAAAAGAAAATTCAATAGCACCTTGTTACTAACAAAAAGCAGCTCTTCCCCATGGTCATTCTTCCAAGATGTCACGTGGGCCCCATATAAATAAACCTGAATAGAACAAACATTAATCAGTAGCCACATAAAGAAACAAAAAAAAAATCTGCTCAGGTCTGAACAACACTATGGAAGAATGCAATTGTGGAATTGAGTAGAATGGTAAGCAAGAACAACAAATTCATTGAGGAATAAATAATGTAGGATTTAGAATTAAAAGGAGTTAATGGGCTTTCAAATGCACTGGATTGTTTTCTCTACAGTCCCTCACCCCCTTCTGAATGGGGAAAATTTGTCAAGCTATATCTCGTTCCTAGAATTCATTACAGTAACTAAAATCTTTGATGCACGTGAAAATTAGAGATCGGAAATGTCACGCATGTAAAACGAGCATCCGGTGTAGGATTCAACATCACATATATTCCACACACACACAGCCGAAAATGGCCGAGCCCAAGAACCTCATGACGTGCATAAATATAAATACAAAGAACAGATCAACAAAGTTTTAAACCGAGAGAAAGTACAATTCAATCCAGGAATCCACCAAACTAAGAAACATAACTCACAGAAATTAGGATCCCAACTCCACTTCCTCGATCAAAATAGAAAGAAGACTAACACCCTTCGTTAAAATCAGATCAATTCCACATTTCAACAAACCCCGCAAAAACAAATTCAAAAACAAATCAACCAAAACATTCGCATAACGAGGAGGAAATCCCGAATCCTAAATCCTAAATCCTAAATCCTAAATCCTAAATCCTAAAGCAGTTGTCTCATTTCTCAATTATTCATTCAAATCCCAGAGCAATACCTCAGCAGAACTACCACGTGGGTCGCGAAGGACGACTTTATCGAGGCCATTGATGCCCTTAACGACATCCACAGAACCGGAAGAAGCTCCGGATGATGCCGCAAGCTTTTCGCCGCTCATTTAGAAGCCCTTTTTGTTGTTCAAATTCTTCTTCGGCGTCGGTCGTGTTTCAGATCGGGAATCTCAGCAGAACGAGGGCGTTGTTAATCCATAGCCTTCAGCTCGAAATTTGGTTTATATTGTTGTTGGCATTTTGATCAGAAACTCGAAAACAGAATAGTCATCATCAAGTCACTGCAAATCTCAGAATCTCGTGAAACTCCTTTCTCTGGATTGCCTTTTGTTTTTTGTCTTTACATTGAATTCTGTAAATTAAACAAAAAAAAACTATTATTATTATAATACTAATATTAAATACTAGGTTTTAATTCTATTTTTGTATTTTCTATTCTATTAGGTTAAAAGGCATTTCCGTCCGTTGTGATTTTTTGGTACAACAATGACGGAGTAGTGATCTAACCATCAACCTTTAGAACGGTAATTGATGAGCTATATTGAAATTGGCTAGTGCATTCCGATTTATCCTCTATCTTTCATTTTGTAACAATTTAGTCCTAAATTTTGGTAAGCAAAGATTTAATAGTTTAAAATTTATAACAATTAAGTTCATACAATACAAAATTTTGTCAATATCAAGTATGATTTTTTTTTATGTAATGATTTAGTTTTTATAGTTTATAAATACATTTTATCTCTAATTAGTTTATAGATCTACATGTATAGGAATCTCCATTAAATCTCAGTAAGATTTTTCATGATACAGATTGAATAGTTATGAATTTTAAGCTATAAAAACTAAATTATTACATATTAAGAGATTTTTTTTAATAAACATATTTAGAAATTGAATTGTTACCAATTTAAAAGTATATGGACTAAATAATTATAAAATAAAGTTTATAGGCTAAATTATTACTTCAATGAAAGTACATGGACGATACACCAAAAGTGTATTTTAACATATTTTCAATTCTAATTTATTTTAGTCATTGCATTTTTTTTTAAATGTTTATTTTTGTTCATATACTTTCGACTTTCGTGTGTCATTTATGATTTACCTTCAAAATATCCATTTTTAAAGGAGGTGCGAAAAAGGAAGGAGGGGTAGTTGCTTCTCTCATGGTTGGTCTTATATTATATAAAAAAATAAAAACTTAAGATTTAAAAAAAAAATCCCTAATAGAAAGATTTTATATATAGAAAATTAGAATTTAAAATTTTGTACCGCATTCGTAAAATCTTATTCAATGAAAATCTTTAAATACAAAACTAAAATATACAAAATTGTAATTAAAATGTAAGATTAAAAAAATAAACGAAAACAGCCATTTTCAAAAAATACAACCATCAAAATGAACATAATAAAAAAAGTGAGACTAAATGAGACTAAAATAGACCAAAGCTAAAAATATTCATATCAAAATAGGATCTAAACAAATTACCAAATATTAAATATATATATATATATATATATATTAGTTTTCACTTTTCAGTTGTGTTTGTTTTATTACCGTGAATTTTGCTCGTTTAGCTAATTCACATATCTCACTACTACGCTACTTAAATTGTGATATTTTTTCGGATCCTTTTGCCCGACCTGACAGGTGACAACTGTCACTTTAGAACTTTACTATATTTTTCGTTTTTCATGACTTTTTTAAAATTTTTTAATGACCATAAATGTTCGGGCTATCTTATCTGCACCTCGAGTAATTGTATGGACTTTTTTTTTTTTTTTTTTTGTGGTGAAGATTTGAACTTCTAACCTTAATATGTGGTGGTGGAGATTTGAACATCTAACATTTTAGTTGGCGATGTATATTTTAACATGTTAGGCTATTGTTAAGTTGACAATTTTAAGAAATAATTTATCTGCTTCTAAAGTATCTGTATGTCCAATTTTTGTTGGTGAAATTTTAATATTATATGTAAGTGGTCAATTTGATCATTATTATTCAATGGATAAAACATCAATTATCACCTTAAATGTCGATGGTTCAATCTTCAACCTCTATAATTGTTGAACTAAAATAAAAGGTGAATGTTTGTGTGGAGTATATATGTATGTGTGTGTATATGTAATATATAGCTATATCCTTTAAATTTAATTTCTCAAAGGGATATAGTTTTTTTTAGTACCATAGCGATATAGCTATATCCTTTAAATTTAATTTCTTTGTCGCCCCTTGTCAATAAAAAGGAAGAGAGAATGTTTGTTGTCATCTTGCTATTTTTTTTAATTAAAGTTCAATAGACATTATAGTTTAACTAATTAAGGCATTATCGATGTCCCTAAAGTTCGAGTTCAGGTTTCCAACTTTGTGTGCATATATTTTTTTATTTGAGTTTAACAATATGCAGGATGAGAGATTTGAACCTCTAACCTTTTGGTCGATGATATATGTTTATACAAGTTGAGCTATGCTAAATATTTAATTAACAAATGTAAAGGTGGAGAATTGAACCATAAGCTACCACTTCGAGCATAGCTCATTGGATAAGACACCAATTACCATTTCAAAGACTGATAGTTTGATTATCCACTCCCATAATTGTTGAACTCAAAAAAAAAAAAAAAGAACCTTGAGCTATGTTTAGTTTTATGTATATATAGGTGTGTGTGTATATATATATCACTAATCCTATTTTGAAACAAAGATTTATTAAAAGGAAAATTATAAAAACCATCCCTAACTATAAGGCTTGTTATCATAACACCTTCAAACTTTCAATTTTATCAACCGCCCCCTTTAAACTTGTAAATTTTATAGTTAAGCACGCTCACACATATATATATTTTTGAGTTCAACAACATGTGAGTAAAGAAATTTGATTCTATGACCTATTGGTCGAAGATATATGGCTTAACCAACTTTGCTCAAGTTGACATATTGCAAAATGCACAAACCCTCAAATTATAAAATTGTTACAACCCAATTTATTTGAACTCTATAAAATATAAAAGCTATAATATTAACCATTAAGAAAAATTAGTTTTTAATCAATTTTGAGTTGCCATCTCAATTAAAGAAAACAAAATTTGATTTTTTTTCAAAGTTCATCAACATGTGAAATCGAAAGGTTAAAACTTGATTGGCAATTGATTTAAAAAATATATAGTTTCGATCAAGTTCAAAAGTTTGATTAGAAAATTTGAATAACGCTTATATATTTCAAGGTGGTTTGTTTGTGCATAAAATATAAATTTCAGTTTTTTTTTCTCTTTTTCCTTTTCGTTAGCATTCGATTCTCGCATCTATTTTGGGATCGCTTCCGTTTACAGAAAAAGACGAAATTAGGGTCCAGAAGTTTCCATTTCTTTCGCTATCCACAAACGCGTAGAATCATTTTCAATTCAATCTCCTTGCAGATCAGATCGATTCTGCTGCTGAATTTGATCTCACGTCACCGGTATCATCTTTTAAAGTCATTGCGGAGATTTCTGACCTTAATTCTTCCTTTACTTTGTAGGATCGTGATCGCTTTCCTCGAATCTTACTTCACAATCACAAGGACTGTAGACAAAGCCTTGATTTCGACGCAAGAGCAACGTCTTCCCTACCGCTGCGCTTTCAGTTAAGTCCGATTTCCATAGAGCGCAGTTAAATTATCTCTTTTTTTAGTTTAGAATTTGTTGAAGGTGTTAATGAAGGGGGAAACTGAATGAATTGGGTTGACTTATAAATTTGAATCTTCTTTTGAGTTGGGCTCATGAGTTCTTGATAGGAACGAATCTGAATTTTTTGTTAATTGAAAAGTTACATACGTTTAGCTGTGGTAAAATTAGGCTATAATGTAGATTTTGTCAATAAAGTTTAGAAACTTTTGTTTTAGATTCAATCCTTGCTCAAAATTGCATCTACAAGTTATAATGTCTATAGGCATGAGATCTCTCTACTCATGTACCTTAGAGGCCTCTACTAAAACTCTATCTAATTAACAAAACTCATCACCATTGCAACCTGGCTCAACTTGCCCCCTTCTGACCTTACCTCTTGGACACTTCTTGTTGAAGATGATAACCCTGAAATATCAAAAATCCACCACAAATAGTACAAAGCAGAATTTTTTGAAAATGAAAGAGGGAGCGCAAATAACTTAGGGGGAAGAGATAAGAAAAATCACACTTTTATAAGTTTATTGTCATCTAAAATATTACACTCTGCTGTACACACTGTTGTACTTCCTCAAGAAATGCAAATCAAAGAAAACTAAATCGCAGACCACCTAATTGCTCTCATGAAAAAAATTGAATGAAAAAATAAAACTGAAAACTAAACATATTTTCAAAAATAGAAAGAAAAAAAAAATGTAAGCTCACAACATAGCTTTAACATTGAAATGAACACCAAATGCTTAATAAAGAAAAGAAAAAAATTAAAGATAATCGACTGCAAGCAAAAAACAAAACTCAAGTTTTGTTCATCAATCATGAACACAAGTCTCTGGGCAACAGAAGCAGCTAAAAATGCACTGAAGCTGTCCCTTCCACTCCTTACCAGTTGAGTTCAACCAGTTCAGAAGGCTCCTTAGATCTAACAACATATAGATTTGAAAGCCAAGCTTCTTCCACTGGTACTATTTAACTGCAGGAAACTAAATGAAATGATCAAAGGAAACCATACAAGAAGAGTTAGAATAGTTGAAGGGCCATTTTATGCTTATTCTGTTTCCATTTTGGCAACTTATAAAAGGCATCTTTAGTCATTCCAAACTTCTCCCTGAACTCTTCTGACGAGAGGTAAGTCTGCAGAGTTGAAATTTAAACATCTCAGAAAAGATTATATCAAGAATCTATAGACTCAAGTTGACACATAACTGTTTTAATATTACCTCTCGTTTCGTCACATCAATGTCTGAAACAGGGTTGGTTGACGTAGTTTTTAGACGCTCATATGGATATATTGTGAGGCCTTCATCATCTTCAGCCTCACCTTCTTTCACATCTTCTTGTATGGTGAGAGTTTCAATTCTGACTGTCATTGAGTTGTTCTCCTTCTCCTTAACCTCCCTATCATTATTATTAGTCTCTGGTTTAGGCTTGGGAGGCTCTGGAGTCACTTCACCACAACATAAGGTAATTATGTCAGTTACAATTGCCATGAAAATAGCCTACAAAGATTTATAAATTGAACCCTACCTTTTATTGAACGCGGTATTATAGCTTCTCGAGCAGGTGGTGGCTGTTCAAAACCAGCACTAAGGGCAGCTATCGTTGAAGATTTTGCAGCAGCCAATTTTGCTGAATCTGAGCTCACGGATTTTGGGTAGATCTTTCTAACAATTGGGGGTGGAGTAGAGAGGTTCCTTGCGTTGGGGTTCTCAAAGTTAGCAGCCAATGCATTGAAAGCAGGAGACCTCCCCCTTACACGGACCCTTTCAGGACTAAAAGACATGCTCCTAGAGCGCTGTGATTTGTCTGGCAGTGCAGACCTCCCACCATATGATACTGGTGTTCTCCGCTTCGGTTTCTGAGTAATCGGGAAGTTAAGTCTTAATGGGTTGTGCAATAAAGACCAGGAAACTAGGAAAAGAATGTGAAGAGCAGAAGAGGGCAGTTGATAATTAAGGGAAGACATAAAGTGTATATAGTATTGGATCATGAGTCTTTTAAAAGAAGTGACAATTGAAAGGAACAGACTGCAGATTGATTTTGTGTGTGTGTGTGTGTGTTTTTTTTTTTTTTTTTTTTTTTTGGGGGGGGGGGGGTGGGGGGGGGGGGGGGGGGGTGGGGTAAGAAGTGAAACTATATCAAGAAGCCTTACATCTAGAGTAGGAGTGCCCCCGCTTTTGACTATTGTAAGTTTCCTTTGAAACGAGTTTCCATGCATCTGTTCACGATTGAAAATGTAAATACCTTGCAGATATTTTATAGGCATACATACCAGAATAATTATCGAATTATTCTTACTGAAGACTTTGCAGAGTCCCATGTAAAGAAGCGCGTGAAGAAAGGGGGTTCACTTCCTTCCGTGATAATGTACACTGGAGCTTTAGAAGATAGATTTTCCAACAGAAAATCATGTTCAAGAAATTTCTGTTGCAATAAAAAGAAAATTATCAATAATGAAAATACCACAGATGGTCGAAAAGTTGACCAAAAACTTTCAAAGACAATGATGAATCAACAAACTGTAAACGTTTAGTATCAGACTCCCAAGATATTGAAAGGACATGATACTGATGATATTGATCCCCCAAGATATGAAAAGGGCATAGGACTGATGACGTTGATTTAATAGCGACTTAGATTTCACATTGATGGGGAAAAGAAAGAGACTGACAGAATGCCATAAAGTTCCTTCCCAATTGAATAGTAGATGAAATGAGGAGAGATCAACGAAAAGTAACATGTGCTGTTGGCCCTGAGCTTACAAGATTAACAAAACTATGCAGGAAATACATTATTCGTACCTCACCAATAGTTAAAGCTTGCAGTCTACTCTTGGAGTCGACTTGTTGGCCGACCCATACATATATCTCTAAATGATTATCCAGAATGTACATGTCTTCAGTCATCAAATCATCTTGATCAAAGTTATATACCTCCACCACCTGCAAAACTTCACATTAATCAACCTTCTTGGGAAAGACAGTCATTTACCGTCGCTTGTTAATGTTTTGTATGATATAAGACAACCGTAACGCTAAAGTATAAAATACATAGATATCAAGAATGAAGGACTGTTCTAGAGATAAGGATTTGAGTATCTCGGCATCCTTGCTTATATTTGGAGATACTCCAAGGTTTCGGGTTCAAGCTCTAGGTTGAAAATTTTATTACCTCTTTCGAGATTAGTAAGAGTGAGTCATGGGCATAATATAAGTGGTGAGGCTCCCACTACTTGCCCCGGCTATTAAAACAAAGAATCAAACTAAAGTGAAAATAGGACATCATAGAAACACATCTATTTCGCAACAAAACTCAGTAAATACAGAATGGCAAAAAATTATATGCAATTTATGGACCAGAACGAGAAAAATATGTACCTTCAAATTCCCTGCAAGTTCATCATGGCGTAATCATCACAAGTTCAAAGGAAAAGGGGTCAGATTTTAAAAGTATAGCAGGCTTGAAGAGTACCAGATAAACCTTAAAAAACTTTCACCAGCAGGAAGAATTATACGGACCTCTAGAGAAGGTACAACAAAATAGGTGAGGATCACTCTCAGCATCTCGTCCGATTTTTTGGCTAGGATATTCAGATTTGCCTCCCAGCAAATTCCAAAATTGTTCAGATTCTGTACCTTCTTTTTGCGGTCTAGATTGTACATTGGGCTGCTGAAAATTGGAAAACATGTAAGAAACCAATAAGAAAATGTTACGAGATAAAACAATATGCAAAATGCTAACCATTCGGTTAAAGATGCTGTAAAAGAGAATTCTAGCCTGTCTTGTTTAACAAAACTCGAACTTGCATGACTTCTTTGCCAAAATGAAAGATTTGGTATAGCTCACCAAAGAATTGCATATGGATGTGAAATGAAAGATGCAACAAGTTTATGTAATCAGGCTTATTTCATACAGAACACATTTATCAAGAAGCTCTGTAACAGACTCTGTTTCCAAGGAGAGAGAAAACTACGCAACCTTTATCAAATCCAGCAACCGCTCGACAAGTTCTTGATTATCTGAGTTTGTAAAGCTTCCAGACCATGTAAAGACAGTGGAGCTGCTATTCAATATGTAGCAGTAGGAGGAATTCAAAGACGATGCAGCCTGACAAAGGAGAAAAAGAATGGGGGAAGGTAAGAAAATATATACAAAGATAAATACACCTTAATCTATCAACTTAAGCTTTTAAGTTCAATAGTGATTACCATGATACTTGTAGCTAGTTACGTGTAATAGTGATTTAACATGATATCTAAACAAAAGGTCTTATGTTTGAATCCATCCAATGTCATTTCCTCTCCAATTGATCTCTAATTGATAGATATTAATAGTTCATACGCTGAGTTTCTTAAACCATATTAGTATCTGAACTTGCGAGTGCATAAAAGATTCAATATACCTTAATCTATCCACTTAACCTTTTGCATCACTGATCATTTAACTAAAGACGTCTTTGTCATAAGCGTGCATATTTTCAGGAAAAGTACAGAAAAGTTAAGCCACTTCAGGAAAAGTACTGACCGGGTCTACTTGTATTGCTTGCATATTTTCGGGTCCAGAGCCCTGGACTCTAAATAATGCAATCCCATCCTCTTGGTAAGTTTCATCTTGAATTTCCTTCTCCGCAACATAATTCTTGTATCCCTTACTTAGGCCTCCCTGCAGTGTATTTCATCATATTATCTTTCAGTCAATCAAAATGCTGATATGGAATAAGGAAAATAAGATTTCTCCTCAACTTTCTTTAACTGCAGATTGAATCTAACAGACCTTGAAGACAACAAAGCCTTGGAAAATTGAATAAAATTGTATCGGTTCATTCCCTTCATAAATGCGTGCCTAGAATACAATGAAATGAATCAGAAACAAGAAGATATTAAAGAAATGATTCTCATCAATTGACAATAACAATCCAAGTGATGAATCTACCTGGACTGGAAGAAACTTTAATGACTCAACCATCTTGTTTACCAGCGATATTGCTGAAGCTCTTTCTTCCTGAAGGAGGTGCACAAAAAAAGATGCCCAACAATATTAAGGCCTCAGATCAGGATGTATTCATGTAGTACAAAAATTAGTAAGCGTGTACGTGGCAAAAGAGCATATTATCCTACAGTATATCAGATAGTAGCAAATGAGGGGAACGTTAGATACATAAAAACTAAAACGGTTAGTCCCATAAGAGTGCCCATTATGTGAAAGAGTACTACTTTCGAATCTCATATTCTAATTTCAAAACTATATTGAGCCAGAACAGTATTAAAAAGTAAACAATCAATAAAATCTACAACAAATAACTATATTGAGCCAGAACAGTATTAAAAAGTAAACAATCAATAAAATCTACAACAAATTCATCAATATCGAATTAAACGATGATCATAATTCATATATAGGATGATCTCTCACTAGGATCTCCTCTCTTGTAGGGAGAGACCATAAAAGGGACAATTGAAATCTAAGATGCAAGATCTATTAATTGAATAAAATAGACTATGTTCAAAGTCCTACAATCAAATTAATAAACATAACAATAAACCATGTCCCAAATTCTTGGTTAAGGTAAACTATAAACCTAACGAAAGGAGTATAAAGGAATAATACAATTGATGGCATGGATTTATCCAAACATAACAAATTACAGTTAAAGCATTACTTCCGAAGTTCAAATTTAACATATGTGACATAAAATATTTTAAAATATCACTAATTTATGACTTTTAACTTCTCCCATAGCCATCATGTTAAAGTGTAGCCATTGAATGCTTAACTGATAAGCAAGTTCAAATTTTGTTGTGATACAATTTTTTCTTGAGTTTGAGGGAATTCAGAAGCTTTTAGAGCATTTATTACCTCAACGCTTTGCGTCCCAAACCATGTTCCTATAAGATATTCGTCTTTATCGTCTCCAGGATACGAGTATTGAAAGATATAGCAATCTCCACTGTAAAATTTAGACTGATCAGAGGCAGGAATGAGAATCTTTTCATTGCCACTGACTCGCCAAACCTGTGTCATGGAGGAACAGGAATCGTTGACCAGAAGAAAAGCAGTTAGCTAAATTTACAAATTAACTCAGAAGCTGGGTAGTTCAGTACCATTTCTTACTTTCTATATAGCAGAGCAACAATGAGGACTCATAAAAAAGAAGTTCCAGAATGCCTAAAAAGTAAATGAATGATCTTGGGTAGATTAGCAATTGCTAATTAATATAGTTGACGGATATCAGAGATTCCATTATATTTCTGCCCTTAAATGATATTTGAGTTACTTATATACTAAAAAAGGAAGTAAATAATTATCAAAACAGATTCACATCAGGTCCTTTTTTGTTCAAATATACTTTAAATTTTCATTAAAATTATTACTTCTGGGCATCCCTTGAAACACAAACTGACTGCAGACCGGTTTTACTGCATATTCCACATCCTTTTTTTTTTTTTTTTTGAATTAACTGAAATTGGCTTTCATAGATGGACCGAGAGAACAACAAGAAGAGAGGCCATTAAAATAACATTATTGAGTTAGAGCTCCAAAAGAAGAAATGGGCTCGAAAAATATTACAAATAATAAAAAATGACCTCAGAGGCTAGGAGAAAGAGAGAAGAAAATTCCTTCTACAGACTCCTTTCCTACAAACAACTGTGACAGCTTCAGAAGCCAAACCTGCAAGTTCCCAGTGCAATCAATGTATGGCTGGGGATCTTCTTTTACAGGATCAGCTTTTAGAAGACCCTTGACGTTAACCCCTTGGCGCTTCAGAAGAGCTAAAAAAGACACCAAAATCCAAAACATAAGAAATGAATTAAGATAGCAATATAGATAGACACATGGACAATACCAATGAAAAAAAATCTTTAAAGTTTATACTTCCTAACCTGCAACCTTTCCTCTACCATCCTCTGACACCACTACATTAGTAACTTGAGGCCATGAATCAAATTTAGATCGGAATGTCGCTGTCTCAAAACCTTCAATCACGCAAGTGATTTGTGATTTTGGTCTATCAGGTCCATGCACCAGTTGCTGTTCACTTAACAACAACACAAGTTAATAAGAAATTCTATAATGTCATGTTACACAGGTAAAATGGATTTGAAAGTATAAGGTGAGCTGACCTCGGCAGCTGCAGTCGCCTTCTTCCGGTCATCAAGAGAGGTATTTCTTCCCATCCATGCAAATACTTCAAATCCACAATCTAGAATGTAGCATTTATGTGTCTCTAGCAGGTCTCGTGTCAAAGATCCAGCACCAAGAGGTTCCAGTTGCCCCTTCTCAATTCTTTAAAAGCAAACATATAGCTTTCAGAAGTACAGAACAGAGTTTAGAACTACAGAGTAAATGGTTACCAATTAACCATCTCACATGAAAGTCCAATGTATTTAGTTTTAGTATTTGTTGATGATCATTGGTAATTACACTATTAGCTGAAGCTAATTCTAGCTTTGATAGAGTAATCAATAGTTCTATTCAAAACCCTTGTAACTTTTTAAAGAGAGCATAGAGATATATGTATGCACGTTGTATAAAGATATTCAATTACATAATATCTCATTATTTACATTGGTAGGATCTTCCAAATCTGGCTGAAGCAAAATCACATTGTCATAGGTATCACAGGACAAACAGAACCTAAAAAGGAGATAATAGATTACCGAAATAGCTTAGTTGGATGAGAATCAACTGGCTTATCCTCATCACTAGTTGTTTTCCTTGGAAGTGGAGCAAAGCCACCAAAAAAGCTCCAAAATTCTCCAGTTTCAGGATCAGCCATCAACTTTCCATCCTCTACAAAAAGTTAACTCACAAACTGATATTCCTCAATGTTCATCTTTCACTTCCAACTCACAGATCAATCGTTAACTTACCAATGGCAGCTATCTCACATTTTCCATTGTGATATGTATCTTTAACATACTGAACAACTTCCAATGCTTTTGCTCTCTCTTGAATAGATGAGTTTGAACCATTAAATTGAAAAATTTTAGACTTGGTATCTAGAACAAAAATGTCATCGTGATTGAGTGAAGATCGACTGAAAGGAACCTGTCACCACAATTCCAGAAAACTCAGCATTCATAAATAAGCCAAAAGATACCAATGACACCCAACCCAAAAAACAAAGAACTTGCCTCTTTTACATGGACAACACGTTTTCCTTTACACACAAACAACCGAGTCTTATGTTCCTCAGCTTCGGCATGTTTGAACCCGGATGCAAATCCACCTTCTTGAGGTATAATACATGGTTTAAAACAGGACAGGAATTTCTCAGTCTCGTGACCTTGAACCTCACGATATTGTACAGCACGTCCACCTAGAGCTGCATCTAGTTCAATTGTCTTGATGGCAGCAGCACCAGCTTCATCCTGTGTATAAATAAGTCACGTAGTCTAAACTTTGTGCAAAAAAATGGATGTCGAAAAGTACTTTAATGGTGTAACTTGTAAGAAGTGCTTTACCTGAGTGGTATCCCTACCAAGCCAGTAATGAATATCATGTCGCAAGGCACCACTTTTTAAGGAGGTTGTCTGCACAAAATGGTTTAAAACATGAAAACATTCATTCAAGACACATTGTCTTCCAGGCAAAAAAAGTACACCAAGAACTCAAGGATTATTCAAAAGTTGTTTCAAAAAATTGTTCTCTATTATCCAAAACTAAGAATCAGTGAAAAACATGTTTGGTCAACTATTTCTTAGAAGTTGTTTTCTCAATTTTAAGGTTTGTTTGACGTTCTGTTTTTTAGAACAAGTGAACTTGTTCTTTCTTTGAAAAATAGGTGTCCGCAGCCTGAGTTTGTGGAGCCAAATGTTTGTTTTATAAATTTGAGATTCATAAAATTGAGTGTGTAGTCTGAGATATATACACCCCCTAAAGCATCTAACTAAAAGATATAAATAAATAACCCCCTCCAAAATTTTATTAAAAGTTGAATTTCATTTTTTTCATAGTCATTATTTATTTTTTGAAAAAGGTATAGCATTATAGCATTACATATTTCAAGTAGTACAACATTGGAATTCACAATTAATACAACACAACTTCTGTAATAAATAAATAACAGTCAACACTCTTAACTTGTTTCCCATTTCATGCATAACCCCAAATCCATCTTTCCTTTCATGTCTAATCATGCTGTAGCAAAATATAGCTACTTGTGACATTTGATATTTATATACTAATAAGACAAGTTAAAAAGACATTCAACAAGTTGAGCATATAATCTTTGTCTGTGTCCCAATAATTCCAAAACACACACAGTAGACTAGATAGATACATATAATGCTTCTTAGACAGAAAAGTATGCACACAGAACTAATCTTTCACATATCTTGGAAATCTATGTATGTATTGCTATTTAGGAAATTAAAATGCATTCTTTACCTTAAAAACAATGTAAGAGTCACCAGTGAAGAACTTCCCATAAGAAGACTTTGGAACGGGAACAGGATTGAAGTTTTCAATGCGCCAGATTTCAAGCCCACTTTAAAGTGTCAAGGAACAAAATGTGAAGTCATAAAGGAAATGAATAAAAATTTAGTTTCTTGGATATTTTTAGGTACAGAATGTTGATATGTAACAAAGAAAGTTCAAAATCTTATACATAAAGGATACGCCTTTTGTCCTGCCCCCTGGAAAGCTGGGTCCAAATCTCTCATGGAGACAGCCATATTGTTCTTGCAGCTGTAGTTCTATATTATTTCCCTCTACAGAAATAAAGCAATTCCACCCTGAATAACAAACAAAGAACTATGAAATGAGCAAGATTCTAAGACATAGTACAAGTAGCCAGACAATAGGAACAAATCAACCGATAAACTCGATGAGAAACTTGACACTTCAAAAATTTGATGACTGAAATTATTGTCATTCCTGGTTAAACCCTTAGAGTTATGGGAAGAACCCTCTTATCAGTTCAGGATGGAGCGAAGAAGAAAAGAAGGGGAAATTGCCACCTAATTTATCTTAAATTAAAAAAATAAAATAAAACAAAAATTTAAAGTTTCCCTCTAATTTGTCCCAACCCACTTCTTAGAATTGAAAGGTTGTATAAAAAGTTAGAATCTAAAATTTGTCCCTCATTAAAATTTATGGCTCCACCCCTGACTATCAACACTTGAAAAGTATTCTGTCATAGCATTTAAAAGAAAACACTTTTCCCAGAGCACTCTCAAACTCAATCTAAATCTAATGTGGCAGGCAACATTTACCAACTAAAGAACCTCAGAAATCAGAATAGTCTTGCAAGCAAAGTTCAGCAAACAACTTGGTGAATTAAGACATCAAACAAACAGAAGACCAATAGCAAAAGTCAAAAGGCTTGAGAGATGAAGGAAATGCAGCCGGATTCACCCCAATATACAAACATAAACGTAAATATATATATATATATATAGTACAGCCTATGCACTCTTCTAGAATTCTCCATGTCAATCTTTATTCAAATTCAAAGTTGTTTCCAATCATCTCTAGTACAATAGCAAAAAGCCTCTATTTACAGAGAAATAATCAGCTAACTATAGTAAACTAAAACAATTCCACCAAAAAACTGCAACACTAAACAAATTAGCTAACTCTCTAACTCCCTACAACAATACATACTTCTCAGAATGAATCAAATCAACTCTAGTTTCTACAGAATTCAGCTCAACCAAGCCACAGAACAAGTTCAACATAACCAATCGATAAAAACTCAATCCCAGAAGACCCATTACTCGATCAGATCAAATATTCAACACTCAACACACAACGATTCAACCAAAACAAACCACAGAAATCTTCAGCTTCCCCAATTCCCATAAAGAAAAACCCCTAAAGAAAAACAGCCATGTTCCAGAAACTAGCTAAACCAGTGAATTCAAACCCCAAACGTGAAACGAAAAGAAGAAACAGAATCAAAGAACAGAGAAATCAAGAGAATCAAAGATTGAATTCCGAGTACCCGAGGCCGATGAAGACAATCGGGAATGGAAAATCCCAGCAGAGAAGCACCCAGATCCAGCCCCAGGATCAGAATCATACAAACAATACTGTTTCCCACTTTTCACAGCGCACAAGAGAGAGAAAAAGGCTTTGGGGGAGAGAGAAAGTAAAGTGTTGAAGGTGAAGAAGAGAAGAAAAAACAAGTAGAAATGTAGAGAGAGAAAGGAACCCAAAAAAGTATTTGTAGTGAAAGAGAGAGAGAAGAATGATGAAGGCAAGGGGTGCTAATCACTAACTGCAACAGAAGAACGAACCCACACAAGCAGAAATGAACTGTAATGTTATTATGTTAATAATCAATTAATTAAAATTGAAATTACTTCTCTTTTTTCTTTATTTTTTTTTTGGGATTTTAGTATGTGACAGATAGATTTATTCTATAAAGAAATTTAATCCACAAGCATTCTTTAAATTAATCATTCACCAACTTCCAGCCAGGAAGAGCTCGTTTCTATTATTTATCGATCATTTTTGGACAACCCTTTTTGTGTAATTGGATTTAATTAAAAAGTTCACAGTCGAGTTTTTTGTAGTCCTATCTTTTTTCCAAAATTAATGACGGGTTTGGTTTTAATATGTAAAAAGGGCACCCAAAACAAGGAAGGAGGAAGGTATGGTTGCATTAAATTTAGAAAAAAAAAGTTATTTTTTTAAGTTAAATTACAAGTTTAGTCTCTTAGGTCTTATAACTTTAAAAATATTTAATAAGTCCACAAATTTTCAATTTTGTGTTTAATAAATCTTTAAGCTTTAAATATATTTTATAAGTCTTTGAACTTTCAATCTTGTGTCTAAAAATTATTGATATATTCAATTTTTTTAAAAAATTAAATGATCTATAGGATATAAAATTGAAGTTTATGTCTATAGATTCTTAAACTTTCAATTTTGTGTATAGTAGGGTCGTGAATTTTAAAAAATAATGAATAGACTAAAAACCTATTAGATACAAAATTGAAAGTTTAATGATTTATTAGACATTTTTTAAAGTTCAAGGACTTAATAAATACAAAATTAAAAGTTCATGAGCTTATTAGATACTTTTAAAAGTTCAAAGACTAAATAGACACAAACTTAAGAGTTCAATGACTAAACTTGTAACTTAATATTTTCTTTTAATTCTATACATTCAAATTAGTTCTCCTAAGTATAGAAATATTGACATTGATTTTTTTTAATTCAACCATTGTAGGGTGGGAGATCGAACCATCGACCTTTGAAATGAGAATTAATGTTTTATCTACTGAATTGTGCTCAGATTGGTAGATATTGACATTGATTGAATAGGAAAAATGAGATTTACTCCATTAAACAAAAGTTTGAATATGTGAAAAAAAGAGAATTTTTTAAATATTAAGCAAATTGTAATTTTTAATATTAAAATCACCATAGAATTATAAAATTATAGATTACCCTAGAAAAAAGTCAAAGTATACGTGAAAAATACATTATTTATTTTAAACAAGCTAGCTAGTAATAAAATTAAGCATCTTCAATGTTATACTGTCCCCTAACCCTTGATTGAATAATTCAAATTATGCAAATGAAATGTGATAATTTAAATTAAAACAAGGAGATTCTAAAAACTTTAAAATGAAATATGATATATGAAATCAATTAATTAGAATGTGTTGTCATTATATGGCATATCAATGCAATGAATGATACTATGGAATCATATTCCATATTATTATTATTATTATTATTTTGACAACTCCATTTTATTATTATTACTATTTTAGTGGGTGAGTTTTGAAATAAAAATGTAGTTAAGGGAGAGAGAAAAAGAGTTTTTTTTTTTTTCCTTGTGTGTGTGAAAAGGATGGAGGGCAATTAAGGAATGGGCCAAATTGAGTTGCCTTTGTGAGGGTCTAATTTTTGAAAAGCAAATGAATAAAGGATGAGAGAAGGATAATAACCCTCAATCATGCATGGTCATACAGCTCAAATTGTTGCACCATGTTGTGCCCAAATTAAATAATGTATATATTATATATATAATTTCAAGTTCTTGTTTTAAAAAATTTATGATTAATTGGTGGGATTTTTTTTTTTTTATATAATATTTTAAAATGTCCTTATATTAAAATTTGAGAATATGAAAAAATGTTTGAATTATTGGAGTATAATACTATGAGGCCCTCACAAACGACCTATTTTATTTAAAGCAAGAAAACAAATTAGTCTTCCTTCTAAACGTTGGGTTTGTAAATGGTTGTTTTAATTTATTAAATTACAAGTTTAATTCTTCAAACTTCAAAGTGTTTATAAAGTTTCATATAAGTTATTGAACTTTCAATTCTATGTGTAATAAGTCATTGAGTGTCTAATAAATTTCAAAACTTTCAATTTAATGTCTAATGAGTCATTGAACGTTTAATTTTGTGTCTAATAAACCTGTTAATTAAAAAAATGTTTAATATGTCAAGAACCTATTAGACACAAAATTGAAAGTTCAGGGATGTGTTTTACACTTTTAAAGTATAGTGATTTAGGAATTTATTAAACATTTTTAAAGTTTAATGACTTATTAGACACAAAATTAAAAGTTTAGAGATCTATTGAAAATGTTTTGAAGTTCAGAAATCTATTAGACAAAGTTTATGGACTATTAAAAATGTTTTGAAGTTCTTAAATTTATTAGACAAAGTTTATGGACTAAACTTGTAATTTAATTTCTAAAAGAAAGCAATTTCTCAAATGAACCTAGATTAATCAGATTCATCCTCCAATAAACAAAGCTCCATAGGAAGGCATTATTAATGCACTATTCTTTTTTAACAATTTTTATTTTTTAAACTTATTAAGTGGACAGAGTATCCCAACTGTCATATTATTTCATTTTTGGTAATTTTGGGAATCATAAATGGAAATAAGAACAACAACATTGAGAATAATGCTAGGATCAATATCAATTGTAGGCTTATGGCATTGACTTCTCAATGGAAGTAGTGCCCACGTGGAGGTTTAATAATGGTGGAAATTATTGCTTATTTTTTCATGTGGTCTTCTCATTGCAACCATGTATTTTCTTATGTTTTTAAATTTAGTTTATTTCATATTTATTCAGTTTGAATTGTTTTTGGTTAAATTATAAGTTAATCCCTAAACTTTTAAATTTGTGTCTATTGAGGTCCCTTAACTTTAAAAAATGTCTTATAAATCCCTGAATTTTTAATTTTGTGTCTAATAGGTCCCTGAACTTTAAAAGGTGTTTAATATGTTCCTAAACTTTTAATTTCAGTCATCAAGTTTTTTGAAAAAAAAAAAAGAAAAAAAATGTCATCGACAATAGCACCAAAAACTTGATGGCTGAAATGTGTGTGAGTTGGAAAAATTCTTTTGAAAGAGAGTTAAGCCAAGTACAAGTGTGATAGAAATGAACACTTCATCCTGCAAGGGAAGCATTGGATCGTCTTTGATTTTACTTAGAATTAAACAAAAAAACTAAGGTTAAGTAATAAATACTTTTGTATATTATGAAGATATTTCTAGTGGGTATTTATCTTCTCCACAAAGTCTTCCTGGCTATGACTCGAACACATATCAAGACTTTTTGGGAACCTCTTGAAAGAAAATCCACAAGGGAATGGAGAGGAATATGTCTAGAGAGAATTTTCTAATTCTCTATTGAGGAGATGTGTATTGTGTCTGGGCTCAACTCAAGGGTCCTATTTACAGATACCAAGGGCAAATCTTTGCCATAATTAAAATATTATATTTTAATGTCTAATATATTAAAATATATCTTATACTTATTTGAATCTCATTCAAATATCTTACGATATTTATTTGTTTGAATCTTATTCAAATTTTATAAATATCTTTTTTTTAATGTATCTAATATACATTAATTATTTAATATATCAAATCTAATCAATATATTTTCCTCTTTTATATTTAATATATCTAATATATTAAATATTAATTTGAACACTTCATGAACATTTCAAAATTTTCTTTCAAATAAATTGATTTTTTAGTGTTACTATGAGCTAGCACGGGACCTTATGGACCTATAAATTATAAGCTCCAATGATACAAAATCAATTAATTAAACTCTTTAATTAATTAATTTTCATTAATTAACTATAGGTCATTCCACTATAAACCTAGAGTTTCACTCTTATGCACTGTATAACAAGTTGTGTTCATAGATATAATCAGTACATGCAAGTCGATCATTCACAAGTTGTTCATAATTACAGTTGGGTCAAAAGTCTGTTTTGAAGGGAATAATCGAATTAAACCCATAACCGAAGCATATGAATCGTCTTTGATTTATTTAGAATTAAACTAAAATACAAGGGTTAAGCAATAAATACCTTGAAAATAATATTATGGAGAATATTCTGGTGGATCTTTATCTTTTCCACAAAGTCTTCCTGGTTATGACTCGAACACAGGACCAAGGCTTGTGGGAGCCTTTTGAAAGAAAATTCCCAAGGGATTGGAGAGGAAGATGTCTAGAGAGAATTCTCTAATTCTCTTTATTGAGGAGATGTGTGTTGTGTAGAATGACTCAACTCAAGGGTCCTATTTATAGAGACCAAGGGAAAATCTTTGCCATAATTAAAATATTATATTTTAATATCTAATATATTAAAATATATCTTATATTTATTTGAATCTCATTCAAATCTCCTACGATATTTATTTATTTGAATCTTATTCAAATTCTATAAATATCTTTTATTTAATATATCAAATATATATTAATTATTTTAATATTTAATACAATAAATATATTTTCCTCTTTTATATTTAATATATCTAATATATTAAATATTAATTTGAACACTTCAAATTAAATATTATATTTGAATATTTCAAATTTTAATATTTAATGTATCAAATACAATAAATATATTTTCCTCTTTTATATTTAATATATCTAATATATTAAATATTAATTTGAACACTTCAAATTAAATATTAATTTGAACATTTCAAATTTTTCTTTCAACTAAATTGAACTTTTAGTGTTACTATGAGCTAGCAATGGGACCTTATGGACCTACAGATTATAAGCTCCAATGATACAAAATTAATTAATTAAACTCTTTAATTAATCAATTTTCATTCATTAACTCTAGGTCACTCCACTATAGACCTAAAGTTGCACTCTTATGCACTGTAGGACAAGTTGTGTCCATTGATATAATCACTACATGCAAGTCGATTATTCACGAGTTGTTCATAATTACAGCTGGGTCAAAAGTCCGTTTTACCCCTATAATTACATCTTGCACCTTAAGTACCACTGATCCTCTAATGAACAATTTGTTTATAATATAATTATAAACTAAGTCCCTCTCGGGCCAATGAGAGGGTGGGGCCCCATTGTTCAAGTCCTGAAATCAGCACTTAAGGAAACTACTCATCTACTTACCCTATATGGGAAGGAGTGAATTCCTTCTTGTGAGATTATGTTCCCAGCTCTCTATTTGGTCAAGTCCCCAAAATGGTAGGCATATTGAATTGGCTACAAAAACCACTCTCACCCATGCAAATCAAAGGACAAGCCCCACAGGCAAGAGTTCATAACTCACTCAGGATTAAGATCGAGTCGCATATGATCATCCTGATGAAATATTAATCTTCTCAATTAACTGATTTATAAAGAGAGATTAAATATTTCGTGGTCCAGTCTTATACAAACTCATTGTATAAGATACCCCCACTCACATGTCTCCACATGAATGATTTGGATCAAATCATTTGTAACTATTACAAAGTGGGCCGTATCAATAGTGTTACCAGGATAAGGCACCCAACCTTATCCATATACTATGACCCTTTAGGTTATTTCTTGAACATGATCCTCTCGTATGTCAACCACATACTGTTCAAGATTACACTAATAACCTTGGATTTTTCATATAATGGATAATATTATATTGCAAATAAAATAATTAAAATTATTATTAATTATTAAATAAATTATTAATTACGAGGCTTTAGGGCATAAATCCCAACATGTTTTACCCCTGTAATTACATCTTGCACCTTAAGTACCATTGATCTTCTAATGAACAATTTGTTTATGATCCAACCATAAACTAAGTCCCTATCGGGCCAGTGAGAGGGTGGGGCCCCATTATTCAAGTCCTGATATCAGCACTTAAGGAAACTACTCATCTACTTACCCTATATGGGAATGAGTGAATTCCATCTTATGAGATTATGTTCTTAGCTCCCTATTTGGTCAAGTCTCCAAAATGGTAGGCATATTGAATCAGCTATAAAAGTCACTCTCACCCATGCAAATAAAAGGACAAGCCCTCATAGGCAGGAGTTCATAACTCAATCAAGATTAAGATCGAGTCGCATTAATCATCCTAATAAAATATTAATATTCTCAATTAACGGATTTATAAAGAGAGATTAAATATTTCGTGGTCCAATCTTATACAAACTCATTGTATAAGATACATTCACTCACATGTCTCCACATGAACGATTTGGATCAAATCATTTGTAACTATTACAAAGTGAGTTGTATCAATAGTGTTACCAAGATAAGACACCCAACGTTACCCATATACTATGACCCTTTAGGTTATTTCTTGAACATGATCCTTCCATATATCAACCACATACTGTTTAAGATTAAATTAATAACCTTAGATTTTTCATATAATGGATAATATTGTATTGCAAATAAGATAGTCAAAATTATTATTAATTATTAAATAAATCATTAATTACGAGACTTTAGAGCATAAATCCCAACAAAGTGCACACTGTCAACAAGTAGTAAAATAGAAGTATTTCAAGTATCGATCCCACATAGACTAGTTATAAATTTAAGTTTTGAATGAAAAACTTTATCAAATGCAACCAAAGGTAACTAATAAAATAATTGGGAGATGGTTGTTGTCACTAAGATAAAACTAATAATTAAAACATAGGGATTCAATTGAGTTTTTGCCATAAATTAGAGAAGTTCACAGTTTTCGCTCGCATGCCTACCGTAATCTGCCTTGTGTATTGAATCAGATTTATCATCTATTCAGCCTTTGTATCAAAGTACTCTTAGAAGTCTAAGTAATTGCTCCTATATTTCTATAGTCAATTTATCTTAGATAATTAAGCATGCAATCCTCTTGATCTTCTAGGCAAGGGCAGACCAAGATACCAATGTTTGGGGGGCCGACAAATTATGTTAAATAAATATAATAATAAAATATCACCAAAAGGATTTTTAAGTTCAATTTTATTAGATCCCTAAACTTTAAAAAGTATTTAATGAATCCTTAAACTTTCAATTTAGTATCTAATAACTTCCTAAACTTTAAACATGTCCAATAGGTCCCTAAACTTTCAACTTTTTGTCTAATAGATCCCTAAATTTTAAAAAATGTCGAATAAGTCAATGATATAATATTATAGTTTCGTATAGAATTAAATATTAAAAAATAATTTACTAACATTTAAAAATATTTGTAAATTGTAAATATTTTGTAGATAGAATTGTTCAAAGAAAATATAACCCATCATTTGTATTTATAAAAAAATATATAGGTCTAAATTATTTTTAAGAATAGTTTTCTATATATTTTTAAATCAATAAAAATAGTAACCTTTTATAAACATATACATAAAAGAAAATAAATATATAAACCAAAAATAAAAGGCAAAGCAAAGAGATAAATAAACAGATAAAAAAAAAGGGTAAAGACTGACATTTAGGAGGTTTCGAACACACGCATAATTGCTTATAAATGCTAATACCACTGAGATATAACGTACTTTCTATAAATATTGTGATTTATATAATACTAATAATATATATTCTGTCGGTATTAAAATTCAAGAATTTTGGAGGGGCCATGGCCTAATTTTGGAGGGGCCATGACCATGGCCCCCCCAATCTCCAAATAGATCCGCCCTTGCTTATAGGCATTGCTCTATGTCTAGGATAAAGCAACGAAGTCCTAGGTTTAGACTCTTCTTCGATATCCCTTTTATAAAAATCGTTTGTTGCCCAACTCTTCCAATATTTAGCTCAACATTTTATGCTAACCTAAGTGATCGATTTAGATGAACAATTAAACTTCAAATTCAGTAAAATGAACCTGCATAAGATAAACGGGCAAACTAGCGAATGCAATGTCAAGCTAGCTCATCTTTCAAGGGCATTCACACCATTGGATCTCAAAAGAAACTTGGCTCATTATGAAATTAAAAAAGGAACAATACTTCATTGAAATAAAAGTCATAATTACATAAATGAATGAAATAACAAAAACAAAATTTAAACTTGTTGTGATCTCGATAAGAACAAGGAAAATGCAAGGGTTGCCACTCGATGAACTCAATTCGTCCTTTGTCAAGGAGGATTGAGTTGTAATATAATCCTAGACTTTCAACTAAGGGTTGAAGAAATCTGAAAATGGCAGACAGCATAGGAGCTTTCGCTCTTGGAGTTTCTAGGGTTTACTCTTCCTCACGACGATCTACGATCTCTATCCTAATCGATGGATTGAAGCTCCTTTATATAGGCTTGAGAGTGGTTGGTAGGTGTCGAAATCAAGGAGAAAATCTTGCCCAAACTAACTCTGAGTGAGACTAGGAAGGAAGTTGTACAAAATAAGGATTATGTTTTGACCACGAAATTCTCATTGGAAGAAGTCAACAAAACTATGCGACAGTAAAATAACCTTGCAGAGACCTATTGCTTCTAGGTAGTCTTTGCATAAAAATACCAAATTAGCTTAATTCCTTCCTAAAATCAACATTTTTAACACCAAAATAGCTTCATTTAACAAATCAAGGATGAAATCACATGAGTATTTCATTTTTGTACAATTTAAGTGATTTAAGCACGATTTATATCAAAATATCTCTCAGCGCTAAAAGAATAAACTTAAGTTTAAGGCTAAATAACCCTTGTAAACAAGGCTCATCAATTGTTACATACTAAATTTTAGGGATTTACTTGTTACAAATTTGAAAGCACATAGACTAAATTATTACAAACTAAAGTTACTTTTATGAAAGTTTATGGATCAAAAGTGTTTTTTTAAGCTTTATGTTTTCTTATTAATTTTTTTAGTGAAACAATTGTGGAAGGGAATCTAACCATCGACCTTTGGGATGATAATTGGTATCTTATCCAATGAGCTACACTTGGATTGGCTTATTAATAAAAATTGATTACTACGATAAATTTTTAAGGTTAAACAACATTTTGCCAACATGTATATATTTCAACTAGTTAAGACATTATAAGTATGTTTAATATAGCTTATTGAGTGATTTTAAGTGATCAAAATTGATTTTTTGAAAAAAAAAAATCTTCATAAATAAAAAGTACTTAAAAAAAATTGTAGATGGATTATCTAAAAATGACTCTTAAGTGATTAACCGAAAATTCTCAAAATATACAATAAAAAATAAAAATAAATTTATTATTAATAGAATTACTTTTGAATATAGTGCAACAAAACAAATTTGTTATTTAAAATATTTTTAAAAAAATATAAGGTATAATAACATTTTTATTGAAAATATCTTTTTAAGTATTTAAATTATAAAGTATTACAAACGGACTCTATATTTTCAATCAAAAAGCAAGATTGTCTAACTAAAAAAAATGAAAAACAACATTTCAATACAATTCCTTATACATATATATTTTTCGTTCTCTCTCAATTTTTTGTTTCTCTAAATTAACACAGGCAAATCCGTATTGAAAATATACAAGATGTTATATTATTCTCTTCCTCTTAATTTATAGAAAAAATTATCCTTTTGGCCTTTGAGTTTTTATTGATAGGCGTCTTTGGTCCGTACATTTTTAAAATGAATCTTTTTAGTCCCTAAATTTTGTGAAATAGGTTTAAAATTTCTACAACCCACAAAAACAAACATAATTAATCGAAGGATCTTGGCGGCGGTTTTCAGGATCTGGGATTTCTTGGATTTTTCGAATGCTATGCTCGTTATGGATGATTGTAAAAACTATGAAGAAAACAAAAGGCAAAGCACAAATGTAAATGGGATTTCCATTCCATATATGCATCATCACGATTTCGAAAAACCCACACTTCAGAAAGTCACACAAAAAGAGAGAACTTTGGCTTGAAATGGAAGGCAGAACATAGAGAAGGCCACATACCACTGCTCTACAAGAACACAAGCCTAGAACAACAACAAACAAGGTGGTTTAAGGAAGAAGCGAGAATTTGAAGAATCTGTGAAGAAATGGATTTTTGATTAATCGATGACATGCAAATGGTGGGTTTCAATTTGATCCCTCAAATTTCAATTTTAATTTCTTCTACTTTGATTTTGAAACTTCTAGAGTATTATTGTTCTTGATTTTTTAGTTTTTGGTTGCTCTGAGTTTGAAGGGTATTGTTACCTTTCACTTTCAGGTGAAGGAAGTGTTGGAAATTTAAGCCAATTTTTTTTTTTGTCCTGCTGCTTCTTCTCCGATTTGCAGAAAAATTGGTTAAACAATAAGAACAAGAAGGGTTTTCTTATTTTGTTTTACCCAACAGCGGACCTACTTCCGTTCTTAAAAAGGTTTGACACTGGAAATGAAATCATCGGAAGGAAAGGGGAGAGAAGGAGAATGGCGCAGCACCTTGCGCCGAACAATAGAGGAGAGAGAAGAGAGAGGAAGGAGATATTAAAAGTATAATTTTTTTTCCTTGTCATCTTGCCACGTCGGTTTGGTTAATAGAGGGACCTTTTAAAAATTTAGGGACCAAAGATACCTATTAGTAAAAACTCAAGGACCAAAAGGATAATTTTCGATAATTTTCCCTAATTTATATCATGCGTCATTCTAAGACACATAAAATTGAAATTTAAATATTATCCTTTTTCTAGCTAATTTTTAGGTTTTTTGATAATTACACCCTACCACTTAAGAATACAATGTGTTGGAACATTCTTGAAGCCGTAAATTATGCATTTAAAGAATAAAAAATTTACTATGAAACAGGAAGAACATGCATGTAATTGATCTAGAATAAAATTTGATTACAAACCAAAAAGTAGGAGCTTTTACCTAT
The DNA here is from genome assembly GCA_033996785.1 of Trichosanthes truncata. Classification (NCBI taxonomy): domain Eukaryota; kingdom Viridiplantae; phylum Streptophyta; class Magnoliopsida; order Cucurbitales; family Cucurbitaceae; genus Trichosanthes; species Trichosanthes truncata. The sequence continues at coordinate 33,411,324 of JAWPNB010000004.1, read as the reverse complement.
TATATAGCTCTCATTCCGGGCCAATTTGGAAGGATTTTTTAACTACTTAAAAATAGTTTTTAAACACTTAAAAAGTCATTTCAAACAAGTGCGTTTAGAATAGTTTAAATATTTGGAAAAAAAATGCTTTTAAAATAAAATTACCTTTTCTACAAGCACTTTCAAAAAATTACTAATTTAAAGTGTGTTTAGTATAACTTATTGAGTGACTTTAGATGACTAAAAATGTTTTTTTAATAAAAAATCTCAATAAATGAAAAGTCATTTTTATAAATTGAATTAATTTTTTTTTGAAGAAACATTTAAAAGATAAATTATCCAAAATGTGACTTTAAAGTGATTGATTGAAAATCTTCCAAATTAAATATGCAGTAAGAAAAAAAAATATTTGTAATTAATAGAATTTCTTTTGAATATATAAAATAAATTTGTTTTTTAAAGTATTTTTTTTTAAAATGTAATATATAATAATATTTTTATTGAAAATATTTATAAAAAAAAAGGCTTTTTAAGTTAGAAGGTATGCAAAACACAGCTTTAATCTAGTCATTTTCATTGAGACTATCTCACCAATCATTTGAGTATAAAAGTAATTAATTTTCAATTAAATAATCATTTATTTTAGTGTGTGTTTCACATGTTTTATGTAAAAAGTATTTTTAAGTGAAACATTTATTATTAAATACTTTTGAAGAAAAAAAAGAGTTAAATACTTCTTCTAATAAAAGTACTTTAAGTGGCTTTTTTTTTTTAATCTATTTTTAGAATTTCTCAAACTTCATTTAATTATTGAAGTTTTCTAAATAACATTTCTTTTAATTATAAAATCACTCTGATAGTATGTTATTTAAATCAGTTTATCAGTTTAATCTTTTGTATTTTCTATAAATAGGGTTGGTACCCTTTCATTTAATAAAATGTGAGAGATATTATTTTTACAAACTCACTACATGTTAATGGTATCAGAGCATGTCAACAAACGTCTTCCTCTTCTTGTTCCACGCGTTCGTTGATTTTTTTTCTCTCTCTCTCTTTGAAAATATGCAGCCGTCCAAAGAAGCACCAACCTCATCCGAAGAATCCCTAATCTCAAACTCAAGTTCTAACTCGAATTCCTCCGTTTCCCTTCTCACAAACATCTGCAATCTCGTCTCTGTGAGGCTGGATTCGAAAAATTATATTCTCTGGCGGTATCAAATCTCTCATCTTCTCCAATCACACAGGTACAATCAAGACTCCTGAACCAATTCTTCGATCTGAAGGACAATCTCGAATCAATCCAGAGTATGAGCAATGGTATGAGAAAGATCAAGCACTTATTGATAGGAATTAACACTTCATCCCGCAGCGGAAGCATTGGATCGTCTTTGATTTATTTAGAATTAAACTAAAATACAAGGGTTAAGCAATAAATACCTTCAAAATATGGAGATTCTTCTAGCGGATCTTTATCTCTTTCACAAAGTTTTCATGGCTATGACTCGAACACAGGACCAAGGCTTGTGGAAGCCTCTTGAAAGAAAATCCACAAAGGATTAAAGAGAAGGAGGTCTAGAGAGAATTCTCTAATTCTCTCTATTGAGGAGGTGTTTGTTGTGTAGAATGCCCAATAGCTCACCCCTAGGGTCCTATTTTTAGTGGTCTAGGAAGATAATTAAATAATATATTTTAATATCTAATATATTAAAATATATTTATCTAACCAATTTGAATCTTATTCAAACCTTTAAAATTCTCCTATGACATCTATTTCCTAATTTGAATCCAATTCAAATTTAATAAATATCTTTTCTTTAATGTATCTAATATACATTAATTCTTTTAATATTCATTGTATCAAATACAATAAATATATTTTCCTCTTTTATATTTAATATATCTAATATATTAAATATTAATTTGAACATTTCAAATTTTTCTTTCAACTAAATTGATCTTTTAGTGTTACTATGAGCTAGCAAGGGGACCTTATGGACCTACAGATTATAAGCTCAAATGATACAAAATTAATTAATTAAACTCTTTAATTAATTAATTTTCATTTATTAACTATAGGTCATTCCACTATAGACCTAGAGTTGCACTCTTATGCACTGTAGGACAAGTTGTGTTCATAGATGTAATTATTACATGCAAGTCGATCCTTCACGAGTTATTCGTAATTACAGTTGCGTCAAAAGTCTGTTTTACCCCTATAATTACATCTTGCACCTTAAGTACCATTGATCATCTAATGAACAATCTGTTTATAATCTAATTATAAACTAAGTCTCTCTCGGGCCAGTGAGAGGGTGGGGCCCCATTGTTCAAGTCCCGAAATCAGCACTTAAGGGAACTACTCATCTACTTACCCTATGTAGGAATGAGTGAATTTCATCTTGTGAGATTATGTTCTCAGCTCTCTATTTGGTCAAGTCCCCAAAATGGTAGGAATATTGAATCGGCTACAAAAGCCACTCTCACCCATGCAAATCAAAGGACAAGCCCTCACAGGCAAGAGTTCATAACTCACTCAGGATTAAGATCGAGTCGCATATGATCATCCTGATGAAATATTAATCTTCTCAATTAACGGATTTATAAAGAGAGATTAAATATTTCGTGGTCCAGTCTTATACAAACTCATTGCATAAGATACCCCCACTCACATGTCTCCACATGAATGATTTGGATCAAATCATTTGTAACTATTATAAAGTGGGCCGTATCAATAGTGTTACCGGGATAAGACACCCAACCTTATCCATATACTATGACCCTTTAAGTTATTTCCTGAACATGATCCTCTCGTATGTTAACCACATACTGTTCAAGATTACACTAATAACCTTAGATTTTTCATATAATGGATAATATTATATTACAAATAAAATAATCAAAATTATTATTAGTTATTAAATAAATCATTAATTACGAGGCTTTATGGCATAAATTCCAACACTTATTACCTTGATCAATGCCACTCTCACACAGATTGTCCTGTCGTATGTAAACGACTGTCAAACCACTAAGGAAGTATGGGACAAATTATAGAAACACTTCTCCTCTTCGACTCAGACGAACATTATTGGCCTAAAAACTGAGTTGCAAAGTGTGTCAAAGAAATCAGGTGAGTCAATCGATCTCTATGTTCAACGTGTGAAGGATATCGTCAATCGTCTTGCCGCGATTTCGGTTGTGATTGACACAGAGGATCTCATCATATATACCGTGAATGGACTTCTTGCTTCATATAATATCTTCAAAACCTCTCTCCAAACCAGATCTCAGCATATGACCTTTGATGAACTACATGTCTTGATGAAGACCGAGGAATCTGCTCTTGAAAAGCAATTGAAAGCCGATGAGGTAGCCTCTGCCTCTCATCTTACAATGGCTTCCAACCTTGAGAATTAGGGACGAGGAAACTAAAGGAATAATAATGGAAGAGGTCGAAGCCGATTTGACAATTGATCTGGCGGTCGAGGGCGAGGAGGTAGCGGTTTCCAACCTAATTTTCAGTTGAATTTTTCTCCCAATCCAAATCAGTCATCTTCTGGTCAGTTTTCTTCACCTCATAAATCAATTTTCGAGCAAGGTTAATTGCCAAATTTGCTAGAAATACGGACACAACGCTCTCGACTGTTACAACCGCATGAATTACTCCTTTCAGGGGAGGCATCCACCAGCCAAGCTTGTAGCAATGGAAGCTTCGACAACTCCTAATACCTTTACTGCTAATGCTGGTTCTTTTCCCCATGAATCTCATGTCTGGCTATCTGATACAGGTTGCATCGCTCATTTAACCAATGATCTTGCAAATTTGAGTGTGTTCTCGGCTTACAATGGTGAATAGAGTATTACAGTTGGGAATGGTCAGTCTCTATCCATATCTCACCATGGCTCTGGTCAACTCTCTTTGTTCAATAAGTCGCTTCTTTCTAATTTGTTTCGTGTTCCTCACATTTCATCAAACTTACTTTTTGTTCATCACTTTTGTGCTGATAACAATTGCCGATTCATTTTTGACTCATCTTTCTTCCTTATTCAGGACAAAGGCTTAGGCAAAGTATTGTTCCAAGGACTTAGTATTAACGGTCTATACCATCTCACTGTGACGCCTAATCTCTCTCCTTAAGTAAAACTTACGGCTCAAGCGGGTACCAAGATCTCTTCCACTGTATGGCACGATAGGTTAGGCCATCATTGTTCCTCTATTCTTCATTCTGTTTTACATTCTGCTAAAATCCCTACTGTTTATTCTACTAATACTGTTTGTAAACATTGTCTTGAGGGCAAACTGTCAAAACAACCCTTTCCTTTATCCTCTAATGTCTTCGTGACCCATTTACAAAGTTTACATAGTGATGTATGGGGCCCTGCTCCGAAAAAATCAATAAATGGTCATCGTTTTTATGTTTCTTTTATTGATGGCTTATCACGATATACTTGGATATTTCCTCTTTGTTTTAAATATGAAGTTTTTACTGCCTTTACTAAATTCTTGCCTTTCGCTGAGAATTTGTTACAATCTAAACTGAAAAATCTTTCGTAGTGATGGTGCAGGGGAGTTTATAAGCCATACCTTTCAAAATTACTTAACTAAAAAAGGAATCCTTCATAAAAATTCTTGCCCCTATACACCTAAACAAAATGGTGTTGCTGAACGCAAACACCGTCACTTAGCTGATATGGCTCTTTCTCTTCTGTCTAAATCATTTGTTCCATTGCGTTTTTGGTACTATGCCTTTGATACGGTCGTGTACTTGATTAATCGTCTTCCCTCACCATCTTTGTCTCATAAGTCCCATTTTGAACTTCTCTTTAAAACTACCCCTGATTACTCTTTTCTTCGTGTGTTTGGTTGCGCTTGTTATCCCTTACTTCGACCCTACAATCAAACCAAACTACAACCATGTACTGTGCAGTGTGTGTTTCTTGGTTATCCGCTTCGCTATAAGGGTTACTTGTGCTATGATATTTTTAATGACAAACTTTATATCTCTCAGCATGTTTTATTTGATGAACATCTTTTTCCATTTGCTGAGTTGTCTAATAAGTCTAACACTTTTTCTACTTCTATGTCTTCTACTTCATATGTTTCTCCTGTTTCTGTTTTTCCTACACTTGATATACCTATGACTAATCCTTTTTTTGAATCACCTGTCTTCTCTTTCTACACATCCTACATCTGTTGAGCCTTCTCCTTCATCTCTGCCTTCTACATCTGTTGCTACTTCATCTAATGATGGCCTTCTACCAAATGATGAAATAACCACAAATGGTGTTCAAGAGATTGATCACTCTACTGTACATAACCTGCATCCAATGCAAACGAGGTCAAAATCAGGTATTTGTAAGAAGAAAATTTTTGTTGCTCATACCTTCCCCTTTAATATCCCTGAGGAACCAACATCTTTTGCACAAGCCTCTAAAAGTCCTCTCTGGCAGTCTGCAATGCAAGTTGAGTTTTCTGCTCTCATTAAACAAGGTACATGATCTCTTACTCCTCTTCCTCCTAATAAGCATGCTATGGGGTGCAAATGAGTGTATAAAATTAAAAGGAATCTGGATGGTAGTATTGCTCGATATAAAGCTAGATTGGTAGCTAAGAGATTTCATTAGGAAGGAGTGGATTACTTTGAAACTTTTCCAATCGTTAAAAGACCAACAGTCCGTCTTGTGTTTTCGTTGGCTGCTATTTTTGGTTGGTCCATGAGACAATTAGATGTTAAAAATGCATTCTTGCATGGTGAACTTCAAGAGGAAGTATATATGCATCAGCCTTAAGCATTTGGTAGTAAAGAGTTTCCATCATATGTTTGTAAGCTTCAGAAATCCCTTTATGGTTTGAAGCAAGCCCTTAGAGCTTGGTTCCATTGCTTCACAACGCATTTATTGACTCATGAGTTTGTACCTTCATATGCTGATCCATCATTGTTTGTGAGAAATGTGAATGGGTCGATAACATATCTACTTCTCTATGTGGATGATATCATACTAACTGACAATGACACTAGATATGTTAATAGTCTTGTCTCTCGGCTAAAGGATGTTTTTGACATGACTGATTTGGGAGCTTTGACGTATTTTTCTTGGATTAGAGGTACAATCTAAGTCTACTGGTATTTTTGTTAACCAAACAAAGTATGCTGTTGATATTTTAAACAAGTTTGGTATGGCTCAGTCTAAGCCTTGTGTTACTCCTTGTTTTGTTGCGTCTTTATCTTTGGATTCTCCTCTCTGTACTTTAGATGATGCCAAGGCTTATAGGAGTATGGTTGGAGCATTGCAATATTTGACCTTTACTAGGTCGGATATTTCATTTGCGGTGAGTCGGGTTTCTCAGTTTATGCATTCCCCTACATATGTTCAACTTGCTGCTGTTAAACGTATATTTCGGTATGTTCGTAGTACTTTGAATGTTGGTTTACGGTTTAGACCAAGTTCTTTCTCTCTCTTGGCATTTTTGGATTCAGATTGGGCTAGTTGACATTGATAGACGGTCAACTACTGGGTTTGTTGTGTTTTTGGGAGCTAATCCTGTTTCTTGGGTTTCAAAGAAACAAACCATTGTTTCTAGAAGTTCAACTGAGGCCGAATATAGAGCCTTTACTGCTACTACTGTCGAGCTTTCATGGATCCGCTAGTTACTTAAAGATTTATTTATATTTTTATCGAAAGCTCCACAACTATTTTGTGATAATCAGTCTGCACTTCAACTTCGAAATCCGATTTTTTATGGGAGAACTAAACATGTGGAAATTGATTTTCACTTTGTTCGTGAAAAAGTTGCAGTGAATGATCTTCAACTTTGTTTTGTTTCAACTCATCAACAACCTGCTGATATTTTTACAAAGGTTGTCACTGCTGATAGATTGTCATTTTTATGGTGCAAACTAATGCCTTCTTCAGCATTTGTTTGAGCGAGGATGATAAAGTGTAAATTTGTTTGAGTTCTGTTAATTAGTTGTTTAGTTGTAAGTCTATTATTTAAATCAGTTTATCAGTTTAATCTCTTGTATTTTCTATAAATAGGGTTGGTACCCTTTCGTTTAATAAAATGTGAGAGATGTTATTTTTACAAACTCACTACTTGTTCACACTCTCTAACATTTTAGCCGAACACTACAAATTTTGAAGAAAACATTTTTAATCCATAACTACTTTAAAAGGCATGCTACAGATATACTTAGTTTCTGACGTTGCATAAAAAGTCAATTTAATTATAATCTTATTAATTTTCCAGGAATCATTTAATAGAAACTTGGCATACATGTCTTTTAATTTATTCATTCATCTCATGAGTAGAAACTAATGTTTATATTGATAAATAATTGAAGCCAATTAAGAGAGTTATTATTATTATTTTATTTATTTATTGTTAAGTTCAACAAAATATTGGAATAAAAATTTGAATCTCTAACATTTTAGTTGAGAAGAGAGTTAATGCTCTGTGTTGGCGGATAAATTTGGTAAGAAATGATTCTAAATTCCATGATTTTAAAAGATGAAAATGATTTCAAATTCCTATTTGTGTTTAGAACCATATTGATTTGAAATCACTGAAATTAAATTTTTTTCTTTGGATGCAAACGAGAAATGAAAAGAAAGTATAACCTTTTACTGTTATACCCTTATAGATTTTGTAGGAGATTATTTTAATTAATAACAAAATATTTTAATATCAAATAACATTATCAAATACATATAACCATGAAAGCATACCAATAATCAAAACAAATCAACTTATTAAATTAAAATTTACAAGTATTATCATTATTGTTAAAAATAAAAATAAAAAATTGCAAATGTCTTAATTTAAATGAAAAAAAAAATTGAACCCAGTTGAAAATAAACAAAGTCCATCAAAAGATATTTGATTTGTTATGTTCAACCATGGAGAAAAAAAATCAAAAGTGTTGTAAAATTGAGAGGCGAAATCGGGCACCAAAATTTTACCAAATCATATAATAATAACAATAATAATAATACAAGTGTTGGAATATAAAGGGAGTATATATATATAATATAAACAAAAGAAAATGGAGATTTATGGCAAATTAAAAACATATGAAATTAGAGAAAGTGGGAGAGAAAAAAAATTGGAGAGGTTTCTTTACCAAATGTGTCTCATTATTTATCCACCAAAAACCACTATTTATAGGCAATTGGGAGAGCATGATGTGGTACATTTGGACACCAATCTATGGCCTTTGTTGGACACATAGAAGACACTTTGGCTATGGAGAAAATGCCACTTGGCATGGATATCAAATGGGCATTTGGAATGGGCATTTACATGTGCCATATTTACAATACTCCCCCTTAAATGACCATTTATATAAAATATGCCTCGTTAAAACCTTACTAGGGAAAAACCCAATGGGAAGAAAAACCCTAGTGAAGGAAAAAGAGTACATATTTTATATAGTTTACTATAATACATTCACTCCTCCTCATGGAGACATCACTTAAAGTCTTTGAGTCGCCGCATTCCAATGCTATATACTAATTTATCGAAGGTTGCAGTTGGTAATACCTTTGTAAATAAGTCAGCTAGGTTATCTTTTGAACAAATTTGTTGTACAGTGATATCGCCATTTTCTTCAAGATCATGAGTATAGAAGAGCTTTGGTGAGATATGCTTCGTTCTATCTCCTTTGATATATCCTCCCTTGATTTGAGCTATACATGCTGTGTTGTCTTCGTATAACATCGTTGGAAGAGGTTTACTTAAAGACAAGCCACATGTCTCATGAATGTGTTGTGTCATCGATCTTAGCCATACACATTCTCGACTTGCTTCATGAATAGCGAGGATTTCAGCATGATTTGAAGAAGTGGCCGTTATAGTCTGTTTCACTGATCGCTACGATATAGCAGTTCCTCCACATGTGAATAGATAACCTGTCTGAGATCTAGCTTTGTGTGGATCAGATAGATAACCAGAATCTGCATAACCAACTAGATCATACTTTGATTTGTTAGAATAAAATAAACCCATATCAATTGTCCCTCGAAGATATCGGAGTACATGCTTAACTCCGTTCCAATGTCTTTTTGTAGGACATGAACTATATCTAGCTAATAAATTTACTGAAAATGCAATATCTGGTCTTGTGTTATTAGCCAAATACATAAGTGCACCAATTGCACTAAGATATGGTACTTCAGGACCAAGTAGTTCTTCACTGTCATCTCGAGGTCGAAATATATCTTTCTTTATATCCAGTGAACGAACTTCCATTGGAATGTTCAATGGATGTGCTTTATCCATATAGAATCTTTTTAAGATTTTCTCTGTATAAGTTGATTGATGAACAAATATCTCATCTGCTAAATGTTCAATTTGCAAACCAAGGCAAAATTTTGTTTTTCCAAGATCTTTCATCTCGAATTCTTTCTTAAGATATTCTATTGCCTTGGATAACTCTTCAGGAGTTCCAATTATATTTAAGTCATCAACATATACAGTTATAATAGCAAATCTTGACTGAGATTTCTTTATAAAAACGCACGGACATATTGGATTATTTTGGTATCCTTCTTTCAACAGATATTCACTCAGGCGATTATACCACATTCGTCCTGATTGTTTTAATCCATATAATGATCTCTGTAACTTTATTGAATACAATTCCCGAGAACTTGATTCATATGTTTTGGTATTTTAAATCCTTCCGGGATTTTCATATAAATGTCATTATCGAGAGATCCATATAAATACGCCATGACTACATCAATTAGATGCATATCAGGCTTTTCATATACAGTCAGACCAATCAAATATCTTAGCGTTATTGCATCCACCACAGGAGAATATGTCTCCTCATAATCAATACCAGGCCTTTGCCAGAATCCTTGTGCAACAAGTCTCGCTTTATATCTTGTGACTTCATTCTTTTCATTTCTTTTCCTTACAAATACCCATTTATATCCCACAGGTTTGACGTTTTCCGGTGTTGGGACTACTGGTCCAAAAACCTCACGTTTTGAAAGTGAATTCAACTCTGCTTGGATTGCTTCTTTCCACTTCGGCCAATCCTTTCTACGTTGACATTCTTTGATAGATTTTGGGTCAAAATCGTCACTTTCATGAATAATATCGTGAGCAACATTATAAGAAAAAATGTTGTCAATAATGATATCATTTCGGTTCCATCTCTTTCCTGTTGTAACATAGTTTATAGAAATTTCATTATTATCCTCAAGCGTTTGATTTTCACCAATACTCTTTTGAGTAGTTGTATTCTGGATTTCTTCTGGAACATCCATACCTTTTATCGAATCATTTTGATTCTCAACTACTTTTCTTTTTCGAGGATTTTTATCTTTAGAACCTATTGGTCTACCACGCTTCTGGCGTGCTCCAGACTCATTATTGACAACTTGTTCCTTTGGGATATCAACTTTTGATGGAGCATTTGCAGCTGGTATATATGATTTAGTCACACTTTTAGTATCTGTGAATGCATCTGGTAGTTGATTTGCTATATTTTGCAAATGAATTATCTTTTGAACTTCAAGTTCACATTGATTTCTACGAGAATCTAAATGAGATAATAACGATGCATTCCATGTAATTTCTTTTTCCAACTTCTTAATTCCTCCCCCTAATGTTGGAAAATTTGTTTCATTAAAATGACAATCAGCAAATCGTGCAGTAAATACATCACCCGTCAGGGGTTCAAGATATTTAATAATTGATGGGGAATCAAAACCAACATATATTCCTAACCTCCTTTGAGGACCCATCTTAGTACGTTGTGGTGGAGCAATCGGTACATATACTGCACATCCAAAAATTCTTAGATGGGAAATATTTGGCTGCTGGCCATAAGCTAATTGCATTGGGGAGTATTTATTATAAGCTACTAGCCTAATACGTGCCAGTGATGCAGCATGCAAAATAGCATGACCCCATACCGATGTAGGAAGTTTAGCTCTCATAAGCAATGGTTTTGCAATTAGTTGCAGACATTTTATAAATGATTCTGCTAGACCATTTTGTGTATGAACGTGAGCTACAGGATGTTCAACACTTATCCCAATTGACATACAATAATTTTTAAAAGTTTGGGATGTAAATTCACCAGCATTATCAAGTCGAATGGTTTTAATTGTATTATCAGGAAATTGTGCTTTTAACTTAATTATTTGAGCAAGTAATCTTGCAAATGCAAGATTTCGACTTGATAATAAGCATACATGTGACCATCTGCTGGATGCGTCAATTAATACCATAAAATATCTAAATTGACCACTTGGTGGGTTAATAGGTCCACAAATATCACCTTGAATTCGCTCTAAAAATGCAGGTGATTCAATCCCCACTTTAGCTGGTGATGGTCTAATAATTAATTTTCCCTGAGAACAAGCATCACATGACAACTCATTGGATTGAAGAATCTTCTGGCTCTTTAAAGGATGTCCATGTGAATTCTCAATAATTTTTCTCATCATTATTGACCCTAGATGACCCAATCGATCATGCCAAACACTGAATATTTCTGGATTCATGAACTTCGGGTTCATTATTGCATAACTTTCGATTACTCGTATATGAGTATAGTATAATCCAGAAGAAAAAGCAGGCAGTGTTTCTAATATACGTTTTTCATGTGAAACAATAGATGTTATATAGAGACACTCTATATTATTTTTACAATCAGTTTCAACATGATAATCATTTTCACGTATATCTTTAAAACTTAATAAATTTCTTTTTGATTTGCTAGAGAACAGAGCATTATTAATTGTAAATCTTGTTCCTCTAGGCAAAATAAAGTTTGATTTTCCAAAACCTTCAATCAGATTTGCAGAACCTGATATAGTATTGACTTTTGCTTCCAGCATTGTCAATCTAGTAAAATATTTTCTATTTATGAGTATCGTGTGCGTAGTTGCGCAGTCTGCCAGACATAAATCCTCATTGCTCATTTTTGAGTTACTCAACATATTGAAATTGTTCATATTTCTTCATTGAAAAGAAAAGAAAAACGATTACAAAGAGTCTTAAATATATATACAAACAAAACAACAACAAAAACATACTAAACAGTATTTAATTATATATTTTCATACAAATCATCCTCTACTTGTTTGATTGTATCAATTCTCTCTCCAGGAGATTCAAAATAATCAGCTACATCAAGATGCATCATATTGGAGGGGTCAAACACGTAATCTTCTTGAATGGCAAGATTTACCTCCACATTCTTTCCTTTTCCTTTTTCCTTCAGGGAAGCTTGATAGAGATCAACAAGGTGTTTTGACGTACGATAGGTACGTGACCAGTGCCCAGTCATTCCGCACCGGAAACATTTATGTTCATCACCTTTCGAACTTCTATCTTGTGGAGCCTTTCCTTTATGATCATCACTTCGTGTGGGTTTCTTAAAATTATAATGCCCACCACGAAAATAGGTATTTCTACCGCGGTCCCGACCTCGACCACGACCACGACCTCGACCACGGTTATTAAAATTCACAGCATTCACTTCAGGGAATGGTGTTGCTCCAGTTGGTCGGGATTCGTGATTTTTCATCAATAACTCGTTATTTTGTTCAGCAACGAGAAGACATGAGATAAGTTCAGAATATTTTGCAAAACCCTTCTCTCGATATTGCTGCTGCAGGAGCATATTCGAGACATGAAAAGTGGAAAATGTCTTCTCTAACATATCAACATCAGTAATATTTTCTCCGCATAATTTTAATTTTGAAGTAATTCTGAAAAGTGCGGAATTATACTCACTTACTGATTTAAAGTCCTGCAACCTCAGGTGCGTCCAATCATAACGAGCTTTAGGAAGAATAACTGTTTTTTGATGATCGTACATTTCTTTCAAACCTTGCCATAGAACGTAGGGATTTTTTTATTGTAAGATACTCCATTTTCAATCCCTCGTGAAGATGATGGCGAAGGAAGATCAGGGATTTTGCTTTTTCTTGATTTGATGCACATTTCCTTCTTTAATTGTTTATCCAAGATTCATAGAATCTAAATGGATCTCAGCGTCAAGGACCCATGACAAGTAGTTATTTCCATTAATATCCAGGGCCGCAAATTCTAGCTTTGTTAGGTTTGCCATAATAACACTATCAAAAATAATAATATATTCATATTAGAAATTTAACATAAACCAAATGCGTAAAAATGGCTTACCTATAAGACTTACCTTTAGCGGGAAAAATGACAGAGTTTCGTGCTGATAACGTGTTGTAAAATTGAGAGGCGAAACCGGGCACCAAAATTTTACCAAATCATATAATAATAACAATAATAATAATACAAGTGTTGGAATATAAAGGGAGTATATATATATAATATAAACAAAAGAAAATGGAGATTTATGGCAAATTAAAAACATATGAAATTAGAGAAAGTGGGAGAGAAAAAAAATTGGAGAGGTTTCTTTACCAAATGTGTCTCATTATTTATCCACCAAAAACCACTATTTATAGGCAATTGGGAGAGCATGATGTGGTACATTTGGACACCAATCTATTGCCTTTGTTGGACACATAGAAGACACTTTGGCTATGGAGAAAATGCCACTTGGCATGGATATCAAATGGGCATTTGGAATTGGCATTTACATGTGCCATATTTACAATAAAAAGAATCTTTTTTTTGTTTGTTGATTTCTTCTTCAACCCAATACATGAAAACACAAAACTAAAAAAAATATACATATAGGAAAAGAAAATCGATTGAATCAATATAAAAACAGGAACAATAAAAACATATTATTCTTATCAAATCAATAAATAAAAAAAATGTTTAAGAAGATGAACAAAGCAAAAAAAAAAAAAAAAAAAAAAAAAAAAAAAAAAAAAACCTCACCTCTAATTTGTGTGTCTATAAAAAAACTTGTTGAAAATGAAAAAGCTACATTGAAAAAAATGAAATTATTGTTATCAATTTTTATTTTTTTTTAAATGGCAAAATACAATGGAGAAACAAAATAGAAACATAACCTTGAGTTTACTTTAATGGCGTTGAGTCTGAATATAGAAGAAATATCAATAAGTATGAAGTCAAATAGAGAAAAACTATCGTAAAGAAACTATCGTAAGAGGTAGGGTAAAATTGGAAACAGATTTTTTGAAACTTATAATCCTACCAAATCCGACTTATTTGTAATGATTTTTTTAAAAAAAAAAAAAAAAACAAGATTCGAAATCACAAACGATTTCAAATCCCTCACGTTTTTTTGGCATCCAAATGTATGAAATGATTTCAAATCATAATTGATTTGAAATCATCCCAAATCAAGGGGTTCCAAACAAGGGGTAGGTTAGATTTTAAAATAAATGTGAATTTTTATCACATTAAAAAGAAAATTAATAGAAAAGACCATTTAAAAGTATAAACACTAACATATAACATTGTCAAATTGAGTATAACTGATTAAGGTATTAAATCATCCACTTGAGATTCGAATTCTCACTCCACATAAACAATCAACACAAACAAGCTTCAAATAACAAATGAAAAACAATAATTATACAATTTTCATAACTTCATGGCTAATTGGGAAACGAGGGCACAAGTGTATAGCACATTTTAAACTTGAAAAGTTTGCATATATTTGGTTCAGAGATTGATAGCTTAGGCCCTGTTTGATAACCATTTGGTTTTTAGTTTTTGGTTTTTGAAAATTAAGCTTGTTTTCTCTCAATTTCTCTACAATGATTTTCATCTCCCTTAAGAAAGCATTTGAATTCTTAGCTAAATTCTAAAAACAAAAACAAGTTTTTGAAAACTACTTTTTTTAGTTTTCAAAACATTGCTTGGTTTTTGAAAACATAGGTAAAAGTAGCTAACAAAACAAGTAAATCCAAGGGTGGGAGTAGTATTTATAGGCTTAATTTTCAAAAATCAAAAACCAAAAACCAAATGGCTATCAAACGGGGCTTTAATAATTATTTTATGCCACATGTCTACAAAAACTAGCTCCTATTTGCTCCTTAATAATATGTTATGGCCCCTCACCAAACAATTCTCCAAAGGTTAGCCCCTACAAATATTTGACTTTCTAATTCTTACTTGTAAATATGTCTAAGTGATCTATAATAGCTAGAAATAAGAATCTGTCTACAAGTATAGTAATAAGTGTTAACTTGATGGTTATATTGGTCTTGTTTGCTAAGACCTCGTTTGATAACAAATTTTATTTTTAGTTTTCTATTTTTGAAATTTATGCTTGTTTTTTACCATTTTTTTTATTATAGTTTTCACCTTTCTTAAAGAACGATTTAAATTTTTAGTCAAATTCTAAAAACAAAAACAAAATTATAAAAATTAGTTTTTTTAGTTTCCAAAACTTGAGTTGATTTTTGAAAATATTGGTAAAAAATAGATGACAAAAGAAAGAAACTCATAGGTGCCCAGGCAGCAGGTAGCTATGGTGCAGCCCACTTATTTTTATATTTTAAAAAAACTAATTTTTACTCTTAAACTTGATACGTTGTAGCAATTTTCACTCTAACTTTTTAATTTCATCAACTTAGACCATAAACTTAGATAAGTGTTGCAATTTTTACCATCGATCTACTCAAATTCCACTCATTATTTTTAACAAAATGCAATATAAAACCTCAAAAATTTGCTAATTTCAATGAAATCAAGCTTTGCATAAAATCATATTTGATTAATGCACAAAATTGATCATTGAATAACTTTGTCAAAACTCACAACATTGACAAAAAAACCAGTTCTAGTGTCATTTTTCTTTGAAATCCTACCAGTTTGGTAGCAAACATATGTTTTATTGTTCATCCAATGCATATATGTGTGTGTATACACATACTAATTTTCAAATGAAAATTTATTATAAAGTAAAAATTGCAATACTTTTTTAGTTTAAGTTTAAAATTGCAATGCACTTATCTAAGTCTAATGAACAATTTGATAAAATTGAAAGTTTAGGGTAAAAATTGTCTTTTTCCCTTGTTTCTACTAGTAAAAAATTGTCCTTATAAATAATTTTAAAAATAAAAATACAAAACTATTTTTAGAACAATTACCAAAAAAAGGGTAAAAATTTCATAAAATAAGGCCAAATCATTTGTTATAAGAAACAAATATGAAGAACTAATTCTACAAAAAATGTATTAAGTTATGAAATTTGTAACAGTTGGGATTATGAATAAATGCCTAATATTATATTGGTTAAATTATTTTAGAATTGTGTCTATTTAATTTCTATACTATATAAATTCTCTAGTAAATCTCTAAACTTTTAAAATTGTGTATATTTATTCCATATACTTTATAAATGTAACTTTCAATTTTATGTCAAATAATTATTTATCATCAACTGCTTTAATTTCACGCTGACATCACCAAACATCTAAGCCTACTTGAAATTATCTATCATATAATATTTAAATAATATGACAACATGCCTTATGCTGTTAAGCTAACAAAGTTGACGACGACGACGACGACGACGACGACGACGATGATGATGATGATGATGATAGAAACAAAATTGAAAGTTTCGTGTTCCATTAAAAACCTTTTAATGTATAAGATTAGATGCACACAGCTTTGAAAATTAAGATTGCTATCAAAAAAAATTTAAAGTACAAAAAGTAAAATAAAACAATATGGAAATACATAAAAGTCTACTTACTGAACTTATAATTTAATATATTAATTTTATGGTTAAATTATAAATTTAAGTCTCCAAACTTAGAAGTTAATATGTCATTAAACTTTCAATTTTTCGTTTAATAGATGTTTTAAGTTCAATTTTGTACCTAATAGGTCTTTGAACATTCAATTGTATGCCCAATAGGTCAATAATTTTTTTTTTTTTAAATGTCACATAGATTATTGGACATTTTTACAAGATTAAATTATAGAAAATACCCTGGAACTTTGGATCTCGTTTCAATGATACTCTTGAACTTTAAAAAGTTGCATTAACACCCTTAACCTTTCATACCAGATCAAAAGTACCCTTACTGTTAGCAGAAGCGACGGAAAACCAATGTAGAAAATTAAATTGTAATAGGTACCTATATATACAAGGAAAAAATGGAAAGCAATTGTAAAAAAAAATTCTGGAAAATTAATGTTCATCGATTTAAAAGAGGGATTAGGGTAAAAATTAGGCAAAAGAAGACAACATACCAATGGAGCAACATATTCTTCTTCTTCGATTTTACTCTAGCGTAAAACAATCTTCTTTTTCTTCAATTTAGCATAAAATGATCTTCTTCACCAAACGATTTTAACCCTAATGTGTTGCTAACTCAAAATGCTAACAAATGCGAACCCCAAATAAAGAAGCAAAATGATGCAGTGTGCATGGGTATTTTTTAAACAACTCTGTTTTTAGCTCTATTTAGGAAAACTCCAAAACACTACATTTTCTCTAAAAAAAACCACGATAAAACGACGTCGTTTCATCTTTCATTTAAAAAATCAGCTACGTCCACATGGTAACCTTTCTTTGAATTCTCAATGTGCCACGTGGTTTTTCGTCTCTTTTGCCAATTGTATAAGGGTACTTTTGAACTTTTTAAAAAGGTTATGAGTATTAATGCTTTTTAAAGTTTATGAGTATTATTGAAACCAGATCTATATTTTCTATAATTTAGCCTTTTTAAAATTTTGGAGCCTATACTATAATGCACAAAATTAAAAGTTGACCTACTTGCCCTAAGTGCCTAATGAATATAATCTAAAAAGTTGGGAGGCTAAACTTATAATTTAACCTATAACTATAATAATCTTATATATATATATATATACACAAAAAATGCAATCCTTTACAATTTAAACAACTTTCCTTTCCCCAAAAGGCCAATGACTCAATCGAAATTAACGAAACT
The DNA here is from genome assembly GCA_033996785.1 of Trichosanthes truncata. Lineage (NCBI taxonomy): Eukaryota > Viridiplantae > Streptophyta > Magnoliopsida > Cucurbitales > Cucurbitaceae > Trichosanthes > Trichosanthes truncata. The sequence goes on along the minus strand of JAWPNB010000004.1, from coordinate 33,393,489 downwards.
TACGAGGGTAAACCAGTCATTTCATGAAGCAAAACCCTCGTTTTCCTCTCTAGCTAGGGTTTCCTCTCCTCAACATAAAAACCAAACCCCAATCCGCAGAAGAGCCGTCCAATCCAACTCTCTCCTTTTCTTCTTCGCATTTCGCTTCAAGCAAAATCCCCGTTCGAAGATCAAACCATGGGAGTTTTCACCTTCGTCTGTCGGAGCTCCGGTGGCGAGTGGACCGCCAAGCAGTACTCCGGCGACCTTGAAGGCTCCGCCGCTTCCACCTATGAGCTCCAGAGGAAACTCGTTCAGAGTGCTCTCTCCGTCGATTCCTCCGGTGGCGTTCAGTCCTCCTTCTCTTACATCTCTCCCTGCTCCGCCGTTTTGCAGGTATTCATTGTTTTCTCTGCTGAAATAGGGGAAAAGTTGTGGTGCTTATAATTACATGTTCTGTTTTATCCGTTTGTCTTGTGGATTCTTCGAATGCTTTTGATTTTCTTGCTTGATTGTTCCCGATCTGATGCGCTTGCTTTGTTTGATTTTCATACTCGGTGTTTAATTGATTGTATCTTTTTACTTCGATGTACAATGATGAGATTATCTTTTTCTAGTTTTTCCCTATTTGTTCTATGTGTTAGTCTATGTTTGATCTGTAGGTTGGTGTTTAACAATTGCGATTATGGGTTTTTTGGTGTATAATCCATTAAGAAGTTGTTGATTATTGGAATTTGTTTAACCGATACACCTCCAAGTTCTTGCTAAATATATGAACTTATATTGAATTACTACATTGTTGGCAATCATAATTTTAGTATGTTCGTTGGTGAATTCCTTCATTAGTTTATAACTTATCTGCATTTGCCCTAATTTTACATTGAATTTAAACTTCTTTGAATAAGAAAATTCAATTTTGTGTGATTCCTTGTTGGAAGAACTTGGTTTAATGGTCTTTTGAACTCTGTTTATGAGATCTCCTCAAGTTTCTGCCTGCCTTCCTGCCTTTTATGCGTGCCTTTCCTAAACCTTATTATTTCAGGTGATTATTGGCGGCGGTTGCGGTGGTGGTTTCATTGGCGGTGGCGCAGCAGCTGCAGCCGCCCCTGCTGGAGGAGCTGCACCAGCTGCAGCAGAAGCCCCAGCTGAGAAGAAGGAAGAGGTGAAGGAAGAGAGTGATGATGAAGACCTTGGCCTATCACTTTTTGATTAGTTGGTATAATTACTTGTCATTGTTTATCAATCTCATAATTTTTACTACTCAACTTTTCTCTTCAGGAAATTATGTCTATGCATTTTCTTGAATTTGCCAGTTCAGTTGCTGTTCTTGTTAATGACATGAAATTTTGCTACTGACCTTTGTTAAATGGTTGAGAATTAGATGTGTTCTTTTGGGAATTGTGTTTGAGAAGTTCTTTCTGATTACCTGTCATTGATTTATCTTTTAGTTGTTGGAGATCTTCTAGGGAGTGGTTTTATTTTGAATCTCATTTTGGTTTAGAGCTCAAATGTTTGAATGGAGTTTAGTGATATTGCATTTTCTCTCTGAGCAAATTGGTTTATGGCCAAATCTATTTGCTAATTTGGTTGAGATATTATGGGGAAAAAAAATATTTTTTGCTCCTAAACTTGTGAGTTGTTTACCCTAAACTTTATGTTTCATCCAATTGCATCTCAAACTTGATAGATGTTGTAATCTTAACCTTGAACTTTAAAATATTTTTGCAATTTTTTTTATCCGTGAGTGTTTGGACTAGTTTGTGTGTAGCACCCTAAACTTATCTTATAGTACGACTACTTTACTCCTACATTTGGTCCTTAAGATAACTCATAAGATATCAAATTCTAGCGCATATTGATCACTAGGCCTAACTCATAAAAAAATTTGTTGCAAAATTTTAACTCTCTAATAAGGTCTTGTTTCAAATATCATTAAAAAAAGTTCTCTTTCTATGCTTAATGAATTTTAAAACATATTTATGTCATAAAATTGATGGAGTTTTAGAGAAAAATAACATTAGAGGTTTTTTTTTTTGTCAAAAATTAATTTATATCTCTAAACTTGAGGGGTTGTATCAATTAAAACATCAACTAATAATTGTATCAATTTAAACTCTAAACATTCATAAGTGAATTAATTTAGACTTTTTGTTGGTGATTTATAGGTACTTTGATTTGATTCCATTTTAAATAAGGTCAAAATTACCTAAGTAAAATTATTCTTCTCTCAAATTTCTATTAAATGTAATTCTTTCTAAATAAAATAAAAGACGAGAGGATAAAAAACCACGCATCTTAATCCTTGTATTGATGAGTCTAATTGAAAATCATATGAGTCTAAATTGATTCACTTACGTAAGTTTAGGAGTATTGATTTTTTTTTGTTGAAAATTTGTGAATTTTGGTAAAGTTAATAGTCAATTTGTATATTGGTCAAATTTATTTTCATGCAAAGTTTGATTTTAGTGAAATTAATGAGTTTATGAAGATTTTTACATTATTTTTTGTTAAAATTAGTCAGCAAATTAGCAAAAATTGAATCAATGGTAAAAATTGTAACATTTATCTAAATTTAGAGTTCAAATGAAATTTAAAAGTTTAAGATGAAAATTGATACAAGTTTAGAAGTAAAATTGATTTTTTCACCATATTATACCTTTTCTTTTTGTTTGTAGTAAGATGATTGAAACCTAGATCCTCACATTATTGAACTAAAAAAAACTTATCAATTTAAGAAAAAAAAATGGTGAATCTGATAAAATCTACCTATTTGGCTTATAATAAATTTATCTAAATCAAGTCAAATCAAATTTAAATTTTTTGTTATATATTGTACAAGATTGAATTAGGAGGTTTATTGTTAAAGTCCAATCAATTGAATTTGGTTTGAGATGACAAAGGAAGATATGTTGCCCCTTGTGAATTTTAGAAACTGCCAACAACCAAAAGCATTTTGTTGACTCATTGGTGTCTCACATGACTGCTCCCCTGCGATCATTGTTCAAAGAGTAGATGTCTCACTATTCTCCCCCAAGAGTCAGAGTTACATTTTTGTTTAATTTTCTCATGATAATTTTGCTCAAATATTGAAATTTTTAACAATTGAAAGTTGAAGGCAATTGTTAATATACGAAAAACTTTCTAATACTCTTGTAGTACTTACTCCCTGTATTCACATTATAAAATTTTCTTTTATAAATAACTATTTAATGTTGTTGGACTCCAGATCATTTTTAAATAATATTGACGTGACTAACAATTAATGGGAGTAGTACTGATACTATAGAAAAATTTTCCATTAATATACATAGATGAGGACAATTAGTGAATTCTTTTGCTTTGGCGTTAATTAGAGAAGGTAGATGTGAAAATGCAAATGAGATAATATAAAAGGGCAATTATGAAAATTACTCTCAATATTAATGAATTACTAAAATAGAAAAGAAAAAAAAACATATGCATACCCACACAATTTTTACCCTTTGATAAGGTGAATATTCACCCTAAACTTTTAATTTTATTAAATTTTTCTAAACGCATCAAGTTTAATTTACAAAAATTGATATGTGCATAAAATTAAATTAAACTCTTACTATGGAATAAATCTCTTGAAACTCATGAAATTTAACAAAAATCTAAATTTATTGTAGAAGTTTCAATAATTTCAAGCTAAATATATAATCCATTAATGGTGGTTTAAGCAAAAATCTATTAAAAGGTAAAAATTGTCAAGTTCAAGGTTAGAACTGATTTTGTTCTCTAAAAAATATATTCATCTCTTATGTAGAGTAAAGTGGTCTAAAGTTGGTTTGAACATGTGCAGGCTTGATTGGGTTCGTACCCACTATAATATTTCACTTGACCAAGACTACGGGCTAACCCTTATAAGTTATAACCGATCTACCCAAGTTCTTGGTTTGAAGGTTTGGGTCAGCTTATTCTAAATATACACAAATAAGAACAAAATGAATAATATAAATGTAGAATTATGGGCCAACCTGATCATACTTCAATTGGTTAAGACGTATATCCTCGATCAAAAGGTCAAAATGTTCGAATCCCCTCCCCACTTATTATTGAACTAATAAAAAAAAAAGTAGGATTATTGTTGAATACTATATAATAGTTCCATGCATTTTAAATTTTTGTTTCTTGCTTAAATTTAACTATTAACAATATAATATGTGAAGACTAATCATGATTTTAGGAAGCCACCAAAGATTGTAGCTCTACATTATTGGTACGTTGTTGGGTTATTAAAAAAAAAAAAGAGAGGTGTATTTTCTACTTTTCTCATATCATATTATAAAATTCAGGTACTGTTACTAGCAAGTTATTTATTTATTTTAATTTTTTTTTCAAGTTCTTATTGAGTTTGAAGGTTGTTCACAAAAAATGAGCATATAAATTGTAAATTGTTTTCTCTAATTGTTATTCAAATGGCAAAGTCCAGAGTTAATATATTACATGTCAAAATCAACGAAAAAAGACACTCGTTGAAATCAGCTAAACTGAGTCAATTCGAATGGTCTGAAATATATATTAACATTGATTTGAATGGTACTTTCTTTAGTTCTTGATAAAAGAATGCATTTTTTAGTTAGAAGTTAGGCGAACTAACTAAAAGGAAATGTCATGCTCCGCGTGTCACGAGGTATGGGGCATTCTAATCAAAAGATCATACTTCTCAATCCTATTACTATTACAATAAGGCCAATGTACAGTAAGTTAAGTTGTTTACATTATAGACAGAGGAGATAGAGAAAGTGTGTCGTGCTTGATGCATAAGATTCTATAATTGCACTATTATATTATTTTATTTCACTTAAGTTTGCCAAAAGTCTCTTTGCATTTTGGGAATTGAGCATGCAAAATAGAGCAATGGATCTTCAGCCGAATTCTATTTGTTCAATTTCTAGAAGTATAAGATCAAAAAATAGTTGGTCATTCGGTTTTCATTAATATCAACTTCAGCCTGGTCAAAGAACTAACTAACCCACACCCCAAAAGGGTTAGAAAGGGAGGTAGCCAAAAATACATTCAAGTTACTTCATATAAATCTAAGTTAGATTTCAACTAAATACATCTTCTGAAGCCAATTTCTAACCTTTGTAACCCAACCTAAAAAAAAAAAAAAAATCAAATCAAATAAATTCTAAGCTACAAATAAAGCATTTGATTTGTAATTACATTCCAAACCCCACTGAAGCCTATTGTGCCATCTGGCTATTGTCTCCTTTTGGCTTTTGCTTAAGAAGATCACTATATCCATCAGCAGAACTGATAGCAAATTCAGTCAGTGAGCTCATAGCAAATGACAATCCAGCACACAGCACTCTTATGGCAACTTCAGCCATTTTTTCTGCAGTCATTACCTCTTCAACTTTCCCAAACTCCACCATTTCCATGTTTCCGCTCGATTCTTCCGATCCCCCGAATCTCTGTGACCCGACTTGTATCCGGTGAGGGTCGTCTCTTTGCTGTTGTTGTTGTGCGTGGAGTGACCCCATTCCAGCAGCAAAGAAGTCGAGGCCGTCTAGCACTGGCTTCTCTTGGATTTCATCCAGGAACCTCTTCCATTGGATGCAAAGTCCGAAGATTGGAAGTGCAGATGCGTCTGACCTGCGAGGTGAAAATGGAGGCTTTGTAGTTTCGGAGGAATCGGAATTTACGCAGCGGAGGAGCCATCCGGTTATCGCGTGCATATAGGATCGCTGAGAAGCGATCCATGACTCGAAACAGCTTCGCCAGTTCCTGAGCTCTGTCTCGAGATTGGCTGATGCACGTGCTAACCAGTTTGGCTCAATGACTGGAGCTGAAGAGAGCTTTCTAGCATCCAACTTTGATGGTATACCGGCAAGTAGAAGCTTTGCTTCGTCTAACGCCCGCTTCTGTATTTGATGACATTCTGCCATTACTTTCCACATCCTAGCTAACCTGTGTAATCACAAGTATGGCAGTTAATTATCTCAATACAACCTGGTTCGGGTCTAATCAAACATGTTTAAATCGAGTTACAACGATAGAGATGTTCAACAATGGAGACTTACCCTTGAACCAATTCTAGAAGTTGAGGCTGCAACTCTTCGTCTCTTAAAGTTTCGATTCTTTTCGCCACAGCTTCAACCGAGTGAATTGAAACTTTTATCTGAGTATGCAGATCTCTCATGGCAGACCTTGTTTTTTCTACTGAAGATGGATCTTCACCTTTTACATCTTGGTTCCTGAGTTGATTACATTTTTTCTCGTACGCGATTCGAACCTTTTCTCCAGACTGTTTAATAAGAAGGAAATTATAAAGATCAATTGTCTCCACTGCTATACCATAAAGAAAAGTTATATAAGATACAATGATATATCTAGAACTTGGTTGAGGCGAAATAATCATCTCTCTATCATGATCGAAGAATCGGCCTTATGATGAAAAAAACAAAGTGCAACAGAGACATCCACAGGATTAATTCAAAGCAAGTTTGTGAGTTTCTGTGGAAAATGTGAGCAGTCTAACTGATAGAGTTATTAGTCTTAATGCAGGAAAAATTAGAAGTCAGGGGAGGATCTGAGCTACACACCCTCACTTCCTGGTAGAGCTTCTTCTCCCAGGCATATAATCTATCCAATGTTGATTGATGACTGGGTGAAAATGAGCTGGATTCTTCTGATATGTCGCCACTGCTCTCGTAACCACTTTCATCCTTAGTTGCTGAAGAGCTGATCAGAAATCTTGATGAGGAAGAGCGAGATGAAGCCGAGCGGAACAACGCTACTGGGTTCAACATTTTCATGGCTGCAAGGAAGAATAAGACTTCATGACTTGATATTGAGCATATCAGAGAGAGAGAGAACTTGTACATGTGTTCCACAATTTGTTGCTTTTACCCTTGTTTCCTAAATCCTTAATCATAATGATTGTGAGAAAATTGGGATTTTTTCGACATAATAGTGTCGAGCATGATCAATACGCACTATGCTGAGTATCAATCATTAAGGCTAGGACTACTGTCTATGTCATTTAACTTTCTTATATAAGATGTACAAATAACTAGAATCGAAAGCACAAATAAAGAAGGAAAAAAGAAAGTACTAGAGTAAAGAGAATTAGATTGAAGTATTTATGTATCTAACCTGTAAGTTCATTGGAAGTGGCCATGTATGGTGCTTTTCTAGCCTCTAAAAGTGCTGAGACCTCATTTGCTGAATTGCAAACTTTCATAAACTGAGCTTCTATTTCTTTGATAACCTCTGCCATACTTGTTGGCTTTCGGTTTACATAAACAGTAAAACCCGGTGTTTCTTCCTTTGCTTCGGGATCGGCCACTGCTGATTCTTGGCTTGTACTTGCAATAGGTCCAGCATTCTGGACTCTTGATACGTCAATCTTCCCATTACCACGAGATTGTATACCTTCTTCTAGTTCATGCTCCATCTCGCTTCCATGGTTCAATTCATCCTCGTCCTCGTCCTCATCCTCATCCTCATCTTCATCCTCGTCTTCTTCATCCTCATCCACATCTTCAACAAGAACTTCCTCTCTACAACAACTTTGACCAGTTCGTGTTCTTTCTTCTGTGGCATTTACTCTATTGCTGTTTTCTACCCTCCTATTGCTATTGCTGTTGTCTTCCTGCTCGGTTTCGTCTTCTTCCAGTTCAGGAATCCCTTCTTCTTCTCTAACCTGTCTTAGCCCTCTGATCTCATCATCCATTGCCATATGATCAAGACCATTGTTCGAGGGGTAGCCATAGTTATCCAATGATGAAAATGGATTCCAGAAAAAGTCCCATTGTGAACTTTCGGGTGAAGGGGGAGGGATATTTGGTCTGTTGTTAGGAGAATAAGAGAAGAATGAGGAATTCATTGGTGAGGATTGCATTGGAAAGAAACCATCGAATCCATACTGATGCATTGGTGAATAAGATTGAACTCTCACTGTTTCTGGTGATTGAGGTCTCTCTTCTACAGAAACTGCCCCATTCCCTCCTGATCTGAAGTAATTTACTCTCACCACCGTATTCGGTTTAGACTGGATCGGAAGTGGCGGAAACGACTTCGGCGTTATAGATATAAAACCCGGACTTGTTTTCTTTACAGGTGTGAATGGGGGTGTAATGAATGAATCTAACAACAACTCACGAGGCTCGTATCCATCGACATACTCACGAAGGGCGGCAGACACTCGTCTCAACGACTGGATGTAGGCTAGATGTCCACAAGCAAATCGCCTCCTCTGCTCAACAGCTTGTTTGATAAAACTCTTCCGATCTTTACAAAGTTTAACTGCCTCTTCATCTTCCAGCTTTGACATGGAACATCCCATATCTCAATTTGTCCCCTTTGTTAGAAACAACTTTGAGACACTACGAATTTGTCAGGCTCGAATCAAAACCGAAATCACAAGGATATTGCTGTGTGTTTCTTGCCAGACTCATAAGGTTTCTCTGGGCTGTTGAGCAAAAAGAGACAACTTCAAGTCTTGAATTACTTGAGTATTTCAAAAAAGTATCCCAAATGCACGCATAGAACAAGGAACAGGAAGAAAAACATGAAAGCAAGGTCCTAATTTCAAATCAAAATCAAAACCAAATACTCTTTCAGAAATGGAGGATTCTCCACCAGATTTGAGGACAAAGAGAGGAATGGTTTAAAGGATTAATGCTTTTCTTAATTTTGAAGTTAGACAACACAAAAAAAAAAAAACAAAAGATTCTAGGAGTTGTCAAAGATTTCTTCTGAAACAACAGGAACCTCTCATCCTTAACTTGCCAGTTAGAAATTCAATAGGAAACTGAACAAATTTTATATTAGGAAGCAAAAAAAAAAAAAAAAAAAAAAAGAAAAAAGAAACACCAAAAAAAAAAAAAAAACAAAAGGATAGCAATATAAAATTACAAAATAAAGAAAAGAAAGTCAAAAATAGGCAGAATGAAAATGATGACTGTCATATTTCGAGCTTAGCAAAACACAAGAAAAGAAGATAAAGGGCTCAAAGTAAAGAAAGAAGAACGACCCATTTGCAGACTTCACATGGAGAAACCTGATCATACATCAGATTACGAATAAACCCCTCCCCCTCTCTCTCTCTCTCTCTCTCTCTACAAATGGGTCAGAGACATTCATTGAGATGAGGAGAGAGGGAGAGAGACAGAGAGAACAGAAATTTACAGTTCAACAAGAAATATAGAAGCAATGTTCTCATTTCCTCAGAAAACTATGGCAACCCAGAAGAAGAAATGTTGTGAAAAAGCACATAATCCCTGAAAATTTGAAGCAATGTTGTGATTCCCACAGAAAACTATGGCAACCCAGAAGAAAAATGTTGAGAAACAAACACATAATCCCTGAAAAATTACAGTTCATCAAGAAATGATTCAACAATGTTGTGGTTTCCACAGAAAACAATAGCAACCCAGAAGAGGAAAATGATCCCTGAAAAATTACAGGTTATCAAGAACAAAGAAGCAATGCTGTGATTTCCTCAGAAAACAACAGCAACCCAGAAGAAGAAATGTAGAGAAAAAGCACACAACCCAGAAGAAGCAATGTTGTGATTTCCACAGAAAACAACAGCAACCCAGAAAAAGAAATGATGAGAAAAAGCACAAAATCCCTAAAAATTCACAGTCCGTCAAGAAATAATTCAACAATGTTGTGATTTCCGCAGAAAACTATGAGAACCCAGAAGAAAGAAAGTAGAATAAAAACAGAAAATCATTGAAAAATTAGGGAAAAAGTACCTGGTGGGATGAATCTTGGCCGGCGGGAAGGAACAGAGAAGAGTGAAAGAGTGCTTGATTACACACTGTGACTCACAGAGACGATGATGAAGGTTAGAGAGAGAAAGTAGAGAGAGAGAGAGAGAGAAGGGGATTTAGAAGAAAAGCAACGGTCAAAAAACCCAGAATGGAGGAGAAAGAAAATCATGGAAGAACAAAAACTAAAGATTCATCCACGTCGGGTAGCTCATTAAAGAAAGCTCAGATAGAGATAAAAGAGAGAATACGACATTTCCAATACATTGCCCTTTCTTCTGTTTTTTTATTTCAATAAGGCCATTCCTTAAAATTTACTAAATAAATTACCTATCTTATATTTTAAGGGTTAAATTACAAGTGTTTTTTTTTTTTTTTTTTTGAGAAAAGGTTAGTTTAAATTTTGTACTTTTAAAATTGTTTTTAATAGTGTTTTCGCAAAAACAAATGTCTTTAGTAGATCTTTAAAATTTAAAAAAGTATCTAATAAATTTCTAAACTTTTAATATGGTGTTTATCCGATCATAAACTTTATAAGTGCAATTTTTAAAATTTTTAATTGGTTAAATTATCAAAAATACCCCTGAACTATGGGGTTGGTTTCAATTATACCCCTAAACTTTGAAAAGTTTCATTTTAACCGTTGAACTTTGAAGTTTGTTTCAAAACAACCATTGAAGATTTTTTCCGTTAAATTTATGGACGAAAAATGACATATTTGCATATGTTTTGATTTTTTTTCAACGTATATGTTCACATCAGCAACAATACAAATGCAAAAACATCATTTTTCAACCATGAATTTAATGAAAAAAAGCCTTCAAGGGTATTTTTGAAACAAATATCAAAGTTCAAAGGTTAAAATGAAACTTTCAAAGTTTGGGGGTATAATTGAAACCAAACTCATAGTTTAGAGGTATTTTTGATAATTTAACCTTTTTAATTTTGTATTTAATAGGTCTCTAAACTATTAATTTTGTGTCAAATAGATCTCTAAATTGTCAACATGAACATAACTCAACTAGTTAAGATATTATTATTTAAACTAGGAGTGTTAGAGATTTAATAGATCTCTAAGTTGTCAACATGAACATAGCTCAACTGGTTAAGATATTATGATTTCGACTAGAGGGTTAGAGATTTGAATCTCTACCACTACATATTATTGAAATAAAATTATATATAAAAAAACCCTAACATATGAGACAGATCCTAAAGTCAAGGAATTATTAGACATGAAATTAAAAGTTTAGGCCCTGCATTTGATAACCATTTGGTTTTTTATTTTTGGTTTTTGAAAATTTTGTTTGTTTTCTCACAATTTCTCTACAATAGTTTTCATATTCTCTACAATGGTTTCCATCTTTTTTAAGGAAACATTTGAGTTTATAGTCAAATTCTAAAAACAAAAACAAGTTTTTGAAAACTAATTTTTTCAGTTTTCAAAACTTGGTTTTGTTTTTTAAAACATAGGCAAAAAGTAGATAACAAAACAATGAGACTCATAGGTGGAAGTAATATTTATAGGCTTAATTTTCAAAAATCAAATGGTTATCAAACGGGGCTTAGTAACTTGTTAGACATTTTTAAAAGTTTAGATAGCTATTAGCAGTTATCACGATATTGAAAGTTTAAGGGTTATTATGCACTTTTAATTTTTTTTCTTTTTTAGTTCAATAACATTTGGAGGTCGGGGGATTTGAACCTCTAACCTCTTAGTCTAGGGTACATACCGATTATCGTTGAGTTATGTTCATTTTAGCCAATTTTTTAAAGTTGGGAACTTACCAAACACAACTTTCAAAACTATGATACTTAAGACATGAAATTAGATAAATGAAATAACTACTTTTTTGTGTGTTCTTTTTAAGTCTCAAAGTCCCACAATTTAATATTTAAGGTGTTCTAAAAATATTTAAAATTTATTCCATTTTGGTATTTGATATTATTTTGCCACATAATATTTATTGACTTGATATATCCACCTTAACTAATTTATGTGATTCTAATACATGTGTAAATACATTAATACACATTCGAAATCATATTATATGTCTAATTAAATAATCGATGAAAAACCAACGAGAATGATCAAAAAGATTATTCTTTAAAAGTTTGTGGACCAAAATAAAATCATGAAATCTATAAAAAAGATTAAAATCTATAAATTTTAATTTTTTGTTATGTAGAGAAAAAATAAATTAACCCAACTTACCTCTCTATTAACCGATTGATAGTGAGATTATTTTATATCAGTCTTGCTTTTGTTTTTTTAACTGATATTTTTTCTTTTTGAATTTATTTTAAAAATGTTTTTTTAACTAATATTTTTTCTTTTTGAATTTATTTTAAAAACTAACAAAGATCCAAAATACATGTTTTTTTCTTTTTAAATTCTTGTTGAGAAGTCGAAAACTATTTTTAGAAAGATGAACGAAACACAAACACTCATATTAATTTGGATCTAATCTTAATTTTGATTGAATTATGACAAATAATGACAAAAATATTGCAATAAATATTGAATCTTGTCAAGCAAATAGAATGTCAAAACACTCCTGTCAAGGGAATCCTAAGTCTTCTTCAAGGAAAGTTTTCGAATCTTATTCGTGTGTTTGGAAGCCAAAATTTTAATATTTACACACAAAAAACAAAAACAAAAAAACATTTTTGAAATTTTTTAAAAAAAATATTTTTGGTGAGTGGAATGTAGATTCTCAATTTTTATTTGAAATTGGCGAAGGAATATGCTCATCAATAACCGAAAGTAAGAAAAACAAAAAAGAGAGATATTTGTTTATGACATCATACTTTATCTAAGTGAATATATTCCAAATTCCCATCATTATTTTATAAAAATGTGAAATACGTTTGTTTTGTACTATGTAATTATTACATAATATTCATTGCTAAATGCTAAATATTTAATGGAGTTAAAATCTTAAGCAAATTACCTTAGATAATAATCTTACTTGGTAATAGAAAAAATCACATGAAAATGGAAAGTATATATAGATTTGTTTTTATGTACTATTTGATAGGTGAATTGGTTGGTTTGATAGTACTTAATATTTGAGAAAAAAATATAGTATTATTTTCTAGAGAAAAATAATGTTTTTAACTTTTAAGTAATTACGTTTTTTTTTAAATTTTAAATATGCTTACTAATAGACCCTTTAATTAAGAGTTTTCCATAATCTTTTTTTAATGGTTCAGAATTCCTTCCATCCTTGTTGTGGTCTCAAGGTCTCCTTTTGAGTCTCAAAAAATCCTTTTTTTTTGTCGTTATTTTTTCCATTAATGCATTTTAAATTATATGTTACCAATCTAACTAGTGAATTAGATTCTTTATTGTGGTCTCAATTAGATTTTTTCTCTTAAAAAAATTAATTAAAAAATCTACGACTTCTGCAAAGTAGGTTAATAATATGTCTTAACTAATTAAACTATGCTCTGATTGACCTAAAACAAAATTTGAAGTATTAAAATCGAAGAGAAAGTATAAATAGATAAAGGAAGGTCCCTTTTGTTTGGAAAACCCTAAGTTGCCATTTGTTCATAGTTTGTTCCAATTCAAATGATAGAACAATTCTAATCTTGAGAATGGGAAATTATTCTCTTAAATATTCTTATCTTAGTGCATGTTTGGCCATTAAAATCCAACTATAAACTCCATTGAATTTCAGAAGCTTTGAAATAGAACAAAATCCCAACTATAAATTGACAAAAAGTTAAGGGCACTGTTTGGTATATTTTTAAAAAGTTGTTTTGCATACTAATCTTTTAATTTTAATTTTTAATTTTTAGTTTAAAATGTTATAAACCATAGTATTTCCTATCATACTTTCATTTCTTTCCTCTATATATTATTTTCAAATTATAGTACATCTCTCTCTCTCTCTCTCTCTCTCTCTCTCTCTCTCTCTCTCTCTCTCTCTCTCTCTCTCTCTCTATATATATATATATATATATATATATATATATATATATTGAGTTCATAAATTGACCAATTAATTTAGAAAATGTTAAAAAATAATGTAGGAAAACAAGAAAATCCTGTTTCTATTTTATGTTCTTTTTTCTCAAAAACTATTTTGAAGTTTTCTACATCAATTTTTTAATTTGACTTCCAAACAAGTCCTTCAAGTTTAGTGTCTTGAATGTATAATTTTTTTCAATCTTTGCTTCAAATATGTGAGCTCTTAAAAGGACGGATCGACTTAACATCCTTAAAGTAACTTTTATTTGTTGATTGACCATCTTTAGAAACATCAAATTTATTGGGGTCGACTTTCTTTTTGACTCGATTAATAAGTCTTATGATCAATCAATGGGTAATTAATTTAATTTATTTCACATTAATGAAAAATTATCTTCAAATTGTTTCTTAAAAGACAATACTTGATTAATTTAATCCCCAAAAGCATCTCCTTTAGAATTTTCCAACATAATCATTGCAAATTTCAACCCCTCTAATTGTCCACAAGTATAAAGGAATACCAGTATGGGGTTAGGAAAGAAAAAGAAAACTTTTTATGATCCCAATGCAAACTTCAAAGCAAAATGAGAATAGTTTGAAAAACTATTTTTTGAAATTATTGTTATTTTTTCAGGTGTTGGAAAAGATTCTTTTATTTTTCTTTTACACTTCCAACTAAAATATTCATACACAATTGCATGCTTAGAAAGGGTGGGGCCAGAAATTTATTAGAGAAGAGGAACATTTTATAATTTTAACTTTTCATATATATAAGTTTTCAAATTTGGAAATTTAGAAGAGCCAAGTAGAGACAGAATTTAAATTTTTGATGTTTTTATATGATTTTTTTAACATAAGACACCTTCTTTGTAAAATTATAAATTAAATTATAGCTTCTACTTGAAAAGGAGGGTGGGTAATGGTTTATGAGAAGATGGGTAATGGTTAAAAATTTTAGTTTATGAGAAGATTAAATTAAATAATAAATTTAGTATTTTATCAATATAATCTTGAAAATTTAAAAAGTAATAATTATGTTCATAAATACTTTAGATTACACTCCTACTAAGTTTTATTGTTATTATTCTAAAAAAAAAGTTTCTATTGTTATTAACGCTATGCTCTTGTGACATTCTCATTGGATACATTTTGATTGAGTTTGAATATACCCATTGACATGCCATGTCAGTATTTTTTTTAAGAATTAAAATCCAATTAGAAAATAATTTTTTAAAAAATATTAAATTAGGCATTTGACATGAAACTAATAGAAAATTGAAAGCAGAGACCAAAATAACAACAAAGCCAAACTTAAAAGTTATAAATGTTGAGTTTGAAAAACGTAAAAAATTAGTTACTCAATTGCTCAAGTCAAATCTTTAAGACCAAATGTGTATTATTCCCATTAAAATTTATCAATTAAATGATAGCCTAAGATTAAAATGAATACATTTTACTAATTGAATTGGAAATACCTCAAGTTTAATTTTATGGGTTAAATATATCTACGAATAAAATTCAAAACCTACCCAGTTCACTTGTGTTGTTTGTGAGTGCAACTAAAGTTCCACATCGACTCAACAAGGAAAAGATCATAGATGCATATTAATGAAAATTATCCATTGATATATGACATTTCGGATCAAACAAAAATACAAAGCCATGACCGTACAAGTACCATACTATTGGAAATTGATGTAAAAATGGATTTGTGTTTGACAAAAAACAAAGATAAATGGTTAAAAAATAATTTTTTCCCCTCAACTTTTATGAAAATAACGATTTAGTCCATGAATTTTAGTTTGTAACAATTTAGTTCCTACACTTTCAAATTTGTAAAAATTTAGTCCCTAGAATATAATATATAACATGTAACAATTTAGTCCATAAACCTAATGATAATTATCTCCATTGATATATGACATTTCGAATCAAACAAAAACACAAAGCCATGACAGTACAAGTACCATGCTATTGGAAATTGATGTAAAAATGGATTTGTGTTTGACAAAAATCAAAGATAAATAACGATTTAGTCTATAAACTTTAGTTTGTAACAATTTAGTTCCTACACTTTCAAATTTGTAAAAATTTAGTCCCCGAGATATAATATATAACATGTAACAATTTAGTCCCTATAATTTCAAATTTGTAACAATTTAATCCTTACTAGAAAAAATTTCATCAAAATTAAGTGTCATTTC
Source organism: Trichosanthes truncata (assembly GCA_033996785.1). Lineage (NCBI taxonomy): Eukaryota > Viridiplantae > Streptophyta > Magnoliopsida > Cucurbitales > Cucurbitaceae > Trichosanthes > Trichosanthes truncata. The sequence goes on along the minus strand of JAWPNB010000004.1, from coordinate 33,377,578 downwards.
TTATTATGTAAAAATTTAAGTTTCGTAGTTTATAAACATATTTAGTCCCTAATCAGTTTATCGATCAACATAGGTAAGAAATTACATTAAATCTAAATAATATTTTTCACGAGAAGGTTTAAATCGTTCTTTTAATTTTTAAAGTACATAAACTATATTACTACATATTAAAGTTCAAAAACTAAATTGTTACAAAAATGAAAATAGAACAACTAATGTCTCGTTTGATAACCATTTAATTTTTGGTTTTTGATTTTTAAAAATTGTGCTTGTTTTCTCATTATTTCTCTATCAAATGTTTCATATTTCTTAAAAAAAATATTTGAATTCTTAATCAAATTTCAAACCCAAAAACAAGTTTTTAAAAATTGTTTTTTTTAGTTTTCAAAACTTGACTTGATTTTTGAAAACATATGTAAAAAATAGATAAATCAAGGAAATTTATAAGTGAAAGTAGTATTTATAGGTTTAATTTTTTCAAAAATAAAAAATAAACTAATTTTCAAATAGGATCTAAATCATTATAAATTAAAATTCAAAAAATTCAAAAACTAAATTGTTATTTTCGCTAAAGTTGAAGGATCAAAACTGTTGCTTAACCGACTTAAATTTGAGTTGTGCTGAGAATTTTGCTGACGACACAACCAATCAGAGCTTTATATTCTGTACGCTCCCTGTGAGACCAGGGGAGGCGCCCGTTAAATCCACAAAGCGATTCCCAGCCGTCGGATCAGCTAAAACTCCAACGGCTATAGGGATCGGCGAGGTCAAATCATCATCTGACCGTCCGATTCTGATCAGGACACGTGTACGGCGAGAACTCCCGGGGGCCTGGTTTGTTGGTAATTAAGAGGAAAAGGGGGGGAGAAAAATGATAAAAGGATAATTATTATCAAGAAGAATTAGAAAAAAGCAAAATAAAGTGAAACAAAAAAAGTAAAAGAAGGGGAACCTGGTCCCACATAAAAGAGGAGCCTCAGCCCTAGCCTCGTGGATTCCTCGGTTTTGGTATAATGAAAAAATGCCCCTATTTTCATTCGTAAATTTCGAATATGCCCCTCCAAATGTAGAAAGTATTGAATCCTTTAAAAAAAAAAAAAAAAAAAATTATTATTGTTGTTTTTCACATTTGAGCGTGTGAATCAAAATGAGGGTTGAAAAAATTTGAATCCAAATTAAGTTTAGTTCTTTTGTAGAAAATGGAACCAATATGGCGAATTGTATGAACTTGAATGGTAGTGATGGTTGTAATTGCATCCATGAAGTTTTAGTCACAAAAATTAAACTCTTAAACTTACACAATTGAAAAGTAGGGATGTTTTTTTTTTTCATGAGATTCGCTCCTTAATTAAGCGGAGAATGATAACATGACTGAAGAAAAAAGATTTTTCGTAACCTGAACAAAGATAGAGATAGGGAGCATGGTTCCTATCCCTCTCGCCCCATTTGTTTATATATATACACATATATATAAATCATAATCTAACCACCATTTAAATGAGTTTTCACAACGGAGATTTAACCATTTAAATGAGGATTTTAGGTGGGTACTAACCATTTAATTGAAAATTTTCTTAGAAGGGTGATTTAGTTGAAATTTTTCTTTAAAAAAAAACTAAATGAGAAAAAATTGCTTCCGCTGAGTTTGTTTAAGTATGTTTTAGTTTATAATTATTACGCTTCAGGATTATTGTTAGAATAACCGTATTGGAAAATTCGAGTTGTTATAGTTAATAATAAGGTGGAGTTTTTACAAGTATGTAAGTTCGATCATTCATTATTATTTATGTTCATTGAAAGTTTGTGGGTCCAATTGCAACAATCCTTATTAATTCATGATTGATTCATGTTATGTTTTCAAAACAATGTTTTAGGAGTTGTTTTGAGAATTATTTAAAAAAAGAGAGGAAACAAAGATTTAGTGAATATCATATTTCAATAACATTCCCATATTCCTTGTGTTTGAATAGTGCTCTCCTTCTCTATATTGACTATTTATTGGCAACGATTAATTTCTTCATGAAAAAAGCTCTTAATTTAATTTAGGCTCAATTTTTTTGTGATGTCAAAGATTTTTTGGCTTCATTTTCTTTTCTTTTTTTTTTTTTTTTTTGTTGATATTATCCATATCAAGAGATGGTGTAATTTTGTTGCTCATAATTGAGCGAATAAAGTTCTCACGATTAATGTGTCACATTTATTGGTTAGTTAAGATCACTCAGTTATTTTATTTATATATATTTTTTTAAGGTTAAAATACCATTTTGGTCCCTATACTTTGGGCTTTGTTCTATTTTGGTCTCTGTACTTTTAAATGTCCAATTTTAGTACTTGTACTTTTAATAAAGCTTAAAATTGGTCCCTATGACAAGTTTGACGTTAATTTTTATCAAAATTGGTTAAATAATAATAATAATTTTAATACAAGAAAATACACAATGTGAACATACTTCCAAAATTTATAGAGTAAAAGCTAATAGAGACTAATTTTTTTAAAGAAAAATTAATCATAAACTAATAGTAGGGACCAATTTTAAGCTTTATTGACAGTACATAGACTAAAATTAGACATTTGAAAGTACATGGACCAAAATGAAATAAAACTCAAAGTACAGAGACCAAAATGATATTTAAACTTTTTTTTTTCTACTTTAAAAAAAACAATAGTTTAATTTTTATGAGTCATTCCCCTAATTTTTTAACAAATAAAATTTGAAAACTACAAATGAGAAGCTATTTTGAAAATAATAGCTTTGGACCAAATAGGTCACCAAACTCCCACCTCTCTTTCTCTTTATGATTTGAAAACATTTTAGAATTTAATTTCTTTGTGGAAATTGTTAACTCAAAATTTAAAATAAAATATAAATTACGTCGGCAAATTGTCATCATCATTAATTCTTAAATCTGGCCTCTTGAGTTTTTTTAATAATCATTTTAATAAAAGTTTTTTTTAATCATTATTATAGCGTTGGTCGTTTGTTTAAATTTATTAAATTCCACCATTACAATATAATGATGTAAAATTAATTTTTTTTCTCCTACGAATTATGTCAAAATAGGGGGAAAATGATTTGTTAGTGTATGATGAATATCAAGCACATGCATCTTCAAAATTAAAGGAAAAAAAAAACTTTTTTTAAAAAATAAAATAAAATCAGGACATTTTGGAAAAAAAAAATTCATAACAATTTTTAGATATAATAAAAATTTAGTAGAAACATATTTTGAATAATTAAAGTAAAATTGCTCTCTTTTTTTTTCTTCAGAATTTGTGAACAATGGTTTCAATCCTATAGAACAATATTATTTTTACTGGTCATATAATTGCATTTTTTAAAAAGGAAAACAAAAAGTTATTTTAGGAACACTTTCAAATAAGTTCTAAATTTTCTTTATACAATAACTCAATCGGTTAGTCATTTGCTTCTTTTTACGAGTTTGCAAAAACAGTTTTTCAATCCTAAATGTTTTTTATATAATAACTCAATTGGTTAATCATTTACTTCTATTTACGAGTTGTAGCCTTATAAATTTGCAAGATCTCTATTTATAATGATGAATAATAGAAATAGAAAGTTTTAATTTCCTTTTTTCAAACAATATTTGTTCATGTTTTCATTTTTAAAACAATTGTATGAATTGAAAGCGCATGATTAAGCTTTAAAAGTTGTCGCTGAAATCAATTAGTCGAAAAGGTTGATATTTCGTTACTACTTTTTAAAATTAATAATAAAAGATTATTTGTATAATGATTTTACTTTTTAGTGTTATAAATTCTTAAAAGATAAGCTTATTCAGTTTAGTTGCATTTTCTTTTTCTAATTTTTATAATCTTAACAAAATTATAGTTTTGAGAAAAAAAAAAAAACTACTTTTTTACCATCTAAAATTTGGGTTGAAATCATTAAAAAAAATTGTGGAACAGAAAATATACCATAAAGATATTATAATGAAACAACTGATAAAGTGGAATAATTGTGGTTAAAAACTAAAGACCACAAATATTGGCAGATGTGAGGAGTTTAATGGAATATTTTTCTAGAACAACAATGTGAAAACAGAAAAAAAAAAAAAGAAAAAGAAAAAGAAAAAGAAAAAAGTGGTTTGTCATATCTTAATTTAAAATGATACTTGGATAGACGATGGTTGCTAAAATGTCATTTTATCTATAAATTAAAAATTTATAATAGTTATTGAAAGTTAAATTTGTTGTAGTGAGAAGGTAATTGTTCAAATAGAATGTTTAGAGATTGCAATTATAACAACCTATATAATATAGGGACGATTTTTATGTTTTTTCACTCTATTTTATTGAATGGATTTTGAAATATGATTGGTAGAATGCCCACAAGTTTGACAAGTTCACTCACTTAATCTTGATTTAAGTTTGATGCATTTATTTTATCATAGTTTTTACTTGGCAACAATATATAAATATGATCATCTATACCAGTTCTTGGTATTAACTAAAAATAATAATCAACATGTCTTTTTCCTTAGTCTTTAATAGTTATAGTAAAAGAAAAAATATTAAACAAAAAAATTAACTAACAATATCTTGACAATGTTAAGAAAAGACTTAAAATCCAATCCATTAAAGAAAAAGAAAGGATAAGAAGATTGCATGCAATGCATATCTTATATATATATATATATATATATATATATATATAATAAAGCAAAATGGACATTTTCTTTTTGAGTACAAGCAAATGGGCATTAATGTATGGCAATATGCACATAATTTATTCTTAGGATATTGTTTATTAGTCTATCATTTTAAATCTTTAGAAGGAAAAAAAAAAAGTTTGTGATGTCACACTATCAATAAGGTTGATCTAGATTTTTGTTTGCTAGCATATATAACCATTTTATTATTTTTCACTTTATCATAGGGATTTGTGTGAGAATTGATAAAATATGGTTGGTTAATTTTTTTTTTTTAAATATTAGGTAGTCTAAAGTCATCTTACTTGCTTGCAGTACACGGATTTGATGTCCTCTTCTTCTTAAATAATTACTAATGCTCAAGTTTAGTGTACCTTTTTTTTTTACAAAAGAATTATAGGGTCTTATAAAAATAACCCTAAACATATTACAAAAGCTTTACGAGATAGATAAAAGATAACATCTTAGGTTCTTGGTTGCTGAAGAAGAGGTTCTTAGTTGGCCAAGAAAGTTGATTTTGAAAACGTTCGAAATAAGATTAGTGAAATATGAAAGTGTTATGGACTTTTGTTATAGCTCACTCAAATTTTCCACAAGCAAGACCACAAATTTAGCAAATCAATCACTAAACATATTAGAAGTCAATCCAAGATTATTCAAATCAATTTGAAAAATGTAGAAGGAATTTGAAAATTTCTATTCACAAAAGTCTTTTGACTTAAATTTGATTTTGAAATAAATGAAACCGTTTAGAAAACAAAAGAGATTTTGGACACTAAATCTTAAAGTCACAAATTCAAAAAATAAGAAATATTTTTACTATGAGAAAAGACATTAAACGGGCAAGAGAGTGAGAACAATAGTATCTTTTACGTTCACCTATTTCTTTCTAAAGATGTCTGATCTCAATTTGGGCAAGAATCTTTAGCTGCAACATTCTCTTGACTCAAAACCATTTTAAAATCCTCGAAGTATCTCTCAATAATAATTGGTATGTACCCTCGATCAAGAGGTTCCTCTCACCTCAAATGTTGTTGAACTCAAAATAAAAAAAAGGTAATAATTTGAATAGACGACTTCATTTGAATGACGAATAGTGCTAAAACCATCTATTCAACTGATAATTTTTGGAATGAAGAATGTTGAATTGAATTTACTCATCTTTCAACATGAAATATATGTATCATAATAGACTTTTGTATTATTTTATTTTATAATTTTTTTAAAATAAAATTTTAATAAAGATTCTCCTACAAATTTTCAAAAAGTTCGTATTGATCCGATCCAAACATCCAACGAAATGTGGAAATTGGGCCTTGAAGATTATAACTGGCCCACTGGGCCTAAAATAGTAAAGGCCCAAAAACCCAAGAGGCAAAATTTCTGTTATATAATTCCGTTTTCCTTCTCATTTAAACCTCAAAAGGAATGCTGAGAATAAAAGCTTCTTCACATCTCATTTCCCGCTATCTCAATTTCGACAAAACACATTCAAATCCAAATCCCAATCGTCAAGCTCTGTCCCAAAAGCTCGTCGCCTTCTTGCAACAATGTCTAACCATCCAACAATTGAAACAAATCCACACCCAGATGCTCACGAACTCAATTCACAAACCCAATTCGTTTCTCTACAAGATCGTCGACCTCAAAGATTTCGCCTATGCGTCGGATTTCTTCTCGAGGATTCTCGAGCCCACCGAGTACTCTTTCAATGTCATGATTCGTGGCCTCTCGACGACTTGGAATAAGGCTTCTCTTGCCCTTGAATTCTATTCTCGAATGAAATTTCTGGGTCTGAAACCCAATAAACTCACGTACCCATTTCTGTTTATTGCGTGTTCGAATCTTTTGGCTGTTGAAAATGGGCGGGTGGGTCATTCTTCTGTGATTAAACGTGGGTTGGATGAGGATGGTCATGTGAGTCATTCTTTAATTACGATGTATGCGAGGTGTGGGGAACTGGGTGATGCTCGGAAGGTGTTTGATCAAATTCCTGAGAGGGATTTGGTTTCGTGGAACTCTATGATTTCGGGTTACTCGAAGATGAGGTATGCCGGTGAGGCTGTGGGGTTGTTTAGAGAGATGATGGAAGCTGGTTTTGAGCCAAATGAGATGACTTTAGTTAGTGTCTTGGGGGCGTGTGGAGAGCTGGGGGATTTGAAACTTGGCACTTGGGTGGAGGAGTCTGTGGTGGAGAATAAGATGGTGTTGAATTCTTTTATGGGTTCTGCATTGATCCATATGTATGGGAAGTGTGGGGATTTAGTGTCAGCAAGGAGAATTTTTGACTCTATGAAGAAGAAAGATAAAGTTACGTGGAATGCCATGATTACAGGGCAAGTGAATGACCACCTTCTCTTTGAATCAATACTTTTGGATATTGTTATTAATAGATCATCAGTTAAATATATGTTTTAGTCCCTATTGATTAAAAAGTTTCAATCTAGTCTCTTATGTTTGAACATTTTTTAGTTATGCCATTTTTTATTAGTGGATGTTAAATATGACTCATGATTAGCTTATGTGGCATGATCCGGAGTGAATTTGCAAAAACTTGGAGGAAGAATCAAGCCACGTAGGAGAAGAAAAGCATAAAATTTTTGACCATTTGGAAATTTGGAGAAGAAATTAAAAATTTTTCGCTCTTAGATGACCTTTTCCCTCCTCTACATCTATGGCAACTCACTCAGTAGCATGTTATGTAAGCCTACCATTAGCCACATTTAATATCCGTTGATGAAAATTTAAATGCAAGGAACTAAATTGAAACTTTTTTAAACAATAGAAACTAAATCGAAAAAACGCTTAAACATTAGTGTAGTCTAGATAATAATGTCTTTGTCTGTCCAATTGGAGAATATTCATGTAATCCATCAATAGGTGTTTGGAGTTTTTACTCCTTTATTTCATTCATCAATGAAATTATTTATCTTCTAAAAAAACATTCTTTCTCTCTTCCAAATTTGATGGAATCTTACTTTCTTTTTTTCTCCAATCAATCAATTGCAGATATGCGCAGAATGGGATGTCAGAGGAAGCTATTAAATTGTTCCAAGACATGAGAATGAGCAGCTCCACTCCAGATCAAATTACATTGATAGGAATGCTCTCTGCCTGTGCCTCCATTGGAGCCCTTGACTTGGGGAAGCAAATAGAGATTTATGCCTCAGAAAGAGGCTTGCGAGACGATATTTATGTTGCTACTGCATTAGTTGACATGTACGCGAAATGTGGAAGCTTGGATAATGCATTTAGAGTTTTCAATGGCATGCCTCGGAAAAATGAGGTCTCCTGGAATGCGATGATATCTGCTCTTGCTTTCCATGGCCAAGCTCAAGAAGCTTTGGCATTGTTCAAATCCATGATCAAGGAGGGTCGAGCTGCTTCCCCCAATGACATCACATTTGTAGGAGTACTTTCTGCTTGCGTGCATGCAGGATTAGTTGATGAAGGCCGTAGGTTGTTTCACATGATGAGCTCGTCATTCGGATTGGTGCCAAAAATTGAGCACTACTCTTGTATGGTGGACCTTTTGTCACGGGCGGGACATCTCGAAGAAGCTTGGGACTTTGTTGAGAAGATGCCTGAAAAACCAGATGAAGTCATTCTCGGAGCATTGCTTGGTGCCTGTCAGAAGCGCAAGAATGTTGATATTAGTGAGCGTGTGATGAAGCTACTCCTTGAGTTGGAACCTTCAAATTCTGGAAATTACGTAATCTCGTCGAGATTATATGCAAATTTGAGAAGATGGGATGACTCGGCTAGGATGAGAATGATGATGAAGCAAAAGGGTGTTTCTAAGACTCCTGGTTGCAGCTGGATTGATATCAATTCACAACTTCATGAGTTTCATGCTGGTGATGTTTTACACCAAGAGTGGATTGACATCCATCAAATCCTAGAATTGTTGATAGATGATTTGAGGAGGGAAGGTTATATTCCTAACACCAGTCTTCTTTAGCTAAACTAATTTTTCTTGAGCTCATTGTTTTATTCCATACGATGAAGTCCAAACACAAATTTTACGACAAGGAATGGACATATACAACCTAAGCAGCTGCTCGGGCATTATATTTATACCTGCAGAGGCCGAGAAGAAAGTGGTTCGAGGCTGAAAAGATCTGTAAGATGGCTCTACAAATCTTCATTCTTCTTTAGAATACTTGAAATCAATATGTGCCTATATGTAGTTATACATGGTTATTGAAAAATTTTGACTAGCATGAATGCATAATGAGCAGTTTCTTTTAGTTGAATGTACGCAAATATGCATATGAATATTTGATTGTGGTGAAAAAAACTGTGTACTAGTCTTGTCTAATGATAGATGATCGATTTAAGTTTTGAAATACAGATCTCTTAAATGTCCATTTAGTAGTTTTGAATAGATTTACAAGATTTCTACCAACGTGGTTACGTTCTTCTTCTTCTTCTTCTTGGGGCATTTTATGTAGTTGATAAGTCCCAAAATGAAAATTTGGGTTAAAAGGCTCTTCTTTTTGGACCAAATTATCCTTACAAGCTGGATAATCAAAACATACCCTTAATCGAGTTCAAGAACCAACTATTAGCAAGAGAAAGGAGGACAAACAAAAATCTAAAATCATTTTCTTTTACCTTAAGTTTTCTTTTCTTTTTTTTTTTTTCTTTTTTTTTTCTTTTTTTTGCAAAATACAATGAAATTAGGTAGAAGTTTGTCGCCAACATGAGCATAGCTCAACTGGCATAAAGTATGTACTTTTGATCAAGAGGTCAAATGTATGAATTTTTCACCTCCACGTATTGTTGAAGAACTAAAAAAAAAGGTAAAAGTTTTGCTGGCTTGTTTTAGTAGTTTGAAATTGGCCATTTTTATTTTTTCTAAGGAACAAATCAAGTTTGTAAAACGAGGTTAAAAAAGAACTAAACTTGAGGAGTACTTTTTTTGGGGGGGGGGGGGGGGGGGGGGTTTAATGATATGGGAATGAACTTTGAACATCATAAGAAAGATATTTAACGTCTTAACTGCTTGAATTATATTAGCAATTTCTACTTCATAAAGTCTTTCTTATTTTTTAGGCTATTTTGAACATTTTTTAAAAATTAATAGAAAGTTATGCTATTTTATTTTTAAAAATTAATTTCTAAAACCTTGAAGAGTGGTTTAAGACAGTTTGGAAACTTTTTGAACTATGAGGTAGAGTTAAAAAGAAAAATAAAAAGAAGTTATCATTCCTCCCTTATTTTTGTTTGGTTTTTTCCCCTCAATCTTTTCCTTACTATATTATGAGATAAATATGAGTTTAAAGACAAAATGGGAAAAAAAGGCCATCCATTATTTTTCTCGGATCATTAGGGAGGTTTGGCCTAGAGATGTTTATTTTCCTGTAGAGAATGAGAGAGGGGTGAGAAGAAAAATTTCCTTGTTAGCTAAATAGAGATGGGAAATACATTTCCCATCATCACATATTGTGAATGATCTGGTTAATCATCTATCACTTCGACATTACAATGGTAAAGAAAATTATATGTAGGAAATGGCGAAGGTTTAGACATATCACATATTGGTAAATCTAACACTAAACACTAAAACCGGATAAATTAATCTTAATAAAGTATTAGTTGTTTCTGAAATAAAGAAAAATTGATTGTCCACAAGTCAATTAACTCGTGAAAATAAATCTATTTGACATAAACGGATGGGTCATTTGAATGATAAAATTGTTATGTAAAAAGCATTATCTTGATGTCTCTAGTTGGAAAAAGGAAGAACATATATGTGCTCATTGCAAACTTAGTAAGAGTTATAAACAACGATTTATCTTCAATGATAGATTGAGTCCTCATCCTCTTGATAAAATTTATTGTGATCTATGGTGACTTGCTCCCACTACTTCGTGTCAACACTTTAAGTATTATGTTAGTTTTATATATGATCATTCTAGATTTACTTGGTTGTACTGTCTGAAAAAGAAATCAAAAATTTTCTCATGTTTTATCAAATATAAAAAAATTAGTAGAAATCAATTTGATTAAAAAAATAAAGGTGTTGCTAAGTGATGGAGGAGGAGAATTCACCTCTCATGCTTTAAAACAACACTTAATATTTCATGGCATTCACCATCAATTTTTGCGTTCTCATACACCTCAACAAAATGGGGTAGTTGAGAGGAAACATAAACACATTGTAGAAACCTGGCTTGCTTTGTTGTTTCAATCCAAAGTCCCTCTTAAATATTAGGTTGATGCTTTTCTAATTCATGTTTTCCTCATCAATATCATGCCCACTAAACCTATAAATATGACCACTCCTTTTTCTAAACTTTATAACCATGAACGCTATAACAAAGGTAAGTTCTCTAAACAAACCTATCTTTGCGTACGTTTTTATTGGCTAAAGCATGCAACATAAAGGTTTTAGCTGTCTCGATCCCATAAGTAACTCTAGAGTTTACATATCAAAACATGTTTTTGACGAGGAGCATTTTCCATTTGATATTACTTTGACCAACAACTCTCAGCCTCTAATAGCAGGCAAAGCATCTCACCCAAAAATCAGCTGTTAACAAAAATTACCAAAGGCCACTCCAAACAACAACACTCTTATAGTGACTCTCAACCATCCTCCAAACCTAAAAAGCTACAAGAAAGCACTCAACATTCTCCACTGGAAAGTTGCAATGTAAGAAGAGATGGTGGCCCTACTTAAAACAAAACTTAAAGAGAGGATGGGTCCACTGAATGACATAAAGCGAGACTAGTAGCCCAAGACTATACTCAAATGGAAGGGATTGACTATGAAGAAACTTATAGCCCTTTAGTCATAAACCAACAACCATTTACCTAATTTTAGCACTTGCAGTTGTCTCTAGATGGCCCTTTCGACAATTAGATGTTAAGAGAATAACTGCCTACATAGAACAACCACTAAGATTCACTCATGACAAATACCTTTATCATGTATGCAAACTAAAGAAATCCATTTATGGTTGGGAACAAGCTCCCCGAGCTTGTTTGATAGGCTATCTCACTTTCTATTACATGATCTTGGTTTTATATGCTCACATAGTGATCTATCTTTGTTTGTGTTTAAAGAAGATTCTATACTCCTATTAATGCTAATACTCTTATTAATGCTAATTTACGTAGATGATATAATTGTCACAAGGACTCATGAAGGGAGCATACAACACAGTTTGCAGTAAAAGATCTTGGCCCACTTCACTTCTTCTTTGGAATTGAAGTACATTATCACCCACAAGGACTCATGCTCTCTCAGAGAAAATATGATTATCACCCACAAGGACTCATGCTCTCTCAGAGCAAATATACTCATGAAACCCTCAACAAGAGAATATAATGTTAGAGGCATCCCAAATGAGCACTTAAATGGCCATCACATCTACATTTCAGAAAAGTGCCTTAGAACTTGTTGATGCAAAGGAATATAGGAGCATTGTTGGGTCATTACAATACCTCACTCTCATTCGTCTAGACATAATACACTCAGTCAACAAAGTGTGCCAACATTTGTAAAACTCAACTGCCAGAGATCTTAAGGACGTCAAACGAATCTTAAGATATTTAGTTGGTACTATGGTGATAACTGGAAGAAATACAAGTTATTTGACACTTAGACTTAGATCATTCATGCTTTGAGAGCGTCAAAAGTGTGCGTTTATTGAATATTATTATGTAATTTTGCCAAGTTTACTATGAAACATGCTTGTGTTGAAATTGTTGGAATCGTTAAAGTTATTAATGTTGTGTTTAAATTTTTTAGGAGTGAGAAAGTGTTTTGTGGCCAATAGAAGAATGCCAAGGTCCAGCGCATAGTTGAAGTTCAAAGCAATGAAGATTCAACGCATGACCATTACCACTTCTCATTGATGAAGGCTGCCCAGTCCAGTGCATTTGAGCTAGAGCATAGAAGATTGAAGAGAAATTAAAGATCTAATCATGTGCCAACGAATGAGCTTCACTACCTTGCTTTGAGCTGGATTGCCTTGTGCTGGGCTATGATGGATCACTTCATTGCCTTGCACTGAGCTGAAGCATTGCACTTCAATGAGTCGAATTGTATTGCGTTGCGCTCAATTACGCTAGAGCATTGTAGTGGATTGCATTGGAGGACTGGGCCCGCAACAGGGCATATGAGATAAATAAAAATAGAATCCTACGATAGAGTGGAAACCCTTAAATGTGGCGAACTATGTATGGTGCATGAGAGAAATGAGTACGGTAAAGGGTAATTGGATCATTGTTAGTTGGTTGTACGGTGCATACAACCTGCCACAACAGGTTAATGAGTAATGAATAGTGGAGGATGTGTGACATTCTCTCATTGGAAGCAAAATAGTATTTATAGGCAAAGGGTGTTGAAGAGAAGGAGAACGTCGTTTTTGGGAGCTTTGCAAATTTCTAATTATTCTCTCCTCCTTGTTCTCGACTTAGTTCTCTACTTCGTGTTTCTATCGGTGGAAAATGAGAGGAAGAGCCATCACTGTGGTGGTGGCTCATCTGCCATTGAAGCCCAGTCGAAACATATAGCGTTTTTGGTAGTCTTGTAGTAGATTGGCTTTTGTTTTCTTGTAACTCAAGTTTATCTTCCTTGCTTTAAACATGCTCATCATCTTTACTTCTTCCATTGTTGTTTCTTTTAAGCTTTATACCATGAATGGCTAGTTTCTTTAAGGTTTGGCTCATGACGAACTCTATGGTGTAACTCTCTTGATTTCAGTACTTGTATAGTTGATTTATGAACTTCTTCTTGGTTTTATTTATTCTTCCATTTCTTCTTTTTGTTTGGTCAACTGGAGTAAAGTAGTAGCATATTTCCAGCACCGAAAGGGTTAGAGTGTGTGAAAATCCCAAGGAGAGCGAGTTGTAGTAGTTTTTATAACCACTTGTAAGCTCGAAGTAGGTTGGTACATGAATCCATGACATTGAATGTAGACATCCAAGGATGTTGTGAGCTTAACACCATTTTCAAAAGAGTTCGGGTAAGTAGGGATAGCACACAAAATGTGTTATCCCTTAGGCTTTACTTATTGCTTGTTTTATGACTTTATTGATTGCTTTCATGTGTTATTTGTCTTATTTGCAGCTATCGAGCAATTGGAGCAAAATCGGAGCTTTTAGAGCTATTTTGGTAAAAAGAACCTCATTTGACATTAATTTGAGAAGCCAAGGTAAGAGAATAAGCAAATCAAGCCCAAAAACCAGAGAGAACAACATCTCAACACCGAGAGAGCGTCAAGACACTGATCTGTAGCTTGTTCAAGCATGTAAACTCGCAAGAATGGCATCGAGATGCTACTTGGGGGCATCAAGATGCCCCAAACACGTGCATAAGTGGCATTCCATACGTAGCATCTTGAAGTTACTAATCTTTTTCTTATTAAATGTGAGCACTAGGGTACAACATCAAGATGCTGACCCTAGCATCTCGATGCTGCCTTGTTTTGCTATATAAACAACTTTCATTTTGTGGATTTGAGGAGCCAATTTGGAAGACACAATCCTATATTCGATTTCTACGTTATTTGGAGAGTTAGAGGAGCTTGGTGGAGTACGAGAGAGATATTTTGAAGCTCAAGTTCGTGGAGATCGTAACGGCTTAAAGTTCAGAGTAGGAATTTTAGTAAAGGGATTAAGGCAAAAAGTGTGTTATTTTATTAATCTTAAGAAGGAATTTAAATACCTTTTGTTACAGTTAATGGAGATAGTTTTTGTGGGCTTACAACAATTATCTCCACTACCTACTACTCACACTTAATGCTATAAATACTCAGTACACGATTTGACACATACAAAATTTAACTGATAAATAAATACAAAAAATAATACTTAAATAAAACTAAAACAGTAAATACAGAAAAATGGAACTAAAAGTTGTCATTGCAGGTGAAGTCTAGAAAATGCTAAGAAGCCTCCACGTGGTTAGTGAGCTGTCTTTACTTCCTCTCTCAAACTCAAGGGTGTTGTGATGACATTAAGTTTGGATTGTAGCTCTGTAAACTTGGCCTCTGTGAGTGGTTTTGTCAATCCACCTGCAAGCTATTTTTCTGAAGGGACAAGTCGAACCTCTACTTCTTTGCTAATCACTTTATCACGAATGAAGTGAACGTCAAGCTCCACATGTTTACTTCTTAAGTGAAATACTGGATTTGCTTCTATGGACAAAACACTAATATTATCGCACCAAACAACAAGTATGCACAAATTTTTACAATCAATTTCTTGAAGCAATGCTTGAATCCAACTAATTTCAGCTGTTATATGTGTGAGGGATCGATATTCTGACTTTGTGCTCAATCTTGCTACAACATGTTGCTTCTTTGAACACCATGACACTAAAGCATCTCCAACATAAACACAATAAACGGAAATTGATTTTCTGTCTTCAAGATCACAACCCCAATCCGCATCTGAATAGCCTATAATTTGCAAATCCCTTGATTTAGGTATGTAAAGACTATGATTAATTGTACCTTTTAAATACCTGAGTACCCGTTTTACTGCTTTCCAGTGTATGTCTATGGAATGTTGTAGATATTGACTAAGCTTGTTGACTATGTATGAAATTTCTGGTCTTGTATGAGTTATATACTGTAGAGCTCCTATAGCAATGCGATACATTTTGGGATTATCCATGATTTCTCCATCTTTGATTGTGAAATGCATTCCAGTAATTGCTGGTGTATTACATGGCTTTTTATGATTCAACTTCAATCTTTCTAATTGATCATTGATGTACTTTGTCTGATTTAAGTAGATACCAGTTTCATCTTTGTGAATTTGTATACCCAGAAAATAGGATAGATCTCCTAAATCTTTAAGGGCAAATTCTTGATTGAGGCTGCAACAAACTTGTTAACAAGGCAATTGTTGTTACATGTTACAAGAATATCATCTACATACACAAGTATGTAAACTTTAGACTGATTAGTAGTCAAGAAGAACAATGAGTTATCAGCCCTAGAGTTCTTAAAACCTAGTTAAGTATAACTCCTTTTAGTCTTTCGTACCATGCCCTTGGAGCCTGCTTCAAGCCATATAGAGATTTGTTTAGTTTACACATATAGTATGGTATCTGTTCATCAATAAACCCTTTAGCTTGCATCATATACACATCTTCTTCAAGTTTTCCATTGAGAAATACATTGTTAATGTCTAGTTGTCTGATTTTCCAGTCTTGAGCTGCTGCTAAAGCAAGTATAATCAGAATGGTTGAAGCCTTTACTACTAGACTGAATGTTTCTTTGAAATCTATACCAGGATTTTGATGAAAACCCTTAGCCACCAACCTTGCTTTAAGTTTTTGAACACTTCCATATGAATTCCTTTAAGTTTTGAAGACCCATTTACATTAAACTAGGTTAAAATTGGATGAGAAAGGTACTAGTTGCCATGTATCATTTTTACTGAGGGCTTCCATTTCTTCCCTCATAGCTGCTATCCAACTTACTGATTTTAGAGCCTCTTTAGCTGTCTTGGGTTCTTAAACATCATTATGAGATATGGAAGCAAGATAGTTGAGGTGTTTAGGTTTAAAAACTCCCGATCGCAGTAATATAAAATGGTATGTGAGTACCAAGTATCGAATCCCACAGGAAACAATGTAACAAAAATATTGTAAAGCAAAGTGTAAGGAAAATTGCAACTTTGAAAACTAAAAATGCAAAAATAATGTTGGGATGGTGTGTTGGAAAAAAGAAAAATTGCAGAAGTGAATTGCAGAATCTAAAAATGACAATAATTGAAATAACAAAAATTGCATAATTGAAATTGCAGAATCTAATTGTAGAATTGAGAAACGGCAATATTGGATAGTAAACTAAAATTTCAAAAGGAATTTAGATAAAGATGAGACTCAAGAATGTCATTGCCCTAAGTCGTAATTGCAAGCCAAAATTACAATTCCAACCTACTCCACACTCAATTGTAAACCAAAATTGCTTATCCTATTTACCTCAAATTTAGGTTTTTAGGAGGCTAAGTGAGTGACTTATATGTCTATAGTCCCTCTATCTTAGATAATTCGGCTCAACAATTTTATGGGTTTTGGAGTCCTTAATCCCTATGTCTAGGGTAAGGAATTGGCTTATGTCTAAGCTCTTTTCTCCATTACTTGTGCAAAATCTTCTTATCACTAACCCCGTCGGTATTAGATCAAAGCTTGAGTTGCTACCCTAGTTGATCAAACTAGGATCTTAACGGAAATTTATTCAACACAACGAACAATTGAGATGTAGGCTTGGTTTTTATTGAAATTTAGGCTACAATTACTTCTTAGGGAATTCACATCCTTGAACCCCCAAGAAATTTAGCTCAAATTGAAAGTAAAAATCTTTCAACTAATTTTAGAATAAAAATTCATACTAGAAGAATATATTAAAATGCTAAATTCAACAAAGATTTAAAGGAATTAAAGGATTTTACCATCCAAAACCGAATCAAACAAAACTGAAAACTAAACCATAAACTTCAGGAAAATAAACCCACGAAATAACAATTAAAGCAAAAATGGAATCAACATAATAACCATCATAACAGAGGAAAAACAGAAAACTTGGATAAAAAATAGAATCATAGCAAAAACAAAACCTTCAAACTGAAAATGAAATCATTAAAGTTTTATGGCAAAACATTAAAGTTTCTCTCTTTCATTACAAACAAAAAAACTTGAAGCAAAAATAGCAAAAACAGAACCTTCATAAAAATTAAAGCATAAATAGAACTAATAAAGCAGTAGCTCTTGGTGAAGAACAGAAAAAAAACAAAGACTAGAAAACAGAGGAATAATTGGACAAAATCCCACGAAACAGAGGCTGGAATTAAACAGAAACTTAATGCAAAACGGAAATCGAATGAAGAGCAAGACTAGACTACCATCATCTTTTGGTAACACAAGAAGAGATTGAAAGGAATTAAAAAACAGAAGCTAAAGTTCTCAGTGAAAACAGAGCAAATTCTGCAGAAAAAAAAACAGAGCTTTGGTTTGGAAAACCCATGAAATTGACTCAAAAACGCTTCCCAATCTGAATTGTGTTGCTCCTCTTCTTCTTCCCCTTTTATAGGCCTTCATTAGGGTTGAAGAATGCCCAAATTTCATGCTCCAATTCCCTTAATTCATGCGGTAATTAAAATTTCCTTATATGGGTTTCGTGCAGAAATTTTTCGTTTTTTTGAACTTTTGTACTGCTCCAGATTGCAGAATCCGATTTTGCAATTTCTACATTCCCTACTCTAGAGACAATTGCAGAATCACGAATTTGCAATTTGATTTTGCAATTTCCACATTTCCTGCAAACAAACTTAACATTTTTAGAATCTTATCTAATTGCTTTCATTCTTATTCCTTTCTTATTTTCAAGCAACTTTCAACTATTTTCAAATGATCTTTAGACAAAACAAGAATATTTTAAGTAATTAGGAGTTAAATAAGCCTTAATTCTAAGGCTTATCAACTCCACTTTTGGATCTAGTTTGCATAGGATGAGAGGGAAGAGATGAAACAACAGTTTCATTTGAGCAAGGTAGAGATTCTTCTGAATTTGGAATGGGCAAGGAGGATATAAAAATCTAATTTGGGTTAGGTTCTGTCACAAATTGTTCATGGTCATTCAGCTCATTTGGAGTAGAAACAGAGTTAAAACTCAAACTGGGTTGACATTGGTTATTGACATGTGGTTTGGATAAAAAATTATTGGATGTTGTGAGAGGCAAGTCTATCCAAGAAACCACTGTCTCATGAGACTGTTGTTTTTCAACAGAATTGGTTAAAAAACCAGTTTTGAAAGGAAAATCACAATCATTGAAGATTACATGTCGAGAGATATATAGTCTTCCACTAGAACTTAGACATCTATATCCTTTGTGTGATTCACTATATCCCAAGAAAACACACTTGGTGCTATGATATTGGAACTTATGAGATTGATATGGCCTTAGGCAAGGGTAGCGAGCACTTCCAAATACTTTCAAAAAATTATAATATGGTCTTACTTTGAAAGCCTTCTCCCATGGTGAAATGTGATTCAATACAAGAGTAGGAAGTTTATTAATAAGGAATACAGCAGATGTGAAAGCATCCCACCAAAATCTTAGAGACATCGATGCTTGTGCCAATAAGGTTAGACCCATTTCAACAATATGTCTATGCTTTCTTTCTGCAATGGCATTTTGCTCACTTGTATGAGGACACAGGTGTCTAAAAACTATGCCTTATTCTTTTAGATAATTATTGAATGGTCTAAATTCACCTCCCCAATCACTTTGGAACATCTTAACTTTCCTTTCAAACTTGTTTTCTACCAATGTCTTATATTGAATGAACATGCTTAATGCATCTGCCTTTGATTTTAAGGGTAATAAATGAGTCAACCTTGAAAAATCATCCACAAAACTAATGTAAAACCTATAACCAACAGTAGAGTTCATAGGAGAAGGACCCCATAGATCACCATGAATCAATTCAAGAGGATAATTTGAGGTAGAAGTGGATGATTTAAAAGGTAAAACATGAGACTTACCATATTGGCATGCTTCACAGAAGCTTTGTCTATTCAACATAGTAGGAACTTTTACATTGCTATTTTTGATAATGCAAGACAAAATTCTTTCAGAAGGATGGCCTAACCTATGATGCCATATATCTTTAGATGCCTCATAGTGCTTAACATGAGTAGTAGCAACAAAAGATTGCAAAGAACTACTAACTTTTCTTTTGGAGTTACAATCAACTTGGCCAAAGACTAGAATAGAAAGAAACTTTAGGAATGCTAGAGTTGAAACTAAGGTTGCTTCTGTGATGAAACTTGGACATAGGAGAAGATAGCTTCATTTGATAAAGACCATTTTTAAGCATCCACTGCATTAGAACTTTTCTTGTTGCCTTGTCCTTCACAAAACAAGAATTAGAGTAAAACTCCACAAAACAATTATTGTCTGCTGTAAGTTTAGCAACACTCAGGAGATTTTTTGTAATATGAGGCACATGAAGTATATTTTTAAGAATAATAGGTGTGCTATTGGATGAGACATTGATTGATCTAGAACCAATGTGAAGAACCTTGAGTTTTTGATCATTACCAACAATTAGGGAGTCATTACCATGGTATTCAGATTTGATGTTAGGATTTCCAAGATCTGATGTGATATGACTAGTGGCTCCACTATCAGCAAGTCAATTTGGGTCAGTCACAATATCAGGACTCGCAATATAGGCAGAATTGCGACTGGAATTTCCTTGATTGGTTAAACCGGGTTGTATCCCTGTGTATTCTTTATCAAACCTGTGATAACAAACATTGGTAGCATGTTTATACTTGCCAAAAATCTTGCACGTTGGTTTAGACGAAGAATTTCTATAAGGTGAGTACCTTCCACGACCTCTACCTTTTTGATTAGTGTTCATCTTCCCATGATTCTTGTTGGAGTTTTGATTATTTTGTCCTCCAAAGGAATTTTGCTTATTATAAGCAAATTTAGCACTAGCTTCAACATTGTTTCCACTTGGATTAATTAGATTCAAACGAACAAGATCATTCTCAAAGGTTAAGAGAGTGGAGAACAATTCATACCATGTATTATGCTTTTTCCTTGAATAATACAGACAATATATAAATATTTAGCTTTTAACCCAGAAAAAATACAGGACATGAGATAGTTTAAGGTTACTGGTTCATTTGCTAATTTTAGGCTTTCAGATGTCTGTTTCATGTAGCCTAAGTAATCAACCATCTTCATGGCTCATTTCTTTGTGTTATGTAGTATGTTTTTGAGTTGATTAATTCGAGATTTGCTTGAAGCTCCATAAAGACTCTCAAGAGCAGTCCAAACCTCTCTAGAAGTCTTAAAATCAATGACATCACATGCTATAGATGGTGTCATTGATCCCAACGGCCAACCAAGAAGAGCTTGGTCGATTGTGTTCCATTCTTCAAATGCAAGATTATTGACCAGCTCTGAAGTTCTAGCTTTTTCTGAAGATGTAACAAATTCTGCAAGCTTAGGTTTAGTCTAAGAACAAAACTATCCACTTTTTGGCATTTAAGAATAACAAGAACCATGCTGTGCCATAAAGAGTAGTTCTTCTAATCAAGTTTCATTGTTAAAACAGTGCTTAGAGGGTGCCTAAAAAAAGGAGAATGATTTATGGTTTGAGTGGTAATGGTGATATTTGAGTTTGCTGGGTTAGGGAGGATGACTTGAGGTTGTGAGGTTGAGTCTTCAACACCTTCTATTGCCATTGAAAACCAAAAGTCGTAGCTCTAATACCAACTTAAAATTCAGAGTAGGAGTTTTAGTAAAAGGATTAAGGCAAAAAATATGTTATTTTATTAATCTTAAGAAGGGATTTAAATACCCTTTGTTACAGTTAATGAAAAAGGTTTTCATGGGTTTACAACAGTTATCTCCACTACCCACTACTCACACTTAATGCTATAAATACTCATTACATGATTTGACACATCAAAACTTAATTGATAAATAAATACAAAAAATAATACTTAAATAAAACTAAAACAGTAAATACAAAAAAATGGAACTAAAAGTTGTCATTGTAGGCGAAGTCTGGAAAATGCTAAGGATCCTCCATGTGGTCGGTGAGCTTTCTCTACTTAATGGGGACATGAGATCGATACACGACGATAGTTCTTTCTTTCTTTCCCTCTATTTTTTAGTTTTTAATATGGAGTTGTTGAGTTTAGAATTCGTAATAGTGATCATGAGTAACTAAACTCTTTATCTTAGGATTTGATGTAGCCATTGAACTTACTATTTTAGTTGGTAATATGTTGTTTGATTATGCTTTATAGACATTCATGCTTTTATGCTTTTGATGCGTGTGATCTTCTGACTATAAAATTATTTAAGTATAGAGTATCGTCTTGCGGTATTGCATTTTACGCGACAAGTAGGAAACCTATGCTTAGTTGAAGTTATTGTTCTTGTTTCCAAGCCTTGCTTTCTTATTTGCTTTCAACAAAGTCTACTTTGCGTTTGGTTTTACACTTGCTTGCTTTGAGTTTTTATCTTCCTTTAGCATATAGCTAATTTCACATTGTTTTCCTTTTCTAAAATGTATTGCATCGAGGGAGTAGAGTTAAATTCTTGTGATCACATTTTCCTTGTGGATTCGACATTGGAATACTTTCTTTATAATACTTGCTTGTATTGAGTGTATACTTGCACCTAACACAAGGGTGGATAGCTTAATTTGTGTATGCGCACCTGTTGTTAAAGTGCATTGTAAATCATCATTTCTTATCTATAGTCATCTTGCATACCTACGCAAAAACACATTCAATCCCTATTTCCACTTCACACCATATGGACTGCTATAAAAATAGCTCGCTAAATTTATATGGCTTTTGTGATGAAGATTGGGTGGGCTGTCCAAACACTAGGCGAAGCACTTCAGGATACTTCATCTTCTCAGGCTCAAACTTTATCTCTTGGCCTTCAAAGAAGCAACCAATTGTAGCTCGATCAAGCATTGAGGCAGAATATCAAGCCATGCTCACCATGACAGCTGAGCTCACTTAGATCACTTTTAGGGATGTCCACGGGGCGAGGAAGAGACGGGGGTGGCTTTCCCGTCCTCATCCCGTCCCCCATTTTAATCTCCATCCATGTGAAATTCTCCATTAAATTTCTCGGAGATTGGGGTGAGGATTCCCTCAAAGAATTTGCAGGGATCGGGTTCCCTGCAGAGAATTATTTTCCGTTTAGTTTTTTTTTTCTTTTTCTAATCTCAATTGAATAAAAAATTCTTTTGATAAATTTTCAAATAATTAACTTTGCATGGGAAATATCCATTAATTTTCAATTAGATAGTTAATTATTCACATAAAATCTTCATTTAAATAAATAATTTCCTAAAAAAAAATTATTTAAAGATAAAATTCTTAAGCTTTCTAATAGAAACAAAATAATATTTTATATCAAATTATCTATACATATAATTTAAATGTTTAACATATAATTCAAACATATCCAATTATCTAAATCATTAACAATAAAACTTCAAATGTGTGTGTATATATATATAGAAGAAAATAAACGGGATTGGGAACGGAAAACGGGGATGAGGACATCTCTAATCATTCATCATTCCCGTTTAGCTTGTGGAATTTTTTTTTCCCCAATTTCCTCTCTCATTCCCCGTGGAGAAAATAGACATCTCTAATCACCTTTGTGCTTAAGGCCGACCTTGTCATACCTCTCTTAAAGCTCCTCAATTATATTGTGACAATATGAGTGCACTTCACACATCTATAGATTCCCTCTTCCATGCATGAACTAAGCACATTGAACTCGACTACAATTTCGATCGAGAAAAAGTGGCCCTTGGATCTCGTATCACCAAGTACGTTCCATCAATAAACTAGGTAGCTGATATCTTCACAAAACCGTTAACTAAGCACATTAAACTTACTGTTGGTTCTGTCACTACCATCATCAGTTTGAGGAAGGATATAAAACTAGGATCACAACCCACATCAGTAGCAACACACTCAATGGCAACTCACCTATCGTAGATTACGGTGCCACCTCAGCAAAGGATTTCACCACAACAATTTTGGAAAAAACCAATCTTCCACTGATTGATTCCTTCACAAGAAATCTGGAGATTTTGGACAAAAATCAATCTTCAAAAATTGCTCCAACGGCTACTGCCAAACCTGAAAAAGAAGCAGACTTACCAAAACAGTAGAGCTAATCGAGAGAGTGTATTTAGTAATTCTTCAATTATCTCTCCTTCCTTTGTAAATTCACAGCCACAATTTTCTCATTGTTTAAATTAGCACTAAACTTGAGATTCTCGAGGCAAATTATAGATTTCTAGGATTTTTTATTATCCTTAATTTTGCCTTTTCTTTTGTACATAAGTTATGCTTGACAGTTCAATGATAATGAGATTATAATCTTTTACAACTCTCTAAATTTTATTTTAACACAACTACATTTTTCTTTTCAATTCATGAGAAAATCATTCGGTTAGTGCACTATCATTTGCCCTCTCTCATTTTGTAATCTACAAATTTTGTTGAACTCAACGTTCACTAGAAGGTTTGAAATTTCCTTAAGTGTTATTTTACTCTCCTTTAATTTCATATTGCTAGAATGCATGTTGTAAATTATAAATGTGGAATAGGAGTGATCAATATTGCATATTGGTTGTATAGGAGATGAAATTTTATAGGTTAAATTACACATTCAGTCATTGAACTTTGAGGTTTGTATCTATTTAGTCCATGAAATTTCAAAATTACAAATTTAGTCCTTGAACTTTTGAATTTTTTAAAATCCATGATTCTAATAGACACAAAATTGAAAATTTAGGGTTCAATTAGACATAAAATTCAAATTTATATCTAATAAATCAACATCTCATTGAAAGTTCAGGAACATACTAGACACAAAATTAAAAATTTAGAGACCTATTAGACACTTTTGAAAGTTTAAGGACCAAATAGACACAAACTTCAAAGTTCATGAACTAATCATGTAATTGAACCAATTTTATATTTTCAGTGTTATTTTATTGCAGTTGCAACTCTTTTGTGATTTTGTGGGATATGTTATTATCTGTTGTATTTCATTTCATTATTATTATTTAGGGTCCGTTTGGTTTTAACTTTTCTACTGTTTAATTTTTAAAAAATCATTTAAATAAAAATTATAGTGTTTGGCAACCACTCAAAATGAGTTTTTTAAAAAATGAGTGTGAGTAATAAGCTATTTTGAGTGAAACACTTGAAATCAACTTTTAGAAAATAGGTTTTTAAGTGTCAAATTTAGAATCCCTCCCAAATTTTTATGACATATATATAAAAATGACCAAAATACTTTCACACTATTGTCGCCCATTGTCGGTGACCACTACCAACGACCTCCGATAACCATCTCAGGAGACCAGCGGCTATCGCCGGTGACTTTCTCTAGCAATCAGTGGCTACCTCCAGAGACTATTTTCGACGATCGGCAGCCCTTTCGGCAACTATCTCTGGCGATTGACAGCACCTTCGACGACCATCTCTGATGATCGACAGGAACCGCCGACGACCCCTTTGGCTGTGATTGGGGATAGTCGGTAGGTCATCATATTTTAAATACAAATTTGAATTTATTAGTTCATAGTGTTTAATAGTCGTCCTTTATGGTAATTTGACATTAGTAAAAGCAGTTTGAGTGTAGAGAAACCAAAAAAACTTGTATATAAAAATACTTTTGAAAAAATGTAACCAAAGTGTTTTAATTTTAAATTATTTTTTTAAAAAAATGCATTTCTAAAAAACATTTTTTTCACAGATAATTCAAACATGCTGTTATTTAACTTGTTTGATTTTATTTCTATATTGCACAACATGTTTCAATTTCGCACATTAGTTTCTATGTTTGAGATTAGAATAGTTTGACATTATTTTGTTTTTTAAGTTTGTAGATACATGTCAATTTGAATGTTGGTTCTCTATAGTTGTTTCTTTTTGTTTGTCGATAACATGGTATGAACTATTTTATTTTGAAGTTAGTTATTCTTTTTGTGAATTTGAAATTATGATATTATTCAATTTTGAGTATAATGTGTTTTTATTCCATAAATTCATTGAAATAATTCTACCGGTCTATAATAAAAGTTCCAAAATGAAAATAGAAAATGAACTACCATGCTATTTAAAATTGAAAATAAATTGGCGTGTTACAAATTTAATAAACAAAATTAATTAGTTATTTTTGAGGTTGAGTAGTGTTGTCTACTTCTCTTTATGAATTTTTCCTAAAATTTTATAAATACATGAAATTCCTCACAAAAAAAAAATCATTTTGTAAATATATTTATATTACTATTTCTTTTTTTTTTTTTAACAAAAATAAATCTTGAGAGGGATTATTGTTCTGTTTGTGGATATTTTAATAATGAAATCATAAAATACATGAAAACTCTCTTGCAAAAAAAAAAAAAACACACACACACACATTAATTTTTTTAAATATAATTTTGAAAGAGTAGCGTTCCATTCCATAAATACATAAAATTTTTCACTAAAATTAATTTCTTTAATTTATGATAATTTTCATAATTTTATTAAAAATGGATTTCAACCATCGTTGACCAATTTTCAAATAAATATTGATCAAGTAGTGTTATCTTTTTGGAATTTATTAAATACTTTAAATATATGAAAATTTTCACAAAGATCCATCGATAAATACTTTAAATATATGAATTTTTTCACAAAGATCCATCGATAAATACTTTAAATATATGATTTTTTTCACAAAGATCCATCGATAAAGACTAGAAAATCAAGAGCTTGATTTGCTAATATTTTTTGGGTGAGGAAAATTAGTTTGGGAGTCCAAAATACATTTTCATATTTTTTGAATGGCATTTATGCCACCCATACTTATTAACTCACATTTCATTTCTAAAATGTAGATTAGTAAACATCAGACATTTAAAAATATAATAAAATAAAAATTTACAAACCATCATTAATTTAATAAAATGGATGATAAAAGATAAAATATTAATAGCTATTTTAACATATTTTGTAGGGTGCTAACACTTTTCCTACATATAAATGACTCTCCAACTCAATTTTATTTACAAAAACTATTTATAAAAACTCTCAAACAATACCTTCAACATGATTAATGGTAAGTGATGAACTATGTTTATCACAATTATTGGACCCTATATTCAACTTATTTTTTGATTAAGTATGCTTAATTTGGACTCATTCTTGTGATTATGTTGTCTTAAGCATGTATAAAGGAGGAAGACATGTGGATATAGTCATTTGTGGTTAATTAAGTGAGTTTAAGGTAAAAGAATAATTTTTTGTCAAGAATAACTGTTATTTGTTGTTTTACAAAAATCTGCCAAGTGTCCAAGGAAATGCACCCACAAAATTTACAAGACAAAGAACTATGCTGCCACAATTTTCCCTAGACTGGGTCAATCGAGGAGTTCGAGATCAATGTTGTTTAAACTGATTCCACAACTTTCACCCTACTTTGACTCTGGGAGTTTGAAGTCAAGCCTTGAAGCATGAAATTCGACAACCACCTACCCTCTAAGAGCCTATGTAAAGCGTGGAACTTGGTGGATTGAGGGGGATGACTCCCTTAGAGGAAATTGTTCATTTACTCGAGGAAACCCTAGATTAGTCGAGAAACCTAGAGAGAGTTAGCTTGTATGACTTAGTTCACCTTGAAAGAGGATCGAATTAAGCCTTAGAGTGATCTCCTTTGAGTGTGCGTTGGTTTCGACCAATAGGGATTGTCAATTGTTATTTCTCTTTACATTTATTTTGTTATTTCTTTCACTCTTGTAATTATGACTTTTGATTAAATGAAGTGCTGTGTTTTTATTCATATTATTATGAGATAAATTCTCTTTTGGGGTTCAATTTGGTGGATACCTGATCTGCTAACACGCAAGTGCACGTGATCGAAGTAATAAAAACTGGAGTATTCCAGAGTATCGTACCCAAGGGAACGGAGTTAATAAAATAAATTTCAGTTGGCACGAAATTGTTGGCAATTTGCAATTCAAAGTAACCAAGGATGAAAATAAATTGAGAGGTGTTTTAACTAAAAATGTGTTTGAAAATTCAATGGAAATAAAGAGGGATTCAAGTATGCTAATGCCCCTTTGGAAAGAAAATGCAACAAGAAAGCAATTGCAATCGTAGCTAACTCAGGAACTAAGTAAACCGAATTCAACTCCCATTCGACCTTCTTTGAAGTATCTTTAGGAGACTAAGTGATTAAACCTATATGTCTATGGCTAATCTAACTTAGATAGTTTTGTGCACAATTCTAGTGGTTTTGGAGTCTCGCCCTATGTCTAGGGTCGATGTTTCAGACTTATGTCTAAGCCCTTTCCTCCATTGCTTTTGCGACATCCGCTTCCCTTAACCCTTTCGGTATTAAGTTTTAGCTAGACAAGCAACACTAGATGGCCAACTAGTTTTACCCAACAATTTACTCACCAAAAGCAAACTTGAGTCCAAGAATTAGCTAGATTGGTTTTACTCTCGAGCTTTCCATTTTTCCTCTAGGGCATTCACGAACTTGAATCCCAAAGGAAATTTTAGCTTGTCATGATGGAATAATTTGGAATTGATAAATTAGAATGGTAAAAATTCATTAAAAGAAACTCAAAGAAAAAAAATGCAATTAGATTGCAAATGCTATGCAAGTGAATTTGTTAAAGAAACATCCAAGGATTCAGGTGCCGATTAACCCACGGAAAAATGAATTAACGTTGCTGAAAAGATAAATGATCTTTTAACATGCCAAAGACAGAGGCGCAGATCTGGAATTGAAAATCACAAATAACTTAAGAGCTTGTAAGCAAAAATTCATGTTCCAGTAGGCTTCCCCAATTTCAAATATCAAAGAGTAAAAATTACCAATTACTCAAATTGAGAAACTGAAATTTAAATTCATAGCAGAAGGTAAAAAATGATGAATTAAAAGATAATAGAGGCTGATTGTAGCCCAAAATACAGCAATTCAAATGCAGAAAATTAGGCTTCTTTGTAAAAACCCATCCTCTTCAGCTCAATCGAGCAAATTCGCTCTTAACCACTACCAACTTTCGTTATTGTGGGATTGAGAGGAAGAATTCTGGGAATTCAAGAGAAGAACAATAAAGAAAATAAAACCCTCGGATGAACTACAGCTATCGGCAGAAACTAAACCCAAATTCCAAAAGAAAGCTTTTCTCCCCCGAAATCTCCTACAATAGAATAAGTATTGCTTTCTACCAACACATACTTCGTTGAGATAAGTTTGAGGTAGAAATTCGGACTGAGATCTACAAGAAACTAAAACAAAACAACAATGAAAAACTAAAAATGAAAACTTGCAGAAAGTAAAGAAAACCCAAAAACATAAACTAAAATCTTCTACAAATCGAGCTCCATCTTCGGCTTTTCCTTAGTATTTTATAGGAGTTTTTGAGCTAGGGCTTCATCTTCGTAATCAATGATCAATTACGGCATATCACTCCCTAAAATCGTGGCTAATTTGCTCCCAATCTTCCCGAGAATCACGTTCTTCCCTTTGTTTCCAAGTTTGCCGAAAATGCAATTGCAAGGCAATTGCATTGTTGTTGCATTTCATCAAAAATCTGCAATAAGACATTAAATAAGTGAGATTTTACCCTTTTTTGTTTTCTTTTCTCAACTTACTTAATTTAGAGGACCTCCATCAATCACATGATTAAATTCACTCGAATATTTTTATTTTCATCAATTAATATGAATAAAATCACGGATATAACTAAGTTTTAAGGCCAAATAATCCTCATGAATGAGGATTATCAATACCCTTAAAGAATGAGTTAGCTTAACAAAGTTGTTCTTGCTTGTCGCTCATTTTCCTTGTGTTATTCTTCTTTTACTGAAATTAGAGTCTAAATGTTAAGTTAGAATGACCACTTAAATTAGCATACAATATTGAGTCTGATACTGAAAGGGTTAGACAATAAACGGTTATTGTAAAAGGGATATAGGAGAAGAGCTTAGACATAGGACTTCATTGTTGACATTAGACATAAGGCACGCCTATAGGATCAAAAGGATTGTATGCTTAATTAACTTAGATAAATTGTCCATAGACATATAGTATCAATTACTTAGACTCCTAAGGATGCTTAAAATTAAGACTGAATAGGAGATGAATCTTGTTCATAGCACAAGGTAAAATACAGTGACTACTATGCGAGCATAAAGCTACTTAACTTAGGGTTGAAACTCAACTGAGTCCCATGTTTTCTATTGTTGTTTTCTACTTCATTACCATTCACATCCTTCAATTATTTTACTGGTTACCTTTTGTTGCATTAGTGATCTTTTTTTATCAACTTTAAAATTTTCAAATAGTCTCTGTGGGATCGTTACTTGGAATATTTCCATTTTATATTACTTGTTGACAGCGTGTACTTGCATTGGGCTGAAATCACTTTTAAAATACTTTTCTAAAATCCCACACTCATTTCAGTCATCCATCAATGACTCCAAACTTTTAATTTTAAGATACCCTTAAAATTAAAGGACTTTTGCAACTCTGCATTGCGATCATGTTGCGACACACATTACAACTCTTTAATGAGTTTTGTTATAATGTTCTCATCCATAAATGATGTACTTGAGACAATTGTATACAAGATGATGTTGGAAATTTAGGGGTATTTTCTAATCTAGCCTAAAAATTCGCTTCCATAAGATAAAACATTATATATATTGATAACTTGTAGAAATACAAGTTATTTTTCTTAAATTTAGATCATTATGCTTTAGGAGTTAAGAGGAAGCATGCATGTAACTTCATCTTTTCCATCTTTATGATCGAACTTCTATCTTATAACGAAAATGCGTTGAAAGAATCATAACCAAGATTGAAAACCATTCCAAAGTTGTTAATAATGTACATTGTTTATGTAGGAATGAGTGCGCTGAGCAAGAAGGACATGCGTCAAACGCATCAGAGAGATGTTCTCAGCACAATGAGCCATTTGAGTCAGATTCAATAAGCGATCACAAACAGCCACATCAACTAATCATTGCCTGAGTTTAGACAGGATTAGGGCTTAAGGAGTTGACGTGGTGTGCAATCATTGAACCCTCATTTGAAGGACTATCATGGCTGAAGCTTATTGAACCAAGATTTCAACTTTCGTTCAGAAAGGTTATGGGGTGAAGTCAACATCGCATACGTGGAAAACTCCCATTGACTGAACACATTTATTTATATGCATGGAGAAGCTTCATGTTGAGATTTATGCCTAAAGCTTTGTAATTAATGATTTATTTAATAATTAATAATAATTTTGATTATTTTATTTGTAATATAATATTATCCATTATATGAAAAATTCAAGGTTATTAACGTAATTTTGAATAGTATGTGGTTGACATATGAGAGGATCATATTCAAGAAA
This sequence comes from Trichosanthes truncata, assembly GCA_033996785.1. Taxonomy (NCBI): domain Eukaryota; kingdom Viridiplantae; phylum Streptophyta; class Magnoliopsida; order Cucurbitales; family Cucurbitaceae; genus Trichosanthes; species Trichosanthes truncata. Next base: position 33,346,956 of record JAWPNB010000004.1, on the reverse strand, counting down.
TAACTTAAAAGGTCATTGTATGTGGATAAGGTTGGGTGCATTATCCTGGTAACACTATTGGTACGACCTACTTTGTAATATTTACAAATAATTTGATCCAAATCGTTCATGTGGAGACATGTGAGTGAAGATATCTTATACAATAAGTTTGTATGAGACTGGATCACGAAATATATAATATTTCTTTATAAATCCATTAATTGAGAAGATTAATATTTCGTCAGGATGATCATATGCGACTCGATCTCAATTCTGAGTGAGTTATGAACTCCTGTCTATGAGGGCTTGTCCTTTGATTTGCATGGGTGAGAGTGGCTTTTGTAGCCGATTTAATAAGCCTACCATTTTGGGGACTTGACCAAAAGGGAGCTGTGAACATAATCTCATAAGATGAAATTCACTTCTTCCCATTGAGAATAAGTAGATGAGTAGTTCCCTTAAGTATTGATTTCGAGACTTGAACAATGAGGCCCCACCCTCTCACTGGCCCGAGAGAGACTTAGTTTATGGTTGGATCATAAACAAATTGTTTATTAGAGGATTAATGATACTTAAGGTGTAAGATGTAATTACATGGGTAAAACGTACTTTTGACCGAATTGCAATTACAAACAACTTGTGAAGGATTGATGATAACTCTTCATAGAAGAGTTATTTCTCTTAAATTCTAGGATTAAACCCTGCTTTATTTTGATGTTTTGGTAGCGTTTGGTTATTTAAATTCCTAAATTAATTCCTTTTCCCTTATTTAGCCAAATTATTAGGGAGCCTTGATTAATGTTTGGGTTCTTGCAATTTGTGAGCTGAATTGTTGCCATTTGTGCTTCAGGTAAGAGCAGATTAAAATTTTTGATGGTTGGATTACAATGAAGATCTTTAAGCTGAATTGCTGCAACAATCCATCACAGAGAAGCCAATTAATTCACACGTGCAAAGAATATTCTCATTAATTGAGCTGTGTCTAATAAGAGCCAGTTGGAATGATGTGGACCAATAGAATGCTGCCAAGCTTCAATCATTGTCTATTCAACCTTGATTTTGATGGACAAAAAGGAGTATATAAGGTCTTGTTTTGAAAGAGGAAATGGGAGGCTGGAAAAAAAAAAGAGGAAGGCTACGAAAAGGAGAAGAATGAGTTGAAAGATGATCATCTATCTGGGAAAAGGAGCTGAAGACAAAGGAGGGAGTCCTTTAGAAGGTTCTCATTCTGAAATATTCTTATCTTCTTATTGTTCTTCTTCCTCTTCTTTGTTGTTTCATTTTCATAGATTGTTGTAATGGAATTTCCAGTAGCTTTTAGAAGTTTTATTTATGTCATTATGAGCTAAATAACTTAAGGCAAGGATTAGGGAACTCTTATATTGTAGAGAGGTTCAGGCTAAGTTGTTTTATGCTGTTGAATACTGATTTGAAGTGCTTTTAATGTTTATGATGAATTATGTTTGGCCAACCTTTTTCATCTATTGTTTTCTTGCATTTTGGGAAAAAGAATAGGAAATCGATTGCTTCAAATCTCATTAAGACTGATTACAAGTTAGCTTGCAGTAAAATGGGTAGGTTAGGGATAATCACTCACTTAGTGCACACAAGCAATGAGCTTATTTTGAGTAGTTTAAATAGAAATTTAGCTACAATTTAAGGAAATATGGGAAGATTCCGTGTTGGAATGTTGTGTGGTGTGATTTAGCATGAGTTTTGCCACAACATTAAGTCCTCAAAACAGTATAAGAAACCCTTAATTCAAGCCTGCTTTTAACTCTAAGTGATTTTACCTGTTATTCTATTTGTTTTGCTTCTTTGTTTGCTATTTCAACTGGTTGCTGATATGTTAGTCTTGTTTTGATTTTTTTAAAAAACCTCTTGATTGTTGTTTTTATTTAGTTACCTTGTGTACGTATTCACTAGAATTTAGCTCAAACTTGGTAAAATTCGTGAACTAATCCCTGAGGAGAACGATATAAATATAATTATCACTTGCTGCACTAGACTGTGTATACTTGCACATTTGGAGTGCTTAATTGCAAAATTAATTCCACTTTAGCTAAGGCAACAATTGACTTGCATGTAGTGATTATATCCATGGATACAACTTGTCCTACAGTACACAAGAGTGCGATTTTAGGTCTATAGTGGAGTGACCCTTGAGTTAATGAATGAAAATTGATTAATTAAAGAATTCAATTAATTAATTTTGTATCATTGGAACTTATAATCTGTGGGTCCATAAGGTCCCCTTGTTCTTATTAGCTTATAGTAACACTAAAAGATTAATTTAGTTGAGAGAAAAATTTGAAATGTTCAAATTAATATTTAATTTGAAGTGTCGAAATTAATATTTAATATATTAGATATATTAAATATAAAAGAAGAAAATATATTTATTGTATTTGATACATTAAATATTAAAATTATTAATGTATATTAGCTATATTAAAGAAATTTTTTTTTTAAATTTGAATGAGATTCAAATATGTTAAATAAATATTGTAGGAGATTTGAATGAGATTCAAATAAGTATAATATATATATAAAATATAATATTATAATTATGGCAAATATTTGCCCTAGATCTTTATAAATAAGACATTTAGGTTGAGCCATTAGAGTGCACATCTCCTCAATAGAGAATTAAAGAATTCTCTCTAGATCTTTTCCTCTCTAAGCACTTGTGGATTTTCTTTCAAGAGACTCCCACAAGTCTTGGTCTTGTGTTCGAGTCATAGCAAGGAAGACTTTGTGAAAGTCTTGGAACATAAGAAGTGAAGAATCGAACCGCCAGAAAATATCTCCATGATGATCCTAAGGTATGTTTGCTTAGCCTAAAATTATTTTTCGTTTAATTCTAAAATAAAATCAAAGTTGATTCCAATGCTTTCGGTGTGGATTTAATTTGATTATTCCTTCAGTTCATCTACTTCTTCTTCAACTTATGTTGCAAAATTCTTCTTCTGTTTTCTTCCACTGCTGAAGCCATTCTTCATTATTTCTTTCACATAATTCTCTTAAAGCTTAAAGACTTTCACCACTATAGTTGCCGAAGATTGCAGCTACAACCATTTATTCTATTTCCTCGCAATTAAAGCTGTAAATTTCTTATTTTCACCTGAGTCTTAGTTATTTTGGAACTTACATTGTTTTCATTTCAGTATTTCAAACGCATTGTAATTCAAATTTGTTAAAGTTATTTTAATGGAATCTCAATCACTTCTCTCATTTTCATCTTTTCATATAAGCATGAGTCACTAATTCTTAAAAGGGGATGATTTAAGGAAGAACTCAACATGTATTATTATTAATCTTCTTTAGAATACAGTTCTAATGTTCAATATTCTCTTGGCTGTTTGTATTCTTCTATTACCTTGTTTTGTTTGGCCAATTGAAGTAAGGTACTAGCAAATTCGAGCACCAAAAGAGTTAGAATATGTGAAATTTCCAAGAGAAGCAAGAGTAAATTAAAATTGGGTTGGGAGAGAGCCTGCTATATTGAGCATAGACATATGACCTTATAATGTGCTTAACATTCTTCTCGAAAGACGTAGGATAAGTAGAAACCCATGCTTTGTTTGATAGAGGAACAATGAACTATTGAAAATTAAGAATATGCATGGTGGGTGAATCTCATAGCCAGACCCTTACTTACTACTATTGTTAATTCTTTGCGTTTATTTCTTCTCATCGTGTATCATTTGAGTAGAGTTTAATTACAGTGGCATCCTTACATTCATATTATCCACACTATTTTTATTGGTCACCGGATCTGCCTTCATTCTGATAGAAAGATCAGTGTGTAAAATCATCAAGTCCCTGACGTTACGACCTTGGAATACTCCCAAGTACTACTTGCTCGCATTGAGTGTATACTTGTGAAGTGCCATATGACACTTACTTCTCTGAGTTTTTAGTTCCATATCGTGTTGCAACACTCCTTTACTCCATATCTCAATTTCCTTCAATCTAGACATCGAACGGACCTTCTAATGAGTCTCTAATTGAGTTATTTTGATGGTTAGACCTCAAAAATCTCAACAGAACAAAAATATGAAACAAAGCTTCTAATAAGTACATTTCAACTATTTTACTTTGTTTTTCATACACATCTTATGAAAATTATCTTGGATAATAAATGAGATGTTACAACAAGCATTACAATGAAATGATCAAGACATTGTGAATGTAATGAATTCAGTTAGAGCTTGTGAACTGCAAACGATGAGAGAGTTTGATTGAGACTAATTTCTAGATCAAGTTTCTAATTTTTATGATAAGCATGATATTGAAATTCTCAAGATGGATGATATGTTCTTGATTTGAGGAAGACGAAGACAGAAATCTCAGCCAATTAGACATATGTACCATTATTGTGTTGAAGCTTTGTACCATTATTGATATTTAACTCTAATAGTTGAAAAATCTTTTTACAAAAAAAATAATGAATTGATTATCTATGTAGCATGCTTGAATTCGTGTAACTCGTTTTCTACATTTGAAAGATGAGAACTTATTAGATATACTAAATTTTATACAAAAACAACTATTGAACTCGTTGTACTTGAAGATCATCCTCAAAACTATATTATTGATGCACACTCAAATAATAAGTTTGTTGAATTAACAAAAAAATATTAGTGAACTTGCAATAAGAATGGTCATGATTAATTGAGATAAAGTCTATCCATTAATTTAGTAATTGATGATCATCTTGACACTGATTTTACTTGTTGCAAAAGCTATTTTCAGCCTTGAGTATTGTGAAGACTTGATTGTGCAATCAAATGAGAGATCAATAAGATGAATCATGGTCTCGTAGCACATATTTTGATAAGTTTGATAATGAAGATATCATAGAACGATTTTAGAACATGAAAAATCATAGAAAACAATTGGGATTTACTAAAATAGTATTTGAAATCATTTTTCCTATAATTTTTTTACCTACACTTCTACATATAGTGCCCCATTGAATGAAAATCCTGGATCTGTCATTGTCATGCATCTTTGTCTTCGTGTTTTTGTCATTGTTAATTATTTAGTTACTTATATACCAAGAGTGAGTTTTGGATGACTTTTAAGAATGAAGAAGGAATTTTAGTCGATTAAAAATACTTTTCAAAATTTATGATGCTTTACATGGTAAAAAAGTAATTTTGAAAATTTTAGATTTTTAATTTTTTTAAAATATTTAAAAAAGTACTTAGAGTGCTTTTAGTAGAAGCAGTTAACTATTGCTTCTCCCAAAAGTGCTTATATTTGAAAGGTTCACTCAAAAACACTTCTTTTTTCCAAAGTCATTGTTCACACGTAATTTCAAAAGAAATGAGACACGTGTAAATAAACTTGTATTTGTATTAATTTGAATATAGTGGACTACAATATCTAATTTGTTCCTCTGATTCTTTCTCTCTCATGTACAATTGTTTTGAAGGCTTTGCAGCTTGTTCTCGAATGTAGAATTGTCTCGAGAGCTTCGCAACTTGTTCTCGAATGTGAATTTGTCTTGAGGGCTTTGCAACTTGTTCTTGAGGTTGAAGCTTTAATCAATCTTTAAAGATCTTAAAGTCTTTAAGTCTTGAAAAGTCTTTGGTCTTCAAGAAGTGTTCAGCACCTAAGAACTTTAGGAAGTGTTTGGCATCTAAGGACTTTAGGAGTGTTCAGCACCTAAGGACTTCAAATATTCTCTCTGAGTTCTTTGGAGAGTTTAATTTCTGAACCCCAAATGGAGGAGAGCTCCTCTATTTATAGAGTTTTCCATGGGCATGTGGTCTTGGACTTTAATGGCCTTTGGGCCCAACCATTGAACTTGGGTTTTGTTGGCTTTGGGCCTAATCATTTGGATTTGAATTTCGTTTAACGTTGACCCAAATTCTATATAACCCAATTTGACCAAATTAAAGTTTAATTATTTAGTCAAATGGTTATAATGAAGACATGTGGCCTTTTAATTTTAGAATTTGCCAACTTTTGTCTTCAAATTAAATTTGGGACATATGTCAATTTATAATTGGTCCCAAATTTAATTACTTGTAGTTTTGTCATTAATTTAGAATAATAACGGACAATTGGGGATTAGTTGAAATTTCTCAGTCAACAGTTTATCTCCAAACTCTCTATTAATCCTTCCATTTGATAATCACCAATTTACTTCTTGGCATCACACAAGGTGATCCTTTGCATAATTATGTAGGTATATTTTGAAAGTTGAGATTTTTTTTTTCTTCTTTTTTCTTTCCCTCTTGAGTTGAACAAATGTAGGGTAGAAATTTGAACCTCTCAAATTTTAAAAGAAGGAAAGTTTTACCTTAACTGTCGAGTTATATACGCTCATATTGAGGTCATTATTATAGCTAGTTTTTTTTTGAACTTATAGTTAGTATTTAAACACCAAGATTAAGGTTAATGTAAACTAGCTTACAAAGGTAGACCATGGACAATAATTTAACCTAAGTGCTCAGATATTTCTACTGGAAAAACATCTTTTCTTCTCTCTGTTTGTTTTTTTTTTTCCCACATCACAATACAACTTACTGCCCTTTGTGTAATGACTTGAATTTCCACTACAATATTTTAAAGCTTCTTTATGCTGTAACTTTGACTTTTATGTCATGACTTGAACAATTATGAGCCAAATGTATCTTTCTTAATTTTTACTTCTCTACTTCATAACCTCTAAATATAGAAAATCCTTTATCTCATCTAAAAAATCAATTAGTAACAAATTGAAATTACAAAACCTTAAGAAACTAAAATGGAGAGAATTGGTGATTTACTATCAACCACAATTTTTTTTCATGTGTTGGTCAAGTTCTCATATAGGATAATATAAAAAAATTTCATTTGAGTGCTTTTGGACCATGAGGTGCAACATTAGAACATTGTTAGTGGATTTGGACTTGGAATCCAACTGATCAATTAGATTCTCCTCTCTTTTTTGTTTCTCCCAATGCCACTTGCAAATCTATTGGTAGAAGAGGGATTAGAAGGATAAGAGTGAGATTAGAGATGCTAAGTAAATATAGGAGAAATATGACAAAAGAATGTATCTATCTAAGTTCTAAGGTTTAATAATGAGAAATACATTGTTAGTGGCTTAATTTTCGTGAATTAGCTAGTGGAGTTAAATTGGATAGCATATGCTATTTAATTATTTAAATACCATTTGGACGTGGATGGACTTAATTAAATTATAAGTAAGATCACTATCAACTCAATTCAACTCAACTATGTGTGTGTGTGTGTATATATATATATATATATATATATATATATATATATATATATATATATGTATGTATATGTATGTATGTATGTATGTATGTATGTTTGTATGTTAATGTCAACCGGAGCATAGCTTAATTAGTTAAGAAATTAATATTCTCTTTTAAATGTTATAGATTCATACCCATTTGAACTTTAATCTTGAAGGAAAAAAGAATCTATGTCAACAAAGATAAAGCTAAAATTCAAGACTCGTTTGATAATGAATTTGTGTTTAGAAATTTTGTTACTGATTAAGCTTGTTTGCAACTAAGTTTATTGTTATGTTGTTCATTTGTCTAAAAATATTTTTGAAACCTTAGCTTTTTTTTTTTTTTTAAATAAAAACTATGGGTTTAAAAAGTTATATACTTCTTTTTAGGTTTTTAAAATTAAGCTATTTTGAAAATGTTTTTAAACAATAGATTGATTAGGAATGAAGTACAAAGTAAAAAAATTCAATTTTTAAAAGTTTCATACTAATATAACTAAGAGCAAAATTGTTATCCTAACTTTTAAAAATTTTTATTTTAAGTTTTTAACACGTCCAAAATAAGCTCTTGTTGTTGGATAAAAAAAAAACTCAACATTAGCATAACTCAATTTTGACCAAGAATAATATTTAGAAAATCAAATAAAATCAAGAAATCAATTACAAAATTAATAATTTTCAAAACCATCTATCAATCGCTGATCGTAATATTATGTAACTATCGATCTGTCTATCTATATAATTAATTAATACAATATAGTTCTAAAGTTAATAGATTATAAACCATGATAAAGTCCATATCACTAAAAAGGGTTGCCATTTGTTTATTCAAAAAGTTCAAATTTGTTCCACTGCCTGCCACTCCACAAACCACGGAGCCTTTGTATTTGAAATCTTGTGCTATCAACTTTTTTGTACTTTTCCTTATGAATTCTAACCAACATTAGAACTGTTTAAATAATAAAAAACTGTTTCAAATAAATTTAAAATAAGAAATCCACATATGGTATAAATTTAAGGAAAATTATGCCAAATAACACGTTTTCAATAATATATTTCACAAATGACTATTTTTTAAAAAAATATCAGCTTTACTTGACTCATCTTTATAAAAATATTTTATTTCATTTATACCCTTAAATAAATATTAATATTATTAATATAATTTATATTAATGATATTAATGTGATTTAATGTTTCCATTATGAAATCATTCAATTTAGGCAAATCATTATAACATTAATTACACATATATTCATTTTTTTTTTATAATTTTGAATATTTTATTCAATTTAGGCAAATCATTATACCAATAATTGCACATATATTCTTTTTTATAATTTTGAATATATTTGAATATTTTATTCGATTTTTTTTAGATTTGTGTTCCAATTGTGTTCTAAAAATGAGTTGTTTTGTCAAAAAGTTCAATTTTCATATAATGCCAAATTTTGAACATTACTCATTTATTGTCCACTGTTAAAAAAAAGTTGTTTTGCCAAATTTCTTTTTCCTCTCTCATTTTTCATTCCGACAGCAAATTATCCTTGCTACGGTTTTCATTCCGATAGTGACTTCAACCTCAACCACTTGAAATATGAATAACGTTTCTCCATGAATCACTTTTTTTATTATCAATTTACTTAGTCACGTGTTTTATTATATATTGTTTGTCATAAACTCTACCATATATATCGTTTTGCTCATATATATTATGTTCATTATTATTTTTCATTATTTTTCTTCGAAATTATATATAAACTTTTATAGTTAGATATATTATAAAATCATGAAATTGTACATGGTATATGTGTTATAAACATAATTAGTGATATGGAACATTCTTGAAAATACTTGACATCAAATATATAATATTAAGTATACTATAAAAAATAAATATACATAGAAGTATATTATATATACGTCTGTATATAATTCTATTATATTTTATGTAGGCAATAAGTATAGTTATATTCATAGGCATATATTATATAAACATAGGTAAATAATCGATATATATTTTGTATTGGTAATAATCGTATTAATTTTGAGATAACCTTACAATATATAGCTATAATGTCATAACATGATCTATCCATTTTATATATACTGTATGTAATATATAATGTTCAATGGGTTCCTAAATATATACTGTGCTGTATATTGTATCCATAAATATATATGTTGAGATATAGAATATATACATCAGTATGTAATCATTTTATATATTTGGGATGATATAATAATCTTATTATATTCTCTGATATATATTATATATACCCCTATTATATTCTCAGATATATTTTATATATACTCCTACGTATGAAGAATGGAACCGTCGATAATGAAAAAGGCTGTCTAGTTTTTAAAATTTAAAGGAAAAATCGTGAAAATCTTTCCTCTATTTTATTTCTTATATAAAATAAATGATGTTTGGAAGGAAGGATATATAGATTTCAATGGTTAGGGTAAGTATTTCTATATTTTATTTCTTTTATATATTTTATTTTTTATATTTAGCAATAAATAGAGGGGTAAATGAGTAACGTTCCTTTAAATTTGACTTCTATTTAACTTGAAAAGTGACAAAGTCGATATTTATAACAAAACATGCTATTTATGTAAAATTTAGTTCCAAATATACTATTCATGTAGTTAACCCTAAATTTAAAGTGTTTCAAAATGTGAGATTTATCAAAACACACGTTGACTATAATACAGAAGTTTAGATTTAATGGTTTAAAGTCCTATTTTAGTCCCTTAAACTTTCATATTTATTATGTTTTGGCCTTTAAAATCTTAAATTTAACGTTCTATTTTAGTGGTCGAATCCCGCATGAAAAAGACCATTTTAGTCTTTATCATTTATTTTTCATAAATTGTTTAATAAAAACTTCTTGTGGTATGTCTTTTCTTCATTTGAAGCCACATGCAGTTAAGTTTCAAAATAAATTAATATTTTTGTACAAAACAATCAACGAAAACTTCATGACAATTACCTTTAAAGTTCCGTTTAATAACCATTTAGTTTTTGAAATTTATTCTTGTTCTTACCTCTCAAAGAAATATTTGAATTATTATTCAAATTCCAAAAATAAAAATAATTTTTTTAAAATTACTTTTTTTAATTTTCAAAACTTGACATGATTTTTTAAAACATGGGTATAAAGTAGATAACAAAACAAAGAACTTTATAAGTAAAAGTAGTATTTATAATAAGCTTAATTTTCAAAAACTAAAAACCAAAGACCAAATAATTATCAAATGAGGCCTAATAACTAAATACTAAAACATAATATTTAAAAGTATAAAGACTAAAAAGTTGAAAGATATAAACTATAATATCCTTGGAGTGACCTTGAGTATCATGCTATTATTTAATGTGAAAATTATTAATTTGTACAGCAGCACTAAAACATACAATAATTGAAAGAATATGTAAAAGTTTGGAAAAGTTGTATTGGGTGGGCTTCCAATATACATGCAAAGATGTGTAGAGAAGCAAATGAACAAAAAGCATAGTGGAAAAATTATCAATATGCAATAAATGATGAAAGGGGGTCAAGATCTTTAGAAAAATCACACAAAGGCATGCCTTTAACAAGGGCTTCCTAACTTTGGCTCTTTCTCAATTATTTGTTTCAATAATTGGCCACTAGGGTTTACACAAAAAAAATCGAATTGAACCGACTATCTAAAACTAAATCAAAATAATTGAAAATTTGTCACAAATCAATTTTTGGTTTGATAAAAGATTTAATTGAATCAAATCGTGACCTATGAACACTATTTTTTCGGTAGTTATTTCCTAGTGCAAATAGAAAATTTCTTTTCTCACATTTTTTAAATACGTTTGTCCAAGTATAAGATAATAAACACTTCAAATTTCTATAATGATATTTTTTAAATTTTAAAATTAAATAAATTGAATCGACTATCAAACTAACTCAAAAAAAAAAAAAAAAAAAGAAGACGACAATCAAAATGGTTATCAAATGATAACTTTGAAAAAAAACTTTAATTAAAAGTCAAACGTCCACTTTTGAAAAGTGCTATTTTGGACAGTAGGCGATGGATCAAACAAGAATGAAGTTAACATATGCTCATAATGTCGATATAAAATATTCTAATTCTGTAAAGAGAATGGAATATAACATTTTTAATTGCAAAAAGGAATATCAAAATCCATTGGCCAAACTTCCAACTGCCCCAAAGTTTTAAATATCATACTATATATTATAGTATTATGTGTTTATAATTATTAAAAAATTCAGGAGGAAAATAGAGTTTTTTAACATTCATAAAAAATTTATGATAAAATTTTTTTTTCTTGTTACATAAAATCCTGATATTATTCTAAGGAATAAAAAGGAAACAGAGAAGGTTTTATATCAATTTTACAATATTCATTACTTTATTATTATTTTTTCTACCAGAAAAAAGGAGACAAGATGATATTGAGAAAAGTAATAAATTTATAAAATAAAATAAGAAAGAGGAAGAAAGAGAAAGAAAGAAAACTAAAATTTAGTATCCATTCTTTTGACATTCATACCTTTCTATAGAAAAAAATAGTAGTGTTATTCATCATTTCAAAAATTTCTTATTAATAATATGCTTATTATATGTGGTATAATTTTAGAAGAAATTACAAAAATAACGTAATAAAAAATAAGATTTAAATTATATTTTAGTCTTCGATCACATTTTCATAACTATTTCATTAGTTTGGTTCTTAAACTTTCAATTTTTTTTTAGCCTTTAGATTTTGCATAAGAAACATTTTTTTAGTCATCACCGTTAATTTTCTATAAATTATATTTTTAACTACAAAATTGATGTAACATGTCTTTTGTTCATTTATATAATGAAAAGATGTCTGAGTGTACAAATATTCGAAGCCACACATAGAAAGTCAGATTTTATGTTATAAGATTGACAAAAAATTAATTGCAAATACATTTTTTAATTAGTATAACAAATGTGGGGTGAAGATTTAAACACTTTAAGAGTAGGATTAAATGCTTTAATCTTTGAGCTGTTATCCACTTGTAGGTAAGGAATATAATTATTTTATAATACCATTGAGTAAATATCCTGATAACTGTTCATAAAATAATTTGATGTCCTTGGTATCGAGCTATCACTATATAAGAGAATCAACCAAAAATTTATACCAAATTCCACACCAACTATGGTCTATAATAATGGCATTCATTACCTATAAAGAAGAAAAAAAGAAAAAACACAAGATTCCTTGATCAAAAGTTTAAAGCACTAAATTTAAATCCCAATAATAATATAATGTTGTTTCATCACTAGAAAAAAGCCTTTCTTTTGCAAAGTTGATCCATCTCTCTTTAATTTTGTTGAATGGCTTTTTATGTATTCTTTTCTTCACTCATTTTATCAAAGGCATTTGATGCTTTTTAGGGTTTAGATTTCACTTTTCTTGCCTTCTCACTTTCTTTTTTGGATTTTGATGCAAGATTTGTATGAGATTGAAATTTGTAATGTAAGGCTTCGTTTTAATAGCTACTTGATTTTTAGTTTTTTTTTAGTTTTTGATAATTAAGTTTATAAACAATATTTTCACCTATGAATTTTTATGTTTTGTTATTTACTTTTTACAAATATTTTCAAAATACAAGCTAGGTTTGAAAATTAAAAAAAGTTTTTAAAAACTTGTCTTTAGTTTTAGAATTTAGTTGAGAATTCATATTTTCATAAGAAAGATGAAAATCATTGTAAATAAATTGTGAGATAAAATATGCACAATTTTCAAAAATCAAAAACTAAAAATCAAATAATTATCGAACAATTTTTTTGAAAAATTTCTCTATTTTTCTTTCGGTTCCTAAATTTTTGGAAGTTTGATTTTGGACTTCTATTAATATTGGGAATCTAAATTTTAGTCTTCAAAACTTTTATGAAGTTTCATTTTTTTTCCAATGATCGATAATAGTGATAATTTGAATATATAATATATAAATAATGAATAAAGGTTGAGTTACATCACGCCTTGTCGGTAGGATCACACATAATATTTTTGTGATATGAACTAAATGTAAAATTTAATAAAAGTTGGAGGACTCAAATTGAGATTTTAAAAGTTGGCATACCAAAAGAAAAAGTAGGTAAAACTTTAAAGACCAAAATCAAACTTTAAAACTTTCAAAGACCGACTCAAAATTGATAATAGTACAAAGACAATATATAATAATTACGGAATAGTTAAAATTAAGATAAACTAATTAATGAAAATTAAGTTAATTAATTAGTATTTGGATGTATTTTAAAAATTAAAACTAATTTCTATGAATGATTTTCTTTTCTTTTTAATAAAAAAAGTGTTTTAGAATGAGAATATATGTTTGTTTGTTTTTTTTTTATTTACATTTTCCTTTTATATATTATTTTTAAAACACAACAATTTAAAACCACTTTATAGTTGAAGAAACAATTAGAATACTACATATGAATAGTTTATCTAAAAACATGAACAAGAGCAAATTAAAACAACAAAACACTACTTATGTTTTGGAATGTTTTTTTTTTTTGGGTTTGTGAGAAATTATTCTGTCAAATAAGTTTTTTTTATTATTTTTTTCTATTTTTAAACTTGATTTTCAATGCATACTTTCTCCTTTTTATCTTCCCTAATTACCACACATATTGAAATATTTTAATTCTTTCAAGAGCTTGGAAGATTTAGAAAATCCATGGGTCCTCTACACCATGTGCATATAACAAATGTCACCCACAATATTTACCCTTTGTAATTGGCTATCCTCAACTTGGATTTCGTTGTTTATTTAATTTTTAAACTTTGGCATGCCTATAAGACAAACGTAGTTGATTCAGCACAACTTTTTAAACTTTGGCATGCCTATAAGACAAACGTAGTTGATTCAGCACAACTTGATAGACAAATAATTTAAAAGAGAGCAGGACATAACTAGACAAAATAGAGCGATATAGTTTATAAAAGATATGTTGCTTCTGAAAGAGAATATGTTGTACGAGTCATAAGTTTAAGGACTAAATTTCTTAAAAAATTTGAGGACCAAATTATTAATTATATGAGTCAAAGAAGACAAATAATTATCGTAAACTTTTTTCTAATAAGCTTTTGGTATCATTTGTAATTTTGTCTAAAAAAGTCACTATATATCCCTTTTTTTTTTTTTTTTTTTATAGAAAACTATACATGCATGCTAGTGAGAAACAATAGGATATTCAACATAGGTTATTTCTAGTTTACCCTAATTTTTTAAATGAGAAAAAACAACCTAGCTAGCAAAAGGCTGAGAAACATACCAAATTGTCTTATAAATTGGGTTTCATGGTTTCTAATGAATTATTAACAATTAAGACTAACTATGGGGCTAATTAGAAAAAAAATGGTTTATAGGAAATGAACTCAAATTAAGTGGCCACCTACCTAAAATTTAATCTCTTATATATCAGTTTAGTTCGCAACCAAAAATAAATCTAGAGATCAAATATGTGAAAAACTTAGAAACTAATCTCTTTTTTTTCCTATTAAATTCATATGTGCTAATATGAATGTTCATGAGTTTGAGCATATATGCCTAGCCATAAGGGCTAAGAAAAACAAGAACTTAATTAGGTGGAATCCCATGTGGTTTCCAAATTCCTTTGGGCAGAGATGATGTGGGTTTTCCACTAATCTCTGTCTCATCCAATTCCTAATTGAAATCCACACAAAAATTATATTCAAGATAGAATGCAAAAGCTTTGATTATATTATATATTCTATGGCATTGTATTCCTTTGAATATACTTTCATATTATTCTTTATTATTTTTCTTTCCTTTCTTTCTTTTTTGTTTGGTTGGGTCATGAATGATTCCCTTATGAGCCCCCCACCATTGATTCCTTCTTCTACTTAAGCTGTTTGAGATTGTTCTCTCTTGCATTCACCACAAGCTCACTCAGCATTTTGCCTAATTAGCTTCCTCTAAGGTTTGTTTCACACCTTTCTTCTCTCTCTCTTTCTCTCTCATTTGTTTTTGGCTCTTGGGCTTCCCCAAACTCTTGTGCTTGAAATTTTCAATTGCTAGAAGTTTCTTTTTCATTCCCATTCATTTGTTTTCTTTTTTAATACTAGCAAATAGTATTATTTTCTTTTTCATTTCTCTCTCTCTCAAAAGTGATTTCAACTGTAACAAGTTTTTGCTTTTTAATTCCTATTTGTTTTTCTTTTGATTTAGCCCAACAATGCTTTTTGTCTTTCAAACCCTCTCCCCGTCGTGCATGTTTAGGAGTGATTTTGGTTATGTTATGCCTAAAATAACTAAAAATGGCAGGATAAACATGATTTTGTTGGCATTGCCGTAATCACTCCCAAACATACACTTCCTCTTTCTCTCTCAAAGTGATTTTTGGCTCTTTACTTTCCCAAACTCTTTTTCAAATACTTTTAGAGAACTATTTTCTTGAAAATTATTTTCTAAAAGTTGTTTTTTTTCTTTCTTTTTCCATTTTATTTTAGCGGCATATTTTCACGAGTGATTTGATTTTCGGAGTAAATAAGATAATTCTTCCTTTCAAACTTACGAGATGCTGAATATAACAATTTCAATAAAGAGCAGAGTCAGAAATTTTTCTAGAAATAAAATTTTACTTTTTACTTTTTTTTTTCTATATTGTAATCTTCCCATTCTGAAAATTTAAGATGCAAAATAACAAGACTTTAAAATCTCACATTTTCTACTCTCTTCCTTCTTCACTCCGCTTATTGTCTTCATTCTATGATTGACTTCGACATGTTTCATGTTAATAATTTTTACCAAGCCTATCCAATCCCAATTATAAAAAAAATATTTGAAAACAACATAAGAAACTCTCTCTCATCTGAATGATTTTCCTTTCTCTCTCCTTCATCAAAAACTGCCAAATTTCCACGATGCTTTTATCTCTTTCTTTCATTCAAAAGCAAAGACAAAAAAGGAAAAAAAGTTTATTTTGAGCTTTTTGAAGGATGAAGGACATTAAAAAGGAGAAGTATATGTTTATATGTATATTTGCAGGAAAATTTAGAGATAATTTGTTTGAGAAGAAGAATAATAATGATGGGTGAAGAGGCAATGGAGAAGAAGAAAGTGACGAGAGAAAATAAGTTGCAAAGAAGCCATTTTGATGTATTGGGACTTTGCTGTTCTTCAGAAGTCCCTCTGATTGAAAACATCCTCAAACCCCTCGAAGGAATCAAAGACATCACTGTCATTGTCCCTACAAGAACTCTCATTGTCGTCCATGATTCCCTCCTCATTTCCCAGCTTCAAATTGGTATTCTTCTTTTTCTTTGTTCCATTCCATTCATTACCAATGGCTTGATTAAAATTTTGGGTTTAAGGATTATTGGTTATACCTTACAAATATTATTATGTGCTTATTTAGTCTTTGAACTTTAAAAATTAACTAGAAATGACAGTAGGGTAGGTAGGGTTGAGATGCCCTCCATTCTCCCACTATTGTGAGAATTTTTAATATCCACCCCTTGCTCTCTAATTTGGTAAATTGAGAGAAGTTGGAGAATCCTTAATTAGGGGTTGGAGATCTTGAAGGAAAATGGATTTTTTTCCTCTTTTTTTTTTTGGTTCAATATTTATGTTTAACTATTTTTAAATATAAAGTAAAATTAAATATCAGTAAATATATTAAAGTTATGTGTTTTTATTGGAGAAAATTAGTATTTATATTATTTCCTCATCTAAGTAATTAATTGTACATGTATTAATGTTTTATTAATAATTTAATAAAAAAGTTAATATATGTGTGTATATGTATATATATTAAGAATTTTGGAATCAAAGAGTAATTGTGTATAGGCCCATATCCACGAAAAAATGGAGAAAAATCTTCCCCATCCTCAAACCTTGTTTTGGAGGGAGATTCTTTACGATAAATTTTATCATCCTTATTGAAGGAGGATAATTCAAAACTTAACGATATAATTTTTAATCTTTCTTAAATAATTAATCAAAAAATTAAATAGACAAAAATGATATAGGACTAAATTTATAATTTAGCTTTGTTAATTCATCAAAATGTTATATTGCCATCTTACTTTTATTACTTATTAAATAATTCATTTAAGTTTGACTTAGTTTTTTTATTCCATAAAAATTTAAATGATGAAGATAATTGAGAAACTATTGAAAGAAGTGGTTGTGATGTTGTGGGTGCCACTTCCATGATCTTTAGCTACATGATGAGAAAGTTTTGTTTTTTTTCTCCCTCATGCATTTATCAAATATAAAATTGGTAGTGACATGGTGGCTCCTAACTTGAATATCTTTTATTTTTTTAAAAAAGGACCTACCAATTCAAGTCGAATAATCCTATTCTTTGAATTAAACTAGAATAGTATGAAACTCCTAAAAGCTAAATTGGTGATTGGATTTATAAAAGTTCATTAAAGATTCAAATCTCTTCTTTTAAAAGCTAAATCAGGATAAAGCTAAATTGGTGATTGGTTTTCTTTATGGTAAAAGTTCATTAAAGATTCAAATTTGATCTCCATGTAAAGATTAAATTAGGATAGAACATAACTCCATTTGTGTTATCAGCATAATCTATTTTTTTTCCTCGATAATTTAGAATCGCTCTTTGTTTGTAATAATAGTATGAACATTTGATAACTAATTTGTAACAAAGTCTTATTTTGTTAATGAAACTTGATAGTGAAAGCTCTAAATGAAGCAAGATTGGAGGCAAATGTACAATTAAATGGAAAGGGAATTAGCAGGAAGAAATGGCCAAGTCCTTTTGCAATAGCCAGTGGGTTGCTTCTAACGGCGTCGTTTTTGAAGTATGTGTACCACCCCTTGCGGTGGCTGGCTGTCGCAGCCGTCGCCGCCGGCATCTTTCCGATTCTCTTAAAAGCCATTTCCGCCATTCGCCACCTCAGGATCGATGTCAACATTCTTGCTGTTATTGCTGGTAAAGTTGACTCTCATTACTTTTTATTTTCTTTTTACGTTGTTAGGTGTAAATCGAGATTAAGAGGCCGAGTTTATGTTTATTTTTATATTCTAATTAGATGGCTTCCGTGGAGTTTGAATTCATTCCCTCAAAGTTGCTCTATTTTTTTTCACTAGATTTTTTTTTAAAAATTTTTCTATTTTTGCGATATATGTTATCGTATGTTTTTATATTCTAGGACTTCGTTTGGTGACCTTTTCATGTTATGATTTAAAAATTATTTTTGAAACTTAGCCAAGTTAAAAAAAATATATAGGGATTTGAAATAAAAATTTTCATTTTAAAATTTTGATTAGGATTTCAAGAATATATGTAATTAAATATATATATTTAATAAAGTAATGAAATAAATAAAATATAAATGATCACTAATAAGGGCAGGTTTGAAAATTTGAAATTATATAAAGGACATATATGTTTGAGAGTAATTTTCAACCATCCCACATTTTAAATATATAATAGAATATACTCTAATGCTACTAGACCAATCAATAATAGTTGTTTAAGTTATGAATTTACATACTAATTCCATAGATTACATAATTTCATACTTGTGAAATCTACCTTTTATAATATGTACTAAATTTCACGAATTATAAATCTATGCATCAAATGTGAATTAGTTTCTTTTTCTTCTTTCTTTTTTTCCAGTGATATTTTTGTTTTTCATTATAGTTTGAACACTCTCCTATTACTATTATTGTTTTCTTTTGGGTTATATGCTTTGAACACACATTATTATCATTATTTGGTCCAATGGATCAAGTATCCACTTATAAAAAAAAAAAAAAAATTCCTATTAAACAAAATGACAAGAAGTGACAAATAGATGACAAAAGAAATAGACAACTCTAGTTAAAGTAACATGCAATATACCCTATTTTTAAAAGTGTATCAAATCACTTTCTCACACTGTGCCACTCAGCCATTTTTGTCTCTTATTAAGGCGAAAATGTTTATTCGTTTAAACATTTTATGTCCTTTAGTTACAGAAACACAAACTACATAAAAGATAAAATCACAATTCCAAATAAAAAACATAATTGGAACTTTGAAAATTTAGCAACTAAACTGAAATAGAATTTAAATCTCATTGGTATTGTTATTTTAAACTATGAACTTGGGGACATTTTGGCAGTTGTGGGGACAATTGCTATGAATGACTACATGGAAGCTGGGAGTATAGTGTTTTTGTTTTCCATTGCTGAATGGCTTGAGTCAAGAGCAAGCCACAAGGTTAGCAAAAATCATAATCAATTCAAAATACTTTTGAATTTTGTAAAATACCAAATTATGAACAAAGGTTTGCTAATTAAACTAAATCCTCTAAATGAAAAAATTTCACTCACAGGCCAATGCTGCAATGTCCTCATTGATGAGCTTAGCCCCTCAAAAAGCAACCATAGCTGAAACTGGAGAGGTTGTGGATGCAAAAGAGGTCAAATTGAACACTGTTTTGGCTGTGAAGGCTGGAGAAGTTATTCCCATTGATGGGATTGTTGTGGAAGGAAAATGTGAAGTTGATGAGAAAACTTTGACTGGAGAATCTTTCCCAGTAGCCAAGCAAAAAAATTCCCTTGTTTGGGCTGGTACCATCAACTTAAATGGTAATATATATATATACACATATATACATGCATAGATATTTTTCCTCCTTGCAAATATAATCGAAAAAATTTACTTTCGGTCTTGAATTTTGACTTAGATGGGTCATTTTGATCTCTAAACTTTAAAGTCTTGGTCTTGGTTTCGGTTGTCGGTTTTCTTTATTTTGAGATCGAAGTGTACCTAAGCCAAGGGACAAAATTGTATTTTTTTTCAGTATATAATTATGTTTGGCCACAAGAAGTGCTCTATAAGGTGTTTCAATGGTACTTTTGTAGGTTATATTTGTGTTCAAACTACTGTTGTAGCTGAGGATTGTGTGGTGGCAAAAATGGCTGAGCTTGTAGAAGAAGCTCAAAATAACAAATCCAAAACTCAGAGATTCATTGATGAATGTGCCAAATATTACACCCCAGGTAAATTTAGGAAAAATTATACTTGTTAGTTATTTCACCAAACAATTTGATATTTCTTTTGGTCCATTCATAGAGTTCCAAAAATAGTTCATATATATTGGCCTTGAAAATTAGGATGGAGCTAGAAATTTTCATTCTAACATTTTATTTATCTATATATGCCACTAATTTTGAAAATTTGAGAAGAAAAGTTAGAGAGAAAATTTAAAAATCTTGACTCTTTTTTTTTTTTTAAAATTTTTTTTTTTTTTACAATTTTAAAAATCTAAAACGTATGAACTAAGGGAGTAATTACCCTCCTTTTTTCGTTGTACCTTTTCGAGAATCATTGTCTCTCTTAAAGACACTAAAGAATCGTTGTCTTTTTTTAAATTCTACCAAAATTAGAATTTTGAATTGTTTCCTGAATCTCTGCCACTAAAACATCATTTATTGAAATTCAGGAACCAAAATGAGATATTTTGTGATCTGAAAAAGTTTATTAACATCATTTCTTATCACATACCATCTTCTTTTATAGGATCAAGATTCAAAACCATCACTTGGCATTCAAACTAAACAACTTTCTTTACCTCTTTTGCATGTTTTTGTGCAGCTGTTCTTGTCATATCAGCTTGTCTTGCAGCCATTCCAGCTGCAATGAGAGTTCACAATCTCAGCCATTGGTTTCACTTAGCTCTGGTGGTCTTAGTGAGTGCATGTCCCTGTGCCCTAATCCTCTCCACCCCGGTCGCCGCCTTCTGCGCCCTTACGAAGGCCGCCATGGCTGGAGTTCTGATCAAAGGCGGCGACCACCTTGAAGTTCTTGCAAAGATTAAGGTTATGGCCTTCGACAAGACTGGCACAATCACTAGAGGTGAATTTGTAGTAACAGATATTCAAGCTGTGCAAGATGATATTAGCTTGGACACCTTGCTTTATTGGTAATTACCAAAAACTTCTATATGCTATTTTTCAATTTTGTCTCTAATCTTTTGAAAATTTCATTTGAATCAAGTAATTTATAAAACTAAATGTTAAACAAGGATGACATAAAATTTAAAAAAAAAAATCATTAGTTGCTAGTATAGTAACACGTTTAACGAGTTTATTTGGGGTAATTAATGCCATGTAAGATCGGTGAGTTTTAAATTTTATGAATAAACATATCTATTTAGAAAACAATCCAATTGATAAATGTTCCAACTTGATAGGTTAAACTGTCAAATTCCTACCCCACAACTTCCAATGCTATATTCTTATATAAGAAGCTCAATTAATAAATGTATTTTGAGTCACTAATATTTTATCAATGAACCTTACCCTTTTGTGATTGTAAGGACTTGATTAATTATGGACTAAATTATACCTTTATCTTTTTTGATTCATATAGCAATTTTTGAACTCATTGATACGATATTATGTTGAAAAAGACAACTACAAAAAGAGGAGTTTGAAATGAAAGTTTTATTGATTGAACTATGTAAATTAAATTAGGGTTTCAAGCATTGAGAGCAAATCAAGCCATCCAATGGCAGCTGCCCTTGTCAACCATGGAAAGTTGCTTACTGTCGATATTAAACCCGAAATCGTTGAGGAATTTGAGAATTTTCCAGGAGAAGGTGTTCGTGGGAAAATAGATGGGAACAATATTTACATTGGAAGTAGAAAAATTGCTGCAAGAGCTGGCAGCACAACAGGTTTTTGATTAAACCCTTTTCACATTCCTCTCACTATTCTCGAAAATAAGTCGTTCACGAGAACAGACTAAGACAAAAAAAACCTCTTGAAAATGTTATCCAAACATGTTTTTACTTGAAAATGTTAGGGTTTTCATGATCTCAAGTATTTGGTCTGAATTTCTTCAGTTCTGAACTTAGACGATGAAACGAAACAAGGGCAAACCCGCGGATATATATTTTGTGGGACAATGTTAGTCGGATCCTTCGGTCTTTCGGATGCTTGTCGATCGGGAGCTAAAGAGGCCATCGAGGAGATTAAGAGTTTTGGAATAAAAACAGCTATGCTCACTGGAGATTGTAGTGCAGCAGCCATGCATACCCAACAACAGGTTTTACTTCGTATTTCTTTTATCACGAATCAAACTCCTGTAATTTCCTATCCATTTCATATTAATAGTCCATGTGAAAAAAAAGCATAGAGAATATATATCGAAAATACTAAGTTTTATGTTAAATTACAAATTTAACCTAATAGTTTTACCATTAGAAACCACTTATGAGTTGAGTACATGAAGGTTAGCTATCCATGTGTCAATGAGATGGTCTTTTGTATTTAGCTGATTATGTGGGTTAAGTAGACTAGATAAAAAAGGGTTGGAAATTGATAATTTAATGCAAAAGACAACTTCAATGACATAAGAATAGCTAACTGGGTTAAGTAGACTAGATAAAAAAGGGTTGGAAATTGACAATTTAATGCAAAAGACTACTTCAATGACACAAGAATAGCTAACTGTCATCTACTCAATTTGTTAGTAGCTTCTAACGGTAGAGACTATTTGTGAAGTTTTATCAAACCATAGGAATGAAATTCTAACTTTTAAAATTATATAGGAACTAAATTCTAACTATCTCCGACTCATAAGAACTAAATTTATAATTTAATCTGAGTTTTATTTACTCTAATTTAATTACTTAAGGGTGATTTAACTGAAACTTGACTCTTACATGAATCTTTGTAACGATGCATTATTTGCAGCTTGGGAATGCGCTTGACGTAATCCATTCAGAACTTCTACCAAAGGAGAAGGCAATAATCATAAAGGGATTCAAAAGGGATGGACCAACCGCCATGGTTGGAGATGGCTTAAATAATACTCCAGCATTAGCCACTGCTGATATTGGCATATCAATGGGGGTTTCAGGTTCAGCACTAGCCACTGAAACGGGGAATGTGATCCTAATGTCAAATGACATGAGAAAAATTCCAAAAGCCATCAAACTAGCAAAGAAATCCCATTCAAAAGTAGTTCAAAATGTCATTTTGTCGATCGGTACGAAGACCGCAATCCTCGGCCTGGCATTCGCCGGACATCCGCTCGTCTGGGCGGCCGTTCTCGCAGACGTCGGTACTTGTCTATTGGTCATCTTGAACAGCATGCTCCTTTTGAGAGGTACTGATCACAAACATGGGAAGAAATGTTGCAAATCTTCCAAACCATGTTCGACAAAACGTGGACGATGCAATGGCAGTAATAGCCGATTGTCTCATCGTCATGATCATCATCACCATAACCATCGATGCCATGTCGTCGATGATCGATCATCTAGTCGAGATCACAATGGAGAGAATCATGTCCAAAAGGATCATAGGCTTCAGCTTCTTCATGATCACAATGGAGATTGTGGAGTGAACCAAAAGAATCATGGATGTGGTGAGTGTGAGGAAGCTAATGTGCCCCATCAAAAAGAACATAAATTTCACCACAACCATTCAAATCAATGTGAGAAAAACCCACTTGAGAAAGAGAATAATGGAAATTCTTCAAGGAAAGTGGCTAAATCAAATTGTAATTACCATTCACATCATGTTGCTATTGACATTCATGAAGGTACTGACTGTGAGAGAGTAGAGCACAAATAAAAAGTCCTTTATGAGGAGTTAATGGTTGGTGGAGTTTGAAGGAGAGAGAATATATGAAGAAATGCTAAGGCCACTACTTGTGCATTGATATACTTTTTTGTAGCTCTCTTTTTAAGCTCTAGAGTATTAAGCAATGGGCTCTCTTATTCATGAAGGTTGTTTTTTCTTTGCCTTTTCTCCCTATTTTCCCTTGTGCATTTGCATTGTTATCATATTCTTGTTAAATGTAATTTATAATTGCTTATAAGTCTTTTGAGTTATTCAAAGATACTTTTTTTTAAAAAAAACCTAAAACTTCATTATAAAACACAGACAATTAAGTACAACCAAACAACTCTTCACAAATGATAGAGGAGACCCAAGCCAGAAAATTAAAATAAAAAAATGCCTCCTTCTCTGTATTAGAGGAAGAAAGACTATTCAAAAGAGAAATTGGGGTCAAGGGGAACTCGGGTCAAAGTGTGCGCTGCTCTGTTGCAATCTTCGTGACATTTTGTGAATACTGCTAGATGCAAATCAATTGAGGAGAAGAGTTCGTATATTATTAATAACCAAACTCATAAGATGTACAAAGCATCTCCTCGAATATATAAAGAAGAGGGAAGTGTTTTAAGTCTTAATACAGTCAACTAATTACAACAGATTCAAGCTTAATAACAACTAACTTGATCAACTGATAAACTGATTTACAACTGTTCTGGTACAAATATGTTGATACTCCCCCTCAAGTTGGCTCATGAAGATCAAATACGCCTAACTTGCGAATGACAGATAGCAAAACAGAGGTTGGCAATGCCTTAGTAAACACATTAGCGAGCTAGGAATGTGTCCGAACAGGTAACAACTTCAATAATCCATCAATAATTTTGTCCTAGACAAAATGGCAATCAATCTCTATATTTTTGGTCCGCTCATGAAATGTTGGATTCGTTGCAATGGAGATGGCTGCCTCATTATCACAGTAGGCCACAACTGGAAGTAACGACTTTATACCAAGATTAGTGAGTAGTTGATGAAGCCAAACCAATTCACTGATTACTGCTGCCAAGGCTAGATATTCTGCTTCAGCAGAAGAACGGGAGACCATTGCTTGTTTCTTAGTCTTCCAAGAGATCAAAGATTCCCCTAAAAAAATGCAAAATCTAGTGACCAATCGTCTAGTATCGAGGTAGGTCCCTAGTCAACATAACCGAATGCACATAGCTGAAAAGTTAAGGCTGGTTTGAGTATAATCCCCTGTCCAGGTGTGCGCTTAAGGAAGCGTAGGAGCTGATGTGCTACTCAAAGGTGAACGGAAGAGGGTTTTCACAAAAATTGGCTGAGGCGATGGACAATAAAAGAGATGTCAGGTCGGGATATCTGTAAGTAGAGTAATCGACCTATTAGCCTGCGATAACTCATAGCATCTTCATCAGACAGTGGATTCCCAATATGTTTTGAAAGCTTCAAGTTGGGATCCATTGGTAAAGGAGATGGTTTAGCATCAAGGAAACCTGTGTCTTCGAGTAATTGGAGGCAATACTTTCTCTGAGAGATAAAAAGGCCCTCATTCGATCTTGCCAACTTCAAATCTAGGAAGTACTTGATGGATCCTAGATCTTTCAACATGAAATGCGACTTAAGGATGTCTTTTACAGAGGCAAGTTCTTGAGGTGAAGGTCTAGTGAGAATGATGTCGTTTACATAGACTAGTAAAGCTACAAAGTTGGATCCCTGGCCACGAGTAAATAGAGAATAGTCTGATTTTGATTTAGCAAAACCATGGCTGAGTAGAGCATTCGAAAACTTGCTAAACCATTGACAAGAGGCTTGTTTAAGTCTATATATGGGCTTATTGAGGGGACATACCAATTTCTCCCCCTGTTTTACAATTTCAGTTGGTTTATACCCCATAGGTAGCTCCATGTATACTTCCTAAAAAAGGTCACCATTCAGGAAGGCGTTGTTGACATTCAGTTGGGCAAGTGGCCAGTTATAAGTGGTAGCTAAGGTGAGAAACGCTTTGACAGTCACTATTTTGGCCACAGGGGAAAATGTATCAAGAAAATCAACTCCCTGTTGTTGACTATATCCTTTAGTGACAGACCGTGCCTTATACTGATCAATAGATCCATCTGCATTGTATTTGACCTTGTATATCCATTTGCAACCAATTGTATGATGCCCCTTTGGTAAAGACACAATGTTCCATGTACGAGTTTGTTCCATTGTTGCTATTTCATCACTCATGGCATGTCTCTAATGAGAAAATGGAATAGCTTGATGATAATATGTGGGTTCATATTCTGTGGAAGCATTTAATAAGAAAGTCTTGTGTGAAGGGGAACATTTCTAATAAGACAAGTACTTCCCTAGATGATAAGGAGAAGAGGTATGGATGTTTGTGTCAGTCAGTTGATTACAATGAAACTCTTTGAGGTATGTTAGCCGTTGTCTTAGTCAAGTAGACCTGCGTTGGTTAGTTGCTAAAGGAACATTAGTGCTACCAAAGTCTTCCGAAGGAATGCCACCATTTTTAGTATTATCAACATGAATGAGAATTTGATCAATGGCAACTGAGTCATGAGTATCTGACATAGTAGAAAAATGGTTAATATCAATTGGACTTGAGGAGGAATCCAGTATTGGATCATGCGTGGGAGCAATGGGTTCAACCAAAAATCCCTGGTCCATTAAAGGCTTTGGTAGAACAAAGCTGTCTAAGAATGTCTGATGAACATCAGCCTTCGAAATTGAATGGAAAGGAAAAAGTTCCTCGAAGAATAGTACATCCCGAGAAATGAATACTTACTTTTGAATAATATCATAGAGTTTATACCCTTTGACACCAACCAGATATCCAATAAAAACACAAGGTCGAGCTCTTGGATCAAATTTACTCCATTGTGCTGTCAAGGATGATGCATATGCAAGGCAACCGAATATTCTCATACTAGCATAGTCAACATTAGTGGAATGTAAGACAAAAAAAGGAGCTCTGTTGGAAAATAAAGGCATAGGCATCCAATTAATCAAAAAAGCTGCTGTTAAAACACAATCTCCCCAAAATTTTAAAGGTACTTTGGATTGGAAGAGTAGAGCTCGAGCTACATTGAATAAGTGTTGGTGTTTACGTTCCACAACAGAGTTTTGTTGAGGTGTTGAGATACAGGAAAACTGATGTATAGTATCAACAGAAGCAAAGAAATCATCAAATCGTAATTCTGGAGCATTATCCTAGCGGAAGACTTTAATAACTTTTGAGAATTGAGTCTCTACTAACTTAAAAAAATGGGGAACAATGTGTAAAACATCATTTTTATTCCTCATGAGGTAAACCTAGGTATAACGGGAACAATCATCAACAATTGTCAAAAAATAAGAATATCCAGCATAAGTGGGGGTGCTGAAGGGTCCCCAAACATCACAGTGAACTAAATCAAAAATATTCTTAACAACATGATTGTGAGATGCAAAGGAAAGACGTTTTTGTTTTGCTAATGGGAATACATGACATAGATGATTTTCATCAAAATCAGAAAACTTTAATAAGTCTTTCAGGATATTGAGACATGCAGAAGAGGGATGACTGAGTCTTCGTTGCCAAATATCGGAGGATCGAAAGACCCGAGCATGAAGTGCTAAGTGTGTAGAAGCTGCAGTGTTCTTAGGTACATGAAACAAGTAAATACTTTCTACATAGTTAACCTTGCCAATCCTCTTGGATAGCAACTCGTCCTGAATGCAACAAGATTTACCAAAAAAATTAACAGAATATCTGGCATCCTTTAGTAAAGCACTGATTGATAATAAATGGTAGGCAAATTGGGGTACAAGAAGCACATTATGCAAAATCAGATCATCCGCTAATTGCACATCTCCAATGTAATCAACAGTAAATCGTGTTTGAGTGGGCAAAATGATGGAAATGTTACATGTTGGTCTCAGATTAATGAAGAGTGACTGGTCATGGTAAATATGACTTGAAGCCCCTAAATCAATTATCCAAGCACTAGCATGTTGAACATGTAATGTAGATAAGGAGTAAAGACAAGTACCTGCTATATGATTTACTTCATTACCGGATTTAATTCTGTTTAAATTGGCCCCAGACATATAAGATTGAAGCATGGTTATCAATTGCGAATATTGATCAGTATTCAGACTTGCAAAAAAGGCAGATTGCTGCAAATTAGATCCTCTTGAAGTAACGACTTCAACACTCTTATCAATAACGTTGACTGAGTTAGAGGAATTAGGACGCATGTACCCAGGAGGATACTCGTGCAACTTGTAGCATCTATCGATAACATGGCCTTTTATCTTGCAATGGGTGTAGATAGACCTTTGTCCATCTCTTTTCCGCCTTTGATCACCAATATGCTTTTTCGAATTATCAGTTGCGGCTGCAAGTGTTATTGATTCAATAGAAATCGGCAGTCCTCCAATAGCACGTTGTTGTTCCTCTTGAATGACAAGAGAGAAGACTTTGTTCATCGGCGGTAAGGGTGAGATTAAAAGAATCTGAGCTCGCAAAGCAGAATAATAGTCATTTAACCCCATTAAGAAAGTCATCACATATTCTGATTGAAGATAATCAATCACTGATTTTAATCCACCGCAGGTGCAATCTTCAATTGGTCTGAATTAGATAAATTCTTTCTACATTGTTGTGATCTTGGTGTAGTATTCTTCAACTGTTATCGATCCTTGAGAAGTAGTGACCAATTGTTTTTGAAGTTGAAAAATTCTTGGACCATTGGTTTGGCGATATCTTTCCTTTAATTCATCCCATGTATCTTTTGCACATCTGGTATATACAAGGCTCATGGCAATATGTTTTGAAATGGAATTGATAATCCATGATATAACAATGTCATTGTTACATTGCCATGCTTTAAGGAGATTACCTTCTGGTTTATTGATCATTCCATTGATGAACCCTAATTTGTTCTTACCTGAGAGTTTAATTAACATTGCTTTACTCTAAGATATATAGTTACTTGCTCCAACCAGTGATTCAGAAATAAGTGCAGTAGTCGGAGTGTTTAATTGCAAGAGGTAAAGATTCAATTGTGCTTCAACTGAAGTTAAATCGAGCGAGGACGAAGAGATCACAGAAGTTTCAACCATGGCAGAGAGAGAGAGAAAAAAAAAACGAGATAAGAAAAAAAATCTTAGTTCGACATAGTATCCCCAACTGATCGCCTGAAGTATTGCTTTGATACCATATTTCTAGATGCAAATCAATTGAGGAGAAGAGTTTGTATATTATTAATAACCAAACTCATAAGTTGTACAGAGCATCTCCTCGAATATATAAAGAAGAGGGAAGTGTTTTAAGTCTTAATATAGTTGACTAATTACAACAAATTCCAGCTTAATGACAACTAACTTGATCAACTGATAAACTGATTTACAACTGTTCTGGTATAAATATGTTGATAGTGAATGAAACAACTCCCATCGAAGAAGCTTCTTCTCCAATATTCTCCACCAAATTCTTTGTTTTCGAGAGATCTTTCTCCAAATTGTTGATAACGTTCACTGTTGTCGATGAGTCTGATTCAACGACCAACAGATGCCTCGAGCCATCAATCATACGACGATAATGGATAAACAAGCCAGCATGATCGCCACACCAACATAGATGAAAGAACCTTGAGAGTCTTAAATGATTGAGTCGAAACCTCATTTGTTTCGAGTATCACTCCAAGAAGCATCTGTATTACGTTTCCAATACTCATTTGGGGGGCTTTCCATCTGATCAGACTCTTGCGATTATCTAATCTCATTGGAGTCAGGTTTGCATCTACACTCTCTTGAATTTCAAGGATGAATTTGTCGACTGAATTGAGTAAGAGCTTCAGATTGGTTGGTTGTGAACTCTGAGGGTCTTGGTTTCTTTGATTCTTATAGTTCCAAAGATACCAAATGATGATAATAGCTTTTGACTGCTCCTCTTGATTTAGATTGCTCTCTAGCTAGACACATCCTAAGTAGTTCAATCTAAATGTAGTCAAACTTTCATTGAAGACTTACAATATAATTCCAAACGACATGGGTGGTGGATTCTTCCTTGGACTTACAAAACAAACAAATGAAAGAGCATTAGTATTGATGCCCCCTTGTTAATATTAGTTTTAGTGGGAATAGAATTGTTGATAACTTTCCATGCGCATAATTTAGCTTTTGAGATTGCTTTTAATTTTCAGAATTTTCTCCACTTTTCTTTAGATGCGGAAGAGTATAAAGAAGAAGCAATAGGGAGCACGGAAAGGGAAATTGTTAAATGATAGGCACTTTTGACTGAAAAACACCTTTAGGATCTAAGCTCAAATAATCTCATCCCTAGCCTTTTTCCTTCCAGGAGGAGTGTTCAAAATGTCTTCTGCATCAATGCTAGTGAAGTTTTCTTTTATAATATCTTATTTCCATATGCTTTGATCATCCAAAAGGATTTTCACCCTTTTGTCATGGAGCTTTTCCTTAATCCACACTGGATTTCGACATCCAATTCTAGCAATCCAAGGGTCTTTATCGATCATAACATGGCTACCATTCCCAACTTTCAACTTGTAACATTTTAGGAACAACTCTTTTCCCCAAACCACACTTTTGTCCAAGTTAGAGAAAGGGTTGTAACCCAACAGAGCCTTTAAAAAGTCCCCATCTTTGTAATATCTACCTATTAGGGTTTGAGCAAGTAGACTATCTGGGTGCCTAATTAGTCCACAGTTGTGTTTTACGAGCATATATAGCTTGATTAAAAATATTTTAAGTTTCTAAAGCCTAAATCACCTGACTCTTTGCTCGTGCACAACTTCTTCCAGCTCATCCAGTGAGACTTCTTCCTTTTGCTAGTAGAACCCCATCAAAATTGAGCACAATAATGATTAATTTCTGAGCAAATACTTTGAGGAAGGCGAAAATAGCTCATCGTGTAATTCGGTATTGCTTGCATGAAGAGACTTTTTGGTATATGTAAAAGTTTATATATTTTCCTACCTAGCTCATTAATTTTGGAATCTTTGAAGTCTTTTTTAAACACCTATAAATAGAGGTGTTTCCCACAATTGTATGCAATCAAGCTCCAATTTTGCAAAAGTGCCAATAACACTCCATCAAAAAAGTTTCTTGTGCCAATGGATCCATTCTAAAATCTAGTCTACTTTCTTTCATTGCCTCTCCAAGAAATTTGGTAACAGAGTCATCTTAAAATTGAACATGACAACCAACTGTGTTTCAAACTTGTTTTCCTTCCCAAAAAATCAACCCCTAGTCTTTGATGGAGAACATAATGAATATTGGGCAAAGCCAAATAGACAAAATTTTTATTTCTAAAGATCTTAGGAAACCTATTCAAGAAAACTATGAAGTTCTGATAATCTCATGAAATGGGATTAATTTATCATATTCTCTTGCTTGTTCTAGGCCAAAATTGAGTGAAAAATACACTTTCATCTTGATTTTAGTAAGTTTCTTGTTAAATTTAATTAGCAGTCGAGTTTTTGTTTAGCTTGCCTTTCTCTTATTTTTTTTACTCATTTGATCGTTTAGTGTAGTTTGGTTAATTATAGTTTTGTTTGACCCTTGTTTTAAAGCTTAAGGAATGTAAGAAAAGCATGTTAAGGTGGTGTTGTTGTTGTATAGCATCACGTAGCATCATGCAACATTGGCAACCTAGCTGAAAACGAAAATCTGTGCCCACTTTTGGTGATGTAGGAGAGAGAGTTACAACATCAATTAAACTCATGTTGATGGGCTAAAAATGGAAAGAAAAAAACCCAGAGGCAGTTGCTAAAAATAAAAAGAGCAGAACCCTAATTTTGAGGGTGTGGAGCACAAAAGGAAAAAAAAGAAAAAAAAAAAAGAAAAAAGAGGCAAAGGAGAAGAAGAATCGCAAAGAAAAAAAAGGTTCCAATAGAAAAATTACAGAAGAGGAGGAATTCGAAGGAGACTTCTTCATCAACTTCCTTCAACTACCCATTCTCATTTTGACACGTCCTGCCCTAGATTACCCTATCAAACCTAAAACGTGATGTGCCGGCAATATAATCAAACTATGGAATTCATTGTCAAACTTATAAAAACAAAACACATTTTGAAAACATATCTAAGATTCTGTTGCATTGAGTGTAATAATATTTTTACACTTTCTGTGAAATATGAAAGCATATCTAGGATTCAAATAATTCTAAAATTTTTGCTTTGAATTCCTTGCACTTGTGGAGCACTAAGCCTACTTATTAGTGGTTTTGAAGGCCTAGAACAAATTTATATTAGTGGTTGCCACTTCGATAGGCTTAAGTAATTGTTTGAAGGTGTGCTTGCATGATAGGTTATAATGTTGAGTTTAGGAGAAAAGAATGTCTATTTGCCTGTTAAAAGAAAAAGTGAGAAAAGAAAAAGAAAGAGAGAAAACAAAAGAGAAAGTGAGAAAAGAAAAGAAAAGAAAAGAAAAGAAAAGTGTATAAGAAAAAAGCTTGTAATGTTGTAAAATGATTAGGGGTAAAAAGAGCTACTTCTACTGTGATCAGTTAGGCCACTCCTTGAGCGAGTGCTCTGGGTAAGGGTCCCTACAATAGATGTGTGAAAGCTAGTGCCCTTGAGTAAGAAAAATGCAAGTTTGGGAGAGGCATACCCCGTTGTTGTTCAAGCACCTAGTGATATATTACTCTCTTGCGTGTTAGAATGCTAGATAATTGGTGGTTAGAGCCAGTATAGGGGGAAGGATAATAGAGGATTTTATAAATCTTTTCGGACTTCTAAAGATCAAAATAAGGAAGGTTGTGCACATATTAGCAAGGAAGGAGAATTTTAGTTTTAGAACTACTTGATGAATTGATGTGTTTGAATATGGTTCTTTAATTGTAACTATGTTGTTATTTGGAACATTGAGGCATGAGTCACTTTGATATCATGGTTAATTTGTATGTGGTTTTGTTTTGCTTTGCTCGAAACTAGCAAAGATTTAATTTCGTGAGCTTTTACGTATGCTAGTTTTGTTATGAATTCGTGAGCTTTTATGTATATTTTTGTCTATTTTGTAGAAACCGAGCTAACGGAGCAAAATCGAGTGTTTAAGATTATTTTGATGGTTATTGAAGCCTTTTAGAGCTTTATTGAAGATCAAAGAAGAGAAGAGATGAAGAATAAAAAGTTGAGCAAGAGCCAAGAGCATCGAGATGCTCAAAAAAGAGTT
This sequence comes from Trichosanthes truncata, assembly GCA_033996785.1. Taxonomy (NCBI): domain Eukaryota; kingdom Viridiplantae; phylum Streptophyta; class Magnoliopsida; order Cucurbitales; family Cucurbitaceae; genus Trichosanthes; species Trichosanthes truncata. The sequence goes on along the minus strand of JAWPNB010000004.1, from coordinate 33,313,910 downwards.
GAAATGCTCGAAAATGCAATATTTGGGCTTTTCTACCTGAGAGCTGACGCCTAGGCGCTGGTATTGGGAGCTTAGGTGCTATTTGTAGCGCCTAGACGCCGCTCCCTGAGAGCTGACGCCTAGGCGCCGAAATTGGGCGCTTAAGCGCTGTTTGTAGTGCCTAGACGCCGCTCCCTGAGAGCTGATGCCTAGGCACCGGTATTGGGCGCTTAGGCGCTGTTTGTAGCGCCTAGACGCCGCTCCTGCGGCGTCTAGGCACTACGATTCTAGGAGTGCTTGCATTTTTGGACGTTGCATCGATCCATATTATAAAAACATAATTTTCTCTTCGATTTGGGGAGGCTAAACTGAGAGGTTTTGCCCTAAACTCGATTCCATGCTTTTTTGAGAAATTTTGGGAGCATTTTGTGAGCGGATTGAAGATTTGGAGCTCAAGGATCGAGGAGATCACGATGAGAATGCGGGATAAACCTTCCATTTGCAATTTCTTCCTTTTTCTTTCACTTTTTGCTACTGTATAGGCTGAAAAATTAGGGATATATGGGTTGTTTAGAATGAATTTGTATATCCTTCTCCCTAATCACTTGGGTTTGTTGTATTTAATTATTTAGATGCTTAATTGTTGGAATTGTTGGACCAACTGCATAATTTATGTATTTTTATAACTGTTAACGCTTTGAATCATTTTTGCTTTTGTTGCTTAATGCCTTCAATCATTGATTCTCTAATTAATTGAGGTATTTCTAAGTAGAGCTCGACAAAGAATACTTAGTTTAGCTTAATGCGTGATTAATTAGCTACTCGAGTGACAATGTGATTAATAGTTAATTAATTGTAGTTGGTGATGAAGGTTAATTAGTTGGGCATTGGTTAATTGACTAGTTTTCTAAGTGGAAACTTGACGAAAAGAAGCTTAGACAATAACCCAATTGCATAACTAGTGTTTATTTACCTGAGTGACAACTGAGGTTAATAAATAGACATTAGAAGTTTGTAATGAAGAGTCTTAACGTCTTGTATGAGTTAGCTAGCGCTAGGAACACCTAGGTTAGTTAATTAGTACTTGAGAGTGGAAGAGACCGACAGGAGATTCCACGTCCTTAGAGCTTCTAGACTTATGAGTTCACTGTCCATTGGTTTATAATTGTCTGTTAGCTTAGTAATTGATCATTTTCCAAGTTATCCCTCGTGTTTGTGTCTCCCGTTTATTTTCTGCATTTTATTTTCTGTTGTTAGTTTAATTTATCTTCTTTTGACTTCTGTTCTCTAAATAAAGCTAAGTGAGATTATTTGTGATAATTAATTGAATTAAAAATCAATCTCTGAGGATTCGATACTCGATAGGAATACCATTTTATATTACTTGACCCGTGCACTTGCGGTTATACATAAAAGTACGTGCATTAGCTAGTTGATAGCACTCAAAAGAGTGCTATTTTTAGGCTTAGATTTAAGTTAGTTTGTTCTAATTATTTTTAATAGACTTTGATGTTTTTATCTTATGCTTGGCACAATTCAAGCATTTAGAACCATACTAATGGTTTGAAGCAGTTTGTAATAAAAAAGGAGCTTAAAAGAGAGCTTTTGGGCTGAGTTGGGTTCAGAACGTTGTGAGATAGTTCGGTCCATATCTGGTGTGGGCATTAGAGCATTGAGAGGACCTTTCCCTAATACGAGAGGATCGGGAATGACGACCTCTGGTGTACTAGTTATCATTCCCACAATAAACGCTGGGTAGCCAAGTGTGGAGCGGATAACTGCTGAAGGCATCTAAATAGTAAGCCCACCCCAAGATGAGTGCTCTCCTATTTCGACTTCCCTAGATCCTCCAGTAACACAGCCAAGACAGCGATAGGTTGTCTGCCCATGCGGGGATGGAGCGATAGAAGTTTTGAGAATTCAAGAAAAGGTCAAGGTGAAATGAGCCGTTTATCATCACGATAGGTATCAAGTGGAAGTGCAGTGATGTATGCAGCTGAGGCATCCTAACAGACCGGTAGACTTGAACCTTGTTTCTACATGACCCGATCAATTCGATTAGGCACTCGCCATATATTTTCATTGTTCAACTCTTTGACAACACAAAAAAACCATTGTTCATCTCTTTGACAACATGAAAAAATCAAAAAAAGCTCTACCCTCCCTCTTTATTTATCCAAGGGATGGAAGGGCAGAGGACTTAGGTGTCCCCTCCAGTCAAGAATTGGGGTTTAACAATCACTAGCCAATATGCTTTTCTCTCATGCCTTTCTTCGTTCATGGTTCGATATTCTGGTGTCTTAGGCGTAGAGGAGCCACACCAATCCATCCTGAACTTGCTGGTTAAACTCTACTGCGGTTACGATACTGTAGGGGAGGTCCTGTGGAAAAATAGCTCGACGCCAGGATGATAAAAAGCTTAACACCTCTAATTCTTATTACTTTTCAATATTCAATATGGAAAAAAAAATTAAAAATGAAAAGGTCATCTTATTCAAAACCCATTCTCTCCCACTTTTCTCTCTCACTTCACACCTTGGAACCCACCGTTCTTATAAAGAGAGAGGCACTTTCACATCTTCTTAACCTGAAATGAAAAATGGCTGGGGAGAGGAGAGGTTCCTTTTTTTAGGCTACCCCCAAGAACAAATCTAGTGGAGACAGGGTGGGGATTGTTCCACCACAAAGAATTATTTGATTTTTTCATTTCAACGAATTTACATGATACATCAGAACAAGCATTTCTAGGATTTAATGATTCATAAAAGTGGAGTCATCCTGTTAACTATCTGCGTTGATTTGGTAATAATAATGATAATAATGAATAGAAAAAGCAAAGAGACTTGAGAGCATAGCGTTGCAATGCCATATGTGCAACCCTCAAAATCAAAAAATCCACACACAGAGTGTTGCAACACCAGACCAAAAATATTTTCCTTCTTTATTCGATTCGAAGGGACAACATTGCAACGCTGCACTTAGCATTGCTCGATGTCTTAACACTATAAATATAAAATTTTATTTCGTGCAAAGGGATCTATTTTTGAAAGAGGAATACCCTAATTTTGACTGAAGCACTGTCCTAGGACCTAGAGGAAACTCTGGAGAGCTAAGGAGGAGACTCAAAGCTTGAGATCGCATTACATCATGACGGGAACGAGTGTTGGCACGTGGTTACCTGTTTTCTCTCTTTTTTTTCTTGCTTTGTTTTTGTTGTTTTTAGGATTTTATGAACTGAACTTAATGCAATTATGAGTAATTAGACTCTTGGAGGTTTGTATTGTTAGACTTGTTGTTGATCGAATTCGCAAGCGTACGAATTGTTACAAGTAATATAGTAGTGTGAGTACTAATATCGTTTTCCACATAGAATGAATGCTATTAATTACCAAATTCGTAAGCTTCAATTTTATCTGAGGATCGAATAATTGATGATGGGTGAAATTGAAACTAACAGCAAAAGAATGAAATAAGGCTATAAAATTAACAACATAAAACAGATGATTAAATTTAATTGCAATAAGTTCTAAAGCTATGACTTCACCGTTATCTCCTCCTATTCTTCATTCATTAATAGTTGAAGCAAATTCTATTTCTAGATTGTTGGCAAGTTCTACCCTATAGACTCGATATTCTGTCTCAAGCAATAACGATACTCATTGAAAAGTAAATGACCTATATTTCTATTACAATTCCAACAATTCAATTATGACGAACGTAAAACCTAAGGCCCCGATTGATAACATTCTTGTTTCTCGTTTCTCGTTTCTGTTTCTGTTTCTCGTTTCTGTTTATGTTTCTCGTTTCTTGTTTCTGTTTCTTAAAAACTAAAAACATAAACATGTTTGATAACTATTTCTGTTTCTTGTTTCTTGTTTTTTTTTTTAAAATAAAATTTAGTACATATACTATAATAAAACATATAACATGCATTAAAATAAATATAAAATAATTATAAAAAGGTTATAGTATTTTATTAAGGCCCAACACCTAATTAATAATAATAATAATAAATTTTATCCTTCAAATGTTGTTCAAATTTGATTTGCAATGTTATTTCTCACTTCAATCAATTCACCTTGAACGATTTTGACTTACAAAAGTTAGGTCAATTAGACGAATTTGTAAATTGTCTAAGGTCAGACAATCGAACATACCCACATTTCTTTAATTTAATAATAAACTTTATTTTTATTTTAAAAAAAAATGAATTAGCCAATAATACACGCAAGTAAAATCAAAAAAAGAGAGAATGCATATATTTTTTTACATTTAATGGTAAACATGAAATACATTATTAGTTTATTTATTTAATAAAAAAATAAAATCGTACCAAAAGGAAAAATAATAGAGAATTAAATAGAAAATAATAACTATAAGCTCGTTAATGTAATCTAAAAGAAAATAAGAAAATAAGATAGAAGAGAAAAACATAAATGAAAAGAGAAAAGTAAAAAGGAAAAAAGAAAAAAAAAGATAATGAACTATTAAAAGAAAAAAGATTATGATGAAAGAGAGAACAAATAGAAATAAATAAATCAAAAAATAAAAATAAAAAAGAAGAAAAAACAAAAAGATTAAAAAGTATTAAAAGAAAAAAAATAGAATGGAAGAGAGAGAAAGAAGAGAGAGAGGAGAGATGGATAAAAAGAGAAATAGGAATACATGCATGAAACCTGAAAAAAAAAACAGAAACAGAATTTGAGAAACTACTTTTTGAAGTTTCTCAAAGTCTATATTTTTTTAGAAACGTTTCTAAAAAATATAGAAACAAGAAACATGATGGTTTATCAAACATATTTGTTTCTTGAAAAATGAGAAACGGGAACAAGAAACAGGAAATAGGAACGTTATCAAACGAGCCCTAAATTGCCACAAAACCTACAAGGATATCTCTATCTCAAGTGTAAATTGAGTAAAACTATTCATATTTATCAATAATTTTTGTCTCTCAACCTCGAATTATGACATGAAATCGATGCAAAGAGTGGCTAAAGCTAAACATGCATTAAGCTCGAAAAAATTTTCACAACCAAATACGAAATTGCAATATCAACTATTAACTAGGAAGAATATGATTCGAATAGCGATTACATCAAATCTCTAGAAAGAGTAAATTAGTTCATACTAAAAATCTCAATAAAAGTCCTAACTAAAACTATTAAAGTCATTACAACCAATAAAAGAGAAGGAAAAAGGGAAAAGAAACAAATCTCGACGATTCCACGAGTTTCCAATCGTTGCTCTCGCTCCATTCGGTTGCTTAGATCCTCCAAAATTATGTCCAGCCGTCTTCCTTTTGTTCTCCCCCTTCAATCCTCTTCAAATTTGACAATGAGATGTATTTATAGACCAAAAAAACCTAGGCACGGGTTCCAGATTCACGCTTCAAAGTTCGTAGCGCCTAAGCGCCGAAAACATTGCCTATACGCTAGCATTCTATTCTCTTGCACTGATTGTGGTGCTTAGGCGCCTTTTTTTTTTTTTTTTAGCTTTCAATTTGAAAATCTTTAAACTTTGGCCTTCAAAATGAAATCCTTTATCACCTACAAAAATAAAAGAAGTGCATGAATTAAAATCCAAAAACTATAGGAAAACTAACCAAAAACAACCTAAACAAGGTATAATATCTCCAACTTAGTCTTTTGCTCGCCTTCGAGCAAAGAATCAATTAACAAGAAAACTAAACTCAATAGCACAAATGTCATGCAAAGTGGATAGTCTCAAGCTTCAAAATAAAGTTCATCAACCTTCAAATAAAAAAACATAAGATGCAAGCAATGTCAATCATTTCTAACCAATAAGCTATGATGACTTCATTTTAAGCCCTAGACGTGTGTATGTACAATTCTTTGTATTCTACCACCCTTCAACTCAAAGGGACTTTTTACCACAATAGAACTTGCCCAACTTCCAATGGACTCTAAGATCTCACCTTTTGGCCAACCTTCACTCAAGCAAAACCATGTCAACTAATAAATAAGAATATTAGCAACATTTTTTTTAATTTATTTATTTTTATTAGAGAGAGTCTTTTAGTCACTTATACCTTCCTAAGTAAGTCATTGCTAAGATTGCTTTCACATACTCACTTCCTAAGTAAACTTTTCATGCAAAGGAAATCATGAGTTTCATGACCGCCCCTGGTTACTCAGTTCATTCTAGAAGTAGAAGTATCTCTTTTTTTTTTTCTTTATATATATATATATATATATATATATATATATAAGAAACCAACAAGAAGTAAACAACCTAATTTTTCTCCTAGCAAACATTGCATTTCCATTTATTCAGAAGACCAAAGCAAGTTCTAAGGCAACAAAAAGTTTCCTCTAAGCATCAAAGCAACAAAATACTGAGACTTTAGTGCTCATAAAAGTATCAAAGGTCTAAAAATAAAGTCAACTACACTTCTCAGTCAGACAATAATCAATCACTTGCACTTATTTACTTTTTATTTCAAAAGAAATCAGAACACTTTAGTAATCAGCAAAAACTATCCATACTCAAGGAAATCAACCTATTCCCAACTTAAAAACATGCATTGTCCTCAATGTATGAAAGGAACAAAAAGGATGATAAATAAAAATCAAATATAAGGGTTAACGAGACTTCCCTGAATGTGCTGACTTTCAAGAATCCAAAGCTCCAATGACCTGATATTTGCTTGTTGGGAGTCCTCTTTTCTTCATTAAAAAAAATTTAAAGTAACAGAAAAATAAAGCAAAAAAAAAAAAAAAAAGATAAAATAAAAGTTGCAAAAGAAACCTTTGGGTTCCCTCCCAATAACGCTTGATTTATAGTCCCCAGTCTGACTTTTCTTCTCATCTTCAAGGTGGTTTAAAGTAGTAGTACGATGGATGTGACTCCAAAGAAGATTGGGACGATGGTGATCCACTTCCAAAGAAGCCTGAACAGTTGGTATGATATGATGGGCTATGATCCTTGAAAACTTTGAATATGACTGACTCATCTTAAACTCGTAGCTTCAACTCTCCCAACTCTACATCAATCTTTGCTCTTCCAGTGGCCAAGAATGGTCTTCCCAAAATCATAGGAATATTCTCATCTTTCTCCATATTCAGAACTAAGAAATCTACAGGAAAGATAAACTTCCCTACCTTGACTAGAACATCCTCAATGATTCCCCATGGATGCCTAATTAGCCAGTTGCAAAGACACAATTGTTGGTCTCACCTCTCCTATTCCTAATTTCTTAAAAATAGACAAAGGCATTAAGTTAGTACTGGCTCCTAAATCACATATTGCATTAGCAAAGATAACATCACCAATTGAACAAGGAATAGAAATACTCCCTGGATCTTTCAGTTTGGGTGGTAATTTTCTCTGCAATATGGCACTGCACTCCTTTGTAAGGGGATCATTTCATAATCCTCCAATTTCACTTTCTTCTTCAAGATGTCCTTCATGAATTTGATATAATGTGGCATTTGTGCAAGATCATCTGCAAAAGAGGAATGTTAATATGCATTTTTTTAGAAATATCAATAAATTTTCTGTACTGCTTATCCTTTTTATTCTTCTGGATGCGTTGAGGGAATGGAATGGCTGATGAAGTAGCCAACTGTGGTTTATCCTCAACTTGCTTAGTGGATGATTCAGGTGTAACCTGTTTTTCTTGACTTTTTTCTCTGGACTTCATGTTCTGCATTGGCTCAACCAATTCCTTACCACTTCTCAAGGTAATTGACTTACAGTGTTCCACTGGATTCTTTTCTGTTGTGCTCGGTAAATTACCTAGAAGCTTATCCACCATCATGTTGGCTAGCTGACCAACTTGTACTTCTAAATTTTGAGTTGATGCTGCTTGATTCTGAAAGGTGGTCTTTGTTTCAGTCATGAATTGATTCGTAGTGTTTGCCAACTGAATCATCGCCTCTTCAAGGTTGCTTTTCTTTTCAGGTTGCTGAAATCCTGGTGGTGGTAGATTTTGAGTCTGATTCTACTTCCACGAAAAATTAGGATGGTTATGCCAGCTAGGATTATATATATTTGAGTAAGGGTTGTTTTGTGAACGATTAAAGTTCCCTACAAACTGAACTTGGTCACTGGACCCTGGCATAAATGGATTCCCAACTTGTTCACTGGACCCTGACAATATTCACAATACAAAGGTGGTGACTTAATAGCATTTATCACCAACACTTGATTGAAGTTGCCTAGTTAGTAAAACAACTTGTGCGGTCAAAATGGCGATGACATCTATCTCATTCACTCCCATTGCCTTTTTATAGATTGATCTCTCACTTGGCCATTCGTAGTGATTCATTGTCATTTCTTCCAACAACTCAAAGTCCTCATTCTCAGTTTTGTTCATGAATGCTTTTCATGAAGCTGCATTAATGGTGGTCTACATATTTCCATCTAAACCATTATAAAAATTTTGTACTTGCATCCATTGAGGCAATCCATGGTGAGGACACTTTCTTAAAAGTGCCTTGTATCGTTCCCAAGCTTCATACAGACTCTCTCCCTCATACTGATAAAAATTATTGATCTCACTGCGAATCTCAGGCATCTTTACTGGTGGAAAGAACTTGGATAGAAACTTTTTAGCTAGATCATTCCAAGTTTCTATCGAAGCTGCAGGCAACGAATTCAACCATTGCTTTGATCGACCCTTAAGAGTGAAAGGAAACAGTCTCAGTCTCATAGCATCATCTGTCACCCCATTATACTTGAATGTATCACAAATTCCCAAAAAATCAACGATGTGAGAGTTTGGGTCATCACTCTGTAGTCCACTGAAACTCAAAGCCTGAACGATCTGCAGTGTAGTTGGCTTGATCTGAAAATTATTAGCTTGAATGGCTGGCCTTCGAATAGCAGAATGGATATCAGTTATGTCAGGCATCACATAATCTCTCGAAGCCTATTCTCATTATGTGCTTCGTTGTTTGCCATCCTTTCTTGCTCTAATGCAGTACACTCTCTATTTTCTTTTCTGTTTTTTCTGCAAGTGCGTTAGATCTCAAAATAAAAAAGAAGTAGATTACTGCTTTCAAATTTTCGCATACACTTCTTAAACTCTTGACAAAAACAAAAACAAAAACAAATAACAGAAATTAAAAAAAATAAAATAAAACTCAGATTAAGACTAAAGCTATTGATATTGATAAATTAAACATTCACTCCCCGGCAACGACGTCAAAAACTTGATGGGCGTACTTTTACGATCAGTAAGTGCACGGGTCAAGTAATATAAAACGGTATTCCTACCGAGTATCGAATCCACATAAATTGACTTTTAATTTTTATTAATTACCATGAATACTCTCACATAACTTTATTTAGAGAACATAACATAAGTTTAAGGGAGATAAACTAACTAACAACAACAAAATAAAGGTAGGAAAATAATTTGGAGACATAAACATGAGGGATAACTTGAGAGATGATCAATTATTAAGCTAACAGACAATTATAACCCAATGAACAGTGAACTCATAAGTCTAGAAGCTCTAAAGACGTGGAATCTCCTCTCGGTCTCTTCCACTCTCCAGTACTAATTAACTGTCTCCCTAGCACTAGGTAACTCATACAAGGCATTAAGACTCTTCATTACGAACTTCTAATGTCTATTTATTAACTCCGGCTGTCACTCAGGAAAATAAACACTAGTTATGCATTTGGGTTATTGTTTCTTCTCTCCGTCGAGTTTCCACTTAAAAAAAAACTAGTCAATTAACCAATGCTCCACTAATTAACCTTCATCACCAACTACAATTAATTAACTATTAATCTCGTTGTCACTCGAGTAGTTAATTAATTGCACATTAAGCTAAGCTAAGTATCCTATTTTGAGCTCAGCTTAGAAATACCTCAATTAATTAGAGAAACAATGATTAAAGGCATTAAGCAACAACTGCATAAATAATTCAAAGCCCTCAAAGCAATAAACATCTATTACTTAAGAAATTAATCCAAGTTTCCAATAATCAAGCATAAAACAGTGTTTAACAACTCAACCTAAGTAAGTAGGGATTAAACCATACAAAATCAGTCAATACAACCCAAAAAATCCCTACTTTACAACCACTAAATTAATTATAAATGAAAGAAAAATGGAAGAAATTGCAAACAAAGGACGATCTTGCGTTTCTGAGATGTTATCCCAAGAATTTGAGCTCTAGATCTTCAATACTGCTACAATCTGCTCACAAAATGCTCCCAAAACCTCTCAAAATAGTATGGAGTCGTGTTTAGGACAAAACCCCTCTGTTTGGCCTCCTAGAATCGAAGAGAAGATGTTATTTTTATATCAGGAATCGAGTAGTGTTTAAAAAAAATTCGTTCTACTAGTATTGTAGCACCTAGGTGCCCAAAACAGCACCTAGGCGCTGTCACTCTGCCCTTTTTCTCTGTTTGTGGTGCCTGGGCTCATAGGCACCGTAATTATTTATTTATTGTTTGGCTCTCAACTTGAAAAGCTTTGAAATTTGACCTTTAAAATGAAATCTTTCTTTCTCAACATTTTATTAATTATATCTTCTCTTCTTGAATATTCAATAATGCTCTAAAAGGCTCCAATATCCATCAAAATAATCTCGAACATTCGATTTTGCTCCGTTAGCTCGGTTTCTACAAAATCAAGAGAAATACACATCAAAGTTCACTAATTCAATAAAAAACTACCCAATAAATGACCATAAATATAGCACGAAATTAGTGCTATCATGATATAAAAGTTTTTCCACTTCTAATGCCTTTGAAAGATAATTTCAATCTCAAAAGTAGAATAGTAGATATTTCCCACTAGTGGTATTTAAAATATAGTCATCTTTACTGCAAAGGTCTTCTTGCTTTAAAGTAAAAAATTATGGTGATTAGACTCCCCAAAATTGAAGATAATGGATATGTACATGAATGTTACATTTATGGAAAAATCCATAGGCTTCCTTTCCCTAAAACTTGTTGGAGAGCTAAAGCTTTATTAGAGTTGTTGCATGCAAATAAATGTGATCTCACAAGGACTCCCTCCTTCATTAGCAAAAAATATTTCATATTATTTACTTGATGATTTTTCCAGTGATGTGGATTTTTTTTAATGAAAAATCAGAAGCTTTTGCTACTTTTCTCTAATTCAAGGCTCTTGTAGAAAATCAAAGTGGAAAAAAGATGAAAATTTAAAGAATAGAGCGTGGAGGCAAGTTCATCTACAAACCATTCCTAAACTGTAAAGAAAATGACATAATGAGACAATTCACAGTTCGACATAGCCCACAGCTAAATAGTGTTTTTGAAAGAAAGAACCAAATTGTTATGTTAATGCACAGAATTAAGCATGTTGAAGGTAAAAAATCTTCCAAATAATTTGTGCACAGAAGTTGTAAATATAACTATGTATATCCTTAAGTAATGCCTTACTGAAGCTGCATAAGATAAAACTCTTTTTGAAGTATGGAGTAACAAGAGGTTTGTCGTTGACCACATCAAAGCTTTTGGTTGCCCAACTTATTCTCTAGTTTTCCTTCCTCTGAATGAGAGAGTTCAATAAAAAAAAAAAAGGAGTTAAATACTTATTCACGGTTATAGTAATGAATCAAAGGGGTATCAACTACTAAATCATGAGACAAAGAAATTGTTAATATCAAGAGATGTGATATTCAATGAAATGGCCACATGGAATTGGGAGAATAATAATTCACAACCTTCTCAACATTATGAATTTATTCAAAAACCTGATTATTAACAAAATTCTCAAAATTTGAGTTCACTAAGGAGTTCTTCATCAACTTCTACAAGATCTTTAGTAAAAGCTTCATTAGATTAAGCCAAGCTTAGAATTCCCCCAAGAACAATGTGCTCTGATAAGCCTTCGTATTAAGGCTTATTTAACTCTCAATTACTTAAAATATTCTTGTTTTGTCTTAAAATCATTGGAAAATAATTAAAAGATTCTTAAAATTAAGGAAGAAAAAAGAATGAAGACAATTAGGGTGAGAATCTTAAAACCTAAACTTGTATGCAGGAATTGTGAAAATTGCATAACCGAAATTGCAAGATGAAGTTGCAATTCTAGAGCAACAAAAAAAATTAAAAAAAGGAAAAAAAAAAAAATCTGCAGTTGACCTATATATGGAATCTTCAATAGTTGCACGATTAGGGAGATTTTGAGCACGAATTCTGCACATTATTCAACGCTAATGAAGGCCTATAAATGGGGGAAGAAGATGAGGAGATCGTGGGACTTTTCTGGAGGCGTTTTTTGTGGAGTTTGCTCGTGGGTTTTATTCAAAAAGTTTCCTCTGCTTTTCAGTATTTTTTCTTCCTCTGTTTTTTCCAGTTTTTCTTCTCTGTTCCACTGAGAAGCTACTACAATGTTTATTTATGCTTTTCCTTCTATTTTTACAATCTATTTCAAGTGAAAACTTGGATTCTTAAGACTCAATCTCTTCCTAGAAATAGTTGAGGGATTGAATCGATTGGAAAAGAAGTGAAAGTTTGTTGAATGTTGTTGGAATTACTCTGTTTCAATTTAGTTTCTTTTTTAATGTAGTTGAGTGGTGTTCTTTTCAAGATTTGCCTTAATACACTTGGTATTCTTATTGGATTCAATTTATACTGGAGGAATGCAATTTACTTTTGCTGGATGTTCATGATTCATGGGTGTTTTTTTGAGTTTTCTTTCAGATTTTTGTTGAACATCTAATTCCATTGGAGTTGTTATTTTTTGGGCTGCTTATGAATAAAATATTGCTTTGGTTGTTCAATTTTTCAATTCAAATTTGATGGCAAGCTGTCTTTAACTCTATTAAATTTTGGTTGTAATTAGGTTTGTAAGTAAGCTCATTAGCATGGATTTTAATTCTAAAATTTGTTGTAGGACTTTTATTTTTAATATGAGCTAAACTTCTTAGGGGGGTTCAAGGTTATGAATTCCCTAAGAAGCTTTTGTAGCCAAAATTCCAACAAAGACCAAGCCTACTTTTCAATTGTTTGCTTGTGTTGAATAAAATTCTGTTGAGATCCTAGATTGATCAATTAGGATAGCAACTTAAGCTTAGATCTAATATCGGCGGGGTTAGTGATAAGCGAATTTCGCACAAGTGATGGATACAAGAGCTTAGACATAAGCTGAATTCTTTACCCTAGACATAGGGATCAAAGACTCCAAAACCTAAGAAATAATTGAGCCAAAATTACCAAAAATAGAGGGACTATAGACATATAAGTCACTCACTTAGTCTCCTAAACCCTAAGTTCAAGGCGAATAGGAGTAGTAATTTCGGTTTACAATTGAATGTAGAATAGGTTGGAATTGCAATTTTGGTTTGCAATTTACAACTTAGGGCAATGACATTCTTGAGCCCCTTCTTTCTCTAAAGAATTTATTTTGCAATTTTCATTTCTTTTATCAAGTCTGTTTAGTTTTCTATTCAATCTTTCAATTTTCGATTATGCAATTCAGTTCTGCAATCTTTGTCACTTTAACTTGCAATTAGATTAGCAATTATTTTGTTTTTAACAAACACACCAACCCAACCTTATTTTTTTCAATTTTTAGTTTTCAAGTTGCAATTCTCCTTACATTTTGCTCTGCAGTATTTTTGTTACACTATTCCCTGTGGGATCGATACTCAGGAATACTCTTGTTTTATTACTTGCATCGACAATGTGCATTTACATTGGGATTGAACATATTTATTTACTTTTCTTCACCCAAAGTTCACCCGTTCATGCTCTTTGCGAGATATTTATGCTTCAAGTGAACACTTTGCCAGGTTTTCTTGTGAGCCACAAAATTTTGATGATGTACAACAAAAGAAGAAGTGTGGATTAAAACTATGAATGAAGAAATAGCAAACATCCAAAGAAATAAAACATGGGAGCTTCAGGACCTTCCTCTAGGAGAAGATGTCATTGGCTTAAAATGGATATGAAAGACTAAATTCAAAGAAGATGGTTTCATTTAGAAGCATAAAGCGTGCTTAAAGTTTAACTTGAATGAAACTTTTACGCTAGTAACAAACATGGATACTAAGAATTATTATTTCTTTTTGTAGCCTAATTAGTCCTGAATAAGTTTCAACTGGACATTGTCAAATCGACCATCCTAAATGGTGAGTTGAAAGAAGAAACATACATATAATAGCCGTAGGGGTATATTGTTCAAGGAAAGGAGGAGATCGAAAGTTTGTTGTCTCCATTAGGTCTTGTCTAAAACAAGTACCTCATGTATGGAACAACAAAATTGATGGATACTTTTGTCATAATAGTTTTTTTTAAAAAAAAAAAGTCATTAAGGAAATTATCCAGCCATGTGCCTCTGAAAGAAATTATCATGCTGTTAAAATTAAAATTGATTTTGATCAATGTCCAAAAGGAAGTTAGTATGGTCAACAAGCATAAATCAACCCTCAGCGTACGAATCCTTCAGCTACAAATGATCTCCTAAAATCATGGCTAAATCAACAAGTGATTTTTAGTTGATTTTCATGGCATTCCCTCTGTTCTTAAAATTAAGCTTAATTAACTGGTATAGGTCATGGCATTTTTATGTCTCTCCCTCCTTATCAAATCATGGTCGTTGCTAATTGTTTGCTCATAATTTAATATGAGCAGTTCTGCTTTATAATTCCAATTTTTTAACATCTGTTTCTCAAGTTTCCTTTGTGCAATTCATGTATAGCCCAACTTTCTCTACTGTATCATTATCCTTTACTGAATAACAAAGAGGTCAATTCACTTTTGCTTGACTCATTTTCTCTCATGTGCATCACTCAGAATATCAGAACACCAAGTTTCTGTTTATGGTATCAAAGCATTGCACAAAGAAAAATCTCGATCAATACTTGATGTCTATGGCTAAATTAGAAACTTCCCTCTCCATTCAAACCTTTTATCAATGTTCAAGCCTCATCTCCATCAAACTCGGCTACAACAATTATCTCCTATGGAAATCACAAGTTATTCCATTCATACGAAACCTGGGATTAAAACCATCTCACAAAGATTGTCCACACAAGGACGAAATTCAAGATGAAGATGGAAAAGCTATGGCAAATGAAAAATACAGCACTTGGGTGAATAATGATGGCCTACTAACCTCATGATTATTAGGAATCATTTCTGAAGAAGTCCTAGTTCAACTTGAAGTTACGGATTCTGCACATCATGTCTGAAAATCCATTGAGGAATTGCTAGTTACTATGACAAAGGAGAATGAGTTCCATCTCAATGAACCCTAGTAAGTCTACCGAAAGGTAATCAATCTCTTGATGAGTTTTTCAAAAAATTTAAAAGCTTGTGTGATCAACTAGCTACGATGAAGAAACCCGTAGATGATTTAACCAGGTAATGCATCTAGCTAGATGTTTGGGAAGTAAGTATAGAGAGTTCAAAATAGCAATGCTATCAAAACCTGCAAACCCCACTTATAATCAGTTTGTTTTGTCCTTAAAATATCGTGAGCAACATGTTATTTTAGAAGCAGAAGAAGAAAAAATGCCTACCATGGACCACAATCATGCATTTTATACTGCAAGAGGTAGAAGTAGAGGAAGAGGCCAATCTTTTTCATCCATGTTGGAAGCGTGTGATGGACACTCACAAATAAATAATCAAACAAGGAATATTTGAGAAAAATAATTCACTTGTATTGAAAAAACTATTCAAGAAGCTACAAACTTGGTTCACACTTTTCTCTCAAATTCACTTTGATTTTCTTCTTCTCCGCTTACTTGATGATACAACACATACCAATACATCTTATTTATAGGACTCATGGAAAAATCTAGATATTATAACTCTCATTCTATACTTAATTTCATGAATAACTTACTTACCTTTATGAACATATAACTCTCATACTAACTCATCTTAAACAACCAATTCAAATACAAAAACGTTCTTAACTCCTATCCAAAAACTTCTAAATACATTAACATACTTAATAAAACTATAACTCATGAATGTGTATAACTTACCATTAAAATATGTTTAACTTTCAACAATTCAGAGGTTAAGGTTTTCAACAAGGAAAATCTCCCACAATGCTACAAAAATATGTGGAACAAACCTCAAATTCCCAAATAAAAAAGGGAATCGGAAACACCTCTTTATTCAAAATTGAAGGTCAGGTAAGCTATCAAATTTGTGAAAGATCTAACCACAGTGCAATTGAGTGTTGGAATAGGTTCGATCATAGCATCCAGCCCGAAGATTTTCCTAAAGCGTTGGCTGCCTTCAATCTCAAAGGCACTACAGATCAGAATCTTTATGCAGATTTGGGTGCCACGGCTCATGTTTTAAACAATCCTAGTAAGCTAACTTAACTTACAGCCTATAATGGAAATGAATCAATTTATGTAGGTGATGGAAATGCTTTAGAAATATCTCACATAGGAAATAGCCAATTACAAACTGATTTTGGCAAAATAGCTCTTAAAGATGTCCTTGTAGTACAAAAAATGACAAATAATTTACTTTTAGTTAGTAAATTAGCAAAAGATAATGACTGTCATATTACTTTCTCTACTAACAAATTTCTCATTAAGACCAAGTAGGGGGAGATTATAGCGAAAGGGCATAGGAAAAGTGGTTTATATACTCTAAATCTTCATCAATTGCAGCAGCCCAATAGTTTTCAAGCTTATTTTACCTCTGTTCATGCAAATAAAGCTCCATACTCTATATGGCATAAGAGGATGGGGCATTGAAATGAAAGTTATCTTAGAATTTTGAACAATAATCAAAGTATTGATGTTTCTAGTTGGACAAAAACTGAGAATATTTGTATTGAGTGCCAAATGGGAAAAAGCTCTAAACTTCCTTTTCATTCAAGTGTTAATCAAAGTTTATCTATGTTTGATAAAGTACATTGTGACTTATGGGGCCCTGCTCCTATCTCTTCTTTTCAAAACTTCAAGTACTATGCTTGCTTTATTGATGATTTCTCAAGGTTTACCTAGCTTTATGCTTTAAAGAAAAAAATTTGATTTTTACTCTTGCTTTGTGAAGTTTTAGAAAATGATAGAAAATCAATTTGATAAGAGAATCAAGATGTTTCAAACTGATGGAGGTGGCGAATTTACCTCTTTCGAACTCAGAACTTATCTAGAAGAAATAGATATTCAACATCAATTCTCATGTCCTCACACAACTAAACAAGAGAGGAAACATAGATACATCATGGAAACAGGTTTGACTATTCTTTTACAAGGAAATATTCCTACTAGATATAGGGTTGATGCATTCCTAACCGCTACTTTTTTGATAAACCGCATGCCTTGTCAATCTCTAAAAGATGAAAACTCCCTTTAGTGTTCTTTATCAAAAGGAACCCACATATGATAGTTTAAGAGTTTTTGGTTGTAGATGCTTCCCTTACTTACGAAACTATGGAAAAAATAAATTTGATAAGCAAACATATCCATGTGTCTTCTTAGGTTATAGTGCTGTTCACAAAGGTTATAGGTGTTTAGATCCTAAAACCAATAGGATATATCTTTCTAGACATGTTATTTTCGATGAAGAGACTTATCCTTTTAAGTCTAGCACAAATATTTGCACCTCACACTCAAAACAATTAGCAGTCACTAAATTCACAGATTTAGAAGGTTGGATTAACTGTCACACAACAATTCTCAATGCTAGCACAAATAGTAGCAACACATGTCCATCAAGTGGCATTGATAGCAGACAAATTGCGGACACTAAGTTAAATCACAGCAACAAGTTTTGGATCGACACTGACTGCAATCTTGTACCACACTTGAGCAATGGCTTAAGGAAAGACTCCAATATAGACCCTGGGCGACATCAGTTGAGAAAAGACCTCAACAATTATGCTGCAGACTCAACCATCGGATCCTGTTCATATGAAGACAACACCACCAATATTGCCCCACCAAATTTCAATGACTATGCTAATGATTTTTCAAATTGTGTTGCAGGTGATGGAGAACTCATAACACAAAAGCAACCTATTACCACTAATGGAGTAGTCAATGAGCCCACTCAATCCTCTAACCTTGCTCCTATTTCAAATCTCAATGACTATGCTAACGATTTGCCAAATTGTGTTGCAGGTGTTGGAAATTTCAGAACACATAACCAACCTATCACCATCAGTGGAGTAGTTAATAAGCCAAATCAATCCTTTTCCCTCACTCCTATTTCAAATGAATTTTGTCTACTCCTTAACATTAGCAAAGATTTATTTGTTGATCTTCCAATTTCATTTTCAGGTGCTCCAAATGATGGCAACAAAACATACTTACACCAAATGGAACAATCAAGTAATCCACATCCATCAACTTCCACCCATCAAATGATCACAAGACACAAGCTTACAACTAATTCAACACTTGACCCTCAGTTACACAATGTTGTTCAAGCTTTCAAACTCTGCAAATCACACCAATATCATCACTCCCTAGTTGCTACAACATCATATGAAGAACCAAAATCCTGCAGAGTAGCCCTTAAATCATCACATTGGCGGTCTGCTATGGAAGAAGAGATTTATGCACTATGTCAAAATCACACGTGGGACTTTGTGCCTCCACCCCCACACACAAACATTATCAGTTCCAAATGGATCTTCAAAACAAAGCTCAAGGAGGATGGGTCTATCGAACGATACAAAGCTCGTTTAGTCGCATAAGGATATACACAAATTGAAGGATTGAACTATGCCGAAACCTTGAGCCCAGTAATCAAGCTTACAACTGTTTCTGTAGTCCTAGCCATCGCTGTAACTTTAAACTGGTCTCTCAGACAATTGGACGTTAACAATGCCTTTCTAAATGGTTATCTCAAGGAAGACGTCTACATTACTCAACCACCTGGGTTTAAAGATGAGCAAGCTCCTCACCACGTGTGCAAACTCAACCATTTGCTCTATGGTCTTAAGAAAGCCCCAAAGGCATGTTTTGAGAGATTGTCAACATTCCTAATGCACTTAGGATTCTATTCTTGTCGCTCAGACCCCTCTCTTTTTATTTTTAGACAACAATCCACACTTATGTTAATCTACATTTATGATATTATTTTGACAGGAAACGATGAACACTATCTCACAAAACTATTGTCTGAACTTCGAAGAGAGTTTGCCCTCAAGGATCTCAGAGCACTCCATTATTTCTTAAGAATTGAGGTACAACAAGTTCCAAACGACTTACTTCTCACACAAACCAAGTATGCCAAGACCATCTTACAACGAGCTGGAATGTTGGAAGCATCCACAAGTGCAACCCCCATGGCACTTGCCCCCTCCACCTCATCCAATGACGGTGCACCTCTTGATGCCACCTCATACCACAACTTAGCCAGTTCCCTTCAGTACTTAACACTCACATACTCATATGTAGTCCATGCAGTAAACAAAGTGTGCCAACACTTCCAAAATGCCACCACTAATGACCTCAAAGAAGTCAAACGGATCCTTCGGTATTTAGTTGGCACAACTCACCTTGGCATCACCTTCTACAAAAACAACAACCTTAACTTGTATGCATTCTATGACGCTGATTGGGAAGGATGCCCAATCACTCATCGCAACATAACTGGTTTTTGTGTCTACCTTGGTTCCAACATAATCTCTTGGTCCTTTAAGAAACAACTTATTGTTGCTCGATTTAGCTTTGAGGAAAAATATCGTGCCATGGCTACTACGACTGCCGAACTCACTTGACTTACCTTTCTACTCCATGAAATTAGTATTTCTCTACCTAAGCCTCCTAAACTATTATGTGATAAATTAAGTGCCTTGCAAGTTTTGGTAATCCTGTGTTTCATGCTCTCACTAAATATATTGAGTTAGATTACTACTTTGTTCAAGAAAAGGTGGCATTTGACTTGTTCATTACTCGTTATGTACCATCTAAACACCAACTAGCATATATCCTCAATAAACCTCTCTCGAAAGCAACCTTTAAACAACTTCGTAGCAAACTTAGAGTTCGTGAGGCCCCTACTTCCAGTTTGAGGAAGATGATACAAGCTATGATAAATTCTCAAAAGGAAATTACCTAGCCATGTGCTGAAGGAAATTATCTTGCTGTCAAAATTAAAATTGATTTTGATCAATATCCAAAAGGAAGTTAGTATGGTCAACAAGCATAAATCAACCTTCAACATACGAATCCTTCAGCTACAAATGATCTCCTGAAATCATGGCTAAATCAACAAATGATTTTTGGTGGAATTTCATGAAATTCCCTCTTTTCCTAAAATTAGGCTCAATTAACTGGTACAGATCGTGAAATTTTTATGTCTCTCCCTCCTTATCAGTTCATGGTCGTTGTTGATTTTTTGCTCATAATTTAATATGAGCAATTTTGCTCTATAATTCCAATTATTTAGCCTCTGTTTTTCAAGTTTCCTTTGTGCAATTCATGTATATTAAGCCCAACTTTCTCTACTGTATCATTATCCTTTACTAAATAACAAAGAGGTCAATTCACTTTTGCTTGACCGATTTTCTCTCATGTGTATCACTCAGAATATCAAAACACCAAGATTCTGTTTACGGGTTGAGTTAAAAATTTCAAGAATCGGCCAGTCAACTCGAGCTAAAACGATTTTTAATATATATATTAGTTTTTAGGGTTCTGTTTGTTACAGTATAATGGTTTTCAGTCTTATCATATCTTACTGTACTTATTCAGTTACTGTTGAAAGATGACAAAGTGTCCTTGATTAAGTCTTGTCCTAGTTGTAGAGTGGTTAAACTACTCCTTGTTAAGTCTTATCTTCTTCTTGTATTTGTGTTTAAAATGGCTCACTGCTGAATAGGCAAGTAAGGAAGAAACAAGACATAAGGTTTCATTCTCTCAATCTCTCGAATGCTCTGGTTCTTATTTACTGCAATTTGGTATCAGAGCTTTTCAATGGCTAACACCAGACAAGTTCATATTCCAAAAAACCTAGAGACTTATCAAGTCAAATGTGGAAGTGTTCCCGTCGGCAACCCATCCTTTGTCAATCTACTCAACCTGGCCACGCTCATCAAATGGATTGAAACAATTTTCTGTTGTGGCAAAATATAGCCCTTCTTCTGTTGAGAAGTTACAAACTTGAAGGACATCTCACTAGAGCTATTGAATGCCCTGAAAGTTCCTCCTTTAGAGGATGATCCTCAAGGTATCTTGACACCCAACCCAAAATATGATATTTGGAGTGCTGCTGATCAACTTTTGGTCGGTTGGTTATACAACTCAATGACGGTGGAAGTCGCATCACAAGTAATCGGTTGGGAGACAGCCAAAGAGCTGTGGGATGCTCTACAGGAGTTCTATGGTGTCCAAGCCTCATCCCAGTAGGACTATCTGAAAAGAATGATTTAACAAACCAGAAAAGGCAACACAAGAATGGCTGAATACTTGGCCTTGATGAAGAGTTTTGCTGATAATCTGCAACTGGCAGGTTCCCCTGTTCCAAACAAAGACTTAATCTCTTATGTGGTTGCTGGTCTAGACGAAGAGTACACACCCATTGTGGTGGTTATTTAGAACAAACCAATGTCTTGGCATGAAGTACAATCTCAGCTCTTTACCTTTGAAAGGCGTTTAAATCAACTGCAAAGTTTGATGAGTGGAGTTTCTATCAACCAACCTACTGCAAACGTTGCCTCTTCCAACTTATCTTGCTCTTCTGTCTCTCAGCAAGTGTCGAAGAATCAAACTCCAGGTTTTCAGAGAAACTATCGTGGTAGAGGAAAAGGGCGGTCGACTGGATCAAGGCTCGATCATTTGTCAAGTCTGTAGCAAAATAGGACATATAGCTGCAATATGCTTCTATCGCTTTGAGCGTGGCTTCAACAATACTCAGAACACTGCTGGATCATCTGGTGGCTCTTCATCTTCTAACAACATTGTAAAGAATTTCAATCGATTTGACATGATAGCAACCCCTGAGCACGCCCGTGACAATGCTTGGTATTTGGACAGCAGTGCTAGCAGCCATCTGACATCAGATTTGGCAAATCTCTCAGTAACGACCCAACTTTTTCTTATTAGACTTTCTAGGGACGTTACTACATGCATGCTGAAGAAATTTAAAATTCTTTAATAACAGACAAAAATAATTAAACTTTTTGTTAAACAATCAAAACTTTTAGTTCGGGATCCCTTTAAAAATCATTTTAAAACACAATATGAATTAAAACGTTCAATCATTTGAAATAGTTTCATAACACATTGTTTACTAAACGAAGTATGTTTTAACTAACACACTATCTAAATGCGGAAGTCATGATCTTCGAAGTCACCCATGACCCTTTCAGCAAACTGCCTTGTCAATCGCCTAAGATATGTCTGTCTTTGCCTGAAAAGAAAAATATTTTGAAAAAGGGTGAGTATTTTACAATACTCAGTAAGTGACCTCACTACCGGGTCAGGATATGCATACACACACATAATGAATTTTCGAAAACATTTTTCTTTCTTCTTTCCTTTGGTGGGACCTAACTTCCTTTCATAGCGGAAACGTTTCCTTAAAAATTTTCCTTCGGCTTTTAATGTGGACAATTAAACCCAACCTAACCTTGCCTTTCATATAGCCTCGTAAGGTTCCTTTTCATACAGCCTCGTAAGGCTCCTTTTCATATAGCCTCGTAAGGCTCCTTGTCATATAGATGTACATCAATAACTTTAGGAGGGTAATTGCCACAGCCTTCGAAATCATTTTATCATGAAAACACATGTATGCATGAGGTCCCAAAACATCTTTCATTTTCATTCAATGATGCAACATATAGAGACATTCTCACATTAATCATCATAAATCATAAATCATGCATCACATTTGTAAGAGCATTTGGCATACATGTGAGAATTATTTTTCATACATAGCATTTTAAAATTCATCAACAATCATAGTTAAAACATTTATGAAATTCTTTTTAAAACATTTATGAAATTCTTTTTATTTCAAAAGTAATTTTTCAATTCAGTTCCCGATTTGCATTTAAGCATACCGGCATAAAGTCCCTTACCTTGGCTAAGCTCAAGAATCCAATCACCCAATTGCTCACCAATATTCCTTCGCCTTGAACCTCAACCAAATAATTTGGAGCCTAAATCAAACCATCCCTAAGGTTAGAAACAATTCCTAAAATCCATAATTAAATTCCAAAGTTCCTTCCACCAACTAAAGTTCCAAAATTTAGAATAAATTCCTTAACATTTAACTTAATCTCAAATTGGTGGTTAAACTCAATTCAAAACACAAGGTTCTTGATTTAATTGAACTCTCAAATTTAATCTACCAAAAATCCAAAACTCCAAGGATTTGCTTGATTTTAGGATGGAAAATTTACCTCCGTTCTTTCTCCAAACCGACCCAAGCTTTACTAAATAAATGGTGGTTTGATTCGATCTTGTCACACCAACCTCCACCTACAATGGGTATTCCAAAATAGAGCCCAAAAATCAATGGGTAAATCTCCAAACTTCTATATCAATGCCCAAAACTACATCTATTATTTGAAAACCGTAAGATTATAGCGAAAATAAGTTTACCCACGTGCAAAACGAGTCGAAACAGCGCTGTGCAGTACCAAAAACCCGCCAGAAAAATCAAACTGCAGCAGATCGGCGTCGTGAACAGTATCGCGGTATGAACAGTACCCGCGGTATGAACAGTACCGCGCGTGAACAGTACCGCGCGTGAACAGTACCGCCCCCCCCCCCCCCCCCCCCCGTGAACAGTATCGCGGTCGTGAACAGTACCCTCACGTGAAGAACAAATCCGGCGATGGATGTTTGTTGAAGGAGAAGAAACTTTCGAATGGATGGGTCTTTTCGTGGTGAAAGAGAGAGAGAGGGATTGATGGTGGAGACTGTTTTCTCATGGAGGAAGAGGAGAAGGTTGGAGAAGATGATGGCTTGGCTTGACCTAGGGCTAGTAAGGGATATTTGGGCTTGACTTCTCCTTGGGCTTGGGCTTGGCTTAAATGTCCCTTGATTTACAAGAATGCCCCCAAATTAAATAAATCCCATTTTTCCCTCGATTCTTCTCAAATTACCCTCAAATTTTCCAATTTAAATTTTGCTAGACCTCAAAATTAAATTCAATACAACCTTAAGCATGAAATTAACCTTACTATAAATTTTAAATTCCACAATTAAAGCCTTAAGTAATACCTAAAAGTGCCGGTCGTTACATTCTTCCCTCCTTAAAAACTTTCGTCCTCGAAAGTTTCTAGCCTTGGAAAAGCTCGGGGTAGCTAGCCCGCATCTCATCCTCTCGCTCCCAAGTAGCTTCTTCGGATCGGTAGTTTTTTTTTTTTTTCCATAACACCTTGACAAGGTTGATCTCTCGGTTACGAAGTATCTTCTGATCTCTCGCAAGAATTTGTACTGGCCTTTCTTCATAGCTCAATTTCTCGTTCAGCTGCAATGGTTCAAAGTCAATATGCTCCAGAACTTCAAACGACCCTATAAAATGTGGACTCAACTTTCCTTTTTGACTGAACCACAGAACTCCTTTCATTAGAGCCACCTTCAAGAACACATGATCACCCACATCAAATTCCAAGTCCCTTCGCCTCGAATCAGCATAGCTCTTCTGTCTACTCTGTGGGGTTTGCATCCTTGCTCTAATTTTTTTAATTGCATCATTAGTGGCTTGGACCAACTCGAGTCCCAGCAACTGACGTTTACCAATTTCGTCCCAGTAAATAGGAGACCTGCATCTTCTACCGTACAAAGCTTCAAACGGTGCCATGCCCATGGTTGTTTGGTAACTATTATTATAGGCAAACTCTATCAAATGCAAGTGGGTATCCCAACTACCTGCAAAGTCCAATGCACATGCCTGTAGCATATCCTCTAATATCTGGTTTAATTGTTCTTTCTGCCCATTTGTCTGGGGATGGAAAGACGTGCTGAAATCTAACTGAGTACCCAGGGCCTTTTTGCAAACTTCTCCAGAAGTTAGATGTAAACCGATAATCTCTGTCTGAAACAATCCTTGCGGGAACTCTGTGTAATCTGACTATCTCCTCCATGTACAATTGTGCCCACTTCTATGCAGAGTAAGTAGGCTTCCCTGGAAGAAAGTGTACTAACTTAGTAAGTCTATCCTCAATAACCCAAATCATGGTGTAGCCTCTAACTGTTCAGGGTAGCCCTACCACGAAGTCCATAGAGATTTCATCCCACTTCCACTGTGGCACACTCAATGGTTGTAACAAGCCTGTTGACTTCGACCTTGGGCTTTTATTTGCGGATAAACCAAGCGTTTACCGACAACGTCTGCCAACCAATGATACTTCTTGAGATTCTTATACACTTTTGTACCCCTAGAATGTAAGAAAGTTTTGTGTGCCTCCTCTAACAACTCTCTTCCGATATGCTAATCCTTTGGGAGTTATAATAATCTCCTTTGGTACAACAAAGCTGAGTTACTAGGGAGGGTAAAATCTTCGTTATGTCCCTTAGATGGGCATTAACAAACCGCTGTCAGTTTCATGATGGGAGTAACGAAGCTGGGGTTCCTTTAGTTGACATGAAGCATAAGTAATAACCTTCTCATGTTGCATTAGTACACAATCCAATCTTTTCCTTAAAGCATCACTGTAGACCACTAAACTTTTCGTCCCATCAAGAACAGTTAACACTGGGCTAAAGTCAATTATTCTTTCAACTGTCTGGAAGCATATACAATTACCTTCATATGTTGCATCAACACTCAACCTAGGCCTTTCTTAAATGCATCACTATACACCACGTAATTTCCTGACCCATCAAGTAAGGTCAAGATAAGGGATGAAACAAACCTCCGTTTGATCTCCTGCAAGCTCGTCTCGCAAGCACCATTCCACATAAGAGTGATTCCCTTTCGAGTCAACTGAGTTAAAGGTGCTGCCTAGCTAGGAATATTCCAAACAGACCTCCTGAAGTAGCTTGCGGAACTAAGGAACTACGACTTTCTGCCATTTACTAGGTTTAGGCTAATGACGAACTGATTCCATTTTAAAAGGGTCCATTATGATACATTCCTTAGTAGTTATGAGCATGAGAAAAACAACTTTGTCCATCATGACCCACACTAAAAATATTTTGGCAAGAAGCTTACTAACCTTTAAGGTCGTCAATCTTACCTAAGGTACCCCTCATTTTATCCTTTAGTCTTTGAATAAACTCATAGGTCTCTATAACTATCATTACGAACAAATCTAGAAAACTCAAGGTACCTGCCCCTCACTATTACCTTGATCAACTACTGATATTGATGTGTAACTGTCTGGTTCGCCAATCTTTCTTCTTAACTAACAAAGTGAATGCGTCCCATGGTAAAACACTAGGGCATATGAAGTTTTGGTCTAGTAATTCATGTATCTATAACTTGGCTACAATAGCTCTGTTAGGGTCATTCCGCCCAAAGCTGAAAATGAGCATTGTTCTTGACTTGCTTGATTCAATACTAACATAACTTTTTCATTTACTTTAAGTTGGCCTAATTCCTCATTTTAGTAAAATTATTGCTGGCTTCATTAGTGTCTTGTACTACTTTTATTTTCCCAAAGACAATTTCTCTCAAACTTGCTAATGTGACAAGCAATCCATCTATTTACTACTAAAGCTTCAAAGTTTCACTTCAATAGTTCTTTGACAACTATTAAAAACAAACAACTTTAGTTTAGAGGTTGTTCTCTACAACTCCTATGAAAACAAATAGGAGACCCATCAAAGCACTCTTCCAATATTCGAAATATCCTTGTTTAATCCTTTGTTTGGGAAAAGAAATCTCATACTAAAGTTGAATTTCGTAGTCAAAGTATCCTACAATTTATTCCACCAATACCCACCAAAGTCTTAAGCTCCCAAATAGTACCAAGATTTCTTTAGCCAAACTAAAGACTCTCAAACATAAGTCATAATGCAAAAGTCAAGCCATGCTTGTGTACTTGATGTCTCTACCTTTGATTTCCTTTGAGTCTTAACATGCAAAACCTTTACTCCTTTTTTTTTTTTTTTTCTAATTCATACTTGTCTTTAATAAGGTCATTATACGTATGATGCCCTTTTTAATTCTCCAAGGAAGGTTTATCTTCAGTAACCAAAAAGCATGTCTCCATTTATAATCTTCTCTTGGTCCCGAAGTGAACTAGATTCCTTTTATATGGTTATGGTTAAATCCAAATAGTTTGGGGTACCTTGAAAATGACCTTTCAATTCGAACTAACGATTTTCTCTTCCTTTAAGTCTCAAGTTTCTTTTCGAACCACATAACCTTTTTCATTAACCATACTAATCAAGTTAGGTGTTATAAAGGAAATTTATCATATCATTCCATACACTTTACTTTTTCCCCTTTTTCATTCCTTTGGGCATGACACATGAAAAATCCACAAATACCTTAGTACACCAAAACCTTAAACTTCCAAAGAGTACTCTTAACCATAATATATCATTCCCTTAAAAAAAAAAAATCTTACTAAAGAGACATCATCAACCAATGTCTTTGAAAAGCCTTAGTCTCTTAAGATCTCATCTTCTTTCTCTTGTCTACTATTGACTACTTCAATCTCTCAATTGAGCAAGTGTTTTATGCCAAGAAAGCTTCTTTTAAACACAATCCTTCCCATTACTCAAAATAGGACATAACATCAATAGGCATCTCAAACAAACCTTTCATACATCACATTAATCATATCTAATCAAAACCCCCTTTTTTTTTTTAATGCAAACATTTTATACAATAACATACCTGGCGGTGACAAGGCGTTTGCTCTTTGGTCATGGGGACACTTAATGCTTACGATGTAAGCAAGTCTACAGAACCCATAACTCTGGGCTCTAATACCAACAGTAACGACCCAACTTTTTCTTATTAGACTTTCTAGGGACGTTACTACATGCATGCTGAAGAAATTTAAAATTCTTTAATAACAGACAAAAATAATTAAACTTTTTGTTAAACAATCAAAACTTTTAGTTCGGGATCCCTTTAAAAATCATTTTAAAACACAATATGAATTAAAACGTTCAATCATTTGAAATAGTTTCATAACACATTGTTTACTAAACGAAGTATGTTTTAACTAACACACTATCTAAATGCGGAAGTCATGATCTTCGAAGTCACCCATGACCCTTTCAGCAAACTGCCTTGTCAATCGCCTAAGATATGTCTGTCTTTGCCTGAAAAGAAAAATATTTTGAAAAAGGGTGAGTATTTTACAATACTCAGTAAGTGACCTCACTACCGGGTCAGGATATGCATACACACACATAATGAGTTTTCGAAAACATTTTTCTTTCTTCTTTCCTTTGGTGGGACCTAACTTCCTTTCATAGCGGAAACGTTTCCTTAAAAATTTTCCTTCGGCTTTTAATGTGGACAATTAAACCCAACCTAACCTTGCCTTTCATATAGCCTCGTAAGGTTCCTTTTCATACAGCCTCGTAAGGCTCCTTTTCATATAGCCTCGTAAGGCTCCTTATCATATAGATGTACATCAATAACTTTAGGAGGGTAATTGCCACAGCCTTCGAAATCATTTTATCATGAAAACACATGTATGCATGAGGTCCCAAAACATCTTTCATTTTCATTCAATGATGCAACATATAGAGACATTCTCACATTAATCATCATAAATCATAAATCATGCATCACATTTGTAAGAGCATTTGGCATACATGTGAGAATTATTTTTCATACATAGCATTTTAAAATTCATCAACAATCATAGTTAAAACATTTATGAAATTCTTTTTAAAACATTTATGAAATTCTTTTTATTTCAAAAGTAATTTTTCAATTCAGTTCCCGATTTGCATTTAAGCATACCGGCATAAAGTCCCTTACCTTGGCTAAGCTCAAGAATCCAATCACCCAATTGCTCACCAATATTCCTTCGCCTTGAACCTCAACCAAATAATTTGGAGCCTAAATCAAACCATCCCTAAGGTTAGAAACAATTCCTAAAATCCATAATTAAATTCCAAAGTTCCTTCCACCAACTAAAGTTCCAAAATTTAGAATAAATTCCTTAACATTTAACTTAATCTCAAATTGGTGGTTAAACTCAATTCAAAACACAAGGTTCTTGATTTAATTGAACTCTCAAATTTAATCTACCAAAAATCCAAAACTCCAAGGATTTGCTTGATTTTAGGATGGAAAATTTACCTCCGTTCTTTCTCCAAACCGACCCAAGCTTTACTAAATAAATGGTGGTTTGATTCGATCTTGTCACACCAACCTCCACCTACAATGGGTATTCCAAAATAGAGCCCAAAAATCAATGGGTAAATCTCCAAACTTCTATATCAATGCCCAAAACTACATCTATTATTTGAAAACCGTAAGATTATAGCGAAAATAAGTTTACCCACGTGCAAAACGAGTCGAAACAGCGCTGTGCAGTACCAAAAACCCGCCAGAAAAATCAAACTGCAGCAGATCGGCGTCGTGAACAGTATCGCGGTATGAACAGTACCCGCGGTATGAACAGTACCGCGCGTGAACAGTACCGCGCGTGAACAGTACCGCCCCCCCCCCCCCCCCCCCCCCCCGTGAACAGTATCGCGGTCGTGAACAGTACCCTCACGTGAAGAACAAATCCGGCGATGGATGTTTGTTGAAGGAGAAGAAACTTTCGAATGGATGGGTCTTTTCGTGGTGAAAGAGAGAGAGAGGGATTGATGGTGGAGACTGTTTTCTCATGGAGGAAGAGGAGAAGGTTGGAGAAGATGATGGCTTGGCTTGACCTAGGGCTAGTAAGGGATATTTGGGCTTGACTTCTCCTTGGGCTTGGGCTTGGCTTAAATGTCCCTTGATTTACAAGAATGCCCCCAAATTAAATAAATCCCATTTTTCCCTCGATTCTTCTCAAATTACCCTCAAATTTTCCAATTTAAATTTTGCTAGACCTCAAAATTAAATTCAATACAACCTTAAGCATGAAATTAACCTTACTATAAATTTTAAATTCCACAATTAAAGCCTTAAGTAATACCTAAAAGTGCCGGTCGTTACATTCTTCCCTCCTTAAAAACTTTCGTCCTCGAAAGTTTCTAGCCTTGGAAAAGCTCGGGGTAGCTAGCTCGCATCTCATCCTCTCGCTCCCAAGTAGCTTCTTCGGACCGGTAGTTTTTTTTTTTTTTCCATAACACCTTGACAAGGTTGATCTCTCGGTTACGAAGTATCTTCTGATCTCTCGCAAGAATTTGTACTGGCCTTTCTTCATAGCTCAATTTCTCGTTCAGCTGCAATGGTTCAAAGTCAATATGCTCCAGAACTTCAAACGACCCTATAAAATGTGGACTCAACTTTCCTTTTTGACTGAACCACAGAACTCCTTTCATTAGAGCCACCTTCAAGAACACATGATCACCCACATCAAATTCCAAGTCCCTTCGCCTCGAATCAGCATAGCTCTTCTGTCTACTCTGTGGGGTTTGCATCCTTGCTCTAATTTTTTTAATTGCATCATTAGTGGCTTGGACCAACTCGAGTCCCAGCAACTGACGTTTACCAATTTCGTCCCAGTAAATAGGAGACCTGCATCTTCTACCGTACAAAGCTTCAAACGGTGCCATGCCCATGGTTGTTTGGTAACTATTATTATAGGCAAACTCTATCAAATGCAAGTGGGTATCCCAACTACCTGCAAAGTCCAATACACATGCCTGTAGCATATCCTCTAATATCTGGTTTAATTGTTCTTTCTGCCCATTTGTCTGGGGATGGAAAGACGTGCTGAAATCTAACTGAGTACCCAGGGCCTTTTTGCAAACTTCTCCAGAAGTTAGATGTAAACCGATAATCTCTGTCTGAAACAATCCTTGCGGGAACTCTGTGTAATCTGACTATCTCCTCCATGTACAATTGTGCCCACTTCTCTGCAGAGTAAGTAGGCTTCCCTGGAAGAAAGTGTACTAACTTAGTAAGTCTATCCTCAATAACCCAAATCATGGTGTAGCCTCTAACTGTTCAGGGTAGCCCTACCACGAAGTCCATAGAGATTTCATCCCACTTCCACTGTGGCACACTCAATGGTTGTAACAAGCCTGTTGACTTCGACCTTGGGCTTTTATTTGCGGATAAACCAAGCGTTTACCGACAACGTCTGCCAACCAATGATACTTCTTGAGATTCTTATACACTTTTCTTGTGATTCTTATACACTTTTAGTTCTTAAAGAACTCCTACATGTGCCTTTGATTACCAAGAATCTGATTAGTATTTCAAGGTTAACCATGGATAATTCAGTTATTGTTGAGTTTTATGATTCTTTTTGTACTGTTAAGGACAAGGAAACGGGGAAGGTTCTTTTGGAAGGGAGTCTTAAAGATGGGCTGTATCAAATCTCTTCACCGGGTGGTGCCTCTTATCATGCAAATCAAGAAGTCTCTAAGAAGGATTATGTTTTTGTAGCTTTTGTTTCCTGTATGGAAAAGAATAGTCAGGGTGATCCTAGATTAGTAACATCTCCTGGCAGTCATAGTATCTTGTATTGCTCTAAAGACACATGACATAATAGGCTTGGTCATCCATCTTCTAGAGTTTTGAATCATATTTTGACTTCTTGTAACATCAAAAGGAAAATGAATGAAAATGTCAGTTTTTGTGAGGCATGTCAATTTGGTAAAGCTCATAAGTTGCCCTTCCCACATTCCAATTCTTGAGCAAGTAAGCCTTTAGAACTAATTCACACAGACTTGTGGGGGCCCGCCCCTATTAGCTCAACAACTGGACATCTTTATTACATCAGTTTTGTTGATGATTGTAGCAGGTATACGTGAATATTTCCTTTGAAATTGAAGAGTGAGGCTGTTTTCATTTTTAAGCAGTTCAAGGCTTTAGTAGAAAATCTGTTCAATACACACATTAAAACTTTAAGGTGTGATGAAGGAGGGGAATTTAGACCGATCATTCAGTTTGCCTCCGAGTGTGGTATACAGATTCAACTAGTTTGTCCTTACACTTTAGCTCAGAATGGTCGGGTGGAACGCAAACATAGACATATTGTTGAGACAGGATTGTCTTTATTGGCTCATGCTAAGATGCCCTTAGTTTATTGGTGGGAGACATTTCATACAGCAGTTTATCTCATTAATAGGATGCCTACACATGTGATTGGAAATAAGACACCATTTTACTCATTGCACAAACAGAAACCAGATTATAACAGTCTCAGAAGTTTTGGTGCAGCCTGTTATCCATGTCTTAGACAATATCAACAACATAAATTTGATTTTCACACTACTAAGTGTGTTTTTATTGGATATAGCAGTCGTCACAAGGGTTATAGGTGCTTGAGTCCTACAGGCAAAATTTACACATCACGACATGTTTGTTTCAATGAACGAGAATTCCCCTTTGCTCATGGTTTCATGGCCAATGCTTCTTCACCTTCAGTACAAACTGACAGCATCATTTCCTGGCTTCCCATTCAGTATACTGAAAGCCACACAGCCACATCTTCCGCTGCTATTACTCCTTCTGCACGTCAGTCTCCTTATATGATAGATTCGACCTTGAATGGTTCTCCATCTACCAATCTGCAACCCACACCAACTACTATTAGCCGCAGTAATCACTCTAGTTCCTCCACTGAGTCATCCAACCGGTTGTTGACTGAGGCATTCCATGAGGATTCTCTTACCTCCTCCACTCCGCCTCCTGCCGTCCCTACTATCAATGTTCATTCCATGGTTACTCGTGGCAAGCTAGGCATCTCTAAGCCTTGACAGTTTTTTGGTTGTCTTTCCCACCAAAATACTCCATCAGTAGATTGGACACACACTGAGCCTCACAAATTTTCTGTTGCTAACTCAGTTCCAGCTTGGCAAAATGCTATGAAAGAAGAATTTCATGCCTTAATGCACAATCATACATGGGACTTGGTTCCTCCTTCTCCCTCTCAGTCCTTAGTGGGAAATAAATGGGTGTACAAACTCAAACGTGCCTCCGATGGTACCATTCACCGTTATAAAGCTCGTTTAGTAGCTAAAGGCTACTCCCAGACTCCTGGCATTGACTTTCATGAGACATACAGCCCTGTTATCAAGCCTGTGACCATTCGAACTGTTCTTACTTTAGCTGCTACCTAGGGTTGGCCTGTTCGGCAACTTGACATTTCTAATGCTTTTCTCAATGGCACCTTACAAGAGATTGTTTTCATGCCACAACCTTAAGGTTTTATTGATTCTTCACGACCTCATTATGTCTGCAAACTTTGAAAAGCTCTCTATGGCCTTAAGCAGGCTCTTCGAGCTTGATATGATCAGCTTCGATTTACTCTTCTTCAATGGAACTTCTGTTAATCCAAAGTTGATTCTTCTCTGTTTTACTTGCGCACCCAAAGACAATGCATTATGTTACTTGTGTATGTTGATGACATCCTCCTAATTGGCTCATCCTCTTTGGTTCTTGATCTGTTCATTCCTCTGCTACGTTAAACATTTGTGCTTCGTGACCTTGGGCCTGTACATTATTTTTTGGGCATTCAAATTGACAGATCTTCTTCTGGCTTTGTTCTTTCTCAAGCCACTTACATTAAAAGACATTCTCACACGACACTTCATGACAGCTCTTAAAGAGGTTCCTACTCCCTTATCCACCAGCGCTCGACTCTCTGCCACTCATGGGGATTTATTCGCCGACCCTGCTTTGTATCGAAGCATTTTAGGATGTCTTCATTATGTGCTTCTTACTCGCCTTGATATTGCATTTGGAGCCAATTCTCTCAGTCTCCCATGATTCACCATTGGCAAGCTCTTAAACGCATTCTTCTGTACTTGAAAGGTTCTTCACATATGGGTCTCTCTCTCTAGCCGGCTCCATCTCTTACTTTGACTGGCTATTCGGATGCCGATTGGGCTATTTGTCTTGATGATCGCAAGGCCGTGGGTGGATATTGTATTTTTCTTGGCTCCACACTCATTTTATGGTCTTCCAAGAAGCAACATGTTGTAGCCCGCTCTAGCACAGAATCAGAATATCGGGCCCTTGTTCATGTTTTGTGTGAACTCACTTGGGTCCAATCTCTTCTCTTTGAACTGTCTATCTCCTTGACGGCTCCTCCTGTTACATGGTGTGACAATTAGAGTGCTGCTCCCCTTGCTAAGAATCTAGTGGTTCATGCTCGTACTAAACACATTGGGCTTGACATTCATTTCCTTCGAGATCAAGTCCTTCGTCATCAACTTGATATTCGCTATGTTCCTTCTGCTGATCAGTTAGCTGATTGCCTTACCAAGCCTCTTCATGCCAACCGGTTCCATTATCTTCGAGACAAACTTGGCTTGACTTCATTCTGCCCTCGTTTGAGGGGGAATGTTACAGTATAATGGTTTTCAGTCTTATCATATCTTACTGTACTTATTCAGTTACTGTTGAAAGATGACAAAGTGTCCTTGATTAAGTCTTGTCCTAGTTGTAGAGTGGTTAAACTACTCCTTGTTAAGTCTTATCTTCTTCTTGTATTTGTGTTTAAAATGGCTCACTGTCGAATAAGCAAGTAAGGAAGAAACAAGATAGAAGGTTTCATTCTCTCAATCTCTCGAATTCTCTGGTTCTTATTTACTGCAATTCTATTTAACTCCCTCCTAAAGTTTTTTAACCGCGCATACACTTCTCTCTCTCAACTCACAGTCTCTCTCCTTTCTCTATATTGCGCTCAATCTTCCCTCTCTCTCACAGAGTTTTATCTCCTCTTTCTCTCACTGTGCTCTCTCTCAACCCCAACTGCCATTCGCTCTTCGCCATTACAGTTTGTCATTCACTAGCTCTTCTTTCTTTATTTCCTTTATTTCGTTCTCTTCCTAATCCAAGCCCTCATTCACAGTCGCTGCGCCGCCGTTTGCGAACACTTCTCTCTCTCTGTCTCTCTTGTTTCGTTCTCTCCCAGTCCAAGCCCTCAAACATTCTCGTCTCATTCTCTCCCAACCGAAGCTTTGAAACATCCAACTTGACATATCCAACCCAATAATATAAGGGTGGGGTTGCCATCTCTAACTGAGTTGGTTGCGTAGAGGAACTGACCAACTCGAAAATTTGGATTGGTCCAAGAAATACCCATAACCCGACTCAATCCAACTTGTGTACACCCCTACTTGAAATTTTCTCTCTATAGCTTAACTTTTCATATTTTTTATGATCTCCTAAAAGTGATACTAATTTCAAAAGTATAAATCAAATAAGCTTGTTCTTTTTAAAGCTCAAATATTTGGTTTATCTACTTATCAATATTCAGGTTTTTTTTAAAAATATATATATATATACCTTATTGTTCAATACGTTACCAGTTATATTTTATTTAGGTTTGATACTCTTGATATTTTTAAACGCAGGTTCATGAATTAAATTTCTTGGCTATATATTTGAATATATTTTTACTGACCATTAGAATCTTGTATTAATTAAATTAGCAATTAGAGTAATTAATTGATAGAACTATTATTAATGATTTTGTATGGCTTATAGATATATATATACACATATGGGTTGGTTGGTTTGCTGTGTGTTGTGAGGATTAATCTGATCATCTTGTGTTAGTTTCTCCATATTGATCTCGATCGATTCCAGTAGTTGCTGTGTGCGTTTGTGAAGATGATGTCAAATAGGGGAAATGATAATAATAATGGCGTATTATTTCGTTTATTAACAAGGCCAGACATTCCAAGTCGGGTGAGAAAGCAGATCGAGGAGATGCATGGATACAATCTCCATTTGGTGATTCAAAAGCAATTAGTAGACAGTGATGTCAACAAAGACGAAGGCCGTTTATTTCTTCCGATCAACAGACTCTTATTCAATTTCACCACCGATAAGGAGAGGGAGCTCTTCAATAATAATAATCCAAACCAAGAAACCAATTATATGGATGTCAAGATTCTTGATGAGGGTCAAAGAGAGACCCCCATCTTCTTGACCAAATGCAAGATTGAATCCCAAGATCTTTACTGTTTGACCACTCATTGGAATTCTTTTGTCGACACCAATGCCTTGAAACGTGGCCAGGTTATCCAACTTTGGAGTTTCAGAAGAGTTCGACTTGTAGACTCCGACAATGCAACATTCACCTCTGATCTTTACTTCGCTTTGAATAAGCTTGACGTTCGAAGTTTACTTTAAAATCATCTGTTTTTGTGTAAAGATTTACTTTTCCAACGATCCCCTATTCAATAATCTTGTAAGAGTTGGTAGTTTTAATGATAGGGTTTGTGTCGTTTGACCATTTTCATGCAAGACGATATTGATCTGCATGCACTCTTACTGATGTAATCTTGTAGCAGCAAATGGGACGTATAATAAGTATTCTTTTGTAATGCAGTTTATCCATATTTTTATCTAGTTTCAATCTTTAGAACATACATTAAAAGAATTCTTCAGTTCTCTTTCCCATCATAAATAGATGACAAGATCGCTTTCTCATTTCTTAGAAAAAAAATTATGTTTCTTAAACTAAACACAAGGTTAAAACACAAATTTGGCCTTTAAGGCAAGGCTCCCTTTGCAAACTATTTGGTTTTTAAAAATTAAACTTATAAATACTAATTTCATCTATAAGTTTCCTTCTTTTGCTCTCTACTTTTCTACATATGTTTTAATAAACCAAGCCAAGTTTTGAAAACTAAAAAAAGTAATAATTTTCAAAAAATTGTTTTTGTTTTTGGAATCTGGCTGCAAGCACAATTTTCAAAAATTACCAAATAGTTATCAAACGGGACATAAGATTTTGAATAATTTTCAATTTAGTACCTAAAACCGTAAAAGTTTTAATTTGGTCTCTATAGCTTGAACTTAGTTTCACTTTTGGTCGGTATGATTTTAAAAGTATAAATTTTGATTCCTATATTTTGGTATGAATCGTCAATATTGTTTCTATTATTTAATGCATGATACCTTTTTAATTGCTTGGTAATGTGCACATTTTCTATTTAACTATTTAACTATTTAATGCATGACTATGTTAACTATTTATAGGTCTGAATAATGAAAAAAAATATGAAAGAATCGAGAGAAAATAAATTGATCATTTTTAGGTGGGTAAAAAATATGTCAACTATGATTTGTAAAATCTAAATTGAAACTTTTAGAACAATAGGTGTAAAATTGCCTTAACCTAAGTACAATTACAAGATAATAAGAAAACTAATTCACGTGCTAACTTCAGCATAGCTATACTCTCAACCAACAAATCAAGATTTGAATCCTTCCATTCACATGTTCTTGAACAATAATAATAATAATAATAATAAAAAACTAATTCACACAATTAATCACATACTTTTTTTTCCCTTAAGCTTATTTGTTCTTCCTCTCTCTCTCTCTTCTCATCTTCTTTTTCTTTCTCCATGCTGTCTCATTTCTCCTCTTTTCTTCACCCTTTCTCAACATGACAAAGAAGCAAAATGCACATTAGGGTTATAAACAACGCCAGACATTCCAACTTGGATGAGGACACACGTACAAGTCGAAGACATGAATGGCTACCATCTCCATTTGGTGATTCGAAAGCGAAATGCACCAGAGAGACAACTGATATTTTTGCTGAGCAATAGTGTCCTATCAGGAGAATAAGGCAACTAATATTTTACTTGTTTACGTTGGTTTCATTAAGTGTTCGTTTGATGAGTTTAATTATTTGTACATGATTTGTTTTGATAAGTTCACAGTTTTTATGTCCATAAGTTCAAGTTGAGTTAAGTCTCAATTATTGTTATTATGTTCAAAATTATGTTCATGGTTTTGATAAATTTTGTTGTTTGTTTTAATTCAATGAGTTTAGTTGTGAGTTCATGATCAATTTTGTTGCTATGTTCATAAGTTTTGATCAATTTAGATCTTATGTTTATAAGGTTTGAAAAGTTTTAGTTAAATTTATTTCTTACCTCATGTGTTTTGACGTTAAGTTCATTTATTTTAAAAAGTTAGTTAAATTTAGTCGTTATATTTATAAGTTAGTTAAGTTTTGATGTTATGCTCAAAAGAATATTAATAACTTTAGTTTTGATGTTATGTTCATAAAAATGAAGAAGTTTAGTATTCATTATAAATGATAATATTGATTTTTTTAGGTACTGTAAGGTCGATATACGAGCAAGATTTTGATGATTGATGTGAAGTGGACGAGAATTATGATTTCTTCTTAGATTACTTTATGGAGTTTAGTTTGTTTTTCTTAGGTGCTTTAGGTTTTATTTATGGAGTATACTAATTTTTATGTTGTTTTAAACTCAAACTTTCAAAAAACAAAAATTGTAAGAACAAATTCGGTTTGATATAAACTTTATTTTATATCATGATTTTGTAGACAATTGTTTTTAGGTACAAAAAGCTTTGGATTGTAATGACATTCGAAAGAAAAAAAATGAGATTTTAAATATAAATAAAAAATTATGCCACAAAGAAATTGTTGACGGTTTTTTATATAACCATCGACAAAACCTGGATATACTGACACTAAAAACATCTAGCATTGACATATCTTTGATAGGACACAAAATGTGTTATCTTTAGGCCTTATTTATTTCTAGTTTTTTTAGGCTTAAATGCATGTTTTCATGTTCATATTTGTTTATTTTGTAGAAATTGAGCAATTGGAGTAAAACCAAAGTTTCTAGAAGAATTATGATGAAAATGGGGTTAATTGACCAAGAATTGAAGAACCAAGTTAAGAGAAGGAACGAATCAAGCCAAAATCTCGAGGGGATAGCATTGAGACGCTACAAATTGAAGAAAGATGCTTTATTAGGGAAAAGTAGCGTCTAGACGCTGGTCGACGCTCTGTAGAACCAAGACGCTATGCTCGACGCTTCCTTTCCTTTTCGTGTTTTTTCCCTTATTTGAGGATAGCGTCTTGATATTGCCCTGTTTCCTAAAAAAATATCACTTTGTAAAACGATTTGAGGGAGCTAATTTGGAGAGCACAACCCTAAATTTTGAAATATACATTATTTGGAGAGTTGAAAGAGACTATTGGAGCAAGAGGAAGAGATCTTCAAGCTTGAGTTCGTGGAGATTGCAACAGACATAGGAAATCGACACGCAATGCTAGTTTTATCTTTCTTTCCTTTAATTTTGTACTTTTTGTTATGGGATTGTTGTTGAGTTTAGGATTTGTAATAGTGAACACGAGTGGCTAAACTCTTTATCTTAGGGATTGATGTAGTCGTTAGACTTTATAGTTTGATTAATTGAATGCCTTAATTGAATGCTAGCTTTTAATTTCATTCATTCTTTTATATGCTTAATGCTTATAATCTTCTGACCATAGATTATTTGTTTTATTGGTCTTGATTCACACTTGAAAAGGGGTTGGTTTAGGACTAGAACTTAATTGCATGACTAAGGGTAGTTCTAACTTGTCAATGACTAGAACTCCTTTAGAGGTTGTTAAAAAAAGAAGCTTAATACCTTACATGTTATTAAAAGCTAAACAGTTATGTTAGCTTTATAATTTTGCAAGAGAATTACTTGTCCTTGTTGAAGGGAATAATCGAATTAAACCCACAGCGGTAGCATAGGAATCATCTTTGATTTATTTAGAATTAAATTAAAATACAAGGGTTAAGCAATAAATACCTTCCAAATATGGAGATTATTCTTCTGACGGCTCTTTATCTCTTCCACAAAATCTTCCTAGCTATGACTTGAACACAGGACCAAGGCTTGTGGGAGCCTCTTGAAAGAAAATCCACAAGAGATTGGAGAGGAAGATGTCTAGAGAGAATGATCTAATTCTCTCTATTGAGGAGATGTGTTATAAAGAATGCACAATGGCTCACCCCTAGGGTCCTATTTATAGTGGTCTAGAGAAAATAATTAAATAATATATTTTAATATCGAATATATTAAAATACATTTATCTAATCAATTTGAATCTTATTCAAACCATTTAAAATTCTCCTACGACATTTATTTCCTAATTTGAATCCAATTCAAATTTAATAAATATCTTTTATTTAATGTATCTAATATACATTAATTATTTTAATATTTAATGTATCAAATACAATAAATATATTTTCCTCTTTTATATTTAATATATATAATATATTAAATATTAATTTGAACACTTCAAATTTTTCTTTCAACTAAATTGAACTTTTTAGTATTACTAAGAGCTAGTAAGAGAACCTTATGGACCTACAGATTATAAGCTCCAATGATACAAAATTAATTAATTAATTAATTAAAGAGTTTAATTAATTAATTTTCATTCATTAACTCCAGGTCACTCCACTATAGACTTAGAGTTACACTCTTATGCACTGTAGGACAAGTTGTGTTCATAGATATAATCATTACATGCAAATTGATCATTCACGAGTTGTTTGTAATTATAGCTGGGTCAAAAGTCCGTTTTACCCCTATAATTATATCTTGCACCTTAAGTACCACTGATTCTCTAATGAACAACTTGTTTATAATCTAATTATAAACTAAGTCCCTCTTGGGCCAATGAGAGGGTGGGGCCCCATTGTTCAAGTCCCGAAATCAGCACTTAAAGGAACTACTCATCTACTTACCCTATATGGGAAGGAGTGAATTCCATCTTATGAGATTATGTTCCCAGCTCCCTATTTGGTCAAGTCCCCAAAATGGTAGGCATATTGAATCGGCTATAAAAGCCACTCCCACCCATGCAAATCAAAGGACAAGCCCTCACAGGCAAGAGTTCATAACTCACTCAAGATTAAGATCGAGTCGCATATGATCATCCTGATGAAATATTAATCTTCTCAATTAACGGATTTATAAAGAGAGATTAAATATTTCGTGGTCCAGTCTTATACAAACTCATTGTATAAGATACCCCCACTCACATGTCTCCACATGAATGATTTGGATCAAATCATTTGTAACTATTACAAAGTGGGCCGTCACTACAAGAATTTTGGGCTATGCCAACGATAGTTTTCCCGACTCAAGTATTTGCGTCGAGATAGACATATTTTAGCCGACGCAAGTCACTCGTCGGCAATAATATGGATATGACGATGCATTATGCGTCGGCATAACTACAGTTTAATTAAAATAGGTGTTTTAATATGGCCGACGCAAGGTAACTTATCCCCTCTCCTTCTCGTCTTTTTAACTCTCATTATCGACAAAAAAAAACCCCTAAGATTACTGCTTGGCCTTCTTCCGCTTGGATTCACGATTTCTTCTTCCTTTCTTACTATGGTGGTGTGGGTCTTCGAGTTTCGACTTTCTTTGTGGTGTGGGTCTTTGAGTTCCAGAAAAGCATAGATAGCAATGGAAATATAAACAAAAAAGCAAAGGAAACCAGAACAACAAGCGCCGCCACCGCATGAACAACTGATTTACTCCTATAGGAGAGCATCCCAAGGCGAATTTGAATTACATCCACCATGGACAACATCAGAAACAAGCATCCCATCACGGATCCAACGATGGAGGCCAATATCCCCAATTTCAACACTTTCAAATTGATGTGTGCCCTAAACACCTCATCCACATCCTTACGATTCAAAAGATTAATTGCAAGCTTCAAACCCTATGACACAAGTGACGAGAACAGAAAAAAGCTAAACGACACAACCTCAAAACGTCAATGCTGGCGTCGTAGGCTGAGGAGTTCTTGAGACTATGCTGCCCCGGCATGGTCAACGAAAGCCCCGACATGGTCAATAATGTTACTGGGATAAGGCACCCAACCTTATCCATATACTATGACTCTTTACGTTATTTCTTGAACACGATCCTCCTGTATGTCAACTACATACTGTTCAAGATTACACTAATAACCTTGGATTTTTCATATAATGAATAATATTATATTGCAAATAAAATATTCAAAATTATTATTAATTATTAAATAATTAATTAATTACGAGGCTTTAGGGCATAAATCCCAACACTTATGAGAGCCATTTATGATTTAAGACTTCTTGACTTATGGAATATTTGCATGTTAAATCTTGGTTGTTTAATTAATTGAATCATTGGTCTAATTAGTGAAATCAATTCCCTGAGATATTTCTCTCCTGATTTGTCTCCATGATATTTCCAGTATTTGTTTTATTTTAGTTTTTGTGACTTCATCATTCGATTTATTTCTCTAAATAAAATTGAGCATGATTGTGTATTCGTGGTATTTAAGTGAGCTAGAACTCCAATCTTGAGAACAATACTCGAACACATTCTTATCACTATATTAAAACTTGACCTATACACTTGCGGTATTGCAAACACAACAATCTCTTACCCAACAGTTCAATGTCAACGCATGGTCCTGACGTTTTTTTTTTTTTGTTGGGATAGCTTTTCCCCACACTTTTGTGCTTTCCCCGATGCTTTTTAGCGTAGAGAAAATCTGAAATCCTTGTAGTCAACCATAGCTATAAATGTCAATCAACTATATAATAAATCATGTCATTCTTTTTCATCAATAGAGATGGATGAGTTTGGAAAATTTTCTACAGTTTTTAGATGTTTCACTTCTTCTTCTTTTTTTTTTCTTTTTCTTTTCTTTTTTTTTTTTTTTTAAAGTTTTGAGTAAACAAATTGGTTTTGTTTGTTTGTTTTTCTTTTCTTTCTTTTTTGTATAGGATAGGAGGAGGTATATCGTCATTGAATAGAATAATCGAGGACCAATTATTTTGTTGCAAATAACCTTTATAAGCAAATGAGAGCGAACTTGATTTCGATTTTAGACTCTGTTTTCATTTGGTTTTGTTGCATATAGCTTTTATAAACGAAGTTTCTCATTAATTTTCATGGAGGACGAATTTATATAGATTGAGAAAGAAGAAGAAGAAGAAATGTTTTCCATAAAAAAAAATTAACAGTAAGAGTACTTTTAAAACTTTTTGAAAGGTCAAGGTTATTGATATGCACTACCAAGGACATCAAAATTATTAAATACCCTTGACCTTTCAAAAAGTTTCAAAAATACCCTTACCGTTAACTTTAGGGTTTATGCATAAAAAAGTTTCAAAAATGATGTGATACCAAAGATTCTCTAATACCAAATGACATGATATACCCAAAATGCACTGATATCAAACGATATGAAAATCCTAAACCCTTTGGCTATGTGAACCCTTGAATTCACAAACACTAAAATCCTCAAATCTATTTGATTTCAACCCTAAGTATTAGGTTAGACGTCGACATTGGATTGCCTTAAGATCAAAGCTCTTAAGACAAAAAACAAGTTCTTGGCCCAAGAGTGGTGGAACACTCCATATATAAGATAGGATGATCAATCCTACTTCGAATGTTGTTGGCATGTAACTCAAGCCACGAATTACAAAAGGATCAACAAGTTCTTGGCTAAACTTGACAGAATAAAGCTCCAAGGTTAAAACTCAATTCATCATTGTCTGTTCATAAAATCTAATGATAGAGCTTTAGATAGCCTCCCAAAACTGTAAATGCCACATCATCGATCATAGTAAAATGACCAAAATACTCTTACTTAATATGTCATAAAATTAAAGAACAAAATTGGAAAATAATAAAATTACATCAAAATTATTAAATAAAATATGAATAATGATGTTCTTGGCGGTTCATATCAAGTATTAATGCAACTTTTTAAAGTTCAAGAGTATTATTGAAACGAGGTACAAAGTTGAAGGGTATTTTCTATAATTTAGTAAAAAAATAATAAAAGAGACAATTATCAAACATATTTAAA
The DNA here is from genome assembly GCA_033996785.1 of Trichosanthes truncata. Taxonomy (NCBI): domain Eukaryota; kingdom Viridiplantae; phylum Streptophyta; class Magnoliopsida; order Cucurbitales; family Cucurbitaceae; genus Trichosanthes; species Trichosanthes truncata. The sequence continues at coordinate 33,270,325 of JAWPNB010000004.1, read as the reverse complement.
AAAAAAAAAGAAAAAGAATGAGAAGACAATAAACAAGAGAAACAAGAAACCCTTTTATGTATCGATTGAGAATACATTTATGTTTGGATAAAACTCGAAAGTTCTTTTGAAGAAAGCCTTTGATTTTGGGGTGGTAGTTATTTTTTAAGGTTAAGGATGTAGTTCTTTTAAAGTATGTTCTAAACATTAAAACTAGACATGAATGTGGATTAACGACATGGATAATATTACTTATTATAACTCTCATCGATTCCACAATATCACTACAAGAAACTTAGGTTTTCGACGTATTTTCTCTTGATGCTAAAAATATCGAGGGAAATAGGATATGCTGACAGTTTTTAGGAACCGTCGGCCAAGTCAGGATATGCTGATGGTTCATAAATTTTTTATGATTGTACATTTGGGGTTGTCTGCATTCAGTGTCGTGAATCTTGGTGGCTTCCTTTCCAAAGGCATTTGAGAGCACTGATGGAATTTTCTATCTCTCTCACCTTAAGCTGCTATGTGTTTATGGGACAAGGTTATTGTGTTGGTACATTGATTGAAGCTATAATTTTGAATCTTCAACATGTTTAGATAATTTTAGTTGTTATGTGTTGTAATTTTGGTAACTTAGTTAAGTTTGGATGTTATGTTATTCTTTTGAAATGTTAGTTCAATTTGATTGTTATGTGTTCTATAGTTTTTGATCTTATGCAAATAAATTTTGGGTTTTTTTAATTGTTTGTATTAATTTAATGAGTCGCTATTATTGACTTTGTTTTTCTTAGGTACTTTGGGTCAATGTTATTCTCGAAAGCTACTTCCCAAGATTATGATAACATGAAACTAACGAGAATGAATGAAGATTTTTTCTAGATTACTATTTAGACTTATTTATGCTGATTTTTTTTTTGTGTATTCAAACTTTCTGCAAAACAAATTGTAAGAAAAAAAAATGGAATTTGTTTAATATAGATTTTTATTTATATTATTATTTTGTGTATAATTCTTTTTTAGGTACAACAAGTGTCAAATTATAAAAGCGTTCGAAAGAAAAAATATTGAGTTTTTTTTATTTTAAAAAAAATTATGGCTAGAAGAATTCCAATGAGTCCTAAAACAATAGAGATAATTTTTTTCAATCTTCCTTTTCTTCTAGAAAATGAAACTCTCTTTGAACCTCATCAAGAATGTTCACGTCCATTTTCTTTCGTTTCTTCTTCTTATTATTTTTTTTCTTCCTCTTTTTTTTTTCAACATCTTCCTCTCCTTCTTGAAGGTGAAATCGAATAAGAGTTTATTCATTGGAAGAGATAAACAGCCTTCGTGTCTTCTAATAACTCGCATTTTGCTTCTCTGTCATCTTAGGAGAAATGAAACAATGTGGGAAAGAAAGAGAAGATGAGAAGAGAGACAAAGAACGAATAAGCTTAAGATAAAAAAGTATGTGATTAATAATTGTGTGATTTATTTTTAGTTCAACCACACATTGGATAGATGATTCGAACCTCTGACCTCTTGGTCGATGATATATGTCTTAACCAATTGAGTTACATATATTTAGGTTAGCCAATGAATTAAATCTTCTCATTATCTTGTAATTGCATTTAGGTTAATTAAGGCAATTTGGCACCTATTATTTTGAAGGTTTTAATTTGATCTTTATGGTTTGGTTAAATGTCGAAGGTCATTGTTGACATATTTTTTACCCACCTTCATGATTCATTTGCTTTCCCCCTAATTTTTCATTTAGACCTACAAATAGTTAACATATAGTCGTCTATATAAAACATATAAAACTCATTATACCATGCAAATAAAAAATGTATCATGTATCCAATATGGAAACAATATGGATGATACATCTGAGATGGCTGGAACAATAGGGATCAAAATTGATACTTTTAAAACCACACAGACAACTAAAGTGAAACTAAATTCAAGCCATAAAAACCAAATTGAAGCTTTTGAGGTTATTGGTACTAAATTAAAAATTATTCCAAATTTTAAGGCTCCATTAATTTGATAACCATGTGTGACTTTTGGTTTTTGAAAATTGTGCTTGTCTTTTTATCAATATTTCTCTACAATGAGTTTTATCTCTCTTTCTTAAGAAAACATTTGAATTCTTAACCAACTTCCAAAAAAAAAAACAAGTTTTTGAAAATTATTACTTTTTTTTTAATTTTCAAAACTTGGCTTGGTTTATTAAAACATATGTAAAAAAAGTAGATAACAAAAGAAAGAAACTCATAGATGAAAGTAATATTTATAAACTTAATTTTTAAAAACCAAATAGTTAGTAAAGGAAGCCTTGCCTTAAAGACCAAAATTTTATTTTAACCTTGTATTTAGTTTAAGAAACATAATTTTTTTTTCTAAGAAATGAGAAACAAGAAATGAGAAAGTTGCAAAAAACTTTTAAACTATTGATCTTGGTATCTATTTATGATGGGAAAGAGAACTGAAGAGTTCTTTTAATGTAGGTTCTAAAGATTGAAACTAGACAAAAATATGCATAAACTGCATCACAAAAGAATACTCATTATACGTCCCATTTGCTGCTACAAGATTACATCAGTAAGAGTGCATGCAGATCAATATCGTCTTGCATGAAAATGGTCAAACGACGCAAACCCTATCATTAAAACTACCAACGCTTACAAAATTATTGAATGGGGGATCGTTGGAAAAGTAAATCTTTACACAAAACAGATGATTTTAAAGAAAACTTGGGACGTCAAGCTTATTCAAAGCGAAGTAAAGATCAGAGGTGAATGTTGCATTGTCGGAGTCTACAAGTCGAACTCTTCTGAAACTCCAAAGTTGGATAACCTGGCCACGTTTCAAGGCATTAGTGTCGACAAAAGAATTCCAATGAGTGGTCAAACAGTAAAGATCTTGGGATTCAATCTTGCATTTGGTCAAGAAAATGGGGGTCTCTCTTTGACCCTCATCAAGAATCTTGACTTCCATATAATTGGTTTCTTGGTTTGGATTATTATTTTTTAAGAGCTCTCTCTCCTTATCGGTGGTGAAATCGAATAAGAGTCTGTTGATCGGAAGAAATAAACGGCCTTCGTCTTTGTTGACATCACTGTCTACTAATTGCTTTTGAATCACCAAATGAAGATTGTATCCATGCATCTCCTCGATCTGCTTTCTCATCCGACTTGGAATGTCTGGCCTTGTTAATAAACGAAATAATACGCCATTATTATTATCATTTCCCCTATCTGACTTCATCTTCACAAACGCACACAGCAACTACTGGACTCGATCGAGATCAATATGGAGCATCTAACACAAGATGATCGGATTAATTCTCACAATACACAGCAAACCAACCAACCAACCAATATATATACAAATATATAAGCCAAACAAAACCATTAATAATAACTAATAAATATGAACGATTTAATTTAATCAAAACTAATTTAGGAGATTCCAAAAACGAATGCAAAGTATATCCTAAACCTTGCAATTAATCAAAATTTTTGTGTCTTTTAACACTTATCCACAAAGAATTTGATTACTTGAATTTATGAAACCTAGGGTCTGAAAGAATCAATTTATCAAATGTGTCTGGATTGTAGTAAAGAATAATAAATTATGAATTTGTACCACCTATATTGAGTATATAAATCCATAATTTTGTAAAAGTTAATATAACGGGTTAGGTGTGCCAACATAAGCAAAACTCAGCAGTAATTGACATCTACTCATTCTCTTGATATCCGAGGTTCAAATCAAAATGTCACAAAAACTTGATCGAGTGGGGATTCTCCATGGGAACTTGCAATAGTTGGAGTTATTTACTTTTTTTTCCCTACTTTTTAAAGGAAAATCTCATTTAAAGAGGTGGGTGAAATAAGTTGATAGATTGTGAAAATTAGGTTTAGGTTTATATATATATAACACATCCAATAGTACTTTTGGTGTTTTTATATGTAGGTTAGTGAATTAAGTTTGTAGGCCATTTGAATAATTTTTTAGTTGACCATAAAAATATTTTATTAATTAAAGTCGTAATTTAAAATTTAATTAAAAAATAATTACGTTAGTTAATAAAATATTTTCCTCATTAAAAAAAAGAAATAAATAAAAACATAAATAAGAAATCTATTTGGAAGTTATAAAATTGAATTTGAATATAGCTTTGAAGCTAGGTCGTCCTCACAATCTTTGAGCTATGATTAGACCTTAGTGTTAAGATGCCATTTGGAGTGTCTTAACACTCGTAGAGATGTATTAAAGTAATTAAGAAAATTTGTGGAGGTAGCGTCTAAATGCTATTTTAGAATGCTGTAGCGTCTCACCTCTAGTTATAGCTGAAGGAATGAACGATTCACTTCGTAGTGGAAGCATTGGATCGTTTTTTATTTTATTTAAAATTAAACTAAAAAAATAAGATTAAGCAAATTTACTTGGAGTAAATATGAAGATATTTCGAGTGGTCTTTATCTCCTTCACAAAGTCTTCATGGATATGACTCGAACACAGAATCAAAGCTTGTGGGAGCCTCTTGAAAGAAAATCCAAAAGAGATTGGAAAGGAAAAAGTTTAAAGAGAATTCTCTAATTCTCTATTGAAGAGATGTATGTTGTAATGCCACAACCCAAAGGTTCTATTTATAGAGGCCTGAGGCAAATTTTTGTCATAATTAAATAATATATATTTTAATATCTAATATATTAAAATACATATATTTAATCTATTTGAATCTTATTCAAATCTTTTAAATTATCCTACGATATTTATCTCTTTATTTGAATCTTATTCAAATTTTATAAATATATTTTCTTTAATGTATCTAATATACATTAATTATTTTAATATTTAATGTATCAAATACAATAAATATATTTTCCTCTTTTATATTTAATATTAATTTGAACACTTCAAATTAAATATTAATTTGAACATTTCAAATTTTTCTTTCAACTAAATTGAACTCTTTTAATGTTACTATGAGCTAGCAAGGGGACTAATAGGTTCATTATATATATATTTATTATATCTTCTTTATGTTGTTTTTATTTAATTTTCATATAGTTTTTGAATTTTAACTCTTGCATTTCTTTTATTTTTATAGGTGATCAAAGATTGTATTTTGAAGGTCAAATTTGAGGACTTTTAGGTTGAAGACTTAAAAATTAAAAACAAAATCTCAGCTCTTAGGTGCCCAAACTCGAGCGGGAAGGCAGAGAGCCAGCGCCTAGGCGCTTCAAAAATGTATAACGCCTTTTCTTTACAATGCCTAGGAGCTACGTCAACTGCCCTAACTTAAAATGAGCATCTTTTATTAGTTTTGGGAGCGATTTTTGGGGATTGAAAAGGTCAAAAACAGGGCAGGAAGGGAGAAGACACGAAGAGAAAGAGAGTTCATCACCTTGGAAGATCGAGCAACCAAAAGGAGCGAGAGCTAAGCTTGAATTGTTTCTATTTTCATTTCTTCTTGCTCTTTTGCTGTTTGTATGACCCTAATGACAATTTTTGCTTGTTTTGTGAAGTTTTACATTATGAACTAAGTTTTTCTTTCTAGAGCTTTGATGTAATCATTAGTTAATAGATGATGTCTCTATTTCGTATATGGTTGTGAGAATACTTATGCACTTAAGGCATGTTGAGATTTGGCCATTCTTTACATTGTTTTTCTATGTCATGATTTGAGGTTGAGAGACAAGAATCATTGATGAACTGAAGTGTTTTCCCTAATTTACACTTGAGATAGAGATATCATTGTGGGTTTTGTGACAATTTTAGGTTCTACGGGCTTAATACTTCAATTGTTTGAATTGTCATAGAGATATAGACAATTTACATATATTTCAACGAATATCGTTATTGCTTGAGAAAGAATATCGAGTTATAGGATAGAATTTGTCAACAACCTAGAAATAGAAGAAAACATTGGCTATTAATGAACAAAGAGTAGAAGGAGGTATTTGATGAAGTCATTGCTCTAGAGTTTTTACCAATTTAGTTTTATCTTCTCTTTTTACATTGTCAATTTTAGAGCTTAATCACATTTATTCTTCAAGTAAGTTTAATTATTTTCCATTCATCTTTGATAATTCAGTGCTTAGATAAAATTAAGGCTAGAGAATTTGGCAATTTGTAGCTTTTAGTCTCTATGGAGAACAAACTTTGATTTCAATCACTATATTACTTGTAACGATTCGTGCACTTGCGAAATCAACCAATAAGAACGTATGGACCTATAGATTATAAGCTCTAATGATACAAAATTAATTAATTAAACTCTTTAATTAATAAATTTGTATTCATTAACTCTAGGGTCACTCCATTATAGATCTGGAGTTACACTCTTATGCACTGTATGACAAGTTGTATCCATGGATATAATCACTACATGCAAGTCGATCTTTCACAAGCTGTTTGTAATTACATTTTGGTCAAAATTTCGTTTTACCCCTGTAATTACATCTTGCACCTTAAGTATCACTGATCCTCTAATGAACAATTTGTTTATGATCCAACCATAAACTAAGTCGCTCTCGAGCCAGTGAGAGGGTGGGGCCCCATTGTTCATGTAACGACCGGTTTATTTGGAAGCTTTAATTTGGAAATTTTGGAGTTTTAAAATGGGCAATTTGGGAAAGAAGAGTTTGGTCTAAGGGTATAATTGGAAGTTGGATTTTTTTTTTATATAAAATGGTCTCCTTCATCCTTATCCACTATATATATATATTTTTTATTATTTTTATTATTTTTTTATTATTTTTCTTATTTTTCTTTTATTTTTCTTTTTTTTTTCTTTTCTCTTCTTCTTCCTCCCGATAACCCTCTCCCTCACTGAATTTTTTTTTTAATCTCTCTCTCTCTCTCTCTCTCCGACCGAACACCCACCCACCGCCGGCCTTCTCCTTCTTCTTCTTCCGTCAGCCGCGAGCATCTCGCCGAAGCTCACGAACGCCGGTCGCGCAGAGGCTGAACCGCCGCCGTCCGCCCAGCCCTTCGCCTCTCACTTCAGCTCGATCGCCGACCGCCATCGCAGCTGGTCGCCGCCGCAACCGCTCGCCGTCCAGCCTCGCAACGACCGTCAGAGCTCCAAATCAAAGACCCACGCAATCCCGATCGCCGAATTTGCTTCAGCACCGCCGCGCGAGCTCCCAAGTCGCGTTCAGCACTTCGCCGGACGCCTCCTCGATGGTTCAGCAGCTCAGACCTCACCGGAAAACGCTGCACGAAGCTCAGATCCGACCCGCCGAGACCAGATCTGTCCAGATCCGTGAGCCACGCGCTAACTGTAGTCCTCACGCGCCGCCGCACGCGCCGCCGTGTTCCGACCACGCGCCGCCGTCTCCGATTCTAATTTTCGAGCTCGAACGGTCCCGGTTACGATCGTGTTCTGACTTGGGTAATTTCGTTACTCAATTGTTTTTAATTAAGGACTTTAAATGGGATCGATCGTTAATCAATGGATTTAATTTTCAGGATATTGATTTGAGAATCAAACTATGGAATTGGAGACAAATATATAAATTTCCAGCAAGGTTAAAGGTTTGGCACGGTCACTTTTATTTGGGTGAGATATTGTGCTAAATTAAAATCGGTCTAAGGAAATAAAAAGGACTAAATGGAGCTCAATTATGAAATTTCAAGAATCTTGGACCAAGTTTTATAATCCTTATTTTATTGGATTATTGAAGGTTAAGCAGGAATACCAGAGTTTGAAAGAGATTCTCACTGCTAGAATAATATTAATTATTCTATTCGAGGTAAGTAGTCATTTGGATTTAAGCCATTTAAATTCCTTTTGATTGAAATGTATGTTTGATAGTTTGTTAAATTTCGAAAGCATGCTTGAAAGCGGTGGTTATGAGATATGAAAAGGTTAGTGGTTATGTTTAGAAGTAATCTTGAGCTAAAACGGCCTAAGTTGTGGTCATAAAGGAATTAGTGGCTTAAAGTTTCAAGTTTAATATGTTAGCATATGAACCTCTTTAAGAATTGGTTCGAGGTTGTAATTGGACAAGTTTGGACATGAATGTGGTGATTTGTGAATAGTCATTCTTGCCTAAATTATGAGTATGTGCGCGATGTCGTAGTTGGTTAAATCAATATAAGAATTATCGTGTTGGGCTTAAGATTGTCTGAAACTTGTTGCTACCCTAGTTAAGGGATTCAAAGTTACAAGTGAATGGATGAAAATGTGCCAAGAGTTATAAATGAATTTGATTATAACTTACCCTTGTAAGTATAAATGTGTGGATAGTTGTGTTAAACTAAACAGTTGTAATCGTTTGGACTTTTGAGATGTTTGGTTAGCTGTGGAGTGCAGAAAACTTGAGTTTTAGAGTGATTGGTTGATTGGGTTCAATGCTTTTGGGTTCAGGTTGAGTTAGGGGCTGAAGTAGAGCACCCTAAAGTTATGCCATATTCAGGGTCGGGGACCGTATTTTATGTGTTTAGAATGGCCTTATGTTTGGGCTGATTTAACAAATTTTGGATGGGTCCGAATGTGAGTAGAGGGTTACTGGTCATCCTGATTTCTAGAATGGTTATGGAACTGAATTCTGGATTAAAAGGGATGGAGGGCTATGTGCCGCTAGCACAGGTATGTGCTTGTGAATTACGGGCCAGGTTGTGAATGTGGTCCGGATATAACAAATGATTTTGGTATGGTAGATTACCCTCGAGATTCCAAAAGTAGTGCGAAAATGCAAGGAGCTTGATAAAATGAGAGCCACCTGATCTTATGTCTCTCCTGGGCGAGTCTGTAACTCTAGGTTGACTAGATGTGATGAGAGTGGGGGATTGTGTTCCTTCACTGTGGAGCTAGCTTAGGGGTGATTCCCCAATTATGTTGAGCGTAAGGATTGTGATCCTTAGCGCCTGTGTGCTAGCTTATGTGTGATTCCCCACTGTGTTGAGCGTAAGGATTGCGATCCTTATGGCCTGTGGTGCTAGCTTAGGGGTGATTCCCCGATTATGTTGAGCATAAGGGATGCATCCCTTATTGCCTGTATGCTAGCATAGAGGGGTGATGTTCTATTGTATGTAGGCGTGAGAGTTATTTGCTTTCACGACCTTAGTCAACCTAAGTTACATGGCTCGTTGGTAGTGCTCGAGACAATGCCATACCGGGATGGACTCAGGTAGGGTGTGCTAGTGGTAGTTGGATGGTTGATGAGTTGAGATTAAGAGGCAGATATACGTGCCCGGACAAGAATTATGTTGATGAGGCTAGCATAGGGGCGTTATCCCCAGAGAGTTGTGACGAGCATAAGGGTTACGATCCTTATTGCCGTGAGTGCTAGCATAGGGGCGAGGACCCCAGAGATTTATGTTGAGCGTAAGGAATGGCTAGCATAGGGGCGTTATCCCCAGAGATTTGTGATGAGCATAAGGGTTACGATCCTTATTGCCGTGGGTGCTAGCATAGGGGCGAGGACCCCAGAGATTTATGTTGAGCGTAGGGAATGCGTTCCCTAGCGCCTGTGAGCTAGCTTAGGGGTGATTCCCCACTGTGTTGAGCATAGGGATATGTTTCCTATTGTCGTGTGCTAGCTGAGAGATGATTCCCCATTATGTTGAGCGTAGAGAATGCGTTCCCTAGCGCCTGTGTGCAAGCCTAGGGGTGATTTATCTAATGAGATGAGTGTGAGGGTTATATACCTTCACAGGTTTGGGTTCTAGGTAATAGGACTCGCAGGTATGACACGAAATTAGGGTCAAATAATAGTGAATGTTGTGAAAGGTTAAATGGACCTTTAAATTAGTAGAAGAAAGTATTTGAAATCTAAGCACAAGTGTGAGTAAGAGCTTGGTATGATTTCTTTGAACATTGGACCCTTAAGTGGGCTACTTACTAAGTATGTTTATACTCATGTTTGCTACTTTGTTTGTTTTGCAGATTGTGTACAATCTCGGAACGGATGACGCAGGTGACGACTTGACGAGACTATGGAGACTCCATCCAATTCCCTTTCCTTGTTTTTCATTCTTAGTTTTGTTTCCTTATTCCTTGATGTATGTTTGGTCTGTAAATGTTAAATATTCTTTAGTTATCGTGTATTGGGTTAGGGTTTCTTAAAATCCTGTGTTTGATGTGAAGCTCAGCATATTTGTTGTAGTTTGTTGGATGCTGAGCGTATTATCTGAGTTATTGAAGTGTTTTCATTCTTATCAGGTTGTTGTAAATTTTGGTTTTCTCCTAGTTACATTGTCATGCTACCGGAATTTTCGGGCATGAGCGAGGTAACTAGGTCGTGCTTCCGCTTTAGAGTATCGTAGGAATCCGGGTCTTTACAGTTCAAGTCCCGAAATCAACACTTAAGGGAATTATTGCATCTACTTACTCTATATGGGAAAGAGTGAACTCCATCTTGTGAGATTATGTTCCCAGGTCCCTATTTGATTAAGTCCCCAAAATGGTAGGCTTATTGAATCGGCTACAAAAGCCACTCTCACCCATACAAATCAAAGGACAAACCCTCACAGGCAGAAGTTCTTAACTCACTAAGGATTAAGATCGAGTTGCATATGATCATCCTGATGAAATATTAATCTTCTCAATTAACGGATTTATAAAGAGAGATTAAATATTTCGTGGTCTACTTTTATACAAACTCATTGTATAAGATACTCCTACTCACATGTCTCCACATGAACGATTTGGATCAAATCATTTGTAACTGTTACAAAGTGGGTTATATCAATAGTGTTACCATGATAAGGCACTCAACCTTATCCATATACTACAACCCTTTAGGTTATTTCTTGAACATGATCCTCCCGTATGTCAACCACATACTCTTCAAGATTACACTAATAACCTTGGATTTTTTATATAATGGATAACATTATATTGCAAATAAAATAATCAAAATTATTATTAATAATTAAATAAATTATTAACTACGAGGCTTTATGGCATAAATCCCAACAATAGCGTGTCAATCTTGCATAGTGTCTCAATGTTTTGTGTATTGAGTCTCGACACTATGTATAGCATCTCGACGCTGCCGTTGGTTTCTTATAAAAGGTAGGGTTTGTTTGCATTGAAAAGCAAAAAAAATTCAAGAAAAAAGTTGGCAGTTCATAGTTTTGACCAAATTGGAGGGTAAAGAAACCATTAGAGAGCTAACGAAAGGAAGTTTCAAGGCTCAAGATCGTGGAGATTGTGCTGGAAACATAAAATCGTCAGGATGACAGTTACTTATTCTCCTTTTCCCCTTACTTTTTGCATCTTTTCTATGGAACATAGTATCGAATTTTATTTTTTAGACTTGGTTATGAGTAGCTAAATTTCTTATTCTTAAGGGATTGATGCTAGCTATAGGCACAAAATTTTATGGATCAATTTTCTTATTACTCTTGATTAAATGAGTTTGAATGTTCTATTTATGTTTTGTATTCTTCATGCTTTTAATCTGTTGGTATGTTAATTGGGAGGGGTAGTTTGAAGTCAAAATTGAGATGCATCACTAAAGGAGTTTTAAGATTTAGCAGATCTAGAATTCCTATAAAGGTCGTTAAAAGACTTGCTCATTAATGTCTTTGCATAACTGGATAGGAATTGTAACAATCCAACTAGGATCGCTACTACACTACACAGCCACTGACTCCAACCACGAAAAATGAGTTCAGAGCAAACCTTCAAACTAGTTCAAGTAAACATTTCAAAAATTCACTTTATTTCAGGATCCCAATTCAAAACAAAATAAACTTGCAAAACATTTCAATTTGAAGATAATTTCACCAAAATTAAAAGAACCAAAAACACAACTGAAACACAAGGGAAATGAAACAACATGGAACTGGGTAACTCTTCTATCCTAAGAAATAGAGAACAACTATATCTCCATAGTCTTGCCAAGCTAATACCTCTACCACGCGCCTCCTGAGTCACTGACCACTTGAAAAGAGAAAAATAGTGTAGCATAGGGTCAATATAAAAATACTCAGTAAGTAACCAACTTAAAGTCCAAAGGTTCACAGCACCAACAAAAATCCTAGCCAACAAACCACAAACCACTTAGGCTCTAGATCTTACTCAGGTTCTACACTCTCTTGGCTAAGTGACCACCTAACCCACCCCCACCAATGGTATTGCCTCATTGTATACCCTAGAGCCATGCTTCCTATCCACGGGGCTTCATCCACACTGCTAGCATACAGCAAGAAGGGTCACAACCCTCAAGTCACACCTCGAAGGCCCACCAGCCCTTTGGCTAGCACCTGTAATGAAGGACACACCCTTCATGCCATCACACATCAGGGTACACAACCCACTAGCTAGTCTTTGCATTGAAGGACACACCCTTCATGCCATCACACATCAGGGTACACAACCCACTAGCTAGTCTTTGCAATGAAGGACACACCCTCCATGCCATCATATATCAGGTTACACAACCCACTAGCTAATAAACACATCTCCTAAACATCCTAGGCAAGTATGCTCCAGGTGGGGTAGTAGGTGTCACTAGTCTAATGGCCCTAGGTCATACCTTAACTCTATAAGGTTCTCAAGACCATGTCACCATATCAATCAACAACACACAAGATCAGGATAGACATGTCTTACAATTTAAATTAACAAACACTCAGATCAGGTCCTCCAATCATTTACACCATTCATGAACCTCAAGTATAAACTCATCCAAGGTTCTGCACACGAATTACAAACATCAATCATGAACCTAGACCACAAACTCACCCAAGGTTCTACACATGATTCACAAGTACAAACCATTAGTTTGTAACTTTGAATCCCTTAACCACAATAGCCACGTGCTTAGGCAAATTTAAGCTCACATGATAAATCTCATATCAATTCAGCCAACAACCCTATGTCCCACGTACACAAATTTAACCACACTTGTTTAATCACAAATTTCCACAAACATAAACCAATCTTACTCAATCACAACTTAGGCAATTGTAAGGTTCTACACATGCTAATCATAATTAGCTCGTAACTTTAAACATCTTTTTCCATTATAGCCATAAACGTAGGAAATTTTAACCTCAAGACAAATTTAGAACAATTTCACCAACCACCACATGCTCCATGAACACAAACTCGTGCATGCACAAATCATAATTCTTCACAACATAAACCAACAATTGAGTCTTTAAGGGGTTTAGTACAATTGACTACTTAACTCAAAATAAACCACAATCAAGCAAGACCAAAAGTTCAATTCCTCCTAAAAGTCCTTTGTATCACATTGTTGACAAAATTTTGCAAGAGTACGAATCGTTACAAGTAATACAGTGATTAAATACCAAGTTCGTTCTCCACAGGGAATGAATGCTACCAATTATCAAATTCTTTAGCCTCAATTTTATCTAAGCACCAAATTATCAAAGATGAATGGAAATTTAAACTTGCTTGAAGAATAAATGTGATTAAGCTCTAAAATTGACAATGCAAAATAGAGGATTTAACTTAATTGGTAAAAATTCTAAAGAAATGACTTCACCGTTATCTCCTCTTATTCTTTGTTCATTAATAGCTAATGTGTTCTTCTATTTCTCGGTTGTTGGCAAGCTCTACTCTATAGACTCGATATTTTTTTTCAAGCAAAAACAATATTCGTTGAAAAGAAAATTGCCTATATCTCTATGACAATTCCAACAATTCAATTATTAAGCCCGTAGAACCTAATATTGTCACAAAATCTACAAGGATATCTCTATCTCAAGTATAAATTTGGGAAAACAACTCAGTTTATCAACGATTCCTGTCTCTCAACCTCAAATCATGACACAAAAATAATGTAAAGAATGAACAAATCTAAACATGCATTAAGTGTAGATTTTTCACAACCACAAATGAAATAGAAATATCATCTATTAACTAAGAAAGAGTAGGATTTGAGTATCGATTATATCAAACCTCTAGAAAGAAAAACTCAGTTCATAATGTAAAACTAACAAAACTAGCTAAAAGTATCAATGGAGTCATTACAAGCGAAAAAAGAGAAGAAGAAAGTGAAAAGAGAAACAAATCCAAGTGATTGCACAAGTTTCCAAGCATAGCTTTCACTCCGTTCAGTTGCTCGGGTCCTCCAAAGTGGTGTATTGTCTTTGTCCTTTGTTTCTACCTCCAAATCTCGATTTTCCAAACCCCACAGACAACTAAAAGACAATCTTTTATACTTAGGGCAGTCGACACAGCGCCTAGACGCTGTCAAAAAGTGTGAAAATCTGATGGCTCCAGTATTGCAGCTCTTAGGTGCCCAAAACGGCGCTTAGGCACCACTGCCTTGTGACTCCACCTCGAAACGTAGCGCCTAGGCACTAAGCCTCTACCATTTTATCTCTGTTTTAGACCTCCAAGCACCTAGGCTCTACTCCTTAGTGCCTAAGCGCTATACTCACGAGAAAATTTGTCTTTAACTTCACTTTTTCACTTCAAATTCCAAGCAAAGACACCTACAAGAATCATAAACAAAAAAAAAAACAAAAATCAAGCAAAAATTAGTCAATAAAAGGCCTCAAAAGCTCTTCATAAGTCCAAATACACCCTACTTCGCCATGCTTAAAAATGACTTATTAAAATACCCCCAATGTAGTCTTTTGCTCGCCCTCGAGCAAAGAATCATGAAAACAAAACTCAACAGCTCATATGTCATGCAAAGTGAATAGTCTCATGCCTCAAAGTTCATCAACTTTCAAAACAAAAGAATATAAAATGCAAGCAATGTCAATCATTTCTAACCAATAAGCTTCGTTGTCTTCATTTTAAAACCCTAGCATGTGTGTACAACAACACTTGCCCAACTTCCAATGGACTCTAGGATCTCACATTATGACCAATCTTCACTCAGTCAACACCATATCAACTAGGATCATTAGGGGTTTTTTAATAAACCAAAATATTAGCAATATATATATATATATTAAAAGAAACAAAAAAAAAAAGTAAACATCCTAAATCTTTTCCTAGCAAACATTGCATTTCCATTGATTTAGAAGGCCAGAGCAAGTTTTAAGGCAGCAAAAAGTTTCCTCTAAGCATTAAAGCAACAAAATACTTAGAACTGAGTGGTCATAAGAGTATCAAAGGGCTAAAAAGATAAAGTCAACTACACTTCTCAGTCAGACAATAATCAATCTACTTGCATTTATTTACCTTTTATTTCAAAAGAAATCAGAACACTTTATTAATCAACAAAAACTATTCAAACTCAAAGAAATCACCTTACCCCAACTTAAATACATGTATTGTCCTCAATGTATAAAAATGCATAAAAGACAACAAAAATATCAATGTAGAAAGAAAAGAGAGGATACTAAAACTTCCCTGAGTAAGACACCGATCACATCTCTTCATCTTCCTCTGATGCAGACAGAGAGTTAGGAAATTGAATTGGGTCCAGTCCTTGATTGAACCCTTGGCGCAACATCATTGAAGAAGACTCTCATTAAACTGGTTATGGTAGGCGTATTGTCTTTGTCGACGCCTCTCTATTCTATCAGCTTGTTACTCGAGGGTTAAAGGTGCTCTAGTGTGCCTGGAGGAACTAGCTTCTAAATGTTGTAGAGGCTCAGGAGGAACCTCTTCATCAGAATCCCACCCTTTTAAGCTTAAGATATAGCTTTTATCCATTGTGGCTTTAGCTTTTATAAATTTTGGATAATTATTATTTTATGAACATTTTTTATGTTATAATTTTTGACTATTATTAATTAATTAATAATAGTTGAAATTTGACCTAATATTTAATTGGTAACTAGAACTATTTTTTATGGTCTATAAATATTTATTAAACATATTTTGAACAATTATTTAATTGAGATTTTGTAATGCCTATCATTTTTTTTATTTGGAATTAAATGTTGTGGAATTGTACCATATGATAAATTGGAATTAGATTTAAGTTAGTTTTTGGATTTGGATTTGAGATTGGGAAAAAGGAAAAAGGGGAATTTTTGTGTGTGGCTGTTGGGAATTTTGAAAAGGAAAGTTGAGGTTTAAAAAATTAAAATAAAATGGTCAAATCCCCAATTTTCTCTCCCATTCTCACACAACCCCCCACTCTCTCTTCCTTTTATTTTTCTTTTATTTTTCTTTCTCTTTCTCCCTCTCTCTCTCCCCCAATAGAACCGTGCGAAGACCCCCATCCTCATCTCCTTCGATTTTCTTCTTCCTCCCACGAACAACAACACCTAGCCATCGGTCTTCACAGATCCTCGCCGAAGTCTTGTTGTCGACTGCAGCTTCTTCTACTGCGAACCAACCCCATGGGTTTCATCCTGTCGCACGCCGTGGCACCCAAATCAACCCAGATCCACCGCCCAGCCTTGCCATTGCTCAACTTCCGCCTGCCGCCGTCATGAGCCCACACCGATCATCGGTTGCCGCCTTCTCTCCCACTTATTTTGCTTGACAGCAAGGGGGTGTGTTTTTCATGTCATTTTGGACAAAATCAACACTGTACAACTGCTTCTCAGCTTCGTTTGGTTTGGTTAAACTTCTTCGACACTGTTTCAAGATTGGTTTATGAATTTTAAGGTTGGTTTGGTGTTTAAGTGGCCATTTAAATTAACCGAAATTATTTTGAATTCGAGTTTGGGAAACCCATAGCGATTGGAGGCCATTTGGGGCATTTTTGAGGCGCTGTAAGCCATTGTACAACACTGTGGGGATAAGGTTGGTTGAATTTTTTGATAAGACATTAATACAGTAAAGGCTAACATAAATTGGAATTAATTGGATGCATGTGTTAGGCCTTTTTGTGAAACTATAAGGGTTGTTTTGGAGTATTTAATCTGACCCATAAATTATTGGATTTAATAGAAGGTTAACCTGTGTAAGTGGAGGCCAGACTGTAGAATTTGGGTGTTTTGGCTCAAAATTCCAGTAATTTATTTTTTTGGTCAGTGAGTTGGAAATGTGAAAATTTCACCATCTTTTTGGTCAAACCCCAAAATTTATTATTGAAATTTATTTGGATAATTTTAGCCCAAGCCTTGAGTTAATTTTGTGATGCTTTATTGTTGCTAGTTGTTACTAGATATTTTTCAGAAAGAGATTTTTGGTGCTTGGAGTACTAATAATTATTTTTTAATAGAGGTAAGTAGCTATTTGGATTATGCCCCTTTAAGATACTATTTAAATTTGGTTTATGTTGGAGAATTGTGATTTATGCAAGCATGCCTGAGATGTGTATTTGGAGCATGTAGTGCTTGGTGGACTTGTTCTGAAATGTTTATCTTGAGTTTATAATTGCCTAAGCATTTGGCTATATTGGTTTAGGGGGTTAAAGTTGTAAGTTAAGTGTTGTTGGCACGTGTGGTTCCTTGATTGAACTTGTGTCTAGAATTCATGAATTGTGCTTATAAATTATTAGTTTTGTTCTGTTGTGGTTGTGGATTTTAATCCTAAGGCCCTAATTACCCTGATCTTGTGTTGATGTGAAATTTTTGTGGTATGGTACTAAGAATCCTTATAGAGTTAGGGAATGATTTGGGACTGTTGGGCTAGTGACATCTACTACCCCATCTAGAGCATGCTTGCCTAGGATGTTATGAGTTATGCTAGCTAGAGGCTAGCTAGTGGGTTGTGTACCCTATTATGTGATGGCATGGAGGGTGTGTCCTTCATTGTAGAGGCTAGCTAGTGGGTTGTGTACCATGTTGCGTGATGGCATAGGAGGTGTGCCTTCATTGCATATGCTAGCTAGAGGGCTGGTGGGCCTTCGTGGTGTGGGCTTGAGGATTGTGTTCCTACTTGTCGTAGGCTAACTGGAGGGGTGAATCCCTGTGGATAGGAAGCATGGCTCTAAGGTAGAGCAATGAGGCAATACCGTAGGTGGGAGTGAGTTAAGTGGTCACTTATCCAAGAGAGTGTAGAACTTGAGTAAGATCAAGAGCCTGAGCAATTTGTAGATTGTTGGCTAGTTGTTGTGGTGGATTGTGGACCTTTGGACTTTAAGTGGGCTACATACTAAGTATTTTTATGCTCACTCTATGCTACATTGTTTTCTCTTTCAGGTGGTCAATAGACTTAGGAGATGCGTGGTAGGGGCATTGGCTTGGCAAGGCTATGGAGATCGCATTCCTTATTTCCTAAGATAGAAGAGTTGTAATGCCCGACATTTTATTTGGAATTATGTGTTACAAGGAAATATTAATCTATGGTTTTAATCTTTGGTTTAATGGGATTTTTAAGTGATAAAAGTTGTGGAGCTAAAAGGTGTCTAGTTAATTCTTAGGCATGTGCAAAAGAACATAATTTGAAATCTTGAAGCAGGACCGTATGTATTGAGTTGCAGGAGTAGGTTTGATGCTAAAGCATCACTGCAATGGTGATAATGCATATAAGAATTTAGTGGTCAAGTAGCAGTAGCTGTTGACATGTGCAGGTGGAGGAAGCATCACTCGAGGACGAGTAATGATTCAAGTTTGGGGGTTTGATAACTTTTAAATTAAGAGTTATATGCTAGAATTTATGGACTGAATTGTCGATTTTTATCTCATTATACTGTGGAAAACTCCTAGCTTTGATGTATTTTGCTCTATGATTGATTTTGATTTAGTATTATTATTATTAGAGCATTGTTATAGTAATTAATGAGCTTTATTTGATTAATTTAGGGTTTGATTAAGAATGACTCCCGATGCTAAGGACAACAATTTTACAACAGTTTGCTGGAGCAATTTGGGTAATTTCAGCCAACACGAATTTCGCACGTGGGAATTGTTGTTCATTTAATGAGTTGGCAGATGACAATACAATCAGCGGAAATCAACCATCATGAGCTCGCCACGTCATTGGGACCTGTCTAATCATCCCTGATTTGCATAAAGGTTGGAATATATTATTTGGGCAGCCATTTTTTGAAAGAGAAAAAAAGAGGAGAGAATGAGTGGAGATCCCGAAAATTCGCAGAGAGAGAGAAAGAGAAGAAGAGCTCCCGTTTTGGAGGCCATGGGCGAAAGTTTTCCATAAAAGGAAGGTTTTCTCCAGGAGATTCGACGTCGATGCTGAACCAAGCTTTTTGGGGCAACATTCTGACTTCTTCTTCTACTTTTTCTTCTTTCATTTAGTTTTTCTCTGCATCACTTTCGTTATGTCTATATTTCGATTTCTTTTCTATTTTTCCTGTAATATGAACTAAACAACCTTAAGGTGAGGATTAGGGGTTGAATGTTTTGATTTATCTTACAGCTTAATGCGTATCATTTTAGCTCAATCTGGTTTTTAAGAGTTTTTATCTCTTTAGCACAATTCCGTCTGGCCAATCGTTTTGTTGCAGCATTTCTCTGATTTATGGGAAGAATAGGAGGAGCTGATAGCTTAAGAACCACATTAGCAGAGGTTAGGGATAATCACTCACTTAATGCACACATAGTACAGTGGGTTAGTTATCGTTGGAGTAATGGGAATGAAACAACATATATCCTGTGATTCGGGAGAATGCTATGTGGGCTGTAGTGGATTGATAGAAATGAATTTGTGTTTAAGTTGTAGGATCGATTAAAGCAGAAAACTACCCCTAATCCGAGCCTTTAGATTAATTCAAAGTACAGTTTAATCAATCTCTATTTAATTTCGATTCCTTTGTGTCACTCTGTTTTAGCAACTATTTTTTTTCAGCATTGCTGTTTTATGTTAGTTCAATTCTTAATTAGTTTTTTGTGTTACAAATCGAGCTACTAAGAGTTAATTGTAGTAAATAGAAGAATTAATAGTCTCTATGGATACGATAATTTACTTATCACTTGCTACAGCTTTTGTGTACACTTGCGCATATCAGAACCTAACTATTACTAAAATAAGTAGTATACAAAAGCAAGGGGTATTAATAACCGTTCTTGATCGGTATTCACGCAAGCGCACGCGATTGAAGTAATATAACTTGGTAACTGAGTACCGAGTATCGAATCCCACAGGGAACGGAGTAACAAGACCTTGTTTTGCAAAATGTAAGGGAAATTGCAAGTGTGAAAAGTAAAAATGCAAAAATCAAGTTGTTGGTGGAACATCGAAATTGCTAATTCAATTGCTAATCCAGAATGGCAATGTGCGAAATAACAGAAATTGCTACTCCAATTGCTAATCCAGAATGGCAATATGCGAAATACTAAAATTGCATAATTAAATTGCTAATCTAAATTGGCAATATGAAATGGCAATTTGAATGAACTTAAGAATGAAATGATAAAGGATGGGGCTCAAAAATGTCATTGCCCTAAGTCGTAATTGCAAACCAAAATTGCAATTCCAACCTACTCCACACTCAATTGTAAACCAAAATTGCATCTCCTATTACCTCAAATTGTGTTTTTTAGGAGGCTAAGTGGGGGCTCTATATGTCTATAGTCCCTCCATCATAGATGATTTTTGGCTCACAATTTTATGGGTCTTGGAGTCCTTAATCCCTATGTCTAGGGTAAGGAATGGCTTATGTCTAAGCTCTTTTACTCCATTACTTGTGTGAAATCCGTTTGTCACTAACCCTGTCGGTATTAGATCTAAGCTTGAGTTGAAACCCTAGTTGATCAATCTAGGATCTCAACGAAAATTAAATCAACACAAGCAAACAATTGAGATGTAGGCTTGGTTTTTATTGGAATTTTGGCTACAATTACTTCTTAGGGAATTCACATCCTTGAACCCCCTAAGAAGTTTTAGCTCATATTTTTAATGAAAAACATAAAACTAATTTTAAAGAAAGATTTCATAATGAAAAATACTAACTTAAGAAATGTACCTTGGATTTTCCTAGAGATTCAAGCAAAAGTACATAATTGAAATTAAATCAAAAATGGCAAGGGCAGTTACGTAATTTTCTTTCTTTCTCCTTCCTTGTTTTAATTTCTTTTCCAGAAGCTAAATTGATGGTAAAAGAAAAACAGAGCAAGAAGTAAGAGAATTAATTCGATGCTATCCCACTTCTTCCTTCCCAATCGATTCAATCTCCTCCTCTTTTAGAGCGAAATTGATCTTGACGATTCAAGAATACCTTGAATCGGATTGGAAATCTAAGGAAGATGCAGAAAATGGCTTGAACAATCCGAATGGAGAAAAATTTTACTTATGAACTTCGAATGGTCTCGGATTCCCCTACGAAATGGTGTTGTATTCACTTTAAGAACAAAGGGTAATACCCAACCCTTTCATCATATAATAAAGGAAGGTTGCAACACTGTAATTAAAATTTTGGTAGAAGAAATTAACTAAAATCGAAGAAAAACAGAGGAAATGTTCGAGCAAGGTTATCCTCGGATGGACTTGAAACAAACTTAAACTTGAATGAAAATTCCACAAATCGGAAAACAAAGTGGCTAGGCAATGTTCTGTAATACAAAAATAAAAGAAAGTTGAATGGAAATTGAGTAAGATGGTAAAGACAGTAACAAAACAGCCAAAACAGAGCTGTCCAAAACCCAGAAAAACAGAAAATTAAGCTGCAATTTTGGCCCCTCCAATCGTCTTCTTTGTTCGGCGTTCCTCAATCTCCTTATGTAGACCAATATAGGGTTCCAATTTGCCAAGAATAATGCATTAAATCCCTTGATTTGTGCGAGAAATTCTCTGTCAATTATGGGTTCATCAATCACGGAATTCCCGAAGTTTCCATATTTGCAGCTGCTGAAGATTGCCAAATTGCCGGTTTGGCAATTGGTTTGGCAATTCGTTTGGCAATTCCTGCAAAATAATCACAATACTTAGAAATCTTTTCCAATTGCTACCATATTTCATTATTTCCTTCTTTCAACCATTTTTCACCATTTTCCATTAATATTAGGACAAACAAGAGTTCTTTCGAGCCATTTAGGATTTAAATAAGCCTTAATTTCACGGCTTATCAGTTCTCGACTTCGTTCGAATGGGTAAGTTTTTGCCATTGTTTTAAGGCTAATTTATTGAGTTTTAAGGGCTGATTTGGTTAATAAATGACCATTTAAAGTGACCTATTGATTGGCAGAATAATTTATAAGACACCCATTGCAATTGGACACCGTTTTGGGCGATTTTGGGGCGAATTGAGCTGTTGTCCAAGTTTGTCCAACAAGCATTGGTCACTGTTTTGGGTAAAATTTTATTGGCTTTAATAAGTGGTCATTACATAAAAGACTAAGCTTAAGTTGGGAGTAATTGGATGCATGTTTAATTTTTTTTTGTGAAGTTTCGGGACTGTTTTGGTATTTTAAGCTTACCCACATATTTTTGGAGTTGATTGAAGGATACCCAGTGTATGGGGAGGCCGGGCAATTGGAGTTGGATCGTTTTGACACAATTTTCAGCAAGCTAGTTTATTGTTGGGAAATTTTGAAAGGTGAGACTTTTCATCACCCTTATCAAGTTAAACTCCAATTTAATTATTGAAAATTTTTGGGTGATTTTAGCTTGATGTCATGGATTAACCATGTGTTGCTCTAAATTGACTAGGTGGTGCTAAGTGTTCAAGAAGAAATTTTCGGTCTTGCTTGGAGTATTATTTAATTTTGCCTTTGAGGTAAGTAGTCATTTGAATTAAGTCCCTTTAAGTTATTATTTGATTTGGTTGATGTATGAAAATCGGTGAATTGTGAACGCATGTATGAATTTGTGTTTATGAAGCATGTGCTAGTTAGTGGATAAGTGCGGAAGTTGTTTGAGCTAAAAGTGGCCTAAGTTTGTGGCTAGTATGGAAATAGGGGTTTAAAGTTTCGAGTTAAGTGTGGTTAGCATGTGTAATACCTTAAGAAATTGCCTAAGTTTGTGGTTGGATAAGTTTAGTTTATGTTGTGGAGAATTGTGAATAAATATGCGTGCTTAAATATGTTTATATGGGACATGGGATGGTTGGCTAAATTAATCTGAGATTTATCGTGATGAGTTTAAGGTTGCCTAAACTCATGGCTATTCTTGTTAAGGGATTCAAAGTTGCAAACTAATGGTTGGTATATGTGATTCGTGTGTAGAACCTTGGATGAATATGTACTCGAGGGTTATGATTGGTGTTTGCGATTCATGTGTAGAACCTTAGATGAGTTTATGCCTGAGGCTCATGAATGGTGTTTATGATTGGAGGACATGATCTTTGTAGTTATTGATATAATTGTAAGACATGTCTATTATGACCTTGTGTGTTGTTGATTGTTATGGAGATATTGTCTTGAGAACCCTATTAGAGTTAGGGTATGACTGAGGACCTATAGGCAGCGACACCTACTACCCCACCTGGAACATGATTGCCTAGGATGTTTATGAGATGTGATAGCTAGTGGGTTGTGTACCCTGATATGTGATGGCATGGAGGGTGTATCCTTCATTGTAGAGACTAGCTAGAGGGTTGTGTACCCTGATGTGTGATGGCATGGAGGGTATGTCCTTCATTGGAGGTACTAGCCAGTGTGACTTAAGGGTTGCGAACATTCTTGTTGTATGCTAGCTGTGGGGATGAAGCCCCACTAATCGGTAGGTGCTAACCAGTGTGGCTTGAAGGTCGCGAACCTTCTTACTGTACGCTAACTGTAGGGATGAAGCCCCACTAATATGCAGTTAATAGTTAGATGGTCGTGGGCCTTCAAGGTGTGACTTGAGAGACTATGATCCTTCTTGTTGTTTTCTAGCTGTGGGGATGGAGCTTCGTGGATAGGAAGCATGGCTCTAGAGTATAGTAATGAGGCAATATTGTAGGTGGGGGTGGGTTAGGTGGTCACTTAGCCAAGAGAGTATAGAACTGAGGGAGATTAGGGAACATTATGGTTTGTAGTTTGCGTATTGTGGTTTGTTGGTTAGCTTCTGCAATGGTGTTGTGAACCTTTAGATTAAGTGGACTACTTACTGAGTATTTTTATACTCACCCTATGCTACACTGTTTTTCTCTTTTCAGGTGGTTAGTGACTCAAGAGGCGTGTGGCAGAGGCATTCACTTGGCAAGACTATGGAGATTTAGGTATTCCCTATTTCCTAGGATAGTAGAGTTGCCCAGTTTCATGTTGGTTTCTTTCCCTCGTGTTTCAGTTGTGTTCTTGGTTATTTTTTAAACTTGGCAATCTGTCTTTAATTTGAAATGTTTTGCAAGTTTATTTTATTTTGAATCTGAATCCCGAAGTAAAGTAAGTTTTTGTGAAATGTTTCGTTGTTCTTGTTTCAAATGTGTTTTAAAACCTTCCTTGTCTGTAGGTAAGAGCGTGTTGAGTACACTTTAAGTAATGATCCAGGGTGGGTCGTTACAAGAGTTGCCCAGTTTTCGGCTGTTCCTTTTTCCTTTGTGTTTGGATTTGTTTTTTTTTTTTTGCTTTACTTTAAGTTTTGGCAAGCTATCTTTGAATTGAATCATTTTGGTAAGAACGTACTGTTTTGTTTTGACATCGAGATCCCAAAATAAAATAATTTTGTAAAATGTTTATTCTGGTCTTCTTTGAAAGTTTGTTTTAATTTCCTTGTTCAGAGTTAAGGGCGTTGTTGAGTGAGCTTTAAGTAGCAATCCAAGGTGGATCGTTATAGATTCAGTTTCTAAATTTGCTACCAAATGCATATCCAAAAATGATGAAAACGTGAACAACTCTCTCTCTCTCTCTCTCTCTCTCTATTTTTTTTTTATTGAATTCCTTGTTTTCAATGTTCTCTGTCGGGCTATGCCTTTCTTTGCCCTCCAAGTCTCAATCGCTTTTGCATAGCTCTAGCTCTTCTTGACATATGTTTCCATTCACCATCGCTAGTCCGTGCCTGTCCCGTACGTGACGATGAAAATTTAAAAGATGACATGATTAAAATGAATGTATATAATTTTATTTTGTTTCATTTTATTATCCTTGTACTCAAACTCTATTTTCAAGTTTTTCAATTTCATGAAATTAAACTATAACTTAGAATGATGGAATACACATGAAAGACTAAATTATATAATCTGTCATAAACCAAAAAATAATTCACACAAAATTCAACCACCAGATACATTCAAATCAGTAATAAAAGTGCTAGATTGACTTAGGAAAATATTCAAAATTAGAAACGGAATTAATTAGCAAAAATAGTACTAGGATTCAACAATAAAATGTTGAAACTTAGATTAAAAAGGGGGGGAAATCATAATGGACGCTGGACGGTAAAGCTAGTTTCCATATTTGTAAATTAGTTAGATGGAAAAATAATTTACAAATATATAGGTCAATTGTTTCCCCCCTATATTACTTATACCAACTTTGTAGTGTACATCAAATATATTACTAATATACTAAAATTTTACTCAATTATACATGTATATTTTGGTATAGTTTGGGTTGAACCGAACTTTGGTTTTCTTAACCTATGAATCAAATCAATTTTTCAATTTTTCAAAATCTTAATCCAATATAAATCTAAAATTTGCCTAACTTAACTCAATCCTTGCATCTAAGTTGAGTTCTTGAGGTTTTACAGATTGTTGGGGTCGTAGTTGAACAACTATAAACTATATGGAGAAAAGAAAATGAAAATTTCCCTCAAAAGAAAATAGATTGTATGTGAAACTTTGTTTTATATATTAAAAAAAAACCCACATCTTGAAAAAAATAATAATAAAACGTTTCAATTGTTTTAAATGATGATAACAATACACACACATATATAAGTCTAAATGAAAATAAACCCAAGATAGAATAATAATGTTCGAATCTATCAATAAAATTTAGTGAAGTTGGAATCAAGATTTTAATTGATGTTAATTTAAGCATAACTAAATAGGTAAAACATCTAGTTCTTTTCTTAAAATCAAAAATTCGATCCCGCACAAATTTGTTGAACTAAAAAAGAACTTAATGCATGAGGCTTACATATTACTAGCAAAAGAAGAGAGAGAAGGAAAAGGTAGAGAAATCTTCAACATTTTAAAAGGCAAGAGGCTAAAGATAAAAACAAAGCTTTATCTGAAATTGTATTAGGGTTCTTGGAGGATCAGACTAATATATAGATAGAAAAAAGGAGATCATTTTTGGAAAGGTCACAACTAATCAAATTCGCTACAAGAATATTATGCCATAAATATTTTTAATTATTGATATTAAGACGACCAAAAATGTAATTTACCGTAGATTTTAAAATGAGATAATGGAAAAAACTGGTAGAAGTTAGGATTTTTGTACTAAAAAAAACAATTATAGAATTTTTAATTTTTTTTTTAAACTATGTTAATTTCTACTTAAAAAAAGAAAAAAAAACTGTCTTAAACAGAGTAGGACGCTTCTCCAAAAAAAAAAAAAATAATATATATATATATATATATATATATATATATATATAATGATGGACATTTACACCCATTACAAAAAAGTTTCATTAACTAATATTTATTTTCAAAAATAAAATTTGCCTGGTAATTTTCAATTGATGTCAAACTCAAAAAGTAGAGATGAAAGAATACTACCAACATTTAGTTAGGATTGTAAAGTTTTCTTTTAAATTTGTTCCTTTCAATTCTTAACATCCATATTAATTATGGCCATTGCTCACAATATCTTTGTAGGCTATAATTAACTTTTTCATATACACTTTATGTATAAGGATTTTCCATATTTTCCAAGTTCGAGATAATTATTAATTTTAGAATAAATTTATACAAGTTTTAGTTCTTGAGTGACTTTTAAGATTGTATTTATAAAGTTTTTAAACTTTCAATTTAGTGTTTAATAGACCTATAACCTATTCTCGACATTTTAAAAACTTCACGAATCTGTTATACCCAAAATTGAATTTAAATATCCCATCAAAGAACTTCCACCAAAAGCACAACACTTTGAAAGAAAACATGTGAGCATTGAGCAACCCAATCTCACCCTTATTTCATATACCAAAACCAAAACAAACCATTTGGTTTTTTCTTACAACAAAGCAACAAACAAAATCAAAATCACTTGAGAATCCAATTGCCCATTCACATCACTTGTCTTAGCAAGGATAGCTGCATTGGCACAAAGGAAGTCCAACGTTGGTGTCGCAGTAGCCCTGGCCGCCACTGTTCAGGCTTGCACATTTAGCATTACAGCAATCGCTGTTGCACCGGGCGCTGCACAGCCCTAGCCCATCATGGCACACCTTTCTGGGCGGCGATCCGCCGCAACCGTAAAGGCAATCACACAGCACCACATTCCCGATGCGGTCACAGCTGCCCTGCGGGTTGTCCGCTGGGTTGTGCCTTGCTTTGCACCTCTCGTCACAGTCGCTTCCACACAGCCCTAGCCCTTCCCGACATATGTCCATGTTCTCTGCCGCCAGCTCCGTGTCTGTACCGGCACGATGAAATTTAAAAGATGACAGGATTAAAATAAACGAAATAATTTTATTTTGTTTCATTCTTTATACTTGTACTCACTCTATTTATCAAGTTTTCAATTTCATGAAATTAAACTCTAAATTCGAATGATGGTGTGATAAACACCTACAGAAACCTAAATTACATAATTGGTTGTAGACCAATAAATAATTCACACAAAATTCAACACAAACTAAGAAATGGATTTAAGTAGGGAAAATAGTACTCAGAATTAAAAAATAAAAAGTTGAAACTTAGAGTTAAAATAATTTACAAATATGACAATTGTTAACCTCATATGTTATAGATATACATTTTTGTATTATTGATCAAGTACATTACGTACTAATATAACTAAAAGTGTACTTGTATACGTATTCGTAATATGGTTTGGGTTGAATTATTGAACCTTGATTTTTTCAATGCATGAACCAAATCAAATTTTTGATTCTTCAAAATTTTAACCCAATTCAAATAAAAATTTTGTAACCTAGCTCAATTCTTATAGTTTAGGTTGAATTTTTCAGGTTTTTCATATTGTTGGGTTACTTGAACAACCCAAACTATATAGGGAAGAAAAAGAAAAAGAAAATTTCCCTCAAAAGAAAACAGATTTTATGTGAAATTTTTTCATAATAACCCCACCTTTCAAAATAAAGATCCTATAGCATGATTAAAAAAATTTTAAAAAATAAAATAAAATCGGTTCATGAATTTTCAAGGATAGCAATATACACACATATAACTGTAGATGAAAGATAAATCAAAGATAGAATATTAGAACTCTTGCAATCAAATTTAGAGATGAAAATAAGATTTGTTGTAATTAAGATCTTAATCTATGTCAATTTGAATATAGTTAAACGAGGAAGACACCTATTTCTTTTAAAATCAAAGATTCAATTCGCCCCAATTTTATTGAACTTAAGGGGAAAAAAATCCTAATCTATGACACTTACTTATTGCTAGCAAAAGAAGGGAGAGAAGGCCAAAAGGTCGAGGAATCTTCAACATTTTTAAAGGCAAGTGGCTTAAAAACAAAACTTGGATTTTATCTGAACATTATATTAGGGTTCTTGAAGGAGACTGAATATGTAGATAAAAAAAAACGAGGCTATTTTTGGAAGGTAGCAACATTTTTTCTTTTAACAAAGATTGCAACTCATCAAATTCACTATACAAGGATATATTATGTCATATATTATAGATTTTCGATTATGGAAATTGCAACGGAATGAAATTATGACATATTTATTGGGGAAGATGATTTTTTTTTTTTTTGAAAAAAAAGGTGATTTATCTTTTTGAATAGATTTGAAATTAAATGGGAATATATCTCGAAGTAAAAAAGAAACGGACATATATCTAAATTTGAAATTTAATCAATTAATAAATTTTGTAGGATTAATGGATAGTTTTTTCTTTTTGACCCAAGTTGGAATTTATAATTAAAGTTCCATTGGATAACCATTGGAATTTTAGTTTTTGGTTTTTGAAAATTAAGCCTATAAATAATATTTCCTTATTTTTTTATCTTCATTTTACATATGTTTTCAAAAATCATGCCAAGTTTTGAAAACTAAAAAAAATATATAGTTTTCAAAAACTTATTTTTGTTTTAGGAATTTAGCTAAGAATTTAATCGTTTTCGTAAGAAAGATGAAATCTATTGTAGAGAAATGATGAAAAAACAAACACAATTTTCAAAAAAAAAAAAAAACCAAAAATCAAATGGTAGGAGCCAAAATGAGCTTAGTTCAACAATAATTAACTTATACTCCTTCCCTTAAGATCGAAGGTTAAAATCCACATACTCCACATCATTATACTAAAAGAAAAAAAAAATTAATTGGTGGGACTCTACCACCAATTTGGAAATCACTTTCCACAAAAAGGTAATCTCATTTCTCTCATTTCATATTATGGGGGTTTTTGTACGGATGACCCGTTTTCCAATGCTTTAATGACTGATGACCTGCATTCTGAAAATAATGAAATATGACCCATTCTGACATGACATAGTGCGCAAAATTACACGTGGGGGTAGTATGAGGTGGTCTTGCTTGTTCATGCTCTCGTAGGCGGAAACGCTCTCGCTCTAGCTTTCTCGCTCTCGCTCTCGCTCAAATGAGTGGTTGAAAATCTGGAGAAAAAAAAAGACAAGAAAAAATTATGTCATAGAAGAGCTAGAGCAGCAGAGCTAGAGCGAGAGCGAGAACGAGCTAGAGCGAGAGCGAGAACAAGCTAGAGCAAGAGAGAAAACAAGCTAGAGCGAGAGCAAGAACGAGATAGAGCGAGAGCGAGAGCGAGAACAAGCTAGAGTAAGAGGGAAAACGAGCTAGAGCGAGAGCGAGAACGAGCTAGAGCAAGAGATAAAACGAGCTAGAGCGAGAGCGATAACGAGCGAGAGCGAGAACGAGAACAATCTAGAGCGAGAGCGAGAACGAGCTAGAGCGAGAGCGAGAACGAGCTAGAGCGAGAGCGAGAGCGAGAACGAGCTAGAAGGAGAACAATCTAGAGCAAGAGAGAAAACAAGCTAGAGCGAGAGCGAGAATGAACTAGAGCGAGAGCGAGAACGAGCTAGAGCGAGAACAATCTAGAGCAAGAGAGAAAACAAGCTAGAGCGAGAGCGAGAACGATCTAGAGCGAGAGCGAGAAAAGCTAGAGCAACGATGCCCTCACAGTAATTTGGACGGGATGCAAAGTACGGAAAATGTCATATGTCATTAATTTCAAAACACATGTCAAATGGCATCGATACGCGTGAAAGTGAGTCATCTGTGCAAATTTCCCCATATTATGTGAGTCCTACAACTTTTTCATTAATTACTCTACCGTATTTTTATCGCCATTACCATAAGAAGTTGAAGAATTAGTTGGAACTTGAATTTGGATTAAGATTTGGAAGGAGAAGTGCGATTAAAATCAAGTGAGGTGCAATTTGGATTTGGATTTGAATTAAATGGTGGGTTTTATGATCGCCTCTAGGGGTGCAATTCATACTCTTCTGCTTTATGGGTTTTTGTTTAGAACTCAAACCTTTTCTTCTTGTATTTGGCCACAACTTTTAAAAAAAAAAAAAATTAGCTACATACTTGTGTGTTGGAACGACTTATTATTTCTTCATTCATTCTCATCCAATCAAAAAAGATTTTTTTTTTTTTTTTTTTATTGTTGGACGGGTTGATTTCTTGATCTTGATTAATTGTGAGAAAAAAAAAATTTCTTATCGATTTTTTCAATTATTTGAAAATTATTAACCCCAATTTTAGTATTTTTATTACTGTCCGTGTCAGCCTCAATATTGATCCAGGCTCCAATATCGGCTTTATTTTTAAGACAAAAATGCAGCATTCTCCAATCAAAATATTTTCTATTCGGATTTTTTTCGAGATCTATAATATCATCTTCTACTCGATAATTATTGATAGGGATACCCATCACTATATCAAAATTTTTCGCTATCTTTAATTAAATGTCTGATAACTAAGAAAGAGAAAGGTGAAAAATGAGAAATTGAAACTTTTTCATTTACTCTCTCTTAATCGTAAAAAATATAATTGTGGTGTAGGAAGATACATACACACCAGTATGCAGTCAAACACTCCCACTTGTTTTCCAAATCTAAATCTAAATCTAAATTCCATATAATCCTTCCTCCTTTGATAATGGTGATTAGAAAACCTATTTCTATCTAATGTTTCGGTTGGAGTTTTTTTTTTTAATATTGTAATTTTTGAATTTTTTTTATTAAAATATTATAATTTTAAATAGCTTATCAATAAAGTTTCTCTTGAAGAGACAAACTACACCACACGGATACACATTGTCTTCGTGGAAGATTTCATTTGCACATGATGTCATCTCTTTAAGACACGACATGCACAAAAAGTTAGTGCACGTTGGGAGTTGGTGCAAATGGCCGTGTGCGTGCCTGAACGTCACTGGGTGCCTGAGTTCAATCCAATAAAGCAGGATTTTTTTTGTTCATACTTTTAAATTTTTTTAAAAACCAATTAAAGATACCAGATGTTTTTTTCTTTTCTTTTTCTTTTTCCTTTTACACTTTTCTTTATAAAATTGAAATTTAAATAAGTCATTTTATGATTTTTATTTAATATTATATAATAGCTAAATTATAATTTAAATATTGATAATTATTTTAACACAAAAATAAATCAAATAATTTATTGAATTAAAACTAAGCTCAAATTGAAAGTTCATAGATGTGATTATAACAATTTTATAATTGAAAGTAAAAGATATCAAATAAAATTGCACTTTGTACACTAAATTAAGTCTAATAAATTTGATTTTTTTGTGCTAAAATAACTTAAATTAGTACTTTGTCCACTAAATTAATACATCTGTCAACTTTCAACTTGAGCTTGATTTTAGTTCAATAATTTTGATTTATGTTTGTGTTAAAATCATTTTTAATATTTAGATTATAATTTAGCTATTACATAATATTAAATAAAAATAATAAAATGTCTTATTTAAATTTCAATTTTATAAAGAAAAGTGAGAAAGGAAAAAAAAAAAGAAGAAAGGAAAAAAAATCGTTGGTATTTTTAATTGGTTTTAAAAACATTAAAAAGTAAAACAAAAAAAAACATTTTTGCACTTTATGGGAATCAAAATCAGGCCCCTAGAGATGTTGGGGCAGCCACACTGCACCAACACTCAACGTGTGTTAATTTGTTTGTACATATAATCTCTTAAAGAGACGACATCATGTGGCAAATGAAATCTTTCACTCAATTAGAGATGACATGCATCCGCCTGGTGTAGTTTGTCTTTATTCGACTATTTAAAATTATAATATTTTAATAAATAGTTTCAAAAGTAATATATTTTAATTGAGAAGTTTTAAAAATTACTCACAAGCCAAAAGATAAAGCAACCACAATTGATTGGAATCCAATTACGGCTCATGTTATCATCTATCACGAGTTCATGCACTATGTATTTTCTATTTTTAATATCTCTAAATTTATGTTAATGATGTGAATTTGTTTCTATAATTCTATTTCAAATTAGAGACGTTAATTAATTTCATTGATTATTAGAAATTAGAAATAAAAAACTAACAATTTACATCTATAATTAAAAGGTTATTGAATTACCGATAACTTCAATTAAATTGGAGAAATTTATACTTTGGCGCATATTTTTTAATTTTCTTTTACTTTAATTTTTGTTTGAAATGTCGATTAAGTTCTTTTCTTTTATCTTTAGTGCATTGTAATTTTTTTCTGTTAGGCTTGAGGGTGAGGGTACTAAGATTATACCTATTTAGGATATTGCCAATGACTTAATGTTAATTTGTTGGCCCTCTAACTAGGGGCGGATCCACCATAGGCCCAGGGTGGGTCCCTGAACTTTAAAACTATTAATATTATAACAGTTAATTTTAATTATCAGATATGGTGTTTGACTCTGTTGGCACATTGGTCCTAGACTCTAGCCCTGCTTGGGAGGTTTGCATTTGAATCCCACTACACGTAGTTTTGGTGTCATTTATTTTTTTGGTTAATAGTGAATAATATACACATTCAACCCAAATTTTAAAAAAAAAAGGTAGCATTTACGAATATGAAATAGTAAATAAAATTATAGTTTTTGTTTTAATTTATTCTTTAAATTTAATTTTTTTTATACAGGAAAATTTGATTTGTTTATATAGATATAAATAGAAATAGAAATGGATAAAACTATTTTTACTTTCTTAGTTTCATAAAGTAATCTCATCCAAGAAACTATAAATCTTATAATATAAGGAAAAAATCTATTTATTATTTTAAGTTTTATTATCTTCCTTATATATTTATATAAAAAAAAATAGTTATATTTCTTATTCAATAGAGTAATATCAAATATTTACTAAAAAAAACTAATATCAAAATATTTACTAAAAAAAACTAATATCAAAATATATAAACTAATATCAACATATATAAATGCATTCAAAATTCTATTTATAGAATTGATCCCTTAACACATAAAGTTCTGATTTTGCCAAAGATGATGGATGTACCATGGGCTGGATGCTCGATCCCTTCATTTAAAAAAAATTAAAATATAATAACTACTATTTTTTTTTGCTTTCCAAAAATATGGATTATTCATAATGGGCAAATCTCCTATAAGGAAAAAAAAATTATGTATAATAGAGGTTGATTCATTCAAACCCTAAATTTTTAAAATTATTTTTGTTAATGCTTATAGTGAAACAGATTTATGTGATAAGATAGCTAATAGGTTCGATTACAAGTTTAGTCCCTAAACTTTGAGGTTTGTATCTATTTGGTCCCTAAACTTTCAAAAGTGTCTAATAGGTCCCTAAACTTTCAATTTTATGTCTAATAGGTCCATGAACTTTCAATTTTGTGACTAATAGGTCCCTGTCAAATTTGAAATTTTTAAAAATTAATTGATCTATGAGATATAAATTTGAATTTTATGTCTAATGGAACCCTAAAATTTCAATTTTGTGTCTATTAGACCCATGAATTTTAAAAAAATCGAAAGTTCAGGGACTAAATTTGTAATTTTGAAAGTTCAGGGGCTAAATAGATACAAACTTCAAAATTTAGGGACTAAATGTGTAATTTAACCTAGCTAATATTAGCCTTATAGCATATATTAAGAATTTTTTTTTTTGAAAAAAATGATTCTATAATATGAAAACTCAGTGCGAACAATTGCGATGTATTAAGTTAATAGTGCAGTTTCACTTATGAAAAATTTAGATTGCATACTTCTACGAAATTTTAAATGCAGCCTCCCCTGAACACAAATCCTAGATCCGCCACTGCCTCTAACTTATATTGTCTAGATCTGTCCCTGGGTATAATGGTGTCATCATATTTAATCCACCATTTATTTGTTCCATGTCAAAGCCAGACATCGATATGGGTACCTTGTTTATAAAGCTTGGTTGTAACCCATTAAAAGGTCCTCCAACGAACAAAAAATGATGCAAAAAATGATATAAAAAGTAAGTTGCCATCTTGGTTAGCAATTTGTTCATCCAGCAAAAAATGATGTCCAGGAAAATAAGTTGAGTGGAAGGGCAGAGACAGAGAATAGGGGTTGAAGGTATATTTTTAAACTTTTTTTTAAAGGTCAAAGTATTAATGCCCTCATATACTCTTTTAGCTGATTTTCCATTACAATTTAATGTTTTCTGTTATAATTTAACGTTTTTTTTTATCTCTTTTTCTAATGGCAAGGATATTTTTTAACCTTTTTTTGAAACTCAATTGTAGTAATGATAGACTTTTTAAAGTTCATGGATAATATTGAAAAGAAGCCCAAAGTTCAGGTATACTTTCTATAATTTAGCCTAAAAAGTAATTAGATAGTAAGTTTTATTTTCGTTTTAAAAAAAAATATTAGTTTTATTTTACTCAACTAGTCAATGTATTATGCATCTCTCTTAACTGTTAGATGTTTAAATTCCCACTCCACATGGTTGAACTAAAAAAATTATTATTTAATGCCATTAATTTTTTTTCAAAGTTGTTTTATGAAACTTTTTAATTGTATGCATAGTCAAGTAGCTTGATACTAGTACCTCCTTGTTATGAATATCAGGTTCAAATTCTCTCCCCTACATAAAAATAAAAAATCGACAAATCGAACCAAACTGAACCGAACCAACTTATTCATGTAGCCCTAAATTTTATAAAATTTGGTAAAATAATAATAATAATATTTTCCATTTAAGAAAAAATCCAATGTGAATATCTTTTCAAAATTTATAAAGGAAAGACCATTAGAG
This sequence comes from Trichosanthes truncata, assembly GCA_033996785.1. Taxonomy (NCBI): domain Eukaryota; kingdom Viridiplantae; phylum Streptophyta; class Magnoliopsida; order Cucurbitales; family Cucurbitaceae; genus Trichosanthes; species Trichosanthes truncata. Next base: position 33,235,336 of record JAWPNB010000004.1, on the reverse strand, counting down.
ACTCTCTTTTTTTTTTTTCAAAAAAGTTCAGCATAAACTAAAAGTATGGACTAATTTAAAGATTTATTAAAAGTACGAAGAACAAATTTAGATATTTGAAACTACATATAATAAAATAGAACGAGTTTCAAAGTATAGGGATAGAAATAGTATTTTAACATTAAAGTTTTCTCATTATATTTTCCCCTAAATGATCAAAAATGAAAAATTATATATATTTATAATATATATATAAGTGGCTAAAAAGGAAAATCTTTACTTACCCACTTTGCCCCCAATTTTTTCTATATACCCATGTTATCCTCCTCAAACACCACCAATGAGATCTACGGGTACACTTTTTAATGCAATGAAAACTACAGATGCAATGTTCCACAAGAACAATAAATTATAAATAGGGTATATTTGATGTATTTTTAGACCACATAATTAATTGTGAAGTTAAACTTAATTGATTGTCTAGAAAATTGCTAGGCTTAAATGTAAAGCTACATTTTCCAAGAGGAGAAGATTCTCAGAGGGAGAAGAATGGTGATTATTTGAATGATTTATTATCATTAATTTTTAAGCCACACTATTCAAATTCCAATAGAGTCTACTTATTCAAATTTTAAAAGAAATATAAAAGTAGTTAGGATGATTCAAATTCAAACAATCTTTGGTGATTATTTGTTGATCCAAATCTAGAGTGTTACTCCTGTAAAAACTCTTTTATATTTTTCTTTTTATGAAAATATTTTTCTTTTTCAGATTTTTTTTTTAAAAAATATTGAATATGAAAAGTTTATAATTAAATAATATATTTAATAAAAAAACGTATTATAATATATCTTTTATCTTTTAATTTAATTCTAAAAAAAACTTAGGAGTCTCGCAATTTAATAGTGTATGCATTTTTGTGTATATATTAAATTCAACTTTCGAAATTTGTAATAATAAATGAAGAAAGAGAGAAAGTCAGTCAACTTTCATAGCAAATTTCAATGAAAATTTATTGAAATTAAAATAAATCGAAAGTTTAGAAGGTTAATTCCTATAAATCCTAAATTTTCAATTTTCCCAAGAGTCTCATAATCTTCTTCACAACCTATTATTTCCAGTAAATTCAAACACCATTCGAGAGAGAATTTGAAGAGAAGATTTCAATTTTTCTAAAAGTCTCATCGTCTTCTTCACAACCACACAATTTAATCTAAAAACTAATCAAAACCAACTATAATTTGTAACTATAAATATTTTGAGGTTTTCTAAAAGTTCATCCGCAAGTGTTAATTTGAAACGTTCCTATCGGTTGGTCTTGGGAGGGAGAACAAAGACATGGAAGAAGGTTGGGAGAAAATCGACTAAGAAAGCTATTGCATACTACGATGAGGGCAACAATGATGGCCACACTACGAGAAAGAGAGGCGGCGTCGGTTGAGATTTATGCCCTAAAGCCTCGTAATTAATGATTTATTTAATGCTTAATAACTAATTGATATATTTAGTGTTACTATGAGCTAGCAATGAGACCTTATGAACCTACAGATTATAAGCTCCAATGATATAAAATTAATTAATCAAACTCTTTAATTAATTAATTTTCATTCATTAACTATAGGTCACTCCACTATAGACCAAGAGTTGAACTCTTATGTACTGTATGAAAAATTATGTCTATGGATATAACCATTACATGCAAGTTGGTCATTCACAAGTTGTTCGTAATTACAGCTGGGTCAAAAGTCCGTTTTACCCCTATAATTACATTTTGCTCCTTAATTAAGTACCACTGATCCTCTAATGAACAATTTATTTATGATCCAACCATAAACTAAGTCCCTCTCGGGCACGTAAGAGGGTGGAGCCCCATTGTTCAAGTCTCGAAATCAGCACTTAAAGAAACTATTCATCTACTTACCCTGTATGGAAAGGAGTGAATTCTATTTTGTAAGATTATGTTCTCAGCTCCCTATTTGGTCAAGTCTCCAAAATGGTAAGCTTATTAAATTGTCTACAAAAGCCACTGTAACTCATGCAAATCAAAGGACAAGACCTCACAGGAAAGAGTTCATAATTCACTCAAAATTAAGATCGAGTCGCATATGATCATCCTGACGAAATATTAATCTTCTCAATTAACGAATTTATAAAGAGAGATTAAATATTTCGTGGTGCAATCTTATACAAACTCATTGTATAAGATACCCCACTCACATGTCTTCACATGAACGAATACGATCAAATCATTTGTAACTATTACAAAGTGGGTCGTATCAATAGTGTTATCAGGATAAGGCACCCAACTTTATTCATTTACTATGACCCTTTAGGTTATTTCTTGAATATGATCATCCCGTATGTTAACCACATACTGTTCAAGATTACATTAATAACATTGGATTTTTCATATAATGGATAATATTATATTGTGAATAAAATAATCAAAATTATTATTAATTACGAGGCTTTAGGGCATAAATTCCAACCATAAACTCTCTCTCCTCTACTTTATTACTTTTTTATTCTAGACTTTCTCTCGTTTCGTTAGTTTTTATTAACTGTTGTTAACTTTGAGCACAATTCAATTGGTCAAGACATTATATTCTAAACCAAAAAGTCAGAAGTTTGAATCCCCACCTCACTGGAACTCGAGAAAAAAAAAATTTGTTTTACCTTTCGTTGCTCTTATCATTCACAAATCTCTCTACACAACACGATGCCACTACACCCCCATAAAATGGTAAAATGCATTTTACTCCAATTACTAAACTTTAATTTCAAAAAGTAAAAGATCTTTACAACTGTTGTCAAAATAGTTTTATAGTTCTCAGAAAAACAAATGTAATGAAAATGTATTTAGATTTTTAAAAGTTTTTTAAAATTATTCTCGAGCATTTTTTCACTAACGAATTTTCTTTTAGAAAAAATCAAACATACAAATTTGTGAATAGACATTTCAATTTGTATATTCCTAAATAAAATTAATTTGTATAATAATCTTAATTTTTACGATCAATCTCATTAGAGTTAAAAAAGGAAAATAAATAAAATTAATTCTAAATTAATTTTTAAACCTTCGATGAAGCTGCAACATATATGTTTTGCAAATTTTGTAATGTAACTTTTCAGATGTATTTTTTATATTCAATTTTTTTTATGAAACAAAAATAAGTTGGACAAATGAACGAAATCATAAAAGAAAAAACTTCATAACTAAGGGGAGAGAGAGAATATGGAAAAGGATTTGCATTTTGTGAGAGGAGAGAAATGAACGGATGGGAGAAAATTGAATGAGGAAAAGAAGGATTTTCTAATAAAGATTAATGGCAGTTGTAAAAGTTAATAGACGAAAAAGAAAATTGAATAAAAAGTTATAAAGTGGAGGAGAGAAGTGTTTTTTTTGTTGTTTTTTTTTTCTTTTTTTTTTTTTTTCTTTTAGGAAAGAGACAAGATTTTGTTAAATGTGTCTCTTTTGGGAATAATCACTATTCTTTGTCTAAGGCAGTCGAATGCGCTTTGTAATATAGATAGTATTCTAAAAAGAAAATAAAATAAATAAAAATAAAACTACCATATTCTACCTCAATTAGAGATGTCCGGACGTAGAGGGGTGGAGAAGGCTTTTCCATTTCCGTCCCCGCCACCTATTTCAATCCCCATCCCTACGAAATTCTCCATTTATTTTTGTGGTGATCGAGGCAGGGATTCTCCTCGGGAAAATTTTTCCCAATCTTTTTTTTCGTTATTTATTTATTTATTTTCAATTTATGTCAACAATAATATCAATTCTTTCTAACAACTTCTAAATGAATAATTTTTAATATAATTTATATTTAAAGAAAATGTTATAAAATTTCTTAATAAAAACAATAATATACCTTAAATAGAAATATTATAATATTGAAATAACTTAATTTCTAAAAATTCAAATTTTAATATTACAACATAGTCTTTAACTTTTTTTAATAAAAAAATAGTTTTCAACCAATTCCTACTATAGTTTTTATTTTATTTTATGTTTATATCTAATAATTCATATATATATATATATATATACACTAACTAATCGAGACTGGGCGAGGAATCGGGGCGAGGTCGGGGACGGGGACTGGGAATATATTTCTCGTCCTCGTCACCGTTTAGCCAACAGGGAGAAAACTCTCTCTACTCCCTCCCTCATTCCCCCTGTAATCGGGGATTCCCCGCTCCGTTCGGGGGGCCTCGGCCCCACAAGTTAAATGGACATCTCTAAGCTCAATTGTTCAACGCATAATATCCTTGACCAAAAAGTCCGAACTTCAAATCTCTACCTCTACATGTTGTTAAACTATAAAAAAAAAACATATATTAAATAAGTTCATAACAACTTGTGATTGTTAATTTGTTTAAAAATTAATTACTCTAGCCTCCCAATTAACTCATAAGTAAAACAAAGATCTTAAATGTCGATGTTAATAGAAATATCGAGATGTCAATTTTATGGAAATATCATGTATATTTTTGAAAAATTATAAAAAATAAAAATTCATAAAAATATTTACATTGACAAGTATTCCACTCTTTAAAAAGTGTCTAATATGTCCCTGAACTTTCAGATTTGTGTATATTTGGTCCCTAAACTTTAAACAGTGTCTAATAGGGGCTTAAACTTTCAATTTAGTATTCAATAGGTCTCTAAGCTTTCAATTTTATGTCTAACAGGCCCTGGACCTATTCAACGTTATTTAATATTCATGAAACTACTAGACACAAAATTGAAAGTTTAGGGTCCTATTAGACATAAAATTCAATTTTTTTATCAAATAGATCAATTAATTTTTAAAATTTCGAATATTTCAAAGACTTATTAGACAAAAAATTGAAAGTTCAAAGAAATATTAGACATGTTTAAAGTTCAGAGATATATTAGACACAATTGAAAGTTTAAAAATCTATTAGATACTTTTTAATGTTTAGGGATCAAATAGACACAAACCTGAAAGTTTATGGACTAAATTTGTAATTTAACCGTATTGATATTATATACACACTAATGATAATTTTTTGATATTTTTGTTATATTTCCTCAATTTTTTTATGATATGATGAAAATGTTGATTCACCTCTAACGTTGATGTCTAATCTATAGACATAAGAGAATGTGAAAATGTCAATGAAAATTTAATACCCTACTAGAACCTCTCCTCCAATGGAATATATAAGGTCTTTTTTTTTAAATGGATTGTTTTATACCGAAGAAGCCCAAACGACCATGCGTATTTTGAAGAAAAACGAAAAAACGACGGCCGATGCCATCTAAAACGATAGCGCAGAAGAATTCATCAGATAAAGGGCAGAGAATAGAGAATTTGGAGCACTTGTCAAATGGAATTTAAACTCCAAAAGTCAACTGTGGGATTTGTTCTTGGGAATTAAGATAATGGTGCTTTGAGTTTGATTCTTGTTAGTCAGGGTTTGTGTGGAATGTGTGGGCATAGCCAACTATTGAATCCAAAAGTTTAAGTTGAAAGATTACGGTAAATTTAATATTAAAGCTCTGTCCTCAACTTAAGACCCAATAATTAATTACTATCATTAATTAGAGAAGAAATTACATTATAAGGTTTGAACAAAAAATCTCTTATTCTGATACTATGTATGTTAAATCACCACTAAAACCCAAAAGTTTAAAATCTTTTTTTTTTTTAGTTCAACAATTGCAGTGGTGAGGGATTGAACCATTGACGGATGGTAATTGATGTCTTATTTATTGAATTATGCTCAGATTAACACGGTAAATCTAATCTTATATCAAGATTTAACACTCTTCCCTTGTAGATTTGATACTTTGCACAAAGTTGACCAGTAGTTATCAATATGAATTAGAGAGAAAATGACATTACAGAAGTTCAAAAGTAAGACCCTTATTCTTATACTATGTTAAATCACTACTAAATCTAATGCCAAAGAATTTATTTGGCTTCAATCTTTTTTCTTGAACACATGTTTGGTTTGATCCAATTGGAATCCAAGCAAAAGGTTAGTTATTTTCAAGGTATATCGAACAACTTAACCAATGTAGAAGGTAGATAGGATTCTATATTCATTTGGTTTTGAATCAAATAGGAAGTCAAGTTGATTTAAAATTTTCTCTTACCCCACATATGAACAAAAAAATGTCCGACTCTAGATACTTTCATGGCAAAGGATTTAAAACTTTAGGTTAGAAGGGGCATAAACGAGTTTCTCTAATATGAAGTGTCACTACAAAATTTTTATAACAATATTCATGAGAGACAAAAGTTGTATTATAGAGAAAAGCTATGTAATGACCAAAGTGAGTTTAGCTAAATGGTAATTGGTATGTACCTTCGACCAAGAAGTCAAAGGTTTGAATCCTCCCTATCTCAAACGGTGTTGAACTCAAAAAAAAAAAAAAAAAAAAATACTATGCAAAGGAAAGTAACTTTTGTTTTAGCCAGTTGGGACCAAAAAACAATAGGTCTTAAACTTTTATACTCATTCAATTCAAATTTTATTTTAGTCCTTGACCTTGCATTCTCATTCAATTTTTGGTACTTTAAACTTTCTAATGTTGTTTTTGGTCCTAAATTTTTACAAAAAGGGTAAAAAAAAACTGTTATAGTCCTTACCATTAACTCTTCAATATTTATTTATTTAACAAAAATTTTAATTCATTTGAAACTTGATACCTAACCTATTATATATAGTTTTAATTGCTTGTCTGCATAGATATATAGATCCCTGCAATAAATGGACAAAAAAGCTCTACGCCTTTGTTAGGCATAAGTTAAATAACTTAATTATAAAAAAACTTAATATGATGAATAAAATAATTGTGCAAAATTTTATGACGAACATAATATTTGAAAATTTGGTGATTAGAACCGGATAAACATTAAAGTTAATGGACGAAAATAGGATTTAAACCTATTTAAAAACTGTAAACTTATATTAATTTTTTTTTGAATGGATAAACTTATATTAGTTTAAGTAAAAATAGATTTTATATTTTTAACATATAACATTTGTATCAAATAACATGAAAGTTAAAATATAATTTTCTAGGAATATTTTATATTTTAATCTAAAAGTTTTGAGGGTTTCAAAATTCCTCTAAACTCATTTATTGTTTTTTTTTTCCTTCTTACCTCATGTCAGTTCTTATAGTCATAAGGTAATTCTTACTCTACATAAATATGCAAGGAAGATTCAAACTTTCAATTTATAGCTCATGTTATTAATTAATATCTTAAAGATTGGACTATTTGTTCGCATTTTTCATTAAAAAAATGCTTATGGTTAAAGTATAGATGGAAAAAAATAGATATTAAAATATGATGTGACATGTTGTGCTCACCAATATAATTTTGTTTAGACAAAATACATCTACACATTTACATTGCACATCTGGATCATACACCGAATATCCATTTATGATCATCTCCTTCACTATCAACTTCTATAACTAATCTCAACTCATTCGTCCACTTCTTGTTACATTTAAATAATTATGGATTTTTTTTTGGCATTATATTTTATTTTTGGCATTATGTGCGATTACTTGGAATTTCACCTTTGATTCGCAACATGCACTATAAGAAATATTACAATTAGCAATGCAAGAAAAACATTGCTAAAACTAAGAAATCACCCAAAAAGTTTTTAGTGACGAAATCATAATCGTCGCACAAAACGTTGGTGAAACCAGATCGGTGAAAGGATTGAGCGACATCGTTGTCGAAACGTCGCAGCTTGCGATGTTAGTGAGAAACGTCGCATCTTGTGATATTAGTGCGAATCGTCGTAGCTTGCGACAACATACAAAATCGTCGTAGGCTTTCAACCATGCGACGAAAATTCTTTTGTCGCAAGAACAATTGCGACTAATAACCCTTTCGTTGCAAATTTAAATGTGACAATATTTATTTTTCGTAGCAAAATTTAATTTTTTTTAAAAAAATCTTATTTGTCAGAGACATTTTTTAAAATTGTCCCTGAATCCAAACATGAGCAACTATACAAGTAATAACATAAAACAAAGATAATCATGATATATTTATAAAAATCTTGAAAGTTACCAACACAAAACCGATAGACACATTTACTAGCTAGGTTTTGGATAAAGTTTCCAAATTACAAAATAACTTTTAACATTGAATGTGTACACTAATTAAACTACCAAAATGTAATATCCCAAAAAGAGTGAAAAGATGAAGATACTTCTTTTGTCGTACCGGCTACAAGGGATCAATCTAGTATTGCATATAAACATAATTGTTGTGCCACATTAATACTTTAATTAATGAATAAGTGTACAAACAATATATCATCACTAAAAAGCACACCTCCTTTTTTCAACTATAAATCACGTAATCTCAAACTTAGGTTAAGCCCAAAGTCAAATTGTCTCAAACGTCATAAATATACTATTAAAAGATTAATCCTAGGCATAGTCACAATCAACACAACATTCACAAAAAATTATTCCCCCTCTCATTCTCAACCACATCTACATAATTCATATAAGACTCACAATTCTCCCACCTAAACCACCTTCACAACAAGAAGTATATACACACCCTCCCCCTCCCCCTCCCCCTTCCCCTACCACAAATATAATAATTCTTCAACCATAAGTCACTTACTACCATCACAATAACAAATATGAACACCCCCTCCTAAATCCTCAAGCACATTCACAACAAAAGTAATAAGATAAAAAACACCTCTCTTTTCAAACATAGTAAAATATTCTCGAACATATGTTATATAATCTCAAACTAAAGTCACAAGCTAATATATATTCATAAAATTAAGAATAGTCACAATTGAAATGACTATCTTAAAAATATTACAAAATAAATTACAAAATATCTCCAAAAATATCTTTAAAAAATATACAAAATAACATACACTCAAAATGAATTTTTTGAATTTAAAAAGGCTCTATAACAAAGTTCTAATCAAACAATAAGCATTAAATCAAACTTTAATCACATCCACATAACACTTCGAACACACAATAAACTAAAAGTTACAATTTCATCACACTTAGCTTTAATCAAACAATAAGGCTCCAAATGAATTTCAATCACATAAATGTCATCTAAATCACACTCTATCACACAAATATTATTCTCAATAACAAAGTTTCAGCTAAAAAACACAATACTCAATGCTAAAAAATACCACGCAAAAATTACATACCTTCAAGGAGCTTAACCTAGAAGAACGGACTCTTTTGACCAAAAGAAACAAAAAGTATTGAAAAATAGTGAAAACTAAAAGAAAAACTAGATAAATGTAAGCTTAAATGGAGGAAAACGAAATAGAAGAAAACAAAATGGAGGAAAACGAAATGTAAGCTTAAAAATCATTACCTTTGAAAATGAAACCACCTTCGACTGGAAATGAAGAAGAAATGGAGCAAGAATCATCTGAAAATGAAGAAGAACCGAGAGGAAAATGAAATGGATGGAGCAAATCCAAATATACTTAACAAACAAATCATTGCATTTGAAAATGAAACGCACTTCGTCTGGTAATGAAGAAGAAATGGAGAAAAATCGTATGGAAATAAAGAAGAACCAAGAGGTTCAAACGAAGTGGCGGACGAAAAGCAAAAAAAAGAAATTATTAAGAGTTTGCGACGAAATCAATTTCGTCGCAGACTTATATTTCCAATGCGCATAGGGAGCAGTGATTTGAAAGCTCTTGCGACGTTCTTCAATTCGTCGCAGATTGCGAGGAAACTTTCAATTTCGTCGCATGTTTTTAGGCCGCATTTAATAGCCTTTGCAACGTTTACGCGTTCGTCATAGCTCTTGCGACGAAATCAAAGTTCGCCGCAGTAATTTCTGCCTGCTTAAACTTCGTGCTAAGTTCCATGTATATAATAATTCTTCAACCATAAGTCACTTACTACCATCACAATAACAAATATGAACACCCCCTCCTAAATCCTCAAGCACATTCACAACAAAAGTAATAAGATAAAAAACACCTCTCTTTTCAAACATAGTAAAATATTCTCGAACATATGTTATATAATCTCAAACTAAAGTCACAAGCTAATATATATTCATAAAATTAAGAATAGTCACAATTGAAATGACTGTCTTAAAAATATTACAAAATAAATTACAAAATATCTCCAAAAATATCTTTAAAAAATATACAAAATAACATACACTCAAAATGAATTTTTTGAATTTAAAAAGGCTCTATAACAAAGTTCTAATCAAACAATAAGCATTAAATCAAACTTTAATCACATCCACATAACACTTCGAACACACAATAAACTAAAAGTTACAATTTCATCACACTTAGCTTTAATCAAACAATAAGGCTCCAAATGAATTTCAATCACATAAATGTCATCTAAATCACACTCTATCACACAAATATTATTCTCAATAACAAAGTTTCAGCTAAAAAACACAATACTCAATGCTAAAAAATACCACGCAAAAATTACATACCTTCAAGGAGCTTAACCTAGAAGAACGGACTCTTTTGACCAAAAGAAACAAAAAGTATTGAAAAATAGTGAAAACTAAAAGAAAAACTAGATAAATGTAAGCTTAAATGGAGGAAAACGAAATAGAAGAAAACAAAATGGAGGAAAACGAAATGTAAGCTTAAAAATCATTACCTTTGAAAATGAAACCACCTTCGACTGGAAATGAAGAAGAAATGGAGCAAGAATCATCTGAAAATGAAGAAGAACCGAGAGGAAAATGAAATGGATGGAGCAAATCCAAATATACTTAACAAACAAATCATTGCATTTGAAAATGAAACGCACTTCGTCTGGTAATGAAGAAGAAATGGAGAAAAATCGTATGGAAATAAAGAAGAACCAAGAGGTTCAAACGAAGTGGCGGACGAAAAGCAAAAAAAAGAAATTATTAAGAGTTTGCGACGAAATCAATTTCGTCGCAGACTTATATTTCCAATGCGCATAGGGAGCAGTGATTTGAAAGCTCTTGCGACGTTCTTCAATTCGTCGCAGATTGCGAGGAAACTTTCAATTTCGTCGCATGTTTTTAGGCCGCATTTAATAGCCTTTGCAACGTTTACGCGTTCGTCATAGCTCTTGCGACGAAATCAAAGTTCGCCGCAGTAATTTCTGCCTGCTTAAACTTCGTGCTAAGTTCCATGTATATAATAATTCTTCAACCATAAGTCACTTACTACCATCACAATAACAAATATGAACACCCCCTCCTAAATCCTCAAGCACATTCACAACAAAAGTAATAAGATAAAAAACACCTCTCTTTTCAAACATAGTAAAATATTCTCGAACATATGTTATATAATCTCAAACTAAAGTCACAAGCTAATATATATTCATAAAATTAAGAATAGTCACAATTGAAATGACTGTCTTAAAAATATTACAAAATAAATTACAAAATATCTCCAAAAATATCTTTAAAAAATATACAAAATAACATACACTCAAAATGAATTTTTTGAATTTAAAAAGGCTCTATAACAAAGTTCTAATCAAACAATAAGCATTAAATCAAACTTTAATCACATCCACATAACACTTCGAACACACAATAAACTAAAAGTTACAATTTCATCACACTTAGCTTTAATCAAACAATAAGGCTCCAAATGAATTTCAATCACATAAATGTCATCTAAATCACACTCTATCACACAAATATTATTCTCAATAACAAAGTTTCAGCTAAAAAACACAATACTCAATGCTAAAAAATACCACGCAAAAATTACATACCTTCAAGGAGCTTAACCTAGAAGAACGGACTCTTTTGACCAAAAGAAACAAAAAGTATTGAAAAATAGTGAAAACTAAAAGAAAAACTAGATAAATGTAAGCTTAAATGGAGGAAAACGAAATAGAAGAAAACAAAATGGAGGAAAACGAAATGTAAGCTTAAAAATCATTACCTTTGAAAATGAAACCACCTTCGACTGGAAATGAAGAAGAAATGGAGCAAGAATCATCTGAAAATGAAGAAGAACCGAGAGGAAAATGAAATGGATGGAGCAAATCCAAATATACTTAACAAACAAATCATTGCATTTGAAAATGAAACGCACTTCGTCTGGTAATGAAGAAGAAATGGAGAAAAATCGTATGGAAATAAAGAAGAACCAAGAGGTTCAAACGAAGTGGCGGACGAAAAGCAAAAAAAAGAAATTATTAAGAGTTTGCGACGAAATCAATTTCGTCGCAGACTTATATTTCCAATGCGCATAGGGAGCAGTGATTTGAAAGCTCTTGCGACGTTCTTCAATTCGTCGCAGATTGCGAGGAAACTTTCAATTTCGTCGCATGTTTTTAGGCCGCATTTAATAGCCTTTGCAACGTTTACGCGTTCGTCATAGCTCTTGCGACGAAATCAAAGTTCGCCGCAGTAATTTCTGCCTGCTTAAACTTCGTGCTAAGTTCCATGTATATAATAATTCTTCAACCATAAGTCACTTACTACCATCACAATAACAAATATGAACACCCCCTCCTAAATCCTCAAGCACATTCACAACAAAAGTAATAAGATAAAAAACACCTCTCTTTTCAAACATAGTAAAATATTCTCGAACATATGTTATATAATCTCAAACTAAAGTCACAAGCTAATATATATTCATAAAATTAAGAATAGTCACAATTGAAATGACTATCTTAAAAATATTACAAAATAAATTACAAAATATCTCCAAAAATATCTTTAAAAAATATACAAAATAACATACACTCAAAATGAATTTTTTGAATTTAAAAAGGCTCTATAACAAAGTTCTAATCAAACAATAAGCATTAAATCAAACTTTAATCACATCCACATAACACTTCGAACACACAATAAACTAAAAGTTACAATTTCATCACACTTAGCTTTAATCAAACAATAAGGCTCCAAATGAATTTCAATCACATAAATGTCATCTAAATCACACTCTATCACACAAATATTATTCTCAATAACAAAGTTTCAGCTAAAAAACACAATACTCAATGCTAAAAAATACCACGCAAAAATTACATACCTTCAAGGAGCTTAACCTAGAAGAACGGACTCTTTTGACCAAAAGAAACAAAAAGTATTGAAAAATAGTGAAAACTAAAAGAAAAACTAGATAAATGTAAGCTTAAATGGAGGAAAACGAAATAGAAGAAAACAAAATGGAGGAAAACGAAATGTAAGCTTAAAAATCATTACCTTTGAAAATGAAACCACCTTCGACTGGAAATGAAGAAGAAATGGAGCAAGAATCATCTGAAAATGAAGAAGAACCGAGAGGAAAATGAAATGGATGGAGCAAATCCAAATATACTTAACAAACAAATCATTGCATTTGAAAATGAAACGCACTTCGTCTGGTAATGAAGAAGAAATGGAGAAAAATCGTATGGAAATAAAGAAGAACCAAGAGGTTCAAACGAAGTGGCGGACGAAAAGCAAAAAAAAGAAATTATTAAGAGTTTGCGACGAAATCAATTTCGTCGCAGACTTATATTTCCAATGCGCATAGGGAGCAGTGATTTGAAAGCTCTTGCGACGTTCTTCAATTCGTCGCAGATTGCGAGGAAACTTTCAATTTCGTCGCATGTTTTTAGGCCGCATTTAATAGCCTTTGCAACGTTTACGCGTTCGTCATAGCTCTTGCGACGAAATCAAAGTTCGCCGCAGTAATTTCTGCCTGCTTAAACTTCGTGCTAAGTTCCATGTAAACTTTCGTGCGACGTAATATTGTTTCGTCACAGAGACTTGTGACGAAATTAATAATTCGTCACACATACTGCGATGATTACTATTATCGTTGCAGTTTCTGCGATGTTTATCATTATCGTTGCAGGCGTTGAGACGCTCTCAGTTTCGTCGTAATTATTTCGTCGCTAAAAGCTTTTTTTTTTTTTTTTTTTTTTTTTTTTTTTTTTGTAGTGATGGGTGATATTGCTTTAATTTTCAATTCCCCTCCTGATTTTGGCTTTGAGCTATCCTATTATTAATTAATATGGTGCACACACAATTACTTATATATACCTTGTGGTAAAATGGGTTTGGTGGTAGTTCTTTATGTGATTATTTATTTAGAGGTAAATTACATTTATTTTCAATTCCCCTCCTGATTTTGGCTTTGAGCTATCCTATTATTAATTAATATGGTGCACACACAATTACTTATATATACCTTGTGGTAAAATGGGTTTGGTGGTAGTTCTTTATGTGATTATTTATTTAGAGGTAAATTACATTTATTTTTTTTTTATTTTTTGCCATGTATTTATTTGGTTCATTTATTTCCAAAATTAACATTATTACATACACATTATTACAACATTTGTTGAATCGAGATTGCACCTTTTGTTAGCACTAGAAGATTGAGCAAAATTGACCTGTTGTAGCTTGAAATAGATAGAATAATGCACTCGCTTATATATTTAAAGGAACATTTCTTTCTTTTATTTAGACGTGTGGCAGATAAAAAAAATACATGGTTTTGGGTTGAACCTACATACATTTGTTGTATTGTCTATTTCATTGGTCTATTCTTCTTTTGTAACTTATCTTTTATTTCTCTTATCAAAAGTTATTTAAGATTCTCGACCCTTCAATTTTTCAACATTAGATAAGTTATTTGGTACATTTATTCTATCAAATCTATCATGTATGGAATTTGGAATCCCTTCCAACTTGTGATGCACAACTCATACATCAAGGTCATGTTTAATAACCTCAACTTTCATTTTTATTTTCCTATTTTAAAAGATCCAACTTATTTATTAAAAGTGTTTTTTATTTTAGTTTCATGTATAAAAAAAATCTTGAAATCTTATTTACATCTAAAAAAAAAATTCAACATGGTTTTTTGGTAGGGTTGAAGCCCTCTAAAATATTTACTGATTCTCTAGATCTAACTTGTAGAAATAGTGGACCAGGTCGAATCCCAAGGGAACCAATCGAATTAATTTCTCAAAGTAAAAGAAAATAAAAAATAAAAAAAATAAAAAGGGGTTTAAATTGTTGAACAAAAATTGCAATTAATTAAATAATGAATTAAAAAAATAAATAAATCAATTTTATGAAACTTCCAATTCAAGGGTATAAATTTCATTCAATTGTAATTTTGATCATAGGCTTTATAAAAAAAAATCAATTTCAATTTCTCAAATTCAAGAACTTAGTCTACTTAATTATTTGGAAAAGTCATAACAAGTGTAAATTCTCCTATTTTAACTGACTCTGACCAAGCATCAAAATCAAACCTTACCATTTAATCAATTGGGCATGATAGCGTTTCATATCGATTAAATAATAGCATTAAAAACAATGAGAATGACTAAACCAAAACTAACTAATTGAGATAGCTAAAAATTAATTAATTTTTGTTTCTTTGTTTCCCTAAAGTCTATTATGCAAGCTATGTAAAATGGAAAAGCCATTAATTACACACACATAAGCCAACTCTCTGCTACATATTTTAATCAATTGTGACAATTACGGATCACAAATCATAAATAGCAATAAATCAATTGATACTAAATTAAGGCGTCAATTTAATGTAATAACAATCAATCATAAAAATAAGAACAAGAAACAGAGAATTCATGAATTAAAGATAAAATTTCAATGTGTCAAAGCCTTACAAAATTATAATTGAAAATTAAATCACCCTTGAATCAAAAATTAAAATTTAACCACACATAGTGGAAAAACAATAATAACTGTAAAGGGGAGAAAGCATTAAAAAAACTCAAAGAACTAAAAAAAAAACAAAAAAAAAAAATCAAAGAAACTGAAAGCACAAAACTTTATACTCTTTAAGCTTTTGTTTCACAAGAACACTAAAACTCTTCACTCTCCAAACCAAAGAACTCAAGTCTCCTATTTATATTTGAAGAGAGACTAAAAATAGGTCTTCCTCTCTCCTTTTTTACTGCAAAGAAAATGACTTGAACCTTGAGAATCGTCCACCTCGTTTAAAATTTTCCTCCGGTTGTTGCAGATTCTTTGGTAAACCGAAGACTCAAAATCTCTTCCGCCTGAAATCAAGAAAAATTTGGCCTAATTATGACCCATTCACGTTTCTTTTTTCTTTTAAATAAACATATGCATATTTATGTATTTATTTATTTAGTTATTTATTTACTTTTCAATTTTCTGTTTTCTTTTATTATTTTATTTTTATTTTTCCAACTTTCTAGATTTTAATTTTTAATTTAATTTTTTATTATGTTTAAAAAAGTACTTTTAAGCTAAATTCTACCAAAATTTTATATTTCCCCCCTTAAATTAAATTAAACAAAATTTCCATAGTTAAGCACAATATTCAATTAAAATGTAAGGAAATTGACACAATAAATGTGATTAATTAATACTTATCATTTTTTTTTATGATAAATAGATTAGGAAAAAAAAAGTGGTTGCCTAAGCTTAATTTTTTAAAATACAAAACTAAACTAAAACCATTATTAAACATGCCTAAATCATTGCAATAGAGCATAAACATGAATTCTTACACGAATTAGAGTAGTGAAAAAGGGATTTGGAAAGACATGGCATGGCAACAATTCAATTTAAGCTTATGGGAATTGCTTGATAAGATTGAGGTTCATTAAGGTGGTCTAGGATAAATTAAAAAAAGCTATTTAAACCTTTGGTTTTTAGATATTACAAGCTCTAATATTAATTTAATTTGACTCTACTTAATATGAAGACTAGTAATCTATACTATCTAAATGGCGCTTAAGGGGAGAAATTTTTTATCTCTCATTTTGTCCCTTCTTAATTTAAAGACTTCCCATTTTGCCCTTCTAATTTAAAGATTTTCTCTTCTGTTCTCAATTTGAATAAAAGTTCTAATGTGATCTCTAATTTGAATAATGGTTCTAAAATCTCTAAGTATGTGATCTCTAATTTTCTAATTAACTAATGCATATTTGAATAATAAATATTATATTAAATAATATCAATTATATTAAAAAAATATCATATTGCCCGTTTTTTATTTAAATACGTGGTTTGTTTGAATAAAATAATAAAACAATGCATATTTGAATAAATATATTGCCCATTTTTAATTTAAATAGGTGGTTTGTTTGTAGATATAGTTAGAATTTTTCTAAATTGTAGATTAGTTAGGATTCTCCTATAAATTAAATTAGTTTTAAATTGTTTAATTTTTTGTTGTAACTTATATCTTCATAGTTTGTGTTTGTAACCTATAAATACCCGAGAAAAGATTCATCCGGTGAAGGCGGAATTGAAGAAATTGTAGCCAAGCATAACGCTGAGAGTAAAAATTGTAGCTAAGTATCAGATGGATGAAGGGGAAGGAGGGTGGATGAAGGGTATCTTTTCCATCCTCAGATGTAGATATTGAAATATATTATCAATATTTATTTTTTATTTATTGTAACTATTTATTGTTTGTTTTCTTTGTTACATACGGAGAGTTTGTTAGTTTGTATTTATTTTATCCACCCTACTTATACACGAGGGTTCTCTTATACACGAAGGTTCTCTGTAAGTTGAGGACGAATAATAAATATTTTTTCTATTATAGAGATCACGCCATTGCAAGCGTTTTTCCTTTGTTTTTTTCTATAGCCCTTGGAAGTGCTCAATCAAAGTATGTGTGGAGGAAAATTTTAGAAATGGGAAAGCGCATAGGATGCCTTGATTAAGTGAGAGGAAGATGGATCACTATTGCCTTTTTTTTCTTTTATTTTTTTAATTAAAAAAACAATCTCTCTTCATTGTGTTTCTCTAATTTTCTAAATTTTCCGTATATTTTTGGGTGCTGCTGAGTGTGATGAAAAGAATAAGATTTTGTTTTTAATTAGTGTTAAGTTTTATGCTTAAATAAGAATTTGTTTTGTGTTTATCATCTTGGTCTTTAATTTTGTAAATTGATTAAAACTATTTTATCCATCAAGGCAATAAAAAATAAATTTTGTATGTCATATTTGCGCTTTCATTATAATTTGTTATCAATTTTTTGCTACTTTTGTAAAAATGTGTAGTTATATTCACAATAACAATTTTTTGTTTTTCTATTTGTGTAATTAATTTATTTGAATTTAATTTAATAATTGAATTCTCATGAGAACAAGTCAAATATTTTGAATTTAAAAGAGATGTCGAAAATAATTTTAAAAAATAAAAATTTAAAATTAAAAGAATTGGTTTTAAAACCAAATAAAAGATTTGAGGCTAAAATATCATTAAAAATAAATTGAAATAAATGATTTTAGATACACGCTTTTATAATTTTAGTTTTTAAATCTTAAATTAATTTTATATACCAAAACCTCTCTTGATTCTTTCTAAATCTTTTTGTCAAGATTTTTTTACCTTTTATTCATTTACTATTTAATTTTGCATCTTTTTAATAATTGCTATTTTAATAAATAAAATTAGAAACGAATATTAATTTTTTCATTATAAATTATTTGAAGAGTTTATGCTCTTTTATTGCACAACCATGCTTTTTTCTCACTCTAATTCTTCTTCTTCATTTTTTGTAATTTTTAATATGTATTATATTATTATAAAAATATAAAAAATTAATTATTAATAATTCATTTAACATAATAATTCATTTTAAATTTTGATAAGTGTAAAGATTAGTATGTAAAATGTCAAAAATATGAAGAGACATTGGATTGAGTTTTGATATTGCAAGGGATAAAGTATAAATGGTAATTTGTTTATGATAATTTTTCATATTTCGTTTAAGTTTCTCAATATCTTTTGAGTCTCTCATTGTTACCTTTAACAATATCTTGAAATTTTGAAGAAAGAATGAGCAATAGTTTGAAAACGAAAATAGAAGTATTATAAAAGTTTGATAATTAATGATATTTGGATTATGAGATAATGATTTTTATTATTATTACAATTCAATACTTTTTCATTTATTATAGACTATATACACTATATTTTCATTCTAAATTATTTACCATCTCCTTCCTTCTAATAGTACAAAATCTTTATAAATGTTTGCAGAATTACAAATCAGTAAGAGTTAAAGAAAAGAACAGAGAAAAGTATATATTTTAATAGTTCAACTTGATAAACTACGTGTAATGCACGCAATATACAACTAGTTATATGAAATAAAGAAAAGGATGATATTGCCCTTTACTTCGATACCATATAAATTAACATTTGAATAAAAGAGAACTTAAAAAATATAGATTACGGAGAATGTAATCATTTAAAAATATTCTAATATGGATCACCAGATTTGTAGATCATGAACCACAATCTTTTAAATGGTTCTAGACATTCCTTTGTGTTTTATAGTGTCTTTGGAATAACTTTTTTTTAAAAAAAAAAATGCTTTTTACATTGAATCAATTTTTTTTAGAAGTACCTTTAGAAAAATTAATAATTTAAAGTATGTAATATAATTTCTTAAATGATAATCATCAAAAGTGTTTTTTATAAATCTAAATAAATAAATAAAAATACTTTAAAAAAATTGAATTAATTTAAAATATATTTTTAGAGATAAATTATTCAAAAATGATTTTAAAGTGATTAATCTAAAATCTTTCCAATATGTAGTAAGAAAAAAAAATATTCGTAATTAATAGAATCACTTTTGAATGTAGTACAACAAAAAATATATATTATTTAAAGCACTTTTTAGAAAATATAAGATATAAAAATATTTTTATTGAAAGCATTTTTTAAAAAAGTGCTTAAACTAGAAGATATTCCAAACATAGTCTTAGTTTTTAGCTTGTTTTTATACCTTAGTATATTGTTTTGATGAAATACCCACATGTATGTTTATTTAGTTCATGATGTATTGAATTTTTTTAAAAACGTTTAAAGATTTACCAGAGCACACCGCTAGTCCAGGCCAACTCTTTTACCAGAGCACACCGCCTATCCGATAGAGCTCTCTACCACGGATCTCCACCATGACTATGCCTTCAGGGCTCGTCTCCTTTGTTCGACACCCGAGGACTCTACCGATCACGGCTCAAGGGCATGACTCTAATACCACTTGTTAGGGATAACGACCCTCACATATCTCCACAATGGTATGATATCGTCCACTTTGGGCATAAGCCCTCATGACTTTGCTTTTGGTTCTCCCAAAAGGCCTCACACCAATGGAGATAATGTCCCTCATTTATAAACCCATGATCTTCCCCTTATCTAGCCAATGTGGGACTTTGGTCGCACTCCCAACAGAACAGACTCAATCATATTAAATGAATTTTATAATTTAATCTTAATTATCTCTAATTTTTATTTGAATCTCTATTGTTAAAATTAGTAACAATAAAAACAAAAGAAACCCTATTTTCAAAATGAGGAAAAAGCAAAACCCAATTCCAATTTTCTATATGTTTTTTCAATAATTCCTAGTATTCGAATTTTTTTTTTTTTGCTCTATTGTAATAAGTATTTTAATTTTAAGTATATGTTTCATTAACATGATTTTATCTTTCTTTCTTTGTAGCGTGTGTTTTAAAAACATCTTGAAAATCCTACCATAAAAGCTAAAAAAAATGTTCCTTTTTTAATATATAAAAAAAAATGTTCGTAAACCCTAATATATATATATACATATATACGAGGCATGGACATATCTCTTGTCCTAGGAAGTGCAAGAACAGAACAAATTCTATCCGATTATTGCCACTAACCTCTCTGCCAGCTCCCCTTTGACACAGATTCTATTCTTCGTATTAAAAAAAAAAAAAAAGGAGTTTCTGAAAAATAATTAAAATGACCTATTTGAGGACTTTTTTTATTTGCAAAAATTATCTATGGTCAATTTCGTTATCTTCTAATCTGCTTTTAAAACCGATTATAAAATCAATGTTGATAGTTAAAACTGAAAATATTCATTTGAATAATTTAGTATATTTGTTATTTTAGAGTTTAAATGATGTTTTGGAAAGGAAAAAAATGACATAAAAAATGGATAGTCGCTCCTCCAATTCATAATTATGACGAGTTAATAGAATGCTTTAATAAAAAATATTCTTTTTTTTTTAGTTCAGCAATTACATAGTAGAGCATCAACATTTGAGATGATAATAGATGTCTTCATCCACTATTTAATAAACTTGAATTTATAAAATATTGAAATTAGAAATTTAAATCTATACAACTTATGTTTAGATAGTGTAAAAGAATTTTTTTTAGTATAATAATATATAGGGTGGGAGATTCGAATCTCTGACCTCTTAGTCAATGGTACATACTTTATACCAATTAAGCTATGCTCATGTTGATTATAAAAGAATAATTTGTTAAAAAAGAGATTCGAATCTCTGACCTCTTAGTCGATATGATACATATTTTATACCAATTGAGCTATGCTCATGTTGACTGTAAAAGAATAATTTGTTGAAATGTAAACATTGTGCATGTATTTTAGTTGGTGGGTTTGCCATTGTAAAAATATTAGTATATGGAATAAAATTAGGTGAGTTTCCATAGTATGTAGAATAAAATCAAGTGAGTTTCCATATACATAGGTTTTAGGTAGCTCATTAGAGATTAATAAACTAATAATTTGGAATTTGAACCTACAAGTCAACTTATAAAATTCAATTTGCGAGTCAAAACACTCCCTAAATATTTTATTATAAGTTTGGGCTCAAATTTGAACATCTTATTATCTTTTATACTCTCAAAGTCAATTTATGTAGGGAAATCAATAAGATATGAGTTTTTTTTTTTTTTTTTTTTTTTTTTTGAAAAAAGCCATTAGAATGAAAAGCAATCTCTATTAGTACAAGGCCTTTTAGGAGAGACCAAAAGTAAAGTCATGAAAGTTTATACCCAAAATGAACAAACAATATCATATCAGTGTAGAAAATATGGACACGTCGAGGACATGACGAAAAAACTTTTTTAAAACTAAAGTAAATTGTGTTTTTTTTTTTTTTTTTGGGAAAGCTAGCTAGTGTGAATCTTATGATGAAATTAAACTTTTTGCATTTTCCTATTGAATAAGACTTGAGGAATATCAAACAATCAAACCCACATCTAAGCCTATAAATAGAGCCAAAGAGTGAAGAGAAAAGATGTAGAAAAAAATAAATAAATAAAGAGGGAGTGAGTGAATATGAGCCAAAGAATGACTTGCTGGCCGGCGATTACCCAAATGGCTGAAGAATTCCATGTTTTCCGGCGAGTCATTCTTGGCTCATATTTGCTCTCTCTCTCTTTCTATGCATATGTTTCTTTTTTGGTCTCTGTTTTTTTTTTTTTTTTTTGGTTTACTTGAATGTGTTTCTTGTTACCAGTTCTTACCTTTGATTTGTGTTATTTTCCTTGAGAGAAAGGGTTTGATTACTGTTCTGTTCATAAAAAATTTAAAGTGATTGAAACTGTGCAATAAATTATATTTTTTAGCCCTTGTTATTTATGATGATAAAAAAAATTCTTTTTTTTTTTTTAATTTTTTAATTTTATTTATGTGTACAATGACTTTGATTAGAGTGCGGATTAATTAGTACATTTTTTAGATCAAAGAGATGGATTTCGGATTGATTTTTTTCGTGGGGTATCGTTTATACATCCATTTATATCTTTTGATTTGGAATTTTTCTTTTCTTTTTGGATAAATATATGTTTTGAATGTTTTATTTCAATTGGGTCATACTGTTTAAATTATTTTATATTTAGTTCTTTTTCATCGGGGATTATTATAATTATGGATGATAATTGACCATAGATGACATGATATATTATCCATGGTCAAGTCATCTAAGAGAAGAAAGATCATAAATCCTACAAATTTCTAAGAATTTGACAAATTTTTTTATTCTTTTTTCCTCTTTTTTCCTCTTAGGTGGCTTAATTCCCTCATCTAAGTTTCTATCAGCTTACTAAATATCATGTCACTAGCTAATTTTAATATTTAACAACAAAAATAGTATTATTGAAAAATATTAAAACGTAAAGGATAAAATTAAAACTCTTTAAACAATAGGGACTTAAATAGAAAAAGAAACCCTAAAATTAGGGACTAAAAACGTATATTTTGCCTTTTTCTCTTTTACATCAAGAGAAACAAAAATAGAAAAATAAGAAAACTTAAACACCAAAAAGCAAAACTAAATAGCAAAAAAGCAGGATTCAATACGTGAGGACAACAAAATTCCCCATGTTTCAATATGATATTATCCACTCTAAGATCAAACCCGGCATAGTTTTATGTTTTTAATTAGTCTCACTCAAAACGTCTCGTAATATTAGAGATGTTGTTCTTACTTATATACCACATATATTTTCATCTTTCAATATGACTATATTCGTATGTCCTCTTGAATCCTGACATGTAGCCCCAGAGGAATCTGTTCATTGAATCCAACAAGATGAAGCCCATTTAGTCTCTTGCGAACACACCAAGCAGAAATCATGGGCCACTTGATTTCCTTTCTTAAGAGTAAATGAAACCTCATTGTATGTATTTAATATCGTTAATAATGAAAGCAACTCTAACTTCACTTTCAAATTATTTTTTCTGATATAATTAAGTTGAAGACTTCAAGGAGTCTGTTCCCAAAATCAAAGGCTTCACTCTCCAAGAATATCAAGATAAATCTCAATTTGTCTCCTTATGCTAAAGCTTTTCCATACAATTGAAGAATGAACAAAGCTCCGAATGGAATTTGCAACCAAAAAAGGATAAATTATGTTTAGGGTCCTTAAGCTCTCTTTGGTTCTTAAACTTTTTAGAAAAATTACAACTCTACTCTTGAGTTTTGTGTAGTTTCATTCAGCTTCTATAGTTGCTTTTTTTTTTTTTTTTTTGTTAACTACAACAATAGAGGTATTTGAATGGATTTTCTTTTATGAATGATTTTTACTTGTAGAATAAAAATTTTAGTTTTAAAATTTTCATTATACTGACATGGAAAAAAAACATTTCTTATATTTTCCATCAACATGTTAACCTAGTTACCTATGCCTTGATAGTGTCTAGTAAGTTCATTAACCAAGAATCTGCATCTTGCAAGAACAAAATAATCTTTGGATCTTGGTTAACTTACGCTTCATTTGATAACTATTTAGTTATTATTTTTTTAAAATTAAGCCTATAAATACTACTTTTACCTATAGATTTTCTTGTTTTGTTATCCACTTTTTCATATGTTTTAAAAAACCAACCCAAATTTTGAAAACTAAAAAAAGTAGTTTTCAAAAACTTGTTTTTGTTTTTGAAATTTAGCTAAGAATTCAAATATTTTTTTAAAAAAAGATGAAAGTCATTGTAGAGAATTGAAGAGAAATGATGAGAAAACAAGCACAATTTTCAAAAACCAAAAATAAAAAACCAATTTAATAGTTATCAAATGGGGCATAAATATCAATGACAAACAACATTAAATTGCAAGTGAATTTCCATACTCAAAGATAATATAGAAAAAAGAGTAAATCTAAGTTAAGGGTAAATAAGTAGTTAAGGAGGATTTTGCTCAAAAGAGATTGATAGGAAAATGCTAGAGAATTAAAGTTTCTCCCACTAATCTCCAAATCATAGCACTAAAATCAATTTAGATCAACCTTAATGTTTAAGGTAGACATAGATTGTCTTAAGATGATCAAAGTTCTTGAGACAACAAGTTTCTTAACTCAAGAGTCCAACACTCCACAAGATAGGATAATCAATTTTAATTGAATGTATGGTGTTCACATGAGGACCAAACCAAACATATCGATTCTTAACACTGTTGAGAACTGACAAAATCGAAGGCGCCTCGGTTTCAGTTTTTGAACGGAACCTATCCTGGTCAGTTTTAGTTATAACCCATTTTTTCTTTTCTTTTTTAGTTTGGCGCAATCTTTTTTCCATTTCAATTTTTTTTAGTGCAACCCAACATTGCCCTATTTTTCTTTGATTAGAATATAAGCTAATTGCTTTAACTTTATAACCCAATAATAAATTTGTTCATCCATACATAATCTAACAAAAATCTAAATTAAATTTCTTTAAAAATCAAAACATAATCAAAGATTACAAATGCCAAATTTCAAATATCAACGGTAAATCATCTTGAAATTAAATACGTACAGAGATCCATTCAAAATTCAAACACAGTCTAAAATGAAATTAAAATAAACAAAGTCTTCATCAAAGTTCCAAATTCTAAGTATTAAAAATCATCCAACAAATTAAATACAAGTCCATTCAATCACAATATAAAATGAAATTAAAATACACCAACTACAGAGTCCCCATCAAAGTTTGAAGTTTAAGCACAATACAATTTTGAATGACAAATGAAGAAAGCATAACTTGTCTCCAACTCCATCTTCAGTCACTCAAAATATAGTTATCATGGATGCTACATCTCCACTCGTGATTCCTACACACACACACACACAAAAAAAAAAAAAAAAAAAAAAAAAAAAAAAAAAAAAGAAAGAAGAAGAAGAAGAAGAAGAAGAAGAAGAAGAAGAAACACACACAAACACAACAAATTAATTTATAAAATATAAATAAAAAGTTATAAAAAAAAAGTATGCTTACAATGAAAAAACAATTAATTACCTGACTCAAACTTTCTAAAATAATTTGTTGTTGTCTCAGTTATCTCAAGTCTATGTGTAATTGGTGTAGAACATATCCAACTTTGTGCAAACAAGAGCTTGAATTGTTTTTGGAGATAATGTACTACGATATAAATCCAATAGTCAACCTCCTATACTAAAAGTTGACTCTGAAGCCACTATTGAGATAGGAATGGAAAATACATCCTTAGCCATTTTTGCCAAAATCTTATATACTTCACAGAATATACCTTCCACCATGCTATAAGATGTCAAAATTGTTCTCTATGTCAAGGTCCTCTACTACTAGTTCTTTAGACCTTTCTCAAGGCTCATATATATACCTATCAAACTCGAGATCTTATTCTCTTTGTTATCTTTCTGACTCAAGTGATGAGCAAATTTATAATAATTATGACAAGGTCCAGGTTCACCAACACCATCAACTTTGTTCTTCTATTCGACCAATTGAAGACACTTCTTTTTTGTTTTATCCTCATCCTCATCAATGACATTTTTGTACTTATCATACATTTGTCTAACCAAATCTTCAACTTTTCTTCCCGATCTTCTTTGCAAAATCTTTTCATCATATAAAGCTGAAAGCATAAATACTATAAATTCAAGCTTATAACAAAGGTCACGCATAACAACAATATACAAGAGAAAATTTGTTCATTATTATTTCTCCAATATTTGTTAAATTTTGCTTCCATCCTTTTGGCCATGGGACACAATAAAGAATTACCACACATGTTGAATAATCTTGAATTTGTTGTTGAATAATTAAACAAACTTCATAAAAATGTAGATTTGAACAACACTTTAAATTAAGAACCAATTTCGTAACATTGTTAAAAAACATTTAAAACATCATTTTTTTTTTCATTAAATACAACTCAATTTTTCATTGAATCTCTTATCTTCACATCATCACTAACTAAACTCACTCTAAGTGTTAAGAAAAATCCTAAAACGCTGAGATTGAACAAATTAATGAAATCTCATTCTCAAGTTTTGGTAAGTAAACTTTTCGCGAACTTTGTTAAACATTATGACTGTAATTAATTGCTTCTCATTCAAATGCATGTCTTGTTTAAAGGGTAGAAAAAAGGAAAAAAAAATTGAAGGTTTAAAAAATCCCAAAATTTAAGAATTTGTGGATGTTGATCTTTTTCTTGTTAGTTCAGTATGTGGAGGAAGGATTCGAACCTTTGACAGTATGGTCGAAGATGTATGTCTTAATCAGTTGAATTATACTAAGTGTTGTTGATATTAGATGAAAGAAGGTCTTTGATTGGTGATGTTTTCAAATTGTATAATAGTGTTTTTTTCTTTTGAGTTCAACAACATTTGAGGATTGAAGGATTTGAACCTTTTTACGTTTTGGTTGATGATACATGTCAATTACCGTTGAGCTAAGCTCACTTTGGCTATTTAATAGTAATTTTTAGTTGAAACATTTGTTTTGCGACCTGCTATTACTAAGGAAATTAATCGAGGAGGTTGGAACAATAATGTGGAGGAGTTTATATCGTTGGATGTAATAGAAAAAAACTAAAAAATTATGGTTTAACCATGCATCCAAAAGTATAGAAGGAGTGCATGTGTAGCGGCTATATTGAATAATTTTACTTGTTTCCTTGTCCACAACTGAACGAGAATAGTATAATTGCATTAAATGAAATCAAGTGAGAAATCAATTTGGGCTTAAAGGCTTAGTTTCGTAGTGACATTGCTATCACTATTTAGCGTGTAAAAGTGCATTACCCATCTAAAAAGCATTTTCACAATAAAGAGAATAAACTACGTACATGTTAATAACCTATTTGGAATGACTTTTCAAGTGTTTAAAATATTTTTTAACACTTAAAAATTCTTTTTTAAGCACTTGAAAAGTCATTCTAAACCAGACCTAAATATCATTTCTCTAATGATATCATTCATAATTGGTTAACTGAATTTTAATATTGCAACACTACAAGTTAACCAAAAATTGTTGGAATTTTGAACACTTTGACAAGAGACTATTGAAATCATGATAAAGATTATTAGAGATGTTTCAATATCCTCTCATTTGATTCTTTTGTGTCCAACTCCTTGCAGTTTGAAATATCAGCTAGTTGGGCTCAAACATGAAAAGAAATTAAACTCAAAACCTTTGGTCCATTGTTTTTCACTTTTAAGGGATAGTTGTAAATATAGAATAATTTGATTAAATGTTATAAAAATTATAGGTAAAAAAATTGCAAGTATAGAAAAATAATAAAAATACATAAATTAGTAGTTAATTATTATCTAAATTAATCATCAAGCTCATCAGTGACTACCACATTAATATAAAAACATATTCATTAAAAAATAACACTATTTATAAAAAAAATAAAATACTTGATTTATAGTTACTTTTAGAAAAATTTATATTTACACAAATTTTGAAAATGAAATTACTCGTTCAAATATACAAAATATTTTGGCTAAAAAATGACATTTTAATCATGTTGTGCACGAGATTGTTAAATATGCCTTCTTCCACATGGGCATGTTTTGCTGGAAGAATCCTCTTCTCTTTAGATATAAAGCACCTTTGAAGGTATGATGTCGGACCTTTGTGTCTTGAGGCTTTCTTTTCAAAAGAGAAATTTCACCATCACTTTGTTGAGCAAAACCTTGAAGTCTGATATGTTTGGGAGTGGTTTTGAAATTGTTAAAATCACTTTCTTTATATTCAAAATCACTCAAAAACATGCTTTTAATTATTCAAAATCAAATTTTATTGTATGAAAATTGCATTTAAAAGTGTAAAATCAAACATTAAGTTAATTTTCAATGGTTAAAAGTATGTTTAAGAGTAATTAGAAAAGTGATTTTAATAATTTCAAAATCACTCTCCAACATGCACTGATATATTTTTAGCTGTTGAAGTCAAAAGTCATTAACTTGCACTAAAAAAAGTCAAAAAGTGATTAACTCCTTTTTTCTGATATATTGGGAAACGAAAAGGTGCAAGAGAGGAGACAACTGACCTCTCAATTCACTTGATGCCAAAATGGGCTAAAAATGCCATAAGGGTGGCTGTAAAACAATTGATTGGAATAATATTTCAAGCACAAACAAAAGAAAATTAAAGATATAGTGGTAATGGATCATATTTAAGCAGATCATATACTAATTAATTATGATGGGAATAATCATAAGACACCTTAAGGACTTTAAAAGGTATAAGTAAAAGTGAATACTTCTTTGATTAATGAATAAGGGAATAATAGAATTTCCAATGACGCTATATTAATTTGTGGTCAACAGCACAAACAATAATTCCAAGTTCTTAGAAAAGTAAAGTAATTAATTAATGATAGAATATGGTTAAATATATGATTTAGATCCAAATCTTTGTGTCATTTTCTAATTTTATCCTTAATTTTTTAAAATTATTCACTTATATCTTTTGTGGATTCGATTTTTTTTTCCAATCAAATCTTTACCGTCACTATATGAATTTAAAAAAGATGAAGTGGGTAAAGTTTAAAATGATATTTTCTATAACATTTATTATTATTATCATTATTTTATTTTATTATTATTTCATCTTCAATGAGATTGTTAGTTATTGTTGAGGATCCCACATTGGAAAAATGTAGAGGGACCTCACAATTTATAAGATACATGGGTTACTCCTCTCATTGCCAATTGGTTCTGAGATGGAACCCCATGTAATCTAATAGTTATCAATGTAATAATATCTTTAATATGTCCCTTTTTTATAACAAGAGTCGTTTTGAGTGAAGAAAGTTTCTACGAATCACATCTCTTGAGATTGGGTATGTGAATTTTTTAACATAAACAAATCTATTTCATCAAATTATAATATATAATATTCCATATTCAATAAATATGAATTTTTGATGTCTATTTTATAATTGAAACTTAAAAAAAGATCATGGACGAAATTGAAAACTTAACACTAACAAAATTATATATCTAGACAGAATATTATCCCAACTTTCTGATAAAAAGGTGGAGCATATATATGAGTAGACTAGAGTGATGGGTCAGATATAAGAAGAAATTGACTTCAACTTCAAGTCTCATTTGTCAGCTAAAAGTATAGACTGGCAAGCCCTTTTGTTGCAAGAGGGAATTGGATTTCATGCATGTATGTATCCTTTGACAAATCCAATCTTACTACTATTTCTGTCAAAAGAATATGACATGCATTAGCTCATTTTGTGTAGAATAAGATGTGCAATCAACCAACTACATCTAGTTTGGGGAATAAGATTGTTTGAATGGGATGTTACTTGAAAAGTGTTACTCAAATAGAACTTAAAATACTTGAAAATGAAAGGTGTGGTGTTTGATATGTAAAATGATGGTGAGTGTGAGTTGTAAATTGTGGAAGGTATGGGGGATTTTGAAATAATTTTTTAAAAATGTAAATGTATTATTTGAAAAATAGATAAGATTAGCACAAAAATGTTATTATGCGACATGTTGTAGTGGGTGAGATATATCATAATAAAATTAATTCACATGAATGGTTGCTTACATGCTAAGGATGAAGAACTAGTATGATGCTCGATCAAGTGAGTCTAGATACCTTTCTTAATCTAAAAAGGGTAAGATAAGATGTTACTTTACTCAGGTGAGACAAGAAAATCACCTAATCGTTGTGAGATGGAGAAAGTTACCTAGCTATGATAAGTCATATATTTCAACCAAGTGATACAATTAGATATATACCTCAAGTAAATTTGCAGGAGCCCAAATCATGAGACGAGAAGCCTTCTAATCCAAGAGGGTCACAACTAGGTGACGAATTATGTGAGACTATAAATTTTCAAGTGAGTTGAAGGGGGAGATCAAGTATATACAAACCAATCCTCCTAGAGCTTGGCTAAGTTAGAGAACTAGTTACCAATTGACCCAATAGAGCACGAGCTCGAGGAGGTCATATAAGACATCATTCAAAAATCTTAAGGTGTTACCTAGACCACATGCCAAGATTGACAAGAATGTGCATTCGATATTGTGTTAATATTGTACTCTAATATGACCCAATACATCACATCCACAGCTCCTACTACGTCCCCATGCTGTCCTAACAAGTCATATTTGCAACTGTGATTTGGTGCAACTTGCAAGGTTGACACCTAAGTTCAATTTATGTCTTGGAAAGTACAAGTCTTGTCACCTCCCTACCAAGCTACCTAAGTAATGAATGTGCTTTTACTTCCTTTTATATATACTAGTTTTTTTTTTTTACCAACCGTAATAAAAATAGTATGAATTAAATTGAATTTACAATTTTTTATATATGCATTCTTATACTAGTTTTGTTTTGTTTTTTTTCTATTTCTATTATGATTTTATATTTTTTAATGTGATTAATTTGAATATAATATAATATAATATTTATATTATATTATATTATATTATGTTATTTCTATTATAATATAATTTTTCATATAATATAACATAATTTTAATATAATATAATTTTTTATTAAGTTTTTTTAATTTGTATTTCTATATTATTATTATTATTATTATTATAAGAGAATTAATTAAAAAATACACACACATGTGTGACATATCATAGCAAATGTAGTAACAATAATTATGCTAAATAATACAAAAATACATTTTAAACAAATTGGTTTACAAAGTCAAAATTTTTTTATAGACAATGTTTTTGGTCAAATTGTCATTTTGCACTACATCAAGTGAGGACCAATGAGCTATGTAAATTAAAAAAAAATGTCATTCAATATAGTTGTGATTTTTTTTTTCTTTTTGAAATATTTTTTTAAGAAAGCATGAAACTTTTTAAAATTAATAAACATCATTTTAAAATTAATAAACATCCTTTTAAAATTAAAAGAGTATCTTCTAAAATTAAAGTGTTTACATTATTGCTAAAATTTTAAAATCAAAAATAATATTTTAATAATAAAACATAAAAATAAACTAACCCCTAATTCAAAACTCAAAATAATAATTTAGTTATAAATAAATTAAAATGATGAGTAAAAGAATATGTAAAAGAAAAAACACAGGCTAACGAAATTTAAATTAAAAAAAAAAAGAAAGAGATACCTTATTAAAAATTGGATGAGATGGATATTTTAGATTTGGAAAAAAGAAGCATCAACAACACAACATGAGTGGTATCAACTAACATAAGTTTGTGTTAAAAAAAAACATGAAAGAAAACGAAAAAAAAAACGTGGGCTAATTTAAATTTATAACAAAAAAGAAAGATACCTCATGAGAGTGTGAGAGATACCTCGTCAAAAATTGGAAGAGGTTGATATATTTTAGATCTTGAAAAAAGAACATCAGCAACACAACATGAGTGGTATCAACTAACATAATTTGGTATAAAATACGTAAAAGAAAAAGAAAGAGCTAATATATTAATTTGCACGATATCAAGTGAGGACCAATGATCTATGTAAATTTAAAAAATGTCTTCAATATAGTTGTGGTTTTTTTTCTTTTCTTTTTGAAATATTTTTTTAAGACAACAAGAAACTTTTTAAAATTAATAAACTTTCTCTTAAAATTAAAATAGTATCTTCTAAAATGTGATTCAATATAGTTGTGGTTTTTTCCTTTTCTTTTTGAAATATTGTTTTGAGAAAGCAAGAAACTTTTTAAAATTAATAACATCATTTCTAAATTAAAATAGTATCTTCTAAAATTAAAGTGTTTACATTATCGCTAAAATTTTAAAATCAAAAGTAATATTCTAAAAATCAAACAAAAAAATAAACTAAACCCTAAATCACAACTCAAAATAATAATTTAGTTATAAATAAATTAAAACGATGAGTAAAAGAATATATATAAGAAAAGACATGGGTAACGAAATTTAAATTTTTTAAAAAAAAAAAAGAGAAAGAGATACCTTATAAAAAATTGGAGGAGAGATGAATATTTTAGATCTGAAAAAAAAAAGCATCAACAACACAACATGAGTGGTATCAACTAACATAATTTTGTGTTAAAAAAACATGAAAGAAAACGAAAAACGTGGGCTAATTTAAATGTATGAAAAAAGAAAGATACCTGATGAGAGAGTGAGAGATACCTAATAAAAAATTGGAGGAGGTGGATGTTTTAGATTTAGAAAAAAGAATATCAACAACGTAACATGATAAAAAATGGGAGGATATGACTATTTTAGATTTGGAAAAAAAAATTGGAGGACATGTGAAATTTATAGAAGAAATTTAGATTCAAATTCTAATTTGATTTGATTTTGAATCAAATTAGATATCTTATCACAATAAGAATAAAAATTAATTAAAATTATTTTCAAAATTTGAATAAAAAAACGTGAAAGAAAAAAAAAGTTAATTCAATTAAATTAGATATCTCATTAAAAGAGTAGGATATGAATTGATTAAAATTGGTTTTTTTAATAAAAAGATGTGAAAGAAAAATAAATAATTCAATCAAATTAAATATCCTATCTTATGAGTACGAATTTATTCAAATTATTTTTCAATAAAAAAAAACATGAAAGAGAAAATAACTAATTCAATCCAATTAGATATGCTATCAAATATCAAATTAAGAATAACAATAATTCAAATAATTTTTGAATTTTGAATAAAAAACATGAAAAAAAAATTCAAATTCTAATTAGATATCCGATCAAATGAGTAAGAATTGATTCAAATTATTTTTGAATAAAAAACGTGAAGGAAAAAATAGCTAATTCAATCCAATTAGATATGCTATGAAATATCAAATTAAGAATAACAATTAATTCAAATTATTTTTGAATTTTGAATAAAAAAGCAAGAAAGAAAAAAAAATGAATTCAAATTCTATTTTAATAAAATTTGAAATTAAATCGGATTATGATGATTTGATTGATATAATTAAGTAAAATTTAAAGAAATATTTTAGTCTAAAAATGTTTTTCAGAACTCTTATTTTGGTCTAAAAATATTTTTTAGAATTCTTGCTTTTCAATATACTATAGATTATAGATATACATTAAAGATATTTATTCAAATTAATCAATAATTAATCAATTTGAAATTAAATCAAATATTCATTTTGAATCAAATTATCAAATTGGATAAGGATGATTTGATTTAAAGTAATCCGATTTGAAATTAATCAGATATTCATTTTGAATCAAATTATGCAATAGGATTTGGATAATTTGATTAATGTAATTAACTAATTAACTAAAATTTAAAAGGGTATTGTGATCTAAAATGTTTTTTTAGAAACCCTTGCTTTTTAATATATTATAAAATTATAGATTATAGATATTACTAATAATATTATTATTATATTATAGATATATTTTTTAATTTTTTAAACTAAAATATTTGGACACACAAAGATGTAATTAATTGGAGGTACCTGATATTTTTTTAAGCCAAAAACTTAATTTGAAAAAAAGATAGAATTTTAGAAAAAAAAATCGAAAAAGATTGAAAAAAATAAAGAGAAAAAATGTAGCAATATGATATTCAAAAGTCATACCAAAAACTTAATTTGAAAAAGGACAGAGTTCTGGAAAAAAAATCGAATAAAAAAAAAAGAAAGATACGTGATCTAATGAAAAATTGTAGATGATCCTTATTAAAAATTAGAGATGACTACTTTTAAACCTGAAAAAAAATAGTTATTACTAAAAACTAAAACGTCATATGAAAAAAAGAAGAAGATAATTGGATGCAAAAGAAGTTAGAATAATTTGAATGCATGAAGAATAGTGTGTATATATACAAAGACGTAATTGTAACAAAAAAAAAAAGGAAACTGAATTAGCATCCAGCTAGCTAGTTCAGATTTTTGGGTCATTGCAACTCAATAGCATAAAAATTATAATTGTGCGTATATAAGAACTAATAAAAACTATAAAAACTCCAGTTTCAAAAAAAAAAATATATATATATATATATAAGAGCTTCAATTTCAAAAAAAAAAAAAAAACTAAAGAACTAAATAAGAACTATAAGAACTTCAGTTTCAATATATATATATATATATATATATATATATAAACTTTAGTTTAAAAAAAAAAAAACTATACGAACTAAATA
Organism: Trichosanthes truncata; assembly: GCA_033996785.1. Taxonomy (NCBI): domain Eukaryota; kingdom Viridiplantae; phylum Streptophyta; class Magnoliopsida; order Cucurbitales; family Cucurbitaceae; genus Trichosanthes; species Trichosanthes truncata. The sequence goes on along the minus strand of JAWPNB010000004.1, from coordinate 33,200,743 downwards.
AGTACTAAATAAGATCTATAAGAACTCCAGTTTCAAAAAAGAAAAAAGAAATATAAGAACTTCAATTTCAAAAAATCAAAGAAAAAAATAACTATAAGAACTAAATGAAGAAAACGTATATGAGGAAGAAACTCCAATTTTTAAAAATTAAAAAAAAAACTATAAGAACGAAATGAAAAAAATGTAGCTGAAGAATTGGGTATAAGAATTGTGTATAATAATTGGATACAATATATAGAAGCTTTTACTTGATTTTAAATCAAATTACTTATCAAATTAAAACTATTGATTCAAATTCATCAATTTGAAATTAAAACAGATATTCATTTTGATTCAAATTATCAAATCGAATTAGAATGTTTTGATTAATGTAATTAACTAAAAGGATATTTTAGTCTAAAAATGTTTTTCTGAAACTATTGCTTTTTAATATATTATAGAAATTTAAAAAAAGCAAAGGAAAAAATAACTATAAGAACTAAATGAAGAAAACATATATGAGGAAAAAACTCCAGTTTTAAAAAATTTTAAAAAAAAACTATAAGAACGAAATGAATTAAAAAAAACGTAGCTGAAGAATTGGGTATAAGAATTGTGTATGATAATTGGATACAATATATAAAAGCAATTTTGATTTGATTTTAAATCAAATTGCTTATCAAATTAAAACTATTGATTCAAATTCATCAATTTGAAATTAAAACATATATTCATTTTGATTCACATTATCAAATCGAATTAGAATGATTTGATTAATGTAATTAACTAAAATTTAAAAGAGTATTTTAGTCTAAAAATATTTTTTAGAAACTGTTGCTTTTTAATATATTATAGATATAGACTCAAAGATAAAAACCAAAAGGTTAAAATACTATTTTGGTCCATGTACTTTAGGTTTCATTCAATTTTAGTTCTTGTGCTTTCAAATGTCCAATTTTAGTCCATGTACTTTCAATAAAGCTTAAAATTGGTCCCTACCCTTAGTTTGAAGTTAACTTTTTATTGAAATTGGTTAAATAATAATAATAATTTTCATGCAAGAAAAGACATAATGTCATATTTTCAAAATTTATAGAATGAAGGCTAATAGAGACTAATTTTTTTTTAGAAAAGTTAACAATAGGGACCAATTTTAACCTTTATTGAATGTACAAAGACTAAAATTGGACCACATTTGAAAGTACATGAACTAAAATGAAATGAGATTCAAATTACATGGACCAAAATGATATTTTAACCAAAGGAGACTAAATGTATAGTCTCTACGATACCAAAAATCTACCAAATTTTAGACTCGAACCTACCTGAAGCATTAAAGAGTGTTTGGCCTGCACCACTATTATGTTTAAACTCTCTTTATCTTTATAGGTAAAAAGCTCCAACCATGCATTCTGCTCCAACATTGTTCTCTCTAACATTGCCATCTTCGATCATGCCCTAGAGAGAATGGTTGATAACAAGGGGATAATAATGGTTTCTATTTAGACACTTATCGTAAATGAATATTCTTGGTAATACCATGCACAACCCCCGCATATTTCATAGTCTTTAAACATGTCAAAAGCTCTACCAACACAACCCAAAAAAAAAAAAAGAACAGAACAAAACAAAACAAAACAAAAAAGTGTCTTATTAGCCTAACTCATTCATGTTAATTTTATCAAAGGGAAAAAGAGGAAGAGAATGCAAAACTGCTAGGATTTATATGGTATAGAATTTTCATAATGACATACATAAACCTAAAAGGCCTATTTACTAAAAGCTAAAACAAACTAATCTAATCTCAAAACATAATTCAAATAAGAAATCTAAACGAAATTCAAATATTCTGATCTAAAACAAAATCTAACGATATAATATCTATATAATCTAACCATTAGAACTATATCCTCCACCACCACCATGATCATCTTGGCATGGCATGAGAGAAAGAAAGCCACACTTAGCCAAGAATGGAATTGCCGGCCACAAATAAGAAGCTGCATTATCCAAAGTCCATCAATCATTGCCGGCAATTCATCCTTGGCTTAGTAGTCCTCTCTTCCTTTTCATGCAATGCCTTAAACGATATTATACATTTACTACAAAACACAACCAGCTGCTGAAGTTTTTTTCACAAACACACATATTTATAGTGTTGTTAAAGTGGAAGGGACCTTATAAAAGAGGGGGGGGGGGGGGGGGGGGGGGGGATATATTATGATAGACATATATTATTCTTATTCGATTGAGACCATTGTCACACCTCCAAAAGAAAGAGCACTTTGGACACTAATTAATCTTTTACAGATTTGGTCTCCCACACATTTCGACCCAAAACAAAACAAGATTCTGAATGAAGAATAAGAATAATAATAAGAGAAAAAAAAAAGGGAAGAAGAGAGTGGGAGGGGTGAGGGGAGGGGGTGCTTCATGTCTGGTATATTATAATAAGGCCATGACTAACATTAACCCTAAGAAGATAACAAGCTTTTAATTTCAAGCAACACAAGTAATTTTTTTATTGGTAGAAATTTTGTGGGCTTTAATTTATATTCATTTTTATTTCGGTTAAATTACAAGTTTAGTCTTTGAACTTTCAAGTTTGTGTCTAAAAGAAAAGTGTCTAATAGGTCTCTAAACTTTTAATTTTGTGTTTGATATGTCTTTGAACTTTAAAAATGTCTAATAAGTCTCTGGACTTTCAATTTTATGTCGAATAGGTTTTTGACATATTCAAAATTTTTAAAAGTTAACTGATATATTAGATATAAAATTGAATTTTATGTCTAATAAGACCCAGAACTTTTAGGGGGCATTTGGCCACGGTTTTGGAATCAGAACTTGAGAGATTTGTTTGAGGGAGTTCTAAAGCCTAGAAATCAGAAAACAATATTTGGGGCACAGGGTTTGGAAGCCTAGGAATAAGAAAGCTATATTTAGGGGTGCAGTGTTCTGAACCCGGGGTTGTGCAATTTTTGTTTTTCTTTTTTCTTTAATTTGCTACTTTGTTCTTTTTTTTACGTTTCTTATTTTCTAGCGGATGTCTTGTTAATTGTAGGACCCCTTGTGTAACTTGGGTCACCTTTTTTAAAGACTTGTCAATGGATCCTTCGATTTATGTTATAGTATAATAATAATAAAAAAATATTTCTAATAATCAAAACATTGGTTACCATTGAGAAGAAGGAAAACATAACATTGCAATGTTCTTGGTCATGAATTCAAACACAAGGATACAAAGTCTAGAAACAAGATACGAAAGCATTACCAACATAAAGACACATAACATGACAATCAATGTCCATAGAAAATAAAATACTATTTATTTTTGTTACTTTGAATATTGTTAATTTAAAAATAAAATATATATTTTTTAATTTTAATATGTTAACTTAAAATTAAATGTTATTTTAAAAATATTTATATGAGTAAGTCGTCTAAAATATACTTTTTTTTAATCTTAAAATAAGAAATTTATATATAAAACTATTGTTGATTAAATATAGATAGATGAAAAGAATTATGAAGAAAATGGATAGAGAAATGATGAGACCCACTAAAATTATGAGAAAAATAGAGAGAGAAATAGTGGGTCCCACCAAAATTATGGTAAAAATGGAAAGAGAAATAGTGGGTCCCACCAACTCTAGAGAAGAAAGAGAAACCATGGATTAGAGAAGAAAGACAAATCATGGATTTGGAGTGGGTTTGAGGGAAAAAATTTTAGTACTACCGTAATATGAAAAAAATTTCATATTGCTCCCATTTATTGCTTACCACATCAACATCCTTTTAAAAATTATGTGGGGTCCACCAAAATTTATGTGGGGAGTATTAAAACATGGGTGAATAAAAGAAGTGTGGTACTCTAGTAGTACTAGAAATTTTCTTGATTTGAGAGTGTAATCCCATGGGGTTGTGTTTCAAAACCAAGAGTTTTTAATACATTGGTCAAATATGGTTTTGAGTTTGGAATCCAAAACCATCCAAACCTAAAACTATAGGCCAAACACTCCCTTAATTTTGTGTCTAATAAGTCTGTGAATTTTAAACAATATGTCAAATTGGTCAATAACCTATTACAAAAAAAAAATAAAATTCAGAGACCTATTGAAAACAAAATTGAAAATTTAAGATGCATGAGACACTCTTTAAAGTTCAGGAGTTTATTGGACACAAAATTGAAATTTCAAGGACTTATCAAACAAAAGATCAAGAACTGAACTTGTAATTTAACCTTTTATTTTTATTTTTGAATTTCTTTTGCTTTGATGTTGTCCTTTCAGTTTTCAATCAGCCAAATACACTCCACATTCCCAAAAACGGTAATGCAAAACAAAAGGTAGATATTCCACCAAAATGGGAATGTAATTCTGGAAAAGTCGAAAGATTTGGCAAGTATGGGTTGTGGTTGTATACATTCAATAATTTTCTACTGTTTTTTTTTTCTCTGTCCTTTTTAATTTCAATCACTTCATCTCTTCATTGATAGCTTCTTTTTCTTATCTGTTTCTTTTCCATAACTTTTTCTCTCTTTTTTTTTGTTTGTTTGTTTTGGTTTTTAATAAAATGATTTGTCGTATATGAAACTGAATTGAAGAAAATAATGTTGAACATTTAGAAATCCTGAATGTATTGTATTACACCTGACCATATAAAGAGAGGAATAGAATTAGTTTGAATTTTAGATTCAAATGGTTAAAGTATAAACATTATCTTACAAAGATGAATTTTAGTTTGTTGTGAGCAAAGTTCCATGTCAGTTAGAGAAGAGAAAGATCTCTGGAGTGTAGAAGACAACGTCTTTATTGGTATATAAGACCTTTTGTGTTGTGGAGAAGAAGAGTTAGCCTAAATAAGAGTACGTAGACACATATATGACTATTTGGGAGGAGGTTCTATAGTCCTTTGTTCAAAGGTTGTTCAAAGGGAAGATCATTGTTTTTGAAGTGTGACCAAAGTTTCACATGTTGGGAATACAAACAAAGTCCCACATTGGCTAGATAAGGGGAGGATCATAAGTATATGAGTGAGGATAACCTTCTCTATTGGTATGAGGCATTTTGGGTAAAACCAAAAGTAAAGCCATAAGGACATATGCTCAAAGTAGACAATATCAAACCAATGTAGAGATATGTGGAGGGTCGTTGTCCCCAACAAGTGGTATCAGAGCATGGTCTAAACCTAGCTGTGTGTCGAAAAAATCCCTAGGTTCCAAACAACTTTCTCCATTAGTACGAGACATTTTGGGTAAAAACAAAAGCAAAGTCATGAGGGTTTATGCCCAAAGTGGACAATATCATACCAATGTAGAGATATGCGGAGGGTCGTTGTCTCTAACATCACATTATCTAGACAAGGAGAAGATCTATGGTATATTTAGTAGAAGACAACATCTCCATTGATATATGAGTCCTTTTGTACTCTAAAGAAGATGAGTTGGCCTAGATAAGCATAGAAAAATATACGATTATTTGAGGAGAAGCTCAATAATCCTCTATTCAAGGAAAGGATTGTTGTTATTATAGTCTCACATTGGCTAAACAAGAGAAAAACCTATGATATATAAGTAGAGGACGTCTTTATTAGTATGAGGCACTTTATGTGTGTGAAACCAAAAGTAAGGTTATGTAAGTTGATGCCCAAAATAGACCATATCATACAAAATGTAGAGATGTCTATTGTCCTACCATGGTTGGATTATAGGTGCCTTGTCCACTAATAAGCTATAATTTGATTGGTAACTAATTTCTCTTTTTTCCTACTTCCTATGCCATATATAGATAAAAAAAAATAGTCTTATTTATATGAGAATTCTAATTAGTAGTTGAGTGAGACTACGGACATAAACGTAGTTCAATAGTACTTGACATATATGTACTCCTTTCCTTAAGGTTGAAATTTAAACCTTAATGTTCTATATTTGTTGAACTAAAAAAAGAAAAGTTGAGTGGGACTCAACTAGTGGTTTATTCTCAATATATAGTTTAAAAATAAGACACTTGCGATAGCCAAAAATGGTTAAAGAAAAAATAACAGAAAAAATCCTCAATACTTTAAGAAATAAAATTCAACAAGTTGTCCATATGACCCCTCATTCTTGAAATTGTATTTTAGTTTTTCTTGTCAACAGGCAAGGAGGATTGATTATTATTTCTGTTGAAATTCTTTTGAGACCTTTTGTTATTCTTTGCCCTATGTTCTCTATGAATTTCTTAGTTAGAAAGTCGGGTTGATCATAAATCATTTTTCCTCCTTTTTATGAGATTGTCTTGTGAGCAAATGACTTCTCTCCTTTTTCATGTGCTTCAACATTTAAGTTCAAAAGTTTTAAGAAAACCATTATATAGTTCCTAAACTTCTTTCATATTTCTATCAAAATAAAATCTTTCAAGCTATGATCTATCCAAGTATTCTCTAATATCATTTAGTTTTTTGGTAATTTTTCTCATTATAGGGCAAATGCTTATTTGCAATATCACATTAAATATATCAAATTTGGACCGAGTCTCATTTTTTAGCATCCTAAGAATTTCAAACCCGAGATGCTAGCACGATAAGTGTGAACAGAATATCATACTATTTGAAATGAGTCTTTAGTCACACAATAGGGAATCCACTTTTTCTTTCTTTTAAAACCTTTCCTTTTTTTCAGTATCCGCTTCATACTCAAGGAATGTGATGCATGAACAGAGTGAAAACAAAACTAGAGTAGGATAGTTATTTCTTTGAACGAGCAAACGAGTCCTAGCAAAAAGTGAATTAAGACTCATTTGTAATAAGTATATGGTAGACACAATAATAGAATGGAAAAAATCTCAAATTTTTACTTAAAAATAAAGTGCACTATACTCTAAAACCAATTTAAGTGAACTTGTTAAAATTTTATAAATCCAACTATTTTTAATCATGAGAATAAAAAATGAACATTTGTATCTGTTGAAAATATATTAGTTGATGTGAGTCTTTTGTCATTTATCTCCACAAATTAAACTCTCTTTATGTGAATGGATTTTTTTGAAGAACTTTATCTCGTTTTCTTTCACCTAAAAAATCACCAATCCTAAGAGAAATAACAATACTCTTACAAATTTCTCACAAATAAACTCTCTTAATACCAGAACAAGTAAACTATATACATGAAATAGAGAGAGAGAGAGAGACAGAGCTTACCTTAATCAGAAGCCTCAAGACCAACCATTACGTTTCAAAGAAAAAAAAAAAAAAAAGAAAAAAAAGACGACAACCATTACCATTTAAGGAAAGATTGGGAATAAAAAGGTTGATATGCTCCTAAAAATATAAAAGATGCTCAATTAAAGTAAGGGCATTCTGGTAAAAAAAAATACCTAGCTTTTTATATCTAATGTACTTTTACCACCAAAGAAAAGATTTCTTTATAAAATAATAAAATCCTTGAGATTGTACTAGCTAGTCTTGACACAACAAATAATCCAAATTTCAACTAAGCATCAACTATTTAATTTCCAATTAAGTTAAAAGCCATTTAACTAGATTATTGGCCATTGTAAATGATCTTTGCACTTTAGACCTCATTCATATTGGGCATAATTTGTTGAGTAGAGAAAATATACTCTTACTTGAAGATTATGGAAATCTAAGATACTCTAAGATTATAAAAAACAAATATAATATTAAAATAAACCAAGTCTCCCAATGTTGTCATTGAGAAAGATCAAGTCCTTTTCATTTCTTTCTTTCTTTTTATCTTTTAATATTATAGATAAAAAAGATGAAGATCCAAATATGTAACCACTCATCTACATTCATGTTGACAGATGGCTAGTTCCTTTTTTTTAAAATAAATTTAGTTAAATTCTTATGCCTTCTTTATTTTTAATAATCTTTTTATATATACTCATATTCTCTCTATGAATTTTCTATAAATTAATTAAAGTATTTTTGGTTTACTTTTGGCTTTTATTAAAAAAAAAGAAAAAAGAATAAGGCTAATGCGATATTGGAATAAAGAATTTATCACACACTAGATAGTTGGGAATGCTAGCTAGGTTGAACCACAAAAGAATTTTCTTTTTCCTTGCATTATATTCCAGTCAAACAGACCAATTTAAAATAACCCATGTATAGTTTATTAATGTTAAAATCTGATTGGCTGTTTGACTAAATCCAGATTATCCGTGACAAAATATCGTTTGTAGCTTATAATATAAATATAATAAGCATTAAGATGGTGAAGGTTAAAGTATACATTAACTCTATTCTTTAGCCAACCTGAGTATAACTCAACTGGTTAAACTATCGACTAAGATTAGATTAAAGATTTGAATCTCTCCATTATTGAATTAAAAAAAAATATCCTTTAATTTTTAATCTATTACATTTTTCTTTTCTAACTTTATAAAAGTTTGATTCTCATCCCAAAACATTTAACCATTAGTGAAAATTCAACGAGTATTGTTTGTTGTACTTTTTAATGATACTAACCTTAGCGCTAGCTCTCTTTGTACTTCTATGTCAAAAAAAAAAAATCACAACTCATATTAAAGAGTCATGTCAGTTAACTCATTTACCTCGTCTACATCTTTTGATCATATGAAATTTATTACACTTAAAGGATAAAATGGAAACTTGACTAAAATTATAATCTATCCTACAAAGAATAGAATTTCGAGATTAAACTTATAATTTAATAATTAAAAAAAGTACTGTTGAAAAGGCAAAGGACGTTATTAAGATGCTAAAAGAAAAAAAAGAAGAAAAAACTCTTTTTAGGAAAGGGGTTTCTTTTTAATAGATTTCCTATTATATTATATATGCCAAGAACATTATTGCATAGATGCTATTTGCAGTTGGGCCCCTGTGTCAAGGCAAAAGTCTCTTTACTTATGGTTCAATTTGTATTGAGGATCATCAGATATAGGGTTTATAATATACATAAATATTCTTTTTCTTATAAAACCCCACTCGATTGCTTTTAATTTGATCAAGGAGATTGGTCAAAAAATATCTTAGATGCATAGAAACTTGTCTCTTAGACTATGTTTTGCAAGCGAATATAATTTGTATATATTAAAATAACGTACGGAACAATATCTTTAACACAAATCTTGACACTTGGGATAGGAAGGAAAATGAATAGTTTATTATTTTTGCTTTGAAATCTCGTATAGTACGTGTTGTGAAGGGGTAAATAAGTTTAAAGTTGACTAAGCAAATATTTAGGATTACTATTATATTCTTTATTCTATGAATAAGAAATTAATGTTCAAAGTGTGGATTTCTCCCCCCAAAAAAAAAGGTTCAAAGTGTGAAGAAAACAGAAGCTAGGTTCTCCAATAAAAATAAACTAAAGAAAAGTTAAGTTTTAAAAAGGAAAACTATAATGGATAGTAAAATTGGTTGTCGTATTGGCATTAAACCTGTTGCAGAAAACATAATTTACGAATAGGAGAATTTTTTAAAATTTTTGTGTGCCTATTTAAATAATTTTACGTAATTTTGATTTTACCCTTGTATGTTAGTGCTATACTGTTTTAAAAGTATGTCACCAATATATTGGTTTTATTGAATATCATTGACATACTACTTTTATTGAATATTACTCTTTTTATTATATATCAGTGATATGAGAATTAGTGATAAATCCATTAGCAAATGAGCATGCAAAATAAACATCGATAGAAAAGAAAAATTAAATACCACTAATGTACCATTTTTATTTTATTAATAAAGTATGTAAGTAATAGACTTATTAGCAAATGAGCATACCAACAATCTTATATAAAACAAAATTAAATATCACCAATATACCATTTTCTAGCTATTCTATTGATATGGTATATTATTAACGAAAAATCTAATAGAAAATGAGCATACAAACCATTATTAAGTAGCTTTTTTCTTACGTAAATCACTAATTTACATCTACCAATTATTTACATAAATCACTAAAGTAATGTAAGTAATTGATTTACTACATCTTATTTACTAAGATATAGCCTATCATTTATATCTATCAATAATCTAAATCAATCTCTGAGATAAATGTGCAGTTAAAGGAAAAACGAGCGGTTGCAAGTATAATAATCTTGCCCAAAATATTAGCAAATCAATGATTAATGTTAGATCAATTTAAGATTATACTACACAATTATTTGCTACAAAAATCAATGATTTATAAACATATAGTTTGTTTGTGATTTATGTCTATCAATGATATTTTTTACTCATAAACATAAATCACTTATTGATATAATACTAAGATGTGTAGTCAATCGGTGATTAATGTCTATCACTAATAAACCTGGGCTAGGCTTAAACTTATTGCCACTTTCAAGGCTATTTTCGTCTTTTTAGTAATTAGTTTGGGTTGGGCTTCACTTTTTTGCTATGTTTGCAAATGGGGCAACAACAAAAATGTCTAAATTTAATCTACTCAACTTGAAAAATATCTAAACAAGTTTCATTTGGAAAAAATGGCTAAAATAGTTTTTCCCTAAATATTCTATAAGCATTTGGATGAAAATACCCTTGTTAGAGATTTATGGGTTTCTAGTACCTAAAATTGTGGCTAACAAAATGTGTTTAATTCAAATAATGTGTAGATTTTTTTTAATAATAGATGGAAATAAAATCATTGTAACAATTCAAATAATCGTTCTGTTAAATTCAAATCATCATTCTATTTAATTCAAACAATAGTGTGGCTACAAGAGTTTCTCGATGAACACAAAAAAAATAGCACACAAAGAACAATTAGAACTCGATGAAACTAAGTTAAACAAATGCTTAAATTAAAACATAAAGACAGTAGCACATAACATCTGCATATACATGTATTTACAGTCCAGACATCCACAAACGAATAAAATTTTAGTAAATAATGTTAGTTTCCCCTAAATGTAAATTAATTCATTCATAATCAAGGCACCTCAACCACTAATTTATTATTGAAAAATTGTAAGTAATGTCTAAAAAAAACGGTAATGAAATATGAACATCATATTTGGAATTTTAGATTTTGGATAAATGTCTCAATACTATTAATTACACAGACTCATATACCCCTAAAAACGTGAACATAAGTATGACTGCTTAATTAAACCATTTTGCTTTAAACAATGAAAAAGTGTCAAATCAAGGTCACACTTACCTGGTTTCATTTAATACATCAGTTGGAGATACTCACCAAACCCCAAGTGATCGGTGTTTTTCGCTACACGCAAGTGCACGTGATCGAAGTAATAAAAAACTGGAAGTACTCCAGAGTATCGTACCCAAGGGAACGGGTTTTAACAAAATCTACTAAGATGACACAAAATTTGTTCGCAAAATGCAATTGTGGTAACCGAAGATGTAAAAATATAAGAGGTTGGCTTGTTATCACATAATGGGTGAAAAATCAATGAGTAAAAATAGGGGATTTGATCAAGTGGTTCAAGCACCTTTTGGAAAAATGCTATAAAAAATGTAATTGCAATCGTAGCTAACATGTGAAGACTAAGTAAACCGAGTTCAACTCCTATTCAATTTTGATTCAAAATCTTTAGGAGGCTAAATGATTAACCCTATATGTCTATAGCTAATATAACTTAGATTCTTTCGCACACAACTCTAGTGGTTTTGGAGTCTCGCCCTATGTCTAGGGTCGATGTTCAGAACTTATTTCTAAGCTTTTTCCTCGATTGCTTTTGTGACATCCGCCTTTCCTTAACCCTTTCGGTATTAAGTTCGAGCTTGACAAGAAACACTAGTTGGCCGACTAGTTTTACCCAAATCTAAATTCAACAAAAGCAAACAAATTTCACATGCTATCTAGATTGATTATGCTTTTGATCTTTACAATTTTTCCTTAGGGCTTTTCACCAACTTGAACCCCTAAAGAAAGCTTAGCTCATTATGATGGAGATGAAAAACAACAAATGAATGGATACAAAACTCATAATTAAATAGCCGAATAAAAGGGAAGAAAATTCCAAAATATAAAGGCAACCCAAACTGAATTTTTATTAAGAAAAGACTTGAAGAAAAACACTCCCACAACTCACACAATAATCTTAAAGGAAAAGAAAAAAAAAACAGTAATGAATTTAGAAATTTTCAACTTATTAAGAAAATAGAATTCAAGAGAGCAAACTATCTTATGAATGAAATGAGAATAACTAAACCTCAACATAAACTAAAATTCCATAAACTTCAAGAAAGAAATAAAAAAAACAGTAACTAAAAGGAAATGACAAAACATAAAATAAAGTGGGCTTGTGTCTTCTTTGCTTTGATCGATCCAAATACCCATTCAAAGGCAAATGGATCTTCACCTCCTCTAACTTTTGTTGAGGAGGGACCAATCTCAGAATTTACAGAGCTCCACAGGTCTGGAAAAATAAGAAAAACAACAGCAAGTAATTGGAAAATAGCAGACAGCGGAATTGGGGTGTGGAGAAAAACCCAACCAAGTTTTGGATCGTTTTCCCCATTTTTATAGGCATTGAGGGCTAGGGTTTCCATCTTTGTGCTCCTTCAATCATGGGTCAATGTTTGGGCATGAGATTAGGTTGAAAATTCTCCAGAAATTGAGCAAATCCCGTAGATCTTGATCTATTTCCGTGATTCTCGATTTTTCCAGAATTTCCAGAAATGCAATTGCATTTCAATTGCATTTCTGTTGCATTATTTTTCAACTCTATCAAAATTTTTCAGAAATGCGATTGCATTTTCATCAGCATTTTTGGGCTGAAAAATCTCCTAGAAATCGAGCCAAACACCGTGGGTTTTGGAGCATTTTCGTGATTTCCACAATAAATTGATATGTCCAGAAAATGCAATTGCATTACAATTGCATTTTCCCTCTTGTTCACCACCTTCCTTCCTCAAGGAAATGCAATTGCATTTCTTTTGCATTTTCTTCATTGCTTCAAATCTGCACAAAAACAACACTTTAGCCAACTTTTCATTATCTTTTCAACTTATTTCTTCTTTTTCCATACTCCGACAAGCTTTTATGAATTTATCTCATAAACGCTATTTTTAGCTTGCTCGTTAGTCGACAAAATATGCAAAAATGGCAAGAACAGCTTAGTTTTAGAGTTAAATAATCCTCATAACTGAGAATTATCACACCCCCAAACATGAGTTATTGCTTGTCCTTAAGCAATTATCAAAACAAACGGAAAAGCCGCAAAATTTCCCAATCAAGACACGTCAAGCTCATAACACATGTTTATCACAACCAACTTTAATCCCACCTTACTCTTGACCTTAGCACTTTTCACTCATACTTCCCTAAAAATTGTATCTCTACTCTTCTAGTTTCATCTTGCTTGCTTCTATATAAGCCATCTTTTGGAGAAACAACTTGACTAAACAAAAGAAAAACTCCCCCAAACTTATTTCTTTTTACTGCCAAGCTATTCAAACTTGATTTTTTTTTCTTTTTCTTTTTTTCTTTCTTTTTTTTCTTTTCTTTTTTTGGAGGGGTTCCTTAGTCAATTGTACCTTCGTTCCAACTTACCGACACTTTGTGGTGAGGGTAGTTGACTACGAGCCACATCACTACTAGAAACCGTTTTTAATTTACTCATTTTCTGAATCAACCTTTCATGCAGAGGCAATCATGGGTGTCATGACTTTCCCTAGTTACTCGATTAATTCTTGGAAAGAGGAGTATCTTTTTTTTTTTTTTTGAGCTTGGCAGTCTTCATACAACAACTCACAATATGTTTACATTTCATGAATTGCAAAAAATGAATATATAATGATGTGGGGTCAATAAAAGTAATGTAAGGTGCTGTCCCCCCCAAACTTAAGATGTGGCAATGTCCTCATTGACTAGTTTGCATTTGGGTGGTTGAGATGACCATATATATTAACAAGCTTAATAATCCTAGAATTATAGAGACACAAGTTAAGGTGAATTAGTAGTGGGGTGCTAAGGAAAGCAAAGAAGTCATAAAGTTGGGTGGATAACTGAGAAATGTTTAATGAGCCGAGCCTATTCCAAATATCATCATTAAGGATTTTTAAACTTTAAGACATATTTGGGAGACATCCAAAAACAAGAGATCACACATAACTGACATTGAACCTTTAAACAATTTGGATATCAATCAAATCATCATGACAAAATGTAAGAGACAAAGACAAGCACAAAAATTTAAGACAATAACATCACAATCTAACTATTACAAACTTGATGAGTAAAATTTAAGTGCAAAGAATAACTCCCCTAATCATTGGAGGCTGAATCATCATCTTCTTGGTGTGTTGGATGTTTTGCTTTGTTTTGCAATTGCATTCCATTTGCATTCTTGTCCCTCAGTTTTGCGTCATTTTTTTGCAAATGCAATTGCAATTCCTTGTGATTGGCGTATGATTTTTCCTTCTCCTTTTTGTCTGAACTCAAAAGTGAATTGTTAAAAAGTTCACACAGACTCAAAAAAGAGTTCATGCCTTAAAAAATATATTTTTTTATTTCTTTTTGAAAATTTGAATTCCTTCAACAATTTTCCAAGTAAATTCCCAGGTAGAGGTGTTCCATAAACGGTCAACTTGAATACCTCAGCCTAGACAGGATTTTGCCTTAGACAGAAATTTCTTAGTCATTTCAGAATTCATAGAAATAAGTTTTTTTTTTTAATAATAAAAAAATGATAGAAATAAGTTTTTTTTTAATAAAAAGAAAATGAACGAAAAGATAAACTTATCCTATTCCAGTAGGTAGCCCGCAACCGTGTTCCTTCATTTTGCACCTAGGTCTCGAGGTTGGACGAGATTTCAGTCTTAGTTGAGGTGTTTTGATCACAACAGGTCTCGCATGCTCAAGAGATTTACATATGTTTTTGAAAGAAGATATTGCAATTGCAATTTGTGTCATACTGCATATTGTTATCCTTCATGCTCTCATTTCTGCATTCTTCTTGATTTAGCATTGCCTGCACACTGTAATAGGTGAAAACAAGGCATTCTAGTATCGGGAGCACTTTGGATGTCAATTGTTGTAACGACCCTACTTATAAATTTAGACTTCCTAGGGACGCTACCACATACATTCTACTATAATTTCAGAAATCTTTAATAAAGACACAAATCGATTCAATAACTTATTAATCAATCAAAAACTTTAGCTCGGGATCCCTTTATTTCAAAACATAAGAATAAATCAAAACATTTAAAATCCATAACAAAAATAATTTGAAGAACTCAACGGTTAAAAAGTCATGAAAAATAAATAAATGAAATGATAGCCTATAAGAGTTTGCGGAAATAAAACTTTTTCTACATCACCCATGGCCCCTGCAGCAACTACCAAGTCATTCGCCCATGATGCCCTTGCCTTTACCTGAAAAGAAAAATATTTTTGAAAAGGGTGAGTATTTTACAATACTCAGTAAGTGACCTCACTACCAGATCAGGATATGCATACACACACATAATGAGTTTTCGAAAACCTTTTTTTTTCCTTTAATGGGACCTAACTTCCTTTCATAGCATAAGCATTTTCTTAAAAATTTCCCTTCGGCTTTTAATGTGGACAATTAGACCCAACCTAACCTTGCCTTTCACATAGCCTCATAAATTCCTTTACATATAGCCTCGTAAGGCTCCTTTTCATATAACCTTTTTAGGCTCCTTTTCATATAGATGTACATCAATAGTGTTAGGGGGTAACTGCCACAGCCTTCGAAATAACTTTTATCATGAAAACATAATGTATGCATGAGGTCCCAAAGCATTTTAACTTTTTAATTTCATGATGCAACGTAAAGCACAGTTCTCATATCATCATACATCATAAATCATACATGTAAAAACTCATTTTCACACAAACAAGACATTTACCAATTCATCAACATCATGAATAACACATTTATAAAACTTTTATTTTGAAGGTAAAATTTTCTTTTCAGTTTAGTTCCCGATTTGCATTTAAGCATACCGGCGTAAAGTCCCTTACCTTGGCCAATAATCAAGAAAGAATCCTTAAATCACCCAAAATTCTACTGCCTTGAACCTCGATCAAACGATTTGGGGGCCTAATCAACCATTCCTAAGGTTAGAAATAAATTCCTAAAATTCATAATAAATTCCCAACTTCGTAAAAGAATCATGAGATAATAATTTTTCCAACACCATCTAAATTCTAGAATTGAAGTCTAGCATAAACTCAATGATTTTTCTTGATTTCAGAATAAGAGTTTTACCTCAATTTCGAGCCCAAAACAGAACCGTACTTGTCGAATAGTTGATGGTTTGATTCAATTTTTTTTTTTTTGACAATCAACCTCCTCCTACAATGGGTATTCCAATTTAGAGTCCAAAAATTAATGGGTAAATCTCCAAACTTCCACATCAATTCCCAAAACCAAAATTCCAATATGAAAATCATAGGAGGGAAATACGAAACTCTTACCCATGCGAAAACAGAGGCAAAACGGGGCTGTTCAGTACCAAAAATCGCCGGAAAAATGACCCAAAACAGAGGACCTCGCCGGAATCGAACTGCAGCGGCGGATTGCGGCGGCGACCGGCGGATTGCGGCGGCGACGCAGCGTGCGGCGATCTGCGGCGGTTCGTGCGGGGGTTCGGGTGGGTGGTTTGTGCGGCAGCGGGCGGTTCGTGCGGGTGGTCTGTGGGCGGTTTGGTCGACGGAGAAGCGGTTCGTGGCGGTCTGCAGCGGCGGCGATGAACAGCTGCGTCCGGCGTGCGGTGGATCTGAGGTGGTGGTGAGAGGTGCTGGAAAAAAAAAACTTCCTTAGGCTTCCATGGTGGTTTTCGAAAAACACAAAGGGAAAAGGAAGAAGATGAAGATGATGGCTGGCTTGGGAGTTGCTTGAAGAGCTTGGCTGACCTAGGGCTGCGTGCATAATAAAGTAATAGAGAGGGATAATTGTGGGCTAGGCTTCTCTTGGCTTGGGCTTGGCTAAAAGTCCCTTGAATTACAAGAATGCCCCCAAACTAAATAAATCCTATTTTTCCCTCAAATCTTCCCAAATTACCCTCAAATTCTCCAATTTCAATTTTGCTAATCCTCAAAATTAAATTCAATACAACCTTAAGCATAAAATTAAACTTACTATAAATTTAAAATTCAAAATTTAAGTCTTAATTAATACCTGAAAGTGCCGGTCGTTACAATTGTGATGACATTGCAACTGTATGGCTCACTATAACTTTCTTTTGTTGTTCCTTCTCTTCTTGAGGTGATTCTTATTTGATGTCTTCTCTCCCTTTTGGCTCCTTAATGTCGTCAAGTCTTGGAGCGCTTTTTACTTCTACTGGGAGTTCACGGTCTTCATGTTCCAATTCGGTTCTAAGTGACACCACCTCACATTCTTTTTCTTCACTAGTACAAATTTGGCTTTTAATGACGGGCATTGCCCATCATTAAAGGGAAATGATGACGGACATGTGTCCGTCATCTTTTCGAGTGTCATTGTAGGCTACAATGACGGACAATGCCCGTCATTAAAAGGTGTCTGTCATCGTAGCCTACAATGACGGTCAACTTTTAATGTCGGTCAATGTATGACATTAAAAGTCAACGTCTGTCATTAAATGTCTGTTTTATGACATACAATGCCCGTCATCTTTTCGTGAATAATTTAATAAAAAAAAATTATTGGTTGCACACATAACCAACCAAAATATTTATCTTTCTCAACCTATGCACAAAATAAAATATCAATAATATTATTATTTTTACTAAATAATGAATTCAATAAAAAAACCTTAATTAATAAAATATACAATAAGGAAATTAACAAATCGTTTAACTAATAACATATCAATTAATTAAAAATATCAACTATCCTACTTAATGAAAATTTAAACAAAAGTAATGTATACAAAATTAACAAATTCATTAGTCTACACATCTTCCAACAAATTCTGCCCATTCTATTTGAACCTCGTCAATTTCTTCTTGTTGATATATGCATTTCTCGTATATATTTTTGTACATAGTACTTGCACCCTACAAAATCCAAAAATCATTGCTTTAAAAGCACCCATAGACAAAAAAGACTCAATGCCAACATTTCAATAAACAAACTAAAAAGCTGGGGGGGGGGGGGGGGGGGGGGGACATAACACCATCAGCCCTAAAACTCACAATCTCCAACATAAATGAGAAACCAATAGAAGACAATTTTGTTATTATTATTTTATTTAACTTCAATGACGGTCAGTCATAATCCTATTCTCAAAAATCAGCACTATCAACGCATTTTTTACTGTCCGTCATCGTTTCCAACGTGATTTTTTTTAAGACCATCATTAAAAGCAAGATTTCTAAACAATATCAAATAGGTCTTAAATTGTTTGTGTGGTTGGGGTTAAAAGCCTAAAAAATGTTCAGCCAATAGAAAGAACTTGTTAAGTGATGTAGACAAGTATCCCTTACACTTTAGCAACCTAAAACCATTGGTAAGGAGTCTTAACTGCAAGAGCAAAAAGACCAACACATCATTCAGTATATTTGTACAATTGAAAATGCTTTTTACAGAAAAAAAGGACATTGCAGGTATAAAGAAAGGTGAAGTGACCCTTCTTAAAACCATATACTATTCATACCCTTGCCTAATTCCATTGGACAAAATCCATATTTCCCACTCTCTCTCATGCATCCTCATTCCAAAAAAAAAAAAGTCTATCTATTTGGAAACCAACTAAAAAATTATAATCTTATTCCTCTTCATGCTTATTCTAAAATAATAATACACACATTTTACTTAAAACAAAAAACTACAGTATAGTAGCAGATGAGAAAGAAGTCTTACAGGTTTGTTCGATCGGCTGCCCTGCTTCTAATCCACAAAAATAAACAAATAAATCCATTCTTTAATGGCCTCTGTTCTTGGCACAGTCTTCTACCTCTTCATTTGGGCAAGCTTCAACAAAAGGAAGATAAGAAATCTTCAGAAGCCAACAACAAAGGAAATTACCACAAAATTTTCAATAAATGAGGTGAAACTTGCAAGAAAACTAGCAACTCATCAAGTTATCTGTAGCAGTTGACAGCCACAACCTATACTTCTATATTGCGCATCCCCTTTCAAAATCAAACCCGACTAAATGGAAACAATTGATTTGTATATATAACCATTTAGACACATCACACATAATCATTTTTTATGTCATTAATTTACAGGAAATTGAATTCATATAATCTGTAGAGGCAATAATATGAATTACCTCAACAACATCTTTAGATTTCTCAAACTAAAAGAATAAACTTCAATCTAGAATGGGTTAGAGAAAGAAGATAAAAACTCAAAATTATCTAAAATATCTAGCATTGTTCACTAATACTTGAGAAAGACAAATATTTAGCAAAAAAATTAAGTACAAAGTTCAATAAGATTGAAGTTTCTCATAGGAATAAATCATGTGGTTCAAAATTTGAAACTAAATTCCTTGGATACCTTCTAACACCTGAAAATTGTTCAATAGGTATATTTGCAAAGTTCAACAAGATGGAAGGATAAAGTTATATTGTCAAATCGTACCAAGAAAGAAAAACATCATTCTAAAATAATGTGTAAACTCTTAAATTAGAAATTGAGAAACGATTAAGCTACATGTTTCTTCATTGTAAATGCTTAAATTAGTGTGTCATTTCAAGGAGAACAAAATAACCGACATCACACACCATCAAACTATCCATTGAAAAGAAAAGAAATCAACAAAAAGACAAACTCTACTAAAAACTAAAAACAAAAGCACACCCCTTATAGAAAAAGCACCATCAAGGGGGTACTGTTCCTTCGCATCTAACTTTAATATCATCGAAGCTAACAATTACATCTCCCTGAAAACAAAATAAGCACCATCAATTTGCTGAACTACACAACTTTAAATTTAATCAGTGTGACAAATAAGCAGTTAAAAGTAGTCAGAATTTGACAATGGGTACTTACCTTTATATGTGACACAACTCCCCTAGTCACTAATATAGTGTCTCCTTCAAGGGGATACCCCACAACAGTCACAACATCCTCAATGAGTCTCAAATTCAACATATTCCAAGTATAGAAAAAAGATAAAAGCTTTAGCACTCACCTCCCAGTACTTGTATACTGCCTTTGTTTCTGCCATGGTAGGCACTAATCTGGAGCAGTATGGGTACAATAAATCTAGACAATAAATCAGAGAAACAAGAAGAACTATACAGTAATCCCAAACTTGAAATACGACGAACTATACAAAACACATACACAAAAAAATGATTGCAAACATATTTTAGAGACAAAAATGACAAACAATATGAAGAGAATTATATTCATACACTGAAAATGATTGCACACAACACATGTAATTAGAGGCAAATTTATGTTTTAAAGTTGTCAAGATGACTAAGCACAATAATGAAAAAATTAAAAGTCAAGCAAAATGGGACAAGCATAATAAAACAATAAAGTATACCTAAGTATCATACTGGAAGTAATTAATCAAAATGGTCTTTTGGTAAGCAACATTTTTCTTTTGATTTGTATTCTTGGAAAGAAGATGGTGAAAGACTTGGAAAACGTAACATAGCTTTCATATCTCATCAAGCTTGTATAATAAAGAGCACCAAGTAAAAATATGTAGCTTACCTTTACATTATTCAATAGTGAACAAGTTCAATGGTGAGTTGGGGTAGGTAAAATGCATACTACACTAGACACAAAAATTCAAATTTATATAAGTTTGAACAAACATGTTACAAAGAAAAATGAGTTTTGATTCCACAAACGAAGTTTAGAAGAAAATTCAATCAAAGCCCCCAAAATTTTACCAGAAAAGGTATATGGCTCCACCTCAAAAGATTTTTTCCATTATTTGAAACATTTCCAACTGCTTTCACCTTCGACAAAGATGCAAGTTGTGTTGGTATGCTTCCATTGAGCTGATTATTACAAACCTGAAAATTTGAAAATGCAGAACAAAATAATACAAATATGAGAAAAAACGAAGTACAATCCACTAAAAATACCATACATGAAATTTCTTGTCTAAACAAGAGAATAATACTATGCTCTGCTTCATGTTACTTTAGAGTTAGACACCAAAATGTAAAACAACCTATAGAATATACACAGTGTCAACTCCATCTCCACCTCACTGTCAAACAGTTTTGACACCTCAGCCACAACAAATCAACAACTTCAAATCAGCAGCCAAAGTCAATAAATCACGCATTAATGAAGAGAAGAATTTGACTCCAAACAGCTAATGCACCAACTAACAAATAGACCCAAATCAATTATACATTACAACAGAAATTTCCCTTGATTTCTACTGTGATAAGTAGTTTTCAGACTTTCCTTTCCTTGATTTTTTCCTATTTCTTTCAATCCCTCAGTGCGTTTTAAATTGTACAAGTTCTTTAGCAATAAGCTTTTTTTCTTTTTTTGGCTGACAACAATACAAGCAGATTGGTGAAATTTCACATTATCTTCAATTCCTTGCTCTCTGATTTCTTGATCAGCTAGTTCTTAAAAAAAAAAAAGACAAACAAACAAAAATAATAATAATTGTGAGATAAACTTTCAATCAAATTCACGTACTTCCCTCAATTCTACAAACAAATATTCATTTTACAAGTTAAAGTACAAATAAGTAAGATACACATTTTTGTATTTATAGGTTGAATAACTTAACTATTATCAAAAGCAAACATCGAAGTAATAAAGAAAAACAAACAAACATCAAATAGAAAGTGCAAAACAATCCAAATCAAATATCTCAACTCTCTCCATCTCTTATTTTAAATTAATACATCACACTAACAAGAGATGGGTTACCATCCTTCACTAAAATTGATTTCTTGCACAATAGAAAGTCTAATCGCATTGATGAGCACATCCCAGTCGACGTGGGTATCATTTTGTTGCAATCTTTCTTACCTTGAACAAGGTTCTCTAAGAGAACATAAATATCATTGAAAGGCTATTTTCAAGATCAATTAACTGACCAGGAAACATATATCAAAACTGAAGATAAACTATTCAAAATCATTAGTAGGAAAAAAAACCCCGAGAAAAGAAACAATTTGCCACTAGCAAAGCACGATTGGCTACAGATGGAAATCTCTTCTTGAGCTCACGTAGGTCCAACTCACTTTTTTCATACACGCAGCAGAAGTTTGTCAGCAGAAAGAGCTGCAGGTCGAGCTCACGACGATCGAATAGGCATAGATCGAAGGGCAGAGGTGAGCATAGAAGGAATCGCACACAATGGAGCCTCAAATCGAGAGGGAGGTAGAGGGAGGTTCACAATCGATTTGGAGAAATGCTGATGAGCAAGTTGGAAGGGGCCAGTCCAATCGATGCCTAGGGTTTGCAATTTATGTATCTTAAAACAGGTGGACATGGATGGTATAGAAATTACAACTGTGGTGGCAGAGTATGAAATTGATTTTCTAGGGGGGTTTCCAAAGATTTTCAATGAGAGAAAAGAGGAGAAACACAATACCACTTCTTCAAATCAAAAGTGCTAGCGAGTTTCAGGAAAGGAGGGGAAGATTAGCAGTAAGATAAAAAATGAAAGAAAACTAACGAAGGCGCTACAATGAAAAATGTTATAACCCAATGCTATTAAAAGAACTATTTCTTGTAGTGAACCCTAGCTCGTCGGTGAAGAAGAGGACACCGCGTTGGTCTGATGTGTGGCAGAAGAACACCAAGTCGCTTGAGAATGTTATTGTTGATATGCAACTTCAATCCTTGTTCTAAAGACTCATATTCCTACCCCCTAGTTGCTAATTTCTGCAAAATCGACCTTATGATGCTTCTTTTCGATGAGCTTTTCTCAGGATCCTCTCGAAGCTACCAAATTCTCAAGGGAACTCCAACTTTGTTGTCTGCAAGCGGTGACAAAATGACAAGGGAGATGGAGGGTTACGGCTCTTCATGAGGGTTTGAGAGAGAGAATCAACATTCAGTTAGGGTTTGAGGGAGAGGGAGGCTAAGCGTGTCTTCCGTGAGGGCTTGAAAGAAGAGATATTTTATTTTATTTACTTTCATGACAGTCACATTATCAAAAATTATCTCACCAGCGCATTTTTCATATGTCCGTCATTGATTCTTTGAGCGAAATTTTAGTACCGTCATAAAAGGTATGATTTGTTGTAGTGCTTCTTGTTCTTGTTTTGAAGTCTCTCTGTTCTCGAGAAAAATTCCTTGGGACCTGTTATGCAATTCATCTGCAAATTTTTCCACCTGGATTTCCAAACTCCGTAGAGATGTGGCCTGACTTTGCATTACAACATTGTTCTTTGCTTTATATTCCCTCGCAGGTTCTTTTATGCTTGGCTCTTTTGGAATCATCTTCCCTTGCTGGAAGCACTGGTACTGATGTTGATTTACAAAGCTGGGTAGAAATCCATAACACAAAGAATCAGGATTATAAGGGCAATTATCAAATGAATGACTTCCTTTACAATAAATACAAGAAATAGAAGGGATAGGATTAGTAGGAGCTATGGAATTTC
Organism: Trichosanthes truncata; assembly: GCA_033996785.1. Classification (NCBI taxonomy): domain Eukaryota; kingdom Viridiplantae; phylum Streptophyta; class Magnoliopsida; order Cucurbitales; family Cucurbitaceae; genus Trichosanthes; species Trichosanthes truncata. Next base: position 33,177,306 of record JAWPNB010000004.1, on the reverse strand, counting down.
GTATCATCAAAGTTTCCATCATGTAGCTTAATGATGAAGCTTGTACGCTCAATGTTGCAATGATGTCTTCCATCTTGTTAATTATCTTAAGCAATTCAATCCTAAGTTGTGTCTTTCTCCTCTTGCAATTGCTCTCCCTCAACCTGCTAAATAATGTGAACAAGAATTGGGCTCCTGCAATAAAAGAATTGCAACTGCAATGCAATTGCAATTTAATTGCAATCTGCTCACAATTTGTGTGTCTAAAATAAATTTTATTAGAAATGTTGTTCCCCGGCAACGCCGCCAAAAACTTGATCGGTGCTTTTCGCTACATGCAAGTGCACGTGATCGAAGTAATAAGAAACTGGAAGTACTCTAGAGTATCGTACCCAAGGGAACGGGTTTTAACAAAATCTACTAAGATGACACAAAATTTGTTCGCAAAATGCAATTGTGGTAACCGAAGTTGTAAAAATATAAGAGGTTGGCTTGTTATCACAGAATAGGTGAAAAATCAATGAGTAAAAATAAGGGATTTCAAGTGGTTCAAGCACCTTTTGGAAAAATGCTATAAAAAATGCAATTGCAATCGTAGCTAACATGTGAAGACTAAGTAAACCGAGTTCAACTTCTATTCAATTTTGATTCAAAATCTTTAGGAGGCTAAATGATTAACCCTATATGTCTATAGCTAATATAACTTAGATTCTTTCGCACACAACTCTAGTGGTTTTGGAGTCTTGCCCTATGTCTAGGGTCGATGTTCAGAACTTATTTCTAAGCCTTTTCCTCCATTGCTTTTGTGACATCTGCCTTTCCTTAACCCTTTCGGTATTAAGTTCGAGCTTGACAAGCAACACTAGCTGGCCTACTAGTTTTACCCAAATCTAAATTCAACAAAAGCAAACAAATTTCACATGCTATCTAGATTGATTATGCTTTTGAGCTTTACAATTTTTCCTTAGGGCTTTTCACCAACTTGAACCCCTAAAGAAAGCTTAGCTCATTATGATGGAGATGAAAAACAACAAATGAATGGATACAAAACTCATAATTAAATAGCCGAATAAAAGGGAAGAAAATTCCAAAATATAAAGGCAACCTAAACTGAATTTTTATTAAGAAAAGACTTGAAGAAAAACACTCCCACAACTCACACAATAATCTTAAAGGAAAAGAAAAAAAAAACAGTAATGAATTTAGAGATTTTCAACTTATTAAGAAAATAGAATTCAAGAGAGCAAACTATCTTATGAATGAAATGGGAATAACTAAACCTCAACATTCCATAAACTTCAAGAAAGAAATAATAAAAAAAAAAAAAAACAGTAACTAAAAGGAAATGACAGAACATAAAATAAAATGGGCTTGTGTCTTCCTTGCTTTGATCAATCCGAATACCCATTCAAAGGAAATTGGATCTTCACCTCCTCTAACTTTTGTTGTGGAGGGACCAATCTCAGAATTTACAGAGCTCCACGGGTCTGGAAAAATAAGAAAAACAGCAGCAAGTAATTGAAAAATAGCAGACGGCAGAATTAGGGTGTGCAGAAAAATCCAACCACGTTTTGGATCGTTTTCCCCATTTTTATAGGCATTGAGGGCTAGGGCTTCCATCTTTGTGCTCCTTCAATCATGGGTCAATGTTTGGGCATGAGATTAGGCTGAAAATTCTCCAGAAATTGAGCAAATCCCATAGATCTTGATGTATTTCCGTGATTCTCGGTTTTTCCAGAATTTCCAGAAATGCAATTGTATTTCAATTGCATTTCTGTTGCATTATTTTTTAGCTCTACCAAAATTTTCCAGAAATACAATTGCATTTTCATCAGCATTTTTGGGCTGAAGAGTCTCCTAGAAATCGAGCCAAACACCGTGGGTTTTGGAGCATTTTCGTGATTTCCACAATAAATTGATACGTCCAAAAAATGCAATTGCATTTTCCCTCTTGTTCACCACCTTGCTTTCTCAAGGAAATGCAATTGCATTTCTTTTGCATTTTCTTCATTGCTTCAAATCTGCACAAAAACCACACTTTAGCCAACTTTTTATTATCTTTTCAACTTATTTCTTCTTTTTCCATACTCCGACAAGCTTTTATGAATTTATCTCATAAACGCTATTTTTAGCTTGCTCGTTAGTCGACAAAATATGCAAAAATGGCAAGAACAGCTTAGTTTTAGAGTTAAATAATCCTCATAACTGAGAATTATCACCAAGCATTTGAACATTTTTCATGTTGACAACCAAAAAGGAGGCTCATGAAACCCTCCTTGCTCTCATTCCATCGAACCATTTTCTTGTGGTTGAAACCCTCATTACGATTGCATTTGCTCCATTCTGTTGGGGCCTTCCAGTCGCTATCATTGTATGTACGATATATACACATTCTTTAGTCTAGGAAGAGATGTTGTATACATGTTGTTCTGTTATACACCCCCATATTTTCTGTTAATCCTCTGTATTTGCTGTTATATACTAATTATATATGAGTTGTCCTATCTTTATATACATAGCATGTACACATCATATTTGTCATCGTGTCTTTGTTAGACTAATTTACACATGACATCATTGTATGTACTATATATACACACCCTTTAATTTTGAAAGAGATGTTGTGTACATGTTGTTATATACCATCTACATTTGTTGTTAATCCTCTGTATACCCATTATCTATGAGTTGCTTTGCCTTTATATACATCCTCGTAACTCTTGCTGCAAACTCCCTTTATATACATCTTCTATGAGGAGAGGTTTTGAAGGACGTGTTTTAGCCATCTGTGGGATTTTTTCTTAAAAAAAAATCATCCCAACTCTTGCTGCAAACTCCCAACTCCTCCTCTGTCCAATTTATTTTTTCTCCGTCCATAGAAAAAAAACTCCGATTTCATTTCTCTCTCTCTCTTTTCGCATGCAAGGGTTTTGAATTTTGCCAGATAATTTCCTCAATTCTTCCCTTGAAGTGCTCCTTTTGCGCTTCACCTTGAGCTTTGGAGGGAAATACAAGTTTCAATATCAACAACACCAACGTAAGCTTCTACTTCTACAATGGTTGACTAAACACATCAAGAATAATTTTTAAAAATTAAAAAAAAAAAAAAAACATCATGAAGAAGGGGTTGGAGTTTTGTCAACGCAAACCCAAAGCATCATTAGAACTAAAGTTCAAGATTGGATTAAAGCTTCTGAACTTTAGTTTGAGAGAATTTGTTGTTTTTCCCCAGAAAAAAAAAAAAAACCATATATCTGAAGGAATGAACGTTTCACTCCGCAGCGGAAGCATTGGATCGTTTTTAATTTTATTTAAAATTAAACTAAAAAATAAGATTAAGCAAACTTACTTTGAGTAAATATGGAGATATTTCTGGCGGGTCTTTATCTCCTCCACAAAGTCTTCCTGGCTATGACTCGAATGCAGGACTAAGGCTTGTAGGAGCCTTTTGAAAGAAATCCACAAGGGATTGGAGAAGAAAAAATTTAGAGAGAATTCTCTAATTCACTATTGAAAAGATATGTGTTATGTCTAATAGCTCAACTCAAGAGTCTTATTTATAGAAACCAACGGAAAATCTTTGCCATAATTAAAATATTATATTTTAATATCTAATATATTAAAATATATCTTATACCTATTTGAATCTCATTCAAATCTCTTACAATATTTATTTATTTGAATCTTATTCAAATTTTATAAATATCTTTTATTTAATGTATCTAATATACATTAATTATTTTAATATTTAATGTATCAAATACAATAAATATATTTTCCTCTTTTATATTTAATATTTATAATATATTAAATATTAATTTGAACATTTCAAAATTTTCTTTTAACTAAATTGATCTTTTAGTGTCACTATGAACTAGTAACGGACCCTATGAATCTACAGGTTATAAGCTCCAATGATACAAAATTAATTAATTAAACTCTTTAATTAATCAATTTTCATTCATTAACTTTAGGGTCCCTCTACTATAAACCTAGAGTTGCACTCTTTTGCACTGTAGGACAAGTTGTGTCCATGGATATAATCACTACATGCAAGTCGATCCTTCACGAATTGTTCGTAATTACAGCTAGGTCAAAAAGTCTGTTTTACCCCTATAATTACATCTTGCACCTTAAGTATCACTGATCCTCTAATGAATAATTTGTTTATGATCTAACCATAAACTAAGTCCCTCTCGGGCCAGTGAGAGGGTAGGACCCCATTGTTCAAGTCCGGAAATCAGCACTTAAGGGAACTACTCATCTATTTACCCTATATGGGAATGAGTGAATTCCATTTTGTGAGATTATGTTCCCAACTCCCTATTTGGTCAAGTCCCCAAAATGGTAGGCATATTAAATCGGCTACAAAAGTCACTCTCACCTATGCAAATCAAAGGACAAACCCTCACAGGCAAGAGTTCATAACTCACTGAGGATTAAGATCGAGTTGATATGATCATCCTGATGAAAGATTAATATTCTCAATTAACGGATTTATAAAGAGAAATTAAATATTTTGTGGTCTAGTCTTATACAAACTCATTGTATAAGATACCTCCACTCACATGTCTGCACATGAATGATTTGGATTAAATCATTTATAGTTACAAAGTAGGTCATATCAATAGTGTTGCCAAGATAAGACACCTAACCTTATCCATGTACTATGGCCCTTTAGGTTATTTCTTGAACATGATCCTCTCGTAGGTCAAACACATACTGTTCAAGATTACACTAATAACCTTGGATTTTTCATATAATGGATAATATTATATTGCAAATAAAATAATCAAAATTATTATTAATTATTAAATAAATTATTAATTATGAGACTTTATGGCATAAATCCCAACAATATCAACAAAATTTGTTGCAAAACATTAGGGAGATTTTGTTTTAGAAGATCTTGTGGTTGAATTGTGTTGAATATAGATAGCGATATATTTCAGGGGTAGGATGAACAATTATTTTTATTCACATTCTTTCCTCTAAATCAAGTAGACATATTCTCAAGTATGAAACTTTTTTTTATCTTTTTTTCATTATAGTTATTTATTTGTAAACATTACTCACAATTTCCCATTGCAAATTGTTAAACTTTTTGCTAGATTTGTTATTAGTTGGGCTTTGTTTATCATATTTGTAGTTGCAATTTTATAAAAATAGTCTTTTAATATATTTTCACTTATTTTTTGTTTGGCAAAATATAGTTTTAGTCTCTAAGGTTTGGATTTAATATATATTTGGTCTATGGGGTTTCAAAAGGAACACTTTAGTCCCTAAAGATTAGAAAATAATTCTAAATGGTCTATGATTTCATTTGACCATAAGTCAACTGATAGAAATGGATGATGTGGAGCGATTGCACTTGCTGACTTGACAAATATAATATTATATTTGAGACTAGATTGTGAGGTGGCAATATTCTCTCTCCTTCCTCTTCTCTTTTTTTCTCTCCTTCTCCCACTCCTCCGCTGAACCTCGCCTTCGGTTGTCTCCCTCCTCACTAGTTTTCATCCCTCTTTTCTATTTCTGTTTCACTTGTTCTTGTGTCATTTTGATCATTCCTCATCAATCATTGTCATTCTTCGTTGCCAAACAAAGAACCCATTCTAGTTCGTACCTCGTTCCAAATTATAATAAATATCTTATTTCCTCGTTCTGATTATCTAGTTCCTCATTCCACCTCGTTTCAGATCAACGACGATTCATTCCTCGTTCAGAACAAGGAACCATTCCAGATCTGGTCTAGAGTGAATCTTTCCTTGTTTCAAACCAGATCTATAATGATGAATTTTTCTTAGATCTAGTCTATAATGACCTTTAGAACGAAAATTTGTCTTTTCATTCACATGATTGGAAGATGATGGCAATAGTAGCTAGCAAGGAGTGAGACGACCAATAGTGAGGTAGGGGAGGGGAAGAGAGGAAAAAGGAGTAAACGAAAAAGAGCTCATAGTCTACTCATCAAAACTAATATTAAATTTGCCAAAAGTCAACAAGTACAATTAGTGTCGCATCATCTTTCTATTAGTCAACTGAGCTTAGAGACCTCAAAACTAAATAGACATCTAACTCAAACTGTAACGACCGGACTTCTAAAACTTAACCTAACTAGAGTCGCTACCGTATGCATGCTATGGAGTCACGTTTTTATTTAGGGATCCCAAAAGAAACTTTAAAACATATACCACGCCTCAAAACAGAATAAATTCCTCTTACGAGAAAAGAACAATTCATAACATAACTGAATAAATCAACACAATAAAAAACAATAAAAGAAAATGTCTAATGCGGAAAGAAAATCCTATCTTGACTCTCCCATGGCCTTTGTAGCAAACTCCTTCATCAGCCCAGGACGCCTTTGCCCTTACCTAAAAAATTAATTTTGTAAAAGAATGAATATTAAAAATGCCCAGTAAGTAAAACTTTTATGCAATCACATGAAACATGACTACACTTTTCTGACTGTAGTGGAACCTAAAACTTTTACATCTAGTTTCATCTCCTTAGTTTCCTCGGGATATGCATCACTTTCATACACATGGTTCGATGTACATCACTTTCATGTATTCCAAACCCACTAGGCGTGCATCACTTTCATACACCCTAAGCCTCTCCTTGTAGGTATGTATCACTTTCATACACACCAACCCTAAGCACATCACTTTCATGCACCTAAAGCTCTTGGGCGTGCATCACTTTAATGCAACCAAAATAAACAGTATAAGAAGGGAATTTATTTAATGTTTCCTGACTTTAATGATCATACACACATGCATGCGGTCCCACATGAACATTAGTTACATATCATGATGCAGCACAAGAGGTTTTTCATTCATAATCCACATGGCATACAAGCTGTCTCATTCACATTGCATAGCATTCTTGACTTTTACAAAGACAATTCATGAGTTAATAAAAATAATTCATGACTTTAATAGAAAAATAATTCGTGCCTTTAGTAAAAATAATTTATGAATAATTCATGACTTTAGTAAAATTTATTCATGACTTTAATAACAATAATTCATGACTGTAATATAAATCATTCACGACTTTACTAAAACTAGTTCATGACTTTAGTCTAAATAATATATGGTTAACTCCTAATTAAGCATCTCATGCAACAGAAAACACTGAACCAAGCCTTAAGGCCAATCAACAGAAAAGTCTTACACTGGCTTCAATTCCAAGAAGAGCTAAAACCTTGGCCAACCTATAATTTAATCGAAGAATTAGAGATGAAAGGTAAAATCTTAGATTTAAGTTTTGAATTGGAAACTCAAACTTAGTCAAATAATATAATTACCAAAGATTTTGGAGAAAGGTTAGCCTATCAATTTCTCTGGCCAAAGTCGCCTCTAATGAACTCCCTAATTTCCTTCAATTGCAACTTGTCCACAAGATTTAACACTAGAAATTAAACCCACCATCTTCAATCGAACCACAAAACTTAAGGTTCGCCAATACTCACCAAATCTTACCACAAGGATCCAAAAGCTGGCTGGACAGCACCAAAAACGCTTGAATGAGTTCAAACTTGCAAGTCCAATGCCGAAAAAATGTGCCACCACAAAATTTAATGTTTTTTCCAAACTCTAAACTCGTTCTTTTTTTCCAAATCGCCCATCTTCATAACTTAATTTAACAAGCAACCCATGCCACATATATTGTCAAAAAAGAGAAAATCAAAAATCAAAAATCAAAATGGAGATTTGGTTAAAGTTCAAGGCCCCAAACTTCTCCAGTTATAAAAACGCAATTCCAAAATAGCCCAACAACTACAACTTAACAAATCTATTTTCAAAAATTAACACCAATGGAGAATATTAATTATACCCGAAATTGTTGGGTGTTACACAAACCGAACTAAAAACGTTTGCCCTCTTTGTTTAAGAAACATAGCTTTCTAACCTCAATTAAAAATTGTTAGGAACAATCGACCCCTTCACAATGATACTATTGTCCATTAGTCAATGAAGTTTAGAGACCTCAAAATCAAATAGACATCAAACTCAAACCAAACTAAAAATGTTTGTTGCCCTCTTTGTTTTTAAAAAAATAGATTTCTAAGCTCAATTCAAAAATTGTTAGGAACAATTTACCCATTCACAATGATATATATTATTGTCCACTTTGGACATAAGTTTTCATACTTTTGCTTTTGTTTTCACCGACAAAACTTCATATTAATTGATATATTATTCTTTACGTATATATCTATGATATATCTCCTCCTTAACTAATGGATGGGGAACTTTGGTTGCACCCCTATAAAAGCAACATAAATTCCATCTATTTTCTGGTTCTAACGAATTGATGAAACTGACTGAGAGAAGAATTGTACTCCACCAATATATATATATATATATATATATATATATATATATATATATATATATAAAGGGGTCTTGTTTTGCTTGATGAAGATGAAGTTTAATTAATTCTCCTATACTTTTCTAACTTGCCTTTTTTGGGGGGTGGAAATACCCTTTTGGTCTTGATTTTTTAGTTCAGTTTTGAGTTCAATTTTCTTTTAGTCCCTAAATTTCAAAATATTACATTTCATCCTTGAATTTTAAGTTTTATTTCTATTTGGTTCTTAAATTTCAAAATATCACACTTTTACCTCTGAATTTTGAATTTAGTTTCCATTTGGTTCTTAGGTTCCAAAATATTGCACTTTTATTATTCCTTAGTTATGAGTTTAATTTTCATTTGGTTATTAAATTTCAAAATATTACACTTTTACCCTTGAATTTTACTAATGCTCTGTTTAAGTCCTTTGACATAATATTACGATCAATAACCTTAATAAAATGTTGGCTAGGATGTTGTGTGTCTATTTAATACTAATTTATATTATTTATATGCTTATGTGGCAAAAAAAAAAATTATCATGGCAAAAATATCAACGGATTACGTTTTTAAAAAAAGTTTAATGAAATGGGGTACTTCAAAAGCTCGTTTCTTGTTCACTATGAGAGCGGCTGGTGGTCGAAAGGCTAGGAAGTGGGCAATAGCCAATGGTTGCCGGTGGGGGTAGGGGAAGAAGGGAAGGGTGATTTTTTATTTGTTTGGACAAAAATCAATTTATATTCAACTTTGAGAGTTGTATCTGTTCACACGTAAATTTTAACAAAGAAATAGGAACACGTGCAAATGAAACTTTTATATTTGTATAACTTTGAATGTAGTGGAATACAATCTCTAGTACTTGATCCTCTGATTCTCTCTCTTGCTTGTATGTTTCATTCGAGGGCTGTAGAGCTTATTCTCGAGATTGAAGCTTCCATAGATTCTTTGGATCTCGAAGAAGTGTTCTTGATCTTCGAGGAAGTGTTCTTTGTTCATGAGGTGTTTGATCTTCAAGAGCTCAAGGAGTTTTCTAGCTTTTGTTTTTGAATTCTCTATGAGATCTCAAATTTCTGAACCCCAAAATGGAGGAGGGAGCTCTCTATTTATAGAGTTCCCAAGGCCCTCAAGTGGGCTTGGGCCTAACTATTGGATTGGGTCTAGTGGACTTTAGGCCTGGTTCTTAGACTGAGCCTGATTAACCTTAGGCCTAGCCTTATGAGCTGGGACTTATTGACTTTGGGCGTAGACTTTGCTGGATTAGGGCCTCCTATTTGGGCTTAGTCTAAAATTGGCCCAAATTTCATATAACCCAATTGCATATTGAGATTTACTTTAATTTAATTTAGGGATACTTGCAAATTTAAATAATCCCTAATTAAATAAATAATTTTGCCACTAATTTAAATTAATGACACGGCAAATTTTGATTGGCCAAAATTTCTATTCCAATAAATGCCCCTTTTCGAGATTTATGCACTAGTATGTGTGAGTGAATCTCGAAAAAGATAATTTGGAATCAAAATTTAAGGTATTTGCCCCTAACTTGGACTCCATTTGATGTGCCAATTCATCAAAATATGAATTTGGGTCATAATTTTGATTTTCTTATTTGGCAGCGAACTTTAATTTGAATTTCGGTCAAATTAATGTTCTACCTTAATTCTAATTTGAATTTTATTTGAATTTCAAGTGGTATTCAAATTATACCCATTTTTTTTATTTAGGGCATAGTTTAGAATCTACCAATGAATTTAGATTTGAAGCTTGAATTTGGAGTGCCCAAGTTTCACTTTTTTGAGATAAAAGTCTACCCAATTATATTTTGGAATTGGAATAGAACTTGAATTTGGACTTTAATCAAATTTTGATTTGGGATAAAATTTGGATTATGCCCAAATTTCACTTTTTGAGATAAAAGTCTACCCAATTATATTTTGGAATTGGAATAGAATTTGAATTTGGACTTTAATAAAATTTTGATTTGGGATAAAATTTGGATTATGCCCAAATTTCACTTTTTGAGATAAAAGTCTACCCAATTATATTTTGGAATTGGAATAGAATTTGAATTTGGACTTTAATCAAATTTTGATTTGGGATAAAATTTGGATTATGCCCAAATTTCACTTTTTGAAATAAAAGTCTACCCAATTATATTTTGGAATTGGAATAGAATTTGAATTTGGACTTTAATCAAATTTTGATTTGGGATAAAATTTGGATTATGCCCAAATTTCACTTTTTGAAATAAAAGTCTACCCAATTATATTTTGGACTTGGAATAGAACTTGAATTTGGACTTTAATCAAATTTTGATTTGGGATAAAATTTGGATTATGCCCAAATTTTGCTTTTTTTTTGAGATAAAAGTCTACCCAATTATATTTTGGAATTGGAATAGAACTTGAATTTGGACTTTAATCGAATTTTCATTTGGGATAAAATTAGGATTATGCCCAAATTTCACTTTTTGAGATAAAAGTCTACCCAATTATATTTTGGAATTGGAATAGAATTTGAATTTGGACTTTAATAAAATTTTGATTTGGGATAAAATTTGGATTATGCCCAAATTTAACTTTTTGAAATAAAAGTCTACCCAATTATATTTTGGAATTTGAATAGAACTTGAATTTGGACTTTAATCAAATTTTGATTTGGGATAAAATTTGGATTATGCCCAAATTTCACTTTTTGAAATAAAAGTCTACCCAATTATATTTTGGAATTGGAATAGAACTTGAATTTGGACGTTAATCAAATTTTGATTTGGGATAAAATTTGGATTATGCCCAAATTTTACTTTTTGAGATAAAAGTCTACCCAATTATATTTTGGAATTGGAATACAACTTGAATTTGGACTTTAATCAAATTTTGATTTGGGATACAATTTGGATTATGCCCAAATTTCACTTTTTGAGATAAAAGTCTACCCAATTATATTTTGGAATTGGAATAGAATTTGAATTTGCACTTTAATAAAATTTTGATTTGGGATAAAATTTGGATTATGCCCAAATTTCACTTTTTGAGATAAAAGTCTACCCAATTATATTTTGGAATTGGAATAGAATTTCAATTTGGACTTTAATAAAATTTTGATTTGGGATAAAATTTGGATTATGCCCAAATTTCACTTTTTGAAATAAAAGTCTACCCAATTATATTTTGGAATTTGAATAGAACTTGAATTTGGACTTTAATCAAATTTTGATTTGGGATAAAATTTGGATTATGCCCAAATTTCACTTTTTGAAATAAAAGTCTACCCAATTATATTTTGGAATTGGAATAGAATTTGAATTTGGACTTTAATCAAATTTTGAGTTGGGATAAAATTTGGATTTTGCCCAAATTTCACTTTTTGAAATAAAAGTCTACCCAATTATATTTTGGAATTGGAATAGAACTTGAATTTGGACTTTAATCAAATTTTGATTTGGGATAAAATTTGGATTATGCCCAAATTTTGCTTTTTTTTTTTGAGATAAAAGTTTACCCAATTATATTTTGGAATTGGAATAGAACTTGAATTTGGACTTTAATCAAATTTTGATTTGGGATAAAATTTTGATTATGCCCAAATTTCACTTTTTGAGATAAAAGTCTACCCAATTATATTTTGGAATTGGAATAGAATTTGAATTTGGACTTTAATAAAATTTTGATTTGGGATAAAATTTGGATTATGCCCAAATTTTACTTTTTGAAATAAAAGTCTACCCAATTATATTTTGGAATTTGAATAGAACCTGAATTTGGACTTTAATCAAATTTTGATTTGGGATAAAATTTGGATTATGCCCAAATTTCACTTTTTGAAATAAAAGTCTACCCAATTATATTTTGGAATTGGAATACAACTTGAATTTGGACTTTAATCAAATTTTGATTTGGGACAAAATTTGGATTATGCCAAAATTTTACTTTTTGAGATAAAAGTCTACCCAATTATATTTTGGAATTGGAATAGAACTTGAATTTGGACTTTAATCAAATTTTGATTTGGGATAAAATTTGGATTATGCCCAAATTTCACTTTTTGAGATAAAAGTCTACCCAATTATATTTTGGAATTGGAATAGAATTTGAATTTGGACTTTAATAAAATTTTGATTTGGGATAAATTTTGGATTATGCCCAAATTTAACTTTTTGAAATAAAAGTCTACCCAATTATATTTTGGAATTTGAATAGAACTTGAATTTGGACTTTAATCAAATTTTGATTTGGGATAAAATTTGGATTATGCCCAAATTTTACTTTTTGAAATAAAAGTCTACCCAATTATATTTTGGAATTGGAATAGAACTTGAATTTGGACGTTAATCAAATTTTGATTTGGGATAAAATTTGGATTATGCCCAAATTTTACTTTTTGAGATAAAAGTCTACCCAATTATATTTTGGAATTGGAATACAACTTGAATTTGGACTTTAATCAAATTTTGATTTGGGATACAATTTGGATTATGCCCAAATTTCACTTTTTGAGATAAAAGTCTACCCAATTATATTTTGGAATTGGAATAGAATTTGAATTTGGACTTTAATAAAATTTTGATTTGGGATAAAATTTGGATTATGCCCAAATTTCACTTTTTGAGATAAAAGTCTACCCAATTATATTTTGGAATTGGAATAGAATTTCAATTTGGACTTTAATAAAATTTTGATTTGGGATAAAATTTGGATTATGCCCAAATTTCACTTTTTGAAATAAAAGTCTACCCAATTATATTTTGGAATTTGAATAGAACTTGAATTTGGACTTTAATCAAATTTTGATTTGGGATAAAATTTAGATTATGCCCAAATTTCACTTTTTGAAATAAAAGTCTACCCAATTATATTTTGGAATTGGAATACAACTTGAATTTGGACTTTAATCAAATTTTGATTTGGGATAAAATTTGGATTATGCCAAAATTTTACTTTTTGAGATAAAAGTCTACCCAATTATATTTTGGAATTGGAATAGAACTTGAATTTGGACTTTAATCAAATTTTGATTTGGGATAAAATTTGGATTATGCCCAAATTTCACTTTTTGAGATAAAAGTCTACCCAATTATATTTTGGAATTGGAATAGAATTTGAATTTGGACTTTAATAAAATTTTGATTTGGGATAAAATTTTGATTATGCCCAAATTTCACTTTTTGAGATAAAAGTCTACCCAATTATATTTTGGAATTGGAATAGAATTTGAATTTGGACTTTAATCAAATTTTGATTTGGGATAAAATTTGGATTATGCCCAAATTTCACTTTTTGAAATAAAAGTCTACCCAATTATATTTTGGAATTGGAATAGAATTTGAATTTGGAGTTTAATCAAATTTTGATTTGGGATAAATTTTGGATTATGCCCAAATTTCACTTTTTGAAATAAAAGTCTACCCAATTATATTTTGGAATTGGAATAGAACTTGAATTTGGACTTTAATCAAATTTTGATTTGGGATAAAATTTGGATTATGCCCAAATTTTGCATTTTTTTTGAGATAAAAGTCTACCCAATTATATTTTGGAATTGGAATAGAACTTGAATTTGGACTTTAATCAAATTTTGATTTGGGATAAAATTTGGATTATGCCCAAATTTCACTTTTTGAGATAAAAGTCTACCGAATTATATTTTGGAATTGGAATAGAATTTGAATTTGGACTTTAATAAAATTTTGATTTGGGATAAATTTTGGATTATGCCCAAATTTCACTTTTTGAAATAAAAGTCTACCCAATTATATTTTGGAATTGGAATAGAACTTGAATTTGGACTTTAATCAAATTTTGATTTGGGAAAAAATTTGGATTATGTCCAAATTTTGTTTTTTTTTTTTAGATAAAAGTTTACCCAATTATATTTTGGAATTGGAATAGAACTTGAATTTGGACTTTAATCAAATTTTGATTTGGGATAAATTTTGGATTATGCCCAAATTTTGCTTTTTTTTTGACATAAAATTCTACCAAGTTTGAATTTTTTATTTGGAATAGAATTTTAATTTGGCTTGCAGTCAATTTTTAATTTGAGATTAGATATGACAAAATTTAAATTGAGATGATATCCTGCCCGATTTCGATTTGAATTTTGGAATAGAACTTGGATTTGAGTTTGTAGTCAACTCATCCCAAAAGTCAAACTTTAATATCCCAAAGTTTGAATCTTGTATGATCTTTGGATTCAAATTGGTTTTGATTTGATCTTCTTGGCATTATTTTTGAATGCAAATTAGATGTGATTTTATCTTTTATTCCACTATAAATAGAGAAGATGGGTCTTTCATCAATTCACATCAACAAAGAGGGAGTAGAGCTTCACACTGAGGAATGAGGAATAGGCAAGTCCCAATTTTTTTTTTCGTTTTTTCGTTTTTTTTTTTTTTTTTTTTTTTTTTTTTTGCAGTTGCAAGACTTGCAAATATTTCTACTGCAGCCAAAAATACATTCATCTACCAAAAGGTAAACAGATAGGTAATTTTTTTTAGACAATATATATGCCCTCTTGTTTTTTTTATTATTTATTCTTGCTGGTAGCTAAGATGTCTTCTTCAACTCCGAAGGTGACCAACTCTTGATTCAGGCGGAATTAAGGATGGCACCTTTCGGCTGCTTCGGCATATTCTTTAACTCCGAAGGTGACTAACCCCTAATTCAGGCGGAATTAAGGATGGCACCTTTTGGCAGCTTCGGCATATTCTTTAACTCTGAAGGTGACCAACCCCTGATTCAGGTAGAATTAAGGATGACACCTTTCGGCAGCTTCGGCATATTCTTTAACTCTGAAGGTGACCAACCCCTGATTCAGGCGGAATTAAGGATGGCACCTTTCAGCAGCTTCAGCATATTCTTTAACTCCAAAGGTGACCAACCCCTGATTCAGGTGGAATTAAGGATGGCACCTTTCAACAGCTTCAGCATATTCTTTAACTCTAAAGGTGACCAACCCCTAATTCAGGAGGAATTAAGGATGGCACCTTTCGGCAGCTTCGGCATATTCTTTAACTCCGAAGGTGACCAACCCCTGATTCAGGCGGAATTAAGGATGGCATCTTTCGGCAACTTCGACGTCTTATTTAACTTCGAAGATGACCAACCCTTGATTCAGATGGAATTAAGGATGGCACCTTTCGCTTTGTTTTACTTGTAGAAGACCAAACCCTAACTCATGTGAAGTTGAGGGAGGTCTTGTTTTACCTCTGGAAGACTCGACCCTAACTCAAGTGGAGTTTAGGGCGGTCTTGTTTCCCTTGTGGAAGACAAAACCCTAACTCAAGTGAAGTTGAGGGTTGTCTTCCCTTGGAAGACTCGACCCTGACTCATGTGGAATTGAGAGCGGTCTTATTTCACTTTTGGAAGACAAAACCCTAACTCAAGTGAATTTGAGGGTCGTCTTCCCTTGGAAGACCCAACCCTGACTCATGTGGAGTTGAGGGCGGTCTTGTTTCACTTTTAGAAGACAAAACCCTAACTCAAGTGAAGTTGAGGGTTGTCCTCCTTTGGTTTCAACATTTTTTTTTTCACTTTTTTTTACCTTTCTTTTTTTTTTTTTGCAATTTTTTTTTTGGAAACTTCATCTCATTATTTCTCCAAATAACTCTCATTTACCATCCAGGTAAATAAAGGCTTAATCTCTTTTATGAATCTCTTTTTTTCTTTTTTATATTGGGATGACCCCTGTGAAGTTTGCAAGGCAAACATAAGGGTGACCAACTCCCGACCCTTTTTTTTTTCTACAATTCATCTTAGGAGTTCATAGTGATCAGTGATGGTCATTTTTTTTTACTTGTAATCCAAGATTAGAATTCATCTTTGCAATGAAGACGTACAAAGCCTCTAATCTTGAAGATGAAATGGCGTTGAATCCCTCTGAACGAATTTTGAATTTGACGAGCGAAAATAGTCGAACTTAAGCGAACGAAACGTGAACCCCTAACTTACAATGAGTGAAGATGCTTGAATCCTGGGAAAGTAAGCAATGAACTAACTTGAAGGGAACAAAGCTCTATCGTATGCATCCAACTCATCGTCTTGCTTCATGGGGGAGGAAATGCTTTTTTTTAAGAGACTGAACTTAAAGTTTTTTTTTTCTTTAAGCTGCCTACGTACCCTTTGAGTGGAAGGGATCAAGTCATAACGTAGTTCAAATAAATACATTTTTTTATTAGGGATGTTCACCTTTTAAGCTCATGCGAGGCAGGAGCATCATGTAGTTTATACTCTTACGATTATGAGTGTTTACATCTTATGCATAAAACTTTTTAAGAAATTTTCCGTTGATAGGACCGATCCTCAAGCCGTCTTTATCCACGATTTTGTATGCTCCATTGGTGTAGATTTCTTTGACGATGTAGGGTCCATCCCATTTAGGTGTGAACTTGTTTCCTGTATGTCTCGTTGTGATGATAGGTCTTCGGACAACAAGTACTAGATCACCAACTTGAAATGACCGAGGCCTGAGATTTTTATCGAAGGCGTTGGTCATTCGTGCTTGGTAACATTCCAGCGCCTGTTGAGCATCTAGTCTTCTCTCATCCAGCGCTTCTAGCTTTTGGAGACGCAGTTTTGCGTTGTCTTCTGTAGTCAATCCTTTTTGTACAGCTATTCTGAGTGATGTAATTTCTCTTTCTAATGGGAGCACAACCTCCACCCCATAGACGAGGGAATAAGGCGTGACCCCTGTAGGAGTGCGATGCGTAGTTCGGTAAGCCCATAACGCTTCACCAATCCTTTCCTGCCAGTCTCTTTTTGCCTTAGAGACTATTTTCTTCAACAAGTTGCACAATGTCTTGTTGAATGCCTCTGCTAGCCCTTTTGCTACGGCATTGTACATGGATGACTTGTACTGCTTGAACTTGAACTTTTCACACCACTTGTCCATTAAGCTGTTGGAAAACTGCCTTCCATTATCTGTCACAATACGATGTGGAATGCCATAGAGGTAGATAATATGAGTTCGGATGAAGTCCACGACATTTTCTTTCTTGGCTTCTCTTAATGCAACTGCTTCAGCCCATCTTGAAAAGTAATCTGTCGCTGCAAGAATGTAGGAATGTCCTGCTGACGACTTAGGTGTTATTGGACCAACAAGATCGAGCCCCCAAGCTTCAAAAGGCCATGAAGCAACAGTTGAATGGAGAGGTTGTGGCGGTTGATGTATGAAGTTTGCGTGAAACTGACAAGCTTCACACTTCTTTGCATACTCCATCGAATCATGGATCATCGTGGGCCAATAGTAGCCCATCCTTTTTAACTGAAAATGAAGTTTTGGACCTGACTGGTAAGTACCGCAAACGCCTGAATGCGTATCCTCTAGTGCCTTGATCAACTCTTCTTTTCCAAGGCATCGAAGGAATAGTCCTTCATAAGAACGACAATAAAGAGTCTCCTTGTAATAGATGAATCGGGAGGCTCTTCTTCGTACGTCAGCCTTACGTTGCAGATCTGTGGGAAGCTTCCCATGCTGAAGGTATTTTATGATAGACTGTCGCCAATCTTCCTCTTCAATGGCAGAGACAGAGATCATTTTTCCTTCTTGGTGTTCACCATCGGCCGGTGGTACGATCCACTTCTGACAAAGTGAAATGTTTATAGTCACCTCATCTGAAATCGTTAGGGCGGTGGCCAAATTTGCTAGCCCATCTGCCTTCTTATTTTCTGACCTTGGAACATGCTCCAGCATAATGCTATCAAACTTTCCCATTAGCTGCCTTGCATAGTTGAAATAAGGCTTCAGATCCTCATGCTTCACATCATACTCAAGCAAGAGTTGATTGATAATCAACTTTGAATCGCCATAGATATCTATGTACGTTATGCCGATCTCTATAGCCATTTGGAGGCCAATTATTAGCGCTTGGTATTCAGCAACGTTGTTCGAGCATAACTCACGGAGTGTGAAGCTATAAGGGAGCATGTGTTTTTCAGGCGAGATAAAGACAACGCCTGCCCCCGCTCCATTTCTTCGTGTCGCACCATCAAAATACATGGTCCAAGGCTCTGTGATTTCCACATAAAAGACTTATTCGTCAGGCAAATCCTCGCATAACTTCCAGTCTGATGGAATTGGGTGATTTGCCAAGAAATCTGCTAATGCTTGTCCTTTTACCGCCTTTTGAGGTACATAGACAATGTCATATTGCTGGAGTAAGATTGCCCATTTGGCTAAACGTCCAGAAATCATTGGTCTTGACAAGATGTACTTTATAGGGTCAGCTTTCGCCACTAGGTGCACTGTGAAGGCTTGCATGTAGTGCCTTAGTTTGTCAATAGCGAAGAAAAGAGCAAGACACATCTTTTCGATTGGAGAGTAATTTACTTCAGCTCCATTCAGACTCCTGCTCAAGTAATAAAGGGCTCGTTCCTTCCCTTTTTCTCCTTCTTGGGCTAGCAACGCTCCAAGCGACTTTTCCTGCGCAGCGATGTACAGTATCAACGGCTTTCCTGCTATAGGGGCGCCTAAAACAGGGGGATTAAGCAAGTACTTTTTGATGCTGTCAAAAGCGTTTTGACATGCTTCATCCCATTCGAAGTCTTCTCCTTTCTTCATTAACCTTTGAAAAGGCTGACATCGACCGGCTAAGTTGGAGATGAATCTCCGGATATAGGCCAAACGACCTTGAAGGCTTCTCAACTCATGTAAGTTTCTTGGCCTTGGCATTTTTTGAATGGGGTCAATCTTTGACTGATCTATTTCAATCCCTCGGTGCCTCACCACAAATCCAAGGAACTTTCCCGAGGTGACACCAAATGCACACTTGAGAGAGTTCATCTTCAACTGATACTTCCTCAATCGATCAAAGACTACTTTTAGGGGCCGTTTGGCCCATGGGTTTGGGTTGGGATGGGTTTGGGTTCCAAACCCAAAACCATGTTTGGCACAAGGTCTTTCAAAACCCTTGGTTTTGAAACACAACCCCATGGGTTACAACAGTGCAACCCCATGGGGTTTGTGCCATGTTTTCCTATTCCATTTGTCGTTTTCCATTTCCGGCGACCACTCCGACAACAACTCAGGCGACCACTCCGATGACAACTCCGGCAACCACTCCGACAACAACTCTGGCGACCACTAGTTTCATATCCTTAGCTTCCTTGGGATGTGCATCACTTTCATACACATGGCTCAATGTACATCACTTTCATGTATACCAAACCCACTAGGCGAGCATCACTTTCATACAACGTAAGCCTCTCCTTGTAGGTATGTATCACTTTCATACATAGGTGTGTATCACTTTCATACACACCAACCCTTAGCACATCACTTTCATACACCTAAAGCCCCTGGACGTGCATCACTTTCATGCAGTCAAAATAAACAGTATAAAGAGGAAATTTATTTAATGTTTCCTGACTTTTATGATCATACACACATGCATGAGGTCCCACATGAACATTAGTTACATATCATGATGCAACATAACAGGTTTTTCATTCATAATCCACATGGCGTACAAGCTATCTCTTTCACATTGCATAGCATTTGTGACTTTTACAAAGACAATTCATGAGTTAATAAAAATAATTCATGACTTTAATAGAAAAATAATTCGTGCCTTTAGTAAAAATAATTTATGAATAATTCATGACTTTAGTAAAATTTATTCATGACTTTAATAACAATAATTCATGACTGTAATATAAATCATTCACGACTTTACTAAAACTAGTTCATGACTTTAGTCTAAATAATATATGGTTAACTCCTAATTAAGCATCTCATGCAACAGAAAATGCTGAACCAAGCCTTAAGGCCAATCAACAGAAAAGTCACTTACACTGGCTTCAATTCCAAGAAGAGCTAAAACCTTGGCCAACCTATAATTTAATCGAAGAATTAGAGATGAAAGGTAAAATCTTAGATTTAAGTTTTGAATTGGAAACTCAAACTTAGTCAAATAATATAATTACCAAAGATTTTGGAGAAAGGTTAGCCTAACAATTTCTTTGGCCAAAGTCGCCTCTAATTAACTCCCTAATTTCCTTCAATTGCAACTTGTCTACGAGATTTAACACTAGAAATTAAACCAACCATCTTCAATCGAACCACAAAACTTAAGGTTCGCCAATACTCACCAAATCTTACCACAAGGATCTAAAAGCTGGCTGGACAGCACCAAAAACGCTCGAATGAGTTCAAACTTGCAAGTTCAATGCCGAAAAAATGTGCCACCACAAAATTTAATGTTTTTTCCAAACTCTAAACTCGTTCTTTTTTTCCAAATCGCCCATCTTCATAACTTAATTTAACAAGCAACCCGTGCCACATATATTGTCAAAAAAGAGAAAATCAAAAATCAAAAATCAAAATGGAGATTTGGTTAAAGTTCAAAATTAGCACGTGGAGCCCCAAACTTCTCCAATCATAAAAACGCAATTCCAAAATAGCCCAACAACTACAACTTAACAAATCTATTTTCAAAAATTAACACCAATGGAGAATATTAATAATACCTGAAATTGTTGGGTGTTACACAAACCGAACTAAAAATGTTTGTTGCCCTCTTTGTTTAAGAAACATAGCTTTCTAAGCTCAATTAAAAATTGTTAGGAACAATCGACTCCTTCACAATGATACTATTGTCCATTAGTCAAGGAATGTTAGAGACCTCAAAATCAAATAGACATCAAACTCAAACCAAACTAAAAATGTTTGTTGCCCTCTTTGTTTTTAAAAAAATAGCTTTCTAAGCTCAATTCAAAAATTGTTAGGAACAATTGATCCATTCACAATTATATATATTATTGTCCACTTTGGACATAAGTTCTCATAGTTTTGCTTTTGGTTTCACCCAAAAAACTTTATGTTAATTGATATATTATTCTTTACTTATATATCCATAATATATCTTCTCCTTAACTAATTAATGTGGAACTTTGGTTGCACCCCTATAAAAGCAACATAAATTCCATCTATTTTCTGGTTCTAAACGAATTGATGAAACTGGCTGAGAGAAGAATTGTACTCCACCAAAAAATATATATATATATATATATATATATATATATATATATATATATATAAAGGGGTCTTGTTTTGCTTAATGAAGATGAAGTTTAATTAATTCTACTATAATTTTCTAACTTGCCTTTTTTGGGGGGTGGAAATACCCTTTTGGTCTTGATTTTTTAGTTCAGTTTTGAGTTCAATTTTCTTTTAGTTAGGAAGTTTCAAAAATTACATTTCACCCTTAAATTTTAAATTTTATTTCTATTTGGTTCTTAAATTCCAAAATATCACATTTTTACCTCTGAATTTTGAGTTTAGTTTCCATTTGGCCCTTAGGTTTCAAAATGTTGCACTTTTATTATCCCTTAGTTATGAATTTAATTTTCATTTGATCCTTAAATTTCAAAATATTACACTTTTACCCTTGAATTTTACTAATGCTCTCTTTAAGTCCTTTGACATAATATTACAATCAATAACCTTAATAAAATATTGGCTAGGATGTTTATGTGTCTATTTAATATTAATTTATATTATTTATATGCTTATGTGACAAAAATATTTTTTTTATCCTGGTTTTTTTTTTTTAATTTGAACTCTTTTTACCTCTCATTATCTTCTAATTGTTTAGTTCGCACGTGGGAGACTTATAATTGATCAATTTACACCCTTAAACTTCCATAAGTGAATCAAGTTACACTCTATTTGAAAATTGTGTATGCATCATTTTTTAACTTCTTTGGTAAGATTTTTGGAGAAAAACAATATTATTTAGGTAAATTTGAGTTGATTTTAAATTGAATCAAGTGAAAATAGTTCAAGAGGCATTTTTTCCATGAAAATGATAAAATGTTTGTGCAATTTAGATGACATCAACTAATTCAAGTTTGAAAATTTTATGGTTGTATTTTTTGTAATTTATTGTTACATTATTATTTTTTTAATTATTCTATAATTTGGGTACTTTTTACATTATATGCTAACTTTTTTAAAAAAAAAAATCTTTATAATTTAGAAAGGTAATCAAATATACTACTATTTTTGTTGGCTTGTTTGAAAGTGAAACTAAATTAAATGAATGATAATATTGTGAAAGACTAATTTAAACAAAGAAAAAAAAATAGTCACTTTAATAAATGCAAAAAGTTAAGTTAATTTGTATGTGTTAAACAAAAATTCAAGTTAAATTAGTATTTCATAACATTATCATTCATTTAATTTGGTTTCACTTTCAAACAAGCCAACTGAAATAGTAGCATCTTTGATTGCCTTTCTAAATTATAAATATATATATTTTTAAAAAGTTAGCATATAATGTAAACAATACCCAAATTATAGAATAATTAAAAAGTAATATAACAATAAATTACAAAAGTACAATTATAAAATTTTCAGACTCGAATTAGTCGATGTCATCCAAGTTACACAAACTGTTTATCATTTTCATGGAACAAATGTCTCCATAACTATTTTTACTTGATTCAATTTAAAATCAATTCAAATTTACATAAATAACATTGCTTTTCTCCAACAGTCTAACCAAAGTAGCAAAAAAAAAAAAGTGATGCATGAACAATTTTCAAATGGAGGGTCTGAATAGATTCACTTATGAAAGTTTAGAGATGTAAGGTGATACAATTATAAGTCTCCCATGTGTGAGTTAACGATTTTTTTTAACAGAAGATAACGGAGGGTGTAAATTGATACACTTACGATAGTTCAGAGTTCTAATTGATACAAATATTAGTTTAGAATTTTAATTGATACAACCCGATTGATTTTTGCCCTTATTTTTTCTATCCCATCACCTATTTATAAAATATTATAAAAATAAATATTCTTACCAAGTAAGCATAAATATAATATAAATTAATCTCAATATATGTTTTAGTCTCTAATAATGTTTGGGTGTTTTTCTAATATAGTTCCTTATGTTTTAACATTTTTCAATTTAGTCCCTCATGATTGGGTGAATGTTAAAATAATTGGTTGAGGTTAAACTTACATGACTAATACGTAGTAAATTGGCAAGAATTTAGAAGCAAAAAAGTCTCTCAGAGATAAAAACCTTTTTTGTTTTCTATATTTCCACCAATTCACTAAGTATTATGCTATGTGAATTTATTATCAGCCAATTTTAGCATTAATTAATAGTGAGGGACAAAATTGAAAAATGTTAAATCATAATTAGGAATGACTAAATTGGAACTTTTTAAACAATAAGGACTAAATTGAAAAAATGCCCAAACATTAGGTACTTATGTAGCGACCTGAATTCCTACGACACTCTAGATGCGGAAGCACGACCTAGTTATCTCGCACATGCCCGAAATTTCGGCGCATGACGGCGTAACTAGGAGAAACCAAAATTTTACAACAACCTGATAAGAATGAAAACACTTCTATAACTCAGATAAAATGCTCAGCATCCAACAAACTACAACAAATATGCTGAGCTTCAACAACAAACACAGGATTCTAAGAAACTCTAGCCAAGTACACGATAACTAAAGAATATTTAGATTTTACAACCAACACACTACATCAAAGAACCAACTACAAAACTAAGAGTAAACAATCAAGGAAAGGAAACTAGGTGGAGTCTCCATAGTCTCGTCAAGTCGTCGCCTGCATCATCCGCCCCGAGAATGTGCACAATCTACAAAACAAACAAAGTAGCAAAGATGAGTATAAACATACTCAGTAAGTAGCTCACTTAAGGGTCCAATGTTTAAAGAAACCATACCAAGAAGAAAACTGCTCTTACTCACACTCGCACTTAGATTTCAAGTACTTCCTTCAGTTATTCTAAAAGTCCATTTAACCTTCCACAACATTCACTACTACCTGACCCTAACTTCTATCATACCTGCGAGTCCTGTAACCTAGAACCCAAACCTATGAAGGTCTATAACCCTCACACTCATCTCAATAGATAAATCACCCCTAGGCTAGCACACAGGCGCTAGGGAACGCATTCCCTACGCTCAACATAATAGGGAATCACCCCTAAGCTAGCACACAGGTGCTAGGGAACGCATTCCCTACGCTCAACATACTGGGGAATCATCTCTCAGCTAGCACACGGCAATAGGAAACGCATCCCTATGCTCAACACAGTGGGGAATCACCCCTAAGCTTGCTCATCGGCAATAAGGAACGCATTCCTTATGCTCATCACATCATGATAGCCACACAGGCAACCAGGGAACATATCCCCTCAGCTAGCATACAGGCAATAAGGAAACACATCCCCTATGCTCAACACAGTGGGGAATCACCCCTAAGCTAGCTCACAGGCACTAGGGAAACGCATCCCCTATGCTCATCACATCACATACGTTCTAGGCTTACAAACTCGCACGAAAGAACAGAATTAGGGTAGGTAGCACCAATCTAACGGGCCTTTGTAATTCCACAACAGTTTTGGAACCTTTCGGGTCAATCCATCTTACCACATTCATCCATCATGCACAGATCACACACACGAGCTGGCCCAAAGGTTTCAAACACTTTTAATGGGGAACCACCCCCTAATTCACATAAACAAGGAGGAAAAGCAACTCTCAAGCCTTTCCAACTTCTATAACGTCTTACGCCTCATACATATCTATAGGCAAGACAAAAATCCTAATGGACCAATCCGAAAGGCTACCTTCTTCTTAGGCCAGCACCATGGAAATCCATTTCTCTTCCTTTTAGGAAATCGTTAGTAGCATATGACCCAGGCCCACAACTGAATAAACAACCTCAATGGCCTCATGGTGACCTTCCACCATAGACCGCAAACACGAATCTCAAGTAAGAACTTACCCTAGTTCAATGGTACTTCTAAACAAGAAATACATGCAGCCATAGCCCATACATACGTCATTGACATAAAGTCCTTCATTCATTTAGTCCAAAATTAAATCCCCTAACCATGCTAGCACTCACAACAACCAACATCTCAGAAAGCCCAAATGCTTACAAATATTTAGTTTAACACAGCTGCCCATACAGATGCTTATAAGGAATACTATAGTCGAATTCATTCATTTATTTGTAACTTTGAATCCCTTAACGAGAATCGCAACAAATTCAAACAACCTTAAGCCCAACACGATAATTCTCATTTTAATTTAACCAACCACGACATCCTTCACATACTCGAATTTAGGCAAGCATGGTTGTTCACAATTAATCACAAACGTGTTCAAGCACCTTAAACTCAAGGACAATTCATGATGATTCAACCATTCACACCATGACCCACATATTCATATATACATGCATATCTAGTCACAAACATCAAAAACATGGACCAAACTCATTCAAATCCAACATTGGCAAACTCTTAATACTATACCCATGCTAACTACCATAACTCAATACTTTAGGCATCCATTATATTACAACCACGTACTTAGGCCACTTTTGGCTCAGACAACCTCCACACCAAATTCACTAAATAAATCATGGTTTTTAGGCTTACTTTCACAATTTCCAAACTATCAAACATACATCAATTTAAATGGAAACTTAAAGGGGCTTATATCCAAATAACTACTTACCTCGAATAGAATAATGAATATTATTCTGGCAACAAAAATTCCTTCCAAGCTCTGGTCTCCTGCTTAACCCAAATAAAATTGACTGTGTAGAACCTTCCACCTTGCTGGAAATTTAACAATTTGTCTCCAATTCGATAGTTTGATTCTCAAATCGATATCACGATCGTAAACGAGACTGTTCGGCTCGAAAAGTAGATCGGAGACAGCGGTGCGTGCGGCGGCGGGCGGCAGAGCGTGAGAACTTCCGGTGGTGCGTGAACCACTCGTGAAGGGTCGTGAGTGACCGTGGACGGCGGATCTGAGCTTCTGACGAGGCTGAGCGAAACGGAACGGCACCGGTGAGGCTTTGAGTTGGACTCCAGTCCGTGCCCGAGGGAGCTCCAGATCTGACCGATCAATTCCGGCGGCGTCTTGCAGCGGCAGAGGCGATCGACCTGAGGTAGCAGGAGTTCCGAATTGGTTGAACTCGAGGTGCTGACCAGCGAAAGAAGAAGAAGAAAAGAGGGATGCTTGGCTCGGATTTTCGAGAACAGAAATCGGCGATCGGCCGTGGGTGTCGGACGAAACGAAGAAGAAAGCCGATGGGTTCGGTGGTGGCTGTGATCAGCTCAAGTTGGAGCTCCAGCGGTCTTTCCGGCGGCGGTGACTGTCTCGGCTGGCAGCACACTCGAGAGGAAGAAAACGAAGAGGAAGGAGGAGCTAAGGGATGGTGATGGTTTCGAGTAGGAGGGAGGGAGGGAGAGAGAGAGAGAGAGAGAGAGAGAGAGAGAGAGAGATCGGCAGGGAGAGTTATCGGGAGAGAGAGGGAGAAGAAAGAGAGGGAAAAGGTGAGGAAGAAGAAGAAATTGGAGAAGAAGATAAGGATAAAAAATATATATATTTGTTTATTTTATTATTATTATTATTTTCCAAAAATGCCCCCAACTAACTTATTCATTTCCAAATATGCCCTTTTTTCTCATTCCAAATTTCAAATTAACCTTAAAATTTAAAATACCCAATGACAATCATTCCAACTTAATTTCCATAATTTGAAATTAATGCCTGTAAATAAGCCGGGCGTTACAACTTATATGTCAAAATGAGCATAGCTCAGCAGTAATTGACATGTATTCGTTTTAGAGGTTCAAATCCATATACCTCCACATTTGTTGTACTAAAAAAAGAAAAGAAAAGAGAACTAAATCGACATGGTCAGCATTTCGTTACAGTAACTAATGGTTATGTTATGTTAGGGACCAAAAGTGAGCATCAGTGAAAATTCATGAGTAAAATTGTAACATCTTGAAACCTAGAGACCAAATCAATACTAAACTCAAAAACTTTGGACTAAAAATATAACATGAACCAAATAGAAATTAAGCTCAAAACTAAATTTTTTATCGTTTTTTTCTTTTAAAATGGGTAGATAGTTAACCTAGTTTTAGAACATACTCTCATAAAGATTAAAAAAATATAAAATAATTACAATAACAATTTAGATTCACACTCTCACATTTCTAAATATTTTTTTGGTTAAATTATCAAAAATACCCTTGAACTATGGGGTTGGTTTCAATTATACACCTGAACTTTGAAAAGTAACCCTTGAACTTTGAAGTTTGTTTCAAAATAACCTTTGAAGGTTTTTTCCGTTAAATTTATGGACGAAAAATGACGTATTTGCATAAGTTTTGATTTTTTTTCAACGTATATGTTCAAATATGTTCACATAAGCAACAATATAAATGCAAAAAACATCATTTTTTGTCCATGAATTTAACAAAAAAAAGCCTTCAATGGTTGTTTTGAAACAAACTTCAAAGTTCAAGGGTTAAAATGAAACTTTTCAAAGTTCAGACGTATAATTGAAACCAACCCCATAGTTTAGGGGTATTTTTGATAATTTAACCTATTTTTTTATATATAAGTGACAGAAAAAATATAAGGTTCTGTTTGATGATGTTTATGTTTTTGATTTCCTATTTTATGTTTCTTATTTCTTATTTCTAATTTTTTAAAAATTAGAAACAGAAATATGCTTAGTAACTAATTATCTTTCCCGTTTCTTCCAAAAAAGAAACATAAACCAATATGTGTTTGATTACCATTTTTTTGTTTCTTGTTTATGCATATGTGTGTATATATATTTGTTTCTTGTTTTTTATTCCCCTTCTCGTACTACGAGCTCTCAAAGCAACCCTAGAAGTCAAATGAGAATCCTCACAGATCATCATCCACCTCAGCCTCCACCGTCAATCCCTCTCCTTCTCCGATCCTCCTGTCCCATTTCTCTAGCACAGACGTCCCGCCGCTGCCTCTGCAATCAACGTTATCACCTCAGTAATCAGCACTACTGCCTCGGTAATCGATGATGCTGCCACCTATGCAATTGATGTTGCCATGGCCTAGACCCGGTCTATAAAGAACTCTACAGTAGTGTTGATGGACCACACGAAGCTGTAGCTTAGGGCGAAACTTTTTGGTGACTGGCCCAAGTGAAGATTGTTGGAGAGGCTTAAGTCCTTCACCTGATCCACCTTATTGAACATAAAAAATGGGAGAAAAAAAAACTAAAAGAAAAATGGAATGAGAGAAAACTTTTTTTTTTTGTAGTCTCAGTGTTTGGTCTATTTTTGGAAACGACGTTTCTCAAAATTTTGAAATAAGAAACTGGATCGTTTACCAAACATATTTTCATTTCTCAAAAAATGAGAAGAGAATAAAAAAGGAGAAATAGGAGCACTATCAAATGGGACATGGAAAATCGCGTTCTTTAAAAAAAATGACAGTTTAATTTTATTATTTAGTAAAATAGAAAAGCAAACATCTCCAATTAACACAAATGTTCATCTATAAATAATTAGATTAGTAAATTGTTCAAAACTATATAATACATCTATATTTATAGTAAATAGGTAATTTATGACCGTGTTGTTGTTCTTTTGGTTAAATTCTCTAACCTAATTCTTCATACTTCTTACTTTCGAGCATACGACTAAACAACTTAATTAAATAAGGCATTATTTAACTTCTCTACAGAAGTCAACATAAACATAGCTCAATTGATTAAGATATAAATCATCGACGACCAGAGTTACATGATTTGAATCCTCTCATTCCACATGTTGCTTAACTCGAGAAATAAAAAAATAAAAATACACTTGTCTACTAATAAATAGCACTATTTGTTATTAAAGTACTCGTTTAAGTTCTCAAAAAAAAAAATCTATATTTATATTACTACTAACCAAATTTAGCTAATTTGAAAATAGGTTTAAATCCAAAAACAAACCTTCAAATTGATAGGATCATGCCAAAGCGAGCATAACTTAGGAGTAATTGGCATGTACCCTCTATCATGAGGTCAAAAGTTCGAATCTCTCCACCCTAAATGTTGTTGAACTCAAAAAAAAAAAAAAATTTAATAGGATCGGTGAGCCCTAATTAACAAAGGGAATTTTACATAAATACCCATTATGCAAGTTTCGCTTTCATAGAAACCAAAATCTGAAAATTATTTCAAATATACCCAGATTATGTGCAACAATTATGAAATACCAAAACAGCCCTTGCATTTTAGAAGCCATGCAGTGGCAAAAAATAGAAGGAAAAAAAGATATGGAATAGGGAGATATTAGGGATTGAATTGAGAGATAATAGGTTGTTTGAAAATTCAATCTTTTTAAAAGAAAAGGAAAATATATCGAGTTCTTCTTTGTAGAATTTCTCCCTGTTAAGCAACTTTCAACAGGAAGAATTCTTCGATTTAATATTTTATTATTAATTGGCTTATGGAACATCTGGATAGAGAGAAACGACATAATCTTCAATTATAAGGCACATTCACACAGCTTTCTTTGGAGATGATATCATTGCTCAAGTAGCCCTTTGGTGTACCAAATCGAAGCTTTTCGTTGCTTATGAGGCCTCTATTATATATAGCTCTATATTGACTTGCATTTCTGTAACTGAGTATCTCTCTTGTATGTTTCTCACATACGTGAATAAACGTATTCTCTTTTCAAAAAAAAAGAAAAGGAAAATAAGAAAATGAAAAGATTTCTCCTTTAAGCACGAATGAAATCCAATTATTCTTATGCTTCATTCTAGAAAAAAGAAAAATAAAGAAAGATAAATCTAAGTACATTCTTCTCAAAGATATTGTAATTCCAAAACTATAGTTATTCATAAGATACATCAAACATCATGTCTAAATCATATACTAGTGCCCTAAAGTTTACAAATGATTAACGTTTTTAACCAAATAATATGCATTTGGTAAACTATAGTCATTTGTCTACTAATCAGATATATATTTATACAATTGCTTTAATTTATTATATATTAGTTATTAAAAAGTTCATAGAATGGTTAATTATATAGAATATATTGGTGTTAGAGTTAAATGATATAAATTCTCAAAACATATTCATAAGTTTAGGGTTGACATATAATTTTTCTCAATTTATAAATGATTTTACTTTTTAATTAACAGAAATCTCAAATATATAAGTCCTTATAATTATTATATATAATTGATCAAAAAGTTCATAGAGTAGGAAACTATACAAAAGTGTATATGTTGGTATTAGACAAAAGCTTATATGTTGGTATTAAACAATAATATACATGTTTTCCTTAAAAAAAAAAAAAAAACAAACAAACAAACAATATACGACATGCTGGTATACAAAGTTACAATTCAAAAGTTCATAAATGACATACAATTTCTTTAATATTTTACAAATGATTTTTTTTAATCAAATATTATACATTTCCTCGAACTACAATCAATTAGTCGTATACAATTTCATTTCTTGTATATAAATGGTTGAAAAGTTATAATCTACAATTTAAATATACAAGTGTGTAAATTAATATACATTAGGTTGATAAAAGTTAAAGGAGCCATTCTGAGTATATCTTAGCAAATACCATCTCAAAGTTGGATCTCTAATCCACTATTGTTGAAAATTAAAAATTAAAGTTAAGCCAGATATTGATTTAAGTTGTGATATACACATATTAATGCATAAGTATATAAATGATTGACAATTTTCAAATGAATTGAACTTAAGGGGCGGTTTGGATGGAGGGGAATAAATGTGGGAATGAGCCAGGGTTAAGGATCCTCTTATTTGGAATAAGGTTTGCATGCTTGGGCATGAGTATCATTTATTCCCATGCATCACTTATTCCCATGATGGAATGCATTTCTATATCTTTCAAAAAAAGTGTGGGTTTTGTTTATCCCTATACACTATCTCTCTTCTCTTATTCTTCTTTATTAATATTTAGTTTTTATATTCATTTTCAATAATTATAATTAATTATTTAATTAAAATTATTTATAATCAATTATTTTTTTATTTGTTGAAATTAATTTTAATTAATATATTAAATAATGTTTCAAAATAATATTTTTAGGATTAATTTCATAAAAGAAGCATAAAACAAATGAAAGTATTAATTCATTAATTAATAATATTTTTAACAAATTAATTGCAAATATAATTAATTTATGGTAAGAACTTATTTTTAATTTCATAAAACAAGCTTAAAACAAATGAAAGTATTAATTCATAATTTATTTCTGATCAATTAACTATTAATTATTATCTTTTAAAAAAATACATATTTTTTTAATTAATTTTATGTCAATGTTGTTCTGAATGCTTCGTCTCTTCTTTTCTTCATTTTATTTTGTTTTCTTCTTTATTTGGAGTTTTTAACAAGTAAACATCATGAATAGATTCTGAATTTTAGTGTAATCTTGAACAGTATGTGGTTGACATACGAGACATGTGAGTGAGGGTATCCTATACAATGAGTTTGTATAAGACTGGACCACAAAATATTTAATCTCTCTTTATAAATCCATTAATTGAGAAGATTAATATTTCATCATGATTATCATATGCGACTCGATCTTAATCCTGAGTGAGTTATGAACTCCTACCTATGAGGGCTTGTCCTTTGATTTGTATGGGTGATCGTGGCTTTTGTAGCCGATTCAATATGCCTACCATTTTATAGACTTGACCAAATAAGGAGTTGGGAACATAATCTCACAAGATGAAATTCACTGATTCTCATATAGGGTAAGTAGATGAGTAGTTCCCTTAAGTGCTGATTTTAGAACTTGAACAATGGGGCCCCACCCTATCACTGGCCCGAGAGAAACTTAGTTTATAATTAGATTATAAATAGATTGTTCATTAGAGAATCAATGGTACTTAAGGTGCAAGATGTAATTATAGTGGTAAAACGAACTTTTGACCTAGCTGTAATTACGAACAACTCGTGAAGGAACGACTTGCATGCAATGATTATATCTATGGACACAACTTGTCCTACAGTGCATAAGAGTGCAATTCTAGGCCTATAGTGGAGTGACGTATAGTTAATGAATAAAAATTAATTAAGTAAAGAGTTTAATTAATTAATTTTGTATCATTGGAGCTTATAATCTGTAGGTCCATAAAGTCCTCTTGCTAGCTCATAATAACACTAAAAGATCAATTTAGTTGAATGGAAATTTTGAAATGTTCAAATTAATATTAATTTGAAGTGTTCAAATTAATATTTAATATATTAGATATATTAAATATAAAAGAGGAAAATATATTTATTGTATTTGATACATTAAATATTAAAATAATTAATGTATATTTGATACATTAAATAAAAGCTATTTATAAAATTTGAATAAGATTCAAATAAATAAATATTGTAGGAGATTTGAATGAGATTCAAATAAGTATAAGATATATTTTAATATATTAGATATTAAAATATAATATTTTAGTTATGGAAAAGATTTAACCTTGGTCTCTATAAATTGATTCGGTTGTTTTTATTTGCTTTTTTGATATTTTTTAAATACATCATATTGGTAGGGAGGGTATTTTAGTCAATTGCATTATTTTAAATAATTTGTCAATTTATCGTTTGATCATTTATCCAATAAAAAAAGTTGTTTGACCATATTTCAAACCACCATTTAAATTTAGTCATCTATCTCATTATCCCAAACCCAAATCTAAATGGTTGAGCTCAAAAGCCATCAAAGTCCAAGCTCATAATATACTTATGGAAAGCTCTATAAATAGCATAACTATCCTTCATTTCAAAGGTTCAAAAAATTTAGAACTCAAAGACATTCAATCAAAAAAATCATAACTCAGAGGATTCAGAGAAAATTCCAAGAAGATTGAAAACTCTCTGAAGACCAAAGATGATATGAAGACTAAAGGCCCAGACCCCTAAAGACTTGAAAATTTTTAAGATAAGAGACTTTGAAGACCAAAATATCTTTGAAGTTCTGAAGACTTTGAAGACAAATTGAAGGCATTTGAAGCACACTACAAAGGTTTCCTAACTTCGATCAATTCTTCAAGAAGATCAACAAGCCAATGCTCAATCCTACGTACAGAAACAACAAGTCAAGGGTCTATCCAACAAGATCAACAACCCAAAGGTCAATCCCAGTAGATCGTTAACAAACAAGAAAGTCGATCAAAAAAGACCAACAAGCATGCTCAAGAACAAGTTGTCAAGCCTTCGAGACATTTGTACATGAGAAAAAGAATCATAGGATAAACACATTAGAGATTTTTACTTCATTTACTTACAAATTAATACAAATACCACAAACTAATTAATTTCTTTTGAAATCTTGCGTGAACAGTAGGGTTTAAATATAAGAAATAATAAGTAAATCAATGAGAGCTTTGTGAAAGATTATGTTGGAATTTTTAAATTTAATGAAATTAATTTATTTCATTTACTAAATATAAAATAAGGAATATCATTTCATTTTGAATATGTTAAAAAAATATTATTATTATTTAATTAATTGATTTTAAGTATTGAAGAAAAAACAATTTATACCCCTAAACTTAGAGTCAGGGGTAGATCCACGTTGGGGCCAGGAGAGACCCTAACATTATGAGATTTATATATATTTAATGCTTGTTTCACACCGCTTTTAAACTTCATTTTTTTCTATTACTCTTTTAGTTTAACTTCATTTTTTTATTATACATTTAATTTGCAATATATATATATATATATATATATAATATTATTTTAATTTTTAGTAAGTTGGTTACAGTCAGTGTTTTAAATGTCGCTCGACATGTCGAAGGGCTCGACATATCGTTGGGGGGGGGGATTTCATTTTTCCCCCTCTTTCGACGACATGTCGTTGACACCTCCAAATGTCGAGGTGTCGACGACATGTTGACAAAATTTCATTTTTTTTTAATGTGAATTCTGATTTTCTGAATGGGACTCCGTGCAGGCCATTAATAGGTTACTTACACACTCCAACTTCACTTCAAATGTCTTCTCTGAGACATGTCGTCCCATATCAAGTTTTTGTTTTTTTTAAGTTCAGTCAGTCACACACACACACACACATATATATTTTTTCAAATTTAATCTTTTCTTTGTTAATAAATAATAACTAATAGCATACGTCCATGGGCATAGGAAAGAGAATTTTATTATCTTGAGGAGAAACTGAGTACATAAGAGTTTAGAAAGTGTATATATGGCACTCTTTTAAACCCTAATACATAATAGGCCCAATTAATAAACTGATTTACACATACGACCCCGAACCCCCACCAGATAACAGGTTCAAAGGCATTCCTACACTCCAATTCCAATTCGAAGGCATTCCTACACTCCAAGCGAGACCCCCGTACTTGGTCATTCGAAGCACTAGTGTAACGCTCGACTTATTTAGGGGAGTTAATTTTGAAATTTTGGAACTAAGATGGTTAATTCTCAATTTTAGTATTTGATTTGGGGTTATTTTGAAATTTTGGAAGTTTAAAAAGGGCATTTTTGGAAGGAAATGGTTGGTCAAAGGGTATTATTGGAAATTTTGACTAAACTGTCTTTTTTTTTAAAAAAAAAAAAGGATAATTCTTTTTTTTTTCTTCTTCTTCTTCCCCGACCACCCATCCACCATATGCTTTCTTCTTCCTCTTCCATCCACCGTCTGCTTTCTTCTTCGTCTTCTCCCTTCCGACCAATAAACCGCCGCAGCTCGCGTCATCCCTCACCGAATGAGCAGCACTCCGCTGGAAACATCACTGGCCGAGTTTCCTTGATCTATCCACGCCGTTCAGCCATCCTCATTGTCGATTGAGCTTGACGTGCGACCAGATCAGTTCGATCAGCCCAGATTCACATGCCATTCGTCGGAAAAACCGTGTACGCCGCCCTACTGTAGTTCCGTGCGCGTAGTTCAGATTTGCCGTGAACTGCTGCTGAAGGCTCAAGAATCTGTCTTCGTTCGCCGCGGATTTGCTCGCCATGCTCGCCCTCGCCGAAAAAAACCTCGTCGCCGACCACATCTCTCTCTCCCTCTTGTTTTAAGCACAGACAGCAAATGGGTGTGCTTTGAGTTCGTGTTCCGGCAAAAAAATTTATTCGTTTTGAGGTAAAGTTCGTTTTGGTTAGATGAATTCTTGGACTATTTCTGTGATTTAGAGGTTAATCCATAAAGTTGGATTCAATTATAGGTTACTCATAACATTTGGGTCTTGGTTCGTGAAATCAAACTATTTGGAGTTAATTTCAGCGCGATTCGAGTTCGAAATTTAAGGCGAGATTGTGGGTAAGTGTTTTAACAACGATTCGAAGTGCTTTATGGGTTGTAAGATGGAATTGAAGGGCTAATTTAGTGATTTGAAACTTACCCACAATATTTTAGATTTTATTTTAAAATGCCCATTGCGATTGAAAGCCGATATAGGTGAATTTGGATCGTTTGAGCTGCTATCCAGCCGACGCCAATCTCGGTTTTGGGGGTAAGTTCTCTTTGGGTGTTATGGTTATCACCTTATTTGAAGCTATGTGTGAGATAAGAGATAAATGACACATGTTTTAGGAGTTTGGTTGTGTTTTAGGGACTATTTTAGTGTTTTAACAATTTACCGTAACATGTAGGCCTTTATTTGACGATTTAAGATCAAGTATTTGAGTTCCAGCTGTCTTAAACCTTGGAGTAAATTTTGTAAGTAGTCATTTGGATATAAGTCCCTTTAAGTTTTCATTTAAATTGATCTATGTTTGATAGTTTGGAAATTGTGAAAGTATGCCTAAAAACCATGATTATGAAGCATGATTTATTTAGTGAATTTGGAGTGGAGGTTGTTTGAGGCAAAAGTGGCCTAAGTAAGTGGTTGTAATAGAAATGGATGCTTAAAGTATTGAGTTATTGTAGTTAGCATGTGTAGAGCATTAAGAGTTTGCCAAGGTT
This sequence comes from Trichosanthes truncata, assembly GCA_033996785.1. Lineage (NCBI taxonomy): Eukaryota > Viridiplantae > Streptophyta > Magnoliopsida > Cucurbitales > Cucurbitaceae > Trichosanthes > Trichosanthes truncata. Next base: position 33,141,189 of record JAWPNB010000004.1, on the reverse strand, counting down.
GGATTTAAATGAGTTTGGTCCATGTTTGTGACTAAATATGCATGTCTATATGAATATGTGAGTCATGGATTGAATGGCTAAATTATCTTGAATTGTCCTTGAGTTTAAGTTGCTTGAGCACGTATTAAAATGGTAATAGGGGCTTAAAGACCCAAGTTCATTATATATAGCAAGAGTAGTACTTTACTAGTATGCCTATGATGGTGATTGGATTTGCAACATTTCTGAACATTGTTGTGATATTTAGATGGGTCGCGATTATGTATTTGTTGTTGCAAGTAATCAATTCGGAAGACCTTGTCGAGCTTGGTAATGGAGTTGAACCTTGAATTAGTTTGTTCTCGAGGTTTAGAAATGGTGATTGTGTTTGATTGCAATATTTATGAGCTTATCGTAGTCTCTAAAGGTTTTGCACATAGATTATTGATTTACTCAGAATGCTTGAAACTCTTGAATGATTGGTTAAGGAATAGTTTCTTGGAGTGGTGATGAACTGACTGAGCGCAGGGCGCTGGAGTGGTTGGTTTGGGCTAAAGACTGATCTAGAACACCTTAAGGGTTTCAGTGGGCAGGGTTGTGGTTAGTGCTTCGTGTCTTTAGAATGAGCAGATGATTAAGCAGGTTTAAGATGTTTCAAATGGGTTCAAATATGAGTGGAGGATTGTTGGTCGACCTGATTTCTAGTGTGGTTAAAAGACTGAATTTTGGATTTAAGGGGTGGAGGACTATATGCCATTAGCACATATATGTGCTTGTGAACTTTGGTTCAGGTTGTGAATGTGGTTCGGGAAGGATGAACGATTTTGGTATGGTGGATTACCCTAGAGGTTCGAAAAGCATTGCGAAATTACAGGAGCTTGATAGATTAGTGCCCCCTAACCTTATGTCTCTCCTGGGCGAGTCTGTAACTCTAGATTGACTAGATGTGATGAGAGTGAGGGATTGTGTTCCTTCACTGAGGTGCTAGCGTAGGGGGTGATTCCCCAGTGTGTTAAGCGTAAGGATGACGATCCTTATTGCCTGTGTGCTAGCTTAGGGGTGATTCCTAATTATGTTGAGCATAGGGAATGCGTACCTTATTGCATGTGTGTTAGTTTAGGGGTGATTTCCCATTATGTTGAGCATAGGGGATGCGTTCCCTTATTGCTTGTGTGCTAGCGAAGGGGGCGATTCCCCATTGTATGTAGGCATGGGAGTTGCTTTCTTTCACGGCCTTAGTCAACTTAGGTTACATGGCTCGTTGGTAGTGCTTGAGACAATGCCATACTGGGCTGGACTCACGTAGGGTGTGCAAGTGGTAGGTGGATGGACGATGAGTTGAGGTTAAAAAGGAGATGTGTGTGCCAGGACAACTTTTGTATTGATGGTGTTAGCATAAGGGCGATGTCCCCTGAGTAATGAGTTAGGGGGTGATTCCCCCAGAGTGTTGATGATGCTAGTATAGGGGCGATGTCCCCAGAGTAATGAATTAGGGGACGATTCCCCCATAGTGATGAAAGTGAGAATTGTCCTCTTCCTTTGTATTGGACTCATCTAGAATGCATGACTCGTAGGGAAGTGAGCTTGAGTTAAGGAGAGTAGGCACATAGCTGATTAAAGTATATGTTTGAGATTGTGCTGGAGTATGTAAGTTAGGGCGATGCCCTCATTTGTATGGATTCGAACTTTGGACCCTTAAGTGGGCTGCTTACTAAGTATATTTATACTCATCCTTGCTACTTTGTTTGTTTTGCAGATGGTGCATATCCTCGAGGTGGGAGACGAGGGCAGTGACTTGACGAGGCTATGGAGACTCCTTTCCTTGTATTAGTTAGTTTTGAAATTTTAATCTTTGTTGAAATGTTGGTCTGTAAATCCTAAATATTCTTTTGTTATCGTGTATTTGGCTAGAGTTTTCCTAGAATCCTGTGTTTGATGTTGAAGCTCAGCATATTTGTCGTATTTTGTTGGATGCTGAGCGTTTTATCTGAGTTATAGAAGTGCTTTTATTCTTATCAGGTTGTTGTAAATTTTTGGGTTTCTTATAGTTACGTCGTCATGCTGCCAAAATTTCGGGCATGAGCAAGGTAACTAGGTCGTGCTTCCGCATTAGAGAGTCGTATGAGTTAGGGTCATTACAGCTAGATAACAGGTTCAAGGCATTTCTACACTCCAATTCCAATTCTCTCAATTTCCCTCCAATTCTCTCAATTTCCCTCTAATTCTCTTAAATTCATTTCAATTCTCTCAATTTTCCTTCATAATTGTCTCATTGAATATAAAAAATTACATATATTTTAGATATATCATATATGATGTTAAGAAGAGTAATCAATTATACTATAATTAAGTCACAATCAAGGTTTCATGAAATAATTCAAATAATTTTAATCAACTTTCAATTTTTTTTTTTTTTTTGCAAATTCCTACTCACATCGACATTTCAAATTTTCAATTGACATTTATATCTAAATATTGTCTTAATTTTTAGATGTGATGCTTAAAAATAGTCTATTATAGTCTAATTAAGTCAAAATCAAAGTTTCATTGGCTAATTCAAACAATTTCCATTAATTTCCACGATTTCCATAAAATTTTCCAAAATTTCCATCGACATTTCCATAAATTTTGGACCTCGACATTTCCATCGACATTGAAATTTCGAACCTTGGTTACAGTTAGAGTTTAATTGATTTTTTTAATTTTACTCACATATATACAAAAAGAAATAAATATTTGGTAAATATTTTAGAAAAATTAAATGCATAGAAAAACTTAATTCTATTTTGAAAAATCTTAAATATTTCAAGTTTCATTTTTTTCTTTATATATTTAGGTGGATATTTCTATAATAGTTTATTACATTTTTGTAATTACTATTACTTAATCTAAATATTATATATTAATACGTTTAAAATTATATTTATATAAAGGTTAAATTACATGTTTAGTCCCTGAATTTTAAAATTTGTGTCTGATAGGTCTTAAACTTTTTAATTTTATGTCTAATAAGTCATTAATTTTAAAAAATGTCTAATAGATTCACAAACTTTCAATTTTGTATGTAATGGGTCTTAGATTTCAAAAATGTTTATAATCAATTGTTCTATTAGACATAAAATTTAATTTTGTATCTAATCAAACCTTAAACTTTGAATTTTGTAACTAATAAATATATTTAAAATGTGTCAAATAGGTTGAAGACTTATTAGATACAAAATTAAGATTTATGTCTAATAGATCATTTAATTTTTTTAAAATTTTGAATATGTCAAAGGCTTATTTAATATAAACTTGAAACTTTAGAGATCTATTAGATATAAAATAAAAAATGTAAGGACCTTTTAGATATTTTTTAAAGTTCAGAGATCATATATATACAAATTTAAAAGTTCAGGCCCATTTGATAACCTATAAATAAAGCTTATAAATATTATTTCCACCTATGAGTTTCCTTACTTTACTATCTACTTTCTACATATGTTTTCAAAAACCAAGTCAAGTTTTGAAAACTAAAAAAAGTAGTTTTCAAAAACTTGTTGTAACGACCGGTTTATTTATAAGCATTAATTTTGAAATTTTGGAAATCAAGTTGGATTAATTTCTTATATAAGTATATGGATTTTGAGGTTATTTAAAACTCAATAGTTAAAAAGGGGCAAATTTGGAAAGAAAGTTGGTCAAAGGGGCATTTTAGTAATTTTCTTAATTTTTTTTTTCTCATCCTTATCTCTTTTTTTTCTCTCCTTCTTCTTCTCCATACCATCTCCTTCTCTCTCTCGTGGATCTCTTCCCCTCTCTCCTGAAAGCCTCTCTCCCTCACCGAAACCTATCCTCCTTCTTCTCTCTCTCTCTCTCTCTCTTTCTCTCCCGCCGTGTGCTGCAAGTGGGTTCAGCCGCCGGTCGCGGCGCCGTTGCCCCTCCACGAGCGCCTGCTGCCGAACACCCCGCCTTCCAGCTCCATCGATCCACCGCACGTTGCAGCCATCTTCCCCGAAGCTTCTGCAGCTAAACTCGCACGCCGCCGCACGTTCAGATCTGATTTTTCCGGCGAGCTCGACCTTGTACAGCAACGAACAGCTCGTTTTTCTGTTTGGGTAAGTTGTTCGATGTTGATTTGAGACGTTCTTTTGGGTCATAAATGTGATTTGGTTACTGTTTTTGGCTTTGGAGATTAACCCATAGTATTTTGGGATTTATTATAGATTATGCAATTCGATTGAAGGCCGATTAGGACGAAATTGAATCCTTCGTACTGCTGTCCAACACTGTTTTGAGGTAATTTTTATGAGGGTATCGAATTTTCCAACTCAATTAAGGTTAAGCATGAGTTAGGCTCTAGTTGGTCATATTTTAGAGCCTTTTTGTGGAATTTAGGGATTGTTTTAGTGTTTAATAATTTACCCATAATGTGTGAGATCTTATTCAAGGTTACCCATTATGTTAGGAGGTCGGGTTGTCGAGTTTGGACCATTTTGACATCAATTTCAACAAGTAAGGTGCTGTTTTGGGACTTCATTTAACGACTCAAGATCAAGTATTCGAGTTCTGGCCGTCTTGAACCTTGGAATAAAATTGTGTAAGTAGTTATTTGGATTTTAAGCCCCTTTAAGTTCCTAAATGCTTTAGATTTATGTTTGATAAATTGCGAATTGTGAAAGCATGCTTGAAAGTGATGTTCGCGACGTATGTAATGGATGGTGGTTATATTTGGAAGTTGCTTGAGCTAGAAATGGCCTAAGTTGTGGTTATAAAGGGAATAGGGGTTTAAAGTTACAAGTTCATTCTAGTTAGTATGTGAATTAATTTAAGAATTTGCTCAAGGTTGTGATTGGTTGAGTTTGGGCGTATTTATGGTGTTTTGCGAATAATCAATGGTTGCCTAAATATGGATATGTGGAAGATGGTGTGATTGGTTGAACTATCCTAAGTTGTTCTTGAGCTTAAGTTACTTAAGTACGTGTCAAAATAGTAATAGGGGAATAATTTACTTTAGAATGCTCAAGACTATCGACTTTAGTAGGATATCCAAAAAGGTCTAGGTTGTGTGTTATGTTTACTGTGTGCAACTCATTATAGTTTGGTTATAAAAGTGAGCCTTGGAATACCTGAGTGATCATAAGTGGTTAAGCAAGAGTCTACATGTGATGTTGAGATATTTGACATAGTTTAGAATGTTTGAAACACTTAAGTGGTTGGCTAAAGTTTAGCCTTCTTGGGATATGGATGAGTTAATCGTGTGCAGGGCGCCGGAGTTGTTGGTTTGAATTAGTGGTTGAATTAGAATACCTTAAGGGTATACAGTGACCAGTGGTTGTCTTAAATTCTAGTGTGTTTAGGGGACTGGATTCTGGATTAAATAATTGAAGGGTAATATGCCACTGGCACATGAATGGCTATAGTTATGTAAAGTGTTGATTTAGGAATGTGGTGTCAGGGCGAAAGTCCATACTTGAGATTTGTGTTTGTGATCTATGGCGAAAAGTCACTATGATGAAATTGTGGTCGTTTATGAAAGGTGGGCCTGGGTCATATGCTACGAATGACTTCTTAAAAGAAAGAGATGTGGATTTGGCCTAGAAAGCAAGTAGTCTTTCGGATTTGTCCGTTAGGATTTGTATTCGCCTAGATAGATAGATATATATATATATATATATATGAGGCGTAAGAGGTTGTAAATGTTGGAAAGGCTTGAGGGTGGCTTTCCCTCTTTGCTTGTGTAAGTTAGGGAACGTTTTTTCCATTGTGTGTGCTTGTGAATTTCGGGTCGGTTTGTGATTGTGAATCAGTCTTGATGGATGAATTTGGTATGATAGATGACCCGAAAGGTTCCAAAATCGTTGTGAAAGTACAAGGCCCGTTAGATTGGTGCTACCCACCCTATCTCTGTCGTTTCGTGCGAGTTTGTAAGCCTAGAAAGTATATGATGTGATGAGCATAGGGGATGCGTTTCCCTAGTGCATGTGAGCTAGCTTAGGGGTGATTCCCCACTGTGTTGAGCATAGGGGATGCGTTTCCCTATTGCCTGTATGCTAGCTGAGGGGGATGTGTTCCCTGGTTGCCTGTGTGGCTATCATGATGTGATGAGCATAAGGAATGCGTTCCTTATTGCCAATGAGCTAGCTTAGGGGTGATTCCCCACTGTGTTGAGCATAGGGATGCGTTTCCTATTGCCGTGTGCTAGCTGAGAGAGGATTCCCCAGTATGTTGAGCGTAGGGAATGCGTTCCCTAGCGCCTGTGTGCTAGCTTAGGGGTGATTCCCCATTATGTTGAGCGTAGGGAATGCGTTCCCTAGTGCCTGTGTGCTAGCCTAGGGGTGATTTATCTGTTGAGATAAGTGTGAGGGTTATAGACCTTCACAGGTTTGGGTTCTAAGTTACAGGACTCGCAGGTATGACACGAAGTTAGGGTCAAGTAGTAGTGAAGGTTGCGGAAGGTTAAATGGACTTTTAGAATGACAGAAGGAAGTATTGAAATCTAAGCACGAGTGTGAGTAAGGGCAGTTTTTCTTCTTGGTATGTTCTTTTTAAAGTTGGACCCTTAAGTGGGCTACTTACTGAGTATGTTTATACTCATGCTTGCTACTTTGTTTGTTTTGCAAATTGTGCTCGTTTTTGGGGCGGATGACGCAGGCGACGACTTGACGAGACTATGGAGACTCCACCAAAAAAAAAATTTCTTTTCCCTGTTTAAACTTTTAGTTTTGTTTCTTTGTTCTCTGTTGTTTGTTGGTCTGTAAAATCCTAAATTTCTTTCGTTTCCGTGTATTTAGTTAGAAGTTCTTAGGTTCTTTTGTCTGTTGATTGAGCTCAGCATCATTTATCGTAGTTTGGTGGATGCTGAGTCTGTTATCTGAAACATAGAAGTGTTTATGCCTTTTTCCAGGTCGTTGTAAATTTTGGTTTCTCATAGTTACGCCGTCATGCTACCAAAATTTCGAGCATGAGCGAGGTAACTAGGTCGTGCTTCCTCATCTAGAGTGTCGTAGGAATTCGGGTCGTTACACTTGTTTTTGTTTTTGGAATATAGCTAAGAATTCAAATGTTTCCTTAAGAAAGATGAAACTCATTGTAGAGAAATATGGTGAAAACAAGCTTAATTTTCAAAAACAAAAAAACAAAAACAAATGGTTATCAAACGAGACCTCAATTACTGAACTTGTGATTTAAGCTAATATGAATTTGTGCCCCCCCGACAGAAAGTTCTGGATCCGTCATTGGTTGTATCAATATAAATCATAAACTAATAATTACATCAATTTAAACCTTGAACTTTTCTAGGTGTATCAATTTACACTCCCTCTGTCAGATTCAATTTGAAAAATGTTAATTTACACGTGTGCAAACTTATAAGTATATCAATTAACTCCTAAACTTTCATAAGTGAAACAATTTAGATCATCCGTTTCAAATAATTGACATTTTTTTAATGGAGGGTCTAAAATTTTTTTAAAAAGTCTACTACACGAGTGTGAGAATTGACGCATAGCAATTTTCAAATTGAGAGCTTAAATTGATTCACTTATGACAGTTAGAGGTTTAATTAATAGAATTATAAGTTTGCACACGTGTAAATTAATGTTTTTCAAACGGAATCTAAAAGATGGTGTAAATTGATACCCTTATGAAAGTTCAAAGTTTAAATTGATACAACTATTAGTTTAGGAATTTTATTGATACAACTCCAAAGTTATGCTTTCACCATATAAAATATAAATATTAAGTAATAATAGCATGGCACTTGGAATTCGATATGAGAATTTTTTTTTCTTGTTTTTTTCAAAACCATTAGATTATGTATCGAAAGAGTAGTATGAGATAAAAAAAACATTTTGGATTTTAGTTGATTTATCAGAGGCCTCTGTTAGGGGTATAAATTGATTTTGGCTCTAAAATATAAAAAGTAATTTTTCAATTTTAAAAAATAAAAATCAAACTAACGTTTTTTTTTTTAAAAACAAGAGGTTAAAATACCATTTTGGTCTCTATATTTTGGATTTCATTCCATCTTGATCCTTGTACTCTCAAATGTCCAATTTTAGTCCCCATACTTTTAATAAATAACTAAATTTAATTCATTTAAAATATAAAAAGTGGAAAACCTAACGAACCTTTATCTATTTTTAGCCTAAAACTAGATGTAATACTAATTTATGGTTAAAGAAGGGCGACACGGAAAGTAAATAAAAATATAAGCCCACATTTAGCTAAATTTGAAAGAAAATCTAAAATGTAGTTTTTTTTTTTTTTAATGAAACCTTAAAATTGATGGCATAATTTCCCAATTACAAATGGATGCACAGTTTGAAGCCGAAGTTCAAATTTGAGATAAAGCTCCACTGATGTCCAAAAAGAATTTTTCTTCTTTCACCATTCTTGAGGTGAGTTTTGCATCCCTACTAGTTTGACCATTTTAAAAAAAGAATGTATTTCTTAAAACTCTTTTCATTAGAGTGATTTTAATTTAAAAATTTGTGTGTTTGATTATATATTTCTAGAAGTAATTTTAACTATAAATTTGTTTGGTTGCACAAAAGGATTCTTTAAATGTCAAATTACCATAAAAAGCCTATTTTTGAATTTTATTCATTATTGATAAAACTTATAATTAAAGATTAGGAAGAGTATGAAATAATAATAATTTATTATATATTATAAAATTAATTTATATATATATCATTTTTAAAATTTTAAGAAGTGTATAAAAAGAAGAGACAAATTCATACATCGACATAAGAGAGAAGAGGAAAAGCTTTAAATTGGAGAGAAACTTTGTAATTTTAGCATTCTTTGGAGTGTTTTGGAATTTTTTGTAATTTGAGTTTCTTTTTTTTAAATAGTCCGTAACTTTAGAATCACTTTTTTTTATAATCATCTTTAAATTGATTATTGAAAAAATTATTCTTACGCAATCTAATTTTTCAAAAGTGATTATTTTTTGTTGCCAAACACTCTAGATTACAAGAGAAAAAAAAACGTTCTTAGTCCTTCACAATCAATCACCAAAGTTTACCTAAACACACTCCTATTGTCAGGCTTGCTCAATTTTTAAACCCCATTAGTAGAGTGTCCAAACAAAGTGATTGAATTATCCTTGGGGGAGAATCAAAGGTCATTTGGGTTAAGCAAGTTGTGAACAACTTATGGGGCTAATGGAGGGATGTTTTCTTTAAAAAGTGAGGTATATTCCCATAAGAGTGCAAAATCTTCAATTAATCTTCTTCTATTATTGTAATCTTCATAGTGGAGCAATAACCAAAAGATTAGACGTAACCTAGTCCATAATAAATTTGTATAGATGTATGGTGCAATCCCCCATCGAAATAGTTTTATTCTTTGAATTTTTTTAGACTAAATTTAAAAAAATATCTCTAAATTTTGTCTTTTGTGTAAAAAATATCCATATTCTTTTAAAAGTTACAATATTACCCTTGACATTTCATAAACGTTTCAAATGAACTTTGTCTTTTGTTTAAAAAATACATCTATTCTTTTAAATGTTACAATATTACTCTTGATCTTTCATAAACGTTTTAAAATTACCTTTGAAGTAGAAAATTCGTTAGAATATTGGATGAAAAGTTCACGTCGTAGGATATTGTTCTTTCAAACTTAATGTAGGCAAGCTTTCCAGTCACTGCTACGTTGTTCTAGGTCATTACAATATTAACTTTTGGTCCAATATTCTAATGAATTTTTACTCTAAGGGTATTTTTGAAAGGTTTATGAAAGGTCAAGGTAATATTCTAACTTTTGAAAGAATAGGGACATTTTGTAAATGACAAAGTTCAGAGGTTTTTTTTTATTTTTTTATTTTTATAATTTAGCCTTTTTTTAGTATTGTTTTATGCTCTTGTAAAAGTAGAATTTAAAATCCTAAAGGAAAAAAAAAATCTTCCAATTTCTAGCATAACCTTTACACTTATTTCATTTTGATGTCTAAACTTTTAAATATTTTGTTCTAGTCTCTCAACTTTGCACAAAAAAATCATTTTAGTCCTTGTCGTTAATTTTTTAATAAGCTATTTAACAAGTATCCAACATATGCAAATTTTTGTATCTCAAAAAAAAAAACACGTGCAAATTTTTTGTTCATTTTTATGATTAATAGATATAAATATGAAAAAAAAGGGTAAGGGCATATAGTAGGTTAGTTATCAATGTGAACTAAGTGTTTGAAACTACATAAATTAATTATTAATGCATTTCCAAATAAAATTGAATTGTTGTTAAGTGATTATTAAAAATATAAGGGTAAGTACTAAAACAATTTTTTATGTAAAGTTTAGAGACTAAAATAGATTTTTTTTTTTTTTTTTTTTTTTTAGCTCAACAACAACATGATGAGTGGAGATTCAAACCTTTAATTTTTTAATGTATTTCCAAATAATTGAATTGTTGTCAAGTGATTATTAAAAATGTAAGGGTAAAGACTAAAACAATTTTTTATGCAAAGTTTGGAGATTAAAACAAGACTTTCTTTTTTCTTATTTTTTGTGTGCTCAACAACAACATGATGAGCGGGGATTCAAACCTTTAATTTGTTTTAATACATTCCAAAATAAAATTGAATTGTTGTTAAGCGATTATTAAAAATGTAAGGAAAGGACTAAAACAATTTTTTATGCAAAGTTTAGAGACTAAAACATAATTTTTTTTCTTTTTTTTTATAGCTCTATAACAAAATGCCCGGACATTTGAAAGATAAGAGAGAAAAAAAATGCATTTTAACAAAAAAAAATGAATGTCTACAATAGAGCATTTAAAGTTGTAGCGACCAAATCAAAATAAATATTAAAGATCATCAAAGATCAAAATAAAATTTAGGAAAAATCAATTTTTACTCATAAACTTGTCAAGTTGTATCAAACTTCACCCTAAATTTTCAATTTCATCAAATTGGACTCTGAACTTAGACAACTGTTGTAATATTTATCCTCTAATCAATTTTCGCTAATTCAACCCCTAATTTCTTCAAAAAAGCAATTTAAAAATCTCCACAAATTCACTAGTTTTAATACAATTAAGTCTTGCACAAAATTAAGTTTCAAGAATGCACAAATTAATCATTGAATAAATTTTCCAAATTTCACAAATTTCAACAAAAGTTTAGCTCTAATGTGGTTTTTTTTTAAATTTTATCAATTTTGTACCATATATATACGTTTTATAATCCATTAAACGCATATGACAATACTTCTTTTAACGATCTTTCAAACGAAAACTTATCAAAGGGTTTAAATTGAACACTTTTTAAAGTTTAAGGTTAAGAATTTATCTAAGTTTGAGTTGCAATTTGCTGAAATTGAAATTTTAGAGAGAAAATTGATACAACTTGACAAGTTTAATTAGGAGTAAATTTTAATTTTTGAGAAAATTACCTTTTTGGTCCCTGAGTTTTTAGGAACATGTGCATGTGGTCCTTGAGTTTTCAAAATGGACTTTTCTAGTCCCGAGTTTTGAGAAATAGGTTTAAAAAGTCCTTAGATGATTTTTTTAATTATTTTAATGTTAATAAAAAAATAAAAAAATAATAATATAATAATAATAATAACAAAAACCCCTCTCTCTCTCCTCTCACTCACTCACTTCCCCTCTCTCTCCTCTCCCTTCTTCTCCCTCCTCCGCATCTTCTTCCTTTTTCTTCAAAATTCTGATATCAAGAGAGGGAGAACTCAATCCTTAGGTAAAAGTGATGGAGATTCTCAATTTCACTTCAAATATTCGATCACGCCTCTCCTTCAAACCAATTTCGAATGACTTCCGCCATGGATCTGTTTCTGCAACGATTCATTCAGTCCCAACCCAATTACTGAAATAATTCAAATGGAGGTTTCATGAGTTACCAACTAAATTACGAGATTCCATATTCATTTCAACCATTTTCGAAGTCCTTCAAGAATCCCCAAACTCAACAAAGTAGACCATTATCTTCTTTTTTTTTTTACTGTGCCCCCTTCCCCTCTTCACTTTCTTTCTCTTTCTTTAACCAACCACCCCACCCCACTGTAACTTTGAATGGATATTCATGGAGAGGGAAAGAGACTTCCTCCACCTCTTGAATTCGTCCAAAACTTCTTTCTTTTTTTTTTTCCTTTGTCTATTCCAAATTTCCTTTTTATTTTTTACTTTGTCCATTTGAATCGGCCTATTCAAACTCCTTCAAGAATTTTTAGTGTTTGAAATGAGATTGAGAATCTAAGGCCCCGTTTGATAACATTATCGTTTCTCATTTCTTGTTTCCTGTTTCTGTTTCTCGTTTCTCGTTTCTTTTCTTAAAAACTAAAAATAGAAACATGTTTGATAACTATTTCTGTTTCTTGTTTCTTGTTTTTTTGGTAAAAATAAAATTTAGTACATAACTATAATAAAACATATAACATGCATTAAAATAAATATAAAACAATTATAAAGAGGTTATAGTATTTTATTAAGGCTCAACACCTAATTAATAATAATAATAATAATAATAATAAATTTTATCCTTCAAATGTTGTTCAAATTCGATTTGCAATGTTATTTCTCACTTCAATTAATTCACCTTGAACGATTTTGACTTACAAGAGTTAGTTCAATTAGACGAATTTGTAAATTGTCGAAGGTCAGACAATCGAACATACCCACATTTCTTTAATTTAATAATAAACTTTATTCTTATTTTTTCTTTAAAAATGCATTAGCCAATAATACATGCAAGTAAAAATCAGAAAAAAGAGAGAGAATGTATATATTTTTTTACATTTAATGGTAAACTGAAATACATTATTAGTTTATTTATTTAATAAAAAAAATCGTACCAAAAGGAAAAATAATAGAGAATTGAATAGAAAATAATAACTATAAGCTCGTTAATGTAAAGTAAAAGACATAAGAAAATAAGGGAGAAAAGGAAAACATAAACGAAAAGAGAAAAGTAAAAAGGAAAAAAGAAAAAAAAAAGATAATGAACCATTAAAAGAAAAAAGATTATGATGAAAGAGAGAGAACGAATAGAAATAAAAAATAAGAAAAAAAAATAAAAAGATTAAAAAGTATTAAAAGAAAAAAATAGAATGGAAGAGAGAGAAAGAAGAGAGACGGGAGAGATAGGTAAAAAAAGAAATAAGAATACATGCATGAAACCTGAAAAAAAAAACATAAACAGAATTTGAGAAACTACTTTTTAAAGTTTCTCAAAATCTGCCATTTTTTTAGAAACAAGAAATATGATGGTTTATCAAACATGTCTGTTTCTTGAAAAATGAGAAACAGGAACAAGAAACAAGAAACAAGAACGCTATCAAACGAGCCCTAAGAATTGAGTTATCTCTCTTTTGATATCACAATTTTGAAGGAGGAAGAAGAAGCAGAGGGAGGAGGGCAGAGGAGAGAGGGGAGGGAGTGAGGAGAGGAGAGAGAGAGGGGTTTTTGTTATTATTATTATTATATTATTTTTTAATTTTTTATTAACATTAAAATAATTTAAAAAATCACCCAATGACCTTTTAAACCTATTTATCAAAATTCAAGAACTAAAAAGGCTCATTTTAAAAACTCAGGGACCAAATGCACCTGTTCCTAAAAACTCAAGTACTAAAAAGGTAATTTTCTCTTTATTTTTTTTCTTAGAATTTAAATTTAAAAAAATATTATAAGTTATATTAAATAAACAAGTTAAATGAAAGTTATCGTTGGTAAGATTCAAAGCTACGTCTTATAAGAAAAAACACCAATATTTGACGCTTGGAAGTATATTTTGATTCTATGTAAAAAAAAAAAAAAAGTATATTTCGATTCACGATCTCTTTTATTTTATTTGATTTTTTTTGAGTTCATTCACGATCTCTATTAATTACATATACAAATCAGTAATATATTCTGACATTAATCATGATTAGCACAATGAATGGGAATTAATTCGACATCAAATTTTCATTTTTATTTGACATTCTTTTCGATGTGCCTACATATCGAATAAGAGGACAATAAAAAAATTTGATAGGGACAAATATACATAAATATTTATTGCATCCAATAAGAATTTTATTCCAATTCTATTATTTGAGTGAATCAAATTCCAATAGAGAGCATATTTATTTGGTCTTCTCTTTCTCAACAGCATGTCTTTGACTATTGCATCCTTTTTAATTATACATTAATGATTGTTCTTAATTTTCCTATGTTACGTAGCATTATCTTTTTTTATGTTAATTAATGATTAGATTTTTTTTATTCCAGTTAAAGTCTTTTGACATCATTTTCAAACCATCTCTAAAGTTGAGGGGTGTACTGTTTTAAGTTTTTAGCAGTTTAGCATTAAAATTAAAATAAGATATCAGATACTGGAATGAAGTTTTTTCAATGATAAAAACCTGTAGTTTTTTTTTTCTTTTATACAACAACATTTACCTCTAAATTCATGGTCGAGAGTATATGTCTAAACCAATTGAACTAAGTATAGATTGGCATAAAAACCTTTAGGTTAAACAACACTAATTTAGTCCCTAAACTTTCATGAAAGTAACAATTTTTTAATTTTAGTTTATAATAATTTAATTCATGTTCTTTCAATTTTGTTACAATTTAGTCTCTAAACTTTAATATGTAACAATTTAATCTTTGTTCTTTAAATTTGTAATGATTTAGTTCCTGTTGTGAAAATTTTTGTTAAGATTTAATGAGATTTCTTACATATGTAAATCGATAAATTGCTTAGAGATCAAATGTGTTTATAAAATACAAAGACCAAGTTGTTACATAATAAAATTTGACACTTTAATTTTAATGAGATTTTTTACGATTGGGATTAAATTGTTACAAATTTAAAGTACTGAGACTAAATTGTTACATATCAAAGTTTATGGACTAAATTGTTAATAAATTAAAAGTACATGTAGGATCGATATGGCAATCCCAGAGGCATGGTGAATAGGTTTTTCTAAACTTTATAAAACTTTTTACTTGGGCCCAAATAAACAAATTAACACACTTTTTGTAATAATTAATTTAAACAAGAAATCATGCAAATAAATTCACTCCAAAATAAACAAGAAATTAAAACCAACAATTTTAAGCACCCTATCTCTAATAACAAGATTGGTAAAGAATATAAACAATTTAAAAACTACCAATCTAAACAAACATAAAAGAGTAAATACTTCTATGCAATAGAAAATAATAACAAATTAATTACATAAAATAAATAAGATATAGGGATAGAGAAATTGACACTGGAAATTTATAGTGGTTCGACACAATTCGGCCTACTTCACTCCTCAAGCTCCTCTTGAAAATTTCACTAGAACAACAACGACCCTTTCTATGGCTCAGAGTCTAACCGTTACAACGTTCCTTTTGCAAGAGCAAGAACAAACTCGATCCTTCCACAATTCAGAATCAAACCATTACAACCTCTCTTTTTCAGAATCAAGAGAAACTCTTATAATGGATTGAAAAAGTAGGAACGATCTTACAAACTCTCTCAAAAGAGTAGATGCACAAATTTAAACTCACAACTATGTAAGAAATGATTTCTTACAAGTAAAAGCCCTCACATGGCTAAGAAAAAATTAAAAATGGAAGCACAAAAATTACAAAAAAATTGTGGAAATGCTCTCCAAGAGTACGTAGTAGAATTTTTTAGAAAATTTTCTCCATTTTTTCTAATTTTTTTTCGAGCCTTTAATATATGAGAAAAGCCAAAACTAGCCGTTGACTGCCACGTGTCCGCTTCTAATTGGCTGCGAAAAAAGAAATTCAAAATTAATGATATTATAATATTAAAATAATAATAAATTTAAAATATTTGACCATTTGACCAATTATATATATATTATTTTAATTAAAAATGCCACATGTGGTCCTTTCATTAGCTGAAAAATAATAATAAATATTTTAAAATTTGGCAGTTGTATTTTTTAATATTATTATTAAGTTCAATACGTCACGTGTCTCAATCCTATTGGTCCATGCGTTGTCATGTCATCGTCCAAGTCATCTACCACGTCATCATTTTTTACTGTTTGAAGTGTCACATCATCTGCACGTCGCACCACATCTCACTTCCGCGTCATCACTGTATACCACGTGTCATGCCATGTAGGATTTTCTACTCAATTTTGTTTTGCCCATAATTCCTTCGTTTGAGTTTCGGTTCGAACGATTCAAGATGCGTTTGAATATTCTTTTCGACATTTACACAATGAGCACTTCAAAATACTCAAATTATTAGTAAATAGTAGCAAGTTTGTTATCATCAAAATATTAATTAATTAATTAATTAAAATTAATTAATTTGATATTAAAGGCCAAAAAGCCAACATATTTACTATTGATTTTGTACGTTATACAAACATCAATAATGAGAAAGGTTGTGGGTGAAATTGGACTAAAGGAGGTAAACCCGAATTATAAGGGAATCTTGTAGGATAAGATTAACCTTTTTAAATCTCATTCCTAGATAGAAGGGAAAATCTATTTAAATCCTTATCTTAAAAGGAATATGGAAAATCTAAGTCAAAGACTCTATAAATACGTCATTATGACTCAAAAAATGGAGTTCAACTTAACCCTCATTCTCTAAACTGACTTGCTACACTTTTTTTCCTTTCTGACTTAAGTATCAGAGCTAGTGTGGCGCACTCAGCTTTTTCTCTTTTGCATGTCACTTCTTTCGCCCAAATTACAAATTTACCATTGTTGTCATGTGAAGATCAGGTGAGATTTCTCCTGGCCAAATTTTGGCACCAACAGTTGGCATCGTCAGTGGAGAATGAGAGTGCTCTACCTTGTATACCTTAATTGAAAAAATCAAAGCTATGAAGACATGGGGGTTTAATGAGAAGGTTTTTTCATGATATTTACCAAATGAAGGAATTCACTAGAAGATCCAATGAAATTCTCCTTCAATCAAATATTCACAATAAATATACTCCAAATGAAGCGCCACAGAAAGACGAAATTTGCCGGTGATAACACAAATTTGCAAAGCAAATCCACAAATCAAGATCTCACTTGGGCGTGAATTAACGTTCACATGCTTTTACATAAGGACGAAACATAACCGGTAAACTTGGAAGCATTAACTTTGAAGGTTTCTGCAAAATTGCAAGATCATAGATAAGTTTACTTCAAACTTGAAACTTTATAATGCAATATTTAAATTCAATAATCAAATGATGCATGTGATAATTATTTTGTTATGATCTTTTGTATATTTTATAGCTTCTTCATGCACTCTACACATGTTCTCTATATTTTTTAATTATTTGAATGTCATTAGCATGATAACATCAAAATGACAGTTTCTGTGGTCTTATAGAGAATTAAACATCACGAATTATTGAAAGTGCCATGAAATATTTATAGAGAAATATTATATGAAGTTATAAAAAGGTCTTGAAATTGCTTGCTTAATATAACAAGCTATTCAAAAAAAAATAGGCCACCTCATAAAAATTTCATAAGTGATTGAATTTTTTTCATTAAGCTAAATTAATATTGAATTGCCTAACTCTCAAATTAGAGGGTATCTTCATATGATATGAGAAAATATCATATTCATGAAAATTAAATTTTCCATGCAGATGAAGCATTACAGATATCACATATCCAACGCTGCTTAACAAAAGGAAGTAAAAGGGGTATGCTTCCCTATTAAGCAAAAGTAGCAAACAAAAAAATCACCTCTCTAGAAATTGATTTCCATCTTTCTAAGAGGAGAAATTGATTTTCGTCTAAGAGAAGAGTATTAAACAACCTCCCATGAAATTGATTTTCATCTTTCTAAGAGAAAGGCTTTAAACCTAAAATTTTCTCAAGTGGAATCAATATTCATCTTCCCATAAGAGAATCTTAGACCTATGGAAGACTAAGTCCAACCTCACGAGGTTCGACCTGCAAATCCTAATGATAATCTGAAGCAAGACTTTGGAGCCCTAAAATTTTCTCCAGTGGAATCAATATTCATCTTTCCATAAAGGAATCTTAGACCTATGGAAGACTAAGTTCAACCTCACGGGTTCGACCTGCAAATCTAAGAATAATCCTATGCAAGACTTTGGAGCCCCAAAGGAAAAATGGAAGACTGAGTCCAACCTCACGGAGTTTGACCTGCAAAACCTAAAGAAAATTCGAAGCAAGACTTTGGAGCACTCAAGAGCGTTATATTTAAAACCAACAAAAGGATTATACTCTCAAATTGGATTCCATACTTTAGGTTCATAAGTAATAAGCCACACCATGAACTCTAAGTAAAGCGTGGGGGCTAATGTTGTGGGTGAAATTGGATTAAAGAAGGTAAACCCAAATTATAAGGGAATCATGCAAGATAAGATTAACCTTTTTAAATCTCATTCTTAGATAGAAGGGAAAATCTATTTAAATCCATATCTTAAAAGGAATATGGAAAATCTAGGTCAAAGACTCTATAAATACGCCATTATGACTCAAAGAAATGGAGTTCAACTTAACCCTCGTTCTCTAAACTCTAACTTTCTACATTTTTCTTCCTCTTTAACTTAAGCATCGGAGCTGGTTTGGCATGCATCACATCAGTGCTCAGCTTTTTCTCTTTTGCAGGTCACCACTTTCCTCCAAATTACAAATTTACCATTGTTGTCACGTGAAGGTTAGGTGAGATTTCTCCTGACCAGATTTTGGCAACAACAAGAAACATCAATAATGAGCCCTCCAACGATGGAAGTATGTTAAAAGCCCCTCAACTTTTAAAGAGTATAAATTAGTAATGAAGATCACACATTGTTTTCAAGTTTTTACTGCTGGTCTGATGGACTAAGCCCCCTAATATCCTTCAACTCCATGTTTCGAGCCCTTGGTCGCTTTCCCCCCCTTTTTTTTTGCTCGTTATCTTTTTTTTTTTTCCATTTTTTTCTTGTTTTTCATTTTATCCATCTGTTTTTTGTTTTTTCTCTTTTACTTTTTCCCTTTTTTTTCTTTTTCTTTTTCTTTTTTTTTTGCAAAAGTAATTTTTTTTTTCATATTTTAAAAATAATTTAAATTCATTCCTAATAACAAATATATGATATTATAATTCTCTTTTCAATTTCATTTTTAAATTTGATTTTTCGGTTCTGATGTCAAATAAAGATGGAACATTAAAAATAATTTTGAATTTTAGTAAATTATTTTTTTTAAATTAATTACATAAAAAGAAGGTTAAATTACAAATTTAGTCCCTGAACTTTTGAGTTTGTGTCTATTTGGTCCCTAAACTTTAAAAAGTGTCTAATAAGCCCATAAACTTTCAGATTTGTGACATTTGATCCTTGAACTTTAAAAAGTATCTAATAGGTCCTTAAACTTTCAACTTTATGCCCAATAGGTCCCTAAATTTTTAATTTTGTGTCTAATAGATCCTTGACCTATTTGATGGTTTTTAAAATTTACAAACCTACTATACACATAATTGAAAGTTTAGGGTTCTATTAGACATAAAATTCAATTTTATATCTAATATATCAATTGATTTTTTAAAAAAATTGAATATGTCAAGGACCTATCAAACACAAAATTGAAAGTTGAGGGACCTATATATTAGACATTTTTAAAGTTTAAGACCTATTAGACACAAAATTGAAAGTTCCAAGACCTATTAGATACTTTTTAAAGTTCACGGACCTATTAGATATTTTTTAAAGTTCAGGAACTAAATAGACACAAACCTAAAAATTTAGGGACTAAACTTATAATTTAACCTAAAAAGAATTTATAATTAAAACTAAAACAAAAAAGGACCTCACAGCCCGAGGTCAAGGCACAAAAACCAACCAGAACACATTAACAAAGATAAAAACAGACAATGCTCACACACCAAGCCCAAAACACCAAACAAACCAAAAAAAAAAAAAAAGAAACGAGAAAAAAGGTCCCAGGGAGACAAGCCAGAAGGGGCCACAATGTTGGGATTTATGCCCTAAAGCCTCGTAATTAATTATTTATTTCATAATTAATAATAATTTTGATTATTTTATTTTGCAATATAATATTATCCATTATATGAAAAATCCAAGGTTATTAGTGAATCTTGAACAGTATGTTGTTGACATACAGGAGGATCGTGTTCAAGAAATAACCTAAAGAGTCATAGTATATGGATAAGGTTGGGTGTAGGGATGTCCACGGGGCGGGGCGGGGCCGGGGAATGGATTCCCCGTCCCCGTCCCCGCCCCCCATTTCATTCCCCGTCCCCGCGAAATTCCCCGTTTAATTTCGCGGGGATCGGGGCGGGGATTCCCCGCGGGGAATTCGCGGGGATCGGGTTCCCCGCGGGGAATTTTCCCCGTTCTTTTTTTTTTTTTATCTTTTTTATTTTTTTAAATTTATTCTCAACCATAATAAAAAATTATTTCTAAATGAATAATTTTCAATATAATTCTATTTAAAGTAAATGTTATAAAATTTCCTAATAAAAATAATAATAATAACAATAATATACCATAAGTAAAAATACTATAATGTCGAAACAAATTAATTTCTAAAAATTCAAATTTCAATATTACAACATAGACTTTAATTTTTTTTTATAACGAAATATTCTTAAACTAATTCCTACTATAGTTTTTTTTTTTTAAAAAAAAAATTCTATTTATAGGTAATAATATATATATATATATATATATATATATATATATATATATATATATATATATATATATATATATATATATATATATATATATATATATATATATATATATATATATATATATATATATTATTATTATTAATCGGGGCCGGCGGGGCGGGGAATCGGGGCGGGGCGGGGCGGGGAATATATTCCCCGTCCCCGTCCCCGTTTAGCCAACGGGGAAAAATCCCTCCCCGCTCCCTCCCCCATTCCCCGTGTAAACGGGGATTCCCCGCCCCGTTCGGGGCGGGTCCCCGCGGGGCCCCGGCCCCGCGGGGTAAATGGACATCCCTAGTTGGGTGCCTTATCATGGTAACATTATTGATACGGCCACTTTGTAATAATTACAAATGATTTAATCCAAATCATTCATGTGGAGACATGTGAGTGTGGGTATCTTATACAATGAGTTTGTATAAGACTGGAGAACAAAATATTTAATCTCTCTTTATAAATCATTTAATTGAGAAGATTAATATTTCATCAGAATGATCATATGCGACTCGATCTTAATCATGAGTGAGTTATGAATTCCTGCCTGTGAGGGCTTGTCCTTTGATTTGCATGGGTGAAAGTGACTTTTATAGTTGATTCAATATGCCTACCATTTTGGAGACTTGACCAAATAGGGAGCTAGGAACATAATCTCACAAGATGGAATTCACTCATTCCCATATAGGGTAAGTAGATAAGTAGTTCCCTTAAGTGCTCATTTCGGGACTTGAACAATGGGGCCCACCCTCTCATTGGCACGAGAGGGACTTAGTTTATAATTAGATTATAAACAGATTGTTCATTAGAGAATCAGTGGTACTTAAGGTGCAAGATGTAATTATAGGGGTAAAACAGACTTTTGACCTAGCTATAATTACGAACAACTCGTGAAGGATCGACTTGCATGTAATGATTATAGTTATGGAGACAACTTGTCTTACAGTGCATAAGAGTGCAACTCTATATCTATAGTGGAGTGACCTATAGTTAATGAATGAAAATTAATTAATTAAAGAGTTTAATTAATTAATTTTGTATCATTGGAGCTTATAATCTGTAGGTCCATAAGATCCCTTTGCTAGCTCATAGTAACACTAAAAGATCAATTTAGTTTAAAGAAAATTTTGAAATGTTCAAATTAATATTAATTTGAAGTGTTCAAATTAATATTTAATATATTAGATATATTAAATATCAAAGAGAAAAATATATACAATACATTAAATATTAATTTAAAATGTTCAAATTTAATATTTAATTTGAGGTGTTCAAATTAATATTTAATATATTAGATATATTAAATATAAAAGAGAAAAATATATTTATTGTATTTGATACATTAAATATTAAAATAATTAATGTATATTTGATATATTAAACAAAACATCTTTATAGAATTTGAATAAGATTCAAATAAATAAATATCATAGGAGATTTGAATGAGATTCAAATAAATATAAGATATATTTTAATATATTATATATTAAATATAATATTTTAATTATGGTAAAGAATTTTCCTTGGTCTCTATAAATAGGACCCTTAGGTTGAGCCATTAGAAACAACACACATCTCCTCAATAGAGAGAATTATAAAATTCTCTCTAGACCTCTTCCTTTTTAATCTCTTGTGGATTTTCTTTCAAGAGGCTCCCACAAGCCTTGGTCCTATGTTCGAGCCATAGTCAGGAAGACTTTGTGGAAGAGATAGAGATCCGCCATAAGAATCTCCATATTTCAAGGTATGTTATGCTTAACCATAATATTATTATTTAATTCTAAATAAACTCAAACCGATTCCTACGCTTCCGCTTGGGTTTAATTAGATTACTCCCTTCACACAACTCCTACACAGAAAATACACAGGGAGACAACCTTCGCCTGAATAATATGGACAAGAGCTTAAGGAGAACGCAACTTTGATCCATGCAAGCGCAAGTTCCCGCTTCCTCTAGACATGATAAATCACAGCACACTAGGCAGCCCTCCAAACCCTACGCTTCCATCACTTACCAGAACTAACCTAACAAATCCAAGTCAACTCAATAGACCAATAAGCAATCCGATGAGAAGAGTGAGCTCAATCAAGGATACCTCCCCACATAGCCTAAACCCACATTCAAAAAAGAAATGATCTCTCGACTCCGTCCCCACTAAACATAATAAGGATTCAGAAGGGATGGATGGATTCCATGGATGAAAACGATCCCAAGTACAAAGACGATCACAAATTGTCAACCAAGCAATGAAAGAATGTCTAAGTATATTGTCCTCAAAACCACGACAATCTATACCATGGAACCACAAGCTTACGAGGACGAATAGCCTCCTAAGCACTTACTACCGAAAACACTCTAGAGTAACAAGGAAGCCAAACAACTCTATCTTCCCTAGCTAATACAGGATGAATTGTATAAACTAAAATAGAAAGCTCCAAAAGTTCAAATTACACACACGACTAGCTCTAAACCCCACTCATATGGATGAAATATGAGACTGTGGAAAATAAAGAACTCACTGCATCATCAATAACCCTATCCCCATAGCAGAACAAAACAAGCTCTCCTTGCAACCAAGGGTCTAACCAAACAAAACACCTATGTCCATCACCAATAGAGAAACAAATGATCTCCTGGAACCGATTCTATAATCCTCAAATAGACTTCTGGCACCAAAAAAACCTAGGGGAAGGTCGCACTGTCCAAATATAATATATAATTCTTATGAAAGAGAAAAAAAATCTAAATGTTATTTCAAGTTTTTTTAATATATATTTATAAGTTTGATCTATTCTAATAGGCTTTTGGATTAAAAACATATGGAATTGGTCTTTAAACTGTCAATTTTTTATCTGATAGGTTCCTAAGTTTTCAATTTAATGTCTAACAGATCTGTAATCTAATAGACTTTTTTTTTTTTTAAGTTCAATGATCTATTAGATACAAATTTGAAAATTTAGAGACCTATTAGACAGAAAATTGAAAGTTTAGTGACTTAGTATAAACTTTTTATATTCACGGACTTATTATGCACACTCTTGAAAATTTAAGGACCAAATTTATAATTTAAATATCAAAATATATGAACTGATATCAATATATACTTTTTATCAATGTGTTCAAATTTTTTCTACACACAGCCCCTAATATAAAGTTCAAGATCTGCCACCAAACCCCTTTATACCAATTTGAGCATAATTCAAAAAATAAAACATCCATTACTTTCTCTATAGTCAAATTAATAATAGTAAGGAACTCCTTTCTTATAGAAAAAAAAATTGAATAGAAAAGCATTTACTTTCATTTTTTTTTTAGTTCAGCTTCAAAAATATTTTTAAATGTGCATTTTTTTTATAAAACTAATTGCATATATGGTATTAATGTATGAATAGTAGTTAATGAATATTGCATTTTTTTTTTCAATCATTAGTCAGTAACTGCCTTTTTTTTATACCCACCAGTTAACTTTAATAATGGTAGTTAGTATATTTTTATTATCTGATAATTGATTGACTTACATATTATTTCACTATAATTATAGTAATAACTAATTCAGCCTCATCAATGGGCCCGTGACTCAAAGGTCGGTCCTGGTCCGATCCAAGTTCGATCCAAAGTTGAAGTTTGATCAGCTTCGATCCAAAGTTGAAGTTTGATCAGCTTGATTTGGTCTAATCCATTCATTTATTAGAGATGAGATGGATCACCTTTTTGAAGAGTAAACTGGCCTGTTTGGGCCTGAGAGGAATGAACTCTTCATTAGCAGTGGAAACATTGGATTGTCTTTCATTTTATTTTATAATTAAACAAAAACATTAGGTTAAGCAAATTTATATTGAAATATATCTTTTTGCTCCAACTCAAACGAGGTTAAAACTCCAATTCCATAAAACCTACTAGCTATGTGTCGAATACAGGACCAAGGCTTGTGGGAGTCTATTGAAAGAAAATCCACAAGGGATTGGAAATGAAGAAGTTTAGAGAGAATTCTCCAATTTTATATTAAAGAGATGTATTTTCTAATAGCTCAATCCAAAGGTCCTATTCATAGAGACCTAGGGCAAATCTTTACCATAATTATAATATTATATTTCAAATTTTCAATATCTAATATATTAAAATATATATAATGCTTATTTGAATCTCATTCAAGTCTCCTACAATATTTATTTAACCTATTTGAATCTCATTCAAATTTTAAATATACATATTTTTCTTTAATGTATATCTAATATACATTAATCATTTTAATATTTAATGTATCAAATACAATAAATGTATTTTTCTCTTTTATATTTAATATATCTAATATATTAAATATTAATTTGAACATTTCAAAATTTTCTTTCAACTAAATTGATCTTTTAGTGTTATTATGAGCTAGTAAAGGGACCTTATGGACTTACAGATTATAAGCTCTAATGATACAAAATTAATTAATTAAACTCTTTACATAATCAATTTTCATTCATTAACTCTAGGCCAAGTCACTCCACTATAGACCTAGAGTTGTACTCTTATGCACTGTAGGACAAGTTGTGTTCATGGATATAATCACCACATGCAAGTCGATCATTCACAAATTGTGTAATTACAACTAGGTCAAAAGTTCGTTTTACTCCTGTAATTACATCGTGCACCTTAAGTACCACTGATTCTCTATGAATAATTTGTTTATGATCCAATTATATACTAAGTCCCTCTCGAACCAATGAGAGGATGGGGCCCCATTGTTCAAGTCTCGAAATCAGCACTTAAGGGAACTACTCATCTACTTACCTTATATAGGAATGAGTGAATTCCATTTTGTGAGATTATGTTTACATCTACCTATTTGCAAGGATGAAAATATCGATATCAACATCAATATCGATATTTCAATTTTATAGATATATCGATGGATATATTGATAAAATATCGATATCGATGGATATTTTTATACATCAAAAAATTAAATATATATATTTAAATTAATTATTAAGTTGTTTTTACTTCCAAAATAAGTTATAGATCTTGCTATTTGTATTTATATTGAAGTTAATAGATTATATCTTTTTATGTTTTGTAAGTATTTATAAAAGATATTGAAGATATCGTTTAATCCTCAATATTCACGTCGACCCCTCAGATTTACGGATATATCGATGGATATATCGATATATTGATGGATATTTTCATCCTTGCCTATTTGGTCAAGTCTCCAAAATGGTTGGCTTATTGAATTGGCTACAAAAGTCACTCGCACCCATGCAAATCAGAGGACAAGCGCCCATCATAGGCAAGAGTTCGTAACTCACTCATGATTAAGATCGAGTTGCATATGATCATCCTAATGAAATATTAATCTTCTCAATTAACGAATTTATAAAGAGATATTAAATATTTCGTGGTTCAGTCTTATACAAACTTATTGTATAAGATACTCCCACTCACATGTTTCCACATGAATGCTTTGGATCAATTCATTTGTAACTATTATAAAGTGGGTTGTATCAATAGTGTTACTTTGATAAGGCATCCAACCTTATCCATATACTATGATCCTTTAGGTTATTTCTTGAACATGATCCCCCATATTTCAACCACATATTGTTCAAGATTACACTAATAACCTTGAATTTTTCACATAACGGATAATATTATATTGCAAATAAAATAATCAAAATTATTATTAATTATTAAATAAATCATTAATTACGAGACTTTAGAGCATAAATTCTAACAAAGCCATATTTGGATTGGTCCGTCGAATCGATTCAATGGAATTGTAATTGGGTCAACCCAAATACATATGTGTATATATAATTCTTTATATATTATATTTTATATATTAAAAAAAGTAAACTTTTAGTGTGTTTTTCTATATTTTTATAATTTTGATATCATAAATTAGTTAATAAAAAATTTTAGTAGTGAGAAAAATTAATAAAAGATTTTTTAAAAAATAAAATACAAATAGAAACTTTATAATATCAATAATTTTATGAGTAAAAGTATTAAAAAAACATCAAAATTTAAAGTAACATCACATAAGAAATATAATTCAAATAAATTTTAATAACATTTATTTAAGAAAAATTAAAAAGTATTTTTTAAAAAATAATTAAATAATTAATATTCAATAGGCTAATTCAATGGACCGGCCCAAGTTTGACCCAAACTTTGATCCAATGAGCCAAGTCCAAAGGTTGGGCCATGGGTGTAACGCCCCAAGCTCAAGATTTGACCTAGCCACATCACCTTACTTATCTTGAGTACTTCTAAGAGTGAAGACTATCCCCACAAACCAACATGAGTCCTTTCAGCATGCTTTGTCCTCACTTACATGCTTCCTAAGAAAAATTCCAAGAGGTCACCCAACATAAGATTGCTCCAAGCCAAACATGCTTAACTTTGGAGTTCCTATGATTAAGCCACCGAAAAGGAAGGTGCACCTTATTGGTATAGGTAGTAGCTATCAATTCTTTTAAGCATTCTCTTAACCATGTCTTGCATAGTCTCAGGATCCCTCTTATTCGGATGTGTTATCAGTTCATTCATGTACCCCTCCTAAATTAGGGTGTTACAATGAATTTGGCTATTGAAGGTTGGGTTGTTCAGTCCGAGCCCAACACAATATCTTAAGCTAACTAGACTTGGACTTGGGCCAAGTTTGGGTCGAATTTGGGACTACACTTTTTTGAGTCGGGCAATAATGAGGGTGATTAAACTAATTAACTTAGATATTAATTGAGATAACTATAATAAGCACAAGCTAATTTACATGCGCTCTACTTGTGTTATAATTGTACCAAGTATTTTAGCAATTATTTTTTAATATTTTATCGCTACATTTGGTGACGAACTAAAAAGAAAAAGAAAAAGGCTACATTTGCAGTCTGACGAGTTATTTTGTCTCATATTTTCTATGCCTTCATCTAATGTCGTTTTTAAAATTTAATTTAATTTAATGTTCTCAATTGTATCCATGATATAATTTGGGATCTGATCATAATTAGCCCATAGCAAATAATTACAAAAGTGTCTAGTGAATGAAAAATAAGTTAAAAATCATTTTTTGTCCTTAAACTTTCGTGAAAGTAACAATTTAGTCCCTAAATTTTAATTTGTAATGATTTAGTCTCTGTACTTTCAATTTTCTAATAATTTAGTCTCTAAACTTTAAGATCTAACAAGTTAATCTTTGTACTTTAAAATTTGTAACAATTTAGTTCTCATATGATGTACTTCTCATTTGTATCCATGACATAATTTGGGATTTAATCATAGAATTAACCCATAATAAGCAAATAATTTACAAAAGTGTCTAGATAATAAAAATAAAGGTTAAAAATCATTGTACTTTCATGAATGTAACAATTTAGTCCCTAAATTTTGGTTTGTAACGATTTAATCATTGTACTTTCAATTTTCTAACAATTTAGTCCCTGAACTTTTTTATGTAATAATTTAGTCTATGTACTTTAAAATTTATAGCAATTTAGTTCCTATTGTAAAAATTATTGTTAAAAATTAATGAAATTTCTTAATAAGCAGATTAATAAACTAATTAGAGACTCAATATGTTTATAAGCTACAGAGTTGACCGGGTAAACTTTGGGTGAATAAAAGTAAATAAATACATTCAACCCTAGTGTAAGTGCACACTGTCGATGCAAGTAATAAAACATGAGTATTCCTGAGTATCAATCCCACAAGAAACGATGTAACAAAAATATTGCAGAGCAAAATGTAAGGAGAATTGCAACTTGGAAACTAAAAATTGCATAAACAAGGTTGGGAGGGTGTGTTTGGTAAAAACAAAATAATTGCATAATCTAATTGCAAGTTAAAGTGACAAAAACGTTAAGTAAGGAAAACAAAGATTGCATAACTGAATTGCATAATCAAAAATTGCAAGATTGAATAGCAAAACAAAACGGACTTGATAAAAGACATGGTAATTTGAACAAAAATTGACCCTAGCAAACTGTTAACCAACTGATGAAAATTGCAAAAGGAATTCCTTAGAGAAAAAAGGGGTTCAAGAATATCATTGCCCTAAGTTATAATTGCAAACCAAAATTGCAATTCAAACCTATTCTACATTCAATTATAAATCGAAACTACTACTTCTATTCACCTTGAAATTATGTTTTAGGAGACTAAGTGAGTGACCTATATGTCTATAGTCTCTTTATCTTAGGTAATTTTGGCTCAATAATTTCTTAGGTTTTGGAGTTTTTGATCCCTATGTCTAGGGTAAAGAATTGGCTCATGTCTAAGCTCTTGTCTCCATCACTTGTGCGAAATCCGCTTATCACTAACCTTGTCGGTATTAGATCTAAGCTCGAGTTGCAACGCTAGTTGATCAAGCTAGGATCTCAACGGAATTTTATTCAACACAATAAATGTAGGCTTGGTTTGTTGGAATTTTGGCTACAATTACTTCTTAGAAAATTCACATCCTTGAACCCCCTAAGAAGTTTAGCTCATATTAAAAGTAAAAATCCTATAACAAACTCTATAATTAAAATCCATGCTTAACAGAATTACTTAAACCTATTTGTAACCACAATCCAAAGGAATTAATTAAAATTTTCTATCATAATCAGAATTGAAACATGAAGCAATCAGAGCAATAGAAAGGAAAACACAAGCCTGGACAACCCACGAACAAATCCAATGAATCTTATTTCAAACTAAAACATAAGACAAACCATGAATCAATAAACTTCAAGAGGATAATAGTTCAACTTTTCTTCCTTCTAATTTCGAATCCAACAGAATTATAAAGTGTAAATAATAAAGAATTAAACCGTTACAACTTACTGAACTTAAACAAAAACTGAATTGAAAACAGAACTATTACAACAACCATTCAATAAATCCTCACTTAATCTCCAATCGACTCAATCCCTCAACTATTTCTAGGAAGAGATTGAGTCTTAACAACCCAAGTTTTCACTTGAATCGGATTGGAAAAATCGAAGAAAAACAAAATCAAACTTGCAGCAGCTTTTTCGTGAAAATAGAGGAGAAATTGAAAGAAAAACAGAGTAAATAATTGGAAGAAAACCCACGAGCAAAACAAAAATAAATAAATAAAAGATAAAAAAAAACGCCTCCAAAACACCCTAACTAACCATCCTTCTCTCCTCCTCTTCTTCTCCTTTTGTAGGCCTTCATTAGGGTTGAATATTACCCAAAAATCGTGCTCCAAATCGTGCAGCAAATGAAGCATTTCCTTATCTGGTTCTGTGAAGAAGCTTTCCTTTTTTTATTTTTTTTTTCTGCTGCTCTAGAATTACAACTTCATCTTGCAATTTCGGTTATGCAATTTCCACAATTCATGCACAAAAGAAACTCTACTTAGTTTATCTTTCTCTTTTCCCCATTCTTTCTTTCACATGCACTTCTCAGAAGTTATTAATGTTTTTCCAGCATTTTACCAAAATTTCCCTATAATTTCTAAAGCAAAGCAAACATATTTTAAGCTTATAAGCATTAAATAAGCCTTAATTCTAAGGCTTATCAAGAGTCTAAATCATTAAAAAATAAAAATCGACATTGAATTTTAATGAAATTTTTTACAATATAGGGATTAAATTGTTGCAAATTTGAAAGTGTATTGACTAAATTGTTACATATTAAAGTTCAAGGACTAAATTGTTATAAATTTAAAAGTAGAAAACTAAATTGTTACAAATAAAATTTAGAAACTAAATTGTTGCTTTCATAAAAGATAAAGGGACCAAAAATATTTTTTAACCTAAAAAATATTACAATAATAACCTAACTCCATCCTGGAGGTAGGCAAATTAAGAGGAGATGGACCCTTTTAACCCTCGTCTCTATGGTTTAATGGGCTTGGACCTTTTAAAAGACCTGATTATTGAAATCCATGAACTTAAAATAAAGCCCAAAGAATGGAGTCCAATAGTCTAGCCAGTTCAAGACTATTTTGGAATAAAACTTAAAAGTAAATATATTTATGAAATAAAATACAATAAAGGAAACAAAAATAAAATTTTAACCTCTTTTAAGTCTTAGCATCCCTTTTATTATTTATATAAATCATGCTCCTTTTCCTCACTTTAGTTTCCTTTTTGTAATTTAAGTTCATCATAAAGAAATATTGTATTCCTTAACAATTTTTGAAAAAGAGAAATGTTTACATTTGTTCATGAGTCAAGACTATGTATCAAATCATCCAAATTCTTAAATTTTTAATAGGAAAAATTACTCATTGTTACTTCCACCTTCTAAACACAATTGGATGTATAATGAAGCCATAATTTTTAGTTTTTCTCTCCTACATCCAACGGTATAAAATCGTCAGCCACATTGTATCGTCTTTTTGAATAAATTATCTTTTAACAGAGTCAAGGACATTATAAAAATAATGGTCAAGACTTATTATATTGAAAAATAATCATGTTTTAATTTCGATAGAAATGGAAACAATATGACCTACCATATGCACCCACACCTATGGTAAATGACAAGAAAAACCCTAATCCAATAAAATTCATTTCAAAGATGAAAAGAAGAGAACCTAATTTGGTTAGAGGATGAGCTTGGTAGGGCTTGTTGTCAAGGACCAAAGTTAGTTTTGTATTAATAATCTTTTTCAGTCATTTCTTTTAGTGGAATGTGTTTCTTTATTTACCAATAATAATAATAATAATTTTATGTTACCTCTAAAATTTCTCTATTCTTTTTTTTTTTTTAAGAAAAATTCTTTATTCTTTTAGACTCACCAAATGTATAGTTATGAAGTAGGATATTAAATTTTCATTGACATATCAATATTTTCATTAAAAAAATTTATATGTCCATCGATTCGAGATCATATTATTTAAGGGTGAAACGAAATTTTCCATTATATCATAAAAAATGGATGAAATATAAAAAAGAAAATCATTAATGTGAATAAACTAAAAAAAAATCATTAATGTAAATATTATATTAATTATAAAAAAATTATGTATTAAAAAAAAGGTAAATTGGTTGCTCATTAATTTAAATAATTTTATGATCTTTTAATAAATATTCATTGACATCCACATTGTATTGAAAATTTCATAAAAGTGGGACACTGACATTTTGTGATTTCAACATTAAATCTTTTAATTATTAATCCCACAATTATGGGGCTTTTTATTAATTTCAAACTACATTTTGAGTTAATTGGCTAACTATTTGTCACGTGCGCACATGCTCCTCCGTGATTCACGAATCCAATGTCTTTATTTTCTCAAAATTTAAAGCAATTAAAAAATATTAATTAACTTTAAATGATGTTTTTATTTTAAGTGCACTTGAACTTCAATAATCGACCCAATTTCATTTTCATCTTTAAAATTAAATTTAAAATTTTTAAATGATTACGGAAAAGTTATTAATATTTTCAAACAAAAATTTTTTTATTAAAGAAAAAAAAGTAACACTTAAACAAAATGATGTTTTTTTTTAAGTTGTTGACATGAACGGGACTATTGTTATTTTTTTGATATGCTAATATAGTCGAGAAAATTAAGTTTAATATGGTTTTGATCTAACTATTTTTAGTCCCTGGATTTTAATTCTTTTTAAATTTATTTTTAAATTTTTTTATTGACTTTCTGTTTCGGGTTTTTAACATTTAAATTATTAGTTTTAGCCTTGAAATTTTGATTGAGATATGACATGTAGATCATGAATGAAGTTACCTTACATTTTCAATAAAATTAGACATTTTTTATACAATAAAAACAAAATACTTTATAGAAGTAAAAGTTCGAGGATTAAAATCGATATCCTAAATGTAAAAAAGAAAAATAGAAAAAGCTAAAAGATTAAAGAAATAAAATTGAACTTTCAAATATTTAGAAGTTAAGAAACAGTGAAACTTTGCAGACCAAAATTACATTGTGTTATTTTGAATTTAAAATACATCTTATTTAGACTTTTTTTTTTTTTTTTTTTTTTTTTTGAGTTCAAGGGTGGAGAATCGAATTATCAGTATTTGAGATGCTATTTTTTTGGTTTTATGTACATTTTTTAAAAATAATTTTAGGCATAATCTCTTTTATTCGTTTTTTTTTAACTTTACATTATATATAAGGAACTTCATGTGCATCTGACAAGAATTTATTATTATTATTATTATTGAGAACTGTTTTCAACTAATTAAAAATACCTTTCTCTAACATACAAAAAATATTTTTAAAATGTCAAAAACTATATCAGAAAGTGCATAAAGTAGTTTTTTTTTTAAAGTTTAATTTTTAAAAATAGAATACAAAAAAACCATTATCAAATAAGACCCATATTTTGAGTTTTATATATGTTTATTTAAACCAACTACTCACTTTCAAAATTTCTTTATTTTGTAATATAATTTTTTTTTAAAAGTGTTTTTTTGTATCACAATGAGCTAAGTTCATTTTTATTATTTATTTTCTTTGTCATTTTTAAAAATTGAATTTATTTGCTTTACTTTTATTTCTTTGTTTTCTAATCTACTTTTCAAAAATTTTAAATTCTAGCAAAATTTATAAAACCCTGAGAAATGGTTTTCAAAAAGTTCATTTTATGTTTTTAGAATTTAGCTAATTTTTATATTTTTATAAAATGAGAAGACTTAAAAAAAATCTCATTGATTTGAAGAGAGAGAGAGGAGAGAGATATTATATATTGTTTGGGGATTGAATAATTGAACCCTTCAACTTTGCAAACCCCAATAACTATTGAATTACGCCAATCAACTACTCCAAAGTTGAAAATTCAGTCTGATATTGTCTTCCATTGCTAGCTTTTGAAAACATCTTCTTATAATTTAATATAGTTTTCTTGTCTTGTAAATTATAAGTCTTGCAATTCAACTATTTTATTAAACATATTACCATTCTTGTTGTTTCTTATAAAAAAAAAAAAATTTAGTAAAAATATGCACACAATACATACCATTCTTTCTTCTTGAACAAACCCTAAATGTTTTTCTATTATTTTATATATGTCAAATATACATTGTATATTATTTTTTGCTTTTAATGATACATTTATTTTCGGTTTAAAATTGTATCATTTTTTTGGTTTAAATTATATGTTTCATCTTAGTACTTTAAGCACCATGTTTACTTAGTTTTAAAAACATAGACTCCGTTTGATAATCATTTTGTTTTTTATTTTCTGTTTGTTTAAACTTATAAAACGCTATTTTTATCTATAATATATTTAATTAATAACGTTAACCAATTAAAAAACATAAATGTGACACTTATTTCTATAAATTTCGATGTGGTGAGAGACCCGATCTAGTAGTCAAATGGATGAATGAACATATACAATTTTTCTAAATGTAGGGCATCTGATTTGGAAAATTAACAAAATTGGTTAAAATCTTTGACAACTATCTGAGAATGGTCCTTTTTATTTTGTTCAAAGAAAGCTCTATTTTGTTTTAGATCCATATTTGATCAAATAAATTCCTTAGAATGAATTAATTTGATCAAATATGAAAAGTATGGTGAATGTCACATATTAATGCATTGTGACATATTAATGCATTTATGAAGGCCTATTAATTTTGCCCCTCTTTCCATTAAATATATAGGTTTAGATATGTTGTCAATCTTAATATATAACTTAATAAATAAAGTATCTATTACTCTGTTAAAGGTTTTTTTTAAAGATAATTATTATCCTAACAAATTTTTTTATCTCTAAAAAAATTATGACATTTAACTTTAGAAGGTTACGAGGTCAATTGATTAGATGCATGTTATAATAAAGTCAAATTCGAAAAGATGATTTTTTTTAGTTCAACGTTCAATCGTAATGATAACAACTAAAAGATAAATATAATCAAAAGTTTAAAACATAACTGATTTAAAAATATATAATAAAATAATGAAAACTTTTAAAAATAAATGCTAGAGATATGATTATAGTTTCATATATATTAGTGAAAACATGATAAAAAAAATATTGGTATATTAAGTAAAAAAACCATTTCCATAGGCAAGAGCCGACCTTTTGAGTGAAAAAAAAAAGGTCATATAGGCTTATGCCGACAGTGGATTCATTTCGTAAAACTAACATGTAATATTTATTGAAAAAAATTGAGGACTAAAGTTGAAAATTAAATTGTTTGGGCCCAATAGGAAATGGATAAAGAGTAAGAGTTGAAATCAAGCTTCTAAAAATTTAGAGATAAGAATAAAAATACGTAAAATTCGCACAGATTTAAAATCATATTTAGACCATTTTTTCCTAATTGTTTTATTTCAAATGGACATTATACATTATTTTTCACTTTAATCACGACACTTATTTTAGAAAAAAATATTCCACGTTCATTAAATTTATATCTTTTCCATTAAAAAAAACATTATGGATGTCATTGATGGTTGTTTTAATAAATCGAGTCTCTTTATCAAAATAATAATAATAATAAATAAATAAATCGAGTCTCGTGTAATTAATCTAATATTGTCATTGAAATTTATTATTTTTATGATGTCAAATGAAAAAAAAAATTTTGCCAAACTGAGCTTGGTTTAGTAGTAATTGAGATGTATCTTCAACTAAAAGGTCAGGGTTCAAATCCCCACTCCAAATGTTGTTGAATTAAAAAAAACAAAAAAAAAACTTTATTACTATTATTAATAATGGTTAAAATATCATCTTGGTCTCTGTATTTTGAGTTTTATTCCATTTTGATTATTGTACTTTCAAATGTTCAATTTTAGTCTTTGTACTTTCAATAAAGCTTAAAATTAGTTCCTATGATAACTCTGAAGTTAATTTTTATTGAAATTGGTTAAATAATAATAATAATTTTAAGTCAAGAAAAGATACAATGTACACATATTTCCAAAATTTATAGATGAAAAACTAATAAAGACTGATTTTTTTTAAAGAAAAGTTCACAATAAACTATGAGTAGCGAATAATTTTAAGCTTTATTGAAAGTATAGGACTAAAATTGGACATTTGAAAGTACATGGACCAAAACTCAACAAAACCCAAAACTCAAAGTACAGGAACCAAAATGTTATTTTAACCATTAATAATATAGAAACTTAAAAAATTGTTGATAATTCAAATATCGAATTAGTTGTTTTTTTCATTTATTTAGGAAATAAAAAATTACATTCATATCCATCAAAGATTATTTAATATTGAAACCCCATGCTTTAAAATATCGTTAATTGAATTTGTACTAAAAAAACATATTTAATTGAATGGACCAAATAAAAAAGAAAGTGTGGAATTAAATTTTTAAATATAAATTTATCATGACTTTTTACTGAAAAAGTCATGTCAGCTCTTGCTGAAATTTCATATGATAAAAGACGTTTAACAATACTATGTACAACAAAATTAAGGCTAAACCTTGAAATAAAGGAGGGAAACTAGTTAATATCAACAAAATAACTCTAATGGTAGAAGAGTCCTAACTAGGGATGGCAATAGGACGAGATGGGTCAAGGATACACTCCCCATCCCTATCTCGGTGGAAATTTTTCATCCCCATCTCCACGTCATTTCCCGTTTCGAAAAAATGGGGTTGGGGTCAGGGAATCCTCTTTTGGGGATTAGGTTCTCGCAAAGAAAATTTTCCGTTCTTCACCCTTTATTTTTAATTATTTTTTTTAATTAAAAATTGATAAATAAATTAAAATTATATGTACTTTTATGTTAAAGTTAGTATTATTATTGTTATATTTATTTAAATAAATAATTTTTAAAAATATTTAATATTTTTGTTATAAATTTGATATAAAAATTTATTATACTATGAAATTAAATATAATAAACATATACAGACTAATAGAATTAATTTTCTTTTTAAAAAGAAAAATATAAACTAAAAAACAGGTATACAGTAAATTGTTTAAGAATTTTAAAAAATATAAAAAATGTTATTAATAATATAATATATTATATTAATTATATTATTATTATGAATAATTATAATATATATTATATATTTTTAAAAAAAATTAATAAAAAAAATTATTCAACGCAGATCCTGGATTGATGACAAGACAAGGATACCCTCTCTATCCTTGCCCCAACGCCCTGTCCCTTCGGATCCCCAGTTTGACCACATACTCGGTCAAATTAGAGATTCCCACCTCGTTTGAGGTGGGGCTCCGCAGACATTTTTGTCATCTCTCGTTCCTGGTTGGATTTGTGCCCTAAATCCTCGTAATTAATGTGTTATTTAATAATTATTTTATTATTTTATTTGTAATATTATATTATCTACTATATGAAAAATCCAATGTTATTAGTGTAATCTTGAACAATATGTGATTGACATACGAGATGATCATTTTTAAGAAATAACCTAAAGGGTCTATAATATATAGATAAGGTTGAGTGTCTTATTTTGGTAACACTATTGATGCGACTCATTTTGTAATTGTTAAAAATGATTTGATCCAAATCATTCATGTGGAGACATGTGAGTGGGGGTATATTCTATACAATGAGTTTGTATAAGACAAGACCACGAAATATTTAATCTCTCTTTATAAATTCGTTAATTGAGAAAATTAATATTTCACAGGATGATCATATGCGACTCGATTTTAATCCTTAGTGAATTACAAACTCCTGCATGTATGGGCTCGCCCTTTGATTTGTATGGTCTCCTCCCTTGAGAGAAAATAATTCTCTCAATATTCCCATTAGTTCTTTCAATTCTCCCATTCATTCCCTCTCTCTTTTAAAGAGGCTCCCACGAGCTGCCTTGGTCCAGTGTTCTAGCCATAGCAAGTAGACTTTGTGGAATTGGAGTTTCAACCTCGCTGTAGTTGAAGCAAGAAGATTAAAAACCCTCCAGATAATTCTCCATTATGTTTGAAGTATGTAATGCTTAACCTTTGTACTTTTAGTTTAATTCTAAATAAACTCAAATCGGTTCCAACGCTTCCGTTGTGGGTTTAATTCGATTATTTCCTACAGTCCCAACATTCATGAGAAATTCAAGAAAAATCAATCATCATGTCAATCTTTTGCCAATAAAAATGTTGGTTTGCACTAATGTCTCCATTGTCTAAATCCTTGGGAACAATCGACCCTCTTCCATCGAGAAAAGACTTTCAGTCAACTGTGCACTTTGACACTAATAGACATTAACTTTCTTAGACCTCGTTTGATAACTATTTGGTTTTTAAAAATTAAGCTTATAAGCATTCCTTCTAACCTTTGAGTTTCTTTGTTTTGTTGTCTACTTTGTACAAATATTTTTAAAATTCAAGCCAAGTTTTGAAAACTAAAAAAAGTATAGCCCGTTAGATAACCATTTGGTTTTTGGTTTTTGATTTTTGAAAACTACTACTTCCACCTATGGGTTTTTCCTTGTTTTGTTATTTACTTTTTACATATATTTTCAAAAACCAAGCCAAGTTTTTAAAACTAAAAAAATGTAGTTTTCAACAACTTGTTTTTGCTTTTGGAATTTGGCTAAGAATTCAAATGTTTTTTTTTTTAAAAAGATGGTAGAGAATTATGAGAAAATAAGCATAATTTTTAAAAACCAAAAATCGAATAACAAATGTTTATCAAACGAGACCGTAGTTTTTAAAAACTTGTTTTTTAAATTTAGAATTTGGCTAGGAATTCATATGTTTCCATTTAAAAGATAAAAATCATTGTAAGAAACCTATAAGAAAACAAGCACAACTTAAAAAAACCAAGAACCAAAATGATTATCAAACGGATGTTACTTGTCACATGCCTAATGTAACGACCTGACCTGGATCACTACTTAAAGCTCACTCAACACACACTTAACAACGAACAAAGAAGGTTTTAAAATACCTTTCAAACAAGAACAACGAAAATATTTCACAAAATTTACTTTATTTCGGGATCCCGATTCAAAATAAAATAAACTTGCAAAAACATTTCAAGTTAAAGACAAATTTTCTCACAATTTAAAAGCAATAACAAAAAAAAAAAAAAAAAACATAGGGAACTCTCCTATCCTAGGAAAATAGGAAAACCACTAAATCTCCATAGCCTTGCCAAGCCAATGCCTCTACCACACACCTCTTGAGTCAACGACCACCTGAAAAGAGAAAACTGTGTAGCACATGTGAGTATAAAAATACTCAGTAAGTATCCCACTTAACCCAAAGGTGAAAGGAATGAACGTTTCACTCCACAACAGAAGCATTGGATCGTTTTTTATTTTATTTAAAATTAAACTAAAAATAAATATTAAGCAAACTTACTTGGAGTAAATATGGAGATATTTCTGGCGGATCTTTATATTCTCCATAAAATCTTCCTGGCTATGACTTGAACACAGGAACAAGGCCTGTAGGAGCCTCTTAAAAGAAAATATACTAGAGATTGGAGAGGAAGAGGTCTAAAGAGAATCCTCTGATTCTCTATTGATGAGATATGTGTTGTTCTTAATGACTCAACCCAAGGGTCCTATTTATAGAGATGAAGCAAAAATCTTTGCCATAATTAAAATATTATATTTTAATAACTAATATATTAAAATATATCTTATATTTATTTGAATCTCATTCAAATCTCTTACGATATTTATTTATTTGAATCTTATTCAAATTTTATAAATATATTTTATTTAATGTATCTAATATACATTAATTATTTTAATATTTAATGTATCAAATATAATAAATATGTTTTCCTCTTATATATTTAATATATCTAATATACTAAATATTAATTTGAACATTTCAAATTTTTCTTTCAACTAAATTGATATTTTAGTGTTACTATGACTAGCAAGGAAACCTTATGGACCTACAGATTATAAGCTCCAATGATATAAAATCAATTAATTAATTAATTTTTATTCATTAACTATAGATCACTCAATTATAGACCTAGAGTTGCACTCTTATACACTGTAGGACAAGTTGTGTCCATATATATAATCATTACATGCAAGTCGATCCTTCACGAGTTGTTCGTAATTGCAGTTGGGTCAAAAGTCCGTTTTATCCCTATAATTACATCTTGCACCTTAAGTATCATTGATCCTCTAATGAACAATCTGTTTATAATCTAATTGTACACTAAGTCCCACTCGAGCCAGTGAGAGGGTGGGGCCCCATTGTTCAAGTCCCGAAATCAGTACTTAAGGGAACTACTCATCTACTTACCTTATATGGGAATGAGTGAATTCCATCTTGAGATATTATGTTCCCAGCTCTCTATTTGGTCAGGTCCCCAAAATGTTAGGCATATTGAATGGGCCAAAAAACTACTGTCACCCATGCAAATCAAAGGACGCACTCACAGACAGGAGTTCATAACTCACTCAGGATTAAGATCGAGTCGCATATGATCATCTTGATGAAATATTAAGTTTTTCAATTAACGGATTTATAAAGAGAGATTAAATATTTCATGGTCCAATCTTACACAAACTCATTGTATAAGATACCCCACTCACATATCTCCACATGAACGATTTGGATCAAATCATTAGTAACTACTACAAAATGGGTCGTATCAATAGTGTTACTAGGATAAGGCACTCAACCTTATCCATATACTATGACCCTTTAGGTTATTTCTTGAACATGATTTTCTAGTATGTCAACCACATACTATTCAAGATTACACTAATAACCTTGGATTTTTCATATAATGGATAATATTATATTGCAAATAAAATAACAAAAATTATTATTAATTATTAAATAAATCATTAATTACGAGGCTTTAGGGCATAAATCCCAACAAAAGGTTCACAGTCTACACATTAACTAGTCAACTTACCACAAACCATTTAAACTTCTGATCTCTTATTCAAGTTCTACACTCTCTTGGCTAAGTGACCATCTAACTGACCCCCACCTACGGTATTGCCTCATTGCTACACCCTAGAGCCATGCTTCCTATACACGGGGCTTCATCTCCACCACTAGCATACATCAGGAAGGTTCACAACCCTCAAGCCACACTGGCTAGCATTTGTAATGAAGGACACATCATCCATGTCATCACACATCAGGGTACACAACCCACTAGCCAGTCACTGCAATGAAGGACTCATTCTTCATGCCATCACACATCAGGGTACTCAACCCACTATCATACATCAGGATACACAATCCACTAGCTAGTCTCTACAATGAGAGACACAACCTCCATGCCATCACATATCATCATAGGCAAGCATGCTCCAGGTGGGATAGTAGATATCACTAGCTTAAATGTGTTAAGTCATATGATAACTCTAACAAAGTTCTCAAGACCATGTCGCCCTAACAACCAACAACACACAACATCAAGATTGACATGTCTCACGATTACATCAACAACCACTCAGATCATGTCCTCCAATCCTATACACCATTCATGAACCTCGAGCATAAACTCAATCGAGGTTCTACACATGATTCACAAACATTAATCATGAATCTTGGGCAGAAACTCTTCCAAGGTTCTACACACGAATCACAAATATCATTCATAAACCTTGGGCACAAACTCATCTGAGGTTCTACACACGAATCACAATTACTATTCATAAACCTCGGGCACAAACTCATCCAAAGTCCTACACACAAACCACAAATACTATTCATAAACCTCCAGCACAAACTCATCCAAGATCCTACACACGAATCACCAACACGAATCACAAACCTCGAGCACAAACTCATTCAAGATTCTACACACGATTCACAAATACCATTAGTTTGCACTTTAAATCTGATAACAAGATAGCCACATGCTTAGGTAACCTTAAGTTCATCACGATAAGTCTCAGCTCAATTTAGCCAATCACTCCATGTCCCACATACACATTTTTAGGCACGCATGTTTAATCACAAATCACCACAAACATAAATCAAATTCATTTAATCACAAACTTAGGCAATTTCTTCAAGTACTACACATGCTATCCATGATTAACTCAAAACTTTAAGCCCATTTTTCCATTATAGCCACATACTAAAGCCACTTTTAGCTCAAAACAACTTCAACACAAATCTCCTAACCATAACATGCTTCATAAACACATACTCATGCATATTTTCACAATTCACCAATTTCCAAACATAAACCAAACCAATTAATAACTTATAAGGGCTTAATCCAAATGACTACTTACATCAAAGGCGAAAATAAATAATTATTACTTCAAGCAAAGCCAAAAATTCCTTATTGAATGCTTAGCATCACCTAGCAAAATTTAAGGCAAGACAAGATTTAATCCATGACATCAAGCTAA
Source organism: Trichosanthes truncata (assembly GCA_033996785.1). Taxonomy (NCBI): domain Eukaryota; kingdom Viridiplantae; phylum Streptophyta; class Magnoliopsida; order Cucurbitales; family Cucurbitaceae; genus Trichosanthes; species Trichosanthes truncata. The sequence goes on along the minus strand of JAWPNB010000004.1, from coordinate 33,099,381 downwards.
AATCCCCCAAAAATTTTCAATAATTAAATTGGAATTTAACTTTATAAGGTGGTGAAAAGTCTCACCTTTCAAATTTGCCCAATAATAACTAGCTCGCTGAAAATGTGCCAAAACAACCCAACTCCAATTGTCTGGCCTCACCATATAGTGGGTATCTTTTAATTAATTCCAAAAATACGTGGTTAAGCTTAAAAATAACAAAATAATATCTAAACTTCCATGAAAAGTCCTAATTTCATGGGCAATTTAATTCTAACTCAGCTTAGTCTTAGTTGTGTTGTCAAACACAACACCCACATAAACTTACCCTCAAACAATGTCCAATAGGTGTTGGAAGTTGCTGGACAATAGCTCAAATTGCCTAAAAAACGTCCCAATGACCTTCAAAAATCAATGGGTATCCTGTAAAAATTATTTCGACGAATGAGGTCACTTTAAATAACTATTTAATGACCAAATCAGCCCATACAACTCCATCTCTTCACCTTAAAACAGTGATGAAATTTTACCCAACTGAAACAAAGTTGGGAAGCGGCTATACAAAAACAAGACCTTGCTTGTTCAGTATCGATTTGATCCAAACTCGACGATCTGACCTCCAAAAACCATGGGTTTCTAAAATTTGTAATTAAACAATTGTGGGTTAGCCTCCAATAACCAACACAACCTTTAATTTCAACTTTAAAAATTACAAATCACCTCGAAACCACGTTAATTTATCCAAACCCAAATCGAGTCATTTATGATTATACCAAACCGACCTCCAGCATGCAGCAGCAGAAATGGCGGTGCACGGACGGTTGGGAAGAGCGGCACAGCTGGATCTGCGCGACAGGGTGTGGGCTGGCGGCATGATGGCTCGATTGGTGATGGGTCTGCATGTTCTGGAGAGGGCGTGTGGCTACAATGGCATACGCAAATCTGAACTCCCCCCAGCGCGCGTGACTTCAGGCATAGGTCTTTTTTAGAAAAATAGTGTTGTTTTCAAAATATATTACAAAAAACAAGCTAATTGGAAAACAATTTTAAAAAATAGGGTTCATTTTTTGTCCTTATTCGAATGCGTCTGTTTGATAGACGCAATTTCTATGTATTGTGTCTTTCAAACAGACGCATTGCTCAGTCTCAAAAGGCACTCGACGGGAAGTTTAATTTAACCGTAGTTAGAATGCGTCTCTTTAAGAGACGCATTCACATCGAAAATCCACACCAGTAGAAGATTTGCCTGCAACTCTGCAACACTTGCAATTGTGCACTGTAGGAATGCGTCTCTTAAAGAGACTCATTTTGTAGAATGTTGATTGTTGCGTCGACGAGACGTGACCAATTGACTGAGTTACTTTCGATGAGACATGACTGGTTGACTGAGTTACTTTAATGGTGTAGGTGTGAATGTGTTTTTAGCAAAAACACATTCTACCTTACAAAACCCCTTCCAAACTGTTTTCTTCACATATCCTCTCTTTCATTTCCATTTTTTTCACATAGTCTACTTTCTTCCTTCTCATTTTCTCTCTGGTTTTCTCTTCCTATATTCACCTCCAATTCACATTTGAGAAAGAAAATGTTCCAACAACAGTTTTTTTTCCTCTAGCCAATGTTACTTTTGTGATTTAAAGAGGTTATGTTATTTTTTTTTAATCTTTGTTTTATATTGAATTAGGGCTTATCTTTTTCTTACTATTTTTTTATGTTGACTAATGACTTGTTCTTATTTTTTATAGAGAAAAAATTCATAGAAAGAAGTTGAAGAAAAGAACTTTCTCCTCATTTTGTTGATTAGACTACTTGAAAGGTTATAAATTTTACTTGGTACTATTATTCTACATTGGGATAACCTTTTTTATATGTATATATAACTAATTATAGTTGTTAATTTGGACAGAAAAAAAAATCAAAAGAAAGTTAGAGAAACAAGGTATGTAAAATGTATTTTATGATTTCTTGTTGTTAATATGTTTGATTTTGTCAACATGCATGATTTAACTCAACTATTTTTGTTAATAACGAACACATAAAAACCAAATGTTCTAAAGAAGTAGAAATATAAAGTCTAATTTTTTGTTTTTTCTATCGATCCCTTCAATGTGTATACAGTTTAGATCTTTTTCAAAAAATGGTTTTAGAAAATTGGAAAAAAAATGATTATGAAATGTATTAACAAAATAAAGCCAAAAAAATACATGCAAAAGATGTATTAAATGTTTGAAAAAATCACAAATATGTTTAAATAGAAGACAAAAATGTATGATAAAATTGTATATGTACATATTAATAAAAATAATTATAAAAAGGGTTATGTGTGGAGAAATTAATTATGAAATGTATTGACAAAATGAAGCAAAAAAATTAGAGACATGCAAAAAATTATAAATAATTTTAAATAGAAGACAAAATTGTGTGAAAGTATTGTAAATACACATGTTAATCAAAATAATTATAGAAAATGTAATGTATGAACAAAAACCAAACATATTGTAAAATGTTTGAAAAAATTAGAAAAAAATGTATAAAAAAGATAGAAAAAATTTATTATTTTTATCCAAAATGTAATAATATTATTGCTGTTGTGATTATTATTTAGAATTTAGTATATTATAATAATTACAGTTACTTTATAGTTATATGCATTTATTATTTTGTGATATATATTGTTGTCTAAATGTGTAAAATGCATGTTGTTTTTTTTTCTAATTTCCTAATCTATGTTTTTTTAGTTCATATTAGGTTAATTTATTTATATACATATACCCTAAATGTCAATAACATCTAAAAACCTAAACCCTAAATCTTAAAACCCTAGAAACACCATAAACACCTTAACATCTAAACCTTAAACCCCTCAAAACACCCTAAAAATATTAACATATAAACCTTAATAACATCTATAAACTTAAACCCTAAAAATCTTAACATCTAAGCCCTAAACCCCAAAAATCTATTAACAAAATGAAGTCAAACAAAAAAATAATAATAAAAAGTTGAACCTTAAAAATATTAACCCCAAAATCCTAATACCCTAAAACCCTAAACCCTTCATCATAAGCTCAAAACCATAAGTCCAAAACCCTAAACCCTAAACCCAAGCATTTACCCTAAAACCTTAAATATAATAACCCTAAATCCTAAACTCTAAATAATAACCCTAAAACCCTAAAAATAATATTCATAAACCCTAAACTCTAAATAATAACCTAAACCTCCAAAACCCTAAAAATAACTAAAACCCTAAAAATAATAACCCTAAACCATAAAAATAATAACCCTAAACCCTAAAATCCTAAAAATCCATAAACCTCAAAACCCTAAACCCTAAACAATAACCATAAACCTCAAAACCCTAAAAATAACTAAAACCCTAAACCCTAAAAGTAATAATACAAATTAGTGATATAGACCGGTTGGAAGCAGATAATTGTAATCATACTCTGTAAGCTTGAAAAAGTCTTCCCACCAGCCTTCTTTGATGTAATGGTGCATCTTGCAGTTCACTTGCCGTATGAAATGAAGGTCGTTGGTCCAATTAGCTACAGTTGGATGTACCATATTGAGAGAAGGACCTTGAAAACCGTATGTGTGAAACAAAGCTTGTCCTAAGGGTTCCATAGCAGAAGCAGTCATCATGAAAAAATCATTGAATCTTTGAATAAATCTCTAAGATTGGGTCACATCAATTTAGTGAAGGGAATAATCGAATTAAACCCACAGCGGAAGCATAGGAATCATCTTTGATTTATTTAGAATTAAACTAAAATACAAGGGTTAAGCAATAAATACCTTGAAAATAATATTATGGAGAATATTCTGGCGGATCTTTATCTCTTCCACAAAGTCTTCATGGCTATGACTCCAACACATGACTAAGGTTTGTGGGAGCCTCTTGAAAGAAAATCTCCAAGGGATTGGAGAGGAAGAGGTCTAGAGAGAATTCTCTAATTCTCTCTATTGAGGAGATGTGTGTTGTGTAGAATAACTCAACCCAAGGGTCTTATTTATAGTGACCAAGGGAAAATCTTTGCCATAATTAAAATATTATATTTTAATATCTAATATATTAAAATATATCTTGTATTTATTTGAATCTCATTCAAATCTCCTACGATATTTATTTATTTGAATCTTATTCAAATTCTATAAATATCTTTTATTTAATATATCAAATATACATTAATTATTTTAATATTTAATGTATCAAATACAATAAATATATTTTTCTCTTTTATATTTAATATATCTAATATATTAAATATTAATTTGAACACTTCAAATTAAATATTAAATTTGAACATTTCAAATTTTAATATTTAATGTATCAAATACAATAAATATATTTTCCTCTTTTATATTAAATATTAATTTGAACACTTCAAATTAATATTAATTTGAACATTTCAAAAATTTCTTTCAACTAAATTGATCTTTTAGTGTTACTATGAGCTAGCAAGGGACCTTATGGACCTATAGATTATAAGCTCCAATGATACAAAATTAATTAATTAAACTCTTTAATTAATTAATTTTCATTCATTAGCTATAGGTCACTCCACTATAGACCTAGAGTTGCACTCTTATGCACGGTTGAACAAGTTGTGTCCATAGATATAATCATTACATGCAAGTCGACCCTTCACGAGTTGTTCGTAATTACAGCTGGGTCAAAAGTCCGTTTTACCCCTATAATTACATCTTGCACCTTAAGTACCACTGATTTTCTAATGAACAATATGTTTATAATCTAATTATAAACTAAGTCTCTCTCGGGCCAATAAGAGGGTGGGGCCCCATTGTTTAAGTCCCGAAATCAGCACTTTAAGGGAACTACTCATCTACTTACCCTATATGGGAAGGAGTGAATTCCATCTTGTGAGATTATGTTCCCAGCTCCCTATTTGGTCAAGTCCCCAAAATGGTAGGCATATTGAATCGGCTATAAAAGTTACTCTCACCCATGCAAATCAAAGGACAAGCCCTCACAGGCAGGAGTTCATAACTCACTCAGGATTAAGATCGAGTCGTATATGATCATCCTGATGAAATATTAATCTTCTCAATTAACGGATTTATAAAGAGAGATTAAATATTTCGTGGTTCAGTCTTATACAAATCCATTGTATAAGATACCCCCACTCACATGTTTCCACATGAATGATTTGGATCAAATCATTTGTAACTATTACAAAGTGGGCCGTATCAGTAGTGTTACCAGAATAAGACACCCAACTTTATCCATATACTATGACCCTTTAGGTTATTTCTTGAACATGATCCTCTCGTATGTCAACCACATACTGTTCAAGATTACACTAATAACTTTGGATTTTTCATATAATGGATAATATTATATTGCAAATAAAATAATCAAAATTATTATTCATTATTAAATAAATTATTAATTACGAGGCTTTAGAGCATAAATCCCAACATTTAGATAGAATTGAAAGATTAGTAAAGAGTGGTCCTCTAAGCAAGTTAGAGTTAGACACTTTACCAGTCTGCGAATCCTGCTTAGAAGGGAAATAACTAAAAGACCTTTTACTGGAAAAGGATGTAAAGCCAATGAACCCTTAGAACTTATACATTCAGACCTATGTGGTCCGATAAATGTTAAAGTTAGAGGAGGGTATGAATACTTCATCTCATTTGTAGATGAATATTCTAGATATGAGTATTTTTAACTAATGCAATATAAGTCTGAAGCCCTTGAAAAGTTTGAGGAATACAAGACTGAAGTTGAAAAGGTTTTAGGTAAATCTATCAAAACACTTTGACCAAATCGTGATAGAGAGTACATGGATTTAAGATTTCAAGACTATTTGATAGAAAATGGAATAACATCTCAACTCTCAGCTTTTGGAACACCTCAACAAAATGGTGTTTCAGAAAGGAGAAACAAAACCCTGTTAGACATGGTTCGATCTATGATGAGCTATGCTCCACTACCAAATTATTTTTGGGGATATGCAGTAGAGACTGCGTTATACATACTGAATGTAGTTCCATCCAAAAGTGTCTCCAAGACACCATTAGAATTGTGGAAGGGTCGTAAAGCTAGTTTACAACACTTCAGGATTTGGGGATGTCCAACACATGTACTGAAAACAAATCCAAAGAAATTGGAATCTCGTTCTAAAGTATGCCTATTTGTAGGTTATCCCAAAGAGACTAGAGGTGGCTACTTCTACAGTCCTGAAGAGAATAATGTATTTGTATCGTTAAATGCAATTTTTTTAGAAGAAGACCATATGAGAGATCATAAACCTCGTAGTAAAATAGTGTTAAATGAATTAATTTCCAATGAAGCTGCTAACACATCAACAAGAGTTATTGATAATTCCATTACATCTGAAAGTCAAATACACCCATGTCAATAATTGGGAACGCCTCATCGTAGTGGGAGGGTTTTGAAACAACCTAACTGGTACATGGGCTTAATTGAAGCTCAAAATGTCATAACTATTGATGACATCAAGGATCCATTGACTTTTCAGGAGCAATAAATGATGTTGACAAGGATGAATGGATTAAAGCCATGAACCTCGAAATGGAGTCGACGTACTCAAATTCAGTCTGGGAACTTGTAGATCCTCCTGATGGGGTAAAACCCATAGGTTGCAAATGGATCTACAAGAGGAAACGAGGAGTAGATGGAAAGGTACAGACCTTTAAAGCAAGACTGGTGGCAAAAGGTTATACTCAAAGGGAGGGAGTGGACCATGAGGACACTTTCTCTCCTGTTGCCATCTTAAAGTCTATTCGCATTCTCTTATCTATTGCCACATATTTTGACTATGAGATATGGCAAATGGATGTTAAGACTATTTTTCTGAATGGCAATCTTGAAGAGAGCATCTACATGAATCAACCAGAGGGGTTTGAAAACCAAGGTCATGAGCAAAAGGTTTGCAAGCTTAAAAGATCCATTTATGGATTAAAACAAGCGTCAAGATCTTGGAATATTATATTTGACAATGCAATCAAATCATTTGGCTTTGAGCAAAATGTTGATGAACCTTGTGTATACAAGAAAATCATTAAGAAAACAATAGCTTTTCTCGTCCTATATGTGGATGATATCGTACTCATTGGGAATGACGTAGGCTTTCTTACTGACATTAAAAGTTGGTTAGCTAACCAATTCCAAATGAAAGATTTGGGGAAGCACAGTTTGTTCTAGGAATTCAAATTATAAGGGATCGCAATAACAAAATGCTAGCCTTATCTCAAGCATCTTATATTGACAAGATTCTTGTCAAGTATTCGATGCAAAATTCCAAGAAGGGCAATTTACCTTTTAGGCATGGAATTACATTGTCTAAGGAACAGTGTCCTAAGACACCTCAAGAAGTTGAAGATATGAGACAGATTCCCTATGCCTCAGTTGTAGGCAGTCTGATGTATGCCATGTTGTGTACAAGACCTGATATATGTTATGCAGTAGGGATTTTCAGTAGATATCAGTCAACTCTAGGACATGATCACTGGATTGCAGTCAAAACAATCCTCAAGTATCTACAAAGAACGAGGAATTATATGCTTGTGTTTGGAGCTAAGGATTTGATCCTTACAGGATACACTGACTATGATTTCCAAACTGATAAGAATTCGAGGAAATCTACATCAGGATTAGTGTTCACCCTATGTGGAGGAGCAATAGTATGGAGAAGCATCAAACAAGGATGTGGTGCAGACTCCACCATGGAAGCTGAGTATGTAGCTGCTTGTGAAGCAGCAAAATAAGCTGTATGGCTAAGAAAGCTCTTAACTGATTTGGAAGTAGTTTCGAGTATGTATAAGCCCATCATACTTTATTGTGATAATAGTGGTGTTGTGGCAAATTCCAAAGAACCCAAAAGCCACAAAAGAATGAAGCATATAGAGAGAAAATATCATCTTATTAGAGAGATTGTGTAAAGAGGAGATGTGATTGTCACGAAGATAGCTTCCACAGACAACTGTGCTGATCTGTTTACGAATGTTCTTCAGGCTAAAGTGTTTGAGGGTCATCTAGAGAGTCCAGGTTTATGAGATATGTTTCCCCTTCTCTTGGGCAAGTGGGAGAAAATGTTAGGTATATGATATGCCCTAGATCACATATTATAAGTCCCACTAGTATTAGTGCAAGTGGGAGATTGTTAGGATTTGTGCCCTAAAGCTCTTTTTTTTTAATTAAATATTTTCTTATTTATTAATAAAATAATTTATTATTTTACATTGTGTATAACATTATCAATATTGTGTAAAATCCAAGGTTATTATTGTAATCTTGAACAGTATATAGTTGACATACAAGAGGATCATGTTCAAGAAATAACCTAAAGAGTCTATAGTATATGGATAAGATTGGGTGTCTTATCCTGGTAACACTATTGATACAACCCACTTTGTAATTGTTACCAATGATTTGATCCAAATCATTCATGTGGAGACATGTGAGTAGAGGTATCATATACAATGAGTTTGTATAAGACTGGACCATGAAATATTTAATCTCTCTTTATAAATCTGTTAATTGAGAAGATTAAAATTTCACAGGATGATCATATGCGACTCGATCTTAATCCTAAGTGAGTTATGAACTCCTGCCTATGAGGACTCGTCTTTTAATTTGCATGGGTGAGAATGGCTTTTGTAGCCGATTCACTAAGCCTGCCATTTTGGAAACTTGACCAAATAGGGAGTTGGGAACATAATCTCACAATATGGAATTTACTCCTTCCCTTATAGGGTAAGTAGATGAGTAGTTCCCTTAAAGTGCTGATTTTGGGACTTGAACAATGGGGCCCCACCCTCTCACTAGCCTGAGAGGGACTTAGTTTATGATTGGATCATAAACAAACTGTTCATTAGAGGATCAGTGGTACTTAAGGTATAAGATGTAATTATAGGGGTAAAACGGACTTTTGACACAGCTATAATTACGAACAACTTGTGAAGGATCAACTTGCATGTAATGATTAGATCGATGGCCACAACTTGTCCTACAGTGCATAAGAGTGCAACTCTAGGTATAGTGGAGTGACCTATAGTTAATGAATGAAAATTAATTGATTAAAGAGTTTAATTAATTGATTTTATATCATTGGAGCTTATAATCTGTAGGTCCATAAGGTCCCCTTGCTAGCTCATATGAACAAATAGGGATCAATTTCGTTGAGAGAAATTTTTGAAATGTTCAAATTAAAATTTAATATATGTGATATATTAAATAAAGGAAAATATATTTATTGTTTATGATACATTAAATATCAAATAAATTATTAATGTATTAAGATACATTAAAGAAAAGATATTTATTAAATTTGAATTAGATTCGAATAAGGAAATAGATGTCGTAGGAGAATTTGGAAATGTTTGAATTTGATTCAAATCGGTTAGATAAATGTATTTTAATATATTAGATATTAAAATATATTATTTAATTATTTACCCTAAGCCACTATAAATATGACCCTAGGGGTGAGCCATTATGGACATTAAAAACATAAGAGAAAAGAACTCTTGAAATTCTCCTCTCACTCCATCTCTCTCTATTTTCAAGAAGGTTCCCACAAACCTCTTTGATCCTTTGTTCGAGCCATAGCTAAGAAGGCTTTGTGGAAGAAGTCAACAACACAAGAAGAATCTTCATATTTTCAAGGTATGTTATGCTTAACCTTAATATTATTATTTAGTTCTAAATAAACTCAAACCGATTCCTACGCTTCCGCTTGGGTTTAATTAGATTATTCCCTTCAATAATCGTATCGCAGGTATGTTTCGAATTATTATTGATTTACCTAATATTCTTAGTTTTCAACTTCGAATCACATACTTAAGGTCGAATTTTTCCTCCTTCCATTTGTTATTATTTTTGAATAGGTGACATTTAAGATTGATTCGTTCTCGGGCGGAGAGCAAATTGGATTTATATAGAATGCATCAACTACCATTTCCTGATTGGTTCAAATCTCATGTAAGTGCACTTCTCAAGATTGAAGATTGAGCTTCAATAATGGGTTAAAACTTATAGTTATGTTAATCTAAAAAAAAAAAAATCAGATTTACTCATTACGTGAAAGAGAAGAAACATCTGATGATCTTTGCTCGTTAGCACTTGGGCCTTCTAATCAAGTTTGCTCTTACAGTGGTTGCATTGTCAATGGAGTTCATTTCCACTATATAGAGCGTGACAATTATCGAGCTACTCAAAATAGTGGAGTCATGGTGCCAGGAGAAACTGAAGGAGATGAAATGAATTTCTATGGTGTACTACACGATGTTTTGGACTTAGAATATGCGAAGAAAAGAGTGTGATCATTTTCAGATGCAAATGGTTTGACACATATGCTAAGAAGAAGAAAATACACGTGGATTTAGGGAATCAACACATCCCATTATTGGTATACAGACGACCCTTTCATTCTTACTACTCAAGTCAAACAAGTTTTTTACCTTGATGACCTCAAACTTGGTAATAATTGGAAAGTGATGCAAATTATCCCAAATAAACATGTATGGGACGTTCTAGAAGCTGGAGACCTAGAAAACGATGAAATGGAGTTGTTAGAAGTATCTAGGGCAATTGAGATCGATGAATCCGTACAACATGCCTATGTAGAGATGATGTTGAGTCTGTTGTTGTTCAACCTCAAGTTGTTAAAAAACACTTAAACAAGAGTGTCACATCCTCGAACAATGATGACTTCATAAATGATGAACCCGAAGACGAGGAAGTTGCTACTGAAGATAGTTTGGGCTCACTTCAATATATAGATTCAGATGACTAGGATAGCGAATAAGTGTAATAATTTATGCATTTCAATTTCATAATTTATTGTTGTGCATCTTCTTTTATAATTGAGTATTTTATTCTATAATTGAGTGCCATATATATCTGTGAGATATTAGACTGATGGTGTATCCAAGTCAATATCAGGATGTAGCTGCTGTGTTTGACGAGGGGAACACTCCGGTGATCGGTTCCTCGATAGAGCAGCATCCTACACGAGCTTCAGTTAATAATTGGAGCATATTAACTTATACTTATAAATGTTTCTCCATTGTCTAATTAGTTAATTTGTCATTATTTCATGATCTAGATCACGTTCTAGAGCATCTAGAGCAATCTCTAAATCGCGAGGCAGGAGAGCAAGAGGGTATAGCCGGAGGATTGAGTTGGAGCAGTATGTGGCACATGGTAGGATACGCATCGAGATAGATGAAAAGATCGGCAAACCAGTGTGTCCTAATGCCACAAAGTTTAGTGGAACCATTGATTCCATCACTCAAGACACGATTCCACTGCGTTACAAAACATGGAGTGAGGTCCCAAAAGAAGTTCGAGATGGCATAAAAGATCAGCTCTCAGTAAGTTTATTTAGGTTAATATGCATTTCAATACTGTGACTTGAATCATTAATGCTTATAGAGTTATTACTGACTATACAGACATACTTCATCGTGGACTTGTCCAAGAAGCATATCAATAGATACGTAGAGCGACAAATATCAAATACATTTAAGGAATACAGGGCGAACTTGTATAAATACTACTTTGAGTTTAATGACTCTATGGAGGCTTGTGAATATCCATCGGAAAGAATTGATGATCTAGCTGATTGGAATATGTTATGTGATAGATGGGAGACCTCTAAATGGAAGGTACATTTTTACATTTTACTTATATGTATACGTATAATTCATTCTCTTAATTTGATATACTAATCTTAAATTATTTTAGACAAAACGGGGAAAAATTAACAAAGTCGAGCAAATCTCACTTACGACCACCGAACTGAGTTGTTCAAGTGCAGAACGTATTGGCAAGGAAAAATCTCATTTTTTCCCCTTATTTACATTATCTTCTTATAATGACTAATAGTGTGTGTCTTTGAATTTCAAAAGATACAAAAGGGTCATGACATGGGCCAGGTGGATTTGTTCCATGAAAGTCACTTCTCCGTAAAGGATGGATGGGTGAATGACAATGCGAGGGATGCATAGGTAAGTTCTAATTAGTCATCTTGCATAAATTTATGTGTTTATCTATCCCTTTTAACCCCATTGGATTATGAATGTAGTTGGAAATATGGGTTGAATTCACCAAGTACATGGATGGAAGGCAAGGAGAAGGACCTTCAAACCCCTAGGTATACGTACTAAATTTGTGTGATGTATGTACCTTTATAATAGCATGAGTTGTTCTTGAGTTTTATGGCTATCCTGCAGTTATGGTAGCCAATTTATGCATTGATAGATTTAGAGGTGAGTTAAAGTGCTATACGCTCGTAGCTTTAGGGTTGTAGTGGCTATCCTGCAGTTATGGTAGCCACTTAGGTCATCACACTCGTAATTTCAAGGGAGTGGCTTTATGACGGGTTCTTTAGGTGTGAATCTTTCCTAGGTCACATTCAAGTTTGTTTTTGCCCCCATTCAAGTTTCCTTTGGCCCCCAAGGGAACTTAGACACATTTTAAACACTTGGCTAGGTTCGAGGGTGGATTCTTTATGCGTGAAGCTTGCCTAGGGCACAATCAAGTTTGTTTTGGCCCTATAGGTCATTTCTAGCTTGTTTTCCACCTCTAAGGGCACTTAGACACATTTTGGATACTTTGCTAGGTTCGAGGGTGAGTTTTTTAGGTGTGAAGCTTGCTTAGGGCACGTTCAAGTTTGTTTTGGCCCCCATAGGACACTTGGGCACTTTTTGGACTCTTCTAGATCACTTTGATGTTTTCGGGATGGGGTAGATGCATTGAGGTCATTTCTAGCTCGTTTTCCGCCTCTAAGGGCATTTAGACACATTTTGGACACTTGGCTACGTTCGAGGGTGGGTTCTTTAGGTGTGAAGCTTTCTTAGGGCACGTTCAAGTTTTTTTTTGGCTCCCATAGGACACTTGGGCACTTTTTTTACTCTTCTAGGTCACTTTGATGTTTTCGAGGGACGGGGTAGATGCACTGAGGTCATTTCTAGCTCGTTTTCCACCTCTAAGGGCATTTAGACACATTTTGGACACTTAGCTATTTGAGGGTGGGTTTTTTAGATGTGAATTTTGCTTAGGGCACATTTAAGTTTGTTTTGGCCCCCATAGGACACTTGGGCAACTTTTTTACTCTTTTAGGCCACTTTGAAGTTTTGGAGGGTCGGGGTAGATGCTTCAGGGTACTAGCTAGGTTTCCACCTCCAAGGGCACTTAGATACGTTTTGGACACTTTGCTAGGTTTAAGGGTGGGTTCTATAGGCGTGAGGCCTTCTTAGGGTACTTTCAAATTTGTCTTAACCCTCGTATGAGACTTAGCCACTTTAAACACTTTTTAGCCACTTTCAACATCAAATGCACTTATGAACATTTTATTTTCCTATCTCTTATTTTTTTCGATTTAGGTTCAATCTTTTTTCATATTATTTCTTTTTTCAATCAGGTTTGTAGTTGTGCATGCGTAATCTTGAAGGCAACTTTTTGAGCATAGAAGAATGGGTGTATTTTGCATTAGAAGTATCTTTCTTATGAATGTATTTACTTTGAACAACTTACTATTTTTATATGGATAATGTACTGAATTATATTGGATATGTTAGATTTATTTTGTTACAAATTATCATACTTCTTGATTATGTATTGACTTTAATGATATTATGATTACGCATTCATACCAATGATAATACTCTGATTATTCAATTATTATAAACGAGAAGGTATTATTAAAAAATAATAAAATTTTAAAATTAAATAAAAGTAATGAAAATATCTACTGACACAGAAAATGCAAGTCAACTTTAAGCCGACGCAAATAGCGTCAGAAAAAGTTGAAAAAAATAGTGTAAGTCAACTTTAAGCCAACGCAGAGACAACACCGACATCTAGTTGACTGAAACTAAAATTTCAACTTTTGTTCCTATTTTTCTCGACGCAGGTTGTGTCGGGATAAAAATAGATGTCGACGCATGAGGCATGCGTTGGGATAAATGCCGACGAACGCAATTTTTCATTGGCAAAAGATATGCCGACGCATCTATGGCGACGAAAATGTTTTGTCGGCATGAATATTTGCTGACGCAATGCGTCGGCAAATCCTAAAAATGTTGCAATGTAGTTTTGAAATAGGATTTTTTATTACTTAGACAAATTAGGCAAATCTCATTTATGTAAGTTCTTCAATCTACCCTTCCATAATCCTTATGTTGATTAGATTGATTTTAATATGAATTACCAAGTTCATTAAACTATTTTTTTATTAAAAAAATCACATTATAAGCATGTTTAATGAAATTAAATAAAATTTGACTAATTCAGAGGTGTTCTCTTTTGTTTAGCTTAAATACCCAGTTTAGATAGAACCTTTCATAGACAAAGTTTCCTTATAGTCAATTTTTATTTCAAAATTCATTAATCTTTAATTAACTATTAATTACTAGATTAATGAACTTAAGTGAATTTAAGCAGTGTTTTTAATCCTATTTAAAACTAATTCACTTCATGGATAATCTTGAAATTATACCATTTTAAACTCTTTAAAACAAAATTAAAAGATTATCATAAATTCTAATCTCATTAGAAACAAATAAAGATTAAATTAAATTCAAATTTTAAACTATTTAAAGCATGAATTAAATCATTTTTATTTTAAGAAAACTCTAATCTCATTAAGTAAATATCCTAATCCTATTAGCAAACATGGATTCCAATTATGAAAAGAAATATCCTAATTTAATTTTTCAAATATAACAATTATATTCAAAAATACGGAAAATATAAACTTATTAGGAAAGCATCTCAATTCTATTCATCAGGAAACCACCTAATCAAATTTTTAAATATAACTACTATATTCAGAAATTAATTAAGATGCATGATCATGTTTAAGCTATGGTGGGATTTTAATCTAAATGATATACTTTATGCAACAATCAAATAATTTAAAACATATCACATGCATGATTAAATTAAAAATAAAGCAAAATTAACCGACATATTTGGCATATCCTAAGAAATTGATCAAGACAAAACTCAAAATTACAAAATTTGAATTTCCAAAACATATCTTGGTCTTCAATTTTATTCTTTTTTTTTTATTTTGTCTACTCAAATTAGGGTTTTTGGAAACCCTAATTTCATCACAAACTTCGAATTATTAGCCACCTTGACAAAACGTTTCTAGAAACATGGGTACCTTCACCGGTGAATGAAGGACCGCCAAAATCAAGCAGTTGACGGCCTAAAATTCAACGTCGGCGATTTCAGCGCTATACGCCGGTAAGCACCCGCCGAATATTAGCACAACGACAAGCAAACAAACCTGTTTGAATCTCATTGCCGGCTGAATATTTTGACCGTTGAGCGAGAGCTCCCTTCAAAGCCTGAGGATTAATCACTGGCAGCATTTATGAATAGCACCTTTGATTGGAGCTCTTGACTATCGCCGACAAGCAATCTCCTCACGTTCATTTGCAAGATTTTGTTAAAGCCCATTGGGCTTCTTTTGGAATTACTTACCTTCAGCAAGCTTCAAGGTGGTGTGGTCATGCATGGTGGGGTTGCGTCAAATTTTGAAACATCTCATGCATTTGAATGCTAAGTATTTGAAGCTAGGATATATTTATTCAAGAGAACAAATAATAGAAACACAACCTCGACCCTCATGAGTTTTTACAATGATCTAATCAATGCAAAAATCTAATGTCATAAATATGTCTAAACAATCAATTTGCAAACCACATATATCACATATATGAAAAAATTAAAATGCCCACCATACATAATTTTAATTCTAAATAAAAATCAAAGGTTAGCTCGGATATCAATTGAAGGGAATAATCGAATTAAACTCATGGCGGAAGCGTTGGAATCAACTTTAATTTTATTTTAGAATTAAACAAAAAATAATTTTAGGCTAAGCAAATCATACCTTGACATAAATATAGAGATTTCTCTGGCTGTTCTTGAATCTTCTTGCTCCAACTCCAATAAGGTTGAACCTCCAATTCCACAAAGCCTACTTGCTATGACTCGAACACATGACCAAGACTTGTAGGAGGCTTTTTGAAATAGAGAGTGAATGGATGGGAGAATTTAGAGAACGTTTCTCTCTCAAGGGAGGAGGCACACCTTGTGGTTGACCCATAAAGGTCTTATTTATAGTGCCATCTATGGAAAAACTTGCCCTAATTAAATAATATATATTTTAATATCTAATATTAAAATATATATTTAAACTATTTGAATCTCATTCAAATATTTCAAATTCTCCTAGTATATATTTTCTTATTTGAATCTCATTCAAATTTTATATATATTTGTATCTTAATACATTAATAATTTTATTTTATATTTAATGTATCAAATACAATATATATATTTTTTCTCATTTAATATATCACATATATTAAATATTAATTTGAACGTTTCAAATTTCTTTTCAACAAAGCTGATCCCTAATTGTTTGTATGAGCTAGTAAGGGGACCTTATGGACTTATAGATTATAAGCTCCAATGATACAAAATTAATTAATTAAACTTTTTAATTAATAAATTTTCATTCATTAACTCTAAGGTCACTCTACTATAGACCTAGAGTTGCACTCTTATGCACGTAGGATAAGTTGTGTCCATGGATATAATCACTAGATGCAAGTCGATCTTTCATGAGTTGTTCCTAATTACAGTTGGGTCAAAAGTTCGTTTTACCCCTGTAATTACATCTTGTACCTTAAATACCATCGATCCTCTAATGAACAATTTGTTTATGATCCAACCATAAACTAAGTCCCTCTCGAGCCAGTGAAAATGTGAGGCCCCATTGTTCAAGTCTCGAAATCAGTTTAAGGGAACTACTCATCTACGTACCCTAAATGGAAAGAAGTGAATTTCATCTTGTGAGATTACGTTCCCAGCTCCCTATTAGGTCAAGTCCCCAAAATGGTAGGCTTATTGAATCGGCTACAAAATTCACTCTCACCCATGCAAATTAAAAGACGAGCCCTCACATGAAGGAGTTCATAACTCACTCAGGATTAAGATAGAGTCGCATATGATCATCTTGATGAAATATTAATCTTCTCAATTAACATATTTATAAAGAAAGATTAAATTGCATGGTCCAATCTTATACAAACTCATTGTATAAGATACCCTCACTCACATGTCTCAACATGAATGATTTGGATCAAATTATTTGTAACTATTACAAAGTGGGTCATATCAATAGTGTTACCTAGATTAGGGGTGATAGTCTTAACCAAAAAACGATCAAACCGAACCGAACAAAACCGATCCAATGGTTTAGTTCAGTTTTTTAGAAGAAAATTGGACATCTTGGTTTTTGTTTTGACAAAACCGAAACATATTGGTTCGGTTTGGTTTTTGTCCAAAAAAACCATTAAAAATCAAACCGAACCGAACCAATGTATATATACCTAAAAAAAGCCATAAATCGAATCCCATTCCATTCTTGTATCGTTTCATCCGTTTTCTTTCAATTAATATTAAAGTAACAAAATGAGATTGTTAACTCTATGAATTCTTATTGAGGTGTTGAGAAATTTTAGGGCAAAAAACACTAAAATAGGGACTCGAACTAGGAAGTAAAATATCAAAAGAAATTGTAAAAAAAAAAAAAAGACAAAAAAATCGAGAACCAAACCGAAGAGAAACCGATGGACAACCGAACCGTTGGTTTTGTCCTTTATTGGACATTGGTTCGGTTCCTTTTTTTCTAAAATCGATTGGATCGGTTCGGTTCTCGGTTTGGCCTAAAATGGATGAAAACCGAATCGATATCACCCCTAACCTAGATAAGACACCCAACCTTATTCATAGACTATGACCCTTTAGGTTATTTCTTGAACATGATTCTCCCATATATCAACTACATACTATTCAAGATTACACAAATAACCTTGGATTTTTCACATAATGGATAATATTATATTGCAAATAAAATAATCAAAATTATTATTAATTATTAAATAAATCATTAATTACGAGATTTTAGGACATAAATCCCAATACAAACAACACGTGACAATGTATTAGATTGAAGAATCTTCTGGTTCTTTAATGGATGTCCATGTGAATTTTTCAATAATTATTGTCATCACTATTGACCTAAAATGACCCATCATGCCAAGTAGTAAATATATTTGGATTAATAAACTTCAGGTTCATTGTTACATATATTTTAATTACAACATGAATATATGTGTAATACAATCTAGTAGAAAAACGGATTTTTTGGAGAAATACGGGTGTTTTCAAAACTTATTACAAAAATCGAGTTAAAAACCAAACTATTTACAAAAAACATGCACTTTTTGTGTCCTTATTAGAATGCGTCTCTTGAAGAGACGCATTTCATGTTGAATGCGTCTATTGGACAGACGCATTCTATGCAAACCTCTGAATGCGTTTGTCAAACAAACGCATTTCTGTTGACCAAACGGACTGCTTTCTTTTCTTTTAAAATTCAAACAGAAACATTTTTTTTCCTTTAAAATAAATATTTAATAAACCACCAAATCTACCAATAAATATTTAACTACCCATCAAATCTATTAATCATTTATTTAATTTTTTCTTTAAAATAAACGTTTAATAAATCATTCATCACCACCCAATCATTCACCAATTATTTTTTTTTTATTATTTTTATAAACACATTCACAAATCATTTTCTTAATTATTCTAAAAAATATATTTTTTTTAAATACGAATCCAATCATTTTCTTAATTATGATCTCAAAAAAAATTATTTTTTTAAATACATTTACCAAACCAATTTATTAATTTATAAGATAGAAGAAAAGGTTAATTGGTTTAAAGATTAAAAAAACTGAGATTTATCCATCTCTGTTGGAATAGAAATTTTGACCAATTAGAAATTGCCACGTCATTACCCAACATTGATGACGAAATTATATTTAATTAGGGATTAATTAAATTTGCAGCTATCCATAAATTAAATTATGGCAAATCCAAGTACACAATTGAATTCGTTGAAATTTGGATTGATTTTAGACAAAAGTAGAAGGCCCAAAGTCAACCAGGCCGAGTCCAAAGATTAGACCCAAAGTCAACCAGGCCCAGTTCAAAGGTTAAGCCCAAAATCAACCAGGCCCAGTCCAACTGACAAGCCCAAGTCCACTTGGAGGCCTTCAGGAACTCTATAAATAGAGAGCTACCTCCTCCATTTCAAAGGTTCAGAAGTGGAAACTCTCAAGAGAACTTAGAGAAAATTCATAAACAAAGATCATAAGACTCCCTAAACTCTTGAAGATCAAACACTTTCTGAATCAAAGCCTTGAAGACTAGAAGATTTTTAAGATCGAGAACAAGCTGCAAAACTCTCGAAATAAATCCACATTCAAGAACAAGCTGCAAAAGCCCTCGAGAAAAATTCACATTCCAGAACAAGCTATAAAGCCCTCGAAATAAATCCACATTCAAGAACAAGCTACAAAGCCCTCGAAGCAAATCCATATTCAAGAACAAGCTGCGAAGCTCTCGAGACAAATCCACATTTGAGAACAAGCTGCAAAACCCTCGAGACAAATGTATATTTGAGAGGAAGAATCTGAGGAACAAATTAGATATTGTACTTCACTACATTCAAATTAATACAAATATAAATTTATTACACGTGTCTTATTTCTTTATTAAAGTCTCGTGTGAACAATCTCGATTAAAGATTTAAAGAACAACAAAAGATTCACTTCACGATTACAGTTTATAAGCATATCTAATTTATACCCTATAAAAGTGAAGTGTTTAGAAATGTTTTTTAAAATAAAAAATTTAAAAATAATTAAAGAAACCGAAAAAGAAGAAGCCTATCAAAATGAAATGTTTGGTTAATGTATTTGAAAAAAATAATAACTAAAATTAAGAAGAAAGATATATTTTTAAAAAACCATAATAAAAAAATAATTGGTAAATGTATTTTTTTAAAATTTTTTTTTTTTTTTGAGATCATAATTAAGAAAATGATTGTTGGATGTATTTTAAAAAAAATATAATAATTAAGAAAATGATTGGTGAATATGTTTATAAAAATAATAATAATAAAATAACTGGTGAATGATTGGGTGGTGATGAATGATTTATTAAACATTTATTTTAAAGAAAAAAATTAAATAAATGATTATTAGATTTGATGGGTAGTTAAATATTTATTGGTAGATATGATGGTTTATTAAATATTTATTTTAAAGGAAAAAAAATGTTTCCGTTTGAATTTTAAAAGAAAAGAAAGCGGTCCGTTTGGAAGAATGTGTTTGTCCACCATACGCATTCTAATAAGGACAAAAAAAGTGTATGTTTTTTTGTAAATAGTTTGATTTTTAACTCGTTTTTTGTAATAAGTTTTGAAAACACCCATATTTCTTCAAAAAGTCCACGAAAAGCATACATATTTTCTAATATACATTTTTCATATGAGATAGTAGATAATATTATATATTATTCTTACTATCAGTCTCTATATGATAACCAATAAAACGTATATCTTTAAAAGCATACCAATTGTAATTTTTTTCTTCTCTAGAAAAATAATATTTATTTTCTAAAATCTTCTATCAAGTCTACAGATCTGATTTTTGCTTCCAGCATTGTTAATTTTGAAAAAAAAATAGTTTCTACTTTTAAATATAGTGTGCATAGTTGCACTTATTTGTCAAGCATAAATCTTCATAACTTATATTCTCTTAAGAGGATTCAAAAGAATTTGCAACATCCAAAAATGTCATATTTAAGTGGGTCAAAAAGATTAATCATCTATTCAAGATATTTAAAAATTTGTAACGTCTAGATATATCATATTCAGGTGGTCAAATAAATTAATTATCTCTCCAGGAGATTCAAACATATAAATGTGTCATATTTAGTATGATAAAAAATATTAATTATCTCTTCATGAGATTCAAAAAAATTTATAACATACAAATATGTCAAATTTAGGGGGTAAAAAAGATTAATTATGATGTAAAAACCCTAGATTTTGAAAAATTAGGAACATTTCGGTTATGTGAACCCCTAATTATCAAATTCCTTCAGGTTAGACACTGGATTACCTTAAGATCAAAGCTCTTAAGACAAGAACAAGTTCTTGGCCCAAGAGTCGAACACTCCACAAGATAGGATGATCAATCCTATATGAATGTTCTTGGCATGCAACTCAACACACATGAATTGCAAAATTCAAGAAGCTTTTGGTTAAACTTGAAACGAAAAGCATAGAGGCTAAAAATTCAATTCATCGTAAAACCATTATGTACAACCTAATGGCCAAGCTTTAGATAGCTTCTCAAACCTAAATGCCACATCATTGATCATGGTAAAATGACAAAAATACCCCTACTTAAAATGTCATAAAAGGATAAAATTATAAAATTACATAAAAATTATAAAATATCAACTTAATGTCCCTGGTGGTTCATATCATCCTCTTTGGCATGCAACTCAACACACATGAATTGCAAAATTCAAGAAGCTCTTTGCTAAACTTGAAACGAAAAGCACAGAGGCTAAAAACTCAATTCATCATAAAACTTTGTATAACCTAATGGCTAAGCTTTAGATAGCTTCCCAAACCCTACATGCCACATCATTGATTATAGCTAATGAAAAAAAATACCCCTACTTAAAATGTCATAAAAAGATAAAATTGAAAATTAATAAAATTACATAAAAACTATAAAATAACAATTTGATGTCCCTGGTGGTTCATATCAAATTTTCTCTTTAGGAGATTCATACAAATTTGCAAAGTTTGCTTCCACACATTGATCCATTTTCCTTATTGAGGCTTTTAAAGTTAAAAAATAACTTAAATGTATAACATGTACAAATTAATATCTCTTTATGTATTATATCTAAAATATGAAACTTTTCTTTTAATCATTATCGTATATGTGTGGTTTTCTTGCAATTTAAAAGGACTATAACCACAATAATATGAGTATCTTTTTCTTCCTATATTATGATCATGATGTAGGAATGAACGTTTCACTCCGCAGCGGAAGCATTGGATCGTCTTTGATTTTATTTTAAATTAAACTAAAAATTAAGGTTAAGCAAAACATACCTTGAAAATAATATTATGGAGAATATTCTAGTGGATCTTTATCTTCTCCATAAAATATTTCTATCTATGACTCGAACACAAGGCCAAGGCTTGTGGGAGCCTCTTGAAAGAAAATCCACAAGGGATTGGAAAGGAAGAGGTCAAGAGAGAATTCTCTAATTCTCTATTGAGGAGATGTGTGTTATGTCTAATGGCTCAACCCAAAGGTCCTATTTATAAAGACCAAGGGTAAATCTTTGCAAGAATTAAAATATTATATTTTAATATCTAATATATTAAAATATATCTTATACTTATTTGAATCTCATTCAAATCTCCTACGATATTTATTTATTTGAATCTTATTCAAATTTTATAAATATATTTTATTTAATGTATCAAATTTACATTAATTATTTTAATATTTAATGTATCAAATACAATAAATATATTTTCCTCTTTTATATTTAATATATCTAATATATTAAATATTAATTTGAACACTTCAAATTAATATTAATTTGAACATTTCAAAATGTTCTTTCAACTAAATTGATCTTTTAGTGTTACTATGAGCTAGCAAGGGGACCTTATAGACCTACAAATTATAAGCTCCAATGATACAAAATTAATTATATAATTTTCATTCATTAACTATAGGTCACTCCACTATAGACCTAGAGTTGCACTCTTATACACTGTAGGACAAGTTGTGTCCATAGATATAATCATTACATGCAAGTCGATCCTTCACGAGTTGTTCGTAATTACAGCTGAGTCAAAAGTCCGTTTTACCCCTATAATTACATCTTGCACCTTAATTGCCACTGATCCTTTAATGAACAATCTGTTTATAATCTAATTATAAACTAAGTCCTTAGTGAGAGGGTGGGGCCCCATTGTTCAAGTCCCGAAATCAGCACTTAAGGGAACTACTCATCTACGTACCTTATATGAAAATGAGTGAATTCCATCTTGTGAGATTATGTTCTCAGCTCTCTATTTGGTCAAGTCCCCAAAATGGTAGGTATATTGAATCGGCTACAAAAGCCACTCTCACCCATGCAAATCAAAGCACAAGCCCTCATAGGCAGGAGTTCATAACTCACTCAAGATTAAGATCGAGTCGCATATGATCATCCTAATGAAATATTAATCTTCTCAATTAACGGATTTATAAAGAGATATTATATACTTCATGGTCCAGTCTTATACAAACTCATTGTATAAGATACCCCCACTCACATGTCTCCACATGAATGATTTGGATCAAATCATTTGTAACTATTACAAAGTGGGTCGTATCAATAGTGTTACCAAAATAAGGCACCCAACCTTATCCATATACTATAACCCTTTAGGTTATTTCTTGAACGTGATCCTCTCGTATGTCAACCACATATTGTTCAAGATTATACTAATAACCTTGGATTTTTCATATAATGGATAATATTATATTGCAAATAAAATAATCAAAATTATTATTAATTATTAAATAAACTATTAATTACGAGGCTTATTTAAATTTAAATTTAAATTTAAGAAGATATGCCATTTGTTCATCACAATATTTTTTTTTAAAAAACCTTATTTCTTAATATTGCTACTACAAGAGTATATTCTATATATGAAAAGAAGGAAAAATATTTTCTCTAACATATGCTCATCACTTATTGATTTAAAATTATGCAACTATAGGTGCATCTAATTAAAGTGAACACTTCTTGATTTAAAAGTATGCAACTTCAGGTACATTTAATCAAAGTGAACACTTCTTGAATTAAAATTCTGCAACTTCAAGTAGTGCATCTAATCAAAATGAGCACTTATTAATTTATGCAACTTATTGATTTATGCAACTTTAAGTGCATCTAATCAAAATTAAATTTAGGAAGTATACATGTCTTTGAAACTTTTCCATAGGATAATTCAAATATATATAGCCACTATGAATTTCAAAAATTCATCCACATGAGAATAATTATATTGAAATATATAACACCCAAATAAAAGCTTCAACTCTAACTTTTTCATGGTAAAATAATCACAAATAAGTATATTCAAAATAATTAAAAATGCATGACATGTTTAACCTATGGTGGGGTTTTAATCTAAATGACATACTTTATGCAATATTCAAGTAATTTAAAACATACATCACATGCATTATTAAATTAAACAAAATAAAATTAACCGACATATTTGGCATATTCTAGAAATTAAAGACTAAATTTAAAATTACATAATTTGAATTCTAGAGATATCTTGATCTTTAATTTTTTTTTTCTTTGGTTATTCAAAATTTAGGTTTCTCAAATCCTAAATTTGATTCCTCTTAATTGAGCTGCTGCCGCCAAAAAGATCCAAGGAATTTAGTGACTGCAGACCATGAAAATGAAATTCCAGTCACCGCTTTATCTAACAATTTATGCAACCAGCTAATTTCAATCACCATTAACACTTCTTGATCAATTCAAATGGAGGAAATAAAAATGTCGCCCATGTGTTTATTTTCTTATTGAAATTTAATAATCGGTCCAAATTCAAAAATATACATGTTGTCTATTTTCTTGATTTGGTCCACCAAATTGAGGATGCACACCACCGGTGAAGAAAGATTTAAAAAAAAATTACAAACAACCTTAATCCTTTTGAGTTTTACATTTGATCTAAAAGTTTTAAATTATAATGTCAAATAGTCTAAACAATCAGTTTACAACCCAAATATCACATATATGAAAAATTAAATGTAATACTTGGTTTTATTATATTTATTATTATTTTATTATTTTATTATTACTAATTTTTTTAAAAAAATAAATAAAATAAATAATAATAATAATCTAATCTTATCCCTCCAGCTACCCCTCCCTCTCCCTTATCCCGATACCCCTACCCTCCCCTGCCCTCCCCGTCTTCCTTCCCTCTTCTTGTCTCACCGTCCCCGTCCCTCTTCCCGTCTCCCCTCTATCTCCCTCTTTTAGTCTCTCTCTCTTTCACCAATAATGGGTGATGAAAACTTTTCCGACAATTTCATGCATGAACAACGGTCTTGAAGTCATTTATGGGCATTTTAGAATTCGTTCCAGTGAGATCTTGGCTCGTTGGGCAGTGGGTAAGCGTTTTGGCTATGAAATTTAGAAATTTAAGGAATCACTTGCTTATTTAAGCACTTTTTGAATGGTTGGATTGACTTTAGCTTATGGAATTCACTTTAGGATAAACCAATTATGGTTAAAGGCTAAATTATCCAATTTGGGTCGTATCGAGTTTAAATCCAGCAACTTTTAGTTACGGAGGTAGGTGAGCTTTGTGGTTCGAGGAATTTGAAATTGGTCTTTTAAGGCTAAGTAAGTTTTAGGAAGTTGATTTTTGATTTGTTTGAGTTATTATTGTGTAATTGGATACTTGTTATTCATGTTAGAAGTTGACCTTGGGAGATTGTAGATACTTGAGCATTCTCTCTTTGGCTCGGAATACAGTTGGCGTCGTCTTAAGAAGTAAAAGCTTGTTCGACTTTAAGTCGATTGAGAGGTAAGTAGCCATCGGGTTTATTTATTAAGCTCTCGATCTTATTGAATGAATGTGGTACGAATGGATTATTGATAGAGCAAAATCGTTTGTTTGCCGAAAAAATGAGTGATAGCACTCAAATTTGTGCTATTTCTAGGCTTAGATTTGTGTTGGTTGTGTATGTTTATAGTGAGCTTTCATGCATTTATTTATCTATTTGTAGATTTCGAGCAATTGGAGCTAACCGGACTTTTTGGAGCTTAATTTAAGCTTAAAGACACACTTTGGAGCAAAGAAGATAAGTAGAAGAAGTGTTACAAGTGAGAAGACCCGAGAAGATAGCGTTGAAACGCTATCCATAGCGTCTCAACGCTATATGTGCAGCCATTCAAGCCCAAAATTTCTGCTGAAGTAGCGTCAAGACGCTACTTTACAGCGTCTCGACGCCAGAAACGCGCGCGCTCGAAGATTTCCGTCCTTAGCATTGCGACGCTACGGACAGCGTCTCAACGCTACACCATTTTGCCTCCTTTATTCTGCGAGCTAGGGTACAGCGTCGAGACGCTATCCCTAGCGTCTCGACGCTGTCCCGAGGTTATAAAATGACATTTGGGATTCGAATTGGGGGAGCCATTTTTGAGAGCCTAGAACCCTAATTTCGACAAGAAGCATTGTTTTGGGACCTAGAGAGCACTTTGGAGAGCTAAGGAGGAGACTCAAAGCTCGAGATCGCGGGACATCACGACGGGAACGAGTGTTGGCACTCGACGTCCAGTTTTTTTCTCTTTTCCCTTTACTTTGTTTCTTGAACTTTAGGATTTATTGGACTGAATATTGAATGTAATTTTGAGTATCTTAGACTCTTGGATGATTGTACTTTTAAACTTTGTTTGGTTCTTTGAATTGTATTATATCGTAATGCCTTTTATGCATCTCGAATCAATTTTCTAAGCTTTTGGCCATAGCTTTGCATGTTAGGTTAAATTTAGCTTGAGAAAGTAAATTTAACTAAAGAACTTAGATGCATGACTAGAATTAATCTATTGCATGAGAATGAATAGGTTAATATTAGAAGCCATTAAAAGAATTTCATAATGCCATGTTTAGGTGTAGAAATAGACCGAGAGGTTGATTTACTACTTTATATGAGTTCAATTGGGCTTGAGAGAGTCGATTGCATATTTTAGTAATTCTTGGCTTAAGGTTGTTGCATATTCTACAATTCTTTAACCAAATTCATAGTTGCACTTCATGTAATGCAATCTTCACTAGTCTCTCTAAACGGTCTCCAACTTTTGTAAATAGTTAATTTAGTTTAATCTTGTTCCAATCTAAAGTTAGGTTCTCTAAATAAAATTGAGCAATGGTAATTGTAGTACTTAATTAAGCTAAGAAATCCAATCCCTGAGATCGACCCTGGCCATTACTACTACAAATCGTAAAGGTCTGGTTAATAATTTTATTTGATAGAGCCTTCGACAAGCTCTTTATCAATGAGTCCTTGCGCGAATATAATTGAGATACTAGCTAAATGTGATGGAACCAACTTAAGTTTGAGTCATGGCTACTTAAGTACATTTGAGGCTGATTTTGAGAATGTTAGAGGTGATTATGAACCTCGGCTCAGGAAGAGGGCGTGGCTCTGAGAATAGAATTCTACCTCGGGGGTTTCCAAGATGTCTAACTTAGACAAGAGTCGTTAGATTAGCACTACCTACCTTGTTTCTGTCGTTTCGTGCGAGCTTGTGAGCCTAAAATGCTATGAGATGTGATGAGCACAAGGGATGTGTTCCCTCATTTCCTGTGTGGTAGTTTAGTGGTGATTCTCCATTGTATTGAGTGTAGGGGATGTGTTCCCTTATTGCCTGTGTGGTAGCTTAGGGGTGATTCCCCATTGTGTTGAGTGTAGGGGATGTGTTCCCTTATTGTCTGTGTGGTGGCTTAGGGGTGAATCCCCATTTTGTGGAGTGTAGAGGATGTGTTCCCTCATTGCCTGTGTGGTAGCTAGGGGTGATTTCTCATTGTATTCAGTGTAGGGGATGTGTTCCTTCATTGCTTGTGTGGTAGCTTAAGGGCAGTTTCTATTTGGTTTGATCTCTTATTTATGTGGTTTCTTGAGTAGGTTGCTTACTGAGTATACCTATACTCATTCGTGCTACTTTGTTCATCTCTTTTAGGTGAGGCCCATCAGCGAGGCGGGTGACGAGTCGACGACCTGACGAGGCTGTGGAGATACCTGTATATTTGTTCTAGGTCCTTTTTGATGTATAATCTTTGTATAAAATGTTTTTTTTTTATGTTAGTCAAATGGTATCTTGTCCCCTTGTATATTGTTATCTTGGAGCTGAGATGTCTTTGTTTTCGAAACCATGTGTGTGGACTCAGCTTCTTGAGTAGTTTGGAGGATGTTGAGTACTTTTCCTTGAAATCTTAGAAGTGTCTATGTTTATACAGGTTTCTCTAAATTTTGGTTTTCTCCTAGTTACGTCGTCATACTGTCGAAATTCGGGTATGAACAAGGTAACTAGGTCGTACTTCCGCATTAGAGAGTCGTAATGGGATAGGGTTGTTACATTAAAATACTCACCATCTTTGAACTTTAATTCTAAATATCTCGAAGAATATGGAGATAATTTTGGCAGAACTTTAGTAGTCCTTGGTGTTCCAGCAAATCAACTCCAATCTCCACAAAACCCTTTAGCAAAGAAAAGTGGTATAGACTCATACTGATAATGTATTATAAAACAACAATAACCAGAAGCAATTAGAGAGTAAAGTAGAGAGGAGGAAAAAGTAGAGAGCAAATGTATTCTCTATTTAGTTGTATTGGTATATTTCAAAGGGTCCAACAACCACTATAGGATTTACAAATCTACACAATTCCTAAGAGGAAAGGAAAATCATCTTTCAAATCCCAATTCAAAAGAGAAACTTAGAGTACATAATGAGAGGGATAATCGAAGAAGATAATATAAAGGAATTATGGGCATCTAATTAAAATATTTAAATGTAATTTAGAATATTCATAATAATTATAATATTTTAGGTCAATATTTAATTTCCTTTTTTTTTTTTGAATAAAAGTAGTATATTCATAATCAACTTTAAATGACTCCCTTTAATAATTATCTTCAAAAGAATATAAAGGTTTAATTCATACTTTTATGCTTATTTATTTTAATTTCTAAACTTTCAAGCATGATGTTTTGGTTCCAGTCATTAATTTTTTTACCAATTATTTAAAACCTTAACGTCTTTGGTTTATTTACTTGTTTAGTAGATATATTTTTATAGAGTTCATTAGATATCTATAATGCATAAATGTTGGGAGTTTTTTTTTAATTTTTTTTAGTTCAACAATATGTGAGATGAGAAATTCGAATATCTGACTTCTTGATCAAGAGTACATACTTTTATGCTATTGGAGCTATACTCATGTTGGCAGATAAATGTTTAGAGTTACGTAGAGGTATTTTTGGTTAGACGGCGAACTTCAAAACAAATTTGAATACTTTTTAAATGATTAATGGAAAATTAACAATGATGACTAAAATTGGGTTTTTATACAAAGTTCATATATTAAAGTATAACACTTTCAAGAGTTGATAACTTAAAACAATAGGGTTTAAAAGTTTAAGAATAAAAGCAAAATAAAGTTTTAAATTTTATTCTAGTTTTAAACTTTTATGTTTGTTATATTTTGATCCTTCCACTTTTAAAATATTTATTTTAGTCTCTAAACTTTTAAAAATAACAATTTTGATATTAAACTTTCAAAATGTTTAATGTACCCTCTAGCCTCTAAACTTAAAAAAAACGAAAAAAGAAATATTGGTTCTTGCTTATTATTTTTCAATTAATATTCTATCACTCAATACTTGTCTTGCCAACTTAGGGCGGAACAAAGAAGGAAGGAGAGGGGCAATTTACCACATATCATCTTTGATGCAAAAAATTATATTAAAAAAAGTTAAGATTTTAAAGTTTAATTTTATTGTTTGATTTGCCCCTAAATTTTTTAATTTGAAAGATTATATAAGTTAGAAGGTACAATTTTCCTCATCCTATAATTTTTTTTTTTGCTTTGCCCCTATCGCCAACCCATGTGACTCCGAGATCATATTAGCACATTCATAAACCCAAAGCCACAGATTTATTTGTTTAATTTATGTTAGCACATTCATAAACCCAAAGCCACAAATTTATTTGCTAAAAAAAAAATTAAAGTCAGGATCAAAATGTCTATTTTTAGATTAAATTACAAGTTTAATCCATAAACTTTCAGCCTTATGTCTAATAAGTCTCTAAACTTTAAAAAGTGTCTAATAAGTATTTAAACTTTTAATTTTGTGTATAATAAGTCTCCAAACTTTCAATTTTGTGTCTAATAAGTCCATAAGCTTTTAATTTTGTGTCTAATAGGTTAATAATCTATTTTAAAATTTTAAAATTTACAAACTTAACACAAAATTGAAAATTTGAGGTTCTATTATACACAAATTTCAATTTTATATCATGATAGATCCATTAAATTTAAAAGATATTGAATTTTTTAGGGACTTAGTAGACACAAAATTAAAAGTCCAAGAACCTATTAGACACTATTTAAAAATTTTAAAAAAACTTGTTAAACACAAACTTGAAAGTTGATGAACTAAACTTGTAATTTAACCCTTTTTTTTAGTTCAACCTTATTTTTAAAAGTTATATAAGAAACAAAAATAGACATTTTGAAAATTCAAAAGCCAAAACAATGAACTAAATGTTTAATAACTAAAATAAACCTTATTCATTAATCAATATTTTAAAATACAAAAGTTTAAACAACAAAATGAAATTTATAGTGTGTTTGAAATAACGAAAAAAAAAAAGATGTTTTTAAAAAAAATCAATAAAAAAAATTAAGCCTAATAAATAAAAAGTACTTAAAAAAAATTGGATTGATTTAAAATATATTTTAAAAAAATACTTGAGAGATAAATTATTAAAAGATGACTTTAACGTAATTATTCAAAATCTTTCAAATATGTAATAAAAAAAATATAATTATAACTAATAGAATCACATTTGAACATAGTGCAACAACAAATTGTTATTTAAAGTTGTCTTAAAAGAATATTTTTTACAAAACATCTAGGGGCATTTGGCCCACCGTTTCAGAATCAAAACTCTTGGATTCGGAGTCCTAGGGGGTTTGTTTTGAGGGTTTGAAAGCTTGGGAATTAAAAAACAGTATTTGGGTGCAATGTTCTAAAGCTTGGGAATCAAAAAACATGCATGGATTGTTTAAGGCGCTGAGTATGTTATAATAGTCTGGGTTATAATAGTTTGTGGAGTTATATAATATGTGTTTAGGATGCAGAATTATTTAGTCCGAGTTATGATAGTCTGTGTTTGGGGTGTAGAGTACTCCACATACCATTATAACTCTTGCCCCAAACAGCCCTACAGTGTTTGAAAGTTTGGGAATCAGAAAACAGTATTTGGGGTGCAGCGTTTGAAAGCCTAGGAATCAGAAAGTTGTGTTTGGAGTGCAGTGTTCTGAACTCAAGGTTGTGCAGTTTTTATTTTTATTTTTTCTCTTTGCTACTTTGTTCTCTTTTTTTTCCTTTCCTCATTTTCTAGTGGATCTCTTATTAATTGTAGGACCCATTGTGTAAGTTGGGTCATTTTTTTTAGGACTTTTGGATGGACCTTTCAATTAGTATAAGAATGAGAAAAGGGAAATTGATTTGATTTGAGTCCTTCGTTGCTAGTAGCTTCAAGCATTCAGTACAATCTTTTATCTTTCATTATGATTCATTGATTCTTTTTGGATTTGAGAATCAAAGTGATAATTTTTCTAAATCAATATGATGGTTTTGTTATAATTTGTGAGATAGCAAAATTCTAGCAATGGAATTTGAGTTGGATTTTTGCTCATTATTTGGGTTTGATTTAGAAAGCATCAGGCCCTCAGAAACGAATCATTGCTTCATCTTAGGCGATTACAGCTTCTTCAAGTGAATTGGAGGTTCCAAATCGGATTTTTCTAAACCCATCTGTAATTCCAATATTATGTATGTTTTTTTTCAATATTTTTTTATATTATTTACGAAAAATCTCTTTATTAGTTCATCTCAATTTTTATCCCTCTCAATTTATTCTTAGTATCTTTGATTGACTTCCTTATTTTTGATCTGGTGTTTGCTTTTACTTTGTGTTTATGTATTATAAGTTTCTATGAAGTCATTTAAAACTTTGTAGGGTGAAATTTCATATTTAAATAATTTGGTATTTACGAAATTTACGAATATGTATCAAATTAAATCCTTCAATTATATAGAATTTTAATGGTTATGTTTTTTTTTGTTGGCATTTCTTGTTTTAAGGTATTTGGGAGAATTTGATTTGTTTTGATTGGAATTTTAGATTGGATATAATGTATTTTGATTAGATAATTTTGTTAGCTGCATTTTTTTTTAAAATCTTTTAAGGTAAATGTTATGTGATTTTCAACTTAGATAGATTTTTAATTATTATGCTTGTAGAGAATTTGTTTTGTTTTTATTATTTGAATTTTAGATTGAATATAATGTATTTTGGTTAGATATTTTGTTATGGGCATTTTTTTTAATCTTTTGAGGTAAATGTGATGTGATTTTCAATTTAGATTGATTTTTTAATTATTATGTAATTTCGATTTTTTGTTGACCAACGATTTCTTGATTTAAGAATTTGTGAAGAATCGGCTTGTTTTGATTTGAATTTCAAATTGAATGTAATTATAGAATAGTTTTAGTATCTAGGATGCAAATTTTGTTAAGGGGTATTTGTGTCATTTAAAATTCTAATTAAAAAATCGAAAAAATAGTTTGGCCATTTTTTCAAAAAAAATATATTCTATGGCCTTTTTTCAGAGCATTTAAATATGATTATTTTTGTCGTTACTCGAGAAAATAGAGCAAAATCGCATGTTGAAAAAGAAAACCATCGGGTTGCACTGTTCAAAACTACCGAGTTGTACAATTCAAAACCATCAGATTGCATTTAAAAAACTATGTGATTTAAACACAGTGACCCAAACACTATTTTGGAGCTGTTTGGGGCACTGAGTGGGTTATAATAACATGAGTTATAATAGTCTGTAGGTTATAATAGTCTGTGAAATAATATAATATTGTTTAAAATACAGAGTTGTTTAGTCTGAGGTTATAATAGTCTGTGTTTGGAGTGCAGAGTATTCCACGGGTTATTATAACACAGATTATTATAATCCTTGCTCAAACAGCCATTGTGTTTGAATTTCAAAACCAACAAAATCCAAAATGGTGGACCAAACTTCCATCAAATTAGAATGTACTCTCAATGAACGAAGACTTGGAATAAAAACGTCCGAACAAAAATAGGTCCGCATTAATTATAATTTTGCTAATAATTTTGAAATATAAGGCTTGTGAAACTTTCCACATCCGTGTCTCGTAAAAGCTCCAACGACCCAGGATTCGGATGGCATTTCTGTAATTTAGCGTCAACTGTCACTTCAAACTTCTATTCCTTTTCCTGCAGTATTACGCGCCAATCGTAGCGCG
Organism: Trichosanthes truncata; assembly: GCA_033996785.1. NCBI lineage: Eukaryota > Viridiplantae > Streptophyta > Magnoliopsida > Cucurbitales > Cucurbitaceae > Trichosanthes > Trichosanthes truncata. The sequence goes on along the minus strand of JAWPNB010000004.1, from coordinate 33,066,266 downwards.
TGGTTTGAACGCGAAGAATTTTGACCATTTGCAAGAAGCTTCCTTGAGAGTATTATGGTAAATTCACATTTTACAATAGTCAAATGAATGGTGGATGACCCCATGTTGGCTATTTCCTCAAAAATTAAAATAGGATTTAAGATTAAAAAATGTTTAAACTTTAATAAAAGTAACAATTTAGTCTAAAATTTTTAATATATAATGATTTAGCCCCTACTTTTAAATTTGTAACAATTTAGTCATTAAACTTTAGCATAGAACAATTTAATTTATATACTTTCAAATTTATAACAATTGCGAAAAATCTCATCAAAATTAAGGACAATTTAGTCATTGATATTTTTAGATTATTTAAACACATTTTGGTCTCTAATAAATTTATCGATCTACATATGTAAAAAATTTCATAACTCTTAATAATTTTTTTCACAACAGGGACAAAATCATTATGTTTTTTTAAAATACAAGGACTAAATTGTTACATATTAAAATTTAAAGACTAAATTGTTACAAAATTGAAAGTATAGAGACTAAATTGTTACAAACTAAAATTCAGAGATTAAATTGTTGCTTCTATGAAAGTTCGAAGACCAAAAATATTTTTTAACCAAGATTTAAATACTATTGTGATCATTTGTGCTTACAAGTTTGGTTCATTTTGGCTACTTTTGGCCACAGTATTTTTAGTTTTTATATACTTATGTCTTTGTACTTTGAATACATCATTTATTTTCAAAATCCTAAAACTATATCCAAAACTCTTTAAAACAAATGTATGACATTTTTTTAAAAGAATTTTTTGAGTGTAATATTGAAGAAATCATGGTTTAAAAACTGAGATAAAAAATAAAACAAAAAAATTAAAGGCCTTTTTTAAAGGTATGGAGATTAAATGCCTTGTGGAGGTGAGTGTCCTAAGTTATTTTATTGTTTGAACTTATTTGGGTCTACTAATTACTTATTGTTGTAAAATTGAGAGGCGAAACCGGGCACCAAAACTTTACCAAAACATATAATAATAATAATAATAATACAAAAGATGAAATATAAAAAGAATATATATATATATAGTATAAACAAAAGAAAGTGGAGATTTATGGCAAATTAAAAACACAAAAATTAGAGAAAATGGGAGGAAAAATTGGTGTATTTTCTTTTCCAAAAATCTCTCTATTTATAGGCAATTTAAGAGAGGATGATGTGGTACATTTGGACACCAATCTATGGCCTTTAGAAGACACTTTGGCTATGGAGAAAATGCCACTTGGCATGGATAACAAATGGGCATGTGGAATGGGCATTTACATATGTCATATTCACAATACTCCCCCTTAAATGCCCATTTATATAAAATATGCCTCGTTAAAACCTTACTAGGGAAAAACCCAATGGGAAGAAAAACCCTAGTGAAGGAAAAAGAGTACATATTTTATATAGTTTACTATAATACATTCACTCCCCCTCATGGAGACATCACTTAAAGTCTTTGAGTCGCCGCATTCCAATGCTATATACTAATTTATCGAAGGTTGCAGTTGGTAATGCCTTTGTAAATAAGTCAGCCAGGTTATCTTTTGAACAAATTTGTTGTACAGTGATATCGCCATTTTCTTCAAGATCATGAGTATAGAAGAGCTTTGGTGAGATATGCTTTGTTCTATCTCCTTTGATATATCCTCCCTTGATTTGAGTTATACATGCTGTGTTGTCTTCGTATAACATCGTTGGAAGATGTTTACTTGAAGACAAGCCACATGTCTGATGAATGTGTTGTGTCATCGATCTTAGCCATACACATTCTCGACTTGCTTCATGAATAGCGAGGATTTCAGCATGATTTGAAGAAGTGGCCGTTATAGTCTGTTTCACTGATCGCCACGATATAGCAGTTCCTCCACATGTGAATAGATAACCTGTCTGAGATCTAGCTTTGTGTGGGTCAGATAGATAACCAGAATCTGCATAACCAACTAGATCATACTTTGATTTGTTAGAATAAAATAAACCCATATCAATTGTCCCTCGAAGATATCGGAGTACATGCTTAACTCCGTTCCAATGTCTTTTTGTAGGACATGAACTATATCTAGCTAATAAATTTACTGAAAATGCAATATCTGGTCTTGTGTTATTAGCCAAATACATAAGTGCACCAATTGCACTAAGATATGGTACTTCAGGACCAAGTAGTTCTTCATTGTCATCTCGAGGTCGAAATATATCTTTCTTTATATCCAGTGAACGAACTTCCATTGGAATGTTCAATGGATGTGCTTTATCCATATAGAATCTTTTTAAGATTTTCTCTGTATAAATTGATTGATGAACAAATATCTCATCTGCTAAATGTTCAATTTGCAAACCAAGGCAAAATTTTATTTTTCCAAGATCTTTCATCTCGAATTCTTTCTTAAGATATTCTATTGCCTTGGATAACTCTTCAGGAGTTCCAATTATATTTAAGTCATCAACATATACAGTTATAATAGCAAATCTTGACTGAGATTTCTTTATAAAAACGCACGGACATATTGGATTATTTTGGTATCCTTCTTTCAACAGATATTCACTCAGGCGATTATACCACATTCGTCCTGATAGTTTTAATCCATATAATGATCTCTGTAACTTTATTGAATACAATTCCCGAGAACTTGATTCATATGTTTCTGGTATTTTAAATTCTTCCTGGATTTTCATATAAATGTCATTATCCAGAGATCCATATAAATACGCCGTGACTACATCCATTAGATGCATATCAAGCTTTTCATATACAGTCAGACCAATCAAATATCTTAGCGTTATTGCATCCACCACATGAGAATATGTCTCCTCATAATCAATACCAGGCCTTTGCGAGAATCCTTGTGCAACAAGTCTCGCTTTATATCTTGTGACTTCATTCTTTTTATTTCTTTTCCTTACAAATACCCATTTATATCCCACAGGTTTGACGTTTCCCGGTGTTGGGACTACTGGTCTAAAAACCTCACGTTTTGAAAGTGAGTTCAACTCTGCTTGGATTGCTTCTTTCCACTTCGGCCAATCCTTTCTACGTTGACATTCTACGATAGATTTTGGGTCAAAATCGTCACTTTCATGAATAATATCGTGAGCAACATTATAAGAAAAAATGTTGTCAATAATGATATCATTTCGGTTCCATCTCTTTCCTGTTGTAACATAGTTTATAGAAATTTCATTATTATCCTCAAGCGTTTGATTTTCACCAATACTCTTTTGAGTAGTTGTATTCTGGATTTCTTCTGGAACATCCATACCTTTTATCGAATCATTTTGATTCTCAACTACTTTTCTTTTTCGAGGATTTTTATCTTTAGAACTTATTGGTCTACCACGCTTCTGGCGTGCTCCAGACTCATTATTGACAACTTGTTCCTTTGGGATATCAACTTTTGATGGAGCATTTGCAGCTGGTATATATGATTTAGTCACACTTTTAGTATCTGTGAATGCATCTGGTAGTTGATTTGCTATATTTTGCAAATGAATTATCTTTTGAACTTCAAGTTCACATTGATTTCTACGAGAATCTAAATGAGATAATAACGATGCATTCCATGTAATTTCTTTTTCCAACTTCTTAATTCCTCCCCCTAATGTTGGAAAATTTGTCTCATTAAAATGACAATCAGCAAATCGTGCAGTAAATACATCACCCGTCAGGGGTTCAAGATATTTAATAATTGATGGGGAATCAAAACCAACATATATTCCTAACCTCCTTTGAGGACCCATCTTAGTACGTTGTGGTGGAGCAATCGGTACATATACTGCACATCCAAAAATTCTTAGATGGGAAATATTTGGCTGCTGGCCATAAGCTAATTGCATTGGGGAGTATTTATTATAAGCTACTGGCCTAATACGTGCCAGTGATGCAGCATGCAAAATAGCATGACCCCATACCGATGTAGGAAGTTTAGCTCTCATAAGCAATGGTCTTGCAATTAGTTGCAGACGTTTTATAAATGATTCTGCTAGACCATTTTGTGTATGAACGTGAGCTACAGGATGTTCAACACTTATCCCAATTGACATACAATAATTATTAAAAGTTTGGGATGTAAATTCACCAGCATTATCAAGTCGAATGGTCTTAATTGTATTATCAGGAAATTGTGCTTTTAACTTAATTATTTGAGCAAGTAATCTTGCAAATGCAAGATTTCGACTTGATAATAAGCATACATGTGACCATCTGCTGGATGCGTCAATTAATACCATAAAATATCTAAATGGACCACTTGGTGGGTTAATAGGTCCACAAATATCACATTGAATTCGCTCTAAAAATTCAGGTGATTCAATCCCCACTTTAGCTGGTGATGATCTAATAATTAATTTCCCTTGAGAACAAGCATCACATGACAACTCATTGGATTGAAGAATCTTCTGGCTCTTTAAAGGATGTCCATGTGAATTCTCAATAATTTTTCTCATCATTATTGACCCTGGATGACCCAATCGATCATGCCAAACACTGAATATTTCTGGATTCATGAACTTCGGGTTCATTATTGCATAACTTTCGATTACTCGTATATGAGTATAGTATAATCCAGAAGAAAAAGCAGGCAGTGTTTCTGATATACGTTTTTCATGTGAAACAATAGATGTTATATAAAGACACTCTATATTATTTTTACAATCAGTTTCAACATGATAATTATTTTCACGTATATCTTTAAAACTTAATAAGTTTCTTTTCGATTTGCTAGAGAACAGAGCATTATTAATTGTAAATCTTGTTCCTCTAGGCAAAATAAAGTTTGCATTTCCAAAACCTTCAATCAGATTTGCAGAACCTGATATAGTATTGACTTTTGCTTCCAGCATTGTCAATCTAGTAAAATATTTTCTATTTATGAGTATCGTGTGCGTAGTTGCGCAGTCTGCCAGACATAAATCCTCATTGCTCATTTTCGAATTACTCAACATATTGAAATTGTTCATATTTCTTCATTGAAAAGAAAAGAAAAACGATTACAAAGAGTCTTAAATATATATACAAACAAAACAACAACAAAAATATACTAAACAGTATTTAATTATATATTTTCATACAAATCATCCTCTACTTGTTTGATTGCATCAATTCTCTCTCCAGGAGATTCAAAATAATCAGCTACATCAAGATGCATCATATTGGAGGGGTCAAACACATCATCTTCTTGAATGGCAAGATTTACCTCCACATTCTTTCCTTTTCCTTTTTCCTTCAGGGAAGCTTGATAGAGATCAACAAGGTGTTTTGACGTACGACAGGTACGTGACCAGTGCCCAGTCATTCCGCACCGGAAACATTTATGTTCATCACCTTTCGAACTTCTATCTTGTGGAGCCTTTCCTTTATGATCATCACTTCGTGTGGGTTTCTTAAAATTATAATGCCCACCACGAAAATAGGTATTTCTTCCTCTACCGCGGTCCCGACCTCGACCACGACCACGACCTCGACCACGGTTATTAAAATTCACAACATTCACTTCAGGGAATGGTGTTGCTCCAGTTGGTCGGGATTCGTGATTTTTCATCAATAACTCGTTATTTTGTTCAGCAACGAGAAGACATGAGATAAGTTCAGAATATTTTGCAAAACCCTTCTCTCGATATTGCTGCTGCAGGAGCATATTCGAGACATGAAAAGTGGAAAATGTCTTCTCTAACATATCAACATCAGTAATCTTTTCTCCGCATAATTTTAATTTTGAACTAATTCTGAAGAGTGCGGAATTATACTCACTTACTGATTTAAAGTCCTGCAACCTTAGATGCATCCAATCATAACGAGCTTTTGGAAGAATAACTGTTTTTTGATGATTGTACCTTTCTTTCAAACCTTGCCATAGAACGTAGGGATTTTTTATTGTAAGATACTCCATTTTCAATCCCTCGTGAAGATGATGGCGAAGGAAGATCAGGGCTTTTGCTTTTTCTTGATTTGATGCATCATTTCCTTCTTTAATTGTTTCTCCAAGATTCATAGAATCTAAATGGACCTCAGCGTCAAGGATCCATGACAAGTAGTTATTTCCATTAATATCCAGGGCCGCAAATTCTAGCTTTGTAAGGTTTGCCATAATAACACTATCAAAATAATAATATATATTTATATTAGAAACTTAACATAAACCAAATGCGTAAAAATGGCTTACCTATAAGACTTACCTTTAGCGGGAAAAATGACAGAGATTCGTGCTGATAACGTGTTGTAAAATTGAGAGGCGAAACCGGGCACCAAAACTTTACCAAAACATATAATAATAATAATAATAATAATAATAATAATAATAATAATAATAATAATAATACAAAAGATGAAATATAAAAAGAATATATATATATATAGTATAAACAAAAGAAAGTGGAGATTTATGGCAAATTAAAAACACAAAAATTAGAGAAAATGGGAGGAAAAATTGGTGTATTTTCTTTTCCAAAAATCTCTCTATTTATAGGCAATTTAAGAGAGGATGATGTGGTACATTTGGACACCAATCTATGGCCTTTAGAAGACACTTTGGCTATGGAGAAAATGCCACTTGGCATGGATAACAAATGGGCATGTGGAATGGGCATTTACATATGCCATATTCACAATACTTATTTCATTCTTTGACAATTTTTTATAATATTTTACTTTAATCCTCGAACTTTCAAATGATCCATTTTAGTCCTAAACTTTTTACAAAATATTGTTATAATTCTCATTTTTAAAGTTTATGAACTCTAATACAAATTTTTAAAGACTAGAATTAGAATATACATAAAAACTTTTTGGATCTAAACCTTTTTTAAATACTGTGAAAACTATACTAATCAACTATGAATTAAAATAATAACAGAATATTCTTTTTTAGTCCCATCTATTGAATTTCTCTGTACTAAAAAAAGAAAATCAGTCCCACAATAAATAAATGAATTTGGATTTTCTGAGAATAATACTTATTCGAGAAAAGAAGGTAAAGATTTATATTCCATTTCAATAAAATTTCTTCCTCTCTCAAAGTTTAATTAAATTTTCTTGTATTTTTTAAAACAAAATATTTAATAGAAAATAGAGTCATATTCCATGTTTTCACTGTTTTTTATGTGCGTTTTAGTATGTGTTTACAATTTAGTAGATAATTTAAAATATGAAAACATGTAAATATGACTTTCAAAATTTTCACTTTCTGCAATCTGGAATCACAATTTAAATATTGTTTAAAAAAATAAACCCACCAAACAAAAAATTATCTGAATTCATTGGATTTAGTAATCTAGAAACAAAACTTAAATTTGGATAAAATAAACAAACTCTTAATCATGTTTACCTGACAAGCTTATTTTATTCCTAAAGTAATTGATACCTATTTTTGTTCATTTATTTTATTAATTGTCACCTTAAATAAACTATTCGTTTTATTAATTTCCTAAAATGTTATTATAAACATAAACACAAAAAATAATTTTACAAAAAGAGCACAAAAAAAGAAGATTCTGACTTAGGATTTGTGGACACTCAAGCAAATGGAAGATCGGTTAATGACTTTGGATTTGTTTTCATTCGGCTTTGGTCTATTTTATTGGCTACCAAACAAATCAAAATCTTGTTCAATTTGTTTTAGTTGAGAAAAATCCGGCTCATGTAAAGCGATTCGTTTTATATTTAGATTTCAAATCATATTTTGGTGTTATGAAGTGTTAAGTTTTATAAACTAAATTTAAGTTTGGTCTTGAACTTTTAACCTTTTTTTTTCTTTGTTAAATTACAAGGTTAAGTTCTAAACTTTTAGTTGAATAGAGCAATATTCTCGACCAAAAAAGTCAAATCCTTGAAATGTGTTTAATATGTCTTTCAAATTTTTAATTTTGGGTCTAAAGAATCATAAATTTTCAATTTTTTGTCCTATTAGAAGCATAATTGAAAGTTTAAAGAGATCTAATAGGCCGTTTTTAAAGTTATACCTATTAGACACAAACTTAAAAGTTCAAAAGCTAAGATCCCATTTGATAACAATTTCATTTTTAGTTTTCTGTTTTTGAAAATTGTGATTATTTTTTCTTACTATTTATTCACTAGGTTGTTTGATAAACATTTGATTTTTGGATTTTTGAAAATTAAGCTTACAAATATTACTTCCTCCCATAGATTTCTTTGCTTTGTTATCTACATTTTACATATGTTTTCAAAATCCAAACTAAGTTTGAAAACTAAGCTCCATTTGATAACCATTCGGTTTTTGAAAATTAAGCCTATAAATACTTCTTCCACCTATAGATTTCCTTATTTTGTTATCTACCTTTTACATATATCTTTAGAAACCAAGCCATGTTGTTTTGAAAACTAAAAAAAGTCGTAGTTTTAAAAAACTTGTTTTTGTTTTTATAATTTGACTAAGAATCCATATGCTTCATTGAGAGAGATGAAAATCATTGTAGAGAAATTGGGAGAACACAAGTTTAATTTTCAAAAACAAAAAACCAAGGGGGCGTTTGGCCCCCTAAGTTGAGTTGGGTTGAGTTGGGTTTTAAACCCAACTCACCATTTGGTCTACGGAGAAATTAACTCCCCATAAAAAAACTCAACTCTACCAACTTGCTACAGTGTTAAGATATTAACTCCACTGACTTGTACAGTAACCCTATTAACATATTTTATCACTGCTTCTCCAACAACCAGCGGCCACCGCCAGTGACCTTCTTCGGCGACCGACGACCACATCCCCCGACCTTCTTCGACGACTGGCGACTACCTCCGGCGACCTTCTCCAAAAATCGAAAGCCATATGCGGCAACTGACGACCACTGTTACCTTCTCCGACAATCGACGACAATCGTTGGTGACCATATCCAGCAACCGGTAGTACAGTCTCTAGTGACTATCGCCGACAACAATTTTCAGTGACCTACGACACTCCCATTGTTCAAAATAATATAAAATGCACATATACTTAGTTGGTCTGACTCTCTACTCCAACAATCTTTCTTCGAAATTACGAACTCAACTCATTGTTGCCCATTACTTATATTTTATGAACCATAATTATGTTTTGTGAATCATGTAAATAGTCCCTTGATGACCTACTAATATTTTGTGAATATTTCACTCCTACATGACACTAATGTTGAAATATATTGTCATTTTCTTATCATCTTGAAAAAGTAAAATACCGGCATTCTCTTTTCCAAAGATATTCAATTTAGTATATGTGGTTAAACAAAGGTAAACAAACAATGTTCCTTTGAAAAAAAAAAAGAATACGTAATGGTTAATATGTTTTTTTTTATTAAAAAAAAAAAAAAAAAAAAAAAAAAAAAAAAAAAACTCCCTACTCAGTAATTGAAAAATATCATAATAAGGTCCTCATTTGTAAGTTTCAAAGAAGTTCAATGTGTGTTTAGAAAATGAAACCTTAGATTTCTATATTTTGATAGAAGTTCAATTTGTGTTTAAAGAAAAAAAAAATACAGGTACATTGCTTTTTTTCCATTCGTCAATTGCTATTTGTTGTTATAAAGAATGCAACATTTGATTTCTATAAATCAAAAGAAGGTCAATGTGTAATAAAAATATTTGATTTCTATAAATTGAAAGAAGTTCAATGTGTAGCAGAAAGAGAAAACAATGCTACATTGTCCATATTTTGGAAGAAGTCAATTTCTAAAAAAGAAAGATAAAGAATGATGTTTTAAAAAAAAAAAAGATCAATGTTGAAATATATTGTTTTTTTGAAGTAGACATTTGAATTTAGTGTTGGAAAGTCGGGAAAATATGTTTTTAGATGGATGATTGGAAAAAATAAAAATAAAGGAAACAAAAAAAGTTGGCTAAAAATCAGTCTACTTTCGAGTTACAAAAAACTGCACTAGATACCCCTTACAACTCAACTCTGCACCCTAAACACAGACTTTTTGACTTAACTCAACCCAACTCTACACCCCAAACACAGACTTTTGAACTCACTGACAAACTAACTCTATCAAACTCAACTCAACTCTACACGCCAAGCGTCCCCCAAATGGTTATCAAATGGGGCCTAAAAAGTAGTTTTTTTTTTTTTTTTTTTTTTTGGAATTTGGCTAAGAATTTAATTGTCTAGATGAAAATATTGTAAAGAAATTGTGAGAAAACAAACACAAATTTCAAAAACCAAATGGTTACCAAACAATCCTACTTTTTTTAGTTTTCAAATTTTGGCTTGGGATTTTGAAAACATGTTTAAAAAGTAGATAACAAAACAAAAGAAACTTGTGAGTGGAAGTAGTGTTTGTAAGCTTAATTTAAAAAAAAAAAAAACTAAAAATCAAATTGTTATCTAAACTTGTAATTTAACCTTTTAAAAAAGAGTTTGGCCTTAAATTTTTTTAAAAAATAATAATTTTGATCATTGAACTTTCAAATTGTCTACTTTAGTCCTGTTTAGGAGTCACTGGAAGTTGTAATCTTTAAAGAAGTCTTCTTAGAGTGTCTAAATATTTAATCCTCTCGTGTAAACTTTAATCTTGAATTTGTTGATCTGTTGGACTAGACCCTAGTTTGTTGATTGGCCTCTTATGAGTACACATTCAGTTTGATTGGACTAACTCATGTCACAATATGAAATCTAATTGGATAAATTTGTATCATTGGATACACATGACGCAATTTGATTGGATTAGCTTGTGTCATTAGATGGCTGTGTAATTTGATTGAATCAATTTATGTCGTTAGATACATATGACACAATTTGATTTGATTAAACTCAAATGACACTCAAAATGGTCATAAGATAGACATGTGACATTATTTGATTGATTTAATTTAATTTGGTTACACACGCTAATTTTTAATTGGTCCAAATTAAATAAATATTTTTGTCTTTAATTTAAAATAATTACATGTTGATTTGTGATTGGTCAAAATTTCTCATTTAACAACCATAATAACAAAAAAAAATAATTGGTTTAATACCATGTCAAATTAATTTAAAAACTTTACTTTAAATACTATTTTAGTCCTTGTATTCTTAGCTTTGGCTCATTTTGGTCCTTGTACTTTTACAGTGTCTATTTTTGTTATTTTACTTTCAACTTTTTGTTCATTTTAGTCTATGTACTTTCAAAACATCTATTTTGGTCACTCTATTTTTAAAAAATGGTCATTTTGACGCTTGTTTGCAAGAGTTTAATACAAATTTTATACACAACAGAAACCCCTTTAATATAAAGTTATGTCTACATTTCAAAAAATTTATTGAGGTTATGTTGTGTTGAAATCGTGATCGAAAAAAATTAGATTAAAAGAAAATAAAAAATGGTTACCTTTTAAAAATACATGGACCAAAACGGATGCATGAAAAAGTATAGGATCAAAATAGACCAAAGTTGAAAGTACATAGACCAAAATAACATTTTGAAAGTATAGAGATGAAAATGAATAAAACAGTACAATGCTCAAAATAGTATTTAAACCAAAACCTTTCCATCAATATTTTGTTATTGTTTAAAAAAAAAAATCTATTTATAACTATCTCACAAAATTTAGATGTTAACACTGGGTTCTCAATTCTTAAGACTAAATAGATTTTTTGTCCTCATTGACGAGATTGGTGGGTGCTAATTTTCTTAGAACATAAGCTTATAAATTTGTGTTCAAGGAAATTTGCACTAGTAATTTGGTAATATTTGTCCATACTTAGATAAGCCACTTGAGACATTTTCAAAGTTAAAAGTTTTTTCCTAGTTCCACGTTTGTGTGAATTTTTTTTTTTTTTTTTTAAAGTAATTTGGTCGCATTTGGGTTGATTTGATGCGCTGATTTACTTAGATATGTTTGTAAATTTTGATAAATTTAAAAATTTTCAATTTTTTTTTTTGAAATGAAAGAAACCTTTACTTTTTAGTAGGTTATATACATGGTATTAAATTTCCGTCGACATTTCTACATGTCCATGAGTTCGACATCGACATAAGGGAGAATCGACATTTCTACTATACTGTACAAAATTGATGAAATATTAAAAGAATAGCAAGAAAATGTAATTTAATGTGAATCTAATATTGTAACAAATATTTTAACTCATTTAAAAAATGTATAATATTTATTTATTAATTTAAATATTTTTTTTGAATTTTTTTTGTTTTAAAATTTTTCTAGAAATATCTATCGACATCGACATTTCCATAAAATTGAAATTTCGATATTTTCGTCGACATCGACATCTTAAACCTTGGTTATATATATTTTTTGTATTTTCCTTTTCTTTTTTCTTATGTTATTTACTTTTGTTATTTTTTCTTTTTTGGCATGTTAATTAATTTTTGTGATTTTTTTTTGGTATGTTGTTAATTTTTTTCATTTTTTTAATAATTCAAATGAGGGTGAAAATGGTTTTTTTTTTTTTAAAAAAAGAGTGAAAATTCTAACTTACTATTGGTAAGAAGTTTATAGATAGTTGCTAGTATATAACCTAGTTGAGTTGTACTCATATCAATATTATTTTTTTAGTTAAAAATATGTGGAAGTGAGGGGTTTCAAACCTCAAATCTCTTAGTTAAACGTATATATTCAAGTTGACATCGATATTAATTTTTTTATATTTTATATATAATAACACATTCATGTAAATTTTTTACAATACATTTTTCTCTCTTGTCAATCACCCAAATTAAAAATATAAAATGTTTATGATCCATATACTATCTTATTCATATTCAATTTCTTGTTTTTATTCATTAAATCAAGTAAATTTCTAAAAATAGTATTTGGATTTTTTAGAATTCTATAAATTCAACGACATTTATATGTTTTTAGTATTTTCATATTTGAATTTTACTATCAAACACATATTCAAAATGAGAATATGAAATACAAATTTGTTTTCCATTAAATTTTTTATTTTCAAATTTCCTTTTTCTATTATTGTAATCTAAATATTATGTTTAAGTCCTTACACTTTAAAAATTTTAGTTACATCCCTAGATTTTAAGATATGTTTATTTTTGTTCAAATACTAGGTTTAGGTACGTTCAGTTTTTGTTCATTTGGTTCATGTATTTTCAAAACATTCATTTTAATCTATACTTTTGGCTTTGGTCTATTTTATCATATACTTTCAAAACGTCTATTTTGATTCATGTACTTTGAAAAAGTGACCTTTTGAGTCCTTTCATTTTCTACTTTCTCCAATTTTTATTATCGTAATTTTAGTGCAATACTACACTCAAAAAAATTTCTTGAAATGTAGCTACAATTTTGTATTAAAAGATTTTCATTGTATATAGTATTTGTGCTAAAATTTTGCAAATAGGGACTAAGATGACCACTTTTTAAAAGTACGAGAACCGAAGCAAACTTTTGAAAATATAGACACTAAAATGTACGAAAGTTGAAAATATAGAGACTATAAAATGAACATTTTGAAAGTACAAAGACTAAAATGAATAAAAGCATAAAGTACATGGACCAAAATAATATTTAAGCTATCTTTAATCTCTACTTTTAATATTGATAGTTAGGACACTCATTTTTCAAAAGTTAGATAAGATTTGACATGATTTTACAATCAATTTTATGAATTTGGTAAATTAACTAAACCTGCAGTTAGTTTAATGATCAAGATACAACTGTCAATTCGAGTATAGTTCAGTGAATAAAGTATTAATTATCATTACAAAAGTTTATGGTTTGATTTCCACTTCACAATTGTTGAATTAAAAAGAAAAAAAGTCTATGATACATTTAAAACTAACTGATCACCAAATCATGACAAATCAATTTTATGAAATCAGTTTTATAAATTTGGGAGATTAACTAAATTTTAAATCTTTTTAAAACTTTTAAAGACTAAATAGACAAAAAGAAAATGTAATTTTCAAAAATTTTAAAATATGTGTAATGCACATATTTAGTATAAATTATATAGAACTATAATGACATGATATTTTTAGTTGATTATTTATAAGTTAAGTTACACGTTTGGTCCCTCAACTTTCAAGTTTGTGTTTATTTAGTGCTTGAACTTTAAAAGGTATCTAATAGGTCTTCAAAATTTCAATTGTGTGTCTAATAGGTCTCTGATCTATAAAAGTATTTGATAAGTCCCTAAACTTTCAATTTTGTGTCCACTAGGTCCCTAGCATCTTCGAAAATTTTAAATCAACCAATCTATTGGATATAAAATTGAATTTTATGTCTAATGGGACCTTAAACTTTTAATTTCGTGTCTAGTAGATTTTTGAATTTAAAAAAAATGTTAATAGGTCGGACCTATTAAGCACAAATTTAAAAATTGAGGGACCTATTGAACATAAAACTGAAAGTTTAAGGACTTATTAAATACTTTTTTAAGTTCAAGAACCTATTGACACAAAATCGAAAGTTTAGGAATCTAGTATTTAAAGTTTAGAGACTAAATAGACACAAAGTTAAAAATTCAGGGACTAAACTTATCATTTCACCTTATTTATATTTATTCAATAAAAATGAAAATTAATTATTTATATGTATCAAATGATTTTCAAGTCTAGAATTTTATTCAAACATTACCATTTCGATAATAGTTTAATAGATAATAAGACATTTATTACCATTTGAAATTTCACCTATTCAATATTCTTGAACATTAGAATAGGTTGATAATTTTTATAAAAAAAAAGAATAAGTTGGAAACACCTCGTTTGAAGCCATGAATGCAAATTATTATTATTATTATTATTTTTTAACTTAACAACATGTTGTTGGGATGAGAGATTCGAGTCTCTGACCTCTTGGTCGATGGTGCATACTCTATGCTAGTTGAGCTCATTTTGGCATGAATACAAATTATTCCATAATAGGATTTTTTTTTCTTTTGAATCTATTGCATAGTAGGATTCACGCATTTTTTTGAGAGAAAGGTAAACATATCAAAAAATATTAGTCAAAAAGAAAATTGTGGAGACCCATAGATTGGAAATAACCCGAGTATGAATGAAGGATATCTGAGACCATCAAGCAGTCGAGCGCTAAACTTCTTTAGTAAACTCTTTCACTTCAGTCAACTGTTCATCACAACCATTTATGAGATTGATAGCAAATAGGGAATCAAACTCAACCATAAAAGGAGAATCGTCGATCCACGATTGACTCCAAACCAGCCAAAATTGCATGAATTTCTAAGATGAGAACTGGTCCTTGAGACCTTGTGTATTTTTGCCCAACAGAAATCAAATTGTTGTCCCATTCACGGACAACCTAACCCGGGCCACCACAACCTTCATCTTCATTCCACATCGCGTCAGTATTCAATTTCCACCATTTTGTAGGTGGTGGTATCCATTTAAGTTGGTCTGAAGGTATGGTCATTTGCGAATTCGTCGTCAAGACCTCTGTTATGTTGCAGTACTCATTCATCTAGACTTTAGTTACCCTCATTATTTGATCCCAATTCGGCAAACCTTCGTTATGAACCACATTGTTACGAATGCTCCAGATTTTCCAAACAATGAATAAAAAATTTACTTTGTCTACTTCCAACGCATTCTCCCACATCCAAGTAAAATAGTCTTGGCTCGACCAACAATCCTTAAAATCATAAATAAGTTTGCATTAGTAGGGAGGAGATTATGCCACAGTTTAGAAGTTACCTTGCATCCCCACAAGAGATGGACTATCTTTTCAAGATGTTTATTGCAAAGAGGGCACCAAGGTTGTAAGATGACGCCTTTGTGTAAGAGTTCGTCCTTGTGGGAAAAATGTCATGCATAATTTTCCACGTGCAAGTCTTAATCTTGGCCGAAATCTTTAACTATCAAAGAGTCTTCTAAAGATGTTTTGTGAGATCTCCACTAGAACTCGAGGCTTGTGAATTCATCTTTGTTGCATCCCCAGTTTGTATGCATTCTTGACTAAAAACTTACCTTTGAGATCATGTTTCCAAATAATCATATCCTCTTGTCGATTAATAGTGCACGGGATGTTTAAAATTTCATACCCTTCATACGCATCAAGGGGTATGAAATTCTCTCTTATAACATCTTCTTTCCAAGAATTGTTTGGACTTAACAAGCTTACAACTGTTTGATTAGCAAAATCACTAGGTATGATAGTTAGTCTATCTCTCCCAATAGTTGGAAGCCAAACATTGTTTTGGATGATGATTTGAACTCCATTTCCCACTTTCCATCTATAACCTTTCTCAAAAAGCTCTCTACCCCAAAGAATGCTTCGCCAAGTTAGAGAATGATTATATATTAGTAGGATTCACACATTTATTTCATTAAATTATATGATCTATAATATTTGAAGAACTTTTAGTTAGTACGGAATTATTATCTAATTTGGATAATACTAAAAATGACTTAATTAATAAAGTTCAATTAATTGGAAGATTTATTTTATCATGCCCAACTTATATATATATATATAATTGTTTTATTAACACATTTAAATACGTGGATATCTCTTTAATACTACTTAACAAATGAAACACAATTCATTTATCAACAAAATTTGACTCCATCAAACGAATAATATAACACTACTTAATTATATGTCAACTTTTTTGTTTACAAAATTTACTAAATTCTTTTCCAAAATTACTTAATTCAGAATTTTCAATACATTAAAAAGTAAAATTAGAAAATTTAAAATATTAAAAACCAAATCAAGAATTACTTAAAAAGATATAAACTTAAGTATAATTCATAACTCAACTTGTTTAGATGTTTGAATTTCCACTTCGATATATTATTACAAAAAAAAAACTTAAAAAGATAAGAGATCATTTACTATATCTATATCATAACTTTAATTCTTTTTTAAAAATATCAACTTGTCTATATCTTAACTAGTTAAGAAATCATGCCATTAAACAAAAAAAAAAAAATTAAAAAAATTAAGAAACGGAGAGAAAAAAATCTAATTTGGCGGCCGACGGCGATTCGCCGCCGTTCCGTTCAAACGCTAAAAAAAAGTCAACGTAAAACCCATAGACCTATTTAGTAACCACGCGCCGACAATGCGCGTGCGCATCCACGCTCCGACCAGCTTTGGCCAATAGAAAATAAGAGAGAAACCCAAAAAAGCCCCCAAAAGTTTTTTTGCAATGAAATTTAATTAGAAAACGCCGGCCCCGAAATGTTTGTGATTGGAAGTCATAGGCCCTCCGAAAACGAGGACTACGTCCACTACTCTCTCTCTCTCACAGCACCATTTTTATAACGCAGAGTTTTAGAGAGAGAATAGAAGAGAGAGAGCGGAGAAATTAAAGCCGAAGGAGCTCTGCAAATCAATTTCCTTCGATTTCTAAAACCAGGAACGCAAAAGGGTCGTTTCGATTTTTCGAATTTGAGCCTTAATTTTCTTTAAGCTGACTTGGGTTTTGTGGGTTCTTTATGGAATGGTCGTCTTCTTCAACGTAGATCTCGGAATTTATCAATACTTTAGAGCTTGGGGGTTTTCAGATCTTCGATTCGACGGTCGGATTCCGATCACTCAGCTCACGAACTCAGGTAAATTTTTTTTGTTCCCTTTTGAATCCAATCGCTCCCCATGTTCCAATTTCTTCAATTCCATTTTTGGGGTCTCTCTGTTTTGCTTCGAGTTAATGTGGGATGAATGAAGGTTTTGGGGTTTATTGCATTGTATTTGTGTATTTCGTATTCACCCACCGACGGAACAGAGCATTAGAGATATTGGGATTCGGTGGAGTTTGACCGTCGAGGCGGCGGAGTTTTAATGCTTTTGATTGGTTGTTTAGATTAGACTTAATTGTTTTAACCTAGAAGGGTGGTTGTTGAATTGAATGGGTTTGACTTTTTGGAGTAGTTTGAGTTCTTTGTGTAATGGTTGAGGACATTGTGAGCTTATGTTGATTGAACAGCAAATCAATGCATCTTAAGTTTGACGGTTTTGTATCAGAGATGGGAATTATTGGGTAGCTATCTTATTGTTACTTTATAAAGGAAAAAAAGTGTTGGTTGGTCACATTTTAATGTCTACAGCCAGCTTTAAGAAAAAAGTGTTTCTCATCTTATCCCTTGTTGGAGAATTGAATTTCAACATTAAAGCCCAGTTATGAATAGAGGCGTTATGATTTATTGATTAAGATGAGGTATTTATGTTGCATGGTTGTTAATGATGCATTAATTTTCTAAGTTAAATAGTGATTTCATTTCTTGAAACTTGACTTGAAAGCTAAGAATTTGTTGTTTTCTTTGAGTTATTAAGGAAGAAAAGAAAGTGGGTTTTTGGGTTTGTCATCATTCTTTTTTGTCAAAGACATAATCAAGAGTAAAAGTTTAGGGATTTAGACGAAATTTTGATCATTTTACCTGCAGCTTAAGATGTCATATTCTTCGTCAACTATTTTTAGTTTGACAATTTATAGCTTCCCTAAGCTCATGTCTAGTGGTCAGTTGTAAATAGCTATGCAGTTAGAACCTGGCTTAGAGTTCTAAGTTCACTAGATTGCTAAAGTTGAAGGACATTGTGGATCAAGGATGGAAAAAGATGTCTTAAAACCAGCCAGATGAGCTTGGTTTTAGTTTCTATTTTACTTGAGATCACACAAATACATATTTGAACAAATCAATGTTTGCAATTCCTTATTTAAAAACCTACCAACCAGCCTGCAATTCTTCTTTCCTTTAGGAGATTGTTAGAGCCCTTTGGCAGTTTAAATAATCCTGAAAGTGTAGAAATCTTCCTTTTGGTTGGTCTTTTGTGGAGGATTTTGTACTAATGAAAAAATATGGAGTAGGAATCCAAGTTTTTCCATTCAGCAAAAATTCTCAGATCCTTTTCAGGCCATGTTTGGTGGAAAGTTTTCCAAATTCTTGGAGTGAAGTTTGTCTTCCCGAGCTTAGTGAAAGATGCCTGTGTAACCTATCACCTATCTTTGTGGTGTCCACTCAGAAGTCAAGGGTCATATGGTTAAATGCTATTACAGCTCTTCCTGGGAGTGTTTGGTTGGAACAAAACAGAAAGAATTTTGCAAATGTTTGTAACAGTCTTTTTTAGATCTGGGATTCTGTTGTTTTTGTCGCCTCTCTTTGAATTTCTTACTCAAAAGAATTTTGCACTTTTTATTTCCCCTCTAGCCTCCAATTGGAGTGTTTTTCTGTCATCTCATTCGGAGTTTGTTTTTTCACATTTCAGTGAGATGGTTTTTTTTTTTTGTAGATTTCATTCCTTCATGACATAATTGTTTCTTATATATAAAAGTGGGTGTGCGTGTGTATTCTAAAGGATTCTTCAAATTATTCTTTCGAACCTTACTTTTTAAGAAACAAAACATTGTACAAATACTGATGAGAATAAAAGATACACTTGGCGGGCGGTCTTTTTCTTGGGTGCCTGTTTCTAAAATATCTCTTATTCTCAACAACTATGTATTTTTTTTTATAGTCTCCTTTTGTTTTGGCTTTCTTTTTGTATTGTTTGTTTGTATTCTATCATTTTCTCTGAATGGAGGCTTGGTTCTCATCAAGAAATGATAGAACTACAGCAGAGAACATGAGATACCTGCCAAACTGAAAGATAAGTGCTAGTGTATAGATATTTGTAGTGTGCATGCATTTTTCGGCATGAAGAGTTTATATTATTTTTTATCATCTAATCAAAGCTTATGTGATTCAAGTTTTGACCATCTCAATGGTTTCTTCAATTCCTAACGGATCAATTTGTGTATTCAATTTGCAGATTCTTTATCATCACTGAAACTGAAATTTTGATTGGAGGTTTTCTGAGCCCAGACCATTGCCTTGTGGTGGACACAATTGACCCCATTTATATATGAAGTAGTGATGCATTTGTACTAGATGAAGACAGGTCAAAAGTGGCAATTAGACATGGGCGACATGAAATTTCTGCCTGGTCCACGACATCGTACTACCAAGAGGCCGTTATGGATTATTATCTTGGTTTCTATGGTCAGTGTGTTCCTAATATGTGCCTATATCTATCCACCCAGTGGCACAGGTGCCTGTTACATATTTTCTTCTAAGGGCTGCAAGGTTATTATTGACTGGCTCCCACCTGCACCTGCAAGGGAATATAGTGATGCCGAGATCGCATCACGTATTGTTATTAGAGAAATTTTGAACACACCATTTGTTTCATTAAAAACTCCTAAAATTGCATTCTTGTTCTTGACTCCTGGTTCCCTGCCTTTTGAGAAGCTATGGGACAAGTTTTTCGAGGTAAGTTTCTGTGTTTGCTTACTGTTACTTTGTTTTTTTGAGTTCAACAATAACGGGATGGGGAATTTGAACCTATGACCTCTTAGTCATAAGCACATACTTTATGCCAGTTGAGTTATACTCTTGTCGGTGCTTATAGTTACTTTGTTCCATCATCTTTTCCTAGATTTTCAAGAAGTGGTTATATTTCATCAACAGTTTACTCATTATTGTATTTGCTTTTATCTGTGATGCTGATGCTGCAATGTTTGTCGACTATTGTGGCTTCTATTTATTTTATGAAATTTATCCTCTTTATACTTGTTTGGACTTTGCATGATAAAAAATATGCTTTGCATTAGTTTCAATTCTCTCATCTTTTCTAATACCTGAACCTGGCATACGTTTGCAAACAATAGAATCAAGGTGGTCAAGGTTACAGACACAACCTAGATAATGTGGAGAAATCTCATGTCTTTCGTTTACTGTGTGATAACAAGTTGGGTTGAATTGTTTGAAATTAAAATGCCTCTAGTTTTATAGGATGGTGTATGTTGAGATCTCTTGTTCTCGAATGCTTGTGAGGGTTTAGCCTATGATTTCCATCCATGGTCTCTATAGCCTCCAAGGAACCATGGCCGATCAATCTGTTGATGTTAACATCTGAATCTCATATGTCAATCTCTAATGTGTAGTGATGCTAGTGAAGCCTATATTATTATGTTTTTGGCTGAAACTATTCCCATCTCTTGTCAGGGCCATGAAGGGAAATTCTCTGTTTACGTCCATGCATCTAAGGAAAGGCCAGTGCATGTCAGCCGATACTTCGCTGGTCGGGAAACTCATAGCGATGAGGTCTATATTTAACTTTCAGAATCAAAACATCATTTCCATGATTGATATCTTTATTTGCATGTTCTTCCTGTTATTATTACATTTTTGTTTGTTAAAGAGTGATTGTAACTGCTGATACTGCTATCAATCACTGATCTAAACACCTTGTAACCAGTTTGGTGAACTTTTTGTATGTTCAGGTTATTTGGGGTAAAATTTCCATGGTCGATGCAGAGAGACGACTGTTAGCAAATGCTCTTCATGATCCTGATAATCAGCACTTTGTTTTACTTTCTGACAGGTGACCATAAGATGGAATAAATTCAATTTCTCCATTCAACCCCTTGATTACTTTTGTGATTTACAATACTGATTTATTATATCTGGAATTGCAGTTGTGTACCGTTGCATAATTTTGATTATATCTACCAGTATTTGATCAATACGAATATCAGCTATGTGGATTGGTGAGCAATACCCGATCAACGTATCTTTTACAAAAAATTGATTTATAGATATGGATGACTTATTTATCATCATTTGATCATGTGTTCAGCTTTAACGATCCTGGTCCACACGGAAATGGGAGGTATTCAGAGCACATGTTACCTGAAATTGAGATGAAAGACTTCAGAAAGGGTGCTCAGGTATGAAGAGTATAGTAATTGTTAACAATAAAATCATCTCTTTCTAAATTACTTTAGCTATTTAATGTTTAAAGTGATCATTTTCGTTCTGTGCTGCTTCATAATGTTCAATCAAATTATGATCTGTTTGGTTTCATTCTTGGTCAATCTCTACATGAACATATATGAAAAATTGCTTCTTGAAACATGCATGTGTCGTAGTTTGAATTTTGAGGTCAACAGTTATTGAACCTGCCACTTTCTCCTCTCTCTCATCCAACGCTTCGAAGCTGAATTAAAAGTTATTCTTCTTGTGGCTTCACAACCTCAATATTTGAAATTTTCTGTGCAGTGGTTCTCGATGAAGCGACAACACGCTTTGATTGTCGTGGCTGATAATCTTTACTACTCAAAATTTCGAGATTATTGCAAGGTAAATTGTACTTTCAGCTCAGTGATTACGTATCACTGTCTGAAGCTATGGATCACTTGTAATAAGTATGCAGGGTATTCGTTTTTTTTATTCCAGGAGATATTTGATTAATAAAACTAAGATGACTATATAGTAATAAGAATTTCTTGGTCATTTCAGCCAGGTCTGGAGGGGCACAATTGCATTGCAGATGAACATTATTTGCCCACCTTTTTCCATGTAAGAGTTCACCTAAATACCATATCTCAATCCTGTGTATTTTGAGTATTTCGAACTGAATGTCCGTTTTTTCGTTATCCAGATGACAGATCCTGGAGGGGTTGCAAACTGGTCAATTACTCACGTTGATTGGTCTGAAAGAAAGTGGCATCCAAAGTCGTATGGGGCTCAAGATATTACCTATGAACTTCTGCAAAATATCACGGTATGATTCCCAACACCTCTAATACATGCACACATTGAATGACACCTTACGACGAAGATAGACATTTTAGCTAAAAATGTGTTGGATGGATGTTTCTGTTTGCAGTCAATCGATGTTAGCGTGCATGTTACGAGTGACGAGAGGGTATGCTCAATCTTGATTGATTCTTTATACGTTTTTATAAGTTATTATGAAAGTCTATAACAACAAATATTTAAACGTTTTGTATTTGAGCTTCTGCAGAAGGAAGTGCAAAGATGGCCGTGCTTGTGGAACGGTGTACAGAGGCCGTGTTACTTGTTTGCAAGGAAGTTCTATCCCGAGGCTCTAAATAACCTTCTGAACCTCTTCTCCAACTACTCGTCGATATCGGCCTAAAAATTTTGACATGATATATATTCTTTGATCATAATGTCAGTTGTTGCTTCGAACGCATCCATCCGCTCTTACGACAAAAGCTTTGAAAGTCAAAAAACGCCACGTCTTGAATGGTAAAACAAAGCAGCCATTGTTTGATGACAGTGAAGATAGGAGGGAGGGAGAGGGAGGGAAGGAAGCTAACTGGTTGGGAGTTTGCTTCCTTAAGGATAGTGAATTGATGTGAATTTTTTTTTTAATTTATTTAATCCATTTTGGGGCATTTTGTGGGTCATCACTTTGTAAAAGATGACTGTGAAGTAGCAAATAGGCATTACAGAAGTAGTAGCAACTTGAATCTCATGGTTAATTAAAGCAAACATTCTTGCCTTATTTGCTTATGCAATGCCATATCAATTTAAATCCCTACCCCTCCCCAAAAAAAAGTGTTAGTAAATGTATATATGTTTAAAGTTGTACTTTTGTCTCGTGTTCGAGATGTTCTACGTATATGTGTGTGAGTTTAGGATCGGGATTGTATGTTGAAAAATGTAAATCAGAGAGCTATAGCTTTCGAATGAAGACTACTTAAAACATAGTTCAAGATATAGGGGAATTCAATTTTTATAACTTTGAGAATAACCATGGATCATTATAATGAGATAGGATTTTGGGAGATTTACACCTTTAATTTTGTATGGCTTTGTTACCAAATAAAATTTGGATGAAGTAGTGCTGTTTGATAGCTAGTTCAACTGAACCTCTCAAACAAAACTTGAAAGTAGGTTATTAATTCAAAAAGACTATATTTCAAAAAAATCAAAATATTTATTTAATTGTTTTATGATTTACTCTCCCTACTGAATGAAGCTATGTGATATGAGTATTTAGAAATTTCATATTTATTTCTGTTGACAAATGTAATGACTTGCTAACAATTTTATTAGACGATGTAGACAAGTTCATATCTTAATCACTATTTGGAGTCATTGTACTCTATTTATATGTGTTACATGATATGAGAATTATATTTACAATGTGGAAACATATAAAAGTCAATTATCACTTCTTGATAGCTTTGAAATAAACTTCCAAGAAATTTCTTGTAGGTTATGAATAAAAGTAAACTACAAAGTTTTATCAATTATGATGCAAACAATAAAAAGAAAGAAACTTTAAAAAAGACATTCCTACTTTAAAAAGTATATGATACATATAGTTCCTTAGAAAAAAAAACAATGTAGTTAAATATCATAGAGTTGAAAGAGAAGCTTAGTAGTTCAAATATTTTCCAATGATATTATTGTAGGGGTTTATGCCCTGAATCCTAAAAATTTATGTTTTATTATTAATAAAATAATTATTTGATTATTTTGATTTGTAATATTTATTATCTATTTTATGAAAATCCTAAATTACTAATGTAATCCTATGTAGTTAACATACAAGAGGATCATGATTGAGAATTAACTTAAAGAGTCTACAATATATGGATATGGTTTAGGTGTCATATTGTAGTAACAATGTTGATATAACCTACTTTGTAAATGTTACAAATGATTTGATCCTAATCGTTCATGTGGAAACATACAAGTGGAGTTATCATATACAACGAGTTTGTATAAGACTATACTACAAAATATTTAATCTTTCTTTGTAAATTTGTTAAAAGAAGAAAATTAATATTTCACAGGATCATCATAGTGACTTGATTTCAATTCGGAGTGAATTAAGAACTCCTAGCTATGAAGGCATGTTCTTTAATTTACATAGGTGAGAATGACTTAACTATACTTTGATTCAACAATAAGCCTACTATTTTGAGACCATGACTAAATGAGGAGCTGAGTACAATAATCTTAGAAGAAATTCACTACTTCCCATACGCATAGAAGAAAGTAGATGAGTAGTTTCCTTAAGTCTTGATTTTAGGACCTGAACAAGAGGGTTTCACTTTCTCATTGGCCTGAGAGGGACTTTGGTTTATAGTTAGATCATAAACAAATTGTTTATTAAAGGATCAATGGTACTTATAGTATAAAATGTAATTACAATTAATTTTTTTTGACTTAGTTATAATTACGAACAACTCATAAATTGTCGACTTACATGTAATGATTATATCCATAGACATTAATTTGTCCTACAGTGAATTAGAGTGCAATTCTAGATTTATAGTGGAGTGGACCCTTAAGTTAATGATTATATCCATAGGCGTTAACTTGTCTCATTGTGGATTCTGCAACTCTAGATTTATAGTAGAGTGACATTGAATTAATTAATGAAAATTGATTAATTAGTTTAATTAATTAAATTTATATTATAGTTTATAATTTGTAGGTTCATAAGGTCGTCTCTCTTGCTAGCTAGCTTGCTAAGAACATTGATGGATCAATCATGTTGAAAGAAAAAAAAATAGATTTGAAATGTTCAAATTATTAATGTATTGATGTATTAGATACACTAAAAGGATACATACATACATATATAGAGTAAATTAACAAGGTTGATACCGAGATAGAAACATTGTCCCTCATTCATTTATGTGAGGAAGGGACATATATCATAGAAGCATTTTGTTCTTAATAAAGTTGACTCTATATTTTTCTCTGCTTAGAGGCATTCTACTGATTACAATCAACAGCATAAACTGCATAAAAAGGACAAGAAATCTGAAGAAATTGTTCGTTCGGGACTCGAAGCCTACTCATACATTACTGACTTCTATTGCGTTTGGAATAACTTTAAGAAAAGAAAATGTTTTTAAGCCAAATCAAATTTTCTATATAAACACATTTGGAAAAATTAATAATTTAAAATGTGTTTAGTATAATTTTTTTTAATGATTTTAGATGATCAATTTGTTTTTTTTTTAAAAAAAAAAGAAATAAAAAGCACTTCTTAAAAAAAAAATTGAAAGAAATAGTTGAGAGAGGATTATCCAAAAATAACTTTTAAAGTGATTAACCGAAAATCTTTCAAATATATATATATATATATGTAGCAAGAAAAAAAATTATTGAAAAATTTTCAATGCTAGGCAAGAAACTGTTTTTGGTTCTGGGATTAAAAATAATGATTTTCTCCGCATGCTTCATGGAAAGATTTGTTGTAAAAGAACATATAATCAGACAAGAAAGACACGAAGCTAAGCCACCTTCTTGTAATACAAACATTATTCTCTGGCTTCGAAGCACAAACACATAATTTTTAGGAAAGTATCTGTATCAGACACATGTCGGACATAGACATGCTCGGATACATGAAATAAAGTGTCTCATCTTTTTATTTACTTTTTTTCATTTTTGGACACGTTGGGATACGTTCAAGACACGTTTCCAGACATGCCCGAAGGAAAAAAGTATAAACTTGCAAAAAGAAAAAGAAAAAGAGTCTAGCCTATCTCATGGAAACCCTAATGATCGAAGAAAGAACCTAAATAATTAAACAAGAAGAAGACAAAGCACTAGTTTAGAAAGATTGAAGGTCCTTTCCATCACACCCACATCTATTTGTGAGATAAACCAACTCACCACCACCACCAACAAGGTTATATATAAATATATATTGAATTTCTTTTGTTTTTTGTTTTGTTTTTTTTTTTCATAACTTGGTAATTACATTAATTGAAGATAATAAATCAATTTAGTTTAAGATAGAGATTTTTTCTCACCAGGGCAATATGACAATATGTAAGTAAAAATAAAAACATTAAAAATTTGGAGGTTAGATATTGCATGATATATCAAACTATGCACACACCTATATGTCTGAGTGTGTGTGCGCGTGTATATATATTTATAAAAAAAAATCTAACGTGTCCTACTTTTTTTAAATTGACGAGTTGCCGTATCCATGTCTTGTTATATCCGTGTCATGTGTCAGTATTTGTGATTCTTAGTTCTCTAGTTTAGGTTCTCAGCAATTGATATTCTTCAAAAAAGGATCGAATTGGTGTTGTCTCTCGAGGCTACCCCGATCAGTGTGCTTGGAAGGTGTTCTATTTAAGTTTTCAATGAGGCGGGAAAAGGTAACTATATCAATGTGCTCTTGCAATTGTTTTCTCCTTAATCTTATTGGAAGTGTTTTTAAACGGTCAAAAACTTGTCCTACCTCAAATATTACTATAAGTTTGAAGCACTTTATTAGTACTCTTTTAAGTGCTATCAACTTAATTAAATACTCCATTCTTAAGCATGCATGATACACATTTTCCCCCTTAATTCGACTAGTTTTGATGGTGTTTGCAGTTGGAAGGGTATAAAAGGAAAGTGGGCCTAAAAAAATAGAGAAAGGATTACGTTCAACTTGAATAACATACGTACCTAACTCAACGATTAAGATATTAATAACTGCTTTTATAGGTTAAAAGTTTGAGTTCAACCCCCATAATTCCAATTCTATATTCTAAAAAAACCTAAATGCTATTAATCAAGTTAATTTAAGTTTAAAGTAATTGTTTGGGGATCCTAGACTGCATGGAGCAACTTTAGTTCTTTGTCCCCCAACTTTCAGTTAAATTTTAAAAAGCTTAGGTCATTGGTCAAAGAGATTGTAATGTAAGGGAAATTTGGAAAGTAAGGAATAGTTTATGCAAAGTCAAAAGTCATCTAAAACTCAAAGTGCATTTGGGAATACACGAAAGTATTATTTTTTAACCAAAGTACTTTAAAGATGCTGAATTGTCTCATAAAAAAATGTAAAAGTGCTCAATAACAAATTACTTTGAAATTTGATTGTAAATTCTTAAAAGTGCTTTTGCAGTTACACAAAAATGCTTTACATTATTCTCAAATTTAATGAAAAAATACTAGAAAAAATCAACTTTTTTTTTTTTTTGGGTTATAGATCCTTGCTTGACTTGTAGGCAAGAAAATTTGCCTATTTCGAAAGTGGAAGCTTGACTATATCATGATAGGCCTTCTCAAGTCTTCCAAACCATCAAAGCTATTATTTATTAATTTTGAAAATCCTTATGTTGATAGTATATGGATCAAAAGAATTCTAATAGACTTTATGGGGAGGAAGTTTTGAAGGAGAAAAATTGGAAAGAAATAAAAGTTAAAAACGAAATAAAATTTTTAGAGAAAAACTAGTTAGAAAGAGTGCTAGAAAAGTTAGTAAAAAGATATTAAAATTTTAGAGAAAAAAAATTATAGACAATAATTTTAGAGAGAGAAAAAAGATGAAAATAAAAATGAGACAATGACTCGAAAAATTATTTAATGAAGTCGCCACAATTAATAGCCGTTAGATGTTGATTCGAAAATCTTCATGCCCCTATTAATTGTTGGATATAAAATCGAGATACCTTTATAATTTTTCTCTCATATATTCAACAGTGTATAACTGTTAGCATTATTGTGACGAGGCCTCGAATAATTTCTCCAAGAGGTCTCCTTGCTTCTAGTTGTCTTGTGGGTACAATTTATAATTGTTTGGTTTCATTCAACGGTTCTTTTTCCACCGTCTTTTTGTAACAAGTCAAAGTTTATTCTTCTATGAAAAGATAAGCGTGTACGTGTTTATATATTTGGGTTTTTTTCTTTTTGGCTAAATTATGAGTTTAGTTCTTCCATTTTTAGTTTGGTGTTTTATACTTTTTAAATTTTATGGAGCTACTTAACTTTGAAAGGTTAATGTTCTACTTGGCTGAATTGTCTCGGGTAGGTTAGTGAATTTTTAAAAATGTTGGATAAGAAAAATATTTATTGGATATAAAATTGAGAGTTTAGGGACTGATAGATAGAAACACACATTAAAATTCAAAAATTTAATGTGTATATAAATATAGTTAAATTACAAGTTTAATTCATGAACTTTAAAAGTGTCTAATAAATTATTGAACTTTCAAGTTTGTGTTAATAAGTTTCTAAACTTTAAAAATGTCTAATAGGCCATCAAACTTTCAATTTTGTGTCCAATAAGTTCATGATATATTTGAAATTTTTAAAAATTAATTGATGTATTAGATGTAAAATTTAAGGATCCTAAACTTTCAAATTTGTGTCTAGTAGGTCTATGAATTTTAAAAAATTTGACCTATGAGACACAAAATTGAAAATTCATGACCCATTAGATAAAAAATTAAAAGTTTAAGAATCTATTAGATATTTTTTAAAGTTCATTGACCTATTAGATAATTTTTAAAATTCAAAGACCAAATAGACAAAAAGCTGAAAGTTCAAAGACCTATTAAATACTTTTTAAATTTAAAAACCCAATAGGTACAAACCTCAAAGCTAAGTGCCCCATTTGAAAACCTTTTTTTTTTTTTTTTTTTTTTTTTTTTTTTTTTTTTTTTTTTTTTTTTAAATTATGCTCGTTTCCTCGTAATTTTTTGGTAAGTTTTTCATCTTCCTTAAAAACACATTTAAATTCTAAGCCAATTTTCAAAACAAAATCAAGTTTTTAAAAACTACTTTTTTTTTTTTAGTTTTCAAATTTTGGTTTGGTTTTTGAAAACATTTTTAAAAAGTAGGTAATAAAGCATGAAAACTATAGGTAGAAGTAGTGTTTATAAACTTAATTTTCAAAAACAAAAAGTCAAAAAAAAAATGATTATCAAACAGAACTTTAAGGACGACTTGTAATTTAACCTATACTTTTATAATTTTTTGAACTTGATTTCTAGTTAGTTCTTAAGATTTCAAAAGTAACACTTTAGTTCTTTTTTTTGGTATAAGAAACGATTTCATTGATGAATGAAATAAAGGAGATAAAACTTCGAGCATCTATAGGTGTGTTACATAAAAAATCTCCAATTTGAAATTAAAAAGGAGAAACTATAAAGACGAAAATGCTGTAAATGTTTAACCCACAAAAAAGCATTGGATAAAACATCTGTGAAACGATCAAAAGAAGAAAAAGCATCCTTGAAATTTCGACCATTTCTCTCAATCCAAAGATTCCAGAGAAAAGCCTGAACAAACGCAAGCCATAAGATCTTCTTTGTTCCTGTAAAAGGGTGATCCACCAAAATAGTTGAAAGAAAGTCGAAAACGCTGTGAGGGAGAGCCAATGACCAGCCAAAAGCCTCTAAAATATAACTCCAATATTGAAAAGCAAAAGAGCAATGCACAAATAAATGCCCTGGAGTTTCAGCATCCAAACCACACATAATGCACGTTGATGGGGAAAGAGCCATATAAGGCATTCTTCGTTGGAGATGATCATGCATGTTAATAGCTCCCAAACTAAGCTCCCAAAGAAAGATTTTGATCTTCTTTGGATAAACATCTTTCCAAATCACGGAATAAAGATCTTTTAGCAATGCATCCGCAGAACCCACCAAACTCTCCTTTAGGGATTTAACTGAAAAACAACCCGAAGGCTCTAAAGACCAATGCCATGAATCAACAGTGTTTAGCAATCTAATCGAATCCAAAAGATGCGATAGGATAACTCATTCATTCGTTTCCAAATCATTCAAATTACGCCGTAATTGCAAATTCCATGTTGAATCAATAACATTCCATATCTCTGCCACAGTAAGATTTGAGTTCAAAGTAAGCATGTATAGTCTAGGGAAAACATTAGCAATTGGACCACAATGAATCCAAGAATCTATCCAAAACAGCATTGAGTTACCATCACCAAGTCGCCTATGAGAGCGAGTTGATATCAAATCTCGAAAATTACTAATAAAACGCCAAGAAGATTTATAAGAAACATTCCTAACAAGCTGTGGCCATCCATCGTCATTCATAATTCCATAGTACTTTGCAGCAATGAGACGTCTCCACAGGGATGTAGATTCATGTGCAAAACGCCAAATCCATTTAGCTAGTAAAGCTGAATTACGAAGCTGAAAATTGCCAATTCCAAGGCCACCCATTAATTTAGGAAGTTGAGTGATTTTCCAATTAAAGTTATGCATTCCACCATTACCACGAGAACCTTCCCAAAAGAAGTCCCTAATAGTCTTATCCAAGATCTGAGCTACTTTGGAAGGAATTTTAAATAGAGATAGATAGTAAGTTGGCATGCTAGAGAGAGTAACTTGATAAGGGTGTGTCTACCACCTTTAGAGATGAAAGCGTATTTCCAATTATGTAATTTGTGTTGCATTCTCTCAATAACAAGCTGCCAAAAAGACAAAGATTTTGGATTTCCTCCCAGTGGTAAACCAAGGTAAGTATTTGGCCAATTTCCTTGTTTGCAACCAAAATTAGTCAACATCCACTCCATTTCAAACGTCTCAATGTGAATTCCCAACAATTCAATCTTATTTAAGTTTATCTTCAACCCAGAAGCACGCTAAAAAATTTTAACCACTTGAAAAAGATGAGTCAAAGCAACCCTATTAGATGTAGAGAACAGGAGAGTATCATCCGCAAATTGCAAATGATTCAAATATAATGACGAGCCAATGGGATGAGTGGAGATAAATCCCAAATTTGCACCATGGGCTAAAAGACGACTTAAACAATCAGAGACCAAAATAAAGAGGAAAGGGGAAAGAGGATCACCTTGACGGATGCCACGAGAAGGGATTATATTCCCTCGAGGCCTACCATTTATAATAATAGAGTAGTTAGCACTACTGATGCATCCTCGAATCCATTTTCTCCAAAGAATGCCAAAGCCCTTTGCTTGTAAAACTGCATCTAAGAATTCCCAATCAACTGTGTCAAAAGCTTTTTCAATGTCTAACTTTTGAATCACACCTTTTCGATTATTTGTGACCCAATCATCAATTAGCTCATTAGCGATTAGTGAAGCATCAAGAATCTGTCTGTTTTCAACAAAAGCTAACTGGTTTTCTGCAATGGTAGAGGATAAAACCGACTTCAATCTATTAGATAAAACTCTCGCAAGAATCTTGTAAGCACAAGGGATGAGACTAATGGGTCGATAATCAGAAACTGATTTGGAAGCAAGTCTCTTTGGAATTAAACAGATATAAGTTTCACTCAATGAAACATTAACAATCCCAGAAGAGTAGAAATCCTGAATCATTGACATTACATCATGTTTAAGTGTTCCCCAAAAAAATTTGAAGAACTCAGCAGTATAACCATCAGGTCCTGGTGATTTACTAGTTCCCAAAGAAGAAATAACCTGAAACACCTCATCCTCTATAAAAGCTACTTCAAGGCAAAAAGCTTGTTCGAGACTAATAGGACGCCAATCAACATTCAAAGGAAGGAATCGTTGATTATTATCTTTGGTGAACAACTTTGAGTAGAAATCAATAAATTCAGCCTCAATATCAGGCGCCGTTAATAGACTAACGCCTTCTCTAGAAAGGATTTCAGTAATCGAATTCTTCCTCTTTTTGGCACCCAAAATTATGAGGAAAAATTTTGTATTTTCGTCCCCCTCTTTGAGCCATTGTAGCTTACACCTTTGCCTCCAATAGATATGTTCTGGCGTTGTTAAATCTTCAATCTATTCTCGAATCAAACGACGTGCATCAATCTGTTGGGTATTTAATGGAGTAATGTCTTCCATATTGTCCAAATGCTGCAATTCAGAGACAAGTGACTGAAATTTTGTAGTCTCAAATCGATGAGTCTTACTCCATTCCTTAAGAACGACTTTAAGGCTTTTAGCTTCATCATTAGCCCATGTCCTGGCCAACCTATAATAGGATTTTGATTCCACCAATCATCAACGACTTTCCTGATTGAATCAATCCTCAGCCAAGAGTTTTCAAATCTGAAAGGACAAGGTCCCCAATGGATGTCACCAAAATTAAGAAGTAAAGGAAAGTGGTCAGACGTAATTCTCTCCAAGCGTCGGAGATTAGCTGAACCAAGTTTATTAATGCACCCTTCTGTGAGTAAAAACCTATCTAAAAGAGATAAGTACTGGGTAGGACCAAAACTAGACCAGGAAAAATTACCATTCTGTAAAGGGATATCAAAAAGATTATAATTGGAAATCCACTGATTGAAAGTGTTCATACTTCTACTGATATAATGGTCATGAGATTTTTCCCAAGTCCAGTGATTGACATTGAAATCACCATCAATGATCCAACGATCACCTCCTAGACCAACCAAATCGTCTAATTTTTTCCAATAATCATCACAAAAATCATTACCATAGGGTCCATAAACTGTCGTAAGCCAAAAAGAGAACCCATCAGTTAAAAAAACATGAACTATAAGAGTGTACAAACCCTATATGACTTCTTTGATCGTGAAATCTGGTTCGTTCCAGAGAATGAGGATACCGCCAGCTGAGTTAATGGCATCAAGAGCTGTCCAACCAATGTTTGTAGAACTCCATATTGATTTAATCAGATGATGATCAGTGGTGGATAATTTAGTCTCTTGTAAAAGGACAATACTCGGGTTTTGTTGTTGAATACATTTTTTAATCAAAGCTTGCTTTCTCCATGAACCAAGACCCCTCACGTTCCAAGCATTAATTTCATAAATCAACTGTAGCTCCCTCCAAAATCGCAATGAGGCAGATTTATCATAGTGAACTATTGTTTTTAGATTCTTTAATTCCTGCTACATTTTGTTTTTTTTCCCTATGGTGGATATGGTCTTCTTGGGTTTAGTCTTAGGGTTTGTTACAGGAGGTGGCGGCTAGGGAATAGGGTTAATTGTGATGGAGGGTCCAGGGGGCTTAGAGGTGGGTGATAGAGACGGCGGATGCATGGAGATCATTTTGAATAGGGCTAAGGTCATGTAGAACAGGGGGAAGGAAGTTAATGGGTTGTATGGAGTCAATCATGGGCTCGTCCCCAAAAATAGCTAGATCAAAGGGTTGAGGCTGAAAGTCAATTGCTTGGGCCAAAAGATTGGCATTTGGGCTGGAGAGATAGGCTTCTGTATCATAGGCATGAAAAGGTAGGTAGGATTGGCCACGTTTGTGGAATGGATGGATTCGATTTTGAAGGAAGGTAAATTTAGGTCAATGGTAGAATCTTCTTGGAAAGAGATTGAAGATAGAGTCAGTTGGATAAGTGCACGGGAGTGTGAGGTTGTGGGGCCTACCAAAGATTTGGAGAGAGAGGAGGATGGTTGGTCAAAAGCAGTCAAGGGCGGGAGCTTAGTCAGGATTTTTATTTTAGGGATGGGAGGAAAATCAGCCTGAGCGGTTTCCTGACAAATTGGATTTTTACCTTTTAAAGTCAACAAATCACGGGAAGATCTGCCGTTATCATCTGCAATTATTGGAGTTTCTATAACCGTCACATGGCATTAATTGCGTTCTGCCCTAAACCCCGCCGAGATACCTTTGATTTGAATAGAGATGTCGACGTCGGCCAGAGATTCCGGTATGAAACCATGAGTATTCAGTTTGACTTTCAGGCGGGCTGCGAAGAGATTCAACCATCTATCCGTTTGACTGAATGTTTGGAGGTAACCTCCACATTTGTCACCGATAAACTTAAAAATGGATTATGTCCAAAGGTTAGGGGGAAGACTATGTACCTCAATCCAACCTCCGTAGGAAGCAACCTTTCTATCCTGTAAAAAGGAGTTGGTGGAGAAAGGAAAAAATTCAAGGTCAGATCATTAATCACAATCCAATCAGAGCTCTCGCTGAGTTCTTTTGCCTTTTGTGGATCGTATACATGAATCAACGTCTTGTTATCGTCAAACGGGTTGATGGTACAACAGATGGAGAAGAAATTCTGTATGGAAGTTCGTATATGTGGCCAAGAATCATGTTATGAGTAGCATTGGACAATCAGGATTTCCTGCCATTCATCCATTGAGAGAACATGAGTAGATGGATCGACTTGTTGGTCAGCTAACTTGGTTTTTTGGGCTGCTTCTTTGTAGGATAAAGGTTGAGTAGTGGTGGTTTGTTTACGAGTCTCTCCTGGATAATCAAAGATAAGTGAAAAAAAAGGAGAACCAGCCCTGTTTTTTGTTCTCGGATGGAATAAGAAGTTTCCTTTTGTCTCCATAGTGATTG
This sequence comes from Trichosanthes truncata, assembly GCA_033996785.1. Taxonomy (NCBI): domain Eukaryota; kingdom Viridiplantae; phylum Streptophyta; class Magnoliopsida; order Cucurbitales; family Cucurbitaceae; genus Trichosanthes; species Trichosanthes truncata. The sequence goes on along the minus strand of JAWPNB010000004.1, from coordinate 33,031,549 downwards.
AGCTGGGTGAGTTCCACATAGTAGCCATGTTTGTTGTTTAGCTTCTCCAACCAAAGGGAGGGTATCATTAGCATTCTTTAAACTTCTGAAAAACTTGTATGAGCAGGGATCCTTACAAAGGCAGTCAAAAGAAGCAGATAACCATTCGAGGGAAGCCAAGTGAGGGACAAGGAATGGGTTGAGGCTATGCCATGTTCGGTGATCTTTGCATGACTTCCTCTGGATAATTCATCAAAGGCAATCGAGAAGGTCTTACGATCAATGAGGGCAGAGCGAGTAGAGTAATTCCAAGGTGCAGGGCTGCAATGCCTAGTGAGGTTCATAGTGGCTTGAAGTTAGCAGATAAGTGTGGGAAGGGAAGATGGAAGATAGGGGAGATAGGAGAAGGGCGAGAGCATTCTCTTTGGCGGAACTGAGATAAAAATGTTAAAACTAATAAATTCTTTGAAGTTTAGAAAATTCTCATAAAGAAATTCTCATAAAGTTTAGAAAATGGTTCAAACAAGTCAAAAGAAATTTGATGAGAAAGTTAAGTGCTAACATGTACAATAATAACTTAGTAGTAATTGTCATGTACTCCTCTTAAAGTGAGAATTCAAATCCCCATATCTCACCTTTGTTATTATTAAATAATAATAGTAATAATAATAAATAATGACCTAGCCAAATTAATTGACTTTATATTGCAAAGTACTCACATGGCCTTTTCTCTTTCCCACAAGCATTCTGTTAAGTCTAATGGATGGCCAAAAGGTGCTAGGTTGACAAAACAAACATGATCTTCTTATGGCTTATTAGATTGACTGAATTTCAGATAGCCTCCAAAAGTCCCCACTTGTTGCCACTCACTCTGAACTTAGTGAAAAGACGAAGCTTATTACTGAGGAAAATGAAGAATTTAAACCTGCTAAGCATCATATTCATGACTATGTGGACCAGAAGTATAATTTGCCCTGCGTTTTTCTTTTTATCACCACATTAATTAATAAAGGACTAGTAGACAAGTGAAGCTAAAAGCCATTAAGAATAAAGAGAAAAATGGGTTCCAGCAGCTACAGACAGGAAAAAAAAAAAAAAAAAGAGGGGAAAACATGGAGCAACAACCATGACATGGATGATGTTGATAATAAATAAATTTGTTTCTTCTTGTAAGCAAACCACAATAAATAGGATGCTATATAAATGAAATTACAAGCAATAACACACCGTGTTCAACTCCTTGCGAGGACCAAAATGAGCATAGTTCATCAGCTAAGGCACCTACTTTCTTCTCTTGAAGTTGGAAGTTTAGCTTGACTCCACATTTCTAATCAAGAAAGACAAGCAGACAGCTACTTACTCGTGCATGCCATCATCTCCATCCCCTTCACTTAAATCAAGATCAGCAAGCAACTCTTCAAGTGGTACCGAAGGTCCATCTTCCCCATCAGTCATTTCAGAAGGTTGGTATTCTCTATTTCGGTACAATGATATGTTGAACCTCAAATCTGGATTCTCCTCCAAATCTCTCAAAAACTGTTCGTATTCTGAGTTCATCTTATCTTGCTCTCCTCTACCTTTATCTTTATCATCCACATCCATTTCAAGAGATTTAAGCTTCCATGATCGAGGCTTTCCACGCTTTCTATGTCGCTTTTCTTCGTAACTCTTCTTGATTAAAATAGCTTCTGGAAGCTGAAGGCCCTTATATTTGTCTAGCTCCATATCATTACTATTGGCTCTATAAAGATCATAACCAAGGGCATAATCCCCAGGGTTTAGAATATGACCCAAATGGGTTTTTATGGAGAATATCGTGTCATTCCTTCCAAAATCTGCTACACGAGCTACCTGAGCATCGGCCAAAATATACTTTGAACCACTGACATTGACTTCAGTAGAAACATTCTCTATATCTAAAACAATATATTCCACAAGTTGCCTGCTAGTAAGTAGAGACCTAAAGGATGTCCTCCAATACTGATCAGCATCCAAGAAGCAGTGCCTTAAGGTGAATGGATCAAGCAAAGCAATGGAATTTGTAACTTTAGTGCAAATTACAAGAGGACCAAGATTGCCCAAACTAACAGCAACTTTAGGAGGCAAGCATATCAAATCCTCACGGCATATCGGAGATATTTCAACAGAGAAAGTGTGCTTATGGTTGTGAATGTTACTCTTAGGATCATGAGAAACAAGTTGTTTATCGTGGCGGCTCCTAATTGGAGCAACCTTTCCAATAAATTCCACAAACTTAACACCATGACTCCTATTAGAAAAGAAAAAGTCAATACCTTGATCCATCTGTTTGATCCTTATGGCACTGGCAGCAGCACCGTGCTTTAGTATCAGTTGCTCCAAGAAGAAAAAGGTACGCCGGTGAGGAACGTGCTGCCTGAGTTGAACAGAGGCCACCCACTGGTCAGGGTTGGCCTGGACCCTTGAGCAAGACTCACACAAGTGATCCTGTACAACATACTCAACAACATAGGACTGTTCTAAAATTGCTCCATGAAGGACCTCTTTCTGAACTTTCAACTTGACCTTGATCCTCTTGGAATGGGGTTCAGTCCAAACAAATTCAGCATGTACCAGTTTAACCTTATTCAGATTTTTTAACCTTTTGATACAGAATGTCAATAGTTCCTTTGATTCTAATTGCGCTTTAATCCAAGTTCGCGGTGGCTGCAAGTAACTCTCACAATCCGGACAATACATAATAGTCAATTGCTTCTGTAAACCTTCTGTGATGTCAACTTCGGAAGACAAACACTTGACGCACATATTGGCAGCATTTGGTGCCATGGGAATTCCACATTTGCAACATAAAACACTTCCAATAGTCTGTTGAACCGCAAACAATCCCGATTCTCCAGCCATAGTTTATACTCCTACCAAAGATGAAACAACGAACACTAAGTTGGATTCTAAAGCCCCATTTTTAAGCAAATAATTTCGGAGAAAAGATGAAAACAAAAACAAAACAACCCAATCAAGGCCAAAATCTAAATCTCTAATGTAAGGCCACCATGAGGACATCAAATAAACCTATTCTCCATAACCGAACAACTATTTAGCTCCACAAAATGATCAGGGCAATCATATTAAAAAAATTAATACAAACAACTGAGGGAATCCAATAACAAATCCTCTGATTAACCCGATCAGTAAACCAAAATCAACATCATCTTATTCAATCGTATCGTGATCATTTTTGTATCCTAAAAAAAAGCATGTCGTGATAATTAAAACCTAAAGGGTTTTTCTTTTCTGAGATAAGTAACGCGGAAGTACAGAAATCTTTAGCAAATATAAGCAAATTGATCACAGAATTACCTCGGAAGGATTATCACGGAAGAGATTAGAAGTAGCCACTGAGACTACGTCGGACAGGAGCGGCGCAAACGGTAAAGGAAGAGGAATGGCCCCGTTCGCCGGAGAAGGAGATCGCGCGAGTGTCTCGCTGAAGTCGCGCGGCCGGCTGTTCGTGAAGCGCGTGAAGGTTTGTGGCCTGAGACGAGTGTAGCGACGTGGGGATCTGCGTCGTTCTGTTGCCGGAGTCACGAGCTGCTATCACCAGAAAATCGCAGGAGTTGGGCTGGCGGCTGAAGGTTCACGAAAGGGAGGGAGAGAGACAGAAGGAAGAGAGAGAGTGTTTAGGGTTTCAGATTTTTTTTAATCTTTTTCTTTGGTGTTTTTTTTTTTCAATCTTCGACTTAGTGTTTTTTGTTTTGGTTTTGGTTTTTTTTTCTAATTTTTATTATTTTACAATACATGGACCAAAAAAAAGAGGCAGCCACCTGAATGACCAAATTTAAATGCCCTTTTGAAATATGTCTGAAATTTTTATTGGATAAATGACCGAACAATATATTTGAATCTTAATTGTGATTTATCAAAAGACTAAAATGTCCCCTAATCTAAATCCTGGGTCAAAACAATTCAAATTCCATAAATCGAGAGATCATTTGGACAATAAAAAATCAAAATTTTTGGTAATTAAAAATAGATAAAAAAAAAAAACAAATCTAAAACAACTAAATCTCATACACAGAAATAAACAAGAAGTTTCCTAAAATTATGAGATAATTAAAACTTATTCAAAACCGAGGTATATTTATAACCAAAAAATGAAAAAAAAAAAAAACTTAGATTTAATTTTTTTCAAAATTAAACTTTATAAAAATATTTAATCAAATTTAAAAAAGTTTAGAATTTCATACATGCAAATACTTGATATTTCGGGAACATTTAAAATAGCATAAACCAAATCCTAAAATTATGGGTAATAAAATTTCATACACACAAATAAATAAGAAGATTTCGTATATTTGTGAGATAATTAAAACTCATTCAAAATCGAGGTATGCCTAAAACTTGAAAATGAAAAAAAGGACTTTGATTTAAAATTTTTGCAAAATCAAACTTTAAAATAATAAGAAGATTTAATCAATTTTACAAAATTTTAGAATTCATACCAGCAAATACCTAGTATTTCTGAGAGCAAAGCAAATCTCATACATACAAATAAATAAGAAGATTTCCTAAAGCTGGAAAAAAAAAAAAAAAAAAAAAAAAAAAAACTTGAATTTAAATTTTTTTCAAGGTTGAACTTTCAAGTAATAGGAAGATTTAATCAAGTTTAGAAAATTTTAGAATTTCATACATGCAAATACCGATATTTCAAAGACGTTTAAAATGTTCTTCATTCAATTGCCCTTCAACCCTAGCGTAAACCCCTCCTTCCCAAATCGCCTCCTCTTTCGGTCGCTAGTACTTTCCTCCACCGAATTTCGTCCACACTATTTTGAATTTCTTTGATCCCAAATCAAAATCGTCCATTTTTTTAGTGAAGATTGTCATGAAGGTCGAGTTCTCCTCAAAAATTACCTCTTTGTCTTTGTGTGTGATCTCATGTTTGGGAATCGTGGTTTTGAAGAGCAGGAGGAAAACACATAGAAACAACCTCCATGAATGCAATCGTCATTTAGGAGAATGATGTACCTATTTTGAGGGTAATATAGAAACTCCAATAACGAAAGCCCTAAATACCTATAATCTATATATCTAAAACTCAACGAAAAATCGAGAGTAAACAATAGAGGTGATGAGGTAATTAGCTAAAGAAATCCATTACGAAAAATAATGCATTTAGATTTTTAAATTGAAAAGAAATAAACCATTAAAATGTTCGAGATTATTAGATTTGGAAAGATAACGTGAAATTCAAAGAAATTGAAATTTGACAAATATGTATTTAATTACACTCTCTGAAAGTGAAGGAGCCTAGCCGTAACTTCTTTACAAGGGTAAAAAGAAAATACGTCCCTAAAAATGCGGTGGCCATTTTTCATTAAAAAAATTTATTAGCCATTTTCAGAATGACGTGTAGCCATTTCTTCCATTTCCCAAAAAAAAAAAAAGATGGGTAAAGTAGGGTTAGTTTTATTTTCTTTTATTTTCTTCTTTCCTTCTTTAATATATAATACACATATATGTGTTTAGAAAAAATACATGAAAAAAGAGAATGAGAGGGTAGAGTCATTTATTTATTGTTTTTTTAGGGCACAATTTATTTATTATTTTTTTATAATGGAAGTAAAGTGTTTTACGAGATAGAGTTATTGATGAAAAGATATAATTTTTATATAAAAAAATAGATTATAATTGTCATTGACCCTCTTTAAAATAAGCTCGTATCTTTTAATTATACACCTCACATTTGTTGGTTTTGCACACTTTTATCTTAATTAGCACCTATTTTTTATTAATTATTTTTTCTACCAAGTCAATTGGATGTTAACCTCAAACTAATGGTAGGAGCCATTTTTTAGGATTTATATTGAGAGTACAAAAATTAAATTTGGACATTTAAAAGTACAATGACTAAAGTAGAACAAATCTCAAAATATTACCTAATAATATGAATAAAGTAGCTTAAATATACTAATATATAGTTTAGTTCTTGAAGTATATACTATTTTTCAATTCCGCTTCTAACATTTTAAACATTTTAGTCTTATTTTAAAGTTTAAATGATTTCGATTAAGTTTCTACCCAATAACATTGTCGAAATTAAATAAAAAAAATAGAGACATAGAAATTTAAAATATTAATTTTTGAATATTTTGCATTTATGAATGCAAAATTCATATGTCACTCAACCCAATTAAAAAAAAAAAGTCAAATTACGGTTTTATTGGATTTTAAATCAGATAGATTAATAAGGTTCTTTACTAAAGTGAGACGAATATATAATATTCAAAAGTTTGGTAGTGGTATATATGAAAAAAAAAAGTGATCACTTTAGAGAAATGAGTTAGAATTCAAATGATATGTAACGACCCGAATTCCTACGACTCTCTAAATGCGGAAACACGACCTAGTTACCTCGCTCATGCCCGAAATTTCGGCAGTATGACGGCGTAACTAGGAGAAAACCAAAATTTTCAAAGACCTGGAAAAGACATGAGCACTTCTATATTTCAGGAAATAGACTCAACATCCACCAAACTACGATACATAGTGCTGAGCTCAATAAACAGACAACCAAACCTAAGATCTTCTAACCAAACACACGAAACTAAAGAATTTTAAACTTTACTGACCAACAAACAACAGGGAACAAAGAAACAAAACTAAAAGCTAAACAGGGAAAAGAAATTTTTGGTGGAGTCTCCATAGTCTCATCAAGTCGTCGCCTGTGTCATTCGCCCCAAGAATGTGCACAATCTGCAAAACAAACAAAGTAGCAAGGATGAGTATAAACATACTCAGTAAGTAGCCCACTTAAGGGTCCAATGTTTAAAGAAACCATACCAAGAAGAAAACTGCTCTTACTCACACTCGTGCTTAGATTTCAAATACTTCCTTCAGTTATTCTAAAAGTCCATTTATCCTGCAACATTCACTACTACCCGAACCTAACTTCGTGTCATACCTGCGAGTCCTGTAACCTAGAACCCAAACCTGTGAAGGTCTATAACCCTCACACTCATCTCAATAGATAAATCACCCCTAGGCTAGCACACAGGTACTAGGGAACGCATTCCCTACGCTCAAAATAATGGGGAATCACCCCTAAGCTAGCACACAGGCGCTAGGGAACGCATTCCCTATGCTCAACATACTGGGGAATCATCTCTCAGCTAGCACACGGCAATAGGAAACGCATCCCTATGCTCAACACAGTAGGGAATCACCCATAAGCTAGCTCATCGGCAATAAGGAACGCATTCCTTATGCTCATCACATCACATACGTTCTAGGCTTACAAACTCGCACGAAAGGACAGAATTAGGGTAGGTAACACCAATCTAACGGGCCTTTGTACTTTCACAACAGTTTTGGAACCTTTCGGGTCAATCCACCTTACCACATTCATCCATCATGCCCAAATCACAAACACAAGCTGACCCGAAGTTTTCAAACACTTTTAATGGGGAACCACCCCCTAATTCACATAAACAAAGAGGAAAAGCAACCCTCAAGCCTTTCTAACTTCTATAACGTCTTACGCCTCATACATATTTATAGGCGAGACAAAAATCCTAACGGACCAATCCGAAAGGCTACTGATCGATGCTTTTCGCTACACGCAAGTGCACGTGATCGACGTAATAAAGAAACTGGAAGTATTCCAGAGTATCGTACCCAAGGGAACAGGGTTTAATAAAATGAATTTTAGTTGGCACAAATCATTGACAAATTGCAATTTAAAGTAACCGAGGGTGAAATAATTTGAGAGGTGTTTTGACTAAAATAAAATTATTTGAAAATTCAATGGAAATGAAAAAAGGGATTCAAGAATGCTAATGCCCCTTTGGAAAGAAAATGCAACAAGAAGGCAATTGCAATCTTAGCTAACTCAAGAACTAAGTAAACCGAATTCAACTCCTATTCGACCTTCTATGAAGTATCTTTAGAAGGCTAAGTGATTAAACCTATATGTCTATGGCTAATCTAACTTAGGTAATTTTGTGCACAATTCTAGTGGTTTTGGAGTCTCGCCCTATGTCTAGGGTCGATGTTTCAGACTTATGTCTAAGCCTTTTCCTCCATTGCTTTTGCGACATCCGCTTCCCTTAACCCTTTCGGTATTAAGTTTGGCTTGGCGAGCAACACTAGATGGCCAACTAGAGTTTACCCAATATTAATTTCACCAAAAACAAACACTAGTTCGAGAATTAGCTAGATTGTTTTTACTCTCGAGCTTTACATCTTTCCTCTAGGGCATTCACAAACTTGAATCCCAAAGGAAAATTAGCTCCTCATAATGGAATAAATTGAAAACAGTAAATTAGACTTGTATGAATTCATTGAAAAAATCAAAGTAACAATGCAATTAAGTTGCAAATGCAATGCAAGTAAGTGAGTTAAAGAAACAACCCAATGATTTAAAGTGCCAATTAATCCACGGGAAATTGAATTAACTTTGCTGAGAAGAAAAATGATCTTTTAACATGCCAAAACAGAAACTAAATGCTGGAATTGAAAACAACCCATAGCTCAGAGGTAAGAAATTGTAGGCAAAATTCAATTTCCAATAGGCTTCAAAATGTTCAATAGTAGAAAGTGAAATTACCCAAACTTAGTTCATCGTACTGTAACCAATAATCAAATACAGAACTAAAAATGCTGAAATTAAAAAGACGAAACAGTGGCTATTTTCCTTCTAATACAGAAATTCAAGGTGCGAAGAACACAACTTTCATCTTTCCTAAAAACCCATTATCCATAACTCAATCGGACAAGAAATTGCCCATAACCATACCCAACTCTTAGGTAAATGGGATTGAGAAGGATTCTGGAAGTTTTAAGAGGAGAACATAAAAGAAATAAAACCCAGAAATTTAAGCTGCTGCTATCGGTGAAACAAACCCACGAATCCTCCTCTTCTTCGGCTTTTCCTTCATCTTTTATAGGAGTTTCTGAGCTAGGGTTTCATCTTTGTAATCAATAGTTAATTACAGCATATAAATCCCTGAAATCATGGTTAATTTGCTCCCAATTTTTCCGAGAATCACGTTCTTTCCTTTGTTTCCAAGTCTGCCAGAAATGCAATTGCCTTGCAATTGCATTGTTGTTGCATTTCATCAAAAATCTGCAATAAGACATTAAATAAGTGAGATTTTTTCTTTTTTTGTTTTCTTTTCTCAACTTACTTAAATTAGAGGACTTCCATTGATCAAGTGATTAAATTCAATCGAATATTTTTATTTTCATCAATTAATATGAATAAAATCACGGATATAACTAAGTTTAAAGGCCAAATAATCCTCATGAATGAGGATTATCAGCTACATTCTTCCTAGGCCAGCACTAGAATGACCCACTTCTCATTCCTTTAAAAAGTTATTCGTAGCATATGACACAGGCCTACCTTCCATAAACAATCACAAATGCATCTTTGTGACTGTGCACCATAGATCCCAAACTCGAATCTCAAGTATGGACTTTCACCCCGATACCACATTCCTAAATCAGCACTTTGCATAACTATAGCCATACATGTACCAATGGCATATTACTCTCCAAATTATTTAATCCATAATCCAGTCCTCTAAACACATTAGAATTTAAGACAACCACTGGTCATTGTATACCCTTAAGATATTCTAATTCCACCACTAATTCAAACCAACAAATCTGGCGCCCTGCACACGATCAACTCATCCATATTTCTAGAAAACTAAACTTTAGCCAACCACTTAAGTGTTTCCAACATTCTAAACTCTGTTTACACCTCAACATCGCCTAAAGATCTTTCGCAACCATTTATGATCATTCAGATTAATCCATTATCCACTACTTTCACCCTTTTAGTTAAAACACTATCTTAGCCATTCAAGAATTCCAAGGCCTATATCCAAACTTAGGTAAATCACATACATAAAACATAAGGCACGGCTCGGACCCCTTGTAAATCATACTAGAATTCATTAGTTCTAAGCATTCCAAGATAAATTAAGCCCCTGATATCCTTTTAATACGTACTTAAGCAACTTAAACTCAAGGACAACTCAGGATAGTTCAACCAATCACACCATGATCCACGTATTCACATTTGGCACGCACGTTTATTCTCATCTCACCACAAACATGAACCAAACTCATTCAATTCCAACCTTGGCAAACTCTTAAGGCTCTACACGTGCTAACTACAATATCTCGATACTTTGAACCCCTATTTTCATCTATAACCACATAATTAGGTTGTTTACAATTCAAACAATATCCACGTCGACCAACAAATCATTATATGCTTTATAACAAGATTTTTAAGTATGCTCTTATAATGTACAAGTTCTCAAACATACAACATACTCAAATAGAAACTTAAAGGCGCTTAAATCCAAATTGCTACTTACTTGAATAACTCCAAGGTTTAAGGCAGCCCGGACTTGAATACTTGATCTTGAATCGTCAAACAAAGTCCTACACATTGTGGTTAAGTTTTAAAATACCACAACAATCCATAAACACAACAAACTCCTAAACACGTGCCAATAAACTCCAATCTCACACCTAGCTTCAAATAAAGTGACAACCATAACATCCATAACGTCCAAATAGAACTTACCCCGAAATCGATATCAGTACCCACTGGACAGCAGCTCGAATCAATTTAATTTCGCCTAAACGACCTTTAAACGCCATGGGTAATCCAAACTTAGAACAACAAATTCATGGGTAAACTTCAAATCACATTCATAGCCAACTAAAAGATTAAAATCAAATCTCGGAATACTTACACACTACGAATTGAGGTCGTAATTGACTATACAAACACCAAACTCGTTGGAAATTGACCCCGAATCAACACCCATCTCGCTGTCTGTATAAAAATCGAGAGGGAGAAACAGAACGACCATCGACGACTACTAGTGTGCTCCGAGGCTGGCGGCGTGTGGCTGACGACTTCCCAGCCTTCAACGGTGGCGACTGAGCAACGAGAATGTGCGACGCGGCGGTGGAACGACGGCGAGCGGCTGCGGCGTGCCGTCTGTGATGGAGACGCGAGCTGGACGTGCGGCTGTCGCTGTGGGCTGTTGTTCGGTGAAGAGCTGTCGACGAGAGGGAGAGAAACCGAACGGAAATGAAGAGAAAATCGGGGAGGGAGAGAGCTATCGGGAGAGAGAGGGAGAAGAAGGAGAAGATGGAGAAGAAGAAGAGAAGAAATAAGAAGAGGATAAGGATGAGAGGGGGATTTTTTTAAAGAAAATTACAAAAATGCCCTTTCTTAAACCTCCAAATTTCAAATTAACTCTAAAATCTAAAACTTAATTGAGAATTAATCCAACTTAGTTCCAAAATTTTAAAATTAATGCTTCAAAATAACCCAGTCATTACATGATATATCCACTTAAAATATTAAAATTGTACAAATTTTTTCACAACTAAATGTTGCAAGCTCTAATGGTTGTTTTGAGTAGCGGTGATAGTCTTAACCGATAATCAATCAAACCGAACCGAACCAAATTGATCCAGTGGTTTGGTTCGATTTTTTAGAAGAAAATTGGACATCTCGATTTCTATTTTCGCAACCGAAAAATATTGGTTCGGTTTGGTTTTCGTCCAAAAAAAACTATTAAAAAATCGAACCGAACCGAAGTATATATATACACCTCAAAAAACCCTAAATCGAATCTCAATCCATCCTTGCGCCGTTTCATCCATTTTCTTTCAATTAATTTTAAAGTAACAAAATGAGATTGTTAGCTCTATGAATTCTTATTGAGGTGTTGAGAAATTTTGGGGCAAAAAACACTAAAATATGGGCTGAAACCAGGAAGTAAAATAAGCAGAAATTTTGTTTTAAAAAAAATCGAGAACCGAACCGAAGAGGAACCAACCAATGGACAACCGAGAATTGATGGTTTTGTCCTTTATTGGATATTGGTTCATTTCCTCTCTTGCTAAAACTGATTGGATATGTTCGGTTCTCGATTTGGCTTAAAACTGATGAAAATCGAATTGATATCACCCCTAATCTTGAGAGATTGGCTGGATTGTATGGAGGAAATTGACCTAGACAATCACAAAAATAAAAATAAAAATAAAATATTAACAAAGCATTGAGTGATATATATATATATATATATATATATATATATATATATATATATATATATATATATATATATAAAGGACAAAAATCAATTTATACCTCTAAACTTTGGGAGTTGTATCAATTAAAACCCTAAACTAATAATTGTATCAATTTAAACCCTGAATTTTTATAAGTGTATCAATTTACATTCTCCGTTAGATTCTGTTGAAAAACATTAGTTCACATGTGTACAAACTTGTAATTGTATCAATTAAACTTATAAATGATTCAATTTAGATGCTCTATTTTTAAAATCACCCATGCATCAATTCTCTCACACGTGTGTAGACTTCTTAAAAAATTTAGACTCTCTATTTGAAAATCGTCCATACATTATTTGAAATGGAGAGTCTAAAATTGATTCACTTATGAAAGTTCAAGAATTTAATTAATACCACTATAAATTTGCACATGTGTGAACTAACGTCTTTCAAAAGAATTCTAACAGGAGGTGTAATTGATATACTTATAAAAGAGTTCAAGGTTTAAATTGATACAATTATTAGTTTAGAATTTTTATTGATACAACCTTAATATTTAGAGGTATAAATTGATTTTTTTTTTTTTTTAAAAAAACTAGTTTAGAGAATAATAATTGTCCATCACATCAATTCCTTTTTTTTTTTTTTTTTTGTTAACCATAGAAAAAATCAAATTTAGAAATGGAGGCTTATGGTGTTTGCATTGCTCGACTTAAAAACTTATACATTAGCATCAAGTCAAATCAACGTCCCTTCTAAGGCATATATAAAAAAATAAAAAATAAGATTGTTGTCTTTTATGGAAAATATATTTTAAAAGAGAAATCCAACTTGAAGATGTCTAAAATAAAATTCAACTATTAAATAAGAATATTGCTTTATCCTTAGAGGGATATTAAATTTCAAAACATTATTCAATTGAATCTATGTTTCTCTAAGTTTATTTAGGCGGTGCCATGTTTTTTAATGCTAAGATGTTGAATCATTTATATAATTTTTTTAAAAAAAATCCTCTTAATTTATTCAATGAAAGGGACTTAGCTTGCAATTTCTAAAGCTCTTCCAAGTTGGGAGTTAAGTTATTAAATAAAATGTTGTTTCCTCGGGGCAAAAGTAGTTATTATATACGCTTAGGCCTTAGATTATCTAATTTCTAGTTTTACCCTTACGCCCCTTTTGTTTCACTGGTTTTGAGCTGGATTTTGATAATGGTATAAAAAATCAATATTTGTTTAATTGATCTTTACTTTTTAAAATCCAGGTAATTATTACCCATGAGATTTTATTATCCATGTAAGAGATGAATTTTTTTTTTTTACTTGAGACTTTTTTCCTTCAAAAATGGAGAAGAGAGAAGAGAGAGAAAAGTAATGATTAAACTCCCAAATATTAATTATCTTTCATATCCAAATATATACATTTATTATTCAGATATTTAAATTTTAAATTTTTAATTACCAAATATTTTATATTTGCAATTCAAATGGGCCTTAAAGTTTTATATTAGTCTGTCAAATAGTATGAAGTTCTATATTCTATTTCTATTATTGTCATTAAAATTTTAATGAAAAGGGATGGGACTTTCTCTTCCTGATTTTCTTCTTAGTATGTCATTCGACTTTTTTTTCTTTCTTTTTTTCTCTTTTAAGTTTAAATTTCATTTTAATCCTGCATTAGAAAAAAAATTATTTGCTAAACTCTTTATTTTTAGTCCCTATTTATTTTTTTTATAGAAAAAGTCTTTTGATGACATTACTATATCCCTAATATTACTCACTTAATATTTGAGTCAACTAACTTAGCTTCATTATATGCATTGACAGATTAATACACATGCTCTAAGCTATGTTAACTATTCTTAAAGACAAAATAACGATAAAATCAAAATAGAAGCAATTAAAATAAACATTGTGAAACTTAGAAACAAAAAATGATTTAATTTTAAATGTTCATAAACTAAATTAAACTAAAATAAATAAATAAATAAATTCTTTGCTAAATTAAACTAAATTAAATGTTCATAGTGCAAATTTTGTTAACCATGTGTGTTTAGGGATGACAAAATTATTTGTGAGTCCCCGTCTTGAATCTCCAGTTTGACCGAGTATGGGGTCAAACCAGGGATCCTTTTCTGGTCTCTGGTCGGGGACGGGATGATATACCCACCCCGAATAATTATTTTATTAATTTTTTATAAAAAAATGATATATATTATTAATAACATATTTTATATATATATATATATATATATATCCTTAATACAGTATTGTGTATACTGTTTTTTTAAGTAAGTGAATTGTTTTTAATTTCATAATGTAATTAGTTTTTATATTAAATATTTTTCAAAATTCAATGATTTAAATAAATAAAAGAATAATAATACTTAACTTTTATATGATTTTAATATAATTTTTAATTTTTAATAAAAAAAATAGAATAGATATCGATTTTACTGTCAAATTATTTTTATTTAAAAAATCAAATGGTATTATAGTGTGTTCTTAAAGAAATATTTGAGTTTGATTTTAGTTGGGTCTATCAATTTACAAATTTTATAATTTGTATGATTTGGTTAAAATATCTAGAAGCATTCCTCTTAACTCTCATTATGAGGTATTAATAATTTTATTACGTTACATATTTTCTTTGTACATAAAAAAGAAAAGAAAAAAAAAGAGAGATTGAACTAGGGTTCAAGTTATGTTTGAAGTTCAAATTAGGGAATTGTATTAACATTTGAATCTAAGTAAAAAATAAAAGAAATCAAATTGTTTAAAATGAAGTTCAAATTTGGTTGTAAACTCTTAAAAGTGCTTTTACATGTTACACAAAAATACTCTACATTATTCTCAAATTTAGTGGGAAAATACTGTAAAAAGTCAAATATTTTTTTGGATTATAGATAAGATCCTTGCTTTGACCTGTAAGCCCAAATATATATATATATATATATATTGCCTATTTCAAAAGTTGGAAGCTTGACGATTCCCCGTGCAAAAACTTGTGCTTGGAAAATTCTAAATGATGCCCTCCCCACCTTTCAAAATATTCAAAAAAGAGGGATTCAAACTAATGTTGCTTGTTTGTTTTGCAGGAAATCTATGGAGTCCTCTTCTCATGTTATATGGACTTGTAAGCATATTTCAAAAGTGTGGATTTCTTTGTTTCCTAGATTAAGAGAGTTGTTTTCTGTGTGCAGGGACAACTGGATTGCGAAAGACTTTTGGGGCTGGTTGCTAAAAGCCCTAAATACAGAGGAGATCTCAAAAGCCATTACTCTTATGTGGTGTATTTGGAATTTTAGAAATATTCTAAATGCTGCTCCTCGTGATCCCCGTGCAGGTTTGGAGCCTGCTAGTAGAAGTATCTTGGCCGATGCTGCCAAGTATCTGGAGGAGATAAACGTTGAGAGCAGGCGTCCGGTGATGCAGGCTAGTGCTGAATTCCCGGTGAGCTCTTCTGGGTGGTCTCCTCCGCCTTTTGGAGTTTTAAAACTCAATACTGATGCCTCTTGGTGTGAAGCCTCAAGAAAAGGAGGGATTGGTTGGGTGGTTCGTGACCTCCGTGGTGCCCCCCTTTGTGTTGGTATGCAGCATTGGAAAAGGCGGTGGTCGATCAAGTCTTTAGAGGCCACTGCTATCCTAGCAGGCCTGAGGACCCTCCAAAGTATGAACCTCAACCCATCTCCCTCGATCATTGTGGAGTCTGATTCTCAGGAGGTGGTGACTGCTTTAAACCATCCGGGTACGGATATATCGGAAACTAAATCTATTCTGGATGAAGTTGAGACCATGGCCTCTCTGTGGGCTGATATCTCTTTTACCTTTTGTCCTAGATCTTGTAACTCCGCCGCCCATCACTTGGCGCGTGCGGCTTTTTTGGAGCCTAATGTTTGGCTGTCTCCCTCCACTTCGGAGGTAGACCCTGTTGTTTGGTTTTCGGACTTTCCCAATTGGGTTCGCTGTATTCTTTTTGAGGATGGTTTTTCATCGCTTGGTTAATGAAGTATCTTTTCAAAAAAAAAAAAAGTTGGAAGCTTGACTATAGTATGATAGGACTTCTCAAATTTTCCTAACTGTCAAAGGCTATTATTTATAAATCTTGAAAATCGTAATATTGATAGTACATGGATCAAAAGAATTATAAGAGACTTTATGTGGAGGAAAATTAGAGAGAGATAAAAGTTAAAAGCGAAACAAATTTTTTAGAGAAAGATAAGTCAGAAAGAGTGCAAGAAAAGTTTTAAAAAAAAAAAAAGAGAGAAATTTTAGTGAGACAAAAATTAGACAGAATAATTTTAAAGAGAGAAAAGTCGTACAAAAGACATAATTTTCGAGAGAAAAAGGGCTGTTGGGGAGACAAGAAAATGTATGCGAGTAAAAGAGAAAAAGTGGTGTTGAAGAGAAGAAAATATGTGAAGAAAAGAGATAATGTCAAGATGAAAGCAAGATTTTGAAATATATATATATTTTTTAAAAATTTTACTTGCAATTTAAAAAGTGTTGTTCAAAATTGAAAATTTTAAAATAACTTTATTTTTCAAAGTGAGAAATAAAAAATTAAAAGTAGAAAATGAAATGGTTTTCAAATAATACATGAATTTTCATACTTCGATAATAGATTTTGTAATAGAGAAAAAAAAGAGTCATGAATCTAGATTGGAATGTTTGATAGGAGCACACTAAATATTTGATAATTTAGGGATTAAATTGAAACAGTATAAAATTCAGCTACTAAAATAAGATTTAAACTAACAAAATTTTAAGGATGATACCTTACCACTTGTTATGGGTGAAATTGGACCAAAGTTGGCTAAAGAGCTGTAACGAAGAGCCAAACGAGAAAAAAAAACCCAATACGAAGTCAAAACGGATCAAAACCGACAGGGGACTGGCCCAAAATGAGAGGGAGGAGAAACGGGCTTGAGCTTTGACCCAAGCTCGTGGTCAGCCCAACCGAGGCCGATCAGACTGGCAAGGCCCATTTTTGGCCTTACCTCGGTCCCTCATGGCTCACATACCTCCGATCTAGTCTAGTTCAATCTTTCCTTTCCCCATTCGAAGATGGAAACCCATAAAAAACCTTAGGAATGAAGGTATTTAAGCTCTCCCTAGGGGGAGAGCGGGGTAAGTTCATTCCAGCCTCCAAAACTCTCCGAGAACTATCAAATTCTCTCGAAACCCTCACTGACTTAAGCATTGGAGCCTGTATGTACACCACATCGGTGTTCAAATTTTTCCTATCTTGTAGGCGACGTTCTTCCCCCAAGAATATAAAATTATCGTTGTTGTCACGTGGAGGTCAGGTGAGATTTCTTCTGTTCAAAATTTGGCAACCAACACCACTATAAAAATAATTGAGTGATTTTAATTGATAAAACATTCTAAATCATAAATTATATGTAAATCAAATAGTTAAAATAAAATGAAAGAAAAAGGAATATAATTCGAGTACCATTATCAATGATAATAATAATATGAATGAACAAGGTGATTGCTAAAATAAGTTGAAAATTAAAATTTCTTTTAATTAATTAATCTCACTGAATAATAAATAATAATATTTGCCCATCTAAGCACATGTTGTTAGAACTAAAAAAAAATATTTACTCCCATAGAAAACAAAAACAAATAATAGAATTTCATGCGTCTGCCACGTGTATTTTAGGGCAATTTTCAATATTTTAATTTTAAATTTCTATTTCCCACAATTTAGAACTATTGAATCCGTTATCAAAGTAAGCATAGCACTCAACAGTAATTGGTATATACCATCGACCAAGAGGTAAGAAGAGGTTCGAATCCCCTCACCTCAAAATTTTGTTGAACTCAAAAAAAAATTGAAACGATTGACTGGTGGCTCCATTTGTTACTTAAAACATTTTTTTTATACCTTTCAAAATAATGATAATTAGGTTAAAATGTCATTTTGAACAGTGCATGCACTTTAGGTTCATATTTAGTCCTTATACTTTTAATAAATCGTAAAAATAGTTTCATCGTTAATTTGGAGTTAGCATCCAGTTGACTTGGACAAAAGAAAAGAGAGGTGCCAACTAAAATGAAAATGTGCAGGTTAAGAAATGTGGGTCATGAGTTTGGGTCGGAGTACTCCAACGAGCTATTAGTGAACCTCTTTAGAACAAGCTCGTGTATCTTTCTAATCCACACATTTGTTGGTTTTTGCACATTTCATCCTAACTAACACCCATTTTTTATTTTTTATTTTTTTGCCAAGTCAATTGGATGTTAATCTCAAACTAATAGTAGGGGGTATCGTTGAGGATTTATAGCTTAGTTCTTGAAGTATATTATTTTTTAATTTCGTTTCTAACATTTTAAACATTTTAATCTTAAATTAGTATAAAATGATTTCAGTTCAGTTTCTATCCAATAACGTTGTGGAAGTTAAATGAAAAAAATAGACATAGAAATTTAAAATATTAATTTCGTAAATCTTTTACATTTATGACTGCAAAATTAATAGTCATATTCATATCACTCAACCAATTTTTTTTTTAAAAAATAAAATTCAAATTAGGGTTAGGTTGGATTTTCTTTAATTAAGTAGGTTTTTTTTTTTGAAACTCTTAATCAAGTAGGGTTAATAACGTTTTCTCTAGTAAGGTGAGATGAATAGTTAATATTCAAAGTGTGGCAGAGGGACATTAAAAAAAAAAAAAAGACTTTAGAGAAATGAGTTAGAATTCAAATGATATGGCCACTTAAAATATTGAAATTGTATGAGCTTTTTTAACAATTAAATATTGTAAGTTCAAACAATCGTCTTGAATATAATTAGTTGGATTGTGCAAAAGTTAACCTAGACAATTACAAAAATAAAAAGAAAATATTCACAACCGATTGAGTGATAATTAAAAAGGTTAAATATTAAAAATATCCTTGAACTATGGAGACGATTTCAATTATACCTCCAAACTTTGAAAATTTTCATTAATTTTTAAATTTGATTCAAAACGACCATTGAAGGCTTTTTTTTTATTAAATTCATGGACAGAAAATGATGTATTTGCATCTGTATTGTTGCTTATGTGAACAGATTCGAACATATACATGGAAAAAAAAAATACACATGCAAACACACAATTTTTCGTTCATGAATTTAATGGAAAAAAGCTTTCAAGAGTCGTTTTAAAACAAACATCAAACTTCAAGGATTAAAATGAAACTTTTCAAAATTTGAGAGTATAATTGAAACTAACATCATAGTTCATGAGTATTTTTAATAATGTAACCCTTTAAAAATAAATGAATGAATAAATAAATAAATAAATAAATAAATATATATATATATATATATATATATATATATATATATATATATATATATATATATATATATATATATAACTAGTTTTGAGAATAATAATTGTCCATCACATGATAACATGAGTATGACTCAACTGCCACAAAATATATTCTCTCGACTAAGAGATCAGAAATTCGAATTCTCTACCTTAGATGTTGTCAAAAAAAAAAAAAAAATTATCCATCACATCACAATTCCATACTTTTTTTTTCTCAACCATAGATAAAATCAATTTAGGATTGAAGACTTTTGGTCATTTATGCATAACTTGACTTAAAACGTATACATTTAACATCAAATCAAATCAACGTCCTTCTAAGTCATATATATATATAGATTATTGTCTTTTATGGAAAATATATTTTAAAGAGAAATCCAACTTGAATATGTCTAAATAAATAATTCAACTATTAAATAAGAATATTGCTTTATCATTAGAATTTAGAAGTAGATTAAAATTTTCAAACATTATTCAATTGAATCCATGTTTCTCTAAATTTATTTAGGCGGTCTCATAGTTTTTAATGCTAAAATATTGAATCATTTGGATAATTTTAAAAAAATTCCTCTTAATTAATTCAAAGGAAGGACCTACACGTGCTTTTCATAAAAAACCGAAAGGGACTTGGCTTGCAATTTCTAAAGCTCTTCCAAGTTGGGAGTTATTATACATCCTTACAACTAAAAAAAAAGGTACTTATTATATACGTTAACCCGGTTGAAGATTATCTAATTTCTAGTTTTACCCCTAATATTTTTAAAGTTTTATTTTAGTTTGTCGAAGATTATGAAGTTCCATTTTTTATTTCTATCAATGTCGTTAAAACTTTAATGAGAATAAGGGACACGACTTTTTCTTCCAGTTTTTCTTTTAATATGTCATTCAACTTTTTCTTTCGACTTCTCTTTTTGAGTTTAAATCTCATTTGATCCTACATTAGAAAAAAAATATTTTTTAAACTTTTTTCTTTTAGTCCCTATTTTTTTTTTAGTAGAAAAACCCTTTTGGTGACATTGCCACTTCATATTTACTTACTTAATATTTGCATCAACTAACTTATGTAGCTTCATTATATACATCATTAACAGGTTAATATACATGCTCTAAGCTATGTTAACTATTCTTGAATAATTAATGGCAAAACAACGACGAAAATTAAAATATTAGCAATTAAAATAAAATATTTTGAAAACTTAGAAACAAAAATGATTTAGTTTTACATATGAAAATAAATAAATAAGTCTTTTTCTATTTATTTATTTAATTTTGAAAATAGTTATTTACGAGGAAGATGGTGCAAATTTTGTTTGTCTATAAAACGACAGTCTCCCTAGGGGCAACCATGTCGTGTGCCGTATTTTCAAAGTTCTCTTTTTTAGAATGGATTGATTTTTACTGTCAAATTATTTTTATTTAAAAAATCAAGTGGTGTTATTGTGTTTTTTTTAAAAAAAATATTTGAGTTTGATTTTAGTCAGGTCTTGATGGGTTTTAAAATATTATAATTTTTATGATTTGGTTAAATATCTTGAAACATTCCTCTCAACTTATGTTATAAGATACTAATAGTTTTATTTCGTTACATGCTTTTTTTTTTTTGGTACATAACCAAAAAAACAAAGAAAAAAAGAGATTGAACTAGGGTTCAAATTATGTTTGAAATTCAAATGAGGTGATTGTATTAACCTTTGAATCGAGTAAAAAATAAAAGAAATCAAATAGCTTAAAATGATGTTGAATAGAGAAGGGATGGGTTTTAAGAATTATAAATTTTTGAAAAACAAAAATAAGGAGTTAATTAATTTGTGACTAGTAACTACTAGTTTTAGCAACCTAATTAAGCATAGTTAACTAATTAAGGTATAGACTCTCGATAAAAGATTAGAGTCAAAATCTTCACTCCAGATGTTGGTAAAAAAAAAAAAGTTGTACGTTGTAAATTATAAAATTATGAATGCAAGTTATGATTTCAACACCTTTAACTTTATAGTGAAATCATATGCTAAACTGATGACTTCAAAACTATTCATGAAAAACTAGCTACCATGCTTTTCAAAATGTTTTTCAAACTTAATTTCTAATTATTTTCAATGTAACCACAAATTTATTATATGATAATAAAATCACAAAAAAGTCCCTCAATCGCTAATTGATGCAATATCTACAATAATTGATTCTTTTAAATTGATTTTCAGTTAAATAGTTAGAGAGAAAATATTCTTAAACATCCTAATAAAAATAAAATAATATTGAGAAAATTACCTTTTTGGTCCCAGAGTTTTTAAGATTGGGTGCGTTTGGTCCTCGAGTTTTCAAAATGTACCCTTTTAGTCCCCGAGTTTTGAGAAATAGGTTTAAAAGGTCCCTCTGTTTATTTTTCCATTTGCTACAGTAACGGAATAATTATTTTATTAATTTTAATAAAATAAAATAATAATTATAATAAAAAAATAAATTTAAATAATATTAAAATAAAAAACCCCAATCTCTCTCCTCTTTCTCTCCTTTCTCTCTCCTCTCCCTCACCCACGCCCCACCTCCACTCTCCTCTTTCTCTCCTTTCTCTCTCCTCTCCCTCACCTCACTCCCCCACCTCCACTCTCTCTCTACTGAAGCTCGTCGCCGGCGCCGGCGTCTTCTCTCCGCTACAACAAGTTGGCTTCCTCTCTCTCTTTTTTCCTCTCCTCTCTTTTTTCCTCCAACTCTCCTCTGTGAGACGATTGGAATGGGTAAAGAAAAATGGGTAAAGAGTTGGAGGTAGGGGAGTGAGGTGAGGGAGAGGAAAAAAGAGAGGAGAGGAAAAAAGAGAGGAAAAAAGAGAGAGATGAAGTTTGATGAACTGCCAACTTGTTGTAGCGGAGAGAAGACGCCGGCGCCGGCGCCTGCGACGAGCTTCAGTAGAGAGAGAGTGGAGGTGGGGGAGTGAGGTGAGGGAGAGGAGAGAGAAAGGAGAAAAAGAGGAGAGTGGAGGTGGGCGTGGGTGAGGGAGAGGAGAGAGAAAGGAGAGAAAGAGGAGAGAGAGTGGGGTTTTTTATTTTAATATTATTTAAATTTATTTTTTTATTATAATTATTTTTTTATTTTATTAAAATTAATAAAATAATTATTTCGTTACTGTAGCAAACGGAAAAACAAACAGATGGACCTTTTAAACCTATTTCTCAAAACTCAGGGACTAAAAGGGTACATTTTGAAAACTCGGGGACCAAACGCACCCAATCTTAAAAACTCAGGGACCAAAAAGGTAATTTTCCCAATAATATTTCATATAAAAAATCCAATTATTCATACGTGTGAGCTCAAAATGGTTCAAACATAACAAATTATCCATGTAATATCTCATAAGTCATTAAACAATAAAACTTTAAATTTAAATATTACACTTCATAATAATAATATATCATAATATATGTATATATTAAAAAAAAAACGGGACGGGAGCGAGAACGAGGATCTTGGTTTAGACCACGAGTCATGAAATTTTTTTCCCTCCACTCACGCTCCCGTTTTCTATCTAATTGGAGGTATCATTGATGCGGAGAAAAAAAAACACTCCTAGTATAGAAGATAACTTTAAAAAAGAATGTATATGTAATCCATAATTTCCTATCGGGTCGTGTTTTCTATTTCCATTTATAATCAATTTAAACAATCGATGGTACATATTTTATGTTAGTTGAACTATGTTCATGTTAGCAACTTTTCTGACATTAATTCTTAGCAAGTTGGCTAAAAATTGATTGTGAATTGCATACATTTATTTTTTATTATTATTATTATTGTAGTGAAAAAAATGGAGATAGCTAGAAGTATAGCACGCAAGAAATTATTCAAGGAGATTGTCACAATATGGCTTGTAGTTTTACTTCATTAGATGTATGAGAGAGAAACTGTAAGAGTACTTCAATTTTGTATCTAGAGATTATTAGGGGTATACAAATTTTTAAATCTATATCCAGGAGTTATTAAGAGGCATCCATATTGAATAATTTGGCAAAGTTATTTAATGGTGAAATTACCAATTTAGTCCCTGGATATTAACATTTGTGTCTATTTAGTCCATGAGCTATAAAAAGTGAAAATAAGTTCTTGAACTTTCAATTTTGTATCTAGTAGGCCTTGAACTTTAAAAATGTTTAACAAGTCATTGAACTTTTAATTTTGTCTAATAGGTCCTGACATATTCGAAAATTTTGAAAATAAACTAATCTATTAGTTATAAAATTGAATTTTTATCTCTAATGGGAATATAAATTTTCAATTTTATGCCTAGTAGGTCCGTGGTTTTTTTTTTTTTTTTTAAATGTTGAATAGGTCAAAGACCTATTAGACACAAAATTGAAAATTTAGGGATATATTGAACACAAAATTGAAAGTTTAGGCCTTCTTTGATAACCATTTGCGGTTTTTGGTTTTGAAAAAATATACTTATAAATACTACTTTCACTTATAGGTTATCTACTTTTTACAAATGTTTTCAAAATCCAAGCCAAGTTTTGAAAACTAAAAAAAGTAGTTTTTAAGGCCCCATTTGATAACTATTTGATTTTTGGTTTTTGGAAATTGTGCTTATTTTTTATTATTTATATACAATATGTTTCATATTTCTTAAGAAAACATTTGAATTGTTATCAAAATTTCAAAAACAAAAACAAGTCTTAAATACCTATTAGACACTTGCCAACAAGAGCATAGCTCAACCGGCATGAAGTATTGCTTATGACCTCGAATCCCCCCACCTCCAAATGTTATTGAACTCAAAAATATTTATTAGATACTTTTTAAAGTTCAAGAACCATAAATAGATACAAATCTGAAAATTGAGGGACTAAATTTGTAATTTAACTTATTTATTGTTTTAAATTTTATAGATTTAAAAGTTTAAATATTAAAATAAAATAAACCTAAAAATTTAAGGATGAAAAAAAAATTAAATAAAAAGTCTTAAGAGTTTAAGTGTTGATGATGATGTAATTTTGTAGGTTTATAAACCGCGGTCTTCCATGGGGTGGGTCACCATGTTGTGCCGTATTTATAAAGTTCCCTCTCTAGAATGGATTGATTTTACTCTCACTCCGTTTACTTTAGGGGAATGGAAATCAAAGAACGAGACGTTGATGGTGTTTACTAAAATACAGAAATAAAATCAATTGATAGGACCTACCACCAATTTGAAAATCTCTTCTCCATAAAAAGAAAAATCTCATTTCTCTCCAAAATCATCATCAACCTCTTTCTCAAACATCTCTATATCATTATACATTTCAATTTGGCCTTTAAGAATTTAAGAGTTTTATTATATAATTATGGTTTGATTAATATATTCTCAAACGTTTCTATTGTTATACATAAGAAATTAATAACTTTTTTTTTGTAGGATACCATTTTCTTTGAACTTGACAATAAGAATGACAATGAATTGATGTTTAATCAAGATTTGCTTGAAGATCAAACTACCTAATTGTATTGGCGTTTGAGCTCGGTTAAAAATAGAAGAAAATGAATGAGTTTTCAGGTAAAGAGATAAAAGGATTACATAGAAAAGAGGTGAGTTTTGAGGACTATAATATTTAAAAAGAATAATAATTAAAAAAACAAAAAAGTGATTTACAATGTTGTCATGTCTTTTTTTGTTTTTTTGTCACTTCCAGATATTGCATAATATTTTTTACAATACTTTTTAGTATTATAAATAATAAATAATAAAAATGAAAATACCTAAATTAGGTAAAATATTTTTTTCAAAATAAGAAAAATGAAAATACCTTATATATATTTTTTTAATTGATCTATTAAAACAATAAAATGTAACCTAAAATTTATCAAGTATGTGGCATGAGATAGTGCAATTTAAATGCATCTATATGGATTAAATGCATGGACTGTGAAAAGCTAGAATGTAAGAGATTGCACCAATGTAGATAAATTAATTCTAAAATTAATATTTTTATCAAATTATATTTAATTATAGAATATAAAATTTTTAGAATGTCAACAGTTTTATAATTGTTTTATTCCCTTTAACTCTAATTTTTCCTATTACACTCACTTCCACAACAATTCAAAAGCTCCATTTAAAGAAAATTAAGAAAATTAAAGTATATACTAATAAAAAATTAAGAAAATAATTAAGATTTTGATGGAGTGAATGATCATCGAAAAAATAGAAATACATAAGTTAGTTTAGATTTCATCTACATCCTTGTGTAAAAATAAACCATAAATGATTTTCACATACAATTCACATTAATTAAAATATAACAATAAATTAAAATTTCAATATAGAGTATTTGTCGAGATAATAATAATAAATCTAATAAAATAAGAATTTTTAACAAATGCATTCTTTTTAATCTTAATATTTCTTAGAAAGATCTAAATAAAGCATTATAGATTTCAAATTTTTTTTAGAGCATATTACAAAATACAAATTTATTTTAAATATTAAATTCCTAATCTTTTACGTTTAAATTTGAAGGATTATGTAATTTAATTAAGATTTAATTTTTTTATTATATTTATTTATTTAAAACAAATAAAAGAAAAATCAATTTAGCTACATGAAACTAATTTATTATCTTTGTAAGTTTTAATATTGGTAATTATTAGTAAATGGTTACAAATTTAGTTTTTAAAATTTATTACCCTCGCAAGTTTATCAACTTTGATAATTATTAGCAAATAGTTACAAATTTAATTTTTAAAATCAATTGATAGTGAAATAAAACAATTATTTATTCATATTTCGGCTTATGAAATATATAAATGTAGCAAAAGTAGAGTTCTTTGTGCACAAGACAATCTCTACACTTGAGTTTTAGTGAGTTGCAGTTATATCATGTCAAAATACTAGAGAACACGATAGCACATGTGTGTTCGCTATTGAAGCTGATAAAAGGGAAACAAAAGAAATGTGAAATGTCAATTTTCACTATGCATGGGTTCTTGCACTAACGAACATAGATGGAGTAGAAAACGTTTTTGTTATTTAGTTTCTGTTCGAATTTATATGTAAAGTATTTAACATTCTAATCACTACGTCGTGGCCAATTGAAGCACCACCACTTCAATGTCATTTTCAAGTGTGCAATTAGACCTCAACCATGGTTCTACTACTTCTTTAAGTTCTCTCATTTTTCTTAATTTTTTTTTAATTTCTTCTCCGAAGGCTCTTGTTGTTATTTATTAATATATTCTTTTAAACTTACATTACAAAATGTTTTTTAACCTTAACTAAAATTTGTTCTTAAAAATATAGCAATGTAATTTACTATTTTTCAAATCATCTCATTTCTCTCCAAAATCATCATCAACCTCTTTCTCAAACATCTCTATATCATTATACATTTCAATTTGGCCTTTAAGAATTTAAGAGTTTTATTATATTAATTATGGTTTGATTAATATATTCTCAAACGTTTCTATTATTATATATAAGAAATTAATAACTTTTTTTTGTAGGATACCATTTTCTTTGAACACTTGACAATAAGAATGACAATGAATTGATGTTTAATCAAGATTTGCTTGAAGATCAAATTACCTAATTGTATTAGCGTTTGAGCTCGGTTAAAAATAGAGGAAAATGAATGAGTTTTCAGTTAAAGAGATAAAAGGATTACATAGAAAAGATGTGAGTTTTGAAGATTATAATATTTAAAAATAATAATAATTAAAAAACAAAAAAGTGATTTACAATGTTGTCATGTCTTTTTTTGTTATTTTGGACATGACAAAAGATCAAAATCACTTTCAGACATGACCGGAAAGGTAGCTTCTCTCAATCACCCTTAAGCTTTCAAAATTTTACTACTGTAAGCTTTTAAATAGCAAAATTCACAAAATACTCCACAACTATAATGATTGTTACAATCAAATCCTTAAATTATAAAATTATTACCATTG
This sequence comes from Trichosanthes truncata, assembly GCA_033996785.1. Taxonomy (NCBI): domain Eukaryota; kingdom Viridiplantae; phylum Streptophyta; class Magnoliopsida; order Cucurbitales; family Cucurbitaceae; genus Trichosanthes; species Trichosanthes truncata. The sequence goes on along the minus strand of JAWPNB010000004.1, from coordinate 33,004,242 downwards.
AAAAAAATTGGTTTTCAAATTGATGTTGAGTTGCTATCGCAACTTTTTTTTAAAAACTGATGTAAAAGATTTGGGTTTGATTGTAGCAATTTTATAGTTCAAATGTTTGATGAAAACAACACTTATAGTTTAGAGGTGGTTTGTACATTTTGCAATCTATAAAGGTCTAATTGCAACAATTTTGCAAGTTGAGGGGTTGATCAATCAAATTGAAAATTTGAATATGTGATTATAACAACCACTAAACTTTAGGGGTGGTGTTTTGCAATTTTCTCTTTAAAAAAAAGGATACTTTCTTTTTTAGTCAATTCATCCATTCAATTCGAAATTGGTGAGTCATGTATATATAAATTAGTCCCTAAATATGTAGGAGTTTTTTTTAAAAAAAAAAAATTGGTTTCTATTATTTAAAAACTTTCAATTTAGTGTCTTATGTTCTAACATTTTTCAATTTAGTCTCTCGCTATTAGTGAATGTTAAAATTAGTTGATAGTAAACTTACAACATAATATTTAGTAAATTGATAGAAATGTAAAAAAAGTAAAAGTCATGACCCTAAAAAATCACAAAATAGTGCTCAATTCTTTCTAAAAAGTGACGTGAATATAAATAAATTTTTTTCATTGTATTATAAATATAATACACATAACACAAGCCCAACGGCTACGCCATCTTAATTTTTCCAAATTCTCAATTCACGTTTCAAGCAAAACCATTGACTTTGAAATCTTCCCCCAAAAGTTCGTAAAATTAATTATTTCCCCCAACAATCAACACAAAATACAAAATGGACGACTCTGTCTCTCTCATTGTCTTGTCTTGGCTGTTTCTATCACTTCAAGCTTTTATTTTCTATTTTTTTTTTCCTTGAAGTAGAAATAGAATTATATATTTCTATTTTATATGGGACAAAAATCAATTTATATTCTTAAATTTTTAAGTTTGTGTCAATAAAAATTCTAAATTAATAATTGTATCCATTTAAATCATGAACTTTCATATGTGAATCAATTTACACAATCTATTTCAAATAATTGATGATTTTCAAATGGAGGGTCTAGATTTTTGAACAAGTCTACACACGTGTGAGAGTTGAAATTAAGGGTCTAAATTGATTCACTTATGACAGTTGGGGATTTAATAGATAGAATTATAAGTTTCTACACGTGTAAACTAACGTTTTTCAAATAGAATCTAACAGAAGGTATAAATTGATACGCTGATGAAAATTTCGATTTAAATTGATACGATTATTAGTTTAGGATTTTTATCGATACAACCCCCAAAGTTTAAGGGTATAATTTGATTTTTGCCCTTTTATACGAATAGTGAATTTACTTTTTTAAAAGTTTCAATTTGTTTTAAATACAATTTTCAATATAGTCTTTATATGTTTTAATATTTTTCAATTATACTTTTATCGTCAATAAATGTTAAATGAATTGGTTGATGATTAATTTATATGACATAATACATAGTGGTTTCACAAAAATTTGGAGAAGAAAAAAAGTCCTTAAAATTTTGAAGGAAAAATTAGTAATTCCATGTCTAAGATAACTTACTTTTTCCAAAATGTTAAAGCTAAATTATAAAAAAAATACTCATGAATTTTGCCTTTTATTTAAAAAATATCATTATTCTTTTAAAAGTTGCAATAATATTACTCTTGATCTTTTATAAACGTTTCAAAACTACATTTGGAGTAGAAATTCGTTAAGAATGTTGGACGGCAAATTAACAGGCTAGTGACATGAAACAACGTAACAATAACTAAAAAGCTTGCATAGATTACGTCTAAAAGAATAGTGTCATGTCGACTTTCGTCTAACATTCTAACAGATTTTCTACTTTAATGATAGTATTGAAACGTTTATAAAAGATCGAGCATAACATTGCAAATTTTGAAAGAAAAGAGCAAACTTCAAGAATACTTTTTATAATTTAGCCAAATTTTTATCTAACTCAGTCCATATTATGTCATGTAAACTCATATCATTAGTCAATTTTAACCTTCACTAAGATTGATATAATTGGAAAAAAAAAAATCAATTAGCCTTTATCATAAAAGGTTCTTTTTTTGGGGTTGGAATTTCATATTGTTACGTTAAAAAGTAACTATCAAGCATACGCCAAAGTCCATTAAAAAAAAAAAAAAAAAACCCAAAGATTACTCCTTTAAACTTCTTCCATTCCATATTCCATTACTTGTACTCCTCTTCCTCTCCAAAACAAAAGGAGATTCAATTCTAGAAACAGAAACACAAAAATGGGTGGCTGTATCTCCCGCCGATCATCCTCCGCCGTCTCCGCCGCCGACAAAATCCAAGTGGTCCATCTGAACGGCCACGTCCAACTCTTCCACACACCCATCACCGCCCACCAGGTCTCCGGAAAGCTGCCGCCGCCGGTGGAGTACTTCGTCTGCACAGCGGCGATGCTGGTCTCCACCGCCGCCAGCCCGGCGCTGAACCCCGACGCCGTCCTGCAGCCTGGAAAGGTGTACTTCATGCTCCCGTTCTCCACTCTTCATCCCGACGTTTCTCCCGCCGACTTGGCCTCCATAGCCAGAAGGCTCACCGCCGCCGCGAAATCCTCAGCGAAGACCGGCCAGTCGCGGCCGTGTGAGGTCGCCGGTGGGGGTGGCGATTGGAAGGCTCCGGCGGCGGCGGCGAGGTCGAGACAGTGGAGGCCGTTGTTGGACACGATTAAGGAGAAGCCGATGAATAATAACCAGAGGAGCGAGTCGGATTTGCAAGAGAAACATAGTAATCTGTATGTATATGGGACTAATTATTAAGAGTAATTAATGAAATTTCCAATTTTGGTTTTTTTTTATTGAATCTAATTAGTGGATTAGTTTTCTAAGTGTTGAGCTAAAAAAGGAAAAATCTAAGCATCCTTTTTGCCTTATTGAAACAAAATTAAAACTCAGCTGTCTAAGCTTATGAAATCATGATAAGTAATATTTGAAAAGATGTGATTTTGGCAATGGAAAAAGTGATTTTGATCATGCCAAAATCACTCTCAAACATACTGTAAATCTCGCCATTATTTGTTTGAAATCAACAATTGTAGGGAAAATAAAACCATCCACTTTTAGAATGATAATAAATATGTTATTTGTTTATGATGCTAGATCGACAAATAAATCTTGTTAATTGCAAATATGTTATAAGTTTGGGGTATAGTTTTAATTTACGAGAGTTTACTTGTATCAACAATACCCTTTTAGTTTAATGGCAATATGCATTTTTTTAAGCCGTCGCTAATGAAGTTATAACAACATGACTTAATTACAATAATTTTTTAAGTTAAATTGAAATTTTGATCAAAGGTACGATTGTAGCAATGTTTATAGTTTATAAATGGTTTTTGAAACTATTTCTTTTTTATAATAAAAAAATTAATGACCACCTCACATCACTATTTCATTTATGTTATCGAGCAAAATAGATATTAAATGAAAAGGCATAATAAAGTCAACACACAAACATAACTTTAGTGATTATAACACCCCTTTTTTTTTAAATTCGAGCATAGTTTAACGGATAAAGTACAAACTATCATCTCAAAGATTAATGATTCGATTCTCCACCCTTATAATTGTTGAACTAAAAAAAAATTCATTTTTTTCTTTTGAGTTCAACAATTGTAAGGTGGGGATCATTTTTTTAGTTCAACAATTGCAAGGATGAGAAATCAAAATTATTAACCTTTGAAATAGTAATAAGTGTTTTATCCCATAAACTATGTATGGATTAACAATGATTACAACAATACTAAATATACAATTGATTTTTAATTAAAAAAAAAGCATAATAAAATTTTTTAATATATAATTGATTTTTTCTAAAAGAAAAAAGAATTCATACAAACAGATACAATACTCAAAAAGTAAAAAAACAACTAAATATACAATTTAACCTAATATTTTCAATATAGTGAAAATACCCAATATCATAAAATAATTTATGGAGCTCCTCCAAAAAATAGTTTAAATTTATATTTCTTTTTATATGTTGAAAAAACCTAATCCAATATCATGGGTGAACCTACATGGAGACTGGGGTCCATGACCCCCCCCCCCCCCCCCCCCCCCCTATTTTTCTTATATATACACTATTACTATTATGTAATTCAATATTGTTGATTAAATTTAAATCTGTCATAGTGGTATTCATGGCTGTTAGATTCTTTGCATGTGCCAGTGTTCAAAACCTCCAAATGACACTTTTTGCTTTTTCTTTTTTAAATATTATATATATATTTCTTTAAGACCTCTTCCACATTTTTTAAAATTTAGAAATCTATTACACTCAAAATTAAAAGTTTAAGGTGGACACGTTTGAAGTTTAAAAACTTATTAGATAGTAAATTGAAAATTTAGGGATCCATTAGATACTTTTTAAAGTTTAGGAATTTAATAGACTTGAACTAAGTTTATGGACTACACTCGTAATTCTTTTTTTTTTTTTTTGTCTATTTGATAAGACATCAAGATGAGATAAATTATATGGTATTTAAGGTTATTCAAACTTAGTTAGAAATTTTTGGTACACCTACCAATTCTTATCAATAAATAACTTTTTTTAGGTCAACCTAATGTGGGGTTGTGGATTCGAACCTTTGACTTTTTGTTGATATATATTTTTTTAATTATATCTATATAACCTAATTTTTCGACCCCCAAATATTACTATCTGGATCTGCCCCTATCCAATATACTATTCTTATACATGCAAATTTTCTTGATGTAAGCAACTTATAATAATTCATGCATCCCCAAGTACGTCCAATTGAACAAGATCAAAAGTCTAGAAAAACTTGTTTTAAAATTATTTATTTATTTCAAAAGCTTTAAAATTATTAATTTCTAAGAAAACGATATTGTATTCTTGAATATTCTAGATATATTTGGAAAATTCTTGTCTCAAAGTCTCCAATAAGCACATGTGTCTTGAAAACTTCTCTTCTCCTAAACTAATATTGGATACTATTGTCAAATTTTGGATTACAGGGGAGAAAAAATAATTATTTAGATTATATATTTTGGCTATGTCAACATTCATTTTATTGTTTTTATTTGTGCGAAAGTCTAAATATAATGAAAATGATCTACATTCATTAATCATAAAAGTACGCTTTGATAATAGAATTAAAAGATATTTTTATTCTCTCTAAAGTTTTAAACAATATACTCTTGTTCAAAAAAAAAAAAAGTTTTAAACAATATACTTTTATCTAAAATGGTTTTTTTTTTTTTTTTGGAATTCTTTTATCTGAAATGGTTGAATTGATTTTTGGTAATTATGCAACGACCCGACTTTTCCTATTAAACTTTCTAGGGACGTTACTACATGCATGCTGAAAAAAATTTTAAAATCTTTGGTAAAAGACAGAAAGAATGAAACTTTTTGCTAAACAACCAAAAATCTTTATGCTCGGGATCCCTTTAAAAATCATTTCAAAACATAATATGAATTATAATGTTCAATCAGTTGAAATAGTTTCACAACACATTGTTTACTAAACAAAATATGTTTTAACTAACACACTATCTAAATGCGGAAGTCATGACCTTCAAAGTCACCCATGACCCTCTCAGCAAACTGCCTTGTCAATCACCTATGATATGTCTTTGTATTTGCCTGAAAAGAAAAACATTTTTGAAAAGGGTGAGTATTTTACAATACTCAGTAAGTGACCTCACTACCGGGTCAGGATATGCATACACACACATAATGAGTTTTCGAAAACATTTTCTTTCTTTCCTTTGGTGGGACCTAAATTCCTTTCATAGCAGAAACGTTTCTCTTTCAACTTTTCTCTTTGGCTTAATGTGGACAATTAACCCAACCTAACCTTTCCTTTTCATTTAACCTTTTCAGGTTCCTTTTCATTTAACCTTTTTAGGTTCCTTTTCATATAGCCTCGTAAGGCTCCTTTTCATATAGATGTACATCAATAATGTTAGGCGGTAATTGCCACAGCCTTCGAAATCATTTTTATCATGAAAACATAATGTATGCATGAGGTCCCAAAGCATTTTCAATTTTTCATTTCATGATGCAACATAAAACAAAGTTCTCATGTCATTCATCATATCATAAATCATATAACATGCATCACACTCATAAGAACATACATGTGAGAATTATTTTTCATACATAACATTTCAAAATTCATCAACAATCATAACTAAAACATTTATGAAAATCCTTTTATTTCAAAAGTAAATTCCTTTTTTTTTTTTTTTCAATTCAGTTCCCGACTTGCATTTAAGCATACCGGCATAAAGTCCCTTACTTTGGCTAAGCTCAAGAGTCCAATTCACCCAATTGCTAAAAATTTCTACTGCCTTGAACCTCAGTTGAACGATTTGGGGCCTAAATTCAAACCATCCCTAAGGTTAGAAAAATTTCCTAAAATGCATAATTAAATCCCAAAGTTCCTTCCACCAAACTAAAGTTCCAAAAATTAGAATAAATTCCTTGGCATTTAACTTAATCTCAAATTGGTGGTTAAAACTAAATTTAATTCACAAGGTTCTTGATTTAATTGTACCCTCAAATTTAATCTATCAAAAATCCAAAACTCCAAGGATTTGCTTGATTTTAGGATGGAAAATTTACCTCCGAGCTTTGCCGAATAAATGGTGGTTTGATTCGATCTTGTCACACCAACCTCCACCTACAATGGTATCCTAAATAGAGCCCAAAAACAATGGGTCAATCTCCAATTTATCCCAACAATGTCCAAAACCAAAATTCCAATATGAAAATCATAGGAGGGAAATACGACACTCTTACCCATGCAAAAACAGAGGCAAATCGGGTTGTACAGTGTCAAAATTTGCCAGAAAAAAAACAACCCAGAAAACAGAGCAATCCTGCTGTACACAGATCTGAATCGCGGATCTGCAAGGGCGGCGGTGTTTGGGGCTGATTTGCTCGGATCCGAGGCGCAGGGCGAACTAGACGGCAATTCGGCGGTGGTCTGCAGCGGTTGCGCTCGAAGATTGCTGGAAGCGGCGTCGTTCGGGAGCTGGTTCGCGGTCTGCAGTAGATCTGCACGGCGGGGCGATGCGCGGCGGTTCGGGTCTGAGGCGCGGCGGCGGCTGCGCGCGGCGGTTGGGGGTGCGGCGGAGGTGGTGTGGGCGGCGGATGAGGTGCAGAAGAGAAGGAAAAGAAAAAATTCTGCTATGGAAGGGTGGTTGTCGAACAAGGGAAGAAGAAGGAGATGAAGATGGAGGCTTGGCTGGCTTGAAGGCTTGGCTTGAACCTAGGGCTGCGTGCCGATTAAAATAACAGAGAGAGATAATAAGGCTTGGCTTAAACATGGGCTTGGGCTTGGGCTTGGCTTGATGTCTATTAATTTACAAAAACGCCCCAAACATCAATTAAAACCCATTTTTCCTTCTTTCTTCCCATTCTACCCTCAAATTCTCTAATTTCAATTATGCTATATCTCCAAAATTAAACATAAAACACACCTTAAACATAAAATTGGCCTTTCAATTAAATTAAACTCCACAATTAAAGCCTTAATCAATACCTGATAATGCTGGTCGTTACAAATTAAGTTTCATTAATGACTTTTACGAAAAAACTGATGTGGTAACCTAGGTGACTTCGGCTTATTTATTAACATTTAATAGTATTTTGCTTTAGTATTAAGATTTTTGTTCTAAAAAAAAGTATTTATGTTTTTTTTTTACTAACCTGAGCATAGTTCAACTAGTCAATACATATACCATCGATCAAAAAGTTAGAAGTTCGGATCTTCACTCCTACACATTGTCGAAACTTAAAAACAGTTAACTTAGGTCCCGTTTGATAACCATTTGGTTTTTAGTTTTTGGTTTTTAAAAATTAAGCCTATAAATACTACTCCCACCTATGGTTGTACTTGTTTTGTCATATACTTTTTGCCTATGTTTTCAACAACCAAGCCATGTTTTGAAAACTAAAAAAAAAATAGTTTTCAAAAACTTGTTTTTGTTTTTAGAATTTGGCTAAGAATTCAAATAATTCCTTAAGGGAGATGAAAACCATTGTAGAGAAATTGGGAGAAAACAAGTTTAATTTTCAAAAAACAAAAACCAAAAACCAAATGGTTATCAAACGGGGCCTTGTTTTTTTTATAAAAAAAAACTAGGTCTAGTTATTTTTAGTTCAAATATTTTACCCTTGATTTGAATTTAGTTTCTATGCTTTTAAGAGATTTGTTATCATCATTAATATCACTAAGATTAAGGTTTACCAAACGTCATCCGATCCCTATTCTAAGATTAATTAAATTAAAGATGATCAAATATCTCTATTATTAGTTAAGGGAGTAACAAAAATCTAAAGTATTGAGATATTTGAGGTTACATTACACTAAGAAATGAGCCATAAAAGTCTAATAGATATTATCCATTATACTTCAAAGCAACATTAATCATTTTTTTTTCTTTGTTTTCCCTTACTTTTTCAGCCAAAACAATGTCTTACATAATCTAATTCAAATTCATGTTTTTCAACCATATGACTTCACGTACTATTAGAGTTAATAAAAAAAAATGTCATTACATCACAGAACCCATTTTAAATATCTGTAAATAACTTGCCTTTGTTACTCTTCATTAACAACATACATTCTTTAAACTTGAACTTACAAAATAGTGATAATAATAAAAACTTTATGGTTAAATTGAAATTTTTGATCCTTATGATTTGGACTTATTTTTAATTTGGTCCCTATAATCTTAAAAATTTAATTAGTCCCTGTGTGGTTTTCAAATTTTGATCCTAATGCTTCTAAAAGCTTCAATATGGTCCCTCTAGTTTTTGGTTAAATCTCACAAACTGTCCTTAAATCTCTTTATCCACTCCAAAAATATCTACTTATTTTTCTCCATTTTTTAATCATCTAAACCCTAATATAGGTAGATAACACAGCAAACCAAATTATAAAACACGATGTCATTAGTATATGTAAATAGAAAATATGTCTTGTATTCAATATGAAAAATGACACAGACTATTTGTGGTATATATTTGACCAAATCATAGAGATCAACTTGAAACTTTTAAGATCATGAAATGAAATTTAAATTAAACCTAAGCCATAAAGACCTAATTAAAAATCTTAAAACCATAGAAACTAATAATTAAAAATGAGCACAAACACGAAAACCAAATTTCTAATTTGATCAAAATTTTAAAACATAGACATCAAATTGAAACACAACAATTAGAAAAATATAAGAGGTCATATTTGTGATGTGATATTTTAAAAGTAAAAAATGAAAATAAAAGTAAAAGATCCAATTTATCCTATTTCTCTCCTCTCTCTTTAATTACAACAATTGGCTGTCAAAGAACGACTTGTGTGAGAGGTAGAGAATAAGAGGAAACAAAGAAACAAAGAAAATATAGCTGATATGATCTATATATATGCCTCACAAAGTTGAATAATGAAAACCCAAATATTGACAAAAACACAAAGCAAATTCATATCTTGATAGCTTGAAGAAGCTGAGTATATATGAAGATTCAAGAACATGATTTCTAGAGAGGTTATGGTGATATTCCTCTAATTTTTTGGGGGTAAAATATGGGTGGAGTTGAGATTTTAGGGTTTTCAATAATAGAGGTTTCTTTTTTTTTTTTTAGTTCAACAATATGTGGGGTACGTAGTGGCGGATTCAGGATTTTATGTTAGGGGACATAAGTTCATATAAATATAATTTTAGATGCGTTGATGCAGTATTCAAATTATGTAATTGTTCGCACGTAAATTTCAATAAAGAAATAAGAACACGTGCAAATGAATCTTTTGTATTTGTATAACTTTGAATGTAGTGGAATACAATCTCTAATACTTGATCCTCTTATTCTCTCTCTTGCTTGTATGTTTCACTCGATGGCTGTAGAGCTTATTCTCGAGATTGAAGCTTCAATGGATTCTTGGAGTTTCGAAGAAGTGTTCTTGATCTTCGAGGAAGTGTTCTTTGTTCAGAAGGTGTTTGATCTTCAAGAGCTCAAGGAGATTTCTGGCTTTTGTTTCTGAATTCTCTCTGAGATCTCAAATTTCTGAACCTCCAAAATGGAGGAGGGGACTCTCTGTTTATAGAGTTCCCCAAGGCCCCTAGATGGGCTTGGGCTTGACTGTTGGACTGGGTCTGGTGGACTTTGGACATGGTCCTTAGACTGAGCCTGATTAACCTTGGGCCTAGCCTTGTGAGTTGGGACTTATTGACTTTGGGCCTAAACTTTGTTGGATTAGGGCCTCCTATTTGGGCTTAGTCTAAAATTGGCCCAAATTTCATATAACTCAATTGCATATTGAGATTTACTTTAATTTAATTTAGGGATACTTGCAAATTTAAATAATCCCTAATTAAATAAATAATTTTGCCACTCATTTAAATTAATGACATGACAATTTTTGATTGGCCAAAATTTCTATTCCAACAATAATATCGATTACTAAACTATAATAAACCATTGTATATGATATAAATTTGTTTAATATAGAGACTAAAAATATGATTTTATATATACATAATTTTAAATTAAAAAGAAAATATAATTGAATTATCTAACAAATATACTAGAAAAAAAATGAAACTTGAAATAGGCAATAAAGTTTTTCTAAAATTGAATTAAATTTCTTTATATGAAATTAGTTATCTAAAAACAATTTACCAAAAATTTAAAAATATTTTTAACTATTTCTATGTAGTTGATATATATATATATAGATAGATAGAGAGATAGAGAGAGAGAGGGAGAGATAAACTCGTTTTATATTCTTTTTAGTTTAAAATATCATTTTGGTCATTGTATTTTAGAACTTATTCTATTTTAGTATTTGTACTTTCAAATATTCAAATCTAATCTTTGTACTTTTAATAATCTTAAAATTAGTTAACTTTTTCAAGATAAATTTAGTCTCCACTAGCTTTCGCTTTATAAATTTTCAAAACATATTAACGTGGTGTCTTTTCTTGAGTGAAAATGATTATTATTATTTTACCAAGTTCTATAAAAAGCGTAACTTTAAATTAATAAAGATGACCAATTTGAAAATTTATTGAAAATACATAAGTTAAATTTGAATATTTTAAAGTAGTCCCAAAATATAGATGCCAAAATAATATTTTAACCTTCTTTTTTTTATCTCACATATGACTTTAATTTTATTTATTTTGAGAATTGAAGATCTTGTTTATTAGGTAAGCTAATCTATAATCTATAATATATATATATATATATATATATATATATATATATATATATATATATATATATACATACATACATACATATATATATGAGGCTATGGATGAGAATCTTTACTATCCTCTTTTGCCCCTACATTTTTAGTAAATTTCTATTTTGCCCTTCAATCTTTGGGACACGACTCTTCGAGTTTAGGTGTCTGTTGAGAGATGTTAGGATAATAGAGGTGGTCTTTCAGATTTTCACTTTACAAAATATATTGATTTATATGAAAATTAAAGTTTGAAGTTTAATTGGTGCAATTTATGCCGATGGGACACAACTATTTGAGTGTAGGTAGTTAAACAATGAATATTGATGCATCCATTCACGTATGAGTGCAATCCATGTATAAATAATAATAATAAATAAATAAAAACAAAAAACATGATTGTCAATACATACATTGTCTCTTTGGTAAGCCTCAAACTTGCATTTGCTATTTTTAGCATGAAAATTCTCAAACAATTAAATGTAAATTAAAAGCACAATTATTGGTTGAAAACAAAGGAGTCTCACTCACACTTTCATTTGCACATTTATACTATATAAATGAGAGATTGATCTTGTCACACCCCCTCCCGACTACCTGTTATCTTAGCCTGGAGGAAGGCGTGAAGCTGAGCCCTAGGTATATTGGTCCTTATCAGATAACAAAACGAGTTGGGCCAGCAGCGTACGGACTTGAGTTGCCAGCAGAACTATCTCGAGTGCATGATGTCTTCCATGTGTCCATGTTGAGAAAGTATATTCCAGATTCGACACATGTGTTGCAAGCACAACCAGTTGAGCTGGAGGAAGATTTGAGCTACATAGAGGATGCAGTTCAAATCCTCGATAGGAAAGAACAGGTTCTGAGAAACAAGACGATCCCACTCGTGAAGGTTCTTTGGAGACATCACGGAGTGGAGGAGGCAACCTGGGAACCAGAAGACCAAATGAGGAAGAGTTACCCGACACTTTTCAACTAAGGACTACGAAATTTCTTAAGAGGACGAAATTTCTTAAGAGGGAGGTAAGTTGTAAACCCGGAATCCCTCCTTGAAAATTCTTAAGAAAAATGTATTGGTAAGCTTGTTATAAAAAAAAAAAAGAGAAAGAAAGGTGGAATGTGTTGTATTGTTTTTCCTAAAAAAAAAAAAAAAAGAAAAGAAAAATGAAAATGAAAGGAAAAGGGCTCCATTGTCATTTCCATTTTCTTTTTTTAAACCTCATCTAAAAGTCTTACCCATTCTCTCATTATTCATCAAAAGCAGAAGATATTTTCGTGAGAGAGGGTGAGAGGAAGAAGAAAGGTATTTTGTTGAAGAAGAAAGGGAAAAGTTCAACTCAAGTTGCATGACAAATTTTTTGATCAATCCTGACTGCATCTGATGTTTGGATCGTTTTGAGCTCCACAAGAGGTATTAAGAGGTGAGATTTGATTTCCTTGAAAGTTAACTCATTTTAGAACAATTTTCGTGAAGGAAGCTCGGGCAAAATCTGAATTTATGTTATGGGTTTTTGAAAGGGAAGTCAGAGGAGTGTTTTTGCTGTCAAATCCAGGGAACCTCTGGTTTTTGTGATGTGCTGATCTGTAGACTTCGAATTAGAAGCTTTATTAGGTATGGATGGAAAGCTGATTTAATTTCCTATAACTTTCATGAATAAGCCGTGGTTAGAAATTGAATGGAAGTTGCCTTAAAATTCATGTTAAGTTCAGGGTGCAGCAGGAAAACGAGTCTGGAAAGTGCAGAAACCGATTTTGTAGGAAGAGGCTTTCGAGGTATTTACGGACATATCCTTTAGGAATTTCAATTTCATTCCTTCAGATGAGTTTTAGAGGGTTCAAAAATGAAGAGTTTGGTATAAATTACATCATTTTTGAGCAAGTAATGGAAAATTTATAGGTGTGTGAGTTTAAGGTATAAAATCTGTAAAGTGCAGAAAATTGATGGGGTGGTTTTTGCAACCCTAGGCCTTAAGTTCGTGAGGTCAAGATTCTAATGCTTGGTTTTGTTTTGTTTGACAGGCCAAGAAGAAATAGGACAAATTTACGGACCAAGAATCTATTATTAACGCTGTGAGTGACAAAACGAATTTCGAAAGTGTATTCTATGCTTGAACTTATGCTTACGAAAATAAAAGACTTTCTAAGAGTAATTTTACTTAAAGACTTTATGTCTCTTGAACACGTATTTATGAGCATATATGGTTTCCTAGAAATGATTTAATTGTTCGTTGTGAGCATATGTTTACTATTTTACCCGAACTAGTGAAAATACCATAATTTCGGGCCAACATGTGTTAGCAAGTAGTGTCAAAGGTTTTCATGTGTTTCTATGAGACCCGAATGAGTAAATGTTTGAGATTCTGAGCCCGAGGCTGTATAGTACCGTGTGCACACAGGTCATTTTCTGTTGTCGACGTTGAGTGTACTCCGTGACAACAATGCTGTCGTGAGTGCTGGGCGAGCCCCACTACGACAAAGACGATGGGAGTGCTGGGCGGGCCCCACTACATCGTAGAATGAGTGTTGATTGTACTGGGCGAGGCTTACACAAACTAGTTTGTCATATGTTTAAAATGGTTAATATTTTTGACACACTTGCTGGACTTCTGTAAAAGCTATTGATGTTATATGTTATGATTTACGAGTTAATAGATTTAAACTCAGTCACTCACTGAGCTTTCCAGCTCATTCTTTCAATGTTTTCCAACTTTCCAGGTAGAGATCGAGTTCCCGGTGCCTGAGATCCTGCCACAGCCTACTGAACGCTCTACGAGTCTGATATTTTTGTACGTGGTTGGCGTAGTATAGCAAGTCTGCTCGTATTGTACATAACTTAATAGGGATGTGTAGTTATGTTGTATATGGAACTAGTGGTCTTGGGTGTATAAAGCACGTCTGGTCGTGTCTGGCTTGTTCAAGTTAGGTTTAACCAGAACCGCTCCGTATGTATGTGTAATAAGATTCCTAATTTCCTGCTGTGTGGTATGTATAGTATCTCGTATACAGGTATGGATTGTTTATCAGGAATTAAAAGGGTCATAGGTATCGTTAAGAAGTGAAACGATGCATGTTGGCTTCACGCCTTCCTCCAGGCTAAGATAACAGGTAGTCGGGAGGGGGTGTGACAGATCTACTTTTTTTCATATAAAAATTAGAAAAAAAAAGTCCAAGCAAAAGAGCAAATAAAATATATCTTCCTCAACGTATATTTTCACATAGACAACTTTATGTTGCATTATCAAGAGGAGTTTCAATTTCAAAAACAAAAATTCTTATTGAATCAATTGATGATCAAAATTTGCCTTCCAGAAATATGAAACATGCTATTTATAAAGAGATTCTTCTTTAATCAAGATCCAATTTTTTAAATACTTATTTCAATTTTCATAAATTCAACTTATATAATTTTTATGAAATATATTTCTTTATGTTTCTTTCCGTTTTTTTTCTCCAGAAATCAATTCTTTCAAAGAATGCCAAATAATTATCCTTGAAGTAATAAACTATCTTCTTATGTCACTTATTTATCAATTTTACTTTACAACATTTATTTCAGTTGCACATCACATTATATGTATTTTAATTTTAATTATCCATTTGTTCTTTATCAATTTTCTCTTTCATTATTTTTTCATTTTTTGTCAAATATTTAATATTTAAACCCAATAAAAAGTATATTCATTCAAATTTGAAATTTAACGATAAAAAATTTATGTTCCAAAGATTTTAAACCACATACAAACATTTCATATTATTTTTAAATTAACCTAAACAATATATTTATATAGTTGTAAGCAAATTCTTTTTTTTCTTTTACTTTTAATTAAAATAGTGAGATTCCATGTGCATCGCACGTATGTTTTTAACTAATTGGTAATAAAATGTTTAAATAAGAACATAATAATATATTTTTTTTAACTATAAATCTAAATTATTTAGTTTGAAAAACAAATGTATATTTTTTTATTTTAAAAATGAAAAATGCATTTTTATTCACCAAAATAAAATTTTCAGCAGGGAATTCGAACTTTTTACTTACCAAAATATATATATATATAGAGGCTAGTGGGAATCGAACACGGGACCAGTTAGAGAGGGCACGAACGTTCACAAGTAGAAGTTGCCAACGAACCAACGATAAACTTTAGGCTAACTTATATATTTTGTTTTCTAAGTTGAGCTTATTGGATCCACACCAAGGATAAGGAAATTTGAATCTACACCCTCTTCATCGATAGTATATGCTTTAACTAGTTGAGTTATGCTTAGGTTAATGGGATGAGTTTATTTGTTAAAGAGAAGAGACCAGAGTGACCTTGTTTTGTTAGTAAGATGAGATAGATAACAAGAGGAGAAGTGTGAGACGACGAATTATTTTTAAAAAGTTTGATATTAAGTAAAAGTAATAGCTAAATGTTAATAGATAAGTCTAAGGCACGTCACATCGCTACTTAATTGTCACATTTATTTTTTTGTTGGAAGTCATTGACATAAAGCTAACATCAAGGACTAATTTATCTTTGGTTACTTTTTCAACTTTAAAGATAGAAACATCTTAGTTTTAAAATTTGAAGACAAAAATAAAACTTAACCAAAATTTAGGACCATAAATATTAATTGAGAAATTAATAATAATAAACAACATTGAAATTTATGCCAGTAAACATAATTAAGTTGAGAGTTATAAGTATCTTACTCTTTTCAAAGAGACTTAAATTCTGTGTTATGATTTTTTTTATTATTATTTATAATTAGTGCACTAAAGTTCTTTTTAATTTGTTTATTAGTTATAAGTATCTTGCTCTTTTCAAAAAATTTAAGAGCTATTTCAAAGAATTATTCTAGTGTGGAGGTGAATTGTGCAAATGAAGTCAATTGTCCATTGTGCAAATGGGCCACGAACTTAATACATGTGAACACTTTGGATTCATACTAATTTAATTTGTTATTTTAATTCCCTTCCAACTTTCCATGGTTTCTTTTCTTGAAAGTGAAAGGAAAAAGAAAACCAATATCAAACATATATATAAATCCTAAGATGATTGTAGCTAGCAAACAAAGGTTTCACATTTTACAATTGGGATTTTATTATCTATCATATGATCTTAACTTGATCTTATCCACCATGGAAGCTATATAAATATATATATGAACTTTGCTCAACAAAAGTATTAAATAGGGACAACAATGGGGCTTGGTGGGACAGAGGTTTGAATAGGAGAGCAATCCCAACCATTTTCTTTGGAGTAAGAGATCTTGAAATGTTTAGGAACCCAAGTCTCCTTTCTTGACTCTCTCTCTTTTGCAAGCTCCCTTTGCCTTTCTTCCACTGCCATCTTTGCTTTCTTTGCCTTTTTCCAATCTTTGCTCAAAATGCCTTGGCTCACTTCCCCCCACACCTTGGCTGATTCTGTTGCCCAAACACCCTGATATTCATGTACAATGTTTTTAATTTGCATTTGGACCAAATTATAATTTAGGGAATTAATATCTTGATTTATACGAATAAAATATGGGCTAAATTATTTTTAAAAAAATACCCCTAAACTTTGCCTTTTGTTTCAAAAATATTCTTAATCTTTCAAAATATGCAATATTACACTTGACCGTTCATAAATGTTTCAGAACTACCCTTGGAGTAGAATTTTCGTTAGAATATTGGACGAAAAGTCGATGTAGTAGAACGCCGTTCTATTAAACTTAATCCAGGTAAGTGTTTTAGTCACCGCCACGTTGTTTCATATCACTGCCACGTCGACTTTCCATCCAACATTCTAAAGGATTTCTATTTCAATGGTAGTTTTGAAATGTTTATGAAAGGTTAAGGGTATTATTGCAACATTTGAAAGATTCAAGGTATTTTTTAAACAAATAACAAAGTTCAAAGGTATTTTTTTATAATTTAGCCAAAATATAATAGTATAAATGATAGAGAAAAAGGATACGGTCTCTTGCCATTTCATGATCTTAAATCAATGTAATCAAATGTAACTAATTATTTTTTTAAAAAAAATTAAAAGTATAAGTGAAATGACGAAATTTCTTTTTATGTATATTAATTGCTGAATATATCATTTAGTACCTCAAATATATATATACGATTGGTCAATCTCATCCCTAATGTTTTAAAAATGGTATATTCTTTGGAAACTCAGCGATATACGTAACATTTTAGATATTAATCCAAAGAAGAAATTATCACTAATAATTCATAAAAGAAATTAAATTAATTCAAGAAAAAAAAATTGTGAAGTTATATAGTGAAAGAAATTTGTTCACCTTAGGGTCAAGAACAACGGGAGTTTTTAAGTTGGAAATCACTTCACTTGCATTGTATATTACTTTCACATTCCCATTGTGGTACTTCAGTGTAACAGTTCTGCATTTTGAGGGGGCAAAAAGAAAAAGGTTAAACTATAAATAAGTTTGATGTAATTTAATTTAAACGTTAAATTACAAGTTTAGTTTCTAAATTTTTATATTTGTGTCTAATAGGTCTTTGAATTTTAAAAAGTATTTAATAAGTCTATTAAAACTTTTAATTTTGTGTCTAAAAAGTTCCTGAACTTTAAAAATATCAAATAGGTCCTTGAATTTTTAATTTTATCTTTAATAGGTCTCTGACATATTCAACATTTTTTAAAATTAACTAATATATTAGCATATATAAAATTGAATTTTGTGTCTAATAGGACATTAAGGCCTCATTTGATAACCATTTGATTTTTGAAAATTAATCTTATAAATACTACTTTCATCTATGGGTTTCTTTGTTTTGTTATCTACTTTTTACATATGTTTTTAAAAGCCAAGGCAAGTTTTTGAAAAATATAAAAAAATAGTTTTCAAAAACTTGTTTTTGTTTTTGGAATTTAACTGAGAAGTCAAATATTTTCTTAAGAATGATGAAACCCGTTAAAGACATTTGAAGAGAAAAACAAGCACAATTTTCAAAAACCAAAAGCCAAAAACTAAATGGATATCAAATTAGGCATAAACTTTCAATTTTGTGTCCAATAAGTTCATGAATTTTTTTTAAAAAAAATGTCAAATAGGTCAATGATTTATTAAACACAAATTGAAAGCTCAAGAACTTATTAGATACAAAATCAAAAGTTTAGGGACTTATTAGACATTTTTTTAAACTTCAGAGACTTACTAGATACAAAATTGTAAATTATGAAACCTATTAGACAATTTTCAAAGTTTGGAGACCTATTTGACATAAATACCCTAAAGTTCAATGACTAAATATGTAATTTAACCGTACTTAAAGATTGACATAACACGCTGATTGAACTAACCAAGAAACTGGGTAATTATCAAAGAAAAAAGTAGATTGGTTGTTGAAACTTACCTATCCCATTGGCCATCAATATCACAGAGATTTTTTATGGACAAAGATTGAGGGAAAATTTTGCCATTGATGGATCTGCTGTTTGATTTGCGACCTAAAAATCCAAGTCCTTTGTAAGAGATTTCAGCTGCGAGGCCACTCTCTTGGCATTGGATCTTCACTTTCCCACTCCATTCAAAGGCCTTTGTTGGAAGGAATTTGAACACCAAACTTGGACTGTTCATTACATAAGTTTCACCATGGTTAAGAAGCTTCAGCTGCCTCTTCCCGCACATCTCGGTTTCCACGTATGTACCTATGAGCATCGATAAACAATTTAGGGCATGTTTGGGGCTGACTTTGAAATCACTAAAATCACTTTTGTCATGCTCAAAATCACTTCTATTTTAAAGTTAACTTCTTCAAAATCACGAATGAAAATTACTTTTAAAAGTATATAATCAAACATTAAACTGATTGTATGAAAAACACTTTCAATGAATATCTTATAAACAAATTATTTTCGCTAGAATCACTATTTCTAAAATCACTCTCAAACATGTTCTTAGTCTTTGTATTTTTAGAAATGTAATGATTAATTTAATAACTTCGTTTTGATAAAAAATATATATATATATTTATTAGAGAGAAAGATAAGATAGAGCGAAAATAGTAAGCTATAGAGGTGTTAGAAACAGGTAGAATAATATTTTAGAGAGAATGGAGTTAGCTGTGAGAACGAGTACATGTTAAAGTAGAGAAAGTAAGATTTAGAAAAATATAAATCGGTTTTAAAAAACACTTATAGAATGTACAAAATTCTACATGTACAAACTTAATTAGAAACAGGTAGAATAATATTTTAGAGAGAAAGGAGTGTTTGCAATAATAGGAATTAAATCTAACCTAAATGACAGCAAAGTTATTACATGGTATAATATTTTACAAAAATGACACAAATGTAAGCACTCATGTATATCATTGATGTATTTTATTGATATACAAAGAAAAAATTGTCATATTTAGGAATTGCTTATTAGTACGCACACATGAACAATATACGATGAAGAATACATATATTACTAGTATCAAATAAGTTATTACTATATTTATAATTAATCAATATCTAAGTTAATACGCCATGCAAATCAATGACTTATCACATAAAAGAGAAATATATTGATTGTGATTATTAAAGTTAAAAGCATGTGTACCACGGTATTTAGGAGAAAAGTGATGACACCATATCATTTCAATGTTATGTTTCTCATCAGTGGCATGAAGGGCAGCTACGGGAGGGTGATGTGAAACCTGCATTTCAAAATCGTATCAGTTTTTTTTTTTTTTTTTTTTTTTGTAAGTATAGAGACTAAATAGACACAAAATCGAAATACAAATAAGAAATGAGAAGGGCGGTACTTGTTCGAGTAGGACATTAAGGGTACCCCTAGAAACATGGTGGGTCTCCCCAAGAATAGGGTTGTAAGGGAAAGCCCCAAAAATGAGAGGGCGAGTGGTGGAAATGCTCCATCCCACAACAGCTGCTAATCGCTCCAAAGCACTTCCCCCAGCGTTGCACTTTCCCAACATGTCATCTCCCGAACAGTACACCGACTCCCCAAAACATTGAAGTTGTGATTTTGGTATGTTGAAGTTTGGTGGAGCCTACATTATTATAATTATATAAATTTCCCAACTATTTATTTTTTTCAAGGAAAAATATCAAAATTTGTCGAGAACTTGACAAGTTATATCAATTTTTAGCCTTTAACTTTCAATTTCATTCAATTATTGTACCTTAAAATTTTGATAATTATTACCATCTTTACTCTCTTTTTTTTTTTTGTACTATTGCAATATTTACCTTAAACTTTAATGAGTGTTGTAACTTTTACTTTTTAATAAATTTTTATTTGAAAAATCATTGATTAAATGTATATATCAGTATGCAATTAATGAAGTTTCAAACAAGAATGACAGTAGAGTTGATTTTTTTTGTTGAAATTCATGAGTTTTGAAAGATTTATACCATTGTCAATCTTGTATATTAATAAAAAAAAATACCTCTATTATTTCAAAAGTTGTGATATTATGATTGATCTTTTCATAAACATTTCAAAATTACCTTTAGAGTAGAAATTCGTTAGAATGTTGGACGAAAAATTGACGTGACGATGACCTAAAACGACGTGGCGATGACTTGGACCCTTGCTTGAATTAAGTCTGAAAGAATGACATTTAGACACATCGATCTTTCGTCCAACATTCTAACGATTTTTCTACTCCAAAGGTAGTTTTGAAACATTTATATAAAAGATCAAAAGTAATATTGTAACTTTTGAAAGAATAAGAGTATTTTTTAAACAAAGAGCAAAGTTCAAGGGTATCTTTTATAATTTAGCCGTAAATAATTTAGACCATGTTTAATAATATTTTTTATTACTGAATTTTCTATTTTTAATTACTATGCTTTAATTTTGAAAATTATAAAATTATAAAATTTGAAACATAAAAGGGTAGTCCCTAATTTTTCAAAAAGTCGTGTCTAAAAAGATTTATGAACCTTAAAAAGTGTTCAAGAGGTTTCTAAACTTCTAAGGTTATGTCTAATAAATTTCTTATTCTTAGAAAGTGCAGAATAGATCTATAAACTTTCAATTTAATGTCTAATAAATTTTTAAACTTTAAAAACGTCTAATAGGTCTTTGAATTTTCAATTTTGTGTCAAATAGGTCTACTATTTGACATTTTTTTAAAAAGATTTACGGACTTATTAAACACAATACTGAATTTCAATTTAATAAGACTATGATCTTCCAATTTTATATCTAATAAATATATGATTTTAAGAAGAAAAAAAAATCTAATAAGCCAATGGAGACCTATTAAACATTACATTGAAACTTCATAAATTATTAGACACTTTTAAAACTCAATGATTTATTAGATACATAATTGAAAGTTAATAGATTTATTAGACATTGTTAAAGCTTGAGAACCTATTAAATATGACTCTAAAACTTCATAGACTAAACTTGTATTATTTAACGAAAATAAAGCCATCCCCATTAAATTTGAAGATTGAATTTTGAGAAATAAAAATATATGATATGATAAATATGAACATAATAAAACCATGTATTTGAATGTAATGAGATCCAATCCTGGCCGTAGATCTTTGATGATAGTCATAGCCTGACGGAGAAGATTTGAGGCTCTTTCAGCATCTGATTCCTCCTCTAAAGACGTTGGCTTTGCAATTACAATTGGATTGCACCTCGTTCCAATGCTCCCTTCCGCATCCTACAATTTCTCACCCTTTACAATATTATACAATTGATAACTCAAAAAATATATATAAATATATTATATAATTGACAATTCCATATATATATATATATATATATATATATAATAGTATGTTTTAGTCTCTAACATACAGGTGGTTTTTTAATTTAGTTCATGTTGTTTAAAAGGTTTCAATTTAGTCCTTTATATTTTGACATTTTTTAATTGTAGCATTTCTATGAGTGAATGTTAAAATTGGTTTATAACAAACTTACATTACATGGTATTTAGTGAGTTTAGTTGAAATTTAAAGGAAGAATTAAGCTTTATAAAAGAATTAGAGTCGAAAACTTTGCCAACGTCTTAGAAATTTAGAGGGAGCTAGCAATGTTTTCTCTTAGGTGACCTAATTTTTTCTTTAAATTTTAGCTAACTTATTAAGTATTATGTTATGTAAATTTAATATTAGTCAATTTTAACATTCCAAGTATAATTAAAATAAAATTAAATGCAAGTTATTAAATTGAAACTTTTTAAATAATAGTGACCAAATTGAAAAAACACTCAAACATTATGGATTAAAAGATATATGTAACCTAAACTTTATCTAGAGTTTAAGTTATATTTTAGCATTTGAACTTTCATACATATTATGTTTATTCTTTCAACCATTCAAACGTTTTATTTTAGTTCTCTCTACATTTTTTATTTTAAAAAAAATTATTTTAGTTCATGCAATTAGTTTTTCATAAATTGTTGAACAAACATTACATATCTTTCATTAATTTACAAGTTTTGTCTCTTCTCTCTAGCTAGGAGATGGAGAGAACCTCTTGATAAACAAGAAAACTCTCTTAAAAAAATCTTGAATAAGGGAAGAACTTCTTGAAGAGGAAAAGAAAAAAGAGTACTTCTTCTCCTCTATCAAGAAATACTTAAAAAGAAAAAAGAATTGCATGCTACAAACAAACGCATAATCAAAATGAGAAATTATTTAATATAACTGACAAAATGTAACTAATAGTTATATTCATAAGAGATAATACAAAAGCATTTGAAGCATTTGAACTGTAACAACTATATATATTTAACATTTTAGAAAGAGATCGAGCATAAGAAAGTTTTCAAAAGGGAGAACAAAAAAACCAGCTAACAATCACAAGAGAGAGAGATCACCATTTTGAAGATAGAGTTGCAATGAATCAAATGAAAGAAATGAATGAAAGAATTTATAGGCCAAAGGTTTAGATGAATTCAGATGAGATCAAAGAGAGATTTTTGCAGTCAATGGTCAAAATCCATTGAAGAGTCCCACAAAGATCTCTTGTCACCATCTGTTCAATATTTTTGGTTACATCCAAAATGAAACTAAAGAGAATAGAATATAGACATTGAGAAATTAAATGCAATATATCTAAACAAAGGCTTGTTTTTTGTTTCATTTCATTTTTCTCTCTCTCTTAGTTTTGGATCTATATTATTTCATCTCTCTCACCTAACACCCACCATAGTATATATGCAAAGACTTTTACTTTTTTTTCCTAGTACTTATGTAAAGATAGGATACCATGGTGGAATGGGATGGTGAATAAAGCCAAAAGTCCCATTTTACTAAATTGTTTAGTTGGTTAAATATTTATTTTATTTTGTCATTGTTGCTTAAAAAAAATATAATATTATTAAAAGATAAAAAGCTTGTATACGTCGAATCATCAACAACAAATTTGACTTTTGGTATCCTATAGACACGATAACAGTTCAACCAATGCAACCATCTATCCAAGTGTCACCATTATTTCTTAGTTTTTTAAAGTACGGTTTTCATAAATAAATATCATGATAAACACTAACTTTGAATCTCTAATATAATCAATCTATTGCAACAACCCAACAGAGAATGAGGAATCTGAAAAGGAGAAGAAAACTCATTATGCAAAATCTAACTGTATTACTAAACAAATTAGTAGTCAAAACTTGACTGTGGAAGAAACCAGGAGCCTGCCCCCTTCTTCTGAGTTGATCTTTACAGCCACATACATATTTCAGACAAATTACATATGACATCCTATTTAGCGTATTCCAATGGATACAAAGAATATTACAACCACATAATCTCTTACCTTTTCTTCCAAATTAACCAAAACCGAACTCATCGTCAACATCCCATGTCTACTGTAGGTATTCTAACATTGTGACCCCTACTGCCCTTCAATAGAACCTTGCCGAAACTATATGTTTTTGACAGCGATCGAGCTGTGAGTAGGGATTCGCAAATCCTTCAAACGTAGAGCACGCAGAGCCTTAAATCCAAATACATTACTACCCACAATGGAAGTAAACATATTAATAACAGAACCTTTGTTACTGTGCGAGAAACAGTCTGAGTTCCCACAGGATGGGCGATGGTGGAGGATTTGCTGGAGGATTTGTTTCTATGGCAACAGCAGGGTCCATTCTTGCAGTAATTACACATTTCTTCTTCAGCAACATTTGTTACTGTGCGAGTAACAGTCTTGAGTTCCCACAGGATGGGCGATGGTGATTGATGGGGTGTTGAGATGCTAGGGATGGCCCATGGTGAAGTTGCAAGGTGACTTTGTATAGTTGTGCATCTCGTGAACATTGATGCCCGCGGTCGTGCACAAAAATACCAAGTAATCCTCATAACCTGAGATTTAGCAAGATTCGACGTGAGCTGAGTGCCATCGCATATAGATTAAAAAAAAAAAACCCCTCCTAAAGTGCAGTAAATGATTAAAAGAAAAAGGCATGCCTGAATGAATATATGCAGACATGGAAAACGACTTTTAAGAGCCATCAGCATCCTAGTCAAATTCAGAGGAAAAAAAACGTCTCTTTTTACTCTCATATGGACCTTTCGTACTCATAATGTTCATTATTCTTTTGCCTCATTTAGATCTCAAATTCTCAAGTCAAAGTATGTTGACATATAATTCACAATCTTTTGAGAATTGAATGATTGATTGCATTTCTCAATAGGCTTGCTAAGTTAAGTTAATGTTTTACTAGAGAAAAAGAAAAGAAAGAAAAGTGAGCACAAACCATGAACCAATTCCTAGCTAATCCCAAGGGATGATGGATTAAGATGTGTCCTCCTTTGAGTAGCCTTGATCTGATTGAGACCCGTGTTCTTGACCCGACCCATCCTACCTCAAGAGCTGATTTGTATAATAAAGGCATCAAACCATCCCCAATTCTATCCACAGCAGCAAAGCTCTTGACCCGACCCATCAAGTCTCTGGGTGTAGAGGTGTTGTAGTAGTCTATAAGATCCTAAAAGTAAATTCCAAAATCACCAAACAGTAAGTGAGACAATAGTTGATAGCGAAATCCAAATATCCAGAGTAGCTTAGGTGTTCTATACCATGGATATTATAATATGCAGACAAATCTAAATATTTTCGAAGAGCAAGATATACTATAAGATGATGAGCTTTTTGTTGGGAGGGGATAATAATATATGAGGGTATAAAGAATTAACCATAGTACATCCTAAAATGACACAAAATATGTAATTATTCATAAATATTATCTTTTCCAGCCATAGCTTGCAACAGAAAAAATAACAAACTTTTGTATGCAAGAAACAGTACTTGCAGAGGATTAGCGAAGTAACAGCCAACATGCACCGGCTTTTCCTTAGATGCATGGTGGACAGAAACAAAGAATTTCCCTTCATGGCCCTGACAAGAGATGGGAATAGTTTCAGCTGAAAACGTAACAATATAGGCTTCACTATCATCATTAGACATTAGAGATTGACATATGAGATTCAGATATTAACTACAACAGATTGCTCAGCCATGATTACCTAGAGGCTATAAAGACCACGAATGGAAATCATAGGCTAAAACTAGAGGCATTATAGTTTCAAACTGTTAAATCACCAATCAACCCAAAAGCTTAAGTTGATAGGTTATGGTAAATTTAATTATATATCAACACTACAACACTCTCCCTCACTTGTGGGCTTGAAAATTTGTGAGAGTCCCAACAAGTGGAAATCAATATTAATTGGGGAGGAAACGACATTGCAAGGGTTTGAACTTAGAACCTCCTGCTCTGATACCATGTTAAATCACCAATCAACCCAAAAACTTAAGCTGATAGGTTATGGTAAATTTAATTATATATCAACACTTTAACACAAACAATTCAACCCAACTTGTTATCACACAGTAAAAGAAAGACATGAGATTTTCCCACATTATCTAGGTTGTGTCTGAAACCTTGACCAACTTGATTCTGTTGTTGCTTCTCTTTTTTCTTTTTAATACTTGTGACTGTTTGGGCCAACTAGCACGCACCTCGACTATTCTTAGAGGACAACCGCCTGATCCCACTATATTTGATTGTCAAGGAAACCTTGATTTTGTTATTTGCAAACATATGCCAGGTTCAAGTATTAGAAAGGCTGGTAAGATTAGAGAATTGAAACTAATGCGCAAAGCATATTTTTCATAAAGCAGAGTCCAAACAAATATATGAAGGATAAATATCATAAAAAATATATATTTATACAAGTCAGAGTAGTCGATGAACACTGCAGCATCACAGATAAAAGCAAATACAACGAGTAAACTATTGATGAAATATAACCACTGCTTGAGAATCTAGGAAAAAATGATGGAACAAAGTAACAGTAAGCAAATACAGAAACTTACCTCGAAAAACTTATCCCATAGCTTCTCATAAGGCAAACCAGGAGCCAAGAAAAAGAATGCAATTTTAGGAGTTTTTGATGAAACAAATGGTGTTCAAAATTTCTCTAATAACAATACTTGATACAATCTCCACATCACTACATTCCCTTGCAGGTGCAGGTGGGAGCTAGTCAGTAATAACCTTGCAGCCCTTAGAAGAAAATATGTAACAGGCACCTAGTGCCACTGGGTATGGATAGATGTACGCACATATTAGGAACACACTGACCATAGAACAAGATAATAATAATCCATAACGGCCACTTGGTCGTTCGAGGTTGAGGACCAGGCAGAATTTTCATATTGTATCGCCCATGTCTAATTGCCACTTTTGACCTGACTTCATCTAGAATAAATGCATCACTACTTCACATATAAATGGTGTCAATTGTGTCCACCACAAGGCAATGGCCAATACTATCTATTGATGTATTGGGCTCAGAAAATCTCCAATCAAATTTTCAATTTTGGTGATGATAAAGAATCTGTAAATTGAATGCACAAATTGATCCATTAGGAGTCGAAGAAACCATCGAAATGGTCAAAACTTGAATCACATAGCTTCAATTAGAGGATAAAAAATAACCTAAACTCTTCATATTGAAGTCATTTGTTATTCATCGCCTTTACTTGTACTTTTGCTTTAAAAAAAAAACACTTTTGTACTCCTAGTCTTTGAGTTGGAGATGACTAGACTTGCATAACCATTCCTTTCCTTCCAAATTTCCCCTAGAACCTCGTTAACCAATGACCTTAGTTTTTTAATATTTAACTGAAAGTTGGAGCACAAAGAACTAAAGTTGCTCCATGCAGTCTAGGATCCCCAAAAATGACTTTAAACTTAATTAACTAATTAATAACATTTAGATTTTTTTTAATACTATAGAATTACAATTATGGAGTTGGATTCAAACCTTTTAACCAATAAAAACGTTTACTGATATCTTATTCGTTGAGTCATGCTCCAGTTGATCCCCTTCTTTACTTTCTTTTGGCCCACTTTCCTTTTAAACCCTGCCGCAAACAACATCAAAACCAGTCAAAGTAAATTGGTTAATGGCGTGTTTAATCAATTAAGAGGAAAAAAGTGGATCAGCTTGAAAATGAAGTATCTAAGCCGAAAGCACTTAAAAGTGTACCAATAAAGTGCTTCTAAATTATGGTCAAATGTAAATATTTGAGGTAGGAAGCATTTTTGACTTTTTTTTTTTTTTTTTTTTTTAAGAAAAGAACCAACTTTCATTGTGAAAGAATGAAAGAATACACAGGCATCCAAAAAAAACCAAGCCCACAAAAGGGGAACCGTTAAAGCAAGGGGCTCCAATCAAGTAAAACAAGCCCTAAAGAGTAATTACAAAAAACTTCATCACCGACACCCACAAAGAAACATTAAACCTCACTAGGGACCACACCCCAAAAGGGTCCCTCTCAACTCCCCTAAACGTTCTTTTGTTCCTCTAACCCCAAAGACCCCATAACAACGCACATAACCTAGCATGCCACAAAAACCTCCCCTTCTCACGAAACGGCAGATGGAGTAGGAACTCCTCAATCATCTCCCACCCTACAGGATATGTGTCTAGCACACTAGAAACCAAACTGCCCAAAGAAATAATCCCACACGGATCGCGTGAAATCACAACTCCATAACAAATGATACAAATCTTCCTCCGCCTTCCGACAAAGAATGCAACAGAACGGGCCAACCATCGAAGGCAGCCTTCCAACAAGTCTATCGAGAGTGTTCATTCTTCCAAGGATAACCTGCTAGGTAAAGAATGTAACCTTCTTAGGGATCTTCACTTTCCACAGAATAGAAAAGATAGACTCGCTAGGGGGAGAAGGGTTCAATAACCAACGAAAGAACGAAGAGCACGAGAAGCCCTCAGACAAGCTGGGGGTCCAACAACGAAAATCCCTCCTCCCTAGGCTGAACTGGAACTAATCAATCAAAGAAAGAAGAGTCAGAACATCCGTCGTCTCCCTATCGGTTAAAGCACGACGAAATCCAAACGAAAAAGAGAGAGAGCTCCCAAAAAAAGACAAAACATCAGCCACAGGACGATTTCTCATGGAAACTAAATGATAAAGACGAGGAAACAAAAAGCAGAGGGGACGATCCCCCACCCACTTGTCTTCCCAGAAGTACGTTTCCTCCCCATTGCTCACCACACAATGAACTGAATTAGAAAAATAGGGGAGCTCCAACGCGATTTATTTCCAAGGATTCCTATAAGAACCTTTGACCCCACCCGACAACCACTCAAAAGGATGAGGACCATACTTGCTCACAATAATCCTGCACCAAAGAGACTTAGACTCGAGAGGGAAGCGCCAAGCCATTTTGCTAACAGAGCTCTATTACGAACCCTAAGGTTCCCTAGATCTAACCCACCAAGACTCATCGGTTTTCCCACTATCTCCCAACTCACAAGATGCGCTCCACCCCCCTCTTCCACCCCTTCCCAAAGAAAATCCTGCATAAGCTTCTCAATGATCTTGCACACCCCACAAGGAGCCCAAAAAAGGGAAAAGAAACACACCAGAATACCGCTACGCACAAATTTAATGAGAGTCACCCTGCCACCTTTAGAGAAGAAACTACATTTCCAAGAGACTAGCATTTTTCACACCTTGTCCACAACAGGATTCCATAAAGGAATGGTTCTAGGATTACTACCAAGAGGGAGGCCTAAATAAGAGGAAGGAAAGGCACCGGTCTTGCAACCCACTCGAGAAGCACACCTACCCACCTTATCAGGCTCACAATTCAACCCCAGGAGAAGACATTTAATATTAATTTTAAGCCCCAACATGGCTTCGAAAAACGCCAACATATGGTTTAACACTAGAAAAGACTCCTCCTTACCCGAGCATAAGAAAATTGTATCATCCGCAAATTGGAGATGAGATAAAGAGACCTTCTCCTCACCAACCTCAAAGCCCTCTAAAATCCCACCTTCCACTCCCTTACCCACCAACCTACTAAGAACATCCACCACAAGCAAGAAGAGGAAGGGAGACAAAGGATCGCCTTGCCTAAGACCTCTCGAAGCTTTAATTTTACCCCTAGGGCTACCATTAGTAAGGATCAAGTACTTGACAGATCTAGTACAGCTCCAAATCCAAGACCTCCATTTATACCCAAAACCCTTTTCTACCAAAACCTTGTCAAGAAAGTTCCAATCCACATGGTCATAAGCCTTCTCAAAGTCTATTTTGAAGATAATCCCCTCCCGATTACGACTTCTATAATCCTCAATGGCCTCGGTGGCTATAAGAACCTGATCAAGAATTTGTATCCCCGCTATGAAAGCACCTTGAGTGTCCGAAATTGTCGAGGTTAGAAACCTCTTCAATCTGTTCACCAACACTTTAGCGATGATCTTATAAACACTAGTGATCAAACTTATAGGTCGAAAATCCTTAATGTCCACTGGCTTCTCTTTCTTAGGAATGAGGCAAATGAAAGCCTCGTTCAATGAGCTATTGAGAATACCCCCCTTAAAGAACTCCCTTAACACTTTTTCAAGATCACCTTTAATGCAATCTCAATTATCCTCAAAGAAACCCAAAGAGAAACCGTCAGGACTGAGAGACTTGTTCCTATCACACTCAAAAACCGCCTTTCTAATTTCATCCAGAGAAAAGGGACCATCCAGAAACAGCTTATCACCCTCAGAGATGGGAGACCAATCCAACCCTTCCATGAAAGGTCTATTGCTCACCCCCGGATCATACAAACTAGAGAAGAAAGAAATGACTTCCTCCTCGATCTCTTGCTCTCCCCTAACCACCCACCCCCCGGATCATTTTTCAGAAAACCAATGAAGTTCTTAGATCTTCTACCATTCGCCAAATGATGGAAAAAAGCTGAGTTATTATCCCCATCCTTAGCCCACCTAACTTTAGCTTTTAACCAACTCCACAAACTCCACCTTTAAGGACAACCTTTCCGCTCTAAAGCTCTCAGAAAGCCTACCCGCCTCTTCAAGCCCATCAATAACTTTTAATCTACTTAAAAGCTTCTATTTCTTTAGCCTGATATCCCCAAACACCTCTCGATTCCAAGACTTAAGCAACCCTTTTAAAGCCCTTAGTTTCCCCATAAAACGATACCCCTCCCAAATGCCAGGGACAACCACATTCCACCACAAAGGAAACGAAGCCTTGAAAGAGGGATGATCCATCCACATGTTTTCAAAACGAAAAGGACAAGGACCCCACTTCAAAGACCCAGAACTCATAATAAGCGGCCAGTGGTCTGACGTAACTCTTGGCCCCAACACTTGTCTCACACTACCACACTCTTCCAACCACTCCTTGGTCACCAAAAATCTATCAATCCTATTGCGTGCCCTTCTGTTGGACCAAGTATATCTCCCATTCAACAAGGGGGCATCCATAAGACTGCATCCCTCAATGATATCATTGAAATGTCTCATAGCATTTTTGACAGTTTTAAAAGTATAAAACCACCTACAAACTTGCCCTAATAAAACTTACGAGTAAAATTACAAGGGTACATTGATATAATTACCTTTTCCTGCTTCATTTCAAACTCAAATAGAAGTCCTTCCGAGCACACTGGTTGGTGGAGCCTCAAGAGATGACAACGATCTGCTCCTTCAAAGAACATCGATTGCTTGAGAACCTAAACCAGAGAATGTTTGGATTATAAGAAGATTGTTAGTTTTGCTTGTCTCTTCTCCGAGTATATGTTCTTTCACAACAAATTTTCTCTTAGCATGCAAGTTCATTTTTAATCCCAGAACTGAAAATTTGTTTCTTGCAAGAATTGAAAATCAGACACGTCCACAACAACATTATCATCATTTCATCATGTCATCATCTTTGGAATAGTTTTCAGGATGATTTCGCAAGAATTTCGCTAACTTTTTGTATTCAACGAACTAATGTTCGTAAATTAGTTTTTTACTTATCATTTCTGATATAAATGAACAAAGGCAACAAGTGCATCAAGTTTTTAGCAGAAACTACGATACTTATTAATCCTCATGTTTCAACTAATAGGTACTATGGAATTCCATAAATCTAAAAGAACATTAACCACTTATAGCAAAATTAACACGACCAACTAAAAAGCTTACAAGTGTATTTTTCAAGATTAAAAAACATACATATAGGTTTGCATTTACATGTAAAATATATATTTCCTCAACAGTTCATATCTCAATAAGACAGTAAGAGGGAATGACACAAAAACGCAGTCAATGCATCTGGCATATATAATATAATAACAAATCATGTGTACCTGAGCGAAAAATGCTACTCTTTTCACATTAATGGAGAGGAAACTCCTTGAAGTGGAATAATCGAGACTGCTGCTAAATGCAATCAGCCTCCGACCAGGTTAGAGAGACCTTCCTTTGCCCATGGGGAACAGAAATCCATTTTCTTTTCCCCCACATTAATGGAAAGGAAACTCCGATTACCAAATAAGCCAAGTTCTTTCTTTTTTCTTCTTCTTTACAATTAGCCTCTGTCCAAATTGCAAATTACTTCTTTTGCTAATTGAGTAGCCTTTTGAATATTTCCTTCCGAACAAAGGGAAGAAAGTAGAGGATAGTAAAAGTTGAAGTCCTCAAAATGAGGCCTTTTTTCCAGATTCTCATACTTCATGTTTTCAATCGTGTTAACATCTAAGGTTCCGAAATTTGGAAGAGTAACACAAGAGTAGGATTCGGGTCCAGAACGAAGAATATCTACAAATTTCTTGTCATTTATATGCAGTTTATGAGGTTGATTGTAATCAGTAGAATGCCTTTGAGCAGAGAAAAATATAGAGCCAACCTCATTAAGAACAACGTAGGCATCTAAGATACGTCCTTCCTCGCATAAATGGGTGAGGGTGCTTACTATAGACTCTGTTTCGATCTCAGTATCAACCTTGTTAATCAACTCCATCACCGATTGGCACTGTATCATCTCGCGGAGTATATCTCTTGCTTCTTCCATCCTTCCCTTGGCACAAAGACCTCTTATCAAATATAAGAAGCCCAAAAAATCAGGTAAAATGTTTTTATTCCTGAACTCGAAGAAGGATGAAAGAGCACCCTCCATGTCACCCTTTCGGCAATAAGCCTTAATTGCAGAGCTCACAGAGAATTCATCAGGATTAAAGACTTCTGTCCCCAATTCATGTAAAAGCTTATTGGCTTCTTCAATTTGACCAATCTTGATGTAACCATCAATCAGTGAATTGTAAATATGGGTATTTGGTTTAATACCTTTCGGAATCATCCTCTCAAACAACTGCCTTGCATCTTCCAGGTATCCTTCTCTACATAAAGAGTCAATTAGAGTCCCATATGTGATTACAGTAGGTATCAAGCCTATTCTTTCCAGTGAATCAAAGAGCCGGAATGCTTCGATAAGACGACTTTGGAGGCACAGTCCCTTTATCACTATATTATAAGAGACAATATTCAACTTTATTCCATTTGTTTTGGCATAAACACAAATATCCAATGCCTCAATCATTTGTCCACCTTTACAAAGACCACGAATCAGAATTGAATAATCAAATACATCACCAAGCAAGAGATTACTTCCACTCTTCATCACAAGATTATAAGCATCAAAAAATCTTCCTTCTCTCACTAGCACTTTAAACATGGAATCGGGTACCATATATGTTGAAAATTTCTCTTCCAGTTTCTCTGAAGTTGAAAGAGTGAACTTCGTGCATTGAAAGTCTGCAATTATCTGCTTAACAATGGTCTCAGCTAGGCCATATTCTTTCAAAAAGTTACTGAAAATAGGCCAACTTATCCATGTCTTTCCCTCACTATTCAATACTTTTACGAGCAAATAATATGTTTTCTTTTCAAGAAGCGAACTGGTTCTCCTCATTCTTGAATACAATTCACTCGCCATCTCTGAAAAACCTCTCTTGCATAGAAACCGAATAGCATCATTGCATATAACATTGTATACATCTTGTTCCAATTTTTCCATCCCATGCAGTGCTTCACAAAGCCCTGCTGCACCTTTTTCTTCAAAAATGGTTCTAATAAGCATCTTATACACACCTACATCCAAAGTCAAAACTTTGGGATTCAGTTCGATAAAGACCTCATAGGCCTTTTCTACTAGACCTTCTCTGCATAGTGCTTTCATAATACCATTGTAAACAGCCACTGAATCGCATGATGTTGACTTGAACTCATTGAATATCTCAATTGCTTCATCCATCCTACTAATATTACAATATCCATTAATCATCGTATGGAAGGTAACTGAATCTGCAACGAGACCAATTTCTGGCATTCTCTTGTAGAGTATATAAGCATCTTCAAATGCGCCAACCATAAACAGTGCTTTGATCAGAACATTACACATGGCAACATCCAGAGAAATCCCAGCATCTTCAAGTCTCGTCTTTGTTTCGAAAATTCCAGTGATGTTCTGTTCTTGGATGTATCCATGTAACAGTGTACTATATGTAATAACATCTCCAAGTAAGCCCTTTGATAGTCTATCTGCCTCAGATGTTCTCCCCAGTTTACAGAGTCCATTAATCACAGTGTTGTACGTAACAATACTCGGTTTCATCCCTCTCGTTTCCATTTCATCAAGAAGACCGAAAACACAACCAAAATCTCCTTTTCTGCAACATCCATCAATCAAAGTTGCATACATAAATTCATCCACCTCCATCTCCAAACCCTTAACCATTTCAAAAAGAGAAAATGCTTCCTCCAGTTTCCCTTTCTTACAAAACCCTAGCATAATCACCGTATACGTAACCAAACTCGGTTCTAATCCTGATTTCCTCATCCTCTCTAAAACCCCAAATGCCTTCTCCACATTTCCCAACTTGGAAAGACCATGTATCAGAACCGTACAACTTATTGTATCAGGTCTTATTCCCTTATGAACCATTTCCCTATTCCTCTTGAACACATCTAATAACAAACCCTCAGCAATATACCCACAAATCCAACAACTATAGAAAACAACATCAAATGCCAAATTTTCCTTCTCCATTTTACAAACCAAATCCCTAACTTCATTAACTCTATGCAACTTAGAAAGTGCGCTAATCAGAGCAGTATAAGTCACCAAATTAGGTTTCAAGTTCCCCAATGCTTTAGCATTCTCAAAAAACTTCAGAGCCAATTCTGGTTTCCCAATATTACAGAACCCAGAAATTACAGAACTACACACAAAATTATCAAATGGGTAGTTCACATTCTCAACAGACATTAGCTCTAGAATTTCAACCGTCTCATCCATCATTCCAAGAGAACTAAATTTATGAATCAACACACAGAAAGTGAAAGAAGAAGGCAAAATACCATGATTTCTCAAGCAATCCCGCAAAACCCACAATGCCTTTTCTGGGTCTTCTTTGTTGACACAAAGCCCTCGAATCAGCAAGTTCCACAGGTGATTTCGATGAAAATTTGAAGCCACCGCCATCTGGGTCTTCAAGATTTGTTCTAATTCGTCATATTTATGGGATTTGAGGAGTGCCCATGTGAGAATCAAGTGAGTTTTGGAGTTTCCTTTGATTTGGTTCTCGTTTATTTGGGAGAAGAAACGGACGACATAGTTGAATCTGTGGCTCTGGTAGAGAAAACGGAGGAAGTGGTTGATGGATTTCAGAGTAGGAGCGAAGCCGGTTTTTAACAAGGTTTGAAGACATTGGCTTTTCGAGGAAGCGTTGGAAGAGGAAGTTAAAGAACGAACTCGTTTGGGATTGAAAATGTTGGAAAGAAGAAGCATGGTTCCAAAGGATTAGAGTTTGGAAACCCCCTCCATGAATCCTCTCTCGCAGGCGGCGACGGCCTACTCCACGGAGAACGGCAACGGCCTCTTGGATTACAGTATCTGGAGATAAATAGCAAATAATATTAGTTTAGTCACATTCCATTTTCATATGTCCATGAACTTACATGGACATGGCAATTTAGTAAAGTGTTTAATTGACATGGACTTAATTTTCATACCTATATTTGTTATACTAAATAAAAAGAACTCACAGACTGAATCTACATTTTCTCTGTAGGATAAATTACAAGTTTATGTCTATTTAATTCTAACTATAAAAAGTGTTTATATAATTGGTTTAATAGGTTTTCAATTTTGTGTTGGATAGGTCCCTAAATTTTTTATTTTGTTTCTAATAGGTTCTTGTCCTAATTGACTTTTTTAAATTCATACACAAAATTGAAATTGTATAGTTCTATTAGACATAAAATTCAATTTTATATCTAATAAATCAGTTAATTTTTGAAAATTTTAAATATCCTGACACAAATTGAAAGTTCAAAGACTTATAGACACTTTTCAAAGTTCATGAACCAAATAGACACAAACCCGAAAGTTTATGGACTAAACTTGTAATTTAACTTCTTTTATATTATAGAAAGTTTGAATAATATAAACAAAATATCACTCATGTAAACCTAATATTAATAATAATAAATTTAAACTTATTTAAAATGAGTGAAATGTTTACTGCAAATTTAAAAAATAAATTTTTATATTTATAATTTTTTTAGAAATGTACATCTATATTTGATGTATGTTTCCATCAATATTTCTACCAAATTAAAACCTCAACATTTCTATCGACATTGACATTTAAAACCTTCCACAATAACTTTACTATTAGTGTGGATTGGAGTGAACTAATTTTTTTTTTTTTTGTAATTTATTTTTAGCTTTTGAAGAGGCTACCGTAACTTTAAATTACTCGACATTGATATTAAGGCAATATGCCTTCAATCAAAATATCAGATGTTCAAATCTATACTGATATATTGTTGAAAAAAAAAACAAAACAAAAAAAAGGGTCAAAGGAACAACAAGAAGTTAGGATATGGAGGGGTAGCATTCAATTTGCAATTCTTTTAATTCAACATATGTTCCAAAAGAAAATGAACTTACAATTAAATAAAGTTTGAAGATAAATTTGAATTGATGACCAACTCCTTTGAAAAAAAATTTACTTCTTGCAAAATCTTGAATTTAGGTAATCTTTTAGGCCCCGTTTGATAACCATTTTGTTTTTTGTTTTTGGTTTTTGAAAATTAAGCTTGTTTTCTCCCAATTTCTCTACAATGGTTTTCATCTCCCTTAAGGAAACATTTGAATTATTAGTCAAATTCTAAAGACAAAAACAAGTTTTTGAAAACTACTTTTTTTAGTTTTCAAAACATGGCTTAGTTTTTGAAAACATAGATAAAAAGTAGATGACAAAATAAGTAAAACCATAGGTGGGAGTAGTATTTATAGGCTTAATTTTCAAAAATCAAAAACCAAAAACCAAATAGTTATCAAACGGGGCCTTACTTATCGCAAAATCTTTATATATAACTCTAATTTCAACAACCTATATATGCAATTGCAAGACATTGTGAGGAAAAAGAAAACGTAACACAAAAAATAAATAAATAAATAAATATTTTTCTTTTTTTTAATTTTTTTTTTACAAGGATCAATTCTTCTTCTCAAAGTTATAAAAATTGAGTTCTCGAAACTCTTAAATAAAAGATTTGTTTGGAATGATTTTTTAAGTGCTTAAAAAGTAAACACTTAGGCCCCGTTTGATAAACATTTGGTTTTTTATTTTTGATTTTTGAAAATTAAGCCTATAAATACTACTCTCACCTATGATTTTACTTATTTTGTCATCTACTTTTTACCTATGTTTTCAAAAATCAAGTCATGTTTTGAAAACTAAAAAAAAAAATAGTTTTCAAAAACTTGTTTTTGTTTTTAGAATTTGGCTAATAATTCAAATGCTTCCTTAAGAGAGATAAAAACCATTGTAGAACAATTGGGAGAAAACAAGCTTAATTTTCAAAAATCAAAAACCAAATGGTTATCAAACGGGGTCTTAAAAATTCATTCCAAATAAATTGTAAGTAATCTTCATTTACAACCTATAACTCTCTAATTTACCCTTTTCAATATACAATCTCAAATATAAACTCACACATAAACATATAATATCACGAACATGTGACAAAGTACAACTTTAAACACATATACTATTGATACTGAACTTTGGATCGTTGAATCAACTGTGAATTTATATTATCGAAAATCAAAATGTGCTTGAAAAACAGAATGAATGAATACCGGTGTGGTGCTAAGTCAACCACACTTCGACGCTCAAGTTAGAATCGAGTTTGTGAGAGAACTTAGACAGTCAAGAAATATCGTATTTGCTTTCACTCTCTTTTTATAATCGTACATTCATAACGTATATTTGAACTAGCCAACTTTCACCAAGAATCTCATCGAGATTATCAGGATGCTTTAATTACGAAACATTGTCTTATCTCCTTGATTCAAGCTCCTAACATCAAAACCCTTCAAACACCTGCTCGTCAGTGTTAGAATCGGCTCGCTCTTTCCTCAGGGTTGCTTCATCAGAGGCTATCCAAAAAAACCTGGCCAAACAAGGCCTTTGGCCGACCCCTTAAGGGATCAACCACCTATGATCTTGGCCACGAGCCGACTTGGGCTAGCCTGCCCAACTTGTTTGGTCTGCACAAGGGTGGCTCCCTCAATCCATTCGACCTGGTTGCTATCTCTGCCTCTTTTTCAGATTTTATCTCTGGACCCTTACTTCCCTGCAGATATTGAGGTTGTGAAGCTATGAAGAAGATCAAAATTTTATGGATATGCATTATGCCTTGAAGAAATTTTTCGTATATGTCCATGTAGAGATTGACTACGAATGAAACCAAACAGATCATAAGAAGGGTTGATAAAACTACTTATGAAGCAACTTAGAAAGAAATTATTACTTTAGACATTACATAGCTAAAAGTAATCTAGAAACTGATGATGTTCTTCTGAACAATTACTATGGTCCCGTTTGATAACCATTTGATTTTTGAAAATTAAGTCTAGAAATACTACTTCCACCACCTATGGGTTTCTTTGTTTTGTTTTCTACTTTTTATATATGTTTTTAAAAACCAAGCCAAGTTTTGAAAATTACTAGAAAAAGTAATTTTCAAAAACTTGTTTTTGTCTTTGAAATTTGACTAAATATTCAAATGTTTTCTTAAGAAAGATGAAACCTATTGTAGAGAGATGATGAGAAAATAAACACAGTTTTTAAAAACTAAATGGTTATCAAACATGACCTATACTATTCAATTTCAAGTTACATGTGCTCTGAATACCTCATGTTTTCGTGAACACGAGAAATGATGATATGTAAGTCAAAACAAAGTCTTCAAATATAGGCTAAGGCAAGCAAGCAATGTTCCACGACTACTGTAAATATACAAGTTACACATGTTTCAAACCCAATTGTCTTTCTTTGCTACTATGTTTTGTTAGATATGTAAGTTCTTCGATTTAGTATTAAATATTAATTTCATTTGACATTATCCTGTTTGGTAAGGAGGTACAAAAATTACTAGATTATGATGGTTCAAGAGAAGTAGTTGTCATGAGAAGATGGTCTTCTGACGATCCATTGATATGATAAGAAAAACTCGATTTATTTTTAGAGCTCAGATTCAAAATGACCTCTATGTTCCTTCATTCAATAATAATCAGTACAAGTGCAAAATCTCCATTGATTGCATTCAAGGATCCATTTCAAAAGCCACAATGCTATTTTTACATCCCTAATGCCTCTTCAAATATAATCTATTACAACAAGCCAACAGAGAATGAGGAATCTGGAAAGGGATAAGAAAACTCATTATGCAAATTCTAACTGTATTACTAAACAAATTAGTAATCAAAACTTAAGTGGAAGAAACCAGGAGCCTCCCCCTTGTTCTGAGTTGATCTTTACAGCCACATACATTCAGACAAATTACATCTGAGATCCTATTTAGCTTATTCCAACAGATACAAAGAATATTACAACCACATAATCTTTTACCTTTTTTTTTCTGAATTAACCAAAACTGAACTCATCGTTGGTATCCCATGGTTACTACAGGTATTCTAACCTTGTGTCCCCTACTGCCCTTCAATAGAACCTCACCGAAACTATATGTTCCTGTCAGTGATCGAGCTGTGAGAGTTACTGAAAATTTTCTTGACGAACCGGATCGTAAAGTCATTGCTGGAGGATTTGTTTCTATGGCAACAGCAGGGTCCATTCTTGCAGTAATTGTATAGGTTTCTTCCTCAGCAACATTTGTTACTGTGCGAGTAACAGTCTGAGTTCCCACAAGATGGGCAATGGTGATTGATGGGCTGTTGAGATTCCAGGGATGGCCCATGGTGAAGTTGCAAGGTGAGTTTGTATAGTTGTGTATCTCGTGAACGTTGATGCCTGCTGTCGTGCACAAAAATCCCAAGTAATCTTCATAACCTGAGATATAGCAAGATTCGACATGAGCTGAGCCATTGTATACAGATTTGAAAAACTACTCAGGTGCAGTAAATGATTAAGAAAAAGGTATGGCTCAATGCATATATGCAGACATGGAAAACGACTGGTAAGTGCTATCAGCATCCTAGAAAAATTCAGAGGAAAAAAAAGGCATGTCACTTTTTACTCTCATATGGACCTTTTTTCATTCTCATTCATCATGCTCATTGTTCTTTTGCCTCATTTAGATCTCAATTTCTCAAGTCAAACTGTCAAAGGGTGTAGACATATAATTCACAATCTTTAGATAATTGAATGATTGATTGCGTTTCTCAACAGGCTAACTAAGTTAATGTTTCACCAGATTAAACAAAAAACACCAAAAAAGAAAAGAAAGAAAAGTGAACATAACCCATTAACCAATAATTAGATTATCCCAAGAGAAGATGGATTAAGATGTGTCTCCTTCTAGTGGCCTCAGTCTAAGAGAGATTCGTGTTCAAATTTAACCGACAAGATTGATAAGTTCAGCAGCAAATGTATGATTCAAATATCAAATTGAGAAAGGGGAAGTAAAATGAACCTGCATCAAAGATGAGTCCAGGATCCAGTGCTGCTCTTGGGTTTACATGACCACTCCCATAATCAAAAGGTGTTGCCGGTACCAGTTTCATGGCTTCTGTTTCAGAAAATTGTTGTGCCTTAAGAGGTCTTCCTCCTCTGTCCATTGTTGTTGATGTCGTCATCAAAGCTGATTTGATGGCTGCAGGACTCCAGTTAGGATGTTTCTGTTTTACAAGAGCTGCTATACCAGCTATATGTGGTGCTGCCATGCTAGTTCCAGAAATCATAGCAAATCCCTCTCCTGGAAGAAGTAAACAGTTAGTATGGAGAATTTCATTTCAAAATTCAAATGAAAAATCAAAACTGAAGGTGTAATAGAATAGTTAGTATGTTCGTAATAGTGTTCCATGTTAGTATGTAATCCCTCTACCGGAGGTGGTGTTTCTTTCCTCTCCAAAACTGGAGTTTAAACGCTACTAGAATACTGAGAAGATGAGAAAGAATTAAAACAGTTTCTACATCTTTCGGCATCCTTTGTTCCTAAAAAATAGAAAAAAATTACATCATACTCTATTAACCGTTTTGACTTTGTTTCTCTGTTTTTCTCTGTTTTCATTTATTTATTGTTGAAGAGATACTAATCACGGAGTTTGAACTTCGATATAAGCATGGTGGTTGCTATAAAAGGAACATTGATACTGAGATAAATGGATTTGATAATGCTAACCAACATAGTTTGGCTCGTCCGTTCCATTTGGAGACCAAGCAGCCCATATCAAAGAACCAGGAGCTAGAATATCTGGTTTGAGAAGGTCTGCATCCTGAAAGCTAAAGTCTCTAATATTGGGCCCACGAGCAGAAAACAATGCTACCTCAGGAGCTGATTTGTATAATAAAGGCATCAAACCATCCCCAATGCTACCCACAGCATCAAAGCTCTTGACCCGACCCGTCCAGTCTCTGGGTGTAGAGGTGTTGTAGTAGTCTATAAGATCCTAAAAGTAAATTCCAGAGTACGAAATCACCAAATAGTAAGTGAGACAATAGTTGAGAAGGAACAAGCAAGCATATGAATATATACGGAGGGAAAAGAAAGGCAAAAGATAGCGAAACGTAAAATCCAAATATCAAGAGTAGCTCAACTGTTCTATACTATGGATTATAACATGCAGGACCAAATCTAAGTATTTTCGAAGCGAAAGATACACTATAAGTATAAGATGATAAGCTTTTTGTTGGGAGGGGGTAATAATATATGAGGGTGTAAAAGAATTAACCATAGTACATTCTAAAATGACACAAAATATGTAATTAGTCATAAATATTATCTTTTCCAGTAATAGCATGCAATAGAGAAAATAACAAACTTCTGTATGCAAGAAACAGTATTTGCAGAGGACAAGATTAAAAAATTACCATCGACTTGCTAACATCAGTTATAAGAATCCCAGGAATGCCAACAGGAACAGGGTCGAATTTTGCTCCTGGAGAGATGTTTTCAACAGCAAGAACAAAGCCAGCTGCACCAAGGGCTTTTGCTGTTTGAGAGACCTTTTTGACTGAAGCGGTACCAACAACAAAACTGAATGAATAACCACAAAGAAGAACTTTTCCTTCAACCAATCGTTTGTTTAGAACTTCAGGCCTTTGGCAGTCTGAGGGGCTGTACTTCATTACTGAAGAATCTACCAGAACGTCATTAGCTGCGACCAATGTGTATGTTCGATTTAAATGTGTCGCAGCTGCACAAAACAACCAATTTACATCATTTCTATCTCTTATTTGAATCAATTACAATATAAGCTAATATATAAAATGCGGAAGGGCCTTTGAATCTGCAATGCAACATAAATAAATAAATAAAGAACCTATAGAATCCCAGAACAAAATTATAAGATTAAATTACATTCAACAATGTAGAAGATCTAATATATTCCCACAACTTCTTTGAAAATGATCACATTTCATGCTGAAATAACAAATGGCAGGTTTTTATAGATCAGAGAAAAAGGAGTTCAAAACATTTCTAATAGAATTTATCTGTGATTGCATATGAATGAATAATAGCACCATTGGTCAATCGAAGGGTTGAGCATAGTGATAAAGAAGACCTTTGGATTCAACCAAGAAGCATGAATTCAAAACTTACTGAAGCCATCTATATGAGATATTGAACATCCTACGAATTTCTTAAATACTAAATATTTTTAGGTTAAGCAACAGTGCTAAGTTTAAACTCACTGACCGAACAAGGAAAATAAGTTTTTGGGTGTTAATGAGATAGTATCATCACTAATCTGTCACTCAAAAATTCTCCCTGATCACAATTTCAATAAAGCTACAAATTAATGTCAAAACCATGAGCTCTCATTTAATCTTAACAAATTAGGATATGTGAGACAACTACAATTCTTTTTGAAAGCTGAAATACCGCAACGGTAGGTCAAGTTGATAAAACTTACGTGATAACCCAAGTCCAGCCAAAATTTTTCCATTACCAAGCGTCAGATGGTTTTTGTATCTTCTGTCATCAATTGCAGCTGCCACAGTTGCTATCCATGGACTATATGACACCAGAGTTTTAGGAAATGGACCTCCATTTCCAGCAGCCTGTGCAACAAATACACCAGCCTTCACAGCTGAAAGAAGGGTAGCATCAAAAGGGTTTAAATATGTGATCTTGGTAGTTGCAGGAGGACTATTTGGCCCCACCGAAAGACTGAGAATATCGACCCCATCATGTACAGCCTGTTCACATGAGTTCATTGTTTTAATCATCCGAATAGAATTTTACCATTAGAGGAAATGATTTCAAATCACATTAATAGGAAAAGAAGAATTTCTTTTATTTATAAAAACAGTTGGGGAGGGGGTTTGGACCTAGAGTTCTTTACACAAACTATTTTTTTTATCAGTTAGACTATCCTGTGGAACAAACAAAGAAAGAAGAAATGTAATTACAGGGAAAAAATGTTCACATGTTTTAGCCATACTGATGTGAATAGTACAAATATTCATGTAACAAGCTGTTTATTTCCCAACAAAGGAGATTGGATGGTAAAATATACTGCATCAGCGTAAGGAATTCCCCGCTGTAGCAGTAAACCAAGCCTATATGAACTTATGGGAACTCCTTATAAAACACAGTTCTTACTTTTTTCTTTTAGATTAAAAAAGGAAACAAAACTTTCATTAAGAATGATGGAAATACAAGAGAGTCAGACCATAAACTGGCAGCTAAGAAAAAAGCAGACGGAAAACAACAAAATGACCCCAACATAGACTTTACCAATGAATTCACAGATTGCCTACATTCAAAAATAAATAAATAAGAATGAGAGGGATATTGAAAATTTTACTCAAGGGTCACAGAGGGCAGGACTTTAAGGCTCACAGAGGAAATTATTAAAAAAAAAAAAAAAAAAAAAAGGTTTATAAGCAACAAGTTGACT
The DNA here is from genome assembly GCA_033996785.1 of Trichosanthes truncata. NCBI lineage: Eukaryota > Viridiplantae > Streptophyta > Magnoliopsida > Cucurbitales > Cucurbitaceae > Trichosanthes > Trichosanthes truncata. The sequence continues at coordinate 32,960,286 of JAWPNB010000004.1, read as the reverse complement.
CACGAGAACACCAAAACATGAAAGCTACAATTAATTTTATCCAAAATCTGTAATCTCTTAATTTTATCCAATATCTAGATTTTTGGAAGTCCTTGGATGTACGCACCTGATCAATAGCTGCAACTACATCAGCAACAAATCCTCCAAAAATCCTGTAGAGAGCTTTATATACAGCAATTCTATGCATAGAAAATTCAAGTGAAACATTTAGAAGGAGAATGATACAGCTACTTTAAATTGAGCCATTTCTATCTCCCTCACCTAGCACGGGGAGCCATCCCACTTGCTTTACCAAATTCATAGCCATGCATTCTCACAGGGATTCCGTTATTTCCAGCTGCAATTGCTGCTGTATGACTGGTACAATAAAACATAAAGAAAATAAAAATATATTATACCATTCAACTCCATAATGAAATGTACAAAGCAGATTGCAACTCATTTCTTGTAAGAGGAGCGTCTTTGAAACAGAAAGAAAAAGAAGGTAAAAAAAATCAAAACAGAAGCATTTTAAATAAAGCTTCTACGCTCCCAAAGATTTCTAGTAGAGTACTTAGTGAAAGTGAGGCTTCAGAATATACTAGAATTTAATACTTTTACAAACTCTCTCTTAGCTACTTCTTCAAAACACATTGGTTCATGTTCACTTCAATGTATTCTCGATAATTAAGTATCAAAATGTCTCTCTTAGGATGAAACACAGTTTAATATACAATCATCATAAAGTGAAAACAAATATATATTCATGATAAAGTGAAAACAAATAAATAAATAAATACATAACAAAAATAACTTAGTCAAAATAAAGTTTAAAAAACAAATTAGAAGGTCAAACCTTCCATGTCCGTCACCATCCAAAGGAGATGCAAAATGAATAGATGGATTAAATGCCCCAGCTGCTTTAGCAGCTTCAGCAAAATGTTGAGCTCCAATAATCTTTCCATTACAAAAATCCTTCTTGGTGTCGGGGTCAACTTCGCATTTCCCTTTATACTTCGAACATGGCCCGAAAGGTTCAGTATTATATGTAGCAAAACTTGGATGATGTGGATAAATCCCAGAGTCCACAAATCCGATCACAATGTCTTCTCCAGCCCTGTCAAAGCCACCACCGGTTGGCCATACGCCAGTTGGAAGGCCCAAAAACTCTGGTGTGTGTGTTGTTAGTTTTCTAACCTTCCAGTCCCTCTCAACAGATTTTACAATTGGTGTATGTCTTAGTATCTCTGCCTACAAATGTAAGGGGTAATTAAATGCAAGAGAGATACAAATATTGTATGGGAAAAGACCAATTATTACACCAAATGAGAACGCAAGAAGATTTCTCAAGTCTAACCTGTTCATGTGAGATGTCAACTGCAAATCCATTGATGAGATGCTTATAACTATAGAGCTTCTTGAAGGATCCTCTCTCAAACAACATCCCAAGAAGCATGTCATGTTTATTTTCAAGGTGACGAGCATAGGATGTCACAATTTCACTGAAAAAAACTTCCACGTATGAGATGCATAATATTCAATAACATAAAGCAGGTAAAATCTTTCAGTACAATAAAACTCCTTCAAAACTAAAAGTAAACAGCTATTGGTCACAAGGACACTATTTTCAACTATCTAGCTATCCAAAAGAAAATATTTTCATAATGACATATAATGAAATCTTATTCCAAGAGCTCCACTCACATAGAATGAACACTAAATAAGTATAGAATTTCTTTTCAAAAAAAAAAAAAAAAAGTATAGAATTAAAAAGAAACACATACATTTTTTTTGATGAATAAAATATAAAGGGGAAAAAGCAAAAAAAGAAACACATACATGTTAAGAAGTGTTTTTCTTCACCAACTTGCTACAACATATAATATTGCCCTTCCACACCAGACCACCTCCATGTGATTCTAATAATCAAGAGAAGTGTTTACATTTTCTGGAGTAATAATTTTAAAAATAAGCTGACCAAACTATCCAAGAGGGAGCAGTGATATTGCCCTTAATGTATAATTTAGGAGTAAAGATGAAATCCTGAGGTTTACTTTAATATCAATAATCAATAATAGTATTTGAATAATCAAGTCCAGTTATTAAACATGAAGAGTGGAGAATATTTTAATGCATGATAAAGTCCAGTTAGAAAAATATAAAACTAATTGGGTCAAATTCTAGCTAAACCAAATATCCTAATTTTATAAATAATTACGTGTAATACATCCATACACCTAATAGCTTTCTAATCGGATCACGAAGACCAGACAAGTCAAAACAACGGGGGCCAAAGCTTGACAGCTCCCAAAATAATAAACCGAAATCCCTGTTGGAAATGACATTTCACAATACAAAAACCCACATGCAAAAGTCACAAGGACAGAAAAAGCTCGAAAATTTCGTCAATTATTTATTGGTGATAAATGATTCTATGGCTGGAAAGCATTAGAAAATAATTTTCAACAATGATTATGAACTCCAGTAATGAACATGACAAAGCCAAAACACGCATAACCACTAACAAATACAGAATTGAATAGTTGAAACCTGGTAGGGTCAATCTTTTCATCAGTTTCCACTGCTGTGGCTTCAAATCCATCGAGATCACCTTTGTAACTCACAATAGGTTCTCCGTCAATGGTGACAATGTAAATTTCCGCCTTCCCAACAACAAGAAGCGCCAAAAACACAAGAACCGTGCGATGGAAATTCACCACCATTGTTTCCAGTGTCAAGAAGGTAACTTCAGAAATTCACAAGATCTGGACAATCGGTCAAAATCAGTAGACGAAACAAGAACTTTACAATGAAGAAAAGCTCAAAACCAATATTGAAAAAAAAAATTACAATTCTATTAGAATAAATAATACTAACAAATACCGAATATACTTTTCGTGGAAAATTACAAATCAACCGAAAGAAAACAGTAAGTCCACAATTCAAGAAAAGCAAGTGCAAGAGATTCCACAAAGAATCACTCAGCAACCAAACGCAAATCAGAGATGCAACTTTTGTTCACCAAAGATAAATAAAAACAGTCCTAGTAGCCACACTAACAACTAGAAGGGTACTGAAGAAGAATGGAAAAAGAGAAAAGAATTAGAATAATATAAAAAGCACCCAACCTTGAAAGACCAGTAACAGAGCTAGGACTAGCAAGACTTCTAACTTCAATGGCAGCCAATAAGAAACAGAGATAAGTAAGAAATAGCAACTTTATTAACACCCCAACCCCAGAAAAGGGAAAAAAATCCAAAAAGCTAAGCAGAAGTAACAGAACACTCATTTCTGAGCTAGCTCTGACAGCAAAAGCAGATTCGAAAACAACCCCATCGAAAATCAACATTTTACCAAATCATGACTGACTTCATCAAAGCAAACCCAATCTTCAAACACACTTACAAAAACAAATTTACCCAAAAAAAGAAACACGGCAATAAATAAACAAAAAGAACCCAACCCACCAAGCACATTTACAAGCAATCGAAGCAAAGTATATACAAATCGCCGAAAGCCCATTAAATAACAAAAAGCTAAAACATACTAGACAGATTAAAAAGTTTAAACATACACTGAAATGCGATCGAGGAAACGAATCGGAGAAGGCGAGGAAGATTCACATAGAGGGCAAATTTGGGATCGGATCAGCAATGGGGGGTGATTCAGAGATTGAGAAAGGAAGTGGAAAAAGGAGCTAGGGTTCGGTGAGTGAAGAAGGAAGAAGAAGAAGAGTGAAGCAGGCAGCTAACAGAGAGGAGGATCATGAAGAGAGTCACAGATTCAGAAATACTTTGGACCGATTGGTCAATTAATGCTTCAATTTTTTTGCTCCATTGATTGATTTTTTTTTTTTTTTTAATTTTATTTTGGGTTTGAAACTGTGAAGATTTTCAGAAGAATTGGAGAGAGAAAGAGAGAGCAAAAGCGAAACGCGTAGTGAGAGATTGGCGCGAAAAGTGTCGGACAGTTGTGGGGAAACTACGGGATTGCCCTTGAAGATTGGTGGGTTATTGCGATGGGATCGGTTGGGTTTGAAGGGTATTTTTGGGTTTTGCATTTTGCTTTTCTAGTTCTAGGCATGTGCTTGTGTCCTACATGTGACAGAGCTAAATATTCTTTTTTTTTTCTTTTTTTTTTTTTGTCTTTTGATTTTGGTTTATTTTCTTATTTTCCTTTGTGCTATTATGGAGGTTGAAGAATATGAAAATAATAATAATAATAATGTGGTTAATTTATAATTATGAGTTTTAGTGCTGAACTTTTTTTTTTTTATTGTTTCAATTTGGTTTATATACTTTTAAAAAAATTTAATAAGTCTCTGAATTTTTTATTTTGTATCTAATATTAATTTTCTTTTTATTTTTAACTTATCAATTAAACGAAAATTCATGTGGCATAGTGACTATATTATTTTAAGGATTACAGTGGATTGATTTTGAACATGTTTAAGCGTTTGGTGGCACAAATTTATATAAATAGAGTTAATGTCAATTTCAACATAAGCATAGTTTAATTGGTTAAGATGTTATATCATCAACTAAAAAGTAAAATGTTCAAATCTCCAAACATATTTGTTGAACTAAAAAAAAAAGAGTTAACAACAATGATCTATTAGACACAAAATAAAAATAGAGAAATGTTATTATTTTTGTTAAGTGTAAGGACCAAATAGACATAATCTTAAGAGTTTAGAGACCTATTATAAACGTTTTAAACTATGAACGATAAATAAACACAATTTTGAAAGTTCGTAGACCCAAACTTGTAATATTATTGAAAAAATAATAATATGATTTAAGTATAAAAAACTCATTAAATATTTGCAGATGTTTAAATCACATGTTTTTTTGTCTGTTTAAAAAAAAAAGTTAAAAAGCATGGATTTATGAAGACTGAGTCAATTTAATTTAGATTTACATCATTTGTTTGAGTTTATATAACCTATAATCTGTTTGCAAATTTATGGTTTATAAATATCAATATATGGTATAAAATGCAAAACTTAAGGTTTTGTTTGATAACTATTTGGTTTTTTATTTTTATTTTCTCATCAATTATCTACAATGAATTTTATCTTTCTTAACAAAATATTTGAATTCTTAACTAAATTCCAAAAACAAAAACAAATTTTTGAAAACTACTTTCTTTAGGCCCCGTTGGATAACCATTTGGTTTTTGATAATTGTGTTTGTTTTCTCACAATTTATCTACAATGGGTTTCATCTTCTCTACAATTGTTTCCATCTTTCTTAAGAAAACACTTGAATTCTTAGCCAAATTCCAAAAACAAAAACAAGTTTTTGAAAACTATTTTTTTTTAGTTTTCAAAACTTGGCTTAGTTTTTGAAAATACATCTAAAAAGTAGTTAAGAAAATATGGAAAGTCATGATGGAAGTAGTATTTACAGGCTTAATTTTTAAAAATCAAAAACTAAAAACCAAATGATTATCAAACGGGGCTTTAATTTTCAAATTTTGATTTTATTTTTTATAAAAAAGTAGATAGCAAAACAAGAAAATCTAGAAAATCTATTTATTGCCCTAAGAAAAAGTCAAACACTCTCGATAATTTGTTTGTTAGTACCTTTTTATATTTAATCTTTAAGTTTCAAGGACGATTCTTTAAAAAGTACAAAATGTTTACTTAAATGATATAATAAAATAACGTATTTTGAGATATGGCAGCGGTATCAATTTCATATTTTTTTTAATTTGTTTTTTTAATAAGATACTGCAGCTTGTTATTATTTTATTTTATTTTATATGTTATTGTTTTGTAAATTTAAGAATGAGAAACTACTAATATAATGCCTTTTTCACCAAAAATAATAATATAATGTACTGTTTTTATTATTTCCATAATTCGATCTATTGAATATATTTTTAAAATTTTCATAAATTATTTAATATTTCCAACCACGTCCTTTCTTTTTTTTTTTTTAGTGTGTTTTGAGATTAATTTTCTAATATTTAAAAAATACTTGTACTAAAAATATTTTTTTAATATTCCGTTTGTCTGGCTACGTATCAAAAACTATTTTCGTAAAGAAAATACCTAAAAAAGCATTTTGAAGTAGTTTTGTATTAAACATTTAGGCTTTGTATTTTTAAAAATTAAGCTTTGTTTGACAACTTTTTGATTTTTTATTTTTAAAAATTAAGCTTATAACTTATAAGTTATAAACATTATGTTATCTACATTCTGAAAATATTTTCAAAATCAAAGTTTCGGAAATTAAAAAAAGAATATATAATTTTTAAAAAGTAGTTTTTGTTTTTAAAATTCAGCTAAGAATCCAAATATTTCTTTAAAATGAACAAAAACCATAATAAAGAAATTTTGAAAAAATATATATAATTTTAAAAAACAGAAAATTAAAAACGAAATCATTATTAAACCGGGCCTTCTTTAGTAATTTTCTTCCTATAAAAATCTTAGTAATAAAAATATTTCATTTTAAAAGGCTTCTCATACAAATACTCCCAACATCAAGTTTTCATATCTAAATGACTTGTGTGTAAGTTTTGTAATTTTGTGCATGCAAACAGTGTCTCTTTTATCTCCTCTGTAATTTAAATGTATTTTTTAATCAAACTCCACAATTTTAATGTATACATTATATTTTTTCGATCGTAAATTATAATTTAATATAAAGTACTGCAATACATGCATTTTTTATAATAATGTCTAAATATGATTTATTTTGATTTGTGAAGTTTTGTTGTACGCATATATATCCCTTCTTTACCCACTTCACATTAATCTTTTTCTAGATTATATATAAGAGAGACATTTGAAAAGTAAATAAATATGAAGATTTGAACATTTTAAAGAGACTTTTTTTTTTCCACTTACTTATACAAGGGATACTTTAAAAACAAAATTCATTTACAAAATATGTAAGAAGCACATTGAAATAAATGATGGTTTCACAAAGGCAACAAACCATTATAATTACTTTGCTAACAACTAAGCCTTCTAATACACTCCTTGTAAAATATATAGAGAGAGACGAGCCTACAAATTTAGCTAGTATATGAAACAAATAAAAAAGAATTATAGGTGCGTTATGACAAATTACTCAACAGATTTATAAGCATATCATATCAGTAATTCATTCATTAGTTTAAGGATAATAACTAAATTGAAACACAATATAAAATTTTAGAATGGGGGAGGAATTGTTTAAAATTTGTGGATTAAATATACAAAATTAATGTGAAAATTAAACAAAACTACTAATTACTAAAAATCTAGCAATTAAAATAATTAAAATAAATAAAATTCAATTACAAAAGCGCTCTTATTCAACTATGAAAAATATTAAATCTCAACCATAAAATCAAGCAACTCTTAGACTATCTACAAAATTAATTTAAACATGCGTGTTTAGCTATAAAACGCTCAAATCGAACCACAAATCTTTAAAAAATGTTACTTTTATCCCTTGTTCAAGTCTTACATTTAATTTCTTGAAATAAAATTTTAAAGTGAAGTTTGACTTGACTAAAAAAAAAATGAATTGCCTTTCCTAAGCAAATTGATATTTATGAAATTAAAATACAATTAATATATGTCTTTTCATATCATTTTCCTATGAATAGATACTTCATCATTTCCTATATATGTCAAAGCAAGGTCTTGACATGAGTTTTCCAACTAACTAAAAATGGTCATCACATGAATTCGAGTACAAGGCATAAATAATAATGAAACCACCAATGATAGCTTTTCTTTTTATGGATAATGCAAAAATATATATATTTATTTATATCATTTGAGAAGATATACACCTGAATAAAATAAAACATTTTTGCACTTTACATTTGAATTTTTTTATAATGTTCTACCCTTTTCATAGATTTTTTTTAGTTCAATAATATTTGATGGTGGAGGATTCGAAGCTCTAACATCTTGATTGAAGGTAAATGTCAATTACCACTGACCTATGCTCACTTTGACCTTTTTCATAGATATTGACATTTATAATAATGATGTTTTTGTTATATTTAATGTTGTGACATTTTTCACTCTATCAATGTAGATATATAATTTTTGTAGTTTTTTTGTGAAGTTCTACCCTTATACTTAGGCGAAGTAAAACAATTTTATTGTAAAAAAAAAAATCAATTTTTAAATTAAGTTTCAATTTTATTGAATTGAACTTTAAAATTGCCAAATTAGCATAGCTTAACTAGTTAAGACATATACCCTCAATCAAGAAGTTAATGGTTTGAACTTGGACCCCCACATGTTGTTGAACTAAAAACAACATTAAATTTTTTGGATTAATGATAAAATTAATATTCTTAATTAATTAAGGCCTTGTTTGATAACGGTCATTTAGTTTTTTGTTTTTAAAAATTAAGTCTATAAATACTATTTTTACCTATGGATTTTCTTGTTTTGTTAGCTACTTTTTATCTATGTTTTCAAAAACCAAGCCAAGTTTTGAAAACTAAAAAAATTAGGCCCCGTTTGATAACCATTTGGTTTTTAGTTTTTTGTTTTGGAAAATTAAGCTTGTTTTCTCCCAATTTCTCTACTATGGTTTTCATCTCCCTTAAGGAAGCATTTGAATTCTTAACCAAATTCTAAAAACAAAAACAAGTTTTTGAAAACTACTTTTTTTAGTTTTCAAAACATGGCTTGGTTTTTGAAAACATAGGTAAAATGTAGATAACAAAACAAGTAAATCTATGGATTGGAGTAGTATTTATAGGCTTAATTTTCAAAAACCAAAAATAAAAAACCAAATGGTTATCAAATGAGGCCTTAGTTTTTAAAAACTTGTTTTTGTTTTTGGAATTTAGCTAAGAATTCAAATAGTTTATTAAGAAAGATGAAACCAATTTGAGAGAATTGATGAGAAAATAAGCACAATTTTAAAAAAAACCAAATGTCAAATGCGGCCCAAATTTTTATATTTTCTCTATCCAAATTTCAATATAACTTCATTCACAATTAGCTAAATTTTGAACTCATAAATAATCCTTCCCAATCATTAAGTTCCACGCCACTAGAGAATCAATTTTCGTCCAAATGGAATGTAGGTCAAATTTTAGTACTTTGCAATTTCATCGTGAGTATCGTATTTTTTTTTTTAGTTCAACATGTGGGAGTAGATATTTGAACCTCAAACCTCTTAGTCGAGAGTATATGTCTAAATCAATTGAACTATACTCATGAGTTTCATGTGAGTTTAACTTTGTATAGCGTTTTTAACATTAACATGATTAGTATAACTTTCTTCAAAAATTAAAAAAAAAACATGATTGGTATATATTTTTTACTATATACTTTAAAAAATACACTAAATTTAATGGGGTCATAAATTAATTATGACAAACCAATGATGGGTTATTGGCTTTTATTTTAATATTATTTGAATCACACGTTTTCTCTTGCAAATAATTTGAAGTTGATAACAGTCAAAAAGTAAAAAGAAAAAACCAAAAGGAAAAGGAGTAGGAGAATAAAATATGACCGTAAAAAAAAAAGTATTAGTAAAATATGACGAAATTTAAACAGCGTGTTATAAGGAGGAAAAGGTCAAGTGTAATTTGACCATTTCCACATCATAAATGATATTACCAATATGACCTTTAAGATTTAACCCTAGTTTCAATTTGTTCTTTATAATTTTGTCGAATTTTACGCATAATTCTACAATTTCAAGGTATTATCATATTGAAGTTGTGACACATTTTCTATTTACTTGGCAATAAGTTAACGTTTTCTATTTAAATGATTATGTTAACTAATTGCATCAGTATTTAGGGCTAAGTTAAATATAAGTAAAAAGAGTAAGATTTTTGGGTGGGTAAAAAATAATTTTAGAGACAATTTACGAAGTTGATCATAAGGACTATTTGAAATAAAATTTAAATAACTATAAGGACTACATTGAAAATTTTAAAATTGGAAGAAGAAAATTGAAACCAAGCCTATATCATACAAATTATAATTCCGTAAAACTTAATTTTTTGAAATATGTAGGGTGGGACATTTGAACCTCTAACCTCTTAGTCGAGAGTACGTATTTTATGTCAGTTGAGCTATGCTCCTGTTGGCATTAAGAAAAACTTTATGCTAAATTTTGAATTTAAAATTAATTTTTGTTTTAAGTTTTTATTTGGTCTCTATTTTTTTTAAAAAAAAGTTGGATCCTTTAGACTTTTGGAATCTCAATTTCAATTTTTAAGCCTCGTTAGATAAAAATTTAGTTTTTGGTTTTTGAAAATTAAGCTTATAAACACTACTTTTACCTATGAAATTATTTATTTTGTTATCTACTTTCTATCCATGTTTTCAAAAACCAAATCAGGTTTTCAAAACTAAAAAAAATATTTTTTAAAAACTCGTTTTTATTTTTAGAATTTGACTAAGAATTTAAATGTTTCTTTAAAAAAAGGTAAAAACCATGATGAAGAAATGGTAGGAAAACAATCACAAATTAACCTATTTTCTTTGTTTTTTTTTCTTTTTTTTCTTTTTTTTTTTTTTGAAAAAAAAACAAGACATCCTTGAGAATCTTCCAAACTTAATTGAGCCAATATTTGGTCATTCATTTTTAATCTAATGACAGAGACCGAAGATATAATTTGAAATCTAGAGACTAAGTAAAAATTTTCATGCATATAATTTCATTTTAGTTCTATACTTTCAAATATTTTGTTTTACTTCAACTTTCAAATATACTTCAAATAAGTCTCTAAATCTTATATATAAAAATACTATTTTAATCACCGTTATTAATTTTTAAAGGATTATTTTAATTAAAAAAAACCCACTTTTTTTATAGGAAATATGAAACTTAACCTACAACATATAGCCATCAAGTAAATATAAGAAAGTCATATCTATGTAATTTTTTGTCAAATAATCTTTAAAGGTGTTTGAGACACTGAGTGAATTATAATAGTTTGGATTATAATAGTTTGTGGATTATAGTAGTTTGTGGAGTTATATAATCTATGTTTAAGATGCAGAGTTATTTAGTCTGGGTTATAATAGTTTGTGTTTGGGGTGCAGAGTATTCCACGGACTATTGTAACCGTAGTGTAAAATTTTGCTCGACATGTTGTTTAGGGGGGAATTTCGTTTTCCCCCTTTCGACAACATGTCATCGAAACATGTTGTCATTTTTTCTTTTTTTCTTTTTTTTTTCTTTTTTTTAATGCCAGGCAGTGAAATGCGCATGGAAAAGGGGAGCATGCAAGGTTTATATATATATATTTCAAATTTAATCTTTTCTTTGTTAATAAATAATAAGTAATAGCCTACGTCCACGAGCAGGGAGAGAGAATTTTATTATCTTGAGGAGAAACTGAGTACAAAATACATATAGCAATTAGATAAGAGTTTATAGGGTTTATATATGGCACCCCTCTTAAACCCTAATACAGAATAGGCCTAAAATTAAAGTGCTAGGATAAAATATATAAAATGTAGAAATGAAAATAAAATAAACATAAGACTAAACGAGTTCAAGAAATTAAAACAAATGTTAAATTATATAAAAAAAAATACTCTTAAACTTTGCTCATTGTTTCAAAAATATTCATATTTTTTCAATAGTTGCAATATTGTCCTTGACTTTTCATAGACGTTTCAAAACTACCTTTGGAGCAAAAATTCATTACAATGTCGGATGAAAATCGACATGACGATGACTTGAAATGACGTAGTGGTGACTAGGATATTTGTCTGGATTGAGTATAAAAGAATGACATTCAAATACATCAACTTTTCATTGAGTATTCTAATAGTTTGTTTACTTTAATGGTAGTTTTGAAATATTTACAAAAGTTCAAGAATAATATTATAACTTTTGAAATAATATGAATATTTAGTATTTTTTAAATATTGGACAAAGTTAAGAGGTACATTTTTTTTTTTTTATAGTTTAGCTTAAAATAAACTTTAAATATGAAAATAACTTATTTAAAAGAAGAAAGCGACGAGGCGGCTTTCGGTATAAAGAAGATATTGACCAAGTTTTTGGAAGATGACAAAAAAATAATAATCTATAATATATTAAAAAGTGAAAATCTTGAAAAAAAAAACATTTTTAACACTTTTGTCTCTTCTTTAATTTACTAATTTACAAAATATACCATTAAGAATTAATTATAAATATTAAATTAGTTAATTAATTAAATATCAATAATAAATGTTTAGAATTCTTAAAGCTTTGAACATCAAAGGTTGTTCCTACAACTTCAAATATTTATCATTTTAATTATGATTCATAATAGAATTTTAAAAGTGGTAGAATTCAAAAGGTTTTGTAACTCTCACCTTTTACTACTACAAAAATGAGTTTTCTTCACCATTTTTTCACTAACACTTGAAATTTCATTATTTCTTTATTCTTATTCTCTCAATTCATTGCTCTCAAAGCCTCTTCAATCTTCAAAGTATCTTCAAATGTTGATGACACATTCAAGTTGCAAGGGACGATGTCGATGTTGATGCATGTGTCGAATCTATATCTCGAACCCAAGCATCTCTAAATGTTGGCAAGTTGTATTGCATGCATGTATCAAATCTATATCTCATAGACAACTCCAATTTGTAAAGTAGAATAATAGTGTTTATCTATCAATTGTCAAGTGAGCAAATCTATTCTAAAAAATGATTGTATTGCTAGGGTCTTGAATTATTTTACTACTTTTTATTTATTTTATTGTTATTTTATATTCAATGTATTGTTTTTTTTAACTTAAGAATTTTGTTGAAAAAAATAAAAACTTATCAGATTAATTTTACAAGTTTATCTTCCTTTTGTTGGCAAAAAATCATGTGACTACTAATATATTCCTCACAAAGTTTTAAAATAATTATAAATAGTTGTAAAGTAATTAATTAAAAATAATTATCAACAATAATTTCTATGTAATATGAAAAGTTGGAATACAAAAAGTTTGGTTATTTCATTCTCCATGAAGTTAAATAATCTTTCTTAAATTATAATTATAATTAATGTGAAATCAAATTAGTAAACTAATTTTATTTTTATTATGGTTGAAGAGTTAAAAATATAACAAAAAATTAGCCTCGAAGTAAATAGAATTTTTAATTAACTAACAAAGTAATTAAAAACCACAATGAATTCAAATTATGTAAAATAACTTTTTCAAAATAAAAAAAAAATGAAAGTACCTATATATTTTTGAAATAGATATAATAAAAACAATAAAATGTAACCTAAATTTCATTAGCATCAATGTAGCCAAATTAGTCTAAATTAATATTATTATCAAATTATATTTAATTATTGAGCATAATTTTTTTGAATGTCAAAATTCTATAATTATTTCATTCTCTTCGACTCAAAAATTGTCTCTTCCTCACAAAGTTTTAAATTAATTAATTATCAAAAATAATTTCTATGAAATATGAAAAGTTATAATGCATAAAATTTTATCATTTCATTTTCAAGAAGTTAAACAATTTTTCTTTAATTATAATTATTATATGTAATCAAATTAGTGAACTACTAATTTTATCTTTATTAAAGTTGAAAAGTTAAAGACATAATAAAAAGTTAGCCGGAAAATATATAGAATTTTTAATAAACTAATGAAGTAATTACAAATAATAAAAATAAAAATACCTAAATTAGGTAAAATATTTTTTTCAAAATAAGAAAAATGGAAATATCTTATATATATATATATTTAAATTGATCTATTAAAAACAATAAAATGTAACGTAAAATTTATTAAGTATGTGGCATGAGATAGTACAATTTAAATGCATCTATATGATAAAATGCATGGAATGTGAAAAGCTAGAATGTAAGAGATCAATGTAGATAAATTAATTCTAAAATTAATATTTTTATCAAATTATATTTAAATATAGAATATAAAACTTGTAGAATGTCAAAAGTTTTATAATTGTTTCATTCCCTTTACCTCTAATTTTTCCTACTACACTCACTTCCACAACAGTTCAGAAGCTCGATTTTAAGAAAATTAAAAAAATAATTAAGAAAATTAAAGTATATCTAATAACAATTAAGAAAATAATTAAGATTTTGATGGAATGAATGATCCTTGAAAAAATAGAAATACATAAGTTAGTTTAGATTTCATCTACATCCTTGTGTAAAAAAACCATAAATGATTTTCACATACAATTCACATTAATTAAATTTTAACAATAAATTAAAATTTCAATATAGAGTATTTATCAAGATAATAATAATAAATCTAATCAAATAATTTTTTTTAAGAAATGCATTCTTTTTAATCTTAATATTTTTTAGAAAGATCTAAATAAAGCATTATAGATTACAAATTCTTTTTAGAGCATATTACAAATTACAAATTTATTTTAAATATTAAATTCCTAATCTTTTACGTTTAAATTTGAAGGATTATGTAATTTAATTAAAGTTTTAAAAGTTTTATTATATTGAATTATTTAAAACAAATAAAAGAAAATTCAATTTAGCTACACGAAACTAATTTATTACCTTTATAAGTTTTAATATTGGTAATTATTAGTAAATGATTACGAATTTAGTTTTTAAAATTTATTACCCTCATAATTTTATTAACATTGATAATTATTAGCAAATAGTTACAAATTTAATTTTTAAAATCAATCAATAGTGAAATAAAACAATTACTTATTCATATTTCGGCTTATGAAATATATAAATGTAGCAAAAGTAGAGTTCTTTGTGCACAAGGCAATCTCTACACTTGAGTTTTAGTGAGTTGCAGTTATATCATGTCAAAATACTAGCGAACACGATAGCACATGTGTTGGCTATTGAAGATGATAAGAGAGAAACAAAAGAAATGTGAAATGTCAATTTCCACTATGCATGGGTTCTTGCACTAGCGAACATAGATGGAGTAGAAAACTTTTTTGTTATTTAGTTTCTGTTCGAATTTATTATGTGTTCTACAATAATGTAAAGTATTTAACATTCTAATTACTACGTCGTAGCCAATTGAAGCACCACTACTTCAATGTCAGTTTCAAGTGTGCAATTAGACCTCAACCATAGTTCTACTACTTCTTTAAGTTCTCTCATTTTTCTTAAATATATATATACTTTTTAATTTATTCTCTGAAAACTCTTGTTGTTATTTATTAATATATTATTTTAAACTTACATTACCAAATGTTTTTTAACCTTAACCAAAATTTGTTTTTAAAAATATAGAAATGTAGTTTGCTATTTTTCAAATTCAAACCTAACCCTTGATTAAGTTATCAAATTGATTTTAACTCAATAAATAAAAGGCATAATAACATAGTAAAATTAAATTTAATATCTAATAATTAATAACATTTTTTTTCGAAACATTTAAAAGTTAAATTATTTTAAAATTAAAATTTATACACACGTTAGCTTAAAAAAAATACACGTATAATTGCACGTAGTAAGACACTAGTAATAATAAAATTGAGAGCTTTCTACTAATTTCTTTATATATATATATATATATATTCTAATTTATAGCTATCAAATATCATATCTAGATAGACTCTCACGTGGATTGTTGCATTTAATGCCTTGAATTTTGCAATAATAGGGATAATGAAAGGGAAAGGAGAAACAACCAAAGGTTCAAAATACCAAATTTGAATTTTGTTCAATTTTAATCTCACTACTTTTAAATGTTTAATTTTAGTTTTTATATTTTCAATAAAACTTAAAATTTGTCCCTATAATAAGTTTGAAGTTAATTTTTATCAAAATTAGTTAAATAATAATAATAATTTTAAGATAAGAAAAGACACAATATAAATATATTTTCAAAATTTATAAAATGATAGCTAATAGAGACTATTTTTTTTTTAGAAAAATATAACAATAAACTAAGAGTATGGACCAATTTTAAGTTTTATTGAAAGTACAGAGACTAAAATTAGACATTTAAAAGTACATAGACCAAAATAAAACAAAACCCAAAGTACAAGGACCAAAATAGTATTTTAACCTAACCAAATTTAAAATAGGTTAAATTATATATATAAAAAAAAAACTCCTAAACTTTCTCATTTGTTTAAAAAATATCTTCATTACTTCAAAAGTTACAATATTAGCCTTGATCTTTCATAAACGTTTCAAAACTATCTTTAAAGTATAAATTCTTTAGAATTTTGAACAAAAATTGGGACCTAGAATATTGTGACAGTGCCTAGAATAATTAATGGTACAGTGATCCAAATTTTCGTTCTAGGTCACCACTACACCATTCCATGCTCCAATTTTCATCCAAAATTCTAAAGGATCTCTACTTCAAAGGTAGTTTTGAAACGTTTATGAAAGGCCAAGGGCAATATTGTAATTTTTGAATGAATAAGAGTATTTTTGAAACAAATGACAAAGTTCATGGTATTTTTTATAATATTAAAATTTTATATTTAATATTAAATTTGTTCACCAAATTTTCAATTGGGTTCATTTTTAGTACCTATAAATTTTTAAAGAAATCTATTATATTATTGATCGAGCTTAATTTCACATATAATAAGTCCACGTTGCTAACTCAATCAATTTAATACTTATGTGACACATTAACTTTATTGATCAAGAATGATGTTCCATGTCACGACAACTTAGAATATATATAATTCTATCAAGTGGGCTCTACATAGTTCTTGAATGTTCTTGATACTGTTGAATAAAAATGGGGTAATATAAAAAGTTTTACCGTACAACTGTAATATAATGTAGGAAATTATCTCTTTGTAATTAGATTTAAAGTTGTTAGGACTCTTTAAACTCATGATAATTCGTCAATCTTAAGCATAGTTCAATAATCAAGACTTTAAAAATATTTTCTATAGGTTAGGAAGTTCGAATCTCACATCCCACAATTTGGGATGCTATTTTCTAAAAGAAGAAGAAAAAAAAAACTCTCGATAATTTAGTTAAGTCATTTTATTTAAAAATTGATGTTAGAATAATCTTTTAATTTTTGTTTGAATATTTTTTAATATTTTTCTAGTGGACTCATATTTTATCTTACAAGTTTTCAATTTGATCGAACCTTAGAAACTGTTTCAATACCGTTTTCTACCTAGTTGAAAACGCACACATTTTTTCTATTTTCACTTAGTTCTAAATCCAAACATTGTTAGTTAATATAGTCACAACTAAAAAAGAAATAAACATCGGCTTATTGTCACATAAATTTTTTTAAAAAGGTCATTTATTCAATACAATAATGACTTGCAATATTTGTGTGATTTAGTCAAACTATGAGAACCAAATTGAATCTTTTTAAACTATATAAGAACCAATTTGAATCTTTTGAAATTGAGACCATATCAATAATATAATCTAAAAAATAAAAATACAATGCTTGTCGAGGACCATAAGACCTCCACACACAAATTTTTCAGATTAAATACACGCAAACTAAAAGGAAAAATTCAAGAGATGTCAAAAGCTATAATTGATACTAAAAGAACAATACTTGGCTACGTAGGAATCTCCCTATCCCACCATTCAATTGTTGACAACAAGGAGTGAGAAAACACAGTTAAGAGAGAGAAATGTAGAAAATATAAAAGCACAATTAGGAGAGAGAAAAGTAGAAAATATTTTCTCTCTATTGTTGTCAACAATTGAATGGTGGGAGACAAAGAAATTCTTCCACACAGTGAGATGCAGTCAAGTATTTTTCATATGAAAACGAAAAAAAACAAAAAGGGAAATGGCTATAAAATTTTCATTTTCTAGGAAAGAAAAACTTTGAATTCGATTAGGGTGTTGGATTGGAGGGAAAATAGAGTTGTAATTTTCTTTCCAACCAAACAGCCATTTTGGCAAATTTGTTTTGAAGGGTCAATCATCAGAAAAACAAATAAAAATAAAATAATTGCAATTAGGTGCTTTGGATTCCATCGGCGTGGAGCATTATGGCCATGGAAATTAAGTAAACGACAGAATGAGACAGTATTATGGGGTCTATATTTCATTGTCCACGTTTCCCTTTTCTTCTGAGGTTAAATTTGTAATTTTCTCTTTCACATTTGTGTTATTTCTCATTTGATTTCATCCTATTTTTTGGTTCATAAACTTTTAAAAACTTTCAATTATGATTATTCACCATCAATTTCAATTCAAATAAATCTATGATGTCGATTCAATTACTTAAGGGAAAAAATTAATTCATATCCTTAAACTTTACAAGTTGTATCAATTAAAACACTAAACTTTCATAAGTAAATCAATTTAGATGAGTGATTCTTAACAATTTTCACTCTATTCTATTTAAAACAACTCAAAATTGTCTAAATATCATTATTCTTCTTAAATAATTATGTACAGAAAAGTAGAGAAAAAAAAGAAGACGAAAAACCACTCATATTGATAAAAACGGCTATTACCAACATGATACTAGTATATCTCTAATACTGTGTTAATATTTGCATTAAAAGAAATCTTACACTCGTGTGAGAATTATGCATGAATGATTTTAAAACAAAATCATAAATATTGAATATTGACGTGACATATATGTTGATCTAACTTGTGATGGTTTGACACGATGTGGAAATGGGTGAAACAAAGGAATAGACATGTGGAATAAAATATGAATATTTTTTTTTAATTTGATCTAAAAAATAATTGGTTAATCTCATTTTGATTTCTAGATTTTTTTAATATGTTCTATTTTGGTCTCAAAACTTTCAAATTATTTATTTTGGATTTATTCTATTTTGATGATTGAACTTTTAAATTTTATATTTTAATCTTTGAACTTTTAAAAAAAATAATCATTTTGGTCTTTAACTTTTTTTTTTTCGAGTTCATCTTCAAGTTATTTTGCTTCTAACAAAGGGATACCATGACTTTGAGTTTTGTATATATTGAACATGTTGAAGTGAATATATATTGGAGTCATAAAGATTGGCAAAGGTGATTACCCTAAACAAAAATTAGGCAAAAAATAATAATAAGAATCAAAATAGTTATATTTTTTTAATTTAAGAACTAAAATAGACATTGTAACGAAATTCAAGGACTAAAATAATTGTAATTTTTTTAAGCTTATGGAACCAAAATGAACCTTATAAAAGTTCAAACAACTATAATGAAAAAAAAAACTTAAAAGTTCAAAAGACTAAAATAATTTAAAATTTGACATTATTGTTATTTTAAACATTTGCTTGAAAATTTTAAAATGACAAAGACAAAATTGAAACATGATCACATGTGAACACATTAAAAATAAAATCATATATATATATATATATATATATATATATATATATTTTTTTTTTTCATTCTTTAATTTTTTTTGGAAATGAATATAATACTAAAATCATTTTAAAATTTCATAATATATAATTTTTTTTTCTGAAAATAGAAAAAAAAATATAAGAACATTAAAAAAAAGTTAAAATATATAGAGAAATGTGTAAAATTAGTTGTGATCTGTGAACAGTTCATATTGATGCAATTATTATAATATGAACAAATAATGGGTCGCTGTCCGTACGTCCCTTCGCCAATCACGGGATCACATCCTGTGACTTTATCAATACCTCTGATTTTTTAAATAATTTAATTGAAAATAAGGTGTCTTATTTGTTTGTTGGTTAAATTATTATTATTATTATTATTGAATTAAACAATATTTAAGGTGGAAGATTTTGACCCTCTAATCACTTAGTCGAAAGTACATGCTAATTACCGTTAAACTATTTTCACTTTGATAGTTAAATTACAAATTTGATTGTATGATAATTTACTTTCTATATTTTAAATTCAACTTCAATTTGACCCTCATAATTTTAAAAGTTTCAATTTCGTCTATATAATTTTAAGAACTTCAATTTAGTCCTTATAGTTTAGGATTAATTTTAATCTGGTTCATATGATTTGGCTAAATCTTACAAGTCATCTCTAAATTATATTATACCTACTTGAAAAAATCTACATATATTTTATTTTTATTTTTATTTTTTTACTCAACACTGAACCCTAGTACAGTCAACTACATAGTTACCCAAATTGAAAACTCCTACAAATTTTTTTTTTGTCAACATGATGATGAGGGATGGTTGGTAGAGTTTGACTATAACACTGTAGTAACCAAATTGAAAATTTTGAAACCCTAGAAAGTAAATTAAAAAATTTTAAAAATTTAAAATTATAGGAACTGAATTTAAACTTTGCCAAACTTTAAAGACCACATTTATAATTTAACCTTGTTCATTTTATGGTTTTATTATAAAATATAAATTTAGTCTATTTTCTTTAATTTTTAAATAGTACCTCTATTTAATTTCTAAAATTTTAAAAGTTTTAATTATACTTAATTAGTTGTCAATATAATTAATAGAATTGGTTTACATTTCATTTGGATCTATGAACTTCTGAGAATAATTTAATGAGTTCTTTTTTCAACTTTCATGTTTTAGCCAATGATTTTCTGTTTAAAAAGAGCATATCAATTATGGTTCTAATTGTGATTGAAACAAACATCTTAAAAGTTCAAAAATACAAATCATTATTATTTTTTTAAAAAAAGTTTAGAGACTAAAATAAATATTTTAGAAATTTAGGGATCAAAATAGATTTCTTTTAAAAAATTCAATTTTTACCTCTAAACTTGTCAAGTTGTATCAATTTTCACCGTAAACTTTCAATTTCATCATATTGAACCCTAAACCTAGACAAGTGTTGCAATTTTTACATTCTATTCAATTTCCGCTAATTCACTCACTAATTTCAATAAACTTAAGTTTTGCACAAAGTTAAGTTTGATCAATACACAAAATAACCATTTAATAATCTTGTTAAAATTCACCAATTTTTTCCTAAAAATTTAACTCCAATGACATTTTTCTTTGAAATCTTATCATTTTTTTTATACCATCAATATGTTTTAGAATTTATTGAATGCATATAAGAATATATTTTTTAATGGTCTTTCAAATGGAAACTTATCAAAGGGTTAAACTTGCAATACTTTTATGAAATTGAAAGTTCGGGGTAAAAATTGATACAACATGATATGTTTAGAGTATAAATTTATTCTCTCCTTTTAAAAAAAATCAACATGTGAGAGTGGGAGGATTCGAACCAACACATAATTTAATTATTATTTATGTTGTGTTCCCATCAAATAATATTTTGTTGATGTTTATATATTTTATTTGATATTTTTATGATATAATGAAAATATTAACCGACTCCCTATATCAATGCCAGACAAAGATATTGACAAATCAACGAAAATTTGATGATATGATTTAAATCCTTTTTTTCCCTTTATACATGGCAACAAAAAATCATTTGTTATAAGAAGCAAATTAGTGTTTGATAAATTTCAATTTTAAACGTAAAAAAATGTCACAACATTTGAAAAAGTCAAACGAAATTGCTCCATTGAAAGAAAAAAAAAGCTTAAACCTCATTTCTCTCTCTAAAATCTTTCTAAATAAAAAGACTTCTTTTGAATTTTCGATTCATAACTATTTATGTATCTCTCTCTTCATTTCCAATCTTATTTTTCACTCGATTTCAAAATCCAAGATCAATGTAAATCTAAAGGATATAGCGCAAATACAATAAAAGAAAAAACAAACCAATCAAATAAAGTTACAAAAAACGTTAGATAACAAAAAAAAGATCACAGAAATCAAATATGGTAACATTCAACACTTTTATTCTAAAAATATTTTGGTTCAATTTTTTAATATGATAGAGATGTGAGAAAGCACCCACTAACAATTTGGAGGACAAATAGGATGAAAAAAAAGGAAAAAAAAAATGGTAATTGAAAGAAGATGATGAGACGACCAAACACACCCACACATACAAAATGAAAAGTTTAAACAACAACAAAAAAATCTTGAATTATTGTCGATGCAAAGAAAATTACGAACCTTGATTTTTTGCTTGAGTTTGCAAGTTCAATGATGTTGGAATTGTATATAAGCTTTGATACGTGCCAAGGTTAGAGAAATTGAGAAAAAAAAAAGTTAGAGGAACTGAAAAAAAAAAATACAACATAAGCTTCAATATGTGACAAGGCCAGAAGAATGAGAAATCGTTAAAAAAAGATTAGTCAAAAGATTTAAAAATTGATTTTATATAAATTTTAAAAAATTCTATATTACCAAACACCTAAAATAGTTAGGATTTTTTCAAAATTGATTTTACCTACATCCACTGCAATTCCAAATGGAGCATAGAGGTGATTTGAACCATTTTTTTGAGCCTCGGACTTCAAAAGAAGAATACATGTTAATCATCGCTAAGCTATGCTCACTTTTGGTGATTTGAACCTATGTACTTGGTCAAAAAATATAACAAAATTATTAGACTTTCCAAAGAAAAACTGAGTAAAAAATTGATTGAATAATAATAAAAAAGGGAGTAATCAATCAATTAGAGAAATAGGGTTTTGTAAGGTTTACTGTTATGAACACATATTTGAATTGCGCCCACCAAATTTGTCTTTTCCCCCAACACTGCATGTGAAAAGGGTACCCAAATTTTACTTAACATACGCCAAATATCGTAAACAGAAAATTAATTCATTGATAAAATTATTTATTATATTTATTTAAAAAAAATTTTAAAAAAATGTCAATAGTAAAAAATCCTCTTTATTAGAGATGGCATCGCTTCACATGATTAAAATTAATATCTTCATTTACGAGTTGTAAGTTTGAATCATTGTTACGTGTAATACTGTTATTATATGTATGTATATATGTATATTTATATATAAAAGTCAAGTAAAAGATTTTACAATGATATTGAAGTTAAATAAAAGTGTTTTTAATTAGTTTATTTTTATTTAAATAAATGATGGAGATTCAAAGTACACCCATAAAAAAAGATTATTAATGTCAAAATTAATTGACTAAGTTTGTGAAGTAGTTTTAATTTAGAAGTGACAAATTTAAAACATATTTTTATTTGATTTTTTTAATAATTCATTTGGTAAAGTTGAGCTAATGTAACTTTTTTTCTTTTTTAATTATTGTTATTTTCATCAAACGTTTGAAAAACCATATGAAGAGATGGAACTTTGGTTACAAAAAACCAAAAAAAAAAAAAAAACCTCTTTCTAAGATGGGGATTGTAAATTGTGTTTAGTATCTTAGAGATCATAACCCTCCTTTAGATAAATTATTTATTAGGCCTTCATTATGTTAAGTAAAAGTTAATGGATATCCATCCATCGAGCAGTCCATCACCCTCATTTGAGTAATCCTATTTTAGCCCCTAAATTTGTATGTTTATTCTATTTTAGTTCATTAACTATCAAACATTATGCTTTAGTTCATAAATATTGTATACAAATTATTTTAATATGGAGAGTACTTAACTTTGAATAAACTATTTAATAGAAATATGACAATGATACGTCTTTTAATTTATTCATTTATATAATAATAAAAAAACACATATCTACATAGATAAGTGTACAAAGCCACATTTCATAAATTAGGTGTTAGAAATTTTCATAAATTAGGTGTTTGGAATTTTCAAATGAAATGTGATCCCTAAACTAATATAAAATAGTATCAACAAAAAAAAGTATCCATCAATGTCTCATTTTCTTCTCTAATTTCAACTCTTCATAGATTTTCGTTGAATTTATCTCATCTTCCAATTTAGGGAAGTCAGCATCCTTTACTATAGCCTATGGAGGCTAGCACCTTTTTTTTTAAAGAAAAAAAAAAACATAATTGAACAAATTTTTATAACGAAAATTCTAAAACAAGTCATGGGTGAAAGAATCAAAATTCTCTTATGTTCCTCCAAAGCTAAAAACACCAAAAAAAAAAAAAAAAGAAAAAAAAAAAGAAAAGAAAAGAAAAAAGAAAGCATTATTTGTAATGTGATTATCCAATTTGTCCCATCCGAATTCGGCGCACATGCTCGTAGGTCCTCTTTCTTTTTCCAACCCCATGTTTATAGAATATGTCACCATCCTCAATATTCTTCTTTTTACCATCATTTAATTTAATTTAATTTAACTAATACATTACCCTCTTAAACCACACCTCTTATGCTAATTTTGATGTTCAACTAATTTGATTGTTTTTAAAATTTTAAAATTTCTTACCCTTTTAAATATAGAAAGCTCTCTAAGGGTAACTCGTGACTTGCTCAAGTTGTAGACATGTGATTAGACCGAACAAACAATCTAGTTTTAGAATCAAAATTAAAATTCCCTTAAAAAAATGAATCAAAATTAAAACAAATAGTAGGGTTTATGTTAAATTACAATTTAAATCCCTATGCTTTCAACCTTAATTTCAGTTTGGCCTCATACTTTCAAAAGTTTCTATTATTGTTCTTATACTTTATTTAAAGCTTACTTGATATTCCTACAATTTTTAAGATGTAACATAAATCTAGTTAAGGTATATATCATCAACTAAAATGTTAGAGGTTTAAATCTTCACTTCATGTTGTTGAACTAAAAAAAAAAAAAAAAACAAATGAGACAAGCTAATTTGCATATATTGAGAAATAGACTCTATGATGTGACATATTTTATTTTAGTGACAACAAGAGTCTACCAAGTTATATTGATTGAAAAACATGAATTTGGAAAAGGCTTTGATAGGACATTTAGATCAAAAATTGGTGAAGAGGGCAAGAGTTGATTGTTTTTTATTGTGTAAGCATTGTTTGTTGGACTTCTGTCGTTCCTTGAGGAACAAATAATAAATTATGTTAGATTTTTATTGATTCTTGCTAATTGTATGGATATCTAACCAAATTTAATTTTTTAATGGAATGAAATCTTTCTAATTCATAAGGTCGGATATGGCTATTCTAACTGATTGCTTACTTTATTTATTTTCGAGGAGTTCCGTGACCATTTATTTTTCGAATGCAGTTTTAGTCGAACTATATGGCATACTATGCTTCTTGGGGAGATTTTGCCCACAAAATTTCATCTTGGGCCTTTGAGCTAGAATGGATTTGTCATGTGAGTAAGGGTAGTTGTCGTAGAAGTCGGGTTTGGAGGCTTGCTTGGTGTGCGTCTATTTATCATATTTGGAGGGAGCGTAATCTTCGTCTTCATGGATTGGTAGATCGGTCGCCTCAGTATGTCCTTTGTGCTATTAAGGCAGATCCGATTGCTCGATACTCCTCATGGTTGGGGGGACACTTGTCAGTTCATTCTCATTCTCCTTGGTGTTGATTCTCTTGGTTTCATGGTTTCTCTTACATTTTGTTTGCTGCTTGTTTTGGTTTTTCAGCATTTGTTATGTTCTCTCGTGTTGTTAATGTTCTTGTATTTTGTGCCTTGACCTCAAGCTATGAGGTCGCCCTTTTGAATAAAAAATATGTACCTTTGCGAAAAAAAAAGTTAAAATATGGAAGAAAGTGAGATTAGATGTCCCCACTCCCAATTCCTTCCATTTAAAAGTAAAGGTTAACTACTTCACGTTTATCTTGTTTAAAACTTATTTTAATTTAGGGTGTATTTAAATTAATTTTGTAAGTGATTATAAGAAATATATATATATATATATATATATATATATATTTATTAGAGTGTTTGACAGGAAAAGAAAATCACTTTTAAAAAATTAGATAGGTGAATAATCACTTTTTAAATAAAACAATTTAAAGGTGATTATATATATATATATTTTTAAAAAGTGATTTTAAAGTGATTTCTGGTCAATTACTTAAAAAAACTCTTCATATTAAAAAATTTCAAAATCCACATAAAAAAGTTCAAAAAATACTGATTTATAAAATTGCCCTCAAATTTAAAGCTTATCATCTTCTCTTTGATAATTTAACATTTGTAAAATCACTTTATGCAACCAAACAAAACACAGAAGTCGTGCTAAAAAAAATCAAATACACAATTCTTTAAATTAAATTCACTTTAATGAAAAGAGCTTTAAGAAAAAAATATATTTTTTAAAAACAAAGTGTTTAAGCTAGTAGGCATGTCAAACTCACCCTTAGAATTTTATATTTGTTTCCTAATTTAGATTTTTAGCTTTGTGCTTTAGTTTAATCCCTTGACCCCAAAATATTTTGTTCGAATCCTTAATTAATCTGACATTAAAAAAAATATGTTAATCGTCATTGTTATTTTTCTGTTAATTATTCTATCATGAATTGAAATTTGTGTTGAGACTTGACACATAAACTATTATATGTATATTCAAATACCACAAAATGTGTTTATGTTAAGTTAATTTCAGTAAATTAAATAATTTATAAAGAAAAAACAATGATAATGACTAAAAAAGTATCATTTTTATACAAAACTTAGAGACTAAAACAATCAAACACAAATTTTATGTGTCAAAGCTTCATGTGAGGCAGAGAGACTAAATCCATTAACATTACCCAATTGTCAACTTATACTAAATACTTTTCAAATCTTACCATTTTAGTACCTTTTGACAGGTTTTGTAAATTAAATAAAATGTCTATTTAAATTTCCTTAAAAAAAATTGTTTAAATCTCCACTATATTCTTTGCTTTTGAGTTTAAACATAATTCTACTTTTGTTTAAAATTCAAAATAATGAAAGGATGAATGTATGAAATAAACTGTTTTTAGAACTAGATAATTTATATATAATTAATTTAATTGATGAACTCTATATCTATTTCAAACTATTCAAAGAAAAACAAATTTTAAACCAAGAACTTTCTTCTTCTAACATCACACTTTTTTTTTTCCTTTTTCTAGTGTGATGGGTAATGAGTAAAGAATATTGCTTTTTTTTTTTCTTTTTTTTTTCCTTGAGGGAGACAGGGAGCAAGTGGTCGAGTCTCACATAATATCCAATCAATTAAGTGTTAATGTTAGCGAAAATGGGAAACTTTTGATATAGAGATTTTGACAAAATATTTTTGTAGTAGAATAATAATGAAAATTACAAACATTTTCTTAGGATTCTTTTTCTGACAACTTAATCTTTTGTTATTACACACCGCTGGAACAAAATACTATTATATTGCTCTCGTTCATCCATGTTAAATTCTTTAATTTATGTAGAAATGTTTTGAATCTGTTATCTGGTGTTTCGAATGACCAAACCTAAGTGATATGGAGATTAGTCTATTTTTCATAATTTTGGACTTTTTGAGCCTATTCTGTATTAGGGTTAGATGGGTGCCATATATAAACCCTCTAACATCTTATCTGAGATATCTCTGTATTCTGTAGTCAGTTTCTCCTCAAGATAATAAAATATTCTCTCCATCTGTCCTTGGACATAGCTAACACACCGTTAGTGAATTACGTAAATCTGTGTGTCGCTTTATATTTTCTGTGTTTCTTGTTTGTCTTCTGCCTATGTTTTAACAATTTACAACAATATCAATTAAAGAATCAATTTGTTGATATGAATACTTTAGTCTACAATGATACATCTTTGTCTAAAATGTAGTCGATTTTTCTTCCTATAATAATACAATCCCAAATTCAAATAAAATATACATAAGTTAGTGAGCAAAAAGTACTAGAAATATGCTTTTCATTTATCATTGATCTTATATATGTATGAAATAATTTACTAGTATTTCAACTCATTAATGACATAAAACTAATCAAATACAAAACTTAATCCATTAAATGTTTTCAACTATAAAGAAATAATATCAATTATTTAAACTTTATAGATCTTAAAAAGAGGGGGAAAAACATGTCTTTACTATTGGACCAACCCCACATGAAAACCTAATTGATTTTGAGTAATCTCATAATGAATAAGAAATTAAAGTATTATTATTGGTTATTAGAATTCAAAGTCTATATAATTATGAAAAATTAGATGAAAGATTGGAAAAATCGGAAATTAATTAACATTAATGTTGGTCAATTTAATGTTGTCTCTCTCTCTCTCTCTCTCTCTCTCTCTCTCTCTCTCTCTCTCTCTGTCACTCTTAATTAAAGACATGCCACCTTATTTCCTCAATTAGTGTGTGTGTTAAGAGGACATATACAAACATGAATATGGATCAATGGAAAAAGGACTTCCCTCTCATCTTTTAGTTTTATGTTAATAAAGTGGCAGGTGGTTTGTCAATGGGACAAAATTAAAGAAGCCAATGTTTTTTTTTTCTTTTTTTTCTTTTTTGTTCTTGTTGTTGTGATTTGGTACCAAATCATTCACATTAGCTGAAACTTTAATTTAATGAAATCTTGTTTTGGATGTCATGAAACCAAATCAAGAAATCAAGATCCATGGAGTTTTTCTATGTTGATCATCTTCTCCTATTTATTACAACCAAGGTCAATGCTCTTTCTTTTTCCTTTTATTTTTCTCATTTTTGTGATTGATTTGATGGAATGCGAATAATGCCTTCAATTTGATATTTAGAATTAATGTATTATTGAAATTGCCCAACCTAACTCTAACTGTATTGATCGATGCTGAAAAAGATAGGTAAATGGAAATATTATATGCCCATTTAATAATAAATTTTCTTTTTTTGTCATTTTAATGACTTGGTTTAGTGTTGATTATGTTCCTATAAAATTCACATATTTTTTAGATGGTTTTGAAATCTCAATCAATCTTAAAAAAATTTATGATGTAGTTTTTAAAATAATTATTTTTATTTTAAATGTTTGGCTAGGATATAGTAAACCATTTTAGGAAAAAAAAAATTTGAAAGTGTTATGATTAAACTTATTTTAAGAAAACCAAAAATGAATATACTTAAATTTTGTTAAAAATTGTGATAGCCTAAGTTGAACCTAAGAGGAACCCGAACAAAGAATTGTGTGAAGGTTCTTGGACATCACGACGCCAAATTAGAGACATACATAAATAGCAATTTTTAGCTAATTAATATAAAGGACGTCGTTGGTTTATTTTTTGGTGTAGAGAAAAAATAACATTTGGGAATAGTGATAAGTTGTGAAAAATTTATAAGAGATTTGGAAACTTGAATTGAGAGAAAATAAAGAGGACAAACCATTTGAGCGATTTTAGAAAAGGTAAAGCATATTCTTTCAATGTGAGTGTTCTCTATTGTTCTCCTACTCATAAGCTTTATTTTTACCGTAAAAACTATAAGGTTAAATTACAAATTTAGTCTCTATAATTTGGAGAAATTTTGAATTTAGTCTCTATGATTTTAAATGTTGGAAATAGTTCCTATAATTTGATAAAATTTTCGAGAATATAAGCTAATTAAAATGAATCTATATAAATTAATCTTGATTTTTTTTCCTCTTTACATTATCTCTTTCATTTTTATTGTTATTTGTAACACCAATTAAAAAGAAACTTAGGTTCATGCACACCTACAAGTTCCCAACAAAATTGACCTTTTGTAGAATGGAAATAATAATAATAATAATAAAATGGATGGATTTGCTGAAAATAAGGCTAATTAATTATTGTGATAAAAGTAATTAGGGTTTTGTGTTTGAGGGGTTTGGTGGAGTTATAAAAGTAAGTGTTGGAAATTATGGTGGCAGATGAAAAAAAAAAAGCACAAAAGGACCTGTTTGGTGGTGGTGGAGAATAAAATTATCCTTTTGTTGACCCATTTTTCCCCTCTTGTCCTTCCTTTTAAGTCTAAAAATTGCTCTGTTTGTAAATAATCTAATTATTATAATAGAAGAATATAATACGGTGAACCTAAATATAGTTTGATTAGTTAAGGTATATACCATTGATTAAAAGGTCAGAAGTTCGAATCTTCCACTCCTACATGTGGTTGAAAAAAAAAAGACTACGAAGTTCGCTTAATAACTATTTTAATTTGATCGTGTTTGATAAAGGTTTGAATTTAATTTTTTGGCATTTGAAAAAGGTGGGGTTGTTTATTAATAATTTTGTTGCTATATGTGTGTGTATATATTAGAAAATACTTTTTGGAATATTATTCTAATTGTTTCAAAAAAGAAAACATGTTTTTTATTTATTTTAAATGATTGAAATGCTGGTATATATGATTTTTAAAAATTCTTAAAAATTAGATTATATAAATAAATTCTTATTGATAAATAAGTTTTTTTTTTATTAAATTTAAACAAATGAAATGAAACTTAGAACAATATCAAATGAGCAGTTTATGTTTTTTTAGTTTTCAAAAGATAAAGTTTGTTTATACACAATTTCTTTATTTTGTAATCTATCTCCAAAAATATTCTTCTAATTCCTAGGTAAGTTTTAAGGATTAAAGAAAAGTTTTCAAAAACCTTTTATTATTTTTATTTTTTGAAATATATTATTATTATTATTTTAGGACGGTTCTGATAGCTTTTCTTTAAAGATAACACTATATATATATATATATATATATATATATATATATATATATATATATATATATATATATATAATGGAGCTAGAAATGCTTCTTGTACACTAAAAAACAACTTTCCTTATACTTCACTATTTTGTACCCAAAGTGAAGTTTGGGATAATTTTTTTTTTTAGAAGCATTTTTCTTTTCTTTTTTACAAGACTTATTTTTAAGAATTGTGATGGTATATGACTTGAAAAGATCAGCGTTCTTATATGCACCAAAATTGCTATTCACAATTCCATAATTTTGGCATTTAAGAATCATCATATTTTATTCATTCCACAAAATAGACCATGTTTTGAAATATTATACTAAAAAAAAGTAAAAAAGTAGTTAATCTAGTAATGTTATTTTAATTTTTGCGTGTTTTTTTTTTATTGAATCTTTGTTTTTTCTTATAAGACTATTTGGCAAACTATTTTTAACATGAGTTTCGTATTGATCTTTTATAATCTATATGACAATGGTTTATAGCTATTATAGAATGTCAAATTTGTTGGAGTGGAAATTCTATTTATTCCCTTCAATCAAGTTCATTTTTCAATGGTATTTTTCAACACTTTTCCAAAGACTTTGATTAGAATACAAGTAGGGGTTTTAAAATAATGAAGAGTTCTACTTTATTAAACCACCCAAACTCAAAAAGATGTTCTTCACAAATCACAGCTATGAGAGATTTGGCTTCTTTTTCCTTTAAGGGAAAACAACAGCTCCAACTACACTCAATTCTTTTTTTTTTTTTAATTAAAATAATGAAATTATAAACAAAAGTTACAAAATGGAAAGAGCTTAGGGCCCAATCTTTTCTTTAAAATTAAAAAAAAAAAAAAAAAAGATCCATTTGGGAAGCTATCATTTCTCTCTCTCACATCATAATATTTGTGGGTTCCTACAAATTTTTCAAAATTCATCCATGGTGATATGTAGTGGAAAAATTAAAGTTGGTAAAAGATTACAACTTTTAGGGTTTATGAGTGTTTTGAACAAAGCAAAAGCTTATAAAGCAAGTAAGAGAAAAAGCATTTGTGGTAATTTTGCCTTTTATTGAATAGTTGAAATACGATTAAATATCGTGTAGAGGATAACTTGACACTCTCTACATTTTTACAATGATATGATATTATCTACTTTGACCATATGTCCTTTTTTATTTCACTAAAAAGACCTTATACTAATGGAGAAAATTGTCTCTTGGATCTAGATTATGGTTACATTCCCAATAATTCTTCCCTCGAACAAAGAACCATCAAGTCTCGCCTCAAATAGTCATATACCATCCTCTATTATCCAAGCCAATTCTTATTCTCTAGAGCATACCACCTATATGATATCTAGATCAACTCCCCTGTCCGTTTGTTTTCTAGGTCATCTCCTCTTTTTTTGGGAGCGCATTCTGCATGTCCAACAGAGCTCAATTACATATCACATTGTGAAATAATCTGGCATTGACTACCACGTGTCACACCCTTAACACAAAATTTTCCCTAAGACTCACTTGTTGGACATCTAGGGATATTCATCTACAATTCCACGTGACTATGTCTTTGAGGCTCACCGCTCATTATTTGTCACTCAAGAATTCTAACAACACTACAAACTTTGGGGCGTGACTCTAATACCATTGATGCTAAGTGCAACTAGACCCTATCCACATTTCCATACTGATAGTATATTTTCCACTTTAGGCATAAGCCCACATAGCTTTGCTTTTATTTTCACCTAGAAGACCTCATACTAATGGAGATATAATTGTCCTTACTTATATATAATGTAGATCTTCCTCTTTTCTAACTAATATTGGACTTTGGTTGCATTCTCAACAAATATCTCTATAATGATGATAATGCCTGTTTTAAGACTAAACCTACATATTTTGCTCTTAAAATTCTATATGAAAAGCTTAATATCAATAAAGATCGATATTATTCCTACTTATAAGTTTCATAATCTTCTGCAAATCTAGAAATTTTAGTTGCATTCCAAATAACCAGTCTTCAAACAAAAGACTATTGAGCCTCTTCTTAAATATCCTAGCTCTTTGTTTATTCTTTTATCACATCTAGAATTTGATCTTATCCATGTACATTTTTTTTTTCCATTTTAAAGCACATTGCATGTTTGATAATTAAACGCAATCATAAATCACATTGTGGGATAATCGATGCTAACTCATCTTTATTCCACTCACAATAACTACATTTATTTTTCTTTTGTTTGTTCAAATTTGTTTTTCAATTTGGTTTGAGTTCTTAATTTGTGTGAAGTTAGTTACTAGTATATATATTTCATATAGCTTCAAGGAGAGGCGATGGTTAATGATAGCAAAATTATTTTTTTTTTACCATGAATTTATTATGAGTATAGTTCGAAGCAAAGTCATAAATTTTCATAGAGAGAAGCAAAGCCATACCTTCTAGAAAATAGGGCGGCAAATTAGATAGAAAACTTTAAAATAATCTTTTAATTTTTTTAATATAATTTTGTCCATCAAAGACAATTTATGAGAGGACAGTTGCTCACTCCTTCCTTCTTTGCTCCTTTCATATGGCAATTTGTTTATACTACGTCTTTTCAACATTGTCGTTTTTTAATTTAGAAAAGTTTAATGTGATATAATGATAAATATTTTGTTGACATGAAATTACCTGCATTAAATACGAGTTTGAAATTTTCTATTTATCAACAAAAGAAAATTAAAACCGAAGACCAAAATTTTGTGAAACTTTGGTGAGTTTGAATCTTGATTTTGGAGTCAAACAAAAGCTGGTTTACTTTGGAGATTGGATATAAAGTCTGAAAACCAAATAATGAGAAATTGAGAATCATAAGTTTTCCAATTTAATACTTTTTATAGTAAAAGAGAATTGCAGAAAGTTGATTTAATGCCAATCATGAAAAATCTTCATTAGCCTTGAGAATCTACAAAACAAGAAAAAAAAAACGCGTTAAATAATGCCCCACCCATCAACTAAATCATGTGAACTTTTTTTCACCCATGGCCAATTTTGATTTTAAACTTTAAAATTCATGTGTGAGTTATACTTACGAATTTTGTGTGATTATTTAGGTCATGTGTGGGTTTTTAATTTAATTTTTAGAAAATATTAATGTCACCTCTCAATTAGAATTAGAGTCTACAAGGAAAGAAAATGAACGTTTAAAGTTAAATTGAATTGATTAAGTCAAATACGGTAAAAATCATTCTTTTTTCCTTTTGTACATCTGATTATTTATAAAAAAGTTAAATTTAATTTAGGGTAAACTAAAACTTTTAAGTTTTGGTTTGGTTTGGTTTAGTTCAAATATTTTGGTGGTTAAACTTTTGTTTTTTTTTTCTTTTCACGTTGTTTACTTTTCTTCAACAGAAAATTAAAATTTCTTGTGCTATGCAACCACTTATATAAAGAAAAATATAAAAAGAAACTAAAATAAAATAGAACATGGATGGTAGAATTCATACTAAATTTGTAATTATTTTTACTTTTTTTGTTTAACAAATATATTCTAAGTCTAGGTTTGATATGTACAAAATCCCTTGTCTCTGTTCTTTCATTAACATTGTGGAGTGGAGGAAGATACATCAACACATATTGGGCTGGGCCTGTTAATGAGTTTAGACTACCCCTAAGTTATCCATGGGCCAAGTTACAGATTTTTGAAAAAGGGTGAACAAGAAGAATGTCTAAATTTAACTCATCCAGTTTGAAAAATGTCTAAACAAGTTTCTATTTGTAAATATGGCTAAAAGTTATTTTTAGTAAAATCTTTAAATTACTTTGGGACGAAAATGCCCCTGATTGAGATCTATCTTTTTAATCCATCCACACAAATGGCTACAAAAATGGAGGAGAATTTTAAATATTTAACTTTCAATGTGAGAGGTGGGATAAAAAAATCTTAGCAAACAAAAATAACTAGTAATTCTACAGCTAAACAAATACAACATATTGAAGAGGAGAGAGGTAAAGCTAACAAAAATAAAAGTAACAAACAAGAATAAATTACATATATATTAGTAATTACACCTATAATCACATATAAATAAGTTTGAATATGAGTATATGGGTATATATACCATGATTACACTGACTAGTTAAGTGATAACACAGATGGATTCAACTCCCTCTTAAATGTGCGAATGAACTCAAATGCATTATTAAAAAAACAAAATTATATAATTTTCATGGCTTCATATTCTATTGAACTCAAAATGATTGATTAAACTATACAAAATTCTTCACTAATTGAATTTTTTCCAATGTAAAGGTACCAATTGTGGGAAAATATACAAATTCGAAAAAAAACAAAACAAAAGAGCAATATTTTAAAGAGCAATGCAATTTGAGAAGAAGCATTACCAAATTTGAGGAGAGGACGATATAAGCAAATTAACCGCCAAAAGGAAGATCGCTGAGGAACTTGGAAGCCCATGAGCCGAGGAAGAAGCGAAAGACACCATGGGCAAAAAATCCTGTAGAAACTAAACTGATCGGCAAGGAACTTGGAAGTGCCATGAGTCGAGGAAGAAGCATATTGTACACCTTTCATTTTAGATTACTTGGCCGATTTAAAAACAAAATCTAACATATTTAAATTTGGCATCCTTTTTTTAGTGATTTTGTTAAATGTTGAATTTTTTGGGTTGTAGGACCCATTCTTTTAGTTTTATACAATTTATTTATTATTTAAACCATGTCCTTTGCTAACCTACTATAAACGACTACCTCACTATATTTTTTGACATTTTGATTTTGCTTTACAAAGATTATTGTGTTTTGTTGTATAATTTTTTTCCTTCTAGATTTAGCCTATAGTTTGATGTTATTAAAGTCGTTAACAGTAAATACAATGTAAAATATTCTATGTTATTGTGTACTAAAATATTCTATATATATACATATATAGATAGATAGATATATTAATTGAACCATTATAGAGTATATACATAGGCCATATAGACGAAATCATCACATATATTGTCTTTGAATATACTTGTATTTACAATGTGAGCTAGATTCATCATTGTATTTAATCATTCATTCTCTGCCTTTGTGTATATCAATATTTACACTTTTGATTGATTGATAGGACTTCAAAATGATAAAATGTTAGAAGACCGAATATTAATAAGTTTCTAGGGCGATTCTATTATTAAGAAAAATAAAAAATAAAGAAAATTGATATATATGATTTAGATAGATAATTTAAAAATAAAGATACAGTGAGTGAGAGAAACAAATCAAGAGATTCTAAACGTGCACAAATCTAGGAATTTTAAAAGTGAAAAAACTACGAAGGGTGAGAAAATACAAAAAATATTTTTAAAAAAAAAATATTAATTTTTAGTTGGGAGTAGTTTGACTGTGAATAAACATATATATTGGGGGTATAAGTGGAAAGAAAACTATTCTCTCTCTTCTTCTAAAATCATGATAGTCAAAATTGCAAATATTTCAAGTTTTAGACATTTTTCATTACAAGTATTTATTTGTAGACATTACTTATAATTTTCCTTTGAAAAAAATTCTAAAATTATGAATAGATAGCTTCACTTTTTTCCTCTTTTAAATATTTTTAAATATGTATGTTCAGGCTACATTTCAAAATAGAAATTTGATACATGTAAATAAACTTGATTTATACTGATTTGAATGTAGTGGAGTACAATTTCTAATGCTTGATCATTTGATTCTTTCTCTCAAATGTACATTTGTCTCGAAGGCTTTGCAACTTGTTCTCGAATGTGAAGTTGTCTTGAGGGCTTTTGTAGCTTGTTCTCGAGATTGAAGCTTCAATTAATTTTTGAAGTCTTAAAGTCTTCGAGTTTGGAAGTGTTCTTGATCTTTGAAGAGTGTTTGGTGTTCAGGCAGTGTTTGATTGAGAGCTTAGTTTATGAACTCTTCAAATGAATGAGAGCTCTTCTATTTATAAAAATTTTCATGGGCATGTGACAATTGGAGGTTGGCCTAAAATTTTCATTCAACAATGCATTTTTATTTTTAAAAAAATAACCATATTATAGCTTTTAAAAATAATTGTTAGTAAGTTTTGAGTTTAAATAGATAATTGACTAAATATTGATTCTAGTAGTAGTAGAATCACTCGTTGATCTGTGTTCTACTTTTTCATATATTTATAATTTTTTTTCACTCCAAATTTTATTGTATTTTATCTCAATCATGCTAAATTTACAATTGTCTAGAACAGTTCTATGATTCAATGGTCCGTATTTTGTTCTAGATTGGGGTTATCAATTCACCCATTGGATTGGTCATTGCTTTCCTTTTAAAAAGTGCTAACACTCAACCTTTTATGAAAGTATTTTGGGCTAATTATAAATATTGGTTCAATTTCCTCCCTATTCTTCTAAAACTTTCAATTTTATCTTAAACGTATATCGATTGATCCATCAAGTCATTTATTAAAAAAAAGAAAAACAAATTAAGCATGTTAATGAAAGAATGACATGACATTTAAATAGTGTTTTTATAAGACATGGAGATACTCATCAATGACCTTTAACCAACATGTTGATACATAGAAGGAGAGATGCATGTAATGCGAAATGTCATCAACATATTGAAAATGTCTAACCTTTGACATGTCGCCAAAATCATGAATGATATAGCTAACGTATAATGCTAATATCTATCCCCTTTAATTAACATCTCAAACGATATTTCAATATGTTAATGTTTGTTATTCTATTGCTCAACTACTAGAAGAACATTTATAGATGTACAAAAGTGAAAGATCACTTAACGAGAATCAAAGATTAGCAAGTAGCTTGCTTGGAGATCAACGACTAGTAAGTAAATTTCAATGTCTTTGATTATGTACATCTTTTTTAATGATATAGCCTTATGAGAGTTTGTTTGTGCAACTTTTAGATATCTGGTTGTGGAGCAATAGCTTGAACGACTTGAAAATTCTAAATGTATAAATCACTTAAGAAAATGAGCAATTTTAATATTCCTGTAATTTTTGCTCCCTTTGTTCACTTCATGAATCTTTCTTCATAAATAATTCTTTAATGTTGTTGGACTCGGACCTCATATTATTCATAAATGATGTTAACATTACACAAATAAAATTATGTCGTAGAGGCATTAATGGTACATTTTGGCATTTTGCCGATTGGGGTACACTTTAGTATTCCCCTAAATCCAAGATTTGTTGTTTGGTCCTCAAGGCAAATGATAATTTCTTTAAGTTCCTTTTTTTTTCCTAAGTTTACTTCATTTTTTCATAGTTTTCCCACGATTACCAATTTAGTTCTTCATTGTAGCTAAGATCCACACACGTGAATATTTGCACCTACAAAATCAACAAAAGGATGAGCTTTCCCACGTTAGTAGGTTTTGTATAATAAGTATTTGATTGGTGGATTTATAATTTAAGTTCAAATCTATACTATATAAATAACGCTCGAGGGAAGAAGCTTTTGATTTCATTTTTTGCCATTTCTTAATTTGAAGACTTTCCATTATGACATTCTTAATTGAAGGATTTTCTCTTCTGCCTTCAATTTGAATAAAAGTTCTAAAATCATGTAATCTCTAATTTGAATAAAGGTTTTAAAATCTCTACGATGATCTCCAATCTTCCAACTAACTAATGCATATTTGAATTATCTGAATAATAAATCTATAGTATATAAATGGAGCTTAAGGGGAGAAACTTTTGATTTCCTTTTTTGCCCTTTCTTAATTTGAAGACTTCCCATTATGCCTTCTTAATGAAAAGATTTTTCATTATGCTCTCAATTTGAATAAAGGTTCTAAAATCTCCATGTAATATCTAATTTAAATAAATGTTCTAAAATCTCCATGATCTCCAATCTTCCAACTAACTAATGCATATTTGAATATCTTAATAATAAATCTATACAATATAAATGACGCTTAAAGGGAGAAACTTTTGATTTCCTTTTTTACTCCTTCTTAATTTAAAGACTTCCCATTTTGACCTTCTTAATTGAAAGATTTTTTCCTTATGCTCTCAATTTGAATAAAGGTTCTAAATCTCTACGATCTCCAATATCCCAACTAACTAATGCATATTTGAATTATCTGAATAATAAAATGGTAAATTAAACATATGTGAATTTTGAATAACTAGTTAGACACTACGTGCGTTGCACGTATTTCGTAACATTAAAAATGAAATATACATATAAAAGTTGAATGTAAGATCTTATATATGAAAAATGAAGAATTACACTTCATTACTATTATTTATTTTGGTTAGCATCATTTGATTACCCATTTAATTTCAAACTTTAATTTAATTCAAAATATTATTTTTTTTTCTTTTGATTTCATTTGATTTTACACTTAATTTCAAGCTTTAATTTAAACCAACATATTATTTTTTTTTAAATTTGTATTATCTAATAATTGAAAATTATTATTTTGCAATGAACTTTTCGAATTCAAGAGAATTATTAATTAGTTAAAACTCTTTGAATTTATGAAAGAAATATAATGTAGAGGAGGTCTATTGGTCAATTTTTTTTTGTTTACAAATGTTCACTGAATCGAGAATATCTATTAATGAATTAATTTAAAAAAAAATATTCTTTTTTATATCAACTTTAAAAATAATAAATTAAGAAATATTGAGTTTATTTTTATCATAAAATTGCAAGATAGAGAATCTCCCATAAAATAAAATAATTTTTAGAATCTGAATATTAATTGTTACCAAAATGTTGGAAATTGCAATAACATTATTATATTTGAATATAATAAAATTACATAAATAGAAAAAAAAATGCAAAATTGTGATCAGACCTTCATAAATTATAACCTAGTAAACTCCTATTTATCCAAAAAAAAAAAAAAGAAAGAGAAAAAGAAAAAGAAACGACAAAAAATAAAAATAAAGAAGAAAATAATAGAATTACATCAAATTGTCTATTGTTTTCTACTTCTACTTATACCTTACCGAACCAGAGTTGCAATTATTTTCTTTTCCACCATCTTCAATGAACTAGAGCTGCAATTATTTTCTTTTCCACCATCTTCAATGAACCAAAGTTGTAATTATTTTCTTCTCCACCCTCTTCAAGGATTAGTAGATGAATTGATGTGTATTTACAAATTTGAAAAGAAAAAAAAGAAAATTACAAAAACAGTAATTTACATTAAATCAATCTCCTTACTATTTGCCGAAAAAAAAAAAAATACAAAATACAAAGTACATAAGTAGTAAATTACATTAATCACTCTTTTTCTCTACCATTTGATAAATAACCAACAAAATCACGTAAAAAACAATAAATTACATTACATCTCTCTATCTGACATTTGCAAAAACAATTGAAGGGAATTCACTTGTCGACCTCTAACATCCTAATGAAGTCTCTTCAATAATAAATTGTTTGAGCCTTGAGAATTGAAAAATTGGATACAAATGTTATGGTTTATTGAAAAGAAAGATTAGGCTTATATAATTATAACCATAAAAAATGAAATAGGGCAAATCAAAATTTCTCTCCTACATGGTTTTTGGAATCATTTAGAAGATATGAAATAATTAAATCATGGGTCGAATTATATATAGACAATATATGGCCTTTAATTTATTCAAATATGCAGATATGATATGGTTGATTTGAATAGATTCATGACATTAATCGATTTTACATAATATAATATTTTTCTTTTTATTTTTTGAATAAATGGTGATATTTTTTTTACAGATGGGTGGAAATTATTTTGTTAATCACCCTTTAGAATCACCCTAGATATGAGTAGAGATTTTGAAACAATTAATTCAAATTTTATTTGATACAATTTTTTAAATTTTTTTGTTAACTCACCATTTATTAATCGATTTGTGTATAAAAATTTAATATTTTCTTTTCTTTATTTTTTTTAATAAACCATGATATGTGTAGTTTTATCTTATCTTTTAATCTTTATTTTAATATTTCAAATATTAATTTATAAAAAAAACAATCTAATTAGAGGTCCGTAGAAATTAGTTTTAAATATTAATTTATTAAAAACAATCTTATTTTTAATATTTATTTTAAATATGAATTTAAGAAGTTTTACATATTAATTTATGAATATTCATTTAAAAATTAGAGATCCGTAGAGATTTTAGGATCTTTATTCAAATTGAGGATAGAACCAAAAATCTTTCAATTAAGAATTACATAATGAGAAGTCTTCAAATTAAGAATGGGCAAAAATGAAAATCAAAAGTTTCTCCCATCAAGCGTCATTTATATAGTATAGATAAAATGATAAGTTAAACATATTTGAATAATAAAATGATAAAAATCTAATATTAAACAAACATTAAACATATTTGAATAATAAATTGATACAATAATACTTATATCCAATATTCCAACTAACTAATGCATATTTGAATAATAAAATGATACATCAATACTTATTTATTTATTAATATTAAAAAATATTTATTGCATATTTAAAAAGTTAAGAACAAAAATTTAATCTATATCTATATTATATAAATGGCGCTTAAAGGGAGAAACTTTTGATTTTCTTTTTTGCCCATTCTTAATTTGAAGACTTTCCATTATGACCTTCTTAATTAAAAATTTTTCCTTTCTGCTCTCATTTTGAATAAAGGTTCTAAAATCTGTATGTATGTAATCTCTAATTTGAATAAAGATTTTAAAATCTCTACGATCTCCAATCTTCCAACTGACTAATGCATATTTGAATTATCTGAATAATAAAATGATAACTTAAACATATTTGAATTTTGAATAATAAAATGATAAGTTAAACATATTTGAATAATAAAATGATAAAAATCTAATATTAAAAAAATATTAAACATATTTGAATAATAAAATGATACAATAATACTTATATCCTATCTTCCAACTAACTAATGCATATTTGAATAATTTGAATAATAAAATGATACAAGAATACTTATTTATTTATTAATATTAAACAATATTTACTGCATATTTAAAAATAATAATAATAGACTAATTTTAAAGATATTTTAATGCATATTTAAAAAGTTAAAAAAAAAATTTGAACAATTGTTTTTCGACAATATGAAATTAAAATAATACTTAAATACTTTTTTCAAAAAATAAAGATAAGATTTTTTTTTGAATAAGTATATTAACAAAATATTAGATTCTGATCTATTGTGATTAATATACATAAATTAAATGTCATACATCACCAGTTTATATATAGTGCATCCTACAATTGAATTCTTCCATATCTTCTAAAGTGATTCTAAAAACTATGTCCTTTTCATTCTATGGCTATATAAGCCTAATCTTTTTTTTTTTTTTTTTCAATAAACCAAATCATTTGTATCCAAGTTTCCAATTCTCAAGGTTCAAACTGTTGGGATTTATGCCCTAAAGCCTCGTAATTAATAATTTATTTAATAATGAATAATAATTTTGATTATTTTATTTGCAATATAATATTATCCATTATATGAAAAATCCAAGGTTATTAGTGTAATCTTGAACAATATGTGGTTGACATACGAGAGGATCATGATCAAGAAATAACCTAAAGAGTCATAGTATATGGATAAGGTTGGGTGTCTTATCCTAGTAACGTTATTGATACGACCCACTTTGTAATAGTTAAAAATGATTTGATCCAAATCATTCATGTGGAGACATGTGAGTGGGGGCATCTTATACAATGAGTTTGTATAAGACTGGATCACGAAATATTTAATCTCTCTTTATAAATCCGTTAATTGAGAAGATTAATATTTCATTAGGATGATCATATGTGACTCGATTTTAATCCTGAGTGAGTTATGAACTTCTGCCTGTGAGGATTTGTCCTTTGATTTGCATGGGTGAGAGTGGTTTTTGTAGCTGATTCAATATGCCTACCATTTTGGAGACTTGACTAAATAGGGAGCTGAGAACATAATCTCACAAGATGGAATTCACTCCTTCCCATATAGGGTAAGTAGATGAGTAGTTCCCTTAAGTGCTGATTTCCGGATTTGAACAATGGGGCCCCACCCTCTCATTGGCCCGAGAGGGACTTAGTTTATAATTAGATTATAAACATACTGTTCATTAGAGAATTAATGGTACTTAAGGTGCAAGATGTAATTATAGGGGTAAAACGGACTTTTGACCCAACTGTAATTACGAACAACTTGTGAAGGATCAACTTGCATGTAATGATTATATCTATGAACACAACTTGTCCTACAGTGCATAAGAGTGCAACTCTAGGTCTATAGTGGAGTGACCTAGAGTTAATGAATGAAAATTAATTAATTAAAGAGTTTAATTAATTAATTTTGTATCATTGGAGCTTATAATCTGTAGGTCCATAAGGTCCCATTGCTAGCTCAAAGTAACACTAAAAAGATCAATTTAGTTGAAAGAAAAATTTGAAATGTTTAAATTCATATTTAATTTGAAATGTTCAAATTAATATTTAATATATTAGATATATTAAATATAAAAGAGGAAAATATATTTATTGTATTTGATACATTAAATATTAAAATTTGAAATGTTCAAATTAATATTTAATTTGAAGTGCTCAAATTAATATTTAATATATCATATATATTAAATATAAAAGAGGAAAATATATTTATTGTATTTGATACATTAAATATTAAAATAATTAATCTATATTAGATACATTAAATAAAGATATTTATTAAATTTGAATTGGATTCAAATTAGGAAATAAATGTCGTAGGAGAATTTTAAACGGTTTGAATAAGATTCAAATTGATTAGATAAATGTTTTTTAATATATTAGATATTAAAATATATTATTTAGTTATTTTCCCTAGACCACTATAAATAGGACCCTAGGGGTGAGCCATTGTGCATTCTTCACAACACACATCTCCTCAACAGAGAGAATTAGAGAATTCTCTCTAGACCTCTTCCTCTCCAATCCCTTGTAGATTTTCTTTCAAGAGGCTCACACAAGCCTTGGTCCTGTGTTCGAGTCATAGCCAGGAAGACTTTGTGAGAAAGATAAAGATCAGCCCGAATATTTTCCGTAATATTATTTTCAAGGTATTTATTGTTAACCTTTGTATTTTAGTTTAATTCTAAATAAATCAAAGACGATTCCTATGCTTCCGCTGTGGGTTTAATTTGATTATTCCCTTCACAAACAATTTATTATTGAAGAGACTTCGTTATGGTGATGTTAGAAGTCAACAAGTCATGAATGAGCTCCCTCTTCAATTGTTTTTGCAAATGGCAGATAAAGATATGAAGTTATTTAATGTAATTTACTACTTTTTATGTGTGTTGGAATAGAAATTTTGACAAATCCAAAACTGCAACGTCATTACCCAACATTAATGACGAAATTATATTTAATTAGGGATTAATTAAATTTGCAAAGATTCCTAAATTAAATTATGGCAAATCCAAGTACACAATTGGGTCATTTGAAAATTGGAAAACAAAAGCCCAAATTGAAGGCAACTAAGCCCAATCCAAAGAAGCTGACCCAAAAGTCAACTAGGCCTAGTCCAAATGCTAGGCCCAAAGTCAACCAGGCCCAGTCCAAATGCTAGGCCCAAAAGTCAACCAGGCCCAAAAGGTTGGCCCAAGGTCAACCAGATCAAATGGGTTGGCCCAAAATCAATTGGGCCCAGTCCAACAGGCCCAAGCCCACTTGGGGCCCATGAAGAACTCTACAAATAGAGAGCTTCCTCCCTCATTTCGGGGGTCCAGAACTGAAGAAGCTCAAAGAGAATTCAGAAACAAAGCTCAGAAGACTCCAGAAGCTCCTGAAGATCAAACACCATCTGAACGAAGAACACGTCACAGAAATCAAGAACACTCCAAGAATCCATTGAAGTTTCAACCTCGAGAACAAGCTATTCAGCCCTCGATCAAAGCATACAAGTAGGAGAGAGAATCAGAGGATCAAATACTAGAGATTGTACTCACTATACTGAAATTAATACAAATACAAAGTTCATTCCACGTGTTAAATTTCCCTGTTGAAATCTCGTGTGAACAATGTGTTTTTGTATTTTTTTTAATGCAAATGGTAGAGATAGAGAGTGATTTAATGCAATTTACGGCTTTTGTATAATTTTATTTATTTATTTTAGCAAATGGTAAGATGAGTAATTTAATGTAATTTACTACTTTTGTAGTTTTCTTTTTCTCTTTTCAAATTTGTAAATAAACACCAATTCATTTACTGATCCTTGGCATATTGAGGAGGGTGGAGAAGAAAAAGATTTCAACTTTGCTTTGTTAAGTAAGCAGAAAAAGGCCGACAATGTGATGTAATTGTATTATTTTCTTCTTTATTTTTATTAATTTTTGTTTTCTTTTTCTTTTTTTTGTTTTGGATAAATTGGAGTTTACTCAACTAGGATTTAGGAAGGTCTGATTTTTGTATGTTTTCCTATTTATGTAATTTATTATATTTAAAAATAATTACTAATAGTTATTAAAAATATAATATCATTGTAATTTTCAATATTATGGTAACAATTAATATTCAGATTCTAAAAGTTATTTTATTTGATGGAAGATTGAATCCTCTATCTTGAAATTTTATGATAAAAAATAAACTCAATGCTTCT
The DNA here is from genome assembly GCA_033996785.1 of Trichosanthes truncata. Classification (NCBI taxonomy): domain Eukaryota; kingdom Viridiplantae; phylum Streptophyta; class Magnoliopsida; order Cucurbitales; family Cucurbitaceae; genus Trichosanthes; species Trichosanthes truncata. The sequence continues at coordinate 32,915,453 of JAWPNB010000004.1, read as the reverse complement.
TAATTTATTATTATTAAAGTATGAATAAAAAATAATATTTTTGTTTAAATTAATTTATTAATAGATCTTCTCGATTCATTGAACTTTTGTTAACAAAAATAAATTGACTAATAGATCTCCTCGAAACCTCTTTCATAGATTTGAAGAGTTTTAAAATTGGGAACCATGTATCTAATTAATGATTTCCTTGAATTTGGAAAAGTCAATGCAATTTTTTTTCAATTACTAGATAATTAATACGAATTTAAAATAATAATAATAATATTTTGGTTTAAATTAAAATTTAAAATTAAGTGGGTAATCAAATGATGCAAATCAAAATAAAAAAACAATATTTTTGTTTAAATTAAAGTTTGAAATTAAACTTTTAAACTTTTGTAAACAAAAATAAATTTATTAATACATCTTCTCAATTTAGTGAACTTTTGTAAATAAAAATATATTAACTAATAGATCTTCTCGAAACTTCTTTCCTAGATTTAAAGAGTTCTAAAATTGAGAACCACTATCTAATTAATGATTCTCTTGAATTCGAAAGTTCATTGCAATTTTTTTTTCAATTACTAGATAATACGAAATTTTTAAAAAAATAGGAAAAAAAATATTTTGGTTTAAATTAAAGTTTTAAAATAAGTGGTTAATCAAATGATGGTAATCAAAATAAAAAAATAATATTAAAGTGTAATTCTTCATTTTCCATATAGATAAGACTGTACATTCAACTTTTACACGTACATTGCATTTTCAACATCATGAACACGTGCAACATGTCACGGTCGTAACTCTTCAACCGTGCGGCGGCATGATTTTTCGCCTCATCATGGCCAGCCTTAAGGGAACTCAAGCCCCAATCTACTTTTTTGCCCCTTTGTGGCTTCGTTGGACCTTATGTGAGGTTCTTCAACTCAATCAAGCTTATCTTTCATATGCAGTGGAAGTATACTTGGTCATACACATCGCCCGTACGTGTATTTTCTCTCAAACGCAACTCTAGCCGACTCGCCTCTACTCTAAGCCAAGTCCCAAGGCTCAACATTTCCTCTACAATAGGCCAAGGTCATTTAAACACTTTTTCGCTTTTCAAATCATCATCTTCAAACTCTTAGACATGTCCATAATGCTTCTACATTAGTTCAAAACTTCACCGGGATGAGTTTGGAACATTCGTTGGGTCAAAACAGCCTTAAAACGCTTAACCGGAGCTTACTGAGTGATTTCGGGACTTATTGGGATTTATCCGGTGATTATAACACTTACCGGGTGCAAACAATGCAAACCGAAGATTTTCGAGCCATTATAATACAAACCGAGACATAACGGGTAAATACCATCCAAACTAAAAACTATCGAGTCCCATTGCTGAATAGTGACACCATCCCGAGCCTCAGGAGGTCATCTAACTTAGCTTTGGACATGCTATCGAAATCCTACCTATGGGTTGTCTTCATATTCAGGGCCTCTCGGACATAGATCCATCTGAGTCATATCGAGACATGAACCCTTATGTATCCATGTTGAGTCATTCTAGCATCGCTAGCCGCTACCGGGCCTTATATTGAAACCTTCAACCCATGGGAAGGGGCAGAATGTTGGCACACCCGTGCCACCCGACACTGTCCATGAAAAATCTATTCCAATAGAAGACGCCCAAGACACTCGTCTTGCAATGCTCGCCCACACCATGACACACGCATGTGTCATAGGGTGACTCAGTTAGGCCATGAGGCCCAGGGGTGGTGGAGAACCAACACCATGCCTCCCCCTAAGGTAGACAATTGAAATTCATTTATTTGACACCAATGCACGTCAATTTGGGGAGGGATCATACGCCAGTGTGGAGTGCTCGTCTGGACTCCGATTGACACGAAATCTGGCCAGCTTACATTTGCCTATATACGGACTTAACTCTAGAGCCGCTCGTCAAAACTCATGAAGGAACCCCGACTTTCGAGGCTATGGCCTAGGGCCCCATCTGACCCCCACTAAGCTTGTCATTGACACCTCGGACGACATAGTTGCTCCCCATCTTGCTTGCATCTCAACTTATCATTCAAGCCCACTGTTCTTGGTGTGTTGGATGATGCACCGTCCTCCTCCATCGCATCACGACACTTACCTTCTCTTCGCCTTCGTGTGGCCCAACGGGCGACACTCATGTGCCTCTTTTACATCCATTTGCTCTTGTGGGGGTCACAACCTACTCTCTTCTTAGTATAGTTGTGACATCCTCCCCCACTTAAACCGGCTATCGTCCTCGATGACTTCTTCAAATTTAGACTGGCTGCTAACTTGACTTGCTCAAAAAGAACACTCGTGCATCAGATGAATATGAAACTGCCCAAATAACACAACAAAGCTTTGACACCTCTTGTCTCAACTTAGGGGACTTTTGTCCCACAATAACCGTGGCAACTCTTGCCAAAAAGAATCGAGAAAAGCTTTGACACCTTGGGAGTCGTACAAAGGGTGACAGTGAAGTTGGGTGCTTAGACTGGACAAGCAAATTTTGTGGTTGTCAAGATGGATGACTTCTACATGGTGTTGGGGGTGGAGTTTCTCCTCGAACACAAGGTCATACTGATACCAGTAGTAGAATGTCTAGTAATCACGGGGGCTAATCCCACAGTGATCCACACCAAACTAAGACAACCAAATGGGGTAAAATTGTTATCAGCCCTCTAGCTGAGTAAGAGCCAAGACGAGCGTCGCGGCTCCATGTTGTTGATTGACCTTATGGAAGAAAAAACAATCAATTTTATAATTCTCCCAAGGAGTGGAAGCCAAAGAAGGAAGTTGCTCAAAAGTATTCGAAGGAAGCACCGAGGTGCATGAAGGAATGGGTCAAGCAAAAACGATCCCCTGTGATGAGAAGATATGAGATGTCAATTCCACCGATCACCCTAAAGAACGCCTTTGAGGCATTAGCTGAGAGAACGCCTCAAGAAGTCAGCCAAAGTTGGAACGTGAAGAAGTTTCTAAAAGAGTGGAAGAGAAGTCAAGACACAGAGGTCTGTTGGGACCGCATTGAAGATTTGAAGACAAGTTGCTTGTGAGACCACCGAGTTCGAGTAGAGTCGGTTGACAGGGACATCAACCATTTAAGTGGAGGAGAATGTCACGGTCATGCTTGTCCAGGGCGTGTTGCCCATGGTCGCATGCCCATTTCAACCCCTTTTTATTATGCTTTCATGTCATGTATTTAGTTTAGTGTTGTTGTTTACTTTCCTTGTTTTTTTTTTTGGCGTATGACTCATCGCTATTTTCATATTCAAGTCTATCATAGGCATAAATCCTAGAATGTACTATAGGGAGATACGACTAGTTGTCAATTCTTTCTACCTAGAGTTTATGCTATTTAATAGAGGTGTGCAAAAATCGAGCCGAACCGACTGGTTCGGTCCGATTTTGTAATTAAATGATGGGTTTCTCGGTTTAACCTTTTAAAAAACCCAATTTTTTGGTTCGGTCTTTGGTTTATTTCTTTAAAAAAATCTAAAAAAACTGAATTGAACCAATAGTTTTTAATTAACTTAAAAAAACCTAAATTTAGCCTACCTTAAATGCCCCAAACCCAAAGCCCAAGGCCCAATTCCATTTTCAAATCCTAAATCTCACATGCAACCTTATCTCCTCACAAGTCACATCTCCCATCACAATCAACTTTATCTCCTCCCTCACTCCCTCTCTCTCCCTTTACCTCTCCTCTCTCGTTCAAGCATGAATCCACCACCATCTCGTTCAAGCATGAATCCACTGCCATCTCCTTCAAGCATCTCCTTCAACGTCCACTCATATGGTTTCATTTCCTCTCGCACTCGTCTCTCACTCTTTCTCTTTCTAAGTTTTGGATTTTCCTTGGTTTTTCATCTCCTCCGCACTCGTCTCACTCTTTCTCTCTCTAAGTTTTGGGTTTTCCTTAGTTTTTCATCTCCTCAGCACTCGTCTCTCACTCTTTCTCTCTCTAAGTTTTGGGTTTTCCTTTGTTTTTCATCTTCTCCCACACTCGTCTCTCACTCTGTCTCTCTCTAAGTTTAGGATTTGTTGCTAGGTAAAATGTGACAGCAAAAGTCGATTAAAAACCGAACCGAAACGATTGGAACCAAAACTAATTGGTTCGGTTTTTAGCCGAAACCGAGGAAAACAACGGTTTCTTGGGTTTAGAATAGTCCGAAATCAAAGTGTTCGGTTCGGTTATCGATTTTGGTCAAAATTGGACCAAACCAAACCGTGCACACCTCTACTATTTAAGTTGTTGTTGTCCTTTACTTGCATACTAGTGTAATGTTTTCAAATGTTTTCTCCCTCACGTTTTAATAAAACCATTTTCTCTCGAAACATGAGCAAAGGCTAGACTCTATATCAAAGTTGTCCACAACTTCTGATTTTTGTACGATTGACTTGCCCATGGGGTTAGAAGTAGTGCCGCACAATCATTGTTTCGTTGCGAAAGAGTACAATTGTGACACACGCACGTAGTATCCAACTAGTGTAATATAAAAGGAAGATCATAAAAGGTTGAATTTATATACCCAATATAGACTTAATTTCTTAACCTCAAGTTATATAAGCCTAACGTGTGAGCCAAATATTTCCAAGCGTGCAACTAAAATTTAGACTTTCCTTTATACTATGATGTCTAATAAGATTACCCTATAGTTCACATTTACAATGATCCATTTAACAATATTCTTTAAAGAACCGTCATTTCTGACCCAAACTTTTGAACAAGTATAAATTTCATTACAAATATAAGAGTTTTATGTCAAATAAGTTATATTAATTGTCAGTATAGCTCAACCAGTTAAGATATACATCCTCAACCAAAAAATCAAAGGTTTGAATCCCCACAACCCATTGTTAAATTCAAGAAGAATAAAATAATAATAATAATAATAATAATAAGTTATATTCATCAGGTAAGATTTGTATATGCATTCACTCTCTTCAATCAAGGTTCATTCTCAATCCGCAAACACTAATAACAATCAGCTTGTCTTCAATGTCAATGTTCCCAGGCCAGTTTGCAGTAAGTTTCAACCATAACTAACAATACCAAGTTAGCAGCTTAAACGGCTCATAATTCCAAGTTTCTGAATCTAGAAAGAACAGATAACTGGAACAAAATTTTGTATCCATTTATTCTAGCTTAAGGCCTCCTCAGTACAAAAGGTTGATTTGTGTCGCTGTAACCAGAGTTTAGATTTTAACCCGACATATCGAAAGAGGGAGTAGTACAGATAAAACTCGATTTTATTACGCCACTAAAAATATAATTACAAAATGTATATACACATAAAAGTAAAAATAGAACTGTCTTACATCTCAGATAAGAGATTGCTAATTTTCCGAAGCTCCTTCAGAGCTGCCATGGCTGTTACTTGTCCTTTTCCAACTAAAGGGTTCTTAGACAAGTTCTCCAACGATCCTACCTGACCCCGATCTTGCTGGAATACAGTTTCGATAACCTGTCAGCCAAATTGTCAGCTATCGTAAGAATGGATGGCAGATGAACAAAAATTACAGAATTGATGGTCATTCTCATAACCATAATTATTCATTTTCTGGTCGTCAGCATTTCCAAGATTTTTCTACTTAATAGTTATAGCAGAGCCATTGAAACTACCCAGAAGTAACTCTAGGGTAAAACTCTCACAGGGGCAGAGCCAGAAATTTTCTAAGGGAGGGGCAAATTTTGCTTTCTATATAATCTTTCAATTCTAAAAATTTAGGGGAGCAAACCAGTGGAAGGCTACAAAATCTTAAGTATTTTACATATACGACAAACTAAGAGGGAGCTAACCTTCTTCAATCCATTTTTAGTATTTAAAGAAGTGGCAACACATTAACTAGAGGGAACAGGATCTTCTTCAGTAACTGCTGGAGTTTCAGAATGGATCATTTTCCATCTATAGGAGCCTCCTCTTGTTGGAGGTTGTCCATAATTGAACCCCAGAACTAAACAGAACTTGAAGTAACAAAAATTTAGAAATATTACCTGAATGTGTTCGAGCATAGATTGACCAAGATTCTTGAGAGTCCCCATCACGTTCTGATCCACACCATCTCCCTTTCCGGTAACAGAAGTACTACAAGACCCATCAATTTTGGGTGAAGCAATATTCTTTATCGGATTACTCTCGACTCCAGTCAATTTGGAAGCCTCGGCGCCACCTTTCCCCTCACTAGCAGCATTTCTGCCAAACTTCCAAAACCAAGGAAATTTTCCTAGAAGTTTCCTATCCCTTGTCCCTACTGCTGCTGCATTGCCCTCAGAATCATTATTACACCCAGATTTTTCAGGGATGTTCTCAAGCTGATCAGGAGCTGGAAGAGGTGAACCTTCCATGACAGACTGGGACTGCTCATCATTTTCATCCAGGGACAAATTTGACGCAACGCTGCTTCTGCTCGAGTCATTTATGTCATTCTCATTATCATTTGCTCCACTGAAGGAACTTGCTGGGTCTGAGAATATTGAAGAGTTTTCTTCACTGCCAGCAATTCCGCTTTCCAATCTCTTGTCTTCAGCATTTTCCAAGTACTTCTCGCAGCCATCTTGTCCATCCACCTCCCCTTCTATAGAGATATCATCTTTGTTATCTAGTACTTCATCACTCCCACATTTTTCAATGTCTTCCTCTGCACCAAGTTCACGTGACAAATCTGCCAGCAACCTTCGCCTAACAGAGGACTTAGTGTTCTTCTTACCACCAGCAAGCTTTGCTGGAGATGGGTCAGATTCTGTCCTATACAGGAATCTCACTTTCTCTGACCATCCTTTCTTTTGGGCTGCATTCTGATTTCTTGAGCCACTTTGTTTACATTCTTGTTCCCTGTGTAAAACTCTCCACTTCTCCTCCCAGTAACTTTCAGGAACATGATTTAATGGAGTTTTTGGAGAAACAGAACCAGATGAACGACCATTACCTCGTGCAACCATGGACTTGCTGTGATGGTGATAAGCTCCAGACAACATCGGTGTAGATGAGATATTAGAATCCATTGCTAAATTCTGCAAAGATTTTGCCTTCTCTATCAGTTTTTTCAAATCCACATTCTTGGGGAAGTTTAACAATCTCTGGAGACATAAAGTTGCATTTTCTGTGGCAAGTAAAGATGATCGCAGATAAAGTAACATAGAAACAGCAATAGCAGCAATGAATGCACCACGAGATGAACTAAGGAAGCCAAAGCTGGAGCTTGTCTCAGGTTCATCACTTCTGTCAAATTTGCTATTATCTGATGCAAATATTTCATCCCAAATTGTCAAGAGATCTTCAAGCAAAAATTCACGACCAAATAAAACCCTTAACCAGCGGAGAGAGAAGTACTGTGGTTCAACACCCAGTTCAACAAGGTGAGCATGTAAGGATGAATCAACATGTGACAGCAAGTGGTATAAAGCAGCAGAAGCTTCAATTACAGGAGGCAATCCTGAAAGGGAACCACTGGCAGGCGTTGGAGAGAAAAAGTCGGCCATTGCAACTGCCCCATGGGCTCCACTCATCAAAGCATCAAACATAGTATACGCATCATGTTCTATAAATCTATCAGAAAGGACAATGCCCAGTTCCCCTTCAGCTCCATACGCATCAGTCAACAATATAATGGTTTGTATTTCAGGATCTAGCTCAGAAAGACTTTTCACATTTTCCACATTTCCATCAACTCCAAGCTCATTTTCAGTTGGATCCAGACGGTTTTTGAAATCAAAATTATATTTGAAACTACCATCTTGAAATGAAAGACCATCGAACTTGTCAGCAAATTGGTCTTCATAAAGCTTTCTCACTTGAGAAAGCCTCTCCACATCAACATGAAGAACATACAACAATGGAGCCAAAAGTTCGTGCATTCCTACAATATAGAACGGGGGAATATAGCTTAGAAATATTAGAACACAAAAACAGTAGCCAATTATGCGACAGTTTCTCCACGGTACTTTGACTTGCACTTGAAGGAGGTCTCACTATAAATGACATTCAGAAACAAGGGTAATGTAATAGCCCTTGCTAACATAGAGAATGTTAAACAACGTTCATCATACCATTTAAATAATTCTTGCCCTCGATATGTACAAAAAAAAGTACATTATGTTTCACAACTAGAAAAGGAATCCTGTCATTGTTAATCTTTTAAATTGTTTTAAAAACAAAAATCTCACCTGTGATATTGTTTTTCAATAGATGTGATTCTCCAACGCTTTTTTAGTTTTTCCTAGAAAGGAAAAGTTATTGGAAAATCATAATAGGAGCAATTATTTTACATATCTCCTCTCCCAATATTATTATATAAAAGAGAAATTCAATCATTGGTGTGAGAACTGGAAAATCGTTTGCACTCTGTCCTTGAATTTTAATTAATAAAGTTTCGAACAGAAATTGCTTTTATTCTCTTCATTGTACATTGCTGAAATTACCTTGTCTATAGCCGAACTGGGAATGTTGAAGGCACCACAACAATAAAATTCTTCTAAGCAATCCTTGACATCCAGGCGTCTGGAAGTAGCTTCCATGTTCTGGATATAAACGCGATAAATCCTGGTCAACCATTTTCTCCAGCTCAGCACTCCGAAAGAAGCGGCCCCACATGCTATCTGCAGTACAGGAGGGAGACAATTAGAAGTAAATTTTTTTTTTTTTTTGATAACCGGCAGTTGGAGATAGAAGTAAATATTGACACTTATATCGCACTTAAATGAACTCATTCAACAATTTAATGTCAAGGGAACAACAATGCCAGGTACCCCTTCACACTTAAGCTGGCAAGCAAAAAAAAAAAAAAGTATCTATCACGAGTAATACCTAAGGCATTACGACTTAGAATCCTTCCACACTAGATTGGAGATAGAAGAGGAGGTTGTAATTTTACCTGGGTTTTGTGATAGTGGATTATCCATTGCAATATCAGGAGAATTGCTTCCATCCTTGGCAATGTGTGGATCAACAAGATGGCGTCTTCTCAAGATAGCATATCTGAAAGAAATACAGAAAGGAAAAGGTTAAATATGATGATCAAATTTTGGATTAAAAAATGGAGAAGAAAGAGTATTTAGAATAATTCATATTACATTCATTTCTTAAGAAGAAAAATATCATCAATGTTGATATACAGTCGTCTACATCATTACATTCTACAACAAAGTTTCAGAAAGAAACTCTAGAATTAATGAGCTGGAGACGCACACTTAAAAGGGATATCGAAATTACAGCCACCGACAGCACCATATTGACGACGTATCCCACAAAATGAAATGTAAATAAAACTCAATGAGACAAACAATTGATTCTCTGTATGGAACTATAAGCTCAACTTTACAAAAGAAACTAAAGTGGGAACTTGAATAACGAAATCCAAAAGAACAAAAATCAAGGAAATTTTAGACAGGCTCAACAAGGAGGAACATTCATCCAGAACGGAATCCATCATAAATCTCGAAAAAAGACTACGATAAATAAAGGTTAGACGAGTGATGGCAAATCTTCAACAAATTACAAAAATGCAAGCTCCCAATTACAGAATCGCCAATACCTGAACCGGGAGGAAAAATTACAAGCAGATTAGTAAATGGAAAAGGAATTTCAGGAAAATTATTGAACAATCCGTAAACTCAAGCCACATTAAATTCATGCCAGCTACATAGACTTCAAAAAAGACCCACAAGAGAATAGTAATCAAACAAACAAATTAGGGAGAAAAAACAGAAAAAATCCTTAAAACAAACCTTCTTCTCGAATCAGCTGTGACGCGACGAAGATCATCAATGGAAGCCAAAGAAGAAGACGGCAAAACCCCAAGATTTATGCGCCACCGTACACCTCTAAGATCAACAAACCGCCGCTTATCCTCAGAATCCCGATGAGAAACAGAGCCGGAGCACGACGACGTCGTCGAAGCCGGTTCGGACAATGCCGCCACGATTTCAGAAGGCGCCATGGATTTCAACTCAACTTTCTCGAACCCAATCCTCCAAATTCTGAATCTACAAGGAAAAACCCGAAACGTCAACGAAATCCCACAAAACCCCACACATCAAAAAGGGCAATTAAGAGGGTGCTAGAATTCTGCAACGAAAGAATCAGGAAAGATACGAAGATCAAGGAAAAATCAAAACCCACCAAAGATCCAGAGAAAAAAAACATGTAGAATCAAAAGGGATGAGAGAGACTTACGTCTACGACTGGGGATGATGAAATTGGACGAAACTGCAAGAAAAGAAATGAGTGATAATCCAGAATTCCATCATCTGGGTTATGAAAATTTTGGCGTTAATAAGAAAAAGCGAAGAACAATTTTGTTTGTTTGGCAGGCGAGAAAGAGAGAGGGAGAGAGAAGGAAGGGAAGAGAGAGAGAGAGAGAGAGAGAAGGAATTTTGTTCTAATGGCGCTAATAGGGCTTTTGGAGAAAATCTGGTTTAGGGTCGGGTGAGCTGTCTTCTTCTGTTATTTCTCTCTCTCTCTGTCAGTAATTTTTAGAGGAATTTACTTTTCACATTCTCATTTATCATATGAAATTAAATTTCTTGGATGTCCGTAATATTAATATTATTAAAATGTTTGACCTAATTATGATTTTCCATTAATTAATGGACAAATCTCGTTCGTCTGCTTTGAGTTCAAAATTAAATCATTTGCACTATATATTAAGTTTTAGGAATGATTTAACCAACTTGAATATAATTGGTTGAATAAGGTATTATTAACATCTCTTAAAAGTTCGAGCTTTGAGTCTTTTTACCCACACTTTGTGTTTTGAGTCCCAAAAAAAAATCTTGGCATGGCTTAGTTTATAAGATAGGTCACGAGATACACCTTTATTTAATTTTAAGCTTAATTATAAAAATCATGTTTTTGGTAGTATGACATCTTCAACTTTCATAGATTCAAGGTGAGCCGTGAGATCTATCATTCTACTTATTTAGGACCTCAACATTCAACCATCACATTTATAAATACTAGCACACTAATTAACATTTGACAAAGATCACAATAAGTTTAGGTAAATAACTTAAATATTTTTTTTTTCTTTCTTTTATATCATTAGATAGTGACTATATATTTTTGGCATCTATATTCAACATGAAAAAAAAATTAATTATTGATTGTAAAAATGATTGTCTATTTCCAAAATTGATTTCTCATTCAAATATTATCATATGATCCCAACTAGAAATATTTCTCGAAATCAAACATAGATCCTAATAATTGAGTTTCCAAATCTTTCATAAATAAATGCTAAAAATTTAAATGTTATAAGAGCAAGCCATATCGTATCATCATAATTATGTTAAATTATGTCAATTGAAGTATAGATTAGTGGATAAAATACCTATGACATTTCATTTTGGTTGACGGCTCCACAACTAAATTGGTTAAATTATATATATATATATATATAATTATGAACTCAAAACAAAATAGATTATAAATTTAATCAATAAACTTTAGAACCCAATATGAAGTCAAAACAGACCGAAACCGACAGGAGACCGACCCAAGAAGAAAAAGGACGAAGAAACGGACTTGGGCAGAAGTCTAAGCCCTTGGTCGGCCTCGGCCGACCACATGGCAAGGCCTCATTTTGGGCCTTGCCAAGGTCTAGCATGGGAGGGATGAAGGTCGAGGCTTGGACTCGGCCCAAGCCCGTGGTCGGCCTCGGTCGACCACATTGCAAGGCCCAATTTTGGGCCTTGCCTCAGTCCCTCATGGCCCGTGTGCCCTCGGTTCAGCCCAATTCGACATGTCCTTTCCCCATTCGAAGACGGAAACCCACGAAAAACCATAAGAAGTAAGCTATTTAAGCTCTCCCTCAAGGGGATAGCAAGGTAAGTTCATTCCAGCCTACAACACTCTCCTAGAATTCCTAAATTCTCTCAAAACTCTCTCTGACTTAAGCATCGAAGCCTGTGTGGCCTACACCACACCGGTGTCCAGGTTTTTCTTGTCTTGCAGGCCGCGTTCTTCTCCCAAGAATACAAATTCACCGTCGTTGTCATGTGGAGGTCAGGTGAGATTTCTCTTGTCCAAAATTTGGCAACAACAGGTAGGATTTTTTTTGGTTAGTTCAACAAATATAGAGATAAGAGATCGAACCATTAACTTTTATGAAAGTAATAAGTTCTTATCAATTGACCTATGCTTGGATTGACAGTAGGTTAGATTAGATGATATTATTGTAATAAATCACCTCTTACATAAAAGTATAGATACCTTAGAGGTCATTCAACAACATTCTTATTCCTCATTTTCAAATTATTGTTTCCGATTTTTGAGAAACATAAACATTTCATAACTGTTCCTATTTCTCGTTTCTCATTTTTCATAAACATTTTCAAAATTGTGCATAAATTTCGAAAACAATAAAATCTAGTTTCTTGTTTTCTTTATTTCATTTTTCAAAAAAAATTTCAAAACATAAATCAAAACATTATTTTATGATTATAGACTTAAAAAATGCACAATAAATATTTAAAAATAAATATAATATAAAAAGTTTCAATATTTAATTTAAAAAATTAAATTTTATATAAAACTTATACAAACGCTATCAAACGAACTCTTAATTGTTGAGGTATGCTCATCTTAGTATTGTTATATTTATGTGTAATGGAATTTGATACGGTTGAAGGAGGGAAATAACGGTAAAGAAATACAGTGGGGGCGCGGAGGGTAATTAAAGGGAAAGAGAAAAAAGAGAGGTGAGGAAGTGCTTTTGTGCTAAAAGCATATTCTTTTTTCTTTTTTTTTTTTTTTTTTTAGTGGCCCTCCCATTTCTTTTTCGCATGCATATTTCTCCCATACTTCATTGTTGACTACAAAATTATCATCATATAGCTAAAATAATAATATTAATAAAAAATAATAATAATAAAAGCTACCAAATCATCGTAGAGAGAGAAAAAAAAAGGGGTAAGAGAGAGGGCTATCATTTTTTTCAGTCCAATAAAACTTCGACTCTTACAGAAGTAAGTAATATCTTGATTAGTTTAGTTAACTATGATCAAGTTCTTCATTTTAAAAAATACTCCTTATTGATTTGGTAGCAGAAACTTCTTATTGTCGACTACTAAATTGTTTGACGAATAGGAAGAGAGAAAGAAAATATATTTTTGTCTCCTTTAAAAAAACAAACCTTTGTAAAAAGGTTTAACTAATGTGGAGAAGGAATTCTTCTTGTCCAATCAGCAGAAATAAAGTATTTCATTTTAATTTATGTCTATTTCTTTTAATTTTCTTTTTTAGAATATTCTTACATCATAAATGATGAAGAACTTGGACCTTTGATATGTAAGGGAAAGCATACCTATTTTTACCTAAATTCAACAATTAAGACATCAATAATTTCAATCCTTACAATTTGTATTTGATTTAATTTATTTCTTATGATTTTAAATGTTTCGATTAAGTTAGTAGGTAAAGTTTTTATTAGGAAAGGGTTTAGGAAATTTTTCTAAACAACAAAGATTAAATTAAAACTTATTAAAGGATAGAGAATGAAATTAAAATGGAACATAAATCATGTAGACTAAAATTAGTAATTTAATCGTACAAGTAAAAAGTAAAAATAAATAGTACTAAATAATAATAATAATAAAAATAAAAACTCGTTGGTGGTCGCGGGTCGGTCAATGTGCTTTTTTAATGAAGAGAGAAACATGATTGAAAGCAGTAACTTGCCAAGCATTATCCACTGCTGACGTGGCAGAGACGTGTCTTGTCCTCCAAGTCATTCATTTCTCTGCCCAATTTGACCTTAAAGAAAAGGCCTCTATATATGTATGTACACATCTTATTCACGTGTTTTTTTTTCTTCTTCTAATTTTCTAGCTTAATTTTATTTGGACTTCTTATTTTAAAAATGCTTCCATTCTTTTGAAAGATACAATTTTACCCTTAAATTTTCATAAATATTTAAAAACTACCATTTGAGTAAAAAAATTGTTAGAATGTTGAATGAAAAGTCGACATGTTTGAATTTCGTTTTTTTAGACTTAATCCAAAAAAACATCTTAATCACTACCATGTTGTTTTAGGTCATCGCCATATTAATTTTTCGTCCAAAATTCTAATAAATTTCTACTTCAATGGTAGTTTTGAAATGTTTATGAAAGACCAAAGATAATATTGCAACTTTTGAAAGAATAAGGTTATTTTTGAAACAAGGGGCAAAGTTTAAGGGTGTTTTTTATAATTTAGCCTTTTATTTACACTAATTTAATTTTTTTTTTAAGAAAACAAATTCATTAAACACCACCCACCAAAGGACACCATTCATCATAAATAATACAATTAACCCATTCATGATAGTTGGACAGCTAAACAAAACCATATTCCTCTGAACTGGAGGAAGAAAACAGAGAACTCAGCTTGGGCGACTTTGTTACTCTGTCTCGGGCACTTCACAAACTCAGAACCACCTAGACGATCAACGTGCAATGTGATGGCATCCAACACAAATTTTGTCTCTGTAAATGCTGATAATGCAACCAAAGTCCCACATAGGCTAGAAAATAGAAAGATCATGGAGTTTATAAATGAATGACAACTCCATTAGTATGAGACATTTTGGGTGAAACTAAAAACAAAGCTACGAGAGCTTATGGACAATATCATACAAATGTGGAGATATGTGGAGGGTTGTTGTCCCTAACAGTAAGCTCCAGACTTGGGTTAATGAGCTGAATTAGATTTGACGATCAGAGGCTTCAAGGAATCAAAGGGAAAACGGAGGAGGGAGTTGAGGCTAGCAAGAATTGCACAACCTTCAAGTGTGTTAATCGACCACTTCTTCTTACAATGTTGAAGACCGACGCAGATGGGAGATCCCCGCGAGTCACAGACAATCCACCCGATTCCTCCACTACCCAGAGCTTCAAACCACAAGGCGTCAGCATTTAGCTTCCAGCATCCTATCTGAGGGGAGCTCCATTAACCCAATTTATTAAATCTAAAGTAACCTTCAAATTATATACTGGTTTAAATTTCATACTTTATTTTCGTTGAACTTCTAAATTTATTCTATTTTGATTTTTGAACTTTTAAAAATTAACTATTTTGATTTAGGTCCTCATATAGTTGTCAATTTATACCTCACCCCTCATCGCTCCAATTAATTTATGTGATTTCTTTCAATACATAACTATGTTAGCTTGTTAACATGCCTATTAAAGTGTAATCATCATTCACTTAAAAAATTAGTCAGTATTTGTATAGCTTAGCAATTGAGACATTCTTATCTTACTATGTTTAAGAGATTATAGATTCAAAATTTCACCTCCATATATGATGTAATATTTTTAAAAAAAAACAAAAAAAATCTCTTATGTAAGTAATGCAAAATAATGGTACTAACCAAAATGTAGTTACTTTTTTAAATTTCAAGACCAAAATTAACATTTTAAAAATTCAAAGTTTAAAATAGAGTGAATTTAAAAGTTTGAAGACAAAAATCAAACTTCAAAATCTCATATAATTGTAATTTAAAGAATATAAAAGTTACATGTTTATATTTTCTAATTTAAATTTTCTTCATTTAATTATTTTTTAGATTGGATCATTACAAGTGTGTTATGATTTGTAGTTTAATAAGAAAATTTCAAAAACTATCCTCGCAACTCCCCATTTGAACAATTAGCCTTCTACACTTACAAAATCATATTGTGTGATTAAACTTTAGCATAGGATAATTGCATGTTTTGCTTCCGAGGTCGAAAGTTTAAATCCACATATCCTAAATTTGTTGTATTAAAAGAAAACTTTAATATTAACGTAGTTAATTAGTGGTTAGATTACGTTTAATTGAAACAATTTCATAACTTTTGAGGTTATTAATTATGGTAAATTTTTGAAGATTTAGTTTTAACAACATTTATAGTTTTGAAGATGTAGTTTTAACGACATTTATAGTTTAAGAGTCTAATTATAACGATTGATAATTCTAATTTATGAGGATTATTTGACATTTATACTTAGTTATTCTTGTTATTTTGTTTGTGTTATTAGATAAAAAGACTAGCAAAAAGTTGGTTTGAGTTGAATTATTGTTGGAAGTCTTTTAAATTAAGTGAGTAGAGAAAAGAAAGAAAAAAAAATATGAAAGTCGTGCTTACTTAATATTTTTGTGCAGGAAATTGAATATTGCAATAGAATTGCAATTGCAATTCCATCAGATTTTGATTTTAAAGGAAAATTCACAAATCTCCAATAATCTAGAATTTTGTAGGATCTTGTCTCCACGATTTTAGCTGCAATTTTGGTCATAATTGTGCATCGTTCAAGAAGGAAACCCTAGCCCAAATCCTCTATAAATATGGGAGGAGAAGCCACAAAAAGGATCATGGTTTTTCGGCTGTTTTCATCCTCAAGAGTTGTTGTTTTCACAATTTTCTGCTGTATTTTTTGATGTATTTTTCTGCTGTTTTTATTTTTTTCCGCTGTTGTTTTTTCTTATGTTTTCCAGCCCCTTTCAACTTCGAAACTCAATCATTCATCAACGAAAGTTGAAGTAAATGAAGTGGAGTTGAATCGATTGAGTAAGAAGTAAAAAAAGGGTTGTGTTCTTTCGTTTCTTATAATTTATTTTCTGCTTTATTTAAGTTATTTTCTTATGTTTTAGGAACTTAGTTGCTGTTGTATTTTCATTCATGTAGTTGTATTTCAAGATTCAAGTTAGTTGTTTAAGTTTTTATTGTATTTTCGACATTGAGTTCTTAGTTCTTAATAAAATTTCCAGCTTGTTCGAATTCATTTTTTTCTACCAAAATTTTATTCTAGTTTATGTTTTTTAAGTTTTGGTTAAGTTATTTTTATTTCTACATTCTAGAACTTTATCTATTCTCTCTTTCATTCACAGTTATGCATTTTTATTATTTTAAATATTTGTTTTTCGCTTTTGCAATGATGAGCTAAATTTTCTTAGGGATTCAAGTTTGTGAATGCCCTAGAGGAAATATGTAAAACTCGATAGCAAAACAATCTAGCTAACACTTGAACTCTGTTTGCTTTTGATGAGTTCGATGTTGGGTAAACCTAGTTGGCTAACTAGTGTTGCTTGTCAAGCTTAAATTTAATACCGAAAGGGTTAAGGAAAGATACTTCATAGAAGGTCGAATAAGAGTTGAATTTGGTTTTCTTAGTTTCTTGTGTTAGTTATGATTGCAATTACATTTTAGTTGCATTTCTCTCCAAGTGGGGCATGAACAACTTGAACTTCCCATTTTCATATTTATTATTTTATTTATTTTCTTTTGCCAAAAATACATCCCAACATTTTTATAACATTGGTTGCCAAACTTGCAATTTGAAAACAATTTTTGATATTTTTTGGATTTTGTTGTATCCGTTCCCTGTGGGATCGATACTCTAAAATACTTCCAATTTTATATTACTTATATTGACAATGTGTACTTGCACTGGATTGGAGCTTTGTTTTTAAACTAAAAATCTTTTTTTAAAGCCCTCACGTTTCAGTTCGATCAACGATTCTTTTCAAGGATTTGTACGATTTTCGAATTGTAATTATTTTATTAAAAAAATGACACAACTTACATAGAACAATTTCATAAGTTTTTAGGAAGATCTTTGGAGGGGTCAATTATAAAAATCCCTATAGTTTATGAGCCGTTTTTGTTGGTATGTTTTTTTTTTTTTTTTTTCTAAATTAAATAAAGTAGAACGGTGAAACTTGTAATTATTCCTTAAATTAAAATAAAATTCCCTGACCCAATTGCAAGGTCAAAGGAAAGTTGGAAAGAAATAAAATAATAGCAAATTCCCAATATTTAAATTAGCAGCTGACTTTCTTTCCCCGTTTTTTTTGTTCTCTAATTGCGTTTACGCCAATAATTTGTCGTGCCCATTTAGTTATTAAATTCTAATTATGTCGCTTTTAGTTTTATATATGTTTTTTCTTTTAATGTGCCATTGGAAATTTTGATATTAGAAAAACCAATGTGCAGCCAATGAAATAAATATACTGTTCGGTTCAAAAAAAAAAAATAATAAATATGCTGTTGATGTGATATATGATATATCTAACATATCTTGATTAAATTGGAGAGGGTAACATATAATTCAACTAGTTAATAATTTATTAAAATAGGAACTCAAAAAAAAAATTAAATAGAATATTATTAACATACATTAAATAATTAATTTATTAAATTATTTATATAGTTTTGTAATTCTCAATGAAAAAGCAAATTATTCAAATCATAAATTAGTAAAATGTATAAAGCAGAATATATAGTTGGTATTTTATTTAAAGTAGTAAGTACTTTTGTAATGGTAATTTTAAGGTTTATCATTTGCTACAATTTTCCCTCCTTCTTTTTACAAGAATGTAAATAAATTTATAAAATTTTACTACAAAATAAATAAATAAATAGATGGATTAAATTTTACTAGTTAATTTGCAATAAATATTTTCATAGAACTTACACTTTTTCATTTATTTTTTTGAGTTCAATAAGAAATGGAAGATTTGAACTTCCAACTTTTACATAAGTAAATAAATATTTGACTAGTTGAATTATATATATGTTACCTATACTATTTTACATTACTTTTTGAACGGCCAAAATGTCAATGTCAATAGAAATGTTGAATTCTTAAATTTATGGAAGATATTAGAAAATATTATGGAAAAAAAAAAAGAAAAAGAATTAAAGAACTCCACATAATTTGAATTAATAAAAAAAATTAGCACTTCCTAAATAACCTGTAATTAATCAATCATCATTAATAATTTTCCTCATAAAATCATTATGGATATTTAAGTTCATACCTATTTCATTTGACATTATATTTATGGTATTTTTTCAACATATTTATGACATTTTACAGGAAATATATTTTTCTCCATCCAACTTGCTTTTTCTTTTGTTTTCTTTTTTTTTTTTTTCAAAGAAATAGCATCTTAAATGTGGAGTGTGGTTTCAAACTTTCAACTTAAAAAGGAGGTTATTAAAAGAAAGATACTTCCTTCCACTATTTACATCAAACTTTTTAATTTATAAAAATGTCGATAAAAATATTGACCAATCTCCGATTGCGTGCTCAAGCTCAAAGTTTTTTAATTGCCATAGTTTGGTGAAATTATTTGATTGGTGTACCAATCTCAATAAATATAAATAATTTTCTTAAGTTGTGACAAAGGATCACTCCTAATTCTTCTCTCCAACCAGACAACTTTTGCTTATTTATGAATGTTTTGTTTTTCTTCTTCTACTTGAGTTCATTGCCTATTTATAAGGGAAAAAAAGAACTACCGACTTTCTTAACAAAATTATTACTTCTCAATATTTAACTTCAAAATTTAACCTCATCAATACCAAATGTTGAAATATTGATTTTTTTTTTTTTTTTAAGTTTCAATATTTCAATGTAGGCATACCATTGTGGTTGTCTTCCTCTAAACCGATACCATTGAATGTATGGTGAAACTATAATTAGTTGTTCTATCCAACTTTAGATGGTATAAAATTGTCATCCACGTTATATACCAGCTAGCTTTCTTGAATAGTTTCCTGTTTTATTAGTACATCCTAAAGATCCTTTTGATTTTATTAATTATCCTCTTTTGATAATTAATTTTAATACAAAAAAATTAAAGAGAAAAATACTTTTTTTTTTATTTTCTTTTATTTTCATGTGGTTGGAGTGGAAACAAAAAGCTCACCCTCACTTTTCTTTGAAGATCTATTTTGTTTTCAGTGTTTGAGAGGAGGAACAAGAGGCCCCTCTCTGTCTCTCTCTAGATCTCTCTCTCTCCCACTCAGTGTCACAGTGGAAGACAAAACATGCATTGAACCAGTTTAGCTGTTTTTTTTTAATTGGAATTTCAAAAAAAGAAAAAAGAAAAAAATGAGAATTAAATTTATACTCATAAAAATATTAAAACTTTCTAAATTGAACAAATTAAATAAGTCTATACAATTGCATGTATGTATGTATCATGTATGGACTATGAAATGACCAGTTCGCATAATAATATACATTTTTATGTATCAATTTGAACATAACTCCATAGTTTAAATAGTATAATCATTTCTTTGTTATAGATATTAAAGGTGGAATCTCCATTTCCACATTTGTAATGTTATAATCTTTAAAAATACTCTACATTTGTAATAAGTTAATTTTCTACTATAGTAACTGTTAAGGATTGATTAAATAACTGTCTCAAGTCATGTAAAGTGAGTATGACATTAGTAACATTTCTTATAAATTGACGGTTGAAAACTCTACCCTATGTGTAATGTCATATTCTTAAAAAAGAAATGCTTTTAAGAAGTCAACTTTCTACCCTAATAATCCATTTCGAGTTACAATTAGTTTGAGACTGATGTAGTTGTTAAAATCATTGTAATTGTGCTTTTAGAAAAATTAGTTATAATGAAAAGTAAAATAGTGTTTGGTAAAATCTAATTTTAAACTAAAAAAAGAAGGATAAAAATAGAAAATTTAAAAAGTTTATTGGCAGAGGCCCCTGATTTATTGAAAAACTAATCTCAAAGTTATTATCATACCAAATTTTACGAATCAACTTTAATGAAAAAGTGATTTTATTTAAATTTACATACAATCAATTTAATTACCAATTAACATTGGAAATAGTTAAAATTCTCCCATTAATTACTTTTAACACTTTACAAAATCAATTACAAACAAAACCTTAATTAACTTATTAAGTGTCAAGTCATGTAAAACGAGACTATATGTTTGATCTCAACTTACTAAAAAATTAAAAAATGGAGCAATTTTAACTTTATTTTTTAATTGAAATGATGGGAGGAATAATAAAGCTGTGATTGAAAAGAGAACTCAAAGTATAAAATATGCATCTTTATAAGGTTAATTAGGGACAATTAAAAAAATACTAAAGATTAGGGATTTAAATTACATACTTATCCTATAATTAATGATGAGATTAGAACAAGAGATGCCCCATGCATTATGATGGATTGGAAAGAAGATGTACCTTGAAAAAACCTTATTATATAAGGGAGGGGCCCCACATATCTACATTCATAGAGATTACCATATCATATCATAGATTCATCAAAGCCACAACCAATTATTGAAATTATTTTTTTTATAAAATTAAAAAAAAAAACCTCTTCCATTTTTGAAATATTTACAATTTAATCCCTCCTTCTTTTTCTTTTAATGGGAATTAATTAGTCCCTCTTTTGATATTGAAAGGCATGGAAAAATTCATTGTCATGTTAATTTGGATAGATTTCTTATTCATATATAAAATAAAATAATTAAATGAAAGTATTATTTAACATTGACCATTAACATGGTTGAATATTAGTAAGCATTGAGACAATGTACACAAGCTAAAAAGTTTTAATCATATTTTGGTATTTAAATTTTTATGCTCCAAATTTTAGGTTTTGAACTTTTAAATAATTTTTTCCTTATATAGCTTAAAATTTAATATAACATGTCTTTTATGTATTTACCTAATGAGTAGATGTTTGTGTAGTAGACAACTATTTAAAAAATACATGTTCATCGTCTAGTGTTGAGTTTCAAAATGGATCTATATATTTATATATATTGAATAATTAATTGTGGCAATAATTTATAATTTTTTTAATGTAAAGTTATAGAGACTAAAACAAAATATTTGAAAGTTGAAGGACTAAAATAAAACATGAAAAAAAATTAGAAATTATAATAAATATGAAAAATGAAGAGATGAAAATAGCATTTCAACTAAGATTAAAAATGAATTTTAGAAAAAAAAATATTTATGTATTTTCTTACCTTGTACTCCTCTTCATATCATAAGAATTATAGTTAAAGCTGTATAGGATTAATTAATACTTGAGTAGTCTCAACGATATTACTTAAATTGGATCTTAATTTGTTTTATTTTGTTTTGTAAATAGAGAATTTCAAATGCAAATAATTATTTCATGTTTGGATTTGTCAAACTTGACTTGCAAGAGCCTAGTTCTTGCTTAAAAGACGGTTTTGACCCTAATTCATATGAACCAAAAACCTTCTTTTCTTGTCATTTTTTATGATTATTGAACTCCTTCTAGGCCCATTTTAGTAAATAGCCTCTCTTTTGATAGACTTTGAAAATACATTAAAGAAAATCATAAGAATTGCCTTCGAAATCTTTAAGAAGCTTCACCCTATTTTTTTTTTAACGTCCTGCTTAAGATTTAGACTAACGTTTGGAATTTGAATTCGATACTTGACCGTCACAACATTTTCTTGTGATTTGAATGTCACCTAACATCTTGAACCATAACCACTTTTACTTCTTAGTTCGTAGACAATATAGATATAATAAACATTATTAATTTTAAGAAAACTTAAAAACAACTGGGTTGGTGAAGTCAAAATCCTAAACTTTAGCAGTTTTTTTTTTTTTTAATTTTAGTTATTTTTTATTAATTCACTTGCCTTCTAATCAAATAGTTCTGATTAACAACCTCAATGGAGACAATACTATACCAACTCATATACTTGCCAAATCATTATCAATCTCTAATTTGCTTTATTTTCTTCTCACCATCGCAAAAGAATAAAAATTAATTTTAATTTTCTATATACACCTACACATCAAAAATAAAGTTTTATATAAAGACAATATATATTTTTCTTTATTTTGAAATTCGTACATAGGCCAAGTAATTTATTTTTATCTTATAAAAAATTGGCCCTATCATCAATTAATTCCCTATAAGAAACATTATATATAAAACAAAATTTCATTATATCATTTTCTAACATCATAATCATGGGAGGCCATTTTTCCCATGAGAATACTAAGGATATATCATAGAGGACAACATTTTGTTTTCTCTTTTTCCTTTTTATTTTTCTCTTTGATCTTTCTTGACCGAAACAATGCCTTCAACTTTTTGATGAGTCCAAAAGCTAAATATTTCATTAAAAAGCATAATTAAAAGAGTGCAATGGAAAGCAATAATACATGTTTATGAGACTTTGGCCCTTCAATGGATGATGATTGATTGGAGCTTTTGGGGGCAATTTACCAATATATTATAAAGCAATTTTCACTTTTAAACTATATATATATATATAGTAAAACAAAACTTAGTCAAATGGTTTAATCTAACTTTGTTCTTTAATATTTTCTTAACACTCTCCTTCATTTGTGGATTGAAAATTAGTACAAGAACAAACAAATGGACTATCAATAATTAAATAAGGAGAAAATAACGTTAGGGTAGTTTGAACACATTACCTTCTTATTTTGATATCATAATAAATCACCAATTAATTAACCTAAAAACATAAGTTTACAAGTTTAGGCAAATTAACCTGAGCATAACTCAACTAATCAATACATATACGATAACACAAGAGATTAGAGGTTCAAATCTCCACCCCATTGAACTAAAAAAAATATTAAGATAAATTTAATTTTTAAAATATTTTCTTGAAAACAAAAGTACTATCTTACAATTTTATTATTAAGTTTTTGCCATTAAACACTGACTTTCATTTCACACAAAAAGAATCTAATTTAAGTTATTTTTTAACCCTTCATTTAAGAGGGCTTTTTTTTTTTTTCTTTTTCACTAATCCTAATTCTTTCTCGAAATCTCGTGAATGGGGCTAGAATGTACCAGATCCAAATTTGACATCATCTCTAACCCACATCCTACTATGCATTAATTAATGTCATTCCTTGTCGAAAGATTTTCTAAATTTTTTTGATTTCTAAAGATGCCTTTTCTCCCCTTTTGGTGACAAAATCAATCAACACAACTCTTGATTAATAGAGATGTCTAGGTATCCAAAACTCAAATTATTGTGAAAGAAAAGAAAAGAAAAGAGAAAAAAGATTATTGGATTTGAAGAGTCGAATCCAACCTTAAACATGCATGTTCATGATCTCAAATGTTTCTTCCTCGTGGCTGTGGGGCCTTTTTGTATTTGAATATTATATATCGAGTACTTTTTGGCTCCATCCTTTATCTTATCAATTCTTTTGGTGCATCTACTTAAAACCCTTTTAATTTGTCTATATTCCAAATACATGTGTATCTACATCATAGGGTTAAAAAGATATGGTTTTATTTTATATTTTCTCTTATACCACATCAATATAAAAAAAAATATATTGTTAAATGACTTAATTGTGTTATTATTTTTATTTTTTAAATTCAACAACATAAGGAAAAAGTGAGGATTCTAACCTTTAATTTTTGACTGATGATATATGCCTTGACTAGTTAAGCTATACTCAAGTTAGTAAAAATAAGTTAACTATCATCATATATAACTCATGTTGAGTTAAATGAGTTAATTATTATCATGTACTCACATCGAAATAAAATTATATAAAATTAATTTAAAAAAAAATGAAACAAAGTTTTTTTTTTTTTTTTTTGGTTATTGTAGCTAAAAAAAAAACCTTAAGAACCCCTTTGAACTATTTTGAAAAATTTTAAGGTTTAGTTGTTACTTGAGTTGATCCTCTCTTTTGTAATTTTGACATTTTTATTAGTTTTGTCTATACTAAAACTATTGGGTGAAAATTTTAATTAAGGTTAAATCCCCTCACTCTTAATTGTCTTCATTAGAAAAAGAAAAGAGAGAAGAAAATACCACTTTTCTCTTCAACATTTTTCTTTTAATTTTCCTTTCTATTACATCTTTTTCACATCAATTATTAAGTTTCATTATATTTTTGGCAAAATATTTACTTATTTAACATGGCCTTTAACATAACTCAACTTGTTAAATATAATACAATAAGATATGATTACTAAGTGCATTTTTTGTTTTTTTATTAATGATGGAAAGAATAATAATCAAATGCATATTTATTTTTCTTCCTTAACAAATTAAAAACTAGAAAAGAAAAAACCAATAACCTTACCAATCAATTCCTAATATCAATTTGAAAATTGGATGTGTGATAATTCTTCTCATGCATTGTGTCCTTTCTTTTAAATAAATAAAAAAAAGGTTAAAATATCATTTTGGTCCATGTACTTTGGACTTTGTTCCATTTTGGTCCTTGTACTTTTAAATGTCCAATTTTAATCCATGTACTTTCAATAAAGCTTAAAATTGGTCCCTATAGTAAGTTTGAAGTTAATTTTTATCAAAATCGGTTAAATAATAATAATAATTTTAATACAATAAAATACATCATGTAAACATATTTCCAAAATTTATAAAGGAAAAACTAATAGAGACTAATTTTTTTTAAGAAAAACTAACAATAAACTAATAGTATGAGCCAATTTTAAGCTTTATTGAAAGTACAAGGACTAAAATTAAATATTTAAAAGTACATGAACTAAAATGAAATAAAGCTCAAAGTACAGAGACCAAAATGATATTTTAACAAAAAAGAATAATAAGTGAATGTGAATGGACCAAATATTTTCGTAGAAGGCTCAAGAATGTGGAATTGGAAAGGGCATGGCATTAAAAAAAATATTATCTCTCCACTTTTAATTGAGTACTTTCTCTCTCCAATTATTATATCAATTATTGAATTTTATAATATCATGGATTTGTTTGGTCGGCGCCTTCTATTAAAAATAAACCATACAACAATTCGAGATTGATCACTCTCTTCACCTACCAATCTACCATAACAATATTGATTTCGCATCACTATATTTTAAATAGAGAGAATGTCAAATCATGTTTATAACTTGCATTAAGAAACTGTTAAAAAAATAATTTTAAGTCCTCAACTTTCGTAAAAATAACAATTTAGTCTTTATATTTTTTAAAATTTGTAACAAGTTAGTTTGTAAATTTTAGCATGTAACAATTTAGTCTATGTATTTTAAAATTTATAACAATTATATCCCTACCACAGAAAATCCTAGAAAAATTAAGTATCAATTTTTATGATGTAATTGCTTAATCATTGTAGTTTATAAGCATATTTGTCTCTAAAGTGAGCATAGCTCAGCGATAATTACACATGTACTCTCAATCAAGACGTCATAGTTTCGAATCCTTCCACCCCCAAATGTTGTTGAACTCACAAAAAAAAACATAGATATTATTTGTCTCAATATCTAATTATTTTTCATTTTAGTCCTTTTTAACTTTTTAAATTTCACATTCAATCCTTATAAAAGCAATAGTGTCCAACTATGATATATTAATAGTGAATGGTGTTTGATGTAGTCATAATTAACTTTATAAGAAATTTAGTCAAAGTTGGAGTAAATTTGGAATTTTAAAAGTAATAGAGACAGCATTAAAAATTAGAATATACTTTAAAATATATGAAATGATGTATGTAGCCTAACCTTCGTACCATATAAGTCAAAGATGTATACCATCAAATTAAAGTAGTACCCTCTCATTGTCATGCATGGGGTGTATGTAGATTGATTTGGATCGTATTTTTTTCCCTCTCTTCAAAATTAGGGAAATTTAGTTGAAGGAGCTAGAAGATGTAGTTGACAGTTTTGCAACGTTAAATGTATGAAAGATAAATTTAAAAAAAATGGTTTAACTATGCATCCGATGGTTAAGAGGGTGGCCGCCACCAACCATAAATTAGTAATTTAGTCTCTAAGGCTCCATTTGATAATCATTTGATTTTTAAAAATTAAACTTATAAATTAAACAATACTTCCACCTGTATGGATTTGTTTGTTTTATTATCTACTTTAATATTTTCAAAATCTAAACCAAGTTTTGAAAACTAAAAACGATAGTTTTTAAAAACTTGTTTTAATTTTTTAAATTTGGCTAAGAATTCAAATGTTTCTTTAAGAAAGATAAAAGCATTATAAAAAAATAGTGAGAATAAACAAGCACAATTTTAAAAAACCAAATGGTTATCAAATGAGAGCTAAACTTTTAAAATTGTGTTCAATAAGTTCATATATAAACTTTAAAATGTATTTAATAGGTTCCTAAATCCTAAGGGCTCGTTTGATAACTATTTGATTTTTTATTTTTGGTTTTTAAAAATTATGCTAGTTTTCTTATCACGTTTCTACCATGAGTTTCATATTTCTTAAGAAAATATTTGAATTCTTAGCCAAATTCCAAAAACAAAAACAAGTTTTTGAAAACTATTTTTTTTTAGTTTTCAAATCTTAATTTGGTTTTTAAAAACATATATAAAAAGTAGATAACAAAACAAGGAAATCTATAGGTGGAAGTAGTATTTATATGCTTAATTTTTAAAAAACCAAACGGGCTATCAAACCAAATGGGGACTAAACTTCAAACTTTGTGTCTAATATGACCCATAAGCTTTTAAGGTATCTAATAGATCATTTACTTGTTCGGCACAAAACTGAAAGTTTAAAACCCATTAAATTTTGTGTCTAATAGTTACATGAATTTTTAAAAAATGTCGAATATGATAGTGATTTATTAGACAAAAATTGAAAGTTTATATACCTATTTGATACGTTTAAAATTTAGAGACCTATTAGACACAAAATTGAAAGTTTAGAGATTTGTTAGACATTTTTTAATGTTTAAGAACCTAATAGACACAATCTCAAAATTTCAAAGACAACTAAACTTGTAATTTAACTTTTATCTAAATTACTCAGATTGACTCTTTTCAGTTTTACATTTTATAAAAACTTGTCCGAACCAATTAGATTCAATCGATTTGGTGATTTTTTCATTCTTTTTTTCTTTGAATTCAACAATATATGAGGGTTAGGAGAATTGAATCTCTAACCTCTTGATTGATATAGCATATGCCTTAACTAGTGAACCTATGCTTAGATGGATGGATTTTTCAAATTTGAATTTGCTTAATCACAAATAAAATGCTTCATAAATAAGAAATAAGAAAAAGAAGAACCAACGAAGGGGTCGGTGGGTAGACCTGATGACCTGAACAACTTGATCAAACCAACCCAATCCGTATGATTTGGGTTGGGTTAACAACTTATTTGGGTTGGGTTGGGTTGAGTTCAAATAAATGAAAATTTTATGAGTTGGGTTGGTTCATGGCTTCACCTAAAATTAGTTTGGGTTGACTCGAACCAACCCAAATTATTATTAATTTTAAAAAGTATTTTTTTTTACCTACTATACAATTATATATACATGTATTTATTTTATTTTTATTTAATTCCATAATTATTTGTGAATTATTTTTCTTCAATAACTCTTAAAAATACATTTTTTAAGTTTTTAGAGTGTAATTTTTCTTAATATAAATTGAAATTGAGTTGCTAATTTTAATTCAATGTTTGAAAAAAAATAAATAGATGATTTACATATTAGCATTTTACTTTTTCTTAAAATCAAAAATTTGAATAAATGATTCGAACAACCCGAACCAAACGTACTCAAATATGTCATGGTTAGGTTGGGTTGAGTTCATTATTTAATAAGAGTTGTTTAGGTTGAAGAAACTTACAACCCGAACAATTGAGTTGGGTCTAAAAAGTGTCTCAACTCGACCTAATCCAACCCATAAACACCAGTAAGAGAGAGCACGACGTTTGGCAATGAGCAGCCATTTCTTTAATTAAACAAAACCACCCGTCGTCTCACTTTTATGTATATGCATTTTTAGCCTCAAAATAACATACCAATATCTTTTTGTCCTTAAATG
Organism: Trichosanthes truncata; assembly: GCA_033996785.1. Classification (NCBI taxonomy): domain Eukaryota; kingdom Viridiplantae; phylum Streptophyta; class Magnoliopsida; order Cucurbitales; family Cucurbitaceae; genus Trichosanthes; species Trichosanthes truncata. The sequence continues at coordinate 32,886,881 of JAWPNB010000004.1, read as the reverse complement.
AAAAACATATATTAAATGGGAATTAATATATTATTAATTGTTACAAAATAATAAATTTGTCCCTTTGATAAAGAGAGGGGCGACTGCAATATTAGGTATGTTTGCTCCTTAAAGCCACCCATTTCCCATCTCCATCACTCTCATCTAAAATTTTATTAATTGTTAAAAATTACAATATTTCATTTTAGTTTGATTATTAATATCTTATTTGATAACGATCTTATTTCAAAATTTAAAGACTTTTTTTGTCAATCCCACCATAGTGAATAAAATATATATCAAACAGATCGTTGTTGTGCCATGAATACCACTGTCTTGAAAGTAATTTCGGCATGACATCAGTGCTAAATCGTTTTATGCCGGTTGCTCCCCAAGGTTAACACAACACCCTTCACAGACATGCACTCGTCAATGAATGATTGGAATCAAGACGAAAACGATGCTCGAAACTTAGAACGAAAAGAAGAAGATCAAAAATTGGAAAAAGCTCTCTGTGTTCTGGTATGAAAAACGAACCAAAAAATAAAAGAGAGAAAGACCAATTTAAGATCTATACTATTCAATGAGAGAATAAACCGTTTACAATTTTCAGATCTACATAATTCAATAAGAGAAACGTTTTCAGATTCAATATAGTAAAAAAAAAATGTTTGGACGGTAATAAATTAAAAGCAAAACGGTTTTAAAAAATGTTTTGGTTTTAAGAGGAAAAGGAAGTAAAAATTATTTTCTTTTTTGCGCAAACGTACTTACCTAAACCCGCCCACCCGTCCAATCGGACGGCAGCAGCAGCACGTGGGTAGCACAACTGTGGGGAGGTATTTTAATACCACTATAACCACTTTTTACCAACTCACATATTAGTTATATTATATAAACTTCTTCCACTTCTTTAAACTTTCTAATGTGGGACAATGGTATTTCATTTTGACTTTTTGGGCCCAAAACCTAAGTCATTCTCAATACATAGCTTGGTGGATAAGACACCAATTATCATCTCAAAGGTCGATGGTTTGACCTCCATCCCGCAATTGTTGAATAGACTTTTTTTTTACTAATGATCTATATATCTACTTTTTTTCATTGTTTAGAAATATTTTAGTGACTTTGGAATGACTTTCGAAATGAGAAAAGAATAATGTTTAGTTATATAATCAAAAGTGATTATGAAAATTCTATAAAAACACTAAGAAAATTTAATATATTTTAAGAAGAAGCACTTAATTAGTGGGTTTTTTTTTCCTTCAGGAGTGCTGGAGAAGTGACTCCAAACTCACCCTAAATTAAATTTCAAAAATAAATATCAAAGTTATGAAAACTAACCTTTTTCTTTTAGTTTATAAATTTTGCTAGAAATCAAGATTAGAAACATTACAAAACAGGTCCTAAATTGTTAGGATCTTTTTTAGCAATTACGTCTCTTCCATTTTTTTTCCCATCATTAAGAGTTTCTACTTTTTTTATTCATCGTACTTTTGTGGGTCCAAAAGCATTAACTAATATAAATTAAATAAAAGTGAGAAAGTGAGATATATTTATAATATTGGAAATTTAATAAAAGACTAATAAGAATATGCCACATCAAAACAACAATAAAATATATTTTTTCTTAGAAAAAAAAAAAAGGAAAGGAAGCCCAAGTCAAGTTCAACTTCATGGATCCAAGGTTAAATACAAACAATAAAGCAAGTTATTTGGCCCACTAATTATTGAGCCTTCCCATTTGCACCATTTCATTGAAGGGATAATTCTAGATATAGCCAAAAAAAATTGGCGGTTTTGGTTAATGGCCATCTGCATTTTTTTTTTAATTATGGCCAAACATGAGGTGCACATGTGGTGTACTCTTTTAAAAATACCCGATTTGCCCTAATGTATCTACACATTCTGGATTTTTTTTTTTATAAAAATCATTCTCTCTCCTATTTTATTTAAGGTGTATCTAAACTGAAATTTCAAATATTTACATTGCAGTTAGTATCTTTATAACTATTTAAAATCGTTTAAAATTCAAGATTTATAAAGATTTTATTTTATAAGATTCATTTTTTAAATCCGTTTTTCTTATTTTCAAGTCCTTATCGACGTTTAATTTACTTTCTTTTATTATTTTTCATATCTTTACTTGCTGTTTTTTTCGCTTCCATTCGTTGGCTCGTATTTCGGTTTCTTCTTTCGAATTTTCAGGTTTGTATATGTTTTTTTTCCACTGTTTTTGGTTTTCGTCTTCTTCTTTACGTTATTTTCCAGGTTGTAGCTTGATACATTTTTTTAGGTTCAGATGTATTTCCAATCCGTAAGCATATTGTATGACAGGATCTGTGATGTAGCTAATCGATACCAAAATTTTAAGGTTGCTAATATATTGGTTCGTTTGGATTATAGTTTTCTGCATTTTACTGATTGTATTCGTAACAAACTTCATCTTTCGAGTCATCAAATTATTACTCGGTTGACTATTTATAGGGATGGTTCGAATAAATCCAGTATAATTAGAATTACTGAGGACAAGGATGTTATGTGGGTTCTTTCTATTATTTCAAAGAGTGTTGCTCATAATCTTCATGTTGTTGTTGACTATTCAGAAATTTATGTATTAGATTGTTCAAATACGGCTACCTCTAATTACAGTGCAAGTAAAAATTTGGATCATTCTAAGAACAATTACAGTATACTTATTCTTTCTAAAATTATTTATTTATCTCTTACAAATACATAGTATTTCCCCATCCTTTGCTTCCTAACTCAATTCAGCTTTTGTTTTTTTTATGTATGCATGATTTAGTTACTATGTAATTTATATTCATTGTTGTGTATTGATATTATATGTTGAAATTTCAAATTCATAAGGAGTACTTTGTTATTTTTATATAATTCAAATACATTGTATTTCTATGTTTTTTTCTTAACTCAATTCAGCTTCTATCTTTCTATGTATGCATGATCGAGTAACTGTATAATTTATATTTTTTTTTGTATACTAATATTATATGTTGAAATTTCAAATTTGTAGGAAGTACGTTGTAATTTTTATATAATTTTAATACACTGTATTTTCATGTTCTTTTGTTTAACTCAATTCAGCTTTTGTATTTCTATGTATGCATGATCTAGCTACTGTATAATTTATATTTTTTGTTGTGTACTATTATTATATGTTGAAAATTCAAAATTGTAGGAAGTACTTTATATTTTTTATATAATTCATAGTAATTACTGCTCTATAATTTAGATTCTTTGTATTTTCTGAATACTTTAAGTTGACGTATACTACTTATTTAAATTGTATGTTTCACAAGTTGGAAAATTTCAGAAATTTATATCACTTCAAAACATTAAGTAGCAAAATAAGTTAAAGACACAAATTTATCAACCACAATTCATATTATAAACTAGCTTGTCAATAATCCCAAAATGCTATAAGATTCAGTCTATAAATTTTACAAAAGTATACTAAAAGCAATTCAGTCTAAATATTTAACAAAAGTTTAATTTTGTGATCAGAAGTGAAATTCTTAAAGAGTCTTGAGTTTCCTGAATTTTTTCATTAATTTCTTGTTTGGCTGAGGTGGAGGTCGAATGTAGGACCATATGTCAAGGATGTGCCCCGTGCGTCATTAGTTGTTTAATCTATTCTTTTAAGTAGTTTTTTTAATCTTTTTGTTATGTAATCAATTATTAATTGTTGTATTTTTTTTTTCTATATTAGATCCATTTTTTTAATTTATCGTTAAGAATTTTTGAATGTTTGTTTAGATTTTAGATAATGAATCCTAACATCTTTTGTTGTTTAGATAATCAGTTTTATTTTAGATTTGGGTTTTAAATTTATTATAATTACACGATAATTAAGAAATCTTAGATATGGAAGTTGTTAGGGGTAGTCTGGTCATTTAATAATTAATATTTAAAATTATGAATAATGATTTGGCCATTTTTAAAAATCTTAGATCGCTTGGCCATTTTTCAAAACAGGAAATAAAAAATGACCATTTGTGTAGTTAGCCCTTCATTGAACAATAAAAGAGAGAGGTTGCTTTCAATTAATTATATTAGGTTTAGATTCCATCTAATCAATTCTTTATCACTTTTCTTAAGTATGTTGCTTTATCATTGTCTTCCAAGTGTTTTTGTTTTCTTTGTTAGTAGAACTCTCCCATTGATACAACTTGTTGATGGTCAATTCAACCAACCAATGTCATTTGAACCATCTTTCTAAGTAACGAATCACAAATATGACTTCAACTGCTACAATGTGAGTCTTCACATCCTTTCACGTATTGTAAAACTTAATATTAGACTAAATGGAGGTAAACTAAAAAGCATTTTAATGCAGCTACTATTTTAAGGAAATTACCATGCTTAGACAAAGAATTTAACAACACAACCATATACTATATTAATCAACAAAAACTTATCCAACAACATACCAAATAGTCATTATATTAAGTTATCAATATTTTGAATGGACCATTATATCAAGGCCATATCAAGGCAATAATAGGATGACCATGAAATTTTCATGGCAAAGCATCAAATTTAGGAAACAATGTGTATAAAAACAATTAGAAGTGATATTATAGTATATCGAGACAACCATCATACGTAGGCAACTAATTAATATATCAATTGGACCAACAATGAATGAACTATTTTATCGAGGCAACTACTAATTATATAAAGGTCGGACCAACAATCAATGAACTATTTTATCGAGGCAACTACTAATTATATAAAGGTGATGAACCTATAATACATTTACCCATAAATTCAAGTCTATCCTGTGGTAATTTGCATGTATTTTAATATTTATCATTCTTAATTTGTCTTAATCATGCAAAAGTAAGAACGACATATGGTTTTAACTATGATGTGCTAAAGGAACTTAAATAGGTGTAAAAATACCCATTTTTGAAGGATTTAATATATTTTTATGATTTTATGCATGAACTATGAAATTGTAGCCACAAAGTGACCTAACGACAGATTGAGTGAGATTTTCGGGACTGATTGATTATGTAATCTGCTTCTTTGAATCATGACATTGATGACTATGACAGCTTCTCACATTGATTTCGGCAAAAATTCTAGCCCTTAAGGGCCTATAAAAGGCAGCTATTACATCCAAAGAGGCTATCCAAACAATATCGATCATAAAACAAAAGATATTGCCACTCCGAGAGTCATTGTCAAGGATCCTAGATTTCAGCTAGAGAACTAAAGTTTATGATGTTTGCCCAAATATCATTCAGACACCTATTCAAAAGAATAGGATTGTAAAGACTCGATTCTCCTTGAGAAAGGAAGAATCGAGTTAGATAGAGAAGTAATCTAGATAGTCTAACTGCACTTTACATTCTGTTTTTCATTTCAGTCATTTTTATTTGGTTCTTTTGAGCAAGCAGTTGTATTACTTTACAATCTGTTTTAATATGAAGTTCATTTCAATACAAGCTGTGTCTATTTTATATTCATTTATGAGCTAAATTTCTCTTTGGGATGCAAAGATGTGGATGCCCTGAAGAGCTAAATAAGGCATATTATGTAATTTGCAACTTTGCCAAATTAAACACACAGTTAAAGTGTTGGAATCGACTTTGATTTTATTTTAGAATTAAATGGAAAATAATTTAAGCTAAGCAAAACATATCTTTGACTTAAATATGGAGATATTTCTGACGAGTTTTTAATCTTCTTGCTCCAAATCCAACAAGGTTGAAAACTCCAATTGCATAAAGTTTACTTGCTATGACTCGAACACAGTAACAAGGCTTATGGGAGCCTTTTGAAAGAAAAGGAGAGATGAGAAATTCAGAGATAATTCTACAATTCTCTGTAGACGAGATGTGTCTCTTACGAAGAATACACACAATGGCTCACCCATAGGGTCCTATTTATAGTGGCCTAGGGAAAATAATTAAATAATATATTTTAATATCTAATATATTAAAATATATTTATCTAACCAATTTGAATCTTATTCAAATCTTTTAAAATTCTCCTACGACATCTATTTCCTAATATGAATCTAATTTAAATTTAATAAATATGAATCTAATTTAAATTCCATAAATATCTTTTCTTTAATGTATCTTAATACATTAATAATTTCTTTGATATTTAATGTATCATATACATTAAATATGTTTTCCTTCAGTTAATATATAAAATATATTAAATTTTAATTTAAACATTTCAAAATTCAACGAAATTTATCACTATGTATTCATATGAGCTAGCAAGGGACCTTATGGACCTACAGATTATAAGCACCATGATACAAAATTAATTAATTAAATTCTTTAATTAGTCAATGTTCATTCATTAACTCTAGGGTCACTCCACTATAGACCTAGAGTTGCACTCTTATGCACTGTAGGACAAGTTATATCCATGGATATATCCACTACATGCAAGTCGATCCTTCACGAGTTGTTCATAATTACAGTCGGGTCAAAAATCTATTTTACCCCTGTAATTACATCTTGCACCTTAAGCACCACCAATCGTCTAATGAACAATTTGTTTATGATCCAATCATAAATAAGTCCCTTTCGGGCCAGTGAGAGGGTGGGGTCTCATTGTTCAAGTTTCGAAATCAGCACTTAAGGGAACTACTTATCTATGTACCCTATATGGGAAGGAGTGAATTCCATTTTGTGAGATTATGTTCCCAGCTCTCTATTGGTCAAGTTCCCAAAATAGTAAGCTTATTGAATCGGTTACAAAAGCCACTCTCACCCATGCAAATCAAAGTACAAGCCTTCACATGCAGGAGTTCATAACGTACTCAAGATTAAGATCGAGTTGCATATGATCATCCTTATAAAATATTAATCTTCTTAATTCATGGATTTATAAAGAGAGATTAAATATTTTGTGGTCCAGTCATATACAAACTCATTGTATAAGATACCCTCACTCACATGTCTCCACATGAACGATTTGGATCAAATCATTTGTAATTATTACAAAGTGGGTCGTATCAATAGTGTTATCAGGATAAGGCACCCAACCTTATCCATATATTATGACCCCTTTAGGTTATTTCTTGAACATGATCCTCTCGTATGTCAACCACATATTGTTCAAGATCACACTAATAACCTTGAATTTTTTATATAATGGATAATATTATATTGCAAATAAAATAATCAAAAATTATTATTAATTATTAAATAAATCATTAATTATGAGGCTTTAGAGCATAAATCCCAACAATATCATGTTGAATCCAATACTGAAAGGGTTGAGTAACATACGGTTTTCATAAAAGCAATATAAGAAAAAGAGTCTAGACATAGGACTTTGTGTTTGACCCTAGACATAGGGCAAAGCCTAGAGGACCATAATAGTTGTGTACAAAACGGTCTAAGTTTTAAATAGCCATAGACATATAGGTTTAATTTCTTAGACTCCTAAAAGTACTTTAAATAAAGACTGAATAGGTGTAGAACCCAGTCACTGTGTAAAATGTTGAGAGAGTAAGTTGTTGGTACATAATAGACTGCATTCTTTCTTAAGGGCAGATCCATGTTTGAATCCCTTCTTTTTCATTCTTATCTTTTATTTTCTCAATAACAATCATCCCAAAACTATTTTCTTTGCTGGTTACCTAGGATGCTTCCTTGAGGAGATCTTTACCTATCAATTGAAATTTGTAGAATGTTCCCTTTGGGATTCGCTTGGAATATTTCTATTTTATTACTTATTTGACAATACTGTGCACTTGTATTAGATTGGAAGCATTTCTCAAATAAAAATTTTCCAAATAAGCATACACGTTTTCAGTCACCAAAAGGCATATGTTAAAACAATCATATTATGGAACAACTATGTAACAAACAAACACATGAAGGTAACTTTTTAATGGAAGAATCAATATTAAGAGATAATAGTTATATATATACCAAGGCAAGCAACTATTATAGTGAGAATATGAATACTTTGATGCAAATTGTTATATCAAGGAAACCATCATAATAAAGGCAAACTCATGAATCCACTAAGATGCTGCTTTCATTATTTCTGCTCGTTGGCTTCGAGCTTGCTTCTATTCAACCTAGAGTTAGTGAAATTACTTGCAGGCCAAGTTGTAGAAGGGATGATGAGGTGAATTGAGACAAAGGGAAAATTTTTATGTGAATTATCACATTGTAGAAGGGATCATGAGATGAATTGAGACAAAGGAAATTTTTTTATGTGAATTATCACACTAAACCAAAACTTTATGTCAAAAAAGAGTTGCACTAACAAAAAAATGCACCTTCTTGGGCTCTGTTTGAGTCTTGGTGAGTCTAGAACAAAAAAAGTTTTAATTACAACAAAGAAAATGTTGTAGGTTCAAATCCTCTCACTTGTAATATTCTTTTAAAAAAAAAATTAATAAGTGTGGGGTGTTAAAAAAATTCGACAATTCAAAAAAACTGAACAACCTAACTCGAATCACAAAGCTAGTTGGGTTGTGTTTAACAAATTCTTGGTTTGGGTTGGGAGTTTCAAAAACTGATTAGCTCGATTCGGTTCGTGGGTTCAAAAAATAAAATCTCGATTTAACTCAAACCAAACCAATTATATTCAATATATGTGTGTGCGCGCGCGTATGTATTAGTTTTTAGAGTTTGATTCATTTTACATTTTCACTTTCAACCATTGCCACCCACTCTTCTCTCTCGTTTTTTGGCTACTATTCAAATTCTTCTTCAACTTCTGTTGAACATCTCCCTCTTCAACTCGTCAACAATTCAAGTATTAAAACTCAAAGGCACAACTTGATAATATGAAGGTTGAGTTGGGTTTGGGTTGCTCACTTTACTCGAGTTGGTCCAAAAAAACCCTAACCTAACCCAACCCGTATACTATAAAATCTTGTTAAAATTTAATGGGTTTCTTGCATAAATAGATTGATATAAACTGGTTAGGAACCAAATGCGTCTATAAATTAAAGGACTAAAACGTTACATATTAAAATTTAGGGACTCAATCATCATAAATTTAAAAGTATAGAGATCAAATTGTTGTACATTAAAATTCTAGAACTAAATTGTTACTTCAATAAAAATACATGTGTTAGACATATAAACAAAAGTGTTTCTGAGAAAAAAAACAATTATAAATATGTGTGTGGTTTTAATTATCAAGCTTTAACAGGTGGAAAGAGGCAAAGATTTGGTGTTTGTACAAGGTACAAGTAAAAGTTAAATTGATTGATTATATTAGAATTTGAATTGGATAGTAAATAGGGAGGCATAATAAATTTGTAGAGTAATGAGAAGCAACTAGATTTTTCTTATACTTGAAGACCCATCTATTTCTCTATTTCTTACCCAAAACTTCAATAATATTAATTAGTTTTTCCTTCACATCTATTTTATAGTGTAAGTTAGCTCAACATTTCTTTGCTACGTTCAAAACAAACACGTGTCATGTAGTAAAATGATTTAACATTTGGTAAGGATAGGTGATTGGACTGAAATGTAGGGCTTAAGGAAAAGATTTTTGATTCAAAACAAAGCTCCAGTCTAGTGCAAGTGGTGATCGAATTCGCAAGCGCACGAATCATTACAAGTAATACAGTGATTGAAATCAAAGTTTGTTCTCCACAGGGACTGAAAGCTACCAATTACCAAATTATCTAGCCTTAATTTTATCTAAGTACCAAATTGTCAAGGATGAATGGATAATTTAAACTTGCTTGATGAATAAATTTGATAAAGCTCTATAAATGATAGTGCAAAAACAGAGGATAAAGAATTAATTTGTAAAAACTCTAGAGCAATGATTTCACCAAATACTTCCTCCTACTCTTTGTTCATTAATAGCTAATGTTTTCTTTTATTTCAAGATTGTTGGCAAGCTCTACCCTATAGACTCGATATTCTTTCTCAAGCAATAACGATGTTCATTGAAGTGTAAATTGTCTATATCTCTATGACAATTCAAACAAATCAATTATTAAGCCCGTAGAACCTAAAATTGCCACAAAACCCACAAGGATATCTCTATCTCAAGTGTAAATTAGGAAAAATGCTTTAGTTCATTAATGATTCCTGTTTCTCAACCTCAAATCATGACATAGGAATAATGTAAAGAGTGGTCAAATCTAAACATACTTTAGGTGCAAAAGCATTCTCACAACCATATATGAAATAGAGACATCAACTATTAACTAAGAAGGAGTAGGATTCAAGTATTTGATTACATCAAAGCTCTAGAAAGAAAAACTTAGTTCATAATGTAAATCTTAACAAAAACAGCAAAAATCATCATTTGGGTCTCTACAAACAGCAAAAAGAGAAAGAAGAAGTGAAATAGAAACAAATTAAGCTTAGCTCCACTCCTTTTTGGTTGCCAAAGACCTCCAAGATGAGCAATCTCTTCTCCTTTGGTCGTTCTCCCTCTTTGCCTCTGTTTTTCGCCCCCTTTCTGCCCTAAAAAAGCCCTAAAAATCGACCCCTTTGAATGATAAAAATCGACCCTTTTTAAGTTAGGGTCGCGACGTAGCGCCTAGGCGCTGGCTCTCTGCATTCCTGCTCGGGTTTGGGCGCTTAGGTGCCAGGTTTTTTTTTTTTTTTTTTTTTTTTAAGATTTCAACCTGAAAGTCCTTCTAAAAGTCCTCAAACATGACCTTCAAAATACCAACATTGATCACCTATAAAAATAAAAGAAAATCAAGAGTTAAAAATCAAAAACTAAATGAAAACTAACTAAAAACAATATAAACAAGATAGAAAACACACACACACACACACACACACACACATATATATATATATATATATATATATATATATATAATGAAATTATCAGCAAGTTCACACTGTCGATTGCAAGTAATAAATATAGGGTATTCTAGAGTATTATACCCAAGGGAACGGATTTTAACAAAATCTATGAAGATGACACAAATTTGTGTACAAAAATGCAATTGTGGTAACCAAGGGTGTAAAAATGTGGAGAGGTTGTTTTTGCTAACGGAAATAAGTGATAAAATCAATGAATAAGAAAAATGGAATTCAAGTTGCTTATGCCCCTTTGGAAAGAAATGTCATCCAAAAATGCAATTGCATTCATAGTTAACACAAGAAAATTAAGTAAACTGAGTTCGACTCCTATTCAATTTTGCTTCAAAATTTTTAGGAGGTTAATTGATTAAACCTATGTTTCTATGGCTACTCTAACTTATATAATTTCGCGCACAATTCTAGTTGTTTTGGAGTCTTGCCCTATGTCTAGGGTTGATGTTCAGAACTTATTTCTAAGTCTTTTCCTCCATTGCTTTTGTAACTGATAGCACCGTAATAGTGCTATTTTATTAACTTATTTCATGCTAGTTTAGTTGCTCTCACGTGTTTATTTATCCATTTTATAAGGATTGAGCAATTCAGAACTATTTGAAAGACTTTGGAAGAATCGGGCCTAAAAGAGAACTAATTGAGTCTATTTTGAGTGTTCGAATCGAGAAAAGGTCACATCCAAGTCAAGGGAGATGAGTACAGAGTGTCTAAAAAATATAGAAAATTAATGAGAAAATAGCCAAAATTAGTTAAGGGATTGTTTTGAGCTAAGAAATAGGAAATAAGAGGAAAAAAGTTGATTTTTAATGAGTTTTGATGTTTTTATGCAGAAATGTGAAAACTTCAAGAATTGTGACTCCAATTACAATTGCAATGTCGCCTGGGAGACAGAATTCCGAAAAATAAAGGAAAAATCTGAAAGTTCGATTTTATGCTGATATTTGAAGATATTCTCCACGAATCAAGCTCATAAAGATCCGATTCTTGCCTTAAACATCCATGGAGCAAACCCTAGCATTTGGAGGCTATAAATATGAAGATTCAAGCCATGAAAAAACCGTCCACGATCGACCATACTCGATTGAAGACCATTATTTTTCTGCACTTTAGTTTTCTGTTTTCTCGACTAAAAGGAGAAGAAATGCCACCCAAACTTCAATCCAGCCCTGTCGAAAGTCTAGGGTTGTGAAGATCTTACTCTCCTTGAAAGAGGTTGAGTTTAGATTGATTGAAGCTGTGATAATTCTCTCTTTGAAGTTCGACTTTTCTCTTGTAATAGCAGTCTCTGTTTTTCTATTTCAGTTTAATTTCCAGCAACTTAGTTTTCTATTTTAGTTTAAGTTCCAGTAACTTTATTTCTGTTATTTCAACTTCAGTTTACTTCTAATCTTTTGTCCTTAATTATTGTAGTCCTTTACTTTACAGCAAGCTTACTTTTAATAAGTTCAATATTCTTGCTCACAACATTCTTTAAGTTTACTGTATATTTAATTTCCAGTTTCTGTTTTTCCTTCTTTCTAAATCAATATATATTTTCTTTCTTTTAATGTTTTTCTATTTATTTTCTCCATCATTATCTAATTCTGTCCTTGGGATTCGGATATGTGGATGCCTTAAGGATTGGAAGCTTGGCTTAAGATGTAAAAGTAACTTTGCTTAATTCCATAGCATTGCTTGCTTTTATTGATTATCATTCTTATTGTGAGTCTAGCTTGATCACCTAGGTGAACATACAGAGATCAAGTTTAATACTGAAAGGGTTAAACGAGATTACGTGTTCATACAAAGCAATAGAGGAAAGGGACTTAGACATAAACACTTGTTTTTTACCCTAGACATATGACGAAACCTCTAAGACCAAGGGTTGTGTTCTCATTAAACTAAGTTCACATTAGTCATAGACATATGGTTTAATCACCTAGGCTTCTAAAGATTTTTCCATTAAAATCAAATATAAGTTAAACCCGATTTACATTGCTTGGTGTTTCAGTAAAGATTGCAATTGCATTTTAGGTCACAATTCTTTTCTAAGGGGCAAAAGCATGTTCGGATTCCATCTTTTTATCATTTGATTTTTAGTACACTCACAACCTTCCCAATTATTTAATATTGGTTACCGAGGTTGCTTTGTGTTAACATCTTTGTCTTCATTTTAGATTTTGTGATATCCGTTCTCTGTGGGATCAATACTTTAGAATATTTCCTTTACTAGTTTGACAGTGTGCACTTGCACTAGATTGGAGACTTTTTCTAATTAAAAATTCTCTTCTAAAAGCCCACACGTTTTCAGTCAACCTCGGGGATCGCTCGATGTTGCAGAGAGGCTACCCTAGACGATGCCAACGTCGAAATGCTATTTCAAGTGTCTAGCACTACCCACATTTCGCCGGATTTTTTCCTTATTTGCGAAGGCAACGTCTTGACGCTGTCCTTAGCATCTAGACAATGTCCTGCCTTATTTAAACAACTTTTCACTTTAGGGTTAAGAATCTTTGTGGCCTCTTGGTCTACACGTTTTTAGAGAACTTTTTAAACTTTTTTTTCCTTTTCTCCTTAGACGACTATTGTATCAAATCGAGCTATTGAAGAATTTTATGGAGATGTTAGGCTAAACCTCACGTTTTCGATTCAGAGGTCGATTGTAAGCCAATTGCAATATTATGAGGCACGAACTTTAATGTAGTTTCTTATAATTGCAAGTGTTCTTTGATTCCTATATTTATTTTATGAGCATTTATTTTTGACTAAATTGATGCCTCGATCGCTTTATATGCTTGATTGCTATTCATGATGCATGATCTGTAATTGTCGTGTTGATTGATCTTGTAGCATTAGGATTATTACATGTGTGTGTTTTATGGGTTTCCATAATTGCATAGCTTGCATGTTTAATTCTAGGAATTAAATGAGCATCTTGGTTAGGTTAAAATTATTTTATCTAACCATTTATCTAAATAATATGGAACGGTTTCGTGCCAAATTATTTAGGTAATTAGCATTAACTTTGATGTTTGCTAGAGTTGATGATTTTAGGGGATTTGTTGCTTTTTGGGGTCTCTTAATAAGTTGATTGAGTGCTTGCATGATTAAGTTAAAATGTTTTGTATGCCTATGATCGATTTTGCAATTGGACAAAACTGTACTTGTGAATTGGATTTTGGTAAGATTTAATCTATCGTTGTTTTTATTTTCTTATGTTTTATTTTATTTATAAAAATATAAAACCTCTTTTTTAATTGTTTTCTCCTTTGAAAATTTAATTTGAGAAATTGATATTCGGTTCCCTAAGATCGACCCGGTCCACTCAATGCTACAAGTAGCTTAGGATCAGTTTATAAATTGTAATTTGACGAGCCCTCTACAAGCTCGCGTCAGTGACATCTGCTTTCCCTTAATCCTATCAGTATTATGTTCAAGCTTGACAAGCAATCACTAGTTGGCAGACTAGGTTTACCCAACGTTATTTCAACAAAAACAAACAAAGTCTCGAGTGTTAACTAGATTGTTTGTACTTTTAAGCTTTACATCTTTCCTCTAGGGCATTCACTAATTTGAATTCCTAAAGGGAAATTAGCTCATGATGGAAGGAATGAAAAAAAACAATTTAATTGCTATAAAACTCATACTTGATAGCCGAAATAAGGGAAATAAATTCCAAGATAATAAGGCAAACCAATCTGAAATATATTAAGAATACTTTGATGTGAAACTAATCCAACAACTCAAAATACTCACAAAGGAGATTCAAGGACTGTGCTGAAATTCAAGGATAATACTTTCATTGTTTTTTAAACCAACTTTTTAAGTACAGTAGTAGCACTTAATGGATAATTCAAAATCCCGTGGAGATGTAACTCCCATGAATCAACTGAAAAAAAATCAAGGACACAATGGTTAACTAAAATTCAACAACTTACAAAATTTAGATTAAAATAGAAACTTCCTATAGAAATAAAAATGAATAAAAACAAAGGAACAACACTAGATGAATATTTTCCTTACTTTGATCAAACCACATACACCTTTAAAGGCAATTAGATATTCACCTCCTTGAACTTTCATTGAGGAGAGATCAAACTCAAAAATTATAGAGCACAACGACAAACAAACTGTTGTAAGAAAGACAAAAAAATGAGGACTCAAGCTGCTATCCGAAAAATAAAACCCATATCATTTTCTGCTCTGTTCTTCCCGCTTTTATAGGTATTGAGGGCTAGGGTTTCCATGTTTTCTCTTCTTCAACCTTGGGTCAACTTGTGGGCATAAAATCGGACTGAAGAATCTCCTAAATCAAGCAAAATTTATGCAAATCTTGTTAATTTTCGTGATTCCCGTAGTTTCCAAAATTTTCCAAAAAATGCAATTGCATTTCAAAAGTAGAATGCAATTACATTTTTGTGCTGGTTCACCATCTTGTTTTTCCAAAGAAATGCAATTGCATTTCAAAAGTGGAATGCAATTGCATTTTCGTACTAGCTCCAAATCTACACAAAAACAACAAATTAGTTTAATTTCCATTCTCTTTTCAACTTCTTTCCTCTTTTTCAATACTACGACAAGCTTTCATGAATTTATCTCATAAACACTATTTTTAAATTGCTCGTTATTCAACAAAACATACAAAAATGACAAGAACATTATCATTAGGTAATATGAAACTTTAGGAAATTGCATATAATAACTCTTCCACCCAAGGAGTCTTGGGATTTATGTCTTAAAGCCTCATAATTAATTAATTATTTAATAATTAATAATAATTTTGATTATTTTATTTGCAATATAATATTATCCATTATATGAAAAATTCAAAGTTATTAGCGTAATCTTGAACAATATGTGGTTGACATACGAGAGGTTCATGTTCAAGAAATAACTTAAGGGGTCATAATATATGGATAAGGTTGGGTGCCTTATCCCAGTAACACTATTGATATGGCCCACTTTGTAATAGTTACAAATGATTTGATCCAAATCGTTCATGTGGAGACATGTAAGATGAGGTATCTTATACAATGAGTTTGTATAAAACTGGACCACGAAATATTTAATCTCTCTTTATAAATCCGTTAATTGAGAAGATTAATATTTCATGATGATGATCATATGTGACTCAATCTTAATCTTGAGTGAGTTATGAACTCCTGCGTGTGAGGGCTTGTCCTTTGATTAGCATTTGTGAGAGTGGCTTTTGTAGCCGATGCAATAAGCCTACCATTTCGGAGACTTGAACAAATAGGGAGCTGGGATCATAATCTCATAAAATGAAATTCACTATTTTCCATATAGAGTAAGTAGATGAGTAGTTCCCTTAAGTGCTAATTTCAAGACTTGAACAACAGGGCCTGATCGATTGAAAACGTGTGTGCTTTTAGAAGAAAACTTTTGAATAGAAAAAGACTTCAGTCTAGTGCAAGTGCACACTGTCAAACAAGTAGTAAAAAAAATATTCCAAAGTATCGATCCCATAGAGAATGGATACTACAAAATTCAAAATGAAGGAGATGTTAACACAAACCAACCTCGATAACCAATATTAAATAATTAGGAAGGTTGTGAGTGTACTAAAAATCAAATGATAAAACGATGAAATCCGAATATGCTTTTGCCTCTTAGAAAATAATTGTGACCTAAAATGCAATTGCAATCTTTACTTAAACACCAAGCAATGTAAACTGGGTTCAACTTCTATTCGATTTTAATGGAAAAACCTTTAGAAGCCTAAGTGATTAAACCATATGTCTATGGCTAATACGAACTTAGTTTAATGAGAACACAACCCTTGGTCTTAGAGGTTTAGCCCTATATCTAGGGTAAAAAATAAGTGCTTATGTCTAAGACCCTTTCCTTTATTGCTTTGTATGAACACGTAATCTCGTTTAACCCTTTCAGTATTAAACTAGATCTCTGTATGCTCACCAAGGTGATCAAGCTCAATAAGAATGAGCAATAAAAGCAAACAATGTTATGGAATTGAGCAAAGTTGCTTTTACATCTTAGGCCAAGCTTTCAATCCTTAGGGCATCCACATATTCGAATTCCAAGGACAGAATTAGCTCATGATGGAAAAAATAAATAAACAAACATAAATATATATATATATATATATATATATATATATATATATATATATATACATACTGATTTAGAAAGAAGGGAAAACAGAAGTTGGAAATTAAATAAGCAGTAAACTTAACGAATGTAGTGAAGAAAGAATATTGAACTTTATTAAAAGTAAACTTGCTGTAAAGTAAAGGACTGCAATAATTAAGGACAAAAGACTAGAAGTAAGCTGAAGTCGAAGTAACAGAAATAAAGTTGCTGGAACTTAAACTAAAACAGAAAACTAAAGCTACTGGAAATTAAGATTAAACAAAAAAACAGAAACTACAATTACATGGGAAAAGTCGAACTTCAATGAGAGAATTATCACCTCTTCAATCAATCTAAACTCACTCTTTTTCAAAAAGAGTAAGATCTTCACAACCCTAAACTTTTGACAGGGCTGGATTGAAGTTTGGGTTAGGGGTGAGCAAACCAAATTGAAAAATTGAGCCGACCGATCGAAACTGATCGAACTGACGTCAGTCGATCAGTTTCATGGCATAGTCGGTCGGTGGTCAATTTTTCATATAGAAAAACCGACCAAAAATATGTCAATGAAATGTCTGTTTTATATTAAAGAAAATAAATGAGGGAGAGGAAAACAACCTAGGCTACAGCACATGGTTTTAAAAAACCATGTCTTCTCATAGTAGGTAATTATTACCTATGAAGTAGGTAATGATTACATATTTTAAAAAAATATTTTTTATTTTATTTTATACCTTTTTCTCTTTGGTTTTTTTGTATCTCCCCTTCTCTCCTTCTCCCTGATCGGTGGTCAAGCAAGCACACGCGATCAAAGTAATATAAATTGGTATCTGAGTACAAAGTATCGAATCCCACAGGGAACGGAGTAACAAAAATAATGTCAAGCAAGTGTGTAAGGAAAATTGCAAATGGAAAACTAAAATGCAAAAAAGATGTTGGGTTGGTGTGTTGGTGAGAAACAAAAATTGCTGAATCTAATTGCAGAATCTAAAATGACAATAATTGAAAGAACAGAAATTGCCAAATTGAATTGCAGAATCTAAATTGGCAAGATTGGATAGCAAATTTGATAAATTTAGAAAATGAAATGATAAAGGATGGGGCTCAAGAATGTCATTGCCCTAAGTTGTAATTGCAAGCCAAAATTGCAATTCCAACCTACTCCACACTCAATTGTAAACCAAAATTGCATCTCCTATTTACCTTGAAATTAGGTTTTTTAGGAGGCTAAGTGAGAAACCTATATGTCTATAGCCCCTCTATCTTAGATAATTTTGGCTCACAATTTTATGGGTCTTGGAGTCCTTAATCCCTATGTCTAGGGTAAGGAATGACTTATGACTAAGCTCTTTTTCTCCATTACTTGTGTGAAATCCGCTTATCACTAACCTTGTCGGTATTAGATCTAAGCTTGAGTTAATACCCTAGTTGATCAATCTAGGATCTTAACAGAAATATATTCAACACAAGCAAACAATTGAAATGTAGGCTTGGTTTTCATTGAAATTTTGGCTACATTTACTTCTTAGAGAATTCACATTTTTGAACTCCCTAAGAAGTTTTAGCTCATATTAAAAATAAAAATCCTAAAACTAATTATTGAGAGAAAGTTCATGGTAAAAGTGTGTAAATTAAATAATTAAAACAGTAATTTGTAAACGAATTTTGGCTATTACTAGGAATTCAAGCAAGGATAATTAATAGAAATTAAGCCAAAACTTCAAGGGCAATTAAGTAATTTTTTTTATCTCTTTCCTTCTGTCATATCCTTCCCATAAGCCCAAGTTGAATAACATATATTCTTTTCACATAAGTTAAAATGAAGAAGAAAACAGAGCATGGAATCAACAAAAAAATTCCAATTCAATGAAAATGGATTATCCCTCAAACTAGTTCATACTTGAATTCCACTTAGAATAAAGAGATAATCCCTACAAACATTCATCACATAAGCAAGAAATTTCGATAATTCTGCAAAACAGCCCTCGGTGAAGAAGAACGAAAAAAAAAACAGAATATGGGTTTTAGAACAAATACCCACAAAACAACTTGAATTAAACTTGAAATTAAATCTAAAATACTTCAAAATGAGACTAGAAATCGTGCAACAATGTTCTGTAATACAAACTTGAAGGAAAACCAAGATAGAACTTGAATCAATTTGGTCAAAAACAGCAGAAATTCGAAAACAGAGGATGCGAAGAAAAACTGAAAAACCCACGAACTAAATCTGAAATCGACCGAGGAAATCCGAACTTGAGCTTCCAGCTTCTTTCCTCTTCTTTTATAGATCTTCTTAGGGTTCAAATCTGCCAAGAATCACGCTCCAATCTCTTGATTTGTGCGAAAATTGCTCTTCCCATTATGGGTTTCGTCATTCACACGGGTGTAATTTTTCCATATATGCTCTGCCCAGGATTTGCCAAAACGGATTTAGCAATCTGATTTGGCAATTTCCAAAATTTCTGCTCCAGAAACAATTGCAAAATCAGATTTGGCAATCTGATTTAGCAATTTCCATAATTTCTGCAAAAAGAATCAATTTATTTAGAATTCTATTCCAAATGCTATCACATTAAATTCAAGCAATCTTCCACTATTTTCAATTAATCTTAGGACAAACACGAATATTTTGAGCACTTGGGACTTAAATAAGCCTTAATTCTAAGGCTTATGACACCCCCAAACTTAAGATATTGCTTGTCCTCAAGCAATTAGAAAACAAATAGCAACAAACACAAGCAAACACTTCACAAAATGATTTCAAATGGTGTTTTTGAAAAATAAATGTTGTTCAGGAGAAGTCTCAAACTTTTAACACTTTACACAATTCAAAGATTTTCTCACATAAAAGTTTTACTTTTCTTTTTCAAGATAAAACATTCTTATGCAAACCCACCTATTATGCTTATCCTGCCTAAGTCATAGTCATAGAGTCTAGGGTGGTCTTCTTTGTTTAACAAGCTAAGTTCACTCACATTACAAGCATTTTTCCCCCAAACTTATGTAAAGCTGCTGCTAGGCGTCATTTTTTTTTTTTTTAGAGTCTTACTGTCACTTGTGCCTTCGTTCCAACTTACTAACACTTTGTGGTGAAAGTAGTTGACTACGAGCACAAATCACTGCTAAGACCGTTTTCACATACTCACTTCTTAAGTTAACCTTTCATGTAGAGGAAATCATGGGTGTCATGACTGCCTCTGGTTACTCAGTTAACCCTAGAAGGAGGAGTATCCTTTTTTTTTTTTTTTTTTTTTGAAATTCCTAGCAGCTGTTACAACGACATACTATTACAACAACATAATACTACAATGGCATACTGTTACAACAAAATAATATTACAACAACATACTAGTACAACAACATAATATTACAACGGTAGTATTACAAAACTCACCCCCCCAAACTTAAGTGAGTCAATGTCCCCATTGACTAAGAACTAGAAGTACAGGGGTTGGGGTACATAGTTGGGTCACTTAACATGCTAAGCATCAAAGCTAAACTCTCCTAAGTCCATTAGATGGGATAAACACAAGGGAAGTTTAGGTTCGAATGTTTTATGGAGAAAAAGAATTTATCAAGTTTTATGATTTTGAAGCTCAAAGCTATGTCTGAAAGCACTTGAAAGATGAGAAAACTCTAGGTATCATCATTAAGAGCTTTTTAACAAAACACCAAAGAAAACAGTTTGCAAACTTATTTTTGGACATGATTTTTATGGCATGCTTGTGCGAGGAGCAATTTTTTTTTTTTTTTTTTTGAAAGCAAATAAACTAAATAAGCATAAAAGAACTTAACTAAGCCTCAAACTAAAAACATAACAATTAAGAAAGCTGGAAAGATAGGTTAAAGAGAGACTCCCCTATGTAGAGAAAAATGTGTTGCTGCCATTACTGTCCTCGGGGTAGTTGGAGTCTTTGACAAATAATTCTCCTGAAATTGCAATTGCAATTTTGCTTTCGCAATTGCGACTACAATTTCTTCCTCCCGTTCTTTCTTCTTATATTTTCCTGAAACTCAAGAGTAGAGCATCAGAAAGTTCACACAGTTTTTCTCAATGCAAAGTTACTTTTTGGAAATTCCAATTTTTGAACTCAAAGTTGATTCATCAAACTCCCAGGTAAATCCCCAGGTAGAGGTGTTCCCTTAGCGGTCAACTTAAGTACCTCAGCCTAGACAGGATTTTTCTTAGACAGAGCTTTTCTGAATCAAACTTCTTCATTCATATTGGAATTTCAAAAGTTGAAAGTTTTTTTTTTTTTTTACTCAAAATTGATCAGGGAGATCGATCCTTCATTCCTTCTTCGGTTTTCTCCCTAATAAAGCTTGACTTTTTAACCATTGGCCTTGACATTGCTGCCTTGTCCATCTTGTAAATCCACAACTCCATGTCGAATCATCACAGGTCCTGACCACTTCTACTTCAGTTTTGTATTGAAGAGCTTCCATTGGTAGTTGAACAATAGCGCTGGTTGTACTTCCATCAAGTTTCAGATTCCCTGATGGTGCCAATTCATCTTCTCTTTTGAAGTCTTTTTCCTCTTTTGATTGCTCCTGAAACTCATACAATTGCGAATATTCTTCGATCTCAACCCTTGAACATTCTTCTATTTCCCCTGGGTATCTTAATGCATTAAGTACATTGAACTTGATTTCCTGGTCATTTACTCGCATTGTGAGTTCTCCTTTTTCGACATCAATCAGAGTTCTGCCAGTCGCTAAAAATGGTCGCCCTAGGATTATCGGGACTTCTCGATCTGCTTCACAATCCAAGATTATGAAATCGGCTGGGAATACAAACTTGTCGACCCTTACCAGCACATCTTCTATTTTTCCAATGGGGTGTGCAATTGATCTGTCTGCCAATTGTAGGGTTACTATGGTGGGACGAGCCTCGCCTATCCCTAATCTCCTGAAAACTGATAAAGGCATCAAGTTGATGTTGGACCCTAAATCACATAAGGCTTGCCTGACGTTTATCTCTCCGATCATACATGGTATTGTGAAACTCCCAGGGTCCTTCAACTTGGGTGGTACCTTGCTTTTCAATAATGCACTACAATTCTCTGTCAATGCCACTGTTTCAAGTTCTCCTAGTCTCCTTTTCTTTGTCAAGATGTCCTTGAGAAATTTAACATAATTTGGCATTTGCTCAAGTGCCTCCACTAATGGAATGTTAATGTGGAGTTGCTTGAGAATGTCCAAAAATTTGTTAAAGTGGGTATCTTGGTTTTTCTTTTTGAGTCTTTGAGGAAACGGTGGTGGTGGTCTATAGATTGGTACAGGGTCCTTTGCTTTAAAGGTCTTGTTGTTGGCTTCTACCTCATTGGTGTTCGTTTTTTCTTCTTCCGCATTATTTTTGGCCTTCCTTTTCTCTTTCTCTGCAATTTCCTTCTCCTCTTCTGCAGTGTTACTGGGGATTACTTCTTCCACTTTTTGTGGCATCTTTGGTCCTTCATAGTTGAGCCCGCTGCGTAAAGTGATTGCCTTACAGTGTTCTTTCCCTTCTCTTTGAGGATTCTCTGTTGTGCTCGGTAATGTCCCTTGAGGTCGGTATTTCAACTCATTCGCCAACTGCCCCACCTGCATTTCTAAACTTCGTAGTGAAGCTGCCTGACTTTGGATAATGGCATCATTCTTAGCCATGCTTGCTTCATTTTTGGCCATATATTCTCTCATCAAGGCTTCTAATGATGAATTGTGTATTGCAGGTTGAGCTTGCGGTTGTGCCACATTCTTTTGGACATAAGATTGCTGTTGGGAATTGCTAAATCCTGGCGGTCCTCCTGGCTTTCCATATGAATTGGCACTAGATGTGCTTGCACCTTGCCCTCCCCATGAGAAATTGGGATGCTGCCTCCATCCAGGGTTGTATGTATTAGAATAAGGGTTTGTCCTGGGTTGTCCTACATAACAAACAGAAGCCGGATTGTAAGGGCAATTTTCAGCAATATGATTATCATTGCAATAAATACAAGGTGGAGTAGCAATTTGATTAATGGAAGCTATTGGGGCCTGGTTCCCCAAAGTTAAGGATTTTAAGGTGTTGTTCATCGCCGAAATTTGTGCACTCAAAGCTGCAATTGCATCTACTTCGTGCATTCCTGCAACATTTCGGGTGTTGCTTGGCTCTTCTTCTCCCCATTGGCTATTGTTGGATACCATGGCATCCAAAATTTCATTTGCCTCGTTCACTGTTTTCTTGAGTAGAGATCCGTTGGCAGATGCATTGACTAGAGTCTTCGAAGCTTGTGTTAGACCATTGTAGAAGTGCTCAATCAGCAGGCAAGCTGGCAATCCGTGGTGTGGACATTTTCTTACTAGCTTCTTAAAACGCTCCCATGCAGCATCTACTCCTTCATTTATTCCTTGCCTGAAGGTGATGATTTCCCCTCTAATTTGCGCATTCTTTGTCGGTGGGAAATACTTCAGAAGGAACTTTTCTGCAAGTTCGTCCCAGGTTGTGATCGAATCTGGGGGAAATGAGTCAAGCCATGCCTCTGCATTTCCCTATAAAGAAAAAGGGAACAATTTTAGCCTCAAGGTGTCATTAGAAACTCCTATCAATTTAAATGAATTGCAGATTCTCAGAAAAGTCTTTATGTGCTTGTGTGGATCTTCATTCGGCAATCCAGCAAATTGTCCTATCGTATTCAACATCTGGAATATCACGGGCTTCAGTTCAAAATGGTTTGCTTCTATGATTGGTTCTGCAATCCCGGTGTTCAGATTTTGGAATGTAGCAGCTGCATAATCCCTGATGGCCCTGTTCCTTTCTTCTGCAATAAATATGGGATTTTGCATAAGATTTGCTTGCTGCTGAGCATTGTTGTTCATTTCATTATTTTAGCCCTCATTGCCAAGTGATTAACTCGAGGTCCATCTTCCGGTCGATCCATGAGTGGTTCCTGCAAACAAGTTTCCACAGATTTCTCCCAGGTGTTCAACTCGCGTTGTTCCTGTTTCTTCCTCCTTTGCTGCCTACGGCGCCGGTGGAAGGTTCTCTCTATCTCAGGATCTAGCTCAAAGAGATGAGGCTCTTTTCGCATACACTGGATCTACCCTACAATTTTTGCAAGTGAAATTCTGCCCTCCTGCAATAGAAAGAGAAATTTGCAACTTTGTCTTACAATTTTTGCTAAAAACAAAATTTTTGTTAAAAACTGCCGTTCCCCGGCAACGGCGCCAAAAACTTGATCGGTGGTCACGCAAGCGCACGCGATCGAAGTAATATAAATTGGTATCTGAGTACCAAGTATCGAATCCCACAGGGAACGGAGTAACAAAAATAATGTCAAGCAAGTGTGTAAGGAAAATTGCAAATGGAAAACTAAAATGCAAAAATGATGTTGGGTTGGTGTGTTGGTGAGAAACAAAAATTGTTGAATCTAATTGCAGAATCTAAAATGACAATAATTGAAATGACCAAAAATTGCAGAATTAAATTGCAGAATCTAAATTGGCAAGATTGGATAGCAAATTTGATAAACTTAGAAAATGAAATGATAAAGGATGGGGCTCAAGAATGTCATTGCCCTAAGTTATAATTGCAAGCCAAAATTGCAATTCCAACCTACTCCACACTCAATTGTAAACCAAAATTGCATCTCCTATTTACCTTGAAATTAGGTTTTTTAGGAGGCTAAGTGAGAAACCTATATGTCTATAGCCCCTCTATCTTAGATAATTTTGGCTCACAATTTTATGGATCTTGGAGTCCTTAATCCCTATGTCTAGGGTAAGGAATGACTTATGTCTAAGCTCTTTTTCTCCATTACTTGTGTGAAATCCGCTTATCACTAACCATGTCGGTATTAGATCTAAGCTTGAGTTAATACCCTAGTTGATCAATCTAGGATCTTAACGGAAATATATTCAACACAAGCAAACAATTGAAATGTAGGCTTGGTTTTCATTGAAATTTTGGCTACATTTACTTCTTAGGGAATTCACATTTTTGAACCCCCTAAGAAGTTTTAGCTCATATTAAAAATAAAAATCCTAAAACTAATTATTGAGAGAAAGTTCATGGTAAAAGTGTGTAAATTAAATAATTAAAACAGTAATTTGTAAATGAATTTGGGCTATTACTAGGAATTCAAGCAAGGATAATTAATAGAAATTAAGCCAAAACTTCAAGGGCAATTAAGTAATTTTTTTATCTCCTTCCTTCTGTCATATCCTTCCCATAAGCCCAAGTTGAATAACATATATTCTTTTCACATAAGTTAAAATGAAGAAGAAAACAGAGCATGGAATCAACAAAAAAATTCCAATTCAATGAAAATGGATTATCCCTCAAACTAGTTCATACTTGAATTCCACTTAGAATAAAGAGATAATCCCTACAAACATTCATCACATAAGCAAGAAATTTCGATAATTCTGCAAAACAGCCCTCGGTGAAGAAGAACGAAAAAAAAAACAGAATATGGGTTTTAGAACAAATACCCACAAAACAACTTGAATTAAACTTGAAATTAAATCTAAAATACTTCAAAATGAGACTAGAAATCGTGCAACAATGTTCTGTAATACAAACTTGAAGGAAAACCAAGATAGAACTTGAATCAATTTGGTCAAAAACAGCAGAAATTCGAAAACAGAGGATGCGAAGAAAAACTGAAAAACCCACGAACTAAATCTGAAATCGACCGAGGAAATCCGAACTTGAGCTTCCAGCTTCTTTCCTCTTCTTTTATAGATCTTCTTAGGGTTCAAATCTGCCAAGAATCACTCTCCAATCCCTTGATTTGTGCGAAAATTGCTCTTCCCATTTATGGGTTTCGTCATTCATGCGGGTGTAATTTTTCCATATATGCTCTGCCCAGGATTGCCAAAACGGATTTAGCAATCTGATTTGGCAATTTCCAAAATTCCTGCTCCAGAAACAATTGCAAAATCAGATTTGGCAATCTGATTTAGCAATTTCCATAATTTCTGCAAAAAGAATCAATTTATTTAGAATTCTATTCCAAATGCTATCACATTAAATTCTTCCTTAAATTCAAGCAATCTTCCACTATTTTCAATTAATCTTAGGACAAACATGAATATTTTGAGCACTTGGGACTTAAATAAGCCTTAATTCTAAGGCTTATCACTCCCTCATCTCTTCCTCATCTTCTCTATTCACTTTCTTTCTCTCCTATGAATGATCTATTCTCCTTTTCTCTCTTCACAGTTCTTTCATCGCCGCCCGTCAGAGCCCATCCACCAACGAACCACTTTTTTTCTTCTTCCTCCTCCCTTCGCTCTTTTTCATATTTATCCTTCTTTATTTCTCTCTTCTCGCAATTTATTTTTTATTGAAGCTTTCTCCGTCGCCTATCGGAGTCCACTATCGCCATGGACGACAACCTTTTTCTCAACAGCTCTAAACAAACCCAAAATTGAACGATTTTTGCGTGTGTTCAGTTGATCGATTCCATAACCACTTTCAAAACCGACTATTACAGACCGATCAAAACTGACTTGTCGGTGATCGGCATTGGTTTGAGCTCAAAATCGACGTCGCCCGACCGATGCTCACCCCTAGTTTGGGTGACGTTTCTTCTCCTTTTAGTCGAGAAAACATAAAACTAAAGTGCAGAAAAATAATGGTCTTCAATCGAGTATGACCGATCATGGACTGCTCTTTTGTGGTTTGAATCTTCATATTTATAGCCTCCAAATGTTAGGGTTTGCTCTTTGGAGGTTTAAGGCAAGAATCGATTTATTATGAGCTTGATTCGTGGAAAATATCTTCAAATATCAGCATAAAATCGAGCTTCCAGATTTTTTCCCTTGATTTTTGGAATTCTGCATCCCAGGTAAATTGCAATTGCAATTGGAGTCGCAATTCTGACAGTTTTCACTTTTCTGCATAAAAACATCAAAACATATTAAAAATCAACTATTTTCCTCTTATTTCCTATTTCTTAGCTCAAAACAATCCATTAACTAATTTTGGCTATTTTCTCATTAATTTTCTATATTTATTAGACATAAAAGCATGCATTTGTGCAAATAGCTTATGTAAAAAATGCTAGAAATATGTAAAATATTAGCATTTTCAAGGCCTCACCCTCTCACTAGCCCGGGAGAGATTTAGTTTATGGTTGGATAATAAACAAACTGTTCATTAGAGAATCAGTGATACTTAAGCTACAAGATGTAATCATAGGGATAAAACGGACTTTCGACCCAATTGTAATTACGAACAACTCGTGAATGACCAACTTGCATGTAGTAATTATATCCATGGACATAACTTGTCCTATAGTACATAAGAGTGCAACTCTTAGTCTATAGTAGAGTGACCCTAAAGTTAATGAATGAAAATTGATTAATTAAAGAGTTTAATTATTTAATTTTTTATCATTGGATCTTATAATCTGTAGGTCCATAAGGTCTCTTGCTAGCTCATAGTAACACTAAAAGATCAATTTAGTTGAAAGAAAAATTTGAAATGTTCAAATTAATATTTAATATATTAGATATATTAAATATAAAGGAGAAAAATATATTTATTATATTTTATACATTAAATATTAAATAATTAATGTATATTAGATATATTAAAGAAAATATATTTATAAAATTTGAATAAGATTCAAATAAAAAAATAGATATCGTAGGAGAATTTAAAAGATTTAAATAAGATTCAAATAAATTAAATATATGTATTTGAATATATTAGATATTCAAATATATATTATTTAATTATGACAAAGATTTGCCCCAAACCTCTATAAATAGGAACTTTGGGTTGAGCCATTATAACACACATCTCTTCAATAGAGAATTAGATAATTCTCTCTAGACTTTTTCCTCTCCAATTCCTTGTGGTTTTTTTATCAAGAGGCTCCCACAATCCCTGATCTTGTGTTCGAGTCATAACCATGAAGACTTTGTGGAGGAGATAAAGACCCGCCTAAAATATCTCCATATTATCTCAAAAGTATGTTGTGATTAGCCTAAAATTGTATTTTAGTTTAATTCTAAATAAATCAAATTCGATCAAATGCTTCCGATGTGGATTTAATTTGACTATTCCCTTCAAGGAGAACATTTAACTATCAAGTCCTAAATTTTCAAATCAATTTAGGACCAACTCCAATGGAAGGATTAGATGATGGGTTATGCCTTGATGATAAAAAATCATGAGGTAAGTAGATCAACTAGTTTCGTACTCAATGTTGACACTTACAAGAAGGTTGATCAAATGTACTTGAATGTTTAAGCATGCAACTTGAAATCAAGAATTGCAAAGAAGATGGTGAACTCTCAATCATCAATAGGCAACTCACAGTATAATTCATTTCAAAAAACATCCAACATTCCATTCATATAATTTAAACGTTATCTGTTTAGCTAATAAGCTAAACGACCATTCTACCATGGATGTGATATCACATATAACTTAAAAAATTAAAATAAGAATCTTAATTAAAGTCATATCGATTGCCATAACATAAAGATCTAAAATAAATCTTGTTTAACAAAAATAAATAAATAACAACAGTAAATTTCCACTTAAGGCTCAAATATTTTCTTCTTGTAGTTTTATTTGACACCATGTATAGAGTTTCTAACCCTTTTTTCCTCCCTTGATCTTCCTTAGTTCAGCTTATTTATGTTTGTATGTAGAAATTGAAAGCTAACTGTAGCTGCTTGGCTCTTAAAAACATGATTGGTCGAGGTAAGTGATGACCGAAAACATAGATGCTTATTTGGAAAATCTTCGTGTGAGAGAAAAGATTCCAGTCTAGTGTAAGTGCACATTGTCAAACAAGTAATAAAGTGAAAATATTCAAATTATTGAATCCCAAGGGAACGTTTGTATCAAAATTCAAATGTAAAGTAAAGATCTCCTTAAGGATACAACCTAGGTAACCAGTGAACAAAAGTTTTGGAATGGTTGTTGTTGAGAAAATAAGAAATAAGAATGATAAAGAAATGATTGAAATATGCTTCTGCCCTTAAATAGAAACGACCTAATATGCACTCGCAACTTACTCACAAAATTCGGCACAGTGAACCGAGTTCAACACTTATTCAGTCTTTAGTTTAAAGCACTTTTAGGAGTTTAAGCAATTAAATCTATATGTTTATGGCTAATTAAAATTTAAGTTGTTTTGCACACAACCCTTCCGGTCCTATAGGTTTTGCCCTATGTCTAGAATCAAACACAAAGTCCTAAGTCTAGGCTCTTTTTCCTATATTGCTTTTATAAAAACCATATGTTATCCAAACCTTTCAATATTGAACTCAACATGATATGCTAACCTAGGTGATCATGCTAGTTTAACAATGGAATCTAAAATCAATAAAAACAAACAGTGCTAAAGTGATGAGTAAAGTTGTGATTGTTAGGAGTGCAACTAAAGTCCCACATTGGCTAGATAAGGGGAAGATCATGGGTTTATAAATGATGGACACTATCTCCATTAGTATGAGGTCTTTTGGGTGAAACCAAAAATAAAGTCATGAGGGCTTATGCTCAAAGTGGACAATATCATACTAGTGTGGAGATTTGTCGAGGGTGGTTGTCCCTTAAAAGTGGTATCAGAGTCGGACCCCTGACTTAGCAATGTCGGTAGAACCCTCGAGTTTCAAACAAAGAAGGCTAGCCTCAAAGGCATAGTCATAGTGAATATGTGGTTGAACATTCAGATGCGGTGTGCTTGATCGATGGTACACGCAAGCGCACGCGATCGAAGTAATATAAAATGGTATGTGAGTACCAAGTATCGATCCCACAGGGAACGGTGTAACAAAAATATTGTAAAGCAAAGTGTAAGGAAAATTGCAACTTTGAAAGCTAAAAATGCAAAAATAATGTTGGGATGGTGTGTTGGAAAAAGAAAAATTGCAGAATCTAAAAATGACAATAATTGAAATAACAAAAATTGCAGAATTGAATTGCAGAATCTAATTGTAGAATTGAGAAATGGCAATATTGGATAGTAAACTAAAATTTCAAAAGGAATTTAGATAAAGATGGGGCTCAAGAGTGTCATTGCCCTAAGTTGTAATTGCAAGCCAAAATTACAATTCCAACCTACTCCACACTCAATGGTAAACCAAAATTGCATCTCTTATTCACCTTGAATTTAGGGTTTTAGGAGGCTAAGTGAGCCTCTATCTTAGATCGTTCGGCTAAACAATTTTATGGGTTTTGGAATCCTTAATCCCTATGTATAGGGTAAAGATTGGCTTATGTCTAAGATTTTTTTCTCCATTACTTGTGTGAAATCCGCTTATCACTAACCACGTCGGTATTAGATCTAAGCTTGTGTTGCTACCCTAGTTGATCAATCTAGGATCTCAACGGAAATTTGTTCAACACAAGCAAACAATTGAGATGTAAGCTTGGTTTTTATTGAAATTTAGGCTACAATTACTTCTTAGGGAATTCACATTCTTGAACCCCCTAAGAAGTGTTAGCTCATATTAAAAATAAAAATCTTACAACTAATTGAAGAAAAATTCATTTTAGGAATTGTGTAATTGCTAATAATACCAATTTCTATCATAAGTGTTATTGGAACAATTATGTCAATGAACCTTCAAAATTCTGGGTAATTACTCTAAAAAATTTCTAGAACTCTAAAAAATAAACACCAAAAATCAAAGGCTTATAAACATTCCAACAAAATCTAAAACTAAAAAAAAAAAAAATAGAGGGCAGAATTTATTAAAAAAAAACAGCAGCCTATTGATCTTATGAAAAACAGAACTTTAAATGAACAAAAATGCAACACACACAAAGCAATCGAATGAACATCAAGCTGTAATGTTAATGCTGTCAGTAATACAAGAGAAACTTGAAGAAAATTGAAGACAAAAGCTGAAAACTCTTTGGCAAAACAGAAATTTCAGCACTTGCAGAAAAACAGAGTGTGAAAAACAACAATGAAACCCACGAGCCAAATTCTCCAAGAACGAAATTAAACCCCAACTTCTTCACTTGAATTGATTGGATAAATCAAAAGAAGAACAGGAGTAGCTCTCCATAATACAAGAAGAACTTGAAGAAATATCAAAACAGAGAACAAATAAAATGCAAAAAAAAACAGAGCATGAACGTTGAAGGTAAAACCCACGAAATTGAGATTGATCAAAACTTAAACTTAATACAAGAAGGAACCAAATGGAGAATAGAGATTGTGCTTTACTCAACTCACCATACTACAAATAGAAAATTGAAGAATACTAAACAAAACTTCAATTCTTCGGCTAAAACAGAAGCAAAAAAAAAAAAAAAAATTCCAAAAAACTAAAGCTTCGAAAAATGAAAAAACCCACGAAATTGACTTCTGAATTCGCCTCCAAAGCGAATTCCTTAGCTCCTCCTCTTCTTCCCCCTTTATAGGCCTTCATTAGGGTTGAAGAATGCCCAAATTTCGTGCTTAAATTCCCTTAAATCATGCTGTAATTGAAGATTTTCGAAATGGGTTAAATGCAGATTTATTTCCTTTTTTTGAACTCTTCTACTGCTCCAGATTGCAGAATCTGATTTTGCAATTTGATTTTGCAATTTCTACATTCCCTGCTCTATAAACAATTGCATAATCACGAATTTGCAATTTGATTTTGCAATTTCCACATTGCCTGCAAACAAACTTAACTTTTTTAGAATCTTATCTAGTTGCCTTTATTCTTATTCCTTTCTTATTTTCAAGCAACTTTTAACTATTTTCAAATGATCTTAAGACAAAACAAGAATATTTTAAGTAATTAGGAGTTAAATAAGCCTTAATTCTAAGGCTTATCAGTGCTCCAGTGAGGAGTTGACAGCCCGGTGTACTATAGTGAGAAGTTGACACCATAGTATATTCTAGTGAGGAGTTGTCAGTAATTTGCTCGAGTGTAATTCGGAGGAAGGCTCGAGGTGGTA
This sequence comes from Trichosanthes truncata, assembly GCA_033996785.1. Classification (NCBI taxonomy): domain Eukaryota; kingdom Viridiplantae; phylum Streptophyta; class Magnoliopsida; order Cucurbitales; family Cucurbitaceae; genus Trichosanthes; species Trichosanthes truncata. The sequence goes on along the minus strand of JAWPNB010000004.1, from coordinate 32,855,111 downwards.
CTTGGTTTGAGGGGAGGATTGTTAGAATTGTTGGCAGTGCAACCAAAGTCCCACATTGGCTAAATTAGGGGAAGATCATGGGTTTATAAGTGAGGGACACTATCTCCATTGACATGAGACCTTTTTGGTGAACCAAAAACAAAGTCATGAGGGCTTATGCTCAAAGTGGACAATATCATACAAATGTAGAGATCTGTCGAGGGTGGTTGTCCCTAACAAGCATTGAAGAGAATAATCGAATTAAACCCACAACGGAAGCATTGGATCACATTTGATTTATTTAGAATTGAACTAAAATACAATTTTAGGCTAAGCAAAACATACCTTTGAGATAATATGGAGATATTTCAAGCAGGTCTTTATCTCCTCCATACACAAAAAAATCTTATTATCCATAGATAATTTGAGAAAGTTTTTAATTTTCTACTCAATGGTCATACCATTCGTTTAATTGATATATGCTAACCAACAGTATATTACTTGTTAAGTCTCATTTATGCATTAATTATCTCCCAAAGAATAAAGGTTTGCAAAATAGTAAATGTTCATTTATGAAATGAATTTTACCATTAGATCTGTGAATATAAGGTTTGATAAAAGTATCAAAACCTATGACTGCAGATAAATATTAATGAAGCTTATATTGACAAGAAAATCATTAATTGTCTAGTGGATATTTCTCATGTTTTATGTTGATGATATTTTACTTATTATAAATGATGTAAGATTTCTATCTAACATAAAAGGTTGACTACCTAAGCAATTCTATATGAGTGATTTGAAATGACTTGGTATATTTTACACGTCCAAAATTGAGATTTTAAGGACAAAATGTTAATTTAGTCTCAAACATCTTATATTAACAAAATTGTTGTCAAATATTTGATATTTATGTCAAAGAAAAAGTATCCTAAGACACCTCAAATGTTGAGAGTATATGATTAATTATCTTGGTAACACTATTGATATGACCCACTTTGTAGTAGTTACAAATGATTTGATCCAAATCGTTCATGTAGAGACATGTGAGTGAAAATATCTTATACAATGAGTTTGTATAAGACTAGACCACGAAATATTTAGTCTCTCTTTATAAATTCGTTAATTGAGAAGATTAATATTTCATTAGAATGATCATATACAACTCGATCTTAATCTTGAGTGAGTTGAGCCTGTGAAGGCTTGTCCTTTAATTTGCATGGTTGAGAGTGGCTTTTGTAGCCAATTCAATAAGCCTACTGTTTTGGAGACTTAACCAAATAGGGAGCTGGGAACATAATCTCACAAAATAGAATTCACTTCTTTCCATATAGAGGAAGTAGATGGTAGTTTCCTTAAGTGCTGATTTCGGGACTTGAATAATGGAGCCCCACCAGTTTATGGTTGGATCATAAACAAATTGTTCATTAAAGGATTAATGGTACTTAAGGTGCAAGATGTAATTACAGGGATAAAACAGACTTTTGACCAAGTTGTAATTACGAACAACTAGTGAAGGATCGACTTACATGTAGTGATTATATCTATGGACACAACTTGTCCTACAGTGCATAAGAGTGCAACTCCAGGTCTATAGTGGAGTGTTTAGAGTTAATGAATGAAAATTGATTAATTAAAAACTTTAATTAATTAATTTTGTATCATTGGAGATTATAATCTGTAGGTCCATAAAGTCTCATTGCTAGCTCATGTAACACTAGAAGATCAATTTAGTTGAAAGAAAATTTTGAAATGTTCAAATTAATATTTAAGTTGGAGTGTTCAAATTAATATTTAATATATTAGATATATTAAATATAAAAGAGGAAAATATATTTATTGTATTTGATACATTAAATAAAAGATATTTATAAAATTTGAATAAGATTCAAATAAAGAAATAAATATCGTAGGAAAATTTAAAAGATTTGAATAAGATTCAAATAGATTAAATATATGTATTTGAATATATTATATATTCAAATATATATTATTTAATTATGGCAAATATTTGCCCCAGATCTTTATAAATAGGATCTTTGAGTTGAATCATTATAGCACACATTTCCTCAATAAAGAATTAGAGAATTCTCTCTAGATTTTTTCCTCTTCAATCCCTTGTGGATTTTCTTTCAAGTGACTCTCACAAGCTTTGATCTTGTGTTTGAGTCATAGCCAGGAAGACTTTGTGGAAGTCTTGGAGTTCAACCTCATTGGAGTTGGAGTACGAGAAGAAAAAGACCTGCCAGAATGTTCTCCATATTATTTTCAATGTATGTTTTGCTTATCCTAAATTGTATTTTAGTTTAATTCTAAATAAATCCAATGCGATCCAATGCTTCCGTTGTGGGTTTAATTCGATTATTCCCTTTAGTGATAATTTAGATAATAGACCTTATCTATTATTTAGGGCATCCACATCTTTGAATCCCAAAGAAAAACTTAGCTCATGACTAAATAGGAGATAAAAACCACTTGAATTGAAATGAACTTCATATTAAACTCATAATGTAAAGTATTACAAAAGCGTTCAATGAAAATGAAAGATTGACAAGAGAAGATAAAATGTGAGAGAAGAAGAAGACAAAACTAATGATAGAAGATAAAATGTAAAATATAAGAAGAAAATGAACTTCTAGATTGCTTCTCTATCTAACCCGACTCTTCCTTTTTTAAGGAGAATCGGGTCTTTACAAGTCTATTCTTTCGAGTAGGTATCCAATTGAGATCTAGAAAACAGTAGGAACTTTTGTTCTCTACTGAATCTAAGGTTCTTCGATCAAAGCTCTCTATGGTGTCGTCTGGATTTGCTCTCGATGATCCTCTTCCCTCATTGCTTGAATGAGTGGTGGCTGCCTTTTATAAGCTTTTAAAGGTTAAGGTTTCTATTGAAATCAGTGTGAGGACATGTTGCAGCCATCAGTGCCTTGATTCAAGGAAGAAGATTGTAGATTCCACCAATCCCTAAAATCACGCTTAATACATAGAATCATAAAAATATAATAATTCCTTCGACAATGACTCTTTTTATACCTATTTAATTAAGTTCATTTAACAACTCATGGCTAAAAACATGTACTTGGGCTTGTTTTTGCATACATTTGCTCCCTTTCACATGAAATGAATCAATAGGCAGTATAAATTCAAAGAATAAACTCAAGTTTTAGGGCTAAATAACTCTAATCTATGAGAGTTATCAACAAGGTACGAACATTCCGCTTCATATCAATAGGAACATTTTGAGAGATTTAATCCAACCATACATATTAAATTGAAACTATTAAAATCATAAAAACTAAATTGAAACCGATTAAAAAAATGGAGATGGTTTTAAATGGTTATTTAACACAATATAATATGGCTAAATATATGTTTTAGTCCTTCATGTCTGAGTGCTTTTCCAGTTTGGTTCTTATTGTTTAAAAATTTTAACTTAGTCTTTTACATTTTAACATTTTTCAATGATACTCATTCTATTGATGAATGTTAATGTTAAGTGATGATAAACTTAAGTGGCAAATGTTTAGAAATTTGGAAGAGTGATTAGAAGTCATCAAATCTTAAGTAGTATAATTCATTTCCTAGATTTTTACTAACTCACTAAATATCATGTCATGTAAGTTTATTATAAATCAATTTTAACCTTGACCAACAAAAAGAGTAGTTTGTCAAAAAAAACAAAAAGAGTATAATTGAAAAATATTCAAATGTCAATACTAAATTAAAAACTTTAAAAATAAAATGACTAAATAGAAATTAAACTTTGCGAAGAGCATAACTCAACTGACATAAAGTATGTACCATCGATCAAGAGGTCAGATGTTTGAATCTTCCATTTAACAAATGAATTAGTGGAGAAACGACGTTATTATCCTCAACCAAAAAGTCAGAGGTTCGAACTCAAAGACAAAAAACGTGCTAAACGTGCAACAAAAAACTAAAAAAATGAACCTAACCAATGGTTTGGTTCGATATCTGGTATAAGATTTGACATATTGGTTGAAAATTTGATAAAACCGAATATTTTCAATTCGGCTTGGACTTCGATTGAAAAACCAACCAAATCCGAACCAAACCAAATCGAACCGAAAAAGATATATATAAATGCTCTAAAAAAAACCCTGTCTCCGCGTAGCCACTCGCCGTCGTTTCACCGTAAGTCACAGAGCAGCGTCCCTCCTCGCCGTTCGTCCTAGAGCAGCAACCATTCCTCGCCGTTATTCGCTGACCAACGGCAACTCCTAGCTATTAGTCGCATCTTCGCTTCGCCGGTAGTCCAGCACTCTTCTTTTGATTTGCAGCACAAGCCTTGATTTGTCGTCGATTGACGAATTAACATCCCCTGTTATGGCTGATTCATAAACGGTTCTTCCTGAAGCAGAAGTTGAGTAAAAACTTTGAAGGTATTGAATTTAGCATTCAAATTTACATTTCGTGAACCACAAAAGCCCCTAGAAAACCTTTGCCACATTCCCTAAAGTTTTAGGAAGAGACCAAATGATGCTTCAAGTTGGCAGTTGTAGAGAATTAGGGCAAGATAGTTTCACTGCTAGCTTAATTCAAAGCAACTTGTTTTCTCGCAGCACTGCGAAAGGACAGCATTGCCTTTTCCTTTATACTTCACTGACCAGCCGAGAGCTCAGTTTGGCGAATTTGAATTCTCCGAAACAGATTGTTAGAGACCTGAAGGTTTCTCTAGGGTTTAAGCTGCAGTGTCATTCAAGAACGTTGTCCACGCCTTCCAAAAGATTATCGACTAATGGGAAGAAGAAGAGCTACGGCGGCGTATTGCCCTCAATCTTACGCTCTTTGAAGTCCTCCAGCGACATCGGGAGTATCCTAAGTTCCTTGTGCCAAAATCTGAGTCCCAAAGAGCAAACCGTGATACTTAAAGAACAGGGTCAGTGGGAAAGAGTCGTTCAGGTATTCCAATGGTTCAAGTCTCAGAAAGATTACGTTCCCAATGTAATTCACTATAACATTGTGCTTCGAGCACTGGGGCGAGCGCAAAAATGGGATGAGTTAAGGCTTTGTTGGAATGAAATGGCTGAAAATAGCATTGTCCCAACTAATAATACTTATGGAATGCTCGTTGATGTCTATGGCAAGGCGGGTCTTGTAAAAGAGGCACTTCTCTGGATTAAGCATATGAGAGTAAGGGGCATTTTTCCAGACGAGGTAACCATGAACACTGTAGTTCGGGTCTTAAAAGATGCTGGAGAATTTGATTCTGCCGATAAATTTTACAAGGATTGGTGCAGGGGGCTGGTTGAGCTGAATGATTTTGATTTGAATTCAAGGGTTGACGATTTTGGTTTAAATTCTGCAGCAGAACCAATTACTCTTAAACATTTTTTGTTGACTGAGCTTTTCAGGATCGGCATGAAAATTCCCAATCGAAAAGTGTCACTGGAGGTGGATAATTGCGTACGGAAGCCAAGACTAACATCTACGTTCAATACGTTGATTGATTTGTATGGCAAGGCAGGGCGTCTCAAGGATGCAGCTAATGTGTTTGCTGAAATGCTTACAACAGGTATCCCAATGGATACCATTACTTTCAACACTATGATCTTTACCTGTGGGAGTCATGGGCATCTTGCAGAGGCCGAAACTTTGCTTGGTAAGATGGAAGAACGTGGATTATCTCCAGATACCAAAACCTACAATATCTTTCTTTCTCTATATGCTGATGAGGGGAATATTGATGGAGCTCTCAAGTGTTATAGAAGAATCCGAGAGGTAGGTCTCTTTCCTGATGTGGTAACTCATAGAGCTCTTTTGCATATACTGTCTGAGAGGAATATGGTTGAAGATGTGGAGAATGTGATAGCAGAAATGGAGAAATCACATATTCTTCTTGATGAGCATTCACTTCCTTGTGTCATTAAGATGTATATTAATAAAGGCCTGCTTGATCGAGCCAAGATATTTCTTGAGAAGTATAGATTGGATACTGGATTGTCACCAAGGATATCGGCAGCAATCATGGATGCTTATGCTGAAAAGGGATTGTGGTCAGAAGCCGAGTATGTTTTTTTATGGAAAAAGGATTTGGTAGGACAAAAAATGGATGTTATGGAATATAATGTCATGATAAAAGCTTATGGCAAGGCTGAACTCTATGACAAAGCATTTCTTCTCTTCAAGGGCATGAAAAACCGTGGCACTTGGCCTGATGAGTGCACTTACAATTCTCTGATTCAGATGTTCTCAGGAGGTGATTCAGTGGATGAAGCAAGACGCCTTTTGACAGAAATGCAGGGAATGGGGTTTAAACCAAACTGTCAGACATTCTCTGCTGTTATTGCAAGCTATGCCCGCCTAGGACTGATGTCTGACGCAGTTAAAGTATATGATATAATGGTAAATGCAAAAGTTGAACCAAATGAAATCTTGTATGGTGTCTTAATTAATGGATTTGCTGAAATTGGTCTAGCTGAAGAGGCACTTAAATACTTTCGCCTTATGGAGGAATCTGGAATTGCAGAAAATCGAATTGTGTTGACATCCCTGATAAAGGCATTTGGTAAGGTGGGTAGCTTGGAAGGTGCTAAAGGAATGTACAATAGGATGAAAAACATGGAGAACGGCGTCGATACGATCGCATCAAATAGTATGATCAATCTATATGCTGATTTAGGGATGGTATCTGAGGCGAAACAAGTTTTCGAAGATTTGCGAGAACGGGGCTGCGCAGATGGAGTATCCTTTGCAAGTATGATATATCTTTATAAGAACATGGGCATGCTCGACGAAGCCATAGAGGTAGCAGAGGAAATGAAAGAATCAGGTTTGTTGAGGGACTCTGCTTCATTTCACAAGGTAATAGAATGCTATGCAATTAACGGACAACTAAGAGAATGTGGTGAATTGCTCCATGAGATGGTAACTAAGAAGCTTTTGCCAGATAGTGGGACCTTCAAAGTATTCTTTACCGTATTAAAGAAAGGAGGTATCCCAATAGAAGCCGTAACACAGCTAGAATCAGCATATCATGAAGGGAAGCCTTATGCACGACAAGCTGTCGTGGCTGCGGTTTTCTCTGTCGTTGGTTTGCATGCACCTGCGCTCGAATCCTGTGAAACGTTCTTAAAGGCGGAAGTGCAACTCGACTCGTTTGCATACAATGTTGCCATACATGCTTATGGGGCAAGTGGAGAAATCGATAAAGCCTTAAACATATTCATGAAAATGCAGGATCATAATCTTAAGCCAGACCTGGTAACTTATATAAATCTGGTAGGTTGTTATGGTAAAGCTGGTATGATTGAAGGTATGAAGCGAATATACAGTCAGCTAAAATATGGAGAGATAGAGCCCAACAAATCATTGTTCTATGCTATCATAAATGCATTTAGAAGTGCCAATAGATATGACCTTGTCCAAATGGTCACCCAAGAAATGAAATTTTCTTTGGACTCAGAATTGTATTCTAAATCTGAGCTCGATCGTGATTCTCCAGACTTTTGTGAATCTGAGCTTGATGCTCTGTCTGATGAAGATTCTCCAAATCTTTGAAATCCCAAAACAGTGTGATTTTTGCAATAGTCGTTCGTTTGTAGTGTATTGTATATTGTACATAAGTAGCATTAAGTAGGTATGTATTTTGTGTATCAATGTACACATTCAACTGATATATCAATATTAAAAATTCTCCCTCATGTTTTTTGATTTTGAAAGGTTACCAAACCATTCCCGTACCCGTGTTTGTGTGGTTATCACTACAACCAATTATAGATACAATAGCTTTAATTAATAACATTTACTCAAAATGCTATCAAATATAAGGGTAAATGGATTGTATCAATCTCGTGCATAATTTGACTTAATCGATCTTCAATTCACAATTAAGTTCTATTTTAAAGTCTAGCATTTAGTGTACTTTGTTTTATTCTAGGTGAGAATTGAGATGTTGAGATGGTGTATTTGTATAAATTAACTTATATTTGTTTATTACAAACAGGTGGTTGCCTTTTTCTTTTTTTCTTTTTTTTTGAAACTAGGTGGTTGTATTAAATGACTACTCATATATGAATGAATAATATTATTAAAGTGATACTAAAACCATTGTTTGAGATTTCTTGAGGCCTGGACTCCTTAATCAATTGTATTCTTAAAAGCTCCCAAATTCACCATTGTCTGTCTGATTGGCCTTCTTCACAGACAAATAGCCTCCAATGCATTAGTGATTACAAAGATCAAATTCAAAAAAAGGGTATGGGAAGAAGAGAGAAAAAAAAAGATGGGATATAAATGAAATGATAAATTACAAGTTTAGTCCATCGATATGTTAAAGACCTATAAGACACAATTGAAAGTTCAAAGACTTATTTGACATTTTTAAAGTTCAGAAATTTATTAGACACAAAATGAAAGTTTAGGGATTGAACTTGTAAACCTAAATGAAACCTACATCGGGAGAAGCTATTCAGTTTACAATGAAACCTACGTCGGGAGAAGCTATTCAAATATATATATAGTACTAACATTATCACATTCCTTGGTTTAAGCCAGATGTCTGTATCCATATTCCCAAAACCAAATTACACCTTCCATTATTTAATAATTTGTAGTTACAAATAATAAACTTATCAACTTCACAGTAAGAACATATCATTTCCCTATGAAAAATTATAAAAAGGAAGAAAAAAAGATTACAGAACTTGAAGCCAAATTTAAAAAGGTAAAAAAAAAAAATCATCTAGATTAGATTATGATTTCCCCCCGGTGGTACCGAAGTTTGAGGAAAGGAAAGAAAAGGGTCTCCAAAAGGATTAGAAGGACCAAGTTGTTGTATTTGTTGTTGTTGTTGAGGGTACTGACTCTGAGGCAAGTGTTGTTGATAAGGTACCATCATCATGGAGTCATTTGGATGTAACTGCTGCTGTTGCTGCTGCTGCTGCTGCTGCTGCTGAGGGAATGCGTTTGTTTGTAACGCTTGCTGCTGGTGTTGGAAAAGCATTTGATGCTGCTGAGCCATCATTGCCATTTGCACGTTCGGGGGAGGCGCTATGCTGCTCGACATTGCAAACGGGTCGTGCTGTTCGAATGGATTCTGCACCGCCATCATTTCGCCGTATGGTCCGTATCCAGCATTCTGCAGCTGAAGATGTCTTCTGGCATGTTCATCTTCATACAAGCTATCAAGCAATAGCTTGTCGAACCCACCGGCCTGATTCAGAACACAAACTTATCTATCTCGTTACATGAAACTTGTAACACAATGAACCTTATTATGCAGCCAATTCGTCATTAAAGAAACTAAGATAACATAATTCGTATGTAAGCGTATTTGTAAAAGTATTCTAAGATATCACAGCTATTCAACCAAAAAAACTATCAAAATGTAGATGGCATTGGCAAGCAACTTTATTTTTTAATATCAGATGTTCCAACTTCCAACCAAAACAAAGAAAACAACAAACAGCTGAATTTCATTCGAAACAACAAACTATCAAAATGTAGTGGGCTAATCATACTAGCCACAGCTTTGATGAGAACAATGTATAATATTGCATTCCAATATTGAAGGGGTAAAAAAAGGAGGATAGAAAATAATGAATCAGAAAAGTGAAGGGGAAGGTAAAAACCAGTCTGCTTTCCACCGTTGGACCAGTATTATTGCTTGGTGTGGTAACAAGCGCTAGCTCCCAACCACTACCGCCAAAGTCACTAAAAGCACGATTTGAAGAAGACGGATCATTCCCTACGTAAATAAAAATTTAAGAAGATGAATGGACGGTAATTAACGACTAGAGATCATCTCTATAATTTCAACAATTGGAAAACATTTGAATTTTTAACTCTAAATTTACTTGGTCAGTCAATATGATTCACATAAACACTCATACGATGTGCCACAGTGATCCGCTGATAGACTCCTCATGAAAAATAAGCAAGAAATTTCTAAATCAAATGGCGACCAACGTACCATTTGTAACTATAGCAAGAGCTAAAGCATTGCTTTCCTCTATTTCTGCAACTTTAGGATTTATTTCATTCAGACCCTGCATGGGAAGTTATCACTCGGTATAACAGGAGAGACAGTTGAGCCTGTCAAGGAAATGTTTTACTTGAAATTTTTTACCAGAAGATCACTTGTATCGTCAGTTGCTATTAGAGGTGGAGGTTCAGGGACCTCCTCTTCCTTCTGTTGGGGTTCTTCCTCTGTTTCCACCAGTGGTTTGTTGTCATCAACATTTTCAACCTCCTTTTCAATTTCGGCAGGTTCTTCGGGCTCTTCCGGTTTCTGAGTCAATGCCTCTGCCTCTCGGTACTCCTGTCTCAAAAATGACAAATCTAATGAAGACCAGAGCAAGCTACAGCATTTATACAGTACACTCACGCATCAGAATCTGATCATTTAAGAGAGGTCCATTAGTGTGTATTAGAATGACATGAACACCAAGAAGTAAAAAAAAAGAATCCAAAAAATCCAACATTTTAATTTAAACGAAGAATTACGACATGGCACTATATAGCTGAATTTTATTTTCTTTGAAAAACCTTAGCAGACTGCTTAAGAATATGAAACAAAAAAAAAAGAGTTAAGGAAAGGAGTCAATAAAATTCAAGATGCTAATGGATGGCCTTGCTTGATATTGCTCGATGTATATATATTTTCTTGGAGAGCCTTGCTCGCTATTCATCTTATAATCAGAACATAATGACAGTAATCTCTAAGCTACTTTAGACCATTGGAACAGTGAAAGTTCAACCTTATACCATCAACTTTAGATCTTAGGCAAATGCAAGCTATAGAACTCCATGTTCAATCAAAACTAATATGCTGATAGAAATAATATATCGATGCAATTGTAACAAAAATACTATGTTTTATCAACTTCACAAAAGATTTTTTTTTCTTTTTTTTTTTTTTTGTTGGGAACAGCTACGAAGGGACAATATGGTATGTTGAAACTTGAGATGCATCAATATTTTAAATGGGAGAGGAATTGGAATATTATACTTGGTACTTTAGTCCAAGAAAAGAGTTGCTCTGTTATTGTAGAGCAAAGAAATTTTTTTTTTTAAAATGTGAGATTTGGTTAATTAAGCAGTGCAGTAAGCATCAGGATATTGGTCTTAATAAGTTTGTAGTTTGGCTATACGTTTCGCTCAAGTTTTGTGCAATCAGGACCACTACATTCTATGCTGCTAAGCTTGTCTAGAAAAACTAATCTCTGTAGTTTTCAGGTAGTATGGCATAAGGGTCTAAAACTCTGCATCACAAAAATGCAGATATTGAAGTTACGTGTGCGCTATTATGAAGTTAGAGATATGCATATTTGTACAAGAACAACAAACAAACAAATCACATACATACAGATATATGCACATGCTATATCCACAAAGTCGAGATAAAAACTTTGGGAATAGGAAAATTTTTCTCACCAGTCTCTTATTAACAGAACCTGTCTGTGGTGCTTCTCTTATATATTCTTCCATTGTTGAAAGAAATGATGGAGGTGGCTGTTGATTGCATAAAATGAATATTGTAAGAAGCATTCCTAAGATTTGGGATTACCATTTCTTTTAACTGGGTAAAATTTTCCCTTTTTGGATCTAGAGAAAGAAAGAAACAAGAACCTGCTTCAATGTGGGAAACTGAAAAGTTCTAGCAAGTTCCAATCCCTTACAATATTCATAAAAATCCGCAAGATTTTCAGCCTATGAACAAGAAAACTTGAAAGAGTTAACTTCATTGTACTATATTTCAACTGCGATATTTTATCTGTTCAATAGTCCATGTTTTCATATACAGAACCAAAACAGAAAGAGAAAAAACCTGGTTGCTGGCTCTTTTGTATATATTGAGAGCTTTAACTGCATCATGCCTTGGCATATCAAAGAACTGTAAGAAGTCAAACCTAACTGTTATAATGAATAAATAAAATAGCACCAGTGCTTTAGTCAAAAACTAGTGGTAAATTGGAGCAGATTCCTACCATGTCCACAAGATTTATTATTCCATCATTTATCGCACAATATATTTTAAAGCTCTCTTTGAGTACCTTCATAACATAAAAGTCAGAGCAAGAAAAATACAGAATGAGTAACATGATTGACGTTCTTTTCTCTGATAGATATATATAATTGCAAAAGAAGACCCAAAAGTAAAACAATAGGGAAAAACAATTGATATGTTTCTTGATCACTTTCTTGGAAAAAGGTTAAGGATGAAGTTTTCCTTCTCATATGTTTTCATGATATGAGATAAGCATGAATGCATAACTAATTAAAATGCAGTTGTACCTAGCTGTAAGTCCCTCCTAGATAGTAAAACCTTCTGTAGGTTATTAATGGCTCAATCAAGACAGAATTAAATCTTAGGGGATAGTTAAAATCTAGAGAGCTTCCAGAATACCTTAAAGCTTTAAATCAAACAAGACTGTCCACATCCATATCAAAATAAAGTCCAAGTTTCAGAGACACCAAGTAATAAGAGACAATATGGAGGTCAACATCAACAATGTTATGGTTTTGTAATTATGCTTCTGGTTTCTGCTTGTGCAAGATCAAAGAAGACTTCCAGTTTCCAATTTCATCAATGGGGAAAGAGTACAAGAACCAGGTTACAGAAAAGCAAGAATAACAAGAAAGAAGAAAGAAAAGCTTGCTATTTCCGAAGCTGTTTTTCCTTTTATTAACCACTGTAGGAGGTTAGTCGGCTAGCAAGCTCCTCAACAATCAAACAAAAAATAATAATTAAAAAAAAATACTGATGCTTTATTTTCAACTAACTTTTAGGCTTTTGAGCTACTTTAATTACTCTGTTCGTTCAATAAGCTACTAAGTTAGGATTAGTCCAATTTTTATGTTAATTCTTAACAACTCAAGGCGTTAAAATGAAAGAACATTTCACGACCATAATATACCACTCAAATATTTATTAATATTTTCTATGGATTTCTATTTAAACGGAATCTCACATTATTTGGTGATAAGAAAAAACTTTGGAATTCTTTTACGTCTATGAGGATGCATCCTCTGAATTTCGTAAAGCTTTATGGTTAGAAGTAAGCAGCGAAATCTTGAATTAATTTTTAAACTCCTAGTCCAGACCTGAAAAATTGTTGTAGAGCCTAATCCCATACGTTGGGTCCGAAACTATAAGATAACATAGTTACTTACGAGAGCCAGGGCATACTGGATAAGATAATTACTGTAAGCTGCTCCTTCTGGCTGCAAAATAAAAGGGTCCACAATCCTCAGAGTTGATAGCAATAGCATTTTTTTTAAGTATAAAAAAGAGACCCTTTAATAGCTATTACCTGACATCCCATAAGGCGGTAGAGAAGCTGCTGCAATGCGGGTAGCTGCTCCAGTAGCTCATCAGAGTTCAGCAATCGTGTCCTACTATGTACCTGTTAAAGAAGGGATTTCTTCAATATGAAGGAATTACCAATTTCCATCCGACTTGAGATTCTTCAATTTTAGGCATTACGAACCTTTGTCGATCCTGGTGATGTTTTCGTTAGACGTTCCGATTCGATATCATACTTCAAGATTCTGTAACATTCAAGTCGCTCTTCTAGAAAAAGGGCATAGGTCCTTACCCATGCAGAACAATCCCAAGCTTCACAATGCAACATTTTTTAAATAAAAATTATAAAAGACCTCCTCATCAGCATACTGGTTAAATTCATAGACATTAAAGAGAAGCATTTTACCAAGAGGACTTGAATCATCCTTAAAATTTGATATTTGGAGAATGTGTCCTCTGTGTGAATAGTTGAGAAGTTCTTCCCTGAAGGTTGGATCACCCTCTCTCAATGTCCTATGTACAACTATCAACGTCTTCAAGGCAACCTATCAAAAACAACAGAGTAACACGACACCCTAAATTTTGGTGGCTTTGGGTTTCTAGTGCAGGCATTGCATAGATCTTTGGCTTTTGCACATTTCCTTATTAACGAAATTTGACATATTGCATTAAAACTTAGCAAAACGGGATATCAAATTCGATCTCTAATATTGCCCTTTCTCCCTCATTATAACAATGCCAAACACATCCCTAGAAAAAAAACATACAATGCAAAAATGGGAATATACAATTAAAACGAAAATGATAGAGAATTTACGATCCAATTCCGCGTCTTTGACAATCTCTTCGCCAATGCATGAATGCAGTACGCCACATCCGCCCGAGGCCTCACCACGGACGTCGCCGAAAATATTTCTAACAATAAGAATACCAAATAAGCAATTTCTAACCACGAATTTCACAACCAGAATTCAATAATCGAATCACAATTTCACATCACCAAACATCAGAGTTTGGAACAAATTAAAGAAAACTCACTTCGAACATGACGTTCTTTAGGCGGACACTCAACATGATTGGTAGCCTTGACAATGGCGATATCCAAATCCTTGAGCCAAAACAGAATCAGATTAATTATCGAACATGTAAAGAGAAATCATTCATTTCATTGATTCAAATTTGAAATAGAGGAGAGAATTAACCTTGAATTCGCTGTTGACCTTGGCGAGGCCGACCTTGGTGGAGTCCTTGAGAGCACCATAAGCTTTGCGGAAGCTCTGAAATGTTCCCATTGAAATCAGAATCGGGTCGTTGATAATTGATCAGATAGAGAGAGACAGAGAGAGAAAGGAAATGGTGATCATTTTCTCTCCTCCGCCATCGAGTCTTCCATAACAAACCAAAGCAAGCGATCTCTCTCTCTCTCTCTCTCTCTCTCAGCAAAATGTGCGCATCGACGAAAATGAAGAGGAAAAAGAAAAAAAATTGAAAATGAATTTTCGTTAAAGGTCGGGAAAAATGGCGGGTTTCAGTTACTGGTTTTTTTTTTTTTTTTTAATTTTGATGTGTGGTGTTTTTTGTTTTTACGATAATGTCCTTGACGTTTCCGTTTTGGGTGGTGGAAATGGAAGGTTGAATTGGTAATTGTGTGTATGGAATTTGGTTATTGTGTTCTGATTGGCTGGAATGCATCTAGACGTGTCCCTGGAGGATTTTTTGTGCTGGCATTTCCTGTCAAATCTTCCTTCTTTTTTTTTATTTTAAAACTCAATTAAATGACAAGTTTGGTCCTAAATTTTAAGGAGTTTTTAATAATTTTCTAAATTTTTTATTTTGTAGCTAACAAATCTTGACTGTTCAATAGGTTTATAAACTTTTAATTTTATGTCTGATAAATTATTGACCTATTCATATATCTATTTATAAAAAAATGAAAGTTCAAGATCTTATTAGACACAAAATTTAATTCTATGTCTAATAGATTCGTGAATTTTAAAAAATATCAAATATGATAGAATTCTATTAGATACAAAATTTAAAGTTTAGGCTCCGTTTGATAATCATTTAATTTTTAGTTTTTGATTTTTGAAAATTAAGTCTATAAATACTATTTCTACTTATATGTTTCCTTGTTTTGTTATCTACTTTTTGCCTATGTTTTCAAAAATCAAGCCAAATTTTAAAAACTAAAAAAAAATAGTTTTCAAAAACTTGTTTTTGTTTTTAGAATTTGGCTAAGAATTTAAATGTTTTCTTAAGAGAGATGAAATCCATTGTAGAAAAATGAGGATAAAACAAACACAGTTTTCAAAAACTAAATGATTATCATACTATACCTTAGAGATTTATTAGACACTTTAAAATTTTAGGGACTAGAGAATAAATGATATAAGCTTTCATTTAATCAATTTATATGAATATGATAGACCACATTATTTTTAAATAAAATATCACATCATAGGATTGTATGATTTATTGGGGGAGGGGGGCTAGATCGAATAAATGATATAAGCTTTCATTTAATCAATTTATATTAGACCACATTATTTTTTTTAAATAGAATATCACCTCATAGAGCGAATGCATCAAATTTACAAATAATTTTTCAGGTTTACCCAATTTTTAATTTTTTTTTAGTACATGAAAGATGTGGGATTTTGAACCTCAGACCTAGTTTTTTTTAGTACAAGCAATATAAAAATGTGAAAATTTGAACATCATACCTAAAAGAAGGAATAGGATATCAATTACCGTTAAGTTAGACGACAAATTTGTAATTTAATCATTATAATATAAATGCTTTAAAGGTCAAAGCAAAGTCTTTTACATCCTTAAAAATATTATAGTTTTTATTCTGGAAAAGAAGAATCTTCGGGAGGAAAAAAAAGTGTGAAAGATATTGACGGTATTCAAAAAGAACAATTTTTAAATTAAAAGGCCAACGTGAGTACGCAACTGGCATAAAACATTTACTCTCGACCAAAGGATTAGAGGTTCAAATCTCCCACTTCATGAAAGATAAAAAATTAAAAAGTAATCAAATGAGGATCTAAATTCATAAAGAACTTTTTTTTTCTAAGAGGATTCAAATCTCTTGATAGAAGATATGTCTTGACTATTTGAGTTATATATACATAGTTGATTTTAAATTGAATTAAGTGAAAATAGTTTTAGAGATATTTGTTCCCTGAAAATGATAAAATGTTTGTTCAATTTTGATGACATCAATAATTTGTTAATAAAATACAAAAAAAAAAAAAAAAAAAAAAAAAACACACACACACACATAAAATTTTAAGACTTGAATTAGTCGATATCATTCAAATTGCACAAATATTTTATCATTTTTATGGAACAAATGTCTCTAGAATTATTTTCACATGATTCCATGTAAAATCAACACAAATTTACTTAAATAACATTGTTCTTCTAAACATATCTTACCAAAATAAAGAAAAAAAAATTACATAATTTTTTCTAAATTGATAGAGAAAAATAGAGGAAGAAGAGAAATGAAAATTGCTCATTTTGTCAGTCCAACATTTGAAGAATTATACATACATGATTTTCAAATACATGATCTAAATTGATTCACTTATAAAAGTTTAAGAGTTTAATTAATACAATTATAAGTCTCCACATGTGTGAACTAACAGTTTTCAAACAGAATGTGTAAATTGATACAATTACAGAAGTTCAGGATTTTAATTGATACAATTATTATTTTAGAATTTTAATTGATACAACTCTCAAAGTTTACGAGTGTAAATTGATTTTTGTACTTCAAAATATTATTTTACTATTTTAAAGTTATTATATGCATAATAAACATTTATAAAATGATATCATAGTTTTGAATATTTATTAAATCAATTTTTTTAAGTAAAAACTCTCTTTTTTTATTTAGATTTTAAAAACCAATGAGTCATTTTTTTTATTTCAACAACATATGGAGTGTAAAGCTTCGAACATTTGACCTCTTGATCAAGAGTACATGTTTTAATTAATTAAGCTATGTTTTGATTTGTTCAAAAAATACATTTTACTTTTTGTTTGATAGATAAAAAAGAATAAAATAGTCCAACATGCTGTTGCTTTATTTATTTTTAAAATATTACATTATAAATAATAGAGAATAATTTGAAATTTACAATTCATAAAGAAAGATATGAATGCCTAATCACTCAAATTTGCACATATAAAAAAACATTTTCAACACACACAAAAATGTACAATGAAGTACATGTGAGATCAGCCTATAATGTCATAGACCATGTTTTCAACATTTTCATTTTTTTTTTTTTTTGTGTGTGTAAATTGAGGATAGGAGGGGGAAAAAACAAAAAACAATACATCTTGTCAAATAACCTATACTGTTATGGGGGTTATTTGAATTATGTCTCCCTCCTTTCCTAGAAGTGTAATTTGTAATTATTTCTTCAAATAAATAGTAACTTCTAACCTAAATCATAGATTCTTCATAAGACATATGTATATTATATTTTTTTAAATATTAATATTATTATCTTACCCAATAATGCTTTTTTTTTTTTTTTGAAACAGAGACTTCATAAAGAAACCCAACACCAAACTATAAGCAACCCCTCTCAAGAATGAGGGGTAAAACATCCGCTGGAAAACACTCTTTCCAAACCAAAGAATTACCAGAAGAAGAAGCCAAAGCAGCTAAATTATGGGCAGCTTTGTTTTCTTCTCTAGGAATTTTACAAAAAATGCAATTGTTCACAACCTACGATAAGCTAAGAGCTTCATCAATAAACATACTAACTTCAGAAAGACCCGAACTAGAACGGTTCAGAAGGCTAATGACTTTGAGGGAGTCCGACTCCACCACAAGGGGAGGGTTACGACCCTCCCAAAGAGAAGCAATCTGCTTGAGACCGTCAACAACGCCTTTCGCTTCGAGCACCTTCACCGATCACTTGCAATCCACAAAGGTCATCCCACCAATGACAGGAGTCCCATTCCAGTCTTGGACCACCCACCCCATGCCTCCTCTGTTGAGGCTATCTGAGCAGGCGGCATCCGCATTTCCCAATAATGCTTTGAAAGCATGTTTTTTGTTTTTTTAATTCTAAACTTGGCAGAAAACATGTTGATAATTCTGATTTTTTTTTTTTTTAAACTATGATGAATGGACCATAAACTTCGGTTGAGTATAGGTTATTTGAAATAGATATAGTGGGAGTATGAAATATATTTACCTATAAAGTTGTACAAGAATAGGCTAAATTTATGTTTTAGTCCCTAGTTTTTGTATTTTTCTAATTTAGTCATTTTGTATAAAAAAAATTTAATTTAGTCTCTTGATTTTAACATTTTTTAATTTAGTTCCTCACTATTGGTAAATATTAAAATTGGTTTGATGATAAACTTACATAATATAATACTTAGTGAATAGTGGAAATTTAGAAGAGGAAAAAGTCGTCTAAAGGAAGAAAGTTTTTAATTTCTCTTCCAAATTTCTAAGATGGTAGAAATGTCAAGTTTTTTTTTTAGATGACTTTTTTTTCTCTCAATTCCTGTCAATTCACTAAGCATTATGTCATATAAGTTTTTTATCATTATGTCATATAAGTTTTTTATCAGTTAGTTTTAACATGCACCAATAGTGAGAAACTAAATTAATAAATATTAAAACATAAGAAACTAAACTAAAAATTTTAAACAATAGGGACTAAATTGAAAAAAAAAACTCAAACATTAGAGACTAAAACATAATTTTAGCCAAAAGATTATTATGGTCCCCATATACCTGGTACATAGTTTCTTTGTTCTCATTCGACAACGAGAAAATCACATGGGTGTACAGTCAATAAAAGATTGTTTCCACATTATGGTTGTTGTTTCAGCAAAACAGAGGTGACATGGATTGTATCCTTTTCAATTCTAACTAAAACTCTTAAACACAATATTTTTCTTAAGAATAAAAGTTTATGTTATTCAGAGTTAAGAAGTCAAGTACGTTTTGGCCAAGTACATAAGTTTAATTGTCTTTAAACTACAATTTTGCAAATCTAACAAGTTACATAAACTTAAATTTAAAATACGACACATTCATCTTTTATTTTGATTTTCACAAACCATAAATTCACACCCTAAATACAAATTCAAACTATTCAAACATGTGAGCATCTTTTCAAATTATTAGAAACTATCTACCAAACACTATAAAACAAACTCCCAAAAAGAAATATATATATATATAGTTGAAAAAGAGCCTTGAATTATTAAATCTGTGACCATCTACTTAGTGGCCATTCTCTCATAATCTCATTGACCTTTTTGGAATTGGAAAAAAACACAAAACAAAAGAAGAAAATAAAAGATAAGCTAATTATGGAAAATTAGGAAAAATGCAGAAGAAGAAGTGAAAAAAATAAAAAAAGAAAAGGAAAAAGAAAAAGAGAAGGAGGAGATAATAATTAATACAAGAAAGTAAAAAAAAATTAGGTCCTCTCAAAAAGTGAAGCTGACAACTCAAAAAGAGACTTTCTGAATCCTAAAGGCTATTGTCTATCTCTGTTCGCTGGCGCATGAATTAGGCCTCCTCACAAATCGTCCCTGCCAAAAGGGAAATGTCTTTTCAGTCATCTCTTTCTATTTAATAGTGAAATTTCTATTTCTCCATTAGATTCAAATCTATGACATTTAATAAACAAATTGATTAGTTGAATTATACTCAAATCGTTCGTTTAATAAAAGAATTATATTTATGATTTGTAAAAGTAATGTGATGACACTTACTATTATTAAAGTAGAATATAATATCGTAGTTTATAAAGTTTATATCAAAATTTTTGATTTGATTTTTAAAGTTTTAAAAGGTCTTGTTTTGTTAATTGAGTTTTAGCCAATTTTGAATTCAAGCGTTGTCGTTAATGTCTTTAACGAATAGAGCTATGTTACTCGTTTTCTAGTAATTCGATGTATCTACGATTTGGAAGGCTCAAAGTTTTTTAACAAAGTTTCTTCTAATCTGTTGGTTTTTTTTTTTTTTATACTCTAACTACTAAACACGATTTAACTTTATGTTCTTTTGTTCAATTTCTAAACAAGTGACATATAATACAAACTAAAAATATGTTTTTGTCTCTAATGTTACAATGTTTTTGCAATTTCGTTTCTCCCTTACGTTTTAATACGATGAGAACATACACCAAATTAAAACTTTTTAAATAATTAGAATTGAATTGAGAAAACAACAAAATAATAAAGACTAAAACATATACTTAGCCAACATTGCTAAACTAGATAAATAAATAAAAACATATATTTAGTTTATAAGATCATTTTCATGTCATTAATTAAATCGACTTCTACTATTAAAAAAAATCACGAAGATGCTAGTAAATAAAGAAAAAAATAAACCAAATAATGTCATTTTCTAGGTGAACTCATTACTCAAATTTTAATAATAAGAATACAATCTAGTACTAGTACTAGTATAATAATTTTCTAAACCTTAAAAACAATGACAAATTTTAATAATAAAACCATAATCACTTTGAAAAGTAAAAAGAAGAAACTAGAATCACATGAGGATGGATGTACCAGATTCACATACATACCTTCATTCTGGGCCGTCCATCAGCGTTGACTTTTCTGACTTGATATCTGATCTTTTTCGAGAATAGGCGGGTCCGTCTTTTCTCCTTGTACCGTAACACACTGGCTTCTCTCAAAAATCCTCCTCCGTCCGAAAATAGATCAATCTGCGCCAGCCTAGCCTGCCAATTTCCAAAAATAACCCTCTCTCTTTAGTTGTATGGCTCCATAAACAAGGACAGTTTTGTCATTTCACTTGAAATTAACCCATTTTTCGTTTATTTTTTTTAAAATTATATTATCAGTATCACTATGGTTTTTGAATCAATAAAAATAGTTCTTAATTTACAATACTGCCCTCCTTTTGAATGAGGCACTCATGATTAAACACCATAGTTAAATATTCTTTTCTTTTTCCCTTTTTAATTTTTTTTAGATATTTTTCATGAGAAAAGTGACTAACTGACAAGGAAATCTATCAATGGTCCAAATAAAACCATTAAAAATAATAATGATTACATTATTTAAAAAAAAAAGTCAATATTTTTAATTCCTTCACCTTGTTCCACAGACCTTCATGCTACAAATTTTATGACATTACAAAAATAATTATAGTTTTACTCATATTCGTGCTACTTTAGTCTATATAGTTTCAAAATTTTTAATTTAGTCTCTATAATTTTCTATTACCATGTTAAGAGCTTTCTTACGTGGCTAAAATATCCAAAGATTCCGTGTCATGTTAAAAAATTTGTTATTAACTAGTAGCGGCAAAATACATTTTGAAGAAAATTTAACGAAAATAGGAAGACTTTAAATTGAAAGTTCTCAAATTATTGGAACTGAAGTGAAACCGAAACCAAAGTGTAAGGACTTAAAATACAAATTTAACACTACTTTTTTTAATTTTATGGGAGAACGAAACAGTAACTAAAAAGATTTGAATTCCTAAAACTCCGGGGGCTGGGAGGATTTTTTTTTTTTTTTTTTCAGAGTTTCTTGGGTTTTGATTTTCGGGGGCGGGATGAGAGACGTACATTTACATCACTTCCCGCCGTATCGGATACCGGAATCTCGTCGGAAAATGGAGATCCTCGGTCGGACCAAGCGTCGGCGACGGCTTCGTAGTTCAGTTTCAGAAGCAATCCAGGAGGTTTCGATTTCGGAATCGTCGGCTTCTCTGATTTCTCCTTTTGAGGTGGCGTTGTTGCGGCTTTCTTCGATTCGATTACTGTAAGTTTCTCCACTTTCTTCTTCTTCTTCTTCGTTGCGGCGGCGGCCGGTGTCGGTGTGGGTGCCGGAGCCGGTGGCTTTGGATTTAGTTTAGGAGAGATTTCGACTACGTCGACTGTCGGAAATCGCCACCAGTTTCCGTCGTCGACTCGTCGGATTGCTGCTCGTTCGATTGCCTTCCGCATTCCGAATCCGAATTCGAATTTCTGGTTGAATCCCAAACCGATTGGATTCCAGTAACAATTCCAATTCTTAGGGTTAGCACAAGAATAATCTTGCGCTGAATTAGCCGTTTCTAGGTTATCCACACTCAGATTCCCCATGATACTATCGATTCCTTCCTCGATTTCCTCGTCGAGGATCGATTCGGCATCGAAATCTTCCATCTCCATCGAATTCGGTTGGAAATCGATCTCCCCTGGGCTCGAACATGGCCGGCTCTCCCACAGGTTCGCCAATTTCGATTGAATTTGGGAATTAGGTTTTTCTTGTAGAAGCGGTTGGTGGAGGAGAAATCCAGAGCTATCGATTACTCGGAAAGGCAACAGCAATTCGGCCGATTCACAGAACAGAGAGTCGTGTGATTCGGTGAATTTTCGCGGATTCATGAGGTGTTTGGTAGGGAAAACATTTGGATATGCGGTAGATAGCAAAACTGTGGCCTCATTGTAGGTTTGATTTGGGCGTTTTCGAGGAGTCCGGGATTTTCGAGTTGAAATTGCAAGCTGTGTATTGCTTGATTCAGAGAGAGTTGAAGAAGGCGATGAAGTTTGCGAAGTTATCGTCCATGAAGAAGATGGAGATTTCACAATTTCGAGGTCGAAATTGTAAGCTCTTCCACCACCACTTATACATGGAGAAGACATTGGATTTAGAACAACAACAACAACAAAAACACACTGTAAATTCTGTTTGGTTACCAAGAAAAATTTTCCTCAAGAATTCAAAGAAATTCCTCTAGATCAACAACTCAATTCCATCAAAAACCTGGAAAATTGGTGGAAATGAGTGTGACTTTTCTAAACCCCTAAACCCCAGCCATGAAAATCCCCACAAAAAAAAAGGGGAACAGTACGGAAGAACTCGCCAAAAAAAGAAACCCCAAAACTTCCAAGTTCTTGAACCAAAACAAAAACCCTCTTCTCCCTTTCCTTCTCTATATCTCTCTCTCTTCTTATTTCCCAATTTCTCTCTCTCTTGCTCCAAGAAAACCAGAGGAATTTGGAACTTCCATGGAAATGGGAAATCTCCCACCAAACAAAAATTACTTCACTAACCCAATAAAGAAAACAAACACTCTGATTTCTATATATACACACAGTCTGAATTTCCTCAAAAGTACAGAGAGAGAAGAAGAAAAGACTAGTTTAACAAGAAGAAGAGAGAAGAAGGTCACGAGGTTGAGAAGATAAAAGGGAAAGATCCGTTGGGTGTGCTGTAGATATTGCAATTCTCTGCAGAGAGAAACAAAGAATTTCTCTCTCTCTTCTTTCTTTCTCTTTCTTCTGTGAGTGTTTTTGCAGTTGGGCGATGGAGATTACTAGATAGAAAGAGAACACAAGGCGAGACAAGGCTCAGTTTGTGCAGTCCTGTGGGGACTACTGACTTTTTTTTTTCCTCCAATTATTATGATTTTATATATTTGTTTATTTATTTTGTCCTTGGTACAATTATTCCTTTCATTCTTGCCCATTTACCTGATTTACCCCTCGTCTTTTGAAATATTAACTAAACAAAAGGAGAAACATCTGCTGTTCAAAAAAAAAAACATCTGAATAGTAAAAAAGATTTGTTTGGATTGGATGTGTTTTCTTTAGAACTAATTTGAGGACCGTTCTTTCTTTTAAAAAAAAAAATTGTAGGAAGAATATTTATGAATAGGGATGGCATTCAATTGAACTGGTCGAGTACATTAACTCTAAATCCTTAGTTTCATTTCATTTTGCTTCGAGGAATCCTCACTTTAGTGAGTATATTTTTTATTGAAAATTTTTGTTTTTAATAGGTATTTTAAGAATATTATAGAGTGTTCTTTATGTTGATATAATAAAAAATAATAGTTTAATAGTTTAATTAACTTTATATAAAATTGTATAGCAAAAAATTGTACACATTTATTTAAAAAAAAATACTTGACTTTTTTTTTGTCTATGTTTGATTAAAAAAAAAAAGTTAATATGCACTACAATTTTAAATCATAGAGTATTGGGCGAGATGGATTAAGTATATTGTATCATCCTCTCCAAAATTAAATTGAAAAAGTCTTTCATTCTCTTCATTCCAAAAAAAAGGAAAAAAATATGTTTTTTTTTATTTAAATAAACTCAATTTAAGTAAAGGTTTCTCTAATGAGGTTTCCAATATTGAAACATGATTGTTTGTTATTATTTTATCATTTGTTACCAACACGGTGCCTAAAGATTAATTTGCCCCCTGTTTTGACAAATAATAACAATAATAATAATAATAATAATGTAGATATGTCTTACATTAACATAAAAAATAATTTCCAAATCACATGGAAAAGTACAATTACAGGTGCATAATCAAACACGGAACAAACAAAAACAATAGGGCAGGGCATTAAATTTACACCGCCTACAAAGGGGCATATTGGTAATTGAAGCCCGCAGCGAGCGTGAAAGTTTGTATATCCTCTTTCCAGTAAGGGGGTGCCACGTGGGCAAGAAAGGGGGCATGTTCTTATCTGGTGAGGTGGCAGGCGGTGATTGGAGGAGGTAGATTTTGTTAGGGCTGAGGTGGCAAGGGTGTTGGAGAAGGGTCACGTGCATGAAGAAGAATGACGTGGATGATTTGTCTGAAGGGAGCAATGATTGGGACCTTTTTGGTATCTTTTGAGGGATTATGTGTGGCAATTGGCCATCAAACGTTGGGCTTATTACCTTCAATCACTTGTGATTACGTTTCAAATTATATATACAAATAAAATTATATTTTCAATTTTTCTTTTTATATATCATAAATAATCAACTCTTGCACTTTTTGGATATTTCACCGAAATATCCCTATCCCAGCCCAGGCCGTATATTTTATTTGTGGAATAATAATTATAACTGACAAAAAGATTATATTGAAATTATTTGTGCTTTCTTTTATTTCCAACAGTTGTGTGAAAATTTGAACTTTTTTTTTTCTTTTCGATCTTAAGAAATATAACAAATGTCTTATTTATTGGGCTATACTTGAATCAAAAATTATATTTAATTACGTAAATATGAAAATGACATATTTAATAATAGAGGAAATTGCCAATGCTTAGTAATTGAGTGAGGCCTACGGTGTCACATATGAAGCTAAAATTTCATAATTAAATTATGAGAAAGTTGAGACCTCGTTTGATAACTATTTAGTTTTTAAAAATTAAGCTTATAAACAGTACTTCTAGTCTTCCACATGGATTTCTTTATTTTGTTATCTACTTTTTACAAATATTTTTAAAATTCAAGCCACATTTTGAAAGCTACAAAATAATAATTTTTAACAACTTGCTTTTGTTTTTTAAATTTAGCTAAGAATTCAAAATTCTTCTTAAGAAAGATAAAACAATGGTAAAGAAATAGTGAGAAATGAAGCACAATTTTCAAAAACCAAAAAATTAAAAACTAAGGTCCCGTTTGATAATCATTTGATTTTTGGTTTTTTGTTTTTGAAAATTATGTTTGTTTTATCATCATTTCTCTACAATGAATTTCATCTAAAACAATTGAATTCTTAGCCAAATTCCAAAAACAAAACACAAGTTTTTGAAAACTATTTTTTTAGTTTTCAAAACTTGGTTTAGTTTTGAAAACATATGTTAAAAGTAAGTGACAAAACAATAAAATCCATAAGTGGAAGTAGTATTTATAGGTTTAATTTTCAAAAACCAAAAACTAAAACCAAATGGTTATCAAACGATGTCTAAATTGTTATCAAACCACATATGAGTAACATTTGTAGGTTGAAAGTTTTCTGAGTTGAAGTTATTTGAGCTATTGTATCTCTTATCCTAATATTTGTAAGAGATAATTTTTTTTCTTTGTTATTTAATCCACTACAAAAGGGCTATCAAAAGATAAAACACTCTACGCTTCGTACTATGATTGTCAATAATACATGCCACTTTATTTTTTAGTTAAATTATAAATTTAGTCCCTATAGTTTTGAAAAAGCTAGACTTTAGTCTCAGATGCTATTTATGAGGATTTTATCAAACCATAGAGACCATTTGTGAGGTTTTATCAAACCATAAGAACGAAATTCTAGCTTTTAGAACTATAGGGACTAAGTTCTAACTTTCTTCAAACCATAGGGACCAAATTTGTAATTTAAACTTTTTTTTAATTTTATTTTTCAACTCTATGGTTGCACTTTGAGTTTTTCTTCTCTTTCTTTAAAAAATCATTTCGAGCAAGTGAATCTCCTATTTTAATCATCTCATATAAAACTACAGATATTAAAAAAAAAATCTATTTAAATTAAGAAGTGGGATGGACTCATATTAGGTAATTGTCTATTTAATAACTCTATTAATATGCTCAACCTTTCACTTTGCTACATATTTTAACAAAAAAAAAAAAAAAAAAAGAAATCCATTCAAATATCAGTGTAATCACAATCTTATCTTATCATTTTGAAACAAATGGCCAATAGGGCTTTATTGACCATATATATGAATGCTAATCCAAAAAATTGCAAAAAAAAGAAGTATAAAAATCCCCTCTGATGATTTATGGTAACCAAAGCATACACTCAAGCAATTTGAAATTCACAAATGAATTAGGACAAAAAAAAACCTTATCTTTAAAATGAGGATGAGATGGAAATCTATCAGCCTTTGATATTGGATAAAGACAAGGATCTGGTTTTTGGGATTGGCTCATTCTCTTTGTACAGCCCAACTCATTAATTAACCATGCAACTGTCAGATTTTATCTTCTCTTCCTTCACATTATGCACAAGTTTCTGTTTTTTTTTTCTGTAAAGAAAAAAAAAATCTTTCAATTTTAAATAGTGTGAAAGGGTTTTTGACTGACAAAATATCTGTCAAATAGCTTAGTGAATAAAATACTTATATGTTAATTCCAGAAGATTATTGAAGGTTTAATCTCTCACTTCTATATCCATTGAACTATAAAAAACGTATTTTAGAAAAATTAGGTTAAAGTACCATTTTGGTCTCTATACTTTGAGACTTGTTCAATTTTAGTCTCTATAACAATACAAACTAATTTTAAGATTTATTGAAAGTATAGAAACTAAATTTAGACATTTGAAAGTACATAGACCAAAATGGTATTTTGACAAAAATAATAATTAAAAAAAAAGACTCAAAAGAATGATTTTGGTAGGGTTTTTAAAATGGTGAAAATTGTTTATTGTTATAACTAATTAGTTAAATGAATGCTTTAAATTTTTTATGGTATTTAGTTATATAGGCTCCATTTGATAGTAATTTCGTTTTTAGACTTTAGTTTTATATTTTTAAAATATGTGTTTGTTTCCTTGCAATTTCTTTACTATTGATTTCACATTTCTTAAAGAAACATTTGAATTCCTAACTAAATTCCAAAAATAAAACAAGTATTTTTTTAAAAAAAAGGCTTGAATTTTGAAAACAATTTTTAAAAAGTAGATAACAAAACAAAGAAAACTTATAGGTGATGTTGATCGATTTCGCAAGTGCACAAATCACATTACAAGTAATACAATTATTGAATACCACGATCATTCTCCACAGGGAGTGAATTCTACCAATTACCAAATTCTCTAGCCTCAATTTTATTTAAGCACCGAATTATCAAAGATGAATAAAATTTAACTTGCTTAAAAAATAAATGTGACTAAAAACAGAGGATTAAACTTAATTGTTAAGAGCTCTAGAGCAATGACTTCACCGTTCTCTCCTCCTACTCTTTGTTCATTAATAGCTAATGTGTTCTTCTATTTCTAAGTTGTTGGCAAGCTCTACCCTATAGACTCGATATTCTTTCTCAAGCAATTATCTGTTGGGATTTATGCCTAAAGTCTCGTAATTAATGATTTATTTAATAATTAATAATAATTTTGATTATTTTATTTGCAATATAATATTATCCATTATATGAAAAATCCAAGGTTATTAGTGTAATCTTGAACAGTATGTGGTTGACATACGAGAGGATCATGTTCAAGAAATAACCTAAAGGGTCATAGTATATGGATAAGGTTGGGTGCCTTATCCTGGTAACATTATTGGTACGATCCACTTTGTAATAGTTACAAATGATTTTATCCAAATCATTCATGTGGAGACATGTGAGTGAGGGTATCTTATACAATGAGTTTGTATAAGACTGGACCACGAAATATTTAATCTCTCTTTATAAATCCGTTAATTGAGAAGATTAATATTTCATCAGGATGATCATATGCGACTCGATCTTAATCCTGAGTGAGTTATGAACTCCTGCCTGAGGGCTTGTACTTTGATTTGCATGGGTGAGAGTGACTTTTTGTAGCCGATTCAATATGCCTACCATTTTGGGGACTTGACCAAATAGGGAGCTGGGAACATAATCTCACAAGATAGAATTCACCTCTACCTATATAGGGTAAGTAGATGAGTAATTCCCTTAAGTATTGATTTCGAGACTTGAACAATGGGGCCCCACCCTCTCACTAGCTCGAGAAAAACTTAGTTTATAATTAGATTATAAACAGATTGTTCATTAGAAGATCAGTGGTACTTAAGGTGCAAGATGTAATTATAGGGGTAAAACAGACTTTTGACCCAGCTGTAACTACAAACAACTCGTGAATGATCAACTTGCATGTAATTATTATATCTATGGACACAACTTGTCATACAGTGCATAAGAGTGCAACTCTAGGTCTATAGTAGAGTGACCTATAGTTAATGAATAAAAATTAATTAATTAAACTCTTTAATTAATTAATTAAAGAGTTTAATTAATTGATTTTGTATCATTGGAGTTTATAATCTGTAGGTCCATAAAGTCCCCTTGCTAGCTCATAGTAACACTAAAAAATCAATTTAGTTGAAAGAAAAATTTGAAATGTTCAAATTAATATTTAATTTGAAGTGTTCAAATTAATATTTAATATATTATATATATTAAATATAAAAGAGGAAAATATATTTATTGTATTTGATACATTAAATATTAAAATAATTAATGTATATTAGATACATTAAAGAAAAGATATTTATTAAATTTGAATTGGATTCAAATTAGGAAATAGATGTCGTAGGAGAATTTTAAAATGTTTGAATAAGATTCAAATTGGTTAGATAAATATATTTTAATATATTAGATATTAAAATATATTATTTAATTATCTTCTTTAGACCACTAAATAGGACCCTAGGGGTGAGCTATTATGCATTCTTCATAGAACACACATCTCCTCAATAGAAAATTAGAGAATTCTCTCTAGACTTTTTCCTCTCTCTCCAATCCCTTGAGGATTTTTTTTCAAGATGTTCCCACAAGCCTTGATCTTGTGTTAGAGTCATAACCAGAAAGACTTTGTGAATGAGATAAAAACCCACTAGAATATTCTCCATATTTATCTCAAAAGTAAGTTTTCTTAATTAATATTATTTTTAGTTTAATTTTAAATAAAACCAAAGACGATCCAATGCTTCCGCTGCGGGATGAAGAGTTCATTCCTATCATTAGCGATATTCGTTAAACAGTAAATTATCTATATCTTTATGACAATTCAAACAATTCAACTATTAAGCCCGTAGAACCTAATATTGGTGCAAAATCTATAAGGATATCTCTATCTCAAGTATAAATTTTGGGAAAACAATTCAGTTCACCAACAATTCTTGTCTCTCAACCTCAAATTATTGACACAAAAATAATGTAAAGAATGACCAAATCTAAACATGCATTAAGTTCAGAAGAATTTTCACAACCACAATTGAAATAGAAACATCGTCTATTAACTAAGAAAGATTAGAATTCGAGTATTGGTTACATCAAAGCTCTAGAAAGAAAATTTTAGTTCACAATGTAAAACTTAACAAGACTAGCTAAAAGTATCAATAGAGTCATGACAAGCAGAAAAAGAGAAGGAAAAGGGAAAAGAAACAAATTCGGGTATTCCACGAGTTTCCAATCGTCGCTCTCGCTCCGTTCGGTTGCTCAGATCCTCCAAAATACTGTCCAGCCGTCTTCCTCTCGTTCTCCCTCTTTCAATCCTCTTCAAATTTGACAAAGATGAGTATTTATAGGCCAAAAAACCCTGGGCGCGAGTCTCAAATTCACGCTTCAAAGTTCATAGCACTTAGGCATTGAAAACAGTGCCTAGGCGCTAGCATTCTGTCCTCCCGCAATGTCTGTGGCTCTTAGGTGATGATTTTTTTTAACAATTTAAATAAGATATAATAAATAAATATAAAATGAACTTATCAGGTGAAAGTAGTGTTTATTGTTTATAAGTTTAATTTTCAAAAAAAACCAAATTGTTATCAAACACGATCATAGTTAAAAGTGATTTAAAAAATTAATAGTGAAAGTATTTATTTTATTTTTTTTCAAAATTGTTTATAGAAAAAGTGTTTTAGCTAAAACTGTTTATTCTCCAAGCTACCTGAAACTACTTCTCAAGTTTATTGACATTTTTTACTCTAAGGCAGAGATTGCTCCTGAAACTTCTTCTCAAGTTTATTCACATGTTTGACTATAAAGCAGAGATTGCTTTTGAAAAAAAAAAATTAAACATTTTGGATGAGGCATTAAATTAGAATATGACATGACTTTTTACAAAAGAAAACTAGTTAACAAGTACTCTTTATTGGTTACATAGTTAGATCTTCTTTGAAATACAAGATTTCAAATTATTTGAGCTATGTTTTTAATTAGCGCGTATGACTTAGTAATTATATTGTGGTCTAATTGTTGTAAAGATGCTATATATATATATATATATATATATATATATATATATATTAGTACAACAAATGTGAGGTATGAAGATTTGAACCTCCAATCTCAAATGATAGAGTACATGTCAATTACTGTTAAGCTAAATTCACTTTGATTGTTGTAGAGACGCTATATATCAATGATCTTCACAAATTTTCTTTTTGTTTTAGTCTCAATAATGATAAACTGAAACAATCTCATATAAAGTTTCAGGTAATGAAAACGTTGCATGAATTTGAAAATTACGAGTTAATTTAAATTGTATTTAGTAACTTTTTTTTTACTTTTCAACCAAAATTTGAAGACAAAATAAACTAGGCCCTTTGATAATGCTTTTTTTAATTAACATAAACACTATGCTTCTTTATATTGACATTTTTTTTTTTTTTTTGGTAATCTATTTCTAAAAATGTTTTTTTAAAGTTCTAGGTGATTTTTTTTCGAAAAAACAAATTCAAATTTTATTTTTGGTCGGCCAATCTTTCAAAAGTGTTTTTTTAAAAGTGGAAACTAAATAGTTTGGAAAGAGAATCATTTTTTTTTCTTTTTTTTTGAAAGAATGATTGCGTTTTGAAATTTCGGTATGATAAGAATTTAAAAAATATTTTTTTTTTTAAATGTGAAAAGCAAAGAAAAGAAATTATGTGCAAACAAACATCAATTTTAAAAACCGACAAACAAAAAACTTTTTAGTTTCGAAATTTAATTCAGATTTTGTAAGCATCTCGAAAGAGTAGAATTCAAAACCAAAGACACGTTTGAACTAAAAATAATAATAATAATAAATTTTATTTTTGGCTAAATTATAAAAAAATACCCCTGAACTTTATACTTTGATTCAAAAATACTTTTGAACTTTCAAAAGTTTAATTAATATCCTTAAACTTTAAAAAAAAGTTCAAAAATACATTTAGCGTTAGTTTTGGATGGAAACCATTAGTACTTTGTTTCAAAAATATCCATGAACTTTCAAAAGTTTCATTAATACCCTTAAACTTTCAAAAAAAAGTTTAAAAATACTTTTACCGTTAATATATGAAATTGTTAGTACGTCATTTTAAAAATACCCCTAAACTTTCAAAAGTTGCATTAATACCCTTAACCTTAAAAAAAGTTTTAAAAAAATGTCATTACCATTAGTATATGGATGAAAATCGTTTATCTACACCCCTCTTCTATTTCCTCTCTCTCATGATTTGCTTCAATCTATGGCCTAATACTTCTCTTTTTCTTTTTTTTTTTCCTTTTCTTTTTCAATTACTCTCTTCTTCCATTTTTCAATCTCTATAACTTCCTCCATTTCTCCTATCTTCTTAAATATAAGAACCTTAAATATAAGAAATTTCAACACCCAAATAGTCAATGTCTTTGAAGTTATCTTGGGTTGGAAAAGAACCAATTGAAAACAACTCATATAGATACCATCATTTTTTTTTCTTATAGATACCCTCATTTTTCCTCCATTTGTTCAATTCTCAATCATGTGGAACTTTTTTAACTGACCATAACAAATAGACTAATTTGAATTGCAAAAAAGATTAATAAAATCTTCATCCGCTACAAATTTAGTAATGCATATGTTTTCTTTCTTTTCCCTCCCATTAGATGCCCTCAAAATTATGACCCAAATTATCAACATGTCTCTCTTTTTGTGTATTAAACCCAAATTGCTAATGCACAACCTTTGTTAAAGCATTTAAGTCCTAAGGTCCCTTTGTGGTTCCATTATTATCATTTCTTCTTGCTATATATAGCTTGATTGAAGGGGAGTAGTTTTAGAGATTGGAAAATGAAATAAAAGAGTAAAGAGAGTATTGAAAAAGAAAGGGGAAAAAAGAGGAAAAATAGAGAAGTGTTAGGCCATAGATTTGAAGGGAATAATCGAATTAAACCCACAGCGGAAGCATAGGAATCGTCTTTGATTTATTTAGAATTAAACTAAAATACAAGGGTTAAGCAATAAATACCTTCCAAATATGGATATTCTTCTAGCGGATCTTTATCTCTTCCACAAAAGTCTTCCTGGCTATGACTCGAACACAGGACCAAGGCTTGTGGGAGTCTCTTGAAAGAAAATCCACAAGAGATTAGAGAGGAATAGGTCTAGAGAGAATTCTCTAATTCTCTAATTCTCTCTATTGAGGAGTGTGTTGTGTAGAATGCATAATGGCTCACCCCTAGGGTCCTATTTATAGTGGTCTAGGGAAAATAATTAATTAATATATTTAATATCTAATATGTTAAAATATATTTATCTAACCAATTTGAATCTTATTCAAATCTTTTCAAATTCTCCTACGACATTTATTTCCTAATTTGAATTCAATTCAAATTTAATAAATATCTTTTATTTAATGTATCTAATATACATTAATTATTTTAATATTTAATGTATCAAATACAATAAATATATTTTCCTCTTTTATTTAATATATCTAATATATTAAATATTAATTTGAACACTTCAAATTAAATATTAATTTGAACATTTCAAATTTTAATATTTAATGTACCAAATACAATAAATATATTTTCATCTTTTATATTTAATATATCTAATATATTAAATATTAATTTGAACACTTTAAATTAAATATTAATTTGAACATTTCAAATTTTTCTTTCAACTAAATTGATCTTTTAGTGTTACTATGAGCTAGCAATGAGATCTTATGGACCTACAGATTATAAGCTCCAATGATACAAAATTATTTAATTAAACTCTTTAATTAATTAATTTTCATTCATTAACTATAGGTCACTCCACTATAGACCTAGAGTTGCACTCTTATGCACTGTAGGACAAGTTGTGTCCATAGATATAATCATTACATGTAAGTCGATCCTTCACGAGTTGTTCGTAATTACAGCTGGGTCAAAAGTCCGTTTTACCCCTATAATTACACCTTGCACCTTAAGTACCATTGATCCTCTAATGAACAATATGTTTATAATCTAATTATAAACTAAGTCCCTCTCGGGCCAATGAGAGGGTGGGGCCCCATTGTTCAAGTCCCGAAATCAGCACTTAAGGGAACTACTCATCTACTTACCCTAGGAAGGAGTGAATTCCATCTTGTGAGATTATGTTCCCTCCTTATTTGGTCAAGTCCCCAAAATGGTAGGCATATTGAATCAGCTATAAAAGCCACTCTCACCCATGAAAATCAAAGGACAAGCCCTCACAGGCAGGAGTTCATAACTCACTCAGGATTAAGATCGAGTCACATATGATCATCCTGATGAAATATTAATCTTCTCAATTAACGGATTTATAAAGAGAGATTAAATATTTCGTGGTCTAGTCTTATACAAACTCATTGTATAAGATACCCCCACTCACATGTCTCCACATGAATGATTTGGATCAAATCATTTGTAACTATTACAAAGTGGGCCGTATCAATAGTGTTACCAGGATAAGACACCCAACCTTATCCATATACTATGACCCTTTAGGTTATTTCTTGAACATGATCCTCTCGTATGTCAACCACATACTGTTCAAAATTACACTAATAACCTTGGATTTTTCATATAATGGATAATATTATATTGCAAATAAAATAATCAAAATTATTATTCATTATTAAATAAATTATTAATTACGAGACTTTAGGGCATAAATCCCAACAAGATTGAAGCAAATAAAGAGAGAGAGAAATGGAAGAGGGAGGTAATGAAGTGTAGATAAATGTTTTTAGTCCATATACTGACGATAAAAGCATTTTTTAACCCTTTTTTTAAGGTTAAGGGTATTAATACAACTTTTGAAAGTTCAGGGGTATTTTAAAACGAGGTACTAATTATTTTTGTCCATATACTAATGGTAAGAGTATTTTTTTTAATTTTTTTTAAAGTTTAAGGGTATTAATGAAACTTTTGAAAGTTCAAGGGTATTTTTGAAACAAAGTACTAACGGTTTCCATCCAAAACTAACGGTAGGGGTATTTTTGAACTTTTTTTTAAACGTTTAAGGGTATTAATGAAACTTTTGAAAGTTCAGAGGTATATTTGAAACAAAGTACAAAATTCAGGGGTTTGTTTTTTTTTTTTTTTTTTTTTTTTTTTTTTTTTTTTATAATTTAGCCTTTATTTTTTATAGAGATAAATAATATGTTAAAATACTATTTTGATCCGAAACGAAAAAAATAGATCATGTTTGATCATTGTACTTTGAGACTTATTATATTTTGGTTACTGTATTTTTAAATGTCTAAATTTAGTTCATTGTAATTTTAATAAATCTCAAAATTAGTCTATCCGACTTGACAAAGTAAAAATAATCATTTCCATTTTAGAAAAGACATAATGTAAATATATTGCTCAAATTTCTCAAGAGAAGGCATATAGGGACAAATTTTTTTCTTTTTAACGTAAAATCAACCATAAACTAATGATAGGGACTAATTTTAAGAGTTATTGAAAGTATTGAGATGAAATTTAAACATTTAAAAGTATAAAAACTAAAATAGAATAAGTTTCAAAGAATAAGAACTAAAATAGTATTTTAATCTAAATAAAAAATAAAATAGTCAACAAACCAATTCTCAATTTCCTAAATCTCTAATTTTAAACTGAATTCAATCTCACCTTCAAATCTTCAAATTCTCTTAAACTGTGTAGACTCATATTTATCGGAAGTGGGTGTCTTTGTTGAAGAAGCTCTTCATCTTGCTCTGTCTGTTAATAATAGTATGTTTTGTAAAATTCCTAGAAATGAGAACAAAGTCGCCCATAGCTTTGCAGCTTTGGCATCCTCTTTAGGAAATTCTTTGGTCTGGAAAGACTTCTTTCCAGCAGATGTTGTATCCCTCATCCTCGAGGGGGTTTGATTGTGGTTTGGTGTTGGTTGTTTATTTGAGGCTTCGTTTCAAAAAAAAGAAAAAAAAAAAAAAAACTAAATTTACGAAACCAACACTATATTTACAACATTTTTTTTTTCGTTCACGAAAAAGCAAAAAGAAATCCTTTTTTTTTTCTATAAAGAAAATATCTTTATACAATTGAATCAATTTTTATTAAAGGTGTTAGGGGTAATTTTGGACCAAAAGAATAAATTGAAGATAGTAGGGAAAAATTAGGAACCAAACTAGTAGAAAGAGACCCAACGTGAGACAAATTTGGGCCAACACAAAAAGACCGGGCAACAGAGCAAAGGAGAAGAGAAGAGAGGATCGGGTTGAAGCCCAACCCACCTCCTCGGCCTCAGCTTAAGGTCAAGGCGAGGCGAGGCCCACTAAGAGGGCATGCGCAATACATTCCCCTTTCGATCCTGTTTGGTTCATATTTAACCTAATTCGCAAAAGGAAAGAGAAAAACCCTAAGGAGTTGTTTGGGGCATAGGTTATAATAACCTGTGGAGTACTCTGCAACCCAAACACAGACTATTATAATCCCAGACTAAACAATTCTGCATTATAAAAACTATTATATAATTCCACAGACTATTATAATCCATGTTATTATAACTCACTTAATGCCCCAAACAGTCCCTAAGGGAATCATATAAATACTTATTTTCTACCTAGAGAAGACAAGCTCTTCCTCATACTCTAAACCCTTGCCACATTCCATAACTCTATATGACTTAAGCATTGAAGCTGATGTGGTAAGCACCAGATCAGTGTGTGTAGTTTCTTCTTCTTAATTTGCAGTCCATGTTTTTTTCATTTTCATACAAATTTACCGTTGCTGTCATGTAAAGGTTAGATGTATTTTTTCTATCCAGAATTTGGCAACAACAAAATAAATGAAAATTTTGCATAGTACAAGCAAAAGGAATTGATAGTGAAGAGAAAGTTCCAAAAGCTCTTTCTTTTTCAATCAAAGATTTGCAGCTTGGAAGAATGATATGGGCTTATCCTGTTTTGGCCTTTCTTATCATGGACATCGAAACCCATTCCCTTTTGAATTTATAGTATAGATATTGCCTCATCTAATTGACTGTCAAAACTATGGGCAAAAGCATGGGAATCCATTTATTGGACTTCATTTTTGGGTTCCTAGCTTTTGGCTTTAATTCACATAAATAATGTATGTTGCAAAAATAATGAATTGAGTTAATTTATATTCATGCAGACATGTAACTCGATGCTATATGAGAGGATGTGTCCTTTTTACTATTTTTATCTGAAAAGAAGATCAATTTTGTGATCGTTTGAATGTCCACGAAGTTAAAAAAAAATCTACAAGCTTCTCACTGCATGATATAATAATACAATAGAGATGAATACCTCTTTTAGTCCTCGAGGTTACACAAATGATTTCTCTTGATTCTTTTAATTGCTTTGTGTGAAAAAAAAAGAAAAAAGACTTATCAATTTTTCGATCCTAGCTATTCTTTTATGTTCACTTATTTTAACATCATGAAAGTGGATGAAGACTATTGAACTCATAAAAAAGAAAGTAAATGAATAGTTTTTTTTTTAAGGGTTTAAGACCAATCTCCCAAGCTTTAGAAGGATTTAATTTATGATTGAATTATAAATATGAATAATTATAGAAGTAAAATGAATCCAATTGTAATTACAAACTACTCAGCTAGGCTTCTTAGGTTGGTAAGAGTACCTCTTACTAGCTCATTATTATGGATCATCTAAGTTAAAAGAAGAAATGTTAGGCCCCGTTTGATAACCATTTGGTTTTTAGTTTTTAGTTTTTGAAAATTAAGCTTGTTTTCTCCCAATTTCTCTACAATTGTTTTCATCTCTCTTAAGGAAGCATTTGAATTCTTAGCCAAATTCCAAAAGCAAACACAAGTTTTTGAAAACTATTTTTTTTAGTTTCCAAATCATGGCTTGGTTTTTGAAAACATATGTAAGAAGTTGATAACAAAACAAGGAAATCCATAGATGGAAATGATATTTATAGGCTTAATTTTCAAAAACCAAAAACTAAAAACCAAATGGTTATCAAACGGGGCCTTAGTTTTTTGTTTTTAGTTTTTGAAAATTAAGCTTATAAATACTACTTCTACCTTTGAGTTTTCATGTTTTCTTATCTACTTTTTACATATGTTTTAAAAAATCAAGTCAAGTTTTGAAAACTAAAAAAAAAAAATAGTTTTCAAAAACTTGTTTTTTTTTTTTTTGAAATTTGGCTAGAAACTCCATTAATGTTTCCTTAAGAAAAATGAAAATCATTGTAGAGAAATTGTGAGGAAACAAACACAATTTTTAAAAACCAAAAACTAAAAATTAAGGGCCCGTTTGATAACCATTTTGGTTTTTGATTTTTGGTTTTTGAAAATTAAGCTTGTTTTCTCCCAATTTCTCTACAATGATTTTCATCTCCTTTAAGGAAGCATTTGAATTCTTAGCCAAAAACTAAAAACAAAAACAAGTTTTTGAAAACTACTTTTTTGAGTTTTCAAAACATGGCTTGGTTTTTGAAAACATAGATAAAAAGTAGATAACGAAAGAGTAGTATTTATAGACTTAATTTTCAAAAACCAAAAATCAAAAACCAAATGGTTATCAAACGGGGCCTAAATTAGTTATCAAATGGGGTCTTAATATTTGAATATTGGTCTTATTTAATGGATAAGATACATTAGTAAACATAAGATGAAAAAACCTTATAGGTAAAAAAAAAAAAAAAAAAACTATGGCCTATGAAGGGTCCATGTTAGATCATAAAGTAGGGCATGTAATATCTACAATAACAACATTGTAGTGAAGTTGCAATGTAAAGCTACTTAACCTGTCTAAAAAAGTCAGCTTTAAGAAAAAAAATTAGAATTTGTTGCCAATCATTGTTAGATTGTGTTGTTCACTCAATTTTAAAGTAGATTAGTCTCTGAAAAATAAGATTTTGAGTTCGTGAGTGATTTGAAGAAACACATTAATACCCTATAATACCTTTAAAAACAATTACTTTAAACAATTTTTAAAATATTTCATTAATTTTTCTTAAAAAACTTTTAAGGATGATGCAAACAATTGATAAAATGAGTGAGATAAATTAGTCATCCTTTATTGTAATAATATCGAGATTTCTAAACCTTTAGATTTTTTTTTTTTTTTAATTCAATAGCATTTGAAGTGGAAGATTTGAACCTCACACCTCTTGATCTCATACTTTAACCAATTGAGATATGTTCAGGTTGACACTTTTAGAAAAAAATTCACTTCAAGAACTTGAAAAGATTGCATTTCTCAATTATGTTGTAGGAATCGTATTTATCTTTAGTTTATTTATTAAATTGTTGGAAGACTTTTGAGTGCCTCCAAATAATTATGAATTTATCTGGAGAGTGCACTACTTACCTTTATAAATATTTTGAAAGTTGAAGCAATAATTTTACAAAAAATAAAGATTGAACAACGACAACAATATACATCCTAATGACGAGTTAGACTAAAAGAAATATTGAGCACACAAGTTTTTTGCCCATTAGGATAAGCCTCATCAAGTGGCTCAAAACCTAAAGGTCAAACCCCCAAAGGGGTGTTTGATTGGGCTTGCCCATAGGCTTGACCCAAACCCAAATATAAATTCAAATGAGCAACTAGTTTCATATATTTAATTGTTAAATAATGTGTAGGTCATCCCACCCAATGTAAAATATTGTCATGGGCTGTTAGCCTTAAGTAGGGATGTCCATG
This sequence comes from Trichosanthes truncata, assembly GCA_033996785.1. Classification (NCBI taxonomy): domain Eukaryota; kingdom Viridiplantae; phylum Streptophyta; class Magnoliopsida; order Cucurbitales; family Cucurbitaceae; genus Trichosanthes; species Trichosanthes truncata. The sequence goes on along the minus strand of JAWPNB010000004.1, from coordinate 32,815,509 downwards.
GGTGGGTGGAGACGGAGATGGCTTCTCTGTCTCTCTGCCCCCATTTTAATTCTCATCTCTGCAAAAATTTTCGTTAAATTTGTTGGATGGGACGGAGATTCCTTGCTAGAAATTTGTGGGGATCGGGTTCTCCGCGGGAAGTTATTTTCCTTTTAGTTTTTTTTTTTAATTTCAATGGAATTAAATAATTCTTTTCATAAATTTTCAAACTGCTAATTTTTCATGGAAAATATTCATTAATTTTCAATTAGATAGTTAATTATTCACGAAAAATCTTCATTTAAATAGTTAATTTCCTTAAAAAAAAACCTCTATTTAAAGATAAAATTCTTAAACCTCCTAATAGAAATAAAATAATATTCCATGCCAAATTATTTAATTATCTATACATATAATTCAAATGTTTAACTATGTAATTCAAACATATCTAATCATCTAAATCATTAACAATAAAATTTTAAATGTATGTATGTATGTATGTATAAAACCCTCTACATAATAAAATTAAATAACAAAAAAATATAAATGGGGCGGAGAACGAGGATGAGGAATATATTCCCTGTTTAGCTTGCGGGAATTTTCCCCCCCACTCCCTCCTCCATTCCTTATCTAAATAGAGATTCTCTACCTCGTTAGGGGCGGATCCTCACAGGGCTCCATCCTCGCGGGAAAAATGGACATCCCTAGCCTTAGGCTTTTTGGGACTAGCTCATATCCTACCTTATTTTGACCTACTTAAATGCATCAAAAAATTTGTATGTAATACGATTTTGTAAACATTTACAAAGTGAGTTGTATCTATGGTGTTATCAAGATGAGATAACTAATCATAATCATGAATAGTAGACTTTTCACTTTTTAAATGTTTTCTTTTTGTACGTCAACCACATTTATCAAAATTACAAATAATACTATTCCAACATCTAAGAGATAAACTTAAAGACGAAAACTTGAGAAGTAAAATCAAACGAGGAAATAAAAAATCAAATCAAGATAGAAAATTCTAAAAGAAAAGGTGGTAAACCAAAATGCTTAATGGAATTGAAATTCATTTGTTATAATTATAACTAGTAATATCAACTTGAATTTTTCATATGATTTGACTCTTTTTTTTTTTTTTTTTTAAAAAGGTAATTTTTTTAGTACATTTAAATAAAGTAAGTGGTGGAATAAAAATAATAATAAAGTAAGTGGAGATAGAATAAATAAATTCTATTACTTTACTCAATTCGACATAAACTCCAACAATTATTAAAAATAAATAAACAAGTAAAGACAAGTTTGGAAGTCCACTATGAGTTTATTGTGTCCCTAAGATATATATTTATATATTTCTTTCTTATTCAAATGATTTTTCTTATCAGCATTCGTTTCTATTACAACATGGTGAAACTAATATATATATATATATATATATCAAATCTATTCAACATCACATTATTATTATTATTGTTGTTATTTTGTTCTTTCGGGTAAATCAAAAAATAAAAAGTGAGATAGAGATGATAACCATGATAACAATACTACAATAGTCCAACTTTTTGATTATTTTCTTTTGCTGTGAAATCATGACCTTTCTCAAGTAAAAATTGAACCATCAAATCATAGTGAAAATAGTTGCATGATGTCTCATCCTAAAAATGAAGTTGATTACATAAAAGCGTTGCATTTATACTCAAATTCAAAGAATTAAAGAAAATGTATATAGTCTACCAAATAACTAGCACAATCAAATTATCTTCTTAAAAGACTTTCCCTCGTTCACAATGTAACAATCACTATTTGCCTATCAATATAACATGTTCTCTTCCTTGTACTCATAGTAGCACTTGAAGTATCTTAGCTACTATTTTTATTGCTCAAATTCATTTCTACAACTCATTGAGAATTAATTACAACTCCAAATACAAAGGTAGGAATCTATAAGAAATTATTGAACAACCTTACCTCATTGGACATTCATTAACACCACCTTCTCATTCCATAACAAAAAAACGAAAAAGTAAAAATTTGTACACAAAATGTTGATGTATCATTAAATTATTATTTTATTAATATATTTAGACATGCAAACATCATTAAGATGTCGATTTGAGTATAGTTCAACTAATTAAGGCATTCTCAATGTCAGAGCTTTGAATCTCCATCCCCAATGTAGAAGTAAAAATGTTGGCCAATCACAAATGACCACGTCATTATTTAAATTAATGAAAATTTACTTATTTAATTTAGGACTAATTACTAGTTAACATGTACCCCCAAATTAAATTTAGAAATCAAATAATTCCACGTACCTTTTTTATGGCTATTTGAGTTTAATCCAATCAAATTATATCATGTCTATATGACAACATACATTAGTTCAATTATAATTTGTCATGTCTACATGATGACAAAGGTTAATCCAATCAAATTGTGTCATATGTATGTGATGAGATAAATGAGTCCATTCAGATTGCACACATAAGTTGGTTCAATCAAAGTTTGTTGTGGTCATCTGATGACATGAGTTAAGCCAATCAAATTGCGTCATGTGTACATCCTGACATAAGTTGGTCTAATCAAATTGCACCATGACCATTTGATAACATAAGTTAAGCCAATCAATTTGCACCATTTGTATCTAATAACATAAATTAGTCCAATCAGATTGTGGACGTGGAAATAAGATGATCAGATAAACCCAATCCTATCAAAAGTCCTATAAATAGTTGAGGTCTTTGAAGCCTAAAAGACTTGAGACTTTTTAAAAACTTCCTAAAGACTGAAGACTTGAAAATAAAAAAACTTGGAAGATAAAAAATCTCTTTGAAAAACTAAAGATCTTGAAACATTAATTATCTTCAACAAATTGAAGCTAAATATTCAATTTTGAGAATAAGTTGTCCAACCCTCAAGACAAAAGAAAGAATCAACTGATACCTATTAGAGATTAATTCATTAATTAAATTTATCTAGAAATCTTGTGTGAACATCCACATATTGTTGAACTAAAAAAAAATTCCATTGAGATGCTATTTGATACATGAATCCTATCTGTCTACTGTTGCCTAGCAGAGTGAATGAAATTTTTTAAATAAAAACACTCCTAATGTGCAAGTGTACACAGTCTAATGTAGCAAGTGATAAATATATTTTATATCGTTCTCCTTAGGGATCAATTAAATGAAATTTACAATGCTTGGGTTGGTTTTAGTGAAGTGATAGGTAACCAACATAAATTTGTGCAACTAAACTTAAATGACATAAAGTAAATAAAATGCTTAAAAATATGCTTGAATAGCTAAAGAGATAGTAGAGGCAGTAACACAAGTTTTATAAACCAAAGCAGTAAAAAGGGGATTAAATTAGGGGTGAAATTATGTTCCATCAAACTTAATGTTGGAGCTTTAAACTTGCTTCAACACCCCAAAACAGATAAACTCACGAAATCTTCCCAAATTTCCTTACAAATGGATGATTAATTTCCATTAAACACCCTAAATCAGCTCCTAGCTGTAAACACTAGGTGAGTGACTATCCCTAATCTCCTCAATCACTTTAGAGCAAGTTCTTAATTAGAACTAACGTTATGCTTTGAAATCGGTTTACTCTTCCCTTTCCCAAGTTGGAATAAACAATGCTAAGATGAGGTGGCCAAACAAATCTCAACAAAACTGTAAAACACAAAGCATAAGAGTGAAGAAATTGTAAAAAAATATGCATTCATTAAACTTGAATCAACATAACATCCCCTAATTCTCACCCCAAGAGTGATTTGTTCATACTAAGCATAAAAGAAAGCAATAAAACAGTGATTACAACTCACGACATAATTAGAAACCCTAGTTACAATGTAAGACAGTACAAAAGAAAAGAAAATGGAGAAATAACAGATGGGGAAAGCTCTAATAACTCTTCCTTGATGTTTCTAGCTCCATTCTAGAATAGGAACACCTCCCAATATGGATCTTCTTCTTTCTCGAAATTCCCCCCAATGTTGTCTCTCATTATCCTAAAACGGCAAAGCAAGCTTTTATATTTATTCCTTATTGAAATAAGGGCTGAATAGACAAGGCAAATAAGTTTGGCAGCTTCTCATTGGCTCTCAATAGCTCACATGGCAAAAAAAATTGTTCATCTCAATTAATAAACTATCTCACACGTGCCTAATATGCAATTTGCTATCAGAAAATGCTCCAGTTAGCTTGATCCTTCAACATTTGTATAGCTCCAGTACTCCAAAGCTTAGCTTTCCATACTTAGCAATTTTCAACCTACCAAAAGCTCATGTTAAGGTTAAAAACAGTATAATTCAACAAGGAAATGCACTTCAATGGCATAAAGATACTTCACAATTACTTTGTGACAATTAATACATGAAAGTACCAAATCATGAAGTTTCTAAAAGCTAAAATAGTAAAAAATGCATAAGATTCCAATGAATAATCACATTAAAAGCTCAATCATAGCACTTATTCTAAGAGCTAACATCTATCAACAAAATCAGAAATGGTATGCTCACGTGTCTTAACACGTTGATGAAAAAACAATGTAATGACACATTAAGTGTTTACTACTAGTAAAAAAAGAAGAAGTGTTTGTTACTATATTTTAGCATTCACGACAAGAGGATATAACTAAAAAATGTTGAAACAAAGTATATTCATAGAGGATATAACTAAAAAAAAGTTGAAACAAAGTATATTGTTGAATGAAAAATTTCGACCAGTCACAAATTGCCACGTCATTTATTTATAAATTAATGACAAACTTACATATTGTTAAATTTTGGAACCAGTTATAAATTGATGTATGTCCCAAATTAAATTTGAAGACGAAAAAAATAGCAAATCCCAAATAATACTACATGTCTTCATTATAACCATTTGATCAAATAAACTTAGCTCGATCAAATTGGGTCATATTACAATGGGAACTGAGATCAAATAAATCCAAGAACAATTTGGCCCAAAGTCCAAACCCAAAAGGTAAAGCCCAAAGCCGACAAAACCCAAATCCAAATAGTTGGGTCCAAAAACCATCAAAGCTTAAGCCTACACTCATGGAAAACTCTATAAATAGAAGAGATATCCTTCATTTCAAAGGTTTAGTCGTTTCAGAATTCAAAGAATTTAGAGAAAACTTCCATAAGACTCTCTAGAGATCAATGATGGTTTGAAGACTGAAGGTTAACGGAAGACTTTGAAGAAAAGTTGAAGACATATGAAGCGTGGATCAAGAAGAAAAAACAAGTTGAAGACATTTGAAGTGTGGATCAACAAATTTGACTAAACATACTCTAAAGACTAAAGACTCATTAAAGATTTTGAAGACAAATTGAAGATATCTAAAGCGTGGATCTACAAATTTGCTCGAGAACAAGTGCTCTAGCCCTTGAGTCAAGTATACATCCAAAAGAAAGAATAAAAAGATCATACATTAGATATTGTACTTTATTTATACAAAATTAACATAAATTCATGTTCAATTACACAAATTAAATTTCTTTTAGAATCTCGTGTAAACATATATATTATTGACAAAAATGTGAAATGTTCTAAATCTTAATCACGACTAAAATGTGAAGTGTTCTAAATCTTAATCACGACATGTTGTTGAACTAAAAAAATTAAATTAAAAATAACATTTAAATATTAGAGACTAAATACAATTATACAAGTATAACGGGGGGATAGATTTTTTTGCAACAATCTGCATACGTCATAGCATTTTCCATTAAGGGAAAAAAAAGGAAAAAAAAAAAAAAGGAATTTGCCTCTTTCCTTCTCTCTCCCTTCGTTTTCTTAAAACCTCTGAAAGTCTTAACCCTAACTTCTCCCTTATTCTTCATCTTCCTCGATGGCCACCAACACAACTACAGAGAATGGCTCCACTGATGCCAACGCCCTCAATTCCAACCCCCAACTTGACTCTGTAGCTGCTGCAGAACCGGAATCTATGGAAGCCGGTGGCGCTGAATCCGACCTCGATCCCTCTAACCAAGACTACTTATCGGCTCCGGCTTCGGACTCTGCAGCTCATGAAGGCCCGAATCATGCTGGCGCTTCCGATAAAAAGTGGCCCGGATGGCCCGGAGACTGCGTGTTCCGGCTTATTGTGCCAGTTGTTAAAGTCGGCAGCATTATTGGGCGCAAGGGCGATCTTATCAAGAAGATGTGTGAGGAAACTAGGGCTAGAATTCGTGTTCTGGATGGTGCTGTTGGTACTCCTGATCGCGTTGTGAGTGTTTTTCTAACCTGAGCTCCTTCTGGCAGCTGTTTATTTAGTAATAGAAATGGCTTTGTTAGTCATGGCTACATAAGGACGATAAGTTCAATCTCTATCTTTAGTTTGGTTTATTTGTTATGTTTGGTTCTACAACATGGTTTTGTCATGGGACTGTCCTGCTAGTTATTTCTCCAGCCTGACCATTTTTATCTGTTTTTTGATGGATAATTAGACTGGATGTAACGATTTCTAGTCAAAAGATATCTCCATTTTTGTGCCCTGAGGTTTCCAGAAAAAAAAATCTAGATCATTCTCCTATCTTTGGCTGGTTCCATCAATTTTATACTAGTTAGTCATAACAAGTTATTTTCTACTTTCTTTCACAGCGGCCGTCTGATATTAGGTTAACTAGTAGTATGAATGGAACTTCTTGGGGACGAACGGGAACCTATATTATTCTTCTAGTCACTTCATTAGGAGTAACTTGAAGCCTGTTCCATGGTGGTGTAAGGCTCTTAAAACCCGAAGTAGGAGTAAGACTTAGAGGCAAAAGGGTTTTTGTAATTTTTGTTAGGCTTAATTATTATGGATCGGAGTCCTTTCTTTTTTGCATAGTCGGTCTATGTTTTGTTTGGACTCCTCTTGTTGGGTTGTCTTTTTGTATGCCCTTGCATTCTTTCAATTTCATCAATGAAAGCCCAGTTTTCCTTTGAAAAAAAAATCCAGACTAGAGGCAAAATATGGCAGTGATCTGGCTATTAACTTCCATAAATCGTGTGTTTTTGTATAGGCTGTTTTTAACATCATTTTGTTTACTGACCACGCCAGGCAATTCCTGGTTGTCTTCCAATTTTAGAAGGCGGTAATACGTACTTGGTTTATTTAGAATATCACTTAATACTTGGAGGAGTGCCCAAATGATTGTGGTTAGGTTCAATGAAGATCTGTAATATATAGAAGAAAGGTATAACTTTTCCTTTTAGGAGGCTGTTGCAATTACCCTTTAATTTTTGATGCTTCACTTTGATTTGCATGATCAGTTGGATGCATTCTCGTACAATTTCTTTTAAGTAGGAGATCTTGTTGAAACTTGTTCGTTCAGTTTTTAATGTTTAATGTTTACTTCAGGTGCTAATTTCAGGAAAAGAAGAGCCTGAGGCACCCCTTTCCCCTGCAATGGATGCAGTTATAAGAGTCTTCAAACGCGTGTCTGGATTTTCTGAGAATGAAGATGAGACTAAAGCTTCATTTTGTTCAATCCGGTTACTGGTGGCATCAACTCAAGCAATCAATCTAATTGGAAAGCAGGGTTCGTTAATCAAATCTATACAGGAGAGTACAGGAGCTTCTGTGAGAGTATTATCAGGAGGTATGCTTTCATTCTCTGTATTTCACTTGTCAGGCTATTTTACTGATTGGTTTTGGGCCTAGCTTTATTATTTTCAAAGATCATGAAATCTACCAGATAGCTTAATTGTAGAGCCATCAAAAAGGCTATTATTGAGGGAAAGACTAATAAGCACACTCTTCAAAACCTCACTGCAAGGGAAGGATCATTCTAAAGAATAATATAATGCCCCAAAAGAGCCAAGGGAATCAATGGAAACCATCATTGTGAGAATTCCAAATAGGTCTGATTAAAATTGGTCCACCTTACTAAGCTTTGGTTTGTGCAAAAGAACAATATCTTGAGCATTATTAACTATAGTGTTTTTGATAAGATGCATCTTAACCCTTATTCCTAAACCCTCTTCATTTCACTCCAATTTTGTATTGATCAAATATTTGACCAGAGAGGTGATTTGGTTAGGAAGAATTGTTTGTTTTTGCCCCCCCCCCCCCCCCCCCCCCCCCTCTAAGTTTGGGATTTGTAAGAAGTGGAGAAGGGCCCTTGAGGTCGAAACTCCCTTTTTCATTAGCCCATTGAAAAGCCTTCAGAAAAGGCATCTCTCGTGCTATTTTGACCTGTTTGTTTTGAAGGATTAGAGTTGGTAATTAAAGCAAAGAAAAAGTTGCCATGATCTATCATAGGTGTCTTTTGTTGAAATCAAACAATAAATCAAAATCAATTGGGTAGGAACCACTGGGTAAAGGGAGAATTTGTCGAAGCCTGTTGTTAACCCACTAGATAAAGGATAACGACTTTTGGGTTTCTACTAGTTAGCTATCGTGGATTAGAGTTGGTCACTATCTGAATCACCATAGTTACTGGTATCAAATGACAACTTCACCTCTTCAAGTATGAAATCATAGTAGGTTCAGTTAACTTTGATCACAGCATCTATAAACAAGTTTTCTCATCGTTTATTGAGCACAAATTGTGAATCCATTCCAATAACTGCCAATAAGCTTGAAAAAATTTGAGTTCCATTCATCCCAAGGAATGTTTCTCAGTTCTATCCCTCTTAGGAGGAAATGCAAGTGATATTTCCGTGAAGACTACTGTTCCATCTTTCAAATTAAGGTAGGAATCCTTGATTGTAATTGTAACCTAATCATTTCTAAAGCAAAGTAATCTAAGCTCGACCTTTGTTTGTGCAAAAAAAAGCCTTATCATGGTGTAATGGGTTGATGAAACATAGTTGGTTGTAATCCCCCAGTTTAAGAGAATCACAATGGTTGAATTTATGTTAACATTGTTAACCAAATTTTGGTCATTGGAATAGCAGACAGGTAGTTTTACGTGGGGTTACTTATTGGAGTGGGATCTTTCTCTCTCTTTTTGTGGGTGGATGATGGAAAGTGGAAACAGAACTGCCTAGCTCGCACTCAATTCCTAGTATCATGGTTGCTCACATGCCTTTCCCTTGCTGGAAGCTACTTGTCTCATTGCTCATTGCACATGGCAATGGTCACCCCTTAACATTGACCCTTTGGGATGATTCAACCTGCACACACATGGTTACCTACAACCCTTGTCTTCTTTTGAACCAAACTTTTGACATTTTGGTTGATGTTATAATGCCTTAATTAGTTGAGTCACTTGAGTTATGCTTTAAGCTCAGGGTAGGGGTGAGCAAAGGAAGCCCGAAAATCGACACGATTGACCGAAACCGACCAAACCGATGTCGGTCAGACGGTTTAAAGAGGACGTCGGTTGGAGGTCGGTTTGGGGCTACTGACCGAATTTTTAAAATATATAATAATAATAAAATAATAAAACTGTAAAATTTTATATATTTATATATTAGGAATAATAATAAAATTAAATTAATAAATAAAAAATGTATAATATATAAAAATAAGTTAAAATAAATAAATAAATAAATAAATGTATATATATATATATATATATATATATATATATATATATATATATATATATATTTTAAAAAGAGGCAGTTTGGTCGGTTTAAGCTATATGCAGAAAAAAAATTTACCCTCCCGACCGAACCGACATATGGTCGGTTCGGCATCGGTTGGGGCGGAAAACCAACCCCGACCGACCGATGCTCACCCCAGCTCAAGGTGGTGGCAGTCTTGTCACACACATGAACTTGATTGGTATAGGTGACATGCCCAACTAGTGTCATGCTGACTTAGCATATTACTATCCACATCACAACATGGTCAACTAACCTTGTTGTGAGGCATTAGATTCACCCTTAGCTAGTGATTAAAAGGTGTGCGCTTAGGCACGTGCATAAGTGATCTTTTATTTTTATTTTTATTTAAAAAACAAAAGAAAATATAAACGCCCATTTCTTTAGACAATCTCTTACAAAAACTCTCTTTATCTTTCTTAAAATTTTCGTTCTCCCACATCATTCATAATACCATACTTTTTCATATGTAAAAATGTTATTTATATTTTTCTATCGTGTACTCCACCTAAAAAGGTTCTCCATTGCCCAAAGGACTATTACAATTTTTCTTTATGCACGTTGTAAATTCTTTCATTTGCTCTATGAAAAGGGATATTATGTATCCTGCGATTTGAAAACACTAGCCTAGGCACAATATGAGCCTCCAAACTATGTCATCTGGTGTTTAGCTCAATGATCTGACAGCTAGGATATAATATGTAATCTAAGAAACTGAAAACAAAACTGTAAAACACAATCATCCTCTATCAATCTTCCCCAAGTTTACTACCATCTCCAATTTTGTGAGAATAGGCTGGGGTGAATGAACATTTGCTTTTAACCACCTTATGCCAAAGGTAATCTCAGGTATATTTCCACAGCAAATTTAACATTAATCTTATGTTTTCCATCTTGATATTTCCTACAAGGCTCCCAAGCTCCATGGTCTTCCTATTGACCAAGTGCTCCCTCTCCTAAAGGAAATTGGGGTTTTAAATGAAGATTAAGTACTTATTGTCCCTTCAGAAAGTAGCCCCCGACCGCACATCCCCACCCAAATCTTTTAAGTTTTCAGCAACCATACCAAGTACCAACCATTGACTTTTGGAATTCCATGGACTTGGGCTTCATCTTCAGACGAAATCTCCCAACATTTTAATGGTCTAATAGAAATCAAGGAGTTGTCCAATTTATGTTTCACATGGCTTGTCCCAACCTTAGAGCCTGCGTTAGGGATATAACACAAGTGAACAAATAGATATCAGCTACAATAGTTCAAAGTTATGGTGATAAGAGATGTACTTGCCTCAATCCCTTAGATGCAGCTTTGTTCTGGTGAATTTTATCACCATTACTTTATCAAAGTTGCTTCCAGAACAAAATTTGAATCTAGAAATATGATTTTGTGTGGTGGAATTGCAACTAAGGTTCTTAAAGTTTTTGGGTTTTGGGGTTTTAGCATTAGGAAAATTTAATTTCTGAGGACCTTTTGTTTAACGAGACCTCATTGCTAGGTATATTTTTCTTTTTGGTGCATTATATGCAAAAGTGATAATGAGAATGTAAATCATCTCTTCATAATTGGAGGATGTATTCTCGAGTTTTGAGTATTATCTGGTCATCTTAAAGAAGCATACTTAATCTGATTCACTAACATCTTTCTCTTGCTGATACATGGTAAAGGTGACCTAAAACTAAAAGTAGATGACAATAGCTAGATAAAATAAGTATATTTTTTACCTCAATTATATTGTTATAAATCAAAGTGACCAAGCATGATGACTATTAATTTCAAACCTTGAGCTTTGGTCTGCCGGTGGAAGCAACTAATAATGTCCTGAGATAATAATACATTTCCTGCTATAGTCATTCGTCTATGAGTACTCTTTGAATGTTCCCTTACTCATCTACATTTGATGCTTGCAGATGAGATGCCATTCTATGCTGGTGCGGACGAGAGAATGGTGGAATTGCAGGGAGAATCCTTAAAGGTTCTCAAAGCTCTGGAGGCAGTGGTGGGCCACCTAAGGAAGTTTTTAGTTGATCATAGTGTTCTTCCTCTGTTTGAAAAGAGTGTAAGTTTTTTCTTCTTAGGTCTATGTTCAACCTTTTCTTTTACCATATTTCAGGACTGCTAATGAATTGTTGCTGCATTTTTTTTTAGTTTAATACACCTGCCTCACAAGATCGCCAAACGGAAACCTGGGCTGACAAGTCCTCACTTCTTACTGCATCTCAAAGTGCAATCTCCACCGAGTATCCTCCTTCTACAAAAAGAGAATCTCTGTTTCTTGACCGAGACACTCATCTTGATTCTCATATTCCATCCTCTGGTATCTCTCTCTATGGACAAGATCGAGTACTTCCTGCAATTCGATCATCAGGCGTTCCTCGCTCCGGTGCACCTATTGTAACTCAGGTTGGTAAATGCAGTTATTGGTAGAAGAAAATGTTCTATGTTGACTTAGGCCTTGGCAAGGTAGCAAACTATCCCATCTACAGACCTTCATAATCAACAAGACCAATCCATCATTGCATGTCCATTATTACAGTTGTATTTTTTTTTTGTCTTGAGGTCCAGGCAAGCTAGAAGCTTGTGTCATCTTTACATGTCCATCGTGTCTTGGAAACACTAGGTCCAAAATGTTTGGCATATTGCATACAAGTATTATTTAGCATAATGCTGCATGAAGGCAGTTGGACGTACAGTAGTTACAGAGTTTATGTCTTTGTCATCTCTGACCAAGTCACTTCTTTGTGGTTGCTGTCAGGTTACTCAGACAATGCAGATCCCGTTATCTTATGCTGAGGACATCATTGGGGTTGGAGGAGCAAATATTGCATTCATCCGTCGAAATAGTGGTGCCATCTTAACCATACAAGAGAGCAGGGGATTACCCGATGAAATCACTGTGGAAATAAAAGGCACTTCATCACAAGTTCAGATGGCTCAACAATTAATTCAGGTAATGTTTAATTTTCCCTTTTGACTAATAACTTCGTGGTTAAGAGGTTGTTATGGTCCATAGAGTTGTGATGGGATACTCTGTTTATCATGTCATGCAAAAAGTTACTTTTATTCCATTTTGTAACTCTTTCCACAGCCAAAGTTTTAGCCTCCTTACACTAGATAGTTTTAGGAGCATTATGGATCACTAAGATTCAAGGAAAAATATCTTTTTCCCTCAAGATAAAAAGAGCAAGCAAATGGTAACAGCAAGATTTCCCCCTTTCTTATAAAAACAATCCTGGATATTAATAACTTTTCTTTTCATTACTTTAATTAGGCTATTTCTATTTTTTTTTTTTTTTGAAAAATGAGGCATAGGTAACATAGATCTAGTGTCTTTCAAATGTTCCATAGAACTCGTTGCTTTCACAGTTCACCCATGTTTTCCATTGTTGCTAAGTGGTGCATAAGTTTCTTGATGATTATTGTAAATTGAACTCTAAAAATAAATTTGAAATTAAATATAATGGGGGTTTGTTATCTGGAACATTTACCACTACATAAGAATTGGATGCAGTGTTACCCTGTTCTTTGCATAGTTTCTCATCTTTCTGCCTTTTATAGACTGTAGATATAGATATTTGAAATATCCAGAATGGATGCTTAATTCTTACGTTGCGTTTGGTCAGTGATGTGGAAACATAAATTTGAAAGCAAAAGATTTAATGAAAAACAGAGTTGTATTTCATGTTTTCAATGTTTTCATATATATGTATTTAATGGTAGATTTAGATATTGAATCTCAATTTAAAATTTTTTCAAAATGTGTTTAGTAATATATTCATAAACAATAAAAGTAGTTGTAGTTACCATCTAATTATTTAGTTGAATCTCAAATGTTATCAATAAATTTATTAACATATTTTGCTATCAATTTTGTATAATTATTATTTTACAATGTTATATATCTTACAAATTACAATATTGTATTATGTTCTAAATGTTTTAATTAAAAAATGAAATGGATACATAACATGAAATATATATTTATCAAAGTTTTAATCTTTTTTAGTTCAATTCTATGTTTTCATATTTAAAATTTTAAAACATTGAATGTAGAAATGTTGAAAACACGCCCTTAGTGTTGTCAACTGTTTTGTTTGTAATAATCTTCTGTAATATTACGAGGATTTGCACATGGAAGGGGTCATCGTCAGTGAGCATAAAGGCCAGTAAAACATAAAAAATACTCTTTATTATGTGAAAGTCATAATAATGATATGACAAGCAAGTGAACTGAAAACTCTCCCTCATTTTTTATGTTAGGACGAGTCACAATACCTTTTTCGTTTTGTTCTAAAGACGGTTTTCATTGTTTATTCAGCCTCAAATACCTATTATAATAAAGAAAAGGATTGCGATTCTGATTCCCAAGAGATCCAAACTCAAATGGCACTATGACATTAAATAATGCATCTGTTGATGAGCATAAACTAGGCTAAATTAGTTTACATATTTATGATTTTGTTTTCCTGGTATTGTACTTGTAGGAAGCACTAAGTGGCCCCAAGGAACCAGTAACAAGCAGCGGCTATGGCAGGCTAGACACCATAGGCTTGAGGTCATCCTACTCCCAGTTGGCTGCTTCAGGTTCATCTTACACTTCATCCTCTTTATCATCACAATCATATGGTGGATATGGGTCTTCTGGTTTAGGAGGCTACAGTACCTTCAGGCTCTGAATTGATTGATCTGCAGATTCATATCCACTCGGATTTGATCCGCTTCGAATTGATTCTTGTTTGTTAAGAGGATGTATGAATTATGTTGGAATGTAGTTCTTGTAAAGTCAGCTTAAAGTAGTTAAAAACTTTTTTTACCCTCTCTGGCATATTGAAACTGATTCTGCTGGGTAGATTTGTCTTATGTTTTCTCCTCCTTTTTCTGTGTTAATGTATTTGTTTCTGAGTAGGGCTTTTCAGGTCACCAAATTATATCAGAACTTTTCCCCCCCACACTTATCTTGGAGAATTCGAAGGATAATACTAGGAATTTCCTGCTTACTGCTCACATAGACCAATGTTTTATGGACATGTGTCTATTTTTATTTATTTTCATTGAAGGTCAAAATCTCATCAAAATCTTACCTATCAGATTTTACCTTTTATCAGATTTTTTGAGAATACTTTTTTCTCTCCTTTCTACGTTAATGCTTTAGATTCCTCTTTTTTTTTTCTTTTTAATTTTAATTTTAATTTATCGTATCTTTTCAATACATACCTCAGGTTTTTAATTTATAATTCGTTTTAACTTTAGTTTACTGTACATTTTTTCAATATGTACCTCAGGTTTTTAATTTATAATTCGTTTATGGAATGTATCTAAGATTTATTAATTTTATTTCCTTTCCATATTGATTAAACATACCAAATTCATTTTTGATTTTTTTTTTTGATAGCATTTCAATTATCTTTTTAAACCTTAAATTTTGACGTCTTTGTAATAGCATTAAGCTACTTAAACATGGTTGGTTAACTTGTTACAACTTCGACAAAATGATAGAAAGAATCGAATAATTGAACAAAATAAAATTGCACTAACTTTTCACTTCCTCCTTTTATTTGTTTACTGGTGCTAAAATCAACTAATGTCTGTTGTTTAATTAACCATGGAATTTAAGTTGAATTGCAATTAGAGGCATAATTGAAATTAATTAAAAAAAATGGTTAGGTGTGTATTGAAAAGATACAATAAATTAAAAAGAAAAAGAAGAGAAATCTAAGAGGTTAAACGTAGAAGGGAGAGAAAAAACATGTTTTGAAATTTTTTTTGATAAAAGGTAAAATCTATTATGTGAGATTTTGACATTCAATAATATATATATATATATATATATATATATATATATATATATATATATATATATATATTTATTTATTTATTTATAAAATATTAGTCTATGTGAGTGGCAAGCAGGAGATTTTTGCTCACCAGTATGCATCTAAGTATTATTTGAATTCAAATTAACTTAAATATCGGAAAATGTACTGAAATCACTTAAGTTGATGGGCTGGCAGTGGGCCTTTGATAAAAAAAAAAAAAAAAAGCTAGTATGATTGAATTGAAAGATAGTTCTTATGAAAAGAAAAAAGGATTTGGAAGATAGTGTTGTTGAAGCCAAGAAACATGAATTAGGGTTTTGTAGGTGGATGGAAATTTATTGCAAGACTCTGCTTCAGTATGTCTAATATATTGAGTTGTTGATTTCTTGCTTTTAACTAGTCTTTCATTGATTGGAAAATTGTTAAAGTTTGTACTTTTTAGGGTTTTGTTGGTCATATTTTAAAAAGTTTTAATTTTACACTTTCAAAGGTATGAGGGGTCGTTTGGTTCAAGGTTTCCTATATGCCTGAGAATAATGAATGCTTGAGAATAAGATTGTTGGGAATCCTTGATTGCTGTGTTTGGTTGTACACTTGGGAATGCTAATTTTCATAATAATAAATGATATTTTTATCTTTTTATGAGATTAATTTTATAAATTTTATATAATTATCATGCATTAATTAATGAACTCTTCAACAAATAGATGTAAATTAATTGATCATAATAGATATATAATTTTAATTAAATAAATAATTGTGAAAAGTTATAATTTGTATACTAAATTATTTCAATTAATTAAATATATTAAATAGATTACTAATTTATTAAAGTTTCAATAAATACACAATTACATTAATTTAGTTTATTTTTTATAAAGGAAAATTTTCAATTTTACCCGTAAACATGTCACCATGTATCAATTTTCACTCTAAAATTTTACTTTTTACTCATAAACTAATGAATAACTTTACCAAAACTCACAAATTTTAACAAAATGTAGTTCTAACATTTTTTTTTTTTTTTTTAAATCTAATCAATTTTGTACCATACCCATTTGTATAATTCATTGAAAGCATATGAAAAGACTTTTTTTAACGAATTTTCAAAAGAAAACTTATTGGATGATAGAAATTGCAAAATTTTGTTAAGTTTAAGGTTAAGATTGCAATATTTATCTAAGTTTCGGTAAATTTTGATGAAATTAAAAGTTTAAGGTAGAAATTGATACAACTCGACAAACTTAGGTGTAAAAATTGATTTGCAATTAGGTTTCTAGTCAATAATGTCAGTGAAATTAAGTATAGGAATGATGATGCATAGTTCAAGAGATTATTCTTTTATGAGTTTGGGTTAAATTACAAGGTTAGTTCTGAACTTTCATGTTTGTGTCTATTTGATCTCTAAACTTTAAAAAGTGTCTAATAAGTTCATGAACTTTTAATTTGTGTTCAGTAGGTGCTTGGATTTTAAAAAGTGTTAAATAATTCTTTTAAATTTTCAATTTGGTATTAAATAGGTCTTTGAATTTTCAATTTCGTGTTTAATAGGTTTTGACTTATTTGACATTTTTTAAAATTCACGAACCTACCGACATAAAATTGAGAGTTTAGAGTCTTGTTAGACGTAGGATTTAATTTAATTTTTTTTATCTAATAGCTGAGTTAACTTCATAAACTTGAAAGTTCATAGACTGAACTTGCAATTCTAATCAATCTCATTTGATTAAAACTAATTTGGCTCTTTTTGAATATTTTTGTGAGAGATGAATTTCTAATTTAAAGAACACCATTATTTATTTACTTTAAACTCAACAAATGTGATGTAAGAATTTGAACCTTCAACTTTAAAAAGACATAGATGTCTTTAGAAGAAGATATATGATTACTCTTTTGTTTTTTTGATAATAGATATATGGTTACTTGAATATTGAGTTTATGCTTAATAATAAATTTTGTTAAACCTAGAGCTTGTTCCAACCTAAGCATATAGGGTTACTTGAATAATGAATATTGAGTTATGTTTCAGTTGGAACAAGCACTGGATTTAAAATTTTTATTGTTATTATTATTATTTTTTGAGTTCAAAAACTATGGGAAAGAGAATATCAATAACTCTTGGTCTTGGTCGTAGTTATATGTCTAAACCAGTTGAACTATGTTCATATGGGTAGATTTAAAGAAAATATTACTTTAAAATGTGTTAATATCTCCATTTAATTTTAATTGCTTTTCTTAATATGCATAGTTTCTAGGGCAAATTAAATAAAATCTATTAGTTTTAATGAAGATGAAAAATCATAAGACAAAAAAATCAATTTTTACTTTTGAACTTGACAAGTTGTACCAATTGTCATTGAAAACTTTCAATTTCATTAAATTGAACCTTGAACTTAAACATATTTTGCAATTTTAAGTTTATTGTAACAAAACTACAATAAAGATATCTTAAAACTTACTAATTTCATAAAAAATCAAGTCTTGCACAAAATGTAGTCTGATTAGTGTACAAGTTCGATGATTTAATACATTTTTCAATACTCATAATTTTCAACAAAAATCATGCTCTAGTATTGTTTTTCTCTTGAGCTTCATTAATTTGGTTTTTGAAAATTAAGCTTATAAATACTTTGTTAAAAATTCAAGCCAAATTTTGAGAACTAAAAAAAAAAAAACGTAATTTTAAAAAACTTTTTCATTTTTTAAGTTCAGCTATCAAATGTTTTTTAATAAATGTGAAATTCATAATAAAAAAATCATTAAAAAATAAGCACAATTTAAAAAACAGAAAACTAAAATCAAAATCATTATCAAACAAATTTCCAAAAACAGAGTTGGTTTTGAAACAAATCTTATCAATTTTTATTATAAAATAAAATAAAATCCAACCCGACCCGACTCGAGGGTTCCGACCCGATATCTTCCGTTCCCCGGTTTTTTGAAACCGTTCGAACTCTGAATTCCGTCTGGGAATTGGACTGCAAACCCTCTCTTTCTCGCTCCATCTCTGCAAATCAAAACTTCCCAATCTCTTCTTCCCTTCTCTCCGATCTGTCCTTTACCCTATTTGAAGCTTACCCTTCACTCTCTCCCTCTTCAGAAGCTTTCTATCAGCTACAAACTCCAGTTTCCGTCCTCTATCGCTCAGCCTTCTCTCGCTTTTCCCGTCTCAGCCACTGAACAATCCCTCTCACAAGACAAACGCACCTTTTTGGCCAGTCTTTCACGTATTCCAACCACTGATTCTTTGACTTTCGGATAATTTTACTCTGCATCTGCTGCGACTTTTAGGGTAACATCTCCCTCTCTCTCTCTCTCGGACTTGTTGGATATGAATAGTTTGGGATGTTTTTGAATCTAGCTGCACCTGTTTTTGCGAGTGAACCAGATATTTTTTTGTTTAGTCTTGTTTCTTTTTCGTTTATTGGTTGTGATTTGTTGTTCTGGGAAGTTTTCAGATCCTTCATTTTTTTTTTGTCTCTACTTAGGTTAGAATTTAATGGGTTTTCTTTAATTTAAAGCCTCCTTGTTTGTAAGAGATGCTAATTGTTAATTTCCAGCAATATCAGACTCTGGGTTGGTGGTATTTTGGATCAAGGTGTTTGTTGGCTTTCTTACTTTAAACAAATAAGAACATTTCGGCCATTCTATATGATTTTTGGTTTTTGAAAATTAAGCCTATAAATACTACTTCCACCTATGAGTGTCCTTGTTTTATTATACTTCTTACATATATTTTAAAAAACCAAGCCAAGTTTTAAAAACTAAAAGAACTAGTTTTCAAAAACTTAGTTTTGTTTTTGGAATTTGGTTAATAATTCCAATATTTTCTTAAGAAAGATGAAACCCGTGGTAGGGAAATGATGAGAGAATAAACACAAATTTCAAAAACTAAAAATCAAAAACCAAATGGTTATCAAACGGAACTTTCATTTTTTTTTAGACTAATTGGTTTTTCACTGCCTTTGCTGGTCCTCTTAGGTAGTTAGAAATCATGGCAACTCTGAAAGACCTCCTTCCTGCTGTTAAGTCAACCACTGTCACACACTATGATCATTCAAATGATCCATGGTTCAAGCAGCGGTTTAGTTCCTCAGAAGCAGAGCAAACTTCTGTTATCAAGGTGAATCCCGTGCCACCTTACATGAAGCGTGGGGGATTTGTTCCAAGGAGAGTTGAGGATTTTGGAGATGGTGGTGCTTTTCCAGAGATTCACATTGCTCAATACCCACTTGATATGGGTAGAGACAAATTGTCGAAGCCAGGATCGAAGATCCTTCCTGTTACGGTCGATGCCCAAGGAAATGTTGCGTATGATGCTATTGTCAAGCAGAATGAAAATTCTAGAAAGATTGTCTATTCGCAACATAAAGACCTCATTCCAAAGATTTTAAAAAATGATGAAGTGAGTGATGAAGATGAAGAGATGCAGAAAGAGATTGAAGAAACAACTGAGGAAACAAAATCTGCACTTGAAAAGATAGTAAATGTAAGATTGAGTGCAGCACAGCCTAAAAATGTACCCAAACAGTCATCGGATTCCAAGTTTATCAAGTATAAGCCATCTCAGCAATCAGCTGCATTTAATTCAGGCGCCAAGGAGAGAATCATTAGAATGGTGGAGATGCCAGTAGATCCACTTGAGCCTCCAAAGTTTAAGCATAAGCGCGTTCCTAGAGCTTCGGGGTCTCCACCTGTGCCTGTTATGCATTCGCCTCCTCGTCCTGTCACTGTGAAGGATCAGCAGGATTGGAAGATTCCACCTTGTATTTCAAATTGGAAGAATCCAAAAGGTTATACAATTCCACTTGACAAGCGCCTTGCAGCTGATGGGAGAGGCCTTCAAGAAGTTCAAATTAACGATAATTTTGCAAAGCTATCTGAAGCTCTTTATGTTGCAGAACAGAAAGCCAGAGAAGCAGTTGCAATGAGATCTAAGGTTCAGAAAGAAATGCTTATGAAGCAGAAGGAGAAGAAGGAGCTGGAGCTTCGAGCATTAGCTCAAAAAGCCCGCTCTGAGAGAACTGGAGCTGCACCTCCTTCTTCAGTTCCCTATCCACCTGAGAGGGATACAATAGATACTTCTGAGATGAAAGGGGAGTTTGAACGTGTAAGAGAAAAAGAGAAGGATTTACCAAAGGAAACGAGGGAGGAAAGGGAAGAGCGGTTGCAGCGGGAGAAGATTCGTGAGGAGCGACGTCGGGAGAGAGAGAGGGAAAGAAGGTTGGAGGCTAAAGATGCAGCAATGGGAAAGAAGAGTAAGATCACAAGAGACAGAGATCGTGATATCAGTGAGAAGGTTGCACTTGGTATGGCTTCTACCGGAGCAGGTAGAGAGGGAGAGGTTATGTATGACCAGAGGCTATTTAACCAAGATAAGGGAATGGACTCCGGGTTCTCCAACGACGACCAGTACAATATATACGACAAGGGCTTATTCACTGCTCAGCCCACTCTTTCAACCCTTTACAGACCTAAAAAGGATGCTGATTCTGATATGTATGGAGGTGCTGATGAACAGTTAGACAAGATAATGAAGACCGATCGTTTCAAACCGGACAAGTCGTTTTCAGGCACAGCAGAAAGGTCTGGACCGAGAGATAGGCCAGTTGAGTTCGAGAGAGAGGTCGAAGAAGCCGATCCATTTGGACTTGATCAGTTCTTGACTGAAGTGAAGAAAGGTAAGAAAGCTATGGATAAGGTTGGCTCTGGTGGGACAATGAGAGCTGGTGCTGGTTCATCAATGCGAGACGGCTATGAGGGTGGCGGCTCTGGTAGAACTCGCATTGGATTTGAAAGAGGCCGTTAGGTACAATGCTATCAGTTTCATCATGTATTTGAGTTATATTACCCTTGGATTCTCTTCTTTCTATAAAGAATTTCAGTAATTTTCTCAAGTGGTGATTCCTCCCAAACTGCTTCTACAAATTTGCATTTGGACTGTACTTTTTTAATGAGATATATTTGTTTGCAACCTTGATTGATTTTGCAAATTTCCTCTGTTTATGTATACTTCTTGTGTTTGGAGATTTCATTGGGTTGAGTTTACTTGCAGGTGGTGTAATTGTAACCAACATTGTAGTACAAGCAAAAATTAGCTTTGTAACAATTATTATAATAATGATGTCTGAGCCTTCGGTTGAGCTTAATAAATAAAAATCCTTGATGTCTCTCGAGTCCGGACTTTTGGGCGGGTGTGGGTGCCCCAAGTATAAGGGAGCAAAGCTCGGACTCCCAATATTAAAAAAAAAAAAAAGAAATATTATACTAATGATGGAAATTAATGTTGTCACTTGGTTATGTCTTGAGGGTTTAATGTTTGTGCAATGAAGGGTTTAAATTTTAGCATTAAAAAGTTGGGGGATAATTACGGTACACTTTGCCATTCTTTCATTAAAGGACTGTTTGGGGCACTGAATGAGTTATAATAACATGAGTTATAATAATCTGTGGGTTATAATAGTCTGTGAAATTATATAATATTGTTTAAAATACAAGGTTGTTTAGTCTGGGGTTATAATAGTCTGTGTTTGAGGTGCATAGTACTCTACAAGTTATTATAACACACGTCCTAACAGGCCTTAAAATTTTGTTTTTGTTATCTAAGTTTAGGCCATGTTGTATACCTCTCATTTTGAATAATCTCACGAGACTACCAAATCTTACAATATTTGATTATAAAAAAAAAAACTTGTAGAATTTTGATAAAAAGTTTTCTCGGTTAGAATCACATCTTTTGATATCTAATAAGTGAAATAGCTTAAATTAAGTCACAATATTAAAGTAAAGATGTTAATTGCTAGGAGTTGGCTTATAATGAACTCAAGTCATGATAGCCACTTACTTAGGATTTAATATCTACGAGTTGATAAGACATTTATCTCGTGAGAATAGTCGAGATATAGGCAAGCTGATCACGAGTTTTCTTAGCAACAAAATGTAGGAGGTCAAAATAATTGTCTTGTGAAAATAGTTGATGTGTGTGCAAATTGATCTAAATATTAGATGAAAAATAATATCAAGAGCTCTAAAAGTTGTCCTATTCCATGACAAATTTATAATAGTAAATTAATAAAAATTGACTTGAAACATAACCATTTATCTTTAATGTCGATCAATAATTAATACTTTTAAAAAAAAAATGTTTATTTACAATTATTTGTTATTATTAGAAAATACAATTATTGCGAAGATGAGCATAATTCGTTAGTAATTAACACCTACTCTTCCTTTTCAAATCTCCCCATCTTATATTTGTTGTATTAAAAAAATATAATTATTTATTTAAAATTTGCCATATTTTAGATTTATAAATATTTAAAAAACTTTATGCTACTCAAAAGAAAAAAAAAAGCAAAAGAGAGAGAGAGAAAAAAATGATAGCTGTGCAATTCTTCCTGGGCAAGCCAGGCAAGTGATTCAGCGGGGAGTATTCTAATTATACCAATGCAGTTCATGTTCATCCATGAACCGTCTGACTTCTCACTTCCGACCGACCAATTCCAACTTCCATCACTCGGAACAATCTCAAACCTCGAAGACGAAGAGCTTCTTCTTCTCCGGCCATGACGGAACTGCTCAAGTTCAGTGTGCTTTCCAGTCTGTTTGATTGGATTCAGCGAAGCAAGTCTTCCGCCAAGAAGCGTTCCAAGTTCCGTAAGTTTCTCGACACCTTCTGCACTCCTGCCGACTATTTTTCCGCTATCCGCTTGATTCTTCCCAGCCTCGATCGAGAGCGCGGCACCTATGGCCTCAAGGAGTCTGTGCTCGCCACTTGCCTTATTGACGCTCTTGGCATGTCTAGAGAGTCTGATGACGCTCTTCGTCTTATCAACTGGCGCAAAGGTGGTGCTAAGACTGGTGCTAATGCCGGTAATTTCGCTCTTGTTGCGGCTGAGGTGAGGCTTGGTTTTCCTTTCGATGCTAAAAGTCAAATTGTTGGCGAATTCGTGTGCTTTAGTTGAATATTTTCGAGTTATTCGTTTCAGTGGCGATGAATTTTATTTTTTTTTCCCTTTTCATTTCGGGTTTTGTTCGGTTTAAAACTTCTGCATTTGTGGTAGGCAGAGTTTCTATTTATTTATTTATTTTTTAGGAAGGAAAGGGAGAATGGAAGATTCTAAACCACGATAGATACTTTTAAATCAATTGGTTTTTGCCATTTGATCTGCCTCTGTGACACCAAGCAACACTTTTCATTGATGAGTTGATAAGTTACAATCAAAACTCTATAACGATCCTGTAAGGAGCTTATATAAAACTACTCTAACGTGTGATAATTACACAAGCACAAAATGTACAGTCCCAAACTCTTCAAGAGGACCGGTTTCACAGGGTTAATAATCCCTCCAAGATTTGTTTTCACTCCGTGCGGCCTAAGACCAAGTCTTAGTACAACCTCTCTCACAATTGCAAGTATCATTGCGTATGGTGCTTTGGATGGGGGCCTGGCACCAGGCTCCAACGCGATTATGTGGTCTATGGCACGTTGGTGAGGGAGAGTCCTTGGTAGTTCTGGAGGCATGACATCTGTGAATTCACCAAGGATTTTTGCCATCTCATCTAGCTTCTCCTCATGCTTATTTGGCTTTCTTTCAATTAGGGCCACCACATAAGTAAGCTCTCCTTGCTTCAATCCCATGTTCAACTGTTGGGCAGATATCACCTTCTGTCCAGTCAAGCCATCCACACTTGTTCTCACAGTCTGTACGAAGCAGGGGGTCATCTCATGCAAGACCAACACCCCATTTAGATAAGACATAAGGGACACCTTAGCCTTCAAAAAAGAATTCCATGCCAAGAATTAAATTGAAATCATCAAGAGTCATTATTGTAAACTTACACCGGTCCTTCCATGGACTCACTTCCACTCTGGCTATAGACACACCTTGCGTTGGTGGGCCTGGAGAGTTAACAGCCTTGATGTGCACATCACTCTTGGCTATCTCTAGTCCCAACGGGCTAGTCATCCTTGCTGCCACAAACTTGTTGGTTATTTCCATATCCATCATCGCGAGCATATAACGCCCGTTCGCCCTTATTAGAACTTGCATCAATCTTGTACGAACTGGTTCTGGAGTAACAGTGATGGTGTTCAACAATTGTAGTGGATTGATTCTGTAAGTCTCTCATGCTGCTGCCCTATTATCTCTCTTAGCAATCAGGGCGTTCAACTTCTCCCGCTTCGGGCAATCTCAGGCTTTGTACGGTCCTTTGCACAGAAAACAACTAGGAGTAAGTTAGTTTGAAGAAGAGGGGTCAGGAGGCTGACCGTTTTTCATGTCTTTGTTGTTGCAGTTTTTGGAGGATAGCATCAAGGAGGTCTCAATCTATGTGATAATAAGCTTTTTCAAGGTCTAGCTTGAAGATGGCCCTACTTCATTTTCTTCTAGTCCTCAACCAAATTGGCAGCTAGAATGGTTCAATGATTCAAATTTTCCCTGTAAAAACCGCTTGAAGCTCAAAGATAGTGGTAGAAAGTGTATGTTATCCCTAAATAGTTTGTAAGAGCAACTTCATGACAATTGGCTATCTCTTTCTCTTCTGGCCATTCTTGGCGAGGGTGTGGAATCATATCCAAAACATTTTCCAACTTCATCTTCCCTCTAGCTTGATTCATCAGATGCCGATCAGAAAGAAATGGTTTTTCTGATGCCTTATTTTGGCAAGTTTGGCTGAAAAGTAATAGGAACTTCAACTTAGAAGAACACGCCACCTCAAAAATTTGAGATTCCATTGTTCTATCAGCCTTTTCTTGGTGGTATTAATCTATATTTTTTCTAATTACTTCCTAACATCTATACACGCTAATTGGAATAGATATATATGTATGTATATTTATATTTTAAAAACTTCCTTATCGCCCTTTTTGTAATTATATTTCTATCAATTGAATTTTCTTTTATCTAAGAAAAAGTATCCTGTGAACAGTGTAGGATTACTTTCGAGACACAACATTAAACAATTTAAAATTTTTTTTGCAGAAAATATGTCTTATTAGCTTCATTGGGATGTTTTTCTGATGTTTTAATTGTTGCACTGTTTTTATGTTTTACTTTTTCTTTATTCTGACTCCTTTATGGAGTTTGTAACTTTTTGAGCAATATTCTCTTTTCATATCCTTAATGAAAAGTTGTTTCTTGTTAAAAAAAAAAAAAAAACTTATTAGCACTTCATTATTTAAAATATCTCTTAACATTAAAATTTTTTGTAATTTAACTAAATGTCAAATTTTCTTTTAAATAAAGACATAAATGGAGCTGAACCAATTACATAGGAAGTAAATAAGGTGAGAATCAGAGTGTTCTAGAAAATATTGCCAAGAACACTCCTTCAATGCTGCTGCTTTCCAGACAGCTTAATTTGTTGATTATTAGAATACTTTGAAACCTCACATATTCTAGATATTTCCATAAGACCCTGATGCTCCTGATATTTTTTCTATCGTAATTTGTTGACAGTTAGAATACTTCGCATTCTTACAATAACCTTTCTTAATGTCTTGGAATAAATTATAATTGTCGAAAACTAGTGTTGAAGTTTGTTAATAGCAAGTTAGGAAAGTTATCTGTCGGCAAAGATTTATTATATCTTTCTATTTAATCTCGTAATCTTTGATTTCTAAACTTGAGAGGGTTGATTAAATTAGTTTACCTTTTTAGTCTTTTCTTGTATTTAACTCGATGTAATATTAGTTGTATGATAACGAAGAGATTCCAGAATTCTTCAAAAAATGGCTGAATGTTGAATCATAATGAGCATACGTGCTTGTATCTTGGAATTAGAAAAACTAGAGGTTTAATATGAAGGATATGGTCTAAATTTTTGTGATTTACTTATTAGAAATAGATTTGTTATTTCTTGATTTGATTCTTTTTCATTCTTTGTATTGGTGTAAGAATAAACACCCTTTTAGTGCTATAGTCTTTCTTCTTTGATTTCCAATTGGAGAGCTTTATTGTAATCGCCTATTGATGTTGAGAGTTTTTCTAAGCTCCCTTTATTTCATTTGTTAATGAAATCAATTTCTCTTCTTAAAAAAAAAGGAATAGATTTATTTCCTTCTTTTTCTTGCTGCTATAGGTATTGCAGCGCCGACAAGGAATGACCCCGGGTGGTTTAACAATTAAAGAGTTGAATGATTTCCTGGACCGTTTGGCTTCAAGTGAAAATAGGTTGAACCTACTAATTTATCTTACATATATGTCGTTGCTAATCGTTGACGAAGGACGAGAAAATTGCTTCTCTGTAAGTGACTACACTTGTATGAAATGGGTACAAACACGAACGATTAGTAAATACTAAAGGAACAAACAAGAATATACAACATAATAGAAGTAATGAGGAAAGGGAAAAACATGGGGAGAAGAGAATAGGAAAGAGAAGAAGGAAAGAATCTTACTAAAGGAACAAACAAGAATATACAACATAATAGAAGTAATGAGGAAAGGGAAAAACATGGGGAGAAGAGAATAGGAAAGAGAAGAAGGAAAGAATCTTACTAAAGGAACAAACAAGAATATACAACATAATAGAAGTAATGAGGATAGGGAAAAACATGGGGAGAAGAGAATAGGAAAGAGAAGAAGGAAAGAATCTTACTAAAGGAACAAACAAGAATATACAACATAATAGAAGTAATGAGGAAAGGGAAAAACATGGGGAGAAGAGAATAGGAAAGAGAAGAAGGAAAGAATCAAGAGAGATTGGTGAGTTGGAAAAATGAATAGGAGAAAGGAGAAATTTAAATAAAAGGAAAATGCCCAATCAATAGCACTCTCCCTCAAGTTGGATTGCACATATCAATTAAGCACAACTTGGTCTTTAGTTCTTTAAATCATATGCTTGGTAGAGCTTTTGTAAATATATCTGCAATTGGAAGAGAGTATCTTTTCTTTGATAATCCGTAGATATATGAAGTGTCTGTAAATCTCCATATGCTTTGTGCAATTGTGATGAATATGATCTCTTGTAGTATTGATAACAACTTGATTGTCACAATTCAGTTTGATGGCTTTCTGGGGGAATTCTTTTTAACTCTTCAAGGATCATTTTTAGCTAAATTTCTTTGCATATCCGGTGAGCCATCCCCCACTTTTAGGGAGGTTGAGAGATATTTGGGAGCCTATTACCTGGGAATAGCAAACTCACCCACCTTTCTAATCTTTATGATCAAGGAAGACCTATTCTTACTCCACAACCTTAGGCCCATGTTCTTGACCTAGCTTGTAGGAGTTGCCCAATTAATTGGCCTTGGCTCTTACTAAGTTTCCTCACTTCAAAGAATGTGATTCTGGAGTAAGACCTTTCTTTTCTCCTCTTAAGTGTGTTCTCTTGGAGTCTTGTGCAACCCTCCATCCACACTTAGTCATTTCAGCATCAAAATGCTTCGAAGAAGAGATGTGCTCCCTTCCTATGCCCATCCCCCATGTTTCCTGCGCAATGCTTCCACGCGCGTGTACGCACTCCAGGGTTGGGGCGCGCTTGCTTGCACGCCCACCAGCCTTGGTGTCACGGGGTCAAAACTCACAAAGGAATTTTTTTCACCGTGCAACCTAAGAGTGCCCCTCTCTTAGTTAGCCTACACCTTTCCCAGGCACAAGGTTCAAGACTATAGAACATTGCAAGACATCAGCACAACTCCACACAAGTGGTAAAGGGGAGGTTCTCCAAAATTACTTTTTTTTCTCTCAAGCCTACTTACCAAGAGAGTGTGTAAGTGAATGGGATGCCTTCCACAAGCTAGAGGCTTTCCCATTTATAGTACAAGCTTTCTTGCTCAACACTCCTCACTCTTGGGAGGATGGGAAACTTTAGCCTTACACAACCTAAATATAGTAAACTCTAACCCATTACCTATTCTTTGAGCACAAGACTCTCCTTTTTTATTTTTAGGCTACACTATTTCTAGTGTCTCCTATTTTTAGCTCTTAGTCTTGGGGAGAAAGCTTACTTTCTCTCCATTCCAAAGTGTTCCTATAAAAGCTCCTCACTTGCTCCAAGTAACACTTTTGCTTCCCAACGTCGTGGAGAGAAACAAGAGTGCCCGACTACACTCCCCCTGCGTATCGCCCATGCACGCTCATGGGGTAGTCTATGTGCAAGTAGCGTGCGCCGCGTGCCATTTATGTGCGCGTTGCGTGCTATATGTGTGCGTGTTGCGTGCTGTTGCAGTGCACGACGCACGCCTATGCGTCTGAACGTGGCCATGCATGGGCCTTGTGAGGTTCCCCCACATGCACACCTGCTTGCATGTGCCGTGTTCGACTGTGGTGTGCGCCCTCCTGCTCGCACGCCATGTTGCTGCTGGCCCACGATCGTTCGATTCCATGCGTCTGTGATGTCCACTCGTGTCTGCCTTGTCCTGCTTGTGCGTGCCCATATGCACGCTTGTGCCGACCATGCCCTACATAGCCATGGGTCATTGACCACCCTTCGTCACCCAAGGTATGTGTTAGGTCCCATACCCACGTTCCACCTGCTTGGCTTGTCTTTTGCTCTCTAGTGTGCCGCCCTGCACATTGAGCCATTGGTTTGTGCAAGGCCCGTCGAGCCCAGTTGCATGTCTCAAGATCGAGGTCCTAACACATGAGCGTGCATGGGTGGTGTGCATGGGGGAGTATAGTCGGGCACTCTCATTTCTCTCCACGACGTTAGGAAGCAAAAGTTGGAGAAAACGAGGAGCTTTTATAGGAACATTTTGGAGTGGAGAGCAAGCTTTCTCCCCAAGACTAGGAGCTAAGAATAGGAGACACTAAAAATAGTGAGTCTAAAAATAACAAATTAGAGTCTTGTGCCTAAAGAATAGGTAAATGGGTAGAGTTTACCATAGTTTCTCAACCTCCCAAGAGTGAGGAGTGGTGAGCAAGAAAATTTGTACTATAAAAAGGAAAGCCTGTAGCTTGTGGAAGGCATCCAATTCATGCACACACTCTCTTTGTAAGTAGGCTTGAGAGAAGAAAAGGTAATTTTGGAGAACCTTTTCTTTACCACTTGTGTGGAGTTGTGCCAACCATGCCCAACATGGCTGTGGGCTGCTGGCCAACCATTAGCGCCTAAGGTGTGTGTCTCGCCCACACCTTTTCCAATCTTTCTAAGTGTTCCCACACCTTGCTCAACTAGCCTTGCCAAGCCGCATACTTCGAAAAACACCCTTGTAACAAATCTCCCTCGCTTAAGGCTCTCGATGTTCTTGTCAGGGCTAACCTCCATTAGCTCATTGGATGAGTCATGAGCTAAGTGTTCGGCCTAACACCTAGGTTACACCGACGTGCTAACCTTTAAACATAGGGTTAATTAAATAAACCACTACAAAAAGAACTAAGTTCACACTTCGAACTTTTTACGAGAACAATTGAAACTTTGCAAAGACAATATAGAAGCCTAACGAAAGCAAAAATCTCTTATCTAGACTTGGGAAATTTTCCCTACTCCCCCCATTCTTGGTAGGTGTGATCTTCACCCTTGATCACGTGCTCTCTATTCTCTCCTAAGAAGCACGAACACTTTAGTTTGGCTAGCATGTCTGTGTCCAACCCACGTCAGACACTTGAACTTGAACACGTATTAGACACTTGTTAGCGCAATAGATGTGTTAGACACTAATTGTATAAAGTCAATATAGGTCCAACATGTGTTAGACACATCTTGAATACTTGGTAAGTATACTAAATAGACATATAATAATATAAGACAAAAATAATAAATTTTGAGAGCGAAATACATCAAACTCATTTTTTTAAGCATATAAATGCATAAACTTATTGACTTTGAATTTCCTTCTTGTATAAAAATGATATATATTTTAATAAATGTGTCATTGCCGTGTGCTTGTCCTAAATTTTTAAAAAATGCATGTCGACTTGTCCATGTTGTGTTGTATGAGTATCCATGTCTCGTATCCGTATCCGTGCTTATTAGACTCTTTCCATCCCAGGCCTATTTCACCTAGGGGTAGAATGGATTGCCTTTTTCTCCTCTAGTCGCTCCTGGTGTTGCCTTTCATAGGCATTTCTCTGTTGCGTGGAAGACGTCGCACAATCAACATTCGGTATTGCCAACTGGACATGACCCTTCTGAGGGTCCTCTTTATTTTCCTTGTCCTCTGAGTCACTAATCTCAATGATTTCGACTTTCGGGCTTGTTCTTTTTTGTGTTGAACTTCCGTTCCTTGAGGTCCATCCAAAATGTGTCTTGGAATAGGGTCTTCCCATTCTATTTCTTGTCCCATCGTAGCCCCCCAAAGGTCATTCTGTTGCCGCAACACCATGATCTCTTGGTGCATGTGCTCCGTGCACAGAACCATTTGCTCATTCATCTTTAGGATGGTTCGTGCCACAGTGCTAAAGCTATGTGCTATGCCTTCTATTTAGTCGTCTAAGGACATCTCCAAAGATCGGATCCTTTCTTGTTGTTCTAGGGCAATGAAGGTTGGGGCTTGACTTGGATAGTTTCTGATTGCATTGACATGCTCTTGCAACATGCCCACTAAACGTCCTTCAAGTAGCCACATTTCCTTCTCATGCTTGGCAATTGTTGCTACCAAGGAACTGCCCATCTCTACAAAATAAGAAAGTGTTTACAATCAAGCAAAGGATATTCCTTACAAAAGGGCGCTTGAGAATACGGTGTAGAAAGGGTAAGACTCATGGTAACAGATTCCCAACATGGAGACCGTTCTCTGATACCTTGTCTTGTCACAGGGCTCAAACTCGCCTATGAATTTTTCGTTATGTGCGGCAGTAAGAGTGCTCCTTTTAGTCACCCTTACTCTTCTCAAGATACGAAGGACAAGTATTGGAAGAATGTAACACAAAGGCAACACACTCGACACAATTGGTATAGGGGAGGAATCCTCAATTTTTTTCTTTTCTTACTTGAGTCACCTTACAAGAGAGTGTATTGAGTGAATAGGATGCTTCCCACACTTTGGAGGCATCTAACAACTATCCCCCATTCTTAGGGAGGTTGAGAGACATTTGGGAGCCTACTACCTGAAAATAGCAAACTCACTCACCGTCCTAGTCTTTAGGACCAAAGAAGAGCTGTTCTTACTCCACAACCTTAAGCTCACATTCTTGACCTAGCTTGTAGGAGTTACCCAACTAATTGACGTAGTTTGGCTCTTACTAAGTTTTTTCACTTCAAGGAAAGTGACTTGTAGAGCAAAACCTTTGTTTTCTCTTCTTAAGTGTGCTCTCTTAGAGTCTTTTGCAGCACTCCATCCACACTTAGTCATTTTAGCATCAAAATGCCTTGAAGAAGGGATGTGTGCCCTTCTTACATCCATCCCCGCATGTTGCCCTGGCTGTGCATTGCCTTTGCGCTTGCATGCAATGTTTGTCTGAGTGC
Organism: Trichosanthes truncata; assembly: GCA_033996785.1. Lineage (NCBI taxonomy): Eukaryota > Viridiplantae > Streptophyta > Magnoliopsida > Cucurbitales > Cucurbitaceae > Trichosanthes > Trichosanthes truncata. The sequence goes on along the minus strand of JAWPNB010000004.1, from coordinate 32,783,812 downwards.
GCATGCCAGACTGCCAGTGACTGCTGCCAACCATTAGCAATCATTCTGTATGCCGCCTGTGTGCCCGCATGTCTTGCATGTGTGTTCCCCCACCTACACGCATGCCCACTAGCCTTGACTGTCTGCCATTGTTGTTGTGTTGACCATGCTTCCACATGGTTGTGGGTTATTGACGACCCATCGGTGCTCGAGGTGTGTGTCTCACCCACACCTTTCCCATCTTTCTAAGTGTTGCCACGCCTTGCTTGACTAGGCTCGCCAAGCCGCGTACTTCAAAAAGCACCCTTGTTTGCTGGCGTGCATGCGCACACAAATGCGTAGGCAGGGTGTGGGATGGGTGTAGGAAGGGTGCACATCCCTTCTCCGAGGCATTTTGATGCTGAAATGACTAAGTGTGGATGGGGGGCTGCACAAGAATCCAAGAGAGCACACTTTAGAGTAGAAAAGAAAGGTCTTGCTCCACAAGTCACTTTCCTTGAAGTTAGGTCAAGAACGTGGGCCTAAGTTTGTGGATTAAGAATAAGTCTTTCTAGTTCTTAATCTTAGGCTGTGGAGTAAGAATAGGTCTTCTTTGGTCCTAAAGACTAGGAAGGTGGGCGAGTTGCTATTTTTTAGGTAGTAGGCTCCCAAATATCTCTCAACCTCCCTTAGAATGGGGGATGGTTGTTAGGGTCTTGTGCTATAAAATGAATAACCTTCAAAGTGTGGAAGGCATCCCATTCACTCGATAAATCTCTTGCAAAGTGATTCATGTGAGGAAAGGTAAAAATTTAGGATTCCTCCTCTTGATCAATTGTGTCGAGCTTGTTGCTTTTTTGTTGCATTCTTCCTATACTTGTCTCCTATATCCCTGGGAAGGATAAGACTTATTAATAGGAGCACTCTTAGTGCTGCACAGAGCGAAAATTTATTGGCGAGTTTTAGCCTTGTGACAAGTAGACGCACAGGTGCACATAGTTATTGCTCCTCCAAGTAACTAAGTTTCCCCAACTGTAGGTGCAGTAGCTGGTCGTGGATCGTTAACCTTGCCCAATCAGCATTAGAGAACACTTCTATGTTCTTTTTGTTAGTTTTCTTAAAGTAAAGACCTTTTCCTAGTGTCATTTTAAGGTACCTTAGAATTTTACATACAACTTGTATATGATCTTCAGTGGGATTGTTCATAAATGAAATTCTGTTTCTTCTTGGAGGAAAAAAACATCTTCAGTGGGATTGTTTTAAATTAGCTGACCAAGCCGATTGCAAAGCTAATATCTAGTTTGGTATGAGAAAGGTAGATGAGTTTTCCAACTAGTCTTTGATATCTTCCTTTATTGGTAGGGACATCTTCATTTTGAGCTTTGCTTGGGTTTTCATAGGGGTACAGTTTCTCTTAAAAGATCTGTAGTTTTGGGAGAAAAAACAATTTTTATTTATTTATTTATTGTTGTTTACAACTAAAGATTACACAATAATCATCCTTGATATATCAGCCCATTAAGTTCAAGAACATTGATAACATTTCGTAAGTTTCACAAAGACTATGGGACCAAATTGTAACATTTGAAAGTACTAGAATTAACATATAACTACGAGACTAAAATCACGTTTTAACCAATTTTTATTATGGCTCTAGATCAACGAAATACTAGAATGTTTCTCAAAAAAAAAAAAAAAAAATTATGGCTCGATTGAAGTGTTGTTCGGCCTTTTGTTTACTCATATTTTTCTGAAACAATATGAAACTTTTGTAATTTGTCTTATTACAAACTAGATTGAAGTGTTGTTCGGCATTTTGTTTACTCATATTTTTCTTCTTTAGATTTTCTCATGGCTAAAGAAGATATTATGCTATCTGAGTCTTGAGTTTTGGCATAATCTTATTACACTGTGTCTCCATCTAAATATGTTTTTACTACTTTGCATTTCTCTGTTATATGTGATGGTTTTAAAAACAGAGCAGAGAAAACCGCAGTTCTGTCTACTCTTATACAGAAGACAAATGCACAGGAAATGAAGTGGATTGTCATGATAATCCTCAAAGGTTTCTAATTTTTTTTTAATTACAAATATGCATTTTTCAGGATCTTTTATTATTTTAAATTTTGTATATCTTGTAGATCTGAAATTGGGTGTCAGTGAAAAGAGCATTTTTCATGAGTTTCATCCAGATGCAGAAGACTTATTCAATGTCACCTGTGACTTAAAATTGGTTTGTGAAAAACTAAGGGATCGTAGACAAAGGCATAAGCGTCAGGTCTGTTAAAAATGTGGAGCTAAATCTTTGTCTTGGATGACTTTAGCGAAGGTTTCATTTGGTTATTTTCTATCTTTGAATTGAAAGAGTGGGAGAGGGATTGATATCTTATTTGTTGATTGGTGAAGGAGACATTTCTTTTTACTGTGATTTTAAAGGATATTGAAGTTGGAAAAGCTGTGCGACCCCAGCTGGCTTCAAGAGTTTCAAATGCAAATGCTGCATGGAAAAAGGTTTTGCGTAACTGAAACTATTACTATAACATTTGTCTTCTGAGTTTGTTCGTAACTAAGTTATTACTATAATATTTTTCATTATTTTTAATGGTTGAAGACCTTGACTAGATAATAACTTAAAATCTTCAAATTGTCAAGAGTTATTGGTAGTCTTCTTTTCTCTACCATGCACTATCTAGTTTACTTAGAAATTTTATGTTTTATGCTCACCTTTTCCTTTCTCTCTGGCTCTTTAGCTTCATGGGAAGGAAGTTGTAGTCGAATGCAAATTTGACGGCGACCGTATTCAAATTCATAAGAATGGAACTGAAATACACTATTTTTCAAGGTAGATGCACGTGACTTAAATTTATCGTCTAGTTCGATTTTTTCCCATCTTCTTAAATATCCTTTTCATTTATGATTCACCATTCATGAATCCCATACAAGTTTTGCACTTTTGCTTTCATTTCAACTCGGTGTGTAGGAAATTACAAAAACGGCATCAACATTTTATGAATATTGGTTGGTCTACATGATTACATCTATAGTCCTTTAGTGTGACTAATGTGGAACAATTGACCTTCTACTCCATTTGCATTGTTCTTTTATTTTTTTGGGTGATTTATTTCTTTCTTATTGCTCATCCTCAGGAACTTTCTCGATCACTCAGAATATGGACATGGAATGTCTGATGTTATTGTTCAAAATGTTCTTGCCACTAGGTATATTCTAATACTTGGTAGTTTTTTTTTTTTTGGTTTTTTGTTTGTTTGTTTGTTTTTTTTTTTTTGCTTTCCTGCATTCTTGAAATAGCATGAGTTGCTTTGAAAATGTAATCTTCAGAATGCCATAAGCTTAGACAATTAAGTGTTGAAAATGATAAAAAAGTGTTTGTTCCGTAGTATCAATTAAAGAAAACTTAAAATATGATTGAATTTCAAACTATTTACAAAGTTGAGCATTAAACAATGTGCATTGAATGTGTCAAATCATGAAAGTTGAATGTTCTCAATGTCATTATTTATTAATAAGCCTAAGCCTATGTTTGAAAGCACAAAGTTTGGTCTTATGAGGAGCTTGTTGGGCAGCTATTAAGGAGAGAAGTTAGATGAGAATTGATTCCTCTGCAGTTTGTTGTAATAGAAGAGTAATATTCCTCGGACTTTCAACCAAATGAAGGAGATATGGATGTAGCTGTAGTAAAAGGGGGATAAAGATACAATATGAGGGCACAACTCTTGTTATTCCCACTTTCTTACCCCTTTTGATCTGGGAGAAGCAGAGTGCATCCTTCTCTCTTTTTCTCTAACATGCATCTCTCTCTCATATGCACTCACCAACCAAGGCTTCTGATTGCTCTCCCTCTTTCTCATGTAGCGTATTGCACAGTGTTTTCTCTTTCCTCTGCACTGTGTGTGTCTTTTAAATGGATATACATACTGTTTCTGTGTGTGTACTTTCATTCATAATCTTTTTTCGATCTTATTTATGAATATCATTACTTAAAATTTTATAATTTTCAGCTGTTGAATATTGTTTAAGTTTTGTATTTAACTTATAAATGGATGTTTGTGGTGTTAACAATTAAGTTTTGTTTGCTAGTCCAAACAATTTCTGAGTTTTCATTTGTCTGAGATTTTTCAAGATTTCTGTTTGGCATCAATATTTTCTGTTAGTTCAAGACCTCACCTTTATTTATTTATTTTGATATGAGACCTTATATCCACAATGACGAAGAGACAAAAAAAAACTATGAGGCTAGGGTAGAGGAAACACCACCAAAGAAAGTTATTACATGAGGGCTTTCCAATCTAAGATTAATAAAACAGAAACAGAGTGATTACTGAACAAATTCTTTTGAAGAGCACCTAAACAAGAGGCCTTGTGGTGAACAAAGTCACGGAAGTTATCTATAGATTTCTCTTGATTGTGAAAAATTCTCAAGTTTCTTTCCAACCCAATGAGATACAAAAAAACTGATTTTTTTTATTGACACAACATCTAACTCCTTGTATAAGTTTTTTTAATATAAAAAATTGATGCACGTGTAATACATTTGCATTCCTAATGCTGATCTTCTAGCAGAATACTTCCTTTCTATATGTAGGAAAAAGGTTACAGTACTCTATGCTGCATATTAAAGTTCATTATGAATTTGAAGAATAATAACTTTTCCCTTGGTTTATTTGTAGGTGTATACTTGATGGTGAAATGTTGGTGTGGGATAAATCTTTAAACCGTTTTGCAGAGTTTGGTTCAAACCAGGAAATAGGTAGTCCTGCTTAGATTTTGTAGCTTCTATTTTGTGACAAGTTGAAAATCATCTTTTAATTTTTAAAGAAGCATCCAAACCGGCATAAATATAACTGGAATTGCTTATATATACCCTCCTTTTTCACCTATTTGCAGCGAGAGCAGCAAAGGATGGATTTGATAGCAATCGTCAGGTCTTCCTTTACTATACTCTTTCTTGTTTACTTTAACTACTGGATAGGATTTTGACTTATGGTTTTTGTTGTATTTCCCCTCCCATTGTGCAGTTATGCTGTATCCTTTTATTTTCTTTCTGACTGTACCAAACTTTGAGGCTCAGTTCGATGTTTTGGTTGACAAAATATGTTGAATTTACATCACGGAAATTGAAGTTATGATTTTTATACCTTAACAAGAATGGATAGATGTTGCGTTTGATGTTCTTTATGTTGGAGATACTAGTGTTATTCACAGGAGTTTGAAAGAAAGACACGAGCTTCTCAGAGATGTTGTCAAGCCTGTGAAGGGTCGATTGGAAATCTTAGTACCTAATGGTGGTCTTAATAGTGACTGTGCTAGTAAAATACACTTCAATTGATGCTCTTATTTTTGTTCTGTCTAATATGTTGAAAGAAATCTATGCTGGTTAAATAAGCTCGTTTCTTGGATCGACCATGTTGAATCATACCTATGCTGTCATGCAGGGGATCCTTCTTGGTCAATCAGAGCTTATAATGTTGATGATGTGGAAAGGGTTTTTAAAAATACTATTGAAAATAGGTATCTTTTTCGCAGCTACTGCAAATAATTATTGCATAATGGTTGAATGTTATTATGTCGACTCTCTTCTAATTTCTTATATATATTTTAATTTCCTGAGAACAACAACTTATTATTGGAAATTCTTCCTCAGAGATGAAGGTATTGTTATTAAGGACCTGGGTTCTAAATGGGAACCTGGTGATCGGAGTGGGAAGTGGTTAAAATTAAAGCCCGACTACATTCGTGCTGGATCTGATTTGGATGCCCTCATCATAGGTCTTAAGTTTTCTTGCTTTTCAGTATGTTTGGATAAGCATAATTTTTATTTGTTTATCTAAATGTTTTGTTAACCAATAATAGGAGGTTACTATGGCTCTGGACGACGGGGTGGGGAGGTTAGCTTTTCTAGTGTAAAAAGAAAGAGCTTTTCTAGTGAATAAGTGTGTTGCATTTTCTTGGAAGATTAAGTCTGACATATATATTATGAAGGTCGCTCAATTTTTAATGGGTCTTGCTGAGCGTCCACCCTCAAATGCATATCCCAGACGGTAAGATTCTCATGTCATTAGCTTGCAGCTGCAGAATTGTTTTATTATTCTATTGAAATTCATAAACAATCGACTGAGGATGTAATTGCATAAATATCTCTTTTTGACCTACTGTAAAACTTACTTTTCTTTTGTTCATTATCTCTGCATGGGAATGAACAAACTTCTGTAGCAAGGTATATGTATATGGTCTGAGGAACAATGTACAAGATCAGTTCAACTTTACCCCTAGGCAGACTAATAGAAGGTAACCATGACTCAGGATGTGGAAAGATAGTTGCAAAAATGAGACCAATGATAGGACTACAGAGGAACTTTCAAGAGACAGGTTATTTTGAAGCATTTACCGGCACTTGGAGGAATTATGGAGAACCACGGAAGAACCCAAATTTTGGAGTTATGTGGTAGATACAAAGGCAATAGTTTGAAACATGATGCGGAGGTTGAATCTGAAAGCAAGGGCCAAAATAGTAAGTGTTCTAGATGTAGGCAAACCTATTAGATGTGTATCAATAATGATGCAAGGTAGCATTTACTATGGAGGCGCTAGATGATGCAAAATACAGGTGAATGGAATGAGAAGGGTGAATGAAACTAGGATCAAGTCTTAATAAAAAATGGGGATGAGGCAGGGTGTTGCTTGAGTCCAGAAAGAGTTTTCCAGAAACACGCAAAATCTTAAAAGGAAATTGAGCGGTAGGTGATGTAAACTTAATATTCTTGCCGGACATGGGAGCGGATCCCTCCTTGTGTTTTATTGAGTGAAACTCAGACTTGAAACACCTCTCGAGCTTCAGTTGGGGGTAGGAAAATGTAATTCTTAGGCAAAAGGGAGGAAAACATGACGAAGAAAAAGTAAAGAAAAAGAAGAAAGAAGACATTTTGAGAGATTTTCTTAGCGAATGAGTATAGTAATCTGCAGAAGGTGATGAATTATTGGTTAGCACCCAATTAGGATTTTAAAAAGGGAATATTATGTGCGCAATTGTTAATCTGTTAATGAAATAAATTTAACAGTTGAAGTGGACCTGGATAATTTTGAAAATTGCTAATCTGTTAATGAAATAAATTTAACAGTTGAAGTGTTCAGTTTACTGCCTCTACTTGGAGTGCTTTACACAATTCTTTTTGTAATACACAGCGAATGCTCATCAATCTAGATTGGAGGCCTTTTATTTTTTGATCCTCCGCTTCAGGCTTAGGGATTCCTTATCCCTAAGGCCTTTAGGCTGTGTTCTTACTCTTTTGATGTATATTCATTTTCCTTGTTTCCCATCAAAAAAAAAACAGTTGAAGTGGACCTGGATAATTTTGAAAATCTTCCAACCGACTAAATGTGGGCCTGTTGTCATAATTAAATTTCCAAATGACTTTTGGATACCGAAATTAAAGCAAATGGATTCTTTTAAGTGCCACCAAAATTAGTTAAATATGTTGATATAAGTTACAACTACACTAAAATTATTGATGTGTCTTTAAGTAGAAAAATGATTATTATTGAGTTAGAGTTAAACCATTCTACTATATGTTTCAAAGTATCTTTGTTTTTAAAATAAGTTCATTAGCATGTGGTGCTGATACGGGTTCTTTAAATTGCAGATTTATTTCCTTCTGCAGAGTAGGAACTGGACTTACTGATGAGGAGTTAGATGCTGTTGTAAACAAACTGAAGCCTTATTTTAGGTATGAATTAGGAAATGTTCTGATCATCAAGTACGCTGCCTGAATTGACAGGTCCTAATTATCCAAAATTTATAGGGTTTTGTGATTCCTATCTCGTGGGAAACCATGTATTTCTATCATTTTAACCTCTTCTCTGTGTTTTACTTTAAATTGATATTTCAAAAAAATTCTTATACATTTTGTACATTGATATGATTGGGAAGAAATTGATATTTTAATTTAAGCCATATTGCTGTAGAAAAATATTCTGCATCCAAAAATCAAGTGGATGACACTTCCGTAGTTCTGATGTCACTTTTTTGATAATTGGAAAGATCAGGCATTGGCATTCATATTTTAGGAGCAGATGCCCAAACAATCCTAGCTAATGAAATGAAGGGAGGGGAATGGGCTGATGGATTGTAACTACAAGCCTGCAATTATTAAGGATGTGGATGGAAAATTGGTGAGAAGGAAGAACTTGTAAACAATGAGGATTTAATAACATTGCCAAATTGGATCCGAAGATTCTAAACCTAAATATGAATGCCCAATAACTCAGTCGAACAAGAATTGTCTGCAAAATTTTAATTGAAAATAATGCTATCAAATCAGTCTAGATTAAACCAAAATATCTGAATACAAGAACATCCTGAAGTCAGAAAAACCTGATTTGTAATTCTTATGAAATGCAGAGCACGCCTTGAAATGGGTTAAAATGGTTTCAGCTTCATTTTGGAGTTCAGCCTCAAAACAAGATCGAGCTTTTCAATCATAGATTGATCTGTGGTTCTTGCTTGTTGCTGAACTCAATTTGATAGACGTTGTCAATCTGTTATTTTTAAGCTACAATATTCTGATATATCTTTTGAAGTACTTTCTGTCTCTTGTCAGGAAAAGTGAATATCCAAAGAAGACGGCACCCATCTTTTACCAAGTTACAAATAATTCAAAAGAAAGGCCAGATGTTTGGATTGAAAGCCCAGAGAAGTTAACATTCTTATAATTTTTCTGCCATAGTCATAAAGCTTTTGATGGTAGACAGGATGTAATCTTTTTTGCCTCCTCAATTTTCTTCGATTCTGCAGATCAATCATTCTTTCCATTACCAGTGATATACGAACTATAAAATCTGAGGTGTGTTTTTCAACTATAATTTCTAATTCTTCTGCTTATCTAGCTATGTTATTATTCTGCAGGAATCAATGGGATGTTTTAGTATCATATGGAACTGTAGCTTTAAATATCTACTTTATGACCTGGTTTTATTTATTTATGTTGTTCTAGGTCTTTGCAGCACCATATAGCCTAAGATTTCCACGCATAGATCGTGTTCGATATGACAAACCTTGGCATGAATGTCTTGATGTTCAATGTGAGAGAAATACTCCTTTTGAATTCTCTCTCTAATAAATTTAATTTAATCTTGATAAATAACGGATGTACAGTTAAAATTTTAGTACCATCCTACAGTCGTCTCCCTTGATCCACCTCATCATTATATTACTAAAGTAACTTTTATAGGGAAATTACATTTGTAGCTGTTTTTTCTTTTAGAAAACAACAGCGTATCAATATAAAAGGAATGTTTACAAGAGAAGAGGACAATGATCCTCTGTCTGAAATGTGAAATAAAAAACTTATAATAAAGATCTATTTAGTATACATTGAAGCCAAAGTAAACTTGAAATCTAATGATTTATTCACTCTGACCAATGAAAAGTGAAAAAAGGAGCAATCTTATTTCAAGTTACTTTCTATTCATCATTTCGTGAATGTTCTGAAGAATGAAAACACATATAAGATATTAACAATTTTAGAACTGAAACTTGAAACGAGATAGAAAGAAAACATATACAAAATAATATATTCATTGAAGAAAACATATGCAAAATAATATATCCTTGAAGAAAACATATACAAAAATGTACAGACAAGTTCTTCATGGTGCCGCTAGATGGATAGACGAAGTATCTTATATGTTTTCATTCTTGAAGAACTTGTCTGGAACCATGGAACACAAACTGGAACTAGAAGGAGAATAAAAAGAAAACATGTACAAGGTGTACTGATTGAAGAACTTGTCTGTAAACTCGAAATCTACTATTATGATCTACTGTAATACCCATCAAATGTTGAGGATTTAGACGAATCTGAAGATGAATTTCGGATTGATTATGGGAGTCAGAGACATTTCTGTTAGCCAGCAGAAGACTCAAACCACTTGATAGTTGAAGAATTTGCTTTGATTGATGGAGGCTTTCTTGATAATGGATCTTGGAGTCAAGAACCTCTTAAAGTTGAATTAACTGAAGTAACAAAGTAAAAGTTTCTGGTGAATATACTGGAGATGAAACCCACCAGACAATGACTAGACTTGTGAAAGAAGATTTCCATGGGTTTGTTGAATATTTTGACAATGGTAATGATCGAGTAGTGCCAAAAACTGTACAGGAATTCTTTATGGCATTAATGCAGTGAGTTAGTTTAATAGTTTTGTAGTTTTTTAAATACTTAATTTGTTGTTAAATCCTCTGTAAATAGAGGGTTAATCTCTTGTCTTGAACACTATTGAATCATAATAAAATCCTTGGAGTTAGATTTCTTGGAGGATTCTCTCCTTTGTCATTTAGGCTACACCAAGGGTAGTGCTACGTGGTCTCATCAATGCCGCTCCTATATCACAGGCATTGATGAATGAGGTATTACAGTTTGTATTTAATTTTTTTTAAAAAGTTTGTTAGGAGGTTATTCGAGGGAGCTGAGGACATACAACTGAATGGAAGTGGACTTGCAAAAAACTGTGCAAGAATTTGTGGTCAACTATGAGACAGGCCAGGACCAAAAGTATCAGTTTTTGACCCTAGCTGGCTTGTTGCAACCATTGCCCATTGCCTGACATGGCTTGGATGACTTCTCCATGGATTTTGTGGAGAGCTCACCAATTTGGAGGACAAAGATACCACATTTGTTGTGGTGGACCGTAATATGCTCACTTCTTGACCTTGAAGCATCCTATCGCAGCATCCGTAGTAACTGATTTTGTTCTCCAAACGGACCATACATTTGCATGAGTCTCAAAGTCCTATTCTCTCATGAATATACCTTACTACCTCAGTAGGTATTTTTAATAAATAAGAAATTCTTGAGCGACACTGCCAACCCGCCATCCAAAAAGTCTGGAGAACAATTAACCTAATGAAGTAACAAAGAAACTTGGTGAAGGGAGCAAGAAGCGACCAAAAAAGGAGAAGCTAGAGAGAAAATGAAAAGAGAGTGTGAGGTTGAGAAATGTTGAGAGCAAGAGAGATATAATTGCAAGTCTATGAAGCTTTCCTCTAGCTGCCTTTAGAAACCTAATCTAACTAAAACTCTAAAAATAATATATTTGTATTCTCTACTCATGCTTCTCTTTGTAAATATTATATGATTAAGGATTGTTTGGTGACTACACCTAACAAGGTTGTCTGTCTGGTGACTACACCGGAAATTATTTATCTTTGTAATTTGCATTTATTTAAAAAAGGAAACAGAGATTTTACTAGATGGAGAAATGGTCATACATCTTTCTTGTTAGTTGCTTTTTTCAATTAAGGGAGCAAAGATTTTACTTGATGTAGAAATGGTGATATACCTTTCGTTGTATTGGCAGAAATATGTCCTGACCTGACTTTGAAATGTAAACACAGATTTGTAGATTAAGTCTTCCATTCAAAATTGCCCAATCTCGATAATCAAAACAAGCATGTTCCTACTGGTCCAAATATAATGTTAGTTTCAAACTTTCACGAATGGTTCCTGTTAGTTTTTTTTTATAACTAATTATCAATTTATGTTCCTTTATTGCAGCTTTTGTAGAGCTGGTTCATTCAAGTAATGGTACCACACAAAGGCAAGATAGCAAACAAAAATACATAAAGTCCACTGGAAAGGGAAGGAAAAAGAGCGTTTCTGTTGTTCCTTCTCATTTACTTCAGACTGATATTTCAGGCATTAAAGAGGACTCCATGATTTTCTCAAATATGTTATTTTGTATCCTAAAATTTAAATGAGTTGAATTCGTCTCTCTTAGTTGAATTGCGACATCATTAGCCTTTTAAACATTGGTATTAAAGACCGTACTTTCAGTTATAGAGCTGCATAATGGGATGTTGACAATTTTCATCTCGGCATGTTGAAAAGGAAATAAGCAAACTACTTGAGACCATTGTGTATTGTAGAAAATATTTAGAGGCAGACATGTGAAAGATAAGGAAACATGGTAAGAAGCTTTTGTGATGTAAAAGATGTTTGCTTGTAAACTTGCGTTCTTTTGATGCTTTTGAAGATATGTTGAGCCTTGACATATTCAGACATTGTTAATGTGCCTCCAACCCATTCTCTCGATTCCTTGCACAAATTGATAGTGGAGAATGGGGGTACATTCTCTATGAATTTGAATAATTCTGTTACACACTCTGTTGCAGCTGATAGCAAAGGTTTCTCTCTCTCTCTCTCTCTCTCTCTCTCTCTGATTTCAAATGCTTACACATCCAGCTCTACATAATTGTGCACTCACATTTTTACACATGGTGCGCTTTTACAACTAATTAATTAGCAAAGAAATTTAGCAGGCATCAAATATGAGGCTGCCAAACGTCATGGAGATGTTATTCATTATTCTTGGGTATTGGAATGTTGCTCCCAGAAGAAACTGCTACCCCTACAGCCGAAGTTAGTAATGCCACATTATTCATCAACTTTTTTGGAAAATCCTCTGTTTGTAAATTGCACAATACAATATTCGAACTTCATGCTTTTCTAGGCATTTTCTCTTTCTCTCTGGCCACTCGAAGAAAAAGTTGGAGGAGGAAATTGATGAATTTTCTGATTCGTACTTCTGGGATCTTGAACTTGCAGACCTGAAACAGGTACCCCTAACAAAGATCATATCTAGTCCTTTATCTACTTCCAAATGCAGGATGACCTAAGGGGTTGCACCTTTTTTTTTAAACTCTCTCTCTCTCTCTCTCTCTCTCTCTCTTTCAATAGCGACCTAACTTCTTTCCTGTCAGCTATTAAACAACGTTTGTATATCAGAAGATGTGAAGGCTATTGACTACTACAGGGGAAAATATTGTCCAAAACATGAATGGTGTACATTTGTTGGGTGCCAAATTTACTTCCTTCCTTTAAGACCATCCTTGTAAGTTTTCTGTAACCAGCATGCCTAAAATTAACTGATTTAACTACTAGTTTTGACATTATATCGATCATAGTGTTGGGTTTCCATGATAACTTTCTCTTGCAGGAAATCTGATTGGGATGTTCTTTTGGAGCTTTTAATAAGGAGGTTGAAGGTTGAAGTTTCCTTCAGAGGTGGAGAAGTCAGTGATAACCGTGTTTCTTCTACCCATATTGTAGTCTTCTCTGTGCCTGGATCGCCCATGGGGTATGAAACAGTGTTGAAAAGGTAACAACTTTTATTCTGAATGCTTTTGTGTCTTGATTGAGAATGTAATTAGATGCACCAGTGAGCCGCTATTAAATGCTATACCCTTTTTCTCTTGATGTTAAATTTGTGTGATGGTGTGTTATGATGACAAAATAATATGGATAATCAAGGAACTCTATGCAACACAATTGGTTCCCCATTGTTTTCTAACAATTGTAGCATTTTGACATCAACGGTTGTAGTGTAGCTGTACTGAGCAAGAATAATGTCTGTTATTCAATTGAACAACCTGGTCTTAATTAAAGTGTGTTTTCTTATTAGAGAGAGAGAGAGGCAAGGCAAAAAAGGAAAAAAAAAAAAGAACAGCCTGTTCATCTCCTTCAAAATACATCTCCTTCAATATGATGATCTTTACATTACTTTTTGAGATGATCCATATTTTGGATTCATGTCTTCATATATGATACTGTTTTTCTCCCTTGATCTTATGACAATCTTAACAGGTTCCTGAGCGTAGTTCACAGCTCTCAATTTTAAACTCGATTATCTTTAAAAGTTGATGGCTTATTTCTTGCTTGAGCTCATGACTGGTTCTTTACCTATCATTTTACAGCTGCAATGAAGCAGAGAAACATGTCTTGTTGAAAGATAAGATTCATATTGTTGCACATCAGTGGTTGGAAGACTGTTTGGAGAGGGCTCAAAGGTTGCAAGAAGATGCTTATAGCTTGAATCCCAATAGGGAAAAGTCGATCGAAAAGCTGTAAGTTCAAAGGCAAGAACTTGAGATAATGTTTTATGCATTTCAAGTATTAAAATCTGACAAACATAGAATATACACAATATCAGGGTTAATGAGAAAAAGAAGGGTACATTTTCTCTTTCTTTGACACGAAAAAGATAAAGCATCTAGTTGTTTTCATTCTCACGCAATTATAAGACATGTTAGGGTAACTATGTTGTTGGCTATCAAATTTAAAAATGGAAATTGGCATTTGGTTCACCAAGATAAGTTTCTTGCATCTGTAGCGTGCAATCTGCATAAATAGAAATGCTTATCTAGCATTCATGTCATTTTATTTTCCCTGATATGAGATAAAGGTCTGGAAGTTGTTGCCAACATAATGTGTTTGTTTGACTGAATGATGTCTCCATTCATTAAATTAAAATAAATGAGTTTGTCATTGGGTTTTAAAGGCACATCCCTCTGAAATAGGATGTCCTCCAACTCCTGTTTATTTAATTTTTGTAAATTATGTTTAGCACTTTCCAACTATGGTGTCAAACATAGTCACCACTTTCAGTTTTGAAATTTACCCGAACTCTAAATCTCTTAAAATTTATATCTTCAGATTTTTTTATCCATAACATAGGAAGTTAGATCGTCTCCTAGACAGGATGTGTTATTAAATCTGTGTCAAATCCTTTTGTACTAATTAGGTATAGAATTTCATTTATTGATTATGGAACATTGCAAATCTTCAACTAAATGCACTTCATCAATAATATTTTTGCATCTCATTATTCAAAGAAGATAGATGACTTGACAAATGTGTTTTATAATTCATTTTTGAGGGAAAAAAATGACCATATTATAATTTTAGAATTTATTGCCTGTTAGATAGTGGTTTTATCTCTTAATTTTTAGATTTTTTTCAGAGAGTATTTTTTTAGATAGAATGTTTTTCTCTCTTTTTAAAATTGAACTACTGAAAGTATATTGGTAGAATTGTCCTAGTGGTCAATAAGGTCATATAAATAAAAAGAAGGGTCATATAAATAAAAAGGGACTTAGAGAGAATGAGTTGAAGTCATGGTGGCCATATACTTAGGATTTAATATCCTACGCGTTACCTTGACAACCAAATGTGGTTCATGGATATTAAAAAAAAAAAAGGTATATTTGTAGAAATTTAGGAAGTTAGCTGTATGCAGAGAATGCCAGTCATCTTAGGAAATCCATTTCATGTCGGATACAAAAAGTTAAAACTGCCCAATCCTTTTCTTTTTTCCTACCAAGCTGATGAAATTCTCTTAGAAAACCTATAATTTAAGAAGTAGAATTAGAAATTGTTTAAATTTATAATTGCAACCCACATATTTTGAGATGCTGATAATAAAATATAGATGTATATCCATGCATTCATTGTTTGGGTTTGTTTTAATAGATATACATGCTTCATTTGATTCTGAAATGGCATCTTGACTACTTCATTGTTGTTTTTTGTTCTCTGCTTCTGCAGAAATTCTGGCATGGATTCTAAGACACCATTGGCCTTGGAAAATATAGAAATCCAGCAAATTTCCTCTCTTTCCAAGGAGTATAAAGATCGAGGAAGAAATGAAGATGCTTCAGGACAACACATGCTCTCATATTCAACTGAGAGATCTCGTGGAAAGAAAAGAGGAGGGCCTACTGCAAGGAGCATTCAGAAAGGGAAATCGAGTGTTGAACAAGTTCGAAAAACCCGGGCAAGAACAAGCAAGGGGCCTGCAAAAATAAGTGAAGTTGAGTCAGACAGCAGTGACCATACTGATGAAAAAATAAATGCAGAAACTGGGAATATTAGAACACTACGCTGTGAGTTTAAAATGCTAGAAAATGAGAGATCTGATGAGAAGAAAAGAGGAAGACCTACTACAAGGAACGCACAGAAAGGGAAAGCAGTGGTTGAACAAGTTCGAAGAACTCGGGCGCGTATAGCCAAGGGGTCTGCAAAAATAGGTAATATTGAGTCAGACAGCAGTGACTCTACCGAAACTGGAATGGAGAAAGGAAATATTGGAACAGTATGCAAGGAAAACTCAAAAACAGATGAGTTTAAGATGCTAGAAGATAGTGATTGGAAACAAAAAGGCAAGGCCATTGAACAAAATGATCTTGCAGAATCCAAATCTAATGTTCAGTTTGGTAAACTTGCGGAGGAAGTTGAGATATCTGAAAGATTTAATTGTCAAGGCATTGAAAAATCTGAAAAGCTTAAAGTCATGACTGATCCACTTCAGGCCATGTTATTAGATATGGTTCCAAGTCTTGGAATGAGTGAAACTAAAAGTAGCAGTACTGTTCTTGAGGAGAAGAAACCAGTACATAACAATTCTGAACCAGCTAAGAAGAAAGTGAGCTACAAGGACGTTGCCAGTGAACTGCTCAAGGATTGGTAAAACGTGTGTTAGGTTTTACTTGTTTGTCTATATGTTTCAAATGTGATAGATTGACAAAAAGTCGTCTTAAGTGTCGTGTCGTAATGAAATCGCCGTTGTTCAATCATTTCAACACAAGGTATTTAATTTATAGTGTATTTAGGATGACTCCAACACTTAGAAGATGTTATCAAGTGTTTTTAAAATATTGTTGGGTTAAATTATAAGTTTAGTCTCTCAACTTTTGAGTTTCTGTCTATTTGGTTCTTTAACTTTAAAAAGTGTCATAGGTTTATGAACTTTTAATTTTGTATCTAATAGGTCTATGAATTGTAAAATCTATCTAATAAGTTTTTAAATTTTTAATTTTATGCCCAATAAGTTTTTGAATTTTGAATTTTTTTTTAATAGGCCATTGATCTATTCGACATTTTTAAAATTCAAGAATCTACAAGACACAAAATTGAAAATTTAGAGAAATATTAGACAAAATGTATTGGCTAAATTATAGAAAATAACCTTGAACTATGGGTCTTGTTTCAATATTACCGTTGAACTTTAAAAAGTTAAAAAAATACCCACAATCTTTCAAAAAAGTTTAAAAATATCCTTATTGTTAAGTTTTGAATAGAAAACATTAAAGTTTCATTAATACTCTTTACCGTTCAAAAAATTTAAAAGATACATTTATTGGAAAATGTCCCCTCTTCCTCTGCAAATTCTTCTTCCATGAAAATTAATGAACGTATCTCCACATTGGTATGATTTGTCCACTTTGGGCATAAGCCTTCATGGTTTTGTTTTTTGTTTCACTCAAAAGACCTCATTCTAATGGAGACAGTGTCCCTCACTTATAAACATATGATCTTCCTTTTGTCTAACTAATGTGAGACTTTGGTCGCACTCACAACAATCCTCCCCTCGAACAAAGTACCAACCGAGCTTCCTCTCAAATAGTCATCTATCCGTCCAACACTTATCTTGGCCAACTCATTTATCGGAGCACACAGACAATTCGATAGAGCTCAACCAATGGATCTCCACCATGACTATGCCTTCAAGGCTCGTCTCCTTTGTCCGATACTCGAGGATTCTACCACATTGTTAAGTCAGGGGCATGGCTTTGATACCACTTGTTAGGGACAACGACCCTCGACATATCTTTGCATTGGTATGATATTGTCCACTTTGGGCATAAGTTCTCATAGCTTTGTTTTTTGTTTCACCAAAAAGGCCTCATTTTAATGGAGATAGTGTCCCTCACTTATAAATCCATGATCTTTCCCTTGTTTAACTAATGTGGGACTTTGGTCACACTCCCAACAATTTTCTCTTTTAACACAACATCCCAAGAGCCTGATTAGATTCTTATGTTAAAGCTTTAAGATGACTTTTGCTTCATTCTTGATTTCTTCATATCTTTGACTTGATTTTGTTGATAGGATTTTCACTACTATTTCCTTGTCAGTCACTACCAATCTCCTATATTTATTTTAGGCAAAATAAATGAAAATATTGTCATATAGTGGTTCTAACACTTAAATGTTTTTTAAAAAATCACATATCAAACTTCTAATTAATTAACCTTGTAAACTAGACCAAACCCGCATTCTTCAAGTTTATTAGCATTTGAAAGGTTATAGCAACAATTTGACCAAATAAGCTAAAAAAACCCAAAATCTATAACTGTTACCCTCCCTTGTAACTCTCCAAAGACAAAAAAAAACTTCCTCATCTCTTTCTTCACCACTCATTCATCGTTAATTGAAAGCCACATTAATCTCTTGCTCATCACTACACACACAAACAAAGATAGCAAAAAGAAAAGGAATTTTTACACTTTTAAAAAGAGAGCTCGATTTCAAACTTTGTTTTTATCTAGTGTGCTATTGCATTAGCCTTTATAAGCAAAGTTTCACATTATTTTTCATAGAGGAAGGATTTGCGGAGAGAGAAAGAAAAAGAAGAAATGTTTTCTAGTCAGGGTATTTTTTGCAATTTTTTAAAAGGTCAAGAGTATTAATGAAACTTTAAACGTTTTCTATCTAAAACTTAAAGGTAAGGGTATTTTTGAACTTTTTGAAAGGTCAGAGATATTTTTGAAACTTTTTAAAGTTAAGGGGTATTATTGAAATGAGACCCATAGTGCATGAGTATTTTCTATAATTTATCCAAATTTCTTTTATATGTTTTAAAAGAGAACTTCCGTTTGACTTTTTTTCTTCCTTATTTACCCTTATTGAAAAATCAGATGTCAACCCCTATTTTCATGAAAGATGTATCTAAAGACTAGCTACTCATTAAATCTTACCATATTTGAAATTCAAAATTCAAATGATTTCTCATTCCTCTAAAATTTAGCTTTAACTATTTTCAATTTTAGTTTCAGCATTGATTTAATTTCCATAAAAAATGTTTTTGGAACAAATACATATTCAAAGGCCCATCGCAGAAGCTTCTTGAGTTTTGTGATTGAAGTGTTCAATGGTACCATTTATTGTTATCCTTTTGGACAACAACGTGAAAGTAAAAATGCCTAAAGAGAAATACAAGTATTGTGTATTTATATCGAAATATAGTCAGTTTGTAGGGGGTTTTCAACATTGAGCCACACAAAATATCTTGTACTCGATTGATAGACAAAATAAGAAACCATAAAGATGGATGTAGTAATAGAGCTTAAACAAAAGAAAAAAAACCAAAAATATCTTCTATCTTAAGAGACTTCAACTGATTGATCAAAGTAGTAACCTTATTAATATAGGAATTGACTAAAATATCCTCTGCTATTTGCAAATTAAAGAATTTCCTAAGCAAGTAGATCTTATTATTAGTGCAAGATTTTTCATACATGTCTGTAAGCGCTTCCATTAACTCAATTGCAGTTGTCATGCCAGCCACCTGACTAGCCACGTCCATTGACAGACACATCCTAATTGCTGCAACTACTTCTTCATCTAAGGTCTCCCAATCTTCATCATTCATAGCCTTACTCAGCTTCTTGACAACAAATAATCTTTGACGATCATCTTCCAATACCCAAATTTTTTTTCCATCAAACTTCATGACTCCGTCTAAACTTGTTGGCTCCCCGTATCCCATGATTCCTGAACCAAAGGCTCTGATACCACTTGTTGGGAAAAAATAATATAATAATAATAACGCGGAAGTGAAAAACTACAATATTAATTCTCCCATTCACAAGTTAAGTCAAACAAGTTAGAGTCACACAAATAATAATAAGAGAGATAGGAAAAAAGAGAAAGAAATCAGAATCTATACTGGTTCGCCCCAAACTCGGGACTATGTTCAATCTTCTGTAATTGCAGGTTCTACTATAATAGCTCAACAATGACTATTGACTTCCAAGTATCACAACCTGATAGCTTGGGATAATTAAAAACAAAACCCAAATCCCACTATAGAGAATAACACTTAATTCACTCACAAATAGCCACTACCACAAGAACCACTCACTCACACTGTATGAGTTTTTCAAAAACAAAGGCCACACACTGTTGATCAAACCAACAACCCACGGTTGCACAAACATATATATGTATAACAGTTGCTGCAAGTTATCCTAGCCCACAAATGGGCCTAACGCTAATGGGCCTTAACTTAAAACAAAATTACCGCGTGTAGTTGTGTCTTCGGATGTGGGTGTTTAACATTTAGCGTTATTTTGGGTTCAATATTCTCAACATGTACGTATTGCAGATGGTATGTTTTTACCGAGTGTATGGCCTTTATTTTTTTTATTGTTACCCATACAATGGGGTGAGTTTTAGTGAGGTGTAGTAGTGAGGTGTTTTTGAGAGAGAAAAGAGTGTTTATTTCTTGGATTGAGGGGTTTTGTTCTTTATTGCTTATCCCAAGCTATTAGGTTGTGGTACTTGGAAGTCAATAGCTTTTGTTGGGCTATTGAGAGTTAGTTTATAGTAGGGGTGATATTGGTTCGGTTTTCCTCGGTTTTTGGCCAAACCGAGAACCGAACCAATCCATTCGGTTTTCACAAGATAGGAACCGAACCAATGTCCAATGAAGAATAAAACCATTGGTTTGGTTGTCCATTGGATTGGTTCCTCATCGGTTTGGTTTTGGTTTTTTTTTTTAATTATTAATATACAAATTCATAGCATTTCTGCTACTTTTCAGCCCCTGTTTTAGTTTTTTTTTTGTCCCAAAAATTTTCAAACTCTTTTAATCCAATTAATAAATAAAGATAATAACAAAACATACCTTATAGTTAATTTATGCATATCTAAACAATCGCCATACATGTCCAAAATCAAGTTGAAAGCATTTCTAAAATTTTCAGCCCCTGTTTTAGTTTTTTTTTTGTCCCAAAAATTTTCAAACTCTTTTAATCCAATTAATAAATAAAGATAATAACAAAACATACCTTATAGTTAATTTATGCATATCTAAACAATCACCATACATGTCCAAAATCAAGTTGAAAGCATTTCTAAAATAAAGTTCACATCCAAACATATTAAAAATAAAATATACATGTTCATTGTCCAACATATTAAAATACAAATACATCAAGTTTTAAGTCGAATTCCATTCCACATAGTAGAGAAGCCGACCCCTACAAAAAAATTAAAATAATAATCAATCATAAGAAATTAAGCAACAAAAAAGTAAAAAACATATAAAAAGAAAAAACAAGTATACTAACCTATTTATTTTTTATATTCAATTCTCCCTCAGTCGTCAATTGTTGTAATTCCAGTACTTGCTGATTGAGATTCTACAAATCAAATAGAATAAACATATAATACAATACAATATAAATGAACAATAAAATTATTGAAACACAATAATTGAAATATATAACCTTCTGCAAGCTTTGCTAATTCATCGGGAGCTCCCTCCATAATCTCTTCGATGTTACTAATAGGTGATGAGCGAATCCAATTCTGTAAGCAAATGAGAGTTTCAACCGTTGTTGGAGATAGAGTACTACGAGATGGAACAAGTACTCTACCTCCAGTACTAAAAGCCGATTCTGAGGCTACTGTAGAAAGTGGAATTGCCAATATATCCTTAGCCATCTTGGAAAAAATTCTATATTTATGAGAGTTTTGCTTCCAGCAACCCAAAATATCAAAAACTTCATCATCACCCCTCTCACATGTTTCAGAAAGATACTTATCCAATTCAGATCTACTTTCTACATCATCAGCAGTATCTAAGAAATCAGTAAAATCTAGAGTTACATCCACAATATCTACATCTTTACCTCCAGATTTATTCTTTGAAATGTTCATTGCTTTTTTATTTTCAGCTTCACCTCCCATATAATTGTAAACACTTTTATAATCATCAAAGATATGTCGAAGCACACATTCAACTTTCTTTCTAGTTTCAGCAACAACAACTGGATCATCATCCCCAAAGTAGGTAGAAAGGGAAAATAAAACAAACTTAAGCTTAAAACGTGGATCAAGCACAGTGGCAACATATAGAAGAAAGTTTGTCTTATCACCACTATTCCCCCAATACTTTTCATACTTTAATTTCATACTTTTTGCCATATTAGTCAACAAAATATTATCGGAGGTCAAATACACTTGAAGTTGTTTCTGAATCACACAAATTTCACGAAAATATGCATGTGCTGTCAACGTTGAAGAACCTGAAATCCTCAATGTCATATCTCGAAAAATCTTTAAGAACTTTATAAACACACGAGCATTATCCCAATCTTCATTCAATGGGGGCCCTCCTTTTTTTTTTTGCCTTTGTCCTTATCTTTTTCTTTATCTTTCACAGTCCCAGTCTCAGTCCCAGTCTTACTCCCACTTAATTCTACACTATACTGCTCATCCTCAACCTCTAGTCTATCGAATGCTTTTTCAAATGCCTCAGCAACACTAAGCATTATATATGTAGAATTCCATCTTGTTGGAACATCTAAAGAAACAGAACTCTTGTAAGACAACTTTTCATTCTTCACACACCTTTTAAATGTGGCTAATCGAGAAGGTGATGATCTTACATATCTTACAGCATTTCGAATCTTTAGAATTGACTCATGAAGCTCCTTCAAGCCATCATTAACTACAAGGTTGAGAATATGTGCAAAACATCTAACATGCATAAATTCTCCATTCAAAATATCTCCATTCCAATTTTTCACTTTTCTAGCTAAATACGATACAACACCATCATTAGAGCTTGCATTATCCACTGTCACAGTTAGAATTCTTTCAATCCCCCAATCTAACATGCATTTCTCTAAACATTTTCCAATTGTATCTCCTTTATGATTTGCAACTAAGCAGAAGTTTAAGATCCGTTTATGATATCTCCAATCATCATCAATAAAATGCGCAGTAACAACCATATAATTCAAAATTTGAATTGATGTCCATGTATCAGTTGTTAAGCACACTCTTTGATTAGGTTGTGTCAATGCTCTCTTTAGATTTTTCTTTTCATTCCAATAAAGATTCAAAATATCCTTAGCAATTGTCATACGACCAGGCAAAACAAATTTTGGTTGAAGTGTATTACTATACTCTCGAAATCCTTCAGCCTCTACAATTTTAAATGGCAACTCTTCCTTCACAATCAACCTAGAAAGCATCCTCCTACATTTTTCTTGAGAAAATGTAGTTGCAACTAAATTTGAACTACCTTCTTCCTCTTTAGGTTGAACAAAAGTTAAAATTTTTTGTTGATTATCATTCACCCTTCCAAGAAACTTCTTACACTTTGACTCTATGTGTTTCAACAAGTTTGTGGTGCCATTTCTTAGAGTGTCACATGCATAAGTTATGCCACAATATTTACATGCTGCTCTAGGATTAGATTCCGTACCAATTTTGTTAAAATGATCCCACGCAGTTGAAGCTTTAGTTGTTCTCGACCTCTTACTATTTCTTATTGAAGATTGGACAGATGGTGATTCTTTGTCTTCTTCTTGATCTTTTGTGATTGCATTTTCCTTCGGCGTTTGGTAAGTTTCAACATCAACCGAATCTTGAGATTCCATCTATAAACCCAATTAGAATAGTTTAGTTAGTTCCACACACATATATAAAGTTAAAAAAATGCAAGGTAAGCAAAATCACAATTAAGGGGCCGTTTGGCCCATGGGTTTGGGTTGGGATGAGTTTGGGTTCCAAACCCAAAACCATGTTTGGCACAAGGTGTTTCAAAACCCTTGGTTTTGAAACACAACCCCATGGGGTTTGTGCCATGTTTTCCTCTTCCATTTGCCGTTTTCCATTTCCGGCGACCACTCCGACAACAACTCAGGCGGCCACTCCGATGACAACTCCGGCGACCACTCCGACAACAACTCCGGCCACCACTCCGATGACAACTCCGTCGACCACATCGGCGACCTGACCACCGCTAACGATTACCTCCGACGACCACTGCGATGAGAACTCTAGAGACCAGTTCTATTTACCATTCTCCATTTCTAGCGACTACTTCGACAACAAATCTGATGACAACTCCGGTGACCACCCAACAACCACCGATAATAACAACTCTGACGACTACAACGGTGACCCGATCACCGCTGACGATTACCTCAGACAACCACTGTGATGAGAACTCGAGAGACCAGTCTGACGATTACCCCTGCGACTCGACCACCCCAACAACTAGACACCCCGATAACCCAACCACTCAAACAACCGACTTGCCCGAACCACCGACAACAACCACTTCAATGACCCGATCACCAGACAACCATAGTTGACGATCACCTCGAAAACCTGACCACCTAGCAACGACCGTAGACAACCACCTAGTGACCACTCCGATGACCTGACCACCCTGATGACTACTTCGACGATTACCCCGATGACCTGGTAACCCAACCACCCAAAACCACTGTTGACGACCACCTGGTGACCACCCTGGCGACTCCAACAACCCAACCACTGCCACAACCACCCAGCGACCACTCCGGCGACATGACCACCCTGATGACCACTCCAGCGACCCGACAACTACTGCTGAAAACCACCCAACGACCATTTCGGCGACCTGACCACCGTGCAATCACCACCGGCGACGACCTCGAAATACCCAAACACCCCATCAATCCAACCACCCCAACGACCACTCCAACAATCACCCTAGCGACCCAACCACCTAGTCAATATTTTAAAAGGGTCAGCGTGGACGAGCTATATGCAAAACTAAAGGCGATCCCAGGGATGACAAGACAAGACTAAATGGCTGTTGCAAAGACTATTCTCTCGGATAGTATGATGTTGAACTCCTTCTTTACATTCACCCCAGATTGGAAATATGATTACTACGTGAAAATTTTGGGGAAAGCACCTAGAACCTGACTCTCTTTTCATCACTTTCATCTACCACTCTTATGACTTACATTTGTGTTTGGACAACTACTTCTACTTTCTTGTCATTTCATCTGGAATGTGTGTTATGATATTTTTAGAACTAGATCTTAGTTCTAATTTTTGGTTTTACTTTACCATTGGCAACACCATTCTTACATTGCACCTATTAATTATCTGTTGCTACGCATAATCTTCAATTTTATGTCATCATGAGTGGAGTGAATGAGATAGCATATAGTTATACAAACTACACATAGTATAATTCAAATTGAACTATAGTTGTAACAATTGCTCTACATAATTGGTTAAATAGTTGGTATGTAACACACCAAAAAAATTATGAAGTTAAAAAAATGGAGTAGGAAAAAAAACAGTGTAAGATTTTTTTTTTAAAAATAATAAACAGTTTGAAAAATTATAAAAAAAAAAAAAAACTAAACAAACCCAGCCCAACCCAACCCTGCACCCCAAACACAGGTTTCAGCAAACCAGCCCAACACAACCCTACACCCCAAACACAGGAATCAGAAACCCCAGGGTTTCTGATTCCAGCCAAGAAACCCCAGGGTTCCAGAACCCCAGGGTTTCTGATTCCAAACCAGCGCGCCAAACAGCCCCTAAGAGAACTTGAGACTCGATTCATAGCAGTAGAACAAAAGATTATGAAACTAAAATGCTGGAAGCAATAGCAAAATTCACCAACAAAGTTAAAAAAATGCAAGATAAGCAAAATCACAATTAAGAGAACTTTAGCGAAGGTTTCATTTGGTTATTTTCTATCTTTGACTTGCAAGAGTGGGAGAGGGATTGATATCTTATTTGTTGATTGGTGAAGAACTTGAAACGACCACTGACATTTCTTTTTACTGTGATTTTAAAGGATATTGAAGTTGGAAAAGCTGTGCGACCCCAGCTGGCTTCAAGAGTTTCAAATGCAAATGCTTCATAGAAAAAGGTTTTGCGTATCTGAAACTATTACTATAACATTTGTCTTCTGAGTTAACTAAGCTATTACTATAATATTTTTTCTCTGAGTTCATTATTTATTTTTAATGGTTGAAGACCTTGACTAGATAATAACTTAAAATCTTCAAATTTTCAATAGCCATCGAGTTCAGAGGCTAAAATTTCAGGAGGCCATTCAAAAGTTGGAACAGAGAAATTCAGAGGCTAAGGAGTTGAGTGAGAAACTAAAGACAGCAGAGAAACTACAAATGGAAGAAAAACTAGCATTTAATCCTTTGGGCATGTTCAAAGACAAATAAGACTGCACCAGACGCTAATATTTCATCTACAAGCTCCGTTATATGGCTAATTTTTCTTAAGTATCAAAACATTGTACCAAGATTAACTCAAAGGAAGGTGGTAATCCGACAGCATGCTCTCATACAGAAATCATTTCATGGTTCACGAATGTGCTGGATATAGAGGAAATATAGATCAAATAACGACCCTAGAAAGGAAGAATAAGTAAAAAGAAAATAAAGAACTCCGAACAATATTCAGCCCTAACAGTGAAATTCAGCCTTCTGCAAGATTTATGTTTTTCATTCAAAGGCCAGCTAGCATTGAGGAGGTGGACCTTGGAAGTACTAATTGATAGTGAGACGGACAACACACAACTTCATTTTGGGAGAGTGGGTGAAGAAGAATGACAAATTCCTTTGAGTACCACAGGATATGGGAGTATTAAAGGGGGCCAGCAAAGTTAAGGGTACCTTGCCTGCCTCTGACGGCGAATCATTGTAGACAATCTGTGGCTTCAAGACAGAGCTCGAGTTTGAGGGAAGTCTGCTCCGTTTGAGGGAAGTTTGAGGCTTCAAGACGACGGCGTTGATGCGGCTCGAGGGACGTCTGAGACTCTGAGGCTTTGAGAGAGAGAGCAAATCTGAGGGAAGTTGGAGGCTGAGGGGAAAGGGAAACGCGAAAGTGAAGAAATCAGAAATGGATGGGTTAGGGTTTTTTTTTAAGTATATATATATATATATACTCGGTTCGGTTCGATTTTTAATGGTTTTTTAGAATGAAAACCGAACCGAACCAATTTTTTTCGGTTTTTCCAAAATAAAAACCGAGATATCCAATTTCTTTCTAAAAAACCGAACCAAACCACTGGTTCGATTTGGTTCGATTTGGTTAGCTCGGTTTTCGGTTCATACTATCACCCCTAGTTTATAGTATGAGTTGTGGGCTTCTTGTAATTTTCAATTTTAGTAGAACCTGTAGTTGCAGAAGACTAAACTTAGTCTCGAGTTTGGGGTGAACCAATATAGCTTTTGGTGTTGTCTATTTATTATTTTTGTGACTCTAACTTGTTTGGCTTAACCTGTGGATGGGAGAGATAAATTGTAGTATTGTATTTCCGCCATAATACTATTTTCTGTGTCTGCGTATTTTTCTCCTAACAAGTGGTACCAGAGCCTTTGGTTAAGGAGTCATAGGATTTATGGAGCGAACAAATTTCGAGGGAGTCATGAAGTTCGATGGAAATTTTTTTGGGATATTCGAAGATGCAGGTCAAGGATTATTTAACCTACAAGAAAGTGCATAAGGCACCGAATGAGAGACTGAAAGGAATCTCAGATGGAGATTGGGAAGTCTTAGATGAACAAGCAGTTGCAGCCATAAGGATGTGTTTGTCAATGGACGTTGCTAGCCTTATAGCCAGTGAGACAACTGTAGTTAAGCTGATGGAAGCGCTTACAAGCAGGTATGAAAAACCCTCTACTAATAATAAGGTCTACTTAGTTAAGAAGTTTTTCAACATGCAAATGGTTGAGGATATTTATGTTAATTCCTATATTAATGAGGTTACCGCTTTAATGAATCAATTGAAGTCAGTTAAGATATAATTTACTGATGAAGTCAATGCTATTAAGTTGTTAACGTCTTTACATGATAGTTGGGAAACGATGAAGACAACAATCTCTAATTTGACAGGGAACAATATTCTAAAATTTTCAGAGGTTTGTGATTTAGCTATAGTTGAGGAAATCTGTAGGAAAGGGTAATAGTAAAGAATCTACAGTAGGATCAACTTTGGTTATGACAAAGAGTAAACATATGGTTGATAATGAAAAGAATAAACCGAGTAGAAGTAGAAAAAAGTGGAGTCATAGAAATAAGGAGATAGAGTGTTTTCATTGCCACAAGAAAGGTCACTACAAGAGTCAGTGTAAGAAATTAGAAGAGGATTAGAAAAAAAAAGTAGGAGGAAAATGTGGTGCATAATGCCTTAGTCTATGTTGTTGATAGTGTCACAGAGAGTTATAGCCACACATTGGAATGGATATTAGACAATGCAACTACTGTACACATAGCTTCAGATAGAAGTTTGTTCACATCCTTCATAGGAGGACATCATGGCCTAGTGATGATGGGGAATGATAGAAGCTTGATGTGAAAACCTTAGTGAATTGAAATTAGGAACCCTTAAACACTAAAACACCCAAATTTATTCGATTTCAACCCTAAGATTTAGGTTAGATATGGATTGCCTTACGATCAAAGTTCTTGAGACAAAGAACAAGTTCTTGGCCCAATAGTTGAACACTCCACAGGATAAGATGATCAATCCTACTTGAATGTTCTTGGCGTACAACTCAATAAATGAATTGCAAAATTCAAGAAGCTATCTTGGCTAAACTTAAAACAACAAGCTCAAAGACTAAAATTCAATTCATCGTTATCTCTTATGTACAACCCAATGACCAAGCTTTAGATAGCCTCCCAAAACTCTAAATGTCACATCATCGTTTATAGCAAAAATGACAAAAATACCTCTATTTAATATGTTATAAAAAGAAAAAAATTGGAAAACAATAAAATTGCATCAAAATAAAATAATAATTTGATGTCCTTGGTGGTTCATATCGTCCTCTCCTCCTTTTGAAGGATTCGTCCTCGAATCTAAGTCAATACCTTGTAAAGTAGTTTTAAAGTCATGAGAAGAAAATGGTGTGACTCTTCTTGGGTTTCTCTTGGATAGTCTTCCTTGTAAATCAACTTTATAGTCATGAGAAGTCAAAGGCTCGTCTCTTTTTGGATTCTATCTCTTTCAAAAAGAATAATGGTCTTTCCAATTCACATGGAGCTTGCAACCATGGATAGAATTAGGACCAATCTTTGAGGTTTGCTTCATAATCAATGCTTTAAAAGGTTCAAGAATGTTTTGGTTTGTAATCAAGAAAGATTTGTTCTCACAAGCTGACAAATGCACATTCTTGGATTTTCTCTTATTTTGATCTTTAGGCTGTGTACTACTCACTTGCTTTTCTCTCTCATTCGTGTTTCTACACTTTTCTTCCTCATATATTTCTATTTCTTTTGTCTAAGTCTCATGCCTTTTGTTTTCCAACTCACACACAAGTTTTACTTCTCTTGAAGGAATGATACAAGAGTACGATTTCAAATTGAAAAATTAGAGCCAAAAGAGAGTTTTTTTTTTGAATTTTTGATTTGGTTTACAAAAGTTGCTGTCTTTTTAGGTGTGAGTTAATTATGGCTTGGATTTCAAATTGAAAAATTAGAGACAGTAAAAAAATGCACAAAAATAGAATTGATTTGGGCTTTTAAAACCATTCATTTACAGATACAACCACACAATCACACAAACCACACATACACCTAGAAAAAAAGAGCTCTATACAAAAAAAAAAAAAAAAAAAAAAAAAAAATCCAAAAACCCTCTATAGAAAATCAAAATTTCAGAACACAAGAAAAACTCAAACTTAGTTGGACGTTGTATTTGATAGGGCTTTTGTCCCAAGGTTTCGCGCCTCCAACAAGTGGGTTTTTTTGTTCTTCATTCCAACATGTATCCCTTTTTTTTTCCTCCTAGAATACCTTAAAGAAAAGAAAGTAAAGGTATTAGAAGCTTGCTATTGTTTTTGCTCTTTCATTCCTCTCTTGTTACAATTTTTTTTCTTCATATTACATTGTGAACTTTTACTTATCTTTATATGCATGAACTTTCGCTTATCTTTATATGCATGAACGTAGATATTTTGTTTTAAGGTTTGCTATTACCTTTTTTTTCCTCACTGTTAATCTTCCTCACTTATCTATGTTTTTCACTCATCTTTCTTCTTTCTTAGCTCTTGTGAGTTTTATTTACTAAAAAAAAAAGAAGAAAAAAAGAGAACTAATGAATGTTCATAGTAAAAAAAAAAGGCAAAATCAAAAGAAAAGGGGGTGTAACATACTTGAGAGTGAGAGTGTTTTGCTTATGACTGGAAAGTAAAAAGAAAAAAGCAGTATGGTGAAGAAGAGAGAGTTTAAGAAAAAAATTAGAAGAAAAAGCGAAAAATGAAGTTTCAAGACAATAGTATGGAAGAGAGTGGATGAAGAGAAATAAAACAAGAAGAGCGATAAGACTCAGAAAGTCCTACTTTATTCGTACCTAAATCATGTTAGATTCGAGGTTTTTATAAGATTTATTGAATATTTTGTAGAAAATTGAGTTCAAGGCATATTTTGGAGAAGTGTGTGAATTCAGGGTGAAAACTAGCCAAACTGGAGGTCAATTGAGCACCCAAGTGAAAAGATACGACAAATTGACCAAAATGCCCATGAAGATCATCAAGACCCTGCCGCAGAGCCTTGCTCAACGTTGTAATACAGTGGCTGAAGATGCATGAAGCATCTCAACGCTATTGCAAGTCCCCCCTAGTGAAGCATTGTGAAAGCTCCATTCGACGCTACCGCAATTCATATAAATAGATTTTTTTTTCTATTTTAGGGTTCATCTCCAACTATTTCAACCCCAATTCTCGATTCCCACGCCTAATTTACTGCTTTTAGAGGCTTTTAGCCATTTTAGGTAGTTTTTGGCTTCAATTGTGTACTCGGGATCAGTTTCTACGAATCTCGGCTAGTGGAAAACGCTAATTCGAGGTATTGTTGGGATTTCATCGTACCATTGTGAGATTTGTGGATTACTTTAGAGTTAATTTCAGCTTTTAATGGCTTTCAATTCTTGTGCTTATTCCTAGAATGATTATTGTGTGGTTGATCTGACAAATCGACTAGATTAGAATCATTCATTGCTATGCATGAGTAGTTGTAGGTGTTCTCAGTCTCATGTTTAATTAATTCAAGTAGTAATAGGCTGGTAACCACGTCAGTTAATTGAGTAGAGTCACTTAATTACGTGTACATGGTAGGCCTTAGAATTGTTAGCGCGCGTTTAATTAATTTAGACCAGCCAGTCTTAATTAATTAGTTCGTCTCGACTTATCCCTTGGGTTTAATGCGACTAATTAATTCTTTTGGCATTGGTCGTGCCAAATTAGTTAATTAAATTAGAGCAAATTAGGCATTTTGTAAATTGTTTTAAATTAAGGGAAGCTCCTATGGTGTTCTGAGGACTTAGTTGAGCATTAAAAGCGAAATTAAGTAATATCG
Organism: Trichosanthes truncata; assembly: GCA_033996785.1. Taxonomy (NCBI): domain Eukaryota; kingdom Viridiplantae; phylum Streptophyta; class Magnoliopsida; order Cucurbitales; family Cucurbitaceae; genus Trichosanthes; species Trichosanthes truncata. The sequence continues at coordinate 32,752,808 of JAWPNB010000004.1, read as the reverse complement.
TAGAACGAATCTATGATCAATGCTATAATCGAATCCCGACATGCCCCGAATTAGTATTAGGTACGTGATAATTCTCATTCATGAGGATTATTTGGCCTTTAAACTTAGTTATACTTGTAATTTTTATTCATATTATTTAATGAAAAATAGAAAAATGGTTGAATTTAATCACATTATTGTTGGAAGACCTTTAAATTAAGTAAGTTGAGAAAAGAAAACAAAAGAAGAAAAAAATTCACACTTACTTAATGTTTTGATGCAGGATTTTCATGGAATGCAATGCAATTGCAATCTGGATAGATCTGGCATTTAAGGAAAAAACGTAGATTTCGGGATTTTGTGTAATGACCATACTTTTCCTATTAGACTTTCTAGGGACGTTACTACATGCATGCTGAAGAAATTTAAAAATCTTTGATAAAAGACAGAAAGAATTAAACTTTTTTTCTAAACAATAAAAAATCTTTATGCTCGGGATCCCTTTCAAAATCATTTCAAAACATAATATGAATTATAATGTTCAATCAGTTGAAATAGTTTCACAACACATTGTTTACTAAACAAAATATGTTTTAACTAACACACTATCTAAATGCGGAAGTGATGATCCTCAAAGTCACTCATGACCCTTTCAGCAAACTGCCTTGTCAATCGCCTAAGATATGTCTTTGGCTTTGCCTAAAAAGAAAACATTTTTTGAAAATGGTGAGTATTTAAAATACTCAGTAAGTGACTTCACTATCGGGGTCAGGATATGCAAACACATACAAAGTGATTTTTAAGACCTTTTTCCTCTAGTGGGACCTAAAATATTTTTATAGTGGAAACGTTTCCCTTTAACTTTTCTCTTCAGCTTAATGTGGACAATTATCCCAACCTAACCTTTTCTTTTCATTTAACCTTTTCAAGTTCCTTTGCATTTAACCTTTTCAAGTTCCTTTGCATTTAACCTTTTCAAGTTCCTTTTCATTTAACCCTTTCAGGTTCCTTTTCATTTAGATGAACATCTATAATTTTAGGAGGGTAATTGCCACAGCCTTCGAAATCATTTCAGCATGAAAATACACATGTATGCATGAGGTCCCAAAGCATTTTAAATTTTCATTCAATGATGCAACACAATGCAACATTCTCATATCATTCATCATAAATCATAAACCATAACTCATGCATCACATTCACAAGAATATTTGGTAATCAACAAGTGAAAATCCATTTTCATATATAATAAAGCATTTTAAAATTCATCAAAAATCATAATAAAACATTTATAAAAGCTTTTCATTTCAAATGTAATTTTTCAATTCAGTTCCTAACTTGCATTTAAGCATACCAGCATAAAGTCCCTTACCTTGGCTCAATAGCTCGCTTCCTCCTTTTATGGAGATATTTTCTCGGCCTATAATGATTTCAAAAGAACTTATTACTTGACCATCTCAACTTATGAACCTTAGGAAACTTACTCAAATTGTTGTATATTCACATGAACCCACCATGGGTTTACAACATTAAATTCTTCAACAAGAATATTCACTTGCTTAGGTAACTAAGTTTTACCCACAAATAGTTATTAGGAAAACATAATTTCATTCCTCTATTATTTCAAGTAAGTCCTTTTGATAATACACATGATTCTCCAAATCTTGAAGCGTTCTATTCCAACATAACCATAAACTTAGTCAAAATTTAATTCTAATTTACCCATAGTAAGATTTCTCTAAATATGACATGCTTCCTAATTATGAATTTCATGTTTTACTTCTAAAATTCATAATAATAACTAAGTCACAAGTAACTTAAAGGGCTTAATTTAAAATTGAATCGGAGTTGAAATTTACCAAAATCATAACTCAATCGTGGCACTGCTCGGGATTCGAAACGCTGATCGGGAGACGGCGGTGTGAACAGTACCCACGGCATGAACAATACCCCCCCCCCCGGCGGCATGAACAGTACCACGCGTGACAGTGTCATCGTGAATAGTCGCCCGACATGAACAGTGTCGCGCGTGAATAGTACCCGCTTGAAGGACAAATCCGACGATGGACGTTTGTTGAAGAAGAAGAAGCTTTCGAATGGATGGGTCTCTTGGTAGTGAAAGGGAGAGAGAGAGAGAGAGAGATTGATGGTGGAGGTTGTTTTTCATGGAGGAAGAAAAGAAGGTTGGAGAAGATGACGACTTGGCTTGACCTAGGCTGCGTGCAGTATAATAGAAAGGGATATTTGGGCTTGGCTTCTCCTTGGGCTTGGGCTTGGCTCAAAGTCACCTAATTAACAAAATTGTCCCCAAACCAATTAATTTCCTTTTTCCCTTCTTTCTTCCCAATTCACCCTGAAATTTCTCAAATTTCAATTATGCAAATCTCTAAAATTAACTTTCAACACAACTTTAAACATGAAATTGGCCTTACAATTAATTCAAATCTCAAAATTAAAACTTTAATTAATACTTGAAAATGTCGGTTGTTACATTTTGAGCGAGAATTACCCACGATTTCAGCTAGATTATGAGCTGTGATTGTCCATCAACCAAAAGGAAAACCCTAGCATGAAGTCCCTATATATTTGGAGGAGAAAGCCATGAGAAAAGAGCTCAAATTTGGAGAAGAAATTTGTTACTGTTTTTGGGTTTATTTCTTACTTTCTGCAGTTTTTTTTTTTTTTTTTAAATTTTAAATTTTAGTTGTTTTGTTGTAATTTCTTATACATCTCCATCTCTAAACACTCTTCAATCCCACAACAACGAATGTTGGTAGTGGTTAAGAGAAAATCTTTGTTCGATTGAGTCGAGAGGGAAGGGTTTTTAGTGTAATTTCATTTTCAATTTCTCTAGCTTTGTATTTTTGTTTTGTCTTTAGCTTTGAAGTAGCTACTGTTATGTGATTTCCTTTTTAGCATTTTAATAAAAATAGAAGTTCTTTTGATTTTGTGTCCAAACTTTCATTTCGGCAAGGTAATTCTCTCTTTCTTTTACAAGTTTAATTTAGTTCTTTAGTTTATTTTCAATTTTCTTTTATACCAATGAATTCCTTTAATTCAAGCTTACTGTTTTTTTTTTTTTTTTTTAAATTTTATTTTAAATTTCATTATGAAGAGCTAAACTTCCTTATGGATTCAAGTTTGTGAATACCCAGAGGAAAGATGTAAAGCTCGAGAGCAAAAACAATCTAGCTAATTCTTGAACTATTGTTTGCTTTTGGTGAGTTCAATGTTGGGTAAACCCTAGTTGGCCATTTAGTGTTGCTTGTCAAGCTAAGCTTAATACCGAAAGGATTAAGGGAGGCAAATGTCGCAAAAGCAATGGAGGAAAATGCTTAAACATAAAACCTGAAATATCAACCTTAGACATAGAGCGAGACTCCAAAACCACTAGAGTTGTGCGCAAAAATATCTAAGTTAGATTAGTCATAGAAATATAGGTTTAATCACTTAGTCTCCTAAAGATACTTCATAGAAGGTCGAATAGGAGTTGAATTCGGTTTACTTAGTTCTTGAGTTAACTATGATTGCAATTGCCTTCTTGTTGCATTTTCTTTCCAAAGGGGCATTAATATCTTGAATCCCATTTTCAATTTCATTGTTTTTCAAAAAAATTTCTTTTAGTCAAAACACCTCACAAATCATTTTCACCCACGGTTACTTTAAGTTGCAATTTGTCAACAATTTTGTGCCATCTAAAATTCATTTTACTAAAATCCGTTCCCTTGGGTACGATACTCTGGAATACTTCCAATTTCTTATTACTTCGATCACGTGCACTTGCGTGTAGCATTACCGATCAGTACGTCTGATTACTACCCTTTTAATTGCTTTCCTTTATGCATTTAATTTCCCCTCGCATTTATTTTTCCTGAAATTTAGTATCTTAATTATAAATCCCCCCTTGGTTCTGTTTGATAACCTAACTCTTAGGAAGTAATAATCACGATTCCCTGTGTTCGACTTGATCACCATTGAATACTACAATTCTTGGTGAGAATCGGTTATAAATTTATTTGGCGAGTGTGATGTGCTCTGTCAAAGAGATTTTTTTTTTTTAAAAAAGAAAAAAAATTTAAGTCAAAGGTCGCGTGAGTGGTAGCGACATTGATGCACGAAAATTGGTGGCATTATTGTCACCCATTGTTTTCTTTTTTCTTTTTAAATTTTGTTATTATTCTTTTTCTTTTAATTTTTAGTTGTTTTATTATTTATTTTTTATTTTCTTTTACTATCCTTATTATTATTTTTCCTTTATGTTTTTATTTGATTTGATTTGATTTTTTAAAATTTTTATTTTAGCATTAAAGTGTTGATTTACTTTGCTGTATTTTTTCTTCTTTGTTTTTTTTTTTAAATTTTCTCTTATCACTTCTTGGTAACATTTCCTTTTTGTTTTGCCTTGTTCAGGTTGGTGAGCCTTTGATTTTTTTTTGACTTAGTTTCTTTTGTGCTTTGACCTCGAGCTACGAGGTATTTTGCATTGAATATATCTACCTTTACAAAAAAATAAAAAAAAAAACTTTTATCTCTTACTTTATTTAAGCATGCCATAACTTTATTTATATAATTTAAACTTTTTCTTCAAGCCTGTTTGTGTGGAGTCTAAAAGTCAAATATTTTCTTCATTGATCATGTTTTTTAAATTGATATATGCATGCTAATTGTGAAGTATATGGTGCTAATATTTTTGATCCATGCTTCCTTTTTTTAAAAAAAAAATTATGACGATGGAATCTAGAAAGTTTTGGAAGTCCAATTTTCTAGTTTTCCTGCAGTATGAGTCATTTTTTAAAAATCTGAGGATGATTCCAATATGTTTTCCTAAAATTTTAACATACTTTGTATATATTCTAGCTTGTTTGTTTATTGTATAAATTATTATGCTATCATGGTTCATCTTTAAATTGCATTTATTTATCATGCTTGACTTTGTTTATTTTGATTATCTTTTTTTTTTTTTAATTTCAAATCTTTGTTTAATTTTAACTTTTCCCGTTTATAAAATTATTTCCAAAATCCTTTACATCACTCTTTTGAGTTTATAAAAGTTTCATAACTAAAAGGTTATTCCCAAACCTTTGGAATTTTTTTTTTTGTCAAAGTGATTTTTTCGAGGCCATTTTTTTTAAATTTCTTACGACGGAATCTAGAAATATTTGGGAGCTCGATTTTCTAGAATTCTTGAGATGAGAGATCATTATCTTTGGGAGTCTGAGATTTTGATTAAAAAAAGGTGAATTTAATTACAATAAAAATTCATTTTTTTAATAAAAACTTTCTTTATGAAAGCCAAGGAATTGTAAATCTTCTCATATTCTTGAGGTGAATAATATTTCCTAAAGTCTAAGGAATAATTTTCATTTATTTTATTGGATCATCACTTTAAATATTGACTGATCGACAGTAAAACGTGTGGGCTTTAGAAAACTTTTTAAGAGAAAAGCTTCCAGTCTAGTGCAAGTGCACTATCAAACAAGTAGTATAAAATTGGAAGTACTCCAAAGTATCGATCCCACAAGGAACATATACAACAAAATTCAAGAAAATAGCAAGAAAGTGTTCACAATGCAACCTCGGTATCCAATATGAAAATAATTGGGAAGGTTGTTTTGCTAGAAAAGAAAATTTGAAATAACAAAAATAAAAGGGAGGGATCCAATTAAGCACGATCATGCCCATTTGATTGGAATTGTGGCCTAATTGCAATTGCAATTGTTGACTTAACACATAAAAGATGTAAACCGGATTCAACACCTATTTGACCTTGATCACAAAATACTTTAGAAGACTAAGCGATTAAACTTATATTTCTATGGCTAATACGAACTTAGATAAATAGCAACACAATCCTATTGGTTTTAGAGTCTTGCCCTATGTCTAGGGTCAAAGTTGAAGTCTTATTTCAAGCTCTTTCCTCTATTGCATTTATGAAAACCACCTTCATCTAACCCTTTCAGTATTAGATTCAAGTATTATATGCCAAATTAGGTGATCAATCTAGACTTACAATAAACATTTTGATCAATAAAAGCAAATAAGCTATAAAGTTAAGCTAGATTACTTTTACACTTAGGCCTCAATTCGTTTCTCTAGAGCATTCACATTCTTGAATCCCAAAGAAAGAATTAGTTCATGTTGAGATGATAAGATAAATAAAATCGAATTGGAAAAAAACTCATAACTTAAGGAAATAAAGGTACAAACTGAAGGGATTAAAGTAAGGCTCAAAACAGAAAGCCCACTTGCTGGAAATTAAATTTGGTTGTATTAAGGGACCTTTGGGCAATGACTTGTTCGAAAGATTGAAATACAAAATGAAAATAAAAAGGTAAACTAAGTAGAACTTTAATTGAATGACAAAAGGCACTAATTCATATGAAAAAACAGTAGCTAAATTGACATCTAAACTTCGAATGAAAAGCTGGAACAGAATTGAAATTATAAGAAAAAGTTTCTTCGACAATCTCTCTTTCCCTTTTCTCCAATCGAATGCAATTCAATCTTTTTCAAGATGATATGGGTCTTAACAATCTTAGGTTTTCGACCAGATTGAACTGAGTATGGAGGAAAAGAGAGGAAGAAATGAAACAGATAGCAAGATGAAGAACAGTAAAATAGCAGAAAAATGGGTTTTCTTCAGTAGATGAATTCTGATTTTTGCCTTCGTTTTCCTCCATTTTGATAGCCTTCAAGCATGTAGTGTAACGCCCGGCTTATTCAGGTACGTTAATTTTCAAAAGTTTGGAATTTAGTTTGAATAATTCTCATTTGAGTATTATGATTTGGGTTTTTTGAAAATTTGAAAGAGAAAAAGGGCAAATTTGGAAGGAAAAGGTTGGTCAAAGGGCATTTTTGGGTTTTGGTTTTGTTTTAAAAAAAAAAAGAAAAAGAAAATTGGGATAAATTTCTTCTTCTTCTCCCTCACCGAAAACCCATCCATTTCTTACTCTCTCTCCCCCACGTGAACTGCAGGTTGCACAGACCACCATGCTGCCAGTCTCCCTCGCGTGCAGCAGTCTGATTCGCCAGCCATGTCGCCGTTTGTTTGTAACACGCTGTCAGTGCTCTTACAGCAGCACGTTGGCCGGATCGTTGGTCAGACCCACTTGCCCAAAACTCGTGCTCGCCGTCCAGTAGTCGTTCACGACAGATCACTGCTAGCCACACCTCTTTCTCTCCCTCCGCGTTCTGCACAAACAGCAAGGAGGAGGCTGCTTCGGGGTTAATTACCCACGAGCTTGGAGTTATTCAGCCGTGTATAAATTCGATTTAGAGTGGGTAAGTATTCCAAGGTTCGATTTCAAATTATTGGTTGGCTGAGTTTGTGATTTAGAGTTACCCATAAAGTTTTTGTTTTAATCTTAGTTTACTCATAGCATTTGGATCTTGTATTCGCAAAATCAATCTAGTTGGAGTTAATTTCAGAAGCGATTCAAGTCCGAAATCTAAGGTAAGGCCATGGGTAATGCTCCAATTGATGAGTGTAAGTATCTGGCATGAGTTTGAGGTGGATTTTGGTCGTTAAGGTTGGTTTAATCATTATTATTTTTTTGATAATTTAAAGTTGGCCCCTTGTTTGTCAGAATCGATTATAGGTTACTCATCACAATTAGGGACCATTTTGAGCGTTTTTGGATTCTTTAAGCTGCTGTCCAGTGGGTGTTGATCTAGGTTTGGGAGATTTTCATCGCGTTTAGGGGCTGTTTTGGTGTTTTAAAATTTACCCATAACGCGTAGGCCTTTATTTCACGATTCAATATCAAGTATTTGAGTTCGGGCCGTCTTGAACCTTGAAGTAAGTTAAGTAGTCATTTGGATTTAAGCCCCTTTAACTTTGTATTTTTTTAAATTTAATGTATGTTTGGAAATTTATGAATTTGAGAAAGCATGCTTGAAAGTGGTGTTCGTGAGGTATGTAATGGGTGGTGGTTATGTTCGGAATTTGCTTGAACTAAAAATGGCCTAAGTTGTGGCCATAAGGGAAATAGGGACTTAAAGTTTCAAGTTTATTATAGTTAGCATGTGAAATACTCTAAGAATTTGCCCCAAGGTTGTGATTGGATGAGTTTGGGCATGTTTATGGTGCTTTGAGAATAATCATGCTTGCTTATATGGGTATGTGGAAGATGGTGTGATGGGCTAAACTATTATGAGTATTATTGTGATGGTCTTAAGGTTGCTTCGTGTAGTTATTTTAGTTAAAGGATTTTAGGTTGTAAACTAAATGGTTGGGTTAGCTAAGATGGTTGGTTAGTTGTGGGACCTTGGGCACTTGAGTTATTGGACTAGATGGTTACGTGATGCTTGTTTGGGATGGTTGGATGTTGTCCGAGTACAGTATGCTTGAATCGCTGGAATGGTCGGTTGGAGTTTGTTTCTCTTGGTTTGTTGGATTTGGTTAGTTGGCTACTTAGAATACCTTGGAAGTGTTTAGTGTTCAGGTTTGGTGTGTTCAGAATGACACCGATGATTGGGCATGTTTAATGTGTTTTAGATGAGTTTGGATGTGGATGGGAGATAACAACAATTGTGGTTTCTAGCGTGATAGGAAGGAGTTGGTTGTCTCCATTTGGCCTAAGAAATAAGTAGACATTCAGACTTGCATGTTAAGATCTCGTATGCAAAGAATGAGTGTGAATCAAATCAAGCTAGTTTATATGAGAAGTAAGCTTGCTGGAATGCCAATGATTTGTGTTTTACTTGAATAGGGATGAGATTTGGGTGGTGTGTGATTCGCTTGAATTTATACTCGAGTCGAATCTACTTAAACTTGTTTGACGATGAGTTTGTGTCTCCAACTGAGTTTGTGTTTGTGGTTATGCATGAGGTTTATGAGTCAAGGTGAGAATGAGGTTTATGATCTCTTGAGTGATGAATCCCTTGATGATCTAAGTGCGTTGTTGCTAAGCAAGAGCCTGTTGGGCTAGTGCCACCTACCTTTCCGTGCGAGCATGTATTCCTAGGAGGTTGAGGCAGAGAGGGGAGCGTGAGGCAGAACGTTGAGCTTGAGCCAGAGTGATGAGTTAAGGGAAAATTCCCCCAAAGCGATGAGTTAGGGGGCGATTCCCCCAGAGCGATGAGTTAGGGGGTGATTCCCCCAGAGCGATGAGTTAGAGGGTGATTCCCCTAGAGCGATGAGTTAAGGGGTGATTCCCCCAGAGCGATGAGTTAGGGGGGCGATTCTCCCAAAGCGATGAAATAGGGGGTGATTCCCCCAGAGTGTTGAGCATGAGAGTTGTTCTTCTTTGCATTAGACCAGCCTAGGATACATGACTCGCAGGTTTAACTCGTGGTAATACTGGAGGGAAGTGAGCTTGAGTTAAAGTGAATAGGCACATAGTTGATTAAAGTGAATGTTTGGGACTGAGCTGGAGTATGTGAGTTTAGGCGATGCCCTCCTTTGTATGGATTCGAACTTTGGACCCTTAAGTGAGTTATTTACTGAGTATGTTTATACTCACTCATGCTACTTTGTTTGTATTTTGCAGATAGTGCACATTCTCAAGACGTGTGAGGGAAGCGATGACTTGACAAAGCTATGAAGACACCACTAAACTTTATTTCCTTGTATTAGCATTTAGTTTGGTAGTTTTGTTCTTTGTTGTAGTGTTGGTCTGTAAAGCTTAAATATCTTTAATTTTCGTGTATTTGGTTAGAGTTTCTTAGATTCTTGTGTCTGATGGTTGAACTTAGCATATCTTATTGTAGTTTGGCGGATGCTGATTGATTTATCTGAGTTTTAGAAGTGTTCTTACTCTTATCAGGCCTTTTTAAAATTTTGGTTTTTTCAGAGTTACGCCGTCATTTTGCAAAAATTTCGGGTATGAGCGAGGTAACTCAGTTGTGCTTTTGCGTTGGATGTTACATGTAGGGTTTCACTCCATATACGACTTGATGTATGAAATCATTGTTTGATTTAAAGGGAAATAAATGCTGGAATCTTCTAAAATTAGCCAATCCTAAAATTCATATTTTCTGCCCTTTTGTAGAATTACAATAATTGCAATGCAATTGCAATTGTGTTGCAATTTCCCCTTTTCGCTCAATTGCATCATTAACAAGAAATTTAGCCCAATTTCCAACATATTTAGCTCTTTTTTAGGAATTTTAAGAATTCCCAACATGCTCAAAAGTTTCTTATCAAATTTGCTCTAATTCAATAAATTTTGGAGTTCAAAAAGAGAGAGTTACAAGAATAACTTTTATTTGTGAGCTAAATAATTCTCAAAAAATGAGAATTATCATTGACCGAAGAATGAGAGGTAAAAAAAGACATTGTTTAAAATCTATGCGTTACTAACACATGGCCACAGACTCTCTAATAGACTCTAATAGATTTCATTAGAATTCAAAAGATACTATTAAAGACTAAGATATTTCCAGATAGAACTTGCTAGCTAGCATCTCCAAAAAGCTTCCGAAAGAATTTAGTTTTTGTAATTTATTTCATAACGACTAGTGTTCACCAAAAACAAGTGAAGATTAATATAATACATTGATATGAAATTCAAGTGAAATTTATTTAAAGCATAAATGAAGGCAGGTGGGTGGTGGATATGAGAAAATGAATTATGAGTCAGAGATCATCAAGGCTGACAACTGCTTCAAAGACGGCCTCAGGGCCACAAGTGGCTGAGATGACTGAATACCATCCTTCCAGGTTGGCCGTATGCAGGGAACAAGTCTTTTGAATTGCTTTACCGACACTTCTCCAAGTATTAGTCTCGTCCCAATCAACCTCTCGAACTATCTTCACGTGCACCTGCCAACCCATTACAACTTTCACTTTGTTTTATTACTTCAAAATAAGTGTCGCAGTTTAAATCCTATATTTAAATAAGTGGTGTAATTAATACCGCTTATTAGTTAAGTTTTTGTTTTTCTTTTAAGAATTGTGATTTTGTAGTTGAGAATGAGACTATTTTTGCAAGTATTAATTCTTCTAATTGTGTGGGATGTTTTTAATTTATTGGATTTAAGCATTTTTTTTTATTAAGTTTGAGTGTTTAATTTTTATTTGTTCAATTTTGTGGCTATATTTAAGTGTTTTTATGATTGAGTTATGGAACTTCTTTGACATGATTTCGAGTGTTTATGATTTATTGGTTAGTTAATAGACAATTTTTAAATTTCGTTTGGAGGAGGTAATTAATCGCAACATATATTTTGCCAAATTGAGCATAACTCAACTATTTTTTTTTTCTTTTTAAATCAACAACAAATTGAGAGTGAGGGGATTCAAACTTCTAACATGTTAGTCAAAGGTATGTACCTTTAACCAATTAAGTTATGCTTAGGTTGACAACATAACTCAACTAGTTAATTAAGACATCATATCTTTGATTAAAAGGTTAGAGATTTGAATTCTTATTCCAACATATGTGGTTGAATGCAAAAAAAAAAAGGGCACCGCCTCTTTCAAATTCAAGTCACTAAATTTACACAAATTTGAAACAAAAAAATTCACGAACTCAACTTGTATTTTTTGAGAGAGATTAAGAGACTCAACTTGTAGTTTTTAAGAGAGAGAAATTATTATTTGAGGAGGTGGCCACAATGTGCATGGCTAACACAGTTTTGCACCGTTGGATGTAAAAGAGAAATTGTTGAAGTACTTCAAATTTTACAAATCTACATCCAACGATTATTAATGCAACGGCCTCATCAAATAATTTCTCGAGAGAGAAGGAGAGGGTTGAATAATTTATCGAGGGAGAGAGAGAGACGTACATTAGTTTGGGTAGGTTTGCCTGCATACTTTTGAGCCCTCCAAGCGATGCACCAATAGAAATTAATTTCATGTTTATTCAAACTTCGATACACAAGCGCACCAGAGCATCCACATAAATCAGAACGGTCCTGTTTCTGTATGAACATTCCCCATTGGCCGTTCATAATCCGCAGAGGGTAAGGATTCGAAACTAGGCTGCCACCCCAATCGCGGCAACTGACAAGACCGATGGTGCTGCCGGTCGCGTTGTAGATCCAACCCTGAGTGAATGCAGGTGTAGACTCGTCTTTCGCCCATCGATCCCTAAGCTTCTCCACATACTTCATGGCTTCTTCGTCCTCCTTCCCCTGCGTGTTCTTCAACTCTAAGGCTACCATTGCCGTTGCTTTACTACCGATAAAATCACACATGCTATCGCCCTCCATTTTTAGAAAGGCGATTGCGGTGTCATCTGTCACTGCTTTGCCATACACATTGCGGATCATTCTTTCTCTATATTTTCGGTTCTTCTTCTTGATTCTACTGAAGAAGAAACAAGAGGTGAAGAAGGAAGAGAGACAAAAAGGAAATGTCTGCAACGAATTTGGAAATGGGGAAGATGCTTGGAATTTGGAACGAATTTGGAATTTTCAATGATTTTTAAATTTTAATTATATAATTTAGTCAATGCTCGGCCTTTTGTCTTTTATTTTTTTAAAAGTTTAAAGTTTCAACCTAATTTTCTTTTAAATTTTTCCTTGGATCGAGTCATTAATTTCCTTCATGAAATATCAAAACTTAGGTTAAAATATTATTTTGATTGTGTATTATTATTTAGTTGTCGTTTCTAGTATAGATCAAACTAGTTGTTAGGTCTCGATCTCCACAAAAGATATGTTAAATTACGTCATGGTATATTATTAATTAATGATAGTGTAGTTGTTAAACATCAATTATTGCCTCTCTCTATCACAGTCTTTGAAAAATGTTATACATTAATTAATGATAGTGTAGTTGTTAAACATCAATTATTGCCTCTCTCTATCACAGTCTTTGAAAAATGTTAAATATCTTATAATAGTATGAATGTTTTAAAAGATTTAATTAAATGATAAAAAATAAGATGAAAATTTTAAACTTAAAAAGAAATAAATTTGAAACTATATTTAGACCACAAAGGCTAAGGATCTCATCAGAGTGTTCAATATCGATGAAGTATATGTGTGCCTAAAAAAAGCTTAGGTAGCAACAAAACCCAAGGTCCGGATGGCTTCACCATAGAATTTTTCAAAAAGTCGGCTAAGACATTATGGTAGCGTTCCACGATTTTTTTTTTCTTCAGAACAGGTGTAGTCAACAGGAACATCGATGAAACATACATCGCCCTCATCCTTAAAAAAGACAGATCTCTTAAGGGGGTCTTAGAGTACAGACTTATTAGTCTTTCGACAGTTCTCTACAAACTATTGACAAAAGCATAAATGAAGGCAGGTGGGTTGTGGATATGAGAAAATGAATTATGAGTCAGAGATCCTCAAGGCTGACAACTGCTTCATAGACGGCCTGAGGGCCATAAGTGGCTGAGATGGCTGAATACCATTCTTCCAGGTTAGCCTTATGCAGGGAACAAGTCTTTTGAATTGCTTTACCAACACTTTTCCAAGTATTAGTCTCGTCCCAATCAACCTCTCGAACTATCTTCACGTGCACCTGCCAACCCATTACAACTTTCACTTTGTTTTATTACTTCAAAATAAGTGTAGCAATTTAAATCCTATATTTAAATAAGTGGTGTAATTAATACCGCTCATTAGTTAAGTTTTTGTTTTTTATTTGTTTTTTTTAAGAATTGTGATTTTGTAGTTGAGAATGAGACTATTTTTGCAAGTATTAATTCTTCTAATTGTGTGGTATGTTTTTAATTTATTGGATTTAAGCATTATTTTTTTTGTTAAGTTTCAGTGTTTAATTTTTATTTGTTCAATTTTGTGGCTATATTTAAGTGTTTTTATGATTGGGTTATGGGACTTCTTTGACATGATTTTGATTTATTGGTTGGTTAATAGACAATTTTTAAATTTCGTTTGGAGGAGGTAGTTAATCGCAACATATATTTTGCCAAATTGAGCATAACTCAACTATTTTTTTTTTTAAAATCAACAACAAATTGAGAGTGAGAGGATTTAAATTTTTAACCTGTTGGTCGAGGGTATATACCTTTAACCAGTTAAATAATGCTTAGGTTGACAATATAACTCAACTAGTTAATTAAGACATCATATCATTGACTAAAATGTTAGATGTTTGAATTCTCATTCCCACATGTTGTTGAACTCAAAAAAATTGTAACACCTATTTCAAATTCAAGTCACTAAATTTATTAAAAATTGAAACTAAAAATTTAAGAACTCAATTTGTATTTTTTTAGAGAGATTAGGAGACTCAACTTGTAGTTTTTAAGAGAGAAATTATTCGAGGAGGTGGCCACAATGTGCATGGCTAACACAGTTTTGCACCGTTGGATGAAAAAGAGAAAAATTATTAAAGTACTTCAAATTTTACAAATCAACATCCAATGATTATTAATGTAACGGCCTCATCGAATAATTTCTCGAGAGAGAGGGAGAGGGTTGAATAATTTATCGAGGGAGAGAGAGACGTACATTAGTTTGGGTAGGTTTACCTACATACTTTTGAGACCTCCAAGCGATGCACCAATAGAAATTAATTTCATGTTTATTCAAACTTCGATACACAAGCGCACCAGAGCATCCACATAAATCAGAACGATCTTGTTTCTGTATGAACATTCCCCATTGGCCGTTCTTAATCCGCAGAGGGTAAGGATTCGAAACTAGGCTGCCACCCCAATCGCGGCAACTGACAAGACCGATGGTGCTGCCGGTCGCGTTGTAGATCCAACCCTGAGTGAATGCAGGTGTAGACTCGTCTTTCGCCCATCGATCCCTAAGCTTCTCCACGTACTTCATGGCTTCTTCGTCCTCCTTCCCTTGCGTGTTCTTCATCCATAAGGCTACCATTGCGCTTTCTTCGCGACCAATATCACCGCTGTTGATGACATCTAGGAAGGTGATTGCTGTTTCTACTGTCACTTCTTTGCCATACACATTGCGGATCATTGTTTCTCTCTGTTTTCTTTTTCTCTTTAGTTCTTCCTCTCGATTCTACTGAAGAAGAAGCAGAAGGTGAAGAAGTTTGAGAGAGAAAGGAACTGGGGAAGGGGCATGGAATTTGTCAAAGGACAGATTGGGCGACCTTTTTTTTTTTTTTTTGGTAATGGTTTTAAAATTTTAATTATATAATTTAGAAAATGCTCTTTTTTTTTTTTTTTTTAATTTTGTCTTTAATTTTTTTAAAGTTGAAAGTTTCAACTTAATTTAACAAAAAAAAAAATTCCTTCAGTCGAGTCATTACTTTCATAAAATATTAAAAGTTAGGTTAAAATATTATTTTGATGATGTATTATTATTTAGCCTCATCAACCAGCCAAACCCGAACTTGGCCCAAAGTCAAAGTTTGATTGGTCCAGTCTAGTTCAATCCATTCATTTATTGGATTATTGGATATTGGATCACCTTTTTAAAGAGCAGACTGGTCCATGGGCCATATTTAGATCGGGTCGTTGGGTCAGCCCAATGAACTTATCATTGCTGCCCCTTGATTAGAGGTTTCTTTATTAACATGTTAAGGTTATTGTGCCCAAGAAGTATTTACTAGTATGGGTGTACATGGGTTGGGTTGAGTCAGGTTAGGGGGATTTTTTGGACCAACCTGAAAATTCGGGTTGGCTAATCTCCCAACCCGCTCAACCCTATTTATGAGAGCAATCCAACCCAACCCAACCCGTATATTTTCAGGTTGGATCGAATTGGGTAAACGAGTTGTGAGAGGCAAGCTACTAGATTCAAAATTTTTTAACAATATATAGATTCGAACTAGTGAGAAGCGAACAACCAAATATGAGAACACGTGACAGCGAGTAAACCAAACGACGACGACCATGCAAGCTGCAAACAGCAACCATGTGAGCTGTGAATGGCGACCAAACGACGGTGAGCAAATCCTTGGGTGATCGACTAACGGCGACCAAACCAAACAAACGACGACCGACCAAACGAACGACGACCATACCAATCAAACGGCGACTAGACAATCGAATAACAGCCAGATGATGATGGTGTATGCTTTCAGACCATACGACAGCAGTGGCAGGACACAAGAGTATGGATGAGGGATGAGCGACGACTGTGTGCGACTTAGTTTGAGCGGTGCGCGTGGTAGGGTTTTTTTTTTGTTTTATTATTATTATATATATATATATTTTTTAAAAATGATTTTTGGTTCGGTTCAGGTTGAACCGAGCCAAAAAATGGCCAACCCAAGAATCGAACCAAAAATTCGGTTCTCTTAAAAAAGAACTCAACCCAACCCTTACGATTTGGGTTGTGTAGTCCGAGTACTTCGAGTTATCAGTTTATTTGTACACCCCTATTTCCTAGTATTTTCCCATTGTTTTCTACTTCCTTCCCCATTTTTCTAGGCTAAGGTAGTCGCATTAATGGCGAACTTATATTAAGTGGTTATTAAGAGGAAAAATACTTAGCTGCACCTTAGGGAATCTGCATGCCTCCACCATTCAATTGTTGACAACAAGGGAAGAGAAAATATTTTCCATTTTTTTCTCTCTTACCTATGCTTTCTCTCTCGTTGCTGTCAACAATTGAATAGTGGGGGTAGGGAGATTCCTGCATCGAGAGTGCATCTTAGTATTATTCTATTAGGAGCCTTAAAATTTTTGAATCTGCATCTAACAATAATTTTGTGGTTGCCTCATTTAATAATATTTTTTTTCTCAAATTGAGGTATGTAGACCTAGTATACATCGAACTATTTGTTTGTCCTAAGTCTCTACAAAGTTATTTCTAGTATTAATTGGTGAGTAAAATCTTTGTTCTTGAAAGTAAGGGTTCTTTTTCCACCATTTCTTTGAGAAATTATCCGATGAAGCCGCCACAATGAGATTGACAGTTTTGTACCGTTCGATGTGGGAGATAGAAATTGTAAAAGTGTTTCGCTTTTGTATTCAATGATTATTAGGGACAGACAAAATTTTTAATTTAGTCAATTTAATATCAAAATATACAAACTGATATCAATATATATCAATATATCCACGTGTTCAAAATTATTTCTATATGGCCCCCAACATAAAATTATGGATCTGCCATTGATTGTGGCGTTGAATAAATTTAGTTTCATCGAGATTCAGATGTGCTACACTGATCTAGGGATGAGCATCGGTTAGTTGGAGTCAGTTTTCTGCCCAAACCGACACCCAACCTACCAGATCGGTTTCCAAATACTGGAAATTGATTTTACAAAAAAACAGTATTCGTCGATTTCGGCGAAAAACTGACTTCCATCTTGGAGATTGTGTCGGCGGTGGCAAACGAATCACGGTGGGAAGAAAACGGCGTCAGCGACCAGGAGGGAACTGTGTCAGGCCGTCGACAACGATGGATGAAGCACCTGCGGTGAGTGATGGAAGCCGGACGGAAGTGGAACGAAGCACCTGCGGCAATGGAGGCTGGACGGCCGACGGCGGAGAGGAGTGTGGACTTCAGACGAGATAATTGACAGAGAGAAAGGGAAGGAGAGGAGCGGCGTGCGTATTGCATAAAGTCTGGGTGTGGGCGTGTTGCGTGAAAATTCGAAGAATAAGAAGATTTAGAGTAAGGGTAGGGTTCTTCTTTAGTTTTATTTAAAAAATAGGTTAAAATACCATTTTGGTCAATGTTCTTTGGACTTTGTTCTATTTTGGTTCCTGTACTTTTAATTGTTTAATTTTAGTCCATGTACTTTCAATAATTTGACAAGTTTGAAGTTAATTTTATCATGGTTAAATAATAATAAGAATTTTAATACAAGAAAAGACGTCGTGTGAACATACTTCCAAAATTTATAGAGGAAAAGCTAATAGAAACTAACTTTTTTTAAGAAAAAATTAACTATAAACTAATAGTAGGGACCAATTTTAAGCTTTATACAAGGACTAAAATTAAACATTTGAAAGTACAAGGACCAATATGGAACAAAGCTCAAAGTACATGAACCAAAATAGTATTTTAACCAAAAAAATATATAAAAATTATTATTTTTAAATATATTTCAGTCAGTCAGTCGGGATTGGACTTTTTTAGCCCACTGACTGATCGACAGGTCCATTTGTCTCCTTGCAAAATAGACCCGATCGTTTTTTCTTATAAACTGCCCGACCGACTTCGATACGGTTGGTTTTGGTGGAGCGGATCAATTTTTTCGGATTCTATTGCTCTCCCCTATATTCGTGGTTAGCATTTGACCATTTGAATTTCACATAAGATATTTTGGATACTGTCTGATGTTGTTTCCATCTTCAAGTTTTCCATGGTCATACTAAATTCATGCATTAGAAAAGATCAATTGGTTGGTTATTTGCATCAATATACTCCCAGCACCAACTAAGTTGAAGTTGGTGCTAGTAGTTGCCTCTCTAAACTTAGTCAAAAAAATTCAACCAAATTTCTCACTTAAATATCAAATCATACACTCTCAAATTAATTTTTGTTAATCAAGAATATACAAAGCAAGTTAAACTAGAACAGAAAAAAATATAGCATAGTCGGTTTGTTGAAGTATAAAATTAAGGTCTCATTTGATAACCATCTAGGCTCCGTTTGATAATCATTTGGTTTTTGGTTTTTGAAAATCAAGCTTGTTTTCTCCAAATTTCTGTACAATGGTTTTCATCTCCTTTTAGGAAGCATTTGAATTCTTAGCCAAATTCTAAAAACAAAAACATGTATTTGAAAACTATTTGTTTTAGTTTTCAAAACATGGCTTGGTTTTTGAAAACATAGGTAAAAGGTAGATAACAAAACAAGTAGATCCATGGATGTGAGTAGTATTTATAGGCTTAATTTTCAAAAACCAAAAACCAAAAACAAAATGGTTATCAAACGGGGCCCTAGTTTTTGGTTTTTGGATTTTGAAAATTGTGCTTATTTTCTTATTATTTCTCTGCAATGAGTTTCATATTTCTTAAGAAAACATTTTAATTCTCAACCAAATTCACAAAGACAAAAATTAGTTTTTGAAAACTTTTTTTTTTAGTTTTCAAATTTTGGCTTGATTTTTTTAAAACATATATAAAAAGTAGATAACAAAACAATGAAATTCATATGTAGAAATGGTATTTATAGGCTTAATTTTTAAAACTAAAAACTAAATGATTATCAAACAAGACCTAAGAAAATAGCACAATCAACAACAAATTGGAAAAATGGTTGAATTAGGGCAACGACTTTAGCATCTAATAACTAAAACTTGACAATATAAAGCCTGGAAATATAGGGTGATCTAAATCTTGAGAATAAGAAACCTGTGTTTGCACTAATTAAAAGGACTGTTGGGATTCAAAAATTGTGTTTAGGGGTGTAAGAATTTGTTTCAAAAGCATGAGAATATGCTCTACGTGTTTGTTTTCTAAGTTTAGAGTTCAAGGCTTCAAGATTAAAATATTAAAACATATAATTTTGTAGGATGAAAATACTTAATCATCCTTGTTGGAATAGAAATTTTGACCAATTAGAAATTATCACGTCATTTTTTAAAATCAATGACAAAATTATTTATTTAATTAGAGAATTAGAGACCAAGTATAAATTAATGTGGGTCCCCAAATTAAATCATGACAAACCCAAATATGCCACGTGTCTTTTTTATGTCATTCAAACATACCAATAAACCTGATCAAATCCAACAATGATAATTTGGCCTAAAGTCCATTTAGTTGAAGTCAGACAAATTAAATTTGGTTGAGCTCAAATAAATGCAAGCCCATTAAGCCAATCGGGCCCAAAGCCCATGTTTTGTCCAAACAAATGATGGACCCAAAAGAAAATCAAGCCCAAGCCCACATAGCTTTTGAAAAACTCTATAAATAGAGGGTTGCTCCTTCATTTGCGGGGTCAAAAGTTTGAAGCTTTTTCCTGAAGATTAAAGTTCGAAGACTTGAAGGCATAGTTTAAATCTTCCTAAAGATTGAACAACGAAATTAATTCTTCCTAAAGATTGAAGACTGAAACTAAAGCATCCTGGAGGTTGAAGACTTAAATTAAAACGTCTGGAAGACTAAAAACTGGGACGAACTCTTCTTGAAGACTAAAAACACTCCTCGAAGACTGAAACCAAAGACCAAGATTAAAGCTTCTTGAAGATTTGAGTTTAAATTTTCTTGAAGATTGAAGTCAAAGCTTCCTGAAGACTCTGAGGACCAAAACTTCCTTGACTTTGCGAGAGAAAGAATCAAAGGACTATATGATAGAGTTGTACTCCACTACACTTACAAGAAATTAATTCAAATTCAAAGTTCAATTACACGAATTAAATTTTTCTAGAAAGCTCGTCGAACAATCATCACTTCGAAATTGCCTTAATATTTCAAATTATATAAATATAACATCTTCAAAATATTTCACCTCTCTCTGTCACATCCGAGAAAATATTGTAGGAAAATTGTTAGCATCGCAATAGTTAAAATCACATACTAACTTTTCAAATGAAAAAATAAAAAACACAAAAAACTACACTCTGACAACTGACTTTCAAATAAACCATTATTTTCTCAAAATAGAAATCTGAAAACAAGATACTCATCAAGCAATTAGAACAGATTCAACATACTATTACATATTCAACTAAATACATAACAAAGTGCTCACTCAAATGTTTTACACACATCAGACATTTTGGAACTCTGTTTATGAGAGAAAATCAGACAAAAGCACACAAATCTCAAACCAAGTAAAGATTAATTATATATTAATATAATACATTGACATGAAAATGAAGGCTTTTTTTAATGCTTTTATCAGAAGATGAATTAGAGAACTCAAAGATTTTCCATGGTGAGAAGTGCTTCAAAGACAACATGAGGGCCAGGGCTGGCTGAGACAACTGAACGCCATCCTTCCTGTTTGGCCCTATGCAGTGAATCAAACTTTTCTAATGCTTTATTAACTTGTTTCCAAGTATACTCTTTCCAATCTGCTTCTCTTTCTATCCATACATGCACCTGCAAAACGCTACAAGTTTCACATTGTTTTTGTTTTGTTTTTTTTTTTTGGGTTTGAATCGTATATTTGATTTACTTTTGTCTATTTTGATCTCTATACATTTAAAACACTCAATTTAATTGTCCACTTTCATGGTCCTTATTTGCAAAATCCTAGCACAAATTATGATTGAAAAAATGAAAATTTTAAAAATTTACTTAGACAGTCCCTCCTCAAAATTACAAGTACAAAAATAGAGGGAAAAAAAGTATAAAGCTCAAAATGGAGGTTTGGAAAGGATTGAAACCAAACTTGACAAAAGAAACAACTAAGCTAAGCAATTTTATTTTGGTTTTAAATCTCATTTTAGTCTCGAGTCTTTGAATTCTTGAGATGATTCTATTTTGGACTCTAAAATTTCATAATGTCTACGTTTGCCCCTAAATTTAGAAGCAAAAAAAATATTTATTTTGGATCTATACTTGTGTTTTTCAATAAACTTGCACATGAATATGATTTAAACCTAGCTAAATTACAATTTTAGTTCTTAGATTTTAACAAGTGTGTAATAGATCTCTAAAGTTTTAATAGGCCATGATCTATTAGACAATTTTAGAAATTTATGAACCTATTAAAAACAAAATTGAGAAGTCAATATCTAATTAGATACACAATTGATATTTTTAGAGAAAAATCAATTTCTACTCCTAAACTTATCATGTAGAATTTTGCCCATATTTTTAAACTTCAAAGTGGGAACAAAATTGAAGTTTTAGAGAGTTATTATATAGGTTTTAAGGGGTCGTTTGGTTCGCAGGTTTGAGTGGTTTGTTAAGCTTAGGTTTATTAAGTTTAGGATTGTTAAGTCTGTGTTTGGATAGTACAAAAAATAGGTTTGTTAAGTCTGGATTTGTTAAACCAGCGTTTGGATGGTGTCAAGTATGCATTTGTTAAGTCTGTAATTGAATTCTAATGTGTTAAATCTAAATTTATTAAAAGTGTATTTAGTTGGTAATTTTAAAATTTTAATAAATAATAGAAATTAGTTAATTAAAGTAATAAAAACTATATATTGAATTATATTTAAAATGTAACTTTTATTATGAAATTAGAGAGTATTATTTTAATAATAAATAAAATATTTTTAATAAATTTGTCTACTCAGTTTTCTTTCAATAATTATTTTATAGAATAAATATTTAATTGTTCATGAAAATATTTTCAAACTATTTACCAAAGTGTGAACAAATATAAACAAAATTTTTTATGCAAATATATCCAACATAAAATTAACTATAAAGAAAATATTATCAATTGTTTATTTAATGATTTATAACTTGTTGTGCTAACAAAAGTTATTTACTACTTATCATCAAAATTACTATTGGACTTAACTTTCTATATTTAACTAATACATAAGGTTATAAAGTTAAAGTATTTTAAAAGCTATTAACTTCAACATACACTAACCAAAATACGTTTAATTAATTAATTTTACAAATATTATGCCTTTAATTGACTATGATAACATGATTTTTACATTTTCACAAGAAAAGGAGTTTAGGAAAGTTGTAGATTTAGAGAAATAGACTTTTTTTATCAAATGGAAATTGACGTATTAAATTTAAGTTTATATAACGTACGTGTGTGGTTTGGAATTTTTAATAAAATAATTTTTATTATAATTGTTAATAAAAAATTTAAAATATAATAATAAGTTTCTTATAAATTAGGAACTATTACTTCATAAATGAATAATTTATTTTTTTAATATTATTGCTAATTTAAACACTTTTTGAATAATTATTTTGTAAAACAAATATTTAGTTAGTTTTGTAATTGTTTTGTCTAATTTTTGTAACAAAATACAAAGAAATTCATTCTTATAAATTTATCATTATAATTGCTTTAAAACATCAAGTATAACAAAGCCGACATATCGAAATATGAATTAATTATTACTATTTAAAATTTGAACTAAATTTATTTACTTATTTATTATAAATTTATCATTAATTAATTATTTTTATTTAATTAATATATTTTAATTAAAAATTTAATGAATTTTAAAAGCATGATTAAAGACAAAACAGGAACCAAACACCCCTAAAGGTTCACAAATCTACAAATCTATATAATCACAAGGAGAGCAAAAAAAAAAAACAAAAAGCAGCAGAGAGAGAGAACCTGGGCAGAGGAAGACGTAGCTTGATTCTTCCAAGCGATACACCAATAATAAGTTGAACCATTACAATTGAAGCCTTCATAGAGAACAGCGCCAGAGGATTCAGATTCATATTCAGAACACCTCTGTTTATGCAGAAACACACCCCATTGACCATTCTCAATACGCACAGGGTAAAGGCTCGAAGAAGCCAGGCCGCCTCCCCAATCACGGCTATCGACGAGCGTGATTGCGCCGCCGCTCGCGTTGTAGATCCAGCCGAGCGTCAATGTATTCTCCTCTCGCGCGCATTGGTCTCTAAGCCTCTCCACGTAGCTCAGGCCCTCTTCTTCGTCTTTGTCCTTCCCTTGCGAGTTCTTCAAGTCTAGTGCTACACTTGCCAAGTCCTCGCGGCTGATTTCGCTATTGCGATCGTATTCTGGAAGGCTGAGTAGGGTCGATTTTGTCACTGCTTTCCCGAATACGTTGCGGATCATTGTTTCGATTAGAGAAATGTTGGATTGGAGCAAGTTAAGAAAGACTGTAAGACAAAAGTGGTTTCTGGACGGCGACGACCTGGAAAGAGACAAGACGCCTTCACTTTCTTTTCTAAGGGGGCGGGCGTTTGGTGGCTCATGGAATAAATAATTTAATACTCCCCATCCAATAATTTCTTCTCCAAATGGGGCAAAGCCGAAAGGTTTTAATTTTTTTCTTTAAATTATAATTATTTATTTGTTTTTTTATTCAACCGTACGTGAAATTGGGATTTGAACCTGTCAAGAGTATATTTCTTAACAAGTTGAGCTAGATTCAAGTTGTCATCTTATCTTATCCTACTATTTTTAAAAATGGTTAATGAAAGCTTTCTTTGATAAACATTTAAGCTATGTTTGATAACCATTTAATTTTTGGTTTTTAGTTTTTGAAAATTATACTTATTTTCTCATAATTTCTCTACAATGATTTTGATCTTTATTAAGGAAATATTTGAGTTTCTAGCCAAATTCTAAAAACAAAAACAAGTTTTTGAAAAATACTTTTTTAGTTTTCAAAACTTGGCTTGATTTTTTAAAAGATATGTAAAAAGTAGATAACAAAACAAGAAAACTCATAGGTGAAAATACTATTTATAAGCTTAATTTTAAAAACCAAAAATCAAATAGTTATCAAACGAGGCAGAAGAGAATAATTTTTAGATTATTTTGTCCATTCTTCATTTTCTAAATTACAATGCTTACCATTAATTGGCATAACAAAACAATTAATTAAATCTTAAATTTTTATTACTTTTAATCAATTAGCAATTTATTAATAATTAAAAAACTAATATAATAAATGCAAAAATATAGTTCACTTTCACTTATGTTTTACATCAATTTGAGTCCTATTATTTCTTTTACACATATGTATACTTATTTTTGCCCCCCTTGGTTCATTATTTTTAAGGTTTATTCAATTTAGTGTGATAGAACATTAATATTTCAATTTCTTTTGGAGTTGTTGAGCAGTGTTGTAAAGCAATTGTAGATTATTATATCTTTGGAAGTAGTTGTTAATTTGATCTTAAGTAGTGGTGGCAAGTAAGTTTATTTTATGAAAATGTGTGATAACATGCCTTGATTTTATTTTTTAAGTTTTATTTTTATTTTTTTTTTATTTTGGACTATTTCATAGTTGATCTTTGATCCGGCTTACCAAACTTGTCAAATGAATTTATAATATCGGTCCAAGCTAAAATTTTGTAGTAATAGTTGCTCAGGTTGATTCGCAGGGAGCTAATTAATTAAGTTCTCTTTTAATTTGAATTATCGAACCAAAACCATAACATGGAGAGGGGGTTGATATGAAAGTAAAAATGCTAGAAATTAATTGCATAAAAATGAAAAGGGAATTTGAATTGCAAAGGGATGAAGCTGTCTCACCGTGACACCAATTTTTTTAAAAACTGGTTTAGGAACTAGATCTCACATGTGATTCTGTAACAAAGCATCATACTTTTCTTGCATTGCTTGTTTCCAATGAGCATGTGTAAAAGCTTCATTAATAGTTGGTGGTTCAGTTTTAGCTGTCGCGTGATTTTGTGACCATGCAAAGCCACAAGTGTATTTGGTTTATGACTCACACCGAGCCAATCCACTTTTTGTGACCTGTGTGAGGACCTGCTCAAGTTTTAATATAGTGGTTAAGTGCAAGTATCGTTCGTAGGATTGGGTTTTCTAGATCAAATGACTATTACAATAAATGACATCCAATTTTATTTAGAAAATAGTGATAAACAAAAAATTAAAAATGGATGAACTACGAGAAGAAAAGTCTAGGAATTGACTTCACCAACTAAACTAATGTTTTAGTTATTTAATTCAAGAATGATTATGCACACAATGAGCAGGAAGTTTAAAAGACCAAAAGACTTTCTCAAGCACAAGTGGAACTCATGCAATTTTATAAGTCTAACATGTCAGTCTAAACTTTAATAAAAAGCATAGCATTAAGTTACTTCCTATGATGCTTCTAAGAGAACCCTCCATTATCATGCAAGGATTTACAAATAGATGTGCAATTAATTGTTCTAGCCCTAATTGGTTCTTTTTCAAGCAATAACCAAAGCCAATAAGACAAGTAAACGTTGGCCAAAAGAATACTAGCATTAAGAACACAAAAGCACACAATTGTGATGTAAAATCAATTCAAGTGCTAATAACTAAAATATAAAGTTCAGTGGCTACATTAGTCCCCTAGATAAAAGTCTAGCCACTCATTACCACAAAACTAAAATCTAGACTTAATACAAAATCCATAAGAAGAAATACAAACTAAAAAGGGAAAGAAAAACTCTAAATCACGAGTTGATCCTCATTCCTGATGCACACCACGATCTCAAACTTCGAATTCTCCTTGTCCAGCTCCCAAGAGTGTCCCCTAGCTCCCAAGATAGAGTGAAAATCAATTTTAGGGTTTTTGTTCTCTAAAATGGCTCCCCTCTTCCGCAAGCAAATAATGATGTATTTATAGAAATTGTGACAACGTCAAGATGCTAGGTTGCAGTGTCTCGACGTTGTTCTTCCAAAAATGCGTGTTTTGAAAATAGGAAAGGTAACGTCGGGACGTTACAAGTTTAGCATTGCTTAATCCGCAGCGTTGAGCTTACAACGTTGCGACCCTATATCCCTGGTATTGAGATGCTACTAGCAGCGTCTCAACGCTGCCTGTGCAGTCTCCAAGGCCTGTTTTGCTACAAATGTGGCGTTGATACACTAATGATGACGTCTCAACTCTATCTCCTTGGGATTCTTGGCCCAATTCACTTCTTTTCTCCACTTGGCTTCTTAATTTATGCTCCATTAGCTCCAAACTTCCTATGGTATCTACCAAATCTTTGGTTTCGCTTCAATTTCTCGATAATTAAAATTCCAACAAATAAACTCGTGAAAAACACTGAATGGGCTATAAAGACTCACAAAAGTAAAGCTTAGGGATAGCACATTTTGTGTGCTATCATCAGCATAATTCACAAGAAAAGCCTTTGGTTTAACAATTCCCTTCTTGCCTCGAGTAATCATTAGATGAGAATTAATAACCATATTAGAAGGTAGTGGTGGTAGTGGTGGGGAGGCAAAGGGCTGATCATGTGGGACAAAGATTGTCTTGGGTTGAGCAACATCATGTTCAATGGGACGTGGTGCAGTTTGATGTGATGTTGAAGGAGCAATGTGGGAGACTATAGCAGTCTGCTATGATGTTAGAAGAGCATTTTGGGTGGCTGGAGCAATCTGCAGTGATGTTGAAGGAGCATTTTAGGTGGCTGGAAAATAGAGAATTAAGGATGAAGTTGGTGAGACTGAACTGGAGGATGAAGACTGGCACTTGGACTTAAAAAGAGTAACATAAGGAAAAGAGGTTTCATCAAATAAGACGTGATGAGAGACAAAGATTTTTCCATCGCCAGAAAGACATTTATACCTTTTGTGAGAAAAACTATAGCCCAAGAACACACAAGGTGCAGACCGAAAGGAAAGCTTATATGAATTATAAGGTCTTAAGCATGGAAAACACTTGCAACCAAAAGTACGTAAAGCCAAGTAATTTGTCTTTTGGTGAAAAAGTTTCTCCAACGGGCTGATATCATGAAGATTGGGGTTGGTAATCGATTGATCATGTAAATTTTTGTAGCAAAAGCGTCATCCCAAAAATCAAGAGGCATAGAGGATTGATAGAGAAGAGTAAGGCCAGTGTCAACGATATGGCGATGTATGCGTTCAATAAGGCCATTTTGTTGGGAGGTGTAAGGACATGTGATTCGATGTTCTATGCCATTTTTTATACAATAAGGAATGAATGGTTGAAATTCGCCACCTCCATCAGATTGGAGTCTCAAGATTTTAGTGCCTAAAAGATTTTCAACCATAGCTTTAAAATTCACAAAGGCTTGAAACGAATCCGATTTAGACTTAAGAAAGTAGATCCACGTGAATCGACTATATGCCTCAACAAAGCTAATATAATAACGAAAACCATGTCTAGATGATGTATGAGTCGGACTCCAAAGATCACAAACAAGTTGTAAAGGAGCAATATACTTAGTAGATGAAATCGAAAAAGGAAGAGCATGGTGTTTTCCTAACGCACAAGCATCACAAAAAGTAATCTTGTTTGCAACATTCAACGTTGGTTTACATAAACGAAGAACATTCTTAACAATAGTGAGAGTCGGATGTCCAAGATGCCAATGCCAAAGATCTAAAGAAGAAAAAGAGTGAGCATTAGAACCAGACAACTGCAAAGTGGAAACATGAGCTTGGGGAGGATGCTTTTCACGAGAATTTGAAGATAGGTTGAATCAATGTAACCTTTCATGAAGAATCTCTTGGAGTAGCACTTGGCCAGAGATTTGGTCCTTCACATAACAAAGAGTTGGATGAAACTCAAAATAAACACCATTATCCTTTGCAAACTGACTAACGCTAATAAGATTTTTGGTTATGGTAGAGACATGGAGAATGTTATTTAAGAATAAAACACAATTTGAGTGAGAAAAGGAAGATAAGCCATAATGAAGAATAGGCAAACCTACTCCATTTGTCATATGAACTTGATTTGATCCATTGTACTCCGATCCAACCGAAAGATTATTAAAATTATTTGTCAGGTGGTTTGTTGCTCCCGAGTCAGGATACCAAGTGCTCTCATGATTTAAATCAGGGATAACAGCCATAGCAGACATCTGTTGCACATGAGACTGATTAGTGGGTAAATAATTTTGGTGAGAAAATGAACCTGAAGGGAGTGACTAGTTTGCTAGAGCATATCTAAAATAACACTTGGCAGCAGTATGACCAAACTTGGTACACAATTGACACTGAGGCTTAGACTGATTATTCCATGAACACCCACAACAGTTAGATTAGCCACCTCCTTTATGATTACCCATTCCCCTCTGACCTGTATCATAGTTTTGAGAAAATTGAGGCCCATTATATTTCTGGGTGTTACCTTCCTTTGAAACTGAGTGGGTAGCACGATTTTCAGTCCAAAGGTTTTCTGAGGGAGCATTTTTGTTCTCAATTCGGGTTAACAGAAAGGCCATCACATCTTTTAGAGTTTGGGTATCGATTTTGGCAGAGATAACCTAAACCATTGCTTCATATTCTGATCCCATACCATCGAGAATATACATGATGTGGTTTTCAACTGGAACAGGTTTATTGATGACTTGCTAGAGTGATGTGAATAATTATGCAATATTAGGATGTCGATGCGCAAGTGTACACATTCATTTGTAGCAAGTGGTAAGTAAATTATCGTATCCACAGAGACTAGTAATTCACTAATTTACCACAACTTGATTCTCAATAAACTCAATTGGTAACCATTTAAATTCATCACGGAAACAAAATAAAATAATTCGGAATTGCTGGAACAAAATAAATGCTAAAACAGAGATAACAGAGTAAATGCAGAAAACAGAGAATAACTAAACTTGTACTTTGAGTTAAATGGAAGGCTCGGATTAGGGGTGATTTTCCGTTTTAACCTATTCTACAGCTTAGATACAAGATCAAATCTCTCAATCCACTATAGCTCACGTGGTATTCTCCCGAATGACCAGAAATCTGCTGTTTCATTCCCATTACTCCACCGTTAATTAACCTGCTGTATTTGTGTGCATTAGGCAAATGATTATCCCTAATCCCCTTACTTAGCTAGCTACTAACCCTAACATGGGGCTAATGTGGGTTTTAAGCAATCAGCTCCTCCTATTCTTCCCAGAAATCAGAGGAACACTGCACAAAATGGTTGGCCAAACGAGATTGTGCTTAAAAAGTAAAAGCTCTTAAAAACCAGATTGATCTAAAGACAATGTATGAAGCTGTAAAGTAAATTAAAACATCCAACCCCTAATCCTCACCTTGGAGGTGATCAGTTCATAATGCAAAGAAAATAGAAAATATTTCGGAATAAAGACATAATCCTAAACAATGTGGATAAACTAGAAAGAAGAAGAAGAAGAAGAAGTCGAAATGTTGCCACAAAAAGGTTGGATCAGCATCCGGCGACAGCTCCAGCAGAAATCCCTTCCTCTTTTGGTAATATTCCGGCAGCCTCTCTTCTTCGGACTGAGCTTTCCGTTCTCCTCTGTTTTCTCTCGATTCCCCAGCCTCTCTTCTCTCTCTCCTTCCTGTAAAAATGGATGCCCCAAAACTTAAATACCACATTTGTTTTGCGCAAAACGATGGTTGATTAGACAGGACTAACGACGTGGCAAGCTCCCATTGACTGCAACAGGCTGAGTCATCTGACATTTGCCAAATCATTTAATGAATAAGTCTTCTCACGTGCGAAAGTTGTATTGACCCAAATTGCAAGGTTTGCTCCAGCAAACTGTTGTAAAACTGCATGCTCTTATCTTCAAAAATCCTTCTTAGATTAACCCCAACATCAATCATATAAAACTCATTAATTATGATAATCTTGCTCTAATAAGAATTTTACTATTTCAAAATTAAACTTAGAGCAAACTAAAGCAAAGCTACGGGATTTCTAGAATAAACTGAAATAAAATATGACAATTCAATCCAAAAATAATAACACATAACTCTTATTTTAAGAGTTATCATTTACCACCATAGGTGAGAGCATCAACGCATTGTTGAATTTTTGCAAAATATTCCTTCAACTGCAAACCTCATTTCTTCATATTTTGAAACTTTGATTTGTAGTTCATCACTTAAGCAAGACTCTGAGCAGTGTAGATTTTGTGTAGAGAGTTCCAAATTTTTTTTGTCGATGTGCAATGGAGCATTTGATTTAACACATCTTCTAACATCAAACCGAGAAGCCACAAGGAAATGAGACGATATTGTCTCTTCCATTGTTTGAACTTTGGATTTAAAGTTTTTGTAATGGATGATTCTACTTGTCTTGAAGAATTTCCTTGAGTCGTAATGAACTTCTCAGGTGGTTTAATTTCAATATCAAGAAATTCTTCAAGGTCATAACCTTACAGTGCTGTGAAAGCCTAAAATTTCCATAGAAGAAAATTGTCATCATTCAATTTGACAATTGAGATCTTATTACCAGGGCGGAAGATTTGGATGGACTGATTATTGTTTTCTTCCATTGAGACGCTTGAATAACTTGAAGAGGAGGTCACTGGAAAAAAAATAAACGCAGAGGAAAAAAAAAACAATTTTACCCACAGGGGGATTGAGTTGGTGATTGAGTTGTCGTTAGACTAGGCTCTGATACCATATTTTGATACACATAGTAACGAGAGGAAGGAGAAGAAAAAGAGGTTGAAATCCAGGAGAAAAACCCTAATTAGTTTCTATATATTGTGATTGAGAGAGCATCATCCATATATAGAAGTTTTGGGGATGAAATAGTCCTACAAAAAAGAGAATATACACCAAAATAAAATCTTCTAAAAAATAGGGATTTACAATATGAAATATTTAACCTAATGGGCTATCTTAATAGGATATACATAAACAAAAAAAAAATATGAAGTATTCCTATTCAAAATTTGATGATATGGTCACCACCGAAGGACACCTCATCTTCCCTTTCTGACCTTTTGTGTCGCTCGGTCCTTCACCCGCGCATACCCCAGCGATCGAGGCTTTTTTCTTCTTCTCCTCCTCTATCTTCTTCTTCCCTTTCTATCATCCTATCATTCAGGGCCATTCACAGAAGAAGGTAAATGATTTTCTTGAGGGGATGCCTGGTTGACACTTGGAAGCAAACCTTGGGGCAGTCCGATTCCTGAACAATGTATGGGAGATTTAAAGAATAAAAAGGAGAAGGAGCAAGTAGGGAAATGTGACAATCGACGACATCCTCGTCACTCTCATTAAATGATATGGATATTGTGGACGGTGCAAGTGGGCTTGATGGCTCGAAACTATACTCGAACGGTTCACCGGGAAATTAGAAGAAGTTATTGTCGTTGGAAGACATTGATTGGGAGAGAAGTGAGAAGATGAGGGACGATAGAATAATTATCATTAGCATGTATTGGGGTTTAGGTTACAAGGTTATTAAAATAGTGAAATTTGGAACACAATCCGTCGCCATAACTGCCATTAAATCCATGGATTGACAGTTAACCCTCTATTCTGATTCCCCAAGCACTATGATTAGTTACATACATTGCACATGGGTTGATATTAAGTTATCATATCGATATCACGATCGATAATCAATATCAATATCAATATTCCATATCGAGATCGAGATCAATCTTTGATATCGATATTGATTACTTAGATCGAGATCGAGCCAACTTCTTACAAACCGCAATCGATCTTCGAGATCCATATTGATTACTTAGATCAAGATTGAGTCCAATTCTTGCAGATTGATATTGATTACTTAGGTCAAAATCGAGCCCAATTCTTGCATATCGAGATAAGTCACGATATTGAAATCGAGATGAAAATAAAATATATTAAAAATGTTTCACGTGTTAGGGTTTAAAGTCCCAAATTTGAAACATTACTTTTGCACATCGTCTTCTTCATTCCTGTCAGATTCCTTTTCCATACCTTTTTTTATTGCCTTGTTTGCCTTCTTCAATTACAAATCTCCTTTCCTCCTTATTTCTTCCTCTTAAACAGTTCATCAGAAACGATTCTCTTTCTTCCTCGTTTATTCTATTATTCTCTACAAATATGCCTTAATCGAATTTCTTCGATTGTCATCAATTGTGATTTTTTTGGTAGGATCCTTACCCAATTTTTCTTTAGTCGTTACAGCCGCAGTTTCAAGTACGTGTCTCCGTCACGATAGACTTTGTTGTATTCTACTGTTATTCAACCATTTTTCTTTGATTTTTATTTTTTTTAATATTACAAATCTATAGTTGTTGTATGGTAGCAATGGTAGACAAGATTCTATACTTGTGTAATCTCAAGTATTAATAGTAGCATATATTGTTTGCATTAGATATGTCTCGACTTACTCTTGAAAGAAGAAGAAAATATGTGTTGTTATAAATATTTTGGTTGTCATCCTTCGAGAAATACTTGCAGTATGTACTGTCATATGTGTGAATTGCCCTGTACATTCTTTAATGGAAAAACATGAGGAAACATTCTCTGTGATGTACCAACTCTGTCACCTGCAATCTTTGGTTCAAGAAAATGATGTCAGTTGTATTAATCAGCTTCGAATGGATAAGTGAACCTTTTGTAAGCTATGTATTATCCTTAAGGTAAAAGAACAACTAAGGGGACAAGGAATATGAGTGTGGAAGAAATGGTTGCAATGTTCTTGCATATTTTAACACACCATGTGAAGAATAGTGTTGTGAGCTTGACTTTTAAGAGATTTGGATGGACTGTTAGCAAGTGCTTCCACGAATGTCTAAGAGCTATGTTTCGATGCCAAAAATTTTTTTGGAAAAGACCTGAACCAATTTTGGAGAATTCAATGGACTACAGATAGATGTGGTTTAAGGTACACAGTATATTTTTGAAGTGATTTTACTTGATGCTATGAGCACTACTAATGCACATGTCTATTTTTTCGTTAGGGGTGTTTGGGTGCTTTAGACGGAACACACATCAAGGTCAATGCTCCGGAGATCAAAAAACCAAAGTACAGAACAATGAAGAATGAAATTGCAACTAATGTCTTGGGAGTTTGCCCACCTAATATGCAATTTATATATGTTTTACCTGGGTGGGAAGGTTCGATCCATGATGGTTGAGTAGTGAGAGATGCAATAAGTAGGTGAAATGGATTGAGAGTTCCTCAAGGTAAGATTTTCCGACTTATATTCTTTTACATCACTCATATAATATGACTAACATCTCCTTTCCTCAATATGTAGGTAATTATTATTTGGTTAACGCTGGTTATACCAATAGCGAAGCTTTTTTAGCACCCTTTAGGGCTAATGTTACCATTTTTTTTAATGTTACCATTTAAATGATTGAAGTGATGGTCAACAACCAATAACAACCGAAAAACCCTTTAACATAAAACACTCATCTACTAGGAATGTAATTGAGCGATGTTTAGGGTTACTAAAGATGCATTGGGCGATCCTTAGGAGTCATTCGTTCTTGCTATTGTTTTTTCGTATTTTTCATTATATATATCCCTTTTTTTTTTATCATACTGTAACAGTTATTTTGAAAAATTTAGTATTCTGCAAATATATACCTCATATAATGTCATATATACCTCATATATACTTTTGGTTTTGTTTTATATGTTTCATACCAAGTTTATATTGCCAGAGGTTGCGATTATCATATTCATTAAAAAGTTGATAAAATGGTAAAAATTAAAAACAATACACGGAATACATATGAGGCATATAAAAGGTAAACAAATTATTTATTAAATATACACTTCGGTCTGAAAAATAATATATAGGTACATATGACAAATTAGTAACAAGGGCCATTAATTTGGAAGAGTGACAAATTTTTATTCTATACACATTGAAACGAGTAAGATGAAATGAAAAACAATAAAACGAAGCAAAGTTGTTCTAAAGACAAGATTGTATCCAAAAGATTTGTGTTCCGACAAGAAGCCGCCGACAAGAGTGGAAGCCGTTTCAATATTCTTATGGAAGTGATTTATGGAGATAAATCGACAGTAGAATGAAGTAGCAGACGATTGGAAAAAAAAATCTTTAGAGGGTTTTTTGCTTCTTAACCATGTTTTATACTTTACTATTTTTCGCTTCTTCCCTTCTATGTGATATTTTTTTTAATATAATAATATACTTATGGGCATAAATATGTAAAATGCTTATGGGTTTGGGCTTCCACCGGTTGGATTGTAGACATTTTTTAAAATTATTGTTAAAAGAGACATTAGTGAACATTGGGTGTCCAAAATGACCATTTATGTAGTTATCCCTTTTTTTGTCAGATTAGATTTGTGTAATTATAGTAATTTTAGGTACAAATGAAAAATTATTCCATTATGAAACTCATCTATGTAGTTATCCCCCCTATTCATATCAAATTTCATCTATTGAATTTTGCCTTTATCAATTAATTTGTATAATCAATTACGTCATCACATACTACCTACATTTGTGTGTACTCACTAGAAATTTTGTCCCATCAACCAAGCATGAATGAATTTGAAGTCATGTCTCATCGCCCCTAAAAGTTTAGCATGAGAAAAGATGAATTTTTATAACCAATATGAGCATAACTAACTGACATAAAACATGTATCATCGACCAGAAGGTCACAAGTTTTGAATCCAACCAAACATATTAAAAAAAAAGTCTTTTATTATGCACAATTTGTACATACTAACTCTTATTACACTATCACCTAAATTTTGTTAGCAATAATTGTGGCATTGTAGCACATCGTCAATACCACCCCAACGAAATCCCACAACTAGAAAATTGAAAGGAAGCGAGGATTAAAATTCCCCATATGAGCAAGAAAATACCACCCTAATTAAAAATTTGCACAAGAGCTGAACAATATTTATAAAGTTCAATACAAATCTATACATTGATAAATACATTGGGACAGTAATGTGTACATGCAAAAATTCTGGCCTTTCTGTGGCACAACAATTTGTAAGAAGTTACTCAGAGAAGCTGAGGGAGTGTAATGCCCCCAGAATTTAGCCTAATCTAGGGAACACCACCAAACTAGCAACCAATGTCTCAAAATTTTCAATAACATAACAACATAACTACAAGTTTCCCAAATTTTTTCCCAACACCTATTACACAAGAATAATACACTTCTATATCCATAAACAACACGACATTCCCAAACTATAAGTACACAAGGAACCAGCTCCAACTTCAAAATAAAACAAAACTTTACTAAACTTTCTAATCAGAGACAACCTCAAGAATCAAAGGAATAAACTACAGCATCCAGATCACAACCTAAGCTTAACTTTTGATAAATAAAACAACCACTAAAGTAAATAACAGCTCCTACATACGTAAGTTTCCAAACTAAAACAAACTATCAAAAGAATATAATGACTAGCTAAAAGAAACAAAGACCAGCCAAAAGTACTAAAACTAGCTAAGCAATGGTCTCCCTCCAACGTCTCCTTTGCATCACCAAGGTCATGGAGACTTGAAACCTACAAAACTGGTTGGGGGAGGGGTGTTAGTATAAAAGTACTCAGTAAGTAGCGCACACCTGGTGAGCCACCAAACAACAAACAAAGGAAACATCATGTTTTTCGCACGCATCCAACATGCTCTTTAAAGCTGATAACACAAGCAACATGCTCAATATACGTAAACAAGCAAAATGCAAGACTAACCCAACACATGAAATCTGCACCAAAAAATGCACACCCCAAAACCCACGAGCTCACTCGATACTCATATTCAACCTTCAACAAAACTCTCAAAGACTGACCCTTCGAGTTGCATTGAGCCCTGACCATGTAACCCAAGGTCTCAACGCTTCTCTATGAAGCTCGGCATTCGGCCCTTGGCCTTTATACCCAAGTTCTCAACTGTGCACCGACCCTTGACCAAGTAACCCAAGCTCTCAATGTCTTAGCAATGTGTTGACCCTTTACCATATAACCCAAGGTCTCAACACTTGCCTCAAGACTCATCACATCGACCCTTGACCATGTATAACTGAAGGTCTCAATGCTCCTCTTTATCCAAGATTGGCATGCCAACTCCCGACCATGTTATCAAAGGTATCATCACCCAACAGTGGCATACCATGTTACTCGAGGTATTGACATCCACTTCACTTCTTTTATCCAAGATTGGCATGCCGACCCTCGACCATGTCACCAGAGGTATTGACATCCACTTCATTTCCTTTATCCAAGATTGGCATGCCAATGTCTTAGCAATGTGTTGACCCTTTACCATATAACCCAAGGTCTCAACACTTGCCTCAAGACTCATCACATTGACCCTTGAAAATATATAACTCAAGGTCTCAATGCTCCTCTTTATCCAAGATTGGCATGCCAACTCCCGACCATGTTACCCGAGGTATCGTCACCCAATAGTGGCATACCATGTTACTCGAGGTATTGACATCCACTTCACTTCTTTTATCCAAGATTGGCATGCCGACCCTCGACCATGTCACCAGAGGTATTGACATCCACTTCATTTCCTTTATCCAAGATTGGCATGCCAACCCCCGACTATGCTACTCGAGGTATTGACATCCACTTCACTCCCTTTATCATCAACTTCTAAGTCCTCTAACCTCCACCAACAGGCTCACAACCCAAAATGCAAACCTAACATACTTTCTAAACCATGTTTTACGCCCAAAACCACGTCAATTCAGCATGCTTCAAAATAATGGCATTAACTACAAACTCAACACATTAGAACACATAACACATAATAGCTTATGAGGAGATATAACATATTAGAAACACAAGTAAATATACAACATGCTTCATGCAGTCAAACAGACATATCAGGTAGAAACTACTTATCCCAAATTATCCCAAATTATCCCAAGAGGTTCTTAAACCATAAATACAGAGTTTAGAACTTAAAACTTAGTACTTAAACCTTAAACAAAGTCCAAAGAATACTCAAGAGGGGATTACCAACGAAACTTACTCAAATGCCAACCTTAAAACTTAATCGAATAGCCCGAAACTAATCCGAACCTAAAACAGAAGAGTTCCAATGGTTATACGAAGATTTCGAATACTTTATTGAATTTGAAAAGAGAATACAACAAGCCGTTACCCACTAAAACTTACCAAAAGACTTGGGTAACTACTGGAATGTGTTCAATAGTGTTCAAAACTGCAAGCAAAGGGTACCCAAGGTTAAGGACTTATCCAAAGTGCTTTAATTGAGATCGAAAGAGTCTAAACAGAGTCTTACCACCTCTAACTCACCCAAACAGGTCTGATTACTTGTTGAAAAGTGTTCTAAGGACTCTAAATTGGTTCGAACTATTCAAAGGTTAGAAACGGAATTTACAACACTTAAAAGGATTCGGAAGGATTTAAAACGCACTGAAACGTACCGATCAACACCAAACAGACTGGAATGCTCACTGGTTAGTGTTGGACAGCGTTCAAAAACGCGAATCCGACC
The DNA here is from genome assembly GCA_033996785.1 of Trichosanthes truncata. NCBI lineage: Eukaryota > Viridiplantae > Streptophyta > Magnoliopsida > Cucurbitales > Cucurbitaceae > Trichosanthes > Trichosanthes truncata. The sequence continues at coordinate 32,715,276 of JAWPNB010000004.1, read as the reverse complement.
CTCACAGTCACGGCCTATGGGTAAACCACCAATTGAGGACTACTCGTGTTTTGGGTCATGAATTTGGAGCGGATTAAGGTGTGATTTGCATGGGTTTTGCTAGAAAACGCGAATCTTCGGTGGTTTGTTGGGAATGAGACTCCGATACCCATGAGCAGGCCTGAATCGCGTCATGGGTGTTCTGCCAATTGAAGTTCGTGTCGCCTAGAGTTACGTTCGTGGGTGACTCACGCCACTGGAGGAGGGAGAAACTTGTGGGTCTGCTGGCTAGCGGCTGAAGGCATGAGGAAGAAGATGAATAGGGGGCCGGCTGTTTGCATAAAAGAGAGGGAGGGAGGAGAAAAGTTTAGGGCCTTTTTCTTTGTTTTCCCTTTTTCCTTTTCTTTTAATTAGACCAACAAAACCCAATTATCTCTAATAAATAAAAGGGAAGATGATCTATAGTTTTCCAAAAATCCCCAAATCTTTGGGCAAACCTTTAGAGGAAATTTTCTTTGGAATTAACTTTGGATTTACTTCAATTTCCAAAATAAAAACCCAAGGAAAGTTAAGCGTTCAAATTTATGGATCTTGAGACTTTACCACAATATCTCAACCAACAAATACAAAATTCCAATCCAACTTAGCTCACTAATTCCAACTTCAAAGTTTACTCCAAGCAATTTAACTTAATCAAAACAAGTCCAAGAGACGAAGTTAATGGTACCTGAGAACGCGGGGCGTCACAAAGTGATTTAGCAAATCAATTTGACAGAATGAAACAGAGAGGTTCAATCATCCACTTCTCTTCCTTTTGTGAAAATCTTCATCTGAATCACAATGGCACCACAAAGATTTGCTCGTCTCCTACTTAACATTTGTTTCTTTATTTTCCTTGAAAAAGTGAAGGGAAGTTTGTCTGGTTCGCTTACCAACTGGAAAACGAGTACAATAATAGTTAGATGTCATGTAACTAACTACATCGAAAGTAGAAATTTGTACAAAAGAAAATGAATACTTTCAAAAGACCTTTCGTCTTTGTCAGGTTATTGGAAGCAATGACAGAGGATTTCCACTGATTATAGGCTTGTTCATTGGCTTGTGTCGTTTTGATCTTGGAAACTAGAAATTGCACGCCACATTATTAGTCAATACCAAATGTAAGGCCATTTAAAGCATGAATGGAACAAGAAATGAAATAGACATTACATCAAGACATTGAAAGAAACAACATTTTGAAACAACCGTAAAGGCTTAAACATGATATGGAGAGAACAACTCTTCTAGAGTCTCTTAATTTTGGCAAAAATGCAAAGCATGGCATCCTTGAACATGAAACCTAGGAACATGAACAATTAGACTTCTTTCATGAAATTCAAGTACTTGGGATGCAACTACTTGATACCTCTTTGCCCATCATCAGATAAATAACCGCCATTCTCGAGTTTCCTTTTTTCTGGCAATGCGTCTAATAGGTCTATTGCAATCCAATCATGGGGAGAGCAAAAAAACATAAGTTAAACCAACAAAATAACTGAGAGAAAATGAGAAATATGAAGGGATCAAAGACACATACCTCTATTCCCTTTGGTTTCCCTAGGATCTTTCTTTTCACTAGAAATCCCAAAGATATCAAAGCACAAGTCCTTCATAGAAGTAGCAACCTGCAATGGCGATAATTTGTTAATATTTGTCTCAATTCCTATACACAAATCAACCGAAAGAAAAAAGCTCCTTACACATAAGAATTCAGATTCAGATGTGCCACTGAGTTCAATGAGCTTAACTTTGTCAACCTTGAGCTGTTATATGAAGCAACATTTCCAGTAAGAATTACAAGACAAGCATATATCCATGTCGCTAAACTGAAAATATGAATATAAATCACAAGATACCTTGTGCTTTTTTGCACACAAGTAGAAGGCTACAGCCGTAAATACTGATCGGGAGAAGTCAGCACTCGCCTGTCGAGAAGTTGGCAACGATGCAACAAACCGATCCTTGTATCTAAAACAAATAAAAATAGATGTCATAATATGAACCAATAGGCTTTTTAAAAGGAATCCATAATTACATATCAAAATAATTGATAGAAGGCTAAACAACGAATGATAGAAGGCTACAGAAATTCATTTTTCATCGATCAACAATTCAATAAGGAAGAGTACTATTTTATGTTTACTTCACAATTCCAAACAAAAATAAGATATGAGTAGAAACAAGAAGAAACTAAAAAGTTTTGATTATAGGGATCTTACAGAGATAATCCCTTTTGGACTGAAGCAACCAGCCTAACACAACCAAACTTTTTTGCCAATTCTCTAATATCGAGCCTACTTCTGCAATACCAGAAAACCAATTCGTTGTAGATAACCAAATGTAATAAAGAGTCACAAAAAGAGAAATTAAGTGCAAGAAAGACGCACTTGAAACCAAGACCATTCTGCAAAAAATTGAAAGATCTGGTATATGCCTTCTCCGACATCCCGCTTAACTTGATTGCACTTGATCTATCAAATACAATCCCTAATCTACGACAACAATAACCAATTCTCATAAAAATCCAAATAACAGTCAAATTAGAAATTAGAAACGAGGTTGAAACAAATTTCAATTACACATTGAAAACCCCTACCTTGTGGCGGAAATTTCCAAACAAATTATAGCCTTGCAAACCTCCCCCTAATAACAAAAAACAAGAACAAAGGCTCAAATTAAATGCAAAAATGACATGAACCGATCACATAGTGAACGAAAGAGATGTGGAAGAAAACTTACAACACCAATAACAGAAGAATTCAAATGGAGATCGGAGAGGCGACGAAATTCCCCAGCTTTTCGGATGAGGATTTTGGAGTCGGAAAGATTGAGCTTGCGGGCAATGTCAGAAAGATCCATGTGGAAAGAAATGGGAGAAAAGGATGAGAGGAAGGATTGTTTGGGGCGCAGAAGAAATGGATTGGAATGGAGGAAGAAGGTTGAAAATAAACGAAAGGGGATTGGCAAGAAGAGGAAAGTGTGGAGATCACTGACTTTAATTTTGTATTATTTTATATTTGCCAACAGGGCCTAACACAAAATACAATCAGATCAACCAATATATCAGAGAAACCAACAGATTAGAGAGATTTATTCCAACAAAATAAGTGTTATTAAAAAAAAATCCAAATCGAAAGTTTTATTTAAAAAAAAAAAGAAGTAATAGATACAAATTAGAAGCTTTATTAAAAAAAAAAAGTAACAGATACAGATCAGTAGCATTATTAAAACAATATAACAGATAAAGATCATAAGCTTTATTAAAAAAATAAAAATCAGAACCACCTAACGAAGCTAAATAGATTAGAGGCCAACCATAGTTAGGCGTAGGCAACGGTGATGAGCAGAAATGGCGGCGAGCAAAGGTGAAGGTGAAGGCAACGAGCAAAGACAAAGGCAGCGGAGGCGAGCAAAGACGAAGACGGCGATAGCGGTGAACGAAGACGAAGACGATGATGGCGACATGCGAAGACGCGGCGGCGACGGCAATGAGCGAAGACGAAGGCGATGACGACAACAAATTTGAGATGGGGAAGGGTTGCACGTGCTAGGGGGGAGGAGAGGAGATGAGAGACATGAGAGGGTAGCGGCATGGGCGTGCATTTAAATCCTCAGATTTTTTTAATTAATACAACTTCGATTCGAATTAGGGTGAACCGAACCTTACTAATTTTAACTCACGAACCGAACAGAAAATTTGGTTCAACAAAAAGGCAACCCGTTCCAAACTAAAAAATTTTCTAACCCAATCCAACTCTTACAGTTTGTGTTGGGTTGTTCGGGTTACCGAATTATTTGAACACCCCTATGCCTCAGCAAGGCGGCAGTGATCAATAAGGCAGCGAGCGGTGTGGCGGGACTTTTGCGGTGGTCGGCAAGGAACAAGAGGAAGTAGTGAGGGTCTGCTTTGGCTGGGAGCTAGAGTAATGTAGTGAAGTGATTTTGTGGCTGGGAATATTAGTGAGGGGCTGCTTTGGCTGAATGTTTTACACAATCCTATTAAAAATCACATTCACACATTCTTTTTTTTTTTTTTTATATTAAGAGTCAAGCTTTCATTGAGAAAAAATGAAAGAATACAAGGGCATACAAAAACAACAGCCCACAAAAGGGACCCCCTTAAAGGAAGGGGTTCCAATCAAGTAAAATAAGACTTGAGGAATAATTACAGAACAACCGCGTCACCGACACCCAAAGAGAAACATGGAACCTAACAAGAGACCACACATCACTAGGGTCCCTCCCTCTCAATCCCTCTAAATCACATTCCCACATTCTTGTCATGATCACCTACTCAAGTGTTCATTTTATTAGAGTGGAAATAGGGGTTGAGATAGATTTAAAAATAGGCATTTCCTGGAATGACATTTCTCAACTCCTACAGAATGTTAACAAGCAAAAAATAAAAGAATGAAAATTAACAAAACTCCAGCACCAAAGTAAAGTAGAAAAAATGATAATAAGTAACTAAAGCCCTTACTTCTCAACTTTTTGCTGGAAATGAGTAACAAATGGCATAGGAAATTTCCAAAGAAACTAAAATTTATATTAACCAAAGTACCCATAAAATTTTGACCAAAAAAATCAGATAAAAGGTCGTATTACAACTGGAACATATGAAACAAGTATCATAAAAGCTACCACTAGAAGAAACCACTTTTGCTAAATGCATAAGTAACTATGGGTTTTTTTTTCTCACTTTCTCAAGTTAGATATGCTATGTATAAAATCAATTAGAAGACCAAGGCAAGAATGCCAGACATTAAACAAAAAACCACTAAAATGCACATTTCTGCTTAGTTAAAAGATGAAAGTCAATAAAATTAACTCAACCTTTTCCAACAAGTACGTGCTCAAATTTAGATTCCCAAACAATCTAGCGTGATGATACCAACTGCTCATTTAATATTGTCTTCACTCCCTATTCACTAATTTGTATTCATGCTGCCTATTTTGAAAGAAACATATGCACTTGATAATATTTTCAATGTGTTAGTTGTTACCTGTAGCATAGTATCTTCAATCAACTTAAAGTAGCATAACTTTTCAATCACAAGATTAAAACAACTGAGCTTTTTTTCTCTATATTCTCCTAATATTTTTCTATTTTTTCATTGTGGCATTTACTCAAACAGTTGGTGGACATAAGCCATAAATAAGAGAAAACCAACCTATTGAAAGAGGATCAAATCAAAGAAATGCAACAAATGAAGCTTGCAATCTTACCAATATGGAACGACAATTTGATAGAGCTTGGACTGAGATAGAGGCCTGAGAGAAAGCTTCAAGACTCAAGTGGTGGTCTAGAAAGATGGACAGAAAGCTCAGAAAGATATAAGTAACAAACTTTTTTCAATTGAGGTTTAGAACCAAAATAGATAATATATTATAGCATTATTTCGTCAAAATCAGCAATTAAAATCAAACAAACCTTAAAATAGCAAAAGAATGGAGCTTTAAGAAAAACAGAGAACCCAACGGTTGAAAGTTCCAAAAAAGTTATTGTATTGGTTAATGAGGAAGAGAATTTCAATGTTCAAAAAAGGCTCATTGTCTTCTCCCCAACTATAATCTACAAATATACAAATATAAGAATGGTTGATGTTGCTCGGTCGATCAAAATAACTCCTACAAGCTAGAGATTAAAAGAGAATTGGATAATACATAGATTACTTAGGGAGATGCTGAAAAATTCATGGCCGTAGAAACGAAATAATTTTCAGCAGAGACTAAAGAGATATACAGATGATCACAGCCTGAATTGACAGACATATGCAACAAATCAAAAGACAGAGGGTAGCACAGAGCAGTTCGAAAAGTCCCAATTTTCCGCAAGTTTTTCTTCGTTGCTATTCGGCTATTGTTAATAGTTAAAAATAAAAATAAAAACTCATCCATTCTTTCATTAGACAAGTCCTAATTTGTATTTTTCAAATGAGAAGAAAGGCATAGATGGAGATCGGGAGAATACCAGTAAAAAAGACGGCGGCGGAAGCACTGAACGGAGAGAGCGACGGCGACACTGAGCTGCTGAAACGGAGGAGGAGACGGCGTGAAGAAGAATTGTGGAGCACGCGACAGGGAGAGGAAGATGAATGGGTTTAGGGATTTCTCGTTCTTTTATTTATTTTTATTTTATTTTAAAGTGGATTTGGCTGTGTGTGTGTTCTTTTTTTTTTTTTTTTTTTTTTGACAGAAAGTGATGCGTGAGCTGAGTTATTTTATGTGTATATATGAGATTTTTTTAGCTTGATTAATTTTTAATAATATGTTTTTTTTTAATTAATTTTTAATAATATGTTCTAATTTAATTATCTTTTTAATTATTAATTTATCATACTATATCATATCGTACTCATATCATATTATATCTAACCATCTTAGACTATTATATTCCAATACTAATTTTCTAATTTCAAATATGTCCCTTAATTTTTTTTAATACTCCCTTAACTCATTTTTTTATTATTGTTTATTGTCCTTAGTTGCTTTAAATTTATAAATTGTGCTATTAATAACTAATTATCAACCATGATTGAATTACTTAAATTTAATTATAAATAAATAAAATTAAACAAACAGTACGGGAACGTTTTTTTTTCTGGAAATTTTATATTCTTAAGTATTGAATATAAAAAACTACAAATTAAATTAACACAAAAAAATGAAAATGAAAATGAAATTAATAAAGATTAGCATGTAATATAATGTTCTTTTTTTAAAAAAAACATGTACTATAATGTTATTATTTCATCATAATATAATATTCTATTTAAAAAATTTGTTTTAGAAAATTATTCTTTATTAGTTATATAATATTTTTTAATTAAATTGAACTAAAAGGTAAAAATAATAAAAATGAATATATAAACTATTATTTTATACAATATAATATTTTATTTGGTAAATTTATCTTGACCTAAGTTCCTGTTATCCATTAATTATATTTTTTAAATATATATATTTAAATATACATAACTATAACACAATATTTAGATAAACTAAAAAAATACTAACAAAATATTTTGATTAATTAACTAACTTTTTCAAAAAATGCATGTACGATAATACTTGTTTTTAAAAAAAATTAGATGTTGAAAATAATGAAAATTAAATTGATGATTTCTTAAATCTTACACTAAAAAATATGATTATTTATACAAATTTAGATTGGATTAATGAAATTTTAAAGACATTCATAATTGTTAATAGAGGATGGACAAAGAACGTAAAGAGGTAAAATATGAAAAAATTTAGATAGAATGTGAACAGTTTTGGGTTCATTTTATAAAAATTTAAAGATAACCTTAGGGAATTTAAAATGAAGGTAATTTTAACTTTTCACTTTACTACAACTAAAAAATGACACTTTTTCCATCTCATTTTTTAGAGTTGAAAATGATTAAAATTAACTTGATAATTTATTAAATCTTACAATAAATAAACTATAATGGATTGAAAATTATATTGAGTTGATGGAAATTTAAATGCACCAATAATTGTTAATAAATGAAAATAATGTAAAAAGATGGAATATAAAAAATTTTGCATTTATATATAAAAATTTAAAAATAACTATGAGAATTTAAAATGAAGTTTTGGAATTTCAAAACTTTTGCTACTCCTCTATTTTGTATAGCTACAGAAATAACTCTTTTCATCCATTTCTTTTTAACTTAGGTTTGTCTTATTTTACTTTTGTTTCTCGTGGTTTGTTAGTCTTATCCATCTATACTATATATAAAAGAGGCTACGAGGGGAGCATATTTACTTACCTATTTTGCCCTTCATTTTTTAGTACATGTATATTTTGCCCTCAACTTTAATTATAAGCTATTAATAGTTCAATTTAAATTACAAATAAAATAAAAAAAATTACATTATAATTAATAAATTGCGATTTTCAAAACCATCTAAAAAGTGTGAAAGTAATATTGGTTTTTGAAAGGTCACAAAAAAATCAATTAAAGTAAAAAAGAAATCTAATATTTGAAATGAAATCTAATTATTAGAAGTAAAATTTACCATTCATGAATAAACTAAAATATAGATATAAATAACTAATTTCAAAATACAATTAAATTTTATTTTAAATATGTACATAAATTAATTATAATTTTTTTATGGAAAATTAATTATAAATCTTAAAATTTTACTTAAAAACTAAAATTAAAATTTCAAAACAATGTAAACAAATTTTTAGATTACTTTTCAAATTAACCTAATTCAATATATATATATAATTATAATTTTTTTAAATATATTGTATTTAATTTTTTTTTCATAAATGTTATGGTGATTAAAACAAGGTTCAAATAATATTTATTTATGACATAAAGGAACTTACAAAAACTAAACACTTTTTAATTACTTTGAATTAAAACTAAAAGATCCCTAAATGGGGCTATGAACGAGAATCTTATTCTTCCTATTTTGCCCTTAAAACTTTCATAAACTTCTATTTTGTCCTTGTCTTCAAATAGTTACAACTATTTGAGTTGAGGTGTACGTTAAGAAAATTTTATCTAATGAGAGTGGTTACATGATGAAAAGGTGCATCCTTTTGCGTACGTGTGTGATCTAGACCATAGATGTAAAACAACGCAATCTAACGGTGCACTATGAAGGAGAATCTTTGCCTTCTATTTTGCCCTTAAAATTTTGATAAACTCTCATTTTGTCCTTCTCTTTAAATAGTTGCAACTGATGGATCGAGATGTCCATTGACATAATTTTACTCCAATGTAAGTGGGTACATGGAAGAAGTAGCGCATTTTTTAACTTATAGATGTGATCTAGGCCGTAGATGTGAAACATCACGATATCATAGTAAGCTATTGGAGAAGAATCTTTTGCCTTCCTATTTTGTTCTTCAATTTTTTTAAAATTTCTATTTTGTCATTTTCTTTGAATAGCTACAATTGTACGAGTCGAGGTGTTCGTTAAGAGAATTCAATCCAGTTGAAGTGGTTACATGACGAAGCAATGCATCATTTTGCCTTGGGTCTAATCTAGGCCATATATCTAAAACATTACAATCTAACATGAAAGATAATCTTTGTCTTCTTATTTTGCCCTTAAAAGATTCGATTTTGTTGTTATGGGTTAAATTGGACCATAAGGACGGGCTAAGAAAAGGACTACAACTAAAGGCTAAACAAAGCAAATAAGCTCAATACGGACCAAGATGGACCAAAACCAAGTGGGAATCAAACTAGAGAGCAAAGGGAAAGAGAAACGAGCTTGGGCTGAAGCCTAAGCCTGTGGTCGGTCGAGGCTGACCACATGACAAGGCCTACTTTTGGGCCTTGTCTTCGTCTCCTTTGGCCCATGCACCCCTGATCCGATCCTTTTGATCTCAATTCTATGAGGAAACCCACGAAGAACCGTAAGGATGAGGTATTTAAACTTTCTCTTCAGAGAAGATAGGGCAAGTTCATTTAGGTTCATTCTAGCCACCTAAACACTCTCGAAACCCTAACTCTCTTAGCTTTTGACTGACTTAGCATCTGAGCCTGTGTGCCCTACACCACATCGGTGTACAGGTTTTCTTGTTTTGCATGCCGCATTTTTTCCCTTTCAAACAAATTCACCGTCGTTGTCACGTGGAGGTCAAGTGAGGTTTCTCCTATCTAAAATTTGGCAACAACAGTTTCAGTCGTCTGTGGGGGAATGACAAAACTTGCATGAAAGATCTATGTACTTTGCTCAGAAAAAAGATGAGCAGAATCATGAGTAACAGAAACTAGAATGAAGATGGAAACAATTTAGATCAGGATCGTCACCTGCGATAAATGCATAAAGTCACACCTCCTCAGCCTTATACGGAGGCCGAGGCTAACCAGAAGAAGGTCGAGGCTGACCAGATCGTTCAAGCTACATGGCAACACATACCAGAAGGATCGGACAAAGAAAAAACAAGGGAAAATGCCAACCAACTCCTCAGCCAATCTGAGGAGCCTAGGGCTAACCAAGAAGTTAACCTACTAAAGAGTTGGAGTCCATCCCACTTACAACAAAAGGCAGGTGAATAAACATTGGAACAAATCTGGGGGCTAAACAGAAAGAAAGACTTATCAGTTTCCTTAGAAACAATGTAGACTTATTCGCCAGTCACACAAAGACATGCCAAGAATAGATCGTGACATCATGGTACACCGATTAAACGAGATTCCAAGCCTATAAAGTAGAAAAGACTCACATTCAACCAGAAGATAAAGCGACATGATCAAATTTACATAGTCTGATCGAGGAAAAACAAAAGCGACATGTCGAAGAAGCCAAGATCGAACTTAGGCCAAGGCCGAGGCCGACCCTAGGACGAGGCCGAAGCCAACCTTAGGCCAAGGTCAACCCAAGGCTAGGAATGCAAAAGTGACAAGCCAAGATCGAGGTCGACCCTAGGCCAAGGGCGAAGAAGAACCTGAGCAGAGGGTGAGGTCAACCAATGCAAAGATTAAAAGTCCTAGAAAAGCAAGAAAGCGACATGGATGGTAATTTCGCTCACATTCTGGAGATACTGGATAACTAGAATCATCCAACAATGATTCAGAAAGAAAGATTTGTTTGAGACCTTGCCAAGGGAAAAACGCCAATGGTTGAGGACATGGGCAAAATGAATGCTCAAATACAATAATCAAATAAAAGACTAAACCTTGGTGGGAATCAATTGACAAAACAAATACGACAAGATAAGGCCTACGAAGCCTAATCGAAGAAACATGGAAGCGAAAGGTCGAAGGCAAGGCCGACCTTTGGCCGAAGTTGAAGCTACGAGTCTTTCATAAAAAGGTGAACTCCAAAAGATTCAAAAAAAGATACGTAATTGATAAAGAGCTTGTCGAAGGCTCTATCAAATATATTTATAAACCTAAACCTCTAAAATTTGTAATAATAGTGGCCAGGGTCAATCACAGGGATTGGATTTCTTAATTCATTTAAGTACTGTAATTACTCTCACTTAACTTTATTTAGAGAAAGAAATCAAATGCAAACAAGCTAAACTAAAGAGCTAACCTAGAAAGCAAAAGATAAATTGAGACACAATAGGAGAGAGATATCTTAGGGAATCAATTTCACCAATTAGACTTACAGCGAAAACTATCAAGTTTGTCATGCAAATATTCCATAAGCCAATAAGTGAGTGTGTTAACTGACTCTTTCAAGCACAATTAACTCTCATGCAATGTTATAAACCTAATATCTCTATCTAGATTTTAATAACATGCAAGGTTTTAAGCAACTTCTTTTAAGGGCTTCTAAGAGAATTCTCCACTTTCATGCAAGAATTTACAAATAGTCATGCAATTAAGTTCTAGCCTAAACCATACTTTTTCAAGCACAAATTTAGACCAATAAAACAAATAATCCGTGATCAAGAGATTATAAGCATTAAATACATAAAAGCATGAATGAAATAAAAAGAATTCAATCAAGGTATTTAATCAATTCAAAAACTCACGTCTAATGGCTACATCAAAACTCCAAGTATTAGGAACAAAGACACTAATAATATTCATACAATTAAACCTCTAAGTTCCTAATTTACAGCCACAAAACAGAAACTAAAACTAAAGGAAAAGGAAGAAATTAGCAAACAATGGTCGATCCCACGTTCTCGTCGTGATCTCCACGTCCCTCGAGCTTTGGATCTTCAAAAATGCTCCACAAACGCTCCCAATTGCTCCATAAACCTTCAATTTTAGCTTGGAATCGAAATTAGGGCTCCAACTCTCGGATTGGCCTCCCAAAACGGCGCAAAAAATGTTGTTTTTATAGAAAATTTCGAGGCAGCGTCTCAACGCTGCCAGAAAAATTGTTTCTGCGCGTTTCTGTAAGAAAATTAGCGTTTTTTTTCATTTTCGTAGCGTCGAGACGCTATTGACAGCGTCGAGACGCTACCCTGCAGACAGCACTGGCCATTTTTGCTATATCTCTTCACTCGGGTGTCCGAATGACCTCCGGTTCGATGCGTTGGAACCGTGATTCAATGTAGAATCTCCCGGAATGTGCCTTATGCTCAAATAACATATTTAATCTTCTTGAATTTTCAATTAAGCTTCAAAAGGTTCCAATATCCACAAAAATATTCTCAAATACTTGGTTTTGCTCCTCAAGCTCAGTTTCTACAAAATTAAGAGAAATAGGCTTAAAAGCTCACAAAATAATCACAAAACTAGCATAAATAATAGGAAATAAGATAGCATAAATACATGCTATCAGTAATATCAAGGGCCGAAATAAATTTCAAATTGCTATAGCAGCTAGACTTCAAATATGTGGCATACTTCAATAAGGAAGTTCTAGAAATTAAAGAATACACTGAAGAGACAACCTCGATTGCCATAGCAATTGGACTGCAATACATAGGTCAAAGGAAGTGGCGAGCATTCAATCGAGAACAAAACATTTCGTATTCTCACAATCTTCCCTCTAGTGATGAGATCACCTCAGTCTAATTAAGAGGAGGGATGTTCCAAGAACAAATTAGAAACAACAAACAAGAGGAAGCTCGAGGAGCCTCACACACTGCCCCGACCAGTGGTCAAGGGTAATGTCAACCTGTGGCTAAGGTTGAGGCCGAGGCTGATGCCAAATCCAAATTGAACCAACCTCTCTTAAAGAGGTGAGGACTCATGAAGAAATTACAAGCAACCCTGAGAGATTAGAAGCTTGGATTGTATAAAAATTCAAAAGTATGTACTCAGTTCATCTAGATAACATGACTTTTAGTTGAGACTCACTGAGGCTGAAGCAAAAAACAAAAGTAAACTAAGGAACCTAATTGAAAGGAACCAAGTTGTCTTGCAAATAGAAGACCAACATCAAGGAAGCTCCATGAAATCTTCAAAGCAAGATTTTGGCATAAGAATTGGAGGCTAAACCAACCCACTCCTAGAAAATTCCAAACCAATTATCTCCATGCAAGGGTGTAGCAAAAGATAAAATTAAAGGCAGAATGGCTTAGGTGGACACCTCATTCGTGCCCAAGGAGGTCGAGGCCAAGGTGACCCAAATGCTATCAAGATGTTCTCCAAAGCATACTTCTACATTAGATAAGCCACATCATGGGCCAAGAGTTCATGTGACTACCTCAACCAAGCCCAAAGAGGTAGAGGTCGATGTCAACTAAACTTTTCCTAAGGGTGTCCCAAATATGACCCCAAGTTAGAAAATTGCATACTGAGCTCGGTTCAACCAATCCAAGAAGAGCACAAGGAATAAAGTATTATTTCTGAAAACTGCATATAGAGATACTAGACTAGTTTTATTGCACAACTATACTCAAGCATGAAATCAACACAACAAACTCCTACTTGAGTATGTGGCTACTATACTAAGGGAATATGTCTCCCTATTAAACAAAAGACAAAGAAGAACTTAGGGATATATCTCCCTATCAGACAAAAAACAAAGAAGCAACTTACGGAATATGCTTCCCTATTAAACAAAATGCACTCAAAGTACAAAAACAACCTAGAAATTTAAAAAAAATGCAAAAGTCTGTTAGGCCGAGGCAAATCCTATCAAACAAGGTTGCATGGATTTTTCAAGTTAAGGCACATGAACATGGGGCTTCCTAAAAGCTACAAACTGATTATGGTTGTCTCAATAAAGAAATAGGCTGAATCTTACTGAATAAGTCCAAGTTAGAGATTAGAAGAAGAAAAACAAAGCAATTTTCTTACTTTTTTTTTTTGTATTTAAACTAAAATTAAATTTTGCTTGAAATAATTTTGTTATAACAATTGTTGTTCTTGATATTTTTATCAAATTATTTAAAGTAAACAAAATATAATTTGTAATTTAAATTATATAAAATTTTACATAATTATCTTATAAAAAAATTGAAGTTAATTATTGATACAAGTTCATGCTTAATTGAAATATATGTTTATTTTGGTCATTATAGCTATTTTGCAACAATTTAATATTAATTTACCAAACACTGTAATTTAACTTTTCATGTTTAAATATGAAATATATCAAACACTAATTAATTTCATATGACAGTTGATTTTCTTAAAAGCAAAGCTGACAGCAATTATTTCAAAAACTACAACAATTCCAAACTAAGCCTAAATCAATTTTAGTTTAAATAATAAAGCACTAAAATATTGAAAGCAATCAAAATAAAATTTAAAAAAAAATTTAAAAATTAATTATAATTAATTTTTAAAATAGTGGTACTTTTTTTCAAGTCTAAAATAGTTGTACTTAATAACAGTTCATCTAAATCATTTAAAAGTTAAATTACTTATAATTTAAAAAATACACGTGGTAACACACTAGTATTTAAAAATGTGACAGTAGAAGAAATTTTTTTGGACAATTTTAACGTTGACTTTTTAAATTATACTTAAATTGTCCTTTTAATTAAAAACCACCAATTAAAACTCTCCTACTAAACAATCTCACACCCAAAACCACTCACGTAACACACCACATAAATAGCACAATTCAAAATAAAGAAAACTATTTTACCTTCTCTCTTAGGGGGCGTTTGGCTCCTTGAGTTAAGTTGAGTTGAGTTGGGTTTTAAACCCAATTCACCGTTTGGCCCATGGATAAATTAACTCCCCACAAAAATAAACTCAACTCCACCGACTTGCTACAGTGTTAGGATATTAACTCCACCGACTTGTACAGTAACCCTATTAACATATTTTATCACCGCTTCTCCAACGATCGGTGGCCACCTCCGGCGACCGGCGGCCACCGTCAATGACCTTCTCCGACGACCTCCGGCCACCTCCGGCGACCGACGGCCACCCCCGACGACCTTCTCCGGCCACCGACGACCACCTCCGGCGATCGTCAGCGACCTTCTCCAGGGACCGGCAGCCACCTCCGACAACTAACGACCACCGCCGGCGACCTTCTGTGATGATCGATGGTCATATGCGACAACTGACAGCCATTACCGACTACTTTTTCCGACGATCAATGGCAATCGTTAGCGACCATATTCAGCAACCGGCGTTCACCGCCTGCATCGTCTACAACGACTATCCTCGACAACAATTTCCAGCGACCGACGACATTCCCATGGTTCAAAATAATATGAAATGCACATGTACTTAGTTGGTTTGACTATCTACTCCAACAATCTTTATTCGGACTTACAAACTTGACCCATTGTTGACCATTACTTAAATTTTGTGAACCATAATTATGTTTTGTGAATCATGTAAATAGGTCCTTGATGTCCTCCTAATATTTTGTGAATATTCTACTCCTACATGACACTAATGTTAAAATATATTGTCATTTTCTTGTCATCTTGAAAAAGTAAACTACTGGCATTATCTTTTCCAAATATGTTCAATTTGGTACACGTGTTTAAACAAATGTAAACAAACAATGTTCTTTTGCAAAAAAAAAAAAAAAAAAAACAACAACAACAACAACATGTAATGGTCAATGTATATTTTTTTTTAAAAAAAACTCCCTCATAATGAAGACCCTCTTAGTAATTGAAAAAGATCCTAATAAGGTCCTCATTTGTAAGTTTCAAAGAAGTTCAATGTGTGTTTAGAAAATGAAACCTTAGATTTCTATATTTTGATAGGAGTTCAATTTGTGTTTAAAGAAAAATAAAACAGGTACATTGCCTTTTTTTCATTCATCAATTGTTATTTGTTGTTAGAAAGAATACAACATTTGATTTCTATAAATTGAAATAAATTCAATGTGTAATGCAAATATTTGATTTCTATAAATTGAAAGAAGTTCAATGCGTAGCAGAAAGATAAAACAATGCTACATCGCCTATAGTTTGGAAGAAGTCAATTTCTAAAAAAAAAAAGATAAATAATGATTTTTTTTTATAAAAAAATCAATGTTGATATATATATATATATATATATATATATATATATATATATATATAGATGGACATCTGAATTAAGTGTTGGAAAGTTGGAAAAATATGTTTCTAGATGAATGATTTGAACAAATAAAAATAAAGGAAACAAAAATAGCCAGCTAAAAATCAGTCTACTTTGGGTTACAAAAAACTGCACCAGATACCCCTGACAACTCAACTCAACTCTGCACCCCAAACACAGACTTCTGAACTCACTGACAAACTAACTCTGCCCAACTCAACTCAACTCAACTCTGCGCGCCAAACGCCCTCTTAATAACACACGCAGATATCCCCCTCCCCTGCCACAAACTCACACATCTCCTTTGAAAAATAGTAACTCACACGTCACACGTTTATTTTTTCTCCTCACGTTTTATTTTTCATTTAACCAAGAAAAAAGGTGGAAATTTTATGTACTAACAAAAAAGTGGAAATTTTTTTCCTAAAATAAACTTAGAAGTTACAAAATTAAATGTGTGGGAAGCTCGAAGAGGAAAAAAAAACCAAAAACCGTTTTGTTAGAGCTGAACGATTAAAATCCCTTATGATTTGTAAACTTTGATACTCGTCTATACATTGATAAATACACATGCAAAAATTCTAGCCTTTCTACGGCACAACAGTTTGTAAGAATAAAAGTTACTCAAAGAAGTTGAAGGAGTGATTTAGCAAATCAATTTGATAGAATGAAACGAAGAGGTTCAACCATTCACTTCTCTTCTTTTTGTGAAAATCTTCATCTGAATCACAGTGGAACCACAAAGATTTGCTCGTCTCCTACTTAACATTTGCTGAATTTTCCTTGAAAAAGTGAAGGGAAGTTTGCCTGGTTCACTTGCCAAGAACTAGAAAAAGAGTACAACAATAGTTAGATGTCATGTAACTAACTACTTTAGTTGACATTGAAAGTAGAAATTTGTATGAAAGAAAATGAGCACTTTCAAAATACCTTTTGTCTTTGTCAGGTTATTGGAAGCAATGATAGGATTTCCATTGATTATAGGCTTGTTGAGCCATTAGCTTGCGCCATTTTGATCTTGGAAACTAGAGATTACCCGCCACATTATTAGTCAATACCAAATGTAAGGCCATTTAAGGATGAATGGAACAAGAAATGAAACAAACATTAAATCAAGACATTGAAATAAACAACATTTTGAAACAACCGTGAAGGCTTGAAACATGATATGTAAAAAACAACTATTCTAGACTCTCAATTTTGGCAAAGATGCAAAGCATGACATCCTTGAACATGAAACATGGGAACATGAACAATTAGACTTCTTTCATGAAATTTAAGTACTTGGAATGCAGCTACTTGATACCTATTTGCCAATCATCAGATAAATAACCACCACCATCGAGTTTCCTTTTTTCTAGCAATGCGTGTAATAGGTCTGTTGCAATCCAATCATGAGAGAAAAAGCTCTTTATAATGAGAATTCAAATTCAAACGTACCACTGAGTTCAATGAGCTTAACTTTGCAAATCTTGAGCTGTTATATCATTTCCAGTAAGAATTACATGGCAAGCATATATCCATGTCGCTAAACTAAAAAGATGAATATAAATCACAAGGTACTTTGTCCTTTTTTGCACACAAGTAGAAGGCTACAACCATAAATACTGATCAAGACAAGTTAGCACTCACCCGTCGAGAAGCTGGCAACGATGCAACAAACCAATCCTTGTATCTAAAAACAAATAAAAATAGATGTCATGATAGGAACCAATAGACTTTTTAAAAGGAATCCACAATTACATATCAGAATAATTAATAGAAGACTAAACAACGAAAGATAGAAGGCTACAGAAATTCATTTTTCTTCGATCAACAATTCGACGAGGAAGAGTACTGTTTTATGTTTACTTCACAATTCCAAACAAAAATAAGATATGAGTTTTACAAGAAGAAACTAAAAAGTTATGATTATAGAGATCTTACAGAGATAAACCCTTTTGGACTGAAGCAACCAGCCTAACACAACCAAACTGCACAACCAATTCTCTAATATCGAGCCTACTTCTGCAATACAAAAAACCAATTCATTGTAGGTAACCAAATGTAATAAAGAATCACAAAAAGAGAAATGAAGAGCAAGAAAGACGCACTTGAAACCAAGATCATTATGCAAAAAATCGAAAGATCTGGTATATGCCTTCTCCGACATCCCACTTAACTTGATTGCACTTGATCTATCAAATAGAATCCCTAATCCGCAACACAAGAACCAATTCTCATCAAAATCCAAATAACAGTCAAATTACAAATTAGAAACGAGGTTGAAACAAATTTCAATCACACATTGAAAACCCCTACCTTGTGGCGGCAATTTCCAAACATATTATGGCCTTGTAAAGCTCCCCTAAAAACAAAAAATAAGAACGAAGGCTCAAATTAAATGCAAAATGACAATAACCGATCATGTAGTGAATGAAAGAGATGTGGAAGAAAGCTTACAATGCCAATAAGGGAAGAATTGAAATGGAGATCGGAGAGGTGACGAAATGCCTTAGCTTTTCAATGAGGGTTTAGAACTAGAAAAGATCGAGCTTGCAGGCAATTGTTGGAGGGATCCATGTGGGAAGAAATTGGAGAATAGGATGAGAGGAAGAATTGTCTGGGGTACAGAAGAATTGGATTGGAATGGAGGAAAAAGGTTGAAGAAAAACGAAAGGGGACTGGCAGGAGGAGGAAGGTGTGGAGATCGCTAATAACTTTACATTTGTAGTATTTTGTATTTGCCAACAGGGCCTAACACAAAATACAATCAGAGATTGCACTTCATCTTTCATTTTCCTCTTCAATTTTGCTTTTATTCTTTTAACGTCAACCTTTCATTTTCTCCATTAAATACCACAATACCATACCATACTTTGAATACAACTGTCATTTATATGCTTATATTCAATTATTTAATTTAATGCTCCTACAAGTTTCAAAAACCTTTGTTAGTGAATCATTTAAAAAAATTTGAATAGATGGTCGATAAAATCATTGGAGGCATGTGCAATATTATGCAATTAGAGAAGGGCTAAAAACAACTTACAAGCGAATTACAACGGTTCAATCTCTCACATCATCGCTGAATCAGAAGATCTCACACAGAGATTAGAAACATGATTCACGACATTGACATCAAATTCAAGCATATGGGTAGTTGAATTTTAAACGAATTCAAGCAAGAAATTGATCCCACAAAGCAAAACGACAGCAAATTATCCTTCAATTTTGAATAATTGAACCAATCCCTGCATGAATCCGTGCATATAAGTTTCCAAATAATTCATCCCAACAACAATTTAGCCTTTTTTTAGGGTACAGGTGGAAGGTGGGAAATGGAAGATATATCAGAATTGAGTCAGATCCCTAGATTGACAATAAAGGCTCGTATTATCCCTTTTTTGTGAATCAGACTCTTAAACTTGCTTATGTGAAAAGGCTAATCAACGAAAGTAGAAGTCAGAAGATGAATGATATCACAGAGAATTTCTCCCCTTTAGATGCAGAAGATATTCTCAAGATGGTACCAGGAGGCCGAGCTCATGCTAGAGATGAAATTATATGGAGCTGTGATCCTAAAGGAATTTTTTATGTTAAAAGCTCCTATCACCTTGCATCTAACATATCTAATAAGGACAAAGTTTCTTCGTCAGTGCAAAATAGTCAAAAGGGGCTAAACATATAGAAACATTTTTGGAAAATCCAAGCCACACCAAAGGCAAAAATCAGTGCTTGAAAAATTCTTCAAAATGTTATTCCTTCTCGTGCTAACATAAGGAATCAAGGAATTGAGACTAATCCTTTTTGTTTATTTTGTAGGAATCATGAGGATAATTCTATTCACATAATTTGGGAATGTAAATTGGCTCGAAAGGCGTGGGTTCACTTATTTCCCCACTCATATTCTCTTTTTAATTCATGCAGGAAAGGTTGGAGCTCTTTGGATTATTGGGAATGGATGATAACCAATTCAGAAGCAGATTCGCACAAGAAATTTATGCCCATCATTTGGAGCATTTGGATGTATAGAAATGAGATCAATGCAAAAGAGGGAAAAGCAAAGTGCAGTCATCTACAACGTTTGATTACTAAACACATTGAGGACTACTTGGCTAACGAAGACACGTACTTGAGTGAAGGCGGACTGGAGAGTCCGATGAGTCAAGTGCAGTGGAGCCCTCCTTCAGAGAACACTTGGAAGCTGAATTCTGATTCCCTCTTGGCGTGATGCTCAAGGGAAAAGAGGAGTTGGCTGGGTTGTGCGTGACTCCTTGAGGTCTTTAATTTGTGTTGGCATGCTTCCTATTCTTATCAAGTGGTCGATAAAGCTAATGGAGACGAAAGTGGTACTCGAAGGTTTGAAGAGTCTTCGGCTGCTGAATTTACTGATTCCCCCCGTCACGGTTGAATCGGATGCTTTAGATGTGATTAATCTCCTCAACAAAGACTCAAAGGACCTCACAGAGGTGCATAACTTGTTAGATGAGATTGAAAATCTTGCTGGAATTTTGGGCAACGTGTCTTTTGATTTTTGTCCTAGATCCTGTAATGTTGTTGCCCACTCCCTTGTTCGTTTTGCCGCTGGGTGTTATCCCTGTGTTAACTCTATTTTTTGGCCACTAGAATCTTCTACTTTGGAAGACTAGGGGGGCGTTTGGCCCAAGGGTAGGAGTTAGGGGGAGTTGAGGGGATTTTGTTAACCCTCGTTTGGCCCACATATTTGCACAGCCCACGGAGAAAAATAAAAAAAACGCGGACTTCAACAGTGTTTACTGTTGAAGTCCGCACACTCCCCCAAACCCTCATTCTCTCTCACGCGTTTTCTCATTTCAAACTTATCTCATTCTCTCTCTTTACGATGCTCCCTCTTCTCTCTCCCTCAGGTTTGGCTCTGTTCATCTTCTTTGCCTCTTCTCCACAGATCTTCTCCTATATCCATTCGATTTTTCGCATGTTTAGTTTCATAATCGACATGGGTCGACGATCTTCTTCTTCGATGTGTTCTATTGTGATTGTTTGGCCCATGGTCTTCATTTTCCCACGCGTTTTCTCATTCTCAGACTTATGTACTTCTCTCTTCTCTCTGCCTCAGGTTTGTTTCTGTTAATTTTTCCGCCTCTCATCCGTAGAGCTTCTCCCCCTCACCTTTTATTTTTCGCCTATTTAGTTTGATAGTCGCCGTGGGCCAGCGTTCTTCTTCTACGATTCGTATTTTGCAAGCTATTTTATTGACTGATTTTTAGTAATCTTCGATTCATCTTCTCCCTTTTTTATCCTCGATTCGTCTTCTTCTTCGATTCGTCTTCTCAGGTTTTTTTATCCTAAGCCCAATATTCTTTTTTATTATTCACCCATGCATGTTCTGTTTTTACCCCGTTCGAACTCCTACTTGTTGATTGTTGAAATCAATTTTTTTTCAGGGTTGAAACCCTAACCCACACCTCTCGCCGCTTCAGTCGAAATAGCCCTTGTCTCTCATCTTTGTGATCCCCCTCATCCACAACAGCATCCCTGTTGGGGTTGATAGGCTTGGTAGGGGCTGTTGATGTCTTGGAGCCTGGTGGGGGGTGGAGGGCTTCGCCAACAGGTATATTCTCCCTAACCCAAGGCCGATGATGAGCACCCAAATATTTTTTAATTTTTTTTAAATATTTTTCGATCTGTTCGTTTTCTCTGTGGTTGCTTTTTGTTCGTGGGTTTAATTTGTTCTCACCTCTGTTTTGCTATGTGTTATGTCTTCTGATAATACGTTTTCACACTGAATTCCTATTTCACTTTGCCTTTTTTTCTTCATTATGTTTTTCTCTGTTTGCTTGCTTCAAATTTCATACATTTCATCTACTCTGGAATTTGATTCTAATGGATGAAAAATCTGTATCTCTGAGGTCAATTTAAATGTAGTACCCATTGGTTTCTAATTTTTTGTTATGAAGTTTGGTTGTATTGGATGAAACTGTATTATGATATTTTAATCTGTATTATATTTTAACCTGATGGATGAATTTGGATTATGATTTTTGATTATGATGGATGAATTCCATTTTTTCTTTAACATTTTTTTCA
This sequence comes from Trichosanthes truncata, assembly GCA_033996785.1. Taxonomy (NCBI): domain Eukaryota; kingdom Viridiplantae; phylum Streptophyta; class Magnoliopsida; order Cucurbitales; family Cucurbitaceae; genus Trichosanthes; species Trichosanthes truncata. The sequence continues at coordinate 32,693,320 of JAWPNB010000004.1, read as the reverse complement.
GTGAGTCTTTGAATTTTAATACTAAAATTGATTCATATTTTCATTTTTTTACCTTCTGTGTGTTGATATGGAGTTTAAGCTTGGTTGGTATGTTGTTTAATGCTATTGATATACAGTTTTAGTTTCTGTGTGTTGTCCCCGAGGCCATAACATGTGATCTGAATGTCTTGTTTGCTTTGAATGCCCTTTAATTATGGATATAATTTCTTAACCAGTCTCTCTGTTTGGGTTGTTGTCGTGTTTAATGATATTTTAATTCTATTTTTTATGTTTTGGGTGTTGTTCCTGAGGCCACCTACTCTGCCATAAATGCCATTTTTGATATATACTTCCCCTACTCTTCCCCTTTACTTAACTTGGTAGGTGCACTTATTACAATAAGTGCACACAACTACCTTGATAATAACCAATGGTTTATTTATGGTTTCACTCTATATAATCCAATGCCACACTTCTAAATCCTTTGAGCATAACTCCAAGGCCTCCACACATCTCATCAAATGTGAGTCCATCCCTCTTCCTTATTCCTCTTTGTTATACATTGTTACTAATTTGTTTGATATTTATTTGTTCATTCAACCAAATGTTCATCTTCATATGTTAGAGTTTTCCCAGTGTTGATTTCCAGCCACATCTCTCACCCTCTTTCACTTGAATATTTTAAGCGAAGGTGCTCGTTCCTTCTTCCTTTTGTACATTTTTTTTTCTTTAAGTTCACATCCATATACTAACATACACTTCGTTTCTACTATTTTCAGGGTGTTACGATCTACTCTTAGTTCGAGGTTCGATATATTTTTTCTTTACTATGTATATCATATTGGACTTTGAACATTTTTTTGGTGCATTTTTTTTTCACTGTGTATAATATTTTTTACAGTTCAAACAGTGTTTCTTTTCGTTTCGTTTGTGCATCGTTATGTATGCCATTATAGAACTTATGTGGGTTCACATGTTTTATATTAATGCAATGTTAGCTTTCAAATTGAAATGGTTATATCCAATATGTACTTTAATATTTTTGTTAGGTTTATTTAATGCAATATAAGTTAAAAATATTTAGTTTTTAAAAAAAAAAGTACGTAAGAAGCCATTTCCAAAAGCCAAATAATGAGTTAAAAAGTTAAAAAAAAAAAGTTTAAATATTTGAGAAATAGTGTTAAACACACATTTGGAGAAATACTTTTGTGATTCTAGTACTTATCATAAAAAATTAACATACTTTTTGAACTGTTTGATTGGCGAAAAAAAATACTATTTCTTAAAATTTGGTAATATTTCGGTTGAATTCAAATGATAAAAAAATAAATAAATAAAAACAGTGTTCAAACTAGCAAAAAATTTCAAATGAAAGTGGTTGTTATTACGTTTCTTATGTACTATTTTTGGAAAAGAAAAATGTTCATTTCAAACAATAAAACAAAGTTGATTTCAATCAAGTTTCACATTAGGTCAACATTTTCTTTTTTTGAAAAAAAAAAACAAGAGACTCTTTTTTACAACAAAAAGTCACTGTTTTTTGAAATTATCACAACTACAAAAAAAGAAAAAAAAATCATAGTCAACTAAATTCAAGTTAACCTTTTCTTTTTTTGAAAAAAAATAAACAAGAGATTCTTTTTTACAACAAAAAGTCACTGTTTTTTGAAATTATCACAACTACAAAAAAAAAAAAAAAAAAATCATAGGCTACTAAATTCAAGTTAACCTTTTTGTACTTAACAATTTTTTTACTTGATAAAAATCTCCTATCTCCCTATCTTACTTCCTATACATGTAATATTTAAAAAGGTATTGTAAGACTTTTTTTTTTATTTGAAAACTATCCAAGACAAATTGTTAATTAATGACAGAGATATTGAAAAAAAAATGTGTGGGGGTATTTTGTTCATATTTTTTTTTTAAAGAAATTTGTAATATATACATAAATTAATACAAATAAAAAAAATCTCAATCTTAGTTATCATGGGAATAAATTGTTAAGAATGAAATTTTGACAAATTGTATGAAAAAATTGTATAGAAAAAAGTTAGAATCAACTCAGACTTCAGAACTCCAAGTTTATAAAATCTGCACCCCAAACACAGATTTCAGAACTCCTACTCCCTGCAATTCCTTGCCCCAAACACAGACTTCAGAACTCCAGACTAAACAACTCTGCACCCCAAACACAGACTTTCTAACTCCCCAGACTTACTAACTCCCCAGACTTCCTAACTCCTACTCCCTGCAACTCCTACTCCCTGCAACTCCTTGCCCCAAACGCCCCCTAGGTGTTTTGTGGGCTAATAGTTTCCCAAGCTAGGTTTCTTCCCTATTAAATGAGGAAACTGTTAAGGTTGTTGTCTTTTGGTTGGTTTGTTTAAAGCATTTATTCTTCAAGAAAAATAAAATAATTTAGCCTTTTATTTTTTGTGTGTCTTTGGAGGGTTACAAGAGGGAGGGTTATGGTTATGGATTTTGAGTTTTTAGAGCTTATTTGGTCTTACTATAACCTTTCAAATGCTAATAACTCTTTCATTCTTATTAATTTTCGTGGAGGAAGAATCTGTAGACGAATGAAGAAGAAAAAATTTATTCGATAAGAGTATTTTTGAAATTTTTTGAAAGATCAAGAGTATTATTGAAACATAACTTTAGCGTTTTCCATAAAAAAACATTTAACAGTAAGGATATTTTTGAACGTTTTTGAAAGGTTGGGGGTATTTTGAAACTTTTTAAAGTTCAGGGGTATTATTAAAACAAAACTTTAATGGTTTCCATCCAGAGCTTAACGGTAAGGGTATTTTTGAACATTTTTTAAAAAATTAGGTGTATTTTTAAAACTTTTTAAAGTTTAGGGGTATTATTGAAACAAAACCCATAGTTTAGGGGTATTTTCTATAATTTACCCAAAATAAAATACATTGGATAGATTTTTTTAAAATGACTGTATCAAAAATAAAACATATAGTTTATTTGTATATGACTATGTTTAAATTGAATATCATACATGTTTTTACCTTGAATATGACTAATTCGTAAATTAAATACTTTTTTAACATGGCTAATTTAAATTTAAATACTATGTATTTTACTAATTTTATTTTTGTAAGTTTGTAATTCAAATTCTACTCAATTTCAATTACTTTTCCAAATTTTTTTAAATTTTTTTTTGTTTCCGTCAATTTTGAAATTGAGTTTTTGATTAAAATTAGAATACATTTTTTTTCATAATTTGAGATTTTAATTTTATTGATTAAACAAGCAAGTGAGCTAGTCTAATTCGTTATTTATTTTGTTTTTAGATAACTAAGTTAGAAATAAAGACATCGATTTAGAGGTGTAATCCTAATGTAAATCGTGTTTGATTATTCGTCTCACATAGTTCGACTCAACAAATGAAAAAAGAAAAGAAGAAGCTAAGACTAATTTTATTATTATTTGCAACAAGTAGAAAAGAAGATCAAAATAAATATTTTTTAATATGGCTTATTATTTTTTTTTTGTTTTACTATGTTTCGAAATAAAATATCATATATATTTTTTACTTTTAACTAATTTGAAAGTGATTTTTTTATTTTAATATGTTAACTTAAAATTAAATACTATATTTTAAAAAAAATTAATATTAGTAAATTCAAAATAAATTAATAGTTTTATCTTAAAATTAAAAATTATATATTTTTGGCTAAATTACACTTTTAATCCCTAAAGTGTGAGTTTATTATTATTATTATTTATTGGCCGATGAGTTTTCAAAAACAACATTTTAGCCATTTAAGTTACAAAAAATTATTTAAAAAAGTTTTCAAATTAAATTGACTAATAAAAAAATTAGGAAGGGTGTTATATTAAATTAACTAAAAACATTATTGTCGAGTAAAGATATCTCGCATGGAGACGCATGCAACACATTGGAATACGAAAAGAAAGATAAGAGACGGTTGAAGAAGAAATGAGGAAGAAGAAAGAAAAAGAAAGAGAGTTTAAAAACATAAACGAATAATAACTAAAAAAACAAAAAGAAGAAAAGGAAAGAAATAAGAATAGTTAAAAAAAATATATATCATTGTAAATTAAAATAAAATAATTAAAATTAGAAAAAAAAAAAGTTAACTCATGGATTTGAACCATAACACGATTCAAATCCATAAATTTTGGATCAGGAAGCCAAGAGTTCTTAAACTTTTTTCCCAAACATGGGTTGGGTTTAGCATGTCTAACACATCCTAAACCCAACTCGTGAAATAAACAACTTCTAAGGGTAAAGAAATATTAGCTAAATTGTGAAGAACAGCAAAAAGAAAACATATTCCTTTTGCTAGCAGGACTAGTTTGCTGGAAGAATGAATTTTGGTCAGAAAATAAAATCAGCAGAAGGACTAATCGGCTAGAGGATTTTTTTTTTTTTTTTTTTTGGATAAATTGGCTAGAAGATTGACTTTTGAAAAGAAAAGAAATTCTGCTGGAGGTAAAAAAAAAAACCTCCAGCAGAATTTCTTTTCTTTTCAAAAGTCAATCTTCTAGCCAATTTATCCATTGATTTTGCATAAATTTTGTAGATTATGAAAGGATGAAATATGAAAACTAATGGTAAAAATATTGATATGTAATTAAATGTAAAATCATTTGCCTTTAATGAGCAATATCATTATGAATAATATCATATACTATAGCATCATAAATATAAAATTTTTTAGAAATTTTAAGGGTAAAATTAGAATAAAAATGCTCCAGAAATTGAGTCAAGCTGAACTTTTTTCCAAAAATTGACATGTGTGAAATATAGGTTTGAAAATGGGCTATACGGCATAATTTCTATCATTAATATAGGTTAAACTATCACTTTGGTCCATGTACTTTGGATCTCATTCTATTATAGTTCTTATACTTTCAAATATCAAATTTTAGTTCATGTACTTTCAATAAAGCTTAAAATTAGTCGTCATTATTAGTTTAAAGTTAATTTTTATTGAAATTGGTTAAATAATAATAACAATAATTTTCATGCATATCCTTGGTTTTGCCGACAGTTCACCTAAATTGTTAGCATTTCCTTTAGATATACCTAGGGGTGTACAAGAGAAGGCCGAAAACTGATCTGATTGATCAAACCAACGTCGGTTGGTCGATTTTATGAGAAGTCCAGTTGGCATGCAAAACTGATTGGTCGATTGGTTAAAGTGGCTAGAGAAGGAGTTTCCAATCGACCGACTAGTCCAGTTGGCGCGCACTGCGTTGTGTAGTGTTCCTTTTCTTTTTTAAGGAAAGTTATGATTACTTTTCTTTAAAAAAAATATTTATTTTATGCTTCCCCTCTCTTTCTTTTCTCTTCTCTTTCCCTCTTTTCTCTTCCTCATCTATTTCAATTATGTTATTCTCTTCTCACTTTTTTTTTCTCTTGTTTTCCCTTGACATTTTCTCTCCTCCCTTTTTCTTTCTCTTCTTTTCCATCAACTATCTCTTCTTTCTCCCTCAACCTTCTCTCTTCTCGATTTTTCTCTCTCCTTCTCCCTCAAAACCACCAAAATTGACCTACCGACCTAAAGGGAATAATCGAATTAAACCCACAGCGGAAGCGTTAGAATCGACTTTGATTTTATTTTAGAATTAAATGAAAAATAATTTAGGCTAAGAAAAGCATACCTTGACTTAAATATAGAGATAAAATTCTGGCAGTCCTTTACTTCTTGTGTTCCAAGAATTCCATAACGTCTTCCTTGCTATGACTCGAACGTAGGACCAAGGCTTGTAGGAGCCTCTTGAAAGAAAATCCACAAGGGATTAGAGAGAAAAAAGTCTAGAGAGAATTCTCCAATTCTCTATCGAGGAGATGTGTTCTATAATTGCTCAACCCAAAGGTCTTATTTATAGAGACTTGAGGCAAATCTTTGCCACAATTAAATAATATATATTTTAATATAATATCTAATATATTAAAATACATATATTTAATCTATTTGAATCTTATTCAAATCTTTTAAATTCTCTCACGACATTTATCTCTTTATTTGAATCTTATTTAAATTTTATAAATATCTTTTATTTAATGTATCTAATATACATTAATTATTTTAATATTGAATGTATCAAATACAATAAATATATTTTCCTCTTTTATATTTAATATATCTAATATATTAGTTTGAACACTTCAAATTAAATATTAATTTGAACATTTCAAATTTTTCTTTCAACTAAATTGATCTTTTAGTATTACTATGAGCTAGCAAATGGACCTTATGAACCTACAGATTATAAGCTCCAATGATACAAAAATAAATAACTAATTAAACTCTTTAATTAATCAATTTTCATTCATTAACTTTAGGTCACTCCACTATAGACCTAGAGTTGCACTCTTATGCACTATAGGACAAGTTGTGTCCATGGATATAACCATTACATGCAAATCGATCCTTCACTAGTTGTTCGTAATTACAGTTGGGTCAAAAGTCTGTTTTACCCATGTAATTACATCTTGCACCTTAAATACCACTGATCCTTTAATGAATAATTTGTTTATGATCCAACTATAAACTAAGTCCCTCCCGAGCCAGTGAGAGGGTGAGACCCCATTGTTCAAGTTCCGAAATCAGCACGTAAGGGAACTACTCATCTACTTACCCTATATGAGAATGAGTGAATTCCATCTTGTAAGATTATGTTCCTAACTCCCTATTTGGTCAAGTCCCCAAAATGGTATGCTTATTGAATCGACTACAAAAACTACTCTCACCCATGCAAATCAAAGGACAAACTCTCATAGGTAGGAGTTCATAACTCACTCAGGATTAAGATTGAGTTATATATGATCATCCTAATGAAATATTAATCTTCTCAATTAACGGATTTATAAAGAGAGATTAAATATTTTATGGTCCAGTCTTATATAAACTCATTGTATAAAATACCCCCACTCATATGTCTCCACATGAACGATTTAGATCAAATAATTTGTAACTATTACAAAGCATGTCATATCAATAGTGTTACCATAAGATACTCAATATTATCCATATACTATGACCCTTTAGTCTATTTCTTGAACATAATCCTCCCGTATGTCAACTACATACTGTTTAAGATTATACTAATAACTTTGATTTTTTAATATAATAGATAATATTATATTGAAAATAAAATAATTAAAATAATTATTAATTATTAAATTAATCATTAATTACGAGACTTTTGGGCATAAATCCCAACAGGACCAAAATCGATAAGTTGGTTTTCAACGTTGATTTTAGAAAAAACTGACCCAGACCGACCGACGAAGACCCCTAGATATGCCGACGATTCACTTGAACCGTTGGTTGAACTATCAGCATTTCCTTGAGATAAGCTGGTGGTCCACTTGCCATTGACATTTCCTTGAGATATGCCGATGGTTCACATGAACTGTCAACATATCCTATTTCTCCTGACAACTTTTATAGCGTCAAGAGAAATAATGTTGGAAAATCCTTAAATTCTTGTAATGACTCTTAATTTAGCATATGACCATTTATAGAATATAAAAAAATTGGCATTTGATCAAAATGTCTAATTAAATACGACCATCTAGTCATTACCCCTAAAATTTTGGAGTTTTTGGAGGGAAAATGTTTCTTTACTGAATACCTCACTTAACCCAACAAATGACACCCATGCCATTTAAATACAAAAAGGAGCTGACAATGGCCTAACTAACGGGGTTTTTGTGCGAATGACCCCTTTTTCAATGGGTTAATGCGATCTGACATGTCATCCCAATTTATGAAATATGACCCATTCTGATGTGGCAACGCGTGCAAAATTACCCAATTTAATGAAATATGACCCATTTTGTACGGATGACCCATTCTGACGTGGCAACGCGCATACAAAAACCCCTTAACTAACCCAGCTGTAACACAAGCTAACAAAGGTAAAAAAAAGTGCAGAATACATGCATTATAAGGGTAAATGAAAAGTAACTCAAATATTATTCTTAACAGAAATAAACCATAATTTTCTGAAAATAGAAAACTGGAAACAAGATACTCATCAAGCAATTAGAACACATTCCACATACCATACATATTCAACTAAATGCATAACAAAATGTTCATTCAAATGTTTTACACACACCAGACATTTTGAAACTCTGTTTTGGAGTAAACTAATAAGGGCACATTAGAGTACTCAGAGATGTTCGATGGTGAGAAGTGCTTCGAAGACAACGTGAGGGCTAGGGCTGGCTGAGATAACTGAACGCCATCCTTCCTGTTTGGTCCTATGCAGTGAGCCAGACTTTTCTAATGCTTTATTAACATTTTTCCATTCATCCTCATTGTACCAATCTGCACCGTTTTCTATCTTCACATACACCTGCCAAATGCATACATTTTGAGTCCATTTTGGTCCCCCAACATTTTGAGTTTTCAATTCTCAAAGTTACCCTATTTCTTACTCTAAAATTTCATAATATCTATGTTAGTCCTAAATTTTGTAATTAACAAAGGGATAACGTGGCTTTTGAGTATGTTCATGGTGGCAAATTGGATGAGCAAATTAATGTTAGACAGAAAAATCATAGCAGAGACCAAAGTTGTTATCCTCTAACATTTGCACTAATAAATATATGAATTTTAAAACATGTCTACACTTTTTTTTTTCTTGGTCCAGAGTATATGCATGCCTAAATCAGTTAAGCTGCACAGGAAAGAGTTAGATAAAATCACAAGGGAGAAATAACACGAGAGAAAGAGAGAACCTGGCCAGAGGAATACGTAACCCTCCAAGCGACACACCAATAATAGCAAGTCTGAGTATAAGAATTCAAGCCTTCATAGAGAACAGCACCAGAGGATTCATAGTTTCTGGGTACATACAGAAACACACCCCATTGGCCATTCTCAATTCGCACAGGGTAAAGGCTGGAAGAAGCCAGGCCGCCTCGCCAATCGCGGCTATCGACGAGCGTGATGGCGCCGCCGCTCGCGTTGTAGATCCAACCGAGAGTCAATATATTCTCCTCTCGCACGATTTGGTCTCTAAGCTTCTCCACATACCTCAGGCCCTCTTCTTCGTCTTTGTCCTTCCCTTGCGAGTTCTTCAAGGCTAGTGCTACACTTGCCAAGTCCTCGCGGCTAAATTGGCAATGGCTATCGTATTCTGCAAGGCTGCGTAGGGTCGATTTTGTCACTGCTTTCCCGAATACGTTGCGGATCATTGTTTCGCTTGGAGAAATGGTTGGATTGGAGCAAGCTAAGAAAGACTGTAAGACAGAAGTTGTGGTCGTCTGTGGACTGGGAAGGGACGAGACGCTTTCACTTTTTCTAAAGGAATTGGATTCCCCCTTTTTTTTTTCTTTTGAATTCAATAGCTTTTTCTTTATTACTCTTTCTTTTCTTTAAATTTCAATTCCGTCTGTGTATTAGTTTTTAGACTAAATACTATACTCTCTACTTCCTAATGATTCGGGGGTTTTTTCTTTTTAATTAATTGTGTGTTTGGAATACATGTAAAAAAATGTTCTTTTTAACAAAATTGATTTTTCTATAAACACCGTTGGAAAAATTAATAATTTATAGTGTGTTTAGTATAGTTTATTGAGTGATTTTAGATGATCAAAAATGGTTTTTTTGAAAAAAAAAATCTTAATAAGTGCTTCAAAAAAATTTGATTAATTAAAAATCTATTTTTGAAGTAATATAATGCAACCAAACAAATTTGTTGTTTAAAATACGTTTAAAAAAAATGTAAGATATAATAATTTTTTATTGAAAATATTTTTTTCAAAAGTGTTTAAATGAGAAGGTATTTCCAAACCGACCCTAAGTTTTATTCAATTCAGCATAGTTCTTAAGGGATGAAGTATCTGTTACATTCTCAAGAATTCAAGGTTAGATCTTCCAAACTCCACAATTGTTCGATCTTCCAATCTAAAACTTAGGAACAAAAAACTACATTCAAGATGCACAAGTAGAATTGTTAGGGTTCAAAGACTATATTTAGGGTGTTGGAATTGGTTTCAGAAGCATGCGAAAATGTGAAATATGTACATTTGCTTTCTAGATTTAGGGATTAAGGCTTCCAGATTAGGATATTAAAGTATGTAATATTTTTTAGGATGAAAGTATTTAACTATGCTCATTGCTCACTATGAAATTGCATGTATATTTCAAATCATAATGGATTATGTATAGTTAAATCTTCAACCTTCAATATAAAAAATTTTCATTTTTCTCAGTCACATTCAAGAAAATGTATATAAAAGAACGGTTAACATCGGATAGCACACCCTTGTGAGCTATTCAGGGATATTATTACTTGATTTTTGTTAGTTTTGTATTAATCATGCGAGATCACTACTACAAATTTGACTTTACATGACAGTGAAACACGGTAAAAAAGCGTATTTCTTGACATTTTTTTATTCATTGAATCAACCCTAAAGAAAACTCAATACTTGACGCATCGGAGAAAACTATCACAAATATATTGATTATGAGAATTAAAAACTTCCAAGTCACTAATTTTTCTTGGCATATTTTTAATGTCACACTAATTTGTTTAATGACAATTCTATAATATCATCACAAAACTAATAAAAACTATATTATTGTTGTTGGGATTTATGCCCTAAAGTCTCGTAATTAATGATTTATTTAATAATTAATAATAATTTTGATTATTTTATTTGCAATATAATATTATCAATTATATGAAAAATCCAAGGTTATTAGTGTAATTTGAACAATATGTAGTTGACATACGAGATGATCATGTTCAAGAAATAACCTAAAGAGTCATAGTATATGGATAAGGTTGGGTGCCTTATCCTGGTAACACTATTGATACGACCCACTTTGTAATAATTACAAATGATTTGATCCAAATCGTTCATGTGGAGACATGTAAGTGGGGGTATCTTATACAATGAGTTTGTGTAAGATTGGACCATGAAATATTTAATCTCTCTTTATAAATCTGTTAATTGAGAAGATTAATATTTCATCAAGATGATCATATACGACTCAATCTTAATCCTAAGAGAGTTATGAACTCCTGCCTGTAATTTGATTTTCATGGGTGAGAGGCTTTTGTAGCCAATTCAATATGCTTACCATTTTGGGGACTTGACCAAATAGGGAGCTGGGAATATAATCTCACAAGATGGAATTCACTCTTTCCCTTATAGGGTAAGTAGATGAGTAGTTCCCTTATGTGCTGATTTCGGGACTTGAACAAAGGGGCCCCACCCTCTCACTGGCCGAGAGGGACTTAGTTTATGGTTAGATCATAAACTGTTCATTAGAGGATCAATGGTACTTAAGGTGCAAGATGTAATTACATGGGTAAAACGGACTATTGACCCAGTTGTAATTACGAACAACTCGTGAAGGACCGACTTGCATGTAGTGATTATATCCATGGACACAACTTTTCCTACAGTGCATAAGAATGCAACTCTAGGTCTATAATGGAGTGACCTATAATTAATGAATGAAAATTAATTAATTAAAGAGTTTAATTAATTGATTTTGTATCAATGGAGCTTATAATCTTTAGATTCATAAGGTCCATTTGCTAGCTCATATAAACAAATAGGGATCAATTTCGTTGAGAGAATCAATTTCGTTGAGAGAAATTTTGAAATGTTCGAATTAAAATTTAATATATTTGATATATTAAATGAGGAAAAACATATTTATTGTATATGATGCATTAAATATTAAAGAAATTATTAATGTATTAAGATACATTAAAGAAAAGATATTTATTAAATTTGAATTAGATTCAAATAAGGAAATAGGTGTCGTAGGAGAATTTGGAAATGTTTGAATATGATTCGAATTAGTTAGATAAATATATTTTAATATATTAGATATTAAAATATATTATTTAATTATTTGCCATATGCCACTATAAATCTGGAAATTATATTGCAAGGAACGGGGTGGGGATTCCCTGCGGGGAATTCGCAGGGATCGGGTTCCCCGCAGGGAATAATTTCTTATTTATATTTTTCATTTTTAAAATTTGATTAAATAATTTTTTTTAAACTCCTATTTAAATTGTTAATTCCTAATAAGAGATTTCTATTTTAGGGTTTTTTTTTTAATTTCTTTAGAAAAACAAAATAATATTGAATAAAAGTTTATATTTATGGTTTATTATATATATACAAATATATATATTTAAAAAAAAAAAAAGAAATCAGGGCCGGGAAGGGGAACGGGGTGGGGACAAGGTCGGGAACGGGGAATGTATTCCCCGTCCCCATCCTCGTTTAGCTAACGGAGAAAAAATCTTCCCCACTCCCTCCCCAATTCCTCGCCTAAACAGGGATTCCCCGCCCCGTTAGAGGCGGGTCCCCGCGGGGAAAATGGACATCTCTAAAACGAATGCTTAGGAATATTCCTTCCAAACTAGAGGAGCCTATCCCAAGCACTAGCTACAGAAAACTGGCCATAACGATCTGAACACGAAATAGGACTATTCTCTCGAGTCATACATGGCTGAACAACATGAACCATAGGTAAAAAAGCTCATGCAAAACACACAGCCAAACCTAAGATCCATCAGGGAGTAGAAAATCAGCAACATGAGCAAAAAGGGTACTACCAGCAACAGAAACTACCCACTCGCGATAACTGGCCAAAAGAGGATCTCCTGGTAGCCAAGGATCCAACCAAAACCTACATCTCTGATCATTACCAATATAGAATCGGACTAAAGGCTTAAACTGGTCTCAAAGACTAAGAATCGACCTCCACACAGCAGATAAGTCTCAACCCAAGCAACCCATAAAGAACCAGCTCTTACAATGAGATGCCAAAGAAGCTTCATTACAGCTATAGAATTCCATGACCTAAGGTGCCTAATACCAAGACCACCCTCCCTTCGAGGAAGACAAACATCCTCCCAAGCTAAAGATCTCCATGCCAAATATAAGCACGTAGGAGCACAATCAACCTCATGAATAATACGTGCTTGAAGCACAAAAACACTGGCCCAAAACACCTGAAAACTCTGAAAAAATAAACTCCTTTTTGATAAATACATTTAAACTAATTATTCTAGAAAACGATTTTTAACCAATCTAATTTCTTCAAAAGTGAGTATTTTTTGGTTGACAAACACTCCATATTTATAAAAAAACATTTTTAGTCCTTCCATTTACTTACAAAGTTAATCCAAACACATTCTAAATATAATATTAGTCGGAGTAAAGTACCATTGTAATTATTCAAGTGCACACTCTTATATTTATCTCAAAAGTAAAAATTCTACTTTCCATAGAATTGCATACATAAGTTGGGATACTTTATCAAATAAGATGCATATAGTAGCCTTTGTCAAGAGTCAAGTATTCTTGGCAAGGAAAGTAAGTAGTAGCTTATTAACTTCTTTAGGGTATTGCTCTTGAACAAAATGAGATCCCTCTGGTAAATAGATGATCTCCAATTCGGGAGCATACTCTTTCATTTTTCCACCTCGGATGTATTCATCAATTTTAGGAAATTTGAATGTATAATCCTTTTCACCCATTATAAGAATTGTTGGAACTTTAACTTTTGGATCTTGTATGCCCCAGTCTTCATTTAAAGACCTATAATGCATCATATATGTCAAAAATTACTTGTGTCAAAATTGATTATCCTAATTAATTTTCCTATTTTGCCATTCCAAAATATATTTATGGTACATATTTGCTAGACTGGAAAGAAAAACTAAACATGAAATGTAGATAGGACTCCATTTTTATACAAAGTTTTGCAATGAAGTTAAGGATCAAACAAAAATATTGAAAATGGGCATAATTGATTTACATGAGAGAATTATATAGTTGAGAAATCTGGTAAAGTTGGAATAGGACTCCAATTCACTAGCATAGTTAAAAAGCCATAATCTAGATTCAAGAGTATTACCTATAAGGAACTTTTAACGCAGTATCAAATCCAGATTTCTCATAAAGAGCTCCATAAATTGCTAGATCCTCCTCACTTAACCAAGAGGGAAGAGGGGTGGTTGGGTCCACTAAGTCCATTATCTCCTGGTTTTCTTGAGCTATAGGGATTTCGCTTTTGGAGAAGAGGATATAGATAATCCTGATAATAGTTTTTGCATCAAAACGACCAAAATCAGCTTCTGCTCGCCCATGCTCCTAGACAAGAGATAACTTAGATTAAGGTCCCGTTTGGGATTGCGTTTGCAAGCATAAAAATCAATTTTGGAAAAATCTTAACCGTTTAGGCTATTTGTTAAAACAAATTCTTTAATAATCTATTGACCATCACTTTTCACCGATAGATACCAGCTTTTAGATTTAGCTTTCTTAAAAATTTGCCACCTCTTCCCTAACCATTTCAAATCTCAAATTTAGTCTTCCATATTTATATATTTTTCGCATTTATTCTCTCTTATATCAATGAAATTTTGATTGATTCAATTTTTTATAACAATTATTTTTTAAAAACTTTTATCAAATAATTTAGATTAAAAAAATTAGATGCAATTTAAATTATATAAATTTTAAAGTAACTATCTTATAATAAATTATAAATTAAATATCAATATGAAAATAATTGAAATAATAAACCTACTTTGGTCATTATAACTAAATCACAACAATTCAATATTAATTTACCAAACACCGTACCTAATGTTTTCTAATTTAAAATTAGAATTTATCAAATACTATTTTACTTTATTTTACAGTTAATTTTTTTAAAAGTACAGTCACTAACAATTAGTTTAAAAGCTACAACAATCCCAAACTAAGCCTAAGTATAAGACAAACAAGTTAAACAAATTGTTCCTCCAAGGATCAAATTCATACCTGCCATCTTGAGATATAGAAGCCTTCAGGAAACTTATAAGGTTGAGGAGGCATGAATGGCACTCCCAATGTCACAACTCCCAATGTCCTCTTTTGGTGTTTGATAGCAAAACAAAAGGCTGGCCTTGCTCCAAAATCTTTCGCAACAAGAAACACCTAAACAGAGTATTATGTATATTTTTTAAACATAAAACAATTTTAGAAAAGGAAATCGCTTTTTACTTATACAAGTTGTATCAATTTTCACTATAAACTTTCAATTTTATCAAATTGAATCCTAAAATTAAACGTGTGTTGTAACTTTTACCCCATGTTCAACTTGTGCTAAATTCACCCCAAATTTTAACAAAGAGTAAAGTACAAATCTCTAAAAACTTACTAATTTCTACAAAAATCAGCTTTGCGCAAAACTAAGCTTAATTAATGCATAGGATTGAAGATTAAATAAATCTTTCAAAATTCACAAATTTCAATAAAAACCTCTTTGGTGTCAATTTTCTTTGAAGCTTCCTTAATTTTGTACTAGACATATGTTTTATATTTATTAAATGCACATGAGCATATTTTCATTGATCATTTTTCAAATGAAAGTCTATTAGAGGGTAAGTTGCAATACTTATTGATGTTTAAAATTAAGATTTCAACACTTATCAAAATTTAAGGTACAATTTGATAAAAATTGAAAGTTTAGAGTGAAAATTGAATTTGATACCCCTTGCCAAGTTTAGGGTTAAGATTGATATTTTTCCAACATTTTATTATATATATTTATATATGAAGATTATAGTATAAGGTCGCGGGATAATTTTATGGATAATGGAATTTAAATAAACAATGACAAAATTGAGGTAGTTTTCAAAATAATAATTTATAAAATGTAAAAAAAAAAAAAAAGAAATTACAAATCTAGGGTAATCATGAAAACTATTGTTTAATTTAGGGTAGCTAAATCGTGTACATGGTACATGATTTTCATGTAATGACACGTTGGCTTTGCGACGTGGAACTTATGTGTTTTACGTGGAACTCATGTACATGGTACACGATTTACATGGAACTCGTGTACCATGTACATGGTTTACCTTTTTTTTTTTTTATTTTTTTCCTTTCTTTAATTAATGCATCATATTAAACCTACCCATTTCGTTTTCATATAATCTCGGTACTTTCAAAAAATATTAAAATTAGTCATTATTGTTAGTTTTCGAGTTAATGTTTATCGAAATTGGTATAATAATAATAATTTTATTTAAGAAAAAGATACAATGTGAATATGTTTGCAAAATTATATTTATAGACAAAAAGCTAATAGAGATTATATATATTTTTTAACCATAAACTAACAGTGTGAACTAATTTTATGATTTATTGAATGTACCAAAATTAAATTTAGGCATTTGATAGTATAGGGGCTAATTAAAATATAACAAGTCTCAAAATGATATTTTAACCCATTAGTTTATATATTTCTATATTAGAAGTATGATTAAAATTTTTATATAAGTATACTTGAAATAGCAAGTAAGAATTTTTTTAAAAGAAAATTTCCATTTATAAGAATTTATAGAATTATTGTAGTTTCTTTTTATGTAAATGTTTTATAAATAGATCTTTTTGGTTATCTGAATTGATTTTTTTTTATAATAAATAGATTTGAATTAGTTACATAAAATAAAAAAAAAATGTGTTTTCTTTATTGGTTGATATATAATAATAAAAATAAAAAGGAAAAAAGGAAAAAAAAACATTATATTCAAAAAGTTTGATTGTTACGTGACTTGAACTTTGGCCTAACTTAGGGTATAAAAAAAAATGTAAGGGGCGCTTGGCACTAGGCCAAGGGCAATATTTTAGAATCATAATAACATTTTACATATAAAATATAAATATAGTGTATTAGGCCAAGAACTCATGCACGGTATACACGATTTTCGTGGTGGAACTCGTGTACGGTTTACACGATTTTCGTGTCGTTCCATGTGGCAATTTTCACCTATGCGACGCGACGTGTCAAGTAACTCGCGTCCCGGGGTTGTGTTTTATTAATGAAAGGAAAATTATGCCAAAGAGCACGTCTTCAACACCATATTTCACAAATGTCAACTTTTATAAAAAAATTTCAGCTTTTAGCTTGGCTTGAGTATTTGCAATTTTTTTCTTACAATTTTACCCTCATTTAATATCATCTCTCTATATTTAATTCTCAAATTTGAATTTATATTTTCCTAATATACATATTTTCATTCAAGGCAATTATTTCATATATTTATGATAAATCTGATTTTCAAAAATATATTCTTTCCATTATTATACATAATATTTTATAATTACTACACAATTATGATTTTTGAATATATATATATATATATATATATATATATATTGCTGTCAAAATTTAAAAATTTTCACCTGCAAAATTCATCCAAATTTTCATTTAAGGCAACAATTCCATCCCTTTGTTACATGTCTAATTTATTTTAAAAAAATAGCTTTTATTTTAATATATTTACTTTCATTTTGACATTTGTATATAACTCCATATATACCTCATATATAACATGTATGTAAGGTTTTTTTTTTCCATTTTGCTTATTGTAGCCACAAATATTGAGTTTTTTTTTTTTTTTGTATAATATTAAATTAATATAATCTAACATATATACTACATTTATATATATTGTTCCATCTTTATTGAAATGTTTATTCCACCTATTACGGATTTCACCACACTACATTTTTTAGTTATAATAAAAAATAATGAAATTGTACATGATATATGTGTTATAAACATCATTAGTGATATGGAACATTCTTGAACTCGATGTCAAATATATAATATTAAGTATACTCTAAAAAACAAATATACATAGAAGTATATTATATATGCATCTGTACATAATTCTATTATATTTTATATACACAATAAGTATAGTTATATTCACAGACATATATTATATAAACATAGGTAAATAATCGTCATATATTTTGTATTGGTAATAATCTTATTAATTTTGAGATAACTTTACAAGATATAGCTATAATGTCATAACATGATCTTTCCATTTTATACTTACTGTATGTAATATATAATGTTCAATGGGTTCCTAAATATATACTGTGTTGTATATTGTACCCATAAATATATATGTTGAGGTATAGAATATATACATCAGTAATCATTCTATATGTTTGGGATGACATGATAATCCTATTATATTCTCAGATATATATTATATATACATCTGCTATCTTCTTAGATATATAATATATATACCTATACGTATAAAGAATGAAACCGTCGATAATGGAAAGGATTGTTTAGTTTTTAAAATCTCTAGATTTTAGGGGGGAAGTCGTGAAAATCTTTCTTCTATTTTATTTCTTATACAAAATCAATGGTGTTTGGAGGGAAATATATAAGTTTCAACATTTATGGTAAGTATTCCCATATTTTATTTCTTTTATATATATATATATATATATGTGTGTGTGTGTGTGTGTGTGTGTATGTGTGTGTGTGTATATATATATACCAATAAATAGATGGGTAAATGAGTAATGTTCCTCTAGATCTGGCTTCTATTTGGCTTGAAAAGTGACAAAGTTGATATTAATAAAAAAAACGTGCCATTTGTTAAAACTTGGTTCCAAATATGCTATTCATGTAGTTAATCCTTAATGAAAACGTGTACATGGGCCACAAGTTAGCTAATTCGCAATCCATGTACATGAGTTAGCTACCCCAAATCTGGAATTAGTTTCAAAACTATCCTATATTTGTTATTTTTTAAAAATTACATTATTTTTTAAAAAAATCCTAAGGTCGCCCCTTTTATTATGCTCAAGTCCATCTTGCCTAATTCTCAAAGAGACCCATATCATGTACATATTGAGATTGAAGAATTTAGAATAAATATATATTTTGGTCTCTGATATTTTAGGTGTTTTTTTCAATTTAGTCTTCTATGTTTTAATATTTTTCAATTATACCCTTTATGATGATGAATGTTAAAATTGATTGAGGACAAACTTTCATGGCATGATATTAATTAAGTGAATTTTTACAAATTTAGAAGAGAAATTAAGTTACTTAAAAGAAACAAAGTCAAAATTTCTGTCAACTTCATAGAAATTTGGAGGAATTAAACAATTTCTTCACTTAGACACCCTAATTTCTTCTCTTAATTTTTGTCAATTTATTAAGCATCATGCAATGTATGCTTATTATAAGCCAATTTTAACATTCACTAATGGAAGAACATATAATAATTGAGAAATATTAAAATATAAGGGGATTAAATTGCAACTTTTTTTTTAGTTCAACATTATGTACGAGTGAAAATTTGAACTTATGATCTCTTAATTAGTCGAAAATATATATCTTAACTAGTTGAGTTATGTTCATGTCGACATATTAGATTAAAACTTTTTAAATAATAGGGACTAAATTGAAAAAACAATCAAACATTAAGAAAATGCATCAATCTGTATTGAGATATGGATTAAAATAAAGATTAAAAAAATACTTTTGGTCCCTAAGCTTTTGTGGAAGTAATAATTTAGTTCCCTAAAGTTTAGTTTGTAACAGTTTAGTCCCTATACTTTCAATTTTGTAACAATCTAGTCCATGAATTTTAGTATATAATAATTTAGTCCTTCTACTTAAAATCGTAACAATTTAATTCTTATATGGAAAAATCACATCAAAATCAAATGTCATTTTTATTATGTAATAAATTAGTCTATGTAGTTTATATATATATATATATATATATATATATTTGGTCTCTGATCAATTTATCGATCTATATATAAAAGAAATTTTATTAAATCTTAACAATCTTTTTTATAATAAGAACCAAATTGTTACAAATTTTAAAGTTGAGAGGCTAAATTGTTACCTACTAAAGTTTAGAGACTAAATCGGAACAAATTAATTTTTTTTTTAATTCAACAACATTTCGAGTGTGAGGATTTGAACCTATAGTCTCTTTGGCAATAAATTCATATTTTATGTTATTTGAGCTATGCTCTTATTGGCGTTACAAATTAAAATTAAGAGACAAAGTTTTTTTTTTTTTTTGGATAAAGAGACTAAGTTATTATTTCATGAATGTTCAAAGACCAAAACTATTTTTCAATATAAAAAAATCAAATAATCAAATAATAACACAAATATTGGTGATTAAATAATAAAATTCAGATATCAGAGATATGGAGGGGCCAAAAAGAAAAAGTAAGGGAAAAAATGCTTTAAATAAATGATTAACGAATACTTTTGTATTCTTGAATTCAGAGCAATTCACTTTAACAAACATTTCGCAGTCGATGTATCTGCTATCTTTGATTTAATTTTTTGGAACCCTAGTTATTTGGTTTGAAACGATTACCGTCTTCAATTGAACCATAAATCAAAGCACAGAGTCAGACGGAGAATTGAATTGTACCTTAGGGATGTTGAGAGCGTCGAGAATTCCAAGGAGATCGCTGATGAGATCGCTGAATTCAACCTTCGAAGGCTCCGCCGGCGTATCGGAGAGTCCATATCCTCTGAAATCTGGAGCAATTGCTCGGAATCCGGCGTCGGCCAGAGCAATCATCTGGTGCCGCCATGAGTACCAAATCTCCGGAAAACCGTGCAGAAACACGACGACATTGGAGCCTGAAAGAAAGATCGGAAAACGGAAGAATGTTGCGAGTAATTTACCTAGAAATTGGGGGGAAATGGCGAAGAGAAAGAGATGACCGATTAATTACCAGTTCCGATGTCGGCTATGTGGAGATTCAGTCCTCGAACTTGGATGAACTTGTGCTGAATTTGATCCATCGACATGGAGAGCTTCTTGAGAAACGGAAATGAGTGAGTAAACACCGTGAAGCTACGATCTCCGTTTATACTGAATTCAATTTTCCAATGTAAGGATTGCTTCCTTTAACGGCGATTTCCCAAGTGGTTTTCCAAACTACCATACAGGGTTAGTTTCTATTTTATAATTCTCATTTTATCATTTTGTGGAGTTTTCTTTTTTATTAATTTAGTGCACTGCTGGAGAAAAGCTTAGGAGTTTTTTTTATGCTGTAAAAACAAGTTACAGACAATGTTAGGTGCAGATGATAAAATCAACCATGTTTGGATTTTAATAAACAAAAAAGAATAAGTAGAAGATTTGAGCAAAGGTAAATGTCTTCCCATATGTGGCCTTGGCCAACAACATCTCTCTGTCGTTATTTAAAAAGATTGAATAAAGGAGGAAAAAGAAGAAACAAAATCGATAATAAAAAGTTTGATGAAGAGAGGAACTAAAAATACAAAAAGAAAAATTTTTAAAAAAAAAACCCGAATTGGAGTTCCGTCTGAACTTGAAAAAGCCAACTTGGGTTTTGTTTTTATCTTTTTTTTTTCCAATTTATTTCGGTTTTTTTTCTGTTCTTCTATGGTTTGGTTTGGTAAATAATGTTTATAGGCTTGGCCCATCGACAATGCATACAGAATGGAAAGACCAAACTCAGCAATGGAATGGAATAATCAATAATGTATTTGATGATAGAGAATGAATGGTCGTTTTTATAGAGGACTTGATTTATTCCCTTAAGAAACGAGTTATTTTTCAGTTCACTAGTACAAAATTAGGTTTTAATGACGGGCATTGTCCGTCATTAAAGGGAAACGATGACGGACATGTGTCCGTCATCATTTCGAGTGTCATCGGCTACGATGACGGACACCCTTTAATGACAGGCATTGCCCGTCATTAAAAAGTATCCGTCATTATAGCCTACAATGACGGTCAACTTTTAATGACGGTCAATGTATGACATTAAAAGTCAATGTGCGTCATTAAATGTCTATTTTGAATGTTTTAATGACAGAAAAAGCCCGTCATCATTTGGTCAATAATTTAATAAAAAAATTATTTGTTGTACACGTGGCTAACCAACAATATTTATCTTTCTCAACCTATGCACAAAATAAAATATCAATAATAATAAAATATCGTTAATATTATTATTTTTAAACAACAATTAACTCAATAAACAACTTTAATTAATAAAATATACAATATGGAATACAATAAGAAAATTAACAAATCATTTAACTAATAACATATCAATTAATTAAAAATATCAACTATCCTACTGAATGAAAATTTAAACAAAAGTACTTACATCAAATATACAAAATTAACAAATTCACAAGTCTATACATATATCTTGCGACAAATTCTGCCCAGTCTATTCGAACCTCATCAATTTCTTCTTGTCGTATATATTTTTGTACATAGTACCTGCACTCTACAAAATCCAAAAATCACTGCTTTAAAAGCACCAAGGGACAAAAAAGACCCCTCAACAGACTGAAAGGTAGAAAACAAAATTTCTTTCTTTGTTGCTAACTTAAAGCTTCAAGATCGGCAAACCAAAAAAAAAAATGAAGATAAAACCATAAGCCCAAACACTTTAAAAGTGCCTATAAGAAAGTTAAATTTAAAATTCAAGATAACAAATTCAAAGGAATTGGTCAAACAAGCAGTTCAATATAACTATTGAAAGTTATGCATTTCAAGCTCTTGTTCAGCGCTTAATATGACAGATTGTACCACTCTTCTTTGAATTTCCATCTCCAGATTTACAATGGGGGAAAAAATAAAAGATTATACTGATATCATAATAAAATATAAATTAATTTCAAAAAATAAAAAATAAAATATGAATTAAACCTAAAAGCAAAAGAGGAAATTAGTCCTATGCTGCTTGAAGCCAAATTCATTGAAATCTATAGTTAGTGTCATGGAGATTTTAGATTTACCAATTGATGCTAGAAACCTAAAATATTAAAAATTTGATAAAACGTGGGGAAGTTTAATTCCACAATACATCTCAGCCCATTTTTCAAAATTGTCATTGCTAAAGAAAGCTACTAAAAAAGCCATGCAAGAGAAATTGTCATTGCCAATAGAAAGAACCTGCAAGTGTTGTAGACAAGTATCCCCTACACTTTAGCAACCTAAAACCATTAGTAAGGAGTCTTAACTGCAAGAGAAAAAAGACCAACACATCATTCAATATATTTGTACAATTTAAAATGCTCTTTAAAAAAAAAAAGACATTCAAAAGTTCTAAGTGCAAGACGGAAATTTGAATAGTTTCAAAAGATCCTTTCTCTTTAATTAATTTGCACAAAAGATATTCAGAAGTTCTAAGTGCAGAAAATACATTTTCTTATCAAAGATTACAATAATCTCTCCCTAAATAACCTAATTAATTTTATCAATACCTGAAGTACAGTCAAATTATATGTTCTCTCAGCTTCTAATACTCTACGCTGAAGAGATGTCCAACCCCAACTTTCAAATTTCTGTAAATGCTTTATAGATCCATCATACCACCAAACCGGCAACAATGAATGAGAAAGAACCCAACATGGCATAATTGATGAACTGCAATGGTGCCTGCTATGTGAACATAGTCCTATAATGAGAGCACTTAAATTAACATAAATATCAAAAACATCTTTAACCACACTAGATATTATTTTGTGCAAGATAATGATTAAAAGACATCTAACCTCCACCATTACATGGCCGTAAATTAATAACTGATTTCATCCCACTACAAACCTCATCAACCTAATCACCAGAAATTTTTTTGTGATACTTTGACAGAACCATCAGTTCAATGAGAGTTGTGCATATACCAAAATAAAGGACTGGAATCACAACTTACATAATGTTACCTTGTTGTTAGTAATTCAATTGTCTATTTCTCAGCATTTTGCTTACTTTTATTTCCATGTAAACCATTTTATCCATGATAAAAATTTCTTGTCGTAAATATTTACCTCCTCATTGACTGCGTCAGGTTCTTGCAAGAGATCATCAAGGAAGCTCAAATGGTCAAAAAACTCATATTTGAGCTCTAAAGGTTAAAGTTCCATTGAGATAAATGACAACTTTTTGTTAAAGAAAAGTAGGGTAAAAAAGAGAGGGAAGATAAGAAATCTTTAGAAGCCAACAACAAAGTAAATTACCACAAAATTGACATCAATAAGAAAAGGGAATGAGGTCAAAATCACTCAGAGAGAGAAAAACACCAACAAGAAGTCATAAGCATACAACCCATCAAATATTATAGTGTATTTCTCAATGATACAAATCTTAGAGCTTTTCACTAAATGAGGTGAAACTTGCAAGAAAACTAGCAACTCATCAAGTTATCAAATCATAATTAAAATGAAACCACAATCTTACACAATAAATAACATGTATTAAGTAAACCAACATACACTCCAGAAAATAAACTCTTACTTGACAAAAAGAGATTACATCAAATCATAATTAAAAGGGTTTCCCCCTACCATTTGATGCTAGGATTTGGCTCCATTTCTGCTACTCTGATACTTTCTTCAAAATCACAATATTCACTCACTGCCATCGAAGATTAAAGCTACATGGAAAAATGGCACTTGTCTCATTGAACCATCTTTGGCTAAAGCTATATGGAAGGACAATTACCCAAAGAAGATTAAATTTTTCCTATGGGAACTCGCCCACAGAGCCATCAACACCAAAGATATTTTACAAAGACGCATGCCATACATGGCCCTATCCCCTGGGTGTTGCTCCCTTTGCAAAACAGATGATGAAACACAAAATCATATCTTTATGTACTGTTCTTTTGCTCGGAGATTCTGGACCAAGATCTTTAAATCCTTCCGTTGGTATTTTATTTGTCCTGGTAATGTGAAGGATCTTCTCCCGATTGTTTTATTGGGACATACTTTCAAGACTGTCAAAGCCTTCTTATGGAAGAATATCATTAGAGCTTTCTTTTGGTTGATTTGGAAAGAAAGAAACCACAGAGTTTTCCAGGAAAGAGAGCTATCCTTCGAGGCTTTCTTTGATCTCGTTATTTATTATGCTATATCTTGGTGTAAACTCTCATCTATCTTTGCTACTTACTCTTATGCTTCCCTATTAGTCAGTTGGGAAAGCCTTTTGTAATCATCATGGATATTGGATCCTTTTTGTAAATTTCACTCATCAATGAAATTGTTTCTTATCAAAAAAAAAAAAAAACTCACTGCCATAGTCCTTGGCAAAGGCTGACACAATCATCTTTTAACATCAATGAGGATTTCTTAGAAACCTTTGAAAATAGATGTTTCCTAGCATTATGAAAAGAACTGTGGTATAAGAGTTGCAACATTTTAATATGAGGTTGGAGACAAACTGATTGAACTCCCATACTTCAGCTATGATAGAGTGAATGAGAATTACCTATTTTAATTGATAAGGTTAACATAGAATTACTTGGTTTGAAGATGTACGTGGTAGACTTAGAAAAGTGGATACATAGATGAAAAATAAGAATATGATAACTAAAATATGTTCCAGACAAATAGAAACATTGGTCTCAAACCCTTGGTATTTTAACTCAACTAGAGGAGCCTCTGAGAAGAATAAAACGAGAACACACTAATAACCAATATTAAGATATTAAAGAAAGAAGAAAAAAACAAGTTGTGAATCTTAAAATTAAAAGAGAGAGGGACACCTTGGTTGAGAAACAGGGGATCATTCTGTTTGTGTGTTCATGCAGGTGGAATTGTGAAGAAGGAATCATAACAAATTCCTAGTAAGATTACAAGTAACAATATATACTTTACCTTGAAAATGTTGAACTGTACTAAGGGAGAAAAGTCAAAAACTTATCTTCAAGGCCTCCCTCATTTCAAAGCCCAACAACAACACAATTTGAAATTCAACTCTCCGTTTTATTTTAAAACTATTTTTTTAAAAAAATGGAAAGGTTCAGATCTTAAAAAGAAGAAATCTGGTTTACAAATGCCAACCTTATTCTTAGTATCATTGGGCACATTGCAACCTTCCAATTGATTCCCTACATGCAAAGCTAAAAAATAATAAATAAATAAATAAAACCTCATACGAGAAAGAAAATTTTGATACAATCATATGATGCCTAGACTCTCGGTAAAGATCAAAATATTAAGCCTTGAAGTTGTCCTTCCATGAGAATAAATATGTTGATATTTATTTCAAGAAAAATTGAAGAAAAAAAAGAAAGAATGAAAAGCATGTGAAACTACTAAAAAACAATGGTACCTGAAATATTTACAGTCCTATCAAGTAATCAAGAGCCCTGTAAATTCCTGTAAGCAATAGAAGACAAATTGAAGGGAGAAAAAAAAGAAAGAAAAATATGTGAAACTTCTCATCTATGTTTAAGATGAGTCAAGCAATAAAGTTGTTCTGTTGATCATAGACCAAACTCCCAAATCCATACAATTAAAATGCAGCCAACAAGTATGTAGCTAAGAAAGTAAAAAGCTAATAATAATAAAACAAAATAGTCCGGTATCAGTGGAACAATTATGTAATCACAAAAAAGGAATATCTTATCTGCTTAAAGAAAAACATATATAGGATGAGATAAGCTAATATGAAAAAGAATATTTTCAAATGCATTAACCACGTAATTCACTTATTAAAAAAATATGTATTAACCATGTAATGGACTTTCAGGTATAAAAATTGAAGAGAGTAAATTTCAGAGCTTCAAACACGATCACTTGAGGTCCAGCTGTCAATAAAGCTTCCAATCGAGGGTGGCTTTTCTTCAGTTCATTTTTCTGGGGGATTATGTTAAGAAACTGCATTTGAGAAGTTGAAAAGAATGTGAAGATCATCAAAACTCATGGAGTAATTTTGATGAACAACACTAAAAAGTTTGGAATGAGGTAAATCGAGAAATGTTTGTAGAATCAAGCAAGCCCTATATCTTAATCGACAACTCCAAAATGCTCAATCAACTAGAAGTATCTCTCATTCAAACGCGAGCTTCCAGACATCTCTCTTCTTCAAGACCCAAAAAACACACCAAACTACAAAGGGCAAAAGAAGCTCCATCCCCTAAATCAATTCAATGAAGAAAATAAACAAGCCCAGAAGCATGTGAAGTGGTTTAGAATAATCCATAATCAATTCAATGAAGAATAACACAAATCAAACAAAGCCCCAAAATAGATTAAAAGAAGATTCAGATGTAGGTTTAGAATAATCTTAGAGAAAAATGAGTGAATTGAGAGAGATTTTCACATTGAAGAAAGAGATATTAACTGGGTGGCGAGGATGTATTAGCCTTTTCTCTACTGGAACCCAAAGAGAAGAGAGAGATAAATCAAACTACAAATCTATTAACATGGGCATTTGTTAGAATATAAAGTGTTATGAACAATAGAAACCCTAGATAACTCAGATATGAAGAAACTCCCACCGCAAACCAAAAACCCCTCACCAATTAAAAAAACAAAACTGAAAATGCAAGAAAATAAGTTTAAAAAGAAAAGGAAAAACCTCTATTCTCCTTCCTCAAGACGGCTAGATCTGAGCTCCCATCACATTGCTTCAAATAATAATGAACCTCTCTTCTCCCTCTATTACTCGACACGAAGACCCCATACTACTAGCTCAGAAACGCCCACACATCACTGTTGCAGCCATCGTTGTCCTCTTCAGCAGTGAAGCAACCGAAGCCACCGTTGACAACATCTCCATATGTCAGAAAGGATAGAACAAGAAAACAGTGAGGGACTGACTAAATTTACGATAAGAACACAAATTTCAACTTGAGAAATCAAAACCAACAAACGAAAACACCTTGGTCGAATCCAAAACCTTGGAACATAAATTACAAAGATGGGGAGAAAACCCAGAAAGAAGATTTGAGATTCTTCCTCAAATTCATATATAAAATTGAAGGATCGTGGAAGATGGAGTCCTAGTCGTCTGCTCTTTTGTGGGTTTGTGAGAGGGAGAGTTAGTCTGCGAAAGAGAGTGAGGGTTTGAAACAGAGAGAGAGAGAGCCAAGTTTGGTGACGGAAAAGATAATTTACTTTTTATTATTATTTTATTTCATTTTAATGACGGTCATTTGTAATTCTATTCAGCTCTACAAACGCATTTTATTGTCCGTCATCATTTCCCAACGTGATTTTTTTAAGAGTGTCATTAAAAGCAAGATTTGTTGTAGTGGTTGATTTGTTGAGAAAATTGTAAAAATATTCGTTGGTAGATTGGTTTAATTGTGAGAGAGGGAGGGAGAAAAGATTAGGGTTAGAGTTCAGAGAAGAGAGCTCTTGGTCAAAATGAAAAAAAAAAAAAAAGAAAAAAAAGAAAATATGTAGTCTCAATTTTTTTAAAAATAAGCTTTTAAATAGAAGATATAGTGTCGGTAAATGACCGACATTAAAGTTAGAAACAATGTCAGTGATTCACCAACATTGTAACTTAAATTTTTTGTTTTTTTCTTTTTTTGTGCATTTTTTTTCTTGTCCATTATTGTTTCTACTCGCGAATTTTTTAGACTTTCATTAAAAATCAATTTTGTTGTAGTGGATTTAGATGTACATGAATGTTTATTATTGAGTTTTACGTTTCTTGAATAAAAACCTCCAAAAATCTCTTTTATTAAACAAACAATTCAAACAATTCACTCATTTTAAAGATACAAGGTACAAGGCACTTATATAATAGAGAAATTGTGCCAAGGAGCACGTTTTCAACCATATATTTCACAAATGTTTCATTTTCTTAAAAATATCAGTTCTAGCATGACTCATGTTTATGAAATCATTTTATTCCATTTGTACCCTTACAATTTTTGCATATATTTATAATATTGTAATAATTAACATTTATTGTTTCCATAATTAAATCATTCAATTTAGGTAAATAAATTTACCATTAATTACATGAAGATATTTTTTATAATAGTATATATTTTTTCTCCAATATTTTACTATTTGAATTAGGTAATGATTTTTTGTTACCATTAA
Organism: Trichosanthes truncata; assembly: GCA_033996785.1. Classification (NCBI taxonomy): domain Eukaryota; kingdom Viridiplantae; phylum Streptophyta; class Magnoliopsida; order Cucurbitales; family Cucurbitaceae; genus Trichosanthes; species Trichosanthes truncata. The sequence continues at coordinate 32,664,668 of JAWPNB010000004.1, read as the reverse complement.
TAACATTTAGCTTAAGAAATTATGTTCCATTATTCTATTTGGTTGGTTTTCTCTGCCGGCGTCCGAAGCTAATTAAGTTCTCCGATTGTTTGTTCAATTGCCATGTATCGAATTTTGGTCTCCAAAATGAGTACGTCTTCTTCCTTATTCATTCTTCTTTTTTTTTTATTTTTTTATTTAAATATTATATTTTAGACCAAACAAAGCAGTATGGATATTTCATTTATATTGTTTATTTATTTTTATTTACGTTTTTTTGTCTATGTTATGTTTTATTTTAAAATTTTCCTTGGTTGATTTTTACGGTCCAACCTATGTTTTGTATTACAAACTCATTTTAGCAATATGTATATTGGTTATAGACCAACATTTTTCCTGCCTATACTCAGAAACACAAGTTTTAATAAGTATTATTTGTCATAAACTTCACTATATAGATCGTTTTGCTCATGTATTTATGTATTATGTTTATTGTTATGTTTCGTCTTTTTTTCTTTAAAAATGAGTTATAGTACATGGTATATGTGTTATGAATGTCACTAGTTATATGAAATATTATTAAAAATACACAATGTTAAATATATACTATTCAGTATGTTGTACACATAAATGTATACATTGAAATATACTATATAAACATCAGTATATAATCCTATTATCTCTTATATAGATAATAATCCTAATTATATTATTAGATATATATTATATAAACATACGTATATAATTCTCATATATTTTCTATAGGTAATAAGTTATATTAAGTATAATCATATATAGATATACATATAATAAACTATGTAATATTTTCATTATATATGCATTAAACAATAGAATGTTAAATATATATTACACAGTAGTATATTGTACCCCATAAATAAATACTTATATAAACGTCATTATTTATATGGTACATGCTTGAAAATGCATAATGATAAATATATACTATGTAGTATATATATTGTACACATAAATATATGCTCATATATATATATATATATATATATATATATATATTATATAAACGTCCCTATATAATCCCTATATTCTGGAAGTAGTTGTGTTGCTCTTATTTCCCCAATTTATTCCTCATTTTGGGGTTCAATATCATACACTAACACACAAGACATATCTTCTGAACTATCACTTTGAAAAAAATGAAAAAAGAAAAAAAAACTTAACATCTTTTTTTTTTTTTTTGTCATTTTATATCTAAATATTGATTAATTAATTATGTTTCTTGGTCATTTGAATATTTTCAATTAACAATAAAAATATTATATTAATTAAATTAGTAATTCTGAAATTAAATAATTACTTTAACATTTAGTTGTAAAAGATAATTACATTATCAATTAAAGTATTTTTAATTAATAAAAGGAAAATGCTTATAAATAGGAAATCTCTTATGGGAAGTTGGAAGTTGAAATTGAGTAAAACTGATGTCAAATCTATATCAATAAATATATATTTAGAAATTTTAGTAGGTTTAATTAAGTTTGTCATAGTCTATATTGTTGGGGTAACCTTAAACCAACTAATGAAAAAGAGAAAAATTTTATCTAATTTTTTCCTTCCCTTTTGGCATCTGCCCTCTTCTTACCATTAAAAAGTCATATTTTGAAAAAGAGAAAAATTTTATCTAAAATTTTCCTTCCCTTTTGGCATCCGCCCTCTCCTCTCTCCATTAAAAAGTCATTTATATTCAATGAGAGGACCTCGTGCATGTATATGATCACAAATACGTTTTCATGAAGAAAAAGAAAGAGACAATTACCCTTCCTGATTATATTGATATGCGCATTCATGAAGATGTTTGTGAGGAGATCATACATAGAGATATCCATTTAACCCGTGGGGCCGAGGTCCCCATTGATGTGCGCATTCATGAAGATGTTTGTGAGGAGATCATACATAGAGATATCCATTTAACCCGTGGGGCCGAGGTCCCGCGGGGACCTGCCCTGAACGGGGTGGGGAATTCTCAATTACACGAGGAATGGGGGAGGGAGCAGGGAGATTTTTTTCCTATTGGCTAAATGGGGATAGAGACGGGGAATATATTTCGCATCCCCGTCCCCGACCCCGACCCAGCCTCGATTAGTAATATATATTATTACCTATAAATAGATTTTTTTTAAAAAAAAAAACTATAGTATGAATTAGTTTAAGACTGTTTCGTTATAAAAAAAAAAAAATTAAAGACTATGTTGTAATATTGAAATTTGAATTTTTAGAAATTAAGTTGTTTTGACATTATAGTATTTTTACTTATGGTATATTATTGTTTTTATTAGGAAATTTTATAGAATTTTCTTTAAATAGAATTATATTGAAAATTATTCATTTAGAAATAATTTTTATTATGGTTGAGAATAAATTAAAAAAAAAGAACGGTAAAAAATTAACCGCGGGGATCAAAAATTCCCTGCGGGGAATCCCCGTCCCAATCCCCGCGAAATTAAATGGGGAATTTCGCGGGGACGGGGATGGGGAATCCATTCTCCGGCCCCGCCCCGCCCCGTGGACATCTCTTTTAGTAGGTTTAATTAAGTTTGTCATAGTCTATATTGTTGGGGTAACCTTAAACCAACTAATGAAAAAGAGAAAAATTTTATCTAATTTTTTCCTTCCCTTTTGGCATTTGCCCTCTTCTCTCTCCATTAAAAAGTGATATTTATATTCGATGAGAGGACCTCGTGCATGTATATGATCACAAATATGTTTTCATGAAGAAAAAGAAAGAGACAATTACCCTTCGTGATTATATTGATGTGCGCATTCATGAAGATGTTTGTGAGGAGATCATACATCTATCATTGATTGCTCAACAATAATCTTTTGATCAGTTGGTCTTAGACAAAACTTAGTTAGGCACCACCAAGAGTTGTTGGGACATGTTCAGAAGTTTCATGTATATCTTATCAAGGACAAATTTTATGAGACTGCTACAATGTGGCTGCCTCTTTAAAATCGTCTGGTGTAGATCTTAAAATGTGTCTATCCCTGATAATTCTCATTTATGAGGATTATTTGGCCTTTATATTTAGTTACTCTTGTTATTTTATGTGTGTTGTTAGATCAAAAGGCTAGCAAAATGTTGGTTTTAGTTGAACTATTATTGGAAGCCTTTTAAACTAAGTAGAGAAAAGAAAGAAAAATAAAAGATGAAAACCGCGCTTACTTAATGTTTTTGTGCAAGAAATTAAAGATTGCAATAGCAATTCTATCAGATCTAGACTTCAAAGGAAATTTGGCAAATCTCCAAAAATCTAGGAATTTCGTGGGATCTTGTCTCCACAATTTCAGCTATGAATTTGGCCATAATTGTTCATTGTTCAAGAAGGAAACCCTAGCCAAAATCCTTTATAAATATTGGAGAAGAAGCCGCAAGAAGGGGAATCGTTTTCCTACCGTTTTCTCCTCAACGTGGAGTTGTTTTCACAATTTTCTGCTTCTATATATTTTTTTAAAAGTTTTCTAGTCGATTGAACTTCAGAATTTTATCATTCCTCTATGAAAGTTGAAAGAAGTAAAAACTCAATTCCCTTTGAGAAAAGTGGAATTGCGTCGATTGTATGAGAAGCATGAGATGCATTTGTTTGTCATTTTTCTTAGAATTTATTTTCTGCACTATCTAAGTTTATTTTGCTTCAGTTTATAGGAAAATTTTAGCTATTGTTTTTATTCTTCTCATTGGTATTTCCTTCTTGAAGATAATGAGTTGTTGTAGTTGTTTTGCTTAGTGGAGTTTTGGTGGTTCTACTCATTAATGTTAAATTATTATTCAATTACTTGGTTATTAATTCTAGAATTTTTTTACCTTACTGTTTCTATTTTAGTTTTGAATTTTAATTCTTTTAATTCATTGTTTTTTATTCTTTCAATGATGAGCTAAGCTTTCCCTAGGGATTCAAGCTTGTGAATGCCCTAAAGGAAAGATGTAAGACTATTGGCAAAAGCAATTCTAGCTTAACATTTGAAGTTGTTTGTTTTTGTTGATTTAATTGTTTTGGTAAACCTAGTTTAGCCCAACTCTAATATTGAAAAGATTAGAGGAAAGCAGAATTTGCAAAAGCAATGGAGGAAAAGGCTTAGAAATAAGTTCTTAACATTTACCCTAGACATAGGGTAAGACTCCAAAACCACTAGAATTCTGCCCCAATTTACCTAAGTTAGATTAGCCATAGAAATATAGGTTTAATCATTTAGTCTCCTAAAGATTTTGAATCAAAATTGAATAGGAGTCAATTCGGTTTGCAATGTTTTATTGTGTTAAGTTACGCTTACAATTGCATTTCAGTCGCAATTCTTACCAAAGGAGCATGATCAACTGGAATCCCTTTTTCATTCTTATTAAAATTTTCAATTTATTTTCTTAGCAAAAACACCTCTTCATATTTTTATAACCTTGGTTACTACAATTGCATTTTGAAAACAAAATTGTGCTATCTTTATAAATTTTGCTAAAATCCGTTCCCTTGGCACACAATACTCTGGATTACTTCTAGTTTATTACTTCCATCCACAGTGTGCACTTGCACTAGACTGGAGCTTCATTTTAAAATAAAAAATCTTTTCTTTAAGCCCCACATTTTAGTCGATCAGCCCCCCAATAACCGTTGAACACAAGGTTGAGGTACTTTTACAAGTTTTCTCTCATATTTCTAAAAGTATAAAACTGTTAGCCTTATTGTGGTGGTTTCCTCAAAGAATTTCTCCTTATCAAGAGGCACTTTATCAGGGTGAGGCCCTACACATTGACCAATCACCAATTATATCTTCCAATGCAATTTCGTTTCACACAAAACCTCTTTAGACACCACCAATTATTGTTACAATTTTTAGGTCTCCAATATTTTATGACATCATAAATAATGCTGTGTAGATATATGCATCTCTGACCTTGTTAGTAAAGTATTTTGCTAAGTATTTTAATACTTAGCCCTCTTTTCTACATTTTGCTTCGCGTAGAATAATAGCTAAGCAAGAGGACTGCTCATGAGTTCCATGTCAGTATTGATTTTTATTATTTTCATCAGTTTCATATTTTTATTCCTAAACTTTGTTATTCTAAAAGTTTATTTATTTTTATTCTATATTTATTTTACTTTTAAATTTTTCTTTATGAATTTTTATGGGTCCAAATAAAAGTTTTGATAATATATTTTATGAGATGTTATTATTATGATTATTTTATTATTCAATTTTAAATAATCACAACCTAGATTGCATTTAGTAATTAAGTAATAATACTTACCTAGTTGGACAAAAAGTTTTACTTTTTTTAAAGATCTATTTTCTAGGGTAGTTTTAATGGGTAACAAAAATATTTGCCATATATGTAAATATAGTAACATTTTTTTGAATGTGCAAATGTGGAAAAAATTTTGAAATCAAAATTTCATTGTTTTTGTTATTCATATTTTGCCCTCGTTATTTCCAAATTTATTTAGTATATCATCGTATTCAAAAAAAAAGAAACAGAAAAAAATTATTTAGTATAACAGTGATATAATTGATACACCTAAAATAAAGGGTAATTGTAAAAAATGAGACAAATAAAGAGGTATTAAAGAGTTTTGAGATGGTTTTTAATTTTATAGACTAATAGGACTTTTGAGGGTACGAAATTACCATGTTACCCCTTTTTAAAAAAATCCCTAATTTTACATTTGTTTGTTCATCTCTCATCTTCACGCAAATTCTCCTCCCTAGGCATGACCACTCTAGGCAACTACTTCGACTCTGGCTCTAGCAAGGGATGACGATGATGACGGCTCGGGTAGCAACCTTCACGCACGACAGCAATGACATCGACCTCCACGCCACTTCTTCACAGTTTCTTCACGCCATTTACTTAAATTCCTCTCATTGGGTAGGCTTGACAAACTTTCTTTATAATTTCTTCATGCCATTTACTAAAATTTCTCTCTTTGGATAGGCTTGACAAACCTTCTTCACAGTTGTATACTTTTTTATTAATGAAAAAAATTTCTTCTTTTTACATTGTTGCTTGAGGAACAAAATATGTTGCTGCTTTTTTTTTTTTTTTTTTTTTTTTTGAGGTATTTGACTATGAATATTTGATTGTTAGTTTGTTTGTGCTTTTTATTGCATTGGTTTCTAAGTATAAGACATTACGAGAAAAAAAAATGAATGCAAAAGTCTCTAATTATGGTCAAATTTTGATTTATTGTACTTTTACTATTGTTATTTTAAAATGTTTAGCTATAAATTGTTGCTTGCTACATTGATTATGGCCCTCCTCCTTATTTGTTGCATTATTTTGTGAGTACAAGAAATTGCGAGAAAAAAATATATATAATTCAAAAGTAGTTAATTTTTTATATATTGTACTTTTATTCTGGTTATTCTGGAATGTCTAGTTGCTTGGTACTTTGATTATAGTGTTGCTCCCTATTTATTGCCTTGTTTTCTATGTACGAAAAACTGCAAGAAACTATGAGAAAAAACATAATGCAAAAATAGTCAATTTTTGATGTATTGTATTTTTATTATGGTTATTCTAGAATATCTAGCTGCTTGGTACTTTGAATATGATGTTGTTGCCTATTTATTGCCTTGTTTTCTAGGTATGAGAAAAGAAACATAATGCAAAAGTAGTCAATTTTTTATTTATTATATTATTGTGGAATATGATCTAGCTTAGGGATGGCAAAAATACCCGCGGGGTCGGGTCCCCGCGGAGCCCCGCCCAAAACGGGGCGGGGAATCCCCGGTTTGACCGGGTATGGGGGTCAAACCGGGGATTTTTTCGGGTCCCCGGTCGGGGACGGGGCGGGGACGGGGAGGGTATCCCCGTCCCCGAACCCGCCCCGAATAATTTTATTTTATTTTTTTAAATATAAAATATATATTATAATAATTTTTTTAGTTTTTTTCATTGTATTCTGTATATCTATTTTTATTTTTTATTTTTATATTTTTTAAAAAAATTTAATTTCATTTCCTTAGTACTTCCTTAGTACTGTTATTATATATAATTTTACAATATAATAATTTTAATATTAAATTTATAATATAAATATTAAATGTTTTAAACATTAATTATTTAAATAAATAAAACAATAAAAATATAGTTTTAAACATATATAATTTTAATATATTTACTGATTTTTAATTCATTTTTAATTAAAAATAATAAAAATAAATAACAACAAACGGGGATTTTTCCCCGCGGGGACCCGATCCCCGAACGGGGATTCCCCGACCCCGACCCCGACTTTTCGAAACGGGGAATGGGGCGGGGACGGGGATGAAAAATCCCCACGGGGACGGGGATGGGGAGTGCATCCCCGGCCCCGCCCCGCCCCGTTGCCATCCCTAATTCTAGCTATAAATTGTTGCTTGGTACTTTGATTATGGTGTTGCTTCTATTTTTTGCTTTCTTTTCTAGGTATGAGAAACTGCGATAAAAAAAACATAATGCAAAAGTAGTCATTTTTTTTTTACTATTATACTTTTGTTTGGTTATTGTGTAATGTCTAACTATAATTTGTTACTTGGTACTTTGGTCTTCTTGCTTCCTATTTATTGCCTTATTTTCTTGGTACAAGAAACTACGAGGAAAAAAATATAATGCAAAAGTAGCCATTTTGTTATCTATTCTACTTTTGGTAGGGTCATTGTGGAATGTCTAGCTATAAATTATTGTTTTGTACTTTGATTATGGTGTTGCTCCCTATTTGTTGCAGGTACAAGAAACTACAATAAACTACTAGAAAAAAAAAAAAGCAAAATGCAAAAGTAATCACTTTTTGATATATTTTTCTTTTGTTATGGTTATTTTGGAATGTTTTGCCATAAATTGTTGCTTGAAAATTTGATTATAGCCTTCCTCTCTATTTCTTTCATTATTTTCTAAGTATGAGAAACTATGAGAGAAAAAAAAAAAACATAATGCAAAAAGTAATTAATTTTTTATATATTCTATTTTCATTATTGTTATTTTGGAATGTTTTTCTATAAAATGTTGCTTGAAACTTTGATTATAGTCTTCCTCTCTACTTATTGCATTGTGTTCTAAGTACGAGAAACAATGAGAAACTACAAGAAAAAAAGAAAAAAAAGAATGCAACAAGTAGTCAATTTTTTTTTTTTTATATATTATACTTTTGTTATTGTTATTTTGGAATAATTTGCCATAAAATGTTGCTTGAAAATTTTATTATAGCCTTCCTTCCTATTTCTTGCATTGTTTTCTAAGTATGAGAAACAACGAGAAAGTACGAGAAAAAATTGAATGCAAAAAGTTGTCAGTTTTTTTTTATATATTATACTTTTATGTTATTGTTATTTTGGAATGTTTTGCCACAAAATGTTACTTGAAACTTTGATTATAGCCTTGCTCTCTATTTCTTGCATTATCTTCTAAGTACGAGAAACTATGAGAGAAAAAAACATAATGCAAAAAGTAGTCAATTTTTTTTTTTTTTTTTTTTTTTTTTTTAATATATATATTCTACTTTTGTTATTGTTATTTTAGAATGTTTTTCCATAAAAAGCTTAGAAATAAGTCATGAACATGGACCCTAGACATAGGACGAGACTCCAAAACCACTAGAATTGTGCACGAAATTATCTAAGTTAGATTAGCCATAGAAATATAGGTTTATTCACTTAGTCTCCTAAAGATTTTGAAGCAAAATTGAAAATGGGTCGAATTCGGTTTACTTAGTTTTCTTGTGTTAGCTACGATTGCAATTGTATTTTAGTAGCATTTTTTTTCAAAAGGGCATAAAGAACTTGAATACCCTTTTTCATACTTATTAATTTTTCACTTATTTCCTTTAGCCTAAAAACAACTTCTCAATATTTTTATACCCTTGGTTACCATAAGTGCATTTTGTAGACATATTTGTGTCTTCTTCTTAAATTTTACTAAAATTCGTTCCCTTGGGTACGATACTCTAGAATACTTCCAGTTTTATTACCACAATCGACAGTGTGCACTTGTACTAGACTAGAGCTTGTTTTTAACCTAAAAATATATTCATAAAGCACCCACGTTTTAGTTCGATCAGCGGTCGTGGCTATCGCGGTGTCGTCGTTTCCTTGCGTGGAATCATTAACACGTCAACATTGTACTGTTGTCACCGTGAATTCGCTTTCGTCGTCGTCGTGAACTCGTCGTTGTCGTTTGCCATGAACTCGCTGCTCTAGGTAATCAAAGGTGAGCGTGTGTGGAGAAAATGTTTCAGCTGTAACAGATAGAGAAGAAAGAAGGAAGTAAAAAGGAAATAAGGGTTTTTTTTTAAAGGATAAAATAGTCAATTCATACCTTCAAAAGTCTATAAAAATAAAAACCATCTTAAATCTCTTTACCTACCATTATTTTGTCCTATATTTAGCAATTACCCAATATGAACTCTATCAGTTGCATTGAATATATAAATTATATACTTCATATTATGAATCATAGATAAAAACGATATGCCTAATAAGTAAACAAAAAAAAAGTTTTACCTATTTTTCTTTCGTATTAGCATAGTTGGTTGCGTAACCACTACCTTCTCAATATGAATGTTAGCATCAAGGAGTTCAAATTCATTGTTGGAGTGATATTCTTTTGAAGAGATTCTCACGATTATTTCCCTATTTTAGGCTTGGATGGAAGTATTGAGCATCCACTTCTATATTCTCTTCAAATAAAGTAGAAGATTCTCACTTCTTCTACTTTCTCTTTCAAATAAATTGAGCATCCACTTCGATATTCTCTTTCTATGTGGTCTTGCACAATGTATTCTTCTTCCACTATCATCTCATTTTCTTTGTTCTATTTGTCTTCCATTGTCTCCATTCATTTTTTAATAAAATGTTGAAAGTAACTTGCAAGATCATTGACGGTAAGCATAAGATGGATGATTGAAAACTGCATAAAAAAATGATTTAGTAGTTCATCAACTATCTTACAACAACTTAGTGACATACCTAGTATTGATAGTGAGCTTCTCGAGGGCTCAATCAAATACATTTATAATACCGATCTAAAATTAAATATTTATAGTATTTAATAGTGGACCAAGTCGAACCACAAGGAACCAAATAAATTGATTTTGATTAATTGGTATTCTTAATGGCACAAACTGAGGGAGTTTGGAATAAAGCATAAAAGAGACAGAAAGACTAAAAGCGCGAAAGATAAACGATCTCACCTCATGCACTAATTCGGGACAAAATAGGCAGCAATACAATAATTGATCATTGAAAGCCTAATGAAAGCGTCTAAATAGCAATCTATTACTTAATCGACCTTTATGGAAAAGCCACCTAAAGCCCTTAAGCAAGCTTAGGTCCCCTAACCCAGTTAACCCAAGCTAGCATCGAGTTAACAACCTAACTAGCCTTAATTAGTTGGGCACGATAGCATTCCATACTAAAGTTGCTAGCCACTTTAAGTTCTAGGGATTGATTGAGACAAACTAATTAAAGTAAGCATGCATTCCTAATTTAAATAATTTGTTCTCTTGATTCTTAGGTCCTATCGTGCGAACTACACCGGGAGATAGCTCCCTACTATGCAAACACAAGGTAGTCCTATTGCTACCTTAAACTAGCGATTACAAGTATATTCGATGTGAATAGGTTGTCAGACTATCTATGAACATGCTCATACCATAATCGTTAAAGCGAGAATCAAGAAACAATAAACATATTGATTGATATTCGAGCTACTCGTTACTTTAAACTAGCCTAATAAACATACTCGATGCGTATAAAGAGTCAATCTACCCATGAGCATGCATGCTTTTAAACTAGCATAGAGAGACAAGAAGCTACTGTTAAACATTAAGAACTTAGCATAAATCTCACAAAAAAAAATTATAAGGCTACCTTTGTTTACAACCAGAACTTACGTTGCAAGTCGAGCCACCAATCGAAATGACATAGCCCGACATCGAGGATCAATCAAAATGCCTTAAACTAAGCTAAAACTACTGAAAACAGTAAAGATGGAGAGAGAAGAACCCCATGGCGGTTGTACTATTCAGACTTAATGACCTAAATGGGAGAAATTCGCTTTTATACAAATCGCAGTAGCGTCAAGATGTTACAGGCTGGGAATCAGACCATCGTGTTTGGGGCTCACCATAGCGTCGAGCGATGCTCACTATTCTAGCGTCTCGATACTGTCATTGATAAGTTCATTTTAGATATATTTATTATATCTTGTTTAGGTTGTTTTTAGTTAGTTTTCATTTAGTTTTTGATTTCTAACTCTTGTATTTCTTTTATTTTTATAGGTATTCAAAAGATATATTTTGAAGGTCATGTTTAAGGACTTTTTGGAGACCTTTTCAAGTTGAAGTCTAAAAAAAAAAAAAAAAAAAAAAACCCTTCTCGGGCTGAGAACGACCAAGGAGAAGAAATTTGCGCATCTTGGAGGTCTTTAACAACCAAAAAGGAGTGGAGCTAAGCTTAGTTTGTTTCTATTTCTCTTCTTCTTTCTCTTTTTGCTGTTTGTAGAGACCCAAATGGTGATTATTGTTGGTTTTGTTAAGATTTGCATTATGAACTGAGTTTTTCTTTTCTAGGGCTTTGATGTAATCGAATATTGAATCCTACTTCTTCTTAGTTAATAGTTAATGTCTCTATTTCATACATGGTTGTGAGAATGCTTTTGCACCTAAAGTATGTTTAGATTTGGCCATTCTTTACATTAATCCTATGTCATGATTTGAGGTTGAGAAACAAGAATCATTGATGAACTAAAGCATTTTCCGTAATTTACACTTGAGATAGAGATATCCTTGTGGGTTTTGTGGCAATTTTAGGTTCTACGGGCTTAATAATTGATTTGTTTGAATTGTCATAGAAATATAGGCAATTTACACTTCAATGAACATCGTTATTGCTTGAGAAAGAATATCGAGTCTATAGGGTAGAGCTTGCCAACAATCTTGAAATAGAAGAAAACATTAGCTATTAATGAACAAAGAGTAGGAGGAAGTATTTGGTGAAATCATTGCTCTAGAGTTTTTTTTTACAAATTTGGTTTTATCCTTTGTTTTTGCTCTATTAATTGTTGAGTTTAATCACATTTTCTTTTTCATCAAGCAAATTAAGTTTCCATTCATCTTTGAAAATTAGGTGCTTAGATAAAATTGAAGCTAAAGAATTTGGTAATTGGTAACTTTCAGTCCCTGTGGAGAACGAACTTTGAATTCAATCACTTTATTACTTGTAACGATTCGTGCGCTTGCGAAATCGACCATCAGTCATGCATTCACGCATTCGATCCACTTTCAGGGTCTTGATGTTATTAGGAATGACCACTTCATCCTATAACAGAAGCATTAGATCGTCTTTGATTTTATTTAAAATTAAACTAGAAAATAAAATTAAGCAAACTTACTTGGAGTAAATATGGAAATATTTCAGGAGGGTTTTTAATCTTCTTGCTCCAACTCCAACAAGGTTGAAACTCCTGAAAGGAATAATCAAATTAAACTCACAGCGGAAGCATAGGAATCGTCTTTAATTTATTTAGAATTAAACTAAAATACAAGTGTTAAGCAATAAATACCTTCCAAATATGGAGATTCTTCTGGCGGATCTTTATCTCTTCCACAAAGTCTTCCTGGCTATGACTCGAACACAGGACCAAGGTTTGTGGGAGCCTCTTAAAAGCAAATCCACAATGGATTGGAGAGGAAGAGGTCTAGAGAGAATTCTCTAATTCTCTCTATTGAGGAGCTGTGTGTTGTGAAGAATGGCTTAACCCAATAGTCCTATTTAAAGTGACCAAGAGAAAACCTTTACCATAATTAAAATATTATATTTTAATATCTAATATATTAAAATATATCTTGTATTTATTTGAATCTCATTCAAATCTCCTACTATATTTATTTATTTGAATCTTATTCAAATTCTATAAATATCTTTTATTTAATATATCAAATATACATTAATTATTTTAATATTTAATGTATCAAATACAATAAATATATTTTCCTCTTTTATATTTAATATATATAATATATTAAATATTAATTTGAACACTTCAAATTAAATATTAATTTGAACATTTCAAATTTTTAATATTTAATGTATCAAATACAATAAATATATTTTCCTCTTTTATATTAAATATTAATTTGAACACTTCAAATTAATATTAATTTGAACATTTAAAAATTTCTTTCAACTAAATTGATCTTTTAGTGTTACTATGAGCTAGCAAATACAATTTTTAATATTTAATGTATCAAATACAATAAATATATTTTCCTCTTTTATATTAAATATTAATTTGAACACTTCAAATTAATATTAATATGAACATTTCAAAATTTTCTTTCAACTAAATTGATCTTTTAGTGTTACTATGAGCTAGCAAGGGGACCTTATGGACCTACATATTATAAGCTCCAATGATACAAAATTAATTAATTAATTTTCATTCATTAACTATAGGTCACTCCACTATAGACCTAGAGTTGCACTCTTATGAACTGTAAGACAAGTTGTGTCCATAGATATAATCATTACATGCAAGTCGATCCTTCACGAGTTGTTCGTAATTACAGCTGGGTCAAAAGTCCGTTTTACCCCTATAATTACATCTTGCACCTTAAGTACCACTGATTCTCTAATGAACAATATGTTTATAATCTAATTATAAACTAAGTCCCTCTCGGGCCAATAAGAGGGTGAGACCCCATTGTTCAAGTCCCGAAATCAGCACTTAAGGGAACTACTCATTTACTTACCCTATATGGGAAGGAGTGAATTCCATCTTGTGAGATTATGTTCCCAGCTCTCTATTTGGTCAAGTCCCCAAAATGGTAGGCATATTGAATCGGCTACAAAAGCCACTCTCACCCATGTAAATCAAAGGACAAGCCCTCAGAGGCAGGAATTCATAACTCACTCAGGATTAAGATCGAGTCGCATATGATCATCCTGATGAAATATTAATCTTCTCAATTAACGGATTTATAAAGAGAGATTAAATATTTCATGGTCTAGTCTTATACAAACTCATTGTATAAGATACCCCCATTCACATGTCTCCACATGAATGATTTGGATCAAATCATTTGTAACTATTACAAAGTGGGCCATATCAATAGTGTTACCAAGATAAGGCACCCAACCTTGTCCATATACTATGACCCTTTAGGTTATTTCGTGAACATGATCCTCTCGTATGTCAACCACATATTGTTCAATATTACACTAATAACCTTAGATTTTTCATATAATGGATAATATTATATTGCAAATAAAATAATCAAAATTATTATTCATTATTAAATAAATTATTAATTACGAGGTTTTAGGGCATAAATTCCAACAACTCCAATTCCATACAACCTATTTGCTATGACTCAAGCATAAGATCAAAGCTTGTGGGAGCCTCTTGAAAGAAAAGGAGAGAGGAGAAGTTAAGAGAGAAGTCTACAATTCTTTGTAGAGGAGATGTGTTTCTTATGAAGAATACACACAATGGCTCACTCCTAGGGTCCTATGGAAAATAATTAAATAATATATTTTAATATATAATATATTAAAATATATTTATCTAACCAATTTGAATTTTATTCAAACCTTTTAAAATTCTTCTACGACATCTATTTCCTAATTTGAATCTAATTCAAATTTAGTAAATATCTTTTTTTTAATGTATCCTAATACATTAATAATTTCTTTGATATTTAATGTATCATATACATTAAATATGTTTTCCCCCATTTAATATATCCAATATATTAAATTTTAATTTGAACAATTCAAAATTTTCTCTCAACGAAATTGATCCCTATTTGTTCATATGAGCTAGAAAGGAGATCTTATGGACCTACAGATTATATGTTTCAATGATACAAAATTAATTAATTAAACTCTTTAATTAATTAATCAATTTTCATTCATTAACTCTAAGGTCACTCCGCTATAGACCTATAATTGCACTCTTATGCATTGTAGCACAAGTTATGTTCATGGATATAACCACTACATGCAAGTCAATTCTTCACGAGTTGTTCGTAATTACAGCTGGGTCAAAAGTTCGTTTTACCTCTATAATTACATCTTGCACCTTAAGTATCACTAATCCTCTAATGAACAATTTGTTTATGATCCAACCATAAACTAAGTCTTTCTCTGGCCAGTGAGAGGGTGGGGCCCCATTGTTCAAGTCCCGAAATCAGTACTTAAGGGAACTATTCATCTACTTACCCTATATGGGAAGAAATGAATTCCATCTTGTAAGATTATGTTCCCAGCTCCCTATTTGGTCGAGTCCTCAAAATGGTAGGCTTATTGAATCGGCTACAAAAGCCACTCTCACCCATGCAAATCAAAGGACAAGCCCTCACAAGTCGGAGTTCATAACTCACTCAGGATTAAGATCGAGTTGCATTTGATCATCCTGATGAAATATTAATCTTCTCAATTAAAGGATTTATAAAGAGAGATTAAATATTTCGTGGTCCAGTCTTATATAAACTCATTTGTATAAGATACTCTCACTCACATGTCTCTACATGAACGATTTTGATCAAATCATTTGTAATTATTACAAAATGGGCCGTATCAATAGTGTTACTAGGATAAGGCAACCAACCTTATCCATATACTATCACTCTTTAGGTTATTTCTTGAACATGATCCTTCCGTATGTCAACCACATACTGTTCAAGATTACACTAATAACCTTGGATTTTTCATATCATAGATAATATTATATTGCAAATAAAATAATCAAAATTATTATTAATTATTAAATAAATCATTAATTACGAGGCTTTAGGGCAGAAATCCCAACACTTGATGCTTCCAACGGCATTGAGACGCTCTCATTAGGGGTAAAATGGTCATTTCACTAGATCTTCTTGCTCGGTTGCTCAAATGACCTCCAAATTGGCTCGTTTTAATTCCAATTGGATGCAAATGCTCCAAAACATATCTCTTGCTCGATTACCTATAAATTGGACAATTAAACATATAAAAACTATTGAACTAACACGAATTAGGCACGAGAATATAAGACTATTTTGATCCTATCATATCACTCTATCACATATATCAATGAAATTGTAAATCATTGGTAGGACTCAGAAAGTCTTGTTTTATCTTGCCTAATTTTTGTTAATGTAGAGAATTTTATGTGCTTAAATGTTTATTCGTAGGAAAATGAGTCCAAGGAGTCGTTTGGAGTGTTTGCACATGGTTAGGGTTAAAAAGAGCTTAATCGAAGGTCAATCGGTGCCTGAAGGAAGAGAAACATCAAAGATATGAAAATGCCCCTATTTAAGCGTATGGATACCAGATCGGTGCAATGCAAGATGCTAGAAATAAAACGTGAAAATGGAGGACAACGTCTCGACGTTTTCCAGTGTCTCGACATTGTAACAGTGAGCGTAGGTCGACGTTGTGACGAGCCCAAAAACCTGGTCTAATTGGCGACAGTGTCTCGACGCTGTTTTGAGTTTTATATATAAAAGGATTTCTTTCCGTTTTAAGGTTCATGTTAGACATTTGACAGCCACTTTCCATAAGAAACCTTTACTCATTTTCTGTATTTAGTCATTTAGCCACTTTTAGTTAGATTTAGCTTAGATTATGGCCTCGGGTGTCGATCTCATGGTGTCCGACTAGAGAAAAATACTAATTCGAAGGTGATTCGGGCATCAATCATATACTTTTGTGAGATTTGAACTTCAATTCTATATTGTACTCTATTTTAGCACGTTTTGCTTCTTGATTCAATTATAGAATGTTTTAGCATGTTAAAATTGACCCCTCTTGCATGTTTTTAACGTTCATTGCTAACTAGAATTTTGTTTACACTATGTATCGATTTCTTGTACGTTTAAGTAGCGAATAGGCCACACAGTGTATGCATAGTAGGGAGCTCATCCTCATGTAGTTGTGATGATAGGTGATAATTCTCATTCATGAGGATTATTTGGCCTTTAAACTTAGTTATATTTGTGATTTTTATTCATATTATTTGATGAAAAATAAAAAAAAAATGCTTGAATTTAATCACATGATTGATGGAAGACCTTTAAATTAAGTAGGTTGAGAAAAGAAAACAAAAGAAGAAAAAAACTCACACTTACTTAATGTTTTGATGCAGAATTTTTGTGGAATGCAACAGCAGTGCAATTGCTATGCAATTGCAATCTGGCATATCTGGAATTTAAGTAAAAAAACGAGAATTTCGGGATTTTGAAGGAAATTTGACCCACGAATTCAGCAAGATGATTAGCCATGATTGTCCATCAACCAAGAGGTAAACCCTAGCATGAGATCCCTATAAATATTGAACAAAGAAGCCGAACAAAGAGAGCTCGATTGGAGAAGATTTTTGTTCACGTTTTTTGGGTTTCCTTACTTTCTGCACTTTTCAGTTTTAGTTTTTTTCTGTTGCTGTTTGTATTCATTTCTTCTACATCTTAGTCCGAATCTCTTCCTCAATCCCATCACAACGAGAGTTGGTGTTGGTTATGAACAATTACTTATTCGATTGAGCTCAATTTTGGAAGAATTTTCGTCTATATTTATGGGTTTTCTTCACCGACTGCAATTTTTTTCTACTTTCATTTTATTTGCTGTTTTGTATTAAGTTTTTCTACATCTCAATCCAGAATCCTCTTCTTAATCCCATCTCCATAAGAATTGGATGTGGTTATGAACAAAATTCTTGTTCGATTGATGCGAAAGGAATGGGTTTTTAGGATAGTTGAGTTCTTATTGGATTTTTGCTAGCTTTGCAATTTTGCTTATGTTATTTGAATTCAAATTAGCTACGAGGTTGTTTTCAATTTCAGCACATTTTGTTTATGTTATTTGAATTTTGAAAATTTGACATTGTTTCTTTAAGCTACTAATTGCTTTGTATTTGCAATTTGATTGCATTGTTTACCTTGATTGTACCAATGAATTTTACTGTTGGGATTTATGCCCTAAAGCCTCGTAATTAATAATTTATTTAATAATAAATAATAATTTTGATTATTTTATTTGCAATATAATATTATCCATTATATGAAAAATCCAAGGTTATTAGTGTAATCTTGAACAGTATGTGGTTGACATACGAGAGGATCATGTTCAAGAAATAACCTAAAGGGTCATAGTATATGGATAAGGTTGGGTGCCTTATCCTGGTAACACTATTGATACGGTCCACTTTGTAATAGTTACAAATGATTTGATCCAAATCATTCATGTGGAGACATGTGAGTGGGGGTATCTTATACAATGAGTTTGTATAAGACTGGACCATGAAATATTTAATCTCTCTTTATAAATCCGTTAATTGAGAAGATTAATATTTCATCAGGATGATCATATGCGACTCGATCTTAATCCTGAGTGAGTTATGAACTCCTGCCTGTGAGGGCTTTTCCTTTGATTTGCATGGGTGAGAGTGGCTTTTATAGCCGATTCAATATGCCTACCATTTTGGGGACTTGACCAAATAGGGAGCTGGGAACATAATCTCACAAGATGGAATTCACTCCTTCCCATATAGGGTAAGTAGATGAGTAGTTCCCTTAAGTGCTGATTTCGGGACTTGAACAATGGGGCCCCACCCTCTCACTGGCCCGAGAGGGACTTAGTTTATAATTAGATTATAAACATATTGTTCATTAGAGGATCAGCGGTACTTAAGGTGCAAGATGTAATTATAGGGGTAAAACGGACTTTTGACCCAGCTATAATTACGAACAACTCGTGAAGGATCGACTTGCATGTAGTGATTTTATCAATGGACACAACTTGTCCTACAGTGCATAAGAGTGCAACTCTAGGTCTATAGTGGAGTGACCTATAGTTAATGAATGAAAATTAATTAATTAAAGAGTTTAATTAATTGATTTTGTATCATTGGAGCTTATAATCTGTAGGTCCATAAGGTCCCCTTGCTAGCTCACAGTAACACTAAAAGATCAATTTAGTTGAAACAAAAATTTGAAATGTTCAAATTAATATTTAATTTGAAAAGTTCAAATTAATATTTAATATATTAGATATATTAAATATAAAAGAGGAAAATATATTTATTGTATTTGATACATTAAATATGAAAATAATTAATGTATATTAGATACATTAAAGAAAAGATATTTATTAAATTTGAATTGGATTCAAATTAGGAAATAAATGTCGTAGGAGAATTTTAAAAGTTTTGAATATGATTCAAATTGTTTAGATAAATATATTTTAATATATTAGATATTAAATTATATTATTTTATTATCTTCCCTAGACCACTATAAATAGGACCCTAGGGGTGAGCCATTGTGCATTCTGAATAACACACATCTCCTAAATAGAGAGAATTAGAGAATTCTCTCTAAACCTCTTCCTCTTTAATCCCTTGAGGATTTTCTTTCAAGAGGCTCCCACAAGCCTTGATCTTTTGTTAGAGTCATAGCAAGGAAGATTTTGTGGAGGAGATAAAGACCCGCCAGAAGAATCTCCATGTTTATTTCAATGTAAGTTTTTGCTTAACCTTATATATTTTGTGTTTAATTCTAAATAAATCAAAGACGATCCAATGCTTCCGCTGCGGGATGAAAAGTTCATTCCTTCAATTGGTATCAGAGAAATTTTTGAGTTTTATTTAGAATTAAATTTTTGTGATGGTGGGTATTTTAATTTATCATATATTTGATATATTTGTGGTTTGCAAATTGATTGTTTAGGCTATTTGGCATTAGATTTATTGCTTTGATTAGATCATTGTAAAACCCATAAGGGTTAGGATTTCATGTATTTTACTTGAAAGATTACCATTGCTGCAATTTCGATCACCTGTGATGAAGAAGCCGACGACGAAGAGGTGCACGAAAAAAAAAAAAAAAACCGGAAAAATCGAAGTCAATCATATTCGGCTGAAGCTTTATATTATTATTAAACATTCCAGTGTCAAAAAACAGTGTTTGGTTTAGTGGTGAAGGAGGCTTCTTGTTATACTCAAGGTCTTGGGTTCAACATTTGGGTAATGCAGTTTTTTCTTTTTAATTTTTGTGGCTGCTGGTATCATAATTGGAAGACAAGATTTAGATTTTTAAACTCTAAATTTGGATGGCCGAACAAGGAAGATATTGAAGACCAAGATATGTCTTGGATTTAAATTATTGTAATTTAAATTATTTTCAATTTCTTAGGATATGCCAAATATGCCGGTCAATTTTGCCATTTTTAATTTAATTATGCATGAGATGTATGTTTTAAATTATTTGATTGTTGCATAAAGTATGCCATTTAAATTTAAAATCCCACCATAGGTTAAGCATGATCATGCATCTTATCTTAATTTTGAATATAATTGTTATATTTAAAAATTATGATTAGGTTGTTTCCTAATAGAATTAAGATTAATTTTTTTTAATATAATTGTTATATTGGAAAATTTGATTAGGATGATTCCTAATAGAATTGAGATATTTTCTTAATATGCTTATATTTTCCATATCCTTGAATATAATTGTTATATTTGAAAATTAAATTATGATATTTTCTTTCATAAATGAAATCCATGTTTTCCTAATAGGATTAGGATATATCCTAATGAGATTAGGATTTTCTTAAAATAAAGATATTTCGAATTCATGCTTTAAATAGTTTAAATTTTGAATTTAATATATCTTTATTTGTTAGAATGTAGGATAATCTTTTAATTTAGTTTTAAATGGTTTAAAATGGTAGAATTTCAAGATTATCCATAGTTTACGTTTTGAATTTAATTTATCTTCTATTTTTCTAAATAGAATTAAAATAAAATATCAAGGATTATCTTTTAATTTAAAGAGTTTAAAATGATGGATTTTTAAGACTATCCAAGTGAATTATTTTAATAAGATTAAAAATATTTATGTTCATTAATCTAATAATTAATAGTTAATTAAAGATTAATGAATTTGAAAATAAAAATTGACTATAAGGGAACTCTGTCTATGGAAGGTTCTGTCTAGACTGGGGTATTTAAGCTGACCGAAAGGGAACACCTCTAACTGGGAACCGACCTGGGAGTTGAATTAGTCCAATTTTATTTATTTTCACTAAGCATGCTCATAATGTTATTATTATTTTTAAATAGTTTAAAAACTTAGTAATTCACATTAAAATCAATCTAACAACATAAGGGTTATGAAAGGTAGATTGAGGAACTTAGATAAATGAGATTAGCCTAATTTGTCTGAGTAAAAGAAAACCCTATTTCAAAATACTTAGTGGGAGAAGGACACATGTCAAAATCCAACGGTCTCTATTATTGATTCACAACGTGAGATTCATGTGGGGCCTCGTGGCGGCTTTTGGACCGTCCTCCCTACGGAAGGTGTTTGCATGGATCAATATCAGGGTGAATCTTTTGAGAAAGTATTATAGTAAGTGGGAGAAGGAAATGTGTCAACATATCCTACGGTCTCCATCATTAGTTTACATCGTGAGATTCATGTGGGGCCTCGTGGCGGCTTTTGGACCGTCTCCCTACGGAAGGTGTTTGCATGAGTCAATATCAGGGTGAACTCCTGAGAAGGATAGGATTGTAGTTTTGTTTCCAATACTTGACCTACCCTACGACGGCACTTGTTGGGATAAAACTACGGGATCTAAAATTATGGGTCACACTTACAAAGGACTCATTAAAGTTGTTAATGATGTCTTTGACCAAACTAATGGTAACTAAATATTATATGAATAAGAGTTATTCTGGTATAATACTTGGTTGAGATTGTCTCAGTTTAGTGAAGGAATACTTGATCTACCCTACGGCGGCACTTGTTCTAACTCACTAAAGTACCATAGCATTAGAAATGATTTATAGGGTTCATTTTTCAAATTGTTTGATTTCTATGCTAAAATTGAATGGATAATTGTTTGCATTATGTTAAATTATATATATATATTTCAATATTATGTCAATTTCTCTCATAATTTTTAATTTTATTACTGATAAGTCAAAATTGAGAAATTTTATTACTTGGAAAAGTAACATTAACACTTGTAATGGTAGTGTAAAATTATGAATTTGTCTTTATTGAGAAATGTTCTCAAAACCTGTTGCTAATGCTATTCGAATTGTTCGTGAAGCACATGATTAATGAATCAAAAGTAAACGAGATAGCTTGTACGTATTCTCCTAGTTGACATGTTAGATGTCAAGTTTAGAAGATAAAGAAAATGACAACAACATATGAGATGTTGAAGTCAACATAAGCTAAATTTAGAAAATTATCTAAATGATCTCGAATTTAAGTATTACAAAATTCCAAGAAAACAAACCAAATGACTGAAGCTATGTACAAGGAAATAGTTCCTAAATTAGTCAGGACAGTCACAATGAGAGAAATTTTTGAAATACCTCTACGGGAAGAATAATATAGATGAAAGTAAATTTGATTTACTAAATTTTTGGTGGAGAATAAATAACGCCACCTAGATAGTTGATACAAGATCCGCTATCAAGATTTATTCTTCATTGCATTTAATATGTAATTCTTGGAAAATACTTAACATGTAGAATATTTTCTACAAGTTAGCACCAGGAAACCTATCTCAGTTAGTGTAGTCGGAGACATTAAGATGTCATTAAGTAAAAAATTGTTACATAATGCTGAATATGGTGTTTTTAGTAACCATAAGAGAAATTCAATTTCTCGAACTTTATTACAAAAATGTTCATATAGTATGAATTACTTTGAAGTATGAAAGTTTATATTTTCAAAATTGTTTGAAAATACATTCAGCTGAAAATAAGAACAATTTGTATATGTTAAAAATGTTGGCATATACTATACTACAAAATACTGAGATATTCAGGATTATAGAATCCAAAATAGAAAGACATTATTTTATCCTAAAAGATGATACTTGACTTTGGCTGTTAAGGTTGATTAACATCAACTTGAATAGAATGAAAAGACTAGTAAGAGGTAATTCTCTAAAAACTTAGTTAATTACTTTACCTGTCTGTAGATCTTGCCTTTCATGCAAGATAATCATTGGGCCTTTATTAGATAGGGCTAGAACGCCAAAGAATACTTTGGGCTTACACATTCTGACCCAAGTGGTCTGGTGAATGTAAAGGTCAAATAAAGTCATGAATATTTCGTCACTCTAGTTAATGATCATTCAAGGTACAAGTATCTTTACCTAATACAACCTAAGTCCAAATTTTTTGAAATGTTCATGAAAATTAAGACTAAAGTTTGAAAATTGATTAGGTAATTAAATCTATCAAGATGTTATGATCAGATCATAATAGAAAGTACAGGAACCTTACGTACTAAAACTAATTGATAGAAAATGGGTTTTTATCCCAATCATCTTAATACCAAGTGCAATTTTGTGAAATTGTGCTGCAAGAGGAGAAACAAGACCTTGTTAGACATGGTCACATCAGTAATGAGTTACACACCATTACCATACTCTAGTTAGGAAATGCAATAGAGATTGCATGGTGAACATGATTCCCTCTAAAAGTGTCTACGAGACAATTTTAAAGATCATAGAAGAGTAGTAAAGCTAGTTTACAACACTTCACTATTTGGGAATGTTAAGCTCACATGCTGAACACATGCCTAAAAAACTTGCATATGTTCAAAGATAAGCCTAAGTGTAGGTCACCCCTAAGGAGTATAAAGTGGTCTTTTATGTAGTCCTAAAATGAATAAGGTATTTGTATGACAAATATCAATTTTATAAGAAATGTCAAATAAAAGACTACAAACCTTTAATAAGGTGAGATAATGTTAATAAATTAGTTCCAAGTGAAGCCACTAAATAGTTAACAAAAGTTGTTAACAATTTAATTATATTTGAAAGTCAAATGGATCACAGTCATGAATTGGATAAGCCTCATCGTAGTGGGAGAGTTATGAGATGACTCAACCTTTACAAGGACTTAATTGAAGTCCAAATTGTCATGTTAGATGACAAAGTTAAAGGCTTATTACTTGCAAAATGAGACTAATGGCAAATGGTTATACCTAATAGGAGAAAGTAGACTGCGAGTAGATTTTCTCACTTGTTGCCATACTGAAGTCTGTAAGCATTATTTAATTCATTGTTGCATATGTGATATAAAAAAAAAAAATGAATGTTTAGAATTCTTTTATGAAAAGAAATCTTAGATAATGCATCTACACAAATCAATCAGATATGTTTATTTTCAAAGATCAAAAGCAAAAAGTTTGCGAAATAGTAAAGGTTCATTTATGAAATGAATTTTACCATTAGATCTGTGAATATAAAGTTTGATAAAAATATCATAATCTATGACTTTGGATAAATATTAATGAAGCTTGTATAGACAAGAAAATCATTAATTGCTTAGTGGATTTTTCTCATGTTTTATGTTGGTGATATTTTTACCCATTATGAATGATGTAAGATGTCTGACATAAAGCGTTGATTAAGTAACCAATTCGAAATAAGTGATTTGGAATGACTCAGTATATTTTACATGTCCAAAATAAGATTTTAAGGACAAAATGTTAACTTTGTCTCAAACATTTTATATTGACAAAATTGTTGTCAAATATTTGATATTTATGTCTAAGAAAGTATATCCTAAGATACCTCAAATGTTGAGAGTATATGATATGCATAAATGAGACTAAACATTTAATATACAATTGGTTAGCATATATCAGTTACACGAATGGTATGACCATTGAGTAGAAAATTAAAAACTTTCTCAAATTATCTAGGGATGATGAGAAATTTTTGTGTATAAAGTTAAAGATTTGATCTTTACAAGATACACTGGTTCTTACAAAGATTTAGGAAATCTATATAAGGACAAATTTTACCCTAAGTGGTGGAGTATGGTATACAAGTTAAATCGTTTTGGTTGTGAAGCAACAAAAAGACTTGTCTGACTCAAATAGTTCCTTGAAGATCTGAAAGGTGTTTCAGATATGATTTAGTCTATCATCTTTATTATGATAATAGTGGTGTAAAGACTAATATTAAGGAAATTAGAAAACACCAATGTATAGGGAATCATATCGAGAGAGAGAAAGCATCATGGTAGTGACCAAGATGGCTTTTAACGGCAGTTCTTTGGATCTATATAAAAAGACTCTCCAGGCTAAAGTGTTTGAGGGTCATCTAGAATGTCTAGGATTACGAGACATGTCTCATCTTTGCTAGGGCAAGTGGGAGAACATGTTGGGTATAGAGTATGCCCTAGGATACATGTCTCGCCGGCTTTAGTGCAAGTGGGAGATTGTTGGGATTTATGCCCTAAAGCCTCGTAATTAATAATTTATTTAATAATAAATAATAATTTTGATTATTTTATTTGCAATATAATATTATCCATTATATGAAAAATCCAAGGTTATTAGTGTAATCTTGAACAGTATGTGGTTGACATACGAGAGGATCATGTTCAAGAAATAACCTAAAGGGTCATAGTATATGGATAAGGTTGGGTGCCTTATCCTGGTAACACTATTGATACGGTCCACTTTGTAATAGTTACAAATGATTTGATCCAAATCATTCATGTGGAGACATGTGAGTGGGGGTATCTTATACAATGAGTTTGTATAAGACTGGACCATGAAATATTTAATCTCTCTTTATAAATCTGTTAATTGAGAAGATTAATATTTCATCAGGATGATCATATGCGACTCGATCTTAATCCTGAGTGAGTTATGAACTCCTGCCTGTGAGGGCTTTTCCTTTGATTTGCATGGGTGAGAGTGGCTTTTATAGCCGATTCAATATGCCTACCATTTTGGGGACTTGACCAAATAGGGAGCTGGGAACATAATCTCACAAGATGGAATTCACTCCTTCCCATATAGGGTAAGTAGATGAGTAGTTCCCTTAAGTGCTGATTTCGGGACTTGAACAATGGGGCCCCACCCTCTCACTGGCCCGAGAGGGACTTAGTTTATAATTAGATTATAAACATATTGTTCATTAGAGGATCAGCGGTACTTAAGGTGCAAGATGTAATTATAGGGGTAAAACGGACTTTTGACCCAGCTATAATTACGAACAACTCGTGAAGGATCGACTTGCATGTAGTGATTTTATCAATGGACACAACTTGTCCTAGTGCATAAGAGTGCAACTCTAGGTCTATAGTGGAGTGACCTATAGTTAATGAATGAAAATTAATTAATTAAAGAGTTTAATTAATTGATTTTGTATCATTGGAGCTTATAATCTGTAGGTCCATAAGGTCCCCTTGCTAGCTCACAGTAACACTAAAAGATCAATTTAGTTGAAACAAAAATTTGAAATGTTCAAATTAATATTTAATTTGAAAAGTTCAAATTAATATTTAATATATTAGATATATTAAATGTAAAAGAGGAAAATATATTTATTGTATTTGATACATTAAATATGAAAGTAATTAATGTATATTAGATACATTAAAGAAAAGATATTTATTAAATTTGAATTGGATTCAAATTAGGAAATAAATGTCGTAGGAGAATTTTAAAAGTTTTGAATATGATTCAAATTGTTTAGATAAATATATTTTAATATATTAGATATTAAAATATATTATTTTATTATCTTCCCTAGACCACTATAAATAGGACCCTAGGGGTGAGCCATTGTGCATTCTGAATAACACACATCTCCTAAATAGAGAGAATTAGAGAATTCTCTCTAAACCTCTTCCTCTTTAATCCCTTGAGGATTTTCTTTCAAGAGGCTCCCACAAGCCTTGATCTTTTGTTAGAGTCATAGCAAGGAAGATTTTGTGGAGGAGATAAAGACCCGCCAGAAGAATCTCCATGTTTATTTCAATGTAAGTTTTTGCTTAACCTTATATATTTTGTGTTTAATTCTAAATAAATCAAAGACGATCCAATGCTTCCGCTGCGGAATGAAAAGTTCATTCCTTCATTTACTACTTTACATTTATTGTTTTCAATTTATTCCATCATGAAGAGCTAAATTTCCTTTGGGATTCAAGTTTGTGAATGCCCTAGAGGAAAGATGTAAAGCTCGAGAGTAAAAACAATCTAGCTAATTCTTGAACTCTAGTTTGCTTTTGGTAAGTTAAATGTTGGGTAAACCTAGTTGGCCATCTAGTCTTGCTTGCCAAGCTATAACTTAATACCGAAAGGGTTAAGGGAAGCGGATGTCGCAAAAGCAATGGAGGAAAAGGCGTAGACACAAGTCTGAAACATCGACCCTAGATATAGGGCGAGACTCCAAAACCACTAGAATTGTGCGCAAAATTACCTAAGTTAGATTAGCCATAGACATATAGGTTTAATCACTTAATCTCTTAAAGATACTTCATAGAAGGTCGAATAGGAGTTGAATTCGGTTTACTTAGTTCTTGAGTTAGCTACGATTGCAATTGCCTTCTTGTTGCATTTTCTTTCCAAAGGGGCATTAGCATCTTGAATCCCTTTTTCATTTCCATTGAATTTTCAAATAATTTTCTTTTAGTGAAAACACCTCACAAAACTTTTCACCCACGGTTACCTTAAGTTGCAATTTGTCAATAATTTTGTGCCAACTAAAATTCGTTTTATTAAACCCCGTTCCCTTGGGTACGATACTCTGGAATACTTCCAGTTTCTTTATTACTTCGATCACATGCACTTGCGTGTTGTAGAAGAGCACCGATCAATAGGCTTTAGAAGCAAAATAACATTCAAGGTTAATTTGGTTTTGTCCAATTAGTTAGGTTGTTCTAATCAATCCTGAACTTAATGGGATTTATTTAGGGGGGTATGAAACGCTATCGTGCCGAGCCTTTAAAGTCAATTTAGCACTAAAGAGATGCTAGGTCAAATTAGTCTCTAAAGGGATGAATGTTTTAGGTGGCTTTTTTGTCAAGGATTATTAGATGCTAAATTTAATACATAGCTTGTTTGTATGTTTTCAATGATCAAAATTACACGAGACACACCCGATGAACTCCCGAATTGGTGTGTTTGGTCAAATTGTTAGTTTCTTCTTTTAATTTCTTTCGTTTATGCATTTAAATTTTGAGCAATTTACTTTTTAAGCACAAACCCCCCCTCCCCTTGTTCCGTTTATTAATCCAAAGAAAGAAGTTAATAACTGAATTTCGCTTCCCTGTAGATCAACTTGGCTACTAATACTACAAATATTACTTGGTTCAGATTATAAATTTGTTTTACGGATTTGACGAGCCCGATAAATCAGCGATATACTTCATATTATGTATATCACTAGTATACTTGATATACTTGATATGAAGTATGTCACTGATATACTATGTCATTTGATATATCTAATATGAAGTATGTCATAGTGATAAACTTGATGATATATCAAGCATGTGAGTGATATACTTCATTTTAAATATATATCACAAATATAATTGATATATCTAATATGAAATATATCATTGATACAGTAGAATCGCCAGTTTTACAAGGATAATCAATTTTGCCACACTTTTGTTTGGGCTAAGCCTTTGTTTTTTGCTATATTTGCAAAAATTAGAAAAGTTGTTGGTATATTTACAATTAACTATTAGGGGCTGTTTGGGGCACATGTTCGGAATCAGAAGCCTGGGAATCAGAAGCCTGGGGGGTTTGTTCTGGGGGTTTCTGAAGCCTGGGAATCAGAAAGCTGTGTTTGGGGTGCAGTGTTCTGAAGCCTGGGAATCAGAAAACTGTGTTTGGGGTGCAGTGTTCTCAATCCTGGGTTTGTGCAGGTTTTTTTTCCTTTAGCTGTTTTGTTCTCTTATTAATTAGTGGATGTTTTGCGAATTGTAGAAGTCATTGTATAACATGAATTGGTTACAAAATTGGAACTCTATTTTTGAAATTAAAAAATAAGAAGTCTATTTAAGAAATTAGAGAATTTAAAACTCTATTTCATAAAGTATTCAAAAACTTATTTTGGGAACTCTATTTTAGAAATTAAAAAATTAGAAGTCTATTTAAGAAATTAAGAAATTTAAAACTCTATTTCACAAAGTACTCAAAAAACTATTTTGTTTTTGGAACTCTATTTTAGAAATTAAAAAATTGAAAGGTTATTTAATAATTTAGAGAATCTAAAACTCTATTTTACAAAGTATTCAGAAACCTATTTTTTAAACCCTATTTTAAAAATTAAAAAATTAGAAATCTATCTACAAAACTATGGAATTTAAAACTTTATTTTACAAAATATTCAGAAACCTATTTTTGGAACTCTATTTTAGAATTTAAAATATTGGAGGTGTATTTAAGAAATTAGGGAATCTAAAAAAACTTTTGCATTGTATTTTGAAACCTACTTCAAGGATAAATGAGTTATAAAATTCGAATTCTATTTTAGAAATTAAGATATTAGAAACTCTATTTTACACAGTATTTTGAAACTCATTGGCGGTGGTTGCGAGCAAGTCAAGTTGTTGGGGTGGTTGGGTCAATGGGGTAGTCGGGTCGCAGGGGTGGTCGTCATACTGGTCTCCGAAGTTGTCATCTGGTGATCATTGGAGGTAGTCGTTAGTGGTGGTCGGGTCGTCGGTGGGGTCGTCGGAGTTGTCATCGTCAGCGGTCGTCGGGTGGTCGTCGGAGTTTTCATAGAAGTTGTTGTCAAAGTGATTGCCAGAATGGTCACCGATGTGGTCGTTGGAGTTGTCATTGTTGGCGGTCGTTGGAGTTTTCACTAGAGTTGTTGTCGGTGTGGTCGTCGGAGTTGTCATTGTCAGTGGTCGTCGGGTGGTCACTAAGTTTTCACCAGAGTTGTTGTCAAAGTGGTCGCCGGAAGGATCGTCGGAGTTGTCAGCATTGACGATCGTCAGATGGTCGTCGGAGTTTTCATCATAGTTGTTGTCGAAGTGATCGTTGGAGTTGTCATCGCCGGCATCATCGGGTGGTCGTCGGAGTTTTCATAGAAGTTGTTGTCAAAGTGGTGCCAGAAGGGTCGTCAGAGTTGTCATTATTGGTGGTCGTTAGAGTTTTCACCAGAATTGTTGTCGGTGTGGTCATCGGAGTTGTCATTGTCGGCGGTCGTCGGGTGGTCACTGGAGTTTTCACCTGAGTTGTTGTTAAAGTGGTCGCCGGAAGGGTCGTCGGAGTTTTCATCGGAGTTGTTCTTGAAGTGGTCGCCGGAGTTGTTGTCGGTGTAGTCGTCAGAGTTGTCATTGTCGATGGTCGTCGGGTGGTCACTGGAGTTTTCACCGGAGTTGTTGTCAAAGTGGTCGTCGGAAGGGTTGTCAGAGTTGTCATCGTCGACGGTCGTCAGGTGATTATCGGAGTTTTCACCGGAGTTTTTCTTGAAGTGGTCGCCGGAGTTGTTGTTGGTGTGGTCGTCGGAGTTGTAATTGTCGGCGGTCGTTGGGTGGTCACTGGAGTTTTCACCGGAGTTGTTGTCAAAGTGATCGCCGGAAGGGTCGCCGGAGTTGTTGTCAAAGTGGCCGCCGGAAGGGTCATCGGAGTTGGCATCGTCGACGGTCGTCATGTGGTTGTCGGAGTTTTCACCGAGTTGTTCTTGAACTGGTCGCCGGAGTTGTTGTCGGTGTGGTCGTCGGAGTTGTCATTGTCGGCTGTCGTGGGGTGGTCACTGGAGTTTTGACCGGAGTTGTTGTCAAAGTGGTCATCGGAGTTGTTGTCAAAGTGGCCGCCGGAAGGGTCATCGGAGTTGTCATCGTCGACGGTCGTCAAGTGGTTGTTGGAGTTTTCATCGGAGTTGTTGTCGAAGTGGTCGCCATAAATGTAAAAGGAAAACATGGCACAAACCCATGGGGTTGCATTGTAGTAACCCATGGGGTAGTGTTTCAAAACCAAGGGTTTGAAACACCTTGGGTCAAACATGGTTTCGGATTTGAAACCCAAACCCATCCAAATCCAAACCCATGCCCCAAACACACCCTTAATTTTTTGCTATATCAACAAGTTGCCCTACTTTCTATGTATATTTAAGAGGAAACTACAAAAGTAGGGTAATAAAATTGAATATTATGTTTTTGTATATAGTAATCTATAAAAAAAAATGGTTGAAGCTAAAATAAGTCACAAGATCTCACATGTTAAAGTAAAAAGAAACACCACATCGCAGATGTACCTATTTTCTAGATCAACTTGCCTCCCATCTATTATGCCTCTGTGCTTGCTTCGTAATTCTATAATAGAATTGTGGATTAAGGTAATCTTTTTTTTTTTGTTGTTGGAATCTTTTATTCGATCAGGTAACAATAAGGATCTCTTTAGAATGATTTTTTAAGTGCATAAAAATATTTTTTTAACACTTAAAAATCTTTTTTTAAGCACTTGAAAAGTCATTTCAAATAGACCCTAAATTATTTTACTGATTTCCTGGTTAGTAACATCTTCATTCTTGAAAGCAGGGGCTCAATTGGGGGCTCTCCATCCACTCTTTCTTGAACATTAAGATTATGTGCAAGATTATAAGGCAGAGGGTTTTGGGTCTCTTTCTTGCCTTCTAGTTCGTCGAGATCCATATACACAACTTGTATTAGCATTTAAATTGCTCAGTGAAATTCATATAAAATATGTTTGAGGCTTTTGTCAGG
This sequence comes from Trichosanthes truncata, assembly GCA_033996785.1. Lineage (NCBI taxonomy): Eukaryota > Viridiplantae > Streptophyta > Magnoliopsida > Cucurbitales > Cucurbitaceae > Trichosanthes > Trichosanthes truncata. The sequence continues at coordinate 32,633,182 of JAWPNB010000004.1, read as the reverse complement.
ACAAAAATACTTCTCACACTACACCTAACATGTTTTGAAAATAAAAAGTACTTTTGAAACAAGTTTAGGGATGTGTTTGGAATATGTTCAACTTTAAACACTTTTTAAAGAAATATTTTAGATAAACATATTTTTATATCTTACATTTTTTAAAAGTGTTTTAAATAACAAATTTGTTTGGTTGCACTATATTTAAAAGTGATTCTCTTAATTATAAATATGCTTTTTTTTTCTTACTTCCTATTTTGAAGATTTTCAATTAATCACGTGGCTTTAAAATCATTTTTAGATAATTCATCCCTCTAAATGTTTCTTCACAAATAGTTTTTAGATTAATCTATTTTTTAAAGTATTTTTTATTTAAGATTTTAGAAAAGAAAAAAATTATATCATCTAAAATAAATCAAGAAACTATAAACACATTTTAAATAATTAATTTTTCTAAAAGTGCTTAGGGAAAAGTTGATTTTATTTAAAAAACACATTTTTTTCAAAACTATTCCAAACACACTTATATAATAAATGTTTTATTTAAAAATATATTCTTAAAAAAGCAGATCAAACATAGTAAGGGTCTGTTTGGTTTAACTTTTCAAGTGTTTAATTTTGAAAAAAAGTCATTTTAATCAAATTTGTAGTGCTTAACAATCACTCAAAATTACATTTTAGAAAATGAGTTTGAGAAATAAGTTATTTTGAGTGAAGCACTCGAAACCAATTTTCAGAAATGGTTTTTAGGTGTTTATCTTGGAATCCCTCTCAAATTTTCATGATATATAAAAATGACCAAAATACCCTCACACTACACCTTCACTTCCACCATGGTTACCGTCGCACACCGCTGGCAACCACCGCCACTGTTGGTGAAACTATAGCGACCATCACTGCCTCCGACGACCCCTGCCATTGCCGGTGACACTTCAGCGACCGCCACCATTGCTGGGGACAACTGCTGCCAACACTCTGATGACCACTACCACCGCTACTCGCTGGTGACCACTGTCACTACCGAACTCCAGTGATTATCACCTACCACCGATGACCAACTCTCGTGACCACTGTCGACTACCACTCCGGTGATCCCCCTCTCGTGGCCAACAACAGGTCATAGTGTTTTAAATGCAAATTTAGATTTATTAGTTCATATTGTTTAATAGTCGTTCTTTATAGTAATTTGACATTAATATAAGCATTTTGAGTATAATACAAACCAAATAAACTTGCGTATAAAAATACTTTCGAGAAAATGTAACTATACATATAAATGTTTTAATTTTAAGTAGTTTTTTTTTTATAAAAAATGAATTTTTGAAAGATACTTAAATTAAAAGACAATCCAAACGGGCCCTAAAACACAATAAAAAAAAACACTCGTAGAGTATCTATAGAACATTTGAAAGCATTTTTAAGAGTATAAAATTAAACATCCAGTGATCCAAGTAATTTACTATTAAACACACTTTTCACTAAATTGCTTATAATTAAAGTATGTTTACTAAAAAATACTCTCTAGCAAAAACTGTTGCTAGTGGGTTGCTTCTCTACGCTTAGCCATAAGAAGTTTTCCCCAAGATTGACCATTTGATACCGAATGTGATGCATTGTCAATTTAAATTTTATTAATTTATAATATAAGGTGAACGTTATAAATTAGAGGTATATGCTAAACAAACATCTAAATACAAAATTGTATATTCAACGAACAATTGTGGGTTGGGGATCGAACCATCATCCTTTGAGATCATAATTTTATTAATTGAGCTATGTTCGGATTGGTCAACTAGTTGCTTTACACTTTAATAAGAACATATGATATCATTTCACAAAAGCTCAAATTATTTGAAAATCTAATAGACTATTACATTTGGCTTAATTGCTTTTTTCATGTAGATATCTATTGAATAAGTAAATGAATAAAACATGTGCTTATTATTCTAAAAAAAGTACTTTATGAAATCATTTATTGAAAAAAATAATGACAAGGACTAAAATATCTTTTACACAAATTTTAGAGAAATAAAATTATTGAAAGTTTAGTGACCAAAGTAAAATAAATAAATAAATAAAATAAAAGACTAAAATATGATTTAAAAAACCAAAAATAAAAAAGGAAGGAAAAGAAGGACACAATCCAGTAAAGATCATTTTGTATTTGTCAATTTAAGTACAACTCAATTGGTTAAGTTATAAGTAACTTTTTTAGAAGTCTTAGGTTTAAATGGTTGGGGTTTATGTCCCTAGAGTTTTGTAATTTATAAATATAGTTATTATTTATAAATAAGAAAATTATTTAATTAATTTTATTTTGCATAATATTTACTATCCATTTTATAACAATCTAAGCTATTGGTATAATCTTGAAGCGTATATAGTTGACATACAATAAAATCGTCTAAATAGTCTACAATAATATATGGATAAGATTGGGTACTTTATCATGATATCACTATTTGTACAACTCACTTTGTAAGTTATAAACAATTTGATCTGATCATTTGTGTGGAGATATACAAGTAGAAGAACCATATACAATGAGTTTGTATAAAACTAAATCACGAAATATCTAATTTTCTTTGTAAATCCATTAAAAGAAAAGATTTAATATTTCACAAGATGATGGTATATATGACTTAATCTCAATTCTTGTTGAGTTATAAACTCTTATCCTTTGATTTATGTGGGTTAGAATGTCTCATATAACTCATTCAATAAGCCTACTACTTTTGAGACATGACCTAATGGAGAGTTAAAAATATGATCTCACAAGAATAAATTTACTTTTTCTTTCGTAGGGAAAGTAGATGAGTAGTTTTCTTAAGTGCAGATAACACCACCTATTTTCTTAAGTGCAGATGGCACCACCCTCTCATAGGATGATGAAGGACTTCATTTATGGTTGAATCATAAATAGATTATTGTTCATTGGAAGATCAACGGTCCTTAAGATATAATATATAATCACGAGGGTTAACACAAACTTTTGACCTAGCTATAATTACAAACAACTCATGAAGGACCAACTTGGATGTGATAGTTATATCTATTGACATAACTTGTTCCATAACTCATGAAGTGTAACTCTAAGTTTATAGTGGAGTAACATTGAGATAATAAATTAAATTTAATTAATTAATTAATTTTGTATCATTTAGGGTTATAATCGATAGGTCCAAAAGGCTTTTTGCTAGCTTACAAAAGTATCAATGGGTCAATTATGTTGAATTTTTTTTAAATGTTTAAATTCATATTTAATGTATTGGTATGTTAACATTAAAGAGAATAATGTATTTGATACATAGAATAAAGAAGGGGGAAACCATATGTTTCGTTAATATATTAGATATGTTAATAGAATATTCATTTGATAACTTGAGTAAGACTAAAAAAATTAAAATATATTTCAATATATTTCAATATAAGATTATGAATTTGAATAGGACACAGATTGTGCCCTCATGATTAGAGTTGTGCAAGAATTGAACCAAAACGAAGAATCAAATTGAACCAAGTTGAACTGACTGGTTTAGTTCAATTTTCCATTTTTCTTATATTTTTTAGTTGCACTTTTAAAAAAATCGATATTTTAGTTCGGTCTACGATTTGGCTCTTACAAAAACCAAATTGATAACTATAAAAATTAGTGGTAACGACATAGATGACTACATTTAAATGATCATTTTGAAATATGGCCAAACGACTTTTTTACTAGATAAATGGCCAAACGATAAATTGACAAATTAATTGAGATAATTCAATTGACTGAAATGTCCTTCCTATCATATCAGATAAAACCGAATTCTAAAATTATAAGGTAATTAAAAATAGCAAATCAAAATAATAAAACAATGAGAAGATTTAGTCGATGGGATAACAACCAAATCCTAAAATTATGAGATAATTAAAAATGAATTCAAAATGGAAGTATATTTTAAACTTGAAAATGACAAAAAGATAAAGTTGATTTTTTTTTAAATCGAACTTTTAAATAATTAGAAGATTTAATCGAATTTAGAAACTTTTGGAATTTCAAACACATAAATATCGTGTAATTCGGAGGAATTTAAAGCCTAATGTAAAGTAATCATGACCCATCTCCCTATGTATCACTTTTATCATAAAAGATACTAAGACACGCAAAAACCTTGTACTCAAAAACAGGTAAAATCTTTGTCAGATGAAGCCACACAAATACCTTATACTCGATTGATAGATAGAGTGATAGTGTGAGTGTAAATCTCCTCAAACATCAAAATTTGTACTTGCTCACACCATCTTCTGATAAGTTTTTCTTCTTTACGATTCTAATCACATTCAAAACTACAGTCTATCATCATCATTTTGCTACACATCAACAACAGCATACAAAAGCAAGTGCAAAGGGTTGCCAAACTTGCAAAGAACAACGACTTTCCTCGATAGAGAAATAACAACTTTGGTGAAATAAATGTTCCCAAATATCATCATCCACCACCGTTTGTAAATTTTTGCCATAGCCAATCATCTTTCACGATAAACTTCAACTACTCATCATTTTTTTTTATACCTCTCAACACCATGGATGAAATTAGAGAAGGTTCAACGATGAAAACAATGATGAAGAAAGATAAACAAAAAAGATAAAACAAAATTCAAACATGTAAATCTGTAAATGCATGATTTTAGGAGAATTGAAAATCTAAGGTTTGAATTTTAAAACTCATATCAAATAAGATTTTTTTGATAAATATTTAGTTAGATCTTCCATAAATTAGGGCGCCTAGTTTATTTGTAAAGGTAAACAAGGAAAAAAAAACCATACAAGGGGGCGTTTGGCCCCATGAATTGAGTTGAGTTGAGTTGGGTTTTAAACTCAACTCACCGTTTGGCCCATGGAGAAATTAACTCCTCATAAAAAAACTCAACTCTACTAACTTGCTATAGTGTTAGGATATTAACTCCATCGACTTGTACAGTAACCCTATTAACATATTTTATCACCATTTTTCCAACGACCGACGACCTTCTCTAGTGACCGACGACCACCGCCGACAACCTTCTCCAACGACCGACATCCATATGCGAGAACTAACGGCCACTTCCGACTACCTTCTCTGAAGATCGATGGCAATCGTTGGTGACCATATTTGGCAACTGACGGTCCCGTCTCCTGTGACTATCGTCGAAAAAAATATTCAGTGATCGACAACACTCTCATGGTTCAAAATAATAGGAAATGCACATGTACTTAGTTGGTAGGACTCTCTGCTCCAAAAATCTTTCTTCGGACTTACGAACTCGACTCATTGTTGGCCATTACTTATATTTTGTGAACCATAATTATGTTTTGTGAATCATGTAAATAGGCCCTTGATATTTTTTGAATATTCCACTCCTACATGACACTAATGTTGAAATATATTGTTGTTTTCTTGTCATTTTGAAAAAGTAAAATACTGGCATTCTCTTTTTCAAAGATGTTCAATTTAGTACATGTGTTTAAACAAATGTAAACAAACAATATTCCTTTGCAAAAAAAAAAAAAAAAAAACCGTAATGGTCGAAATTGTTTAAAAAAAAACCTCTCTCATAATGAAGACCCTATTAGTAATTGAAAAATGTCATAATAAGATCCTCATTTGTAAGTTTCAAAGAAGTTCATGTGTTTTTAGAAAATGAAATCTTAGATTTCTATATTTTGATAGAAGTTCAATTTGTGTTTAAAGAAAAAAAAATATAGGTACATTGCCTTTTTTTCCATTCATCAATTGCTATTTGTTGTGATAAAGAATGCAACATTTGATTTCTATAAATTGAAAGAAGTTCAATGTGTAGCAAAAAGATAAATCAAGGCTACATTTCCTATAGTTTGGAAGAAGTCAATTTAAAAAAAAAGAAAGATAAAGAATGGTCTTTTTAAAAAAAATCAATGTTTAAATATATTATTTTTTTGAAATGGACATCTGAATTAAGTGTTGAAAAGTTGGAAAAATATGTTTCTAGATGAATGATTAGAAAAAATAAAAATAAAAGAATAAAAACAGCTAAAAATCAGTCTATTTCGAGTTACAAAATTGCACTAGATATCTCAAACAACTCAACTCAACTCTGTATTCCAAACACAGACTTTCTGACTCAACTCAACCCGATTCTGTACCCCAAACACAGATTTTTGAACTCACTAACAAACTAACTCTGTCCAACTCAACTCAACTATGCGAGCCAAACGCCCCCTAAACGAAATCCTTGATTTCACGGTGGGAATATTTCAACCCAAAAAAAAAAAATGGTCATTTTCCATAATGGGAGTATAATGGTAGCCATTCAGTCCAAATTCCTAAAAATTATCCAAACTAGCCAAATGACTTAGCCCACCCACTCAAAGGTTAGCCCAATGAGCTAGCCATTGCCCAAAGCCCAACGACAGTTTTGGAGTTTTAAATTTTCAAACCCTAAAACTCTCATCTCTCCCTCACTCTATCGTTTTTGTGCCTCTGCCCGTCCCCCTCATGGCCTTCAACCTCCAAGCCTGCTCTTAGACTTGACCCAAATCGGTTGGAGTAAAAAATGACTAGGTTCATTTTTAACCAAAGACCAACGAAACTTCAATTTTCGCAGTTTTAGAATAGTTTAGAACTAAGGGAGTTCAATCGAACCAAACCGTGCAAATCCCTATTCATGATCTCTCTACATAATAAAGTCATTGGACTAAGCCTAAAAGACAATTTCTCTCTATTAAAAAGGAAAAAAATTAAATCTCTTTAAACTTCTTCTTTTGTAAGAATGAATAGTACTCTTTATAGTTCTTTCAAAGAGATTCCTACCAGCATTGATATTGCCTAATCTAAATAAATTGAATGTCCATCAAATAATTGGTTTCTAGAACGGTTTAAAAATCAAAGTCGTACTCAATCCTTTTAAAAATGTTCTAGAAGAAATATTTTATGTTTTAGTGCTTTTTGTTTCGTTTTTTTTCTTTTGGGGAAATGTATTTTAGTGCATTTAAAGAGTAGTTACACCTTGAAAATGAAAACTTAACCTCCAAATGAATTTATATTCCTAAAAATATATAGAAATAAATATATCAATAGGGATTTTGGAATTTAGCGGTTCTCCTTTTTCCTTTCTTTTTATATTTTAATGCCGCAATTTTGGACTTTAATAAATAAATAAATAGGTAATTGCAAAATTATACCTCTATTATTGGTCCATTTTTTTTTGTATTTTAAAATTAGTTTATAATTAATCTGTAGATTAAATTATCAAAATTTCAATCTTATAAAAATATGGATGAAAATGTCAATATCAACAAATATTTATGAAAGAAAAATATGGATATGAAGATTAGAGTATTGAATTTTCATTGACATGTCAACATTTTCATCGACATTCCATTATATCGTACAAAATTGATGAAATATTAAAAAAAAAAACAGCAACAAAATGTAATCTAATGTGAATATAATATTTTAACAAGTATTTTAACTCAATTAAAAAGTGTAAAATGTTTATTAATTTAAATATATTTTTTGGATTTTTTTGTTTTTAAGATGTTTCCATAAATATCCATCGACATTGACATTTTCATAAAATTGAGATCTTGACATTTCTATTGACATCAACATTTTAAACCTTGATGAAGATACTTTTAAAAATCAATTCTATTAATAAATAAGTATTTTACACCTCTTAAATTCATTTATAAATCTTATTACAACAATCAATTTCTTATTATTTCCAGGTTAAAGTATTATTTTGGTCAATCATTTTCTTATTATTTTCAGGTTAAAATATTATTTTGGTCTTTGAACTTTAGGACTTGTCCAAATTTAGTCTACTTTCAATAAATCTTAAAATTAATTCTTACTGTTAGTTTTGGATTAACTTTTCTAAAAAAAAAATCTCTATTAGCATTCCCTCTATAAAGCTTGGTATCATATTCACATTGTGGCTTTTCTTGAATATAATTATTATTATATTTTACCAAATTTGATAAAAATTAATTTCAAACTAACAACGAGGACTAAAAATTATTATTATATTTTACCAAGTTTAACTTGCATTGTTGTGCTTTATTTGATATTTAAACTTATATTGGATTTAGATTTTACCATTTTAATAAAATTTAAACTTCTTGCTATATTTAAAAATACATAATTATAGTTTATTATATATGTAAATGTCTCTTTTAAAAGTAATTTGTAATTATTGAAGTTTGAGTCACAACCATGACTGATGGATTTCTTTTTCCAGTGAAAAAGAGTACTTTATTTTGAGTTCACAAATGATATAATAGATTTAGTAGATAGTCTTCCTTTTAAAATTATTAGTTTTTTTATTTGGGTTTTCCAATGATCAATGATCAATAATCAATGCCCCTTATTCTTTCTCTCTCTTCCCCATCTTCGCCACCCCAAACCCTATCTTGGATCGACAAGTGTGAGGGAAGTAGAAAAGAGAAAGAGGGAGCAATGAGGTGAGACTGAGGAGAGTATTTTTAAATAATTTTTTGTCCAATCCTAAAATCAAAAACTTTTGTAAAATATTTATCATATCATCATTAAAAAAAGTTAAAACCATGTCATTTTTCTATTGAAAGAACTAAATAAAAATTAAGGACCCAAATGAAGTAGTATTGAAACCTTAGGAAGCAGCCTTAAAGATCAAATGAAAAGAAAACATAGAAACTACGAAGGTATTTATCCTTTAATGTAATCTCATAGGTGCAATAACAAATTTGATACTTCAACTCCTACTTTTGAATTTATTTAATCTATAAATTTTAAATGATCTTAGGAGTCGTTTGGTACAAGAATTTTGGAGATGGAAATGAGCAAGAGCTTGTGATACCCTTGTTTGGTAAAGGGTTTGGAGCATGGAGGATTGATCATGAGCATGAGTTATTTCCATGAGTTTTGTATACTCATGAATAAGGGTATTTGATACCCTTGCAAAAGTATATATGAATTTTCTTCATGCCCTTCTCTTTCTCCCTTATATTTTTTTTGTTAATATCCATCTTTCTTTTGAATATATTTATTTATTCTATTAAAATTAATTAATTAGAATTAATGTTTAGAATCAATCAGATTATATAAAAATTATTTTATAATAATGTATTGAATTAATCTAATTAATTATTTAATTGTAATAAATTAATCATAACTAATTGATTGATTAAAAATATACCCAACGAATTCTCATTTATAAAAAGAAAAAAAAATCAATTTTTACCCCTAAGTTTGTCAAGTTGTATGATCAATTTCTGTCCTAAATTTTTAATTTCATCAAATTGTACCCCAAACTTAGATAAGTATTGCAATCTTAACCTTAAACTTAAAAAAGTTTTGCAATTTCTATTCTCCAATAAAAATAAACTAAATTAATGTAATTGTGTATTTATTAAAACCATTAATAAATTAGTAAGCTATTTAATAAATTTAATTAATTGAAATAATTTAGTATAGAAAATTTAAATTTTTATAATTATTTATTCAATTAAAAATATACATCTTATGATCAATTAATTTACATCTATTTGTTGTAGAGTTCATTAATTAATGCATCATAATTATATAAAGTTTATAAAATTAATCTCATAAAAAGACAAAAATTAGCATTCCCCAGTGTACCAACCAAACACAGCAATCAATGATTCACAACAATGTTATTCCCGGGCATCCATTATTTCTAGGCATATAAGAAACCTTGAACTAAACGGCCCCTTAATGAATTGAAAGACTAAGATGCAAAATGAGATGCGACACACAAGAAAGGTAATTTTTTTTTAGTATACGGGAATAAAAACAGACAAAATATTAAGGAGTAAGTAAAAGGGAAAGATATGCCTAGGTAGTCATTATTTACAGCACGGGCTGCCCAAGAAGGAACCTCTTCAATCTAGATCTCAGAATGACTAATTCTGCGAGCATACCCAGTAAGATCGTGAGCTACTATGTTGCATTTCCTCGAAGTGAAGAGAAAACCAATGATTAGTCCTTGTTGATTCTTCTTGCATAAGCCATCCACGAACGGTTGAATCTCATTTGCGAACCTATCGTGACTACTTAGAAGTTTTTAGAGAATTTGTGAATTCACTTCCGTACATAAGAGAACTAATCCAGCTACAATCGCTAGTGTAATACCCTCATTTAATGCTAGGGCTTCTGCCAGTTCAACGGATCCTCTAAAAACTTGGTACTTTCTTGCGACGAACATAGTGTTGCCTGTTGAATTCACGAACTATGGCCCCCACCCCTACTGAATCATCTAGTACTGTAGCGTCGATGTTTAATTTGAAAGAATTTAGAGGGGGAGGGTGCCACCTGTCACTATCAACTTCTGCTTGCATCGTAGTGGAAAGTGGGTCAAAAGGGTCATTGCATTCATGTGAAACCATTGGACCCAATTCTTTGTCCATGTTCATTTCCTCGATGATATTGAATGCCCAATGAAGTGGATTCTTCCATTGGAGATGCTTGACTCCAAAGATCATTTCGTTACGTTTGCTCCAAATTGCCGCCAGTGTTAACACCAGAATGCATAGTTCTATTTTATCCAAACTCTGAATGGCATTACAAAAAAGAGAACAAATATCATGATAATGTAAATCGTTAAGTTTTCTACATGAATTCCAATTAGACCAAATATTTTTACTTTTCTGACACTCCCATAACACATGGATTTCATTCTCATCGTCAAAACTGCAAGATGGACAATCACTACTAGAAATGATGCCTCGATGGAGAAGATTTTGCCTGGTAGGGAGGGAATTTACACATGCTCTCTCCACATAAAAATCTTCGTTTTTACTGGTATCTTCATGTCCCAAATTCTTTCTTGTGGCATTATGATAAGAGAGGCAGCCACCCTGTAAAAAGTGGATATAAAGTTGCAAGAAAGGTAATTTTCAACCTCGATTTTTGCATTTCTTTTGGCTTGTAGTCCTAGAGTATGGTATACATAGATGTGTTTATTCCTCATTTTCTTATTTGTAGGGTTGGGTGACACTACAAGAATTTTTAGATTTGCCGACAAACTTTTTTCCGACGCAACACTTTGCGTCGGGAAAAGCATACTTTTCCCGACGAAAATGGCAAGCGTCGGAAAAATTACAGACTTTTCCCGACGCTTGCCATATTCGTCGGGAAAAGTATGCTTTTCCCGACGCAAAGTTTTTGCGTCGGGATATGTATTAAGTGAAACGCGCGTTTTGACTTTTCCCGACGCTTTTGTGACCTATGCCGACGCTTTTTTGCGTCGGGAAATTATTTTTGCCGACGCTTGCCATATTCGTCGGGAAAAGTATACTTTTCCCGACGCAAAGTGTTGCGTCGGGATATGTATTTGCGCGCTATAGCTCGTCAATTAAGTGAAACGCGCGTTTTGACTTTTCCCGACGCTTTTGTGACCTATGCCGACGCTTTTTTGCGTCGGGAAAAATCGGCGAAAAAATAAAACCCTAGCCCTTTCTTCTTCTTCTTCTCCTATTCTTTTTCTTTTCTTTTTCCCTCTTTTTCTTCTTCCTTTTCTCTCCGCCGTCTACATCTAAAACTCCATATGTCTACCTCATTTCTTCATATTCTTCTCCATTTTCTTCCATTTTCCTTCCATTTTCCTTCACTCATGCTCTCTATCTTCTATTTTCAGTGTTCTTCTTGTAGGTTTTGACGGCATGAGGTGGAAGTCCGATTTTGGGCTTTTTGAGGGAAAAGATTTATGGAGTTTGCTACTTTGGAGGTATATACAATTTTTACATTATGTTTTTTTTTTAGTTTATTTAAGATTTAAACTTAGTTATTAAGTCTTTTTAAGTTTAAAATTTTACTTTGAATGTATTATGTAATCAAAGTTTTCTTCTCCATTTTCTTCCATTTTCCTTCACCCATGCCCTCTATCTTCTATTTTCGGTGTTTTTCTTGTAGGTTTTGACGGCATGAGGAGGAAGTCCGATTTTGGGCTTTTTGAGGGAGAAGATTTATGGAGTTTGCTACTTTGGAGGTATATAGAATTTTTACATTATGTTTTTTTAGTTTATTTAAGATTTAAACTTAGTTATTAAGCCTTTTGAAGTTAAAAAATTTCCTTTGAATGTATTATGTAATCAAAGTGTAATTTGGAGAATACTTGTGTGATTTGGAGGCTATTTATGTGATTGGTGTTTAGTTTGGAGCTTATTGTTGGATTAAAGTATGATTAAATCGTGATTTTGAATTTATCGTGTGTTCGAAATGTGATTTGTAGCGTAATTATTTGATTAAATTGTGATTTATAGGCTCTTTATGTGATTAAAGTTTGATTTGAAGCTTATTGTGGGATTAGACATGTGGTTTTGAGCCTATATTTGTGTGATTAAATTATGACATTGAGTCCAAGTGTGTGTTTATTTGATTTTGAGCATATTGTGTGTGATTAAAGTTTGATTCTAATCTTATTGTATAATTTGATTTGTAGGCTTTTTTGTGATTTTTATCCTATTGAGCCTATTGAACATTAAAATGTAAGTGTTAATTTTTAGCTTACTTTAAGGTTATATATTGAGTTAGAGTGCTTCTTTTGGGCTTAGTGAAGATTTTATTGAGATTTTATTCTCTTAAAATTCCTAAGTGCCTTGTATATATATGTACTTGGAACTAGGTTGGTGCACAAAATGTTATACTCAATGACACATTTCTTTAATATATCCTTGGATGGTTAGAATGAAATTTGTACATTAGACACTTTTGGAAGATTTTGGAGTGAGTTAATCATCTAAAATTTGTACATTAGACACTTTTTAGTGAATTAGACACTAAACTTGCATTAAATTTTATCTATAATTAATAATAGTTTCGACTTTTGATTTTTAACGTCATTAATAAACTTTGTTTTATAATTTTCTATCTATAATTAGTAAAAGTTTGTCAATTTTTTGAAGTAGGCTTATTTTGATCGTACAATGGCATACACACAAGATGGTCTCTTCTAACTAGGTATGGGTAATTTATTTGATGTCATAAAATTATTATAAAATTTATTGTCTTTTATATGTTTGGTTGTATTTTATATTGTATTATACGTTTAATTATTAGCTTAAGTGAATTAAAGTTCTTCATTTACTGTCAAAGTTTTTGCTTGGTTATATAACTATCCTGCAGTTATGGTAAACATTTAAATAGAGAGTTAGTTTCAGTGAGTTAGACACATTTTTTTAAGGGTTATATATTGGATAAGTTAGTGATTTTAAGTAAGAATAGATAAGTTATACATTTTTTTAGGTTTAGTTTGGGTGAGTTAGTGAGATGTGTAAGAAAGTTGTTTGAGTGAGTTTGTGATATTTGAAGTAAGAGTTTCAATGAGTTAGGAATGTTTGTTGGTTTTTAAAATATGTTTAGGCACGTTTAAGACACTTTTATAGTATTGGAGGGTGTGTTGTGTACTTTAAGTTCACTTTAGACATTTTTCTAGCTTTCTTTAAGGGTCAAAATGATACTTAGACTCTTTTCATACACTTTTTGATAACTTTGTAGGTTTTAAGGAGCATAGTAGACTCTTTTAGGTCATTTTGAGTTTTTTTTTTTTACCTCGAAATACGCTTAAGCACCTTTAAGACATTTTGTAGCATATTGGGGTGGGTTGTGTGCTTTAGGTTCACTTTAATTTTTAGGTTCCTTTTGAGAGTTAAAATGAGACTTATACTATTTTTAAGCAATTTTTGGCCAATTTGTAGGTTTCGAAGGGCGGAGTAGACACTTTTAGGTTGTTTTGAGTTAGCTTTTTGCCTTAAAGTATGCTTAATCATCTTTAAGACACTTTTGTAACATCAGAGAGTTAGTTGTGTGGTTACAACATTTTCTACGTTTATTTAAGAATCAAAATGACACTTAAACTCTTTTTAGTCACTTTTTTTGACCACGTTATAGGTTCTAAGGGGCGAAGTAGATACTTTTAGGTCGTTTTGAGTTTTTTTTTGCCTCAAAGTATGCTTAAGCACTTTTAAGACACTTTTGTAGCATCGAGGGGTTGGTTGTGTGCTTAAATTTCACTTTAAGCACTTTCTAAATTTCTTTGAGAGTCAAAATGATACTTAGACTCTTTTGTGTTTTAGTTTTACTATATGAACCTTATTTTATTTTTTGTTTTATATTTAAAAATTTTCACATTATTTTTTTTTTCAGATTTGTAGTTGTGTAATCTTGAAGACCTATGTTCTAAAAATGAAGACGAAGACGAAGACGAAGATTGAAGCCTTCAAGATTAATTATTTTATTTATGATGTATTTTTTTTCTTTCGAACTCTAGTACAAGTAGATATTGAATATTTTGTAATCACATTATTGCATATCAATACTATTATTTTTTATGATATTATTTTGTGTTTTAACATGATACTAAAATGAACTATCAAGTAATTAATAAATAAATAAGAGAAAAAAAAATAGGATTTAGAGTTTTGCCGACGCACATTGCGTCGGCAAAAGTCAACTTCTACCGACGCATACTATGTCGTCGGCAGAAACTTTTTCCCGACGCAATACATTGCGTCGGGAAAAATTAACTTTTCCCGACGCAACACCGTTTTCGTCGGGAAAAGTTTTCCCGACGGCTCTATGCCGACGAAATCGCCGACGAAAATTTTTCGTCGGCCAAGACTTTTCCCGACGCAATTTAGACTTTTCCCGACGCTTTGTTGCGTCGGGAAAAGTGAAAAATTTTGTAGTGTGATAATCCTCATTCATGAGGATTATTTGGCCTTTAAACTTAGTTATATCCGTGATTTTATTCATATTAGTTGATGAAAATAAAAATATTTGATTGAATTTAATCACTTGATTGATGGAGGACCTCTAATTTAAGTAAGTTAAGAAGATAAAACAAAAGAAGGCAAAATCTCACTTATTCAATGTCTTTATGCAGATTTTTGATGAAATGCAACAACTATGCAATTGCAAGGCAATTGCATTTTTTGCAGACTTGGAAGTAAAGGAAAGAACGAGATTCTCGGGAAATTTTGAGCAAATTAACCATGATTTCAGGGGATTGAAATGCTGTGATTGATCATTGATTACGAGATGAAGCCCTAGCTCAAAAACTCTTATAAAAGACGAAGGAAAAGCCGAAGAAAGGGTGGAGATTTTTGGAGAAGATTTTAGTTTATGTTTTTTTTTTTTTGGGTTTTCTTACTTTCTGCAGTTTTTTTATTTTTAGTTTTTTAGTTGCTGTTTTGTTTCAATTTCTTGTAGATCTCAGTCCGAATCTCTTCCTCAATCCCATCACAACAAGAGTTGGCATTGGCTATAAACAAGTTCTTGTTGATTGAGCACGATTTTTGGAGAAAAGTTTGTTCGTTTTTGGGTTTGTTTCCACCGACAGTAGCTATTTTGTTATTCATTTTCTGGATTGTATTTTTCCATTGTTCTTCCTCTTAACACCCAGAATCCTTTTCTCAATCCCATTCACCTAAGAATTGGGGATGGTTATGGACAACGACTTGGTTCGATTGAGATACGGAGAATGGGTTTTTAAGATGATTGAAATTTCAATTTCTGCACTTTTGAAATTCTGCAATTGGGTGAAAATAGCCACTGATTTGTCATTCAATTCAGCAAATTTAATTTCTGTTATTGAACTTTGATGATAACTTGTTAAATTTAAGTTTTGGTAATTTTACTTTCTGTTATTTGAACATTTTGGATGCTACTGGAATTCAGTTTTCACCTATGTATAATTGCAAATTTCTTCAAAATTTCAAGCTACTGGTTCTTAGTTTCAGGTTTCCGTGAGTTAATTTGTATCTTGAACTCTTGGAATTGTTTTTTTTAACTACTCACTTACATTGCATTTGCAACTTGATTGCATTTTTACTTTGATTTTTCCAATGAATTCCTACAAGTCTTATCTACTGTTTTCATTTTATTCCATCATGAAGAACTAAATTTCCTTTGGGATTCAAGTTTGTGAATGCCCTAGAGGAAAGATGTAAAGCTCGAAAGTAGAAACAATCTAGCTAATTCTTGAACTCTAGTTTGCTTTTGGTGAGTTAATTGTTGGGTAAACCTAGTTGGCCATCTAGTGTTGCTTGCCAAGCTATAACTTAATACCGAAAGGGTTAAGGGAAGCGGATGTCGCAAAAGCAATGGAGGAAAAGGCTTAGACATAAGTCTGAAACATCGACCCTAGACATAGGGCGAGACTCCAAAACCACTAGAATTGTGCGCAAAAATATCTAAGTTAGATTAGCCATAGAAATATAGGTTTAATCACTTAGTCTCCTAAAGATACTTCATAGAAGGTTGAATAGGAGTTGAATTCGGTTTACTTAGTTCTTGAGTTAGCTACGATTGCAATTGCTTTCTTGTTGCATTTTCTTTCCAAATTGGCATTAGCATTCTTGAATCCCTTTTCATTTCCATTGAATTTCCAAATAATTTTATTTTTGTCAAAACACCTCTCAATTCATTTTCACCCTCGGTTACCTTAATTTGCAATTTGTCAACGATTTGTGCCAACTAAAATTCATTTTATTAAACCTCGTTCCCTTGGGTACGATACTCTGGAATACTTCCAGTTTCTTTATTACTTCGATCACGTGCACTTGCGTGTAGCGAAAAGCACCGATCATTGGGGTTTAAAATGTAATTTAGTGCTTGTGGCCCTCCATGTGCAATGTACAATAATACACTATTTTGTTTTTTTTAAGTGCATGTCCCATTACTAAAAACATTATTGGACTATCTTATACCTTTTATTTTTAATGAATTATAAATATACTATTTATTTTTAGACGATTTTACTCTTTGTTCTACTCGAATTACAAATAATGATTGCTAGCTCACTGCCCTTCCTTTTTTGAGGAGATGCCTTTCTTGATAATTTTGAGTCACCCGTTTAAATCTATTACTGTTATCTTTTCATTGGAGAAGTACGGATAATCTAGTTGACTAAAGCTAAGCTTGATTTAAATAAAGCAACAAAATGTACCTTGCTAAAAACAAAAAATAATTAGTAGGTGAATTACAAGTAATGAGTTACATACCATTACTAAACTCCGGTTAGAAAATGCAATAGAGATTGCATGGTGAACATGGTTCCCTCCAAAAGTGTCTACGAGACAATTTTAAGATTATAGAATAGTAAAGCTAGTTTACAACACTTCACCATTTGGAAATGTTAAGCTCACATACTGAAACAATCCTAAAAAGCTTGTATATGTTCAAAGATAAGCCTAAGTGTAGGCCACCCTTAAGGAGTACAAGATGGTCTTCTATCTAGTCCTAAAACGAATAAGGTATTTGTATGAAAAATATCAATTTTATAAGGAATGTCAAATAAAAGACTACAAACCTTTAATAAGGTGAGATAGTGTTAATAAATTGGTTCCAAGTGAATCTACTAAATAGTTAACAATTTAATTACATTTGAAAGTCAAATGGATCCTAGTCATGAATTGGATAAGCCTCATCGTAGTGGGAGAGTTTTGAGATAACTCAACCTTTACAATAACTTAATTGAAGTCCAATTTTTCATGTTAGATGACAAAGTTGAAGACTTATTACCCTCAAAATGACACTAATGGCAAAGGGTTAAACCTAATAGGAGAAAGTAAACTGTGAGTAAACTTTCTCACTTATTGTCATACTAGAATTTGTAAATATTATTTAATTCATTGTTGCATATGAAATATGAAAAATGAATATTTGAAATTCTTTTATGAAAAGAAATCTTAGATAATGCATCTACACAAATCAATTAGAGAGGTTTATATCCAAAGATCAAAAGCAAAAATATTTGAAAAATAATAAAGGTTCATTTATGAAATGAATTTTACCATTAGATCTTTGAATGTAAGATTTGATAAGTATCAAAATTTATGACTTTGGATAAATATTAATGAAGCTTGCATAGCCAAGAAAATCATTAATTGCTTAGTGGATTTTTCTCATGTTTTATGTTCATGATATTGTATTCATTATGAATGATGTAAGATGTCCATCTAACATAAAAAGTTTATTAAGTAACCAATTCCAAATGAGTGATTTGGAATGATCCAGTATAATTTACATGTCCAAAATGGAGATTTTAAGGACTAAAATGTTAACTTTGTCTCAAACATCTTATATTGACATAATTGTTGTCAAATATTTGATATTTCTGTCTAAAGAATAGTATCCTAAGACAATTAATGCATAAATGAGACTTAACAATTAATAGACAGTTTGTTAGCATATATTAGTTAAACAAATGGTATGACCATTGAGTAGATAATTAAAAAATTTTCTCAAATTATCTATGGATAATGAGAAAATTTTTGTGTATGGAGTAAAATATTTGATATTTACAAAGATACACTAGTTCTTACAAAGATTTAGGAAATCTATGTTAAAATAATTTTTACACTAGGTGGTGGAGTATGATATACAAGTGAGGATACCCCTAACCGGACACTTTCTCTAGGAAATTGATTTCCATCTTTCCAGAGGAGAATCTTAGACCTATGGAAGACTGAGTTAATTCTACGGGAATTAACCTGCAAATCGTAAGGATAATCCGAAGCAAGACTTTAAAGCCCAGACATTTTCTCCAGGAAATTGATTTTCATGTTTCCAGAGGAGAATCTTAAACCTATGGAAGATTGAGTTAATTCTACGAGAATCAACTTGCAAATCCTAAGGATAATTCGAAGCAAGACTTTGGAGCCCTGACATTTTCTTTAAGAAATCGATTTTCATCTTTCTAGAGGAGAATCTTAGACCTATGGAAAACTGAGTTAATTCCATGAGAATTAACCTGCAAATCCTAAAGATAATCCAAAACACGACTTTGGAGCCCTGACATTTTCTCTAGGAAATTGATCTTCATCTTTCCAGAGGAAAATCTTAGACCTATGAAAGATTGAGTCAATTCTATGGGAATTGACTAGCAAATCCTAAGAATAATTTTCAAAAATATAACTCTGAAGCATTTAAACTAAAAAATGAGTAAAATTGAGACTAAAAGGGTTGTACTCCCAAATTAGTCCTCATACTCTAGACCCATAATAATAGGTCATACCATAAATATCAATTAGGAAGTGGGGGCTAATCTTGTGAAATTGGACCAAGGGGATAAAGCCCAAGTTACAAGGAAAACAAAGGATAAAAGGCCCAACAAAAAGCAAAATGGGCCTGAACGAGGAAGAGACCTAACCATCAAGAAAAGGAGAGAACAGATTTCTCACCTAGTTGGCCTATAAGGGGCATGTGCTAAACGTGCCCCTCGGCCCGTATCATTCCGGTTTAACCCATTTCGATTCGTCCTCTTCCTTAATTCGTGATGGATAGACAAAAAAACCCTAATCAAAGAGGTGTCATATAAATACTCTTCTTCAACCTTGAGAAGTTAAGTCCAATCCTCTTCCAAAACCCTAAAACGCTTGCTGCACTCATCTTTCTCCTAGCTAACTTAAGCATTGGAACCTGTGTGGCAAGTACCACACCAGTGCTCAAGCATTCACTTGTTTTGTTGGCCACGTTTTTCCCCCTCCAATACAAATCTTATGATTGTTGTCACGTGAAGATCAGATGCATTACCTTGTCCGAATTTTGGTAAAAACAAATGTCATTTTTAGGTTAAAGCCAAATAACATTCATTATTTTTCTCCATTTTATATTCAAATTTCTTTTTTTTTTTTTAAAAAAATTTCCAATTGTTATATCATTGTGTCTTTAGATGGATTGTCAAATTATCATCATTGTGTTTTTAGAATAAGATTGTCAAAGTTATGATTAATTCAAGGGGAAATAGTGAAGACATATACAAATTATCCAAGTCCATTCCACTTTGTTGCTTGAAATTGATTTTGGTTTATTTGAGGAACACTATTTTTTCTATCAATATTTTTACTTTGTTGTTTTTCTATCTTATTTTAGTACTATTATGATACTTTTATTTTCTAAAGAATTCAAATTCAAGTTCTAATATATACTGAAACTATTTTAAGATTGGAACACACTTGAAAAAAATGGATCACACGAAAATAGGACATAAACATAAACTTTTTTACCTTCTCCAATCAAAATATATATTTTAAAATTTATGAATTTTCATTTACTCTCTTTTTTTCATTCTCAACAAACTCATGATCAATATAATTATATACATAGATAGTTATACGTTAGTCAATACAATCCATCTTAATATTTATATTCAAAATTCATATATATGTTTCTTCTATTCTAATGGTTTATTTCTTTATATAAAAATACATACATAGTATTAAAATTATATATTAACCGTTTTAATATAATTGTAAGCTATTTAATTTAATAAATATGGTTGAGCTTTAATAATCATAATTATCATATTTTATTCATGATCTAATAAATATGTGATTGGATTTTTTATTATCTTCATGATTTTCGAAAGTTAATGGAGGGATTTCTTCACAAGTTACAATACCTACTGTTAATGGTAGGGTTTCTTCACAAGTTACAATAATTATCATACAGATTTCAGTTTACTCTGATTCTCTTAACTGCATAAACATGATTTCTCGAACTGTGGATGTAGAGGAGGAAGTACATATTGTCATTACAGAAGATTGTATTCACTCATGTCAGACAATGGAATGGTCTTAGCTTCATGCACTAGCTGGGAAGGGTGTTTTAATCCAATCAACTTTGTGGCTAGTAAATTTTCCAGATTGGCTAGTAAATTTGTTGGGAAATGATTCCCTTAATGGGAACCCACCTTTTGTAGCCTATAGGCTTCCAGTTCATAATAATAAAGTACAATTTTTTTATTCAAAAAAGATATATTTTATTCAAAATTCACTCATTACTTTTTAAATATTTGTTTAAAATATAAATGAAATAGTAATTAATACAAAATCAAATTTAAAAAATTAATTATAATATCTAAAAAATATAACAGAAAATATAAGAAACATATATGGAATATTAATATGCGTGATTAAATATTAATTTAATTAAAAAAACAATTCATTTTCTTTTAATAAATTATGTTTAATATGTTTCATTATGTTGATTTGAAAATTCGGGCAAAGAGAACACATTTGATTCGCACGTGAAGCCAACAGTGAATTTGTATTTTGAGCGAGCAAGGTGGCCTGCAAAATTAAGAAAATCTGCACACTGGTGTGGTGCTTGTCATAGCCACTTCAATACTTAAGTTAGAGAGGAATATAGTGTAGTAAGCTATTAGAGAGTGGAGATCGAGAATCAGTTACTTCCAATGGGGTTATAATAATGTATTTATATGAGGATGACCTAGGGTCTTCCCCTTTGCGAATTGAATTAGGTCTAGGATCGAGGTGGGGCCCTTTAGGATATATTGGGCTAGAGACGTGCGCCAGCCCAATATACCTCGAGCACGTCTCCATAAGCAAGAATCTGGTCTACCGATTTGGCTCTCACGGTTCGGGTCGAGTTGAGCCATTCAGCCTTTGGGTTCTTCTCTCGCTTTTCCATGCCAAATTTCATCGTGGGTCTCCGTTTAAATCATATTTGACCTAATTGTCTTCTACTCTCTTAAATTTGATCCAGTTGTCCAAATTTTACCCATAACACATTCTAACAAAATTTCTCTTCATCTTCTTCATATCCTTCAATTCCCCTTCACATCCTTCAATTTCTCTTCATTTACAATATATATGTTTTTTTAGCCCATTAATATGTGGTTCTCAATAATTGAGCTGAGTTATTTATAGAAAATTAATAATTAAAAGACTAGAATATAAATTGATTATAAAATTATTACCTTTTAATTATTTTTAGTTATAGAATTCAAAAATTTTTGCAACTTCTTAATTTCCTAGGACAACTATAAAATGACTCTTTTTCACTCATTCTTTACAACAATTTGAGATAGATATACACACTTTTCTTTCTCTCGCTTTATTTCTTTAAAAATATTGAGATTTCTTAATTAGTGCTATAGAAACACTTGTCATTCTAATTTTTCAAAACTACAATGTATTACTTTATCATTAATTTTTAGATTATTGTTTTTTGTATTTTGAATCTCGCTCATGCTTTAAATTATTATATTTTATTCTAAATTAAATTGTGTTTTTTTTTTCGTATTTTGAATATTTATGAATACTTAAAATTCAAATTATGATAAATAAAATGGAAATATCACATGCATACGTGTTAACAAGACTAGTAAATCTTAAAAGAACGATGATGTGTACATTTTACCCTTCCCTCTCCTCGTCCCTATCTCTCCTTCTGCTCTCTCGTCACCTCTTTTTCCTCTCGCACTATCCCTTTCCACTGTTTATCTAGAAATTTATATTAGGGGGTACAAATTCATATTAGCTTAAATTACAAGCTTAGTCTCTAATTCTTGTCAATATGATCCAAACTTAAAAAGTGTCTGATAGGTATCTGAATTTTCAATTTTGTATCTAATAGATGAAGTTTCAATTTAGTATCCAATAGGTCTATGACATGTTCAAACTTTTTAAAAACTAGATGTTTTTTTTTAGTTCAACAACATGTGAGAATTCGAACCTCTGACCTCTTAGTCAAAGGTATATGCCTTAACAAATTGATCTATGTTTAAGTTGGCCAAAAATTTTAATTTGTGTCTAATAAGTCCTCAATCTATTTGACATTTTTTAAAAGTAATGTATTTCTTAGTTATAAAATTGAAAGTTTAAGGTTCAAGTATATACAAAATTAAATTTTATATCTAATAGGATAGTTAATTTTAAATTTATTTGAATATGTCTAAGACCTACTAGATACAAAATTGAGAGTTCATGCACCTATTAGACATTTTTAAAAGTTCCAGAACTTATTAGACACAAAATTGACAGTTTAAAGAACTATTGACACAAATTTTAAAATTTAAAAACTAAACTTGTAATTTAACCTTCATATAAATATAATTTTAAATGTATTAATATATAATTTTTAGATTAAGTCATCTTAATTACAAAATTACAATATACTATTGTAGAATTTTCCACCAAAATGTATAAGCGAAGAATGAAACTTGAAAATTTTGAGATTTTTAAAAATATAGTTAAGTTTTTTTATGCCACTAAATTTTCTAAAACAATTTACTAA
This sequence comes from Trichosanthes truncata, assembly GCA_033996785.1. NCBI lineage: Eukaryota > Viridiplantae > Streptophyta > Magnoliopsida > Cucurbitales > Cucurbitaceae > Trichosanthes > Trichosanthes truncata. The sequence goes on along the minus strand of JAWPNB010000004.1, from coordinate 32,610,152 downwards.
AGTTTTTTTTTCTTTCCAACTTACTAGAATTAAAATAGTACATAAATATATACATGGCAAAATTGTAAAAACACGCGCTCAAGTCGTGGTCAAGTTTCGAACCTAGCACTTCCAAGCGCAAGGTACCTACTGTGCCCCCACTTGCTAACAAACCAATTGTAGATTTCAATATTTTGAATGAAATAATCTATACATATATATGAAACCCATAATTTCAAGGGGGCACATGCTCCCTCTGGCCCAAACGTGGATCCGCCCCTGTCCCTCATCGTCCTCTTACCCTTCCTTGTCTCCCTCACCGTTATCGTCCTCATCCCATTATATTGGATACGAAAGGAAGTGAGTCACAATAGAAGGGGAGATTGGAGGAAGGAGGAAGACGACAAAGAGAAATGAGGGCAAAAGTGATATCTAAATTTTGGTTAAACTATTAAAACTACTTTGAACTTTGAGGTTAGTTTCAATTATACCCTCGAACTTTGAAAAGTGTGAAGGAAAACATCTTAATTCTATTAGGAAACATCCTAATCAAAATTTTCATATATAACAATTATATTAAAAAATAATTAAGATATATGATCATGCTTAACCTATGGTGGGATTTTAAACTAAATGACATACTTTATGTAATAATTAAATAATTTAAAACATACATCATATGCATAATTAAATTAAAACTAGCAAAATTGACCGGCATATTTGGCATATTCTAAGAAATTAAAAATAATTTAAATTACAATAATTTAAATCCAAGACATATCTTGATTTTCAACATCTTTTTTTTTTTGAACCATTCCAAATTAGAATTTCAATTTCAATTTCACCTTACTAATTTGAAATCTAATTTCAAAATTAATTGAAATCCTATTTTAATTTTTTTATTATTATTACACAGCTTATTTTGAACAATATAAAAAATTGGAATGAAATTTCAATTTCAAATCCAATTGATTTTGTCTTTATATGTTAAATAGATTTTGACTCCAAAACCAAAATAATCACCTGCTGTGTCTTTGTAATCACATGCTTCATATATATAAATAAATAAATAAATATATATATATATATATATATATTAAAACAAACACACTCAGCCGCAACAATTGACCAAAACATGAGGGCTGAGCAATTTCTTGTACCGATTGATTGTAACATTGAAGATTAAATATGAATATTATAATATTCACCACTTAGATCAAATATGGTGGAGTTTTGTTTTTACATTAAAACAGCAAGCATGCTTTTGCAATGCCAAATATTCATGATAAAGTAGACTGCAACGCGATCACCTTCTGGCCACATGAAAGACGGAAGTTGACGGTTACGTTAAAAAATGCTTTTAATTACAAAAAATTCTAAACCATTGAATTTTATAATTGATCTAATCAAAGTAAGGTTAAATTACACATTTAGTTCCTCAATTTTGAGGTTTGTATCTATTTAGTCCTTGAACTTTCAAAATTACAAATTTAATTCATGGACTTTCGAATTTTTTAAAATTCATGGGTTTAATATACATAAAATTAAAATTTTAGGGTTCCATTAGACATAAAATTTAAATTTATACCTAATAGATCAATTAATTTTTAAAAATTTCGAATTTGATAGGGATCTATTAGACACAAAATTGAAAGTTTAGGGACTTATTAGACATTTTTGAAAGTTTATGGACCAAATAGACACAAACCTCAAAGTTCAGAGACTAAACTTGTAATTGAACCTCAAAGTAATAAAGCTAATGCCAAATAGTCTAAACAATTAATTTGTAAATCACATATATGAAATTAAAATACCCACCATCACAACTTTAATTCTAAATAAAAATCAAAGATTGTTCTGATACCAATTGAAGGATTGAACGTTTCACTCCACAACGGAAGCATTGGATCGTCTTTGATTTTATTTAAAATTAAACTAAAAAAATTAAGCAAAATTACTTGGAGTAAATATGGAGATATTTCTGGCGGATCTTTACCTCCTCCATAAAATCTTCCTGGCTATGACTCGAACACATGACCAAGACTTGTGGGAGCCTCTTGAAAGAAACTCCACAAGAGATTGGAGAGGAAGAGGTCTAGAGAGAATTATCTAATTCTCTATTGATGAGATATGTGTTGTGTCTAATGGCTCAACCCAAGAGTCCTATTTAAAGAGATCAAGGTAAAATTTTTGTCATAATTAAAATATTATATTTTAATATCAATATATTAAAATATATCTTATGTTTATTTGAATCTCATTCAAATCTCCTACGATATTTATTTATTTGAATCTTATTCAAATTCTATAAATATTTTTTATTTAATGTATCTAATATACATTAATTATTTTAATGTATCAAATACAATAAATATATTTTTCTCTTATATACTTAATATATATAATATATTAAATATTAATTTGAACATTTCAAAATTTTCTTTCAACTAAATTGATTTTTTAGTGTTACTATGAACTAGCAAATGACCTTATGGACCTACAGATTATAAGCTCCAATGATACAAAGAGTGCAACTCTAGGTCTATAGTGGAGTGACCTATAGTTAATGAATGAAAATTAATTAATTAATTTTCATTCATTAACTATAGGTCACTCCACTATAGACCTAGAGTTGCACTTTTATGCATTGTAGGACAAGTTGTGTCCATAGATATAATCATTACATGCAAGTCGGTCCTCCACAAGTTGTTTGTAATTACAGCTGGGTCAAAAGTCCGTTTTACCCCTATAATTACATCTTGCACCTTAAGTACCACTGATCCTCTAATGAACAATCTGTTTATAATCTAATTATAAACTAAGTCTCTCTCAAGCCGGTGAGAGGGTGGGGCCCCATTGTCCAAGTCCCAAAATCAGCACTTAAGGGAACTACTCATCTACTTACCATATATGGGAAGGAGTGAATTCTATCTTATGAGATTATGTTCCAACTCCCCATTTGGTCAAGTCTCCAAAATGGTAGACATATTGAATCGGCTACAAAATCCACTCTCACCCATGTAAATCAAAGGACAAGCCCTCACAAGTAAGAGCTCATAACTCACTTAGGATTAAGATTGAGTCGCATATGATCATCCTAATTAAATATTAATCTTCTCAATTAACGAATTTATAAAGAGCGATTAAATATTTCGTGGTCCAGTCTTACACAAATTCATTGTATATATGTAGAAATGCCCTGAATCTGTTATTTGGTGCTCCAAATGACCAAGTACGGGAGTCTCGCTATTTTGGGCTTTTGGGCCTATCCTGTATTAGGGTTAGATGGGTACCATATATAAACCCTCTAAACTCTTATCTGACACATCTCTATATTCTGTATTCAGTTTTCTCCTCAAAATAATAAAAACTCTCTCTCCCTCTACCCGGACGTAGCTAACACATCATTAGTGAATCACATAAATTTGTGTGTGTCGTTTTTCTTTCTGTGTTTTCTTGTTTGTCTTTTGCTTCCATTTTAACAGTATAAGATACCCCCACTCACATGTCTCCACATGAACGATTTGGATCAAATCATTTGTAACTATTACAAAGTGGGTCGTATCAATAGTGTTATCAAGATAAAGCACCCAACCTTATTCATATACTATGACCATTTAGGTTATTTCTTGAACATGATCCTCACATATGTCAACCACATACTATTCAAGATTACACTAATAACCATGGATTTTTCATATAATGGATAATATTGTAGTGTAAATAAAATAATCAAATTTATTATTAATTATTAAATAAGCCATTAATTACGAGGCTTTAGGACATAAATCCCAACACTTTTGTCATTAAATTCATGAACACAAAATGATGTACCTGCTTACGTGTTGCTTATGTGAATGGCTTTGAACATATACATGGAAAAAGTAAAGATACATGGCAGTTGCAAAAAATTAGAAAACATTTATAGAAGTAAATTTGGGAGGTTAAGGTTAGGGAAGAAATCATAAACGAAAGAACACAAAATTGTGGGGGGTGGTGTTGAAAGGAGGAAGAAGATAGCAATAGGGTCCAAAGAAGGAAGCTAAGATAGAAACGTGCATGAAAAACTTAGAGACGTGGTAGAAGCTTGAAGTATAACTTTATTGAAGGGATCCATTGAAGCTAGAAACGTGGAACCTCATTGGGGTCTCTTGAAGTATAACTTTGTTTGAAATTTAAAGAAACCAGAGATAATTTTCTAGCTTTTTTGAACGCCTACCCCGCCTTCGTCTTCCTCCTTTCAACCTCACACCCTCAATTTTATGTTATTTGGTTTCTAACTTTTTTCCAAATCCTAACCCCCAAATTTACTTCTCTAAATATATATATATATGTTCACATAAGTAGACACTTCATTTTTCATCCATGAATTTAACCGTAAAAGCTTTCAAGGGTAATTTTGAAACAAATTTCTAACTTCAAGGGTTAAAATAAAACTTTTTAAAGTTCTGGGTATAATTGAAACTAAGTTCATAGTTCAATGATATTTTTAATAATCAAAGTAAGCATAGCTCAGCGGTAATTAACATGTGGTTAGTTTTTAAATGTCACATAAAAATAAAAATAATAAAATATTTATTTTTTGACATATCAATTTTATAAAATTAATGAACAAATAATTTATCCAGTCAGCTATTGTTATTGTAGCTAACAAGATAAGTGATGTCGTGACCAAATTGAGTTATTTTCTAAACTTGAGGGGGTTAAATGGTAGTTTTTGAAACTTTAGAAACCGAAGATTTTAATATATTAGGCCTCATTTGATAACCATTTGGTTTTTAGTTTTTGGTCTTTGAAAATTGTTCTTGTTTTTCGATCATTTCTCTACCGTGAGTTTCATCTTTCTTAAGAAAACATATGAATTCTTAGCAAATTTCTAAAAACAAAAATAAATTTTTGAAAACTATTTTTTTTTTTAGTTTTTAAAACTTGACTTGATTTTTTAAAACATAGTAAAAAGTAGATGACAAATCAAGAAAATTCATAGGTGGAAGTAGTATTTATAAGCTTAATTTTTAAAAATCAAATGATTATCGAACAAAGCTTTAGAAATCAAATTTGACAGATGATATGCTCACAAAGATTAAAAACACAAAGGTGTAGATCATTGCATGTGGCTAAATTAAGAAAATGTGACAATAAGAGAGATTGAAACATGAATTAAAAATAACAAAAAAGATCAAGTGAGAGAAGGGTGAGAGAATAAATTTATTATTCTTTTATCAAAATTTTTACATTTGATTATAATTAAGATCAAAGTATATAAATTTAGTTGTCTTTTTGTTTCTAAACTTTATAACGTTGTTACTACATTTTTAAACTCTAGACTTTGATTGTAATAAGTTTTGTTATTAACATCATTACTTGAATATTTATTGTTTAACTAGTGATGATTTGATATAACATAACACAAACGAATAGACCAATTTGATAATTCAAGAGTGAAAAATCGAGATTTGCTTGACCTATGGCTCTGTTTTATATAAAAAGAAAAAGGAAAAAAAATCCAAGAGAGAAGGATGAGAGAAATATTTTTATTATATTATTGAATTAATCTTCAAGGTTTTAAATGACGATGTCGTCGAAAATGTCGAGTTCTCAATTTTATAAAAATGATAGAAATTTCGATAAAATATTGACGTCGATGAGTTTTTGTACAAAAATTATAAAAGTATTAATCTAACAAGGGCATATTTTATCTTTTTAAATAAGTTAAAATTTCTTCTTATTAATTTTATGTTTACATTAGTGATGTTCTGTCGATTTTTTTAATAGATTTTGTAGTTTTTTTATGATATAATAAAAATATTTATTTACTTCTTATGTTGATATCAAATTCGTAGACATGTATGAAAATATTTATTCGGACAGCCCGTAGGCGGCAGGCCGCAATTCATTTCTCTAATATTTTATGTCGATTAAAAAATAGAAATGCCAAGAACGTGCATTTGACCGCCAATTAAATATGAAAAAAAAATAATAGGAACATCCACGTCTTCTTTTATTATGAAATTTTTTATTAAATTGGTTAGATCTGCATGGTGACGTTCTAGCTTTTTTTTTTTTCTTTTTTTTTGTTTATGGTTCAAGTTTCTTATTTTTCAGGGAAGAAAAATAAAATTCTGTTCGGTAGTTTTTTTTTTTATTCTTTTCTCTTTTTTTTTGGTTAAAAAATAGAAATATCTTTAGTTTTCTTATTTCTTACTCTCTTAAATTTTACATTACAAAAAAGAAAATTTTTTAAAAAAAAATAATGAAAGTTAATATGTTATATTTATCTTTTTAAATATTAATTATGGATTTTATAAGTTAAAAATGATACAAATGACTTTATTTATGTTTTTGAAAAATTGAAAATATAGAAATAAAGAAAAAAAATTAGAGGTCATCGTATAATAATGTTTTTGTATCTTGTCTTTCGTTTATTGTTTCCTATTTCCTGATTTTTTATTTCTCCCTTTTTAATATAGAATAAAGAAAAACATAACTATGTTTTTTAATTGTTTCCTTTTTTTTATATATTGAAAAAAGGTTTATTAACGTGCTTGATATTTATTTTTGTTCTTTAAAATTTTAAATTAAAAATGTAAAATGTAAAATTTTTACATGAAAATTATTTTTAAAATAAAAATACTAAAAAATTTGTATCTTATATTTAGCTTTAGATATTTATTATGCATTTTATTAAGTCAATAATGATAAAATAATGTTTTTATTTATGTTTTGAAAAAGATATGAAAACTAGAAATAGGATCAAGAAGCAAGAAACATAAATAAAAAGGGAAACAGTTACCAAACACTTATATATCTCAAAAATTAGAAACAAAAAATAGGAAATGAGAAATAGATAGGTCACCAAACAACCCCTAGATTTTTTATGTTTCTAAAATTTGTATGCAATTTTTGAAACGTTTTCTATTTTAAAATGAAAAACGAGAAACATAAAACAATTATGTTTAAAAAAAATGAAAACAAGAAACAAGAACATTATAAAATGAGTCCTAACAAATTTGATTCTTGAATTTTTAGAGTGGTAAAACTATTATATAATTATTGGATTTATTATTATTATTTTGATAAATACTTTATATTGAATAATTAATATTGTTATATTTTAAATTAATGAAAATGACATGTGAAATTTATTAATCAATTAATGCAGTAGTATACCTCTACTTAAGAGGTTGTGACAAGCATATTCGAACACAACTCAATAGATAAGGCACCAATTACTATTTCAAATGTCGATAGTTCGATCTCTCACTTATGCAATTGTTGTATTCGGCATGAAAACACAGATTGCAAAAGTTTATGCAAGAGTTCTTTCCCAAATTTAGTTTTTGCACAGTGTTTTAGGCACATCTTTCCTCCATTTACTTAATGAGTATATATCTAAAAACATTGAAATTATTTTATTTTAAAAATTAATTTTTATGTAAAAGTTTTACATTTTTAATTTTAAATTTTAAAGAACAAGAAATTAAAAAAAAATATTACTAAACATGTTTTTTTTTAAATAGAAAATAAGATACAAGAAACAATTATAAATTATAGTTATGTTTTCTTTATTAAGAAAAGGCAACGAGAAATAGAAAATAGAAAACAAGAAATAAAAATAAGAAACGAAAACATTACCGAGCGGAACCCTAGTTTCTCGTTTTTTGTTTCTATTTCAAATTTTTCAAAAACATTAAGAAAATCATTATTTTATCATTTTTTGAACCTATAGAATGCATGAATATTTAAAAAGATAAATATAACATATTAACTTTCATTATTTTATTTTTTTAAAAAAATAAATTTTCTTTTATTTTAAATTTAAGAGAATAGGAGAAATGATAACCAAAGATATTTCTATTTTTTAACCAAAAAAAATTACCAATCTCTTTGTTTCTTTTTCTTTTGCTTTTTATATAAAATAGAGATGGAGAGGTCAAAAAGATTTTGCTTTGGTTAGCATATAAAATACATTTTAAATCTACTTTTTTCAGTGTTATTTTTATCAAGTTGATATATTTTCTTGTGTCATGTGATCCTATCAAATCATGTTAATATTCAAGTATGTTAACAATGTGCTATAAAAAATGAAAAAAGAAAGAAGAAAAAAAAGGAGTAATGTTACAATGGAACTCAAATCAATCTAAAGTTGAAAAATGTAGTTGCAACTTTGTTTAGAAACAAAAATAGACTAAATTTATAGTTTGACCTTAATAATAATAATAATAATAAACTTGTAAAAGAATAATAAAATAATTAAGGTAAACTAAAAAAAATAAAGGTTAAATTACATGTTTAGTCTCGAATTTTTAAGTTTATGTCTATTTGGTCCTCAAACTTTAAAAAGTATATGTGTCTAATAGGTCATTCACCTATTCGACATTTTTTAAAATTCACAGAGTTACTAGATACAACGTTGAAATTTTAGGATCTTATTAGACAAAAAAATCATTTTTATATCTAATAAATAGGTTAATGTTAAAATTTTCAAATATGTCAATGATATATCAGACACAAAATTGAAAATTCAAAAACCTATTAGACACTTTTTAAAATTTAGAAACGTTTTGAATACAAACTTTAAACTTTAGAGACCAAACTTTAAGTTTGGTAGACAATTTGGATTCTGTTTTACGTTTTCAATTCAATGAGTTCAATGAATATGCGTTTGAGAGATGTATTTTTGATAATTCTTTTCAGATTCTATAATCTAAATAGTGCAAATTCTGAAAACAACATTTTTATGCTTTCTATGTATCTAGATTTTAAAATGCATAATTATATTAAAAAAGATATGAACTTTAATAAATATAGTATTTCATGTTATAAACTCCATTCATTTTTATTAAATTAAAAAATATATAATATAATATATTATAAATTATATGATATTGTAAAATAATAGTTGTACAACATTTATAACATAAAACATGTTCATAAATTAATTAGTTAGTTTATATTCAACTTAATATTTAATTGGTAACAACCATTAGTTTTATGGTTAACAAATATATTATCAAACATATTTTGAGCAATGGTTTAAATTGGAATCCAATTTCTAAATCTGCTACCAAACACATATATGAAAACATGAAATACAACTATTTTTTCACTGAATCATTTGTTTTCAAATTTCTATTTTCAGATCACTATCCAAACGAATTCTAAATTTTTAAAAGCTATATTTTAGCCCCTCAATGGTAAAAAATAGCTCAATTAAGTTATGGCATGGCTTGTCATGTTAGCTACAATAATCGTAGCTAACTGGATAAATTATTTGTACATTAATTTATGATGTGTCAAAAAAATTATATATTTTATTATTATTATTTTTTAATGTGACAGTTAAAAATTAAAATATGACTTTCTCTATCATTCTTTTTCCTCTCTCCTCCTTTCTCCATCATCTTCTTCTATTAGACAAATTATTCAATGAAGCCGTCATAATGTGACTGTCTCGTAATAATTATTAAATATAAATTCAATAATTTCTATGCCCACAATATGTCAGTCCCTTCCAAACGTACCAAATATAATGGGAGAGAGGGAAAAGAGAGACAAATCATAAGGAGAGAGTGCGGGAGGAAAGAGAGGTGAGAAGAGAGTGGGAGGAGAGACAAAAAAGGGTAAGGAGACTACAATGTCGTTTTTAAAGGTACCCAACATTCTTCTTTTAACATTTATTAACAACAATTTGAGTGGAAAATTTTCAAAATATAAAAGGTCGAAAAAAAAATTAGGAACAAAATTAGTAGTGACACAATAGAGACTAAATTATCTAACTATTTAAAAAATAAAAATAAAAATAAAAAAAAAAAGGAAAAACCAGGTAGTTTTATGCACTGAAACAAGTATATTTAAATTTCAAATTGATTTAAATCTTATTTTCCTTCATAAACTTTTTTGGATTTATTTTATTTCAATTTAAATCTTATTTTGCTTCATAAATCTTTTTGGATTTATTCTATTTCAGTCCATGATGTCTTTTTTTTTTTTTTTTTGAAACCCAGTCCATGATGTCTTAAAATGTTTATTTTAGTTACTCAACTTAATTTGTAGAAAATAATGACTTTAATCATTATCACAAAATTGTAATTAGTACGCCTATACACATTTGAAATCAATATATACATATATAGCTCATTGAATATATCTTTATTAATTTCTGTCCTGGCCTCACTGTATAATCCTATTTGTTCGATTAACCATTCTCGAGACAACTATTTAAAGAAAATACACCTTTATTAATACACGTCTTAGTCTGAGTTATCTCAAATGAACACTTTTATTTTTAAAAGTTTTTGTGTCTTTTTTTCAGAGCATGAAAAATTGAAACAATCGATCTTTGAAATTATCATAGGTGTGTTGTTTGCTGAACTTTGTTTAGATTAACAAAAAAAATTTGACTTGAGATCTCTCTTAACATAGGTTGGGAGCAATACTTTACCGCATAGGATGCTTTTCGAATGCTCATTAATAAAACACTCAATCAATGACTTAAGTCCAAGTTTTTTTTTTTTTTTTTGGGACAGAAAAAGGGAATCATTACATTAGCCAGAAAGCATAAAAAGAAGTGTTAAATACATGAGGAACTAAACCTGATCTCTCCCCTTGTTTTTCCTTTTCATAAATGAAAGTGAGCTCTGATGGAACCACTTCTACCCTCATCTGCGAGACACCATTTCTCAATGCCCATTATTGAGATTTATGACATAAAGCCTCGTAATTAATAAATTATTTAATAATTAATAATAATTTTAATTATTTTATTTACATTATAATATTATCCATTATATGAAAAATCCAAGGTTATTAGTATAATCTTGAACAATATGTGGTTGACATACGGGGGATCATGTTCAAGAAATAACCTACATGGTCATAGTATATGGATAAAGTTAAGTGTCTTATCCTAGTAACACTATTCATACGCCCACTTTGTAATAGTTACAAATGATTTCATCCAAATCGTTCATGTGGAGAAATGTGTGTGGGGGTATCTTATACAATGAGTTTGTATAAGACTGGACCACAAAATATTTAATCTATCTTTATAAATTCGTTAATTGAGAAGATTAATATTTCATTATGATGATCATATGTGACTCAATCTTAATCTTGAGTGAATTATGAATTTCTGCCTGTGAGGACTTGTCCTTTGATTTGCATGGGTGGGAGTGGGTTTTGTAGCCGATTCAATATGCCTACCATTTTGGGGACTTGACCAAATAGAGAGTTGGGAACATAATCTCACAAGATGGAATTCACTCATTCTCTTATAGGGTAAGTAGATAAGCAGCTCCCTTAAGTGCTGATTTTGGGACTTGAACAATGGGGCCCCACCCTCTCACTGGCCCGAGAGGGACTTAGTTCATGGTTGGATCATAAACAAATTGTTCATTAGAGGATTGGTGGTACTTAAGGTGTAAGATGTAATTAAATGGGTAAAACGGACTTTTGACCCAACTGAAATTACGAACAACTCGTAAATGATCGACTTGCATGTATTGATTATATCCATTGATATAACTTGTCCTACAGTACATAAGAGTGCAACTCTAGGTCTATAGTGGAGTGACCTATAGTTAATGACTGAAAATTAATTAATTAAAGAGTTTAATTAATTAATTAATTTTGTATCATTGGAGCTTATAATCTGTAGGTCCATATGATCCCCTTGCTAGCTCATATGAACAAATAAGGATCAAATTCGTTGAGAGAAAATTTTGAAATGTTCAAATAAAAATTTAATATATTTGAAATATTAAATGAGGGAAAACATATTTATTGTATATGATACATTAAATATTAAAGAAATTATTAATGTATTAATATACATTAAAGAAAAGATATTTATTAAATTTGAATTAGATTCAAATAAGGAAATAGATGTCGTAGGAGAATTTAAAAAGGTTTGAATAAGATTCAAATCGGTTAGATAAATATATTTTAATATATTAGATATTAAAATATATTATTTAATTATTTTTCCTAGACCATTAGAAATAAGACCCTAGGAGTGAACCATTGTGTGCATTCTTCACAAGAAAAAAGAACTCTTAAAATTCTCTTCTCACTCCCCTCTCTATTTTCAAGAAGGTTCCCACAAACCTCTTTGATTCTTTGTTCAAGTCATAACAAGGAAGACTTTATGGAAGTCTTGGAGTTCAACCTCGTTGAAGTTGGAGCACAAGGAGAAAAAGACCCGCCAGAATATTCTCCATATATTTCAATGTAAGTTTGCTTAACCTTAGTTTTTATTTAATTCTAATTAAAATCAAAGACAATCCAATATTATCATTGTGAGTTTAATTCGATTATTCCCTTCAATCACCCATGCCACTGTTTTGATAATCACCTCCTTACTGCCAGATGAAAGAAAATTATCCTTCCATTTGTGTAGAACCCTCCAAATTCTCTCTTATATGTATGAAAATTTTTTACACTTTCCTCTCCCCACAAAGCCAGGCAAACCAAAGTATTTTTCATGATTTTCCACCAACGAGACATTAAGAATAGAAACTATCTCTTCCTTCATCCCAATCTAAGAATTAGGACTAAAACAAATGGTAGATTTGTTATAGTTTATCTATTGGTCTGTGAGTAATGAATATGTTGATAGTGGGTTGGCTACATGCTTTGCCTCCTTCCTTGAAGCCTGAAAAAACAGAAGGCTATTGTCTGCAAAGAACATATGAGATGAAGGACTTTTGAGGGAGATTCTAAATCCTTTCATAGCTCTCTATTCTTCCATTCGGTACAACATTCTTGATAAGCACTTTGCACACTGCAAAAGAAGACAGGGAGATAGGGGATCTCCTTGTCTCAATCCATGTGAAGGTTTCACAAAACCTCTATGATTACCATTGATGATAAAGAAAATGACACAGAAGTTACACAACGCATAATAAGAGAAACAAAGCGAAGATCAAATCCCAATGCCTTGAGAAAACCTTCTAAAAAGAACCATTCCACTCTATCATAGGCTTTGCTCATATCTAATTTTAACGCTAACCACCTTTCTTTCCTTTCTTCCTTTTCTTTATGGTATGCAAACATTCAAATCCCATAATAGCATTATTAGTAATAATTCTTTCTGGCACCAAAGCACTTTGATTCAGGCTAATTTTTACTTGTAACATAGTCTTAAGCCTATTTACAATTACTTTAGAAATAAGCTTATAGATTACATTACAAAGACTAATAGATCGAAAGTTAGAGACACACCTGACATTCTTCTCTTTGGGGATGAGAACAATAGCAATTTGATTAATCTCCTCGATTGAATTTCCTTCATTCAGAGCCCCCAAACAAAAATCAGTCACCTCTGAACCCACTTGAGGTCAAAATCTTTTATTAAAAAAAAAAAAAAAAGCTAAAAAGTCATCCACTCTAGGGGCCTTAGATGTATGCCTTTGTTTAAGAGCATGAATTAACTCATCCCTAGAAAAAAGTTTCCTCTGCTCTGTTAACATCTCATGAGTGATACAAGGAGATATTCCTTGAAAAAATTTTGCTAAAACAAAACTTCTAGCCATTTTTTTTTAGTGACAAGATGGTCTCAAAATAATGAGTAATAGCCCCTTCAATTCCTGCATCATCTTCTTTCCACTCCCCCACAAAATTTTCAATTCCTGTTTATCAAGTTTGTTTTCCTCCATTGATTGGCTCATTGATGCAACCACCTAGTCTTGCGATCCCCCCACCTTAACCAATCAATTCGAGAATTTTGTCTCTAATACACCTCATTTTCCCCTAACACTTGTTCAAGATTCCTCCGATCTCCCTGGACATTAGAATTCAAAGCCACTGCCTCTTGTAACTACTGTCTAGCGAATTTTATTCTTTGGCTATAATGCCTTGTTTTGTTACAACCCTATTTTTTCAGTTCATTCCAGCAATTTTTCAGTTTGTCTATCAATTAGCTTGAGGATCTAGTTGTCAGGCTTGTAAAACAATCTGTGGAACTTCCTCAAAATTAAGCCACACATCTTCAAATTTGAAAGATTTGTTCCTTGAAGATCTTGGAATTGAATCTTTCACCTCTATGACCATTAGGCAATGATATGAATAGATGAAATTCAAAGGAACCACACTTGTTAGGGGATACATATCCAATAGAGATTGAGAACACATACCCTATCAAGTCGTTCTTTAATATGTTGTCCGCCTATGTTCCCATGGACCACATATATTCACTTCCTTTATACGGTAATTCCATCAAGTCACAATCATCAATAACCTCTCGAAACAAACACACTTGAGATTGGGGACGTTGAGAACCCCTCCCCCCCCCAATTTTTCATGCATACCCACCAATTCATTAAAACCCCCTCCCACCACCCATGGAACGGAATAAGAATTATGCAATCTTCGAAGTAACTCTCAAGTGTATTTCCTCTTTGAAGTCAATGGATCACCTTAGAACCTAGTAAATCGTCACATTCCTTTACTAGATCGAATAATAACGTCAATATGAAATGTACTAAATGAGCTTATAGGAACAACCAATTCTTCTTTCCAAAATAAATACAAACCACCACCCCTTCCATCATTGTCAACAATTGTACCAGCAAAACCTAACTTCCTTTTATACCCCTCAGCTTTAAAAGCATTAATTTGTGTTTCTGACAAAAAAACTAGTAGGGATTTTGATTCTTGCACAACATTACACACATCTATGAATGTCCGAAGTTCTCCAACCCACGAACATTCCAACATAATATATTCATTAGACTTGACGCCCTGCTATGCAGAGGTCGCTGATACGTCTGATTCATCAGAAAGTGTTGCCACATCATCTCACTGATCGGATTGAAACGTGGAGGCTTAAAGAAAATTATTTTAATTCAAAACAAAGCTTCAGTCTAGTGCAAGTGCACACTGTCGATGAAAGTAATATAAAACTGGAAGTATTCTAGAGTATCGATCCCACAGGAAACAGATACAACAAAATTCAAATGATAGCAAAAATTGTTTTCAAATTGCAAGTTCGGTAACCGAGGTTATAAAAATATATGAGGTTGGTTTGTTAATGAAAATAGGTGAAAAAATCAATGAGTGAAAATAAGGGATTTCAAGTGGTTCAAGCACTTTTTAGAAAAATGCGATAAAAAATGCAATTGCAATTGTAGCTAAGATGTGAAAACTAAGTAAACCGAATTCAACTCTTATTCAATTTTGTTTCAAAATCTTTAGGAGGCTAAGTGATTAAACCTATATTTCTATGGTTAATCTAACTTAGACAATTTTATGCACAATTCTAGTGGTTTTGGAGTCTCGCACTATGTCTAGGGTCGATGTTTCTGAACTTATTTCTAAGCCTTTTCCTCCCTTGCTTTTGTGACATCCGCCTTTCCTTAACCCTTTCAGTATTAAGTTCGAGCTTGACAAGCAACACTAGTTGGCCAACTAGGTTTACCCAAATCTAAACTCAACGAAAATAAACTAAGTGCACATGCTAGTTAGATTGGTTATGCTTTAGAGCTTTTACATTTTTCCTTAGGGCTTTCACCAACTTGAACCCCAAAAGAAAATTTAGTCATTATGATGGGGATGAAAAATAACAAATGAATGGATACAATACTCATAATTAAATAGCCAAAATAAAGAAAATAAAAATGCAAAATATAACAGCAATCCAAAGTGAAATTTTATTTTTTTTAAAAAAAAGACTTGAAGAAAAATCAATCCAACAAGTTCAAAAACACCCACAAAGGAGATTCAAAGTCAATGCTAAAATTCAAGGACAGTACTTCCATTCAACCAATCTTTTTTTTTTTGAATGATAGCAGTAACACTTAATGGAAAATTCAAAGTCTTGTAGAGATGTAATTCCCACAAATCAATTGACTTCTTATAAAAAAGAAGAATGAAATTCAAAGGATTCAATGTTTAACTAAAATTTAACAACTTGAAATATTTAGTTTAAAACAGAAGCAAGCTATAGAATAAAAATGAATAAAAGTATAAGAACACAGTTGGACTGATGTTTTCCTTGCTTTGATCGATTCAAATACCCATTCAAAAGCAAATGGACCTTCACCTACTCTAACTTTCATTGAGGAGGGATCAATCTCAAAATTTTCAAAGAAAAAATGAATAGCAAACTGCTGTAAAAATGATAGAAAAAACGCTGAGCTATGAATTGTAGGCGAGCAGAAAAACTCAGCCGCGTTTTGCTCTGTTCTTCCTATTTTTATAGGCTTCAAAGGCTAGGGTTTCCATCTTCACTCTCCTTCAACCTTGGGTCAACGTTTGGGCATGAGTTTGGGCTGAAAAATCTCCTAAATATAAAATAATTTCCATAAATCGTGGTGGTTTCCGTGATTCTCCCAGCTTTTGAGAATTCTAGAAAATGCAATTGCATTTCAAAAGTGGAATGTGATAAGTTCATTTTATATATATTTATTATATCTTGTTTAGGTTGTTTTTAGTTAGTTTTCTTTTAGTTTTTGATTTCTAATTCTTGTATTTCTTTTATTTTTATAGGTGTTCAAAAGTTGTATTTTGAAGGTCATGTTTGACGACTTTTTGGAGGACTTTCAGGTTGAAGTCTAAATTAAAAAAAAAAAAAAAAAAAAAAAAAAAAAAAAAAAATCTCGAGCGCCTAGGCGCCCAAACCGGCGCCTAGGCGCTGCAGACTGAAGCAGTTGGACAGAATGCCAGCGCCTAGGCGCTGTCCACGGCGCCTAGGCGCTACGTCGCAGCCCTAACTTTAAATTGGGTCGATTTTTATCATTTGGGGGGGGATTTTTAGGTTTTTTTGAAGGCAGAAAGGGGCGACAAACAGAGCCAACGAGGGAGAACGACCAAGGAAGAAGAGATTGCTCAATCTTGGAGGTCTTTAGCAACCAAAAAGGAGTAGAGCTAAGCTTAATTTGTTCCTATTTTACTTCTCCCTTCTCTTTTGTTCGTTTGTAAACGCAGCACATTCAGGGAAGTCTTGTTAACCCTTACATTTGATGTTTACTTATTGCCTCTTTAAGACATTGAGGACAATGCATGTTTTTAAGTTGGGGGTAGAGGGATCTCTTTAAGTTTGAATAGTTTTTGCTGATTAATAAAGTGTTCTGACTTCTTTTGAAATAAAAGGTAAATAAGTGCAAGTGTTTTGATTATTGTCTGACTGAGAAGTGTAGTTAACTTTATTTTTATCCCTTTGATAATCTTATGAGCACTTAATTATAAGTATTTTGTTGCCTTGATGTTTAAAGGAATCTTTTTGCTGCCTTAGAACTTCCTCTGGCCTGCTGAATCATTCGAAATGCAATGTTTGCTAGGAAAAGAATTGTCTTGTTTACTTCTTGTAAAAAAAAAAAAAAAAAAAAGAAAAAAAAAAGAAAAAAAAAGGGAAAAAAAAAGAAAAAAAAAAAGAGATACTCCTACTTCTAGAGTGAATTAAGTAATCAGGGGCGGTCATGAAACCCATGATTTCTTTTGCATGAAAAGTTTACTTAGGAAGTGAGTATGTGAATGCAGTCTTAATAGTGACTTGTGCCCGTAGTCAACTGCTTTCACCACAAAGTGTTAGTACGTTGGAACGAAGGTATAAGTGATTAAAAGACTCTCTCTAAAAAAAAAAAAAAAAAAAAAAAAAGAGAGCAACGTAAAAAAAAAAAAAAATGTTGCTAATATTCGTATTTATTAGAGACTCCTAATAATCCTAGTTGACATGGTTTTGCTTGAGTGAAGGTTGGCCAAAAGGTGAGATCTTAGAGTCCACTGGAAGTTGGGCAAGTTCTGTTGTGGTAAAAAGTTTCTTTGAGTTGAAGGGTGCAAGAATACCAATAATTGTACACACACACACCGAGGGGTTTAAAATTAAGACAACGAAGCTTATTTGTTAGATATGATTGACATTTCTTGCATTTTCTATCCTTTTGTTTTGAAGATTGATGAACTTTATTTTAAGGCATAAAACTATTAACTTTGAACAACATATAAGCTGTTGAGTTCCGTCTTCATGATTCTTTGCTCGAGGACGAGCAAAAGGCTAAGTTGGGGGTATTTGATAAGTTCATTTTATATATATTTATTATATCTTGTTTAGGTTGTTTTTAGTTAGTTTTCTTTTAGTTTTTGATTTCTAATTCTTGTATTTCTTTTATTTTTATAGGTGTTCAAAAGTTGTATTTTGAAGGTCATGTTTGACGACTTTTTGGAGGACTTTCAGGTTGAAGTCTAAATTAAAATTTAAAAAAAAAAAAAAAAAAAAAAAATCTCGAGCGCCTAGGCGCCCAAACCGGCGCCTAGGCGCTGCAGACTGAAGCAGTTGGACAGAATGCCAGCGCCTAGGCGCTGTCCACGGCGCCTAGGCGCTACGTCGCAACCCTAACTTTAAATTGGGTCGATTTTTATCATTTGGGGAGGGATTTTTAGGTTTTTTTGAAGGCAGAAAGGGGCGACAAACAGAGCCAACGAGGGAGAACGACCAAGGAAGAAGAGATTGCTCAATCTTGGAGGTCTTTAGCAACCAAAAAGGAGTAGAGCTAAGCTTAATTTGTTTGAGGTTGAGAAACGAGAACCCTTGATGAACTAAAGCATTTTCCCTAATTTACACTTGAGTTAGAGATATCCTTGTGGGTTTTGTGGCAATTTTAAGTTTTACGGGCTTAGTATTTGATTTGTTTGAATTGTCATAGAAATATAGTCAATTTACAATTCAATGAATATCGTTATTGCTTGAGAAAGAATATCGAGTTTATAGGGTAGAGCTTGCCAACAATCTTGAAATAAAGTAAAACATTAGCCATTAATGAACGAAGAATAGGAGGAAGTATTTGGTGAAATCACTGCTCTAGAGTTTTTACAAAATTAGTTTTATCCTCTGTTTTTGCTCTATAAATTGTAGAGTTTAATCACATTTTCTTTTTTTCATCAAGCAAGTTAAATTTCCATTCATCTTTGAACATTAGGTGCTTAGATAAAATTTAAGCTAAAGAATTCGGTAATTGGTAACTTTTAGTCCCTGTGGAGAACGAACTTTGATTTAAATCACTGTATTGCTTGTAACGATTCGTGCGCTTGCGAATTCGACCAACAGAATGCAATTTCATTTTTTTCCTTTGTTAGCCATCTTGTTTCCCCACGGAAATGCAATTGCATTTTGAAAGTGTAATGCAATTGCATTTTTGTACATGCTCCAAATCTACACAAAACAATAAATTAGCTTAATTTCCATTCTCTTTTCCATTTCTTTTTTCTTTTCGATACTTCGACAAGCTTTCATGAATTTATCTCATAAACACTATTTTTAGCATGCTCGTTATTTAACAAAACATACAAACATGACAAGAACAACCTAGTTTAGGGTCAAATAATTCTCATAAATGAGAATTATCACCTGCTTTTGTTTCTTTTTAGCAAAAGAATAACCATCCTCCCTTTTCCTTTTGCCCAAAACCAATACCTTTTTTTCCATTACCCATCAAGCCATCTTCTCTTTCTTTCCTTTTCCATGTCTTCAAGTGGGCCCTATTCGATACACCCTCCTTATCAATTGATATTATTTCAGTCGTGAGCCCTAATGGAATCACCTCATTATTTGGGAAATAATTTGCTCATGTAATCCGTCCCCAGCAGTTATGGAATTAGGATCAATTAACATTGGTGTCTCGTTATTATTTCCATCCTCTTTCCTACTGCACGCCAAAAAAGCCGCCTCATTAAATTCTACCATTTCTTTTCTAGCCAGCGACACCTCTTCTCCAGTCACCTTCTACGGGAACGAAACTTGTTCCTCAACTAACCTCTCTTCCTTTTGTTTCTCTCTGTCGTTTTCTTCTCCCTCCTTCATCAATGATTCATCACTCTCCTCAGAAGGACCCCAACTCACATCCCACCTACTCCCTCTCCCCCCCCCCCCCCCCCCCCCCCTTCTCTTCTGGTTTGTCACACACCCTCATCCAAGATCCATAAGTCATCTTTTTCCCATTATGAGGAATATTATCAGAACAAATACATTCTTTCTGAATATGGCCAAGACAACCACAAATGTAGCAAAATTCAAGAAGTTTTTTGTACCTCACTACGATCTAGAGGTCTTCATCCTTCTCATCCAATCTAATTTTCAAAGTCCGACGACGTAGAGGTTTAGTAATATCAAATTTCACCCTCACTCTCCCTAATCGTCCCCAATATTCTCCTTTTACGTTTGGATCAACCTCCTGAACCTCCCCCACTTGTTTCCCTAATTCCATTAAATCCTCTTTGTTCATACAACCCAAAGGTACATTGTACAACTGTATTCAAAATGAAGCATAACGAAAAACCATATTTTCAGGTTGGTCACTCTCCTTCGGAGATTCAAATAGAATAATGGATTGATAAAAAAAAAAAAAAAAAACCAAGGGCCATTGTTCAGCACTCTCTTCCTATCCATCATGGTTTTGAAGTTAATAAAGAACACATTCTCCCCCACACATTCAATAGATGTCTGATTTTGCACCTTCCATACATTCTGTTGGGAGAAAAAATAATAATATAATAATAATAAAATTACTACAATATAAATTCTAACATTCCACAGAATAAGCCAACCAAACAAGAGTCACAAATAATAATAAAGAAAGATAGAGAAAAGAGAACGAGACCGAAGTTTATACTGGTTCACCCCAAACTCGGGACTACGTCCAGTTTTCTGCAACTACAGGTTCTACTAAATGGGAGATTACAAAAAGCCTCAAACTTACGCTACAAACTAACCCTCAATAGTCCAATAATGACTATTGACTTCCAAGTATCACAATCCGATAACTTGGGATAAACAGTAAAGAATAAACCCTCAATCCCACGAGAGATAAACACACTTTTCTCTCAATACTTACTACTACACAAATAACCTTAGAATTTCACTCAAGAAATTCTAGCCACAAGCTGCAAAAATCACAAGTTTCGTTAAAAAAAACTTCACATTGACATGCTTATATTTATATGTATAAGTTGGAGAAACCTAAGTCCATAATGGGCCTAATTATTGATGGGTTGAATGCTTCACAAACCAAAAGATTATTGTACATGTGTCTTCAAAATAATAAGGGTATTATGATAATTTCCGTAGCTTCAATTTGGCTCCACCAAAAATTCCTGACGCATTCCTCATCACTTTGAAAAGCTTCAATATTTACTAATTTATTGGTTAAAACCTTTCCTACTAAACACAAAGAAAATATCAGATTGTTTAGGCCCCGTTTGATAACCATTTGGTTTTTGGTTTTTAGTTTTTGAAAATTAAGCTTATTTTCTCCTAATTTCTATACAATGGTTTTCATCTCCCTTAAGGAAGTATTTGAATTCTTAGCCAAATTTTAAAAACAAAAACAAGTTTTTGAAAACTACTTTTTTTAGTTTTCAAAACATGACTTGGTTTTTGAAAACATAGGTAAAAGATAGATAACAAAACAAGTAGATCCAATGTGAGTAGTATTTATAGGCTTAATTTTCAAAAAATAAAAACCAAAAACCAAATGGTTATCAAACGGGGCCTTAGTTTTTAGTTTTTGGTTTTTGAAAATTAAGTTTGTTTTCTCCTAATTTCTGTATAATGATTTTCATCTCCCTTAAGGAAGCATTTGAATTCTTAGCCAAATTCTAAAAACAAAAACAAGTTTTTGAAAACTATTTTTTTTAGTTTTCAAAACATGGCTTGGTTTTTGAAAACATAGGTAAAAGATAGATAACAAAACAAGTAGATTCATGAATGTGAGTAGTATTTATAGACTTAATTTTTAAAAACCAAAAATCAAAAACCAAATGGTTATCAAACGGTGCCTTAATTTTTCAAAAAAAAAAAAGAATATTTAATCAATTAAATAATTCGTAACCGTTTTTACATGAATGAGTTTAATATTATAAGTTACAAATTTAATTGTTATTATCATCCTCATTAAAACAAAACAATCAACTATTTAAATTACATTCCCCAAATATTGTAGAGTGAATATAGAAATTGTGTGCAACACATGTGAATATGAAAGACTATACAGCAATCTACACATTATCTAGTATTTGAGGAACCTTAGATTTCTTTTTTTTTTAGCTCTAAATGAGATTTGAGAAATGAGAAAGCAACCTATATAAATATTGTTCAACCGTGGAATGAACTGCTTATCATACTAATGGAGAATGCCATAGGTCACTCTTCTTACACATAGAAGCCTATTGTTGGTTGGAAGACAAGCAATACCATTTTGTCCCAGTTGGTTTCTTTTTATCCATTCCTAATTGGTATTAGCTTAATTCATTCCATTCTCCTTATATATAGAAGTAGTAATTAATCAATAAAGTTTTTGGGTTGGTTTCATGAGCTTGCTGATGGAATGAAGAAATGGATCAAAGGGAGAGAGAGGTTAGTAAACAATTTCAAAGCAAAGAGAGAGCATACGAAGAATAATAGAGCTCATTGATAGAAATGGAAGGAGATGAAGAGTTGTAGGCATAGACGAACAACAATTATAGCGTAATGACCAAAATTAACTAATGGATGAAAGGGTTTGTTGGTGTTGGCAAGGAGATGCGAGAGAATAAATAAGATTGAAAAGAAAAATAAAGGTGGCTATGGTTTTGATAAAGATCATTTATTATTTACAAAAATGTCATTAAATGTAGGTGGGACTTTCCTTTTTATTTTATTATTTTTTTTAAAGTTTGAAGGTTGACACTTGCATCAAAATTATGAAACTAGCCACTAATTAAAACTATAATAAATAATTATGTTGATTTGATTCAATCAACATATAATTGATGTTGAGCCACCAACCTAAATCATCCTTAATTAATTTGATTCAATTTGGACTCCTCATAAAAAATGTAAAAGATCAAATATGTGCCAAAATATTTTACTTTGCCCATCATATGCATAATTGTATAAGTTATTTATAAAATCAAGTTTTAAGTTTATGTTTTTAAACATGATGCTTATCTATTATTGTTAATTTTTTTAGAAAATTGCAAAACCACCCCTAAAGTATGGTGATTGTAATAATTGCATTCATAATGTTTCAAATGTAAAAAATTAAACCCTTCAACTTTGAAAAGTGAAAAAATTGGACCCTCAAACTATCAATAAATGTTAAAATTGGGTCCAATTTACTATACTTGTCCCTCATATTTGATATTTTCTCTCTACTTTCTTTTTCTTTCTCTTTTCAATCAACCTCTACCCCTTTTTTTTTCTCTCCTCATTTCACACTCTTTCGACTCAAAGGTCCAAAGTTGTAATGTGTATGAGCCTGTTCATTATAGGACATTGAATCATATTAACAAGAATTGATTCTTAAAGTTTTAGAATGACACGAAAGTTTTAGAAATGGAATTGTATGTACTGGGGGGCCATAAACTATTGAAATTGGCAAGAGAAAAGCAAAAAAAAAACCCATCATTATGAGAAATCAAACCAAACAAAAAGAAGAATGAAGATTGATGAGAAGGTGAGTAGGAAAAAAGCTTAAGGAGACCAAATTCCTGTTTTTGATAAGAACACAACTTAATCACAGAGCCCATCAAATTTTTGAATCTGAAACAGTCAACATTCGGGTCTCGGATTCTTCGATGGAGCAGAGAAATTAGAGTATCACTCAAACTCATTATTTGTGGCATTACAATCAAATTCATATAAATAAGTATTGGCGTTCTCTCTAAAGTAAAAACAATATGCGATTGAATGATCTTTCAAAATGAGCGCCTTCAAAATCTCAGGAAAGAAATATCAAACAAATCAAAATAGCATTTGATGTTTTTTAAGAAACATAGAGAAGAAAAGGGTAGAGAGAGAGAGAGGGTGATTGAAGAGAGTGAGAAGAGAGAGAGAAAAAATAGAGACAAAATATGAAATATGAGGGATAAATAGAGTAAATTGGACCCAATTTTAACATTTATGATAGTTTGATGGTCAAATTTTTCACTTTTCAAAGTTGAAGGGTTTAATTTTTACATATGAAACTTTAGGGGTGTAATTGTCACAACCACCATACTTTAGGGGTGATTTTTACAATTTGTCCTAAATTTTTTTAACATAGATTCAAAAAAGTCATTGAATCAATTTTAATTGAAGTAATAAAACATTAAAACATTCCACCACCAAAAAAATTAAAAAAAAAAACATATTAAAAATAATTGTACTTAATGACATTTTTTCTAAATAAAGAAAAATACACATGCAACTGTACGTAGTAATACACTAGTCTAATAAGCCTGCAAACTTTTAAAAATGTCTAATAAGTCTCTAAGCTTTCAAATTTATATATATAATTGGTTCTTGAAGTTTAAAAGTGTATAATAGATATTTGAACTTTCAATTTTGTGTCTCATAAGTCCCTATCATATTTGAAAATTTTAAAAGTTCACGAAACAATAAGCACAAATTAAAATTGAATTTTATGTGTCGTTATATGATCTTAACCTATCAATTTTATGTATAATAAGCCTATGAATTTTACAAAATGTTGAATATGACATAGACCTTTTAGACACTTTTAAGCTTCAAGAACTTATTAGACACAAAATTAAAATCTAAAGGACCTATTAAATATTTTTTTAATGTGTAGGGACCTATTTGATAGAATATCATTTATCTTTTAGGTTAAATTACACATTTAGTCCCTGAACTTTGAGGTTTGTATCTATTTAGTTCCTGAACTTTCAGATTTTTTAAAATTCACAAGTCTAATATACACAAAATTAAAAATTTAGGGTTCCATTAAACATAAAATTCAAATTTATATCTAATAGATCAATTAATTTTTAAAAATTTTGAATTTTATACCGGGACCTATTAGACACGAAAAGTTCAGGGACTTATTAGATACAAAATTGAAAGTTTAGAGACCTATTAAATACTTTTGAAAGTTTAATGACCAAATAGACACAAACTTGAAAATTCATGAACTAAACTTGTAATTGAACCTATCTTTTATTTATTTTGGGTTTTTTCTCATTACTTTTGTAAATATGTGTTGGTTATGGTTTGCCTGTATTATTCTTACACGTGTGAGGCTTAAGGCTTTAATATTCAGAGCCTTGTCTTCTTCCTTCCTTTTAGCTGAATATTATTCCTCCTTAATGAAAGACAAACCATTCCTTATCCTTTTATAATTGTTTCTACTATTAAATAAAATCCTAAAATTTCAAGGACTTAACTTTTAATTAACATACTAATTATTTTTGTTTTTCGCAAAGTACATTTTGTTGTTTTCTGTAAATCAAACTTTGTTCTATATTTTTTTTTCCTCTTTTATCAACTCGATGGTTCCCTTTCTGAAAATATTTTATTCTTCCTGCCACTAATAATGTCTACCAACCATCCACCATCTTGGCCCATCTCTTAGAAATATTGATACAAACATTCAAGCTGAGCTTCAAACTAAAGCATTATTTTAGCTTTAATGAACTAAAATACCAGTACTCTCCGACAAGAAGAGATAATAATAATACAAAATTTGAATGAGTGACTCAAAATGAAAGGCATCTCCTCGGAAAAGATAAGGCAATGAGCTAGCAATCATTTACATTAAATTTGATCTCACCATTTTCAGTCCATTCGATTCAAACACGATGTTACTTCAAGACAAGAGAGCCTCCTTAAAGATTAAATTATGTCTATCTATGGCCTGTTTGGAAATGACTTTTCAAGTGCTAAAAAAAAAAGCAATTATAAGCACTTAAAAAGTCATTCCAAACATGTACTTAATAGAATGTGGGATAAATTGCAAAAGTTTATACAAGAGCTCATTCTCAAATTTAGTTTATGCACATACAATGTAGGTACATGTTTTCTTCATTTACTCAATGAGTAGATATCTAAGAATGTTTGAGTTATTTTATTTTTAAAACTAATTTTCATGTAAAAATTTTACATTTTTAATTTTCAATTTTAGAGAATAGAAAACAAAAAATATAACCAAACATGTTTTTGTTTTTTTTTTTTTAGGTTTAGGACAAGACACAAAAAGCAATTATAAAACAAAGTTATATGTTTTGCTTTATTAAAAAAGAGGCAACAAGGAACACAAAACATAAAACGAGAAATAGGAAGAAAAAATGAAAACATTACCAATATAAATAAAATCATTATTTTATCATTTTAACTTATAAAATGCATTAATGTATATTTAAAAAGATAAATATAACTTTCATTAATTTATTTTTAACATATTGATGGAAAAAATGAATGTATGTAAAAGAAGGCACAATCTTTATTTTTAGGGAAAAATGAATTTTTACTCCTAAAGTTATCAGCTTACTATCAATTTCATCAAATTGAACTCTAATTTAGACAAATGTTGCTATTTTTACCATATGTTTAATCTTCATTAATTCATCCACTAATTTTAACAAAAACAACGTAAAAATCTTCCTAAATTCACTAATTTCATTAAAATGAAGTTCTGGGCAAAATTAAATTTGATCGATACTTATATTACTTAACCATTGAATAACTTTGCCAAAATTCACAAATTTCAACAAAAAAATTAGCTATAATGTTGTTTTTCTCTAAAATCTTAACAATTTTTTACAACACATAATTTATAATTCATTGAAAGTATATGAGAATACTTTTTTTAACGATTTTTCAAATAAAAACTTACCATAATGTTTAAATTGCAATACTTTTTAAAATTTAAGGTTAAGATTGGAACACTAATCTAAGTTTGAGATGGAATTTGATGAAATCGAAAGTTTAGGGTGAAAATTAATACAACTCGACAAGTTTAGGGTCAAAAAATGATTTTTTTTTCCTTATTTTTATTTACTAGCAATTACTCCAAGTGCGATACACATGTTTATGAATTTTATAGTTTATTGTATTATTTATTACCTTCTTCCTTGCAAAGGTTTAGTGTGAATGTTGAAATTTTAATTTTTTTAATTGTAAATCATGCAAATTTATTTTATCAATATTTTTTATTAGCCCCAAAATTAAGTATACTGAAATAGTTTATACTTTGTACTTATACGTACTTATAAGTTAATTTATAAATGTACAATACTATGAAGTCTCTCTAAGAACAGAAAATTAAATAGGTAATAGGTAGACAGTACAAAATAAATTATAAGCTAGCTTACATGGATTCAATTGAGTTGTTTTTAGAAAATTATGCTTATAATTTATTTATTTTTTACAATAAATTGAATTTTTTCAATAAAAAACTTGAGTTATTTAGTTTTAGAAAATAAATAAGTTGAATATTATAAAATTGGTGAAATTTTGTTTAGTCAAAATGGGCAAATAAGAACATTTTAAGGCAAAATAAGCATGAAAAATATTGTGTAATCAAGCACAAAAATAGAATTGATAAACATAATTGTTGCGACAAAATGAACAAATAAAAATATCGCCAACTTAAATACATAGGAGCGAGAGAAAGAGATCATGTGTAATCAAGCATAATTTATTTAAAAGGTAATTTTTCACATAAAGATTTTAGGAGATCATGTGTAATCAAGCATAATTTATTTAAAATATAATTTTTTTATGAAATCTAAAACATATTGTGGCCGAAGATAAAAAAGAAACCACCGAAGAAGCGAGATTATGGGGATAAGAATGGCAAAGTTTGAGGCCACCATTGACACCAATATTTGCTCCAAATGTTACCATTTCTCCAATATTTTATTGGCTTTTTTGCTTAGAATTTTTTTTTTTTTATACGAAAATGAAGTAGAATGCTCTTTCATTTATGTACTATAAATGTGCCAAATGAAAGCATGAGTGAAACTCTTTATTTTCAACCAATAGTTGTGATTTTAATTTACATTTAATTGTTTGAGCTAAAAGATGATTTGGCCGAGGTTGTTTTGAAGGAACAATGTTTGTGGAACCAAAAGTTTAAACTTCAATGGTTAAAGGAAGGTGATGAGAACACTAGTTTCTTTCATAGATGGGCTACAAGCAGAAGAAATAAGGCTTTTACCTCCTCCATAGAAGATGGTGATGGGAACTTCCTGACCAATATGAATGAATCGAAATTGATGCTAAATTTCTAAGCTATTTCAAGAAGCTTTATTCAAAAGATGGTAATCATAAGTTTGTTTTCCAAGGAGTGGGCTGGGAACCTCTTAGTAGTATTTTAAAAATGGAGATGGAAAGTCCTTTTAGTGAAGCTGAAGTGTATAGAGTTGTGCAAAGCCTCGGTTATCTTAAGTTCCCCGGTTCGGATGACATGACTGATAGCACATAATATGTGTTATCTTTAAGCTCTATTTTATGCTAGTTTTGAGGCTTAAATATATGTTTTCAAGTTCATAATTGTTTATTTTGTAGAAATCGAGCATTTGGAGCAAAACAAAGATTTTAGAAGAAATATGGTGACAAATGAGCTAATTGGGCAAGAAATTAAGCAACCAATTTTAGGGACAATTTTTTAGAAGAAAAATATTCCTAATTTAATTAGGTTTTGGATTCCTAATTTGATTAGATTATGGATTCCTAATTTTATTAAATTTTGGATTCCTAATTTAATTAAATAATGAATTCCTAATTAGATTAGGATATGGATTAACCCATTATAAATACCCACATTTTCTTCACTTCAAGGCATCGAACTTTGGAGAGCACAACTCTAAATTCTACATACAAGAGTGAGAAGAGACTTGATAGAAATATTTAAGGCCAAGTTCGTGGAGATCATACGGAGACGGATGATTGCATACCAGCATAGTTTTTCTTCTTTTTTTATATATTTAGTATTTAGATGTTGTTTAAGAGTTTAGATTTTGTGATAGTGAACATGTGGCTAAACTCTTTTCTTATTCTAAGGATTGATGTAGTTGAAGGGAATAATCAAATTAAACCTACAGCAGAAGTGTTGGAATCGTCTTTGATTTATTTAAAATTAAACTAAAATAATAGGGTTAAACAATAAATACCTTTGTATATTATGGAGAATATTCTGGATGATTTTTTTCTCCTTGTGCTCCAACTCCAATGAGGTTGAATATCAAGACTTCCACAAAGTCTTCCTTGCTATGACTCGAACAAAGGACTAAAGAGATTTTTCAGAACCTTCTAGAAAATAGAATGAGAGAATGAAGGGAGAATTCTCTAGAGTTTCTATCTATTATTTGGAATGCACACAAATGGCTCACCCCTAGGGCCCTATTTATAGTGACCTAGGAAAAATAATTAAATAATATTTTTTAATATCTAATATATTAAAATATATTTATCTAACTAATTTGAATCATATTCAAACCTTTCCAAATTCTCCTATGACATCTATTTCCTTATTTGAATCTAATTCAAATTTAATAAATATCTTTTCTTTAATGTTTCTTAATACATTAATAATTTCTTTAATAGTTAATGCATCATATATAATAAATATGTTTTTCCTCATTTAATATATCAAATATATTAAATTTTAATTCGAACATTTCAAAATTTCTCTCAACGAAATTGATCCCTATTTGTTTATATGAGCTAGTAATAAGACCTTATGGACCTACAGATTATAAGCTCAAATTATACAAAATCAATTAATTAAACTCTTTAATTAATTAATTCTCATTCATTAACTATAGGTCACTCCACTATAGACCTAGAGTTGCACTTTTATGCACTGTAGGACAAGTTGTGTCCATGGATATAATCACTACATACAAGTTGATCCTTCACAAGTTGTTCGTTACCCCTGTAATTGCATCTTGTACCTTAAGTACCACTGATCCTCTAATGAACAATTTGTTTATTATCCAACTATAAACTAAGTCCCACGCCATTGTTCAAGTCCCGAAATCAGCACTTAAAGGAACTATTCATCTACTTACCATGGCAAGAATGAGTGAATTCCATCTTGTGAGATTATGTTTCCAACTCCCTATTTGGTCAAGTCCCCAAAATGGTAGGCATATTGAATCGGCTACAAAAGTCACTCCCACACATGCAAATCAAAGGACAAGCCCTCACAGACAGAAGTTCATAACTCACTCAGGAGTAAGATCAAGTTGCATATGATCATCCTGATGAAATATTAATCTTCTCAATTAACGGATTTATAAAGAGAGATTAAATATTTCGTGGTCCAGTCTTATACAAACTCATTATATAAGATACCCTCACTCACATGTCTCCACATGAACGATTTGGATCAAATCGGTTGTAACTATTACAAAGTGAATTTAATAGTGTTACCAATAGTGTTACCAAGATAAGGCACCCAACATTATCCATATACTATGACTCTTTAGGTTATTTCTTGAACATGATCCTCCTGTATGTCAACAACGTACTGTTCAAGATTACACTAATAACTTTGGATTTTTCATATAATGGATAATATTATATTGTAAATAAAATAATAAAAAATTATTATTAATTATTAAATAAATTATTAATTACGAGACTTTAGGGCATAAATCCCAATAGTAGCCATTAGATCTTATATTTTAATTATTTAAATTTTATGATTGATTGTCTTTTATTTCATTCATACTTTTATATTCTTAATGCTTTTAATTTTTTTATCACGAATTCAATGTTATGTTGGTCTAAATTCATGATTGAGAAAGATAATTTAGATTAGATCCTAATTGCATGAGTAAAGGTAGTTCTAACTTGATAATGATTAGGGCTTCTTTCGAAGTTGTTAATGAATGAACTTAATGTTATGCATAACGTTAAAAATTATCATAGATGTAGGTTTTGCCTTAATTTAGATTAGATCCTAATTGCATGACTAAATGTAGTTCTAACTTGATAATGATTAGGGCTCCTTTCGAAGTTGTTAATGAAGGAATTTAATGTTATGCATAACTTTAACAATCATCAGAGATGTAGGTTTTGCCTTATTGCATAAGAATTGTTTGTCCTCGAGAGAGTCATTCATGATAAAAGACTTCTAGACTTATGAAATATTTTTTTGATCAATCTTGGATGTTTAAGTAATTTAATCATTTTAGTCTAATAGGTAAAATCAACTCCCTAGGATATTCTCTCCTATGATTGTTTCAATTTTTATTAGAATTGTTTTATTTCAATCTTGCATCCATCATTCAATTCTATTCTCTAAATAAAATTGGGTTATAATATTCATAGTACTTAAGTGAATTAGTAAACCAATCTTAAGGACGATACTCAAACACTCTTTCACTATATTAAAACTTGACTCGTACACTTGCGGTATTGCGCAAAAATTACGCAACAATGACCAATGAGTGTTTAAAAAAAACTTGGAATATATTGAAGGTTGACATTTTAGAAGTGTTCCAAGATTTTTTTTTCAAAACATAATCATCAATAAAAGGATCAATGAGACCTACATTTGTCTTATCCCCAAAAAGATAAGAGCTAACAAGGTTAGTGAGTTTAGACCTATTAGTCTTATGTCCTCCTTGTATAAGTTGATTGCTAAAGTTCTTGCGGAAATGCTCAAAAAAGTTATTCCTCTCATTCTAAACGATGCTCAAGACATTGCTCAAGCGGCTTTTGTGGAAGGGAGACAGATTCTTGATGCAATCTCGATTGCTTCAAAAGTGGTAGAGGAGTACAAAAGCAAGAAAAAAGAAGGTTTCCTTCTTAAGCTTGATTTTGAGAAAGCTTACGATAAGATGGATTGGGATTATCTCGATTCAATCCTCAAGTATAAAGGCTTTGGCAAAAGATGGAGGAGGTGGTTGGTGGTTGTTTGGGGAATACTAATTTCTCAGTTATGATTAATGGTAGGCCTAGGGGAAAGATCATTGTTGATAGAGGGTTAAGGCAAGGGGATCCTATTTTTCATTTTTTGTTTACTATTGTAGGTGATGTTCTTAGCCGGTCTATTCATTATGCTTGCGAAAAAAAGGTCCTTTGGGATTTTCGAGTGGGAGCAAACTAATTGTTGATTAGCCACCTCCAATTTGCTGACGACACTCTCATTTTTTGTCCCTCAAATGATGGTTGCATTCAATATTGGTGGGATTTCTTGGCTATTTTCTTGAAAGGGGCTAGGTTATCTCTTAATGTTTTGAAGACGGCTCTTGTGGGCTTAAACGTGGATGAGGATGTGTTGGATCAGAATGCTACTTTATTGGGTTGTAATGTTGAATCACTTCCTATTACCTACTTAGGGATTCCCCTGGGGAAAAATTTTCATTCAGTTGATTTTTG
Organism: Trichosanthes truncata; assembly: GCA_033996785.1. Lineage (NCBI taxonomy): Eukaryota > Viridiplantae > Streptophyta > Magnoliopsida > Cucurbitales > Cucurbitaceae > Trichosanthes > Trichosanthes truncata. The sequence continues at coordinate 32,578,090 of JAWPNB010000004.1, read as the reverse complement.
GGTTCCTGTGGTAGATAAATTTCGAGCTAAATTACAAAAATGGAGGAATTCTCCTCTTTCAAAGGGAGGTCGTCTCACTCTTGCAACTGCTTTTTTAAATAGTCTCCCTCTTTATAGCTTCTCATTTTTCAAGGCTCTGTGAACGTGATTAAGGGGATCGAAAAGGTGGTTAGAAACTTCTTTTGGAGTGAAGGTGCTTTTAATTCGAGTAATCACTTGGTGAAGTGGGGTTGGACTTCTCTGCCCTTTCAATATAGGGGGTTTGGGGATTGGTTCCTTGAGATAAAGAAATAATGCCCTCCTCCTAAAATGGTCATGGAGATTTACTCAGGAAGAAAATGCTTTGTCGAAAAAAGTTATAGCTAGCATTTATGGGTGTGAGCCTCTCATTTGGATGTCCCTCCTTCCAAAAGGTGTTTCTAAAGCTTGACCATGGGTGGAGATTGCAAAAAAAAAAAAATAGTATTTTGTTCGTTAACTTCGATCACTTTAAGGCCAATTGTGGGAGAAGAATTAAGTTCGGGCGCAATAAGTGGGTGGGAAACTCTCCCATGAAAGAGACTTTTACGGATCCTTTCCTTATTTCTTTAAAAAAGGAAGCTACGGTGGCAGAATGTTGGAATTTCGACCAAAATGATTGGGACCTTAGTTTTCGTAGGGGCATAAGGGATAGAGAATTTGATAGCTAACTCGGCCTGGTGTCCTTGATTAATTTGGTGAGATTGGGGGAAGGAGTTGACAAAGCATATTGGTCTCTTGAAAAATATGGTTTCTTCTCCATGAGTTCAGCTTTAAAAAAGTTATCGAAAATTAGCCATAAATTGAACTTTACCATCATCAATTAGATCTGGAAGTATAGTGTTCCTAAGAAGATAAAAGTTTTTTTGTGGACTCTAGCTCACAAAAGCTTGAATACCCAAGATAGATTGCAAAGAAAAGCTGAGGAATATGTCTTTATCCCCTTCTGTTTGTGTTTAAATGGCAAAGCAACTCTCGTTCACCTTTTCTTAGTTGTTCTTTTGTAGCCAAAGGGTGGACCCAGTGCTTTAAAGCCCTTGGCCTTATTATGTGTTGCCCTAAGAAGCTGGATTAGTGGATGACTGAAGCTCTTAATGGGTGATCCTTAAGAGGGAACGCAAGATTCTTGTGGAGATGCATTGCCCGAGGTTACTTTTAGGAGATTTGGAAGGAACGTAATAGGAGAATTTTTTAAGATAAGTCGAGTTCTTTTGAAGCATTTCAGAATACTGTACAAATTACTTCTTCTTTATGGTGTGTTAGAAACAGGAAATTCTTTTGTAATTATAGCCATGCTCAACTCCTACATAATTTGAAGGCGGTGCTTCATTAGTTTTTGTGGGAGGGAGCCCCTCGCCCCTTCGCCTTTAGCTATTGTTGCCTTTTCTCAGTTCAATGAAGTTGTTTCTTATCCCAAAATAAATTGTTTGAAAATTTTCATGCTATAAACTAAAAAAGCAAGTTTGAGGTTTACCTTATTGCTCCTTCATAAAAATCAAAAGGTTGGTCTTGGGAATAGTTGAAATCCCCCTTGTTTCAATTTCCAAAACAAAGTTTCTAAATTCTCAAGGTTTCATTGTGATACGGTTTAATGTTTCCATTAAAAAGAACACAAACTTTTAATTCTGAGTCTTTTTGGAAAGCTTTGAATTCTATTATAAAAGAAGTTTTACTACCACTTGACATTTTGACAGGAGAAAAGAGATGTTGTATGTATTGGCAATCAGTTTATTTATTTTTTATACATGCATTGCACCCATACAAGAATGGAGTATCGATTCAATGTGTAACCACCTGCACCTGAGTAGTCGTATTCCATCGACATAAATTATTGCACATATTCAACTTAAAATTTTAATTTTCATAATATATAAATATATTTTGTAAAGTGAAATTTTGAATGACCACTTTCATTGTCCTAAAATCTCTCTAAGAGCACCTAAACTTGAAGAATTTTGCATTCCAAAGATTGAAGGGCAAAATAGAAATTTACTAAAAAGTAGGGGCAAATTAAGAGGAAATCCAAGATTCTCATCCATAGCTCTATTTATATATACTAGCAATTAATTACGTGTGATACACGTGTTTATGAATTTTATAGTTTATTATATTATTTATTACCTTTTTCAATACAAGAATTCTGGATGCAACTTTTTTTGAAGCACAAAAACACATCAGGAATAGTCATCTCCCTCAATGCCACTTTTAACGCGTCAGAAAAAGTGACCATTTCCCGACGCTGGTTTATTGGCATCAGGAGAGGTCTCTTCCCTCGACACCATTTTAAAACGGTGTCGACAAAGGGTCACTTTTCCCAACGCCAGGCGTCAGGAGAGATGACTTTTCCCGATGCTACTTTAAAGTAGCGTCGAGAAAAGCGACCTTTCCCAATGCACATAAACTGAGTCGGAAAAGGGTCACCTACAAACCCTTTTTTTTTTCATTTTTCTTTTGCTTCCCACCTTTTTCGACACTCTTTTAATGGTGTCGGGAGAGGTGACTTGTCCCACGCGAGTTTAAGATAGCGTCAGGAGAGGTCCCTTTTCCCGACGGCATTAAAGTAGGGTCGGAAAAAGTGGGAAGCGATAAAGCCCTAACTTTTTTCTTTTTCTTCATTTGCCATTCATTCTTTCTCCCTCTTCTCCATTTTTTTTCTTCTCCTCTCTGCTCCAATCATCGCCGCCCAACGTCGTCATCTTCTTCTTCTTCTCCATCCTCCTCCTCCTCCTCCTCCCCGTCTTATTCTTCTTCTTCTTCTTCTCATTCATCGCCACCAACTTCTTCTTCTTCTTCTTCTTCTTCTTCTTCTTCTTCTTCTTCTTCTTCTTCTTCTTCTTCTTCTTCTTCTTCTTCTTCTTCTTCTCCCCTTTGCCATCCTCTCTACCACAGCTACCATCTCCACTGCTCTCCGCCATCTCCACAGTCACCTTCATGGCCTCCACTGTCACTATTTTCCACAGGACCCCACTGTAAGTTTTTTTTATTTTTTATTTTAATAATTCTAATTTATGTGATTGTTTATGATTTAATTTTTTTTGTTGAACTTGTATAAATTTATTTAAGTATAAGGGATTGCAATCAATTTAATTTGTTGATTTAAGTTGTGGTTATTGAAGTAATTTGATAATTTATATTGAGATTACTTCATTTAATTTGTTGATTTAGGTTGAGGTTAATTAATGTAATTTTTTGAATTGTTGAAGTTATTTAATTTGTTGATTTAGGTTGAGATTAATTAATGTAATTTATTGATTTAGTTTGAAATTATTTAATTTCTGCTCTTGGCTTATTTCTTAGAGATTATTTTAAGTGTAAGGGGTTGGGTGGGGGAGAGATTGCTTTGAGTATAGGTAGCGGGTGAGGGACTTATAGATTGTTTTGAGTTTAGGGAGTGGGTGAAAGGGATTTGTTTTGAGTATAGGGAGCGGGTTAAGGATTGTTTGGAGTGTTTTTAGTATAGGGGCGAATTGAATAATTGATTTTAGTATTTTTAGTATAGGGGAAATAAAAAATATGGAAGTTGATTTACTTGTTTATGTTGGTTTCATTAAGTGTTTGTTTGATGGGTTTAGTTCTTTTGTTTATTTGATTTGTTTTGATAAATTTAGTTAAGTAGTTTTGATGTTATGTTCATGTTTTGTTAAGTTTTAGTTGTTCATAAATTTTGAAACATTTTAGTTTAACTTGTGATGATGTTATGTTTATTAGTTTTGAAAAGTTAGTTAAATTTGGTTGTTATTTTTATTAGTTTTGGCATGAGTTTTGATAAAATATATGTTTTTTAGGTCTACGGTGTAACTAGTTTGGCAAACAAAGTATCAAGCACACTATTAGTTCTTTAAGGTTACAAATTACCTCCTAAGTAGTTTGAACTACTTTGGCGCACAAGGTCGTAGGGAGTGGGTGAGAGATTGTTTCGATTATTTTGAGTGTAAGGAGGTGAGTGAGGGATTATTTGAGTATAGGTGTGGGTGACGAATTGTTGTTATGTTCTTAAGTTTTGAAAAGTTTTAGTTAAACTTAGTTGTTATAATGTTTTAAGATCATTTTGATAACTTGGTTATGTTTTGATATTATGTTCATTGATTTTGAAAACTTGGTTAAATTTAGATGTTATGTTTATTAGTTTTGATAAGTTAGTTAAGTTTTGTTCTTATGCTTATAAAGTTTAGATGTTATGTTCATAAATTTTGAAAAGTTTTAGATAAATTTAGATTTTATGTTTTGTAACTTTAGTAACTTAGTTAACTTTTGATATATGTTCATTACTTTTGAAAGGTTAGTTCAATTGGGTTGTTTTGGTATATAAGTTTTAATAAGTTAATTAAGTTTTGATCTTATGCTTATAAAGGCTTGATTGTTTTAGTTGTTCATTTTAGTTTAATGAGTTATTGGCTTTGTGTTTCCTTAGGTGCTTGGGGTTGATGCTAATATGAAGTTAATGAGATGAATTATGAAGCTGACAAGATGAATGAAGCTTTCTTTGTAGATTACTTTAGGTTTATTTATGTTGAAATTTATTTTTATTTTGTGTTAGAACTTTCTACAAACAAATTGTAAGAATAAATATGATTTAATATAAATGTTCATTCATATAATAATTTCGTGTACAGTTCTTCTAGATACAAAAAACTTCAAATAATAATGGCATTTGAAAGAAAAAAAAAATTTGAGATTAAAAAAAATGAAAAATAGGACTTTTGTTGATGCCACGTATATCGAGTAGGCAAAAGTAGCTTATGCCGACGCCAAAGAGGTGAAGTCAGCAGAACTTTTGCAGACGTAACCAAGCTTGGCGTCGGCAGAAGCTCTCTCGACGAGGATCTGCCGACAATCATTTTTGCGTCAGGAGAACTTCTCCCAATGCTTTTCTGACTTCTCTCAGCTCTTTTTGGTGTCAGGAAAAGCTAAATTTCTGGTAGTAATTTCTTTGCAAAGGTTTAGTGTGAATGTTGAAAAATCAAATTTGATTTTATTGTAAAGCATGCTACTTTATTTTTTATCAATGTTTTTTATTAGCCACAAATTTAAGTATACTGAAATAGCTTCTAACTCTATACTTTATAAGTAATTATAAATTTACTTTATAAATGTATGATACAATGAAATCTCTCTCTAAGAACAGAAAATCAATCAAATAGGTAATATGTATATAGTACAAAATAAATTTCAAGCTTCATAGATTCAATTGAGTTGTTTTTAGAGTTTGTATGGAGTTGTGCTTATAATATATTTTTTAAAACAATAAATTGAAATTTTTCAATAAACTGCGTTTATTTAATTTTAAAAAATAAATATGTTGAATATTATTGCTCATTTATGAAAAATACGCTTGGCCTTGAGAATAGTTGAAATCCCCCTTGTTTCAATTTCTAAAACAAAGTTTCTGAATCTCAAGGTTTCGTTGTGACATGATTTAATGTTTCCTTTACAAAGAACGAATACTTTTACTTTTCATTCTTTTTAGAAAGCTTTGAGTTCTCTAATAAAAGAAGATGATTTGCTATCACTTGACATTTTGATAGGAAAAAAGAAACAATTATATGTATTGGCAATCATGTTTATTTTTTTTTATACATGGATTGTACCCATACGTGAATGGATGCACCAATTCGATGTGTAACCTCTTACACCCAAATAGTCATGTGTCCTGCTGGCATAAATTGCGCGCACCTATTTGACTTAAAAGTTTAATTTTCATATATATATATATATATATATATATATATATATATATATATATATATATATATATATATATATATATATATATATATATATATATATATATATATATATATATATATATATATATATATATATATATATATATATATATATATATATATATATATTTGTGAAGTGAAAATTTGAAGAAACACCTCCATCATCCTAACATCTCTCAAAAGACATCTAAACTCGAAGAGTCGTGTCCCAAAGATTGAAAGGAAAAACATGAATTTTCTAAAAATGTAGGATAAAAAAAAAAAAAAAGCAAAGATTCTCCTCCATAGCTCCATTTATATGAACTAGATTTTTGGTTTTCCACTTTTGAAATTTAATTTTAGTAATATAGACTTTAAAATTATTTATTAATGATAATTATATTATTATATAATTTAACTTAACAACTTAATTATGAATTACAATTTTGTCATTACAATTTTATAAGTACACGCTTAAATTATTAGTTTTGTTCTTATAATTATAAAAGAAGCTAAAACCAATTATAAAAGAGAATACCTTTAAACTTCAAACATACATGTGTCCAACTTCAAATGGTAGTATATCATTTTCAAGCTCAATAAATTATTTGTATGCCTAATTAAACCTTATACAAAATTACAAATTATCAGCATGACATAGAAAAAAAGGTTAAAGATGAAAGGTAGATCAAATATTCAAACAAAAATTATAAGGCTGAACAAAACAATGAATGAAAGAACAAAAGTAAACTAATTAAGAAGAAGATATAATACCTAAGTTCTTGTAAAAAATAAAGTAGGAGAGAACACTTTATATAGATGTTGTTCAACAAAAACTTTTAAGATTTCAATATTGATTATAATTAAAAATAAATTCATACATTTTTAGAAATAAGACCTTTCATATTAAATTTGTTTAATTCTAATTTTTTTCATTTCAAATTCTAATGGTTTACTTCCAACTTTTTTTCATTATTTAAATATTAATTTCTCAAGAGCTAAGGAGAGAAAAATAATGAGAAGATTGATAGAAATGAAGAATTTGGATGGGTGGAAGATTTAGACACAACGTTAATGAGAGAGAAAGTGGAATTTGGTGAGATTTTCCTGAGAATGGAGGAGGGAGGGAAGACAAATTATTCAATAAGGCCGTCACAATGTAGCTACCTCATAATAATCGTTGGATGTGGATTCAATCATTTTTATGTCCCCTAATAACAACAGAATATAAATTCGAGGTACTTCTCTCTCTATATCCAACGGTAAAAAACTGCCAGCCACATTGAGACGGCCTCACTGAATAATTTCTCGGGAGAGAGAGAGAAATGAAACTTAAAAAAGAAGAATTTGGAGAGGTGTGGAGAGAGTATTTAAGTTAATGGATATTTTTTTAAAATTTGGAGTGAGGACAATTTAGATATTATCTTAAAAATCAAGGTTAATATCGTCCCAAAAAAAGTTTCTTTCTGCTTCGTACTTTTATATATATTATAGATATAGATTATAAATTATAGATTAGTGTGTTACTACGAGCAAATGCGCTTATATTTTTCATTTTTTAAATAACTTAACCTTTATAAATGATTTAAGTAAAATGTTGCTAACATGAGCATAACTCAACTGGCATAAGTCTTGTACTCTTGACCAAGATGTTAGATATTCAAATCCCCACTTCATTTATTGTGTAAAAAAATGATGAAAAAAACATGCTTTTCATCACTACCACCATACGATTTTCCGCCGTAGCCATACTGCTTTTTGCCACCATCGTATTGTCGTTTTCTTGCTATTTTTTAATGTTTAATTCATTTACTAACCTCTTTCTCCTCAATTTTAATTTTTCTACCTTTATTTATAGGCTATGATATCTTGCATGTGTGTTATTTGAAGTCTTTACTTTGTTACATGCACTTCTCTACCGCAATTCTTTACTTTGTTATAAAATTGGATTGAAAGAATTTGATTATAATGTTTTGTATTTATAGATTCCTTAGGAAATTTTAATAATTATCTGTTTTTGTATAGTAGTAGTGAAAATAATAACTATATTGATAACAGTCCATGTATTTAATGCAATGGTGATTTTTCAGTTACGACGAACTATTTGATATTTCATAATAAAAAACAATATAATTGTTGTTGTTTGTAATTCATGCAACTAGAGGTAAAATGGTCTTAACCAAATGGTATATTTAGAATTCACTAAAAGCTAAAAAGGTAAAACAGACCAATTTTTTTTTTTTAAAATCATTACTTTTTAATAAAGTATAGAAGTAAAAGAGATAGATTATAGATTTTTTTTGTTTTTTTAGTAGCGTCGTACGGCATGTCCAAAAAAGGAAGGAGAACCAAACAAAGAGGTGTGTAATCGTTCACGTGACAAGTATACGAAATCATTAATGAACGGTCCAAAAGTTCAGGAAAAGATCACGTGTAATAATTGGAGGTTGGGCACATGAGCAGATTTGCCTGTTTCCTGATTCGAGAGCAATTGCAAAATTTCATATCGTTTTTTTTAAAATGGGTTATATATATACAAAATATGGTTAAATTATACACACGCATCCACGGTGAAGAGTAAATATTTATAACAATATGGTTAAATTATACAAAATACTCTCAAATCTTGAGGTAGGCTTTCCATCTATTCCTAGAATTCAAAGAATGAACTCCCTCCAAACTCATAAGAAACTCTCCTCTAAATTCATTGAAATTACAAAAATTTTGTAGAGTTCATCACTTTTCTCTCCATTTTTCTCATAATTATAGTGGGTTCCACCATTTTTCTCTCTGTAGCTCTTTCTCTCTTAAAAGATTTTTTTTAATTACAATTATATAGTTTTCTTCAACTAAAAATGTAGAGTTACATTATATTTATCTAAATAAAATCATGTTTTTTATTTATTTATATTTAATTTAATTAACAATAGGTCAAAATTATAGGTATAATTTTAAAATTTTAAGATAAGAAAAGTATATTTTAGACTACTTACTCATATTAATATTTTAAAAATAACATTTAATTTTACGTTAACATATTAAAATTTAAAAATATATTTTATTTTCAAATTAACAATATTCAATGTAACAAAAATAAATAAATAGTATTTTATTTTAAATTTATTAAAATAAAATAAATAATATTTAGTTTTAAATTAGCTATAGTAAAAAACAAGTATGTAATTTTCAAATTAGATACACCAAGAAACAAAAGTATGTGTATGATATTAATTTTGAACTTAGTTATATTAAAATAACATAAATATACGATATTTTATTTTTAATTTAGTCATTTTAAACTAACATATAGAATGCATTTTATTTTTAATTTAATCAAATTAAAATTACAAAAACCATGTAAATTTTGCTCTATATATAATTCTATGTTCTAATTTCGCTTTTTCCATGAATCATGTGTGTTTTTTTTTCTCATTCACTACTTTAACTTATGAAACCTACCAAAATTTATGAAAATTTTGAAAAATACTTACAAAAAAAAAATAGTTCATTGCACAATGTTTGAACTTTTTGTCAAACTACTTTCTAAAATATACTTTCAAAATCTCAAAACTTTAACAATACACTTCTTACTCTTGACCTATTCATTCTATACTTTTGATTAGAGATGTTCATTTTTTCCACGATGATGGGGGGGCGGGGAATCCCAATTTAGGTGGGGAATCCTCGTTTAAGCGGGGAATGGGGGAGGGGAATCCCCGTTTCCCAGTCTCTGTCCCCACCCCTGCCCAATTACTTTATTTTTTTAATTTTATATATATATATATATCCTAAATTTCAATTTTTATGATATATTGTTTTATTTTTCTAAAGAAATTTTTTAAAAATATATCTTCAAATAGAAATTTATCATTAGGAATTAACAACTTAAATAGAAATTTTCTAAAATTATATTTTATTTAATCAAAATTTTAAAAAAAATAAAAATCATATACGGAGAATAATTCACCGCGGGGAACCCGATTCACGCAAATTTCCTGCAAAAAATCTTCGCCCCAATCCCCGCAAAATTAAATGAAAAATTTTACGGGGACGAAGAATGAAATGGGGGGCGGGGACGGAGATGGGGAAGCATCCCAGGTCCCACCCAGCCCTGTGGACATCTCTACTTTTGATAATGTTATTCAAATTGACATCACCATGCATGGAGTGAATGACATAGATTTACATAGTATAATTCCAATTTGAATATAGTTGAGACAATTGTTTCACATAAAATTTTTCAAACTATTGATATGCAATTCAAAAACAAATTATCAAGTCACAAAAAATGGAGATTAAAAAAGCCTAACAAATTATTAAAAAAAAAAAACTAACTAAACCCAACCAAACTCAATCATGCACCTCAAACACAAATTTCAGAAACCCAGCCAATCCAACTCTGCACCCCAAACACAAGCTTGAGAAATTCCAGCCAATCAACTCTATGGGTTTCAGAACCCCAAAGTTCCTAATTCTGAACCAGTGCCCAAAGAGCCCCTAAAAAGTTTAAGTTTTTGAACTTTGGACTTTGAAATTTGTTCCAAAAAATACCCTTGAACTTTGAGATTTGTATTAAAAAAATATCTTGTCCCTTAAAATGAATTATTAAAATAAACATGATAGCTAATGTGTAAAAATTAGAAAGTATAAGTGATATTATTTACAACTATATAGAAGATTAAAATCGTTATTACATTTATTTATAACTATATAAAAGATTAAGATCGTTGTTACCATTTATTTCATCTCAAAAGATATCGATCGTTGCAATCATTTACATAGTCAATTTTTACACATTAGCTACCGCGTCAATTTACGTGAATGATGTTGTAAATGATGTCATAGTTGCCGCGTCAATTTCCCTCTTATTTTAACCCAAAAAAAAACTCTCAAAGAGTATTTTCTTTTTAAAAGAAAATTTCGAAGTTGGTAAAAATGAAACTTTTCAAATTCTAGGAGGATAATTGAAACCTATCATAAAGTTCAAGGGTATTTTGTATAATTTAACCTAAAAATATCAAGAGATAATAAATATTTACAAAATTATGGATAAAATATAAATATTTACAATAAAAGGAGATACATTTACAAAAAAGAAAAGAAAATAAAAAGATCTTATTTTTCAAAATCAGTTTTCTACCTATGCAACCACAAAATTATGATAATTTTAAGAGAGTATTTTTCCATTAAAGAATCAAAAATTGAAAATTATGAAAAAGATGAAGGGATTATGTTTTATATTAAATTTCTAAAGAGTGATACAATATATAAAATAACAGATACTAAATATTTATTTTAACTAATTGGATATTCAAGTCAATTTTATTAGAGAATATTCTTTAGTTATTCTTGCCTTAATTTATGTCTTAATTGTATATTTTCTAACTGTGCATTTTTCTTTAATATCAATATCATTGTATATAAATTTATACTTCCTTATAATGAAATGATTAAGTCAAATCAAATACTATTGTCATATCTCTCTCATTCCTTGTTCTCTCAAGGTATCAGAGAATTAACATAATCATAATTTTACCATTTTTTTCTTGCGTTTTAGCAAGCTTCTCTGTTCTGTTTCCATGGCTGTCGAATCTTCAGCTTCAGCAACATCTTCTCCGCTCTTTCTTTTATCTAACATTTACAATCTAGTGCCGCTTTGCCTGGATTCAACAAATTATGTGTTGTGAAAATTCCAAACCTCCTCTATTTTAAAGGCTCACTCTCTCTTTGGGAATATTGATGAGTCTCTCCCTCAACCCAACAAATTCATTCGTTCATCTACCAGTATAGATACAAGATAGGTCAGTAATGGTTATATTCAATGAGTCTCTCATGACCAAGCCCTTATAACTTTAATCAATGTGGCGTTATCACCTTCTGCTCTTGCATATGTTGTTGGTTCTGCCTCTTCAAAGGATTTATGGTCTTCTTTAGAAAAACAATATTCTTCAAATACAAGGTCTAGCATTCTTGATTTGCGATCTTCCTTACATACAATCAAGAAGCTATCTTTTGACTCTATTGAAAATATATACTTGCCAAATTAAAGAGATTGTTGACAAGCTTGCTGCAGCTTCTATTATGATTAATGAAGAAGAGATTCTAGTTCATACTCCGAATGAGCTACCAACGGATTTCAATGCTTTTCGTGTTGGTATTTATGCCCTAAAGCCTCGAAATTATTGATTTATGTAATTATTAATAATAATTTTGATTATTTTATTTGCAATATAATATTATCCATTATATGAAAAATTCAAAATTATTAGTGTTATCTTGAACAATATGTGGTTGACATAAGGGAGGGTCATGTTTAAGAAATAACTCAAAGGGTCATAGTATATGGATAAGGTTGGGTGTCTATCTTGGTAGCACTATTGATACGACCCACTTTGTAATAGTTACAAATGATTTGATCCAAATCGTTCATGTGGATACATATGAGTGGGGGTATCTTATACAATGAGTTTGTATAAGACTAGACTAAAAAATATTTAATCTCTATTTATAAATCTGTTAATCGAGAAGTTAATATTTCATCAGGATGATCATATGCGACTCGATCTTAGTCATGAGTGAGTTATGAACTCTTGCCTGTGAAGGCTTGTCCTTTGATTTGTATGGATGAGAGTGACTTTTGTAGCCGATTCAATATGCCTAACATTTTGGGGACTTGACCAAATATGGAGCTGGGAACATAATCTCACAAGATGGAATTCACTCCTTCCGATATAGGGTAAGTAGATGAATAGTTCCCTTAAGTGCTGATTTCGGGACTTGAATAATGGGGCATCACCTTCTCATTGGCTTGAGAGAGACTTAGTTTATGGTTGGATCATAAACAAATTGTTCATTAGAGGATCAGTGGCACTTAAGATGCAATATGTAATTACAGGGATAAAACGGACTTTTGACTAAGCTGTAATTACGAACAACTCGTGAAGGATTGACTTGCATGTAGTGATTATATCCATGGACACAACTTGTCCTACAGTGCATAAGAGTACAACTCTAGGTCTATAGTAGTGTGACATATAGTTAATGAATGAAAATTAATTAATTAAAGAGTTTAATTAATTGATTTTGTATCATTGGAGCTTATAATCTGTAGGTCCATAAGGTCCATTTGCTAGCTCATATGAACAAATAAGAATCAATTTCGTTGAGAGCAAATTTTAAAATGTTAAAATTAAAATTTAATATATTTGATATTTTAAATGAGGAAAAACATATTTTATTGTATATGATACATTAAATATTAAAAAAATTATTAATGTATTTAAGATACATTAAAGAAAAGATATTTATTAAATTTGAATTAGATTCAAATAAGGAAATAGATGTTGTAGGAAAATTTGGAAAAGTTTAAATAAGATTTAAACTGGTTAGATAAATATATTTTAATATATTATATTAAAATATATTATATAATTATTTTTCCTAGACTACTATAAATAGGACCCTAAGAGTGAGTCATTATGTGAATTCTTCACAAGAGAAAAGAACTCTTGATATTCTCCTCTCATTCCCTTTTTCTATTTTCAAGAAGATTCCCACAAACCTCTTTGGTCATTTATTCGAGTCATGGCAATGAAGACTTTATGGAACCTCGTTGGAGTGGAGCACAAGGAGAAAAATACCCGTTAAAATATTCTCTACATATTTCAATGTAAGTTTGCTTAACTTTAGTTTTTATTTAATTCTAATTAAAATTAAATATGATCCAATGGTTCCACTGTGGGTTTAAATTTTATTATTCCCTTCATTTCGTACCTCCATACGAACACGAAGTGGTTACTCTATCGCTTGACGAACCCCACGTTTTGCTTGATGTCAAAGAAAAAACCCTACAACAAAACCAATCAGTAGATCCCATGAATCCCATCCCTACGACTATGGCTGCTGTTTGAAATCACTTTGCGAACCCTAACGTGCGAGGAAGAGGAAGACGCAATTTTAACTCAAGAGGCCGTGGAAATAATCATCCTCAATAGCTCAACCCAGGGCCATTTGAACTCCACGACAATACAAGTGCTGGCGGCCCACACTTCAACTCACGTGGCATATTAGGATCTGGATCGGGTCCTTCTTCTGGTTTCGGGTCAACCAATTTTAGGTTTGGGAAGAACAATTTCACTCAATTTGGCTCGGAAAATTCTTTATTAAGGTCTGACCATTCCCAATTCGGGTCTGCTTCATCAAATAACAATTACAGGTCATCTGGAGGTCGAATCTTTTGTCAAATTAGCTCCAAATCTGGTCATAGAGCACTTGATTGCTACAATAGGATGAATTTCTCTTATCATGATCGCCATCCAACAGCACAATTGACTACAATGGTAGTACTTTATATAGATCGATGATGTATGACATTTAATTTATGTATATTAATCACAATACATCATAATCTAATATTTTGTTAATATATATATTCAAAAAATCTTATCTTTATTTTTATAAAAAGTCTTTTAGTGTTATTTTAATATCATATTCTCGAAAACAATTGTTTAAAATTTTTTAAGTTTTTGTTATTAACTTTTTAAATATGCATTAATTTTTTTAAAATATTAATTTATTTTCTTAAAAAAATCTTTCATAATAATTTCATATTCTCGAAAACACATAGGTTTAAAAATATTATTTTGTTTTTGTTATTAATTTTTTATATACTCGTTAAATAATCTTTAAATATTACTTTATTTTTTTTAAAAAATCTTTTTAAATATGTAGTAAATATTATTTAATATATAATAAATAAATAAGTATTGTTGTATCATTTTATTATTCAAATATGCATTCGTTAGTTGGAAGATTGGATATAAGTATTATTTTATCATTTCATTATTCAAATATGTTTAATACTTGTTTAATATTAGATTTTTATCATTTTATTATTCAAATGTGTTTAATTTATCATTTTATTATTCAAATATGCATTAGTTAGTTAGAAGATTAAAGATCATAGAGATTTTAGAACATTTATTTAAATTAGATATTATATGTGTGGAGATTTTAGAATCTTTATTCAAATTGAGGCCGGTAGAAGGGAAAATCTTCAAATCAAGAAAGGCAAAATGAGAAGTCTATAAATTAAGGAGGGGCAAAAGGGAAAATAAAAAATTTCTCCCTTCAAGCGCCATTTAGAAGAATATTATTAATTTTCCTTTTAAATATTTACTTATTTAATTTGGCCCCTACATTATTTTAGCTGTGGATCCGCCCTTGCCACTACTAAAAGTCACTTTAAAAGTCTTGGGGTAGTCAAGACATATATGAACGAGTAATAATTAAACCACCACATCTGATTTTAAATTGTACAAGGTGCATCTACTTCATGTATAGATTGGTTTTAATTGATTTTTAATAATATTTTATTAAATTACAAACTTAATATTTGAGTTTTGATGATTGGGTCTATTTTAATCTCTAAACTTTAAGGGGGCGTTTGGGCCATGGGTTTGGATTAGAATGGGTTTGGGTTCCAAACCCAAAACCATGTTTGGCACAAGGTGTTGGTTTTGAAACACAACCCCATGGGTTACAACAATGCAATCCCATGGGTTTGTGTCATGTTTTCCTCTTCCACTTGTCGTTTTTCATTTTCGACAACCAATTTGACAACAAATCTGATGACAACTCCGACGACCACCGACAACGACAACTCAAACCGCCGCACCGGCGACTCGACCACCGCACCGACGACCCGACCATCGCACTGGTGACCCAACCACCACACCGACGACCCAACCACCGCACCGACAACCCAACCACCGCACCGACGACCCGACCACCACTGACGACAACGTCCGGCGACCACTGAGATGAGAACTCTAGAGACCAATCTGACGATCACCCTTGTGACTTAATCACCCCAACAATTTGACACCTCGATGACCCAACCACCTTAACAACCCGACTTGCTCGAACCACTGCCAATGACCATCTGACAACCACTCCGACAACTCGACCACCTAGCAACCGCCGCCGACAACCACCTAGTGACTACTCCGATGACCCGACCACCACGATGACTACTTTGGCGATTACCCCGACAACTTGACAAACTCAACCATCCAAAAACATCGTTGACGACCACCTGGTGACCACTCTAGTGACCACCCTAGCGACCCGACCACTTAGCAACTCGACCACCCTAATGACCACTCCAACAACAACTCTAATGACTCGACCACCAGACAACCACCTAGCGACCACTCGGATGACCTAACCAATCATATGACCACTCTAGCGACCCGACCACCCAACAACTACTATCGACAACCACCCAACGACCACTCCGACGACTTTACCACCGTGCAACTACCACCGACTACCACCTCAATAACCCAACCACCTCATCAACCTGATCACCCTAACAACCACTCCAACGATCACCCCAGCGACTCGACCACGTAGTCAATTTTTTAAAATGTTAAAATAAAACTAAAAATGGTTACTAAACAAATTTTTAACCCAATATATTTGAAATAGGTTTCAAAATATTGTGCAAAATAGAGTTTCTAATATTTTAATTTCTAAAATAGAATTCGAATTTTATAACTCATTTATCATTGAAATAGATTTCAAAATACGGTGCGAAATTTTGTTTAAATTCCATAATTTCTTAAATAGACCTCCAATATATATATTTTTTTAAATAGAGTTCCAAAAATATGTTTATGAATACTTTGTAAATAGAGTTTTAAATTCCCTAATTTTTTAGATAGACTTCCAATTTTTTAATTTCTAAAATAGAGTTCCAAAAATAGGTTTCGGAATACTTTGTGAAATAGAGTTTTAGATTCCTTAATTTATTAAATAAACTTCTAATTTTTTTAATTTCTAAAATAGAGTTCCTAAAATAGTTTTCTGAATACTTTGTGAAATAGAGTTTTAAATTCCCTAATTTTTTAAATAGACTTCCAATTTTTTAAATTTCTAAAATAAAGTTTGATAACTCTTCAATAGAAGAATTATTCCTGTTTAAAAATCTCTTATTAAAGTATGATTATTGTGTGGAAGTGTAAGAGAGAACACCTGGAACTCGACCCCCCATGGACGACAACTCGATGCCTTCATCACCTTCAGCTACTACTTAGTTTTAATTCAGTTTGTGTTTTGTACAACTATTGCTATTTCTTTTCTTCATTCCTTTCAGCTTATGTATTATGATATTATGAACTTCGGACCTTCATTTGCATTATGGATTTCCTTTACTCTAGCAACATCATTCTTCTTTCCCACGTATTAATTATTAAAAATATATGTCCTTACTAATGTTATTTAATTTTACATCATCATGAATGGAGTGAATGAGATACTTGTAAAAACTACATATTCATAATTAACTATGCTTGAAACAATTGATCCACATAATTGGTTAAAATATTGATATGCAATTCAGTAAACAATTATCAAGTAAAAAAAATGGATATGAAAAAAAAACCTAAAAAAATTATTTAAAAAAACAGACTAAACAAACCCAGCCCAGCCCAACCCAACCATGCAACCCAAACACAGGTTTCAGCAAACCAGCCAAACCCAACCTTGCACCACAAACACAGTAATCAGGAATCCTAGGGTTTCTGATTCCAGCCAAGGATTCCCAGGGTTCCTGATTCCAAACCAGCGCTCCAAACAGCCCCTAAAAAGTTTCAATTACTTGTTTTTTTTTTAAAAAAAAACAAAATCGAAATACATTCAAATTTTTTTTATTAGGATTCCTAGTAAGTTTATGTCTTAATATTGTTACTTTCATTTTGATGTGATATGTTATCAAATTAATTGTTGGGAGAAAAATAATAATATAACAATAACAAAATTACTACAATATTAATTCTCTCATTCCACAAAATAAGCCAACTACACAAGAGTCACAAATAATAATAAAGAGAGATAGGGAAAAGAAAACGAGACCGAATTTATACTGGTTGCCCCCAAACTCTAGACTACGTCCATTCTTCTGCTACTACAGGTTCTACTAAATGGGAGATAACAAGAAGCCCTAAAAAATATGCTACAAACTAACTCTCAATAGCCCAACAAAGACTATTGACTTCCAAGTACCACAACCCAATAGCTTGAGATAAATAATAAAGATAAACCCTCAACCCAACAAGAGAGAATAGCACTTATTCACTAACAAGTCACTTACTGCAACACTCGAGAATAACATTTATTCACTCACAAGTCACTTACTGCCACACTCACACAAAATGCTAAGAAAAATTATTCTAGTCGCACGAAAGGTCTTCAAAAATTGCTACAGCTGCAATTCCAAATTCCACGCACGTTATACATATATATTTATGTGAGTTGCAAAAAGAAACCTAAGTCAATGGGCCTTGATAAAACACCTTTTGGGCCCAATAACATAAAACATACTTTTCCGTCAACGTAAGCCTACGCGCGTGACTTTTGGTTTAGGGTCCAACGAAGGTACATTGATTTTGGCTCCGCACATAATTCTAACAATCTCCCACTTGGAGACAAAATACAATTTTTCCTCCCACTGTAGCGCAACTCTGATCACCTTGGCAAAATCTAAGGTATAACTCCCACTACAACTGTTATTTATGATCTTCTTGACAAATTCCAAGGCTAAAATATATCTAAAAAACAACAAAGATCATAAAATAGGCAACTATCAGAACATAACTGTAGTGCACTGTGCTCGCCTTGAGGTATGGGCTCGCTACGTGGATCTGTCTCCCAGACGAAAAAGACAGACACGTACTCCCACTTCAGCTAAGTGGTAACAACTGACATTTTCTTCAACCTTCAATCACTGAGAAGGGCTTGAATCCTTTGTTCAAACTTGTTGTCAAACTAGAGACTTTACCTTTGACCTTAGCAACTGCTCTGGTATTCCACTTTGATACCTCTACTCGTCTAGGCGACTTCTTCAATTCAATTGAGCGTCTGACAATTAGAAGTTCACGATAGCCATCAACTTTGTAGCGTATTTTTTAGGGCTAAAGTAGGAGGAGTAAATAGTATATCTCAAACCAATTTTTATAGAGTTAGAATTTTCTTTATAGAGATTTGTTTATTTAATTCTGTTTGAAGTGAGCTTTGAATTTTGATTAGATCTAGCAATGTTTATTAAATTGATATTTCATCATTATTCAAACAACTCGTGCACACACTTACAAAATTGTCTTTTACAATAATAATAATAATAATAAAACAAACGGTTCAATTACAAGTTTAGTCCATGAACTTTCAGGTTTGCGTTTATTTGGTTCTTAAACTTTCAAAAGTGTCTAATAGGTCCCTAAACTTTCAATTTTGTGTCTAATAAGTCCCTAAATTTTCAATTTTGTGTCTAATAGGTCCCTGTCAAACTCGAAATTTTTTAAAATTAATTGATCTATTAGATATAAATTTAATTTTAGGTCTAATGGAACCCTAAAATTTCAATTTTGTGTCTATTAGACCCGTGAATTTTAAAAAATTCGAAAGTCCAAGGACTAGATTTGTAATTTTGAAAGTTCAAGAACTAAATAGATACAAACATCAAAGTTCAATGACTAAATGTGTAATTTAACCTAAAACAAACCAAGCAAGTATTGCTTAAAAAATTACGAAATTATAAAATGCCAATTTTGTCCAATCTTCACATCCGGCTAAGAAATTGCAGGTTTTTGTCCGGTAGTACCGAGTTGACTCGCTCCATACCCGCGTGTGACTCGTCCCGATTCGTTTGTTTCACTGCGGCCACTCATTTGATTTCCAAATATCTTTTTACTTTCTTAAATCTCGCGCACGCGATATTCCTAAATTAATTATTTGTTAAATTATAAAATATTTCTCGATAGTTTCTGTATACTTGTACAGTTTCCATTTTTTTATTGTTTTTTGCCCAAACTCTTGACTTACTCAATTAGGTTATGTTACTACAATTGGGTTATGTTAAAGCAACATGTATAATTTCAATTTCATTTCTATACTTTTAGAAGTTTCAATTTAATTTTTTATAGCTTCAACTTTATCTCAATTTAGTTTCTATAATTTTAAAAGTTTCAACTTAGACTATGTAGATTAAAACATCTAAATTTGATATGTTTGGACTTTATGGACTCTAATATCATATTAGATGAACATGAAATTTCATCTCAAAATTAATTGACAATGAAAGAAATAACTCAATATCTTTTAAAGATTGCAAAGTCTATTCATCTTTTCAATGTGTGATCCTCAACACTCACTCGAAAAATTTACTCATTTTCTTCTATTTTTTTACTCAATCCTAAATTTTAATACAATCAATGAAACATGATTAGCTAAATAAAAACATTCATTATGATTTGTAGAATTTGATTAAACTATAGAGATCAAATTAAAAATTTTAAAATCATATGACTAAATTGAAACTAATAAATTAAAACTGAGTAAAAAAAATTAAATTATTAAAATTAATAATAATATTAACATCGTGGAGGAGAAAAAGGTTTCATTCAATGATTATTCAACTGTTTTTTTTAAGACCAGTCATTTTTGTCTTTTGGGTAAAAAAAAAAAGATTGGTCCACAAATAATGTATTTTGGATTCATCTGCTTTTGCTGATCCTAAGAAAAAAGGTTGCAAATCTCGCTTTATTGACATAAAATATTACAAAAAATGATATTACCATCGAATAAGAGAAATTAAAATAAAAATTTTAAAACAAACACTGTCATTGGATTTTATAATCACACCCTTAAATTTTTTTTCTTTCAACAATTATCTCATTAAAAATTATGAAATCATTATAATTAAACCTACTATTATGACATATACCCTAAACTAAAAAGTCAGGGGTTCGAATCTCTCCACCCATATATTGTTGTTGAACTTTATATATATATATATATATATTAACACTCTATATTAGTTGGAGTTATAATTGAAACAATTTTATAAATTTAAGGGTATGATTGTAATTAACTTGCAATAACTTCATAAGTTTGAGAGGATGCTTCAAATGGAAAATTAAAAAATAGGATTGCCACACCTCTCATATTTAATGGTAGTTTTACCCTAAAAAAATTACAACAAAAAAAATAGTGAAAAAGGTAGGCTAGTCATTACTATAATATATTTTTAGGTGAATTGTAGCTTGAATAATGCTTTAGTTGTTATTATGCTTAAATCTCACCTCACAATATTTCTTTTAAAGAAAAAAAATCAGAAAAATATAATTCGATGATAATTCAAAAAAATTTAGACCATTCATTCTTATTTGTGTTTGTCAAAAAATGATTAGTTAATAATAGATAATGTAATTTGAATTCATGTATCCCAAAATAAATAAACAAACAAACAAACAAATATATATATATATATATATATATAAGGTTAAATTACAAGTTCAGTCTCTGAACTTTTCAACTTTATATCTAATAGATCTTGAACTTTAAAGAATGTCTAATAAGTTCATAGACTTTTAATTTTGTGTCTAATAAGTCTTAAATTCTAAAATTGTATAATAAGTTTCTAAATTTTTAATTTTGTGTCTAATAGATTTCTAACATATTTAAATTTTTAAAAAATAACTGATCTATTAGATACAAAATCTTAAACTTTCAATATTATATCTAATAAATTTATGAATTTTAAAAAATATCATTAGATCAAATATATATTAGCCACAAAATTAAAAACTTAAAAACTTACTAGACATACAAATAAAAGTTTAAATACCTATTAGCTCTTAATTTAATGAGCTACTAGACATAAATTATTATTATTATTTTTTTGGATATACTAGATTATTTTTAAATATAATAAAAGTAAAACAGGTTTAATTAATGATGTGTGCCAGCGTAAAATAACAGGGACATGCATTGAACCAACAAGATATCTATGATTCTTTTAAAAAAAAAGATATCAATGATATTCCTTTTGAAAGAAAACCAGTTGAAAGAAGTACAATTCAACGATCATTCAAATTATTTTGGACCGTCAATTTTTTTTTGGGGTTAAAAAATGATATATTTTGAAAAACAAAATTCAGAAAGAAATTAACAAGTAGCGGGCAGGAACTTTTATGCCATGAGCAAAACCAATCACAAACGAGTTGAACGATAGTAAGGAGACGGGGACAAAATAATAATTACTCTTGGGTGTATGTGATTTACACGATAGGAATTAATAGTTCGGAGAAGAGTACTTGGTTGCATGCTGTTGTTTAGGAATCTTTCTATACATTATTATTAAATTTTTTTGAGAAAAATTAAAATTGACCCTAAATTTGCTGGGTTGTATCAAATTAGACCTTAAACTTCTAATTTCTTCAAATTATACTCTAAACTTAAATAAGTGTTACAATTTTTACCCTCGATTCAATTTCTACTAATTCGCCCACTAATTTTAACAAAAAAATAGTGTAAAAAAAATATAGGTCTAATGTCATTTTTCTCTAAAATCTTATCAGTTTCATATTGTACTCATGTTTTATAATTCATTGAACGCACATGAGAAAACTTTTTTTAACGATCTTTGGAGCGAGAACTTATTAGAGGGTTAAAATTGTAATATTTTTTAAGGTTTGAGGTTAAGATTGTAATACTTATCTAAGTTTGAGGTGCAATTTAATAAAATTTAAAGTTTAGGGTTAAAATTGATTTAACTTGATAAGTTTTTGAGTCAAAATTGATTTTTTCCAAATTTTTTACAACGAGAGAAAAAACACAAATAGAAGAGAGAAAGGTGGAAAATGTTTTCTCTCTCCTAGCTGTAAAAAATTTAATGATTCCTACACACTGATATGAAATCAAATATTCATAATTCTAATATGGAACATTTCGATTTCTAAATAATTTAGAAATTAATTATTGAATGAACATTGAATTTATGAAAATTACATTACAAAATGTTAAACATACTTCTTTTTTAGAGGAAAATAATTTTAGAGAGAATTTCTTTATTTCTAATTGATGAAAAATTTGTGTTATAGGCTTCCAATGGTTCGGGGGACTATGAGCCCACACTTTGAGTTTTATTCTAATATTATATTTTTATTATTTGAGCCCTGAAATTCTTAAATGAATATTTTATTGATATGTCTGATATATTAATAAAATACATGATTTCTCTCTTTTATTGAGTGTATGCAAATAAAAAAAAATATAAAATGTATTATTCCATTAAATATTTAATGTACAATGTACCTAATGCATTAAATATAAATTTAAACATATATGAGATTATGTTCTTAACCGTCCACATTTGATCACATTCTCAAAATAGTAGGTTTATTAAACGAGTTATATAAATCTACATGATTCACTCAAAATTGAGATCAAGTAATCATGTATGATCATCATGTGAAATATTAATATTTTATTTTATAGATTTATAAAGAAAAAATTAAATATTTCGTTGTCACTCATACAAATTCATTATATATGATACATCCACTCAACTCATATGTCTTTACATGAACGACTAGGATCAAATCATTTGTAACTTCTATAAAGTGAGTCATGTATACTATAGACTCTTTAAGTTATTTTTTAAATACGATTCTCTCGTATGTTAATTACATATTGTTCAAGATTACGTTAATATCTTAATATTCTCATAAAATAGATATTAAATATTGCACAAAATAAAAATAATTAAATAATTACTCTATTTATAAAACATAAATTACACTCTTTAGGTCATAACTCCCATAATTTTTGGTTGAAAATATAATATGTATTAAAGTTGAGTTATGCTCATATCAGCCCTTAATCTTTTTTTTTTTTATACAACAAATATGAGATATGAGAATTTAAACCTCCGACCTTAAGAAAAGGAGTAGATGTCAATTATCACCGAGTTATAGTCATGTTGGCATATTAGCTCTTAATTACTAAATTATGTTTCATGTTGGCTAGTAAATAAATGTCCATAACCTCTCAGGTTTGAAAAGGATCTTCGAGTATCTAGAGTTGGGCCAAGAGAGTTTCTTAACGCCTTCTTTTTTCTTCTCATTGGAGTTATTTCACAAACACTTGCCATGGTAAGGAAGAATGGGGGAGGGGGGAACAAGCACACTTGAAGAGAGTAGTACAACGGAGAGTTGGCTTCCTGTGATTTCCATCCCTTTCTTCACCAACCATGGATTTAATTTTCAAAAAAGAAAAGAAGAAAAAAAAGAAGAAATGAAAAAATGAAAAAGAAAGAAAGGTGAGAGGAAGAAACGTTTAAAAAAATAACAATTTTTTTAATTAATAACAATCCTCAATGGTCTTCCCCAAAGACAAGTTGCTTCCCAAGGACAAGTTGCTGCAAGCGTAGCAGCATCAACATCAACAATAATGGTAAGACTATTTTTTTTTAATGGTCGGTCGGTTTGAGCTTTTCTTAAGCCTACTGACCGATCGATTGGTCATTTTTTCTTTTAGCAAAATTGATCCCAACCAAATTTATACAGAGATCGACTGATTCAAATCGGTTCAGTCAGTGAGTTCGATTTTTCAAGTTGTGTTGCTCACCCTACCTAAGTGAGACAAAATACCCCAACGAAAGGAAAAGCAATAGAATGGCCAAAAATATAGTAAGAATTGATGCATTGAATATTTCTAGAAGAACGAGTATTTAAATTTATTGCATTTATGGAAGAGAAGGGCGTGGCGGGCAGGCAATTCCCGGTTGACTGAGGGAGCAAATAGCAAAAAGTAACAATCAAACGAACGTCTACAATAATTAAGCGGTTTTACTCCACGCGCCGTCAACCGAGCGTAAAGCCGGTCCACACCGCCTCGAAGACTCAAAAACGTCATTAATATTTTTGACGGTTCAGATCTTTCCAAGAAGCATCAAGATTGCCACCACGTGGGTTAAAAAATTAAAAACATTTTTTTTCAAAAAAAAGAAAAATGTCCTCCTGAACTCGGGGCACTCGTTTTTCGCCCCTATAAAAACTCCCAAATTCTGCACCAATTTCCAAGGAAGCCATTCCTCTCCACAGGTAAATCGCAATCGGAATCCGCCATCCCCGCCGTCTCCTCCGGCCGTCCGCCCGATCCGCCTCTGATGGAGAATATTCTCGACGAGTATCGGTACTACTGGGAAACCAACATGTTTCTGCAGACAGAAGAGTTCGACAGGTTTCTTTTTCGAATCCTTTTCTCGCTCTCTGTTTTTTTTTTTCATCTCTGGATTTTTTAGAGCATAATTAATTACAGTTGGGGACTGGACGAAGCATTTTACGGTTCTTACGATTCGAGCTCGCCGGACGGAACGCCGTCGTCGTTAGAGGCGTCGAAGAATATCTTATCGGAGAGGAATCGGAGAAAGAAGCTTAACGATAGGCTTCTCGCTCTCAGAGCTGTGGTCCCTAATATCACAAAAGTGAGTTTTTTTTTTTTTTTTTTTTTTTTTTTTTTTTGAGTTCACATTTCTTTTTACAAATTCTTTTCTTTTGCTTTAATAATTATTTCAATCACCTTTTTGGGATTCCGTTTCAATTTCCTGTCATGGTACATACCGCCAACTACTGTTCAGCCAAGCTCACTTGGACAACTTTGTTTCATTCAATTTAGCCTATAAAAAAAAATACTTAATTTAAGTATAGCTCAATTGTTTTTTTTATTATTATTTTAAATGAAGTATAGCTCAGCAGTTGTCTTTTAGACATTTATTTTAAATGTCACATTTTTTTTTCACAAAAAATGATGATATATTAAATGTGTTACATCACAAAGTAGAAATGGCATGACTTAAATAGTGAGTCAACACAAATTAAATTATTGGTTTATAATTTAACCTCAAAAAGGGTTAAATTACTATTTTAATATATCTAATTTGTGACTGAGCTTTAACTTAGTTTTTATAATTTTTGAATTTTAAATTTTTTTAGTTCAATAATATGTGAAGGAAGGAAGAGGATTTGAACATCCATCCAACTTTTTAATCGAGAAAATATACCTTATAAGATTCTTCTTTTTTAAGGAAAAAAAACAATTTAATTCGTTATTGATGGTCTCTACCTTATCATGTGACAAACATGTGTATGGCTAGTTGGCAATGAATTTGATTTGTCAGCATGGAAATTGTCCATGTGTTGACAAATTCATAAATAATATGGAAGATTGAACCAAATTATATCAATTAAATTAAAAAAAAAATTAAAGACTAAATATAAATTAGCGTAGAATTACGGTGATAATATAACATAAATTAAACTGTTAAATTACTGTTTTGACCTTTGCACTTAGAAAACTTTTTTATTTAATTTTTAAAATCTTTTAAATTTATAAAAACTATTTTTTTTTGAAAGCCTATAAAAACTTTTATGTGGTCACTGCAAGTCAAAAGTTAAATGTTGTCTTATGTCATAGGGAAAACTACCATCAATTTTAATAAATTTAGAGACAGTTTAAGAGATTTGAATGAATTTTATTCTTGGATACTGAATTGGATTTTTTTTTAATTGTAGAAATTATGAAAATTAAAATAGTAATTTAACTTTGTTATTATTATTATTATCAATTATCTAATCTTCACTCTCTCACTTAATAATCAATTTGTTCTTTTTAGGTGATTCAAATCTTTATACTCCCATTCTTTTGTCTACAACAAAAAGAAATTAAAATCAATTCGTTCCCTAGGGATTTGCGTATTATTAAAGCAAATATCCTGGAGATTTTATACAGATAAAATAATACTTTTTATATTTTTCTGGACGACTTTGCTTTTATTTAACTTATTAAAATCAACCCCGAGATTTAAATTTTAGTCTATATTTATTTATTTAATACATTTTAAAACAATATGTCACCACGATGCATATTAAATTGAAAAGATCGGGTGAGTTGTTGACTGAGCACAAAATTTAATCATCTCTACATTTATTGTACTAACAAAACATATACCTATCTATTAAATCTCCCAAAAAAAGAAAAAACCTATCTATTAAGTTATATATATATATATATACTTTACCTATTTATGCACATGTTTATATAAAGTTTTCATTCAACGTTTTTTAAAAAAACTAAATAGAATAAACGAAAAAAGTAAGGTGTCAGTTTGATAACCATTTGATTTTTAGATTTTGATTTTTGAAAATTAAATCTATAAATACTACTCCCACCTATGAGTTTTATTTTTTTGTTAGCTACTTTTTACATATGTTTTCAAAAATCGAGTCAAGTTTAAAAACTAAAAAAAATAATTTTCAAAATTGATTTTTGTTTTTGAAATTTGACTAAGAATTCAAATGCTTCCTTAAGAAGATAAAATCTTTTGTAGAGAAATATTTCAAAAACTAAAACAAAAAAAATCAATTATCAAAGGTGGCCTAAAAGTTCATTT
This sequence comes from Trichosanthes truncata, assembly GCA_033996785.1. Lineage (NCBI taxonomy): Eukaryota > Viridiplantae > Streptophyta > Magnoliopsida > Cucurbitales > Cucurbitaceae > Trichosanthes > Trichosanthes truncata. The sequence continues at coordinate 32,551,075 of JAWPNB010000004.1, read as the reverse complement.
TTGGGCTTCAAATTTTGAATTTAAAAATTAAATTTATCATTACATCAATTTTTTATTATTTATTTTTTTCAAATATTGCAAGAAAGATATATTAAAATATTATAAAACAGTGTCACCACCACAACAAATTTTTACTCTTTAAACAATCAATGGGGCAAGACATGTTCAAAAAGTATTTGCGTTTTTTCTTTCTTTTATTTATTTATTTATTCTTTCTTTCTTTTTATTTCAACAACTTGAAGTTGAGATTCCAACCTCTAGTTTTTTTTTTTGAGCTTCTATAATTTTCATCGAGATTAAGCTGTGTCTTAATTAGTAGTGTTATATTCAGATTGACAAATATATATGCCCTTTAATAGTTCAAAATGCATTTTGTAATCCATGTGAAACTTTCGTCAACATTGATCTAGCTTCTAAGCGATGTTTTAGTTAACTTATGTGCACCTCGATCAAATCTAATCAATTGCAAATTTCATTTTGAAATCGGAAAAAGAAAATAGTTTAGAGAGGGACACAAATGGCATTTGCGTTTTCGAAAGCAAGAAAATGGTAAAATGGCGTTTGTTTGGTGATCGCAGATGGACAAGGCGTCAATAATCAAAGACGCGATCGAGTACATCCAAGAGCTGCGAGCGCAAGAAAAGAGAATCGAAACAGAGATCTCAGATCTGGAACCAGGCAAAATCAACAGTAGATCAGCAACAACAAATCAATCGATCAACGAAAACGGCGATCAAATCTCGAGGAAGAGGAAAACGAATCGGAAAACAAGCGACGCGCCGACGTCTTTCCCGATCGAAGTTCTGGATGTAAGTGATTTGAAATCGAATTCAAATTCGAATTTCTAGGGCTTCGTTTTTCTGTTTGTTTGTTGAAATTGATTGAAATTTGTTGTTAGTTGAGTGTGAACTACATGGGAGAGAAGACGATCGTGGTGAGTTTGACGTGCGGACGAAGAGGCGACACGATATTGAAGGTTTGTCAAGTGATTGAATCGCTGAAGCTGAAGATCATAACCGCTAACATCACTGTCGTTGCGAACAGGCTTCTGAACACGCTCTTCGTTGAGGTTAGTGCTCGCGTCTCTCTCTCTCTCTCTGTGTTTTATTTTTCATTTTCGTCTCCCATGTGCCCTTTTTTCCCCCTCTTTTTTTGGGCCCTTTTCAATCATGAAACGCATTGGGAAATGTTTTTAAGATAATCACGTGGTTTTTGGATTACTAGTGATAGACTCTATACAAACTAGGTGGTGGGCTTTATATTGGTCTACATATTTATATGATTTTGATGGATGAGTGGATCTCGCATAATGTTTTTAGCCATTCAAAATATGTCAGGTCACAAAGCAATTAGGAGTTGATAAGATATATTAATTCTCCGAACAAAAATCAATTTATACTTTTAAACTTTAGAAATTGTATCAATAACAATCATAGACTAATAATTGTATCAATTTAAACTCTGAACTTTCACAAGTGTATTCATTTACATCTTCTGTCAAATTTCGTTTAAAAAACGTTAATTCACACGTGTACAATTTTATAATTATATCAATTAAACTCATAAAATTTCATTAGCGAATCAATTTAGACCCTCCGTTTCTAATAATTGACCATTTGTAAATGGAGGGTCTAAATTTTTTAGGAAGTCCACACATGTGTGAGAATTGATGCATGAATAATTTCAAATTGAAGGCTTAAATTGATTCACTTACGACAGTTTAGGAGTTTAATTGATAGAATTATAAGTTTGCACACGTATAAACTGACGTTTTTCAAATAGAATCTGACAAGAGGGTGTAAATTGATACATTTGTGAAAGTTCAGAGTTTAAATCGATACAATTATTAGTTTAGAGTTTTTATTAATACAATCCCCAAAATTTAGGGGTATAAATTGATTTTTGCCCTAAATCTTAAATAGACAATCCTGGTTTTAAAACATTTGTTAGCCCTTGCCCTTGACTATTTATATTAAATCGTAGGTTAAATTATAAGTTTAGTTCATGAAATTTTAGGTTTGTGTCTATATGGTCTTTGAACTTTAAAAAATGTCTAATAAGTCTCTAAACTTTCATATTTGTGTCTATCGGGCCCGTGAACTTTAAAAGTGTCTAATTGGTCATTAAATTTTCAATTTTTGAGTCCTATAGGTCCCTGAATTTTTAATTTTGTGTCTAATAGGTCATTGACCTATTCGACATTTTTTAAAAAATTTATGAACTTAGTAAACACAAAATTGAAAGTTTAGAGTCCTATTAGACATAAAATTCAATTTTATATCTAATAGAACAATTAATTTTTGAAAAAATTGAATATGCTAGGGACCTATTAGACACAAAATTGAAAGTTCAAGGATGTATTTGACACATTTTAAAATTTAGGAACCAAATAAACACAAACTTGAAAGTTCAAGGAGTAAACTTGTAATTTAATCTAAATCCTATATATTAACTACTAAGTTAACCCTTGATGGTCCATTGAGATAAATTATTATAAAGTCTTAATTAGATTGTGACTTTGTGCAATTGAGCCGTGCTCATATTGATGTAGTATTTATCTCTTTAATAGTCTTGTTCATATTTCCATCCCTGAGATGTAAAAAGCATCTTTTAAGTTTTAACTCTTTAAAACATTTTTACAAAGTTTTAAGGGTTAATAATCAAAAGTGATTTTGAAAATTTTAAAAACATTAAAAAAAAAAAAAAAAAAAAAAAAAAAAACTTCAACATATTTTCATAGTTATCCTTTATTTTTTAGTTCCAGCGACTTTGAGATGGTAATAAGCGCTTTATCTACTTAGCTATGCTCAAATTGGTGGATGAGCATTTAATTATTGTTTCTTTTAAAAATGTTTTAACATGTGATTAGGTAGCTTTAAGTTACTTCTAAAAATTTATTTAGGTGGCCTTTTTTTAGGGGAAAAAAAAACAATTTTTACTCTTGAACTTGGCAAGTATCAATTTTCACCATAAATTTTTAATTTCATCAAATTGGACCCTCAACTTAAACATGTGTTGGAATTTTTCCCCTGTATGTCAATTTTCGCTAAAATCACTTATTCTTTTTCATAAAAAGTAAGCAAAGATTTCTCAAAACTTGCCAATTTCAACAAAAACTAAGCGTTGCACAACATTAACTTTGATTAATGCACAAGATTGACAATTGAATAACTTTTTCAAAACTCACAAATTTGAAAAAAAAAAAAATTCAGCTCTATTATATATATATATATATATATGAATGAGTACGTGTTTTATATTCATTAAATATATTTATTATATTTCAAAAAAATATATATTCATTAAGTGCATTCTGGAATATTTTTATGAACTATATTTCAAATGAGAGTTTATCATAGCTACAAATTGTAAAACTTATTCAAATATAAGTAAATATAGTAACACTTCTCTAAGTTTAAAGGGTGCAATTCGTTGAAATTGAAAGTTTATGGTAAAAATGAATACTTGGCCTAAGTCTTGGATAAAAATCAATATTTTCCCTTTCTTTTTATTCGGTTTTCTCTCTCCCCATCCCAGACAACATCATCACCATTTGTTCTCTCTCTCTCTCTCTCCTTTCATTTTCCCCCTCATTTGTGTCTCTTTCCTCTCTCTACTTTCTTTTTGATTTTCCTATATTGCAAAAGTTGTAGCTCCGTGATTTAGATTAGTGGATAGGCAATGAAGAATGATGGGGCACCATGGAGTATTGGTTTTGATTTTGTTCTGTCAATTCGTGTTCTTGTCTCCAACCCCATACTGTGTTATCTAGACTATAAATAAGTCAAGGACCAAGCCCTCCATTAATTGGAGCCTTTCTTCAGTAAATGAGAAGTGAGAGAATAGACCTTTCACCAATGTCAGGCACTATATAGCATTCAATTGTGTAAGCCAAAACTTTCCCAATTGGGGTCGAGTATAATAAGTCAAGGACCAAGCCCTCCATTAATTGGAGCCTTTCTTCAGTAAATGAGAAGTGAGAGAATAGACCTTTCACCAATGTCAGGCACTATATAGCATTCAATTGTGTAAGCCAAAACTTTCCCAATTGGGGTCGAGAGTAGTTGAATTGTAATGAGACACACATTTCCTCGCTTAGCGGTTTAAGTCCAGGGTTTAAGAAGTCAAAGTTTAGAAAATTTGTGTTTGAGGTGCAAGTTTAAAAAGTTAGTATGAGTTTTAGAAAACTATGTATGCGAAGGATTGGGTTTGGAGGAATTGGTTTGTGTGGTATAGTCGAGACTTATGAGTTTATCCAATAAACTCCAAGCTTGATTAACTTACCGGACAAACATACCGGACAAACATGAGTTCGACATCTTAAACTAAACCCCTTTAGAAAATTTCTGACTTTGGCTTCCTGAAGTATTGGACTTGGAGAATGGCATTGTTAGAGGCCAATGGTATGGATTCTGACAATAGGGGAGAGATGAATGAGGAGTAAGACAGCGGAGGGGAATGAGAAACGAGAGAAAGGGAAAGGTGATGGAAAGAGAGAAAAGAGACAAATAAAATATAAAAGCCATTGAAGTAAAGTTTTAATATAAAATTTCCAAGCTTTGTCATACCATTTTTTTTAAAAAAAAAATATTATTATTAGGTTAGACAAAGTCAAACACTTAATTGTGAATCACGTGTTTTTATTTGTTAAATAATAACTAACTTAACTTAATGACCATATAAAACTATTTTCTAAGAGTAAAATATTAGAAATTAGTTTTTTAAAATTTTAAGGAGATGATAGCAACTAAATCCAAACTTTAAGAGTTAAAAAGATAATACTTTTCAAAAGAAAAGATATGACAAGATTAATTAGTAATTAACTTTCAAAATTCTAGAAAAGCTAATCATTTTAGTATGAGATTTCTTTAAAGGTAAAATTTAAAAAAAAAAAAAAAAAAATCTAGTATCAATAATTGAATTTTTTTTTTTTTTTGGAAAAAGAAAACCAAATTTAGTCACCTAACATTATTAGAGAAAGACAAACACAATGAAGGAATTTATGGTACCATGTCATGAGAGCAGAGGATGGAATCTTGCCAAATTTGTCAAAGAATTCCAATGTGTCAGGATAATGCTTGTCCTCAAACAAACTCTATCCTGAAAAAACAATCTAAACTTACCAACCTTGTTCTACTTGGCTTCTTTCCGTTATAAATTTTTGTTCCGTTTGATAATCATTTGATTTTTTATCTTTAGCTTTTAAAAATTAAGTTTATAAACACTATTTCTACTTATAGATATTTTTGTTTTATTATCCACCTTCTATCCATATTTTCAAAACCAAGTCAAAATTTGAAAACTAAAAAAAATTCAAATGTTTCTTTAAGAAAGGTGAAACCCATGATAAGAAATAGTGAGAAAACAAGCATAACTTTCAAAAGCCAAATGATTATCAAATGAAGCCTTAAATGTTGAGTTTGCACATTTTTGTGACTTGATTTTGAGTCTATTATTTGCTTGATAGTGGCTTCATTAGTTAGTTAGTCAAGGATAATTTTTAGTCTTGGGGTAGTATTAATTTCATATTCGAGAGGGATAAAAATAATTTTCCTTTTTAAAATTCTACTATTGCTCTTGTATGAAATTTTATAACATGATCTGCCATACAAAATCATATAGTAATATAGTTAGAAATACTTTTTTTCTCGAATGTTAGCCGACTTGAGTATTGTTTTACTAGTCCAAGATAACTAAGGGATATCGCGTTTTTTTTTTCTTTTGTAATAATGAAGAAAATGTTTTTGTCCTTTTTGATGTCATATACTAATATGAAAATATTGGGGTTTTACAGGCAGAGAGAGCAGAGGCAGAGGAACTAAAGGTAAAGATAGAAGCAGCAATTGCAGCAATGAGTGATCCACAAAACCCTATGAGCATTTGATAAACACTCCACAGATATCTCTTGTGGCTCAAAGTTTGTCATCTCTCTCTCTCTCTCTCTCTCTCTAGCTCTTTGGGGGAAATAATCATAGAAAATATAATTATGTCTTCTCTCTCTCCCTCACCCACCAAAGAAATAAGAGAAAGATGTTAGGCCAAATTGAAGAATAATTTTAAAGAGATAAAATGTGAAATGACGGTTTTGTCATGATTCTTATATGGGACACTTGAAGGGTCAACCATACTTGAGATCTAATAGAAAAAGAAGACAATCATAAAAATATTTGAGATCTCCTAGAAAAATGACATTTAAGAAAGCTGACAAATTAAATGTATTATTTAAATAAGTGAGTCGGCAAAAAAACATGCGAAAATTAGACTTACACATTTTTATTTAGTTTTAAGAAGGTAGGGTTGGAACATCAAATCTTCAATTTTAAGAGAAGTAGTGGATATTTTATTTACTATGTTCTGATTAGCAAATTACATATAAAAATTTCATCATTAAAAGTAGAATATTCCTGAGTCTTTAGTATGGAATGAACAAGGAAAAGACTAATAAAATAATTTTAGGGAAAAAAATCAATTTATAGCCCTAAACTTTGGAGTTGTATAAATTAAAACCACAAATTGACGATTGCACAACTATTTAAATCCTGAATATTCATAAGTGAATCAATTTAGACTCTATGTTAGTGATTTATTATTATTTTCACTTGATTCTGTATAAAATCAACTCAAAATCACCTAATTAAAATTATTCTCCTCCTAAAATTCTACTAAAGTAGCAAGAAAAATTATCATGCAATCCTTCCTTAAGTAAGTAGAGAAAAATAGAGTAAGAATTAAAGAAGATAAAAAATCATCGATATTAATAAAAATTGCTACTATTCATTTGATTTCTACATTTCTCTCTAATAATCTGTTAATCCTTGCATATAAAGAAATATTATACACATGTGAATTATGCACTAACGGTTTTAAAGTGGAATCCTAATGATGAGTTTAAATTGATATATTTATAAAAGTTTAAGATTTTAATTGATACAATTATTAGTTCGAAGTTTGAATTGATACATACCCAAAGTTTAGGGGTATAAATTGATTTTTCCCAAAATTTTAATACATCTAACCTAGTTTAAGAAAGTATTTTTTTAAAAAATTAAAAAATCAAAATACTTACAAAAGAATTCTAAATTCTTACTAGAGCTAACAAGAGAAATGACTAATTTTTATAGTCCAACTTGAAAAATGATTGTTGTGTGATTTATGCAATACCACAAGTGTATACGTTAAGTTTTAATAGAGTGAAAGAGTATCAGAGTATTGTCCTCTCGACGCTTCAGACGAAAATACCCAATCGTGAAGCACGCATGCGTGTTTGATGACAGAACTCAAATGTTCGTAGCATTGAGACGCCCAAAGTAGCATCTCAACACTATTGGGCAAGAATGTTGGCTTGTTTGCTGCAGTTTAGAGTGTCCGACGCTATCATCTCGAGATTCTTGGCTTGGTTTCCATCTTCTCTTCACTTGGTTCCTTCAATTTGCATTCTTTTTGTTCCTTTTTTAAATCATAAATCCTCTAAAAACTCGGGCTTGGTTTCCATCTTCTCTTCACTTGGTTCCTTCAATTTGCATTCTTTTGTTCCTTTTTCATCATAAATCCTCTAAAAACTATGGTTTACTCTAAATGTTCGATTTCTACAAAATAAACAAATATGAACGTGAAGGTAACCAATTAAGCTATAGAACTAGCATAAAATAGGGCCTAAAGATAGCACATTTTGTAGGCTATCAATGACTAAAAGTATGAGATATTGTAAATATATTTAAATGTTTTTTTAGTTAGAATCTTCAAATTAAAATTGGACAAATTTACCTCCATTAATATTGTAGATTCAACATTACCCCATAGTTAATTCTAATTTTTTTTCCCAACAAGATATAAGAGCAAAAACCAAACAACATCCGGAAGAAAGATAGTAAGGATTACAAAATCAAAATTAACATAAATTAAAGATACACCTTGTAATGATTAGATATTAACCTAAACAAATGTCAAATACACTATTTGCAATCTACTAGTAAGGGTGGGATTGAGGTTTCTACAATATGAGTATTTTAATATGATTAATCTAGTATTTAGAACCTAAATAGCTAAATTTACGTTAATTTCTAATTGAGTAGTAGGTTTTCTTTTTCAAGCTTGCAATCACACTCCTTAGCCCCAACGTCTCTATCCTCATTTGAAAGAACAAGTCTCGGTGTACATCTTCTAACATAAATCTTCGTTGCATGGAGTTGAAGAACCTCTGCTAGGTATGTACATGCCTTTACCAAGCCCTCTCTGATTTCATTTTTATCTTCTTTGGACGAGCAATGTATTCTGAAATTCGGAGCTTGACAATGGGATGTGTTCTTCATTTAACTAAAATTGGAGGATATGTTTCAACGAGTTTCAAAAAGAATCCTTCATTATTTAAATCCTTAACTCTCCTTGATATTCTAGGGATCTTGTTGAAGATGTCGAAAATTTTGAAAATGATACGACTTCTTGTTGTTTAAACCTGCAACTATGGGAGTCAAAGCTACGCCATCTATTAGCCTTCGATATGCAACACCTCACTATTTCAATGCAAAACATAGTCCCTCGGGAGGTGGGAGGAGTTATCACCTCAACTCTTTGTTTGGCTCAATGATATTTTAACTCCTATTGTAGCCCCTATAAACATATTAATTCCTCATCTAACTCCTTATTGTAGGTCTCACAAACTTATTAACTCATTCTCCAATTCTTCATTATGGGCCCCACAACTTTCCTATCTTCTTTTTTCTTTACCTCACCTCACTCCTACCCATCTCTCTTCTCTCATTCCTTTCTTTCTCTATTTTTTTACATATTTTTTTTAATTTCTTAATTTAAAAACTTTTCTCATCATTATTACTAATTAATAATTAAATATAAATAATTATTAAAAAATATTTTTATTTTTATCCTATAATTTTAATAAATCTGTAACAAAAATATTTTTCTTTTTATTCTATAATTTTATTTTTTAAAATATAAATTATATAAGAATATTTTAGATATGATACTATCCTTTAAATTGAAATTCTTAATGTAAATTAGAGTACTACATAACAATTTTTTTAATTGATAAAAATTTCCCTATCTCACTTCCTCCACATGTCATCTACAATTTTTTTTAAAGTTTAAAAAAAATTACTTATATCAAATAACAATCTTATCTCTTTTTTTTTTTAGCTTTTTTTTATTAATAGCTAAAAATATATATATAATTTTATGATTTGAAGATAAGAAAAACATATTTTAAAATAACTCATATTACATTTTAAAAAATTGATATTTAAATAGGTTAACGTATTAAAAAAAAATTTGATTTTCAAATTAATCATATTCAAAGTAAAAAGATAAACGATTTCTCCTTCCAAACTTAATAAAATAAAACTATTACAATAAATAACATAAATATATAGTAATCTAAACAAAAGTATATATGATATTCATTTTGAATAGTGTTAAAAAATATATATTCATTTTGAACTTAATTATTTTAAAATAGCATAAATATTTGATATTTTATTTTTAACTTAGTTATTTTAAAACTTCAAAGAATATATTATTTTCAAATTAATCAAACTTTAGATAATCCATTACATTTATTAGTTAGAAAAATAAAATCTTAAATTATACAAAAATAATATTTTATTAAGCTTGAAAAATAAATCTTAAATTAAAATTTTAAAATTGACGAAAACAAGTCTTTAACAAAATTGTAAGATATTCATAAAATAATATAATTTAAAATCTCAATTTTAGGATTGACGGAAACAAATCTATATTATTTCTAGAATTGAAAAAATAAAAACATAAAAATCTTGAAGTAAATTAATTTTTTGAAATCTTTCCAAATTACATGTAATGTTTAAAAAAATATTGTAAGACTTTCTTTTATTTGAAAACTATCCCAAACAAATTAAATAATTAATGTGAGAGATTTTAAAAAAAGGATGTGGGATATTTTGTTAAAAAAAAAATTTCTTTAAAAAAATTTGTAAAATATACATAAATTAATAAAAACAAAAAATTCCAATCTTAGAATTCATGGAAACAAATTCTTAATAATGAAAATTTTGAGAGATTGTAGAAAAAAAATTGTACAAAAAAAGCTAAAATCAACTCAGACATAAGAACTTCAAGATTAACAAATCTGAACCCCAAACACAGACTTCATAAATCTTACTCCCTGCAACTCCTTGCCCTAAACACAGACATTCTAACTCCGGACTAAACAACCCTGCACCCCTAAATACAGACTTCCTAAGTCCCCAGATTTCTTACTTCCCTAGACTTACTAACTCCTACTCCCTGCAACTTCATGCCTCAAACAGCTCCTCAGACATTCTTTTCCCCCTGCTTGATAGTGAGCAAGTGGGCTGGTAGCTTACGCTGATATTTCCCCTCAAGGAACTATGTTACGAAAGCTTGAGCTAATTCCTCGAATGACCCTGTGGACTTTTATTTCAATCTACGAAACCATATCTGAGTCAAACCTGTTAGGGGGCGTTTGGAGCACCGTTTCAGAATCAGAACCCTTGGAATCGGAACCCTGGGGGGTTTGAAAGCTTAGGAATCAGAAAACAGTGTTTGGGGTGCAGTGTTTTGAACCCTGGGAATCAGAAAACAGTGTTTTGGGTGCAGTGTTCTGAACCCTGGGAATCAAGAAACAGTGTTTGGAGTGCAGTGTTCTGAACCCTGGGGTTGTGCAGTTTTTGTTTTTTCTTTTTTCCTTTGCTACTTTGGTCTCTTTTTTTTTTTCCTTTCCTTATTTTCTAGTGGCAATCTTTGGTTAGTTGTAGAATCCTTTGTATAAGTTGAGTAATTTTTTTAGTACTTTTGAACGGACCTTTTAATTAGTATAAGAATGAGAAATTTGTTACTGGAAATGCAAATAATTACTTCGTAAAATACGAAATTTGGTTAGGTTTATGGCATGTATAAAAAAACAGTTGTAATAATTTATTGTTTTTTACAGAAAGAAATGTGAGTTTCCAATGAAAAATAATTACTTTGTCAAATATCAAATTTGGTTAGGTTTATGACAAGTATTAAAAAAAATTGCAATATTTTATTATTTTTTTACCAAAAAAAATGTGAGTTTCTAATGAAAAATTAACATACTTTGTCAAATATCAAATTTGGTTAGGTTTATGACAAGTATAAAAAAAATATTTGTAATAATTTATTGTTTTTTACAAAAAAAAAGTGAGTTTCCAATGAAAAATCAACATACTTTGTCAACTATCAAATTTGGTTAGGTTTATGACAAGTATAAAAAAAACATTTATAATAGTTTATTGTTTTTTACAAAAAAAAAAAAATGTAAGTTTCCAATGAAAAATAATTACTTTGTCAAATATCAAATTTGGTTATGTTTATGACAAGTATAAAAAAACAAAATATTGTAATAATTTATTGTTTTTCAAAAAAAAATTATGAGTTTCCAATGAAAAATAATTACTTTGTCAAATATGAAATTTGGTTAAGTTATGGCATGTATAAAACAAACATTTGTAATAATTTATTGTTTGTTACAAAAAAAATGTGAGATACCAATTAAAAAAAAAACAATGGAAGAGACGGGAGAGAGATAAGAAAACTTGATAATGAAAACATGTGCCAAATGAGGAGCAAACCGGTGTGTTGGAAATCAAACCCCCCCTTTTCACTATGCAAAACCATGGGGTTGTGTTTCAAAACCATGGTTTTGAAACACAGTGACCCAAACAAGGGTTTGGGTTTGGATTCCAAAATAACCCAACCCAACCCATTGCTCCAAACACCCCCTTAGTGTGTATGAGAATGCTTGACATTTGATTGTCTTGGACTCCGTGGAGCTCAAATGATTCTTAGTGTTGAACTGCATCTTTCTTACCATCATATGGCTTCATAGTCGGTAATTTGAACTTTGGGGGCATCTCTTCCTTCATGATTTCATGTGTGAAGGATGAATCAACCAGTTTCAACAGGCTCTCTAAGTTTAAGCTATCGTTTTATCAATTTTTTTGGACACAAGAGCAGCCCATACAAAATTTTAAAATATTTAGAACAAACTCACAAACTCTCTCAAAAGAGTAGATGAACAAATTTAAACTTACAAATTTGTAATAAAAAAATTCTTACAAATAATAGCCCTCATATGGTTAAGAAAAATAAAAATTACTAGCTCAAAAGCTCACTAAAAGTGGTACCTCTAAAAATATATATATGGTTTGTACATTGATTTTTTTTCCAATTTTCCTTCCGCCTTTTCAACCATTCGAAGAGGAAGAAGATCATCCAAAGTAGTCATTAGCAGCATGTCAATCATCAGTTACGGGAGAAAGTCTTATTTTTGAAAAATATAATAAAATAATATATACCCAACAACCAATCATAAAATGACACACATGTACTAGAGAGAGAAAACTTATGTCGCCGCTCTTCGGGCGACATCTCTGATAGACTCCCGTACCTCCAGGTCAAGGGGAGTTGGCAGCGGGCAAATTTCAAGGTCAGGGCAAAAAAGAAGGTTCAACCAGACCTTCGCTAAGCCGAATCGAAACCTGGGTCTGAACCAGCGAAGAGGGCAGCAGCAAACTACGGGGTAAGGGGAAGCCTTCGTGTGCCAGTTGTGGGGGTCGTCACGACAGGGCATGCTTCGCGGTTGCCAGGATGTGTTACAACTGTGGGAAGGTGGGCCATCTGTCATCTATGTGTAGGCAGGGGAAGAGGACGGACCCAAGAACTTTTTATAATTGTGGAAAGGCAGGGCACGTGGCAACAGGATGTATTGAGAGCAGAAAGATTGGGGCACAAAGAGGTCATTAACAGGGTAAAGCTTTTGCATAGACCAGCAATGCAGCATGGGGATCAGGTTTGGTGGTGCCAGGTACTCTATCCATTGATAGCACACAATATGTGCTATATTTAGGCTCTATTTTATGCTAGTTTTGAGGCTTAAATATATGCTTTCACGTTCATAATTGTTATTTTGTAGAAATTAAGTATTTGGAGCAAAACAAGGATTTTAGAAGAAATATTGTGACCAATAAGCTAATTGAGCAAGGAATTAAGCAACCAATTTTGAAAACAATTTTTGGAGAAGAAAAATATTCCTAATTTAATTAGGTTTTGGATTCCTAATTTGATTAGATTATGGATTCCTAATTTGATTAGATTTTGGATTCCTAATTTTATTGAATAATGAATTCCTAATTAGATTAGGATATGGATTACCCATTATAAATACTCACATTCTCCTCACTTCAAGACATTCAACTTTAGAGAGCATAACTCTAAAATTCTACATACAAGAGTCAGAAGAGACTTGAGAGAAATATTCAAGGCCAAGTTCGTGGAGATCATACGAAGACAGAAGATCGACACACCCAACATAGTTTTTCTTCTTTCTTTTTATATAGTATTTAGATGTTGTTTAATAGTTTAGATTTTGTGATAGTGAACATGAGTGGCTAAACTCTTTTCATATTCTAGGGATTGATGTAGCCATTATACCTTATGTTTTAATTATTTAAATTTCATGATTGATTGTCTTTTATTTCATTCATGATTTTATATTCTTAATGCTTTTAATCTTTTGATCACGAATTAAATGTTATGTTGGTCTAAATTCACATTTGAGAAAGGTAATTTAGATTAGATCCTAATTGCATGACTAAAGGCAGTCCTAAATTGATAATGATTAGGGCTCTTTTCGAAGTTATCAATAAAGGAACTTGCATAACGTTAAAAATCATCAGAGATGTAGGTTTTGCCTTATTGAATAAGAATTGTTTGTCCTCGAAAGAGTCATTCATGATAAAATACTTCTAGACTTATGAAATATTTGTTTGATCAATCTTGAATGTTTAAGTAATTTAATTATTTTAGTCTAATAGGTGAAATCAACTCCCTAGGATATTCTCTCCTCTGATTGTTTCAATTTTTATTAGAATCATTTTATTTAAATGTTGCATCCATTATTCAATTCTATTCTCTAAATAAAATTGTGCAATAATATTCATAGTACTTAAGTGAATTAGAAAATCAATTCTGAGGACGATACTAGAACACTCTTTGACTATATTAAAACTTGACCCGTACATTTGCGGTATTGCACAAAAATTATGCAACATCCATTCTTGGCCATTATGCGTTTGTGCTGTTTGATTCTGGTTGCACCTACTCTTTTATCTCTGCTACTTTTGTGGGTCAGGTCCGATTAGAGTTGGAACCTTTAAGGTTTAATTTGTTAGTTTCAACCCCGATTAGGGTGGAGTTAGTAGCCCGGGAGAAAGTTAAGACCTGTCAGGTTCTAATGTCATATCGCCGGTTGGATGTGACACTAATAGTGTTGGAAATGAACTACTTCGATGTTATCCTGGGCATGGATTGATTGGCTGAGAATCATGCCACCATTGATTGCCACCACAAGGAGGTGGTGTTCAAACCTCCAAAGAAACACATCTTCAAATTTAAGGATTCTAAATCGGACACTGTCCCTAGGGTGGTGTCGGCATTAAAAGAAAGGAGATTAATTAACTGAGGGGCGTGGGCGTTTCTTGCTAGTTTGACTGACATTAGGAGTGCAAAGGTTGAGATGCCTTTGTGCCGGTGGTTAGAGATTTTGAAGATGTATTTTCTAAGAACTTGCCTGGGTTGCCTCCAGCCTAGGATGTGGATTTCAGCATCAAACTCAAGCCTGGGACTGCGCCTATATCGAAAGCTCCCTACAGAATGGCCCCGACGGAGCTGAATGAGCTTAAGTCGCAACTACAGGAACTCCTGGATAAGGGATTCATTCGCCCTAGTGTCTCACCGTGAGGCGTGCCTGTGCTCTTTGTGAAAAAGAAAGATAGGATGTTGTGGTTGTGCATTGATTATTGGGAGCTAAACAAAGTAACCATAAAGAACAAGTATCTGCTCCCTCAAATTAATGACTTGTTCGATCAGCTCCAAGGGGCGGTAGTGTTTTTCAAGATGGATTTGTGCTTAGGGTACCTGATACCTTGCTAGAGTAATGTGCATAATTCGGCAATATTATGATGTCTATGCGCAAGTGTACACATACTTTGGTAGCAAGTGCTAAGTAAATTATCGTATCCACATAGACTATTAATTCTTCTATTTATTACAAATTAACTCTCAGTAACTCAATTTATAACCGAAAAATTCAATTAGGAACTGAATTAAAATAAAATAGTAATTGTTGAAACAAAATACTTGTTGAAACAGAGAAAACAGAGGAATCGTAAATGAACAATTTAACGACTGGACTAGATATTTTGAGCTAAAACAAAGGCTTGGATTAGAAGTAAATCATGCTTTAATTAGTTACAATTAGAATACATATTCATTCCATTTGGCCCACTACAGATTTCATGACATTCTCCCAAATCACCTAAAATATACTGTTTCATTTCCATTACTTCAGCATAATTTAATCGACTGCATTGTGTGTGCATTAGGTGAGTGATTATCCCTAACCTACTCACTTAGTTAGTTACTAACTCTAACAAGGAGCTAATGTGCTTTTTAAGTTTTCAGCCCCTCCTATTCTTCCCAGAAATCAAAGGAACGTTGCTCAAATCGGTTGGCCAAACAGAAATGAGCTAATGAATAAAACCTCTTAAAAACCAAATCGAAGGAAATGAAATATACTCAGCTATAACGTTAATCAAAAGCAATCATCCTCTAATCCTCACCTTATGGTGATTAGTTCATAATGTAAAAACTACAGCAAAGAAATCAAAATATAGACATAACAGAAATGATGCAGAAAAACTAAATGGAAGAAGAAAAAGTAGAAGAAGAAGACAGAATGTTGCCCCAAAAAGCTTGGTTCAGCATCGACGTCAAATCCC
This sequence comes from Trichosanthes truncata, assembly GCA_033996785.1. Taxonomy (NCBI): domain Eukaryota; kingdom Viridiplantae; phylum Streptophyta; class Magnoliopsida; order Cucurbitales; family Cucurbitaceae; genus Trichosanthes; species Trichosanthes truncata. The sequence goes on along the minus strand of JAWPNB010000004.1, from coordinate 32,535,263 downwards.
TTGGAGTTCCTTATTTGGAAAACTTTCGCCCATGGCCTCCAGAACCGGAGCTCTTCTCATTTTCTCTCTATCTGCAATTTTTAGACTTTTTTTCAAAAAAACGGCTGCCCAAAATTATAACTCATTCTTTATGAAAACAGGGCTGATTAGACAGGTCCCATGATGTGGCGAGCTTCTGTTGGCTGAAACATGCTGACTGTACTGACATCTGCCAACTCATTAAATGGACAGCAACTCTCACGTGCGAAATTCGTGCTGGCTGAAATTGCCCAAATTGCTCTAGCAAACCGTTGTAAAATTGTTGTCCTTAACTTCGAGAGTCCTCGTTAATCAAACCCTAAATTAATCACCTAAAGCTCATTAATTACTATAATCTTACTCTAATAATAATATTACTACATCAAAACCAATCATAGAGCAAAATAACTCAAAGTCCTGAAATGATAGCATATAACTCTTAATTTAAGAGTTATCAGTACCATCAGCTGAGAATCAGGAAGGAGGATATCCCGAAGACGACTTTCAAGTCCAAGTATGGACACTATGAGTTTACAGTGATGTCATTCGGATTAACTAATGCGCCGCAGTATTCATGGATTTTATGAATAGGGTGTTAAAGAGTTCCTTGACACTTTTGTGATAGTTTTCATCGACGACATCCTAGTTTACTCCAAGTCAAGTCAGGAGCACGAGGCTCACTTTATGGAGGTATTGGCAGTGTTAAGGGCAAACATGTTATATGCCAAGTTCTCCAAATGCGAGTTATGGCTTCAGCATGTGTCCTTCCTAGGACACGTAATGTCGCTGTTGGGTTTTGTGTCCTAAAACTCGTGGTTTTGTAAACTGAATGTATATTCTATTTTACTATAAAGATGTTATTGAGGTTTATTCAGTAAATGTATTATTGAATAAAGTGAATTGTGTATTCTATAACCCAAATCCAATGAACAAAGAACCTTTGGCTATAGTATGTATACTTGAAGTTTATGTATGACATAAAAGTGGATCAAGTTCGAGTAATAGCCAAAATGGTCTATAGTATAAGGATAAGGCTGGGTACCTTATTCTGGGGATACTATGGACGCGGCCCACTTTGTATAGTACTAACGATGTGATCCTGAATCGTTCATGTGGAGACATGCGAGTGGGGGCGTCCTATGCAAAGAGTTTGTATAAGACCGAACCGCGAAATAGTCACTTAGACTTTATAACTCCGTTTACTGTTTTAACTGACTATATTCATACGATGACCTAGGTAACTCGATCTTAATCCTGAGCGTGCTATGAACTCCTGTTTATTCGGGATTATCCTTAGATTTGCATGGGTGAGAGTGGCCCGAGATTGCCGACTCAATAAGCCTCCCATTTTGGGGATAAGACCGGATAGATAGTTGGGAATATAGTCATGCAAGATGGAATTCACTCCTACCTGCTTTAAGGATTAGTAGAGAGGTTGTTCCCTTAAGTGCTGACTCCGGGTCTTGAACAATGGGCCCACCCTCTCATTGGCCCGAGAGGGATTCGGTTTGTTGGTTGGACCACAAACCAATTGTTCATTAGAGGATCAGTGGGACTTAAGGAACAAGAAGTAATTACAGGGGTAAAACGGTTTATTTGACCCAGCTGTAATTACGAACGACCTGTGAAGGATCGACTTACTAATCATGGTTATATCGAGTGGACAGAAATATATCTACAGTGAGGAGAGTGCAGCCACTGGGCTTTAGTGGAGTGTCCTGGTGGTTAATGAATGTTGATTAGCTAGGCTAAAGAGTTTGGCCGGTTAAATCTCGTATCGTTGGAGCTCATGATCTGTAGGTCCATTAGGTCCCCTTACTAGCTCAGACTAAGCCTTGGAATAATTTGAGAGAAAAGAATTTGAATTGTTCAAATTCGGTTTTGGGAGTAAACGTTAATTATATGCGATATACTTAACGTACTATAATTTAATTATGAATTAAAACCACAAGAAAGAGAGAGGAACATATTTAAATGTGATTTAAATATTTGTTCGGTTTAATACGTGAATAGGGATTCATGTACAAACGATTGGTCATAAAAGAGAGGGATTGGTCTAATTATTTAATTAATATTTGATATTAAATTAAATAATTAAATTAATTAAATGGTTTAATTAATTATTCAAGTTTTTAAATTAATTTTGATTTAAATGAAACTTGACTAATCCTATATATCCAACCTAGTGTTGTCTTCCATGGGAAGACAAGTGTTGTCTTCCATGGGAAGCCTAATGAGGTTTCATTAGTGCCTATAAATGGGATGAAACACAAAAGGATTAAAAAAAAAAAAAAAAAAAATTTCTTTGATAGTTTTTAAAACTATCTTGAGCTCTCTTCCTTTCTCTCTAAAAATTCTCTTAACAAATGATCCCACAATCCATTCCAAGGGCTGAGAATAGTAGGGAAGACTCTAGTGGTGGTCCAAGTATTGTTGGTGATCCAAGATTTGCAAAGAATTTGGAGAATTTGAGCTACAAAGGTATGTGTTCATACTTTCTGGTTTTTTCCAGTTTAGAGCATGTTTTTGTTTGGTTAAATTGATGTACTTTGAGTGCTTGAGATCCGAAATTGCTTCCGCTTTCTTAATATTAACTCCATCAGTCGCGTGACAGGATATCAGTGGATCCTACGAAGGTGAAGGCGGTGACCTAGTGGCCTTGTCCTATTTCAGTCACTGAGGTGCGGAGTTTCCTAGGTTTGGCAGGTTACTATCGACGCTTCTTCTGGGATTTCGCCAAGATCATTTCGCCACTTACGCAGTTGATTTGGAAGGGAAATGCTTTTCAAGCTTGTGAGTCGAACTTCCAAGAGCTCAAGTGGAGGTTGATTACAACACATGTCTTGTCAATACCTGATGGGACAGGGAGCTTTGTGGTATACAATGAAGTGTCCAGAAAGGGCCTCGATTGTGTGCTAATGCAACAAGGGAAGATGATCGCTTACGCTTCCCAGCAATTGAAGGATTACGAGCGTAGCTACCCAACCCATGATCTAGAATTAACAGTTGTGGTCTTTGCCCTGAAAATCTAGAGACATTACTTGTACGATGAGAAAACTCAGATCTTCACGGACCACAAAAGCCTCAAATACATCTTCACTCAGAAGGAGTGAATATGAGACAACGCAGGTGGCTGGAGTTAGTAAAATATTATGATGTGGAGATCTTGTATCGTTGGGCAAGGCAAATGTTTTCGCCGATGCTCTTAGTAGAAAGATTGCTCATACCTTAGCGTTAATTACAAAGAAGGTGCACTTACAGTCTGACATGGAACGTGCAGGTATAGCTATGGTGGTAGGAGAAGTCTCATCCCGGCTGGCACTGTTGATAGTGAAACCTACCCTGAGGTAGCGTAATATAGTTTCCCAGCAAAAGGATCCTAGCCTTGAGAACTTGCTACTCTAGGTCGAGTTAGGGAAGGAAAATGAGTTCTCCTTATCGATGGATGGTGGACTACAATTTAAAGAGCGTTTGTGTGTGCCAAAGGCTGGTGAACTACAGAATGAGGTTATAATCGAAGCTCATAACTCCCTATTTTCAATGCACCCAGGTAGTACTAAGATGTATTAGGATTTGAAATGGTACCACTGGTGGCGTGGTATGAAGAAAGATATTGCAGATTTTGTCAACAAGTATTTTGTATGCCAGCATGTTAAGGCCCCGAGAAAAAAATTGAGAGGGTTGTTGCAGCCATTAAATGTGTCGCAGTGGAAATGGGAGGAAATATCCATGGATTTTGTCTCAGGATTATCCAGAACAGTTAGGGGTTTCACGGTGATATGGGTGATTGTTGACAGACTCACCAAGTCGACACATTTCTTACCTAGAAAGCTTACATATTCAGTAGAGAGATGGGCACGTTTGTTTATGGAATAGATAGTCAAATTACACGAAATTCCAGTAAAGATTATCTCGAATAGTGATCCTCGTTTCACATCCACATTCTGGGTAAGTTTCCAGAAGGCTTTGGGTGCATAATGTAATTTCAGTACCTTTTTTCACCCGCAAACCGATAGTCAGACTGAGAGGTTGATTCAGACCCTGGAGGACATGTTACGAGTCTATGCTTTGGACTTCACAAATGTTGGAATTTATGCCCTAAAGCCTAGTAATTAATAATTTATTTAATAATTAATAATAATTTTGATTATTTTATTTTCAATATAATATTATCCATTATATGAAAAATCCAAGGTTATTAGTGTAATCTTGAACAGTATGTGGTTGACATATGGGAGGATCATGTTCAAGAAATAACCTAAAGGGTCATAGTATATGGATAAGGTTGGGTGCCTTATCTTGGCAACACTATTAATACTACCCACTTTGTAATAGTTACAAATGATTTGATCCAAATAGTTCATGTGGAGACATGTGAGTGGGGGTATCTTATGCAATGAGTTTGTATAAGACTGGACCACGAAATATTTAATCTCTCTTTATAAATCCGTTAATTGAGAAGATTAATATTTCATCAGGATGATCATATGCAACTTGATCTTAATCCTGAGTGAGTTCTGAACTCTTGCTTGTGAGGATTTGTCCTTTGATTTGTATGGGTGAGAGTGACTTTTGTAGTCGATTCAATAAGCCTACCATTTTGGAGACTTGACCAAATAGGGAGCTGGGAACATAATCTCTCAAGATGGAATTCAATCATTCCCATATAAGGTAAGTAGATGAGTAGTTTCCTTAAGTGCTGATTTCGAGACTTGAAGAATGGGGCTCCACCCTATAATGAGATTTTAAACAGATTGTTCATTGGAGGATCAGTGGCACTTAAGGTGCAAGATTATTCATTAGAGGATCAGTGTTTATAATGAGATTATAAAAAGATTGTTCATTAGAGGATCAGTGGTACTTAAGGTGCAAGATTGTTCATTAGATGATCAGTGTTTATAATGAGATTATAAACAGATTGTTCATTAGAGGATCAGTGGTACTTAAGGTGCAAGATGTAATTATAGGGGTAAAACGGACTTTTGACCCAGATGTAATTACGAACAACTCGTGAAGAATAGACTTGCATGTAATGATTATATCTATGGACACAACTTGTCCTACAGTGCATAAAAGTGCAACTTTAGGTTTATAGTAGAGTGACCTATAGTTAATGAATGAAAATTAATTAATTAAAGAGTTTAATTAATTGATTTTGTATCATTGAAGCTTATCTGTAGGTCCATAAGGTCCCCTTGCTAGCTCATAGTAACACTAAAAGATCAATTTAGTTGAAAGAAAAATTTGAAATGTTCAAATTAATATTTAATATATTCGATATATTAAATATATAAGAGGAAAATATATTTATTGTATTTGATACATTAAATATTAAAATAATTAATGTATAGTAGATACATTAAATAAAAGATATTTATAGAATTTGAATAAGATTCAAAATCAATAAATATCGTAGGAGATTTGAATGAGATTCAAATAAATATAAGATATATTTTAATATATTAGATATTAAAATATAATATTTTAATTATGGCAAAGATTTTCACTTGGTCTCTATAAATAGGACTCTTTTGAGTCATTAGACACAACACACATCTCCTTAATAGAGAGAATTAGATAATTCTCTCTAGACTTATTCCTCTCTAATCTCTTGTGGATTTTCTTTCAAAAGACTCCCACAAGTCTTGGTCCTGTGTTCGAATCATAGCTAAGAAGATTTTATGGAGAAGATAAAGATCCGCCAGAAATATCTACATATTTTCAAGGTTTGTTATGTTTAACCATAATATTATTATTTAATTCTAAATAAACTCAAACTGATTCCTATGCTTACGCTTGGGTTTAATTCGATTATTCCCTACAACATGTAGATGGGATACTCACCTACACTTGATGGAGTTTGCTTATAATAATAGTTATCAAGCAACCATTGGCATGACACCTTTTGAGGCCCTGTATGGAAAAAAGTGTAAATCCTCTGTGTTTTAGGGTGAGGTTGGAGAGCGCAAATTGTTGGAACTCAAGCTTGTTCAGGTAACAAATGAGGCAGTATAGAAGATCAGAGTAAGGATGTTAACTGCACAGAGTAGGCAAAAGAGCTAATGTGAGACGTCAGAACTTGGAGTTTGCTGTTGGCGACCATGTGTTTCTGCGAGTGGCACGTTGAAAGGTACCTTGAGGTTTGGAAAGAAAGAAAAGTTGAGCCTCAGGTTCATTGGGCCATTTGAAATCTTAGAGTGAATAGGCCCAATGGCATATTGTTTAGCTTTGTCGCCTTCCCTCTATGCGGTTCATAATGTGTTTCATGTGTCGATGTTGCATAAGTATGTGCTTGATCCATCCCATATAATCGACTACGAGTCGTTGCAAGTCAGGGAGAACTTAAGTTATGAAGAGAAGTCAGTGTTGATTCTGGCTTGAGACAGAAAGGCTCTTCGAAACAAGGAAATAGATATTTTTAAGGTGTTGTGGCAAAATTACCAACTCGAGGAAGCAACTTGGGAACTCGAAGACGAGATATTGTCGAAGTATCCAGAGCTCTTCAAGAATTAGCCACTTTTGAGGATGAAAGTTCTTAAGGTGGGAGGAATGTAACGTCTGACATTCAGGTACTAAAGTTGGAGGAGTTTTGGTCTGTTTGTTATTTTGGTTTTTTTTTAAAAAAAAAAAAGAAAAAGGAAAAGGAAAAAAAAAGGAAAAAGTTAATTGTTACCTTTTTAGCCTGTTTTTGGCGTAGTTGGAGATTTTTGTATAAGGCTAGAGAGCGGTGCGGGTTGCTTGGGTACTTGGTCTGTTTTCTTTCACTTCATGAGGTAAATCTTTAACTTTAGAAGAACTTAAAGTTGTGCGCGAGACATTTGTGTGGTTGGAGGGAAGGGAATTAGAGTTAAATTATGTATTAACGCCCAACATGGAATGTTTTATGTTGTTTTAGGAGAAGTTAGTGAGTTTTTAAGAAAAGGGAGAAGTTGGTGAGTCCGGGGCGAGCCTGGAAGGTAAGTAGCTAGTTTTAGACTTCTTTACTAAAGTTAGGTGTGTAAGAAATGTATGTGGAGCATACTTAGCTAATTATAGGGTCGCTTGTTTTGCTAGAATGTGTTGAATGCATGGCTAATGGATATTTTACTCGAATCTAATGTCGAAATGTGCTTGCCTAGGTGTGTTTGTAGTTGAGGATGTGGTTTTGGTGGTACCTAGTATCCTTGAGTTGGATTCTTGGGTGAGGCTTACGACCGACGAGGAATTAGGCGTGGTAGTTTACCCCTTGATGATCTGAGCACGTGGCAAATGAGGAATAGGTCGTTAGGCTAGCATTGCTTTTCCCTCTCCCTTTGAGCATGCTCCCTAGGATGTTGTGAGTTGTGTTTGGCAAGAGGGTTGCTTTCCTTTTTGCACTTTGTTAGCTTAGAGAGCACTTCTCTCTTCGTATTTAGCGTGAGGGTTACTTTCCTTTACTATGTTATGCTAGATTATGACCAAATCCCCACTATATCGAGCATGAGGGTTGCATTCCTTCATTACGCTATGCTAACTCAAGGGCGAATCCCCACCTTTTCGGCCATGAGGGTTGTGTTCCTTCACTGTGTTGTGCTTGTTTAAAGGAAGTCGATTCCCGCTCATAGGTTGCATGGCTCATTGAGAAAGAGTGATAGATTGGGCGAGGTGGGTGAATGGTTAGCTAGTTATTGCGTTCGTTGTGTGTGGCTGAACTTTGGACCTTTAGATAGGCTGCTGACTTAGTATATTTATACTCACCCTTACTATTTTGTTTTGTGTCTTCCCAGATGGTACACAAGGCTGGGCAGGTGACGGAGGTGTTGATCTGGCAAGGCTATGGAGATGCTCCTAGGGATACTTTTCTTTACTGTTGTAATTAAGTTAAAATTTTGGTCCTATCTTGTGTTTTAACTGTGGATGTGTGGTGTCCAATGTTCCTCTTGTAATTAGTAAGTTCCTTAAGCTTGTGTTTGTACCTATTTTGGTTGGGCTTAGCTTTTGTTGTAGTTTTGGTGGATGTTGAGCTGTTGTTCCTCTTGTATATATATATATATATATATATATATATGTTTAGAAGTGTCTTCGTCTCTTTCAGGTTCTCGTAAATTTTTAGTTTCTAGATTTTACGCTGTTATGCTGTCGAAATTTCGAGCATAAATGGCTTTTCCCTTTGAGGTTTGGTTGTTAGCATGTATAAACTTCTAGGGTTGTGTCAACTTTTCTTGCCATTTTCCAAAAAAAAAAAAAAGAAAAGAAAAACTACAAAAGCACGTAAACCGTAAATTACATTAAATCACTATCTTTCTCTACTATTTGCAACAACAAAAAAACAACAAAACACATAAAAATTAGTAAATTACATTAAATCACTCTCTCTTTATTTTCCATTTGTAAAAACAATTAGAGAGGCAGCCAATTTCACTTGCCGACCTTTAACATCACCATAACGAAGTCTCTTCAATAATAAATTGCTTGAACCTTGAGAATTGGAAAATTGGATATGAATGATTATGTTTATTGAAAAGAAAGATTAAGTTTTTATTGAAAAGAAAGATTAAGTTTATATAGCCATCAAATGAAAATAGGGGAAATCAAAATTTCTCCCCTACATAGTTTTTGGAATCACTTTAGAAGATATGAAAGAATTCAGTTGTGGGTGACATTATATATAGACAATGTATGGCGTTTAATTTATTCAAATATGCAGATATGATATGGTCAGTTTTAATAGATCTGTGATATTAATCAATTTGTCTACAAAAATATATATATCTTTTTTATCTTTTTTTAATAAATCGTGATATTTGTAGTTTTTTTTTCTTGGTAGAGATGGGTAGAGATTATTTTGTTATTCACCCTTTAGAATCACCATATGATATTTATTATTCAAATATGTAGTTAGTTGGAAAATTAAAGATCACATACGTAGAGATTTTAGAATCTTTATTCAAATGGATTCGAATGGAAGAAAAAATCTTTAAATTAAGAAGGCCAAAATGGAAAGTTTTTAAATTAAGAAGGGCCAAAGGAGAAAATGAAAAGTTTTTCCACTTAAGCGTCATTTAGATAGTATAGAATAGATAGAGATATAGATATATACATCACATACAATACTTTTATCAAACCAATTTCAACAACTAAGGCCCCGTTTGATAACCATTTGGTTTTTGGTTTTTAGTTTTTGAAAATTAAGCCTATAAATACTACTCCCACTTATGGTTTTACTTGTTTTGTCATCTACTTTTTGCCTTATGTTTTCAAAAACCAAGCCATGTTTTGAAAACTAAAAAAAGTAGTTTTCAAAAACTTGTTTTTGTTTTTAGAATTTGGCTAAGAATTCAAATACTTCCTTAAGTGAGATAAAAACCATTGTAGAGAAATTGGGGAAAAACAAGCTTAATTTTCAAAAATCAAAAACTAAAAACCAAATGATTATCAAACGGGGCCTAAGATTTGAACTTTGATTTAATATCAACAATTTAAATAAAATGAGCTTATGAAAAACTAGAATAAAATTACCACGTGCAATCTAAAGTAAAAGAAATTCTTATTTTCTCCATAACTTTTTCATCGTAACTTCAATTTAGGCAATTCAAAAACCCTTATGCTCATTATAATTTAATGCACTAAATTAATAATATTATCATACTAAAAATAGTTAATACTAACTGTATTTGTTATTATCAAAATACTAATTAATTAAATTAATTAACAGAGATTAAAGCTCAAATGGCCAACAGGGCCCGCCACAGCCCAAGGCGGTTGGCCGACTCAGCCCAACCCATATGAGTTGGGCTTTGCCTCATTTGGGCTATGCTCGGGGGTATGATGGGTATTGTCTTGGGTACCTTCGTTTTGGATTTTCTTGCATCCTGTCTGTAGGTTGGGTTAATTTCACCCATAATTGAATACATTATTTATTTCCATTATAATTCCATTTTAAGATTGAGATTAATGTATAAACCAAATTTCCTCATTATAATTTTTGTTTAAGTTTTGGAATTAGAGAGTATTAATTGTGCTATAAATTTAGAATTAAAATCAAGTGAGAATTCAAAAAAAAAAAAAAAAAAAAACAAACAAATTACATAATTATTATCAACTAATTCACACTAAGTTAGTAAAAATTTATCTAATGAACCTACATTAACACTCAATTAATATAGTGGAGACTAAAACAGAGGATTAGCTCAAAGTTCGTAGATGCAATTGAAACTTTTTTTAGGGACGTTTATAAACATTGTTCAAAGTTTTAATTATTAGATAATTCAAATTTACGCAGGTTCCAAATTCAAAAATCCAATTTATTTATGAGAAAGAATGTTAAGAACAAAATAGTTATGCAATAGTATTTGAAATTTAATTGCTAATCTGAGCATAACTCAACATATTGTGGAAGTAAAAATAGTATTTGAAATTTAATTCAATATTTAGCTAATTAAACTCAATATAATATAAGTAGTAAATAATAAACATAATTGTCAAATTATACTAATAATTAATTTTCGGAAAAAAGTAGGTTATTATTTTTTAGAATTATTATTTTTTCAATTAAGAAATTATAGTATTATGAAAAATAAAACAAGAAAAGGAAACATATTAAAAGGATAGGAATATATTCTAAATTTTTAAATAATTATCGTTGGTAATGGTACCAATTTTAGTTAACATTAATTTCATAAATTTCAAATTAAACCATTAAAGTTTAATGTGGATCAACACATAATAAATCAAATCAAATGAGGTAATTCTCAACTCGATCCTTAATGTTTTAAATTTCTTTATTTTTCCGTTAATATATTAAAATTTAGGTTAAATTACAAATTTGGTCCCTATAGTTTTGAAAAAGTTAGAATTTAGTCTCTATGATTTTAAAAGTTAGAATTTCATCCTTATAATTTGATAAAATCTAAAAAATAGTCTATATGGTTTGATAAAACTCTCATAAATAGTCTCTACCATTGGGACTATTCATGACAGTCTTATCAAACCATAGGGACTAATTCTAACATTTAAAATAATAGGGACTAAATTCTAACTTTCTCAAAAATCATAGGAATCAAATTTGTAATTTAACCTAAAAATTATCAATTAGATCATTTTGTATGAAAATCAATTAAAATTTATTAATAGAATGCTCATGTGTCATTAAATTATTGTGTTATTGACATATTTAGATATGTGGACATGCCACTTAGAAAAAAATGACTTTTTTAATAGGTGAATTAGATTTTAATGATGAGCAGGTTGATTTTTATGTGTCATGTAGTATTCAAATGGCATATTTATGTGCCGAATTATGTTAACAAAGCAATAATTTAATAATACACCAACCTTTTATTTACAATTTTAATAATTGTTTTTACAAAATGACCTACTATTTGATCATTTTTAATATATAAAGGGTAAGATTGAAAATTTTAAAAGATTATAGACCAAATTAAAAATTACCTAACACATTAAAGGCTGTTCACATGTAATTTCAATAAATAAAGATGTGAGACACGTGTAAATGAATTTAATTTGAGCTTAGTGGAGTACAATCTCTAGTACTTATTCTCTGATTCTTTCTCTCTCATGTACAAATATATTGAAGGCTTTACTGCTTGTTCTCGAACGTAGACTTGTCTTAAGGGTTTCGCAGCTTGTTTTCGAATGTAGATTTGTCTCGAGGGCTTTGCAACTTGTTCTCAAATGTAGATTTGTCTTGAGGGCTTTGCAACTTGTTCTCGAGGTTAAAGCTTCAATCAATCTTCTTGAAGTCTTCAAGTCATGAAGAGTCTTTAGTCCTCAAGGAGTGTTTAGTATCTAAGAAATTCAGGGAGTGTTTAGCACCTAAGGACTTTAGACAGTGTTCAGTAACTAAGGACCTCAAGGATTCTCTCTAAATTCTCTGAAGAGTTTAATTTCTGAACTCTTCAAATGAATGAGAGCTCTTCTATTTATAGAGTTTTCCATAAGCATGTGGACTTGGGTTTTAGTGGCCTTTGGGCCTAACCATGGATTTGGGCTTTGGTTGGCTTTGGGCGTATCAATTTGGATTTGGGTTTTTTTTAAACCCAAATTCCATATATAATCCATTTCCTAGCATCCCTCAACGGACACCTAAACTCGAAGAGTCACATCTCAAGGATTGAAGGGCAAAAAAGAAATTTATTAAACATGTATGTGCAAAAGAGGAAAGCAAAGATTCTCCTCCATTGCCCCATTTATATATGACTAGTTAAAACATTCATGTGATGCACATGAAATCTCACTCTTCTAATTGAAACAAAAAAAAAATGAAAAAAAAAAGATAGTGTTTACAACTATATATATTGTTTTAGGTAAATTTAGAATTAATATGAATGTGTTACACAGGACTTAAAATCTTTGGAATATAATTTTTTTACAGTAAAATTTCAAATTTGAATGAATATACTCTGGAGTTTAAATAGAATATTTGACATAAAATTAAAAAAGTAATGAAAGAGAGAAAACTGATAAAAAACAAATGGATTATTGAAATTAAAATACATATAATGTAACTGAAATAAAAGTTGTAGACTAAAATTGATAACGAAGTGACATAATAAGGTAGTATGTTACCTGATGGGTAATTCACTGGTGTTCTTCAAAAGGATTAATTTCTAAAGAAAAAAGAAAGAAAGAAACCAAACTTAAATAAATATATTTCATAAGAATTATATAAGTTATAATGATGAAAATTAAAATAAGTATTTAATAAACTGACCTTAATTAAAGGAGAATCTTTGTATAAACAACATTTTTTGTATGACTGGAAGATAAATTTTGATCATGAAGTGATTCGATAAGAATTTCTGTTTTTTACATTAAAACTCTTCTTAATAATGCAACATGGAGTTGTTAATGTGAAAATACATGAGGAAATATATGTCAACATTCATAACTATTTTGTCCTTGTGCTTTATTTATTATCATTAGGGGTGTTCACGGTTTGGTTCAATCCGATTTTGGGCAGAACCATGGACCGAACTGAACATATCAATTTTGAGGGGAGATAAATCAACCAAAATCGAAAGCCTTCAAATTTGGTTTTAGAACCAAATCGTCCTATCTCGATTCAAGTCAATTCGGTTTGGTTACAATCGATTTTTTTTAAAAAAATTAATCCAACCTTTTTCCAATTAAGGGTTTCTTAATTCAGCCCAAAAATTGCGTTTACAAAGGAAAGATGAAAACTACTGACCTTCAAGTCAATCTACAGATCTATAAAATTTGTCACTTAAAAATGAAAAACAAAAATTTTTCAGAACTGACCGATGCTGAGTGTGGATGGCGGCAGCATCGAGTGATCGGCTGGTGGTGACAGCGGATTGGTGTGTGTCGAGAGGAAGAACAAAGAAGAAGAAGAAAGTGAGAGAGAGTGAGAGCCCATAGAAGAACGAAGAAAAAGAAGAAATTAAGAGAGTGTGAGAGCCCAGAGGAAGAATGAAGAAGAAGAAGAAGAAGAAATTGAGAGTTGAGAGAGGCATGCGGCTTGTTGGTAGTGGAGGATGTGCATTGCATGAGATTAGGGTTTTGTTGTTTTCTTAAATATATATATACACAAAGAAATGGGGTGTTGATTCTAAGTGGGCCTTGAATTTTAACCTACAAACTTCAAAACATATATTAAATATATATATATATATATATATATATATATATATTTAATTCAGTTTGGTTTGATTTTCCTCAGTTTTTTTAGTCTCTAAACCAAGGATAGAACCGAAATATTCGATTTTCTGTATATATAAACTGAGGAACCAAATTTTTTAAATAAAGACAAAACCAAACCAATCGGTTCGACTCAATTTGTTGGTTCGGCTCGATTTTTGCACACTTCTAATTATCATTACAAAACATAATTAGACAGTGTTGAATGAGAAAATTTGGTCGATCACAAATTGCCACGTCATTATTTTAAATTGATGATAAAGTTTCATATTATTAATTTTCGAACCAATTATAAATTAACATATGTCCCAAAATTAAATTAAATGATATTAAATTGAAAAATTAAATAATGACACATATCTATCTTATGACTATTTGAATTTAATTCAATCAGATTGACTATGTCATAAATTAGTCCAATCAAAATTTTCATGTTTGTATGATGACACAAGTTAATCCAATCAAACTACGTCATGTGTATTTGATGACATAAATTGGCCCAAACACATTGCGCCAAGTGGCGGCAAGCTCACAATCAGAGAGGCTCAAGCCCATTAGACCTCCTATAAATAGAGCATGTCATCCCTCATTCAAAGACATGGAGAATTTAGAGATTTCATAGTAGACTCCCAAAAGACTGAAGACTCTGAAGATTAAATGACTTCAAAACTTTGATTGATTCGTCAAGATCAACAAGCCAGAGGCCAATCATCCAAGAAGATCAACAAGCCAGAGGCTGATTATCAAAGAAGATCAACAAACCGAAGGCCGGTCATCTAAGAAGATCAACAAGTCGAAACCCGATCATCCAAGAGATCAACATGCCAGAGCCTAATCATCCAAGTAGATTAACAAGCCATTGGCCAATCATCCAAACAAATTAACAAACTAGTGGTCGATCATCCAAGAAGATGAACAAGCAAGCAGGCCGATCCAAGATCAACAAGACAACAGATCGATCCAAGATTAACAAGCCAACAGGCCGATCAAATAAAATCAACAAGCTAAAGCCCAAAGCTTACATACTCGAGAGAAAGTATCAAAGGACAAACTTTAGAGATTGTACTACACCCACATAAATCAATACAAATTAAGCTGATCATTGTCACGAATCAAATTTCTTTGTTGAAGTTACGTGTGAATAGACAGAAAATTGTTTTCTTTTGAACTTGAATGGATACCCTTCATCATTAGGTAAACATAATGAAATTCGCAGTGTGAAAACTTATTTTCTTGCATGTTCTCCAATTATTGCTTTGGCATGTATAATGTTTCTTCCAAATGAAACACCCAATTAAATTCCTTGCCACAAAATTTTCTCTCTTTTTATTTTTTGACAAAAAAAGAATAAAATTAAAATTAGAAACACATTCCTAAGAGACAGAATCAGATTACATGTTTTTTCATTAATCAACAAATATGATTATCTCTACCTAAAAAAAGAATAACCAATTTAAGGAAGATGAATATATTATTTTGAACTCTACCTCTTCAATTTCTCAAATAAGTTTATGGATTCTCAAGTCTTCATTTTGACATGCTTCAAATGTTTCCCTTAAATTTGAGATCTTTGATAAAAGAAAGATCATTGCTACCATTTGACATTCTAAGTATGAGTTTTTGGTGAAAGGAAAAAAGAGACAATTGATATGTATGGGCAACTAGTTCTCTTTCTTTTTATACATGGTTTGCAATAATAGTGAACTAAAACCTTTTAGGTACATATTCACTGACAGATCATGATGTTTCACATCTACAGTCCGGATCACACCCATAGATGAATGGACGCACCGCTTCGATGTGTAACCACCTCCACCTTAACAATTGTGTCCTATCAACATAAAATTGCAACTATTCAACTTATCCTAAATTTTACTTAAAAGTTAAATTTTCAACAGATATATAGATTGGATTAACTTCTCTCAACAAACACCTTGACTTGAATAGTTTTGTCCGGTCAAAAAAGATTGAAAGGGAAAATAGGAATTTACGAAAAATTTAAGGGCAAAATAAGAGGCAAAAATTCTCCTCCATAGCCCCATTTATATAGACTAGTTAGTAACACGTGCGATGCACGTGAATTTTTTTGTTTTATTTTGCAATATAAAAAAAAACTAACCTATTAACAAAAAAAAATTAAAAATTAAATAAGTTTAAAATTGAAAATTAAAAACAAATGATAGATATTAACAATATCTCTTAATTGACAAAAATAAGTTTCTGAATTCTCAATTGAGACTTCAATGTGGCACAATTCAATGTTTCTCTTCCGAAAAATGAAAACTTTTAATTTCCATTCTTGTTTTTGCCATCATCGCTTGACATTTTGGTAGAAAAAAATAGACAGTATATGTATTTGGCAATCATAGATAGTATATGTATTTGGCAATTATGGTATTTTCTTTTTATACATGGATGAGGCAATATTGCTCTGTGTATAGAATGAGTAAAAAAGCTCTAAATATAAAAGGCAATACATGTCTAAATATAAATGGAAAGCTTGTATATATCAGGAAGGCTTAACAATGATTAAGAAAGGGAAATTACATGAAAGTCAATATCAACAGATATCACAAAATACTAATATGTTATCAATATGATTCTACATGTCAAACAATATAGCGAAAAATGGAAATTAGCGATTACGGGCTAATTTGATAACGTTCTCGTTTCCTGTTTCTTGGTCCAATTTCTTATTTTTCAAGAAACATACATGTTTAATAAACCATCATGTTTTTTGTTTCTAAGTTCTTAGAAACGTTTCTAAAAAAAAGGGCAAATTTGAGAAACTACAAAAAAGAGTTTCTCAAATTCTGTTTCTGTTTTTTTTTCATGCTTCATACATGTATCTCTATTTCTCTTTTTCCTTTCTACACCCCTTACTCTTCTTTCTCTCTCTTCCATTCTAATTTCTTTTAATATTTTTTTTATCTTTTTTATTTTTATTTTTTCACTTATTTCGTTCTCTTCTCTCTTCTTTCTCTCTTCTATCATAATCTTTTTTCTTTTAATAGTTCCTTTTCTTTTTTTCTTCTTTTTTCTCTTTTCGTTTATGTTTTTCTCCTCTCTCTCATTTTGTCTTCTTTCTTTTTTTTTTTTACTTTCCATTACCAAGCTTTTAATTATTATTTTATATTTAAATCTCTATTATTTTCCCTTTTGGTACGATTTTAATTTTTTATTAAATAAATAAACTAATAATGTATTTCATGTTTACCATTAAATGTAAACACATATATATATTCTCTCTCTCTTTTTCTGGTTTTATTTTTGTGTATTATTGGCTAATGCATTTTTAAAAATAAAAATAAAAATAAAGTTTATTATTAAATTAAAGAAATGTGGGTATGCTCGATTGTCTAAACCTTAGACAATTTACAAATTAGTCTAATTGAACTAACTTGTGTAAGCCAAAATCGTTTAAGGTGAATTGATTGGAGTGAGAAATGACATTGCAAATCAAATTTGAACAACATTTGAAGGATAAAATTTATTATTATTATTATTATTTTAATTTTGTGTTGGGCATGAATAAAATAATTTAAACTCTTTATAATTGTTTTATATTTATTTTAATGCATGTTATATGTTTTAGTATATCATATGTACTAAATTTTATTTTTACTAAGAAACAAGAAACAAAAATAGTTATCAAATATGTTTCTATTTTTAGTTTGTAAAAAACAAGAAACAAGAAACGAAAACAGGAAACAGGAAACGAGAAATGAGAATGTTATCAAACGGGCCCTAAAAAATCCATTATAGCAAATAATGTAAAAAAAAATTGAAAATTAAATAAGTTTAAAATTGAAAAAAAAAAAAGGATAGATAACAGTACCTCTTAATTGACGAATAAGTTTCTGAATTCTCAATCAAGACTTCATTGTGACACAATTCAATGTTTCCCTTCTAAAAAATAAAAACTTTTAATTTCCATTCTTGTTTTTGCCATCATCACTTGACCTTTGGGTAGGAAAAAATAGTTAGTGTATGTATTTGGCAATCATGTTATTTTATTTTTATACATAGATCACACTTCTAAGATGCATCAATTCATTGTGTAACCACCTCCACCTAAACAGTTGTGTCTCATCAACATCTATTGCACCCATACACATACACTTGAAGAGTCATGTCTCATCAACAAAGGGCAAAATGGAAATTCAATAAAAATATAAGGGCAAAAAAGGAAGGTAAAGATTCTTCTCCATAGCAGCTTTTAATATAATATAGATTATAGATTATAGAAGATAAATTTTGAATGAGTACTAATATACTATTGAGTGTTGATAAACTTTAAATATTATACTTTAAATAAATTTTAAATGAGTGTTGATAAACTACCGATATACCAATGTTATATTAGAAATTGCATTTTCAATGAGTGTTGATATACTATTGATACACTAATCTTATACTTAAAATTAATATTGATTGGTTGTTGATATACTAGTACTGATACACCAATGTTCTAATTGAAATTGCATTTAGAATGAATGTGATGGAAAAAACTATTCACCCAACAAACGGAAGAGTATGGTTTCTAAACAATTTAGAAACCAAGTTGGGATCGGCTTTGGAAGTTCTTTGAGGTGAGTTAGACATGTTTAGTTCACTTTAAACACGTTTCTGGTTACTTAAGCACTAAAAATGCATTTTAGTCATGTCCAAGCTTTGTCAATTCACCAACAATAAAAGTATCCTTTGTTTTCGAGGTCTTCATGCTTGACATTTAAAAATTGGAGGTAATATATTATGTAACGACCAGACTTTTTAGACTTGGACTACCTAGAGACATTACTACATACATGCTAATATCATTTGAAAATCCTTGAGAAAAGGTATAGAGAAGAATACTTTTCTATAAATTAATTAAAATCTTTTCTTTGGGATCCCATTGAAAACATGTTGAAACCATCTCAAAACTTAACTTCTAAAATAAAACCATTAAAATGTAAAATTTAACAGATGCAAAAAACATGCTGACATTGATCCCATGGCAAAACTAGCAAACAATCTCTTGACTTTCTTTGTATGTCTTTGCCTTTGCCTTAAAAAAAATTAAAAGAAAAGATTTGAGTATTAAAATATCCAATAAGTAATCCTGCTACCAGGGTCGGTACATGCAAACCCACACTAAACATAAGACATGATACTTTAACTAATGGGACCTAAACCTTTTCATCATTTAAAACATTTTCTTTTAACCTTTTCTCTTTGGTTTAATGTGGATAATTAAACCAACCCTCATTTCCTTTTTTCTAACTCTTCAGTGCTTAGTGGATCCCTGTTGAGACTTTACCCCAGCTGATGGTTAGCTAACATCCAATCAGCAGAACCGAGCCTTGGCTGAAAAGCCTCATTTTCATTTTAGATGTACATCCACATTTTTAGATTAGGGTACTTGCCACAACCTTCGTAAACATAACATTTATGTAGGCACACATAAGCATGGGACCCTATAACATTTTCAATTTTCATCTAATGATGCAACATGGAAAACTCTAAAAACACTCATAAAAATTCATCATTTAGAATAATTACAGTCATCAAACCAAAGCTCAACCTAGCACTAAGACATTTCGATAGAAGAGTCACTAAGCTTATTACTAATCCAAAAACTAACTTAGCTCAACTTTAAAGTCATTTGACTGACATGAATCAGTTTCTAAAATTCAGGACTTTAATCAAACTAATTCTAAAACTTATATTAATCAATCCAAATGATAATTAAGGGTTTACCAACTAATCCTTACTCCAACAACGTCCTTAAATCTTGTTCGATCATTATTCCAAAACTTGTTTGAAACTATAAATAGGAGGATTCCAAAGGTTAGAGCCTAACTAACATACGTAAAACAAGTTCCAAAATGATTCAAATAAGTTGTTACTCATTGATTCTTATCGAAAAGGCTCAGGCTCTTGTTAATTTGTGTTCGAGTATGTTCAAACTTGCACATCTAACTCTTACACGCTATGGGTAATTAAAAAATAATAACTTCTTGATCACCAATTGAGAAGGAAGAGCATGATTGCTAAAATAGAAGAGATAAATTTTCTTTTTAATTGAGAATAAAATGGTTAGATCTAACCTAAAGAGTCTATAGAGACTGTGAGAGCCTACCCTGAATATGATTCAAATTCAACTTCCAATTATGAATAAAATTTCCTAACTCGAATTCCAACTTCCCAATAGGATTTTTTAATTCGAATTCCAACTTCTAATAGGATTTCCTTTTTTCTTTTCCTTTTCTTTTCCTTTTTTTCCTTTTCTTATCCTTATTTTTCTCCTTTTTCTTTTCGTTTCTTTCCTCTTTCTTTTACTTTTCTTTTTCTTTATTTTAGAATTCTAATTAAACTCTAAATTAACTTCAATTTAGGAAAAAATTGAGAAAGAAATCTTAAGAGATAAACTTGAGCCTTTTAAACTTAAATTATAATCCAATAAAGAATTAAAATTTCAAAATAATGAATTTAAGACTTAATTAAAAATCTCTTATTCAGAAATTTGAAATTTTAATTATCTTAATTTAACTATTTAAATCTAATTTACTCAAATTAGATTTGAAGCAACAATTCCAATTAACCCAATCGAATTCAAATTAATCTCCAAAAGATTAAGATAGTCTTACAGGAAAACGCGGGGTGTTACAATCAACCTCTACAATACTCTAATTAGAATTGTTTACCTGAAGGGAATAATCTAATTAAACCCAAGCGGAAGCGTAGGAATCAGTTTGAGTTTATTTAGAATTAAATAATAATATTATGGTTAAGCATAACATACCTTGAAAATATGGAAATTTTTCTAGCGGATCTTTATCTCTTACACAAAGTCTTCCTAGCTATGACTCAAACACAGGACCAAGGCTTGTGGGAGTCTCTTGAAAGAAAATCCACAAGAGATTAAAGAGGAAGAGGTCTAGAGAGAATTATCTAATTCTCTCTATTGAGGAGATGTGTGTTGTATCTAATGGCTCAACCCAAGGGTCCTATTTATAGAGACCAAAGAAAAATCTTTGCCATAATTAAAATATTATATTTTAATATATAATATATTAAAATATATCTTATATTTATTTGAATCTCATTCAAATCTCCAACGATATTTATTTATTTGAATCTTATTCAAATTCTATAAATATCTTTTATTTAATATATCAAATATACATTAATTATTTTAATATTTAATGTATCAAATACAATAAATATATTTTCCACTTTTATATTTAATATATCTAATATATTAGATATTAATTTGAACACTTCAAATTAATATTAATTTGAACATTTCAAAATTTTCTTTCAACTAAATTGATCTTTTAGTGTTACTATGAGCTAGCAATGGGACCTTATGGACCTACAGATTATAAGCTCCAATGCTACAAAATTAATTAATTAAACTCTTTAATTAATTAATTTTTATTCATTAACTATAGGTCACTCCACTATAGACCTAGAGTTGCACTCTTATGCATTGTAGGACAAGTTGTGTCCATAGATATAATCATTACATGCAAGTCAATCTTTCACGAGTTGTTCGTAATTACAGCTGGGTCAAAAGTCTGTTTTACCCCTATAATTACATCTTGCACCTTTAAGTACCATTGATTCTCTAATAAACAATCTGTTTATAATCT
This sequence comes from Trichosanthes truncata, assembly GCA_033996785.1. Taxonomy (NCBI): domain Eukaryota; kingdom Viridiplantae; phylum Streptophyta; class Magnoliopsida; order Cucurbitales; family Cucurbitaceae; genus Trichosanthes; species Trichosanthes truncata. The sequence goes on along the minus strand of JAWPNB010000004.1, from coordinate 32,513,967 downwards.
AATTATAAACTAAGTCCTTCTCGGGCCAATGAGAGGGTGGGGCCCCATTGTTCAAGTCCCGAAATCAACACTTAAGGAAACTACTCATCTACTTACCCTATATGGGAATGAGTGAATTCCATCTTGTGAGATTATGTTCCCAGCTCCCTATTTGCTCAAGTCCCCAAAATGACAGATATATTGAATTGGCTATAAAAGCCACTCTCACCCATGCAAATCAAAGGACAAGCCCTCACAAGCAGGAGTTCATAACTCATTCATGATTAAGATCGATCGCATATGATCATCCTGATGAAATATTAATCTTCTCAATTAACGGATTTATAAAGAGAGATTAAATATTTTGTGGTCCAGTCTTATACAAACTTATTGTATAAGATACCCCCACTCACATGTCTCCACATGAATGATTTGGATCAAATCATTTGTAACTATTACAAAGTGGGTCATATCAATAGTGTTACCAGGATAAGACACCCAACTTTATCCATATACTATTACTCTTTAGGTTATTTCTTGAACATGATCTTCATGTATGTCAACGACATACTGTTCAAGATTACACTAATAACTATGGATTTTTCATATAATGGATAATATTATATTGCAAATAAAATAATCAAAATTATTATTAATTATTAAATAATTAATTAATTACGAGGCTTTAGGGGCATAAATCCCAACATTACCAACCGGACAAATTACACGATTATAAGTTGATGAAAATGTATTAGTAAAATAATACTTCAAAATAAATGAATAAAAATCCAAATTAAGTCCACGAATAACAGCATATGCACGATCACATGTTGACTGATAAATTTGATATTTCAGTAGTATAATTTGGTATATCAGTTGTATAATTGATATACTTTATATTTTGTATATCAACAATATTGATATACCTGCTAATACACCAATGAAGGTAAAATTGGAATAATAAAAAAAATGAAAATCAGATTTTAGAAATTTTATTGTACTTGCAAATCACAAAAACCATTGTTTACAAATATCTTAATATTTTTTTCTACCCATTACAATTCCCCAATTAAAAACCCTAATCTCCCATTCTTTATATCTCTTCCTCGTCCCCGTCGATTTCTTTTCTTCCTCTTCCTATTTCTGTTTGCTCTTTGTCTGCCATCTTTCCCCATTTGGTAGAACATCTTCTACCTTTGCCATCAATTGTCATCGTTGTGTCCATCCGTCGTCGTCTTCAAATCCTCCTAAATCTCACTACTGCGCCATCTATTATGTTTTCCCACTTCTTCTCCGTCTACACAGTCAATTGATTTCTTTTTTATGCAAATGTCAGTCGATTGATTTTTGACTCACTTAGGTCCGTTTGATAATCATTTGATTGTTAGTTTGTAATTTTTAAAAATTATGCTTGTTTTTCCATCAATTTTCTACAATGGGTTTCACCTTCCTTAACAAAACATTTGAATTCTTAATCAAATTCTAAAAACAAAAACAAGTTTTTGAAGACTACTTCTTTTAGTTTTCAAATTTTAATTTGATTTTTGAAAACATAGATAAAAAATAGATAACAAAACAAGGAGTGAAAGTAGTATTTATAGGCTTAATTTTTAAAAATGGTTATTAAACGAAACCTTAAGTTACGCAGTTGAATTTGATTTCATCCCTGTATCCCCGCCCCCTGCTGCATTACCATCACTACATCCTTTATGTTTTTGTTTTTTACCAGTCAATCCTTGTCCGCTTCTATTGTCTACCACCTACAAAGATGTTACATTCTACCGTACCATGTTGTCGCACTTCCTTCTTGTAGAAGAATTGCTCCTCTGAATCATCGTCGGTGAAGGAGACTGTTCTCTCAGCACTCCCACAGGCCAGAAGGGCAATATTTTTAGTGTTTTTTTAATACATATCTTTTTCTTCTCTATATTTTGTATTAATTAAAGTCCTTTTGGCATGACATATGAATGTATATATACTCAGATGACATTGAGAAGATAAAAGGTTTATCATATAACTTGAATGGAGGAAAATTATATATTTCCAAAGAGTATTAAATAGCTTGGATTCATGGTAGATAGTATTAGAAGTTGATTATTGTTCTGGCTTTTAGGGACAAAATGGGTAAATAGAAAAAATGTGAGGGCAAAATTAATGGTAGGTAAAGTTAAATAGAATCTTAAATTGGTGAGGAATTGAACTAGGGTCATTGTCAATATGAGCATAGCTTAACAGTTAAACTCTGATCTACTCTTTCTCTTGAAGTTAGAGGTTCAAATACCCACGCCCACATTTGTTGTACTAAAAAAAAGCAAGGTAATTAGTTGTTTAATAAAAAAAAAGCTAAATATGGGAGTGAAAAGTTAGAGATCTAGGGTATATAAGTGAGGACAATTATCTCCATTGGTATGAAACCACTTTGGTAAAACTAAAAGCGAAGCTATGAGGTCTTATGTCCTAAAGTGGACAATATCATATCATTGTGGAGATATGTGAAAGTTTCGTTGTTCTTTTCAATTGGTATAAGAGCAATGGTCTAAACCTAGTTATGTCAGAGACCTCACTCTCCTTGATAAGAGCAAGTGTGATCCATGCTTGTGCTCCATTTGGATGTTGCCTCAAGATGAACTAGTTGTGTCTCGAGATGAAGAGCAAGGTCCTTAAACAAGTCACTGATCGGTGTACACGCAAGCGCAAGCGATCGAAGTAATATAAAATGGTATGCGAGTACCAAGTATCGAATCCCAAGGGAACGGTGTAACAAAAATATTGTAAAGCAAAGTGTAAGGAAAATTGCAACTTTGAAACTAAAAGTGCAAAAATAATGTTGGGATGGTGTGTTGGAAAAAGAAAAATTGCGGAATCTAATTGCAGAATCTAAAAATGACAATAATTGAAATAACAAAAATTGCAGAATTGAATTGCATAATCTAATTGCAGAATTGAGAAAGGACAATATTAGATAGTAAACTAAAATTTCAAAAGGAATTTAGATAAAGATAGGGCTCAAGAATGTCATTGCCCTAAGTCGTAATTGCAAGCCAAAATTACAATTCCAACCTACTCCACACTCAATTGTAAACCAAAATTGCATCTCCTATTCACCTTGAATTTAGGTTTTTAGGAGGCTAAGTGAGTGACTTATATGTCTATAGTCCATCTATCTAAGATCATTTGGCTCAACAATTTTATGGGTTTTGGAGTCCTTAATTCCTATGTCTAGGGTAAAGAATTGGCTTATGTCTAAGCTCTTTTCTCCATTACTTGTGCGAAATCCGCTTATCACTAACCCCGTCGGTATTAGATCTAAGCTTGAGTTGCTACCCTAGTCGATCAAACTAAGATCTCAACGGAAATTTATTCAACACAAGCAAACAATTGAGATGTAGGCTTGGTTTTTATTGAAATTTAGGCTACAATTACTTCTTAGGGAATTCACATTCTTGAACCCGTTAAGAAGTTTTAGCTCATATTAAAACTAAAAATATTACAACTAATTTTTGAAGAAAAATTCATACTAGAAAATTAATTAAATTGCTAATGATGATAAAGGCTAAATGTGTTAATACAAAATTCTATCCCAAAAAAAAATTACATATTAGAATAATTAGAACAAAAAGTTAATGCAATTCTGGGCATTTACTCAATAAAGCTTCAAGTATTCTCAAATTGAAATAAAAACATAGGGCATTAAGGAAATATCAATCCAGAAAATATCAAAATTACAAAATCAACTAATAAAATCAATCCAAATAATAGCAACTTACTGTAAAATAGAAAAGAAAAATTTTTAAAAAAAACAGAGGAAAGAAAAACTAGAAAACAAAGAAAAGAAAGCTAGAGGAAAACCCCACGAATTCTTCAAGAAAAACGCCCCCAAAATCCCATCTTCTTCACTTGAATCGAACTGGAAAAATAGAAGGGAAACAGAACTACATTGCTGCAAATTTTTGGTAAGAAAAAACAGAGGAAAAATGCAGAAAACAGAGGCAATAAACCCGAAAGAAAACCCATGAAAATTGACTCCAAAAATGCCTCCAAAACCCGATGTGTTGCTCCTCCTCTTCTTCCCCTTTTATAGGCCTTCATTAGGGTTGAAGAATGGCCAAATTTCATGCTCAAATTCCCTTAATTCATGCAGTAATTAAGCTTTCCTTATATGGGTTTCACGCAGAAATTTTCGTTTTTTTTGAACTTTTGTACTGCTCCAGATTGCAGAATCCAATTTTGCAATTTGATTTTGCAATTTCTACATTACCTGCTCTAGAAACAATTGCAGAATCACGAATTTGCAATTTGATTTTGCAATTTCCACATTCCCTGCAAACAAACTTAACTTTTTTTAGAATCTTATCTAATTGCTATCATTCTTATTCCTTTCTTATTTTCAAGCAACTTTCAACTATTTTCAAATGATCTTAAGACAAAACAAGAATATTTTAAGTAATTAGGAGTTAAATAAGCCTTAATTCTAAGGCTTATCAGTCACTATTTTTTATTAAGTTTCAATTGAGTCCATTATGTTTTAATATTTTTGGAATTTATACTTATTGTTGATGAGATATTAAAATTGGTTGATGATAGACTTGTGTTGCATGTGAAGGAGTTAATATTAAGAATGCGGAAGCAATTTTGGATCTTAAGTACTCTAATTTGATCAATTTTATCATACAAAAAAAAATGCTCAAAACTGGAAAAACAGAGAATAAGAACACATACCTTTGTAGCTCAAAATTCTCTTAATCCGTGGGCTTTCTTTGAACACAAACCAGTTGTGAACCTCCTCTAGAGTCTTCCCTACTATCCTCAGGCCTTGGAACAGATTGTGCGATCTTTGATTGAGAGAATTTGGGAGAAGAATGAGTAAAGGTCTAAAACTAAGGGCTAGAGAATTTTTCTTCAAAAATCTTCTTACCCATTGTGTTTCTTCTCTATATATAGTAAACCACAAGCTTCTTTAAGCTTTTTGAAGAAGCCAACACATGAGTAATTAAAAGAGGAGTTGGCCACAAGCTTCTTTAAGCTTCAAGAAGAAGCCAACACATGAGTGATTGCCAAGCTTCTTTAATTCAAAATTAATATAAAATTAATTTTAAATTAAAATCAATTTTTTTAATTAATTAAAAATTTTAATTAATTTTAAAATTATTTAATTTAATATCAAATATCAAATTAAATAATTGGACCAATCCCGATTTCTTAAATCAAATGATTGAACATGAATCCCTATTCATGTTTTAAACCGAACCAATATTTAAATCAAATTTAAATATGTTCACCTCTTCTTTATCATAGCTTAATTCATAATTAAGCTATAAAACGTTAAGTATATCATATAATTAACATTTTCTCCCAAAATCGAATTTGAACATTTCAAATTCTTTTCTCTCAAATTGTTACAAGGCTTAGTCTGAGTTAGTAATGGGAACCTAATGGACCTACAGATAATGAGCTCCAACGATATGAGATTTAACCGGCCAAACTCTTTAGCCTAGCTAATCAACATTCGTTAACCACCGGGACACTCCACTAAAGCCCAGTGGCTGCACTCTCCTCACTGTAGATATATTTCTGTCCACTCGATATAACCATGATTAGTAAGTCGATCCTTCACAGGTCGTTCGTAATTACAGCTGGGTCAAATAAATTGTTTTACCCCTGTAATTACTTTTTGTTCCTTAAGTCTCACTGATCCTCTAATGAACAATTGGTTTGTGGTCCAACCAACAAACTGAATCCCTCTCGGGCCAATGAGAGGGTGAGCCCATTGTTCAAGACCCGGAGTCAACACTTAAGGGAACAACCTCTCTACTAAACCCTAAAGCGGGTAGGAGTGAATTCCATCTCGCATGACTATGTTCCCAACTATCTACTCGGTCTTATCCCCAAAATGGGAGGCTTATTGAGTCGGCGATCTCGGGCCACTCTCACCCATGCAAATCTAAGGATAATCTCGAATAAACAGGAGTTCATAGCACGCTCAGGATTAAGATCGAGTTACCTAGGTCATCGTATGAATATAGTCAGTTAAGACAGTAAATGGAGTTATAAAGTCTAAGTGACTATTTCGCGGTTCGGTCTTATACAAACTCTTTGCATAGGACGCCCCCACTCGCATGTCTCCACATGAACGATTTAGGATCACATCGTTAGTACTATACAAAGTGGGTCGCGTCCATAGTGTCCCCAGAATAAGGTACCTAGCCTTATCTTTATACTATAGACCATTTTGGCTAGTACTCGAACTTGATCCACTTTTATGTCATACATAAAGTTCAAGTATACATATTATAGCCAAGGGTTCTTAGTTCATTGGATTTGGGTTATAGAATACACAATTAACTTTATTCAATAACACATTTACTGAATAAACCTCAATAACATCTTTATAGTAAAATAGAATATACATTCAGTTTACAAAACCACGAGTTTTATGACACAAAACCCAACAACATGATCCTTAGAGTGTGTTTTGAAATACTTTCTAGTTTAAATACCTTTTTTTCATAATAAAATATTTTCAATAAAAATATTTTTATATTTTACATTTTTTCAAAAAGTGCATTAAATAACTTTTTTTGTTGCATTATATTTAAAAGTGATTATATTAATTAAAAATATGGTTTTTTTCTAACTATATATTTTGAAGATTTTCGGCTAACCACTTTAAAGTCATTTTTGGATGATCTATCTCTCAAGTGTTTTTTATTTATTAAGATAAAAGAAAATACTTTTAATCATCTGAAATCATTAAAGAAACTATACTAAACACACTTATTAATTTTTTTCAAAAGTGCTTATAGAAAAGTTCATTTTGTTTAAAAATATAATTTTTTTCAAAAGTTATTCCAAACACACTATTGATGAGTTGACAAAAATTTAGAAGAGGAATTAGGCCACTTAAGAGAAAAAAAATCAATTTTTCAACAAACATTTTAGAAATTAATTTGGAAGAAGAATTTAAAATTTCCTCTCTTAAGCGATTTAATTCATCTTATAAATTTATGTCAACTAATTAAGTATCATGTCATAAAAGTTTATCATTAGTCAGTTTTAAAATTCAAAAACAATGAGTATAATTGAAAAAAGTTAAAATATAAAGAAACTAAATTGAAAGTTTTAAAACAATATGGGCTAAGTTAAAAAACACTCAAACATTATATGCCTAGAACATATATTTATTTTGCCTATTTTTCTTTTTTTTTTCTTTTTCGTTTTTTCTTTTGTGTTATCAAGATTTAGTGTTTACATTCATCACTTATTATTGGGAGGTCTTTTAAATTTTGACAACATTATTTAAAATTGTGGTGAAATAAATTGAAATAGGTTATAGTTGTTATGAAACCGAGCTCGAATATGCTCAAAGAAGAACGTAATTTCCAGCAACAAGATAATTATCAAGCGAGAGAAATAAAACACCAAGAGTTATAGGATTCAACCTTTCAGTCTACATCCACTTTGAGAACCTTCTTGTGAAACTTTTATTATGGAGCACAAAGTCACAATTATCAAAAGGAATACAAAAGAACAAACCAACTCAATTCTTGGATTGAATCACCTCAAATTCTGACTGATTTTGTTGTGTCGATAACCAAGCCGAGACCCACGGACTCACAGACCCACATACCAACTTGAGTGTCGCCCGAAAAACACCAAGAACAGAGACCCACGACTCCGATCACCCCTGGCTGATTGACCTGAAACTAAGACCCACAAACTAGTTGTGTTCTTCACCAAGTCGATACCCACCGACTTCAATGGCCCTAAACCTGAGACCAGTCGCCGACGTTAGTAGCTACAGCCAAAAAAGGATTAACCCACACAGGAGATGAAGACCCACGATTCTACATTCCCGAATCCGAATACCCACTCAAACGAAGGCAAAACGAGACCCACGACTGTCGGCGTTAACTTCCTCTAACTGGAGACTCACGTTTGGTGAACAAGAAGCTTAAGATCGAAGACCCAATCCAAAAACTCTGAGTTTTCCTCCTTTTCTATTTTGTGTGGTTGCTATGCATAGATTCTTCCTCTCTATTTTGTGTTTGTATTTCAAAAAAAAAAAAAAAAAAAAAAAGGACAACCATAAAACAAGGAAGAAAATGAAGAAGAAAAGGTAGTAGCAAAATTCCTCTTATGCCCTCTTAGTAAATGACTTAAATGCCTCTATTTTAATTTTCCTTAAGATAACTTGTCATTTTAACAAATTTGCCTCATGACAAGAACATCTTAAGCTATTAAGTTGATCCTCTAAATTTTCCTATCATCCTGGTTTTACATTCAGCTCATTTAACAGGTATTTAAACCTATGAGCAATGAGTACCTTGGTTAACATATATGACAAATTTTGATATGAATGAACTTTTTCAATTTTATTCTAAGCAACAACATCCCTTATAAAATGAAATTGAACATTGATATGTTTAGACCATTCATGGTGAGAAGGATTCTTTACAAGATGAATTGCACTCTGGCTATCACAACGGATGATAGGAGTAAACTCTTGTGCAACAACTCACCAACAATAAGCTTCAACCACATTGCTTCCTTAACTGCTTCTCCAACAGAAATATACTCTGATTCAGTAGTTGACAAAGCAACTACTGGCTGTAAAGAAACCTTCCAACTGACCACACTACCATACAAGCGAAAAATGTGACCTGATAAAGATCTTCTTTTGTCAAGGTCAGCAACATAATTTGCATCTATGAAGCCTTCTAGCAATGCGGGTTGATCACACCCGTTTCCAAAACACAGTGATACATCTGACGTACTTTTCAAATATTGAAGCGCCCATTTGACTGCATTCCAATGCTCCTTTCCAGGATTTGACATAAACCTACTTATCATGCTCATTTAGTAACTCAAGTCATGCCTAGTACAAATCACAAGATACATTATGCTTCCAACAACATTACAATAAGGAATATTTGACATTTTTGACCTTTCTTGATTAGTAGTAGGACACTGAGACGAATAAAGTCTAAAATAAGATGCTAAGGGTGTCAAAACTGCTTTACAATCAGACATGTTATACTTGTCAAGCAGTTTATGCACATAGCTCTCATGCGAAATGGTTAACAAACCTTTCTCCGTACCTTTCTTAACATCCATGCCTAAGATTCTTTTCAATGCACCTAAATCTTTCATTTCAAACTCATTATTCAACAGTCTCTTGAGTTCACAAATTTTAGCATAATCCTTAGACACTTATATCATATCATCTACATAAAGCAGTAGATAAATATAAATGCCTTTCAAAGATAGTTTTCAGTACACACATGCATCATATGAGCTCCTGTGAAACCCTTACTTTAGAATGACAGTATAAAACTGAATACAATTTATAATACCGATCTAAAATTAACTACTTGTAGTAATTAATAGTAGACCGGGTCGAACCACAGAGAACCGAATAAATTGGTTTCAATTAATTGGTTTTCTTAATGACACAGACTGACACGAACTGGGGGGAGTTAGGCATAAAATAGAGACAGAAGGACTAAACAAAGAGTAGTAAAAATAAAGATCTCACCTTGGGCACCGAATCAGGGGTAAACAGGTAGTTATGCAAATTATCGATCATTGAAACTAACCTAACATGCAATTTCCTATGTTTTAAGACCGACTGAACTCCTCGGGACACCGTAGGAGCCTCCCTTAATTAAACCAATTTACAAACGCTTAATTGGTTCTAATTTAATCAACTAATTTGGCACGACCAATACCAAAAGAATTAATTAAACGCATTACACTCAAGGGATAAGCCGAAACGAGTTAATTAATTAAGACTGGTCGATCTAAATTAACTAAGCCCGCGCTAACAATTCTAAGGCCTACCATGTACTCGTAATTAAGCAATTCTACTTAATTTAACCGACGTGGCTACCAGCCTATTTACTACTCAAATTAAGCTAAAGACCGAGGACACCTACGAATACATCTAACATAGCTAAGAAATCTCTAAATTAATTGATTTGTCAGTTCAATCAAAGTAGAAATAACTAGGAATAAACACAAGAATTTGCAAGCCATAAAACAGTGTTGGAAAATTAAATTAACAACCAAATCTCACAATAAAATGCACAATACCGTATTTACAACCCCGAAACGGCATCGAAAGTCTAGCCGAACATCGAAACAATGTAGCCCGACACCAAAGTTTGATGAAAAACTCCTAATCTATCCTAAAGTACTGAAAAATAGAGAGGAGAAAACTTAAAATGGTCTCATGAAGCTGAAAATCGGAGACAAATGATCTAGAGGACGAAAAAATCTATATATAGGAATCGACGGAGCGTCTAGACGCTCCCAACGTCACAGGGGCTCTCCGCAGTGTCGAGGGAGGCTTCAGGGAACTGTCGATAGCGTCTAGACGCTCTCCACAGCGTCTAGACGCTACCCAGCGCGCAGCACTGCTTATTTTTGCTCTAACTTTTCGCTCAAGTGTCCGAATGACCTCCGATTGATGCGTTGGAATCGTGATTCAATGTAGAATCTCTCGGAACATGCCTTATGCTCAAATCCCTACAAAATGATCAATTAATTACATTAAAACCTCCAAACTAACATGATTTAAGTATGAAAATATAGAACTATGTTGGTCCTATCAATACCACTATCTTGGCTACTGCTTCAGTCCATAGATAGACTAGTGAAGACGACAAACCATATCTTCCTTTCCCTTCACTTCATAGCCCTTAGGTTGAGCCATGTAAATTACCTACTCCAATTCTCCATGAAGGAATGTTGTGGTGACATCCATTTGTTCAAAAAACATATCATAATGAACAACAATAAAAAAAAAAAAAAATCTAATGGATGTATGTCTCACCACCGGAGAGAAAACCTCATGAAAATCAACTCCCTCCTTTTAAGTGTAGCCATTGGCCACTAGCCTAGCTTTGTACCTAGGCTTACTGTTACCTCCTGTACCTGGATTGATTTTATAAATCCACTTTGATTGAATGAATTTCTGTTTAAGAGGTTTTGGAACCAATGGCCACGTCTGATTTTTGCACAAAGAGAACAATTTTTCTTTCATGGCAGTCTTCTATTGTTCCTTCAAATCAGACTCAATAGCCTCTTCGTATGTAATAGGCTCTACCTCAATACTATCAGAAGCACAATTAAAATCAAAAGCAACTAGGTCAGCAAAACCATACCTCATAAAAGCCTGTCTCACCATCTGAGCTCAATCATGTACAAGCTGATAGTTCTGTAAGTCATGGTTACCTGAACTTTCCTCAGTGAAAGCTCCTTCATCAATCAAAGTTGTCTCATGTTGAGACTGTTCCCCATCATATTCAGACTTCTATGAAGACTCTGTTTGCGAATCTAGAAATGACTCATCACTAGATTCACCTGAAGTACCTGATGGTTGTGTTTCATAATATAGTATGACTTCTGTTTCAACATTCTCAACTGACTTCTGTTTTGGCTGGCTTTTAGTACAAAACGACATCTCTTCTTCATTAAAGGTGACATCTCTGCTGATAATACATTTATTTTTACTCTCTTCCAAGCATCAAAGTTTATATCATTTGACACCTGAAGGATAGCCAAGAAACATACATTTCAATGCCCTAGTGTTCAGCTTTCCTTCCTAAACATGAGCATAAGCTGAACAACCGAATATCCTGAGATGATCAAGATTTGGAACTTCTCCATTCCATACCTCCTGAGGAGTCTTGAAGCCTACAACAGAAGATAGACTCCTGTTAATTAGATAACGACAGTTTGGGCAGCTTCTTCTCAAAACTTCAAAGGTAACGAAGCATTAAACAAGAGACGTCTAGTATTCTCCATTATTGTTCTATTGAACCTCTCAGCTAAACCATTCTGTTGTGAAGTGTGTGTAACAGTAAAATGTTTCGTGATTCCCTTGAATTTGCAAAGTTTGTCAAATTTGTGATTCACAAACTCTAAACCATTTTCAGTCCTCAAATACTTTACATTTCTTCCTGTTTGGTTCTCAGTTTGCTATTTTCATTCAAGGAATTTTCCAAAAACTTCATCCTTCTATTTCAGTAGATAAATCCACACATTCCTTGAAAAATCATCAATAATAGACATGAAGTACCTTGAACCTCCCATACTAGGTACCTTGATAGGTCCCCACAAATCTGAGTGTACATAATCCAATATGCCTTTAGTTGAATGCTTCATTTTTCCAAACTTCACCCTAGAAGACTTCCCCATTATGCAATGATCACAAATGGGAGTTCGATGTTTAGCTCCTCCAAGTAAGCTTTGTTGTGAAAGAACTTATAGACTTCTTTCACTCACATGAGCCAACCTCCTATGCCATAGCATAGACATATCAGTTCCTTAACAAGATGCAACAGTAGCGTTTCCTGTAATTGCAGTACCTTCCAACACATAAAGACCATTCCTCAAGGTTCCCTTCAATTTAACCGAAGATCCGTTGGAAACTTTCAGAACTTCCTTCATAGATTTATAAGAATACCCTGATCTATCTAATTCACCTAATAAAATTAGATTTTGTTTGAGTTCTGGTACGTACCTTACATTTGTAAGCATTCTAATCAAACCATCATGTGTTGTAAGCAGAATTAACCCAATTCCTTTCACATTACAGATGCCATTATCTTCCAGTAAAACTTTTCCCCCACTGACTTCTTGAAAATCGATCAGATAGTCTCGCCTGGGAGTCATGTGAAATGTGCAACCAAAATCCATGATCCATTCATCTTGAAAATTTCTATTGGACACCATCAAGACCTTTGCAAAATCATACCCATCTATTACATTAGTTGCACTAGATTCACCCTTCTTGTTGTTAGGAGCTTCTTTGTTCTTGTTCAAAGGACAATCTTTCTTAAAATGCCCTTCCTTACGACATAAGTAACACTTTTTGCCTTTCTCTTTGGACTTAGACCTACTTTTAGATTCCTTTCCTTTTCAATTCTTCTTTTCAGTTCTCCCCCTAGCCATAAGTATTCTCTTTCCATGCGTTCCTTCTTAATTTCGAGATTTCTTATTTTCAAAGCATCCACCACAATATCCATGGTCAGAGAATCCCTTCCATATTTTATGGTTGCTTTAACTTCTCAAAATGTATCTGGCAAAGAATTGAAAAGAATGATTGCTTGATTCTCATCTGACATCTTCTCATCGATATTATTGAGATCGACCACAATCTTTCGAAAATCATCCAAGTTCTCTTCCAAGCCTTTATTTTGATTCATCTTATATCCAAAGAATTTCTCCTTTAGATCTAACTCGTTTAGAAAGACTTGGTCAAATAAAAGCTCTCTAATTTCTTCCATAATTCAATTGTGGTAGTTGCCTCATCCACTTTCCTAAGTACTCCGTCCAAAAGATAGAGTAAAACTGTCAAATAGGCAATTTCATCCATCTCTTTTCGTTCATCTTCTGTGAGTGTCGCCAGAAGGTCCTTTTCGTTGCACAAGATTTTTGTTACCTTTTGTTGAACTAAAAGAGCTTTAATCTTTTTTCTCCCTAACTCGAAATCACCCTTCCCATCAAATTGAGCAACCTTGAAACGAGTTGACATTTAAGACGTTCTACACAAAGGGTGGAAACAAAGCACAAACCACGAACCTTCCAATCTTTGATCGAATGGAGCTCTGATACCACTTGTTATGAAACTGAACTCAAATATGCCCAAAGCAGAACGCAATTTCCAGCAACAAGATAATTAACAAGCGAGAGAAATAAAACACCAAGAGTTATAGTGGTTCAACCTTTCGGTCTACATCCACTTTGAGAACCAGCTTATGAGACTTTTTTTATGGAGCACAAAGTTACAATTATCAAAAGGAATACAAAAGAACAAACCAACCCAATTCTTGGATTGAATCACCTCAAATTCTGACTAATTCTGTTGTGTCGATAACCAAGGTGAGACCCACGGACTCAAAGACCCACATGCCAACTTGAGTGTCGCCCGAAAAACACCAAGAACAGATGCCCACGACTCCGATCACCCCTGGCCGATTGACCTAAAATCGAGACCCACAAACTGACTGTGTTCTTCATCAAGTTGATACCCACTGACTTCGATGGCCCCTAAACTCGAGACCGACATTTGTAGCTACAACCGAAAAATGACTAACCCATGCCGTAGATGAAGTCCCATGATTCTGCAGTCCTGAATCCGAATACCTACTCAAACTAAGGCAAAACGAGACCCACGACTGCCGATGTTAACTTCCTCTGACCGGAGACTCACGTTTGATGAACAAGAAGCTCAAGATTGAAGACCCAATTCGAAAACTCTGAGTTTTCCTCCTTTTCTATTTTGTGTGGCTACTATGCATATATTCTCCCTCTCTATTTTGTGTTTGTATTTCAAAAGAGACAAAAAACAAAAAACAAGACAACCATAAAACAAGGAAGAAAATGAGGAAGAAAAGGTAGTAGCAAAATTCATCTTATGCCCCCTTTAGTAAATGACTTAAATGCCCCTATTTTAATTTTCCTTAAGATAACTTGTCATTTTAACAGTTGTGTTTGCAATTTATAAATTGAAGTACATTAGATGTATCATTGCAATATGAAGTATGACTATTAGTAGGCGTATATTTTTATGTTTATTATTCATTTCTTAAAATGACATATTATAATTTCTAGATTAAAAAACAACAACATATTATACATCCTAACATGACATTGCCTTTACCATATACTTAACAAAAATAAGTAGGGAATATAATTAATTGACACATTATTTAATGTCATTCTAAATTCCAACACAAGATCGAGATTCATTTACGATCTAAATTTTCTCCTCATCGTCATTGAATAGACCATTAAACTAAAGATTCATTCGGAGAGAAAAAGAAAAAAGAAAAAACTAATTTAACTAAAAAAATTCAAAATAATTACAAAACCAAAACACACGAGATCCACCATTAAAGTTAAGATTTTTTTTAATTTCAAAAATCAAATTTAGTAAAGAGATATTAGCAAAAGCTCATTTTGAGGAAGAAAAAATGCTTACTTTCTCATTTTGCTTTAATCGCTTTTAATTATCCTCAAAATATCTAATTAGTAACTATTATTTTTTTATAATTATTTATTTATTTATTTTTGCAAAAAAGAAAAAAAAAATCAAATTTTCAACCGCCGTCTTCTCGCGCCCATTCCAAAAAATGCTATAAATGCCATTTCACTCCTTTTGCAGTTGCAGAGTTTATAATCAAACTTTCTCTGTTTCTCTCTGATCGGCTTCAATGTCGGACGAGGACAGATTGGACGCGTTGCCTGATGCTCTGTTATCGGTAATCGTCTCTTCTCTGCCTTTCAAGGAAGCCGTGAGAACTTCAATTTTGTCGAAGCGTTGGGTGAATATTTGGCAAGCGACGAAGAACATCGAGTTGCAGGAGAGTTTCTTCGTCCGACGAGAGGAATCCGATCAGCGAATTAAAGAAGAAAAGAGAAGAGGATTCATCGATTTTGCGACGAATTTCATCAGAATCTACCAAGAACCGACGGTGCGTAAGTTCTCTCTCTCGTTCTCGAATCCGAAAGACGGCGGCGGATTCGTCTATGAGTGCATTCGATTCGCCGTTTCTCACGACGTGGAGACCTTAGAACTCGATTTCTCAAACGCGGCGTGGATCGAAGACGACGACGGTGGCGAGAATCACTTGGAAATTAGATTCGATTTGCCTCCAATCGTCTACAACCACGAGAATCTCCGATCTCTGAAGCTATTCGCGTGCGGATTTCGTGCGGCGGAGTTCGTGAATTTGATGGCGCTGAAGCATCTGTGTTTGGGATGGATTGAAGTCGGAATGGGAGAGATTAGGGATTTGATGAAGAAATGTGCGATGTTGGAGAGTTTGAGTCTGAAGAAGTGTTGGAATGTGTCGCATTTTGAAATTGGGGGAAATAATGATGATGATGATGATGAAGAATTGAGGCTGAGGAGTTTGGCGATTGAGAAATGTAGTTTTCTTCATGATTGGATTTCGATTGAGGCGCCGAATTTGACGTACTTTCGATATTTTGGGAGCGTTGGTTCGTTTCGGATGGAAGTGAATCGGTGTTTTGAAGAGGCTGATCTTGAGTTTGAGATTGAGGATGATCATGATAGTGCTGAAATTGCTAACCTTCTTTATGTTCTTCTTGATAGTCTCTATCCTGCCAAAGTTTTGACTGTTTGCAGTTCTTTGCTTCAGGTATATTGGTTCAAATCATTTTAATTCTTTAGGTTCGGTTTGATAACAGTTTAGTTTTTATTTATTTTTTTTTCATTTTTGAAGAGTAAGTTCATAAACACTATTTTCACATTTGAGTTTTTGTGTTGTTAACTTATTGTTACTTTTTATAAATGTTTTCAAAATATAAGATAAGTTTCAAAAACTAAAGCCCTTTTGATAAATTTCGTTCTTTATTTTTTATTTTTGAAAATGGTGCTTATTTTCTCATAATTTTCTTACAATAGTTTTCATCTTTCTTAAAAAAAAAAATTTAATTCTTAGCCAAATTCTAAAAAACAAAACACATATGGAAATCAAAATCAAATGGTTAGCAACGACAGAGCTTAAAAAAGAGTAGTTTTTAAAAATATGTTTTGTCTTTTGGAATTTGATTAAAGAATTTAAATGTTTTCTTAAGAATGTTGAAAACTATTGTAAAACATTTGTAAAAAAAATAAGCATAAGATTCAAAAATCGAATGATTATCAAATGAGGCTTGAATTACATGATTTTTAGTAAAAAAAAATCCAATCAACTTTTTTTAGTGGTATTTTAATTTCTAAGACAGTTTTATACCATTGAATGAGACCAAAAAAAGTTTGTGGTTTATCCATGCGTGCATCATGAAACATGCAAGGGTTTGAAGAGGAGCCATTACTATGTGGCGGCCAAACTGAATAATTATTTCAATATTTGGGTGTAAGTGGGTATATTTAGCCTCTTTTTTTTTCCTCTACTAGAATGGTCAATATACCAACAAATGGTTTTGAGAAAAACAAAAAATCGATTTTATTATTGTTATTATTATTATTTAAACAAAAATAGATCTTTTGAACTTAAACACACATGAACTCGACCCCTAATGGACAGGATATATTTCCATTTTATTACTTTAGAAAGTTGAATTTTCCAACATGTACTTCAAACCACGCAAATCAAGATTTTTTTTTCTCAACTTCGATTTCTAACTAATTTAGTTTGTCAAAGAGAGCATAACTCAATTTGCATATTGAATGTATTAATGACCACAAGGTCTGTGGTTCGAATCTTCCCGACCCCTATTGTACTAAAAAAAAAAAAACTTTAGGGTTATTAAAACAAAACGTTACATAATATGTAAATGGTTTTAAAATATTTATAAATAATTAGTGTGACATTGTTATTTGTGTTATTCTTCAACAATAATAGGGATGTTTTTGTAGCTTTTAATCAAATGATAGAGATTATAGCAAAAATATAAAGACTAGCAAGCGTAATTTAGCCCTAATTTTTTTTTCTTGATTTTGATAACCAATTATTGTCGTTGTTGTTTTTGTTGATGTTGGATTTTGTACCGAAGGTTATTCCACATGGAGATGAGCCAATTCGCATGCAAGCACCATTGAATGTACAACATTTGAGGTTGAGGACTAATATGCATCCAAATGAATTTTATGGCATAACATTTCTCTTGAATAGTTGTCCCCATTTGAAGAAGCTTACTCTCATGCTTGGTCAAGGAAAAATTTTCCAAGTGAGTATTTTTTTTTTCAACAACCAATTTACTTTAATTTTATGTTTCTTTCTTGTTTTTTAGTTATTAGCAATTCGATTTGTTTTGACATACAAAAAAAAATGTTTCAAATCGATTTTGAATATAACATTTTTTTTAAGGTAGGTATGCACGAACAATTTGATATTGGTTCTACCCCATGTTTATAAAGAAATAAGCTTGTTTTTGCTGATAATTTCTCTATTTTTTTTTTTTACATTTTTAGATATAATTTTTTAAATATTAATCGAGTTTTAAATATAAAAATAAATTAAAGAAGAATGTTTATAAAAATTAGAAAACTAAGAAAGTTATTTTTTTCTTAAACTATATATTTTTTTAATTTTTAATTTTTAAAATTTTGTTGGAATTTCAAAAACCAAGGCAAAGAAAATTATTAATATACAACCATGCATAATTTTTTAAAACAAAATATTATCAACTTGGGAATTATTACATGCTTTTATGAATGATCTTTTTAAAATTTTGAAATTATTCTATTTCTTTTTTGAAGATTGAAATTATTCTATCTTTCATGATCACGTTTTTATTTGTAATATATAGAATACATATCGTTACACGAAATCATAGCATTAATAAACACACAATTTGAACAATAAAACCCTAATTTTTTTATATAGGAATATGAGCCACCATTTCCAATGGACATAACCAGCTTCTGGGCCACAAATATGGTAATCATAAAGTGCTTATCAAAATCTCTTGAGACAGTGGAAGCCAAGTGCTTCACAGGGAAGCAACATGAAATCCACTTTTTGGTTTATCTTCTTCACTATGGTCGTCTATTAAGAAACCTCTCTCTTGCTGTTGATTCTGCTGATATTACAAACAGCCAACTCTACATTGAAAGGGCTCAGGTTCTTTGGAACATCACACCAGCCTCTAACAACATTCAGATTCATATATCTTAATGTTAAAAGTTTGGAGAGATTGGTTGGTTTTTTGAAATTATTGTTGTTGTGTTTGAGAAAGATTATGTAATGAGTATAAGTTGTGTAATGTGTTTTTTGGTTTGTTTGTTTTTAATTTGTAGTGATTGAGAAGACTTGTAATAGGTTCTTTTGTTTGTCATTTGTTGTTGTCTTTTTTGTTTTTTTTTTTCCCTTAAGATGTGGAATAAAAGTAATTATATGCTGTTGTTGGGTTTTATATTATTTTAGCTTCTTTGTTTTTTTTTTAGTTCAACAGCATTTGGGATAAAGATATTTGAATCTCTAAGATTTGATCAAGGATATGTGCTTAAACCAGTTGAACTATGTGTTTAGGTTGACTAGTTTCCTTGTCTTAACTTTCCAATGAAAGGGTCGTTTGAGGAGTGTACAAATAACCCAATAATCTAAGCAATTCGGACTATTCTCAACCAAAACTGTAAGAATTGGGTTGGGTTAGGTTTTTTCGGTTTGGGTTAGATTAGAATTTGGATAACTGCATGAAATTTCGGGTTAGCCTTTTTAGGCTCGGGTTGACCCGACCCGACCCAATCCAACCCAAAATTATTTTATTTGAATTTTATGTGATTTTAATTATTAATTCAAGTAAAAATTATTTTAAATAATTAAAAAATTAAAAAAATAATAATAAATCAACCCGACGACCCAACCCAACCTGTGTATCTAAATATAACCATTTTATTTTTGGGTTTTTATTTTTAGTTTTTGGTTTTTAAAAATCAAAGTTGCTTGGTAATCAATTTAGTTTTTAGTTTTTAAATTTTCAAAAGCATTTTTTGAACCATAAAGGAAAAATGAAAAGCCACTCACTACTTATCCCATACATCCACGCCGGTAAGCCAACCTCTCCAGGTAAGTTCAGTGTTTTTCATTTTCCATTTTTTTCGTTTTTCTTTTTGTCTTTCTTTTTTTCTTTTTCAAAGTTAAAATCTTTATTTTATTATTATTATTATTATATTTTCTTTTAAAAAATAAACCTTTTTGTTGGGCGTCGTTGGAAAAAATTGCAACTATTTTGTGTATTCTTTGTCAAAATTGTTTGGGTTAATTTTTTTTATTCATTGCTTGGGTAATTAATTGAAGTTATACATTTTTACCATCTAAAAAAATTAAGATATTTTTTCAAACTTTATGGTATAGTTTAGGTATTTTGAATTATGTTACATATGTATATATATTGTTTTTTATTAAATAAAAATTTATTTTTACTATCTTATTGATTTTGGTTAAGCAAATATGTCTGGATTTCTATTACTTTATTGTGGAAAAGAAATCATTTACATGAGTTTAGAAATGATATATGTCAACTTCGATGGTAGAAAAGAGTTATTCAACTATATACATGTTCATCACTTCGCAATGTGATCGAGAGATGCTTCTAGATATATTTAAAGACTTGATTTCATATGTTTTGAAGCAAATGCCTTTATATCCTATAAACACACAAAAATATACCTATAGAATGTTGTGCAATTTATTATTTTATTAACTAGTCAATATCATAATTGTTACTTCAACGTTTTAGATATGTTTATTTTGTTATTTGTCTTTTAATCGATTAGTTAGTAGTTAATACATTTAGAATGGTTTTATTTTTTTACAATAATAATAATAATAATATTGTCGTCACGTGCATGTGATGTGGAGCAGCAAATGTCCTGGAAAAATGAGATTTTAAAAAGGAGTCGCTACCAATTTTTTTACGGTGTGATTGGACACCAAAATAAAATAAAGCAAACTTTTCTTGAAAAAGAACAAAAAGGGTATACAAAAACCAGATTTGAGCTCAAGAGCTATTTGTGTATGGAAAAGGTGTTAGCACCCCACAACTCTCATTAAAAATGGTGGCCAAATTTTATCTTGAAATGATTTTAGAAGAAAAGTTTGTTTATGAATTTTTTTTAAAACAATTTATTTTACCCCTCATTCCTCCAATATTTGAAATCATTATCCCATAAAATAAGTGAAAATTATCCATTAATTTGGTATATTAGAATCATTCTCAAAACTTAAGGGAAAGTTCTTCAACTCAAGAATATGAGAAAATTTACAATTTCTCAACTATGTCATAGGATAGGCTTTCACGAAATTTATTTTTTCTTGGGATCAAAATCTTGGACTCTCAAAGATAATGATCCCTCACCTCAAAAATATGAGAATTTTACAATTTCTCAACTTCGTCATAGGATAGCCTTTCACAAAAGAAATTTTGATTAATTTTTTTTTTCAATTAAATTCTTTTTTTTTTAATCAAAATCTTGGATTCCTAAATATAATGACACACCTCAAGAATTCTAGAAAATTATATTTCCAAATATTTATAGGAAAAATAACCTTGAAAATCATTTATAAGAAAAATATTAAAAAAATTTTGAAATAACACTTTGGTTATAAAATTTTAATAAACTCAAAAACAGCAATTTAAAGAATTTGGAAGTAGTTTTATAAATGGGAAAAAGTTAAAAGTAAACAAATAAATGAAATAAAAAAGGATAATCAAAATAAACAAAGTGCATAATATACAAATGCAATATAGAGATAAATCATGCTAGCATAATAAATATTATTCATAGCAAATAAGCATGCAAACAAAAAATACAAGCATGTCAAAAAAATTTTAAAAAATATTGGAATCAGTTGATGCACAAATCCGAGCAAAGGGAATGCACTTGATTTGTATTTTCAGAGGAATGAGGTGGCCTGCAAAACAAAGAAAATATGCACAACGGTGTGGTGCTTGCCACAGCCACTCCGATGTTTATGTTAGAGAGGAAAGAAGTGTAGCAAGCTATAGTTTGAGAGTGAAGACCGAGAATGAGTTACCTCCAATGGAGTTATAATGTAGTTATGAGGGGTGACCTAGGGTCTCTTCCCTTTCCTGAATAGGATTAGGTTAGGGACAGAAAGTCAGACCCTCAAGGATGATTTGGACTACATATGAGGAGGGCGCACATCACCCCTATGTGGACCAGCTTGTCTCGGCTCGATCCGGCTCAATTCGAGCAGAGCAAGACGTTTGGGCCTTTTAACCCTTTTCCTTATTTTTCTAAGCTCAATATCGCCCCTGGCCTCAAGTTTGACCTGATTTGGCCTGTTTGTCTTCTATTCTGTTGGGTTTGATCTAGTTGTCCAAATTTACATTAATCTTGGATTTCCAAAGAATCAAATCCTCACCTCAAGAAAACTAGAAAATCAAGACTTCCAAATATTTCTAGATTCCGTAGTTGGATATTCTTTTTATAAAAAAATAAGTATGGATTAAGAAAAAAAAATTAGCGCATTATATTTTATAACACAACATGAATACATCAATTTAAGAATATGGCCAACATGATAACAAAAACAATAATAAATAGATGCAACATTTAAATTAACGTTAAAGAGAACATAAAAAAGATAATTATATTGTGAAATAGAAAAATAAAATAACAGTAATGTAAAATACAAACTAACACAAGATAATTAAAAGAAGAGAAAAATGAAAATGAATAAAAAAAAAAGGTACCAAAATAAAAATAAAACAAAGAAGGAGAAAAAAAGGAAAAAAAAAAGTACATAATAAATAAATGAAAAACAAAGGTCCGTTTGATAACCATTTAATTTTTTTGTTTTTTGTTTTTGAAAATTAAGCTTATAAATACTACTTCCACCTATGAATTTCATTGTTTTGTAATCTACTTTTTACATATGTTTTCAAAAACCAAACAAAATTCTAAAAACTAAAAACAATAGTTTTCAAAGATTTGTTTTTGTTTTTGGAATTCATTTGATAACCATTCAAATATTTTCTTAAAAAAGATGAAACTCATTGTAGAGAAATGACGAGAAAACAAGTACAATTTTCAAAAACTAAAAATAAAAAATCAAATGGTTATCAAACATAGCCAAAGTGAGACTTGGGTCTGCCACTAACGCGACACGACAAGTCAATGAACACACATATATTATTTTTAAAACTTTTTTTTTAAAAAAAAATTGTTGGTAAAAGAGAAAAAAGCACCAAGGAAAACTTTTTTTTTTTCACCTTGCAATTTTTTTTAAAAAAAAAAAACTCTCCTTTACTTAATACCTATATACTTCACTTCCCCGTCATTTTCATTTTTCTTCTTCTTAAAAA
Source organism: Trichosanthes truncata (assembly GCA_033996785.1). Lineage (NCBI taxonomy): Eukaryota > Viridiplantae > Streptophyta > Magnoliopsida > Cucurbitales > Cucurbitaceae > Trichosanthes > Trichosanthes truncata. Next base: position 32,491,176 of record JAWPNB010000004.1, on the reverse strand, counting down.
AACACTCTTTCTCTTCATCTTCTTCAACCTTCTCTCACCATGCTAGGTTTTTTCATACAAGCAAAAGCTTCTCTCAACCAACTAAGGTATGGTACTCTCCTTTTTTCTTTTTTTTTTAACTCCACTTTCTTTTTTTTTTTTCATTATACCTTTTTTTTTCAGTAAAAAAACAAAACTCACTAGGGCTAAGAAAGAAGAAAGAGGAATAAAAAATTAAAAATTGTAGATAAGTGAAAAAGAATAACAAGAAGGAAAAAGAAAATGATAGTAGTAAACCTTAAAACAAAAGATCTAGAACGTGTTAAGGAGATTTGTTATTTAAATATTATTTATCTAAATCTGTTAGTTTTAGATTTTGTATATCTCACTTCTATTTAGATTTTGCATTATTTAAACACCAGAGGTTTTAGATTATAATCAATCAAGTTAAGTTTAATCTAAAAAACCTCTTAGAAAATCCATCAATTATTTCATGGTATCAGAGCAGGAGTGACGACACACGTCGTACACATGTCATCTGATCCGTCTACCTCTTCATCTTCTTCCTTTTTCGCTTCCTAGACTCTCCTCTGTGGACACCTCCCTCCCAACCCTTCTTCTTTCAAATGTGTGCAACTTCATATCAATCAAACTTAATTCCAGTAATTTTTTCCTTTGAAAACATCAAATCATTCCTATCCTTTATGCCCACAAACTCTTCGGCTTTGTCGATGGCTCAAGGATTGCTCCAAAATAGTTTCTTCGTAGCGATGCTGGAGGCCTCATGAAAACCATCAATCCCTCGTTTGAAGATTGGATGGCTCAAGATCGTGCAATTGCAGCTTTAATAAATGCTACTTTATCATCACAAACTCTTACCTTTGTTGTAGGTTGTTCAACATCACGAGAAATCTGGTTGAGTGTTGAGAAACAATTTTCTCTCTGTTTCACGATCCAACATTGTTCAATTGCATTCAACTCTTCAGTCCATCTTAAAGAAATCCACATAATCCATTGACTCCTACATTTAGCGTGTAAAGGAACTACGAGACAAGCTTATTAATGTCAATATCCGATGATGAAGAAATGTTCATTTACACCATCAACGCCCTCTAATTACAACGCCTTTCAAACATCAATTTGAACCAAGTCTGGTTCTATTTCTTTCAACAAATTTCATGCATTACTTCAAGCTGAGGAACAATCTATTGAAGCTCAAACCAAGGCAAATGAATCCTTAGTCACCATTGTTATACTTGCCTTGTCTCAAAGTCGATCACCCACTGCTCGTGCCGGCAGTCGTGGATTTTATTCTCTTCGTCATGGCTTTACTCCTGGGGGTCGTGGTAATACCAATTGTGGACGTGGCTCCGGGTTTGGCCGATCCTCTCAAATAGGTTCTTCAGATTCCTCCAATTTCAATTCATCTACTATTGGTCGTCCCTTGTGGCAAATTTGTCAGAAACTAGGACACAAAGCGCTTGATTGTTTTCACAAAATGGATTATGTGTATCAAGGGCGCCATCTCCCCCCCCCCCCCCCCCTCAACTTGTTTCGATGGCGGCTTCCTTTTCTGCCTTCAAGGACAACTTAGACTCCTATGTATGGCTTGCCGATTCTAGTTGTAATGCCCACATCACTCAATACCTCTTCAATTTATCTCTTGCTAATCCTTATAATGGTGAGGAAAATGTAGTTCTTGGCAATGGTGAAGGTGTCCAGGTTGCACACATAGGTTTTGGCACTCTCCAAACTCCCTCTCATCCTTTTTTCCTCCCTAATATTTTTCACATTCTAACTATGTCATATAACCTTCTATCTGTCTATAGCCTCTGTCATGATAATCATTGTACTATCCTTTTTTACGTTGATTACTTTGTTATACAAGACAAAGTTTCGAGTCAAGTTCTTTACCGAGGTCAATCTAGGGATGAGTTATATCCAATCTCTTCCATTCATCTTCCATCTGCTTTTTAGTACTTTCTGCTTTTCTTAGTAATAAAGTTTCCTCATCTCCATGGCATGCTAGACTATGCCATCTCTCAAATAATGTACTGAAAAAATTGTTATCAAAAATTGGCATTTCCTTTTTGGCAAATTCACATACATGTGTTAGTTGTTTGCAAAGCAAAATGCATAAGCTTCCTTTTCCTATGGCTCAATCTATGTCTTCAACACCATTACAACTGTTGCATTCTGATGTCTGGGGACCTAGTCCTGAACTTTCTTGTGCTGGTTTTCGCTATTATGTTCGTTCATCGATGATATATTGCGATATACTTGAATTTTTCATATGCATTATAAATCTCAAGTTTTAAGCATTTTTCAAACATTTCAAACATTTATTGAAAAACATCTAAACACCTCCATCAAAACTCTTCGTTCTTATGGGGGAGGAGAATACACCAGCACTGCCTTTTAGACCCACCTTTCTTGAAATAACATCATTCACCGAAAATCTTTTCCCTACACTCCACAACAAAACGGTGTTGTTGAGCGTAAACATCATCATATTGTTGAAATGGCTCTCACCTTACTTTCACATGCCTCTCTTCCACTAAAATTTGGGTATCATGCCTTCTCTATTACAGTATTTCTTATTAATCGTTTACCCTCACCGTCACTTGGCTTTGTCTCCCCTTTTGAAAAACTTTTTCAACATTCTCCAGACTTTTCCCATCTCAAAATTTTTGGTTGTGCCTGCTACCCTTTACTAAAACCTTATACCACACATAAACTTCAACCAAAAACATCTCAGTGCGTCTTCCTTGCTTACACCCTAGATTTTAAAGGTTACATATGTTACAATCTTGAGTTTGACAAATTCTTTACATCGCGGCATGTCATTTTTTATGAAACCACATTTCCTTATTCGATAAAATCAACTTCTCTTTCCTCACCTCTTCAACCTTTACACCCTTTGTTATTCCTGTTGGGATTTATGCCCTAAAGCCTCGTAATTAATGATTTATTTAATAATTAATAATAATTTTGATTATTTTATTTGCAATATAATATTATCCATTATATGAAAAATTCAAGGTTATTAGTGTAATCTTGAACAGTATGTGGTTGACATACGAGAGGATTATGTTCAAGAAATAACCTAAAATGTCATAGTATATGGATAAGGTTGGGAGCCTTATCTTGGTAATACTATTGATACGGCCTACTTTGTAATAGTTACAAATGATCTAATCGAAATCGTTCATGTGGAGACATTTGAGTTGGAGTATCTTATACAATGAGTTTGTAAAAGATTGTACCACGAAATATTTAATCTCTCCTTATAAATCCGTTAATTGAGAGATTAATATTTCATCAGGATGATCATATGCGACTCGATCTTAATCCTGTGTGTGTTATGAATTCTTGTCTATGAGGGCTTGTCATTTGATTTGCATGGGTGAGAGTGGCTTTTGTAGCCGATTCAATATGTCTATCATTTTGGGGACTTGACCAAATAGGGAGCTGGGAACATAATCTCACAAGATGGAATTTACTCCTTCCCATATAGGGTAAGTAAATGAGTAGTTCCCTTAACTGCTGATTTAGGGACTTGAACAATGGAGCCCCAACCTCTCACTCGCCAGAGAGGGACTTAGTTTATAATTAGATTATAAACATATTGTTCATTAGAGGATCAATGGTACTTAAGGTGCAAGATGTAATTATAGGGGTGAAACGGACTTTTTGTTAGGAATGAACTCTTCATCCCGCAGTGGAAGCATTAGATCGTCTTTGATTTTATTTAGAATTAAACAAAAAAAAAACTTAAGGTTAATCAAAACATACCTTGAAAATAATATTATGGAGAATATTCTAGCGGATCTTTATTTCTTCCATAAAGTCTTCTTAGCTATGACTCGAACACAGGACCAAAGCTTCTGGAGCCTCTTGAAAGAAAATCCACAAGGGATTGAAGAGGAAGAGGTCTAGAGAGAATTCTTTAATTCCCTATTGAGGAGATGTGTATTCTATGAAGAATGCCCAATGGCTCACCTCTAGGGTCCTATTTATAGTGGTCTAGGGAAGATAATTAAATAATATATTTTAATATCCAATAAATTAAAATATATTTATCTAACCAATTTGAATCTTATTCAAACATTTTAAAATTCTCCTACGACATCTATTTCCTAATTTGAATCCAATTCAAATTTAATAAATATCTTTTCTTTAATGTATCTAATATACATTAATTATTTTAATATTTAATGTATCAAATACAATAAATATATTTTCCTCTTTTATATTTAATATATATAATATATTAAATATTAATTTGAAAACTTCAAATTAAATATTAATTTAAACATTTCAAAATTTTCTTTCAACTAAATTGATATTTTAGTGTTACTATGAGCTAGCAAGGGGACCTTATAGACCTACAGATTATAAGCTCCAATGATACAAAATTAATTAATTAAACTCTTTAATTAATCAATTTTTATTCATTAACTTTAGGGTCACTCCACTATAGACCTAAAGTTGCACTTTTATGCACTGTAGGACAAGTTGTGTCCATTGATATAATCATTACATGCAAGTCTATCATTCACGAGTTGTTCGTAATTACAGCTGGGTCAAAAGTTCGTTTTACCCCTGTAATTATATCTTGCACCTTAAGTACCACTGATCCTCTAATGAACAATTTGTTTATAATATAATTATAAACTAAGTCTCTCTCGGGCCAGTGAGAGGGTGGGGCCCCATTGTTCAAGTCCCGAAATCAGCACTTAAGGGAACTACTCATTTACTTATCCTATATGGGAAAGAGTGAATTCCATCTTGTGAGACTATGTTCCTAGCTCCCTATTTGGTCAAGTCCCCAAAATGGTAGGTATATTGAATAGGCTACAAAAGCAACTCTCACCCATGCAAATCAAAGGACAAGCTCTCACATGCAGGAGTTCATAACTCACTCAAGATTAAGATCGAGTCGCATATGATCATCCTGATGAAATATTAATCTTCTCAATTAACGGATTTATAAAGAGAGATTAAATATTTCGTGGTCCAGTCTTATATAAACTCATTGTATAAGATATCCCCACTCACATGTCTCCACATGAATGATTTGGATTAAATCATTTGTAACTATTACAAAGTGGGTCGTATCAATAGTGTTACCAGGATAAGGCACCCAACCTTATTCATATGCTATGACCCTTTAGGTTATTTCTTAAACATGATCCTTTCGTATGTCAACCACATACTGTTCAAGATTACAATAATAACCTTAGATTTTCCATATAATGGATAATACTATATTGCAAATAAAATAATCAAAATTATTATTAATTATTAAATAAATTATTAATTACGAGGCTTTAGGGCATAAATCCCAACACTTTTGACCCAACTGTAATTACGAACAACTCGTGAATGATCGACTTGCATGTAATGATTATTTCTATAGACACAACTTGTCCTACAATGCATAAGAGTGCAACTCTAGGTCTATACTGGAGTGACCTATAGTTAATGAATGAAAATTAATTAATTAAAGAGTTTAATTAATTAATTTTGTATCATTGAAGCTTATAATCTGTAGGTCCATAAGGTCCCCTTGCTAGCTCATAGTAACACTAAAAGATCAATCTAGTTGAAAGAAAAATTTGAAATGTTCAAATTAATATTTAATTTGAAGTGTTTAAATTAATATGTAATATATTAGATATATTAAACATAAAAGAGGAAAATATATTTATTGTATTTTATATAATAATTAATGTATATTAGATACATTAAATAAAAGATATTTATAGAATTTGAATAAGATTCAAATAAATAAATATCGTAGGAGATTTGAATGATATTCAAATAAATATAAGATATATTTTAATATATTAGATATTAAAATATAATATTTTAATTATAACAAAGATTTTCTCTTGGTCTCTATAAATAAGACTACTGGGTTGAGCCATTAGACACAACACACATCTCCTCAATAGAGGGAATTAGATAATTCTCTTTAGACCTCTTCCTTTCCAATCTCTTATGGATTTTCTTTTAAGAGACTCCCACAAGCTTTGGTCCTGTGTTCGAATCATAACTAGGAAGATTTTATGGAAGAGATAAAGATCCACAAAAAATATCTCCATATTTAATACAAAGGTATTTATTGCTTAATCTTAATTTTTAGTTTAATTTTAAATAAAATCAAATACGATCCAATGCTTCCTCTGTGGAGTGAAATGTTCATTCCTTCAATTCCTTTCCTATCCCATCCCCCATCATCCCTTTTGCCTACACCACCAATTGTCTAACCATCTATGCCTTCCTCTGAGTGTGTTTCATCTGGCACCGACATCACCAACACTCATGCAATGAGAACTAGGTCTAAGGCTTGAATTTTTAAGAAGAAGCATATTTTCCAAGTTTCTTCCACACCTACTGATGAACCGACCTCATTTGCTCAAGCATCTAAGCATGAAATATGGAGAACAACAATGGTCGAAGAGTTCACTGCTCTTCAGAAAACAGAGCACTTGGTCTCTTGTTCCACTTCCTGTTGGCAAGAACCTCATTGGGAATAAGTGAGTTTATCGCATCAAGCAAAATCCTGATGGTTCTGTCTCTAGATACAAAGCTCGTCTTGTTGCAAAAGGCTATTCATCAAGAAGATGGTATAGATTACTCCGAGACCTTTAGTCTTGTTGTAAAATCGACTACTATTCCTTAGCCTCTACTTTTAACTGGCCCCTTAGAAAATCCATCAATTATTTTAGAACGTATGTATATAAAGATAAGCAAGAGGTCACATTGTAATATGAAAAAAATATATAACAAAAGAAGTAAGAAACAACAATAACAAAAAAAAGTTAATATCTTTACTCTACTTTTTTTTTTCAGGGATTTGAGAAAGAAAATGGAGAGTTTTCAGGAATCAAGAACAGCACTAAACCCGCTTGTTATTTGAGATGTGGATCTTTGTGACAAAAGCCCTACCAATTACCGCCTCCAACTAAGCTAAGGGTTTTTCTTTTTTTATCTGAAATTTTGGTTTTTCTTGCAGAGGATTTTTGGCTCATTTTATTGCATAAGGCTCACTGTTTTTGCTCTCTCTCTGTATGGTTTCTCTTTGTGTGTTTCTTTTTTTTTTTTGTGTGTGGCATGTGTGTATGGTTGTGTGTTTGTGTGCTGAGAAAGAATGGTTTTAAAAATTACCCACTTCATTTATGCATTTGTGCAATTTTTTATTGGCTAGTTTTTTTTTTCTTTTTTTTCATTTGAAAACCATGTCAAATGGAGCTAACACAATAAAAAAGACACCAACTTTTTGTAAACCAATTCAAAAGTTCAAAATAACTTTCTTTTTTGATTTTTTTTTTGTGCGCTTTTTACTCTAACAAAATAGATAAATAAAAAAGAATGATAAATAAACAAAGGCATAAAAGTAGGCCAATTTAGCAGTAACAAATAAAAACAAACAATGTGAAGATAAACAATAATAAGCAAATTTAATTACAAACATAGAAATGCATAGACATTATTAATCGCTTGCAATCAATTTTATAAAAAGAAGTCAAACCAAAATACGTGGCTACAAATATAAATAAAAATAGTTTAAATGTTCTTTTATAAACAAATATAAAAGAAAAAATAGTTATCAAATGGCCTCTTAGTTTCTTGTTTTTAGGTTTTAAAAACAAAAATCACAAAACAGGTATCAAATATGTTTGGTTTTTTAAAAACAAAAAACAAATAATAAAAATGGTTATCAAACGATGCCTTAACTTTTCAATTTTAATATTGTTTTGGAATTGAATTGGCTTATAATTTTTTTTTAGTCTTTGTTTATCAATTTTTTCAAATATAGTTGATTATTTTTATTATTGTTTTCCTACATAGGACAATATATTTGAATTGACATCTTATGTAATTGGTTGTGTTCGTCCCAAAAACGATTTCATTTTTAGTTTTCTATTTTTAAAAACTATACTAGCAATTTTTTTGTGTATTTCTTTGATATGTTTTGTCACCTTTCTTAGAAACATAGTTGAATTCTTAGTCAAATTTCAAAAACAAAAACAGGTTTTTAAAATCTATTTTTTAGAAATGTTTTCAAAAAGTTGATAATAAAATATAGTTTTTCTAAAAATAACAAAATAATGAACACATAGTTGAAAATAGTATTTATAAGCATAATTTTCAAACATGGAAAATAAAAAATAAAAAATGGTTATTTGGTGTTTAGATTTTCAAATAAACTCAAGAGTTAAAATGGAATTTAAAACTATGTTATGTTTTTCCTATGTCTTGTTTGTTTATTATGAAGACAAAACTCGTGATAATGTATATTTTTACATTTTTGAAATTGTGTTGTACTAAGTCAGGAAATTAAGAACTTGTTTGATAATGTTTTTTTTTTTTTTTTGTGAGTTTAACAATACGTGGGATTGAAGATTCGAACTTTTATTCTTTTGGTCGAAGTTATAATAATGGCTTAACCAGTTAAAATTATGCTCAGGTTGGCGATAACAATTTTGTTTTTAATTTTATGTTGTTAAAAATTATACTTGTTGTTGATGCACAAATCCGAACAAAGAGAACACACTTGATTTGCACGCGAAACCAACAGTGAATTTGTATTTTCAGATGAACGAAGTGGCCTGCAAAACAAAGAAAACCTGCACACTGGTGTGGTGCTTGCCACAACTACTTCAATGCTTAAGTCAGAGAGGAAAGAAGTATAGTAAGCTATAGTTTGAGAGTGAAGACTGAGAATAGGTTCCCTCCAATGGAGTTATAATGCAGTATTTATATGATGTTTGACTTATGGTCTCTTCCCTTTCCTGAATAAGATTAGGTTAGGGATAGAAAGTAGGGCTCTTGGGGATGATTCGGAATATGGACGAGGAGGGTGCACGTCATGCATGCGTGGATTGGCTTGGTTCAGCTCGGCCTGGTCCAACTTAAGCCAAGCGGGACTTTTGGGCCTTTTGGCCCTATTCCTCATTTTTCTAAGCCCAATATTGCCTCAAGCCTCAGGTTTGACCCGATTTGGCCAGTTTGTCTCTTATTCTCTTGGGTTTGATCTAATTGTCCAAATTTATCCATAACACTTGTTTACCTACAATTTATTTGGTATACCATCTTTCTTAAAATACAAATTTGAATTCTTAGAAAATTTCAAAAACAAAAACAAGCTTTTTAAAATTGCTATTCTTAGTTTTAGAAAATTAGGTTATCTATATTTTAAAAATGTTTTCACAATCTAACCAAACTAAGAAACACATCAATGAAAGTAGTGTTTACAAGCTTAGTTTTTTTTATAAAATAAAATAAAAACCAATTTGGTTATCAACTGGGTTCTAAATAAATATTATTTCACTTTTTGTTTTATAATATGTGCCTTCTTGTGATAAATGTTTTGGGAATTCGGAAATGAAAATTAGGAAATGACATGAAATGTATTTTTCTTTAGATTATTACATGATAGGCGGGCTGGAGATTCAAGCTTCTTAAAAAGAGTAGGATACCTTAACTCTTGAATTATATGCTTATGTACCACCAGTGGAGGATCCAGGATTTTATATTAGGGGCACAAATTCATATAAATCTAATTTTAGATGCGTTGATGCAGTATTCAAATTATGTAATGTCGATTACTAAACTATAATAAACCATTGTGTATGAAGTATGATATAGATTTGTTTAATATAGAGACTAAAAATATGACTTTATATATACATAATTTTAAATTAAAAAGAAAATATAATTGAATCATCTAATAAACATACTAGAAAAAAAAAATGAAACTTCAAATAGGCAATAAAGTTTTTCTAAAATTGAATTAAATTTCTTTATATGAAATTAGTTTTCTAAAAACAATTTACCACAAATTTAAAAATATTTGCAACTACATCTATCTAGTTGATATAAATAAATAAATATATCAAAAACTCATTTTTATATTCTTTTTAGTTTAAAATATCATTTTGATCCTTGTATTTTTGAACTTATTCTATTTTATTATTTATACTTTCAAATATTCAAATATAATCCTTATACTTTTGATAATCTTAAAATTAGTCTCTATTATCAATCTATGGTTAACTTTTCAAAATAAATTTAGTCTCCACTAGCTTTCGCTTTATAGATTTTCAAAACATATTAACATAGTGTCTTTTATTGAGTGAAAATTATTATTATTATTTTATCAAGTTATATAAAAAGTAACTTCAAATTAATAAAGATGATCAATTTGAAAGTTTATTGAAAGTACATGAGCTAAATTTGAATATTTGAAAGTAGTTTTAAAGCATAGAAGCCAAAATAGTATTTTAACCTTCTTTTTATCACAAGGTGACTATAAATTTATTAAAGAAATGAAAATCTTGTTTATTTTATTTGTTTATTGATTTTGAGAATTAAATATCTTGTTTATTAGGTAAGCTAACTAGTAATAACAATATTTTTTTTACTATAATCTAAATTATTTGGTTTGAAAAACAAATATATAGTTTTTTATTTTTAAAATGAAAACGCATTTTTATTCACTAAAATCAAATTTGCAGCAAGGAATTCAAATTTTTAACTTACATAAAAAAAAAAAAAAAAAAAAAAAGCATTAATATATGTTTCAAGTCGAGGGGGGGCACATGCCCCCCTGGCCCCTTCTTGGATCCGCCCCTGTGTTCCACTGTAATAATTGTTTTTGATACAAAAGTGGCTTAATTCGATAATTTGTGTACTAAAAAAAGGATAATTTGTGCTATTAAAAAATTTATAATTTGTAACTAAATAGTAAGTTCCTTTTGGAAAAAAAACGTTATAGTTTTTATTTTGCTATTAAGATAAGAAAAATAATGTTCTATAATTGGAAATCGACTAAACACAATGTTACGTAGCTAAAGAAAAGAAAGAATGTCTTCTATTATTTCTGAAGTGGCAAATGTATTAATTGTTGACTAAGCTAATATGAGCACATGACCTCAATCAAGAGGTCAAATGTTCGAATCCCCTACCATACATATTGTTGAACAAAAAAAATGTTGATTAAATTGAGAAAAAAGATTATATTTTTTTATGTTTAACTTCATACCTAGCAAGAATTGAATCAAATATTGCAAAAATGAGAGTCTTCATCACTAATGATAGCTTGTGGAGTGCTGCTGCCTCCAAAATGCTATTGAATTATACTCAATAAGACTCAATAATGGCTATGCAAGTACACACAACGACAGCAAGTGATAAGTAAATTATTGATTCCTCAGGGATTAGTATAGAAATCTTTTCTTCTGAAGTTAATTGCCAGTGAACTCAATTAGTGACAAATAACAATTCTTTTGGTGCTAACTACTAAAACATATAAAGGTGCGAGAACACTTAACTTGCTAACACAAAGAAAATGTTGAAAAGAAAATGCACAAACACAATGTTCAATGATAACAAGTTAATCAAAATGGAAAGAAAGAGTTCGGATTAAGAATGGAATTTATCTTTCTAAGAAGAATGCTTCAACAAGAACTTTGCTCCCTTAAACCGCTCAGCATAAAACGGAATCCTCCTAGATTTCACGAATACAATGGTTTAATTCCTATTACTCTCCCAAGTACACCGACCACTTAGCTAGATACTAACACAATTGAGAGGCTAATGTGATTGTATGCAATCGGTTCCCTATATTTCTCTCAAAATACAGAAGAACGGTAATGGTGTGTTGATTAGGCATACATCAAGCAATTGACACTAAAAACCTATACAATCATAATGAGAAGAGCCAAAAGGTCTTAACCCCTTCTTAGATTGATAAACACATCCTTAATCCTCACCCAATGGTGAATTAGCTCATATAACAATCGAAAAACAAAAAATGAAGTTCTAGTGAATGCCATTACAAAAGATCAGAAGAAAATTGAAAAGGAGAAGTAAGAAATCTTGCCCAACGGAGCTGCCGCAGTAGCTTTTCCGACGAGCTTGCAATCCCTAGCTTATCTGCACTTTTTTCGCCTCTTCTCCCGAGCTCCCTTTTCCAAAAAAACGGCTTCCCCTTTGTAGTTGTCATTTCTCCAAAGTTTAGGGCCGACTAGGCAATGAAAAAACACTAGGAGCTTTCCTATTTGTTGGGACCATCTGAGCTGTCAAAATTGAAAGGAATAATTGAATTAAACCCAAAGATGAAGCGTTTGATCGTCTTTGATGTTATTTAAAATTAAACTAAAAAAATAAGATTAAGCAAACTTACTTGGAGTAAATATGAAGATATTTCTAGCGGGTTTTTATCTCCTCCACAAAGTCTTCCTGGCTATGACTCGAACACAGGACCAAGGCTTGTGGGAGTCTCTTGAAAGAAAATCCACAAGGGATTGGAAAGGAAGATGTTTAGAGATAATTCTCTAATTCTCTATTGAGAAGATGTGTGTTTTATGAAGAATACACATAATGGTTCACCTCTAGGGTCCTATTTATAGTGGTCTAGAGCAAATAATTAAATAATATATTTTAATATCTAATATATTAAAATATATTTATCTAATCAAATTGAATCTTATTCAAACTGTTTAAAATTCTCCTACGACACCTATTTCCTAATTTGAATCTAATTCAAATTTAATAAATATCTTTTCTTTAATGTATCTTAATACATTAATAATTTATTTGATATTTAATGTATCATATACATTAAATATGTTTTCTCTCAAATAATATATCAAATATATTAATTTTTAATTTGAACATTTCAAAAATTTCTCTCAACAAAATTGATCCCTATTTGTTCATACAAACTAGCAAGGGGACCTTATGGACCTACAGATTATAAGCTCCAATGATACAAAATTAATTAATTAAACTCTATAATTAATCAATTTTCATTTATTAACTCTAGGGTCACTCCACTATAGACTTGGAGTTGCACTCTTATGCACTGTAGGACAACTTGTGTCCATGAATATAATCACTACATGTAAGTTGATCCTTCACGATTTGTTCGTAATTACAGCTGGGTCAAAAGTCTGTTTTACCCTTATAATTACATCTTACACTTTAAGTACCATCGATCCTCTAATGAACAATTTGTTTATGATTTAACCATTTACTAAGTCCCACTCGGGCTAGTGAGAGGGTGAGGCCCCATTGTTCAAGTCCCGAAATTAGCACTTAAGGGAACTACTTATCTACTTACCATATATGGGAATGAGTGAATTCTATCTTGTGAAATTATGTTCCCAGCTCCCTATTTGGTCAAGCCCTCAAAAATGGTAGGCTTATTGAATCGACTACAAAAGTCACTCTCACCCATGCAAATCAAAGGACAAGCCCTCATAGGTAGGAGTTCATAACTTACTCAAGATTAAGATCGAGTCGCATATGATCATCCTAATGAAATATTAATCTTCTCAATCAACGGATTTATAAAGAGAGATTAAATATTTCGTGGTCTAGTCATATACAAACTCATTGTATAAGATACCCCCACTCACATGTCTCCACATGAACGATTTGGATCAAATCATTTGTAACTATTACAAAGTGGACCGTATCAATAGTGTTACCAAGATAAAACACTCAACCTTATTCATATACTATGACCCTTTAGGTTATTTCTTAAACATGATCCTCTCGTATGTCAACTAAATTACATTAATAACCTTAGATTTTTCATATAATGGATAATATTATATTGTAAATAAAATAATTAAAATTATTATTAATTATTAAATAAATCATTAATTACGAGTCTTTAAGGCATAAATCCCAACAAGAATTTCTCCAGCTCAATTAAATTTTTGTTTCTCATGTGTCAGTTTGCAAAATCTTTGCTAAAGTAATGCTCCATCATCATCTTTGCTCTCTTTAAGCGAAACTCAACACTTCACAATGTTCCAGTAATCTTTCATCGTTAATAAATCCGGCTATTAACCTACATTCACAATTCTACCACAAATGCTCTAAAATGGTCACTAAATTCAATTTAATGCAAGCTAAGCAACTTAATTCATCAACCACTATTCTAGCATCTTTTGGACATAAATCATACTTATAACTCAAAATGCTGAAACTTTAAACTATAAAACCACAAATAATAACTCTCTTTCAAGGAGTTATCACACCCCCAAACTTGAATTATTACTCGTCCGTGAGTAATATTTATTTGCCCAAAAGACTTTAACCCACAACCATGTATCTAGAACAAGACCAACTAAACTACAACTGCTGATAAGAATTTCCACACACTTTTAAGCACTCAAGAATTTCCGAAAACAAAATAGCACCAAATAGAGACTTAGCTTTTGAAGAAGACAATAATTTGATTGTCAAGCCATGCCAACTTACCCCACTATTGAACTTATGCTCTAATCTCAACCATCTATTGAATACACCTCAGTCCACCTCTGCCATGGCTCTAAACCCACTGATAAGCCTTAGAATTAAGGCTTATTTAATTCCCAAATGATCGAACAACTCTTGTTTGTCCTAAGATTAATTGAAAATAGTGGAAGATTGTTTGAAATTAAGGAAGAATTGAATGTGATAGCAATTGGAAGAGAATTCTAAGTAATTTGGTTCTTTTTGCAGAATTTTTGGAAATTGCTAAATCAGATTGCCAAATCTGATTTGGCAATTGTTTCTGGAGCAGGGAATGTGAAATTGCTAAATCAGATTGCCAAATATGATTTGGCAATTGTGTTCTAGGTAGAAATTTATGGGGCGCGAACGAAAAACCCATAAATGGGAAGAGAAAATTTCGCACGAATCAAGGGAATTGGAGCATGATTTTTGGGCAATCTTCAACCCTAATGAATGCCTACAAATGAGGAAGAAGAAGAGGAGCTATTAATCGGATTTTGAGGGCGATTTGAAGGATCAATTTCGTGGGTTTTTGGGTTTTAAAAAAAGGAAAAAATTCTGCATTAAACTCATTTCGAGATTCTTCAATTACAGCCCGATTTGGAGAAATTTAAGCACGAAATTTGGGCATTCTTCAACCCTAATGAAGGCCTATAAATAGGGAAGAAGAGGAGGAGCAAAAAAAGTCGAGTTGGAGGCGAATTTAGAAGCAAATGTTCGTGGGTTCTGTAGTTTTTTCGCAGCCTCTGTTTTCATATTTTGCGTCTGTTTTTGGTCATTTTATTCAAATTCCATCTCAGATTTTTCTTCAGTTTGTATTACAGAAGCATGGCTTGAACTTTTTCTAATCTCATTTGATGTATTTTGAAGGAATTTTGAGTTTAATTGCAAGTCAAGTTCATGGGTTTTTCTTAAATTCTTCATGCTCTGTTTTTCTTCTTTCTTTTTTTCGTTTAGCTTCTATAAGAAAAAACATTTTTCCACTTATGTTTGTACAAGTCAAGGCAAAAGGGTGGAGATAAGGAAATTTACTTAGTTGCCCTTGCCACCTTGGCTTAATTTCTATTATTTATCCTTGCTTGAATTCCTAGGAATAGCCAAATTTCATTTTATAAGTTAGTGTTTTATTTAATTAAATTGCATCGTTTTATTATGAACTCTTTCTTTAAAATTAGTTTTAGGATTTTCATTGAAAATATGAGCTAAAACTTCTTAGGGGGTTCAAGGATGTGAATTCCCTAAGAAGTAAATGTAGCCAAAATTCCAATAAAAACCAAGCCTACATCTCAATTGTTTGCTTGTGTTGATTAAATTTCCGTTGAGATCCTAGATTGATCAACTAGGGTTTCAACTCAAGCTTAGATCTAATACCGACAGGGTTAGTGATAAGCGGATTTCACACAAGTAATGGAGTAAAAGAGCTTAGATATAAGCCATTCCTTACCCTAGACATAGGGATTAAGGACTCCAAGACCCATAAAATTGTGAGCCAAAAATTATCTAAGATAGAGGGACTATAGACATATAGGTCTCTCAATTAGCCTCCTAAAAAATCCAAATTTCGAGGTAAATAGGAGATGCAATTTTGGTTTACAATTGAGTGTGGAGTAGGTTGGAATTGCAATTTTGGTTTGCAATTACGACTTAGGGCAATGACATTCTTGAGCCTCAACCTTTATCATTTCATTCTCTAAGTTCATCCAATTTGCTATTTCATATTGCCAATTTAGATTCAGCAATTTAATTTTGCAATTTTTAGCCATTTCGCTCATTGCCAATTTAGAATCTGCAATTCAATTTTGCAATTCCTGTTGTTTCCAACATTGCCATTCTAGATTTAGCAATTGGATTTCGCAATTTCTGTTTTTCACCAACAACCTATCCCAACGTTATTTTTGCATTTTTAGTTTTCCATTTGCAATTTTCCTTACACTTTTGCAAAACAAAACTTTTGTTACTCCGTTCCCTGTGGGATTCGATACTTGGTACTCATAGACCATTTTATATTACTTCGATCGCGTGCGCTTGCGTGTTACAACCGATCACCCACCATAATAATGCTTTCTCATCAAGAGTACTTGTGCAATGCTCAATGATCCATCCATCTTAAACATTATCCAGCTGCAGCAGCCACACACTTTTATTACACACTCTACAAAATTTTCAACCTTTAGGAGAGTCCTCTTTAGTCATGGCTCTTCTTCTTGGAATGAACACATTTTATGATGAAGTTCACCCAAGCTCCCAAGCTCATCACCTTCGAGAAATTACATTCATACTATCTAAGAGAATAGTCATCTAGCCACTCTCTTCTTGCTTCTTAGAATGGCGACATGTAACGACCCTACTTTTCCTACTAGACTTTCTAGGGGTGTTACTACATGCATGCTAGTGAAATAACAAAAACTTAAACAACCATAAAAAACAATAAACCTTTGCTAAAATCAAAAGCCTTTACTTCGGGATCCCTTCAAATTTGTTTCAAAGCATTTTAAATAAACTAAAAATATTTAACAATTGAAATAATTTTTTTTCCTAATACGTCTATTAAAAAGACATTCCCAAAAAAACTAATAATAAAGGAAATTGCAGAAATAAAACTTCTATAGGTCACCCATGGCCTCTTTCAGCAAACTACCTTGTCATTCGCCTAGGATGCCCTTGCCTTTACCTAAAAAGAAAAACATTTTTGAAAATGGTGAGTATTTAAAATACTCAATAAGTGACCTCACTACCGGGGTCAGGATATGCAAACACATACAAAGTGATTTTTAAAAACTTTTTCCTCTGGTGGGACCTAAAACATTTTCATAGTGGAAATATTTCTTTAACTTTTCTTTTCGGCTGAATGTGGACAATTAACTCAACCTAACATTTCCTTTCCATTTAACCTTTTCAAGTTCCTTTTCAATTAACCTTTTCAGGTTCCTTTTCAATTAGATGTGCATCTATAATTTAGGGGGTAACTGCCACAGCCTTCGAAATCATTCTATCATGAAAATATACATGTATGCATGAGGTCCCAAAGCATTTTAAACTTTTCATTCCATGATGTAACACAAGCAACATTCTCATATCATTTATCATAAATCAAAATCATAAATCATGCATAACATTCATGAGAATATTTGGCAATCATACATGTCAAAAATACATTTTCATATGAAATAGGGAATTTTGAAATTTATCAAAAATCATAAATAAAACATTTATAAAACATTTCATTTTGAGCGTAAATTTTTATTTCAATTCAGTTCCCAACTTGCATTTAAGCATACCGGCATAAAGTCCCTTACATGGCTAAGCTCAAGAATCCAAATCACCCAAATGCTCACCAAAATTGCACCGCCTTGAACCTCAGTCAAACAATTTGGAGCCTAGTCAAAGTCATCCTTAAAGTTAGAAAAATTCCAAAAATCCATAATTGAACCCAAAGTTCCTTCCGCCAAACTAAATTTAATTCACCTAAAATCACTATGACACTTAGAGAAAAGCTAAACAACCCAAATCTTAGAATTGAAGCCTAGCATATACTCAAGGATTTGCTTGATTTTAGAATGGGAATTTTACCTCCTTTCTTCTCCAAAAACAGAACCGAACCTTGCCGAATAGAGGACGAATTGATTCAATTTCGCCGAGCCGACCTTCACATACGATGGGTATTCTAAAATAAAGCCCGAAAATTAATGGGCCAACCTCCAAATTACCAAAATAGTGCCCAAAACCAAAATTCCAATATGAAAACTATAAGAAAGCAATACGAAACTCTTATCCACGCGAAAATAGTGGCAACCCACGGTTGTACAGTACCGAAAATCGTCGAAAAATAGCCCAAAACGCAGAGAAATCCAGCCAGAAATTAATCTACAGCAGCGGCGGCGGTTCGTGGATCTATTCGGAGCTGCGGCATTCAGTTGTGACGGTGTGCGACGTGCGGTGGAGCGGGTTGAGGTAACGGCGTGTTGCGGCGGAAGCATATCTGCAGCGCTATGCAGTCGACGACGCGGCGGTCTGGGCATATTGGGTCCAAGACGGCGGCGTCGGCGATCCGATTTGAGGTCACGCGTGTGCGACGGGTCTCGTGCAACAATGCAGATCTAAAGAAAAAAAAATTTCTGCCCCAAGGTTGCTGTCGAACACAAGGGAGGAAGACGAAGAAGTTTGGCGAAGATGATGGCTTAAAGGCTTGGCTTGAAGGCTTGACTTGACCTAGGGCTGCGTGCAGTATAAAATAATATAGAGGCATAATTATGCTTGACTTATCCTTAGGCTTGGGCTTGGCTCAAAGTCACCTAATTAACAAAAATGCTCCCAAACCAATTAATTTCTTTCTCCTTCAAATTCTCAAATTTCAAGATTATGGAACCCTCTAAAATTAACTTCAATACACCATATAAACATGAAATTGGTCCCACAATTACATTAAATCCCAAAATTAAAATTTTAATTAATACTTGAAGGTGTCGATCGTCACACGACATGTTATGATGAGCTTCATCTAAGCTCTGGGAAGATTGTGACCGTAAGACAAACATCATTCGATTGTTGAGATTTATGCCTTAAAGCCTCGTAATTAATGATTTATTTAATAATAAATAATAATTTTGATTATTTTATTTGTAATATAATATTATCTATTATATGAAAATTCCAAGGTTATTAGTGTAATCTTGAACAATATGTGGTTGACATACGAGATGATCATGTTCAATAAATAACCTAAAGGGTCATAGTATATGGATAAGGTTGGGTGTCTTATATTGGCAACACTATTGATACAACCCACTTTGTAATAGTTACAAATGATTTAATCCAAATCGTTCATGTGGAGACATGTGTGTGAGGGTATCTTATACAATGAGTTTGTATAAGACTGACCACGAAATATTTAATCTCTCCTTATAAATCGGTTAATTGAGAAGATTAATATTTCATCAGGATGATCATATGCGACTCGATCTTAATCTTGAGTGAGTTATGAACTCCTGCCTATGAGGGCTTGTCCTTTGATTTGCATGGGTGAGAGTGACTTTTGTAGCCTATTCAATATGTTTACCATTTTGGGACTTGACCAAATAGGGTGTTGGGAACATAATCTCACAAGATGGAATTCACTCATTCCCATATAGGGTAAGTAGATGAGTAGTTCCCTTAAGTGCTGATTTCAGGACTTGAACAATGGTGCCCCACCCTCTCACTGGCCCGAGAGGGACTTAGTTTATAATTATATTTTAAACAGATTGTTCATTAGAGGATTAGTGGTACTTAAGGTGTAAGATGTAATTATAAGGGTAAAACAGACTTTTGACCCGGCTGTAATTACGAACAACTCGTGAAAGATCGACTTGCATGTAATGATTATATCAATGGACACAACTTGTCCTACAGTGCATAATAGTGCAACTCTAGGTATATAGTGGAGTGACATATAGTTAATGAATGAAAATTAATTAATTAAAGAGTTTAATTAATTAATTTTGTATAATTGGAGCTTATAATTTGTAGATCCATAAGGTCTCCTTGCTAGCTCATAGTAACACTAAAAGATCAATTTAGTTGAAAGAAAATTTTGAAATGTTCAAATTACTATTAATTTGAAGTGTTCAAATTAATATTTAATATATTATATATATTAAATATAAAAGAGGAAAATATATTTATTGTATTTGATACATTAAATATTAAAATTTGAAATGTTAAAATTTAATATTTAATTTGAAGTGTTCAAATTAATATTTAATATATTAGATATATTAAATATAAAAGAGGAAAATATATTTATTGTATTTGATTCATTTCATCAATAGAGAATTAGAGAATTCTCTCTAGATCTCTTCCTCTCTAATCCCTTGTGGATTTTCTTTCAAGGGGCTCTCACAAGCCTTGGTCCTATGTTCGAGTCATAGCTAGGAAAATTTTATGGAGGAGATAAAAATCCGTCAGAAATATCTTCATATTTGCACCAAGTAAATTTGCTTAACCTTAATTTTTAGTTTAATTTTAAATAAAATCAAAGACGATCCAATGGTTCCACTTCGGAGTGAAACGTTCATTCCTTCATCTATCACTTGCAATTTCATGCATTTTTTTTTCAAAAGAGCTTTTCACTACCTCAAGCTACTTTTTGGCACAAGGTAAACTATGGGTGTCATGAATAACCCTGACCAACTCAATTACTCAAAGTTAGTGGCTCTTAACACTATTTTGAAGGAGAGGAGTGCACCATTAAGGAATAGAGGGATGTTCTCTTTAGGCCTAAATAATTTTTGTTTTTACAAAACATAGGCTTCAACTGTTTCACCCCCAAACTTATTTATTTCATTACCCTCAATGAAATGGGGTGAGGTAACACCCCAAACTTTGGGCTAAAGCATGCTGCTAATTAGCTGCATTACCTAGATGGATCTAAAACAAGTACAATCTCTCCTAAGCATTAATTATCGAAAGATCACAACCGTGGGGTTAATTTTCTTTGGATTTACTACCTAATTAATAGTCTCAATCAGAGCAAAACATTCGACTTAGGAGTCTTTTATTTTTTATTTTTAGAACTATCACTCAGGAATTTTTTGACATCCACAGAAGCTTCATCAACTATTTTGTTTCTGCTTTGTTTTGTTTTGTTCTCTTTTAAAACCATAACTTTATGCAAGAACATTCAGCAAGTTGTAGCATAGGCAGAACAAGTCCTAGGATGCATAAATTGCATAAGACAGCTATGCTCTAGCCATTAGGGGTGTGCAATTGTTGCATAAGACAATATATATATATATATATATATATATATATACACATTATAAAATAACTTAGAGGTATAATTTAAATATTCTACTGATAACAAATACAATTGTTGCAGGAAGTGAGAAAGGTTGGATTTACAGTACATTGTAAATCAAATCATGTTGGAATGAGCAATATATATATCATTAATGTAGATTTATCATGTCCAAGATATTGAGATCATCGTTCACTTTCAAGTTTGGATTGACAGAAGAAAAGGTGAGAAAAAATTCAGTGTCCAAGATTTCAATGGACCAACCTTTTATCACAAATGTAGTTATGGAAAACATTGTCGCATGGGTCTACTTGTGTTCGAATGTCGTCGGTGAAGGAGATGTGTGTCAGGGTTTCTTAATAAAGAGACTTTTGAATGACGTCTAGCCACTCACAAGCAACTCTAATAGCATCAATAGGGTTTTTTGAAAATAGTATATTGTGGCGACATCATTAGGCTTGTTTATGGTTGTATGTTGTTTCATACCATATACATATTTATTTTTTTTAAATGTAAAAGTATATTTAATAATATGAAGTATATATTTTGTATACAACTTTTGTCTGGAAAAGATATATATATTTGCAAATGACATGATGGTGGAGACGAACAAATATACTAAGTATATATTTGTAAATAACTATATATACTGAGTATATATGACAAAATACGTAATAGGTGGAATACATATCTTAATAACGATGAAATAATAAATATAAATATATTATGTATATTGAATTATATTAATTTAATATTATTACTTTATATTGTTGTATTTGCAACTATATGTATACAAAAAGAATCCAGTATATGTGGTTACAATGAGCAAAACAAAAAAATTATATACATAGTATATATGAGGTATATATAGAGTTAAATTGGGGTAAATGGGACGCGGAGAAATGCAGAAGATGACAAAATAGAGGAAATGAGGGAAATAAACAGGACAATTAAATTTGTCTAATAATGATAGATTTCATTCTAATATAATAAATTCAAATAATATTCAGCACATTAATGACATGTTTTTTTTCCTTATAATGAGACACACTATTTAAAAAATCAAAATATAATAAAATATTAAATTTAAGGTGGAGAGAGTGATTTATGGAAGGGTATATTCTCGTAAGAGAAAAAAAAAGTGCAAGAAAAGCTACAAATGTAAATTTTATTGATGTTGGACATTTATGAAATATTGGTTATAAAACTACATATCCACCATAATTTCTAAAAAAAAATCTTCTTTTTAAAAAGTATTATATTTAAATTTAATTACAAATTTGTTCCCTATGGTTTGGAGAAATTTAGAATTTAGTCCCTATAGTTTTAAAAGTTAGAATTTCGACCTTATGATTTGATAAAATCTCATAAATAGTCCTTATGGTTTGATAAAACTTGAACTATTTATAAGGGTTTGGACTATTTGTGAGGATTTTATCAAACCATAGAGACTAAATCTAACATTTAAAACTATAGGGACCAAATTCTAACTTTCTCAAAATTATAGGGACCATAATTTAACATACTAAAGTATGTCTTAAATTTTGTTTTAAAAAAGGTTAATCAACTTTTAACATTAATTTTTTTTACAATTTAAATGAGTAACTTTAGTTAATTTTTTTTTTGGTGATGTATTTTCTTCCAAAATTACAAATATATATTTTCTAAATTTTTTTTACTAATATTGCATTTTCTTTAATTTATAAAAAATTTATTAATTTAAATTATGGTAATTGATATAATTTTATTCTATTATGATAGTCATGAACATAAATTGTTGATTAATTGTAATCACAAGAATCACTTTAAATTACATATTGGTTAACTATAATTAATAAAAATCACCAACTAAATTATATATAGATTATTTTTATGTAATGTTTTGTTCTCACATACTATAATAACCTTATGTATTCTAATTTATATTGAATTTTTAATTTTTTTAAACTATTATTTTTGTAATTTTTTGGGGGTAAAATACACTTTTGGTACATGGAATTTAAACTTAGTTTTTATTTGATTCCTGGATTTTAGAAACTTAGGGTCTGATTCATGGCATTGCAGCCTAATTGCAATTACAAACTTTTGACTCAACACTTAAGCTTTGTAAACCGGATTCAACACCTATTCGACCTTCTATGAAATATCTTTAGGAAGCTAAGTGATTAAACTGATATTTCTATGACTAATACGAACTTAGTTAAATAGAAACACAGTCCTTTTGGTTTTAAAGGTTTTGTCCTATGTCTAGGGTAAAACATAATTACCTATGTCTAGGCTTTTTCCTTTATTGCTTTTACGAACTCCCAACTTCACCTAACCTTTTCAGAATTAGATTCAATTGATGTATACTAATTTAGGTGATCAATCTAGACTAATAATGAGCATTAAAAATCAATAAAAGTAAACAAGTTATAGAGTAAGCAAGGTTACTCTTACACATTAGGCCTTAAATTTCTTTCTCTAGAGCATTCACATACTTGAATCCCAAAGATAGGATTAGTTCACGATAGAATGGAAAAATACATAAGCTTTAATAAAAAGAGGATCCATAACCTTGAAGGAGATGAATTTGCAAAACCAAGAAGACTAATACTGCCCAAACAGAAAGTTCAATGTTGAAAAATTCAATCAACTTTATTAAAGTAAACTTGTGGAATCCAATTGTTACAAAAACTTAAATACAAAACTGAATTGAAGAATGAAATTCAAAAGAACGCAATACAATACTTAATTGGAGGGGAAATCAGTAGCTAAAATAGAACATTCAAGCTCGAAAATAATTATGGAACAGAATTGAAATGATAGGAAAATGTAGAACTCGACACCTTCTAACGTCTTCTATTTCAATCAAATAGAGATGTCCACGGGGCGAGGCGGGGATAGGGACGAATTCCCCGTCCCTGCCCTCCATTTGAATCCCCATCCCCGCGAAATTCTCTTTTAAATTTTGTGAGGATCGGGGCGGGGATTCCCTGCAAGGATCGGGTTCCTCGCAGGAAATTATTCCTTGTTTAGTTTATTTTTTCTTTTTTAAGAATCAAATAATTCTTTTGATAAATTTTCAAATAGTTAACTTTTATGGAAAATATCCATTAATTTTCAATTACAATGTTAATTATTTACCAAAAATCTTAATTTAAATAGTTAATTTTCTATTAAAAAAATATCTATTTAAAGATAAAATTATTGAACCTCCTAATAAAAACAAAACAATAATACATATCAAACTATCTAATTAATCCATACATATTATTAAAATGTTTAACTATAGAATTCAAACATATCCAATTATATAAATCATTAACAATAAAATTTTAAAGGACATATATATACTTATACACATATACATACATACATATATATATATATATATATTCAAAAAATAAAATTAAAATATACAAAAGAATTAAATGTGGTAGGGAATGGGAGACGGGGACGACGTCCCCATTTAGCTTGCGGAAATTTTTTTCCCCCACTTCCTCCCCCATTCCCCGCCTAAACGGGGATTCCCTGCCCTGTTAAGGCAGGTTTCCGCTGGAAAAATGGACATCTTTACAATCGAACTCACTTTAACCTCTTTCAAGGTGAAATGGATCTTCACAATCCAAGGTTTTCATCTAGATTGGATCAAGTTTTAGGGGTTGTATAAGATGAATAGGGAGATGGACAACATGAATAAGAAGAAAAAAATACAAAAAATGTCGTGATTTAATCTCCCTTTTGATTGTGTGTTAGCCGCCTTTTTATAGCCTCCAAATGCTAGAGTTTTTGTCAACTTTAGTGTATGGAAAGACCAATTTTATTAATACTGAGAATCAAGGAAAGTATCTCAAGAAAAATCGCACAAAGACTGGAAAATATCGAATTTTCTGCTTCTGTCCCGTTTTTCCATTTCTACCAAAATTGCAATTGCAATCTAGTTGCAATTTTCCTAATTCTCATATTTATGTCTTTTGATCAAGAATTGCAATTTTAATTGAGTTGCAATTTCCACCTTTTGCTAAATTGTCTTAGTCATAGAGTCTACAATTTCCTTCTTGAACGATGAACAATTATGGCCAAAATTCCAGCTAAAATAGTGTAGACAAGATTGTACAAATTCCTTGATTTGCAGTGATTTGCAGATTTCCTTTAAATTCCAGATCTGATGGAATTGCAATTGCAATTGCAATTCTGCTGCAATATTTAATTTCCTGCACAAAAACATTAAGTAAGTGTGGTTTTCATATTTTTTTGCTTTCTTTTCTATACTTAATTAAAGGTTTCCAACAATAATCCAATTCAAACCAACTTTTTGCTAGCCTTTTTGTCTAATAACACACATAAAATAATAAGAATAACTAAGTATAAAAGTCAAATGGTCCTCATAAATGAGAATTATCAATGACCTTTGACATTTTGCTTTTGTCTTCCTAAACCCATGCTCATTCACTTTCCCCTATTCATGCTGCTAATAGAAATTGTCTGTCTATTTTCCATATCAGCACTATTGCCACACCCTCATTAACTCTTTCTAATACCTACCATGTCCCTAATCTGAATTTTAATCTTGTCTCTGCTGGTCAACTATGTGACCATGGCCTAACTATTTATTTCTCTCTTAATGGATGTCAGGTTCAGGATCCGCACACAGGACAGACGATTGGAACAGGTCGCAAAGTAGGAAGATTGTTTGAGCTCATGTCCCTCCAGCTCCATGTCTGTCCATCTATCTCTGCCTTGTTACTGACTTTGCCATCTATAAGTGGCATCTTCGTCTTGGTCATGCTTCTTCTAAGAAACTTTAAAACTTAGTGTCTGTTAGTAACTTACATAATGTTTCCAAATTTGCTTCATTTGATTGTTTGAGTTGTAAACTTGCAAAACAACTTACATTATCCTTCTCTACGTCATTTTCTATATGTGATAAACCATTTGACTTGGTTCATTCTGATATTTGGGGACCTGCTCCCACTACTACTGTCAATGGTTATCGTTACTTTGTTTTATTTATTGATGACTACTCTCGTTTCACTTGGATATATTTTTTAAAGAATTGCTCTACACTATCTCAAGTTTACATTGTTTTTGCCAATATGATTCAAACAAAGTTTTCTCAAACCATTAAAATTCTTCGCACAAACAATGCTATAGAGTACAAAAACTCTGGCCTCATTTCCTTTCTCACACAATAGGGCACCTTAGTTCAACATTCACGTCCCTATACATCTCAACAAAATGGAAGAGTAGAACCAAACACTGTCATATTTTGGATCCTGTTCGTGCCTAACTTCTCTCAGCATATTGTCCGAAGAAGTTTTGGAGGGAGGTTGCCCTCACCTCTGTTTATGCTATCAATCACCTTTCTTTCTCAATTCTTTAAAATATCTTCTCTCTTGAATGATTATATGATACTCTTCCGTCCTACTCTCATATCAAAGTCTTTGGTTGTGCATGTTTATTTCTCCTTCATCCTCATGAGCATACTAAACTTGAATCCCGTGCTCACATGTGCTGTTTTCTTGGCTACGGAACCAGACACAAAGGTTTTCATTGTTGGGATCCCATCTCAAATCGGTTACGTATCTCTTGTTATGTTTCTTTTTTGGACCACACCATGTTTTTCAGTCTCTCCTCTTTTCATACCTCTCTTTAGTCCCCAATCTTTTTTCACCGATCTCTCTCAGGATCTGTTCCCAGCATCATATTCATCACCCCACTCCCGAGTTCGCTCAATCTGCTCCTGTCTCTGCTCTTTCAAATCAGCCTTCTGTCACGGTTGCTGAATCTGAACCTGCTCTTGTCATCCCCGTCCGTCGCTCCACTCGGGTAAGAGAACCTCCCCATCATCTTCATGACTATGATTGTTTTTCTACTATTATGTTTTTAGTTGAACTATTTTCTTCCCAGTAGGCCAACACTAACCCTTTCTGGCAGCAAGCAATGAATGAGGAACTCCAAGCTCTAGAAAATACGCACACTTGGGATTGTGAGGATCTTAGCAAAAGACCCATTTTGGTTGTAAGTGGATTTATAAAATCAAGAATCATTCTAATGAATCTATCGAAAGATATAAAGCTCGTCTAGTTGCAAAAGGCTACTCTCAAGAATATGACATTGATTATGAAGAAACTTTTGCTATTGTCACTTTTATGACATATGTTCATAGTCTTTTAGTGGTTGCTGCCGCCAAACAGTGGTCTCTTATTCAGATGGATGTCAAAACTGCATTCCTCAATGACACTTTATCTGAGGAGGTATACATGAAACCTCCACCTGATACCTTTCCTCCACCTCAGAAAGTGTGTCTTCTCTGTTGTGCTTTATATGGTTTGAAATAAGCTCGACGAGCTTGGTCTGCCACATTCAGCTCCACCACTATCCAATTGGGTTTTCTTTCAGCCTACACAATACTGCACTGTTCACTCATCAAACTGCGCATGGTATAGTTCTGCTACTGCTTTATGTTGATGACATGATTATTACAGGTGATGATTCATATGCCATCTTTGATTTACAACGATATCTTGGGGAACACTTTGAAATGAAATATCTGGGTCCACTCAGTTACTTTCTTGGCCTTGAAGTCTTATCTCGCTCTGACAGGTACTATCTATCTTAAGCTAAATATGCTTCTGATCTTATCGCTCATTCTGGTATTACTGACTCTGCCACTTCGACAACCCCCTGGATCCGAATGTTCACTTAACTCCATTTGATGGAGTTCCACTATTAAATCCCACTCTCTACAGGCAACTTGTCAAAAATCTTATTTACCTAACTGTGATGCACTCAAACATTACTTATGCAGTTCATATTGTCAACCAGTTCATGGCTGTCCATCAGACTATACATTTCACTGTTGTTCTCCGTATCCTTCGCTATGCAAGGGCACTCTTGCCCATGGCTTTCAATTTTCGTCACAGTCATCTCTGTTGTTATCTAACTACTCTGATGCAGATTGGGCTGGTGATCCCACTGATTGACGTTCCACCACAGGTTACTGCTTCTATCTAGGTGATTCCCTCATTTCTTGGCGAAGTAAGAAACAATATGTTGTCTCACGTTCCAGTACAAAATCTGAATATCGTATCCTTGCTGATGCTACTTCTGAGTTACTATGGCTTCGCTGGCTTCTTGCTGATATAGGTATTCCTCAACAATCTACTACAATACTTTATTGTGACAATTGCAATGCCATCCAGATTGCTCATAGTGATGTATTCCATGAATGTACCAAACACATTAAGAATGATTGTTACTTTGTTTGTCATCATCTCCAAAGCAACATTGTCCTTCTACGATCTATCTCCACTACAGATTAACCAGCTGACATCTTCACCAAAATATTGCCACCCGGTCACTTCACTCAGTTACTTCACAAACTCAAATTTCTTGCTACTCTACCACCTTGAGTTTGAGGGAGGGTATTAATGTAATTTGCAATATGTTATAAATTAGGCATAATTTACTTTCCTTATTTATCTTTTTCCCTTTTGTGTATAAGTTAGGTGTATTAACTACATATCTATAATATAGCTACCATCTTTGAAAAACTTTTTTGGACCATTATGTCCCTACTTTAATTTAAATATTTACGAAATATGCCATTGACAATTAATTTACATTATTTATTAATAATGTGAATTTTAATGAGTACAATTGGTTTTTTTAATTATTTAAATGTGTTTTTAAAATAATCAATTATATATATATATATATATATATATATTATGCTTCTTCATTCAATTAAGAAATGATGACCGGTTTTTTATTTTTTTTTATTATTATGTCTTTTTAGAGAATTGAAGAACTCCGGTTATAGATAAATAGAGATTTATTATTAATTATTTAATAAATTTTTATATAAATGTGATATTTAAGCACAAATAAATATAAAATGTTTTCACAATAAGATTTTGATTTGATAAAATTCATATTGCCATTTGATAAAATTATAGAATGAAAATTATAAGCATTATTTAATTAAAAGATAAAATATAATTATTCAGAAAAAAGATAAATTATAATTTAATAAATTCTATACCATAAAATTCTCTCTCTCTATATTGAAATTAAAATGAAGTATAATAATATGAAACGTTAGGAGGTGAAATACTTGAATATTAAAAGTGAGGATGTTGGAAAATTTTTTTTTGAACACTTTTGTCCCTTCTTTAATCTACTAATTTACAAAGTATGTCATTATTGACTAATTATAAATAGTAAATTAATTAATTGATAATTAATAATTAATAATTAATAATTAATTGTCAATAATAAATGCATAGAATTTAAAAGGTTGGAATGAAAAAAGTTTTTCCTACAGCTTAAATATTTTTTTTCTTTAATTATAATTCATAATAGAATTTTAAATCTATAATCTATCTATAGTATATA
Organism: Trichosanthes truncata; assembly: GCA_033996785.1. Classification (NCBI taxonomy): domain Eukaryota; kingdom Viridiplantae; phylum Streptophyta; class Magnoliopsida; order Cucurbitales; family Cucurbitaceae; genus Trichosanthes; species Trichosanthes truncata. Next base: position 32,461,736 of record JAWPNB010000004.1, on the reverse strand, counting down.
TAATTCTATCTATAGTATATATAATTCTATGAGGAGAAACTTAAGATGGAGGCACAATGAAGAGAAATTTTTTGTCTCAATTTTATCCTTTCATTTTTAATTCTAGGCCAAGTTTGCTCCTCCATCTTAAGTTTGACCTTTATCTTTCATCTCCCTCTTTTATTATTGTTGCCACATAAGTATTCAATCCTCCAATAATACCCGTTTAACCTTTCATTTTCTTACTGAATACTACATTCAAGTTCCAAAAAAACGTTAACTATTACTCCACTCCATTCAAGTTCCAAATAAAACGTTTTATCTTCCTCATGCTTCTATGAATATATAAAGACAAATGGGGATTTAGAAACTACCCACACCAGAGAGAAGAAGAAAGTGCAGGAGAATGGAGGAAGCCTTTCAGGTTTTTTTTGTTATTTTCTTTTTATTTTTTAGATTTAGAAGTAGGAAAATTAGGCAATGGAATGGAAAAATTGTCGATGGAGAATTTATGATAATCAATGTGAAGTTTAAGGATTGAATTGTTCTATATTTTTCGACATTGTCAAAGTTTTTAGCTGCTAGATGGAAGTGCACATGTACCCAGTTGTTGGTGTCGTGACAATTCAAGTTCTGCCTCTACCTTATTTCGATTTTTTGTGGCGGATTAAGCAGTAAAATAGTACCACCACACAACGTTGTGATTAATCGCTTCAGGTGAACTTCAACCAATTGTTGGACTTCAACATTGAGAGGAATAGCACAAAATTTATACGATTATAAAGGCGGCAGCAACATTTAGCGAAAGAGGAGCTTTTAAGTGGCGCACGATTGCTAAAATGAAACGAGAGGGAGAAGGTGAGAAGATTGAATTTATTTTTCTATCATTACATATATTTTAATAAATATAATTATATATTTCAATTTATTTTTTAATTTATTTTTCAATAGCTTCATATTAAAAATTAGTTAGGCCTTTTTGTTCTTTAATTATGTTATATATAATTATAATAAAATGACAAAAGAGAGACACAATTTCAATTATAATAAAATGAAAATTTTCATGTGCATCGCACGTGTTACTGACTAGTATAATAAAGTTATATTTCAATTTTTATAACTAAGATCATGTTTTTCCAAGTTTTTAAACTACTTACAATACACGAAGTTCAGATTCCTAAGTCCAAGTCTTTTCACCCCACTGCAAATGGCCCGCGCTACTAGCCCATTAAAGGCCTAAGGGAAGGCCCAATTATCAATATACAGTGGCCCAATCCACCGACTAAGTCCGGCTTCATCAATACGATACTTCTCAAGTCGGACGGAGGAATCTGGTTTGCCAGCTCCAGGCGTTTCTTCCTCTGTCTGTCAAATCTTCCGTTTTGCTATCGGAATTTCAATAATTCTCGGCTCTCTTCTTCTACACAACACTTGCAATTTCAGTTTTCTTTGTTGTATCTTCGAAACAAAGAACCCAAATTACTCGATCAAGATCTCCCTTGCTCTTCCTCCATCGAACGAACTCTCGATCAGATTGAAAAGCGTTCTTCAATTGACCCGTGTCGAAGGCAGACAGCTGCCGTGGTAGAGAAGAACTCTGAAATCATATTGAAATCTTCAATTCTGGGATGGATTGGGTTTAGGGTACAGAATGATTACTGGGTATTTGAATTCGGGGCTCTGATTGTTCAGCCATGTGGTTTTCCTTCTGGAGATCCAGGGATCGATTCTCGTTGGAAGAACTCAGGTTTGGAACTGAATTTCAGATAATTTGTTGTTTATACTATTTATTTTGTACTGGGGCACCGTCAGTATGACTGTTAGCTACTCAACATTGCCTCGATTGCTCAACTGGAAAATTTTCTTTCTCAATGCTATTTCTTCACCTTTGCTGGTTGTGTAATTTTATTTTATTTTTTATCTGGTGCCACCGTACTTGCTGCGAGTTTATAAGTGGGAAAATATGTCTCCATGACATCATTTCAGCATTACTTTGTCTCTTATGATGTATTTGTGCATTCAAACTGAACCAATGGAACTTGATTATATACGGTTTTGTGTTGTAAGTTATAAGTTATTCTTATGTTTTATTCATGGAATAAATTTAGCTGCAAAAGATATGACTCGGGCTTTGCAGCTGCTTAGAGCTTTTGTTACAATGCCGGGCATATGGATAAAATAAGGAAATAGAATCAATCTTTTCTTCGACTTTTCTTGGTGTATTCTTTGGACCACATCTTGTGTTATATATATTTTTTACTTCTACTTTGTAAAAAAGGTACACCAGTTAGGAGGGGGGGGGGGGGGGGGGTAGTGGTGGGGGATATCTTCTTTGAATACCGTCAGCAGTATTATAGCCCTGATCAGAGAGAGTGCACGTGAAAATCTTAATCTTCTTGGGAACTTTAAACTTCCAAATAGCCTTGCTTGGTAGGAGGGTGGATTGGATTTTCACTCCTCTGATTGGTGACATACTTGACCAAGGATTTAGAGGATAGGCCTCCTAAGTCATGAATGCATTAATGTCTAGCATCTTGTATGCCATTGAAGGTAATGGTGCTTAGAGGAAGGTGCTTTTTTTTTTTTTTAAATTTATTTATTTATTTTGGATGAAAACCAAGCTTTCATTAGGAAAAATAAAAGAATAGAAAAGGGTAGAAGAGAGGTAAGGTTACAACTACCTTTTACAGCTCAGTAAAATCTTTAAGCTCAAAACCCCAATTCAAATCATCATCTATTACTTTTGAAGGAGCAAGAACTGCCATTTTAACCCTTTCGGGGGATTCATCCATCTCCTTGCAATTGAGCCCATCCCAACACTTTTTTGATGGTAAAGCTCTTTAAATCTACAAAAGAAGAATATGGTAAAGGTATTTTTTGGGGGTCTCAAGAAGGAAGGAGTGAAGCAGAAAGAACTCATAAATACCATTGCCCTCGTTGAATTTATGAAAAAAGTTGAGCATTTGCTTACATTGAGAAATGAAACTACAATGTTGAGTTGCCAATGACTATGTGCCAACTTCTTCTTGTGGCGGAAATAGATTTTTGAAGGAAATCTATGATCTTGGTGTAAGAGGATACTTAATGCTCCAAGATGGGTGTTTAGAAAATCTTGGAAGCCCCTTTGGTGAATCGATCTTATTCTTGGTCTAATATGAGATAACAACCTTTTCTCTCTATAATGACCGAATTTTATTTGTTGAGTTCAACACGTGTGTGTGTGGGTTGGGGGGCGGGATTTGAACATTAGATCTCTTGGTTGAGGATATATGCTTTAACTAGTTGAATTATGCTTAGGTTGGCACCGATATTCTTTTACCTCAAATGAATGTAATTCTAAATTCATCAATTTGAGGATTTTTGTAATTATCGACTAAGTCTTCTTATTTTGAATTGGAGTCCCTCTTTGTATAGCTAGCTGTTTGGCTGCTTTTGGTGGTTGTCGCCAACCAAATATCCACAAAATAGTGAAAAAACAGGTTTGCCACAAAACTCGTTCTTCATCACGAAAAGGAGGGTTCAACAACAACCCCTATTATGAGCCAAGGTAAACCCAAAAGTCCTGAAAAACTAACTCCAAAGGGAGAAAGAAAAAGAACAATCCCACAAAAGGTCAAGGTCTTCCTCCTGCTTCCTGCAAAGAACACACCATTGTGGGCATATGTTAGGTATCTGCCGATCCTAACCGGCCTTACCCACTCTAATAACAACAAATCTCAGATAATCAAGAATTCACAGTAGATGAAATGGATCCCACTCCCCAATATTGTGAGTTCTACAATATGGAGAGGGCGATTCCGACTATATATTGAAAAGAAAATTACAAAGGATAAACACCTAGCATTCGAGAGGCTGGTTCTCTCCTACACAAACTGTCCACAAAATTCCACACCAAAACCTCCAGCTGTACAGACACATTCTAATACCTCACTCTCTCTTCCCTCCCTGCACAACGTCCCTCATTCCCTCGTGGTCCTCCCTTACTCCTTCCCTCTAATTACATTCTTACCCTTTCTCTCATATTTCTTAATAATAGGGGGCCTTACAGCATAATACTAAAGAAGAATGTTTTGCATTTCACTCTCCCATGTAGAACTTGCTAGTTAAAGAATTTCAATTTCTTAAGAATTTTAACCTTCGAAAGAAAGGAGTTCACTTTCTTAGGAATTTTAACCTTCCAAAGAGTGGAGAATGCAGAGGCAACCTGGGAGGGAGAAGGGAGAAGGGGAACAAAGAATATGTAAAAGAGATTTACAAGAGAAACCCTTAGATGACTTGGGGGCCAAACCTAGAATCCCTTCTCCCATGATGGATCATTTGATCAGAAACAAAAGAAAGAAGGCCAACAACCTCAATCGTCGTGGTCAGTGGGGGGATGTCGAAACCCAAGGGAAAGCGAGGAGCAATGATCAAAAGTGGGCAAGAAAGAGGCTACCAAATGCATCCTCTTACCTTAGGAATTAGAAGGTTTAGATAGTCTTTCGCTTTGATAGGAACAAGAGAAATGTGCTTCAAGATGAAAGGGACTAAAGACCTTTGAGGATCGTTGGATAACCTTTGCATAGAATCTTCATAAAGGATAGGAAATCAAGGAGAATTTTCGATCAAAACTTGATCTTCAACCTTCTTAAATAAAGAAATCAAACCTTCTCTAAAAAAATCATCCAAACAACCAGCATAACAGTCTTTAGCAACGATATTTCTATCAAATGAATCATAACTACTATTGTTGAATAGAAAAATCAAACCATCTTGACCGTTGAGCTTATTGTTGTTTGCAATATCAAGTTCCTTGTTCTCTGCTTCTAACCACCTTGGGTTGACGTAGTGGTCAAAAGGGGGCTATGTAAATAATAAAGGGCTTAGAGAGAATGAGTTCCAGCCATGGTAGCTACATACCTATGATTTAACATCCTATGAGTTACCTTGGCAACCAAATGTAGTAGGTCGGGTAGTTGTCTAGTGAAAATAGTCAAGTCGCATGTAGTTGACCCAAACGCTCATGGATATTAAAAAAAAAAAACTCCATTGCCAGCTTCTTCGTGTGTCATAAATTGCTTTTATCGCCTACTTGGTGCATGCAAGACCCTAATGAAGGTATAGAAAAAGGTGGTAAAACTAATAAGTTGGAAGAAAGTAGTCTTTTTTTGGAGAAGAAACATTTCGTTGAGAGATGAAATATACAAAAAGGGGGAGGGAAAAGCTCCCTGGCCACCACAGGTGGATTACAAAAAAATCTCCACCTAGAGACTAGAGTAGTGTTACTGTATTCATTAAAAGGATGCTGAGACTTACACCAATATAAAGCAGTAAAAAGAACCAAGTCTATAAAGCTGTCAAAAGATGAGGAGGAATTGTTGAAAATGCAGTTGTTTCTCTCACACCATAGGATTCAAAAATATGCCCCGTTGAAAGCTAACCAAAGAGACTCTTTTCCTTTCTGAAGGGGTGTCCCATAGAAACCAGGTCTAGGAGATCTGTGATGCTGCTGGAGGGATTATGTGCCAGCCAAAAGCCCAGCAAATGGGTATGAGATAAAAAGACGACTGTGGTTCTGTGTTCTGTTTGCACATGACACACCACTCTGGAGTAAACCAAAGGAGGGAAGTCTTTTTTGGATGCAATCAGCTGTATTGATGCCCATGTGGCTAAGCTCCTAGAGAAAAATTTTGAATTTTTTTAGTGCGGAGGCCTTTCCAAATCACGCTGTATAAGAAGGAATGCTCTACATGATGACTATCAATCAAATCTGACGTGAGAGATTTAACCGTGAAGGTTTGTGAAGGATCCAGAGGCCATACCCATTTGTCATCTTCTCTCTGGTGAACTAAAGCAAGCAAATGAGAGAGAGATAAAGCGCCAGGAAAGTGTAGAAGGATTCCAGGCTTCAGCAATGGAGGAGCTTGTGCGATTGGTAAGCTTATAGAGCTTTGGGAGTTTTATAGCAAAGCTTCACCCGAATCAATCCAGTTGTCATGCCAAAAGGAGGTGCTCACCGCATTCCCACATTTCTTTCTGATCCTTTCCTTGATGAGGCTGCTCATGGCAGAGATAAACCACGAGGGAGCTGTGATTTAAGAAATTAAATGCAAAAATGAATTACAGAGTTTTCTTAATGAAAGGCAGGTGTATCCAATATCATAGTTACAAGCTTCTAAGAAGTCTAAAAAACAACTCCAGAGTCAGGACACTATTTTTACCTTTTGAACTTCTCAAATGCCCAACTTCAGTCTGAAAGCCAGGGAAAAAAAACTTGAGGTTCCAGCGAGCATTCAGATATATTTTATTGGATTCTCTTTCCCATAGATTTGATGATTTGATCTATATATAGATTCTTTTTTTTTTACTTCAGTAGGGACCAAATATTCCAAAGCTCCTACTGTATACATTTCCAAATCATCTTAAATCCATCATATTTATTGTAAAACATAACTATAATAATCCTTTCGTATGAAATGATGTTCTTGTTATCTTAAAAACATTTTACATTACACTTTGCTTGTTGAGGACGTGATAGACTTGCATCCTTATTTCTTGATTCTGTTTCACTTCAAATTTTGTTAAATTTACTGGGACACAGGTATTTAACTGATCAGCTGCTAAAGATTCAAATAGTCAATGAGGTTAATAAGGTAAAAAATGCTTCTTATTTTTTCCTTTCCAGTGGTAATGTGTTAAATAACAATTTTCATGGATATGTAATAGCACTATTTAATTATATTCCTGGATGAAGGATTTTGTTATTGAAGCGCTGCGATCAATATCAGAGTTGATAACTTACGGTGACCAGCATGATGCTTCCTTTTTTGAGTGAGGCTTTTTTATTGCTTATTGTTTCTTGGTAAATTTATAATGTTCCAGAACTTTTATGTACTTCTGGCTGTTTTCAGGTTTTTCATGGAGAAGCAAATCATGGGAGAATTTGTACGAATTTTGAAGATTAGCAGGACTGAACCTGTTTCACTACAGTTGTTGCAGACAATGAGCATTATAATTCAGAACCTTAAAAGTGAACATGCTATATGTAATTTCCTGAATATAACTTCGTAAATGAATTCAATCTTGCCATTGCTGTTTATGGAATTGACCATTTTGGGTCTCTTGCAGATTACCTATTCAGTACTGAACATATGAACAAGCTAATAACATATGCATTTGATTTCCGGAGTGATGAGTTGTTGTCTTACTATATATCTTTCTTAAGGTTTGTTTTGAATTGTTTGCATTTCCTTACAACGAAGTAATTTTTTTTTATACATTCTTTTTTGGTATCATCTGCTATAATTTTTTGGTCATCTGACAACTATGAATATGTTCTCATGGTCTTTATAAAGAGCAATTAGTGGAAAGCTGAACAAGAACACAATCTCCCTTCTTGCGAAAACTCAACAGGTAAGTTTGCTTGTTATAAATTTTCTTAAAAGTATTATTTTTCTCACTTTGAATATGTATGATCCAAATCCTAGGCAAAAGTCGATAGCAATTGCATATGATTTGAATTTTGATGTTATAACTGCTGTATATCTCAGTTATACATGTGTTTGTACCTTCGCTAAAGTACACGGGTCATCAGAAGGAGAAACATGTCTGTGGTATTCCTTTCACAAAATGTCGATGGATATTCTAGGAACAATCATGAAAATGTTAAAAATTGTGTGGATTAAAAAATGGAACTTCGTCAAACAATTCCCTGGGGGAGATGTTAAAGCTGCTGTATGTCTCAGTTATAGATACGTTCATTTGATTAAGTACACGGGTCATCAGGAGAAACATGTCTGTGGTACTCATTTTACAAAACTGGATATTCTAGGAACAATCATGAAAATGTTAAAAATTGTTTGGATTAAAAAATGGAACTTCGTCAAACAACTCCCAGACTCTGGGGAATAAATCTTGAAATTGGTCTATACCGATTGGAGTAAAGCTCCTAAGAAGGTGATTATATTGATAGTATTAGGGACAGAAACATATATCAATAAGAATCTAGATTTCATTAAAAGCGAGAATGTATAGTGGACCACGAAGTTACAAAAATGATCTCCAGTTGGTGAAAGAACCTGTAAGCTTGTAAGTATGAAAGTGTTTAGACTTTAAAGACCAAAAAGACACAATGTAAGACTGTAACTGTAAAAGTGTTTAGACTTTGAAGGCTATAATTATTAGGGATATATCAGTTTAACAAGCAAATTTGTTATAGTTGAATGGTTGTTATTAACGAGTTAGGCTGATTGGGAATTAAGTAGATTTTTGGGAGAGTCTAGGTCTCTTGAGGTGCTTAGAACCTTCCAGTTATCCTTTCTTATGCGTAGCATTTTCTACTAATTTTTCCTTCCATTTATGGTTCTTATCACTCCCTTAGTTTTAAGGGCTCTCCCTTTTGTATATTTTGATTGCCCAAGGAATAGGTTTACTGTTTCCATTTAGAAAAAAGGATCAAGGAGATTGGACCTCCTACTCAATGCATTACGTCTTTAATTCAATTTGATTATGCTTTCTACTAAAGCCAAACTGCTCGAGTAATGATACCCAAAAAATATGTATTTGTTTTCTGAGAGTTGATAAACTGACTTGTTGTGCCAAAGTGAGCATAGTGTTATAGTACATAGGTGGATTTAGCCTAGGAGCTTATTAGTCTTTTGTCATTTATTGTAATTTTACTATTATTAGTTTAGGGTTTCCATGTATGCCTATATATATTTGGCTCTACTATATAGAATGTGATACGATTCTTCCATATTTTGTCTCACAATAACACATAGCTCACCGATAATTGACATGTACTTCTTCCCTTGAGATTGGAGGTTCTAATCTTTATACCCCACATTTGTTGTTCTTTAAAAAAAAAAAAAGGACTTGTGGTCACGGAGTGGAAGGAATTGTTTTGGAATGAAGTAATGCTTCCATTAGGGGTGAGCAAACCAAGCCAATCGAATGACCAAACCGACCCCGGTCGGTCGGTTTTATGGCATAATTGGTTGGAGGTCGGTTTTTCATGGCAAAACCAACCGTCGGTTGATCGGTGAGCCTAAAAAGGGCTCAAACCGACCAAATTGATTGAAAAAAAATAATTATATATTTTTTTTCTATTTTTCTTGATCAGTACCCACTCTCGTCTCATCTCCTCCAGATTTTAAGTCCTCCTTCTCCCTTTTTCCTTCTTTCTTCTTTTTTCATCTTTTTTTCATCCTTCTTCTCTCCTTTTCTTCCTTTTCCCTCCCCCTTTTTTTCTTCCTTTCTTCTTTCTTCTTTCTTCTCGTCTCCTTCTTATCTTCTTTTCTTTACTCTTCTCTTTTTCTTCTTTCTTCTCCCTTTTCCTCCTCACAATTTTTTTGTTCAGTTCGTTAAAGTCATGAAACTAACCAAAACCAACCAATTGTCGGTGTGGTCAGTCGGTCAGCATAACCAACCTCTCCAAAACCGACCAAAACCAACTAACGGAAAACGACATGTTGATCACCCCTAGCTTCCATTGCATGCGAACCAACAAGTAGATTTCATACTTTTCTTGATGGAGTAGGATTAGGATAAATTGGAGTAAATTCATATTAATCTTGGTTAAATCCTTGATTAAACCTTTTGGGACTCTTTGGGGCAAGAAGTTGCAGGGAGTAGGAGTTAGTATATCTGGGGAGTTAGGAAGTATGTGTTTGGGGTGCAGAGTTATTTAGTCTGGAGTTAGGAAGTCTGTGTATGGAGTAAAGAGTTGCATGGAGTAGGAGTTCTGAAGTCTTTGTTTGAGATGCAGATTTGTTAAACCTGGAGTTCTGAAGTTTGAGTTGATTTTAGCTTTTTTTTTTGTACAGTTTTTTTCTACAATTTCTCAAAATTTCATTATTAAGAATTTGTTCTCCTAAATTCGAAGATTGAGACTTTTTTTTATAATTAATTTATGTATGTTTTACAAATTTCTTTAAAGAAAAAAATAATAATTTTGAACAAAATGCCCCACATTCTTTTTTCAATATCTCTCACATTAATTATTCATTTGCCTTAGATAGTTTTCAAATAAAAGAAAGTCTTACAATACTTTTTTAAATATTTCATGTGATTCGGAAAGATTTCAATTCATTAATTTAAAGGAATTCAAATAAACTTCAAGATTTTTATGTTTTTATTCTCTCAATTCTAGAAATAACATAGATTTTTTTTCGTCAATCCTAAAATTGAGATTTTAAATTATATTATTTTTTGAATATTTTACAATTTTGTTAAAAACTTGTTTTTGTTAATTTTATAATTTTAATTTAAGATTTGTTTTTCAAGCTTAATAAAAGTTATAATTTTTTTTTTTTGTATAATTTAAGATTTTATTGGGCAAATTATTAATCCAATTTTTCTTGGTAAGTTTATTTAAAATTAAGTTATTTATTTATTTATTTTTATTAATCTTCTTTTTTGGGTTATGCCAGAGGGCGAAGCCCTTTTTTCTTTCTTCTTTTTTTTTAATATTCTTCTTCCTTGCCCTTTTTTCTTTTTTTTTTCTTCTTTCTTTTTTACTTTTTCTTCCTTTTCTTTCTTCTCCTTCCGTTTTCTTTTCCCTTTTTTCTTTCTTCTTTTTTTTTAATATTCTTCTTCCTTGCCCTTTTTTCTTTTTTTTTTCTTCTTTCTTTTTTACTTTTTCTTCCTTTTCTTTCTTCTCCTTCCGTTTTCTTTTCTGATTCTTCTTCTTCTTCCCTTCTTCTTCTTCTTCCTTTCTTCTTCATGTCGTTTTCTTCCTATTTAAAATTTTAGATCTGATCGAGAATCGTTGAGATATGAACTTCTTTTCAGATCTAGAATGAGTAATATCCAAATCTAAATTTTTTTCTTCGCGATAGGGCCTTGTGATGAAGATAGTGACGTGGGTTGAAGATTTGATGGTCGAATCGGAAAGTGGTGTTTGGTGCCGGCAAGAAATTTTGGGTCCAATGGGTTTTGTGGGTGAACGCCGCTGCCGCCAGTGTTGCTGAAGCAGGCCTTGCAGAGGTGAAGGGCGAAAGAAGAATGAGGAGGAAGGAGAGGAAGTTGTTGGAGGCATTATTATTGCATGAAAACTGATGGGTGAACGTGAGGGCAATGGGGAGTTGTGCGGACTTCAACAGTGTTTACTGTTGAAGTCTGCGTGTTTGAGAAGTGAAATCAGGGCTTCCCTTATACGTGGGCCAAACGGGGAGTGAACTTAATATGTCCACTCCTCCCAACTCCATCTCCTTGGGCCAAACACGTCCTTTGAGTTTCATATTTGGATTTTAGTTCTCCTTTCTAATTCTCCGTTTAGGATTTTAGTTTGCTTCCAATTCTTTATAAATAAAGAATCTCTCATGTATTCAATAACATTTGATTCATAATAAAGATTTGATTGGTTCTTGGAGAGAATTCTCCTTTTAGTCACTTAGGCTACACTAGCAATCGTTTGGGCCAGCGTTGGCTGCCGTCGATGGAAGATCGGGAAACTCTTGTTGATGCAGATTGCAGGAGGGAGCTTCGTGGGTTGTGCTTGTTATTCGACAACTCACACTTATTTCAAAGGGGACACCTTTCAAAGAGAGGGAGGAAACAAAGTGAATTGGCAAGAATGGAGAATTACAACACAAATACATTCAAGAACAGTGCTGGAATTTCTATTCTAGCGATTCAGAGGATGAATGTCAACATAACAACTCCACCCATGCTTGATTTTTTCAAAGATCCTATCAAGATCTACATTGGAATTTTTATCCTAGTGACTCTAATGGTTCCGAAGAAGATCGTGATACAAATTCAAGAACGTTCAAGAAATTGCCAAGAACGGAAATTTACAGCACAAGAAAGAAGTTCAAGGCCATAAATTTTTCTTTCAAATGTGGATCACGCCCAATGTAGGCAAAAATTGGAGGAAATCAAGATTGACGCTTGCAGTTGGAAGAAGACAGAGAAGGGTTGATGAACGTCAAATGTATGTTGGGGAAAGTAATTCACAAGTTTGATCGATTTTCAACAAATCGATAAGTTTAGTACAAAGAAGAATTCACCCGAAGCCAAGATCTCATGAATCATATGAGAAAGATTCAAGAAAAAAAGAACCCATCCGAAATTGTGATGATGTGAGTGAAATACCCATCTGATGTTGGGGGATCGAAGAGCCCTATTCTTCATTTGCGATGCAAGAAATCCCCATTATGGAAGACGCGAATAGACCATTTCCAATCTCAAGCAAAGTTGCGAGCGAAAATGAAGGGCAGTTGCAGCCGAAGTATACGTCTGCATCTGTTTGAAACCTTGGCGAAATTGCAGGCGAAGAAGAAACGTACCGTCGACACAAACTTGGGGAGATTTTTGTTCTTTCGACCCGAAAGCACTGTGACCCGACCCAAATCCAACGGTAGACAATTTATGTGACATGCGGTTGACACTTCTCATACGAAAGTTTGGGTTTTTTGACCCAGGACTTGTGTGAGCCGCCCAAAACAACAACTTCAGTCTATTTTCTTGAATATTTCAACCCAGCCCATACCCAAACCAACTGAAGTACGCATGTCCTGGCCAAGTTGATTTTTTTTTTCCAGCCTTGCAACATGGGTTTTTCATCGTTTTTTGAGGAGGAAATTCAAACCTGTTTCGAAAGATCAGTTTTTTTTTTAACAAAGAAATTCTTGGGTTAATTGCTGCTGGCTAAGGAGGTTAAAGAACCTCTTAAAATCTTCTTATTTCAACCTAGTTTAAAGAACACATTTGAAAAACTGACCTGGCCAAGTTGATTTTTTTTTTCCAGCCTTGCAACATGGGTTTTTCATCGTTTTTTGAGGAGGAAATTCAAACCTGTTTCGAAAGATCAGTTTTTTTTTTAACAAAGAAATTCTTGGGTTAATTGCTGCTGGCTAAGGAGGTTAAAGAACCTCTTAAAATCTTCTTATTTCAACCTAGTTTAAAGAACACATTTGAAAAAGTACACAAGTCTGCTCCTTTGCAAATTATTTTTTTAAACAAGTTTGTGTATTTTGAGGAATTCTTGCGGTACCACATTTCGAGGATTTTTTTTCATGATGTTGGGCAATCTCTAGTTGGGTTTACTTTGTTGGCGTGTTGATGAATTTTGAAAGCAATTTTCAGTGGGAGTATTTTCAAATCATTGAAAGAAGTGGCAATGGAACATCAAATCCAATTTCATCCACTTCATTCACAGATTGTTCGGAGACAACCTTTGTTCATCAGCCATTTGGACAGTTTATTTGTTTCCACCTATCTTCTTTTTTCTTTTTAAAACTCAAGGACGAGTCTTTTTTGGGAGAGATGGAATATGATGTAGTAGGATTAGGATAAATTGGAGTAAATTCATATTAATCTTGGTTAAATCCTTGATTAATCCGTTTTAGATCCCTTTTAGGATTTTAGTTTGCTTTCAATTCTCTGTAAATAGAGAATCTCTCTCATGTATTTAATTACATTTGATTCATAACAAGGATTTGATTGATTCTTGGAGAGAATTCTCCTTTTAGTCATTTTGGCTACACCATTTCTTTTCTTAATCTTGTAGGAATAGTAGTTTTTGTACTATAACTTAAAAAGGAAAGGTCTTTAGTGGCTAGGAGGACCACTATTTTGTTGCTAATTGAATTTATAGAGCTACACATGGAAGATGCGATTAAGAAAAACATTTATTTGACAAATTATTTACAATTATAAAGAGAGGATCTGCCTAATTTCCAACAGTTATACTTTTATTTAGGATAGGTCTATTTATCAGACATTATTCATACCAAGTATATGGTTCTTGTTCACAGATTGTTGGTAAATGTGTATTTGTGATTTTGTTCTTACAATGAGATTTTTCCGTGTAGGATAAAGTAGTATCTTTTCCAATGTATGTAGAGGCTATACAGTTTGCTTTTCATGAAGAAAGTATGATCCGCACTGCAGTTCGGGCTTTGACACTTAATGTATACCATGGTTAGTTTGTTGCCACCATTTTCTTATCTATTTCTCTGATTAAGAATATCATGGTAAGTTGATAGGCTAATGTGCTAATTTTGATTTCAGTTGGAGATGATTATGTCAATAGATTCATCACCAGCCCTCCTCATGCAGAATATTTCTCAAATTTAGTAACCTTTTTTAGGAAGCAGTGCATTAACTTGAATGAGTTGGTCTTTGAGACAATGAGGTAAAAAGTTAGAATAACTTCTTTTTTTTTAAAAAATTATTATAATATTGCATAGAGGATGACTATTGCTTTAAACGTTTGTTTGGTTTCTTTGGCAGAAGCACTGAGCTCTCAACGTCTACAATTCTTGCTGCTGTAGATGAAATTGAAGACAACCTATACTATATTAGTGATGTTATTTCTGCAGGGATTCCTGACGTGGGAAAGTTAATAACTGATAACATTTTGCGGCACTTGATCTTTCCTTTGCTTCTTCCGTCTTTGAGGATAGAGGCTGTTAATGTATGACATTTTCTTACTCTCTCCTTTATCCTTTATGGCATTTCTTTTTAAATCATACAATTATCAACATTATGAACCGTCTTATTTCAACATCTTCTTTAATCAGAGTAGTTTTGGAATTTTGATAATAATTGTTTTGATGAGAAACATTTTATTGAAAATCCAAAAGGTGAGGATAAGACAACCTCTCATTACAAAACTTAAAAATGGAGTAATTACAGAGTCTCTGTCTGTCTTATCTCTAAAGAAGCCTTAGCTAAGGAACACCACCAAAAGCCTTAGGAGAAACACTTTCCAAGCGTTATATTGTCTTATACTTGCTTTATTCACTGGCCATTCACATTTCTCATTTCTTTATTTTTCTTTCATTTCTTTATTATTATTTTTTTTTGGAAAGGGGAGCATATTTTTTAATGTAATGAAGTATACAAAAAGCTAATTGGAGATTGCAAAGAACCCTTCCAATTAGCACAAATCTCACTAAGAGAGTAATTAAAAAAGGGTTTGTCTAGTTTGCACCAAGAGGCTGCTGCGTACAAAATGAGGTAAAATGGGAATGTACTTCCTCTCCTTGCCATTGAAAGTTCTGTTATTTCTCTCAATCCAAGTTGTCCAAAGTAAGCTTTTGATCAAGTTCAAACATAAATATTTGGATTCTGTGTTGAAGGGTGAGCTGCTAACATAGAATGGAGATTAATCGCTATATTGTTATGAAGAGGGGTATACCATCCAAAAGCCTGAGTAATAGCATTCTAAGAAGAGGCAAAGTGACAGCTCACATATATGGTCAAGGGTCTCATTGTTCAACTTGGAAGGGCAGCATATTTGGGGGGAGAGCTGTAGGAGGGCTTCTTTTTGCATATAATCCATAGTGTTTATTTTGCTCATGATCACCTCCTAAGGAAAGATTTTAACTTTCCTGGGAAATTTATCTTTCCAAATGACTTTAACAAAATCATGGTGAAGGGAGGGGTTCTTTGTAGCCAAGAAGTGATGGAGAGACACATAAGAAAAGGATCCTGTTGGGTCAAGAAGCCACTTCCAGGAATCTGATTGGTTCCCAAGCAATATGCCCTCTGTTTTCTGATCAAAGAAGATTCTTCCCATGGTGGTTCGTACAAAATCCTCCAAGCTTTGGGAACTTACTGATGTCCCTTCTCCTTGAAGCCCTTTACATCCAATAAGGCTCTCTTGCAATGAAAAATATAAAGATCAAGTACAGGTCTTTGTTACCCAAAAGGATTGGTGTGTAGTTGGATCCTTTCAGCTCTCTTTCAAACCATGGGGAGTGGGAAAATGTATTAAAAACCGGATGGTTCATTCTTATGGTGGGTGGATTGAAATCAGGATTCTCCTTTTAGATTCTTCCAAAAATCCACAAAAACCATTGTCTTGCCCCTTTAAACATTCCAATGCTCAATCAGCTTTATCACTTGGTCCCATCATAGTGAATCTCTCAAACTTTCTCATATTGATTGATTTTTCTTCTCTCATATTCAGGTGCAAAGATTTCAGCAGTCCTCAGCTGGAATGCTTCCCAGGACAATATCTTATTCACTCCTTGTCATGCTCGAGATAGGTAATTTCAGATAAGGTCCTACTGCCTTCTGGTTTGAAAATATATGGCTTAGTGACCCCAAATTCCTGGATCTTTGTGATTAATGACGGATAATCATTCTTGCCAACTAACAACTTGGACATTCCCTTGCGTGCTATTTAAAGGCCCTTGGTGTGAAATTCAAATCCTAGAACCAAGATTATTGTGGCAAGATACATCACAAGAAGCTGAGGATTTCCAAGGATGTTGATAAGTTGGATTCTTTGGAGTAGGTTTGTGTTCTCTCCCGTGGATTTTGATGTTAGAAAATCCCTGGAGATAACTCTTCATGATCTTACTTGAAAAGAAGCTATATTGTGGAATCATAACTATAGGAAGCTGCGGCTTCTTGATGACGATGAGAATTCTCTTTATTTCAAAAAATCTATTCTATGAGAACTAAGAAGAAAAAGTTTCATATTGGAGCTCATAGATTCTAGTGGCAAGTTTCTTAATTTGAATAGCGATATAGCAAATCCTGATTGTTTTTTGTTTTCTTTTTCCAACTTTATGCTAAAGATAATTCATTAAAATTGGATCCTCCCGAATCTTAACTGAGGCCTTCGGGAGTGCTGATTCAAGCTCTTGGCTGGAAAGTGCTTGTGAGTAAGAGGACATTAGAGGAGCTCCAATTCACGCAGCAATAAGATACTCTTGTGGCTTCTCAATTGATTTTTTAAAAAAGAATTGGAGCATCTTTATATCAGACTTTATTGAGATGTTCCAAGCATATATATATTATATATATTGCAAGGTTAATAAAACCTTTATTACTTTGATCCCAAGGATCTCTCGCCCCAGTAAAAATTATGAATTCAGGTCTATAAGTTTAACTACGGGAGTAGAAAATATGAAAGAATTCCATCTAGAAGGCTATCCAAAGGGATGCAACTTTTCAATAAAATTATTGAGGTTCTTGGTCTTATGGAAATCCTTCTTTCTAATGGCAAATTCACTTGGTCAAAAGCAGGAGACGATGACTTTCATTCTTTGTTGATCTTTGGCTGGAATGAAATGAGAGGGTTTTTTAAGACAAATATTGTTCTTGATTAGATCGATTCGAGTCAGCTCATCTAAAAGCCCCTCTTTGGCGTTCTCTTTTCGATTCTTTTGTTGGTTTTTTAATCTAATTTGGAATGCTTTTATTTATCCTTAGTAACTTTATTTTCTCACTCCATGGCTGGAAGGGAGATCCTAGATCCTATCCTTAGTGGCAAGGAAAGGACATAGTAGGTTACTGGAGATTATCTTCAACCTTGCATTGAAAAGGAACTCAAAAAAGTGGACTTAAACTTTCTCATTGTATTCTTCGTGAGGCTTCGATAATAAATTGAGAGGGACCAATAAGAGCATAACATAACAGTTAAGAAGATATCTCTACTTTCTCTAGGAGGTCATATGTTCAAATCCCCACCCCCACATGAGTTGTAATATGGTAAAATAATTGAAGATGGACCACATGCTATATCATTATTGTTTCCTATTCTATTTTTGGCAAAGTTATGTTACTATGGATGTGACAGTTTGTGGAAATACATCCCTTCTTCACCACCAGTCATTTCCAGAGGAGAGTTTAGGGCAAGTGAGATTTTCCAGTTATTGCTGCAATGAAATCTACCAATTTATAACCAATTAGTAGGCTCCACTATCTAGTCATGTTTGCTATGAGAAAGCTAACCGAAACAATAGCTTCTACATCTTGAACTTAGAACTGGCTATCAAATCCTTTTATGGCCACTATAATTTCTAGTTCTCTTGTTAGAGAAAAACCCTCTACCTGGTCACCACCATCCATGCCTTGCACTTGAGTGAGAGAATCTCGAGTCTTTTCAGCATGGGCTAGTTATTAAACCTGAGGTAGGTAATGAAATTTAATCTCTCAAAATTCTTAGTGGTTAGGCCTTCGAGGTCTTTCCTTTATTGGCCTAGCTGCCTTCATAAGCGGATTGTTCCTTTTATGATAGATTATAGTGTTTTTAAGTTCAGTCACATATCTGTATCATTAATGAGTAAACAAATCTTTTCTACTTCATAGCATTTTTTTTATTTGACCATTGGTAGTTTGAACATCCAGGGAATTCAAATTGGAGCTGTCACTTCTCTGTATTTACTTTGTTGCATTTTGCGCATAGTTAAAATAAAAGATCTGGCAAACACCATCTCTGCTGCCTTTTTCTGTCCATTGGATGCCTTCTCCCCACACTGTGAAGGCGGACTTAATGGGAATATGACTCAATTATATTGCGAAAATAGAAGCCATTCATCAAGAAGTGATAGCATTGTGAGGCAGCCGTTGGATGCTGAATCTTTAAGAAAAGAAGTATTGGATTCATCTGCTCCTAAAACTGAGTTAGAAGATGGGACTGTGAATAATGATTGTCCAGGCTCCCACTTGGAATTAAGGTAACATTTTATGCTAATTAGAACTAGCTTAAAGTTCTCCTGTCATTTTAGTCATATTCAAACACCCATTTCAATTTTCAACTGGAAAAGAGGTTTCAATGACTGAAGTTATGCCTTTAAATGATTAATCAAGAAAAAATGATCTTATGGCAATGGCTTCATGCAGTCTGCAATATATGACATCGGAAATCACAATGCTTTATTTTACTTGCGTAAAGAATTTGGTTGCAAGTATTTTGCTTCCAATTTTATTTATTTTTCCTACACTTGTACTGTTTTAGAGTTTTTCATTTTTCTTTTTCTTTTCATCACCTCATAGGATGTGTCATCCTCTTGTACTGTTTTGTACTTCATGTTTTTTAATAAAGATTTTGTTTCTTTTGGAAAAATATGCAAGCGGTGACACTTGCTGAAATTTAGTTCCTGCATCACCAAGTTTGGATCCCGTTTACAGACTGGAAAAGTGCACGAGCTTGTAATTAATTTCCTTGATTTCTTTGTTATTATTAACACCTTATATAGTTTTTTTTTTTTAAAACAAGAAGCAACTTTTCACGAAAAGATACTAAATGTGTGTTGCATTCTTAAAAATTGTTCCTATTGTTAGGAAATGAACTTTTTGTTAAGGGAGATGATTGTACTGATGGTTTTGATAGTCAGAAAGCTATTCTTTCTTTCATATTTTCTATTATGCATTTCAAAATTGATGAATGCGGAAGCTATATAATCACTCAAATGGGTTAATTCACACTTTTAACCAAGGAGTTATTAACCCATTAATTCTGACATGGCTATATAAATCTGAATGTTGTGTGGGTTCTTGTCAAGTACTTTTCGAAGATTAGTCCTAATGCCTATAACGTATTGACTATTTTTTCTACTTTGAACATTTTTTTTTGTTTTAAATACTAAACTTTCATTGAGAATAAATGAAAGAATACCAAGAGAAAACAAAAAAAACCAACTCCAAACAAAAGAAGCCAGACTAGAATAACAAGAGGCTCCAATAAAACAAAATGAGACCTAAAGGATAATTTCAAAAAGTCTTAATGACCAAGACCCAAAGAGAGACATGGAACCTAACAAGGGCCCACACATCTTCCTCAGACTTGATGCGAATAAACCTTAGTGAACTGGCTCGAGAACCCCTTAGCTATGCGGGCCCCTAATGCACAAACATTTAACTCACAAACACTTAGTTCAACCTAAAGGAAAAGTTAGAAAAAGGGTTACCTGTGTGGTCGAATACCTAAAAGCTAGAACCCAAGCTCTTACTTCTCCAAGATTCAAAACCAGTGTTGTTGAGGGCGCATGCTAGCCTATGGTGAGAGGCGAGGCGAAGGGAGACCTTATTGCCTTGCAAGTACCCAATGCGAGTACCTTCAACGAGGCACTTACCTTTTGTGCCTTTCAGTTGCCTATTATGAAAAAGATTAAAAGCGAAGCCCATTAAGCCCATCATAAAAACTTTAAAAAAAACCATAAACTTTTAAAGAGAAAACCCTAAAGGTAAAAACCATCTTAAGGGATCGTGGGTGGGGGACTGAAATCCACCACCCACTTTGCCAACAGTCGCAGAGGTGCAAACCTACTTCATCTCCACCCACCTAACCACCAGCTACTGCAACTGCGAGGTGTGGCTTTGTGTTTTTTTTATCTATCATATCTTCATAAAAGACAGAAGTTATAGGAGACCTCTAAATTCTAATATTAAATTATGTAATATATATATATATATATACACATCTTCCATCTTTAGCCATAGCCAATAAAATCCTTTGAACTTTTCTAACGTTGAAGATGAATCAATATATACATATAGTCCATTAAAAAAAAACGTGTCCCCGACATGTCTGTATCCTGTGTTCGTGTTCGTACTTCTTAGGGCATGTGCATTGTGCTTGCATGGCGACGGGGCAGAGCACGCGGTAGTAGGTGTGCTAGCCTTCAAATGCTCATGCTAGGGCAACAACCATATTGCGTATTTGGAGGTTGGTGTGGGCTGTGGCGATGCTTGCATTGTGAACTTGTTCAAGTAGGTGGCAAATGTGGGCATGGTGAGTATCCTCCAATTGTGTGGGTCCTTGGTCTCCTCATGTCTTTGATGCTGTTTATGCTTGTGGTCCATTATGATCACATCAAGACCTCTCCAACCCTCTAGAAACTCTATTGTTTCTCTCTAACCAAATACCCTACAAAACTGCACAAACTCCTGCAAGCCACAAAAACCAACCCTTCCCATGAAAAAGTAGGTGGAAAAGGAACTTCTCAATTATCGAGCAAACATCTTGCACCTACACTACCTGAAAACCAAACTCCTCAAAGAAGCGATCCCAAATCAATTTGACAAAGACACTCCCAAAAAGGTGGTCAAAGTCCTCTGCTGGCATCCTAGCTTTCTTGCTACGTGTACTTCTTGACATTGCGGACCCATCAAACCATGCGAAATCCTTAGCTTTCTTGCTACGTGTACTTCTTGACATAGTACTTCCCACCAAATGAACCTTAGCTTGCTAGCTTGCTTCATGTACTTCCTTTTGGTTTGTTTTATTTTTATTTTTAAATGACGATTTGAGTTATTTGTTATATTACTTGTCTTTAGTTATTGGTTTATTCGAGTTGGATTGGCCAGGCTTTAAGTGAATACTATACTTGTTATATTTGAAGGCTTACTCGGTAACTTGGTTTACCTAATAATTTATCTAGGAGCTATTTGTAAATAGCAGCTTTTGACTCTTGATAATAATTTCTGATTTTATATCTTGTGTTTTCTTTCTTTTGTGCATGCCAGATGGGGCTTCAATCTGAAACTTCCAATTTCTATTTTCTAAAGTGGCTCTTGCAAATGTTAAAAACTCCTAATTCAACTATTGTTCTGATTCAATATATTTGCTTTTCTCCTTTCCCTTCAGTGGGAGGCAGGTTGACTCTGCATAATATATATACTCATAGTAAACTAATATTGGTCCAAATAATACTTAACGTGTGTCAGCAATGTGTTCCTAAATATCCCAACATGTATGCTTTGGCAGGGAAGCTTTGCTTTCTCATATTACAACTGGGGATGATGTGCAAGTCTTGGGTGCTTTAAGCGTTCTGGCTACACTATTGCAGACTAAAGGTCAGATCAGTGCAGATATTCAGCTTCCTAAACTCCATTTTTCTGTTCTTATAATGCATCTTAATTTCTCTGTAGAACTAGATGAATCAATGCTGGATGCTCTCGGAATCCTTCCTCAAAGAAAACAACATAAGAAATTGTTATTGGTACTCTTCCATGATGATCCTATATTGCAATTTTTGGACTCTGTTTCAATAGATAGCATGTTTTGTTCCTTTTTCTTGATGTTCTTGTCAGGCTTAATTTTGTTTTCTTGACACCAAGCAACGAACATTATTGAGCACATCTCAAATTGACAATATGGTGAAAGAAAATGCATGTCTGCTTGGCATTTCCATATTTAAATTGATCTCTTGAACTTCAGATTTATATAGCAATTTATTGATTTTTGAGTGTTCCATCCTATCACACTAAACTTGATTTTTGACATTGTTCTAAATTTAATTTGAAATTATTCGCTTATTCGCTTATGATTTATTTTCTTGTAAATTTGTAATCTTGCACGTATTGATGATATTTGAAGATTTATATCAGTTTATAATCCGTTGCTAGTTGATTACAGCATTTTGGTCAACTTCAATGAAGTAAATTTTAATGCCGTCTGTGGGGCTTGAATCCATGACCGCGTGGTTAACATTTTGGTCATCTTCAATGGCCTCTGTAGTTTAAAAGTTCTATTTGTATTTTTAAATGCTTGTATGAATGAGGTTTCAAAATTTTGGATCTGTAAATTTGAACCTGAGTTTTATTCTTTTGTGACGTTCTTGCATATGTAGCTCATTCATGTAACTGTTTTCTACCCGGTGCAGTCTACTGCCACATTTGATCATGTTTTCAGAATTTGAGTACTTACAACCCGTTAAGAACCTAAGATTATGCTGTTTTATTTTTGTACACTCTTTTGGACAAACACGTTCATGACAGGACTCAAATTATAACTTATATTCAACAGGAAGCCTTAGTTGGCGAGGATTCTGGCGAAGAGCAACTCTTTTCTTCAGAAAATACCTCAGTGAAAGGTGGCATCGATATTGAACTTGATGGTTACCTACAGAAGCTTAAGGTACTCTTTTTGTCTTCCCATGCTTTCGCTAACCCCCTCCCAAAGAGGACAAAAAGGGAAAGAAGGATGCTAATATTAAGAAAGGAATTTATCTTTCTTTAGTCTCATGTTGTTGACATGTATTACTTAAAGGAAATGTATTCCTGAAAGGCTTTTAAGGGCTACTGGATAATATCTTAGTTGCTTTTCTGGAGTTAAACCCTGGTTATTTATTATGGCATCTTACTTTGAGGACTAAAAGATGTAATCTTACCTCACCATATTACCACCATTTGATGCCTCTTTTTAATATTATGCTGCTTGATTCTGGTTTGATCATTTGCTGACTGGTTTCTTACTTACTCTCTAACTATCAGGATTATGGCATTTCATATTTTCTTAAAGTAGGTCCAAGCCCTCGTGTCCATAGGTTTGAGGTACTTCTCTCTATCTAATGGATATGAATTTCATTTGGATCAGAAACACTGTTCAGCATGTATGTATATTAGTGTTACAAAGGTCTGATGATAAAAGTATCTCACTTAAGCGGAAGCAAAAACCAACTCAAAAGAACAGACTATTAAAGCTACAGTCAATGATAAATGATTCCATTGTTTCACGAATCAAGATGGTTATGACTCCTTCTGAAATGTTATCATTTTATTCATGTAACAGTGAGCAAGATCTTTCTTGTACTATGTACGTGAGTGGCTTAATCCATCTTTATTGGCCATGTTTTAGGTGCTAGATGCATTGGTCAGCCTCTTTTGTCGTTCAAATATATCTGCAGAAATATTGTGGGATGGTGGGTGGCTTCTGCGGCAGTTGTTACCTTACAGTGAGGCAGAGTTTAACAGTCATCATCTAAAATTGCTGAAAGTAAGTTATATATGGATGGAAGAGTAATGAGAAAGCACATTCTATTTCTGTTGTTGATTCTTTGATGGAAATGCGCCATGATTATTACTTATATCGGTAAAAGAAAAGGTTTAACGGCCTTATTTTGTCTGATCGTTTTCTTTTTGAAATTTAATAGGACTCATATAAGTACTGCGCTACTGAGCTCCTAAAGGAAGCTAGAGGGATTTGGTCTGATTTCGTCATAATACTTCTTTCTGACGAGTGGAAAAAGTGCAAAAGAGGTATTTAATGTCATCTGATGACCGATAAGTGTATTAAGAGTTTTCTGGGTGCTGAACCACTAAACTTTTCGTAGCAATTGAAGCCCCATCACCAAGGAAAGAACCAAAGTGCATGCTCTTGCACCATGCAAAGGCTTCTGCCGTAGGTAAGAATAATCACTAGCTATTTTTATTTTTAATTATTGACAAGAATAATGACTAGTTATAAGATTCATAGTTTGTGATTCCACCTTAGCTCTTGTAATTTTATGGTGAGATTGGATGCTACCGCCCTAAGAATTTAATGCAACTTTTTGTTCATACAGATGCTGTTCCACCTGAATCATCATTCGCTGCTGGTCAAAGAATGTCTGAGTTGGTAAAGGTATCTCTCTTCCCCCCCTTCCCTCACGCCAGCAAAATATGAAACAAATTTCATTAAAAGTTTAACAAATTACAATAAGGAAAAAAAAAGGACAAAAGCCCTATCTGGAATAAACAATAAAATTTCATACAATAGATTGCCAAATTCGAAAGGAATCTTTAAACTTACCAGTTATTGATGCCCGACCAAAAGGCAAATTTAAGGCAGCTGCACAAAAGGGATAGAAAATTTTAAAAAATAAAAGGACTATATCCAGGCATCATGCTTTTGTATTAGGAAGATTCTCTTGGGTGGGATCTAACTTCTTCCCCCCCCCCCCCCCCCCCCCCCCCCGACAAAAGAAAAGAGAGAAAAGGAAAGCCTCATGCTTTGTATTAAACTCAAATTCAAAATTCTCTGTGAGAATACTCCCAAAATATCTTCTGAACTCATTCAATCAACTTGCAGAAAGAAATTGGAATTTTAAAACCATTCTATAATTATAATGTTCTCGCTCCAGGCCTTTGCTGTTTTCTCCTTCTATGTTTTATGTCTTATTTGGAACACTTTCTTATTATTGTTTTCTATATTCACTCCCTTGTGGAGTTTGTATCTTTCGAGCTTAGTCTCTTTTTGTTTTATCAATGAGAAGTTTTGTTTCTTGTTAAAAAAACCATTCTCTAATCATTTGAGGATGTAAAATGTGACTCAACGATAGTCAATATAAGCAATGAAATAGTCAACCTAAGGAAATTAGGTAGTACAACTTAATCTTCCCAAATTCTAATTAACTTTTGACTACTGACTGAAATTCTTGGTATGAAGGGAGACCTCAGCCCTTGAATTTCTGCTGTGTGGATCACCATCAACTACTTTCCAGTTAGAGAAAGTCGAGTATGCCTGCTATCGTTTCCAAAACCTTGTTGAATTTATCAGATGGATGTCATCCCTTTCACCTATCTTGCCATATAGGATTTATCATTATTTTTCCTTTTATGAGAAGCTACTCCCTTTTTAATTAATTAATTGATTATTTCATTTTATTTTTTAAGAAACAAATTTATTGATGGTATGAAATTACAAAATAGGGAGAAATCCCAATACAAGGGAGTTCTAACACTTCTCAAATTAGACAAAAATGTAGAGAACTATATAGATGACAGGGTAGAGATAATTTACACCAAGAGACCACAAAAAAAACAAAAAAAAACTATAGAGTCAAAAAACCTATTGTGTAAATTCCATTTTTCACAACAAATTCTTTGTTTCCTCTCATTCCAAGTAGCCCATAGAAAAGCCTGGATAAAGTTTTATTTTTTTAGGAGGAAACATGATTTCATTGATGAATGAACGAAATGTACAGAAGTATGGGAAGAACTCAGCCACCATAGAAAGACTGTAGTTAGACAAGGGGGAGCATTTACACCAATATAGGGCAGTACAAAGAGTATTTTCCTTAAAAGCCTGGATGAAGTAAAGCCATAGAATTGCCTGTTGCTTTTTGAATGGGTTACCCGCAAGAGTGAGGTGAAGAAGGCAAAGAAGGTCATCTGATAAGATAATAGACCATGAAAAGGTGGGCAAGATTTCATCCCAAAAGCCCTTAGAAGAGCCGCAGCTGCTGAATATATGGCCTAGAGTTTCAGAGGCTGATTTGCAAAGGGAGCTCCACCGTGGTGAGAGTGCTGTTAGGCAATCGATTTTGCAACTTGTCTTGGGTGTTTATAGCCCGATGGCTGAGCTCCCAAATGAAATTTTTTATTTTCTTTTGGTATTCATCCCTCCACATTGCTTCATAGAGATTAAAAGTGGAATAATGACTTGCTGTCCCCAAATCAAGAGTAAGGGACTCCTTTTTGAGTCTTAAAAGGAGACTTATGCACAAGTATTTGAAAGTATCAACTGAATCAACTGTGGTCTCCATTTATGATACAATGCTCTTCTCCATATTTTCAGTTGCCTACTAACCTTTTCTACCACTGGATTCCAAAAACTTTCTGAGATTGGATGGCCCTTAATGGTAAATGCAGATGTTTAAATTCTAGGTCAAAAAACGTGAAAACCACTTTCATCAAGAAAAATGAAAGAGAAAAAACAAACTAATTAGGCTACAAAGAACCAAGGCCTAGGAAACAAAAGACAATGTAGAAATTTACACGAGGGAGCTCCAAGAGTTGACCATTAAAGAAAGGTTAAATTATAAGTTTAGTCGTTAAACTTTTAAGATTGTGTTTATAGGTTTCGGAACTTTAAAAAATTCGTAATAGGTATCTAAGCTCTCAATTTTGTGTCTTATAGAATCTTGAACTTTAAGTGTCTAATGGGTTCCTAAATTTTAAATTTTGTGTCGAATAGGTTTTAAACTTTCAAGTTTATGTCATATAAGTCATTGACCTGTTCAATATTTTTTAAATGTCATGACCTACTAGATACAAACAGAAAGTTTAAGAGTCTTATCAAACAAAAACTTCAATTTTATATTTAATAGATTCGTTAAATATGTCATGCACTTATTAGACACAATTGAAAGTTTAGGGACTTATTAGATATTTTTAAAATTTAGGGACCTATTAGACACAAAATTGAAAGTTCATGGGCCTATTAGATACAAAATTGATAGTTATGAGACTTTTTTGAAGTTTAAGGACCTATTAGACACCAATATGAACTTTTAATTTAACCATAAAAAGTTAAAAAGGAATATTGCAAAAAGAATAAGCCACACAAGGAGGAACTGGAAAAGAGCCAAACTCCAAACCTTTTCCCACGACTCATCTACATCTGTAAAAGTCTTTCTATTCCTTTCTAATCAAATATACCATTATAACTCCTAGAAACGAGCCTGCTAAAGAAAGATCAATTTGTCTAAAAAAAGTGGGTGAAGAATGACTTCCTCCATCATAATCCAAGAACCCTGGACAAGAGCAAAAGCCATCTTGAATGCCTGCAAGAATGGCTAAATTTTTTTGGGCAAAAGGACACCTCAAAAAATGTTGACCGAATCCTCATAGGCTTGTCCAAAAGAACGCGTCAATCAGGTCCAAGCCTGAATGAGGAAGATAAAGTCCATGAGCGCAGTTTGCGAAGAGAAGAAAAATTTGATCTTCAAGATTTTCACCTTCTAGAGTTTAGAGAAGAAAAGGAATTATAATGTTTGGTGGGGAAGACTAAGTTGTGGAAAAGTGATATATAGGAAAGTACTCCGAAAAGACTCAAGATCCAAACTCTCTTATTTTTAAAGTTATAAGGAACAAGGAAAAGTATGTAAAATGGATAATAAAGTAGCCAATTTCTGAACTTGAAGTTAATTGAAGGCACCTTGTTTGGAGAAATTTTTGCACTAAGGTTGTGAAGTCGTGGAAAGAGAAATAAAGAAGACACATTTAAAACTCAAAGATCCTCCCCAATACAAATGATTACCCTATCTCCAACAGAAAGATTGATGTGAGAGAAAAAGAGTGAGTAACCAGATAGCTTTCCAAGGGTTTCTAGAAGTTCCAATCTCACCGATTGCAATCCCATCCATCAGGATGCCACTCATATTTTCTCACAATGATCTTGTGGTGCAAGGCATCTGGTTCTAAGGGGAAAACCACAATCACTTAGATAAAAGAGCCAAATTTTAGAAGTTAAATTCCTACTCTCTAGACCACCGGCTTCACAAGATTCAAACATTAACTTCTACCTGACTAAATAAACAGAGCTACTACTCTCCTCCACTCCTTCCTTAAGACTTCTCTTAATTTTTTCCATTTTAGCACAAATAGAGGAAGGAGCTGAAGAAAGGAAGTAAAAAGGAAGTCAGAGTCACCATACAAGAGGGAAACCTCCCAGCCAACTAGTATAGAGCCCATCTTCTAGTTTAGCTGGACTGCAATTAATAATGACCATGGAGCATTTTCTTTGTTGATTTTGAGATTAAAAAAATCATCCCAAAGAAGTTAACATTCCTATTGAGATCAACAAAAGTTGGAGCAGCCTCTCTTGCTGAAGTTGCAATGGATTTCTCTTCCAGAGTTTGGTCTTTTGAGCTGTGGCTAAGAAGCATGCGCACGTACTGACACGATGTGATACGACACGAGTGTGGCAACATGTCAATTTCTAAAAAGTAGGATACTAATACGTTTTTTTAGTAGAATATATGTGTGTATATTGATATATTTAATACTTCATGTTAGATAAAACATGTAAATTTAACCTAAAAAACAAAATGTAAAAACATAGAAAGTTAAGTCAATTAACAATATTTGATGAGCTTGAAGATATAGAAGGATTTGGTTGGCTATGGCTAGACGAAGAAGATGTCATACTAATAGTTTAGTTTAGGAATGATTAATATATAAGGATTAGAATATGTTGGAGGTGTTTTTTCTCTCTTTTTTTTTGATAAGAAACAATTTCATTGATGTATGAAATTTACAAAAGGGATATGAAATCCATGATTACAAAAGGCCTTTCCAATTTGTTAAGAGGGAGGCATAGCTATATGAAGCAAAGGAATTTGATAATTTACACCAAGATATAGAGCATGGCAAACAACAAGATCAAAAAGCCTGTCATGGAGTTGTTCCTTGTCTAAAAAGATTCTTTGATTCCGCTCTTTCCATAGGATCCAAAGAGGGCTCTGATGAAATTCTTCCAAAGCAGCGCTTTTACATCTTTAAAGGGGTGGTGTACCAAAGTCGAGATAAGGAAATCCTTAACCACTAAGGGGGAAAGTTAAGTACCAACCAAAAGCTTTGAGAATTCTATTCCAAAGACTTCAAGCATTAGAGCAGTGGATAAAAACATGGTCTTGTGATTCATCATTTTCTTTACAAATAGAGCACCAGTTTGGGGATAGTGCCATATATGGCATTCTTTTTTTGTAGGTTTTCCTTGGTGCTGATGGCTTTGTGGGCAACCTCCCAAAAAAAAATTTGAACCTTTTTTGGGTATCTTTCTCTCCAGATTGCTTGAGCCAAAGAAGGGTCCAAGATAGCTGTTTTATTCCCCATATCCAGCAACAAAGATTTTGTTGAGAAAGATCCATCCACACTTGGGAGCCATTTCAATGAATCATTTCTTTGAGTGAGGGCCATAGGGGCAAGGTCTAGGATTAGTTCAACCCATTCAGCGGCTTCCTCATCCTTTAAATTTCTTCTAAGGTGCAAATCCCAAAAACTGTTTTCGTCATTCCAGACTTCTTTCACCGAGGCTGTCTTGCAAAGTGATAGTCTATGGAGAAGGGGATATCATGCCGCTAAAGATAAGTTGGAAATCCATGGGTCGAGCCAAAAGAGGGTGTTTCTACCATCCCTCACTTGATGACATATTCTACTGGTGATGAGATGTTGGTGCTTGATGATGGTCGTCCAATGACCCTTTGTAGGGTTTAGAGATTTCCAGGTAGTAGAGGATGAGGAACCCATATTTGGCCCTAATAAGCTTCCTCCATAAAGCATTTTCCTCGTGATAATATCTCCAAGCCCATTTAGCAAGTAAGGCTTTGTTTTTGTCTCTCATAGATTGAAGACCGAGGCCCCCTTGGTTTGTAGGAAAGTTGACCGCACTCCAACGAACTAGATGAAGCGCATCTTTCCATAAGAAATTTCTATATAAACGATCCACTTCCAAAAGCACCTTTTTTGACATCGCAAATAGAGAGATGTAATAAGTTGGGAGATTGGAAAGTGTTGCTTGGATAAGTGTGAGCCTACCACCTTTTGAAATGTGAGATGAGCCCCATGCAGAGAGCCTCCTTTCAATCTTCTCGATAATGGGAGCCCAAAAGAAGAAGGATTTTGGGGAGCCGTTGAGAGGAAGCCCCAAGTAGGTATTCGGCCAATCACCCTTCTTGCAGCCATATTTTCTTGCATAGTCATCAATAATCAAAGAAGCAACATTTATACCGATGATCTCTGATTTGTGGAGGTTTATGTTTTTTTCGGAGGAGTTTTCAAATGCATCAACAACCTTAAGCAAGTTAGATATAGAGGCATCATCAAGCAATTCGGTGAATAGAATGGTATCGTCAGCAGATTGCAGGTGATTAATGTATATGTCTTCGTTTCCGACATGAAAACCTTTTACAAGCCCATCTGTTTTTGCCTTTGAAAGCATTATGCTAAAACAATCCATAATCAAAATAAAGAGAAAGGGCGAGGGAGGATCTCCTTGACGGAGGCCTCGTGTAGCATGGATTTTTCCACTAGGTCTCCCGTTTATGATGATAGAGAAGTTTACCAAGGATATGCAACCTTTAATCCATGATCTCCATTTAAGACCGAAGCCTTTTGCAATAAGAATTCTATCAAGGGAGCCCCAATCGGCCTTATCAAAGGCCTTGTCCATGTCCAATTTTATGACAGTGCCATGACGTTTCCTTCTCTTCCATTCATCTATGAGCTCGTTTGCCATAAGAGAAGCGTCAAGGATTTCTCTTCCCTCCACAAAAGCTGTTTGGAACTCTGATATTGTAATAGGAAGGACCCTTTTAAGTCTTTCGGAGTGAACCCGAGCAATGATTTTATAAAGGCTAACGGTTAGACTAATAGGGCGATGGTCAGCAACCGAGCGGGCGTCCAACTTCTTTGAAATAAAGAAAATGTATGTTTTGTTGAGGCTTGCATTAATAATTCCATTCTGAAAAAAAATCTAGGAACACTCTCATAATATCGTTTTTGAGGATGTTCCAACATTTTTTGAAGAATTCTGATGTGAAACCATCTGGTCCCGGGGACTTTTCAGTGCCAAGCTGCTGGACAGCATGCCATACCTCAGCTTCGGTGAAAGCTACCTCTAAAATGGCAGCTTGTTGGGGGCCAATCGGGCTCCAATTTATATTGGAAGGAAAGGCTGCCAAGTTTTCATTCTTGGTGTATAGTTCTTTGTAAAAGGTGACAAACTCAGCCACAATTTCATCCTCCCTAAGCAAGCTACTGCCTTGAGCTGTTAGTACTTCCATAATAGTGCTTTTCCGTTTTCTTGTGGCCATAACACGATGGAAAAAACTGGAGTTCCCCTCCTCCAATCATCTTTTCTTACATTTTTGCCTCCATTTTTGCTCTTCCTTGGCAGCCAAGGATAATAATTCAGCTTTCATTAATTTCCTGTGAGTGTGTTGGGCTATAGAGATGGGGCCAGCTTCCTCCAATTGATCTAGCAGAGTGCTTTCTGTCAGCAGTTGATTTCTTTTTGTAGTAACGCAGCCAAAGGTCTCCTTGTTCCAAATATTTAGCATGACTTTGAGGCTTTTGAGCTTCATGATAAAACCATGACCTGGCCATCCTCTAAGCAGTGTATTATTCCACCAGTACTCCACCATTGGTAAGAAACCATGGTGTGCTAACCACATATTCTCAAAATGGAAAGGTGAGGGCCCCCATTTAAAACAGCCGATGAAAAATGGGGTAATGATATGAAGTTGGCCTATCCACGCGTTTCACACCGGCATTGGAAAATTTAGCAAGAAGGCCTTCAGTAGCTAGAAATCTGTCTATGAGAGTCATTGTAGGAGGAGATCTGTTGTTGGACCATGTAAAGAGACCATTTTGAAGAGGGAGGTCTATAAGTTTAGAGTCACGTATGAAATTGTTGAAATGCTTCATCCCACGCGTGACGTTACCGCTTGATTTCTCATGAGCCCAACAGGAGACATTGAAGTCACCAGCGAGAAGCCAATTATCTGTGCAAAGACAGGACAAGTCATATAACTCTTGCCAAAAAAGAGATCTTTCTCTGTCTCTAGAGGGGCCATAAATCCCCCATGATGATCCCAAAGCATCCAAAGAGGTCCAACTAATGCGTCTAGCACTCCAAAGAGATTTAATAACCCAACGATCAACAGTAGCAAGCTTGGTTTCTTGGAGAACGATCATGGTGGGGTTGAATTTGAGGAGGAAAGATTTGATGAGAGCTCTTTTCTGCCAATCTCCCAAACCTTGGACATTCCAAGAGACAATAATCATGAAGGGGTAGAGCCACCCATAGAGAGCTTTGTGGAGGATTTTTCGTAGTTAACATTTGAGAACAATCCTGCTAACTCTCTGGCTAACTTATTCTGTTTCTGCACTGTTTTAATCTTCTTGCTCGCGGTTGGTATGGGCATGATGCACATATGGTATTCTTTTAGCCATGGAGCAACGGTTCGAATGGCCGCAGTTGGGGAAATACTAACTGATGCCAGATGTTCATCATTGACCTCTTCAGCGGACTAATAACCCAGCAGAGATGTTTTTTCTTTCCTTAAAGGTTTGGCTTAAATGGGCTGGCCTTTACTTTTTTTTCTTCAGAGCTGTGTCCAAGCTGTGTCTGAAATTACAATGAAATATATCTAATATTGTATAGGTTTTTTAGCATCTGGGACACATGTCCAGAGTGTGTGCAGACGAATCTTTGTCCGACACGTGTTTGTGCTTCCTAGGGCTGTGGTTTAGGAGCTAGTTTTCCATTTCTTTGAATATGGTTTTAGCTTCAGGACTTTTCTGGCACAATAAAGGAAAAGAAGAGAGCCCTTGAAGCCAAAAAATTTATTCCGATTCTGCCATTAATCAAGATAGAAGGGAAAAAGCTATCTTCACTAAACTTTAGCTTATGATCATTTGACGAGATGTTTAAATTATTGAACATCCGAAATTCATCTCCAGACAGATACCAGTTTACACACGTACAGTATCTTCTTAGAGTCGAACAATAATCACTTGCCTGATATTAGCCACCTTTAATTTATGTAGCTTCAGTTGATACATCTGAATATTTTTTTTAAACAAAAAATGTCAGCTACTTCAAACATATTTTCCCACTGAAATGGGTGATTCAAGTTAAGAGAGTGAAAAAATTCAGGATATGAACTATGATCACAGCTCTTTTTTTTTTTACTCTTTTCTTTTTTCCTCTGCAATTTACTATTTTGTATGAAGCTTCTTTTAACAATATCTTGCCCTCTTTCCATTCAAGGTATTTGTTCTTTTACACCAACTTCAGTCATTTTCCCTTGGCAAGGCTTTGTCAGAACAGCCCGGTATTGACCCTCCCTCAGAAATTTCTGAATGTTCCCGTGCAAAGGTTGCTGGTCTAGATGCTTCAGGTCCTAAACCGGGTGCTGAGTTGAGACTTGGTTAGTTTTAAACTTAGAATTGCTTACTTTAGGTTCTACCATGTTTTAATTCAATCACGTAGGCTGCAGTGAGTATTTGAATAACCATCCTAGTTGTTGCTATGTAGATGGTGCTGTGCCTTGTAGAATTGCGTTTGAGAGGGGCAAAGAACGCCATTTTTACTTTCTTGGAACTTCTATGGGAACTTCCGGATGGATAATTCTTGCTGAAGAAGTGCCATCAAAACTGAATTCTGGAATTATTCGAGTTGCTGCACCTCTTGCTGGATCAAATGTAAGACTGCATTCACATGAAACCATTTGACGGAAAACAATAGTCTAAATATGTCTTGTCAATCACAGTGATGCCCTCATTACTGGTGTTTTTCAGTATAGGTCATGGCAAGTCTTACTTATATGGTCGAAATTGAAACGAAAGTCGTCAGAGAAATAAATATCAAAAGAACTTTCAGTTTCATTCCTCATTTTTGTCAACAAATTGATCCTTGGCCAATCTGTAATATGTCCTTGCTTGGATGATTATGAATTCTCAAGTTATAACACTCTTTTTGCTCCCTATCAGCCTAGATTTGATGAAAAGCATTCAAGGTGGCTGCACTTGAGGATTCGTCCATCAACTTTACCGTTTCTGGATCCTGCTAAATACGGTACCCCGTTAAAGTTGAAGACAAAACCTTTTGTGGATGGGAGATGGATCCTAGCATTCCAGGATGAGGATACTTGCAAATCCGCTTTGTCTATGGTTCTGGAGGAGATTAATCTGCAAAGCAAGGAGGTAGAGAGAAGACTGAAACTATTGGTCGACCTCGAAAGAGCTGTAGATTCTTCAGACGCATCTTTATGTTCTACTAAGACATTGACTTCTAATACAACTCCTAATCTATTGTGAGTATCCATGTATTAATTTTCATATATGTTTTTTTCCCCAATAATAGAATTGCTTAATCACGGGTGATGTATTATTTATGTTACCACCCTTCTGTATATGTTCAGCCCCTACCTCAGAAATGCGAAGCAAAGAAAAGTAGTTTTAGCATCTGAGAGTTTGTATCATTCTTTGTATAGTATTTCTTCTTATTTATTGATTTATCAACAGGTTTTACGCCTTCATTCTTTTGTTGATCTAACCATCGGCTTGTGCTCTCTCCCTCAATATGTAAGAAATAAATTTTGGTGTATAATTGACTGAACCTTAATGTTGGTGCAAATTCTCCTGTTTTTGGGTTGATTGGTGACTTAACATGGTATTAGAGCAGGAGGTCCTGTGTTCGAACCCCTTCGAGTGTTAGTGTTAATATATTAAATTTACCAT
Organism: Trichosanthes truncata; assembly: GCA_033996785.1. Taxonomy (NCBI): domain Eukaryota; kingdom Viridiplantae; phylum Streptophyta; class Magnoliopsida; order Cucurbitales; family Cucurbitaceae; genus Trichosanthes; species Trichosanthes truncata. The sequence goes on along the minus strand of JAWPNB010000004.1, from coordinate 32,427,299 downwards.
AACCCATCAGCTTAAGCTTTTGGGTTGATTGGTGACTTAACACCTTCTCTAGACTTTTGACTGAATTGTGGTAGATTTGACCATTTCCTTGTCTTCAAATAGGTTGACATTTTATTCAAGAATTTTGAATCACTATTAATCTAATGGATGATTTCTTGCAAAAGGAATGAGTGATTACTACTGCATTATTCATTGGTGAATGTTCAGGTAGTTTTTCAGCATGCTCTTGGTTTGAATGTCATCTTTTTGAGTGTTGCTTCAAGAAATTCAGAGGTATCTCAAATTGCAAGGCTACCTATGAATGTACATTGTGAGGTCTCTAGTAATATGTTAGAAAATATGTGATTCTCACACTCTTGGTAGAATTTAAGCTTTCTAATCAATGTTCTTTATTTGTTTGTTGACTTTTTATGTTCTTTATGCATTAAATTAAGTGATGAAGCTAAGCAAAGAAATTAAGAGTTAGAGAAAGAGAGTCACAATTTTTAAAATGATTACACTTACAATGTAGGATTCAAATTTACAAGCATTGCCCACCTATTTTTTACATATTTAGGCCACCTGCAATTTATGCAAACACGCTTCGATCTAGACACTTATAAGATAAAGTCATGCAACTTCAACAGAATTTCTAGATATGTTTTAGCTAAGTAGATGAAATAACAAAACTTTATCTACAAAATATATAGTTGCAAACTATATTGACAAATGTCTAAACCCATCAAAAGGACTTGATAAAATTTAGAAGATTTTAAATATGTTGCATTTCATATTCCTTTCACAAATTAGGTGGCTCTAGCAATGAAAGACAAAATACTTTCACCAGCCAAAAAGAAGTAAAAGAAGTTTGTCAAAGATTGTGAGACTGCCTCTACTTCTTCCTCAATCAAAAGAAGATAAATCTACCCTTGTTGGTAACTGTGAAAGAAAGTGAACAAGTTTAGTAGATGGCTGAGAAGGTAGAGAATTTTACGAGTCAAAAGCATGTTGTATCGCTATAGACAAAATTGACTTTAATTTGAATACCATGCAAAGAGAAATGTGAAAAGAATTAAAATTTCGAAACAAAGAATCTATATCAAGCAATTTTACAAGTCTAAAGAAGTTCGTAAAAAACAAGTTTATGATAGGTGTTGAGAAAGTAGACAATATGCTAGGAAAATTGGAAAAATCAAATTCTTTTTGGCTATTCAATAAAAAGTTTTAGCCAAGAAAATCACTTTAATATTCGATTCTTTATACTTGTAAGTACTTTTGAGTATTTCTTGGTCAAGCATTTAGGTTAGAAGTACTTGAAAGTGATTTTTCACAAAATATTTTAAGATAGTATGAAGTTTTTTTAAAAGCATTCTTATGTTAGTTCCAAATATAATGATTTTTGGTGAGAATTGCTTTTAGCAGGATAAAAATGTTTTTGAACATGTCCTAAATGTAACAAAGACCCATGGTAAAGAAGATGATCTAGAATGTAGTATCGCATTTGTCACAACTTCTCATTCTAAGACCATATTTTCGTTAAGGCTATATCTACAACTCAGTCGAATTAAAAAAAAAAAAAGAAAAAAAAAACCAACTCCTAGGAAATGTGACAAGTGTTTTCTCACATACACACATTACATATAGAGTAGATAAAAAAGAAGTTTGGTGCTAATCATGCTCGCATCGCACCTATTCATGCTTCATTTCTTGTGTTAGACGCATATTTTTTACATGAAAAAAATTCTTAAAGGTAGGTGTCCAAAAGTTGAAGTTGAACCAAGCCCCAAATGAAAAAAAATACAAAATATGGATAGAAAAAAAAAAGGAGCTACTTTAATAATCAAAATGGAGTAGAAACAAACATAAATATAACAAAAGCAAGGAATGTTAAGAGCTCGAACAATAAACTTCTCTCTATCTTTAGGTAACGTATTGTCTCATCTCTATTCTATATAAATGTTATGATTGCATGATTGAAAAAACCAACTAAAACATGCTACAAAATATTTTGGCATAGGTGATGATCATCTAAGGTCAAATTGTTTATGTTAATGTTGAAGTAATTAACTAAATCTTTTGAAAAGAAAATTTAGAGATCTTACCTATTTTATTGATATATTTTATATTGACTTATGTTTCTAATTTCATTGGATTTGAAATAGTCTTTATATATTAAACATGCAAATGATAATTAATATCTATAGAAGGTCTAAGACGTGAGAGTTTGAATCATCGCAATTAGCCGGTTTTGTTGACCTAGTTTAACATAGGCAAGCTATAGTATCTTCACATGGCCAAATCGTATGGACAACTTATCATTTCCAAATGGCAAGTATGTTTTGTAATTTTAGGTAACTTGTGAAAAGACTCAATTGATAATTCTTTTTTGGTGCAAATATGCTTTTGATCACTTCAAGTTTGCCACATTTTCTATTTTGGTCAAACCTTGATTTTGGTCTTTGAATATTTACTTTTTGAAAAAAAAATTATTTTGATCCAAAATATCATTTTAATTTGGAAATTTTCATTATTCTCTGGGTGCATGTGCATGTCATAAAAACTTTATTTTTGAGTTATTAAACCCATATTATTAATCTGATACATATTATAAAGGCCAGGATGTATATAGTTTCGTGAACGTTAAAAAACTAAAATTAAAGTTACACAAATTTAGAGATCAAGATAGAAAGTGAATAAAATAGTGTTAAAAAAAGTTTAAGACATAAGGTATACATTATGAGTAAAAGTTTAGGACTAGGGGCGGATCCACGTTGGGGCCAGGAGGGGCACGTGCCCCCCCTCAAATTACCATTTTTTAATATATGTATATTGTTGTTTGGCACAAATTATAAAAACTCCCTTTAGATCAGTGGTTGGGGGGCAACAAAGTGCCTTATGGCTATCTGCGCGCCAGAGCTCAAGTCCCGTTTTGCATGTTTTTTTCAGTTTTATATCTATATTTATTTATATAATATTTTAATTTTCCATTTGAGTCTGAATCCCAGTTATACAAAAAAAAGTTTTGAATCCCGTTTATATGTTTTCAATTTTATTTCTTTTTTATATTTTGCAATATATATATATTTATTTATTTATATATTATTTTAATATTTTAACTTTTCATTTTCTAATTTTGCAATATAGGTATATTAGTTTAATTTTAGTACACTTGAAACCCATTAGAATATGCAAATATTTTTTAATCTTTAATAAACTATTTTATAAGAATTAATTGTATTAAAAAACTTAATTCTATTTTAAAAAACATTAAATACTTAAAGTGTCTTTCTTTGCTTATATATTTATTGGATAATTCTACAATAGTTTATTATAATTTTGTAATTAATATTTACTCAATCTACATATTTATATATCAATAAATTTAAAATTATATTTATATGAGAGTTAAATTACACGTTTAATCCCTAAATTTTTAAATTTGTATCTAATAGGTCCTTAAACTTTCAATTTTGTGATTAATAAGTCTATGTACTTGTACTAAAAAAAAGTCTTTGTACTTTAAAAATGTCTAATAGGTTTATGAAATTTCAAAATTTTATCCAATAGGTCTTGGACTTAATCAAAAATTTAAAAAATTGACTATCCTATTAGATATAAAATTTGATTTTGTATATAATTAAACCTTAAACCTTCAATTTTGTAACTAATAGATACATTAATTTTAAAAATTGTCGAATAAACTGAGGAGCTATTGGTCACAAAATTAAATTTTATGTCAAATAGAACATTCTTTTTAATTTGAATATGTCAGAGGTCTATTAAAAATACAAAATTGAAACTTCAAAGATCTATTAAACACTTTTAAAGTTTTGAAATCATATAGACAAAAATCTAACAATTCAGGGATTAGTCTTATACGAAACTGTGCCCCCCCTAACAAAAAATTCTGGATCCGCCACTGTTTAGGACGACAATCATATATTCAAATATATTTTTGAAAATATATGGACTTTTATGCCCAAGTATCTTGATTTTTTTTTCTTAAGTATATTTTTTATTTTTAGACTATTTCAAAATCTCTCCTACTTCTATGAACATATATATTAGTTTAGTTTTCATTGTTAAATTAACTCATAATTGGGGGTAGATGTGGCACATTGATATATCATGTAATTGTTGTATATATACGAAAAGCTAGTAACATCATGTCATCTATTTTATGTTGTATCATGTCAATTTTCTTCAAAAATTTAGGAAAAAAATTTAATTTATACCCTTAAATTTTGGGGTTGTATCAATTAAAATTCAAAACTAATAATTGTATCAATTTAGACCCTAAACTTTGATAAGTGAATCAATTAAACCCTCTGTTAGTGATTTATAACTATTTTCACCCGATTCTCTTTAAAATTAGCTCAAAATCACTTAAATAAATTATTATTTTCCTAAAATCTTACCAAAGTAGCAAAAAAAAATTATCATGTAATTTTTTCTAGATAAGCGAGTCAGATGAATCTTCTCATACCGATGGTAGAAGGAAAAGTCCAAAGTAGAGCATTCAACACTTGAGAGAGAACCTCCATAACCATCACAAACAAATAAGGAGACAGAGGGTCCCCTGATGAAGACCCTCATGACCTGAAAAATAATCGTGCACATAACCATTTGCCAAGTAGAAAACATAGGGGACACATGTAATACATGCCCTAATCCAAATAACAAACTAGAGCAGAATCCTAAGGGCCAAAAACAAACTAAAGATAAAGTCCTCATTTACAGAATCATAGGCTTTTTGCAAATCCACCTTAAGCAAGTATCGAGGAGGCCCTCAACACAAATGGTACTGATCAACTAGCCATGGTATAACAAAATATTATCTACAATGCTCACCTGATAGGACCTATAAAGTCCTATTTAATTACACTTATTTCTTGTTAATTAGAAGGATTTTATGTTTTTTATTATTATTATTTAGGGATTCAAGCAATTCACATGTTTTGAAGAGTTTGCACCATTTTGGAATTAATTCGGACCAAATTGGAGGTGATTCGAGCAACTAAATTTCTATACCAAATTTGACCGATCATATCATGATATTTCGAGATGAAAATATATTCAAATTTGGTATCAAATCGAAGCTTATTGAATTATATTTCCAAAGGTATAAGACTCATTGCATTCCAATAAGTATTACGAAGGTTATGGAATTTTGAGTGATTACTGCTCCTGCTGGAAAACTGCTGTACCCGAGAATATTTTGTGCCAACTTCCATTCCCATTATCTTGCTACTCACGTTTGGGAATATTTTCAAATTAGATATCATTTTAAAGATCTCGGAATGATCTTTCCAACCATATAAATATCACTTTGATCCAAGGTCTGGAGAAGAAGTTATGGGCAAAATAATGAAGACTGCGCAATCCAGAAACTTTCCTTATTTGCAACATTCTATGTTTGTTTTGAGAATTTAGGGAAGGATTTTCGAGTTTTAGATGTATTTTCCAGCATTTTACAAGAGAGAACATTATTTACTTTATTTTATTTTATTTTAAATATTATTCCCTAATTGTTTTGGGAAAATATCTTTCTAGAATTTAGGGTTTCTTACTTGTGTAAGTTGTCTACTTCAAGGCTATTTAAGCCTTCTTATGGACAGCAAAAGGGAGATCTTTTTTTGGCCTCTTGGCCTAGACGTTTTTAGAGAGTTTTTAGACTCATTTTCTCTTTTCTCCTTAGACAATAATGGTATCAAATTTTATCACGATGCTCGGCTAAACTTCGCGATTCCAGTTCAGAGGTCGGTTGTAATCAGTTGCAACATTGTGAGGTTTGAACCTTAACTTAGTTTTCTTTTGATTTCAATTATTCTTTAATTCCCGTGTTAATTTTATAAGTATGTATTTTAATTAAATTGACACCTTAATCACTCTACATGTTTTATTGCTAATCATGATCATGATCCGTAATTTTCATGTTGAATGAACCGGTAGCATTAGGATTATCACATGTGTATGTTTTGTGGGTTTCCATATTACATGGCTTGCATGTTTAATTCTAGGAATCAAAGGAGCATCTTAATTAGATTAAAGTTATTTCATCTAATTAGTTGTCTTGGTCCTTCCAAAGCACGTAATGCCTTTATCTAAATAATTTGGAGCGGTTTCGTCAAAAATTGTTTAGGTAATTAGCATTAACTTGACGTTTGTTAGAGTTAATGACCTTAGGGAAGTTACTACTTTTTGGAGTTTCCTAATAAGTTGACCAAGTGCTTGCATTGTTAAGTTTAAATATTTTGAGTGTCTATGATCAATTTTTGCAATTGAGTAGAACCGCACATTTGGATTGGAATTTGGTAAGATTTGATTTATCTTTCTTTTATTTGCTTATGCTTTATTTTATTAATAAAAAAACACAAAACCCCCCTTTTTATTTGTTTTCTCCTTGGCAAATTTAATTTGAGAAATTAATATTCGGTTTCCTGAGATCGACCCGGTCCACTCAATGCTACAAGTAGCTTAGGATCGGTTTATAAATTATAATTTGACGAGCCCTCGACAAGCTCGCTTCAAATTTGGCGCCATTGGCATATCCACCTTAAGCACGTATCGAGGAGGCCCTCAACACAAATGGTACCGATCAACTAGCCATGGTATAGCAAAATATTATCTACAATGCTCACCCTTTGAATAAAATCTAACTGATTAAGGCTAATGAACTTAGAAAGCTAGACACGTAACCTATTTGCCTAAATCTTCGTATCGTACTTATAAATGACATTACAATAAGAGATGGTCCGAAAATCTCCCAACCCTTTCATGCTCTGTTTCTTAGGCATCAGAGTAATGAACGTAGAATTAATCCCCAGAGGTAAATAATAAGTATCAAAGAAATGAAGTACAACTGAGCAAAAATCATCACCCACAACACTCCAAGCCACATTAAAGAACCCCAACGGGAACTCGTCGACTCAAGAGCCTTACAAGTACTCATACAAAACAACACTTTCTTAACCTCCTCCCTCGTAACAGGCAGGTAGAGTCAACAACACAATCCTCAGGCTAGACAAACTGCACAATCGAAGCCAACTCCCCATTAAGATCCCTATATCCCAAGGGTTGGGTTCCAAAAATAAACTGAAAGTACTCAACTGCAGCACTAGATATATCACACTGAGTAGAAAGCAGGGTACCATTAGCATCTACCAATGAGGTAAGGCCATGGCGAATAACCCTAGCCTTAACACTCCTATGAAAGAATGTTGAATTCTAATCTCCCAAAGCAAGCCACATACATGATAACACTCATTTATGAGTGTCATTGAGCTCTAAAAATCAAGCTTATTATTTAGAAAGTAAGCATTTATTGTCATAATTCATGTCATTTAGAGTGAGTTTAAGTAAAAACAAGCTTACCATGTGTTTGAGACCTTGACTTTGTAAAAATGAGTAAATAGGTGTAAAAAGAGTCATTTTTGTAAAGAGTTTGTTAAGTTTTGTTGTTTTTGTGTAAAAGTGTAAAAATGATCCAGATGCGATCGCATTTTAAGTTAGAAGGTAAATTTCAATTGAAACTAAACATCATGTGAAATGAGCCCAGCATGCGGCCACATCTAGACCTAATCAATAGATCTTTCCAGGTTTGTGAATTGTCAGACTCTCGAAACATTATCCATTAAATCTCCTCAAATCAATGGATTTCGGTCAACTACACTTTCTCACATTGACTTAGGAAAAAACCCTAGACCTTGAGGTTTGAAAAAGGAGTCAATGCTTCATTTTCAGAGAGCTCGGATTCCTAGATTCTTTCCCACACTCTGTCGTTTTTTTTTTTCTCTTTAACAACTGCTACACCGAGTTTTTCCTAAGTTATGTTCAAGCTCTATTCAGACACTCGATTCAAAAGAAGGTGTGAGTACTTGTATCTTGAAAAATATTGAACAAATTAGAAAAGAGGAACAAACTTAAGGCTTACGTTTCTGTTTTAGTTTTTTTTTTTAAGTGACTGTTTTGTATTTCTTATTTTTCATTCAAGTTGTAGTTGTTGGTTGTTGTTTAAGTTGTAGTTGTAGTTTCTGTTTTACTATGGAATTCAAGTTGCTGAGTTGTAGTTTTGGTCTGTTCTTAATTCAAGTTGTTTGTTATTTCAATTCAAAACTTCAAATTATATTCAAAGTTTATCTTTCAATGAAGTTTATTTCCTTTCATTCAAGTTTTCTTTCTTACTTTCTTACTTTTGTTTCTTCTAGAATAATGAGCTAAACTCCTTCTTGGGGATTCAATGAAGTGGATACGTAAAGAAGGAAGAAAGCCTCACCTTGTGCTTAAGCAACCTTACTGAACACTTAACACCGTTTGCTTTTATTGAGTTTAAGTTTCATTGTTAGCTTAAACTGATCACTTAGGTTAGCATACTTTGTGTGAGATTCAATACTAAAAAAGTTAGACCGATCACGGGTTTTCATAAAAGCAATCTAGGAATAGAGTCTAGAAATAGAACTTTACTTTTGTACCTTGATGAGACCAATATAGTGTTGAGATTTATGCCCTAAATCCTCGTAATTAATTAATTAATTAATAATTAATAATAATTTTGATTATTTTATTTGCAATATAATATTATCCATTATATGAAAAATTCAAGGTTATTAGTGTAATCTTGAACAGTATGTGGTTGACATACAGGAGGATCGTGTTCAAGAAATAACCTAAAGAGTCATAGTATATGGATAAGGTTGGGTGCCTTATCTTGGTAACACTATTGATACGGCCCACTTTGTAATAGTTACAAATGATTTGATCCAAATCATTCATGTGGAGACATGTGAGTGAGGGTATCTTATACAATGAGTTTGTATTAAAACTGGACTACGGAATATTTAATATCTCTTTATAAATCCGTTAATTGAGAAGATTAATATTTCATCAGGATGATCATATGCGACTCGATCTTAATCCTGAGTGAGTTATGAACTCCTACCTGTGAGGGTTTGTCCTTTGATTTGCATGGGTGAGAGTGACTTTTGTAGCTGATTCAATATGCCTACCATTTTGGAGACTTGACCAAATAGGGAGCTGGGAACATAATCTCACAAAATAGAATTCACTCCTTCCCATATAGGATAAGTAAATGAGTAGTTCCCTTAAGTGCTGATTTCGGGACTTTAACAATGAGGCCTCACCCTCTCATTAGCCCGAGAGGGACTTAGTTTATAATTAGATTATAAACAGATCGTTCATTACATGATTAGTGGTACTTAAGGTGCAAGATGTAATTATAGGGGTAAAACGAACTTTTGACTCAGTTGTAATTACGAACAACTCGTGAATGATCGACTTGCATGTAATGATTATATCTATGGACACAACTTGTCCTATAGTGCATAAGAGTGCAATTCTAGGTCTATAGTGGAGTGACCTATAGTTAATGAATGAAAATTAATTAATTAAAGAGTTTAATTAATTAATTTTGTATCATTGGAGCTTATAATCTGTAGGTCCATAAGGTCCCATTGCTAGCTCATAGTAACACTAAAAGATCAATTTAGTTGAAAGAGAAATTTGAAAATTTCAAATTAATATTTGATTTGAAGTGTTTAAATTAATATTTAATATATTAGATATATTAAATATAAAAGAGAAAAATATATTTATTGTATTTGATACATTAGATATTAAAATAATTAATGTATATTAGATACATTAAAGAAAAGATATTTATTAAATTTGAATTGGATTCAAATTAGGAAATAGATGTCGTAGGAGAATTTTAAAAGGTTTGAATAAGATCAAATTGGTTAGATAAATATATTTTAATATATTAGATATTAAAATATATTATTTAATTATCTTCCCTAGACCACTATAAATAGGACTCTAGGGGTGAGCCATTGCATTCTTCATAGAACACACACCTCCTCAATAGAGAATTAGAGTATTCTCTCTAGACTTTTTCCTCTCCAATCCCTTGAGGATTTTCTTTCAAGAGGTTCCCACAAGCCTTGATCTTGTGTTAGAGTCATAGCCAGGAAGACTTTGTGGAGGAGATAAAGACCCGCCAGAATATTAATTCTCCATATTTATCTCAAAAGTAAGTTTTCTTAATTAATATTATTTTTAGTTTAGTTTTAAATAAAACCAAAGTTGATCCAATGATTCCGTTGTGGGATTAAGAGTTCATTCCTATCAATTGATATCAGAGAAATCTTTGAGTTTTATTTACAATTAAAGTTTTGTGATGGTGAGTATTTTAAATTTGTCATGTATTTGATATATTGTGGTTTGTAAATTGATTGTTTAGACTATTTGGCATAGATTTATTGCTTTGATTAGATCATTGTAAAATCCATAAGGGTTAGAATTTCATGTATTTTACTTGAATGACTACCATTGCTTGCAATTTTCGATTATATGGGCTGAAGAAGTCGACGGGAAAAAAAAAAGTGAATTGAAGTCAATTTCTGCAATTGAAAATTTAGGATTTCCAAATCCTAAATTTGGAATGGTCCAAACAAGAAAGGTATTGAAGACCAAGATATGTCTTGGATTTAAATTATTATAATTTAAATTATTTTCAATTTCTTAGGATATGCCAAATATGCCGGTCAATTTTGTTATTTTTAATTTAATTATGCATGAGATGTATGTTTTAAATTGTTTGATTGTTGCATAAAGTATGTCATTTAAATTTAAAATCCCACCATAGGTTAAGCATGATCATGCATTTTATCTATTTTTGAATATAATGGTTAAGCATGATCATGCATCTCTGTGATGCTGGGAAGCGTCTAAACGTTATTTAGAGCGTCTAGACACTCCGTCGATTCCTATAAATATATTTTTTTCATCATCTAGGTTAGGGGTCTCCGATTTTCAGCCGTCATGAGACCATTTTAAGCTTCCACCTCTCTATTTTTCATAGTTTTAGGCTAGTTTAGGTATTTTAGATTAATTCTTGGTGTTAGGCAATGTCGGTGTGATGGATTGCTAGACTTTTGACGTAGTTTCGTTGTTGTGAATACGGTATTATGCATTTTATTGTGAGATTTGATTGTTAATTTTGATTTTCAGCATTATTTTATAGCTTGCAAATTCTTACGCTTATTCCTAGTTATTTCTACTTTGATTGACCTGACAAGTCAATTAATTTAGAAATTTCTCAGCTATACTAGAGCACTCGAAGGTGTCCTCAGTCTCTAACTTAATTTGAGTTGTAAATAGGCCAGTTGCCATGTCAGTTAAATTAAGTAGAATTGCTTAATTACGAGTACATGGTAAGTCTTAGAATTGTTAGCGTGGGCTTAGTTAATTTAGATTGACCAGTCTTAATTAATTAACTCATTTCGACTTATCCCTTAGGTGTAATGTGTTTAATTAGTTCTTTTAGGATTGGTCGTGCCAAATTAATTAATTGAATTAGAACCAATTAGGCATTTGTAAATTGGTTTAATTAGTGGAGGCTCCTACAGTGTCCCGAGGAGTTCAATTGGTCTTAAAACACAAGAAAATTGCCTGTTAGGTTAGTTTCAATGATAAATGCATTGCATAATTACCTGTTTACCACCGATTTGGTGCGCGATGTGAGATCTCTATCTTTACCACTTTTTAGTCATTCTATCTATCTTATGTTTTATGATTAACTTCCCCCTAGTCCGTGCCAAATAAGAAACCTAGAATTTAGAAATCAATTGATTCGGTTCCTTGTGATGGACCCTGGCCATTTATACTGCAAATTATTCGTAGTCCGATTTATAAATGTATTTGATTGTGCCTTCGACAAGCACCTTCATACCTAGACATAGGACAAGAGTCTTTAGAGTCATGGAAGTTGTGTTCATTATTTACCTAAGTTAAAATTGGCCATAGACATATGTGTTTAATTGCATAGGCTCTTAAAAGTACTTAGAAAAGGGTTGAATAGGTGTTGAGCTTGACTTAAAGTTTTAAGTATCAGTTAGGGTAGGTTACAGGAGCATTCATGTAGCATTTTGCTCGAACCATACATAACTCAAAAGATTGATGCGGGTGCTTATTGGTAGCAATCTTTGAATGAACCTTGCCTAGTTAAGTAATTTGTGGGCGCATGGTGGGCATATATTCCTTGGGGTTGAACTAGATTTGAATCGTCTTCCTCTCATTGGTGTTTTTCTCATCATTTCCATTTTAGCTTACTTTTACTTTATGTTTTTCAAAACCAAAATCTCAATTATTTTGGTTACCTTGGTTTAGAATTTAGAGGAGGTCTTTTATGTTTGGTTGAATTTTTATTACATTTGTTCCCTTGGGATTCGATACTTAGAGTACTCTCCATATACTATTTAAGAGACAGTGTGCACTTGGACTAGGCTGGGAAGCCGTCATCAGTACACGAGACTTTTGACGAAGAGAACCCTTCTTCCTATCGGTCTAAGCCCAAAACAATGCAGTGGACCCCCTCGCCTGCTGTTGCAACTCTGCAGAGAATGGATCTATAACTAGGGCTATTTGTGTCACTTCCATGCTCCCTATCTCTCAACCACCTTCCTCATAAGTTCTAAACCCAAACAACCAAAACGATAATGCAAAACAGGCTTAAGTGCTCGTAACTTGTCCCAAAATTGACTAACGGAGAAACCCTAGGTACTGGACTCCAGAATTCAGCTATAGCAAACAGAAAACCATTCTCCTTTGCCCAATGAGTAAAGAATTGAAAAGGGGGGGACCACGTAGATCTCCCAACCCACGTCAAAAACCAAAGGCAATGGTTAGAAATACCTCACTCGTGGGCCCAGTCTTCGTACAAAGGGAGAGATGCCACCCAAGCCTCATTAATCAAGACAAAATTCAGTCGACAAAGGATATCAGGAGTTTCTAGAGCTTATTAGTCTAAGTCTACCAACTTCCTTGAAAGCACAACTCCAAAAGATCAGTTTGTATTAGAGTATTACCAAAAGCATCCATCTCAACAATACTAGGGTTGCCCCTAAAACCTTCCAATGAACAACGAATAGCATTGAAATCCCCCATAACTAAACTAGGAGAACTCCAACCCGCACATATAGAAATGAGAGCAGCCCATAGACCACTTTCCTCGACCTCAATGTTGGTTGCGTAGATAGAGTAACCTCTACCTTAGACTGAGATGCCACATCAGTCAGAATACCATAGATGAAATGGAGATCATTAGTAATTAGAGTGAAGGTAAATCTACCCATCCACCACGTTACTCAAATGCGCCCTAGATCCTAAGACCTATAGCTACAAACACACTGCCAATCACTCCCAAACTGGGAAAACACAAAAGCAAACTGCGGTCTCTTAACCTTCGTTTCCAGCAAATAACAAAAACCAACATCAACAGACTGAATGAAGGATCTTACAGCAAGACCTTTAGCTAGTTTACCTAACTCCTGTACATTCCACAAATACCACCTAAACATGGGGAAGTGATAGGTGGGGAGGCTCCTCATCAAAAACTTTTGAGCACGCAACTAACAACCAGCGCCCACATCTACCACAGCCAATGGCAGGAGATCTCCAGCTAGTATCAGAGCAAGGGATTCACTCGCTAGAATAACAAATTGATTAGGCGACCCCACTTTGGTAGAGGTCCTCAAGTGAGTAGAATCAGAAACACTAGAGCCTTTTGTCTCCCGATGAGAGGGTGCAGGGGGGACCTGATCACCAAGCTAGGGGAAGGGTCCACAGGTGGAACCAATTCAAAAATAGAGGGATCATCCTCCCACACTTTCTACTCGCCAGTAGCTTCAAAATGGGCAAACACATAGCAAGTAGGGCACTTCTTCAGTTTTCAAGCATACTCGATTGGAATATCAAAGTCCTCCCTCCTCAACTGAACAATAATAGAAGCAAACATGTCAACATCTACACCCACTTCCACACACATTTGGGCCAAAGTCAAACGTTGTCTATTTAAGGTAGCTTTATCAAGACAAATTGGTCATCCCACAACACTCGTGACCATACTCAACCCTCAAGAGATCCACAATTCCATTGGAACATTTAGAAGTTTTACCCACATAATAATTCTATCAAAAACAAAAGTTTGAAGGACACTACCTGGAATCCACTTGCAAAGCAGAATAAACTTTCCCCCTATATGCCACGAACCATTATCCAATATCCAATCCTAAGCTTTAGCCAAGTGAAATTGAAAGACAATCAAACCATTTTCAAGCATAGGGTGAGAATCTTAAAAATTAGAAAAAAGAAGAATGAAGGCAATTAGGGTGAGAATCTTAAAAACGAAACTTGTGTGCAGGAATTGTAGAAATTTCAGAATCGAAATTGCAAGATGAAGTTACAATTCTGGAACAGCAGGAAAAAATTCAAAAAAGGAAAAAATTTGCATTCGACCCATATACAGAAATTTTTATTTGCTGCACGATTTTGGGGATTTTGAGCACGAATTCTGGGCATTATTTAACCCTAGTGAAGGCCTAAAAAAGGAGAGAATATGAGTGGAGAACGACGGTGGTTTTTAGGGCGAATTTTAGTAGAATTTTTCATGGGTTTTGCTCAAGTTTTTTGATTCCTCTGTTTTACTTCCATCGGAAGGTTTTCGTTTTGTTTAGCTTCCTCGAAAATTTCAGTTCGATTCAAGCAACACTTGGGATATTAAGATTCAATCTTTTCCTAAGAACAAGTGGGAGAATTGAATCAATTGGAGAGTGAGAAAGAGATTATGAACATTGAATCCAAATTTTTGTAATTTCTCTGTTTTTAATTTCATTTTCTGTTTAAGATAAGTTGGTTGTAAATTTCAATTGTTGCTTTCCATGTAGCTTGTAATTCGGTCGGATACTATTTGAGAAGGAAGAAAAGTGAAATTTCATCTCAATTGAAGGTTTCATGTTAGTGGGTTTTTGTCCATAAGTTAATTTGAGTTTTATTTCTTTGAAACTTCTCTTTCGTTGCTCATGGGTATGTTGGGATGAAAATTTTCATTGTCTATTATAGTACTTGCTTTTAAACTAAATTTCAATTGGACAGCAAGTCCTTTCAATTTCCTTTGGTCTTAGTTGCAATAAGACTTAACCTTAAGTAATTTCTTTTCCAATATAGATTTTGTTTCTAAAAATTGTTTTGAATTTTGTGAGTTAAATATGAGCTAAACTTCTTAGGGGGTTCAACGATGTAAATTCCCTAAGAAGTAATTGTAGCCAAAATTCCACAAAGACCAAGCCTACTTCTCAATTGTTTGCTTGCGTTGAATAAAATTCCATTGAGATCCTAGATTGATCAACTAGGATAGCAACTCAAGCTTAGATCTAATACCGACGAAGTTAGTGATAAGCAGATTTCACATGAGTGATGGAGACAAGAGCTTAGACATAAGTCAATTCTTTATCCTAGACATAGGGATCAAAGACTCCAAAATTTAAGAAATTATTGAGCCAAAATTGCCTAAGATAGAGGAACTATAGACATATAGGTTCACTTAGTCTCCTAAACCCTAATTTCAAGGTGAATAGGAGTAGTAATTTCGGTTTACAATTGAATGTAGAATAGGTTGGAATTGCAATTTTGGTTTGCAATTACAACTTAAGGCAATGACATTCTTGAGCCCTCATTTCTCTAAAGAATTTCTTTTGCACTTTTCATTTATTTTATCAAGTTTGTTTAGTTTGTTATTCAATCTTGCAATTTTCGATTCTGCAATTTAGTTCTGTAATCTTTGTTTCCTTACTTACGTTTTTGTCACTTTAACTTGCAATTAGATTTTGCAATTATTTTGTTTTTACCAAACACATCCTCCCAACCTTGTTTTTGCAATTTTTAGTTTCCAAGTTGCAATTCTCCTTACATTTTGCTCTACAATATTTTTGTTACACAGTTTCCTGTGGGATCGATACTCAAGAATACTCTTGTTTTATTACTTGCATTGACAGTGTGCACTTGAACTGAGGTTGAATGTATTTATTTACTTTTTGAAAGGTTTAATCATTTGGCATTATTTTTGGTTTGTCTAAATATATTTTATTCTCTCTTTATTTTTAATCCATTGATATTATTTTTGTTTCCTTTTAAAATACTCTAATTAATATCTTTTAATTATGAGCAGCATATTTATGGAAAAATATTCTCATTGACTATTGCTTTTATTTTATATTATAACATTTTGAATATCTTCTCTTTTATGGCAGAATGACCACATAGATGGTAAGGTGATTTTATCATATATGGTTATTGGTATTTTTAAAGATGCGATTGAGTATATTTTTCCTTATATTTATAGTTGCCTTGTTATTTGATTGACTAATGAGATATTTCCCATATTTGATTGAATTGAGTGGTTTTTTGTTTTAAATTTGAATTTTGCTAAAGTTGATGGAGATGGAAAAAACCTTGTAACATGTCTAGTTAACTCTTGAAGAGTTATCTTTTTGTGATTTTTGTGTTAAACATTGAATTCTTGAGAACGTGCTTCAATTGGAGATTGCAAGCTACTTGAACGGTTGTTGAATACACTACACATTTCACAAGGGGAGCTTGTGAACGTGGATTGTAAAAGGGAGCAAGATTGCAACATAGAATCCAAGAAGGGAGTTCTTTTATAATTTTGCATAAGACAATTGTTATTGTGTACTAATCCTTTGATAATCTAATCTCTGGGCGTGGCCTCATAGAGTAGGTTGGAAAACCGAACCACGTTAAAAAATTTGTGTATTCATTTATTTTTATATTTTCGCATGTCTTTAACAACCATACATGTTTGACTATTTTATGGATTGCTCATGCAATTAAAATAAATACATATATAAAAGACATTATTGTTCCAACGAGACAAATGAAATAAATTGATAATTAGGTCCTTTCAATTTTCTTCACTCAAAGTTCACCTGATCACAAGTGTGAAACAACAGCAAACGACATACGAGATTCAATGAACTACTCAACTAGCACCCACATATGGGTTCGAATCTACCACAGCCAATGTCGAAGATCTCCAGTTGGTACCAGAGCAAGGGATTCACTCGCTAGAACAACAAATCGATTAAGTGACCCCACTTTGGTAGAGGTCCTCAAGTGAGTAAAACCAGAAACACTAGAGCCTTTCGTCTCTCGATGAAAGGTTACAAGGGGAACCTGATCACCAAGTCACGGGGAGGGGTCCACAAGTGAAACTGGTTCACAAACAAAGGGATCCTCCTCCCTCACCTTCCTGCCAGTAGCCTCATAATGGGCAAAGACATAGCAAGTAGGGCACTTCTTCAGTTTCCAAGCATACTCAATTAGAATATCAAAGTCCTCATTCCTCAATAGAACGTAATAGAAGCAAGCATGTCATCATCCATACCCACTTCCACACACATTTGAACAAAAGTCAAACGCCGTCTATTTAAGGTAGCTTTATCAAGACACATTAGATGTCTCATAGCACTTGCGATCATACTCAACCCTCGAGGGGTCCACAATTCCATTGGAACATTTAGAAGTTTTACCCACATAGTAGTTTTATCAAAAACAAAAGTTTGAGGAACAATACTTGGAATCCACTTGCAAAGCAGAATAGGCTTGCCCCCTATATTCCACAAACCATTCTCCAATACCCAATCTTGAGCCTTAGCCGAGTGAAATTGAAAGACAATCAAATCGTTTTCAAGCATAGTGATAGTGGGCTCTTCCACATGCCCTCAAATTGTACTAACAAGGTGTGAAACAAAAGCAAACGACATACGGGCATTAATGAACTGCCTAACCAAAGAACAGACCCACAAAGAAACTCCCTCATCAATAACATCCTCCGATGGAACCACCATCTTCCTCCCACTTACCTTAACTAGCGGCGAGTAATCAAGAACCACACTAGTAGAGGACATAGGAGGGTTAAAGAGGGCAGCCTAAGAAGATTTTCCATTCAAACCAACTTTTCCACCCTAGTCCAAAGTAGACTGACCATCACCAACACTCGAATTGGGCCCAACCTTCTAGGGCATGATTGGTTTAGACCGACCAAACCGCCTTAGGCCAACTCATTTAATCCAACCGGTTCTAGGTTTTGCATGGGCCTCTTGTCTTCATGTAACCCTTTAACTAACTTACTCGGCATTGCCCTTCCGTACCTTCTGCACTTTTCTCGTACCTTCAAACACTGACGAGGCAATATCGGGCTCAATAACAACCAATAAACTTTGCACAAAAGGTTGCCCTGATGGGACCTTCGAATCAAGGACTACATCACTTATATTCTGCGTAGACCTAACACCCTCTAATTCCACTAACCCTCTATAGAGCTGCTCTATATGTAATGCTAGTTCTTGAAGGTCAAGAGAGGGAGAAGACAAAACTAGTAAGGGAGAAGATGACTGATCCTCAATTGCCAGAGATTGGGTTTGAGTGGCTCCAACCTGGCACTCGGATGAAGACGTTTGCCACACATCCTTCAAATGGTGCATTATTCCCCTAACGGAGCACTTTGAACACCGTATGAGGCCGATTGGTCCAACATTCCCTATGACAAAGCACTAATTTCACCGACTGAAGCCATTTTCGTTTCATCGAACGCTAGACCAAGCTTCTTCTTTGCCGGAGATCGTTGCTTAGCCATGCCTTCTCTACAACCAGAGGAACTAGTGAGCCCACACCGACATAAGAAGCCATTCACCTCTGGCCAAGAGGTCTACTGTAGCTGCCGACCATTACAATCCTAGCCTTCAAGCTTTTAACAAAATATTTCGAATCCTATTTTTATTGTAAAGAAATAAAATTAAAAAAAAAGTAACATATGACTTATTTTCTTATTGTTTGACATTTATGATCTTGAATTTATATATTGTAAGATTTTCTTTAGTTCTTCTAATTTCTTTCCTTCTCTAACTAATGAACATACATTAATTTATTTTTTCCTCAATTTCTAAGCAAGTGATATATATAATATGTCCATATTGTCATCTCCTATCATCATACATGTAATTTTTTTTTTTGAAAAAACATACATGTAAATTTTAATTGATAATAAATTAAATCCGTCATTTTTTCATTAATTATTGACTCAAATTTTAATAATAATAACTAATTTTAGAAATTACTAAAATTTGAGGTACTAACATAATTTTTTTTAAACTTTTAGAGACAAAATTAAAAATAAAAGTAAACTTGTAACGATCCAACTGGGACCGCTACTACACACTACACAACAACCGATATCAATCATGAAAAAAGGAGTTTAAATAAAACCTTCAAACTAGATCAGGTAAACATTTCACAAAATTCACTTTATTTCGGGATCCCGATTCAAAATAAAATAAGCTTGCAAAATATTTCAATTTAAATATAATTTTGTCAAAATTAAACGTAACAAAAAACACAACTGAAACGCGAGGGAAAAGAAACAACATGACACTGGACAACTCTTCTATCCTAGGAAATAGGGAACAACTATATCTCCATAGCCTTGCTAAGCCAATGTCTCTGTCACAGCCTCTTGCATCACTGACCACCTAAAAAGAGAAAACAATGTAGCATAGGGTGAGTATAAAATACTCAGTAAGTTGCCTGCTTAAAGTCCAAAGGTTCACAACACCACCACAACTCCTAGCCAACAAACCACAAACCACTCAGGCTCCTGATCTTACTCGGGTTCTACACTCTCTTGGCTAAGTGACCACCTAACCCACCCCCACCTACGGTATTGCCTCATTGCTATACCCTAGAGTCATGCTTCCTATCCACATGGCTTTATCCCCACAACTAGCAGATAGCAAGAAGGATCACAATCTCTCAAGCCACACCTCGAATGCCCACCAGCCTCTTGGCCAACACCTGCAATGAAGGATACAACCTCCATGCCATCACACATCAGAGTACACAACCCACTAGCTAGTACATCTCATGAACATCCTAAGCAAGTATGCTCGAAGCAGGGTAGTAGGTGTCACTAGACTAATGGTCTTAAGTCAGACCTTAACTCTAATAGGGTCTCAAGACCATATCACCATATCAATCAACAAAACACAAGATCAGGATAGACATGTCTTACGATTACAATCAACAACCACTCAAATCACGTACTCCAATCATAAACACCATTCATGAACCTCATGCATAAACTCATCTAAGGTTCTACACACGAATCACAAACACCAATCATGAACCTCATGCACAAACTTATCTAAGGTTCTACACACAAATCACAAACACCAAGCATTATCTCCCAACTTTGAATCCCTTAACCACAATTGCCACGTGCTTAGGAAAACTTAAGCTCATCACGATAAATCTCAAATTGATTTAGCCAATAACCCTATGTCCACATACACAAATTTAATCACGCTTGTTTATTCACAAATTTCCACAAACATAAACCAATCTTATTCAATCACAACTTAGGAAGTTTTAAGGTTCTACACATGCTAATCACAATTAGCTCGTAACTTTAACCCCCTATCCATATACGTAGGAAATATTAAGCTCAAGAAAAATTCAGAACGATTCCACTAACCACCACATGCTCCATAAACACAAACTCATGCATGCACAAATCATAATTCTCCAAAACATAAACCAACAATTAAGTCTTAAAGGGGTTTTGTCCAATTGGCTACTTACCTATAAGCTAATCATGAAAATAATAACTTCTCCTTCTCCTAGAAAACCTTGGTACCACCTAAACAAAAAACAAAGGAAACAAATGATTGACATTTTAGTATTTTCCTTTTCCAAGACTTAACAAAAGTCCACTTATTTAAGAAAGTTCAAAGAGAATTTACCCAAGAGAAATTCTCAATTTACAGATGCCTTCCACTTCGATTGGTCTGAGTCAAAACCTGTCCAAAAGTATTTGAATTGGAGATAAGTCCAAAAATTTCTAAATTAATAAGAAAGCTTATGAGTATTCTAAAATTCATGACCCAAATTGAGACTACACACTAAGGTTCAAAAAGTCAAAGTTACAAATTCTAGCATTAATTGGGTTTTAGAACAACTTTTACCCCCAATTCTCACAAAAAGTCCCTACAATTAGAGATAAACCCACAATCTGCCTTTCGATTGAACCCGCACTTCACAAAGATATAACAAAATTCAGTACTTAATTTTATGCCAAATAAACAAAAGTCCAAGTCGATTCAGAAAGAATTTCACCACTTAATCTTACCCAAAATTAATGCTAAAGCCCTACTGATTTTGACTCCAAAATGGGGTTTCTTTCGCGAATATGAGTTCCAAACAAATTAGGTAATATGAAACGAGCACAAAAACGTCATCGGTCATGCTTAAAACACAAGATAATCACAAATTCTTGACTCAAAATGAGCTCACCTCGCAGAAACGATCTTGTCGAACTATGAGGGTTCGAAAACATCACTGCCCCCACATGGGATGGCCGGCGAGTGACCGCGACTGCAGTAGATCTAGCTTGCGACGATGGGTTGCACATGCGCTAGTGTAGTAGTCTGCCTTCACGAGTGGCAGTGCAGTGGATTTGAGGGGCTGGCGTCGTGGCGTACAACTGACGGCGAACGACGCTACTTGCAGCAAGAACGCTGTCGGTGGGAGGGAACAAGAAGAAGAATGGGGGGTTGCATGATTTCTTCTTTTTTATTTATTTTTCTTCCAAATTTTAAACTTGGCCTCATACCTACAAACTCATTCTCTTTTTGCCCTATCAACCTCTCTAAACTTCAATTTAACCCCAACCAACACAATAATCCATAAATGATTAAATCACAAATTATTCTACTACAAACTACTTGAACAAAAAATATTGGGTGTTACAAAACTTTAGACACCCAAATCTATTTTTTTTAACTATAAAGTAACAACTACAAAAAGAATTAACAAATTAAATTAAGGGACTAAAATTATAATCCAATAAAGAAAAAAAGTCAGCTTAATTAAAGAAATCTGAACTTGCTAGTCTATATGCTCAAGAGATAGTAAGCGTTCTAAAAAGGAAAAGCAAAGTCCAAATCTCTAAATAATTGAAAGAGAGAACAAAAAAATAGTCTTAAAGTAATTATTATTCTCTTTTCTCTGGACTCTCTAAATAATTGAAAGAGAGAACAAAAAATAGTCTTAAAGTAATTATTATTCTCTTCTCTGTCTACTAATTATTACTATTCAACTC
Source organism: Trichosanthes truncata (assembly GCA_033996785.1). Lineage (NCBI taxonomy): Eukaryota > Viridiplantae > Streptophyta > Magnoliopsida > Cucurbitales > Cucurbitaceae > Trichosanthes > Trichosanthes truncata. The sequence goes on along the minus strand of JAWPNB010000004.1, from coordinate 32,405,293 downwards.
ATACCTTGAATAATTCCATTTTTCATATATTCAAATTTCAAAGCATGGGAGTTGCTTCCCCCACCCCCTCTTTTGAATAAATTAAAGAAGTTTCTTCTTGTCATATTTGGAAAATGTAATCTAATGCTTGAAAAGAGCTGTTTTAATTCTTCCAATTAATAGCACTATTATGTCTTTTTAGTGAAATGAAAATTTTGAACATTTGGTCAAATATTTGGGTCATTTTCCATCCTAAAAAAAAAAGGTCATTTTCAATTTTTCATATTTTTCATTTTACACGTTTTAGTTATCATATTTGAAAATTTTTTTATCAAAGATTATCCAAATCTAAGAATCTTACTTTTCTTTTTCTTGGTAAAAGATCTAATGATTAAACTTTACTATTAGTTTGTCACATTTGCCAAAGAAAGATATCATTTACAGATTTCATGAACTATATAAGTTAAAAGGTGTTTGGAACTATTTATAAAGTATATATATGTGTGTGTGTGGCTTTGTACTTACAAAATAAATAAATAAAAAGATGTGGCCATAAAATAGGTATTAGAGTGTAGTTTACTATTATTAATTTTTTTTATAAAAAAGTTTTTACCTCTCTACCTACTTGGTGATACAATGAATTTTAACCTTAGCTAAAAATATGTTTAGTCCATAATGTTTGAAATTTTTTTTCCTTTTTTCAATTTAGTTTAGTCTCTTATATTTTAAAAATTTTTAGTTATATTTTTTAAATAGTGAATGTTAAAGTTAATTGATGATAAGTTTACTTGACATGATACCTAACGAGTTGGTAAAAATTTAGAGATTGAACTACCCACTTAGAGGAAGAAAAATCAAAATTTTTGTAAGCTTATTAGAAATTTAGATGAGGAATTAGAAAATTTCCACTCTTTAGTGGTCTAATTCCTACCAATTTAAGTATTGTGTTAAGCTTATTATCTATCAATTTAACAGTCCCGGTGAAAATAGTATAATTGAAAAATGTTAAACATTAACGATTAAATTGAAATTTATAAAACAATATAACTTAGGAACTTTTTGAAAATGTGTGACTAATGAGTATTCAGGTTTGATTTTTGCCAAAAGTTGCCAATAAATAAACTTTAAGAGTTTTTGCCAAAAGTTGCCAATAAATAAAATTCCTTTCCATCTTGTAAATTTTGTTGCTAGATTTGGGCTCTTACTTTTTTAGGTTTGATTTTGATTTTTTAAAATTAAATTTGGTATGATTTATTGATTTGGTTTGTGAGAATTTTTCTTTTTATCTTTGTTGAGATACTAATTTCTCCATTTATTGATCAAGTTTAATATTCAAATTAAAGAAGTTTGAAAGTTGAAAGTTAAAATTAATTAGTTAAATATACAAATAAAAATAATTTTTTTTCTCTTTTATGTGCTTCTAAATATTAAGCAAATATATTTATGATTCATTGGGCAATCATTTTTTTTCTTTGAGTTCAACAACATTTGGGAGTTAGAGATTCGAACCTCTGACCTCTTGATTACTGCTAAGCTAAGCTCACTTTAGCCATTAAACAGTCATTTGGTTTAAGAAAATTTGAATGAGTGCGTGTAATTCATATTTTTATATTTGTAAATATAGTAACATGATTATAATTTTTCTATTATGATAATTTTTTTTTTAATTTTTACAAACCTATATGTGTTGGCATTTAATTTACATAATTTCTTTTTACTCCATATATCAATGATATACCATTTTTATAGTATATTATTGATATATCATTTTTATTATATATTACTGATAGATATTTGTTAGTGATAGAATTTATAGATCATTTTTATGTCTATTAGTAATAACATTGATAGATATACATACCATTTTTATGTATATTAATAATATATGTCTATCACTTTTATGTATATTAGTGATATATGTCTATCACTAATAGACTAATAGTGAATCATTGATAAACATGAACATGTTCCATTGACATGCAAAACAATAATTATTGATAGAAAACATAGTATATTACTGATATACCATTTTTATTATATATCACTGATAGACATTTGTTAGTGATAGAATTTATAGATCATTTTTATGTCTATTAGTAATAACATTGATAGACATACAAACCACTTTTTTTGTATATTAATAATATATGTCTATCACTTTTATGTATATTAGTGATATATGTCTATCACTGATGGACTAATGGTGTAAATCATTGATAAACATGAAAATGTTCCATTGGCAAGCAAAACAATAATTATTGATAGAAAACAAAACAAAATATAACTTGCATACCTTTTTTATTCCATTAATATAACATATCAATGATAGGCCCTGTTATGGGTGAAATTGGACCAACAAGAATAAGCTTGCTAAAAGGCTACAATAAAGGGCCAAACGAGAAAAGAAGCCCAATACAAAGTTAGCACAGAGTGAAACCGAAAGAGGACCGACCTAGAATGCAAAGGGACGAAGAAACGGGCTTGGGCTGAGGCCGACCACATGGCAAGGCCCTCTTTTGGGCCTTGCCTTGGTCCCTCATGGCCCCTGTACCCCTGGTCCAGCCTCGGTCAGTCCTTTCGTTCCCAATTGAAGACTGATAATGCTCATATTTTACATATTTTTAGCCCTTTTTACTTAATCTATTTGCACAAATGCACGCTTTTATGTTTAATAAATATAGCAAATTAATGAAAAAATAGCCAAAAATTAGTTAAGGGATTGTTTTGTGCTAAGAAATAGGAAATAAGAGGAAAATAATTGATTTTTGATGAGTTTTGGTGTTTTTATGCAGGAAAGTGAAAACTGTCAGAATTGCAACTGCAATTGTAACTGCAATTGCAACTGGGAGACAGAATTCCGAAAATAAAGGAGCAGATCTGGAAATTCGATTTTATGTTAATTTTTGAAGATATTCTCCACGAATCAAGCTCATATAGATTCGATTCTTGCCTTAAACATCCAAGGAGAAAACCCTAGCATTTGGAAGCTATAAATATGAAGATTCAAGCCACGAAAAAGGAGTCCACAGTCGGCCACACTCGAATGAAGACCATTAGTTTTCTGCACTTTTATTTTTCTATTTTATTGACCAAAAGTGAGAAGAAACGTCACCAAAACTTCAATCCAGCCTAGTCGAAAGTCTAGGGTTGTGAAGATCTTCCTCTCCTTGAAAGAGGTTGAGTGTTGATTGATTGAAGAGGTGATAGTGATCTTCCTTGAGGTTCGATTTTTCCTTGTAATAGTAGTTTCTGTTTTCTATTTTAGTTTAATTTCCAGCACTTTGTTTTTATGTTTTAGTCTAAGTTTCAGCACCTTATTTAAGTTATTTTGGCATTCAGTTTACTTTTAGCTTTTGTTTTGAGTTCAGTACTTTCATTTGCAGCAAGATTACATTAATAAAGTTCTTTATTCAAGTTATCTTTTTCTTCAAGTTCATCATTTGTTTTCCAGTTTTGTTTTCTTTCTTTTCACTTCTTAATTCAGTATGCATTTTCTTTATTCTAATGTTTTGTTATTTATTTTCTCCATCATGAGCTAAATCCGTCCTTGGGATTCAGAAATGTGGATGCCCTAAGGATTGGAAGCTTGGCCTAAGATGTAAAAGTAGCTTTGCTTAATTCCATAGCATTGTTTGCTTGTATTGATTATCATTATTATTGTGAATCTAGCTTGATCACCTAGGTGAACATACAGAGATCGAGTTTAATACTGAAAGGGTTAAACGAGATTACGTGTTCATACAAAGCAATAGAGGAAAGAGGCTTAGACATAAGCACTTGTTTTTTACCCTAGACATAGGGCGAAACCTCTAAGACCAAGGGTTGTGTTTTCATTAAACTAAGTTCGTATTAGCCATAGACATATGGTTTAATCACTTAGGCTTCTAAAGATTTTTCCATTAAAATCAAATAGAAGTTGAACCCGGTTTACATTGCTTAGTGTTTGAGTAAAGATTGCAATTGCATTTTAGGTCACAATTCTTTTCTAAGGGGAAAAAGCATATTCGGATTCCATCTTTTTATTATTGATTTTTAGTACACTCACAACCTTCCCAATTATTTAATATTGGTTACCAAGGTTGCTTTGTGTGAATATCTTTGCCTTCATCTTGAATTTTGTGGTATCCATTCTCTGTGGGATCGATACTTTGAAATATTTCCTTTACTACTTGTTTGACATTGTGCACTTGCACTAGACTGGAGATTTTTTCTATTCAAAAGTTTTCTTCTAAAAGCCCAAACGTTTTCAGTCGACCAAAGACGAAAACCCATGAAAAACCCTAGTGATGAGGTATTTAAGCTCTCTCTTCAGGGGAGAGCATGGTAAGTTTATTCTAGTCACGTAAATTCTCCTAGAACCCCCTAATTCTCTCAAAAGAACTCTCTGACTTAAGCATTGGAGTCTATGTGGCCTACATTACACTAGTGTCCAGTTTTTTCTTGCCTTGCAGGCTGCGTTTTTCCCCCAAGAATACAAATTCACTGTGGTTGTCACGTGGAGGTCATATAAGATTTCTCCTGTCCAAAATTTGGCAACAACAGTTGGCGCTGTCTATGGGAAACGACAACGTTTGCTTGGAAAACCTTAGTGCTTGAGATCAATCCCACGAAAAAGATGACGGAGTGATAGAAAACAAGCATTGGAATGAGGATAAAGACGATTCTGATCAGGATCATCACTCGAGATGCACGAGAGAGATTTCTCCTCCTCGGTCTCCTATTGACACATGCTGACCAGAAGAAGAGATAGCTGAATTGAAGAAAAAGGTTAGCAACATGAATAAGTACCTTTTAAAAATCCTGAAGAAACTCGAGAAGCAGGATCATCAAAAAGAAGAAAAACGTGAAGAGGAACCACCTCTCATTCCAGATCCAAGAAAAGGATAAACGAAGATGGTTGAGAGGATGAGAGCGTCAAAATCCCATACCCAAAAACCAATAGAGAAGCTGATCCTTGGAGGAAACGACAAGTCACTTCAGCCCTTGGTCTTACAAGACGAGCAAGGTCGGTAAGTTAAAATCTATGGTGCAGGTGGTCTCGCAGACTGATGGTTGAGGCCGACCAGGTAATGTTGAAGCGACGATCTCGAGGAGTACTGAAGTGACATCGGATTTGAGAAGCATGATCAACATGAAGCGAAAGATGCAGGCCTAGGGCGAGGAGGTGAAATTTAGGTATGAAGCACAAAACCAAAGTTTTCCATGGAAAGCTGACATTCTGAAAATCCAAAGAGAGTTTGGGGACTTTCAAGGGAACGTTTTCAAAACTCGTGAGATTGAGAGGTGGGATCTTGAGGCTCTCATCGAGCAATTCGACCATCCTTTCACTAATGAGACCATGAAAGAGAAAGTTCCTAAGAAGTTCAAAGTGCCAACTTGAAGGGAATAATCTAATTAAACTCAAGCGGAAGCGTAGAAATCGGTTTGATTTTATTTAGCATTAAATAATAATATTATGGTTAAGCATAACATACCTTGAAAATATGGAGAATCTTCTGGCGGATCTTTATCTTTTCCACAAAGTCTTCCTAGCTATGACTCGAACACAAGACCAAGGCTTGTGAGAGTCTCTTGAAAGAAAATCCAAAAGGGATTAAAGAAGAAGAGGTCTAGAGAGAATTCAGAATTCTCTAATTCTCTCTATTGAGGAGATGTGTGTTGTGTCTAATGGCTCAACCCAAGAGTCCTATTTATAGTAACCAAGGGAAAATCTTTGTCATAATTAAAATATTATATTTTAATATCTAATATATTAAAATATATCTTGTATTTATTTGAATCTCATTCAAATCTTCTACGATATTTATTTATTTGAATCTTATTAAAATTCTATAAATATCTTTTATTTAATATATCAAATATACATTAATTATTTTAATATTTTATGTATGAAATACAATAAATATATTTTCCTCTTTTATATTTAATATATCTAATATATTAAATATTAATTTGAACATTTTAAATTTTAATATTTAATGTATCAAATACAATAAATATATTTTCCTCTTTTATATTAAATATTAATTTGAACACTTCAAATTAATATTAATTTGAACATTTCAAAATATTTCTTTCAACTAAATTGATCTTTTAGTGTTACTATGAGCTAGCAAGGGGACCTTATGGACCTACAGATTATAAGCTCTAATGATACAAAATTAATTAATTAAACTCTTTAATTAATTAATTTTCATTCATTAACTATAGGTCACTCTACTATAGACCTAGAGTTGCACTCTTATGCACTGTAGGAAAAGTTGTGTCCATAGATATAATCATTACATGCAAGTCGATCCTTCACGAGTTGTTCATAATTACAATTGGGTCAAAAGTTCGTTTGACCCCTATAATTACATCTTGCACCTTAAGTACCAATGATCCTCTAATGAACAATCTGTTTATAATCTAATTATAAACTAAGTCCCTCCCGGGCCAGTGAGAGGGTGGGGCCCCATTGTTCAAGTCTCGAAATCAGCACTTAAGGGAACTACTCATCTACTTATCCTATATGGGAAGGAGTGAATTCCATCTTGTAAGATTATGTTCCTAGCTACCTATTTGGTCAAGTCTCCAAAATGGTAGGCATATTGAATCGGCTATAAAAGTCACTCTCACCCATGCAAATCAAAAGACAAGCCCTCACAGGAAGGAGTTCATAACTCACTCAGGATTAAGATCGAGTCGCATATGATCATCCTGATAAAATATTAATCTTCTCAATTAACGAATTTATAAAGAGAGATTAAATATTTCGTGGTCCAGTCTTATACAAACTCATTGTATAGGATATCCCCACTCACATGTCTCCACATGAATGATTTTGATTAAATCATTTGTAACTATTACAAAGTGGGTCGTATCAATAGTGTTACCAGGATAAGGCGCCCAACCTTATCCATATACTATGACCTTTTAGGTTATTTCTTGAACATGATTCTCCCGTATGTCAACCAAATACTGTTCAAAATTACAATAATAACCTTGGATTTTTCATATAATGGATAATATTATATTGTAAATAAAATAATCAAAATTATTATAGATTATTAAGTACGAGGCTTTAGGGCATAAATTCCAACACAACCATCACCTCATATTGATCCTATTAAACACCTGGACACATACCGAGCGCAGATGGAACTCCATGAAGTTTCAAAGGCAATCAAGTGCAGAGCCTTCTCTTCTACACCAACATGACTCGCATGAGAATGGTAAAGGAAGTTGAAGAAAAAGTCCATTGGCTCTTTCAAAGAGCTAGCCAGGGCGTTTGTAATGTAGTTCTTGGGAGGTCGAGACTAATGTAAGCCCCAAATGCACTTGCTCACCATAAAACAAGGGCCCAAGGAGAGCTTGCACATTATGTTTCTCGCTTCAACAAGGAGGCGTTATAGGTTGAGAGATGTACTGACACTGCTGCCCTAATTGCCATTGTTGCAGGATAAGAGTTTACTTATATCGATTGGCAAGAAAAGAACCAACTTCCTATGTTGAGTTCATAACCATGGCTCAAAAGTATATGAGCGCTAAAGAACTGATATGATCAAAGGAAGCTACATATGATTGTGAAAGAAGCAACAGACATGGAGAGCAAGATAGAGCTTGGGACAATGGTTCTTCTAGCTCAAAGACGATGATGGCTGAAGAGAGAGGCCGAGGCCTACCAGACCCTAAGGTCGTCCCCGGTCAACGGTTCGAGAGGTATACTTCCATGACTCTTCCTCCCGAGAAGATCTTGATGGAAAATCGCCACTTAAATTTGGTGAAATTCCCAGGCAAGATACGAGCTCCTTATGGAAAGAGAGACAAAGACAAATACTGATTCTTTCAAAGAGATCACGACCATGCAACTCACGATTGCTATCAGCTGTGAGATGAGATCGAAACCCTAATTAGAGGAGGATATCCGAAAGAGTATATCCAAGGTGATCCGAGGCCGAGGCCGACCAGATGATGGTCGAGGCTGACTAGAAGAAGAACCCCCACGTGAGATTAGAACCATATTTGGTGGACCAGCAGGAGGTAAACCCAGTAGGAAAAGGCAGATAATTGCTCGTGAGGCCAGATACGACCTAGATTATCTATGTATGTATTCAGTACATTCTAAAACTGTGAACCAAACCCTAGAATTCACAGAGGCTGAAGTTAGAGTCATCCATCAGCCACATAAGGATGCTTTGATTGTAACTCTAACTATAGCCAATGTGAAAGTTCACAAGGTCCTCATAGATGAACGAAGTTCAGCTGATGTTTATCTCTAGTTGCCTTCAAAGCAATGAGGTTAGAAAGAAAAGTATTGAAGTAAAATCTAACTCCCGTAGTTAGATTTGGGGGAGAAAGAGTTACTCTAGAGGGTAGCATCGAACTTCCTATCACCTTTGGGGATGGGCTGAATACAACTACTAAGATGATTGATTTCTTCACAGTAGAGTGCACATTAACTTATAATGCCATATTAGGAAGACCAATAGTTCATCAATTGAAAGCAGTGGCTTCCACCTACCATTAGATGCTAAAATTTCCTACTTTGAACAGAGTAGGAACAGTAAAAGGGGAGCAGAGAGCTTCAAGGGAGTGTTACTTCATAGCACTGAAAGAATTCAAAAGATCAAGAAACGAGTAGGAAGCATACCTCGACAAGGCTGAGACCAAGGTTGACCATACCTCCATGGATCATTAGGGGCTTCTCTCTTTTTACCTTTCCTTTAGCTAGTTTTATTTTTATCAATTCCAGTAACTCATGTAAGATTCAAATTTTATTAGCAATAAAATTTACTTTTTGAAGTTACAAATTGTGTCACTCAAGCATGATTTTCAACCAAAAAGTCCTACATGAGTAGGGGGTTACTTAAGGGGTATGCCTCCCTATTAAACAAAAAGTAGCCAAGTTACTAAGGAGATGTGCCTCTCTAATTGAACAAAAGGTAGAAGCTACGTAAAACGAGCCAGAAAAGTTAATACTTTCAAAGAAGTTGAGGCCGAGGCATAGCATGTTGTAAGTAAGTCACTTCTCTTGATTTTGTGGTTTGAGTTCATGAATGGGGGACCCCTTTTATCAGTTTATTTTATTTAGTAAGACTTAAGTAATTATATTTATCAGAATTCATCTCTTTGAAGAAAAATTCATTAAAGAGAAACAAGGACGATAAATAGAAATTAAACTTTCATTGAATAGCAAAGAAAATTCTTACATTGAGATTAAAAATATAAAAGTAATAAGCAAAATACAAGACATAAATTATGTAAGAAGGCTAGCCCTCATTCATGTCCACTCCTCCACTACCATTAGAGTCATTACAATCTAGGAAGGTGATCGGTGTTAACACGCAAGCGCACGCGATCGAAGTAATATAAAATGGTATGTGAGTACCAAGTATCGAATCCCACAGGGAACGGAGTAACAAAAATATTGCAAAGCAAAAATGTAAGGAAAATTGCAACTTTGAAAACTAAAAATGCAAAAATAATGTTGGGTTGGTGTGTTAAGAAAAATTGCAGAATCTAATTGCTGAATCAAGAAATGACAATGTTGGAATAATGAAAATTGCAGAATTGAATTGCATAATCGAGAAATGACAATAATGGAAATAAAGAAAAATTGCAGAATCTAGAATTGGCAATAATTGAGAGCAAACTAGATAAGCTTAATAAACGAAATTTGCAAAAGAAATTTTGATAAAAATGGGGCTCAAGAGTGTCATTGCCCTAAGTTGTAATTGCAGGCCAAAATTACAATTCCAACCTACTCCACACTCAATTGTAAACCAAAATTGCATCTCCTATTCACCTTGAATTTAGGGTTTTAGGAAGCTAAGTGAGTGACTTATATGTCTATAGTCCATCTATCTTAGATTATTTGGTTCAACAATTTTATGGGTTTTGGAGTCCTTAATCCCTATGTCTAGGGTAAGAAATGGCTTATGTCTAAGCTATTTTCCTCCATCACTTGTGTGAATTCCGCTTATCACTAACCCCGTCGGTATTAGATCTAAGCTTGAGTTGATACCCTAGTTGATCAATCTAGGATTTCAACAAAAATTAGATCAACACAAGCAAACAATTGAGATGTAGGCTTGGTTTTCATTGGAATTTAGGCTACAATTACTTCTTAGGGAATTCACATCCTTGAACCCCCTAAGAAGTTTTAGCTCATATTGAAGATAAAAATGTTACAACTAATTTTTGAGGAAAATTCATATTAAAAGATGTAAATTGAATAATTAAGAAAATGACTTGCAGTGTTCTTCTCAACAACTATAATGAATTCAAAAAATTCTCAATGGGAATTAAAGCAAGGAATCAAAGGCAACTAAGTGAATTTCCATTATTCTTCCTTCTGCCCTTGAAATTACTGTACTTTATACATTCCCACAACTAAACTCGAATAAAAAAAAACAATGCTACCAAGAACTGAACTCAATGAAACAGAGGGTAGACTCATGGAAACCCAAATTTCACTTGAACACAAATGTAACGCAACGAAGAAATCACACAGCAACGAATTAGTATTGTGAACACTATCGGAATTACAAGAAAAATGCGAAGAGATTGAAAAGCAGAAACTGCACTCCTTGGCAAAACAAAATTTGCAGAAAAGTACTAAAACAGAGCGTACAAATGACATAGAACTACCAGCCGAATTCACCAAAAAGATCCAATTTCTTCACTTGAAATGATTGGGTGAATCAAAAGAAGAACATGAGTAACTTTTGTAATACAAGAAGAACTTGAAGAAACTAAACTCAATTGAAATTCTTGGCTGAAAACGAAAAACACAGTCCTACGGGAAAAAACAGAGCTTCAAGGAAAAACCCACGAAAATCAATCTTCCAATCGCCTCCGAAAATCCCGATTGATCCTTCGAGCTTCTTCCCTCCTCTTTTGTAGATCTTCCTAGGGTTGAAATTTGCCAAAAATCGCGCTTCAATCCCCCCAATTTGTGCGAAAATTGAGTTTTCCAAAAATGGGTTTCGTTGCTCGGCTTTTCAACTTCATAAACACTTGATATTACATGCTGTCCAGAATTGCAAAATCTGATTATGCAATTTGATTTTGCAATTCTCACAATTCCTAAAAACAAGATCAATTTACTTAGAAATTTATCCCAAATGCAAACATATTCATTTCTTCTTTAAATTTAAGCAATCTTCCAATTATTTTCAATTGATCTTAAGACAAAACAAGAATATCTTAAGCAAATGGTAGTTAAATAAGCCTTAATCTAAGGCTTATCAAAAGGCATATGTATCTTTCTTGAAGGAAGCAAAGTCCTCTTGAATGATCTCACAATTTATGTCTTTGTGATGCTAGGTAAAGCGCTTGACAACCCAGTTGAATCCACAGTCAAAGATCTCATCATGCTCACAATATATTCTTCTGTCATCTTAAACTCTTCAACCAGGTATTTTGCATTGGTTAGATGGGCCTTGGTTTCATCCAACTGAGTACGAACTGATCGGAGCTCAACCCTCGTAGAATCAAGCTCAATCCTAACTTCAGCTAAGAGACGGTTGGCTTGAGTCAAGCTAGCTTGAGCCTGAATTAGCTCCTCCCTGGGAACACTGGTCTATTGAAGAGAGGAGATTTTCTCAGCCATAGTTATTGCAAACATGGTGAGCCAACCAAAAGCCTAAAGAAAAAAAAAACAATGAAAAAGTCAGTTGTGAATAGGCAAGTGCAAAATAAAAAGAAGATAGGTGAAGAATAAAAACTTACATGGTGCAGCACGTGAACTCCTTGGACAAAAACCTCCCTAGGATTTTCAATTTTGAAACCTGGAGGATGATCATGACCAACACTCCTCCATAGTTCAAAACTTCACCCCAAAATGTCGATTTCATTACTCATCGTAGAGTCATCTTCAGAACGAGTGAAAGTGAAAAGTTCAGAAGGAATCTCGTCCTCAGGAGAGGAAGGAATGCTCCTCCTGGTATGACGAGTACTGACATCGAAAGGTCTAGGAAGAAGGTTTGAAGTCTAGAAGGTAGAAGCACCTCCCACATTTAAGCTAGATCTGCCAGCCCTCGAGGGCCCAACTCCCCTAATGACTTTCCTTTTCTTCTTTTGTCTTTGAACTTTGAACAAGGAAGTAAATCGTGGAAGCATATATGAAAAAAAAAGCAAAAAATTTTGAGTTATGAAAAACACATGAGCAGAAGTATAAACAGAGGAGCTGAGGCAGAGTGGCTGAGGCCGACCTCTTCCCAGCACAAGAATTAAGAGAAAATATGAGTTGAAATCCAACATTCAAGAGGAGGGGGTGGAGCAAAACCGATTCAGACTATATTCTCTTGACTCACAAGGGAAGGACCAAGACGAGCTGGAGCCTCGAAACTCCTCACAGCTCTTACAAATGCTCGATCAATAACGAAACGACGAAACTCAATGGGAACTGAAAAGGAGAAAATATAGAGTGGTTAGATAAAGGTTTATACAAGTAGTTTTCAAAAAGAAAAGGAAAATAAAAAGAGTAACTCACCATAATTCCTAAACTTCATGGAAATTGCTTACGTGGAATTTTGGGGCCCACAAGCTAACCAATTCCCACTCACAAAAAACCATTTATTTTTTCATCCATGAACTAAACTTGGTCCATCAATCAGTTTACCATAAGAGGAACTCAGATAGTAAAAGAAGTGACTACAAGAAGGGTTGTGGCTTAAAATGTAGAGAGACATAAAAACATGTGGTGTGAGTGGACTGCCATTGCCCTGTGTTGTCCATAATACATAACAACATATGAGATAACTCCAGCTGTTTGGGACAAGCTGAGCGAGAGCCAACCCAACCAACATCATGAAACTTTGTAAAAATAAAGAAAGGGGAAGATGAACTCCAAATTTAAACATAGTAGAATAAAAGGAAACTTCCCTTCAGGGGGTCATCGATACGATCATCGAGCCCAAGAACCCTCAGTTGTACATCGAAGGAAATATCATACTTGTACCACAATTGCTCAAGATGAGCCTCGGTCACCAAGGATGATATAGCCTTGGAATATACAAAAGGTTCACTGAAAACATGATCAGAAGATGAATAAGCCTCATAACAACTTGTACTAAGAGACTCATCACCAAAAGAAGATCCTTCAACCACAGGAGAACTGTCAGAGCATTCACTAGCCATCTTAACAAGCAAAAAAGAAAAAAAAAAGAATAGAAGAACAACAAGCTACCTTAAAGAGAGGAGGAGAAGATGAGAATGATGTGAAGAAATGAGCTCCTATTTATAGGAGATTGATGAGGAGAAATTGGAGGGAAGGTTTGATTTGAAATTCAAATTAAATATTTAAACAAAAAAAATTGGGTCGTTCAAGGTCTACCCGTGACCTGCGCATGGTAGGCCTGCCAGTGCGCATCAGACGGTAAGTTTACGCTCAACAGAGAGAGCCAGGAACGCGTCGACCTTGACCCGACCAAGGCCGACCAGACCGGTTTGGTTTGGCAAATTGGACACGTGTAAAACGTGTTCGGGTATAGTTTTTCCTCTCTTGAATGCCCTTCACTGTTCATTTTTTTTCCTTCCTCTCACGGTATCTGCCTGAAATGAAGCTACAGTTGTTTAGAAAATGATTACAAAAAGCGGGAAGCTACGAGGCTACTAGATAGCCAAGAAATCTCTCCTAAAGGAGATCGAGAAGCTACACGACTACTAGATGACCAAATTTTCCTCTTACGGGAGGTCGAAAAATTCAGAATAGTCCTTACGGAGGGGGCCTCTACGGGGTTTGATGACAACCCCACTTAAATTTGAGGACGCCCTCAAATTTATATATTTTCTCCAGGAAAGCGGCACAGATCGCGAATCAAGATGAGAGTCTTAACCTCTAAGAAATATCGAAATATTCCCTAAGGGGTTGGATGAAAATTTTGGGGGAGATCCAAGGCGAACCTTGGAGCCCTAAATTTTCTCCAGGACGTGGAGAAACACACATCCAGAGGAGAATCTTACCCACTAGGAAGAGACTAACCTATGAGGTTAGACGACAATCTTGGAGATGATCTGAAACACAAAATAAGCGCCATAGAACCCTACAATTCCTACGCAAAAATGGACAAACTGACACTTTAAAAAACTGAAATATCCTCTCAAGGATGGATAATAAAAACTAGAGAAAATTTGAGGCAAACCTCGAAATGTCACAAATGACTCCAAAATTTAATAGGCTACTCCCAAGTTAGGCTCCATGCAATTACTTCACACGCTTATAATCTTGAATCCTAGGGGATTTTGTACGGATGACCCCTTTTTCAATGGGTTAATGCGATATAACCTGTCATCCCAATCTAATGAAATATGACCCATTCTGACGTGGCAACGCGCGCAAAATTACCTAGAAAGGCAGTATGAGACCGGCTCGCTTGTTCACGCTCACGAATAGGGTAACGCTCTCTCTGACTATTCTCGTTCTCATTCTCGTTTGCCACGTTAGCAAATTTTCTCACACGTTGACTCGTTCTCGCACTACTCGTTCTCACTTTCGTTGTCGTTCTGCTCGCTCTCGCATTCGAACATTATTTGTCATCACTCGAACGTTGTACTCGTTCTCGCTCTCGTTGTCGTTCTTTTACGTCACTCATTCTCGTTCCCGCTTTTAACAACATTTTTCATTAATTATTGCGCACACGTTGACTCGTACACGTTGACTCGTTCTCGTAGTATTCGTTCTCGTAGTACTCGTTCTCACTCGTCACTCTACCAATGTTCTGCTCGCCCTCACACTCGAACATTATTTGTCTTCACTCGAACGTTGTACTCGTTCTCGCGCTCGTTGTCGTTCTTTTATGTCAATTCCGTACAGACACTGTGGTTTATCCGCCGAAAATACTGACAAAGAAAAGACCTCAATCAGTTCTACACCTACTTTCAACATCAACATTTTCCAATGAACCTTTTAAATAAATAAATTAAAGAAAATTACTATGGTTTATGTCGAACAAACATTATTTATTGTATTCCTTGGCTTCCTTCGTTTTCTCATTTGTTCAAACTTACTTTACTTTAAAACTTTTTCTCCATTCAACTGTTCATCGCGTATAACCAACGTCCGAGCATCAACCAATCCACATTCAAAAACTTGTTTTATATTTCTAGAAGACATCTTTCTACGTTTCAAACATTGAACAAACGTCTTATGGTATAAACGTGTTATGTTTTGAAAGTTTTTCTTTTAGTTTTAGAACTTTGGTTACTATGGCATTGAAGCGATACAGGTTGAACTGGAGCAAGAGTATTATAGCGAGAGCGAGCGAGAGTGAGTTCGAGAGCGAGTTCGAGAGTGAGAGCGATCATGAATGCGTGAGAGCGAGAGTAAGACTTGGTTTTAATTACAGTTGTTACCGCTACTTATTAGTTATTACGTTTTTTTTTCAGGATGGAAATGAAATCACTATTCATTCGATACGGTGGCAGTTGGAATGAGACTAATGATTGTTATATTGGAGGTTTGTTAACAGGGGTAGTCGTGTCGAGCAATGTCAGATACGATGAGTTGAAAGGTCTAATATATTAAGTTACAAACATTAGTCTGGTGATGTTTGACATTATAATGAGGGTGAAGGTGCAGTTGGAAGAGCAATCCCTTCCGATGTACATAAGGAATGATCGTGATGTTGAATTTATCCTCTTTCAAGAAAATGTTCTGAGATTGCAAGTATTTATAACAACTGTACAAAAGAATGGTGGGAACATGCGCCTGGATGAGGATGTGCAGCAAGCTTTCTGACGACAATTATCATGTGATAGTTGAGAACGAGGGTACGGATGGGAAAAATTTAGAATCAATGTGCGGGTATACAGAGGAGGAAAATATACCATTGTATGAGACGGGGGTGTCCCTACGAACAAACAGCAATAACCCATGGGATTCATATTATACTCACTATAGTTCTCAAGATCATCACATGGACCGAAATGAAGCATGAGACTTACATAGAGCAATGCATGCCAGTCGAAACGAAGGAGTCCAAAGTCAATGTCCAGCTATTGAGAATGAGGTAAGGCGCACTCCAACTCCAAGGGCACATGATTATGCCCATTCTCAAGTTTGATCGGGAGCACTTCTTTGACCGGTCCATCTTCATCTTGCTATGCTCCTAGTGTTGATATTGAGGTTGGTGAGTTGTTTGTTAGTAAGAAGTACTTGAAGAACAGACTGTCGCTGCTGGCCATGAGCAAGAATTTTGAGTTTAGAGTAAATAAGTCCACAAAGGACTTGTACACTGTGGGGTGCATTGACAAGGCTTGTACATGGAGGCTCCGGGCAGTGAAGATGGAGGGTACTGAAATGTTTAAGATAAACAAGTATGTGAGCACACACACATGCTCCATTGAACTGTTAAATCATGACCATCGGCAAGCGAGTGCTGAAGTGATCGGACACATAATTAAAAATAAGTTTGAGGGAGTCGGTCGTGTGTATAAGCCAAAACACATCATTGAGGATGTTAGGCAAGAGTATGGAGTGAATATAAGTTACGACAAAGCAAGGCGTGCTAGGGAAATGGCACATGCATTTGCTAGGGGGACTCCAGAAGACTCGTACACCATGATTCATGCGTATGGAGAAGCACTGAAAATTGCTAACCTAGACACTATGTTTGAAGTAGAACTTAAAGACTCCATCTATTTCAAATATGCATTCATGGCATTGGGGTCTTGCATCAAAGGTTATGCGCGCATGCGATATGTCATCGTTGTTGATGGGACCCATTTAAAAGGAAAGTTCAAAGGATGCATGTTGGTTGGTGTAGGGAGGGATGGAAATAATCAACTTTATCCATTGGCATATGCGATCGTGGACAATGAGAATGATCGGTCATGGACATGGTTCATGACGAAACTGAAGATGGCCATTAGAGACTCCCCGAACTTGGTTATTGTTTCAGACCGTCACGCGAGTATTGCGCATAGTGTTCAAGTTGTATTCCCCACAGCTTTTCATGGAGTGTGCACCTATCATCTTAAGTCCAATGTGTTGAACAATTTCAAGGACAAGGCGACAACAGAATTATTCAAGAATGCCACCAAGGCGTTCCGCGATTCAGAATTCAAGGACACCTTCACTGCATTCTCGTATGTTTCAAACTGCAATCCCTTATATGCAGCTTCATAAATATCCAGACGGATTTCAGTGCCCATGCCATCAAAGTACTTGAGTCGTAGGGCCTCATTTGATACCCCTGCCTCGTGTCTTCCCTCGGGTGATGGCCACAACCCAGTCATCAAGAGGAATTCAGCCTTCGAAAATTGCACAATTGTACCGTTAAGGTCGAACCTCATCGCATCATCCCGACCTTCAACAACCTCCCTCAAGAGGATGTGATGTACCAACGGGCTATTGAAGACCAAGTCCACATCCACGAACCGCCCAAAAACGGTCATCTTGAACATTTCCAACTGCCCAAGGGTCAACTTCTCCTTAACAACTTTATTTGCATAACTTATGTGGGCAAGGCTAGAAGCTTGGCCAGGGAACCAATCCTCCTTGGAGATTCTCAGAACTGCTACCATCTTGGTACTGCATCAATTGCACAAACAATCAGAATAACATAATACAAAAAAGAAAAAAAAACAAACAAAATGCATGGAATGGCCTTTTGAAACTCAATTATCGCTTTTGTAGTTTCGTTCTCGCTCTCGTATTTTGTTCTCACTTTCGTAGTTTCGTTCTCGCGCTCGTAGTTTCGTTCTCGCTCTCGTAGTTTTGCTCTCGATATCGTTCACGTCCTTCATTTCGTTCACAAAACCTAAGCTTTGGTTAGCAGAAACCCTAGCTCTATAGCTATAGCATTCACGCACTCGTTCCAGTAACCTCACTCTAGCTATATAGCTCTCGCTCACCAAATCTATAGATTTTGACTCAAAATCCTAACTACTCACTCTAGCTCTATCGCTCTCGTCCCTGTACGCTCGCTCTAGCTCTGCAACTTCCTCCATCAAATCCACAAACTATGAACTAAAACATGCACAGAAGTAGTTACAACCATAACCTCGCCCTATATCGCAAACATGCACAAAACCAGAACAGCCACGAACGAAACAATAAACGAAGGAATTGGTCGGTTTAGGCTTACCGTTTCAGAGGAAGAATGTGTCACTGGTGAAGATGAACGGCGGTGACAAATTAATCTGGCGGTGATGAACCTTTATCGACGGAGAGAGAGTGAGTTTCGAATGTAAGGTAGAAGAAGTGAGAGAAATACTGTTCGTTTGTTTTTTTAAATGATGACTCGAAATGGAGGACTCAATGACCACTGAAGCGAGAGCATGAGATAACAAGGGAACTATGAGAGCGAATGTCAACTACAAGTGCGAGAACGACGATAACGACGAGAACGAGAATTAGCGATGATTATGTTATTAATATCGCTATCTCTCTCATCTTGCTCTCTCTTTCGCAGTTCGTTGTGGGGCTTTCGTTCTCGCAGTTCGTAGTTGGGATCTCATTCTTGCGCTCGCCTTTTCATGGTAATCATGCATGCTCGTGGGTCGTGATTCGTCATTGGGTAGACAGAAGGGTGACCTGCAGTCATGTCAATTCATCAATCCATGTCGCAAGAGAGAGAGCGATAGTCAACTACAAGAGCGAGCGCGAGAACGAGAACAAGTGTTATCGATGCTACAATACAATATCCAAACTTGTATGACAGACCTACAAGCTATATCTATTATCGCTCTCGCTCTCGTAGTTGGGCTCTCGTTCTCGCGCTCGCCTTTTCACGATAATCATGCATGCTCATTATTCGTGATTGGGGAGACGGAAGGGTTACTTGCAGTGGTGTTAATCCATTAATGGTGACCATTGGCATTTCAATCCTTTTTTGTCTATTAATAAACCAACCCTAACATGGTTTATACACTAAACACACTCACTAAAATGGACTACTCATCCGATGATAGTTTTCTCGAATACCCGTCTGCTCCGTTGTCTGAGGAGTCAGACCCCGCAACCCCGCCAAAGCCAGCCACGACAACCATGTCCTCCACTGAAGCGGCTAAATAGCGCGATTTGGAGGACTTCCTGGCTACTGGGCTGAATGGAGAACAGTCTTGCCAAACACCACCACCACCACCACCTACTTCCTATCTGCCCGCACCCCATCCGGCCCCTTCAGCATGTTCTGTGAACATGCCTAGGGATGGTGGCGACCGGAGAAACAAGAAAAATAAATCCTCTTCTGCGGACGAAGGGTCCAGCCGCACGCCCGCTAGGCAAAAAATGAGGAAGGGTGAGGACAGATGGCTGCCACTGGTGATAATATCATCATCCGACTCCAAGTAGGTTCGGGTGGGGTGTCGGCCGACTTGTTTTTCTTTTTTCTTGTTTTGTTGTTTTTTTAAAAATTTCTTTGTATGAACCCAAAACTCGACAATGAAATTTTATATTTTGCAACGTTCTTGACGTCGTGCATGCATGGATTCACATTAAACTAACAAGAAAACCTGGGCACAATAATTAACGAAAAATGTTGTTAAACGCGAGAACGAGTACGAGTGACGTAAAAGAACGACAACAAGCGCTAGAACGAGTACAGCATTCGAGTGACGGCAAATAATGTTCGAGTGCGAGAGCGAGCAGAACATTGGTAGAGTGACGAGTGAGAACGAGTCAACGTGTGCAAGAACGAGAATGAGTCAACGTGTGCGCAATAATTAACGAAAAATGTTGTTAAACGCGGAAACGAGAACGAGTGACGTAAAAGAACGACAACGAGAGCGAGAACGAGTACAGTGTGCGAGGATAGCAAATAATGTTCGAGTGCAAGAGCGAGCAAAACGACAACGAGAGTGAGAACAAGTAGTGCGAGAACGAGTCAACGTGTGAGAAAATTTGCTGACGTGGCAAACGAGAACGAGAACGAGAATAGTCAGCGAGAGTGTTACCCTATCCAAGAGCGTGAACAAGCGAGCCGGTCTCATACTGCCCTTCTGGGTAATTTTGTGAGCGTTGCCAGTCAGAATGGGTCATATTTCATTAAATTGGGATGACAGGTCAGATCGCATTAACCCATTGAAAAAGGAGTCATCCGTACAAAAACCCCTGAATCCTAACTAGGGAGTGGGGGCTAATGTTATGGGTGAAATTAGACCAACAAGAATGAACTGGCTAAAAGGCTACAATAAAGAGAGAAACGAGGAAAGAAGCTCAATACGAAGTTAAAACGGACTAAAACTGAAAGAGGACTGACCCATAACGCAAAGGGACAAAGAAACAGGTTTGGGCTGAAGCCCAAGCTCGTGGTCGACCACATGGCAAGGCTCTCTTTTGGGCTTTGCCTTGGTCCCTCATGGCCTGTGTACCCTTGGTCCAATCCCGTTCGGTCATTTTGTTCCTAATTGAAGATGAAAACCCATGAAAAATCCTAGTGACGAGGTATTTAAGCTCTCTCTTCAGGGGACCTAACTTCTCCTAGAGCTCCCTAATTCTCTCAAAAGAACTCTCTCTGACTTAAGCATCGGAGCCTGTGTGGCCTACACCACACTGGTATCCAGTGTTTTCTTGTCTTGCAGGTTGTGTTCTTCCTCTAAGAATACAAATTTACCGTGGTTGTCACGTGGAGGTCAGATGAGATTTCTCCTATCCAAAATTTGGCAACAACAAGCCTAATAGCAAAGGAGCATGCAAACAATTATTGGTAGAAAATAAAGCCAAATATTATTGATATATCATTTTCTATTTATATGGTATATTAATATAAACATAATAACAAATGAATATATAAACGATCACTGATAAAAAGTAAAAGTTAAATACAAAAAAATTACCATTTTTAATCTATTGATATAGTAAATCGATGATAGATTTAACAATAAATAAGTGATAGGCATAATCTATTAGTGATATATATGTTTATCACTAATAGTCGTAAATCTCTAATAGACATTTATCAATTATAGACTTGTGATATAAGAGGGTAAAAAGAAATTATTTAAAAATGTCTAAATAGGGAATTTTTTTTTAAAGAAAACTAATATATTTGTAAATAGAATGTTGTTGGTATATTTGCATTTTTTTTTAGTTCACAACAACATTTGAGGGTGAAGAATTCGAACCTCTGATCTCTTGGTCGAAGGTATATGTCAATTACTCCTAAGCTATGCTCACTTTTTTGGCATTTTATTTGCAATTAATATGACCTATTGTGGTATATGCAAAATTCCTTTTTTATTCTTTTATTTTGTTATGATTTTTTTTAAGTTTAACGATTACGACGGTAGGATCGAACCATCGACTTTGGGATAGTAATTGATGCTTTATTCTTTTATTAATAAATATAAGTTTGTTTCATTTTCATCTACCTATAACGTATGGGTTATATCTCAACAACTTTGTAAAATCTAAATCACTTTTTACAAACTAAAAAAATATTGTCTTGAGATTATTTGGTTCTACGTTTTTAAAATTTAGCTATAATTATAGGAATTAAAAAATTTAGCTATAATTATAGGAATTAAAAACAATGTAAGAGACGTTATGATTATTATGATTATTATTTTTAGTTTAACAATTGCAAAGTATAATTGAATCATCAATCTTTGGAATGTTAAGTGGCAGCTTATCGATCCTGATGTTTAAATTTTTAAAAAATTAAAAATAGAAGGCAGAAAAATAAAAGTGATTATTATTATTATTATTATTATTATTTGAGTTATAAAAATAAAGTGATTATTAAATGGACTAGAAACGACAGAGTTGCAAATACTCCCTATCATCACGAGGGAACTTTATATTCCCCATTTTGTCTCCATTCCTTGATTTTAAAATATCAAAATTGGTTTGATAATGTCCCAATTACAGGAAAATTAATTGATTTGATAATGTCCCAATTACAGGCAAATTAATTAAATACATAAAAGAAAGGTTAAAGTTTAATCTTAGGTTGGGACTTTGATTGATTGTATTTATTTAATCTCTAAAGTTTAATCTATTTCAATTACATCCCTAAATTTTGAATCATAATTTTATCTAGTTTTTGTCATGAATGAAATGTTGACGTGACATGATATGATTATTGAATTAAAATAGACTAATCGACTAATTTAAAATGACATGATAGAAAAACAATAGACACAAGTGGATAACTAGACCAAATACACATATGCCACATCTGCATGTTGTTGACATGTTAACAATTAACTAAATAGAATCATATTTTAAAATTCAACTTTATGATACTTCTTTAAGTTGATAAGATCTAAAAGTAGACACAATAATAAAGTTCAAAAACTAATTAATATATAATTAAACAAAGGCTTAAATCTTATTTTGATCTTTATATTTTCGAACTTTTATCTATTTTAGTCCTTACGCTTTTAAAATGTCTATAATCATAATTTTTTTTGTTAAAAAATCTATAATGAAACGTCCAAAATGTCTATACAAATATTTGTACTTTCAATAAATTCTTTTGGTCTTTGTTTATAAAGTCCTAACACAAATTCGATATCTAATGAAAACCTCTTAAATAAAAATTTCAAGAAATTTATTAAAGATTATTGTGCTAAAATTATGATAAAAATGACCACTTTTTAAATGTACAAGAACCAAGGTATATGTTGTGGAAGTACCACGTATCAAAGAAGATAAAAGCTAATAGTACATGAGGTCAAAATGAACATTTTATAAGTACTAATTATCAAAATAGACATTATTCATACCTCTAAAAAAAATAGACATTATTAAAAAAAAGAGAGATTAAAATAGACAAAAACTAAAATTAGTTGAAACCAAATAAACGTTTTAAAATACAATGATTAGAATAAATAAACGATATCCATGGGATATAAATATTTAACAAATAAACAATCAAAAATTCAAAACAACAACAATAATAATAAACAAAAAAACACACAAAATAATTTTGTTTTAATTCAACAACATTTGAAGATGAGGGATTCGAACTTATGACCTCTTGATCATAAACTCATATTTTATGACAATCGAACTATACTTTTGTTGGCACACACAAAATGATTACGAGATTCTCGTTTCATTCGCACGTTTGAGTGCAATCAGTTAACATTCATTAATATCATATATATATATATATATATATATATATATATATATATATATATATATATATATATATATATATATAT
This sequence comes from Trichosanthes truncata, assembly GCA_033996785.1. NCBI lineage: Eukaryota > Viridiplantae > Streptophyta > Magnoliopsida > Cucurbitales > Cucurbitaceae > Trichosanthes > Trichosanthes truncata. Next base: position 32,382,211 of record JAWPNB010000004.1, on the reverse strand, counting down.
TTTGTTAGGTCACAATTCATAAAAAAGAATAATAATATAAACCAACAAACAAAAAGAAAGGAAGAAAGGAAGAGTAATGATGAATGTTTCATTGGGCTTCTCTCTATCACAACAAATAAGATAATTAAAATTCTTCCCACTCAAATTCAATTATAGCACACCTTTTTATTATTTTTTTATTTTTTCAATTTTTCAATTTACTTTTCTTCCAATTCCATTTTCAAAAAAGGGTTAATGATGAGAGACCAAATGATTGCATCCAACGGCGGATGTGGGGCCTTTTACTTTGTTTATATATGTTTTATTTTTTTGAAAAAAAAGTAATTATACATTTGATAGAGATTTGACAATAAAAATTCTCTTCACAAAAATCATTTCATGTGTTCAAGATTTGCTTTGGTCTATGATCATAGGGGAATCATAGCTAACACTTTCTTGGCCAATACGTTGTTGCTAGTGGCTATTTGTACCCAATTGCCCTTTTGTAAATCCCAAAAAAAATGTAATTTAGAGCATGTTTGAGATTGATTTTGAAATAGTTAAAATTAATTTTGTTGTATTCAAAATTACTCAGAAATATACTTTTAATTATTCAAAAATAATTTTTATGGTATACAAATAGCATTTAAAAATGTAAAAGCAAACATTAAGTTGATTTTCAATGATTAAAAAAAATGTTTTGGAGTAATTTTAGACATGATAAAAGTGATTTTATCTATTTCAAAATCACTCTGAAACATGCACTTAGAGCTATTTTAGAAAACAATTTTTCTTGTGTTAGTGTTTGCATTTTAATTATATCAATATAGACAATATGCTTTAAGAAAATTCATTTTCATCCATATACTTGTCTTTATTGTGTATGAGAAGTATTCAAGAACTCGCAGGCTGAGTTATTTTAGCAAATGAGTTCCATGATATGTTATTTAGTTTGAATGATGTAGATGTTTGACATGTCATGTTAGTTTTTTTTTTTTTTTTTTTTTTTTAAAGTCATTCTTGAAAGCATTTTTAGATTGAAAAGTATAAAATATGCTAAAGACTACTCCAATTTTAGAATTCAACTAATGGTTCTATTAGATTTAATTTATTGGTGTTGGTTTTTTGTCGTTTCTTACAAATATAATAGGGATGTTTGGTAAGTTTTAACTAGAGGAGGGAGAGGATGATGAATTTCTAAAAGCTAAGAACTTTATTGAAATTAAGATTAGACCACGATAATGTAACTAAACTTGTTTTTTGGTATTGTGGGTAATTAAAATATGACTTTGGCAAATAAATATATAAAAAGAGACAAAAAAAAAAAGGAAGAAAAAAGATAGAATACTACAAAATATGTACAATGATTTATCCTAGAATGGTAGATTGGATTTATAATCCTAAATCATGCATGGTCCACCTATAAATTATACATTAAAAGAAACCATCCTATTTTTGTCATCACTTTGAAAACCTCTCTATTTTTATAATTACCTTTTTACAAACTAGTTTTAAAAAAAAAATAAATAATAACAATAATCATGTGAACATGATTTCATAAATCATTAGATTATGACAAATCAACAATTTCACAACATATACAAGCATAGAAGAGTACACTTAGGGTGTATACATAATCAAGTCATATAAACATTATATCAAACAGACATCAAACATACACAATTATACTAAATCTACTTATCTCAATTTCATCTAACCCATTTACTCTCTCATATTTCAATTCTAAACCTTATCATGTGAACAAGTGTGTTCACTTACAAAGGCAAAAAAATCAAAGAAACAAAAGGTTGATATCGTATGTTCAAGCTATACGATTACAACTCAAGTACTGGTCAAACATTAATGTCTTTCCTTATGGGTTATACGTTCAAATTTCTACCTTCACATTTTCGATGCAATATCATAAAAGAAAAGAAAATTCAAATATTCCAAGAAGTGAAAGTCACAATCCTATTTAAGAAAAGTGATAAAAATACAAGAGTTAGGACATTAGTGGCCTTTTTTTTTAGCAAGGGATTTTACAGAAAGACCACTTTCAATCCATAGAAGAAAGTTTGATTTTTTTAGGGAGACAAGAACCCATATACCCATCTTCTTCTTCTTCTTCTTCTTCCTCCAAAATGTGTTTTTGATCCAAACACAGCCTTATATCTATACCCCCTTCCCCTTTCCCGCCATATCTACCACCTTCTAAGCTCGTTTGAAAAATCTCTTTCACCCATTTTTCAAACACTCTGTTAGAAAATGAACCAAATCCCTCTAAAATCCCTTCTAAAACCCCCTCTTCCACTCTAAATCTACTATCCCAATCCCAATCCCATTTCCAATTCCCCTTTTTACAATTCTCCTTGTATGCCCCCTTCATTTTCCCCCTCAATTGCTCTCTGATTTCCGATTCTTGCCTTGGTTTCTGATTCAGAATGAACCGATCCGAGATCGATTCCAGAAACCCATTTGCTGTTTTCAGATCGTAGATCGTTGTTTCGCGTGTAAGATCGCTTGATATTGGACTTATCTGCCCATTTGGTAATTTCTGATCGGTTTCTTCATCGTCTTCTTGTTCTTGTTCTTCTTCTTCTTCTTCATTGGCTGCTTTGAGGTTGAGATCCAGTGTGTTGTTGCTGTTGTTGTTGTTGTTGATGCTTGATTGTCTCGAGAATTCTTTTCTGTTGTTGTTGTTGTTGTTGATTCTTTGATTCTTCGATTTGTTTTCGAATTCCCATTCTGCCTTTCGCTTATGATCGACATTGATTTTTGCCCTAGCGTCGATTTTTAGGGTCATTTCGATTACTGAAGATGAAGAAGCTCTGTTCTTCTTTTTATCGGAGGAATCGTCTTTTGTTAAGACGAATATCACTTTCCCAATGCTTTCTTCTTTTACTTCTCCTAATTTTCCACTCTCGAATCCATCTTCGAGGAATTTCAGGAACTGGGTATCCGCCATTTCCACATCTTCCACCAGAATCACAAGCTCTCTGTTCGATTTCAATGCCTTTTCCACCATTTCATATCGAGAAATTCCCATTTCTTCGCTTTTAGCGTTCAAGTTCAAGAGAAAATCAACAGATCCAAATACCGATTCTGCAATTGCAAGAGCCATCTTTCTCTTTCCCATGAAATCATTGCCCTCCATCAAAATCCATTGAATCGATTTCTCATTCTTCTTTGCTGAAATTACTGCTTCTGCTATACTAGGAAGCGATTCTGATTGCCATGGTACATTCTCTTGCACGACCTTTAAAATCTCTCCTCGTTGGGTCTTTCTTTCGCTTTCCATTTCCATGGATTCTGCTGATGAATCGCAGAACAGAGGATTCCCGAGAGCCAGAGTGATCTTCACTTCCTTGCCCACCATGTGTTTGAGAGAATTCAAGCTTGGTTCTCGATCTTCATTGTGTTTTGTTGTTGCATTTCCAAAATCAAACTCGATTGTTGTGCATGATTGTTGCCTTCTGAATCGTGGGACGAAGTTGGAACTCTGTAATGGCTTTGGTGTTTGATGATCTGTGAAGGAAATGGAGTTCGATTCATGGAATTTTGGCCACCATGGATATGATGAAGAGTAAGAGAAGCTTTTCCCCATTAAGCTCTGAACTGAACCATCTCTGTGGAGGCTGCGGCAGAATCTGTTCCATTTTCTCCTCAGTTCCGCATACTCGTCCTGTAAAATTTGTAAATAAGAAGATTAAGCCCCTGATAATTATTTGGTTTTTTATTTTAAAATTTTGAAAATCAAGCTATAAACATTACTTTTACTTATGAGTTTCTTTGTTTTCTTAACTACTTTTTATATATGTTTTCAAAATCTAAATTAAGTTTTGAAAATTAAAATAAGTAATTTTTTAAAACGTATTTTTGTTTTTGGAATTTGGCTAAGTATCAAAATAAAAAATCAAACAATTATCACGAGATCTAAATGCATCGTCTCTTAAGATTTTGAATTTAGTAGTAGTTTAAGATGGTATCAGAGCCATATTGACAAGCTGATAGTGGAAAGCTTATGAACAATATGAACAAAACTTTCAGTACCTTTGAATGTGATTGATTGGCATTATGCTGTTGCAGCCAAGAGGGAACTTGCTTGGACTGGAAAGATTTCAAGTGTTGAACTTCATTTTCAAAATTTGAAGTGCATTCAGCACAGCAAGTAAGCTTTTCATGTTCTTCTTTGGCAATGAATGGCTTTATTTCCATGGCTTGAGAGAAGAAGCTTGGCCTTGAATCATAAACACTGCAAAAAGAACAAAAAAAAAAAAAAATCATGAACATTAATCATTGTTTTTAAGCATTAATCAAGTAAAGGTGATTAATGATCTTTCTTTTTTCCGAGTGTTATCTAATCCCCAGATTTTACTTGCAACCCATTTGTTTCAGAGAAAAATTTTCTGCAAATATGAAGGGTACGTTCACATTACTTTCTGCCCCTTTTTGAAAAAACTTAGCAGAAGACAGAGATGATTTTTTAATATCTGCGAGTAAAATTCTGTAAAACAACACCATGCGTGGCTATATCATGACGAAAAAAAAGAGGAAACACAAGGACAATAGCCATCTGACTTTTCCAACAATACTTTTTCTTTTATGTTTCTGTCCTTATTCTCAGTCCATGTCTTTTAGGCTCCAGCACAACACAAGTACAATCTCCTAACCCCTCTCTCTCTTTCTTTCTTTCTCTCTCTACATATATAAACTTCAAAAAAATGATGATGATGGAGGTTCTCCATGCAAAATTCCAAACCAATGTAGTACTTTTTCAGTAAAATTTGAAAAAAAAAAGGATGTAAAGGATGAAAAAAAAACAAAAAGACTAGATATATATGGGTATTAGTTTCTAATGTTGTGTTTTCCTCATTTAGTCTCTCCGCTTTCATTTTTTGAAAGATAATGTAGTTGTTCGTTTTATACCATTTAGATACATGATAGAAAAATTGTAGAAATACTTTAAATTGGATAATACTTGTATTTGGTTGTATACTGGTATGTAAGAATCTCACTGCTCCCACCATTTAATTGTTGACAACAAGAAGAGAGAAAAGTAAAAATATTTTTTCTTTCCTTGTTGTCAACAATTGAATGGTAGGGGTAGAGAGATTCCTGCACACTATATGTGTAGCCAAGTATTATCCCTTTGAATTTGTAACTCATGGTTACTAGAAAGTAGACAGATTTTTTAATTTTTGAATCTATTCAACGGTTTTTAAAAAGTAGCTACGTTGTGGCGGCCTCATTGAATAATTTTTCTATTTTGTGATACTGGATGTACTAATCTTGTAGAAAGTTAGAAGGTATTAGGAAATAAAAAGGGAATATACCTAGAAGCATGGAGAGTTAAGGCAAGTCCAGAAGAAGGAACAGGAACAGCATGGAGAGCCCACTGAGTTTCAAGAGCAGGCTGTCTCATTTGACACCTCATGTAAATCTGATAACTTGCCATAGCCATAACCCAAATCTTAACCTTAGAACCACAATCATTATTATTATTATTATTAAAAAAATCCCCTTTCAACAATCTCTCAATCTCCCCAACCAAGCGCTCAACTTCATCACTGTTATAATTCCCTCCCTCCACAATCCATTTCAAATCCCCAACATAAAGCACAACTCCATTATCATCATTCCCACAGTACTCCCCCAACTTCCTCCTGAACTCAGACACATTCAAAGAAGAAGAAGAAGAAGAAGAAGAAGAAAGCCCCATTAATGAAGGGTGAAACTCGAGAAACTTAACCCCTTTCATCTCCTGAGGAACCTCCCCCATTTTCACCTTCCTCATAACCTCAAACACAACCCCTTCAGTCAGCCCAACAGAATCCCCAACAACAACAACATTCGTCCTCAAATGATTATTACTACTCTTTCTCCCCCCCAAGAAAACCTCAAACACAAACTTACTTGCATCAGTAGAAACGTAAGAAGAATTAGCACCAACAGGAGGAGAAGAAGAAGAAGAAGTAGAAGAAGAGAAGAAAAATGGAGATGGAATATTGGTGGTGGTGTTGTTGCTGTATTGTTCAATGTTGTTTTTAACAGCAGTGCTAGAGAAGCCAGCCTCTCTCATGACACGACTGACGCTGGGGTCGTCGAGAATGGAGATGATGAGATGTTGGAGCTCGACTTTGATGGTGAGAAGAGGGTGTTGGTGGTGGTGGTGGTCGAGGGAGGAGGCGCCGCCGCGCCGTTGGTGGGCTTGGGCGCGCTTGAGGGCGGCGATGAGGGCGTTGGATAAAGAAGGGGAATGGAGGAGTGGCGGGGAAGTGGGGAGGCGGTTGAGGGCGACATTGAAGCAGAGCTCGAGGGCGCGGGATTGGAGAGGGTGAGGAGGGTGGGATTTGAGGCAGGCGCGGCGGAGGAGAGTGGTGGGTTTGGAATTAGAGAGGAGAGTGGAGGCTACATGGAGAGGGGTTACATGGGAATGGCCACGACGAGCGGCCAAAGAGAGGGAATGCTTCAGAACTGAAGCAGCCTCCGGCGTGAGGGTCTGCTGACCACCGCAAGTTCCTGATCGCATCACCAATATCCCACACCACCCCCCCTTGCTGAAACCAAATGGGTTTTTTTTTCTTTCTTTTTTGCTTTCTTTGTTTTGTTATTTGTGATTCTTTTCCCTCTCTCTCTCTCCCCTTTTACCCTTTTGAGTTTTGGGTTTGAAGTTAAGGAGAAGAACTGAATTGAAAAACTTGAGTTTTTCTTTGGCTTGAAGAAGAGAGAAGAGAGGTTTTTGAGAGAGAGAGAGAGAGAGAGAGAGAGAGAGAGAGAGAGGGAGAGGATATTTGGAGTTGGAGGTTTTTGGGGTTTGGAAAATCCTGAGCAAACCAGACAACCATCTTTATACTAAAACTTTCATGTGTTAGCTAGCTGAGCTCCACCTTTTTTTTTTTTATGATTGGGAATTAAGTGGCAAAAAGAGATGACTGGCTTGAGAAAAAAAGAGTAGGTGGGAGGAATACATTTTTGAAGTGGTTTGTTTTGTTTGTTCACTTCTATGTGATTTTTGTTTTATCTACTTCATAATGTATTTTAAATCATATCATCTCAAATTATATATCTTTATTATTGTCTATCATCGCTAGCTATTCACAGTGATAGAACTTATTATTAGAGTATAAATAATAAAGGTTAATTGAAACTTTTTAAAAAGGTTAAATTGTCGAAAATATTCTTGAATTTTATTCTTTGTTTCAAAAATACTTTTATTTTTAAAAAAAGTTGTAATATTACTCTCTTGACTTTTCATAAACGTTTCAAAACTACTGTCTTTGGAGTAGAAATCTAACTTTAGAATGTTGAATAGAAAAGTAGGCGTGCGGAACGTCATTCTTTCAAACTTAAGCCAATCAAACGTCCTTTCACCGTCACACCGTTTTAGGTCACTGCTATGTTGATTTTTCATCTAACAATCGAACAGATTTCTATTCTAAAGATAGTTTTGAAACATATATGAAAAGTAATGAGTAATATTGAAACCTTTGAAAGAATAGAAATATTTTTGAAATAAATGACAAAGTTAAAGGATATTTTTTATAATTTAGCCTTTAGAGAAGTTTTAAATGTTTTTTTTTAAGAATATAGTATTAATTTGAATCTTCAACAGACTAGAAAGGTTACTAATTATCTTCACTATTGACCGGCTAAGGATATTCATGGGATAATATTTTTTTCATATGATTTTTTTCTCTTTTGCTTTTTATTTCCCACTAATTGCCTTATCTTACTTGATTACTATACCACACAATCCATTCAAACTAATTGGCTAAATTTCTTCTATTTTTTTATTGCACTATGTTTGGAATTTTATTTTACTGAAAAAAAAAAGAAGGGAATTTTTTTTGAAAGTCCAATTAGAATGTAACACTTTTTTGGGGAGTAGTGAAGGGGGGAAGGGAAGCATATTATATAAATAGTAAAATTAATAGCATGATACACCTCCATCAGATAATCTTTATCTCCATTATTATGAAAAGCTGCAAAAGAAGATTTTTCAAAACCAATCTCAGTTTCTCTCTCTCTCCCTCTCCCTTCTCACTTCTGATTAGATAACATATTTTTTTAATTAAACAAAAAATGGGCTTAGAGTTTATAGTTTATAATGTTAATTAGATGACAAAGAATCAAAACAGTATGATTATGGGGTTTGTTCAAAGTCTTTATTTTATTTGCAGTGTTATTTTGTTAATATTTTTATTTTTTATGCAAATGGATTTTTTTTTTTTTTTGTAATGTGGGGTTCACACTAGTGGTCCCCACAATTTTTTTTGGAAAAAATATTATATATGTTTCATGGTCATAGATCAGCTTCCCTCCTTTTAACACACCAACCTTTGAATGGGCAGACAGGGCCAGAAGAAATTCAAAGCAATATTTTTTTTTTCTTAAGAGAAAAATTGAAAAAAAAAAGGGGGAAATTACTAAAGGTGAGATGTAGTGGGAAAAGAGGGAATAGAATTTAGTGTGATGAAAAAATGAGTGAGAAATATGAATGCTCTTTTTGGATATTATTTTTACTCTTTCATTTTTGAAGATAGAAATCTGTCTTTTGAATATTGATGGTTACTAGTCGTTTGCTTTTTATCTTTTATCGTAGATACACGCTGGTTTATATAGGTGTGGTTGATAAGGGTTTTGTTTTTAAATGTTATGTTTATTAATAGCTAAAGTGAGTGTAGCTCATCAGTAATTAATATGAACTTCTTCTTTTGAGGGTAGAAGTTTAAATCTGTGCATACTCCACATTTATTGTACTAAAAAAAATATTAGGTTTATTAATAGCAATTTTTTTTTATAATTTACTTTTAAAAACTTTTCCTAAACCTTAATGACTTTTTAGAAATTTAAAAAAAAAAAAGGTCTTTAAAATTGAAGTTTTCTTTAGAGTATTCTGAAAAATAATTTTTTTCCTTTTAAATAAAAAATGCACATGCCACCTAAGAGTTGTGTTGAAATATAGTTTTGAAAACAAAAATTGAAAAAAAAAAATCTTTTTGTTTTTAAAATTTGACAGAATTAGTAAGAGGCGTCTAAAAAACCTTAAACTAAGTTATGAATATTTTCTTTTTGTTCAATTTTTCAAAGCATAAACTAAAAATGATTTTTTTTTATCGGGCAAGACTTTAAAAAATAAGTTTTTGGGAACTCAAAAATCTTTCTTTGTACTATTACTTACGATATTATCTTAAATTATTATTATTAAAATGAAAAAGTGACAGAAAGTATATAAAGAAGAAATAATAGAGAATCTATTTTCTTATTAAAATTAATATAGAATCTAATGCGGGTATAGAAGTATGTAAAGTAGTATAAAATTTACAGTTTCAGTACTTTAGTGAGATCAGAAATATTCTCAAGTATATGACATCTAAATATAGATGTCACACTATTTATTTCTCTTTATAATATTCCAAATGTCATATCAATAGATTCATGAGCACCTATGTCTGATATATATCATTTATTTTGTAACTCAATAAAATAATAATAATAATACACTTCTTTCATATTCCTCAGAAAAAAAAAAAACTTCTTTCATGAACAAATAATAACATAAAAGATTGAGTTAAAAGTTGAAAATTTTGTGATCCCATTTTGATAACAATTTTATTTTTAATCTTTATTTTTAAAAACTAATCAAATAAATTTTATTTATATTTTTTTCTTTATTTAGTTTTCCCGTTTCTAAAAACATTTTTCCTTTAAAAAACTATTGATTTCCTTGAAAATCATGTTTAAAAATATTTTTTTAAAAATATTTTTATTTTTATAAAAGAAGTTACTTTTTAATGTTGGAAACATGTTTAACATGATAATTTTAAAATTATTCTATCAAATATATCATTGGTTATTCAAGTTAGTTAATAACTGCAATCAGTTTTGGTTACTCTATTGGTTAGAGCAAGGCGATGTTAATCGCACTTTCGGGAAAGAACAAATTTGGGTTCATCAATGGAAAAATCGCAAAACCCAGAGATGATTAAGGTAGTCTCCTCATGGCCTGGAAATGTAACATGATATTGTTACATCTTGGACAATCAATTCTCGATCTTTCAAAGCACATTACGGTTAGTCTTGTCTATGCTGGTTGTGCGAAAGACCTTTGGGACGAGTTGAAAGAGCGATACATGCAAACTAACGGACCAAGAATCTTCCAACTCTGGAAGCAACTAGTTACTATGGTTCAAAGAACCATTGTTCGTCGAAGACTATTATATCGGAATCACAAAATTTGGCGGAACCTTACAGAATTCAGGCCAATTAAAGATTGTACCTGTGGCAGATTGAAGTCAATCCTCGATTATTTATAGTCTGAATATGTAATGACATTCTTGATAGGGCTAAACGAGTCGTATGCAGCTTTACGTGCTCAAATCCTCTTTATCAATCCACTGCCTCCAATGAACAAGGTGTTCTCTCTCGTTATACAATAGGAATTACAGCGTTCTGCCGGTAATCTATTTGTCTCGATTGAATCGATTACGCTCTTTGCCTCGTCCAATAACTCCAAAAAGGGATCAAATGATTGTTCATGCAAGAAAGATGGCCATCGCTCTCTCTATTCGCATTGTGACATCAAAGGCCATGTGGTTGATAGATGTTATAAACTTCATGTTTACCCTCTCGGGTACAAGTTACCAGGAAATTCAAATGGAACTCCAGCATAAAGTCCTGATCAAAGTGCTAAAGAATCTGCTTCAACTGATTCCAAGGGCGACCAGTCTGCGTTTTTTGCTAGCCTTAGCACATATAAATATTATCAACTGATGAATCTCTTGCAAACTCACCTCAATGGAGCTAATTCTTGAGAAGTCAAATCAACAAACGCAACTAACCATGTAGCTTTCGCAAGCAATATGTTACTTCTTGGGCAGTTGACTCAAGGGCCTCCAGTTACATTTGCTATGACAAAACATTATTTCTTAACCTGTGAGCTGTGCAAAATACATATGTTACATTACCTAATCATACTAGGTTTATTGTTGAACTTGTTGGAGATATCAAGTTGTCTGATGAGTTGACTCTGCACAGTGTCTTATACTTTCTCTTGTTCTCTTACGATTTTGTTGTCCATCAGTGCCTTACTAAAATGTGAAAGATATATTGTTATATCGTTGGAAATTCTTGCTCCATTCAAGATAGGTTACTTTTGAAGAGGATTGGCAGAGTTGATTATGTTGAAGAACTCTATTTGTTCTCCACGCCAACAGACTCTGTTAAAGCACGTGATTGACTATTTCTTCATTTTTTTTGTTTAATGTACATTGCTCCTGAGTTCGTTTCTGGTAAGAAATTTGTTGGAGAAATTCTTTATTGGAAGAAATCAAACACTTCAGGTTCAATTGCAGAAGAAGAAACTAGAAAACCTTAAAAGGAAGAAAAAAAACTCCAAAATTGCTTTGCTTTGGTAATCCTAGACAACAAAATAATTAATAAATAATAATAATAATAACACAAAGTTCTCACCAAAAAGAAAAAGCCATCTAAAATGAGAAGAAAAAAAACTCCAAAATTGTTTTCCCATCATTCTACGGTTAAAAAAAAAAAAAAAGCAACCCCCACAAACACAATAAGAAGTAAATGAGAGAAAATCCATGTCCAACTTCTCAACAGGAACAAAATACTAACATAATTGAAACATCAGAAGAAACTTTAAAAATGAGAAAAAAAAAAGGCCACAAATTTGCGTTTTCTTTGACTTTTCTTCTTAGAAACAAAGGAAAAACTCTTTTGCAAAAATGAGACTCTCCTCTCAAACGGATTAAGCATCCCTTCTCCTCCCTAACCAATTGAATGTCCTCTCTTATTCCTCTTTGAGTTCTTAGATCGATTGAAGAAGTTTGTGTCTGTTTGAGTTTCCTCTAAGAAAAAACTTCAACAAGTTTTTTTCATCCACACGTATAAATGCAAAATGAGAAGAAAAAAAAAAGGTCAATCACATGATTTTAACTATGGTTCAAGGAGAGGATAACAGAAGGTGTACATTGCAACACCTATGCAAGTTTGGGGTCTACCTATGTTATATTTAACCTGCATTTTATAAAATCAAAATTATAAAATAATACTTTTATTTATGTTTTTAAAAATAAAAAGAAAAAACCACTTTTTCTCTTTTTAAAACTTTTATAAAGAAAACATGAAATAGTTACCATACACACATACGTTTCTCGAAATTTGGAAAAAAAAAAAAGAAAAAGAGGGAAAAAAAAAAACAACAATAATGTTAACCAAACAACATATAATTTGATGAAAAAGAGAGAGTAGAAAGGAAATAAAAATGAGAGAATTAAAATGAAAAAAGGTATATATACAATACATATAAAAAAAAGGGTTATTGTCACGCCAATCCTTGTGGAGAGACAACATTTTATTCCCCAAGTACCCAAAAAGCAAAGCTCTGTCTACTCTCTCCTACCCACCATTATTGGCTCTTTTCTCTCCCTCTCTCTCTCTCTCTCTCTCTCTCTCTCTCTCTCTCTCTCTCTCTCTCTCTCTCTCTCTCTCTCTCTCTCTCTCTCTCTCTCTCTCTCTCTCTCTCTCTACAAACTGCAATAGCCTTTTGTCTTAATCTAATGATTCTCAATCCCATTTCCAACCACCCACTTCAAAGCTTTTCTAAAAACAAAATACAATTCAGTATTGGATGAAGATTCAAACCTACGATTGTCATTTGAGATGAAAGTTTGATCTACAATCAAGAGTGGTAGAGTTTCTTTTTTTTTTATAAAGAAAATACTGGTGATAAGGAATCAGTAGGTGCACCCAATCATCCTAATTATGTTGGCACAATTTTTAGCACCATCATCATCTGTCCCCACCCCTAAAGTCAATTCATTCATGATGCAGAAAGTATGTGAGAAATATACATTACAAAAGAGCCAAAGAGAGGGAGCTAGAAAAAAGCTTGTCAATTCAGAGCAATGTTAGAAGCATCATAATTTACAAAAAATAATTAGATTTTGTGCACCAAGAAGCCGCAATGGAGATAATATCATCCCATAAAGTTATAACAGACTTGTCCTTTCCTTGAAAAATACGATCATTCCTCTCCAGCCAAATGAATCAAAAGATGGCACCAAAAATATTGGTCCACAAAGTACCCTTAGAAGTAAGCGGGCGACCATGTACTCCATAAGATATGAGATCCTCAATCCTATCCATAATAGGCATATGTTGATTAGAACCATCAAGAAAAAGATTCCAAATACCACGAGAGAAAGAGCAGCTAATAAAAAGATGGTCGATATCTTCTATATGATTCCTACAAAGGTGGCACTAATTGGGGTTGAAGAGCATGGATGTCAATCTTTTTTGAAGTATTTCAGCTGTATTAATGCCTTTATAAAACAGGGTCCACATGAAGACTTTGCATTTTTTTGGAACTAATAGTTTCTGAAGATGTTGAGACATCGGTCTAGGAATGAAAAAAATAGCATGAACAAGTGAAGATTTTGCAGACTTGACTAAAAACCAGCTGCATTTGGCTTCCAAATAAATCGGTCTTTCGTTGTTGAATTTTCGAGGTGCTTCCAGCCTGCCGAGATGTTCTCCCACAGCATTAATTCTCTATCCATCATTGGCCTAAAAGGAAAAAGGTTCCAAGACCTCTCCGATGATCTCCAAGCTTCCTTAATCATGAGTTGTTTATTGTTAGACAAAGTAAAAAGCCTAGGAAAAGCTTGATATAGCCTACCATGATCCGCCCCTTGATGATACCAAAATAGGGTGGAACATCTATTATGTATTTCCACATCAGTATTATCATAAATGAACTGTGCCATTTTAATAATATGATGCCATGGAGATTTAGCACTACCAAACTTGCATAAAGTGGGAAATGTACCCGGATATTGGGAGGTATATTTTGCTTCAATGATTGATCTCCAAAGAGTGTTGTCTTCTGTAGATATCTTCAAAGCCATTTGCTTAAGAGGGCTTTATTCATATTATTTAACCTACCAATACCTAGTCCACCATGACTGTGAGGTAGGGAGACAATATTCCATCTAACAAGGTGAACTCCCCCTTTAGTGTCGATCCCCTCCCAAAATAAATTCCTCATACTATGTTCAATGTGCTTGATGATAGATGAAGGAGCTTTGAAAACTAAGAGCATATAATTTGGAAGATTGCCCAGAACAGATTGAGCAAGAGTTAAACGACCCCCTTTCAAAATATAAGCATATTTCCACTTTTCGAATTTCTTATGAATTTTCTCAATAATACCTTCCCAAAAGGATTGACTATTTGGGTTGCCACCCAAAAGCATACCTAAATACATCAAGGGAAGAGGATGAGTATTGCATCTCTAAATATCAGCCATCATCGAAAGCTCTCATTCATTTAAATTTATATCAGACAAAGCATGTTTGTGCAAATTGATTCTAAGGCTCAAAGCCATCTCAAAAGATTTGATGATAAAAAAGAGATTTTTGATCTTTCCAGGGTCAAAAGAAGAAAACAAAAGGACGTCTTTGGCAAATAGAAGATGAGTTACATGAGTAGAGGAGATCACAAAACCTTCATTCATCAAACGTGAAAGATAATCCATCACAATGACAAACAAAAAGGGGGAGAGAGGATCACCTTGCTTGATACCTCGAGAGCTTGAATAAATCCTCTTGGTTTACCATTTAGGAGAATTGAGAAGTTAATAGTAGATATACATGCATGGATCCAGCTAATCCACTTCCCATTGAAGCCTTTTTTATGCAATATTGTCAAAAGAAAATTCCAATTTATTTTATCAAAAGCTTTTTCGATATCTAACTTCAAAACAATACCATTTTTCTTGGAGCATTTCCAAAAGTCAACAAGTTCATTTGATGAATGAAGCTCAGATTGGATTTAGAAGAGATAAAAGTCGTACGTATGAGATTAGTGGTAGATTCAGAACTTTATGCTAGAGGGAGAATACAAATTCATATAAGGCTAAATAACAAGTTTAGTCTCTAAGACCCCATTTGATAACCATTTGGTTTTTGGTTTTTGGTTTTTGAAACTTAAGCCTATAAATATTACTTTCACCTATAAGTTTCTTTCTTTTGTTATCTATTTTTTTACATATATTTTCAAAAACCAACCCAAGTTTTGAAAACTAAAAAAAAAATAGTTTTCAAAACTTGTTTTTGTTTTTAAAATTTGGTTAAGAATTCAAATGTTTTCTTAAGAAAGATGAAAGTCATTATAGAGAAATGATGAGAAAACAAACACAATTTTTAAAAATCAAATAGTTATCAAACAGGACTTAAACTTTTAAATTTGTGTCTATATTGCTCTTGAACTTTACAAAGCGTTTAATAGGTTCTTGAACTTTCAATTTTGTATCCAATAGTCTTGGACATATTTAAAATTTTTAAAATTAAAATTAAATGTTCTATTAGACATAAAATTTAATTTTGTGTCAAATAAGTCCTTAATTTATTTTAAAATTCACGTATATATTAGGATACAAAATTGAAAGTTTAAGGTTCAACCAGACACAAAATTAAATTTTATGTCTAATAGAAAAGTTAACTTTTAAATTTTTTGAATATGTCTAATACTTGTTGGATATAAAATTAAAAATTCATGAATCTATTAAACATTTTTAAAGTTCAAGGACTTGTTAGATACAAAATTAAAAGTTTAGAGACATATTAGACACTTTTTAAAGTTTAGGGATTTATTATACACAAATTTCAAAATTCAAGGAATAAATTTGTAATTTAACTTCATATAGATATAATTTTAAATGTATTGACATATAATATTTAGATTAATTAATATTAATTACTAAATTATAATAAACCGTTATAGAATTATCTCCTTAAATATATAAGAAAAAATGAAACTTGATATTTATCACAGATTTCTTAAAATAGATTAGTTTTTTTTATGTAATTAATTTTTCTAAAATAATTAATTAAGGATTCAAAAACATTTGTATATTTGTATATGTGTGTGTATATATGTATGTGAAAAATTAAAAACAGAACTAAATTGTAACAGGTTTCAAGCATTCTAAAAATTAAAATAATATATAAATATATATTTTGCAAAATTAAAAGAAAAAAACGAAATTAAAATTAAAAGTCCCGCTACCAGGTTTTAAACCCTAGAATTATATTCCAAAAAAAAATATCAAAAAAAAATAGTTATCAAAAACTTGTTTTTGTTTTTAGAATTTGGCTAGAAACTCAAATATTTTCTTAAGATAGATGAAAATCATTGTAGAGAAGATGAAAATCATTGTATAAAATTATGAGAAAACAAGCACAATTTTCAAAAACAAAAAATCAAAAACTAAATGGTTATCAAACGGGACCTTAATATTCTTCTACTTTTTTTGACAATATGTGGAGTGGGGAATTCAGAACTTTGACTTCTTAATCGATAGTACAAACTTTATGTCAGTTCAGCTATGCTCATATTGACAATATTCAACTACTTGAAGAGATTGTATTTTGTGTTTTAAGTATTGGTGAAGATTAAAAAAAAAAAGGATAATCAATGCCAAATTTCACAAACAATATGCAAATTGAACTTTTTAGTATTCAAATCTCTCCCATTTTCTATATTTTCTTCCTTTTTTATTTACCTTTCCTTAATTGGCTAGGAGTGTCAAAAGTATGGATTCTTACCTTCCAAAATCTCAATGTATCTCTTTATTCTTTTCTAAACTAATGCGAGATAACCTAACATTAGCCCATTAGCCTTAATGTATTTCAACTACACAAGCCATTACTAATGCTATATATAAATCTCTTTGGCAATTTGTGGCACAAAAGGCCTATCGTCTTGGCATGTGCTACTTTGGAACTCTTCTCCCACGTGATATGTGCATGCATATGTTGTTGTAGTGACATTAGCCTAAAACAATATTATCAATTTTGGTATTCGTTAGGGTTTCAATGTAATGGTCGGGATTCAACCTAATTATCCTTTGAAGATGTGGATGGCTAGGCCCCATAATCTCAACAATCTTCCAATGGGAGACTAATCAATAATCATTTGGCCACAAACAAAGAGCCTTTGAAGAATTTTTACCTAACCCTCCACCGAACTCACTTAAATAATTGAACTTGCAATATATAGTTCGTTGACTAATGGAGATAAAGCTATCTTAATAACATGAATGAGGGTTAACATCTCCAAACTTTACATCACTAATACCTTCTACATCTTAAAATATTTTTATTGTCAATTCTTTTCTTAAAGTCACTATCAGATAGGTTTGAAAACCAACCTTTATTTGAAGTCATATGGATAATGTTGCATTGTCAACCATATTTAGTCTGTCGCATAGTCTGTAACACCTTGAATGCCACCAAAATAGATGAGGCAACCTTTTTCTAGGTTTTCTTTCAACTAATTATCATTATAATAATCCTTCAAAATTCGAGAATTTTTCTTCATATGATCTTTTGTGGTAGTACTCAATCTCTTTCCTCCCTTTACATCTATATCTCATTGTTTTTTCCTTTGCTAGGCTTACCTTTAAACTTTGTCTCTCCCTTTTCACAAATTCGAGTTGGATTTATAACAAGTGGTATCAGAGCCATATCCCTGAATCGTGATCGTTAGAATTCTCGGGTGCCGAACAAAGGAGTCAAGCCTCCAAGAAGGCGTAGTCATGGTGGAGATCCGTGGTAGAGAGCTCTATTGGATAAGCAGTGTGCTCCAATAAAGAAGTTGACTAGGATAAAAGCTAGATGGATAGATCACTATTTGAGTAAAGACTTAATTGGTACTTTGTTCGATGGGAGGATTGTTGGGAGTGCGACCAAAGTACCACATTGGCTAGATAAGAGAAAGATCATAAGTTTATAAGTGAGGGACTCTATCTTCATTGATATGAGATCTTTTGGGTGAAATCAAAAGCAAAACCATGAGGGTTTATGCCCAAAGTAGACAATATCATACCAATGTGAAGGGTCGTCGTTCCTAACAGACATGAAGTACCAAACCTAAAGTATAAAGCCTCACATATAAATATGAATCTCTGTTGAGATGTCTCTCTAATATTTTTTAGTTTCAAGTTTATTTTATTTCAAGAGTTGATTAGATAATAACTATTTTTGTATGTTCTCAACTGACAAGTAAACATCTTGACAAAAGAATAACATACCACTCTTCTCCAAAAGGCTGATTTGTCAATGTATTGAATTCATTCATATGCTTAGCAAAAGATGCACATTAATTCAACCATATTTAAATTTGAATAGTTTTACCTCAATGAAGTATCCTCTTTCGGAATTTTTTTTAATAGTTTTATAGTGAGGTAATTTTTTGTTATTTGAGAAAAACTTTATCATTCCATCAGTTTCAATCTTGGTTATATATATATATTTGTTAAGTAATGCTCTTTTATATTAAGTAGCTTTATCATTTCTTTCTCCTTTATATCTATGGCATGTGGCAGCTTCTTACAATATAAATAGTTCTGTATGTATGGTCAAGTTGAATAATTTACCAAATTTAATTCCTCCAATGTTAGTTATTGCTCCCCATAAATCAAGTTTCTTATATTTTACAATATAAAATTAATTGTTGGAAAAATGAAGCTAAATTTTAACAAGAGTACTAAATATATATAGGTTCATTATGTTTGGTCTATATACATCATGTCTCATGTAGACTTTTCAAGTTCCAAGTTGAATATTATAAAAGAAAAGATAAAATAGAAAGCATTCTCACACATAATCCTTCAATATAATGTGTACCTCACCTTTAAAAAACAATCCAAAAGATATTTGGGATCGGTTTAAAATACCTTCTAATTTAGGCACTTTTGAAAAGAACAAATATTTTCAATAAAAATCTTATTATATCTTACAATTTTTTCAAAAGCATTTTAAATAACAAATTTGTTTAGTTACACTATATTCAAAAGTGATTCTATTAATTATAAATATGTTTTTATTTTTTACAACAAATTTTGAGAATTTTCAGTCAAACACTTTGAAGTCATTTTTAAATGATGCATCTTTCAAGTATTTCTTCAAAAAAAAAAAAAAATTTAATTAATTCAAATTTTTAAGCATTTTTTATTTATTAAGATTTTTAAAAAAAATTACTTTTGATGATCTAAAATCACTCAATAAACTATATTAAACATACTTTAAATTATTAAATTTTTTATAGGTGCTTATAGAAAAATGAATTTTATTTAAAAATCATTCTTTTCAAAAAGTTATTCCAAACACTATTCATTTGCCATTTTCTCTTTCAACCATAAACCTCTCATTATCATACTCTCTTAATTCCAACTTTTTATATGTTGATGATTCGTCTCTCTTATAATAGAAAAGTGAGCCTTACTAATGCTATCTAGATTTTTCTTGATTTTTGTTTAGAAGGTCTTATGCTAGCATTTAGTATATATCTAGATTCAATTTCTTGCCTTCAGATTCACCGAATTAAATGATTTTAGTGATGTTTTAGTACAACAAATGTGGATTGAGAATTTTTAGGAGTTTATTTTTTAAGACAACATTTGGTCGATTTTGTGACCAGAAAGTGAATATTTAAAAAAAGAAACATTTATATATTTTTAATCTTTTCATGTTTTAAATCTGTTACCTAACACATATTCAAATATAGTGAAAACATGAAATACAACTATTTTTTTTTATTAAATTCCTATTTTTCAAAAAAAAAAAAGGAAAAAGAAATGAAACACCAACCAACACACCCTTGATTTTCTAAAACACTTGATATGTATTATTATAAATATATTATTAAAAAAAGTAATTAAAATTTTATTTTTCTTTAAAAAATCATTAATGATTGATTATGTTTGATAAAAGTAATCAATATGTTCTAATTTCATGTGATAAACATTAACAACAATAATTATTGATTGAATACATGTTCTGTTTATTTTTTTTTTTTTTTTTTTTTTGATATTTACAATTATGTTTTTAATTGATAGTCTTGCAATAATTTTTTCTGATGTCTGCTAAATGTATAGTTACCCCTTAAATAAAACCAGCCTTGGATAACATTTTTAGAATTTATCTTTATTTAGGAATATATATATATATATAAAGTGAAAGAAAAAAAAGTATCCAATTAAGATATATACATTAAAGAAAAGAAGAGTATAATAATATTAAGATGGGAAAAACTTGGGCTATGTCCTTGGAAATAGTAAGCATGTGTTCAAAGAATTCAGAAGCTAAAAGTTGCACCCAAAAATAAAAATAAAAAAATCCCCAAGGGAAATTCACCATTTTGCCTTTTGCATTAAAAGGGGCAAAAAGATAGTGTTTTTTTGCTGGAGCCACTGCAAGACCATAGTAGTGCTTCAGATTAAAGTGCAAGAGAAAAAGGAGAGCATTTAAAACTTAAAGCCAATAAAGTTGCCCTTTCAGTCAAAATATCTCTCTTACTCCTAAACTATAATATATGCAATAATGTTGAAATAGCTCATATGTTTACAACCGCACAATTTTTTTTGTCTCCATTGTTATTAAAGTATTATTATTTGTGGGTCCAATTCTCTTGACTTAACGTACTAAAAAAATATAGTTTGTTTAAACTTTAGATATCAGAGAAAGAGATTGATCGATGAGAGTTGAAAAAGTAGACTAATAGTTTGTTGAGTAATGTTATAATGTTTAAAATGGTCGATTTTGAAAATCCATGTATATATGTCGGCCTACTCATGAAAAGTAATTAGATTTTTAGAAAATTAGTGGTAATAATGAGAAAATTAATTAAAAAGATAGAATTTTGACCTAAATAAATTCAAATAATTAAGATTTGGAATGTCTTTGAGAATGTTTTTTACATTCAGTTTTAAATGGAGTGCCTTTTCCTAGAAAATAGCACCTTAAAATAAATATTTCCAAATTTTTTTTAGAAAAAGATTTTCAAACAAGTAATCATATACCATGAAATTTTCAACTATTTTTTGTCGTTAGTCAAAAAACAACTTTAAGACAATATTGAAAAAGTTAATTAGTTATATTTGTTATTTTAGTCGTTATATGACTCCAAGGTGTTATATCTAGTCGGATGTTTTTGTACACACACATAGATTTGGAGTAATGAAGTGAATAATTTATCTTTTATATTTTCGGTTCACCTCGATATTATTAGAGCAAAAGATTTTATGTTTCAAAACTCTTGCAATATTATTTTCTTTCCAATTTAATATTGATATTCATTTATTTGGTTTCAAGCTAATTTTTGAAACCACGAGGAAGAAAAACTCTTCATATCATATACACATGATTAAATATACTCTACCAGAATGTCGAACCAAAAACGAAAAAAGATATGAGAGAAAAGCATATTGGTAGTCTCTCTTTTAGTCTTTTGAGAGGAGCAACAAGAAAAAATGGAAACAACAACTAATTTAAGTTCCTATTGTTTTAAAATTTTGGAATTAGGGGTGATTTAGTAAATAAGCAATAAAACTAAAATTTTGGAAATAGGGATGATTTAATAAATTAGCTAAGAAAACAACTCTTCGCACATTGTAGGAGATTAATTGATCACATCGAATATAATGTTGTAGCTTGTTGAGTCAAGATTTTTTTTTTTTTCCCATTTATTCTAGTAGCTACAATAACAAAATAGAATACAAGTAAGAATTACCACCAGACGTGACATTTGATATTACAAGAGGTATCTTGAAAAAAAAAGTAAGATTTATATGAAAACACAAAAATAGGAGAAGATTGGAAGCGCACCAAAGGGTTAAAAGAAAATAAGAAGGTACTTCTAATTATGAAAATCAAATTTAATTAAGAGTGGCTAAAACTACTGCGTAGATAGTTGATTAAAGTTGAAATTATTTTTATTTACCTATTTTTTTTGACTTATAAAAATCAAATAGTATATGAATAGGAACCAAGCTAAGAAATAGGAGAAGATTGGAAGGTGAAATTGTAAGAGGGAAAAAAAATGAAGTAAGAAAAAGAATGTTTAGAAATGTTGAAATATAGAAAATGAAATGATGATGATCTCCAAGAGGTAACATTTTCATGCAAAGCTAACATTTTTACGTCAATCCAAACCACCTTTTGCTGCCTCTTTCCTTTACATCTTTCACATGATTGAGAAGAAAAGAAAAAGAAAGCAAAAAATGACTTATAATAATAATTTACTTTTCTTTTCCTTTTTCATTATTTTCATTATGGTTGCCCTTGTGCTAAAGAGAAGTGACGAGACAAATGCTTTCAATTATTGCATCTATAATTTTTATCCAAAAAGGTTATCAACTCGAGATTTATTATTATTTTTTTGGCTCAATGTCATTTTTTAAATCTTTCAACTCTTTTATGTTTTGATTTTTTTAAACTAAGTCTCTGTGGTCAAGAATTATATTCCTTAAAATTTAGGAAAAAAAAATCGATTGATACCCTTAAACTTTGGGAGCTTAATCACTTAGAACCCCAAACTAATAATTATAACAATAAAAAACTTTGAAATTTTATAAGTAAATCAATTTAGACTTTTCGTTAGAATTTTGTTTTAAAATCGTTAATGTATAACTTTCACAGGTACGTGTATAAAACTTCTTTAAATGCATGAATTAACATAAATTAGAGAGAAATGTTTGAATAGTAGCAGTTTTTCATTAATATAAGAGTGGTTTTGCATCCTCTCGTGTCTTCCTCTATTTTTCTATACTTATTTAGAAAGAATTACGTGATAATTTTTTCTTACTACTTTGGTAAGATTTTGGGAGAATAATAATTTTATTTAAGTGATTTTGAGTTGATACAATTATTAGTTTAGAGTTTTAATTGATACAATCCCGACGTTTAGGAGTATAAATTGATTTTTTTCCTAAAATTTGTTTACATAATGTTTGATGTGTCATCATAATATATATTATTTGTGGAGTTGGGAATTTAATTTAATAAAATAAATATGCAAAATTGAAAACATGTCAACTTCACATAACCTATTATGTAATAAACTACTCGATTTAAAACAGGTTGTTGCCCAAGCAAATGAACCTCCTAAAAATGATATTACATACTAACTACCAACAATTTCGTTAAAAAATTAATTTTACATTCATACATCATCCTTCTTTTTGACATTTAATGACTTTAAAGACGAAAATTTTCAATACATGAAAGTGAAACTTATAAAAGATGAAGGATGAAAGTGAACAATGACAAAGATTAGGAACAAAATCATATATTTAACTTTTTGTCTCTAATAAACATGTCGTGTTATCATTTAGTTACCATCAAGAATAGATTCATATGGCCTTCGAAATCTATGAAAATTATATGTATATGGATTGCCGTATGTGTTTAAGCAATGGAATAATCATGGAAATAGGTTGAAACAATAACCACTTGCCTTTTAAAATTTAAATTTTAAAGTTCATTTAATCTTATATTTAATTAAATATAAATTCACAGGACGCCATTCGAAAAAAATAACAGGAATGATGCCACTTGTCTCCTATTTACCATTTGAAGTCAATTTTTTGCTCATGAACATGAATTTTTTTTTTTTTTTTAATTTCATACCACTAGTGTGTCGTGTCTAAATTCACAATAGTAGTGTGAATTTCTTTCTATTTCGCATTACATCAAATTTTCTCTATTATATATTAGTGGAGGTAAGCAATTCAATTAGTAAAACAAGCAACATATCTGATAATTGACAATTTTAACAATTAGGTAATTGACATTTGATGTAAAATAAAATATGAGTTATATATATATATATATATATATATATATATATAATATTTGAGTTTAAAAGATGAGTTTTCTATCTATTACTTGAGTTTTTATATTACAAGAAAATTTTCTAAAAGACTTTTATTCAAATGTAATTATAGATGTTTTTTACCGAATGAAAGAACACTAAGCACAATTTTAGTTTTTTTTTTCTCTTTTGTAATTGGCCTTAAGTTGTGTTGTATTAAGTTGAATACCTTATATATATATATACACACACACTATTTATTAGTGTATTGAGATGAATTTGATGATGTCAGTATTAAGGTCATTATTCCAACTTCGTTTTTGATGATGTACCTATTTATTTTTTCATAAATTAAATAATGACTTTCGGAAGATTCATTCTTTATTATATCTATAAAATGTAATTGGTTGGCCCCAAAACCTATTCTCTAAGTCCACCTCTAATTAACAACGTGGTCTTTAAAGACAACATATAATTACAATTCCAAGTTCATGAGCATAATGAAAAAAAAAATTAAACTTTAAAGATAAAATACACAAAATCCTTGAAGTTCATTGTTATGTACGTAGGTAGTATGAAGTCTCTATATTACTTCATATGTGTTAATTAGTGGGACCCACACTTTATAAGTAACACCCTCTACACATGGCTAGGTTTATACATAAGGGAAAGGGTGCTAAAATGATTGGAACATTATTTTGGAGCAATGTGAGAATGAAAGAAAAAAAGGTAGGTTTCTCTAATGTTACAAGCAAAGAATCCCTTCTCTCTAATATAAACAAAATGAAGGGATGGTGTTGGTTTGGAATTTCAATGATTTGGTCTGCTATTGTTCAAACAAAATTTCAATAAAGAAGGAAAGTATATATTTCACTAATAAGGTGGACACACATTTTGACCCACATTATTATTCCTCATAGTCTAATTTTTGCCTTGGGTGTTACAAGTACGTACGATATTGTAATCCATAATTTCACAAAGGCAATCATCCCTCCTTATGACCCCAACATTTAGAGAGAGAGACTTGCCAATTTTTTTTTTTTTTGAGTTCATTGATATGTGGGATGAGAGATTTAAACCTCTAATCTCTTAGTCGAGTGTACATATACTTTGTGCCATCTGAGTTATATATGCTCATGTTGACGACTTGTCATTCGTCAAGTTGACTAGAATATATATCATATTTGTGATATTTATTGGAGTTAATTAAATTAATGAATAGCTTTTTAGTGGATAACAAATTTAAAGAAAAACCATATTAGAGGCTTATTTAGCGATTAACATTGTAACACCCGAGTTAAAAATGGGTACATGAATGAATCGAGACCACATCCAAATGAGAGTGATCTTGAGACTATGCAAGGCATGGCTAAAAAAGGCTTAAAAGAATTTATAGTTACTACCTATACCACCAAGGTGCACCTTTTCTTTTCAGTGGCTAAATCATAAGAAGTCCAAAGTTAAACGTCCTTGGCTTGGAGCAATCCTATATTGGGTAACCTCTTAGGAATTTTCCTAGGAAGCATGTGAGTGAAGATAAAGCATGTTAAAAGGACCTGTGTTGGTTTGTGGGGACAATCTTCATTCTCACAAGCAGCTCAAGACAAGTAGGTAGCATGGCCAGGTCGCAGGGGAATGCTAGGGCCATCAGGTGTCGAATCCAAATTTCAAATCTTGATCCAAATCATGGGCCTGGGGCATTACAAACATTATGGGTCCATGAGCTTTCCATTCAGCAGTGTGACTAGTTAAGTAGATACAATTTTCTCTTTTTTTAATGATGATAAGTAGATATGTGCATTGTTGATCTTATGAAAATTATGAAAACCCTGTGATCAAACACTATAAAAATTGAGTATAGATATATGATTTTTAATAATGTAGTCTATGAGTCGATCTTGTTTCCTGACAAACAATGTGAGCCACCTATTCTAGGTCTATGGTGCATAGTTGACAAAGACTTTTCTCTCGTTTGATTGAAAATTTTCTTCCAAATGGCAACATCGTCAAGATAATAGATATGTAGCTTAATTCATTATATTTTATTGTTGTGATCCCAAATTTAAAGAAAAAACAGTTATTTAGTGATTAACATTATAGGTCTATGAGCTTTTTATTTAGAAGTGTAACTACTTAAGTAGATACAATTTATTGTTTTTTTTTTTTTAAATACTGTAATAGTTGCATTTGTTGATCTTACGAAAATTATGAAAACCTTGTGGTCAATATTAAAATAATAATTTTTAATAATATAGTCTACAAGTCTCTTGTTTCCGATCAAACAATAAGAATCACCTACTCCAAGTCTAAGTGCATAAATGATGATCGGGCTTATGCTACACGCAAGTGCACGTGATCAAAGTAATAAGAAACTAGAAGTATTCCAGAGTATCGTACCCAAGGGAACAAGTTTTAATAAAATTTATAAAAATGACACACAATCGTTGACAAATTGCAACTTAAAGTAACCGTGGGTGTAAATAATTTATGAGGTGTTTTGACTAAAAGAAAAATTAATTGAAAAATCAATGAAATTGAAAAAGGGATTCAAGATGCTAATTCCCCTTTGGAAAGAGATGCAACAAGAAGGCAATTGCAATCATAGCTAACTCAAGAACTAAGTAAACTGAATTCAACTCCTATTCGACCTTCTATGAAGTATCTTTAGGAGACTAAGTGATTAAACCTATATTTCTATGGCTAATCTAACTTAGATATATCCGCGCACAACTCTAGTGGTTTTGGAGTCTCGCCCTATGTCTAGGGTCGATGTTTCAGGTCTTATGTTTAAGCCTTTTCCTCCATTGCTTTTGCGACATCCGCCTCCCTTAACCCTTTCGGTATTAAGTTTAGCTTGGCAAGCAACACTAGATGGCCAACTAGGGTTTACCCAACATTAAACTCACCAAAAGCAAACAATAGTTCAAGAATTAGCTAGATTGTGTTTGCTATCGATCCTTACATCTATCCTCTAGGGTATTCACAACTTGAATCTCAAAGGAAATTTAGCTCATCATAATAAAATTAACAAAAAACAGTAAATTAAAATTGTAGGAATTCATTGATACAAAAATAGGATGAAGATGCAAACAACTAGTACTTCTAAAAGACTACTTCTAGATTCAAAAACCAAAAAGATTCAATGAGCAACTAACTCCAACAAGAAAATACAGGAAAAATATGAAGTAAACAGTGGGTAAATATTTTGAATTTTAAATAGCAGAATGAAAATTACAATAAACGAAAAATAGAAACAAAAATTACACTAGAAAAACTTTCCCTCTTTGCTCAATCGAACAAGATTTGTTCTTAACCACTACCAACCTTCATTGTTGTGGGATTGAAGAGAGTTTAGAGATGGAGATGTAGAGAAAATACAACAAAAACAACTAAAAAATTGAAAATAAAAAATCTGCTGCAGTCGGTGAAGAAAACCTAAAAAAACATAAACGAAATTCTTCCAAAATCGAGCTCCTCTCTCATGGCTTTCTCCTCCAAATATATAGAGACTTCATGCTAGGGTTTCCCTTTTGGTTGATGGAAAATCATGGCTAATTATCTTGCTGAATTTGTGGGTAAATTTTCGTTCAAAATCCCGAAATCTGCGTTTTTTCCTTAAATTCTAGATCTGTCCAGATTGCAATTGCAATGCTATTGCATTTCGTAAAAATCCTGCATCAAAACATTAAGTAAGTGTGAATTTATTCTTCTTTTTTTTTTCTTTTCTCAACTTACTTAATTTAAAGGTCTTCCAACAATAATGTGATTAAATTCAACAATTTTTCTATTTTTCATTAAATAATATGAAAAAAATCACAAGTATAACTAAGTTTAAAGGTCAAATAATCCTCATGAATGAGAATTATCAGTTGACAAAGACTAATTTTCTCTCATTCGTGTGATTGAAAATTTCCTTCCAAGGGGGCAACATTGATAAAGCACTAAATTTCTACAGATCATCCTTCTCACCCTTGCTCATTCTGCCAGCTCCAACTCATCATAACACACCTCCACCGACAACTCAACAACAACCAATCACTGTTGTGTATCATTTGACCTTAAAATCAACTCCAATGATTTCTCCCCAAATCTCTCACAATCAATAATTGATTTTGTTGTAAATCACAATTAATTTAGTTGCCTTATTTATTCACATTTCCTTGTATATATATTTAGTGTGTTATTGTTTGTAAATCAATCAACGATTACATCTATTAAGAATTACTCTCCAAATTCTCTTCTAAATTATTTTAAAATCATTTAGCCAACTGTGGCATTGTTCAACAAGTCTCTTGCCTTCACACTCCTGAACAAAACGGGGTGGTAGAATGCAAACATAGACACTTAGTCGAAACTGCCCTCACTATGTGGTTCCATGCCTATATTCTAATTCGTTTTGAGTCGATGCTTTTCTTACCGCCATCTACCTTATCAATTGCATGCCCTCTCCCACTCTTAATAACCAAAGCCCCTATGAAATACTTTACCATAAACCACCTGACTATAACTCCCTCAAGATATTTGGCTATCAATGTTTTCCATATCTTAGAGACTTTGCCAAACATAAGTTAGATAAGAAGACTTTCCCTTGTGTCCTCCTTGGTTACAGCTCCTGTCACAAAGGATATCGATGCCTTCACCCATCCACAAATCGGGTATATATCTCCTGTCATGTCGTCTTTGACGAATCTATCCTCCCTTATGCCAATAACTCTTCCTCCACACATCCATGAACACTAAATTTTGCCTCATATCCTCTCACAGGTGAATGGATATGTCCTCTAGAATCACCACAAGCCTCCACCTCTATCTCCCTCACTCCTTGTTTACCACCTCCCTCGGCATGCTCCTTTTCTTCCTGCCAATCTCAGTTAGATACAACACCCATTGACAATATTAGTTCACCACCCTCCAGTGCACACTCGTCCCTACCCCAATCTCCAACTAGCTCCACAAACACTTCTTCGAATGCTCCATCTGATTGTTCCTCTCCTTCCCCTACGATCATAGCCTCCCACTCCACCACTACCCTCCCTTCTGCCCTTTCTGATATTTCTTCAAATCTGTTTGTTGACTTACACATCGAACCATCTGCTACTGTCCCTTCTAATACACACTCCATGGTCACTAGGTCTAAGCTTAAAGCCACACCAAACTTAGCCTTATCCACTATCGCTCATACCTCTCCAACTGAGCCTAAGACGCTCAAAACAGCCCTTAAAAATCCATTATGGTTTGCTGCTATGAACGAAGAGCTACAAGCCCTCAAAGCTAACCACACTTGGACACTAGTTCCCCTACCTACCTCAGCCAACATTATTGGCTCCAAATGGGTATATAGAATTAAGTATAAGGATGATGGTAGATTGATCGCTATAAGGCTCGGCTCGTTGCCAAAGGATACTCTAAACTCCCTGATTTAGATTTCCAAGAAACCTTCAGCCCAATTATAAAGCCTACCACCATTTGATTTGTCATATCTCTTGTTGTCACCTCCCATTTGCCTCTTAAGCAACTAGACGTTAAGAATGCTTTCCTTTATGGTGACCCTAAAGAAACAATCAATCTCCAACAACCCCCTGGCTTTATTGATCCAACCAAGCCAACTCATGTGTGCAAATTACACAATGTTGGGATTTATGACCTAAAGCCTCATAATTAATTATTTATTTAATAATTAATAATAATTTTGATTATTTTATTTGCAATATAATATTATCCATTATATGAAAACTCCAAGGTTATTCGTGTAATCTTAAATAGTATGTGGTTGACATACAAATGGATCGTGTTCAAGAAATAACCTAAAGAGTCATAGTATATGGATAAGGTTGGGTGCCTTATCCTGGTAACACTATTGATACGGCCCACTTTGTAATAGTTACAAATGATTTGATCTAAATCATTCATGTGGAGACATGTGAGTGGGGGTATCTTATACAATGAGTTTGTATGAGACTGGACCACGAAATATTTAATCTCTCTTTATAAATCCGTTAATTGAGAAGATTAATATTTCATCAGGATGATCATATGCGACTCGATCTTAATCTTGAGTGAGTTATGAACTCCTGCCTGTGAGGGCTTGTTCTTTGATTTGCATGGGTGAGAGTGGCTTTTATAGCCGATTCAATATGCCTACCATTTTGGGGACTTGACCAAATAGGGAGCTGGGAACATAATCTCACAAGATGAAATTCACTCCTTCCCATATATGGTAAGTAGATGAGTAGTTCCATTAAGTGTTGATTTCGGGACTTGAACAATGGGGCCCCACCCTCTCATCTGCCCGAGAGAGACTTAGTTTATAATTAGATTATAAACAGATTGTTCATTAGAGAACCAGTGGTACTTAAGGTGCAAGATGTAATTATAGGGGTAAAACGAACTTTTGACCAACTGTAATTACGAACAACTCGTGAAGGATCGACTTGTATGTAATGATTATATCTATGGACACAACTTGTCCTACAGTGCATAAGAGTGCAACTCGAGGTCTATAATGGAGTGACCTATAGTTAATGAATGAAAATTAATTAATTAAATAGTTTAATTAATTAATTTTGTATCATTGGAGCTTATAATCTGTAGGTCCATAAGGTCCCCTTGCTAGCTCATAGTAACACTAAAAGATCAATTTAGTTGAAAGAAAAATTTGAAATGTTCAAATTAATATTAATTTGAAGTGTTTAAATTAATATTTAATATATTAGATACATTAAACATAAAAGAGAAAAATATATTTGTTGTATTTGATACATTAAATATTAAAATTTGAAATGTTCAAATTTAATATTTAATTTGAGCCGTTCAAATTAATATTTAATATATTAGATATATTAAATATAAAAGAGAAAAATATATTTATTGTATTTGATACATTAAATATTAAAATAATTAATGTATATTTGATATATTAAATGAAAGATATTTATAGAATTTGAATAAGATTCAAATAAATAAATATCGTAGGAGATTTGAATGAGATTCAAATAAATATAAGATATATTTTAATATATTAGATATTAAAATATAATATTTTAATTATGGCAAAGATTTTCCCTTGGTCTCTATAAATAGAACCTTTGGGTTGAGCCATTAGACACAACACACAACTCCTCAATAGAGAGAATTAGAGAATTCTCTCTAGACCTCTTCCTCTTTAATCCCTTGTGGATTTTCTTTCAAGAGGTTCCCACAAGCTTTGGTCATGTGTTCAAGTCATAGCTAGGAAGACTTTGTGGAAGAGATAAAGATCCGCCAGAAGATTCTCCATATTTTCAAGGTATGTTATGCTTAACCATAATATTATTATTTAATTCTAAATAAACTCAAATCGATTCCTATGCTTCCGCTTGGATTTAATTAGATTATTCCCTTCACACAAATCATTGTACGGTCTTCGCCAAGCTCCTCGTGCGTGGTTTGATTGCCTCTCCACGGCTCTTCTTCAACTTGGATTCTATTGTAGTTGTGCAGATCCCTCTTTATTTATTTACTCCTCAAATGCTACTCACATTTTTTTGTTGGTTTAGGTAGATGATATAATTGTTACAGGCAATGATAGCACTATGGTTCAAGGAATTATAACCACTCTTGGCTCTCGATTTGCTCTCAAGGATCTTGGTACCCTACATTACTTTCTTGGTATTGAAGCATGTTCCTTCACGGGTGGCCTATTCCTCTCCCAGTCCAAGTATCTTAATGATCTCCTCATTAAGACCAACATGATCAATTGCACACTAGTTGCTACACCCATCGCTATGAAAGATCCTACCACATCGACAGATGGCAATTCTATTAACGCAACCTATTATCGCTCCATTGTAGGCAGTCTTCAATACCTCACTTTCACCGACCAGACATCCAACATGCTATCAACAAGGTTTGTCAACACTTTCATGCTCCTACTGTTGCTAACCTTCGTAGCTTTAAACGAATTCTCAGGTACCTCAAGGACACTTCACACTTTGGTCTTCGTTACCTTGCTCATAGCTCACTTAACTTCTATGCCTACTGTGACTCTGACTGGGCAGGTTGTCTTGAGACTCGATGAAGTACCTTTGGTCATGCATCTTTCTTGGCGCAAATTGCATTTCTTGGAGCTCTAAAAAGTAGCCCATAGTTGCACGCTCAAGTGCTGAAGCCGAATATCGATCCATGGCATATGCTACGGCTGAGCTTACTTGGCTTACCTTCATTGCTCGCGACCTTCGTCTCCCCTTATCCTCCACACCTAAACTACTATGTGACAATCCCAGTGCCCTTCACATGGCCAAAAATCCTGTCTTTCAAGCTCGCACTAAACATATTGAGCTGGACTATCACTTCGTGCATGGAAAAGTCGTTGCCAAACAACTCGTTCCCTGTCACGTCTCATCCCATAATCAGATTGTTGATCTTTTAACCAAAGCACTACCTCGGACCGCATTTCTCACCTTGCGAAACTATAAAGCCCCAGGCCCAGGATTCGGACCAGGATTTGGAATCCGGATTCGGTAGCTAACTGCCCCGGCATTCTCCTGCATCCCCCGCGACCTGACCACACTACCTACTTGTCTTGAGTTGCTTGCGAGAGTGAAGACTATCCCCACAAACCAACACGAGTCCTTTTATCATGTTTTGTCCTCACTCACATGCTTCCTAGGAAAATTCCAATGAGGTCACCCAACATAGGATTGCTCTAAGCCAAGCACGCTTAACTTTGAAATTCCTATGATTGAGCCACCGAAAAGGAAGGTGTATCTTGTTAGTATAGGTAGTAGCTATCAATTCTTTTAAGCCTTTCTTAACCATGCCTTGCATAGTCTCAGAATCTCTCTCATTTGGATGTGGTCTCGGTTCATTCATGTACCCCTTCTAATCTCGGGCGTTACAGAAACAAACTTAGTGTCCATCAAGTCTCCCACCTCAGTTTACGGGGGACTGATAAAGCACTAAATTTCTACATATCATCCTTCTCACCCTTGCTCATTCTGCCAGCTCCAACTCATCACAACACACATCCACCGACATCTCAACAACAACCAATCAGTATTGCGTATCATTTGACCTTAAAATCAGCTCCAATGATTTCTCCCCAAATCTCTCAACAATCAATAATTGATTTTGCTATAAGTCACAATTAATTTAGTTGCCTTATTTATTCACATTTCCTTGTATATATATTTAATGTATTATTGTTTGTAAATCAATCAACGATTACATCTATTAGGGTGAGGAGGATGATCTGTAGAAATTTAGTGCTTTATCAAACATCAAGATAATAGATATGCAACTCAATTCATTATTTTTATTGTTTTGATTCCAAATTTAAAGGAAATTTTGATTAAAGTTATTTAGTGATTAACATTATAGGTCTATGAGCTTAGATTACATGGAGTTCCATCTCAAAATGAATTGGCAATGAGAAGAGTAGCTCATATATCATATAAATTGTGAAGTCTCTCTTCATTTTTCCAAGGTCGGATCCATAACATGCCCCCTCAAGATGGTGTCTCTTTAGGTTCACCATTTTTGGGTCGGATTCTAATTTTTGGACTAAATACCTATTTGGGTTTAATGAGCTCTGATACCATATTAGATTATATGATGTTCCATCTCAAAACCAATTGACAATGGAGGAGTAGCCCATGTATGCTATAAATTATGAGGTCTCTCTTCATTTTTCCAATGTGGGATCCTCAACAATGAAAACCTGTGATCAACACTATAAATATAGGGATATGATTTTAATAATGTAGTCTATAAGTCCCTTGTTTCCTGTCAAACAATGAGAGCACCTATTTTGGGTCTATGATGCATGGTTGGCAAAGACTTTTCTCTTGTTTGTGATTGAAAATTTTCTTCCAAAGGGCAACATCAGGATAATAGATATGCGTAGCTCAATTCATTATTTGTTTATTGTTTTGATCTCAAATTTGAAGGAAAATCACATTAAAATTATTTAGTGATTAACATTATGGATCAATGAGCTTTCTATTCTCAGAAGTGTGATTTGTTAAGTAGATATAGTGCTTCTTTTTTCTTTTTTTTTTATAATGATTATAAGTAGATATCTGCATTGATTGTCTTGCGAAAATTATGAAAATCCTATAATCAACACCATAAATATAGGGATATGATTTTTGATAATATAGTCTATGAGTCCATTATTTCTCGTCAAACAATTAGACTCACCTATTCCAAGTCAAATCTATGGTGCGTAGTTGACAAAGACTTTTCTCTCAATCGTGATGAGAAATTTCCTTCCGAAGAGCAACAGGATAATAGATATGTAGCTTAATTTATTCTTCTTTACTATTTTGATCAGAACAATTATTACAACATGCTTCTTCTTGGGAGTTTGAAGTTTTAGAATTAAGTTATTGTATTTCTTTCTTAATATTAAAGAAATATTTTTAACACGATTATTTTAAATAGCTTTCTATTTTTTTTTAAACTATCTTAAACACGTTTGGTTAACTTTTTTTTTTTTTTTTTTAAATTGTTTCTCTTGTTTTGTTTTAGTGAGATCAACTGGAAGTTGAATTTCCTTGTAATGTTTATTTTTTTTAGGAATATCTTCTTTGTGATGTTTTGTACAAGTAAATAGTGATTTCAATTGCAAAATAAAAATGCTAACCTTCAGAAGTTCATTTGAAAACAATTATATTAAGGGGTCAGCATCGGTGCATCTCCTTAAGAACTGTAAATTTGAATCTTTCCCAATATTATAATATATTCTACAAAATCATTAAAAATAATTTTGAAAACAAAAAACAAAAGGTTAAATTTAAAATAGTTTCCAAGAAGTTCCATAATGGAAATATGCTCATCAGCATGTCGCTTCCAATAGCATGCAAATGTGAATGTGTAATATATATATATATATATAGTTTCAAATAAATTTTATAACCTTTTGTCGTTAAGTTGCCTCCTTTGATATTTATAATTGAAATATTATATATTAAAAAGTCCAAAGTTAAAAATTTTCCCCTCTAATTTTTAATAATTGCTACGAAATTTATCAAAATTTACAATTTTGACTTCAGAGTTATTTATAGGTCAATTTCTAAAAATTTGTTGATTTTTAGTTTCTCACAAGTTTTCCCTTTTGATAATGATGTATGAATTGTTACAAGTATATGGAGCATGCTTTGAAAAAAATGTGTTAGGGGTGAAATTATCGTACTCGAGTCAAATGTAAAAGTCGAGATGGGCCATTAGGATTGCTTGAGCCAGAGGCCTAATGCTTGTTAGGGAATAGCTGACCTGACCAAGCCGAGAGGAAGAATTGACCCAATTGACCAAGGAAGAGTTGACTTGGATGAGTGGAAGAATCAAGCCGACCATGAGAGTTGGTCCTCCATGAGCCAAGCCAACCTCGTGAGTGTGGCTTATTCTAGGCTGAGCATAGGTGAAAATTCCCTTGGTGATTTTGCCTTGTCGTACTGTAATGGTTCCGAAAATCAAAAAGATTGCAACGCTTATGTCATTAAGTCACTAAATGTACAGCGCGATTCACAGAATAAAATCACAACAAAATGAATAAATTGAGCACCCAGTGTAATCCTAAGCAAATCCCTCTATTAATAAGAGGAGGGGCCTCACAAGCAAGTTGTGAAATTTGATTATTTTGTAGACATTTTTTTCATCTCTCTTCAATCGGATCGTGCAAATTGGGTTATTCTCCTAGACCAAATCCACACATACAGCAAAATATATATGTAATAGAATAGCTAGTAAAGATGTCTCTCCAAGAATTATAAATTTATCCATAGTTAATGAAATTATTAACTAATTCATAATCTATTTAATTAAATAATTAGATTACATGGGAATAAAAGAAATCAATATAATTTAAAATCGATAGAAATGCTTAGAAACTGTAACCTAATCTAGATAATCTTTTTGAAGTCTATATTTTAATCAACTCAGATTATTCTTTATGTTATCAGTAAATTTCTCAAAGTTATTCATTAATTTTTCTTTATCATTGGCAAAACAAGTCTAAAAAACATGTTTCTCTTATCTATGTGACAACATAGAGTCTTTAGAAAGCATCAAAGGTATAAAAAAAAACCATTAAATAGAGGGAGCTCACAAATAAATTTTTTTTTAATAAATATCTCTATCCAATGAAAATCTACCTTGTCTTTATCTTTTTTTTTTCAAATATAAGATATGTAAAAGTAGAGTAAAAGAACAGAGGACCTCACAATCCGAAGTCAAGACTGACAAAAACAAAGAGGAATACTAGAACCCCAAAAGGGTAACAACTAGAACAAATAAACTATAAAAGCAGAAGTCAAATGAAAATATCCTAAGGAGGCAGAAAATCTACAACCACATTAACAGCTAACGTACCCAGCCAAGTGGAACAACGATGAAAGACATCCGACTGTACAACCTAAAGAAGAATCTGAGGAGGCTGAGGGCAAGAACCATGAATCCGAGAATTACATTCCCGCTATAAGTGATATATTATCGTATACCAAATTACTCTCCACACTCAGGAACGCAAGCGCTTACCTACACTAAACTGATAGATACAAACAAGCTCTGTGGCTTAATAGAAAATACAAAATTTGGCATTTAAATAAACAACAACTGCAAATTTGCAAGATCGAACTCCAGCACCTTATGAAGAAGTTTAGAGCCTAACTAAACTAAAATCAATCACTAATAATAATAATAATAATAATAAAATAACAAATAAATAACAAATAATAATAATAATAATAATAAAATAAATAAATAACAAAGGAAGAGGAAAAGGGAAGAAAGAAAATTAAAGGTTCCAGTAAAAAAAAGTTGTCTTTTACCATATTAACTTCATTCTCCCCATTTTGATCATATCAAACTCATTCAATGGTTGAATTCTTTAGTACTCAGATGCATGAACATATGAGGTTCATAATGTCTATGCACAACCACGAGAGAAGATCTAAATAAGAGTTATTCAAAAGAAGAAAATAGGAGAGAGAAAAGGACAAAAGAAAAAGGAGAAACAACAACTTCTATAGGAGATTGAATATTAAAGCCTTTTCAAAAGGTAAACTAATAAAACTTAAGAGGAAAATTTGAAAATTAAAGGTTCAAAATTAAAAATAATCAAATGAAAAAAAGTCTAGAGTTTTTAACCTACCTAATCTTATTCAAAAGTTTTTTCGTTTTTTCAGTTAATAACAACTTATCAATTACTCTCCATATGTGTTATCAATTAAAGTTCATCAAATAAATAAATTAAGTGTTTATCAAGTAAATTATAAGTGTTTCTAATCAAGTATTAAAAATTCAAATTCAGTAGTCAAATTCCCTTAATATGAATAAAAGATTGTTATGAACCTATTAAAATACATTAATAAGTGAAAATATTGAGTAGATTCTCAATTTTTGAATTTATACTAGTTTTCAGATTACACAACTAGTGATGAAATAACTAGAAACATTAAATATAAAAATAAACTGAATATAAAAGGAAAAAAATCATTAGCTAAAAGTACTAGATAGAAAAATAAGTAAACACTCTAAAGAAATTTAGAACATGATGAAATTATGATCTATTGACATTAACCAAAAGAATGTAGAACAAGTAAAAATAAAGAAAAAAGAACTATACAAATACTTTTTCCATTCAAAAGCTATTCTTGTCACCCCTTTCCAATACACTTTATCATAAGATTCTATACCCCCCCCCCCCCCCCCCCCCCCCCTCCTATTTTGTTCCTAGCAATAGTAGAAATTAGAAATTAGGCAGTGACACCAAAACAGAAATTTGATAAATGGAAGGAACTTTAAAAAAAGAGACATCAAAATAAAAAAAAATTATATTAGTTTTCAAATCATGCAACCAGTGACCAAATAACTAGAAACTCTATAAAGAAAAACAATTTACTCAATATAAAAGGAAATATTTCATTAACTAAAAGTATAAATAGAAAAACAAGTAAACTATATAAAGAAATTTAGAACACGATTAAGTAATTAAGTTATGATCTATTGACATTAACCAATAGAATATAGAACATGTAAAAAAAAGAAGAAAGAAAGGAAGGAAGAAAGAAAGAAATAGGAACTATACCAATACTTTCGCCATTCAATTAAAGCTATTCTTGTCACCTCTTTCCAACACACTTTTTTCATAAGATTCTATGAGTAAAGTCATCTTTATAATCTCTAGGGATGTCCATATTTTTTTGTAGGGACTTGTCCCCTAACTGGGTTAGGGAATCTTCATCGGAACAAATTTTTTTCCATTAGCTAAATAGGGACGGTTCCTCATCCCTATCTCCATCCCCATCTCAATTTCTTTATTTATATATAGATGGATATAATAAACCTCATATTTATTTTTATGAAATATTATTTTGTTTTTATTAGGAAATTCAAGAACTTTCTCTTAAGAATTTTTCATTACGAATTAACCATGTAAATAGAAACTTTTCTAAACAATTTTATTTGATTTAATTAAGATGAAGAAAATAATAATCATAGATGAGGAATAATTTTAGAAACTCAATCCTAATTCTCTGCTGGAATTTCACCTCGATTCCGACGAAATTGAATGATAAATTTTTTATGGACCGAGGCCCCATCCCCTCCCTTTCCTGCCCTTGAATATCCATTAATAAGCTCCCTCTCGCTCCTCCTCTCTAATTTGTTGCAAGCAATTAAAATTAGAATTTAGGCAGTGACACCAAAACAAAAATTTGATAAATAAAATGAATATTGAAAAGAAGTGATGGGGTAATGTTACAAAGCAATAGAAAAATAAAAGGTAGAAAATGATATCGAAATAGAAATTAAAACTGATAAATAAAAAAGGAGATTGGAAAGAAGAGAGAAATGATATCAAAATTGAAACTCGATAAAGTAAAAGGAGATTGAAAAGAAGTGAGGCTATGGCTATAGCCTTTGTAGCATGCCGGAATAATTATTTGAGCTCCCTTATCATACATACTAACGTTGGGCTTGGGCATACATTCTAATCAATGTGGAATTAAATCATATTTTATCACATAAATACTTGTTTCTGTAAGTACTTTGGAGACATTAATTTCTAACAACTAAACTATGTCTTTTGTAATGGATTGATCTTATATTAAAACATAAATAGCGTTTTTTTTTAATTACATCAATGAGTGTGCGTCCAAGAAAATGTCTCATATACAAAGTGTTTCAAAAATCATGTTTTTGTGTAGATTTAAGATCAAATTTGATAAGTGTAATTTAGGACACATTTTAGGGACTTATTATTGCACTTTTAAAGATCTTATCGAATACTTTCATGCAATTAAGTATTCATTTTGCAAGAATCGAGCAATCTAAGGTAAAATTGGCAAAGGAGAAGAAAAAGAGACAAAAGAGTCATTTTGGAGGCATAACTTGGCATTTGGGCGAAAGAAGAATTGAAGAACAAGCTGCAAGACCCGTGAGGGTAGCGTTGCAATACTACCACGATTTGTAAAAAAAAAAAAGGGAAAAAGGGATAGCGTTGCAATGCTGCCTCTAGCATTGCAAC
The DNA here is from genome assembly GCA_033996785.1 of Trichosanthes truncata. Classification (NCBI taxonomy): domain Eukaryota; kingdom Viridiplantae; phylum Streptophyta; class Magnoliopsida; order Cucurbitales; family Cucurbitaceae; genus Trichosanthes; species Trichosanthes truncata. Next base: position 32,343,051 of record JAWPNB010000004.1, on the reverse strand, counting down.
GCTACCCACTGTCTATAAATAGGAAGCTTGTGTTTCGTGCAAAGAGGAGTCGTTTTAGAGAAACCTAAACCCTAATTTCGATAAAGGCACTGTTTTGAGGTCTATAGATCATATTGGAGAGCTAAGAGGAGACTCAAGGCTCGAGATCGTGGGACATCACGTCGGGAACGAGTGTTGGCACGCATCGTCCAATTTTTCTCTATTCTCTTTACTTTTTTTTTCTTTAATTTTAGGATTTTTTGAACTGTATTTGAATGTAATTGAGTATTGTAGACTCATGGTTGATTGTATTATTTTTAAGACTATGTTTGATTTATTGATTTGTGTTTTTGTAACGTCTTTTATGCATCTTGAATTAAACTTCTAAGCTTTTGGCCACAACTTTGTATGTTAATTAAGTTAAGTTTAGCTTGAGAAGTAAATTTAACTAAGGACTTAGATGCATGACTAGGATTAGTCTATTGCATGAGAATGAGTAGGTTAATGTTAGAAGCCCTTAAGAGAATTTGATTATGCCATGTTTAGTTGTAGAAATAGACCGAGAGGTTGATTTACTTCTTTGCATGAGTTCAATTGGGCTCGAGAGAGTCAATTGAATACCTTAGTAATTCTTGGCTTAGGACTGTTGCATGCTTCATAATTCTTTAATCAATTTCGTAGTTGTGATTCATGGATTGCAATTTCCAAATATCTCTCTAAAATTGGACTCTAACTTTGTAAATAATAGTTTAGGTTTTATTTATTTGTTAAAAAAATCAAACCGAAGTTATATTTCTCTAAATAAAATTGGGCATAATTAACTATGATACTTAATTAAATCTAAGAACTCTAATCCTTATGGATGACCCTGGCCACTATTATTACAAGATATTTAGAGGTCCATTTTTTTTTATAAATTTAATCTTAATAGGGCATTCGACAAGCCTCGCTATCAAAACTACGCTTTTGCTTCATGAAATTTGAGCTTGGTTTCTATTTGGTCTTTCAAATTTCAAAAGGGACACTCTAGTTCTTGAGGTTTACAAAGATAACTCTAAATAGTCCTTTGAACTTATTGACCTAACAGAAAGATGTGGCACTTAACTTACTTATTGAACTCTGTTGACAAGGAAATTTTAAATGATCTAGATTGCAAAATATATTCATTTTATATCACTTCCTTTCTCTCCTTTTGATCCCTTATTCCTTCTAGGCCACTTCTCCATCATCAACAAACCTTATCGCTGTCCTTGTCACCCCCTCCTCGTCACTTGCCATTGCCCTCCCACACACTCGTAGCCACTCAAAACGTACATTCTTGTCCCATCTCTTTCCTCTACCTCCTTTTCCCTTCTCCTTTCTCTTTCATTTTCCTCCCCTTTAGTGAACTACTCGTCGTTGTTTCCCTTCTCCTTGTTCATTCCACCAAACCTTCATTTTTAATGGCTCTTAGATTTAGAACAAGGGGACTTTTGTTCCAATGAAGACTGTTCTAGAAGTGTTCCAAATCTGGAATGATTGAAACGAATGAAGTTTTTTCTTGTTAGGGACACAAACTTTAAAATTTTCACAGTGGTATGATATTGTCTACTTTGGGCATAAGCATACATGACTTTGCTTTTGGTTTCACCCAAGAGGCCTCATACTAATAACAATGCTATATTCTACTTATTTACCCATGAGCTTTTCTTTGTTTAGCTCATGAGTGACTTTAATCACATTCTCAATAATCATCCTCTCAAACAAAGGACCACTAATCCTTCCCTCAAATAACCATCTATTTGTCAACTCTTAGGCAAACTACTCTTCTCTAGAGCACATCGTCTATCAAATAAAGCGTAACTACATATCACCACATGATCACTATGTTATTAAGGCTCATCACTCACTTATTCGATTCTCGAGAATTCTACCAACATGACTAAGTTTAGGGCATGACTATGATACAACTTGTTAGAGACAATGAACTTTCAAAATTTTCACAATGGTATAATATTATATACTTTGGGCATAAGTCCACATAATAGTTCTAGATTTGGAATGAATGAGTATTTAGATTTGGAATGAAAGATGTTATGAGACATCCAACAAAAGAAGGCGACAAGGGAAATTATAGTGGTGGGTGGTTTGCTAAAGGAGGAGGAGAAGTAGAAAGGAAGAAGATGAGAGAAGGAGAAGAAGAAAGGAGATGGAGATGAAATGAAGGTTGAGTAGCAACGGTAGCGGTGATGAGGAGATGACCATGGCGATGTTCATTGAAGGAGAAAAAGAGAGGAAACAAATTGTCACCTCAAAGTCATCTAAACACCAAAAAAGTAGTATAAAATTCATAAATTTTCTAATCTCGCTAGTAAGTTCCACGTCATCTTTCCATTAAGTCCACTAACTATTGTATTAAAGTTCAGATTTAAGAAGATCATCTACAACTATTTTATAAACCTTAGAGATTAAATTGTTACTTGTTAGGGGTGATCGTCGGTTAGTTAGCATTGGTTTTGGACACAAATTGATGTCAAAAATCGACCATTCGATTTTGATCGATCTGTGGTCATCAGTTTGGGAGGTGGCTATGGAATCGACTGATCGACCACATTGTCAATCGGTCAATTTTATTTGATTTTGAGAGTTCACCGGAATGGATGAGAAGAGAAGGGAAGAGGATGAGGTAATGGAGCGAGAGAGCTAGCGTTGATAATAGAGGAGGGAAAAGAGAAAATGGTCGGTGACAATAAGAGAAGGTGGTGGGAGGAGGGGAAAGAAGAGAGGAAGACTCACGCAGTGGCAAATGGATGACGATGGGAGGAGGATGCAGTGGCAGATGACAGTGGGAGAATAACGTAGTGGCAGATGGTTGTGGGAGGAGTGGAAAGAAGAGAGGCAGATTCACGTTGGCTGTGGGGGGAGGGGAAAGAAGAGAGAGAATGGGTAGAGGATAAAGGTAAAAGAAGAGAGAAAAGGAAAAGAAAGGATCGAGGAATCGTGTGGGAGGAGAGGAGAGAGAGGAGGAAAAAAATTATTATTATTTTTTAAATTGTAGGTGGTTTTGAGAAAACCAAGGGACAAAACCATAGCCTTGGTTTTTTCAAAACTTCATTAATGAGCATTTGATGTTTAAGGAAAAGTAACGTTTTTATTTTTTATTTTTAAATTTGTATACATTAGTCGGTTGGTCAGTTTTCTTATTTTTGTCACTCCGATTAACAAGTTAGTCGGTTTTGCAAAATGAAAAATTGACGTCGAACAACTCTCTCTCTAATCTTATCGACCAACGTCAGTTTAGTCGGTTTCAGTTGGTCGAATCAATTTTCAAGCTTCCTTTGAACACCTCTATTACTTGTGAAACTTTAAAGACCAATTAGAAGCTAAATTCAAAATTCAGGGATTAAAAATATGATTTGTTTTATTTAGGTTTAATTGGACTGTTATCTCCTCCTTTTACTACTTTTACAAAATGTGTCATAATGGAAATTTTGAATTTCTTGTCTCCCTAACCTGCTTTAATCCAAACTACAAAATGAGATCAATCTAGCTTTCTACAAGTTGAAAAATACTCAAAGTTAGTAAACATTGGTTTAAATTAAAGAGTAATTAAAATTACGCATAATGTAAGTTATGAAATACTTCGAACTTATGTTTTTGCTAGTTCTTGAGTAGAAAAAAAGATTAATTAAATCAAACTATCAAATAGTCAAAATATGAGATTCATAAAATTTATACTCAAGCATCTCAAAGGTAAAAGTCTCATAGTATATGGAGAAATACAAAACATCAAATATTGGAGTTGGTTATGAAAATGTATTTGACAAACTTTAACTAACATATTATAACATTGTAGAAGACACTTTGAGTGATCTACTAAGTATAAAGATACTATTGTTGGTTTTATTTTTCAAGGTTAAAATTTTAAAATAAAGAAACAATAATAATAATAATAAAGACACAGGTTAGAGAGCATACGTAAAAATAGAATATTCAATAAGTCATGAATTAGAAAACTGTCTATATTTCTTAGCATAGGTAATAGCTTCCTTAGAATTATTGAATGGTTGTCATTTTAATGAGCGCAACCATTTCAAGATCCTCCATCTCTCTTATTTGATGCCTTTTATAAAATTTTGTAAGAAATATAAAGAATATATATTAATATACAATGTCTAGATGTATAATGAAATTTATCAAACCATGGTAATGTTACTACTATTGATGGTTAGACTTATTAAGTTTGTAAAAGTTTCCTTTTCCTTTGAAAAGACTGAATTTGACTTTTGGGGTCTTTCCCTAACCTTTTTAATGGCCATAGATTCAATCTATCTATTTGAATCTATATATTCTGTGAATTATTAAGCAAATTTTCTTATTATAGTATTATATTAGATTTAATTTAACTCTATGTATCATATGAGTTAGTTGCATATCCAAAACTTTATGTCGAAAGGAGTTTGATGTATTTTGATATTAATTCGTTTAAAAAAGTTTGACTAATTTTTTTTTTATTATATAAAGATACAAAAAAGAGATGAAACTTGAAATAGTATTATAAAAATTATAGTTTTTTTTAATGGAAATAACTTTTCAAAAAGAATTTTCTAAATTTAAAAAATATTTTTCTTTATTTTCATTTATATATAATATTATATATTTATTATTATTATTATTATATATTTGTAAATGGTAAATATTTGTGGATAGAATTCTTTTAAAGAAAATGTTGCTTATAATTTAAATTTATGAATAACAATCATTTAAATTATTTCCTTTAAATGAAAAAATTGCTCTTTCTAGTTGAGTTGTTATCTCGTCTTATTTTATTTCTTTTGTAGGTGTCATAGTGAAAATTTTGAACTTCGCTTTTCTTCTTAACAAATCTTATCTAGCACATTTTGACAATTTGAACATTCAGTGGATAAGACACATATTACCAGCTTAAAGATTGATGGTTTGATCTCATAATTGTTGAGCTTAAAAAAATAGCAAATTTGATATAATATCATAGACGATATTTTATTGAGTGATCTACTAAATATAAAGAGGTTATTATTAGTTCTATTTTCCAAAGCCAAGTTTTCTATTAAAAAGAGAGAGAGAGAGAGAGAGAGAGAGAGAAAAGACACATAAGGTTCATATTGGCACTTAAATTAAATCACATAGTGAGCATATCTAAATATAATACCCAATAGGTCCTGAATTAGCATTTAGGTAATAACTTCCATGGAATTATTGAATTGTTTTCATTTTAGTGTGAGTGCAATCATTAATCCCCCACTTCCTCTCTTATTTTAATGTCTTTTATGAAACATCTTTAAGAATATAAAGAAGCTATGTTATTAATATACAATTGTTTGGATGTACATCTAACTTTATCAAACCAATTAGAAAATGTTACTACTATTGATGATGAGACTTATTGGGTTGTAATAAGTTTCCTTTTTCTTTGTAAAAGATTGCATTTGACTTTTGGGATCTTTCCCTTACCTTTTTTTTTACTGGCCATAGTTTCATTATTTCTTTTCTATTATTTGTTAAAAAGTTATCTTAATTATAGTGCTATATTAGATTTAATCTCTATTAAGATGTACAAACTCTTTATAGTCAAGTATTTATTCTAATAATTGGTCTTACTTTATGCTATATATGTTTATTTGACTTCCTCAATTAATTGATCTTCTCTTAGGGTTAGGAAAAGACTAGATTAAAATTTGTTCATTTCTTTAAGATAATATTTTGTTTACTTATCTCTCCTATGCACATATTCTACAAGAGTTTAATCAACTGTGTTATAATTGTTCCCGTTTGTTACATTATATACGAGGCACAAAGTTTGTTGAACTCAAATGATCAAATAACTTCTAGCACTTTTCTATCTAGAGTTTTTTATTAAACTATCATCACAATTGCTATTATAATCCTAATATATGCATTTTTCAAAGACTTCACCATCAAACTTGCCAATAATTCTTTCAATGCCAACAATCGCTCTTCATAACAAGTAACCTATTTTGATACGTGGTGGGGAAATCTCAAAAATATAATTATTCCTTGATTCTTTTTTTTTTTTTTTTTTTTACATAAGAATGTTAGTGACTATACTACAATTAGCAAACATTAAAAAAGAGACACATACACTAGGGAGTGTTATGCAATTAAAATCCTTCTTAACAACGTTTACGACTTGTTTTCTATAGACTCTCTGGATTCTACTATATGATGATGATTATATGTAAGAATAATAGAGAAAAATAGACATTTCACTAAGAACAACTTACCTTTACAAAAATTACTGAAATGTTTTCTTCAATCTCTTTCTTTTATGATTAGGCTGCACAACTTTAACAACTTGAGACAAGACATTGAGGTGTGTATTCTTAACAACGCTTACATCTTGTTTTCTATAGACTCTTTGAATTCTACTATGATGATGATTATGGCTAAGAATAATAGAGAAAAACAGACCTTTCATTAACAATATAATGTCTTACATTTACAAAAATTACCGAAACATTTTCCAATCTCTTTTTTGATGATTAGGCTGCATAACTTTAACAATTTGAGACAACACATTGAGGTGTGTATTGGAAACTTTTTTTAAATGAAAGACTCCGCCACTTACCTTAAGCGGTTTCGATGAGAAAATAAGCGGATCTATTTTATGTAAAGGAATGAGCTTTGATACCATGAAAATTTTAAGAAAAAAAACACAATTTTTACTCCAAAACTTTGCAAGATATTTCAATTTTTACCTTAAACTTTCAATTTCATCAAATTGAAGGTAAACTTGAATAAGTGTTGTGCAATCTTTACCTTAAGCTTGAATAAGTATTGCAATTTTTACCTTTTGACAAGCTTTTGTTTAAAGAATCATTTAAAAGAATTAAAATTATAAAACATGGGCTTCATACAAAATGGATGAGACTTTAGAAAAGGATGACACTAGAGCTAGATTTTTGTTGAAATTTCTAAGGTTTTAGATATTTACTCCATGGTTGATTTGTGTATCTACCAAACTTCATTTTGTGCGAGACTTAACTATCATCTAAATTAGCAAGTTTTAATAATTTTTAAATTATTTTTTTGTTAAAATTAAATATAATGTGAGAAACTATAAAACTTACGTAAGTCTTGAGTTCAATTGGATGAAAATGAAAGTTTAGAGTAAAAATTGATTAACCTCATCCAATTTATGAATTAAAGTTGATTTTTTCCTCCAAAGTTTTATGATTGTGGAAGTTTTATTTTATTCAATCTTTCCACATGGATTTTCTCATCCAATTTAAGAGTAAAAGTTGATTTTTTCCTTCAAAGTTTCATAATTAGTTAAAAGTAGTCAACGCATGACGAACAATTAACTGAAACACCTTAATGTTGACCGATTGATTTAGTCATAACAAAACTTATGTGATAGGCGAATGACATAACAAAAACTCTCAAAATAATTAGAGGTGAAGTCGAATAGTGACACTACCCATCAATACTTTTAGCCTTTCTTTCTAGGCAAGCAACAAATTTGGTACCAAAATTCAACATCTTCGTTAAAAAAATAGCAACAAAAAAGTTAGAAAATTGGAGATGTGAGGATTAGAGTTGATTCGTCCCATTCCAAAAGAAACTCACATGGAAAAAACTTTCAATTACCACCTTCGATTTTCATATGGGGGATCTTGAGAAGATTTTCTCCTCCATAATTATTATAATTAATGTCATTAAAAGTAAAGTTGATTAGCTCGATCAATATCACCTTGAATTCTCATGAACATGGAAACAAAACTAACCTATTGCCAACTTTTTGAAAGGATTTGTGTAAAAAAATGTAAAGGAAAAAAGAGAAACTTTTTTGATGGGAATATCAAATATGAGGGCAAAAACAATAAACTTTTTTTGCAAAGGAAAGAAAAAAAAGAAAAGAAAGATGATAGGGAGGACCCACCTAATGGAGCCTAGAAATTGGCAGTGTGAAAACCCTAAAAATTGAATTGTGTGTGTGAGAGAGAGTTCAAAAAAAAGTAGAGGCAACTGAAAGAAAATTTTTTGGGGAGCTAAAAAGAAAGGTTATAGCGTGCTCTACTTTATACATTCTATGTCCTCTATTATACACAATATTTCATTTCTCTTCTTTGTTTCTCTCTCTCTCTCTCTCTCTCTTTCTCTCTCTTCATACCAATAATCTTTAACTTTTTTCTTCTCTTTACTAATTTGGTGAAACATTCCATCCCTTTATTGGGAAATTGGGCGGCTTCTACTGTTTTCTTTTCCATTATAATCTCTCTCCTCTCTCGAGTTTTCTACTTCTTAATTTTTTTTAAGAGAGAATCTTGAAAAATACATGATGGGAAGGGGGAATTGTCCCGCTCCGTTCGACTTAGATTAAAGCTCCGTTTTGGATTGATTTTTGGACCATAATATTAACCGCTTTTTGTGTTTGATGAATGAATCTACTCTTTGCTTTTCCATAATAATCACTCTCCTCCTATGAGTTTTCTTCCTTCTTTAACAATGTTTTTTTTCCCCTCAAGAAACCAAATCTTAGAATAACATGATGTAAAGGGAGAATTAATTGTCCCGCTTTGTTCGACTTAGATTAAGACTCCACATATGATTGATTTTTAGACCATTCAAAGTGATTATGATAGAATGTTAACCGCTTTTTGTGTTTGATGAATGTATCTACTGTTTGCTTTTTCCTATTAATCTTTCTCCTCTCTTGAGTTTTCTTTCTTTTTTTACCATGTTTTTTTTTCTTAAGAAACATAATCTTGGAAAAATATGATGGAAGGAGGAATTGTCCCGCTCTGTCCGACTTAGATTAAGGCTCCATATTTATGATTGATTTTGGGACCATTCCAAGTGATTATAATAGAATATTAATTAACTATTTTTTTGTGTTTGATGAATGTATCTACTGTTTTCTTTTCCATAATAATCTCTCTTCTCTCCTGCGTTTTATTCCTTCTTTAACAATGCTTCCTTAAGAAGTAGAATTGTGGAAAAACATGATATGCAGGGGAAATTGTCCCGCTTCATTCGACTTAGACTAAGACTCTGTTCATGATTGATTGTTGGACCATTCAAAGTGATTTTTGATAGATTATTACCCACTTGTTGTGTTTAATGAATGAATCTATTGAAAATAACTTTATTTGTAAAATCTATTCACAAACAACTTTTAAAAGTGGTTCTTGTAGAATCAGTCTCTAGCTAACAAATTTTCAATTTTCAATTTTATCCTTTAACAAATTTATGTTTTTATTTTATAAATAGAGTATCTTTCACCCATAATTCAATCCAATCTTCTAGGTTTTCAAATTATACCCATAACGTTTTTTTCTTAGTGCAAATTGTTATAAAAATGGTTTCTCCTCATATTTAACAAATAATTTAGAGTAAACAAAATATAAATTTAAATTGAAAGATTATAAAATTTTGAATAATTATCTCTCAAAATTTATAGATTGTCAACAAAAAATGAATTATGCAAGTTTTAAAATAGTATATTTATTATAGTCATTATAGTAGTATCAATTTACCAAACGCTATAACATAGTTTTTGGTGCTTAAAATTTTAACTCACCAAACACTAATTTACTTCACATTACAGTTGGTTTTTTCTTAAAAGCACGGTTGACAACAACTATTTTAACAGTCATAACAATGTCAAACTAAACCAAAAAAATTAGGTTTAAATCTCATTTTTGGTCCCTTTACTTTTAGCTTTAGTTCATTTTGGTGCTTGTGTACTTTCAAAATGTTCATTTTTGTCCATATACTTTTACCGTTGGTTTATTTTTAGTTTTTTGTATTTTCAAAATGTATATATTGGTCTCTACTTTTAAAAACTAACCATTTTAGTCCTCATTTGAAAAATTATAACACGAATTCTATACACAAAAGGAAAACACCTTAATGTAAAGTTCTTACTACATTTGACCAAATTTATTGAGTGTAGTGTTGTATTGAAACTATGATTAAAAAAATAGAAAAGTAAATCAATGGACCAAAATGGTCACTTTTTAAAGTAAAATGACCAAATTGAACATTTTGAAAGTACATGGACTAAAATGGACAAAAAATTAAAAATACAAGGACCAAAATGAACGTTTGAAAGTATATAGGCTAAAATGAACAAAAGCAAGTATAAGGATCAAAATAGTATTTAAACCAAGTTTTATAAACACATTTATTTTAAGTTTTCACTCTAATTTACCCCTTAACATTTTTAAATGGAAAGAAAACATATAAAAATTTGAAATATAAAATTTTATTTTTCTAATGAAATTTCTAACTCCAATCCAGGTCATGATTTTTACTTTTATTTTGTTCCCAAAGCTTTTGAATGTTTAATACTTGAATTTTGTATTAAACAATCATTTTTTCTAGTAATATTAAACAACCAATTTTGTACTAGATATTACTATTTTTCTTTGATTTGGATATTCTTTAACATACATTTACTTGAGTAGATAATTACTTAATATAGTATAAGTTAAATGTTAAATTTCAAAGTAGATTCAACTTTCTAATAAAAATTATCCGTGAAAAAATGGATGATGGAAATAATTTCTTATATAAAGTTTAAGAGCTAAAACATAATTATAAATATTCAAAAGATAAAAACGAAATATTTGAAAGTTTAGACTTAAATTGAGTAAATAAATAAAATTGTTCAAGGCTAAAATATAATCTATACCATGCAGAACTATTTTGGGGTTTGTCCAATAATTAATTTCCTGTTTCTTTTTTTCCCTTTAGGTTCTATTAGAATAAATTAAAAACTGTACTTTTTTCTATAAGATGAAATGTGCAATTATTATGTGCAAGTATCACAAGGATATATTAAAAAAGAAAAATTTCATTTACCTGTCCATGAACTTTCAAGCTTCTAATCATCAGGACAAGTAATTTAATGAATACATAGCAAGAAAATTTGTGTAGGTCCCTTAAGTTTCTTTTTTCTTCTCGACCCACCTCTACCATGTCGATTTTAATAATTCCAAAAGAACTCTATTAAAGTAAAACACACTTTTTATATTCATCATTAATTTGACATCGACTTTGACTTGCTCCCACCAATTTCAAAGTCATCAATTTAGTCATTTTAGTTTGAAAAATACGTTAAAATTATCCTTACAATTGTACTTTCTTTAATCATTAACTTTTAACATAATAAATAGTCTTCGACATTTTCTCTCTCTCTCTTTCGATATAACATATCATTTATTTATGAATGACTCATTAATTTGTTAAATAAAATTTATGCTTAACAAGAAAAAGGTTGGCTTATAAATATGAAAGAAACTCTCATCTCCCGAATGAATTTTAGGGGCAAGAAAAGTGAAAGTTGCAATAAATCCAAATAATATATCGATAGAAAATTAAGCTGTCGAATCCGTGGCTCTGTGGGAACAAAATTGTTACGATGTCATTATCACACATAAGTTATAGTAGAAATTAAAGTTTGATTTAAAATTGGGAATAAAAAATGTTTGGTAACACATTTGTTTAGAGATATGTACCAACATAGTCTCAAATCATTTAAAAAAAAAAAAAAAGATCTCGAGTAGATAAATAAAAGGAAAAAATCAATTCATTTATACCCTAAACTTGGTCCGGTGTAATAATTTTCACCTTGAACTTTTAATTTCATCAATAGGAACCTTTGACTTTAATAAGTATTTCAATTTTTACATTTTATTTAATTTTTGCTAAATTGACCAACTATTTTTAATAGAATGCAGGTAAAAATCTTTTAAAGCTCACAGTTTCAACACAAACGAAGTTTTGCATACAACTGAGCTCAATTAGTGCACAATATAATATCAACCATTGTGTACAAATCTCTCAAAATACACAAATTTCAACAAAAAAAAAAATTCAATTTTCATGCTTTTTTTTTGTGTGAAGTCCCATCAATTTCATATATAATATAGCTTTATAATTCATTAAAAACACTATATATATACATACATACATACATATATATATAATTTTTCAAATTCAAAAGTCTAGTAGAAGCTAAAAATTACAGCACCTATTAAAGCTTGAGATAAAGATTGTAACATTTATCAAAGTTTAAGTTGTAATTTGATGAAATTGAAAGTTTATATTGTAAAAATTGATATACTTTATCAATTTTAAGAGTAAAAATTGATTTTGTTTTTAATCATAAACAAAGACAGCAACTAAATTGGTATGAGATTAATTTTTTCAGTAAATTGTAAGGTAATTAAGTCATGTAGGCTTTAACCTAAAGTTATATTTTCATACCATTTTGATATTAAAAAAGGTTTAAAATATGGTTTTGAACATTAAAATTTGTCAAGTGACTTCTAATTTAAGGAAAAATTGCACAAACCACTCATGAACTATGAAGTTTGTTATAATCACACTCCTGAATTTTTAATTTGATGAATCAGCCTCATGTACTTTGTTAAGTGTTGCAATCACACCCATGAATTTTTAATTTGATCTGTCAGCTCTCTGTACTTTATTAAGTGTTGCAATCAGCATTTTGATTAAAGAGTAATTTAAAAATTCATGGGTGTGATTGCAACACTTAATAAAGTACAAGGGATTGCTTGATCAAATTAAAAATTCATGGGTGTGATTGCAACACTTAACAAAATACATGACACTAATTGGTCAATTACAAATTCAGGAGTGTGATTATAACAAACATAATAATTTAAGGGTAGTTTGTGCAATTTTTCTCTAATTTAATATCTTGAATTATGCTCAAAAGTTTCTAACAACTTTCTTTAATATTCTAATTCATTTACTTCTTTCCTAATTTATGTACAACACGTTTACCCTATTTTTTTTCCCATTCCTTATTAAGTGATCATAATATGTCCAACATATCATTTTCATATCTTGGTTATATGACTAAAATATAATGTTTAAAAATAAACATTTAGAATCTAATAAAAGAATGAAGATCAAATTTAAACACCCAATTTTATCTAAACTAACAGAAAATATCAATTTTAACCCCTAACATGATAAGTGGTATCATTTTTAACTCTAAACTTTTAATTATTTCATCAAATTGCACCTTAAACTTAGATAAATATTGTAATTTTCACCTTAAACTTTAAAAGGTGTTGCAATTTTTACCTTATGCTAAGTTTGGATCACTCAAAGAAAATCACTTAAAAAAAAGTATTCTCATGTGTGTCCAATTAATTATAAAACATATATTTAGTATCAAATTGATAGGATCCATACAAAAACGACATTAGTGTCGAGGATCCCACATTGGAATAATGAAGAGAGACCTCACAATTTATAAGATACATGGGCTACTCCTCTCATTGTCAATTGATTTTGAGATGAATCCCCATGTAATCTAACATGGTATTAGAGTCTATTAAACCCAAATGGGTATTTTGTCCAAAAATTGGGATCGCCATCTTGAGGGAGAATGTTGAGGATCCCACATTGGAAAAATGAAGAGACATCTCACAATTTATAAGATATATGAGTTACTCCTCTCAGGTTTTGAGATGGATCCCCATGTAATTTAATAATTAGAGCTTTTTTTTTTTTCAAGTTGTAAGTTTTGACAAAACTCTTTAATTTAATGGTTGATTTTGTATATTAATCAAACATAATTTTGTGCCAAACTTGATTCACATTAAATTAATTGGCCTTTTTACATTATTTATAGTTAAAATTAGTAAGTGAATTAGCAAAAATTGAATAAAGGATAAAAGTTGCAACACTTATCTAAGATTAAAGTTGATGAAATTGAAAGTTTATGGTAAAAGTTAATATAACTTTACAAAATTTATAGCTAAAAATTGAATTTTTTTCCCTTAAACTAATTATTAATAATTGTATTGTGATGTCATCCAATAATAATTTCCAGCAACAAGCATAAGTGGTGTATAATTGAAAGCTATGCAAAAGGAAAAGATACAGAGAGCTGCAGTTAGGGCGTCGTAGACAGATCAATAAAGGGAAAATAGGAGGGAGAGAGAGAGAGAGAGAGAGAGAGAGAGAGAGAGAGAGGGAAAAAAAAAAGCTTTTTGTTACTGAAATCTAAGAAACTGATTAAAGTGAGTGATCGAAAAAGTAAAGAAAGTGAAAGAAAATGGAAAAAAAAAAAAAGAAAAAAAAAAGAGAGTGGAAAAAAGAGAGAGAGAAATAATATAAAAGAAAAAAAAAAGGTACAAAAGTATGTTTCTTTCTCCATTGCATGCAAAACAATGACAATAAAACTCATCATTACTGACACTCTTTCTTTTGCATCTCGAATCCCTAAGAACATGAATCTTTTTTTCTTTTTTTTTCTCTTTTTCTCCTTTCTCTTATCTTTCTTACTTTTGCGAGAGTGACCCATTTTCTCTTGTTTTTTTCTTATTAAGAAAAGATAAGTTTCCTTGAGTTGGATCAACACAGCTCATAAAGTGAATATTGACACAAGCAACCGTTGAAAACAAATGAATATCGACAAACATGATCTTAAGTCTAATTTTGATTCGTATCAAATTGGCTTTATAGTTTATTCAACACTTTACTTTCTGAGTTCTTGCACATGGTTTTTATGTTACAGAATATTCTCAATAGTTTCTAATCTTTTAGCTAACTATCAGTTTGGTTCTTTATCTTTTAATTCTCAATCATATAATTACGTAAAAAAGAGTTGTTAATATATTTAAACACATAAATAAACACGTTACTTAGATTTTACTTGACACATAAAATTGTCAAATCTGAGCATATGACTCAGCTGATTAATGTAATATATTCCAAATTTCCAATCCCATAAGATTTTGAATTCAAAATAATTATAATAATACTTCACACATGAAATCCAACCGACTCATTAATAAAATTCAAAACGTAATTCAATAAAATCCATTTCTTTTGAGTGGCATGTTTAAATGACATGTTCCAACGTTCATATATGTAATAAAATTATAATTTAATGATGTGTAAGATTTTTTTTTTTTTTTTTAAAATGTGTAAGCTTTTTGTTAACAAACTTTGGCAGATTATTCATGGATTGAAAAATTTTAATACACTAAGGATAAGATCAAAGAACTGTCTAAAAGATTAGAAACTATTTGATATATTTAGCCCTTTTCTAAGAGATTCCACCAGGTGAATTCACGTTTTCCCCCTTTTTTTTTCCTTTTTTCTTTTTCATACCCAAGTTCGACAGATTAAGTGGGAGGGTATGGTAGTTTCTAAATAAAATTTAAAAAAAAAAAAAGGAAAAACGTACATTTGAAGTTATTTATTATTATTATTATTATTTTGTCGCTATTCGAATTTTGTCTGTTTGAGGCAAATTTGACTTAATTTTTGGAATTTCTCTCTCTAATTTGCTTTGCATTAAATGCGGCAAATGATACGCCAATTGCAGAGAAGATGAGATACTTAAGAGCAAGTTAATATGTAGATGTAAGGTTTGTTATAATTGGCATTAACTTCCAAGGTTTGAAGGCGTTTTATAGACTAACTTTTCTTAATTAGGTAAGTTACCATGTCAAATGTTTTATATGTTTGTCCACCTAAACAAATTAAGATATATGTTAATTTGTTAGACATGGTCTATTTGATTTTTCTACTTCATCTTTAATAAACTTTGCTTACTACTTTTTCATATATTGAAAATAGATTTTATCATCTTTACTAAAAGTAGGATCATTGCATCCATCGTTGGAAACTTCCTCATCTCCATTTCGTTACTTAGGTTTTGATTTTATCATCTTTATAGATGGTATGATGGAATTACAATTCCAATCATTGCATACAAGTTCTAGTAGGCGCTTGATATAAAAGGTAAATTAAATTAGCTTTATATATTTTTTTTTCATTTATGAAATGAAAGTGAGTTTTATTTGAATTTTTTAAGTCTTCTTAAAACTTTCTTTTTAACTCTCTTCATAAATTTATTTGATCTCCATTCTTTAGCTAAAGACGACTTGTAAAATATTTGGTATATATGGATTCTCGTCTCATATGCACAAGTCCTAATTAGATTGAATGAGTTAGTCATTAACTTTATTTGTTAATCTTGAATTACTATGATCTTATGCTATTGCGAGAGATTTTTATTATAATTTGATATGCTAATCTTTTCATCTTTCATGGTTGGTATAATTTTGCAACATTTATAGTTAATGATTCTTTAATTAGGAGATTGTCTTTCTTCAGTTTTGGAGTTAAATAGTTTCTTGCGAGGATTTGTAGTTGTTCAATTAAATAGTTTCTCATATGGTTTTGCAGTTGTTCAATTTTTTATTTAATAGTTTTATAGGAGGCTTTTGTATTTTCTATTTTAATAAAATAGTACGCATCACAATTTTGCTTACAAAATTATATTCAACATCTTCAATGACATGATTCTCTAGCATTGTTGACGAAAAATGACATAAGTTAATGGCAAAATTATATATTTATTTATTGAGTTCAACAATTGCAGGAGTGGAGAATTGAACTATCAATCTTTGGAATGATAATTGATACCTTATCTATTGAACTATGCTCGAATTGGCCACAAAATACTTATACAGCTGATAGACCTTTATAATTTTGAGGATATTCCCAATATGGTGGAGGTAATTTATAATTTATTGGCACATTTGAGCTTCAAGTTTTTTTTTTTTTTTTTTTGTTGCAATTTTGAGTATTTATCATCATTTTGAAGTTTGGTGGCAATTTGAAGTTTTAATGGGTTTGTTTTGGAACTTTGAGAATACATTTGTCGGTATAAGTTGAGTATCGTAAGACTCTAGGCTTGTTATGTGTTAATGAAGTTCATGTAATTGGAAATAAGACTTGTGGTAATTGTGTTTATAATGTAGTTTGAAAGAAGCTTATGGGAAGAAGTTTATGTAGTTTATAAAATAATTATTTCTTTAGTGAGAACACAATTCCCACCATTTCTAATTTATTTTTCTTATTTTGTTTAGTAAGTGAAGTCTTATGCTTTTTTTTTTTTTCCATTTACATGCAGCAAGAACGTGTGACCAATTTCAGAATGCCTTTTCAAACAATGGTTGGTATTTCTAAAGTTCAATGGTCTATGTTTCTTTTTTATCTCTTTATTTTTTCAAGAGCCAATTAATTAGTTTTCACCACATTAGTGGGAATATTGGATATTATATTCTTGCAGCTACTATGTCTTTAATATGTGATAGAGGTAGTTTGTAACATTATGGTTGTCAATATATTTAATTTTAAGAAATGATTTTCGTTTTTCAGTTTATGCATTTTAATTAAGTTTTGTCTTGTCAACTTGAACATAACTTAACTAATTAAGGTATATGGTCTCGACTAAGAGGTCAAAAGTTCAAATCTCTCACTCCTACTTATTGATGAACAAAAAAAAAATTATCTTATCAAAACAAAATGAGATATTGGTATGGGAGGAATATTGTTGTAATATTTTGGTTAAATTATCAAAAATACCCCTAAACTATGGGGTTGGTTTCAATTATATCCTTGAACTTTGAAAAGTTTCATTTTAACCCTTGAACTTTGAAGTTTGTTTCAAAACAACCCTCGAAGGTTTTTTTCGTTAAATTTATGGATGAAAAATGACGTATTTGCATATGTTTTGATTTTTTTTTCAACGTATAGGTTCAAATATGTTCACACAAGCAATAATATAAATGCAAAAACATCATTTTCCATCCATGAATTTAACAAAAAAAAAACCCTTCAAGGGTTGTTTTGAAACAAACTTCAAAGTTCAAGGGTTAAAATGAAACTTTTCAAAGTTCAGGGGTATAATTGAAACCAACCCCATAGTTTAGGGGTATTTTTGATAATTTAACCTAATATTTTTTCTAAAAGATAAATAACAAGACTGACATTAGAAAATTGTCAAGAGTTTTTAAATTTGATACGTATACAATGTAAAAGCAAAGCATTTTTTTTTATGCCCTCACGTTTATAAAATATCAAGCCTACAAACACTTGACATTTTTAAAACACTGATCAGTTTACAAAGACTTGACATTTGGTAATTGTCAAGCAAAATTTAACATGGTTTCTTTCACCAGTCAAGTTTTAGATGAGTAGTATTCTTGATGGTCTAGTACTTGATGTTTTAAAACATGTTCATCAAGTGTATTCAAACTTGACATTTAAGAACTGTCAAGTAACACTTTTTTTTTTCTAGTAGTGGTGGTGAGAATTGTATCTGCGCACAACTTTATTGAATTAATATATTGTAGAGTGATTTCTCGCAACATAAGTCGATAGAAAAATTTTCCTAGTTGCCTAGCATAAATAAATCGAACAACCAACTATATAACTCGAGCTTAAAACATTTTTTCAATTGTTCGACCAGATTAGATGTCGCTACTATCACTCTCAACTGAAGAGCTCTGTTGTAATCCTTGTGTTGCTCACATACGGCTTAATAAAGTATCCAATGTTTCAAAAAAAAAAGAGTTTGACCAGATTAGATCAATGGATACTGGCCTAATTAGTTTTTATAGCTTCTTTTTTTTTTTTTTTTGAGGAGAGTGTTTATAGTTATTATAAAGCATGTAAGAACATATATAACGTAGTGTTGTGTACTAAATTGTGCTTATAGTTGTTATTATACAGCATGAGTAATAACACATATATTGTTGTCGTCCACACATTCGTTAATACTATGGAAAAATTATTCAATTACATGCATATATGGGTTCAAAATTTTTGATCTCCTGACTTTTGATAGTTCTTTTATTGATCTAGTCGAGGCTGAGAATCAAATTTTAAAGTTAGATCCCATTTCTCATCAATCCACGATAACAAAATGGAAAGAGTAAATTGTTTCATCTTCATGTTATCAGATAGATGATGAGTCAATTTTTAGGCTTAGTAAAGTAGGCCGTTTTTGGGGTTTTTGGTGGTTTATATTTGGACATTTTGTTGACTGATTTTATTGTTTATTATTTCTTTTACTTGTAGGAGCTAGTAAAATTGAAGAAAATTAAGAAAAAAAATGGAAGTTTTGTACCAGAATTTGGAGGGTACAGCACCAAGGTGTTACAATCGTTAAAGCTCGATGCGGAAAAAAAACTTAAAGTATAAAAGCCTTTATTTGTTTTCTGTAGGACATCTTCCAAGGGTGATTTTTAGGAGAGGAAGACAGATAACAGCTAGAGGCATTTTTTGGGATCCAGAGTATAGACAAATGGAGCTTGCATGAAGCTCAGAACTTGTCTCTTTTCCCTTTTTCCTTCTATTTTCTTACATGTAATGTTTGCAATGTTGTTGATTGAGATTTTTATTAGAGTACGACCAAAGTTCCAAATCGGGTAGATAAGGGAAAGATCATAGGTTTATAAGTGAGGGACACTATCTCAATTGGTATGAGGCCATTTGGAGAACCAAAAGCAAAGCTACAAGAGTTTATGTCCAAAGTAGACAATATCATACCATTATGGAGTTGTCCCTAACAATTTGTTTTCAGATTCACTAAATTAAATAGATTTAGTGATTATCTGTTCAATTGATTTGTTGTTTAATTTAGTGATTATCTGTTTAGTTGATTTGTTCTTTAAAATGATTTCTAGATTATATTATTCAAATTGTGGAAGTTTTGGAAACAATAGTTTTATATTTTCAATATTTTCAAACTCTAAATCTAAAACTTTATAATGTAGAATTACACTAAAAACTAGAAACTTTTATAAATACATTGTTTCATATTATAAAATCATTTCATTTTTATTAAAAAAATTAAAACATATATAATATAATATAATATAAATTATAAAATATTATAAAATAATAATGATACAAAATTTATAAAATAAAATGTGTTAGTATTTGCGATTTAGCTAACTATTTAGTTGTTAATCACCACTATTTTTATTTTGGGCAAAAATCAATTTATACCCCTAAACTTTGAGTCGGTTGTATCAATGAAAACTATAAACTAATAATTGTATTAATTAAAACCCCAAATTTTCATAAGTGTATCAATTTGCACTCTCTATTATATTTCATTTGAAAAAAGTTAATTTTAACGTATGAAGACTTATAATTGTAGTAATGAAACTCCTAAACTTTTATAAGTGAATCGATTGTATGAAATTTTAGGAGTTTAATTGATACAATTATAAATCTCCACACGTGTGAAAACTAACGTTTTTCAAGTGTAGATTGATTCAATTATGAAACTTTAAGGCTTTAATTGATAAAATTGTTAGTTTAGAGTTTTAATTGATATAACCCCTAAAGTTTAAAGGTATAAATTAATTTTTGCCCTTTTATTTTTTATAAATAAATTATTGAACACATCTTTAACAACTTTTTAAATTAAAATCAAGTTTCTGAATTTTACTATCAAACAAATATTCCAAAATAGATATATAGAATGCAACTTTATTTTCTATTGGATCTCTTAGTTTCAAATTTTTGAAAATAAATTTTATTTCTTAAAACTAATGAGTTGCATTGAATGCAACTTTATTTTTTATTGGATCTCTTATTTTCAAATTTTTTGGAAATAAATTTTATTTCTTAAAACTAATGAGTTGCATGGCTGGCCAAGCATATGGATATGGAGACATCCATACACGCAGCTTTCATAGATCACATAGATTCGACTTCCAAAATTCAACCAAAATCTCTCTTATTTTTAATTAGAATATTTTTTTGGACGAAGATACAACTTATTTATATTTTAGAATATACTCCATATAATTCATTATTAATAAAAGACAATTAAATAATTTCAAATTATGTAAAGTTATAGTCTCTCTAGTATATTATGCATGCTTATTTATCTTTTGTTTTATTTATCAAACACCGATAAGAGTTATACATTGCATGGTTGAAAAAGATCTTTGTCTCATACGTGGTTGCTTTATTTTCTACTAAACAACGACATTAAGTTAATAGATTATACAAGTCAAATAATTTCTTTCTGCTTACTATTTTTACTTTCTAGTAAGAACAATAAGCATGAAATAAATCATTTAATCCTTGCTTTAATTTTGCATAAAGATTCAGGGTATATATATATATATATATATGTATTATGAGAACATGAATGACTGAGATCCCACCACACATTTGCATGCATACGATTGGAATCTAAAAGAAACAGCTAAAAACGTTTGAATTACAAAACGAGCAATAATGGTTTTGAAGATAATTTAGAAAAGAGAAGTAATGGGGCCAATATTTTCTGAAAACTGTCGAGTCCCTCTTGTTTATTCTCTTTTGGGGTCATTCTATTTCACCCTTTATTCTGAATTTATCTCTGACAAACTCAAAAAGCAACTTCCTATTAACGCAAAGGCCACCCCCAGTCATGTTTGTCTCTCTGTCTCTCTCTGCAGTCCTGTCCGTAGATCGCAGAGAAACCTCATAATCTATAGACAAAAACTTGCCCAAAGAACCGAGAGCAACTTTCAGTTTGCGTCGGTTCATCTCGTAACAAGCTATTGCTCTAATTGCAAACATAGTCTTATGTCAGTTAGAAATGAACAACATCATAATGACATATAATTTTTTTAAACCCAAAAAGTAAAAATCTTGCATTTTTAGGTTAATTATTTTGAAAATATGGAGAGACTCGTTGAACTAGCAGACGCGTTTGCTAATGGAAACCAAAAAAGAAATAAGACAAATGATGCTTGATGATGTGTTTGGTGCTGTTGGGTTTCAAATAGACCGATCAATGGTGGATGTTGAATTATGAAGGGCAAAGGAGAGGTGTGGGATTTGAGCTGTGCAAAAACAGTGTGTGTTTTTAGGGTTTGAAATTGACTTGTCAATGGGATTGCTCAGCTTAACGTGCTTTGTTTCTCAGCAGCCTCTGCCTTGTTGTCGTGAAACATGTATTGTTCATAATTCTTTCAATTTGTCCACGTCAATTTTTGTGCGTTTGAATTGCTTTGTCCCCTAAACCTGCAAAAACCTATCTTCAGAGAGACACGTGGTCGTGTTGTTTAATAAACCTAAGTTTTCACTTCAAGAAAGTAGACATTTTAGATTTAACATGCAAATATACGGTTGGGATTTGCCTAGGATTCTTTTTGGATTGTTTATTGTTTCTCATTTTTTATTTCATGTCTTTCTTTAAAAAAAGATATTGAACTTGTATGTGAGAAACATATCGGCAACATGCATAAGAAAATTACATGAGAGCTTGCCAGTTTAGAACAATACAAGAACTATTGTATGATCGGTAAAGAGCGTTGACTTAGTACTTTGAGGTGTTGATGACTATATTGTCTTATTTTCTATTTTTTTCTAAAGTAAAATATAAAGAAAAACATTTTGGTGTTTGTATTGTTTCTTGTTCTTGTTCTTGTTTTTAATTAAAAAAGAGAGAGAGAAATAAATTTCTTGCTTTTAATTCTATCAAATTTTAAATTAAAAAAAATTAAGTTTTACTTGAAATTTTATTTTTTGAAAAAGATATATCATTATATTTAATATTTTATTTATATTAATAATGAAATTTTTAAGTCCACAGTGTTTTTTATTTTTTATCTTTAAAAAAAGAAGCAAGAAATCATTTTTTTTTAGTTTAAAAATTGTATATAATTTTGGGAATAAAATATAGCATAAGTTTTTTTTTTTTTTTTGAAGTACGATAAGGGATAAGAGTGAAATTTTGAACCTTCAATTTTTAGAAAGAAATTATTAGTGCTTTAACCAATTAGGCTATTTTCATATTGGCAACTACAATGGAGATTTAAACTTTAAAATATAATGCGAAAAAATTTATCACCAGTACTAACTCGGTTAAATGGAAATATATAGTTGAAGGATTACAGGTCATATATGAAAAAAAATTAGAGTTTAAGAAAATTTTAAAGCACAAATGTTGGTGTCTGAGACTTAGTTTGGAATAATTGTGGCTGTCAAAATAATTGTTGTCGATCGTATTGTTAGAAAAATCAACTATAATATGAAATAAATTAGTGTGTAGTAAATTTCAATTTTGAACATTGAAAAACCAGCCAGTTACAAGTGTTTGTTAAACCAGTACTAAAATACTCCAAGAATTAGTCCATGACTGAAGTATGGATAATATTTCAAATATGCATAATATTATGTTGATACCTAAGTTATCAATTTTTTATAAGATAAATATATATAATTGTATATGATGTAAATTATAAATCATATTTTGTTTACTTTGATAAAGATTTGGAAAAACAATTACAAGAAACTGTATTGAACAAAATGGTAATTTCAATATATATATATATATATATATATATATATATATATATATATATATATATATATATATATATATATATAAAGTTATGAAAAAATAAATTTTATTCAAGGGAGAAGCAACAACTTAATTACAATTTAGAAAAATCAATGAGATGGAATGAATTCCAAATTAATGAAAGGAAAATGAATCAGAATTTTAAAAGTGTGTTAGAATATACACCAATTTTTTTTAAAACCAAATTTAAAAAACCATTATTGATTAGATTTTTTCAAACCAATAACCTAAGTGAAAAAGAGATTTTATTTGCCAATTACCTAAGTATAGTTGCGCTCAACTGGTTTAGACATATACATCCTCGATTTAGGGGTGAAGGGTTCAAATCTCTCATTCCCAAATGTTGTTAAAATTCTCCTATAATCCCTTTGAAGCCTTTGAAAATTAATGCCAAGTACCCCTCTTAAGTCAAGATTTTCACCCAAGTAAAATGGGTTTTGATTGACTTGGGTGATTTTGAAACAACTGAAAGGTTAAAAATGTATTCAAAATTTTAAAAGTGAAATGGTAGAATATTTAAAGTTTATGAGGGAAAAACTCGAAGTTAATAGTAAAGGCCACATTTGATAACTATTTGGGTTTTAAAAATTAAACCTATAAAAACTACTTCCACCTATGGATTTCCTTGTTTTGTTATCTATTATTTACATATGTTTTCAAAAATCAAACCAAGTTTTGAAAACTAAAAAAAATAGTTTGTAGAAATGCCTTGAATTTGTTATCTGATACTCCGAATGACCAAGTACGAGGGGTGATATAGAGATTAGTCTATTTTTCATAATTTTGGGTTTTTTTTAGCCTATTTTGTATTAGGGTTAGATGGGTGCCATATATAAACCCTCTAAACTCTTATATGAGATCTCTCTATATTCTGTATTCATTTTCTCTTCAAGATAATAAAATACTCTCCTCCTCTGTCTGTGGACGTAGCTAACACACTATTAGTGAACCACGTAAATCTGTTTGTCGCCTTTATTCTTTCTGTGTTTCTTGTTTGTCGTTTGCTTCTATTTTAACATAGTTTTTAAAAACTTGTTTTTGTTTTGGAATTTGGTGAAGAATTCTTATGTTTTTCATAGAAAAGATGAAACTATTGTAGAAAAATGATGAGAAGACAAGGACAATTTTCAAAAACCAAATATCAAAAACTAATCAAACAGGGCCAAAGCAAACTTTATTTCCAGAATGGAAACTCAATGATTTTTAGATAATGATGGACCACGATACATTGAACTCGTTCAATTATATTACAATACTATTTGCAGCCAATTGGGGTCTCTTCTTTCCTGTTAATCAGAAGGTCGATGAGGTTTGCAGAGAATTTCTATCCCTTAGTTCCTCAACATCCTTCGACTCAATTTTTTCGGTGCCATTTTGTGGCATTTATGGCTGGACAAAAACGATAGACTTTTTAATGCCCTTCAAAAGGCACCCATTGAATAATTTGTCCTTCAGAAGGCACCCATT
Organism: Trichosanthes truncata; assembly: GCA_033996785.1. Taxonomy (NCBI): domain Eukaryota; kingdom Viridiplantae; phylum Streptophyta; class Magnoliopsida; order Cucurbitales; family Cucurbitaceae; genus Trichosanthes; species Trichosanthes truncata. The sequence continues at coordinate 32,318,399 of JAWPNB010000004.1, read as the reverse complement.
TCCACTGGAAGAGGATTATTTTATCAGCGTCTGCTTGGTCTTCTAAAAGCACATTTTTTTTATTACACTTCTTCATATGTCACCCTTAATTGCCATATTTTTCTGTAACCCCTCATACATACATGCTTAATAAAATTGTGCATTTCTTTAAAAAAAAAAATTATATTACAATACTGGGACATCGCAGATATGCTTTAAATTTGATAAAATCTTCATACATGAGTATGATTTAGTGGGTCAAGCATCATCACTTTCTTTACGGATTGTATTAGTTTGAATACTCACTCCTAATTTATAATTATAATACAATTTAATATTGTAAAATAATGAAATTTAATATTTTATTTGCAGTTGGGCTAATTTAAGTTTAAAAGTTTATGAATTAATATATATATATATATATATATATATATATATTGTTGTGGGTGAAATTGGACTAAGCCCGAATTACAAGAGAATCTTGCAAGATAAATTAACCTTTTCAAATCCAATTCCTAAATAAAAAGAGAAAATGTTTTATATCATTGTCTAAAAAGGAATATGGAAAACAAAGATTTTATAAATACGTCATTATGACTAAAAGAAAGAGAGTTCAACTTAACCCTCATTCATTAAATTCTAGCTTGCTATACTTTTCTTCCTCTGACTTAAGCATTGGAGCTAGTGTGGCAAGCGTCACTCAGTCTTTAGTTTTTTCTCTTTTGCATGTCACCTCTTTTCCCTTGTAAATACAAATTCATCGTGGTTGTCACATGAAGGTCAGGTGAGATTCTTTTGTCTAAAATTTGACAACAACATATATTAATAATTTGCCTGAGTTTCCTTATTAAACTTCTCTAATGTAATATTAACAAAAATCTAATATGGGTATCAAATGAATTTGTATATAAAATCACATGCAACTTTTATAACTAAAGAACAAAGGTTCTCTACTTCCAAAACTTAAGGGTCCGTCTGGTTTAACTTTTTAAGTGTTTAATTTATAAAAAAAAAATCATTTTTGTAAAATTTTTAGTGTTTGGAAACCACTCAAAATGACTTTTTCAAAATGAGTTTGAGGAATAAGTCATTTGAAGAGAAACACTTGAAATCAAATTTTAGAAAAAATGTTTTAAGTGTTTAACTTCTAATCCCAACCAAAATTTCATGATATATGAAAATGACCAAAATACTCTCACTCACCGCTACCCATCGCTGATGATAACTTCGATGACCACTCTAGTGACCTCTCTGATGACCTCCTCTGGTGACCACCGCTGCACGACCACTCTATCAACAACTCCAGTGATAACATTGATGACTACCCTCAGGTGACAACTCCAACGACCACTTCGGTGACCCAACCACTCGGACGACAACTCTAGATACCACTTTGACGACAACCCTGCAACCATCCACCCCCAAGACCCGACCACTTGGCGATCACTCTGTCGACCCGACTACCCAGCAATATTGTCGACAATAAAACAATGACCGCCCCGTCAACCTGAACACCCCGATGACCACTCTGGTGATCTGCCCGATGACCCGACCATCCAGCAACCACTTCCAACGACCACCTCGATGACCCAACCACCCAACAACTATGGGTGACCACCCAATGACCACTATAGCGGCCCAACCACCCCAACAATCCGACCACCCCAATGTCCACTTTGACGACCACTCTAGTGACCCGACCACCCAACAACTACGCAGTTGACCACCTCTGCACCACCGTCGACTATCACTCAGACAACCCGACCACCCCAGCAATTTGACTACCCCGATGTCCACTTTGACGATCACTCCAGCGACCCGACCACTCCAATGACTCGACCACCTAGCAACTATCACCGATGACCACTCCAAAAAGTCGACCACTCGACAACCGCCACTGCCAACTACTCCAACAACCACTGCCGACGAGCACCCAGTGACCCGACTATCTCGATGACCACTCCAGTGATCACTCTAGCGACCCGACCACCCCAATAACCACTCTGACAACCACTTTTGATGACCACTCGGCCACCCAACCACTTGATAACCACTGTCGCCAACCACCCCGAAAACTCAACAACCCAACAACCACTGCCAACGTCGACCCGATGACCACTCCAACAACCCGACCACCCTAGCAACCTACAACCTTGATGACCACTCTGGTGACCTGACCAATCCGGTGACTGATAATTCTCATTCATGAGGATTATTTGGCCTTTAAACTCAGCTATACTTATAATTTTTATGCATATTATTTGATAAAAATAGAAAAGTTGTTGAATTTAATCACATATTTGTTGGAAGACCTTTAAATTAAGTAAGTTGAGGAAAAAAAACCAAAGAAGAAAAAAAATTCACACTTACTTAATGTTTTGATGCAGGATTTTTTCGGAATGCAACTGCAATGCAATTGCTATGCAATTGCAATCTGGACAGATCTGGAATTTAAGGAAAAAAACCCAGATTTCAGATTTTGAGCAAATTACCCACGATTTCAGCTAGATGATGAACCGTGATTTTCCATCAACCAAGAGGGAAACCCTAGCATGAAATTCCTATATATATTTGGAAGAGAATGACGTGAAGGAGAGCTGGATTTTGGGAGGAGATTTCGTGGGTTTCATTGCAGACTACATTTTTTCAGTTTTAAGTTGCTGTCTTTTATTTTCTTGTAAATCTCAGTCCGAATCTCTTCATCAATCCCATCACAACAAGAGTTGGCGTTGGTTATGAACAAATCCTTGTTCGATTGAGCTCGATTTGGGAGGAAGATCTTCATTTCTTTTTTGGGTTTTCTTCACCAACGACAGTGTTCTTCTCCCCTAAAGTTCATAATCTTTTTCTCAATCCCATCTCAACAAGAATTGGGTGTGGTTATGAACAAAATTCTTGTTCGATTGATGTTAAAGGAATGAGTTTTTAGGATAGTTGAGTTCTTGTTGGATTTTTGCTAGCTTTGTAATTTTGTTTCTGTTATTTGAATTCAAATTAGCTACTGGGTTGCCCTTTTAAATTTATGCAAGTTTTTATTCTCTTTTAATTGACTTTAGAAGCTGCTGTATTTTTTAGTTTTTCTTATATAAGTTTCTTAAAGTTGTTAAGGCACCTTGGAATTTCTTTACTAAATGAATAACAATACTTTGGTAATTGAGTTTTTTACATTGAGTTAAATTTACGAGTTGTTGTACGTCTTTCTTTGTTGTACCAATGAATTTTTTGAATTCGAACTTACTGTTCTTTATTTATTTCAATATGGAGAGCTAAATTTCCTTTGGGATTCAAGTTGTGATTGCCCTAGAGAGAAAAAATGTAAGGCTCGATAGCAATTACAACCTAGCTAATTCTTGAACTAGTGTTTGCTTTTGGTGAAATTAATGTTGGGCAAACCCTAGTTGGCCATCTAGTGTTGCTTGCCAAGTTAAACTTAACACCGAAAGGGTTAAGGGAAGCGGATGTCGCAAAAGCAATGGAGGAAAAGGCTTAGCCATAAGTCCTGAAACATCGACCCTAGACATAGGGCGAGACTCCAAAACCACTAGAATTGTGTGCAAAAATATCTAAGTTGGATTAGCCATAGAAATATAAGTTTAATCACTTAGTCTCCTAAAGATACTTCATAGAAGGTCGAATAGGAGTTGAATTCGGTTTACTTAGTTCTTGAGTTAGCTATGATTACAATTGCCTTTTTGTTACATTTTCTTTTCAAAGGGGCATTAGCATCTTGAATCCCTTTTTCAATTTCATTGTTTTTCAAACAATTTGTCTTTTGATCAAAACACCTCACAAATCATTTTCACTCACGGTTACTTTAAATTGTAATTTGTCAACAACTTTGTGTCATCTAAAATTCATTTTATTAAAACCCGTTCCCTTGGGTACGATACTCTGAAGTACTCTAGTTCTTATTACTTCGATCACGTGCACTTGCATGTAGTAAAAACCTGATCAGCGACCTGACCACCCGACAACAACTGCCAAAGACCACCTAGCAAGCACTCAGCAATCACTCCGAAGACCACTTTAGCGATCACCATGACAACGCAACTACCTCGCTGACCGGACCTCCTTGGTGACCCGACCACCCCCGACAACTACATCCGACGACTCCTCGACGGCCATTCCGATGATAACTTTGGTAACCACTCCAACAATGGCCAATAGTAGTCAGTTGGTCAGACATGAGTATTTTAAATACAAATTTGAACTTATTAGTTCATAATAATGTTTAATAGTCATCATTTATGGTAATTTGACATTAGTATAATCATTTTGATTGTAGAGCAAATCAAACAAACTTTTGTAGAAAAACACATTTAAAAAAATGTAATCAAACATACAAGATTTGTTTTTATAAAAAAATGCATTTTTGAAAAATATTTTTTTTTTCACATGCAATCCAAACAGGTCCTAAGAGTGGGTTTGGGATCCCTTTTCAAGTGAAACATTTATTTTGTAAGTTCATTTAAAAGAAAATTAATTATCATCTAAGAGTACTTTAAGTGCCTTTTATTTGTTTCCATAATTCCTCAAACTTTTTTTTATTATAATTAAAAAAAAATGTTTTTAATTAGCTAAAAACATTTTTTATTAGAATTTTAACCAAACTCTACTAACTTTAAAAAACACTCAAAACACTCTTAGTATCTTGAAATATAAGTTAAATGATATAACCACTTAAACTACTTTTTTTTTTTTTTGAGTTAGCGACACGTGGAGGTGGGGAATTCAAACTTCTGACATTTTAGTTGATATATGTCTTAATCAATTGAGTTATGTTCAAATTGGGCTACTTAAACTTTTTTTTTTAGTTCAACATGTGGAGATAAGAATTTGAACCTCTAACTTCTAATCGATGGTATATGTCTTACCCACTAGACTTAAACATAGCATAAGTTAGTAGTTAAAAGTTTAATATTGTTACACAGTCTTTAATAAAAGAATTAATGGAAATAATATTCCCTAGTACAACCAAGTTGTTCTCTCTCTCCTAATGTTCTCTATATAATATTTCCAAAACAGAAGCAACCTTGAGAATGTCACACATTCTTGTCATCTCAATCACAGAAAGAGAGAAAAGAAACACACAGAAAACTTGCCAAAAGGAATTTGGGTAAAGAACAAAACAGAATGAAGCTGCAAACAAGGAAAAAGATCTAAAGGACCATCTGAAAAATCTGTAAAAGGGATAAACAAAACTCACATCAATTTCTCATCAATCTCTCAATCAACCCCATGATCATTACTTCACCAATAAAAACCACAATTATTGAACTTTCAACCGAAATTTTTGCTTAAAACAGAAACAAGAAAGAGCTGGAAAATTAATTTAAATTATACTGTGTGTACTTGCTTCTCAAACACAAGCAACCTTGAGAATATTCTATCTTTCTATTCTAATTTTCTTTTTTCTTTTTTTTTTCTCCTTTCTTGTCATTAATTTATGAAGTTCATGCAAATGTGGTTTTGGAAAATGGAAAGAGAAATGTTAGGCTGTAGTGTAAAGATTCCAAGAATATATTCACATCAATATAAGGTCAGAACGTGTAGGGAATATAACAAAATTATTAACCTTTGGATGAAGGGGGTACCCTATATGTTTTAAGAAAAGAAAGGGGTACCTACCCTACAATTGCTTTGGGCTATAGCTCCTTTGGGGAGACATAAACTCAGATTTGAGGGCTGTAAAACAGTGTTCAATTGGTATGTCATTTTGTGTCGTCTATATTCTTTCACACATACAAATTTTATTCAACTAGAAATGGCTAAATTATTATTATTTTTAATTATAATATTGAAATAATAAAAGTAGAGGTTTCATCATTTTCTTCTATGATATTTTTGTTAACATTAAAATATGTTGTTTGAGCCCATCAAGTAAATCAAATGATTTTTTAAATTCTTCTATTAGGACGTACGCCCATTTGTTAATATATAAATTTATGAAGGAAATTACAGGAAAAAAAAAAGCTTATTGATATAGAAAATTATTGAATGTGGCCGCCACATTAGGTTATCTCCTTCTAAATCCTCAAATCCGAAAAACTATTTGAGGAGGTCACCATAATGTGACTGATAGTTTTGCACCGATAGATATGAGAGAGGAATTGTAAAAATATTTTGCTTTTGTATTAAATGGTTATTAGGAGGCAAACATGTTTTTAAATCTCCATTTGACGGTTATTAAGAGGCAGCCACATTGTGTCGGCTTCATTGAATAATTTTTCCTCGAATACACGGTAAAACCATGTTTTTTGTTTCTCTCTCATACATCCAACGGTATAAAACTGCCAGTCACATTTTACTAGTCTACTTGAATAATTTCTCGACTAATACATTTAGACTGACTTTTTTTTTTCTATCCTAAAGAAATCAAAAAATATTAAATAGAAAAAGTGTTTAGCTAGGCAATTTCCCTTACAAAAAAAAGTTTTGAGCAAACTAGGAATAGGGTTATAGGTTCAAACATTTGGTTCTTCCTTTATAAAACATCTTAGTTGCTGGGAAGTGAGCAACACTGTTAGACATTCTACTGATATATATGCCTAACAATAAAAGAAAAAAATGACGAAGAAAGGAGCCTTTGTGTCGTCAATAATCAAGCCAATTTTTATCATTTTGTGTCATCTTTGTCGATCAAAAGGTTCTTCAACACCATTCCCCAAATAGGGAGGGCCAAGCTAGCCATGACTGAATTCAGAAATTTATGATAAGGTTCTTCAGCACCAAACAATATGGTTCTTTTCCCCAAATTAGAAGGGCCCAAGCCATGAGTGGATTCAGAAATTCATAATAGAGGAGCAATAATTAATTTTAAATGCATGAATGTGAAATATATATTTTCTCGGAAAAAAATTGATTTATAACCTTAAACTTTCTAAGTTTTATCAATAAAATTCTAAACTTTCATAAGTGAATCAATCTAGACTCTTTATTAGTGTGTTTCATAACTATTATATTTTCACTTGATTCCATTTAAAATTAACTCAAAATTACCTAAATACCATTATTCTTCTCTCAAAAACTTATCAAACTAACAAAAAAAATTATCATGTAATTCTTCCTAAAAAAGTAGAGAAAAATAGAGGAAGAAGCGAAGATGAAAAGCCGTTCATATTAATGAAAACCGCCACTACTCATTTGGTTCTAGCCTTTCTCTCTAATATTGTGTTAATCTTTGCATTTAAAGAAATTTTATACACGTCTAAGAATTATGCATTAATGATTTTTCAAACGGAATCTTAGTGGAGGGTCTAAATTGATTTACTTTTGAAAGTTTAGGGTTTTGATTGATACAATTATTAATTTAGAGTTTTTATTGATCAATTCAACTTGTAAAGTTTAGAAGTAAAATTTTTTTTTAATATAAAATCCAAATCAAGTAATATTGGTTACCAAACTCTACTAACCTATTATTGTTTGGTATTAGTTTGTTAAGTAAAAAAATATGACTTTATAGTTTTATATTAGTTGGTTTAACATAGTGTGGACTACATATATACCAAGGAAGATAATAACAATATGAAACTCGAAATATTTGGAATACAATACTAGAATATCAGAATAATTTGTTGATGGGAATGTAACCTAGAAGATATGATATTACTACATTTTTTAAGATTAAAGGTTTGACCTCCACACTTAACTAAAAAAACTCATAATAATTTCATATTTTCCTTTTAGGTAGGAGCCTAGACTTCAAGATTATAAACTTTTTAAGTCAATCTAAATCTTGAACTATAGATACAACACTATTTTGCACAAATTTATTTATTTATTTTGAGATAAAACAGGGCAAAACAATAATTAAAAAAAAAAAACTAAAACTACTCAAAACCATCAGAAACGACATATTTTGCACACAATTTTGTTAGTGTACCAATCATTATATATAAGTTATATAATGGTAGAGAAAGCATCCTCTCCTCATGGATTTTTAACTCACAATTAACAACTTAGGGTGCATTGGGATGCTTTTACAAGGGTCCAAATAATTATAAAAGAATCTTAATCGTACTTATTTGTTTGATAAAATTGATTATTCATTAATTTATCTAAAATCATTTTTCAATTTCTTCTTACATGCAAAATTACCTGCCTAGTAGCTTTTAAAAATAGTTTCCCTAAAAATCTGTCATATTCTCTAACTAAAATTTTAAAATTCCAATTCTATCATTCTATATATCTTTTTTTTTCTTTCATATATATTTCATCCTATATCAATAAAATTTTGATTGATTCAATTTTTATAACGATTATTTTCCTAAACTTTTATCAAATAACTTATATTAAACAAAATAACTTGCAATTTAAATCATATAAATTTTTAAACAATTATTCTATAACAAAATAGATAATAAATATCAATATAAAATAATTAAAATAATATGTCTACTTTGATCATTATAGCTAAATCACAACAAGTTTGTATTATCCCAAACTAAGCGTAAATTAAATCTAAGCTATTTGAATAATCAATTACAGGAGACACAAATGAATTAAAGGAAGCCCAAAACTTCAATTCTACCTAATTAATCCATTTTTAGTTCTTTTTTTTATTTACGTGATGTTAACCATCAATTCTTCTAAATAAATTACTAATTTTTGTCATAAGATAACTCAACTAGTTAAGACATATACTTCGATCAAGAGGTCAGAGATTCGAATTCCCACCTCCAACATGTTTTGAACTTAGAAAAAAAAAACTAATTTTTCCCAACAATAATTCATGTACACTTTTGTCTGATGAATATGACCTATGACTAAATATTCCAAAGCTAACCCAATTTTGATCTCTTAATCTCAAATTGTATTTTCATGCAATTATATTTATAATCAAGCAACTACAAGCTCTAAGGTCAAAAGAAATAATTCAATAAAAGAGATTTTTTTTTTTAATTCCGAGCCAAGAATACAAAAAATTTCATAAATCTCAGACTATAACATAAATAACTTAAAATCCATGATTCATAATGAAAACAAAAGAAAGCTAATGAAAGGGAGAATAATGGACGAAATATTAATGATATAATGTAAAAGCCTTATTATTAATATGTTTTTTTTTTTTGGCGTCATTGTGATGGCACTATGACACTAACTTTTTATTGTACTCTAAACTTTTTTTTTTTTTTTTTTTTTTGAGTACTACTCTAAATTTCAAGCCACAAATTTGGCCTTCAAAATAGTAGCTTTCTATTCATCTAAAAAATAAAGAAAAATATCAAAAAAACGTAATAAGACTCTAAAAATTAAAAAAAAAACAAAACAAAACAAAAAACAAAGTAAGAAAAATATAATAGATGAATTTAAAATGTACTTAATTAAATTCCCTCAAATTTAACAATTTGATTAGAAATGTACTAAATAATTAGGCCTCAGGCATGAGAATCTTAAAATCAAAAGAAAAATACAAGACATCAACTATTGCTTACAAACTCGATTAAGAAAACAAGATTTCATGTATCACACACAGGAGACTCAATTAAACCTCTAAAGAACTCTAACCATCCTACTTTCAATTTACTAGTCTAAATTGAAAGTAGGATGGTTAGAGTTATTTTATTTTATATTGAAAAAGAGAATGTACACTCAAACTTCTTTTCCATTTTTTATTTTATTTTATAATAAACATTAAATTTTACAACATCCATCAAAACTATAATCCATTTTTTTGGTAGATTTTGTTGGGATGACTTGGGTCTTGAGCCCAAAAACTCACATAGAAAATGGTGAAAATTTTAAAGAAATGGAGGTAGTTTATATAACAAGGCTATATGAGAGTTGGTAAAAAGTGGTTATAGTGGTATTATAATACCTCCCCACACGGACAGGTTTGGGTAAACGTGCTTGCTTGAAAAGGAAAGTAACTCTTATTTCTTTTTCCTCTTAAAATTAAAACCAAAACGTTTTCTTTTTAAAAACCGTTTGCTTTTAATTTGTTATCGCTTGAATACGTTTTTTTTTTTTTTGCATTATTGATGGTGTAGATCTAAAAACGTTCTCTCGTTGATGGTGTAGATCTAAAAACGTTTTTCGTTTTCTTTTTATTGTTTCGTTTCAAACCAGAACGATAAGGTTTTTCTTTCCATCTTCCAATCAATCTTGATTCCAATCCTTCATTGATGAGTGCATGTCCGTGAAGGGTGTTGTGTTAACCTTGGGGGAGCAATCAGCATAAAACGATTTAGTACCGAGGTTGTGTCGAAATTGCTTTTAAGGAAGTGGTACTCCACGACACAACCTATTCGACATATATTCTTACAAGTTGAAAGCAATTTACCATGTCAATGATCAAATCCAGGAAGGTGCTGCCAGATCTGTCCAAATTGGAACCATTGGATGGATCCAACTATCGTCGCTGGTCGCAAAAGCTTTTGATCTTCTTTGAACAACTGGAGGTCGACTACGCCCTCATTTCCGACAAATCAAATGGGTTGATGTTGCAGGGATTGTAGATCTAGAGAAGTCCATTATTGCTATCGATGTTGATCCGGTGCCTGCCAATGCCAATTCTATCAAATCAAAATAGCTCACTGATGGCGATTCCGATAAGTTTGAGAAGGACAACAAGACAGTCCGTAAGTCATCTCCTTAACCACATGACAGACTCTCTGTTCGATCTCTTTGTTGTCCAGAAGTCTGCAAAGGTAATTTGGGATATTCTGGAATCCATATATGGTAGAGATAATGTAGGAAGAAGAAAATACGTCCTCGAAAAATGGTTGCAATTCCAAATGACGGATGATAAACCAGTCATAGAGCAGGTTCATGAGTACGAAAATCTGGTGGCTAATGTACTGACTGAAGGCATGAAGATGTGTGAGATTCTTCAAGCAAATGTACTGCTCGAGAAGTTTTCTCCTTCCTGGAGTGACTACCGCAACCACCTGAAACACAAAAAGAAGGACCTTACCTTGCAAGAATTAATCTATCATATGCGCACTGAAGAAGCCAACAATTAGAAAGATAAGTTAAACTCTCAATCCATGAATTCTGTTAATGCTAACCTTGTTGAGTCATCTGTTGCAATAAAAGACAGGTTCAAAAACAAAGGAAAATAGGTTACTAAAGATAGAACACAACAAAAGAAGGTACATCAATTTAAGGCTCCCAATGAAAAAATTGAGAAGTCCAAGCTGATTTGTTATGTTTGTGGAAAATCTGGACACATATCCTATCAGTGTAACCAGAGGAAGGGAAAGCCAGATCAGAGACCTGTTCCACAAGCCAACCTTGCTAAGCAAGATGACATCATTGCTGCTGTGGTTGTAGAAGCCAACTTAGTGGAGAACAAGTATGACTGGATTCTCGACACTGGAGCTTCGAGACACTTTTGCTTGAACCAAGAGCTCTTCCATGACTACCAGGATTTTACCGATGGTAAATGTGTGTTCATGAGCAACTCTGCCATTTCTAGAGTACTTGGAAAGGGAAGGTTCTCTTAAAACTTACATCTGGAAAAACTTTATCTTTAAGTGATGTTTTGTATGTTCCTTCATTGCTTAGGAATTTGATTTTTGGCAGTCTATTAAATAGGGTTGGGCTTAAGATTGTCTTTGAGGCTAACAAGGTTATCATCACCAAAAATTGTGACTTTGTTGGTAAGGGGTATTTAGTTGATGGGTTAATTGTTCTTAACACTATGTATGTTTCTACTTCGATGAATGAAAGTAATTTTCATTTTGCTTATACTGTCGAGTCTATTGATGTATGACATAGTAGACTAGGACGTGTGAATATTGCATTGATTAAAAGGCTTAACACTTCAAATCTAATTAATGCATCTGAATCACATGAAATTGGTAAATGCGCTGTTTGTGTAGAAGCAAAATTTGCCAAAAAGCCATTTAAACCTTTTACAACTAGATGCACAGAATTACTTGAATTAATTCATTCTGATTTGGCTGATTTCAAAAACACCACAAGAAGATGAGGTCAAACAATATTATATTTTATTTGTTGATGATTTTTCTAGATATACAAAAATTTATCTTTTAAATTCAAAAGATGAAGCAACTAGTATGTTTTTGAAATACAAAGCTAAAGCAGAAAATCAATTGGATAGAAAGATAAAAAAGTTAAGATCTAATAGAGGTGATGAATATAGTGATGACTCTCTCAAAGAGTTTTGTGAATTAAATGGTATTATTCATGAATTTACTGCACCATATTCTCCTCAACAAAATGGCATAGCTGAACGTAAAAATAGAACATTAAAAGAAAAGATGAATGCTATGTTACTAAGTGTTGGATTACCTAATAACATGTGGGGGGAAACTGTGCTTTCTGCTTGTTTCATTCTTAACAGGGTTCCTCACAAAAAGCTGGACAAGACACCATATGAGCTTTGGAAAGGTTACTCACCTAACCTAATCTACTTAAGGGTGTGGGGGTGCTTAGCTAAAGTAGCATATCCAAAATTTAAAAAACCTACAGTTGGATCTAAAATATTTGATTGTGTGTTTATTGGTTAGGCTCATAATAGTTTTTCTTATAGATTTATGTGTTTAAATGATAACTCAGTTTGCGAGCATAGAAATGCTGAATTTTTTGAACACATTTTTCCCATGATCAAAGCAATCAATGAGTTAGTTAGTACATCATGCAGTAACCAAGTATCTATATCTTCTTCTTTTAATACTAATAGTATACATGAGTTTGAACCTAAAAGAAGTAAGAGACAAAAAATTGAAAAAAGTTTTGGACTTGATTTTTGGACTGTTTTTCTAGTTGAAAATTAAGATAACATAGACACTTAATAGATGAAGATCCTAAAACCTACCAAGAGGCTTTAAATTCTGTAGACTCTAGTTTTTGGAAAGAAGCAATTAAGAGTGAACTAGATTTGTTACTAATGAACCAAATATGGGACTTGGTAGATCTTCCTAAAGGTAATAAACCTATTAGGTGTAAATGAATTTTCAAAAAGAAAATGAGACTAGATGGTTCAATACACAAATTCAAAGTTAGATTAGTAGTTGTGGGATATACACAAAAGCAAGGTATTGGTTATTTTGATACCTATTCTTTAGAAACTAAAATAGCTACTATTAGAACCTTAATCTCCTTTGCAGCTATTTGTGGCTATTAATACATCAGATGGATGTAAAAACGGCATTTCTTAATGGTGATTTAGAGGAGGAGATATATATGACACAACATGAAGGATTTGTAATTGCTGGTCAAGAAAACAAGGTATGCAGGCTTCAAAAATCTCGTTATGGCCTTAAACAAGATCCCAAACAATGGTATGAGAAATTTAATAGTACTTTAGTAAACAACGACTTTAAAGTAAATTCCTCTGACACGTGTGTCTACTCAAAATTGTTTGGTGTAAATTTTGTGATTATATGTTTATATGTCGATGATATGCTCATTTTCGGTACAAACTTAGATGTGATTAATAAAAACAAGCTATTTCTATCTTCACATTTTGAAATGAAAGATTTATGTGAGGCTGATGTGATACTTGGTGTTAAAATAAGAAAAATCGAAAATGGATTCTCTTTATGTCAATCACACTACATTGAAAAATCATTAAAGAGATTTGATTGTTTTGACGATGCTCCTGTAAGAACACCTTATGATGCTAGTATGAGTCTTAAGAAAAATAAGGGTTATAGTGTCTCTCAATTTGAATATGCAAAAATTATAGGCAGCGTTATATTTTTTATGAATTATACTACACCTGATATTGCATATGCTGTTAGTAGATTGAGTAGATATACACATAATCCTGATAATGATCATTGGACTGCTCTTCGTCGTTTATTAAGATATCTTAAAGGTACAATGGATTTTTGTTTGCATTTTAGCAAGTTTCCTGCAGTGTTAGAAGGATATTGTAACGCCCGGTTAGTTCAGGGGCGTTAATTTTGAAATTAGGAATTTAATTTGGGAATTTAAATTTGAGTTGGGCTAATTTGAAGATTTATTGGGTAAGAAGGGCATTTTTGTAATTTTCTTTTAATTTTTTTTTTCTTTTTTTTTTTTTTTCTTTTCCTTCTCCTTATCTCTTTCTTCTTCTCTTTCTTCTTGATAAGCCGTGAAATTAAGGCTTATTTAAATCCTAAATTGTTCGAAAGAACTCGTGTTTGTCCTATTATTAATGGAAAATGGTGAAAAATGGTTGAAAGAAGAAAGTAATGAAATATGGTAGCAATTGGAAAAGATTTCTAAGTATTGTGATTATTTTGCAGGAATTGCCAAACGAATTGCCAAACGAATTACCAAACCGACCAAATGGCAATCTTCAGCAGCTGCAAATAAGGAAATTTCGGGAATTTCGTGATTGATGAACCCATAATTGACAGAGAATTTCTCGCACAAATCAAGGGATTTAGTGCATTATTCTTGGCAAATTGGAACCCTACATTGGTCTACATAAGGAGATTGAAGAACGCCGAACAAGAAGAGACGATTCGGAGGGTCAATCGAAGCTTCAATTTTCTGTTTTTCTGGGTTTTTGGGCAGCTCTGTTTTGCTGTTTGCTACTGTTTTATCATTTTTATTCAACTTCCATTCAATTTCCCTTCTAGTTTGTAGTACAGAACAATTGCCTAATTACTTGTTTTTCGATTTATTGTATTTTCCTTCAAGCTTATGTTGGTTTCAAGTTTATTCGAAGTATTTTTGTTCACAATTATTCCTCTGTTTTTCTTCGGTTTTAGTTAATTTCTTTCACCAAATTTCAATTACAGTGGATCAACCTCTCGGTTTTGGCACAATGAATGGTTTTGGGTGTTCTCCTTTTGCTCTTAATTGAATGTAAACGAGTAGTATTGCTTAGGAAACTCCAAAACCATTCGGAATTCTTCTTTTTCTTAGAGTTTTTATTCAATCCGGATTGTTCAAGCAGTTTTCTGCATCTTCCTTAGATTCCAATCCGATTCAAGGTGTTCTTGAATCGTTAAGATCAAATTCGCTCTAAAAGTGGAGGAGATTGAATCGATTGGGAAGGAAGAAGTGGAATAGCATCGAATTAATTTCCTTACTTCTTGCTCTGTTTTTCGTTTGCCTTCAAACTAGCTTCTGGAGAATGAATTAAATCAAGGTAGGAGAAAGGAAGGAAAATTACATAACTACCCTTGCCACTTGATTTAATTCCAAGTATTTACTTTGCTAGAATTTCTAAGAGAACCCAAGTACATTTCATAAGTTAGTATTTTATTCAATTTCATTATGAAATCTTTCTTTAAAATTAGTTTTATGTTTTTCATTAAAAATATGAGCTAAACTTTTTAGGGGGTTCAAGGATATGAATTCCCTAAGAAGTAAATGTAGCCAAAATTTCAATAAAAACCAAGCCTACATCTCAATTGTTTGCTTGTGTTGATTTTATTTCCGTTGAGATCCTAGATTGATCAACTAGGGTTTCAACTCAAGCTTAGATCTAATACCGACAGGGTTAGTGACAAGCAGATTTCACACAAGTAATGGAGTAAAAGAGCTTAGACATAAGCCATTCCTTACCCTAGACATAGGGATTAAGGACTCCAAGACCCACAAAATTGTGAGCCAAAAATCATCTATGGTGGAGGGACTATAGACATATAGAGCCCCCACTTAGCCTCCTAAAAAACCCAATTTTGAGGTAATAGGAGATGCAATTTTGGTTTACAATTGAGTGTGGAGTAGGTTGGAATTGCAATTTTGGTTTGCAATTACGACTTAGGGCAATGACATTCTTGAGCCCCATCCTTTATCATTTCATTCTTAAGTTCATTCAAATTGCCATTTCATATTGCCAATTTAGATTAGCAATTTAATTCTGCAATTTTAGTCTTTTCGCACGTTGCCATTTCGGATTAGCAATTGGATTAGCAATTTCTGTTATTTCCAACATTGCCATTCTGGATTAGCAATTGGATTAGCAATTTCGATTTTCCACCAACAACTTGATTTTTGCATTTTTACTTTTCAAACTTGCAATTTTCCTTACACCTTTGCAAAACAAAATCTTTGTTACTCCGTTCCCTGTGGGATTCGATACTTGGTACTCATATACCATTTTATATTACTTCGATCGCGTGCACTTGCGTGAACACTGATCACTTCTCCTCCCTCTCTCGAAAATCTCTCCCTCTCCGATAACACACACACTCTCTCTCTCTCCCTTCCATCGACGGCCTCCCGCACCGGCCGAGAACCGCCGAACGCCACTGGTCGCCGCAGCAACCACTCGCCGTCCAGCCTCGCAACGACCGTCGGAGCTCCAAATCGAAGACCCACGCAGTCTCGATCGCCGGAGAAGCTCTGAACCGAACACCCATCCACCGTCCGCTTCTTCCTCTTCGTCTTCTTCCTCCGAGCGATCGCCGGCCAGCCACAGCCGAATCCCCATCCGTCTGTCTTCTCCTTCTTCCTTGCTCACCGCCGCGTAGCCGATCTTCAACTGAGCAAGAAGCAGTCGCCGGAAGCCGTTTCCATCCAACTCGAAGCTGCACAGCTCAGACCTCACCGGAAAACGCTGCACGAAGCTCAGATCCGACACGCCGAGATCGGATCTGTTCAGATCCATGAGCCACGCGCTAACTGGAGTCCTCAAGCGCCGCCCACGCGCCGCCACGCGCCGCCGTGTTCCGGCCACGCACCGCCGTCTCTGATTCCAATTTTTGAGCTCGAACGGTCCAGGTTACGATCGTGTTCTGACTTGGGTAATTTCGTTACTCAATTGTTTTTAATTAAGGACTTTAAATGGGATCGATCGTTAATCAATGGATTTAATTTTCAGGATATTGATTTGAGAATCAAACTATGGAATTGGAGACAAATATATAAATTTCCAGCAAGGTTAAAGGTTCGGCACGGTCACTTTTATTTGGGTGAGATATTGTGCTAAATTAAAATCGGTCTAAGGAAATAAAAAGAACTAAATGGAGCTCAATTATGAAATTTCAAGAATCTTGGACCAAGTTTATAATCCTTATTTTTATTGGATTATTGAAGGTTAAGCAGGAAGACCAGAGTTTGAAAGAGATTTTCACTGCTAGAATAATATTAATTATTCTATTCGAGGTAAGTGGTCATTTGGATTTAAGCCTTTCAAATTCCTTTTGATTGAAATGTAAGTTTGATAGTGTGATAATTGTGAAAGAATGCTTGAAAACTATGTTTAAGAAGTATGAAATGGTTAGTAGATATGTCTAGAAGTAGCCTTGAGCTAAAACGGCCTAAGTTGTGGGAATAAAGGAATTAGAGGCTTAAAGTTCGAGATCATTATGTTAGCGTATGAAATACTTTATGAATTTGTCCAAGGTTGTAATTGGAAGAGTTTGGACATGATTGTGGAGATTTGTGAATAGTCATTTTGTGTAAATATGAGTATATGGAAGATGGCGTGATTGGTTAAATTAATATGAATTATTGTGATGAGTTTAAGGTGACCTAAATGTGTAGTTGTTCTAGTTAAAGGAATTAAGATTGTAAACTAAAGATTGATCACTGTGGCCAATGTATAGAACCTTAAATTAGCTTATACTCGAGATTCATGAATGGTGATTGTGATTAGCCTGCAAAGTTCATGATCATAATGTAGTCCCCTAAAAGTGCTTACGCATGGGTTTTTGATTTACTCGAAATGCTTGGAAACACTTAAGTAGTTGGATGAAGTTTAGTTTTTCTCGAGTTATGGTTGAGCTGACTGAGCATAGGGTGTTGGGGTGGTTGATTTGGACTGGAGACTGATTTGAAACACCTTACGGGTTTTCAGTGGGCAGGGTCATGGTTAGTGCTTCGTGTGTTTAGAATGAGCAGATGATTGGACATGTTTAACGTATTTCAGTCGGGCCCGAATGTGAGTAGAGGGTTAATGGTTGTCCTGATTTCTAGCGTGGTTATGGAACTGAATTCTGGATTAAAAGGGATGGAGGGCTATGTGCCGCTAGCACAGGTATGTGCTTGTGAACTATGGGCCAGGTTGTGAACGTGGTCCGGATATAACAAATAATTTTGGTATGGTAGATTACCCTCGAGATTCTAAAAGTAGTGCGAAAATGCAAGGAGCTTGATAAAATAGGAGCCACCTGATCTTATGTCTCTCCTGGGCGAGTCTGTAACTCTAGGTTGACTAGATGTGATGAGAGTGAGGGATTGTGTTCCTTCACTGTGGTGCTAGCTTAGGGGTGATTCCCCAATTATGTTGAGCGTAAGGATTGTGATCCTTAGTGCCTGTGTGCTAGCTTATGTGTGATTCCCCACTGTGTTGAGCGTAAGGATTGCGATCCTTATGGCCTGTGGTGCTAGCTTAGGGGTGATTCCCCAATTATGTTGAGCATAAGGGATGCGTCCCTTATTGCCTGTATGCTAGCATAGAGGGGTGATGTTCTATTGTATGTAGGCGTGAGAGTTATTTTCTTTCACGGCCTTAGTCAACCTAAGTTACATGGCTCGTTGGTAGTGCTCGAGACAATGCCTTACCGGGATGGACTCAAGTAGAGTGTGCTAGCGATAGTTGGATGGTTGATGAGTTGAGATTAAGAAGCAGATGTACGTACCAGGACAACTTTTGTGTTGATGATGCTAGCAAAAGGGGCGTTATCCCCAGAGTAATGAGTTAGGGGGCGATTCCCCTAAAGGGTTGATGAGGCTAGCATAGGGGCGTTGTCCCCAGAGATTTGTGACGAGCATAAGGGTTGCGATCCTTATTGCCGTGGGTGCTAGCATAGGGGCGAGGACCCCAGAGATTTATGTTGAGCGGAGGGAATGCGTTCCCTAGCGCCTGTGAGCTAGCTTAGGGGTGATTCCCCACTGTGTTGAGCATAGGGATGCGTTTCCTATTGCCGTGTGCTAGCTGAGAGATGATTCCCCAGTATGTTGAGCGTAGGGATTCGTTCCCTAGCGCCTGTGTGCTAGCCAAGGGGTGATTTATCTGTTGAGATGAGTGTGAGGGTTATAGACCTTCACAAGGTTGGGTTCTATGTTACAGGACTCACAGGTATGACACGAAGTTAGGTTTGGCTAGTAGTGAATGTTGTGGAAGGTTAAATGGTTTCTTTAAACATTGTACCCTTAAGTGGGCTACTTACTGAGTATGTTTATACTCATGTTTGCTACCTTGTTTGTTTTGCAGATTGTGCACATTCTCGGGGTGGATGACGCAGACGACGACTTGACGAGACTATGGAGACTCCACCAAAAATCTCTTTTCCCTGTTTAAACTTTTAGTTTTGTTTCATTGTTCCTTGATGTATGTTTGGTCTGTAAATTCCAAATATTCTTTAGTTATCGTGCATTTGGTTAGGGTTTCTTAAAATCCTATGTTTGATGTGAAGCTCAGCATATTTGTCGTAGTTTGTTGGATGCTGAGCGTTTTATCTGAGTTATAGAAGTGTTTTTCATTCTTATCAGGGTGTTGTAAAATTTTGGTTTCTCCTAGTTACGCCTTCATGTTGCCGAAATTTCGGGCATGAGCGAGATAACTAGGTTGTGCTTCCTCATATAGAGTGTCGTAGGAATTCGGGTCGTTACAGTTATTGTGATGCAAATTGGATAACAAATAATGATGAGGTAAGCTCTACTAGCGGTTATGTATTTCTTTTAGGTGGAAGAGCAATTTCTTGGAAATCAGCAAAGTAGACGTGCATAGCACGGTCCACTATAGAATCAGAATTTGTAGCTCTCGAGCTAGCAGAACAAGAGGCAGAATGGCTGAGAAGCCAACTTGGAGACATACCATTATTGCGGGGGGGGGGGGGGGGGGGGCGTCTGTACCTGTCTCTTTACACTGTGATTCATAAGATGCCATAGGAATTTCCAAAAACAGTGTGTATAACGGCAAAAGAAGACATATACGCCTAAGGCATGTAGTTGTGAAACAAATGTTGAAGAGTGAAGTTATCTCCTTGGAGTGTGTGAGGTTTTAGAGAAATCTAGCAGATCCTCTCACCAAAGGCCTAACAAGGAGAGTAATTCTAGAGTCTTCAACATGTATGGGTTTAAAACCCTTGAAATGATTTCATAGCCTAGTTTGTTTGGGTGGTCCAAATATGGACTTGATGGACAACTGGAAAGTCTTCATAACTCAGTTTTGAGTAGTTTGTCTCTGACAAACTTGATGAAACAATTAACATGATTGTGAAAGTGTAGCCGCCTTCTATGAAAGAGTCTAAGGATATCTTTCTAGAGCTTGCACGGTGACACGAGGTTTTATATGCATGGCCGTAAAAAGCACAAAATATACTGTTGTATTGCGAAATCAAGATAAAACACAAGGACTTACGTGCTATGGGGATCTCAACCATAATTACTGAAAGTTGAAAAGGTAACTCACTTTATTTAATTAGGTTGTTGCCCTACTTCACTATGCATCAATTCAAATTGAAAGATATTGATGCTTAAGTTTATTTTCCTTTCTTTGCTCAGGAAAGATATTGATGCTTAAGTTTATTTTCCTTCCTTTATGGGAATGTAGAAAAAGAAGCCACTGTGGTGGCTGAAAAAGAAAAAGAAAGAAAAGATGGGCAGCCCCTAGAAGCTTAAGACGAAAATTTTGATGAGCTTTTTTACTATGAGACTAAAAGAGTCTCACCTGAATGGACCCCATCATCTAAAATGGGGAATGAATTTTCTGATTTTTAGGGACCACAGCCTTGAGAAGAAGGGACTAAAAAGGCAAAGAATGAGGAAGTGGAGATAACAAGCAGTTCTGATGCTTGGGCGCCAACACCACCTCCTAAGAAAAGAAGAAAAGATTAAACAGAGAAGAAGAAAATGAGTTTAAGGGCCAAGAGGCCGAGAGAAGGAAAAGTGGAAGATGAATAAGAGGTATAATTTGACATAGCTGCCAGAAGAGGGGCCCCTTGAGAAAATGAAAATCAAGGCAGAAAGGGGATTCTCGAACCAATTGTGGCCCTTCCCACAATTCATTATCGAGACCATCAAAGCACATAAGTGGGAGAAGCTTTGTGGGCACCCTGAAAAAGCAAGTACCTCATTGGTACTTGACTTTTATGCTCACCTAGGTGGAAAGAAGCTGAATGAAATGACCCTCCACGGTTGCAAGGTTCGATAATCGGCCAAGGATATAAATCGGATCTATGGCTTGAAATCTTTTCGAAATCCAGCTAGGAACGAAGCAATAGAAAATCCAACCGAGGAGCAATTGGAGGAAGCATTACACTTACTACCAAGAGAAGGAGTCGAATGGAAAATGGCTCTACATGGTAAAAGACACTTGCTAGGAGGAGACGTGAAAGATGAGCCTGCAGTTTGTCTCAACTTCATTTGGAATCATCTCATCCCAACCTCATACGACACCAATATCTCCCAAGAGCGAATGATGCTTCTGTACAACATCTACAAGGGGTTGGACTTGAATGTGGGAAGGATTATCCAGAGTGAGCTCATCGCATATGGGAAGAAGAAAGCTAGCCAACTCTTTTTCCCCTTACTCATCACAGAGCTACAAGCAATGAGGCCTTGAGATGAATGAGCTAGATTTACAAATCAAGCCGCTTGATGTTGTAGGTGTACAGGCATTGATAAAGCGCAATGCCATGAAAGCCACTCGCTGCTCCAAAACTCCACAAGCCCAGCCGAACATTGTAACTGCATCTTTTTCACAATTTCAGCCCACTGCACCAGTCCAAGAGGATTCATTCTTGAGGCAACTCAGGGTCTATTGGGCATATGTAAAGGAAAGAGATGAGGCAATTCAGGCCTCTCTCTCTGCCCTCTCCAAAGGCAAAAGACTCGCTCTTCTTGACTTTCCAGCAATTCTTCTTCCGCAACCAAAAACTCCTGAGGCTAGTGATGGGAGCAATGAAACTTTCTTCTCCATAGGGGAGTTATTGTTTTAACTCTATCTTTTTAATTGCTTTATCACAATTGTTAATTAATAGATTTAGTTGTTGGTTTGTTGTTTTTGTTTATTTTTGTTTGTTGATTTTGTTTCGATTTTGATAGGTAGTTTTCTTGCTTCTTAGTTTCTTTTTTTTCTAAACTCTGAGATAATTTTGAATAGGATGGACTCTTTTGATGAATTCTTTGAGTGTTTTTCTGATTAAATGCCCTTAATGATGATATTGGAGTTTGCTCGGTTCATTAAACACTAGATCATTACCTAGGTGCTTCCCGAATAAACACCTTCATGATTCCTTGTCTCTAACCAAAGTTTGTGCACTGAACCCATTAGGAGAGATAGCTTGATTGTTTTGCAAGTCATCCTTTCTTTTAACCCATTTTAGTTATATTTTTCTGTCAATGGGGACATTGGTCAATCTTTAAATTTGGGGGGCATGTTATTATTTTTGAGCTGAATTGTTGTACTACCACTGCTATGATCATGTCAGAAAAAGAAAAAAAAATACTCCTCCTTCTATAGTTAGCTAAGTAATTAGGGACAGTCATGACACCCATGATTTCCTTTGCATGAAAGGTTAACTTAGGAAGTGAGTATGCAAATGACCTCGATGTGATACGTGCTCGTAGTTAGATACTTTCACCAAAAAGTGTTAGTTTGCTAAAGCGAAGGCACAAATATCAAAAAGGTTCCCTCTTGAAAAAGAAAAAAAGAAAAAAGCAAGTATGTACCTTAGCAGTGAAGAATAAGTTTGGGGGATGTTATTAGTTAAAGAAACCATGAAAAAATTAGCTTGTGAGCAATCAAGTGAAACTTAACTAAAGGTATTAGGCAGTATGAACCCAAGGTGTAGTTATAGAATGAAAAAATACCAGGTACGAAGAATGAATCTATATATGTGTACGGAAGTTGCTGGCCATTCTCAATCACGATAGTGGCCTCTTGGTTGGAACTTTAGGGCTTGTTTAAACAAGGGAGGCATAGAAGTTGCATGTAGTGGAGGCATTAAAGTTTCGCAAGTGTTATGAGCATGAGACCTCCTCTGAAAGGCGTAATTTATCAAAATCACTCATAAAATCTGTTTTGGCTTGTTATGTGCATATATGTTTGTATATTTGCTATGATATTGCTTGAGGACAAGCAATGGCTTAAGTTTGAGGATGTGATAATGTTAATATTTTAAATATTTCTAGCCCTTTTTACTTAAGCTATTTGCACAAATGCATGCTTTTATGTCTAATAAATATAGCAGATTAATGAGAAAGTAACCAAAAATAGTTAAGAGATTGTTTTGAGCTAAGAAATAGGAAATAGGAGGAAAATAGTTGATTTTTAATGAGTTTTGATGTTTTTATGCAAAAAGTGAAAATTGTCAGAATTACGACTCCAATTTCAACTCCAATTGCAACTGCAATTTCGCCTAGGAGAAAGAATTCCGAAAAATAAGGAAAAAATTTGGAAGTTCGATTTTATGCTGATATTTGAAGATATTATGCATGAATGAAGCTCATAAAGATCTGATTCTTGCCTTAAACATGAAGATTCAAGCCACAAAAAAATAGTCCATGATCAACCATACTCGATTGAAGACCATTATTCTTCTGCAGTTTAGTTTTATGTTTTCTCGACTAAAAGGAGAAGAAATGCCACCCAAACTTCAATCCAACCCTATTGAAAGTCTAGGGTTGTGAAGATCTTACTCTCCTTAAAAGATGTTGAGTTTAGATTGATTGAAGAGGTGATAATTCTCTCTTTGATGTTCGATTTTTCTCTTGTAATAGCAGTCTCTGTTTTTCTATTTTAGTTTAATTTCCAACGACTTAGTTTTCTGTTTTAGTTTAAGTTCCAGCAACTTTATTTCTGTTATTTCGACTTCAGTTTGCTTTTAGTCTTTTTTCCTTAATTATTGTAGTCATTTA
Organism: Trichosanthes truncata; assembly: GCA_033996785.1. Taxonomy (NCBI): domain Eukaryota; kingdom Viridiplantae; phylum Streptophyta; class Magnoliopsida; order Cucurbitales; family Cucurbitaceae; genus Trichosanthes; species Trichosanthes truncata. The sequence goes on along the minus strand of JAWPNB010000004.1, from coordinate 32,294,699 downwards.
CTCTATAGTAAGTTTACTTTTAATAAAGTTCAATATTCTTTCTTCACAACATTCTTTAAATTTACTGCATATTTAATTTCCAGTTTCTGTTTCCCCTTCTTCCTAAACTAGTATGTATTTTCTTTCTTTTACTGTTTTCTTATTTATTTTCTCTATCATGAGCTAATTCCATCCTTGGGATTCAGATATGTGGATGCCCTAAGAATTGGAAGCTTGGCCTAAGATGTAAAAGTAACTTTGCTCGATTCTATAACATTGTTTGCTTTTATTGATTATCATTTTTATTGTGAATCTAGCTTTATCACCTAGGTGAACATACAGAGATCGAGTTTAATACTGAAAGGGTTAAACGAGATTACGTGTTCATACAAAGCAATAAAGGAAAGGGGCTTAGACATAAGCACTTGTTTTTTACCCTAGACATAGAGCAAAACCTCTAAGACCAAGGGTTGTGTTCTCATTAACTAAGTTCGTATTAGCTATAGACATATGGTTTAATCACTTTGGCTTCTAAAGGTTTTTTCATTAAAATTAAATAGAAGTTGAACCCGGTTTACATTGCTTGGTGCTTGAGTAAAGATTGCAATTGCATTTTAGGTCACAATTCTTTTCTAAGGGGCAAAAGCATGTTCGGATCCCATGTTCTTAAAATTAAGACCCAAACGTTTTCTTTTTAAAAATCGTTTGCTTTTAATTTGTTACCGTTTGAAAACATTTTTTGCATTATTGATGGTGTAGATTTGAAAAAGTTTTTCATTTTCTTTTTATTATTTCATTTCAAACCAGAACGATATGGTTTTTCTTTCCATCTTTCGAGCAATCTTGATTCCAATCCTTTATTGATGAGTGCACGTCTGTGAAGGGTGTTGTGTTAACCTTGGGGAGCAACTAGCATAAAACAATTTAGCACCGAGGTCATGCCGAAATTGCTTTCAAGGTAGTGGCACTCCACGACACAACAACGATCTGTTCGACATATATTCTTACAAAATTTTCCCTCAATATTGATTTTACATAATATCAAATTACTCAAAACCAACTTTCATGTAGGGGCTCCTTCTATTCAATCATGGATGGACCTTCTAGTAGGAGTGGCAGAACTCAAAAATTTTGTTTCAAAAAATAATTTAATTAACTTTAATGAATAATTAATTGGAAAATTAGGTTTTTTTTTTAATTAAAAACAAATATAATGTGCATTTTTTTTTATCATACCTATTAGATTTTTCAATTTTACTTTCTTATATAAATTAACTATTTAAATTATCTAGTTCTTTATTTCTCTTTTTAATTTAATTTAAATTTTTTGTGTATAACCTTATGGTTGAAGTTTTGTCAAATTTTACTTTTTAAATAAAAATTTAATTTTATTAATACTCATGGGTAGACCTTATATATCTTCACTCTATAAAATTTTAATAAAAAAATTATAAAAATACTCATAATAAAATAAACGATTTTTAAAAAAAAAATCTCTAATTATTCAACTATCATCTTTGGAAAAAAATTTTGTAATTATAATGTAGTAATAACCAGAGGTACAAGCTACATTGGGACAGAGGGGTACATGCTCCCTTCAAATGTTCTTTTCTTTGTATATTTATTTAGTAAACATTATAATATTTAAAATTTCTTCACTCATTTTACCAAGTTGATCACTTAGCTCATTGGGTCGGAGCACGTTGGGATCTTTCAACACTGTTGTTTGATCCATTCTTGATACGCTCCTTTCAATTTATTATTCACTTTAAGTTTTCACACACACACACACACACACATAGTTGGTGCTTTTGTTAAAAAAAAAAGTCATATTGAATAATGATTTAGAATTTTATCTTTATATTTGTAGTACTAATTTTTAGTTCATTTTTACTAAAAAAAGAAGTATATATTCATTAGTTTATTTTTTTACTTTTGCACACATGTATACATATACATCTTATTCTTCCCTACTAAAAAAAACTCATGTTTTTATCACATATATATGTGTGCACATGCATATATATATATATATATATATATATATATATATATATATATATATATATATATATATATCAAATTCACCTACAAATATATAAATATATTTTTTACTGGTATCTACTTAATGGTTAGTTCATTTTTATTGAAAAAACAAAGGAAAAAAATGATTTAACTTTTAGTTTAATTTTTAATTTTGCTCCCACACATATGTATAACTCGTGTTTTTTCTCATATAAAATTAACCATAATTTAGACTTTTATCTCCGATAAATTTGCGTGTGTGTGTGTGTGTGTGTGTTGATGCTGGAATTTGGATCACCGGATCAACGATAAATTTGTATTACTGGGAGCTGAAAATGCCTGCAAAACAGAGAACTAACACTAGTGTGGTGCTAAGCCACTTAAACTCTGATGCTCAAGTTAGAAATCGATTTTTCCCTTAGAAAGCTTAGACCGTAGAAAGTAAGTAATGATTGCGTACCTCTTGATGTCGTATTCCCTCATCTTTTATATTCGTATAATTGTAACAGTCAACCCTGTATTATAACATTCTCCGAAAATTTTGCTAAGCTGTCGAATCATTTTTATTGCTTTGACTGTTACTTCTGTAACTCTTTTAATTCAAATCTAATGAATCTTTTAAAGCGTTCTCGAAAGGTCTTCCCATTATAAATTTCTTGCTTGTCTATTAGGGATCAAGCAAGATTAGACTGGGTCATCCCCTTGAGAGGTTGGTCTCTTGGCCCTTTGGCCGACCTCGGGGTCAGCCAAGGTCGGTCTAGGCCGACCCTTGAGAGGTTGGCCAAATGGTTTTCTTGGCAACCGGTCTAGGCCAACCCCTCAAGGGGTCAACTAAATGGCCTCATTGGCCAACCCCTCGAAGGGTCAGCCAAGGCCTGTCTGGGCCGACCCTCCGAGGGGTCAGCTAAGGCATATTTGGGCCAACCCCCGAGGGGTCGGCCAACTCTTGTCTAGACTGATCCCTTCATGAGATCGTCCATTCTCTCTCGAGTTTCATATCAAGCCCTGTTTATTTGTTCAAGATATTCGAACGATTAGGTAGCCAACTTTTACCCATAACAGTTGCCCCCATTTCCAGTCTAAACCCTTTAAACATATTTGTTTGGGTTTCGCTTGGAAGTCCAAAGGGATCACTTATCTGTATTCCGTAGTTGTCATCATACCTTGTCTCGAAAATCGTGTCAACCTTATATCAATATAAGGATTCATGGTGAACTCAAGTTCTCATAAATTTTCGAACTCTTCCATCTCTTTACTTTGAAGCCCTTGTCTTTCCTCTACTCTTTCAGGTAACTTCTTCTTACTTGTTTCTTTTCCTTAAGGCATGTAGTTCTAGGGCTCTTCACTTCGAAACTGGTGACTTGTTGGACACGAACGATGAAGATTTCTTTCTTGTCTCCTTCCCAAAAGCCCGTAGTCGACGCAAACCTGGGCTTCGTACAAGAAAGGAGCCAACTAGGATTCGTCTGAAAAGACCTCTAACCCAAGCGACCTTAAATGACCTTAGGATTTAATTTAATGTTCCTTCTTCCATCCATATGAGAGTTTTGAATCACGAAGAAAATCCGACCTCACCTCCACCTGGGGAAGTAGCTTTTTATCCTGGTATGTTGCTATTGGTATTCGACTTCCTTTATTACCTATTGTTCAAAGTTTCTTGACTTTCATCAATCTTGCCCCCTGTCAGATTCTTCTTAATGCTTGGTGTTCTTTTATAGGATGCTATGTTCTCTGGCTTCAGGTCGGGAACCTTACTCCCATGTCTGCTACTGACTTTCTGTCTTTACACACTTTTAAATAGAAAGACAAATCTCAACCATTTTACTATATTAGTCTGCAATCTATCCATGAATCTATCGTAAAAGAACCTTCTCTAGTCATGGATTGGAAGACGTATTGGTTCTTCATTAGTGGTTCATGGCTTGCTCTTGATAGCCTTGGCTCTATCCTTCTGGTTCCAACCGAATTTAGAGTGACAGGCGAGTTTACTCTTTTCTTTCCCGTCCGAGACCGTTTTTTTATATATATCACACTGTTCTTATTTTTATCATTATTTTTTGTAGCTGACATCAATCCAGAGCCATCACTCGTGGCCATCGCCTTTCGTGATCTTGCTTGGAGAATTAACGAACTTTTGCATTAGGGTCCTGACTTGGTTCATCCCAATCTCCTTACTAAATATCATATCATTCCGACCCCTTTGGCAAACTTTTCAGGCTCGACTCCTTCAGTGAACCCTTCAGGTATTGCTTTCTTATTAATTTATAAGTATTTTATCGGTTGAATTCTGAGTGTAGATAACGAACTTTGACTTTGTTTATTTATTCTTAGATATGGCTTTGTTTGATCACTTGGATTCTGACACTCTAGAGACTACCCCTATGGTTATTTCTCTTACTAATAATGGAGGGCACGAAAAATGACATTCTCAAAGACAGTGCACCCAGGCGTTCAAATTTTTGAACCCCTCCTCAAGGATCCTGCAGATCAAGCATTCCTCCATCCCCTGCATTTCCCATAATCCATTATGTAGGGGGGTCAGTCATAATATTCCTCCATCATTTGGCCAGTTTGGCCATGGAACTATTCTCCCATTTGACTATACATGTCCTTATGATTCTCCCATTGATCGAACTGAAACGTGGGGGCTTTAAGAAAAGATTTTTAGTTCAAAAACAAAGCTCCAGTCCAGTGCAAGTGCACACTGTCGATGTAAGTAATATAAAACTGGAAGTATTCCAGAGTATCGATCCCACAGAGAATGGATACAAAAAAATTCAAAAGATAGTAAAAATTGTTTTCAAATTGCAACATCGGTAACCAAGGTTATAAAAATGTTGGGAGGTGTTTTTGGCAAAAGAAAATAAATAGAAAAATAATAAATATGAAAAAGGAAAATTCAAGTTGTTCATGCCCATTTGAAGAGAAATGCAACTAAAATGCAATTGCAATCATAACTAACACAATAAACTAAGTAAATCGAATTCAATTTCTATTCGACCTTCTATGAAGTATCTTTAGGAGGCTAAGTGATTAAACCTATATTTTGATGGCTAATCTAACTTAGATATATCCGCGCACAATTCTAGTGATTTTGAAGTCTCGCCCTATTTCTAGGGTCGATGTTTAGGACTTATGTCTAAGCCTTTTCCTCCATTGCTTTTGCGACATCCGCCTTCCCTTAATCCTTCGGTATTAAAGTCAAGCTTGACAAGTAACACTAGTTGGTCGACTAGGTTTACCCAGCATCGAATTCACCAAAAGAAAATAGAGTTCAAGTGTTAGCTAGATTGTTTTTGCTATCGAGCCTTACATCTTTCCTTGGTTACCGACTTTAGAGCATTCACAAACTGGAATCCTGTGAATGAAAGAAAGATAAACTAGAATATTTAAAGTAATAAAAAGGTATAACTGTGAATGAAAGAAAGAATAGATAAAGTTCTAGAATGTAGAAATAAAAATAGCTTAACCAAAAATTAAAGAACATAAACTAGAATAGAACTTTGGTAGAAGAAAATTAATTCAAACAAGCTAGAAATTTTATTAAAAACTCAATGTCAAAAATACAATAAAAACTTAAACAACTAACTTAAATCTTGAAATACAACTAAATGAATAAAAATACAGCAGCAACTAAGTTCCTAAAACATAAGAAAATAACTTAAATAAAACATAAAATAAATTCTAAGAAATGGAAGAAAACAGTCCCTTTTTTATTTCTTACTCAATCGACTCAACTCCACTTTTTTCAAAGGGAATTGAGCCTTCACTTTCTTCAACTTTCGTTGAGGAATGATTGAGTTTAGAAGTTGAAAGAAGCTGGAAAACAAAGGAAAAAATAGTAGCAAAAACTGAAGAAAAAACATAAGCCCGAAGGTATGTCTGTGTGAGAAAAACTCATATACTTTGCCTCTATTTCTTCCTTATTTTATAAGATTTATGGGGTAGGATTTCCATATTTTTTCATGTGCAGCTTGGGTCAACTAGCCTTACTGTTTGTGGAGAAAAATGGCATAAAATCTCCATAATTTCGCTAATCTTGTACATGGTGAGCTTTCCAGATTTTTGCAGAAATGCAATTGCAATGCAATTGCGTTTCTGTTGCATTCTTCAAATTCCTGCACAAGTAAGTGTGGTTTTCATTTTCTTTTGCTTTCTTTTCTCCACTTATTTAAGTTAAAAGGCTTCCAACAATAATTAAATTTAAACCAACTTTTTGCTAGTCTTTTTATCTAATAACACACATAAAATAACAAGAATAACTAAGTATAAAGGCCAAATAATTCTCATAAATGAGAATTATCACCTATTGACGAGAATGCTGAATTTGAACATGCATTTTCTATGTGGGTTGGTTATCCGAAAGTAGCTCTTCTCAAGAACGCGTTGAATGTCGTTGTGGTTTACGAGACCCTCAACTTGCTATCACAGTTGCGATGCATCATCTTTGTGAGGTGAAGTATTTATCTACCCTCTGAAATTGATTGTTTTAAGCTTTAACCTTTTCATTGTATGTTTCATGTATAGGTTTTTGTCCATATAGCTGTAGCTTTTCATCGGATGTCTGAAGAACTCACTCATCTTGGTCAAAATCACGTGCCCAAAGAAAAACTGAATCGAGCACTAACTCTACACGCTCAAGCGACCCAAACTTTACAAACTGTGCAGGAGAAACTTTACTCACTCCATACTCAATTTGATGACTATCGAGCCCGTTCCGAGAGTGATATATTTGCTCTCCAGCTTCAATTGTCAGAGATGCAAGCTAAACTAAAAGAAGCTGAAGCTAAACTTGCTGACTTTTAATACTTGATTAAGGCATTCAGACTCTTCGAAGAATACGTCGCTTTTCAGAATCAAGCTATGTGTTGTGGAGTGAATTGGTCAGTTCAGACTACTAAGGAATGTCATCCTGACTTGGATCTGGGATGGCTCAAAACTTCTTTCAAAGAGTATTGCAATCTTCCAGGGTTGACCTTGGTCAAACTTCCGGACTGGAAAATGAAGTCTTAGGAGAAATTTTCTTCATGGTATTCTCTCGGATGAAGAACAAGCCTCTTGAATTTTATGGATCGACGCTTTTTACGTACTCCTATATTGTCTTTTTCAATTATGAACTCTTATGTATTAATGATCATTTATGTTATCCAGCATTCTTGCTTTGTTGATCTACTCATGAATCTTCAAAGATTAATTTAGTCCTTTGTCTGTGTCTTAATCAACCATACCCCCTCCCCCCCCACTCATGCAGGTAAGGCTTTATCTTATAAACAACTTGCTTGAGTAGAAAATATGCTTTCATTAATAAGAAATTGAAATCAAAGAAATAACCTTCAATTCATAAATTACAACGAAAAATAAAAACACCAACTCATTGAAAGTAGATTTTCAAATGTTCAGCATTCCATGGATGAGGCATCTGCCGACCTCCAAGATCAGCTATCTCATATGTGCCTGGTCGGATGATCTTTGTAACCCAATACAGACCTTCCCACGTTGGGCCTAATGCTCCACTACACTGATCTCTAATGTTTGGCATAACTCGCCGTAGAACTAAATCTCCTTCTTTAAAGCTTCGTCATTTCACATGGAAATTGTAGTATTGAGCTACTCTATTTTTGTACTCGGCTATCCATAACCATGTTGTCTCCCTTTGCTCCTCTAACAAGTCGAGATATAAATTACGCGAATCTAAATTGTCATCGGGATGAAACTGTTCGACTCTTAGTGAGGAGGCCAACCTCTACAGGAATGACTGATTCAGATATGAACGAAAGTGAGAAAGGAGTTTCACTAGTCGAGGTCCAAGAGGTTGTCCTATAGGCCTATAACACATTCGGTAACTCTTCAGCCCAAAGCCCCTTCAACCCCTCCAATTTGGTCTTCAGATTCTGTTTGATAATTTTATTCACTGCCTCCACTTGACCATTCACTTGCGGATGAGTTGGAGAAGAAAAGAAATGTTTGATGCTCAAATCAATAAAAAATTTTCAAAAAGCTGCATTATCAAACTGTCGATCATTGTCAGTGACGAGAGCATATGGTATACCAAAATGACATATTATACCCCTCCAAATAAAATCAGTGACTTTTTTGTCTATTGATAATTCTCAATAATGAGAATTATTCAACTCTAAAACCAAGTTGTTCTTGCTCATTTTGAGGATTTTGTTGATTACCGAGCAAGCTAAAAGTAATATTTTGTATAAATTCATGAAAGCTTGTTAAAACTTGATGAATAAAAGAATTTTAAAGAAAGTAGCTCAAGTTGTTGTCTTTTGTGCAGAATTGGTGACTTTGCGATTGGAATGCGATTGCAATCTATTTGCAATGTAACCAGAAGAACAGAGGAAGGGAGATTGCGATTGCAAAGTAATTGCATTCTCAGGAACGACGAGGAAAGTTCGAAAATCACGGAGATCTCCACGATTCACGCGATTCACATCAATTTTGGAGAAATTACAGCAAGATTATCTTCACCCACAAATCAAGGATCCAATTTTGGAAGGAGATGAACCCAAATTCGACTTTAAAAGGGAGAAGAAGCCGTGGAGGAAGACAAGTCTGTTTTAGGGTTTTACTTTCTGTTTGTTTTCTTTTCTTTTCTCCTGAGAGCACAAGCGTCTGGGTTTTGTTATTTTCTTCTTTTCAAAGACAGTAGCCTCTGACTCCAATTGTTATTTGTTCATTCCAGTTTATTTTCTTTGCTATTTTCGAATTTCTTCTCTACATTGTAGCCCAAGCATTTTGCGATTTTAATTCAATAAATCAGTTTCTACAAAATTCGTTACTGCTTCCATTGTTTTTTTTTTCCAGATCTGTTTTAGGCTTCTGCAGCTTGTGATTCTGTTCTTGGTATCCTCTTTTCGCTGGGTATTGTTTCTTATTTCCCGTGGGTATTCTTTCTCTTTTTGAAACTGAATTTTTTTATTACAGTAGCTATTTATTTCTTTTCTTTATGAGTTTTCTTTTTCTTTTAAATTGGAAATTGAAGTATGGTATTCACCCATAGGTCTTCTTTACTTCTTTTGAAAACACAAAATTGATTCCAGTAGCTAAATTAGGAAAAATTGGTTTTTAGAATATATTTTTATTGTTGGATATTTAATTTAGGTTTTCGTTAGAATTATTTTTCTCATCCTTAAAACTATGAATTTTTCAATAAATTATTTTGGGATTTTTACTTTTTCTACAATGAGCTAAATTTCCTCTAGGGGTTCAAGTTGGTGAATGCCCTAAGGAAAAATGTAGATCTCTAAAGCAAAAACAATCTAGTTAGCATGTGTACTTTGTTTGTTTTTGTTGAATTTAATTTTGGGTAAACCTAGCCGGCCAACTAGTGCTTGCTCATCTAGCTCAAACTTAATATCGAAAGAGTTAAGGGAAAGCCGATGTCACAAAAAGCAATGGAGGAAAAGGCTTAGAAATAAGTCCTGAACATCGACCCTAGACATAGGGCGAGACTCCAAGACCACTAGGGTTGTGTGCGAATTATCTAAGTTAGATTAGCCATAGACGTATAGGTTTAATCACTTAGTCTCCTAAAGGTTTTGAGTCAAAATCAAATAGGAGTTGAACCCGGTTTACTTAGTCTCACATGTTAACTATGATTGCAATTGCAAAGTGAGTTGCATTCTTCCAAAGGTGCTTACATCACTTGAATCCCTATTTTATTCTTTGACTTTTTTACTCATTTGTTAAAACCAAACTCTCGCATTTTGAACTTTTGGTTACCCCTGTTGTGATTTGCAAACATACATTGTGACTTTCAAAATAGATTTTGTTAAACCCCGTTCCCTTGGGTTCGATACTCTGGAATACTTCCAGTTCTTTATTACTTCGATCACGTGCACTTGCGTGTCGTCCGATCATCTATTATGGTTGCAAAAGCTTCTGCCTTTGCCCACTTGGTAAAATAATCAACCGCCACTATAGAAAACTTCGTTTTCCCTCGCCCTTGAGGAAGGGGTCTTATGAGGTCTACCCCCCATAATGGTCTATCATAGTTTCATAATTAATATTACTTAATCTAATGTTATAGGTCAATGCATCTAAAATAATATTTATATGAATTTGTGCCCTTCTCTTACATAAAATTTTGGATCTACCATTAGTAATAACACTATATATTTTTGAAAATCAATTTGACAGAAAATTAACAAAATTCAAATCAAATAATTAATATTTATTTACTTATAAAATTTTGTTTAGCCCTCGTATTGTTTTAGTTCTGGATCCACCCACAATTCATTTTTTTATGGGCATAACTTGGGTGCAGCTTGGGCTGCACACAAATGTGGTTTTGCCCACCTTACAGCCACAAGATTTTCTTAAAAAAAAAAAAACACACCAAAAATTAGTTTTGTGTGGTTGAAAAGTTGGCAGCACCACACTTGGGTGCAACCGAGGCTGCACCCATGTTTTTTCCTTTTTTTATATACTAGTTCTCTTTACAAGCATGTTTCACGTAATTTTTTTATTGGCATGTTTTTTCTTTCAAAAGAAGTTATGTCTCAAAGTAAAAACTTTTCAATACAATTTAGATAATATTAATCATCAAATTATTTATAGGTTAAAAATCACTTTTAGTTCTTGAACTTTCATGGAAGTAACAATTTAGGCTATAAACTTTGGTTGGTAACGATTTAATCCCTATACTTTCAATTTTCTAACAATTTAGTCTTTGAATTTTAGTATGTAACAATTTAGTCCATACAATTTAAAATATGTAATGATTTAATCCCTAGCATGAAAATTATTGTTAAGATTTAATGGAGCCTTTTACATAGGTAAATCAATAGACTAATTAGAAACCCAATAAATTTATAAGTTACAAAGTCTAAATCATTAAATAATAAAAATCAACATTTAATTTTGATTTTGTGGTTGGAACTAAATTGTTACAAATTTGAAAGTAGAAAGACTAAATTGTTACGAATAAAGTTCAAGTACTAAATGGTTACTCTCATGAAAGTTTAGGGACCCAAAAATGTTTTTTAACCTTATTTATATTATGATTATTTTTTGAGTTCTATTTACATTATCATTTTATTTATATATAATAGAAAACATGAGAGCATTATTGTAAGAAAAATGTTTCTCTATCATCCACACTTTTCTAAATAAATATTTTTTTATAGATTTTTACTTGAAGTTTATATATCTGAGATGTAATTTTTTTTTATTTAAATAAAATATGGTATAATATAATGATATATATTTATATATAATTATCATTATAATATTCAATACTTATTTTAAAATTTAAGCATTAATGGCATGGCAGTTAGGGGTATTCAAAAATTTCGATGACCCAAAAAATCCGATCAATCCAACACAATTCAATGATTTGAGTTAGGTTGGGTTCAAACAAATTGAAGTATGGGTTGGGTTGGTTCGTGGGTTCACCAAAAATTAGTTTGGGTTGAACCGAACCAACCCGAAGTTCTTATTAATTATTATTATTTTTTTTTACTTATATTACAACTATATAGACCTATACTTACTTTAATTTTATAATTATTTTTAGATTATTTATTCTTCAAAAACTTTTTAAAATAATTTTTTAAGACTTTGGAAGTTAAAAAAATCATAATATAAATTGAAATTGAGTTGCTAATCTTAATTCAATATTTAAAAATAAATAAATATATATTTTACATATCAATACTTATTTTTTTTAAATAAAACTTTGAGTATATAACCTGACCAACCCGAATCAACCCAACCTACATGTTTCATGGTTGGGTTGGGTTGGGTTCATTACTTAATAAGGGTTGTTTGGGTTGAAGAAATTTGCAAACCGAACAATTGGGTTGAGCCTAAAAAATACCTCAACCCGACACAACCTAATCCACGAACACCCTAATGGCAGTTTAAAGATTTGTAAAAGTAAGAGGACATCATTTGTCTAAAAAAAATTTCTCCGCTATCCACACCTTTTATCGATAGTATAGATATATTTTCACTCAATAAACTCTGCCAACCTCCTTTAAATTTCAAAAAAGGAAAACACGAGTTATTCAGGCAACCTATCTCTCACTCATATTTCTTGTTTCTAGAAGTGTAAATGAATTAATGAAGACAACAAAAAATATCTAAAATCACAAGAAGAAAAGCTTATAATTTTAATTTCACCTCTCCTAATACCTCTCAACAAAGTTTATTTCTTATGTTGATAGTAAACTCCTTCAAAAAGTTAGTTTATATGAATTTTAAATTAGGCTAAATCGTTTCCTATAAATCATTTTATGTATAAATTATCTTTCTAAAATATGATTTTTTTTTTTCTTTGTAAAAAGTCTTTTTAGTAAATCTTCATTTAGAGAAACAGTTTAACTAACCAAAATCGACCCTCTAATAGACAATTTATCTATATATCAAGTAAAAGAACTATAAATTGTTCGAATACTTTTGAAACTACCATATTTTTTACATCATTTCTAAAACGCACTTTAAAATTTTATCTTTTGCATCATTTTGAAAAAGTACTTTAAAAATTTAAAAGGAACCATATGACCACTTAAAAAGTAATTGAAGAATGTGGACGAATATAGTACATAAAAAAAGTAATCAAATACAATTTTTTCTTTTTTTTTTAAAAAAAGGACATAACATATAGACACACACACATACAATACAATTCATAAGTATTTAATATCCATTTCTCCATATTGTGAAGAAAAAGTATCTTTAAAGAGGGTTTTTTTTGGGAGAATCACAAGTGTTGGTTAGAAAAGAATTGAGAGTACAACTACAACGTATTGCAATAACTTTGAGGCCAAAAGGGATTTTAGAAAGTTGAGCATTAAATAATTAAGAGTGAAAAAGTGTGTACGCACACTTCACTTCACTTCTCTATTACAGTCAAAAAGCTTTCCCTTCCACCTTTTACTTCTTTTATAGCTCTCACTTTATTCACTTCCAAAAAAAAAAAAAAGGAGTTCTTAAATCTAAATCATTGGATTGAGGAAAAGAATCAACCAAAGCTTTTTTTTCTTGGTATCCCAGTTTTTCTTTTTTATGGCTTTGAGGCTGTCTTTATTTGGGAATTCATTAATTAATTAAACTTAACATAACTACAGATCAATAAAGAGATTTTTTAGCCTTTTTGCATGTAAAGGTGTAATAGATTGTTTTATATGGTTTGATTTTCAAATAAATTTTGATTATGTGAAGTTTAGAGTGTTTAATGAAGGAGTATTTTGATTCACAATATTAGATTTGTGTGACTTGAGTTTAATAAACTAAGTTTACATTGAATACATGAGTTTGATTATTTGAGGCTACAAATTTGCTAATTTTAGTAGTTACATAAATCTATTAAGCTGATGAAATCTACAATTAATTTATGCTACTAAATTAACTGTTGTAAAACATAAATCTATAAAGAAAATATTAGGTTATATGAATTTGGTTTTTTTATTTAAACTCATTTTCTCTTGTACCATTCAAACACATATTATATAAAGCCTGGTTCCCTAACCCTAATTAGGTTTCACAAACTCAAATTTTTTAAAGCCAAAGAGTTTTCTTTTTCAGTTTTTTGTCAATTATGTTTTACTAAAAACTTACACTTATTTCTTAAAAGTGAATAATTCAAGAAATATATTACTAGTTACAAGCCTGATTGTTCAAAAAGAAAACCAAAAATAAAATTGTTATGTCTAGTCCTTTCCATTCTACTATTATTGAGCATGCTTTTTCTTTTTCCTAATTAACATTACATGTGTTTCACAACCACCTGGTTCTTTTTCTCTTGTGTGTTTTTTTAAGCTTATTACATTCCAATTTATTTAACAAAAAAAAAAAGAAAAAAAAGAAAAAATAGAACTCTTACAGCATGCTTCTATTTAATCATTTGTATTATAGCTCTATTTATAAAATGCTAACACAACAGAATCATTAGATAAGTTTTAATTGAATTAACATGATATAGAAGATAATTAGAAAAATATCACACACATTCAATTTTATATTAATTGTATTACTAATAAGAACTAAAATAGAAGCAGATATATAATTCAAAACATTAAAGACAAAATTGAAACTTTGTAAAGTTTAGCATCTAGACAGATGGAATACTCAAATTCCAACAACTAAAATTTATAATTTAATGTGTAAAAAAAATAATTATAAAGGAAAAGGAGAAAGAAAGGTGATTTTTAATTTTGATGGGAATTGGTGATGAAGAGGCATGATCCCTTTCTATTATTAATAGTTTTTTTTTTTGTTCTTGTTTAAAAATGAGTCAAATAAATATATAATAAAAGCAAAAAGTTAGAGAGATGAAATGAAAAAGGGGAGAGAGAGATAAAAAGGAAAGAATTAGACTGACATAAGGAATAGAAGGGAATGTGGGAAAACGCCAAAAGCAAACAACACTGACTGCTCCCCCTTACCCTTTATTGAATTTTTAAAAAAAATTCTTTGATATCTCAAATCTCATCTCTCTTTCTCATCTTATAGATTTGATTTGCCTTTCAACGTGTAAACAAACTAACCAAAACCCATCCCCTACCAACCACACTCACTCATCTCACAACTATTTCACATATAAACAAAAACCTACTATTTAGGTCATGTTTGATAACTATTTAGGTCCCGTTCGATAATCATTTAATTTTTAATTTTTAGTTTTTGAAAATTATGTTTGTTTTCAAACAATTTCTCTACCATGATTTTTCATTTTCTCTATAATGGTATCCATCTTTCTTTCTTAAGGAAATATTTGATTTTCGAGCCAAATTTCAAAACACAAAAACAAGTTTTTGAAAGCTACTTTTTTAGTTTTCAAAACTTTGCTTGGTTTTTTAAAATAAATGTAAAAAGTAGATAACAAAACATAGAAACTCATAGGTGGAAATAGTACTTATAAGCTTAATTTTCAAAAACCAAAAACCAAAAACCAAATGGTTATCAAACGGAGCTTTAGTTTTTGATTTTTTGTTTTTGAAAATTAAGCTTGTTTTCTCTTAGTTTCTCTATAATGAGTTTCATCTTTCGTAAAGAAACATTTGAATTCGTAACCAAATTTCAAAAATAAAAACAAGTTTTCAAAAACTACTTTCTTTAGTTTTCAAAACTTGGCTTGGTTTTTGAAAACATAGGTTAAAAGTAGATAACAAAGGAAAGCAACCCATATGTAGAAGTAGTATTCATAGACTTAATTTTCAAAAATAAAAAATCAAATGGTTATCAAACGGAGCTTAAATTTAGTCGTTAAACTTAAGACCGTTCAACAAAAGCTTAACATAGTTATCATAAACCTAGCTTAACAATGAAGATACCATTTTCTTTCTTTGAAGACAAAGGTTTGAATTTCCACCCCACATTTGTGAAAAAAAGAAAAGAAATTAACATATGCATGCATTTTTTCTATTTATTTAATCAGTAACACCTACGATAGACAAATGTTGTTTAAGGTCGTAGACACATGAGTTTCAAAATAAACATGAATTTTTGTAAAATAACTGATAAAATGTTAATAATAAGACAGTTAAGGGCTAAACCGAGATCTTTGAAAGGTGAGAGAGTAAAATAGAATATGAAAAAACGTTAAAGTGGCCAAAGTAAAAATAGAATAGGTATGTGATGTAAAGTTGTGAAAAGAAAAATTATCATGAAGAAAAAGTAAAAAAAAAAAAAAGAAAACTATTTCTCTCTCTTCTCTATCAGTACTATTTTTTCTCTCTCATAGATGATGTTGGTTTGGTGGCTCAGCTTTTGAAGCTCTCTCTCTCCCAACATGGATTCCCTTTGCTAGAGCAAAACCCATCACTTGTCTCAAGAGATAGTACTAGATTCTGTGTTTCACAAACTTTTCTCTCTCTTAATTCCAGTATTCTGAGTAAGAGAGAGAGAAAAAAAAATTATCCTTTTGGGTTTAGGGCTTTGGAAGTGCCCCACTCCCATTCTTATCATCATCATTGCAAAGCTCAGGTGGTGGGGAACAGGGAATTGCCCTAATGCCTTGCCATTGCTATATTGCCTTTGGTTGCTTTTATTTTGTTTACATAAAAATAAAAAAAGAGAAGAAAATGGTAGGGTTTTGAAGTTGAAGGGAATGTTTCTTTGCTTTTCTAAATGGTTTTTTTTTTTTTTTTTTTTTTTTGCCTCTTTTCTTTCTTCTTTCTGCCTCCACTTATCTTCAATTTGACCACTTTTGTCTGTGAATTTCAGGAGTATTATTCATCCACAACCCATTTCTTCACACTCTATATTTCCACTTTTGTTCTCTCTTTTTCTTTTATAAAATTAAAAAAAAATCTCTTCTAGGTTAATTTGTTTTGAATGGATGCTTTGTGTTCGTACACGTCCACGTAGGTCAAATTATTAAGGACTTGTTTGATAATGTCTACATATATATATTTTTTTCTTTAAATACTAAAAAACTATTTTTTTTAAAATCTATATTTTACTTTTCAAATTTGATTAAGATTTCAATAATATTGTAAAAGTTGGACAACTATGTAAATATAGTTTAATATTTTAAATAGAAAAAATAGAAATGAAATTAACTATTAAGTCAACATATAATGCTAGTCTCTAGAAGAGAATATTAGTACGATAAAATCAATAAGTTAGATCACGTTGTGAGATATTTAAACATACTACTTAATCGCCATTTGAGAATGTTGTCCATATGGTTAAGTCTAGGGTATTGTCTGATGTCATTTGTTATATAATAGATATTATATTTATATTTCTATCATTAGGGTCTACTTAGACCTAAACTAATATGATTATGCTTTAGAGAGTACACAAGTGAATATAAGTACATTAATATGAAGGTATATGAGGCTCCTAAAGAATACAAGTTTATATGAGGCTCCTAAAGAATACAAGTTTTTTTCTTTGAATACCAAGTACCAACATACATTATTTTCTAATGTAGTCAACATCTTTTTCTTTTTTGAGCATTACATTATAAATAAGTGAAAGAAATTTAAACCTACATACTATATCATAAGGAGAGATATTGATCATACCTAATAACTTAAACTATGCTCAAGAATTGGTAATGACTATTATTGGAACTCCTAAACAAGTTGGTCTTCTTGTTTTTCCTTTTTTAGTTTAACGGTGTAGAGGTTGGAGTTTCAATCTAACATTTAGATCAAATATATAATGTTTTTCAAGTTGAGCTACGTTGACTAAAAGAAAGGTCTTTTTAACTCCAATGTTTATAAAAATTTTATGGACACATATGCTCTTATTAAAAAAAACATATGCTTATTTATTTATAAATATGATTTATTTCGTAATTTACCTTAAAGTTAAATTTATTTTAAATGGCTAAAACTTTATTCACTTTGGTGGGTTATTCTTTAATGGAAACTTTTATTACTTTTTGTAAATAATTTAAGATCATGTCATTTTTATAATAAAGTACTATTTTAAGATAAGTTCTTGCAAAGTATTCATTTTGACATTTATCAATTAGATCCCATATCCGACTTTTCCTTTTAGGGCACTTTTCCAAACAAAAAATGTATACTTTTGTTGCTAAAGAATGTCCCTTTTTCTTAGTATTTACTTGGATATCATTTTTTTTTTCTTTAAGAAAAAATTACTTATGATTTAAAATAGTTATTAATATAGTTAAAAGATAATGTAATGATTATTGATAATAATTCATCCAAAAAAATGAATGATTAATAATTGATTAGTCAACATCTAGATATATACATGATCAATTATTTTTATAATATTTAGTTCTTATGCAAATGTTCCTTTTCAAAATGTATAAGTCAATATAAGCATTGTTCGGTTAAGACACTAATAACTTCTCTATAAATTGTAATGGTTAGATAGATCGAACAATTTTTTTTAAAAAATAAAAAATAAATCATATATCTAATAATTATGAGAGTGACAACATGTTGCTTCTACATACGGAATGATTTCACCTCTCTTAGATAGATATCTCTCAAGGTAATTTTTTTTATTCCCATATCATGAGCATCTTGTTTTAACATATTTGGTTCTCTTTACAACCCTACAAAATTTATTTATAAATTATATCAATTATTTAAAATTTTGTAAATAAAGTTATTGGAAATAAATAAATAATATTGAATTCAATGTACGCGTGAAAACTGAATTAGATAAAAATTGAATTTATTTTCTTTTCGGAGTATAAAAAATTGAATTGATTTAATGTTTGGTATAATAAAACACAAAGTAATATATATTGAATTGATATAATATAAAGTCTTACAATCTTAAAACCTTATCAAATAAAAGTTGGTTCACAAAATGAAATATTAAGGCCTTGTTTGATAACCATTTGGTTTTTTATTTTTAAAAGTTAAAATTATAAATGTTACTTTCACCTATGAGTTTCTTTGTTTTGTTTTCTACTTTTCACATATGTTTTCAAAATCCAAGCTAAGTTTCAAAAAAAGAAAAGGTAGTTTTTAAAAACTTGTTTTTATTTTTGGAATTTGGCTAAGAATTTAAAACATATTTCTTAAGAAAGATAAAAACCATAATAGAGAAATAGCAAAAAAAAACAAGCACAATTTTTAAAAACTAAAAAAAAAATTTAAATGATTATCAAACGGGGCATAAAGTAACATTAACTACATCAAGTATACAAACTAATTTACTTATCATTAAATTAAGTATTTTGAATTAAATATAGTTTATATTATATTATTTGAATTAGATTTATATCCTATTTGAATTATGATTTGAGATTAGGTAAGTTAATATTTTAATTATATTTTATTAGTATAAATAGACGGTTAGATCTCTATTAATGAAACCTTAATCTCCTCTGTACTAATTTGTTCCTTCCCTAAATCTCACATAGTATCAAGTGATAATGTTTGGAGAAATTATTTGAAGAGACTATCAATTTTATATTTAAAGTACCTTTTTATTAGGAACATGAAAATTTTCGAATCCACACCTAACGGTTAGTTCACTCTAGGTTTTTTGTCTTTGTTTTGAATTCGCACTGGCAAGGGAAGAAGGTGATTCTTCTATCTGACCTCTGCCTGATCCGAAAATTGAAGGCTTGAAGAAATTTTGCTGTCAACCTGTGACCACCACTTAGAAACTATTCCATGATTGCCATCATTGGTTGATTGAATTAATAATGGTGTGGGTGTGGGATTGAGTGCACATTTCATTCAGAGAAATTTTGGAAGAAGATAGTGGGGGGACTTTGTAACTTATAGTGGGTGTTGGGTTTCTTCTGACAAGGGCTCTTTCTCTAGAATTAACTCATGATGCTATGAACGTAGAACAATTTGGTTTGATTGAATTACAAGACTTCAGAAATTTTTGAGGACTTTGAAACTTATAGTGGGGTGGTGTTGGTTTCTTCTGACATGGGTCTCTCTGTGGAATTAAATAAATCATGATGCTATATATGAACCTACACCAATTGGTTGACCATATTGAATTACAAGATTTTTCTTGTGAGAAAGACTATAATGACCAAACCCAAGTTTAAGTTAGTTGAAACAACTATTGATGCTTATTTGTTTTACAATGGTGGCCACTTACCTAGGATTTAATATCCTACGTGTTTTCTGACAACTAAATATAGTAGGGTCAGGTGGTTGTCCAGTGAGATTAGTTGAGGTGCATGCAAGCTGATCCAGACACTCACGAATATAAAAAAAAAATGCTTATTTTATTTTATTTTTATATTTTTATTGGTATTAGCATTGAAATTGGTATGATAGGTTGAGTTGAGGCCGCAACGTTAAGTTGCAAAATCATGGGAGTTGGTATTGTATTGACGTTGGAATTTGCTTCGGTTATTGGCCTTAGACATTGATATTGTGAGTTTGAGAGAGGATACTAAAATATATATTTTTATTTTTTTATTAGATACAATTAAAACTATGTTATTTGAATTAAATTTATTTGTTATTCGAACTATGATTTGAATTATGTAGAGTAGTATTTTAATTATATTTTATTAGTATAAATAGACTATTAGGTCTGTATTGTTAAATCACCAATTAATTTGTAAGAGACCCAAAAAATGGAAATCAATATTAATTAGGGAGGAAATGACCTTACAGGGGTTTGAACTCATGACCTTCTGGTCTGATACCATGTTAAATCACCAATTAACCCAAAAGCTTAAGCTAATAGGTTATGATAAATTTAATTATATCAACATTCTAACATGTATCTATCATATAATTTTCTATTAATGAAAACCCTAGCTATCTTTGTATTCCCACCCAATTTTTCCCTTCCCAAATTTCACCATCTCAACTTTGACATCTTAGATCTTTATTTGATAACAATTTTATTTTCAAATTTTCGTTTTTTTAAATTATGTTGGTTCCCACACAATTTCTTCTGGTGTGATTTTATACCTTTCTTAAAAACATATTTGAATTTTTAACCAAATTTCAAAAACAAAAACAAGTTTATGAAAACTACTTTTCTTATGTCATGTTTGATAACCATTTGGTTTATGGTTTTTGAAAATTATAAGCATTAAGCTTATATACACACTACTTCTACCTATGAACTTCTTTGCTTTATTATCCACGTTTTGTAAATGTATTCAAAATCTAAGCCAAGTATTGAAAACTAAAAGAAAGTAGTGTTCAAAATTTTGTTTTTGTTTTTGGAATTTGGCTAAGAACTCAAGTGTTTCCCTAAGAAAGATGAAAACCATTGTTAATAAATTGTGAGAAAACAAATACAATTTTCAAAAACTGAAAACTCAAAACTAAGGCTCCGTTTGATAACTATTTGATTTTGGTTTTTGGTTTTTTAAAATTGTGCTTGTTTTCTCACAATTAATTTCTTTACAATGGTTTTCATCCTTCTTAAGAAAACATATGAATTCTAAGCCAAATTCTAAAAATAAAAACAAATATTTAAAAACTACCTTTTTATAGTTTTTGGCTTAGATTTTGAAAACACTTATAAAAAGTAGATAACAAAACAAAGAAACCTATAGGTGGAAGTAGTGTTTATAAGCTTAATTTATAAAAATAAAAAATAAAAAATAAAATGGTTATCAAACGGGATCTAAATAGTTATCAAATAGAGCATTAGTTTTTAAAGTTGGCTTAAATTTGAAACATTTTTAAAAAGTAGATAACAAAACATGCATGGAAACACATGGAGTAAAAGTAGTGTTCACAAACTTGATTTTCAATACAAAAAACCAAAAACAAAAAAAATGGTCAAACGAGTCCTTAATTAATTCCTTTAAAATAAACAACTCCATAATTTCTTTTATTCTCAAGGATTCAAATATTGTCTCAACATCTTAGGCCCTGTTTGAATTACCTATGAAAAAAATATATTTTCTTTTAGACATTTTCTTTTAATAAAAAACGGTTTAGAATTAAAACACTCATATGTTTGGTTACATTTTCTCAAAAGTGTTTTTATATACAAATTTGTTTGATTTGTTCTACATTCAAAATTCTTCTACAAATGTCAAATTACTATAAATAACGACTATTAAACACTATTAACTAATAACTTCAAATTTGTATTTAAAACACTATGACCGCCAGCGATGGTTGGCGGAGTGGGTGGTGGCGGTGAGGTGGTGGAGGAATCCGGTGGTGGGCTGCGGTGGTGGGCATAGAGAGGTAATGGTAGTATGAGGATATTTTGGTCCTTGATATATGAAAAATTGAAAGGAATTCTCAATTAAACACTTAAACATTTTTGCTAGAATTTGGATTCAAGTGTTTAACTCAAAAAAGCGCATTCTTTGACAAACTATAAAAAAAAGTCATTTTCAAAATTAAACACTTGAAAAGTCAAACCAAATACATCCTAATTAATGTCAAGCACAAGCATCTAGATTTCTTAAAAACAAACAGCCTCATAACAATATTCGTGAGACAAAACATGACAAATGACTAAATATTACATAAATAAAGCTTATTCGTTGACAAACACATTATTTCTTGAAAATCTACTTTTCTTCTCTTGAACTTTCTCATTTTAGGCTCATTAATTCTTGGCCCATTCTCTTGGAGCAGTGTTCCATATTGGGCTCTACATGCTTGGCCCAAACACTTATAGAGCAAGGGCCCATTGTGTGCATCTTTAAGAATAACTTGGACCTCGTTTGTAGGGCTGAATTACAAGGGTATGTCATGAAATAGGTTCATTTCAATAACACAAGATGGACATATCCTCTAATACATTTCTAGTTTCAAAAAAACCATAATACATTTCTAAGATCAAATGTAAATTATAAATGATGATTTAACTCAAATGTATTCATATTAATCAATAAACAAAATCTTTGATTCATAGAAAAAAACCCAAACTCAAAAATAAATTTGCTTATGTATTTTTGCTTTATCAACAAGCCATGCAATTATAGTACTTAGAGCATCATCTATAACCATCATGTTAGATGTTGGCTACTTCTATATATATGAATTAGATTTTCTTACCATATCAACCCAAACAATTAATAACATATTATGTAATGTATGTATGCAATAATTTCAAACAATAATCAAAGGGGTCATAATCGATAAACATCTAAACAACTAAATTACTCAACACTATAAGTCTATTCAACAATTCCAAAAGCTACCCAACTAAAATTTAAATTTTCATATAGGGGTCATAATAAAAATATATACATACAAATGACCAATCAATCACATTGTTCACACGTAATTTCAACAAAGAAATAAGACACGTGGAATAAACTTATATTTGTATTTATTTTGTGGGTGTAGGTACAATCTCGAATGTCTATCTTCTGATTATTTCTCTCTCATGTACAAATGTCTTGAAGGCTTTGCAGCTTGTTCTCAAATGTAGATTTGTCTCGAGGGCTTTGCAGTTTGTTCTCGAATGAGAATTTATCTTAACGGCTTTGCAGCTTATTCTCGAATATAGATTTGTCTCTAGGGCTTTGTAGCTTGTTCTCTAGTGTAGATTTGTCTAGAGATGTCCACGGGGTGGGGCGGGGACAGAGATAGCTTCCCCGTCCCCAAAAAATTCCCCGTTAAATTTTGTAGGGATTGAGGTGGGGATTTCCCGTGGAGAATTCGCAGGGATTGGGTTCCTTGGGGAAAATTATTCCCCCTTTAGTTTTTTTTTTCTTTTTTTCAATCTCAATTGAATCAAATAATTTGTTTTGATAAATTTTCAAATAGTTAACTTTTCATGGGAAATATCTATTAATTTTCAATTAGATTGTTAATTATTCACAAAAAAATCTTCATTCAAGTAGTTAATTTTCTATAAAAAAAAATCTCTATTTAAAGGTAAAATTCTTAAACCTAGTAATAGAAACAAAACTATATTTCATATCAAATTATCTAATTAATCCATATATATAATTCATATATATCCAATTATCTAAATAATTAACAATAAAACTTTAAATGACATGTATATACACATATACACATATATATAATTAAAAAATAAAAATAAAAAAATTAAACGGGGCAGGGAACGAGGATGGGGAATTTTTCCCTTCCCCGTCCCCATTCAGCTCGAGGGGAATTTTTCCCCCCACTCCTTCCCACATTCCTCACCTAAACGGGGATTCTCTGCCCTATTAAGGCGCGTTCTAGTCCTCGCGGGGAAAATGGACATGTGTCTAGACTTGTCTCAGGGCTTTGCAGCTTGTTCTTGAGGGCTTTGTAGCTTGTTCTTGAAGTTGAAGCTTCAATCAATATTTAGGAACTTGAAGTCCTCAAGTCTTGAAGAATCTTTGGTCTTCAAGGAGTGTTTAGCACCCTAGGAACTTCCAGGAGTGTTCAGTACCTAAAGACTTCAGTGAGTGTTCAGCACCTAAGAACTTTAAAGAGAGAATCTTTTTGACATTCTTTGCTTTGAATTCTCTTTGAGTTTTCTGGAGAGTTTAATTTCTAAACTTTTCAAATGGAAGAGAACTCCTTTATTTATAGAGCTTTCATGGACATGTGGGTTTGGACTTTAATGGCTTTTAAGTCCAACCATTGGACTTGGGCTTTGTTAGCTTTGTGCCTAACCATTTAGATTTAAGTTTGTTTAAGCTTGACCCAAATACCATATAACTAAATTTGACCAAATTAAATTTAATTATTTGATCAAATGGTTATAATGAAGACATGTGGTTTTATAATTTAGGACTTGCCAACTTTTGTCTTTAAATTAAATTTGGGACATATGTCAATTTATAATAGATCCCAAATTTAATTATTTTTAATTTTGTTATTAATTTGGAATAGTGGCCTGGCAATTTAGTATTGACCAAAATTACTAATTCAACGTACATATTATGTAAATTTATGGACCAATTAAAAAATAACCCTCCAAAACCTCAAAAGCTACAAACAACTTCTAAATTTATATCAAGTCATAATTATATAAATATGCGAATAACCTAACTAAACTCTATCCAACAATTAAAAAAATAACTGACAGAACATAAAAAACTCAAAAGCTACAAAAAAAAAAAAAAATCTTAAGTTTACCTGGAGGGTTCATAAACATATAAACATACCAATGAGGCAGCCAATCACATATTATGTAAAATCAATTGACCAATTAAACGATTACCCCCTTAGAACTCCAAAATCTCAAAAGCTGTCCACAACTTCTAAACTTATATGGGGGAGGGGTCATAATGATGTAAATATATAAATGACCTCGCTAAACTCTATCCAAGAATTAAAAAATAATCTAACACAACATATGAGAAATAAAAAAGCTACCCAACAAAATTTGAAGCTTACGTGGAGGGGATCATATAAATGTTGACATACAAACGACTAGCTAATCATATATTATGCAAGATATATTGACCGATAACCAACATAAAACTCCAAAACTCTTAAAAGCTGCACAAAACTTCTAAATTTATAATAGGTCATCATAGTATAGACATGTAAATAACCTAGCTAAACTCTATCCAAGAATTCAAAAATAACCAATAGAACATAAGAAACTCAAAAGATACACAACAAAATCGGTCCAACTGAACCAATAGTCAAATTGTCGGGTCGGGTTGATTTTTAGTTTTTTGATCAGACCAAGTAGTCAGTTGTTGAAAGGATAAAACTGATCTTGACCAAACCAATAGTCAAATCAGCCAACAAACATCGGTTCGGTCAGTTTTGGTTAGTCGGTTTAGTTTTTTGGTTTCTCTTGATCACCCCTGTCAATTATGAAAAACAAAAACAACACTAAATATAAAACTTATGTCCACTAAAATTACTGTAGAATATTTGAAGGCTTTTAGGTTTAGGGATAAACGGGTTGAGACCGTTCTTGAAACTCATTTTAAAGAGTGTGAATCGGAGAGGGGGCTACATTCTTGATGACATTCTATGGAAAACCCTTCCCCTTTTATAAGACGAAATTTATGGCTAATGCCACATATAATTTTGAACATATAATACATCACACTATGAAAGAGTCCACTTGAAAAAAAAAAAATCAAATGAATCCAATCATCGACAGCAATCCTAAAGAGGAAGAAATTATAAAATGGGTTGAACTCTCCAAACCTCCTTCCTAGCCACATTTTTTCTCATGTAGATGACCAATGGTTATGGAAGCTGGAAAATTCAGGATTCCTTTTCTATTAAATCACTGATCCATGCTTTAAGCACTAAATGTGAACCCACCCACTCCTCATTATACCCAACTATTTGGAAGGATCAATACCCTAAAAAGATTAATTTTTTTCTTTGAAAATTGAGTCATTGAGCCATCAAAACTTTTGACAAACTTCAAAGTCATCTCTTCCTTTTTTGCAATTTTGCTTCAAATTTTTAGGTGCTTTTGTTGGGATCTTTTAATTGGTCAACAACTCTTCCTAATTATCTTAAGACTCTCCTCTCAATCTCTCTCATATGGTCATTACTTCAAGAAGGCTCAGAAGGCTCTTCTTTGGATGAATCTTACAAGGAATTTTTAAGAGCGCTATGAATTGAGGAACTGAAAAAGTTCTAATATTTAAGAAGATAGAAAAAATGGGAGAGATTGAAAAATGAAAGAACAGAGTAAGAGGGTATTGAAAAAAAAATAGAGGAAAAATAGAGAAGTGCTAAGCCATAAGATTGAAGCAAATCATGAGAGAGAGGAAATAAAAGGGAGAAGTAATGGAGTGTAGATAAACAATTTTCGTTCATATACTAATGTTAAAGGCATTTTTTAAAGGTTAATGGTATTAATGTAACTTTTGAAAGTTCATGGGTATTTTTAAAACGAGGTACTAATGATTTCTGTCCGTTTATTAGTGATAAGGGTATTTTTTAATTTTTTTTTTTAAAGTTTAAGGGTATTAATGAAACTTTTTTAAAGTTTAGAAATATTTTTGAAACAAAGTATTAACGGTTTCCATCCAAAACTAACGGTGAGGGTATTTTTGAACTTTTTTTTAAAGTTTAAGGGTATTAATGAAACTTTTGAAAGTTCAGTGGTATTTTTGAAACAAAATACAAAGTTCATGGGTATTTTTTTTATAATTTAACCTTTAATATATTTGAATCTCATTCAAATATCTTAAATTCTCCTACAATATATATTATCCATTTGAATCTCATTCAAATTAAATATATAATTTATCTAATAATATATTATTCTCTTGTAAATTTAATATATCAAATATATTAAATATTAGTTGGAACATTTCAAATTTTTCTTTCAACTAAATTGATTATTTTAGTGTTACTATTAGCTAGCAAGAAGATCTTATGGACCTACAGATTATAAGCTCCAATGATACAAAATTAATTAATTAAACTCTTTAATCAATTAATTTTCATTCATTAACTCTAGGCCACTCTACTATAGATCTAGAGTTGCACTCTTATGCATGACAGGACATGTTGTGTTTATGGATATAACCTAAGAAGCACAGACACGGCGACACGCCAATTTCTAAAAATGTAGGACACGGACAGTTGGGGGACACGTTATTTATTATTATTTTTTTAAGTAATATATGTGTATATATATTGTTTTAGTAATATTTCAAAATAAATTAACCATTCAAATTGAACATAACAAAACAATATGTGCTTCATTAATACATAAATGACAACACTAAGAAGTTCAATATCCAACACAACAAAATACTACAATACAAATGAAAGTACTAGAAAGAAATTCAATCTTCCATACAAAAAAAAGGACTAAAACTCTCCTCTCAAACTTCTAGAATGTCTTTATCTTTATCACATTTGGCAAATTCACTACCATCATCAGTAAAAACCACAGTCTCTAAATTTGATTCATCTAATGATAAATTAGCTACTTCAAGCATTCCAACATCCTCAAAAGAATCAAAATAATCTTCAGCAATATCCCATTATTTTGTCTCTCCTTGTGAATATTCTAGAGTTCGTCTTAACAAAAGAAGCAAATTACTATGGACAAATACCAAATCATATGCACATTGGGGCATCATCTTGTTCCGTCTAACAGAGTTGATAAATGAGTATGTGCTCCAATTTCTCTCACAGCACGAAGATGAGAAAGGTTGCACTAGTAGCTTAAAAGCAATTGTTTGAAGGATTGGTGCATAGACACCATGGACAGCCCACCAATCTTTAGGATTCAAACGATACCTCTCATTTATGGAATCAATGTCAGAAAAATCTTTTCCCTTCGTCGAAAAATTAGCAAACTCCAAGTTCACTTTTGCACGGTCTTCTGGATCAGGAAAGTATCTCTTGAGACACCTTATTCTCTCACGATTTACTTCAATATCTTTATGTGGAGGTACTTGATTAGGGCCCTCTTTAAGCCATTGCTCACTATAGTACCTAAATATAAGTTTAGAAAATGTTGAACTCTTAGAAATAATAATACAAATGGAATAAGAATGGAAAGATGTAATGATCAAAAAGTACCTTGGATTCAAAGAATGTGCCAAACAATGGAGTGGGGTATTATTCTTGTTCCAACGATCAATAAGAATATTATGCACCACATCATAAAAAGAAGAGAATTCATCTCCACGTTTTCCTTCATGTCTAAATATTGCCATCTTCACCTTTTCAATCATAGTATCCCACATGTCATAAACCAAATGAAGGCTAGGTGCATTAGTATCACAAACCCAAATCATATCATATATAGGTGAAGTGAAGGAAATGATATAGTCAATTTTGTCCCACCATACATCATCCAACACCAATTCTTTCACATGTCTTGCTTTTCCTAAATCATCCTCTCTATAACATGTCCATTTGTCACTAATAACCATAGCTTACAAACCCCCTTTAATGAGTTTAAACCTCTTGAGCATAATAATGACGGAAGCAAAACGTGTTTCTGCCATAGAAAGCAATTTCAAAGATACAAACTCATTAAAAATAGCAAGTCTCATTGAATGATTCATGATAAAGTTTTTCACCACCATCACATCACTAGCAAATTTTAGAGATCCAACTACATTCCCCATACACTAGCTGGTTGTTTTCAACATTTTTCGTTGTACATATATTCTTTAAGGCAAGATTAAGAGTATGCACCACACATGGTGTCCATACAATTGTCGCAAACTGTGCTTCAATCATTTGTCCCGCACCCTTGCAATTAGGAGCATTTTGAGAGCCAACTTCATTAATGACTTCCTTCAACAGATTTGCAATAAAATACTTATCTTTGACTTCACCTGAGCAATCCATCACTTTTAGAAACATTGGCTGACCTTTTGTAATTGCCATAAAGTTTATCAAAGGTCTCCTTTGTGAGTAACTCCATCCATCACTCACAATACTTACACCATTTTCACTCCATGTGTCTTTAATGGGCTGCAATAATCTCTGAATATTTGCCTTCTCTCTCTGAAGAATAGTTGTTCTTAACAAATTATATCCAGGTGGCACATATACCGATAATAAATTATTTGTAGCATAAGTAAGTGCGCCTATAAAATGAGGATTTCTTGCTAAATGAAAAGGCAATCCTGAAGAATAAAACATCCAAGCAATAAATGCATGTAATTGGTCCTTTGATACCATGTTAAACGATCTCTCTATTGCACTTGGAGCACTCTTTCTTTTCTTTTGCTCAAAATTAATTGTACAAGAAGGATTACTCACACTAACTCCACCAATAGATATTATTGGAGGTGGTAAAGGAATGCTTTTAGGAGTTTTTTTAGCCGCACGACTATTTGCCTCATCCTCCAATTTATGCATATCGGTAATATCTTGGGGGGTAACTTTTAGACATGCTCCAATTCCATGGCCATTTATCTTCAATAAATGAGCCCTAACCCTTGTATAAGAACTTTTCTTTGTGCAATGACAAAAATTACATGGCCATGAGAAATTGCCACCTCATTCATTCAACTTTTGATGCTTGGTCACATATTTCCATAGTGGCTTTGATTCATCCTCAATATTATTAGTAGAGATTGAAGGAAAGGTTGATTGACTACAATTACTAGATGAGGAAGACACCATCTAATATTGAAAAAGAAAACCCAAAATTTTATTGTTACTAAACAGTAAGTCAGTGATAGTAATTGTTTAAAAAAAACCATGAAGGAAAAAAAAACACACAACAAACCTTTGGTCTTTGCACAACGGCAGTTGTCGGCGGTGCAGTGGCGAAGGTGATCGGCCGTGGCGAAGGTGGAAGGGAAATGGACAGAAGAATTGAAGAAGGTGGAAATTGGAAGGTGATTGGTCGTGACGAAGGTAATCGGCAGTGTACAGTGGCAAAAGTGAAAAGAAAATGGATAAAAGACTGAGAGTGGGAGTTGGGAAAAGACGGAAAGATCGAAGAGGTAGGGACTGTAGGGTTTTACTTTTAAGTTTTTAACTTTTAATTTTTATGTTTTAAAAAAGAATAGCTGGATGGCAACATGTTTTAAAAGTGAGTGGGCTTGGGCCTTTTTTGTGTTTTAAAAAAAGTGGGCTCTAATTTTAAGTTAACTTCATCAAAAAAATGCTGGAACATTTCTGAGAAGTGTCTTAGCGTGTCCGAACATATAAAAATTAAAAAAAAAAAAGACACAATTTTACGTGTCGGACACGTGTCCGGAGTGTGTCCGTGTCCAACACGAACACTTGGCCTAAAATGAAGTGTCTGTGCTTCCTAGGATATAACCATTACATGCAAGTTAATCGTTCACAAATTATTCGTAATTACAGCTGGGTCAAAAGTTCGTGTAATTACATCTTATACCTTAAGCCTCACTAATCATCTAATTAATAATCTGTTTATAATCCAATTATAAACTAAGTTCCTCTCGGACAAGTTAGAGGGTGAGGCCCCATTGTTTAAATCCTAAAACCAGCACTTAAAAGAACTACTTATCTACTTTTCTATAAGCGAATGAGCGAATTCCATCTTGTAAAACTTATGTTCCCAACTCCCTATTTGGTCAAGTCTCCAAAATGGCAGGCTTATTGAATTAACTACAAAAGCATTTCACCCATGCAAATCAAAGGATAAACCCTCACCGGCAGGAGTTCCTAACATACTCACGATTAAGATTGAGTCGCATATGATCATGCCGTTGAAATATTAATCTTCTCAATTAACGGATTAATAAAAAGATATTAAATATTTTGTAGTCCAGTCTTACTACAAGATTTTTCATTTTTCTGTTGGGATTTATGCCCTAAAGCCTCGTAATTAATAACTTATTTAATAATTAATAATAATTTTGATTATTTTATTTGCAATATAATATTATCCATTATATGAAAAATCTAAGGTTATTAGTGTAATCTTGAATAGTATGTGGTTGACATACGGGAGGATCATGTTCAAGAAGTAACCTAAAGGATCATAGTATGGATAAGGTTGGGTGCCTTATCCTGGTAACACTATTGATACGGCCCACTTTATAATAGTTACAGGTGATTTGATCCAAATCATTCATGTGGAGACATGTGAGTGGGGGTATCTTATACAATGAGTTTGTATAAGACTGGACCACGAAATATTTAATCTCTCTTTATAAATCTGTTAATTGAGAATATTAATATTTCATTAGGATGATCATATGCGACTCGATCTTAATCTTGAGTGAGTTATGAACTCCTGCCTGTGAGGGCTTGTCCTTTGATTTACATGGGTGAGAGTGGTTTTTATAGCCGATTCAATATGCCAACCATTTTGGGACTTGACCAAATAGGGAGCTGGGAACATAATCTCACAAGATAGAATTCATTTCTTCCCATATAGGGTAAGTTAAAGTAGTTCCCTTAAGTGCTGAAATCGAGACTTGAACAATGGGGCCCCACCCTTTTATTGGCTCGAGAGAGACTTAGTTTATAATTAGATTATAAACAAATTATTCATTATAGGATCAGTGGTACTTAAGGTGCAAGATGTAATTATAGGGTTAAAACGAACTTTTGACCCAACTGTAATTATGAACAACTCGTGAAGGATCGACTTGCATGTAATGATTATATCTATGGACACAACCTGTCCTATAGTGCATAAGAGTGCAACTCTAGATCTATAGTGGAGTGACCTATAGTTAATGAATGAAAATTAATTAATTAAAGAGTTTGATTAATTGATTTTGTATCATTGGAGCTTATAATCTATAGGTCCATAAGGTCCCATTGCTAGCTCATAGTAAAACTAAAAGATCAATTTAGTTGAAAGAAAAATTTGAAATGTTCAAATTAATATTTAATATATTAGATATATTAAATATATAAGAGAAAAATATATTTATTGTATTTGATACATTAAATATTAAAATAACTAATGTATATTAGATACATTAAATAAAAGATATTTATAGAATTTTAATAAGATTTAAATAAATAAATATTGTAGGAGATTTGAATGAGATTCAAATAAATATAAGATATATTTTAATATATTAGATATAAAAATATAATATTTTAATTATGGCAAAGATTTTTCCTTGGTCTGTATAAATAGGACCCTTGGGTTGAGCCTTAGAGATAACACATATCTCCTTAACAGAGAATTCTCTGTAAACCTCTTCCTCTCAAATCCCTTGTGGATTTTCTTTCAAGAGGCTCCCACAAGCCTTGGTCCTGTGTTTGAGTCATAGCTAAGAAGACTTTGTGGATCAGATAAAGACATGCCAGAAATATTTTCCATAATATTATTTTCAAGGTATGTTTTGTTTAGCCATAATATTATTATTTAATTCTAAATAAACTCAAACCGATTCCTACGCTTCCGCTTGGGTTTAATTCGATTATTCCCTTCATTTTCCTGACGCAACAAAGCGTCGGGAAAAGTCTATATTGCATTGGAAAAAGTCTTGGCCAAGGAAAAATATTTCGTCGGCATAGAGTCGTCGGGAAAGCTACTTCCAGACGAAAATGGCATTGCGTCGAGAAACATGGACTTCTCTCGACGTAATGCATTGCGTCGGGAAAAAGTTTCTTCTGATGACTAATATATGCGTCGGGAGAAGTCTACTTTTGCTGACGCACCCTAAAAAATATATATTTTTTATTTTATTTATTAATTTATTTATTTTTATACTACTTGATAATTCATTATAGTATCATTTTAAAACAAAAAATAATAGTATTAAAATGCAATAATTTGATTACAAAATGTTCAATCTCTATATGTACTAGAGTTCGAAAGAAGAAAACAAATACATCAGAAATAAAACAATTAATCTTAAAGGCTTCCATCTTCGTCTTCATCTGTATTTTTGGAAAATAGGTCTTCAAGATTACACAACTGCAAATCTAAAAAAAAATAATATGAAAAAATTTAAATACAAAACAAAAATAAAAGAAGATTTCTTAAGTGAAACTAAAGCACAAAAGAGTATAAGTGTCATTTTGACTCTCAAAGAAACTTAGAAACTGTCTAAAGCAAAACTTAAGCACACAACCAATCCCCCGATGCTACAAAAGTGTCTTAAAGGTGCTTAAGCATACTTAAGGTAAAAAACTAACTCAAAACGTAAAAGTGTCTATTTTGCCCATTGGAACCTACAAAGTGGCCAAAAAGTGGCTAAAAAGAGTTTGTGTCATTTTGACTCTCAAAGAAACTTAGAAAGTGCCTAAAGTGAGCACACAACCAACCATCTAATGTTACAAAAGTGTCTTAAAGGTGTTTAAGCATACTTTGAGGCCAAAAACTAACTCAGAACATAAAAGTGTCTACTTTGTCCTTTGTAACCTACAAAATGGCCAAAAGGTGCTTAAAAAGAGTCTAGTGTCATTTTGATTCTCAAAGAAGCTTAGAAAGTGCTTAAAGTGAAACTAATCACACAACCAACTCATCGATGCTTAAAGTGATTCTCAATGAAGAACTACCCAAACCGACTTCTAAACCCAATTAAATATGGGTACAATAACTTCTAAATAGCCATATATGCTAATAATTAAACTTAAAATACAATATAACATACGACCCAACATATAAAAGACAATAAGTTTCATAATAATTTTATAACATCAAAGAAATCATCCATACCTAGTTAGAAGAGACTCTCTTGTGTGCTTGTCATTGTACGATAAAAATAAGTCTGCTTCAAAAAATGGACAAACTATTACTAATTATAGATAAAAAAATTATGAAGGAAAATTCTATCATTGAAGTTAAAAATCAAAAGTCGAAACTATTACTAATTATAGATAGAGTTTGATGAATGTTTAGTGTCTAATTCACTCCAAAGTGTCTAAGGTACAAATTTTAGATGATTAACTCATCTCGAACTCACTTCAAACTCTTCCGAAAGTGTCTAACTTCTCTCCAAATGTCTTAAACTAACCCCCAAACATCCAAAAGTACTTAATTTTAAATCAATATCATTCTAACCCTCCAATGATATATTAAAAAAACGTGTTGAGTATAGCATTTTGTGCACCAACCTAATTCTAAGTACGTACATATACAAGGTACTTATAGATTTTAAGAGAACAAAATCACAATATAATTTTCACTAAGCTCAAAATATAGCACTCTAACTCAATATATAACCTTACATTTTAATGTTCAATAGGCTCTATATGATTAAAAATCACAAAATAGGCTATAAATCAAATTACACAAGAGGCTCAAAATCAAACTAATCACACACTTGGACTCGATGTCATAATTTATTCACACAAATATAGGCTCAAAATCACACTTCTAATCACAAGTTAAGTTCCAAATCAAACTTTAATCACATAAAGAGCATACAAGTCACAATTTAATCAAATAATTAAGCTTCAAATCACATTTTAAACTTAATAAATTCAAAATCACGATTTAATCACACTTTAATCAAACATCAATCACATAAATAGCCTCCAAATCACACAAATATTCTCCAAATTACACTTTGAACACATAATATACTAAAATAATTTTTTTTAACTTCAAAAGGCTCAATAACCAAGTTTAAATCTTAAATAAACTAACAAAAACACAATGTAAGAATTCTATATACCTCCAAATGCTTAACCAAGAAGAAAACAAAAAGTATTGAGAAAGAGAGAAAACCTAAAAATAACTAGACAAATATAAGTTAAAATTAAATAAATACTTTTGGAAATAAAACCCACAAGCTTAAAATGGAACTAGATGATGAGAAGCACAAAAAGTAGCGAACTCCAAAAATTTTCCTCCTTATAATGCCCAAAATAGAACTACAACCTACAAGAAAAATACAAAAAATGGAAGAGAGAAGACATGAGTGAAGGAATAGGGAAGAAAATGGAGAAGAAGAAGAAAAGATGAGGTGATGGTATGAGGTTTTGGTTGTAGACGGCAGAGAGAAAAGGAAGAAGAATAGAGAAAAGAAGAGAAGAATGAGAGGAGAAGAAGAAGAAGAGAGGACTAGAGTTTTATTTTTCGTGACTTTTCTCGATGCAAAAAAAGTGTCGGCATAGGTCTAAAAAGTGTCAGGTGAAGTGAAACATGCGTTTCATTTAATTTATTTCTCCCGACGCAAGCATTTTCGTCGGCATAGCTGGCTTTTGCCGACGAAATTTGCAAGCGTTGAGAAAAGTCCCGATGAAAATGGTAAGCATCGAGAAAAATTCATAGATTTTCTGACGCTTGCCATTTTCGTTAGGAAAAGTATGTTTTTCACGACGAAAATGCTTGCGTCGGAAAAAACTTCGTCGGCAAATCTAAAAATTCTTGTAATGTTATACAAACTCATTGTATACGATACCCTCACTCATATGTCTCCACATGAACGATTTGGATCAAATCATTTGTAACTATTACAAAGTGAGTCGTATCAATATTGTTACCAGGATAAAACACTCAACTTTATCTATATACTATAGACCTTTAGGTTATTTCTTGAACATGATCCTCTCATATGGCCAACCACATACTGTTCAAGATTACACTAATAATCTTGGATTTTTATATATAATGAATATTATAAATTAAAAATACAAAAATTAAATAATTATCAAATAATTATTAAATATTAAAATATTAATTATGAGGCTTAATATGGCATAAATCCTAACACCAACAACATAACTATCTATTTTCAATTTATTAATTCACTTAATTGAAATAAGGTTTGAAGAAATCAAAATCTATAGTTATCTAATCCAAAATAATCACCTACAAATTCTTGAAGTGGAGTTAGGTTAGCTATGCTCATTTTTGAAATTGCATAACAAAGAATTTTCTCAAAGGAGGTGCCCATAATCATCTGAGTATACTGTCCCATATGGCTAGGGTTAGCTTGTCATTTTTGAAATTGCATAACAAAGAATTTTCTCAAAGGAGGTGCCCATAATCATCTGAGCGTATACTCTCCCATATGGCTAGGGGTAGCTTGCCACCGAAAATTGAAAATCACACTATCAACACAGTGATTGGAGACTTCATAAACACCTGTCATTTTCCTCACTTGTTCAATAGTCTTATTAATTGAAGGAGAAAGATATGAAATTACAACTTTGTCAATTGGCATCTTAAAGCTTCCAAATTCATGCAGTAATAGAAATCAAAGACATCAAGGCTCATAAAAAATGATGGACTATGATGTTGTCCAACTTGTTGAATGAGATCATTTAGGGGCAACTGAAAAAACCAATAAATAATAATAAGGAAAATTTGCAAAGACTTTTAAAGAGATAAAGAATAACGAAATCACTAGCAAAAGGTGTAGAAAAATCGAGAAATGATGAAGTACTCAGTACTCCATCAAAAAATTCATCTTCACAAACTAAAGGCTTCTTGAATTTCTTAGGTCTTCCAATGATGATTGTTGAAAGGATCTAATTTACCAATGTATTTAATTTGTCCCGTTGGAACAATAACGTCTATTGTATATTTATTTATTTTAATTGTATGAGTGATCCATAAAATAGCTAAACATGTATGGTTGTAAAAAAAACATATGGAAATATAAAAATAAAAGAACATAAAACATTTTTAACGTGGTTCGATTTCCCAACATACTCCATAAGGCCACGCTCAAAGATTAGATTCTCAAAGAATTAGTACACAATACAAATTGTCTTATGCAGAAAATTAAAAGAACTCCCTTCTTGGATTTTATGCCGCAATCTTTAACACCCTTTGACGATCGATGTTCACAGGCTCCCCTTGTGAAATGTGTAATGTGTTTAACAACTATTCAAGTAGCTTGCAATCTTCAATTGAAGCACGTTCTTTAAGAATTCAATATGTAACACAAAAACCACAAAAGGATAACATTTCAAGAGTTAACCAAAACAGTTACAAGATTTTTCGCTTAATCTCAACTTCAATAATTTTTCAATTTAAAACAAAAAAATCACTCAAACAAATATAGGAAAGATCTCATTAGTCAATCAATTAACAAGGCAACTATAGATATATGAAAAGTAATAGAGATCAAGAGTTCTTAACCTCTGCCACATCAGCAGCCAACATACCAAATCCACCAAGTCAGCAACAAGTTTCAACAATCCAAAGCCACGTTGGTGTTAATCACACATGCCAGCAAAAAGAAATTCAAGATGTAATCTCATATCCCTCAGATATCTCCATTCAAAAATCTCTACCTCAATAAACTTGCAATTGAGCCATATTTGGAATGTTGAATTCACTGCATTGGGTCAATTATTCACATTTTATTCTTTGCATTTATCTTGTAAATCAAGCCATAAAGGCTATTTTACCGTTGGTTTATTCTTTGCACATATGCTGTTCATATTTAGCAACCACGAGGATTATAGCCCATGTATAAGAATTTGGCCTGGGTGCTCAAGAATAAGGTCTAAGAACCGTGAGAATTATTTTTCTTTTGATTGAGGTTTGTTTGGTTTATGAAATTAGAGCCGCGACTGTGCTAAGGAAAACTTACCTCATCTAATTCTAAATTCTTCTCATGGCACACACTGAAAAAGCCCTTACAATTCAATCTTTTCACCAATGTACTAGCTTGATCTCAATTAAGCTTAACACTGAAAATTATTTATTATGGAAATCTCAAGTATTACCTTTGATCAAGAGCATAGAGGTCGAATATCATCTCACACAAAAAGAGGAACCAACAAATGAGATGAAGGACAAAGATGGGAACTCAACCATCAACCCTGCACACATTGTTTGGAAAACAAACGATGGACTCCTTACTTCCTGGTTGCTGGGCATCATCTCTGAAGATTTATTAAGAGTGATTGAAGGAACCGAGACATCCTACCAAGTTTGGAAATCATTAGAAGAGCAATTACTTGCAATGACTAAAGAAAGTGAGATTCATGTAAGTGAAACTCTTCTCACATTGAAAAAGGGATCTCTAACTCTTGATGAATACTTAAAGAAATTTAAACAATTATGTGATAAATTGGCAGCAATTAAGAAGCCCTTCGATGATCTCACAAAGGTTTTTCATCTTGTAAGAGTCTTAGGTAGCAAATATCAGGGGTTTCGAACGACAATGTTGTCAAAACCCCCATATCCTACATTTAATCAATTTATTTTGGCTCTCAAAGCACATGACCAAATGCTGTCTATTGAAATTGAAGAAGAAAAGATGGCTCCAATTAATCATAACCAGGCATTCTATAGTCAAAGAGGAAGGAGCAGAGGTCATGGAAGACATTTTTCTTCTAGGGGATGAGGTTTTCCTCAAAACAGATCTTCAGGGAATACTAATCTCAGTCAAAACTCTCCAAAGGACAACAGCCTACTGGAACGCAAAATACACTCTCCACCAAATCTGGAAGTTAGGTCATTTGTCAAATTTGTGGAAAAACAAATCATGTGGCTATTGATTGTTGGAACAAGTTTGATCACTCATATCAATCTGAAGATATACCAAAAGCATTAGCAGCCATGACACTAATGGAAGAAATAGATCCTACTGTCTATGCAGACTCTAGTGCCACAGCTCACATCACCAACAATCCTGGTCAGATGATTTATTTAAGAAACTATCATGGGAAAGATAAAGTGTATGTGGGAAATGGAGAAGGTCTAGATATTACTCACATAGGAAAAAGCTCTATAAACTCAGAAAATAACCAACTGCTATTAAATGATGTTTTGTTGTTCCTAAAATAAAAAAGAACCTTATGTCTATTAATAAACTTACCTCTGATAATAATTGCTCCATTGAGTTTTTTGCTAATGAATTTGTTGTAAAGAATCCACATGGACAAATAATGGCCAAGGGATGTAGAAGACATGGTCTCTATGCTTTAAAAGAACAAGAAGATGTTGCTAACAAGACCTTTACTGCTTTGTTTGCTTCAAATACTACTTTTGATTCCAATGTTGCCTTAGTTTCTTCAAATAAACACTATTCATCTATTTGGCACAAACGCTTGGGTTATCTAAATGAAAGAGCCTTAAAGTTCTTATATGAAAAGAATCTTATTGATGTTTCTAGTTGGAAAAAGGTTGAGTTAGTTTGTACAAGCTGTCAAATGGAAAAAAGTTGTAAGATCCCCTTTGTTTCCAACCTTAATCTAAGCATGTTTCCTTTAGAAAAGATTCATTGTGACCTATGGGTACCTGCTCCTATTAGCGAGTCAACACTTTTAAATATTATGCTTGCTTTATAGATGACTTCTCTAGATACACTTGGTTATATCCTTTAAAATGAAAATCAGATTTCTTTTAATGTTTTTTTAGATTTCAAAAAGAAGTTGAAAATCAACTTGATAGAAAGATAAAGGTGTTTCAAAGTGATGGAGGTGGAGAGTTTACCTCCACTAGTCTAAAAACTCATCTAGAGCAACATGGAATCCATCACCAATTTTCTTGCCCTCATACACCACAACAAAATGGAGTAGTTGAGAGAAAGCATAGACACATAGTTGAAACCGGGCTAGCTCTCCTATTTCAATCCAATGTGCCTATAAGATATTGGGTTGATGTCTTTTATACTGTTGTTTTCTTAATTAATCGTATGCCATCCACCACCCTAAAAATGAACTCACCTTTTTGCCAATTGTTTAAAAAGGAACCTAATTTCAATAATCTTAAAGTGTTTGGGTGCAAGTGTTTTCCTTATCTACACAATTATTGCTCAAATAAATTTTCAAAAAGAACCTATCCTTGTGTTTTCATTGGTTATAGTCCTATTCATAAGGGTTATAGGTGCCTTGATCCTTAAAGTCATAGAGTTTTGTATTTCAAGACATGTGACTTTGATGAAGAGGTATTTCCTTATGAAAAGCGCACACACTCAACTGATAACACAATCTCTACTCTTGAAGTGACTGAATATGCAGGGGGAGAAGCTTGGCTTAACAAACCTCATACGGATTCCTCACATCAGAAAGTAATGAGTAAGGAAGGAACATCCAACACTAGTTCTGATTGGGCAAATATGAAGCATAAGTTCCTCTTTGAGGAAGGATTGCCATCTAATCAAAATACTCCTCCAACACCTCTACTTCCAGATTCAGGGATGGGCTCTCCCAACTTGTCGGCTCTAGACCCCACAATTTATGAGCCCTTCAATCAAGCACAGTCCACTAATGTAGCACCTTGCCACACTGATGCTGAAATTCAGGCGCTCTCTAATCCCTATTAATTCTCTGATTTAGTTGATATAACTGATCAACTTTATATAAAATTGCCTTTATCTCCTGCAGGAACTTCTCAGCATCCTCAATCTTCAAGTCAACCAGCTCACAATGTTCATCCAATGATAACCAGAAGCAAACATCTAATTCAAACTCATCCACAACTACTCTTTGCTACCACTTCTCTTAGTGAACCAAAAACCTATAGATCTGCCCTTAAGATTCCTCACTGGCACAATGCAATGCGAAGAAGAAATGGATGCACTCCATAAGAACCACACATGGAACCTTGTCCTTTGTCAACCCAAAACCAATAACGTAGGCTCCAAATGGATCTTCAAAACCAAACTTAAAAAGGATGGTTTAGTTGATAGATATAAAGCTCGCTTAGTAGCCAAAGACTATTCCCAAATAGAAGGTATTGACTATGATGAGACTTTTAGCCCCATTGTCAAACCAGCTACCATTCGTCTCATCCTTAGCATTGCCATTACATCAGGATGGTCCCTACGTCAATTAGATGTTAAAAATGCTTTCCTTCACGGTTTCCTTAAGGAACAAGTTTACATGGCACAACCTCCAGGCTTTCAGGATCCTTTTTTTCCAAACCATGTGTGTAAGCTAAACAAATCTCTCTATGGCTTGAAACAAGCCCCTCACGCTTGGTTTGATAAGCTCTCTAACTACCTCATGAAACTTGGCTCCAATTGTCGTCACTTTGACCCATCCCTCTTCATTTTCAAACAAGGCACTATCCTCCTTCTTATGCTCATCTATGTCGATGATATCATCCTCACAGGAAATCGATTTTCTGAAATTCAAAAATTTATCACTGCCCTTGAACATGAATTTGCTCTAAAAGACCTTGATCCCCTTCACTACTTCCTTGGAATAGAAGTACTTCAAACACACCAAGGGTTATTCCTAAGTCAGAGAAAATATGCCAAGGACATCCTTCTCAAAAGTCATGTAGAAATGCCTTGAATTTGTTATCTGGTGCTCTGAATGACCAAATATGGGGGTCTCGCTGCCTAGTCAGCGAGTCAGGGTCCAGGGGCGAATCGCCTTGGTGGGGGTTCAGGGGCAACACCCCCAAAACCTAAGTGATATGGAGATTAGTTTGTTTTTCCGTAATTTTGGGTTTTCGGGCCTATTCTGTATTAGGGTTAGATGAGTATCATATATAAACCCTTTAAACTCTTATATGAGATATCTATGTATTATGTATTTAGTTTTTCTCGTCAAGATAATAAAAACTCTCTCTCCCTCTGCCCATGGATGTAGCTAACACATCGTTAGTGAACCACGTAAATCTGTGTGTCGTTTTTGTTTCTGTGTTTTCTTGTTTGTCTTTTGCTTCCGTTTTAACAAGTCATATGCTTGAAGCCTCCACAATTAGCACTCCCATGGCTGTTACAATCTCAGATCACCCCTCAGATAATGATCCCACCAATGCACACACCTACCGTAGCATAGTTGGTTCTTTACAATACTTGACCCTCACAGGACCAAACCTCTCCCAAGTTGTTAACTGTGTTTGTCAACACCTTCAAACTCCAACTAAGAAAGATTTTCGAGCTGTCAAACGCATTCTTCTATATGTTAAAGGCACCATAGAT
This sequence comes from Trichosanthes truncata, assembly GCA_033996785.1. Taxonomy (NCBI): domain Eukaryota; kingdom Viridiplantae; phylum Streptophyta; class Magnoliopsida; order Cucurbitales; family Cucurbitaceae; genus Trichosanthes; species Trichosanthes truncata. The sequence goes on along the minus strand of JAWPNB010000004.1, from coordinate 32,253,193 downwards.
TATGGTCTACCTATTTTTAAGCGTAGTACCTCTAATCTCTATGTATTTTGCGATGCAAATTGGGCTGGATGCACTACCACATGACAAAACACCACTGGCTTTTGTGTTTACCTTGGCTCCAATTGTATCTCCTGGTCCTCTAAGAAATAAACATCTATGGCAAGATAACTGGAGAAGCCGAGTATCGAACCATGGCTAGTGCCTACTGCTGAGCTCACATGGATAACCTTCTTGTTTCGTGACCTTGGGATTCCTCTTCCCAACACACCTGATCTGTTTTGTGACAATCTTAGTGCCTTCTACATGACTGTAAATCTAGTCTTTCATGCTCGAACTAAACACATAGAGCTTGACTATCATTTTGTTCGAGAAAAGATGGTGAATGGATCTCTCATCACTCGTTATGGGTTACCAAACAATTGGCTGACATCTTTACAAAACCACTAACCAAAGCTTGCTTTCATGGACTCAGAAACAAACTTGGAGTTCACGCTTCACCCCACTCTAGTTTGAGGAAGGATAATAGAGATCAAGAGTTCTTAACCCCTGCCACATCAGCAGCCAACACACAAAATCCACCAAGTCAACAACAAGTTCAAACAATCTAAAGCCACGTTGGTGTTAATCACAAATGCCAGCAAAAAGAAATTCAAGATGTAATCTCATTTGAATCTCTACCTCAATCAATGTGCAATTGAGCCATATTTGGAATGTTGAATTCACTGTATTGGGTCAATTATTCACCTTTTATTCTTTGCATTTATCTTGTAAATCAAGCCATAAAGGCTATTTTATCGTTGGTTTATTCTTTCCTAATATTCTGATAATTTATTTTCATCACAGTTGCACATATGTTGTCCATATTTAGCAGCTCACGAGGATTATAGCCCATGTATAAGAATTTGGCTTGGGTGCCCAAGAATAAGGTCTAAGAACCGTGAGAATTATTTTTCTTTTGATTGAGGTTTGTTTTGTTTAGAAAGCACCTTTAAAAAACCAATAACCATATATGATAAGAATTACCATACTCTCCATGTGGTCATTTTGTCATATAAAAAAGAAGATATTCAAAATGGTAGAATGTAAAATAAAGATAATAGTCAATGGGAAGATTTTTCCATAAATATTCCGCTCATAATAGAAATTGAAGGATATTAGAACATTTTAAAAAGAAACAAAAATAGTATCAATGAATTAAATTTAAAAAGAGAATAAAATATATTTAGACCAAACCTAAAATAATGCCAAAAGATTAGACCTTTCAATTGATTTTACTCCTATGATTATTTTCATTATCTTTGAGGGAAACTTCTCAACTTCAACAAATCTTTTTACCTCTAATATTATTACTGACCTAGAGATCAGTTTAACCGTCATCTTCTATAACACCAAGTAATTTAGTATATGGGGTTAGTCGCATGTGTGGGAAGATGCACTTGGGAGAATGTTTTCGTTGTTTTCGTTCGAATACATATCTTGTAAAGAGACATGGGCTAATTTTATTACACCTATACACTTTGCGTATCTACCTTGAAATTGTAATTGGTGAAGATCTACAACTTCTAATGTTTTAATTGTGGGTAACATAAGTACCAACATGGGTATAGTTCAACGATAATTGGCATATACTTCTTCTCTTGAGGTTCGAAGTTCAAATCTCCATACCTCACATTTGTTATACTGAAAAAAAAAATTGGGTAACATAAAGCTCATGTTATTTATTTTTGTAATTGGGTTCCAAGAGTAGAAATGTAGCATATTGAAAATACAATAATATAAACATTATAACTAAAAATAGTTATTAATATAATGAAAATAAAATAAATGCTAATTATTATCATTTTAATTAATTAATATCTAAGTCAAATCGCATAAGTAAAAATAAAAACATATTAATTAATAACTTCCAAAGCTATATGTTATTTACCAGTTTCACTTGTAATTTACCTAGTGTCCAAGTGGGAAGTTTAGTTTGTAGATTGGTGCACAGCTAGTCCATCCATTTGACAGAATATTTCCAAAAAAAAAACTTAACAAGGGGATGGCTATATGTCTCGAAAAAATTAGCGCAAAAAAAAAAAAAAAAAAGACAAACACTCGAAAGAAAGAATTTTTTATCAAGATAGTACAATATTGGACACTTATGAGAGAAAAATTCTTTCACTCTCTCAATCCTTACTCACTTTTTCTAACTTGGCTCACTTATGGAGACACACTTCCTATTTATAGGTATGAGATTTTTGAAGTTCAAACACAGATTTTTCTTGTCGTTCTTAAATATTTCTAAAGAAATTTTAGAGTCTTTTCTAGATATCTATTTACAATATTCGAGATAAATCTGAAAGAATTAACACAACATATTTAAGATAGATATTTAGGGACTCCAAAAAGCTTCTAGATAGTTAGTGTTGCATTTTATATTAACAAATTGTTCTTTCACGTGAGAGAATGTATCAGATTTTTGTGTCTTACTCTTACCACAAGAAAACAACTCGTGTAGTTGCTTGGTTTTGGTTAGCTAACTTCATGTGGTGGGTTTCTATAACCATCACTACTTTGGTCACGGTGTGGGTTCCTCCATGGCCTAAAAGTGAGGTTGAGGACCTTGTATTCCTTTTTCTTTGAGTATTTATTCTTTGACTTCTATTCATGTTTGGAGTATATATATAGTAGAATCTTGATAAAACACGATTAGGAATTTCCTTTTCTAAAGTAATAGTCTAGACATGTCAAATGTTGATGTTGATATTTTCTTGGAAAATTATTCAAAGTTAACCTACACTAACGGACCTTTCCAAACAAGAAAATTAAAGAAGAAATGAAAAAGATAAAAGAATGTGGTATACTTGCACGAAAGAGAAACTAAGCACTAATGTGGTGTTTGCCTAAATATCTCTTTATGCCTAAGTTAGATAAAAAGCTAGTGTCATATTGAGTCGAGCTAAAAAGGAGGTTAAGCATACCTCAACAATGATCTAATTAGACACTTTACACATAGAATGAGAGTAATGATGACTCATATTGAGTCGAGCGAAAGGGAGGTTTAAGCATACCTCAACAATGATCTAATTAAGCACTTTACACATAGAATGGGAGTAATGATGACTCCATTGTTTGGTGTGTGTCTAGCCTATCATATTGATTTGATCCCTAGGGGACACATGTCATTTTCTGATTAGTTGAAGGTGTGTAATTTCTTGAGGTTGGTCTTCCACTTTAACCTGCAATAGATCTGTGTGCACACTTAGCCAAGTCACTATTTTGAGGAGGATAATTGATTTCCTCACCTAGGCTTAAGGGTGGCACCACTTTTGAGATGAGCACTTTGACCTAGTGTGCTCATTCTATCACAGCCTGGTTAATTGTGAAAGGTACCTACTCTATTTGGTATTGCTTTTTGGTATTGCTTAATATAGCATGTCTATGGTTTTTAATCTTCATATCACATGTTATCTAGATTTTCATTCTAGCACATGATTGGTATTCAACAATATTGTTGGTAAATTTGAAATATAATTTGGCTATTTAATGGAAATAACTTTCTTTTATAGGAATTAGGAGGTGGAGAATTTCCATTTGAAATGACACATTGGAGTTGGGATAGAAAAAATAATTAATTTTATAGTTTAATTTTAGAAAGGTTAAATTGCAAATTTAGTCCCTATGGTTTTAAAAGTTAGAATTCCACCCTAATGGTTTGATAAAACCTCATAAACAAGGGATTAATTTTTTTTCAAACCATAGGGACTAAATTCTAACATTTAAAATCATAGAGACTAAATTCTATCTTGTTCAAGGCTATAGGGACCAAATTTATAATTTAATCTTTTAAAAAATTTGGGGGGTAAATCTCTTGTTTCACCTCGGAACAACATAAAACCCAAAGAACCACTATAATTAACTCTTGGAGATCTTGCGGTAGGAGTACTATGAGGAATATTAGAATATTGGAGGCATTTTAGTCATTAATGTTAATTTGGAGTCGGGTGGCTATGAGTAGAGTCATGGTATTAAATTTTCGTCGACATGTCAATATTTCCATCGATATTTCCACATGTCCATGGGTTCGACATCGACATAAGCGAGAATCGACATTTCTACTATACCGTACAAATTTGATGAAATATTAAAAAAAATAGCAAGAAAATGTAACTTAATGTGAATATAATAATATAACAAGTATTTTAACTCTTTAAAAAGTGTAAAATGTTCATTTATTAATTTAAATATTTTTTTTTGAATTTTTTGTTTTTAAAATTTTTCCAAAAATATCCATCGACATCAACATTTTATCGATATTTCCATCGACATTTCCATAAAATTAAGACTTCGACATGTCCGTCGACATCGACATTTTAAACCTTGTAGAGTGACATTAAACATATAAATTGGGAGTGATTTTGGTCAAATTTTTTTAAATCTTTTTTCTTAAAAAAAATAATAAAAAAGTAGTTTGCAAGGTTAGTTTTTTCTTTTTTAATTTAAAAAACAAAAATCAAAATGGTGCTTAGTTGTTTGCATGATTTTAGACGAAAACTAACTAGAATGCTCACAAGTGTGTTGTATGTGGTTGAAGGTGATTGACAATGTTAGAGGTCGCAATTAAAGGAAAGAAAAACAACAAATCTTTGAAATTAGTTCGAGTTTTGATTTGGGTTGAGCTAGTTTCAAAATAGTAAAGAACATATCTCCATTTTTTCTTTATTCTTATATAGGTTAAATTATAAATTTGGTCTCTATAATTTAGAGAAAGTTAGAATTTAGTCCCTATGAATTTAAAAATTAGAATTTCATCTCTAAAGTTTGATAAAACTTCACAAATAGTTCTCATCGTTAGAAGCCACTAATAGTTTGAGTTCGTGGTAGTTAGCAATCCACGTGTGAATGAAATAGTCTTTTGTAATTAGTTGATTGTACGAATTAAGTAGCTCACTAGATAAAAAAGAGTTGTCAATTTTCAAAGAAGTTGCATTAAATTGTCAATTTCCACTATACCAAATATCACATACGATAGCATAAAAACAATGCTATCGTAGACTTTCAATAGCGTTTTCGAAATCATGTTATAGCCAATGTTATTGAAAGTCTTTGACTTTTCATAGCATTTGTTCAACACTATAAAAAATCTATTTTCGATTGCGTAATTTTAATGCTATGAAAATTTTTCATAGCATTAGCAAAAACGCTATGATACGCTATGATATGTCTTTCATGGCCATTATGAAAGACATATCATAGCGTTTTTAGGCACGCTGTCGTAGCCGATGTTATTGAAAGTCCCTGACTTTTCATAGCATTTTTTCAATGCTATAAAAAATGCTATAAAAAGTCCATTTTCAATTGCGTAATTTTAATTTTATGAAAACTTTTCACAGCGTGAGAACAAATGTTATGGTTGACTTTTAATAACATTTTCCATAGTAGTGAAAATACTATAGAAACATATCATAGCATTTTTAGCCTCGCTTTTGTAGCCAATGTTATAGACAATAGGTGAGTTTTTAATAGCATTTTTTAATATTTTATTGTTTTGTTTATATTTGTATCATTTTCAAGTAGTATGTAATAGTTTAGATTGTTAAATGGCTATCAAACCATATCAAATAACATTTTATAGCTATCAAACCATATCAAATAAGATTGTTAAAATCACTTTAACTTTTGTACCAATTAATTACACAATAGCGAAACTAAAAACTTAAAATTTAGACAATTAAGTCCATACAGGAAATAATTATCATTAATTGTTGAAGAGCTCAGACACAATAATGTGATTCTTCAATCACTACAAAACTCTATAGACATAAATAACCACTATTTTTTTTAGGGGATAATCATTCTATAGTTAACGAGAAAAAAAAAGTAACGTCTCTAGTTTCTATAGGTTACATCCTTTAGTATTCACATCCAGTTCTCTATATGACTAGTCTTTTATCCTTCATTGCTGCAAAAGGAACATAATTTTAACATCAAATTCACCTCAAATCTTTAACCCAAATATGTGTTTGCACAAAAAGCAAACAAAGTCTATAGTAAATTTACTATCCAAAAAGCAAACTAGTAATTGAATCAGAGATACATAGGAATTAAGATTTTTTTGATGATATAATTAATATTTTGATAGAATGAAATCAAGGCAAAAATATAGTACGTAAAGAAAATTATAAAAACTCTCAATCAGAGCAAAAGAAAACTCCAAAATCACAACAAAGAACTGAAAGAACATCCAAACAACCTAACAAAAATTCAATCAAGATGTCATTCCTTACAACTATTGAACCATATATCGTAGCAAAAATCCAAAGGTCTGCCATCTTAGAAGGAAACAAAGTCTTGTAGAACAAAAACACCATTCATACTGATAGTTAAAAGCAAGGCATTATACACCTCCCATGTAACAAACTCAATAACATATAAGCCGCTCTTCAACTAATAGCTCTTAGCTATCAATAAACAAAGCTGAAATAATCAACTAATCTTTCCTCTTAAACTAATCATCCATAATAAATTTCTATAGATTAATGTCAGAAACTCAGGAATTTTAGTAGCTCCCAAATAATGACAAAGTTAAAGTTTGTATACTTAGGGCTAATATTCTATCTCATGCTTAATGTTGAAATTACCTATTAGAGATTAGAAGTCAATATATACTCAGCTTCTATAAATTTCACATGGAGAAAGTATAACAAAAGGACTAATATTTGATCTTTTATTTGATATCACCTTTGCCGCTACCTTTAAAAAAAAAAAACAATTATCTGAGAAGTTAAAGTAAGAAAGCCACCCATAATTGACAAATGTCTCAAACTAGAAACAAAATATAAGATGAGAAGTCTCACGAACCTACAATCATCACCATAATCAGAACCAAAATATTAAAGCAAAACTTATATCAACATATGTTTCTCGAGTCAAGCCAAAATATTAAATCTTACTTGCCATAGATCATCTTGATCTTTTCCTATTGCACTTCCTTGCCAATGCATTAAAAATGACTAAAAAACACAAAGCATCAGCACTAAGTAAAGAGTAACCCAAGTTCATCATCAACACCATCTATAACTTTTTGACCCAGTTGACGCCGAGGCTTGGTTGAATATGCTTGAGAAATGCTTTGATGTGATGAGCTGTCCTGAGGAGCGGAAAGTTAGATTGGCCACATTCCTGTTGCAGAAGGAGGCAGAGGGATGGTGGAAATCAATATTAGCCAGGCGCGGTGATGCACGTACTTTAGACTGGCAAACTTATAGAAGCATATTCGAAGACAAGTATTACCCTAGCACGTACCGCGAGGCAAAGAGGGATGAGTTCTTAGAGTTGAAGCAAGGGTCACTTTCAGTGGCCGAGTATGAGAGGAGGTATACTGAGCTATCTCGGTATGCTGATGTGATTGTGGCATCTGAGAGTGACAGGTGTCGAAGGTTTGAAAGAGGATTACGTGTTGAGATACGTACCCCGGTTACAGCTATTGCTAAGTGGACAGACTTTTCTCAGCTAGTAGAGACTGCTTTACGTGTGGAGCAGAGTATAGCAGAGGAAAAGTCAATAGTGGAGCCTAGTCGTGGGGCTTCGACAGCTAGCAGTTTTCGAGGTTGTGAGCAGCAAAGATTCACACCTGGAGTGAATGTTTCAAGTCGTCAGGACTTTAAGGATCGGTCTGGTGGCCAGGCATCAAGGCAGTGGAATGTGGCTGGTACCTATGAGAGGCAGAGTCAGAGAGCACCTAGTCAGTCTGCTAGGTTAGCAACAAGACCGTAGACAGGGCAAGAGTCTGTTGCTAGTGTAACAAGGAGGACCCCATGTGCGAATTGTGGCAAGAATCATCGGGGTCATTGTCTTGTTGGTGTTGGTGTGTGTTACCAGTGCGGACAGCCAAGGCATTTCAAGAGGGATTGTCCACAACTGAGAGTGGTTGCACGGAGGGACCAGGGAGTTGAGTCCCAGACAGTAGAACAGCCGAGAGTTCCAGTAGCTGCAGGAGAGGGCCCCAGCAGTGCTAGACAGAAGGGAGTTGTAGGGAGACCTAGGCAGCAAGGAAAGATCTACGCTATGACTCAGCAGGAAGCGAAGGATGCATCGGATGTGATTACTGGTACGATTCCTATTTGTAATGTACATGCACGTGTCTTAATAGATTCAGGTGCTACACATTCCTTTGTTTCTAATATGTTCTTAACGAAGCTAAATAGGAAGAGCATTTCATCTCCGTTCCACCGAAATTTGATTTATAAGGAAATAAACATAACAATTAATGATCAAACAAACCATGTGCATTTCAACTGTTGATCAATATTCAAAATTGTCGATACATTTCATCTGTAAACCATCCCTTAGCATATACGACCTTTTGTTATGTGCTAATAAGCAGTTTATGAAAAAGAATTTCAAACAGTGTGCCAATCAACCATCCTTAAGAAGCTATATAGGTCATGAACAGGTTACCTTTGCTAACCATCCTTGAATCAAACTTGTCTTGCATAGTTCATAATGAACGAGAAGACAGAGCACCACACACAGCAGCACGAAACCATGGCAGAAACTCAAAAACAAAGCTAGAATTTCTTCCCTCAGCTGCCAAACAAGTTGGAATTCATTCCAACTCATTCTAGCTGCCAAATTGCAGACACTCAGCTTCTTATGATCAGCTCCTAACGACAAATCTTCCTCCATTTGATTTGCTATTATTCAATTATGTGAAAATCAGCCCTACATCATGCTATCAAATATCTTTTTATTCAATTACTTACCGTTGGCCATCACTTTATTGCTCAATAATCACGCCAACATGTATGTAAATAATCAAATCTTTATTTTTCTTTATTTGTTTTTTCCTTCTCCACTCAAAGACATTCTTGTATAAAATAGTAGGGGTCGAATGTATTGTGCAGAAAAAATCAACCTTTATTCTTACAAGTAGCGTAAGACAAAAACCAAACAAATGAAACCAAGTAAAAATATCAGTATCAGAAGAGATGCAAACACAACTATAATTACTTTATCAAGCTGATTAAGGAGGAACTTGACTCACATGGATTAAGTATCTCCTTCTATCTTATAACCTCAACAAGTGCTTCTTTACCGAATTCTCATACCCACATCAAATTGAGTCAGTATAACCAAGTTGTTGAGAAACAAAGAAGAAAATAGAATATCGCTAAGAGAGCAGAAATAGATAACTATCGCCTACAGATGAGTAGGCATATGAAACAATCTGACAGCATTAGTGTGACAAATAGGAAAAAATAATATATAAACATACTGCAAAAATAAGGAAAGAATTAGTCTATAATGTCTGCATATTTCATTAAAACTAAGCAACAAGATCATGCATAATTAAACTTCATTAAAGCATTCATAGTAATTAAAACACTTTTAAATTTCAAATAAGTTACAATGCTCGAAACACTAAGTCACAAACCAGCAAACACACTGCTATGAAATTGGAAGTCAAGTACCATTGGCACCCAAACTCATTTCCTTTCATTCTACTCTCAGTTTCTTTCTTCTTTATAATTTCTATCTATAAAAACTTCCAAACCCAAAATCAAAAACCACAAAAAAATTCAGCTTTCCTCCTAGACAACAGACGATTCATCTCAAAGAGAGAAACCCTTTATCAAAATCCCCTCCATCACCATTAAAACACAAACCTGGATTCTCCATTTTTGCATGTTAGTTATTTTTTTCAATTTCTAATTCGGTTGGCCCTTGCGGCCCTTGCCCTCTTCCATCTCTCAATGTTTCTCATTCTAGATAAAATCCTTTTGAGGATATACCTTAGCCAAGCTCAATTTGTTTCTATGGTCTTCTTTTGGAGCTAGAGAGCCACCACCATCATTAGAACAAAAATTAACCATCAAAGATTGACAGTAAAGTATAATCATGTATTTTGATTTGTTCTTTGAATAAAAATTGTACTATAATCATACATGTGTACAAAACTTTGTTCTTTGATGCATGTATTTAAAGTAGTCTAAGGAAATGTAGGGCTTCTACATGAAAGCAAATCGGGAAAATCAAAATTAATACTCAAATCTTGAATAGTTGTGCTTATGCAAATGCACAAATGTACCTTGTTGATGGTATTACCATACTCATTATTGTAGTGGTTAAGTGTTGCAAGTAATTGTGATTTGCTCCTTGTCATCAGAATTCTAATTAGTTCGTCATGATTATATTCCTTATCTGCTATATTCTCATGGAGTACTTTGGCCTCTGATTTTGCTAAAGGTTTTGTTCACCTCATCTCCCTTGTATCGGAGTGAGCTAATCAAGGGGACCAAAAGCTGCATAAAGTTTTAGTCAAGAGTGAGTTTATCAACAAATAAAGTTACAGAATCAAGATGCAAAAATTTCAGCTGCTAGAGAAATTGAAATTAACAACACAATTATAGCTAGGAAATATCATTCAACTCAGGCATGTTGGGCCAATCTCTGAGTTTATTAAGTCCCATGGAATTTTAAATATTTGCTGATATTGCTTAAATATTTCAAAAATTATTGTTGATACCTTGCAAATATCTCCACATCTTTGATACAGGAAGCCACCACCTCGCCCGTTCCCCACCCTACACTTTGATACAGTTAATTAGTGGTATAATCATGTATATCACAATATAACATATGCCAAAATGGATGAAATTGAAGAAATTACCTTAAATTTCCCCTGTGAAGCATTTCAACCAACACTATAGGAGCATAATGAACTAAACATCTAAGTGTGACTCTATCATCTATGTGTCAGTTACATTGACAACAAAAGCAAAACAACACAGTAGAATTAGGAGAGAGCGCACACACCCAAGTCCGTTCACTATTGAATCCAACTTCTAAATCACCATCCACATGGTAATCCAACTTCTAAACCTATCAAACTCGACATCACCATCCATCCATATGGTGCGCACCATAGAAGCACTCTACTCCACTCAACTCACTGGGTTCACAAATCCAACAACCAAAAGCATTGGTTCTTCAATCAACAAGTAAGGAAAATAAAAGAAAATGCAGCATTATGTTTAGGAATAGCAAAAATTGAAAGAAAAAGATAGAAAAGGCCTTTAAATTTGCCTCTACACTAAAATGATCTTTCACGAAAAATGAGCATATGTTTAGACACATTTTAGAGTAGGCAAACTCAGCAGGAAAAGTAGAGACAATCACTGTCAATGTTGATCATTGACTGACATTATAGCTTAAATTTTTTATTTTTTTTTTCTAATTTTCACGTATTTTTTTCTCTTGTCCGTCATTGTTTTTACACGTGATATTACAAACTTGATATAGATCTAAAATATAATTCAAAACTAAGATATCCAAGTGCACAATTCACCAATTAGCTAATCTTCAAGAGCACCATAATGATTCACCAATTAGCTAATCTCACAACAAACTTGCAAATTTACGAGAAGTTCTACGTGATTTAACTTTCTTAATATAAAAGCTTCATTACATTTCTGATTTGAAGTTTAGAATCCAATATGCTAATTGAGGGAATAATCTAATTAAACCCTAGTGGAAGCTTTGGAATCAGTTTGAGTTTATTTAGAATTAAATAATAATATTAGGGTTAAGCATAAAATACCTTGATAATTTGGAGATTCTTCTGGTGTTTTTGATCTCTGAGAGGACAATTTCAAGAGTTCCTTTCTATGGCTTACCCCTAGGGTCATATTTATAGTAGCGTCGAGCAAATAATTAAATAATATATTTTAATATTTAATATATTAAAATATATTTATCTAACCGATTTGAATCAAATTCAAACTTTTCCAAATTCTCCTATGATATCTATATTTTATTTGAATCTAATTTAAATTTAATAAATATCTTTTCTTTAATGTATCTCAATACATTAATAATTTCTTTGATATTTAATGTATCATATACAATAAATATATTTTTCCTCATTTAATATATCACATATATTAAATTTTAATTTGAACATTTCAAAAATTTCTCTCAACGAAATCGATCCCTATTTGTTCATATGAGCTAGCAGGGGGACCTTATGAACCTACAGATTATAAACTCGAATGATATGAAATCAATTAATTAAACTCTATAAATTAATTTTCATTCATTAACTATAAGTCACTCCACTATAGACCTAGAGTTACACTTTTATGCACTGTAGAACAAGTTGTGTCCATCGATTTAATCATTACATGCAAGTCAATCTTTCACAAGTTGTTCGTAATTAGAGCTGGGTCAAAGTCTGTTTTACCCCTATAATTACATATGATACCTTAAGTACCACTGATTCTCTAACGAACAATTTATTTATGATCTAACCATAAACTAAGTCCCTCTTGGGCCAGTGAGAGGGTGGGGCCCCATTGTTCAAGTCTCGAAATCAACACTTAAGGGAACTACTCATTTACTTTCCCTATATGGGAAGAAGTGAATTCCATCTCGTGAAATTATGTTTTCAGCTCCCTATTTGGTAAAGTCCCCAAAATGGTAGGCTTATTGAATCGGTTACAAAAAAACCATTCTCACCCATGCAAATCAAAGGACGAGCCCTCACAGGCAGGAGTTTATAACATACTCAGGATAAAGATCGAGTCACATATGATCATACTGTGAAATATTAATCTTCTCAATTAGCGAATTTATAAAGAGATATTAAATATTTCGTGGTCCAGTCTTATACAAACTCATCTCCACACAAATGATTTGGGATTAAATCATTTGTAACAATTACAAAGTGGGCCGTATCAATAGTGTTACCAAGATAAAACACCCAATCTTATCCATATACTATAGACTCTTTAGGTTATTACTTGAACACGATCATTCTATATGTCAACTACATACTGTTCAAGACTACAATAATAACCTTGATTTTACACAATATTTGATAATAATATACACAATATAAAAAGAATAAATTATTTTTTTAATAAATGAGAAAATGTTTAATTACAAAAAAAAAAAAAAAAAAAACTTTAGGGCACAAATCCTAACACTAATAAGAAAGGTAGACGGCAAAAAAATGGAGCAGCAATCATTATTCTTTACGGTTATTTGGCTAAAATCCAACTACTATTATATTTTAGTATAGGAAGGGACATACACCATACAATTTATGTAATATAAAATACAAAGTCGAATTATAACACCTTCCATCGAATATGATATAGGTACCACCTCATGACTTTGCTTGCAACAGATTGAAGGACATTATTTATATATGAGACATCTTTCCTAAATAGCTAAGTTCTCAAATCACAAAAGGAAAGAGATTAGGGTGGAGAGCTCGTCTTTGACAATGTAAAATAGACAAAGAAAATAGACTTTACCTATCACAGAAGTAGCTTGGCCTAAAGAAATTCCCCTTCTCCAACTCACTTTGCAGCTCTCTTCTACAGGAAAGGGCCTCCAAACTCTTGAAAACACCAATAGGAATCATATTGTCGACCAAACAAGCTTATGATGACTTCAACAACTTAAGTTATTATTCTGTTGCAATGCCCAACAATGAATAGAGAGCAACTACAAACAATGAACAAGTTTGGTGTGTGCTAGGTTGTTTTTTTACCAACACCACATTGATAGAAGGAAGCTTGTTGAAGGCTCTATCACATAAATTTATAAACTGGACCTCTAAAAATTTGTAATAATAGTGGCCAGGGTTGATCACAAAAATTGGAGTTCTTAGATTAATTAAGTACCATAGTTAATTATACCCAATTTTATTTAGAGAAACAAAACTTTTGAAACAAAGAAAAATAAAATCTAAACTAATATTTACATGGTTGGAGTCCAATTTTTATGAAACATTAATGGTTGATTAACTTAAGCACAACTTTGTTAGATAAAGAATTGATTTTATGTTAACAATCCTAAGCCAAGAATTACTAAGGCCCTGTTTGATAACGTTCTTGTTTCTCGTTTCTTGTTTCTTGTTTCTGTTTCTCATTTCTTGTTTATGTTTCTTAAAAACTAAAAACTTAAACATGTTTGATAACTATTTTTGTTTCTTGTTTCTTGTTTTTTGGTAAAAATAAAATTTAGTACATATACTATAATAAAACATATAACATGCATTAAAATAAATATAAAACAATTATAAAGAGGTTATAGTATTTTAATAAGGCCCAACACCTAATTAATAATAATAATAAATTTTATCATTCAAATGTTGTTCAAATTTGATTTGCAATGTTATTTCTCACTTCAATCAATTTGCCTTGAACGATTTTGACTTACAAGAGTTAGTTCAATTAGACGAATTTGTAAATTGTCTAAGGTCAAACAATCGAACATACCCACATTTCTTTAATTTAATAATAAACTTTATTTTTATTTTTTCTTTAAAAATGCATTAGCTAATAATACACGCAAGTAAAATCAGAAAAAGAGAGAGAATGTATATATTTTTTTACATTTAATGGTAAACATGAAATACATTATTAGTTTATTTATTTAATAAAAAAATAAAATCGTACCAAAAGGAAAAATAATAGAGAATTAAATAGAGAGAGAATGAATATGATGAAACTATAAGCTAGATAATGAAATGTGGGTATGTTTTTCTTTTAATAACTATAAGCTCGTTAATGTAAAGTAAAAGAAAATAAGAAAATAAGAGAGAAAAGGAAAATATAAACGAAAAGAGAAAAGTAAAAAGGAAAAAAGAAAAAAAAAAGATAATGAACTATTAAAAGAAAAAAAATATTATGATGAAAGAGAGAGAACGAATAGAAAGAAATAAATCAAAAAATAAAAAGAAAAAAGAAGAAAAAAATAAAAAGATTAAAAAGTATTAAAAGAAAAAAAAAAGAATGGAAGAAAGAGAAAGAAGAGAGGGGACAGATGGGTAAAAAGAGAAATAGGAATACATGCATAAAACCTGAAAAAAAAAACAGAATTTGAGAAACTACTTTTTGAAGTTTCTCACAATCTTCCATTTTTTTATAAATGTTTCTAAAAAATTTTGAAACAAGAAAATGATGGTTTATCAAACATGTCTGTTTCTTGAAAAATGAGAAACAGGAAACATGAATGTTATCAAACGAGCCCTAAATGATCAATATCCTCTCTCGAGCTCAATTGAACTCATGCCTCTAGCTATAAATCAATCTCTCAATCTATTTTTATTACAAAACATAGCATTAGGTAATTCTCTTAAAACTTCTAGAATTAATTTACTCGCTCTCGTGCAATAAACTAAATCTAGTCATGCATTTATTGTTCTATGGATAAATTTACTCTCGAGCTAAATCTAGCCTAACATGCAAAACCATGGTCAAAGGTTTAAGCAATAAAATTGAGATGCATAAAAGATGTAAATGCCAACATTCAATTACAAAATCAAAAAAGTTCTAAAACATACAACCATTCTTGTCTAAATATAAAGATAAACAACAATTGAGTTCATAACAAAACTCCTAAAACCAAAAGAAAAGCAAGAGAAAGAGATTAGACTAAGGTCGCATGCAAACACTCGTTCCCGACGAGATGTCCACAATCCGGAGCTTTGAGTTTCCTCCATGGCTTTCCAAAACTCTCCTCCAAGCCTTTAAACAGTGTAGAAATCGAGATTAGGGCTTTAGTCTCTCAAAAATGACTCTTTTTTACAAATGGCAAAATTTTCCTTTTATAAAGTTGAGACAACGTTGCAATGCTAGGGGCAATGTTGCAAAGCTGTCCTTAGCATTTTTCAAAAAGGGAAAAAATCTTCTTCGGGCAGCGTTGCAACACTGTGCTCTCGGGTTTTTAAGGCTAATAGGCTTCTCAAATGGCTTTGCAACACTATAAGGAGCGTTGCAAAACTATACCCTCAGGTCCAATTGACTTGTACTTCCTCTTCAACACTTGAATCCTCAAATATAGCTTTAAGTTGCTCAAATTTATCCAAATATCTCACAATTCTCCAGTTTTGCTCCAAATGCTTGGTTTCTGAGAAATATACATAAAAACACATAAATGCACACATAATCATAGAAAAACTAGCATAAAACTAAGCTAAGAAATAGCACTATTTTGTCCACTATCACACATCACCAGATTGCAGTGTTAAAGAGCAACTACAAAGAATGAACAAGTTTAGTGCAAGCTAGGTTGCTTCTCCATTGATTTGATCATTTGATCATTTTCTCCCTAAACTTATTTCAAAGTTTCCTAACCAACTTTATAATATCCATTTTGACTTCCTCAAATGAAGAACCCAAAAACAAAAACATTAGTCTAATTTTAATCTACCTCTTCTTTTTTAACTTACAATTTCTTAACTTCTATATATCATTGTTATTTATTGTCCTAAAAACTTAAGAATAGAACTTGACAGCAAGACAAATATATATGTGTGTGTGTGTACTTTTAATTAATAATATGAAAATGAAAGGTTCAGGAAACAAACTCTCGAAGGAGTGAGGAGGAAAAGGAAAGAAAAATGAAACGAGAAACAACTGTTCTTATTGGAAATAGAGAAATGGTTCATTACAACTTCAATTATTGCAATAGGCATCTCAAGTTCAGTTTCTCATGAATTAGATCCTGAGTGATTCAACTCCATTGTTTGCTAATACTTGATGATAAATTAAAAATAGTGACAAATAACAAAAAAAAGATCAATAAGTCAAATAAGCGTATGATAATATAAGTGAATGAGGGAGGAGGAAAAATCGTACCAGCTCTAGTTCCTCTTCTTCGTACATTTCTAATGATAAAACAACTCGATCATTAAACCCACGAAGATTATAACCAGCATTGTTGCCAACAAAACAAGCCTAATCAGCCAAGAGAAAAAAAAAATCCTACATCGTGTTCAAATCCTAGTTGGTGTAGAGTGAAAACACAGAAACCCCAATTTTGCAAGATTCTAAAAAAATTAAACATGAGTAAGTACAGTGACGTAAACAAACATACATAGTGAAAATAAAGCGAAAGAAATCAATAACACCATAAATAACACAATAAACATAGAAAAATCGACATTTACCACCAAAATTTTAAAGATGGAATTGAATTGGTGACACTAAAGAAAACAATTGTAATATTAAACTCAAGGAGGCGGAGATTCAGATGCTAACCTTGAAAATGGAGACAAGTTAGATGATGTTTAATGTAGATTTTGTTTGATTGTATAGAGAGAAAAATCTCAAATTAGAAGAATCGACGAGTGCCTCTTGCAAAGCCTCTTGCAAAGGGGCTTCACTTAAGTAAAACAGAGGAAATGATAATGCCTTTTTTTTTCCTTTCAGTTTATTTATATAGAGAGAGCATATGCAAAGAGAAGAACATAGACTATAAGAAACTCAGTGAAAGACCAAGAAAGATTTGAGAAATACCAAGAAAGATTCTAGAAATACCTAGACTCCTGAAATCGATGAATGGAAAGTGGTGGATTGTGATTTTGGAGACAATAACTGACGATTTTTTGCTCAAATGGAGAAAACTTCAATTTGCAATTCCTAGTCTTCAAATGCGCTTTTTTGCAATTCCATGTAATTTACAATGTGGAGATTTTGTAGGGAAGAACAAAAAATTGGGGAGAATATTTGATAAATTTGATAGCAATCTTGGGATGATAGAAAGATGAGAAACCTCTGGCGATATTGAAATTTTGGGAAGGAGATGACAGAGATGTGAAATCAATTTTGTGAGAGAGCAAACTGCAATTTTGGGAGGGAGATGAAATGGTAGAAGGAAGGGGACCACGTGCCTTAACTCGTTTACGTAATGTGAGCGGGATTTTTTTTTTTTCTTTTTAAAGCCAAATCTGCCTTTTTCTTTCATAGTTTATCAAGTTCAATGCTATAATGAAATGCTATGGAAAGTAACATTTGTTGTAGTGTTCCAACACCTTTTTTTATCTAGTCAGCTACTTAACTCACACAATCAGCTAAATATAAAATACCCCCTCATTGATACATGAATAGCTAACCTCTACGTACTCAATCCGTCAATGGTTTCTACTGGTACGTAGAAATATTAATGAGATTTTATCAAACCATAGAGATAAAATTCTAACATTTAAAACTATAGGGACTAAATTCTAACTTTCTCAAAACTTTAGGGACTAAATTTGTAATTTAACCACTTATTTATGAGGTTGGGACTATTTATGAGAGTTTTATCAAACAATAGGAACTAATTCTAACATTTAAAACTAGGGACTAGATTATAACTTTCTCAAAACCATAGGAACCAAATTTGTAATTTAACCAATTAAAATAATAATAAAAATAAACGAAGTGTAATATGAGATTACATTATGTATACTAGTTAGGGGTCTCATTAGACAACATGCGTACTAATCTCACAACTTGCTCATTAGAAATAGTTCCAACGATGACTTGCGAGGATGTTTCAAGAAAGTTGGAGGAGCTGCAAATGTGAGAAAGTGCAACCATGTAGGATAGATCAATGCAGCAAACATAGAGTACAACACACTCTAGTATAATCCAGATATTATTCATTAAGGGCGCCACAATGTGTCTGGCAGTTTTTCACCATTGGATGTAGAGAGAGAAATACCTTGAATTTATATCCAATGATTATTAGGGGTATAGAAATGATTGAATCCACAACCAATGCTTATTATGAGGCGACCACATTGTGGCGCTCTCATTGAATAATTTGTCTTGCTAATCATGTTAACTTATATGATCCAACAAACTTCTAACATAACCTCATTGAGCTTAGTGCACATATAGGCTACAAACTACTTTGGTTGAATTTTATTCTATTCTCACTTAATTGAGTTACAACTCCTTAGCTTATGATTTTACTGCGTGAGTTTGTGACCATGCAAAACCGCAAGTGTACTGATAGCATGTATTTATGCTATCTTATTTCCTATTATTTATGCTAGTTTTGTGATTATTTTGTGAGCTTTTATGCCTATTTCTCTTAATTTTGTAGAAACTGAGCTTGAGGAGCAAAACCAAGTATTTGAGAATATTTTGGTGGATATTGGAGCCTTTTGAAGCTTAATTGAAAATTCAAGAAGATTAAAGATGTTATTTGAGCATAAGGCACATTTCAGGAGATTCTACATTGAATCACGGTTCCAACACATCGAACCGGAGGTCATTCGGACACCCGAGCAAAGAGATATAGCAAAAATGGCCAGTATTGTCTGCAGGGTAGCGTCGAAACGCTGTCTATAGCGTCGCGACGCTACGAAAACGCAAAAAACGCATGGAAATCCTTTTTTTGCAGCGTCTCAACACTGCCTCAAGATTTTCTATAAAAATATCATTTTTTACGCCGTTTTGGGAGGCCAATATGAGAGTTGGAGCCCTAATCTCGATTCCAAGCTAAAATTGAAGGTTTAGGGAGCAATTGGGAGCGTTTGTGGAGTATTTTTGAAGATCCAAAGCTCGAGGGACATGGAGATCATGACAAAAACGTGGGATCGACCATTGTTTGCTAATTTCTTCCTTTTCCTTTAGTTTTAGTTTCTGTTTTGTGGCTGTAAATTAGGAACTTAGAGGTGTAATTGAATGAATTTAAGTATCTTTGTTCATAATACTTGGGATTTTGATGTAGCCATTAGACTTGAGATTTTTAATTGATTAAATACCTTGATTGAATGCTTTTTGTTTCATTCATGCTTTTATGTATTTAATGCTTATAATTTCTTGATCAAAGATTATTTGCTTTATTAGTTTGAATTTGTGCTTGAAAAAGTATGGCTTAAGCTACAACTTAATTGCATGACTATTTGTAAATTCTTGCATGAAAGTGGAGAATTCTTTTAGAAGCCCTTAAAAGAAGTTGCTTAACGCCTTGCATGTTATTAAAGTCTAGATAGAGATATTAGGTTTATAACATTTCATGAGAGTTAATTGTGCTTGAAAGAGTCAGTTAACACCCTCACTTCTTGGCTTATGGAATATTTGCATGACAAACTTAGTAGTTTTTGCTGTAAGTCTATGATGCGAGCTTGTCGAGGGCTCGTCAAATTACAATTTATAAACCGATCCTAAGCTACTTGTAGCATTGAATGGACCGGGTCGATCTCAGGGAACCGAAATATTAATTTCTTAAGTTAAATTTGCAAATGAGAAAGCAATTAAAAAGGGGGGTTTTGTATTTTTATAAATAAAATAAAACATAAACAATAAAGATAGAGATAGATCAAATCTTACCAAAATTCAATCCAAAGGTACGGTTCTACTCAATTGCAAACATTGATCATAGGCATTCAAAATATTTAATCTTAACCATGCAAGTACTCGATCAACTTAATAGGAAACCCTAAAAAGTGCATGTTCCCTAAAATCATTAACTCTAACGAACGCCAAGTTAACGCTAATTACCTAAACAAATTTTTACGAAACCGCTTCGATTTATTTAGGTAAAGGCATTACGAACTTTGGAACGACCAAGACAATCGATCAGGTAAAACAACTTTCACCTAATTAACATGCTTCTTTAATTCCTAGAATTAAATATGCAAGCCATGTATCATGGAAACCCACAAACATACACATGTGATAATTCTAATGCTACCGGTTCATTCAACATGACAATTACGGATCATGATCGTGATTAGCAATAAAGCATGTAAAGAGATTAAGGCGTCAATTTAATCAAAATACATACTTATAAAATTAACACGGGAATTAAAGAACACTTGCAATTGAAAGAAAACTACGTTAAGGTTCAAACCTCACAATATTGCAATTGATTACAACCGACCTCTGAATTGGGAACTGCAGAATTTAGCCGAGCATCGTGATAAAATTTGATACCATTATTGTCTAAGGAGAAAAGAGAAAATGAGTCTAAAAGCTCTCTAAAAACGTCTAGGCCAAGAGGCCAAAAAGAGATCCCCCTTGCTGTCCATAAGAAGGCTTAAATAGCCTTCAAGTAGACAACTTACACAAGTAAGAAACCCTAAATTCTAGAAAGATGTTTTCCCAAAACAATTAGGGAATAATATTTAAAATAAAATAAAATAAAGTAAATAATGTTCTCTCTTGTAAAATGCTGGAAAATACATCTAAAACTCGAAAATCCTTCCCTAAATTCTTAAAACAAACATAGAATGTTGCAAATAAGGAAAGTTTCTGGATTGTGCAGTCTTCATTATTTTGCCCATAACTTCTTCTCCAAACCTTTGATCAACGTGATCTTTATATGGTTGGAAATATCATTCCGAGATCTTTAAAATGATATCTAATTTGAATATATTCCAAAACGTGAGAAGCAAGATAATGGGAACGGAAGTTGGCACAAAATATTCTCGGGTACAGCAGTTTTCCAGTAGGAGCAGTAATACTCAAAATGCCATAACTTTCATAATACTTATTGGAATGCAATGAGTCTTATACCGTTAGAAAGATAATTCAATAAGCTTCGATTTGATACCAAATTTGAATATATTTTCATCTCGAAATATCATTATATGACCGGTCAAATTTGGTATAGAAATTCAATTGCTCGAATCACCTCCAATTTGGTCCGAATTAATTCTGAAATGGTGCAAACTCTTCAAAACACGTGAATTGTTCGAATCCCTAAAAAATAATAATAAAAGACATAAAATCCTTCTAATTAACAAGAAATAAGTGTAATTAAATAGGACTTTATAGGTCCTATCAGTCTAATTGGTGAAATTGATTCCCTATGATATCTCTCTCCTATTGTGTCTCCATTTATCTTTTGCTTTCTAGGTTAGCTCTTTAGTTTAGCTTGTTTGCATTTGATTCTTTCTCTAAATAAAGTTAAGTGAGAGTAATTACAGTACTTAAATGAACTAAGAAATCCAATCCCTGTGATCGACCCTGGCCATTATTACAAATTTTAGAGGTTTAGGTTTATAAATATATTTGATAGAGCCTTCGACAAGCTCTTTATCATGTACGATGTCAAGTTTTAGTATAGTGATTAGTAAGTGCAGAGTATCTTCCTTAAGAATGGTTTTCTAGATCGCTTGATTACCATGAATAATAACATCCAATTTTATTTAAAGAATGATAATTTGAGAGAATAGTAATTAACAAAACTGGTAAAAACAACGGGAGATGTCAAAGAGAGAAAAACCTAGGAAATTGACTTCACCAATTGAACTGTAACGACCCTAACTCATACGACTCTCTAAACGCATAAGCACGACTGAGTTACCTCACTCATGTCCGAAATTTCGGCAGCACAACGACATAACTACGAGAAAACTAAACTTTATAAAGACCTGATAAGAATGAAAACACTTCTATATCTCAGATATAACACTCAATCTCCAACAAACTACGATAAAATGTACTAAGCTCAACCATCAGACACAAGAATCTAAGAAAACTCTTACTAAATACGCTGAAACAAGAGATACTTAAGCTTTTACAGACCAACAATACAACAAAGAACAAAACTACAAAACTAAAAGCTAATACAAGGAAAGGAAATTTGGTGGAGTCTCCATTAGCCTTGTCAAGTCATCGCTTCCGTCACCCACCTTGAGAATGTGCACCATCTGTAAAACACAAATAAAGTAGCACGAGTGAGTATAAACACACTCAGTAAGTAGCCCATTTAAGGATCCAAAGTTCAAATCCATACAAAGGAGGGCATCACCTTATCTCTCATACTCCAGCTCAGACTCAAACCCAAACATTCACTTCAGTTAGCTAAGTGCCCACTCACTTTATCCAAAGCCCACCCCTCTCTAGTATTGCCTCGTGTTACACCTGCGAGTCATGTATCCTAGGTCCAATGCAATGAAGGAAAGCAACCCTCACGCTCATCACAATGGGAGAATCACCCCTTAAGCTAGCATACACAATAAGGAAAATCAACCCTTATGATTATCATATCACATAACATCCTAGGAATACATGCTCGTACGAGAGAAAAGGTAAAAAGAAAAGGGTAGGTGGATCTGGTCTAGTAGGCTTTTGCGCATTCGTAACACTCCTGAAAATCCTTGTGGTAACTCACCATGCCAAAACTACTCGAAAAGCAATGAACTTTAGACCTTCGCCTAGAGCCTAAGGTCCAAC
Source organism: Trichosanthes truncata (assembly GCA_033996785.1). Lineage (NCBI taxonomy): Eukaryota > Viridiplantae > Streptophyta > Magnoliopsida > Cucurbitales > Cucurbitaceae > Trichosanthes > Trichosanthes truncata. The sequence goes on along the minus strand of JAWPNB010000004.1, from coordinate 32,230,235 downwards.
TCCTTACTAGAATGGCCTGGTCAGTGAGTCATTCCAAAGCCCCTAACCGATGGGTTGATTCAAAATCCAACCACTTTAAAGCCCCTAAGTGGGTTTCAAACTCACATTACAACTCACTGTGTCGAACCACAACCACTTCCTGAACCAGAGGTCACCAACACAACCAAAGATACAAATTCAATAGCGAACACGACTAAATAAACACGGCTTAAATATAGGTTCAAATGAATCACACTTCACCAAAGTCTCATTCATGTTCAAGCAAGACACAATTCTCCAACAATCAAACACTACTTAACCATTTAGTCCATTAGTTCAAGCGTTCGAGGTTCCACAGCCACTTCGGGATCCACCGCAACCCACACATCACAGACAAACCAAACACGCATGTTTATACAATTTTAAACTCACATCTCACACGTTCATACTTCATAGAGAAGCCACGTTCTCAGTCATCCATTCATTCCAGAGCATTAACCCATACCTAAGCCCTTACTAGTACACAACGCCAAGACACTATGAATACCCCACCAACAATCATGACTTTTGACAAATCACCCAACTAGGTCGACAAGTTCCTTAAATCCCGGGTTGAGGTACAACAAGGTAAATCTCATTCTTAAGAGATTTACTAAGCAAAATATCCAATGATCAATATGATTACATGCATACTTCATGCTTAAAAGAATTGCATCCACCACCACTTAATCATACACCAAACTCAACCAATCACAACGTTAGGCAAACCCTTAAAGAGTACACATGCTAGTTATGAACAACTTGAAACTTTAAGCCTCTAATTTCCATTATAGCCATATAAGAGGCCATTTACAGCTCAAACAACATCCACATCGATCCACAAATCATTACATGCATCATAAACAAAATTTTCAGGCATGCTCTTACAATTTACTAGTTCACAAACATACATTAAATTCAAAATAAGAAACTTAAAGGGGCTTAAATCCAAATGACTACTTACAAATTTAACTAACAATAATAGACACTTCCAAAGCATCACACATTGCCAAAAGAAGTCCCAAATAACACCTTTACTTGCTAAATTGATGTCGAAATAGTTTGAACTCGACAACCCACCCTCCTAACACAATGGGTAAATCTTGAACAAAGCCCAACATGGTATGGGTAAGTATTAAAACACCAAAACAACCCCTAAACTCCACGAAAAAGGTCCTAAAATATGGCTAACTAAAACCCAACTCACTCTTAGCCTTAATTGTGTTGGAAAATTCGATACCCACATAAAACTTACCTCAAAGAGTGCTCGACAACAGCCCGAGGATCCAATTTCATCCAAAACGATCTTCAATCGTAATGGGTAATCTTGAAATTTAGTCTGACAATTAATAGGTTCACTTTAAATCACCAAATTAACAATCAAACCAACTTTAACATGTCGGACATATACTCACGATCTCGCCTTAGATTTCGAACTTTAATCGCTGTTGAAAATCGCCCGAATAGCTGATTTTGCAAATCCAAAACCCAAAGATTATGAGTAATCTAAAATTAAATTCAAGCTTTATGGATTAATCTCTAAATCACAAAAATAGTCCAAGAATTTATCTAATTGAAACGAACCTTACCTCAAAATGAACCCAAAATTTGTCGGAACACGACCTCAAAACACAAACCCACTGCAGTCTGTACAAAACCTAAAATAAGGTAGGAGGTGTGACGACGCGTGAGCTTACAGTAGGCGACAGTCGGACAAGCTGGGTAGTCGGCGTGCGGTGGCGACAGGCTGTGGTGAGGAAGAAGATACGGTTGGCTACGGGGCTGGGCGTGTGCGCAGGTCTGGCTCGATGGGAGAGAGAGAAATCAAGGACAAAGAGAGAGCACGATGGAGAAAGGGAGACGAAAGAGAGTGACAGGACCGAAATAGGGGGTGTTCGGGGAGAGGCTGGAGAGAGAGAGAGAGAAATGGGGATGGTTATCAGATGAGAGGGAGAAGATGATAAGGAAGAAGAAGAAGATAAGGTAGAAGAAGAAGAAGATAAGGGAGAAGAATAAGAGTTTATCTCATTTTCTTTTTTTCTTAGATACATTTCCAAAAATGCCCTTAACCAATCTTTTCCATTCCAAATATGCCCCTTCCAACCTCTCAAATTCCAATTAGCCCATTCAAGATACTAAATTTGAAAATTAATCAAATTAAATTCCCAAGTTTAGAAATTAACGCCCATATATAAGTCGGGCATTAAATGAACCATCATTTTAGTTCATTAATCCAAGATATGATTATACATAACTATAAGCAAGAAGTAAAAATATCAAAAGACTCTTCCAAGCCCAGTTAACCTCATGCAATGCTATAAACCTAACGTATCCGTCTAGATTTGAATAACATACAAGGCATTAAGAACTTCTTTTTATGCTTCTAAGAGAACTTCTCATTCACATGCAAGAATTTACAAATCGTTATGCCCAAAATTGTTATAGTCCAAAAATTACTGTTTCAAGCACAAGTTTAGACCAATGAATCATGTAAACCTCAGCCAAAAGTTAACAAACATTAAGAACAATCAAGCATAAATAGTTAAAAAGTACAATAAAATATGGATTAATATCTAAAATAACGAGCTCAACGGCTACATCAATCTCCTAGAGACAAGTCTAGCCTCATAATCACTGAAAATAAATCTAGACTTATATCAAAATCCATAACAACAACTACAAATTAGAAGGAAAGAAAGAACTCTTGTGATGTGCCAATCCTCATTCCCAATGCATTCTGCACGATCTCGAGCCTCAAACTTTTGCTCATCGCTCCTAAGAATGTCCTTTTGTTTCCTCAAATGTGTATGTCGCCACGTACCTACGACATGGAGCGGCCGATGTCCTCGAAAATGGAGATTTAAAAAATGAGTTGCCACCAATCTTTTTTATGGTGTGATTGGGCACCAAAATAGAATAAAAAAACTTTTTTTTAAAATAAAAAATGAGAGAAAAAAAGGGTATGCGAAAACCAAATTTGGGCTCAAAAGTTATTTATGTGTGGGGAAGGTGTTAGCACCCCACAACACCCATTTAAAATGGTGGCCAAATTTTAATCTTGAATTTAAGGAAAATTTAGAAGAAAAAAGCATATTTAGGAAAAAATAGATTTTTAAAAACAATGCCTTATTATACCTTTCATTCCTCCAATATTTGAAGTCATGATCCCATAAAATAAGTGGATAAATATCCATCAATTTGACTATATTAGAAATTATTTCCAAGACTTTAGGAAATATTATCACCTCAAAAATATGAGAAAAATTTACAATTTCTCAAATCCATCATAGAATAGCCTTTTACAAAAGAAACCTTTAAAAAAATTGTTTTAAATTCATTTTTTCTTAGGATCAAAATCTTGGACTCCCAAAGATTATGGTCCCTCACCTCAAGAATTTTAGAAAATCGGACTCCCAAATATTTATAGATTCTGTCGTAGGAATTTTTTTTATAAAAAAAAGGCCTTGAAAATCATTTTTAAGAAAAAGATTGCAAAATAACTTTGGAAATAACACCTTGATTATAAAAAGCTTGTATAAACTCAAAAAGAGCAATTTTAAAGACTTGAAAATAATTTTATAAAAAGAGAATATAGTTTAAGAGAAGATTTGAAAATATTAAGAAAAATTAAGAAAATCAAATTCAAGCATTAACAAATAAATGCAATGTAAAGATAAATTAAGCATGCATAATAATCTATTCATAGTAAATAGCAAACAAACATAATATGCAAGTATATTAAAATTTTAAAGCAACTTATTGGAGTTGATATTTGAGTTCCAAATAATCAACTCCTCACCTCAGGAAAACTAGAAAATCGGATTCTCAAACATTTCTAGATTCTGTTGTCGGATGTTTTTTTGTAAAGAGTATGGATTAAAAAACGAGCACAATATGATCCAAAATTAGCAAACATAAATCAATCTAACTACATGGTAAACAAGAACAAATACTCCATAATTAGACTAAACATAAACATGTCTAAAGAAAATGCTCAAATTAGATAAATAAAAAAAATGGCATGCTTAAATAAATATAAAAGATAAAGAAAATGTTAACAATGTGGGATGAGAGAAAATAAATAAATAAATAAATAAAGTGAGTTAACACTCAATATTGAAATTGAAAAAATAAAATAAAATAACATTAAAAAAAAGTCAATTATATACGTCAGTGGCACTGCCACTGACGCGACAAGTCACTGACGTTAAAAAAAAACTTAAAACTTGTAAGCCTCCCACTCAATTCACATTTATATAATTATTATTATCATTATAAAAAAATGCTTTCCAACTTCTCATGCAAACAGAAATATATATATAATAATAATATTATTATAAAAAAATGCTTTCCAGCTTCTCATGCAAACAAAGATATATAATAATAATAATAATAATACTTCTCAAACTTAACACACATATATATTATAAATAATAATAATAAATGTAAAAGTAATAAACAATTTTTCTTTTTTTTTTTTACAAACCACGCACTAGGGGTGATATCGGTTCGGTTTTCATTGGTTTTAGGCCAAACCAAGAACCGAACCGATCCAATCGGTTTTAGCAAAAGAGGAACCGAACCAATGTCCAATAAAGGACAAAACCATCGGTTCGGTTGTCCATTGGTTCGGTTTCTCTTCGGTTGGGTTCTTAGTTTTTTTGTCTTTTTTTGACAATTTTTTTTGCTATTTTACTTCCTAGTTCGAGCCCCTATTTTAGTGTTTTTTGCCCTAAAATTTCTCAACACCTCAATAAGAATTCATAAAGTTAACAATCTCATTTTGTTACTTTAAAATTAATTGAAAGATAACGGATGAAACGACACAAGAATGGAGTGGGATTCGATTTTTTGATTTTTTGAGGTATATATACATTGGTTCGGTTCGGTTCGATTCGGTTTTTAATGGTTTTTCTGGACAAAAACTGAACCGAACCAATATTTTTCGGTTTTGCCAAAACAAAAACCTAGATGTCCAATTTTCTTCTAAAAAATCGAACCAAACCATTGGATCGGTTTGGTTCGGTTATATTTAGTTCGGTTCGATTTGGTCTGTTTTCGGTTAAGACTATCACCCCTACCACACACATCACTCTTTTCTCTCTTCTCTCAAAACTCCTTTCTTTTTCCTTTCTTCTTCTTCAACTCCTCTATCACCATGGTTGTGAGTTTTAGAAGAAGTAAAGGTTTCCACCCACCTCTAAGGTGTGTTACACTTTTTTTATTCTACGTACTCTTTAATTACACATATTTTACTTCAATTCTTTTTTTTTTGGTAATAACACTTCAAGAGTAATGAGAGAGAGGGGGAAAACCGAAGAAAGGTCGGAGAGATAAACAATAAGAAAAAAACAATAATACCAAAATAAATAATGCATATAAAGAAAGATAGAAGCTCACATTGTGATAACTTTTAAATTAAGAGTTATAGGCTATCATTTCAGGACTAAATTGTCGAATTTTATCTCATTGTATTGTGAAAAACTCCTAGCTTTGACTTATTTTGCTCTAGGTTTGATTTTGATGTAGTAACATTATTATTAGAGCAAGATTATTATAATTAATGAGCTTTATGTGATTAATTTAGGGTTTGATTAAGGAGGACTCCCAAAGCTAAGGGTTGCAGTTATACAACGGTTTGTTGGAGAAAATCTGGCAATTTAAGCCAACTCAAATTTCACACGTGAGAGTTCTTGCCCATTAAATGAGCTGGAAGATGTCAGTACGGTCAACGTGTTTCAGCCAACAGAAGCTTGCCACGTCATGGGACCTGTCTAATCAGCCCTGATTTGCACAAAAAAGGGGTTATATTTGCTAGGCAGCCGTTTTTTGGAAAAGAGTAGGAGTGGTATGAAAATCAAAGATAGAGAGATAAGGAGAAGAGCTCCGATTTTGGAGGCCATGGGCGATGGTTTTCCAAATAAGAAAGGTTTTCTCCAAGGGATTTGACGCTGATGTTGAACCAAGCTTTTTGGGGCAACATTCCGTTTTCTTCTTCCAATTAGTTTTTCTGCACCATTTACTCTATGGTTGTATTTCAATTTCTTTGCTGTAGTTTTTACATTATGAACTAATCACCATAAGGTGAGGATTAGGGAACGATTGCTTTTGATTAATGTTATGGTTGAGTATATTTTATTTCCTTCAATTTGGTTTTTAAGAGGTTTTATTCATTAGCTCATTTTCGTTTGGCCAACCGATTTGCAGCAGCGTTCCTCTGATTTCTGGGAAGAATAGGAGGGGCTGAAAGCTTAAAAACCACATTAGCTTTTCGTTAGGGTTAGTAACAAGCTAAGTGAGTAGGTTAGGGATAATCACTCACCTAATGCCCACACAATACAGTGGGTTAACTTGTGCTGAAGTAATGGAAATGAAACAGTATATTTTAGGTGACTCGGGAGAATGTCGTGAAATCTGTAGTGGGTTGAATGGAATGAATATGTACTCGAGTTTTAACTTAATTAAAGCATGATTTACCTCTAATCCAAGCCTTTGTATTAGCTCAAGGTATCTAGACCATTTGTTTTTGTCATTTACAATTCCTCTATTTCGCTCTGTTTTAGCAAGTATTTTGTTCCAACATTTGTTATTTTACTTTAATTTAGTTTCTTAACGAACTTTATGGGTTATAAATTGAGTTACTGAGAGTTAATTTGTGGTAAATAGAATAATTAATAGTCTCTATGGATACGATAATTTACTTAGCACTTGCTACAAATGTATGTGTACACTTGCTCATAGACATCATAATATTGCCGAAATATTCACATTACATTAGCAAGGTATCAAGTTTTTGGCCCCGTTGTCGGGGACTAGTTAATTTTTCCTTTACTTTAATTAATCTTTGGTAACTGGAGCTCATTGAATTCAGAGATTGCTGTTTGTTTGGTCTTAATTCAAGTGGTTTGAGTTAGTGCATGAGAAAATTTCCTCATTCTCTACACTACGATCAGAAGATTGAAAGAACATTTCACGTGCGTAGAAGGGAACAACGAGGGAGGAAACATACAATGGAATGTGTTAATCCTCTAGTGAGACCTGCAAATCAATAGGTCTTTCTAGAGCATCAACATAAACATTTTGGAAATCCACCTAGAGCGGGAGCATATGAAGCAGTTGGTCGACAAAATGATGCTAATAACCCTATCTTCATGGCGGATGATAGGGAGAGAGTTATTCACGCCTATGTTATGCCTACTTTTGATGTGCTAGGAATTGTTAGACCTGATTTAGAAGCAACAGAGTTTAAGTTGAAACCCGTCATGTTCCAGATGTTGTAGTCTATTGGACAGTTTCATGGACTTCCTTTAGAGGATCCTCACTTGCATTTAAGAAACTTCTTAAGTGTGAGTGATTCTTTCAAGAAACATGGTGTGTCGAAGGATGCTAGAAGATTAATTTTGTTCTCGTATTCTTTGCGAGATCAAGCAAAATCATGGTTGAATTCCTTTGGACCTAAAACTATAACTTCATGGAATGATTTGGCGGAAAAGTATTTGATGAAGTATCTTCCACCAACCAAAAATGAAAAACTTAGAGGAGAGGTAGTAGCTTACATGTTCGACGATGAGACTTTCAGTGAGACATGGGAAAGATTTAAGGAGTTACTCAGAAAGTGTCCTCATCATGGTCTGCCCCATTGGATCCAGATGGAAACGTTTTATAACGGCTTAAATTTGAAAACACAAAATATGCTAAATGCATCAACAAATGGATCCCTCTTAACTAAGACTTTTAATGAAGCATATGAGATTCTAGAGAGGATCTCAGAAAATAGTTCCCAATGGTTTAATGTTAGAAACAATCCAGGGGAAAAGAATAGGGTAGTGCTTGAAGTCGATGCATTAACTTCTCTTAGAGCTAAAATGGCATCAATGGAAAATCTTCTGAAAAACTTGCAATTAGGAAATACAAATCAGAACACAACAACAATTAATTAGGTAATAGGAAAATCTTGTGTTTACTGTGGAGAAGGGCATACATTTGACTCTTGTCCAGCCAATCCTACATCAATCTATTACGTGGGACATCAGAATATGCAGAAGAACAACCATTTTTCTTATACATACAACCCAGGGTGGAGGAACCATCCAAATTTCTCATGGAATGGTCAAAGGAATGTTGCACAAGGAAATCAAGGGTAAAATAGAATGCATTTTCAACCTGGTTTTGGGCATAATCAACAGAATATGTCGCAACATAAGCCAATGAACAACATATACCAGGAACATCATTAGAGAGTTTGATAAAAGAATGTATGGTAAAAAATGACGCAGTGCTTCAAAGTCAACAAGCATCTCTAAAGAATTTGGACATACAAGTACGGCAGCTAGCAAATGAGCTGAAGACTAGACCTCAGGATAAGCTACCTACAAATACAAAGCTTCCAAAGAGAGAAGGTAAGGAGTAGGTTCAAGCTATTGAATTACAAAGTGGAAAACTTCTTGTTCCAGCTGAAAAACTGAGCAAGCAAAAACATAAGTTTACAGAGTCTACGGTGCAAACAGAGGAAAGAATAGCAGTTGAACCAGAGGCTTTAGTGTCACAAAAATAAGAGAATGCTAAAAATATAGAGAATGTTGAAAACACAGGGGATGCTGAGAATGCTGAAGTAGAAGAAAGTGCTAGAGAAAAACGTCCAGTAGCAACACAAAGACAGTTACTGTGAATTCAGCATTTATGCCACCACCACCAATGTTTCCCTAGCGATTATAAAAAAAAAAATCAAGATCAGTAGTTTAAGAAGTTCTTCGCTATCTTCAAGCATCTTCACATAAACAGTCCATTAGTTGAAGCTTTGGAACAAATGCCTAATTATGTGAAGTTCCCTAAAGATATCCTAACCAAGAAGAAGAGACCAATGGAATTTGAGATTGTGCCTTTGTCAGGAGAATGTAGTGCTATAGTTGCCCATCCCATTCCTCCAAAGCTTCAAGATCCTGGACCATTCACAATACCAGTGTCAATTGGAGAAAAAGAAGTAGGGAGAGCCCTCTGTGATCTAGGTGCCAGCATAAATCTTTTGTCATTGTCTATTTTTCAAAAATTAGGCATTGGAGAAGCGAGGCCTACTACCGTAACATTACAATTGGCTGATAGGTCAATCACATATCATGAAGGGAAGATTGAGAACATTTTGATACAAGTAAATAAATTTATTTTTTCAGCTAATTTCATCATTTTGGATTATGAAGCCGATAAAGAGGTACCAATCATTTTAGGGAGACCTTTCTTGGCAACTGGAGGTACTGTAGTTTACTCCTTTTGGCAATCTCTATATTTTAATGGCTATCGAATATGTATCGATGTGGGTTGAGGCTGTGGCTTACCCCATAAATGATGCTAAAATTGTCTTGAAATTCAAGCATAAACACATTTTTACATGATGTGACACACCTAGAGTTTTAATTAGCGATGAAGGGTCTCATTTTTTTAACAAGATGTTTGGAAATTTATTGGCCAAATATCATGTGAAGCATAGGATCTCAACACCTAATCAGCCACAAGCTAATGGCCAAATAGAGTTATCAAATAGGGAAATAAAGGGCATACTTGAAAAAGTTGTGCATCCGAATAGAAAGGGTTGGTCCCATAGATTGGAAGATGCTCTTTGGGCAAATAGGACAGCTTATAAAACACCTTTAGGTATGTCACCTTATAGGTTAGTTTTTGGTAAAGCTTGTCATTTACCTATAGAGTTAGAACACAAAGCATTTTGGGCCTTGAAAAAGTTGAATTTTAATTATACTCGTGATGGAGCATTGAGATTACTGCAGCTTAATGAGTTAGATGAGATGAGGCATGCTGCTTATGAGAGTTCAAAGTTATACAAAGAGAAAACTAAATTTTGGCATGATAAAAGGTTTGTGCCGAAGCATTTTGGACAAAGAGTTTTACTGTTCAATTCTAGACTAAAATTATTTCCAGGAAAAATTAAGTCTAGATGTTCTGGTCCTATCACAATTGTGGAAATATTTCCCCATGGTGCAGTAGCTTTGCAGGATGAGAAAGATGGAAGAGAATTCAAGGTGAACGACCATCGAATCAAACATTATTGGGGAGAAGAAATTCAGCGAAAGCTTGCTTCCTTGAGTTTGAAGGAAGAGTGATAGAGCAATGAAATTCTAGGAGCATAGTGTAGTGTTGAATATCTTTATATGCTCCAGACTTTATTGTGTTAGTTGAATTTTTTTATTAATTTTATGAGTTTAATAGTTTTCTTTATTGTGTAGATCTTTTATTTTATCATTTGTGAGTTGTCAATAAAGGGGAAATAGATTCTATAAAAAAAAAAAGGGGGGGGGGGGGGGGGGAAGACAAGAAAACCTTCCTTTTTCGGATAAGGAATTTAAAAGGAGAGGGTGTGACAGCTTTAAAGACAGAGCATTTTTCAAAAATTTTAAATCGAGTGGTTGGGGATTAATTTGGAAAAGGCGTGCAGAGGGTGTGGCAGCAAATTATCTGGGAAAGCAATATTGGTTTTATGACTAATCAGACGACGTCAGTGATTTTCAAGGATATAACGTCATAAAGGGTGATTTTGGGGGGATTTCAATATTTTAAACCTTGCGAAAAAAAACCAATTTACCCTCATCTTCATTGTCTTTAAATTAAACCCTAACCCTTCGTTTAAATCCATCTTTTTGCTACTCCAATCCTAACGTTCTAGCTCCGATAATTTTTTTTTCTCTCACCAAAAAAATGCAAGCTAAAACTCGCCGGTCAAAGCTTCAAGAGGGTGAGCCTTCTAAACCAGTGGAAGCAGAGGTTGTTCCGGAGTAAGAAAAGAAGAAATCACCAAAGAAGAAAAAGAAAGTCATAAAAGAGATGAGCCCAGAACCACAAGTCAAAGGTGATGAAGCTGTTGGAAAAGAACCCATCGCTCAAGAACAAGTAGGGGCGAAATTATTCAAACCATGGAAGAGATTGTAGAAAGAGAAAAAATTCCAGAAGTGGAAGCAGTATCAGATCCACAAGAAACTCGAGAAATTGAGGAAACATCGGTCCAAAGTTGATACCTTGCTAGAGTAATGTGAATAATTTGGCAATATTCTAATGTCTATGCGCAAGTGTACACATACTTTTGTAGCAAGTGCTAAGTAAATTATCATATCCTTAGAGACTATTAATTCTTCTATTTACTACAAATTAACTCTCAATAACTCAATTTGTAAACTAGAAAATTCATTAAGGAACTGAATTAAAATAAAATAACAATTGTTGAAACAAAATACTTGCTGAAACAGATAAAATAGAGGAATCGTAAATGAACAATTTAACAATTGGAGTAGATACTTTGAGCTAAAACAAAGGCTTGGATTAGAGGTAAATCATGTTTTAATTAAGTCACAACTAGAATACATATTCATTCCATTCGACCCACTACAGATTTCACAGCATTCTCCTGAATCACCTAAAATATACTGTTTCATTTCATTACTTTAGCACAGTTTAACCTACTGCATTATGTGTGCATTAGGTGAGTGATTATCCCTAACCTACTCACTTAGCTAGTTACTAACTCTAACAAGGAGCTAATGAGGTTTTTAAGCTTTTAACCCCTCATATTCTTCCTAGAAATTAGAGGAACGTTGCTCAAATCGGCTGGTCAAACATAAATGAGCTAATGAATAAAACCTCTTAAAAACCAAATCGAAGGAAATGAAATATACTCAGCTATAACATTAATCAAAAGCAATCATCCTCTAATCCTCACCTTATGGTGATTAGTTCATAATGTAAAAACTATAGCAAAGAAATCGAAATGTAGACATAATGGAAATGATCCAGAAAAACTAAATGGAAGAAGAAAAGGTAGAAGAAGAAGACAGAATGTTGCCCAAAAAAGTTTGGTTCAACATTGACGTCAAATCCCATAGAGAAAACCTTCCTTATTTGGAAAACTTGCACCCATGGCCTCCAGAACCGGAGCTCTTCTCCTTTTCTCTCTCTCTATCTTCGATTTCAGACCTCTCTCTTCTTTCCAAAAAAATGGTTGCCTAACAATATAACTTATTCCTTATGAAAATCAGGGCTGATTAGACTGGTCCCGTGACTTGGCAAGCTTCTGTTGGATAAACACGCTGATTTTATTGACATCTTCCAACTCATTAAATGGACAGCAACCCTCACGTGCGAAATTCGTGTTAGCTGAATGAAGTGAGCTTGTCGAGGGCTCAATCAAATACAATTTATAATACCGATCTAAAAATAACTACTTGTAGTAATTAATAGTGGACCGGGTCGAACCACAGGGAACCGAATAAATTGGTTACAATTAATTGGTTTTCTTAATGACACGGACTGACACGAACTGGGGGGGAGTTAGGCATAAAATAGAGATAGAAGGACTAAACAAAGAGTAGTAAAAATAAAGATCTCACCTTGGGCACCGAATCAGGGGTAAACAAGTAGTTATGCAAATTATCGATCATTGAAACTAACCTAACAGGCAATTTCCTATGTTTTAAGACCGACTGAACTCCTTGGGACACCGTACGAGCCTCCCTTAATTAAACCAATTTACAAACGCTTAATTGGTTTTAATTTAATCAACTAATTTGGCACGACCAATACCAAAAGAATTAATTAAACGCATTACACTCAAGGGATAAGCCGAAACGAGTTAATTAATTAAGACTGGTCGATCTAAATTAACTAAGCCCACGCTAACAATTCTAAGGCCTACCATGTACTCGTAATTAAGCAATTCTACTTAATTTAACCGACGTGGCCACCGGCCTATTTACTACTCAAATTAAGCTAGAGACCAAGGACCCCTACGAATACATCTAGCATAGCTAAGAAATCTCTAAATTAATTGATTTGTTAGTTCAATCAAAGTAGAAATAGCTAGGAATAAGCACAAGAATTTGCAAGTCATAAAACAGTGTTGGAAATTGAAATTAACAACCAAATCTCACAATAAAATGCATAATACCGTATTTACAACCCCAAAACGACGACAAAAGTCTAGCAATCCATCGAAACGATGTAGCCCGACACCGAGGTTTGATGAAAAACTTCTAATCTATCCTAAACTACTGAAAAACAGAGAGGAGAAAGCCTAAATATGTCTCGTGACGGCTGAAAATCGGAGACAAATGACCTAGAGGACAAAAAAATCTATATATAGGAATCGACGGAGCGTCTAGACGCTATGGACAGCGTCTAGACGCTACCGAGCGCGCAGCACTGCTTATTTTTGCTCTAACTTTTTACTCAGGTGTCCGAATGACCTCCGGTTTGATGCGTTGGAATCGTGATTCAACGTAGAATCTCTCGGAACGTTCCTTATGATCAAATACCTACAAAATAATCAATTAATTACATTAAAACCTCCAAACTAACATGATTTAAGTATGAAAATATAGAACTATGTTATTCCTATCAAATAACCCCCAACCTAAATCTTGCTAGTCCTCGAGCAAGACCCAAACAAAAATAATAAAAATATGAATGAATGATTACATGCACGAGACTATAATTTCAATACTTAGGAATATTGCAATAACTACAAAAGAGAAGCAGACACACACTATCCATGTTTTGAGACACTTTTAAAAATTCTTTCTATTCTTTTCCACTTTTGTGTGTGGCCTCGTAAAGTAGTCTCTGCAAGCTCGAAGAAGGTCTATAAGGCTCTCAATCCATCTTCCCCCTACACTGGCACTAGGACTAGCTACCAAGCTTCCAAACCATCAAACAAGTAATAGGTTACTAGGTGCCTGAACTCAAACCCGCGGGATAAACTTGTATCACTTTAAAAACCAAAGGGTACTAACTTTCACACACCTGTCGCAGGAACCCGTATCCAGAGCACTCGCTCAATGGATGGCCTAACTGATCACAACAGGGGTAGCTCTTTTTACCCCTTGATTCACTAAACTCATTACAAGCTTATTTTATTTTCTTCTTTTTCTTTCTTTTTTTTTTTCAAGAATGATCTTCTTTTCAAGCACACTTTCTTTCTTCTTCTTTTTTTTTTCTTTTTCTAGGCCAATCACATTTTTACTTCTCCTAAGCAACACATTACAAGCTATCAATCTTTCCACTCAACAACTAGCCCTATACCTATCGAGGTGACAACAAACATACAAGCTCTATAATCCCACCCTAAGCTTTCAAGACTACTAAAAGAAAGGCTAACGTGCTTAGATCGTGCAGGAAAGACCAGAAAATTTTGAAAGTTTGGCACAAAAAGACCCAAAGCATGATAGCATTCATATACTTCAGCTAATGCAATTAAAGCAACATACCATGCATGTCATCAATTGTTCTCATCAAGCAACAAGTAAACACATCATCAAGCATTCAAGTTCATAATTCACACAAAATTTTGGAAAAACAAAATCACACAAGAATCATGTTTAACATAATCGATCAACAGTCCGAGCTCAACTGCTCAAGGACAACAACTATCAATCCTAAAAATAGATCCGAGCTCAAATGAGCAAGGACTCAACCAATCATGCTAAACACATCATCAAAGCACAATAACAACCTCCACCCCCAACCTAAATTCTACATTGTCCTCGATGTACAAAAATCATTGAAAATGAAAGGACAAAAAGAAAGGGGAACAGAAAACCTCCCATGAAAACTCAGCACGTAGGTGGGTGGTGGCGTGGCGGAAACCTGCAAGAATGATAATTCTTCTGCTCAAAGGTCAATTTGTTACCTACAAAACAAAGCAAAACAGGCTAAGCTAGGAAAAACAAAAACAGAAAGCAATAAAAGAAAGCAACTAAATTTTCAAGCGTGGCTGCCTCCAGGAAGCGCAAATTTTTATAGTCGATTGCTCGACTTGTCGTGTGGCACACGTCATGGCACATAAAAATTCTCCCATTTCTTCGGCCCTTTCTTCCTCGAATCTACAAAGCCCACTACACTAAGCAATCTCTTCAACATTTGATGGGCTCCAGAAATGCAAGTCTTTTTGGGATTTTTCGACTCTGAAAAAGAAAAACAAGAAAAATCAAAAGAAACTGACTCTGACTCATGAGAACTAGAGGAACATACACAAAAGAAGGGGGAATCAAGGTACAGAACAAACGCAAGCCTTTCGGCCTCCAACTCTATCACCTAGACTTCCTCGCATTGAAGCATGGTTTCCTCAGCTTCACAAACCTGTTCTTCATGTGGCAAACAAACTTCATCGTTGAGCTCTAAGCCAACCAAATCAGATTCTCGTACCTCAGAGATGTCTATAGGCGGTTGCTCTTGAATGCTCTCCACTGAATCAGCTAGTTGAATGACGGAGTCACCCTGTATCCTAGTCATCTCCTCTCGAAATTGGAGATTGTTGTGCTGAATTTGGAGATTGTTAATAGCAATTTGATTAATTAAATCCTCTAAAGACATACCTGAAACTAAAGATTCGGGGGTCGGGTTTTGCTGCTTCTCCTGGTATCCATATGATCGATCCCACTCAAGACTGTGAGGATTGTGGCTCGTGTCATGCTGGTCTGGAACTCTTCCAAGACTAGAGGCATGCCATGCTTGCTCCTGCTTCTCAAGCAATAGAGAAACTGAAAAGGCTAATTTAGAAATTTCAAATTTTAAATCACTAACCTCTTCATCGTGTAGAGCAGCTCCACTGAAATTCCAAAAATTAGTAGCCATAAAAAGAAACAAGGTATAGATTATTTTTTTTATTGAAATAAGAAAACCAAAATCAAGAAATCAATTTAATTGGCGGTTCCCCGGCAATTGCGCCAATTTTGAAGAGAGCTTGTCGAGGGCTCAATCAAATACAATTTATAATATCGATCTAAAAATAACTACTTGTAGTAATTAATAGTGGACCGGGTCGAACCACAGGGAACCGAATAAATTGGTTACAATTAATTGGTTTTCTTAATGACACGGACTGACACGAACTGGGGGGAGTTAGGCATAAAATAGAGATAGAAGGACTAAACAAAGAGTAGTAAAAATAAAGATCTCACCTTGGGCACCGAATCAGGGGTAAACAGGTAGTTATGCAAATTATCGATCATTGAAACTAACCTAACAGGCAATTTCCTATGTTTTAAGACCGACTGAACTCCTCGGGACACCGTACGAGCCTCCCTTAATTAAACCAATTTACAAACGCTTAATTGGTTTTAATTTAATCAACTAATTTGGCACGACCAATACCAAAAGAATTAATTAAACGCATTACACTCAAGGGATAAGCCGAAACGAGTTAATTAATTAAGACTGGTCGATCTAAATTAACTAAGCCCACGCTAACAATTCTAAGGCCTACCATGTACTCGTAATTAAGCAATTCTACTTAATTTAACCGACGTGGCCACCGGCCTATTTACTACTCAAATTAAGCTAGAGACCAAGAACCCCTACGAATACATCTAGCATAGCTAAGAAATCTCTAAATTAATTGATTTGTTAGTTCAATCAAAGTAGAAATAGCTAGGAATAAGCACAAGAATTTGCAAGCCATAAAACAGTGTTGGAAATTGAAATTAACAACCAAATCTCACAATAAAATGCATAATACCGTATTTACAACCCCAAAACGGCGACAAAAGTCTAGCAATCCATCGAAACGATGTAGCCCGACACCGAGGTTTGATGAAAAACTCCTAATCTATCCTAAACTACTGAAAAACAGAGAGGAGAAAGCCTAAATATGTCTCGTGACAGCTGAAAATCGGAGACAAATGACCTAGAGGACGAAAAAAATCTATATATAGGAATCGACGGAGCGTCTAGACGCTATGGACAGCGTCTAGACGCTACCCAGCGCGCAGCACTGCTTATTTTTGCTCTAACTTTTTGCTTAGGTGTCCGAATGACCTCCAGTTTGATGCGTTGGAATCGTGATTCAACGTAGAATCTCTCGGAATGTTCCTTATGATCAAATACCTACAAAATAGTCAATTAATTACATTAAAACCTCCAAACTAACATGATTTAAGTATGAAAATAGAGGAGCACGATGTTGTTCCTATCACTGAAATTACACAAATTGCTCCAGATAACCATTGTAAAATTGTTGTCCTTAGCTACCGGAGTCCTCCTTAATTAAACCTTAAATTAATCACATAAAACTCATTAATTACTTAAATCTTGCTCTAATAATAATATTACTACATCAAAACCAATCACAGAGCAAAATAACTCAAAGTTAGGAGTTTTCCACAATATAATGAGATAAAATTCAACAATTTAGTCTTGAAATGCTAGCATAAAACTCTTGATTTAAGAGTTATCAAAAGCCCAATGGTTGATCAACCATTAACCAAAAAAAAAAATCGCTGAAGAAAGATAAGAAGAAGAGAAAAAAAAAGGAAGTGTTATGCTGAAGCATTTGTGGTAGAAGAGATTACAACGGAGGAAATGGGACTAGAGGAGCACGATGTTGCAGCAATGAAAGCAAAGGTGAAGAAAAAGGATGAGAAAAAGGTGGAGGAGAATACGAGGTTTCCTTGGGAAAGATTCATTTCTACTAAAGCAAAGAAGAAGTACAACGAGTTAACGAAAAGAGATTTTCTGGCAGAGAGAAGATTTGATTTTGACTTGACTAAGCTGCTTCTGTTTATAAGATCTAGGATTGAGAGTCATGGGTAGGAGTTAACAAAGCAGCCAAGTGAAGCTCAAGTGCAGGGTATCCGTGAATTCTATGCAAATCTAGACCCGAATGAGGGATATTTTGCCATTGTACGTGGAGTTCCACTAGACTGGTCGCCTGAGGTCATTAATGACCTATACCACCTGGAGGAATTTCGTCATGCATTGTTCAACGAAATGGTTACTGCCCCTTTTGTGGAGGAGTTAATGCAACCGTTAAGGAAGTGGGGGTAGAGGATACTCAATGGAGGGTTTCGAATGTCGGAGCCAGAACCTTTTAGGCAGCATATCTCACAAATGAAGCAAACGTGTGTTTGGTGTTTGTCAAACTTCGTCTCATACTATGGCCAGAATTCTACTGACCTTTGCAATTCTCAAGGAGTTAAGCATCAACGTTGGGAAGATTATCTCACATCAAATCAAGAGCTGTGCAAAGAAAAATGTTGGGAAGCTGTTTTTTCCAAACACAATCTCTATGTTGTGTGAACGGGCGGAAGTTCCCAAACATCTAGAAGATGACACACTCTTTGACAAGGGTGTTATTAATCCAAGCAGCATTTAGCGATTGGCGAGAAGGGAAGGAAACTCCCAAGCTAGTGGTCTTCTGAGAGGGATAGACAAGCTTTTGGAATTACAACACCAATTGCTACAGCGGGTTGAGTATGCAAAAATGCAGTAGCAAACCTTTAGATTTATGCTCAGAGAAGGGATTTGGCTATTAAAAAGGCACTCCATAACAACTTCCAAAAGTCGTTCGCCTCCTTCCCAACCTTTCCAGAAGAAATACTAACTCCCTGGGCTCCACCATCTGATGACCAACCCATTGAAAAAGAAGAGATTAAAGACAACTCGTCTGAAGAAGAAGGAGAAGGGATGTAGTCTTTTTACCTCTAGTCTATCTGCTTTATCTGTTCGATTCTAGCTATTTCTGTTTAGTTTTTGTTCATTATGCTTTTCTAGCTTGTTTTTGTTGTTTAAGTTTTTTGTTTTAAGTAGGCTGGTAAGAAGAAAAGAAAAGCTCTTTGTCTGACTCATGTTTTAGGAATGTAGTGATGATCTTTTGCTCTCTTAGTAAAAATGAAAGTATGTTTTGTTTCAGCCCCCTAGCTCTTCATCTGAAGTATGAATGAATTTCTTCTTGCCTAAGCCTGTTACAAAAGCAATTAAATTGCAATAGCATAATTAGAAATTGCATGTCAAATAAGCTGTGCTCTGCCTGTACCCTAAATTCTTATATTGAGTCAAATTAGACCTTGTATTCAAGACAACTAGGTGATTTCTAATGATTTAGCATTTTAGGTTATTGAATCTTTTGCACAATAAGCCCTAAGCTTTAAATAGATTCTTATAGAACCATCCCTTTTAAAGCTTAGAAGTCTAGGAATGCTCATTCCCAACCAAGTGATAACAAGTTTACTTCCCTATATAATTCTAGTCTTTTCAGCCAACTTGTAATAAGTTTGGGGGTTTTTCCTTTACTTTCTCTCATTGGGGACAATGAGCGATTCAAGTTTGGGGGAGCCGTGTTAAAGTTGCTAGAGCATTTTATAGGACTTTGCTTGTTAATTTATTTTTTTTTAGGATCTAATCTTAGGGAGCACTCCTCTTCTACTCCTAAGATGCACTCTTTTCCCTTGCAAGCAAACCCAACCTGTTTAGTAGTTTACTAAAGTTTAAAAAAAAAAAAAAAACTTTAGCTGAAAAAAAGGGTTTTGCTAAAGCAATCTCTGTGTAGCTTGTTCTCGTAGCTAGATGTTTTCACCAAAAAGTGTTAGCATTCTGGAACGAAGGTATAAGTTGCATAAAGAAGCTTTGAAGAAAATGAGAAAAGAAAGGAAGCAAGGGATGAGTGTTAGCCTAATAGTCACAACTCTCTTAGAGCTTAGGTGAGCTTTATCATAAAATGTCGCCATTCTGAGAAGCAAGAGTGATAATTCTCATTTATGAGAATTATTAGGTCTTTATAATTAGTTATTCTTGTTATTTTATGTGTGTTATTAGATAAAAAGGCTAGCAAAAAGTTGGTTTCAATTGAATTATTGTTGGAAGCCTTTTAAATTAAGTAAGTGGAGAAAAGAAAGCAAATGAAAATGAAAACCACACTTATTTGATGTTTTTGTGCAGGAATTTCAATTGCATTTCTGAAAAAATCTGGAAAATGCACCAAATATGGGATTACCGAAATTTTAAGAATTTTGTGTCATTCTTCTCCACGAATTCAGCAAGGCAAGTTGAGCCAAGCTACACATGAACAAACATGGAAACCTTAGCCCATAAAGCTTATAGAAGAAGGAAGAAATGGAGGCAAAAACATATGGGTTTTTCTCACACTAACATACCTTCGGCCTGCTATTTTTTTCTTCTATGTTGCTGCTGTTTTTCCTCTATTTTCCAGCCCCTTTCAACTTCGAAACTAAATCCTTCCTCAACGAAAGTTGAAGGTTGATCCGCTAACACGCAAGTGCACGTGATCGAAGTAATAAAGAACTGGAAGTATTCTAGAGTATCGAACCCAAGGGAACGGGGTTTAACAAAATTTATTTTGAATGTCACAAAGTATGTTTGCAAATCGCAATGGGGGTAACCGAAAGTTCAAAATGCAAGAGTTTGGTTTTCTTTAACAAGTGAGTGAAAATTCAAAGAATAAAATAGGGATTCAAGTGATGCAAGCACATTTGGAAGAATGCGACTCACTTTGCAATTGCAATCATAATTAACATGTGAGACTAAGTAAACCGAGTTCAACTCCTATTCGATTTTGATTCAAAACCTTTAGGAGACTAAGTGATTAAACCTATATGTCTATGGCTAATCTAACTTAGATACTTCGCACACAACTCTAGTGGTCTTGGAGTCTCGCCCTATGTCTAGGGTCGATGTTCAGGACTTATTTCTAAACCTTTTCCTCCATTGCTTTTGTGACATCAGCT
This sequence comes from Trichosanthes truncata, assembly GCA_033996785.1. Classification (NCBI taxonomy): domain Eukaryota; kingdom Viridiplantae; phylum Streptophyta; class Magnoliopsida; order Cucurbitales; family Cucurbitaceae; genus Trichosanthes; species Trichosanthes truncata. Next base: position 32,209,707 of record JAWPNB010000004.1, on the reverse strand, counting down.
TTTCCTTAACTCTTTCGATATTAAGTTCGAGCTTGATGAGCAAGCACTAGTTGGCCGGCTAGGTTTACCCTAATTTAAATTCAACAAAAGCAAACAAAGTACACATGCTAACTAGATTGTTTTTGCTTTAGAGCCTTACATTTTTCCTTAGGGCATTCACCAACTTGAACCCCTAGAGAAAATTTAGCTCATTGTAGATAAAACAAAAATCCTAAAATAATTTATTGAAAATTTCATAGCCTTAAGAGGAGAAAAATAAGTTTAAAGGAAACCAAATTAAATTACCAACAAGAAAAATATCAAATTAAGAAAATTAATTTCTCCTAAATTTAGCTACTGGAATCAAATCTTGTTTTCAAAAGAATAAGGAAACCCTACGGGTAAATAATAAAAATACCATAATTCAATTTCTATTTTAAAAGAAAAAGGAAAACCCACGGGAAAACAAAGAAAAAATACTGGAAATAAATTTCTATTTCATAAGGAACACCCACTGGAAAATTCAAGGATTGGCAAAAACGTTATTTAAAAACAAAAGAGATACAAAGAACAAATCGGAGAATGACAGAACAGAGAACAAGGGCTGAACAATAATGGAAAAACCAGTAACAAATGCAGAAAATTTTCCTTCTTGTTGATTGAAGCAGAAAAATTGGAGGATCTCCGTGAGTACAATGTAACGATTAAACACCAAATTGAAATGAACTGATCTAATACAAAATTGAATTGAAATAGCTGCTGTCTACGAAGGGAATAACCCAGAAAAATTGTATAAGGAAGAACACAAAAAGAAACCCAAAAATTAACTCTCAGGAGAAAAACAAAACAGAAACTAAAACCCCAAAAAACGACTCCCCTTCCTCCTCGGCTTCTCCCCTTTTTAAAGTCAAAGTCGAGCTTCATCTCCTTCCAAAATTGGATCCATGATTCGTGGGTAAAATCTAGACAATATAATCTTGCTGGAATTTCTTCATAATTGGTGTAAATCGCGTGAATCATGGTGATTTCCGTAAATTTCTGGCTTGCCTTGTTGTACCCTAGAATGCAATTAGTATGCAATCGCATTCTCCCTTCCTCTGTTCTTCACGTTACATTGCAAATGGAATGCAATTGCATTCCTTTTGCAAAGTCTTCAATTCTGCACAAAAGACAACAACTTAAGATACTTTCTTCATCTTTTCTCAAAATTCTTTTATTCATCAAGTTTCAACAAGCTTGCATGAATTTATACAAAATGTTACTTTTATCTTGCTTGTTGGTCAACAAAATCCTCAAAATTAGCAAGAACAACTTGGTTTTAGAGTTGAATAATTCTCATAACTGAGAATTATCACACCCCCAAACTTAAGTTGTTGCTTGTCCTCAAGCAACTATCAAATCATAATTATTTGGAAAGAACAATAACTCTTCTCAGGGGATATCTCAAGCTCATAACACTGTTTATCGATTCCCAACTTCATTCCTAGCTTTTTCTAACCTCAGTACTTTTTCTCCCACACATCCACTATGTTCACACCACTTTCATTCTAGTTCGGTCTCACTTGCTTCCTATATAAGCTATTCTTGAGAGAAAACTTCCCCCCCAAACTTATTCTTATGCTGCCAGTCTGTTCATAATTTATTTTCTTTTAGAGGGGCATCCTTTAGTCAATTGTGCCTTCGCTTTAACTTACCGACACTTTGTGGTGAAGGTGGTTAACTACGAGCACACATCACCGCTTTTACCTACTCGTTTCTTAAGTCAACCTTTCATGCAGAGGCAATCATGGGTATCATGAGTTTCCCTGATTACTTGGTTGCTTTTAGAAAGAGGAGTAGCCCTCTTAAACATTTTTTTTTTTTTTTTGAAAAAGAACTGGCACTGGCAGCAATATACAAAGCCTAGATAACAATTTGAAAGTATAAATGCAGTTTATCAAAGAAGTGGAGTATATGCAAGACGATTGCAAATGGAATGCAATTGCAATCCCCCCCAAACTTAAATCAAACAATGTCCTCATTGGCTAGATGTAGGAGGGTGGTTTTAAAGGTCTTATATATTCAGCAAGCTAGACCTTTCTTAAATTCTAGTGGTTGTAAACTAAAGGTGATGGGGTTAGTACTTTAGAAAGTAAAGCGGTTATGAAGTTGGTATGATAAATGTGGGTGTTTAATGAGCTGAGTGTAGTCCTAAGTTTCATCATGGAGAGTTTTTGTTCTTTCACATTTTTTTTTTGTTTTTTTTAATAACTTTTGTATTTTATGAAAGAAGAAAAGATGACATAGCTAAAAAAATGCACATCTATTACTCCTAGCAAGAAACTAATGACAACCAAAAACTAACTACAGACTTAAATAAAAGATAAATTCAAACATGAATATCAAAAACATAATTCGAATTATTTTGCAGAAAAGAAAAGTAAGGTTGAGCACTCCCTATTCATCCGAAGAAGTGTTGTCCTCGTCATTCTCGCGGGTTGGGCTGCAAAGTAGATCATTGGGGAAGTCCGGGAAGGCTGGTCCTTTGCCCTTAGATAGCTCCATAAATGTTCTGGCAATGGCTTCATCTCGCTCCTTGACATAAGCCCAATATTTTTGGTTTTTCTCCTTCATCTTCCGTAGTTCAGCCCTTAAGGAATGGACGTCAGCAGAATGCAACTGGTTTGCAATTGCATTGTCAGATTGCAATTGGTTTGCAATTGCATTGTCACCTTCGCTGCTTGCTGTCTTCTTTCCTTCATTTACCCGAGAGTGCCTATTTGCTTTTCTAGCATTGTGAATCATCAGGGATCGCACTCCAGCTGCATCTAAGGGTTGAATCTCCTTGAGGTCATCTTCAAATTGAAGGTTTGCCCGTTTGCATAATTGGGTAATGAGGGATGGGAAGAAAAGTCTTCCAGTTTTCTTCTTGCTTCTTAAGTCCAGTTCCTTCTTGATTATCCTCCCCACATTGATTTCAAGTCCTTTATAAATGCTATATAAGAGCATTATTCTGTCTTGGGAGATTGTTGAACCGTGAGATGTTGGCATGATTCTATTTCTGATGAAGTTTAGCCAAACGGATGGTTCGTTTTTCAAATCTCCTGCTGTGAGGTGACGTCGTTCTGAGCTAGCCATTGTCCATTCCGTCCCTTCCCTAGCTACCAACTGTAGAGCCTCCTTCAATTGCTCATCTGTGGGATTCTCCATTGCATCATTCCCAGCTGGATTCCTCAGGGACTTGAGTTGGTAAACTTGGTTTATGTCCCTTGCGGAGTACTTCACTGTTTTGCCTTGAATGGTGAGTTCATTCATTTGGTCACTTCCCATGTGAGCATAAAACTCTACCACCATCCTGTGGGAAGCTGGGCTCGGATGTTTGCACAATTCTTCCCATCCTCTTGCTTTGATAACTGAAGTAATGAACTGGGGTAAGGTTCCTGCATTGTTAGAGAAACCCCGCTCACTTACTAAAGCTATCTTTGAGAAGATTTTTCTTCTTTCGTGCACATCTTCTTTTTTCTGGACACTATATATTTCTGCATGTTCATCAAGTGTCCTTTTTCTCTTCCTCCTAGGTGTGGGCAGCCATTCTTCTAAATCTATCTCTTCCCCTTCTTCTTCTTCTTTCTCATCGTATTCTTCTTCCGTTTCTTCTTTTGCATCTTCTATTATTACTTCTTCTTCACTGTCTTGTTGCTCACTTTCTCTGTCAAACTCGGTTTCTGTTACCTCTTGGTCTTCCTCTCCACTTAAATCTTGATCTTGTTCAAAATTTGGGCAGCATCTCCCCTGTTTATCATCCTGCTCAATTACATCCCCCATCTCAGGTGATGGGGTGCTAGGAGAATCCCTCCTAGTCTCCAATTCATTTAATTCAGCAGATTTTTCAAGCTCAATTGAGGTAGAAGTTTGTACCTCTTCACTGGCCTTTGTTTCTTTTTTCTTTTCTTGTATAGGTGCTGCGGACCATCTAGAGGGTCTTTTGGAACTTATTCCCGCTGCCATGTGCTCCTCATGAAATTTCTTTGCTAATTCCTTGGCACGTTCAGCGGCATTCTTCACCCATTCGTCATTGTTTGCAGGCTGAATTTCTTCATTGCTTCTTGCTCGCGGAGGTGGCATTTTGTCAACATCCTTGCCGACTGTCCTTCTCTTCTTTTCCCCTTCATTTTTCTCTTTTTTCTTCAACAGTTTCGGGTTCCTTACTTTTTTTCTTGCTAAGCATTTTATTCTTGAACCTTTTGAAACAGAGGATGATTGAATTTTTACCTCTTTAGGTGGGGGACTTTCTTTAGCTTCTTCCTCCTCCTCGATCAAGTCTATTGTTTTGGAAGGGGAATTTGATGCGGGCGTGGGCTGTTCTTCTTCATCAGAGCTGTAATGGAGCCCTAGCAATTTCTGATCAATTTCTACTGCTCTTCTTCGTTCATGCATCAGCCGAACTTGGTCACGCCACTCTTGGGTTCCCCTTTTTGCTTCCCGCGGCTCGGATGAGGAGGCCTTTGATGAAGACCCGATTGGTTTCACCATTTGGAGTGGTTGTTCCACAATTGCTTGTTGCTCCCATTGCTCATCAGAGAGTTTTCGCAGTTGTTCTTTCCATTCTTTAGAACCCGGCTTCATGGAGAAGAGGTCTCTGTCTATCGATTCTGTATGCTTCACAAATAGGTGGTGGTGAATGCGACGGTCGGTTCACGATGGGTGGTGCCGAATCTTCCTCCTTCTTCGATTGCTTCGTTCGGCGCTTGTAAGTATTTGCAGGAGCCCTCATGGTGGTAGTTGAGAGAGTTGTACGGTTTGAAGAAGAGGTTGTACGGCCTGAATTAAAAAGACAAAAGGTGGAAGACAAAAGACCAATTCGTTTTAGGTCAATTATACAAGGAAAACGGTTGACATTCCTTTTAAAAATCGCAAATTGTCGTCCATGCCCCTTTCCTTCCTTTTTTGTAAAACCCAAGTTTTCTCTCCTTTTTTGTCTTAAGAATGCGATTGCATTCTAATTGCATTGTCCCTTAGGGGTGGTTGCTTGTTAGTCGCGGACTTTGCAATTGCATTCTCGTTTGCATTCTTTTCTCTTGCCTTGGGTCTTCGTTTAGGAAGAATGTAATCGTATTTGCAATTGCAATCTTCCTACCTTTTTGCCTTTTGCTTTTCTTTTCTTCCTTTCATCTGAACTCACAAGTAAATTGTTAAAAAGTTCACACGAGTAAAATGAATTCAAGCTGAAAGATTTTTTTTTTTTTTTACTTCCATGTGAATTTTGAATGTTATGGGCAATTTTCCAGGTAGATCCCCAGGTAGAGGTGTTCCCTAAACGGTCAGCTTAAATACCTCAGCCTAGACAGGATTCAGCCTTAGACAGAAATTGCTCAATCATTCACCAATTCATAGAAATAATAAAATATATATATATATATATATATATATTTTTTTTTTTATTTTTTTTATTTTTTTTTTTTATTTTTTTTACCTGATTCCTTCTTCAATCGATTTTTTTTAAGGAAATAGAAACATTGTCCCTACTAATGCCTTCTCCCCAGTAGGGTTTGATTCTCTGGCCATTTACTTTAAAGATGTTGCCTTCCTTGTCCCTTATATCCACAGCTCCGTGTTGATACACCTTTTCAACGATAAATGGTCCTGACCATCTGGATTTTAGCTTACCTGGAAAAAACTTCAATCTCGAGTTGAATAACAACACTTGTTGTCCTGCGTGCAGGTTTTTTTCTTTGATTCTTTGATCATGCCATTTTTTCATCTTCTCTTTATATAGCTTTGCATTCTCGTAAGATGAAAGTCTCAACTCCTCAAGCTCATTTAGCTAAAGCTTCCTCCTGTTATCTGCCTGAGTCAGATCCAAATTTAATCTCTTGATGGCCCAGTATGCTTTATGTTCCAGCTCTAGTGGTAGATGGCACGCTTTCCCAAATATTATTCTGTATGGAGACATTCCCAGTGGTGTTTTCAATGCAGTTCTATGGGCCCATAGAGCTTCATCCAGTCGTAGAGACCAGTCTTTTCTTGATGGATCGACTGTCTTTTCTAAGATTGCTTTTATCTCTCTGTTGGAAACTTCTGCTTGCCCATTTGTTTGCGGATGGTCAGCAGTTGCAATCCTGTGCTTGACATTGTACTTTGCTAGGAGGCTAGCCATGGCTCTATTTACAAAGTGTGTCCCTTCATCGCTTATCAATACTCTTGGAGTCCCATACCTGGTGAAAATATTTTTAAGTAAAAATTTCTTCACCACTTTTGCATCATTTGTCGTGGTTGCCACTGCTTCTATCCACTTAGATACATAATCCACTGCCAGTAAAATGTAGATATTCCCATATGATGGGGGAAATGGCCCCATGAAGTCAATCCCCCATACATCGAAAATTTCTACTTCGAGTATGTAGTTCATTGGCATCTCATTTCGGGCAGAAATATTTCCTGTTCTTTGACAACGATCACAACATTTTGCAAATTCGTGAGCATCTCTGAACAATGTGGGCCAAAAGTAGCCACTTTGGAGCACCTTTGCTGCAGTTTTAGTGCCTGCAAAATGTCCTCCATATGGGGCTGCATGACAAGCTTCTAATACTTTCGGCACGTCCTCCTCTGCTATACATCTTCTCCAAATTTGGTATGGTCCCAGTTTGTATAAGTATGGCTCATCCCAGTAGTAATTATGCATGTCACGGAAAAATCTCTTCAGCTGTTGTGGATTTGCATCTGGTGGAGCTAATCCACTTACCAGGTAGTTTGCTATATCTGCATACCAAGGTATTGCATTTGCTTCTACTGCTAATAACATTTCATCGATGAATTCATCTTGAATTTTCTCCACTTTTGCTTTTCTGGCCTCTTGTCCTGATCTGGACATGTGATATGCTACTTGATTTTCAGTCCCCTTTCTATCATGGATTTCTAAATCGAATTCCTGAAGTAATAGAATCCATCGGATCAACCTTGGCTTTGCATCCTTCTTTGTCAGCAGGTATTTTAGGGCTGAATGATCTGTGTGCACCACAACTTTAGTTCCGACCAAGTAAGATCTGAACTTGTCAAAAGCAAAGACAACTGCTAAAAGTTCTTTTTCAGTAGTGGTGTAGTTGACTTGTGCTTCGTTCATTGTTCTGCTGGCATAGTAAATGGGATGGATCATCTTATCCCGTCTCTGTGCTAGTACAGCTCCTACTGCAAAATCACTGGCATCGCACATGAGCTCGAACGGTTTTGTCCAATCTGGCTTTATCATGATAGGTGCAGAGCTTAGTGCTTCCTTAAGTCTTTCAAGTGCAATCCAACATTCTTGATCAAATACGAAAGGTCGGTCCTTCTCCAATAATCTGCATAAGGGTTTGGAAATCTGAGAGAAGTTTTTAATGAACCGGCGATAGAATCCTGCATGTCCTAGGAAACTTCGTATTTCCTTAACCGATTTAGGTGGTGGTAACTTAGAAATTAATTCCACCTTTGCTCGATCTACTTCAATGCCTTTCTTTGAAATCCGATGTCCCAGCACGATTCCTTCTTGTACCATGAAGTGGCACTTCTCCCAGTTGAGGACTAGATTGGTTTCTTCACATCTTTGCAAAACCTGTTCAAGATTTGTAAGGCAACTTTGATATGTTTCTTCAAACACCGAGAAATCGTCCATAAAAATTTCTACCGTCCTTTCCACCATGTCCGAGAAAATTGCCATCATACATCTTTGGAATGTTGCTGGTGCATTGCATAGTCCAAACGGCATTCGTCGAAATGCAAAGGTCCCGTACGGGCAGGTGAAAGTTGTCTTGTCTTGATCTTCAGGTGCAATCGTTATCTGGTTGTATCCTGAATATCCGTCCAAGAAGCAATAGTATTCCTTTCCTGCCAAACGATCAAGCATTTGATCGATAAATGGAAGAGAGAAATGGTCCTTTCTGGTTGCCTTGTTCAGCCGACGGTAATCCATGCAGATTCTCCATCCAGTAACTGTCCTTGTTGGGATAAGTTCATTCTTTTCATTCTGGACTATTGTCATTCCGCCCTTTTTAGGTACGCATTGTACTGGACTCACCCAGCTGCTGTCTGCAATAGGGTAAATTATTCCTGCATCGATCCATTTTATGATTTCCTTTTGGACCACCTCTTTCATTACAGGGTTCAGCCGCCTTTGACTTTCAATTGAGTTTTTCTCTCCTTCTTCCAAGTTGATCTTATGCATGCAGAATGATGGACTGATACCTCTAATATCTGCAATTGTCCAACCGATTGCTTTTTTATGTCGTGTAAGAACCTGCAACAGAGAAAATTCATCTTGGTCAGTGAGAGTTGATGAGATGATTACTGGTAGAGTCTCTCCCTTTCCAAGGAAAATATATTTCAAATGGGGTGGCAATGGTTTGAGCTCAAACTCTGGCGGTTCCTCTATAGATGGCTTAATCTGAATCGCCTTTTCTTCTGCTAATCTCAAGGGACTAATATAAGCAACTTCTTCCTGTTCATCTTGACTTGTTAATTCTTCTTCTTCAGTTTCTTCTTCATTGCTTTCATCCTTATTTGATAGGTGTCGAAAGTCATGCAACTGCAAGGTGTCTACAATCTCAATTCTCGAACATTCTTCTAGATCCCCTGGATATCTTAGTGCATTGAGAACATTGAACGTAATTTGTTGATCGTTAACTCTCATTGTGAGTTCTCCTTTTTGCACATCGATCAATGTCCTCCCTGTTGCTAAGAAGGGTCTTCCCAGAATGATTGGGACTTCTCTATCTACTTCGCAATCCAAGATGATGAAGTCAGTAGGGAAGACGAATTTATCTACTTTAACAAGCACATCCTCGATCTTCCCTGTCGGTCGAGCTATTGATCTATCTGCCAATTGTAATGTTACTGTCGTAGGTCTGGCCTCGCCAATCCCCAGTTTCTTGAAGACTGATAGTGGCATTAGGTTGATACTGGCGCCTAGATCGCATAGTGCTCTTCCCACATCCGTGCTTCCGATCATGCAGGGGATCGTGAAACTTCCTGGATCTCTTAGCTTTGGTGGCAGTTTACTTGTGATGAGAGCGCTGCAATTTTCTGTTAACGCCACCGTCTCAAATTCTCCCAACCTGCATTTCTTTGTTAAGATATCTTTCAGGAATTTAACATAATTAGGCATCTGTTCAAGCGCCTCCACTAATAGATATCTTTCAGGAATTTAACATAATTTGCAATGCTCTTTACCTTCGCGTTGTGGATTCTCTGTGGAGCTTGGTAATGTTCCTTGTGGTCTATTTTTCATCTCGTTTGCCAACTGTCCAACCTGTATCTCCAAATTGCGCAAAGAGGCTGCTTGACTTTGGATGATTGCATCATTTTTCCCAATGAATTCCTTCATTAGGTTTTCCAAGGATGGACCATGAACTGCTGATTGCTGTTGCATTGGATTCACATTCTTCTGTGTGTACTGTTGCTGTGATTGATTGTTGAAACCCGGCGGCATTCCCTGTTTCACATATTGAGTCTGACTTGAAGTTCCTGCATTCTGTCCGCTCCAGGAAAAGTTAGGGTGCTGCCGCCAACCCGGATTGTATGTATTCGAGTATGGGTTCGATCTGTTCTGACCTATATAATACACAGAAGCAGGATTGTAAGGACAGTTATCAAAGATATGATTGTCATTACAATAAACACAAGAAGGGTTAGGAATATGATTTATTGCTGCAATTGGCGCTTGATTTCCTAATGCAAGGTTCTTCAATGTGTTGTTCATTGCAGATATTTGTCCGCTTAATGCTGCTATTGAGTCTACTTCGTGTATTCCTGCAACATTCCTTGCATTGTGAGATTCATCTTCTCCCCACTGGTTGTTGTTTGAAACCATAGCATCTAGGATTTCATTGGCTTCATTCACCGTCTTATTCAACAAGGATCCGATAGCAGATGCGTTGACTAGGGTCTTTGATGCCTGTGTCAATCCATTATAGAAATGCTCTATGAGGAGACAAGCTGGCAACCCATGATGTGGGCATCTTCTCACCAACTTCTTGAAACGCTCCCAAGCAGTGTCTACCGCTTCATTTGTTCCTTGCTTGAATGTAATTATCTCTCCTCTAATATGTGCGTTCTTTGTGGGAGGAAAGTACTTAAGAAGGAATTTCTCTGCTAGTTCATCCCAAGTTCTTATGGAGTCAGGGGGAAAAGAGTCTAACCATGCTTCTACATTTCCCTGTAGAGAAAAAGGGAATAATTTTAGGCGCAATGTCTCACTCGAGACCCCATTCATTTTAAATGAATTGCAAATTCTAAGAAACATCTTGATGTGTTTGTGGGGATCTTCGTTGGGCAGTCCTGCAAATTGGCCCATGGTTTGCAACATCTGGAACATCACCGGTTTGAGTTCAAAATGATTGGCTTCGATATTAGGTTCTGCAATCCCTGTATTCAGAATCTGAAAAGTGGCAGCTGCATAATCTCTAATTGCTCTATCCCTTTCTTCTGCAATGAAGATTGGATTTCCTGGAGGAAATGCCCCTTGCTGTTGCATATTATTTGCATTTCGTGGATTTCCTCCATTTGCTGGATTTGCTTGAGGATCAGCTGCAGGTGGTTCCATTTGTACTTCCTGCAAATTGGTTTCCTTACAGACTTCCTGTTTGATCAACTCCTGCAATTCCTTTTTCTTCCTCCTCTGCTGTCTGCGGCGTTGGTGGAAGGTCCTCTCTATTTCAGGATCAAACTTCAAGAGGTGAAGCTCTTTTTGCATGCACTACGCTCAACCTGCAAGTACCTGCAATCTGAGTTTGGATTTTCTGCAATAGGAGGATTGCAATTGCAATCTAATTGCAATCTGCTCACAATTTGTGTGCCAAAAATAAATTTTATTGAAAATGCCGTTCCCCGGCAACGGCGCCAAAAACTTGATCCGCTAACACGCAAGTGCACGTGATCGAAGTAATAAAGAACTGGAAGTATTCCAGAGTATCGAACCCAAGGGAACGGGGTTTAACAAAATTTATTTTGAATGTCACAAAGTATGTTTGCAAATCGCAATGGGGGTAACCGAAAGTTCAAAATGCGAGAATTTGGTTTTCTTTAACAAGTGAGTGAAAATTCAAAGAATAAAATAGGGATTCAAGTGATGCAAGCACCTTTGGAAGAATGCGACTCACTTTGCAATTGCGATCATAATTAACATGTGAGACTAAGTAAACCGAGTTCAACTCCTATTCGATTTTGATTCAAAACCTTTAGGAGACTAAGTGATTAAACCTATATGTCTATGGCTAATCTAACTTAGATACTTCGCACACAACTCTAGTGGTCTTGGAGTCTCGCCCTATGTCTAGGGTCGATGTTCAGGACTTATTTCTAAACCTTTTCCTCCATTGCTTTTGTGACATCAGCTTTTCCTTAACTCTTTCGATATTAAGTTCGAGCTTGATGAGCAAGCACTAGTTGGCCGGCTAGGTTTACCCTAATTTAAATTCAACAAAAGCAAACAAAGTACACATGCTAACTAGATTGTTTTTGCTTTAGAGCCTTACATTTTTCCTTAGGGCATTCACCAACTTGAACCCCTAGAGAAAATTTAGCTCATTGTAGATAAAACAAAAATCCTAAAATAATTTATTGAAAATTTCATAGCCTTAAGAGGAGAAAAATAAGTTTAAAGGAAACCAAATTAAATTACCAACAAGAAAAATATCAAATTAAGAAAATTAATTTCTCCTAAATTTAGCTACTGGAATCAAATCTTGTTTTCAAAAGAATAAGGAAACCCTATGGGTAAATAATAAAAATACCATAATTCAATTTCTATTTTAAAAGAAAAAGGAAAACCCACGGGAAAACAAAGAAAAAATACTGGAAATAAATTTCTATTTCATAAGGAACACCCACTGGAAAATTCAAGGATTGGCAAAAACGTTATTTAAAAACAAAAGATATACAAAGAACAAATCAGAGAATGACAGAACAGAGAACAAGGGCTGAAAAATAATGGAAAAACCAGTAACAAATGCAGAAAATTTTCCTTCTTGTTGATTGAAGCAGAAAAATCGGAGGATCTCCGTGAGTACAATGTAACGATTAAACACCAAATTGAAATGAACTGATCTAATACAAAATTGAATTGAAATAGCTGCTGTCTACGAAGGGAATAGCCCAGAAAAATTGTATAAGGAAGAAAAGAAAATGATACCCAAAAATTAACTCTCGGGAGAAAAACAAAACAGAAACTAAAACCCCAAAAAACGACTCCCCTTCCTCCTCGGCTTCTCCCCTTTTTAAAGTCAAAGTCGAGCTTCATCTCCTTCCAAAATTGGATCCATGATTCGTGGGTAAAATCTGGACAATATAATCTTGCTGGAATTTCTTCATAATTGGTGTAAATCGCGTGAATCATGGTGATTTCCGTAAATTTCGGGCTAGCCTTATTGTGCCCTAGAATGCAATTAGAATGCAATCGCATTCTCCCTTCCTCTGTTCTTCACGTTACATTGCAAATGGAATGCAATTGCATTCCTTTTGCAAAATCTTCAATTCTGCACAAAAGACAACAACTTAAGATACTTTCTTCATCTTTTCTCAAAATTCTTTTATTCATCAAGTTTCAACAAGCTTGCATGAATTTATACAAAATGTTACTTTTATCTTGCTTGTTGGTCAACAAAATCCTCAAAATTAGCAAGAACAACTTGGTTTTAGAGTTGAATAATTCTCATAACTGAGAATTATCAAAGGTGCAGGGAATAATCTAATTAAACCCAAGCGGAAGCGTAGGAATCGGTTTGAGTTTATTTAAAATTAAATAATAATATTATGGTTAAGCATAACATGCCTTGAAAATATGGAGATTCTTCTGGCGGATATTTATCTCTTCAACAAAGTTTTCCTCGCTATGACTCGAACATAGAACCAAAGCTTGTGGGAGCCTCTTGAAAGAAAATCCACAAGGGATTAAAGAGGAAGAGGCCTAAAGAGAATTGTCTAATTCTCTTTATTGAGGAGATGTGTGTTGTGAAGAAAGCACAATGGCTCACTCCAGGGTCCTATTTATAGTGGTCTAGGGAAAATAATTAAATAATATCTTTTAATATCTAATATATTAAAATATATTTATCTAACCAATTTGAATCTTATTCAAACCGTTTAAAATTCTCCTACGACATCTATTTCCTAATTTGAATCGAATTCAAATTTAATAAATATCTTTTATTTAATGTATCTAATATACATTAATTATTTTAATATTTAATGTATCAAATACAATAAATATATTTTCCTATTTTATATTTAATATATCTAATATATTAAATATTAATTTGAAAACTTCAAATTAAATATTAAATTTGAACATTTCAAATTTTTTTTTCAACTAAATTGATCTTTTAGTGTTACTATGAGCTAGCAAGAAGACTTTATGGACTTACAGATTATAAGCTCCAATAATACAGAATTAATTAATTAAACTCTTTAATTAATTAATTTTCATTCATTAACTATAAGTTACTCCACTATAGACCTAGAGTTGCACTCTTATGCACTGCAGGACAAGTTGTGTCCATAGATATAATCATTACATGCAAGTCGATCATTCACGAGTTGTTCGTAATTACAGTTGGGTCAAAAGTCCGTTTTACCCCTATAATTACATATTGTACCTTAAGTACTACTGATCCTCTAATGAACAATCTATTTATAATCTAATTATAAACTAAGTCCCTCTTGGGCCAGTGAGAGGGTGGGGCCCCATTGTTCAAGTCCCGAAATCAGCACTTAAGGGAACTACTCATCTACTTACTCTATATGGGAAGGAGTGAATTTCATCTGTGAGATTATGTTCCCAGCTCCCTATTTGGTCAAGTCCCCAAAATGGTAGGCATATTGAATGGGCTACAAAAGCCACTCTCACCCATGCAAATCAAAGGACAAGCCCTCACAGGTAGGAATTCATAACTCACTCAGGATTAAGATCGAGTCGCATATGATCATCCTGATGAAATATTAATTTTCTCAATTAACGGATTTATAAAGAGAGATTAAATATTTCGTGGTCCAGTCTTATACAAACTCATTGTATAAGATACCCCGACTCACATGTCTCCACATGAATGATTTAGATCAAATCATTTGTAACTATTACAAAGTGGGTCATATCAATAGTGTTACCAAGATAAGACACCCAACATTATCCATATACTATGACCCTTTAGGTTATTTCTTGAACATGATCCTCTTGTATGTCAACCACATACTGTTCAAGATTATACTAATAACCTTAGATTTTTCATATAATGGATAATATTATATTGCAAATAAAATAATCAAAATTATTATTAATTATTAAATAATTAATTAATTACGAGGCTTTAGGGCCAGAAGGAAGTGAATGCTCAATTCCCTTTCAAAAAAGTGGAGTCAAGTCGATTGAGTAAGAAGTGAAAAAGGGGTTGTGTTCTTCATTTTCTTAGAATTTATTTTCTATTTTATTTAAGTTATTTTCCTCTATTTTAGGAACTTAGTTGTTGCTGTATTTTCATTCATTTAGTTGTATTTCAAGATTCAAGTTATTTGTTTAAGTTTCTTTATATTTTCAGCATTGAGTTCTTCATTCTTAATAAAATTCCAACTTGTTCGAATTAATTTTCTTCTACCAAAGTTTTATTATAGTTTATGTTCTTTAAGTTTTGGTTAAGTTATTTTTATTTCTACATTCTAGAATTTTATCTATTCTTTCTTTCATTCTCAGTTTATGCATTTTTATAATTTTAAAGCTTTGTTTTTTACTTTTGCAATGATGAGCTAATTTTCCATAGGGGTTTAAGTTGGTGAATGCCTTAGAGGAAAGATGTAAAGCTTAAAAGTACAAACAATCTAGTTAACACTTGAACTTTGTTTGTTTTTGTTGAATTAACGTTGGATAAACCTAGTCGGCCAACTAGTGTTGCTTATCAAGCTTGAACTTAATACCGAAAGGGCTAAGGGAAGGTAGATGTCGCACAAGCAATGGAGGAAAAGGCTTAGACATAAGTCCTGAACATCGACCCTAGACATAGGGCAAGACTCCAAAACCACTAAAGTTGTGCGCGAAAATATCTAAGTTAGATTAGCCATAGAAATATAGGTTTAATCACTTAGCCTCCTAAATATACTTCATAGAAGGTCGAATAGGAGTTGAATTCGGTTTACTTAGTTTCTTGTGTTAGCTATGATTGCAATTGCATTTTTGTTGCATCTCTCTCCAAATGGGCATGAACAACTTGAATTTCTCGTTTTCATATTTATTATTATTTATTATTTATTTTCTTTTGCCAAAAATACCTCCCAACATTTTTATAACATTGGTTACCGAACTTGCAATTTGAAAACAATTTTTGCTATCTTTTGAATTTTATTGTATCCGTTCCCTGTGGGATCGATACTCTAGAATACTTCCAGTTTTATATTACGTGCATTAACAGTGTGCACTTACACTAGACTAGAGCTTTGTTTTTAAACTAAAAATCTTTTCCTAAAACTCCCATGTTTCAGTTCGATCAAGAGGGGAGTGACATGAGGGTCAATCTTAGAAAAGAAGTGGAATAAGGTGATGAGCCTAAAGGCTAAGGTGCACGACATCATCAAATGTTGTCTTCCAAGAAATAGGGTTGTGACTTTAAGGATCTCCAAGATGTTGTGACTTTAAGAAATAGGGTAGTAGGTTGTTTAAAAGAGAGAGAGAGAAAAGAAAAGTGCAAGTTATGTGCTAGCTTAAAAGATTAGTTTTAGAAAGGAAGCACTCTTGCGTAAGTTTGGTCTTGGGATTGCTTAGTGAGCTTGAGGATTAGAATTCATAGGTGATAAAAGCTTTGGACCTAAAAGGTGTCTAGTTAAATCTTAGGCATGTGCGAAATAGTAGAATTCGAAATCTTGAAGCAAGACAGCTTGTATTGAGTTGCAAGAGTAGGTTTGATGCTAGAGCATTGTTGCAATGGTAGGTAATGTATATAAGAATTTAGTGGTCAAGTAGAAGTAGCTGTTGGCATGTGCAGGTGGAGGAAGCATCACTTGAGGACGAGTAATGATTCAAGTTTGGGGGTTTGATAACTCTTAAATTAAGAGTTATAGGTTAGCATTTCAAGACTAAATTGTTGAATTTTATCTCATAATATTGTAGAAAACTCCTAGCTTTGAGTTATTTTGCTCTAGGTTTGATTTTGATGTAGTAAGATTATTATTAGAGTAAGATTATCGTAATTAATGAGCTTTATGTGATTAATTCAGGTTTTGATTAAGGAGGATTCCCGAAGCTAAAGGCAGTAGTTATACAACGGTTTGCTAGAGCAAATCTGGCGATTTAAGCCAACACGAACTTCGCACGTGAGAGTCGCTGCCCATTAAATGAGCTGAAAGATGTCAATACAGTCAACATGTTTCAGCCAATAGAAGCTCGCCACATCATGGGACCTATCTAATCAGCCCTGATTTGCATAAAGAATAGGTTATATTTGTTGGGCAGCCATTATTTGGAAGAAATGAGGATGAGGGGTCTGAAAATCGAAGATAGAGAGATAAGGAAAAGAGCTCCGATTTTGGAGGCCATGGGATAAGGTTTTCCAAATAAGGAAGGTTTTCTCCAAGAGATTTGACGCAGATGCTGAACCAAGCTTTTTGGGGCAACATTCCGTTTTCTTCTTCTACTTTTTCTTCTTCCAATTAGTTTTTCTGCATCATTTACTTTATGGTTGTATTTCGATTTCTTTGCTGTAGTTTTTACATTATAAACTAATCACCATAAGATGAGGATTAGAGAATGATTGCTTTTGATTAATGTTATGGTTGAGTATATTTCATTTCATTCAATCTGGTTTTTAAGAGGTTTTATTCATTAGCTCATTTCTGTTTGGTCAACCGATTTGCAGTAGTGTTCCTCTGATTTTTGGGAAGAAAAGAAGGGGCTGAAAGCTTAAAAACCACATTAGCTCCTCATTAGGGTTAGTAACTAGCTAAGTGAGTAGGTTAAGGATAATCACTCACCTAATGCCCACACAATACAATGGTTTAACTTGTGCTGAAGTAATGGAAATGAAATAGTATATTTTAGGTGATTCGGGAGAATGCCGTGAAATCTCTAGTGGGTTGAATGGAATGAATATGTACTCGAGTTGTAACTTAATTACAGCATGATTTATCTCTAATCCAAGCCTTTGTATTAGCTCAAGGTATCTAGGCCAATTGTTTTTGTCATTTACAATTCCTCTATTCCGCTCTATTTTAGTAAGTATTTTGTTCCAACATTTGTTATTTTACTTTAATTCAGTTCCTTAATGAATTTTCTAGGTTATAAATTGAGTTATTTAGAGTTAATTTGTGGTAAATAGAAGAATTAATAGTCTCTGTCGATACAATAATATACTTAGCACTTGGTACAATTGTATGTGTACACTTGCGCATAGACATCATAATATTGGTAAAATATTCACATTACATTAGCAAGGTATCACACTTCAAGAAAAGTATGAAGAGATGTAAGGAAACAACAAAAATAAAAGCAAACTCCTAATACCCTTACTCAACTACTGTTTTTCAGGGCATTTTGAGATAGAGACAAAGATCTACAAATGAGGATCAAGAACACTAACTAAACCCTCTTGTCGTTTGAGGTGCAAATCCTTGGAAAAAAACCCTACCAAATGCAACCTCCAACTAAGATATGACTTTTCTCGTGTGTTCTAGATTTTTTTTTTTATTTTGTAGAGGGTTTTTGACTACCACTATTTTTGCTCTCTCTCTCCCAGTGTATGTGTGGGGTAAGTGTATGGATGTGGAATTGTGTGGCTATGTATGTAGGTTTTTTTTGGGGTGTGAGAATGGTTCCTTTTTGCAAGCTGAGAAAAAGTGGAATAAAAAGCCCCAAAGAATACTACTTTTGTGTAACTCTTTAACTGGCTAGTTTTTTTGCAATTTGAAATTCATGCCAAAAAGGAGCTAATACACAAAAAAAAAAAACAAAGAAAGACCAACATTGGTCAACCAAATCAAAAAGATTCAAAACACTACTCCTTTAATCCCTTTTCATTTTTCCTCCAACAATTTGGTTGGTTACTCCAACTTAATGAATCAAGAGCATAAAAAGTAAGCTAAATTAGCAATAAAATCAACAATGGAGATATAACCAATAATAAGCAAATTTAAAAACAAACATAAAAATGCATAGACATTATTAATCTAGCAATCAAATTTATAAAAGCGAGCCAAACAAAAGTAGGTGGCTACAGCATGCCCCCCCTCGTACATCCTTGTAGAAGTAGAAGGTGGACGAAAGTATAGACACTATTTTGTCTGGCTAAAGTTTAGGTGCATATTTCAAACATATTATAAAAGTGTCAAAAGGGTGGCTTCTTGGAAGTCAAGAATGCAACCAGCACTATGTATAATATATATAAGATAAATGATTGGGGTAAGGATAAACAAGTGATCATTTTGCTTTACGCTACAGCACGCAAGTGCAAGTGATCGAAGTAATAAAAACTGGAGTATTTCAGAGTATCGTACCCAAGGGAACGGGTTTAACAAAATTTATTTAGAATGACACAAAATTTCTTGCAAAACACAGTTGGGGTAACCGAAAATGCAAAAATATAAGAGTTTGGTTTTGTTAACAAGAATGAGTGAAAAATCAATGAGTTAAAAATAGGGATTCAAGTGATTCAAGCACCTTTGGAAAAATGCTATTCAAATGCAATTGCAATCATAGCTAACATGTGAAAACTAAGTAAACCAAGTTCAACTCCTATTCAATTTTGATTCAAAATCTTTAGGAGACTAAGTGATTAAACCTATATGTCTATGGCTAATTTAAATTAGATACTTCACACACAACTCTAGTGGTTTTGGAGTCTCGCCCTATGTCTAGGGTCGATGTTCAGAACTTATTTCTAAGCCTTTTCCTCCATTGCTTTTGTGACATCGGCTTTCCCTTAACTCTTTCGATATTAAGTTCAAGTTTGATGAGCAATCACTAGTTGGCCGGCTAGGTTTACCCAAATCTAAATTCAACAAAAGCAAACAAAGTTCACATGCTAACTAGATTGTTTATGCTTTAGAGCTTTTACATTTTTCCTTAGGGCTTTCACCAACTTGAACCCCTAAGGAAAATTTAGCTCATTATGGAGAAAATGAAAACCCAAAAATTATTTGTAAAAAAATTTCTTAGGTAACAAAAGAAAGAGGTAATTAATCTCAAGGCAAACCTATTTGAATTACCAATTAAGAATGCCCACTAAGAAATAATAATGCTGAATTAAATCAAAATATCACAAAGCTTGTTACTGGAATTCAATTTCTGTAACCAAAAAGGAACCCATGAGTGAATAAGCTTTATATGAAGAATTTTGAATATGGAATTCAACTTTACTTTTCCATCTCACCACCTACAGGAATTAGAATTTAACCAAATCAAAATCCAGAAAATAACTCAACACTTGTAACATCAAAACGAAATCAACAGAATAGTGCTACCAAAAATCCCTTAATGTGATCGATTCAGAATTTCTTCAAAATCTTGAATCTTAACCTCTTCAAAATTTCATTGAGGGGAGATCTACTTCGGGATTTTAGGAGTAAACGAAATCATGAACTAATAAAAAGAAAAAAACAGAAGATGAAATTTGGCTTGCTGCTGTGTTGAAGACAAAACAGAAAAACCGATCAAAAATAAAGTGCAGAAATTTGAATTCCTCGTTGAAGATGGTTCAAATTCAGAAATTAATTGAGCTAAACTGCAAGAATGAGATGCTAAAACAAAAGAGAATCAAATTGTTGCTACTGTCGAAAGTAAAAACAGAAAAATAACCCAGAAACTTGATCGGTGCCTTTCGCTACAACTCGCAAGTGCACGTGATCGAAGTAATAAAAACTGGAGTATTCCAGAGTATCGTACCCAAGGGAACGGGTTTTAACAAAATCTACTGAGACGACACAAAATATGTTTGCAAATTGCAATTGTGGTAACCAATGGTGTGAAAATGATTGAGTGGTTGTTTTTGCTAAAGAAAATAAATAAAAATGATAAAAGAGGGATTCAAACGTGTTTTTGCTCCATTGAAAGAAATTGCGGCCTAATTGCAATTGCAATCCTTTGACTCAACACTTAAGCTTTGTAAACCGAATTCAACACCTATTCGTCCTACTATGAAGTATCTTTAGGAGGCTAAGCGATTAAACCGATATTTCTATGGCTAATACGAACTTAGTTAATTTTGAAACACAATTCTTTTGGTTTTAAAGGTTTTGCCCTATGTCTAGGGTCAAAAACAAATTCCTATGTCTAGGCTATTTTCCTTTATTGCTTTTATGAAATCTAAATTTTTATCTAACCTTTTCAGAATTAGACTCAATTTTTGTATACTAATCTAGGTGATCAATCTAGACTACTAATAAGCATTAAAATCAATAAAAGCAAACAAGCTATGGATGAAGCAAGGTTGCTCTCACAATTAGGCCTTTATTCCTATCTTTAGGGCATCTGCATGCTTGAATCTCAAAGAAGAAATTAGCTCATTATGGAAAGGTTGAAAATCAAAAACTTACCTTGTGTAAAATTCATAATTAATACACTAAAATAAAGAAATTAATCTTAAGGCAAACCAAATTGAATTATCAATTAAAAATACCCACTGAGAAGTAACAACACTGAAGCTACTAATTTAAAACCAAAATTTCGTAAGTCATGGTACTGAAAATTGCATCCTTTGTAGAAGATAAAAACCCAAAATAAATTAGCTTTTGTATTGGAAAAACAAAAGGAAATTGGAATCCAGAATTCAACTTTTCCATTTAACCTTGCAACATACATGAAATTGGAAACTATCCAAGGCTAATTCAATAACTGGAAATTAAGCAAAAACTTGAAGCATTAAACAGAATCTAACTTGCAGAAATGAATTTGAACAAAACAGAGTATCGCGCCAATGTATATTTCCTTGTGTTGATCAATCCATAAGCACCATTAAAGGTTGTTGGATCTTCACCTCCTCGAACTCTCGTTGAGGAGGGATCAACCTCGGAATTTACAGAGCAAAACGGACAATAACTACTGAAGAAAGACAGAAAATGAAGAACAGAAGCTGCTGTCTAAAACCAAAAAAAAACAAAAAACAGAGTATGAAAAATTCCGAAAACAAAGTCTAAAAAAATTGATATATCTTCTTCGTTTTTCCTCCCTTTTATAGAGATTCCGAGGCTTTTTCTTCCATCTTGGGCTCCTTAATTCGTGGGTAAATGATTGAGCACGAGATTTGGCTGTAAATTCTCCATAAATCAAGCAATTCCCGTGGGTTTTGGTGATTTTTCGAAAATTCTGCACTTGATTTATAAGTCTAGAGAATGCAATTGCATTGCAATTGCATTCTTCTTCTTTGTTCTTCACCTTGCCTTCCCAAGGAAATGCAATTGCATTTCATTTGCAATTTCTTCACTTCTTCAAATCTGCACAAAAACTCAACTTAAGCCAACTTTCTTGCATCTTTTCACTTAATTCCTTCTTTTATCATATTCCAACAAGCTTGCATGAATTTATCTTATAACACTATCTTTAGCTTGCTCGGTAATCAATAAAGCATGCAAAAATGGCAAGAACAACTTAGTTTTAGGGTTAAATAATCCTCATAAATGAGAATTATCAACAAGCACCACCACAACAAAGATGTCAAGTAAACAATCGCCACAACAATAACAGAAAAATGTTGGAGGCCAAGGATAGACAAGCGTCATCATAACAAACGTGTCAATGGTCAGGGATAAACAAGCGCTACAGGACACAATAAAAGAAACAAGCTGGAGGCAAATGTCATCGTAGCAAGGGTAAAACGTCGGGGGCCAGGAATAAACAAGCACCACCACACCATAAGATGTTAAGGGTCAGGGATAAACAAGCGCCACATGACACAATAAAATAAACATGTTGTGGGTCAAGGATAAACAAGCACCATTGCAGCAAAAGTACCAAGCTGGAGGCAAATGCCATCGCAACAAGGGTAAAATGCTGGGGGCCAGTGATAAACAAGCACCACATGACACAGTAAATGAAACATGTTGAGGGCCAAAGATAAACAAGCGCCACTACAGCAAAAGTATCAAGGTGGAGGCAAATGCCATCGCAGTAAGGGTAAAACATTAGGGGCTAAGGATAAACAAGCACCACAACTGCCCAAGGTGTCAAGGGTTAGGGATAAACAAGCACCACAACTGCATAAGGTGTCAAGGGTTAGGGATAAACAAGTGTCACATGACACAGTAAAAGAAACATGCTGAGGGCCAAGGATAAACAAGCGCCACCGCAACAAAAGTGTCAAGGGCCAAAGATAAACAAATACCACATGACACAATTAAAACATGTTGAGGGCCAGAGATAAACAAGCGTCACTACAACAAAGGTGTCAAGGGCTAGGAATAAACAAGCACCACATGACACAATTAAAACATGCTGAGGACTAAGGATAAACAAGCTCCACTGCAACAAATGTGTCAAGGACCAGGGATAAACAAACACCACATGACACAATTAAAACATGTTGAGGGCCAGAGATAAACAAGCACCACTATAACAAGCTGAGCATAAAGGTAAATGTCACTCATGGACACATGCATGCATGTATATGCTCATGATTGACTTGTTCATTTTACTACTAATTTTTATCCTTTTCTTATTTCTTTTGGAAAGGAGAAAAAAGCTAAAGCATACAAAATAGCTCGTTTACTTCTCCATATAACTTGGTTAGGTATCATGACCTTGAACTATAATTCAACTTCTGTTTTGCTTTGAAACTTTAAGACATGATTAAAGGTGGTTACTTGACATACGAGTCCATAAATTCATTGAAAAGAACTCTCATGATGACCACATAAACACCATCTTGAAACTTTGGAACTTATGGTAAAATGGTGGATGCAAATAAGACCAATTGAATAATATTTTCTTGACAAAATTTGCATTTGTGAAGTGGGATAATGCATCCCTTCATAAATAATTCACCAAGGAAGACCTTTTTATTACGTAGGCTCCTTCATAACTTTCCTCGATGATCCTTTTGAAATGTGAGGATCCTTTTCAAAACTAAATTTCTGCTTTCGAACTTTCTTGCATAAGCTCAAGCTAAATCCCTTTGATATAGCTGACTTCTACACAATGCATTCATCCTCAAAGGGATGATATTTTAGCTTCAAATGGTGAAACGACTGTCTATATTAAAGAAAAGGGTACTGCCCCAGTTGATGTTTGTGCAAGTGCTACCATCTCATGACAGTCTTTATACGTGACCATCATTTTCTAAATAATCCTCTTGATACTTTGTTGGGGGCCTCCACTACACCAACTCAAATTTAAACACGCAATAACTATAACTTTTGTACCCATACTAGGTATACCCCAACATGTCCTTGAACTCATAAAAGTATGAGGCTTGAATAAACATCTTTTAAGAACAAAACGTCAATTCAAACTTCTTCCAAAGGATCCTAACATGGCGTGGTTGTCCTTTTCTCTTGTCCCCTTGATTTCAATTGCTCAGGCAGCATATCATATATTTTTTTCATGCTTTGCTCAAGATTAAAGATGGAACTTTAAACTTAATCCTAAAATTGATGTCATTTTCATCCCTAATGTCCTTCTTAATTGACCATGTATTATTTTCTATGATGGATAGATAGAAGATACAAAAGGGGATGAATATAATCATGGATATACTTGAATACCAAAAGCCAATTATCCATTTCATCCATAAAAGAAAATGATACAAGTGGCTATCAACATTACAACAATTTTCAACAAAGATTAAGGTGCCCCTGTTACAATGGCATCATCACGACTTTAGGCACAACCAAAAGGTAATTACTCTTGTATTTCTCCAAAGTCAATTGCCACCTCTATGAAATCCCAATTGCATGGCTGAAACTTTGGAGGACATTGATAGACTAGGTGATGTAGTCTTGCTTTAGAGGTGACGACGACCAAGGTTTCAAAGGATTTGTTTCACTCCTCTTGTTGGTTGCTAATGTAAAGTATTTCACTTGGCTCAAAAGTTTTAGACAAAAAGGGTATAAACATCTTTCCCTGATTTTCTTTTTCTTTTACACTTTCTACTTTCTTCTATCCATAAGTGGTGTTTCTTGTCGAGTCTTCAATTCAAGGGTAATCTGTAACGACCAACATTTTCAGGAATTAATTAAAGTTTTAATTTTGAGATTTGAATTAATTGTAAGGCCAATTTCATGTTTAAAGTTGTGTTGAAAGTTAATTTTAGAGATTTGCATAATTGAAATTTGAGAAATTGGAAGGTGAATAGGGAGGAAAGAAGGGAAAAAGTGAATTAATTGGTTTGGGGGCAATTTTGTTAATTAGGTGACTTTGAGCAAAGCCCAAGCCCAAGGAGAAGCTAAGCCCAAATATCCATCTCTATTATTTTTATACTGCACGCAGCCCTAGGTCAAGCCAAGCCGTCATCTTCTCCAACTTTCTCCTCTTCCTCCATGAAAAACAATCTCGACCATCAATCCCTCTCTCTCTCTCTTTCCCTTCACTACCAAGAGACCCATCCATTCGAAAGCTTCTTCTTCTTCAACAAACATCCATGGTCGGATTTGTCCTTCACGCCGCGATACTGTTCACGCCACGATTATTGTTCACATCATGATTACTGTTCACGCCGCAGTCGCTCTGATCAGCCTCTTCCAGTCCGCGAGCCTTCAATTGTGGGTAAGCAATTGGTTTCTACATAGTTCTTTGATGATCTTGGTTGGGTAAGATTTAATTCATGAATCTTGACTTTGTTTCAAGGATACCCATTCTGTTCCGGCATTAAAATCACGAGCGTGTAGCTGTCCAGTAGGATTTGGACTGTTGGAGCGAAATTTTTGGTAAGTCACGAAGATCCTTGAGTTTTGGGCTGTATGGTAGGTCAATTGAAAATAAGATTAATCCATGGATCTTATGACTTAAATTCAGTTTTACCCACCAATTTGCGATTAAGTTAAATGCTATAGAATTAATTCTAATTTTGGGAATTTAGTTGTTGGAAGAAACTTTGGGCTCAATTATGGATTTTAGGGATCTTTACTAACCTTAAGGATGACTTTGATTAGGCCCCAAATCGTTTGACAGAGGTTCAAGGCAGTAGAATTTTTGGTGAGCATTTGGGTGAATTGGAGTCTTGAGCTTAGTCAAGGTAAGGGACCTTACGCCGGTATGCTTAAATGCAAGTTGGGGTCTGAAGTGAAAAACTATTTTTGAAATGAAAAGATTTTTAAATGTTTTATTTATGATTTGTGATGAATTTAAAATGCTATATTTCGAAAAGGATTCTTACATGTAAAACTACTTTTGAAATAAAAAGATTTTTAAAATGTTATATTCATGATTGCTTATGAGTTTTGAAATTCTATGTGTGAAAAGTCATTCTCACATGTATGTTTGCCAGATATCCTTACAAATGTGATGCAAGAATTATGATGTATGATGGTTAATATGAGAATGTTTCTATATGTTGCATCACTAAATGAAAATGAAAGATGTTTTGGGACCTCATGCATACATGTGTTTTCATGATGAAATGATTTCGAAGGCTATGGGAATTACCCCTAAATTTATTGATGTACATCTATATGAAAAGGAGCCTTACGAGACTATATGAAAAGGAGCCTGACGAGGCTTTATGTAAAGGAGCCTTACGAGGCTATATGAATGAAAGCATAGTTAGGATGGGTTAAATTGTCCACATTAAAAGCCGAAGGAAAATATTTAAGGAAACGTTTCGACTAAGAAAGGAATTTAGGTCCCACCAAAGGAAAAAAAAATGTTTTCGAAAACTCATTATGTATGTGTATGCATATCCTGACCCGGTAGTGAGGTCACTTACTGAGTATTTTAAATACTCATCATTTTTCAAAATGTTTTTCTTTTTAGGTAAAGGCAAGAACATATTTTAGGCGAGTGGCAAGGTGGTTTGCTGAAAGGGTCATGGGTGTCATGAGGAGTATAGCTTCCGCATCTAGTTTATGTTTTATTTAAAAATATTTTGTTAAGTAAACTTAATTGAAGTGAAACTATTTCATTTGATTTAACGTTTTGATTCACATTATGTTTTGCAATGATTTTTAAAGGGATCCCGGACTAAAAGATTTTGATTGTTTAGCAAAAAAGTTTAATTTTTTCTGTCTTTTACCAAAGATTTCTAAATTCCATTAGCATGCATGTAGTAACGTCCCTAAAAAAAAGGTTTTGAATCATGTAACGCCCGGGGTTAGGAGAGGTACATGAATGAACCGAGACCACATCCGAATGAGAGGGATCTTGAGGCTATGCAAGACATGGTTAAGAAAGGCTTAAAAGAATTGATAGCTACTACCTATACCAACAAGGTGCACCTTCCTTTTCGGTGGCTTAATCATAGGAACTCCAAAGTTAAGCGTGCTTGACTTGGAGCAATCCTATGTTGGGTGACCTCCTGGGAATTTTCCTAGGAAACATGTGAGTGAGGACAAAGCATGCTGAAAGGACCCATGTTGGTTTGTGGGGACAGTCTTCACTCTTAGAAGCAGTTCAAGACAAGTAAGGTGACGTGGCCAGGTTGCAGGAGAGGCAGGGGAATGCCAGGCCGTTAGGTGCCGAATCTAGATTCCAAATCCTGGGCCTGGGTCGTTACATAATCATGCTAACATATGATTCTTGTGTGGCCATTTGACTCACTCTTAATAACTTTATATCCATCAATTGTTGCACCTCTTGCTTAAATACATGGAATTCTTCAATGGAGTGTCCAACTACTCCAGGGTAGGCAAAAAAATTTTCTCCATAATTAAATTTTGGTTCATTTATGCCATTGTTTTAAACTCTTGTTGAGAGATATCCAGTATTCTTGAAGGCTTGAAAAAAGTCTTCGTGGGTGCTCTCAAATCTTGAGCTTTATCCTTGTAGCATTTAAATCGCATTTAGCGAATTCTCCTAAATTGGAAGAGGGTTTTGATTGACATCCTATTTTTTCCATGATTTCTTAAATATCAACCATCTAGCTTTCACTAAGCTTTATACTTTAAACTTTAATGGAAGGAAAATCTCCGTAGAATGCCCCATTACCCCTGTATGGTACCCACATTGTGCATTTGGGTCATACCTCTTAGGATATGGAGGTTGCATGAGCTCTTGAGGTATGAGGGTAATTTGATGGTTCCTTACCTATTGTGGCAAAAAATAAGTATATGCCATTGGAATAGGATTTGTCTCTAATTGTTCTTGACACCCTATTGATTTGGTGTATTTGACCAACACTACTACAAATATTGATATAGAGTATGGTCATATGATAGTGGTTTATTTGATTAGACCACGGTTTTACAACAGTGGTATACTCCATTGTAGTCTATTGTATAAATCATGGCTAACGTCAACCGTCGTCTATATTATAGACCATGACTAACGACAGTCGTAGTTTATACAATCATAGATCATAGCTAATGTCAACCATAGTCTATACCAATAAAAACCTTTAGTCGTGGTCTATCGCTGCAAACCATGACTAACATCAGCCGTAGTCTATACCAATAGACTATATTTAACTTCAGTTGTGGTCTATTTTAAGGAGGAAATTTCAATTTTTTTTAAAAAAATATTATTTATTATCCCAATTTATTTCTATGAATTATTATTATTATTATCATTATTATTATTATTAGAAATCAAATTAGAGAATTCTATACAAATATGAATAATATTCTAAAAAAAAACTGTAAATTGATCTCCAACAATCAAAGCTTCAATTAAATGAACTCAATCAAACTTCTATATTAAATAAAAGGAGGAAAAAATTACACAAATAAAAGCAAACCACTATTAAAAAATAAGGACCTAACTAAAACTATTATACATTATATTGTACAAGAAGGTGACGCCAACAAAATTTCACCCTTCAATGTGACATCTATATCAACTTGACTATAATCCTTCATCATTGAATGAGATGAGTGGACCATAAACAATGTTAGGCTCCAAATATGACACAAATTTACATGCAGATGGTCTAAATTATTTGCATGCAGATGGTACGATGATATGCGATTGAAGAGAGGGCAAATGAAAGGTTATATTCTTTTTCGGAGTTTGCGCGATTGCACTCTGCAACTGCAAGAAAAGAAAACGTGGTGATTCTAATATTTAGGGTTAAATAATAAAATTATTATTATTATTATTATTTTAATCATACAATTTAGACCACTGAATTTTGGTTCTCTTTTTTTTTTTTTAACAATAAATTTATTGATATATATATTTTTTTAGTTCATTAAATTTATTGATAATTAAGTTTTATCTTTGAAAAAAGATTTTAAATTTTAAACTATATTTTTATGGTTACGCTTGGAATTTGATTTTGAGAGCATTACATTGATTACAAAAGAATCTTAATTTTTGTGTTTGGTTAATTGTGAATCAATCAACTAAAATCATTTTTCAAAATACGTTCATTCACAAAATCTATTTCCTACCAACTTTTAAAAACATAATGCTATATAATCATATACTTCTTCTTAACAAATTTTTAAATTTCAATTTCATCAAGAATCTAAGATTGATTATATATATCTAGCATCTTTCTAACATAAACCAAATTCTATCTCCTACTTTTTCTAATTGATTAGCTGAATGCAACAAATTCTATCTCCTACTTTTTCAGATTTATTAGGTGAAAGCAACCATTTGTTTTAAATAATTAATATCATAGTAGTTTGATTTTTTTTTTTTAAATGATTACACTTATTTCTCTTAATACTTAACAAATAATTTTGAGCAAACAAAAAACAAAATATAAATTGAAAGCATCTAACATTTTAAACAATTATTTTTAAATTATAAATTATCATTAAGTTGAATATTTAAATTTTATTAGTTGTTATTATAAAGAATACAAATCTAAACTTTATATATATACACACACATATAAAGTTAATATCTTTTAATTAATATAAAAATTCCCAAGGTAAATTTTTGTTTACCTCTAAACTTGACAAGATGGATCCATTTTTACCTTAAACTTTCGATTTCATCAAATTGAACCCTAAACTTACACAATTGTTTCAATTTTTAACTTCCATTCAATTTCTGCTAATTCAACCAATAATTTTTACATTAAAAAAAAAAAAAAAAAAAAAAAAAAAAAAGGTAAAAAGGTTCATGAGAAGATTGAACTGGCATGAGTTAAGCTCAATGTTTTGGGAAAAACTCTTTCTATATCAGACAAAAATTCTGCAACGGGATAAGAAACGTCGAGAGGATCGACGAACTTGAGAGAGGGACCCAGAATCTGAGGAAGCGATTAGAAGGGAAGCAACTAGTCCCGACTGCTGATCTTCTGGAGTAGTCCTAGTCTGGGCAACATAATGGTTTCGCCGCCTAGAAGAAACATGTTGTGCCGGGTGACTGGAATCCTTTGAGGTCAACTGAACAGGCTTACAATCGGCAGAAGATGCTGAGCAAAGCTGCTGGCATGAAGAGTGGAGCTGATCCGTAACATCGATTGTAGAAGAATGAGGTTCGAGTTGATGAACAGGAGAAGGCCGCAATACATCTCCATCACCATTCTCCTCCGGGGCTGATTAATTAGGTTAAAGAAAATATGAGGCGACCTCATTAAAGAGAACATTTTATTAATTTCAATAAAAATTAAACTTTACAAAAAATTAAATTTGATCAATGCACAAGAAAATTAATAAACTATGTTTAAGGTATAGATTGCAACACTAATTTAAGGTGTAAATTTGATGAACACATAGGGAAAGCTCATTGTATATTTTAATATTTTTCCAATTAAAAATTAGATAATAGGTCTTTTCGAAAGAAAAAAAAAAGTGTCAAATTTCAACATTTTAATCAGAATTTAAATTTAGAGTTTTTTTTTTATATGCCAATTTAAATCTAGAGTTTAGACTATAGGTGTTTTTACCACAATCTAAATTGGTTTTTACATTCTTTACTCTCTCTTTTTCCCTTTTTTCCTTCAGTTTATTAGTTAAGATATAGTTACAATTTAGATTACGATAAATAGAAAACAATTATGGTACATAGTTGGATTTTTTTTTTATAATAATTGTAGTGTAAAGTTAAATGTAAAACTATGGTTTTCTTTAAATCACGATCTATTATTCTATGGTTAAATTTTCAACTTTTTTTACCCGTGCCGAAAGTAGATTAATAATTAGATCATGAGTTTTTATAACTATGGAAGGAAGCCAAATAATGGACCACAGTTTTTTTAAATCATAGTGTAAAGCTAGATTTTAGAGCATCGTGTTTTTTTTTAACATTGGTGTAAAGCAAGATTTTAGACCATCATTTTTAAATTATAGTGTAAAGCTAGACTTTAAATGGTTTAAAACAAAATTGTAGTGTAAATCTAAATTTTAGATCATGACCTTTTAGAATGTGATGTAAAGCTAAATTTTAGATCATGATTTTATAAAATCATGGTGTAAAGCTAGATTTTACACCATGGTTTTTTTTTAACGATTGTGTAAAGCTAGATTTTAGACCACAGCTTTCTTGAACTATAGTGTAAAGCTAAATTTTAGACCATGACTTTTTAAAACTGTGGTGTTAAAGCTAAATTTTAGACTATGGTTTTTTTAAACCGTGGTGTAAGGCTAGATTTTAGACCATAGTTTAAAAAATTATGGTGTAAAGTTAAATTTTACATCATGGTTTTAAACTATAGTGTAAAGTTAGATTTTATACTATGATTTTCTTGAATTGTGGTGTGAAGATAAATTTTAGACCATGGTTTTTTTAAACCATGGTGTAAAGCTAGATCTTAGCACCCTTTATTGCACGCAGTGTTTCTTCTAGAAACTTTAACCTGCTTCTACTGCTTGAATCTTCAGAAGCTTCTTGTAACCCTCTATGTGTGGATTTGACAGTTTTTTAGGCATAAACCCTAGAGGGTAAGGAGAGGTATCATTTGATACTTGGCTCTATCCTATTTTTGCCTGTAATAATGCATCTGCCACTTCCTTTTCTTTTCTTGAAATGAGTAATTTTAGAATCCTTGCTATATGCTATGTTGTGGCTTTCCTTCCAATCTAATAATGATGATGGAGTGAAGATATATTTCAACTATTTTGCAAGACTTTGATTTTTTTTTAATCCTTTTAAAGAAAGAGAGGGATTAAATTAGTCCAAATCTATTACTGGCATGAATTGTATGCATGTAAGGTTTCAAAACCCAATGTTTATTTCAACGACAATGCAAACTTTTTCAAAGGCATAATGTGAATATTCGATAAGATTTCAAGAGAAAAAGACTAAACATAATAACTAATGACTAAAAGCCAAATAGTAATACAACATGAGTGCTTATAAACCTAGAATTATGCATGATAATGAAATGACTCTCAACGATAGGCCATGTACATGCAAGTGAAAGAATGAAAGAGATAATAAAAAGACCAATGAAAATAAACATAAGGAGATGACAAAAATAGAGCAAAATAATCACATATGGCATAAAGGCTCTAAACAAGTGGGTTTAATTCTAGGGCCCTAAATGACAAAGGCCCCCCAAATTGGTCATAAAGTTGTTTATCGATTCATGACCAAATTGAGTGAGGATTTTTCGTGTGCCTATACGGAAGCATATGCTTCTCGAAGGTCGACACTACTCCATCCTCAAGTCTAATCCTATTGGAAATATCCCTAGTAGGAGGCTCGTGATAGTATGTGCAAAGCAAACAAATTAATAAGGCTTGAAACTAGTGAGGTTGGTTCTAAAATCCTAAATGACAAAGGCCCCCAAATTGGTCAATATAATCATACATGATCCAATGACCAAATTGAGTGAGGATTTTCCGTGTGCCTACACGAAAGCATATGCTTCTCGAAGGTCGACACTACTCCATCCTCAAATCTAATTCTATTGGGGAAAAGCTTAAGTAGGAAGCTTGTGATGGTGTGTGAAACAAAACAATAAAATAACCCAAGCAATTCATACAATAAGAGAAATAAACACACAAACAAATAAATAAAATAGAATAAAAAAAAACAAATCAAGAATAAAAAATGGCCAAACTGTCGAGGTGGAACCACTTGGTCCCCAGTGGAGTCGCCAAGCTGTCGCCACACGTACCTGCGACCAACGTCCTCAAAAAGGGAGATTTAAAAAGGAGTCGCCACCAATTTTTTTATGGTATGATTGGGCACCAAATTATAATAAAACAACTTTTTTAAAACCAAAAAAAAAAAAAGAAAGAGAAAAAACGGTATGCGGAAACCAGATTTGGGCTCGGAAGTTATTTGTGTGTGGAGAAGGTGTTAGCACCCCAAAACACCGGTGGCCAAATTTTAATCTTGAATTGAAGGAAAATTTAGAAAAAAGCTTATTTAGGAAAAATAGAGATTTTTAAAAACAATGTCTTATTTTACCTTTCATTCCTCCAGTATTTGAAGTAATGATCCCATAAACTAAATGGATAAATATCCATCAATTTGACTATATTAGAAATTATTTCCAAGACTTTAGGAAATATTATCACTTCAAGAATATGAGAAAAATTTATAATTTCTCAAATCCATCGTAGGATAGGCTTTTATAAAAGAAAGCTTTTTAAAAATAAAATAAAATTGTTTTAATTAAATTCATTTTTTCTTAGGATTAAAATCTTAGACTCCCAAAGATTATGGTCTCTCACCTCAAGAATTCTAGAAAATCGAACTCCCAAATATTTCTAAATTTCGTCGTAGGAATTTTTAGGGAAAAAAAAGGCCTTGAAAATCATTTTTAAGAAAAAGATTGCAAAATAACTTTGGAAATAACACCTTGATTATAAAAAGCTTGTATAAACTCAAAAATGGCAATTTTAAAGACTTGAAAATAATTTTATAAAAGGATAATAGAGTTTAAGAGGAGATTTGAAAATATTAAGAAAAATTAAGAAAATTAAAGTCAAGCATAATAAATAAATGTAATGTAAAGATAAATTAAACATGCATAATAATCTATTCATAGTAAATAAGCAAACAAACATAATATGCAAGTATATTAAAATTTTAAAGCAACATATTGGAGTTGATCTTGGACTTCCAAAGAATCAACTCTTCACCTCAGGAAAACTAGAAAATCATATTCCCAAACACTAGATTCTGTCGTCAGATGTTTTTTTTGTAAAGAGTATGGATAAAAAAAACCAACACAATATGATCTAAAATGAGCAAACATACATCAATCTAACTACATGGTCGACAGAACCATATGCGGGCTCCGCTTTTTCTCTCTCTGAGTTTTCTCTCTGAGAGGTTCTGTGTGGGCGATCTGGGCAACCCCTGGGGTTTGCGTGAGGGTTTTGGTGGGGGTCGGTCTTTCCTCTCGGCGAGTGATGGCGGAAGCAGAAGTCTTCAAGAAATTGGAGAGTCTAAACTTATCGGAAGAACGAAAGGGAGGGATTGTGGAAATCGGAGATGAGGAGATCCAAGCATTTGGGCGAATCCATGAAACGAAGATGGTTTGCAAAGTCCTAACAGGGAGGAATGTGGTCTCAGATGTTTTCAAATCGGTAATGCCAAAAATTTGGCATCTAGAAGACTCTGTATTTTTTGACAGAGCAGGAAGAGGAGTCTTCATCTGCACTTTTCCAACCAAAAAGGAAAAGCTTCGAATACTTAGGGGCGGCCCGTGGACTTTTGATAAAGCTCTCCTTCTTTTTGAGGACCTAACAGGGACCAACAAGATCTCGGAGCTAAAGTTCAGGTACGCCTCTTTCTGGCTTCATTTCCATAATTTGCCTGTTGTGGGATTTTCTGGGAGAATGGCCATGGCGCTCGGAAATGAAGTGGGCCAGTTCGAAGGGGTAGACCTAGAAGATGAGAGATGCAAAGGTGGTCAGTCTTTGAGAGTTAGGGTTAGGATAGATGTTAGTCAGCCTCTTAAACGAGCTGTGAGATTCAAACTTGGGTCTATGACAGAGGAGGTCTGGGCTCCGATAACGTACGAAAAACTTCCTGATTTGTGCTTTAAATGCGGGAGATTGGGCCATGGAGTCCAAAACTGTGAGGAGGAAAGCTCAAACAAAGAAGCAGAACACCAATTTGGGGTTTGGTTAAGAGAACCCATGGTCGGAAAAGGAATTTTTCAACATAGGGAGACAGATGGAAAAGGGCCTCAAGAACGCGAGACAGGGAGGCAGCGTTCTGTGCTAAGAGGCAGTGGGAGAGGGCGCCACGGTCGGGGAACAAGCCTAGGATACGAACCAGAGACAGTGGTAGCTAAGTCTCTAAGTGAAACCAAATCGGTGGAGGAGGGTGAGCAGCCGAGGTTAGGTCAGTATGATCAATCGGAGAAGGAGAAGATGAGTCTGGAAAGAGGGGCAGAAAAGGTAATGGGACAAGTGTCAAATGATGGGCCTGATTGTTGTTTATTCACCATTAATGAGGAAATTGCAGAAAATGACAAAGGAGAAGATAGGGAGGTTGAAGGGCTGTCTAATTTGCATAAAAAAAAGGAGCTGAAGGTTACCGTTGGGGTTTTAGAGAGGAAAAAAGAGAAATGTCAATTTGGGCCAAGTGAGCCTAATCTGAATTCACCTCCTATACACTGTGATGGGCTGAAGAATACTGGAAATGTTTTAGATCAAAGGGGCTATGTTGAACATGGCTTATTAAGCCAAATTAATTTAGAAGGGCCCTCGATCCTTCCTAACCCGTCAGAAAAAACAGTGAGTATTGGGCAAGCCTATGAGATAATTTTGGGCGAAGTTTCAAAGGGAAAGGAAAAGGTTTTAGATTCCAAGATTACTACTCCACAAGGTTGTAGGTCTCCTATAAGGAAAAAATGGAAACGCTTGGCTAGAAATGAGACAGGCAACAGGAAGGTAGTGAACAATTTAAATATAAAGGTGGGAGAAAAACACGTAATGGAAATTGATGAAATTGATGAAAATGAGCATGACCCAAAAAAGAAGTGTGGACAAGACTTTGTTCTGAACAAAGGGATATCGGTGGAGGCTGGGAATCAGCCCCGCCGGACGCCATGAAAATCCTCTGTTGGAACGTTCGAGGACTGGGGAACCCTCGAGCGGTCCGCGAACTCCACTACGTGATTCGTAGCAAGTCCCCCGACCTTGTGTTTATATCGGAGTCTAAATGCGAGCACAGTAAGTTAGGAAGACTCAAAATTCAGCTTAGTTTAGATAATGTTTTTTGTGTTCCAAGTGAGAGAAATAAATGTGGGTTGCTCCTTTTCTGGAAGGATGAGCTAGAAGTGTCCATTTCCTCTTACTCCGAGGGACATATAGACGCCCTTTTTAAGAGGCAAGCTTCGTGGTGGAGGTTTACAGGGTTCTATGGCAATCCTGTAAAAGACAAGAGATCTGAATCTTGGAAGTTATTGGAGCGCCTGACTTCTCAAGGAAATCTTCCCTGGGTCTTAGGGGGAGATTTTAACGAAATCCTTTTAGCCAATGAAAAGGAGGGAGGTGCAATTCGTTGTGACAGGCAAATGGATGCGTTTAGGGAAACCATTAACCGTTGCAATTTGATAGATCCAGGGTTCAAAGGCAGTCAGTTCACCTGGTACAAGAATAGGAAAAACAGGAATAGTATCAGGGAAAGACTGGACAAGTTTTTCATTAACTCCTCGGTGCAGGGCTTAGACCAAGAGGTAAAGGTGGATCACCTTAACTTTCATAGCTCTGACCACAGCGTTGCGTGAAGTTCGAGGAGAGTTGGGTTAATTTCGAGGAATGTGGGAATATTGTCAAAAACCATTGGATAAGTCATAATGGGAGAAACTTGGATCAGTACAGTTCTAAGATCAGTTGCTGTTTGGAGAAGCTAGGGGTTTGGAATAGGAAAAGGCTGGCAGGATCGATCAAAGCTGCCATTGTGAGAAAAGAGTCTGAGATTATGGCCCTGTCCTCGGTCTGTGCCAATACCGATTCTTATCAAGTGAGGTGTGCTGAGAGAGAGCTTGATGATCTACTTGAGGAAGAAGAGCAGTATTGGAGGCTGAGGTCGCGTGATATCTGGTTACAAAGTGGTGACAAGAATACAAAGTGGTTCCACTCGAAAGCTTCCTACCGGAAAAAAAGGAATCACATGGCTGGTATCCGGGATAGTTCGGGAAGATGGGTGGAGAGTGAAGAGGGCATTGCTTCAGTTGCTAATGCTTATTTCAACAACCTTTTTCTTTCTTCCTTCCCTAGTGAAGAGGCTGTTAATAGAGTTCTGGAAGGAATCTCGACCAAAATTTCGTCTATGACTAATAATGAGTTGCTGAATCTTTTTACTAGAGAAGAGGTTGAAGAAGCCCTAAAGTCTATGAACCCCTCAAGGGCTCCGGGCCGGGACGGGGCCCATGCTTTATTTTTCAAACACTATTGGCGAGATGTGGGGGAGGAAACTACTAGACTTTGTCTGAAAGTTCTTAATGATGGGGCTAGTGTTAGGCCACTGAACAAAACTCTGATTTCTCTGATCCTGAAGATCAAGGCACCCACCCATATGAGTGATTTCCGGCCGATCAGTCTCTGCAATGTCATTTACAAGGTTATTGCAAAGGTATTGGCGAACAGGCTGAAAAAAGTGCTTGATCTGGTTATTTCTCCCTCTCAGTCTGCTTTTGTTCCAGGCCGGCACATTTCGGACAATGTTATTATTGGTTTTGAGTGTATTCATGTCATCAACTCTAGGAGGAGGGGAGAGGAAGGGGTTATTGCAATGAAGCTTGATATGAGTAAAGCCTATGATAGGGTTGAATGGTCGTTCCTCCGGGCAGTTATGGGAAAAATGGGGTTTGAGGCAAAGTGGATTGATCTGGTTATGGATTGTGTCGAAACGGTTGAGTACTCGATTTTGATCAATGGTACCTCGCAAGCGAGTTTTCTTCCTCAGAGAGGGCTCAGGCAAGGGGACCCTTTATCTCCGTATCTTTTCCTCATGTGTGTTGAAGGTCTCTCGGCTTTGCTTAATAGGGAGGAATCTCTTTCTAACATCAAAGGGTTTCGCTTAAACAAAAACTACCCCTATGTTACCCATTTGTTCTTTGCAGACGATAGCCTTTTGTTCTTCAGAGCTGAGGATAAAGAATGCAAGAAGATCAGAGAAATCCTGGAGTTATATGAAAAAGCCTCTGAGCAGACGATAAACCTGAATAAATCCTCCTTTATGGCTAGCAAGAATATGAAAGTTGATAGAGTGGGGACGCTGGGGAGGATCCTAGGGGTGAAATACTCGTTGTCTCTAGGTGAGTATCTGGGTATGCCTTCTCAAAATGACAAAAATAAAAGGAAAATTTTTTTCAAAGTCAGAGACAGAGTTTGGAAAGCCCTCCAATCTTGGAAAGAAAAGTTGTTCTCTCAAAGCGGAAAGGAGGTCCTTATTAAATCAATAGCTCAAGCGATCCCCCTTTATACTATGAGTTGTTTCCGGCTCCTCCAGTCGGTTTGTGACGATATCAACAGGTGTTGTGCTAACTTTTGGTGGGGATCTTCCATTGAGAGGAAGAAAGCCCACTGGGTCAGCTGGAAGAAGATGTGCCAAAGAAAAGAGCAGGGAGGTCTTGGTTTTCGTGATCTCTCTCGTTTCAATCAAGTCATGTTGGCAAAGCATAGTTGGCGCATCCTTAGAAACCCTGGGAGCTTGCTTGTGTCCATCTTGAAAGGTAGATATTTTAAAGATGGCGACTTCCTTGGCGCTAAATTAGGTCACAATCCCTCTCTAACTTGGAGGAGCATCTTATGGGGTAAGGAGCTGTTTTCTAAAGGCTATAGATGGAAAGTGGGAAATGGTAACCATATTTCTCTTGACAAGGACCCTTGGCTAGCTAGAAATGGTAGTAGAACTCCTATTTGGGTTTTGGAAGAGCTAAAAAATAAAAGAGTTAAGTGCTTAATTGATGAAAGAGGCAAGTGGAAAGAATCATTCGTTTCGGCAAACTTCGCTGCCCTCGATGCAGAAGAAATCCTCAACATTCCCTTGGGTAGCCATAATTCTCGAGACGAAATAATCTGGCATAACGACCCAAAGGGTATTTTCTCTGTTAAGAGTGCTTATCATCTCGCTTCTAATATCAAGTTGTGCGATCAAGCTTCATCTTCGGATTTGTGTGATGTAATTCTTTATGGAAGTCTATTTGGAAGTCTAAAGCACTTCCCCGCGCAAAAACATGTACTTGGAAGATCATAAATGATGCTCTCCCCACTTTTCAGAATATTCAAAAGAGAGGGATTCAAATTAACGTTGCTTGTTTGTTTTGCAGGAAATCAATGGAGTCTACTACTCATGTTATTTGGACTTGTAAGCTGATTTCTAAAGTGTGGATTTCTTTGTTCCCTGGATTAAGAGATTTATTTTCTGCGTGCAGGGACTTCTGGACAGCTAAAGATTTCTGGGGATGGTTCATAAAAACTCTAAATGCTGAGGAGATTTCTAAAGCTATTACTTTTATGTGGTGTGTTTGGAATTTCAGAAATTCTCTAAATCATGATAATTCATATTCCAGTGCAGGATCTGTGCCTGTCAGTAGCAGTCTTTGGGCTTTTGCTGTTAAGCCTTTAGAAGAGCTTAATGTGGAGGTTCGTCGTTCCTTGACGCAGGTTTGCACCGAGGCTCCTGCAAGCTTTCGGAGGTGGTCTCCGCCGCCGGTCAGTGTTTTGAAACTCAACGTCGATGCTTCTTGGTGTGAAGCTTCTGGGAAAGGTGGCTTAGGTTGGCTGGTTCGTGATTCAAGTGGCGGCCCCCTCTGTGTCGGGTTGCAGAAGTCGAAGAGGCGTTGGTCTGTCAAGTCTTTAGAGGCTGCTGCTATCCTTGCAGGTCTGAGAGCGCTTCAAGGCTTGAATCTTAGCACTTCCTCATCGATCATTGTTGAGTCTGATTCTCAGGAGGTTGTGGCTGCTATCCGTTGCCCGGGTACAGATATTTCGGAAACCAAATCTATTCTGGATGAAATCGAGACCTTAGCCTCTTTGTGGCCCAATGTCTCTTTTACCTTTTGTCCCAGATCTTGTAATTTTGCAGCCCACCGCTTGGTGCGTGCGGCTTTTTTGGAGCCTTCTGTTTGGCTATCTTCCTCCACTTCGGAGGAGGATCCCTTTGTTTGGCTTTCGGACTTTCCCTTTTGGGTTCGTTGTATTCTTATTGAGGATGGTTTGTCCTCGTCTGGGTAATGTAGTATCTTTTCAAAAAAAAAAAAAACTACATGGTCAACAAGAACAAATATTGCATAATTAGACTAAACATAAACATGTTTAAAGAAAATGCTCAAATTAGATAAATAAATACAAAAGATAAAGAAAATGTTAACAACGTGGGATGAGAGAAAATAAATAAAATAAAATAAAAAACTAAAATGAGTTAACCCTCAATATTGAAATTTAAAAATATATATATATAATAAAATAACATAAAGAAAAAAAAGTTAATTTTATGCACTGCCACTAACGCCACTAACGCGACAAGCACTGACATTTAAAAAAAAAACTTAAAACTTGTAAGCCTCCGTGCAATTCACACACACACACATATATATATATATAATAATTATTATTATTATTATTAAAAAAAGCTTTCCAACTTTTCACGCAAACTGATATTATTATTATTATTAAAAAAATCTTTCCAGCTTTTCACGCAAACTGATATGTATGTATATATATAATAATATATATAATTATTATTATTATTATTATAAAAAATAATTTTCAATTTCTCATGCAAACAGAGGTATATAATAATAATAATAATACTTCTCAAACTTAACACACATATATATTATAAATAATAATAATAAATGTACAAGTAATAAAAAAAATTCTTTTGTTTTTTTACAAACCACACACATCACTCTTTTTTTTTTTTAACTCTCTCACTTTCATTTGTTTTTTTTCTTCTCTCAAAACTCTCTTCCTCTTCCTTTCTTCTTCTTCAACTCCTCTGTCACTATAATTGTGTTTTTTAGAAGAAATAAAGGTTTCCTCTCACCTCTAAGGTACGTTAAACTTTTTTTATGCTATGTGCTCTTTTGTTTACACACATTTTACTTCACTTCTTTTTTCTTTTCTTTTTTTTTTTTTGTAATAAGACTTCGAGAGTAAAGAGAGGGGGAAAAACCAACGAGAGGTAGGAGAGATAAACAATAAGAAAAAAACAATAATACCAAAACAAATAATGCATGTAAAGATAGAAGCTCACACTTTAAGAAAAGTATGAAAATATGTAAGGAAACAACAAAAATAAAAGCAAACCTCTAATACTCTTACTCAACTACTATTTTTCAGGGCATTTTGAAATAAAGATGAAAATTTACAAATGAGGATCAAGAACACTAACTAAACTCGCTTGTTGTTTGAGGTGCAGGTCCTTGGGACAAAAGCCCTACCAAATGCAACCTCCAACGAAGCTATGACCTTTCTTGTGTGTTCTGGATTTTTTTTATTTTGTAGAGGGTTTTTGGTTGTTCACTGTTTTTGCTCTCTCTCTCCCAGTGTATGTGTGGCTATGTAAGTGTATGGATGTGGAATTGTGTGGCTGTGTGTGTAAGTTTTTTTTGGGGGGTGAGAATGGTTCCCCTTTGCAAGCTGAGAAGAAGGTGTATAAAAAGTCCCAAAGAATACTACTTTTGTGTAACCCTTTAATTGCCTAGTTTTTTTTCAATTTGAAATTCATGCCAAAAAGGAGCTAACAAAAAAAAAAAAAAAAACTTTGTTCAACCAAATAAAAAATATTCAAAACACTACTCCTTTAATCCCTTTTCATTTTTCCTCCAACAATTTGGTTGGTTACTCCAACTTAATGAACATAAATAAGAGCATAAAAAGTAAGCTAAATTAGCAATAAAATCAACAACGGAAATATAAACAATAATAAGCAAATTTAAAAACAAACATAAAAATGGATAGATATTATTAATCTAGCAATCATATTTATAAAAGAGAGCCAGACAAAAACAGGTGGCTACAGTGTAGAAATAAATTTAGGATTCAATCCTCTCCAATATGGCTCCCTTTTTTGCAAGCAAATAAGGATGTATTTATAGAAATTGTGACAGCATTGATATGCTAGGTTGCAGCGTCAAGACGCTGTCCTTCCAAATACGCTTGTTTTCGAAATAGGAAAGGTAACGTTGAGACGCTATGTTACAGTGTCTCAACGCTACAAGGATAGCTTCACTCAATCTGCAGCGTTGAGCTTCTAGCGTTGCAACCCTGATCAACTGGCGTTGAGATGACTCTGCTTGTGTGGACTTCTTGCCTTAATATGTTGCATTTGTAGCGTTGAGACTCTATTGATGGCGTCTCAACATTGTGCCCTTGAGAGATTCTTGGTCATTTCACTTCTTTGCTCTACTTGACCCTTCAATTTATGCTCCATTAACTCCAAACTCGCTATGGTATTTTCAAAATCTTCAGTTTCACTCCAATTGCTCGATTTATGAAACTTAAATAAATAAACTCATGAAAAACACCCGAATAGGCTATAGAAACTAACAAAAGTAAAGCTTAGAAATAGTACATTTTGGGTGCTATTAAATTTCACGTAGTTACATTGGACTTTCAGATCCATCTTGTAGCTTATCGATCATCTTCATTTGGTTGAACTACAAACCCACTAGCAATCTTGGAGTATAACCAGCTAGTAGTTTAGGCCCCATTTGGTAACCATTTTTTTGTTTTTGATTTTTGATTTTTAGTTTTTAAAAATTAAAGTTTATAAATGCTACTTCTATCCATGAGTTTCTTTGTTTCGTTACATACTTTCTAAAAATATTTTCAAATTCCAAGTCCAATTTTAAAAACTAAAAAACACAGTTTTTAAGAACTCAAAGAACTCAAATTTTTTTTTTGGAATTTGGCTAAGACTTCAAATGTTACTTTAATAAGGTCGAGGTGAAAACCACAGTATAGAAATTGTGAGGAAATTAAACAAGCATAATTTTCAAAAACATAAAACTAAAAACAAAATTGCTAACAAACAAAGCCTTAATTATCATGTACTTTTGCATCGAAAACAGGGGTAGCTCGAGGCCTTAGGTAAAATTAATTTTTTACTATGATTTTTTATTTTTTGAATCAAAATTTAAACTTAATACTTTATGTGAATTTTTAATTCCATTTATACTTATTATCTTTAAATTTGTCAATATTTATTTTATCAAACTTTCATCAATTTTATTATTTTCTTCATGTAACATATTTATTAGTTCCCTCTTTTATATTGAAATTAGACTTTTCTAACACTTCTTTTCATATTCAAATTCCTATGTAATAAAGTCATTTAATTTCAATATAGAAAGGTAATTATATACCTGTAAAACACATATAATATTGTTTTGACCAATATGTGAAGAAAGTAATATACTTTTAAAAAAGGAAAAGGATCATAGTAAAACTTAGAAGTTTAGAATCTCGACTCTCAACTACAAATTAAATTTATAAACAATAAACCTTAAACTATATTTAAAATTTAAAATATTTATTAACCTTAAACTATATTTAAATTTTAAAATATTTATTATTTGATGATTGTTGATGAATTGAAGAAAAAATTGTTAAGATAACACAAATGAACTACTAATAAAAAAGATTGTGCTAAAATATCATTTTGGTTCATGTACTTTGGATTTCATTCCACTTTAGTCCTTGTACTTTCAAATGTTTAAATTTAGTCCATATACTTTCAATAAATCTTAAAATTAGTTTCTACTATTAGTTTGAAGTTAACTTTTATCGAAAAGTTAAATAATAATAATAATTTTCATACAAGAAAAGATATAATGTTAATATATTTCTAAAATTTATAGAGGAAAAACTAATAGATACTAAATTTTTTGTAAAAATGTTAACAATGAACTAATAATAGAGACCACTTTTAGGTTTTATTGAAAGTACATGGACTAAATTTGTACATTTGAAAGTACATAGACTAAAATAAAATATGAACTAAACTACAGAGACCAAAATGATATTTTAACCAAACTTTTTTTAACTATAAAGAGACGGAAAAAAAATGAACTTCTATATGAAAAAAATTGGCAGTTTTTAAAAATCCACATACAATGAGTAAAAGAATATCTTAATAGATGTAAGTATGAGTGTTGAAGAATTTAATTACTGTAAAACATGAAATGCATTTATGGTTAGATTGTCGTTCGCAAAAAATTAGAATCTATTTTAAATGTATTTTATGTGTGGCTTTTCAAAAATGCATTAATTTATTGCAACTTTGTATCTAAATATCCTTCAAAATAGAAATAAAATAATTTTTTTGTGTCTTCCATGTTAAGGGTAAATTTTAAAAATTAAAACATTATTCAAATATTTAATTTATTATCATTTTAAATTAAAAAAATTCAATTCCAAATCACATTTTAAATTAAATAAACAATATTTTATTACTACATTATAGGAAGAATAAAGCTAACCTTCTTAAATTATGAGATCTTAGGCGATTGTCTCGTTTGTCTATACTTTAAAGCTAGCTCTAACACACCATCTCTATATAGCTTAGGTTGGATCATGTCGGTGGTCGTCATCACATGCATTATTTTCAAATTGTATAATCTAGTTGGCAAATTTGAAAATACAGAGGGGTATATTGGCAATGACCCCATTCTAAATTTAATATAGTCTACAAAAAAAAAAAAAAAAAAAAAAGAATAAAATAACAAAGTCGGTTCATTAATTCAATTCACATTCAATCCAACTTAAAAAAGAAGCTTGGGCCAGCTTTGTCTATATATATACATATCGCAAACTCGAACGATCTAGTAAGATCCTCACAAAAACTTTGAACGGCCACGATCTTCCCACCTCATCCCTTATCTAGATCGGGATCATTAGGGTCCCATCCTTCTCTATAAATATATTCTTCCACCTGAACAGGTTGCCTCTGATTTTTTTTTTTAATTTTTTTATATCCCCGCCGTCGGTCGCCGTGAAAATGATGTTCTGCAAGGAGGAGAAAGAGCTGGACCGCCGGCAGGCCACCGGCACGTGCCCGTCATGTGGCGGCAAAGTGCAGGCTGTGGACGTGGAGAGAAAATGGAGGCTCTGTTTGGTTCCGCTCTGTTTCAAAATCAAGAGGAAATATTACTGTGTAACGTGTGGT
This sequence comes from Trichosanthes truncata, assembly GCA_033996785.1. Taxonomy (NCBI): domain Eukaryota; kingdom Viridiplantae; phylum Streptophyta; class Magnoliopsida; order Cucurbitales; family Cucurbitaceae; genus Trichosanthes; species Trichosanthes truncata. Next base: position 32,165,678 of record JAWPNB010000004.1, on the reverse strand, counting down.
CGTCGTTTGGAGTTGTATCATTAGTCTTATTCTTGTGTTTTTTTATTTTATTTTATTTTTTTTGTGTTTTTAGGATTGAATGATTGAGATGTGATAAAGGGTTTCTGGGTATGATTTTTTTATTAAAAAAATGGGTTTGGTTGTGATGAATATTTTTAGAGAGAGAGAGATTGTGAATGAGTTGTTTGTATGATTATTATTCATGTTGAACCATTTAATTAGATAGCCAAGGGAAAATTTTAACCCATTTCTTTACATTTAGAAGTAGAATTTGTGTTATTTTATGGCATTTTAAGAAAAGCTTTAAAAGAGAGATGTTGATGATGAAGAAGAAGAAGATAAAAGAAGAAATTTTCTTGCCTCGAAATGTATTTTTGTGTTGAATGGTCGAGGAGAGAGAAAGTATAAATGATGATGAACAACAAGAAATTTTCTTGCTTTTGTATTTTTTTTTTTCCAACCAATGTTGTTACAATTCTATATCGTTTGTAAGATAGATAAATTTTGAACTATACAAACTATTTTTTTTTCTTTTTTTAGTTCATTACATATGGAAAAGAGACGAGAACTTTCAACTTTGAAAGAAATGAGTGGTATGTGATGAAGATAAAAAGAAGGAATTTTTTTGTCTTTGAAATGTATTATTGTGTTAAATGGTTGATGAGGGAAAAAGGTATAAATGATGATGAACAAGAAGAAATTAATTTTTTTGCTTTTTTTTTTTCCAATGAGGCTACAATTCTATATCACTATTGTATTGATATAAACTTTCTTTTTTATTGAACAAATATGAGTGCAGTAATTGTGGTGTGATGATATTCAATAACTGTGGTTGGCACAATTCTACATCCTTAACTCAATTAGATTATTTAGATTTTATATTAAAGAATTAAAGTTTTGTATTAATAGAAATTTAAACTTATATATATATATTGTGGTTGTTAGAATTTTTTTCAAACAATTCATATTGAATATAAAACCACTCACGTTCTTCAAATGAAAATAAAACCACTCACGTTCTATTAATTCACAAATACGTACAAATTTCAAAATTTTGGATTATGTATTTAGATATATAGTTTCAATTTCATTAATAAAATATTGTGTGAGAGGACGAAATATATGTGTATTCATATTGAGAAAATAATATATGAAACTATTGTAGTATATACTCTAGAGATCTCTTCCCTTAATATTCTCCTGCACTATTAGTAATTAGTTGATATATTAAGCCTCATTGTTATCTACTTTCTACGTATGTTTTCAAAAACCAAATCAATTTTTGAAAACTATTTGGTTTTTAGTTTTTGGTTTTTGAAAATTAAGCTTGTTTTCTCCCAATTTTTCTACAATGGGTTTCACCTTTCTTAAGAAAATATTTGAATTCTTAGCTAAATTCCAAAAACAAAATTGAGTTTTCAAAAGCTACTTTTTTTAGTTTTCAAAACTAAGCTTCGTTTTTTAAAATACATGTACATAGTATATAACAAAACAAGGAAACTATGGAATTAGTATTTATAGGCTTAATTTTTAAAATTCAAAAACTAAAAATTAAATGATTATCAAACGAGGCTTAAGAAATCAAAATGAGAATTAGACTATATTCTACGAGGTGGGATTCACATTATTATGAAATGCTATTAATATGGTTGAGAGAAATTTATTAGTGTGAAAATTTCTTTATAGTACAAAAATATACAAATTTTACGTACTTCTAGTGTACCGAGGTATCACGTCAATTTAGTCAAAATTAATCTAACAAGTGCATATATGAAAATAATATCGCCTCTATCATAGTAAAAAAGAGGGGGGGTTTAGGCTTTCGGGAATTTAAAGTCTTTAATCAAGCTATGTTGGCTAAGCACAATTGGTCACTTGTAAAAAATCCCTCTAGTCGCAGATATTTTTAGGGATGGTATTTTTCATAAGGCCAAGTTATGCCCTAACCCATCTCGTACTTGGAGGAGCATTCTATGGGGGCGATATCTCTTTAGGAAAGGCTACAGGTGGAAGATTGGAAATGGCCAGCACGTTTCTATTGCTGATGATCCTTGGATCCCTAATATGGGTAATCTCCTTACTTACGAGGGAGTCTGGGATGAGGATTGTGTAAATAAAGTGTTCCTTCCCATCGATGCTGCCGACGTCTTGGATATCCCGATCAGAGGCCTGGATAGGAACGACAAGATCATCTGACATCCTGATAAAAAAAGGGAAGTTTACAGTTAAAAGTGCTTATCATACTGGTTTCTCTCTTTCTCGCTCTTTTGTGGCCTCGCAGTCTAATGGGGGGTCTTCAAATTGTATGTGGAATGACCTTTGGAAGGTGGACGTCAGGCCAAACCTCAAAATAACTTGTTCGAGGATCTTTAATGATATCATTCCCACCGCTATTAAGCACAAGAAAAGGGTCTTTACTGACTTATATTGTGTTTTTGGCAGGAAAAATGTTGAAACGACCACTCATCTCATGTGGGAGTGTAAGTTTGCCATGCGAGTTTGTGAGCATTTTTTTCCTCTAATGCAAGGTTTCTTTGGTTGGGCAAGGGTTCTTGGAGTTCTTGTGACTACTGGGATTTCGCTAAAAAGGTTTGGTATAAGGAGGAGCTCGCGGGTTTCCTTACGATTCTTGGGAGCTTATGTTTCACAGAAACAGTTTTCGGCTCAAAGGCTCCAAGCTTTTGATCTTTGAGCTATTTAAAGTCATCAAAGGGCAATTGGAGTCGTTTCAGGATTCATCGAGTCGCTTGAGAGATATGGAGCTGCCCCTCTTCAGGTTGAGTGCAAGTTCAGTTCTTTGAAGGGGAAAGCCCCCTACTTCGGACACGTGGACGTTGTCGGCAAATGCGGTGTGGTCAAGCAAATCCAACAGGGGTGGCAGCAGGTGGTTGCTCAAGGACAGGAACGACAGTCCCTTGATGGGCGGCTGCCAATTCATTTCTTATAGGTGGCCCGTCAAAGTCCTAGAAGCTCTCGCCATTGTAGAAGGTTTGAAGGAGTTTCTAACGTGGAGTCCTGCTAGCGTTCCCCACCTGGTGGTGGAATCCAACTCGAGAGAGGTTATAAACATGTTGAATGGTTCTTTTGTGTGATTTAATTGAAATTTCTTTTTTTTGTTGAGGATATCCTCTCCCTCTCCTTGATTGTAAACTCGATTTCTTTTTGTAATATCCCTAGAGATGACAACAAAGCTGCCCACGAGTTAGCTACTTTGGCATCCTCTTCAAGGACCTCTCGGATTTGGAAAGATGGCTTTCTAGAGGATGTTCTCTCTCTTTTCCTCGAGAGGGATTGGTTGTTTTTTTCACGCTCCGTTTAGTTATATATCTTTCGAAGTTTCAAAAAAAATTAATAATAATAAATAAAGCCATTATTTTTATTCTCCTACCCAGGGGCATCCCTCCTTTCTCTCTTGCTTCTCCTTCGTCTTTATTTATTTATTTTTTTCTAATGATAAAAAATTCAGTAATAGACCTAAAAACACAAATCCAAAGACACACAAGTCCTCTAGCCAACTCGACAGAAATGGGAAATCAAGAACAAACACAAGTCTCGAATAAAAGGTTTTTTTTCTTTTTTTTTTTTTTTCTGAATTCAAAATAAAATGGTTGTTTGATGAGCAATGACTCGCTTATAATATTTTTTTATCAAGTCATATAATATTATTAAATTTGTACGTACAATAATATTGTTACGTTTAATTTACACCTAACAAACCAAAGAGAAAAAAAGCATTGAAATTAATAGTTAAACTTTTAATGACATGCCAAAGTGAACATAGTTCATAGGTAATTGACATGTATCGAATACGATCAAGAAGTTAGAGGTTCGAATCTTCTCATTTTCAAATATTGTTGAATTGAAAAAAGAAACTTTTAGTAATGACATGAATCATCGTCATATCATACCCAATCTCATCGAGTAAGAAAAGTGATATAAATAAAAGAGAAAATTTGAGACCACGACACAAATGGGTGAGAGAAACTATAAGCCTAAAAAGAAATAATTCCAATTCTACTTTTGACTTTGAACACATATTTAAAATAATAATAATAATAATAATAATGTGTGCACAATTGTCAATCTAGGCTTGCCACAGCTTTAATAATTTTTCTAATAATTCATAGTTTTATTTGTTATTTTCAATATTATTTTTCAAACCTATCAAATTACTATTCATATAATGCTGAATATAATTACTATAATTATGAACTTTTTTAATTCTTGTTTTAAGAATTAATTGGGAATTTTGATTTTTTGTATATCTTAGAACTGTTTAATAGTGTTCTCTTGAAAGTTATTTCTATTTTTTACTTTATGTTTTGTTCATTTTTTGAATTATTTAATTTTTTATTATTTGTTCTTAGTTTATACCTAATGTAAAAGTTGGTAACAATTTAAAACAAATATTGAATCATTCGTATTTTGAGACTGTAATTTTATATAAAAGCGTCAATTAAGTGTCTGTATCAATCAATTTCAAAACGTTACTACTATATTCTAAAATAGTTTTAGAACATTTTTTATTATTTTATTTGATAAAAATTGAAATAAATATGTTTGTAGTTTCTAAAAAATTTTAGAAATATCTTTTGTAATACCCACATTTTATATTTGTACAATCTATTGTTGAAGTTTCATATAATAGTTGAAGATAGTCCTGGTTGATAAATCACCAATCAACTCGAAAGCTTAAGTTTATAGGTTATGGTAAATTTAATTAGAGTTAACTAAATTAATAGCAAATTTGAAACCCAATTTTACATAAATATATAGTTCATTTTGATAAATTTTTTAGCTTTGTCACTTTCCAAGCCAATAGAAGCCAACAATACTATTAGCATTACTTATTTACCCCTCCTATTTATTTGTAATTATAAGGAATTAAAGAATTAGAAAAGAGAAAAAATATAGGGAATACTTACCATAATTGTTGGATTATAAAAGATGGTTTCAAAATAGGGATTATAATCGAGATTTCATTCCTCAAATTTAGGGATTCTAAACACTCTACATTCACATTCTTCCATTAGATGGTTCTATTCTTCAAAGGTGACTCAAATCGACAGCAAGCAGACTACCATCGAGGGTGAGGGCTTGAAATCAACGGCCAAAGATCCTATCGCTAGCGACTGCAATGGATTTTCATCGATAGCTAGTTCTTGAAATCAACGACAAAAGATTCTATTGCCAGGGAGGAGATCTTTCAGTATATATTTCATGAACAGCGATGGCTTCATCTGGTAGCGTTCAGTTTTCTTTTTCATGTGACTGTAACTTCGACAGTTTCTTCCGACAGTGAGGGATTGTTTCCGACGATTTTGAAATAGAGAAGGTTCGGAAAAAGCAATAGAGGAATATTTCTAGTTCATTTGTGGTCTATATAAAATAATCATAGAACATATGAGTAATACAAACCACTTATATGGATTTCTAGTTGATTTGGAGTTTATATAAAATAATCATATAACATTTGGGATTTATGATGGTGTGTATTATTTGGCTATATATTATGTTGCCTCTGATTGAGTATATATAGATCAATTGTCCAATCATTGCAAGTAAAGATGAGGACTAAACAATTGAAGGGTATATATTATATTGCATATGGTATTAAATATAAGTTACTATATGTATATCTTATAATGTTAAGTACAAGTGAAGGGTAAATATCATATTGCTTAGAATGTTAAGTAATATACAATACAAAATATATGAGGATTATGTACTTATGTATATATATAATATTAAATATCAATAGTTTAACACTTCTTTTCCTTACTTGTGGACTTAGAAATTTGTAAAAAGTCCAACAAGTGAAAATCAATATTAATTGTAGAGGAAATGACATTACAGGGGTTTGAACACATGACCTTCTACCCTGATATCATATTAAATCATTACTAAATCCAAAAGTTTAAGTTGATGGGCTATGGTAATTAACATAGTATCAGAGCAGGAGATCTATGTTAAAAGTACTCCTGTAATGTTATTTTCTCCCCAACTAATATTTGATTTCCACTTGTTTGGCTTTCTACAGATTTTTAAGTCTACAAGTGAGGGAGAGTGTTAGATATTTGTATAAGATTAAATTTACTGTAACCCATCAACTTAGACTTTTGGGTTGATTGGTGTTGTTAGTTTTCTATTAGTCAGTTTATTGTAACTATTAGGCTAAAATTTCAAAGTTTTTCAAATAAAAAGTAAAAATTTAAAATGATTTATCTCCCTAATTTATCTCATAAATTTCTATAATCAAACATTTATATATAAAAAAAAAGTTAAAATGTTAAATTTTGTCACTTCATATAAGAATTTCTTGCAATTTTCCAAAGCTCGTTTCTCCCTTCTCTTTTTCAGCATCTAAGACTAAAATGATAGATATAACTACAGAGGTCAAATTACCAATTTAATCACTTTAATAAACTTGGATAGTTAGGTGTATCAGTTTCCGAACTTCAAAAAATTTTAATTACGTTTCAAAATTTTCAATTTTGACTATAAAAAATCTCTATATGGTAAAACAATTGTCTAAAGTTTCCAAAATCAACAGTTAAAAATTTGTCAAGATAGTTCAACTAGTCAAGCTAGATGTATGTATGTATGTGTGTGTGTATATAAAATAGACCATTATTAAACAATAAAGATAGACATTCGAATCTCTGTTTTTTGGTCGAGGTTATAATTTCATGAATTGAGTTATGCTGAAATTGATGTTATTGCTTACTTGTGGTTTGGATCCTTTCATTTCTTATTGCACCGAAAAAGTAAGAAATAAAATAGACTGTTATTAAATACGCTTCTTAAAGTTAAAACTTGTTCATAATTTATTATGAATTCTGGTATAGCGTGATGTTTTAAAACAACCTCTTACACATAAAAAAAAATGCCTCCTACAGTTAGATGTCAGCACTGTATCCAATTCGTCGTCAAAGTTGTCCTTTTAAACAACTGTACAAAATCATCAACTACATTATTCTAGCTACTATTAATCATTGTTTGGATTGTTGGGAGTGCAACCAAAGTCCTATATTAACTAAATAAGAAGATAATTATGAGATGAGTTTATAAGCGAGTGACACTATCTCCACTGATATGAGACATTTTGGATAAAACAAAACTAAGATCATGAGGGCTTATGCCTAAAGTGAATAATATCACATCAATATAGAGATCTGTCAAGGATTGTTGTCCCTATCAATAATTTCTCATTCTCAGTTAACAATAAAAAAAGAAAAAAAAAACCTCTAGCTTGATCCCTATCCAATAGCAATGCCATTCAAAAAGAAGTTTAATCAATAAATCGACGGTGTAAAATGTCAACCACATTATTCTAGCCTCTGTTAATAATTTCCCTACTCTCTCCGTCCCAACCCACATCCGGCAATGGCCAATGAGAATGCCGTTCGGAAAAAAGGGTCTCCCACATACAAAACGACACCGTTTTGCCACTCTGTCGCCGTAGGATGAATTTGGCGGTGTCTGATGATGACGACGACGATTTTGTAGAGATATTATTGAATCAGTTTTGCTTTAAATTCGTTTTTCAGAAGTATTCATAAAGCACAAAGCAGTGAGGGGACCGCAATGGCCTCACGTCGCTCATCGGTGGCGCTTCAGACTTTCATGTGAGATCCATCAGTAACACAACAGCATGGTGGTTGTTGCTGCTTTCATTCTAACTTGAATGAGTATGTTTATTTTTTAAATGAATACTACATTATAAAAGAAATACCATTTTGGTTCATGTACTTTTGGCTTCATTCCATTTTATTCTTTGTACTTTCAAATATCCAAATTTGGTCCTTGTACTTTTAATAAAGGTTGGTCTTTATCAAAATTGGGTAAATAATAATAATAATTTTCATGTTAGAAAAGACAAAATATGAACATATTTTCAAAATTTATAAAGAAAAAGTTTATAGAGACTAAATTTTTTATAGAAAAGTTAACAATAAACTAAAATAGCGGCGAATTTTAAGCTTTATTGAAAGTAGACTAAATTTGGATATTTGAAAGTATAGGAGCTAAAATGAAATGAAACCAAAATACATGAGCCAAAATGGTATTTTAACCAAAAAAAATCCCTCAATTAAAAAAAAAACATAAAACACGCTTAGGTTAAAATCAATCTCAATTAAAAAATAAAAAATAAAAAATAAAAAGTAAAAAACATGATGAAACACTCGAACAAGGGTGAAAAAAGGGGAAAAAAGAAAGTAAACTCAATTTAAAGAAAAAAAAAAAAGGTAAAAAACACGCTGAATAATGCTCATTAACTCTAAACATTGTTAACTATGATGATAGGATATTGTATATTAGCTAAAGAGTAACCTTTTTTGATTAAATTACAAATTTAGTCTTTATACTTTGAAGTTTGTATCTATTTGGTCTGAAATTTTAAAAGTGTCTAATAGGTCTCTAAACTTTCAATTTTGTATCTAATTAAGTTCTTGAACTTTTAATTTTGTGTCTAATAGGTCTCTGACAAATTAGAAATTTTAAAATTTTAATTGATCTACTAGATATAAATTTAAATTTTATGTCTAATGGAATCCTAAAATTTCAATTTTGTGTCTTATAAATCCGTGAATTATAAAAAATTCGAAATTCAGAGACTAAATTTATAATTTTGAAAGTTCAGGGACCAAATAGATATAAATCTCAAAGTTTAGGAATTAAATTTGTAATTTAACCTTTATTTACCATTTTTTTTTTGTAGAAAACTTAAATAGCATTATAAATACAAGACTGGGGATTCAAACTTTTAAATTGTTGGAAGGTTTTTTTATGCCTTAAAAGTGTTGAAGTTTGCTCAAGTTGGAATTCGACAAAATGTTATTGATTTGGCACATGATGCTTGCTAGACAAATTTTAAACGGAACTATACACAATTGGATAGAATAGAGTAAAAGAGATTTGAGAAGTTGCTTCATAAATAAATTGTACGTCATACCACTATTTTAATGTTCCATGGCTTTTAATGTGGATAAAATAAAAGATTTTAAATGCTATTTTGATCCATAAATTTTGCACACGTTCTATTTTAAGGTCTCTCAACGGTTAAATATTGTACTCTAGTACTCTTTAAACAAGGCATTTCAAACATTTTTCTACATAGACATCTATTTATCAAAATAAATTATAAATGAAGTTTAGAGATTAAAAAAATGTTTGAATATTTTAAAACAAAATGTTACATTATAAATTACTTATGTTGATTTGAGTCTTTGAAATTTAAATGGTTTTAACGATCTTAAATTTCAATTTTAATTCTAATAAATCATAATTGTTATTGACATCATTGTATAAATATTGACGTGACGCACTTATAAATAGACTAGTAAATAATAATTTGACATGATATTAGAAAAGTGAGTACATTAGTTAGATAAAATCAATTTCTTTTTAGCCATTTTGTCCTCATTGTGTGCAACTGCATGCCTACTCTCTTACGTACGCCACAAGTTGTCTGCATACCATGTCAAATCATTTCTCATCAATAAATATACTGTATCTACATTATATATTTAATTAACTATATTTAAGGCAGGGACTTACTAAAATTAAAATCAAAATTTTAATTAGGAATATAATTGAAACGTTTTGAAGTCAACCAATTAAATATACACAACCATCAAAAGTTTATAAACCAAATTTGCAATTTAGCTGAAATAAAAAAAAATTTTAAAAAAAACATGAAAATTCATTAGCCAAATAGAAACTAGGTTTTTTTTTTTTTTTTGAGTCCTTAAACTATGAAAATGTCTATTTTAGCCCCTAAACCTAAAGAAACAACTATTTTGTTCTTTATCATTACTTTACCAAACACTATTTTGTTCTTTATGATTACTTTACCTTCTGTTGTTTAACAAATATAGGCTTGGCTTGGCTTGAAGAATGTTTATCAACATACTGAAAATCAATATATATTACGCGTTAATTAGAGGCCATTCTACACCAATAAGAAAAGAAGAAAAAGAGGGAGGACTTAACTTGATCGCCCAATAACAACAAAGACCAAACTACTTTTTTTTTTCTTTTTTTTTTGGTTACATAACAAGTTTAGTCCCCAAACTTTTAGAGTTATGTATGGTATATCAAGGAATAAATTTTAAAAAGTGTTCCACAAGTACCTAAATTTCAATTGTTTGTCTATTAGGTCCCTAGACTATTAATTTTGTATCTAATATGTAATTGAACTTTGGCAAATGTCTAATAAATCAAAGACTGGTTAAAAACAAAATTGACAATTTAGCTCCCGTTTGATAACCATTTAGTTTTGAGGTTTTAAAAATTAAGCCTATAAATACTATTTCCACCCATAAGTTTCCTTATTTTGTTATCTACTTTTTATATATGCTTTTAAAAACCAAAAGCCAAGTTTTGAAAACTAAATAGAGTAGTTTTCAAAAACTTGTTTTTTTGTTTTTTATTTGGGTAAGAATTCAAATGTTTTCTTAAGAGAGATGAAACTCAATGTAGAGAAATGATGATAAAACAAATACAATTTTTAAAAACAAAAAAATCAATTGATTATCAAACTGGGCCATTGAAATCTATTCAACACAAAATTAAAAGTTAAAAAATCTATTAGAAACTATTTAAAGTTCAAGAACTAATTAGACACATCATTGAAAGTTAGAAGGTCTCTATTAGACATTTTTTAAAGTTTAGAAACCTATTAGACACAAATTTAAAATTTTCAAGACCAAACATGTAACTTGACCTTTATTTTTTTAAAGTTAGGTCTTGTTTGATAAACCATTTGAGTTTTTCATTTTTGGTTTTTCTATTTTTGTTTTCTAGTCTTAAAATACACAAATCATATAGGTTTGAGTATTGAATTTAGTTTTTTATTTTTAAACAACAAAAAAAATCAAACATGTTTGATAACTTCTTTTGGTATTTTGTAATTTAAAAAGTTCGAGAGATAGAGACATGTGCTAGAGAGATAAAAATATGCAAAAATGTGGAAATAAAAGTTTAGAGAGAAAATTTAGAGAGAGAAATTTTAGAGAAGGTAAATTTAGGAAGATGAAGAAAAATATTTAGAGAAACAAATTATTGAGCATGAGATATGTTAGAGAGAGAATTTTAGTTAGAGAAAGATAAAGAAATATTAGATAGAAATAGAGAAATGTTAGAGCGATAAAAAAATGTCTTATAGAATAAAGTTGAGAGCAAAACATACATATGCCAGAGATTTAACAATAAATGCAAAAAAAAGTTATAGTGAGAAAATTTAGAGAGAGATTTAAAAGAGAACGATTAAGATACATTTGTTAGCAAGAAAAATAAATGAGAGAGAAAAGAATTTCGATTAAGAAATTTTAGAGAGACGTGCTAGAGAGATAAAAGTTTGAGAAAAAGTAAGTTTGTTGACTTGATACTTTTGAAGTTCAAAGTATCTATTAAATTAAAAGATGAACCTCTTAAACACTCTTTAAAATTCAAATATAAAAAAAATACTCTTAAATTTTGTTATTGTTTAAAAAAATATTAAAAGAATGTGATTGATGGAGGGAGTAGAAGAGAGAGAGAAGAGAGAGTGAGATGAAAGAGAGTATTGGGAAGAGTGGGTGCGATCAGAGAGCGCACGCAAGTTCCATAAAGGCTTCTGCCGCCGCAGTCTGTGTTTATTGTGATAAAAGCTGCTGCCTCTAATGCTGCCACATTATATGGACCATCTTAACACTATGCCACCTGCCCTCTCAACTCTCCCTTATTCATCTTCTCACAAATCTACTATGCATGCCCTTATCTCCTCTCTTTTATTTATTCATTTATTTTAGGTTAAATTATGTAAAAAAAAAAAGAAGAAATTTATTTTTGATCCTAAATTTAGTAGTTGTATCAATTTCAACTCTGAACTTTAAATTTTATCAATTTATATCTCAAACTTAGTAGGTTGTATCAATTTTAACTCTAAACTTTCAATTTCATCAATTTAAACCTCATACTTGAATAAGTGTATCAATTTATACCATCGATTAAGTTTCTATTTCAATTTTCGTTAAAAAAATTCTCCACACATGTCCAAATCCACGTGTTGCTTCATAATAGATACATTTTTTTTTTCTAAAAAAATAAAATTGCTGAAAAGAATTGGAGTAGACTCGAAATAATGTTTTTCAATTTTAGAGCATGATTTTTTTTTTCATTTCTTATATTCTTTGATTCTGCTACTTTTTTCATTTCATTAATTGAGGGTTTTTCAATTTTAAGCCAAAATTCTACTTAATCCATCGACTTTTAGTAGAAACAAAGTTTATTTGTACCATATTTTTCCTCAATGGAGTACTCTCATTATTGAATCGGTCGCAAATATTTGTCCTCCATCCGCTGCAACGGACGTAGAGCTTTTAGAATCACCCTCGTCGGAATCTTTGTCTTCAGCATCGATGTCACTTTAATCCTTCGTAAGACTGTCGATGTGGCAGACAAGGTCGGCTATGACCAGTTCATTGTGTTCATGGGCGTCATTCTGTCCACCACCGCCCTCTCCTGTTTTATCTCGCATTTGTAGTCAAGCTCAAACTCCTCACCATCGAAGTCGATGAACCGCCATGGTCATTGCACCTTCAAAAACGTCATTGCCTGTATCTTCTTCATACCCGTCATCGCTAGTATCGACACCAAATGCGAGGGGAACATAAGAGTCCATTTGTTTTCGTGTGGGTCCTATTTTCAAGAGTTGAGTTCGTGGTTTTCATGATGGTGGCAACCCGATCTAGAATGATTTAATTATGTTTTTGGTTAATTTTTTTTAAAAAAATAGCAAACAAGTACATATCATAGAACAACATGTGAGTTTGAGGTTTAAATTGATGAAACCTTTCTAACGATGATTGAAACGAAAACTTAATCGAGAGTATAAATTGATACACTTATTTGAGTTTGAGGTTTAAATTGATGAAATTGAAAGTTTAGGGTTAAAATTGATACAATCTGCCAAGTTTGAGGTTTAAATTGATGAAATTGAAAGTTCAAGGTTATACTTGATACAACATACCAAGTTTATGGTCAAAATTGATTTTTTTCCTAAAAAAAATATTTTTCAACTTTGCCCTTTTGTTTAAAAAATATTTCTATTCTTTCAAAAGTTGCATTGTTATCCTTGATCTTTCATAAATGTTCAAAACTATTCTTAGAGTAGAAATCCGTCAGAAATGTTGGATGAAAAATAGACATGATGGAACGTCGTTCTATAAGATTTAATCCAGACAAGCGTTTCAGTCACTGCCACATCAATTTTTGTAGAATATTCTAATAGATTTTTACGCCAAGGGTAGTTTTGAAACGTTTATGAAATGTCAAAGGTAATATTACAACTTTTGAAATAATTGGAGTGTTTTTTAAACAAAGGGCAAAGTTCAAAGGGTTATATATATATAATTTTTCCTTTATTTTATGAGTTTTGTTTAATATATCTTTAAATTTAAAAAATATTTAATAGATTCCTAAACTTTCAATCTTGTGTCTTCTGAATCATTGAAGTTTAAAAGTGTCTAATAGGTATCTAAACTTTCAATTTTATGTCTAATAGATTTATCCTACATTTAACATTTATGAGAGGGATCCTGAGGCTATGCAAGGCATGGTTAAGAAAAGGCTTAAGAGAATTGATAGTTACTACCTATACCAACAAGGTACATGATGCGAGCTTGTCGAGGGCTGGCCAAATTAAAATTTATAAACCGATCCTAAGCTACTTGTAGCATTGAGTGGACTGGGTCGATCTCAGGGAACCAAATATCAATTTCTCAAATTAAATTTGCAAAGGAGAAAACAAATAAAAGGGGGGATTTTGTGTTTTTCTAAATAAAATAAAACATAAGATAAAAATAAAGATAGGCCAAATCTTACCAAGTTCCAATTCAAATGCAAGATTTTATCCAATTGCAAAATTGATCATAGGCACACAAAATATTTAACTTAATCATACAAGCACTTAGTCAACTTATCAGGAAACCCCAAAAGTAACAAATTCCCTAAATTCATTAACTCTAACGAATGTCAAGTTAACGCTAATTACCTAAACAATTTTGACGAAATAGCTCCAAATTATTTAGATAAAGGCATTACGAACCTTAGAACGACCAAGACAACTAATCAGGTAAAACAACTTTCACCTAATTAAGAAGTTTCTTTAATTCCTAGAATTAAACATGCAGGGCATGCAATATGGAAACCCACAAAACATACACATGTGATAATCCTAATGCTATCGGTTCATTCAACATGACAATTACGGATCATGATCATGATTAGTAATAAAATATGTAGAGTGATTAAGGCGTCAATTTAATTAAAATACATGCTTATAAAATTAATACGGGAATTAAATAATACTTGCAATTGAAAGAAAACTAAGTTAAGGTTCAAGCCTCACAACATTGCAATTGGTTGCAGCCGACCTCTGAACTGGAAAACGTGGAGTTTAGCCAAGCATCGTGGTAGTATATCTCTCGTTGAACATGGTTCGATTTGCCCCAATAAAAGTGTAAAAATAGAAGGAGAAAAGCTCTCAAAAGCTCTCTCTAAAATTCTAAGAAAAGGAGGCAAAAGTCCCCACCCTAGAGTGAAAAAGTGCTATAAATAAGGTTGGGGCAGCGCCAAGACGCCAAGAGTGGCGTTGAGACGCTGCTCTAGCAAATAAGGAAAGAAAAATCGCTTGTTCGTGTGGCGTCGAGCGGCGTTGAGCAAAGACAAAATCTTAGCGTTGAGCGGCGTTGAGACGCTGCTCCCTGGACAGATTTAGTAATTTTGCTCTAACTTTTTGCTCAGGTGTCTGAATGGCCTCCGGTTTGGCTCGTTTGAATCGTTATTCGACATAGAGTCTCCAAACATGCCTTTTGCTCTAGTCCCTACAAAATAAACATGAAAAAACATAAAAACTATCCAACTAACAAGAATTAAGTGTGATTAAATAAAACTTTATATGTCCTATCAGTACACCTTCCTTTTCGGTTGTTCTATCATAGGAACTCCAAAGTTAAGCGTGCTTGGCTTGGAGCAATCCTATGTTAGGTGACCTTCTAGGAATTTTCCTATGATGCATGTGAGTGAGGACAAAGCATGCTGAAAGGACCCGTGTTGGTTTGTGGGGACAGTCTTCACTCTCGGAAGCAGCTCAAGACAAGTAGGTAGCGTGGTCAGGCTGCGGGGGATGCAGGGGAATGCTGGGGCCGTTAGGTGTAAAATCTGGATTCCAAATCTTGGTCTGAATCCTGGGCTTGGAGCGTTACAAACGGGGTCATCATGTTTAATCTACCAATTATTTACTCCATGCCAAGGTCAGACATTGATCTGGGTACCTTTGTTTATAAAGCTTGGTTATAACTCATTAAAGAGTCATCCATCGAGTAAATCGCTAACCAAGATGGTATGACTTACTTTTTTATTTTTAGTTGAGCATATTTTTTGGGTCGATGGAGGTCTATAAAAATGGAAAAGGATAATGGAAAAGAGAATTTAAAAGTGTGAAGAGCTTTGAAGATGAGAAGGGGGGGTGTGGAAGGCCAAAGAGAGAATAAGAGGTTGAGGGTATTTTTGAACTTTTTTTAAAGGTTAAGGATATATATGGAACTTTTTAAAGTTAAGGGGTAATATTGAAATGAAGTCCAAAGTTCATGGGTATTTTTTATAATTTAGCCAAAAATAAATACATTTTTAATTGAATTTAATTAAATGATTTTTTTAAGTTCAAAAATATTTGGGGACGAGAGATTCGAACCTTTGACCTCTTGGTCGATGGTACATGCTAATTATCACCGAGCTATGCTCACTCTGGCCAATTATATAAAAGGCTAAATTATAAAAAATATCCCTGAACTTTGCTCATTGTTTAAAAAATACCCCTATTCTTTCAAAAGTTATAATATTACTCTTGATAAACGTTTCAAAACTACCATTGGAGTAGAAATTATTTAGAATGTTGGACAGAAAATCAACGTAGAAATACCTAAAACGACGTGGCGGTGACTAAGATGCTTGTATGGATTAAATTTGAAAGAACGGCATTCAAACACATCAACTTTTCGTTCAACATTCTAACATATTTTTCTACTTCCAATGGTAGTTTTGAAACTTTTATGAAATGTTGAGGGCAATATTGCAACTTTTGAAAGAATTTTTGGATTTTGTTATAATTTTGTGAAATAAAGTAAAATATGTCAAAAGATTCAAAATGGATTGAAAACATGAAAATGATGTCAAAAGATTCAAAATGGATTGAAACATCAAAATGGATTGATGTTTCGTTTACAAATTTAACATATGGAAGTTAAATTTGTGGTTACTTCTAATTTGATGAGTTAAGTTTGAACTTTGCAAGTAACTACTCAATTGATTTATGTTTGACATATGTTTCAATATTTATTTTATTTTATTTTTGGAGAGCTACTAAGTTGCTAGCCTATAAATAGCAACTTGTTTCTTCATTTGGAGCATTCCATCCCATTTGAAGAGTTTTCCTCTCCTCTCTTTCTATCTTTTGATCTTGAGTTGAGTTGAGAGCAAGTATCCAAGAGTTTTGCCAAATCTGGGTAGTTTGAAGTTGCTGTTGTATAGGAGTTTGTCATTGTATCCTACTGAAACGATCGCTGTAGTCTGCTTGCAACCTGTGCAGAGCAAATAATTGTCTTCAGGACAACGCTTTGTAAGCATATCTCGACAACCAATCATCTCATTCTTTTGTTGTTTCAAGTTTTATACATTTGATGTTGTGGCTATTATCAATATTATCTACGACCATTGGAGCTCCTGATCTTTTCATCTAGTTTATTTATGGTTTACTGTAATTTTTATTATATACAGAGTTTAATTTGTAGTCATATTTACTCTATAATTGTTTGTGGCCAGTTATGTGCAATTTATTTGCTAGTGTTACTCAACCATTATATACATTGTTTTTCTCCAACAAAAATAGGAGTATTTTTTAAACAAAGACAAAATTCATGGGTATTTTTTATAATTTAGCCTAAATAAAATTTTTAAAGACAAAACTTTTTGATGTTTACAAATATCATTTTATGTTTTATATTTGTAAAACTTTATACACGCTATCTCATATTTGTAGTTACCCCAATTTTGAGAGGATTGATGAACCAACCTAAGGGGCATTTGGGGCTTAGAGGTGGATTTGGCTTTTGAAGCCCACTCCACATTTGATCCATGGGTCTATGATGCATGGGGTAAAACATTGTAACCCAAGCAAAGGGCTAAAACAGTAGTCCAACCTAATCCAACCTCATTCCTCCCTTTCAAACATTTTGGCATCTAAAATCCTTTTTTGTCTCACCGCTCCTCTTCGAGCAATTATTTGAGGAGACCGTCATAATGTGGTTGACAGTTTTTTACCATTAAATGTGTATGAGAGAAATTGTAAAAGTACTTCGCTTTTATATCTAATGATTATTAGGGAGCAGACATATTTTTGGATCTATATCCGACGACTAATGGCCTCATTGAATAATTTATCCTCCTCTTCTCTTGTACGCTCTATTAGAGCTAAAAAAAAAATTAATTTACTTGAACTAGAAAAGGATGGGGCTTCAAACTCAACTCATACATACAATTTAGATTGAGTTCATTGGACCTTTTTATTGTTGAATTCTTCTTACACTCCTAATGATTGTAAATGATAAAAAAAAAAAATTAAAGCAACGAGTTTGAAGCATTATCTATGCAATGTTTATAACCAATGTTGAATTTTAAATCAACTCCACATTTGTCATTTGATTATCATCGGTGGTTATGGGAAGGTTCATTTAGAGATGCATGGCAAATGTGTTAGATTGTTTCTTATAGCTAAAAATGACTTAGGAGTATAATTATGTTCGAGTAGAGATGGAGTAGACTTTTTTTTTAATACTCCGTTTTAATTTCTAGTTTAATAATGAGTAGAGATTCGAACTCCATATCTTTAAGAGAAATTATTAATTTTTTAAACAGTTGAGCTAGGTTGATATTGAAAAATTAACTATATGATAAAATACTATTATATTCAAAGTTTTTTTTTTCCAATTAAGTCTTTTCTATATATATATATATATATATTACAAATATCGTGCCAGGAGTTTTGGACCAACATTCTCTAATATCAATCGACCCAATAAAGCCCATTTAAGTCTAAAAAGTTCCAACGAGTAAAAGATTGACATTTAACATTTAAAGAATTTTTTTTTAAAAAAAAAAGAAAGAAAGAAAAAAAAGAAAGAAACATGAACTATAGGAGTTGCTTTTGTTTGTTTTGAGAATATCACATCACAAGTAAAATATGAGAATTATTTGAACCTACAACCTATTAGACAAAGTAGAATTGTCATGAACAAAGATCATCATAAACTTACAAAATAGTTGTAACTAAAGTTTGAAAAAAAATCAATTTTTAACCTCTAAATTTGACATTGTGTATCATTTTTAACCTAATCTTTCAATTTCAACAAAGTGTACCTTAAACTTTGATAAATGTTATAATTTTTACCTTAAACTTTAGCAAGTGTTGCAACAAACCTTCGTTTAAAAAATATTCTTATGTGTGTTTAATAAAATATTACAAAACATATATTAGTTAGAAAATTGATGAAATTTCAAGAAAAAAAAGAAGACTCGGAAAGTTAGATTGTCATTGTTGAAATTTGTGAGTTTTGGAATTTTGTTCGAAAGTTGATCTTGTGCATATTAATTTGTTTAGTTTTATGTGTCATGCTTTATTTTGTTGATGTTTTATGAGTTTTTGAAAGTTTTGTGCTTACTTTTTATTAGCCAAAATTGAAAAAATGGTAAATTTTGAAACATTTGTTTTAATCTAAGATTCACATAGATAAAATTAAAAGTTTATGGTGTAGATTAATAGAACTTGCTAATTTAGAGGTATAAATGGATTTTTTCCCCCTTAAAATTTATACCTATAACTTTATTAGGTTGCAACTTGAAAAGTATGCAAACCACTCCTCCTAAAGGGTTGTTACAACTAAACACTAAATTCTAAACTTTTACCAACCATAAATTATGAGGTTATTCCAATTATATACCCTTAAACTTACAAAATTGTTTTGATTAAACTTAAACCACTAACAAAGTTATAACAACAAAGTTCTTTAATTGCAACGATTTCATTACTTTAGAATACATGCTCAAATTAAAAGTTCAAGAGTGCAATCATAAAAACTCTTACATCATACGACCTTATTTGAACAGGATTTGTTCTATAGGTTGTACAACTGTGTCCTTGAGTTCTAAAATAACAACTCTTACATCATAGCTCATGTATAAATTTTGTAATTTTTGCTAGTTATTTTAGGCACCACTAAAAAAGGAAATAAATAGATAAATAAAACTTACACTAGAAAAAGTAGAAAGAGGATCCACTTCAAATATTTCCAAAACTTTATTCTTATCTCTTGGCATGAAAAAATGAAGCCCCAAAAATCTTTTTTTTTTTTTTTTTAGTTCGACAATTGAATGGAGGATCGAGTCATCAACCTTTGAGATGATAATTGATGTCTTATTCATTGAGCTATGCTCGGATCCCTAAACCCAAAAGTCTTTGTGATACCAAAACCTTCAATATCAAAATGTTTAGAGCTAAAAGTTATAAATTATAATAATTACTCTTTTGAGAAGTTGAGATCCTAACTTGAAGCTCATTACATATACAGGTAGGATATGCTTTATTTCTCTACTTTTTTTTCCTCGAGCAATTGAAAATTATAAAGAAACATTTACCAAAAAGAAATGACCATAAATGAGAGCAAGTGGATAGTCCAAATACCTTCTTATCAAAGAAAAGAACCCTCAACAAAAAGAAGGAAAAGATTATTCTTTTGCCTCAACCCTAATCTACTAAGCTTTATTTAACCACTCCACTCCCCATTAAATAAAAAAAATTAGACACAACTAATATTAAAAATAATATGCCAAAATGAGTATAGCTCAATAGTAATTGGTATGTACCCTTGATCAAGAGGTCGGAGGTTTGAATCCCTTACTCCAAATGTTGTTGAACACACAAAAAAAAAATTAAGAATAATATCTTAATATTATTTTTCTAAGAATTATTTTACTCCCCATTGTATAATAGGCTTTTTACCTATGTCTTCTCATAGCACTTTCCCTATTCTCCCTCCTCTCCTATTCTTAATAGTATGAGCACATTCAAAATTTGGATTGCATTATCGATGAGAGGCTTCTATTCGGAACAAATGTGAATGAAATGGCATAGGGTCATTACCTAATAAAGTATATTGTAAAGGCTGATAGGTCAAATTGAAATTGTCACTCAGTATTGATAAATGTAATATCATCTCATCATTAAAAAATTCCAGACACCAATTTCTTGGTTTAAGATCTTTAAAAGTATCTGAAAGGTCTTGTCTTTTAAAATCCCACGACTTGGGATAGAATAGAGCAAGAGAAAAGTTGTTTGATTAGGAGCTTTTTGCAGTTCAATTTGGTTAATAACTGCTTCATCTATGTCATACTTTCTTGAAAGAGAATTTTTGGGTTCATTCACTTCTCCACTACATCCAAAACTTCTTAACACTCTTGATAGTCTTTCGTACAAGAAAAAGGTAAATATATATCGTTAAAATAAATGAGAAATAATTTCCCATAAATTGTCTTCTATCTTCATGTCGAACTTCCTAGCTCTTTTATATCTACCAAACAAATTATTTTCTCTTTCTCGAAAGGTGCTTTGCGATGAAAGCAATTCAGCTTTCTATGCTCTCCTATTTCAACAATTTCTTTCTTTCTATCCTCCTATCTTACTCCTTTTCTTGAGAAAAACAAAGATCTATTATTCAAGGGTATTAAATTTCATCCTTTATCAAAGTATATAAGGTTCGAATCGATAGAATTGAAAGTTGAATTGGATTAAAATTGTTTCCTTGACAAATTTAAGAGTGAAAATTGAATTTTTCTCTTTAACTTGAGATATTGGCTCAATGGTAATATATTTTTTTTTACGTATAACAAATGTGGGGTATGTGGATTTAAACCTCTAATCTTAAGGAAATGAATACATGTCAATTACTACTGAGCTATACTCGTTTTGGCTCAATGGCAATCGAAAACTATAAGTCGTAGTACAATAAATTTTATGAGAAAAACAATGAAGAGTAAATGAGGGGCATTTATTTGGGTGGAAAAATGATAATTGAAAGTGGGCATCATCAAGAGAAATGCATGGGTTCCATAATTAGTACTTTGATAGGGAAAATTAAACGTGAAGACTTGGAAACTTGCAAAGTAATCAAAGACAAAGTCATGTGGTGGTTTGATTCTATACAGCTATGTGATATATTTTTGGTGTGTGGGGAACACACTTATTTTAGAAATGAGACTTATTAGGGCAACACAATAATGCAATGTCATGGAACTTCTTCAGCCACGACTTCAAATTTTTGCTTGTGGGATGGAAATTACCAAGAAACTGCTTTATAAAATGCAACTCAGTCTTCATGACTTTCTTTTATGTTGAGATGAGAATATAATCTGACATCGAGAACTTTGGTATAGAAGTAAGAATAATGTCATCCTTTGTTACAACTTTTAGGTATAATTTAGAAGTGAAATCATGCAAGATTAGGCTGAACGTGAACAATATTATATCATTTAGAAATATGGTGCGATGCATTGTCCTAACATTTTATGATCTACTTGTGATAATTTAGGTTTGGTTTTATGTTTTTAGCTTTCTGTTTTGAAAAATTATACTTTTTTTTTCCTCACAACTTCTTTGATATGATTTTCACATTTTCTAAAAAAACATATTTAAATTCTTAACAAAATTTTGAAAGCAGAAACAAGTTTTTGAAAACTATTTTTTCATGTCTCGTTTGATAACCATTTGATTTTTAGTTTTTGGATTTTGAAAATTAAGATTATAAACATTACTTTTCTACCTATAAGCTTCTTTGTTTTGTTATCTAATTTTTTACAAATGTTTTCAAAATTCAAGCTAAGTTTTGAAAATTAAAAAAAATATATATAGCTTTTAAAAACGTGATTTTGTTTTTTGGAATTTGGCTAAGAATTCAAATATGTCATTAAGAAAGATGAAAACTTTTGTAAGAAAATTGTGAGAAAACATCCAATTCGAGCACAACCTAGTGGATAAAACACCAATTACCATACTAGAGGTCGATGGCTCAATCCCCCACGTTGCAATCGTTGAATTTAAAAATAGTTGGAAAAAAGACATAGTTTTCAAAAAAATGAAAAATTAAAGAGTTATTAAACGAGGGCTTAATTTAGATTTTGAAAACATATTTCAAAAGTAGATAACAAAAATAATTACTCCAAAAAAAAAAAGATACGAAAAATAAAGGGGAAAAAAAGGTGGAAGTGAGTGTTTGTAAACTTAATTTTCAAAAATGAAAAACTAAAATCAAAAGGGTGTTAGTAGTCTAAGTTTAATTTAAAAAAAAAAGCAATACTTCTTTTATGGCAACTCTTCTTTTTTTCTTTTTGGAAAAAACCCCCATCATTTTTCAAGTTTGGACAGTTTTGAAAGAAGAAATTTTTGTGCAGTGTGCTGGGTATTTTCCATGATGGAGAAAATGTGCCCTTTCCATGGAATCCATTAATTAAAATAAAAACATGGCTAACTGGTAGATTGTATGGAAAATTTTCTCTTCATCTATATATATTTTGCATTACAATCAGATAGAGAAAAAAGAATTGTAAAGAGATGCCTAGCTCAATTGGTTAATGTATATGACTTCGATCAAGAAATCGGAGGTTCCAATTCCTCCACCCACTGTTGAACACAAAAAAGAATTGTAAAGGTGGAACAAAAAATTATTTCTTTTGGTATATGAACCATAGCATCTCAATAGTTTTCTTTCATGCCAAAACGAGTATAGCTCAACTGTCATAGAACTTGTACTATCGACTTTGAGGTCAGATGTTCGATTCTCCCACCTCACATATTGTCAAAAATATATATATATATATATAGTCTTCTTCCATAACACATTTGTTCAAGTTCAATGGGCCCACTTCAGTTGATTTAAAGTTCTCGTTCAAATTGTAGATTTTCCTATATTTATATCTTTATAAAAAAAACAAAAAACAAAGGAAAAAACACAAAAATGCTCCTACGTAATTCATGCCGAAAATTTTGAAAGGAAATAAATTTTGGTCACGTGTTAGCTAGAGGTCTTCTTCACAATAGAGAAAATTTGTAGCAGTACAACCATGTGAAGTCATTAAATGAAATAGTAAATTTGCTTTTACTATGTCACTAAATAAAAATGATAATATGTAAATTCACGCATACTGAATGCTATATATATATATATATATATATATATATATATATATTTGAGTTCAATAATAGAAAAAATATTTATTACCAGATTTTCATCTTGCAATTGTTAAACTCTCTCGATATAAAAATGATAATGTTAGAAAATTTGTCTTCTTCTATCCTTGTGAGAGTGCAATTATTTTGAAATTTCCTAATTAAATATTTCACAATATATTTAAAAATATATATTTGATTCAAATCATTTCTGCAATAAATTAAGATTTCCTAAAAAAGAATCCCATTTATTGTCTAATATTCTAACATTGGAAATTTTAAAAAATAAAATTAAAAACAAACAAAGCTTCATTTCTTTGGAAGGAAAATAAGTGGATGAATGCTTTAATTAAGGATATGAACCACCAAAATGAGTATAACTCAACGGTAATTGGCATGTACCCTCAACTATGAGGTTAGAGGTTCGAAACGATCCCCTACCTCCAATTATTGTTGAACTAAAAAAAAAAAAGAATATGAAGCTTAATAAACATAATTATAGAATATTGTGATCATGTAAGATAATCAATTATATATTCCAATGTCACAATCAAAATAATGGTCTCAATAAGTGAATTTGTTGGAAGAAAAGGTATCCATATATTATAAGAATGAGAAAATAGAAATTTCCAGGAAATTTCAAAGTCGGTTTGATGATATATACTTTTGTTCTTTTATTCTTATATATTTTTAAAAGTAATAGAGTTTCAAATAGTTTCTCAACTCATTTAACTGGTAGTTAGGCTAACGAAAAGATGATGTGACAGTTAAGTTGATGATTATAATTTGCCAGCCACTAAAATGATAGCAATGAACAATGACGATGGGCAAAGGATTGGTCCCTCCTCCAGCGAAGGACTTTCTTCGTTCAACAAAAGAACAAAGGAGATGAGTCTTCCCTCCTCCTTCATTCCAAACCTCTAGAAAGGGAGCCTGAAGCCTCCTTGCCCTCTTGTTCCTTCAATTCATTTGAATGAAAGAGGTCCTTCGCCAAAGGAGGGACCAAACCTTGTCGATGTCAGTGGCGGTGAACACCATCGACAATGGTGATCGTCAAAGAAGGGGAGAAAGGAAGAGGAAGGAGAAGAGAGAGAAAGTACAGTCCCTAAAATAATATTATCAAATTAATACTTTCTCCAAATCAATGAAGTACTATTTATCATGGTTTTTACCTTTTTTTTTAAAAATATTTGAATTCTTAATTTTTGAATCTCCAAAAATAAAAAAAAATAAAAAAAATTACGGCTTGTTTGAAAACCATTTAGTGTTTTTTAGTTTTAAAAATTTATGATTGTTTTCCCTACAATTTTTTTAGGTTAAATTACAAATTTGATCCTTATGGTTTGGAGGAAGTTAGAATTTAGTCACTATAGTTTTCAAAGTTAGAATTTTGTCCTTATGGTTTGATAAAACCTAGGGACTATTTATGAGAGTTTTATCAAACTATAGAGACTAATTCTAACATTTAAAACCATAAGGACTAATTCTAACATTTAAAACTATAGAGACTAAATTCTAACTTTTTCAAAACTATAGGAACCAAATTTGTAATTTATTCATTTTGTTATCATGGTTTTCATTTTTCTTGAAAAATGTATGAATTCTTAGTCAAATTCCAAAAACAAAAACAAAGTTTTTACAAACTACTTTTTTTAGTTTTCAAACTTGCTTAGTTTTTGAAAATATTGGTTGAAAGTAGATAACAAAACAAAAAAGTCATAGGTAAAAGTAGTGTTTATAACTTTAATTTTCAAAAGCTAAAAACCAAAAACCAAATGGTTATCGAATGGAGCCTACTTTTTTTAGTTTTCAAAACTTGACTTGGGCTTCAAAAATATTAAAAAAATGTGGAAGTAGTGTTTATAAGTTTAGTTTTCAGAAACCAAAAACCACTAATTTGATAACCATTTGGTTTGTGGTTTTTGGTTTTTGAAAATTAATCTTATTATAAACACTACTTCCCTATATGGATTTCTTTGTTTTGTTATCTACTTTTTTACAAATGTTTTCAAAATTCAAACTAAGTTTTTAAAAACTAAAATTTAAGAACTAAGGTTCCATTTGATATCCATTTGGTTTTTCTTTTTTGGTTTTTCGAAATTGTACTTGTTTTCTCATCATTTCTCTACAATTCTCTACAATGTTTTCACCTTTCTTAAGAAAACATTTGAATTCTTAGCAAAATTTCAAAAATAAAAACAAGTTTTTGAAAACTATTTTTTTTTAGTTTTCGAAATGTGGGTTGGTTTTTGAAAACATATGTAAAAAGTGGATAATAAAACAAGGAAACCTATAAGTGAAAGTAGCATTTATAAGCTTAATTTTCAAAAACCATAAAACTAAAAACTTAGGCCCCGTTTGATAATCATTTGGTTTTTAGTTTTTGGTTTTTGAAAATTAAGCCTACAAATACTACTTCAACCTATGGGGCTCCTTATTTTGTTATCTACCTTTTGTCTATTTTTTAAAAAAAAAACAAGCCAAGTTCTGAAAACTAAAAAGAGTAGTTTTGAAAAACTTTTTTTTTTTTTTTTGGAATTTGGCTAAGAATTCAATTGTTTTGTTAAGAAAGATGAAACCAACTGTAGAGAATTCATGATAAAACAAGCACAATTTCCAAAAACCAAAAGCTAAAACTCAAATGGTTATCAAACGGAACCTAAATAAGTAGTTTTTAAAAACTTATTTTTGTTTATAGAATTTGACCAAGAATTCAAATGTTTCCTTAAGAAAGATAAAAATCATTTAAGAAAGATAAAAATCATTGTAAAAAAAAATTGTGAGAAAATAAATACATTTTCAAAAACCAAAATCCAAACAGTTATTATAAAAATGTGGAAGTAGTGATGAAAATGTGAAAGTAATGTTTATAAGTTTAATTTTCAGAAATCCACTAGTTTGATAACTATTTGGTTTGTGGTTTGTGGTTTTTGAAAATTAATCTTATTATAAACACTACTTTCATATATGGATTTCTTTGTTTTGTTATCTACTTTTTACAAATGTTTTCAAAATTCAAATAAATTTTTTAAAAACTAAGGCTCCGTTTGATATCCATTTGGTTTTTGATTTTTGGTCTTTCGAAACTTTGCTTGTTTTCTCATCATTTCTCTACAATTCTCTACAATGTTTTCATAATTCTTAAGAAAACATTTGAATTCTCAGCCAAATTTCAAAACCAAAAACAAGTTTTTGAAAACTACTTTTCTTAGTTTTCAAAATGTGGGTTGGTTTTTGAAAACACATATAAAAAGTACATAACAAAACAAGGAAACCTATAAGTGGAAATAGCATTATAGGCTTAATTTTGAAAAACCAAAAACTAAAAACTAAGGTCCCCGTTTGATAACCATTTAGTTTTTGGTTTTTGATTTTTGAAAATTAAGCCTATAAATACTACTCTCATCCATGGATTTACTTGTTTTGTTATCTACCTTTTATCTATGTTTTCAAAAACCAAGCCATGTTTTGAAAATTAAAAAAAGTAGTTTTTAAAAAGTAGTTTTTGTTTTTAGAACTTGACTAAGAATTCAAATGCTTCCTTAAGGGAGATGAAAACCATTGTAGAGAAATTGAGATAAAACAAGCTTAATTTTTGAAAACCAAAAACTAAAAACCAAATGGTTATCAAACGGGACCTAAATAGTTATCAAACGGAGTCTAAAGAAGTAGTTTTTAAAAACTTGTTTTTGTTTATAGAATTTGACCAAGAATTCAAATGTTTCCTTAAGAAAAATAAAAACCATCGTAAAAAAAATTGTGAAAAAATAAATACAATTTTCAAAAATCAAAATCCAATCAATTATTAAACGCTCAAATAGTTATCAAACACAGGACCTCAATTATCGTCATTTCCATAAATTTACAAACAGTTTCCATTAAAATAAGAAACCAACAAACATAATGAACTCTTACCTGTCACTCAACGAACGTACTCAAGGAAATTTCTATGAAATTTCAATGGAGAAACATTCAAGAAATATATATATATATATATAGTATGACGTCAACTCTTTGACCTAAGTTTGTCTACCCTAATTGATGAAAGTGCACTTCAGAGGAAGTTTCTTTGAAGTTTCAAAGAAAGTGAATGAACTTCAAAGAAATTGCTATGAACGATAGCTCATGCTCATAGAGTACGCATTATTTCTTGTTAACCACTCACTAAGCATCAATCGTGCACACAAAAAGTCATTTCTACTTTCTTTTTCCCTCTTTTTACGTTTGTTTGTTCGTTCAATTTAGTTTTAATTTTAAAAAGTTTTTATTTGATCTTTTGGGTTCCCATAGGCCATAGCATCAGAACAGAATCTTGATTTTTAAGTTCATTGAAAATCTTAATTTTAAACTCTTATAATATCATTTACTCACCAATTAATATTCAACTATTTTTTAAGTCCATAGATGTGGAGGAGTGTTAATTAGAATATAAAAATTAAATTTACATTTACTCGTCAACTTAAACTTTTTGGTTAATTTTTTTTATTGATTGAACGGGCACCGTATTCTTACGTAACACGTTTTTTTTATAAGGATCCTAAATTGTAATTTACCTAAGAATTAATTAATTATTATTATTGGAACCTAACTTCTTTTTTTTTTTTGTAATTTAAATAATGGAAGCTAACTTCTTTTGTCGATTTGTAATATTTTCCATCTGGTGGAGAGAGGTTTTTGGTTTTGAAGTACGTTTTTTCTTGTACCACACCCTTTCAAAAAAACCTATATTATTTGATGTGTAAATCACGGATTTTTGTTTTTAGTGTAAACTTGTCATTTATGTTAGTACAACAAATGTAAGTGTATGGAAATTTCAACATTCGACCTCAAGAAAATAAATACATGTCAATTACTATTAAACTACGTTTGTTTGGATAAGTGTGAACTTGTAGTTGGTTTGGAACATATGTATTGATTTTCTTTTTTGTACTGCACCCAAAACTATTACATTTTACAACAAACATCGCTTTCAAAAAATATTAAAATGCAATTTTATTTTTCAACAAAACATCGCTTTCTACAAGAAAAAATACACAAACATCGCTTAAAAAAACAGTTTCAAAAAGAAAAAATACAACAAACATTTCATTGAAATTGTATGTCAAGATTTTTGACACATTTTTAAATTTCAAATGTCAAGTATATACAACAAACATTTATTTTTATGTTCATATTGAATACATGATTTTATTTTTTTTTAATTAAATTTCAAATAATTTTCTTTAAAATTTAATCTTTATGATTATATCTATTTAATTCTTTTATTTTAAAAGCTTCAATTATTATCTCTTTAAACTTTAAAGTGTGATTCTATGTACTCTTTATGTGAACCTTTACCTATTGGTTGAACAAATATTATTTAATTTTGTATTATATGATAAAAAACGATAGATACCTAGCCAAAACAAAGCGTCATATACAACATACTTCTTTTTAAACAACATATTAAATCTCTTTTTCTTTTTCTTTTTTTTTTTGTGAGTTTGAACATATTAATATATAGATTGTGTCAATCGATTTGATTCGATTGTCCACTTTTTTATATTTATATACATGATTATGCCCCATGCATCCTCGGTAATTACGTATAGGAGTCACAATTTAGCACTCACTTAAGTTTGACCTACAATTTTCTTGCGGCATTGGCATTTCATTGAATACTATATATAACAACCCTACCTTTGTTATTAATTTAAAAATTACCATATTTCTCAAGTAGTTTTCTAAAACTAACACTATACTTTTTTTCTTTTATTGAGAAAAACGATAAAGTTATTTAATGCCATAGACATTAAAATTGAAAATTTTTACCGTATATATTACGACTCAAACTCAAGTTGTGGATTTAAACCTACAACTTTTAATAAATATATTATGTCTTAATCAGTAAAACAAAGCGTAGGTCTATTTCTTTTTCCATTATCATGCAATGTAATTTAATACAATTTCGTTTGTATATATATTTCTTTATGATATTTTTACATGCTTAACCTGAATCATGTACATTTTCTATTCTCTTTGAAATTGATTTTATCGTTTTTCAAGTTGAGAAATGACTCTATCAACTGAGCTAAAATGAGCTTAGCTCAACAGTAATTGACATGTAATTTTTTTTTTTTGAGGTTGAAGGTTCAAATTCTCATACCTCACATTTGTTGAACTTAAAAAAAGGACTCTATCAACTGAACATTGCCAATGGGAGACTTGACTTCATAATTTTTTTTCTAAGACATTGTATTTGAAAAAAAAAGAAAAGAAAAGAAAACAACAATAAAAAGGACAAAAAGCAAATAATAATAATAATAATTAAAAAAAAAAGAAAAGAACAAAAAAGTGGAAAACTTGATGCAAAAGGTTAGAAAATTCAGAAAAAGTGTGAGAAATTCATTAAAGAGGACATGAATCTACTTCGACAACAAGGTAGATCTAATAGACCAGCACGACATTGATTAAAGATATTAGATTTTTTCTTTTTCAAGATTTTATTAAAGAATTCAATATATTAGGAGCTCGAATGTGGCAGTTGTGAGAAGCTAATCCTTAACTTTCTCAGAGTTTGCTAAGGTAACTAGAATTTGTCTTGAAGGCTTTTCGTGTCAAAATGGATGGTGCACGTGCAAAAGCTCTTAAATGTTCAAGGGAAGAAACACCCTAGAGGTTCTATAGGCTACTTGGTCAATGTCGACAAAAATCTCGATGTCTCAATTTAATGAAAATGTCGATGGAAATATAGATAAAGTGTCGATGTTGATAAATATTCCAGAAAAAATTATAAAAACAAAAAGTTTCAAAAAAATATTTAAATTAATAAATAAATATTTTACCCTTTTTAAATAAGTTAAAATACTTATTGTTTATATTATATTCACATCGGTGACATATTTTTGCTATTTTTATATGTTTTATCAATTTTTTAACGATATAATAGAAATGTCGATTCACTCCTATGTCGATGTCAAACTTATAGATATGTAAAAATGTCAATGGACATGTCAACATATCGATGCAAATTTCCAAAGTGAACGTAATGTTCTATGACATGAATATAATAGTTCAAGTTCAAGGATGAATTGGGTTTTTTTTTTTTTTTTTTTTTTTTTTTGGCAAAGGAGGATGCTTGATTTTGTCAAGGTTATATTATTCCTTGACAACCCATTCAATACTACTGTTAGGGTCATTGCCCTAAAGGAAAAAAATGTAGTTAAATGTTTATAAAGAATTACATAAAATTATATTACGAATAAAAACTTGGATGATAATTTATTTTTTACTTTATGCAATTGTCTGAAAGATAAAAAGTGTTCAAGCAAGAACAATTATAAAAAGAGTTATAGTTGAAATAAGGGAAAAATACCTTTTTGGTCCCTGACTTTTCAACCATATGTGCGTTTGGTCCCTGAGTTTTTGAAACAGACCTTTTTAGTCCCTGAGTTTAGGGAAAAATACATTTTTGGTCCCTGAGTTTTAGAAATAGATCTTTTTAGTCCCTGAGTTTTGAGAAATAGGTTTAAAAGGTCCTTTGTATTATTATTTTTTAATATAAAATCAATATTCTTTATTAATTTTTAATATTAACGATTTTTTAAATTAAAAAAAAAAAACTCTCTTCCCTCTCTACCCCATTCTCTCTCTCAATATTAAAAAATCGTTAATATTAAAAATTAATAATTTAAAATCAATCAAGAATATTGAGAGATTTAAAATTAATAAAGAGATTTTTTTTAATTTAAAAAATCGTTAATATTAAAAATTAATAAAGAATATTGATTTTATATTAAAAAATAAATAATAATAATAATATAATGGACCTTTTAAACCTATTTCTCAAAATTCAGAGACTAAAAATGTCTATTTCTAAAACTCATGGACAAAAAAGGTATTTTCCCCTAAATTCATGGACTAAAAATGTCTATTTTCAAAACTCAGGGACCAAACACACATATTGTTAAAAACTCAGAGACCAAAAAGATATTTTTTCCTTGAAATAAATAATGATAAATTATAGAACGACCATTAAAGACCTCGTATAATGAATAGAAAATTGAATTCACTCTTTGCAAAAGAACAAATATTAGGTAAGAAACATGTTGCAGAGAGAAAAAGAACTTTTTTTTTAAAGAAAAAAGGTTAATTAAAGACCATTGACATAAGAATTTAAATAAAGCAGGCTAAAGAAACAAAAACGTTAACAAAAATATACTGACCTACAAAGCAAAATTTAAGTCCATTCTATTAGATTATTTTAAAAAATTAAAAAATTAAAAATAGAGATCCGTGTAATGAAAAATAAAATAAAATTCATGGTAAAAGAATTATAAATAAATAAGACACATGTTATGCTTATGGAAGACAGTAATATAATTAAATATGCTGACATACACCTAGAAAGTCCTATTTTTTCTCGCTTAATTCGTGCTAGTTGGATAAAATTTATGTTCTTAATTGCTTATTTTATAGGTTATTGAGCAAATGGTATGTTTTGAGCAGTTTGCAGCTAGTTGTTCGAGGATAATTTGGACCAAATTAGAGGTCATTCGAGCAACCAAGCAAGAGGATGGAGTAAAATGAACAAAATACCCCAAACGAGAGCGTTTAGACACCAAAACGGTCGTCTCAACGCTCTGCAATCATATTGTTGGGATTTATGTCCTAAAGTCTCGTAATTAATTAATTATTTAATAAATAATAAAATTTTGATTATTTTATTTGCAATATAATATTATCCATTATATGAAAAGTCCAAGGTTATTAGTATAATCTTGAATAGTATGTGGTTGACATACAAGATGATCATGTTCAAGAAATAACCTAAAAAGTCATAGTATATGGATAAGGTTGGGTGCCTTATCCTGGTAACATTATAGATACGGCCCACTTTGTAATAGTGACAAATGATTTCATCCAAATCGTTCATGTGGAGACATGTGAGTGGGGGTATCTTATACAATGAGTTTGTATAAGACTGAACTACGAAATATTTAATGTCTCTTTATAAATCCGTTAATTGAGAATATTAATATTTCATCAGGATGATCATATGCGAAGCGATCTTAATCTTGAGTGAGTTATGAACTCTTTCCTGTGAGGGCTTATCCTTTGATTTGCATGGGTGAGAGTGACTTTTGTTGTCGATTCAATAAGCCTACCATTTTAGAGACTTGACCAAATAGGGAGCTGAGAACATAATCTCACAAGATGGAATTCACTCATTCCCTTATAGGGTAAGTAGATGAGTAGTTCCCTTAAGTGCTTATTTCGGAACTTGAACAATGAGGCCCCACCCTCTTACTGGCCCGAGAGGGATTTAGTCTATGGTTGGATCATAAACAAATTGTTCATTAGAGGATCAGTGGTACTTAAGGTGCAATATGTAATTACAGGGGTAAAACGAACTTTTGACCCAGCCGTAATTACGAACAACTTGTGAATGATCGACTTGCATGTAGTGATTATATCAATTGACACAACTTGTCCTACAGTGCATAAGAGTGCAACTTTAGGTCTATAGTGGAGTGACCCTAGAGTTGATGAATAAAAATTGATTAATTAAAGAGTTTAATTAATTAATTTTGTATCATTGGAGCTTATAATCTGTAAGTCCATAAGGTCCCCTTGCTAGCTCATAGTAACACTAAAAGATCAATTTAGTTGAAAGAAAATTTTGAAATGTTCAAATTAATACTTAATATATTAGATATATTAAATATAAAAGAGGAAAATATATTTATTGTATTTGATACATTAAATATTAAAATTTGAAATGTTCAAATTAATATTTACTTTGAAGTGTTCAAATTAATATTTAATATATTAGATATATTAAATATAAAAGAGGAAAATATATTTATTGTATTTGATACATTAAATATTAAAATAATTAATGTATATTAGATACATTAAATAAAATATATTTATTAAATTTGAATTGGATTCAAATTAGAAAATAAATGTCGTACGAGAATTTTAAACGGTTTGAATAAGATTCAAATTAGTTAGATAAATATATTTTAATATATTAGATATTAAAATATATTATTTAATTATTTTCCTTAGACCACTATAAATAGGACCCTAGGGGTGAAACATTGTGCATTCTTAACACGCATCTCCTCAATAGAGAGAATTAGAGAATTCTCTCTAGACATCTTCCTCTCCAATCCCTTGTGGATTTTCTTTGAAGAGGCTCCCACAAGCCTTGGTCCTATGTTTGAGTCATAGCCAGGAAGATTTTATGGATGAGATAAAGATCCGCCAGAAGAATCTCCATATTTTCAAGGTATGTTATGTTTAACCATAATATTATTATTTAATTCTAAATAAACTCAACCCGATTCCTACGCTTCCGCTTGGGTTTAATTAGATTATTCCCTTCAATGAAAAAGGCAGTTACCGTGAGAACTGGGTAGCGTCTATTAGATAAACATAAGGTTCCATCTCAAAATCAATTGACAATGAGATGAGTAACTCATGTATCTTATAAATTATGAGGTCTCTCTTCATCTTTCCAATGTAGGATCATCAACATGCCCCCTCAAGATGATGCCTCTTTTGGGTTCACCATTCTCGGGTCGGATACCATGCTTATCTAATATAGTATTAGAGCTCATGAAACTAAACGGGTATTCGGTCCAAAAAAAATTGGGATCCGAACCAAGAATGGTGAACCTAAAGAGACACCATCTTAAGGGGGCATGTTAAGAATCCCACATCGGAGAGATGAAGAGAGTTTATAAGATACATAGGCTACTCCTCTTATTGCCAATTGGTTTTGGGATGGAACCCTATGTTCATCTAATAGCGTACAGATGCTACCTGTAGCATCGAGAAGCTACTTCAAAGACCCGTCGACCTAAAGACCATCAACGCTTCGGAACCCTAGGATCAATGCTGGTAGTATCTTGACGCTGCCTGTAGCATCTTGACGCTACTTCGATTTATATAAATAGATATTTTCCTCTTTTAGGTCATTATGTGAGACAATCCAGTCGTTTTTTCTCAATTACTTTTCCCTCTTTATTGCTTTAGAACACTTTAGCTATTTTTAGAAGCTTTTGCCTCACTTTATGGAGTCGAGAATTAGTTTCGTGATGGTCGGCTAGTTCGTAACACCAATTTAGGATGTAACTTTGTGAGGTTTATTCTTGAATTTCTATATCAATTTCAGTTTAAGCATGCCTTTCATTTTAATGTTAGAACTAGATTGCATGTTAGAACTGACAACTCGAGCATGTATGAGAAGGAATGAACGTTTTACTCCGTAAAGGAAGCATTGGATCGTCTTTGATTTTATTTAGAATTACATAATAAAAATTAAGGCTAAGCAAAACATACCTTGAAAATAATATTATGGAGAATATTATGGCGGATCTTTATCTCTTCCATAAAGTTTTCCTAGCTATGACTCGAACACAAGACCAAGGCTTGTGGGAGCCTCTTAAAAGAAAATCCACAAGGGATTGGAGAATAAGAGATCTAGAGAGAATTCTCTAATTTCTCTATTGAGGAGATGTGTGTTATGTCTCATAGCTCAGCCCAATGGTCATATTTATAAAGACCAAGGGTAAATATTTGTCATAATTAAAATATTATATTTTAATATTTAATATATTAAAATATACCTTATACTTATTTGAATCTCATTCAAATCTCCTATGAAATTTATTTATTTGAATCTTATTCAAATTTTAGAAATATCTTTTATTTAATGAATCAAATATACATTAATTATTTTAATATTTAATGTATCAAATACAATAAATATATTTTCATCTTTTATATTTAATATATCTAATATATTAAATATTAATTTGAACACTTCAAATTAAATATTAATTTGAACATTTCAAATTTTAATATTTAATGTATCAAATACAATAAATATATTTTCCTCTTTTATATTTAATATATCTAATATATTAAATATAAATTTGAACACTTCAAATTAAA
This sequence comes from Trichosanthes truncata, assembly GCA_033996785.1. NCBI lineage: Eukaryota > Viridiplantae > Streptophyta > Magnoliopsida > Cucurbitales > Cucurbitaceae > Trichosanthes > Trichosanthes truncata. Next base: position 32,130,415 of record JAWPNB010000004.1, on the reverse strand, counting down.
GTTAATTTGAATATTTCAAAATTTTCTTTCAACTAAATTGATCTTTTAGTGTTATTATGAGCTAGCAATGGGACCTTATGGACCTACATATTATAAGCTCCAATAATACAAAATTAATTAATTAAACTCTTTAATTAATTAATTTTCATTCATTAACTATAGGTCACTCTGTTATAGATCTAGAGTTGCACTCTTATACACTGTAGGACAAGTTGTGTCCATAGATATAATCATAACATGCAAGTCGATCCTTCACGAGTTGTTTGTAATTACAGCTGGGTCAAAAGTCCGTTTTACACCTATAATTACATATTGCACCTTAAGTACCATTGATCCTCTAATGAACAATCTGTTTATAATCTAATTATAAACTAAGTCCCTCTCAGGCCAGTGAGAGGGTGGGGCCCCATTATTCAAGTCCCGAAATCAACACTTAAGTGAACTACTCATCTACTTACCCTATATGGGAATGAATGAATTCCATCTTGTGATATTATATTCCCAGCTCCCTATTTGGTCAAGTCCCCAAAATGGTAGGCATATTGAATTGGCTACAAAAGCCACTCTCACTCATGCAAATCAAAGGACAAGCCCTCACAGACAGGAGTTCATAACTCACTCAGGATTAAGATCTAGTCGCATATGATCATCATGATGAAATATTAATCTTCTCAATTAATGAATTTATAAAGAGAGATCAAATATTTTGTGGTCCAGTCTTATACAAACTCATTGTATAAGATACCCACACTCACATGTCTCCACATGAACGATTTGGATCAAATCATTTGTAACTATTACAAAGTGGGTTGTATCAATAGTGTTGACAGGATAAGGCACCCAACGTTATCGTACTATGACCCTTTAGGTTATTTCTTGAACACGATCCTCTCGTATGCCAACCACATACTGTTCAGGATTACACTAATAACCTTGGGTTTTTCATATAATGGATAATATTATACTGCAAATAAAACAATCAAAATTATTATTAATTATTAAATAAATTATTAATTACGAGGCTTTAGGGCATAAATCCCAACAATCTCCCACTTGCATTAAAGTCGGCGAGACATGTATCCTAAGGCATACTCTATACCCAATATGTTCTCCCACTTGCCCTAGCAAAGATGAGAAATGTCTCGTAATACTAGACATTGTAGGTGTCCCTCAATAGCCTGAAGAGTCTCTTTATATAGATCCAAAGAACTGCCGTTAAAAGCCATCTTGGTCAATACCATGATGCTTTCTCGCTCTCGATATGATTCTCTATACATTGGTATTTTCTAATTTCCTTAATATTAGTCTTTGCACCACTATTATCATAATCAAGATGATAGACTAAATCATATCTTAAACACCTTTCAAATCTTCAATAAACTATTTCAGTCAGACAAGTCTTTTTGTTGTTTCACAAGCAAAACAATTTAATTTGTATATCATACTCTACCACCTAGGGTAAAATTTATCTTTACATAGATTTCCTAAATCTTTGTAAGAACCAGTGTGTCTTGTAAAGATCAAATCTTTAACTCCATACACAAAAAAAAAAAATTCATCATCCATAGATAATTTGAGAAAGATTTTATTTTTCTACTCAATGGTCATACCATTTGTTTAACTGATATATGCTAACCAATTGTATATTAAATGCTCAATCTCGTTTATGCATATAATATACTTTTAACATTTAAGGTTTCTTAGGATACTATTCCTTAGACATAAATATCAAATATTTGACAACAATTTTGTCAATATAAGATGTTTGAGACAAAGGTAACATTTTGTCCTTAAAATCTCCATTTTAGACATGTAAAATATACTGAGTTATTTTAAATCACTTATTTGGAATTGGTTATTTAATCAACTTTTTATGTTAGACATCTTACATCATTCATAATGGGTAAAAATATCATCAACATAAAACATGAGAAAAATCCACTAAGCATTTAATGATTTTCTTGTCTATACAAGCTTCATTAATATTTATCCAAAGTCATAGATTTTGATACTTTTATCAAACCTTATATTCATAGATCTAATGATAGAATTCATTTCATAAATGAACATTTACTATTTCGCAAACTTTTTGTTTTTTATCTTTGAAAATAAACATATCTGGTTGATTTGTGTAGATGCATTATATAAGATTTCTTTTCATAAAAGAATTCTAAACATTTTTTTATATATCATATATGCAACGATGAATTAAATAATACTTACAGACTTCAGTATGGCAACAAGTGAGAAAATTTACTCGGAGTCTACTTTCTCCTATTAGGTTTAACCTTTTGTCATTAGTCTCACTTTGCAGATAACAAGCCTTTAACTTTGTCATCTTAACATGACAATTTAGGCTTCAATTAAGTCCTTGTAAATGTTGAGTCATCTTATAACTCTTCCACTACGATGAGGCTTATCCAATTCATGACTAGGATCTATTTGACTTTCAAATGTAATTAAATTGTTAACAACTTTTGTTAACTATTCAGTGACTTCACTTGAAACCAATTTATTAACACTATCTCACTTTATTAAAGGTTTGTAGTCTTTTATTTGACATTCTTTATAAATTGATATTTGTCATACAAATACCTTATTCGTTTTAGAACTAAATAAAAGACCATCTTGTACTCCTTAGGGGTGGCCTATACTTAGGCTTATCTTTGAACATATACAAGCTTTTTAGGCTTGTTTCAGCACATAAGCTTAACATTCCCAAATGGTGAAGTGTTGTAAACTAACTTTACTACTCTTCTATAATCTGAAAATTGTCTCGTAGACATTTTGTGAGGAAATAGTGTTCACTTGCAATCTCTATTGCATACCCTAACCAGAATTTGGTAATGGTTTGTAACTCATTATTGATGTGACCATGTCTAACAGGTCTTATTTTTCCTCTTGCAGCACAATTTCACAAAATTGTACTTGATATTAAAATAATTGGGATAAAAATCCATTTTCTATCAATTAGTTTTAGTACGTAAGGTTCCTGTACTTTCTATTATGATCTGATCATAATATCTTGATAGATTTAATTACCTAATCGATTTTTAATTTTAGTCATAATTTTCTTGAATTTTGCAAAAATTTAGACTTATGTTGTATTAGGTAAAGATACTTGTACTTTGAATGATCATCAACTAGAGTGACGAAATATTCATGACTTTATTTGACTTTTACATTCACCAGACCACTTGAGTCAGAATATGTAAGCCCAAAGTATTCTTTGGCGTTCTAGCCCTATCTAATAAAGGCTCAATGATTATCTTGCATGAAAGATAAGATTTACAAACAGGTAAAGTAATTAATTAACTTTTTAGAGAATTACCTCTTACTAGTCTTTTCATTCTATTTAAGTTGATGTTAATCAACCTTAACAACCAAAGTCAAGTATCATCTTTTAGGAGAAAACAATGTCTTTCTATTTTGGATTTTATAATCTTGAATATCTCAGTATTTTGTAGTGTATAGTATATGTCAACATTTTTAACATATACAAATTGTTCTTATTTTCAGCAGAATGTATTTTCAAACAATTTTGAAAATATAAACTTTCATACTTCAAAGTAATTCATACTATATGAACATTTTTGTAATAAAATTCGAGAAATTGAATTTCTCTTATGGTTACTAAAAACACTATATTCCGCATTACGTAACAATTTTTACTCAATGACATCTTAATGTCTCCCACTACACTAACTGAGATAGGCTTCCTAGTGCTAACTTGTAGAAACTATTCTACATGTTAAGTATTTTCTAAGAATTACATATTAAATATAATGAAGAATAAATCTTGATAGTAGATCTTATATCGACTATCTAGGTGACATTATTTATATTCCACCAAAAATCTAATAAATCAAATTTACTTTTATATTTTTCTTCTTACAGGTATTTTGAAAATTTCTCTTATTATGACTGTCCTAGCTAATTTAGGAACTATTTCCTTTTATATAACTTCAATCATTTGGTTTCTTTTCTTGGATTTTTGTAATACTTAGTTTTGAGATCATTTAGACAATTTTCTAAATTTAGCTTATGTTTGACTTCAACATCTCATATGTTGTTGTCATTTTTTTTATCATTTAAACTTGACATCTATCATGTCAACTAAGAGATACGTACAAGCCATCTTGTTTATTTTTGATTCGTTAATCATGTGCTTCACGAACAATTCGATTAGCATTGGCAATATGTTTTGATAACATTTCTCAATAAAGACAAATAAATATTTTACACCGCCATTATAGTGTTAATGTTACTTTTTCAAGTAATAAAACTTCTCAATTTTGACTTATCAGTAATAAAATTAAAAATTATGAGAGAAACTGACATAATATTGAAATATATATATATATATATATATATATATACACATATAATTTAACATCATGCAAACAGTTATCCATTCAATTTTAGCATAGAAATCAAACAATTTGAAAAATGAACCTTATAAATCATTTCTAATGCTATGGTACTTTAGTGAGTTAGAACAAGTGTCGTCGTAGGGTAGGTCATGTATTACTTCACTAAACTGAGACAATCTCAACCAAGTTTTATACTAGAATAACTTTTATTCTTATAATATTTAGTTACTATTAGTTTGGTCAAGGACATCGTTAACAACTTTAAGGAGCCCTTTGTAAGTGTGACCCATAATTTTAGATCCCGTAGTTTTATCCCAACAAGTGTCACCGTAGGGTTGGTCAAATATTGGAAACAAAACTACAATCCTATCCTTCTCAGGAGTTCACCTTGATATTGACCCATGCAAACATCTTCCATAGGGAGACAGTCCAAAAGCCGCCACGAGGCCCTGCATGAATATCACAATGTGAACCAATGATGGAGACCGTAGGATATGTTGGCACATTTCCTTCTCCCACTTACTATTTTGAAATAGGATTTTCTCTTACTTAGACAAATTAGGCTAATCTCATTTATCTAAGTTCCTCAATCTACCTTTCATAACTCTTATGTTGTTAGATTGATTTTAATGTGAATTACCAAGTTTTAAAACTATTTATAAAATTAATCACATTATGAGCATGTGATTGGGTTGTACACGCATGCGCACGCGATCGAAGTAATATAAAATGATATGTGAGTACCAAGTATCGAATCCCAAGGGAACGGTGTAATAAAAAATATTGTAAAGCAAAATGTAAGGAAAATTACAATTTTGAAAACTAAAAATGCAAAAATAATGTTGGGATGGTGTGTTGGAAAATGAAAAATTGCACAATCTAATTGCAGAATCTAGAAATGACAATAATGGAAATAACCAAAAATTGCAGAATTGGATTGCAGAATAGTCCCTCTATCTTAGATCATTTGGCTCAACAATTTTATGAGTTTTGGAGTCTTTAATCCCTATGTCTAGGGTAAGGAATTGACTTATGTCTAAGCTCTTTTCTCCATTACTTGTGTGAAATTCGTTTATCACTAACCTCATTGGTATTAGATCTAAGCTTGAGTTGATACCCTAGTTGATCAATCTAGGATCTCAACGGAAATTTGTTCAACACAAGCAAACAATTGAGATGTAGGCTTAGTTTTTATTGAGATTTTGGCTACAATTGCTTCTTAGGGAATTCACTTCCTTGAACCCCCTAAGAAGTTTAGCTCATATTAGAGATAAAAATCTTACAACTAATTGAAGAAAAATTCATATTAGAAATAAGAATTAAACTACTTGCTACAAACATATAAAGATTGAACAAGAAAAAAAAACTATTGAAACTTATGAAAACAAACTGAACCAATCTGAAATTTAATGAAAAAGAAGAAATCGAATGAAGATCCAAGATGTACTGCCAACATCAGTCAGTAATACAAGAAGAAATTGAAAAGAATTAAAAACAGAAAGTTGAAGCTCTTCGACAAAAAAAAAAAAAAAAAAACAGCAGCAGAATTTTTCGCAGAAAAATAGAGCTTTCCGTTGGAACAATCCACGAGCCAATTTCTTCCTCCAAAAACGAATTCAAACATAAACTTCTTCACTTGAATTGGATTGGATAAATTAAAGGACAAATAGAAATAACTTGCAACAACTTTCAATAAAACAGAGGTAAAAAAAACTGCAAAAACAGATATGAAAAACTGGAAAAAACCCATGAAAAACAACTACAAAAACGTCTTCAAAATCGAATTTTTGTTGCTCCTCCTCTTCTTCCCCTTTTATAGGCCTTCATTAGGGTTGAAGAATGCCCAAATTTCGTGCTCAAATTCCCTTAAATCATGCTGTAATTGAAGATTTTCGGAATGGGTTAAATGTAGATTTTTTCCTTTTTGAACTTTTCTACTGCTCCAGATTGCAGACTCGTGATTCTGCAATTTGATTTTGCAATTTCTACATTCCCTACTCCAGAAACAATTGCAAAATCACGAATTTACAATTTGATTTTGCAATTTCCACATTCCCTACAAACAAACTTAACTTTTTTAGAATCTTATCTAATTGCCTTCATTCTTATTCCTTTCTTATTTTCAAGCAACTTTCAACTATTTTCAAATGATCTTAAGATAAAACAAGAATATTTTAAGTAATTAGGAGTTAAATAAGCCTTAATTCTAAGGCTTATCAGCATGCTTAGTGAAATTAAATAAAATTTGACTAATTCAACTCCCACGTCGGTTCCCAATTAGACATGTTCCATTTCAGTTAGCTTACATACCTCAGTCTAGACAGAACCTTCCATAGACAGAGTTCCCATATAGTTAATTTTTATTTCAAATTCATTAATCTTTAATTAACGATTAATTACTAGATTAATGAACATAAATATTTTTAATCCTATTAAAAAAATTCATTTTGATAGTCTTAAAAAATCCATCATTTTAAACTCTTTAAAACAAATTAAAAGATAATCCTGGATATTTTATTTTAATTCTATTAGAAAAAAATAAAAGAGAAATTAAATTCAAAACTTAAACTGTTTTATCTTTGAATTAAATTATCTTTAAATATGGAAGACCTAATCTTATTAGGAAACAAATAAAGATGAATTAAATTCAAAATTTAAACTATGGATAATCTTGAAATTCTATCATTTTAAACTATTTAAAACTAAATTAAAAGATTATCCCAAATTCTAATCTTATTAGAAACAAATAAAGATATATTAAATTCAAATTTTAAACTATTTAAAGCATGAATTAAAAATATCTTTATTTTAAGGAAATCCAAATTTTATTAGGATATATCCTAATCCTATTAGGAAAACATGGATTTTATATATGAAAGAAAATATCCTAATTTAATTTTCCAAATATAACAATTATATTCAAAGATATGGAAAATATAAACGTATTAGAAAAATATCTCAATTCTATTAAGAAACATTCTAATCAAATTTTCCAATATAACAATTATATTAAAAAATTAATCTTAATTCTATTAGGAAACAACCTAATCAGAATTTTCAAATATAACAATTATATTAAAAAATAGATAAGATGCATGATTATGCTTAACCTATGGTGGGATTTTAAACTAAATGACATACTTTATGCAACAATTAATTAATTTAAAACATACATCACATGCATAATTAAATTAAACTTAGCAAAATTGACCAGCATATTTGACATATCCTAAGAAATTAAAAATAATTTAAATTACAATGATTTAAATCCAAGACATATCTTGGTGTTCAATATCTTCCTTGTTTGGCCATTCAAATTTAGAGTTTAAAAACCTAAATCTTGTCTTCTAATTATAGCATTAGCCGCCGCAAAAATAAATAAATAAAAAATTACATTACCCAAGTTTTGAACCTTGGACTTGAAGTATAATTGCAAACATCCCTTCACCAATGAAACATCACAGATTCTTGGATCTTGTTACGAACTTTTTAACAGAAATATTGACTTCAATTCACATTTTTTTTTCATGAACCTTTTTCGCTGTCGACTTCTTCAGCCCATATAATCAAAATTTGCAGCAATCGTAGTCATTCAAATAAAATACATGAAATCCTAAACCTTATGGGTTTTACAATGATCTAATCAAAGCAATAAATCTAATACCAAATAGCCTAAATAATCAATTTGCAAACCGCAATATATCACATATATGATAAATTAAAATACCCACCATAAAAAAACTTTAATTCTAAATAAAACTCAAAGATTGCTCTGATACTAATTGAATGAATGAACGTTTCACTCCATAGCGGAAACATTGGATCATCTTTGATTTTATTTAGAATTACACAATAAAAATTAAGGTTAAGCAAAACATACCTTGAAAATAATATTATGGAGAATATTCTGGCAGATATTTATCTCTTCTACAAAGTCTTCCTGGCTATGACTCGAAAACAAGACCAAGGCTTGTGGGAGCCTCTTAAAAGAAAATCCACAAGGGATTGGAGAGGAAGAGGTCTAGAGAGAATTCTCTAATTCTCTCTATTGAGGAGATGTGTGTTATGTCTCGTGACTCAGCCCAATGGTCCTATTTATAGAGACCAACGGTAAATCTTTGCCATAATTAAAATATTATATTTTAATATCTAATATATTAAAATATATCTTATACTTATTTCAATCTCATTCAAATCTCCTACGATATTTATTTATTTGAATCTTGTTCAAATTTTATAAATATCTTTTATTTAATGTCTCAAATACAATAAATATATTTTTCTCTTTTATATTTAATATATCTAATATTAAATATTAATTTGAACACTTCAAATTATATATTAATTTGAACATTTCAAAATTTAATATTTAATGTGTCAAATACAATAAATATATTTTCCTCTTTTATATTTAATATATCTAATATATTAAATATAAATTTGAACACTTCAAATTAAAGTTAATTTGAACATTTCAAAATTTTCTTTCAACTAAATTGATCTTTTAGGGGCTGTTTGGGGCAAGGGTTATAATAACCTGTGTTATAATAACTCGTGGAATACTCTGCATCCCAAACACAGACTATTATAACTTCAGACTATACAACTCTGCATTTTAAATAATATTATATTATTTCACAGATTATTATAACCCACAGACTATTATAACCCATGTTATTATAACTCACTCAGTGCCCCAAACAGCCCCTTAGTGTTATTATGAGCTAGCAATGAGACCTTATGGACCTACATATTATAAGCTCCAAGAATACAAAATTAATTAATTAAACTTTTTAATTAATTAATTTTCATTCATTAACTATAGGTCACTCTACTATAGACCTAGAGTTGCACTCTTATACACTGTAGGACAAGTTGTGTCCATAGATATAATCATAACATGCAAGTCGATCCTTCACGAGTTGTTCGTAATTACATCTGGGTCAAAAGTCCGTTTTACACCTATAATTACATATTGCACCTTAAGTACCATTGATCCTCTAATGAACAATCTGTTTATAATCTAATTATAAACTAAGTCCCTCTCAGGCCAGTGAGAGGGTGGGGCCCCATTATTCAAGTCCCGAAATCAACACTTAAGTGAACTACTCATCTACTTACCCTATATGGGAATGAATGAATTCCATCTTGTGATATTATATTCCCAGCTCCCTATTTGGTCAAGTCTCCAAAATGGTAGGCATATTGAATTGGCTACAAAAGCCACTCTCACTCATGCAAATCAAAGGACAAGCCCTCACAGGCAGGAGTTCATAACTCACTCAGGATTAAGATCGAGTCGCATATGATCATCATGATGAAATATTAATCTTCTCAATTAATGGATTTATAAATAGAGATCAAATATTTTATGGTCCGGTCTTATACAAACTCATTGTATAAGATACCCCCACTCACATATCTCCACATGAACGATTTGGATCAAATCATTTGTAACTATTACAAAGTGGGTCGTATCAATAGTGTTGTCAGGATAAGGCACTAAACGTTATCGTACTATGACCCTTTAGGTTATTTCTTGAACACGATCCTCTCGTATGCCAACCACATTCTGTTCAAGATTACACTAATAACCTTGGATTTTTCATATAATAGATAATATTATATTGTAAATAAAATAATCAAAATTATTATTAATTATTAAATAAATTATTAATTACGAGGCTTTAGGGTGTAAATCCCAACAGTATGAACGTTCAATGCTCTGCTTGATTTCGTTATCGCTATCGTTTTGATTTCTCGTGCTTATCTAAGAAGCACAAGGCCGGCTCATGTTTGCATAAATAGAGTCTAAACTCTCTTGTATTTTGCATGATAGGACTTAAGGACAATACAAGTTGCTAATTAGTTTAGGTTATCCAAATTAGTTGGTATTTTTGTAATCAGCTCCTGTTCTTAATGCAATTAGCTTAACAATTATCGAACTCTATCGTGTCCAATTTAGAGAGTTAATTAGGGGTTGAATCAATGGTAGGCTGAATTAGTCTAGATAAGGGAACCATATTTTAGGGCCTCTCTCACTTTACTGGAAGAGTCGGTTAGTTGTGTAAACTGATTTTGTTGCTTGTCTAAGACTTCCATGATCAAAGTTACATACAAACCCGATGAAATTCTGAATTGGTGTTGTGGTAAGATAGTTTTATTCTCATGCTTTACCTTTATGTACTTTACTTTTATGCTTTTTTACTTTCAAGCACAAATCTCTCCCCCCCAGGTTACAGTTTTGGTTTCTATATTTTGAATTAAAAGAAAAAGTAATCATCCAGACTCTTGTGGATCAACTCAGCCTACTGATATTGCAAATATTAGCTAAGTTCAACTATAAATTTATTTGACAGGTGTGACAAGCTCGATCACTCACATAAGAAATGAGAACTATATAATTTGTTGAAGTGGTGTGTATATATTATAAGAAAAACTACTGCAATAATTTGTCACGCTTTTGAAAATTGTTGCAATAGGAATCTAATATCATTGTTATTGAAAGAGATACTGAAGCATTTTTTATTTCAATTGATATAATTCAAAATAACATTGTTATTGATTGTGCAACAATAATGAAATTGTTGCAATAGGAAGCTCTTGACTGCTGTTATTGAAGGCGATATTTTGCAAGAGTTTCGACTTTTGTTTCTAGCACTTTTGAAAATCATTGCACCTAACCTTCTCATCATTGCCTTTTTCAACGTTTGAAAAACTATTGTTGTAACATTTGCAACGGTTTCAAACCGCTGCAAAAAGTCATAAATGTTCATTTTAGAGAAGAGAAGGAAAGATAAAATGCAAAACTACTAAGTTATCATTGACATGAATTGTATTACTGAGATACAAACCTAAAATACCTATTTATAGTAATCAAAAGTAAATCTAAGAACATAATTCAAATGAGCAAATCTAAACCAAATAACTTAATTTGAAACAAACTCTAATTCAAATTGCAAATCTAAATTCAATCTAAATTAAATCTAATTTAATTTAAATAACATAATCTAACATCCCCTCTCAAACTCATGATACTACATCGTGAGTTTGTTTGATGAAGCAATGCCAATGCAAATAAAATTCAATGCCAGATTCAAATTGCCGATGTTGATGCTGTGAATTTCAACTACTAGATGCGATTGCCAAATTCTAGCTACAAATTCCAACAAATGCTTATGTTGATTCAGATGCAGATTCAAATGTCGAAGTAGATGCAGATTCAAATTGAGATGTCGAAGCATATGCAGATTATGATGTCAAAGCAATTGTAGCAGATTTAAAAGAAAAAAAAAAACAATTGCAAGGTCCAAATTCTTATGCCGAAGTATATGCCAATTTAGATTTTAAAAAAAAAAAATAGTAAATTCTAACACCAAATTCAAACTTCTAATGGAGGCGCTAATGCAAATTCCAAGGCCAATGCAAATGTGAATGCTAATTTCATGCCAATTCAAAATTCAAATGCCTATCCATGCAAATTCCAAGCCAAATATCCATGGATCTTCATTATCTTCATCATTTTCTCTATGGATCTTCATCATCTTCTTCTTCTTCCTCCATATTCACGGATGGATCTTCATCATCTCATTTTCTCCATGGATCTTCATCATCTTCTTCTTCCTCCTCCATATTCACGGAAGCGCAACACACACTAAAAGAAAAATTCACATACCAGAGTTGGTAAAAAGGAATCTCCACTGCACCACCGATAGGGCACCACCAAAGATGTGTCGGAAACTGCAAGTACAAATACCCAATTTTCAATTAGGTCTTTGATAACATGTTAATTTTAGAGAAGAGAATGGAAGATAGAATGCAAAACTAGTAAGTTTTCATTGATATGAATTGTATTACAGAGATACAAACCTAAAACACAGATAGTAATGAAAAGTAAATTTAATAATATAATTCAAATGAGCAAATCTAAACCAAATAACTTAAGCTGAAACAAACCTAATTTAAATTGCAAATCTAAACTAAATCTAATTTAATATAAATAACATAATCTACCAATAAAAACCACTGCTATAGATACATTTTCCTGTAGTGTATGATCCACACTCAACAATCATCCCCTTCTCACCTGTTCTTTATAGAAACTCATTTGAAGACTCAAGTATTATATAAACATTTGTTGATAAAACAAAAATGAATATATTGCTTTTGTAAAATAATGTATTAAAAAATTAATGGCAAATACTAAAACAATTCTATACACCAAATATAGAGGCTTAATAGAATACTTAGAAAATTTATGGGACAAAACAGAATAAACAAAAAAGCTTAGGTGAAAGGAGATCCACAAAGCAGTTCTAAAAAAGTCCATTTTTGAGATCGAGATGATCATGAAAAAGAAGTGAAAGGACCTATTTGATAAGGCTCGTTTGATAACTATTTGATTTTTGATTTTTTTTTTTTAAAAATTAAGCTTATAAACGTTATTTCCAATTTCTTTGTTTTGTTATCTACTTTTCTTTTCTTTTTTTATAAACCAAGTGAAGTTCAGAAAAATAAAAAAATTAAATTAGTTTTCAAAAACTTTTTTTGTTTTTGAAATTTGGCTAGGAATTCAAATATTTTCTTAGGAAAGATGAAACCATTGTAGAAAAATTATGAGAAAACAAGTACAATTTTCAAAAACCAAAAACTAAAAACTAAGGCCCCGTTTGATAACCATTTGGTTTTTGGTTTTTTGTTTTTGAAAATTAAGCTTGTTTTCTCCCAATTTCTCTACAGTGGTTTTCATCTCCCTTAAAGAAGTATTTGAATTCTTAGCCAAATTCTAATAACCATTTGGTTTTCTGGTTTTTGGTTTTTGAACATTAAGCCTATAAATACTACTTCCACCTATGGATTTCTTTATTTTGTTATCTACTTTTTATATATGTTTTCAAAAACCAAGTCATATTTTGAAAACTAAAAAAAGTTGTTTTTAAAAAGTTGTTTTTGTTTTTGGAATTTGGCTAAGAATTCAAATGCTTTCTTAAGAGAGATGAAAACTATTGTAGAGAAATTGGGAGAAAACAAGCTTAATTTTCAAAAACCAAATGATTATTGAACGGGGCCTAAATGGTTATCAAACAAGGTCTAAGCAAGATTCTGTCTTTTGTTTTCAAATCAACTACACCAAATGGATTTAGTAAATATCCATTTGGTAGATTTGTTTATAGATTCTATAATCTAAATAGTGAGAATTCTAAAAATAACATTTTTATGTTTTTTATATATCTAGATCTTAAATTTAAAAATTTTAAATGTAGAACTACACTAAGAAAGATAAAAACTTTGCTAAATATACTATTTTATGTAAGAAACTCATTTAATTTTTGTTAGAATTTGAACATGCATAAAATAAGATATTATAAATTATATAATATTGTAAAATAATAATTATAAATTTTATAACATAAAATTTGTTTATAAATTAATTAATAATAGTTGAGATTCAACTAAATACTTAATGGGTAACTACAATTATTTTTATTGTTTATAAATGCACTATCAAACACGTTTTGAACAACTTTTTAAATCGAGATCCAGTTAATCTGCTACCAAACACGTATTTGAAAACACTAAAAACATGAAATACAACTCTATTTTTTATTGAATCCCTTGTTTTCAAATCACTAACTAAACCTACCCTAATTTTCATTTTCTTATTGTTTATAAAAACTTGGAAGTGGTATGTGTGCTAAGTATCTTATTCCCATAACACTATTGATTTAGTAATTCACTGGGTCCTACATATTCAATATTGTTCATATAGAGATTTTAAAGTAAGGTTGTTATATGCAATGAAATTATACGATGTTCAACCACAATATATGTCATCGTCTTGTGAAATATATTAAAAAAATAAAAACATATATCATTGATACTATATGCAAACTCTTTTTAGAAGTAATTATTTGCAACTTGACCTTAATCTTCTAGTGTGCTTCATCAAAATAAATTCAACCAAAAACTCATCAATACATCTTTTCAGGAAACAACTTTTGAATCTCAATGATTACCTATGCTATAAGCCTAAACTAGATAAAAATATATTTAATCCTACAAATGTAGGGGCAAGAGCAAAATAAAAATAATGAGGGCAATTTCCTTCCTTATTTTGTATAATATATATATTAATAAAAATGTACGATTTAATAATAAAAAAATCTCGATGTAAAACCTTGCCCCTCCGAGGAAAATTTCTAACACCGTCTAGATTTATTAATTCGTAGATTATATGTATTATTCTTGTAGCTTTTGTTTAAGCTTTTTCTTTAAATTTGGATTTATTCTTTCTCCATATATATTACATATAGAGATGGATATCAACAAAATGTTATTTAGTGGTTTGTTTGGTTTGATAATTAATATTACTCAATCATCTAAACAAAATCAAGCAATGGTAATTGCTTATGTAGCTGTGCGAGCGAGCGATTGAATATGTGGATGTGGATGTGTAAGAATCTGAGTTAAAAACTATATTTATATGAATTTGTGTTTTTCTAACATAAAACTCTAGATCCATTACTAGGTAATAAAAAAAATTGTTATATCATATTCATTTTTTCTTAAAATGAGATTAGAATGATAATATTTAGTGAAGGTGTATAGTTTTCCTTTAAATATCCTGTTGATTGATAATTACTACATGTAAGGACAAAGTTGATCCAAAAAGAGGTCTTTCTTTTGAGTTATGAAATCACTTAAAGTAGAAAAATAAATTAATAATATAATAAGTCAAATGGATAAATAAGATGAGAGTTCACTACGCTCACAAAAGAGAGATAAAGAATCATTTCCAATCTAATTGGAGAAGTTTTATCCCCTTGTTAGTTGTCAGAGACTAGGTAGGGTAATCTTAGATCAAACTCTAACAAGTTAATTAGTCTCATAAAAGATAGCTAACCAACAATAATTTTCTTTTCCAAAGTGAGATTCTCTTTTCATTTTTTTTCCTAGAGGAAGGCAATGATCTCTCGACAAATTGGTCCGAAAAATCATTAAAGAAATAAGCTGAGGGAAATAAAATAATATATTAAGTATGTGTTTGACATTGCTTTTGCAGACTGTAATAATGATTTTCTAAAACAATCATTTTTAGAGTTTGGTAAAATTGATTATAAATTAATTAATTTTAATACAAGTACTAAAGTCTAATTAATAATAGTTTTTCAAATTAGCTTTTAATGTGATTCACTATCAAACCTCAATTTTTATTTTAAATATAATTTGTTACTCTATTATTTATTTATATATATATATATATATATATATATATTTTTGAGTTTAACAACATTTGGGGTGTGAGGATGTGAACCTATGACCTTTTGGTCAAGGATATATGACAATGACCGTTAAACTATGCTCATTTTGGCCTATTATCTTATATTCAATTGAATTGATTTATTCCTACTCTTTTTTTAATTTAAACTGAAATAAATTTTTTTAATATGATTTTTTTAGCAATTATATTTTTTTTATCAAAATATAAAAATATTTAGACTAAACATAATATTGTAATTTAAATCATAAGAATTTTAAAATAATTATCTTATAAAAACTTTGAAATTAAATATCAACGTAACATTATGTGTAGACCCCTAAATTTGTCCGTTATTTTATTTTATTATATATATATTTTGCATTTTGCATTTTTGTGAAAAAAAAAAGAAAATAAAAGAAAAGGAGTATATCTTGGTAAAAATTAATTAGCCAAATCAAATATGTAAAATTTGATAAAAATTAATTAGAGCAAATATCTTATTGACTAATTAATTTGCCAAATCAAATATTTGAAGATTTGGTGTTTTTAATTCCGCCAAATATATTCTTTTATTTGGGAATGAGATTTCATTAATGGACAAATCAAATTTTGAAAATTTTGGAAGGATTAACTCAATCATTTATTTGGGTGTTATTTGATATTATTTTGTTTTATTTTCTTTCCTTTTAGTTTTATTTTATTCTTTTCCTTAATTGAAATTGGGGTTTGGGCTATAAAAAGGGAGGAAACCATCTCTTTTGGGACACAATTTCTCTCTCACGCATCTTCCCTCAATCACCCACATATTTCTCTCTCTCATCAAGCCATCTCCACATTTTTTTTCTCCAACACAAAATATCTCTCTCAAATTTCTCCGACATATTCTCTCTCCCCCCACAAAAGTTTTCTCTCAAATCTCCCCCACATATTCTCTCTCCCCCACAAAATCTCCCCCTCTCACACTCACGATTTTTGACCCCAACATACATTCTTTTTATTTTTTATTTTTTGAAGTAAAAAGAGAAAATCTTATTTGTTACTCTCTCTACTCAACCGATTAATCTCTCCCAAAGTAGCTTGCGGCGATTTCTTCTCTTCGGTAATACTACCCTTTATACAACGGTAATCTTTGGTGAACATTCTATTTTTCATTCATTTTTTTTTTATTTTTCCATCCTTTACTCAATTGTGTTCCTGAGCATGCTTCTTTAAAGATAATTTTTTTTGTTTAGTCTAAGTTTTTTTTTCTTTTTGTCGTATAAAAAAGAAGCATGTTTAGATATTCTTTGTTTGCTAATATCGTGTTTTAAAGTTTTAGTATATATGGCGTTATGCAAATAAATTCTAAGTTGTGTTTTTTTTAGCATAACAATTACAAGCATGTATTATGTCTTTTTATTTTTGCATGCTAGTTAGTTAGGAACTTAGAGTTATTTGTCATATGAGTTTATGTGTTAGATTTGTGAATTCTTGTATTTATTATTTATGCACATTTATGTTTAGTCCATAGTTTTTTTTTTAAGACTTTAAATCAGAATAAGGAAATTTTCCAACGATGGAACTTTAAGTCTTCGGGAGACCGGTAATTTAAGGTTCTTGAGGTGAAAAAATCAATATCTTGGGATGACGAGATTTTATTTTAATATTTTTCCTTAAAGAAAATAAAATCATGTTCAATAAAGTTTTTTTTGTGTGAAATTATTTCTCTTTTCATGAATTCTTCTTTACTATATTTCCTATAAAATACCAAAAAACAATCTTTGCATGAAAAGTTTTTTTTTTTTTTTAAATGTTCTTTAAAAAGAAGAAATATTTGATTTTTTAAAAAAAATTGAAGTTTTCTTTCTTTAAAAAAAAAAACTTTTTGTAAAAAGTAACAAAAATACTCTCATAGATAACATTTTCATAAAAGGGAGTTTTTTTTTTTAGGAAACTTTATTTTTCTAAAATTTGACGTTTTCCTTTTTTAATATATATATATATATTCCATAAAAGAAAATGTTTTTATAAGAGCATTTCCATAAAAGTTTTTCTTAAAGGAAATTTTGATTTCTCAAAAAAGAAACATCCCATTAATTTTCTTTTCAAAGTATAAAATCAAATCTAAAATTGTTTTTTTCCATAAAAGCTTCACTTCTTTAAAAATAGAAAATAATAAAGAATTTCCTTAAAAAGAATCATTTTCTCACACATGTTTTCTAATTAATAAACCAAACATTTTCCTAAAAAAAAAACTTTCCTATGATGGAAATTGAAAACTCAAGATGTTGATTCTCCATTAATCTTGAGGTGATGAATTTATTTTGGGATGCCAAATTAAATTCAAATAAATTTTGAATGGCTTTATGTCACTCATACTTATTGCTCATTATTTAATTTTAAAATAGTGATCAATAAAACATGGGACATTTAAAAAAATCAAAACAAAAACTTTTTTTGGTACAAAGGTCATTTTTTTTTTTAAATAACACAAGTAAAATTTCGTTCATTGAACGAGTGTCGTGGGGTGCTAATACCTTCCCCATACACAAATGACTCTCGAACCTTGAATCTTTCTATTCGCAGACCACTTTAGCAAATTTTGGGTGCCTAATCACACCCTTTAAATAAAGACAGGTGGCGACTCCATGTTCCTCCTTTTTGGAAATAAAGTCGGCAGCTCCGCATCGCAAACCCGTTGCGACAGCTTGGCGACTCCACTGGGGACCTCAACTTTTAAGCGAGTCAATTTTATTTTTTGTGCTATTGTTTTGTATATATGACCGTATGTATTGCATTTTTCTTTTTAAATTTTGTAAACACACACATACACAAGCCTCCTACCCGGGCTTTACCATTAGGATTAGAATCAAGGATTAGTAGTGGCGACCTTCGTGGAGCTATGACTCCCCTGTAGGCACATGAAAATCCTCACTCAAGTCGACCTTATTCAAGATGCTGATAAGGGTGCCTCTGATTTTGCTTGAATAAAGAAGAAATCGAGGATAGCTTGGGGACCTCTATCCTTTAGACAATAGAGCTTTACCTCAAGGATTGTGTTTTGTTTATATGTAGTTGTTTAATTGCTTAGTTGTTTTCTTTTCCTATTTTATCCCACCATGTCTATATCTTTGATTTTATTTTTTTTTTCTCATCATACTTGCATAAACATATTTGGTTGCTTTCCTTAGAGTTTTTCTTACCATCTCATTTCCTAGTTGTGCGAAAAATAAAACTAAAGAGTTTTTTTTAGAAAAAAAAAATCTCAATCTTCATTATTGAAAATATAGATTGATTTTGCTGCATCCAACACTAGGACTCCTATGGAAGGAAAGTCGCTGGTAACAATTGAAAGCCAGAAGCTCGTACGCGAGTGGTCCGAGAAAGTACAAGGGAAATCAAGAACAAAACTGTTAAAAGAAATATATGATCAATCCCTAGCAACAGATGCTTTTAGTTATGCCAATCGAAACGCTAGAAAACTAAAAGAAGTTTGGGAAGAATTCACTCCAGAGCAAAAAGTCGCATTCACGATCAAATATGGACACATTGCTAATCTCCTGGACATTCAAGTCGATACAAATGTCTTGACAGCTGCTCTGCACTTCTGGAACCCTGTCTATAAATGTTTCACGTTTAATTCAAACGATGTGACACCCACTATCGAGGAGTATCAGGAGCTACTTCGAATGCCAATCATGTTCAAAGCAAAGCTATATTTTTACGACAAAAGATTGACAAGTAAGAGGGCTTTGGTGCAAATTGATGGTAATTTGACTGCCAGTGAGGTGGAACATTAGTTTAAGGATAAGGGTGCAAGTGAAGGAATACCCTTAGAGCATCTCATAAGCTAACTCGATAATACAAGAATGAAGGGTCAGGTTTGGAGCTTTTCGCACTATGCACAATCTTGTTCCTAAATCTCCAAGGATACGTGGATGTGAAGGTTGTTAAGTTGTTCCTTTAGGTCTAACATGGTATTAATCCAATCATATCAATTCTTGCCGAAACAATATGATCATTGGACTTCTGCAAAACACAAGGAAATGGTAGATTTATCGGTTGCTCTCCTTTATTGTATATTTGGCTAATGAGTCATTTGAGGTGTCCACTAGAATTCGGCTACCCATAGGTGAAATTTTCCAGCTCGTGGAACCTTGCTAGAGATCCGATCACTGAATTCAGGATAACAGGGCACAAAGTAAATGTTATAAGTAAGGAATCATGGATAGTGTTTCTAGAAAATTTAGAAGTTGAGAATGTGATATGGAAAGCCATGTGGATGCCTTTGAAACCAATAACTTACAGGTGTGGGAATTTCCATAATGTTCCATTACTAGGCCCATGGGGAGGCACCAATTATAATCCTCTTTTAATCTTACGACAGATGTGGATCGAACAGTTTATTCTGATAATACATGATTCAGGAGATTTCAAGTTTGGATACGAGTTAGAGAGTTCTGGACAGAGGGTGCTAGGAGTGATAAAAGACTAGAAGGAGATAAAAAAGGTCAACATCGAGAGGCACAGTGAGACAACCACACCAGATTACAAGTTGTGGTAGGAGACTCATCGAATGACCCACATAATTCAGAGAAGGAAAAGGTTTCTAAGCTAGGATGTAGACGAGCATGCTTGTTTGAAAGCTGAAAATCTATCACTCCACCAAAAGAATGAGAAGTTACTGCAAGAGATAACTCAATGGAAGCAACAAGCTGCAGAAACAGAGAGAGATTTGATCAAAACAAAAAGGTTGTTGAATAACCAAATCAGGCTCGAGAAATAAGGTCAAGAGTTAGACTTTGAAAACAGGCAACTAGACAAAAAGGCCAGGAGGACGAAGAATGATAATGATGCTTTATAGAGGGTTTTGAAAGAGAAGGATGCACAAATTATTGACTTAGAAAGCAATATTGTCTCCCTCCAAAAATTTGTTTCTGAATTAAATACTTCAATTGATACACGAACTAGGCAAATCATTGAGTCCGAGGAGAATAATGGTACATTACGCACAACCATAAAAAATCTAAAGCATAATATTGTAATTTAAATCATAAGAATTTTAAAATAATTATCTTATAAAAACTTTGAAATTAAATATCAACGTAACATTATGCATTATTAAAAAATTATATCTATTTTGATTATTATAGTTAAACTACAACAATTTTAGTATTAATTTACCAAACACTTTAATATGTTTTTCAACCTTTAAAATTAAAACTTAACAAACACTAATTACAGCAATTATTTTACACTAGAGAAACTTAGAAAAAATTATACACTAGTGCCACCCTAAAAAAAAATTATGATATGACACACTTTCCAAAAAAGCTTAAGGAGAAGCTTTTACAAAGTTTGTAGGTTATTATAGTTATTAGATTTAGTTGTCTTCTGTTATGATTGGTTGGTTTTTAAGTTGGTTGGTTTTCTGTTATGAATAGTTTGTTTGGACAGTTAGAGTTATTTAATTTATCATGTAGTGCACCATAGTGATATATTTTTCCCATTAAATAAATTAATCTTCTCTTACTTTATTTCTCCACCCAAGTGTGGTTTTTCATATAAAATATTTATGGAGACTACTAAATTTATCTTGGTAGATAATTTTTTTATAACTGTCTTACATTTTGCGCTTAATTTTTTTGAAAATATATTATTTTTTTCTAATTTCCAAATTTTATATTAGAAAAAAATTGTTGGTGAGTTCTATAAAATATTGAACAAAAACTTCATATATACATATATACACACATATTAAGTACCTTACTATAAGATATCTACATGGACAAAATATTTAACATGACATATTATTAGTAAATGTCAAATTTCGTAGTGGATTCAATCATTCAAGTATTGGTTAAATTATCAAAACAAAAATTAAAAGGAAGTTTTTTTTAAATCTAAATTCTTTAGAAACCAAAAATAAATTAGTATGGATATAAAAATTGAGATACTAAAATGAAATAAATATAAAAATTTAGTACTAAATATGATTTAAATTACTTCAATTAAAAATGTCTAAAAATCTAGTATATTACTATAGTTCATGCCTCTGAGGACTCGTTTGTTTCCCATATTTTGGTATAGGGTTACCCATGATATAAGAAACTCATTTCTTTATAGTTTTTTTTTTTTAGATCAACGCAACATTTGGGATAAAGGATTTTAACCTCTAACCTTTTGTTCAAGTGCATACATCTCAACTGGTTGAGTTGGGTTTAGGTTGGCTATTTCTTGCTTTTCTTTTTTTTTTTTTTTTTTTTTTACTTTTTAAAACCTACGAAGGTTAATTATTCAATTTGGAGATGAATTTTTATATACATGTTCTGAAGAAAAGGAGGTATGTACTAATTAATTACTTCATAATATCTTAAGAAAATTATATATGGCATGTTTGGCAGACAATTTAAAAGGTTTTATTCGTTCAATTTTCTTCAATTGAATAAATTTATAGATTTTCAAATTGGTTTGTATTTGTTTAATATGATTTTAAAATTAATATCCTTAAAAATAATTTATTTACATATTTTCTGAGTACAACAAATATGAAAGTGGGGATCAAACCTTGAACATTGGAGAATGCAAATTAGAGCATTTTGCATCGAACTATATGCATGTTGGAATTTGCACATTGCTCTTAAATTTTTCCATTATCACTTTTCTAATTTAGTAAGCTAATTTTTTTTTAGTTCAACAATATATAGGGTGAGGATTAAAAGAACTAATACAGAGGTATTGGTCAATTGTATTTTTTTTTTCTCGTTGAATTGATTCATACAGTAGAGGAATTTATATATACAACCTGATGATAATTTAACAAATGTAAAGGAAAAATCATAGCCACAAGATTTACAATTTAGGGCAGCAATTAAGATAAGGATAAAGGCAATAATTATGAGTATAATATAATTATCCTAATAGGGATTTGAACCTCTGACCTCTTGATCGAAAATATATCTTTTAATTAATTGGGCTTAAGCTTAGATTTACCCTAGACAGTTAAGCTTGATTGAATGTTTCTTTATTTATTTTATTTTGAGTGGATTTTGACCAATTCTTTTTATTGTTTTCTTATTTAATTTAATTGATAGTGCTACTTATGGCTGATTTTTTTTTAAATTGAGAAGGAATTGCTTGTTGCCATCTTCAACCAATTTTTTCTTTTAAGCCAAGGTATTCGGCGTACAGTAATAGAAGAGAAATGAGATCGAAGTTTAAGTGGAGCAAAAGTTGTTTATTCACTCTCTTGTCAACTTCATGCATAAAACTTGTGTATTTTGTTTTGTTGATTGAATTATTATGTTATTGCGAAAGTGGAGTTCTATTTAGTTGCAAAAGAATTAGTACATATTCTTCAAAAAGAGGCATTTACTATCGAAGGAAATTTAGGAGATAGGTTTAGAATGTAGGAAAAGTTGGTGTGAAGAAAAACTCAATCGAAGGAGTCAGTCAACTATTGCAACATATTCTAGGAAGGGAGTTCAATTTTGATGATAGCTATAATAATCTTTCATTGAATAATCTAAACCATGGTTTTAGAGTCAATTGGAAATTAAAACTACGTTAAAAACATCATTGTCTTTTCACTTATATCACATTTTTATTGTGTTGCTCATAAAAATAGTAGCGTTTTATTTTACACTAATCACCATCTCAACTGTTATTAAGTAATTTATGAATTTTTCAAAAAAAAAGTATTTTTTTTAGTTTAAAAAAAGTAATTTATGAACATGTTTCTTGTTGTAAATTTTATATAATTATTACTTTACGTTATTGTATATTTTATAATATATTGTGTCATATATTTTTTAATTTTAACAAAAACAAAATGAGTTTTTTTTTTTTTTTTTTTTTTAGTTCAATAACATGTAGGGTGGAGAGATTCAAACATCTGACCTCTTGGTCAAGGTATAATCCGAAATGAGGTTTATAACATGAAATAGTATAATCATTAAAAATTTAAAATTATTTTATTGTAATTCTATATTTTAAAATGTAAAATTTAATTATAATCTGGATACAATATTGTTATCAGAATTTTCAATATTTAGATCACAAAATTAAAAAAAAATTAAAAACTAATCTATCAAACAGATGTCACTAAATTCATTTGATTCATCTGAAAACAAAAAAAAAAAACGGAATCTAAAATTGCATATGAAACAATCCTAATAGTTCACGGACCTATTAGACACTTTTTAAAAAAAAAAAATTAGTTCAACAATAAGCGGAGGTGGAGGGACTCAAACCTCAAACCTCAAACCTCATGGTCGAGGCACAAATGCTTTATATCAATTGAGTTATACTCAGTTTAACTGACACTTTTTAAAAGTTGACACAAGGTTGAAACTTTATGAATATGTTAGATACTCTTAAAGTTTAAATACGTCTTAAGCACAACTTTAAAAGATCAAACACAAAGTTTGATAGTTTACAGACTTAATATGTATTTTTAAAGCTAAGAGACTTATAAGTAGGACTTCAAAATTATCAACAAAGAAGTTGAAGACCTCAAAGAGCTTGTAACTCCATTGCCCATAGTGTAGCTCGTTGGGCAGCTGGTTTTTTCTTTTCCTTTTGTTTCTAGCTTTTTAGGTTCGTTGGATTCTTCCATTTTGGAAGAGGTCTTTTTGTGGACTGTTGATGTCCTTGTTTGGATCTCCTCATTAATTAACGAGGAGAGGCATGCATTCGGTTGTTGGTAGTTTGGTTTCATGAATGCTCTTTTTTCAATAAAGTACAACTTCAAAATTAAAATAACCAAACTTGTAATCTGCTCATTCTTTATAAAAATTAAAATTTTAAATTTTAAAAAGATTTAAAAAAAAAAAAACAAAAAAAACTCTCGAATTTCGGTGGAGAAGCTTTGGGATATGTATTAACTAAAGACTGACTTTCAGGAAACTTCAAAGAAATTTACAACAAAACAAATTGGTTCAGTGTCTATCGTGACATCGTGTCATCGACCACAGCAAAAGTTATTCAATTCTAATACGGAAGCAACTATGTATTATAATAATAGTTAATTTAATAAATTTGGTCCGTGACCTTTCAGAATTGTATTTCTTTTTTTTTTTTTTTTAGTTTTCCATCTGTTTTGATTTTTAAGAATGTTTTTGAGAAGTAGATGATAAAGAAAGAAAACTATATGGAAAAGTGGTGTTTATAAGTTTAATTTTCAAAAATAGGAAATCAAAAACAAAATGGCTACCAAACGAGACTTTAAAAACTAGTTTTTTTTTAGTTTTCAAAACTTGGTTTGAGTTTTGAAAACATTTGTAAATAGTAGATAACAAAACAAAGAAACTCATGAGTGAAAGTAGTGTTTATAAGCTTGATTTTTAAAAACAAAAAATTAAGGTCTCGTTTGACAATCATTTAGTTTTTTTATTTTTGATTTTTAAAAAGTAAGCCTATAAATACTACTTCCATCTATGAATTTCTTTGTTTTGTTATCTACTTTTTATGCATGTTTCCAAAAATCAAGGCAAGTTTTGAAAAAAAAAAAAAAATTTAGGCCCCGTTTGATAATTGTTTGATTTTTGGTTTTTTCGTTTTTGAAAATTAAGCTTATAAATACTACTCCTACCTATGGTTTTACTTGTTTTACCATCTACTTTTTACCTATGTTTTCAAAAACCAAGTCATGCTTTGAAAACTAAAAAAAATATTTTTCAAAAACTTGTTTTTATTTTTAGAATTTGGCTAATAATTCAAATGATTCCTTAAGGGAGATTAAAACCATTGTAGAGAAATTGGAAGAAAACAAGCTTAATTTTCAAAAACCAAATGGTTATCAAACAAAACCTTAAAAATTTGTTTTTGTTTTTGAAATTTGGCTGGGAACTCAAATTTTTCTTAAGAAATATGAAACTTATGGTGGAGAAATGATAAAAAAAAAAAATAATAAATAAGTACAATTTTCAAAAACTAAAAATCAAAAACAAAATTTTTAACGACTAGGACCTAAATTATTATCAAACCCAACATTTGGGCTTGAACTTTTAATTTCATGTTATGTTGACTCAGATAATTTCGGGTAGATTTACACATTTGGTATTTTAATAAAGTTTTTTCAAAATATTATTTTTCTTATTTTATTTCCTTGTTCTCACAAAAAAATAATGAAATAATATCAACTTTTTCAAGTCATTTATTTGTATTTAAAAAAAATAATTTGGAAATAAAAATAGAAATGCCTTTCGAAGAAGATTTCTAACGGTTCTATAGAGAGAGACCAGTGTTTTAAAAGTTATGTATATCAAAATATATATATATCAATTAAATCCATGAACTTTAAAAAAAAAAATCTAATAGGTCCTAAAACTTGGGTTTTATGCCTAATCAAATTCTTAAACTTTCAATTTTGTATCTAATAGGTCGTTGACCTAATTGAAAATTTTTAGAATACACAAATTTATTAGGTACAAATTAAACTTGAAAGTTCAAGCTCCTATTTGATACAAAATTTAGTTTTGTCTAATAGATTTGTTGATTTTAAAAAAAATGTTCAATACGTCAAGGATTTACTATACACAAAATTGAAAGTTCAATAACTTATTAAACATATTTTAAAGTTTAAAGATCTATTAGACACAAACGTAAAAGTTTTGGAACTAAACTCGTCATTTAACCGTTGAACACAAAAAAAGTATATGAGGGGTGGTTGTGTATAAATAGAAGGCAAGTGAGTTTGGGTGTGGAATATCCAAATAGAAAAAGTTGTAGTGTCTTTTAAATTAAATTTAATAATTTAGGCATTGTTTGTTAACCATTTCAGTTTTTTCTTTTTTCTTTTTTATTTTTAAAAAAAAAACAAAAATCATATATGTTTAATAATTGTTTTTTGTTTTCTATTTTAAACATAGGAAACCAACTTGTATGATAATTTTTTTTATTTTCAATATTTAAAAAATTAGAGAAATGAAGAGATATGTTATAGGGAGAAAAATATGTTGAGACATGACAATAAAAATCTAGAGACGAGATAATGTTTAAGAGAGAAAAATTAACTAGAATAAATTTAGATAGATAAAAGAAAAATATTTAGGGAGAAAAAACGAGAGGGATATGTTAGAGAGAGAAGATTAGTTTGACTTCATAAAAAATATGTTAGAGAAAAAGAAAGAAATTTAGAGGATAAAAGATAAATTTTAGAGAGAGAAAGATTAAATAAAAAGAGAAATCTGAGAGGGAGAGAGTAAAGTTATGTGCAAAAGATATGTTAGAAGAATAAAGATAATTGAGAAGAATAAAAAAGGGTTATAGCGAGAGTAAACTCGGAGACAATTTTTTTATAGAAAAACTTAGAGATATATTTATTAGAGAGAAAGAAAAGTAAGCCATAAATTTTAGAGTTAGTTAGGTTAGAGAGAAAGAAAAGTTTAGAGAGAAAAATTTTGGAGAAAATATTTAGAGAGAGAAAATGGAGAGGTTTGTAAGGTGAGAAAGAGAAATGAAAATTATATATAGAGATATACAATTTAGAGAACTAAAAAAAACTACGTAAAGATGAAAATTATAGAGAGAAAAATAACATTAACCTTTAGAGAGGGAAAGAGAAATTTCTTTAGAGAGAAATTTAGAGAGCAGAAAGTTAGGAAAAAAAATTTGTTAGAGAGAGATACATCAAAGAGAAAATATAGCACTAGAAGAAAAATGAGTTTTTTGAGAAACATAATTTTTTTTAAAGAACTACTTTTTTTATTTTTGAAATTTACTTGTAATTTCAAAAACGTTTTTAAAAAACATAAAACATAAAACATATTTGATTATCAAACAACTTGATTTTTAAAAAAATACTAACAAAAACAAAAAAAAACAGTTATCAAATAGCCCTTAGTATTTAGTATTCTTCTTCAATTACTATTTTATTATTAATTTCAAATATTTATAATAATTTTAATTAATAAATAAATTACTAAATATATTATATTATCAATCTAGTTAAAGCATATAGCCTCGACCAAGCGTGCTCGAATTTTTGAGCTTGTTTAACCTGCAAGTGAAAACTTGCACCAATATGGTGTTTAACCTCGTCTACTCTAAAGCTTAAGTCAATGTTAAGTTCGAGTTGGTTCTGAGATGGTAGTGCGCATGCAAGGAGAAAAGTCTGCCTTTTGATAGTATCTTTTTTTACCTTCCTTTTGGGGAAGAGGGTCTCCGTCTTTTATAGAAAATTGTGCGTCAAAGATTACTTGCCAAGGATGTCACATCATGCCCAAGGCACTGACAGATCCTCTACCAGTGTTGTCTCCACCCAAGGGCAGGTCGACTTGGTAGGTCAAGTCGAAAGCGACCTCAGCATTGTTCAATCCTCACCTCGGCGCATTCGAGTTAAGGCCCACACATATGACATTCGATTGTTGGTACCGTGGCAAGCTACACACAAATCGATCCATAACACATAGCTTGGCAGTAATTGGCAAGTATCCCTTTCCTTGAGGTCGAAGGTTCAAATTCTCATACCCCACATTTTTTGTACTAGAAAAAAAAACAAATATATAACTTCCAAACTTTAATTATCTGACTTATATCCCCAAATAGATGTATATATAATATGCTAGATATTTAATAGGTTACAAATTAAGTCCTCGAATTCTTAAGTTTGTGACTATTACAAAAAGTGTAATAATTCTTGAACTTTCCCTTTTGAGTCTTCTAGTACGTTCTTAAATTTTAAAAGTGACTAATACATCTCTAACTTTTAATTTTATGTTTAGTATGTCTTTACCATGAACTCCATCGATAACATTCACGTTATTAAATGAAAGTTTTCCTAAAATTAATTCAATATTAATCCTTAAATAATACAGTTAGCATCCTATGTAAGCATTAAAGTGATCGAGGTAATGTAACATCTTGTACTCTTGGTATTTTTTTAAATATTAGTTAATGAATTATGTTTTTTTTTGGCTATTTGAATTGGCTGTAAGAATATTTTATTAATTCAAGTAGCAATTTAGAAATTAAATAATTATTTTTAGTTTTAGTTTAAAAAATAATTAGATTGTCCATTAAAATATTTTCCTAATTTAAGAAAAATGAAGAAAAGAAAATAAATAAATAAATAGGGAACTATTGGAAGCTAGAGTTTGAATCAGAAAATCCTATTCGAAGTTGAAATTGAATAGGATTCAACATAGGCTTTCATTGTTTCTATAAATAGAACTTTTTGGTTAGATTTAATCTCTCACAGTCTCAATTAGAAAGAAAGTTTCTCTCTAAATTTTTTCTTCCTTTTAGTAGTCACTCTCTCTTCCCTATTAATTAAATTTCATAGCCAGTATATCGATTCTTAATATTTTTAGATATTATGAATAGGGTGACTCATGGAATATTTTGGATTCACTACTAAGGTAAGTGGTTCAACTTTCAATATGCCTTAGGGCTAGGTTAGAAAATTTGTATGATGTATGACTGAATGTTTGAATTATATATAATTGAATTCATGTTGTATTGCATGTGAAAAGTATGTTTATTTGATGAGATCGATCTCATGCATGTGTATGATCATGCACATATTTTATAAAAAGATAGTGGCAGTTATACCTTCCTTATCATGTTGATGTACATTCATGAGTGACGTGCACCACTGATGGATCATCAATTATCTTTGATTAGGGTTAGGTCTTACATAAAACTCACTTAGGCTTGATAACTCTTAAATTAAGAGTTATATGCTAGTATTTTCGGGCTAAATTGTCGATTTTTATCTCATTATATTTTAGAAAACTCCAAGCTTTGATGTATTTTGCTCTATGATTAATTTTGATATAGTAATATTATTATTAGAGCAAAATTATCTTAATTAAGGTGCTTTATGTGATTAATTCAGGTTTGATTAAGGAGGATTCCATAAGCTAAGAGCAGCAGTTTTACAATTGTTTGCTGGAGCAAACTTTGCGATTCAGGCTTATACGAATTTCGCACGTGGGAATTTCGATTCATTAATTGAGTTGGCAGCTGTCAGTCTAATCAGCGTGTTTTCAACCATTAGGAGTCTTCCACGTAGCCAGTCTTGTCTAATCAGCCCTTGTTTTCATAAAGAAGGGAATATATGTGTGGGCAGCCGTTTTCTTGGAGAAGAAGAAGCTGAAAATCCTGAAAATAACAGAGAAAAAGAGAGAATGAGGCGGGGAGCTCCGATTTTCGAGAAGCCATCAACAGAAGTTTACCAAAAACGGAAGGTTTCTCCAGGGGATCAACCCCGACGCTGAGTCAAATATTTTGGGGTAGCTTTCCGATTTCTTCTGCTACGTTTTCCGCTTTTATTTAGTTTATTTTCTGCAGCATTTCCATTATGTCTACATTTCGATTTCTTTTCTGTTTTTCCTGTAATATGAACTAATCACCATAAGGTGAGGATTAGAGGATGATTGCTTTTAATTAATGTTATAGCTGAGTATATTTTATTTCATTCGATTTGGTTTTTAAGAGGGCTTATTCATAGTTCATGTCCGTTTGGCCAGCCGATGTGAGCAGTGTCCCTTTGATTTCTGAGAAGAATAGGAGAGGCTGAGAACTTAAAAACCACGTTAGCTCCTTGTTAGAGTTAGTAGCTAGCTAAGTGAGTAGGTTAGGGATAATCACTCACCTAACGCACACTAAATACAGAGGGTTAATTTGTGCTGAAGTAATGAAAATGAAACAGTATATTTAGGTGATTCGGGAGAATGCCATGAATTCTGTAGTGGGTCGAATGGAATGAATATGTACTCAATTCATAACTTAATTAAAGCATGATTTACCTCTAATCCGAGCCTTTGTTTAAATTGAAAGCACTTAGCCCAATTTTCATTTGTTCTTTTACGATTCCTCTGTTTTCTCTGCTTTAGCATTAATTTTGTTCCAGCAATAGTGACTTATTTTATTTCATTTCCTTGACAAATTTGAATGGTTACAATTTGAGTTACTAGGAATTAATTTAGTAAATAGAAGAATTAATAGTCCCTGTGGATTCGATAATTGACTTACCGCTTGCTACAGAAATATGTGTACACTTGCGCATAGACAACAAAATATCGCATAATAATTCATATCACTCTAGCAAGTCACCAAGGCTCCATCAAGAGTAGACATATGTTTGCAAGTATTATGTATATCTTATCAAAAGAGGGGTGCTTTGTTGAGTGGAGTCCATTCTGCTGATTGGGTACCAACTATCATTAGTGGGAATTTTAGCTCTCACATGAAACATGCCTAGCATCTCAATAGAGTTGACGATCAAGTATCAAGTTTATATTATCATGTAAAGGGCTTTGTAGGGACCTTGCTCCATTAGTTGGGTACCACTACCATCAATCGAGGTTGGACTTGCAAATTCCACCTAGTACCATTAGTGAGTAGCAAATCAAGTTTTGGATTGGGCTAATTGTCTACTTTGGCAATTGTTGTGTGTTTAGATGCAATACTGCAAGTGTAGGGGTCAAGTTTTAATATAGTGAATTTAAGGTCAAAGTATCATCCACAGGATTCGTTTTTTGAGTTCACTTGAGTAGTATGAATACTATCAACCAATTTTATTTAGAGAACATAATCGAATGATGATTGAAGAGTAAAATAAAACAATGACTGAAAATAATAAAACAAAGATTGAAAATAAAGGTTGAGACTAGAGGTGTGCAAAAATCGAGTTGAATTGACAAACCGAGCTGAATCAAACTATTTGATTCTGTCCGATTGTTCTGATATACTGGTTTTTTTCGGTTCACCATTTTAAGAAATCGATAGACTCGGTTCGATTCATAGTTCTTTACTTATTATAACCTATAAAATCGAACCGTACTAAATTTATATAATTAATATAATTATGCTAGCCCATAAAGCCCAAACCCAAAATTCCCACTTATTCCCACAACCAAGTTCACCTACTTTTAGATCCATTTTTTTCCTTTTAGCAACCCATTTCTTTCCTTTCCCTAAACCCTAATCTTGCTTCCAGTTCCAGCTGCCTCAACCCTCGCACGTTTCCCTCTCCCCTAATTCCTTTCATTTTCTCTTTTCATTTTTTTCACTCCTCTCTCGCTTCCAGCCAATAGCCGCCTATCCTTCGCCAGCAACGATGATGCCACCCATCCTTTGTCGGCAACGAAGCCGTTGCCCATCACTTGCTAGAAACTACAACGCCACCCCACATCTCGCCAGCAACCGTAACTAATCGCCATCTTCTCTTCTAATCGCCATCTTTTTAGATTTTATATATCTTTTGCCAGCAAATCAGGGTAGCGATTGCATGATATTTCACTGTGACATTGCCATTTTCTCTCCTCTTCCTCACGGGTTTCCTCTCTCTCCCTCCTCACTCTCTAGTTGAGGACTGCCCACCTTGTGACAGTTCAAATATTAAAAAAATACAAACACAGTTAAAAATTGAACAAAATTGATTTTGAATCGAAACAAATTGGTTCAATTTTTAACAAAAACTTATGAATGCTTGGTTTTCTTGATTCATAAGTTTTTAGAACCGATAGGTTTGATTCGGTCACCGATTTTGGCCAAAATCAAACCGTGCACATCCCTAGTTGAGACAATCAAGAGAAAGAATATTTTAGGGAGTTGATTTTAGCTATTAGACCAATAGTTTAACCAATTAAATATTCAAGATTGATCAAATACATATTCCATAAGTTTAGAAGTCTTATATCATGAATGACTCTTTCGAAGACAAACAATTCTCATGTAATATTATAAAACTGACATCTATGATGGCTTTTAATAATATGCATAGCATTAAGTTCTTTTATTAAACAAGTCATGTTAGAACTATTAGATTACATGGGGTTTCATCTCAAAACCAATTGGCAATGAGAGGAGTAGCCCATGTATCTTATAAATTCATCAAGATGGTGCCACTTTGGGTTCACCATTCTTGGATCGGATCCCAATTTTAATTTTTGGACCGAATACCCGTTTGGGTTTAATGGGCTCTGATACCATATTAGATTACATGGGGTTCCATCTCAAAACCAATTGGCAATGAGAGGAGTAGCCCATGTATCTTATAAATTGTGAGGTATCTCTACATTTTTCCAATGTGGGATCCTCAACATGCCCCCTCAAGATGGTGTCTCTTTGGGTTCACCATTCTTGGATCGGATTCTAATTTTAATTTTAATTTTAATTTTTTAATTTTTTTAACATGGTATCAGAGTAGGAGGTCCTGAGTTCGAACCTCTGTAATGTCATTTCCTCTCCAATGTTGATATAATTAAATTTATCATAACCTATCAGCTTAAGCTTTTGGGTTGATTGGTGATTTAACAAGAACTACCCTTAGTCATGCAATTAGGTTCTAGTCTAAACCACTCCCTTTCAATTGTGAATTTAAACCAATACAACAATTAATTTGTGATCAAGAGAATAAAAACATTAAGAATATAAAAGCACGAATGAAATTAATGTCAATCAATCATGAAGTTCAAAATAATTAACACATATGGTCTAATGGCTACATCAATTCTTAGAATACAAAAGTCTAGCCACTCATGCTCACTACAACAAAATCTAAACTCTTAAACAACACCATAATGAAAACTACAAATTCCAAGAGAAAGAGAGAAAAACTAATGTGGCGTGTCGATCTCCCGTCTCTGTTATGATCTCCACAAACTCCAGCCTGAAAATCTCTATTTTTGGCTTCAAAAGTCTCATCTCACTTTCAATTATGTGTAGGATCTACAATTAGGGTTGGTCTCTTCAAGGTTTGCTACCAAATCAGGAAGCAAAAAGAAGCTTGTATAGAACTTTGTTGCTGTGTAGAGATGCTAGGGACAGCGTCTCCACACTGCATCCTAAATATGTGAATTAAAAAAGGAAATTGAGGTAGCGCTGAGACGCTACGAACGGAAATGCTCAACGAAGGTGCACACACGTTTTCAACTTTCTTTCTAGTGTCTCAACGCTCTCTATGGGCATCGAGACGCTACACGTAAGAGTCAAATGGCTTGATTGGCTGCATTTTGAGCATCTTGACGCTCTCCGGGCGTAGAGATGTTGTGCTCTCGGGAATTTGGCTTGATTCACTTCTTCTCTTGACTTGGTTATTCAAATTGATGCCAAATTAGTTCCTTTTCACCATAATTCGTCTAGAAACTCTGATTTTGATCTAAATGCTCGATTTCTACAAAATAACCAAATATGATCATGAAAGCATACATTCGAGCTACAAAACTAGCAATAAATAAGGCCTATATATAACGACCATAAAAACGGAACAGACTAATACAAAAGCACAATTGAGTTATCTCGTTCATGCCCGAAATTTCAGCAGCATAACAACATAATTACAAGGAAACCAAAATTTTCAAGAACCTGGAAAGAGACATAAAAAAACTTCTATGACCCAAAGGAATCACTTAGCATCTGCCAAACTATGATAAAACATGCTGAGCTCAACCAACAAACAAGAGTACAGGACATTCTACCGAAACAGGAAACAAAAGAAATTTCAAATTTACAAGCCAACCACACAACATAGAACAAAGACACAAAACTAAAAACTAAACACATGGAAAGAAACTTTAGTGGTGTCTCCATAGCCTCGTCAAGTCATCGCCTCCAACACCTGCCTCGTGGTTGTGCACCATCTGCAAAGACACAAACAAAGTAGCAAGAGTGAGTATAAACATACTCAATAAGCGGCCCACTTAAGGGTCAAAGGTTCAAAACCATACAAAGAAGGGCTCTGCCCTAACTCACAGGCTCCTACTTAGTCTCAAACATTCACTTTAGTTAGTTAAGTGCCTACTCACCTTACCCCAAGCCCATCTCTCTCAGGTATTGGCTCGTGCTATACATGCGAGTCATGTAACTTAGTCTGGTCTAATGCAGTGAAGGAAAGCAACCCTTACGCCTACATTCTTAAAGGAATTGCCCCTTATAGCTAACGCAACGCAATGAAGGAAAGCAACCATCATGCTCGAAACGGTGGGACATCGTCCCTAAGCTAGCACACCAAATGAAGGAAAGCAACCCTCATTCTAAACACAAAAGGGGAATCGCCCCCAAAGCGAGCACAAGTAAAAAGGGAAAACAACCCTCATGCCCATCATATCTCACAACATCCTAGGAATACATGCTCGCACGGGGGACAAAGGTACGTGTGTTGGAATTTATGCACTAAAGCCTCGTAATTAATGATTTATTTAATAATTAATAATAATTTTGATTATTTTATTTGTAATATAATATTATCCATTATATGAAAAATCCAAGGTTATTAGTGTAATCTTGAACAATATATGGTTGGCATACGAAAGGATCATGTTCAAGAAATAACCTAAAAGGTCATAGTATATGGATAAGATTGGGTGTCTAATCTTGGTAACACTATTGATACGACCCACTTTGTAATAGTTACAAATGATTTGATTCAAATCATTCATGTGGAGACATGTGAGTTGGGGTATCTTATACAATGAGTTTGTATAGGAATAGACCACAAAATATTTAATCTATCTTTATAAATCTGTTAATTGAGAAGATTAATATTACATCAAGATGATCATATGCGATTCGATCTTAATCCTGAGTGAACTATGAACTCCAGCCTGTGAAGACTTGTCCTTTGATTTGCATGGGTGAGAGTGGCTTTTGTAGCCGATTCAATAAGCCTACCATTTTGGGGACTTGACCAAAAAGGGAGCTAGGAACATAATCTTATAAGATGAAATTCACTCATTTCCATATAAGATAAATAGATGAGTAGTTCCCTTAAGTGATGATTTCCAGACTTGAACAAATTTAGTTTATAGTTGGATCATAAACAAATTGTTCATTAGAGGATTAGTGGTACTTAAGATGCAAGATGTAATTACAGGGGTAAAACGGACTTTTGAACCAGCTGTAATTACGAAGAACTCGTGAAGGATCGACTTGCATGTAGTGGTTATATCCATAGACATAACTTGTCCTACAGTGCATAAGAGTGCAACTCTAGGTCTATAGTCGAGTGACCCTAGAGATAATGAATGAAAATTGATTAATTAAAGAGTTTAATTAATTAATTTTGTTTCATTGGAGCTTATAATTTGTAGGTCCATAAGGTCCCCTTGCTAGCTCATATAAACAAATAGGGATCAATTTTGTTGAGAGAAAATTTTCAAATGTTCAAATTAAAATTTAATATATTTGATATATTAAATAAGGAAAAACATATTTAATGTATAGATAACATTAAATATCAAAGAAATTATTAATGTATAAAAATACATTAAAGAAAATATATTTATTAAATTTGAATTAGATTCAAATTAGGAAATAGATGTCGTAGGAGAATTTTAAAAGGTTTGAATAAGATTCAAATTGGTTAGATAAATATATTTTAATATATTATATATTAAAATATATTATTTAATTATTTTCCTTAGGCCACTATAAATAGAACCTTAGGAGTGAGTCATTGTATGAATTTTTCATAAGAGACATATCTCCTCTATAGAGAATTGTAGAATTTTCTCCGAACTTCTCCTCTTCTTTTCTTTCAAGAGGCTCCCACAAGCCTTGATCATGTGTTCGAGTCATAGCAAGTAGGCTTTATGGATTTAGAGTTTCAACCTTGTTGGAGTTGGAGCAAGAAGATTAAAGATTCACCAGAAATATCTTCATATTTAAGTCAAAGTATGTTTTGCTTAGCTTAAATTATTTTTCATTTAATTCTAAAATAAAATCAAAGTCGATTCCTATTTTCATATGCATGACCTGGAAATTCCTCCAATTCGTTTAGTTGCAACAAGTCTTGTTCTCCAACTTTGAGAAGGTCAAAGTTCAGCTTTTTTATGGCCCAATACGCTTTGTGCTCTAATTCAATAGGTAGATGGCAAGTCTTACTGTACATCAATCAATATGGAGATGTACCAATTGGAGTTTTAAAGGTTGTACGATAGGCTCAAAAAGCATCCTCCAACTTTAATGCCTCATCCTTCTAATTGGTCTACATTGTTTTCTCTAGAATTCGCTTTATCTCCCTATTAGAAATTTTATCTTGACCATTAGTTTGAAGATGATATGCTAAAGAAATTTTATGCTTAACTCCATACATGGCAAGTATTGAATCAAATAGTTTATTGCCAAAGTGTGAACCCTCATCACTAATAATAGCTCGTGGAGTGCCAAACCTTGTAAAAATATTTTTATGAAGAAAGCGTAAAACAACACAAGCATCATTCTTCTTAGTGGCTATTGCCTCTACCCACTTAGAAACATAGTCTATAACAACTAAGATATACAAATACTCATGGGAAGACAGAAAATGACCCATAAAATCGATACTCCAAACATCAAATAACTCTACCTCAAGAATAGGAGTTAAAAGAAGTTCCTGGTGTCTTGAAATGTTACCTGTCCTTTGACACTTGTCACAAGTTCTTACAATATAACAAGCTTTAAAAAGAGTAGGCCAGAAAAAACTTGATTGCAATACCTTTACAGCAGTATGTGTAGGTCCAAAATGTCCACCATACGGAGAAGAATGACAGTCATGTATAATCTTAGCTACATCCTCAAGAGGTACGCACCTTCTTATTAATTGGTCTAAACAAACCTTGAAAAACAAAGGATCATCCCAAAGATAGAATTTCACATCATTGAGGAATTTCTTCTTTTGCTAGGAGTTCAAGTCTGATGGCACTACTCCTCTTGCAAGAAAGTTCACAAAATCAGCAAACTGTGGTAAATTAGTCTCTACCAGATACAGTCTTTCATCAAGAAAATTCTCTATGATAGGGAAGGGTTGGTGATTGTTTTCATGCTCAATTCTAGACAAGTGGTGTACTACCACAATCTCACAACTTTTCATGTTTTTATATAAAAATCAAACACTGCAAAAGAAGAATCCATTTAATCAATCGAGGTTTAACGTCCTTTTTATCAAACAAATATCTAATAGTTGCATGATCAGTATGAATAGTCACTTTAGTCCCTAACAGATAAAGCCTAAGATTGTCAAATGAAAAGAAAACAACAAGCAGCTCTTTCTTAGTAGTAATGTAATTTTGTTGTACACAGAGTTATATTTGCATAATAAATTACCCTAAAGATTTTATCACAACATTAGTGATCGGGTTAAACTTGTGGGTTAAAAATAAAAGAAAGAAATTCAACTCAGTGCAAGTGCACGCTGTCGATGCAAGTAATAAAATTGGAAGTACTCCAAAGTATCGATCTCACAGAGAACTGATACAACAAAATTTTAAGATAGCACAAAGATGTTTAAATTTTGCAACATTGGTAACCAAATATAAAAATGATTGGGAAGGTTGTTTGCTAGAAAGTAAAAATGAATTAACAAAGATAAGGAAAAGCGGGATTCAAGTATGATCATGCTCTTTGGTGAGAATTGCAACTCAATTGCAATTGCAATCGCGCCTTAACATAAAATAATTGTAAATCGAATCGACTCCTATTCAATTTTGATTCAAAATCCTTAGGAGGCTAAGTGATTGGACCTATATGTCTATGGCCAATCATACTTAGATAATTTTAAATTGGATTCTAATGGTTATGGGGCCTCGTCCTCTATCTAGGATCAAGCTTTGCTTATGTCTAAGCTTTTTAGCCCATTGATTTTGCAAGATCCACCCTCATCTTACCCTTTCAATATTAGAGTTAGAATAACAAGCAACCCTAGTTGGTCAATCCAAATTTACTAAAAATAAATAAGTAGGGGTGTACAAATAACCCGGCAACCCAAGCAACCCGGACTACCCAACCCAAATTGTAAGGGTTGGGTTGGGTTAGGTTTTTTTTCGGTTTGGGTTGGGTTAAAATTTTAGATAACCGAATTTTCCGGTTGGTTCTCGGGTTGGCCTTTTTAGGCTCGGGTTGACCCGACCCAACCCAACCCAACACAAAGTTTGATATATATATATATATATATATATATACTTATAAATGAACTATTTATGAACTTTTAATGTTTTTCATCTAGGAATGTAATGAATATTAAGATGTTATGAACTTTGAAGTTTGATATTTGAATTTTATGTCATTTTAGTTATTAATTCAAGTAAAAATTATTTTAAATAATTAAGAAAATTATAAAAAATAAAAAATAAAAAATAAAAAATAAACCAACCCGGCGCCAACCCAACCCAACCCGAAAATATAGGGTTGGGTTGGGTTGCAACCCTTGATTGGGTCATTCGGGTAGCCAACCCGACCAACCCGAATTTTCGGGTTGGTTCCAAAAAAACCATGCAACCCAACCCAGCCCAGCCCATGTACACCCTTACAAATAAGTCAACAAAAGAAAACAATATTTGTGTTAATTTGGATTGCCCTTACATATAAGTTTCAAATTCTCACCTTTAGGGCATTCATACACTTGAACTTCTAAGAAAGATTTAGCTTATGTTGATAAAATAAAACAAAAAATTAATATATTGGAACCTTGCAGCCTTATGAAAAAGAATTACAACCTACTGAAGAAATAAAATTCTAAAATATTGAAAGCTAAAATAGAAGAAAAAATTGCAGTAATGGAAAATGGAAAATCAACTCAAGATAGAAATTTACTACTGGCATATTATTAGCTAATTTGTGTTGCCAATGAAGTCTTACAACAAAATATAAAAGACAAATACTTGATGAACTAAAACAAAACGTTCTAAAATTTCAGTAATCGAAAACAAAGGTGATGAACTAGCGGCAGAAAAAAGAAAACATAATGCATAAAAATGGGTTTTTCTTTCGTTTTAATCGATTCTCCTCAATCTCTTTCAAGTTGAATTGAATCTTTACAACCCAAGAGATCTCCTAGGCTAGATTAAGATGGAAGAATTCGAGTTGGGCAGAAAGTTGTTACAAAACAAAATAGACAGCAAGAAAAAAAGGTGCAAAAAATGGATTTTCTTCCAAGGACGAATTCTGCCTTTTGCCTCCGTTTCCCTTCATTTTATAGCCTTCAAGCATCTAGAGTTTCTTCACACTCCATATACGGCTTGATGTATGAAATTGTTGCTTGATTTAAGAAGAAATAAATGCTAGAATCTTCTAAATTTGACCAATGTCGAAAATCTCATTTTTCTGTCTTCCATGGTACAATTGCAGTTGCATTGCAATTCCAATTGTACTGCAATCATCCCCTTTTTGCTAATCTGCACAATAACCAGCTAAATTAGCTAAATTTCAATATTTTTATCTATTTCTCCTAATCTTAAGGTTCTCATCATGCTCAAGAATTTCTTAACACTTTACTCAAATTCAAGAGATTTTTGGATTCACAAAGGATAAAGTTACAAGAATAACCTTTGTTTGTGAGCTAAATAATTCTAAAAAAAGAGAATTATCAGCCGACCTAAGACTACTCCTACAACATAATCACTAACATCACACATGATTTCAAAGGGGTGACTCCAATCAAGTACTATAATTATGGGTGCAAAAGTCAACTTTTCTTTCAACAGATTAAATGCTAATAGACATTCATTAGATCGAAAAGATAAAGGAAAGTCTTTTTCAAGCAAATGACACAAGGGTTTACAATTTTAGAAAAATATTTAATAAAGCGCCTATAAAACCTAGCATGGCCTAAGAAACTACAGACTCCCTTCACATTTACTTGAGGAGGAAGTTGTTCAATTCTTGCAATCTTTGCTCTGTCAACCTCCAATCCCTGTTTAGAAACTTTATGCTCCAAAATTATACATTCTTTGACCATGAAATGACATATTTCCTAATTTAAAACAAGATTAGTCTCCAAACAACGCTGCAACACAAGAGAGAGATTATGCAAACAAGAATCAAAAGATGTAGAAAAAACTAAAAGATCATCCATAAAAACATTTATAATCTCCTCCACCATGTCAGAAAAGATGGTCATCATGTAACGCTCGAAAGTGGCAAGGGCATTGAACAATTCAAATGGCATTCACCTGAAGGCATAAGTACCATAAGGACATGTGAATGTCGTCTTTTCTTGATCCTCAGGAGCAATGGCAATCTGATTATAGCCTAAATAACCATCAAGAAAATAATAATAAGGAAAGCCAACCAATCTATCAAACATCTGATCAATAAAAGGAATAGGAAAGTGATCTTTTCTAGTGGCTTTGTTCAATTTTCTATAATAAATGCACACACGCCACCCAATTACTGTCATTGTAGAGATGAATACATTATTTTTTTGTTTTACTATAGTCATCCCTCCCTTTTTAGGAACAACCTGCACAATACTCACCCAAGAACTATCAAATATAGAATAAATAATTCCTACATTAAGAAGTTTCAACACCTCGAATTTACCACTTTCTTCATTGTTGGATTCAATCTTCTTTGGTGCCCAACTGATGAACTATAAGTATCCTCCATTAAGATTGTATGCATGACAATAGATGGACTTATACCTTTAATATCAATAATAAACCAACCTAAAGCAAACATATGTGTACGTAAGACTCTCATCAATTCTTCTTCTTCTACTTCACTTAAAGCAACAGATATAACATCAGGATAAGTAAAAAAAATCTCCTAAGAAAGCATAAAGTAGGTGTGTAGGTAATTGTTTTAATTCAGGTGCAGGAGCCTCAACTTGTGCAATTTCATTAACAGATAAAGACGATACTTTTTCATTCCTAAATTGTCCTATAAGCAAATGATTCAATGCATCACAATAGAAAGCAATCTCTTGATCTACTATCCCTAAGTTCTCAAAAACTAAATCAAGCATGCTTTTCTCAAGATGATCAATAAGTAAGATTAACTCTCTAAACTCATCAGTAGTGTTATCAATAATATCGATATCATAAGACAAGTACTAATTAACCTCATCAGGATATTTCATAGATCAAAATATATTGAAAACAACTTTTTCCTCGTTTACACTCAGAGTCAATCTCCCTTCATGCATATTTATCAAAGCTCATCTGGTGGCTAGGAAAGGTCTGTCCAGAATGATGGAACCTCATAATCCTCCTCTATATCCAAGACTACAAAACTTTTAGGGAAAATAAAACTTGTCAACTTTAACTAAAACATCATCTATAATACATCTAGGATATGTGAGAGAACGACAAGAAAGTTGCAAAGATATTGTAGTAGGTTACACTCCCTCCCAAGACCTAGTTTCCTGAAGACAGAAGAAGACATCAAATTAATACTAGCCCCAAGATCACATAAAACCCTTTCAACAAAACACTACCAATAGTACAAAGAATAGTAAAACTTCCTGGATCCTTCAATTTATAAGGTAGTTTTCTTTGGAGTAATGCACTACATTCTTCAATCAAGTTGACAGTCTCATATTTCTCAAATTTCTTCTTCTTGGCCAATATTTCTTTCATGAACTTTACGTGGTTTAACATTTGTTCTAAGGCATCTACAAAAGGAATATTAATGTGAAGCTTTTTAAAGATGTCCAAAAATTTTGTAAATTGAGAACCAATCTTTTTCTTTTGAAAATGGTGAAAATAAGGAATAGAGTTAAGAATAATAGGAATAGTAGAGCTAGAAGGCTTCTCTGTTTTAGACAATGGTGTTGCCTCTTGCTGTACTTCCTTTGTTTCCTGATCTTCATTGATATTTGGCTCCTCAACTAGTCCCTTTTCAAGTTCATCCAGCTGCTTTCCACTCCTTAAAGTCACAACTTTGCAGTGTTCCCTTGGATTCACCTCAGTGTCACCAGGAAACTTACTTTTTTGTATGGTGTTCAGGGTGGATGTCATCTGACTGATTTGGACTTCCATGTTTTTTATGGCAGTCCCATGACTACTTACCGTATTACTCAAGGTAGCTACCATATTTTCTAACTGGTTTTCTTTATTCCTGGACTCAACCACAAATATCCCAACCAAATCATTCAATGATGGTTTTTTCTTTTGCCGCTGAGATGTAGATGCATAACCTAGAAGGGGCTGCAAAATATTTTTATTATTAGCATAAGAGAAATTTTCATTATTCCTCAAACTTGGATGATAATGATTGGACAATGAATTCTGCATCTGATTGCTCTTATAGCCAAAGTTTCGATTGTTTACATATTGGGCTTGCTCAATGTTAGATTCCTCACAAAATTGAGGATTGTTGCAGCTGCAATTGATGCAATAGATTGGGAATTTCCTGTCCCTGTAAGTTTGCTTAGAGCATGAGTCAAAGAGTCATTTGGGACTTTAGAGCACTAACATCATCAACCTTATATAGACTGGCAATTGTCTTAGAAGTGGAACATTCAAGAGGCATCGGTAGCTTGTGGTTACCATATCTTCCAACGAGTTACAGGCATTCTCAACAATTTTAGCTAGAAAGCCCTCAGCTATAGCATCTAAAATGGTTTTAGTGTTACCAGTCAAATGACACTTCCTCAACATATCCTTGTAGCGTTCCCATGCCTTGAACAACTGCTTACCCGCATGTTGTTTAAATGTGCTTAAATGTGCCAATTTTAATTCTGATCCTCGTTGTCTTAGTAGGTGAAAAGAACTTTGTGAGGAATGCCTTGGCCAACTCCTCCCAAGTGGTGATGGTTTCAGGCTACAAGGACTTGAGTCAATCTTTTGTCATGTCCTACAAAGAAAAAGGAAAAAGGCATAAGCGAATGACATTAACAGAAACACCATTACTTTTATTTCCTAGTTCTACCATTCATTTCATTACAAAAGATATCATTGACATTATTTACAACACGATTGATCACAAAATTAATCTTTACACATCAACAGTCACATCAATCTACATGAATGGTGTTATAAATAATTATATCATATTTACTTTCTAATTTTTCTCCTCATTTTAATGGTAAAATCTCCAAGGGTATCTTTTGAAAAAATTTTATAGTTCAAGATTGAAATGAAAATTTTCAAAGTCTAGGAACATAATTAAAATGGCTTTCTACATGAACAGCCTACTAAATAGGCTCATTTTACATAGTTGACATAAACCCACTATTTTTTACAAGTTTAGCCAACTGGCCTTAACTTTTTACATAAAAGTTAATATCCAATTACTATTAAGCCCTTGATAATTCCCATTTCTGAGTATTATTTAACCCTAAACTAAGTTGTTCTTGCCATGTTTATATGTTTTGTTAAATAACGAGCAAGCTAAAAATAGTTCCTATGAGATAAATTCATTAAAGTTTGTCGAAGTATTGAAAAGGAGAAAGAAGTGGAAAAGAGAATGGAATTTAAGCTAATTGGTTGTTTTTGTGTAGATTTGGAGCATGTACGAAAATGCAATTGCATTTTCGTGGGAGAACAAGGTGGTGAACAAGGGAAAAATGCAATTGCATTCCACTTTTGAAATGCAATTGCATTTTCTGGAATTCTCACAAGTTGCGGGAATCACAAGAAATCACCAAAATTCATGGAGTTTATTCTATTTTTAGGAGATTTTTCAGCCCGATGTCATGCCTTAAAGTTGACCCACGATTGAAG
Source organism: Trichosanthes truncata (assembly GCA_033996785.1). Classification (NCBI taxonomy): domain Eukaryota; kingdom Viridiplantae; phylum Streptophyta; class Magnoliopsida; order Cucurbitales; family Cucurbitaceae; genus Trichosanthes; species Trichosanthes truncata. The sequence goes on along the minus strand of JAWPNB010000004.1, from coordinate 32,086,433 downwards.
GAGCACAAAGATGGAAACCCTAGCCCTCAATGCCTATAAAAATGGGGAGAACAAAGCAAAACGCATCTGGGTTTTTTTGGTTTTTGGCATTTTCGAAAAGCAGCAGTTTAATTTCGTTTTTTGTCTTTCCTCTAGTAGATTTGTCTTCGTTTTGCCCTGTAATTTTCGAGTTGATCTCTCCTCAACGAAAGTTTGAGGAGGTGAAGATCCAACTGCCTTTGAAGGTGTGTGTGGTTTGATCAACGCAAGGAAACATGCATAAGCGTTTTGCTCTATTTTTGTTCGTTTTATTTCTACAGTTAGGTTCTGTTTTAAATCTTAATTTTGTAAACGGTTGCTGATTACAAAGTCTTATATTTTTTGTTATTCTTAGTATAAAATGTTAGTAGATTAAGTGGAATTGCATCTCCATAAGAGTTTGAAATTCCCAGTGGATTGTTCTTAAAATTCTAGTTTTAAGTAGTGTTATTCTTGAATTTTTGGTTTTTAAGTTAATGAAATTATTGAATTTCAGCTCTGTTTCTTTATTTCCTTTGTGAATGTTTTGAGTTATTGGATTGGGTTCACATCAAGATATTTTTAGTAAATTTTAGTTTGATTTGTTCCATTATTCTGGAAGTTAAATCTCTTATCTTGGTTATTTAATATGAGTTTTATAGCTATTAAATTATAGTTTTTCATTTCTTCCATAATGAGCTAATTCCTCCTTGGGGATTCAAGTTAGTGAATGCCCTAGAGGAGAGATGTAAAGCTTAAAAGCATATTCAATCTAGTTAACACTCGAGACTTTGTTTGTTTTTGTTGAAATAACGTGGGTAAACCTAGCCGGCCAACTAGTGATTGCTTGTCAAGCTTGAACTTAATACTGAAAGGGTTAAGAGAAAGAGGATATCATAAAAGCAATGGAAGAAAAGACTTAGAAATAAGTCCTAAACATCGACCCTAGACATAGGGCGAGACTCCAAAACTACTAGAATTGTGCGCAAAATTATCTAAGTTAGATGAGCCATAGAAATATAGGTTTAATCACTTAGTCTTCTAAAGATTTTGAAGCAAAATTGAATAGAAGTCGAATTTGGTTTACTTAGTTCTCTTGTGTTGATTACAATTGTAATTGCATTTTAGTGGCATTTCTTTCCAAAGGGGCATAAGCAACTTGGATCCCATTTTTCTTAATTATTGATTTTCGTTTACTTCCTTTAGCAAAATCAACATCTCAAGCATTTTTTACATCCTTGGTTACCGTAATTGTATTTTGTAAACAAGTTTGTGTCATCTTCATAGATTTTGTTAAAATTTGTTCCCTTGGGTACGATACTCTAGAGTACTTGCAGTTTCTTATTACTTCGATCACGTACACTTGCGTGTAGCATTCGATCAGCCATATTCCCTTATATAACAGTTATTAAAAAGAGAAAAAAAATACAAATACAAATATGGAATATCCCACGATTTTAGGTTTTTTTTTCCATTTATCTCTCTGTTCTCATGATTTTGTTCCATGATTTTTAGCATTTGACTCACACAGGAACGTAACTTCCAGCCATCCATTTCCCTCATTTCGCAAAAAAAGTGTCTTCTATTTATTTTTTTATTTTTCTTTTTTCGAATTTGTCTATTGAAGTAAATTATTTTAATATATTTATTTCCATTTTAAAAATCGTTTATAACTCCATACATACCTCATATATACCATGTACACCGATTTTTGGTTTGCTCATTGTATATAATAGTTTTTTTCTTTTGTTATATATATAGTCACAAACACAACAATAAGAATGATAATATTTATATATTCCAACATATATACTATGTGTAGATCCATAATTTCATCTTTATTGAAATAAGTATCCCACCTATAACGAATTTCATCATATACACTGGGTATATTTAGTTATTTGCAAATATATACTCGGTATATTTGTTCGTCACTGTCATCATATATTCCACCTATTACAAATTTTGTCATATACACTAGGTAGACATATGTTGGGTATATATAAATATTTTTTTCAAAAAAGAAAAATAAAATTGTATACAAAATATATAACTCATATTATTAAATATACTCAAACATTTAGGAAATATATACATTGTATGTAACAACTATACAACCATAAAGAACTCTATTATTTTCTGAGAGATTTTGTTTATCTGTATATTTCATATACATATAGTGTTTTAAATTTTGCTCGACATGTCGGTGGGGGGGGGGGGGGGGGGGGGGATTCGTGTTTCCCCCCATTTGACGACATTTCGTCTTTTTTTTTTTTTAAAGCTTTGTCACACACACACACACACTACGTCCATGGGTAGAGGGAGAGAGAATTTTATTATCTTGAGGAGAAACTGAGTACAAAATACAGAGAACAATTAGATACGAGTTTAGAAAGTGTATATATGGTACTCTCTTAAACCCTAATACAAAATAGGCTCAATCAATAAACTGATTTACACATGACTTAGGTTTCGGGGGAGTTGCCCTCGAACCCCCACCAGGGCACTTCGCCCCTGGACCCCGACTCGCTGACCAGGCAGCGAGACCCCCGTACTTGGTCATTCGAAGCGCTAGATAACAGGTTCAAGGCATTTCTACACTCCAATTCCAATTCTCTTAATTTCCCTCCAATTCTCTCAATTTCCCTCTAATTCTCTTAAATTCATTTCAATTCTCTCAATTTTCCTTCATAATTGTCTCATTGAATATAAAAAATTACATATATTTTAGATATATGATGTTAAGAAGAGTAATCAATTATACTATAATTAAGTCACAATTAAGGTTTCATGAAACAATTCAAATAATTTTAATCAACTTTTAAATTTTATTTTTTTGCAAATTCCTACTCCCATCGACATTTCAAATTTTCAATTGACATTTATATCTAAATATTGTCTTAATTTTTAGATATGGTGCTTAAAAATAGTCCATTATAGTCTAATTAAGTCAATATCAAAGTTTCATTGGCTAATTCAAACAATTTCCATCAATTTCCATGATTTCCGTAAATTTTCCCGAAATTTCCATTGACATTTCCATTTCCATCGACATTTCCATAAATTCTGGACCTCGACATTTCCATCTACTTCGACATTTTGAACCTTGTATACATATCACTATTACATTGAATACCGTATATGTTTAATAGAGTAAAAAGTGCTTATTTTCACTAATTTAGAGCATGTGTGGGAGTGATTTTGAAATGGTTAAAATCACTTTTGTTGTATTCAAAATCACTTAGAAATATGTTTTTAATCATTCAAAATCAATTATATGGAATGAAAATCACGTTTAAAAGTGTGAAATCAAATACCAAATTGATTTTGAATGATTAAAGGCATGTTTCGAAGTAATTTTGAACATAAAAAAATTGATTTTGACTATCTCAAAATCACTCCCAAACATGTCATTAGTTGTGAATGTTCGGTATGTACTGAAGTATGTTTGACAATATGTTATGCAATATTTTGTATAGTCACACTTGTATATCAACATGTATATATGATATATGATGGTTTCGGGCTAAAGTTAATAAAAATCTACATTGACTGATGACCCTTAGTATATTAAATAGAATAAGGGATATTTATATACATTCTCCTACTGGGCTAAATGTCTGTTAGTTATTGAACTATATTTTAATCATTTTTATGAATATAATGGGTATTTATAAACATTATACTACAGTGCTACGTATATATATATTTATATGTTTTTCGTCCTTATGTTTATATGATATATATTAGGTAATGACTAAAGTAAAATTCATTGGGAACAGTGAAAATAGATGGAAAAGTCAAAGAATATTGGGTAGTTCTAGCAGAAAAGCATTAAAAAAAAATAAAATGACAATGACATTGTCACAATTGATTATGAGATATGTAATAAATGAATTAATATATGTAATCATAGTATATAAAACAGTATAAAATGCAACATACCATAATTATGGATATAATATATAGCATGGTATATATTATATTATTGAATATACTATGGAATGTTTGAAGTTTATTACTGTATATGAATACATGGGTCAAAACAAATATATATATGATAATTACATGATATATTTACATGTCAATATACATTGTATATTATCGTAACAAAGGAGAAATTGCAAATATTGATTTCTGCAGTGAATAAAACATATAAAATTATTCGAACAACGACAATGAAATTCATACCCATTATTTGGTATAATAGAAAGCTAAAAAAATACGATTTTGGTGACTGACCGAAGAATTATTTGAATAATAGGAAACTTATTAGCTGGATGTTCACAGAAGATGACCGACAACAAGATTGAAATCGAATGGGTGTCAAAAACGATGGAACCAAAAGAAAAATGGAAAAAATGGTTTCTGGAAAATAAGTGAACAAAATGGTTGGATGATGACAAAGATGAGAAAGTAAAACACAAAAATCATGGTAAATTTCGTGTCATTAATTGCTAAAATCATGGGATTTGATTAAAAATATTATGTTAAAAATAATTTTAGGTCATTAATTGCTAAAATCGTGGGAGTTGATGGAAAATATTATATAAAAATAGTAATCTTTATTATTAATATACGCATTAATTAAAGAAAGAGAAACAAGAAATAAGGACATAATAAACCGAATTTGCCCATTAAATCTAGATTTGAAAATCTTTTGTATATTTATGAAAATACATATATTTAAACTAATCATTTATATAAAAAATCCTAATTAAAACTTAGCATAAAATCCATAAATATTTTGTACGTTTAACCTCAAAAGTTGGATGACCAAACTTACAATTTAACCCATTATTTTTTAACCAAAAAAATGAGGGTAAAAATCTCGAATCCACATAAAGCATCGGGATAGGCATTAACTAAAGTGACTTACTTTTGAAACTTTCAAAGAAATTACAAACTCAACAACTTGGTTGCGTGGAGTTGGTCCTCCACTCTACTCTATTCTACTGGTTTTTTCCAATCTGACAACTACTGTATGACGGGAAAATTTCTAGTATTACCTTTATATATATATATATATATATAAGTTTGGTTCTTGGACGGATAGAATTTTATCTATTTAATCTTTAAATTTTAAAATATTTTTAATAAATCTCTTAACTTTTAATTTCATGGTATGATGATATTGTATTATCTAGAATTTACTGACAGTTAATTTTGAGCAAAATTCAAGCCTTTGGTATTTGAATAAAGGTTTTTCAAAAATCTTATTTTCTTTCGGTGCTCTCACAAATTAAAAATGAACTCGCTTATGTGTAAATGGTGGGTTTGGTATATATGTCATAATATTAACCTTTCCAAGTGATTTAATTGTAATTTTCAAAAACAATTTTGAAATAAAAATAATATTTCCTTTTGAAGATGATTTGCAAACAGTTATATCATGAAACCAACCAACTTTTGTTTAGTGCAACAAGCTTAAGATAGAAATTTGAATCTCTTACTTCAACCTTAAAAGAATGGATAGATATTTTAACTCTTGTTGAGATATGCTAATGTTGGCACCAACAAAATTTTTAAGTAGAGACCATAAAAAGAATTTATATAAATAAAATCTTACCTATTAGCCTTTAAATGATAAGGTTTTGCTTTATTGGTTTTATATTATTTCAATGCCTGATGTAGCAATACGTAGTCACTTTGACAATGTTTTTTTTCTTTCAAAAGTAATTTTCTTAAAAACTTCCCTCATCTTCTACAAGATAGACCATTAAAGATATATTTATTATTAATTCCTTTAAAACAAAGGCATATATGTCACTAGATATTTATATTCAACTTTATTACAAACTTCTCTAATAAGTTGTAGATTGAAAATCTTACTTCTAAGGCCCCGTTTATTTCAAGGAAATGAGAATCAATGAATGGGAATGAAAATTTTCATTTTCATTATTGTGTTTACTAAAATGCAAGAATGGAATTTAATTGACGGGACCTACCACTAATTTGGGAACCCTCACCCCATAAAAAAATGGGTAATCTTTGTTGGAATTTATGCTCTAAAGCCTCGTAATTAATAATTTATTTAATAATTAATAATAATTTTGATTATTTTATTTGCAATATAATATTATTCATTATATGAAAAATCTAAGGTTATTAGTGTAATTTTGAACAGTATGTGGTTGACATAGGGAGGATCATGTTCAAAAAATAACCTAAATTGTCATAGTATATGGATAAGATTGGGTGCCTTATCCTGACAACACTATTGATACGGCCCACTTTGTAATAGTTACAAATGATTTGATCCAAATCGTTCATGTAGAGACATGTGAGTGGAGGTATCTTATACAATGAGTTTGTTTAAGACTAGACCACGAAATATTTAATCTCTTTTTATAAATCTGTTAAGTGAGAAGATTAATATTTCATCAGGATGATCATATGCGACTCGATCTTAATCCTAAGTGAGTTATGAACTCTTACATGTGAGGGTTTGTCCTTTGATTTGCATGGGTGAGAGTGACTTTTGTAGCCGATTCAATATGCCTACCATTTTGGGGACTTGACCAAATAGGAAGCTGGGAACATAATCTCACAAGATGAATTCACTCCTTCCCATATAGCGTAAGTAGATGAGTAATTACCTTAAGTGCTGATTTCAGGACTTGAACCATGGGGCCCCACCCTCTCACTAGCCCGAGAGGGACTTAGTTTATAATTAGATTATAAACAGATTGTTCATTAGAGGATCAGTGGCACTTAAGGTGCAAGTTGTAATTATAAGGGTAAAACAAAATTTTGACCCAATTGTAATTACGAACAACTTGTGAAGGATCGACTTGCATGTAATGATTATATCTATGGATACAACTTGTCCTACAGTGCATGAGAGTGCAACTCTAGGTTTATAGTGGAGTAACCGATAGTTAATAAATGAAAATTAATTAATTAAAGAGTTTAATTAATTAATTTTGTATCATTGGAGCTTATAATCTGTAGGTTCATAAGGTCCCCTTGGTAGCTCATAGTAATACTAAAAGATCAATTTAGTTGAAAGAAAATTTTGAAATGTTCAAATTAATATTAATTTGAAGTGTTCAAATTAATATTTAATGTATTAGATATATTAAATATAAAAGAGGAAAATATATTTATTGTATTTGATACATTAAATATTAAAATTTGAAATGTTCAAATTTAATATTTAATTTAAAGCGTTCAAATTAATATTTAATATATTATATATATTAAATATAAAAGAGGAAAATATATTTATTGTATTTGACACATTAAATATTAAAATAATTAATGTATATTTGATACATTAAATAAAAGATATTTATAAAATTTGAATAAGATTCAAATAAATAAATATTGTAGGAGATTTAAATGAGATTCAAATAAGTATAAGATATATTTTAATATATTAGATATTAAAATATAATACTTTAATTATGGCAAAAACTTACCCTTGGTCTCTATAAATAGGACCATTGGGTTAAGCCATTAGACACAACACACATATCCTCAATAGAGAGAATTAGATAATTCTCTCTAGACCTCTTCCTCTCCAATTCCTTTTGGATTTTCTTTCAAGAGGCTCCCACAAGCTTTGGTCGTGTGTTCGAGTCGTAGTCAGGAAGACCTTGTGGAAGAGATAAAGATCCGCCAGAATATTCTCCATAATATTATTTTCAATGTATGTTTTGTTTAACCTTAATTTTATTGTTTAATTCTAAATAACATAAAAAACGATCCAATGCTTCCAGTGCAAGATGAAGAGTTCATTCCTATCAATCTTATCCCTCTCTTAAACATTCGTCAATCTTATTTTCATTACTTATTTCATAGGCTCCACAATATTGTTATCAATTACTTTACATTCTTACCCTTTCTCTCTCATCTATAGAATGAGACCCACAACCCATTTATTAATTATTTTATTATTATTTTTCTTTCTTACCTTGTTTACATTACTAATAATTTTCTTCTAATAAGAAGAACACATACTTATTTATTTATTTATTACATCTAATCTTTTTATAAAGTTAAAATTTTCTATTTAATTTGTTAATTGTTTAATTATTAATTATTTTATTAAAATAAAATATTTGTATTAGATAACATATAACATATACAAATAAAATTAGCTTATATTCTTTTAAATAAAAAATTGTTTTAATATTTTTTTAATTGATGTAATTTTATTTTAATTAGTTATTATTTTATACTATTAAATAAATTGCTGAAATTAAAAAAATATATATATTACTATCAAATAAAATAGTAGTAAGATAAATTAAAATTTATTGTTTTTATTAAAAATTAATTGGCATATTATTTAGTAATGCATTTTAATTAGTTAAAATATGAAAGGGTATCTTAGCAATTATCATATATCTGATTCTTATTCCGATTCCCGGTAGTCTCTAAGCATCAATGAGCTTCTAACTTCAATTCCAAACAACTTCTAATAAACAACCAATGAATGTCATTTCCATTTTGATTGATTTTCATTCCGATTCCATCTCATTTTAATTCTTGCTAAGTAAACGAGGCTTAAATCATTACTCACAGTAGTCGGATGTTATGGTTTGTACTCAATTATATTTATAAATGAGGCTAAACATGTGTTTTAGTCCCTAATGTTTGAGTATTTTTTCAATTAGTCCCTATTATTTAAAATTTTTTTATTTTAGTCTTTTATGTTTTAACATTTCAATTATGATCTTTTCCTATTGGTAAATGTTAAAATTGACCTATGATAAGCTAACATTGCATGTATACTTAGTGTGAGTTGGCAAAAACGTATATGTAGAAGATATTAGGCCACATAAGCGAGACAGTTTTCTAATTCCTTCTCCAAACTCTAAAATTTCTAAGAAGTTTGGCAAAAAAAAAATATTTACTTTTCTTCTTTTAATGGTCTAATCTCTCCTATAAATCTATGCTAACTTCCTAAGTATCATGTCATAAAAGATTATCACCGATCAATTTTAACATTCATCAACAAGAAGAGTATAATTTAAAATATTAAAACATAAAGGATTTAATTGAAACTTTTTAAATAATAAGGACTAAATTGAAGAGATACCTAAACATTAAGAACCAAAACATATATTTAAAATAGGTTAAATTTCAAGTTTAGTCTATGAACTTTCAAGTTTAGGTTTAATAAGTTTTTTAACTTTAAAAAAATGTCTAATAGATCTCTAAGACCCCGTTTGATAACCATTTGGTTTTTGGTTTTTGGTTTTTGATTTTTAGTTTTTGAAAATTAATTCAACTTATTTTTTTCCCAATTTCTCTACAATGAGTTTCATCTTTTTTAAGGAAACATTTGAATTCTTAGCTAAATTACAAAGATAAAAACAAGTTTTCAAAAATTACTTTTTGGCTTGGATTTCGAAAACATATGTAGAAAGTAGATAGCAAAATAAAGAAGCTCATAGTTTTTTTGTTTTTTTGAAACTGAAAATGTATTGAGCACCAAGCACCCAACTACAAACCCCTATCCATCTCAAGAATGAGAGGAAGAATGTCCTCTGAAAAACCATATTTCCATATCAAAGAACACCCATAAGAATATACCAAAGGCGCTAGCTCATGGGCAGTTTTGCTCTCCTCTCTAGGGATATTACAAAAAAGAATAGAACATATACCCTTAGCAAGCGTAAGAATATCCTCCACAAAAAAGGATGTTTCATATAAGTTTGTATCCACTCCATTTAAAAGAGAGGCAACCTCCCTTGAATCAGTTTCCACAATCAAAGCCGACAACTACTCCTTTCTTCAAGAAAGAACTTCCTTCAGGCCTCCAAGATTGCTAAAGCTTCAAGAGTTTTGATCGGCCAATTCAAGCGTTTTGATTGGCCAATTCTGAGTTTTAAATTTGCACCCTCCAATCAGTTGTTGCCCATTCGTATCTCTAATGATCCATCCCACCCCTCTTCGGTTCAGCTTACTAGACCAAGTTGCATCGGCATTAAGCTTCTAAGCATCTGATCCCAGTGGCTTCCAGCCTCCCTTGGAAAATGGAGAAACTGGAGGCCTTATAACCCCCTGGGCGAGAAACTCATAGTTGGAAGTAGTGTTATTTCAAAAACCAAATGATTATCAAATGGGGCTTGAACTTTCAATTTTGGGTCTAATATACCCCTAAATGTTTTTTTATTTTAAATCTAATAGGTCCCTAAACTTGATTTTGTGTCAAATAAGTTCTTAAACTTTTAATTTTTTACTTAATTGATATTTTTTTAAATATGAATTTATTAGACACAAAGTTGAAAGTTTAGAGTTGCACTCGACACAAAGTTTAAATTTATGTCTAATAGATTCCTTAATTTTAAAAAATGTCAAATATGTTAGGGACCTATTATACACAATATTGAAAATTCAACAATTTATTAGATACTTTCAAAGCCTACGGACCTATTAGACACAAAATTAAAAGTTCAAAGATCACTTAATATTCAACACTTCTTAAAATTCAAGAATCTATTAAGTATAAACCCAAAAGTTCACGGTCTAAATTTGTAATTTATCCTTTATAATACAAAGAAGTAGATGAGGGGTTGTCTCAAAAAATAAATGTTAAAATACTATTTTGATCCTTGTACTTTGGGTTTCATTCCATTTTGGTCCATATACTTTCAAATGTCCAAATTTAATCCTTGTACTTTCAATAAAACTTAAAATTAGTTCCTACTATTAGTTTATTGTTAATTTTTCTCTATTAACTTTTTCTCTATAAATTTTGAAAATATGCTCACATTGTGTCTATTATTGCATGAAAATTATTATTATTATTTAATCAATTTCGATAAAAAAAAATAACTTCAAAATAATAGTATGGACCAATTTTAAGCTTTATTGAAAGTATAATGACTAATTTAGACGTTTGAAAGTATAGGGATCAAAATGGAATAAAACTCAAAGTACGGGGACCAAAATGGTATTTTAACCAAAAATAAAATTAAAAAATAGAAATAGGATGGGGGTGTGGAACAATAAAATAAAACAGTAGAAATAGGTGTGTATAAATAGGATGGGTGTGTGGAATATCCCAATATGAAAGAAGTGGTTTGTTTTGGAGAGAGAAGTGAGGTTGCTTGGTGACATAGAAAGCAAAAGGATCAAATTTCTTTCCTGGTTAAGCTGTTGAAAAGCTTCTTCAAGTGGATTTCTGCCTCCACAAGGTACGCATATATACAACTCTAAAACCATTATCTCACATTTTTTTATCTTCTTCTTCTTCTCCTTCATCATCTTTTTTTGCATCTTTGTTATATTTCTTCCTCTTTTTTTTTTTTTTCTTCTTCTTTTGCTTTTTGGATTCAAGATGGATATTGATGTGGAAACATCAACAACAAAAAGTCTTCTTTTTTTAAAAAACCTCAACTGAGAAATCTAAATCAAAACAAAACATAACCAAAGTCCCTCTCTCTCTTTCTCTTTCTGTCTGCAAATGACTTTATTTTTGCTTCGGTTTAAAGGTTCTTAGATGATTGCTTTTGACAAAGGTAATGGGGAGGAAATTTCCTCTTAATTTCCCAATTGAATCTTCTCACTTTTTGTGTTCGTAAACGACGTCGTGTAGCTCCTAAATAATACATATTGCACCACTGCCCATCCTGTTTTTTTTTTTTTCTTTTCTAAATTCATAAAAATAAAAATATTCCTTTTTAAATATTGATTACTAAAGTTTATTATAGACGAAATAATAATTTTTAAAAAAAAAGGAAAAAAACTATTATGGACTTTGACATTAATTTTTAAGAAATTATTTAATAGGAATTGGACATCCACACATTTGTCAATACTCTATAGTTTTCTACAAGGAAAGTTTTTGAAGTAACAAGTTGCATCAGGTTTTTTTTTTTTAATAAAAAAATTAGTTTATATTTTTAAATCCGCTTAGTATTTTCTTTTTTTTTCAAGTTCAATAATATATGGGTAGGGATTCAGACCGGTAACATTTGGATTGAGTTTAGGTCCTTGTAAAATGATCTATTAAGATTTTACAGTAATTAAGGAGTGGACACAATAGTATTTTATGCAATGTTTAGAGACTAAATTAATAAAACAATTGAAAATCTATAGAGTAGAATAAAATATTTGAAAATTCAAAGGCCAAAAACAAAATAAGTACAAAAAGTTAAGAACAATACTTGGTTGCATATTGGTATGTAGGTATCTTCCTACACACCACCATTAAAATTTTGATAGTTAGGATAGTTGTTAAAAATTTAATGGTGGTGTGTAGCTATACCTACACACCGTTATGCAGCCAAATATTGTTCTTTCAATTTCTCATTTTTCACATTTATCTCTTTTAGCTATAAAAAATATAATGGTGGTGTGTCGGAAGATGCATACACACTAGTGTGTAGCCAAGCAACGTTCAAAAGTTAGGAGGGGTTCAAACAAAAATAAGAAAATATTTTTCTATAAAGCAAACTTATTTTGAAAAAGTAATATGCAAAAGAAAAATGATATTTTGTCATGGTTTATGTGATGTTTTAAATATATAAGGTTGGCCTCTTAGCACCTATATTATAGATGATATTTGTGTTTTATTTTATAGTTAAATTAACTAAATTTTTTAGTTCTAACAACGGTAGATAAAAATTCAAAGGTTATGAATTTCTTAACCAGTTGAAATATGTTTGCCAAATTAATTAAATTTAAATCTTAACATTTTTTAAATTAGAATAATAATTGCCATAATTAAGGGTGACAATTAAAATTTATAAGAAAAAAAAATAGAACACAACTAGCCAGATTCAAACAAAAACTGTGTTCACAATTCAAGTTATCAAAACATAAAAGGGACTCAATCAAACAAGTTCAAAGTTAAATCCAGGGTAGAGCTCTGTCTATAGAATAATTCCTCGAAGTGATCGCCCTAAGATAAACATCACCCTAAATCATCTAAATAATAAAATAACTATGGTGGCTGATCAAAATCCCACCATGAATTCTATCATTATGCTCTTTCTAGACATAGTAAATTGCCACATTTCGCAATAGTTTCCACAATCGAGCTTGAGGAGAACATCTTTTACTAATATGACAAATCTCACCTAGATTTAATGACTCATTGGTTAACTTTATGAGTAGATCCAACCCATACAACTATCACATCCCATACTAGAAAACTAAAGGAGCACTCCAAGAATAAATGAATCCTCATCAGCTAAGCCAACACTAGGAATCATCACTTAGAATAAAGGAAGTAACTCACGCCATAATAGAACTGTCAGTTGTAGCATAAGTCATATGCTCTCAAAACCTCACATGGATCGAGCCTCCACAACGGAGGCAATAGTCTAACCATATTGAACACCTACAATCATTGCCTTTAATATGCCTTACATGTAGTTTAAACCAGTCTCTAGTGTTTAAGATAGTCCTCCAACTCAAAGAAAACTTATTTGAAGTCTTCATCATCCACAAATTCTTCTCGCATAAGATGTTAGTATCTATCCATGCCACCCAAAGTGAACCTACTCTTAATGCTTAGATTTTATAAGAGCTTCATGATTGAAGTTGTATTCTAAGAAGCAAGGTGCTTGAGCCTCCATTCCTCCTTAGGATAAATGAAAACATACATCTTGCCAAGCAACCTTTGTGTCACTAATATCCTTCTCATTTCCTTTCCAAAGGAAAAAGCAGAGGATTCTATGCACCTAACATATCACAAGAGTGGGTAGAATTCAAACACTAGCTTAACAAACATGGAAGCTCTAAGATACTAATTTGAGATCCTAGTGGATGTTTGTTATGGACAAAGACCCTCCATAAATATCCACATTGGTATGATATTGTCTACTTTAAGCATAATCTCTCATGAATTTGTTTTTGGTTTCACCAAAAAGACCTCATATCAATGAAGATAGTGTCCCTCACTTATATACCCATAATCTTCTCCTTATCTAGCCGATGTGGGACTTTGGTCACACTTTCAACAATTCTTCCTCAAACAAAGTACCACTAAGCTTTCCTTCAAATAGTTATCTATCCGTTTAGCTCTTATCATGGCCAACTCCTTTACTGGAGCACACCGCCAGTCTAGGCCAACTCCTTTATCAAAGCACACCGCCAGTCCAAGCCAACTTCTTTATTAAAGCACACCGCCAATTCAATAGAGCTCTCTACCATGAATCTCCACCATGACTACGCCTTCTTTGTTCGACACTCGAGGATTCTACCAACCACAACTCAGGAGCATGGTTCTGATACTACTATTAGAGACAATGACCCTTCCACAAACAATCCAACACATGCCCTTATTATATACTTTTAAAGTTCAAAGACTTAATAGGCATAAAATTCAAAGTTTAAAGACCTATTAGACACTTTTTAAATTTCAAGGTTCTATCCATGCGTTGTTGAACTAAAAAAAAAAAACCATGTTCAATAATTGTTTTTAAGTTCCTTATTCCTTAAAAATTTTAAGTTAAAAAAATGAAATTTTTACATAATAACTTACTCTTTTTAATATATATATCCAAAATTATTTGTTATTTTATTTTATTTTTATATTTATCATGTATTTTATAAGTCAAACCTATAAAACAATACTTTGTTTTGTGAAGTGATAAAATAATGCTTTTATTCTGTGAAACTTCGAAAATATGTTCGTTCTCTTGCTTGTTTTAAAAAGTCGTTTGTGATTTTTTTTTCTTTTTTACAATTCTTAAAGTGGGAAATATTGAATTTAATTTTTGTTTTCATTTTTAAAAAAAAAAATCATTTTTGTTTTGTCTTCCGTTGCTAGTTTCTTCTTTCCTTTCTTTTTTTTAGTTAAACAATATTTGAAGTGAGAATTTGAACTTACGATTTTTTTTTGGTCAATGATATATTACAAATCTCTTAGGATCAAATTTCATAAAACAACCCCATAATCAGGTGCAGACCTAGATAGTAATGTTTGGGGAAGCCAAAAATTATATTATATAAATATAATAAAAAAATTTATCATCAAAAGGTCGAAGGTCTGAATCCACATACACACCCCACATTACGTTGAACTAAAAAAAAGTTATTGGTGATAATAATAGGTAGTTGTACCAAAGATTTCCTAATTAAGTTTAAATAACCTTAATATCTTCACAATTTAGCTCATCTCAATGTCTTGACAAACATTAAAAAAAAAAAAAATTACGAGAGTTTAGTTCATGAACTTTTAAGTTTGTGTCTATTAGATCTTTAAACTTTAAAAAGTGTTTAATGAGTCCCTAAACTTTCAATGTTTTATCTAATAAGTTTCTAAACTTTAAACGTGTCCAATAAGTCCCTAAACTTTCAATTTTGTGTCCAATAAACCTCTAACATATTCAAAAAAATTAAACATTAATTGATTTACTAGACATAAAATTGAATTTTGTGTCTAATGAGACCTTAAACTTTCAATTTGGTATAATCCTTGAATTTTAAAAAATACTGAATAGGTCAATAATTTATTAGACACAAAATTGAAAATTTGAGGACCTATTAGATAAAAAATTGGAAGTTAAAAGATATATTAGACACTTTTTAAAGTTTAAGGATCTATTAGACACAAAATAAAAAAGTTCAAAAACTTATTAGACTCTTTGCAAAAATCATAATTTTCATTTTAGAAAACATACAATGTGAATATGTCTCCTCAATTTATGAACGGAAGATTAATAGAGACTAAAATTGTTTTTGGAATAGTTAACAAAAACTAATAATATGAATTAATTTTAAAATTTGTTGAAAGTACAAGGACTAAAATAAAATAAGTCTCAATGTACAGGAACCATAATGATATTTTAACTTATTTTTTTTATATAAATATATAAAAAAAATGAAACTTGAAATAATAATTAGGATTTTGTTTTATAATAATTATAGTTTATTATGAAATTAAATATCAAAAAAATAATTTACTAACATTTAAAAAGAGTATTATTTCTATTTAGTTTTTTTACATAAAGAAGTGACAAATTTAAAGAAGAAATATATATATATATATATATATATATTTATTTATTTATTTATTTAGTTATTTATTCATTTATTATTATTTTATATTTTTAAGTGGTAAATACTTTGTAGATTGAATTCTAAAATTAAAATAGCTTAAGAAAACAGTTTTTTACATATATATTATAGAAAAGGAAAATTATTAAAAAAAAAGGAAAAGAAGGAGACGTCCGTGGGGTTCGAACACAGGAATTCACGCAAAGATGAGTAAACCACATGCATTAAATGCCTCTGAGCCAAATTTCCACTTCTGTCATATGGGGTGAACTAAATAATAATAATAATATATTTCCTACCAAATGTAAAAAATTTTAAAAACTTTGGAGGCCATGGCCTCCCTAGTCTCCAAAGAGATCTGCCCATAATAAATCTGAAAATTTCAGAATCTAAAAAATTTATATTTTTTCTTTTAATTTTTTTTGGTTGAAACTTTTATTTTTACCGAAATAAACTTCATGAAAAAAGAAATAGCTGATCATCAAATACATGAGACACTTGATATTGTTCTTGTTTCTTATTGTTTACTTTTTAATTCTTTTTTTAATTAAAAAATCGAGGAAAAAAAGCACTTGTTTGATAATTGTTTTTTTTTATTGAAAAAATGTTGAACTGTATTTGGCTATTTCTAGTTTCATTTCATGAAGTTCAAAATTTTAAATTAAAAAAACAAAAATTTTTAAATGAAAAAAAAAATTTGTTTTTAACCAAAATATTCAAATTTGTTAGGTCATTTTACACATTTTATATTTATTATTATTTTGTAAGTTTAAATTTATAAATAATATTTTTAATTTACTATTTTAAACAATGAGAAACAAGAAATTAGAACTAAAAAAAAAAGATACAAGAAGTTAATATTTTTGTTTCTAAAATTAGTCTTCAATTTCGGGAATGTTGTTTAAAAAAAATGAGAAATGAGAGAGAAAAAAAGTTATTAAACATATATATATTTCTAAAAAATCGAAAACAACCAAACAATCTCATACATTTAAATAATTAAGTGAAAACAACTACCAAATACAATTTATTTCATAAATTTTGTTAATAAAAAAAAGTTTCGTGAGTAAGAAAGTGTTTTAATGTAGAATGAAATCCTGTTTTTCAATGCTAAAAACCAAAAAGAATAAGAACAAAAAGGGGTATAGGCTGAATTAATGATTATATTATTTACAATTTTTTCCTTGTAATAAAAAAAATTCCAAGTTGTCTCTGTTATTTTATGTAGAAGTCAGAAATATCTTTTGCAATTTTGCTTAATTTTTTTTGATAAATTTTCGTCTTTGTTTGTTGGGAGTTAGAAATTGATGATACGATTTAGTTGACCATAATCTCTTTTTCATTAATTTGTCACTTAAAAATTAGACACATCTAATCTCTTTTTCATTAATTTGTTACTTAAAAATTAGACACATTGTCAAAAGATGCAATTTCGAAAAAGATCTTGAAGGGAACAATATTAATGTTACTTTTGGAAAAATAAATAAATTGACTAATTTTGTCGGAGTCTAAGTTAGAATATTTGAAGGGTGAGAGGTCGAAAAGTTTGACTTTATAATCTAAGGTCAAAAGGTTTAGGTTTATAAAGCCTAAATCCATGTAGTCATCATAACTTCTATCTGTTTTGTGAGTTTAAAGGCAACATAAACATAGCTTACGGTATCTACCTTTTCTTTGAAATCAAAGTTTCAAATTTTCACCTCACATATATTTTGTACTAAAGAAAAAGATTTATTAGTTTATGATTTCTAAATAACGTTAACATGAGTGGAAGATTAATTGGCTAAGGTTTTAGTAACCTTATTCATAGGCACAGGTGGAACCACGAAAGCCTAAGGGCACCTGGCCCCGACTTCATTTATTTCTTTCTTTTTTTCATAATGTTTTTGGAAATGTATGTATAGTTTTTTTTTTTTATATTTAAAATAAATCATTTAACCTATTTATTTAAAATGTATGAAATAATAATAAATGTATGATATGTTACTGAGATAGTTTCTTTTCTGTTAATTTGTTAAATAGAGTTAGCATACTGTTATTTGTTACCTCAAAAGTCTATAAATAGAATCATGGAAGCTCATATTATAGATAATAAAGTGCTCTTTCACCTTTGTGAAAGATTATTACATGGTATCAAAACAAATTTTTTTACTCACGTCCTCGATCCACACGCTTCTCCTTTCGTCTCACGTGCCAAAACTCTCTTCTCTCTCCTAACATCTTTGCTTTCTTGATACAGCTTCAATGGCTGACTCTGCCTCTCGTGAATTCAATTCCTCGATTTTTCTTCTCTCTAACATTTGTAATCTTGTTTCTATCCACCTCGATTCTTCCAACTTTGTTCTCTGAAAATTTCAATTGCACAAAATTCTGAGGGCTCATAAACTTTAATAATATGCATTACTTTTATAGTTTTTATTTTAGTTTCTTTTTTTGGTTCGGTGTTTTTTTCCTTGATATCATATGTATGGGTGGAAATAGATTACAAATACCTTAAGGGGCCATTTGTTTTTAGGAAATCAGGATGTCATGCATCTTCAGATGTCATAAATTTTAGATACTCAAAATTTTAGATGTTTGAAATCCTTAGGTTATCATGTTTGTTTTGCAGGAAAATTATAAGAATGTTTGGAAATATTTAGATAGTCATGTTTGTTTTGCATGATTTTTGTATGAATTTTTTTTAAATGATGTATTGTTCCAAAAACACCCTTGCCTATTTTTAGATAATTTATATATTAATTTAATATAATTTGAGTGTATATAACATTTTTTGTCTTAAATTATTTAATCTTTATTTTTATCCATTCAATTTATATTAATTTTATATGTTATTTGGTAAAATAAGTTGATTTATATTGGTTTAAGATTTTTATAAAATAATTTATAATGAAATATTAATTTCGATTTTAACTTAAAATACTTGAACTTATTTTGAAAAGATAATTATATAGTTAATAGTGTTTTTTAGTGAATTATATTTATACATTATCAAAATAGAGAAAATTTTAAGAAAAATAATATCATTGTGTGATTTTTTTTTAAAAAATATCAGATGATCATCATTGGAAGAGTAAAATAAATAAAAAATCTCTATTCAGATTTCAATTGAAAATCAATTGAGCTATATATTATACAATTTAAATGAATTTTATTTTATATGTAAATGAAACATATATATATAGTTAATTTCATAAAGTTGTTTATTAGGGAATGAATTCACAAATTTATTTTAATTATAAAATTAAAAGATTGATAAATAAAGAAAATTGAAGAAAGAAAATATACGTAAAAGAAAAATGAAGGACAAAAACGTCAATACGTGATTCCCTCAACATAGAAATTTTAGAAACCCATGTATGAGGAGGGCATCAAAATCTTCTCGGATGCCTCCTGTATGGGCATCAAGATGCTCAGGCATCTCAAGATGGCTAGTCATTTTATATTAGTGCAAAACAAACAGGATAATCCAGATGCTCATTCCATGAGAATCTTAGATTACCACGAAACAAATGCCACCTAAATACATTCTAAAAAAACTCTTTCTAATGAAAACAAAACGCCCACAATATATGTTTAAATTTTTTTTTTTTTTTTACACCAATATGTTTTAAATTTCAAACTATAATTCCTCCTTTTTTTTTTAAAGTTCAACAATATAAGGAGTGGCAGATTCAAACCTTGGACCTCTTAGTCAAAGGTACATGCTTAATGTCAATTGAACTATGCTCATGTTTTTCTAATTCCTCTTCCTTTTTATCAATATAGAATCTTATTTTTTATTAAATAAATATTAAACCATACGTATAAGAAGTCATATTTAAACAAGGTAATATTGTGTACAAGATCGGTTTGTTATATAGTTGGACAAAATGAATATTTACTTGATTTGAATATTATATTAAAAAATATATATTTTATATCACTATGTTTAATTTTCTATTTATATACATTTGTATAGCTTGACATAGAGTTTGGAATGCGCTATTATATATAGGTGGCGTGTTCAAATTTACTCTTTTTTTAAAATGTAAATATTCTATAAAAAAATTACATTAGTTCAAATTTTTCATAGTTCATGAGATTAATATAAGTTCTTTGGTAAACAAACTTAGATACTAAACATAGATTTAGCTTTTTACTATTAAATTTATACAAACTTAATCGGTGAGCATTTACCAATAGAAGTCATAAGTCTTATATAGTTGGTTGTTGATAATTTTAAAAGAAAACGAGTTATCAATTTCTAAAGAAGTTGCATTAATTTGTCAATTTCAACCTGTTTTGTATACAATAAGCTACTTAACCCCCATAATCAGCTAAATACAAAGACTACTTAACACATGGATAGCTAACCATCACATACTCAATCGGTTTCTAACGATAGGACTATTTACGAGGTTTTATCAAACTATAGAGACTAAATTATAACTTCATTCAAACTATAGGGACCAAATTTATAGTTTAACCATTAATATTTAAATTCTTACTAATTAAGATTTGAGTATTGAATTTTAAATTTTCATGCACAAATAAACTTTAAAATATTAAAATATTTACATATATTAATGATATTAGAGAATAAAGTGAAAGTGAAAGCGATAGCTTTTCATTATTTTAATTTCAAAAAGAGAACTAGTGTTTTCAAAGTAATAAGCTAAAGTCAAGTCTTCCTTTAATATTTTGCTTTAATAAGTCTAATTACATCTTTAAAGAAGAGATGTTCATTTTCTCCGTAGGGACGGAGCTTCGCGGGGACCCACCTTAACGGGGTGGGAAATCCCCGTTTAGGCAGGAAATGGGAGAGGGAGTGGGGAAAAAAAATTCCCCGCTAGCTAAACGAGGACGGAAAATGTTCCCCGTCTCCATTCTCTGTTTCCCGCCCCGTTTAATTTTTTTTTTATATTTATATTTTATTTTTTAATATATATATATATATGTGTGTCATTTAAAAGTTTATTGTTAATGATTTAAATAATTAGATATATTTGAATCATATAGTTAAACATTTTAATTATATGTATGGATTAATTGGATAATTTGATATGTAATATTGTTTTGATTGTATTAGGAGGTTCAATAATTTTATCTTTAAATAGATATTTTTTTTGGATAGAAAATTAACTATTTAAATTAAGATTTTTGGTGAATAATTAACAATGTAATTGAAAATTAATGGATATTTTTCATAGAAGTTAACTATTTGAAAATTTATCAAAAGAATTATTTGATTCTTAAAAAAAAAAAAAAAACATAAACGGAGAATAATTCCCCACGGAGAACCTGATCCCCACGAATTCCCTGCAATGGATCTCTACCCCGATCCCCGCAAGATTTAACGGAAAATTTTGCGGAGATGGAAATTCAAATGTGGGGCAGGGATGGGGACGGGAAAGCCATCCCCGTCTCTGCCCAGCCCCGTGAACATCTATACTTTAAAGTCTAGCACAATTGGAAATTGATTCTTATAACTATTATATCCACTGAATTTGATAAATAGCAAAATACACTTCTCCCTATCATTTTTGTTGTTGCTGTTATTATTATTTAACCAAATATGTTCATAATGATGTTTACATCATTATGTGAATATGTCTAATTAATAATACTTTTTTCTTTAGTTTTTTCATTATCAAAGTTTATGCCAAATACTTTCAATATACTTATTTTTCGAAAGTTTTTTCTTTATGGTGAGAGAGGAGCAAAAAATTAAGAAGATATGGATTTGGACCAAGCTATAAACTTTACGTAGCTTGCTAGTTCTTTCCTCTATCTTACAGTCGATGATTTAATGCTCTAATCAGTTGATCAGCTATATGTTCATATTAGGGCACATAGATTGCTATGATATATATATATATATATGCAAAATTTATAAATTGATTACTTTTTTTTTAGTTCAACAATATGAGGAGGTGGGGATTCAAACCTCTTTTTTTAAGTCGAGGTTATAATGCCTTAACCAATAGAACTATGTTGAGATTGCTACGAAAAGTTAAAATATCCTAATGAAGGTATAAATGTGACATTAAAATGTAAGTTTATTATTTGGATTGAAATGACTAAAAAAACACGTCTACATAGAATGATAGATGAATAACTTATCGTAGCCTACCCACTCCGCCCTAAGACTTCTTATCTTTTACTTAATCATCAACAAAACAAAATTTAAAAAAAAAAAAAAAAAAAAAAAAAAACAAAGTTGGAAAGAAATTGAGGGAGTGGCTCGATGAGGGAAAGAGATTAAGGAAGCAAGTAAGATCAAGATAAATTAGGGAGAAAAACATAGACAATGGAAGAGACGAGTAGGGAGAGAAATCTAGAGAGTAAAAAGGAAGATGTAAAAATTAGAGACATGAGTTCCTTGCTAGTAAATTAATGACGTTGACAATTAAACAAAAGGGAATCTCATATACTTTCATTTGGTTTATACTTTGGACACTTTGATCAATCTACTTGATAACATTCAAATGGTCTTATTTTTCAACCCATCTTTAACTTTACCTTCACAACCTTTTAACATAATGATTTGAAAATAAATTATCATTACATTAAAAATCCATCTAAAAAGAAATAAGAATAAAATTGCAAAATGTCGTAGACCTTGTAACATCCTATTAGTTATGTCTTTTTTGGGACTTTATTAGCTAAGTCCATCATATTTATTTAAGCCATGTTTTAAAATCATTTCAAATGCTACCTTACAAGTACGGAGAAACTGATTCTAACCTACGCTTCATGCATATAGAAAGTATTGATACCTAACCACTTAAACTACGCTCCGATACTACTCGAGTCGAGAAAAGTTAAAAAAGAAGAAGAAAATAGAACATGCCACCATGTCATATGGGCCTTTCACATATGGTACCTGATCCTTGCTTGTAAAAACCAAAAAGCCCTTGGCCCAGAAATCCCCACCAAACTCACTATAAATATTCAACAACTCCTCCCTTTGCTTCCTCTTATAGCATTTCCCTTTGCTCCCTCACCTCTCTTTCTTCTTCTTAATCATTCAGGTTTGTTCCCAATGTCTTCTCATGTCTTCTCATTCTTGCTCCACTAAACTATATATTATAAATGCTTTTTTTTTTTAATTTCTTCATCATCATCATTAAATGCATCATGTTTGATTGAATCTTATATGGCACGGCACAGTTTTCCTTTTTGTATTATGATTTTTTTTTTTTTTAAAATTGTATTAAAAATAAAATATAAGATATTCAAACCTACCTTTTATAAGTTGAGACATAAATGTTTAACCACTCTAGTTATATTCTTACTTTTCTTTTTGTTGGCGTGTTGATTAAATGTTGCTATTAACTTCTCGTAATTAAAAAATACCATGCCTATATCGGGGTCTTATTCTATTATTATTGAGGTATTTCAACAAAAGTTAATTAATAATTTTATTTTGACTGTCACGTGTCATATTCTTATTGGTTGATTAATGCATCTTTTTTTGTCAAATCAAAGTTATAAAATATCCTCATGTTGAGTGTTAAATGCTTTCATTAATTTATATATATTTAATAATATTACTTATATTTATTCTATTGCTTGAGATATTTCAACATGAGCATAACTTGGGCATAGTTTGTACATGGACACTTGAGTGGACTGCACAAAGATTATTTTTTCCTTTCAACAAAAGATAATTAAGAATTTTACTATATGTCTCGACATGTCATATTCTTATTGGTTGATTAAGTGCATGCATTTGTTAAATCAAAACTTAATTAATTATCTTACCATGTAATATTAAAAACAGTGAGCATTATGCAGATTCTTTCAAATATATGGAATATATATATTTACATTCTTTTACATTTGATTTGCATCTAATACCACAAACAATCTTATCTCTCTTTTTCTGTTCTAAAATTCAAAGAAGAAGAATATATGCTTTTTTTTCTTTTTCTTTTTTTGCCTTTTCATGTTTTAGAATCAATCCTCAAACCCTCTTTCCTCTCTTCTTCTTCTTATTCTTTCCAAAATCTATTATATAACGCATCATTACTTTGATAAATCCAAACTTAAAAAAAAAAGGCGTTTTCTTCTTTCTTTGTCGTAAGGATATTTTCGATAAAATTGTACGATATGATCATTCTCGTTCTCCTATCTCTAAAACATTTTGTTATAATAATATGTTGGATGTGTTTCTTATAAATATATATGGGACTTTTGGATTTTTTTTTATTATATTAACTCAAACTTAATCTAATTTAAATTTTGGATATTTTTTTGCAATTTCAAATGCAGAGAATAGAGGTGAACTAGCTTCTTGAACTGAAGTTATATTTTCAAGTTTATCCACTTGGCGGCTTATTGGTAAGTTCCCTATTCTCTTCTTTTTTTTTTCTTTCCTTTTTTTTTTATGTCTCCATGTTTTTTTTTTCTTTTTGAAATAAACATTTCTTGGTTGAGGTAGGATAAAAGTATCAATGAGATATTGATATAGAATATATCATTATTGATGGTGAATATTTTGAAATAAAGGTTGAAATTCTATTTTAATCTTGGAACTTTAATGCATATTTCTAAACTTAAATCTGTTATAGTTCATAAATTTTGCATCAAAATTCTTTGGTCGATACGTAAGATGACATGTCTTTTTCTTGTCTCACTGATGCACAAGTAGACAAGTATATATATTTCAACCCACATATATATTCACTCGAGTTCATGTAAAAAAATATTTCTGTTAAATGATATACCGATAAGAGGTGGTTAAAAAAGCAGGTTAAAATAAAATTTGTAAACTTTAAAAGACTAAAATATAACAAAAACGAAAACTAGAGATGGAAATAAAATTTTAAATTAGAATAAACTATCCATTCATTAATTAAATTTTAAATTATAAAAATGTTCAGTAATTATTGTTTTTTTTCTTTATTATTATTATTATTAGCACCTCTTCATAGTATCAATTTCTTTGGTCAATGTTTATCATTTTCTTTAATCTCGAAATGAAAAATATATTATTTTTTTATTTTAAAAAAATATTGCCAAAACATAGCTGACGTGTACAATACTAAGAGGGACACAACTTGGGTGCAGCCTGGGCTGCACCCAAGTGTGGTGTTGCCCACCTTACAACTACAGGATTTTCAAAATTAAAAAAAAAAAATGGATTTGTATGGTTGTAAAGTGGGCAGCACCATACTTGGGTGCAGCCTAGGTTGCACCCAAGTTTTTTCCTACTAGGAGAAGAAACTTTATCCTCAAACTTCAAAAAGCATACCAAAAATGGTCCATTCTAAGGCTTTTGATTTTTAGTACTCCCTCGAGAGCTCCATAAAAGTCAAAATTGGGGTGTCAAGTTTTTCCACGAAAGATTCTGTTCGGATTCCCCATTCGTAAGTTTTATGGAGATGAGAACTTTCTCATTTTAATTAGGGAGAAAGTAGATAAAGAATACATTTTTGTTGAGAATACTGATAAATTTGCACAACAAACTGTATCTTTATTGATGATACTGTTTAACTTAAATAAGAACAAAATTTACCCACGATAAAAAAGAGAAAAATAGCAGCCCACTAGCTACAAACCAGCAAAGTGGTAACAGAAAGTTGAAACAAATAAAATATCCCTAAAGAATAGGAAATTATTCTAAAAGAAAAAGTAAAGAACCTTTCATTCCCTCCCTTAAACTAAATGCTTTGAAGCAATTAGTTTGTATCAGATATTTCACATACTCCCAGTAACTTCCGAAGCTTCTGAAATACTTCCAACTTTAAAGGTTTGGTCATGATGTCCGCCACTTGATCTTGACTTCCACAATGAACCAATTCAGCCACACCATCCTTAGTAAGATTTCTTAGAAAATGAAATCTCACATCAATATGTTTGCTTCGACCGTGCATAACTGGATTTTTTGACAGCTTGATGGTTGAACTATTGTCACACAATATAGTTGTACAACCTTCATCAGAATATCCCAACTCCTTCAAAATTCTCTTCACCCAAACTCCTTAGCAAGGACAAATTGCAGCAGCTACAAACTTAGCTTCTGTGGTTGATAAAGTCACAATAGGTTGTTTTTTTTAGCACCAAGAAACAGCACCTGAACTCATTAAAAACACATACCCAAATGTACTTTTCCGATCTTCCATATCTCTAGCATAGTCGCTATCTGTATATGCCAACAATTCACCATTTCCTCGTTCTTGTAATGAATTCCATAGTTCATAGTCCCTTTTAAGTATCGAAGTATTCTTTTAGCAGCTTGTAGATGAAGTTCTGTTGGTTTCGCCATATACCTACTTATAAGACAAGTAGCAAACATCATGTTAGGTCTTGTGGTTGTGAGATACATTAAAATTCCTACTAATTGCTTATAGTATGTATCATCAGCAGAGACTCCATTTCCATCTTTACTTAATTTGAAACTAGGGACTATTGGACTACTCACAACATTACTTTCCAGCATGCCAAACCTTTTTAAAACCTCTGATGCATATTTCTTTTGACATATAAAAATGCCATCAGACTTTTGTAACACTTCAATTCCAAGAAAGAACCTCATTTTTCTCAAGTCGGTCATATCAAATTCTCGCAGCATGGAATTGTTTAATTCAGACATCATAGCTTCATCATCACCAATAAAAATTAAATCATCAACATACACACTTACAATGATAATTTTTCCTTCCACACTTCTCTTGGTGAATAATGTTTGCTTGCTATTGCACCTTTGAAATCCTTCGTTAATGAAATGTGCTTCAATTCGACTAAACTAAGCTCGTGGAGCTTGTTTTAATCCATATAAAACTTTGTGTAATTTGTAAACTAAGTGCTCATTTCCTTTCTTTTGATACCCTTTTGGTTGTTCTACATAAACATCTTCATTCAACTCACCATGGAGAAAAGCTGACTTAACATCAAGCTGAAAAATCTTCCAATCCCTTTGTGCAACTAGAGCAATAATCATTCTTACTGTATCCATCCTAGTCACTAGTGCAAAAACTTATGTGTAGTCTATTCCATGTTGTTGAGAGTAGCCCTTGGCAACCAATTGAGCCTTGTATTTATCAATTTTTCCATGCTCATTGAATTTGGTTTTGTAAACCCATTTTACTCCAATCTTTTTAGCTCCAACTGGCAGTTCAACAAGTGTCCATGTTTTGTTCTTCTCAATGGATTTGATTTCATTGTCCATGGCCAGTCTCCAATTTTTACTTTGTACAGCATCTTCAAAACAAAATGGATCATTTGACAACCCTAGTGCCATATGAGCTTCATCTTCTGATAGACCTTCTCCACTAACATAATCACCCATCTATGTAGGAGGATGCCTTTCACGAGATTGCCTTAAATCCCTCATGCTTTGTTCACCTTCGCTAAAATATATGGTCCTCCTCACTAACTCCCTATTCTCTAATATCTTTATCACTGTGAAGCCCATTTGAATTCTCACTCACTTCTTCTTCTTCATTTGCATCATCACCATCACCTAAATTTAAATGTACTGTTGTTATTTATTTTACATCCCAATCCCATTGTTTTTCTTCTTCAAAGAGCACATCCCTACTCACAAAAACTCTTTTACTGACTGGATCATATAATCTATAACCTTTTGACTCCTCACTAACCCCCAGTAACACACAAGAGATGCTTTTATTGTCTAGTTTGGTTCTCTTTGCATCTGGAACATGAGCATGCGTTATGCAACCAAAGACCCGAAAATGATCCAGTGAGGGTTTTATCCCACTCCAAGCCTCCTCTGGTGTGATATCTTTGACTGCCAAGGTAGGACATCTATTTAAGACATAAATAGTCCAATTTACTGCCTCCGGCCAAAAGGTTTTGGGTATATTCTTATCAAACAACATTGAACGAACCATGTTCCTTATAGTTCTATTTTTCCTTTCTGCTACACCATTCTGTTGAGGAGTATAAGTGGTTGTCAACTGCCTTTTGATTCCACTTTGTTTGCAAAAATAATTAAACTCAACTGAATTAAATTCTCCGCCTCTATCGGTGCGTAAACACTTAATAGGCAACTCAGTTTCTTTCTCAACCATAAACTTAAAATATTTGAAAGAATTAAAAGACTCTAACTTCTCCACCAAAAAATATACCCATGCTTTTCTGTTGTAATTATCAATAAATAGCAAAATGTACCTTTTGTTGCTATTAGACGTAGGAGTGATTGGACCACAAATATCTGCATGAAAGTTCCAACTTTTGTGTCGCTCTCCAAGTGCTTCTCTTTGGGAATGGATCTCAATGTTGTTTCTCTTTGATACAATCAGTGCATGTATCATTTGAGGTAGACCATATACCATGTTCTTGTACTGTAAGGTTCTCAAACCTTTGTAGCTCAAATGCCCATATCGTCGATGCCAAAGACGAGATAAGTTTTCAGCTTTTGTTTGAAGACACTGATCAAGTTGTGATTGAGAAGAAATTTGAGTTTGGGTTTGCAAAGTAAACATCCTATTGTTGCTCATTTTTGTTTGAATAATTAGGCCCTTCTTTGGATGAAATATTTTGCACTCCCCTCCCTTGATCAAAATAGCCAAGCCTTTTTCTTGCAACTGCCCAATACTCAAGAGATTACTACTCAATTCTGGAATGTAATATACTTCAGTAACCACATGATTAACTCCATTCAACAGCAACTTTACATTTCCTTTGCCCATCACATTCATCTTAGTGTTGTTTCCCAATTTCACTGAGTGTCGAAAATCTTCATTTAGCTCACTAAACATAAATCGATCACCACACATATGATTAGAACACCCAGAATCAAGAAACCATGTATCTTCTCTTTTAACTCCTTACAATTCCACATACGACAGTAGAAGTAATTCTTCTTCCTCATCAAGTTCTGCATAGTTTACTTCTTTATTTTCAGAACATTCATATTGGAAATATCCGAATTTTTGGCATCGATAACACTGTATATTTGCTTTGTTGAAATTTCCTCGACCCCTTCATCTTCCTCTTCCTCTATAGCTACCACTACCACGACCTTTTCCTTCATCATGTGTCACCTTCAAGGCTTGTTCCTCTCCACTTCGTCGTTGAAACTTTTGTTCATGCACTATTAGAGAGCTTTGCAACTCGTCAACCGTGAGAGTATCAATATCCTTTGACTCTTCAATAGAACACACAATATAGTTAAACTTTTCAGTTAAAGAGCATAGAATTTTTTCAACCACTTTCACATCTTGCATATCTTCTCCATAAATTCGTATCTTATTTGCCACCGTCATGACCCTGGAGAAGTACTCTGTCACCCCTTCACTGGACTTCATCTCAAGAATTTCAAATTCTCTGCGAAGAGCTTGAAGATGAGACCTCTTGACCCTTGCATTTCTTTCAAACTTTTTCTTCATGGCATCCCATATTTCTTTGGCAGTATTCTTCTTGAGAATGGTTTCAAAAACTGTACGATCAATGGCCTGGAAGAGATAGTTCTTTAAGTCTTTCAGCTTAATCTCATCATTTTTCTTTTGCTGGGCTTCCATTTGCAACGACCCACTTGCTAGTTCAATATATCCAGGTTCCACCAACTCCCAATATTCCTTGGATCGAAGGAAATTTTCCATCAACATGCTCCAATGATCATAGTGACCATCGAAACGTGGAATTGCTGGCTATATAAAACTTCCTTCACTCTTATTTCCTTCTGTAGTCATTTCTGCTGCTGCAAAATTCCAAAATTCCAAAGACTGCTGCTTTGAAAAAAAAACAAACCAAGCTCTGATACTAGAATGTTGAGAATACTGATAAATTTGCACAACAAACTGTATCTTTATTGATGATACTGTTTAACTTAAATAATAACAAAATTTACCCACGATAAAAAATAGAAAAAATAGCATCCCACTAGCTACAAACCAACAAAGTGGTAACAGAAAGTTGAAACAAATAAAATATCCCTAAAGAATAGGAAATTATTCTAACAGAAAAAGTAAAGAACCTTTCAATTTTTCCTATATACTTAAATTTAAGATTAAAAATGAGAAAATAATTTTTCTCCTTAAAAAGAATCCATGTCCCGATCCTTAAAAAGAACAAGGATTTTTACCAGAATTGAGAATGTTTTGAGAAGCGAGAATAAAAAGCATTTTCATGTTTCTCTTAGAGTTGGTGCAACTCTAACTCTAAAAAGAATTCTCTCATATCTATATTCTTTTAATAAAAAAAAATTATGAAAAAGTGATTGAATTCGAATTTAGATGTCTAGGTTAAAGTATATACTTTAACCAGTTAAACTATTTTTAGATTGTCAGTGTTATTTTTTATTATTATTAAAATGAGAAATAATATAAATTTTTCAAATACCTTTTTTGAAGTTAATCGGCCGATCCTAGTTGGTTCCGCCTATTGAATTTTAATTGTCGGGCGATTCGAATTTGAATTTTTTTTTTCAATTGATTTGGTTGGATAAATTTTGTCTTTGATTCAAATTTGGGTCAATTTGTCCACTTTGTTCAATTTCTTATTTCTTAAAAGCAAAAAAAAAAATCGTTTTCGAAAAAAAAAAAAAGAAAGCAAAAAGTCAGTTTGACTTCGACTTTTATTTCTCTAAGAAAAAAAAAAGTCCGTAGTCGGCTGGATATTTGTTTTGACAAAAAGTTAAACGACTTAGGTTAAAAAACATGTTTGATCCCGTACGTTTAGAGAAGCAATAATTTAATATATTAAAAAACATTTTTGGTCTTAGTATTTTTAGAAAGGTTAAATTATAAATTTGATCCTTATGAGTTGGAGAAAGTTAGAATTTAGTTTTTATAGTTTTAAATATTAGAATTAGTCTCTATAGTTTGATAAAACTCTCATAAATAGTTTCTACTGTAGGGACTATTTATGAGGGTTTTATCAAATCATAAAGACTATTTATGAGGTTTTATCAAACTATAAGTACGGAATTTTGACTTTTAAAACCATAGAGACTAAATTCTAAGGGGGTGTTTGGCCTACCATTTTGGGTTTAGCTAGCTTTGGAATCCAAATCCAAAACAATGTTTGGGCCACTGTGTTCAAAACCCATAGTTTTTGAAATACAACTCGATGGTTTTGAAAATCAATCTAAATTGAAAATCACATCACATTTACCGGAAAATATTAAAAAAAAAATGCTCATAACAAAATATCTAACCAAAATAAATTATATCCCATCTAAAATTCAAATCAAAACAAAATAAATTCTCCACAAACATAATAATTAAAAATCTACCTAAGTTGAAAATCACATAACATTTACCTAAAAAGATTTTAAAAAATGCCGCTAACAAAATATCTAATCAAAATATATTATATCTAAAATTCAAATCAAAACAAATCAAATTCTCCCAAATACCTTAAAACAAGAAATGCCAACCAAAATAAAATTAAAAAAAAAACATAACAATTAAAATTCTATCTAATTGAAGGATAATTTGATACATGTTCTTAAATTTTGTAAATACCAAACCATTTAAATACGAAATTTCACCCTACAAAGTTTTAAATGAATTCATAGAAACTTATAATACATAAATACAAAGTAAAAGCAAACACCAAATCTAAGATAAAGAAGTCAATCGAAGATGCTGAAAATAAATTGAGATGAATAGATTAATAAAGAGATTTGTTGTAAATAAGATAAAAAATTATACAAACAAAACATACATAATATTGGAAATATAGATGGGTTTGGAAGAATATGGCTCGGAACCTCCAATTCACTTGAAGAAGCCGTAATCGCCCGAGATGAAGCAACAATTTGTCTATGAGGTCCTGATACTTTTTAAATTACACCCAAATGAAGAGCAAAAACTCAACTCCAATTCCATTGTTAGAATTTTGCTATCTCACAAATTATAACAAAACCATCATATTGATTTAGAAGAATTATCACTTTGATTCCCAATCCGAAAAGAATCAGTGAATCATATTGAAAAGTAAAAGACTGTACTGTACAATGCTCAAAACTGCAAGCAATGAAGGACTCAAATCAAATTAATTTTCCTTTTCTCATTCTTATACTAATTGAAAGATCCATTCAAAAGTCCTTAAAAAAATGACCCAACTTACACAAAGGGCCCTACAACTAACAAGAGATCCACTAGAAAATAAGGAAAGGAAAAAAAAAAAGAGAACAAAGTAGCAAAGAGGAAGAAAAAAAAACTGCACAACCCCGGGTTCATAACACTGCACTCCAACACACAGGTTTCTAATTCTTAGGCTTTCAAACACTGCACCCCAAACACTGTTTTCTGATTCCCAGACTTTAGCACATTGCACCTTAAATACTGTTTTCTAATTCTCAAGCTTTCAAACCCCTAGAACAAACTCCCCAGGATTCTAAATCCAAAGGTTTTAATTCCAAAACAGTGGGCCAAACGCCCCCTAACCTTCTCCAAATTGTAGGGACCAAATTTTCAATTTAACCTTTTAGAAAAGTAACGATTTAGTCTATGAACTTTAATTTGTAGTGGTTTTTTTTTTTTAAAAAAAATTTGTAGTGATTTAATATTTATATTTTTTAAATTGGTAATACATTAATCTATAAACTTTAATATGTAACAATTAATTTATACTATGAAAAAATTCATCCAAATTAAGTGTTGATTTTTAATATGTAGCGATTTAATTTTTTTAGTGAATAAACACATTTGATCTCTAATTATTTTTTCGTTTTACATATATTATAAATCTATTAAATCTTAACAATATTTTTAATGACAAAGACTAAATCATTACAAATCTTAAATGTCAGGAAATAAATTGTTACATATGAAAGTATAGAGACTAAATTATTACTAATTTAAAAGTTTTAAGAACTAAATTGTAATATGGGTATTTCTATTAGATGTAGATTTGAAATTTGTACATCATCCAACAATAGTTCAATAAATATTTGAAACCAATATACACTACAAGATTTTAGACTTTTCTCAATGCAAACAAACGTCGGAAAAAGTATACATTGCGTCGGCAATACTTATGCCGACATCAAAATCGACGTCGGTAGACAAGTCGGTACAACGTAGTCGGCAGAGGTTCTGCCGATGCCGACCTAACCCAGCATCGGCAAAAGTGGGATATGCCGATGCTAGAAAGATAGCGTCGGCAAATCCAGTTATCTAAATCTCTGCCAATGCAAGAAAGGTGTGCGTCGGTAGAAGTGGGATATGCCGACACTATCTTTCTAGCGTCGGCAAATTCAATTGTCCAAATCTCTATCAACACAAGCAAGGTGTGCGCGACATAGGCTTAGCGCAATTGATCTGCCGACGCCGTGTAATGGAGTCATCATATCATGGTTATGCCGATGTGGCATCGGTAGAAATCTCTGGTGTTAAATTTTTTTTTTCCCATTTAATTTTTTTTTTTAATTTAGATCCTGTTATAACTAAATATACATGTATACAATATAAAATATAATCTAAATTACAATCAAAACAAACCCAAATATGTTATTACAAATGTCTTAGATCATACTAAATATTTTTTAATTGAAAGTTGGAAATACAAAGAAAATTACATAAAAGAAAAAAAGTTGTCATAGATCCATCTTGGAATTCCGCCCTCATAATCTTGCTCGACCCCGAAGTACTTAAAAAAAATATACTTATTAAAACTCAAGTAACATACTATAGCTTAGCCAAACATATATTAAACAATCTTAAACTTCAAAATCAACACCCAAAACTAAACTTAACATATTTAAACTTATAGACACAAAAACTAAACCATAATTCTACCCCAAAAGCATGTAAATTCAAATTAGTCCCTAAACCACAAACTCTCACCAAACATGTAAATATTGCAAACAAAGCACACGAACTCCAATAATTTAAACATACCACAACCTATGCTTAACATGTATATCTCAAGCTCCAATACACAAGAACTAAATCAAAATTTTTGCTAAAAATATGTAAATCCAACATGGTCCCTAAACTACAAATTCCCACCAAAATAGATTATTAGTCATTATTCTATAGTGCATTGTAAAGTTGAAATTGTGCTTTGTCACAGCGGTAATAACGTGTGGAAGCATATTACTGTCTTGATGTTTTTTTTTTTTTTTGAGTTCAACAACATTTGGGAGTGGGAGATTCGAACCTGCGACCTCTTGGTCAAGAATATGCTAATTACCACTGAAGCTCACTTTGGCATGCAAATTATCTACAATAACTTTTTTAGGTCAACATAATGTGTAGGTGAGAATTCGAACATTTGACCTTTTGGAGATAATTTTTTTTTAGAATATGTGGAGTGGGGGAATCGAACATTGACCTCGAGGTCGATACTACAAGCTTAATGTCAGTTGAGCTATGCTCATTTTGGCTTGGAGATAATTTTTTTATAATATTTATATAACATAATTTGTCAGCCCCCTAAACATTATTATCTGGGTCCTCTCCTACCACTATGAAATTTGAACATTTTACTTTCTCTCTCTTAGCTGTCAAAATTTTAATGGTAGTGTAGGAAGATACTTACCATTAGTGTGTAGCCAAGTAATATTCATATTTAAACGTCTGTCTTGCTAAGTGCAAAGATGAAAATATCGATATCGATATTAAAATTTCAATTCCACGGATATATATTAATAAAATATCGATATCAACAAATATTTCTATAAATTTAAAAAATTAAAAACTACTTCAATTAATAGTTAAGTTGTTTTTACTTTCCAATTAAGTTATAGGTCTTGTTATTACTATTTATATTTATATTAGGTTAATAGACGACATCTTTTTATATTTTCTAAGTATTTATAAAAAATATTAGAATATCAATTAATTCTCAATATTCATGTTGAATGTTCGGATATATCGACCCATAGACGGATATTTTCATCTTTTGCTAGGTGTAATGTAACTCGCTATTAAGGTTGTCCTCATAAAGAAAAAACCAAAAAAAACCAAAAAAACGGCCATTAACGGCATGGCATCTCAAACGATTTCATAACGTTATTTTTCAAACCAGGCTGTCATTATCACCAACGGCTACTTGTGACGGTTATTTCCTTCACTTTCCACGAACCTTCCTAATTCCTTATCCCAGGGAAAAAAAAACAAAGAGAAAGAAATTGACGTAACACGTGTCACATTCCCCCGTACAAAAATATGGTACCTACATCTGTCACCATAGACCCTCATAAACCCTAATTTTAATATTGTTTATTTAATTTAATAAGCTTTTTAACTTATTTTAATCTTTTAAGGGCTGTTTGGGGCACTGATTTAGTTATAATAACATGAGTTATAATAGTCTGTGGGTTATAATAGTCTGTGAAATAATATAATATTGTTTAAAATGCATAGTTATTTAGTCTGAGGTTATAATAGTCTGTGTTTGGGGTACAGAGTATTCTACGAATTATTATAACATAGGTTATTATAATCCTTGCCCCAAACAACCCCTTAGCGATGTCAGATGTGTGATATTCTCTCCTACCTAAATAAATAAATAATTAATTAATTATATTTTTGTTCTTACATTCTAGGTTAAATTATCAAAAATACTCATGAACTATAACGTTAGTTTCAATTATACTCCCAAATTTTGAAAAGTTTCATTTTAACCCTTGAATTTCAAAACAACACTTGAAAGTTTTTTTCGTTAAATTTATGGATGAAAAATGACGTATTTGCATATGTTTTGATTTTTTTTCCCATGTATATGTTCAAATATGTACATATAAGCAACAATACAAATACAAAAACATCATTTTTCGACCATGAATTTAATGAAAAAAAAGCCTTTAAGGGTATTTTTGAAACAAATATCAAAGTTCAAAGGTTAAAATGAAAATTTTCAAAGTTTGGGGTATAATTGAAACCAATCTCATAATTCGTGGGTATTTTTTATAATTTAACCTAAATTCTATTACTGCATGCTTGTTTTTACTAGTTTCTTTTAGTACTTGCTTTACGAATAGATTTGAGATTTAATAGGTCACTTACTCCATATAATTTTAGATACTTGTTTATATAAATATCTACTTATGTTAACTTTTCTTGTACATGAAAATACATATATATATTTTTTTGAGTTCACATAATTTCTTTTTGGAATGTTGTCCATCAAGATTTTTTTTTTTAATTTTTTTTTTTTAGCCTCTATGAAGATATTTTATGATTATCTGATTTTTTTTTTAATTTGGTAAAAAATAAAACCAACCAACTTAAGTATGACTTAATTGTTTAAGACATATGTCGTTGACCAATGAGTTAGAAGTTTGAATCCCCCTCACATGTCATCAAACTCATTAACAAAAAGAATGGTATGCAACCATAAACTAAAATAGGATCCATACAATTTAAGGGAAAAAAACGAAATAAACATAAAACTTATACTACCCTAATAATATTATTTAAACTGAACTAAAAAAAAAAAAAAAAACTCCTTAAAAAAAACGAACTATTTTTTTTTGAAAACATATGTATATACTCTTTAATTTATAATCAGAACTTACTCTCGAGCTCCCATTTGATTTTTAGTTTTTGAAAATTGTGCTTATTTTCTTATCAATTCTCTAAAATGAGTTTTATTTCTCCTAACAAAATATTTGAATTCTTAGCCAAATTTCAAGTTTTTGAAAGCTATATTTTTTATTTTCAAAACTTGGTTTGGTTTTTGAAAATTACACAGGCAAAACGAAAATCCATAAGTGAGAGTAGTATTTCTATTATTTTTATAGACTTAATTTTTAAAAATAAAAAATCAAAAAATTATTTTGAGAGTCTAAATTGTTTTGACGTGTTTTACTCTTATGTTCCTACTTTTTTTTTTTTTTTTTTTTTTTGTTTAGAACTCTTATGTTCTTACTTCTTTAAGAAAAATTTCTAATACTCTATGTAATATCGGCTTCAAATTCGCATTTTTAATGTTGATTGTTTCTCCTTTTTTCATTGTTTTGGTCAAAATTCATCCAGCTATTCTCAACAACTTTGAATTATAAACATAATAATTATATTCATCCAGCTTTCTTGATTTTTAAGTTACAATTTATCTTAATAATTTATTTTCAAAAAAAAATTATTTTAATCATTTGTCTATCTAAGTCATTTCCGCCGAACGAGAAGCTTCTCTTTTCCCCAAAAAGAATATCAGTAGCATGTTTCCTGGAGGTTTTTTTTTGTTTTTTTAAGTTTTTCCTGGAGCATTTTAAGTTCGTAAAATATATATTATATTAAATTACCATTTGATCTTTTTAACTTTTCTATGGATTATTAAAAGTTAACCAAATAGAAACAAAACAGTGATTTAACCTTATTATTATTCATTTTTTTAGTACTTATTATTATTATTTTTTTCAAAAAGATTTTAATTGTTTTTAAAACCAAAATTCCCGGGGATATCCATAAAAATAAAACCATACAGCGTTGTTTTTTTTTTTTTTTTTTTTTGGGTACCCATACCGCGTTTTTACCTTTATCTGGCGCGGTTTTATTTATTCATTATTATTTATTTCTCACCGGATTTTGCCGACCCTACGACCGCCTCTCTGAGAATCTGTGTGAAACAGATGGAGAAAAGAGGAAAAAGGGGGAAAAGTTGGGGGACCCCACGTGAAATTACGTAAACTAAATGGAAAAGAAATGTAATAAAATGATAATTTTAGACTAACTTGTTAACGAAAGTTGAAAAAAGTGGTACGAGTACAAGAACCCCTCACGCTTCTTCCATGTACTTTTTCTTTCCAGCCTTCCCTCGTGTCGAACTCGAAACTTCCCTTTTTTTTTTAATTAATTTTATATTATTAAAAAGAAAAGAAAACCATTCGTCTCCCTTAAGCTACGCCACGTTATATCCCCCTCTTTTCCAGTTTATTCCATACGTTTCTTTCCCCTTTAATCGTCATTGTTGTCATTAACATCCATAATTATAATTAATACTGTCTTTAAACTCTCAAATTCGTGTCTTGTCTAGAAGATTCTAAACTTTAAAAAAATGTTTAAATAGGTTTTTTTTAGTTCAACAATATAAGAGATGATATATTTAAACTTTTGATCTCTTATCTGTGTCTAATAGATCAATAAACAAAATTAAAGAGCAAGACAAAAAAAATCAAAACTATTAAAAAAAGAAGAAAAAAAAATTTGTCACTTGACAAACTGTGGTTGGACAATTAAGCAAGCGGTAAAAAGATGAGTGCAGCCTAGGGCGCACTCAAATTTTTTCTAAAATTAAAAAATTAAAAATTTATTTAACACAAAATTAAAAGTTTACAAATTTATCAGACATTTAAATCTTACCTCTAATCTCTAGATCGAAGTTAACGACATACATAAAATTTAAAATTTAAAATTTCATTTTAAAGTTGAAGGAGCAAATGGACACAAAAGTTATAGTCTTTCCTTTTTTGAACTTTAAACAAAGAATTTATTCTTGAAGTAAGCCCTCTCCTTTTAGAATCCCTAATGGGCTTTGTGGGCCCATTGTTTAGTTCTATTCTCTGCTCTACTTCTGTGTGTTCTTCGTTTTTGGTTTTTGGTTTTTTTTTTCAGAAACTTACAGTACTTTGCGTGTTGTTTTGTTTTTGTCGTTGTCGTCAGTATTAGAGGTTGAGTTTCGAGGAGGCCGGCGCGACGACGGCGACGGTGACGGAGAGAGAAGGAGGACAGCCACCGGCCACCGTCTTCTTTAAACGCGCCGTTTTACCAGGTGACCCTAAATCTCTAACTAAATAACTGTTTTCTTTTTTTAATATTCGCCGATCTTGAAGTAATTAAAAATTAAAGCGGAGTGAAACTATATTTCGTGGTGTTATATTATATATATAATAAATAAGAACCGACAGAGTCGGCGGGTTTTTTGGTCGGTTACGCGGCACTAGCTATTGAAGAAGATGGGGAATAAAACGACGTGCATCTTTTTCTTTTTTTTTTTTTTAATATAATTTTTGGGAGAGTTTTCACTTCAATTCCTGCTTTGAAAACGGAAAGAATTGGAAATTATGACTTTTCTTTTGAAAAAAAGAAGATTAAATCTTCGGCGATTTGGCGGTTCTGATTTTTTTTTTCACCCTTTTTTGTTGGTTTTTTTTTTCAATGTTTTTTGTTAGTTGTTTTTGAAATGTTAATATATAATTTTGGTCTTTTGTGAAATTCACCCTTTTTGTTTTAAATTTAAACCTACCATAGAATTTAATGGGGTATTTGTGGTCATTTGATAAGTATTTCCTTTTTTATTTCAGGGTTTTTAATTAAGCTTGTAATTCGTAAATACTATCTGTTTTTTAAAACTTGATTTTATTTTTAAAATTTGGCTTAAAATTCAAACTTAAAAAAAATGGTAGAGGGTCAATTTTTTTTTTTAATTTAGTTAAAAATTCAAATGTCTTTTAAAAATGTAGAAAACATATCGAGAAATTGGGAGGCAACCAATGTAATTTTTAAAAATAGAAAATTAAAAAATGAAATTGTATACAAATGAGACCTAAATTTTGAAATATATATATTTTGAATTCAACAACATTAGGAGGTGGGGGATTCGAATCCATGACTTCTTAATCATAAGTACATACTTCATGCTAGTTGAATATGCTCTTGTTGGCTTGAAAATTTTATTGTAGACCTTCAAGTTTTAATTAGTTTTGAATTTAGCTGCTACTTTTGACCAAACAATCTAATGACATGAGCACATGATTTTTTTCCCTTTTTTTCGTTTTTGAAATATTTCTTTCATCTTTTAATTATTTTTCAATGTTCAGTATGGTTTATTGGAATTTAAAGAGACTAGTATAGTATATACCTTTTTGGTTAAAATACTATTTTGGTAATGTACTTTAAGTTTTATTTCATTTTGGTTCCTAATGTATTTTCAAATGTCCAATTTTAGTCGCTTTAATTTCAATAAAACTTAAAATTGGTCCCTACGATTAGTTTATTGTTAACTTTTCTTTGAAAAAATTAATCTCTATTAGTTTTTCCTTTATAAATTTTGAAAATATGTTCACATTGTGTCTTTTCTTATATGAAAATTATTATTATTATTAAACCAATTTTGATAAAAATGAACTTCAAACTTATCATAGGGACCAATTTTAAGCTTTATTGAAATACATGGACTAAAATTTGACATTTAAAAGTACATGGATCAAAATGCAAAGTACATGGACCAAAATAATATTTTAACCTAACTTTTTACTGTTCAGCAAGTTTATTCTTTTCTTAGTTTACCATTCTACGGACTATGTTTTTAACTTTTTCAAACTTACTGCTTATGTACAAATACAATGCGGCATTTTTACTCTTTTATTTTTCTTTATTCATATTACTTTCTTTCTTTATATTTATATATGGTATTTATAGGTTTGTCATTTATGTGTTCTGAATTCTGCTTTGGTTTTTATATTGTATATAAGTTAATATCGAATTTTATCAGATTGATATAATTAAATGGTGATATTATATAATATTTCAGTTTACATTTCGTGATGATACACTATACTAGATTGACATTGAATTAGATTAGATTTATATTAAATTAAATCTATTTTTAGAAACAGAACCAAAAAAAAAAAAAAAAACCGATTTCACACATACTAGGTAGGTTAGTTAGAAACATCAGCCATCTTTTTAGAAGAATGTAGATTTAAATTCTTTCATATTTGAATGGTAAAACTAAAAAAAGCTCAATAAACCTAACTCGAGTATTGCTCGATTGATTAAGATATATATTTTTTAGTCCAACAACGGGGAGCGGAAAATTTGATTTGAACTTTTGACCTATCTAATTTATGTTCAGGCTGATTGATTAAGACATTAATTATATTAGTATCTTCATAAATTGTACGTTCAAATATGGCTATCACGAGCATAATAATTAGGGATTAGTGTCTCGTGGTTAGAGGATCAAATCTTTTCACCATCTGACCGTAACAGCAGAATATAATAAGGAAAAAAAAATCTTCATTTAGAAATACACGGAATAGGGGTAAAATTGTCATATCAAATATTTTCACCATCTGACCGTAAAACAGAATATAATAAGGAAAAAAAAATCTTCATTTAAAAGATACACGGAATAGGGGCAAAATTGTCATATCGACAACGATTAAAAGAAAAAAATTTGCAAACAGAACTTCTGTTCTAGTTGAGAGTGCTAATAGAGTCCTTCGAGTGCCTTGCAAAGTTTGGAGTTTGTTCATCGTGACAATCGCGATTCTGTTCTTCTTTTCCTTTTCCGTCAATAAGATTTGAATTCTGTGATTCTCCGATGAGCTGTGATTCACTTGCCTGAAAATAAAACTTGACGGTGCCATCTCTCCTGCGACAGATTTTTCGACTATGAGTTCATTCAAGGGTTCTCCGAACGGAAGACGGAGTGATGTGGAGTCCGGTAGTAGCAATTCCGGCGGCCCGGAGGAGGAGGAATCATCTAATCCTTTCGAAATTCGCAGAACTAAGAATGCTTCTGTTGACAGACTCCGCCGCTGGCGAGTACGGTTTTTCTTTTAGCTCTCATTTTCCGTTTTATGAATATTGCTGAATCTCTACTGTTTTCGTTTTGAAATTGCTTTGGTTTTTTTTTTTTTTTTGTGTGTGTGTGTGTTTATGTTTTGGATGGTATTCATTTGAATTTCTGCTACCTTTTCGGCCTTTTATTTTGTTTGTATTTTGGTTGTGTGTGTGTGGGTGTTTTTTTTTATTGTCTTGCTTTACATTAGGTAATCTTGGAATTGACGTTTTATTTGTACAATATCCAAGACTGTGCTGCTGAGTTATCTCTTTAGGAGTTCTTTAAGGATTATATCCATAGAAAATTGTGTAATTAACCTTAGTTTGAGAAGTACATAAAATTCTAAACAATAGATAAGTGCAGCAGTAGAAATCTAAAAAAGGAATGAAGATACTTATTAACCTAACTAAGCTGCAAAGTTCGTAACAATTATAACGTTAATTGTGCTAATTTGGTTTAATTCATGGAAATATGCCAGTTGATAATTTAATCAATCATTGGAAATTGGTCAGTTGAACTTAGATAAATAACTGGCGTTTTTGATAAGGCTCGATAACTTTTTGATTATAAGGGGGAAAATATTCTTTCAAATGATAGAAAAATTGGACTTCATGAAGGTCTAGAAGAGGAAATCGACATTTTCCCATTCATTTCTGTCAGTATACTCTTATGATATTTGTCTTTATTGAAAATGCCTTGAAATTGGAACTGAAGATTAAAACGACAAGGATAATTTTACTAATAGAGGCCTGGAAATGATTTGGTAAGCGGCTGATGTGGGGAAGGAATATTATAAATCATTTACCACGATTATTTTACGATTTTAAGATATTGACATGATTTCATTTGACCATGGTTCTGGCTATGAAGCTTAGAATTTGTAAGAAAAAATGTTAATTTACAAACACTAAAGCCCCCAAATCAAATCGATTTCAACCCTAAGGATTATCTTAGGCACGCATTGTCTTAAGATCAAATCTCTTGAGACAAAGAAGACCCAAGAGTTGAACACTTCACTACTTGAATGTTCTTGGCATGCAACTCAAGACATGAATTACAAAATGGGTTTAAGAATCTATGGCTAAACTTGATAGGAAAAAGCGTAGAGGATAAAATTTTGTACAAAACAACCTAATGGCAAGACTTTAGATAGCTTCCCTATTAAACCTTAAATGCCACATCATCAACTCTAGCAAAAAGACTACGATACTCCTATTTAATATTTTCAAGGGAGGATAAAATTGGAAAAAAAAAGTACATTAAAATTATTAAATAAAACGGGAACAATAATTTGGAATCCTTGCCGTTCATATCATTAACCTTATGTGTTGGCAATGCATTTTTTCTTTTTTTCATTTTGGTTTTTAATAATTATGAGAAGAAAGCAAGCTTTCATCTAGAAGGATGAGATGAAAGTTGAGACCAAAGTAGTGGAAGAACTAAAAGAGCATGAAAGGACTGATCCTTGAAATGTCATGTCATCATGATCTCATAGTCAAAAGCAAATTTTTGCTTTATGGAAAGATGAGATTGATATAGAAACCAAGACTGAATGGTGCAATGAAAGTGATGAAAAACTACCCATTTCCCACAAAGTGATTTTGGCCCAAAAAAAAAAAATGATAGTTTAATGGTCACGAATATTGTCTTCTCATGAAAGCTGGAGAGGGTGATCATTGGGTACTTTTCCTGTGTATGTTCTCTCCATGGCACCATGTCTTCCTTTGAGTCCTTTAAAGTTAACACTGAATTTATGAATACACGATTGAGCAGATGCGTAAGGTTTCTAAGTAGAGGCTGGTTGTTGAATTACTAGGATTGCTACTTCTAACGGGTAACTAGATCATGTAGAAATAAACATTACTAGTATGATATTAGATCATGTAGGATTGCTACTTTTAGCGAGTCTGTGTTCTCAGCCCTGTGGAAGGTGAAA
Source organism: Trichosanthes truncata (assembly GCA_033996785.1). NCBI lineage: Eukaryota > Viridiplantae > Streptophyta > Magnoliopsida > Cucurbitales > Cucurbitaceae > Trichosanthes > Trichosanthes truncata. The sequence continues at coordinate 32,043,115 of JAWPNB010000004.1, read as the reverse complement.
ATCCCAAAGAAGGTTAAGTTCTTTGTTTGGCAGATCATTCATGGAAGGGTGAATACTTTAGATCGGATTTCGAGGAAGTTGTCCCTCGTTGGTGGGGCCGTTTTGTTGCATTTTGTGTCGGAGGGTGGAGGAAGATCTGGACCATATCCTTTGGAGTTGTTAGTATGCTCAGGCTGCTTGGAGTTATTTTTTCGATGCTTTCGATTTGCTGACTGTCAGACATAGAGAGGTACAGGGAGATGATCGAGGAGTTCCTCCTCCATCCACCTTTTCAGGAGAGAGGGAGATTTTTATGGCATACCGGGGTTTATGCGTTGTTGTGGGGGGAAAGGAACAATAGGACCTTGGGGTGGAGAGGGGTTCGTGTGATGTTTGGTCCCTTGTTAGATTCAATGTCTCTCTTTGGGCTTCAGTGTCAAAGGCTTTTTGTAATTATTCGTTAGGTCTTATTTTTCTTGATTGGAATCCCTTTCTTTAGCGGGATTCCCTTTTGTGGGCTTGGTTTTTTTGTCGCCCTTGTATTCTTTCATTTTTCCTCAATGAAAGCTTGGTATTTTATCAAAAAGAAAAATGATATTTGAAGATGCATTATGAAACTGTAATTGCTGACTTTAAAATATTTAAATATGTGTTATATATCTAGACAAGAAGTTCAAAATAACCTGAAGAAAAATAATAGGATTATCAAACAAAGGTTGAGTAAAATAGAATATGTATTGCCTAAAAGGTATATTATATCTAGAGATCCTAACACAAAAATACCATGAACTATTAAGTAGAGGTTTGATTACCTCGGCCATCATTTCCCTTGCCACCCTTCGTCTTACGTTCATCAAGACCTCCAATGTTCGCAATGAGGCCAGGAACTATGATTCACAAAACAAACACACAAATATGAACCGTCAATCTGAACATTCTATACGTCAACCTTAATTCAGTATCCTTAGGGCTATGTTATGTCTTATTTAAACCCATGCCAAAGAATCTGGACTCATGCTGCGGTAGCTAAGGACCTTCGTACAAGATGGTGTAATCTTGAAGTCATGAGTGCAGGGAGATCAAATAGCTTGCATAAGATTATTGAATACATGCTGTAAAGGCTTTGTACAGATGGTGTAATCTTGAAGTCTTGAGTTCCATGGGAGATTGAATACATGCTCTAAAGACTATGGGTAAAGCTACCCCATTAAAGTTATGTGCACCCTGAAATAGGAAAAGATATGACAAGATAAGTTTGTAATTTGGCCCTTACCCGAACAAGAGGGAGAGGAGCTTTTAGATTCAAGGCAACACTTGTTAAAGTTTTGCCTTAAAAGGATATTGGTATATCAAAGAGATGTCTGGGTGATACTAATCCAACTGTCATGAGGTGATCATTGTAATTTCCAATTATAAAGCCTTCAATGATGAATTTTATCATTATTAAGCAAAGCATGTTATTATTTTATAGAAGATATTAAAACATGGGTAAAACAACATATCGACCATGTATATTATCAATTATCAATTAGTGTTGAAAAGCGTGCTCTTGTGTGCTTCGGCCCTGGGTGCCACTTACTTGGGGTTTTTTCCACTTATTGTTATTCTTTAATAAATCAAATTTTGCCAATAAATTACTTACTCGTATTTAGTTGGTGTTGGGTGGGATTTCCAGTTACTTTCGGCCTCTTTTTAGAGTTTTGGTCTCAGTGAGTAAGAATATTGAGAAAGTGATGAGGAATTTCTTGTGGAAAGGGGTTGATGAGGGAGAGGGTCCCACTTGGTTAGGTGGGAGGTGCGTGGTGGTGTTGAAACCTATGGAACTAGGAGGATTAAGAGGATTAAGGATTGGGAGCTTGAAATTACGTCACAAGGCTTTTCTGTAAAAGTGGTTATGGCTGTTCTTCATGGGGTCTAATACATTGTGGTATAGGGTTATTATGAGTAGGTATGACCCACACCTTTTGAGTGGGTTGCGAGCGGTGGTTCTAACTTCTAAGTGCCTTAGCAAAAACCGCAATGTATGTTATTTCCTTTAGATTTCCATTTTCCTCTGAGTTTATTAATTGCTCCGTTGGGAAAGGTTCGCAGGAAGGTTAAAATCCCAAAGAATGGGACGAGGAGGACCTTGATCATATGCTATGAGGTTGCTAGTTTGCTCAATCCCTTTGGCGTCGGTGGATGAGATCAATTGGCTTATGTGGGGCTTGGAACATAGATGGTAGCTCTATGGTGGAGAAGGTGATTCTAAGTTCTCTTTTTGGGGAGAAGGCAAAGTGTTGTGGTATGAGAGTTCCTTTGCAATTCTATGGGGCATTTCTATGGGGCATTTGGCTTGAGAGGAATAATAGGATCTTTAGAGAGGTGGAGAGATCGTGTGAGCAAGCTTGGGTGGTTGCTGGGTTTAATGCTTCTCGGTGGGCGTTGGTCACTAGGCCTTTTTGTAATTATGATCTAGGTCGTATTCTTTTAGATTGGAGTCCTTTTTCTGTAGTTAGGTTTGAAATCCTTTTTGGTGGGACTTGTTTCTTTCATTTCTCTGACCAATGAAAACAGTTTCTTACCTCTTTTTTTTTTTTTTTTTTTTTTTTTTTTTTTTTTTGGGTTGGGATGCCTATTTTTTTAATCAATCTCTGAAAAGAGCCCTCTACCTTTACATCTAAAGGAGGAAGACTCACACTCCTTCAGGCTGCTCTTTCCAATCTCCCCACATCCTACCTCTCTTCGTTTCATTTGCCTTGATGGAAGATTGTTCAGAAACTTCTTATGGAAAGGTTGTACAAATGAGCAGGGGCAAAATCTCGTTAGATGGAGTAATATACTCTATCCTATTGATCAAGGGGGCCTTGGTCTTCATTCCATGAGGGACAAAAACAATGCTCTTCTAGCTAAATGGGTTTGGCGTTTTAACCATGAGGAAAATGCTTTGTGGAGAAAGCTTATTAGAGGAAAACATGGGTTGTCAACTTATCTAAATTGGGGTGCATTTGCTAATGCCAAAGGACCCTGGAAAAATATAGTTAAGCACCAAAGCCTCATCACCTACCGTATTTGTCACCAAGTGGGAAACGGAGCAAACACACTTTTTTGGCATGATCCATGGGTTACTAGATTCACATTGGCAGCTTGTTTTCCTTGCCTCTTTCGGCTTTCACATTGTAAAGAAGCCACGGTGAAAGATATATGGAATGGAGGTCACACTTTTTGGGACCTTAGACTTGGGAGAAACTTGAAAGATGATGAAGCTTTGGGATGGGCGGAACTAAGCCTTGATCTTGACCCCATTGTCCTTAAACAATCTAAAGATTCTTGGAATTGGCCTCTTAATCCCAACGGACAGTTCTCTACCAAATCCCTACTATCGGATATGGGTGATAGCTCTTGTCTCATTGAGCCCTCTTTATCTAAAGCCATTTGGAAGGACAACTAACCAAAGAAAATCAAAATTTTCCTATGGGAGCTCTCCTTCAAAGCCATCAACACTAACGAAGTTCTGCAAAGGCGTATGCCTTATATGGCATTATCCCCTGGGTGGTGCTCTCTTTGTAAATCAGATGACGAATCATAGAATCACATTTTTATTCCCTGTTCATTTGCTAGAAGAATCTAGAACAAGCTTTTGAACTCTTTTTGCTGGTATTTGGTTACTCTCGGAATTGTCAAAGATCTTCTCAACGCCGTGCTATTGGGCACCCTTTCAAGAGCACAAAGGCTTTGCTGTGGTTGAACATTACTTAGGCCTTCTTTTGGATTCTTTGGAAAGAACAAAACCAAAGAGTATTTCGGGAATCAGAAATTTCTTTTGACTTGTTCTTTGGTCTTGTTATTTATTATGCTATATCTTGGTGCAAATTGTCCAATCTTTTTGCTTCTTACACATATGCTTCGCTTTTAGTCAATTGGGAAAGTCTCTTGTAATCACCATGGATTTTCCATCCTTTTTTGTAAATTTCATACATCAATGAAATTGTTTCTTATCAAAAAAAAAAAAACTTTCATCATCTCATTCTTCGTAATACCATAACTTTCATATATAAATTTTTTATTTTTTAATTTTGTATTGTGTGCTTCATTAAACATGGTTTCACTTTTTCTTTGCGCTTACACCCCAGAAGAACCGCACTTTGGGCTTAAACAGTTCTATAGACATTCTCACTAGTATATTCTTGAATTCATGATTTTGAGCCTCGATATTGACATAGTTTATTTCTTAAAATCTAACAGTTTGAATTGTTTTACTGTGTCCAAGCTGTGCTATTGTTAAATGAGAATCTAACAGTATTGTTTTACTGTGTCTCTTTTATAGCAAGCTGCGCTAGTGTTAAATGCTTCTCGTCGATTTCGGTATACTTTAGACTTGAAAAAGGAAGAAGAAAAGAAAGAAGCTTTGAGAAAGATTAGAGCACATGCACAAGCCATACGAGTAAATATTTACTGAACCCGAGTCTTTTCAATTTCTTTTTACATGTGTTTAATCTCCACTTCTTTTTCTGGGTTAGGCTGCATATCTCTTTAAAGAGGCTGGGGATCGTCTAACAGGTATGCCATTTTTTTTCATTTAATGTGTAACTAATGTATCAGAGTGTCTGACACGAAGGATGCAAATGATTTACCCAGAATATAGTGTATATGAATCATAGGAGTGTGCATTAAAGTTTCTATTTTCATACTTATGATTTCATTTTAACTCTCGACTCTTTCTAAATGGATCCCAATGCTAGATAAATCTCCTAGAAGTTTTTTCCCTCTGGGAATGACGTAATTGCTAGGACCTTTGGTTCCTTTCTCCCCCTGAATGCGATATGTTTTCCCCCAAATAATTTATTAACATAGCTGATTTATATTCTTATTGTCTTATTGATGCCCTGTTGATGTGGGGATTTCTGTTACACTCACGTTGACCCAGATTTGGTCTTTTGTGATACTTTATATTTACAGTGAGACAATCACATCTCCCTTCTCTTTCCAATGCTTCTTATTATTTACTATGATGTTCCTATAATTTATTTTTTATACATTGTTTCTAAAAGTACTTTTCTTTTTCTATTTGTTGTGCATTTTCCTGGATTCTTGGTTCTTGAGCTCCGTACCCGTTTCTTGTTTTCTTTAAATATTCTTAGAACTTTTCAGTTTAGAGTTTTAGGTTCTGTGCGTTTTGGTTTTTAATGTTGATAGTTCTTTGGTATTTTTCGTTTAATAAATAGTTATATGCACTATTTTCTTTACTACAGTTAATAATTGTTTTTGTCCAACATGTAATGATGCACTTGTTTTTTTATGGTAATTATGTTGCACGGCTATAAATGGTTCCTGCACGCTGTTTTGCTCTCTGACTGAATGCGGTTTCTTTAGGTCCAAGACCTGTGACAGCAGAAGCTCCAAATGGTGATTTTTTTGTTGGGCAAGAGCAACTGGCTGTGTTGGTAAAGGATCGTGATGTTGAAGCTCTGGAGCAATATGGAGGGGTTACTTTTTTATTATTTTTATTTTTTAATTTTTATTTGAAACTTCTTTATCTTTTGATAATTTCCATCATATGAATATTCTATTTAATGGATGAGCTGAATGATTTCATCAGGTTAAAGGGGTAGCAGATATGTTACAATCAAATTTAGAGAAGGGGATAATTGGTGATGATTTTGATTTACTGAAACGGAGAAACATATATGGTTCGAACACATATCCTCAGAAACGAGGAAGGAGTTTTTGGGTATTTCTCTCACTACTAGCTATATTGACGTGTGAAACCAATTAGGTTTATGTATTATTATTTTTTCCCTACGTTTGACTTCCCTAATTCTCTGGTAGACGGAAGGCTTCCATGATAAGTTACATTTAAAACTTTCTTATTGTTTATGTGCTTATCTAATAAAAATTCATAAAAGAAACAGGTTTTGTAGTAAATTAGTTAATTACTGATAAGGAATTTTTGTATAGAGAAAATTAAACTTTTGATTTAGTTGGTCTAAATTGTCACTTCGGTCTTTGAACTTCAAAACTCAACATGTTGAAGGTTCTAAAAACTAAGCTTTTGGTATCCGTCTTTAGTTTTCTGTTAGCTAGATATCTTTTCTTTAAGTTGAAAATCTTATAATTTACCAGAAATTAAATACTAAACAAAGTAATTGAGACAAATTTACTTAATGTCCTCGACGATTTAAAATTGATCTCCTTTTTCAATCATATTTCCCCCTATGTCATTAAGGAGATTAGCGTTGCAAATTTTCCTTCTTCCTCTTCTTCTAGTTTCAATCAGATTACTTCGTAGCATCCCTATTTTATTAAAGTAGATTAGTATGGCGATTCCTTCTTTGTCCTCTTCTACTGGTTTTTTTTTTTCACTTCTACTATGAGATTACCCCTAGCATCCCTATTTCCTTCTCGTTTTAATATGATTACCCCGTTGTATCTCTTTTTCACCAAGTAGATGACAACAATTGCTTCTCCTCCTAGTTTTAATCAGATTACCCCACATATCCTACATGTTTATTGACAACCAAATGTAGTAGGGTCAGACAGTTGTCCCGTGAGATTAGTTGAGGTGCACGCAAGCTGGCCTGGACACTCGCGGATATCAAGAAAAAAAGTAACTCCTCGTCCTCCTAGTTTCAATCATATTTCCATGTAGCATCCCTATTTTATTAAGTAGATAGCATAGCAATTCCTTTTCCTTATCCTCTTCCTTCTAGTTTTAAATAGATTACCCTAGCACAACATTCTTCTTTTACAGTGACATATCATTTAACAGGAAATTTTCTAATTGCCAAGATGTTTTTGATAGAAAACAGAAAACGATACTCAAACCAGCCATAAAAAGTATCCATGTTTTTATGGATCTTTAAGGTGTTGAACAAAGATTAGGGCTGTGGCTTTCAAGCTCAATCTTCATTCTTCCCTTGTATTCTTTTGTGGGTTTTTTTTTTAATTTTTTTTATTTTGGATGTCTTTTTGTATTCTTTCATTCTTCTCTGGTTCCGAAGTTGTGACATTGCCCTTGGTTGACTTGGAGCACATTGTAGAATTCAAAGTAATGGTGGGAATGCAGCAAGAAAATGTCTATGGCATGGGGTTCTAGAAGTGTTGACAAAGTGGATGGATGTACTGTTGTTTTTTGACTATTTGGGAGGATTATGTGTGATTGGGTAGCAATGTTACGTATTTCACCTTGAAGATAAGGTACTTGACTTAGGGGCAATGATAGGTCACCTTTTAGATCTCATACACAAGGTGTGGCATTGAGATGAGAGTAAGCGTGAGAAAATGAGGGGAGTAGGTTGAGTTGTGTGTGGAATGTTTATAGAAATAGGGAGGGATTTTTGTCTTGGGATTCGGTAGAAAGTGTTAGAAGGAAAAGGAAGTTAGTTGTTGAGGGAAAAGAAGAATGAAACTTGAACAATTGTAGCTAATTAGTTATTTGAGCAGCCTCACCTCAAGAGAGTGAACCGGGCCTTGAAATCCTGGGTTATTTTTTTTTTGCTATGCCTATGCAATTAATAGACTTATGTGTTCTTTTACTTGGTAAATTCCTCTTGGTGTCTTTCCTAAATATACCGAATGCCTCATCACTTTGTTGAATCTCACAAAACATGATTTATTAATGCTACCATGGATGGTTTGTTAGCCATTATCTTTGCTCTCTGTGTCTGTGTTGCTTGCACAGACATATATTTGTTTCTTCTGCTTCCAAAGGGAAAAACTAAATTAACTGCTTAATGAATATCTACCTTTTTTGTTCTCTTGTAGAGGTTTCTCTGGGAAGCTTGGCAAGATCTTACATTGATCATATTGATGATAGCTGCTGTTGCTTCGTTGGTGCTAGGCATAAAGACTGAGGTGAGATTTCTTTTCATTTCTCATGTCTTAGTAAGATTCCATGTAATCCCTCATTGGGCTTGGTGTACGTTTTATTGTTGAAAAAACATTTGAACTCGTATTAAGATTAATTGTTAAGTGAATATATGAAAATTTTGGGTTTCTGAACAGGGTATCAAGGAAGGCTGGTATGATGGTGGAAGCATTGCTTTTGCAGTTCTTCTTGTCATTGTTGTAACAGGTGCTATACGTTAGTTGCTTTTTAATGATTTTATTTTTGTTGTGTCATTTGTATGGTACTCCGTTTTCTTTCTGATTCAGTTATGTTTTTTGAGTTTGGGGTGTTCAGGGGTTGGTTCAGCTCATTTTTATAGTTGAATCAAAACTAGATTGGCTTTTCATTTTAAGAAAGAAAGTTGATCCCATAGAATAGATGGCTGACATCAAGCCAACCAAGTTGTCAACCAAAGGAACAGTTTGTTGGTTTGGTTTGCTGGTGTGGTTTGAGGGGTTAGTCAACTAAGTCTGCAATTATGCGTCACCTTGCTCCCATGCAGCACATTTAGAGTCCCAAAACCAACCCCTTTCCCTTTGAGGGAATGTCAAATGAAAAATCCTCAAGAAAAAGCTTCTGTTTCTCTCTCTCTCGTTTTGGAATGAAGATGGAGGAGATGGAAGCAGTCTATTCGTTGAGATATCCATTCCCCATGCCTTTTGAGTTTTTCAACAGAAGGAAGAGTTGGAGATTTGAAATCCCTGGCAAGATTAAACTTCTTGTCGATCACATTGACAGATCCAGAGAGGCCATTGAGGATGAGTTGATTTTGAAGAATCAAGATGGTTTCAGTGAAAGGGAAAAAAGAGGGGACAAATTTGAGAGAGACAGAGAGAGAGAGCTAAAAGAGAAAAAGTTGAAATTGCATTGAGAGAGAGAAAGTTGAAATTCAAATTTGGTTGACAACTAGCGTAGTGAAGGTGTGTCAGGCTTGTGGAACGTTGGGACTGGGAGTGGATCTCAGACTTTTTTTCTTTTGGAGTAAAGGTGCCGAGCTTGTAGGACCTGTTGGGGGGGGGGGGGGGGTGGGTAGGAGTAGGTTGGGTCTAGAAGTAGGCAAGGGTTATTTGTTTTTTAATATACAAATTGGTCAGTTTAGTTTTATTTTGGTTTGTTAGATAAAAAAACTTAACCAAACTGATAAAGTCAGTTTTTTGCTATTGATATTTAAAAAAACCAAAGCTGAAACCAAACGTAACGGACAATTTTTTTTTGAACAAGAAATGAAACTTTTCATTGATAAAATGAAAAGAGATTAATGCTCAAAGGATACAAACTCCACAAAGGAGTGACACAAGAACAAAGAGGACAAAAGAAATAAAAGCAGCCCACAAAAGACATAAAAACATATAATCTATCGAGAGAACCCCAACACGATGAAGAGAAGAGAATACTAAGAGCACCAAAACCCAAAAAAGACCACTCAAATGGCCGAAGAAAGTTCCTGAGCTCAACTGCCGAAAAAATTGATGCTCTGTGTCACGGTCATGCTTGTCCAGGGCGTGTTGCCCGTGGCCGCATGCCCATCTCAACCCCTTTTTATCATGCTTTCATTATATTTAGTTCATGTTGCTTGATAGTTAGCTTTACTTGTACTTTTATGCCTGTATGACTCCTCGCCACTTTGCATGTGCAAGCCTGTCAAAGGCATAAATCTCAAAATGTACTATAGGGGGGTATGACTAGTTGTCCATCCTTCCTACCCGGAGTTATATGCAATCTAAGCCGTTGTTGACCCTTCTCTCGCTTATTGCCTATAACAATTATATGAACAAACGTTTTCACAAAAGCTTTCAAAACACTTTCTCTCTCCCGGTTTTCTAAAACATTTTCTCCCGGGACCCGAGGGGAGGCTAGACCCTATACGGAAGTATTCCGCAACTTTCCGTTTTTGGGGCAAGGCTGACTTGCTCATTGAGTTAGAGCAAGTGCCGCACGGTAGAAGTAGGCAAGGGTTATTTGTTTTTTAATATACAAATTGGTCAGTTTAGTTTTATTTTGGTTTGTTAGATAAAAAACTTAACCAAACTGATAAAGTCAGTTTTTTGCTATTGATATTTAAAAAAACCAAAGCTGAAACCAAACGTAACGGACAATTTTTTTTTGAACAAGAAATGAAACTTTTCATTGATAAAATGAAAAGAGACTAATGCTCAAAGGATACAAACTCCACAAAGGAGTGACACAAGAACAAAGAGGACAAAAGAAATAAAAGCAGCCCACAAAAGACATAAAAACATATAATCTATCGAGAGAACCCCAACACGATGAAGAGAAGAGAATACTAAGAGCACCAAAACCCAAAAAAGACCACTCAAATGGCCGAAGAAAGTTCCTGAGCTCAACTGCCGAAAAAATTGATGCTCTGCAACCAAGAAAACATGAAATAACTTGAACTCCAAGCATGACAAAAGAAGCAACAGCCTCAAGCAAACCAATGAAGAAACAGAAGCTGGAGAAAAGAAACAAACGCCAGGGGAGCAATAGAAAACAACCAAAACAATAACACCATCCAAGTGAAACACAAAAAGGTCTATCAACTCTCCTCATGAAAGACAAAAAGCTTTCACTGACGAGAATCTCTACCGGAGACTACAAAACAAAAGCCGATTGTACACTGAAGAGCCCATCTTCAAGCAACAAAAATGAGATCTTCCTATCCTCACCAAACCTAACAGACATTGGTTGTCGCTTTTTTCGATTTTAATTTTCACCCTACAAATTTTGAGTATTAGTCAAATATATTATGAAGCAATGAGAGCAACTATAGTTTTATTAGTGTCATGAGAAGTTTGATGATGGATGGCAGGGCCTAATGCATTTTTTGTTTTATAGGACATGCTAAGAAAGTAACTATGAATTCTTTGCTGTTACAGCCACACAATTTTTCACATTTTGTTCTCACAATTTATATATATATATATATATATATATATATATATTGATAAGAAGAATATATATATTTTAAATAATTTTCCAGTTGTGATTTAATATTTCTTTTACTCATCTCTTTTACAACTATTTCAAAATCTTTTCACTGAATTATTTTATCTTCCTTTTTTTCCCAGCTATAAGTGACTACCGACAATCTCTTCAATTTCAGAACTTGAATAAGGAAAAGAGGAACATACAAGTGGAGGTATGTTCTATGTACTAAGACCTTGAAGTAATTGTTCTAGTCATTCACCACATGCCTGCAGTCGTTAATTTCTTGAGATCTGTTGGCAAAGAAATATTCTATTTGGGGGCCAATATCTAGAAGGTTGAATTATAGTAGGTATTTTTGGACTAGAACATGTCTTCATGACTATTTTTATTAATTTTGGATTCTTTCTAGTTATCTCCAGCGACTAGGTTTCTTGCTTGTGGGTTTAGTTTTCTTTTATCCAAAGTTTATTTAGGTTATTTTTATCTGATCTATTTTGGGTGTCATTGCTTGAATAATTTGGGACATCTTATATTTGTCGAAATTATAGTACTACTAACACGTGTTTATTTGTCGAAATTATAGTTACAAAATTGTAACTATTTTTTAAGAGAAAAAAGTAGCAGTTTTTTCTTTTCTTTTTTTTTTTTTTTAATCTTTTTGGAAGAGACAATATTTCATTAATGTAGTGAAATGTACAAAAAAACTAGTGTCTCCACGAACTAAAGTGGGTTAAACATACATTATTTGAAGAATAATTACAAAACAAGTTACTTAGCCCCCGCCAAGTGGCAGCTATGAATATATGAGGCTTGATAAATAAGTGAGATATCTTTACTTTTCTTTTCCATTGAAGAGTGCTACTCTATAGTCAAGTGTTCGAAAGCTTTGAATGATGTTAGGCCAGAGGACTTCAACCTCCTCAAAGTGAGCACCAATTTGGGAAGAGAGCTAACCAGTGGTTTATTTTCTGAATTCTTTTCATGAGAAAATAGAGAGCTGAGCAGACCAAGAAATTGATGCTTTGGTTGGTTTGGTTCAACGGTTTGCTAGCTCAAGGAATATTTGGGCGAGGTGGGTCAGTTTGGTGGCCGAGGGCGAATGGAAGTGAATAGAGGAAGAGAAAAGAGAGAGAATTGGGGGTGAGTCAGCGGTGGATAGTCAACGGGGAAAATTAATGAGGGGGGCAAGGGAAGGAAGACACTATGATTGACTAACTAAAGGGAGGGGAAATTTAAACCTAAACTAAGGGTAGAAGTAAATTTTAAAAATAAACTGAGATTCATGCATGGACATTGGAGCACAAACACCACACGTGTGGAAAGGAAACTCAGCGGGATTGGGCAGTTTGGTTCATAGGCAGTAAGTTCGGTTTAGTTGGTCGGCTCAATTTTATGAAGCACATTATATTTGATCTGTTGGCTCAGTTTAGGGTTTGGTCATTATTATTATTATTATTATTTTTGATATCTGTGAGTGTCGGGCCATAAAGCTCAACTTTCAACCAGTTAGGGTTTGGCTACAATATATATGAAAGTTTACTATCTACCAGCTTTATTGTTCTCACGAAGAAGTTCTGGAGTTTCCTTTATCATTTCATGGTTAATCAGCATTTGAGTCCTCTTGAGCTTTTTATACTTTTAATCATTTTGTGTTGCTGTCTGGAGAGGTTTTCTGGTTTTGAATGGGAGCTACGTTGATTAATTCGGTGTTGGGCAGCATCTCTTCTTATTTCATGTCTATTTTCAAAATTCCTGTGGTTGTTTGCAAAAATATTAAAGTTTTTAGTAACTTCCTTTGGAAGGGAGCAGAAGCTTGTACAGGCAGCCACTTAATTAGGTGGGATAAAGTAAAGGCTCCTCATTCTCTGGGAGGCTTGGGAGTAAGGATAATCACTCAAAGAATATGGCGCTTCGTTGTAAATGGCTGTGGAGGTTTGAGAAAGAAAAAAAATGCTCTTTGGAGGGTGATTGTGAAGAGTAAATTTGGAATCGATTCCCCTAGAGATTTCATTAACTTTAAAAACTGGAAAGGGACTTTTAGTCCTTGGAAGGAGATTGCTAAGACAAGCTGGTTTTTTTTTTTTGGCCAAATGTGAGCTATAAGGTGGGCACAGGGAGTGAAATCCTCTTTTGGGAGATAGATGGGCTGAAATTCAGCCCCTAAAGCTGGTGTTTCCTTCCATTTTCAGCATATCTAATGCACGCTAAATCCAGCAAAGTGCAGCATTTGTGGAACTCATCTTGTCGCTATTGGGATTTAAAGTAATCAAAAGTTCAATTCTTTTGATTACTTTTATGACCTTCTACAGTTCACGGCATCCAATTGGAGTAGCCAGCACAAGTCTTTTTGTAATTATACCACTTTCACTATCAACTTAGATTTGAAGGTGTTTTTGTAGCCTCTCTTTTGGGGAGGGGACTCCTTGTCCCTTTTCCCTTTAGGCGGTCTCTTTTTTAGCTACTTTGTTTCTTAATGAAGTGGTTCTGTGTCTTTTATAGAAAAAAAATCATTTTGTGGACTTTTTGCACATGATTTTGTATATACTTCTCTTAGATCTTAATATTGATATTGTATCATTTCTTGCTTAAAATTGTTATCTCTGCTGTTTTTATGACTATTGTACTACTAATACCACTATTGTCGGTTTTTTATTTTTATGAACTTAATACTTAATACTGCAATAAATAGGTTGTTAGAGGTGGTCGTCGAATTGAGGTCTCAATTTATGAGATTGTTGTTGGTGATGTTATACCACTCAATATTGGTGATCAGGTCTGCAGTTCTCTTCTTTTCTATTTGTATTTTATTACTCTCACATTTCAATGATGAACTGTTATGCTGATAGATCTTCGTTAGGTCCCTGCTGATGGCATCTTAATTTCTGGACACTCATTTGCTATTGATGAATCAAGCATGACTGGAGAGAGCAAGATTGTTAGTCTTTTATATCTTTGGCTTATTAGATTAAATGAAATGTTCTTAAGTTCTTTTTTCTTCTTTATCTGAAGAAAGGTTGCCTCTTTTGCAGGTTCAAAAGCATGCTAAGGAACCTTTCCTGATGTCTGGATGCAAGGTAGCTGATGGTTGTGGCACCATGCTGGTAAATGTTCATTTTTGGGTTTTTTTTTCTTACTTCCAGTCCACGAGTGCAGAGTCCAATATTATTTTTAGGTTTGTTCGTCCGTGCATGTTTTTCTATTCATTTTAAGCCTTTCAGTCCTTTGATCTTAACATCACTTGGGAATTATCAATTTGAATCATGTTTACTATTAAACAGCATGATATTAGTTTACTTTTTTAAAAGGATATTAATTTATTCTTTGATGATCTGGGTTTGACCTTAAATGATAAGTTTTGCTCAGTCTTTATCTAAGCTTGGATATTAAATATTTATTTCTTTGTCCTTACTACAACATGTTCTAGGATTATATGATAATCTATGATTTGAAATTGCTCACTTGGAAGGATGTTGGCATGTTAGACTTCTGGTTGAAGAAAGTTGTTAACATCATGAACTATATCGTTTTTTCCTGGAGTTGGATAAGTAAAAGCGAGTTTGTGTAATTTAAGTAGAAACGATCACTTCTTTTCCTTCTTTTATCCCAATTGAGATCTTTCTACTATTTTGGGTCCATGAAATTTTATAATATTTGTTTTAGTCTCAGTACTTAAAAAAACAATATTATTATTTTGTTTCGTAGTATTTATTCACCTAATACTCGCCTCAGCCAACTTATGTAGCACCAATACATGCCCATGTTAGCATGTTAATACATATACTTGAAGCCACATTATTAATAATTTGTTATAAGTAAAATTAAAGTAAGGAACAAAATGGTTATTTTTTTAAGTTGAAGGGCTGAATAAGTTTAGGGAAGAGTTGAGGATGAAAATTTCCTGACACATTGGCGACATGTTCAGGGACACGCTTCAAAACTTTTATGTTTTATAAAACAATTAGGGATAAAAAAGCTCACTATATAGAAAATGGGGGTGACAGAAAGCCACCTAAGAAAGAAAAGAGGAAAAGCCCTTGATTCTATTTCAAGTTGTTTTCTAAACCTTAATGGATAATGGATGTCGTTGGTTGTCTCCCACCTATAAAATGAATTGTGTTCTCTTTTGATGTTTAAATTTAGATATCAAATTTGTTTTTACAATGTTAAATATTTATGCACACACTTTTTTCTCATAATAAAACTAATGTGTTTCCAATGTGTCGTGCCCAATGTTTCTTTAAATTGACGTGTCACATGCGAGTGTCCGTGATTCTTAGGTACAAGAAAGGACTTTAATATGCTGCTTGGATCGGGGTTTTTCTTTTTTAAAAAAACAAATTATGTGGGGTTAGTTCTATGGGAATGTTCAGTGCATGTGCGTCACATTACCTTATAAGAGCTCTTGGTTTTCTATCCCCTCTATGAACTGGTGCTTTGCTTAATCACATTTTTGAGCTTTAAGTTTGTCAAGGCTTTAATACCAATCTTGGTGCAGATAGTATTGATGGAAATCTGTGTTTTATTTTGTTTGAATGTAACAAGATAAATTCTTTGTTCATAGTTTAAGCAAGGAGTTTCCACAGTAACTTGGCAACTACTTAAGTTGTAAATAGCAATTAACTAACAGTAGCTTAGCTAAAATAGCTAACATGAAAGGTGGTAGAAAATCACTGAAGCCACAGTAAATTCTTAAAGCCCAATGCATATAACTTCTCTACATTATTATTTCAGGTTACAAGTGTTGGAGTTAATACTGAATGGGGTTTGCTTATGGCAAGTATTTC
The DNA here is from genome assembly GCA_033996785.1 of Trichosanthes truncata. Classification (NCBI taxonomy): domain Eukaryota; kingdom Viridiplantae; phylum Streptophyta; class Magnoliopsida; order Cucurbitales; family Cucurbitaceae; genus Trichosanthes; species Trichosanthes truncata. The sequence continues at coordinate 32,027,557 of JAWPNB010000004.1, read as the reverse complement.
TGAAGACAACGGCGAGGAAACTCCTTTGCAGGTCTGATCCCCGTTACTGTTTGTGGTTATTGATGGTATATGTTCTCTTGTTCTATAATACAATTAATGAATTTAATAGGTGCGTTTAAATGGTGTGGCAACTTTAATTGGTATTGTTGGACTCACAGTAGCTTTTGCTGTGTTGGTTGTGCTCCTCACGAGGTAAATGAGAGCTTGGCTAACTATGTCTGTTCTTTTCTATTGATTGGAGATGCTTGTTTAACTTCTTTTTGGCTTCATTTTCTATAAAAAAAAATTGAGCAGGTATTTCACTGGTCACACCAAAAATCCGGATGGAAGTCGTCAGTTTATTGCAGGCCAGACAAAAGTTGGTCGTGCCGTTGATGGGGCCATCAAAATTGTCACTATTGCAGTATGTGTGAAAATTTAAAGTGTTTGGAAGATTGACTGATGGATGATGATGATTACACGCCTTAAAATTTAAAAAGCATGCGTGGAAGATTTATATGGTGGAGGAATGATGTGTATGTCTGCTTGGATGTGTATTTACAGCTTTTATAATACATTTTGCTTTCAATGTTTGTCATGTAGGTGACCATCGTTGTGGTTGCTGTGCCTGAAGGCCTTCCACTAGCTGTAACCTTAACGTAAGTGTACTTTTATTTGTTATCAAGTTTTGCATACTTTGTTCATGAAAAACATGTTATTTTCATATGCACATTTAATTTCTATATTTCCATCATATCTTTAATCTTGAATGTCTTATGCTTATCATCCTATGGCACATTGGTTGCTTTTGTTTCCTCATGGTCTGCCTGCTTTGCCTATACTGTAAGATTTTCTATTTCTAATTTGTTTGTAGAACTACTTAAATGCAATATAAACGGGAGCTACTTTATAATTCTATTGAGCTTTATATGTTTCAACATTTTCCTTATTACAGAATGCCCTTAGCCTATATGTTTATTTATTTCTTTGACATTTTATCAAAAAATATTTTGATTATTCTTGCAGTCTTGCTTACTCAATGAGAAAGATGATGGCAGACAAGGCACTGGTATGTACGGTGGTTTATTCCATGGTCATACTTGGGTGAAATTTTGTTGTAAATAGATATTGCAGATTTATTAATCATATGTTTACATACTTTGATGTGACTTAAATGTAAGGTGCGGAGGCTATCAGCATGTGAGACGATGGGGTCTGCTACAACTATTTGTAGTGATAAGACTGGAACCTTAACTCTAAATCAGGTAAGTTTCACAAATTTTTGATTTTTAGGTTACATTTTATTCTTGTGACAACTTTGTCCATTGTATTGACTTCAAAATTCTCCTGTTTGATGCTAAATTTTTGTTTGTTAAATCAGGTAAGTTTCGCATTTTCTTTGTTTGATTTTTTAGGTTACATTTTGTTCTTGTGACAAATTTGTGCACTCTCTCGAATTTGATCTTCAAAATTCTCTTTTGTTTGATGCTAAATTTTTGTTTGTTAAATGAGGTAAGTTTCACAATTTTTTTTGTTTGATTTTTAAGCTTACATTTTATTCTATTGAAAACTTTGTGCATTCTCACGAATTTGATCTTCAAAATTCTCTTTTATATGATGTTAAATTGACAGCAATTTTAAAACTCTCCGTCTACTTTAAACTCATTGGAATGTGGATAATGATGAAATAGAGATACTTGTGAATCTTCTAGGATGGGAACCAGTCTTTCTTTTGGTTTGATTACTCTGGTTGGCCTTTCAGGTCTATTAACCTTGTTGGTCAATTTTGTAGATGACCATTGTTGAGGCTTATGTTGGTGGGAAGAGGACTGATCCGCCAGAGAAGAAGTCAGAGTCATCTTCCATGTTATACTCCATACTTGTTGAAGGCATTGCTCTGAACTCAAATGGCAGTGTATATGTGCCTGGGGTATGCCAAAAAGAATCAGTGATTATTTCTTATTCATAAATTAATCAGATATTTTCTGATTAATCTATTGAAATTTCGAGAGCCTTGAGTTTTTTGTGTTACTATTGTTGTAAATATATTCAAATTTACAATCCAGTTTTGTCATCCTCAAATATGTATAATTGTCTAGTAGGCTGTTGAAACCCTTGTGTTTGTCTGTTCTTGTAATTTTCAGAGTGGTGGAGAGGCAGAGGTTACTGGATCACCTACGGAAAAGGCTATTCTTAATTGGGGTATCAAGGTACTTTTCTATTGAGTTCATCCTTTTTTTCTACAGAATTTATGTGAAGTATACATTATTCATAATAATACTATGGCTACAGCTGGGAATGAACTTTGAAGCAATTAGAACAGAATCTGCAATTCTTCATGTTTTCCCCTTCAGCTCGGAGAAAAAACGTGGTGGTGTTGCAGGTCAACGGGTAATCAGCTATGCTGTGTCATTTCAAATTCACTATGTCTGTAAATCTATTCATGTTTCTGTTTACTATGGAATTGTTTCTCTGAATAAAATATTAAGAAATGTCTGTAGCGGCTAGTTGGAACCTCAACTCTAAGTGCTCCTTTAGAGATACAAGAACGTAATTCCCTCATTTGGCTCCATAAACCATTGTCGTGACTTCATAATGTTGAGACTGTAAAAATATGGATAGCTTTTCTAATAAGTCCCTTTCCGTAGGAAGTCTATTGACTTTGGGATTGAGTTTGCTTCTCAGCATTCATTTTGAGATCCATATCAAAACACTTTTGTTGTTACTTTCTCTGGTGCTTCAATTGTAGCATCTTTCTTTGAGCTTCTTTGACACTAGGTTGAAAATGCTTTTTCCCCCTACATTAGTATTCCCCATTTCTTTCTTTCCTTTCTTGTATATATCTTGATTTCAATGAGGTGGTTGTTTCCTACCAAAGAAAGGACAATTGGAGATGAAATATCTAATATCCTAATCCTAGTCAGTAAAAGTACCAAAAGAACGTGATTTATTTGAGGTTTTTTTTTGTTCTTGTTCTCATTCGAAGAATTTTGTGAGGCATACATGTCTTGCTTTGATTGTTCACGTTTCTCTGAGTTCTTACTAAGAAAATTAATGGTTGGTGAGACGAAGTGAGAACCCTTTTATTTCGTCCAAATCCTGGTTGCATTTTGGTCAATTTTATATTTTATATCAATTGTTTACTTTTCTCTTTTATGTAGTAAAGTGGTACTCGTCAGTAAATTTATATGGAAAGAAGAGGGTGGGAAAAGTTATCCTCCCAATTATTGATCAAAGAATGAGGAATTATTTTTAATCTTCTTAACTATAGGAATATATTTTGTGGTTTGAAGTATTATGTTGTGTTACTTGTACCACTTGTCATAATTCTGTGTCAATTATTAATTGTTTTTTTTTTTGTCAAAAAGAAAAATTACCAATGGTACGTGAGTATACTACGGTTTGACCTATATTAAAGCATGTCTGCCCTACAACTTATGGCTAATGTTTTTCATTGGTTGCATAATGCTATTGTTTTTTGGTTCTACATGAAGTGTTAGATATTTGCACTAATGATACGTGAATGTACTCTTACGGTTTTTACAGGATAATCAAGTCCATATACATTGGAAAGGTGCTGCTGAGATCGTCTTAGCATCATGCACACAGTACATGGATGAGCATGATCACTCTGTCCCATTAGATGAAGATAAGGTCTGACACCTTAGTGCTTTTAGGAATGAAAATTTTAGCACAAAAGTATTATTTCAAGACTGTTCATGTGAATTTAATTCCTTTTTTCTTTTTTTATTGTTTTATGTATCATAGCAGGAGATGTTAGCTATCTTTGGCATATATTCAATAATTAGTGACCTGCTACCTTGTTGAAATGATTTTGATACTCATTTGTACCAATTTTCTGTGTTACCCTTTGCAGATGAAGTATTTCAAGAGAGCTATTGAGGATATGGCTTCGCGTAGTTTACGTTGTGTTGCAATTGCATATAGATCTTTTGAACCTGAGAATGTTCCTGACAGCGAAGAACAATTGAGTAAATGGGCTCTACCAGAAGATGACCTTGTTTTGTTGGCTATAGTTGGTTTAAAGGTGGGTCTTTGTTAGTTCACTTATAATGTACTGCATTTTTAATTATAAGATAAAAAATTCTACAGATTGAAGCCATGTGAAAAGTTGTCTTTACCGCCTCATTGTATTGATTTTTCTTATTTTTTTTTAATCTTGTTTAATTTTAATTTGATAATCTTCCTCATTCTATTGAATATTCTTGTAGCATTTATCAGAAAATCAGCATCCTGCTTTTGTTACTTGGTTATTTTTTTTTGCATCTAATAAAACACTGAAGCAAATGAGAATGTGCAATATTGTTTGCGTTTGCCTTTTTTGCCCCTAAATTTGTCATTGTGTTGGATGGACTTGTACTGCTTTGAGCGTGGCATGCTTAGTTGTCTCTTTTCAATCAAGGAATTGGGCGGATGTTTAATTTCTTGTGCATGTTTTTATTATCTTATTCTCTCTGGATTCTAGGACCCCTGTCGACCGGGAGTAAGAGATGCAGTACGACTTTGTCAAAAAGCTGGTGTTAAGGTACTCTTTTCTGGTAAATATTTTGTTTTCCTTATATAGTGTTATGAATTACTGACTAATATGTCTGCGCTCAAAACATTAATGTTAAATTTTTTTCTCCTCCATACTGGCAATTACATCAGTCTGAATATTTATTAGTGCTATTTGCATATATGCACATACGTGCTTTTTTAAGATGTAATTTTTACTCTCTTGTTTTTCCTTATGCGTGTTTGGTTGGTTTTGCTCCTTGGTAGCAAGTTTTGTGAAATCTGATGTAGGAAGGTGTTGTGTTTGAACTTGAGTTTTGGGAACGTTGGTGGGATTTTGCGACTAAAGAAATCTGAAAAATTAAAGGCAAATTCAAACATAGCTGACTTACTATTATCTTGGATATAAATTCACTAGCCTTTTTAGATAATATCTCGAACTTTATTAGAATAGCATGTCACTGTTCCACTATTGCTTGGAAAGCTACAACAGCTGTACTTGAAAGGAAAACTAATTCAACCAATAAAACTTACTAAACTATGTCTTACAAACAAGCTTGAAATTAAGAACCAAAACCTTTTGTAGCTTGTTGGCTTTGTGGGGAAACTGAGTTGAGAGTCTCTCGGGTGTATTCCCACATGTCGCAGGTTGGTAAAGTTGGAACCAAAAAACAAGCTTGAAATTAAGAAATCTAATTGTAATTAGATTTCAGCATGATGTTTTTAAGACGATAATTTTACTTTAATGTGTTGAAATCTTCAATTTACTCCCTGCTTTAAATCTCTTTTACTTGCTTTCTTTTAAGATCCTGTGAGAGTACTAGTATGGGTTATATGTGAGAGATTAGTAGTATTTTAGTAAGAGGCATAGTGGTAATTAGATAAGGGGGTCTTGGTTATAAATAGGGTATTGGAGTTCTTAGAAAGGGGTGGATCATTTTAGTGGAATAGTCTATTGTGGGTTTAGGGAGAGAAATAGTCCTCTCGAAAGGCTCTTACTATATTGTAGTTTCTTTATGATATTGCAATATATCGGTTACTTGTCTTCTTGGTATTTGGGTTCCTAACAGATCCATTCTCTCTAAATGGACTATCCACGTTTTGTTTTATCTTTTACCATACATCTCTTTTATCTCTCTTGTCTCCTTTAAACGTACTCGGTTGTTTCTTTATTAGTATAGGATATTTCATACATATACATTAACTCCCTATTACAGGCTGCACAAGAGTGTTGTTTTAGTTGGATGTGGACTATTATACTCACTAAATTCTTTTCCATGCATAGGTACGCATGGTCACTGGTGATAATGTCCAAACTGCTAGAGCTATTGCATTGGAATGTGGAATACTTGGTTCAGATTCAGATGCTACTGAACCAAATCTTATTGAAGGAAAAGCATTCCGTGCCCTATCTGATGCCCAAAGAGAAGAAGTTGCTGAGAAAATATCAGTACGTGTTTTTGATCTTATTGAACACCCCACAATTTTAAGAATGTGCTTGCTTGCGTAAAGAGGAATAATTGAGACTGATTTTAACTTTTCTGGTTGTTTTAAGGTGATGGGTCGGTCCTCTCCCAATGATAAGCTTCTCCTTGTGCAAGCATTGAGAAAGAGAGGACATGTAGTTGCTGTTACTGGAGATGGTACAAATGATGCTCCTGCATTACATGAGGTTCTGCTACTATATATAGACTATAGTCACTATTTTCCAATCAGCTGTAAAATCAGAGTCGGGCATCCTTAATATAATAGTAATTATTTTGTTTAAGTGGTCCCTTGCTGCAGGGTGTGAATACTTTATTACAAACTGCTTGTTGTTGAGAGATTACAAACAATTTGATCTTGGAATTTTATGCCTGATATTTGTAGTTTCTGACTTTCTATTTTTCATTTTGTTCTTCATTGTTTTAAATGCTACTCTTTCGGACTGTAGGCAGATATTGGTCTTGCAATGGGTATTCAGGGGACAGAAGTTGCCAAAGAAAGCTCAGATATTATTATTTTAGATGACAACTTTGCTTCAGTTGTGAAGGTCAGTCTTATTTTTAGAGTTTTTACTTTAATTTTATTTTTTTATTTAATGTCAGAAAAATACTAGCACTGATGTGCCTCATTGGTTGAACTTATGTAGCCTTTGATGCACATAGTCCAAGGATACTTTCCACTAACTTACGACTTCTGAATCCATCTTTTTGCTGTTCATTGGATTACTATGTTGTATCTTGAGCTTGTTTTAATTGTATTGGTATCTTCTAACATTGTGAATATCATTTACTACAGACTAAATGAAGATTTTTAAATTTGAGGTCCTGGGGTATAACTTGCAGTAGTCGAGTTTCTTCGTAAATAATTTATAAGTTTGGTGTTCTTTTTTCTGCGTGCTTTAACAACTTGTTGTCGAGGCCTTAAGTCAAATTTGCAAAAGGTTTTACTCCCAAATTTTGTATACTATGTTTTATCTCTCATTTTGCGACGTAAATCAGTTACCTAAATATTGCGACACATTTGTTGTTTTGACCCTTATTATAACAACTATCCAGAAAATATGAAACTTTGTGTGCAGTGTCCATTGTATTTGCCCATCTTGAAAATTGTGCACAATGAAAATTCAGCGGAACAAATGCCTCATTCTTGATATTTAATGATGAAAAATAAATTAACGTAGATATGAAAGCTTTATTTCTAAAGCATTTTGCTTGAGCTTAGCAATTGGTGTTGAATGAGATGACAGATATGCAATCATTTATATTCTTAAAAAAAGGGGAAAAAGAGAGAAAATAGCATCAGTATTATTCTATATATATCTCTTTGATATTGTTATGGAGCTTTTTTATTCATTGCGGCTGGATGCAGGTTGTAAGGTGGGGCCGATCAGTATATGCAAATATTCAGAAATTCATCCAGTTTCAGCTCACTGTTAATGTTGCAGCACTCATCATCAATGTCGTGGCAGCAGTATCCTCTGGTGATGTCCCTCTAAATGCTGTGCAGGTTTGTGCGCACTCTCTCTCTGTTGGGTGCCATTGAGTATCTTCATAAATAACGTGTTGATTGACATCTGTCTACTCTTTGACAGCTTTTGTGGGTTAATCTTATTATGGACACTCTCGGAGCATTAGCGTTGGCTACTGAACCACCAACCAATCACCTCATGGACAGGTCGCCAGTTGGTAGAAGGTATACTCGCATTGTAAATTTCTACAGATATTTGCAGAATAACTCAAGTTTGATGATTTTTTTTTGGGATGAGAGGCCTAACTTTAATTAAGATAATTGATAAGGTTAAATATGTCAAGATTTTATTTTATTTTGTTTATGACAAACCACACAGTTACTATGGTAAATGAAAGGACAAGATATGCTAATTCAAATAAAATAGGGAAGCCTGAACCGAGGTTTGTGAATGTTCTAATCTTGCTAATCGAACTCGTTGGGCTGGGTAGGTATAATGTTCCCATATTTGTCTGTTCTAGCAACATGGACTATTCACATATATCTTGGCATAGCTTTTCCATTTCCTTTTTCACTCCAGCTGGAATATCCTGTATTCTGTATTTATCTCTTTTCATGGTGGTATCTAGCAACTTTGGACCTTCTTTTGTTATCTCACTTTACAGAAGCAATACTTCAGAACTTCTCAACTGCTTCCTCTTTCCTCACATATATAAATTTCTTTTAAGAATTTGTCTGAACTGGTGACATATCATATGGAGTTGTGTGTGCGCATGCAAGCTTTGGCTTCTTCTCTTTATTTTATAAGCAAAGTTCGATTTTATGCAACATAGCAGTTTACTAATCTGTTGTATGTTTCAGAGAACCTCTTATAACAAATATCATGTGGAGGAACCTGCTGATACAGGTAATTTCTTGTGGCTTGATTTCTGTGCTTTTCAAAATTTCCATTTTTGAAGGTTCTAGCATTTGAAGAAATTCCTTACTTTATTGTGTATCTTCAGGCATTTTATCAAGTCACTGTGTTGCTTGTCCTCAACTTTCGTGGTCGAAGTTTGCTTCATTTGAACCACCCTCATGTAGAAGCTAACAAAGTGAAGAATACGTTGATTTTCAATGCATTTGTGCTTTGCCAAGTAAGCCCTTTACTCGAGTAATACTTTGGCAGAATTTTATATGTTGATTTCTTCATTGGATTCACAACGGAGTCTAGCGTGTATATATTTGTCGCTTGTGCCTCCTTATGTTGTGTTTGCATTTCAGGATCAACCAAGATAGTTTGGGGCTTGTCTCGTATTCAAAACTTAAACCTCTTCGTTAAGTGTTCTTATTTAGATAAATTTACTGACTTGTATCTGCTCTAACTGCAGATTTTCAATGAATTTAATGCTCGAAAACCTGATGAGAAGAATGTATTCAAAGGAGTCACTCATAATTACCTCTTTATTGGGATCATTGGAATTACTGTCGTCCTCCAGGTGAGGCCCGTCGTTCGACTTTGCTATTATATTTTGAGATTAGCAAGTTCTTCAAGTAAACATTTTATATTTTCTTCGACTTAGGTGATCATAATTGAGTTTCTTGGGAAATTCACATCCACCGACAGGCTTAATTGGAAATATTGGATTATTTCCATAATCATTGGCGTTATCAGGTATGCTTATATCTTAAATTTTATGTTATCGATACCTTTAATAACACATGACGCCTCCATAATACCTTAGCATTGAACATTGAAAAATCTCAAAAGTTTAAATTGTCTTTTGATGAGATAACAGAAGAATACGAGAGGTTGAGAGGATCGTATACTACGCTCATGAAGTTGCTCCATTTTGGTTTCTGTGCTAAACAATCTCTCCTCTTTTTTCAGTTGGCCTCTAGCTCTCCTTGGGAAATTCATACCTGTTCCTGAAACTCCCTTCCATGTGCTCATTATCAGAATGTTCCGTAAACGACAACCCGGGGGACCTTAATTGTTTTACGCTACAGCAGCACTGTCTTTTCTTTCAGTTCGTAGGATGACAGTTTTTAGGACCCAAGCAACACTTCCCTAGACACCGAGATGGAATATCGTGTGGAGATTGGTTTTTTGTGCTAGATCTTTCTGAGGGATCATCGTATAGAGGTTCTTCAGATAAGGCGTTTGCTTGACTAACTCGTGGCTAACCCAATACGAGAATGGTGGAATATAACTATCATCAGATTCTTTTATGTTACAATTTCGGTTTCAGTTTATGTTAATAACTTTGTGATATGGGGTTGCTTTTGGTTTGAAGATTATGTGAATGTGAAATACACGGAACAATACTAAAACTATACAAAAGCGTCGTAACTTCAATTAAATTCTATCTTTTATCATTTCCTGTTTTTTAGTTGGAGATTATTGTCTTAATTCGAACTGCACTGTAAAGAGTCTATTAGGTATCCAAACACAGAAAATACGAAGAACACAAATGAACTAATACATTGCAATATCAAATGACGTTACAATATAGCAATAGCCTTTTGAGAGGGCTATCTCTCTACCAAGTCCTACTATCGACACTCCATTAAAATGATCCACCCCCAACTAAGAACCCTAACACTCCTATTTATAACCAAGACACTCCTAGCTAATTTTCAAAATACTCCTTATTGATGAACTACTAATCCCCGACATGAAATCCGTACTATACTATATTAGTACTCACAATACTCCGCCCTTCAAAGACACCTTGTCCTCAAGGTGTGCTTAACAAAACATAATAAAAAAACAACAACACAAGCTTTTTTTTTTTTTTTTTTAATCGAAAACCTAGAACCCTAACACCCTTCAAAAAACGAAAATAAGCCTTCTTTAAAACAAAACCCAACTAGTCGGTGCTTTATCGGCCATATGCGGCGGTGGAAATGGGTGGTTAGTAGTGAATGCACAGGTGTTGGAAGTGGGCAGCGTCAGATGAGTACGAAAACGAGGGCGTGAAGCGAAGAGGACAAGAAGGCTTATGGCAGCAGCGGACGACGACGACTGGTAGTGATGGACGGTTGGTGGCGATGGATGGTGATGATGACCATCGACGTGAGCTTTCCCTGTGGAAATGTAAGTGAAGAGTAGAGATAGGCGGCTAGAGATGCTTATTTCATGTGAATCTGACGACCAATTGGGTTGGATCTTGGGTTTAAAATATGGAACAACTCGGCCCAAAGTTCCATCATGTATAATTGTCCCATTCTCTATTTTAGAAAGAAAATCGGCCTCAACCAATTCCTTTAAACTGAGCCAACTCCAAAAAATCTGGCCCACATGATTAGAGTTAGCCTATTTTCCCCATGTTTCTTCATTTCTTCCTTTAGTTGCTGGGTAGAACAAGGAATAACTCGGTCCAAGTCCCATCCTGTACAATCATCGGACTTTCTTTATTTAAAAGCAAATGGGCCTCCACCAAGATACTTAAAAACAACCCATTCGCAAACCGCTCATCTAGCCTTTTTTTTAAAAAAATCAAATTGGCCTTGTTTAAGCCCATTCAACCCATTCCCAACTAATGAATTTCTTCTGCAGTGTAAACTTAGCAGTAACCACCGAAATCTTCCCCTCCTCTGTCGTTTAGCCTTCCACCGTGATTTCATCTTCGACCATACCCGTCGTTGACGGAAATAACCTCTGGTAGCCATTTGTCTTACCTTTTCCCCTTCTTTTTTTTTTTTTTTTTTTTTTTTTTTTGATTTCTTCATAACAGTCTCCCTTTGATCCCTTTACTACCTTTCCACGAACCTTGCATCGGTGCCTTCCTCGAAGCTTCGTCTCCAGCAACACGCGGGTATTGTTGCAAACAGTCTCTGTCGAACTTTTCCCTTCTTCATTTTTTTCGAACCTTGTAGGTATCGAACCCTACCCTCCCCCTTAATGGTCGATGATCCCACCCTCGAAATCCAGCCTTCAACATGCTGAATATCCCAGCCCATTCGCGCATGGTCTTCTAACTCCGGCTGAAGATAGGTTGGTTTGGCCTCAATCGTTTTCCTCCAACCTTCTTTCTCGATCGCACTATCTTTGTCTTCCAAATAGCCTCACTTTGTGGCTTCTTAATTTTTTTCACCGGTTTCTCTTTTTCTCCATCTTTTTCGCACTGAGACGATTCATTTTCATTAACCACCATTGATTCCAACAATTCTTCCTTATTTTCTTCAATGTTTTGTTGATGAGGAGGGCTTACAACAATGGTGGAAGTTATTCGAACCTTGCCATTGGAGATTTCAGATATCATGGCTCTTTGATTCTCTATCTTTGCCACCAATCGATCCATGCTCTTGGCTATCCTCTGTAACGCTTCTTTCATTTCAACCACATCCTTCTCTATTCTCTCCATTATCTCTTCTGGTTGTTTTTGCACATTTTCCAGGATGAACGTGCTCTGATACCAATTTGTTAAGTATCCAAACGCAGAAAATAAGAAGAAACACAAATGAACTAATATATTGCAATATCAAATGACGTTGCAATATAACAATAGCCTTTTGAGAGGGCTATCTCTCTCCCAAGTCCTACTATGGACACTCCACTAAAATGATCCACCCCCAACTAAGAACCCTAACACTCCTATTTATAACCAAGACACTCCTAGCTAATTCCCAAAATACACTTACTGATAAACTACTAATCCCCTACATAAAACCCATACTATACTATATTAGTACTCTCACAGAGTCATATGAAGTTGGTTTCCAACATTTGATAACTTACATGACTGGGAGCTATGTTATGGTCTTTTGTCAAGTTTTCTTCAAAATAATTGAGTTTTGAGTTAGGTTTTTATTTTTAAATCGATGGCTTGATGTAACGAGGTCAATTCTTGGCCAATTATTATGATTAGCTTGAACCTGATTATATTTAAGGTGGTATTATTTTGGAGTTCCTGTATTGGAAATCTTGATGGTTGATATTTATGGTGGTGTTTGCTTGGGCCATAAGACATCCTCCTTGATGATCATATATTTAAGGTTATGCAAACAATTTAGAGGTATGGTTCTATTTGTTTTATTTTCTTTGTTCTTACTATCTACAATTCTTTCTACAATGCTCTTTGACAATCTCTCTCTCTCTCTCTTCCATAAGAGTTGGAGAAGGCAACAACCTCATGGTGAGGGTTGAGCGAAAAGCATTTGGTCTTTAAGTTGTGAGATTTAGGTAAGAAAGTGGAGAATGAAGAAATTAGTAAGAATGAATCTTTGAGAGTTGAGCTAAATTTGGGGTGGTAGCGTGGGTGAGAATATGTTTTGGGTTTGTTGTTCAAAGGGTGAGTGGTGATGCCTTCTTTAGAAGAAGGCAAACTCCTAAGCCTCTGTTTTTGGTTCTGGTGGTGTCGAACTCTAGGAAAACTTGTTGTGTAGTGGTGTCAGAATCAAATAAAGGAAGAAGGGCTTCTCTTATTCTTCTAGAAGGGAAGCATAGGTTGGGGTGGTGCTCCTTTAGGGATGCATTAGACAGATTTCCTCCAAATGGCCCTAGTTTACCCATAAATAGAGGGCTATGTAAGGTGGCTCTTCCTCCCAAGTGCGGACGTGGTTAAAGATGGCAATAGTGTGCTAGAAGTTTTGGTTGGGGATAGGAAGGATGAGGTTGCCCTTTCCTTTGACTTCTTTGTAAGTGTGGGATTGTGGAAGAGAAAACGTATGATACATGGAAGGAGCTTGAACGTGGAAGTGAGGAAAAGATTCAGGGAGGGAATAAGGGTGAGAAGCTTTTGTGGAAATTTGGTCGTGATTCTTTGTGAAGACGATCATCTTAGCAAGAAATTTCTAGACTTTGAGAGGGGAGCTTTTCATGACTTTGCCATTAACTTCTAGCCTTGGGATAAAGAGTTGGTGGCTGATGGATGGTAAACAACAAAAGTTTGAAAAAGGGTGGGTTAAGGTATTAGATGTCCCTTTACATCTTCGTTCTTTAGGGGTTGTTTGGAATTTGGCGATTCTCTGGGGTGGTTGATAGAGGGGAGGAAGGAATCATAGTGGGTTAGTGTCGGGAGGAAGACGTTTGCTTCAAGGCGATCGAAAATGAAGATAGGTATATTCTAAGGGGGTGCCTACATCAATTTTGAGGAGGTTGCGTATCTGGTGAAGTTCATGCTTATGGAAGAGGGTAGAGTCAGAGGCAAGGTTGAAAATTGGGGGAAGAAAAAGTTGTTAGTGTTGTAGTTTGACAGTTTCCAACAACTTGATAAAATAGGTGGTACTGTGGATGATTCTCAATTGTGTGAGAAATTCTCTAATCTAGGCAATGTTTCAAATTTGTTCATCATGCTAGAGAAGATTTTAGGGGGCCATTTAAGGGCAAAGTCAAAGTCGTAAAGGCCTATATGAAGTTGGGTTGCTTGAAGGTTAGCCTATCATTGAAAGAATGCAGTCAGATATGGATGGCCTTGTGTGCATTTGGGTGGATTGGAGACTGTTGTTGGGGATAGGTAGAATTGGAAAGCGTCGAAACTCCAGATTTCACTAGTGTTAGGTCTGGGTTTGATTTTGAGAGCTTGGAGGATGACTCATTTTTGGGTTTCAGTTTTTGTGAGGGGCCCTTTCAGAGTCCAAGGAGGTTTAGTGGGTAATCCAGACATGTTATTTAGTCCTCCAAAGTTTCCTTTTCAGGAGTGATTAATAAGAGAATGGTTTAGTGGGGTTTCTCTTTTGCATATTGTGAGAAGGTAAGGCTTTGTTGAAACCCGAGAAATTTAAGTTTCCTCAATGAAAGTGTTGGGAGGGAGAAGAGGAGGTTAGTTTGGGGTCTTTTTAGGCTTTGTCAAGGGTGTTGGTGTTTGGCGGAGGACTTCAATGTGACCAAGTATCTGTCGGAAAAGTTGAATCGCCAAATCTATGAAAGATTTCAATAGGTTCATCGAAGATTGTGATATTTTAGATCCTCCCTTGGTGAATGTCAAATTTACCTGGTTAAGCAAGAGAGAAAGAATGGTGAATTGTAGGATTCATACATTTCTTTCTTTTTTCTAAGGAGTGGGTGGTGTTTTTGTTTCCTTCGAATCCTAGACATGCTATGGGGCCTAGATTTACTTCGTTTAGGTGAGAATATGTGGTAGTTTCATCATTCATTTAAGGAGTCGCCCTCATGGCTGAATGGTAGGGTTAAAGAAAAGTTGGATGATTTTCTGCTTTCTGAGGAAGTTAAAGAGCCTTAAAGGAGTTTTGAAGGAGTGAAATCTTTCGGATTTTGGAAATCTCAAGAAGAGAAAAGCCTAAATTGTGGAAAGGATCAAGACTTTCTTAGATGGGCTTGAGGAGGGAGGGAAATTGTCATGGGAGTTGAGGGAGGAGCGTGTTTCTTTTAAGGGGGAGCTTGAGATCCTTATTTGGAAGGGAAGACACCAGCTTGAGACAAAAAAAAAAAAGGTTGAATGGATAGGGATGACAAAACTTCCTTCTTCCATATTTGTGCTAGAAGTAGAAGGAATAAGAGTCTTATAGACTTCTTGGAGAAGGATAATGGGGAGGTTTTGAGGGAGGATAGAGAGATTGAGAAGATTTTATCTTTTTTTTTTCCTAATCTTTATCCTCCCTATCCTTACCCTAAACCATTCTTTGTTAAATTGGAATCCCATTTTTGTTTTTGAGAGGGAGGAGTTGGAGGCCCTTTTCACTCTTGAGGAATTTTTTTAAAGGTGGTCTTTGGTTTTGATAGGAATAAGTCTCTCGAACTTGATGGTTTCTCAATGGCCTTTTTTTTAAGGATAGTTGAGATTGTATTAAGGAGAACTTGTGAAGAGTACTATGTGAGTTTCATGACATGAGGATTATTGATGCAAGTATGAATGGACCCATGTTTGTCTCATTTCTAAGAAAGAATGTGAATATGGTGAAAGATTTTATACCCACTAGTCTAATCACAAGCTTATAAAAGATCATTGCAAAAACCTTGGCATATAGATTGAGGAGGGTCCTTCCTAGTACTACTTCCAATGCTCAAGGGGCCTTTATTGTAGGGAGGCAAATCTTACACTAGGTACTGATTGCAAATGAAGCCATCGAAGACTATAAAGAGAGGAAGAAAGAGGGGGTGGTCATTAAGATCAACTTTGAAAAGATTATGATCATGTTGATTGGAATTTCTTAGATTGAGTTTTGGGTAAGAAAGGCTTTGAGTTCAAATGGAAGGCCAAGATGTGGAATTGTATTCGGCTGGTAAACTTTTCCATCTTTGTTAATGGGAAGCCTAACGGCAAGATCTGGGCTACGGTGGGTCTTAGGCAAGGGGACCCATTGTCTCCTTTTCTCTTTCTCTTAGTGATGGATGTTCTAAGTAGGTTAGTGTCGTTAGGAGTGGAAAAGGGTGTGATCGAGGGGTTTAAGGTGGGTAAGGAGTTAGTTCATTAGTCTCACCTTCAATTTGTTGATGACACTATTTTCTTTTGTTCGAGAAAAGAAAGCTCCTTTGTTGATGGTGTATCCTAAGTGATTAAGGAGAGTTCTCCCTAGAATCAATCAAATCTTTATTATAAATGACAAGTTATTGAATACAAAAGAACAATTCTCTATTTATAGAGAATTAGAAAACAAACTAATCCTAATCCTAATTAACCAAGGAATTGACCAAGATATCTAATTAATCACTAATCCTACTACATCATATTCTACCCCTCCCAAAAAAAAAAACTCATCCTCGAGTTTTAAAAAAAAAATGAAGATAGGAAGAAACAAACAAAAGGGAAAGAAAATGAAGATAGGAAGAAACAAACAAAAGGGAAACATGCTTCAGTCAATGGTTACGAAATACTCTAGTTGAAAATTGCTTTCTAAGTTCTTCAACACGCCAAGAAAGTATACGAATTCATCCCAAAGTTTGGTTTCCATGACATGACAAAAAGAGAACCCAATTTTTTGGAAGGAGCAGATTACCAAACATGAGCAAAAACATTCGAAAAACACAAGCTTCCATATTTTCATGTAGCAACTTACAATTAGGTGCTTGAAGGAATTTTCTTGATGATTCTCTTGAAGTTTCAAACTTAACTATAGTAGTCTCATTTTATTTCTTCCAATCGATCCCAATAATTTCAACAAGATTTTTTTAAACCTTAACTTCATAGATTTGGTTCTGAAAAATTTTCTATCCAAAATTGTCTTCCACATCAGTAAAAAAAAAAAATCCAAACAGAATAAAATTTCATCTTTTTCGTCAAAATACTCAGCAAAATTCAAAAGAAATTCTTCTTCTATGTTTTTTGAACTTATCTGATGGTGTTCTAGTGGGAGAAAATCTTTGAGTTCGACAAAAGAATCCCCTTGTTATTTAGCTAATTGATTCCAGTAAAGATCTTGAATGAATTTTTCAGCTGTACGAACATCACCAATTACTTAACCCCCAAGATTTGTTCTTCAAAAGACGATTATCCTTTTGAAAGTTCTTTCGAAACTTTGGGAGAATTTTCATTTTGGAAGAAATGGGCTGAAGAATGGCATGATAGTGACACCTCTGGATTTGAATGGAGGTTTAGTATCTTCATTTTCTTTGACTGCACTTTAGGTTTCTTCATTCGATACCTCTTCCCCCACGATGCCGGTGACTTTGTTTAGGATCCAGAAAGGTGCTGGCGGCGCGTTGTCAAACGGGGTTACGGTTTCGGCGTTTGGTGCCTCTTCGCCTTCTTCTTCATTTGATATTTCTTCTTCGCACAAGGTCTGCATTTTGAGTTTTTTGGTGGGCTCCACGACTTTCTTCTTCTTCTTGCGTTTGATCTTCTTGTATTCGTTCAAGCTCTTAGTTTTGGACAAATTGTCGATTTTCTTAATTCGCTCAAGCTCTTCGTGTTCTTGTCGTTTGGCTGTAAAACAATCCAAAACGTTAGATACATTTTCCAAAAGATGCCAGATTTCATCAATTCCCTTTCTGAATTCCTCACGGGCTTCATGGTTGATGTAAAAATTCGGGTGGGTTCTTGGTCATGTTTTATAACCAAGATAATAATTTTTGTCCTTGAATGTTCTCCTAGAAGTGCAGTATTCAAGTCTTAAAAATTTTAGGCAAAATTATTCTTTAAAAGGTTCCCCTTGTAAGTAGGTGTGCACTGTTCGACAATGAGTAGCTCACAAAGCTCCCTCTTGCGATCTTCGTCGACAAGAGTTTTTCAATTTTCCACCAACGCCAACTAACTTGGCCCAAGCGATCGTTGTGATACTAATTTGGTGTAGCCTAAGTGATTAAGGAAAGTTCTCTCCAAGAGTCAATCAAATATTTTTTACAAATGAAAAATTATTGAATATAAGAGAGAATTCATAGAAATTAGAAAACAAACTAATCCTAATCCTAATTAACTAATGAAGTAACCAATCAAACTAATCCTAATCCTAATTAACCAAGAAATTGACCAAGATATCTAAACTAATCCTACTATATCTTAATAGATTTTTGTCATTTTTCAAAGCGGTTTCTGGCCTTAAGATTATTATAGGCAATAGCTCCCCTATATGTTTATGCTATTGTCCCTCCAAGTTAAGTTTGTTGGCTTCTATGATGAGTGGTGAGATGTGATAGTTCCCTTCCTCATATTTAGGACTCCTTTTAAGTGGTAACTTGAAGAGCCAGACTTCGTGAAATCATGTCTTGGAAAAAATCCGCAAGTGGTTGTCTACTTGGAAAAGAGCCTTTTTCTCTAAAAAGGGAGGCTTACTCTTATTCAATCGGTGCTAAGTGGTATTTCTAGTTATTTCATGTCAATTTTTAGAATTTTGGTTTTGATGAATAAGATGATTGAAAGAGTCAAGGAAAGGAATGTCTTTTGGGAAGGGATTGATAAGGGGGGAGGGTCCAACCTAGTCAATTGGGAGGCGCTGATGGAATCTGTGGATCTAGGAGGATTAGTAATTGGGAACCTGAGGTTATGTAATGAAGCTTTTTTATAACAATGTTCATGGAGTCTGACGCTCTGTTGCATATGGTGATTGTGAGTAGGTAATACCCTTACCCTTGTAAGTGGCTTGCGATTGGTAGTTCTAAAGGCCTTTGCAAAAACCTCTAGAAAGCTATTTCCTCGAGATTTCCTTCTTTTTCTTAGTTTATTCATTGCTCTGTAGGAGAATATTAAGAAGTTTATTTTTGGGAGGATCATTGGGTGGGGAATAAGTCTTCATATGCTTTGTTTATGTGATTATATTATTCCTTAGACAAAAGGTTGCATTATGTGGTCTCGGTATTTCCTTCCTCTAACCTTATTTTTCAATTCATTTAGGATTTCGATGTCCTTTGTTTGATAGAGAGATAATCAATGTGTCGGGTCCTCTTTCTATCCTTTGAAACCATCATGTGATTTCAAGGAGAAGAGATGTTCGAAATTGGTCCCACAATCCTTCTAGGGGATTTTCTTGTCATTCTTTCTTTCATATTTTGTCTATCCCTTCTCATTACTTGGTGCATCTTCTTTCTCCTCTCATTGGAAGGTTAAAATTTCAAGAAAGGAAAAGGTTTGTGCGTGGCAAGTTTAATTTTACATGGGAGAGCTAATACCTTGGATCGTGTCCAAAGGCATTCTTCCTTTGTATTATTCTCACAATGATACATTCTTTACAGGAGGCATGAGGAAGACACTGATTAGTTGTTGTGGGATTTCTAGTTTGCTCAGTTTCTTTGGAGTCCCTAGAAGATCTCATTTGGTGTGTTCGGGATAAAGATGGTAAATATGATGATGGAGGTGCTCCTGAATCATATTTTTAGGGAGAAGGGCAAAGTTCTGTGGCATGCTAGCTTATTTGTTGTTTTATGGGGTATTTGGCTAGAATGAAGCAATAGAATTTTAAGATAGGTTCAAAGATTGGGTGAGGAGGTTTGGAAGGTGTCGAGTTTAATACCTCCTCATGGGCTTTGGTCACTGGTCTTTTTATAACTAAGCTTGGTTTTCCTCTTTTGAATTGGAGCCTTTGTGTATTCTTTCATTTTTCTCAACGAAAGTCTGGTTTTTTTTTTTTTTTTTTACCAAAAAGAAAGAATGTTCTTCAAATGTTTTACTCACATTTTATTATTATTATTATTATTTTTAAGGAAAATTGTAATGGGTGTCAAAATTGCTTTCCATATTTGCAAATATATCACACAAATAAATAATTTACAAATATGACAATTTTTCAGATTTTTGCGTGTCTATTGAAATAATTTTTCATAATTCCTTTTTTTACCCCCGTCTATCACTAATAGACTGTAATAAGTGATAGTAGTCTATCGATATCACTGATAGACTATTTTTATTTCTATTACTGATAGACCATCTCTACGTTTATCACTAATAGATGTTTATCATTAATAGATCATTTTTATGTTTATTGCTGATAAATAATTTTTATGTCTATTTTGTTGGAATTTATGCCCTAAAGCCTCGTAATTAATTAATTATTTAATAATTAATAATAATTTTGATTATTTTATTTGCAATATAATATTATCCATTATATGAAAAATCCAAGGTTATTAGTGTAATCTTGAACAGTATGTAGTTGACATACAGAAGGATTGTGTTCAAGAAATAACCTACAGAGTCATAGTATATGGATAAGGTTGGGTGCCTTATCTTAGTAACACTATTGATACGACCCACTTTGTAATAGTTACAAATCATTCATGTGGAGACATGTGAGTGAGGGTATCTTATACAATGAGTTTGTAAAAGACTGGACCACGAAATATTTAATCTCTCTTTATAAATCCGTTAATTGAGAAGATTAATATTTCATCAGGATGATCATATGCGACTCAATCTTAATCTTGAGGGAGTTATGAACTCCTGCCTGTGAGAGCTTGTCCTTTGATTTGCATGGGTGAAAGTGGCTTTTATAGTCGATTCAATATGCCTACCATCTTGGGGACTTGACCAAATAGAGAGCTGGAAACATAATCTCATAAGATGGAATTCACTCTTTCCCATATAGGATAAGTAGATGAGTAGTTCCCTTAAGTGCTGATCTCGGGACTTGAATAATGGGGCCCCACCCTCCCATTGGCCTGAAAGGGACTTAGTTTATAATTAGATTATAAACATATTGTTCATTAGAGGATCAATGGTACTTAAGGTGCAAGATGTAACTATAGGGGTAAAACGGACTTTTTGACCCAGCTGTAATTACGAACAACTCGTGAAAGATCAACTTGTATATAATGATTATATCTATGGACATAACTTGTTCTATAGTGCATAAAAGTACAACTTTAGGTCTATAGTGGAGTGGCCTATAGTTAATAAATGAAAATTAATTAATTAAAGAGTTTAATTAATTAATTTTGTATTATTGGAGCTTATAATCTGTAGGTCCATAAGGTCCCCTTGCTAGCTCATAGTAACACTAAAAGATCAATTTAGTTGAAAGAAAATTTTGAAATGTTCAAATTAATATTAATTTGAAGTGTTCAAATTAATATTTAATATATTAGATATATTAAATATAAAAGAGGAAAATATATTTATTGTATTTGATACATTAAATATTAAAATTTGAAATGTTCAAATATAATATTTAATTTGAAGTGTTCAAATTAATATTTAATATATTAGATATATTAAATATAAAAGAGGAAAATATATTTATTGTATTTGATACATTAAATATTAAAATAATTAATGTATATTTGATATATTAAATAAAAGATATTTATAGAATTTGAATAAGATTCAAATAAATAAATATCGTAGGAGATTTGAATGAGATTCAAATAAATAAAAGATATATTTTAATTATGACAAAGATTTTTCCTTGGTCTCTATAAATAGAACTCTTGGGTTGAGCCATTAGACACAACACACATCTCCTCAATAGAGAGAATTCTAATTCTCTCTAGACCTCTTCCTCTTTAATCCGTTGTGAATTTTCTTTCAAGAGGCTCCCACAAGCCTTGGTCCTGTATTCGAGTCATAGCCAGGAAGACTTTGTGGAAGAGATGAAGATCCGCTAGAAGAATCTCCATATTTTCAAGGTATGTTATGCTTAACTATAATATTATCATTTAATTCTAAATAAACTCAAACCGATTCCTACGCTTCCGCTTGGGTTTAATTAGATTATTCCTTTCATATTTTCTATAGACCATTAATACGTCTATCAACGATAGTTTTCTATTACTTATAGACTATTTTTATGTTTATTAGCGGCCATTTCTACATGTGTTTGATAGACTATTCTTTACTTTTGCATGCTTTTATTGGGCTTAAAATTGTGCCATATTTGCAAATACTATTAACTTGTGCTAGATTTACTATTCTTTTCTGTTAGATTGCCATATATGCAATTGTCCCAAACATGAGCATGCCATTTTATTAATATTTTGAGTATACCATTAGTATATCATACATCAATCAGGATTCATTTGTGGTAAAACATGAGTGTATCATTTTAGTAATATTTTGAGTATATCAGTAGTATATCAGACATCAATCAATATTCATTTGAGGAAAACACATGAGTGTATCATTTAGTGGTATTTTGAGTATATCGGCAGTATATCAGTCATTAATCAACATTCAATTGAGTTAAAACATAGATGTATCATTTTATTAATATTTCGAGTATATCAAAAGTATATTAGACATCAATAAGAATTCATTTGAGGCAAACATATGAGTGTATCATTTTAGTGGTATTTTAAGTATATCAGTAGTATATCATACATCAATCAACTTTCACTCGAGTTAAAACATGAGTGTATTATTTTATTAATATTTTGACTACATAAGAAGCATATCAGCCATCAAGGACTTTTTGGACTCTTCTTATGGGTTGGGCTAATATTGTTTTATATTTGAAAATAGTTTTAAAATGTGATACACCCATATATGTGAATCCTCTACATATATGGATGAATCAGATGGGAAAAGTGATTGTGTTCATCGATGAAGTACATCAACAAGCTATTAGACACGTGTGTATCATTCTATGAAATTTTCAAGTACATTAGCAGGCTGTCAAACATGGGTGTATCATTCTATTAAATTTTAAAGTATATCAGCTATCAGACATGCTTATATCATTTTATGAAAATTTCAAGTACATCAGCATGCTATCAGACATGGGTGTATCACTCTATCAAATTTTAAAGTACATCAATAGGTTATTAGATATGAGATTACAAAGAGAAAAGGGAGAGAAATCGATGGTGGCTTAGGGAGAAAGAGGGAGAAATTGATGAAGGGAAGAAAGGAGAGAAATCGGGGATGGCAGTTAAGGCTGAAATCATGGAACGTGGGTGATAACTCTTAGAAAAAGAGTTATTGACTAGACTTTTAAGCTTGGATTTGGTGAATTAGGAGTAATCTACTTGATTTCTATTATGAAATTTCCTTAATTTCTGTTATATTTTCTGAAGTGTGAGGAAGCTTAGTTTTTATTTGAGCATTTAAGTGTAATTAATGAAATTTAATTGATGATTTTAGGGGGATGAAAAGTGATTGAAAGAAAAACGGATAGAAGAGTTAAAGAAGTAGCACTGAAGTTCTGAAGAGAAGCTGAATTTAACGCACTTTGCTAGAGCAATCTCGAAGGCAAATTTTTGCATGAGTATACACGTGGTGTGGCTGACAACAAGGCAATTAGTGAGTTTAGCACGAGAAGCTCATTAATTAGTTGACATTGTTGTCAGCCGAATCAACTAAGAAAAGCCAATGAGAAAGTGCCCTTTCGATCAAGTCTATTCAACCCTGATTACGAGGGGAAATGAATATATGTTGTGGCAGCAATCATTGTTGAGGGAGTTTTTGGAAAAGAATGATGAGAGTTTTTGAGAAGGCATTTTTTGAGGAGAAAAGCCAACGATTGGGGAGGAGACAACAATGCTCCATTCCTTTTTGGGCAACTCTTCGTTTACTAATTCTTCTTCCTCTTTTCTATAGCTTAGTTTACTGTCATGTAGGAGTTTGTGACTTTCGTTTTTAGATACATTTACATTACCACTTGTATTATGAACTAAACACCTTAAGGTGAGGATTAAGGATGTTTGTGTTATTTTAAGCCGAGGTTAAGGCTTCTTTGCTTTATTAATCTGATTTTGAGGGTTTATTATTGATTACGCTTGGTTTCAAATGGCCAACCAAACCTGAGCAATGTCTCCTTGTGTTTTGGAAAAAATAGGAGAGGCCGATCACTCAAAATCACATTAGCTCGTTAAGGAGTTAATGGCTAGCTAAGTGGGGAGGTTAGGTATAACAACTCACCTAATACACACATATAAAGTGAAAATAATGAGTGGTTTAATGGGAGTCAAGGCATAATTCTCAGAGATCTGGGAGGATTCCACGATGTCTGTTGTGTGGGTTAAGAGAGCAAAGCTCTTACTGTAGCCTTTACCTTAATGCAAAGCATACCCTAATCCGAACATGTTTAGTCATAATATGAGTCGGTTATTTGCTTTAGTATTTCGTGTGCTTAAGTCTTTTGTTGTTACGCTTTTGCCGAAGCATGAGTAGTGTAGTTAAAACTAAAATTATCAACTTGTTACTCTTTGAGTTTACTTGTCACTTGCTGCAATTTGTATGTATACTTGCACGTAATTGTGTGAATTTATTGATTAATTTGAGTCACACATTAGAAGGCAACAATGGATAGCAAAATCGTGGGCTGAAATCATATTATGGCTGATGTAACAGCCCGGTCATTCTAACAATAATGCGGAAGCGTAACAATCAAAACTAAAATAGACTTAAACAAATTCAGCTGAAGTAATTTCTTACAAAGGTTTTCTAGAAGAAACTATTGAATCCATAACAACAACTTTCTAAGTCTTGTGCCAGAGTGCTAAACTTTGCTTCTTTTGAGACTATCACTTGATCCTTCGTCTGAAAATATTTTGGAAAAACAAAAATGAGTACAGAAATACTCAATAAGCAATTTCAACATCAAGTTCAGAAATTTATTTTCTTCAAAACAAAACATAAAAATTCAGTTTAACAAATCATTTCAATAGTTGAATAAAAAATCAAATATTCATTCGATAATTTTCTTTTAAAACAATCATAAACAAAATACAAATATCCTTGTAAAACTTTTAATACAACTATTAAAACGTTCAGTCAAAGCTTTCGAAAAACAAAA
Organism: Trichosanthes truncata; assembly: GCA_033996785.1. Lineage (NCBI taxonomy): Eukaryota > Viridiplantae > Streptophyta > Magnoliopsida > Cucurbitales > Cucurbitaceae > Trichosanthes > Trichosanthes truncata. Next base: position 32,003,068 of record JAWPNB010000004.1, on the reverse strand, counting down.
ATCTTTCAATTGAACAAAACTTTCATTTAACCAAACTTTCAAGTATCGAAACTTTCAATTCAAACAGTACTTTCAATCAATCATTACTTTCAAATATCAGAGTGAGAATATGCATTATTTGGGTAGCCTTCAGAACATATATGATGGTTACCCATCGGTAATACCAATCAATCAATCAGAACATTCAATCAGAGTTGTAGATAAAAATCAACTAGAACATTCAATTCAATTACTTAAGTGTGAGGCCATGTGAGTGAAACACACACATGAATCTTCATTCCAAAGGAATGCCAAACCACAAACTGTGCCTTCCCACAAATAAGCTTCAATCAGTCAGAGATGTTAATAAAATTGACCAGAACAATCAATATAATTAATTAAGTGTGAGGCCACGTGAGTGAATAACACACACATGAATCTTCATTCCAAAGGAATGCCAAACCACAAATGTGTCTTCTCACAAATAAACCAGAACAATTCCATCAATTTCAATTTAGGCTACTTCCACAAATAAGCAAAGCATTCCCAAAACAGAAAATTTGGCTTATTCGGATAGCCATTATCAAAACGATCAAAAATTCTTTCGTAAACATTTGAAACAAAACATGTAGTTTCAAATAACAATTTCAATAAAGATTCATCAAATCAACCATTAAAACTCAGAACCAAAACAAACTTACTTTCACTTTGAAATCAATCAAAATACATTTATTTCAAATTATCCAAAATAAAAAAAAATACTTTTAAATAGAAAAACACTTTAAAGCATATAAAACAATTTCGACCAATTTCAAATCATACAAAACAATCTTTCAAACATTTGTCAAATAAACAATATTAAAAACATAATTGTACCAAAATTGCTATTTTGGAAGAGATGTGAAAACTACTTACCTCGATCGATAATCCTACAATTCTCAATCTCAATCTCAATTCCAAATCTTGTCCACTTTCTTGAACAATCATCAACTTTTCCTAGAAGTCCAAACATATCCAATACTACACTGATCAAAAACCAAAATTCTATCTTAAAGGTCCAAAAGCTTATCTAAAATATAGACAATCTTATCTACCAAATTTTTCCCATTCAAAACAATTTTATGCATAAAAAGTTAGGGAAAATAGGGTTCTTGGACCAAAAAAAAAAAATAGCACTGAAAAAAATTGGGTTAAAAACACTTTAAAACTCAATTAAAAACGTATTAAAATCGGTAAAATCAATACTTTTCAATACGAAATAAAGTACCAAACAAATTTTCAATCCTACAACTTTTAAAACCTTCAAAACTATCATGAATTATAGACAAATAACCCAGAAAATTTTATGTTTCATAAAACAAAATTCTTCAAGATTTTAGCATTAAAAGAATCGAGATTTGCCACTTTTTAACACCAAAATCAGATCTGAAAAATCTGGTTAAAACTGCTGTAAAAACCTTTAAAATATACTATTTTCATGTAGAAATCAAAGGTATAAATTATACTTTAAAGAAACAATCATTTGGTAAACTTTCTTGTACAAAAAGAACCTAAAAACATTACAAAAACAGTCCCAAATTTGAAGAAAATAAAGGTTGGAAAATTCTGGAAAATTTTCCTTTATCAAACCTTCAGTTTAATCCAAAATCCATAAGATGAAAAAATTTGATAAAGAATTAAGCAAACCAAAAACCTAAAAACTTTTTAGGGCAAAAGATTTTAAGAATCTTTTCATTCTAAACAATCAAGAATGAAAACAAAACCCAAAATTTTCCAAGAAAGATTAAATCAAGAAAGAAAACAAAATTGAAAATAGAAAGGAAGAAAACTTACTGTTTTTTCTTTAGAGAGGAAACTATAGAACGTCTTCTTTTTTCTCTCCTTTTTGCCGTCAAAAGGTTTTGTCAAAATGGTTAGGGCTTAAGAGACATTTTTTAAAAGAACTCTAATCAAAACCCTTAAAAGATTATCTTATTTTTTTTTAAAAAAATAATAAATAAAGATTTATCTCCTATTTAAAAAAAATAAAATCTTAATTCAAAAAGGTTTTAAAAAAAACAAAACAAAACAAATAAATAAAATAAAATTCTTTTATTTTTCGGTTGTTACAGTTGAAAAGGGCGTTTGATAGTACGTCTGATGGACTGATGGGCTTTTTAGTCTTTTTACATAGACTAAAATCAATTTGTGCCATATTTGTAATTTCTTTTTGCTTGTATCATATTTGTCATTAATATGGGCCAAATTGCTATCTGTATTTTTTAAACTAGGGTGTGAAGAGAGGTCGCTCTTGTGATATTAGATTGATTATGATATACATGATTTTCTAATTAACTTTGTAATAATTTTATTGGGCATGATCACTAGATTTGTGAAAAGAAGTGCGGTTTGTTTAAAGTGGTATTAGTCAAAGATTTGGCTTTTGTACTTAATGTTCGGAAGAAATCGTGATCATGTCAACAAAATCAATATATAAGACCGTGTGGTTGAATTGTGGAGGAAAATAATATAGTTTGATGTGATTAGTAATAGAATTGATGCATAGGAAGGCTAAAGAGGGGCATGGATGGACTTAGAAAATATATCTCAAAAAGGGTCAACAAGTTATAAAGTTTTATCAATATTATTGGCAATAGGAATTCTTAGGCATTGAGCGCGCGCGCGCACACACACACGCACGCACTCACGCACGCACGCACACTAGTGAAGGCAAGTTGCTACCTTCTATGTTCTATTATGGTATGTTTTATTGAAGGTGAATGCCCTATCAATAGGAAGGTTAAATTACACAATTTTAGTCTCTAAACTGTCAAAAGTTGTCTAACAGGTCTTTAGATTTTAGAAAATGTCTATCAGGCTCTATTATGGGTCGAGTCACAGCTTTCCACGTGGACCAACACTCGAAGGTTATGCATCCAAGCCTAGTTCAGATGCCCCGTGGTAAGGAACTGGGAAACACTGAGGTCGTTTTCGACCTATCCTGCTAGGCGGACCTGCCTTTAGGCAAAGACAACACCAGTAGATTCATCTCCAGTCCTTGAGGACGATGTCATGTCCATGGTAGATGATCTTTGACGTGTAACCCTCTATAAAGTCGGAGACCCTACATCCAATAAGACACACAATGCCGTAAGAGGGACACCCACAAGAAGTATGTCTCACTTTTTGCTTGCTTCTTCTCCATTTTGAACTTAGTACTCACTTAAGCTTCAGAGTGTACGTGGTCGAGTACCACACCATTTCAAGTTTCTTCTCGCAAGTGATAACTTAGCCCTACCATATAAGCTAACCTCAGACAATACTCCAACACTTCGTCCGAGTAGGAAATCTGCACCAATAGGTTCTTCAACTATTAATTTGGGGTCTAATAGATTCTTGAAATTTACAAATTATCTCATAAATTAGGAAGTTATTGGACATAAAATTAAAGTATAAGGACTTATGAGATGAAAAATTGTAAGTTCATGAATTTATTAAATATTTTTTAAGGTTTAAGAATCAATTAGGCACAACATAGAAAGTTTAGAGACCTATTGGACACTTTTTAAATTTTAGAGACCTATTGGACACAAAACCGAAAGTTCAATGATCAAACTTGTAATTTCACCAAGAAGAAAATTTAAAAGGCAAACATGGAGTTGTTCAATCGACTCAACTCCCAAGTTTGAGGGGTTTTCCAATTAGAGAACAACTTTCTTTCTTTCTATTTTTTTAGTTCAACAACATGTGGGGTGGAAAGATTCAAAACTCTGACCTCTTGATCGAAGATATATTCCTTAACCAGCTGAGTTGTACTCAGGTTGATAATTAGATAATATTGTCAAAGAAAACGAGAATCAAATCATTGCACCGTAGAATACCATTGCCTTACGACCTCGGTGTGAATTGTATTCTGGTTACCAAGTCATTCAATTGGAAGTTTTCAAAAAACAGTAATAAAAAATGGAGAAAAAAGTAATAAAAATTTACTACTTTTCACGTGCAAGCACAGGAACCCAAACCTGCCTAGACAAGCAGTTGTGGCAATGGTGCGTGCATGTGGGGAAAGTCTTTACTACCACTCTATCCACCTTTTGCAAGCACCTCATAAAGGTCTACTATATATACTCACTTCCCTATTCATAATCTTTCCATATGGGACAACTAGAAGCTTTTCTATGTAGGAATTTGCAATGGGCTAAAAGTCCCAGAGCTTGTAAGTCATTCCCAACGGATAACAACTCTTAAAAGACACTACTACATATAGTTGGGAGCATTAGTGAACAGCTCGTAAAACACTATTACATATAGGTGGTACTGGAGTCAAAGGTTGAAATGGCTGACATTAGTGCAATGGTGAATCAAATCATGCGAGTGTTTGAGAGACTAGGCTCCACCAAGTGATGAATATTAAGCATAGCAAGTTCAAGGTCTCCAAAAAGAACTCTCCGCAATATTAGGCTTTATCTTTAACCTTAAACAATATTTTGAGATATTAATATATAATTCAATATCACACTAGTGAATATCTTGTTGATGATGCAAAAGTATGATGGAGGTTCATATACAACGATGTTAATTAACATATCATGAAATATGTTGAAATGTGAGATCTGAACACAATTAAAATATCAATTCAGGAATGATCCCACAGAAAATTATGAAAAACTCCGAATCAACATTACCTATTTAGGGTCTATCTAATGTTTATACCTTAGATCATATATATGTTGTCTAATCTTCAATTTAACGATTGTTTTAATTAATTCTTAGGCCTATTGGCTATTATTATGATATTTTCTTTTTACAATGTTATATTTCATTTTATACATGATCAAATGACATAGCTTGTGCCAATGATATTTGAGGTGTTATGATTTTGTGCTCGTGTATTAGAGCTTTTGATGGTTGATATTTAAGGTATTTTTTTGCTTGGGCCATATGTTAAGAAATCATGATCATGTCTAGCAAACTCCTTACGTGAGACCTATGATGAGAGACTTATTGACCTCGAGGAATACATTGAGGAAAATAATAGAGATTGATATGTGATTGGTAATTTAATTGATGCGTTGCTCGTAAGAGGGGCTAAGAAGAGTTCGGAGCAGATCTAGAGAATATATTTTGGAGGGCCAACATATTGTTATAAAAGTATAATAAAAATTTAATTAAAATGATTGGTAATAGGAATTCAATATTGCGCCACAACATACTAACCAAATTGGTCCATATATAAGGCAAGTAGTTGTCTTCTATATATTCTTTTAAGAGTTGTTTAGGGTGTGAGTTATAATAGCATGAGTTATAATAGTCCGTGGAGTACTTTGCACTCCAAATACAGACTATCATACCCAGACTAAAAAACTCTGTATTTTAAATAATATTATATAACTCCATAAATTATTATACCCCATGTTATTATAACCCACTCAGCACCCCAAACAGCCCCTTAGAGTCTATTTTGTTGAAGGTAGATGCCCTAAAAAGAAACGACTAAATTACGAGTTTGGTCCTTGAACATTTCAAAAGGTATCTACTAAGTTCTTATACTTTAAAAAGCGTCTATTAGATCTTTGAACTATTAATTTTGAATCTAATAAATCCTTAAACTTTAAAAGGTTTCCAAGTTCAAGAACATATATATACAAACACTTTAAAAAGTTTAGGGACTTACTAGACACAATTTTAATTCAGACCTATTAGACATATTAAACACTTTTTAAGGTTCCTATATAAACATATTAGACACTTTTTTAAAATTCAAAAATCTATTAGACACAAAATTTAAAGTTTATGGATCCCACTTGTGATTTAACAGTAAGGAGAATTTAAAAGGCTAAGTAGCTTCAAACATGGAGTTAGTTGAATTGACTCAACCCTCAAGTTTGTGGGGCTTGCCAATTAGTGAACAACTCTTAAGAGATACTATCACACATAGTTGGGGACATTAGTGAATAGCTCTTAAAAGGACACTACAACATATGTGTGGTGTTAGTGAAGAGGTCAAAGCCTCTATCAAAGTCATCAAGGTTGAAATTGATGACGTTAGTGCAATGGGCAATCAAATCATGCGAGTGGTTGAGAGACAAGCTCCACCACAAGTGATGAATATTGAGCATACCAAAAGTTTGAGGTCTCTACTCAAAGCTCTTTAGTGGGACTTGCAATATTGAAGAGCTTGAAAACTCTATACTCTTGAGATATTAATATAGAGTATGATATTCACACAAGCTACAATACATGTTGATGATGCAAAAAGTTTGATAGAGGTGACATGCAATGATGATAATGACCTATCTACCATTGACACATAGAACATTATGAAATATGAACTCAGAATACAATTCTTTCTTGAAAATAAATATTGAACAAATATGAGGTCAGAGATGATTCAATGAAAATTATAATAAAACTCCATATACATACCTTAGATCCTACTTGTCATCTGTTCCTCATCAAACAATGAAAATTTTTAAATTCCAAGACTAAAATGTGCACGGTAGAGGAAGAAAATTTTCCTTTGTTCGTGGTTACAGATCTTTGACTAAGACAACATTAAGGTAATGGATTAAGGTCACAATTCATTCCTTGTTATTGTTTGATTCTAGCCATTACAACATGCATGGTTTTTAAGATTTTATAGCTCTAAGACACAAACAAACATCCCGTTTTATTTGCTTTTGCCTAAAGATTAAAGAACTACTTTCTAACCAAATTTAGTAAAAAAAACAAACGGCAAATAAACTAGAGAAAAAAATGTGTGGAAAATTGGGGGCTGTGGAGGTAAGGAATTTTTAAATTTTAATTGTTTCTTAAAGAAACAAAAGGAATTAATGGAAAGAGTTGACTTTATCAAATAGAATGAATAAAAAGCAAACTTCCCTATGTATACGGCCGTGTACTTTGATTTTGCTCCAAAAAAAAAAAAAAAACAAAAAAAGCAATTTTTTCACACGTGGTAGGTCTCAAGCTTTCTAATTTTATCAATAAAAATCCATCAATTCTCTCTCCATCCAAAAACACCTTTATAACTACAACCAAAACTCAAAAACATCTCAATTCTATTCTATACCATTCCATCTTTTTTCTTCACTTTCTATCTCTCTTCTTTGTTTGTTTGGTTTCTTGGAAAATAGCTAAGAAAATTCTTCAATTCTTGTGGGAAAGCTATGAACATGTTGTTTGAGCAGCAGCTACAGCAGCCACCGGAGGAGGCGGACGTGACGATGGGCGGGATGAGGACGCTGACCGGGGCGGCGGCGGCGGAGAGAAATAGGAGGATGGTGGAGGAAGCGAGGCTTGAGATTGTGGATTTGAGTGGCATTTCTTTGAGCTCTTTGCCAAATCCTAATCTAAATTTGGCTACCATTTGCAAGTTAGACCTCTCTAATAATAACCTTCAGGTGATCTCTATAACTTCTGTTATGGATTTTGAATCTCTCTCTCTCTTATTTCCAGCATTTTTTTTAGGTACAACATGGCAAGTTGAATATGTTTATTTATTGTAAAGGACACTTTCATCTTGTGTAAACAATTATTTGTTTTTATGTTTTGTTTTCAAGACTATTTTAATGAACTATGATTATTCGATGACTCGTAAATGTAATTACTATATACTTATGGTAATTTTAAATCGAAGAATAACTTCAGAAAGATTATATGAAAATAGTAAAAGAAAATAAAAAAGACCTAAAAAATAGTTTTTTTTAGTACACACAAAAAAAAAAAAAAAAACAATTTTCTGACTAAAAAAATAGTTATACATAATTCCCACCATTTTTTAAAATAAAAAATATTTTAAAAACAATTTTCTAATTCTAACAGGCCCTTACAATTATATTTTCATTTATTTAAGAAAAACGAAAGAGAAAATTCATATTTGGGGGAGCTATATGTTGTGGAAATAGTCTTGGGAATTAGAACTAATTGTTCCTTGATTTATTATTATTACTACTACTTTTGGTGACTGTTTTAAATGTTATAAGTTTAAAAGAATACTTAATTATTTTAAAAATATAATTTTTACGAAATGAACTCTCTTTTAATTTATCATTTCAATTATTTCAGACAACAAAAATAAGAGAAATGTGAATAATTAAGGCTTCTTTTTGTTTTTGGCAAAAAGAGAACAAACTAATTTATAAAGTAATTAGGATTTTCCTCTTGAAAGAGGTAAACAATAGAAAATGAAAAATAAATAAAATAAATAAAAAAGGTGGTGGAAAATTTTGCCTATAAAATCCATTTAACATATTTATTTGTTGTGATTTAATAACATTTTAATTTTAATCTTTTGTTAATTATTTTCTATTTCCCATTTCTTAGTTTTAAGAATCATCTTACTATTATATAATGGTAAAAAATTGTTTCTCATTTCTTTTTTTTTTTAATATAGATAAAAATATTATTTTATCTTTTTTACTACATAATAAATGTAAAAAACAATAATATTGTAATCTAAAATATACAATTTTTTAAAAAATATATTTTTTTAGTTAGAAGTTTCATTTTTTTAATCTTAAACTTTAGAGGATAAGAAGGTTAAAATTAACCAAACAGATTAGCTTTAAACTTCACTAATTAATGTCTAATGAAGAAGTGTTGGTGTAAAATTTTTTACAGAGCATCCCAGAGTCTCTAACTGCAAGATTATTAAATGTTGTGGTATTAGACGTTCACTCAAACCAATTGAAATCTCTCCCTCACTCCATTGGTTGTTTGGCTAAGCTCAAGACTTTAAATGTCTCTGGCAATCTCATCACTTTCCTTCCCAAAACTCTTGAGGATTGCAGGTTCGTTTTTCTTCCCCTAATTTACTCGTTGCCAAACATGCCCTAACTTGTCATCGTTTTTTTTTTTTTTTGAGTTCAATAATATGTGAAGTGAAGATTCGAACATCTGACCTTTTAGTCGAGGTTATAATGTCTTAACCAGTTGAATTATGTTTAAGTTGGTACCCCATTTATTTCTCTTTATTTTTAGAAATAAATCTATACATTCTAATAATTAAGTTTGATATACATACATAGAATTAAATGATTGATTTGATTATCTAAAGTTCAAAATAAATAAATTATGTATTTCTTTTGATTGAGTGTCTAATCGTACTTTTGTATACTTGATAATGATTTATGTAATAGTTAGTGTGCTCGGAATGCAGCCTAGATGGAGTAGGTTGGGATGCCTAGTTGCAAAGGAGTCTTTTCTAATGATAGCATTATATGCTAGGCTTACCTTTAATGTATCTAGGAAAGTAATTAAGTTGGTTGATAGAGTTGAAATTGTCTTTTATTGTTATATTTTTCAATAAAAATTGATAAAAAATAAATGAAAATACAAAAACAAAAAGATATCCTTTCAAACATATTATAAAATAAAAAATAATATTAATAGTATTAAAATGTTAATCTTTAAAATAACTTTCAAAAATAATATTTAGAAAATACACCCACAAAATTGCCAATGGTTTTTTTCTCCCTTTCAAACAATGTTTTACAAAGCATTGATTTGAAAAGGGGGGAAAGTATGGTGATTGAGGAGTAACAAATGTAGCAATTACATAGGAAAAAAAAAAAAAGAAAGGTAAATGACACAAGCATTGACCTCAAAATGAGCAAATATTATGGAATATTAAACTAAGACCTCAAAAAAATTAGGTCAAGTGGGTATAAAATTATATCAAAAGCAAAGGAACAACAATAAAAGATAATGGCATACATCATGATTGGACTTTGACAATTAAAAAAGAAGAAGGAAAAAAAAAACAGAAACAAAGAGAGCTCACAACTTAAAATTAGTCTATGGTGGGAGCATATGCCACATGCCTCTCATCATTCCCCCATTGAATACATATAAAATGTTTATAAATTATAATGGTCCAAACATAAATAAAATGTTTTGATTTGTATGCAGTGAATATTAAATTTTGAAAAAAAAAAAGGAAAAAAAGATTGAAAAGGAAATATAGGTATTTGTACTTAGGTAACCTATATAATTTAAAAAATATTAACATAAAAGTCAACATTTCAAAATAATTATAAAAGTAGTCTGAATTCTACGATCTTTCGTGATTGTCTTTATGAAATTTACATTTTTGTTTATATAAATAGTAACAAAATAGAAAAACTTTGTTTGGAAGAAAAAAAAAAGAGAAAAACCTATATGGTTGAGATATAGTTTGATAAGAAAATGGATAGTTTAGAAAAAAGAAAACACATTCTTATTAGAAAAAATGCAGCTAAAAAGTGGTAAAATTTAAGGTAAATTACATATTCTTACCTTTGTGTCTTTGATTCTAGGATTTGCAAAAGTAATAATTTAACCTCATTTGAATATTCCTAGGGTTACTTATTTTCTATTAGACTTGTACAAAAAAGTTAGTTGGCTAGATATTTTTTTATTAATTTTATAATATTAATTATCATATGTGGTATAAAAAATTGTTTTGAAAATTTAATATATCCCCTAGCGAAATTCTTTATTTTACCCTTTTGCTCTCTCTCGCAAGTCTTACCTACTTTTGATATTTTATTGATATTAATTAATAAATAACAAACTAGCTATAAATTTTATTATTTGTATTTATATTTATATCGATGTTACCCTTTACATTTTATTAATTTTTTTATGAAATATAAAAAATATCACATTTGACCTCTAATAGTAAGTATTGAACTGATTTTTTTATACATATTTTATGTAGATCTCTGGAAGAATTGAATGTGAATTTCAACAAGTTGATCAAACTCTCAGACACAATAGGGTTTGAACTAACAAACCTAAAGAAGCTCTCAGTAAACTCCAACAAGCTGGTTTATCTTCCTCACTCCATCTCCCACCTCACCAACCTTCGTGTCCTCGATGCCCGCCTAAACTGCCTCACCTCCCTTCCTGATGACCTCGAAAATCTTATCAAGCTAGAAGTCTTGAATGTCAGCCAAAACTTCCACCACCTTCAGACTTTGCCTTATTCTATTGGCCTCTTATTGTCTCTAGTTGAACTCGACATTAGCTACAATAGAATAACATCTCTCCCTGACTCCATTGGTTGCCTTAAGAGGCTCCACAAACTTTGCATTGATGGAAACCCTTTGTCTTCCCCACCCCCACTCGTGTTTGAACAAGGACTACACGCCGTCAGGGAGTATTTGAGTGAAAAGATGAACGCAGGATACCAAAGCTCACACAAGAAGAAGTCATGGGTGGGGAAGTTGGTTCGATATGGAACCTTCAATGGCGGCTATGGGTATTTTAGAACTAATGAACCACGCGAGGATCGAGAAGCCTTCATGTGGTCTCAGTATCGCTCCATCGATGGTCTCACTTCACCAAGGTACGTAGGAATGTTCTCGCCACGCCGCTTCTTCTCGACACGGGGGTATTTCACTAGATAAGGCCATTGTCAATGCCATCATTCAAAAATGCATACAACTTTCATAAGACAGATTAATCTCTCTATTTTATCATCTTTTAATAGTTTAAGTTTGAGGAAGTATTAACAGAATATAAGTTGTGTAATGGAGTATGGATTATATGTTATATATGTAGCCCTCTTTACATAATGTAGTGCCATTGGAGAGTGAGATTAGCTAATAAAATGAAGTGAATTAAAAAGGTTTATACATATAGCCATATGCTTGACTAACATTTTCTATATTAGCTAATTTTATGTCAAAAAGATTCAAATTAGTTCCTATTAAATCTTCTAAAATGTTCTTAATCGTTATTAGATATTAACAATTTTGATAAGCTAATAAAAAGTAAATCCCTAAAGCCAAACCCCTTTTGGTTGCAAATCAGCCTACAATTTTTCTATTTGATTTTTAGAAAACCCTAATCCTCAAAGTCTACCTCATTTCTCCTTACCTGCAAACTCTCTGGTCCCTCTATTTTGTACCCACTTCAAGCTCTTATACAATCAGTCAATTTAATATTTTTTACACCTACATTATACTAAATGCCAACTTATGGCTTTGCTCTACTATGTCCAAGGAAAACACTTTTGCAAGTAAGAAGTTGTAATATTTGGTAATGACATTGATATATGTTCTAGAAGATTTTACCAAACCATAAAAACTAAATTTAAGTTTTTAGAATGATAGGAAGTATATTGAAACTAAACACAAATCATAGAAATTAAAACAATAATTTATCATAAACTTTCTTTCAACCAGATTAACTATATTAAATAATATTAAACCATTGCTGAATTTACAGCTTAAATGGTTAGGTTATGGTAATTTTTTTTCTTTTTAATTTATTCAATATATAATTACAATATTAAAAGGTAGGATATTGATGAATTATTCATAATTTGGATTGTTTCACACCAGTTCTTCAATTGATAATTTCAAAAATGCTAATCAAATTTTTTTTTATTTTTTATTTTATCTTTTATCTTTTCTATATTAAAATGTAAGATAATTGATAATTATTTTTAGACCTTATTTGTACTTATATGTAATTTTAAATATTCAAACATACACCTATTTATACTTGATTTATTTTTTTATTATTATTATTTAATATTTATATTTTAAAATTAAAATGAATTACACATTAAATTAAAAATGTTATGGAATTTTAATAAAAATTTTAAAATGAAAAGGAATAATTAAAAAATTCTATTTGTTTATTTTTTAAGTTGGCCAAGATTTTAAAATTAATTTTTAAAACAAAATACGTCATCATTATTAAAATAAAGTTTTAAAAATTAAGAACAAACATTAAAATATATTTTTAAATATATGTACACACGTACAAACACACATCACACGTGGATTGCTGTAAAAATTTTCCAAGGTATCTATAATAGAGGTCAAACTTTTTGAGATAGGTTACGTTATAATGAATTTAAGTTGTTTTAATCTCTTTTCCTATTTTTTTTTAAAGAAATGTAGAAGTATGAAGATTTGAACCTTTAACCTTAAAAAAAATGAATGCATGTCAATTAGTATTGAGTTATGTTCACTTTGACAGTTGTTTTAATCTCTCTAACGCACATTATTTTGTTTTCTATATGAAATTTGCCTCAATTCTTTTGGACTAGTTTTTTTTTTCTTCTTCGACTAGTTTTTACCAATTGACAGTTATTATTTTCAATAGTGTACCATTTGCATCTTTGAAAGAAGACTTTTAGCAATAACAATTTTAACTGCTCAAAATATATACCCTCCTTAAGCAATGTGATTAATCGAAGTGTTAATAAACATTTGGCGACATTTTAGGGACGATGTCACTTTACTATCTTGATGGCACACTTTGTGGATTATAATTCATCGAGATTATAACTTGATTTTTGTTAGTTTTATGTTAATTATGCTAGATTTATGCACATGGATATTTATTATGCCATGAATAAAACAATGAAGAGAAAGTAAAGATTTTGTGAGAAATCAAAGTCTATGTACGTGAAGAAGACCATACAGAGGTGGCAGAAGTATAGTGTCAATGTTGTGGCACAACAATAGAACGCAAAGAAAAGGAGAGAAAGTTGAGAGAGTAGTGTTATCACAAAGGCACTGGGGCGCTACAACACAACGTCATGACACTTTCTTATAAAGCCATGGTGCTCCAAACTTTAATTTCCATCTAATTAGAGGGCAGCACCACGACACTTCCTTATAGGGTGGCCATGGTGCTAGCACAATTCCTTTTACAAAAATAGAGTTTTGCATCCTAAAAAGAGAGAATTTTTTGACTAAGAGAAATTTCCAGATTTGGGATATTTCGAATTTGAGGGCAAGGAGACGATATGTTCTAATTGTGTATTGTTGAACCTGAGTAGCTAAACTTATAGTTCTTATATTACTCTTTTTCAGCTTACATCAACCTAAGCAATAACTTAAGTCTCAAAGTGTGTTGAACAACACACCACCACGCCTTGGTTGAGCCACCCCCATCTCAAATTTGACATTAATAAGGTTCACCTGTGCCAGAATCACATCTAACTCTTATTCTTTTTCGAACTTGTGAAGGTTTTATGGAAGAAAGTGTGAAAGAGGTTTTCCTTTAGGTCTTTTTCAATATTCTTCCAACTTATCAAAATTTGGAAATGAAAGGTATCTAGACAATTAGTCTTTTACACAGTGGAATTGTAAAGCTAAAAAAGCTCGTCAAATATAGATTTTCCTTTTCTTTTTTTTGTTCTTTTTGTTGGAATTTATGCCCAAAGGCTTTCGTAATTAATGATTTATTATTTAATAATTAATAATAATTTTGATTATTTTATTTACAATATAATGTTATCCATTATATGAAAAATTCAAGGTTATTAGTGTAATTTTGAACAATATGTGGTTGACATACGAGAGGATCATGTTCAAGAAATAACCTAAAGTGTCTTTAGTATATGGATAAGGTTGGGTGCATTATCAAGGTAACACTAGTGATACGACCCACTTTGTAACGGTTACAAATGATTTGATTCAAATCGTTCATGTAGTGACGTGTGAGTGAGAGTATTCTATACAATGAGTTTGTATAAGACTGGACCACGAAATGTTTAATCTCTCTTTATAAAACTGTTAATTGAGAAAATTAATATTTCATAGGATGATATATGCGACTCGATCTTAATCTTGAGTGAGTTATGAACTCCTGCCTATGAGGGCTTCTCCTTTGATTTGCATGGATGAGAGTGACTTTTTTAGCTAATTCAATAAGCTACCATTTTGGAGACTAGACCAAATAGGAAGTTGGGAACATAATCTCACAAGATGAAATTCACTGCTTTTCATGTAGGGTAAGTAGATGAATAGTTCTCTTAAGTGCTAATTTTGGGACTTAAACAATAGGGCCTTGTTGCGTAAAATGCAATACCACAAGTGTACAAGCCAAGTTTTAATATAGTGATTTCAAGTATCGAGTATCGTCTCCACAAGAATTGGTTTTAATTCATTTAAGTACCGCAATTACTCTCATTTAACTTTGTTTAGAGAAAGAAATCAAATGCAAACAAGCTAAACTAAAAAGCTAACCTAGAAAGCAAAATACAACTGGAGACGCAATATGAGAGAAATATCCTAACGAATCAATTTCCCCAATTAGATTTACAGCCAAAACTACTAAGATTTATCATGCAAATATTCCATAAGCCAAGAAGTGAGGGTATTAGCTGACTCTTTCAAGCACAATTAACTTTCATGGAAGGTTATAAACCTAATATCTCTATCTAGATTTTAATAGCATGCAAGACATTAAGCAACTTCTTTTAAGGGCTTCTAAGAGAATTCTCCACTTTCATGCAAGAATTTACAAATAGTCATGCAATTAAGTTCTACCCTAAACCAGACTTTTCCAAACACAAATTCAGACCAATAAAATAAATAATTCGTGATCAAGAGATTATAAGCATTAAATACATAAAAGCATGAATGAAACAAAAGCATTCAATCAAGGCACTTAATCAATTAAAATCTCAAGTCTCTACATCAAAACCCTAAGATGAAAAGAGTCTAGCTACTCATTGTTCACTATTACCACATCTAAACTCTAGCACAACACTAAACCAAAGACTACTGTAACGTCCGGTTTATTTAGATGCATTAATTTTGAAATTTTGGAAATCAAGTTGGATTAATTTCTTAAATAAGTATATTGATTTTGAGGTTATTTTAAAACTTAATGGTTTAAAGAGGCAAATTTGGAAAGCAAGTGTTTGGTCAAAGGGCATTTTTGGGTTTTGTTAAAAAAAAAAAAAGAGATAAGCATCCTCATCTTCTTCCTTATCCCTTTCTCCTTCATCTTCTCCATACTCTTTCATCTCTCTCCCGAAAATCTCTACCTCTCCACCAAAAAAAAACTTCTTCTTCCTTTTCTATTTCCTCTTGTCGTCGACAGCCACTGCCGGACCCACGACACGACCCCAGCTCCGCCGCAACGTCCATCCCCATGCCAGAGGCTTCCTCGTTGAATCGAGCAGCTCTCCGCCCAAACTCCCACACCCCGTCCACCCGTCGCAGTTCGATTCGCCAAGCAGACCAGTCGCCAATCGACTACAGTCGCACTCAGCCAGCCAGATCTGCCGTCGGCCAGTTCGATTTTGCGAGCATTAACTGTTCGCCGGAGTGCGCAGCTCCGACGCCACGCACGCCAGCTCGTTGCCATCTGCTCTTGCCGTGGGGTGATTCTTCCTCTCTCCCTCTCGGTTTGTACAAACAACAAGGAAGAGGAGTGGTTCGAGTTGAATTCCGCATGCTCGGTGTTCATACAAGCCGTGTACAAGTTCGATTTGGTGTGGGTAAGTATTCCAACATTTGTTTGAGGTGGATTTTGGTCAATAAATTTGGTTTAGCATTAATTTGATGATTTAAAGTGAATTTAATGATTGTCGAACTAAGTTCCTAGAATATCTGTTGCGATTGAAGGTTGATTTAGGAGAATTTGGAGCATTTGAGCTGCTGTCCAGCACCTTTTGGTCACTGTTTTGGGGACCTTTTTGTGAAGTTTGGGGATTTATTTGGTGATTCAAGATCAAGTATTCGAGTTCGGGACGACTTGAACCTTGGAGTTATTTGAGTAAGTAGCAAGTTGGATTTAAGCCCCTTTAAGTTTCTATTTGAGTATGTTGTATGTTTGAGAACTTGTACATTATAAGAGCATGCCTGAAAATCTTGTTATAAAGCATATAATGATTTGTGGGTCGACGTGGATGTTGTTTGAATTGTAAATGGCCTTTTGTGCGGCTATAATTGAAATTAGGGGCTTAAAATTTCGAATGGTATATGTTTAGCATGAGTAGCACTTAAGAGAGTGGTTGTTTGAGTTGGTATACGTTAAGTGGTTGTGGGAGTAAATCTTTCAAGAATGAAGTATATGTGTGACCATGTTAGTCGTTGGATGTTTCGCCAAGTAAATATTTCAAAAATGGGTTTTGCCTTATTGTACCTAAACCCAGGAATTTAAGGGAAGCTATCAACTTAGTCCTAAACCCAGGAATTTAAGGGAAGCTGTCAACTTAGTTGAGTGGCTTTGCATAGGTCATGATCTCTAGTGGGGTGTTCATAAGGACTTGGCCTTGTGAACTAGTAAGGGATTTGGTTATATATTAACGCTCTGGAATGCATGGTTGACTGTGGTCGTAGTTCCTTATGAAGTAAGAACGTATGGGAAGTTAGTTGAGATTGTATAAACACGCATATTTGGATTGTTTGTGATCTGCGGCTTGAGATGGAATCCAGAGTGGTTGTAGAACCTCAAATGCTGAGCTAAAGGACTAAATGGTCTCGTAGTCCTTGTGTTTGGAGTATTTGGAATGACGAGTTGTGTTTAACTTGTTTGAGACGGGTTAGGGGCCGATTTTTGAGTTAAATGGTTGAGGACTTTATGCCACTAGCATACATATGGGTTTCGAATTAAGTAAAGTTTTGTTTAGAAGTGCCGTTGAACTAGGATATAAGATCTTACTTGAGATTCGTGCTCATGACCTATGGCAAAAGTCACTATGATGAGATTGAGGTTGTTTGTTGAGGGTGGACCTGGGTCATATGTCACTAATAATTTCTTAAAAGAAAGAGAAGTGGGTTGCCTTGATACTGGCCTAGAAAGTAAGTAGCCTTTCGGATTGGTCCGTTAGGATTTATGTTCGCCTATATATATATATGTAGGGATGTCCATTTAACCCGCGAGGAACCGCCCCGAATGGGGCGGGGAATCTCCGATTACACCGGAAATGGGGGAGGGAGCGGGGAGGTTTTTTTCGCCGTTGGCTAAACGGGGACGGGGACGGGGAATATATTCCCTGCCCAGATTATATATATATATATATATAGAATTTAAAAAAAAAAACTATAGTAGGAATTAGTTTAAAACTATTTCGTTATAAAAAAAATTAAAGTCTATGTTGTAATATTGAAATTTGAATTTTTAGAAATTAAGTTGTTTCGACATTATAGTATTTTTACTTATGGTATATTATTGTTTTTATTAGGAAATTTTATAACATTTACTTTAA
Source organism: Trichosanthes truncata (assembly GCA_033996785.1). Classification (NCBI taxonomy): domain Eukaryota; kingdom Viridiplantae; phylum Streptophyta; class Magnoliopsida; order Cucurbitales; family Cucurbitaceae; genus Trichosanthes; species Trichosanthes truncata. The sequence continues at coordinate 31,985,157 of JAWPNB010000004.1, read as the reverse complement.
ATAGAATTATATTGAAAATTATTCATTTAGAAATAATTTTTATTATGGTTGAGAATAAATTTAAAAAATAAAAAAGATAAAAAAAAAAAAAAAAACGGGGAAAAATTCCCCGCGGGGAATCCGATCCCCGCGAAATTAAACGGAGAATTTTGCGAGGACGAGGAATGAAATGGGGAGAGGGGACGGGGACGGGGAATCCATTCCCCGGCCCCGCCCCGCCCTGTGGACATCTCTATATATATGAGGCGTAAAACGTTGTAAATGTTGGAAAGGCTTGAGGGTTGCTTTCCCTCTTTGCTTGTGTGAATTAGGGGATGTTTTCCCCATTGTATGTGCTTGCGAATTTCGGGCCAGTTTGTGATTGTGATTCAGACTTGATGGATGAATTTGGTGTGATGGATGACCCAGAAGGTTCCAAAAGTGTTGTGAAAGTACAAAGGCTCGTTAGATTGGTGCTATCCACCATGTCTTTGTTGTTTTGTGCGAGTTTGTAAGCCTAGAACGTATGTGATGTGGTGAGCATAAGGGATGCGTTCCCTTATTGCCGATGTGTTAGCTTAGAGGTAATTTCCCTATTATGTTGAGCATCGGGGATGCGTTCCCTATTGCCTGTGTGCTAGCTTAGAGGTGATTCCCCATTATGTTGAGCGTAGGGGATGCGTTCCCTAGCGCCTGTGTGCTAGCTTCGGGGTGTTTTTCCCATTATGTTGAGCGTAGGGAATGCGTTCCCTATCGCCTGTGTGATAGCCTAAAGGTGTTTTCTCTATTGTGATGAGTGTGAGGGTTATATGCCTTCACAGGTTTAGGTTCTAGGTTACAGGACTCGTAGGTATGACACGAAGTTAGGGTCAGGGAGTGGTGAACGTTTAGGTAGGTTAAATGGACTTTTAGAATAACTGGAGTAAGTATTTGAAATCTAAGCACGAGTGTGAGTAAGGGCAGTTTCCTTCTTGGTATGGTTTCTTTAAACCTTGGACCCTTAACTGGGCTACTTACTGAGTATGTTTATACTCATCCTTGCTACTTTGTTTGTTTTGCAGATGGTGCATATCCACGAGGCGGGAGATGAGGGAGATGACTTGTCGAGAATATGAAGATTCCACCTAGTTTCCTTTCCTTATTGTTTATTCTTAGTTTTATAGCTTGTTCTTTGATGTAGTGTGTTGGTTTGTAAAATTTAAATATTCTTTAGTTATCGTGTAATTGGCTAGAGTTTCCTAGAATCCTATGTTTGATGTTGAAGCTCAGCATATATATCGTAGTTTGTTGGATGGTAAGCGTTTTATCTGAGTTATACAAGTGTTTTTATTCTTATCAGGTTGTTGTAAATTTTTGGGTTTCTTATAGTTACACCGTCATGCTACCGAATTTTGGGCATGAGCTGGGTAACTAAGTCGTGCTTCTGCATTAGAGAGTCGTAGGAAAAATGGTCGTTACAACTACAATGTAAAAGGAAAGGAAAGATAAAACTAATGTGATGTGTCGATCCACATTTCTGTTGTAATCTCCATAGTCCAGAGCTTGAAAATTCCTCTTCTATGCTCCAAAAGCTCCATCTAACTCCTAAAAAATGTAGAAATTGAGTTTAGTGTTGTGGCTCTCCAAATTGGCTCTCCAAACAGTGCCCCAAAATGATGTTTAAATAGAAAATCACGAGGCAGCATCGAGATGCTGTAAGTAGCATCTCAACATTATAAGAAAAGTGGCGCGCACGTTTCTAAGCGAAAAATAACGTTTTTGAGTTTTTCGTAGCGCGAGATGCTCAGCATCTCGATGCCACCTTGCATACAACACTGACCATTTTGCTATATCTCTTCACTCGGGTGTCCAAATAACCTCCGATTCGATGCGTTGGAACTGTGATTTGATGTAGAATCTCTCGGAATGTGACTTATGCTCAAATAACATCTTTAATTTTCTTGAATTTTCAATTAAGCTTCAAAAGGCTCCAATATCCACCAAAATACTCAAAAAGCACTCGATTTTGATCCTCAAGCTAGATTTCCATAAAATTGAGAGAAATAGGCATAAAATCTCACAAAATTATAAAAAAAACTAGCATAAATAATAGGAAATAAGATAGCATAATTACATGCTATCAAGCCTCACCCTCTATCTGGCCTGAGAGGGCTTAGTTTATGATTGGATCATAAACAAATTGTTCATTAGATGATCAATGGTACTTAACATATAAGATGTAATTACAGGGCTAAAACAAACTTTTTACCTAGCTGTAATTACGAACAACTTGTGGAAGATCAACTTGCATGTATTGGTTATACTCATGGACGCAACTTGTCCTACAATGCATAAGAGTGCAACTCTAAGTCTATAGTGGAGTGACTTAGAGTTAGTGAATAAAAATTAATTGATTAAAGAGTTTAATTAATAAATTTTGTATCATTGGAGCTTATAATCTGTAAGTTCATAAGGTCTCTTTGCTAGCTCATAGTAACATTAAAATGATTGATTTAGTTGAAAGAAAATTTGAAATGTTAAAATTAATATTTAATATATTAGATATATTAAATGAGAAAAATATCTATTTATTGTATTTGATCCATTAAATATTATTAAGAATAATATATTATCTATTAGATACATTATATTAAAGTAAACAATATATATTAAATTTTAATGAGATTCAAATAAGTAAATATATGTTGTAGGAGATTTTAAGATATTTGAATAGATTCAAATATATTAAAAATATATATTATAATATATTATTTGATAAAATATATATGAAATTTGAATATGATTCAAATAGATAAATATATATTGTAAGAGATTTGAATGAGATTCAAATATGTTAAATATATATTTTTTATTATAATGATATTAAAATATATTATTTGATTTTATGGCAAAGATTCTACTCTAAGTCCCTATAAATAGAACTCTTAGATTGGACGAATTGAGCCAATTCGAGAGATCTCCAACACACGCATAATTCTCTACAAATTTTTCCTTGCCCATGAATTTTCTTTCAAGAGATTCCCACAAACATTGGTCATGTGTTCGAATCATATGGAGGAAGATCTTATGGAGATTCAAGATTCGCTGGAACACAAGAAGTAAAGACCCATCATAATTATTCTCCATGTTTCACCAATGTAAGTTTGCTTAACCTTATTATTTTGTTTAATTCTAAATAAATCAAAGATGATCCAATGTTTCTGCTACGGATGAAGAGTTTATTCCTATCAATTGGTATAAGAGCTATTTTTTATTTTTATTTTGAAATTAAAGTTTTGTAATAGTGGGTATTTTAATTTTTCATATATGTGATATATGTGGTTTTGCAAATTGACTATTTAGGCATATTTGTGGTATTAGATTTAACGCTTTGATTAGATCAAATTATAAAATCCTTATGGATTTAGGTTTCTTTGTATTTTTCTTTTTCATTTTTTTTCGTAATTAAAAAAAAAAAGAGAAATGTACCAGCGGAAAGTGGCGTGATTGATTGATGAAAGAAGCTATCGGTGGTGTCGATCCTTCAAGTTGCTAAATTTCGATGGCCCAACAAAAGAAAATATCTTGAAGACCAAGATTTGATTTAAATTATTGTAATTTAAATTGTTTTCAATTTCTTAGGATATGCTAAATATGCCGATCAATTTTGCTTTGTTTTAATTTAATTATACATGTTGATGTATATTTTAAATTGTTTGATTGTTGCATAAAGTATGTCATTTAGATTAAAATCTCATCATAGATTAAGCATGTCATGCATCTTCATTGTTGATTATTTTGAATATAATTGTTATATTTAGAATAATATGATTAAGATGTTTCCTAATAAGATTAGACTCTTTCCTAATAAAATCAGGTTCTTTCCTACTAAGATTAGGTACTTTTCTAATTAGATTGGATGCTTTCCTAATGAGATTGGATGCTTTTCTAATAAGATTACGTTATTTCCTAATGAGATTAGATACTTTCCTAATGAGATTAGCTTATTTCCTAATGAGATTAGATACTTTCTTAATAAGATTAATATGTTTTCCTAATAAGTTTATATTTTTTTTGTCTTTGAATATAATTGTTATATTTGGACAATTAAATTAGGATGTTTTCTTTTTTAATTGGAATGCATGTTTTTCTAATAGGATTAAGATCTTTCTTGATGAGATTAGAGTTTCCTTAAAATAAAGATATTTTGATTCAGGCTTTAAATAGTTTAAAATTTGAATTTAATTTATCTTTATTTGTTTCTACTACGATAAAATATTTAGGATAATCTTTAGATTTTATTTTAAATAGTTTAAAATTGCAGATTTTTAAGATTATCCATAAAGTGAATTAGTTTTTAATAGGATTAAGAATTTTGCTTAAATTCACTTAGGTTCATTAATCTAGTAATTAATAGTTAATTAAAAATAAATGAATTTTGAAATAAAATTTGACTATAAGGGAATTCTGAATAAGGATGGTTCTGTCTAGGTTGAGATATTTAAGTTGACCGAAAGGAAACATCTCTAACTGGAAACTGACCTAGGAGTTGAATTAGTCAAATTTTATTTAATTTCATTAAGCATACTCATAATGTGATTAGTTTTTTAAAATAGTTTAAAAACTTGGTAATTCACATTAAAATCATTCAACATAAGGGTTATGAAAGGGTAGATTGAGGTACTTAGATAAATGAGATTAGTTTAATTTGTCTAAGTAAGAGAAAACTCTATTTCAAAATATACTTAGTGGGAAAATGACATATGTGTTGGGATTTATGACCTAAAGCCTCGTAATTAATGATTTATTTAGTGATTAATAATAAATATATTTTCCTCTTTTATATTTAATATATTTAATATGTTAAATATTAATTTGAACACTTCAAATTAATATTAATTTGAACATTTCAAAATTTTCTTTCAACTAAATTGATCTTTTAGTGTTACTATGAGTTAGCAAGGAGACCTTATGGACCTACAGATTATAAGCTCCAATGATACAAAATTAATTACTTAAACTCTTTAATTAATTAATTTTCATTCATTAACTATAGGTCACTCAACTATAGACCTAGAGTTGCACTCTTATGCACTATAGGACAAGTTGTGTCCATAGATGTAATTATTACATGCAAGTTGATCCTTCACGAGTTGTTCGTAATTACAGTTGGGTCAAAAGTCCGTTTTACCCCTATAATTACATCTTGCACCTTAAGTACCACTGATCCTCTAATGAACAATCTGTTTATAATCTAATTATAAACTAAGTCTCTCTCGGGCCAGTGAGAGGGTGGGATGTAAAGACCCGACTTTTCCTGTTAGACTTTCAAGGGACGTTACTACATGCATGCTACTAGAATTTAGAAATCTTTGGTAAAAGATAAAAAGAATTAAACTTTTTTTTAAATTAACAATCAAAATCTTTTTGTTCGGGATCCCTTTAAAAATAATTGCAAAACATAATGTGAATCAAAACGTTAAATCAAATGAAATAGTTCACTTCAATTAAGTTTACTTAACAAAATAATTTGAGTTAAAACATAAACTAACTTTTCAGGTTCCTTTTCATCTAACCTTTTCAGGTTCCTTTTCATATAGCCTCGTAAGGCTCCTTTTCATATAGATGTACATCAATAATTTTAGGGGGTAATTGCCACAGCCTTCGAAATCATTTTTATCATGAAAACATAATGTATGCATGAGGTCCCAAAGCATTTTAAATTTTTCATTTCATGATGCAACATAAACAACATTCTCATATCACTCATCATAAATCATAATCATAAATCATGCATAACTTTCATGAAATATTTGGCAATCACTCACGTCAAAATCCATTTTCATATGAAATAAAGCATTTTAAAGTTCATCAAAAATCATAAATAAAACATTTATAAAACTTTTTTTTTTTCAATTCAGTTCCCAACTTGCATTTAAGCATACCGGCGTAAAGTCTCTTACCTTGGCTAAGCTCAAGAGTCCAATTCACCCAATTGCTCACCAAAATTCCTTCGCCTTGAACCTCAGTCAAACAATTTGGAGCCTAATTCAAACCATTCCTAAGGTTAGAAACAATTCCTAAAATTCATAATTAAATCCAAGGTACCTTCCACCAACTAAATTCCAAAATTAGAAATAATTCCTTAGCATTTAACTTAATCTCAAATTGATGGTTAAAATTGAATTTAAATCACAAGATTTTTTTTTTTTTGATTTAATTGTACTCTCAAATTTAATCTACCTAAAATCCAAAACTCCAAAGATTTGCTTGATTTTAGAATGGAAAATTTACCTCCGTTCTTTCTCCAAACAGAACCGAGCTTTGCCAAATAAATGGTGGTTTGATTCGATCTTGTCACACCAACCTTCTCCTACAATGGTTATTCCAAAATAGAGCCCAAAAATCAATGGGTCAACCTCCAATTTACCACAACAATGCCCAAAACTAGGTCTATCATTTGAAAACCATAAGAAAGCAATACGAAACTCTTACCCACTTGAAAACAGAGGCAAAATGAGGCTGTACAGTACCGAAACTCGTTGGAAAATTGCCCAAAACAGAGCAAAACCATCGGGTATACCGATCTGCAGCAACGGCGGTCCGATCTCGTGGTTTGCACGTGGGCAGCCTGCGGTTCGCGAAGTCTGTAGCAGATCGGCGTGGTTCGAGTGCAGTGGTTCGCGTGGGTCTGAAGCGGCGCGCGTCGGGCGTCCGGTCTGGCAGAATCGAGATATGCCGAAGGTGGCTCGTGGGCTGTGCGACGGCGAGGAAGCGGTCTGGGAGTAGGTTCGAGGCTTCGTCTGAGGCGGTTCGGGTGTGAGGCGGTAAGGGAGGCGGTCTGCGATTCGGGTGAGTGGTCTGTGCTGCGGTTCGGCGATCTGCAGCGGCGGCGATCGGATCTGTAAGGCAACGACGGCGGCGGTTCGGTCTGAGGTAGCGGCGGCGTGAGCTGCAGAAGAGGAAGAAGAAATTTTTCTACTTCAATGGAGCTGGTTGTCGATCAAAAGGAAGGAAGAAGAAGAAGATGAAGAAGATGGAGGCTTGGCTGGCTTGAGGGCTTGAGTTTAACACTCACCTAGGGCTGCGTGCATTTAAAGATAATAGAGAGGGAAATTATTTGGGCTTGGTTTGGCTAAAACTCAATTAAATAACAACATTGCCCTAAACATTAATTAAATCCCATTTTTCCTTCTTCTTTCCATTCTACCCTCCAATTCTCTAATTTCAATTATGCTAAATCTTCAAAATTAAATTCCAACACAACTTTAAACATGAAATTGGCCTTACCATTAATTTAAATCAAAATTTAAAGCCTTAATTAATACCTGAAAGTGCCGGTCGTTACAATCTTCCCTCCTTAAAAACTTTCGTCCTCGAAAGTTTCTAGCCTTGAAAAAGCTCAGGGTATCTAGCCCGCATCTCATGCTCTTGCTCCCAAGTAGCTTCTTCGGACCTGTGGTTTTGCCACAGCACCTTGACAAGGTTGATCTCTCGGTTACGAAGAATCTTCTGATCTCTTGCCAAAATTTGCACAGGCCTTTCTTCATAGCTCAAGTCCTCGTTCAACTGGAAGGGCTCAAAGTCAATCACATGCGATGGATCTGGCATGTATTTCCTCAACATGGATACATGGAACACAATGTGTACTGCAGAAAGTGATGGCGGCAAAGCCAATCTATAAGCTACAGGACCAATCCGTTCCAAAATTTCAAATGGCCCTATAAAACGTGGACTTAACTTCCCTTTTCGGCCGAACCTCAGAACTCCCTTCATCGGTGCCACCTTCAAGAACACATGATCACCCACATCAAATTCCAAGTCCCTTTGTCTTGAGTCGGCATAGCTTTTCTGTCTACTCTGTGCGGTTTGCATCCTTGCTCTAATCTTTTCAATTGCATCATTAGTGGCTTGGACTAACTCGGGTCCCAGCAACTGACGTTCACCAACTTCGTCCCAGTAAATAGGAGATCTGAATCTTCTACTGTACAAAGCTTCAAATGGTGCCATGTCGATGGTTGCCTGGTAACTATTATTGTAGGCGAACTCCATCAAATGCAAGTGGGTATCCCAACTACCTGCAAAGTCCAACGCACATGCTCGTAGCATATCCTCTAATATCTGGTTTAACCGTTTCGTCTGATCATCTGTCTGGGGATGAAAAGACGTGATGAAATCCAATTGAGTACTTAGAGCCTTTTGCAAACTTCTCCAGAAGTTAGATGTAAACCGAGAATCTATGTCCGAAACAATCCTCGCAGGAACTCCGTGCAATCTAACTATCTCCTCCATGTACAATTGTGCCCACTTCTCTGAGGAGTAAGTAGGCTTCCCTGTAAGAAAGTGTGCTGACTTAGTAAGTATATTCCACAATAACCCAAATCACGGTGTAGCCTCTAACTGTTCGGGGTAGCCCTACCATAAAGTCCATAGAGATTTCATCCCACTTCCACTATGGCACGCTCAATGGTTGGAACAAGCCTGTTGGGCTTAGACCTTGGGGCTTTTATTTGCAGACAGACCAATCGTCTACCGACAACGTCTGCAAACCAATAATACTTCTTGAGATTCTTATACACCTTTGTACCGCTAGAATGCAAAGAAGTTTTGTGTGCCTCCTCTAACAACTTTTTTCTGATCTGCTATTCTTTTGAGAGTTATAATAATCTCCTTTGGTACAGCAAAGCTGAGTCACTAGGGAGGGTAAAATCTTCTTTATGTCCCATAGATAGGCATTAACAAACCGTTGATAATTTCATGAGTGGGGGTAACTAAGCTCGGGTTCCTTTAGTTGACATGAGACATAAGCAATAACCTTCTCATGTTACATTAGTACACAATCCAATCATTTTCTTAAAGCATCACTGTATACCATTAAACTTTTCGTCCCATCAAGAATAGTTAACACTGGGCTAAAGTCAATTGTTCTTTCAACTGTCGGGAAGCATATGTAATTACCTTCCTTTGTCGCATCAGCACTCAACCTAGGCCTTTCTTAAATGCATCACTATACACCACGTAATTTCCTGACCCATCAGGTAAGGTCAAGATAGGGGATGAAACCAACCTCCACTTGAGCTCCTGCAAGCACCATGCCACACAAGAGTGATTCCCTTTTGAGTCAATTGAGTTAATGGTGCTGCCTATCTAGGAATATTCCAAATAGACATCCTAGAGTAGCTTGCAGAACTAAGGAACTACGACTTTCCGCCATTTACTAGGTTTAGGCTAATGACGAACTGATTCCATTTTAAAAGGGTCCATTATGATACATTCCCTAGTAGTTACGTGCCCAAGGTACTCCTCATTTTGTCTTTTAGTCTTTGAATAAACTCATAGGTCTCTATAACTACTAAAACTCAATGCGTAATTGCCTGGTTCGCCAATCTTTTTTTTTTTCTTAACGAACAACAATTAATGTGTCCCATGGTAAAACGCTAGGGCACATGAAGTTTTGGTCTAATAGTCCATGTATCTGTGACTTGGGCTACAATAGCTTTGTTAGGGTCATTCCATCCAAAGCCAAAAATGAGCATTGTTCTTGACTTGAGCTCTATGCTCATGTCTATGTATTGTGCTAGTGATAAACCTGAAATGTCCAGCTTGCTTGATTTAACACTAACATAACTTTTTTTTTTCCACCCTCTTTAAGTTGGCCTAATTCCTCACTTCAATAAGATTATTGATGACTTCATTAGTTCACTTCAATAGTTCCTTGACAACTATTAAAAACAAACCACTTCAATTTAAAGGTTGTTCTCTTCAACTCCTATTTAAAACAAATGCGAAACTCATCAAAGAACTATTCCAATATTCAAAATATCCTTGTTTAATCCTTTGTTTGGAAAAGAAATCTCATACTAAAGTTGAATTTGGTAGTCAAAGTATCCTACAATTTATTCCACCAATACCCACCAAAGTTCTAAGCTTCCAAATAGTACCAAGACTCCCAAACATATAGTCATAATGTAAAAGTCAAGTCATGTTTGTGTACTTGATGTCTCTATCTTTGATTTTCCTTGACTCTTAACATGCAAAACCTTTACTCCTCATTTTTTGTTCTAACTCATACTTGTCTTTAATAAGGTCATTATGCGTATGATGCCCTTTTTAATTCTCCAATGAAGGTTTTTCTTCAACAACCAAAAAGCATATCTCCATTTATAATCTTCTCTTAGGTCTAGTTCAAAATTGAACCTTTGGTGGGATTTTTTTTTTTTTTTAATAAATGACCTTACTTTTAAACCAAATCTTCTCTTGATCCCATCATGAACTAGATTCCCTTTTTATGGTTATGGTTTAAAATCCAAATAGTTTGGGGTACCTTGAAAATGACCTTTCAATTCCAACTAACAATTTGCTCTTCCTTTAAGTCCCAAGTTCCTTTTTGAACCACATAACCTTTTTTCATTAACCACACTAATCAAGTTAAGTGATACAAAGGAAATTTCTCATATCATCCCATACACTTTACTTTTTCACCCTTTTTATTCCTTTGGGCATGACACATGAAAAATCCACAAATACCTTAGTACACCAAAGCCTTAAACTTCCAAAGTGTAATCCTATCCATAACTTATCATTCCTTAAAAAACAATCTTACTGAAGAGACATCATCAACTAATGTCTTTTGCAAAGCTCTAGTCTCTTTAGATCTCATCTCCTTTCTCTTGTCTACACTTGACTACTTCAATCTCTCAATTGAGCAAGTGTTTTATGCCAAGAAAGCTTCTTTTTAAACACAAGCCTTCCCATTACTCAAAATAGAATATAACATCAACAAGCATCTCAAACAAGCATTTCGTACATCATATTAATCATATCTTATTCACAACCCCTTTTTTTTTTCTCAGAACAAAACATTTTTCTAATTTTTTTTTTTGCAAACATTTTATACAATAACATACCTGGCGGTGACAAGGCGTTTGCTCTTTGGTCATGGGGACACTTAATACTTACGATGTAAGCAAGTCTACAGAACCCATAACTCTGGGCTCTGATACCAACTGTAAAGACCCGACTTTTCCTATTAGACTTTCTAGGGACGTTACTACATGCATGCTACTAGAATTTAGAAATCTTTGGTAAAAGACAAAAAGAATTAAACTTTTTTTTTAAATTAACAATCAAAATCTTTTTGTTCGGGATCCCTTTAAAAACCATTGCAAAACATAATGTGAATCAAAACGTTAAATCAAATGAAATAGTTAACTTCAATTAAGTTTACTTAACAAAATAATTTGAGTTAAAACATAAACTAGATGCGGAAGCTATACTCCTCATGACACCCATGACCCTTTCAGCAAACCACCTTGCCACTCGCCTAAAATATGTTCTTGCCTTTACCTGAAAAGAAAAACATTTTGAAAAAGGATGAGTATTTAAAATACTCAGTAAGTGACCTCACTACTGGGTCAGGATATGCATACACATACATAATGAGTTTTCGAAAACATTTTCTTTCTCTCCTTTGGTGGGACCTAAATTCCTTTCATAGCGGAAACGTTTCTCTTTCTACTTTTCTCTTCGGCCTAATGTGGACAATTAACCCAACCTAACCTTTCCTTTTCATTTAACCTTTTCAGGTTCCTTTTCATTTAACCTTTTCAGGTTTCTTTTTATCTAACATTTTCAGGTTCCTTTTCATATAGCCTCGTAAGGCTCCTTTTCATATAGATGTACATCAATAATTTTAGGGGGTAATTGCCACAGCCTTCGAAATCATTTTTATCATGAAAACATAATGTATGCATGAGGTCCCAAAGCATTTTAAATTTTTCATTTCATGATGCAACATAAACAACATTCTCATATCACTCATCATAAATCATAATCATAAATCATGCATAACTTTCATGAAATATTTGGCAATCACTCACGTCAAAATCCATTTTCATATGAAATAAAGCATTTTAAAGTTCATCAAAAATCATAAATAAAACATTTATAAAACTTTTTTTTTTCAATTCAGTTCCCAACTTGCATTTAAGCATACCGGCGTAAAGTCTCTTACCTTGGCTAAGCTCAAGAGTCCAATTCACCCAATTGCTCACCAAAATTCCTTCGCCTTGAACCTCAGTCAAACAATATGGAGCCTAATTCAAACCATTCATAAGGTTAGAAACAATTCCTAAAATTTATAATTAAATCCAAGGTTCCTTCCACCAACTAAATTCCAAAATTAGAAATAATTCCTTAGCATTTAACTTAATCTCAAATTGATGGGTAAAATTGAATTTAAATCACAAGGTTTTTTTTTTTGTTTTGATTTAATTGTACTCTCAAATTTAATCTACCTAAAATCCAAAACTCCAAAGATTTGCTTGATTTTAGGATGGAAAATTTACCTCCGTTCTTTCTCCAAACAGAACCAAGCTTTGCCGAATAAATGGTGGTTTGATTCTATCTTGTCATGCCAACCTTCTCCTACAATGGTTATTCCAAAATAGAGCCCAAAAATCAATGGGTCAACCTCCAATTTACCACAACAATGCCCAAAACTAGGTCTATCATTTGAAAACCATAAGAAAGCAATACGAAACTCTTACCCACTCGAAAACAGAGGCAAAACGGGGCTGTACAGTACCGAAACTCGCTGAAAAATCACCCAAAATAGAGTAAACCCATCGGGTATACCGATCTGCAGCAACGGCGGTCCGATCTCGTGGTTTGGGCTTGTGGCAACCGGCGATTCGCGAAGTTTGTAGCAGATCGGTGTGGTTCGAGTGCAGTGGTTCGCGTGGGTCTGAAGCGGCGAGCGTCGGCGGTCCGGTCTGGCAGAATCGAGATATGCCGGCGGTGGCTCGTGGGCTGTGCGACGGCGAGGAAGCGGTTTGGGAGTCGGTTCGCGGCTTCGTCTGAGGCGGTTCGGGTGTGAGGCGGTAAGGGCTGTGGTATGCGGTTCCGGCGAGTGGTCTGTGCTGCGGTTCGGCTATCTGCAAGGCGGCGACGGCGGCGGTCCGGTCTAAGGTAGCGGCGGCGTGAGCTGTAGAAGAGGAAGAAGAAATTTTTCTACTTCAATGGAGCTGGTTGTCGATCAAAAGGAAGGAAGAAGAAGAAGATGGAGGCTTGGCTGGCTTGAGGGCTTGAGTTTAACACTCACCTAGGGCTGCGTGCATTTAAAGATAATAGAGAGGGAAATTATTTGGGCTTGGCACTTCTTGGGCTTGGTTTGGCTAAAACTCAATTAAATAACAACATTGCCCTAAACATTAATTAAATCCCATTTTTCCTTCTTCTTTCCATTCTACCCTCCAATTCTCTAATTTCAATTATGCTAAATCTTCAAAATTAAATTCCAACACAACTTTAAACATGAAATTGGCCTTACCATTAATTTAAATCAAATTTTAAAGCCTTAATTAATACCTGAAAGTGCCGGTCGTTACAGTGGGACCCCATTGTTCAAGTCTTGAAATCAGCACTTAAGGGAACTACTCATCTACTTACCCTATATGGGAAAGAGTAAATTTCATCTTGTGAGATTATGTTTCCAACTCCCTATTTGGTCAAATCCCTAAAATGGTAGCCATATTGAATCGGCTACAAAAGTCACTCTCACCCATGCAAATCAAAGGACAAGCCCTCATAGGCAAGAGTTCATAACTCACTCAGGATGATCATATTAAGATCAAGTCCCATATGATCATCCTGATGAAATATGAATCTTCTCAATTAACGAATTTATAAAGAGAGATTAAATATTTCGTGGTCCAGGTTTATACAAACTCATTGCATAAGATACCCCACTAACATATCTCCACATGAATGATTTGGATCAAATCGTTTGTAACTATTACAAAGTGGACCGTATCAATAGTGTTACAAAGATAAGGCACCTAACTTTATCCATATACTATGACCTTTTAGGTTATTTCTTGAACATGATCCTCTCGTATGTCAAAGTAATGATCGACTGAACTTTGACGGTTAAAAATAAAAATAAAAAAGAATTCAGCCCAGTGCAAGTGCACACTGTAGATGCAAGTAATATAAAATTAAAAGTACTCCTAAGTATCGATCCCACAAGGAACGAATACAACAAAATTTTAAGAAATAGCAAGATGCATGGAGTTCAAAATGCAACTTGGTAACCAAGTAAAAAGTTGAGAATAGTGAAATGGTAGAAAGAAAGTTGAGAAAATCAATAAAGAGAATAGAGGGACTCAAGCATGCTTATGCCCTTTTGGTAAGAATTGCAACTTAATTGCAATTGCAATCGTAACTTAACACAAAATAATTGTAAATCGAATTAAACTCTCGTTCGACTTTGATTCAAAATCTTTAGGAGGCTAAGTAATTGGACCTATATGTCTATGGCCAATTGTACTTAGATAAATTGGAACACAATTCTAGTGGTTTTGGAGTCACTATGTCTAGGGTTAAAGTTGAAAACTTATGTCTAAGCTTTTTTCCTCCATTGCTTTTGTGAAATCCGTTTTCCTCTAACCTTTTCAGTATTAGATTCAAGCTTAAATCAACCCTAGTTGATCAATCAAGGCTTACGAAAATAATTATTTCAACAAAAGACAAACAAACTTTGTATTAAATTGGATTGCCCTTGCTTATAAGCTTCACATTCTCACCTCTAGAGCATTCATATACTTGAATTCTAAGAGAGATTTAGCTCATGATTGAATGGAAAAATAAGGAAGATGGAATTAAGATAAACTTCACAACTTAAAGAAATAAAGTGTAAACCAAGAAGAACATATTAAAACTTGAAACAAAACTCAACTCAAATTCTGGAAATTAAATTCAATGATATTAAAAAAGACCTTGCGGTCTTGATTTGTTACAAGAATGAAGTACAAACTGAATTGAACTACTAAAGACTAAAGGAGATGAAATACAATATTAAACGAAAGATGAAAAGGAACTAAAACAAGAAAGAAAGAAAAATAGCTGCTGAAACAACATCTAAATGTAATTGAAAGGTTGGATGAATCAATAATTCAAGAGAAAACAGAATTTGACAGCCTCTATTTTCCTTTTCTCCAATTGAACACAATTCAATCTTTTTCAAAATAAATTGGATCTTAACAATCTTAGGTTTTCATCCAGATTGGACTGAGTATGGAGGGGAAAAAAAGAGGAAAAAACGAAATGGACAGCAAGATGAAAAAGAAAAAGTGTAGAAAAATGAGTTCTCTTCCAAGGATGAATTCTAATGAGTTTTCTTCGAAGGATGAATTATACCTTCTTCCTTATGTTTCTCTTCTTTTTATAGCCTTGAAACATCTAGAGTTTCTTCATTTTCCATGTATGGATTGACGTAGGAAGTCGTTGCTTGAATTATGGACAAACCTAAAATTCACGTTTTTTTGCCTTCCAGGTTGTAATTGTGCGCTGCAATCCTCTCCTTTTGTTAAAACTGCACAATAACCTACTAAATCAGCTAAATTTCAACATTTTTATCTATTTTTCCTAATCTTAAGGATGTTCATCATGCTTAAGGATTTCTTAACACTTTGCTCAAATTCAAAAGATTTTTGGGGTTCAACAAGATAGAAAAGACAAGAATAACCTTCCCTTATGGGCTAAATAATTCTCAAAAATGAGAATTATCAAGTAACATTTAACGTTATAATGACAGTGTAAAATATTTATTTGTCTTTATTGAGAAATGTTCTCAAAACCTGGTGCCAATGCTAATCGAATTTTTCGTGAAGCACATGATTGATGAATCAAAGGTAACGAGATAGCTTGTAGATATCTCCTAGTTGACATGTTAGATAACAAGCTTATAAGATAAAGAAAATGACAACAACATATGAGATGTTGAAGTTAATAGAAGCTAAATTTAGATAATTGTCTAAATGATCTCGAAATTAAGTATTATAAAAATCCAAGAAAAGAAAACAAATGACTAAAGCTATATAAAAGGAAATAGATCCTAAATTAGTTAGGACAGTCATAATGAGAGGAATTTTTGAAATACCTCTATGGGAAGAAAAATATAATTGAAAGTAAATTTGATTTACTAGATTTTTGGTGGAAAATAAATAACGCCACATGGATAGTTGATACACGATCTATTATCAACTTTTGTTTTCCATTACATTTAATATATAATTATTCGAAAATACTTAATGATGTAGAATAGTTTCTACATATTGGAACTAGGAAACCAATCTTAGTTGGTGTAGTGGGAGACATTAAGATGTCATTAAAGGATAATTGTTGTTTAATGTTGAATATGGTGTTTTTAGTACCATAAGAAAAATTCAATTTCTTGAACTTTATTACTGAACAATTAATAAAGTATGGGTTTTTTTCAAGCATTAAAGCTTGTATTTTTTACTTATGTTATACTGTAAAATACTGAGATATTCAGGATTATAGAATGAAGAATAGAAAGACATTCTCCTAAAAGATGATACTTGACTTTGGCATTTAAGGTTGATTAACATCAACTTGAATAGAATAAAAAGACTATTAAGAGGAAATTCTCTAAAAGTTAGAGTTAATTACTTTACCGGTCTATAGATCTTGCATTTCATGGAAGATAATCATTATGCCTTTATTGGATAAGGCTACAAGGCCAAAGAACACTTTGGGCTTATACATTCGAACTCAAGTGGTCTAGTGAATATAAAAGCCAAATAACATTGTGAATATTTCATCACTCTGATTAATGATTATTCAAGGGATAAGTCTCTTTACCTAATGCAACATAAGTTTTTTTTTTTTAAAAAAAGTTCAAGAAAAGTAAGACTAAAGTCGATATCAATTAGGTAAATCTATCAAGACATTATGATCATATCATAATGGATAGTACAGTGATAATTCTCATTTATGATGATTATTTAACCCTTATACTTGGTTATTCTTGTCACTTTTGTGTATTTTGATGATGAAAGAACAAGCCTAAGGTAGTTTTGTTTAGTAATATATTTAAAAGCTTGTGGAATTAATGAAAAAGAGAAAAAAAAAGCTGAAAATAAGTTGGAATTACACTGATTAGCTATTTTTGTGTAGGTTTGTGAGCAAGCATAAAAATGCAATTGCATTCCATAATGGAAATGCAATTGCATTTCTGGAAAAATCTGAAGATGGCGCAAATCACGCAAATCATGGGATTTTGAAATATTTGGGAGATTCCTCAACACGATTTCAGCCCTACAAGTTGACCCAAGACTGTAGAGGAAGCAATTAAGGAAACCTTAGCCCACAAATCTTATAAAAGAGGGAAGAAACGATGCAAAAAGTATGTGGGTTTTCTCCTACATCAAGTCCTTTGTTATGTCATTTTTTTAGCGGTTGTAATCTTATTCTTGACCCGTGAAGCTCCAAGTTGCATCCATCCTCAACGAAAGTTAGAGGAGGTAAAGATCCACTTGCACGTGAAGGTGTACTTGGATTGATTGAAGCAAGGAGTAAAACGGGTTTTGTTGTGTTCTTTATGTTGAAAGTACTTTGTCATTTCTATTCTCATTAGTTAGCTACTGTTTTAAATATTCTCCTTGTAAGTTCTTTTAATTTTAGATAGTTGATGAGGTATGTCGAAATCCATTATCTTCATAATAAAATAGTTTGTTTTGCCTTTATATTTTGAAATTTTCTTCCTATATTCGGCTGCTTACTTATGGTTTTTGTATCATTTAGCTTGTTGTTTTTTATTCCCTCCATGATGAGCTAAATTTCTTTTAGGCATTCAAGTAGGTGAATGCCCTAGAGGAAAGATGTAAAGCATAAAAGCACAACCAATCTAGCTAGCACTTGAAACTTTGTTTGCTTTTGTTGAGTTTAATATTGGGTAAACCTAGCTGGCCAACTAGTGTTGTTTGTCAAGCTTAAACTTAATACCGAAAGGGTTAAGGAAAGATAGATGTCACAAAAGCAATAGAGAAAAAGGCTTAGAAATAAGTTCTAAACATCAACCCTAGACATAGGGTGAGACTCCAAAACTACGAGAATTGTGCACAAAATTATCTAAGTTAGATTAGCCATAGAAATGTAGGTTTAATAACTTAGCCTTCTAAAGATTTTGAAGCAAAATTAAATAGGAGTCAAATTCGGTTTACTTAGCTTTCTTGTGATAGATACGATTGTAATTGCATTTTGGTGGCATTTCTTTCCAAATGGGCATGAGCAACTTGATTTCCTTTTTCATACTTATTGATTTTTCAATTATTTTCTTTTTCCAAAAACACCTCCCAACATTTTTACATCCTTGGTTACCGTAATTGCATTTTGTAAACAAGTTTGTGTCATCTTCATAGATTTTGTTAAAATCTGTTCCCTTGGGAACGATACTCTGGAATACTTCCAATTTTATTACTTGTAACTGATACTGTGCACTTGCACTAGGCTAGAGCTTCATTTTTAACCTAAAAATCTTTTCATAAAGCCCACATGTTTCAGTCCAATCATACATGAACCTTATGTACTAAGAGTAGTTGATAGAAAGTGGGCTTGTATTCCAACTCTAAGCATCAAGCCCAATTGTGTGAAATTGTGATGTAAGAGGAGAAAACAAGACTTTGTTTGTTAGACATGATCACATCAATAATGAGTTACACATCATTACCAGACTCTAGTTAGGATATGCGATTGAGATTGCATAATGAATATAATTGCCTTCAAAAGTAGTCTACGAGACAATTTTGAGACTATAGAAGATTACTAAAGCTAGTTTACAACATTTTAGGATTTGAGAATGTTAAGTTTACATGCCGAAACAAACCTAAAAAAGTTGGAATATATATGTTCAAAGATATGCCTAAGTGAAGGCTACCCCTAAGGAGTAAAAAATTGTCTTTTATCTAGTCCTAAAAAGAATAAGGTATTTGTATAACAAATATTATTTTTCTATAAGGAATGTCAAATAAAAGACTACAAACCTTTAATAATGTGAGATAGTGTTGATAAGTTAGTTCCAAGTGAAGCCACTAAATAGTTAACAAAAAGTTATTAACAATTTAATTTGAGGGTCAAAAGGATCCTAGTCATGAATTGGATAAGCCTCATCGTAGTGGGAGAGTTAGGAGATGACTCAACCTTTACAAGGACTTAATTGAAGCCAAAGTTGTCATGTTAGATGACAAAGTTGAAGGCTTATTGCCCTCAAAGTAGTAATGAGGGATGGTGACAAGGTTAAATAGGCCAAAGTCACGAATCTCGAGATAGAGTCCATGTACTCCATCTCGGTTTGGATTTGTAGATCTTCTTGATGGGGTGACGATTCTCATTTTTTACGATTATTTATCCTTGTTAGACTCAAGTTATGCTTAAAATTCCATAAAATTATGTATATGAGCATAGAAAATTTAGCAATATTTAGTGAAAGTTAGTAAGCATGTTAGGGATAAACCAACTGAAGAAAAGAAGTGGAAAGAAGGAAAAAGTGGCTAAATTGAGTTTTGATGCAGGATATTGGAGAATTGCAATATTAGATTGTAATTTCAATTAGATTTGGTAATCGATTTTGAACAAGGAAGAATTGCAATTGCAAATCCAAAATGGCAATCAGAAATGACATATTTGGAAAACGTAGAAATTTTGAGATTTTCGATATTTTTAGAAAATTTTTGAGATTCTCCGCCACGATTCTAGCAAGATCAATTGGACATATTTGTGCGAAGTCAAGGAAGGAAACCCTAGCCGCCATGGTCTATAAAATGAAAGAAAAACACATAAAAAAGGGGAATTCCTCCAACGAAAGAAAATCTTTTTTTTTTTTTTTTGCATTTTCATTGTTGTCTTTTTCTGCTCTTCTTTTCTTCTTTTATTCCATAAAGTTGTTCGTTCTTAGCTCCCAATCCGATCCAAACGAAGGTCTGGGTTGTGAAGATTAATTTTCTCTTGAAAAAGAAGAGTTAATCGATTGAGGACTAGAGAAAAAGCAGTGCTTTTGTTCATGTATAAGTCCAGTTCTTGTTCTCTTTAGCTTGCTGTTTCAATTTCATTTTAGTTGAATTCAAGATTTGGGTGTAGTACTGTTGTTCAATTTTGTTGTTATCAAAACACTCGAGGTTAATTTATTGAGGAACTTATTTATGCACGTTGAATTTTATTTTCCCAACAAGGTTTTGTTTGTGGGTTTTTTTCCCATTTGGGTATTTTATTCGATTAAGTATTAAATAGTGTTCTAGGTCTTCAATCCTTTACTTTTAACATTCCTTTGTGGGCAAAACTTAATTTAAACCCTTAGACTTCTATTTTTAAGCTACTATTTTGATTCTCTTTTTGTTAGCATGAAGATTAGTCCTTATCATTGCTTAGTTTCTTTTAGATTATTTATGAGCTAAATCCTTTTTAGGGGTTCAAGTATGCAAATTTCCTAAGAAGTGAATTGAGCTTAAATTGCAAAAACAACAAAGCCTATACTTTAATTGTTTGCTTGTGTTGAGTTGATTGAATTCGTAATTCTAGATTGATCAATTAGAGTTGCATACTAAGCTTGGAGCTAATACCGAAAGGGTTAGTGAATAGAAAATTTCGCACAAACAATGGAGACAAGAGCTTAGACATAAGTCATTCTTTATCATGGGCATAGGGCAAAAGACTCAAAAACCACTAGAATTGTGTTCTAAATTTATCTAAGTACGATTGACCATAGACATATAGGTCCAATCATTTAGCCTCCTAAAGATTTTAGAATCAAGATTGAATAGAAATTGAATTTGTTTTACAATTGTTTGTGTAGGTATGGATTGCAATTGCAATTTAAAATAGCAATTCACAACTTAAAGGCAATGAACATTCTTGAGCCCCATCTCACTCTCATAAATTTACCATTTAGCCTTTTGTTTTTATTTTCTTTTTACACAACCACAATCCTATTGATAGTGGAAAAAATAGTGTTATTTCATGGCTTAGTTTTATGCTAATTTTGCTATGATTATATGTGCTTTCATGTGTTTTTATGTATATTTCTCAGAAACCGAGCATTTGGAGCAAAACTGGAGAACTGTGAGATATTTAGATAAATTTGAGCAACTTAAAGTTATATTTGAGGATTCAAGTGTTGAAGAGGAAGGACAAGACAATTGGACCCGAGAGTATAGCGTTGCAACGCTAAAGGAGAAGCCTTTCAACCTTGAAGACTCGAGGGCACAGTGTTTCAACGCTGCTTATAGCGTGCAACGCTGGCCAAAGAAGATTTTTTTCCTTTTTCTGAAAAATGTTAAGGACAGCATTGCAACGCTGCCCCTAATGTTGCAATGTTGTCTAATAATTCTCATTTATGAGGATTATTTTACCCTAAACTATGTTGTTCTTGTCATTTTTGTGTGTTTTGTTATATGACGAGCAAGCTAAAAATGGTAGTTATGAGATAAATTCATAAAAGCTTGTTGGAGTAATGAAAAAGAGGAAAGAAGTTGAAAAGAGATTGAAAATTATACTAATTTGTTGTTTTTGTGTAGGTTTGGAGAAAGTACAAAAATGCAATTGCATTCCATTTTAGAAATGCAATTGCATTTCTTCGGGAAAACAAGTTTGTGAAGAAGCACAAAATGCAATTGCATTCCATTTTGGAAATATAATTGCATTCCTTCGAAAAACAAGCACAAAATGCAATTGTATTCCAGAATGGAAATGCAATTGCATTTCTGAAAAATTTTGGCAAATCAGAAAAATAATGCAAGAAAAATGCAATTGCATTTTCAGGAAAATCTGGAAAACTCGAGATTGACGGAAATCACGAGATTCATGGAGATTTTTGCTAGATTTGGGAGATTTTTCAGCCCGATTTCGTGCCTACACGTTGACTCAAGGTTGTATAAGAGAAAATGTGGAAACCCTAGCCCTCGATGCCTACAAAAACGAGAAGAACAAAGCAAAAAAAGTGGCTGGGTTTCTGCTCGCCCACAGTTCTTAGATCTTCATTTTCTGTCATTTTCCAATAGTTTGCTCTTTGTTGTGCTATGTAATTTCCGAGTTTGGTCCATCCTCAACGAAAGTTAGTGGAGGTGAGGGTCCATTTACTTTTGAATGGGTATTTGGATCGATCAAAGCAAAGAAAATATCAGTCCAGCTGTGTTATTCTGTTTTTATTCTATAGCTTGCTTCTGTTTTAAACTAAATATTGTAAGTTGTTAAATTTTAGATAAACATCGAATTCTTTGAATTTCATTCTTCCTTTTTATATGAAGTCAGTTGATTTGTGGGAATTACATCTCTACAAGATTTTGAATTTTCCATTAAGTGTTACTGCTATCCCTAAAAAAAATTTGGTTGAATGGAAGTATTATCCTTGAATTTTAGCATTGACCTTGAATCTCCTTTGTGGGTGTTTTTGAACTTGTTGGATTGATTTTTCTTCAAGTCTTTTCTTAATAAAATTTCAGCTTAGGTTGCCTTTATATTTTTTAATTTTCTTCCCTTTTATTCAGCTATTTAATTATGAATTTTGTATCCATTCATTTTTTATTTTTCATCCCCACATAATGAGCTAAATTTTTTTTAGGGGTTCAAGTTTGTGAAAGCTCTAAGAAAAAATGTAAAGCTTAAAAGCATAATCAATCTAGCTAGCTCTTGAAACTTTATTTGCTTTTGTTGAGTTTAATATTGGGTAAACCTAGCCGGCCAACTAATGTTGTTTGTCATGCTTAAACTTAATACTGAAAGGGTTAAGAGAAGGCAGATGTCACAAAAGCAATGGAGGAAAAAGATTAGAAATAAGTTCTGAACATCTACCCTAGAAATAGGGCGAGTCTCCAAAACCACTAGAATTGTGCACGAAATTATCTAAGTTAGATTAGCCATAGAAATATTGGTTTAATCTTTATAACTTAGTTACCGAAATTGCAATTTGAGAACAATTCTTGCTATCTTTTGAATTTTGTTGTATCCATTCCCTGTGGGATCGATACTCTGGAATACTTCCAGTTTTATATCACTTTCATCAACAGTGTGCACTTGCACTAGACTAGGGCTTATTTTTAAATTAAAAATATTTTCTTAAAGCACCCACGTTTCAGTCCGATCACTGTCTCGACACTATAAAAGGGAAGTTTGTATTTTGAGCAAAGGGAGCCGTTTTGGAGAGACCTAAACACTAATTTCGATAGGAGCACTGTTGGGAGGTCTAGATAGCAACTTGGAGAGCTAAGGATGAGACTCAAGGCTCGGGATCGTGGGACATCACATCGGGAACGAGTGTTGGCACGCATCGTCTAGTTTTTCTCTTTTTCATTTCATTTGTGTCTTTAAATTTTAGGATTTAGTGGACTATATTTAATTGTATTCGAGTATTATAGACTCTTTGCTGATTGCATTATTGTCATAAAACTATGTTTGATTTATTGAATGTGTTTGTAACGTCTTTTATGCATCTTAAATTAATCTTCTAAGCTCCCGGCCATAGCTTTGTATGTTAAGTTAAATTTAGCTTGAAAAAGTAAATTTAACTAAGAAATTAGATGCATAACTAGGATTAATCGATTGCATGAGAATGAATAGGTTAAGACTAGAAGTTATTAAGAGAATTTCATAATGTCATGTCTGGTTGTAGAAATAGACCGAGAGGTTGATTTACATCTTGCATGAGTTCAATTGGGCTCAAAAGAGTCAATTGGATATGTTAGTAATTCTTGGCTTAGGATTGTTGCATGTTTAATAATTCTTTAGTCAATTTCATAGTTGAGCTTCATGAATTACAATTAATGAATGTTTTTCTAAAATTGGACTCCAACTTTGTACATAATAGGCTAGGTTTTATGTTTTTGTCAAAAGAACCAAATCAAAGTTAGTTTTCTCTAAATAAAATTAGGCATAATTAACTGTGGTACTTAATTAAATCTAAGAACCCCAATCCTTGTGGATGACCTTGGCCACTATTATTGCAAAATACTTAGAGGTCTGGTTTTATAAATTTAATCTTGATGGGACCTTCGACAAGTCATCTATCACCTATTTTGCAATTGAGTTGCCCTAGTTGCAAATTTTAAACAACCTTTGCTATTTTCAACCTTTTTGTTAAAATTTGTTCCCTGTGGGATTGATAATTTGAAGTACTTCCAATTTTATTACTTACATCAATAGTGTGCGCTTGCACTGGGCTGAAATTCTTTCTTTTATTTTTAACCCACAAGTTTCACCCGATCGTGGAGTTAAACTCATATGATATGAATGGATCTACAAAAGAAAAAATGTGTGTAGATAAGAAGATACAGATCTTCAAAGTAAGACTAATGGCAAAAGGTTAAACTTAATGGGAGAAAGCACACTACGAGTAAACTTTTCTACTCGTTGCCATATTGGAGTGTGTAAGCATTATTTGATTCATTGTTGCATATGAGATATGTAAAATGAATATTTAGAATTCTTTTATGAAAAGAATCTTAAAGAATGCATCTACACAAATAAATCAAATGGATTTATTTTCAAAGATCAAAAGCAAAAAACTTGCAAGATTATAAATGTTCATTTATGAAATGAATTTGACCATTAAATCTTTGAATATAAAGTTTAATAAAAGTATCAAAACCTATGACTTTAAATAACTATTAATGAAACTTGTATAGACAAATACATCATTAATTGCTTAGTGGAGCTTTCTCATATTTTATAATGATGAGATTTTACTCATTGGGAATGATGTAAGATTTTATCTAACATAAAAGATTGATTAGCTAACCAATTTCAAATGAATAATTTGGAAGTACTTCGTATATTTTACATGTCCAAATGGAGATTTTTAGAACATAATGTTAACTTTGTCTCAAGTATCTTATATTGACAAAATTGTTGTTAAATATTTGATGCAGAACTTCGAAAAAATGATAATGGATCATTCTAACACGAAGTTATTTTGTTTAAGAAAGAGTATCCTAAGACACCTCAAAACATTGAGGCATATGATTAATTATCTACCCTGAGTGGGAAACAATTAATTTATAAATGAGACTTAATATTTAATGTACAGTTGGTTAGCATATATCAATTAAACGAATTATATGACCATTGAGTAGAAAATTTAAAACTTTCTCAAATTATCTACAGATAATGAGGAATTTTTGTTTATGGAGTTAAATATTTTATCTTTACAAAATACACAAGTTCTGATGTACTCAATCATACCACAAGTGGCTTAGGCAACTCTTTATGGTCGAAGCTTTGAAAAGAGAGAACTTACCATCGATTTAATGTCGAAACCCTCCACAAGTTTGAGGACCAATCAATCTTGAAGGTTTTTAGGGCGTGCAAGATCTAAAGCAAGAGAATGCACGAGACATGCTCACGATTTGGAGCAACGAAAAGGCTTAAACCTCTTTCATTCATCCATGAAAAATCCAACCCCCTCGAATGTACAAGTATCACTTTTAAATAAGCCTTGGAAAGTAAAGCCAACTAAAGGTAAAAGACTACCCTAAACTAACCTAACTAGAATAGTGTTTAAAACAAGCTAAGTTAAGTTACAACTAAATACTCTAACTATTGTGTATGACCTTTATGAGCCTTGGACATACAAATATGTTTTACAATTAAAGTCCAAAAGAAGGGGTGCAATAAGAATTATATGAAAACATGACTTTAAGAATTAAACCCTAAATAGTGTTTAAATTGATGTTTTCGGGTTTGGTGTTTTCATGATGTTTTAAAGCTTGTTTCTCCACTCATTCCCATTCTTCATACAGCTTGATACTTTAAAAATTAAAGTGGAGATCTCCTTCTTCATCGGTTGGCCCTCGTGGCATGATGTGGCTTGCTTGAAGCATATCATCCTCTCCCTCTTGAAAAGGATTCGACCTCGAATCCAACTTGTCACCTACAATCAAAAGAATTAAATTAATAACTTCAAAGTTAGTACTATGATCATTCTCACCTTGCAAAGACACTTTGAAGTCTTGTGAAGACATATGTCTAACTTGCTTCTTTCCATCACAATATCCTTGAGATGTTATCTTTTCCTTCCAAAAGTGTTTCCATAGCCATCCACTTGAGTTGTTGAATTTATGTTTGGACCTTTTGGACTTCCTTTTGGGGTTTGGCATTTGGGTTTTCCAACTCACTACTTTGCATTCTTGTCTATGGGTGTGTTTGAAGACAATATTGTGGTTAGACTTTTCATGAAGATAGATCTTGTTCTTGGTATGGTGTGTTACATCAAACATTCGGTCATGGCTAATCCCCTTTGAATCTTGCTTCAAGATTAGCTTTTTAACTACATTCAAAAACTCAAAAGCGAAACTAGGCAAAGAAGGCTTGAGTTTACCCATGAGATAACATTCTTTAATGTGAAAGAGTTCAATTATATTATGCTTTGTAAGCACAAGAGAGTTAACTTCACAAATATTTTCAAATGAGCTCAAAATTGGTTCACTAGGCCTAATATTCATATACATGTGAAGTCGATTGTTCTTTTTCTTGTCATTCACTTTTAGCTCACAAACACCAACAAATGATTTTTTATACAAGATGCGTTCAATAAGACATGCATCTCTAAGTGAATCAATTTCCTTAGTCTAAACGTTAGCATGTTCTTTCAATTCCCAAAAATCAAAATATGATTCTTTATGCATGAGTGGTGCAAGAGTAGTGATCTCACATAGATGTAATGAGTGGTACAAACTAACTCTTTTTCATTCACACTACTTTCTATTCCAACATGAGGCATACAATCATGCATATCTTTGTTATCCAATGGAAGAGGTTTGGCATGCTTAGTATCACAAACTATTTCTTTCTCATTCTCAATAACAAATGAAGGAAAACTAACATTTTCTAAAGATATATTATCATTATAGAATGGCTTAGGGTTAGCATACCTTATAGACCTCCTTTGAAGTAGCCTTTCAATTTTGATGGCAACGTGTGACATTTCTTCAAGACTAGCACAAGGTCTAATTTCTTCTTGATAAGAAAGCTCCTTTGAAATTTCTTCATTAAGTCCTCCATAAAACTGATCCATCATAGCCTCTTTATCTTCATCAAAGTCAAGTTCATCGAGAAGTAAACACATCTCTTGGAGTATTCTTTCACACTTTTGTGTCCTTGTTTCAAGGCTTGCAATTTGGTAACTGCATTAGAAACAAAGTGCTTCCTCATTATGTGCTTGAGTTCATTCCATGAGGCAATCTTCAGCTTGTGATTCATTATCCAACATCAAAGAATCCCACCATTTTAGAACACAATCCTTAAAAACAAGAGATAACAAATTGTACCTTTCTTTCCTCACTATGATGGTAGCTTTCAAATATGCCTTCTATTTTTTTGCTCCCAATGGAGATACTCCTTTGGATTGGTACTTCCATATAACTTAGGAGGTATAGGGTGGAAGCTTCCATTGAGATGAGTGACAAGTTGATCTTTCATTGAAGTTCTCCTTTGATTCATTTGTCCATAGTATCTTTGAGTATTCATTGCTGCAAAAGAAGGTTAGAAAAAAAAAAAGATGGACCTCACCAATCACTTCCTTACTCATCCACTCCTAGAATGAAGAATCCACTCGTGTTTAGCTCTCAAAGGTTGGAGGTTTCTCATTTACTCACAAACACTCAATAATATACAAGGCCAAAGGTAACCGTGAGTGTGCAAATTCCTACTTAGCCAAGCAATGCCCTAGATGCAAACAAGCTAGCTTGTTGGTGGCAAATTGAAAACTGGATTAAGATCAAGCTAGAGTACAAAGAAAGGAAGATGAAATAAAGAACAACACAATTAAGCAACAAATGCAAATTAAAAACGACACACAACAAACATCATTCAAAGACCAATGTTTCTAGAATTTAGGCCAATTTTGAAGCATCAGTGTGAACAATTCATTCATGCAAATTTATATTTAAAATATGATTTAGAAAGCTTAAGAAATCTTGTTTAAGCATGTAAAATTACAAAAAGAAATTAGATCTAGGTTGGTATAAATTTAGGGAAAAAAAATAGACAACTTAGTAACTCAATGCAACAGTGAAATTTAGCAACATACTCGATTTAAAGCTATTGACGTGAGCAAATGGCTCGTGATAATTTGAAAATAAAAGCATATTCATACGTGTAATTGACCTACGTACCCGTAATAGGGTTGTAATACAAATTGTATCATTAGATTTGGACGAATATCCCTTGGAAGGTAAGAAGATCAAAATCGAGTAACTATTGTTTGGGTGAGTAGTGCCTTAATAGTATTTGGTTTTCTAGTTGGTTTTAGTCCAAACAAACTTGGATTGGGCTGAAATTAGTGTCAAATGAAAATAGACTCCCAAATGATTGTTTATATGGGCTTGTAACAGAATTTGGTATTTTGGTGGGGCTCTGAACAACTTCAAAGTTAAAACAAGAGCTAGGAAAAATTGTTGAAGCAAATACAGTGAGCAATAATTTTTGAAATGATGGTATCTAGTGTAGACATAAGGTTTTGAAGAACCAACGAGAAATGTAAGTAGACATTTCAAAGTTTAATACTTGATAGCTGTAAGTTTATTTGGATAAGTGGATAAAGAGGTACAAGGTCTAAAATTCAAGACAGGCAGCAAGTTGTACAGTTCACAGTCTATCAGTGCACTATTTGGTGTCAACAATGATATTTCAGCAAAAATGAGTACTTGCACGAGTGGGATCGACACCAAATTGAATGTATAGGTCTAAAATTGACCCTATAATAAGATAATGTATATTTTACGAAATAAAATGAAGGAATGAGTAGGATTTGGCAGCAGAAAGATAAGGTAGTCACTGTTTTGCACTGTTTTTTTTTTTTTTCAGACATCTTCTGCTCCCCCTTCGTTTTTCTTGCCTTAAAGAACTCCAAATTTGATGAAACTTTTTAGTCACAAAGTAGACTCAAAGAGATTCATAATGGTCATAAATGTGATGGAAATTGGGTTCAAGAGAAATAAGATATAAGCAAAGACATTTGGTACAGTTTTGGACATTCTGCTATAGTGGAGTATGAACCAGCTTGCTTCCTCACCATGTTTTCTTGATCAAATGAACACCAAAAATTTTGAAACCTTTTATATCAAAAGTGGACTTGAAGAGCTTCATTTTAGATACAAGCTTGAGGTCATTTGAGTCTCAGAGCATATAGTTATAAGTAATATAATTTAGAGCAGAAAACCTCTTAATTCTGTATAAAGAAACTTATTTTCTTTTCTTTCTTTCTTCCTTTCTCTCTCTCTCTTTTTTTTTTTTTTCCTTTTTCCCCTTTTTTACCTTTTTTTTCTTTTCCTTTTTTTTGGAACAACAAACTTAAGAAAGACAAAATGCAAGAAAGCAAGTTACATAGAAGCTTCAACAATGACATGGGTTAGCAAGCAATGGTTAGAGCTTGAAAGAAACAAGATGGAAAGAAAGTAAAGATAGATGGATAGATGAAGATATGTCCGATCTTGAGCCTAAGGTCTGATACCAAATGATGTACTCAATCCTACCACAAGTGGCTTAGGCAACCCTTGTAAGAACAAGCACCTCCTAAATACACACGACAATACCTAGTATAGACACAAGGAACCACTCAAGGGAAAGAAGAAAGGACTAACCTTGATAGTCGAAGCTTTGAAAAGAGAGAACTTGCTCTTGATCCAAAGTCGAAACCCTCCACAAGTTTGAAGACTATCTCAAAGTGGAGATCTCCTTCTTCATCGGTTAGCCCTCGTGGCTTGATGTGGCTTGCTTGAAGCATATCAAGTTCTTACAAAGATTTAAGGAAATCTATGTTAAGATCAATTTTACTCTAGGTGGTGAAGTATGGTATACAAGTTTAATGTTTTTGCTTTTGAAGCAACAAAAGAACTTGTATGACTATAATAGTTCTTTAAAGATCTTAAAGATGTTTCAGATATTATTTAGTCTATCACTCTTTATTATGATAATAGTGTGCAAAGACTAATATTAAGGAAATTAGAAAACACCAATGTATAGGGAATCATATCGACAGAGAAAGAGAAAGCATCATGGTAGTGACCAAGATGGTTTTTAATGACAGTTGTTTTAATCTATATAAAAAGACTCCCCAAGCTTAAGTATTTGAGAATCACCTAGAATGTCTAAGATTAGGAGATATGACTCATCTTCTCTAGGGCAAGTAGGAGAACATGTTTGGTATAGAGTATGCCCTATGATACATGTCTTACCGACTTTAGTGCAAGTGGGAGATTATTGAAATTTATGCCCTAAAGCCTCGTAATTGATGATTTACTATTTAATAATTAATAATAGTTTTGATTATTTTATTTGCAATATAATTTTATCCATTATATGGTTATTAATGTAATCTTGAATAGTATGTGGTTGAAATACATGAGGATCATGTTCAAGAAATAACCTAAGGGTTCTATAGTATATGGATAAGGTTGGGTGCTTTATCTTGGTAACACTATTGATACGACCTACTTTGTAACGGTTACAAATGATTTGATTCAAATCATTTATGTAGACACATGTGTGAAGGGAATAATCGAATTAAATCCACAGCGAAGCGTTAGAATCGACTTTGATTTTATTTTAGAATTAAACAAAAAATATTTTAGGCAAAGTAAAACATACATTTGAGATAATATGAAGAATATTCTAGCGGGTCTTTAATCTTGTTGCTCCAACTCTAAAAAGGGTTGAAACTCCAATTTCATAAAGTTTACTTGCTATGACTCTGATAATTATCGTTCATGAGGATTATTTGGCAATTAAACTTATTTATACTTGTGCATTTTATTCATATTTTTAGATGAAAATTAGGAAAATGGTTGAATTTAATGACATTATTGTTGGAAGACCTTTAAATTAAGTAAGTTGAGAAAAGAAAACAGAAGAAGAAAAAAATTTCACACTTACCTAAAGTTTTGATGTAGTTTTTTTTTTTCAAAGTGCAACAACAATGTAATTGCATGGCAATTGCAATTTCAGCAGAACTGGAGATTAATGAAAAATGCAAATTAAGGGATTTTCAGGAAGAAAAATGCCCACGATTTCAGCTAGATTCTGAGCTATAATTGTCCATCAGCCAAAAGGGAAACTCTAGCATGAAGTCCCTATATATTTGGAGAAAAAAGGTCGTGAGATGAGAGCTCATTTTTGGGGAAGAAATTTGTTTCTATTTTTGGGTTTTTGAAGTCGTCTGTAATTTTTATTTTCGCAAGTGCTACTGTAATTTTCTTCTACATTTCAGCTCCTAAACTCTCCATCAATCTCATCACAACGAAAGTTGATGGTTGTTAAGAAAAAACTTATTGTTCGATTGAGCCGAGAGAAATGGATTTTTAGTGTAGTTTTGTTCTTTTCAATTTCTTCAAAGTATTGTAATTTCTCGCTTGATAGCAAAAATAATCTAGCTAACACTTGAACTATTGTTGCTTTTGGTGAGTTCAATATTGGGTAAACCTTAGTTGGCCATCTAGTGTTGCTTGCCAAGCTATAACTTAATACCAAAAGGGTTAAGGGGAGCGAATGTAGCAAAAGCAATGGAGGAAAAGGCTTAGACAAAAGTCCTAAAACATTGACCATAGACATAGGGCGAAACTCCAAGATCACTAGAGTTGTGCGCGGATATATTTAAGTTAGATTAGTTATAGAAATATAGGTTTAATCGCTTAGCCTCCTAAAGATACTTCATAGAAAGTCGAATAGGAATTGAATTTGGTTTACTTAGTTTCTTGAGTTAGCTACGATTGCAGTTGCTGTTTTGTTGCATTTTCTTTCCAAATGGGCCTTAGCATTCTTGAATCCCTTCCTCATTTCCATTATTTTTCAAACAATTTTTCTTTTAGCCAAAACATCTCACAAACATTTTTATACCCACGGTTACTTAGTTGCAATTTATCAACAATTTTGTGTCATTTTAATAAACTTTATTAAAACTCATTCCCTTGGGTATGATACTCTGGAATACTTTCAGTTTCTTATTACTTTGATCACGTGCACTTGCATGTAGCACCAATCAAGGAACACATGATCAAGGCTCGTGGGAGCCTCTTGAAAAGAAAATGAAAGGTGAGAAGTTCAAAGAGAATTCTACAATTCTCTGTAGAGGAGATGTTTCTCTTATGAAGAATACAAACAATGGCTCACCCCTAGAGTTCTATTTATAGTAACCTAGGGAAAATAATTAAATAATATATTTTAATATCTAATATATTAAAATATATTTATCTAATCAATTTGAATCTTATTCAAACCTTTTTAAATTTTCATACGACATCTATTTCCTAATTTGAATCTAATTCAAATTTAATAAAAATCTTTTCTTTAATGTATCTTAATACATTAATAATTTCTTTGATATTTAATGTATCATCTACATTAAATATGTTTTTCCTCATTTAATATATCAAATATATTAAATTTTAATTTAAACATTTCAAAATTTTCTCTCAACGAAATTGATCCCTATATGTTCATATGAGCTAGCAATGAGATCTTATGGACATACAGATTATAAGCTCCAATGATACAAAATTAATTAACTAAACTCTTTAATTAATCAATTTTCATTCATTAACTCTAAGGTCACTCCACTATAGACATAAAGTTGCACTCTTATTAACTGTAGGACAAGTTGTGTTCATGGATATAATCACTACATGCAAGTCGATCATTCACAAGTTGTTCGTAATTACAGTTGGGTCAAAAGTTTGTTTTATCCCTATAATTACATCTTGCACCTTAAGTACCACTGATCCTCTAACGAACAATTTGTTTATGATCAAATCATAAACTAAGTCTCTCTCGGGCTAGAGAGAGGATGGGACCCCATTGTTCAAGTTTCGAAATCAGCACATAAAGGAACTACTCATCTACTTACCCTATATGGGAATGAGTGAATTCCATCTTGTGAGATTATGTTTTCAGCTCCCTATTTGGTCAAGTCTCCAAAATTGTAGGCTTATTGAATCGACTACAAAAGTTACTCTCACCCATACAAATCAAAGGACATACCCTGACAGGCAGGAGTTCATAACTCACTCAGGATTAAGATCGAGTTGCATATGATTATCCTGATGAAATATTAATCTTCTCAATTAACGGATTTATAAAAAGAGATTAAATATTTCGTGGACCAATCTTATATAAACTCATTATATAAGATACCCCCACCCACATGTCTCCACATGAACGATTTGGATCAAATCATTTGTAACTATTACAAAGTGGGACGTATCAATAGTGTTACCAAGATAAGACACCCAACTTTATCCATAGACTATGACCTTTTAGGTTATTCTTGAACATGATCCTCTCGTATGTCAACCACATACTGTTCAAGATTTCATTAATAACCTTGGATTTTTCATATAATATATAATATTATATTGTAAATAAAATAATCAAAATTATTATTAATTATTAAATAAATCATTAATTACAAGGCTTTAGGGCATAAATCCCAACACTGTGAGTGGGGGTATCCTATGCAATGAGTTTGTATAAGACTGGATCATGAAACATTTAATCTCTCTTTATAAATCCATAAATTGAGAAGATTAATATTTCACAGATGATCATATGCAACTCGATCTTAATCTTGAGTGAGTTATGAACTTCTACCTGTGAGGGCTTGTCTTTTGATTTGCATGGGTGAGAGTGGAGTTTGTAGCCGATTCAATAAGCCTACCATTTTGGGGACTTGATCAAATAGGGAGCTAAGAACAGAATCTCACAAGATGAAATTCACTCATTCCCATATAGGGTAAGTTGATGAGTAGTTTCCTTAAAGTGCTAATTTTGGGACGTTGAACAACGGGGCCCCACCTTCTAACTGGCTCAAGAGGGACTTAGTTTATGATTGGATCATAAACAAATTGTTCATTAGAGAATCAGTGGTACTTAAGGTATAATATGTACTTACAGAGGTAAAACGAACTTTTGACGCAACTATAATTACAAATAAATCGTGAATGGTTGACTTGCATGTAATGGTTATATCCATAGACATAACTTGTTCTACAGTGCATAAAAGTGCAACTCTAGGTCTATAGTAGAGTGACCTAGAGTTAATGAATGAAAATTAATTGATTAAAGTGTTTAATTAATTAATTTTGTATCATTGGAGTTCATAATCTGTAGGTCCATAAGGTCTCTTTGCTAGTTCATAGTAACACTAAAAGGATCAATTTAGTTGAAAGAAAAATTTGAAATGTTCAAATTAATATTTAATATATTATATATATTAAATGAGAAAAATATCTATTTATTATATTTGATACATTAAATGTTATTAAGAATAATATATTGTGTATTAGATACATTATATTAAAGTAGACAATATATATTAAATTTGAATGAGATTCAAATAAGTAATTAATATATGTGGTAGGAGATTTTAAGAGATTTGAATACGATTCAAATATGTTAAATATATTTATTATTTGATACAATATATATGAAATTTGAATGTGATTCAAATAGGTAAATATATATTGTAGGAGATTTGAATGAGATTCAAATATGTTAAATATATATTTTTTAATATAATGATATTAAAATATATTATTTGATTTTATGGCAAAGATTCTACCATAAGTCCCTATAAATAGAACCCTTGAGTTGAGCCAATTTTAGAGATCTCCAACATACATAATTCTCTACGAATTTTTCCTCCCCATGAATTTTCTTTTAAGAGGTTCCCACAAACCTTGGTCTTGTGTTCGAATCATAGTGAGAAAAATCTTGTGAAGATTCAAAATTTACTTGAACACAAGAAGTAAAGACTCACCAGAATTATTCTCCATGTTTCACCAATGTAAGTTTGCTTAACCTTATTATTTTGTTTAATTCTAAATAAATCAAAGACGGTCCAATGCTTCCATTGTAGATGAAGAGTTCTAATAATTCTCATTTGTTTTAGAATTATTTAGCTCTCAAACAAAGGTTATTCTTATAACTTTATCCTTTTTGAACTCCAAAATCTATTAAATTAGAGCAAGTTTAATAAGAAACCTTTGAGCATGTTGAAATTCTTAAAAATGCTAGAAAAGAGTTAAACATATAGGAAGGTGATAACTCTCTAATTGAGAGTTATTAGTTGTTATTTTAGAACATAAAGTTCTAGCACTTGAGTTTGTAACTGTGATTTATGCCTAAAAGCTAGATGAATTGTTGAAAGTAATTGTAGGTTGTCAATTTGGCATAAAGTTTAATTTTTAGATATTTTAGAGCATTTATGGAAATATTTATTAATGCATATGGACAGTTGAATTCATTGCAAGTAGAGTGTTGCTAGAACATTGATGATGTTGAGTATTGAGGAGAATAGAATTATGATGGAACATTGCTTGAGCAAAGTTTCTGCAAATTGACACAGGAGAACAAATTTTTAATTGAGCTAACTGTGTTTTTGACAGATCAGCTGTTTCTAGCCACTAGAAAACTCCATTGAGATCCCACACATTCTAATTAGTCCTGAAGTCTAATCAGCCCTAAATCTTCAAGGATTGGACATCTTTAAGTGAGAAGCCATTTTTTGGGGATTGGCATTCGAAAATGGGGAATGAGAAGAAAAGAAGATAAGAAGGGAGCTGGAATCAAGGGGAGCTGCTGCAACTTTCCTATTTCGGTAATAATTTCTTTTATTTCTTCCTCTATTATGTTTTTACTTTCTGTAATGGCACTCAACAACAATTTATTTTCGTTTTTAAGTTGTAACATGAGCTAAGTCACTTTTGGATGAGAATTATGATTATTTTTATCAATCTAAGAAGGTGTTGAGACCCCTTGGCTCTTCTCATTCTAGTTGCTTGTGTTTTTATTGTTGAATGCTTGAGCTTGTCTGATCAACACACACCAAATACTATTTTTGTTTATTTTGGAAAAGATAAAGGAGAACTGGTTGCTTGCAACCAAATTAGCCATTTGATTCGGGTTACTGAGTAGGTATGTTAGGGATAGCAACATGCCTAATGCATGAAGCTAACATGCTTAATCAATGTGGGTTAATGAGAGTTAAACCACTCAAATCTAGAAATTTGGGAGGATTCTGTGTTTAATGCTGAGTGGATTGAGGGAGCAAAGTTCTCGCTAGAGTATCCTTATTAGAAAAATAAAAAACATTCCTAACTCGAGCCCCTTTTTATTACTCTGTTGTTGAATCGCTTAGATTTTAACCTACATCTTTTACATCTCAACAATTCAGTTTAGTATCTTTATTTTTTTAGTTTGTTATGCTTAACTTAGATTAAAAAAAATCTCAATTATATTCTCGGTTACCCAATTGAATTTACTAATTAATTAGCTTAAGAGAAGTATAATTCTGTCACTAATCCCTGAGGAATCGATAATTACTTATCACTTGTTTTCGTTGTGTGCACTTGCATAGTCAATAATTGATTGTTTTTCAATATCATTTTTGGAGGCAACAGAAGGTGGCTGAATTATGTGTTATTTATGTTGTTTGAGCTAAAGAGGGAAATTGCAAGTCAGATTGCAATTTCAATCTGGGCAGGGAGCAGAAAACTGAGAATTGCAAGTTGATTGCAATTGCAATCTGGAACCAAAAGAGGAAAAATAGGATTTTTGGGTTTTTCCATAATTAGAAGATTATGGCATCAATTCCTCCTTAATTCAAGCAACAACTTCTTACATCAATTCATACATGGAAAATGAAGAAACCCTAGATGCTTAAAGGCTATAAAAAGAAGAGAAACATAAGGAAGAAGGCGGATTTCATCCACGAAAGAAAATCCATTTTTCTACATTGTTTCTATTCTTCATCTTACTGTCCAATTTGTTTTGTAACAATTTTTTTTCTATCTTGAATTCATCCAACTTAATTCAACCTAGGAGACTTCTTGGGTTGTAAAGATTCGACTCAACTTGAAAGAGATTGAGTAAAATCAATTAAAACGGAAGAAGGATAGATTGGAAGAATTTTTCCTTTAACTTTCTATCATGTAGACATTGTTAGCAGTGAGGTTCTATTTTGTTTATGTTTAATTGAATTTTCAATAGGGTTGTGTTTCGTTTTAATTGTTCTTTGAAGTTTTGAGTTGAACAAGTTTGGCCAAGAGCCTTTGCAATAAGAATTCAGTACTACTTTCGATTGGCTTTTCTTTCCTTTTAATATTGCAAGTTCAGTTGGTGTTACAAAAAAAAAAAAAAAACCTTACTTAGCCATTGTTGTGAAATTTTAATTCAATTTCCTATGGTTGTTGCTAGAATCACTTTGTTAATTTTTTGTTTTATTTCAACAACATGAGCTAAATCTCTCTAAGGGATTCAAGTGTATGAATGCCCTAAATGTGAGAATGTGAAGCTTATATGCTAAGACAATCCAATTTAACATAAAGTTTGTTTGTTTTTGTTGAAATAATTATTTTTAGTAAGCCTTGATTAATCAACTACGGTTGCTTTCAAGTTTGAATCTAATACTGAAAGGGTTAGAGGAAGGCAGATCTCGCAAAAGCAATGGAGGAATAAAAGCTTAGAAATAAATAAAACTCGATCCTAGACATAGTACGAGTCTCCAAAACCACTAGAATTCAATCCAAAATTATCTAAGTACGATTGGCCATAGACATATAGGTCCAATCACTTAGCCTTCTAAAGATTTTGAATCAAAGTCGGATGGGAGTTTAATTCGGTTTACAATTATTTTGTGTTAAGTTGCGATTACAATTGCAATTGAGTTGCAATTCCTACCAAGGGGCATGATCATACTTGAATCCCTTTATTCATTATCTTTGTTAATTCATTTTTCCTTTCTTTGTAGTAATGAGCGTACAAACTTCATCATTAAGCTACATGATGGAAACATTAATGATGGAAAATCCCATAGCTCCCGTTACTCCATCTCTTCTATTGCTTGTGTTTATTGTAAAGGAAGTCATTTATTTGACAATTGTTCGTATAATCTTGATTCCTTATGTTATGGATTTCTACCCAGTTTTGCAAACCAACACTAGTACTAGTGTGCCAAACAAAGGAAGATGATTCCAAAAGAGCCAAGCATCGAAGAACTTGTGAGAGAATATAAGGCAAATAACGATGTTGGAGATTCAAGATTCACTGGAACACAAGAAGTAAAGACCCGCCAGAATTATTCTCTATGTTTCACCAATGTAAATTTACTTAACCTTATTATTTTGTTTGATTCTAAATAAATCAAAGAAAGTCTAATGCTTCTGTTGCGAAGTTATTTAGTCTGTGGAATTAAATAATCTGTATTTGAGGTGTTGAGTTGTTTAGTTTAAGCTACGAAAGTCTGTATTTGGGGTACATAGTTGTTTAGTCTGGGTTTAGGAAGGCTGTGTTTGGGGTGCAGAGTTGTTTAACATGGAGTTCTAAAGTCTGTGGTTATGATGGCTATTTTTTTCTACATTTTTTGTTGTACTATACAATTAGAGCTATATTATATACTAATTTTTACAAATTTAAATAATAAAGATTTGTTCCCATTAAATGAAATATTTTTTCATTTCCATTTTCACCTATTATCTGATTTAGATAACTAGGGGCATTTTTCAAGAAATTTCCTTCGAAATCATCTTAATAGAAAATTCTTGTTTTTAATTAATTCTATTATTTTTTAAAAAAATATACCGTTTTTAAAGACATTTGTTCTAATGACTTAAAATGTGTATGTATATATAAGTTAGTTTAAAAAATTAATTGCATGACTATGTTTGATGTTTAATGTAAAAGATTGTTCAAAAAATCTTTTGTTCTAATTTCAACTTCAACTCCATTGCATATCTATTGTCTATAGCATTGGCGGATTTATAAAGGGCCTAAGCCCCCCTCAACTCCTGAAATGCTTATGTTTTATATTTAAAATGTCAACACATTACCTTTACATTGCTCTTTGCCCAGTGGCAAGTCCCTCCTTAATTTTTCTTAAAACCTTCATTAGAGCCAAGGTTCAAGTCTCATATGCAGCACTCAAAGTTTTTGAATATATATGTTTCTAGTTTTATTTTTATTTTATATATATAAATTCACAAAAAAAAATATATGTTTATAAAATATTTACATAAAAAGAAACTACAATAATTCTATGAATTCTTATAAATGGAAAAAAATTAAAAATCTTACTTATTATTTCAAGTATACTTATATAAAAATTTTAGTCATACTTCTAATATCGAAACATATAAACTAATAGGTTAAAATATCATTTTTAGTCCATATACTTTTGGACTTGTTAAATTTTAGTCACTATACTTTCAAATGTCTAAATTTAGTCTTGGTACGTTCAATATATTATAAAATTAGTTCACAGTTAGATTTATGGTTAAAAAAATTTAATCTCTATTAGCTTTTTGTTTATAAATTTTGGCAACATATTCACATTGTATTTTTTTTCTTAAATAAAATTATTATTATTATTTTACCAAGCTCAATAAACATTAACTCCAAAACTAACAATAATGACTAATTTTAATATTTTTTGAAAGTACCAAGATTAAATTTGGACATTTAAAAGTACATGGATTAAAATAGAACGAGACTCAAACAGTATAGGGACCAAGATGGTCTTTTAACCAAACTAATATCAATGTGTTTAAAATAATTTTTATACAAATTCAAGCTCCCCCGAAATAAATTTCTGGATCCACCACGGGTTTATAGCTTATAGAAATTTAGTATTTTATGGTTAAATTTAGTATCTATTGTAACTCCATCTTTTATGGATAGTTTGTTTATCTATGATTTCAAAATTTAACGAGTTTTAAGTAAAATTATTTGTTTTTATCATATGAAATTAAATGATATTTTTATATAAGAAAAATTACGACAAAGACAATCATCTTTTGCTAGTTTTTCTATCATTTTAAAATTATCATTAATACAAATTTTAATAACTTGATGTCAGTATTTCATCATTGTTAAGTCACTAATGAAACACACACTTAGCATCTTTATAGTTAAATTTTGTCTCTATTGTAGCTTTATCTTTTTTTGTCTGTTTGTGTGTAGGATTTAGGGTTATTTTAGTTCTAACGAATTTTAAATGAACTTTGTTGTTTATTATCATATGAAATTGAATGCTATTTTTCTGTTAAAAATTGTTCTTACCAAAATAGTCATATTTTGCAAGATTTCAAGAATTTCGAAGTAAGTTTCTTAACATCAATGTTTAAGATATCGATGTTGATGGAAACATCAAGGTTTTGATGTTATGGAAATGTCAATGGAAATATCGATAAAATGTCTATGTCAGTGGATAATTCTTGAAAAAATATAAAACAAAAAATTCAAAAAAAAAATATTTAAATTAATAAATAAACATTTTACCATTTTTAAATATGTTAAAATACTTATTATTAACATGAGAGAGAGGGAGAGAGGAAGATGGAAAGGGAAAGAGAGGAAGATGAGGTTCCTTGAACAAACTTCAATAATGAACATTGTTGAAGTTAGCGGGATGGAGTTATTTACCCACTATGTTGTGAAGTATGTAGTGTAAATTTAGATTACATGATTATACAATAAAAGCCTAATATTGTATAATTCAATAAAAGCCAAGATCTTTGAACTAGATGATTTTCACAATAACATGAGTTAGAATAACATACCTTGATCCATGATATTGTTGTTGTAAAGGAGGATTGTGTATCTCTCTCTCGGCCTTTAGAACTTGATTAGGTTTCTTGATGGAGAGAAACTTTTACTTCATTAGGCAGAGAGATGACCAATCCCTAGGGTTTTAATCTTTATATATACACCATCCATCAGGGTTTTAAATTGGAAAATTACCTTTTAATTAACTGGCCCACTAATGTAGTGGGCCTAAAATATTAAGATAGAAATAAATGTATATGGGCCACATTAATGATAATATTAAAATTAAAAATCTAACATTCTCCCACTTGGCCCATTTGACATTATTTGCTATATATACATTAATAAACATAATGCGCATAGAAGATAAATTTTATCTTCACATCATGATATCAATATCAAGTCAAGAAACTGATGAGGATCATGGTGGTCATATATCATTACATCGACATAATCCCTTCCATGTATCACAACATTAGTTCTTCACTTAACATGATATATAATAAAGGTATTCAATAATGGTCCAACAATAATTGTCTTTATCAAAGACAAGGTCCTGTTTAATTTACGTAATTCATTTATGTATATACCAATCATAAGAAACAGGAGCGACAAAATAAAATCAGAAACAATAAATAAATGAGCTCAAAGTGTCAAATAACATAATCGTAATATCAATAATGGTATCCACTAATGCCCATACGTTCAACATGTTCCTTGAATGTCTTAGGTGGCAATCCTTTCGTCAATGGATCCGCAATCATAAGGTCAGTGATAATGTGTTCGATTGACACCCTTTGTTTCTGAACTTCTTCTTTAACAGCAAAATATTTCAATTCCATATGTTTAGCACCTTTCGAATATTTGTCGTTTTTTGAGAAGAAAACTGCTGTAGAAT
The DNA here is from genome assembly GCA_033996785.1 of Trichosanthes truncata. NCBI lineage: Eukaryota > Viridiplantae > Streptophyta > Magnoliopsida > Cucurbitales > Cucurbitaceae > Trichosanthes > Trichosanthes truncata. Next base: position 31,943,924 of record JAWPNB010000004.1, on the reverse strand, counting down.
TATCACAATAAATTTTCAACGGCTTGGCAATACTGTCGACAATTCCAAGTCCTGAAATAAAGTTCTGCAGCCATAAACCATGAGTTGTAGCCTCGAAACATGCTACAAATTTTTCTTTCATAATGGAACAACACTTGAAGAGCATTTATTCATCTTAAATCTCTTCAAAACTTTATTAATATATGCTTTCTGAGACAATCCTAACAATTCATGTGCTCGATTACGGAATATTTCTATTCCAATCACATAGGATAATGCCTCACTCATATCTTTCATTTTAAAGTTCTTGGAAAGAAATTCCTTAGTTTGACATAATAAACTAAAGTCATTAGTAACCAGCAAGATGTCATCAACATACACAACGAGATCAAATATAAACTTACTCCCACTGATCTTTAGATATAAACATCGATCAACGACATTTTCTTTAAATCCAAAGATGTAATGATATCATTAAACTTAAGATACCATTGTCGGAAAGCTTGTGTAAGTTCGTATATTGACATCTTTAGCTTACACAACATATGTTCCTTTCCTTCAACCACAAAACCTTCTAGTTGATCCATGAACACTCCTTCATCTAAATTCCCATTTAGAAAGGCAGTTTTCACATTCATTTGATGAAGCTCTAAGTCATAATGAGCTACTAATGCCATAATAATTCTTAATGAATCCTTTTTAGAGACAGAAGAAAAAGTTTCTTTATAGTCAATACCATCTTTCTGAGTAAAACCTTTGGCAACGAGTCTAGCCTTGTGTCGTTCAATATTGCCATTTGAGTCGCGTTTAGTTTTAAAAACCCATTTACATCCGACTCTTTTGCTTCCTTCAAGCAATTCTACAAGGTCCCAACCCCATTGTGGTCCATTGATTTTAACTCTTCTTTCATGGCATCTAACCATTTAACAGAACTGTCACTTTCAATGGCTTGTGAAAACGAAACTGGATCATTATCAATGCCTAAGTCAAATTCTGACTCATGCAAATAAACCACATAATCATCAGAAATAGCAGATCTTCTTTGCCTTACAAATCTTCTTAATTCTGTTTCTATTGGTTCCTCTATTGTAGATTCATTAATTACAATATCATTATGTGATGTTTGATCATTAATTTGTTGTCCTTGTGAATTATTAATAGAGTCAACAATTATAGGAACAACAACTTGAGAATAAGTCATGGATGAGGAAATTTGTACCTTAGCTTCTTGAATTTCCACTTTACGTGGTTCCAAACTCCCACTAACTTCACCATTCTCAATGAACCTAGCATTTTCAGTTTCAACTATTCTCGTACTGTGGCTAGGACAATAAAATCTATACACTTTAGATTTTTCTGGATAACCAATGAAGAAACCACTGGTTGTTCTTGAGTCCAGTTTCTTTTCGTGTGGATTATAAATTCTTACTTCTGCTTGGCAACCCCAAACATGCAGGTGCCTTAAATTGGGTTTCCTTCTTGTCCACAGTTCAAAAGGTGTCTTTGAAACTGACTTACTAGGAACCCTGTTTAACAAATATTGGGCAGTTCTTAAAGCATACATCCACAACGATATTGGTAAAGATGAATTAATTAACATGCTCCTAACCATAGTCATTAAAGTACGATTACGCCTTTTTGCAACACCATTTTGTTGTGGTGTTCCTGGCATTGTGTATTGAGCACATATGCCATGATTTTCTAGGAATTTAGCAAATGGACTAGGGCACTGTCCATTCTCATCATACTTTCCATAATATTCACCACCTCTATCAGACCTTACAATTTTCATTTTTCTATCTAATTGTTTTTCAACTTCATTGATAAATATCTTTAGAGCATCTATCGATTGAGATTTTTCATGCAACAAATAGAGATATCCATAACGTGAAAAATCATCAATAAAGGTAATGAAATACTTTTCTCCACCAAAAGATAGAACATCAAAAGGCCCACATATATCAGTGTGTATAATTTCAAGGAGTTGTGAGCTTCTTGTGGCTGTTTTCTTGATTGTGTGTTTTGTCTGTTTTCCCTTAATACAATCCACACAAGTTCCAAGATCAGTAAAATCCAAGTTTGGAAGGATTTCATTTTTTACCAATCTTTCAATTCTTTCTTTGGATATGTGACCCAAACGTTTATGCCACAAGTAGGCTGATGATTCATTAGATAAACCAAGTTTAGTACCAACATTATGATGCAGGGTTAAAAGAGTTTCAGCAAAAAGATCATCAAGCTTTAATTTGTATAAACCATCACAAAGAGTACCAGAACCAATAAGAATGTTCTGTTTGAATAAACTGAAACACTCATTCCCAAATTTAAAATAATAACCAGAAGTATCAAGTTTAGATAGGAAATCAAATTAAGAGATACAGAAGGAACATAAAAGGTATTAAAAATGTCTAAATGATGTCCAGTGTCTAAAACTAAACGATAAGTTCCTACAGCTTCAACTTGAACTTTGACTCGATTTCCCATCAAGATGAATTTCTCATTTGGGCATGTGGTTCGGGTAGTAAGGAATCCCTTTACTTTCGAACCATGCCTTACGTTTCAGGCAATCTCTCTGATAGTGTCCTGGCTTGTTACAAAAACGACACTTATCCTTAATTTGTTCCTTCTTGTGAATTTGGACAGATGGTTGATTTATCTTTAGGTGTCTATTATTACCCTTTCCATTCTTCTTTCCTGGTTTCTTTCCAACTCCTTTATGACCCATGAGATTAGCATAGTGAATTTTTGGTTTCTTAAGCCTTGCTTCATCCTGAATGAGCATACTTTGCAATTCATGCACATTCCATTTATCTTTCAGAGTATTATAGTTCATATGGAATGGACCATACTCTGGAGGTAAGGAATTAAGGATGAATGTTACCAAAAAATTCTCATTAACTTCCATTCCCATGGTCTTTAACCTTGCTGCTAAGTTTGTCATTTCAAGGATATGCTCATGTATAGTACGAGAACCATCAAACTTAATGTTGGTTAAGGTACTCATCAGTGTTCCAGCAAGTGACTTATCAGCCGACTCAGACTGGGAACAATTTTCTACAAATTTCATAAATTCCTTAGCATTTTCAGTTTTCGCAATTGTGGACTTGATATTGCTTGCCAAAGTCATTCGCATAAACATTAAGCTTAATCTATTTGATCTTTCCCAAGCTTTATAGAAAGATCTTTCCTCAGCACTGCTAGAATTAGTAAGTGTTGCAGGTTTCTCATTTAAGAGTGTCAAATCAAGATCCAAAACACCAAGATGGAATCGAATTTGTTCGCACCAATCAGAGAAATTGAGTCCATTAAACTTAATAATAGATGTGGCTTGCGAATGGAGAGAAATTGGAGCAGTTACTGCAAATACAGAATATATGTTTACACATTATTGCTTTGATAAATAAACTTACATATATATAATGCAGATTCATAAAACTTTAAATAAACATTATTCATACATTGAAGTTCTCCTTTTGGGAGATGCACCAATATACGACATTCAAATATAATTGATGCTAGATTTAATTTCACATAATTGGTAATTAAAATACTCAAATTAGATACATTAGTTATCTTTGGATATACTAAACATACCTAACCAAGCACTTCAATTAACCACAATAAGGTTCAAAATTATAAAACTACCGATCAACCTTTGGGCGATTCAAAATGTTTTATAATAATGAACATCAATATACTCATGATAAAATCGTTAATATTTTATAATATATCATTCATTAGCATCACATAAACATGAGTAATTGAATTAACTTTAATTTGATATCTACAAAACTTACTAATTCGGCCACTTTGGTGACTAACAAATTATACATTATATAGATATCATGATAACAATAAGTAATTTTCATCACATAATTTCCAAAACATTAATATTACAAATAGTTTTATCAAAAGAAAATTTAGGAAAACTTCATGCATTCCAAATTGTGTAATTGAAATAACTTTAATTTGATATCTATAAAACTTACTAATTCGACAACTTATGTGGCTAACAAATTATTCATAACATAGATATCATAATAAAATAATGGTAAGTAATTCACATCACACAATTTGAAAATTTAATACCATTAAATTTAAACCAAAATCAATAATAGATTACTAGTAGTTTTAAAACAATTAAACACAATTATATTATTATTATTATAAATATTTGTTTGATTGGAAAATAATAATAATAATAAAACTTGTTTAAATTATTGGAATTTGAAGCTTTGAAAATCAAATGAGTACATCATTGAAGCCTATTGAATCTTTAAAACTTGTGGAACCCATCACTTATTGGAATTTGAAGTGTTTGAAATCAATAACATGATTGAAATCAAATAAAATTCATTCTGGAATCTTATAGAATTTGAAATCTTGATCATGCAGTGGATTTGAAATCAATTTTGAATGCAAAAAGGAAAACCAATCAAGAAACTCATGGCCGCCGACGGATTCATCTCACATGGCACAATAAAACTTAAATATTAATCTAAATCAATCAAGAAAAAAAAAACTCAATTCTTGAATACAATAACAATGAATTCTTGATCCTCACAAATTTGATTACTTGATTCATTGAGGAAAAGCCAAGCACAGTTATTTGCAGCGGAAACATAAATTCATACATTAAAACATCAATGGAAAATCTCATGTTCTCAACCTTGCTCTGATACCACATGTAAGTTTTATATTACATGATTATACAATAAAACCCTAATATTGTATAATTCAATAAAAACTAAGATCTTTGAACTAGATGATTTTCACAATAACATGAGTTAGAATAACATACCTTGATCCATGATATTGTTGTTGTAAAGGAGGATTGTGTATCTCTCTCTTGGCCTTTCTTTAGAACTTGATTAGGTTTCTTGATGGAGAGAAACTTCTACTTCATTAGGCAGAGAGATGATCAATCCCCAGGGTTTTAATCTTTATATATACACCTTCCATCAGGGTTTTAAATTGGGAAATTACCTTTTAATTAACTGACCCATTAATGTAGTGGGCCTAAAATATTAAGATAGAAATAAATGTATATAGGCCACATTAAAGATAATATTAAATTTAAAACTCTAACATGTGGGTCAAATAGGGAGTGGGGTATTTTAGCCCACTCCACCCAACTCCAAGTTGGTGGGCCAAACACCCCCCCCCCCCCCACCAAGTTGTAGGAAAGATTATGGCTACTGTAGGGAGCTTTAGTTGTTTAAAAAAAAAAAAAAAAAAAAAAAAACCAATCCCAAGGCAAAACAAAATGAAGAATCGGTTGTCCCACCCCTCCCCCCCAACCAAGATAAGCAACAAGTTAAATTTGAGCAGTAAATAAACAATAAACTGCATATTTGCATGATTGAACTCCACACCATAGTGTGGTAAGACAAGCACTCAGCCACTGCACCAGGTGAATGTTTGATTAAACACAAAGTTTATTGAAGAAATGTAACTCTCAAGTTTAAACATATATATATATAATATTTTTCTTCCCTTCCTTTTTTGAGTTTAACAACCTAGGTAGAGGTGGATTCGAATCCTTGACATCTTAGTCGAGGGTATATACCTTAATTGGTTAAGCCAATATCCCTCAATCTTCAACATTAGAAAATACTTCTATTTAATGCAATTCGTTAATATCATTCTCAAAAGCACTTTTTTATTTTTCACTTTTTTATATTTCTTTTAGAGTTTGTTCTCAAAACCAGTGTTATTTTCACTAGATTAGTTTTGGTTGAGTTAACATGTTGAAACAAATGACTAAATAGACTAATATACATACCACACCAACATTCTGTTATGAGCTAAGACGTAATTAAACACAATACTTAAATGTTGACTAAATAATTACATGGTTCAAATTTTAGATACAAAATTTGTAATCTAACCATCGTATTTAATATATATATATTCCAAAAAAAAAAGTTGTATAAAAAATATTAACATGGTATGAAACAATTATATAAAAACCACATTCAAAATATAACACATGGTATGAAATCATATACAACCCTAGAGAATCCTACCGATGCCGCCTCAACATATTGTTTTCAAAAGTCCTTATTGATGCGGCTGGAGTCACTCGCCAGGGGCAACATGACCTTTTAATTAGTTTAAAAGGATGAGGAAGAATCTGAAAAGTGAAAGGGAAGGGATTGGAATTTTGTGTACGTAGCATATGGTAACTCTAGAAAAGTGAACCAAATATCATAATTGGATTGGAAATTGGCCAATTTGGAATAATGCATGTGATTCCTTGTGTTCTCAAGTCACCCTTTGAGGCACTATGTTGTCCTTTTTTTGTTTCTTCGTCTCCAATTTTATGCGGTTGGCTTGATTTGAACCATAGATGAAGGTTTGGTTGGTTTGCGACCAGCAGAAAACAGCTAGCGAGATGGCAAGTGCAGCATGTGGCAAATGGATGGGCATATGGCGATGGCGGGGGCAGGGGCATGGCTGACTGGACACTATGGCTGAGCATCTAGCTGGCAGCCATAGTTCTGTAAAGGAGCGTTTGGCGCGCAGAGTTGAATTAGGCAGAGCTGATTTGCCAATGAGTTGAATTGTTTGCCAAATCTAGATTGATGTGGAAGCTTACAAGGAAACATACATATTGGAAGGTTTTTTCTGAAAATATGGGAGCCAAATGGATATGAAAAATATCTCCAACCTATTTCCTTTTTTAAAATTTTTGCTTTTTCATATTATTAAAAATTAACATAACTCAAAGGACAAACTTGTAAGATCATACCTATAATATTAAAAATGTAAATTTCGTACAATATGGACATTTGTGTTATATGGGTTTTCAAATAGTATAGCTATCTCATTTTCTAAAACAAAATTGGAAGATAATCCATCGATTTAAGTTCGAATTAATTGTCAATTTTATCATGCATCGGTTCAATTTTAAAAGAATGGTTTCATCATCAATTTTTGCTTTATCCAACTGATACATTAGTTCAACGTCAATTTTTGCATATATATAAACCAACCCACTTACACCTCTAAAAAAATGCTCGTTGCTGTGAATAAGAGGCACAAAAAACCATTTCTGTAATGAAATGTTAGACTGCCCTCCAACTGAAGAGCTTTCGTACTACTTCACACGAGATAGAGTTCAGTTCCGACAAACCGTACCAATGGACCGGCCAACCATAACTGAACCAAACCAGTTAAGTTCAGCCCAATTCACCCTATGTTGGTCAATTTGGTTCGGTCAAACCAATCCATTTGGCCGGTTCTTCTAAGAACTGAATCGAACCAATTTGCACCCCTAATACATTGCACTACACAATGCTCCCATTGCACAGATCATAATACGGTTTATTCTGTACAGTAAGAAGATAAAACCAGGGGCCATTACACACAAGCAAATGAGAAAATGCAGATGCGATAACCAATCTACAATAGGCAATTGCAGTCATTCGTCCAGATGAATACTACTCGTAACAGAAAAACAAAAACGCAATTGCCTAATAATCATCTCAATAGTTGGCTAGGAACAAATTATATGGTATACTGCATGGAATAACTTGTGCCAAAGACAACTTAGTATAATTAGAAACTGAGGAATAGCCATCCTTTTAGTCGCTTACAATCCTTCATCTCACATCTCTGTAGAGCCAACTTATTACCACTAGTTAGCATTCATGCTGTGTGGACCAGCTTTTACCAAAGGCAGAACACCTTGCATACTATTACTAGACCATAAAGTGCTTAATAAAGGAAAAATAAAAACAGCAACTGTTACACTCCCTCCATGCCGAAATTCTACACTAGCTCTCACTCATTTAAGCTGCAAAACCATCTTCTTCCACAGCCATGTACCACAGGACCCTTACTCCCTTAGAAGGAAAACAAGAAGGACCAGGCACAAAACTTCATAATGAAAAGCGAAACGAAAAATTGATCAGTTAAGCTAGAATTCAATGGGGCACCAATTTCAAGTTCTCAACTCAGGCATCAGAATCTTCATTCTTTTTCAATGGTTGAGTTCATGAAAGTCAATATGACAACAAAGCCCAAACAAAACGAAGTAATTAAGAAAATCATTAAATGATAAAAAAACTGTAAGCTTTGGACCTCTGCAACTTCATACCCTATGACAAAAAGCTTCTAAGTACTCTTAGATTTCAATTTCTTCAAACGTTTGACAGGCAAGCTTCTTACACCTTTCTTAGCCCTCATTGCGACAGCTCTCCTTTTTGTCCTTTTAGTTGTGGCAGGGAATTCCAAGATAGGACCTGGAGGTATTCCTTTCTTAAGTGCACTTCCCCTCGGAGTAACAGTGGGAGGCAGCCTCAAACTTTCTGGTGGCAAGGGATTATGGGGTTTCCATACCAAGTTATTTTTCATGGAAAACCTTACCTTCTTTACACTCTTCTCTCCACTTTTTGCAGCTGTATTTCCTTCAGCGTCAGCTTGGGTAGGAAGTACTACATCATGTGTCTGCTGCCCATCTACATTCTTTGCTCTCTTTCTTTTCTTGACCGAGCCATTGGCTGATATTACAGGGCTCACAACATTGTCTCCACAATCAGCTTCAGCAGCAACCCTCTCAAATTGCATCTGAAGGTTCGATATCACAGATTCATCAAAGGTTATCATATTTCCATCACTAATCTGTTCATCATTAGAATTCTCACCGTTAGCAACAACTATATTCTCATTGTCCTTATTCATAGGAGAATTTTCAGAAACAAGATCAGAAATACCGTTCGTGGTCTTCTTCGCCTTCTTAGTCTTCTTAGCCTTCTTCTTGCCACTGTCATCAGTGGCCTTTTTACTCTTCTTTTTCTTTTTAAGTGCCTTATCAGTGGGTTCATCGGTAACATCGACATCAACCATGGAAATTTCTGAAGGAGCCTCTTCTTCACTGGAAACAGGAACCAAAGTAGGCACTTCATCCCCATCTTGCTCTTGAATATCTGGAATCGAAATCTCAATCCCCGACGAGATAAAATCTTTCTCCAACTTCTGATACTCTTCATGCATGGCAAACAGTACCTTTCTATTCCCTTGACAGCAATCAGGTGAAGAACCCAATTCATAAAATGTTGAGGAGAATAGATTTGTCAATGAAATTGTTCCATACACAACTATATCATCACCAGAATCGATATCCTCTCCACATTTTCGACGCTCAAGTAATTGCTTCCCCATTTTAAGTAACACATCAAAAAGATTAGACTTAATTTTTCCCAACAACACTTTATCTGGCAGTTTGGCCATGGACAAAATGAAAGGCTTGAACAGGGTATCAATAACTTCCTTCCCAAGAGGAAGAAACGGCCTAAGTTCCTCAAGAAACACAGAAGCAATTTGATAATTAACACCATTCCCATGAGACTTATCATCAGTGAAAAACACCCTTTCTTCCAAAACTTGAACCAAACGACGACACAGTTCCAAATCCCAAGAATGCTTCTTCAACAAAGCAAAAAACTTGTGCATAAATCTACGAATCAAAAGGTAAAACTTATCTAACCTGAGCGCATCAATGCCAGCCCATTCACGACGCATGGTGAGAAGAAAAACAGAGAAGTATTGAACAGCTAGCGGAAGGTCGAGATGGAAGAGCAGAGAAGCGAGGCGATTAATAAGCTCCGACTGAACAGGTAGCTTGTCGGCATGCCAAACGCAGTAGAACAAACCCTTCCAGAGCTTCTTCATATCGCCATCGGAGAGGCTCGATTGAGTTGGAAGCCATGTCTTGATGATTACACGGAGGGTTTTGTCTCGAGTCGCCTTGTTGGAGGACGCCAAAAGCTTGATCAGTGAAGTGAAATCTTGATCTCCTTCAACCACATCCTCCATTTTTTACACCGAAAAAGCTCGCTCGTTCGCTTTCAGATTTAGAAACGAGGAGAAATCAGAATAGAAACGCTGAATTAGGTTGAAAGACGAGATGGGTGTTAGGAAAAAGGATTGAATTCGACGAAATTGTAAGTTCCCAATTCCCAGAAGGCCGAACGGCGGCGATTGGAGATTTTTGCTCTCCCCTGTATCGCGTTGAGAGAACCCTAGATGGTATTTGGGGCCTGGGGGTTTAACTCAAGCCTTTCGTCTTTTCAAAAAACAAAAACTCGTCGTTCGTAACTTCGTATTCCCAGAATAAAAGTTAAAAAAATATTTATTTGTTTCCTAACCTTTTAAGAGAGTATTAATTTAGTCTATAAATTTTATTTTGTAACAATTTAATCTTCTATTTTTAAATTTATAACAATTTAGTTTTTATACATTAGTATGTAACAATTTAGTCTTCATACCTTCATATTGATAACAATTTAGTCTTCATACCTTCATATTGATAATAATTTAGTCTTTGTACATTCATATTTGTAACAAGTTAATCCCAACAAAAAAAACTCTATCAAAATTGAATTTTTTTTTTTTAAGTTCAATAACATTTGGAGTGGGGATTTGAAACTCTGACCTCTCGATTGAGGGTACATGTAAATTATTTCTGAGTTATGCTCACTTTGGCAACGATCTAGACTTTTTAGCTTATAAATATATTGAGTCTCTAATTAGTTCATTCATCTATGTATGTAAGAAATCCTATTAAATCTTAACAATAATTTCCAAGATTAGGACTAAATCATTATAAATTTTAAATTGCAAGGACTAAATTGTTTCGTACTAAAGTTCAGGAACTAAATTATTACAAAAATGAAAGAATATGGACTAAATCGTTACAAATCAAAGTTCGGGGACTTAAATTGTCACTTTCATGAAAGTTTAGGGACAAAAAATGATTTTTAACCTAGAATAAAAGAAAATTTTAAAAAAATGGTTAAAAATTAAAGGTTAAATTACAAGTATAGTCTATGAACTTTTAGGTTTGTCTTTGAACTTTCAATTTTGTGTTCAATAGGGTCTTTGAATTTTCAATTTTGTATCAAATAGGTCATTGACATATTCATCATCTTCTAAAAACCACGAACCTTATATACCAAAATTGAAAGTTTATGGTTTCATTAGACATAAATTTTAATTTTATATCTACTACACTAGTTAATTTTAAAATTTTTTGAATATGTCAGAGCCTATTAGACACAAAATAGAAAGTTTAGGGACATATTAGACATTTTTAAAGTTCAATGACCTATTTGACACAAAATTGAAAGTTCAAACACTTATTAAACATTTTTTAAAGTTCAAGGACCAAATAGACACATATTTGAAAATTCATAAACCAAATAGACACATATTTGAAAGTTTATGGACTAAACTTATAATTTAACCAAAATTAAAAGTATAAAAGTACATTGTGGTATATTATATACAGTAAAGAAGGAAAACATTTACAAAATTATAAATAGGATAATAATAATATACGTTATTGAACAAAATGCACATTTGGTCAGTGAGGTGTTGGTTGATGTCTATTTGATCTCGAGATCTCAAAATGTATACTTTTAGTCTTTAAGGTTTGAAAAATGATTCTAAATGATCTATGAGCTCAAATTGATCGTCAGTTTGTGACTAGTATCAATGATATGAGTCATATGACAAACTATATTGATTTTATATTAATTTTTTATGATCGGACAAGGTGAGTAGAACATTTTCTTCCTTTTTCTTTCCTCTCTTTTTTCTTCCTTTTCCTCCTTCTCTAGCAACCTTTGACAACCTTGCCATCTCCCTCCTCCCTATCAACATTTGTTGTTGTTGGGCTCCTTCCAAATTGACTTCCCTTAGTTTTGGAGCCTGTTTTGACTTTTTTCACTTATTGAGCTCTTCGTTTTAGATCTACCATCATTTTTCTGCATAATTTTTTCACTTTTTGAGAAAATTTTTGAAAACCTTTAGAATTATCGACAGTTTTGCGAACTGGGTCAGTGAGATTTTTCTTGGTATGATAGAAGAAAGTCTAAGAAAAATGTATGTTTCGTCTAGATTTTAAATCATGAATGAGTGGCAAATTAATTTAATTCCATGTCAGGAAGAGAAGTAACAACTAAATCTAGAAATCTCCACCATGGATTAAAGAAGAAGATGAAGGCGTTAACCCTTTTCATGCGTACATCACTAAATTGATTGTAATTGGCAATTAAATTGCTTGTTCTAGGGCTCTTAAGAAGCAACCCTAAGGGGGAAGATTCATGATTCACAGTATATTGAAAGGAGTTCAAATTTAAGGAAGGGAGTTCACCCTTCGTTCAGATCTAAAATGAAGGGTGCTCTCCCTTCCTCTTAGATGTGGAGGCAACACAATAGAGGTGACAAACGTGTAGGATCTATCAAGAACACTAGAAGGGTGAATAGGGTTGCTACTTTAAAAAAAAAAATTAATCCTAAAATTCTAAAACTAGTTAAACGGAAAAACAAAGGAGCAAGTTTTAAATTAAATACAATTCGCAATCAATGTGATTTTAAGAGAAATAGAACAATTGAATCCTAAAGCATGCGATAAAAAAAATTACAAAAATTAAAAACAAACGTAAAGACTAAGGGAAAGAAGACACCGAAATTTATAGTGGTTCGACAAATTGCCTACTCCACTCCCCAAGACTCCTTAGATATTTTACTACGCGATCCTCTTGTGGGTGAGAATCAAACCGACACGACCCTCTTTTTCCTAGGCTAAAGAGAAACCCAAGATCATTTTCACTAGTTCAGGATCAAACCAATTTCTTTTTCTCACAATCCAAGGTGTACCCATACCTTAATACAAATCCTAATGAACAAAGAAAAATAAATCTCACATGAATGCCTCTTAATAGGCAAAATACACAAATTTACCACACAGCAAGACACTCCAAAGATTCCTCACAAAACTACAATTAGCCGATTCAAGAGTATGAGAGAAAATTGAAGGATTTTATAACTTTTTGGAGAGCTAAGAGTATGAAAGCTTGCTGGAAATTTTCAAAAAGTGGAGAGGAAGATGATATTTTTAGGTTTATAAAGGATTTAGAGCAAATTAAAAATGAGTCATTAGATCTAGGTCAAAATGATGGATGGTTGGGATTGAATGGTGAAATTTGGAAAGGTTAATGATAGAACTTGAGGAGAGAGGAGATAAGATTCTCCTCCAAATACTCATCGCCACTACCATGCGTGTCATTCCTTCATTTTTTCCTTTTTTTTTAAATGATCAAATGAATCCTTTTGAAATTCTAGATAGTGACAAGTGTCGCGATATGAGGCCTCCATGTGTCAGCCCATCATTTTTTAAAAAATAATTCAAACAGCTCGCCATGTCGCCTTGTTGTTCGTCCACGTGTGCCATGTCATCGGCACATCATCAAAATCTAGTCATTGGATGCCACGTCACTTGACATGTCAGCTGCCACATCACCAAAATTGACTGGCAATGCCAAGTCAATTGCTCCGTCAAATGCCACGTCAGCACAGTGCCACATGTCATTGTTTAATTTGTTTTTCCTTCCAATCTTCTTTTTCTCATATCTCCTACGTTTGAACTCCGATTCGAACGATTCAAAATGCGTTAGGATCGTCTTTTCGAGCTCTATTAGATAGACTCTTTGAAACATTAAAAAGGTCAGTATAAAAATTTGAGTTTGTTATCATCAAAATATTTGATTTGATTGAAGCTTTAAAACTAACAAAACGTTGATAAAGAGGAGGGAGATGACAGTACCAACAAAGGATGGCAACATCGGCAATTCCGAGAAGGAAGAGAAAAAAGAGGAAGGATATGCCAACTCACATTGTCCAATCATTGTAAAAGATTAATATATAATAAATATAATTTTCCAAACCAATCAAGCCAATCAACAAGTACCACATCATTTTTCTATTAGTCAACTAACTGTCAGTTTGAGCTCAATGACCATTTAGAATCATTTTTCAAACTCTAGGGACTAAAAGTGTACATTTTGAAACTTCATGGATCAAATAGACATCAACTCAAACCTCAGAGACCGAACTCTTATTTTGTCCTAGGTTAAAAATGACTAATGTGATCTCGATAGTTTGAGCTTAATTTCAATCTAGTTCTTGTAAACATGAGTATAGCTCAACTGATTAAAGCATATAACCTCAACCAAGCTCAGAGTTCCAATACTCTCACCCTTATATATTGTTTAAAAAAAAAACAAACCTTTAATTTTAAAACTAATTTCGATTTGGTTTCTATAGTTTAGACTTAATTTCATGTTGGTCTTTATGATTTTAAAAGTTTTAATTTGCTCTTTATAGTTTGGTCAAACCTAAAAAAAGTAATTTAATATTAGAAGTTATTACTATATTGAATACGTAATGAGCTAACGTTTCCTATAGCTAATTTTGTTAATTAAACGTAGAGAATTTAGGGTTGAGTAAAAAAATGATGGCTTTTTAGTAGGTAAAAAAATTATTTGTGGATAATTTGTAAAGCTTAACCAAATTATAAGTACCAAAATAAAGCTTTTAAAACTATTGAAACTCATACAAAACTAAAAGAACTAATTTGATAATTTAACCTAGCATATAATTTAATTTACTAGACATATCTAAATTTATTTATTAGTATCGGACTTGAGCATAACTTAAATTATTAAGATATTAGTGTTGATGCAAAATTGTGGCAAAGGTTGACTTGAGGTGATGACGATTCAAGGTTACACCTTGTACAAAAGACTAACATTGATGTGGTGTTGCTCCCAACATGCTCCAAATGCTTAAATTAGTATTAGACTGAGCTATTTTGACCCGAGCAATAGTAATGTTGCATAGTTTGGTAGAAGGGTTAAGTTCGCAATTTATAGGAAACCAAATGGAACATTTATACTACCTAGTTAGTCCGTACTTGGATCTACACCGTCTGTCACACCAGCCTACTCTGCCATAAGGTGTTACATGGCCATAGTCGAGCGAAATCATAGGTTGAATGGACTTGAGTTGTGTAAGGACTTAATTGTCTTTTTGGCATTTTAGTTTAAAAAAATAAAAATAATAATATAATAACAAAATTTTAGTTATGGAAAGGAAATGAAAGGAAAAAAAACAATGTGTCATTATGGTTGAGATAATTGGAAAAACAAATAATAATTAATAAGGAAAAAGAAATTTTTAAAGGAAGGAGAAAAGGAACTGTATATGTATTTCGATTTCAGTGTTTTTGTGTTTACCTAAAAGAGAAAAAAATATATTTGTATTACCAAAAAGCATTTGGTTGGGTGTGTGGTGTGAAGAAGAAGAAAAGGAAGGCAGCCTTCCTGGGAAGAGAATGAGGAAAATAAAGTCCCGTTAGGTGTTATGGAAAAGAGTAGAAGTTTTGAGAAACCAAAAGAAAAAGATTTAAGAGTGGTCACATCAAAGGACCAATTTTTTTGTAAAGGAAATTAATAGAATAGTGAGAGATATTGTTTGGAGGCTAGTTCACTTGGGAGTTAGAATTTGGAGAGAATAAAGAATATTTTTATTTAACTAAAGAAAATAATAGTTAGTGAGAAGAGAGAAAGAAATGTTGGGTGATTGGCAAGAAAGGCAAAAATGTATTTGATAATAAATGAATGAGTGAGAAGAAAATAATATTTCTTTATTTGGAGTAAGGCCAAGATAGTACTTGGTAATAAATGGATGAGATAGGAGGAGTAAATTGAAGATTTGACTAATTGGTGATATTTAAAAATGAAGAATTGGTCTAATGGTAGATTAAAGTTTATGTTTATTTTCTTTTTGGAAATCATACATAACTATGCTATGGTTATTGGAATTTCGTATTAAACAAAAAATTGAAGAATAGCTTTGTGAAACAGGTGTTATCGACAATAGTTATGTGAGTGGTTTATATTTATGAAATGTTTTTATCATTTAGTTATTATTATGAATTTTTCAAGAACTCTATAATAATATATAATTTTAGAGAAACTATTATAATATTTTCAGAGAATTGTTGTGAATTTTCAGTATTTTATGATTTTAACTGAAGTTATGGTTTTAGAGATGTTTGAGAGAATTTGTTGTGGAGATTTTAGAATTTATTATGAATTTTTAGTAATTTTACATTTTTAGCTGGATTTATCATTTTCAGAGATACTTGAGAGATTTGATTATTATTTGATTATTTATACATGTTTAATGTTATTTGAGAAATCTCTCAAGTTTATGATATGTTGTTTAGAGAAAGAGCATGGTTTTCAAAAAGAGTTTGAAAATCAAGAGTTTTATGTTAAAAGTAGTTTTCAAACCATTAAATCTATATACCCATGGTGATTACCCGTATAATATGTGAATGTGTTTCCATAGTATACCAGAGAGAGACGTCTTTAGGATCCACTCTAGCATACACATAGGCTTTGGGCCGTGTGTTAGGGTGCTTAGCCCTTTGGGGGCAGCTCTGCGTGCATGTATGACAGAGATGACTCTGCTATGTACCTTGAGATTACTCGATGCATATTATGAGAGAGATTGCTTTGTTGTGTGTATGGAGATTACTCTACGCTAGTATGACAGAGATTTGGGTTCAGGTTTGTGAAAGAGTTAATATGACAAAAGCGAAAGCAATTTTGGATCTTAAGGACTCTAATTACATCAATTTAATCAAATAAACAACATGCTCAAAACGAAGAACAGAGTATAAGAAAACTCACCTTTGAAGCTCAAATTCTCCAAACCCGTTGCAAATTTCTAAGCACGAACACTTTGTGGACCACCTCTAGTGTCTTCCCTACTATCCTCAAGCCTTGGAACGGATTGTGAGATCCTAGTTTGAGAGAATTTTGAGAGAGAGATGGCAAAGGTCTGTAAAAATCTCCAGCAATTTTTTTTTTAAAAAATAAAATATCCAAATCCCTTGTGTTTCATTGCTAATTAAAGTCATTAACAAGCTTCATCAAGCTTGCTAAACATGACAACACATAAGCAAGGAGGTTGGTCATCAAAGAGATGTCCAATTTTGGTAAATATTGAGTTTGAGAGAGGTTAGTCATACAACCACCACAAACTTCAACATTTCCCACTTTGAAATTCAATTTTGTAATTTAAAATTAATTCTAAATTAATTTTAAACAAAATTGATTATTAATTAATTAATTAAACAATTTAATTATTTAATTTAATATCAAATATTAATTAAATAACCGGATCAAATCCCGATCTCAAAACCGACCTCTCAAACTTGAATCCCTATTCATGTATTAGACCAAACCCATATTTAAATCATTTTAAATATGTCAATCTCTCTTCCTCATAGTTTAATTCATAATTAAACTATGATACGTTAAGTATATCGCATATAATTAACGTTTACTCCCAAAAATGAATTCGAACAATTCAAATTCTTTTTTCTCATACTGTTACAGGGCTTAGTCCAAGCTAGCAAGGAGAACCTAATGGACCTACAGATCATGAGCTCCAACGATACGAGACTAACCGACCAAACTCTTTAGCCAAGCTAATCAACATTCGTTAACCGCCGGGACACTCCACTAAAGCCCGACGACTGCACTCTCCTCACTGTAGATATATTTTTGTCCACTTGATATAACCATGATTAGTAAGTCGACCCTTCACAGGTTGTTCGTAATTACAGCTGGGTCTAATAAACCGTTTTACCCCTGTAATTACTTCTTGTTCCTCAAGTCCCACTGATCATCTAATGAACAATTAGTTTGTGGTCCAACCAGCAAACCAAATCTCTCTTGGGCCAATGAGAGGGTGGGGCCCCTTGTTCAAGACTCGGAGTCAGCACTTAAGGGAACAACCTCTCTACTAAACCCTAAAGCGGGTAGGAGTGAATTCCTTCTCGCAGGACTATGTCCCCAGCTATCTACCCGGTCTTATCCCCAAAATAGGAGGCTTATTGAGTCGGCAATCTCGGGCCACTCTCACCCATGCAAATCAAAGGATAATCCCGAATAAACAGGAGTTCATAGCGTGCTCAGGATTAAGATCGAGTTACCTAGGTCATCATATGAAATAGTCAGTTATGACAGTAAATGGAGTTAAAAAGTCTAAGTGACTATTTCGCGGTCCGGTCTTATGCAAACTCATTGCATAGGATGCCCCCACTCACATGTCTCCACATGAACGATTTAGGATCACATCGTTTGTACTATACAAAGTGGGCCGCGTCCATAGTGTCCTCAGGATAAGGTACCCAGCCCTATCCCTATACTATAGACCAATCTAGCTATTACTATAACTTGATCCATATTCATGTCTCCACATGAAGTTCAAGTATACATACTATAGCCAAGGGTTCTTAATTTATTGGATTTGGGTTCAAAGGACGCAATTCACTTTATTCAATAACACTTTTACTGAATAAACCTCAATAACATCTTTATTGCAAAATAGAATATACATTCAGTTTACAAACCACGAGTTTTAGGACATAAAACCCAACAGTTTGGTGATGAGTTTTACTAGCCTATGCTTATGTTTTCAAGAGTTATTGGTTTAAGAGCAGTAATCTTAGTTGCACTTTTTTTGTTTTAAAAAGTTATTAGTACAAATTTTACTGAGTCATATTTATCTCGAGAGTTTATAAATTGTTCATGATTTGCACTGATTTACAAAGTATTGATTTATGTTTAGTACGAAGAGAATGTTATTGGAAGTTATTTTATTATGAAATTACCACTCACTAAGCTTTTTAGCTCATTCATTTATTCTTAATTTTTCATCAGGTTACTACTGAGTTTCAACCATAGTTAGCTTATCGGAATCTGCCACCAGTCTCACCAAGTCGTTGCATATCATCTGTTGTAAGTAAAGAGTGTAATTTTGGTTGCGTTGTTTATGGGATATCCATAGATAAAGTTAGATCATGATATAAGAGATGGAAACTTGGCAATAGATTCCATTGCACATTTGAGATCTATTGTCATTGGTGAGCTTGTCAAAGCCTACCAAAATTAAACTGGTTTCCTACTCTAGCTTGTAGAAATAGTGGACCAGGTCGATTTCCCAAAGGAGCCAGAAATTTTATATTCTCAGTATTAAATTCCAGTAACAAAACGAAACGGGGGGGTTTTGAAAAATTTTCTTACTTAATGAAATAAAAATTGACAAAAAAACCAAAACAATTACTAAAAAGGACAAAAATCAACTCTTACCAAGTTCCAATTCAGAGGTGCGGTTCTATTCAATTGCAAACATTGATCATAGGCATTCAAAATATTTAAACTTAACCATGCAAGTACTTGGTCAACTTATTAGGAAATCCCAAAAAGTGCAAATTCCCTAAATTCATTAACTCTAACAAACGTCAAGTTAACGCTAATTACCTAAACAATTTTGACGAAACCGCTCCAAATTATTTAGATAAAGGCATTACGAACCTTGGAACGACCAAGACAACTAATCAAGTAAAACAACTTTCACCCAATTAAGAAGCTTCTTTATTTCCTAGAATTAAACATGCAAGCCATCATGATCGTGATTAGCAATAAAGCATGCAGAGGGATTAAGGCATCAATTTAATCAAAATACATACTTATAAAATTAACACGGGAATTAAAGAACACTTGCAATTGAAAGAAAACTAAGTTAAGGTTCACGCCTCACAATGTCGCAACTGATTACAACCGACCTCTGAACAGGAATCGCAGAATCTAGTCGAGCATCTCCATAGAAAACTTCGAGTTTAAACAAGCTCGAATCACCACCATAAACTCTCCAAAAGTAAAGGAAAAAGTCTAAAAACTCTCTCTCTAAATCGTGTATACAAAGAGGCAAAAGGTCCCTAACCCTAAAGAGAAAAGTTGATTAAATATGGCAGAGAAGCGTCTAGACGCCTAGGACAGCGTCTAAACGCTGCATCCGTGAATAAGGAAAAAATCTGGCGGAATCAGGGTAGCGTCTCGACGCTTGATAATAGTGTTTCGACGCTACCAGCGTTTTGAGCAGCCTCTCCGCAGAGTCGAGCGAGCCTTGCTTCTTGAAGTTCCCGGCGTCTAGACGCTTGAAATAACGTCTAGACGCTAGTCCTCCGGTTCTCCAAGCTTGACATGATTGTGCAGCGGCGTCTCGACGCCCAAAACAGCGTCTAGACGCTCCGCACCCTGCCCCCTTGACTTGAATGGTCTCTCTTCTCCATTCTAATGCTCAAAATAGGTTCGATTGGCTTCCTTTTGACCCCGATTTATCCAAAGTCTTCTGATTGGCTCCGAATTGCTCAATGCCCTACAAAATAGACAAATAAACACGTGAGGGCAACTAAACTAGCATGAAATAAGTTGATAAAAGAGCACTATTACTGTGCTATCAGTAATCACAACTCATCCTTGGTTTGGTAGAGTAATCTGAGGTGAGGTGTGACAGGCTGGGTGTTGTTAGTGTGGTGTATGTTTGTTGTGGTTGTGTGAAACAAAGGATAAGAATGATAGAATAGTAGTGAAGAAAATGTGCAACAAAGGAATTAATAATAGTAAATGTGCTAACTTCACAAATAACCACTACCCAAAGACCTAGTGCAAGTATACACTAGTCTTTGCCAAGTAATACTAAAAGAGTAAGTACTCCAGGATCATATCCACAGGGACAGTTTGTTTGAACAAATGAAAATGCAGTGAAAGTGTACAGGAACAAGTAACTGGACAGTGTAAAAATGGTTAAGGTTGGTGCAAGTTGCAAGAACTGTAAATAACAAAAAGTAAAGAAAACGTTAAGAGAAATAACGATTGAAACTTCAAAGAACAGATAATAACATAAATATATATTCAAAGAAAAAAGTAGGCTCAACTCATTACACCCCCTAGCTATACGCTGCACTTTCATATTATCGCAACCCTTTGTCCCAAATGAGAATTTGGCAGAAGGCAAGTTTCACTCAAGTAGGCTACACTCTATCAAGTTGCTTCCTTGAGGACTGTACCACCCCCTAAATATATGTCTATACTGAAAGATTTTACATAAATGAAGCCTCAAACCCTTTGTGTTCCCTGTGAGAGATTCTCTTACATCTAAGGTGGATCTGAACTGTATTCTCTCACTCTGTTTGGTCTTTCCACTCACCTTAATCCTGTCAGTATTAGAAATGAGCCATTGGTCCTTATCGGATGGCCAATCCGAAAAGTTGCTAAAGAATAAAAACACTCAAATAGACAACAAATACTCAAATGGAAATAAAGCTTGCTTCAATATAAAATGAGTAAATACATAACTAGTTCGTCATTAGTCTTGCTGATCAGATTGCTACACGCAAATGTACGTGATCGAAGTAATAAGAAACTTGAAGTATTCCAGAGTATCGTACCCAAGGGAACGGGTTTTAATAGAGTTTATTAAAATGGCGTAAAATTGTTGACAAATTACAACTTAAAGTAACCGTGGGTGAAAATGATTTGTGAAGTGTTTTGACTAAAAGAAAAATTGTTTGAAAAATAATGAAATTGAAAAAGGGATTCAAGATGCTAATGCCCCTTTGGAAAGAAAATGCAACAAGAATGCAATTGCAATCGTAGCTAAATCAAGAGCTAAGTAAACCGAATTCAACTCCTATTCGACATTCTATGAAGTATCTTTAGGAGACTAAGTGATTAACCTATATTTCTATAGCTAATCTAACTTAAATATTTTTGCGCACAACTCTAGTGGTTTTGGAGTTTCGCCCTATGTTTAGGGTCGATGTTTCAGGTCTTATGTCTACGCCTTTTCCTCCATTGCTTTTGTGACATTCGCTTCCCTTAACCCTTTCGGTATTAAGTTTAGCTTGACAAGCAACACTAGATGGCCAACTAGGGTTTACCCAACATTGAACTCACCAAAAGCAAACAATAGTTCAAAAATTAGTCAGATTGTTTTTGCTATCGAGCCTTACATCTTTCCTCTAGGGCATTCACAAACTTGAATCCCAAAGGAAAATTAGCTCATTATAATAAAATTAACAAAAAACAGTAATGTTAATTTAAAGGAATTCATTGGTATAAAAGAAAATTAAAAATAAACTAAAGTACTCTTACAAATTAAACTTGTAAAAGAAAGATAGAATTACCTTGCCAAAATAATGGTTGGACTCAAAATCAAAAGAAATTCTATTTTTATTAAAATGCTAAAACGACAATTACAGAACAGTGGCTATTTTAAGACTAAAGACAAAATAGAATACAAAGCTGGAGAAATTGAATACGATTACACTAAAGAAAACGTTGCTCTTGGTTCAATCGAACAAGGAGTGGTTCTTCACCACCATCAACTTCATTGAGATGAGATTAATGGAGAGTTTAGAAGCTAAATATAAACGGAATTACGAAAGAACAACAACTAAAAAAACTGCAGACTGTAACGAAATAAAACCCAAAATCTGAAATGATAATCTTCTACAAAAATCGAGCTCTCCTTCACGACATTCTTCTCGAAAATATACATAGACTTCATGCTAGGGTTTCCCTCTTGGTTGATGGACAATTACAACTCATAATCTAGCTGAAATCGTGGGTATATTCTTGCTCAAAATCCCGAAATTTGCGTTTTTCCTTAAATTCCAGATTTGTCAAAATTGCAATTGTCATGTTGTTGTATTCTGTAAAAATTCTACATCAAAACATTAAGTAAGTGTGAATTTTCTTCTTCTTTTGTTTTCTTTTCTCAACTTACTTAATTTGAAGGTCTTCCAACAATAATGTGATTAAATTCAACCATTTTTCTATTTTTCATTAAATAATATGAATAAAAATCACAAGTATAACTAAGTTTAAAGGCCAAATAATCTTCAATAATGAGAATTATCACTTGCCTAAGAAAACTTAGCCCGTCATCGGATTGGGTAAAAGTAATACAACAGATGAACACATATTGAAAATGAAAAATGTAAAGAAGAAGAAAATAAAACTTAATGGTCGTCAGTTGAAACTTCTCAAATCCAGCTCCTTGGATTTCTTCTCCATTGTTGCTTTCCTTCTTCCTTCAGCTTTAGGCGTCTTTCAACTCCTTCAGTTGCAAACACTTCTTATTGTGGATGAGGAAATCGACTATTGGGATTTACGCCCTAAAGCCTCGTAATTAATAATTTATTTAATAATTAATAATAATTTTGATTATTTTATTTGCAATATAATATTATTCATTATATGAAAAATCCAAGGTTACTAGTGTAATCTTGAACAATATGTGGTTGACATATGGGAGGATCATGTTCAAGAAATAACCTAATGGGTCATAGTATATGGATAAGGTTGGGTGCCTTATCTTGGTAACACTATTGATACGGCCCACTTTATAATAATTACAAATGATTTGATCCAAATCGTTTATTTGGAGACATGTGAGTGGGGGTATCTTATACAATGAATTTATGTAAGACCGGACCACGAAATATTTAATCTCTCTTTATAAATCCGTTAATTGAGAAGAATAATATTTCATCAGGATAATCATATGCGACTCGATCTTAAGCCTAAGTGAGTTATGAACTCCTGCTTGTGAGGGTTTGTCCTTTGATTTGCATGGGTGAGAGTGGCTTTTGTAGCTGATTCAATATGCCTACCATTTTGGAGACTTGACCAAATAGGGAGCTAGGAACATAATCTCATAAGATGGAATTCACTCATTCTCATATAGGGTAAGTAGATAAGTAGTTTCCTTAAGTGCTGATTTCGGAACTTGAACAATAGGGCTCTACCCTCTCATTGGTTCAAGAGGGATTTTGTTTATGGTTGGATCATAAACAAATTGTTCATTAGAGGATCAGTGGTACTTAAGGTGCAAGATGTAATTACAAGGGTAAAACGGACTTTTGACCCAACTGTAACTACAAACAACTCGTGAAGAATCGACTTGCATGTAGTTATTCAAATAAATAAATATCGTAGGAGTTTTGAATGAGATTCAAATAAGTATAAGATATATTTGAATATATTAGATATTAAAATATAATATTTTAATTATGACAAAGATTTTTCCTTGGTCTTTATAAATAGGACCCTTGGGTTGAGTCATTAGACATAGCACACATCTCCTCAATAGAGAATTAAAGAATTCTCTCTAGACCTCTTCCTCTCCAATCCCTTATGAATTTTCTTTCAAGAGGCTCCTACAAGCCTTGGGAGTGTTCAAGTCATAGCCAGGAAGACTTTGTGGAGGAGATAAAGACCTGCCAGAAATATCTCCATATTCACTTCAAGTAAGTTTGCTTAATCTTATTTTTTTAGTTTAATTTTAAATAAAATCAAAGAGATTCAATGCTTCCGCTGCGGAGTGAAACGTTCATTTCTTCTTCGATAATGTCTTGCTCAGCTTCTTTTCCTCTGGAGATGTTTCAATGCTTCTCTACTGCTCTCAAGGTCACCAGGAATCGCTTCGGTGAGCCTTTTCTCTCAAGAATGCTCTTTGAATTTTTAGGCAAAATGAACAAACTCCCTAATTTCCTCTTTCTCTCTTTGGTCCCTTGCCTTTTGTACAAAAATGTCAACCAATTAGGATTTACCATGCACCTTTTGTCATCATAACATAAAATATTCTCTTGCCGCGTCCAGGGTGATTCGATTTGATTTGAGGGAGGAGGAGACCACTGCTGCTCTGACTAGTTTTTGATGTAATAGATGTGGTCATGAACGCACTAAAATTTAGGCACTATGCAAGTTGGCAAACATGATCAAATTCACACAAAGATAACTGATGTAAGCAGGAAAACCTAATTGTTATTACAAAGCACTAACGCTTCAGGAAGTTACTTGCCCAGCGCATATTTTTGTTATAAAATCATTAATAAATATTACTTAAAAGAAGGAATAAGTTGTTTTTAGGCTAGAATAACTCATATTTCATGAGTTATCATTGGGGACCGAGTTGGAATTTGAAGTTTAAGAAATTTCAAGCACCTTTGTCCTGGTCCAACACCCATGAATCATTAAGGTCAGACCCTCTGTTTGAGCCACCATGTCATGCCTTACACGCCACATGGGAGGATGTCTCCTTACCCTTAACATTGGCCCCAACTTCCAAGTAAGTTTAAGGTATTCGATTAGCTTGATATTGAGCTGGTGATGAGTCGAGTTGAGTTAAGAGTAGCTCTTTAGGGTAACGCCTCAATATTAGCCTAGGTTGGAATCCTCAGGCCGAATCGCTCTAAGGTTGGAGGTGAATCAACACAATCATGGTGCCAATTCTTTAGGAAAATTCGCTAATTAAGGGTGTAAAGAAAAATTGAAAAAACCACTTAAACCAACCAAAATTGCCTTCATTTCTAGTTCAAAGCGATTCAATTTGATGGTTTTAGTTTGAATATGAGAAAAATCGATTATTTTTTGTCAGTTTTGGGTTTGACAAGGTGAAGCTAATTATAACCCGAGCTGACCAATAATATATATAATAAGTATTAAATCTTTTCTAAATAACATAAGTAGTCTGTTTGGCTTTGACCTTAACTTAGTAAGTCTAAGGGTGTGCATTCGAGTCCCGTGATTGTCGACTTTTTATGTTGAATTATGAATTATTACGTTCACACATTGCAGGCCCTAAGCCCAACAATCTGGAGAAGAGACCTTTTACGAGCCTTGAGCGAAATAGACCTCAAAGGAGAAAAAGATGAGAATTGGCCTTTGGCTAATGAGCTGGCACTTGATGGGTTTCATTGCTAGGAGCTCAGATAGAAGATATTAAGTAATCGTTCTGTAATTATAGCATCCCAACAACTCAGTGAGATTCTCAAAGAGCGTCAGGATACTCAAATATATGTGACGAATATACAATTATAAAATACGGTGAAAACGACACTTAAAGGTATGCAAACAATTATCATACTTTCTACTGTCTAAGTCTTCTTGCAAACTCGATTACTAACTTGAGTGTCAGAGTGTAAGTGGCTTAGCACCACATCAATGTTATTTCTCTTATTTTGCAAGCACATTTCGATTCCCAATTATACAAATTCACCTTTGGTCTGACGATCTAAATTTCAGTATCAACAGATTCTTTTAGTTAGTACACCAAGAATGGCAGATGGTAGCGATTGAAGTTTTTTGTTATCCCCTATGTCACTGAATACATGTGTTGAGCGAACTCTAAGTAGTATTTAGGGGAGGTTTAACTCAAAGTTGTTATCGTATTCCTAGAAAATAAAATAAAATTGTTTTAAAAAGAAAAGGTTAAACATTAAAATGTATACAAATATATTAACCAAAAAGAAGGGAAAAGTTTGCAAAATTTCTAATAAAATATAGGTTAAATTACTAATATGATTCTCATAATTTGCATTTAGTTTCAATTTAGTCCCTATGATTTTAAAATTTTCGAGTTGGTTTCTATAGTTTGAACTTAATTTCACTTTGATTTTTATGATTTTAAAACTTTTAATTTGCTCATTATGGTTTGGTCAAATTTACATATTGTTACTAGATTCAATACATAATATACTAATGTTTCTTATTTGGCTAACTATGTTAGTTGACTGTATTATAGTTTAGGGTTGAATAAAAAAGAAGTAAAAAAATGATGATTTTTATAATGGGTAAAAAACAATTTGTAGGTAGTTTGTAAAGTTTAACCAACTCATAAGAACCAAAATAAAACTTTTTAAACCATAAAGACCAAATTGAAACACAGGCTAAACTATAAGAATTGAATTGGTAATTTAACCTAGCATATAACTTAACTAATTAGACATCTCTAACTATATTTATAAGTGTTAGACTTGAGCATAACTCAGACGATTAATGTACTAATGTTGATGTAGAATTCTAGCAGGGGCTAGAGTATCACAAGGCGATGACATTTCGAGGTGATACCCTAAAAAAAAAACTAACAACATTATGATCTTGTGCACAATATGCAGATAGTGCACAGTGAGCTATTTCTGGGGCTAAATTATTGCTAGTTTTGATGCTTAAATGACTAATTTCATGCACATATTTATTTATTTTGTAGGAATCAAACATTTGGAGCAAAACAAAACTTTTAATGGATTTATCCAGAAAATTAGATCAATTAGACAACGGTGGAAGAAATCGAGGATTAAAAGGAGAATTTGAAGTTCAAGTCCTGAGTGACGTTGCCAAGAAGCTAAAGAAAGAAGGCCACCAAGGTAGTGTTGAGACGCTACAATAGAGCGTCTCAACACTACGAAAATCAAGCTAGTGTCAAGCAAATTAAGGTAGGCAAAGCGTGCGTCCTTCCTCCTTATTTCTGTATGTAGTGTCGAGACGCTACGACAATGAAGTGCAACATCATGAATTATTGAAGCAATTGTGGGCATGTTTTCTTGTTTAAGTCTGTTCGTAGTGTCTTAATGCTACTAACGACATTGAGATGCTACAACTCATATTCCATATATGTTTCATGCATTTTTGGCAGCGTTGAGACATTGCATCGAGAGTCTCAACATTGCATATATGTTGCTTTTGTATGTCGTTTCGGAGAGGAATATATTTGAAAAATTAAGACTTAAAATAAAATTACGACTTATGGAGTTTGGGAGATGACTTTGGAGCCTAAAAGAGGGACTTTCAAAGCTTAAGATCGTGGAGATAGTGCTGCGAACGGAATATCACCACGTCGGATCTGATTTGTATCTAATAGGTTCTAAACTTTCAATTTTGTATCAAATAGGCCCAAGAACTTTAAAAAGTGTCTAATAGGTCCCCGAACTTTCAATTTTGTGTCAAATAGGTCCATAAACTTTAAAAAGTGTCTCATAGATCCTTAAACTTTCAATTTTATATCCAATACATCTTTGAATTTTCAATTTTGCGTCTAATAGGTCCTTGATCTGTTTGACATTTTTTTTAAATTCATGGACTTACTAGACACAAAATTGATGCTTAGGATCCCATTAGACATAAAATTCAATTTTCTATTTAATAAATTAGTTAATTTTTTAAAATTTTGAATACATTAGGGACCTATTAGACAAAAAATTGAAAGTTTGGGGAACTACTAGACATTTTTAAAGTTTAAGGACTTATCGAAAGTTCAGAGACCTATATTAAATACTTTTTAAAGTTTAGAGACCAAATAGTCACAAACTTAAAAGTTTAGGGACTAAACTTGTAATTCAACATTTTTAAAAATTATATTTCTATGGTTTTTTAATACCATAAGTATTTATAGAGATGTCCATGGGGCAAAGCAGGGATGGGGATGGCTTCGTGGGGTTCGAGTTCCCTATAGGGAATTATTCTTTGTTTAATTATTTTTTTTTAAAAAAATCTATGGATTCTTTTGAAAATTTTTAATTAAATAGTTAATTTCCTATTGAAAATTGTCATTTAAATGGTTAATTCCAACGTAAAATCTCCATTCAAATAGAAATTTATTAAACTTCCTAATAGAAACAAAATAATATAACTATCCATATGTAGTTCAATGTTCAAGCAAATAGTTCAAACATATCAAACTATTTAAGTTATTAAACAATAAAACTTTAAATTTAAACATAATAATTATAATTATAATTATAATAATAATAAAAAATTGAAAAATTGAAAATGGGTTGGGGATGGGGAACGAGGTGGGGTGGGGGCAAGGATGGGGAACACCCCCGTTTAGCTCACAAAGATCTTTTCCCCCCATTCCCTCCCAAACACAGAGATTCCCTATCCCTT
The DNA here is from genome assembly GCA_033996785.1 of Trichosanthes truncata. NCBI lineage: Eukaryota > Viridiplantae > Streptophyta > Magnoliopsida > Cucurbitales > Cucurbitaceae > Trichosanthes > Trichosanthes truncata. Next base: position 31,915,503 of record JAWPNB010000004.1, on the reverse strand, counting down.
TAGGGGTGAGTCCCTACGGGGTAAATGAACATCTCTAAGTATTTATATATGCACTATTCTACCAATCTGAGCATAGCTCATCTAGTCAACGTAGTATAACCTTGTTATTTAAAAAAAAAAAAAGTAGTACAACCTTGACCAAAAGGTTGAGAGATTTAGGGCTCGTTTGATAACGTTCCTGTTTTCTGTTTCTTGTTCCTGTTTCTCATTTTTCAAGAAACAGACTTGTTTGATAACCCATCATGTTTCCTGTTTCTAAATTTTTTAGAAACGTTTCTAAAAAAATGGCAGATTTTGAGAAACTTCAAAAAGTAGTTTCTCAAATTCTGTTTCTGTTTTTTTTTTTTTTCAGGTTTCATGCATATTCTTATTTCTCTTTTTACCAATATCTCCTCTCTCTTCCATTCTATTTTTTTTCTTTTAATACTTTTTAATCTTTTTGGTTTTTTCTTCTTTTTTATTTTTATTTTTTGATTTATTTCTTTCTATTCGTTCTCTCTCTTTCATCATAATCTTTTTTCTTTTAATAGTTCACTATCTCTTTTTTTTTTCCTTTTTGCTTTTCTCTTTTCGTTTATGTTTTTATTTTCTCTTATTTTCTTATTTTCTTTTACTTTACATTAACAAGCTTATAGTTATTATTTTCTATTTAATTCTCTATTATTTTTCTTTTTGGTATGATTTTATTTTTTTATTAAATAAATAAACTAATAATGTATTTCATGTTTACCATTAAATGTAAAAAAATATATACATTCTCTCTCTTTTTCTGATTTTACTTGCATGTATTATTGGCTAATGCATTTTTAAAGAAAAAATAAAAATAAAGTTTATTATTAAATTAAAGAAATGTGGGTATGTTCGATTGTCTGACCTTAGACAATTTACAAATTCGTCTAATTTAACTAACTCTTGTAAGTCAAAATCGTTCAAGGTGAATTGATTGAAGTAAGAAATAACATTACAAATCAAATTTGAACAACATTTGAAGGGATAAAATTTATTATTATTATTATTATTATTATTATTATTATTATTATTATTAATTAGGTGTTAGGCCTTAATAAAATACTATAACATATTTATAATTGTTTATATTTATTTTAATGCATGTTATATGTTTTATTATAGTATATGTACTAAATTTTATTTTTACCAAAAAACAAGAAACAAGAAACAGAAATAGTTATCAAACATGTTTCTGTTTTTAGTTTTTAAGAAACAGAAACAAGAAATGAGAAACAGAAACAGGAAACAAGAAACGAGAAACGAGAACGTTATCAAACGGGGCCTTAAATTCCCACTCCTACCATTTTTTTTTAGTTCACTACCACCATATGGTTGAATTCAATATATATATATATATATATATATATATAGAAAATATCCCTAAAATATGAGTTTTGTTTCAATAAAACCCCTAAACTTTAAAAAGTTTCAAAAATACCCATGATCTTTAAAAAACATTAAACAAAATACTATTACCGTCAAATTTTGGATGAAAAACATTAAAATTTCATTTCAATAATACCCCTAAACTTTCAAAAGTTTCAAAAATACCCCTAACCTTTCAAAAAAGTTTTAAAATGCCCTTACCGTTAAGATTTGGATGTAAAACATTAAAGTTTAATTAATACCTTTGACATTTAATTGTGCTCGTAAGAGGAAGTTTTTACATATGTCTTCCTGACTTATAGATTATTTGCATGTCAATGTTAGTTGTTTAATTTATTGAATCGTTGGCTTGATTAGTGAAATCAACTCCCTAAGATATATCTCTCTTGATTGTTCCTCCATTTTTTATTTTATGCATTTATTTTGTTTTATTGATCTTATTGATCTTTCTGTTTTTTTCTCTAAATAAAATTGAATTATTGTATTTGTGGTAATTAAGTGAACTTGAACATCAATCTTGTGGACGATTCTCTGATATTTTTATACACTTGTGATATTGTATTGAATAATTTTACACAACACCGACGTAGAGAAAGTATTGCGCGCTAGCCTAGCTAGCTAGCATTTTTTAGCTGACTGTTTTGTTAGTTATAGCGCACCTGAAATTTTCAAGTTTAATGCTACATCAACAATTGCTAAAGGAAAACCCAGAAGTTTAAAGCAAACACAGAGTCACAAATGGACTTCAAATTCGAGTGTTAATCTTGATGCAGTGAAAAACAACAAACCTAAAGATGGAAGAAGTAGGTGAGTCATCAAGAATTTATTTTTCGTCCCTACAATTTGACTTCAAATTCAAGAATCTTGGTAGTTTAATTTTAAACGAATTCAAGCTCTAAATCGATCCCACAAAACAACACAACAATAAATTATCCTTCAACTTCAAAGAACTGAACAAATCCCTACTTGAATCCACTCATTTAGGTTTCTAAATCCATCCCAATAACAATTTAGCCTGTTGGAATAGAAATTTTGGCCACTCAGAAATTGTAATGTCTTTACTTAAAGTTAGTGACAAAATTATTTATTTAATTAGTGATTAATTAAATTTGTAAACATCCTAAAATTAAATTATGGCAAATCCAAATATGCAATTAAGTTGGGTCAATTTCAGACATAGCCCAAATGGGAGGCTCTGATCTAGCAAAGTCCTAGCCCAAAGGGCTAGGCCCAAAGTCAATCATGCCCAGTACAAAGGAGTTTAGGCCTAAGGCCAACCAAGCCCAATCCAATAGTCAAACCCAAGCCCACTTTCGGCCCTGATAAACTCTATAAATAGAAAGTTTCTCCCTTCATTTGAGGAGTTCAGAAGTTGAAGCTCTCTAGAGAACTTAGAGAGACTTCAGAAACAAAGATTAGAAGACTCTTTAAACTCCTGAAGATCAAACAATCTCTGAACCAAAGCCTTGAAAACTAGAAGACTTTGAAGATCAAGAACAAGCTGCAAAGCCTTCGAGACAAAACTACATTCAAGAACAAGTTGTAAAGCCCTCGAGACGAATTCACATTTGAGAATAAGCTGCAAAGCCCTCGAGACAAATCCACATTCGAGAACAAGATGCAAAGCCCTCGAAACAAATCCACGTTCGAGAACAAGCTGCAAAGCCCTCGAGATAGATATACATTTGAGAGAAAGAATCAGGGGAACAAATTAGAGATTGTACTCCGCTGCATTCAAATCAATACAAATTAAATTCATTTACATGTGTCTCATTTCTTTGTTGAAATCTTATGTGAACATAGCTCTTTTTTTTTTTTTTTTTGGTCTTTGGAGAGTTACGAGGGAGGGTTATAGTTATGGATTTTGGGTTTTTGAAGCTTATTTGGTCAAACTGTTACTACAACCTTCCAAATGCTAATAATTCGTTCATTCTTATTAATTTTCATGGAGGAAGAATCTGTTGAGAGAGGAAGAAGAAGAAACATTCCCCAGTAAGAATATTTTTGAAATTTTTTGAAAGGTCAAGAGTATTATTGAAACGAAACTTTAACATTTTCCATCCAAAACTTAACAGTAACAGTATTTTTGAACATTTTTTGAAGATTGACGGTATTTTTTAATTTTTTTAAAGTTTATGGGTATTATTGAAACGAAACTTTAACATTTTCCATTTAAAACTTAACGGTAAGAGTATTTTTTAACGTTTTTTAAAGAGCAGGAGTATTTTTTAAACTTTTTAAAGTTTATGGATATTATTGAAACAAAACTCATAGTTTAGGGGTATTTTCTATAATTTAGCCAATATATATATATTAGGGGTGTGCAAAAACCGAACCGAACCGACTGGTTCAGTTTTTATAAATATTTTGGTTTTTTCGGTTTATCCCTCTAAAAAATTGAGTTTTTTTGGTTTGGCTCTCGGTTTGCATTTTAAAAAAATCGAAAAGAACCGAACCGAACCGCACTTTATAAAGAACTTTAAAAAAGGGTTAACTACATGAATGACATATTTGGAACCAAATTTTACACAAATGACACGTTTTATTATTAATATTGACTTTGTCACTTTTCAAGCCAAATAGAAGCTAAATCTAGAGAAACATTACTCATTTACCCCTCTATTTATTTCTCTCTCTCTATATATATAATAAAAATAAAATATATGGATACTTTCCATAAACGTTGAAACCTATATCCTTCACTCCAAACACCATTAATTTTGTATAAGGAATATAATAGATGAAAGATTTTTACGATTTTCCTCCTAAAATCTAGGGATTTTAAAAACTAGACAACCCTTTCCATTATCAACGGTTCCATTCTTCATACGTAGGGGGTATATATATTATATATCTGAAAATATAGTAAGAGTATATATAATATATATCTGAGAATATAATAGGAGTACCATGTTATCCCAAACATATAAAATAATTACATGCTGATGTATATATTATATACCTCAACATATATATGTATTGGTACAATATACAACACAGTATATATTTAGGAACCCATTGAACATTATATATTACATACAGTATGTATAAAATGGATAGACCATGTTATGACATTATAGCTATATATTGTAAGGTTATCTCAAAATTAATAGGATTATTACCAATACAAAATATATGACGATTATTTACCTATGTTTATATAATATATGTTTGTAAATATAACTATACTTATTGCTTACATAAAATATAATAGAATTATATACATACGTATATATAATATACTTCTATGTAAAGGAACTATCCATACTGCTTTCTTTAGTCTAAAATATAAGATTTAAATAAAAAAAAACCAAATGAAAAACAAAGAAGACAGAATAAGGAAGAAGACTAGCTTACTCATTTTGGAGAACAAAAATCTGTACATGACAATTGAACCCACAATTGGAGAAGAACACCGGTGGAGAAGACCATCAATTAGAATAATGGAGCATGGTTATTAATGGTAACAAGAAATTCTAACCTAATTCGAATAGTAAAATATGGAAGAAAAAATATTTACTAATACAAAAAATATATTCATGTAAGTAATGGTAACATTCATTACCTAAATTGAATGATTTAATTATGGAAACAATAAATGATAATTATAACAATATTATAAATATATGCAAAAATTGTAAGGATACAAATGGAATAAATTGATCTCATAAATTGAGTCATGCTAGAGCCGATAATTTTTTTAAAATGAGACATTTATGAATTATATGGTTGAAAACGTGCTCTTTGTCACAATTTCCCTTTAAAAAATCCTTAAACCCAACCCATTAGTTTAGCCCACTACTTTAGAGTCCCACAATCCTTAAGGCCCAAACCCACATATTCAATTCCATAACCCTAGATCTGTATAATTATTCTAAACCCTAGTTTTGATTTTTTTCCAAACAGCCGTCTTCTCCCATCTCCTTCCTCCCCCTTTCCTTTTTCTTCTCCCTTCCTCTTCCTCTCTTTTAGTTTGGATTTCTTCTCCCTCCCTCACCCACTTTCACTCCTCCCTTCCTCATTCTCTCTTTTAGTTTTGATTTCTTCTCCCTCCCTTACCCACTTTCACTCCATTTTCCTCTCCCTCCCTTACCAATTTTTAGTTTCAATTTCCTCTCTCTTCCGCCGACTCTCACCACTTTCGAGTTTCAACCCTCTCTGTGCTGCCACATCACCGTCTCACGCCCACTATCTTCACCGCCGTTCACCCTTTCACGCCCAACTATATCACCGCATCGCTTCTTGTCTTGTCATCCATCGAAACATGCAAACTTGATTAAACACCCATTCAAAAACGCTGGTTGGAATGCTCATCTTTTACTCTTCCTCTCTTGTTTTCTCACTGAAATCGACACTTTGTGTGCCTCATCTCTCTCCTTTTTTTTCTCGAGTTATCATATATATATATCTTGTTCCTTCCATTTGCAAAACGATAGTAAAAATCGGTTAAAACCAAATCGAACCGGTTGGAACCGAAAGCGTTTGATATGGTTTTTTGTTAAAAACCAAGGAAGTTTCGGTTTTCTCGGTTTGAGATGCTTCAAAACCGATGTGTTCGGTTCGGTCACCGGTTTCATCTAAAACCAGACCGAACCGAACCGTGCACACCCCTAATATATATACTATTTTTTAAAAATTACAAGTTGAATTTGCACTTATAATTATGGAATTTGAACATATAAATGCAAAGTAGAACTGTCGGTCAAACAATAATAATTCATGAATTAATCTCTTATTACATGAAACGTTAAAATAATAGTTCTTGTTGACATGCTTCTAAACCAACTCCACTGCATTGTTTTGTTTCAAAAAATAAATAAAAAATCCACTCCATTGTTTATAACTAAGCATGTCCAAATCGTATCTTCGAATCAGAAAACGATGAAAAAGAAGAAAACAATGTTCCACAAAGAGAATGTTCTATTCAAATTTCCTGTGATCAAAGCAAATACACAAACACAACAGAGACATTCGCGGGTTTGTCCAAATCCGAACAGTGCTTTCCATTTTTCCACTGCCCTTTTGCGGATCACAGACTGAAACCTTCCTCTCTCTGCTCTTCCTCCTCCAATGGCGTTTTCCTCTCTCCCCACCTATCGCTTTGCCTTCGCCCCCATTTTCTTCCTCCTCTTCCTCTGTTTCTTCATCTTCTTCACCAAACGAAACGCCGACGTTTCCCTCTCTCTCTACCAAGATCTCTCTTCCCAATCCCCATTTACCCTCTCTCTCGCTCCTCCTCCACCTCCGACCCTTTCTCCTTCTTCAATGGCGGAACCCCAGATTTCTTTTCTCGATTCTGGGTCTGATTCCTCTGACATTGAGTCCTTAACGGGCCCATCTGCCCAAGAAACAGAGCTTTCTAATGGTCAAATTGAGGACCAGCTTTCTGCTAATGGCGAAAATGGGTCGGTTTCTGATGGTGAAGCTGCTACTGCTTCTTTGGCGGCTGATGATGGTGCTGATTTGTCAATGGAGGGATTGAAGCAATGTGATATTTACATGGGAACCTGGGTTAAAGATGAGGAGCACTATCCGGTTTATAGAGTGGGTTCTTGCCCCTATGTTGATGAGGCTTATGACTGTGGGAACAATGGGAGAGCTGATTCCGAGTATACGAAATGGCGATGGAAACCTTATGGCTGTGATCTTCCGAGGTATATGCTTCTATTGTTGATAAATGCAATGGCGAGGAATGTGGGTTTGATTGATTGGTTTTAATTTGGTCAGTTTTTCTGAGTTGCATTTGAGTGGGTGTGTTCTCATTTAAGTTTTACCTGGATAATTTGATGTGCCAATTTGGTGGACCAGCATTGTTGATATTAGCTTAGTTAGAATGGATTTTAAGGACGAAAAGTATAGAACGTCGAAATGTTGTTGAATATTGTTGCTTTATGGAGCTTATTGGTAGCAGCACTGTTTCCTTATTCAGAGTTGGTAACCTCGTTTCGAGAAGGTGCCTGGCTATGTTGAATGATTCCAACAACAAGCATTTTCTTGACAAGCCTCTTTTATCTCATTTTATTTTTTTGAAAATGAAACAAGACTTGTCATTAATGAAGATTACAAAAAAGAGAAAAAACAGACTACAAAGAGTAGATCGAGAAAAGAAAGAAAGAGCAAACAGAAAGAAAACCCAAGAAACTTTGATCTCATTTTATTTTTTTGAAAAGGAAACAAGACTTGTCATTAATGAAGAAAATATTACAAAAAAGAGAACAAACAGACTACAAAGAGTAGATTGAGAAAAGAAAGAAAGAGTAAACAGAACGAAAACCCAAGAAACTTTTATCTCATTTTATTGGATCTGCATGTATTAATATGGATAGAGATATAAACCACCATGGGTTGGCCTAGTGGTCAAAAAAGGTCATATAAATAATAAAGGACTTAGAAGGAATGAGTTCAAGCCATGGTGGCCACCAACTTAGGATTTAATATCCTACAAGTTACCATGGCAACCAAATGTAGTAGGGTCATATAAAAAGAAAAATGGATGGAGATATAGAAGGGAGGTGCCTTCCATTAGAACTCTAGCATGACCAATGAATCTGTGGAGGTGGTAACCTCGTTGGCATGGTAAAAACCTCATGTATTGGACAAGCAACTCATTAATTTCTTTGGACACTTAACCACCAAAGTGGTAGCTCTAAAGTGGTAGTCATTGCATTATACTCCAACAATACCCCTTATCCTTCTTGTTGATTGCATGCTCCATGTTAAGAAGGAATGGCAAAGGATCTCCCTATAGGATCACATGATTCTCTCCTACCTTCAACCTCATGGTAAGGGTCTTGGAGTTGACTTGTATGCTATCCCCAATGGGAGGAAGTTGTCTACAACCTCCAAAATTGGGTTAATGATAATAGCACTCCCTTGCATAGTCCTCTACCTTTGATTGTGTTACTTGATTTGTGAAGGACTCTGTACTTACTTTTGTTGTCCTATGACAATGCAAGCTCTTTGCCACTCTTGCACTATAAAATTGTGGGGAGCTCTACAATAGATCAGAAGGATTTTGAGTTCCTCTCTAAGAGTGCCTCACCAATTTCATGGCGTGAGAATATGGGATTCCAATGGTGGAGCTGAATGGGATTTGATTGTGTGCAAAACACCAAAGAAGGTTAAAGCTTTTACGTGATTGTTAGTTTTGAATGATTAATATGGGTGAGAATTTTTCAAAAGAATCTCGGCATTTCCTTATCTACCGAGTGGCCCTGGGTGGTGTAGGCTTTGGAAAAGGAATCTAGATTGTGCCAGTCACTTATTTATTTAGTGCCCCTTTACCGGGTATTACTGGACTTAATTCCTTTCATGCTTCAACATAATAATGGTAATTCCTTGCTTGCTTTATGTTGGAGTTACCATTCTCCTCCTTTTTGTAATTACAGTTTATCAACACTCTTATCTCATTGGAGATGCTTTTTGTAATTACCTTTGATAGGCCTTTTGTACTTATTTCATATATCAATGAAATGGTTTTTGTTTCCTATATAAAAAAAAAAAATGTCATTCCTAGAAACACTTAAGGCTCTTTTGTTCACATGCTTTGTGTGATCTCTTTGAATTGGAAGGAAGTTTTTTGGATTAATGTTTTTTGAACAATTACTTTGGAACTCGTGGCCCCAAAGGAGTGGACAAATCTTCCAAGGTGTACACATAGGCTAGTTGGAGAATTGTGGGATCTTGTTATTCTTTTCGTTGTCTCCTTTGTAGTAGCTTCGAAGGAGGGGGAGTTTAGCCTCCCACTTTGTGTGTGTGTGGGATTTCTTATGCCTTGGGTTGGTTGGATGACTTATCTTCCCTCCATTGATTTTGTGTCTATGTTTGTTTGTCTGAAGCTTTGTTTCTTATTGCAAAATAAAAAATGAGCCATTGAGTATTTTACAGTAGTGTAGATTTTACATGTTTACTAAGAAAAGTATCATCTTTTCACTTGTAGCTCAGATTTAATGCAACAGATTTTTTGGTGAGACTGAGAGGGAAAAGATTGATGCTTGTTGGAGATTCTATGAACCGAAACCAGTTTGAGTCAATCCTTTGTCTCCTTAGAGAAGGCCTTCGAGATAAGAAGAGAATGTTTGAGACCCATGGCTTTAAAATAACTAAGGGAAGGGGTTACTTTGTCTTCAAGTTTAAGGTAATAAAAAATTGCAATGATATTACTCCTGCCGGTTATATAGATTTCTTCTCGTGAATATATTCTTCTTCGGCAGAATGATTCGTGTTACTTAAGTTACTGTTATGTGTTATATTAAAACTTTGCATGCAAGAGGCCTTTATGTTCAAGAGAAAAATAATTTAGGATGACTTTGAATTTTTGCAAGGGTATGGCTTAAACCTAGCCAGCATTTAGTTTGGTGAAACGGTTCGTTTGCATTTTTCAGAACATTATACCACTTCTAAAGTAACGCTATAAATGTTCTTGAGTTCCAATCTGCTTGTTTTTATCTTGCTTATTTTGAAAATATATATTCATAGGGATGGTTGTTGGCACCATAATTAGTAAATATTTCCTTACATGTTTTATTCTTGACAAGTTTTACTGCAATGAAGTACTACAGTTCATTTAATTCTTTGCTGCTATGGTTTAGTAAATGACTAATTTAAGAAACATTTGGCAGGATTATGACTGTACAGTGGAATTTGTGAGATCACATTTCCTTGTGAGGGAGGGAGTTCGTATAAATGCTCAAGGAAACTCAAATCCGACTCTATCAATTGATCGAATTGACAAGACTTCTGGACGCTGGAAGCGAGCTGACATTCTTGTGTTTAATACTGGCCACTGGTGGACTCATGGAAAGACTGCTCGTGGGTAAGAATTTAACTTCTAATTGCATAAACATTGCCAATATACCTTGGGTTCTGTTGGGCTGTACCTTATTATTATTATTATTTTTTATGAATGGCTTTACCTTAAATTATCATAGAGACTATACTTTGATCTGGTTTTATAATACTTAAAAAAGGTTTAAATAACTTTTGAATCTTTTTTACTATCTAAACTTTCATGTTTGTTCTAATTTAATACCTAAATTTTCAAATATTCTATTTTAGTTTCTAAACTTTGGATTAAAACCATTATGGTCCTTGTTCTTGATTTGTTTTTATACATTATTTAACAGAAACCTAACACATAGAACAAGCATGAAAATTTAGAGATAGAAATAAGTTTTAAGCCTAAACTTTGCATGAAAAATAAACTGGTTCTAGTTCATTGATACAATTTGATGATGCAGGAAAAATTATTATAAGGAAGGCAATGTCCTTTACCCGCAGTTCGATGCCGTTGAGGCTTACAGACGAGCGCTCAAGACGTGGGGAAACTGGATCGATAATAATATAAATCCAGCTAAGCAGTTGGTCTTCTATAGAGGATATTCTTCTGCTCATTTCAGGTGAAAATTTCATTTCCTCTTTCTTTGAAACAGCTTTGGATAGATATAGATATTGATGAAATGCTGGAAAGATATGGTATGGTGTGATTATACCATGAAAACCAACGAAGTAATAGACTTGCCTTAAAAAGTTTTTTGTTAAGAATATATATAAGATTAAATAACCTAACCTACCAGTGTAAACTATTTGGTCGTTACAATTTAATATAGTATATAAGCAGAGATGTTGGGTTTAAACTCCTGTAGTATCGCTTCCTCCCTAACTAATATTGATCATTCGCTTGTTTTTTTTTATTTTTTAAATCAAATTAATATCCAAATCCACGTGTGAAGAGGAATCTTGTATGTAAGACTAAATGTTGCGGTCATACCAGCACTAATGAATCAGATCCCATTAGAATTCTGCAACTAAGCGTGCTTGAGTGAGAGTAACACTTCTTGATACGAGGTTAAGAGTAATATTAAGTTGGGTGACCACCTGGAAAGGACTCGTGTTGCACCCCTAATATATATATACACTCTATCCTATCAACTTAAATTTTTTAGTTTAACGGTAGTTTAACCGTTTTCTTTCACTTTGAATGACTAATGAAAGATTATAATTATTCCTCAGTAAAATTTTCTGTGCACATTGGTTGGAAACATTCCCCGTCTACTTGTACATTTATATGTTGAACTATGCAAAACAGAGGTGGAGATTGGGATTCAGGAGGATCATGCAATGGTGAAACTGAACCAGTCTTAAGTGGTGCCATCCTCGACAACTATCCTTTGAAAATGAAGATAGTTGAGGAAACGATCAAGGGAATGAAGGTTCCAGTTATACTTTTGAATGTTACAAGGTTAACCAATTTCCGCAAGGATGGTCACCCATCAATCTACGGTAAGAATCGGACCGCTACAAAAAAGGTTTCAACAAGACGGCAGGATTGCAGCCATTGGTGTCTCCCGGGAGTTCCTGATGCCTGGAATGAACTTATTTACGCCGCTTTAGTTTCTCGGTCGAAAAAGTCCAAGTCCATCTAGTTGAGCAACAGCAACATTCATCTCTCATTTGAGAAAGAATCCAGAATGGTTTCCCAGATTCCATTTAGTGAAGGCTCCAGTCTGATTTGGCTGCATTTTTGCAAAGGCCAGCCATAGCTCCTTGAATGTTAGCCATGTCTTATTTGCTTCCTAGCTGCTGTTTACAGAATCTCTTATATTTATACTATTCTTATCAGATTTGAAAGCAAATGTTTTGATGTAATTTATACATTCTAGATATGCAATGCAGTTGGTAGGGAGAGTTTCTGAAGATTTGTTTTGGTGTAATTTATATATTATAGAGATGCAATGTTAACAATGTGGGGGAGGGAATTCAAACCTCCGACTTTTTGATTGAGGATATATGTTTTCACCATGATCTTTGTTCAGTAGCTATGCTCCGATTAGTGATATGCAATGTAGTTGATTTTCATTGATAAGTGAAACTTTTGTAGAATACACACCTCTTAAGTTCCAATTGTGCTCTTAGGTGTGTGATATTCTATTGTACAAACTTGTACTACCGAACAAAGATCATGTTGATTTATTGCACTACCGGAATTTTTTTTACAACATTTATCTAACAAATATGGAGAGAATTTGAACTTACTAACTTACATGTTTCACCTTATAATCTATATTTAGGTTGGCACATTAATTTCTTCCTAACGTAGTTAAATTATGAGGACTAGGACTTTATCTTCTTCGAGTACTTGAATAAAGAAAATTAAAGGACTTCAAAATGATCTTGATTAAATAGGATTTCTTGCATGTGGATAGAATAGGTAATCATGTGGCTCACTAGTTAGCTTACCCTACATTATTTATAATCTATATCTATAATCTTTTAAAAAGCTATTAACTTGAAAAATATTTTTAGATCATTTTATCCTTGATCAAATTATATGATTACTAAACATGTTACATCCTTTTAATTACCAATAATTAACAAATTATATATTTGATTTAAATCATAAAGGTTCATTTACAAGTTTAAACTATGAAGAGGTTTTTTTTTCTTTTATCTACTTTCTTCCACTATTTTTACCAACATCTTCAGCCCATATATTTTCCTCTATTTATAGTTCCTCTCTTTTCTTACTTTTAAAATTTATATTTAATTTTGAAAGCAACTCAAGTTATTATGTGTTATGTGTGACATATTTAAATGCATGTATCAAATCCATATTTTGAATCTTAGGCTTAAGATTTTAGAGTTCTACTTTGATGAAGCTTTATAGTGGCATGTATCTCACAAGTGATCAAATGTAAATTTACTTAAAAGTTGTGTGGGTATTGAATTTCTTTTCTTCTTTTTATATATTTATTTTACTTTTCTGTGTGATTTTGTAATTAGTGTTGTTATTATATTTTATTTAGAATGTTGGTGAAAGTTCTGTATTTTTCTATAGGTCTAATGTTTATAAGAAATTTAGCGTGTTTATTAAAATTTAATATTCTACTTGATAATTTAATTTTTTTAAGTTATTATTCATGTTCATAAATTTGTTAAGAACTTATTTTATTTATAGTAAATACCTCCCCCCCCCCCACCCCAAGAAATACACATTTAATTTAACTATTGTATATAAAAAAAAGTTATGTAAATCTAAATACACCATCTCGTCATGATAACACATTGTGTGACCTATTTCTAGGACTTAGTTATTGTTAGTTTTGTTGATTATTTGGCTACTGTCACACACATATCTTTATATTTTGTAGGAATCGAACAATTGAAGCAAGATAAACCCTTCAAAAAATTTATCGAGAAAATCAAGTAAATTGGGAAATGACATGTGAAATCAAGGAATTTATAAGAGGAAATTGAAGCTCAATAACCAAGAGGACAACATTGCAAGGTTTTCTATAGCGTCACAATGTTGCCAAGGATGAAGCCAAAGCTGCAAGGGTGGCGTCTCAACGTTGCATCATAACATCTTAACACTACGAAATTAGAAGGAGTGCATTGCAACGCTAAAGAAAGGCATGGAGTTCTCACTTTGACCGCCTATTATGGAGTGGCATTGAGACGATGCCTCTAGCGTCTCAACGCCGCCATGACTTCCTTTAAATACATCATCTTCTGCATGCCATTTTGAGGGGAAACCTATTAGAAATTTATTGCCTAATTTTTTTGTGCTCGCAAAACCATAAGTGTACGGTCTCAAGTTTTAATATAGTGAGTGAGTGAGAGTATCGTCCACTGGATTGAATTTTTTTATTTAATTAAGTACCATAGATACTTACACCCAATTTTATCTAGAGAATCTACAAGAAAGAATGGTAAAACTAGAAAATATATCTACAACTAACTAATGAAGACAACCAGAGGAGACAATTACAAGACTTAAGATTCCCCAATTAAGCATGATTTGACTATCCAAGAGACTCAATTTTATTTCTCAATCAATTATAAGCCAAGAAGTTAGGAATTAATAAATGACTTTTTCAAGCTCAATTATTCTCTTATTCAATTAGAAAACCAATATGTCTATCTAGATTTCCATTGAACAAGGCATTATAAAACTTCTTTCAATGGCTCTCTATGGAATTCCTTATTTTCATACACGAATTTGCCTGAGGTCATGCATTCTAATCTAGAGTCAAATTCTACTCTTTCAAGCTAGAACTTAAATCAAACAAATATATACTTTGGCCACAAGCATAACATTAATCAAACATTCACGATACACAAAAAAAAGTCGTGAAACAAGAGTCTAGTCACTCGAAATTCACCTAAACACCTAAACTCAACTACAAGGTAAAATAACGAAACTACAAAGAAAAGGGAAAGAGAAACTCTCTGATGCGTGCCACACTTGTTCCCGTTGTGATGTCCCACGATCTCAAGTCTTGAATTTCTTCCTTGGCCCTCAAGAGTGTCCTTTTGGTCCCAAAAACTGAGTGAGAATCGAAAATAAACCTTTGCCTCTCTAATTGGTCTCCCATTTTTTGTAGCCTTTCTTTTCCTTTTATAGTATAGTGATAGCATCGAGACGCTAGGGACATTATCGAGGCGTTGTGACCTAATTTTTGAATAGGAAAAGGAAATACTAGGGTAACGTCTCGATGCTACGGATGGAGATGATCTTGTGCAAGCGTTTTGGGCGTTGAGACGCCCAAAAGTGGCGTACTCTTGCAGAATTCTACATTTGATAAGCTGCGTCTATAGTGTTGAGATGCTAAGGACATCGTCTTAACGCTATCATCTCGGCCCTTGAAGCTTCAACTTGTCTTCTCTTCAATTTCAAAGCCCCAAAACATGCATCAAAGATCAAATTTCTCTAATACCTTCTCCAAATGACCAAATTTGCTTTACTTGCTTGAATCCTACAAAATAAACAATTAAGTTTGTGAAAGCACACATTGAAGCCACAAACTAGCAAGAAACTAAGCTTAGAAATAGCACCCTTTTGTGTACTACCAAAATTAAACCTAGAGAAAAGTTACGAAAATTGAGGGCAAGAAGACAAAATTGGAATTGAGAAAAAGGATTTTCAAGATTAGAGATTGTGGATATCACTTAAGGGATAAAGGATTGACACACGCAAGACCTGGTTTGTTTTCCATTCCCTTGACTTTTTGTATTTTTTTTCTCATGGGATTTAGTATTGGAGTGTGTTGTTATGTTATGAACATGAGTAACTTTTCTAGTTCTCAGGGATTGATGTAGCCTTTAGACTTATGACTTGATTAATTGAATGCCTTATTTATTGCCGATAAAGGTTTTCGCTGAATTGAAATTTTGTATTTATTTGTCAAGAAGAGTCTAATCCCCTTTAAATAGAGGAGGTTACAAGAAGATA
Organism: Trichosanthes truncata; assembly: GCA_033996785.1. Classification (NCBI taxonomy): domain Eukaryota; kingdom Viridiplantae; phylum Streptophyta; class Magnoliopsida; order Cucurbitales; family Cucurbitaceae; genus Trichosanthes; species Trichosanthes truncata. The sequence goes on along the minus strand of JAWPNB010000004.1, from coordinate 31,899,875 downwards.
AAGAATACAATGAATGATTATAGATACCTGACCAATTGATTTAAGGAAGGTAAAGTGGGAGAAAATCTTCTCTAATAAATGTTAGTAAAGTAAATTAAGTAAAGTAATAAGCAATAGTGATAGTCATAAAATAGAGCACCAAAAGTCAAGTCTTAATAGCCCCCCATAAACAAGACGTAGGAGCAAATTGGAGTGTGAGTTTGTCACTGAGAAACTGATGTTGACTTTGGGATAACGACTTGGTGAGACATTCAACAACCTATTCATGAGAGGCAATGTGACGAATTTCAAGTTTCCTAGCAAGCATTTTATCCCTGATGAAAGGGCATTGAGTTCAATATGCTTTGTGTGGGCATGAAAAATTGGGTTGTAGGCAAGCACAGTGGCATTGATGTTGTCACACCATATGATGGAAGTGAATTTGAGACGGGCAAGAAGCTTGATGAGGAGCAAACAGAGCCATATAATTTCACATGTGGCATGAGATAAGGCCTGATACTTCTATTCAATGCTTCATTGAGCAACCACCACATGTTTCTTTGACGACCAAGACATGAGAGAGGGATTGAGGAGCACACAATACCCCATAACTGATTTACGGTCACTGGGGGATGTAGCCTAACCCGCATCCGAGTATTTTGTAATGGTTAAGTGTGAAACTAGTTCAATGGATAGATCGAGATGACTAATGCCCTAAAGGTATCGAAACACTCACTTGAGGGCTTGCTGGTGATTAATAGTAGGCACTTGATTGAATTGGCTGAGCTTGTTGATAACAAACGCAATGTCAGAACGGGTGTGAAGGAGATATTTCAAAGAGCCAAGTGTACTCCAGTAAATATGAGGATCGGTATGACATGTTGATGTAATTGCATTCCAACATGGGAGCCAAGATAGCCTTAAGGTGATGAAAATGAGGCCAATTGAGGAGGTCTTGCACATATTTAGATTCAGAGAGGATAAGACCTGTTGAAGTATGGTGCACCTGTATGCCAAGAAAATAGTGGGTCGGCCCAAGGTCCTTAAGAGCAAATAGAGACTACAACTTGCTAATGATTTGTTCAAGTAGAGATAAATTGGAAAGCCCCTTAGTATAAATCATCAACGTATATAAAAAGAAAGATGGTACCGTGAGTCAAGTGGTAAGTGTACAAAGATATGTCCGCCTGTGATTGGCAAAAATTTCAAGTAACCAGAGTTGAGCGAAGAGCATCATACCAAGCTCGAGGAGCTAGTTTAAGACCATATAGGGCCTTATGTAATTTACAAACATGGTGAGGATGCCGAGAGTCAATATGGACTTACGGTTGAGCAATAAACACACCCTCATGAATATTTCCATGGAGAAAGGTATTACTCACATCTAGTTGTTTGATGTACCATTTCCATGTAATGAAAAGAGTAAGAACAACCCGTATGGATGGAACTTTGGTAACCGAGCTAAAAGTCTCCTCATAATCAATGTCAGGTTGTTGAGGATAACCTTTTGCTACAAGGTGTGTGGTTGGGTGAAACTTGTGGGTTAAAAATAAAAGAAAGAATTCAGCCCAATGCAAGTGCGCACTATCGATCCAAGTAATATAAAATTGGAAGTACTCTAAAGTATCGATTCCACAGGGAACGGATACAACAAAATTTCAAGAAATAGCAAGATTGTATTCAAAGTGCAACTTTGGTAACAAAAATAAAAAGATTGTGGTGGGTTTTTACTAGACAGTAAAAATGAATTAAAAAAAAAAGAGGGATTCAACTATGATCATGCCCTTTGGTGAGAATTGCAACTCAATTGCAATTGCAATCGCCCCTTAACACAAAGTAATTTAAATCGAATGGACTCCTATTCAATTTTGATTCAAAATCCTTAGGAGGCTAAGTGACTGGACCTATATGTCAATGGCCAATTGTACGTAGATAATTTTAGATAGCATTCTAGTGGTCTTGGGGGCTCGTCCTATGTATAGGATCAAGCTTTGCTTATTTCTGAGCTTTTTATCTCATTGCTTTTGAGAGATCCGCCCTCATCTAAACCTTTCAGTATTAGATTTAGGTTAGCAAGCAACCGTAGTTGATCAATCCAAGTTTACTAAAAACAAATAAATCAACAAAAGCAAACAAACAACTAAAGACTAAAAAAGATGAAATACAACATTAAACGAAAGATGAAAAGGAATTAAAAAAAAAAAAAGCAGCTAAAACAACATCTAAATGTAATTGAAAGACTGGACATAATCGATAATTCAAGAGAAAACAGAATTCGACAACCTCTCTTTCCTTTTTCTTCAATCGAACTCAATTCAATCTTGTTTAAGATGAATTGGGTCTTAGCAATATTAGGTTTTCACCTATATGGGACTGAGTATGGAGGGGAAAAAAGGAAGAAACGAAATGAACAACAAGATGAAGAAGAAAAAATGTAGAAAAATGAGTTTTCTTCCAAGGAAGAATTCTGCTTTTTGCCTTCGTTTCTCTCCATTTTATAGCCTTCAAGCATCTAAGGTTTCTTCACACTCCATATACAGCTTGATGTATGAAATCATTGCTTGATTTAACGAGAAATAAATGTTAAAATCTTTTAAATTTGGCTAATCCCGAAAATCCTGTTTTCTACCTTCTAGGGTGCAATTGCAACTGCATTACAATTGCAATTGTACTGCAATCGTCTCTTTTTTGCTAATCTACGCAATAACCAACTAAATTAGCCAAATTTCAATATTTTTATCTATTTCTCCTAATCTTAAGGGTTTTCATTATGCTCAAGGACTTCTTAATACTTTGCTCAAATTCAAGAGATTTTTGGGGTTCACAAAGGATAAAGTTACAATAATAACCTTTGTTTGTGAGTTAAATAATTCTAAAAAATGAGAATTATTGGCGTGCTTTGTAGCGCTAGGGTTTTTTTAAGACCATATAGGGGCTTATGTAATTTACAAACATAGTGAGGATGTCGAGAGTCAATATAGCCTTGTAGTTGAGCAATAAATACATCCTCACGGAGATTTCCATGAAGAAAGGCATTACTCACATCTAGTTGTTTGGACCATTTCCATGTAACGATAAGAGTAAGAACAATCCGTATGGATGAAAGTTTGATAATTGGGCTAAAATTCTCCCCATAATCAATGCCAGGCTATTGAGGATAATCTTTTGCTACAAGGCGTGCTTTGTAGTGCTGAACATGGCCATTTGCATCCCTTTTTATTTTATAAATCCATTTTGTGCCAACAAGGTGTCATGAAGATGATGGAGGGACCAATTTCCAGGTGTGATTTCTTTGGAGACCACTGAACTCCTCATCCATAGCAAATTGCCATGTTGGATATTTAACATCATCCTCAAAATTAGTGGGTTCAATTTGAGACCAATCAGTAGCAGCAGATAGTTGAGTGAGTCCAATGAAAGGGTGCTTGGGTTTGGTGATGCATGCCAAATTTAGCTCGAGTAACCATGGTATGAGTTTTTTTAGGTGGGGGTGAGCTAGAGGTAAGAGAAAATGTGGGACAAGGAGAAGGGAAATCCGTGGGATAAGGGGGATGGAAGATGAGTTGAGGGAGAAGGTTGATATGAACCGCCAAGGACATCAAATTATTAGTCATATTTTAATTAATAATTTTGATGTGATTTTATTGCTGTTCAATTTTTTTCCTTTTTATGACATATTAAGTAGGGGTATTTTTGTCATTTTGTTATTATCAATGATGTGGCATGCCCTTAGGTTTTGGGAGGGTATCTAAAGCCTGGTCATTAGGTTATACAGGACAGTTTACGATGACTTAAGTTTTAGCATTAGTGCTTTTCTTTCAAGCTTAGCCAAGAGAGCTTCTTGAATTTTCCAATTCATGTCTTTCAGTTGCATGCCAAGAACATTCAATTAGGATTGATCATTATATCTTGTGGAGTGTTCGACTCTTGGGACCAAGAACTTATTCTTTGTCTTAAGAGCTTTGATCTTAAGGTAATCCAGTATCTAACCTCATCCTTAGGGTTGAAATCGAATCGATTTGAGGGTTTTAGTGTATGTGAATTAGGGGTTCATTTACCCAAAGGGTTTCTAATTCCAATTCACTAGGGTTTTCACATCAATTGGTATCAGAGCATAGGCTCTAGATCGAACATATTTGTTGTGTCTTTATCTTTTATTCATTGAGTCTATGATAATTCTAATTTTTGAGAATTATCTAGCCTCTAAATGCAAGTTATTCTTGGCAATTCATCTATTTATATCCACAACATTTAGAAAAATGAAGCAAATTAAATAAAATCACTTGTGAAGGGAATAATCGAATTAAACCCAAAACGGAAGCGTTGGATCGTCTTTGATTTATTTAGAATTAAACACAAAATTAAAGTTAAGCAAAACATACCTTGAAAATATGGAGATTCTTCTGGCGAATCTTTATCTCTTCCACAAAGTCTTCTTGGCTATGACTCGAACACATGACCAAGGCTTGTGGGAGTCTCTTGAAAGAAAATCCACAAAGGATTAAAGAGGAAGAGGTCTAGAGATAATTCTCTAATTCTCTCTATTGAGGAGATGTGTTGTTTCTAATGGCTCAACCCAAGAGTCCTATTTATATAGACCAAGGGAAAATTTTTGTCATAATTAAAATATTATATTTTAATATCTAATGTATTAAAATATATCTTATATTTATTTGAATCTCATTCAAATCTCCTACGATATTTATTTATTTGAATCTTATTCAAATTCTATAAATATATTTTATTTAATATATCAAATATACATTAATTATTTTAATATTTAATGTATCAAATACAATAAATATATTTTCCTCTTTTATATTTAATATATCTAATATATTAAATATTAATTTGAACACTTCAAATTAAATATTAAATTTGAACATTTCAAATTTTAATATTTGATGTATCAAATATAATAAATATATTTTCCTCTTTTATATTTAATATATCTAATATATTAAATATTAATTTGAACATTTCAAAATTTTCTTTCAACTAAATTGATATTTTAGTGTTATTATGAGCTAGCAAAGGAACCTTATGGACCTACAGATTATAATCTCCAATGATACAAAATTAATTAATTAAACTCTTTAATTAATTAATTTTCATTCATTAACTATATGTCACTCCACTATAGATCTAGAGTTGCACTCTTATGCACTGTAGGACAAGTTGTGTCCATAGATATAATCATTACATGCAAGTCGATCCTTCACGAGTTGTTCGTAATTACAGCAGGGTCAAAAGTTCGTTTTACCCCTATAATTACATATTGCACCTTAAGTACCACTTATTCTCTAATGAACAATATGTTTATAATCTAATTAAAAACTAAGTCCTTCTCGGACCAATGAGGTGGTGGGGCCTCATTGTTCAAGTCCCAAAATCAACACTTAAGGGAACTACTCATCTACTTACCCTATATGGGAAGGAGTGAATTTTATCTTGTGAAATTATGTTCCCAGCACCCTATTTGGACAAGTCCCCAAAATGGTAGGCATATTGAATCGGCTATAAAAGCCACTCTCACCCATGCAAATCAAAGGACAAACCCTCACAGGCATGAGTTCATAACTCACTTAGGATTAAGATTGAGTCACATATGATCATCCTAATGAAATATTAATCTTCTCAATTAACGGATTTATAAAGAGAGATTAAATATTTCGTGGTCCAGTCTTATACAAACTCATTGTATAAGATACCCCCACTCACATGTCTCCACATGAATGATTTGGATCAAATCATTTGTAACTATTACAAAGTGGGTCGTATCAATAGTGTTATCAGGATAAAGCACTCAACCTTATTCATATACTATGACTCTTTAGGTTATTTCTTGAACACGATCCTCCTATATGTCAACAACATACTATTCAAGATTACACTAATAACCTTGAATTTTTCATATAATGGATAATATTATATTGCAACTAAAATAATCAAAATTATTATTAATTATTAAATAAATAATTAATTACGAGGCTTTAGGGCATAAATCCCAACAACTTGGACATGCTAGGGATTTCTCAAAATGATAGAAAAGAGCTTAAAGTATAAAAATCTAGTTGATTTCCTTGTTGTTGATGCAAATTTGAGCAAACTAAAAAATTGCAACAAGATTGCAATTGCAATTCTGGACAGTGTAGTAGAAAAACGAGAATTTTGAATTTTACTCAATTTGGAAGATTCCGACGAGAATTTCGGATTTTACTCAATTTGGAAGATTCTGGTGAGATTTTCTCATGATTTTCAGCATGATTGTCGAGCAATAAGTCACATATAGAAGGAGAAGGAAACCCTAGCTGCTCACAGTCTATAAAAGACAGAAAACTGAGAAGTAAGAAAATTGCAACTAAATTGCAACTCTAATTCAGAGACAGTGCAGAAAAAACAGGAATTTCCAAATTTTGTACAATTTCAATGATATTCTTGAGATATTTTTCCTGATTCTCAGCATTAATGAGATTGGCCTTTCCATACACTAAAGTTGACAAGAAATCCTAGCTTTTGGAGACTATAAATGGGCGGCTAACACACTCAAAAAGTGATGGATTTTTCTTCACGCCAAAGCAACTGTCTGCACTTTTTCATTTTTTTTGTTGTTCATACTGTTAGGAATGAACTCTTCATTCTACAACGGAAACATTGGATCGTCTTTGATTTTATTTAAAATTAAACTAAAAATAAATAAATTTAAGCAAACTTACTTGGAACAAATATGGAGATACTTCTAGCAGATCTTTATGACTTCCACAAAGTCTTCCTGGTTATGGCTTGAACACATGACTAAAGCTTGTGGGAGCCTCTTGAAAGAATATCCACAGGGGATTAAAGAAAAAAGTTTAGAGAGAATTTTCTAATTCTCTATTGAGGAGATTTTCTAAAGTTTTTTTTTTATCTTATTAAGAATGCACGCAATTGCTCATCTCTAGGGTCTTGTTTATAGTGGCCTAGGAAAAAATCTTTGTCATAATTAAATAATATATTTTAATATCTAATATATTAAAATACATTTATCTAACTAATTTAAATCTTATTCAATTTTTTTTAAATTCTCCTATGATATTTATTTCCTTATATGAATCTTATCTAAATTTTATAAATATCTTTTCTTTAATGTATCTTAGTACATTAATAATTTCTTTCATATTTAATGTATCGAATACAATAAACATATTTTTCCTCATTTAATATATCAAATATATTAAATATTAATTTGAATATTTAAATTTTCTTTCAATGAAATTGATCCTTTATTGTTTGTATGAGTAAGCAACGGGACCTTATGGATCTACAGATTATAAGCTCCAATGATACAAAATCAATTAATTAAACTCTTTAATTAATTAATTTCCATTCATTAACTATAGGTCACTCCACAATAGACCTAGAATTGCACTCTACGAAAACTTGGTCAGTTGTACACGCAAGCGCATGCGATCGAAGTAATATAAAATGGTATGTGAGTACCAAGTATCGAATCCCAAGGGAACGGAGTAACAAAAATATTGTAAAGCAAAGTGTAAGAAAAATTACAACTAAAAAACTAAAATAGCAAAAATAAGGTTGGGTTGGTGTGTTAAGAAAAATTGCATAATCTAATTGCAAAATCAAGAAATGACAATATTGAAATAAAGAAAAATTGCAGAATTGAATTGCAGAATCTAATTGGCAATAATTGAGAACAAATTAGATAGACTTAGTGAATGATAATTCAAAGGGAATTTGGATAAAAATGGGGCTCAAGAGTGTTATTGTCCTAAGTTGTAATTGCAAGCCAAAATTATAATTCCAACCTACTCCACACTCAATTGTAAACCAAAATTGCATATCCTATTCACCTTAAATTTAGGATTTTAGGAGGCTAAGTGAGAGACCTATATGTCTATAGTCCCTCTATCTTAGATAATTTGGTTTAACAATTTTATGGGTTTTGGAGTCCTTAATCACTATGTCTAGGGTAAGGATTGGCTTATGTCTAAGCTCTTTTTCTCCATTTCTTATGTGAAATCCGCTTATCACTAACCCCGTCGGTATTAGATCTAAGCTTGAGTTGCTACCCTAGTTGATCAATCTAGGATCTCAACGGAAATTTATTCAACACAAGCAAACAATTGAAATGTAGGCTTGGTTTTTATTGAAATTTAGGCTACAATTACTTCTTAGGGAATTCACATTCTTGAACCCCCTAAGAAGTTTTAGCTCATATTAAAAATAAAAATATTACAACTAAATTTTGAGAAAAAGTTCATATTAGAAGTTGTGTAAATTGATTAATTATGACAAATAATTGAAGTGCTATTCTAGATAAAACTACAAGGAATTCAAGAGATTGTCAATTGAAACAAAGAATCAAGGGCTTTAAACATTCCAGTAAAGACTAAAATTTGACTAAAGGCAGAGGACAGAACCAACTAATAATGGAAATTCATTCAATAAATTTGGCTAACCACTCACTCCATTCCAATCGACTCAACCTTCACCAAATTTAGGAGATGGTTAGTCTTAACAACCCAAGTGCTACTTGAATCGGATTGGACAAACTGGAAAAGTGCAGAAATTGAACAATCTTGCATCAAAATATAGAGATGAAATCAAGGAAGAATTCTAAAAGAAACTTGCAAATGAATGCTGGATAAAACCACAAAATTAATTCAAAATTGAATTCGACTGAGAACAAGGGGGTAACTCACACAACTATTCGTCATACAAGAAGGAAAATTCTAAAAACAGAAGGTTGAACCATCGGTGAAACAGAGAAAACTAAGAAAGTGTAGAAAAACAGAGTAGTATTTTTGAAATAAACCCACCAACTAAGAATGAGATTAAAACTTAAGCTTACTTCAAAAATAAATCAAATGGAGAACGGGGATTGTACTTCAAGCAATTATCCTTAGTGCAAATAGAAATTTGAAGAAAAACAAACAGAACTGTAATTCTTTGGTTAAAACAGAATGATAAAAAAAATTCTAGAAAAACAGAGCTTCGATTTTCCACTTTCTTTTCTTCTTCAAAATCGACCATCCCAATCGAGCTTCTTCCTTCCTCTTTTGTAGATCTTCCTAGGGTTGAAATTTGCCAAAAAAACGCGCTCCAATTCCCCCAATTCGTGTGAAAATTTAGTTTTCCATATATGGGTTTCTTTGCTTGCGCCAGATTTTTCAAAAGTCCTTGCCATTCCTTGTTGTCCACAGATTGCAGAATCTAACTTCGCAACTTGATTTTTCAATTTCCATAATTCCTGCTAACAAGATCAATTTAATTAAAACTTTATTCCAAATGCCATCATATTCATTTCTTCTTAAATTGAAGCAATCTTTCAACCATTTTTAATTGGTCTTAGGACAAAATAAGGATATTTTAAGCAATTAAAAGTTAAATAAGCCTTAATCTAAGGCTTATCATGCACTGTAGGACAAGTTGTGTCTATCGATCTGATCATTACATGCAAGTCGATCATTCACAAGTTGTTCGTAATTACAGTTGGGTCAAAAATCATTTTACCTCTGCAATTACATCTTGCACCTTAAGTACCACTGATCCTCTAATGAACAATTTGTTTATAATCCAACCATAAGCTAAGTACCTCTCGAGCCAATGAGAGGATGGGGCCCCATAGTTCAAGTTCCGAAATCAGCAATTAAAGGAACTACCATATATGGGAAGTAGTGAATTTCATCTTATGAGATTATGTTCTCAGCTCCCTATTTGGTCAAGTCCCCAAAATGGTAGACTTATTGAATAGGCTACATAAGCCACTCTTACCCATGCAAATTAAAGGACAAGCCCTCACAGGCAGGAGTTCATAACTCACTCAAGATTAAGATCGAGTCGCATATGATCATCCTGATGAAATATTAATCGAGAGATTAAATATTTCATGGTTTAGTCTTATACAAACTCATTGTATAAGATACTCTCACTCACATGTCTCCACATGAACGATTTGGATCAAATCATTTGTAACTATTACAAAGTGAGTCGTATTAATAGTGTTACCAGGATAAGACACCCAACCTTATCCATATATTATGACCCTTTAGATTATTTCTTGAATATGATCCTCTCAGATGTCAACTACATACTTTTCAAGATTACACTAATAACTTTGGATTTTTCATATAATGGATAATATTATATTGCAAATAAAATAGTCAAAATTATTATTAATTATTAAATAAATTATTAATTATGAGGCTTTAGGGCATAAATCCCAACACGTCCATCTCCAAAACCTCGAGCCACTTAGAGTCAATCCAATCCAAATGAAAGTCTTGGATTGTCAAGACCCAATTCTTCTTGAAAAATGTTGATTTGAGTTAGATTGAGAGAAGAGGCAAAAGGTTGTTCTAGTTTAAGTGTTCCTCTTGTTTTCCAGAACTTTGTTCCAGTTTTTCTTCTAAGATTCGGTTAAGTTATTTGCTGTATTTTCAGTCTTAATGTTGTTGTATTGCTTCTCCTTTTATTTCAATTCTTAGTTAAATTTTGTAATCCAGTTTTATGCCATTTCAATTTTGCAAGTTCATTTCAATAAAGCTTTGAATTCAAGTTAGTGTTTAACTGTCTTAGTTGAGTTTTATTTTTTCTTCACTATTTGCAAGTTCATCCTTCCTTCAAGCAATGAAATTTCTTTTGTTTCAAGCTTATTTATTTCCGTCTTTAATTGTGAGTTAATCATTTCTTTAAGATTCAAGAATGTGAATGCCCTAGAGAAAGGAATTGAGGCCTAAGTGTAAAAGCAATATTGCTTAACTCTATAGCTTATTTGCTTTTATTGATTAAAATATTCATTGTGAGTCTAGATTGATCACCTAGTTTCGCATACAATACTTGAATCTAGTACTGAAAGGGTTAGATAAAAGTGGTTTTCATAAAAGCAATGAAGGAAAAAGCTATGAAGGAAAAAGCTTAGAAATAAGACTTTAACTTTGACCCTAGACATAGGGCAAGACTCCAAAACTAATAGGATTGTGTTTTCAATTTATCGAAGTTCAAATTAGCCATAGAAATATAGGTTTAATAGCATAGTCTCTTAGAGATCCCTGTGATCAATGTCGAATAGGAGTTGAATCCGGTTTACGTCATTTATGTGTTAAGTCAACAATTGCAATTGCAATTAGGCCACAATTCCAATCAAATGGGCATGACCATACTTTTAAAGCCCTCTTTTTATCATTGTCATTTCTATTTTTTTTTCTTTTTCACAACAGCCATCCCAACTATTGTTTTACATTAGTTACCTACGTTGCATTTTGAACACCATCTTGCTATTTCTTGAATTTTGTTATATCCGTTCCTTGTGGGATTGATACTTTGGAATACTTTCGATTTTGTACTACTTGTTTGACAGTGTACACTTGCACTAGACTGAAGACTTTTTCTTATTAAAAGTTTCCTCTAAAGCCCACATGTTTTCAATCGACTAGTCTATAATTGCATTTTTAGATTTTTTTTTTAATTTCCTTATTATCCTTGTTCTTGTTGTATCTAGTTCTTTTTCTTCTTATTTTCCTCCAAAATAGAGAAAACAGGAAAAAAGAGCTTGCTTATTGTTTGATCGTTGAGAAGTGGTTGATATTGGTCCTTGTTGTTGTTGATACTTGTGCTTGATTGTAACGGAAGTTCAATTTGAAGGGAACAAAAAAAGAGAAGAATTGATACAATCTAACACTTAGTGACACAAAAAAGTCAAGGTGCTAATCGGTGGAGCTGGATTTAAATTTTAATTGGTGGTTTTTGGTATCCAGAGAAGAAAAAAATGTGTTCAATTGAGTTAGAAAGAAAAAAAAAATAATAGAAGCCAGTAATTGATTGAAATCGATGGAATCTTGAGTTGGAAAATAAAAAGAAGAAGAATACAAAAAAAAAAAAAAGGAAGAAGAAAATCCTAGGCGTTGTTAATTATAGCAGTTAGAACGTGAAGTTGGAAGCATAAATCAAAAAAGAAAAAGAAGAAGAAGAAATTTTGGGACTAGGCAGTGATTTTTTTTTGGTAAAAAAAAGAAGTTAATGTTGCCAAACATTTATTGAAGCCAGTGAAAGTTTGGATGAGGATGAGAAAGCTACCATGAATCGATTCTACCAAGAACTTAATGAGTAGATTGCCGAGATGATTGTTGAACGAGAAGAAATTTGACCTTGTGGGGATTTGGAAGAGATGGCGCACATTGTCATCAAGATAGAAAGGCAACTCCAAAGGAGATTTTCAAGGTACATTGAATCTAAGTCTAGTTCCAATATCAACACATTTGTGGAAAGGGTTAGTTTGCCTACAATATATGAGCATGTTGATAAGGTAGAATGTAGTAAAGAGAAGCTTGCTAATGTCGTACCTATGCATGATAATGATTTTGCCTAGTAGCTAGGTCATTAGATAGCAAGGAATCACATAATTGTAATGCTACTACTATTGTTGTACCACTTATTTCTAGAGAAGCATGTGTTGATAGTATTGGAGTAGTAGAGAAAGTAGATGGTAGTGAGCTTGAAACTGGACTACTTTGTGATGACATTATTAGTACATTCGATCACAAAATAACATATGATCCTACTCTTGTATCATTCCTTCCATGAGAAGTAAAACTTGATGTGTGTGAGTTAGAAAACAAAAGGCATGAGACGAAGGATAAAAGAAATATATGAAGAAGAAAAATGTGAAAACAAGAATGAGAGAGAAAAGCAAGTGAATAGTACTTGGTCTAGAAATCAAAATGAGAGAAAAACCAAGAATGTGCCTTCGAAAACTTGTGGAGACAAATCTTTCTTAAAACAAAACATTTTTGAACTTTTTGATAAAAGAGTTTGTTTTCTGACTAGTGAGCTTTATCCAAGTTTGCCTAGTTTTTCTTTTGAGTTTTGGCAGGTTGTTAAGGCATTGATCATGAAGCAAAACTCAAATATTGGTCCTAATATTGTCCATAGTTGCAAGCTATATGTAAATTGGAAGGACCGTCATTATTTTCAAAAGAGATGGAATCCAAGAAGAGTTAAACCTCTGACATCTCATGACTATACAATTGTTTTACAAGGAAGACCGTTCAAGAGAAACCCAAGAAGAGTCCCATCATTTTCTTCTCATTACTTTAAAACTACTTTACAAGGTATTGATTTAGATTCGAGGATAAATCCTTGAGGAGGAGAGGATGATATGAATCGCCAAGGACATCAGTTTATTAGTCATATGTTAATTAATAATTTTGATGTGAGTTTATTGCTTTTCAAATTTTATCCTTTTTATGACATATTAAGTAGGGGTATTTTTGTCATTTTATTATGATCAATGATGTGGCATGCACTTAGAGTTTTGGGAGGCTATATAAAGTCTGGCCATTAGGTTGTCAGGACAGTTTACGATGTCTTGAGTTTTAGTGTTAACACTTTTCTTTCAAGCTTAGCCAAGAGAGCTTCTTGAATTTTACACTTCATGCCTTTGAGTTGCATGCCAAGAACATTCAAGTAGGATTGATCATCCTATCTTGTGGAGTGTTTGACTCTTGGGCCAAGAACTTGTTCTTTATCTTAAGAGCTTTGATCTTAAGGTAATCCAATGTCTAATCTCATCATTAGGGTTGAAGTCGAATCAAATTGAGGGTTTTAGTGTTTATGAATTAGGGGTTCACATACCCAAAGGTTCCTAATTCTAATTCACTATGATTTCACATCAAAGGTAAATCAGTAATGGGAAATCGAGGATAGGGAGATAAGACAGTGGCCTAGGGTCTGTAATTATTTACATATTTGTTTCTCAATATTTACTCCAATTTTCTTCGTTAATTGTAATTCTCCTAACAATTATGTTTTGATGTTGAAACTTGGAAGTAACATTTATTCTTTTCTCTAATTACCTGAAGATATATTTTTTTAAACATTGGAAACTATTAATATTAGAAGAAAAGTTAGTTCGTTTTTCTTATTATTACGCATGACCTTTCAAGAATTTTCAAAAAATGTCATGCTTAAAACTATTTTCAAATTCATGCATATTTGAAGAAATATATACCAATATTATTGATGAGATGTAGAACACGTAGCAATTACATTACAACATGTTTATTAACTTATTCCAAACTATTGAAAAGAAAAATCTCCAATATCTGCGTGGATCTTCTAAACCTTGTCTAAGTGTTTTCAAATATGACAAGAAGTTTATGATTTGTTTGGTATGCAATTTAAATTTTGTTTCTTATTTTTAGATTCGCTAAATCAAGTGTATTTAATTGGTAAATTTATTTCTCAAAATTGTTATAATTTTGTGATCCAAAGTAGTAGAAATTTTGAATATAATATGTTTTAAATTTTGGATTTGAAATTTGAAAATGTAAAATTACACTAAGAAAATTAGGGGAGGGAGAGAGTTATTATTTTTACTTGCACATAATTTAAATCATATGATCAACATGTCACATAAGCAATTGACTCTGTGGCCCAATGGATAAGGCGCTGGTCTACGGAACCAGAGATTCTGGGTTCGATCCCCAGCAGAGTCGATATTTTTTTAAAATGTTTTTATCTAGTATAGAGACTACGGATCCGTTTGGAATACCACTTATTTTGATTCAAAAAATATTTTTTTATAAGTTATTCTAAATACACTATAAATGGTTATATAATAAAAATTGATATTTTATCTTGATGAGAATTTCACTATAAGAACTAAATATTTACAAATTTTAAATTAAAAGGACTATAATCATCATATCCTAACTTTTAGAAATTAAATTGTACAAATATAAAAAGTAAAGGGACCAAATCTTTATACACTATTAGTGACAAAATTGTTACATTAATAAAATTACATGAGACTATAAATTTTTTTAAACCCATATTAAAATTATTATTATTATTATTTAACAACCCATATTAAAATTATGCCATTTAGGATCTCAAAAATAAAAAATAAAAAATCATGCCATTTAGATTCAAGTTTCTGTTTTATTATATTTAGCCTGGATGGATATAGACTTTAGATTAAAATACCATTTTCTTTTCTGTGCTTTGGATTTTATTTCATTTTGGTTCCTCTATTTTCAAATGTCTAATTTTAGTCATTGTACTTTCAATAAAACTTAAAATTGATCTCTATCGTTAGTTTTTTGTTAATTTTTCTTTGAAAAAATTAATCTCTATTAGCTTTTTCTCTATAGATTTTGAAATTATGTTCATATTGTGCTTTTTTTGTATTAAAATTATTATTATTATTAAACAATTTCAATAAAAATGAACTTCAAACTTATTATAGGAACTAATTTTTAATTTTATTGAAAGTACTTAAAATTGAATATTTGAGAGGACGGATACCAAAATAAAACAAAACTTAAAGTCAAGTGAACAAAATATTATTTTAACTTAGATTTTATTAATGAGAGAGTTGTTTTTTTTCCCTTTTTAGATTCAATTTTAAAGTAGTTGAAGAGTAATTGTCATCAAATGCAGAGAAATATGGCAGTAACTAACGTAAATTGCAAGCACGATTCACAAGTCTAATCCAAACCATAAACAATTAAACGACAATAATCCAATAATTAAAAATATCGTGGTTTATGTTGTTTTGTACTGTACCCATTTCCAAGTTCCATCAACGAATCATCCTCTTTCTTCCTCCTTCTCAACGTCTATCTGCAAATCCTTTCCCCTCCTTCTCCTTTCGCTCTTCCCGAGGCCTTACCATCATTTCAACACCAAAACTCATAGACCCTCTTCCATTTCCCCCTTTTCTTCCGCATTTCCGACTGTTCGATCAGCCCATGTCCTCGAAATCAACGCATTTCATCTCTGTTCTGTTCGTCGCCTCTGATTATAAGCCGTGTAATATCTCTTTCTCCTCTGTTTTTCTATTGTCTTGATTTCTGTTGTTGGATTGTGTTTCTATTTTCGCGTCGGCTGTTTGTTTTGTTGTGTTGTTTTAGTCAATTTGTTGATGGGGATGATGTTTAGGATTGAAGGCTTTGTGGGATTGAAGGTTTTGATGGATTGGATGACATTTTGGGGCGATGGTGGAACTGGGTTTGTGTTATGGGTTCCGATCGAGATAAGAATTGAATGATACCATGATATTGGAGAGTAAATATTTTAGTGATCTTTGATTATGAAGCTGGGAGCAACTATGTGTTTGTTTCTTCTTCTCCCATGGAGGTCGATCTTGCTGTTTCGCTCTGTTTTTCGTTGTGGGTTTTTCTGTTTTTTGGATGTTCTTGTTGGCTTGCTCTATTGGGTTTGAATCTTTCTCGTTGTTGTGCTCGATGATCTCTTCACTGCATTGTTGTTTTGGAGCTTGGAGTTCTGTGTTTACCTTCTCGCATCTTTTACATTTTGATCATCACTTAAGTTTGTTGGGTTTTCCCCTTTTTTAAGTGTTCATGGAAAGATAATTGCTATATGAAGTATTTGTTTATAGCAAGGACATGCAGAGTCTATGGTTGCTTGTAATCTTGTGCACGATCATTATGTTTTTCTTTGATGAAACACCGAGTTTTTATTGAGAAAAATGAAAGATTACAAACAACTGGAAAACTTAAGGCAAAAAAAACAAAAACCTTGACTATAGATACAAAAGAGGTTCCAATCAAGGGTTAAAGGATAACTACAAAACTTTAGAAATAAACACCCCTAAAAATTTTCTAAAGAAAACGGAAACACACCTTATGGATATTTTCAGTTTAATGCTTCATTGCCCTTGTCCTTTATTTTAACCATTTGCTAGTAACAACTCTTAATAAACTTCTACTAACTCATATACTAACCAATGGCCTAGAACTAACTCTCTTAGCTAACTGATAAGTCCAGAGATTTTGAAGAATTTTTGGATTCCATCATTTTTTCTTAGCTTATAGATGGTGTTCTATTCATAGATCTTGTAATTACACCAAGCTCTTTTTAACCCTTTCACTTAGGAAGAATATCCTATCCAGCCCCCGTTTATAGTATCTTCTCTTCTCAAGGTATTTCATTTTTCCTATTTTTTTTCCTATTCAAGAATTAGGAAGTACCCGCAATGAGCTCGTCAGGACGTAAAATTTTATGTTATTTTTTCAATAAAATATATTTTATCCAATTACCATTTCTGCAATGTTGTGTCTGAATATAGTTGTAAAGTTTGTCTTTCCTAGATGAGCAGAATATTCAAGTCATTGCTTTGAGTTTTGACTTGTAAAGATGTGCTTGTCTTGTTCTTAAATGTCAGAATTTGGGATTATCTTTCTATGGAACGCTCAAACTGGGGTTTATTCCCCCTCTTAGTAATCATTTTCCTTGATCAAAGCCCATAAATGTTTCTTCTTGTAATCTCTTTTGGCTTTGGGAGTGGGAGGGAATCGCATCTTCACCTTCCCGTTTAGTAATAAACTCTACTTTTCATTTCTTATAGAAAGATTGTAAACTGAGATTTTGTTTCTTTGTCTACAGCAGAATTTTGGATCATGGAATGATGCGGTTTGAGTGCTGATAAATTACCAGTATGGTTGGTGGTGAAGAAAATGACTTGAACGAGCCAAGTTTCTCAAACCACCAAGAAACTCCACGCCAAGATGTTATAGCTGTTTCTTCCTCTTCATCCTCTTTGTTGTCGTCTTCATCTGTGAGTGAGTTACACGAGATTAGGAATGAGAATGGCCAATCTCAATCTAATGAAAATACTTCTCGTGAACTGGTACTACACAACCCTCCTGTTGATGATGGAGGTGCAAACGAACCTGTATCCCCACCTATTGAGCACCGGCGTCCATCATTACTCAGACACTTGACTCCCAATTCTTCCAGAGTTTTGCCCTCAGTAGGGGCCTTTACTGTCCAGTGTGCGAGCTGTTTTAAATGGAGGCTCATTCCAACGAAGGAAAAGTATGAGGAAATACGTGAACATCTGTTGGAGCAACCTTTTTACTGTGAAACTGCTCGTGAGTGGCGGCCTGATATCTCTTGTGATGATCCTGCTGACATTACTCAAGATGGCAGTAGGCTTTGGGCAATTGACAAGCCTAATATAGCACAGCCCCCTCCTGGCTGGCAAAGGCTATTACACATCAGAGGTGAAGGAAGCACGAAGTTTGCTGATGTGTATGTACTTTAAGTTCTGTATTATCACTGCTTGTGGGGTTTATTACCTATACCTGTCATCAGTTAGATTTGGACTACTACCATCTCTCTCCCTCTCTAAAATTCGCATTCTTAGATTTTTTGTGGTTTTTTTGTTGTGAATTATACTAAATGTAGCCTCAAGCATGCCCCATTAGCTAAGGTTTGTGGTCTTTGAGTAATGCCTACTCAGAGATCGCGTGTTCAAATCTTCAAGCGAGCTTAATAAGGAAAATCCTTGATGTCTCCGAAGTATGGGCCTTAGGGCAGGTGTGTACTTTTTTTTTTAAAAAAAGAAATTATACTAAAAGTAAAAGTCCTATAATTAAATATCTTTTTGTTGCCTTCAAATTTAAATGTCTCCCAATATATATAATCATTTTTCCTTTCCTGCCTTCAGTTAGCCACAAATCACCATTATCACCATTATCACCATTATCACCATTCCGAAGTCATTTACATTGCCATTGCTTGTTATCATAGCATAGAGGTCATGGTTGCTATTCTTTTGTAAAGATGCCGAGTCTTTTTCCTTCTAATCATTACATTATCTCTTGTACTCATTGTTATTACTGTGAGATTAGTTCATGGATGCAAAGCACCAACTCTCAAATGTGAAAATTTAGATAGATAGATGCTATTAGGTCCGAGCCACGGAAATAAAATACCAACCATTTAATTCTCTACCTAAGAGATTTGAGCACCGTCAAAATATTTTTGATAGGATGAAACATTTTAATAGAAGGGGAAAAGAAGCTCCAAGTTAATGGAAATTACTAAAAGTCCTGCTATTTAGGCTGAAAGATCATTTAAATTGTAAGTTGTCATTTGTAGAATCATTAGTAGATCTTATTAAATTTGATATTTTTATTTTTATCAGGTATTATATTGCACCATCAGGCAAGAAGCTTCGTTCAATGGTGGATATCCAGAAGTATGTTGCTGTATATCATGCTTCAAACTTTGTTTAATGTTTATTTTCTTTGCTTGATTGATTTCTTGTGAATAATCTGTGGCCTACAGTTTAATGTGTCGTATACTGATCTATCCTTTTTTCACCCTCTGATGGTTCATTTTGTTCTGTAGATACTTGATTGAACATCCAGAGTACCAAACGGAAGGTGTATCCATGAGACGGTTTTCGTTTCAAATCCCGAAGCCTCTGCAGGAAAATTATGTGAGAAAGCGTCGTGCCCATATGAATGCTTCCTGTGACGGTTCTAAGCTCGAATCTGGTGAAGGTACTCTTTTCTATTTGTCCCTTAACCTGCACTGTGCCTATTGAGTTGAGTCCATAATACGAAGACTCTAGATTCTTATTTTTAGAAGTCTTTGCTAAAAGTTGTTTGTGGAAGCTGATTTCACTCTAGCTTTTCTTTGTTGTTGACACTCTGCTCTCTTTGTTGTGTTTGCGGGATTTGGTTAGAGAGAAATAGGAGAGATTTTGAGGTGATTGAGAGATCTTGGGAGGTGGTGTGGTCTCTGGCTAGATTTAACATCTTTTGGGTGTATGTTACTAAGGTCTTTTTAACTATCCTTTAGGCCATGTCTTTTGGATTGGACTTCTTTTACGTATAGTCTTTGTTTAGGCGGTTCCTTTTGTGGGCTATTTTTTATATGCCGTTATGTATTCTTTCATTTTATCTTGCAAATTTTTTGATTGAAAAAAGATTTTAGTCTAGTTTTTCAAAACTCTTTCTAATTTAAAGATGAACGATCTTTCTCATCTCATCTTTTGTATGTCTTATTCTTTCTTTCATCCTTTCCAATGAAAGTCTGGGAGCTGTTGGCCTAGTGGTTAATATGGGCCATGGTATAATAAAGGGCTTAGAATGAATGTGTTCAATCAATAGTGGCCACCTAACCTACTTAGGATTTAATATTTTGTGTTTCATTGACAATCAAATGTAGTAGGGTCAAGTGTTTGTCCTGTGAGATTAGTCGAAGTGCATGCAAGTTGGCCTGGATACTCATGGATATTAAAAAAAAAAACGAAGTATTGTTTCTATCATCAGTAGGTTTTCATTCTAGAACTTGCTTTATGAAGTCGTTCTTACCTTGCCTTTTGCCTTCGCTCTACATCAACCATGTTTATTTTTTTAGTCCTTTCCTGCATGGCATGTTAAACAGTACAATGCTATAATAGAGCATATTTTCCTTGTTTTGAGCAGTAAATCCAATATCATGGGCTCGTCCAGATGATTCTACAGCATTGCAGCTTGGAAAACCCAGGCTCCCAGAATTACTCTCAACTGCACCGGCTAACAATCTCGTCACCCGACCAGCGAAGAAGGTGAAAAGAGCTCTAGGAAAGGAGATGCGTAGAAGTTCTCTCGCATCGACCGAACCTTCTTCTGTAAAGTTAGAAAGTTGCTTTGATCAATATGAGAAGTAATATTGCTGGTTGGTCTTGGGATTGTATTTTGTTCCTTGTTTTGTTGTATTACATATCTATATGGTTCCATCAAAGTGGAAAAGGAAAAGTAACTCAAAAAGATGACAAAAGGAGGAATTTTGGAAAGGAAACAATGACAGAGAATGTATATTATATCACATAACCTTATAGGGTAATTTTTGGTCTGCAATCAATTGGGTTGACTGTTCTTGCTTTGGCTAAACCTTATGGATTAATATCCATTTGTATAACGTTTCAAACAGCACGGTGCGTTTGTTGGGAATTTGAAGATAAGTGAACCTTTTTTTTCTTTTGCATAAGAGAAATAATGTCAAAAATATGTAGGAGAAGAAAGAGAAATATAGGAGAAATAGTACCTTAGACATTTATACAATATGATCTCATCATAAAATGGAAACCCTTCAGCTCGAGTATTGTGACAACCGAAGAGTTGGGTTTTACTTCCATTGTGATTGAAATGAATTCAACTCGAGTACACAATCTATTCCTTTCAAAAACTTCAAAATATTCCATAGTGGGTCAAATTGCAAATGAAATTAGAGCAATCTTAACACTTGTTTTTATTTTGTCTTTCTTTATGTATTGTCATAAAAAAAAAAAAAAAAGTAGCCAATTTTCTATTCCTCTTAAACACAAGCGCTACCCCTTTGCCAAAAGCACCCTTTGGCTTCTCTTGGCTAGTGCTTCACCCCTTTTCTTATGAACTAAAATGCTTCAAAAGGCCTAGGGGCAACAATCTATCAAGTTTTGATATAGCGTAATTCCTTTTTGTTTTTGTTGCATAGCGAGTGTAAATGTGTGTTGACCTAGCATTATAATGCCCAACTTTTGGACAATCTTTCTTTTGCCTTAAGTTTGGTGATGCCCCACTAATTACATGATATGCTTCAAGTAAGCCACATCATGCTACAAGGGTCAATCGATGAAGAAGGAGATCTCCGCTTCAATATTTAAAGTATCAAGCTTCATGAGGAAGGAGAATGAGTGGAGAAACAAGCTTCAAAGTATCATGAAAACACCAAACCCGAAAGCATCAATTTAAACACTATTTAGGATTTAATTTTTAAAATCATGTTTTCATGTAATTCTTATTGTACCCTTCTTTTGGACTTTAATTGTAAAACATATTTGTATGTCCAAGGCCCATAAATGTCATACATAATAGTTAGAGTATTTAGTTGTAACTTAAGTTAGCTTGTTTTAAACACTATTCTAGTTAGGTTAGTTTAGGGTTATCTTTTACCTTTAGTTAGCTTTACTTTCCAAGGCTTATTTAAAACTCATACTTGTACATTTGAGTGGGGAGGATTCTCCATGGATAAATCAAAGAGCCATTGAGCCTTGTTTCTTTGCTCCAAACCGTGAGCATTTTTTTGTGCATTTTCTTGCATTAGATCTTGCACACCCTAGAAATCTCAAGCCTGATTGGTTCTCAAACTTGTAGAGGGTTTCAACTTTGGATTGAGAACGAGTTTCATTTTCCAAAAGCTTGACCATCAAGGTTAGTCATTTCTTCTTTCCCTTGAGTGATTCTTTGTGTGTCTTAGGTGTTACCGTGTGTGTTTAGGAGGTGCTTGTTCTTACAAGGGTTGCCTAAGCCACATGTAGTAGGGTTGAGTACATCATTACATGTGCACCTTGTGCTCATGTCCACCTCTTTGAGATGTCTTTGTTGGGTTTCAATTGAGCTCTAAGCAAGTTTGGATCATCATCACATTTGATGATTGAGCTTCACAAATTTAACAATCTCGTACTTGGAGACTAACGAGCAATATTCATCTCACATTGCATCAAGAGTTTCAATATTGTCTTTACTTTATTAAATCAATTGATTTACAAACACCCATTAAATCAATAACAGTTACATACTGGCCTTGGCCTACAAAAGGATTGTGCTTTAACTTTGTAGGATTTAATTGGTGAATCATTATATTAAGTTCATTTAAATCTTCGACAAAGAACGAACATTTAATCATCTTCACATCGAAGAGTTCTTTAGCAAGATATATATTTTTGTTAGTGAGGACTTTTTTATTTGACCACAGTTCCATTAGGGGTGACATGGTTGTTTCCTTTAACATGTTGTGCATGAGCATAATGTTCCTCAAAATATTTTCAATCCTCATTCTTTATATTATTTAGCTACTTCTTGGGTAAGTAATCCTCAATAATTTTGATGTCTTTTTCCAACTGCAAAGTTTACCCAATCAAATTTACTGATAAATTCTTTAGTGCTAGTGATAGCAATACTTGTTATTAGGAATTTAATTAAAGGTTAATGAATCTTAAATTTTCTTTGGACTAGAGTAATCATAGCAATAATAATTGGAGTAGAATGAGAAATAAAGGGATTTATTAAGATCTACCTTAAACTAGGTTAGATCAATTTTGTCTTGTATAATGATGAAGATTACCTAAGAGAACAATGAAGAAGAACATGCATACTCTCAAGAATATGTCTCTTTCTATTACCAATCATACAAAAAAAGGTCTCTCTCTATTTTTCTTTCAAACAAAATGTGCCTATCCACCTCCTTAAGATGTCTTTGTGGGGCTTTGATTAGAATTGGACCTAACTTATTTGATCATCCTTGCCAAAATTTCTGGCAAAGGGGGGCAAAAATATTTAAATAAATAAAAACCCAAAATTCTCATTTGAAAAATTATATATATATATAATTTTTTTTAAAAAATGTTATATAATTATCTATATACGAAGTATACTTGACTTCAATATATATATATATACACAAACACGAAATATACTAAAAGGTAATAATCGAAAACTATCTGCATTTTTCAAAAGGTTTCTTCATTTTTAAGAGTTTCAACTAATTTTTGTATGATCAATCTTTGATAATTAGGCAAATTATAGATTTCAACAGGGAAAAAAAAAAGTAAAAAACGAATCTCAATAAATAATTTGTGGGTTTTTGAAAAGATATGATATTCAAAAGTTTTTTTTTCTTTCTAAAAATATTATAATTAAAATTTAGTACATACGATTTTTTTAGTACAACAATATATATAGTTTTAAAAGATAAAATTTTGTCCCTATAGTTTACTTCATAAATAGTCCCCTACCGTAAAAAACTACTAATGGATTGAGTTGTGGTAGTTATCTCAACCCGTTAGTAGCTATTAACAGTCACGTATTCAATTTGTTAGCAGCTTCTACCAGTAAAGACTATTTATGAAGTTTTATCAAACTATAGATATGGAATTTTAACTTTTGAAACTTATACTCCAAATCACAAGTATCAAATTTGTAATTTAACCCTTTTAAAAAAAATTGTAATTTAACAAAAATACACACTTTTAGAAAATAAAACCAATCAATAAAATTTCCCCCAACATTTCTATACTTTTTTTTTTTTGAAATAACATCTCTATACTTTTTCAGCCACAAATTTGCCAATTACTAAAGCTGGGCCTAAATTCATTCATTAGACAAAGCAGGTCCAAATCTGCAACAAATTGGACTTAAAGGCCCATTCTCTGGTGCTCTCTTTTCTTAGCCCATTTTCTACTATCCTATGCTGCACATTTCAAAACTTTCTTCTTTCTAAAAAATTTATAAATATGTATTTTTTTTAAATGTGTGGATATAGTTTTTTTTTTTAAATTACGGATTGACCTTGGTGATGATAATTGATATATTTTTTACTTTTATATAATAATAATAGTTGATTTACACAATTAAGGTTAAAATTAATTAATTATAATCATAGCAATCACTAATTAATTTAAATATTGATTAACTATAATCATAATAATTATTGAACTAAAAAAAAAAATCGATGTGCATTCTATTTAGTTACCAATTTTATAATATTTTGTCTTAATTATATTAAATCTACCATCTCTACTGATTTTTCTCTCTCCCTCTCCCTTCACATGCATTTGTTAAAAGGTGCTATCATGGAAATGGAATTCAATGAATATACTTAAGGGAGCATTACTATATTCATTCATTTAACATTGTATTAATTAATAAAAAATAAAGATTAAATCCTATTTTTAGTTCTTAAACCCTCAAACATGTGAAAAGCTAGTCTAAATCTTGTAATTAATTTTTTAAAGTTATCCAACAAAACATAATGAATACCTCTTAGTTAAGTGTACATAGCTTTATGTCAGTTGAGCTATGTTCGTATTGACAAAAAATTAAAATGATATAAAGTTTAAATACAGAAACCAATATAATCTTTAAATACAAATAAATTATACATGTATATATAAATAGTGTATTTGTGTTTTTTTTCTTTGGTATATATATTGAGTTATTATTGTTAATCATACACCCTTTGTCTTATTTATAAAGCCAGGATTCCCTCTACTAGTGGTTTTCTTTCCACTCGATTATTGGGCAGCACTATTTTATACCACATGGTCTTCCTTGGGATTTGAAAAAACAAAAAAAAAAAGTATGAGATTTAGAGATTTTTTTTTAAATTTTTTTTTCTATTCACATGGTCAATTGGAATCTTTGATTTTTAGAACTCTATGAATGTTAGTATTTAACGAAGAAAGGGTAAAATTTGATATAAAAGTTGCAATTATTTGATAGAATGAATCAATAGAAATATTAGAGAATGAATTGGATGGAAAACAAATTTATAAGTTCAAGTTAATAGATTATAGAATATTTGTGACATTTCCAATAAAGGGATACATAAACAAATTATTAACATTGCATTGAAATTAGATGAATTTTGAGACTAAAATATTGAACAATATGGTTATGAAAAACTTAAAAAAACTGATAAGTACTACTTATACTAACAAAATGTATCTTCTTTTTCAATAGCTCATTTGCGCGAAACTATAAGGTTAAGTATATATTGCATGTTGCAAGTGATAAAGGAGAATGTTGGAATCGTTTCTGGAGGTCAATATTTCAAGGTAAGCGTTGGAGTATTAATTAATTTGTTATATTTATTCTTAACAGAATTGATTACGGGTGTAATAAAAAAAAATTTGATTACTGGTAACACCAAAGATAGAATTTAAATAATACGAAAAGGTTCAAAGTTTGATGGAAAGTTTGGTAATGTTTTCATAAAATTTGAATATGCTACATCAAAAAGAATTTATAAAGTATTAATATAGTTTAGCAAATTATAAACTCATTCAACATGTAAGAATATTAATATTTAAAATCTGCCACCTTCCATTCGATGCAAAATTTTCATATGGTAAACTAATTTTTTTTTATAATCTTTGAGATTATGACTCGTCTTCATACATTGGAGGTAACTACTTGAAAGTCGCATAAAATTTTTATATTAAATAAAAAAATTACATTTGATCATCATGTTACGGTTGACATTTTAAAACTTTTATAGACATAAATCATGTTCTCCAAAACTTACATCTAAAGATAATAAGTATTTATTGCGTGTGATTATTATGTCAAACCTTAATTATATCCAACAAGCAATTATATCCAACAAGCTACAAGAAATAAAGCGGACGAAAATAAAGACAGTCGCATAAAATATGGCTGGAAAAAATCTTGAGTGATGTTTTCCAATTAAACGTCGCAAACGTGTGACGAATATGTAATAACGTCGTAGGTTGCAACGAATCAGAATTTTCGTCGCAATTATTTGCGACGAAACACCTAGATCGCCGCACTAAGACTTGCAACGAAAAACGTGTTTCGTCGCAAATATATCCGACGTAAACAACATTTTGTCGCAAGTCTGCATGCAACAAAAAACGTGTGTCGTTGCAAATATATGCAACGTAAAAAACATTTCGTCGCAATTTTTTTTAGTTGGTAAAAAAAATTCTCTCCCTATTAGAGATATTTAAAAATTGAATTGAATTTTAAAATTCAAATATCTATCAATTAATTTTTTTCTCGACGTTTATGTATATATTTTGTATCTAAACCAAAGACAATTTCTAATAAACATTATATACTAATCAAATAAAATAAGATAGAACAAATACATTAATCAAAATAAGTGAGAACAACATTTACCAGGGCTTATGCTAGGTTATAACGTTGCAAAGTTACAAAATAAGTAAGAACAACGTTTATAATCATTCATTACTATCACAAACAACAAATATAAACTTTTACAAAACATAGAGATGTTTTTAAGTTGATACAATTCATTACCAATATATATTATCCCAAAATGAGCGAAAAGAAGATGATCATTCATCTACTGTGTCGTCAACAAAGATCAGTTTAATCCTGCACATAAACAACAAATATACATAAGTAAGATGAATAATCATAAACCATCCTCAATCACAAATATTAACGTCCCTCTCTCCAAATCATCCCCAATCACATCCTTCAATTCTCTCACCCAAACCACATTTTATAAAGAAAATACAATATACCTAATAATCACAAACAACAAGAATAAACACTCTGCCCTTCTAAAACCTCAACAACATTCACTAAGAAAAGCACATGCATAATAATCACAAAACAACCACTATCACAACTTGAAGCTAAAAAGTCACCTCCCTTTTCAAACACATAAGTTACAAGCCCATTCTTTGCTACATTAATAAATAATGTTATTCCATCAGTATATTCTTTGCACAATCTATTCCGAAGTCTTATCAAACTTTTATTCATATCTTATCTAGGAAATATAAAAGGGCAACTTATCATTAACTTAATTAATACTATTAACTTAAACAAAAATAAGTGTATAATATTTATAAGACTAACTTTCAACATTTCCATATCATTAGGACAATAAACATGTGAGAAATCATAAACTCTAACTAAAGGAAATCACATTTATTGATGGAAATCATAATATACCTAACAATTACAAAACTCAATAACATCACAACAACAAATATAAACACCCATCCTCCTCCCCTTCCCCCCAATCCTCAACCACATTCATTCGAAAAAGCACAACCATAACAACAAATAAAACTCAACAAAGCACAAACATAACAATGCCCAATAGGTTCAATAATAGACTCCTTTTAATCATAAACTCCAACTAAGAGATATCAAAATTTAAAAAGTAGCATTTTATTCACATTTTCATGTTAGGCTCAACTTGATTTAAATTACAAAATAGGCTTCAAATAAAATTACATGATAAACTTAGAATCAAACTTTAATCACACACAAGAGACACAATCATATAAATAGACTTCCAATCATATTTTCAATAAGCAATAGACTTATAATCAAAATTTAAACCAACAATACACTCAAAATAACTATTTAATCAAATACATATTCTCCATAATATTAAACACAATAATACATACAAAATCTCTCCAAAAAGTCCAAATGCTTACCAACAGCAACAAACTATGCTTAAACACATAATACATGCCTTGCTTGACCAACAAATTATGCTTAAACACATAATACATGTAACGCCCGAGGTTAGGAGGGGTATATGAATGAACCGAGACCACATCTGAATGAGAGGGATCCTGAGGCTATGCAAGATA
The DNA here is from genome assembly GCA_033996785.1 of Trichosanthes truncata. NCBI lineage: Eukaryota > Viridiplantae > Streptophyta > Magnoliopsida > Cucurbitales > Cucurbitaceae > Trichosanthes > Trichosanthes truncata. Next base: position 31,871,950 of record JAWPNB010000004.1, on the reverse strand, counting down.
TGGTTAAGAAAGGCTTAAAGAATTGATAGCTACTACCTATATCAACAAGGTGCACCTTCCTTTTCGGTGGCTCAATCGTAGGAACTCCAAAATTAAGCGTGCTTGGCTTGGAGTAATCCTATGTTGGGTGACCTCTTGGGAATTTTCCTAGGAAGCATGTGAGTGAGGACAAAGCATGTTGAAAGGACCTGTGTTGGTTTGTGGGGACAGTTTTCACTCTTAGAAGCAGTTCAAGACAAGTACGATGATGTGGCCAGGTCGCAGGGGATGCAGGGGAATGTCGGGGCCGTTAGGTGCCGAATATGGATTCCAAATCCTGGTCCGAATCCTGGGCCTGGGTCGTTACAATACATGCCTTGCTTGACCAACAAATTATGCTTAAACACATAATACATACCTCTACATGTTTGACCAACAACAAAATCAACCTATAATTAAAATTTCTACACAAAGAAAACCCAAAACTAACTAGAACAAAATATAAAACATACCTTTAGCAATGAAACCCATGGAGAAAACGAAAAGAAATGGTGTCATCCGGCGTTCTCCAAGCTATCCAACAAAAGTTCAGAGAAAAATCTTCTCTATATTGTTGGGATTTATGCCCTAAAGCCTCGTAATTAATAATTTATTTAATAATGAATAATAATTTTGATTATTTTATTTGCAATATAATATTATCCATTATATGAAAAATCTAAGGTTATTAGTGTAATCTTGAACAGTATGTGGTTGACATACGAGAGGATCATGTTCAAGAAATAACCTAAAGGTCATAGTATATGGATAAGGTTGGGTGCCTTATCCTGGTAACACTATTGATACGACCCACTTTGTAATAGTTACAAATGATTTGATCCAAATCATTCATGTGGAGACATGTGAGTGAGGGTATCTTATACAATGAGTTTGTACAAGACTGGGCCACGAAATATTTAATCTCTCTTTATAAATCTGTTAATTGAGAAGATTAATATTTCATCAGGATGATCATATGCGACTCGATCTTAATCTTGAGTGAGTTATGAACTCCTGCCTGTGATGGCTTATCCTTTGATTTGCATGGGTGAGAGTGGCTTTTGTAGCCGATTCAATATGCCTACCATTTTGGGGACTTGACCAAATAGGGAGCTGGGAACATAATCTCACAAGATGGACTTCACTCCTTCCCATATAGGGTAAGTAGATGAGTAGTTCCTTTAAGTGCTGATTTCGGAACTTGAACAATGGGGCCTCACCTTCTCATTAGCCCGAGAGGGACTTAGTTTATAATTAGATTATAAACATATTGTTCATTAGAGGATTAGTGGTATTTAAGGTGCAAGATGTAATTATAGGGGTAAAACAGACTTTTGACCCAGCTGTAATTACGAACAACTCGTGAAGGATCGACTTGCATGTAATGATTATATCTATGGACACAACTTGTCCTACAGTGCATAAGAGTGCAACCCTAAGTCTATAGTGGAGTGACCTATAGTTAATGAATGAAAATTAATTAATTAAATAGTTTAATTAATTAATTTTGTATCATTGGAGCTTATAATCTGTAGGTCCATAAGGTCCCATTGCTAGCTCATAGTAACACTAAAAGATCAATTTAGTTGAAAAAAAAATTTGAAATGTTCAAATTAATATTTAATTTGAAGTGTTCAAATTAATATTTAATATATTAGATATATTAAATATAAAAGAGGAAAATATATTTATTGTATTTGGTACATTAAATATTAAAATTTGAAATGTTCAAATTAATATTAATTTGAAGTGTTCAAATTAATATTTAATATATTAGATATATTAAATAAAAGAGAAAAATATATTTATTGTATTTGATACATTAAATATTAAAATAATTAATGTATATTAGATACATTAAATAAAAGATATTTATTAAATTTGAATTGGATTCAAATTAGGAAATAAATGTCGTAGGAGAATTTTAAACGGTTTGAATAAGATTCAAATTGGTTAGATAAATATATTTTAATATATTAGATATTAAAATATATTGTTATTTTCTCTATACCACTATAAATAGGACCTTAGGGGTAAGCCATTGCGCATTCTACAGAACACATACCTCAATAGAGAGAATTAGAGAATTCTCTCTAGACCTCTTCCTCTCCAATCCCTTGTGGATTTTCTTTTAAGAGGCTCCCACAAGCCTTGTTTCTGTGTTCGAGTCATAGCCAGGAAGACTTTGTTGAAGAGATAAAGATCCGCCAGAAGAATCTCCATATTTGGAAGGTATTTATTGCTTAAACCTTGTATTTTAGTTTAATTCTAAATAAATCAACGACGATTCCTATGCTTCCGCTGTGGGTTTAATTCGATTATTCCCTTCATATATTATGTTTTAAACCCATAATACGCACAAAATTACTCAAAAAAGTCCAATAACAACATTTAAATCTTAAATAAGTTGAAAAAACACAATGCAAGTATTTTACATACCTTTAAATGCTTTACCAAGAACAAAATCAACCTTTCAACAAAATTTCTAGTCAAAACAAACAAACAAAATATTCAAACAAGAGAAAACTCAAAACCAAGTAAACAAAAATATAAGACATACCTTTACCAATGAAACCCACATAGAAGATAGAAAAAATGTCGTTTTTCAGCCACAAATGGTGTATTTTCGACGAGTTTCCAGCAACAAAAAATGACATTTTCAAGGCTATCACACAAAGTTCTAAAAACTCGAAACAAAAAACATAGAAAATGTAAAAAAAAAAAAAATCAAAACTAACTAAAAAACCTCTAGAAATCAAACTCACGTATTTCTAGTGAGTTTTCGGCCACAAACTCCATTCTCTAGCGACTTACCAACGAGTTTTTGACAGAAAGAAGACGATGCTTGCCCCGAACCTCTCCTCTGTCTCTCCCTCGGTAAATTCGATAAAATGAACGGGGAGGGAGAAATAAATGGGGGTTGCGACGAATGCCTATTTTCGCCGCAATATGTTGCGACGAAGTCCCAAAACGTCGCAAACATAATTATAACTTTCTGACGGATCACAAGTTCTAAGGGTTTGCAATGAAACGTGATTCTAGTCGCACGGCTACTTGCGACGAAATCTCGATTTCGTCGCTTACCCTTGGAACTCGCATGTTAGTGCTTTCTCACTCCAAGAGCTTGCAACGAAAATATTATTTCGTCGTAGACCTCTATGCGACAAAATTACAAAAACGTCATAGATCTTTGCGACTTAAACTCTTTGTCGTCGCAAGCGTGCGACGAAATAAGTATTTCGTCTATGTTGTTGCGACGAAACTTAATTTTTCGTCACAAGTCTGTGACAGAAAATATAGTTCGTCGCTAAAGTTGCGTCGATTGACTTTCGTCGCTGTGATTTTTTCCCTAAAGGCATTATTTCTTGTAGTAAAGTGTAGAAAGATCCATCACAATGTACTTATTTAAATTACCAAGTACATCCTTGTTTTGCACACTTGTAATAAACATAATCTAAGAAGTTAAATTTTGGTTAAATATATATAAAAATTTTCTTAGATTATGTTTCAATTATGCTCCAAATTTTTGAAAAATTTTATTTTAACTTTTAGATTTTGATATATTGTTTAAAATTTTTTTTGAAGAGTTTTTACATTAGATTGACAGACAGAAATTTACACAAACATTGATGTGTAAAAACTGGTAGGTATATCTAACATCATTTGCAACATTATTTACATAAATTGACACGACAAATGAAGATATGTAAAAATTGATTCTATGAATAATGTTGATAATGATTTTTTTTAACAATGTTGATAATGATGTCAATAATATCTTTTGAGTAAAAATGAATGGCATCAATAATTTTAATGTTCTATTAGTTGAAATTGTGTAATGATATTACACATATGTCTTTTAATTTTTGCACATCAACTGGCACGCCAATTTTCATCCATCATTTTAATGAAAAACATCTCTAATTTGTTTTTTTTTTTTGAACAATTTCTATATCGCAGCCACACCTCGGATCAACGAGCTAATCTACTTAATTGCATGCACCATAGACTCCATTTAGGTCATGATGTTATCCTTACAAATCTTCTTATATCACAAAATCTTCCCTAAAGGTTTCATATTTGTCATGATTTTTTATGAGAAAAATATTGGTGAAAATTTTAACTCACAATAAGATTTCGCACCAATGAAACCCTACAATTATCTTAGATATGCATTCTTCATGCGAATTTGAAAAGAAAAAAAACTGTATTAAGTATTAGCCACATCACCTTAAACATAGGGTTTCTTTGAAAAATATTAAAAAGATCGTGATTCATGACAATAATCTATTAATTGGTTAAATTACAAATTTAGTTCCTATAGTGTTGAGAAAGTTAGAATTTAATCTCTATAGTTTTAAAGATTCGAATTAGTTCCTATGGTTTGATAAAACTCTCATAAATAATCTCTACTCTATGAATTATTTATAAGGGTTTTACCAAATCATAGGGACTATTTGTGAGGTTCTATCAAACCATAAGGATGAAATTCTAACTTTTAAAACTAAAGAGACTAAATTCTAATTTTCTCCGAACTATAGATACCAAATCTATACTTTTACCTTCATTAATATCTATAATTTTTAACTATATGTGGGGACAACCTTCTTTTGCTTCACCCTCTCTCAAAAAAAAATAATTTGGTACTTAATGTAAAAGTGTTGATATATAATTAAATTTACCATTACTCATCAGCTTAAGCTTTTGGGTTGATTGGCGATTTAACATAGTATCAGAGTCCATTAAACCAAATGGGTATTCGGTCCAAAAATTAGGATCTTACCCAAGAATGGTAACCCACATTGGAAAAATTAAGAGAGACCTCACAATTTATAAGATATATGGGCTACTCCTCTCATTACCAATTGGTTTTGAGATGGAACTCATATAATCTCTAATATGGTATCAGAGCAAGAGGTCATGAGTTCGAACTCTTATAATGTCATTTCCTCCCCAATTAATATTGTTTTCTACTTGTTGGGCCTTTCACAAATTTTTAAGCCCACAAGTGAGGAGGAATGTTAAAGTGTTGATATATAATGAAATTTACTATAACCCATCATATGAGCTACTTCTCTCATTGTCAATTAATTTTGAGATGAAACCTCATGTAATCTCTAATATTTAATAGCTAGCTTCTATAGCACCTAAAGTGCAAAATAGAACTACCCAAGCTCAACATCAATACCCTCGATATTCTTTGAACCTAAAAGGTAGGGGCAGGTAACCTTTGCTAACCACTCATCTACATATAGCCCATAAATCAACTCCCTTTCATTCTATTAGAAGTTGAAAGGTCTCAATCAATAGGTGGATACCATAGTTGAGTCAATGCAAAGAAGATTAGCACAATCAATTCAAAGGAACAAGAAGTCAAGCCCTTTAAATCAAATCGAGCTCAAAGAACAATCAAAGTGAGATATTTACGATGGAATCTCATCCTCTCATTGGTGTAATTAAGAAAGATTTAGTTTATAATTATATCGTAAATAAATTGTTCATTAAATACTAAGGAGTAAAATGTTATTAAAAAATAATAAATTCATTTACCCCAACTGATTATGAACCAATCATGAAAGTCACTTGCATATATTAATTATATATGTTAACATAGCTTATTCTAAAGTGCATGGGATTGTGACTCCAACTTTTTGTTAGGGTATTCTTACGTTAATGAGATTTTGTTAAGTAATTGAAGAGTTTAAATTACTTAGTTGAAGATTAAATTAGAGCTCATAAATCTAGGCGGCCCATTAGATATCTCTGTTGTCCGAAATTTTTAGTATTTTGTTAGTACCTACTCCTTTCATTCATAATTAAATGATATATTAATTTATTCATGAGTCTTACATTATTCTAAATGCTACTTTATGACAAGTGAAATTTTTTCTCTCTAGTAGTAGTAGATTTTTTTTCTCTGCTCCCTCACAAAATCAAATAGATTTATGAGCTCCAATGGACCCAGATTTATGATCTCTAATTAATATCTAGTACTATGATAGCATGAAAAATTTTCAACTAACGAAGTAATTTAAACTCTTAAGATAGATGAGCTCTTAAATTACTTAGGCCTTGTTTGATAACTATTTGGTTTTTCAAAATTAAGTCTATAAATGATACTTCTACCTATAAATTTCCTTGTTTTGGTTATCTACTTTTTACATATATTTTCAAAAATCAAGCCAAGTTTTGAAAACTAAGGCCCCGTTTGATAACCATTTGGTTTTTGGTTTTTAGTTTTTGAAAATTAAGTCTATAAATACTACTTCCACCTATGGTTTTCCATGTTTTCTTATCTACTTTTAGATGTGTTTTAAAAAATCAAGCCAAATTTTGAAAACTAAAAAAAGTAGTTTTCAAAAACTTGTTTTTATTTTTGGAATTTGGCTAAGAATTCAAGTATTTTCTTAAGAAAGATGAAAACCATTGTAGAGAAGATGGAAACTATTGTAGAGAAATGGTGAAAAAACAAGCACAATTTCAAAAACTAAAAACCAAAAACCAAATGGTTATCAAACGGAGCCTAAAAAAGTAGCTTTCAAAAGTTTGTTTTTGTTTCTGGAAGTTGACTATGAATTCAAATGTTTTCTTAAGAAAGATAAAACTTAATGTAGAGAAATGATGAGAGAAAACAAACATAATTTTCAAAAACTAAATAGTTATCAAATGAGATCATAGTTAGCTGAACATCTAACTTTTAAAATAGATGTACAATACTTTAACTAGTTGAGTTATAGGTTAGGTCTTGAAAACCATTGATTGGCACTTGAAAATTTTAAATCAAATAAGCTTGATACAAATGAGTAAGATTTATGGCTCAAATGACAGTAAAATTCAATATTTATATATTGATTAGTTCAATAATTGCAAGAGTAGAAAATTTGAATTAGTGATTAATGTCTGATTGACGAAGCTATGTTCAAATTGATAAATTTAATATTTATTTTGAAAAGAGAAAAATGATCTAATTATTGACTTAGGTGTAGAAAGCTCATAATGGAAGAGTCCGTGATGGTTCAAAATACTTCGTTAGGCCAACCACCTATGTGAATAATGTACTTTTGACAAAGAATTTTTGAATTAAACAATTATAGATAAAAGAATTCTCTATAAAATAATGGAATTTTTTAGTCTGACTAAAGTCTTCTATTATTTTCATGAGGTGACTGACCATGTTGGTAATTTTGAAGTTTTATCGAATCCTAAATTTCCTTACCAATTGGAGCAATAATACAATAGTATAATTGAAGTCTTTAATTTTCTACGAAGTTCCATCTCTTGAGACGACCACTTAAAAATCATCAGATTTTTTCTCTACTTCTCTCTTAATTCTTGTTACTTCAAAAAGTTTGCTATCCATCAATCTTTCTTGAGCAAAGATTTCTTGAATGTATGGAAAGTCTTCTGGTTATTACTTAATTAATCTCTAGTAAATCAAGAGGGTGAAAGTAATTCCTAGAAGAACAAAAGAAGGAAAATCTTCTTTTTTCTATGCTAATGGTAACGATCCACTCTGGATCGCTACTTAAAGCTTACTGAACACGCTCTTATCTACGAATAAGGAAGGTTTTAAAACACCTTTCAAATAAGAACAACGGAACATTTCACAAACCCGATTCAAAATAAAACATTTGCAAAACATTTCAATACAAGGTTAAATACTACAATTGACAATAATGCAAAAATAAAACAATTCTAAAACACGAGAGACTAAGAGACTTCATGAACAGGACAACTCTATTGTCCTAGGGAATAAGGGACACGATCTCCATAGCCTGGCCAAGCCAATACCTCGTGCCACGTGCCTCTTGAGTCTACTGGCCATCTGAAAGAGAAAATAATGTAGCATAGAATGAATATAAAAATACTCAGTAAGTAGCCCACTTAAGTTCCAAAGCTCACAGCTCACCACAAACCACTCAAGCTCCTGATCTTACTCCAATTCTACCATCTCTTAGCTAAGTGACCACCTAACGCACCTCCACCTATGGTATAGCCTCATTACTATACCATAGAGCCATGCTTCCGATTCATGGGGCTTCATCTCCACAGCTAGCATACAGCAAGAAGGTCCATGACCCTCAAGCCACACCTTGAAGACCCCACCGACCCTCTGGCTAGCTTATGCAATGAAGAACACGCCCTCCATGCCATCACACATCAAGGTAAACAACTCATTAGCTAGTCTCTGCAATGAAGGGCACACCCAACATGACATCACACATCAGGTTACACAACCCACTAGCTAGTCTCTACGATGAAGGACACACCCTCCATGCCATCACAAAACAAGGTACAAAACCCACTAGCTATCACATCACATAATCATCATAGGCAAGCATGCTCCAGGTGGGGTAGTAGATGTCACTAGCCTAAGAGTCCTAAGTCTCATTCCCTAACCCTACCAAGGTTCTCGAGACCTTTCAATAAGATAATCACATCAATATGGAGTTCAGGGCAATTTAGGGCCTTAGGATCAAATTCACAACCACACAAGTCAAAACTACCAAAACACAAGCACAACACATGTGTTTCAGACATAAGATCAATTAAGGAACTACACATGCCAATAACGTTTAGCTCACAATTTTAAGCCCCTAAACCCACATACCACATTCTCGGGTAATTTCCATCTTAAGATAAATTTCAGAACCAACCATCCATTATTACATGTTCCATAATCACATATCATGCATGCTACAGAAATTCCCAATTTTTCTACCATGATCCAAAATTTAAAAAAATAACAACATAAAGGGGCTTAGTCCTAAAAGCTACTTACCTTAGGAAAAATAAATAATTTTATTTCGAGCACCAAAAATACTGCTTTTTGAATTTATCTAACACTGCCTAGCAATAAATACAACAACACAAAATTAATTCAATAAATTCCAGTAAATTATCCAAGAGCTCCCATAATAAGAATTTGGGGTTGACTTCAAAATGTGGTGAAGACCTCACCTTCCAACTTACTGCTCCAAAACCAACTTGCTAGAAATTTGTGCCAATTCACCTAAATTCACCAATATGCCCTCCACTTACAAAAATTAACCTTCAAATTAATCCAATAAAATTAAGGAATCAATTAACTTATACCAACGACCCCTAAACTTTCACAGGAGGCCTAACCATTCAACCAACTTAAAATCAATTAATGTTTGGGCTTACTGTAAAAATAAACGTCATTATTATGCTGCAATTAAAGACATTAATGATGCTCGAATAGTAATCAAGCCATTGAAATTCAAAAAGGTAGAAATGGAAATTTACATCAATGAAGCTATGGGTAAAAGACAATATAAATTTGTACTTAGAATGCTTGCAAGAAACAACAAACAATATTGGTCATTGAGTTAGTAAGCTGCTCTATTTTAATAAGGGTGGCCTTTTGCAGGACATGAATATGGAGGATGAAAAAAGTTGAGAGATTTTTTAGGGTAAAGAAAAAGTTATTAGCCGAGTTGTCACTAATATACAATCTTCTAAATAGTTGACTAGTCCTAATTTTGTGTTTCTAGGTGGGAATTTGATAGAAGAAAGGGAAATAGATACTTTATTAATTCAACCTGGCGACGTGTTGAAAGTTCTTCCTAGTGCAAAGATTCTAGCAGATGTCATTGTTATTTAGGGTTCAAGTTATGTTAATGAAAGTATGGTTACTGAAGAATCTATACTGATTTTGAAGGAGGTTAGTTAGCATGTTATTGGGAGTACAGTTAATTTTCATGGAGCTCTTCACATTCAAACAATGAAAGTAGAATATGGTGCAATTTTGAACCAAATTATTAGTTTGGTTGAGTCAACACAGATGTCTAAAGCCCAAATTCAGAAATTTGCTGATTTTGTAAGTATCATGATGGGTATTTTACTTTTATCAGATAAATGTCTAAATTTAATCTGAAGCCTTCAGTTATTGAATAAATAATAGTTTTCTTTTAATAGTGTGCTCATTTGTTGACAAAGAGGGCTATATATATATATATATATATATATATATATATATATATATATATATTTATTTATTTATTTATTTATTTATTTATCTTCTATTGCTTGAAGCAAATTAGTAAAAAATGAGCTCAACGAAAATATCATGGTTAGATATAGAAGCCTGTATTCCTAGATTTTACCAGCTTTGTGTCGTGAGTTAAAAAAAAAAAAAAACTAAAAAATTGAAATGCAATGACTAATGAATGAGCTACTGAAGTTGTCATTCAATGTGGAATTTTAATAAGTGTGAATGAGCAATATCCATATCCTTTTGATGAAGAAACCAAGTGGTTGTTGAACATTCCTTTTGATTTATATGTCCCAGAAGATTTTGCATATATATGGTGATTTATTTGATTTGATCTTGTAGGCAGTATCGTTGAATGGATGGGTAAGGAAGAAAGCAAATCTACGTGGCAAACCCACGACGAACAGAGTTGCAGATCCGGTCTGGTGAGCAAACTAGGCTGGCGATTCGTGCAGAGTGACAACGCGATGACGACAATCACGCTAGCGAGGGAGGACGGAGGCAGCGGTCTGGCGTGCTGTGCGATGGTTGATGGCGTGGGTCCGACAAATGGCGACCTGAGGCTGCTGCTCAAGAGGAAGAAGACACGGGGAGGAAGGCTCTTGACGCAAGCTTGTCGAGGGCTCGTCAAATTACAATTTATAAACTGATCCTAAGCTACTCGTAGCATTGAGTGAACCAGGTCGATCTCAGGGAACCGAATATTAATTTCTCAAGTTAAATTTTCAAAGGAGAAAACAAATAAAAATGTGGGGTTTTGAGTTTTTGCAAATAAAATAAAATATAAGAAAATAAAAATAAAGATAGATCAAATCTTACCAAATTGCAATTCAAAGCGTGGTTTTATCCAATTGCAAAATTGATCGTAGGCACACAAAACGTTTTAACTTAATTATGCAAGCACGTAGTCAACTTATTAGGAAACCCCAAAAAGTAACAAATTTCTTAAAGTCATCAACTCTGACAAACGTCAAAGTTAATGCTAATTACCTAAACAATTTTGACGAAACCGTTCCAAATTATTTAGATAAAAGCATTAAGTGCTTTGGAAGGACTAAGACAACCAATTAGATAAAATAACTTTAATCTAATCAAGATGCTTCTTTAATTCCTAGAATTAAACATGCAAGCTATGCAATTATGGAAACCCATAAAACACACACATGTAATAATCCTATCGCTACAAGGTTCAATCAACATGACAATTACGGATCATGCATCATGACTAGAAATCAAACATATAAAGCGATTGAGGCGTAAATTCAATCAAAAATACATGCTCATAAAATAAACACAGGAATCAAATAATACTTGCAATTATAAGAAAACTACATTAAAGTACAAGTCTCACAACATTGCAATTGGTTGCAACCGACCTATGAATTGGAACACTTACCTTAGCCACTCATCGTGATGATGTAGTCAAGGTTCGTCATTGGTTCGATATAGTGCCAAAAGAAAAGTAAAGAAAAAGGGAGAAAATTTCTAAAAACTATTGTCTAAAAAGATTACACTGGGAGAAAACCCCCCTGCAACTGTCCAAAAGAAGGCTTAAATATCCTTGAATTAGACAACTTGCACAAGTAAGAAACCCTAAATTCTAGAAATATATTTTTCCAAAACAATTAGGGAATAATATTTAAAATAAAATAAAATAAAGTAAATAATTTTATATCTTTCAAAATGATGGAAAATACATCCAAAAATCGAAAATCCTATCCTAAATTCTCAAAACAAATATAGAAGGGTGCAAATAAAGAAAGTTTTTGGATTACACAGTCTTCAGTATTTTAACAATAACTTATTCTCCAAAACTTGGATCGACGTGATCTTTATGAGGATGGAAAGATCTTTCAGAAAGCTTTAAAATGGTATCTAATTTGGCTATATTCTCAAATGTGACCATCAAGATAAAGGAAACGGAATTTGGCACAAAGTATTCTCGGATACGACAGTTTTCCAGCATGAACATTAATCACTCAAAATGTCATAACTTTCATAATACTTGGTGGAATGCAAAAAGTCTTATACCGTTGGAAAGATAATGAAATAAGCTTCGATTTGACACCAAATTTGGTTATATTTTCATCTAAAAATATCATGATACGATCGATCAAAGTTGGTATAGAAATTCAGTTCCTCGAATCACCTCCAATTACGTCCGAATTAATTCCGAAATGTTACAAACTCTCCAAAACATACAAATAGCTTGAATCCCTAAATAATAATAATAAAACACATAAAATTCTTCTATCTAACAAGAAATAAGTGGGATTAAATAGGATTTTATAGGTCCAATCAACTCTGGTGTGAGGTTTCGCGAAGAAAGAGAGAAAGAGAGATAGAGCATGGGGGATGGGGGTTCAGTTGAGAGAGAGAGAAAGTGAAAGGGAAAAAATAATAAAAAGAAAAAAGAAGGTGGGGTGTTTCGAGATAGGGGGAGAGAATAATGGGATGGGGTTTGACGTTATAAAAAAAAACCCCTATTTTCCCCAAATATACAACCCATAAATAAAATCTCTTTTTTTTTTTTTAACTTATCAAAATATTTAAAACCAAAATAAAAAATCACTTAATCCCACTCCAAAATCCACTTAAATAAAACCAATTTATAATAAGGTCTCAATACCATACAACAAACAATTCCAATAATGACCAAAATAAAATGGTCGGGCATTACACTAATCGCCTGAGCAAGGGAGAGAAGAGAGGGCGAGTGTTGATGTATTTACAAAACTTGGGTGAGTAGTAAATGACATTAATATTCCAAGTTTTACTCAAATTCAACTTTCTGTAAAATACTTTCCTAAAGATAGGTATTTTTATGTGCAAATTTGGCATAGGAGAATCCATCTAATTCGCACGATCTAAACAATGAAAAGGGATGAAATATCACCTGCAAAATAATCCACTACAAATTAGTGTTGTGCTATCCAAACACACTTCGATGTCTATGTTAGACTAGGGTTTGTGTTAGCATAGCAAAAATTAGGGTTGTGTAACATACCTTGCATGTGAGTCTTCTCTTTGTATTCATACTAGATTTTACCTAGGTTTTCGGTCTTTCTTCTTCCTGTGGCGTCAGACTTAGGACTCTTGGATTTCAAATAAAAAACCTTATTTAACCGAATCAGCCAATTTGACACAATGAGGGGCCAACCTTGGGTCGACCTAAGTTTGATTGCCTAAGCTAGATTGAATCTTGGGTTCTTATGGCCTGGTCAGCCGAAGCACAACTTGCGTGTTGGGCCTTGGCTTGATTTGGAGCTTTTTCAACACAAAAGTCATTAGTACTCAAAAGTTTTAACCAAAAGTTAACTTTTTTGTAAAATACTTTCCTAAAGATAGGTATTGTTGATGTGCAGTTTTGGCACAGGAGAATCCACCTAATTCACACAATCCAAATGATGAAAAAGGATGAAATATTGCCTATAAAACAATCAATTGCACACTGATGTGGTACTTTCCAAACACACTTTAATATCTAAGTTAGACTAAGGTTTGTATTATCGAAGCAAGAATAGGGTTGTGAACATACCTCACATGTGAGTTTCTATTTCTATTTATACTGAATTTTACCTAGGGTTTCTGCTTTTTCTTCTTCCTATGGCATTAGACTCAGGACTCCTAGGTTTCTGATCAAACCCCTTAGTAAACCACACCAGTTGGCTTGACCCAATAAGGGGTCAACCTAGATTTAATTGCCTAGGCTAGGTTGGACCTTAGGTAGTTATAGCTCAGTCAAGCCTTGACTTGTTTTGAAGCTTTTTTCTTGAGGCTTCCTCACATCCCATCCCTATTTTGGGTTTAATTTTACCCATAACAGGTTTTATCAATAGACACATGGATAAAGTCCCTAAATACCATCTATACACTATTAGACTATTTAAATTATATCCTTTAAATCGAATTCTCCTATATGTACATTATAAATCTAGTTTAAAAATTATTATCAACTATGTGAACAAGTGCTTTAATTTAATCATATATCATAATAACTTCAATCTTTATAAACTACGTCATCTCAACCTTATAAAATTGCTCTGAAAAATGTTGTGATGTAAAACAATGTAGCAAATAGCTCATATTATATCCTTAAAAATATACTAACCTAAAAATTCATATTTTCAATACCGTAACCAAAAGAATCACAACCACAATAACTACACATTATTATATATAATACTATAAATAAAAAAGAATTTTCAATAAAATATCTCAATCATTCCTATAAATTTAGAGGGGAAGGACAAAAATAATAGAGTTGAAAATGCTAATAAAAGTACTATTCTTTTTTCTTTTTCTTTTTAAATGGCTAATTATTGGGTTAGTGATTCCCATGGAGGGATCTAATAATAGTAGTGTCGCCACGTACCTGCGATGCGGAGCGGCCGACGTCCTCAAAAAGGGGGATTTGAAAAATGAGTCGCCACCAATCTATTTTATGGTGTGATTGGGCACCAAAATAGAATAAAACAACCTTTTTGAAAAAAAGAAAAAAAAAACAGTATGCGAAAACTAGATTTGGACTCGAGAGTTGTTTGTGTATAGGGAAGGTGTTAGCATCCCACAACACCCATTAAAAACGATGGCCAAATTTTAATCTTGAATTGTAAAAGATTTTAGAAGAAAAGCTTATTTAGGGAAAAAGAGATTTTTAAAACAATGTCTTATTTTACCTCTTATTCCTCCAATATTTGAAGTCATGATCCCATAAAATAAGTGTATAAAATATCCATCAATTTGACTATATTAGAAATATTCCCAAAAAACTTAGGAAAAATTCTCCACCTCAAGAATATTAGAAAATTTTACAATTTCTCAACTCCGTCATAGAATAGCCTTTTATTAAAAAAAAAGTTTTTTTAAAAAAAATATTTTAATTAAATTCATTTTTTATTGGGACCAAAATCTCAGACTCCCAAAGATAATGATCCTTCATCTTCCAAAAAATTATGCCCTAAAGCTTTGTAATTAATGATTTATTTAATAATTAATAATAATTTTGATTATTTTATTTGCAATATAATATTATCCATTATATGAAAAATCCAAGGTTATTAGTGTAATCTTGAACAGTATGTAGTTGACATACGAGATGATCATGTTCAAGAAATAACCTAAAGGGTCATAGTATATGGATAAAATTGGGTGCCTTATCCTGGTAACATTATTGATACGACCCACTTTGTAATAGTTACAAATGATTTGATCCAAATCGTTTAGTGGAGACATGTGAGTGTGGGTATCTTATACAATGAGTTTGTATAAGACTGGACCACAAAATATTTAATCTCTCTTTATAAATTCGTTAATTGAGAAGATTAATATTTCATCAGGATGATCATATGTGACTCGATCTTAATTCTGAGTGAGTTATGAACTCCTGCCTGTGAGGGCTTATCCTTTGATTTGCATGGGTAAAAGTGGCTTTTATAGTCGATTCAATATGCCTACCATTTTGGGGACTTGACCAAATAGGGAGCTAGGAACATAATCTCACAAGATAGAATTCACTTCTTCCTATATAGGGTAAGTAGATGAGTAGTTCCCTTAAGTGCTGATTTCGGGACTTGAATAATGGGGCCTCACCCTCTCATTGGCCCGAGAGGAACTTAGTTTATAATTAGATTATAAACAAATTGTTCATTAGATGATCAATGGTACTGAAAGTGCAATATGTAATTGTAGGGGTAAAACAAACTTTTGACCTAGCTATAATTACGAACAACTCGTAAACGATCGACTTGCATGTAGTGATTATATCCATGGACACAACTTGTCCTACAATGCATAAGAGTGCAATTCTAGGTCTATAGTGGAGCGACCTATAGTTAATGAATGAAAATTAATTAATTAAAAAGTTTAATTAATTAATTTTGTATCATTGGAGCTTATGATCTGTAGGTCCATAAGATCCCCTAGTTAGCTCATAGTAACACTAAAAGATCAATTTAGTTGAATGAAAAATTTGAAATGTTCAAATTAATATTTACTATATTAGATATATTAAATATAAAAGATGAAAATATATTTATTGTATTTGATACATTAAATATTAAAATAATTAATGTATATATGATACATTAAATAAAAGATATTTATAGAATTTGAATAAGATTCAAATAAATAAATATCGTAGGAGATTTGAATGAGATTCAAATAAATATAAGATATATTTTAATATATTAGATATTAAAATATAATATTTTAATTATAGCAAAGATTTTTCCTTGGTCTCTATAAATAGGACCCTTGGGTTGAGCCATTAGAAATAACACATATCTCATCAATAGAGGCTCCCACAATCCCTTGGTCTCTCTAGACCTCTTCCTCCTCAATCCTTTGTGGATTTTCTTTCAAGAGGCTCCCACAAGCCTTGGTCCTGTGTTCTAGTCGTAGCCAGGAAGATTTTATGGAGAAGATAAAAATCCGCTAGAAATATCTCCATATTTACTCCAAGTAAGTTTGCTTAACTTAATTTTTAGTTTAATTTTAAATAAAATCAAAGACGATCCAATGCTTCCGTTGCGGAGTGAAACGTTCATTTCTTCATTTACAACATTGTTTCTTTTTTTCTCTTGCTCTTTTCGTTTATTTTTAGTACCAATAACTTAAGAGCCAAGAAGAAGAAGATATGAAAAAAATATGGTAGATAGGTAGGAGAGATAAACCATAAAAATAAAATAAAATCAGTGGTATCAAACAAAAGAACTAAAGCATAATGCAAAACAAAGATAGGTGATTCACATTGTAATAAAAGTAAGAATAGAGATAAGAAACAACAAAAGTAAAAGTAAACTTTTAATACTCTTACTCAACTACTATTTTTTAGGGCATGTTTGAGGTGCGGATCCTTGGGACAAAGCCCTACCAAATGCAACCTCCAACTAAGTTAGGGTTATTTTTTGTGTTATGGATTTTTGTTGATTTTGTATGAAGCTCACTGTTTTTGCTCTCTACCTCTCAATGTGTGTGTGGTTGTGATATGTGTGTGGATGTGTTTATGGATATGAGGCTTGTAGGATTTTTTTGTGAGTGGATGGATATAGTGGTGTGTGTTGTGTGTGAGTGTGGCTTCCCTTTGTAGAAGTAAAAGAGAGGTATAAAAAGTCCAAATCACCTCCTCTTTTGTGTATTATTCCAATGACCATTTTTTTTTTTTTTTTTTTTGCAATTTGAAACCATACCAAAAGGAACTTAGCACCAAAATAGACCAACAACATTTGATCAAGCAAAACAAAAATACAAAACTTACTCACTTAACCAAAATTTTGTTTTTATCCAAAAAAAAAAAAAAAACTATGGTTTCTCCAACTTAAAAGAAAAAAAAGGCATAAAAAAGTAAAATTAGTAGATAAAAAACAAATATCAAAGTGGAGGCATTCCAATAATGAGCAAATTTAATAACAAACATAAAAGAAATGCATAGAAAAAAAATTAAACTAGCAATCAAAAAGAAGCCGGACAAAAATAGGTGGCTCCAAGTAGGAAACACATGTAGTTGGGTGTTGGGTTGGCATTATATTTAATGTTTTTTGGCATTCTCTTGCTAGTAATTCTGTATCCATTTTGAGCTCCAAAAAAAAAATCTGTATCTATTTATGACCTTGGTCTTTGGCTTCTTCCTTATTCAATCATTTCATCATATGGAAATATCATGCATGTTTTTTTAATAAATCGATTTTCAATTGTATCTCTTGGTCTATAACCATTTCACGACAACCATAACTCTTGGTCTTCAACAAAGGCCACTTGTTGTTGCCCTTCTTTATTTAATGTAGTTTATAGAATGAAGGTCCAAATTATAATTTAGATAGTTTTTTTTTTAATTACGAACTCACGTTTTAGAGCTAGTTTATTTAATAAGGATATGTGTGATAATATTTTTGTCTTTAAAAATTATGCGTATTTACTCACATTTTTCTTTGTTTTTTAATCTACTGGTCAAAATTTGAAAGTTAAAAAAGAAAAAAGAAAAAAGGAGTTTTAGATCTTTTTTTAATTGGACCAGGATTTTAAACATTGTTCTTACAACAAAAAAAATATATATAGAAATTTTAAAATTGTTCAATGAATTTTCCTACGGCCAGCAGAAAGGGTGTTTTTTTTTTTTTTTTGAAAAATGATAAATATGTTTTTAATCTCAAAAGGTTTGTAAATGGCCCTTAATTTAAAATTATAATTGAATTACCAATATTTTAAAAATGATTCAAAATTGCCACTAACATGGATGCTAAGATTCCGGAGTCTTGGTTGGCACTAACCATGGCCTTTTAAATCCACCGTAAAAAAATCAAAATCAAAATCAATATGCCAAACCATGGCCTTTTAAATCCACCGTAAAAAAATCAAAATCAAAATCAATATATATATATATATATTTGCACACTTCAAACCATAAATCTCGTGGTCATTAACATATTCAATATGTCAGTTGAATTATGCTTTCTTTGACAAATCTATATCTATACTATATTAAAAGGCAAGAATTTATGAAAAACATTTTTAGACAAAGATGTCCCTTATTTTAGTTAAAATTTAAATATCCTTCTAAATTTTAGTTAATTACATCAATCAAATCATCATAATTCGATTTAATTTCGAATTTAAACCACGATAACAAGATAATTTGATTCACAATGAATTTGAATCAAAATTCTTAATTTGATAAGCATTTGATTTAAAATCAAATCAAATTAGAATTTAAATTTAAATTTTTCTATAAATTGTGCATTTCAGCTCCTCCAACTTTCATTAGGTTTTTTTTAAAAAAAAAATTCGTTAGCCCCTTTTTACGGCTAAGTGTGTTAGTTGATACCATATGAAAGAAATTAAATTAAACCACTTAATTTCAAAAATTAATTCCACAATGTTGTGTTATTGTTGTTGGTACTTCTACTATTTTTCTTTTGCTAATCTGAAATTAACATAATTTATATTTACTGACATAATTCTTAAAAGTTTTTGATAGAATATAATTAGGTATAATCATTTTTTATGTTAAATTAAGTATAATTGCCTTTTTTTTTAGTAAATTAGGTATAATTGTTATAAACATAATTAAAGTCAAATTTAATATATTCATTTTTTTATTTAGGGTTTAGTTTTTTTTATTTTTATTTTTAGGAAATTTAGGGTTTAGTTGGTTTAGTGTTATAATTTAAACAAAGATAATTTGAATCAAAATTCTTAATTTGATAAGCATTCAATTAAAGATGTGATTTGATTCAAAATCAAATTTGAATTTGAATCTAAATTTCCTCTATAAATTGTACATATTTCCAAATTTTTTTCAGGTCTAAAAGTAATCATTTCCTCCAATTTTTCATTAAGTATCTCTCTTTTCTTTTTTCTTTTTTATTTTGTTAGCCCCACTTTTTTTTCTTTTTTTTTTCTTGCATTTTATACTAGGAAAAAAAAAGATAAAGACTAATAACTTTTTTTTTCAAGTCTAAAAGTAGTCATCTCCTCCAATTTTTCATCAACTCCATGTTTTTTTTTCCTGCCTTTTATACCATAAATAAAGATAAACAATAACTAAATAATTTGTTCACATAAAAGGCCAAAGTGAACAATGTTGCTTATTCTTATTGGGTTGAAAGAGATGAACAACATGAACTTATTATGACGTAAGCAATAAATTTACATATTATTTTTTTTAGAATTTTTTTTAATTGAGCTTAATTTATATTCATGACTAGAAATTTAATTATAAATTATTAGTATAATTTTTTTAGGAAAGACGATTTGTTGCGAATCTGAAATTTACAAACTATTAGGCTTAGTTTTTTTTTCTTCCATTAAATAAATATCAATTAAAAATATTTATATGATATACATTCAAACTTTTTTTTATTTTCTAATGATGAGATAAATCTTTTAATTCTACAAAAAAAAATAATTATTCTTATGGTGTAAATAAATTATTTTTTAATTATGTTTTACAAAGAATATTATCATATATACATTCATTTATACTATCTAAAACATTTTTAGATCAAAATACTCCTTAAATTTTAATTAATTACATCAATCAATTCGCATACTTGATCATTGTAACCAGTATTGGAAAAATACTTCTTGTCTATTAGAATAGAGAGTCACACATATATATAGCTACACAAGAGTACCCTAAACTAAAGAATGTACAATTACGAAAAAGGAAAACTATACATAATAACACATATATCGTCGCATTCCCCTTCAAGCTGGAGCAAATATGTCAACTATGCCCAGTTTGTTGCAAAGATAATTTATGCTTGTTACATTTAAGGCTTTAGTAAGAATATCTCTCAATTATTCTCTAGTCTTCGCATATCTTGTGGATACCAACCCTTGTTGTATTTTCTTATAAATGCAATGACAATCTATTCAATATGTTTAGTCCGCTCATGAAACACTGGATTAGACGCAATATGAAGTGAAACTTGATTATCACACCACAATTTAGTTGGCATAGTAACATTGAAACCTATCTCAGTCAAAAGTTGATGTATCTACACTATTTCACACATAGACGGTGTCATAGCTCTATATTCTGACTCGAAACTTAAACGTGAAACCACATTTTGTTTCTTACTCTTCCATGGCTTGCCTCTTATAAAGACGCATAATCTAGAAGTTGATCTTCTATCTTATCTAGATCCTACCCAATTAGCATCTGAAAAATATTCAACTTTTGTTCGACCATGATCTTTATATAAGATCTCACGCACAGGTGCAGCTTTTAGGTAGCATAGAATTTGTTCCACTGCGGCCCAATTAATGATCCATTATAGGTGAAGACATATACTGACTTACAACACTTACTGAATAAGCGATATCTGGTTGTGACACGGACAGATAATTCAACTTCCCAACCAATCTTCGGGTATCTCTCAGGATCTTTAAATGATTATCCTTTTTGGTGTGTTGCAAATTAGATATCATCGGAGTACTACATGGTTTAGCTCCCATTTTTCCTATCCAGGTCGTTGCTTCATATAAACTTCCTCTTGAAGATCACCATAGTGGAAAGCATTCTTGATGTCAAGTCATCAAGTTGATGCAATTGGCAACATTGAGTAGCAGCCATGGAAATAAACAACAGGATAGAAGTTAATTTGGCAACAAGTGAAAATGTGTCAGAATAATTTATCCGATAAGTTTGAGCATAGCCTTTAGCAACCAGGCGTGCTTTCAAAAGAGCAACTGATCCGTCAAGGTTAACCTTGATTGTAAACACCCATTTACACCCAATTTCATTCTTTCCTGCAGGACAAGATACTAAATCCCAAGTACCATTATTATCTAAAGAAGTCATCTCTTTGATCATTGCATTACGCCAGTCAAAATCAGATAAAGCTTTATGAACAGAGTTAGGGATAGAGGTAGAATCAAGGGATGTAATGAAAAGAATATGTGGGCAATGGCAATTGGTGATAATAAACAAATGAAGAGATATGATAAATACAAGTGTGTTTACCTTTACGAAGGGCAGTGGGAAGCTCATAACTTGGTCCTGGATCGGATGTTGAAAAAGCTTCTGGTATAGGACATGTAACTGAAGGTTGTTGATAACACTTAAAATAAGAGTAATAGGCTATCTTTCTTAGATTGTTTTGTCATGAATTATCTCAATTTATCTTGGAAATCCCCTAACTTTGATTGCTTTTGCTCTATGTTTTATTTTGATGTAGTAAAAGTCTTATTTGATTTAAGGAGGACTCTAGAAGTTAAGAGTAGCAAATTTCACAACGTTTTTCTTCAGCAAATTCTGGATCTGGAATTCGTGTGAAATTCGCACGTGTGATGCATTTCATTAAACTGAGCTGAAGCGGAATATGCCAAATCATATGCAAAATCCACTGGAAGATCGTCACGTGTCTAGAAATGTCTAATCAGCTCTCGTTTTATAATTAGAGAGTGCTATAAATTGTAGCATCAACCATTTTCGAAGGGGGAATCGAATTGGAGGGAAGAAGCTCTCAACAGAATCGAAATTGCTGGGACTGAGCTACTGAGAGAGTAAAGATCTTTGCCATAGCTGTGGAAACGGCACCAGCAAAGAGCTCTTTTGTGTTTTCTTCTTCTTCCCTTAGCTTAGATTTTTAGTTTATTTACATTACAACATAATGTTTGTTTTATACTGTTTTATTGCTTTTTCATCTTGTATCATGAACTAAACACCTCAAGGTGAGGATTAGGGATGTTTGTAATTTTTTAAGACAAGTTATCAACATTCTTTGTTTAATTAATATGATTTTGAGGGCTTTTATTGAAACTACTCGATTTCGTCTGTCAAACCATTTTAGGTATTGTCTTATCGATTTTTGAAAAAAAAAATAGGGGAGGTCGAACACTTAAAATCACATTAGCTCCTTGTTTGAGTTAGTAGCTAGCTAAGTGGGGAGGTTAGGGATAATTACTCACCTAATGCACACTGTTAGCAACTGAGTAATAGTAGGTTTAATGAGAATTAAGTCGTAATATCTGAAAATTTGGGAAGATTCCGTGATGGCTGTGTGTGGGTTAAGAGAACAAAGATTTTGTTGTAGCACTTTACTCAAAGCAATGCAAACCTCTCCTTGATCCAAACCTGTTTTGTTTATAATACAAGCTCATTTTGTGTCATCACTTTACTCTGTTTTGCTCTGTTTTATTCTCTTCTTTAGCTTTTAATTTTAATTAAGCATGTTATTTTTCTATAACATTTCTCAAACCTATTTTTCATTATCAATTAAGTTTGCTAAGAATTAATTTTTGCTGAATCAAAAAGTTTCTAATCCTTGTGGAATACGATAATTTACTTACTACTTGCTACAGCTTATGTGTACACTCGCGCATATCAGAATCTAACTGTTGTTAAAATAAGTAGTATACATTACCAAAGGTATCAGTTGTCGCCTGAACTAAACTTGAATAATGGGTGGACGAGAAGAGACTGGTAGCACACAAAAGAGTGTTATTTCTAGGTTTAGATTTAGGTTAGTTTGTGCAATTTTAAGTGGACTTTGATGCTTTTATCTTATAATCTGCAGAATTCGAGCATTTGGAGCTAAACCGATAATTTGGAGTGGTTTGTAGACAAAAATGAGCTTAAAGGGGAGCTTTTGGGCAAAAAAGACAAGGAGAAGAATTGAACGAGCAAAGAGACCTGAGAGCATAGCGTTGCAACGCCATATGTGCAACCCTCCAAATCTAGAAATTCACACACAAAGCGCTGTAATGCTGAAGGATAACACTGCAACGCCAGACCAAAATTTTTTTTCCTATTTTATTCGATTAGAAGGGACAACATTACAACGGTGCCTCTAGCATTGCAACGTTGTCTCGACACTATAAATGGAACTTTTATTTCTTGCAAAGGGAGCCGTTTTTGGAGAAGAGAAACCCTATTTTTGATGTTTTGGGACTTAGAGGGCACTTGTTAGAGCTAAGGAAGAGACTTGAAGCTTGAGATCGCGGCATATCACGACAAAAACGAGGATTGGCACACATCCGTAAGTTTCTCTCTTTCTCTCTTTACTTTGTTGTTTTGAGTTTAGATTATTAGGACTTTTTGGTGTAATGTTGAACTTAAGTTATGAGACTTTGAGACTTGTACTATAGGAGTTGATTGTGATTTTGATATACTCTATATTACAGCTTTACTCATGTTCTTGTATTAAATGTGTAAACTTTTGGCCAAAGTTTAATTCTTGTTAATTTGAAGTTTTAGCTTGAAAAAGTAAGACTTGAATTAGATCTAATTGCATGACTGCGAGTAGAACATTCCATGAGAATGGATATTCCATTAGTAGAAGTCATTAGAAGGAATTGCTTAATGCCCTACTTGATTGATTAATGAAACTGAAAAGTGATATAACCTTCGTGCATGAGTTTTAATTAAGCTTGAGAGAGTCAATTAATTAATTTAGTTGTTCATAGGCGTATAATGATTTAATGTAGTTTATTTCTTAATGCAATAAAGATTGGTCTTTTGTTGAAAATCAATGTCTCAATTCTTCTCTAAAAATCAGACTCCAACCATGTTTATATTTAGTTTACTTTTATTTTCTCTTTTCTCAAGGTTTTGTTTCTCTAAATAAAATTGGGCATAACTAACTATGGTATTTAATTAATCTAAAGAATACCAATCCATGTGGAGACGATAACTCGATACTTCTATCACTATATTAAAACTTGACACCATACACTTGCAAGTATTTGCGAGCACTTAAAAACACGCAATAGAGGCAGATACTGAAGAAGATGAAGAAGGGAGAGATGCTGGAGTTGTTGGGATTTATGCCATAAAACCTCGTAATTAATGATTTATTTAATAAATAATAATAAATTTGATTATTTTATTTACAATATAATATTATCCATTATATGAAAAATTCAAGGTTATTAGTGTAATCTTGAACAGTATGTGGTTGACATACAAGGGGATCATGTTCAAGAAACCTAAAGGGTCATAGTATATGGATAAGGTTGGGAGCCTTATCCAAGTAACACTATTGATACGGCCCACTTTGTAATAGTTATAAATGATTTAATCTCTCTTTATAAATTCGTTAATTGAGAATATTAATATTTCATCAGAATGATCATATGCGACTCAATCTTAATCCTGAGTGAGTTATGAACCCTTGCCTATGAGGGCTTGTCCTTTGATTTGCATGGGTGAGAGTGGCTTTTATAGCCAATACAATAAGCCTACCATTTTGGGGACTTGACCAAATAGAGAGCTAGGAACATAATCTTACACGATAGAATTCACTCATTCCTATATAGGGTAAGTAGATGAGTAGTTCTCTTAAGTGCTGATTTTGGGACTTGAACAATGGGGCCCCACACTCTCACTAGCCCGAGAGGGACTTAGTTTATAGTTGGATCATAAACAAATTGTTCATTAGATGATTAATAGTACTTAAGATGCAAGATGTAATTACAGGGATAAAACAAACTTTTAACCCAGCTGTAATTACGAACAACTCGTGAAGGATCAACTTGCATGTAGTGGTTGTATCCATGGACATAACTTGTCCTACAGTGCATAAGAATGCAACTCTAGGTCTATAATGGAGTGACCCTATAGTTAATAAATGAAAATTGATTAATTAAAGAGTTTTAATTTTGTATCATTGGAGCTTATAATATGTAGGTCCATAAGGTCCCCTTGCTGGCTCATATGAACAAATAGGGATCAATCTTATTGAGAGAAAATTTTGAACTGTTCAAATTTAAATTTAATATATTTTATATATTAAATAAGAGAAAACATATCTATTATATATGATATATTAAATATAAAAAAAAAGTATTAATGTATTAAGATACATTAACGAAAAGATATTTATTAAATTTGAATTAGATTCAAATAAGAAAATAGATGTCATAGGAGAATTTGGAAAAGTTTGAATAAGATTCAAACTGGTTAGATAAATATATTTTAATATATTATATATTAAAATATATTATTTAATTATTTTCTCTAGACCACAATAAATAGGACCTCAAGGGTGAGCCATTGTGTGCATTCTTCACAAGAGAAAAGAACTTTTGAAATTCTCCTTTTATTCCTCTCTCTATTTTCAAGAAGGTCCCCATAAACTTTTTTGGTCCTTTGTTCGAGTCATAGCAAGGAAGACTATGTGGAAGTCTTGGAGTTCAATCTCATTAGAGTTAGAGTACAAGGAGAAAAAGACCCACTAGAATATTCTTCATATTATCTCAAAGGTATATTTTGCTTAGCCTAAGATTATTTTTTGTTTAATTCTAAAATAAAATCAAAGTCGATTTTAACGCTTCCACTGTGAGTTTAATTTGATTACTTCCTTCAGGAGTGACAATCTCATAGATAAATAGATCATCCTCCCCCTAACACGGACTCGACAGAGATGGACTAAAGGGCATATCTTCAAAAAACATAACATCAAGGGAGACAAGATACTTGTTAAGACTCGGACAATAACAACGATATCCCTTTTGAACACGAGAATAACCAAAGAATATGCATTTCAAGGATTTGGGATCTAACTTGGTATGATGATGACTGACATCTCCAACAAAACAAGTACAACCAAATATTTTTGGAGCAATGGGGAATAAAAGTTTTGATGGGAAAGAGAACACGATAAGGGATCTCACCATTAAGAACAAAGGAAGGCATTCTATTAATCAAGAAGCAAGCTATGGAAATTCCATCAGCCCAAAAATGCTTTGGAACATGCATTTAAATGGATAATGTTCTAGCAGATTCAAGTAAATGCCGATTTTTTCGTTCAATAACCTCATTTTAGGATAGAATGTCAGCCCAAGAAAATTGATGAATAATTCTATTTTTACACAAGTAAGATCCAAGCATGTGGAAAAATATTCACTAGCATTATTAGTTCGTAAAATTTTAAGAGAGACATTAAACTGATTTTGAATTTCGACATTAAAAGTACAAAAGTGAGTAAGCAACTCATAATGATTTTTCATTAAATATTACCAAGTCATACGAGAATAATCGCCAGTAAAAGTAACAAAATATCGAAATTCAATTTTGGACACTACTGGACACGGACCCCAAACATCATAATGAACTAACTCAAATGGAGCACTAGCTCGTTTATGGACTTTAAGACTCAAACTAAGACGATGAAATTTGGTAAACTGACATGACTTACAATTCAACGAAGACAAAGAATGAAATGTTGGATAAATTTTCTTCAACACGGACAAAGATGGATGACCCAAACGGCAATGGGCTTCAAACAGAGTTTCAACACCAGAGCAAGCCACAACTTTTAGTATTTGCTGATAAAAAATGTAAAGACCTCCAGATTCATATCCTTTACCAATAATCTTCTTCGTCATACGATCTTGAAACAAGCAATAACCAGGGAGCAAGGAGATAAAAGAATTAAGGCCATGTGTGAGTTTACTAACAGAAATCTAGTTAAACGAAAGTTGAGGCAAATGTAAAATAGAAGACAAAGAGAGAGAGTGTGTGAGATTAATGGTGCTAGATCCAAGAACAAAAAATGTTGATCCATCTGCCAAGTGACAGTTGGAAAAGGTGCATGTGACAACGAGGTGGAAAATAAGCTAGAATTACCTGTCATATGGGTTGTGGCACCAATGTCTATGACTCATTTGGTAGAGGATGTAAGAAAGCAATGATTCAAATGACCTGACTTAGCAAGGGTTGCAATAAGATTCGATGAAGATGATGCTTGCAATCATTCCTAGTACAACTGGAATTTAGCAAAATCATCTGTAGAAATAGTCACTAACTTCTCAAATGTATCATTGGTGGAAGCAACCTGAGCAACTTGAGGTCTTTGACCCTTATTCAACAACTTTCGACAGTCACGTTTCATATGACAAGGCTTACGACAATAGTTACATACGATCTCCTGCGAATCTTGTCGTTGATTATCAAAACTAAGTCTCTGAGTATTGATGCCCATCCCTTTAGTAACCCTAGTATCATTTTAGCTGATTACAGCACTGTTAGATTAAGAAACAGCAAACTAGATGGAGAAGTTTTTTGTATGGAAGACTCTACTAAAATCTTCGTCCAAAGAATGGATCTCAAAGCCAAAGAGAATTTTTTATTTAGCCATCCCAAATTCATGCGAAAGTCTATTCTTAAAGCTCATGACACCTATCTTCTCTCGTTGAGCTTGTTGAACTTTGATATTCGTACTAAATGCGAGTAATGTATTAAGTTCTGCACACGTCTTCTTAACTTGCATAAAGTAATTTGTAACGGATTGTTCTTTCTATTCGGCATGAAAGAAGGTCATGCAAACTTTATACATTATGTTGACTTGCTCTTTTCCTAAGTACAAAAATTCTAAAAATGCGAATAGTTCCTTCACAGAATCACAATGATTTACCAAGCCAACTACCTCACTCTCAATGGAATTCTTGATTTGAATGTACAATCGAGCGTCATCACAAAGCCAAGCCTTTTTTGTGTCATCATCTGGTGGATCCTGATCAATATGATCATCCATCTCAGTGCTTCATAGATAAAACTGAATCATCCGACTCCAATCGTAATAGTTGGAGCCATTTAACTTATGCTCCATGATCTTTGACGAAAGAGGAACCATATTAGAGACTACCAAATGTTTCATCTCAACCATTAGTTACACACAAATGGCAGATAAACCCCAAGAAAATTTTAAAAAAAAAAAAAAAAGATCTAAATGGCAAGAAAATCAATCGACCCACACGCAAATAGACCAACTGAGACAAACTAAGGAAGTATTGTTAAATCCAAACACACAGAACGGCTAGAATCTTCAAGGTGGAACGGAAGCAAATTCTTTCGACGACACGTCGAGCTCATGCGCGGCTCTTTCAGCAAACGACAATGTTGATTCTTCTCTACTAACGGTGACGATCCTCCCAAGGTAGGTGGTGTTGACAAACGACCACTCTAACGTAGTGACCCAAACTTCAAACTCTAGCCTCACTTGGAAGAGAAAAAACCCTAATCGAAAATTTTAAAACCCTAGGTGCTCTTATACCATGTAACCAATATTGGAAAAATACTTCTTGTCTATTAAAATAGAGAATCAGACATATATAAAGGTACACTAGAGAACCCTAAACTAAAGAATGTACAATTACGAAAAAGGACAACTATACATAATAACACATATACCCTAAACTAAATACTTCTTGTCTATGTTTAGGAGCATATCCTAAACGTAGAAAAGCATTGCAATTTTTTTGACAATACTGTTGCATAAATTAATTATACAAATATGTGTATAAATAAATTATTATTTGAAAACTAATAAATAAATTTATTTCTATATATTAAAATTAGTTACTAGAAAACTTAACCCAAAAAAATACAACAATATGAAATTCAAAGAAGTACTATTTATGAAATTAAAAATATTTTTTTTCTCAGACTAAGGAAATAAAAACATTCAACCAACTAAAAAAATCTAAAATAACTAACTAAAAACACATTCTAATTAATTTCAATTATAAAAATTATTATAATTAATAACATTTCACCAAGACATTTTAAAATTAAGTAATTTTAATTTTAAAAAAAAAACATGTACATTGCAAGATAAAAGAATTTCATAAAATAAAACTACGTTGATCAATAAATAATTTTCTTAAAATTTATATTTGATATTTATACTTTAATTAATTAAAATATTGTTGTATGTTAAACAAGTATGTGTTATTATTAAAATATTAATTTATTATATGAAACTAATAATTAGATTTATTTAAAAGCCCAATTAAGACATAAAAAACCCTTACCTGTCAGTCAATACCACAAATCTTGCTCTCATAATTATATAATACTATATCCAAAACAAATTTATAATTTCAAAATAATAATTAAGTTAGCTATATGAAAATTATATTCACCGAACATATAACATATAATATTTGAGTCTTTTTCAATTTAATCTCTATTATTTAAAAAAAAATTAATTTAGTGCTTATTATTTAAAAAGTTTCAATTTAATCTTTTATGGTTTAACATTTTTCAATTTATCTCTTACCATTGTGAATGTTAACATTAGCTAATAAGAAACTTACATTGCCTCATACTTAGTGAATTAGCATAAATATAACCGAAAAAAGTCATCTAAAAGAAGAAAAGTCAAAATTTCTACCAATTTCTTATAAATTTGGATCTTAGATGATATTTTTTCTTTTTTAAAATCCCACCAATTCACTAATCATTATGTCATGTAAGTTTATTAATAGCCAAATTTTAATATTTACTAATAGTTAGAGAATAAATTGAAAAATGTTAAAGCATAAAGGACTAAATTGAATTTTTTTATACAATAGAGACTAAATTGAAAAACCGCTCAAACGTATATTAAGTCAGACAAATATTCAACCAACTAAATGTGATTATATAATAAGAATATAACATATTAATCTTAAGTAATTTTTTAAAAAAGTTATATTTATTCAAAAAATAATAATTGTATTGAATAATATTTTATTGAAATTATATGAATTTTTAAAATATTTAAAATTTAAAAAATACACGTACATTTGCACGTGGTAAAATACTAGTCCATAAGAAATGACAACTAAATATTGGTTAATTCATATTTTCGATGAATAAACATTAGTTCTTTTGATATTATACTCTTTATGACAATTTAATTTTTATTCACTAAGTGGTAATTGGCATTACACTCGACCGAGAGGTCAGAAATTTGATTTTTCTCACTCCAAATGCTACTGATAGATATATATATATATATATATATATATATATATATATATATATATATATATATATATATATAGTTTTGAGAAATGTAGACTAAGTTTTTCCCATTATTAACATTACAAAGACTAAATTATTTTAAAATATTACAAAAAGCTAAAGTGTGCAGGTATGAATATGCTTTTAACTCTATAGTTTTTAATTTGTCCATTCAACCTTACGTTAATGTTGCTAACAAAGACATGTTAAAATGTGAAATTTTGAATCTAATTAACCTAAATCTTAAGACCAAAAGTATAGTTTTTTTTTTAATATATTTTTTAAACCTTAGCAAAAAAAAATTAAAAAATAAACCAGAACTACTTTCAAGAACGTTTTTATATATCAATCAGACTAAGATTAAATGGGAAAAAAAAACGAATATTATTAAATAATGCTATCTTTTATACAGAAAAAAAAAACAAAAAACCAATGTGGTTATGATAGTACTTAATTATTATATATCTTTAAGTTTTCTGAAAAGCCTAATAATGATAATATAAGTAATTCGTGAACTAATATATATATAAAAGTAGTTTTTGGGATCCACAAGGACAAGATTGAATTATTATTTGTTTTGGAGAAGTACGGCGAGCAATCTTCGTTTTTTTTTTTTTTTTTTTTTTTTTGAAAATGAACCTTCATTAAAACGAAAATAAGAGTTCACCAAAGTACGGTTAAAAATAATAATAATAACAATAACAACTTGGCATGACATTGGACTCTATAATTAAAGATTAACGAGAAAAATGTAAGCTTTTATTATCATATGGAATTATTTAAATAACTTGAGTATGACAGCAAAAATGTGTAATACAAGCTTTAAGTGTCATGGCAAAAGGTAGCAACATTATTTATCGTGGCCATTTGATGATACTTTTATTTTTAATTTCATTTCTAATTTTTTTAGTTCAACAATTGTAGGTATGAAATTGAATCATCAAACTTTGAGATAGCAATAGGTACCTTATCGACTGAGCTATGTGTTGGGAGTGCAACCAAAGTTCCACATCGGCTAGATAAGGGAAAAACCATGGGTTTATAAGTGAGAGACAATATATTCATTAGTATGAGGCCTTTTGGGTGAAACTAAAAATAAAACCATGAGGACCTATGCCCAATGTGGAGACATGTAGAGGGTCGTTGTCCCTTTCAAGTGGTATCAGAGCCATGCCTCGGAGCCGTGGTCGGTAGAATCCTCGAGTGCTGTGAGGGACAATATCTCCATTGGTATGAGACATTTTAAGTGAAACCAAAAATAAAGTCATGAAGGCTTATGCCCAAAGTAGACAAGATCATATCAATGTGGAGATATATCGAGATCTGTTGTCCCTAACACTATGCTTGGATTAACAAAAATTGTTTTTTTTTTTAATGTTTTGTAATATATATCCCTAATACCTTTAAACATGGCTTTAAAGAAAGAAATATTTTGTTATTCTTGATCCCTTTTTTTAATTAATATTGTTCTAATGATATATATTTTAATTTAGGCCCGATAACTGTTTTTGGTTTTTGGTTTTTGGTTTTTAAAAATTGTGTTGTTTTCTCACAATTTCTCTACAATAGTTTCAATCTTTCTTAAGGAAACATTTGAGTTTCTAGCCAAATTCAAAAAACAAAAACAAGTTTTTGAAAACTACTTTTTTTAGTTTTCAAAACTTAGCTTGATTTTTGAAAGCATAGGTAAAACGTAGAAGAGAAAAACATGAAAACACATAGGTGGAAGTAGTATTTATAGGCTTAATTTTCAAAAATCAAAGATCAAAAATCAAATAGTTATCAAACGGGGTCTTAGTTATTAATAGGTAATTCAAAATTATAATGAAATTTTATTTTGATTCAACCTATATCAATTATACGCAAGATTTTAAATGTCGATGTCGGCAGAAATGTCGAGGTCTCAATTTTATGGAAATGTCGATAGAAATATAGATAAAATATCTATGTCAATGGATATTTTTGGAAAAATTATAAATATAAAAAATTTCATAAAAATTATTTAAATTAACAAATAATTATTTCACCCTTTTTTAAATACGTTTAAATTTTTTATTATAAATATTAGGTTATAATAGTGATATTTTGTTGATATTTTAGTTATATTTCATCAATTTTTCTATGATATAATAGAAATGTCAATTCACCTCATGTCGATGTCGATGGAAATTTAAACTCTGATTATTAGTAAATTACAATTTTCAAAACAATTTAGAAATATGTAATAATTTATATAGATATTTAAAAAGACAAAGTATAATCATTAATAATTAATTTTAAATATCAACATATAATAAATATAAATCTTGAAATTTACATAGAATAAAAATTACAGTTTTAAAATTAATTTTAAGAATATAATAGTTCTATAGATATTTGAAAAGACGAAAGTAACATTTTTTTTTATACAAAAACATGATTACAACGGTAGGTAATACATAAATCAAACTTGCATTAAAAGTCTTATTTATTGTCAACTTTAGCATAACTCAATGGGTTAAGATATATTATACATCTTTTGACTCAAAGATTAGATGATTCAAATTCTCACTCCACTTTTTTTTTTTTTCTTGAGTTCAACAATATTTGAAAGTGGTGGGATTCAAACTTTTGACCTCTTGATCGAGGATACATGTCAATTATAGATGAGATAAGCTCACTTTAGCTAATTAAAAAAAATATATTTATTTGTTTATTTTGATAATCTAAATTTAGTGAGGTAAATTTTATTTTTGTCATGTTTAATATATTGAGTTAGAAATTTTAAAGAAGTACATTGTAGGCGACAAAGAAGTACATTTATGTTATCCTTAAAATTAAAATATGCTATCAAATTATCCATGTTTTAAAAAAAGTTTGATCAAGGGATAAAAATAAGTATATTTTTAGAAATAATTATAAAACGAGTATGTAAATATTCTCATATGAAGTACCACACAAACATATATATACACACACAAACATGTATCTGTTTTATGTTAAAATCAAGCTGATGAATTTGATAAAAATATTGTTAGAAAAAAAAGAAAAAGAAAACTACATAACTCATAAGTGTGTAAAAACCATTTTTAAGTACATACTATATTTTATAGAATTTGCAAACTATGAACCCATTTGATAATGGTTCCATTTCTTGTTTCTTGTTTCATGTTTTCTCTTTCTTCAAAACTATGTTTGATATCTTTTTCTTGTTTTTATCATTCTTTTTTTATTGAAAACAAATAGAAACATGTTTGATAGCTATTTCTTGTTTCTTCTTCTCTTAAATTTTAAATTAAAAATGTAAAAATTTTATATGAAAACAAGTTTTTAAAATTAAATATTGAAAATTTTTATGTTATTTTTATTTTTAGATATTTTTTTATACCTTTTAGAAGTAAAAAGATGATAAAATAATAATTTTATTTATGTTAAGAAAAAAAACTGGAAACCAAAACACGAAACTTGATTTTATTTTTTCTAAAATTTCTACACAATTTTTGAAATGATTCTGAAAAATGAGAAACAAGAAACATAAACAATTACCAAACACTTCTTGTTCTCAAAAACTGAAAACCAAAAACAAGAAATCAGAAATAGAAATGTTATCAAACGGGCCT
The DNA here is from genome assembly GCA_033996785.1 of Trichosanthes truncata. Lineage (NCBI taxonomy): Eukaryota > Viridiplantae > Streptophyta > Magnoliopsida > Cucurbitales > Cucurbitaceae > Trichosanthes > Trichosanthes truncata. The sequence goes on along the minus strand of JAWPNB010000004.1, from coordinate 31,838,079 downwards.
ATATAAGTGTAATTATTTGTATATATGATTAAAAGAAAAAATCAAAAATCAAAAGTCAAATTTTCTTTTAAAAAAAATAAAGATTTTTTAAGTTTTATCTAGAGATGTGTATATATCTTTCTGATATTTTATAAAGTCTCATTCTTATTCCCTTCAATAAGTGAGGCAATTGGATTTAAAAATCAAGCAAAAAGTGAATGAATCAACTCTTTTTTTTTTTCTTTTCTTCTAGGAGAATTGCACAAAGTTTGATTCAACCTTTTATAGGGCAAAAGATTGATTTAACTTTATTGGAAGGATGTGGTGGATGAAAGGATAAGAATATTATATGGACCACTAACAAAATTACCCGGTAAAATGTCTTTCCTTTTCAACCAAATCTTTGATAGATAACTTGCATTTCTTTTTCTTTAGAGATATAATGATTTGACACCATAAAAACTCTTCTATTTCTCCTCTCTCATTATTAGTTTTGGAGTTGGAAAAAATCTCATACATTGTATTTTACTTAGAATAAAATTCACGAGCATAGCTTAGCTATTAAGACATTACATACTTTATTTGATATTAGAAATTACATGATGATTATATTAATTAAAAATTACATGGCAAGCTGATTTTGGAAAACGTTTCAACAATTAGTGTTATAAGGATTAAATTCACAGAGTTAGTGACAATGATTTATTAAGCAAAAAATTGTAAATTTAGGGATCTATTAGAATCTTTTTAAAGTATATGGACTAAATAGACACATCCCTAATAATTAAAAAAAAAAAAAACTTATTAAGAACTTTTCAAAATATAGAGATTAAAATAGATACAATTTTAGAATGAATAGAGATCAAACTTATAATATAATATAAATTTTAAGTGAAAAAAAAAAAGAAAATAAACTAAAATACTAAAAAAAAAAAAGAAAAATAATCTAAAATACTATTAATTTCATCTAATTACATTCTATAAGGACTTCTTTGAGTTCTACTTTTATTTGTCTATTTTTAAATATTCACTCAATTTTCTCTCATTCCGAAAAACGATTTCTTAAAATAAAGTAAAATTATAGTTAATCACTTTATCGAATATTATATTATAAATGACACAGAATAAAAGACAAGTGTAATTATAGTTAATCACTTTATCAAATATTACATTACAAGCGACAAAGAATAAATTTAAATCTACAACTTATAAAAATAAACATAGATATTCGATCACTTGAATGATATTAAGTCTCGATAGAATCCTTTCGATAGTCAAACACTTAATTAATTTTAAAATGATGTATATATTATTATATATATATTTGAAGGAAGATGCTTGATAGCCACGTGTCACACCATCCACAAGTCCATGTCATCCATATTTGGGGAACATCACTCTGCACCAAAACATCTTATCCACCCATCAATAGGATTCCCCAATACCTTTCTGGGTCCCACAAATTTGGGACAAGACTATCCAATCAGCATTCACAAAAAACCCCTCCAATGGGTACGTGACACGTGGCACTGCTTAAAAAACATTTGAGACAGCATGGCCCCCACTTGGAAGACAGTTGAAACATGTTGCCTTGTTCTTGGCCTACACTGTGAACCCCATTGAAATTTTGTTTATTAACCTCTCTCAATTTCCCAAAACCCTAATAAATCAATTAGGGTTTTTTTTTTCAAACATGTATATATTTTTTCTTCATGGAAGTTTCTTTTAAGGAGACAATTTGGCATGGTGTTGCCTTTTATTGAAGGTTCTCACACACTCTGTGGATGAATTTTTTTTTTTAGATAATCATTGTGTTTGCATTAAATACACTTAGTTAGAAATTTGAATCAATGTCCCAACGAGTTGGTGAAAAATAAAATCTGTGATGGAGATATATAAAGAATCAAATTTACTTTTGATGTAAATCAAAATTAATTGGTAATTAATGAGGGTCGGGCTTAGATGATGATCAAGATTCTTTTCCAATCTTGTCTTGTTATTCAATCAAGTCAATACAATATCAAAATTATAGGTGCATTGATTTCTATTTTACTTTATTTTTAGATTTTTTTTAATAAGACCTTTAGCAATTTGATGTATTACACAATATTTCTCATAATTGATATATGAACAACCATTGTTAATTTTTTACAATTTATGGGCTCCTTTTAAAAAAAAATGAATACTAACATCAGATCCATAGGCACTAAAATCAAATAGCTAGATTAGCATACTTTTCCTACATTTTTTCAAAGTTATACTATTAATTCTTAAATCTTTCATGGTATTATGATTAAGTATGTAAGATTGATTGAATTAATTATCATTAGTTAACAATATATTTATATAAAATGTAAACTAAGCTTATAACATATGACCAAAACAATTGAGACTTATCAATGTTTGAAATTTATAGGTAAAAAAAATAGAGAGATTGTGACTTCTTTCTTCTTTCGTTTTTATTTAAAAGTTATTAGATCTATCATGTCGTCTACACTTCTTAATAGAGAGAAGAACAACTTATTCCTTCTACTTTTTCTTTCAAAAATCACTAAATCTATCACGTTGTAGAAACTACCTATTATATGAATAAAAATTGGTGAAGTTAAAAGACAAATCAAGAAAGTAACTCTTACCTTTTCTTCTTTTCTTTTCTTTTTTCATTTACCACAAAACAATGGAATGTAGATATTGATCTAGAAATCAATAGAAAGAGATATTTATCCTTCCAACTTGATCTTATTGCCATAGGCAACAAACATGGCAGAACAATCTCACAAATTATATGTCTAAATAGGTGTAATGTCTTGTGATAATTAACTCATTGTCTTCCAATTAAAGAACAATGTTGATGAAGATGTGTGAATGCACTAATTACACAATGAGAAAATGTTAAAGAGATAACTATATGTTAGAAAAAGATAAGTAGAAGGAAGATAATATAATACGTATTTTCAGATATAGCAAGAAGTTTAAAATTATTTTACCAAAATAGTGTAATTAACATCCAACTCAAATTTTAATATAATATAAACACAATAACAAAAGTCGAATTTATGTTTGAATTTCATTCTATTTTAATCTCTATATTTTTAAATGTCCAAATTTAGTCACTATACTTTCAGTAAAGCTTAAAATTTATCCCTATTATTAGTTTGAAGTCAATTTTTATCGAAATTAGTTAAATAATAATAATCATTTTCAAGTAAGAGAAGACACAATGTGAACATATATCTAAAAAATTTAACAAAAAACTAATAATAGTAGAGACCAATTTTAAGTTTTATTGACAATATAAGAAATAAATTTGGACATTTGAAAATTTAAAGACTAAAATGAAATGAAACTAAAAGTATAAGAACCAAAATGGTATTTTAATTTAGTTTTTATTTTTAAGAAATAAAGTTATTTAATAATCTATTTAATTTTGAGGGTTGAAATTTTTGAAAGATGTTCTTAAAATCGTCATTGTATTTTAGAACAAAAATTTTACTAGATAGTATACATTTAATATGTATTTAAAAAATTGTATTTTTTAGAGAAGACCAAAATTATATTTTAACATAAAAATTAAAAGCTAGAAATAGAACTTGGATGTTTTACCATATTTAAATTAACCTAGAAAACAAAATGCATTTTTTCTCAAAATTAAAAGAAAACAAAATGCATTTTAACCTAGACTCCATCACAAAAGTATTAGTTGCGTAACTTACTTTAATTTGTTTTTTCCTTTAAATCAATGAAAAAGTCGGTGATAATTGATAAATTGAATAATAAAACCAAAAAATAATCTTTAAGTTTAACCACTCATATAACAATTTGATTGACATAGATTTGACAAGATATATATAAATATATTGTTCATTTAATTTCTGTCACAAGTGGACTTCACTAATCCAAGATAATAAATGGATGACAATGACAAGTCTTCAACCCTCTGGTAGCTCATAAATTTGGCTGTCCTACCTGCTGGTAACTCTTACCTCAAACAATAATTCATTACTTAATAATGTATTTGTAATATAATAATGTAATCTTTATTTGCTTTGGGAAATATATTGACTGAATTCTTTTGCTTATAAACAACAATGGTTGAGCTAAGTAGAGTGAACTATGAGACCTATAGATTTTTTTTTAGTACATTCTCTCGTGACTTTGAATCATTTAACTGAATTCTTTAACTGTAAATATATATTCACAACCATAGACAATTCAGTTTCAAATATATATATATATATATATATATATATATATATATATATATATATATATATATATATAAACAATTGATGGCTATACATAAATTCAATTATTGTTTTATCCTTACAACTTCTTTATCTTCTTAAATTTCTGAGTCTTCTAATGGACAATCTTTTTAATTATTGAATCTTAAGTAAGATTTTTCTCTGATCTTCAAGAAAAGTAGTACATTGTTGTCTACCCATTGAGTTAAAATTTAGGCTAATATGGAAGGGTTTATACTTATACCTTCAATTAGAAAGTTTTGAATTTTATTTTAAGCCCGTATAGAGTAGCCACACTCTTATCTAAGTTAAGAAGTCATTGTTTTGACACAAAAACTTATCATAAGATGAAGAGCCAACAAGCTTTGATAGGCCATGATTTCTCATGTTCAAGGACATGTGGTGAGAAGCTCAACAAGAGATTGCATGCACATAAGAAGAGAATGGTGCGTTGTTTCTTCGACTTTATGACAAGTAGAGCTTCAAGACTTAAAAAAGAACTAACCTTCAAGCAAAACAAGATTCAAACTATTTCAAGATTACTCCAAGCCTACTTTGATCATAATTCATATCTTAGCTAACTATTAAAACACATGGACATGAAGGATGACAGCCACATATCTTTGTGTCTAATTTTTTAATCATTGAATCATAAGTCAATATATTTATCTTTCCTTAGATTTGAAATCTTTTTTTTTTTTTGAAATCATGTTGATTTAAAGGTTTGAGTATTTGTAATTAGGAATTTGCATATCCAAAGAGGTTCTTGTTCAGTTCAACTAGAGTTTTCATTTTACACTCTCACATGGATTAAATTAAAGGACATACTCATAGATGTAGATGTTCGTAACACACAATTTAAGATTGAGATCAAGTTGCAATAATTATTTGAGCGATATATTTGTCATCTTTTGGCAAGTCTTACAGAAAAAAAAATAATTCAAATGTATTGTGTGAAAGATTGCAATCAGACAACTATGATGGTTTTGCATAGGCAAAATGCCCTTTAATAACCAATGGTAATTTGCCTATATAAATGGCCCTCCCAGATTTGAGTTCTATATAATTTATTACATAAGTTTTCCTTTCCTTTCTAGTTTTTTTTTTGTTTTTGTTGTTTTTGTTCTAAATTTGTCCAATGAGTCATGTTGATCATGATAAGATTAGCATTGTGTTATATTAATCTTAAAAGAAGTGTTGTATTTTTAAAAAGACAAAATACTTGTAATGCTATATAAAGCACTTATATGTAGTGAGTAAATTAGTTTCATCCTTAATTAGAAAGATTTTAATACTCGTGCATATCTCACTTCTCTTAATAATTTCCTTTTATTTTGTTAGTTTATTTCATGTATTATCGTTTTCTTCCTCTTCTATTTCTAATATTTTTGGTAGGTCTTTTTTTTTTTTTTTGCTAGGATAGATGTTTGTTTTTGATGGATTTGATCTTTTTGCTAGTGAATTTAGTTATAAGGAACTCTTTGTTTGATTCTATAGTTGGGTTTGAATGAATTTGTAACTAGATTTGGGCTCTCTCTCTCTCTATATATATATTATAGATTAGATAGTTTGAGGTTTTTTTTTTAGTTTTAACAAATAATGCAAGGTAGATATCTTAGAAAGTAATAGTATCCCGGATAGTTTTTTTTTTTTTTTTTTTTTTGTGATTTATTATTAGTTGGATTTTTGAAAATTCTCTAACATAGTTTTGATGCTACATAATTCAAAACTCATAGTTTAATTGGATCAAATCAAACTTAATCTTGTCAACGAGTTACAAGTTAAAATACAAGTTTTCCCCTAACTTTCACTACAATGATAAATAAAATGAATGTAGAAAACATCTTTATCAAAATAGCTAGTCTCAAGTATAAATACACAAGAGATTTGTAAGTTGAAAAGGAAAAATAAATAAATAAACAAACAACCATTGTATTTTAAATCAACTACTGATATTAAGCATCTATAGTGCCAGCTAAAATTGGCTAGAGTTGACTGATACGTTTATTCATATTTAATTTATTATAAGAATAATTGAAATTATTTTAATTACTCAAAAGATATGAATGGGGTATTTAATTAAGCACATCACAATTACCATCACATGCCATGAATACAAAATTGTAGGCAAAATATTCTCATGATCTTATGTTTATCATAATGGAATCATCATTAACTTACCCATAAATAGAAAAATGACTCATTTTTCAGCACTCTTTTGGAACATACCATTAGAGAGAATTAAATATCACCAAACCTTTTTTTTTTTTTTCATTTCTTTTTGCTTCTGGATTTTTTATTTTTATTTTTAATTTTATTTTGGTGAAGATTGGGTCCTAACTTCTTTTTCAAAAAATCTTTAAACTTGATGAGGTGAGTCCATTTCCATTTCTAAACTTTCAATTTCATTAAATTAAACATTAATATTAGACTTTTATAAGTGTGGCAACTTTGACCTTTTTTTAGGTTTTGGATATATTTACCCACTAATTTCAACAAATAGCAACATATAAATTTCCCAATTGCCGACTAACTTCAACAAAAATCAGATGCTAACAAATAATTAAAGCGTTATACTAACATAAAAAAATAAAAATAAAAATAAAAATAAAAAGAAGAAGAAGAAAAAAAAAAATCAATGTTCTATATCAAGTATTTCTAGGAAATTAATGCACAAATTAGCCATTAAATAAATCTCCCAAAATTCCCCATTTCAATAAAATTCTAGTCTAGGTATAGTCTTTCTTTTAAGCGCTATCCGTTTTGTAAGAGACCTCTACTTGTAATCCCATTATTTAGAAATATGTGAGAATATTTTTAACGATCTTTCAAACATAAGTCCAACGGAAAGTGAAATTGCTACATGTACTTAATTTAAGTTTGGTGTTCAATTTGATGAAATTGAAAGTCATGATAAAAATTGACTCAGGTTGTCAAGTTCGAAGGATTTTTTTTTTAGGGGGAGGGGTAGAGAATAACAATTAGTTTTTATAAATTGGTGTTTGGTTCGTGAGTTTAGTTTTGTGTAATTTGAGATTAAGAAATCTATATTTGTTTGATATATTTGGTTATTGCATTTGCTAATCCACAACTTACATGGACTAATCAAAGTTACAAATTAACTTTTACCAATTATAATATAAACTCACAAACCAAATATGGATTGTTAATATGAACATAGCTTAATGGATATGACTCCTATTATCATCTTAAAAGTTGATGGTTTGATCTCTCACCCACCATTTTATATTGCTGAATTTATAAAAAAAAAAAAATTTAAAAACAACAACAATTTTTTTTATTTTTTTTAGTTGTTCAACAATATATGAAAGTGAGGATTTGAATTTCTGCACTTTTTTTGAAGAATATACCATTAACAAGTTGAGCTATGTTCAAGTTAATACATATATAGGTTTAAAAAACTAAGATTTGTAGAATTTAATCTTTTGCAAAATCTAAACAAATATTATTCAAATTCACGTCTTCTAATCTCAAGCTTCATAACAAGTTAACTAGACTTTTTAAAACAAAGAGCCAAACATATATCGTACCAGATTCATTTGATTGGTCGATTAAAAATATTTTTAAAAATAGATTTCCATAAGTACCGATGGGTAGAAATTTTCATTTATTACTCTTCTAAATATTTTTTTTAAAAAAAAAAAATAGAAAGCAAGGTGACCAAATATCATTTAGAGATAATTTCATTTTTAAAAAAAGAATAGAGAAGAAAAGAAAGTTGACTTTGTTTTCTTCTCTAATTTCCTTTTTTTTTTTTTGAAATGTTCTCTAATCTACTTTGAATCTTGTTCTTGATCTAAATTATTAAAAGGGAGACAATATAATTTTGAAAAAAAGGAAAAAGAAGAAAGTTTGTGGAATTGGTACCAGGAATCATGCAATGTGATTGATTGCAATACATGTGCAAATTGATGAATAATGAAGTACAACCAAAATCCCACCTTTGGGATACTCTTCACCCTTCCAAAAAATAATTATTATTAAATTGAAGAACAAGTTGTTTCAACTTTCAACTACTAAAAAATAGTTTTAAAAATTTATCTATGAAATAATATTTCTACATCAATTTTTTTTTTCTAAATGGTACTTCCAAACAGAGACAGTTAGTTTGAAAATTATTTTTTAATATATTTTTTTAATATTTTAGAACAAATATTATGTAAAATGTACTCGAATAATATTTTTAACAATTTGTGAATAGTGATTATAACGTGTACAATAACATTAATATTGATAATTCATATTCATCACAATTTTAATGATGAAGCTTGAAAGAAAAAAAATAGGTTTTCTAATAGCTGTGCCACTCTAGCTCAATCAATTAATGTGATTTTGACCTTTTTTTTAGTACAACAAATGTGAGGTATAGAGATTTGAACTTCAAACTTCAAAGAAAATAATACATGTCAATTACCGTTGGGCTAGGATTATGTTGGCATCCATGTAATTTTTACTTCAACCATATTATATACTTCCAATTTGTGTCATATTTAATTGATATAGTATAAATATCTTACCAATACCCTTGATATTTCAATGCCACCAACTCATGAAAATAAATTGATTCATTTTACAAGCATTTATTCAATGCATAGAGTGCTTTATTTGTTTTGACTTGCACATGGGATGCATATTATATATATATATATGAGAGAGAGACAGATAGGTTGACATTTACAGAAGCATTATGTGCATTTGGTATTTTCTTGAATGTCTTTCTCAAAATTTATACATTACCTAAACTATTTTATTATTGTAAATTGTGAGTGCCACTATTGAACTCTTTTTTTTTCTCTATAATTTTGCATATTTTTTCAGGTCTACAGTGTCTAGTGTCCTTCTATATAATTTAATAATTTTGTTTTCTATTTTCTATAATCATTTGGAATTTTTTTTATTAGTAATATCACTACTTTGGTTTTCTTCTCTTCATTCAAATTAAATGAAAAAAAAAAGAGTATCAAAAGTTACAAAAAGAGTATACTATATTAATAATAACCTATATTAAAAATAAAATAAACAGGTCACTGTTAGAGTGTTGGTATAATTAAATTTACCATAACCTATAAGCTTAAATTTTTGGGAAGATTGGTGATTTAATATGGTATTAGAGTAGGAGGTCTTGTGTTCAAACCCCTGTGAAGTCATTTAGCCCACAAGTGAGGAGGAGTATTAGAGTGTTGATATAATTAAATTTACCATAACCTATCAACTTAAGCTTTTGGGTTGATTGGTGATTTAATAATCACAACGTCTCATATGTCATGTTTGAAAACATATTACATATATTGTATTTATAAAAATATAACATCTTACATAGTTCAAAATACTTTATATTAAATTTCCATTAAGTACAAAATTTGTGAAAGGTAAAGGAAGTTATTGTAATTAAAATGAATAAGGGTCAATCTGAGCATAGCTTAATAGATAAAACACTTATTACTATTCCAAAGTTTGATGGTTTTATTTCTTCCCCTGTAATTGTTAGTCTAAAAAATAAAATGTACAATCGAAAAAAAAAAACATAAAATATAGATTGTTGTTTTGTTGCAACTTAAGGATTTTGATCATACTATGGTTTGCCTATATATAATATAAAATGAAAAGTAACAAAAAATATATATATATATATAAATGAAATTGAAAATGAATATACGCATTGTAAAAAGATCTAATCTAGTAAAAAGATTAATAAAATTAGAAAAAAATACGCATTGCATTATAATATTATATTAAAAAAAAAAAATCTCAAAATCCATCTAATCTACAAGAAAAATATATAAATGTTTGAATAGTGAAAATAGAATCTTTCCAATCCCCAACTTTTCTAATTAATAACATTTTGATTGAGCGAACATGAGCATAACTCAACTAATATAAAACATATATTTTCGATCAAGACATCAAATGTTTGAATCCTCTATCTTATATGTAAACATTAAATGTTCGAATCCCCTACCTTTCATGTTGTGAAACTAAAAAAAAAATATTTTGATGGATAATTATTACTTAGTGGCTGTTTGGCGAGCAGGGTTGGAATGTTAAACCTGAGGGGTTAAGCTGGGGGTTTAAGTAGTCTGAGTTTAAGAATGCTGTGTTTGGAATGCAGGTTAAAGAAGTCTGGGTTTAGGAAGTCTGTGTTTGGAGTGTAGGTTTAAGAAACCTTAGTTTGGAATGCAGATTTTAAAATATTAAATTTATGAAATGTTTGGTTGTATTTAATTAATGGTTAAGTTTTAAATTATTTTAAATTTTCATTCTAATTATTTATTTATTTTTATTTTAATATAGTTAAGTTAAAAATTAATTAATTTTGTATGGTTCAAATATAACTAAATTCAAAATTAAAATTATTTCTTATATTTTTGTTATTTTAAATTGACTAATTTAATTATATAAAAATGACTAAACTAAAAAAAAAATAACATTGGGTAGATTTTTTTAATTGACTATGTAAAAAATATATGACTAAGTTGAAATTAAATATCATACATTTATTTTTTTTACTTTGAATACGACTCATTTGTAAGTAAAATATTTTTTTAATATGGATAATTTAAAATTAAATATTATTTATTTAATAAGTTTGTAATTCGAATTCAACTATATATATATATATATATATATATATATATATATATATATTGAGATTTTAATTTTACCAACTAATAAGAAAATGAACTATCTAATTTGTTATTCATTTTGTTTTAGATAACTAAATTAAAAATAAAATTTTATTTAGAGGTACAGTTCTAATGTAAATTAGTTTATTTTTTATTATTTGTCTCATAGAATTCAACTCAACAAATGAAAAGAAAATTTGAGCATATGGGATAAACTTTCTTTCACCATTTTGCCCATTTTTATTATATGTCTAATTTATTTTTTCTCAAAAAAAAAAAAGATAATTAATTTAAGAAAACCATAATAAGAAATGAAAGAGAAAAATAATCACAAATTATTTTAACAAAAAGGGGCAAAATGGTGAAAGAAATTTTATTCCATATCATCTGATTTAATCTCGTAGACTTATTATTTTACTAAGTTTTGAGTAAAATATCATATACTTTTGTTATTTTAACTAGTTTAAAATTAAATTCTATTTTTGTATTTTAATATTAGCAAGTTCAAAATAAAATAATGTTTTTATCTTAAACTCAATTATTAAAAATTATATATTTTTGGCCAAATTACACTTTTAATCCTAAAGTTTTATTTTAATTTTTATTTGGTGTCTGAGATTTACAGACAACACATTTGAAGTTATCAAAAAAGTTGTTGATATTGGTGAGATGAAAATCAAGATAAGAAATGGATGAAGCAAGAAGAAAGAAAATATTTAAAAATATAAAATAATAATAATAATGATAGAGAAAGAACAAGAGGAAGATAGAAAAATAATATTTTAAAAAAATAAAATAATTATTTTTTACAAAAAAAAAAATCCAACAATCCATGGAGTTGAATAGTAGTATTCTATTCAATCCCATGGATTTAGGTTTAGGAAACTATGACACTCCCTTAATTTATTAGAAAAGTTGACGAAAATTCTGCATTTGCATGTGGGTTTGCGTGTCCATTACGTGGCATGGCCCCACCCAATCCCTTGCATTTACAATCATTTTTTATCCTCTTTTATTTATTTATTTAATTTTGGGTTAATTTTATACATTTTTTTTTGCCCAATTTATCATTTAAAATGAACGGTGACAAAAATGAGTTGATGTAGTTAATTTTGTCAAACATATTGTTATCTAGAATAATTTAGGCCAGACATTATGAACTTAAAAAACAAAAAAGTTGTAAATGTAGCTAAAGTTAGAACAACCTAAATTAATAATTTATGTTAATCAATAGGTAGGCTAATGAATTATTATTGTGAATATAATTAATCAATATTAAAGTTAAAGTTATTTGTTGATTTATGTTAATAAATGATTGTCGCTTAAAATAGAAGCATCGATTATTATTATTAGACTTAATAAATAATTAATAAGCTTTTTTTTTAATTCAACAACATTTGGAGTGGGGATTCAAACCTCTGACCTTCTTGATCAATGGTACATGTCAATTAATGTTGAACTATGCTCACTTTGATTTAATAAATTTTTTAAAACAATGTTATATTTATAGGAAATAAGTTTTTACTTGTCGTCTAACAATGTGTCCCCATAGTATTCTCACACATTTTTTTAGACTAAAGAAATCTCTCTCTCATCTTCCTCTCCGTGCAATCTTCCTCCTTGAGTATTAAAGTTTTATCAACATGTCAATATTTTCAAATATTCATGGATTCGATGTCGAGGTGAATCGACATTTTCATTATACGTCAACAAAATCGATGAAATATAATAAAAATATCAACAAAATATCACTAATGTGGACATAATATTAATAATAAGAAATGTTAACTTATTTAAAAAGGGTGAAATGTTTGTTTTTTTATGCATCTCTAATTTTTATAATTTTTCTTGAAATATTCATCTACATCGACATTATATTGATATTTGTATTGACATTTTCATAAAATTGAGACATCAATATTTCTTTTAAAACTCCAATAGGTAAGAGTTGTTCGTTTATAATTATTTTCAATTACTTTTATTAGAATATATACACTTATAAATATTTTAGAAAAGGAAGCTACCTATACAAGTTTCCCTATTTTTCTTCATCTAGTGTATCTTTTTAATTTATAGCTAAATCAATAAATAGATAATAATATAATTGAATTTGTCATGTAATTGATGTTATTATTGTCTATTCAAAAAGATATGTTTGAAATTTTTGTTAACTTTTTATTATTCTTTCTTTTTGACCTTCATGCTCCTAGTCGTTTTCAACAATATTTTAAATCAAATGACCAATATACTCATATTTTTCTAAAATTTATTTTTCATATTAGGTCATTTTCTCTCCATTTTTGACTTTTAGACCATGAAAATTTAGCATATCGTTGCTCAGAAACTTGACAATAATTGAATGTCACATTTTTTGGTGTGAAAATGATACAATTCTATTTAAACAAAAAAAAGGAAAAAAGTTATAGAGTGATACTAATTTAACGTGTATGAAAACTAAGGTCCCGTTTGATAACCATTTAGTTTTTAATTTTTGATGTTTGAAAATTAAGCTTATAAATACTACTCCCACCCATAGATTTACTTGTTTTGTTATCTACCTTTTACCTGTGTTTTCAAAAACCAAGCCATGTTTTGAAAACTAAAAAAAGTAGTTTTCAAAAACTTGTTTTGTTTTTAGAATTTAGCTAAGAATTCAAATGCTTCTTTAAAGAAGATGAAAACTATTGTAGAAAAATTGAGAGAAAACAAGCTTAATTTTCAAAAATCAAAGATTAAAAATCAAATAGTTATCAAACGGGGCCTACAAAACAAAATACAAAAAAATGTGTGTTTAAGACGGAATAGACTTTTACTATCTTAAATTAAATCATATCACGTAATTTAAGAAATCTTGAATAGCTAATTTAGATTTTCTAACTATAAATGATTTTTTTTTCTTTATATAATTTGAATAGTCTTTCGTTCTCAAAAGTAAAAGAAATTTGAATTAAAAAAATTAAATGAGAGGAAAATTTAGTGGGCTTTGCATTTATGAATGAAATAAATGAAAAAGGAAAAAAGTTCATCATGCAATGTATCAATCAACTATTGAATAGTGTGTGTTTGTGTCCTTTTGGGACCAATATTGGGAGAGATAATGTTGTTGCATGTGACCAAATTTTAATTAATATCTCCATCCATTGCTTTCATTAATATTTTTTAAAATAATAATTTTTTAAAAAAAACTAACAAGTTAAGTTACCTTTTTAATTAGTTATTTTTTTTATTCAACAACATATGAGAGTGGTGATTCGAACATCTAACTTTTTGATCGAAAATATATTTTTTAACCAGTTAATCTATACTCAAGTCAACACCTTATTTTTTATACTTTAAAAAAATTATGTTTTTAAGGTCTAACTTTTTAACTTTAATTTCAATTTGGACTCCATGCTTATTGAAAATTCTATTATCATTCCTATCCTTAGATTAAAATTTATTATGTATATATGTTGGTAATGAAGAGCAATAAAAATCTAACGGTTTTTATGTCTTTCCGACATTATGTTTTTATTGAAAAGTAGAATAAATGGCTAAAAGTGATGCTCTTTTAGAGTGCAATGAATAATATCAGTTGGATTCCTATGATTTTTTTTTTTTTTGCAAATGCAATTACAAATAATTTGATATGTTGGATGTTGATTACTCCTTACTTATGATATGGATGTTTTATTAAGTTTTTAACGAAACGATAAGGAAAAGAATTAACCTTGTCATGGAATAGTGTACCTAAATTGAAACTAAAGCATTGTTTCCACTCATTCTTTGTTGAGAAAATTTACATAGAGCTTTCTATATATGAATAGTTATTTTTATATAAAGAAACAAGAATTATTTAGGCCTTGTTTGATAACCATTTGATTTTTAGTTTTCAGTTTTTGAAAATTATGTTTGTTCTCTCATCATTTCTCTACCATGGTTTCATCTTTCTTAAGAAGAGATTTGGATTCTTAGCCAAATTCAAAAAACAAAAGCAAGTTTTTGAAACCTACTTTTTTTAGTTTTCAAAACTTCACTTGGTTTTTGAATACATATGTAAAAGTAGATAATAAAACTAAGGAAAACCATAGGTAGAAGTAGTATTTATAAGCTTAATTTTCAAAAACCAAAGGGTTATCAAATGGGGCCTTAATATTTTTCAATAATAAGTTGTACTTTCTTTGGAAAACATGATTACTTAGACATTGCTTGATGTAGGAAAAAGTGTCTATCACAAGTGCACAAGTCAAATTTTAATATAAATAAGAGAATATGGATGTCATTCTTTAAATTGGGTTTCTGGCTCACTTGAATATCATAGATACAATTGCTTAATTTTATTTAGAGAATCAAATCAAGCAGAGAGAATCAATCAGTAAAAATAAACAAATAAAGCTAATGATAGAAAAAACTATAGGAGAAAGGTCCTAAAAAATTGATTTTTTCAACTAAATTTATGAAACAACTAATCGGATGAAACTTGTGGGTTAAAAATAAAGAAAGATGTTCAAGTGCAAGTGCATACTATTGATGCAAGTAATAAAATTAGAAGTATTCCAAAGTATCGTTCCCACAGGGAACAGATTTTAACAAAAAGATTGGAAATAACAAAGATTGTTCAAAAATTGCTATACCTGAGTAACTTCAATTGCAAAATAGGATTGTGATTATGTGAAAATCAAAGAAGAACATAATGCTAAGTGATAAAATTGCAAAAACAAAAAGGGGGCTATTTTCATTGCCCTTAAGTTGTGAATTGTCATTTTAAATTGCAATTGCAACTCATACCTACACAAACAATTGTAAACCAAATTCAATTCCTATTCAATTTTGATTCCAAAATCTTTAGAAGGCTAAGTGATTGGACCTATATGTCTATGACTAATCGTACTTAGATAAATTTAGAACACAATTCTAGTGGTATTGGAGTCTTTTGCCCTATGTCTAGGGTAAAGAATGGCTTATGTCTAAGCTCTTGTCTCCATTGTTTGTGCAAAATCTGCTCTTCACTAACCCTTTCGGTATTAGCTCCAAGTTTAGTATGCAACCCTAGTTGATCAATCTAGAATTACAAATTCAATCAACTCAACACAAGCAAACAACTAAAGTGTAGGCTTGGTTGTTTTTGCAATTTAAGCTCAATTCACTCCTTAGGGAATTCACATCCTTGAACCCCTAAGAGGATTTAGCTCATAATTAACTTAAAAGAGCCTAAGTAAAACTTATGAATAAATTCTATGCTAACAAAATATTAAAACTAAAATTGAAGGGAATTTAATTTAAGTGCTGTAAAAAAAAAAGGAACAGTGGGAATAAGAATTCGAAAAGGTGAACACTACAACAACTAGATTCGATTAACACTTTTATTGGGATTAAAACCCATAAACAACCTTGCTGAAAAACTCAATATCGACTTTCATAAAATATTTCTTCAATGAAAAAATCAATCCAGTACTTCAATACAATTGAGAATGAAACAAAAATTAAATTAATGTATCCAATTGAATTAAACAAAACAAAAATTTGTACTAAGAAACTAAGATCAAGCTGAAATGTATACTTTGAATAAAACTCGCTACCCCTCCTATAGTCCCTAATCGATTAACCCTTTTTTTTAAGAGGACGTTAATCTTCACAACCCAACTTGAAAGGAATGAACACTTCATCACGCAGCGGAAGCATTGGATCGTGATTTTACTTAGAATTAAACAAAAACTAAGGTTAAGCAATGCATACCTTTGTATCTAATATACATTAATTATTTTAATATTTAATGTATCAAATACAATAAATATATTTTTCTCTTTTATATTTAATAAATATAATATATTAAATATTAATTTAAACACTTCAAATTAAATATTAATTTGAACATTTCAAAAAAAAATTAACTAAATTGATCTTTTAATATTACTATGAGCTAGTAAGGGGACTTTATGGACCTACAGATTATAAGCTCTAATGATACAAAAATAAATAATTAAACTCTGTAATTAATCAATTTTTATTCATTAACTTTAGGTCACTCCACTATAGACCTAGAGTTGCACTCTTACGCACTGTACGACAAGTTGTGTCCATGGATATAACCATTACATGTAAGTCGATCCTTCACGAGTTGTTCGTAATTACAGTTGGGTCAAAAGTTCGTTTTACCCCTGTAATTACATCTTGCATCATAAGTATCACTGATTCTCTAATGAACAATTTGTTTATGATCCAACTATAAACTAAGTCCCTCTCGGGCCAGTGAGAGGGTGGGACCCCATTGTTCCTCCTTGAACTACCAATTTTTGTCTCCCAAATTCCTCCTTTGCAGTGCAAACAAATCCTGTTATATATATATATATATATATATATATATATATATATATATATATATATATATATATATATATATATATATACAACGCTATGGCACTACAAGGAAGCACCATGGCACTATGTTGTAGCACTACGAAGCTATATGGTAGTGTCATGGCACTAGTGCCTCGACTTTTTTTGCCTATCTTCCTTTTGTAGCACCATGTTATTCTCTCATAATGTTTGGCTTACATTGCCTTTCAAAACTCTTTGGTTGATTTTTTTTTTGGCTAATATTGTATTAATTTCTCGATACATCCCTTAAAATTCATTATTTTCTTTAAATTGTTCAGTTCCTATAAAATGAATAAATAAGTATATGTAAATAGTGAAAATCAAAAAGACTAATAATAATTCAGCTATAAAAATAGCCCACAAAGTGTGTTATCACTAATAATATTTTGTTTTTTTATTTTTTATTTTTAAGGATTAGGCTTATAAAAACTAGTTATACAAGTGTCTCTTTTTTTCATTTTTTTCATTTTTTTTTTTAGTTTTTCACTTAAAGAAAGCATTTTGTGATTGTAGCAAAATTTCAAATAGATAAAAACATATTTTTGAAAACTATGTTTTACTAGGATTTCAAAGTGGTTTTTTTTTTCAATTGTATGCAACAATAACGTAAACAAACATGGCTTTCAAAAGGATAGTACTTACATGTTGACCACTTTGATAATTATTTATTTTCTTTAGAACCAAAAAAAAAATCTTTCTTCTCTTCCATGTCTCTATGTCTTATGTCCCATTTGATTTCTAGTTTTTGATTTTTAGAAATTAAGCTTGTTATCTCTTTTTTTTTCTTTTTTTTTGCAAAGGTAAATATATTTACTGCAAACAAAGAACCTCAAAGCAAGAAGTCAAGACACAAAGAAACGAATGCACCAAACTGTTAACAAGGAAACCAACCAAAAAACACAAAATAACATAAGAAAACAAGAAATCAAGAAAATCGAAGCCAAGGAAGATGGGGAGGAGCTAAAAAATGCCCCTTCAACCAAGAAGAGCATCAAGCAACCACATCAGCTCGAGGAGCATAAAACAGCCTGAGGAGAACAAACAGTCGACCCATGAAGCTGAAGATTACGTTCCCTCCAAATGTAATAGATGGAAGCGCACCAAACAAGCCTCTAAACCCGATGCCTACGATAACTACCTTTACTCACATGACAAACCCACACTAACTTAGAGTCTCACGAAGAAAAATTATGAGCAAAACCTCCTCAAGAAAGTACACTACCTTAGATATCACAACAAAAAGGGCACTCAAAAAATAAATGATTACAGGATTCCACCGAGGATAAACATAGTAAACAATCAGTCGAACTATCCACATTCCAACTATGAAGACGATCACGCACTGCCAACCAGGAGATAAATGCGTGCTTAGGAATATTCCCACCAAACCAAATAAGCTTATTCTAAGGTATTACCTGCTTGCAAGGTCTAATAGCCTTTTAGGCACTAGCCATTGAAAACTAACCAGAACGATCCAGACACCAAAAAAGATCTATCCTTACGAGTCATACATAGCTGGATGTTATGAGCCAAAGGTAAAAGGTCATGTAAGACATACGACCAGACCCGAGATCCATCCAGGAGTAAAAAGTCAGCAACTAGAACAAACAAAGAACAACCTGCAGCATGAATTACTTAATTGCTATACCGAGGCAAGATAGATCCAACGGGCAACCAAGGATCCACCCAAAACCTACAACTCTGACTGTTACCAATAGAAACTTGGACGAAAGGCCTTATCTGATCACACAAATTGAGGATCAATCTCCAACACTAAGAACCCTTCACAAAAAGCCTAACTGTCCAAATGGAACAATCACATAATAGATAAGCCCCTACCCAGATCACCCGCAAAGAACAGCTCTAACAAAGAGAAGCCACAGAAGCTTCATCACAGACACAGTATTCCAAGATCTAAGGTGCCTAATGCCAAGGCCACCCTCATTACAAGGAAGACAAACATTCTTCCAAGCTACCTTAGCACCCCCAACAACAGAAGAAACTCCGCTCCAAAGATACGCCCTCAGAGCCCAGTCAACCTCATGGACAACACGAGCTAAAAGAATAGAAACACTTGCCCAGTACATCTGGAAACTCTAGAGGACAAACTGAATAAGTTGTAATCTCCCTGCATAAGACAAAGACCGTGCAGACTAGAAGTTTATACGAGCAATAATACGTTCTAGTAAAGGTTTACAGTCAAGATAAGTCAACATACTTGAGATAAGAGGAAGGCCAAGATAACGGACTGGAAGAGATGCCAGAGGAACCCCAAACAAATCAGCCAAATTCAGAGCATCGGGACCAAACAAGCTCGCACAGAACAACGAACTCTTACTAAGGTTCAGATGCAAATCCGACAAGATCTCAAACTTCTGTAAACAAGCCAAGACAAAACTCAGCGAATCACGATCAGCATGACTAAAAATCATTAGGTCATCTGATAACACTCATTTATGAGTGTTATTTAGCTTTAAAAACTACACTATTTGCTTAGAAAGCGTGTGTTTAATGTTATATTTCATGTCATTTAAGGAAAATTTAAGTAAAAACAAGTTTTGCATGTGTTTGAAGTCTTAATTTGGTAAAAATGAGTTTTTAGTTGTATTTAGAGTAATTTTTGTAAAGAAAAATATTAATTTTTGTTGGTTTTGTGTAGAGGCTGAAAATGACCCAAATGCGCCCACATTCCAGCCACAATTGAAGTAAAGAAGGAATGATTGATGAGATATGCAAACCAAGATGCACCAGCATTTGAGAGCAAAGCCAAAATCCAAGTGTTGCAAAAAAATAGCCAAAATGTGACCAGAAATGCGCCCGCATTTAGGCCATTTCGACAACAATACAAATGCGACCACAACTGCGCCCGCATCTGGACCTTTTCGACATATTCACCAAGATTTACGGGATTTACATATTTTATGGAAGATTCTCAACTAAATCTTCTCAAATCAAGGGATATGATCAACCAAGTTTCTTCACACTGATCTTGGCAGCAAACACTAGGCGTGAAGTCTATAAAAAGGTGGCTCATACCTCCATTTGAAAGAGATCTCGGAGTTGGAGATTCTTCTTCATCCCAAAATTCTGTCGTTTTTCTTTCTAAGTTTTAGTCGCCACTCTAAGTCTCCTCTAAGCTTCGTATTCCATTCGGACTCCAACTTTGAAAGAATGAGAAAGTACTTGTTCTCCTTGAAAAATGTTGAACATGTTAGAAAGGAAAAACATTTTAGGGTTCTTTTTGTTCTTAGTATTTTTCATTTAAGTTCTGTAAGTTTTTAGGAGTTGTACTTGTTGTTTTATCTTTATTTCCAGCTTTGTAAGTTTCTATTTTTCTTTTAATTTTCAGTTGTACGTTCTTTTGTTTTTATTTCATTTAGTTTTCTCTTGGATTCATACTTCAAAGTGGATTCAAGTTTATTTATTTTAATAAATTGTATTTTTTCTTCTACTTGTTTTCTTTTTATTTTCTGCACTTTATTTTTCTCTTCAATGAGTAGCTAAACTCCTTGGAGGGGATTCAATCATGTAGATACCTTAAAAAAGAAATAAGCACCACCATGTGTTTCTTGTAAATTTGCTCAACACTTAGCTAAGTTTACTTTTAGTGAGTTTAAGTTTCATTGTTAGCATAAACTAGCCATTTGAGTTAGCATAGTTTGTGAAGATTTCAATACTGAAAAGGTTGGAGTTTACATGCATTTTCCTAAAAGTAATTTAGGAAAGGAGCCTAGACATAGGACTTTGGTTTTTATACCTAGACATAACAAAAACCTTTAAAATCATGAAGTTGTGTTTTTCATCATCTAAGCGAATTTAGCCATAGACATATGAGTTTTAAATTGCTTAGTCTCCTAAAGGTTCTTGAAAAAGGAGCCAAATAGGTGTTGAACTTGATTTACTTTGCTAAGTGTCAATTAGGGTAAGTTGTGGGCGCAATTCGGTAGCATTCTGTCTGAACCGTACAAAACTCGACAGAGTCAGTATGTGGGCACAAAAGGCAAATATTCTGAATTAGCCGAACTTAGTTGGGCAGTTTGCATACGCATGGTGGGCGACTTTCCTCAGGGTTGAACCACATTTGAATCCCCTGCTTCTCATTTTTGTTTTTTCTATTACTTTTTCATTTGTTTTTACTTTTTATTGCGTAAAACCTCCAAAATCAACTTTGTTTTCTTGGTTACCTTCAAATGCAACTTGTGATCAATTGTGTTGTAAACTGAAGAATACACGTATTAAATTCATTCCCTTGGGTTCGATACGGGGAATACTCCATATATTACTTGTTTGACAGCGTGCACTTGTGTTCTTTGGCGTTAGCATCCATCATCATCTGTAAAGCATAAATGTGTCAGCTTAATCCTCTTGCAGTAATGGTGAAAACCAAACCCTGTAGGAGAATTGTTCAGCAAACGAGAAAGAACTTCTATAACCATGACAAATAAATACGGGGAAGAGGATCACCCTGAAGACCCAGGAAAAAAAAAACCCAAAAGAGAATCATTAACTAAGATAGAAAACCTCGAGGAATTTATACACGCCCTAATCCAACTCACAAACTGAAGAGGAGTACTAATGGCCAAGAGCAGCCCAAAAATGAAACCCCAATTTACAGAATCATAAGCTTTCTATAAATCTACCTTCAAAACACATTGCGATGGGTGTGTCTCGATTCAAATGGTACTGACCAACCAGTTCAGGACATAATAGGATATTATCAACAATACTTCTACCTTGCACAAAAGTTGACTAGTTAGGGCTAATGAACTTAGGAAGCCAGACACTCAACTTATTTGTCAGAATATTTGTGATGCACTTGTAAAGAGCATTACAACACGAAATAAGATGAAAATCACCAAACCCTCTAGATTACTTTCTTGGCCACCAAAGTAATGGTGGTAACATTCAACCCTTGAGGTTGGTAATAAGAATTAAAAAATGAAGCACAACTGGTAAAAATCATCACCCACCACCCTCCAAGTTGCTTTAAAAAAACAAGTATGAAGCCATCGAGCCTAAGGGCCTTACCACTCTTCATATTGAACAAAAATTTCTTGACCTCCTCCTTAGTAATAGACAGAACAAGATCAACAACACAATTCTGAGGCCAAAAAAACTGCACAATCGAAGCCAGCTGCTCTATAAGATCCTTATAACCCAGGGGCTAATCACCAAAAATACGACAAAAATATTCAACCGTCGCGAAGGAAATATCATACTGAGAAGACAACGCATTACCATTACCATCCACCATAGAAGTAAGGCCATTACACACAATCTTAGACTTAACACTCTGATGGAAGAAAGCTGAGTTTTGGTCCCCCCGGGCCAACCATTGCACACGAGACTTCTGATGAAAAGAAGCCTCCTCCCTACGAGTCTAGGCCAAGAACAAACTAGTAGCCTCTCGGGCCTTTTGCTACAATTCCATAAAGAGAGGATCCTTAGCCAGGGCAACCTGAGCCTCTTCCATACACTCTCGAGCTCCAACTACCTGACTCCTAATATTCGAGATAGTATTACCAAATCCATTGCATAACACTGAATTGAGAATCCTTAAACTACTACCAAAACTAACTAACGGAGAGACCCTAGGAAAAAACCGCCAAACCTTAGCTATAGTAGATAGAAACCCTTCATCTTCTGCCCAATGATTAAAGAAACAAAAATGGGGAGGACCAAGCGCCTCACCCAGACCTACTTCAAAAACCAATGGGCTATGATATGAGATTCTCCACCCATGAGCCCTAACCTCACACAAAGGAGGGGAAGTTACCCACAAATCATTCACCAAAACACGATCCAGCCGTCGTAAGATATTAGGAGGCCCCAAGGGTTTATTTGTCCAAGTAAACCAACTACCCTTAACACACAGTTCCAACATATTAGCCTAAATCAAAGTACTGTTAAACACATCCATCTCTCCAATACTCAGATTACCACCAAACCCTTCTGAGGAACACCAAATAGAGTTAAAATCGCCCATAACCAAACCAAGGACTCTCCAATTCACACAAATAGACATGAGGGCTGCCCATAAGCTACTCCTCTCCCCTTCAGTATTAGTTGCATAGACAGAAATCACCTTTGCCTTAACATGTGACCTCACATCAGACAAGATACCATGAACAAACTGGGGATCAACAATGATAGGCTAGAAGTTAAAGCTATCTTCCCTCCACATCACCCAAATACGGCTAAGACTTCTAGAGCCATAACTACAAACACACTATCAATCACCGCCAAACTGGTTAAACACAAACTGAAACTACAACCTCTTAACCTTAGTTTCAAGTAAACAACAACAGCTAACATGAGTAGATTGAATAAAGGATATCACAGCATGACCCTTAACGGGTTTACCCAAACCCCGCACATTCCATGAGCACCAACTAGACATGGTTTGGAGGGGTAAGTCTCATTATTTCTCATATTTCTAAGTAAACATTTGAATTTTTAGTCATATTCCAAAAACAAAAACAAGTTTTTGAAAACTATTTTTTTTAGTTTTCAAACTTTGGCTTGGTTTTTTAAAACATTGGTAGAAAGTAGATAACAAAACAAAGAAACTTATAAGTAGAAGTAGTGTTCATAAGGTTAATTTTCAAAAACCAAATATCAAATAGTTATCAAACGGAGTCTTAGTTGTCAAAATCATAATGGTGGTAGTAGAAGAATTCCTATTAACCGGTCAAGAAATAACTAATAAGTATTATTCTTTCAACAAACATAACTAAAAAAAAAAACTTATCAAATGAATTCTTAAGCAATCAAGATAGCTTAACTGAATAAAACAATATTATACCTCTCTAAAGCTCATATATTCAAATTCTCACCTCTATGTTGTTGAACTACAAAAAAAAAAAAAAAAATCTTATTGTCATTTATTTTATAATTTAATCAGACTATATACATATAGAGAGAGGATTTACACCCAAATTTTTTTTTAGTAGCCTAGCCACCAATTGTACAGTGGAAAGTTGGGGTCAAATAAAGTCATTGAGAGTTAGTTGCGTTTGAAATTATGTCTCACCTAAAGGTTCTTTTGAGATTGAAAGTTGAGTTGGTATAAGAAATCAAAAAAATTAATCAAAATTGACATCCATCCAGAGATCGATCTTGAATAACCTTTACTTAATTGAAAGTTGGTTTTGTACTATGCAAAATTGACCGATCGATATCTCCTTCTAACCGACTGACCAACTATGTATTAAAGTTAATGTTTTGAAAATAGTATTAAAAGACATTGTTTTTATTTGAAAATTAAAGGGAAAAAATTAAAATATACCTTGCACCATTCGTACTTTGGATCTTATCGTCCAGTTGAACACTCATTGTTCATTACCTTCATCCCTATATCGACCATTTTCGGCTTACTAATCAACTGATCAATTTCTTATTTCTGTTCAATGTAACCATTAGTTTCGAGATTAGTCCTCCTAACTTTTATCCTAGCAAAAATCAACCATTAAAATTTGATCAAGGAGATTTGGGACCGTTTGAATTATCTTTTTAATTTAAGTATTTTTCATAAATGCAGTTTTTAATAAAAAAAAAACTATTTAAAATTAAAACACTTAGGGGCTGTTTGGATGGGTGAGTTGGGTTGGGTTGAGTTGGGTTAAAAACCCAACTCTGCGTTTGGCCCACCAACATCCCAACTCCCCACTTATTAACTCAACTCAACCAAGTTGAGTTGTAAACTCACCCTAAACTCCCCCCAATATCCTATTAACATATTTTATTACCGCTTCTTCAACGATCGGTGGCCACCTCCAGCAACCGGCGGCCACCTCTGGCGACCTTCTCTGGCAACCGCCGACCACCTCCGGCAACCGACGACCACTCCGGCGACCGGCGGCCACCTCCGTCGACCTTCTCCAACAACCGACGACCACCTCCAGCGACCTTCTCCGGCAACCGACGACCACCTCCGACGACCTTCTCCAGCAACCGACGACCACCCCCGGCGACCTTTTCAGGCGACCGATGACCACCTCCGGTGATCGTCATCGACCTTCTCCAGCGACCGGCAGCCACCTCCGACAACTAACGATCACCGCCGGCCACCTTCTTTGACGATCGACGGCCATATGCGACAACTGACAGCCATTGCCGACTACTTTTTCCGACAATCAATGGCAATCGTTAGCGACCATATTCAGCAACCGGCGTTCACCGCCTACATCGTCTCCAACGACTATCCTCGGCAACAATTTCCAGCGACCGACAACATTCCCATGGTTCAAAATAATATGAAATGCACATGTACTTAGTTGGTTTGACTATCTGCTCCAACAATCTTTCTTCAGACTTACAAACTTGATTCATTGTTGACCATTACTTAAATTTTGTGAACCATAATTATGTTTTGTGAATCATGTAAATAGGTATTTGATGTCCTACTAATATTTTGTGAATATTCTACTCCTACATGACACTAATGTTGAAATATATTGTCATTTTCTTGTCATCTTGAAAAAGTAAACTACTGGCATTCTCTTTTCCAAAGATGTTCAATTTGGTACATGTGTTTAAACAAATGTAAACAAACGATGTTCCTTTGAAAAAACAAAAAACAAACAAAAAACAAACAAAAACAAAAAACAAAAAACAAAAAAACAAAACAATATGTAATGGTCAATGTATATATATTATATATTTTAAAAAAACTCCCTCATAATGAAGACCCTCTTAGTAATTGAAAAAAATCCTAATAAGGTCCTCATTTGTAAATTTCAAAGAAGTTCAATGTGTATTTAGAAAATAAAACCTTAGATTTCTATATTTTGATAGGAGTTCAATTTGTGTTTAAAGAAAAAAAAACAGGTACATTGCCTTTTTTTCATTCATCAATTGTTATTTGTTGTTAGAAAGAATACAACATTTGATTTCTATAAATTGAAAGAAATTCAATGTGTAATGCAAATATTTGATTTCTATAAATTGAAAGAAGTTCAATGCGTAGCAGAAAGATAAAACAATGCTACATTGCCTATAGTTTGGAAGAAGTCAATTTCTAAAAAAATAGATAAATAGTGATTTAAAAAAAAAATCAATGTTGATATATATATATATATATATATATATATATATATATATATATATATGTATGTATGTATTTAGATGGACATGTGTTGGAAAGTTGGGAAAATATGTTTCTAGATGAATGATTTGAACAAATAAAAATAAAGGAAACAAAAATAGCCAGCTAAAAATCAGTCTACTTCGGGTTACAAATTAAAAACTGTACCAGATACCCCTGACAACTCAACTCAACTCAACTCTGCACCCCAAACACAGACTTTCTGACTCAACTCAACTCAACTCTGCACCCCAAACACAGACTTCTGAACTCACTGACAAACTAACTCTGCCCAACTCAACTCAACTCTGCCTAACTCAACTCAACTCTGCGCGCCAAACGCCCCCTTACATGTTTGGCTATATTTTATCAAAAGTGTTTTTATACACAAGTTTGTTTGGTTTGCTCCACACTCAAAATATTAATATTAATGTCAAATTACTATAAAGGACGACTATTAAACATTATGAAGTAATAAATTCAAATTTGTATTTAAAAAACTATGACCGGCCGACGAGGGGATCACCAAAGTGGTAGTAAGCAGTGGTCGCCGGAGCTCGATGGTGCCAGTAGTCACCGATGGGGGGTGGTGGTCGTCGAAGGTGGGCAATAGGTGGTGATCGTAGAGGTGGGCAGTGGTCGTCGAAGGTGGGCGGTGGTAGTCGTCGCCGGAGTGGTTGTCGATGGGGGCAATGCGGTGGCGGTGGGTGGCGGCAGCCATGGTTGAAGTGAAGATGAAGTGTGAGGGTATTTTGGTCATTTTTACATATCATGAAAAATTGAGAATGATTCTAAGTTAAACACCTAAAAATCGTTTTTTCTAAAATTTGGTTTCAAGTATGTCACTCAAAATAACTTATTTCTCAAACTCATTTTTTTAAAAGTCATTTTGAGTGGTTACCAAACACTACAACTTTTATTAAAATAATCTTTTTTGTAAAATTAAATCTTGAAAAGTTCAACCAAATGGACTCTTAAAGTTGATTGACTCGTATCTAAAGTTGTCCAAAACTAATATATTATATGCATGTTTATTTGTCTGTCTAGTTGGCTTCAATACATCACACCAACACAACAAAACTTAATTTATATGATCGTATAGAAAGCAAATCAAAATCTAAAAGTTAGAAGCATAATTCAAACTTTTAATTAAAAAAAAACAATATAAAATATGGTTTAAAATTGTAATTTCAACTCTAATAATTAATATGGAACAGTGTTCGACCTCTCAATGTGGTGAAAGCTTGCTTTTCATGTTTGTTGGGTGGCCTAGTTTATTGAATCAATACATTTTTTGAACTTTTCATGTTTATTAGCATTGTTTGTGGCCTATGTCTAATCGTTCCTTAATAGCTTGACTAAAGGACAATGGAGCAATAATTAATATGATTGATAAATAAAATGAATACATATCAACATGAATGTGACAATATTGGAATTCAAACTTTAATTTTGGCTCTCCGAAACTTTGTGTTTATTTCATTTCTTTAAACTCACAATAAAAATTTACTTATGTATGTCACGTCAAATTATGTTAAATGACTTATTATAAAAAGAAAATTAACGAAAACCCTCTATTGAACACATGAACATGCATTCTTGATATCTTTATTTGATTACATGCCTATGTAGCTACTAATTAACGCTCATTAGTAGACTTTTCTTTAAATAATGACTCTATCTTCAAGAATCTTAGATCACTGAAATATTTTATCTTTTATAAGGAAAATTATTATGTTGCTCTTTCCTTTGGTAAAAAACTCTATTCAAATCAGGGTACATCTTAGCAATCGACTCCTAACTCTATTAAGTTTCAATTAGTCATCTAAGATATGAATATTTTCAACTTGATGTAACAATTTTGTTCATTGTTTTCCTCGTCTTTATCATCACTCTTTAGTTGGTTATAGAGTCATTTGACAAATATCATGTTGGTGTTAGTTGAATCCTCTAAATCACTTTATATATCATGCTGACTACAAAAGATCACGATGAAAATTTGGTGTCTATAATAACAAAACAACCAAGGAGAATGGTTCAATAGGTTCCAAATTGAAAGAGGAAAAAAAAAAGTTAACTTATTTATATATTTTGCAATTATTTCAAAATTACCCATTGAAAAGGTTTCCTTCAAACCATAATTGTTGATCGTTTTGCTAAATTATGTAAAATGCCATTAGGGGTCGTTTGTTTTTAGAAAATTAGGATGTCTGGCATCTTCATATGCCTAAAATTTTAGATGTCCGATATCTTTAGATTATCGTGTTTGTTTTGCAGGAAAATTATAAGGATATTTGAGAATATTTAGACAGTCATGTTTGTTTTGCAGGATTTCTGTATGAAAATGTTTTAAAATGAGGTATTATTCCAAAAATACTCTTACCTATTTTTAAATAATTTATATATTAATTTAATATAATTTGAGTGTATATAACATTTTTGTCTTAAATTATTTAATATTTTATTTTTATCCATTCAATTTATATTAATTTTATATGTTTTTTGTAAAACAAGTTAATTTATATTGATTTAAGTTTTTTATTAAAAAAAATAGAATGAAACATTAATTTAGATTTTAACTTGAAATATTAGAACTTGAGAAGATAATTATATAGTTAATAGTGTTTTTTTTAGTGAATTATATTTATACATTATCAAAATAGAGAAAATTTTGAGAAAAATAATATCAATTTGTAAAATATCTTTTAAAAAAAATATTGGATGATCATCGTTGGAAAAGTAAAATATATAAAAAAAATTCACTTCATATTTCAATTAAAAATAAATTGAGCTATATATTATATAATTTAAATGGAATTTATTTTATATGTAAATGAAACATATAAATATCGTTAATTTCATAGAGTTGTTTATTAGTGAACGAATTTAAAATTTTATTTTAATTATAAAATTAAAAATTGATAAATAAAGAAAATTGATGAAAGAAAATATACGTAAAAAAAACGAATGGAAAAAATGCCAATAGGTGATTTCCTCAATATGGGAATATTGGAAACCCATGTATCAAGAGGGCATCAAAATCTTCTCAGATACATTCCGTATGAGCATCCTATGATATCTAGGTATCTCAAGATGTCTGACCATTTTACATTACTGCAAAACAAACAGTGAAATTCAAATGCCCATTCCATAGAAATCTTGAATTACCATGAAACAAATCACACCTTAATGCACTGGTTAATTTGAATTTATCCAAAAAAATTTAGTGTTTTTTTTCCTTTTACTAAATTATATTAAAACTGCCCTCCATGCACTAGTTGATTTTAATCTTTATCCTTAACTTGATTTTGAAATATCAATTCTACCCTTGATTTTTTAATTTATTTATTTTTTTAAAAATAACAATTTCCATTAAAATGCTTAATATAAATTGAAAGATCAAGTATATGAATTAAAACTTCAAACATATTACAAAGAAAATTGAAACTGATTATATAAACTAGGAAAAAAATTGAAAACAACTAAATCATACAAAATGTTCCTGATGGTGTAGTTGGTTTCAGTTCTAACTTTTTAAAAGTCTTTTTTAAACTCTAATATTTTAATATCATAAGCCATTTGAAAAAAATCCTACCAACAAAGGGCTTTCTTCAAAAATAAATCAAAACTTTCTAAAACGTGAAGGACAAAATCGAAATTAGCTAAGTAAATCATGGACCTTCTATATGATTATCATTTTTTATAATATAAAGTAATTCAAAATGGAAAATTAATGTCAAAAATAGTTGCCCCTAGGTGTATAGAATAAGGTCCACAAAAGGTTTTCAATCAACACAAATCAAAGACAATGATGAAGCGTGTTCTAAGTGTCGCATCAAAGGCCATTCATAACCTAAAGATAAAGCTATTTCCTCTCTCAAAGTTCATTGCATTAAGCTTTTGAAATTTGTCTTAAAAACTATATACTAAAAGCATACCCCCTAACATTAAACTCTTAATTATTTAAATTTATAACCACCACCTATATCTTATCGTTAATTATTCTAATAATTTAAACTAACCTTATCCCTTATTTTCAATCCTATATATCTATTTCTTCATCTTTTTTACTATGTTCCTCGTTTTAATGAAACGTAAAAAAAAGTTTAGGAGAGAGAAGAATCTAAAAGATATATATTATTTATATAGCCGTTAAATCTTTGTTTTACTTTTATCATGTAATTAATCTTTGTTTTACTTTTACCATGTAATTATGGATTTACCTTTTTACTTTTTTTTTCCTTTTTTGTTCTCATGGTTCTAGTACAAAGTTAGATAACTTTTTGTATGACAGGGTAGATGTAGTGAATCTTTATAATAGGTGAAAGAAATTATTTGGAACAGATTCTGGAAGAAAAAAAAAAAAAAAAGAATATTTGGGAGCTTTATTTAGAAGGTTTTTTTTAAAATAAAAATATGTTAGGGTAGGATGTCCTAAATTTTGTATACCAAATTATAAACTAAAATAGAATTTTTAAGAATTTTTAAGAACTAAAGTAAAATAGGTACGAAATAGGATTTCAACCTTTGTTTATAATTATAAATTGCCCATGAATTTTTTTTTGTTTATTTAATAGATGTCTATGATAACAAGGGTAAATTAATTTGATGTAATAAGTCATGAATCAAGATTTGAAATAAACAACCTTTTTTAAAAATAATTAACAAACAAAAATTAATGACACTACTATAGTTTGCTTGTCTAAATTTTAGGGATAAAACCAAATATATAAAATTTTGTTAATTTAAAATTTAATCTCATAGTTTGATCATTCACTCCAATCTCTAAAAATTTTAATCACTCACGAATTTTAGATTATATTTTTGTTTAGTCCTAGTCATTAAATCACTAACGAAATGCTAACACAACGTGCTTATTAAATAAATTTGTGCTGAGTTAGCATGATGTGACAAAGCATAATACACCAGGATTATTTTATTATTGTTGTTATTGATAAAGCCAAAATAGAATAATAATCTAAAATATAATTGTAACATAATTGTAACTTTTTAAAATTTAAAAATGAACCAACACACAATGTTCAAAGACCGATACTCGGTTTATAATGTAGCCATGAAAAGTAAAGGACTAAAATATAGGAAGGTTCAATCACTCAAACAAGATAAAAACATCAACATAGAAGTATAAGGATATGATTCGAATATATAATAATAATAGTAAATAATAGGTTAAAATATTGAACTTTTTTTTTTATTAATATTGTAAGTTTGCAAACTTATAATAAAAATATAGTACGTTTCAAACTATTTAGAAAAATATTGTAGTTTTTATTAGCTGGATTAAAGTTGTCTCTTGAAGAAACAATCTTAAACACACGGCTGAAGGTCGTCTATTGAAAAGACGACCTTTTGTTATATTTTTTTAAAAAAAGACACATGTATAGGTCTCTTGAAAGAGACGACCTATACACAATTTATTAAAAAAAAATCTATGTGTATAGATCGTAGACCTATACGTGTGGATTTAAAAATAAAAAAATCATATGAGCATGTCATCTCTTCAAGAGACAACCAATGCCAAAATATAATCATAAAAGCATAGTGGGAAAGTGGTTGGTTGTCTAATCTAAGTCCCTTGAGAACTTAAGTTAGAGTCAAGGTCCATGCAAATTTTAATTTTTTATTTCATTTAGCCTTTTCCTTGAGTCTTTTTTTTTTTTTTTAGGATAATTTGTTTTCTTCTTTTTTCTTTTAAAAATTAAAATTGAAAAAGCAATATTTTCTCTTCTTTATAAAAAAAATAATTACTAATATAAATAGCTATAATTAATGCAACAATTCAATTTATAATATATACTAAAAAAATATTCCTTTCATAATATTTATTTATGATTGATTATAATTTTTTTAGAAGTGTTTTTTTTTTTAAAATTTCATTTAGCATTTTTGTGAGTATTTTTTTTCTATTTTTTAAGACAATTTTTTAGAAGAGAAAGTATTTCAATTTCAATTTTAATTGTTTAAAGAAAAAAGAAGAAAAATTTTGTCCTAAAAAATAGGAAAAAAATACTCAAAAAAAAGCTAAATGAATTTTTTTTTTTTTAAAAAAAACACTTCTAAAAAAATTATAATCAATCATAAATAAATATTATGAAATGAATTTTTTTAAAGTATATATTATAAACTGAATTAGTGCATTAATTATAGCTATTTATATTAGTAATTATTTTTTTTATAAAGAAGATAAAATATTGGTATTTCAATTTTAATGTTTAAAAGAAAAAAGCAGAAAACAAATTGTCCTAAAAAAAGGAAAAAAAGAACTCAAGGAAAAGGCTAAATGAAATAAAAAATAAAAACTTACGTATACCTTAAGTCAAACTCAGGTTCTCAAGGAACTTAGGCTGGACAACCAACAACTTTCTCACTATGCTTTTATAATTGTATTTTGGCACAGGTCGTCGACCTGCTCATATGAATTTTTTTTTATAAAAAAAAAAAACCATGCAAGTCTATGACCTGTAAGCATGGAATTTTTTTTTTATAAATTGCGTAGAGGTCATCTATTCAAGAGACGACATTGATCCAGTTAATAAAAACTATAATATTTTTCTAAATAGTTTGAAACATACTATATTTTTATAATATGTTTGCAAACTTACAATATTAATTAAAAAAAAGTCCTAAAATATATAGTTTAGTTTCGAACTTGGTTAAATTATAAAATACCTCTAAACTTTAGGGTAGGTTTCAATAATACTTCTAAACTTTCAAAAGTTTCATTTTTACCCATCAACTTCTGTTTGGTATGCAATCCGGATTCTGTTTTATGTTTTCAGATTCACTGAGTTCAGTGAATATGCGTTTGGCAGACTTGTTTTCGAAAACTGTTTCCGGATTCTGTGATCCAAATAGTGAAAATTCTGAAAACAACTTTTTTATGTTTTCATTGTATCCAGATTTTGAATTTGAAAATTTAAAATGCAGAATTACATTAGAAAATACCAAAACTTTAATAAATATAGTTTTTGATGTTATAAACTCAATTTATTTTTGTTAAATTAAAATATGTATAATTTAATATATTATAAATTATATGATATTGTAAAATAATAATTGTACAAATTTTATAATAAAAATCATGTTCATAAATTAATTAATAATGGATTATATTCAATCTAATATTTAGTTTTGCAACTACAACTAGTTAATGGTCTATAAATATATTATAGAACACATTTTGAACAATTGTTTAAATTGGAATCCAATTTCTAAATATGCTACCAAACACATATCTGAAAACATGAAATACAACTCTGTTTTCATTGAATCCCTTGTTTTCAAAATTCTGTTTTCAGATTGCATACCAAACAAGCCCTATAATATTTTTCTAAATAGTTTGAAACATACTATATTTTTATAATATGTTTGCAAACTTACAATATTAATTAAAAAAAAGTCCTAAAATATATAGTTTAGTTTCAAACTTGGTTAAATTATAAAATACCTCTAAACTTTAGGGTAGGTTTCAATAATACTTCTAAACTTTCAAAAGTTTCATTTTTACCCATCAACTTCAAATTTGTTTTAAATAACCCTTTCATCAACTTTTTTTGTTTAAATGAATGATAGAAAAGTAACGTGGCAATGACTTCATGAATTCTGAAAAATTTTAAAAAAAAATGTACTCCTCGCACAAGCATGCCATAAAAATCATGTTAAAAACAAGTTTACAAATTGTTTTATTTGGTGTTTCGTTAAAAAAGCTCTTAATGATGATACCTAGAGTTTTCTCAACTTTCAAGTGCTTTCACACACAACGTCAAGTTTTTAAGATCATAAAACTTGATAATTTCTTTTTCTCTATAAAACATTCGAACCCGAACTTCCCTTGTGTTTTTCTCATCTAATGGACTTAGGAGAGTTTAGCTTCGATGCATAGCATGTTAAGGGACCAAATATGTACCCTAACCCCTGTTCTTCTAGTTCTTAGTCAATGGGGACATTGACCCATTTAAGTATGGGGGTGAGTTTTGTAATACTACCGTTGTAATATTATGTTGTTGTAATAGTACGTTGTTGTATTATATTGTAATAGTATGTCGTTGTAATAATATGTTGTTGTAACACTATGTTGTTGTAATAGTATGTTGTTGTAATATTATGTTGTCGTTGTAACAGCTGCTAGGACTTTAAAAAAAAAAAAAAGATACTCCTCCTTCTAGAGTTAACTAAGTAACCAGAGGCAGTCATGACACCCATGATTTCCTATGCATGAAAGGTTAACTTAGAAAGTGAGTATGTGAAAACGGTCTTAGTAGTGATTTGTGCTCGTAGTCAACTACTTTCACCACAAAGTGTTAGTAAGTTGGAACGAAGGTACAAGTGACAGTAAGACTCTCATTAAAAAAAATGCATTTCAAAGGAATAAGAAAATGAGGCCTAGCAGCAACTTTACATAAGTTTGGGGGAGAAAGAAAAATGCTTGTAATGTGAGTGAACTTAGCTTGTTGAACAAAGAAGACCACCCTAGACTCTATGACTATGACTTAGGTAGGATAAGCATAATAGGTGGGTTTGCATCAGAATGTTTTATCTTGAAAAAGAAAAGTAAAACTTTTATGTGAGAAAATCTTGGAATTGTGTAAAGTGTTAAAAGTTTGAGACCTCTCCTGAACAACATTTTTTTTCAAAAACACCATTTGAAATCATTTTGTGAAGTGTTTGCTTGTGTATGTGCTATTTGTTTTCTAATTGCTTGAGGACAAGCAATA
Source organism: Trichosanthes truncata (assembly GCA_033996785.1). Lineage (NCBI taxonomy): Eukaryota > Viridiplantae > Streptophyta > Magnoliopsida > Cucurbitales > Cucurbitaceae > Trichosanthes > Trichosanthes truncata. The sequence goes on along the minus strand of JAWPNB010000004.1, from coordinate 31,803,035 downwards.
TCTTAAGTTTGGGGGTGTGATAAGCCTTAGAATTAAGGCTTATTTAACTCCTAATTACTTAAGATATTCTTGTTTTGTCTTAAGATCATTTGAAAATAGTTGAAAGTTGCTTGAAAATAAGAAAGGAATAAGAATGAAGGCAATTAGATAAGATTCAAAAAAAGTTAAGTTTGTTTGCAGGGAATGTGGAAATGGCAAAATCAAATTGCAAATTCGTGATTATGCAATTGTTTATGGAGCAGGGAATGTAGAAATTGCAAAATCAAATTGCAGAATCACGATTCTGCAATCTGGAGCAGTAGAAAAATTCAAAAAAAGGAAAAAAAAAAATATGCATTTAACCCATTCCGAAAATCTTCAATTACAGCATGATTTAAGGGAATTTGAGCACGAAATTTGGGCATTCTTCAACCCTAATGAAGGCCTATAAAATGGGAAGAAGATGAGGAGCAACACAATTCGATTTTGGAGGGATTTTAGAAGTCAATTTCGTTTACTTTCAACGTAATGCTCTGTTTTTTTTTTTTCTGCATTTTCTTTTCGTTCTCTGTTTTTATATTTCTTCAGATTCATTTCTGTATTACCAAATCTACTGTAAGTTTAGTTCATGTTCTTCTTTCGATTTATCCAATCAATTCAAGTGAAAAAGTTAGGGAAAAAATGTTCGTTCTTGGAGAATTTGGCTCGTGGGTTTCATTTCGTTTTACACACTGTTTTTCTACATTTTTTTTCTACTATGTTTTTACCGAGAACTTCAAGTTTCTGTCTTACTTTTCTGATTTTTCTTCTTGTATTACCAAGAATCGTTTGCAGTACACATTTGTTCTTCATTGGGAATCTGTTTCGCCTTAAGTTTTGGTATTAATCTAGCCTTTGTTTGTGAGTTTCTTTCTTTATTTATTTATTTTTTCTGTTTCTCCTTTATAAGAGTTCCAACAATCATTGGTATATTTAAAATTCTATTAGGTCCAAAGGTTGAAGGAAGAAGATTGAAATTCCTACTAAAGCTTTTGATTTTCTCTTTTTGAATTAAATTGAAAGTTTTAGACTTCTTTGAGACTAAGTGTCCAATTTTGCTTAAGCTTACTGTCATAGTTAATCCAATATTACTTAGGATGCAAATTTGTATTAATTAGCAAGTTACTCAATTTTTCCTATGAACTTTTCCCCGAAAATTAGTTGTAGAATTTTTATCCTTAATATGAGCTAAAACTTCTTAAGGGGTTCAATGATGTGAATTCCCTAAGAAGTAAATGTAGCCAAATTTTCAATAAAAACCAAGCCTACATCTCAATTGTTTGCTTATGTTGAATAAATTTTCGTTGAGATCCTAGATTGATCAACTAGGGTAGCAACTCAAGCTTAGATCTAATACCAACGGGGTTAGTGATAAGCGGATTTCACACAAGTGATGGAGAAAAAAAGCTTAGACATAAGTCAATCCTTACCCTAGACATAGGGATTAAGGACTCCAAAGCCCATAAAATTGTTGAGCCGAATGATCTAAGATAGAGGAACTATAGACATATAAGTCACTCACTTAGCCTCCTAAAACCCCAAATTCAAGGTGAATAGGAAAAGCAATTTTGGTTTACCGTTGAGTGTAGAATAGGTTGGAATTGCAATTTTGGTTTGCAATTACAACTTAGGGCAATGACATTCTTGAGCCTCGTCTTATTATGAAATTCCCTTTGCAATTTCATTTACTAAGCTTATCTAATTTGCTATCCAATATTGACAATTTTAGATTTTACAATTCAATTCTGCAATTTTTGGTTATTTCGCTTATTGTCATTTCTAGATTCTGCAATTAGATTCTACAATTTTTCTTAACACACCAACCCAACCTTATTTTTGCATTTTTAGTTTTCAAAGTTGCAATTTTCCTTACATTTTGCTTTACATAATTTTTGTTACACTGTTCCCTTGGGATTCGATACTTGATACTCACATACCAATTTATATTACTTCAATCGCGTGCGCTTGCGTGTACACCCGATCAGTAGATGAGTAGTTCTCTTAAGTATTGATTTTGAGTTTTGGACAATGGAGCTCCACTCTCTCACTGGCTCGAGAAGAACTTTGTTTATGGTTGGATCATAAACAGATTGTTCATTAGAGGATCAGTGGTACTTAAGGTATAAGATGTAATTACAGGGGTAAAATAAACTTTTGACCCAACTATAATTACGAATAATTCGTAAAAGATCGAATTGCATGTAATGGTTATATTCATGGACACAACTTGTTCTACATTACATAAGAGTGCAACTCTGGGTCTATAGTGAGTGACCTAGAATTAAAGAATGAAAATTAATTGATTAATGCGTTTAATTAATTAATTTTGTATTATTGTAATCTTATAATCTATAGGTCCATAAGGTCTCTTTGCTAGCTCATACGAATATTAAGAGATCAATTTTATTGAAAGAAAATTTAATATATTGGATATATCAAATAAGGGAAATATATTTATTGTATTTGATACATTAAAGAGGAAAAATTATTAATGCGTATTATATATATATATATATATATATATATATATATATGGCAAATGGTTTTTGCCTTAGGTCACTATAAATAGGACCTAAGAGTTTATCCAAAGCTATGCACTTTTCTTCAAGAAGAATCCTCTCAAAAATTTGCCTCTCTCAAATTTCTTATGTTTTTTTTATCAAAAGGTTCTCAAAAACCTTAATCGTATGTACAAGTCATAGCAAGAAAAACGTTGTGAAAATTCATCAAATGTATTTATTGCATAATCATGTTTTCATACTTTAATTCGAAATAAATCAAAGCGATTTTAAATTGGTTTCTAGAATTATTTTAGAAACCATAGGCTTCTGTTGTGAGATGAATCATTCATTTCCATCATCATCTTTATTTTATGCGAGGAAACTAATGAAATAATTATTTTGAAACAATTTCAGAGACCAAGGGTTAGAATGAAAGTTTTGAAAGAGTGAGGGGATAATTGAAACCTACCTTAAAGTTTATGGGCATAATTGAAACATATTCTAAAGTTTAAGGACATAATTAAAAGTTGTTCTAAATTTCAAGAGCATAATTGTACCACTATTTTACAAATCACTACCACGTCACTTCTACATCTTTATTTTAATGAAAGTTGACAAAAGAGTTGTTTTAGAACAAATTTCAAGTTTAGGGGTAAAAATGAAATTTTTTGAAAGTTTAGGAGTATTATTAATACCTATTGTAGAGTTCAGGGGTATTTTTTATAATTTAACCTTTTGAACTTTTAGGGCTATGTCAAATAAGTCTCTTTACTTTAGAAAGTTTTGATAAATTTCTAAGCTTTCACTTTTGTGTCTTCCAGGTTTCTAAACTTTAACAAAGTGTCAAATTAGTAGGGATGTTCTTTTTCTTTGCAAGGAATAAATGAGGGAGCATGGACAAAAAATTTTGGCCAACTGGGAATTTTCTGTCACCATCCTCGCACCAATTTTTTTTTTAATATATATGTAAAAGAAACTCTAAATTTAAACTTTCGTGAAATATTATTTTGTTTTTATCAAGAAGTTCAAGAATTTTATCTTTAAATAGGAATCTTCTCATTCGAAATTAACCATTTAAATAAAGATATATATATATATATATATATATATATATATATATATATATATATATATATATATATAGTTAAATAAAGATCGAAATAATAATAATAATAAACAGGAAATATTTTTCTGGGGGGAGGGGGAAGAGAACGAGGATGAGGAAGTCATCCATGTCCCCACCCCACCCTGTGAACATTCCTACTAATTAGTCCTTAAACTTTCATTTTTTTTGTTTAATAGGTCATTGAATTTTTTTAATTAAAAAATGCTATTAAACATAAAATTAAATACTTGGGAACGTATATTATATATACACATTTTAAAGTTCAATGAACTAATAAAACACAATATCAAAAGCTTAGATAACTATTAGACACATTTTAAATTTAAAATACCTATTACACACAACTTATAATTTATGTTTAATTACAAGTTTGTCCGTGAACTTTCAAGCTTGTATCTAATAGATACCTAAACTTAAAAAATCTCTAATAGATTTCTAAACTCTCAATTTTGTATCTAATAAGTTCTTGAACTTTAAAAGTATCCAATAAGTCCTTGTACTTTGAATTTTATGTCCAATAGACCCTTAACATATTCAACATTTTCAGAAATTAATAGATCTATTAAACATTAGATTGAATTATGTGTCTAATAGGAGCGTACACTTTCAATTATGTGTCTAATAGATCAATGACTTTTAAAAAATGTTGAATAGGTAAATGACCCATTAGACAAAAAAAATTGAAAATTCAAAGACATATTAGAATAAAATTGAAAGTTTAGAGATCAATTAGACACTTTTAAAAGTTTATAGACTTTTTAGACAAAAAATTAAAAGTTCAAAAACCTACCATCTTTTAGACAAATCTAAAAGTCAAAGGATATTTTGTATAATTTAACTAGGTTAAATTATACAAAATACCCTTAAATTTTGAGGTAGGTTGTGATTATACCCCTAGACTTTTGAAAAGTTTTATATTAACCCTTAAACTTTGAAGTTGTTCCAAAAAGCACCCTAGGATATTTTTCATTAAAATGATGAATGAAATTCAACACACCAACTAACGTGTAAAAATTGATTTCGTGAATGATGCTATAAATGTTGTCAATAAAATACATATATACATATTGAAATAAATGATAACAAAGATCTTAATCTTCATTATAGTTGAAATTGAGTTGTAAATGATATTATGTACGTCTTTCAATTTGTTGAAATTGAGTTGTAAATGATATTATATACCCCTTTCAATTTTTACAATCAGTCACAGTGTCATATATGTCTTTCATTTTAACCCCCAAAAAAACTCCAAAACAATTTCAAATTTCAAGGTCAAAATAAAACTTTTTAAAGTTTAGGAGTGTGATTGAATCCTAACCTAAAGTTTAAAAATATTTGGTATAATTTAATTTTAACTTAAATAATTAAAAAAAAAAAGTTTGTGAATGCAATTGGAGGATTGGGTTAAAAAAAAAAAAAGTTTAGTTTATTGTTATAGTTGTGTTGGGTGCGGTAGTGAAGGATTTTCAGGAGGCGGCAGAATGCGGATGGATGGTGTCATATCAAATTTTGTCGCGTGGCTTAGGAAATTGGGACTCCGCAAAAACGGCCGGAATTTCGGCTGCTTACCTGCACGCTCTTCTTGTTTTTTTTTATTAATTTCTTTCTTAACTTTATTTTACACACCCACTATTATTATATCACATTAATTCCCTTCCCCTTTTTTCCCTAGTAATTTTCATGTGCATTTGCTTCCACAAATTAAGCTACACTTTTTTTTTTTAATATCACATCAAGTATAGAGTCAAGATTCGAATTTATGACTATTTAGAGAAAGTAAGAATGTCTTAACTGCTGAACTATTATCTTCGTACTTGTAATTGAGATATTGTTTTTATTTTATTTTAATTTAGATAAAATTTTGTTTTTGGCTTGTGTGCTTAGTTGGATCAATTGATTTAAACTTATAATTTTTGTTTTTGTCGAATTGAATCTTAAATTTGAATGAAGGATGTCTGAGATCTTGGAAACTAGAGTAAACTAGAGTAGAAGATCTATAAATTGCACAAAATATAAGTAAAATCGAGTAATAAAAATGTTTAGATTCAACTAACTCGGCCTCAAAATATAATGCTCCAACCTAGCTAAAAAATCCAATAAAACCAAAGAACTAGTACACACAAGGAGTAGTGTCTTGTTGGGTGACAAAAGTCTTTATAATGCATTCTACAACTTATTTTATTTTATTGAGTTTAATATTTGCAAGGTTAAGATTGAACAATCAACTTTTTTAAATGGTAATTGGTGTCTTATCTACTGAATTATGTTCGAATTGGCTTTCACTGCTTATTTATATTATTCATGGTTGAAGCTAACAAACTTAAAAGTTAAAAATTTAAATTAATTCATTCAAATAGGTAGAGAATAAAAAAAAATCTCGTAAAAGTTTACCTGTGTTTTTAATTTGGTTCCTAAAGTTTGGAAAGTCTTAAATTTTGATCAGTTTTAAATTTTATAATTATCATTAAAACATTTAATGAAAAAGTGACAAGATGCGTTTCTATATTTGTAATATGGTAATAAATTATGAGCCATTCGTACTCCAAAAAATATATATGAGCCACTCAAAATGATAAAATGATAATAATAATGACAACAACACAACAATTTTTTTTTTTTAGTTCATGTGGCAATGCTGAAATTCAAAGTTTATAGGGATAAATGATATATATGGAAAAATTTACATTAATGTTAATATTAGGCTAAATGAAATAAACAAAAATCCTTTCTCATTAGGCAAAAATAATAGCTAATGCTTAAATTTTTTTAGCATAAGATTTTATTTAATATTCCAAAGATTCCTCTTGTTGTTCTTTTCTTCTTCTAGTACCTAACTATTAAACTAGTGATCATAACATATCTTTTCTTAAATTACGGAGAAGTGATTATAAAATGTTTAAATGTACATGTTGCCATCTCACATTTGAATTATTATTGCAGGTGATATTATAATCAACAATAAAATAGAACATATGTTATTTTCATATTAATTCTTTAACTCAACTTTTAACTCGAGAACAAAATTCAGAAATTATTAAAACTAGAAGAAGTAGATTAGAACTTTTAAATTTTAGAGAACAAATTTGAAATAGAGATAAGCATTAGAAAATCCAAAAATATATTTTAATCATTAAAATTAAAAGTAGACATATTTCATAAATTTAAAAAACGTGAAGATATTTTTCAATGATTAAATTACAAGTTGTCTCTAAATTCTCAGGCGTTTGTCTATTTAATCTCTGAACTTTAAAAAGTTTTCTTAAGTCTTGAACTTTTAATTTTATGTCCAATAGATCTATAAAATTTTAAAAGTGTCTGATAAGTCCTTAAACTTTCAATTTTGTATCCAGTAAGTTAAACTTTCAATTTTGTATCCAGTAGGTTCCTGAATTTTCAATTTTGTTTATAATAAATCTTTGACCTCTTCGACATTTTTTAAAATTCATGAATTTATTAGACACAAAATTGAAAGTTTAGAGTTCCATTAGACATAACATTCAATATATATCTAATAGATTAGTTGATTTTTTTAAAATCTAAATATGTCTTAGACCATTATACATAAAATTTAAAGTTTAAAAACTTATTATATATTTTTAAAGTTCAATAACTTATTAGACATAATATTGAAAGTTCAGAGATCTATAGGACACTATTCAAAATTAAGGAACTAAATAAGCAACATTTCGAGACTAAACTTTTAATTTGACTTTTTTTAGTATGTCAATTTTTTATTTGGAAGGAGTTATTTTCTTGGTCAATTAATATTTAGAAAATGTGTACAAAGTATTAATAAATAATTTGACAATTGGTCGTTGTAATAAGTGTGGCCATAATTACATTACAAAATTTTCAAGTAAAAGTGACATTTATGTGGTAGGTTAACAAAATCAACAAAAACACATTCGTTGTATTTATATTAAAATTATTGAAAGTAATTAATATAAATATTGACTAATTTATTTTGAATAAATGGATTAAACTTACCAAATATTCCTACTATTGGCGAAAGTAACAAAATTTGAACTAGACAAGTTATTCATATAATTTCACTTAAAAAAATAAGTCATAAAAATTTGATCGGTACGTAAAAATCGAATACTCTAAAAAGAAGATCAATTCTATTACTCTTTTCTACTTTTAAGTCAAAATAATGCTTTAAAATACCATTCAAATTTTCTTTTTAAACCAATGAAATTTGCTAAATTTCCTAATTTGTTGTCATAAATTCTTGTTCGGTCAATTTTTTGTAATTCCACACCCTAATCTGTAAATTTTAAATTGAAGTTGAAATGATGACAGTAGAATTTTTTTAAAGTACGGGACCAAAATTAAAACTAGAGTTAAACTATCAAGGAAAAAAAAAACCAATTTTTTTACTATCAAAATAATTTTTAAATAAATTATATATATATATATAAGACAAAGATGTTCATGCAAAAACATCACATTTTTAGTGCAAAAAAAGGAGGAAAAACATCTCATTCTTTTAGGAAGGTAACGTAGATTAAAATAATAATAATTATCGAGTAGATTTATAGATTTTAATTGTCCTTTATTTAAACTTCTTCTCTCCAACTTTTTGGCAATTACGAAACGTATAAATATATAATTTAAAATTACACTAATGTTCATGTCATCGACTTTTAAAGCCCTCATTAAAATCAACACACCCATCATCAATTTCAACCCTATCCAAATTATTCTACATTATTCATGAAGAAAAAATATATATTAAATATTTATATTTTACCTTTAGTAATATTTTAATTTTTTTTAGTTCAACATTTGAGAAAAAGGATTCGAACTTTTGACTTTTTAATTAAAGGTATATGTCAATTATTGTTAAGTTGTGATCACTTCGCTTTGATTTTTATATCTTTTATAATATTTTTTTAGACCTTTAAAAAAATAAGTCTATGAAATTAAAATTTTCATTATATTCTAGCAATATGAATAAATATAATTGTAAAAAGTCTTTCACCTTCATTTACTTGGTCTGATTTTATGCATTAGGTTACTTTCTAATTAGTTTTTTATTTACTTTTTTTACTCTAAAAACTTAATTAAGCTATTTTTGGAAGTGCAACTACTAAGACTCTGTTTGATAATTATTTAATTTTTTATTTTTTATTTTTGAAAATTAACCTTATAAATACTACTTCTAACCTATGAGTTTCTTTGTTTTATTATCTACTTTTGACATATATTTTCAAAATCTAAGCCAAGTTTTAAAAACTAAAAGAAAAATAGTTTTTAAAATTTTATTTTTGTTTTTGGAATTTGCTTAAGAATTCATATGTTTTTTCAAGAAAGATGAAAACTATTGGAGAGAAATAGTGAGAAAACGAGCACAATTTTCAAAAATCAAGTAGTTACCAAACTGAACCTAAATTGTTGAAGTATGAAGTTTAAAAATATATGAGGCAAAAAAAAAAAAGACTAAAAATGTATTTTAACCTCACATGTTGTTAAGCTCTCTAAAAAAATCACATTACCATATCTATATTTTATCTAAGTGTCATGTCAACATTTCACTAGTCGATATTAATTATAAGAATAAAAATAAGTATAATTTTAAAATTTAAAGATGTAATTGATTTTTTTTAAGTGGAAGAACAGAGAATAAATACAATGTTCAACGTACCCGAGCAAAATTTTATAGTTAAACCTAAAAATTATCATAAAGTTAGTGATGAGCATGGTATTAAATTTCCGTCAATATGTCGACATTTTCACATGTCCATGAGTTCGACATCGACATAAGGGAGAATCGACATTTCCACTATATCGTACAAAATTGATTAAATATTAAAAAAAAGGCAAGAAAATGTAACTTAATGTGAATATAATATTGTAACAAGTATTTTAACTCATTTAAAAAGTGTAAAATGTTTGTTTATTAATTAATTTTTTTTTAATTTTTTGTTTTTAAAATTTGTCCAGAAATATCCATCGACATCGACATTTTATCGATATTTCCATTGACATTTCCATAAAATTGAGACTTCGACATTTCCATAAAATTGAGACTTCTACATTTCCATCGACATCGACATTTTAAACCTCGGTGATGAGAGTATATTCACAATGTCAATCCACTTGCAAATATTAATTTTTCTAATAAAAACGTGACTAGAAAATATTTAGTTGAACAAATTCAAATTTTGAAAAAAGTACCAATTATTATTGAAAAAAATCATTATAATTAAAACTTTGGATTCACTCATTATTATTGTATGATATGGTTTAGTGATGAATATTCTCCACGCCTAATAAAAACTTGAAGAAAAATAACCAATTGCTTAACCAAAAAGAATATTTAATGTGGAATCCTACTTCTGTTCTTTAAATTTGTATGAACCAAAAGCATTTAGCCATCCCTTCTTAATCAAATGAACTTTGACAAAATCATATCACCTTTTTTTTATTGTCAAAAAGAGATTTTCAATAAAGTCCTTGCCATGTTCTCTCACCCAAACAAAGCTATCTTTACTTTTTTCTCTTTCTATTTTTTAAAAATAAAATTGAAAGCTACTTTTATTTAAGAAAGGTTAAAATATAGTTTTAATGCTTAAAAGCTTATTTCTACTGTGATTTAGGGTTTATTTCTGTTGTGATTTGATTCTTAACTTTTTAAATGTTTTGTTTTAATTTCACAATTTTGAAATGAACTTTGTAATAAAGAAGCTTTTTTTTTTTCGTCATTCTTTTTTTTATTAATTATTTGATAAGAATTTGTATTTATTTGGAAATTCAACCGTGTGATTTTAAACACATTTTTAAATAGGTATCTACTAATTAAATAAATATACAAAAGAATGTAACTACATTTAGCATCCATTGAATAAAAAAAAATCAATAATCAATGACAGTGACTAAGATATATATTTTACTTTTCAAAGTTTAGAAATTAAAATAGGAGGATGGAAAGTTTAATTCAGGACCAAAGTAAATAAATAACAAATTTGAATTTATTAACATTTTTAGAACTAAAAATTCTCCAGCCATTATTCTCAAGTGATTGGGAAACATTTTCTACGTGAGGAAGTAAATTATGAAAGGTGTCTCCACACAGTTATAACATAAAGTAATTAAGCAGATTCAGGAAATTTTGGTGGTTTTTATTTTATTTTATTTTATATATTTACAATATGTGAAGGGGAGGGTTCAAAGCTTTTGACATCTTGATCGAGGGTATAAGTTTTATGTTAGTTGAGCTATGTTCATGTTGACAGAAAATTTTGGTGGGTTGCTGGTATAAGTAAAATATTTATAAATATGTATTTTTATAAAAAAGAAATATATATATATATATAAGTCTAAAATATTATTGGCCTCCAATGTTTGTGTAGTTTTTCAATTTCCTCTCCATTCTTTTAAAAGTTTTTTAATTTAACTTCATTCTTCTTCAACTTTTTTCCTATTACAATTTAGGTAAAATGCTCCTAAATTTTAGAGTACTTTTCATTAAGCCTCTTTTTAAAATTTTTATTTTTATCCTAAATTTTTAAAATCGTTTCAAAACAACAATTTCATCAACTTTTTCATGTCAAAATGAAGAAAATGTGATGTGACACTAAATTGTAAAAATTAAAGTACACGTTGGCATAGGTAGCATGTTTCAATTATGTCCATGAATTTTGGACAAGTTTCATTTATGCCCTTATCATTTCAATGTTTCATTTTAGATATTCTTAACCTTTAAAATTGTTTTAAAACAACTATTTCGTTAAATTCTCCCATTAAGATGAAGGCTAAAATGTGACTTGGAATTGAATCAACAAAATGGAGGTTACTTGTGAGCATACATGATAGTGAGTTGTATAAAAAAAATAAAAAGGTTTTAGTTACTTTCAAAATGTGTTATTAATTGGGAAAAGGAACGTATTTGGGGTTAGAGTTTCTTTCAAGATGGAGTCCTTTAGAGAGAGAATGCCACATATTGTGAGAAAAGTTACATACAGGTAAAAATCAATAGTCTCAGTAGCTGTGAAAAGTCACACACTAGAAAAGTTGAAGGAGAATGAGTTCAAGAGAGAAAGCTTCACGAGTAAAATATGTTCGTGAAAGAGTGGGGTCAGTGGAAAATATGGGTCTATGAAAACTATGGAGAATTTTTAAAAAAAAAAAAAAAAAAGACTAATTGACAGAGGAAGACAATTTTCATCCCTGAAGGTAAGAAATTTTTCGAGCAATATTAGTGATCTATGGATTTGGTTGTCTTGAGTTTCACTAGTTTGTTTTTTACCTCTTCCTTGTCCATGTCCTAACCTTAATTTTTGTCAATTAATTGTGAGGAGACTTCAAATTTCATTTGTCGTTCGTGGTTTGCATACCTCCTAAATTTATTTCTCTCAAACCGACATCATTTAATCAGTAAAACATTACCTCCAAATTTTTTGATAATGAGAGAAGGAAGAATATGTTATCCCTGGCTCCCAAAATTGTTTGGCCCTCAAACGACATCAATTTAAGATTTGACTTAGACCCTTCAATTTTTTTATAGCTCCCTACCACGTCACATTTTCATCTTTATTTTAATGAGGAAGCTAATGAAAATGTTATTTCGAACAGTTTTAAATGCTAATTGTCAAAATGCACCTTTTGAAATGACAGGAGAATACGAAACTTACCCCAAAGTTCAAGTCCATATTCAAAACTACCTATGCCCATGTGTACATCTATTTTTACAAGTCACTGCCACATCGTATTTCCATCTTTGTTTAAACAAAACACTTGATGGGTATGTTATTTTAAAACACTTTTTTTTAAGTTAAAGGATATAAATTATACTTTTGAAAATGATGGAAGCACAATTGAAGCCTACCCTAAAATTTAAGTGCATTTGGTATAATTTAACCTAAAATTTATTAAACAAAAAAAAGTTTTTCAATTTAAATTCTCACTTTCACTCAACGTTCAAATTTATAATCAAAATGATTATTTGAAATTAAAGTAGAATTATTAATTTAGTTGGAAATAACTCAAATTTAATTTACTCGAGTAAAACATACCAACACATCAAATCTAGAACCAACGTATTTCACATGACTCATCTTGAAATGAATTAATTACTTAACCTGAAAGGGTTGTTGAAAAATGAACCTACTAAATATACTATTATGCAAACATTTGATCACCTCATTAAAAATTATCATTTATTAGTATACACTGATGGGGAAATTACAAATAACAGAGGAAAATAGAGTAAATATTGAGAAACAAGAATGTAAACAATCAAGTTGAAGTGCGGGTATCTCACTCTCTTTAAGGAGATTCAAGCTCTTTGGGGTATATATTTATTTATCAACCACCGGTGCATTAGTTCTTCTCTGGCTTGTCCTCTCTAGGATACAATAACTCAACTGAAATGTTGTGTAGCTCAAACCACTCTGTACTATGAGGTTGAGCTCAAAGCTCCACAACAAAGAACACCATTCTTTTGCCCAATTGCTCTTAAAAGAGCAAAGAAGATAAACATGAGAAAGTAGAAAGAAGAGAAGATTGGAATTGTTGTGTATTTGAGAGTGTGGTAAGAGAGGTATTTATACAAGAATTTTAGATCTAAGAATTTAATACAAAAATAAGTAATTAAATTGTAAACTTTTTAACTTCTTTTACCAATATGTTTTCTTCCTTAAAAAGATGAAAACTTTCACAAATTAAAAACTAAAAAGAAATTCATATTTAAAACCAATTAAATATTAAAATGTTACAACATTCTCCCACTCATTTTAATATTTAAAATAATTAAAATCAATTGACCAAAAAAAAAAGATAATTATGCATCACAAAGGTGTGACTCTGCATTCAACATTTACTAGTGAAATAATAATCTCTACTCCAGTGTTAGTAGTGGTCTCCAACTTGAACTCTAACACTTAAGGGGAAATAGAGAACTATTATCCACACATAATTATCCATGTGTTAACATGAGCTTTATTAGTTAGCACATTATGAACTTGTGCTGATCCCAGAATTTCATGAGTATATTTGAAAATAAGCCCCATATCCTCATAGAGAGCGGCCCCACTTTCACACTCATATAGGTAAAATATGTCAAGGGTTGCTCCTATAACAACGACACCCCACTCATAAGAGCTACAGATTTTATTAAGAGTTTATTGAAAAACTCAACCCTCCCATAAGTTATAGGATAAATGCATTCACTTCATAGGGATAGATCAATATATAAAGATAATGCATATTTACGGCCACCTTATAATTCGTTTTTTCTTTTGAACCTAGTTCTCAAGATCTCTGATCACTAGGTGGGTATCCTTATATATGGTTCATGACAATTGTAAGGGTTTCAACCCCATCCCCCTCAATGTATTCCAGACCGTTTCTCTATTCAAGTCTTTGTTAATGGATCTGCAAGATTATCACAAAATTTAATGTAATTCACATTAATAATCTCATTACTCAAATAGGATCTCACAGTACTGTGTTTTCTTCTTATAGGTCTGGATTTACTGTTATAAAAACGGTTTTTTACTCTACCAATTGTGGTAGTGCTATCACAATTTATCAAAATAGGATGTATTGGTTTCTCCCACATTGGAATTTCATATAATAAATCTCTTAGCCAACTTGCTTCCTCGCTAGCTAAAGCTAAAGCAATAAGCTCTGCTTCTATAATAGAGTTGACAATAATTGTTTGTTTTTTAGATTTCCAACTAATAGCACGACCTCCCAAGGTAAAAATATACTCTGTAGTAGATAAAGAATCACCTAACAATGTATTCCAATTAGCATAAAAAAATCCTTCAACAACAGTAAGATATTTGTTTATAAAGTAAGTCATAGTCTTTTGTTCCCAATAAATATTTCATAACACGATCTATGGCATACCAATGTTCTTTACTTGGCTTACTCGTAAACTTGTTAAGAACTCCTACTGCATATGCAATGTCAGGTCTAGTGCAATCAGTTGCATACCGTAAGCTACCAATCATGCTAGCATACTTCTTTTGATTAATTACATCACTTTCATTTTCAATGGGAAACAAGTGAACACCTGAATCAAATGGAGTAGACACATGTTTACAATCAAAATAATTGTATTTTCTGAGTATTTTCTCAATATAATGTGATTGGTCAAGAAAAAACTCATATGAGGTTTTTTGTTATTTTCATACCCATAATAAAATTAGTCTCCCCAAGATCTTTCATGTCAAAATGGCTTGTCAATAAATTTTTTGTTTCATTTATAACAAAAATATTTGAGCCAAAGATTAATTAATCATCAACATATAGGCTAATAATAACATGTGAATATTCCCATGATTTATAATAGATGCATTTATCACATTTATTTGGTTTATAACCATTATTTAGCATGCAAGAATCAAATTTTTCATGCCACTTCTTTGGGGCTTGTTTTAAGCCATATAGGGTTTAGTAAGCTTACACACTTTGTTCTCTTGCCCAAGTTCTATAAAACCTTCAGGTTGGTCCATATAAATTTCTTCTTTTAAATCATCATTTAGAAAAGTTGTTTTCACATCCATTTAATGAATACAAATATCAAAGATTGCAGCTATTGCAATTAGCAATCTAATAGATGTGATTCTCGTAATCGGAGAAAATGTATCAAAGAAGACTAAGTCTTCCTTTTGTTTAAAACCTTTCGCGACAAGTCTAGCTTTATACTTGTCTATACTACCATTTGGTTTCAGTATTTTTCTCAAGACCCATTTACACCCTATAGTTTTACAACCTGGTGGCAAATCAACTAATTTCCAAGTTTTATTAGAAATTAATGATTCCATTTCATCATTCACAACATTTTTCCAGAAAATTGCATCTGGAGATGACAAAACTTCTTGCAAATAAATTAGTGTTTCTTAAATGTTATAAACATAAAAATTAGGACCAAAATCTTTTACAGTTCTAGCCCTTTTACTCCTTCGAAATTCAACTTGAGAGTTGTTTTCATTATTATCACTAAGAGTAGATGAGCCAAACTTAGAGGAAGTTTGTTCACAACTTTGACCCCCACTATTTCTTGAATTGAAAGAAATTTTTCTTCATGAAAAATTGCATCACTTGATTCGAAAATCACATTATGTTCAATGTCAAGAAATCTAGAGGTTGTACTATGAACTGCATATCCAAGAAAAACACAAGTGGTAGCTTTAGACCCTAATTTAGGTCTATTTGGATCGGTTAGCCTCACAAAAGCTAAACGTCCCCAAACTCTTAAATATCCTAAATTTGGCTTATACCCTTTCCACAATTGAAAATGTGTAATTTTTGTCTTTTTATGTGGCACCCTATTTAACACATGACAAGCAATCAAAACCACTTCACCCCAAAAATTAAAAGATGCACCTGATTCTAGTAGCATAACATTAGTTAAACCAATTAAGGTTCTATTTTTTCTCTCAGCTATTCCATTAGAAACAGGTGAATATGGTGGAGTAGTCTCATGAATTATTCCCAATGATTCAACATATGAATTGAATTCAAATGATTCATAAACCAATTAAGGTTCTATTTTTTCTCTCAGCTATTCCATTAGAAACAGGTGAATATGGTGGAGTAGTCTCATGAATTATTCCCAATGATTCAACATATGAATTGAATTCAAATGATTCATATTCTAGACCTCTATCACTTCTAAATCTTTTAATTTTTCTACCAAATTGATTTTCAACTTCGAGGGAAATTTTTTTAAAGGTCTCAAAAGCATTACTTTTATTTTTCAATAAATAAACATGAGTATATTTTGAAAAATCATTAATAAAAGTTATAAAATATCTATTTCCTCCTCTAGTTAAAAATCCCTCAAATTCACACAAGTCTGTATGAATTAACTTTAGTAATTGGATATTTCTTTCAATGCTTTTATGAGGTTCTTTTGTAATTTTAGCTTTACTACATATTTCACATTTCTCATAATCATTTTTTAAACCAGGAATTAATCCAAGACTACTCATCACCCCCACATATTTACTATTTATGTGACACAAACGCCAAAAATTTAAAGAATAGAGCATATAAACTGAACTGGTAGATGCTTTATTGATATTCTTGATGTTCAATTTGAACATTCCATCACAAGCATAACATTTTCCAACAAAATTTTCCCTTTTTGTTATCACATATTGATCAGATTCCATAGTTTGTTTAACGCCAGCCTTATTAAGAAGATAACTCGACATTAAATTCTTCCTCATGGAGAGTGTATAAAGCACATCTTTCAAAATTGGAACCTTTCCAGAGGTGGATTTTAATTTAACCTCACCAGTTCCCATAATTTGGGTAGTATGGGAATCACCAAGTATTATTGTTTTAGGCTCCTTAAAAGAAGTATAAGCTTTGAACCAATCTTTGTCATAACATGCTTGTCTATTGGCTCCAGAATCAGCCCACCATCCTTCAATACTTTAAACCATATAAATATCAGTTATCATAGCCACAAATGGTTCTTCGGTAACATTAGCTTGAGGTGCAGGTTCATGTTTCCAAAATTTGCAAAATCGAGTGTTAAGGATATACTTGATTCTTATTCACTTAGCTTGGATTTTTCTTATTAGAAAAAAGAGGTTTATTATTCTTTTTCTTATAACTCTTCTTTGGCTTTAAATTACTAGTTTTAAGAATCTGTCCCTTAGGTAAACTATCATTAGAAGAGATTAGATTTACCTTGGTGGAATTTCATTGCCTTCTTGAATCAATGCATCTTTCCATCTTGCCTCTTCCTCCACACAAATGCAAGTAATTAACACTTCTAGAAAAATTTATTTTTGCTTATGACGCATATTTTTCTGAAATTCTCTCCATGATGGTGGAAGCTTGTTAATTATGCCGGCAACAATAAAATTGTCTCTAATCTTAATTCCTTCAGATGCTACTTTAGCTATTATCATCTGAAAGTCTTGTGCTTGCTCTACTACAGATTTTCCATATGCCATTTGGAAGTAAAAGAAGTGACTTGCAGCATATTTTTTTGCGCCTGCTTCTTTAGTATCATATTTATTCTGCAAAGCTTTCTATATTTTCTTAACTGATGTGAAAGTAGTATCATAATAATCATAAAAATGATCAGCAAGACAATTTAAAAGATATTACCGACATTTATACTCATTTTTCTCATACTTATCAATTTTCTCTTGGTGTTCCATGAACTCTTCAATGCCAATGTTTTTAGTATCAATCTTCTTTGGGTTTTTTTCTGTGAGGACATAAGCCATTTTGAGAAGATTAAGGTAGAACAACATTCTCCCTTCCATCTCTTAAAGTCTGCTCCTTTAAATCGAAAAGACTTGTTGAGATCTCCAATATTTTCATTAGACTTCTCAATTGTAGACTCTAGGTGAATCTCCTTAAAATTGATGAGGGAATTACAAATAACAGAAGAAAATGGAGTAAATATTGAGAAACAAGCATGTAAACAATCAAGTTGAGGCACATGTATCTCGCTCTCTTTAAGGAGATTCAAACCCTCTGCGATATATATTTATTTATCAACCCACCAGTGCAGTAGTTCTTTTCTGGCCTGTCCCCTCCAGGATACAACAACCCAACTGAAACGTTGTGTAGCTCAAACCACTCTGCACTATGAGGTTGAGCTCAAAGCTCCACAACAACGAACACCATTCTTTTGGCCAATTGCTCTTAAAAGAGCAAAGAAGATAATATATGAGAAAGTAGAAAGAAGAAAAGATTGGAATTGTTGTGTATTTGAGAGTGTGGTAAGAGAGATATTTATAATAGAATTTTAGATTTAGGAATTTAATACAAAAATAAGTAATTAAATTGTAAACTTTTTAACTTCTTTTACCAATACGCTTTCTTCCTTAAAAAGATGAAAACTCTCACAAATAAAAAAGTAAAAAGAAACTCATATTTAAAATCAATTAAATATTAAAATGTTACAATATACCATGTTATCATTTTTTTTATTCATAATAAGGATTTAATTTTTAAAAAAAAATTAATACATGAAGAATTAAATTAAAATTTTTAAAGAGCGAATTTAGAAATTGTCATGGAATAGAAGAAGTGTCGCAATGCTTCCATAATGCCAAATTCATTAAAAAGAAACGATGATGAGAGTGGATGACACATGTATACTATATATCCCTAAATAATAATAATAATAATAATAATAAAAGAAGAAAAAAAAAACATGTTTTACAAGTTTGATCTTGTCAATGATAAGTTCATGGATTGTGCTGGCTATTGCCATGAAAATTTGACTTTTTAATTATTCTAATATATTAAAAAACCTATAAACAATATAATACTAGGAAAATAAATGATGATTGACAATGTCGCCAATATGTCGAAAGTTTACCATATATTATATAGATTAGAGAAAAATGAAGAAATATGATTTCACTCTATATTTAATAGTCATATAGCAATAATTTATTTTATTTTATTTTATTT
Organism: Trichosanthes truncata; assembly: GCA_033996785.1. Classification (NCBI taxonomy): domain Eukaryota; kingdom Viridiplantae; phylum Streptophyta; class Magnoliopsida; order Cucurbitales; family Cucurbitaceae; genus Trichosanthes; species Trichosanthes truncata. The sequence goes on along the minus strand of JAWPNB010000004.1, from coordinate 31,783,985 downwards.
TTGAGTTCAACACTATTTGAGGGTAGGAGAATTCGAACATCTTATCTCTTGATTGAGTGTACATGTCAATTACTACTGAACTAAGCTCACTTTGACCATATAGCAATAATGTTTCTTACATGGGTATATGTCAAAATATGGCGACATTTCAAGCAATCAAATCTCTTCAATAGCTTCGGTTTCAAAAAAAAAATCTCTTCAATAACTTGGGTCAATGAATACTAAGGGCCATTTGATAATATTTATTTATTTATTGAGAAATAAATGTGTTCAATATTCTATCATATTTTCATTTTTTTTATTGGTTAAAAAACACATTTAATCCCTAAACTTTCATGAAAGTAACAATTTAGTCTTAGAACCTTGATTTGTAACGATTTAGTCTATTTACTTTCAAATTTGTAACAATTTAATCTTTGAATTTGAGTATGTAATAATTTAGTCATTCTACTTTCAAATTTATAACGATTTAATCTCTACCTTAAAAAATTTCATCAAAATTAAATGTCGATTTTTATTATTTAATGATTTAGACTTTGTTACTTATAAACTTATTGGATTTCTAGTTAGTTAGTTGATCTACCTATGTGAGAAATCTCATTGAATCTTAATAATAATTTTTACGATACTGGCTAAATGGTTACAAATTTGAAAGTACAAGAACTAAATTATTACTTACTACAGTTTATGGACTAAATTGTTACAAAATTGAAAGTATAAGAACTAAATTTTACAAATCAAAGTTCAGAGACTAAATTGTTACTTTCATGAAAGTTCATGGACTAAAAGTGATTTTTAACCTTTTTTATTTTTGAAATAAAATAGAAATTTTAGAAATTAAAAAAAAAAAAAATCATCCCCCCATTTTTGCAATGTTAATAATTTTTTAAAATGTGCTTTTTTAGTTTTTTTTTATATAAAAATAATTTTTCACCTTAAGATTTTGATTTTAATTTTAATAGAAGTGAGGAAAGAAGAAACTAGAATTATTACTAAACACGTTTCCTTTTATCTTTTAGAGTAAATAAGAAAGACAAAGCAGAAGAAAAAGGTCACTAATTTCTTTACGAAAAAAATAAGAGACACAAAATTTATTAAAAAAAAAGAAAAAAAAAAGAAGTATATATATATATATATTAATTACATGATTATGGAGTTGATTTTGAATGCTTAAAGATCATATTTTTAATTTATTTATATGGTTATTTTTGTTATTATACAACATTTGTCAATCTATTTTATTTTTTTTCGAGTTCAACAATATGTGGGGTAGAAAAGTCGAACCTCTAACTTCTTGATTGATGGTATAACCCTTAATTAATAGAGCTATGCTTAAGTTGGACAATCTATTCTATCTTTGATAAATGCATGTTAATAAAATTATACAAATGATTTATATTAAAGAGCAAGGTACCAAAATGATATTTTCTACTTAATCAAGCAAAAAGTTAAGGTCAATTAATTAATTAAAAAAATCTATATGTTTACGTGATATTCTTTTTTTTTTTTTTTTTAAAATAAGAAAAATAAGAACCTTTACACTTATTCTGGAGAATTAATTGATATATTTCCATAAGATTTGAATTGTCAATGATTTTATCAGTAATACCATTTCTCTCCTTAATTGAATGAAGAAATTTGTTAAATAAAATAAAATAAGGATGAAGAATAATAAGGAACTTCTCCACACGCTCTTAAAAAACAAATAATAGATAACTAGGATTATTCCTTTTTCTTTATTTAATAGGATGGATATTATGGATTTTTTTTTTATTATTAAATTACAAGTTCTGTCCCTAAACTTTCAACTTTGTGTCTATTTGGTCTTTGACCTTTAAAAAGTATTTAATAGGTCACTTAAACTTTCAATTTTGTGTCAAATGGGTCTTTATACTTTCAATTTTATGTCAAACAAATCTTTGAAATTTCAATTTTATTTCTAATAGGTCCTTGATCTATTCAATATTTCTAAAAGTTCACATATCTATTAGACAAGAAATTAAAATTTTAGAGCACATAAAATTCAACTTTATATCTAATAGACCGATTAATTTTTAAAAATTTTGAATGTGCTAGGACCCATTAAACATAAAATTGAAAGTTCAGATATTTATTAGACATAAAATTAAAAGTTTAGAGACCTATTGGATACTTATTTAAGTTCATGGATCAAATAGATACAAACTTAAAAGTTCAAGGACTAAACTTGTAATTTCTCATCTTCTTTTTATTAGTACTAGATATTTTTACTAAATATAGGTGGAAACATTATTTAATTTATCAGTTTCTGAGTCAAAATTAGTAAAATGGTACTTTTGTTGATATGTTTGAAAAATGGGGAGAAAAACAAGAAATCGAATATTTTATTTTCAAAATTGGTAAATAATTTTAGAAATATTTCTCAAATGAGAAAGGTTAAATAATGAACAGTTACAAAACTTCAATGTACAAAAACATTACTAACTGGCCCTTAAATTAACTATTTTACTTACTGTTATAAAATCTAGGCTAAATTTAAAATTAAAAATTAAAAAAAAAAAATCTAAACTTTGCCCGTTGTTTAAAAAGTACTCTTGTTCTTTTAAAAGTTGCAATATTACTCTTGACGTTTCATAAAGTTTAAAAAATATCCTTGGAGTGAAAAAATCGTTAGAATGTTGGACAAAAATTCGACGGTCTAAATATCATTCATTTAGACTTAATCCAGGCAAGTGTGTTAGTCACCACCACATATTGTTCTAGGTCATCGTCACATCGATTTTCCAACCACAATAATTTTGAAACGTTTATGGTAGTATTGGAACTTTTGAAAAGAATAGATGTGTTTTTGAAACAAATGAAAAGATTTAGGGGTATTTTTTTATAATTTAGCTAAAATCCATTCTCATCACATAGGTTATAAGTCGAGTTGAGAGTTCCTTTTATTAAAAGATCATGTTAGAAGTCCTATTTGAAAATACATATTTATATTATAATGTTCTCTAAATGTCTCTTCAAATAATCTGTTTTTAAAAATATTTAATATTTTAATTAATAATTTAACATAAAAGTAAGTGTGTGTATGTATCAAACATGTGTATGTGTGTGTATGTATATATTTATATGTATATTTCTCATCCGTACCCTTGAAAAAATTGAGTTAAAAAATGTGACATCCAAGTGGAAGAGAATGAGAGGGATCTGGACGTTATGCAAGCATGATTAAGAAAAGCTTATTAAAAGAATTGATAATTATTACTTATACCAATAATATGCATCTTCCTTTTAAGTTTTAAGTGTCTCATTCATAAGAACTTCAAGGTTAAGTGTGCTATTTTGAGGAATTCTATATTAGCCATTAGGTAACTTCTTAGAGAATTTTCCTAAGAGATATGTGATTGAGGATTAAAGCATACTAAAATGATCCGTGTTTGTCTGTTGGGATAATCTTCACTCTAGAAAGGCAGGTTAAGTCAAGTAAGTGGCACATCCAAGTGGAAGAAGATGCAGAGGAACGTCGAAGTCGGTAGGTATCAAGTTAGAATTTTAAATCTGGGGCCCAAAGCGTGTTATTAAGAATTTTATCGATCCTTGGTCCCGACAAATTTGAAAAACAAATTGTTTCATCTCTACTTCCATCTTCATTGTTCAAGTGATATATACTAGGTCTTATCTCTAGTTGTCAAATGCTTCTTCAATTATCTCTCATGTTAAGTGGTGCCTCAAATCAACTCACATGTCAAAGGGTGTTTCAAGTGATCACCATGTCAATGCTTCTAATCAATCCATCATTTGTGTGAAAGATTTCAAATTTTTTGTCTCAACTTATGCAACATATTGTCTAATCATAACCCCCAAAACTCTTCTCTAATAAATGGCATTTAAAAACTCTTGTTTATAAGTAAACATTAACTAATATTAATATTATGCATTATCATGTTTAATTTTTTATAATCAATCATCAGATTAAATCATTAAAATGTGATTTTAGTAACCTTAAAATATTGTCAACATCGTTTCAAAATATATATATATATATATATATATATATATATATATATATATATATATATATATATATATATATATATATATTTTGTCAACATAAATATATATATATATTGTCAACATAAATTGTTAGGGGCTGTTTGGGGCAAGAGTTATAATAACAGACTATTATAACCCATGTTATTATAACCCACTCAGTGCCCCAAACAGCTCCTTAGTGACTTAAACTTAATAGCTCTGTGATTTGACTGTCATAAACAATTGCACGTAGAAATTATATATGATGTAATGTATATTATTTGTTTCTGTTAGTAATAAGGAAGTATAAAGATTACTTGCTATATTTAATTCATATAAAAAAATTATTTTATAAATTATAATATTTTTATTGATATACTTGTTTATATTTGGATAAAATTTTGGTTAAAATACCATTATAGTCCCTATAATTTGGATTTTGTTCTATTTTGGTATCTATACTTTCAAATGACTAATTTTAGTCACTGTACTTTCAATAAAGCTTAAAATTGGTCCATATGATAAGTTTGAAGTTAATTTTTATCAAAATTGGTTAAATAACAAGAATAATTTTAATACAATAAAAGACACAATGTGAACATACTTTCAAAATCTATAGTGGAAAAGCTAATAGAGACTAATTTTTTAAAGAAAAATTAACAATAAACTAATAGTAAGGACCAATTTTAAGCTTTATTGAAAGTACATTGACTAAAATTAGACATCTGAAAGTACAGGGACCAAAATGAAACAACGCCCAAAGTATAGGGACCAAAATAGTACTTTAACGTACATTTTTTTAAAAGGCTATATCTAAAAGTTCATTTTCCATTTAGAGTAGATAATTTTTACTCTAATCTCTCATAAATTTAAAGTATAGACTATGTTATCTTTTCTAATTTAAGATCTATTTATAAAGTATTTTAAAATATGAAATAATGATAGTCTAAAAATTGTATAATTTAGGCTTCGTTTGACAACCATTTGGGTTTTGGTTTTTAAAAATTGTGTTTGTTTTCCTATCATTTTTCTACAATAGAATTCATATTTTTAAGAAAACATTTGAATTTTTAGCCAAAATTCAAAAACAAAAACAAAATTTTGAAAACTATTTTTTTTAGTTTTCAGAATTTAGCTTGGTTTTTTAAAACATATGTAAAAAGTAATACCAAAACAATGAAACCCATACGTAGAAGTAGTATTTAGAGGCTTCACTTTTAAAAATCAAAAACTAAAAATTAAATAGTTATCGAATAGGACCTTAGTATTCAATTATTTGATTAGAAGTTGTATCAATTTTATATCTGTATCCTTTTTAAATTTTATATTTTATTTGATTATGAATATGATATCGAATATAGATCAAAATGAAAGAAAAAGATACCATTCAAATATTAATTATAAATATTATAGATTTCAAAATTCTCAAACTTTCTCTCAAATCAATATAAGCATGGTGATGGTTTGGTATGATTAGGTAATGGTATTATTTGACTTATATGTCATAGAAAATATATATATTTATTTATATCCTATCTAACATGAAGTTCACATCTTAAATTATATTATATCAATATATTTAAAATTATATTCACGTCTAAAATTATGTTTCCATCTTTTTTATCCCATTTAACATAAAGTTTTAGATTAATTACTATTTTAAAAATTAATATGGCACATGTGCTCAAAAAGTAATGTAAAAACTAAGATTGCAGAAATATATATATATATATATATATAGGAGAAGTTAAATATATATTTAATATCAAGATTTATTTATTACAAATTACATATCTACTCATCTCACAAGCGGCATAAATCTACATTTACCAAACTCTCTTAGATTACACACTAACTATTATAAAGGTTAAATTATACAAAATATTCATAAACTTTTGGGTAAGTTTCAATTATGCCCCTAAACTTTGAAAAGTTTCATTGTTACCTTTGAACTTTGAAATTTGTTTCAAAAGATACCATTGGAGAGTTTTTTTCATTAAAATGAGTTAAAAATTGACGTGACGACTAATATACAAAAATTGAAAGGCATACATGACATCATTTACAACATTATTCACATAAATTGACATAATAATTGACGTGTAAAAATTGATTATGTAAATTATTTTAACGATATCTTTTGAGATGAAATATATGGTAACAACGATCTTAATATTCTATATAGTTGTAAATAATATCATGTACGTCTTCTAATTTTTATAAATTAGCTACCATGTCAATTTTCATCATTTCTTTTAATAGAAAATATATTTTTTGACCTATTTCAAAGTTTAAGGGTATTTTTTGAAACAAATTTCAAAGTTTAAGGATAAAAATGAAACTTTTAAAAATTTAGGGGTATAATTGATATCGTAACGACCCTAAAAGCTGGACAAGCTAAAGTGAAAGCACAACTGAGTTACCCCGATTATGCCCAAAATTTCGACAGCATGACGGGGTAACTACGAGAAAACCAGAATTTTACATGAACATGGAAAGGGACATAAAACACTTCTATGATTCCAAGAAGACACTCAGCACCCACAAAACTACACAAATAGGGTTGAGTTCCACCATCAACAGTCAAGAATGCAAATGACTTCTTAGGAAAAAAAACAAAGAATAAAAGAAGACATATATGTTGGGATTAGTCTCGTAATTAATAATTAATAATAATTTTGATTATTTTATTTGCAATATAATATTATCCATTATATGAAAAATACATTTATTTTTTATTTTTTAAACTCCAAAATTAAGCCTCTCTACAACTAACCAAGACTTAATTCCTTAGAAATTCCAAAATTTCGAAATTAATGCACCTGAATAAGCTGAGCGTTACAAATATTTACACCAAAGTTCAAGGATATTTTGGGTAATTTAACCTATTATAAATCATGAATTCACAAATCAAACATAGATTACTCAAACTAGAACTTTTAAAAGTTGTTCTCTTTTACACACGTAAATACAAACTATATCGATTCAAACTTTTCAATTTTAAGCTATCCACATTCATACTTTTCACATTCGTAAATGGAACATATTTGATCCAAAATGAAAGTAAAATACATAAACTCAAAAGACCTATTTGAGGCGCTGGGTAGGTTATAATAGTATTTAGAGTTGAATCACTATGAACTCAAACACATACTATTACAATCCAAACTATACAACTCTACATCTTAAATACATATTATATAATTCATAAACTATTATAACTTATACTATTATAGTATATTCAGCGCCCCAAACAACCCTAAAAAGTTAAAGGAGTTATAATTTTATCCTATAGGATATGATGATGCCTATTATAGATTTAACAACACTCAAATTATGGCAAAATTGGGCTGCTTAATTAATTAATTAATTAACTACACCATTTTGCTTTAAAATTGGTCAAAGATCCTATTATCTCGATCACAAACCATACACAAGTCGGCTGACCGTACACTTCGCATGTGGAGTTAGCCAGCTTGGGGCAGCCCTTGCAAAGGGCACTCAATACCCTCCACTAACCTCTCATTTTTCAACCTTTTGACTGTATTGCCCTCCTAACCCTCCCTCTATTACGTCCTTATCCCAATTTTTTCTATAAGCAATCTTATTTCCAGTTCAGATAACTTTTGAAAAAAGTATTTTTAAAATAAAATCATTTTTTTTTCTAAAAGCACATTCGAAAGAATTACTAATTAAAAGTGGTTTTAGACAGTTAAAAGTGTTAATTTTTTAAATAAACAGCATTTGGTAATAAATAAAAAATCTTTTTGAGAAATCAAATTGATTTAAAAATACTTTTTGAAAAAACATTTGAGATGATTATCCAAAAAAATGACCTTAAGATTCACTGAAAATCTTTAAACTATGCGGCAACAATGTATTTGTGATTAGTAAATTTTTTTTTTTTTAGTGTAGAACAATCAAACAAACCTGTTATTAAAAACATTTTTTTAAATATTACAAATGCATTATTAAAAGCACTTTAAAGGGAAAAAAGTATTTTATCGAAAAGTGATTAAATTAAAAGGGATGCCATTTTTGAGAAAATTTTCTCATGATCCTGTAATGCCTACTTCCACTGTCCATACTAGATTTTTTTTCCTTTCTTTTTTATAAATAATTCTCAAGTGGTATTAGATTTCACTTTATTTTTAAATGTTGTTGACGTGGCTTAAAATTAATTGTAGTAGTATGCAAAATTATTCATACTATCGTAGGACTACAAATCTTCCTGGGAACATTTGGCTCATAGTTTTAAAAAATCTTAATTTAGGAAATTTGAAGTTGGGAAGTCATAGTTTTTACATCTGCTTCAAGGCATCATTTATAATACATCTATGAAGCTGGCTCAAATCCATTGAGTGTAAAATGTTTGGATTGTATAAAGGAATAGTTGAATAGTTCGTAGAAATTTAAATTTGTATAATTGACGTTTAATATATGGGTTTATAATTTTAAAAAATAGTATGTACCATATAAAAAAAAAGAAAGTTTCATTAGAACAAGTTTATATAATATAGGTATAGGTAACTTGTGGGATTAAGAAAGTTATAGTTTGGGATAGGGAAATCTACCTACCAAATATAGCCTTAATTTCTTAATCTTTAGTTACACAATTCTAATACATGAGTCAACACCCTGTGTATTTATTCTATTTTGGTGATTATATTTTTAAATTTTAAGTTCTTCAGCTTTACATAAAAATTTATTTTGATCTTTTGCTAATAAATTTTTTAGTACATTTAATAGAAATTCTATGTGATGATATGCAAATTTGTGTTGAAGTTTTATGCCTTTGGTTTGATATCCAAATCTAAAAATAGGTGGCCTAACATTTTTGTTTAATATAATAAAAAAATTAATGAATTTTTTCTAAAAGTTTAGGGACCAAAATAAAATAGTTAAATATAATAAAAACTACATCAACAACATAGGGATGAAAGTTTAAGAACTCAAATAAGGTTTAAATTTAATATATGTTGCAATTAACAACACCAATGGATACTCTTTATAAATAAGTCATTAAATGAACTAAAAAAATTAATATGACTTATATCTTTAATTAAATGTTACAAATTGATTTTTATTATTAAATATTTTATTCTAATTAGATTTTCCCTAGATTTAAGTTTTGAATTATGTTGGGTGTTGATAAAGTCCAAATTATATCAATGAATTTTATATTGCTACCCTTCATTAAAAAAAAAAACTACCATTTTTAAAATTATGATGATTTCTTCACAAAAGCTCAATATACAATAATGATTATCAAATTTTCTTTTGAGAAAAAAAAATCATTAACCTCAAGAAACAATAGTTGTCCAACAAAGATTTTTATTTTTTATTTTTTTGAGAAGAACAAAGATCTTCTCTTTTGTCCAAGAGGGAAGAGGAGCATATCAACAAAAAGAGTTCGTGTGAAAAAAGATGTGTTGAGCAACTTCGTGAACTATAATATTAAAAACATCTACTAACAAGGGATGAAAATAAAATAAATAAGGGAAGCAATGGCTAAACTGCAAATATCAAAGATAAAAGACCTTGCATTAGCAAAAAATAGTGTGTCAATTATGATTTTAAGTATGGTTGTGGTGTGGCTCCTAATTTCTTGATAAACTAAAAACTTCTTTTAAAGTTCTAGAAATATTTATTTTATTTCATTGCTCACCATTTATGCCCATCAAATATCTATATATCAATTATAGCCTAAAATCAAAAAGGAAATTTTTTTGTAACACTTTTTTTTTTTTTTTTTGCAAATGCAATCTCACAAGATTTTATCTTCTAGAAAATACATGTGATAGGAAAGAGAATGATTTAAATAAATAATAATAATTAAAAAGAAAAAAGTCAATGGAGTAAAGATGGAGATTCGAACCTCTAGTTAACTTCACTGAAAGCATACTTAACCAATTGAGCTATACATAGGTTGGCAGTTATGAGTGCAACCTTTAATAAATACAAAATCTAGAATTTGCATACTGAAGTAATAACATGAAGACAAGACTTAATTAATTCAAACCCAACTAAACATATATAAATATAATTTAAAAAAAAAAAAAAACTAGACATTAATGCAATAGTCTCGTGGGAATTACATTTGTAATGAAAAATGTCAAAATAAATTTGACCTAGCAATTACCCATAACTATACATTAATGTTTCTTTTGAAGAAAGCTAAACATTAATGCAAGAGTTTTTTTGTTTGTCTATTTATTTATTTATTATTATTATTTTAATTTCAATGCAAGAGTCTAATGATTTACATTGGAATGTCTATCCTAACATTTGAAATTTTAGTCTTTTAAAAAAAGTGATAGGTTCTAAAATAATAAAGGTCTAAATTTTGTTCTTGTCCCTTTTTTATGCTTACTCTGTTTTTGTTATTATATTTTCAAATACCAAATTTTAGTACTTGGGTTTGCATAATGTCATTAGACTCGATACTTTAAAATTCATTCTATTTAGTCAATGCATTTTTAAATGTTCAAATTTAATTCTTGTACTTTCTATAAATCTTAAAATCAGTCTTCATTGTTAGTTTAAAGTTAATTTTTATCAAAATTGGTAAAATAATAATAATAATTTTCATTGAAGAAAAGACACATGTAAATATGTTTTCAAAATTTATAGCAAGAAGACTAATAGAGACTAAACCTTTTTTTAGAAAAATAAACCACAAACTTGTAGTAAAGTCTAATTTTAAGATTTATTGAAAGTATAAAGACAAAATCTAGACATATAAAAGTACATGAATTAAAATAGAACAAGTTCTAAAGTACAAGAATCAAAATAGTATTTTAACCTCAATTTATTAAATAAACTACTAATTTAACATAAATCTACAAGTGCATTCTTTTCATTTACATGATTAGCCAATGTTTATATAGATAAGTAATTGAAGACACAATCTATTAAGTTAATAGTGTAGTTGGAATAGCTTGTGAAAAAAAAATTGAACAAAAACAATTTTTCTATAAGCACTTTTGGAAAAAATTAATAAAGTGTGTTAGTATATCTTATTGAGTGATTTTAGGTGATTAAAAGTGGTTATTAAAAAAAATCTTAATAAATAAAAAGTGCTTCAAAAAATTTGGATTAATTTAAAAACCTTTTTTAATAAATACTTTATAAATGAATTATCCAAAAATGATTTTAGAGTGATTAGTTAAAAATTCTCAAAATATATAATAAGAAATAAAAATAAATGTATAATTAATAGAATTACTTTTGAATATAGTACAACCAAATAAATTTGTTATTTAAAATACTTAAAAAAAAGTAAGATATAATAAAATTTTGATTGAAAATATTTTTTCAAAAGTGTTTATATTAGAAGATATTTCAAACCGATCCTAAATATCTGATTTTCAAGCAAATCTAGATTTCTGGAAAAAATTTGATGAAAAATTAAGAATGAGACCTAAATCAAAATATTTAAGTTTAAGACGAAAAAGGAAAAAAAAAATAAAAGAGGATATAAAAAATTAAGAAAAATTTAAAATAACCACAAAAAAATCAGCAATCAATAGAATTTAAAGCAATAATAGAAGAATCAAAACATTCACAATGGAGAGAGCACTAAATAATTGTGTATGGTTCATTGTTTGGTCATTTTCCCAAGAAGAACATTGGGACTCATGAAAATAGAAGGTAGGAATTGGAGAAATGATTTTTTTAAAAAATATGTTGGCAAGTTCGTAGGCACATATATGGTCACATCATTACTTCTTTATTACATACAAGGATAATTTGAATTTGAAGCTATAAGAAATTTAAAAAATATATTTGAGAACTAAAAATTCATGTATAATTTCAAGACCAAATTGAATTGTAAGACCCCCATATAAATTGAGCTAGAATTTTTAATTTGTTTCTATGAATAACTTAAAAAATATGTATATTTTTTCGAGTTCAACAACATTTGGGAGTTGGAGGAATCGAACCTCTAACCTCTTAGTTGAGGATATATGTTAATTACTGTTGAGCTATGCTCAATTTGGTAACTTCAAGACAATATATATATACAAAACAAGTATATTTTTTGTTAAAAAAAATAATTAGTTATTAAATAAATTGTACCTTTTCTAACTTAGTCTATCATAGATTGTGAGAACAAGTGAATGTCATGTTCAAACTTTGTTAAACTCAAGATTCAAACTAATTTAAGCACTAGAAGGTGTTTGATTGATATCACCTAGGTATCTCGCCCCTTTTGTCTTTATAGGTAACTTCTAACCACCTATGCTCCTCCAATGTTAATATCTCTAGTGTCACTATCTCTGTCCACACTGATATACCCATAATTTGTCCAATCAAATATCCTATCAAAATCACACATAAATATATTTTAAAGATTTAAGCTTCATGTTGGTCCAGCTTTTAAAACGTCTATTTTACTTCTCAAAGTTTCAAAAAATAACCATAATGATAATTATTATTATTCTGTCGCCTAAAATTCGCCCACTCAATACCCACCTTTGGTAATTTATGTGGCTTTAATATATGTTTATGTTAGTACGTTAATATACTTATTTGATATCACATTATTCATTTGTTGAACAATTAACGACAAAATAACATAGAGATCTTTTTTAAATTAAAATAAAGTTCAAGGACTAAAATAGGAAAAATTATTCAAGGATGCTGGCACAATGTGGCTAGTTGTTTTATATTGTTGAATGTAGAAAAGAGAAACTAAAATTTATAATTTCACCATACATTTAACGGTTTAAAGGGTGGCAACCACAATGTGGTGGGTACAATCAATAATTTTTCCTAAAATATACATTTTGAAAGTTTTGGGATCAAAATAGAATAAATAATTAAAGTTTATACAATACCAAAATTGGACTTAAACCTATTTAACAATAATAATAATTTTCTTTAAAAAAAGGATCAAAACTTACAAGAAGAAAAATAATCATAACATTAAATAATATACTATTGGTTTTTTTTTAGTACATATACTATTGATTTTATAGCCTATTGCTCTAGATTTATACACCGACATAATCAAACTTGGCGTCCAATGTGAGTATAATGTAAGCTTTCACACAATATTTATGGGCAAAATCTTCCCAAGTTGTATGTTCTTTTAACATTATCTTAAAGACAGCAAGGATCTAAATTATTAAATACTCCTAAGTTTTTTAGAGAATGATTTATTGATTGATTGATGCATTCAATTTATTGCTCAATTTAATAGGTAAATAAAATGGCCCATATTTTAAATTAAATACTTGAATAATTTTATTTTGAAATAATAGAGTTGGTTTAAATTACTATCTTAGGCCCCGTTTGATAACCAATTTGGTTTTTGGTTTTTGGTTTTTGGTTTTTGAAAATTAAACCTATAAATACTACTTCCACCTATGGTTTTACTTGTTTTGTCATCTACTTTTTACCTATATTTTCAAAAACCAAGTCATATTTTGAAAACTAAAAAAAGTAGTTTCCAAAAACCTGTTTTTGTTTTTAGAATTTGGCTAAAAATTCAAATGTTTCTTTAATGGAGATGAAAACCATGGTAGAGAAATTGGGAGAAAACAAGCTTAATTTTCAAAAACCAAAAACCAAAAACCAAACGGTTATCAAACGGGGCCTTAACTTTCATATTTGAAAATTCTATTCAAGTTCCCAAGAATTTTTATATTCTTTTTTTTTCCTTTGTTCTTACTATAAATATTAACTTCCATAATATTTTGAGTCTCAAGTTTAGGCATGAAGTCTCCCTCTATAAATGATCCTTAATAAATGTCTATTATGAAGTACCATATAAATAATTAAAGAAGGATAGTTTCAAACTTTTAAGTTTCTATGAATGTGCTTGTAACATAAGTTAATTATAATTTTGCAAAATGACAAATGGGAGAGAAGTTATGTTTGAAATTTTGACAAAAACTATGGATTGTGTAAGAAAGGGGGTAGATTAAATTTTTAAAATGCGAAGTAATCTTGACTCATCTCTAGAGACTTTTGCAGCCTTGAGTATTAATTGAGATGAAAAAATGATATTAAAATGTCATAATCATAGTATAGTTGTATATTGCATTGAATGGAGATTATTTGGAGAGAATCTATTAATATGTATGGTAGACATTGTTACATACCATTTTTCTTTTTTAGTTTTTATTAAAAAAAATTATTGTTTTGTTTTTTTTCAAAGATTTTAATAAGATAACAAAACAAAATGTGCTTACCATACAAGCTTGATTTGTGGGGACTAGGGTGAGAAATGCACTATTCAATGGGTCAAGTTTAACTTTAAAATTTTGATTTCATCAAATTAAATGTAAATTTGATTCATCGGTGAAATTACCTTGTTTTTTAGAATTAAGTTAAAGAATTTAACATAAATCTAATGGTTAAAGTGAGCATAGCTCAACGGTAGTTGACATGTATTCCTTCTCTTAGGTTGAAGCTTTAAATCTCTATTCTCTCTCATTTGCTGTAATAAAAAAAAAAAAAAACCTAAAATCAAATAATATATCTCCTAAAAGCTGACCGTACCCAAAATTTAGTTATAAACTTAATCTAAACCTAATTATAAAAACAACCCAAACCCAGAAGATTTATAAAAGAAAAAATCACCAAAAAAACCTAGCACGACCGTGTAAATTAGCAATTATTAGAGTAGTCCCTTACATATCCATATATTTAATACAATAAATTGTGTTTAGCCCACCGTTTTAGATTTGACTGGTTTTAGAATCCAAATCCAAAATGATGTTTGGACAACTATGCTCAAAATCCATGGTTTTTGAAACACAACTTGATGGTTTTGAACTGTACAACTCGATGATTTTGAACAGTGCAAACTGAGGGTTTTCCTTTCTAACACGCGGTTTTGCTCCATTTTCTCATGGGATAATGACAAAAATGGCCATATATAAATGCGGATTTTGAAAAAAGGCCATAGTTTTTTTTTTTTTTTGAAAAAATGGCCAAACGATTTTTTCAATTTTTTAAATGACACAAATACCCTTTAACAAAATTTGTATCCTAGATACTAAAATTATCCTATAACTACATTCAATCTAAAATTTAAATCAAAACAAACAGATTTTCACAAATCCTTAAATCAAGAAATCGTTGGTCAACAAAAAATTAAAATTCCATAATAATTAAAAATCAATTTAAATTGAAAATCGCATCACATTTACCTCAAAAAGATTAAAAAAATGCCCATAACAAAATATCTAACCAAAATAGATTATATCCAATCTAAAATTCAAATCAAAACAAAACAAATTCCCCACAAACATAATAATTAAAAATCTATCTAAGTTGAAAATCACATAACATTTACTTTAAAAGATTTTAAAAAATGCCACTAACAAAATATCTAATCAAAATACATTATATCCAATCCAAAATTCAAATCAAAACAAATTAAATTCTCCCAAATACCTTAAAACAAGAAATGCCAACAAAAAAAAAAAACATAACAATTAAAATTCTATCTAATTGAAAGATAATTTGATACATATTCTTAAATTTCGTAAATACCAAATTATTTTAAATACGAAATTTCACCCTACAAAGTGTTAAATGAATTCATAGAAACTTATAATACATAAACACAAAAGCAAACACCATATCAAAGATGAGGAAGTAAGAATAAATTGAGATGAATAGATTAATTAAGAGATTTGTCGTGAATCATATAAAAAATTATCGAAAAAAACATACATAATATTGGAAATACAAATGGATTTGGAAGGATCTGACTCGGAACCTCCAATTCGCTTGAAGAAGCCGTAATTGCCTATGATGAAGCATTGATTCATTTATGAGGTCCTGACGCTTTCTAAATCAAACCCAAACGATGAGCAAAAATCAAACTCCAATTCCATTGCTAGAATTTTGCTATCTCACAAATTATAACAAAACCATCGTATTGATTTAGAAGAATTATCACTTTGATTCCCAAATCCGAAAAGAATAAATGAATTATAATGAAAGGTAAAAGAAAAAAAGAGAACAAAGTAGCAAAGGGAAAAAAGAAAAAGAAAAACTAAACAACCCTGGGTTCAAAACACTACACTCCAAATACAGCTTTCTGATTCTTAGGCTTTCAAACACTGCACCCCAAACTCTGTTTTCTGATTCTCAGGCTTTCAAACCTCCTAAAACAAACCTCATAGGGTTCTGATTCCAAAATGGTGGGCCAAACAACCCCTATAGGTAATTTCCTTTCAAACTTGGTGAAGTCTTAATATATTTATTTCCTTTTAAAAAAAAATTAAAACAATAAAGATTAAATTACAAATTTGGTCTCCATGGTTGGAAGAAAGTTAAAATTTAGTCTCTATAGTTTTAAAAGTTAGAATTTTGTTTTTATGGTTTGATAAAACTTCATAAATAGTCTTTATAGTTTTATCAAACTCTCATAAATAGTCCTACTATTTATGAGAGTTTTATAAAACTACCAGGACTAATTTTAACATTTAAAATCATAAGGATTAAATTCTAACTTTTTCAAAACCATAACGACCAAATTTGTGACTAGGTAAAGGGACTACCCTAATAATTCAAATTTAGACATCAAGTAATAACCATTTTACTATTTTAAAAAACTTCTTTTTTACTAACTATTTCTCTCTTTTATAACCTACCTTTTAAAAACATTTTAAAGATCATAGCTCAATTTTACAAGTTATAAAATATTAAAAAACATGTGTATTATTTTAAAACTTGACAACTTTAATAAGAAGCAAAACAAGTAATTTATTAGTTAACAATTTTTTTTTCTTTGAAAGATATTAGTTAACAATTTTGTTATTTAAAAACATAACTATTATCAACCATAATTTTAAGTATAAAAATAGTAAAAACAGAGCATTAAAGTCAAGGATTAAAGGTTTATTCAAACTTTCATGTTAACTTTTCTAATTAGGGCATCTTCTTTTCCCAAAGCTTGGATATTCTTTATGGAATGGATATGCACAAGCCTTGAAATTAAATTTCCACCAAATTTCTAATGCTAACAAAAATTCAAAAATTAGGTTAACTATATTTACTTAAGTTGGTTTTTTATATTAAAAATATTTTTTTTACAAGACTTTCACCTAATTTCAGATAAACTAAGCTAAATATATGCAACTATATTTTCTTTAAAAGAATTTGGTTAATTGTTCAAAGAGTATTGTAAAATAAAATTATTTAAGGATAATTTAAATTTTGTCCTTGGTAATGAAGTTTTCAATAACCTATACTTTAGGTTTACATTCTATTACGATTTCTATCATCATTTTAGTCCTTTATATATATATATATATATATATATATATATATATATATATATTTTGTGAGTATGCCATATGTACTTTTAAATTTCAGTCTCTAATTTTTGTATAAATTTTGTTTTGGTTCTTGTTATTGATTTCTTTACGACATTTAATAGGAATCTTATATGACAACACATAAATATATATTCTAAAGTTCATTTATTGAGTTACGTATCAAAATCAAATTTAAAAACGAGTGGTCTAAAGAATAGAGCAGAAAATAAAAAAATGTATAAGTCTTTCTTTCTTACTTATAGAAAAAGAAATAGAATTATCTACGGTAACTATTTTTAGATTCTCTAGAGCTTTTCATTAAATAATTAAGGTTTTCTTGAAAACTCACTTCTTAAAAAACAAATTATTCAAAACTATTGTCATTTTCTTAAATATTTATCACTTATTTTTATAAATTAAAAACTATTAAATAAAAACAAAAAACAAAAAACCAATTATATATAAAACATTAAAAAAAGAAAGAAAAGAGAACCGAATAATGAAATCAACTACCAAATGCATATATCTCTAAAAAACATTGAAAACAAAAAAAACTCAAAACATAAAAGTGAACATTACTAAGTGGTCTCTTAATGAAAAAGATTCCAATTTATCACTTTGAATTGGAAGAATTCAACCGTAGAAAGTACTAAAAAATACAAAAAAGAAGATCAAAATAGATCATTGAACCCATTATTATTTGAGATGATATAACCAAGCCATAGTTAAAGAATCAATTTTTTTTTTAAAGACTAATTAAAATCAAAAGAAGAGAAAAAAAGGAGAAGGGAGAAGGCAGAGGGAAATGGATAATAAAACTTAGCAAGGAAGGGGCTAGCAATTAATAACATGGGGATAGTGATGGTCAAGAAAATGGTCAAAATTAGCACATGATGCTGTCTAGTTAAATGTTTTTTATTTTTGTCCTCTTTTTTGTTTTTAGATAGTGGGTTGGTTGATAATGATGGGAGGGCATTTTGGTCATTAAGTAAACAGTTCTTATACAAAAGATTAACCATGATTAAGGTGTGAATTAGAAACCCCAAAAAAACAAAAAACAAAAACAAAATAGTTAGAGGGAGAGAAAGAAAGAGAGTACAAGAGATTGCCATTTTCAAGGACCCAGAGGAAAGCAAACTCAAGCAGAGACATAAACAAAGCAAAGCAGTAGAGAGAGAAAGTGATAGTTTAATTTCAAGGAGAGAGAAATAGAAAAGGGTGGTTTTTTTTTTTTTTTTTTTTTGACATTGGGAAGGAGAAAGAAAGCTCTGTGTTTTATGAGAGAGAGAGAGAAAATGGAAAGTTTTATGTGTTTGAGAGAAGAAGAAGTTGTCTGGAGATTGTAGGGGAAGATAGGGAACACTGCTTCAGCATTTGGTCTCTCTGTAACTCAGCATAACGAAACCCTTTCTTTTCTTCTTTGTCTCCTCTTTCTCCCCTTTCCATTTTTGTTTTTGTTTTTGTTTTTTATTTTTTATTTCTCCGATTTGCTTTTCCGGCCACTCTGCCGGGATTCCTCGCCGGAGTTTCAGTGTTGTTGACCTTGTTCTTCTTTGGCATCTCTCAATCTCTTTGGTTCTTTTTCTTTTTTCTTTTCTGGGAAAATTTGAGGGACTTTCCTCTTTCCTTTGTTTCTTTTTGGGTTTCGTTTTTTTTTTTGGGGGGAGCTGATCCAGCTAGCTGAAGAGTGGTTAAAGCTGACTTTTTCCAGACCTTTTGGTTCTTCGATCTGTTTTTATTTTTCTTTAAGCTACTGGAGATTTCCTTTTCGTTGGAGAAGATGAACCAGTGAGATTTTGGTGGTTGGTTTTGTTTTTTTACATCTATTCAATCACCTGAGGAGTCCACGTACGGCGGAAACAATGAAGACGCCGGCGAACGGTGCCGCCTCCTCCGCCGCCGCGCCCAACTCCTGCGAAGGTACTTTCTCTCTCTCTCTCTCTCAAAAACAAAAAAAAATCACAGAACAGCGATAAATCACACAGTGAGATTCATAAATCCTAATCTTTCTCCCCGGTTCAATCTTGAGCTTAATCTCATCGAATTCAGAGAGATTAGGAGTTTTTTTTTCCTAAACCTTCGAATCCTTTCCAAAACTTCCGTAAGTTCAATCTCGAGCTTAATTTCAATCGAACTCTCGAAAATTTGCTCGCTAAAGTTCGACGAACCAGAGAGATTAGGAAATTTTCCCGAATCCTTCAAGAACTACCGTAAATATCTCGAGCTTAATTTCAATTGAACTCATCAATTTACTCGATACAGTCCGAAAAACCAGATAGATTAGCATTTTTTTTTTTTTGAAACCTTCCCGAACTCTCGTAAATTCCACCTCGAGCTTAATTTCGATCGAACTCTCATAAATTTACTCGCTACAGTCCAATAGACCAGAGAGATTAGGAATTTTTCCCACTTTCCATAACTCCCGTAAATTCCACCTCAAGCTTAATTTCAATCGAACTCTCATAAATTTACTCGCAACAGTCTGAAAAACCATAGAGATCAGCATTTTTCTCTTCAAAACCTTCCAGAACTGCCCTAAATCCTCTCTCGACCTTAATTCCAATTAAATTCTCACAAATCTACACACTACAGCCCTAAAAACCAAATAAACCAGCAATTTCTTCAAAAAAACCGTCAAAAACCTTCAGACTTCCATCAATTCCTCCTCATTTTCCCTAGAAACAAAAAAAGAAAAAAAAGAAAAAAAAATCAAAATAATCGATTCTGTATCTGACATACCGTAAAAGAATGAATGAGCGACTGACAGATGGTGAGTTGCAGGTGGATTGGAGAAGAAGATCATAAATCCGGAGTTATGGCAAGCGTGCGCCGGTCCACTGGTGAACCTGCCGCCGGCCGGTTACCACGTGGTGTATTTCCCTCAAGGCCACAGCGAACAGGTCGGCCGCTGCGGCGGCGGCGCCTTTCTCTTTTTTACCTTTTCCTTTTACACTCATAGCCATTATTTTGCTATTATGCGCCGTTTTTGTATGTTGCTTTTATTGTTCTTTTTTGTTATTATTGTTATTTTATCCTTCATTTAACCATTGGAATTTCTCCTTTTACAACTTTAATTTTACACATGGGATTAATTAATGTCCTATGTCCTTCCTTAGCTTCAAGTATGAAAATTATTTCTGTTGTCAGTGCTTTTTTTTAAAAGGTTTAAATTCTATTTTGGTTTTTGAATTTTTTTTGTTTTGGTTCACGAACTTTTAAGTTTTACCGATTGTGTTTTGGCTATGAGACTTTATGTAAAAAAAAAGAAAAAGAAAACAGTTTGATCGGTAAATGTCTAGAGTTTTGAAGTTTGTATTTAGTTGACAGATTTTGAAATAAATTTAGATTTTTGTTAATTATCTAATTGAAAATTAATATTGAGAACTAAAATAGCTTTTTATGTTGAGTGTAGGAACCATAATAGGACATTTGAAAGTTCTGAGACAAAAATAAAATACTTTGAAAATTTATAAATTTATATAAAATATGTATGGACTAAAGAGCACAACTTGGGTGTAGCTTGGGCTATACAAAGCTGCACCCAAGTCTTGTACAACTCACTTCACAACCACATAAAAAAAATTGGTTCTTTTTTTTTGAAAAAAAACATTAAAAAAAAATTGGTTCCTTTTTTCTGAAAAAAAAAAATTCTATGGTGCAAAAGGAATTTGAATTTCTTTTATATAAATTATATGTATTTATAATTTTAATTAATGAGCTATGTAATAATTACGTATTATTGTTTGGAAAAAATTGTTTCTTGTATTTTGGCTCTTTTTATTATTTGAATATTTCAAAATTTTTCATTAATTTCTGACTGTTTTTGTTTTTGTTTTTTTATGGAAATTTATCAATATTTTCTGTGATAATAACTTTATATTAGATTAAAGATAAGCTTAAATAAAAAAGGTTAATCAAAATACTTGAAATCTTGGTTTTCTTTAATTATGATTTGAACTAAATATTTTTGTTCTACAAATACTTGAAAAGAATGACTATTCTGTATTTTTTGAATAGAAATCTTTTTTTTTTTTTGAGTAAATATGTGCCAACTAATAAGTGAAATTTGCAATTTCAGGTTGCAGCATCTTTGAAGAAAGATGTGGATGCTCAAATCCCAAACTACCCAAATCTTCCTTCCAAGTTACTATGTCTGCTTCATAATGTAACTTTACATGTATGGTTTGTTATGCTTTACTGCAGCCACTCTCTTTCATTTCTAGTGTATTTACATTTCTGGGTTTCTGTTTGTTCTTTTTTGGTTGAACTTTGTTTTTTTGATATTTGTAGGCTGACCCAGAAACAGATGAAGTATATGCTCAAATGACACTACAACCAGTTCCTTCTGTAAGCTCCTAACTCAATTTTCTTGCAAGATTGTCATTCTTTCAATTTCCATATTTTGATGGCTGCAACTGCCTTCATGGGGTGGCCCTGTTGGTGAGGATTTGGAATTTGGGAATACCTCCCAGGTCCCAAGTTCGAACCATCGATCAGTACAAGAGGTCTTGGGCGAGCAGGTCTCCTTAGGGATTGGTGGGGTGGAGCCCTTGATACTCCGGTTATGCAAAAACAGGGAAAAAGTAAATAATGACTTTAGAACCATCATGGTGTTGGCCTAATGGTCAATAAGGGCCACTATAAATAGCAAAGGGCCTAGAGAAAATGAGTTCAAGCCATGGTGACTTCCTGCCTAGAATTAGGATTTAAGACCCTATGAGTTAACTTGGCAACCAAATATTGTGGGGTCAGACAATTGTCTCGTTAAAATGGTCGAGGTATGCACAAATTGGTTTAGACAATCACGGATAGAAAGAAAAAAAAGAAAGAAAAGAAGTAAATAATCCTAAATTGGTAATACAACCTCACTTTGTTGATGTGTTACTTTGCAGTTTGACAAGGATGCATTGTTGAGATCTGATCTAGCTCTCAAGTCTAATAAGCCTCAACCAGAGTTCTTCTGTAAAACATTGACTGCAAGTGACACGAGCACTCATGGCGGGTTCTCTGTGCCACGCCGTGCTGCAGAGAAGATATTCCCCTCTCTTGTGAGCAAATCATTGCTTATTTTTGCCATGTTATTTATTACCTATTATGTCAATTTCAAAGTGTAATGTTGTTGTGTGTCCTTGCTAGGATTTCTCAATGCAACCACCTGCTCAAGAGCTTGTTGCTAAGGATTTGCATGATACTGTATGGACTTTCCGTCACATATATCGAGGTATGTAACTTTTGCTTGTCATTTGGAAATCCCTATTCGAGCTCATAGCTTGTGTGAAAACGTCCTAGAATCGTTCTCTAAGTATTGGCTTGCATCATTTTGTTTTTCTCAATGCAGGACAACCAAAACGTCATTTGCTGACGACTGGTTGGAGCTTATTCGTTAGTGGAAAGAGACTTCTTGCTGGTGATTCAGTTTTGTTCATAAGGTGAAGACTTGTCTTGGTATAAACTGGTTGTTTTTGTCAAAAGAATCCATGTTCATGATCATTAATGTATATAGTTTGGTGGTTCGATTAAGCCGGCCAAATGAAAAGGAAACTTCGATGCTTTTTAAGTGAAGCAAGTGTTTCAAAAAGAAAATGTTGTACAAGAAAACCCGATCTTACTTGATATTCATTTGTCTTGAGCAGAGATGAAAAACAGCAGCTTCTATTGGGCATTAGGCGAGCAAACAGGCAACCGACAAACTTATCATCATCAGTGTTGTCGAGTGATAGTATGCACATTGGTATTCTTGCAGCTGCTGCCCATGCTGCTGCAAACAACAGCCCCTTTACCATCTTTTACAACCCGAGGTTTGTGCCAATTACTTCTTAACCACTCAAAATGTATTCGCTAATTCGCAAATAACAATAAGTGCGAAGATAAATCTTTTTTTGGTGTTTGTTTATGAATTAAAGTAACCTGAGTATGCAAATGCATATTCGTTGAAATGCAGGGCAAGCCCTTCAGAATTTGTCATTCCTCTTGCCAAATACTATAAGGCAGTGTCTGCAAACCAAATATCGCTCGGTATGCGCTTTCGGATGATGTTCGAGACTGAAGAGTCTGGAACAAGAAGGTATATCTAGTGAATTTTTCCTGTTTTAGATGAAATCATATACAGCAAAATAGAAGATAATGCTCATTGAGATAATGAGAAACACTTGCAACATTGATGAGATATACTGATTTGAAAATCTATCTTTTTGTTACTATTTGCCAAAAAGCTAAAGAACTTTTGAGACTTGATTTTTATTCATGAATCAATTTTTTTTTTGCTTTAGATTGCAGCCAAAACATAAGTGGATTTATCTTCTAGGCTCAATAGAAAATAATTTCCTGTTTTCTCGTCTTTTGTTTCTCAAAATATGTTTCAGTTCTGATGGTGAAAATTATCATTTTTGCAGGTATATGGGCACTATCACAGGTATAAGTGATCTTGATCCTGTCAGATGGAAGGGCTCGCAATGGCGTAATCTACAGGTTCGGTAGCTGCTTTGTTCCCCCTTCTTTGCGTCCTTGAAAAATGATTTTTATATGAAAATGACTACCTACATATAGTTTGGGATATTTCTAAAGCATAGTGCATCCATGGTTAGGTTGGGTGGGATGAGTCGACTGGAGGAGAACGACGAAACCGAGTCTCAATATGGGAGATCGAACCTGTTATTGCTCCATTTTTTATTTGCCCCCCTCCTTTTTTGAGATCGAAACGTCCAAGGCAACCAGGAATGCCAGGTATAATACTTACTAGTGAGGTTTTTTTTTTTTTTTTTTTTTCATTCTCAAATCAAATCTTGTGTCTATACATCATTACCAATCTATCAGTAATCTAAAAAGGACATTGGCCTTTGTGTTGTACTCATGAAAATAGATGATCCATATCCAAACCCTTTTCGAATTGATATTAGTTGACAGATTAAACAGTCTGGAAACTCAATTCTTTTGTTTTTCTGACATTATTTTCCACTTTCTGATGAATATTTGCCATATTTGAATTAATTAATGTTGGAGAGGAAATGTAATGTACTTGTCTTTTTGCTTGCAGATGACGATTCCTCTGATTTGGATGGTATATTTAAGAGAACGATGTTTGGTGACGATTTCTGCATGAAAGATCCACATCCACAGGGATATCCTGGCCTAAACTTAGTTCAATGGATGAATATGCAAAACCCTTCGCTCTCTAATTCAATGCAGCCAAATTACATGCATTCGTTTTCTGGGTCTATGCTTCCAAACCTTGGAGTCGATATTTCTCGGCAACTTGGCATGTCAAATACACAAATTCCTCAATCAAACAACATACAGTTCAATGCACAAAGGCTACTTTCTCAAGCTCAACAGATAGATCAGCTACCTAAGATACCGTCGACTATGAACTCAATGGGGTCCGTTGTGCAGCCACCGCAACAGTTGGATGATATGTCTCAGCAGACACGGCAGAATTTGATTAACCAAAATGCGGTCTCGGGTCAGATTCAGGCTCAAATAATGCAGCAGCCTCATGCTAATGGGATCCTACAGCAGCAAACTTCTTTGCAAAACCAGCAGCTTCAGAGAAGCCTCCCTCAGAACCTGCAAATGCAGCAGCATCAGCAAATTTTGGGTCAGAATCAACAGCAGAATATGAATCAGTCCCCACTCCCGGATCAGTTAAATCATCAGTTACAGATGTCGGATAATCAGGTTCAAATGCAGATGTTGCAGAAGCTTCAGCAGCAGCAGCAATCACTTTTGGCTCAGCAGTCTGCTCTTCAGCCTGCTCAACTCGCCCAACTCCCAGAACAGCAGAGACAGTTGGTAGATGTGTCCCAAAGCTTTTCCAGGTCCATGTCATGTAACCAAATGCTCGACATGCCTCAATCTACCCCAGCTGCAGTCCCTCCATCGAATGCTTTACCACAGCAGGCAGCAAAGAGCAATAGCCAGACGAATAACCGATTGTCGAATCAGCATTTGCAGCCGAAACTTCCACAGCTACAGCAACCGACTCCATCTGCTGTACTTTCTGATATGTCTAGGCCAATGGGACTTCCTCCAACCCAAACAAACAATCAGCTTTCTGCAGCTACTAGTAGTGTAATAACAGGAGCAGCTGGGGCGGGCCAATCTGGAATCACCGACGACATACCATCTTGCTCCACGTCACCTTCCACGAACAACTGTCCAAGTTTGGTTCAACCAGTAACGAATGGACGGGTTCATCGAAGCACGGGATTGGTTGAGGATGTTGCTCAATCTGCTGCCACAATATTCAGTTCTAATACCTTGGATACCATGTCACCAAATGCCAACTTACTTAATAAAGATTTGCCACAGAAGACTGCTGTTAAACCTTCACTGAATATTTCCAAGAATCAAAGCCATGGAATTTTCGCACAACAAACTTTCTTGAGCGGTCCCATTGTGCAGACAGATTTCTTGGACACATCGTCCTCCACCACCTCGGCTTGCCTTTCTCAGAACGATGCTCAGTTGCAGCAGAATAACTTGATGTCTTTCAACTCACAGCCAATGTTGTTTAGAGATGGTACTCAGGATTTGGAAGTACCAACGGATCTTCATAACATTCCATACGGGACTAATGTTGATGGACAATTGGTAGCGCAGTTAAATTCCGACCCTTTGTTAAACAAGGGCATTGGAGGGTTGGGGAAGGATTTCTCCAATAATTTCTCATCTGGAGGCATGCTCGCCACATATGATGCACTGAAAGATCCTCAACAGGAAATTTCTTCCTCTATAGTTTCACAATCATTTGGTATTCCGGACATGACATTTAATTCCATGGATTCAACGATAAATGATAGTGCCTTCTTGAATAGAAACCAATGGGCCCCTCCACCTCCGTTTCAGCGTATGCGAACCTATACCAAGGTATGATTACATATAAAGTATTCCAAGCTTTCCATCATTGTCATTTCCTTTTGGGTTCTCCATGTTGTCTAACTTGCTTGTTTTCATTATTGAAGGTGTACAAACGTGGAGCTGTTGGGAGATCTATTGACATTACTCGTTACTCGGGTTATGATGAGCTTAAACAAGACCTTGCTCGTAGGTTTGGTATTGAGGGACAATTGGAGGACAGGCAAAAGATAGGCTGGAAACTTGTTTATGTGGATCATGAAAATGATGTTTTACTCGTAGGCGACGACCCTTGGGAGTAAGCCTTTTATTTGCATCTTTCATTACAAACATCTGCCATTCATAGTAGTTATTCTTACAAGCTCGTAATCGTTATCTTTACTCGAGTTTGTTCAAAATTTCAGGGACTTTGTGAACTGTGTACGGAGCATCAAGATCCTCTCCCCACAGGAAGTCCAACAAATGAGCTTGGATGGAGATTCTGGCAACGGGGTCCTACCGAACCAAGCCTGCAGTAGCTCGGATGGTGGAAATGCTTAAACACACTGCCTAAATGCTAACATTCCCTTCTTTTGGTAACTGATTCTTATAATTTTTAGCTCAAAGTTCATAGCTTCGTATATCGGTACTTCTACGATTTCCCGCTGCAAGAATCTTGCAGCAATGGAGGAGATATAGCCAACCAACACTCACTCAGCAATGGCTTAGCCATTGTCTGGTTAAATTTTCTTGGACCTCTTAGCCTAGACAACTTTGAAAGCATAGTTGAGAAGAAGTTGAAGTGGAGAGAAAAGTGAAGCTTCATCCGGGTTTCAAGTTGTCGTGTCATGGAAGGTGGTATATTATTCACCAATGTGATATTATAGTTTACGATATTGTCGCCATTGTCGTCACGAGGGCTGATCTGATTTGCCACGCCGTAATGTTATATTATTGTGATGCAGTTTAGCTAGCAAAAGTATGAAACTTTGTATCCTTAGTTTTGCATGTAAATTAGAAAATTTGTGCAGATTTTCTTTCCAAGTCTAATGAGAAATGGCTTATATGCCTTTTTTTTTTTGTGATGATGATCATGTCTTGAACTTCAATAATTTGATTCTTTTTAGCATTTAAAATCTGAAGACCTGTTTTGATTTGTAGTTAAAAGACTTGAGTTATAAAATTTAAGGGTCATATCTTTGGAAAGGCCGTCAATTTTGAATGTTTTGTTACCAATTAGGACTATTAGATGCAAATTACGCTCTCTCTCAATTTCAATCTTTATGGTATAGACTTTTTTTCCATGATCTCTCTCTTCTTGATCTCGATCTTTATGGTATAGACTTTTTTCCATGGTCTCTCTCTCGATCTTTATGGTGTAGACTTTTTTCCATTGCCGACTTGAGAATATTGAAAAAAATCATGTAAATGTTTATATTAAAGTATTGATATAATTAAGTTTATCATAACTCATTAACTTAAGCTTTTGGGCTAAGTGTTGATTTAATAGTGTATATGATAAACCATAAGTTGTGAATAAGTTGGAAAAAATAAACTATATGTAATAGGGCTTTTTTTTCTAATAGTTCTAAAAGTTACCATTATTTTTGTAAAAAAAAAATTATAAATTAATCCAATTTTTTAATCACTTTCTTGTTTATTAAGATCACTTTTGATCACCTAAAATTACTTAATAAGTTATACTAAATACACTTTAAATTATTCATTTTTTCAAAAGTGCTTATAGAGTTCAAAAAAACATTTTTTTTCACAAGTTATTCCAAATGCATTATTATTTTTAGAGCAAGTATAAAATGACTTTTGAAAAAAAAATGTTTTTTTTTTCACATTAAAAATACTTTTAGAAGAAGCGCTAATTAAATTTTTTTTTTTAGTGGTTTTATTATTTTTAAAATTACTTTCACTACCAAACTTTAGATAACATTTTGGAGGGACTAAAAACACTTTTTATCTTTCTAAGAGGACGTCTCAAACTCACTCTTATGATTTTTGGATCTTTATTCAAACAATATTTGTTCGTTGATTTCCATTTGCCATGATAAAACCAATTGTTTATTTCATTAAAGAAGAGTATGAGACCAAGAGAATATGGGAGTTAAATGTAGTCTTCTTCAAACCCATCTGGTAAACAAATTTTAATTCTTATAAAAATCAGAAAAAGAAATGGGTACCCAAAATGTTTTGAATTTTATATAAATGACCAATTTCTCAAAATTATTTTCATAGCTCTTTTCCGGTGAGGATCATGACCAGGACGGTGACCAAAAATCAAGATGATCTCAGCCAAAAAATTGATGAATCCCGACTGGGAAAGTAACGATCTCGACCGGTACAGAAACCAACAACTACCACATAATCACAACCAACAACGAAAAAAAAACATAAATGGTTCAATTTACAAACCATCATAAAATTCAAAAATGGTAGGAGGTTGAAAAAAAATAATGCTAGCCACTCTAGTTCTGAAGACAAATAAAATACTAAATTTATATGTAAAATGAAAGGTAATATGCATGAGAATGGTGACAAATCTCAACCTCAATAAGGTCTATTGGATACTCCAATGCTACTTGATAGAAAAAATTAGGAAAATAATAAGCTAAAAAGCCCAAGGAGTGGTGGAAGTTTAAAAGAAAACAATTTTAAGGAAACTATTAATATAAACATTAATTATAAATGGTCATTCGTAACATTATAAAAACTCTTGTACATAAAACCCTTGAAATACTTGTAAATTAATTTCATTGCAATTAAGCAACTCAAATATTTTGAAGGCTACAAAATCTTTAAAATATAATCCTTGAAGCATGGTCTTTTAAAAACATAATATCCAAAACATAAACATAGTCATATTATATACTGAGTAATCTCAAGATACATAGCAGAGCAACTAGTCATACTATATACCGAGTAATCGAGTAATCTCAAGGTGCATAGTAGAGCGAAGTGGGTTCCAAGGACCTCATATAAATCATATATACACTACAGAAACACATTCACTTAAGTGCATTGGAAAATCACCATGAGTACAACATCTAGTGTTTTGAAAACAATTTCTATATAATAATCATCGTAAGTTTTCAACCCACGTTAAAGTCATAAACATTTTCAATCGTGAGATCTCATAACTTTAAGCAATAATTCATGATTCAAAAATCAAGTCATTTCTAAAACTCACAAATACTTGATTTCATTTCAAATAATTTGAACTTTTGCCAATTTGCTAAAATTACGAAACTTCTCAAAGTTCACCATTCATAAGCTCAAATAATACATATAAGCCATTGTACCTAAAAATTTCACATAAACATAAATCCCTCAAAATTCAATGATGTTAAATCATGAGTTCAATTTAGTAACCTTAAGCCACTTTCTTTACAATTTAATAACTCATCAATTCTGATACATAAACAATTCACGAAATACATATTCTTCAAATTGTCAAAATTGCCAACAATTAAATCATTTGCATTTATATATGAAATGCAATTGATTTTTAAATCTCACAAATTTCATCCATTACTAAAATAATTGAAATGCTTTATAAAATAACCACTCGCATAATTATCGACGCAAGAATTACAAGTCGCAAATAGCCATTCAAACCTTTGCATGACCTAAAATTAATTTAACAATACTATAAATAATTACTTTCAAGATGTGAATATAACACCCATAATTTAGTACATCTTCTTATTTCTTTCCTTCACTTTATTCCAATGGATATAATTGGAATCTATAATATTCTATTTTCTCTTCAACTCGTATGTACTTTCATTGTATCTTCTAATAATAAAACATTTCACTTTCTCCTTTCATTTTCTTCTCTTTCGAAGTGAAAGACAACCTTTTCATTTCCTTATTATTAATTTTTTTCACTTTTCACTATTCACTTTCTTCTTTCTTCTTCTACACACAAATTTCTTCACCATTTTAATCTTCCATTCTAATCCATTTAGGGGTTGTTTGGCGCCCTGGTTTGGAATCAGGAACCCTAGGAATCCTTGGCTAGAATCAGAAACTCTGGGGTTCTTGATTACTGTGTTTGGGGTGCAGAGTTGGGTTCGGATGGTTTGCTGAAACCTGTATTTGGGGTGCATGGTTGGGTTGGGTTAGGCTGGGTTTGTTTATGCTATTTTTTTAAACAATTTTTTTAGGTTTTTTTTTTCAAATCCATTTTTTTACTTGATAATTGTTTACTGAATTGCATATCAATATTTTAACCAATTATGTGGATCAATTGTTTCAAGCATAGTTAATTATGAATGTGTAGTTTGTACAAGTATCTCATTCACTCCATTCATGATGATGTAAAATTAAATAACATTAGTAAGGACATATATTTTAAATAATTAATACGTGGGAAAGAAGAGTGATGTTG
The DNA here is from genome assembly GCA_033996785.1 of Trichosanthes truncata. Classification (NCBI taxonomy): domain Eukaryota; kingdom Viridiplantae; phylum Streptophyta; class Magnoliopsida; order Cucurbitales; family Cucurbitaceae; genus Trichosanthes; species Trichosanthes truncata. The sequence goes on along the minus strand of JAWPNB010000004.1, from coordinate 31,753,460 downwards.
ATGGAGTAAAGAAAATCCATAATGCAAATGAAGGTTCGAAGTTCATAATATCATAATACATAAGCTGAAAGGAATGAAGAAAAGAAATAGCAATAGTTGTCCAAAACACAAACTGAATTAAAACTAAGTAGTAGCTGAAGGTGATGAAGGCATCGAGTTGTTGTCCATGGAGGTTGGAAGTCTATTTAAAAAATTAGGGAATTTAAAACTCTATTTCACAAAGTATTTAGAAAACTATTTTAGGAACTCTATTTTAGAAATTAAAAAATTAGAAGTTTATTTAATAAATTAAGGAATCTAAAATTCTATTTCACAAAGTATTCCGAAACCTATTTTTGGAACTTTATTTTAGAAATTAAAAAATTGGAAGTCTATCTAAGAAATTAGGGAATTTAAAACTCTATTTACAAAGTATTCATAAACATATTTTTGGAACTCTATTTTAAAAAAATAACATATTGGAGGTCTATTTAAGAATTTAAGAAATTAGTTTTATTTTAACCTTTTAAAAAATTGACTACGTGGTCGAGTCGTTGGAATGATCGTTGGAGTGGTTGTTGGGGTGATCAGGTTGATGGGGTGGTTGGGTTGTCGAGGTGGTCGCCGGTGGTGGTTGCACGGTGGTCAGGTCGCCGAAGTGATCGTTGGGTGGTTGTTGACAGTAGTTGTTGGGTGGTCGGGTCGCTGGAGTGGTCATATGATTGGTTAGGTCGTTCGAGTGGTCGTTGGGTGGTTGTCTAGTCATTGGAGTCGTTGTCGAAGTGGTCATTAGGGTGGTCACTAGAGTGGTCACCAGGTGGTCGTCAACAGTAGTTTTGGGTGGTTGAGTTTGTCAGGTTGTCGAGGTAATCGCCGAAATAGTCATCGGGGTGGTCGGGTTGCTGGGGTGGTCGGGTCGCTGGAGTGGTCATATGATTGGTTAGGTCGTTCGAGTGGTTGTCTGGTTGTCGAGTCATTGGAGTCGTTGTCGGAGTGGTCATTAGGGTGGTCGGGTCGCTAGGGTGGTCACTACAGTAGTCACCAAGTGGTCGTCAACGGTAGTTTTGGGTGGTTGAGTTTGTCAGGTTGTCGGGGTAATCGCCGAAGTAGTCATTGGGGTGGTCGGGTTGCTGGGGTGGTTGAGTCATCGGAGTGGTCACTAGGTGGTTGTCGGTTGCTAGGTGGTTGGGTTGTCGGAGTGGTTGTCAGATGGTTATTGGCGGTGGTTCGAGCAAGTAGGGTTGTTAGGGTGATCAGGTTGTTAGCGTTTGAGTGGTTGATGGGGTGATCAGGTTGATGGGGTGGTTGGGTTGCAGAGGTGGTCGTCAGTGGTAGTTGCACTGTGGTCAGGTCGCTGAAGTAGTCGTTGGGTGGTTGTCGACAGTAGTTGTTGGGAGGTCGGGTCACTAGAGTGGTCATATGATTGGTTAGGTCGTCCGAGTGGTCACTGGGTGGTTGTCTAGTGGTCGAGTCATTGGAGTCGTTGTCAGAGTGGTCATTAGAGTGGTTGGGTTGCTAGGTGGTCGGGTCATCAGGGTGGTCACTAGAGTGGTCACCATGTGGTTGTCAACAATGGTTTTGAGTGGTTGAGTTTGACTGGTTGTCAGGGTAATCGTCGAAGTAGTCATCGGGGTGGTCGGGTTGCTAGGGTGGTCGGGTCATCGGAGTGGTCACTAGGTGGTTGTCGGTGGCGGTTGCTAAGTGGTCGGGTTGTCGGAGTGGCAAGCAAGTCGGGTTGTCAGGGTGGTTGGGTCATCGAGGTGTCAAGTTGTTGGGGTGGCTAGGTCGCAGGGGTGGTCGTCAAATTGGTCTCTAGAGTTCTCATCGCAGTGGTCGCTGGAGGTAGTCGTCAGAGTTGTCGTTATGGGTGGTCGTCGGAGTTGTCACTGGAGTTGTTGTTGAAGTGGTTGTCGGAAATGGAAAACGACAAGTGGAAGAGGAAAACATGGCACAAACCCATGATGTTGCATTGTTGTAACCCATGGGGTTGTGTTGCAAAACCAAGAGTTTTGAACACCTTGTGTCAAACATGGTTTTGGGTTTGGAACCCAAACTCATTCCAACCCAAACCCATGGGCCAAATGCCCCTTTATTTCTTTATTTCTTTAATTTCTAAACTCCCTTTTCACAATAAGTTTCCCCCTTTCTCTTTCCTTTCCATGTCACTACAAGCAATAACACAATGACCAAAGTTTTTATGCAAGGAAAAATTAAAACCTACAAAAACCATCTAATTTCCATAAATCTATACCCACATCTATGGCTATAAGAAGCTTACAAGAATAATAAACTTACCAATTTATGTCTTTAACCTTAAATTCTTAATCTCCTCTTTCTCTGGTTTCCTTTATTCCTCTCCTTCCAAGCCATTTTTATGCAAATACACTACAAACATAATCAATGGAAACTTTTCAACAAAGAGAAATAAAAAAACTCACCTGAAAAAGTGTGAAAATTTTCATATTTCTCTTAATCCTTCAACATTTAAAGAAAGATAGCCTACCCGATCCAAAATCTTTGATTAAGGGCTTCTTCGATCTACTTTCGACCTTAACCACGATATTCTTAGTGATTTTCGGCATTACCACCACCTTATTCTCCTTCTGTCTCTTTCTCTCCTCTCTCTCTTCTCCATTTCTTTCTTTCTCGCTTTCTCTCCCTCTATTTCTCTACCTCTCTGTACTTGGAATTGCAGAGCCTCCCATGCCCTTCTATTTTTTTTAAAAAAAATTTCCAAAAGCTTCCCACCCAAGCTTCATCCTTTTTCTATATATATATACATATTCATGGATTTTTCTAGATTTCTCTTCCTCTTTCTTTTCATTTCCTTTGTTTTTTGTTAAATTATCAAAAATACCCCTGAACTATAGGGTTGGTTTTAATTATACCTTCAAACTTTGAAAAGTTTCATTATAACCATTGAACTTTGAAGTTTGTTTCAAAAATACCCTTGAAGGTTTTTTTTTTCGTTAAATTCATGGATGAAAAATGATGTTTTTGCATTTGTATTGTTGCTTATGTGAACATATTTGAATATATACGTTGAAAAAAAAATTAAAACATATGCAAATATGTCATTTTTCGTCCATAAATTTAATAGAAAAACCTTCAATAGTTGTTTTGAAACAAACTTCAAAGTTCAAGGGTTAAAATGAAACTTTTCAAAGTTTAGAGGTATAATTGAAACCAACCTCATAGTTCATGAGTATTTTTGATAATTTAACCTTTTTTTTTTTTTTTACTTTCTAAAAAGCTTGGACTTGGTCCTTCATATTTTCTTTGTATTCCTTTTAGCTTGGGCTTGGGCTTTCTTTGTATTCCTCTCTTCTTTTTTTTCTTCTTTTCCATTACTACTTTTCCAACACATACATCTAATTTCCTTCACTTATTTTTCAAATTACTTTCTTAAACAAATTGTATTCCATCATTTTCAATTTTATTTTACTTCTATTGTATTTCAAACATTCTCCTCCTTCAAAATTTTCAAAATCACCTAACCCATATATCAAATGCATATGTGTAATGCTAGAAGGCCAAAATTGGATCTAACAAATTATTACCTCCTTTTTAGAATTTCTCCTCGAAATTCAATTAAGAAATGTATTTGAAATTTCCTTCTCCATGTTTCCCTTCACTTCATAATCTCTTTTTCTAAGTTAAAGATAGCAAAGGGTGTTACACTAGGAGTGATTTCGACATCAAACATGGCAGGTGGTGGCTAGCGATGATGAAGAAAGGAGCTAGGAGAGAAGATGAAGAAAAAGGGTGCTATGGAAGCAATTTTTTTAAGCAAGGGATCTTTTATATAAAGCCCAAAACATTTGGGACCATTTGCAAATTATAAGAAAAAAGAATTGAGAAGGAAAAAATATCCTTAGTGGCTATTATTAATGTTATCGAAAGATAGAAATTTAATCTTGCAATTGAGATAATATGTATTGGTTGCAATATAAAATGCATAAACTTAAACATGTCTTCCACCTATCGGTGGATATTATTAAACCTTTGATTACGATGGAATATTTTTCTCCACTGTTACTCTATTCTCTACTACTTTTTTTTTTTTATTTCTTTATGATACACCAAAATATATATATATTTTTTTGAGTTCAACAACATTTGAAGTTGGAGAATTCGAAGCTCTGACAATTACCACTGAACTATGCTCTCATTTTGGCACCAATATAATCCTTTTGAATATAGATATATATTGCAATTCAATTAAGGCACACAAAATCTACAACTATTTTACCCAACACAAAGAACACCCAATTTTGAAGAAAATTTAGACATACCTTACAAAGAGTACCCAGAGTTTTCTTTTATTTTTCTTGTTTTAGTATTATAATTTAAGAACAGAGATTCAAACTGCTAATCTTTATGAAATGTTATGTATGCCTTGACCAATTGAGTTATGCTTAGATCAACAGGAAAACTAATATTAGATATAGAGATTGAGATGAAACAGTCTGCATTTAGAGATTAAGGCTCCGTTTGGGATTGTTGTAACTTTTAAAATAATTGATGGGGACTTTGTTTTTAGAAAAATCAGCTGTCATATGAAGCATATTAGGGGCCGTTTGGCCCATGGGTTTGGGTTGGGATGAGTTTGGGTTCCAAACCCAAAACCATGTTTGGCACAAGGTGTTTCAAAACCAAGGGTTTTGAAACACAACCCCATGGGTTACAACAGTGCAACCCCATGGGGTTTGTGCCACGTTTTCCTCTTCCATTTTCCGTTTTCCATTTCCGGCGACCACTCCGACAACAAATCCGGCGACCACTCCGATGACAACTCCAGCGACCACTCTGACAACAACTCCGACAACCACTCCGATGACAACTCCGGCGACCACTCCGACGACCACATCGGTGACCCGACCACCGCTAACGATTACCTCCGACGACCACTGCGATGAGAACTCTAGAGACCAGTTCCATTTACCATTCTCCATTTCTTGCGACTACTTCGACAATAACTCTGATGACAACTCCGGCGACCACCCAACAACCACCGATAACAACAACTCTGACGACTACAACGGTGACTCGACCACCGTTGACGATTACCTCAGACAACCACTGCAATGAGAACTCGAGAGACCAATCTGACGATTACTCCTGCGACTCGAGCACCCCAACAACTAGACACCCCGATAACCCAACCACTCAAACAACCCGACTTGCCCGAACCACCTACAACAACCACTTCAATGACCCGATCACCCGACAACCATAGTTGACGATCACCTCGAAAACCTGACCACCTAGCAACCACCGTAGACAACCACCTAGTGACCACTCCGATGACCTGACCACCCTGATGACTACTTCGGCGATTACCCCGACGACCTGGTAACGCAACCACCCAAAACCACTGTTGACGACCACCTAGTGACCACCATGGCGACTCCAACAACCCAACCACTACCACAACCACCCAGCAAACCACTCTGGCGACATGACCACCATGATGACCACTCCAGCGACCTGACAACTACTGCTGAAAACCACCCAACGACCATTCCGGCGACCTGACCATCGTGCAATCACCACCGGCGACCACCTCGGCATACCCAAACACCCCATCAATCCAACCACCCCAACGACCACTCCAACAATCACCCTAGCGACCCAACCACCTAGTCAATATTTTAAAAGGGCCAGCGTGGACGAGCTATATGCAAAACTAAAGGCGATCCCAGGGATGACAAGGCAAGACTAAATGGCTGTTGCAAAGACTATTCTCTCGGATAGTATGATGTTGAACTCCTTCTTTACATTCACCCCAGATTGGAAGTATGATTACTACGTGAAAATTTTGGGGAAAGCACCTAGAACCTGACTCTCTTTTCATCACTTTCATCTACCACTCTTATGACTTACATTTGTGTTTGGACAACTACTTCTACTTTCTTGTCATTTCATCTGGAATGTGTGTTATGATATTTTTAGAACTAGATCTTAGTTCTAATTTTTGGTTTTACTTTACCATTGGCAACACCATTCTTACATTGCATCTATTAATTATCTGTTGCTACGCATAATCTTCAATTTTATGTCATCATGAGTGGAGTGAATGAGATAGCATATAGTTATACAAACTACACATAGTATAATTCAAATTGAACTATAGTTGTAACAATTGCTCTACATAATTGGTTAAATAGTTGGTATGTAACACACCAAAAAAATTATGAAGTTAAAAGAATGGAGTAGGAAAAAAAACAGTGTAAGATTTTTTTTTAAAATAATAAACAGTTTGAAAAATTATAAAAAAAAAAACTAACTAAACAAACCCAGCCCAACCCAACCCTGCACCCCAAACACAGGTTTCAGCAAACCAGCCCAACACAACCCTGCACCCCAAATACAGGAATCATAAACCCCAGGATTTCTGATTCCAGCCAAGAAACCCCAGGGTTCCAGAACCCCAGGGTTTCTGATTCCAAACCAGCGCGCCAAACAGCCCCTTAGTGTTTGGTAAATTTCAATTTTAAACATAAAAAAAACAAATTGCAGTGTTTGGTAAATTCAAACGAAATTGCTATGGTTTAGCTACAATGACCAAAGTAGACATATTATTTTAATTATTTCTATATTGATATTTAACATCAAATATATATATATATATATATATATATATATATATATATATATATATATATATATATATATATATATTAAATTACATGTAACTTTGTTTAATCAAAATTATTTGACAAAAGTCTAGGAAAAACAATTGTTATAAAAAATTGAATAAACCCAAATTTCGTTGATATAGGAGAATAGACGTAAAAAAAATATGGAATGATAGATTTGGTTTTTTTAAAATTTAGTTAGAAGATAACATATTTTTAGGAAAGTTGAATTCAGAAGCTAGTATGAGCATGATTTTGAACATAAGAGTAAATTGAAAAGCAACTTTAGATAGATTAAAAAAAATCAGATTTACAAACAACCTAAACGATTAAATTCATCCCTAATCGATTTTTGCAAATACTAAGGGGCTGTTTGGGGCGTAAGTTATAATAACATGTGGAGTACTCTGCACCCCAAACACAGACTATTATAACCCAGACTAAATAATTCTGCATTTTAAACAATATTATATAACTTTACAGACTATTATAACTCATGTTATTATAACCCACTCAGTGCCCCAAACAGCCTCTAAGAGAGATGACAAAAATATATATGTGATTTGTCAAACTTCTAGAAAAAAAATTCTATAAATTCGAATATAGTTTAATAGATAAGATATTTATTACTTCGGGCGCGTTTACATACTTGCAAACATAATCGATCAAACACAATTCGAAAATGTGGGTTTTGCTTTACTGTGGGACCCACCTCTATAGTATGTAATTCGATTACGTAAGAATATTACGTGGGACCCACCCATCTTTTTGGTTTACTTTCCACGCGTTGCCCCTCTATTATTTTTTCTTCTTCTTCCTCGTCTCTCCGACCTTCTTCCTTCTTCTAGAATTTCTTCAAGTTGATAAAGAGCATTAAAACCCATAATTATTTTAATAGCTTTATTAAAAAATTTCTCATTCATTTTTTAGACCATCGTTTTGTCCATGGTCTCATAATTTTAGTTGGATGAGAAGATGGGATTCATTTTCGAGGGTTATTATCTGTGATTTTTAGTCATATCCCATTACAATACGAGATTTTTTAGATCACGTGAGTTTTGGCCAAACATATTTTGATCAATATATTTAGTCATTTTTTATGCGTGAGTTTTGTTCAAGGCCATATTTTGATTTTTTTATGCTTGAGTTTTGGCCATGTCATATTTCATTAGCGAGTTTTGGTCAGACCATATTTTTTATCGATATCGATATCGCATGCCATATTTTTATCGATATCAATAATCGATACAAATATTTGCACGAAAATCTGTTATGACTTTTGGACAATTTTTTTATATGTTATTTTTAGTTTGATCTGTTACAACAAACAAAAAAAAAATCATTTTAAAAAAATTGAAAAATTATTTTAGAAAATTTGAATAAGTAAATAACATTGAAGAAGGGCCATATTAGAAAATTTGAAAAATTATTTTAGAAAATTTAGCCATGCTATATTTTGATCTCATTTTATGCACAAGTTTTGGCTAGACTATATTTTGATCGATGAGATCGATATCGAGATATTAATATATATTTTTTATATTTTGATAGAGTCAATTGATAATATATATTTTTTATGTGTGAGTTTTGGTCAGACTATATTTTGATGAAGATGATGAAATCAATATCAATAATATATATTTGAAATCGATATCGATAATATATATTTTTTGTGTGTGAGTTTTGGCAGCCATATTTTGATTGAGATGAAATCAATAATATATATTTTTTATGTGTGAGTTTTGGCTAGGCCATATTTTGATTGAGATGATGAAATCATTATCGATAATATATATTTGAAATTGATATCATTTTGGCAACCATATTTTAATCGAGATGATGAGATTGATATACATATTGGTAACACAAATTAATTTGTTTATTATTAGGAGGGCATAATGGTAATTGTACATATTTGAGAAGTCTGAATTGTCATTACCTATTCGCACGAAATTTCCAGAGAAATTTGATGTCGTGGAAATGAACTTGATTTTTATTGAATTTGAAGTAGTGTTACAGTCTCTAATATATAATCCTCTTATGCTTTCTCTCAGAATGTAGATTTTGATCTGAGAGTTGGCAAGCTTGTTCTCGGACAGAGGGAGATTGAATCTTCAATCTGTAGTTGGTGAAGAGACGATCAATTTGTTGAAGCCTTCCAATCGTTGAATCTTCTGAATTCTGAATCTTGGACTTCCGAATTCTCTGGATTCTCTGACTAAACTTGAAGCTTCTGAATTCTGACTCTTGAAGACTCTGAACTCTCTGGCTGAATGCTTTGGATTCTAACTCTTCTGAATGCTCTCAAATGAAGGGTGGTTCATCTATTTATAGAGTTTGGTGGACCTTGTATGGGTTTGGGCTTGGTTGACTTTAGGCCCAACTTTTGGACTTGGGCTTATTTGGGTTTAATTCAATCTTTTTCAATAAACTTGAATTATTTAAATTTGGCCCAATTTCTTTTTTAATGATCTAGGACTAAACTACCGTCGGGTCCAACTACCATGTATCATAATTTGATTGGACGGACTTAAGTCGTCAAAGGGATCAATACTAGACATGTGGCATTATTTGATTCGCCAATTTTTCATGTATTTTAATTTAATTTAAGAACACGTGTAAATTTGTAATTGGTCTCAAATTTATTTTATCACTAATTTAAATTAATGAAGTGGCAATTTGTGATTGGCCAAAATTTCTCATTCAACAAATGCCCATTTTTTGAGATTTATACAAGTATGCAGTGGATGGATCTCGAAAAAGATACTTTATAATCAAAATATGTGATGATTTTGACTTCCTTGAATGAATTTAAAATGTCTCTAAATTTTAACTTGAGTTTGGAGTAAAATTTGAATAAGATCAAATTTGAATTGTGAATCTTATTCAAATTTTGATTTGAGAGAAAATTTGGAGTATGCCCAAACTTTGATTTGAGAAAATTTGCCAAAATTATATGGATCTTGGCTTGAATTTAGAATGAAATTTGGATTTGAGACTTACACAATTTTTTTTTTTGTTTGGAAAAAATTTGGAGTATGTCCAATTTTGATTTGAGAAAATTTTGCCAAAATTATATGGATCTTGGCTTGAATTTTGAATGGAATTTGGATTTGAGACTTAAATTTTTATTTGGGAGAAAATTGGGAGTATACCCAAATTTTGATTTGAGAGATTTTGCCAAAATTATATGGATTTTGACTTGAATTTGGAATGGGAATTGGATTTGAGACTTACACAAATTTTTTTTGTTTGGAAAGAATTTGGAGTAGGTCCAATTTTGATTTGGGAGAAATAAAAAAATAAGCCAAAATTTTGACATCCAATATTTTTGTCAAGTAATTGCAATGTTTATATTTGGCTAAATTTTTTTATCCAATTTGGAAGTAGAGATCTATCAAAATCGTAGAAACATTTTGATTAGGTCAAAATTTCCATTACATAAATTTGGAGGTAGATTTTTTCCGTAATAACAATGGTAGGAGATTTCCTAAATTTGGCTTGCCAATTTTATTTGATTAGACCAAAATATTGCCAAAATCAAAACTCTCCTTATATGTTTTGACCTAATCTCTCTATTTATAACTTGTAGAGATTGCATAGACCAAAACACAAGACCATTCCACCAAGAAATTTTAGGTATGAAGATTTTCTCTCTTCAATATATATATATATATATATATATTTTACTTCAAATGCTCATGTCTTTATTTTTGTGTAGGTCTTGAGTTCGAACAATAATCTTATTCGTGCATCTTACTTGCCACCGTTGATCTTACTTGCCACCGTTGGTAAGACAAAGTAATCTTCATAAATCACCCTCTAACTCTGCTACTGCCTTGAGTAAACACAAACATATGTTTTTTTTTTTTGTAATGTTGTCGTCTGTTTATAATACATACATTAGTGCATACTTTAGGTTATATACATGGTTGTGCATATGCATTATGTTGCATGCTTGTAATGATTTTTTTTTTTCAAATTACATCTAATGCACACATACCAATGCACCCACACATTCCAATATACACACGCATATTCGATAACTGCATTATCAGCCGGAAAACATGATTTTGATCATTTTATATATATATTTTTTGTTGCCGCTTCAAACATATACATGGTCAATGTTTAGGTTATATATATACATACATACACAACAATGCATAGTGCCGTTTTTTAGTTTTTTTTTTAAATTTTTTTTATTGCCCCTTTTCTTTTTGAACATATGTAATGTTTTTTTTTAAACATATATAATGTATGTATGCATAACATCAAATTTAATGCACATATATGGATATTACTTCTTTCTTTTTTTTTCTTTTTTTTTTACGACCTTTGACTTTTTTTTTTGTTTTTTTTTTTTAAGATTTGAAATTACCAAGTTTACTTGACAATTTCTTCCGACACAACATCAATCTTTACTCATCATCAATGAGGTATATTCAAAACTCTTCTTTTTTTCTTTTAGTGATATCCCTATTGAATATGTATATATGAACTACTTCTATTGTACCATGGATCTTTTGTTTGTCATTATTGATTTTTTTTTTACTTGAACATCTTGTTATTATTACTCTTCATATGTCGTTAAGATGCCTCATGTTCAATGATGCAATCATTCTCCACTTATAGTGATGTCACTCCTGCTAGACCACACACTTCATTTATTGGGTGACATGAGCAGCCTGCAGCGGTGGTCAACTTCATCTACAGTGATGTCACTCCTGCTAGACCAGACTCCTAATTTATTTGGTGGCCTGAGTAGCCTGCAGCGGTCACCTACCTCGCCCACAGTGATTTTACTCCTGCTAGACTAGGCTCCTAATTTATTGGGTGGCTTGAGTAGCCTACAGCGGTGGTCACCTTCACTTACAGTGATGTCACTCCTACTAGACCAGACTCCTAATTTATTGGGTGGCCTGAGTACCCTACAGCAGTGGTCACTTTCATTTACAGTGATATCCCTTCTTTTAGACTAGGCCCCTAATTTATTGGGTGGCATGAGTAGCCTGTAGTAGTGGTCACCAACCTCACCTACAGTGATGTTACTCCTGCTAGACCAGGTTCCTAATTTATTGGGTAGTCTGCAGTAGTGGTCATTGACCTCACCTACAATGATGTTACTCTTGCTAAACTAGGCTCATAATTTATTGGGTGGCTTGAGTAGCATGCAGCGGTGGTCACCTTCCTCACCTACAGTGACGTCACTCCTGCTAGACCAGGCTCCTAATTTATTGGGTTGCCTGAGTAGCCTGCAGCGGTGGTCACCTTCACTTACAGTAATATCATTCATGCTAGACCAGACTCCTAATTTATTGGATGACTTGAATAGCATGGTGATCGCCAAGATTTTGTTTTTTGTTTTTTGTTTTTTATTTGTATTCCACTTTCTCAATTTTTTATTTGTATTCTCTTTTCATCATTTTTTTTAGGTAGACTAATCTCTTTTTTTTTTTTGTACAAGAATCTTTTTTTTTCAATATGGTGTATTTTATAGAACATTCTGATTCGAAGAAAAATTGCTTAGTCATCTTGAAGGATAGAGATCAACCTATTGATAGTGGAGTCATTCTTCCCGTAGGAGTGCCAATATATGGGAATTTTAGGAAATCACGACCTCCCTTAGACAACTCCATCTTTTTACCCAGATGGTCGAAGGAGAGGCTCTTGAGTCACGATTCCTCATTGAAAGCGTGATTTTTAGAGTCTTCAATACATAATAAAGTGCCGAGCGAGAATCCATAATCAACGCTAGGTCGTCGAATTATTGAAGATGATAAAATCCGTTGGGGCTCTTCTTTAAAGTTCCATGGGGAATTCTTCTATATCTCTCATTATTGGGAATGGTTAGAGGTCGTAGTTTCTCGAAATGAGATGCCACTTAAGAAGGCTAGTCTGTTCGATGTTGTGATAGCTTCTCTATACACCTATGATCACAACAACGATATAGTTCGTGCTTTCTGTGAAGCGTGGTGTCCTTCAACAAATACCCTTCACGTTGTCTGGGGAACTATTTATCTCTCTATGGGACATGTGGAGATTAGGTGGGCTTTCCATTAAAGGTAGGTTTTATGATGAAGTTTGTTCCTTGCTGCAAGGAGTTATTAGCATCCTTTGATCGAGAAGATGAAGACTATCCAAAAAGTTGCAAGTATCTTTTTGCTGCATATTATCATATTGCATCTCAACAAATTGATAGCTCTCATATCCCTATCAGTTTATGGATTTCTTTTTGGTTTAAAGGAGATTTAAAGTATGCAAAGCCTCCTCCTCGAAAGGCCAAGAAAACTTCTCGTCCTCATTTGACCCATAACCCAGATGAGGTTCCCATCAAATGCCATGACTGATCTAAGAAGGAAGTGGATTTATTCTTTGAGTTGGGTGTAGAAGATGACTTGCAGGATAAGACGTACCTGGCTGCTTTCCTTTCTTGCTGGTTATGTGTATTTGTATTTCCCAACAAACAAGTTTCCCTTCGTCCAAAGGTTTTTAAAATTGCCAATCTTATGGCTGAAGGTTATGTTTTTAGCCTTGTTGTTCCTGTTTTGGCCAACATCTATCGTGGGCTAGGCCAGATTCATGATGCATCTCCTTCTGCTAGATTTTCAAAGGCATGATTTCCTCTACATTATGTTCATGCTTGGTTTGCTCATTATTTTAATACGCATTACAAAGTCCCAATAGCTGTTAAGGGGACGATGATGGTCGAGTTTTCTGGCGAAGGCGGGGCTAAGTACTTCAATGATTTTGAAGCTCGTGTACACATTCACAAGGGTAAATATGTGTCTTGGTATGCAAGTCTCCAAGCCAGAAACAGGGGCGAGCTTTTGAAAGATGATGAAAAGTTGTCATTTTGGTATTCTTCGTTCTTCGTAAGTATTCAATCATGCTTTTTATCTTCACGGTCAGTCTCTTAAATGGTCATTAAAGCTTATAATCCTTGTCGATTTAGTCAAAAATTTGGATTTTGTCAAGACGTACCGCATGACTTGGGCCAGAAGACTCTTGAAGCTAACTTAGACAATGTGTTAGTCTTTGGATGATATGTACTCAAGGAAGAACATTGTCCCAAGTATATCTTCCTGCATGTGCGATGAACCCTCACACCCAGGTTACTCATCGTTATCGAAGCTGGTGGTCAGCTAAAAATGGAAACTATCTTGAGGAGAGCATACAAAAATTAGTGGCTAGCGTTTCCCCTCTTCCCTCTAAGCCTAAGTTTCTTAAAAAGATTGGCAACAATAATGGAGGTAAAAAGATTCGCATGTTTGAACCTAGCGAGTTCGCTTCTAGAGATAATGAGGATAGTGGTAGCAGTAATAACGATCATCATTGGAAGAGATCGAAGAAATCTCATAAACTATCAGTCTATGACGATGATTTTTTTTTTATGGAGTTGCAAGTGCTTCACAATTTCCTGCTCTCTCTACTCTCTTGGTTAGAACTCTGATCCTTTTTTTTTTTTATTTCTTTAAATATTTTTGCAACATCTCTTCATATATATATATATATATATATATATATATATATATATATATATATATATATATATATATATTGTGTAGTCACTTTTAGATGATCTTATTCAAGAAGTTGTAGAGCACCACAACCCTCAATCTTTGATAAGTTCGGATATATTTGATTCTGCAAGTGCGCATGTTAAAAATTTTAAGGCTCCGATGGACAAAGTGGTGGTTCCGTCTTGTCCTCCTACAACTAATGAGGTTTCTGGACAAGTGAGGAAGACAACACATGTTGTTGCTTATGAGATTTCTAATTATTGTGCGGACAGTGTGATTTCGAATCTGCGGCGAGAGATTGCATTGGCAATGTGAGATAGCATACATAAAAAGATCATACGCCTTGCTCTCGTTGACGATTTACCAATTCCTTTGAACATGTATATTTACTCTCGCTCTCGCTCTTGGTTACAATTCTCATACACACTCTTGTGTTCGCTCTTGTTCTCGCTTAAAGGTAGAACCAACGTTTATAGAACTGTTAAAACCGATTTATTCTAATTCAAAATAATATATTCAGGATCCACAAAAAATTAAAGTTATGTACAACAAAACCCCCAGCCTCATCAAGTATTAAAGTTCTGTACAATAAAAACCCCTCACCCCCATAAAAAGAACTCACTGTTCGACCACAGTTGACACGTTTATTGGGTCATAAATTTCATCATCCGCTCTTATACAAATGCGGAAGTCTCTACGCCTATCACTAGATACTTGGACCATTTAGCAAATAAGATCCGGCAGTCCAGCGAATCGTGTTGTATGTCGGGATTCTTTGCACGATAGACGGGCCATGCAAATGTTTGCATACCCGGCTTGTCACGAGGGACATCACAGAAGTAAAGCAATGAGGGTAGTGTGTGCACGAGAGGTTCTAGGAACTTCTCAACGAGCCCAATTGTGATGTATGAGGGGTATGAGTCATACATCAACAACTGCTCTCTATTCAGGTCTATGGCCAATAAGAACCACTGCTCGTTCATGTTGATGGGGCAGTATTCAAAGTCTACTTCTCACTAAGCAGACTTGTAGTTGTCGTGCATTCCTTTCACGAACTCAATATAAGTATCATCTACTTCCTATGCCAGTGCGACTTTAAGAAAAGGCTTCTTCTTGATCTTGTGGTATATACTTTCTCGAGTTCTAATGTTTAAATGAACCTACAAAAGACAACACATGCATTGTGAGATGTTATGATAATGAAACAAACTTACGGCATAATTTTAGAGTCAATATATACCAGGATGCCCATAGGCAATATGGTGAATCGATGTATGCATATTTCCAGTCTAGCGGATAGCTTCCTCTTGATAAATACGAACAACGTGTTTATAGCCTAAATGGAAGAAGTCATTAGTTACTAAATAAAAAACTCAACATTAATAAATATTAAACCAAAGAATAAAGGTACTTACATCCTGCTCGACCCAATAGCTCGATGTTAGCAAGTCTCTGAAGAATTTCTTCTCCATGCCTTTCGTCGTGGTACCGATGCCAGGTCGAATCTCCGCGTCCATGTTCGAATCCTGAATCCACCCCATCATCGCGTCGAAAATGAGAGGGTCAACACCGTGGGTGGGTTATAAACAATCCAAAAACTTGATTGGTGCTACATGCAAGTGCACGTGATCGAAGTAATAAGAAACTGGAAGTATTTCAGAGTATCATACCCATGGAAACGAGTTTTAATAAAGTTTATTAAAATGTCACAAAATTATTGACAAACTGCAACTTAAAGTAACTGTGGGTATAAAAAGGTGCGTGACGTGTTTTGGCTAAAAGAAAAATAGTTTGAAAAACAATTGAAATGAGGAAGGGATTCAAGAATGCTAATGCCCCTTTGGAAATAAATGCAACAAGAAGACAATTGCAATCGTAGCTAACTCAAGAAACTAAGTAAACCGAATTCAACTCCTATTCGACCTTCTATTAAGCATCTTTAGGATACTAAGTGATTAAACCTATATTTCTATGGCTAATCTAACTTAGATATATCCGCGCATAACTCTAGTAGTTTTGGAGTTTCGCTCTATGTCTAGGGTCGATGTTTTAGGACTTATGTCTAAGCCTTTTCCTCCATTGTTTTTGCTACATCTGCTTCCCTTAACCTTTTTGGTATTAAGTTATAGCTTGACATGAAACACTAGATGACCAACTAGGGTTTACCCAACATTGAACTCACCTAAAGCAAACAATAGTTCAAGTGTTAGCTAGATTGTTTTTGCTATCGAGCCTTACATTTTTCCTCTTGGGCATTCACAAACTTGAATCCCTAAGGAAATTTAACTATTCATACTGAAACTATCAAAAAACATTGTGTTTAAATTGTAGGAATTCATTGATACAAAAAGAGGATGAATATGCAAATAACTAGCAATTCAAATTTGATTTAAATATCCAATTGTCAAGAAGATTAATCTATATTCAATATCCAAAATAAATTCCAATAATTAAATAACTTTATGACTTATAAGAGAACTTGAAATATAGTAGCTATATGAAGGTCAAATAACATAAATGAATTACAACTTGCAGAATTTGTAAAAACAAAACTACCCGACTCCTTTGCTCTTAATTCAATCGAACGAGGATTTGTTCATAACCATTGCCAACTCTCGTTGTGATGGGATTGAGGAAGAGTTTAGGGGCTGAGATATAGAAGAACATTACAGTAGCAACTGATGAAAAATAAAAACTGCAGACGAATTCAAAAACCCAAATAAACAAAAACGAGTTTCTTCTCCCAAAAATTGAGCTCCCTGATAGGACATGTAAAGTTTTATTTAATCACACTTAATTCTTGTTAATTGGATAGTTTTTATGTGTTATCATGTTTATTTTGTAGGGATTCGAGCAAAAGACGTATTTGGAGACTCTATGTCGAATAACGATTCAAACGAGCCAAACCGGGGGTCATTCAGACACCTGAGCGAAAAGTTAGAGCAAAATTACCAAATCTGTCCAGGGAGCAGCGTCTCAACACCGCTCGACGCCGCTCGACTCTGCAGTTTGGCTTGCTTAACTTCAGAAGCGTCTCAACGCCATGCCGACGCCTTTCAACGCTAAGATTCTGTCTTTGCTCAATGCTACTCGACACCGCGGTTTGGCTTGCTCAACGCCATGCTCGACGTCGCTCAACGCCACACAGACAAGAAATTATTCTTTCCTTTTTTGCTAGAGCAGAGTCTCAATGCCACCCACGACGTCTCAACGCTGCCCCAGCCCTATTTATAGCACTTTTTCACTCTAGGGTTGAGACTTTTGCCTCTTTTTCTTAGACTTTTAGAGAGAGCTTTTGAGAGCTTTTCTCCTTCTATTTTTACACTTTTATTGTATCAAATCGAACCATGTGTAACGGGAGATATACTATCACAATGCTTGGCTAAACTCCACGTTTCCAGTTCAGAGGTCGGTTGTGATAAATTGCAATGTTGTGAGGCTTGGACCTTAATGCAGTTTTCTTTCAATTGCAAGTATTCTTTGATTCCTGTGTTAATTTTATAAGCATGTATTTTTTATTGAATTGACGCCTCGATCGTTTTACATGTTTGATTGCTAATCATGATGCATGATCCGTAATTGTCATGTTGATTGAACCGGTAGCGTTAGGATTATTACATGTGTATGTTTTGTGGGTTTCCATATTACATGGCTTACATGTTTAATTCTAGGAATTAAAGGAGCATCTTAATTAGATTAAAGTTATTTCATCTAATTAGTTGTCTGGGTCCTTCCAAAGCATGTAATGCCTTTATCTAAATAATTTGAAACGATTTCGTCAAAAAGTGTTTAGGTAATTAGCGTTAACTTAACGTTTGTTAGAGTTAATGACCTTAGGGAAGTTGCTACTTTTTGGGGTTTCCTAATGAGTTGATCAAGTGCTTGCATTGTTAAGTTTAAATATTTTGAGTGTCTATGATCAATTTTTGCAATTGAGTAGAACCGCACCATTGGATTGGAATTTGGTAAGATTTGATTTATCTTTCTTTTATTTGCTTATGTTTTATTTTATTAATAAAAAAAACACAAAACCCCCATTTTTATTTGTTTTCTCCTTGGCAAATTTAATCTGAGAAATTAATATTCGGTTCCCTGAGATCGACTCGATCCACTCAATGCTACAAGTAGCTTAAGATCGGTTTATAAATTGTAATTTGACGAGCCCTCGACAAGCTCGCATCAAATTTGGCGCCGTTGCCGGGGAACCACTATTAGTTTCTCTTTGTTAAATTTTCTCTAAAAAAAAAGAAAAAAATCTTTTGCATTTTTGTTTTTTTTATATGTTCGTTAAATGGCAGATTATTCTCAGTACTACTGGACAAATGGTGGAGCTGCCCCGTATGTTATTGAGGTTAGTGAGCTCAAAACTCAAAATTTTGAATTAACCTCTATTATTCTTCAAGTGGCTGTAGGGAGGCTCCAAACAGTGGAGACACGTAGATTATGCTATCTTCAAGGACATCCCACCGAAGCATGCCCTCAACTGCAATGGAACTTCGTGCCAAATGCTTACGCCTTGGGAGAATTTTCTAGTCATCAAGTGAACTACGAGTCTTACGATCCTTACTGTCCTGAATGGGATCAATCCATTTCTCGTCTGTGTGGCATTGAGCGGCGTCGAGCATGGTGTTGAGACGCTATTGGCGTTGAGTAAGCCAAACCGCAGCGTCGAGTAGCGTTGAGCAAAGGCAGAATCTTAGCGTCGAGCGGCGTCAAGCATGGCATTGAGACGCTTCTGGTGTTGAGCAAGCCAAACTGCAGCGTCGAGCGACGTTGAGATGCTGCTCCCTGGACAGATTTGGTAATTTTGCTCTAACTTTTCGTTCAGGTGTCTGAATGACCCCCGGTTTGGCTCGTTTGAATCGTTATTCGACATAGAGTCTCTAAATATGTCTTTTTCTTGAAACCCTACAAAATAAACATGAAAACACATAAAAACTATCCAATTAAGAAGAATTAAGTGTGATTAAATAAAACTTTATAGGTCCTATCACTCCCTCCTCACAGCCGTCTTCTTCAAAATATATAGGGACTTCATGCTAGGGTTTCTCTGTTGGTTGATGGACAATTATAGCTCAGAATCTAGCTGAAAATCGTAGGCAAATTTCTTCCTGAAATTCCTTAATTTGCATTTTTTCCTTAATTCCAAATCTGTCAAAATTGCAACTGCCATTTCGCAAAAATTCTGCACCAAAACACTAAGTAAGAGTGAATTTCCTTCTTCTTTTATTCTCTTTTCTCAACTCATTTAATTTAAAGGCCTTCCAACAATAATGTGATTAAATTCAACCCCTTTTCTATTTTTCATCAAATAATATGAATAAAATCACAAGCATAACTAAGTTTAAAGGCCAAATAATTCTCATGAATGAGAATTATTAGTAAACAATCGACTGCTTATGCAGTGTTGTAATCATACTAGGGAGTGGATATCGAATCTCCTTCTACTACCCCGGCTGCTCTTCTTTGACTTCTTTGTCTAACCTAAAGGAGTATATCGGTCTGACGGCTTCCTCTTCCGGCTACCTAGATCAAATCAAGCTCGTATGCGGTCGAGCTAATGGGGCACTTGCTGGCAATGGGAATAGTGACGTCGACATCATGAATGGCAAGGCAGGTGGAGTCGATGTCGACCATCGTGCTAGTGTCAACAGGGACTAGGGCGCTGGTTTCGTCGAGGTTTAGGGGGTAGTGGCGGTGGACTTGAGGCTCTGTAGGGTGGCAACGGTGGCGTGGAGGCTGGAAAGGACCGGGTCAGTGGTGTCGGGAATAAGTAAGGTGGAGATATGGGGTCAGTGAAAGTGATAGTAGGGGCAAAGGTGGAACCATGAGGGGTGATGAGAAGGGAGATTGGGAGGGTGGACCCAGTGGTGGTGGTGGGAATGGGGATGATGGAGGCAGTGATGGCGGTGGTGAGAATGGTGATGGTGGGGAAGGTGATGGGGAAGGTGATGGGAATGATGAACCCGGTGGTGGTGGACTCCGGCTACTGATCGACTCGTATGTCTAGAGACTCAACCCAGTTGTGGCCTTCATCCTACATAACACAAAACACACGTTAGTCGGGAGCATGAGAATAATACAAAAAAGGGTCCTAAATATTATTTCAAATACTGATCGAACTGAAACATGATGGCTTTAAGAAAAGATTTTTAGTTTAAAAACAAAGCTTCAGTCCAGTGCAAGTGCAGATTGTCGATGCAAGTAATATAAAACTGAAAGTATTTCAGAGTATCGATCCCACATAGAACATATATAACAAAATGCAAAAGATATCAAAAATTATTTTAAAATTGCAAGTTCAGTAACCAAGGTTATAAAAATGTTGGGAGGTGTTTTTGGCAAAAGAAAATAAATAATAAATATGAAAAAGAGAAATTCAAGTTGTTCATGCCCATTTGGAGAGAAATGCAATTGTAATCATAACTAACACAAGAAATTAAAGAAAAATTAGCTCATCATTGCAAAAGTAAAAAACAAAGCTTTAAAGTAATAAAAATGCATAACTGTGAAGGAAAGAAAGAATATATAAAGTTCTAGAATGTAGAAATAAACATAACTTAACCAAAACTTAAAGAACATAAACTAGAATAAAACTTTGATAGAAGAAAATTAATTCAAACAAGCTGGAAATTTTATTAAAAACTAAGAACTCAATGCCGAAAATACAATAAAAGCTTAAACAACTAACTTGAATCTTGAAATACAACTAAATGAATGAAAATACAGCAGCAACTAAGCTCCTAAAATAGAAGAAAATAACTTAAATAAAACAGAAAAAAAATTCTAAGAAATGAAAGAACACGACTCCTTTTTCACTTCTTACTCAATCGACTCAACTCCATTTTTTTCAAAGGGAATTGACCATTCACTTCCTTCAACTTTCGTTGAGGAATGATTGAGTTTTGAAGTTGAAAGGGGCTGGAAAACAGAGGAAAAAATAACAGCAAAAGACAAAAAAAAAAAAAAAAAAAAAAAAAAAAAAAAAAAAAAGCAGTCCAAAGGTATATTTGTGTGAGAAAAACCCATATGCTTTGCCTTTGTTTCTTCCTTTTTTTATAAGTTTTATGGGCTAGGGTTTCCATATTTATTCATGTGCAGCATGGGTCAACTTGCCTTGCTGAATTCGTGGACAAGAATGGCATAAAATCTCCAAAATTTCGTTAATCCTGTATTTGGTGCATTTTTCAGATTTTTGCAAAAATGCAATTACAATGCAATTGCATTTCTGTTGCATTGTTTTCCAAATCTGTCAAAATTGCAATTGCAATGCAAATGCATTTCTGTTGCATTCTTCAAATTCCTACACAAAAACATCAAGTAAGTGTTGTTTTCATTTTCTTTTGCTTTCTTTTCTCCACTTAATTTAAAAAGCTTTCAACAATACTTCAATTTAAATCAACTTTTTGCTAGTCTTTTTATCTAATAACACACATAAATTAACAAGAATAACTAAGTATAGAGGCCAAATAATTCTCATAAATGAGAATTATCACATACCTTGCATATTCTGCGTAATAACTCAGTGAGGCGATTAGATGGGATTGTTGGGATTTATGTCCTAAAACTTCGTAATTAATGATTTATTTAATAATTAATAATAATTTTGATTATTTTATTTGCAATATAATATTATTCATTATATGAAAAAATAAAGGTTATTAGTGTAATCTTAAACAGTATGTGGTTGACATACGGGAGGATTATGTTCAAGAAAGAACCTAAAGGATCATAGTATATAGATAAAGTTGGGTGCCTTATTCTGGTAACACTATTGATATGATCTACTTTGTAATAATTACAAATGATTTGATCCAAATCGTTCATGTGGAGACATGTGAGTGGGGGTATCTTATACAATGAGTTTGTATAAGATTTGACCACGAAATATTTAATCCTCTTTATAAATCCGTTAATTGAGAAAATTAATATTTTATCATGATGATCATATGCGACTCGATCTTAATCCTGAGTAAGTTATGAACTTCTGCCTGTGAGGACTTGTCCTTTGATTTGCATGGGTGAGAGTGACTTTTATAGCCGATTTAATAAGCCTACCATTTTGGGGACTTGACCAAATAGGGAGCTGGGAACATAATTTCATAAGATGGAATTCACTTATCCCCATATAGGGTAAGTAGATGAGTAGTTCTCTTAAGTGCTGATTTCGAGACTTGAACAATGGGACCCCACCCTCTCACTGGTCTGAGAGGGACTTAGTTTATAATTGGATCACAAACAAATTGTTCATTAAAGGATTAACGATACTTAAGGTACAAGATGTAATTATAGGGATAAGACAGACTTTTGACCCAGCTGTAATTATGAACAACTTGTGAAGAATCGATTTGCATGTAGTGGTTATATCCATGGACATAACTTGTCCTACAGTGCATAAGAGTGCAACTCTAGGTCTATAGTGCAGGGACATAGAGTTAATGACTGAAAATTAATTAATTAAATAGTTTAATTAATTAATTTTGTATCATTGGAGCTTATAGCCTGTAGGTCCATAAGGTCTCATTGCTAGCTCATATGAACAAATATAGATCAATTTTGTTGAGAGAAAATTTTGAAATGTTCGAATCAAAATTTAATATATTTCATATATTAAATGAGAGAAAATATATTTATTGTATATGATGTTGGGATTTATGCCCTAAAGCCTCGTAATTATTTAATAATTAATAATAATTTTGATTATTTTATTTGCAATATAATATTATCCATTATATGAAAAATCCAAGGTTATTAGTGTAATCTTGAACAGTATGTGGTTGACATACAGGAGGATCGTGTTCAAGAAATAACCTAAAGAGTCATAGTATATGGATAAGGTTGGGTGCCTTATCCTAGTAACACTATTGATACGGTCCACTTTGTAATAGTTACAAATGATTTGATTCAAATCATTCATGTAGAGACATGTGAGTGCGGGTATCTTATACAATGAGTTTGTATAAGACTGAACCACGAAGTATTTAATCTCTCCTTATAAATCCTTTAATTGAGAAAATTAATATTTCATCAGGATGATCATATGCGACTCGATCTTAATCCTGAGTGAGTTATGAACTCCTGCCTGTGAGGGCTTGTTCTTTGATTTGCATGTGTGAGAGTGGCTTTTGTAGCCGATTCAATATGCCTACCATTTTGGGGACTTGACCAAATAGGGAGCTGGGAACATAATCTCACAAGATGGAATTCACTCCTTTCCACATAGGGTAAGTAGATGAGTAGTTCCTTTAAGTGCTGATTTCGGGACTTGAACAATGGGGCCCCACCCTCTCAATGGCCTGAGAGGTACTTAGTTTATAATTAGATTATAAACATATTGTTCATTAGAGAATCAGTGGTACTTAAGGTGTAAGATGTAATTATAGGAGTAAAACGGACTTTTGACCCAACTGTAATTACGAACAAATCGTGAAGGATCGACTTGCATATAATGATTATATCTATGGACACAACTTGTCCTACAGTGCATAAGAGTGCAACTCTAGGTCTATAGTGGAGTGACCTATAGTTAATGAATAAAAATTAATTAATTAAAGAGTTTAATTAATTAATTTTGTATCATTGGAGCTTATAATATGTAGGTCCATAAGGTCCCCTTGCTAGCTCATAGAAACACTAAAAGATTAATTTAGTTGAAAGAAAATTTTTAAATGTTCAAATTAATATTAATTTGAAGTGTTCAAATTAATATTTAATATAAAAGAGGAAAATATATTTATTGTATTTGATATATTAAATATTAAAATAATTAATGTATATTTGATATATTAAATAAATGATATTTATAGAATTTGAATAAGATTCAAATAAATAAATATCGTAGGAGATTTGAATGAGATTCAAATAAATACAAGATATATTTTAATATATTAGATATTAAAATATAATATTTTAATTATGGCAAAGATTTTCCCTTGGTCACTATAAATAGGACCCTTGGGTTGAGCCATTCTTCACAATAACACACATCTTCTCAATAGAGAGAATTAGAGAATTCTCTCTAGACCTCTTCCTCTCCAATCCTTTGGGGATTTTTTTTCAAGAGGCTCCCACAAGCCTTGGTCCTGTGTTCGAGTCATAGCCATGAAGACTTTGTGAAAGAGATAAAGATCCGCCAGAAGATTCTCCATATTTATTTCAATGTAAGTTTTTGCTTAACCTTGTATATTTTGTGTTTAATTCTAAATAAATCAAAGACGATTCCAATGCTTCCGCTGCGGGATGAAAAGTTCATTCCTTCAATTGGTATCAGAGCAATATTTGAGTTTTATTTAGAATTAAAGTTTTGTGATTGTGGGTATTTTAATTTATCATATATGTGATATATGTTGGTTTGCAAATTGATTATTTAGGCTATTTGGCATTAGATTTATTGCTTTGATTAGATCATTGTAAAACCCATACGAGTTAGGATTTTATGTAATTTTATTTTCAAATTTTAGCTACTTTAATGTAATCTCCGGAAAGATAGAATTCAATTTAGTGAAGTCTCAAATTGCAATGAGATTACAAATTCAAAGCTGAACATATTTTTTTAATAATGTTTGTATATATGTTGGATGAAATCCAATTTAGTGGATTCACAAATTGCAATCTGATTTCAATTCAAAGGTGAATGTATTTAAATAAACTTCACTATTGGAATTGATAAACGAGAATTGTGGCAACTGGTCAAAATTCCAATGATTTTCAATTGATGCCAAAGTGAATTTATTTTTGCCGGCAATTGGATGAAGCTCTTAGCGGTGAGAGAATTGAAGTTAAGTTGCTAGCGTGAAATAGTATAACGTGTAGCTGCTGGTTTGAATGAATCCTTAAAATTCAATTCAATGGCAGTCACATTCAATTTACGAGTCCAATTGCGGCTTGTGTCTTAAATCTCGATGCGGCGATGGTGATTTGTGTTTCAACTTCCAACAACGGGGTTACTTCATCGACAACTCAAGTATTGGCAGCATGGCTCTTGTGGGAAGAGATGAAAATTAGGGTTTTCTAAACCCTAATTTTGTTGGCTCAAATAAAAGAAATTGAAGATCAAGATATGTCTTGAAAATTCAAATTTTGTAATTTTGAATTTAGTCTTTAATTTCTTAGGATATGCCAAATATGTCGGTCAATTTTACTATTTTTAATTTAATTATACATGAGATGTATGTTTTAAATTATTTAATTACTGCATAAAGTATGCCATTTAAATTTAAAATCCCACCATAAGTTAAGCATGATCATGCATTTTATCTTATTTTTAATATGATTGTTATATTTAAAAATTTTGAAGTTATTTTCCTAATTAATTTATATTTTCCATATCTTTAACTATAATTGTTATATTTGAAATTTGATTGGAAAATTGAAATTAGGATATTTGCTAGAATGCATGTTTTCCTAATGAGATTAGGGTTTCTTTTTATTAAAGATATTCTTGATAATTGTTTAAAATAATTTACTTTATTTTTTTTCTAATCAGATTAGAATTTAGGATAATCTTTTAATTTAGTTTTAAAATGGTAGAATAATAAGATTATCCAAGTGAATTAATTTTTAATATGATTAAAAACATTTTTTTTAAATTCACTTAAGTTCATTAATAATTAATTAAAGATTAATGATTTTGAAATAAAAATTGACTATAAGGGAACTCTGACTATGGAAGGTTCTGTCTAGACTGAGGTATTTAAATTGACCGAAAGGGAACACCTCTAACTGGGAACCGACCTGAGAGTTGAATTAGTCAAATTTTATTTAAATATGTTCATAATGTGATTAGTTTGTTTTAAAGTTTAATAAACTTGGTAATTCATATTAAAATCAATCCAACCAACATAAGGGTTATGAAAGGTAGATTGAGGAACTTAGATAAATGAGATTAGCCTAATTTGTCTAAGTAATAGAAAACTCTATTTCAAAATACTTAGTGGGAGAATGACACATGTCAAAAATCTAATTGTCTCTATTATTGATTCACAACGTGAGATTCATGTGGGGCCTCGTGGCGGCTTTTGGACCGTCCTCCCTACGGAAGGTGTTTGCATGGATCAATATCAGGGTCAATCTTTTTGAGAAAGTATTATAGTAAGTGGGAGAAGGAAATGTGTCAACATATCCTACGGTCTCCATCATTAGTTTACAACGTGAGATTCATGCGGGGCCTCGTGGCGGCTTTTGGACCGTCCCCCTACAGAAGGTGTTTGCATGAGTCAATATCAAGGTGGACTCCTGAGAATGATAGGATTGTAGCTTTGTTTCCAATACTTGACCTACCCTACGGCAGCACTTGTTGGGATAAAACTACGAGATCTAAAATTATGGGTCACACTTACAAATGGCTCATTAAAGTTGTTAATGATGTCATTGACCAAACTAATGGTAACTAAATATTATAGGAATAAGAGTTATTCTGGTATAATACTTGGTTGAGATTGTCTCAGTTTAGTGAAGTAATACTTGACCTACCCTACGGCGGCACTTGTTCTAACTCACTAAAGTACCATAGCATTAGAAATGATTTATAGGGTTCATTTTTCAAATTGTTTGATTTCTATGCTAAAATTGAATGGATAATTGTTTGCATGATGTTAAATTATATATATATTTCAATATTATGTCAGTTTCTCTCATAATTTTTAATTTTATTACTGATAAGTCAAAATTGAGAAATTTTATTACTTGGAAAAGTAACATTAACACTATAATGGTAGTGTAAAATTATGAATTTGTCTTTATTGAGAAATGTTCTCAAAAACCTGTTGCTAATGTTATTCGAATTGTTCGTGAAGCTCATGATTAATGAATCAAAAGTAAACGAGATAGCTTGTACGTATTCTCCTAGTTGACATTTTAGATGTCAAGTTTAGAAGATAAAGAAAATGACAACAACATATGAGATGTTGAAGTTAACATAAGCTAAATTTAGAAAATTGTCTAAATGATCTCGAATTTAAGTATTACAAAATTCCAAGAAAAGAAACCAAATGATTGAAGCTATATAAAAGGAAATAGTTTCTAAATTAGCTAGGACAATCATAATAAGAGGAATTTTTGAAATACCTCTAAGAAGAAAAATATAAATGAAAGTAAATTTGATTTACTAGATTTTTGGTGGAATATAAATAATGTCACCTAGATAGTCAATATAAGATCTACTATCAAGATTTATTATTCATTACATTTAATATGTAATTCTTGGAAAATACTTAACATGTAGAATAGTTTCTACAAGTTAGCACTGGGAAGCCTATCTCAATTAGTGTAGTGGGAGACATTAAGATGTCATTAAGTAAAAATTGTTACATAATGCTGAATATGGTGTTTTTAGTAACCATAAGAGAAATTCAATTTCTCGAACTTTATTACAAAAATGTTCATATAGTATGAATTACTTTGAAGTATTAAAGTTTATATTTTCAAAATTGTTTGAAGATACATTCAGCTGAAAATAAGAACAATTTGTATATGTTAAAAATATTGGCATATACTATACTACAAAATACTGAGATATTCAGGATTAAAGAATCCAAAATAGAAAGACATTGTTTTCTCCTAAAAGATGATACTTGACTTTGGCTGTTAAGATTGATTAACATCAACTTGAATAGAATGAAAAAACTAGTAAGAAATAATTCTCTAAAAAGTTAGTTAATTACTTTACATGTCTGTAGATCTTGCCTTTCATGCAAGATAATCATTGGACCTTTATTAGATAGAGCTAGAACGCCAAAGAATACTTTGGGCTTACACATTCTGACCCAAGTGGTCTAGTGAATGTAAATGTCAAATAAAGTCATGAATATTTCATCACTCTAGTTGATGATCATTCAAGGTACAAGTATATTTACCTAATACAACATAAGTCTAAATTTTTGAAATGTTCAAGAAAATTAAGACTAAAGTTAAAAAATCGATTAGGTAATTAAATCTATCAAGATATTATGATTAGATCATAATAGAAAGTACAGGAACCTTACGTACTAAAACTAATTGATAGAAAATGGGTTTTTATCCCAATTATCTTAATATCAAGTGCAATTTTGTGAAATTGTGCTGCAAGAGGAGAAACAAGACATTGTTAGACATGGTCACATCAGTAATGAGTTACACACCATTACCATACTCCGGTTAGTAAATGCAATAGAGATTGCATGGTGAACATGATTCCCTCTAAAAGTGTCTACGAGACAATTTTAAAGATTATAGAATAGTAGTAAAGCTAGTTTACAACACTTCACCATTTGGGAATGTTAATCTCACATGTTGAACACAAGCCTAAAAAGCTTGTATATGTTCAAAGATAAGCCTAAGTGTAGGCCACCCCTAAGGAGTATAAAGTAGTCTTTTATGTAGTCCTAAAACCAATAAGGTATTTGTATGACAAATATCAATTTTATAAGAAATGTCAAATAAAAGACTACAAACCTTTAATAAGGTGAGATAGTGTTAATAAATTGGTTCCAAGTGAAGCCACTAAATAGTTAACAAAAATTGTTAACAATTTAATTATATTTGAAAGTCAAATGGATCCTAGTCATGAATTGGATAAGCCTCATCGTAGTGGGGGAGTTATGAGATGACTCAACTTTTACATGGACTTAATTGAAGCCCAAATTTTAATGTTAGATAATAAAGTTGAAGGCTTATTACCTGTAAAGTGAGACTAATGGCAAATGGTTAAACCTAATAGGAGAAATTAGACTGCGAGTAAATTTTCTCACTTGTTGGCATACTAAAGTCTGTAAGTATTATTTAATTCATTGTTGCATATGGGATATGAAAATGAATGTTTAGAATTCTTTTATGAAAAGAAATCTTAGATAATGCATCTACACAAATCAATCAGAGAGATTTATTTTCAAAGATCAAAAGCAAAAAGTTTGTGAAATAGTAAAGGTTCATTTATGAAATGAATTTTACTATTAGATCTGTGAATATAAGGTTTGATAAAAGTATCAAAATTTATGACTTTGGATAAATATTAATGAAGCTTGTATAGACAAAAAAATCATTAATTGCTTAGTGGATTTTTCTCATGTTTTATGTTGGTGATATTTTTACCCATTATGAATGATGTAAGATGTCTAATATAAAACGTTGATTAAGTAACCAACCAAATAAGTGATTTGGAATGACTTAGTATATTTTACATGTCCAAAATGAAGATTTTAAGGACAAAATGTTAACTTTGTCTCAAACATTGGATATTGACAAAATTGTTGTCAAATATTTGATATTTATGTCTAAAGAAGTGTATCCTAAGACACCTCAATGTTGAGAGTATATGATATGCATAAATGAGACTGAACATTTAATATACAATTGGTTAGCATATATCAGTTAAACGAATGGTATGACCATTGAGTAGAAAATTAAAAACTTTCTCAAATTATCTATGAATGATGAGAAATTGTTGCGTTTGGAGTTAAAGATTTGATCTTTACAAAATACACTGGTTCTTGCAAAGATTTAGGAAATCTATAAAAAAAATAATAAATAATAATAAATAAATAAATCTTACCCTAAGTGGTGGAGTATGATATATAAGTTAAATTGTTTTGCTTGTGAAGCAACAAAAGGACTTGTATGACTCAAATAGTTCCTTGAAGATCTTAAAGGTGTTTCAGATATGATTTAGTCTATCATCTTTATTATTATAATAGTGGTGCAAAGACTAATATTAAGGAAATTATAAAACACCAATGTATAGGGAATCAGATCGAGAAAAAGAAAGCATCATGGTAGCGACTAAGATGGCTTTTAATGGCAGTCCTTTGAATCTATATAAAGAGACTCTCTAGGCTAAAATGTTTGAGGGTCACTTAGAATGTCTAGGATTACGAGACATGTCTCATCTTTGCTAGGGCAAGTGGGAGAACATGTTAAGTATAGAGTATGCCCTATGATACATGTCTCGCCAGCTATAGTGCAAGTGGGAGATTGTTGGGATTTATGGCCTAAAGCCTCGTAATTAGTTAATTATTTAATAATTAATAATAATTTTGATTATTTTATTTGCAATATAATATTATCCATTATATGAAAAATCCAAGGTTATTAGTGTAATCTTGAACAGTATGTGGTTGACATACATGAAGATCGTGTTCAAGAAATAACCTAAAGAGTCATAGTATATGAATAAGGTTGGGTGTCTTTGTTGGATCAGTATGGCAACCCTAGAGGGGGGGGGGTGAATAGGGTTTAATAAAAATTTTCCTAAGTATGCACAAATAATCTAATTATCAAACTTTTTATAAACAAATAAAAATGATAATTAGTACAATGTATAAATTATGAAAAATTAATTCAATCTAATACAATAAACAATTAAGAACAAATTTAAAGCATGCAATAAATTACTACAATTAATTTACAAAAGTAAATGAGAAAGAGTTAGAGATTATGACACCGTAATTTTATAGTGGTTCGGTCAAACTCGACCTACTCCACTCCCCAAGCGCCTCTTGGGAATTTGAATAAAAACTTTATCGACTCTTTCCACGGATTAGAGCCTAACCGCTACAACACTCTTTTTACGAGTTCAAGAGCAAATTCGATCCTTTCCACAGGTTAGGATCAAACCGTTACAAAGTTTGAAGAAAATAAAGAACACACTTAAGAACTCTCTTAATAGAGTAAATTTACAAATTTAACTCTCACAAATCAATCCTCACAACACAATAATTCTCTCTCAAGAATAAGATGAAAAGAAAAAATTTAGAGCTTAGAGAGAGCAACAATGGGGGCTTTTTGAGATTTTTGGAGGATTGAAAGTTGTAAAACTTGTTGTAGAATTTTGGAGAAGAAGATGGTATTTATAGAGAGGGAAATGAGGTAAAAATCAAAATTTAATTTGGGTCATTGGATTGTAGTAAAAGTAAAATGAATGGTGGAGATTAAAAGAAAATAAAAAGTAAAAAGTAAATAATAAATAAAATATATTATATTATATTATATTATATAAATAATATATATATATATATATATATATATATATATATATATAATTTTTTTTTAAGTGACCAACGGTCACATTTATTAATAATAATAATAATAATAATAATAATAATAATAATAAGTAACGGTAATATATATATATATATATATATATATTTTTTTTTAAACAGCCCAACGGTCAGATGCATTTAATGCATTCTGATTTTTTTTTTTTTTTTAAAATTTAAAAACAGTTAGACACATAACAAATAATATATAATAATATAAATTTTCATTTTTCTTTTTAAACAAACAAAAATTCCACCAAGTGTCACTTCCTCATAGCTCCACGTGTCACTCTCTAAATGGTCCACATTGCTGACTTGGCTGCCACGTCATCGCGTCGGGAATTTTCTGTTCAAATTTGTTTTGCCCATAACTTCTTCGTTTTAACTCCGATTTGAGTGATTCAAGAGGCGTTGGAATCGTTGTTCCGAGCTCTACACCATGGACACTTCAAAACACTAAATTGTTAGTAATTAATAGCAAGTTTGTTATCATCAAAACATTAATTAATTAATTAATTAATTTGAGATTAAGGGCCAAAAAGCCAACAATCTCCCCCTTTTTGATGATGACAAACCACAAAAGAAAAATAACTTGAAGTTCATAAAAACCAAGGTAGTACATGTGTCCAAGTAATAATTTGAATATAAAGTCCAATATATCACCATAAAGCTCATACTTGAAAATTCACTCAAAAAATTTAAATTAATTCTCACCCTAAATTAATGCAACATGATACAAAATTTAGAATATATTTTTCTTAAACTTCTCCCCCGTTGGAATCATCAAAAAGACACAATTAAGAAATATTAAAAACTATATGAAAGCTCCCCCTAAGAACATGAATGCATATTGTGCATAACTCCCCCTATCAATATGCTTTAAAAAGATAAAAAGTAAAATTGTAAACTCAAGAGGCATCACAATTCACAACGAATAATACCAAGCTCAAGCCTATTTTTGCAAAAGTTTTCTTCATTCAAAGGCTTGGTGAAAATATCCGCTAATTGATTATTAGAGGTCACAAAATCAAGAATAATATTACCATTTTGCACATGCTCTCTAATAAAGTGATGTCTAATATCAATATGTTTAGTCCTAGAATGATGAATAGGATTTTTAGTCAAATTAATAGCACTAGTATTATCACAAAATATAGGCACATTATCAAACTTTAATCCAAAATCACAAAGAGTTTGTTTCATCCAAAGAATTTGAGCACAACAACTAGCAACCGCAATATATTCCGCTTCGGTAGTGGATAAGGCAACCGAATTTTGCTTTTTACTAAACCAAGATACTAAGGAGCTACCAAGAAATTAGCAAGTCCCACTAGTACTCTTACGGTCAAGTAAACTTCCGGCAAAATCCGCATCGGAATATCCTACCAAATTAAACTCTACATTTCTAGGATACCACAAACCTAAATTAATAGTCCCAAGCAAATATTTAAAGATTCTCTTAACGGCATGCAAATGGGATTCCTTAGGACAAGATTGAAATCTAGCACAAAGACATACACTAAACATGATATCGGGTCTACTAGCGGTTAAATAAAGTAGAGATCCGATCATACCTCGATAAGTTTTTATGTCCACACATTTACCTTTTTCATCCTTGTCAAGCTTAGTGGATGTGCTCATAGGAGTTTTTGCAATTTTACCTTCATTGAACTTGAATCTTTTGAGCAAATCCTTTGTGTATTTCTCTTGACTTATGAAGATACCATCCTTGAGTTGTTTGATTTGAAGTCCAAGGAAGAAGCTAAGTTCTCCCATCATACTCATCTCAAACTCACTATGCATACACTTAGAAAATTCTTCACACAAAGAAGGATTAGTAGAACCAAAGATAATGTCATCCACATATATTTGAACTAAAAGCATATCATTTTCCTTAGTCTTAATAAAGAGAGTAGTATCAAGTTTACCCATTTTAAAGCCATTCTCAAGTAGAAAATTACTAAGTCTATCATACCAAGCTCTTGGAGCTTGTTTTAAGCCATAAAGAGCCTTTTTCAACTTATAGACATGATTAGGCAAATCAAAACTTTCAAAGCCCGGAGGTTGTTCTACATAAACTTCCTCCATAATATAGCCATTTAAAAAAGCACTTTTCACATCCATTTGATACAAGATGAAGTTCTTATAAGAAGCAAAAGCAAGTAACATTCTAATAGCTTCTAATCTAGCAACGGGTGCAAAAGTCTCTTCATAATCTATACCTTCCTCTTGACAATAACTTTGAGCTACAAGTCTAGCTTTATTTCTAATGATATTTCCATTTTCATCCATTTTATTTCTAAAGACCCATTTAGTTCCAATAATAGAAGCATTAGAAGGCCTAGGGATTAATTCCCAAACTTTGTTTCTTTCAAATTGATTTAATTCTTCTTGCATGGCTAAAATCCAAAACTCATCATTTTCGGCATCCTTAAAACTTTTAGGTTCAACTTGAGAAACAAAAGCAAGATTATTAAACAAATTAAGAGAAGAACGAGTTTTTACACCTTGTTTGGGATCACCAAGAATCAAATCCTTAGGATGGGATGGAGCATACCTCCACTCTTTAGGCATAGATGAAGAACCGTCTTCCTTCATTTCATTGAAGCTCAATTCCTGCTTACTTGAATCAATTTCCTTGTCTTTGTCACTAACAAGTAAATCTCCAAAATTTCTTTCTAAATCATCACTACAAATAGACTCATTAGAAACATTATTGCAAGATTCATCAAATACAACATGCATAGATTCCTCGATAATTAAAGTTCTCTTATTGAAAACTCTATAAGCTTTACTAGTAGAGGAATAACCTAGAAAAATACCAACATCCGTCTTAGAATCAAACTTTCCAAGCTTTTCTTTGTTGTTCAAAATAAAACATTTGCAACCAAACACTTTGAAATACCCAATATTTGGAATTTTGTTATGCCAAAGCTCATAAGGAGTTTTATCTAAAGAAGGCATAATTAAAACTCTATTTAAAACATAACAAGCGGTGTTAAAGGCTTCGGCCCAAAAGTATTTAGGTAAATCATACTCATGCAACATTGACCTAGCAAATTCTTGCAAAGTACGATTTTTCCTTTCAACCACACCGTTTTGTTGAAGAGTTCTTGGAGCGGAGAAGTTATGAGAAAAACCATTTTCTTCACAAAAATTTTCAAAAGTAATACTATCAAATTCTCCTCCATGATCACTCCTAATTTTAGAAATCAAAAATCCTTTTTCATTTTGAACTCTTTTTGCAAAACTAGCAAAACTTTTCAAAGCATCATCATTATGTTTTATCATCAAAACCCAAGTAAATCTTGAAAAATCATCAACAATCACAAAGGCATAATAATTTCCTCCAAAACTAGCAATTCTAGAAGGGCCAAATAAGTCCATATGTAATAGTTGAAGGGGTCTAGTTGTAGAGATCACATTTTTAGATTTGAAAGAGGACTTGGTTTGCTTACCCATTTGACAAGCATCACAAACTTTATCCTTTTCAAATTTAAAATTTGGAAGACCTCTAACCAAAGAATTCTTGGAAATATTTGAAATTAAGTGCATGCTAGCATGTCCTAGTCTTCTATGCCATAACCAAGAATCATCATGCAAGGCAGAAAGACATTTATCACTAATAGGGCAATCATTTAAATCAATAGTGTACACGTTTTCATCCCTATTGCCAACAAACAAGACTTTTCTATCACTAGCATTTTCAATGATGCAATTCTTTTTATCAAACACAACTCGAAAGCCTTTATCACATAATTGACTAATACTTAGTAAGTCATGCTTTAAACCATCAACTAAAAGCACATTTTCAATCAAGGTAGAATAACCATTACCTATACTACCCTTACCAATAATTTTACCTTTCTTGTTGTCACCAAAGGTTACTAAACCTGCATCCTTTTTAGAAAGATTGACAAACTTGGATTGGTCTCCCGTCATGTGCCTTGAGCAACCACTATCCAAGTACCATGTGTTTTTCTTGGATACTTTCAAACAAACCTATAAACAAAAGTGTTCAAGATTGATCTTTTGGTACCCATACTTGTTTGGGTCCTAAAAGGTTAGCATTTACAAACTTGGGAACCCATTTCATTTTTGCATCCATATTTAAAGCATTGGATTTAGACAAGAAACAAGAATACACTTTATGTCCATACTTGCCACATGAGAAACAAACAACATTATGCAAGGATTTATCTCTTACAACAAATTTATGCACTCTACTTTTCTTGGAGAAATTCTTTCTTGGAGCATTGTGAAACTTTGCTCTTTGAGAAAAATTTCTTCTTGAAGAAGTAGTAAAAGCATATTTCAATTTAAAGCACTTAGGTCTAATATGACCTTCAACACCACAATGATGACATATAGGCACAAAGCTAGATTTATCATGCTTACACACAACCTTAGGCATATTAAGCTTAGGAACAATAGGAGATGCTTTAACAAAAATAGTTTTAGAACTTGAGGGAGTAGAACATTCATCAATGTAGCCTAATCCTCTTTTATCACCATAAGGCTTGCCTACTTCAATTATTTTGTCCAACCTTTGAGCACCTATTGTCAACTTTTTAATAGACTCTTTAGCCTTACTAAGTTCTTGCAAAGCATTTAATTTCTTTTCCTTAAGCAAATTAATCAAGTTATCTTTTTCACAACTATCATGCTCAAGAAATCTAACTTGATCAAGCAAGGAATTTTTCTCATCACAATCAAAAACATGCTTATCACAAGAGACATTCACTTCATCAATTTGCACAACATCATGCTCATTGTCTTTTAAGCAAGAAATTTCATCAAGTAAAGACTTATTTTCACTAGTTAAAGTATTGTATTTCTTTCTAAGCACAACATATTTGGAACCAAGCTTTTCTAAGTCTTTTTGCATATTTTCAAAAGCTTCAAACAATTCATCATATGAAAGGTTTTCTAGAGTTACCTCATCATCTTGTTCATCACCCTTGTCACTATGAGCCATGAAGCAAAAGTTTGCTACCTCTTCTTCATCACTTCTACTTCCACTTTCATCACTATCATCCCAAGTAGCTTTCATTGCTTTCTTCTTGGACTTCTTAGATGATTTAAGGAGAGGGCAATCCGTTCTTATGTGACCCGATTTCTTGCATTCATAGCATATTACCTCATCCTTTTTGCTCCTTTCACCTTTTGACTCTTTTTGGTTGGAAATATGCTTCTTGAATTGTTTCTTCCTCTTGATGAAGTTCTTATACTTACGTGGAAAATATGCAATATCGTCTTCATCAAGAACATCCTCTTCTTCGGATTCAACTTCCAAGGATATGGTCTTTAATGCAATACTCTTCTTCTTTTTGGACTCATCCTCTATGTGCTCCTTCATGGTAATCTCATGTGTCATGAGAGAGCCAATAAGTTACTCCAAAGGAAGTTTGGTGAGATCTTTTGCTTCTTGAATCGCCGTCACCTTTGCTTCCCAATTCTTAGGTAGAGACCTAAGAATTTTCCTAACATTTTCGGAGGTTGTATATACTTTACCAAGACCCTTCAAAGCATTTATAATGTTAGTAAATCTAGTAAACATCTCGGTAATAGATTCATTAGCATCCATCTTAAATAATTCATAATTATGAACTAGCATGCTAATTTTTGATTCTTTAACTTGATTAGTTCCTTCATGAGTCACTTCAAGAGTATTCCATATTTCTTTAGCGGAAGAGCACATAGATATTCTATTGAACTCATCTTTGCTTAAAGCACAATATAAACAATTTATAGCTCTAGCATTAAAAGCACACTTTTTCATATCATTGTCATCATATTCCTCTTCTAATTTAGGCACATAATTTTCATTAACATTTTTCATGGGAATATAAGGACCTTTAACCACATTTAACCATAAATAATAGTCAATGGATTGCAAATAAATTTTCATTCTAGCCTTCCAATAAGCATAATTTGACCCATCAAAGTAAGGAGGCCAAGAGGCGGATTGTCCTTCAATAACATCATTTACTACTAGGTTTGCCATAAAGCTCAAACAATAAAGTTTATAAAAAAAATTCTAAAAGAGCAACCTTGCTCTGATACCAATTGTTGGATCGGTATGGCAACCCTAGAGGGGGGGTGAATAGGGTTTAATAAAATTTTTCCTAAATATGCACAAATAATCTAATTATCAAACTTTTTATAAACAAATAAAAATGATAATTAGTACAATGTATAAATTATGAAAAATTAATTCAATCTAATACAATAAACAATTAAGAACAAATTTAAAGCGTGCAATAAATTACTACAATTAATTTACAAAAGTAAATGAGAAAGAGTTAGAGATTATGACACCGTAATTTTATAGTGGTTCGGTCAAACTCGACCTACTCCACTCCCCAAGCGCCTCTTGGAAATTTGAATAAAAACTTTATCGACTCTTTCCACGGATTAGAGCCCAACCGCTACAACACTCTTTTTACGAGTTCAAGAGCAAACTCGATCCTTTCCACGGGTTAGGATCAAACCGTTATAAAGTTTGAAGAAAATAAAGAACACACTTAAGAACTCTCTTAATAGAGTAAATTTGCAAATTTAACTCTCACAAATCAATCCTCACAACACAATAATTCTCTCTCAAGAATAAGATGAAAAGAAAAAATTTAGAGCTTAGAGAGAGCAACAATGGAGGCTTTTTGAGATTTTTGGAGGATTGAAAGTTGTAAAACTTGTTGTAGAATTTTGGAGAAGAAGATGGTATTTATAGAGAGGGAAATGAGGTAAAAATCAAAATTTAATTTGGGTCATTAAATTGTAGTAAAAGTAAAATGAATGGTGGAGATTAAAAGAAAATAAAAAGTAAAAAGTAAATAATAAATATAATATAATATATATATATATATAAATAATATATATATATATATATATATATATATATATATATATATATATATATATATATATATATATATATATATATAACTTTTTTTTTAAGTGACCCGGTCACATTTATTAATAATAATAATAATAATAATAAGTAACGGTAATATATATATATATATATATATATATATATATATATATAATTTTTTTTTTTAAACAGCCCAACGGTCAGATGCATTTAATGCATTCTGATTTTTTTTTTTTTTTTAATTTAAAAACCGTTAGACACATAACAAATAATATATAATAATATAAATTTTCATTTTTCTTTTTAAACAAACAAAAATCCCACCAAGTGTCACTTCCCCATAGCTCCACGTGTCACTCTCTAAATGGTCCACATTGCTGACTTGGCTGCCACGTCATCACGTCGGGAATTTTCCGTTCAAATTTGTTTTGCCCATAATTTCTTCGTTTTAACTCCGATTTGAGTGATTCAAGAGGCGTTGGAATCGTTGTTCCGAGCTCTACACCATGGACACTTCAAAACACTAAAATTGTTAGTAATTAATAGCAGGTTTGTTATCATCAAAACATTAATTAATTAATTAATTAATTTGAGATTAAGGGCCAAAAAGCCAACAGTCTTATCCTAGTAACACTATTGATACGACCCACTTTGTAATAGTTACAAATGATTTGATCCAAATCATTCATGTGGAGACATGTGAGTGAGGGTATCTTATACAATGAGTTTGTATAAGACTGGACCACGAAATATTTAATCTCTCCTTATAAATTCGTTAATTGAGAAAATTAATATTTCATCAGGATGATCATATGCGACTCGATCTTAATCCTGAGTGAGTTATGAACTCCTGCCTGTGAGAGCTTGTCCTTTGATTTGCATGGGTGAGAGTGGCTTTTGTAGCCGATTCAATATGCCTACCATTTTGGGGACTTGACCAAATAGGGAGCTAGGAACATAATCTCACAAGATGGAATTCACTCCTTTCCACATAGGGTAAGTAGATGAGTAGTTCCTTTAAGTGCTGATTTAGAGACTTGAACAATGGGGCCCCACCCTCTTAATGGCCCGAGAAGAACTTAGTTTATAATTAGATTATAAACATATTGTTCATTAGAGAATCAGTGGTACTTAAGGTGCAAGATGTAATTACAGGGGTAAAACGGACTTTTGACCCAGCTGTAATTACGATCAACTCGTGAATGATCGACTTGCATGCAATGATTATATCTATGGACACAACTTGTCCTACAGTGCATAAGAGTGCAACTCTAGGTCTATAGTGGAGTGACCTACAGTTAATGAATAAAAATTAATTAATTAAAGAGTTTAATTAATTAATTTTGTATCATTGGAGCTTATAATATGTAGGTCCATAAGGTCCCCTTGCTAGCTCATAGAAACACTAAAAGATTAATTTAGTTGAAAGAAAATTTTTAAATGTTCAAATTAATATTAATTTGAAGTGTTCAAATTAATATTTAATATAAAAGAGGAAAATATATTTATTGTATTTGATACATTAAATATTAAAATAATTAATGTATATTTGATATATTAAATAAATGATATTTATAGAATTTGAATAAGATTCAAATAAATAAATATCGTAGGAGATTTGAATGAGATTCAAAAAAAATACAAGATATATTTTAATAAATTAGATATTAAAATATAATATTTTAATTATGGCAAATATTTTTCCTTGGTCACTATAAATAGGACCCTTAGGTGGAGCCATTCTTCACAATAACACATCTCCTCAATAGAGAGAATTAGAGAATTCTCTCTAGACCTCTTCCTCTCCAATCCTTTGGGGATTTTCTTTCAAGAGGCTCCCACATGCGTTGGTCATGTGTTCGAGTCATAGCTAGGAAGACTTTGTGGAAAAGATAAAGATCCGCCAGAAGATTCTCCATATTTATCTCAAAAGTGAGTTTTCTTAATTCATATTATTTTTAGTTTAATTTTAAATAAAATCAAAGACAATCCAATGCTTCCGCTGCGGGATGAAGAGTTCATTCCTTTCATATGATACATTAAATATCAAAAAAATTATTAATGTATTAACATACATTAAAGAAAATATATTTATTAAATTTGAATTAGATTCAAATAAACAAATAGATGTCATAGAAGAATTTGGAAATGTTTGAATAAGATTCAAATTGGTTAGATAAATATATTTTAATATATTAGATATTAAAATATATTATTTTATTATTTGCTCTAGACCACTATAAATAGGACCCTAGGAGTGAACCATTGTGTGCATTTTTCACAAGAGAAAAGAACTCTTGAAATTCTCCTCTTATTCTCTTTCTTTATTTTCAAGAAGGTTCCCACAAACCTCTTTGGTTCTTTGTTCAAGTCATAGCAAGGAAGACTCTGTGGAAGTCTTGGAGTTCAACCTCATTGAAATTGGAATACAAGGAGAAAAAGACTCGTCAAAATATTGTTCATATTATTTTCAAGGTATGGTTTATGTTTAACCTTAAGTTTATATTTTAATTCTAAAATAAAATTAAATTCAATTCCAACATTTTCGTTGTGGGTTTAATTCAATTATTCCTTTCAGGAACTTCACCTCTCCCATCTGCGACTTCAACTCCCCCACAGACTCCTTGACTCGATAGACACGAGCATTAATACTACGAAGATAATCCAAGCTCGATGAACTCTCGTGTTTAGTGTGTTGATCATGGGTCGTTGATCGCTCGTGGGGAAAAGGTCGCCCCTTATCGGTCTCATCCCTGATCTGAGGATCAGTTTGGTCCTTTCCATGCTGATCCTCTTCAGTATGATCCTTTCCATGTTGACTCTCTATGGTTTGACCATCTTCGGTTTGACCCTCAAATTCTTGATTGTCGCCGCCATCATCGCGTCGTAAACCTTATGATCGACCTGAGTATCGTGATACTGTTGCTCAGCCTCCGACATGACCACAAACTATAACAAACAAGTAGATGTTAGGATAATAAAATTACATGAAACTACATTATGTAATATGCTAGTGAGTGCATTCTAACCTTCAAGGAGTCGAATACATCTTGCTTCAACATCTTATATGTAACGGAGTGGGAACATAACCATCTCTTCATGCGAGGCACTACGTCATTATTTAGACGAGTTGCAATACAACCCGATACTGACAACAACGTCTCGTGTGCCCATATCTAGAAACAATATAACCCTAATTAGTTTACAATATACTACATACGAATAACAAGCTAAAAAATTTATTATAAATCGTGGAATACTTAGAAAGCAGGAAGGAACCCGGGAAGGTTATACTTAACAGTATAATTCTTATTCGTCCTAGCCTTGAACTTGTATGTAGCAACTTTGTTCCTCAAGGCTGAGGCCACAAACTATCCTATCCCAAATTATGCTCCCCTAATCCAAACTGTTGAAGTACAAGTCTTCAACTTCCCCATACTGGAGCCTATCAATCACGACCTTTGATTTATTCTTCCCCATCATGACCATCTCAGTATAGTAGATCAAGGACACCTTCACTGCATCATCGTCTGTCTTAAACTGCAATCCCTTATATGTCTCTTTAGAAGCATCCAGGTGGATTTCAGTGCCCATGCCACTAAAGTACTTGAGTCACAAGGCTTCAGTAGAGACTTCTGCCTGAGATGCTCTCTTAGGTGATGACCATCCAGTCATCAAGAGGAATTCAGCCTTTGAGAACTGCACCATTGTACCATTTAGATCAAACCTCATCATATCCTCTTGATTGTTAACAACCTCCTTCAAAAGGATGTGATACACCAACGAACTGTTGAACACCAATTCCACATCAACAAACGGCCCAAAAACAGTCCTCCTAAACATTTCCATTTGCCTAAAGGTCAACTTCTCCTTTACAACTTTATTTGCACTACTTATGTAGGCAAGGCTAGAAGCTTGGTCGGGGAACCAATCATCCTAGGCGATTCTTAGAACTGTTGCCATCTCAATACTGCATAAATTGCACAAACAGTAAGAATAAAATTTAAAAAAAAAAGAAAAAAAACATAGCATAGAGAATGGCAGATTAGAAACTGAATTCTCGCTCTCGCGCTCTCTTACCATTATCGTTCTCGCTCTCGTTTACTTTTCGCTCTCGCTCTTCGTTTGCAGAAACTCTATCGCATTCATCCTCTCGTTCTAGTAAGCTCGCTCTAGCTCTATTGCTCTCGTTCACCCAATCTAGCAATTTCACTCAAAACCCTAAGCGCTCTAGCTCTGAAACTTCCTCAATCAAACCCACCCGTTTTCACGAACATACACAAAACCAGAACAACCATAAACCTCGCCCTTTATCGCAAACAGTGTAAATGAGAAAACCACAAATGAAAATAATAAATGAAGGAATTTAAAAAATGAACGGTCGGTTTAGGCTTACCGTTTCAAAGAAAGAACAGTCAATGGTCAATATGAATGACGGTGAGGAAGTACTCCGACATGTTCTGAGATGGAGGAAGAAGATGAAGCATAGAATATCGAGGGAGAGTGAGTGAGTTTCGAATGTCAAGTGAAAGAAGTGAGAGAAGACTGTTCGTTTGTTTTTTTAAATGACTTGAAATGGAAGAATAAACGACAACTGAAGCGAGAGTGGGTGAACTTTGGGTGAAGAAAAGTAAATAAATACGTTC
The DNA here is from genome assembly GCA_033996785.1 of Trichosanthes truncata. Classification (NCBI taxonomy): domain Eukaryota; kingdom Viridiplantae; phylum Streptophyta; class Magnoliopsida; order Cucurbitales; family Cucurbitaceae; genus Trichosanthes; species Trichosanthes truncata. The sequence goes on along the minus strand of JAWPNB010000004.1, from coordinate 31,710,785 downwards.
AACCCCAGTGCAAGTGCACACTGTCGATGCAAGTAATAAAACATGAGTATTCCTGAGTATCGATCCTATAGGGAACAGTGTAACAAAAATATTGCAGAGCAAAATGTAAGGAGAATTGCAACTTGAAAACTAAAAATTGCAAAAACAAGGTTGGGAGTATGTTTTTGGTAAAACAAGATAATTGCATAAGATAATTGCAAGTTAAAGTGACAAAAACATTAAGTAAGGAAAACAAAGATTGCATAACTGAATTGCAGAATCAAAAATTGCAAGATTGAATAACAAAACAAAATGGATTTGATAAAAGAAATAGTAATTTGAACAAAAACTGACCCTAGCAGACTGTTAACCAACTGATGAAAATTGCAAAGGAAATTCTTTAGAGAAAGGAGGGGCTCAAGTATGTCATTGCCCTAAGTTGTAAATTGCAAACCAAAATTTTAATTCCAACCTACTCTACATTCAATTTTAAACTGAAATTACTACTCCGATTCACCTTGAAATTAGATTTTAGGAGACTAATTGAGTGACCTATATGTTGTTGGGATTTATGCCCTAAAGCCTCGTAATTAATAATTTATTTAATAATAAATAATAATTTTGATTATTTTATTTGTAATATAATATTATCCATTATATGAAAAATCCAAGGTTATTAGTGTAATCTTGAACAGTATGTGGTTGACATACGAGAGGATCATGTTCAAGAAATAACATAAAGGGTCATAGTATATGGATAAGGTTGGGTGCCTTATCATGGTAACACTATTGATACGGCCCACTTTGTAATAGTTACAAATGATTTGATCCAAATCATTCATGTGGAGACATGTGAGTGGGGGTATCTTATACAATGAGTTTGTATAAGACTGGACCACGAAATATTTAATCTCTCTTTATAAATCCGTTAATTGAGAAGATTAATATTTCATCAGGATGATCATATGCAACTCGATCTTAATCCTGAGTGAGTTATGAACTCCTGCCTGTGAGGGCTTGTCCTTTGATTTGTATGGGTGAGAGTGGCTTTTGTAGCCGATTCAATATGCCTACCATTTTGGGGACTTGACCAAATAGGGAGCTGGGAACATAATCTCACAAGATGGAATTCACTCCTTCCCATATAGGGTAAGCAGATGAGTAGTTCCCTTAAGTGCTGATTTCGGGACTTGAACAATGGGGCCCCACCCTCTCATTGGCCCGAGAAGGACGTAGTTTATAATTAGATTATAAACATATTGTTCATTAGAGGATCAGTGGTACTTAAGGTGCAAGATGTAATTACAGGGGTAAAACGGACTTTTGACCCAGCTGTAATTACGAACAACTTGTGAAGGATCGACTTGCATGTAATGATTATATCTATGAACACAACTTGTCCTACAGTGCATAAGAGTGCAACTCTAGGTCTATAGTGGAGTGACCTATAGTTAATGAATGAAAATTAATTAATTAAAGAGTTTAATTAATTAATTTTGTATCATTGGAGCTTATAATTTGTAGGTCCATAAGGTCCCCTTGCTAGCTCATAGTAACACTAAAAGATCAATTTAGTTGAAAGAAAAATTTGAAATGTTCAAATTAATATTTAATATATTAGATATATTAAATATAAAAGAGGAAAATATATTTATTGTATTTGATACATTAAATATTAAAATTTGAAATGTTCAAATTTAATATTTAATTTGAAGTGTTCAAATTAATATTTAATATATTAGATATATTAAATATAAAAGAGGAAAATATATTTATTGTATTTGATACATTAAATATTAAAATAATTAATATATATTTGATATATTGAATAAAAGATATTTATAGAATTTAAATAAGATTCAAATAAATAAATATCGTAGGAGATTTGAATGAGATTCAAATAAATAAAAGATATATTTTAATATATTAGATATTAAAATATAATATTTTAATTATGGCAATGGTCACTATAAATAGGACCCTTGGGTTGAGCCATTCAAAAGAACACACATCTCCTCAATAGAGAGAATTGGAGAATTCTCTCTAGACCTCTTCCTCTCCAATCCCTTGTGGATTTTCTTTCAAGAAGCTCCCACAAGCCTTGGTCCTGTGTTCGAGTCATAGCCAGGAAGACTTTGTGGAGGAGATAAAGACCCGCCAGAAGAATCTCCATGTTTATTTCAATGTAAGTTTTTGCTTAACCTTATATATTTTGTGTTTAATTCTAAATAAATCAAAGACGATCCAATGCTTCCGCTGCGGGATGAAAAGTTCATTCCTTCAATTGGTATCAGAGCAATCTTTGAGTTTTATTTAGAATTAAAGTTTTGTGATGGTGGGTATTTTAAATTTGTTCATATATGTGATATGTGATTGCAAATTGACTATTTAAACTACTTGACATTAAATTTATTGCTTTGATTAGATCATTGTAAAACTCATAAGGGTTAAGATTTTATGTACTCCAATTGTTGTCAAAATCGATCACATTCAAGGCTGAAATTTGAACTAATTTTTCCAATAATGAGATGTAATCACGTCCGTACTCACCAGCGTCAAGTGATTAGCTTCAATCCTTTGAAAATTTTGAAAATTCGGTCAACTCTCCCTTACATGGTCAAGATTTGCGGCTGAAATTTATTGAAAAGTAAAATGACTAAAATTTGAAGTTCTTCAATTTCAACTTGCAACATACGGTGAGTTCATGAAATCTCCATGAGTTGTTTGACAATGATTCCAAAAGCCCATTAAGCCCATGATATATGTGCATGCTGTATTGTAATTCTTAATATATATATATATATTTTTTTTTTTGTCTTCATGTGCTTGTGTGTGAACACACTCACCAAATCCTAAAGATTAAGATAAATTTTTTTTATAACTTCAATCGCAAGTCAATTTACTTCCGGCGGTTTTGGAGTAGCTTAGTTTTCATTTAAATTTTGGCGGTGAGTCTCTCCAATTGGAAGTAAAGGTGTGTTTACTGCAAAGTCAAGTTTAGTTTTTTTTTAAAAACTCTAAATTTGGATGGTCCAACAAAAAAAAGATCTTGAAGACCAAGATATGTCTTGGATTTAAATTATTGTAATTTAAATTATTTTCAATTTCTTAGGATATGCCAAATATGCCGGTCAATTTTGCTATTTTTAATTTAATTATGCATGAGATGTATGTTTTAAATTATTTGATTGTTGCATAAAGTATGTCATTTAAATTTAAAATCCCACCATAGGTTAAGCATGATCATGCATCTTATCTTAATTTTGAATATAATTGTTATATTTAAAAATTATGATTAGGTTGTTTCTTAATAGAATTAAGATTATTTTTTTTTAAAATATAATTGTTATATTGGAAAATTTGATTAGGATGATTCCTAATAGAATTGAGATATTTTCTTAATATGCTTATATTTTCCATATCTTTGAATATAATTGTTATATTTGAAAATTAAATTATGATATTTTCTTTCATAAATGAAATCCATGTTTTCCTAATAGGATTAAGATATATCCTAATGAGATTAGGATTTTCTTAAAATAAAGATATTTCGAATTCATGCTTTAAATAGTTTAAATTTTGAATTTAATATATCTTTATTTGTTAGAATGTAGGATAATCTTTTAATTTAGTTTTAAATGGTTTAAAATGGTAGAATTTCAAGATTATCCATAGTTTAAGTTTTGAATTTAATTTATCTTCTATTTTTCTAAATAGAATTAGAATAAAATATCAAGGATTATCTTTTAATTTAAAGAGTTTAAAATGATGGATTTTTAAGACTATCCAAGTGAATTATTTTAATAAGATTAAAAATATTTATGTTCATTAATCTAATAATTAATAGTTAATTAAAGATTAATGAATTTGAAAATAAAAATTGACTATAAGGGAACTCTGTCTATGGAAGGTTCTGTCTAGACTAGGGTATTTAAGCTGACCGAAAGGGAACACCTCTAACTGGGAACCGACCTGGGAGTTGAATTAGTCAAATTTTATTTATTTTCACTAAGCATGCTCATAATGTTATTATTATTTTTAAATAGTTTAAAAACTTAGTAATTCACATTAAAATCAATCTAACAACATAAGGGTTATGAAAGGTGGATTGAGGAACTTAGATAAATGAGATTAGCCTAATTTGTCTGAGTAAGAGAAAACCCTATTTCAAAATACTTAGTGGGAGAAGGACACATGTCAAAATCCAACGGTCTCTATTATTGATTCACAACGTGAGATTCATGTGGGGCCTCGTGGCGGCTTTTGGACCGTCCTCCCTACGGAAGGTGTTTGCATGAATCAATATCAGGGTAAATCTTTTGAGAAAGTATTATAGTAAGTGGGAGAAGGAAATGTGTCAACATATCCTACGGTCTCCATCATTAGTTTACATCGTGAGATTCATGTGGGGCCTCGTGGCGGCTTTTGGACCGTCCCCCTACGGAAGGTGTTTGCATGGGTCAATATCAGGGTGAACTCCTGAGAAGGATAAAATTGTAGTTTTGTTTCCAATACTTGACCTACCCTACGGTGGCACTTGTTGGGATAAAACTACGGGATCTAAAATGATGGGTCACACTTACAAAGGGCTTATTAAGGTTGTTAATGATGTCCTTGACCAAACTAATGGTAACTCAATATTATAGGAATAAGAGTTATTCTGGTATAATACTTGGTTGAGATTGTCTCAGTTTAGTGAAAGAATACTTGACCTACCCTACGGCGGCACTTGTTCTAACTCACTAAAGTACCATAGCATTAGAAATGATTTATAGGGTTCATTTTTCAAATTGTTTGATTTCTATGCTAAAATTGAATGGATAATTATTTGCATGATGTTAAATTATATACTATATATTTCAATATTCTGCCAGTTTCTCTCATAATTTTAATTTTATTACTGATAAGTCAAAATTGAGAAACTTTATTACTTGGAAAAGTAACATTAACACTATAATGGTAGTGTAAAATTTTGAATTTGTCTTTATTGAGAAATATTCTCAAAACCTGTTGCTAATGCTATTCGAATTGTTCATGAAGCACATGATTAATGAATCAAAAGTAAACGAGATAGCTTGTACATATTCTCCTAGTTGACATGTTAGATGTCAAGTTTAGAAGATAAAGAAAATGACAACAACATATGAGATGTTGAAGTCAACATAAGCTAAATTTAGAAAATTATCTAAATGATCTCGAATTTAAGTATTACAAAATTCCAAGAAAACAAACCAAATGACTGAAGCTATATACAAGGAAATAGTTCCTAAATTAGTCAGGACAGTCACAATGAGAGGAATTTTTGAAATACCTCTACGGGAAGAATAATATAGATGAAAGTAAATTTGATTTACTAGATTTTTGGTGGAGAATAAATAACGCCACCTAGATAGTTGATACAAGATCCACTATCAAGATTTATTCTTCATTACATTTAATATGTAATTCTTGGAAAATACTTAACATGTAGAATATTTTCTACAAGTTAGCACCAGGAAGCCTATCTCAGTTAGTGTAGTGGGAGACATTAAGATGTCATTAAGTAAAAATTGTTACATAATGCTGAATATGGTGTTTTCAGTAACCATAAGAGAAATTCAATTTCTCGAACTTTATTACAAAAATGTTCATATAGTATGAATTACTCTGAAGTAGGAAAGTTTATATTTTCAAAATTGTTTGAAAATACATTCAGCTGAAAGTAAGAACAATGTGTATATGTTAAAAATGTTTACATATACTATACTACAAAATACTGAGATATTCAGGATTATAGAATCCAAAATAGAAAGAGATTATTTTCTCCTAAAAGACGGTACTTGACTTTGGTTGTTAAGGTTGATTAACATCAACTTGAATAGAATGAAAAGACTAGTAAGAGGTAATTCTCTAAAAAGTTAGTTAATTACTTTACCTGTCTGTAGATCTTGCCTTTCATGCAAGATAATCATTGGGCCTTTATTAGATAGGGCTAGAACGCCAAAGAATACTTTGGGCTTACACATTCTGACCCAAGTGGTCTGGTGAATGTAAAGGTCAAATAAATTCATGAATATTTTGTCACTCTAGTTGATGATCATTCAAGGTACAAGTATCTTTACCTAATACAACGTAAGTCTAAATTTTTGAAATGTTCAAGAAAATTAAGACTAAAGTTAAAAAAAATTGATTAGGTAATTAAATCTATCAAGATATTATGATCAGATCATAATAGAAAGTACAGGAACCTTACGTACTAAAACTAATTGATAGAAAATGGGTTTTTATCCCAATTATCTTAATACCAAGTGCAATTTTGTGAAATTGTGCTGCAAGAGGAGAAACAAGACCTTGTTAGACATGGTCACATCAGTAATGAGTTACACACCATTACCATACTCCAGTTAGGAAATGCAATAGAGATTGCATGGTGAACATGATTCCCTCTAAAAGTGTCTACGAGACAATTTTAAAGATTATAGAAGAGTAGTAAAGCTAGTTTACAACACTTCACTATTTGGGAATGTTAAGCTCACATGCTGAACACATGCCTAAAAAAAAACTTGCATATGTTCAAAGATAAGCCTAAGTGTAGGTCACCCCTAAGGAGTATAAAGTGGTCTTTTATGTAGTCCTAAAATGAATAAGGTATTTGTATGACAAATATCAATTTTATAAGAAATGTCAAATAAAAGACTACAAACCTTTAATAAGGTGATATAGTGTTAATAAATTAGTTCCAAGTGAAGCCACTAAATAGTTAACAAAAGTTGTTAACAATTTAATTATATTTGAAAGTCAAATGGATCCCAGTCATGAATTGGATAAGCCTCATCGTAGTGGGAGAGTTATGAGATTACTCAACCTTTACAAGGACTTAATTGAAGTCCAAATTGTCATGTTAGATGACAAAGTTAAAGGCTTATTACTTGCAAAATGAGACTAATGGCAAAGGGTTATACCTAATAGGAGAAAGTAGACTGCGAGTAGATTTTCTCACTTGTTGCCATACTGAAGTTTGTAAGCATTATTTAATTCATTGTTGCATATGTGATAAAAAAAATGAATGTTTAGAATTCTTTTATGAAAAGAAATCTTAGATAATGCATCTACACAGATCAATCAGATATGTTTATTTTCAAAGATCAAAAGCAAAAAGTTTGCAAAATAGTAAAGGTTCATTTATGAAATGAATTTTACCATTAGATCTGTGAATATAAAGTTTGATAAAAATATCATAATCTATGACTTTGGATAAATATTAATGAAGCTTGTATAGACAAGAAAATCATTAATTACGTAGTGGATTTTTCTCATGTTTTATGTTGGTGATATTTTTACCCATTATGAATGATGTAAGATGTCTGACATAAAGCGTTGATTAAGTAACCAATTCCAAATAAGTGATTTGGAATGACTCAGTATATTTTACATGTCCAAAATAAGATTTTAAGGACAAAATGTTAACTTTGTCTCAAACATTTTATATTGACAAAATTGTTGTCAAATATTTGATATTTATGTCTAAGAAAGTATATCCTAAGATACCTCAAATGTTGAGAGTATATGATATGCATAAATGAGACTAAACATTTAATATACAATTGGTTAGCATATATCAGTTACACGAATGATATGACCATTGAGTAGAAAATTAAAAACTTTCTCAAATTATCTATGGATGATGAGAAATTTTTGTGTATAAAGTTAAAGATTTGATCTTTACAAGATACACAGGTTCTTACAAAGATTTAGGAAATCTATATAAGGACAAATTTTACCCTAAGTAGTGGAGTATGGTATACAAGTTAAATCGTTTTGCTTGTGAAGCAACAAAAAGACTTGTCTGACTCAAATAGTTCCTTGTGATGGAGTTAATATTAAGAAAGCGGAAGCAATTTCGGATCTCGAGCACTCAAAGTACATCAATTTAACCAAACAAAAACATGCTCTAAACTGGAAAAAACCAGAAAGTATGAATACATACCTTTGTAGCTCAAATTCTCCAAATTCTTTGCAAATCTTGGATCACCAACACTACTTGGACCACCACTAGAGTCTTCCCTACTATTCTCAGCCCTTGGAATGGATTGTGAGATCCTTTGTTAAGAGAATGTTTAGAGAGAAGGAAGAGAGCTCAAGACTAGTTTTTTTTTAAAAAAACTATCAAAGAAATTCACTCAATCCTTTTGTGTTTCATCCCATTTATAGGCACTAATGAAACCTCATTAGGCTTCCTATGGAAGACAACATTTGTCTTCCCATGGAAGACAACATTTGTCTTCCCATGGAAGACAACACTTGTCTTCCCATGGAAGACAACACTAGGTTGGATATATAAGATTAGTCAAGTTTCATTTAAATCAAAATTAATTTAAAAACTTGATTAATTAATTAAACCATTTAATTAATTTAATTATTTAATTTAATATCAAATATTAATTAAATAATTAGACCAATCCCTCTCTTTAATGACCAATCGTTTGTACATGAATCCCTATTCACGTATTAAACCGAGCAAATATTTAAATCACATTTAAATATGTTCCTCTCTCTTTCTTGTGGTTTTAATTCATAATTAAATTATAGTACGTTAAGTATATCGCATATAATTAACGTTTACTCCCAAAACCGAATTTGAACAATTCAAATTCTTTTCTCTCAAATTATTCCAAGGCTTAGTCTGAGCTAGTAAGGGGACCTAATGGACCTACAGATCATGAGCTCCAACGATACAAGATTAACCGGCCAAACTCTTTAGCCTAGCTAATCAACATTCGTTAACCACCGGGACACTCCACTAAAGCCCAGTGGCTGCACTCTCCTCACTGTAGATATATTTCTGTCCACTTGATATAACCATGATTAGTAAGTCGATCCTTCACAGGTCGTTCGTAATTACAGCTGGGTCAAATAAATCGTTTTACCCCTGTAATTACTTCTTGCTCCTTAAAGTCCCACTGATCCTCTAATGAACAATTGCTTTATGGTCCAACCAACAAACCGAATCCCTCTCGGGCCAATGAGAGGGTGGGCCCATTGTTCAAGACCCGGAGTCAGCACTTAAGGGAACAACCTCTCTACTAATCCTTAAAGCAGGTAGGAGTGAATTCCATCTTGCATGACTATGTTCCCAACTATCTATCCGGTCTTATCCCCAAAATGGGAGGCTTATTGAGTCGGCAATCTCGGGCCACTCTCACCCATGCAAATCTAAGGATAATCCCGAATAAACAGGAGTTCATAGCACGCTCAGGATTAAGATCGAGTTACCTAGGTCATCGTATGAATATAGTCAGTTAAAACAGTAAACGGAGTTATAAAGTCTAAGTGACTATTTCGCGGTCCGGTCTTATGCAAACTCATTACATAGGACGCCCCCACTCGCATGTCTTCACATGAACGATTCAGGATCACATCGTTAGTACTATACAAAGTAGGGCGTGTCCATAGTGTCCCCAGAATAAGGTACCCAGTCTTATCCTTATACTATAGACCATTTTGGCTATTACTCGAACTTGATCCACTTTTATGTCATACATAAAGTTCAAGTATACATACTATAGCCAAGGGTTCTTAGTTCATTGGATTTGGGTTATAGAATACACAATTCACTTTATTCAATAATACATTTACTGAAGAAACCTCAATAACATCTTTATAGTAAAATAGAATATACATTCAGTTTACAAAACCACGAGTTTTAGGACACAAAACCCAACACCTTGAAGATCTGAAAGGTGTTTCAGATATGATTTAGTCTATCCTCTTTATTATGATAATAGTGGTGTAAAGACTAATATTAAGGAAATTAGAAAACACCAATGTATAGGGAATCATATCGAGAGAGAGAAAGCATCATGGTAGTGACCAAGATGGCTTTTAACGGCAGTTCTTTGGATCTATATAAAAAGACTCTCCAAGCTAAAGTGTTTGAGGGTTATCTAGAATGTCTAGGATTACGAGACATGTCTCATCTTTGCTAGGGCAAGTGGGAGAACATGTTGGGTATAGAGTATGCCCTAGGATACATGTCTCACCGGCTTTAATGCAAGTGGGAGATTGTTGGGATTTATGCCCTAAAGCCTCGTAATTAATAATTTATTTAATAATAAATAATAATTTTGATTATTTTATTTGCAATATAATATTATCCATTATGAAAAATCCAAGGTTATTAGTGTAATCTTGAACAGTATGTGGTTGACATACGAGAGGATCATGTTCAAGAAATAACATAAAAGGTCATAGTATATGGATAAGGTTGGGTGCCTTATCATGGTAACACTATTGATACGGCCCACTTTGTAATAGTTACAAATGATTTGATCCAAATCATTCATGTGGAGACATGTGAGTGGGAGTATCTTATACAATGAGTTTGTATAAGACTGGACCACGAAATATTTAATCTCTCTTTATAAATCCGTTAATTGAGAAGATTAATATTTCATCAGGATGATCATATGCGACTCGATCTTAATCCTGAGTGAGTTATGAACTCCTACCTGTGAGGGCTTGTCCTTTGATTTGCATGGGTGAGAGTGGCTTTTGTAGCCGATTCAATATGCCTACCATTTTGGGGACTTGACCAAATAGGGAGCTGGGAACATAATCTCACAAGATGGAATTCACTCCTTCCCATATAGGGTAAGCAGATGAGTAGTTCCCTTAAGTGCTGATTTCGGGACTTGAACAATGGGGCCCCACCCTCTCATTGGCCCGAGAGGGACTTAGTTTATAATTAGATTATAAACATATTGTTCATTAGAGGATCAGTGGTACTTAAGGTGCAAGATGTAATTACAGGGGTAAAACGGACTTTTGACCCAGCTGTAATTACGAACAACTTGTGAAGGATCGACTTGCATGTAATGATTATATCTATGGACACAACTTGTCCTACAGTGCATAAGAGTGCAACTCTAGGTCTATAGTGGAGTGACCTATAGTTAATGAATGAAAATTAATTAATTAAAGAGTTTAATTAATTAATTTTGTATCATTGGAGCTTATAATCTGTAGGTCCATAAGGTCCCATTGCTAGCTCATAGTAACACTAAAAGATCAATTTAGTTGAAAGAAAAATTTGAAATGTTCAAATTAATATTTAATATATTAGATATATTAAATATAAAAGAGGAAAATATATTTATTGTATTTGATACATTAAATATTAAAATTTGAAATGTTCAAATTTAATATTTAATTTGAAGTGTTCAAATTAATATTTAATATATTAGATATATTAAATATAAAAGAGGAAAATATATTTATTGTATTTGATACATTAAATATTAAAATAATTAATATATATTTGATATATTAAATAAAAGATATTTATAGAATTTAAATAAGATTCAAATAAATAAATATCCTAGGAGATTTGAATGAGATTCAAATAAATAAAAGATATATTTTAATATATTAGATATTAAAATATAATATTTTAATTATGGCAATGGTCACTATAAATAGGACCCTTGGGTTGAGCCATTCAAAAGAACACACATCTCCTCAATAGAGAGAATTGGAGAATTCTCTCTAGACCTCTTCCTCTCCAATCCCTTGTGGATTTTCTTTCAAGAAGCTCCCACAAGCCTTGGTCCTGTGTTCGAGTCATAGCCAGGAAGACTTTGTGGAGGAGATAAAGACCCGCCAGAAGAATCTCCATGTTTATTTCAATGTAAGTTTTTGCTTAACCTTATATATTTTGTGTTTAATTCTAAATAAATCAAAGACGATCCAATGCTTCCGCTGCGGGATGAAAAGTTCATTCCTTCATATGTCTATAGTCCATCTATCTTAGGTAATTTTGGCTCATTGATTTCTTAGGTTTTGGAGTCTTTGATCACTATGTCTAGGGTAAAGAATTGGCTTATGCCTAAACTCTTGTCTCCATCACTTGTGTGAAATCCACTTATCACTAACCCCGTCGGTATTAGATCTAAGCTTAAGTTGCTACCCTAGTTGATCAATCTAGGATCTCAACGGAATTTTATTTAACACAAGCAAACAATTGAGATGTAAGCTTTGGTTTTTGTTGAAATTTTGGCTACAATTTACTTCTTAGGGAATTCACATCATTGAACCCCCTAAGAAGTTTAGCTCATATTTAAAGTAAAAGAAATCAAGAGAGAACAATGAGCTTTCTTCATTCTAACAAAGGGTAATGTAAAGCAGTAGCTTAAAATAAGAAAAACAAAACACAACTCTTTTTAAGTCTTCAATTCAATAATAGAAAAAAATAAAACAGAGGGAAGGAAGAAAAATCCATGAACTAAAATTTTCAGAAAATCAACTTCAATTGCTTCATCAATCTTACTCAATTCTAATGCTCAATACAGTAGGTAAGGAACAAAAAAGTATGAAAAATTACAACCCAAATGAACTAAAATATAAAACAAATTCACCTAAACTAAGAACAAACTGGAATAAAAAAAATTGAATAATACTCACTATTTTCCCTTATATTTCAATCGATTCAGCCCCCCTCTATTTTTAGGGAAGAATGAATCATCAATCCAAAAATTTGTTTGGATTGGATCGAAAAAATTAAGGAAAAACAGAACCAAAAAAACTGCAACAACTCTTGGTAAAAACAAGGAAAAACTGGCCCACGACTTCCACCCCAAGAAACGCCCGATGAAAATCTCATATTTCTCTCATTTTGTGGGCCTTCATTAGGGTTGAATATTGCCCAGAAATCGTGCTCAAGAACCTCCAAATCGTGCAGCAAATAAAGAATTTCCTTATAAGATTCTTTCCTTTTTTTTTGCTGCTCCAGAATTGCAACTTCATCTTGCAATTTTGGTTCTGCAATTTCCACAATTCCCGCACAAAAGAAACTATACTTGGTTTATCTTATCTTTTCCTCATTTTTTTTTTTTCACATGCACTTCTCACAAGTTATTGATGTTTTTTAAGCACTTTACCAAATTTCTCCTATAATTTCTAAAGCAAAGCAAACATATTTTAAGCTTATGAACATTAAATAAGCCTTTATTCTAAGGCTTATCAGATCTTCAAATATTTGTTGACGTGACTAGCAAGAGCGAGAACGAAAAGTTTCAGTGAGAGCGTTACTGTGTGAACAAACGAGACGACCTCATATTGACGATCTCATATTGTCTTTTTGGATAATTTTGTGCGCATTAACACGTCAAAATGAATCATATTTCATTATTTTCAAATGATAGATCAGTTCATTAAAGCTGGTGAAAAATGGTCTTCCCTACAAAACCTAAAAAAAAAAAACAAGGGTTATTTCTAAAATGCGACGTACTTTATGATCTGACTTGTTCAATCCCTACCTTAACCTCTTTGAAATAAGCTAGCCTAACATCCCGAAATGCCAAAAAACTTCTGCAGTTTACACTGAACTTGAACCGTTGCCGGCCATTCTCTTCCGCCGCCGCTGCTCAGAATCCCTTCATTTTCGGCCTCCATCGTCTTTCTCATTCACCTGCTGCTCACACTCGCCACTGCCAAACAATCTACTCTCACTCTTCTCCACTTTTCTCCCTCTTATTTGTCTGCTGACAACACTCCTCTTCTCCATTGCGACTCGTCCTTGAAGTGAAATTGAAGTTTTGCAGGTGCTCTCAATCGCTTTCAAATGGAAGAATCTCCGACACTTGGCAAGCGGAAAGACCCTGAAGAAGAGTCGGCCGCCGCAGAAGCTGGCAACAACCAAGAAACGAGCTCCAATAAGCGACCTAAAGAATCGAAAAACCTAGAGGATGTGAAGGTGAATCCGAGTCAGGAAACTGTATCCAACCGGCGCAGTTCGGCGCGGACTTGTGTTCATGAAGTTGCGGTGCCGGCCGGGTACTCTTCTACCAAAGACGAATCCATTCATGGAACCCTTTCAAATCCGGTTCACAATGGTGAAATGGCGAAAACGTATCCGTTTACACTCGACCCGTTTCAGCAGGTATCGGTTTCTTGCTTAGAACGGAATGAATCTATTTTGGTTTCTGCTCATACTTCAGCTGGAAAAACTGCTGTTGCTGAATATGCCATTGCTATGGCTTTTAGAGATAGGCAGAGGGTTATATATACTTCCCCATTGAAGGCTTTGAGTAATCAAAAGTATAGGGAATTGAGTCAAGAGTTTAAAGATGTTGGACTGATGACTGGGGATGTGACTCTTTCCCCTAATGCTAGTTGTCTAGTCATGACGACGGAGATTCTTAGGGGGATGCTTTACAGGGGTTCGGAAGTTTTGAAGGAAGTGGCATGGGTAATTTTTGATGAAATTCACTATATGAAAGACAGGGAAAGAGGTGTAGTTTGGGAAGAGAGTATTATATTCTTACCACCGGCTATCAAAATGGTCTTCCTTTCTGCAACAATGTCAAATGCCACGGAGTTTGCTGAGTGGATATGTAATATACACAAGCAGCCTTGTCATGTGGTGTACACTGATTTTCGACCAACTCCCTTGCAACATTATGTTTTTCCTGTGGGTGGTAATGGGTTGTATCTTGTGGTTGATGAAAACGAACAGTTCAGGGAGGATAATTTTTTTAAGTTGCAGGATACATTTGCTAAACAAAAACAGATTGCTGGACACAGGACAGCAAACGGGAAATCTAGTGGGAGAATTGCTAAAGGTGGCAATGCTTCTGGAGGTTCGGACATTTATAAAATTGTCAAGGTTTGCTCGTCATCTTTTGTGTTTTTTTTTTAATATATTTTATTTCGTTTTCTTGTTTGGGTTTGTGTAACATGTATTGAGAAATGAGTTACAAAAATTTGAGCTTATGTAGCCAATGGTTAGTTTAGGGATTTTTGTTTTATAAAAATAAGCATCCAGCCTGAGAAAGTTGCAAAAGCTTGAGTTAGCTTGAATTTATGTAGCTTTGGGATTAACAAACCCATAATTTGGGATAAATACATTTAAATATCAAATGTTGGCTTAGACTTTACAATTTAAGTTACACAATCCCTACTGTGAGTGTAATGCCTCTTAATGAGGATAAGTCATAGGGCCTTAGCTTTATTTCTATAAGAGTGACCTCTTAAATGGAGATGTAGATAGGCAAACAGATTGTGGAGTGAGGTTGTTCAACCAAAGGATGAGATGGTGTTTTCTTTTTTTGGGTAAGAAATTGAACTTTCATCGAGAAATATGAAAGAATGTACAACGGCATACAAAATGTGATTTTGTGTTTCTTCTTTAGCTTTGCCCATGGGACATTATTGGAGGGAAGGGGCACCTTTTTAGAGCGAGCACCTACAATTTTTTTTTCTTTTTATATATATTTTTAATCCTATCATATGTATTGATACTTCCCAACAAAACCTCCCACACAAAAACTTTTACCCTTTAGGATACTTGTCTCTCTAAACCAGCTGACTCATTTCAGCCATCAAGGGCATGGCAACTACGGTTAAGGTATTTTTGGAGAGGTTCACATGTAAAAATGCCTGAGTTATTGCAAAGCAAAATCCAAAGAAATAGTAAAGTGATTTGAGGTAAAGAGATTTTGCTTTTTCTTCTCTGGGGAGAAGCTTATGTTTGTTGCAGCCGCTTGGTGCAAAAGGTATAGTCCCTCTAGTAATTAATCTATCTCTTGTTGTATTAGCTGGAAGACCGTTTTTAACTTCCCTAGTTAAGGTTCTCCCTTTGTTGTACATCTCATTTAATCAATGTTTTTCCTCAGGATGATTCTAATATCAACACTATTGTAGCATATTAGAAGAACCTTTTATAATCTCTTTTGGCGAGGACTTGGCTGTTTTTCCTTATTGAGAAATTTTTTTTTGGATAATGTTTTGTGCTTGAAATAGTGTGCTTTCTTGTATCAGATGATTATGGAACGGAATTTCCAACCAGTTATTGTCTTCAGTTTCAGTAGGAGAGAATGTGAACAACATGCAATGTCCATGTCCAAACTTGACTTTAATACCCAAGAAGAAAAGGATACGGTGGAACATGTTTTCAGAAATGCAATTCTCTGCTTGAATGAGGAAGACAGAGAACTACCTGCAATTGAGTTAATGTTACCTCTTCTTCAGAGAGGTATTGCTGTTCATCATTCTGGGCTTCTTCCTGTAATTAAAGAATTAGTAGAGCTCCTTTTCCAGGAAGGTCTTGTTAAGGCCCTTTTTGCCACAGAAACTGTAAGATACCTAGCAATCACCCGGATTGTTTGTGCTTGTTTTAGATTTCTTTTTATTGCTACTTGAGATCTTGCTTTTTGAGCTTTAGTGCTGATTAGTAGTGCTGGTTCTTCTTTTCTTTGTGACAGTTTGCCATGGGTTTGAACATGCCAGCAAAAACAGTTGTCTTCACTGCCTTTAAAAAGTGGGATGGTGATAGTCACCGATTTATTGGATCTGGTGAGTATATTCAGGTGAGTGAAGGCCCCATTTGTGCTCTTAAATTTTTTTCTTTATTTTAGTACACAGGTTTACTTTACTTGAGGAGAGAAACTTGATTTCTGCAAATTTTGCGATTCAGATGAGTGGAAGGGCGGGACGTCGTGGAAAAGATGAGAGGGGTATATGTATTATAATGATTGATGAGCAGGTAATACTGCTGCTAGTCATAATATTTGATGTGATGTGAGTTTCTACTTATTTCTTTCTAAATTTGAAGCTTATTTTTTATTTTATTGTTTGATAAGTTTAATTTGATTGCTTTTGTTGTCCTCCAAACTTCTGAAGATGCTGTTGGTTTTTTTATATTCACTATTTTGATATTGTTGGCTCCATCTTTTTTTATAAGAAACAAAGAGATGTATATTCTAAAAAGAACCAAAGAAGAACATAGGGGCCGAGGGTAGAGGAAACTCCTGCCCAAATATCTACAAAAGAAGAGCCTTCTAATGGTTAATAATCATCAAAAGGCTATAATTACAAAAGAGTTGTGTGTAGTTTATGCACCACAAGAAGCCTTATGCTTTACATTTGGCCACAAGGATTCAAAGGAAGAAAGCTTTATCTTCGAATATCCAACTATTCCTTTCTTTCCATAAGTTCTAGTGGAGGGTACGTGTAGCACATCTCCATAAAATCCTTCTTTTTCCACTAAAGATCCAGCCATCGAGTACTCCCAAAAGCCATTATCCACCTTCTTAGGGAGGCATATATCCATCCTGAACTCTTTGAAGATAGGAGACCAACCCTTAGCCACAAATGAGCAATGCAGGAACATGGGGGTCAATGATTCTTCATTTTGCATACAAATACAGCATATTAAAGGGGAAACTGCCCCGTTTGGGAGCTTTTTCTGCAGTTTTTCATGAGCATTTAGGCTTCTATATGGCATCGACTACAAGAAAACTTTAACCTTCTTTGGTATTTTGAACTTCCATATAAAATCCACCAGCGGGTAACTCAATCTCATGGACCCTTTGGACAGCTTAAAAAAAGTACAACTAGTAGAGAAAATACCTAAGGGATCAAATTCCATTCAATTTCATCTTTGTCATTGCCCAAAACAATGGAATTTAGGTTTTGAATGAGGTCAATCGATATATTTTGACCTTTCTTATAAGAAAAAAAGGGGGTCAATTGAATTTAGGTTTTGTTGGCTCCATTCTTGCGCAATATCATGTTGACTAATTTGGCTTACCTATCATTAAAGAAATTAAAACTGACTTAAACCTAAATAAATTCTATTTTGTTGTTATATTGTTTGCACTTGCAGCATATAGTTTGTTCTTTGTTTATTTTGTGGAGACAATGAAATGTAGAAGAAACAATAGACCAAGATGTTAGAAGAAAGTCCTTTAATTGGCACACTTCAAAGACAAAGCTCAGTTACAAAGAAACATACTTAGACTACTCCGAGTGGAGGTCTCAAAGAATAAAAAAAGCTGTACCTGTACATGGTTCATATTCTTCTCTCCTTTAAAAATTCTTCTATTCTTCTTAAAACGTACTTTCCACACAATGGTTCTAGATGCATTAATCCAAAGAAACTTCCTTCTTAAGAGAATGGTTGAACCATATGAGTGATGGTGCAATCCAAAAATTAGTGATCACGTATAAGATCGCTTGGGTAGTATTTTATATCACTAATGAAATATTTGTTTCCTATGAAAAAGAAGATAATAGTGATCCATAATTTCCTCATCCTTCTTACCGAGACAGCACCTGTTAAAAAATAAAAGTTTTTATTCACTCTCAGTCTCCCACCCAGAAATATTTAACCACAATACCATTTTAAAGAGAATGATAGATGGGTAATAAGGAAGGAGGCAACAAGACAAAAATGTACGAGGAGAGAGCCTGGAGCGCATTTTAATTATTTTTGGTTAATTAGTGGCCCTTTGTGTTGCTCTGGTGCTGTTTTTAGTGCGATCTTGTCTTTTGTAAACTTGTTCTTCTTAGTGAAAGATGTTTTCTTTCTAGAAAATAAAGCATTGACTGCATGACTTTTTTCCAGGTGGAGATGGGAACAGTTAAAGAAATGATTTTGGGCAAACCAGCTCCTCTCGTTAGTACTTTCAGACTGAGCTACTACTCAATTTTAAATTTAATGAGCCGGGCAGAAGGCCAGTTTACTGCTGAGCATGTTATTAGAAACTCATTTCATCAATTTCAGTATGAGAAGGTTGTGGCTGAATCCTTTATATTTGAATTAGCATAATGTGATATTGAAAAAGTACTTCCTAATACTCTCATTTTTAGGCATTGCCTGATATTGGGAAAAGAGTTTCAAAGTTAGAGGAGGAAGCTGCCACACTTGATGCTTCAGGAGAGGCAAGTTTTTTGTCCTATTTATTATTATTATTTTTGTAGTTATTAATATTTCAATCATCTACTCTGAATTTTAACTATTATGCTTCCTCCGTATAGGCCGAAGTTGCTGAATACCACAAGTTAAAACTTGATATAGCGCAACTTGAGAAGAAGATGATGTCTGAAATAACAAGACCAGAAAGAGTCCTCTATTTTCTTCTTCCTGGTCGGCTGGTATGCACTAGATGAGTAGGAAGATCATTTATAAGACGTGTTGATAAGTTATCGATTCTTGCCTAAACCTGATGGTAGCCATCACAATCCAAATCAGTAAAGATGAGGCAAATGATTGGAAAACTATTTCATGTGCTAAACTTGATTTTAAGAATCAATTTCAAAGAATTATAGCTCCCAAGGGGCGGCCTTGTTGGCTAAGGTTCACGGTCTTTGAGTAATAACCAAAGTTCATGTGTTTGAATCTTCGAGTGTGCTTAATATGGACAACCCTTGATGTCTCTAGAGGTTGGGCCTTGCGGTGGGCACAGACTTTTAAATAACAAAAAAAAAAAGGAAAAAGAAAAAGAATTATATGTGTCTCACACACAACTATTTGATAATATTATGCTTGCATGTATTTCATTGTTAGTGAAAATGAACAACTTTTTTGGTTTAAAATTTAATTGGGAACAATTATGCATGTCAAAATCTCGAGTCAAAAAAAAAAAAAAAATCTTTTGATATTAATTTTAATTTTTTTTTAAACTATTTCATCCGATGCCCACAGTTCTCTGATACTTGTACTTGGCAACTTGCTTAGATTGGTTATTCTGTATTACAGGTTAAGGTAAGAGAAGGTGGAACAGACTGGGGTTGGGGAGTTGTAGTTAATGTTGTTAAAAAGCCCTCAGCTGGGTTAGGCATCTTGCCTTCACGTGGTGGTGCTTATATAGTGGATACCTTACTCCAATGCTCTCCTTGTCTAAGTGAGAATAGTTCACGTCCAAAACCTTGTCCTCCCCGTCCTGGAGAAAAGGGCGAAATGCATGTGGTTAGTTTTTCATGTTTAAGCTGGGATTCTTTTATCTTGATTTTAATTTTCTAAATCCTTTTTTGATTTTATGAATAATTATGATGGAGTTCATCTAAAATATAAGATGTCATCGTTTTTATTACCTTTTCAGGTCCCAGTTCAGCTGCCTCTCATTTCAGCCTTGAGCAAACTGAGAATATCTATTCCTTCTGATCTCAGACCTGTGGAAGCAAGGGAAAGTATACTGCTTGCATTGGAAGAACTGGGAACTCGTTTTCCACAAGGTTTTCCAAAATTGAATCCGGTGAAGGTAAAAATTAGCTGCTTACATATATTTGAATAGTTTTAACTAATCAAGACTTATTACAGTATAAAATCGTGTTCCTCTGTATATATTTTTAATGAGGAACTAGAGTTTCGTTGATTTGGTGAGTTCAAAGGCAGAGATGTTTTTCAGAATGGTTTTCAGAAAAAGAAGGTTAATGGAAGCGCTTCTTAGGTTTAGGTTTCAATTGATTGTGAATGCAAGGGGGAGGTGCTGTGTGATCACTAGAGAAAGTTTTAGTGGGTGAGATCATCTTTGATTATTCTAGAGGGAGAAGGGGGAGTGGGTTGGAGGACCTTCCTTGAGAATTTAGAGTCCTTTTTTCTGGGTACTTCACATTGCCTACCTTTTAAGCGTGGGCTCAGAGTTCCAAGGTTTCTAAGGTCTCCAAAGATTTATCCTTTGTGAGGAGGTTTAGGGGGGGGGGGGGGGGGGGGGGGGGAAGAAGGGGGGAGGTAAAAAGAGGTTGAACAATCTTTGGAAGCTGAGCTGCTTTTGATGTTGATAAAATTTTATCAGTGGTTGGAGAGAACACTTTTGATTCTTGGAAAAATGTGGAGAGAGGCATTAAGAGGATCTTTGGCAATTCGTTGAAGCCTTCTTCGGGAACATGGTTGTCTTATTCTGTGATCAAATGCATCCTTTTTCCACTCTTAGTAAGTTCAGTAGAGGAGTTATTCTGGGTGTGCCATTGAGATAGGATGTTGGGACGAGGAGAGATTAACAGAGGGGAGGAAGTAGGTATCAAAGGGGGTTGAGTGACGGTGCTAGACTTATCTCCCCATCTTCGTTCAGTGACTCTAATCATGGAATTGGAAAAATTATGTGGCGGTCTGTCTTGTGGAAAGGAAAGTATAGTGGATGAAAAGCTGGACATGATTTTTTTTTCAAGCGAGTGGATGTTAGGATGAGTTTATACCTTTCAAACGTTACATCAAGCGGGAGGGAGTTGATTTTTCGGTGAGGCTGATGCTTGTCCCTTTTGAATGCGTGAAGTTGAGAGGTGTGGTCAAAATACTTAGAAGTCGCCAAAAAAGTCAAGATCGAGAAAGGAAGTCGTGAAGAAGAAGATCGACGTGGAAGATTGCTAGCCACATAGTGCTAAGACTGATTTGCGTGAATTTTCAAATGTGGACCCGTACTCAATGGGCTAGGTGTCTATCCTTTTTAAGCACGTGGTAGATGAAAAAGAAAAGGGGAAGGTGACTAATTTAGGGTTCAAACATTCGAGCTTAGTTAAGAACAAGGATAATATTGGCCCAATTTGGACATTGAGACCTAAAGGAAATCCAAGGTGGTGGGTGAAGTCAGGGAAATTTGGCCAAGTAATATGTTTTTATTCTTGAATTAAAGGAGAGTTGTTGATGGAGAAGGCCCATTGCATTTGGATAAGGTTGGGCTGAGCACAACTTCAACTAAAGACATTGGAGGTCAGATAGATTGGGTTTTGGGGGAGTCGGAGCGACCTTGTACATGCAGAGTGGTTTGGATGAATGGACGGGGTCTGATTTGTCCATACCAGACCCGTTTATCGCGAGTTTCTTTGATGATAAATCCTTTCTCTCATCTTCGGTGTTGAAGGCTCAACTTTCTAGTGACTTTGGGGCGCTAGTCAATGAAGAGTTGGACGTTGTTGATAAAGAAGTAGTTGTGACCGATTGTTCTTACAAGGAGAAGGAAGAGGTTGACAACAAAGAGCCGTTAGTGTTATATGAGGATATCAGCGTTGCATGTCCTATCCTAGCCATTTTTTCTCAGCGATTTTGGATGTTAATTCCAATGCAAAGAATGGTCAAGTTATTCACAGGAGAGTTAATACCTTGGGTCGTGTTTTGAGAAAGATGTCTTATCTAATAAGGTTGTAGTGTTGTTTTTTTTTTAGAAATGCAACTAAGGACTTGGGATCATCTTTTGTGGAGTTATGATTTTGCCTATTCGGTTGAAGTTGTTTCTTTGAAAGTTTTTGGTTAGTCCAATCGAGGAGTTGCAGTTCCATCATTGAAGAGTTCCTTCTTCTTTCGTCCTCTCACGATAAATGGGCTTTTTTGTGGCAGGCCAGGGTTTGTGTGATTTTATGGGGTATTTAGGGTGAGAGGAACAATAGAATCTTTAGAGGGTTTGAGAGGTCTATGACTGATGTTTGGTCCCTTGTTAGGTTCTATGTATCTCTTTAGGTCTTGGTGGCCAAGTCCTTTTGTAATTACCCATTATGTCTTATTTTTCTTGACTGGAGCCTTTTTTTTATAGCTTGACTCTCTTTGCTTAGGCTTTATTTTTGTATGCCTTTATATTCTCACTTTTTCTCAATAAAAGGTTGGTTATTCATTAAAAGAAAATCTTCATGCTTTGCCGTAAAGGCTTCTAGTTTTTTAGCAAAATTTGTCCGAAGCTGCCCTTATGGCATTAAACCAAAGAGCTTTGGCCTTTCTCTTAAGCTGAAAACCATAAAACAAGAAATGAGAACCATGTTAAATTGGTTGAGGTAAGGCTACTTGAACTCCAAAAAACTAAAATTCAGAATTAGGAATCATTTGATGGCCGATGTTCTGTCTCATCCTAGCCCTATCTGTCGCCTTTGTTCGGCTTCCTATGCTCTTTGTCCGATAGGAAAATGCTGGATATTGTCAACCTCTTTTCTTTGTTGGGGGAGTTTTGCTGCACTTCGGGGAGGAAGGATTTTCGTGGTTGGAGCCCTAGATTGGATGCCAGCTTTTCTTTTAGGTCCTTTTTTCTTTGCCTGGTTAATCCCTCTCCTCCCTCTCTTTCAAGGGATTTTGTATTTGCCCCATTATGAAAGGTGGAAATCCCAAAGAAGGTTAAGTTTTTTACTTGGGAGGTCCTTCACGGAAGAGTTGACACCTTAGATAGGGTGTTGAGGAAGGTGCCATCTTTGGTGGGGACTTGGTGTTGCATTCTTTGCAGCAGGGCAGCTGAGGATCTTGATAATGTTCTCTGGAGTTGCGATGTGGCTTATGCTCTTTGGAATTGGTTCTTTGCGGAGTTGGTCTTGCTCTAGCTAGGCTGAGGGATTGTAGGCAGATGATTGAGGAGTTCTTCATCCTCCTTTTCACAAGAAAGGATAGTTTTTGTGGCTAGTTGGGGTGTGTGCTATCTTGTGGGGGGCTTTGGGGAGAGAGAAACAATAGAATCTTTCAAGGGCTTGAGAGGTCTTTGTATGACATTTGGTCCCTTGCTAGATTCTATGTTTCCCTTTGGGCTTCGGTGGCGAAGCCATTTTGTAATTATCCTTTAGGTCTTATTTTGCTTGATTGAAGGCATTTCTTGTAGTTGGCTTCCTTCTGTTGTGGGCTTTCGTTTTGTATACCCTTGTATTCTTTCATTTTTTCACCATGCAAGCTTGGTTTCTTATAAAAAAAAAAATTCAGAATAGCTGCCACTAAACTTGAGTGAAGAAGGGATTGTGAAAAAAAAACCCTTGAGTGAAGAAGGGAGAATAAAAGGAACAAATGATTTGCACTCTTGATCTTTTATTACATTATTACATAGGTAATGCCAAATCCGATTGTAGCTGTAGGTATGGACATCTAGCTGAAAGCAATCTTGGTATCATGTGAGTGAGTAGCTGTTGCCTAATTGGCTATACTCTTGTCTTGTTGCACATGAGTAGTCTTCCATTTTCTGGTCTTACATGTATCTTCCATTATGTACCTCTTGTATTCTCAATCTTTTGGAGTGCTCACTCCACAATTTCCCTCTCCTTGTTTTTAGATGTTGGTTGATTCGAATTGGATTGCCAATTTGGAACCCGATGGTTTAAAATGTCCAAAAGTGACCATCCTCTAGGAAGAAGGCATTCTTCTTCAAGGTGGTAGATGGCTTTTATTCCATCAGTGTTGAGTTAGATTTCTACCTGCTTCCAATCGTTGTTTAAGATTCCTTCTACCATTAGCCGGAGTTTGGGAAAGATCATGTTGGACTTTCCATGGGAGGAAGTTAAAAGAGGGTTGAGGTTCTCACTGGGTTGAATGAGAGATTGTTTTGAAGCTGATTGAGTTGGGTGGTTTGTGTGTAGGAAATTTGAGTTTGTAATAAGCCCTCTTGGTTAAGTGGTTTACTTTGGAACCCAACACTTTATGACATAGGATTATCATGAGTAAATATGAGGCTCTTTGCTCTAAGGTGGATTTTCGATTCGTAGGGCTAAAGACACTTGTAGAAATCCTAGGGAAGTCGTCTCATTTGGTTTTAATTCCTATTCTTAATTTGTCTAATTCGCGATTGGTTGCTTGTTTTGGGAGTATCGGTGATTAAGAGAATCCCCCTTTTGTTTTTTCTTCCCATCTTGATTCCTTATCTTCTTTGAAACCTGCACCTATGGCTTGTGTTCTCCCCTCATTGGTGAATTCCTTGACTTTGGTTTTAACTCCGCTCCTTTCAGATAAGGAAGCCTCCCATGTTTCCTCTTTGATTCTATAAAACTAGGTAAGGTTTCACTCTCATGTTGGTTTTGGGGACGTGCAACAATGAAATCCCAATCCTAGCTTCTCTTCTGGCTCTTTCTTTTTCATATTGTGTGGCTCTTCCCATGTAAGGCCATCATCGTTTTCTTTGTCGTAGAAGGTGAGTGCCCCAAGCGGTCAGATCCTTTGCCCAGACAATATGATAGTGTTGTGTAGAACGACATGCCCTCCAAACAAGCTAAATAAGGCAGACAAGAAAAAGGAAGCCATTGAGAATAGAACGATGAGATGATCTTGATATT
This sequence comes from Trichosanthes truncata, assembly GCA_033996785.1. Classification (NCBI taxonomy): domain Eukaryota; kingdom Viridiplantae; phylum Streptophyta; class Magnoliopsida; order Cucurbitales; family Cucurbitaceae; genus Trichosanthes; species Trichosanthes truncata. Next base: position 31,686,050 of record JAWPNB010000004.1, on the reverse strand, counting down.
CGTTGTTGTTCTTGCACAAAGCACACCAATTTAGGGAGAGACATATGTTGCACTTCTTTTTATTTTTATTCTTTTTTATAAGAAACATACGATCTATTAGAGACAGAAGAAAAGCAAACAATCTGGGGGTGGGGGTAGAGATGTTGCAATTCTTTCTGTGGATTTTATTGGAAGTATTGATGCTATACAAGACACGCTCTCAAATCAACTTGACCTCCTAGAATTTGTTATTGTTGGAGTTGAGCCCATAACCTCAGGTCCTCAAGCCTGTGCAGGTTACTGTCGAAAACTTTATTTTCCCAATAAATCAGCTAGTACCATTCTGTAAATAATTCATCTTTCCTTTTGTAGTTTTAGCCAATTATACTTCAACTCCAAGGCTGTATCTTTCAGACAATACCTCATAATACAAAACTTGCTTTTATTCTGGAGCTCCTTCATGGTTTGGAACTAATATTGTCACAACCTTCAAAAGCTGATGTTGGGTTGTGACTTTCAGATGTGTGTGTGTGTATTTTTATGTGTAAGTTGTAACTTCCTTAGACTGGGTTGAGGCTTTCCTCCCCTTTCTTCTTGTCTTTTTATGCTTTTCACATTTTCAATAAAATAGTTTCTTATCCCTAAAAAGTCCAAATTGACTATTTATCTTGCACCCAAATTCTTTGTTCTACTGCATTAGACTGATGCTAGTTCCCCAATCAACTCAAAAGAATGAGTCAGTGTTCCATTTCAATATCTATAAGATGTCTCCTGAAACAGAGGAGCCATGTTTGGTTGTCCATATATCTTTACATTACTGCAACTTCTCTACCTTATTGCATGTTTGAGATTAATTGGTGACTGACTGACTTCTCTGCATCACGAGTCATGACTTCCTTTTTATATTTGCCAATCATGCAGATTAGTTAAGGTAAGTGATTATGCTTTCTGTTTTAATTTAGGGATGCATATTAATTTGTGAAGATAAATAAAAGAAGCAACCAGTTTGGATCAAGAATGAATCCTCAGTGCTATATAGTTGTTGATCTATATAGGATTTTTTTTAAAAAAAATTATTATTCTTTTTTAATTTTTAATTTTTAAAAATAATTAATTGAGTTTTCTTTGCGTGTCAATGGAACTTGTAATCCTCTTTTCTTTTTCTTCATAAATGTGGTGCTTTATGTTACTTAAATACATATTCGAGCGAGAGAAAAACTATACAAATGCATTGAATTGGAAATTCAATATGCTTCTGGCTCATTCTCAGGACATGAGTATTGAAGATCCAGAAATTGTCGAGTTGGTGAAGCAGATTGAGGAACTTGAGCGGAAATTATATTCTCATCCTCTGCATAAGGTATAGAATATAATCTCTTAAGTTTTCTTTTGTGATGGAGTACTGTTGTACATTTTTCTTTAAAGAGTTTGTTAATTGCCCCATCAATTACTACAGTCACATGAAGTGGACCAGATTAAATGTTTTCAGAGGAAAGCAGAGGTTAATCATGAAATTCAAATACTCAAGACCAAAATGCGTGATTCCCAGGTATAGTTGATGTTTCTGTAACTTTCCATGATTGAAGAACCTCCTATCTTGTTTCCTGAGTACTATTGGCAACTCAATAACCTTGGAAGTACTTGTAATTGCTTTTTTGACACGAGGTTTAACCAGCTACTTAGCTGCCTTTCGAATGTATTCTACTGAAAATAAATGCTTTAGCTTTATGCTTTGTTTGAGTCACATGGACTTTGTTTAAGATTTATTTTTTCAATTTTTTCTTTGTTAAAGTGGGGCCAAAATTTAGGAGTTGCGCTCCATTTCCCTGTAACTGCATGCACAAATAAAGAAAGAAAGAATAAAAAAGGAGGAAGAAATGTAACTTGTCTGTTTTTCCCTTGTATAATTTTGTTTAATCAAATTGCAAGAGTATCATGCAGAGGAGCACACACGAAAGGATTGACCATGCTCATTGGATTTGTGTCCCTGGTTTTGAACAATAACTCTTTATTTTCTTCTTTTTTTTTGAACATGCAGCTTCAAAAATTTCGTGATGAACTGAAGAACCGATCTCGGGTTTTGAAAAAGCTTGGTCACATTGATGCAGATGGTGTAGTTCAGTTGAAGGGGCGTGCAGCCTGCTTGATTGACACAGGAGACGAGCTCCTTGTTACTGAATTAATGTTTAATGGTGAGTATTCACCTAACTATTATCAAGTTTGAATCTTTAAAAGATTTGATGGATAAGTGAACCTTGAATGATTTGACTATATATTATAAACATTACAATCGATGTTAAAAGCATCGATTGTAATTACTCGCTAGGTATCATCTTGCTTGATTAGAGCCCCTTTTTCTAGTGTGGCTCTCTTTTTTTTTTTTTTTTTTGGCTTTATTTTTGTTTGCCCGTGTATTCTTTCATTTGTTCTCAATGAAAGTTTGGTTCTATATCAAAAAAAAAAAAAAAAAAACAATCGATGTTAAAAGCATGAGGCACACTAGAGCACAATATTTTTTAGAGCTTGAGCATGAGGTGTAAAAAAAGCGATCTTTTGTGAGGCACACAATAGGAAAATGTAAATAATTCTTTTATATATAAAAAAATATAGTAGTATAAATGATAGAGGTTTTTTAGGAGTCGAGAGAAATTAACATTTTTTAAAAGTATTACTTGATTCATTTATAAAAGAATTAAAAAAAAAAAGGATTTAAGGTGCAGAGGTGCATGCAGAGAAGTGTGTGCCGGTGTGCCTCAATGTGCCTTCTTAAGGACTCCTTGTTTCTTGAAGTGAGGCATCCTCCTTGCGTTTCCAGAAACCGTGCCTAGGCAATAAAATAGTAATTACAATTTATTCTCCCTCTCTCAGAAGTGATGTCATAAATGCATTTTATGAACTTGTAGGCTTGGTAATGTATGTTGCTTTTGAATGTGAGCTGTGCATATAATTTAGTTGAGAGATCCTTTGGTGTTCTCAACAAGTTATATTATAGTGTTTATTATCTCAAGGAGATTGCATACTCCACAAGTCCACATGATGTTTGGTTTATGGTCTATAGGATAATCTCAAGATCTTGTGGCTTATGACTTGGGCCATGTTTTTGGAGCTTTGGCTTGAAAGTGATCGCTGCATGATTGTAGTTGTGAAGTCGGATTGTGGATACTATTGGTCCCATATCTTGCTAGGCCTTTTTATTTATTTATTTTTATCAAATCTGTTCTATAGTTATTTCTGTTCTTGCCGTACCCAACTTCCATATATTGTTGAACTCAAAAATTAATTCTCTTTCTTGAACCTTAATTGGTTTAGACATTTTATTCTCGACCAAAAGGTTAGAGATTTGAACTCCCACCCCCACATGTTGACTAATTTTTTTTTATCTCTTTCTTGATTCAAGCCAACTGAAAAGCTTTTGATTTGTTCTGCTTTATTTAAATAAAACTTACTGTGTTTTTTTTTTTTTTTTTTTTTTTTGAATATAATTTTTTTTTAAAGGTTAATGAAAATTTTTCTTCTTATACCAAGAGAAGTTATATTTTGTTGAAATCTCAACAGGCACATTCAATGACCTAGATCATCACCAGATTGCAGCCCTTGCAAGTTGTTTTATACCAGGAGACAAGTCAAATGAGCAGATACAGTTAAGAACCGAGCTTGCTAGGCCATTACAGCAACTCCAAGATAGTGCGAGAAGAATAGCTGAGGTTTTGAACCGCTAAGCATCTCCTATTTATTCTTTTCTGTGGGCGATTTAATTTTTTTCCAGATGAAACATATTTGATTTGGATATAGATACAACATGAATGCAAGTTGGATATAAATGTGGAAGAATATGTGGAATCAACTGTAAGGCCGTATTTGATGGATGTCATTTACTGTTGGTCGAAGGTTAGTATTTTTATTTAGATTTATAATGAGAAACTGATGGTTGCTTTTGTTTATTTTGATGCATTTACCTGCTTCATGCAACACAAACACATTCGTGTATATTTTGCATTTACCGGCATTTAGTCATCTATTTGGAGAAACTAAAATTTTAATTCCTTCGGTCTTGGATTTTGTAGATGATTCATCAATAATATAAGCAACTCTGGATCTTCTTGTTATCTGCTTGTAAAGACTAATTTTCTAATGTGTTTGTTATGGAGATAAAATATGACAGAATGCTAGATCTTGTTCCATGCACTAGCCGTACATGAGAGTTCTAAACTAATTTAGTAAAATTACAATTAGAAACAAGAAACTAGCTCCTATTTACATCAATACTTGTTGTAACACACTATCAATATAATTTCACTCATCATACATTATCTGTGAAATTAAAATATCATAAATTGAAATAGCATGAGAACCATAGAAATAATATCACACAATGCATATTCTAGTAAACGTGTCTTTGCCAAGTCTATGTTCTAGACTCTTAAACAATAGCGTTCTGCTGTGTCCATTCCATCTCCATGCTTTCTTGTCTCTGGGAAAGAAACTTACATTAGAAGCCATTATAGCCGTGTACCATTTTGGATTTACTAAAGATGTTCACATCATGCTGCTGTATTTTTTATTTGTGGAAACTTAGCAATTTGGAGAAGAAGCAAAATGTGGTGGCAGATGAGTGTCAATGCAATGTGGGAAACCCATGTTGCTCGCAATTGTATTTTTCTAGCATTATTTTTCAATGCAGAGCATGTTCTAAATGATTACTCTCACTAGGAAGGACTAAACAACATATTACGTGTCCCAATGATGTCAAGTTCCTCAATTTTGCTAGTTATGATTAGTTGGGTGTTCAAAACTTTTATGTTATTGGTTCTACAGTGTAATGATGGCTCTCTTCTTCCTACAGGGAGCGAGTTTTTCAGAGGTGATTCAAATGACAGATATTTTTGAGGGTAGCATCATTCGAAGTGCTAGAAGGCTTGATGAATTCTTGAATCAGGTGCAAACTCATTACACATACATTTTCAAACTACTTATTTTCTGTCTTGATTGAAAACCTGAACCTGTTTCACAGGCTGCAGGCCTAGGAAAATCATTTTCTGATTTTATATATTTGTCACAGTAGTAAAGCAACTTGAGCTTATGGGATCCCTGAATAAAAGGGTTAATGCTTTTTTTTTTCCCTATGAGATTCTTTAATCATGTTTATGCTTTTTTTGTTTTTGTTTTTTGTCTTTTAATTCAGTTGCGTGCTGCTGCCAATGCTGTAGGGGAGGTAACCTTAGAGAGCAAGTTTTCTGCAGCCAGTGAAAGCCTCCGCAGAGGTATAATGTTTGCAAACTCACTCTATCTGTAGATTGTCCTCTGCTTTGGTTGCACCTTAGGGGTTCATGAAGCTCTGGGATTGTGGTTTTCATCAACCATCTGCCATTGAGGTATGTTTGTTTTCTTGTATAAGATGTTGTACTGGAATATAAATTTTGAGATCTTTTAGCATAAACTAGAAAAAGCAGATATTACAATCTGAGAGGCTAACCTATCACTAACGAACTGCTAGTGTATATGTATTACACAATTTTTTAGTTTGTGCGTCCTTAGGCATAGCAGCAGCTTGTTTAGTGAAAATTTGAACTTCAACGTCTGCATTACTTCTCCATATTTGGAGAAAAATTGCAAGTTTAGCGGTCCTTTCTTAAATCCTACATCGTATTGATTTATTAATTTTCCGATGGTTATGAAAAATTTACCACGTGGTTGAATGATTGGGAACTCATGGATTTGCACATTTTCAAACAAACTTTATTGTGGGGGAATTGAGATTTCGCACTTTTATTAAAACAAAGATTATTATTGGAGAAAATGGAGGACTGAAACTTGTGACCAGCTTGAATCCGTGTTTTTTTCTTTGAGGATCCCTCCTTTTCCACTTACAATTACATGCACTCTGAGTATACAACTTTCTTGTCCAATATGACAGATAAATAGTGTACGATTTTCAATTGATGAAGTGTTAAACTAATAAACTAAACTAATTCACCAAAACATAATGGTTTGTATTGTGGGGAATAGTATTAAATCATTTCAAGTTCCTATTTTTTTGTTTCCTTTGCTCCAGTGTTAATAGTCGGCATACCACTTCCTCTTGGGCGAAATTACACATGATATTTGCGATGCTCCTTTTGAGTCCTTATGTTGGATTAGGGCCCTTTTGTAATTCCCCATGCTTGAGTGTTTGAGAGAGAAGATACTTTATCTCCTTGCCCTTTTCTTTTTTTGTACTCTCCTTTTTTATACTGAAATCTTTGTAACTTATAGGAAAAATATATTAGTAGTCCACATGTTGATTCAGAAAACGGACATAATCTATGTGTTGGGTTTCATATTTACATGCAAGGATATTAAGAATAAAATAAACGACTAAATTCATCTCAACCGAATTAGTGGAAACTTTTTCTTTTTGATAGTATTTCATTGATGGTATGAAATACTGCGAAGAACTGGGGTTCCCCCATATCAAGAAAATTCTCAGGGATGGATATTAAATTAGCGGTAATATAGTACAGAGACGGTTTAGATACCCTCGGCATCTAGTTCCCGGATGGAGTGAGTTTGTAAATTGCGTTTATTTTTCTAATTAATGCATATTAGATTTTTTTTAAAATAAATTTATTTAGTTCTGTTTCAATATTCTTTAGCTTTTAGGTTCAGCTTGTCTTACCTTTTATACATGACTTACTAATGATTAACGAAATCAGTAATTTATTGATTTCTCTTATTTATATTTCTTAGTTTAGGGTTCATTGTAAACTCCTAAAGTGAGTTTTTGTACTCTTTTACTGCGGTAACTCCCAAGAGAAAAAAGAAAAAAAGAAAAACTTAATTGTAGGTCCCAATCAACGATGATTCCTGACCCTTCTCCAACATAGGTTGGCAATAAGGAAAGAATAATTTGCATTCTAGCCTTCCCTTTGGCAATATGTTGGACTAGAATGTTTATCCTCGCAAATCCTGTCTTAATAGACATCAAATGCTCTCCAGTGTGGAGGATTTTAATGTCATTCTATTGCAGTGGAATGAATTTATTTGTTTTTAATTATCTAGATCATGTTCAATGATGATTTTGTTTTAAATTTTCTATTATTTAAAAATTTACTAAACAATTCTTTATTTTACTTTTTACATTTTGAATTCTCTTGAAATCTTAGTCGAATGTCAAAAACTCCGAACAAGATTTCAAAAAATACTTTTGTTTTAAAATTTCACTAGGGTTTTAAAAATGTTTTTGAGAAGTAGATTATTGAACAAAAAATTGTTAATAAATAAACAATCTTTAAAAGCAAAATGATTATCAAACTGACCTCTACTGTTTTGGACACTTTCAATGTGCTTGAGCTTTATGTTTGAGGTGAAGACCACTGTGTGCCCATTTTTCCAACTGTCCATAAATTAGATGGCTTACTTGAAACTTTCAGTGAGAAACAATCATGTTCTATGGTAGACATTCTTAGTACGTAATTTTTGCATATTTCAGTTTTATAGTTGTTTATAATTATGTTCTGATGATTGGTTATGTTGGATGTTTGGGGAAGCATTTATCTCAGATAGATTAGATCATTGATTCCGGTTGGAGTAGGAGCTATTGGATAAAAAGAAAATTATTTTTATTTCCTTGCGACTCTTTCTTTAATAATGAACTATTCTGTAAGTTTAAACATTACAAGACACAGACACAATCCACCCCCCCCCCCCCCCCCCCCCCCCAAAAAAAAAAAAAAGAAAAACCCAAGAAAAGAAATGAGGAAAATTGTTATACAGAAATCAACCTTGTAGGACATTGTTCTATAGTATGAATACTTTGCCCAGACTAAGGAGTTATAGGTTTGAATGCCACAGTCGAGTGGTTGGCAATATGCAAACTGAATTGTCCTCCTTTTTCGCTCACATCAATCTTCTCCATCCCAATTGGAGGCTTCATTTCAAAATTGCTTACCAACTTAGAAATGATCAGTCCCAAGATTGGTAGTGCCAAAACAATCCCAGGGCAACTTCTCCTTCCAACGCCGAATGGTAAGAATCGGAAGTCGACTTTGCCTCCTGCTACAGCTTCTGTGCTACTTTCTTCTTGGAGGAACCTCTCTGGCCTGAATTCCTCTGGATTTTTCCACCATGCTGGGTTGTTGGCCAACCACCATGCATTTACCACCACCTTAGACTCTTTTGGAATTGTGTAGCCTCCAAGCTTGGCTTCTTCCAAGTTCATATGCGGTACTAATAATGGTATCGGTGTGTGCAGTCTCAATGTCTCTTTCACTGTGGCTTGCAGATATGGCAGCTCATGTAAGTTAGATTCGGTGACTTCCTTTCCTTTTAGGACAGTTGAGATTTCCTCTCGGATTTTTTGTTGGACAGTTGGATGGTTTACCAACTCGGCTATTGCCCACTCCATTGACCAAAGCGTTGTCTCTATTGCTGCAACGTTAATATTTTCCACGATGTATATTACATTCGCTTCACTAATTTCTCCTTTTAGCTGAGCATCTATTATATGATCCATGGCGCAGCTTATCTTGTGCTTGTCTCCATTGGCAGCCATAATTTTTCTGTCAAAATGGAAAAAGTTTTAGTTGCTATGACTAGTTTTAGTTACCACACCTTTTTCATAGGTGTAGTTTTATGCATAACTTACTTTATGGTGAAACATAACATAGTGATGTTAAAGAAGTTCAAAAGGTACCAATGATACATACCTTCTTTTCTCAACATAGTTAGTGTTGAAAAATGCCAACCTCCTGCTTTGCAAATCCTTGCACTTGTTCAAGTAACCCCTCAAAAAGGGTCTAAGCAAAGGAATGAAATCTCCATAATTGTATTCGAAACTTTGTGCCAATCGACTTCTTTCGGAGTTGAATTGAGTTGCCTCAATGAATAAAGGATCTTCTTGAGATTCAAACTTGGTATCAAACATCATTCTGTACATGATGTTGTACAACATCAATTGCAAGCGCTTTCTTATGACTAACCCTTCAGATTTCACCTTTGGGTTATTCATAAGATCATGAACAACCAGATCCATTTCTTCCTCCCACATGCCACTATAGTTATGCACAACTTTGTTCGTAAAAAATGGCAGTGTCATAATTCTACGCATTTTACGCCAGTGGTCACCATAAATGGTGAACACCATATCTTGTCCATTGCCAGTGAAAATGTCGAACACGACATTTCGAGGGCGAGACCCAAACTCCACACCTTGAGCGTGGAGGACTTGGTTGGCAAGCTCAGCATCAGATACCACAACTAGATTCTTGTAACCGAGTTTGAGTCGGAACACCGAGCCATATTTTTGCGACAAAGACGCAAGAAGGCGATGGTTGAGGTCGTTCCCAACTTGGAGCCAGTTTCCAAAGATGGGAACAGGGAGAGGACCTGGAGGAACTTTGGAGGAATTGGACAAGGCAAAGAAGATAAAAGCAAAAACAACTGCAATGGAAAGAGTGATTGGAAGGATGTTTGGGGAGATGGACAGGAACAAACTGGGGAAAATGAACTTGGTGAGCAACCCCAAAACTAGTGTAGAGACTGAGCAAAAGAAACCAAACTTTGCTGCAGAATGCCCCATACTAGCAGATGATAGAGAAAAAGAGAGAAATAGAGATATATAGAGATAGAGAGGCTTGACCTGAGAGATGGAAAAGGGGGGAAATGGGTTTATATAGATATGGTGAAGGTGGGTTGGAGGGATTTGGTGAAAAATGGTTTTGAGAGAGATTTCTATGGGCTTTGATGAAAATCAAGGTAGGAGAGGGAGAGATAATATTTTTCAAAAGTTTAGAAATTCAGAGGTGGTGGTTGGTGCAGTCTTTGAGAACACAAGTAAGGAGATCTAATTCTAATTGTCTGAACTTTGACTATATTCAACTTGCTTATTATCCTCCAATATTAACCTCTTTTTGTTTTTGTGCTTTTAATAAGGAAGGCCGCCGTGCATAAACATGAGCGGTTATTATTTATTATTGATTGCTAAAAGAGAGAGATATTGCCAAAGGAGGAACTAACTGCCCCACCTTCCTTCTTTGCCTTCCCTAAGGTTGAATCAAAAGAAACACAAAGGAGTTTGTCCAAAGTGTTGTTTGGTGGTAATCTATGATTGTGAAAATGTTAAATTCCCAAAAATGTTGGGGGGGATAAAAAGGTAAATAGGTGGGATGAGTTTGAAATGTTAGGTTCTGTTTGATAATCCTTTTGTTTTACGTTTTTTGTTTTTGAAAATTATGCTTGTTTTCTCGCAATTTTTTGTTAAGCTTTTTCACATTTCTTAAACATATTTGAATTCTATGCTAAATTTCAAAAACAAAAAAACGTGTTTAAAAAATAGGCGATAAAACAAGAAAACTATGTGTGGAAGTAGTGATTATAAAATAGAGAAATGAGTCAACAATTTGGGGGAAGTAAAAAAAAAAACTACCATTGAACTATATGGATGTGTTTTAGATGTATGTTTGATTTTTTGGTTTAGACGATTGCCTTTTAGAGTCATGAAATCTTTGCAATTAAATCTTAGTCCATTACTAATTTGCATTAATTGCAACAATTTCATAATTTTAATGGTTGGAATGCAACAACTTCTATCGAGTGCTTTTAAGGTCAAATGTTTATGATTTAATTGTTACCATTCTTATAGTTCATAGATGTTTTGCTCATTTTTTAAAGTTAAAATGGGTAGAGTTATACAACAATGTTTAATTGCAGTGGTTTCATAAGTTTGGCACTAATTTCTTCTGACTTTCTAACTATTTTTATAGTTTAATGGCAGTTTTGCAATTTCCTTCGCAATTTAAGGTTGTATTAGATTTTTTCTCCTCAAGTGATTTGCTATCAATTTATTTGTCTTTATTACGTATATGTTTTTAGTAATCCTAAAAAATTTAGTCTCCCTTTGATAACTATTTAATTTTTTAAAATTAAATCTATAAATACTACTTCTACCTATAGGTTTCTTTGTTTTGTTAACTATTATATCATACATATGTTTTCAAAAATCAAATCAAGTTTTGAAAAAAAAAGTAGTTTTCAAAAAGTAGTTTTTGTTTTTAAAATTTGGCTAAAAATATAAATGTTTTCTTAAGAAAGATGAAACTCATTAGAGAGAAATGATGAGAAAATAAGCACAATTTTTAGAAATCAAAATTAAAAAATTAATTGATAATCAAACAAGGTCTAATATTTCTAAAATTGAATTTTTCGTGTATTTTCAAGGGGTTGACAAAATCTAAAATGGAACCATATTTTCTGGTGAATACATGATTTCTTTTTCCTTTTATTGAAAGCGTTTTTGTAATTTTGGAAGTTCCTACGAAGGGGCAAAAAAGGAAAAGAAAAACAAAGCCGCCAGAAAAGTGTTGGCCTTATTTTAATTTCAATTTTGTAGCAAGTGGAACAAATGGCAAGAAGGATTAATAGAAAAAAAAAAGGGTATCTCATCATTTCATACCTAACCACAACAATGGATTCATCAAGTAGGTATATTTTGGAATTCTTGTTGTGAGGGCGTTTGGTTCAAGGATTTCTACCAAGTTAAAATATTTTGAATTTGAAATTTTTGGGCATACGTTATTTGAGAATCAAGTAGTCGACCATAGGCACTGTGCAATCGTGACCAATTGATCACAATTAGCTACGATTAGATGAGATGATGAGATTTGACAACTTTAATTACTTAAATGAATCGTGTTCATCAACAAGCATTTGCCTCGATAGAAATGGTGCGATGTTGGAATTGTGATTTGTTGTGTTAGATTCTCCAAGGGGTGGAGTCTAATATCTAGGGATTTTAGAGAAGTTATTGGAGGAAGTTGCTACAGTGTAGTTGGTAGTTTTACATTGTTGAATACATGAGAGTAACTATAAAACATAGATTAAAAATGCATCAATTTGATTATTAGGAGTATACAAATTTTGAATCTACAACCAACATGTATTAGGTTAGTGAGTAGGCACAATGTGTTTGTTTCATTCAATAATTTTTTGGGATCTTGGTTTTCTAGGGACGATGTTTTTTTTTAGTATATAGATGTAGCTTTACTTGCATAAACTTGACTAACATAATTAAATCAAAATAAACTACTATATTATTGTTTCACATCACACAAATTAATTTATTATATTGTTGTAAATTAGGCGATAACTTGAAAAGTTTTAATTATTAAGTTAGTAATAATTAAAATTTAAAAATTTTGATAAAAAAATTTTTAAATTAATTTCTGAATTTTAATTACGTAACCATCTAAATTAACATTAATATGATATTGTTCGCAATACCTAAGCGTTTAATAATTTATCTATTTATTTATAGTTTAAATTATATGCTGGACCTTTAATATTTTATGTTCATTCTATTTAAACCATAAAGTTATGTTTTAGTCTTTTTAACTTAAACTTTGCATTAGAATTATTATTATTTAATAGAAATTTGATATAAGTTCACTTTTTGTCCATTTACTTGATCAATATACATAGGCAAATATTTAAAATCACAAATATTAGGCTAGGTGAGTTTCCAAATGAATTTTGTTCTAGTTGGATAATTATAAAATAATTAATAACAAAAACATTTAGATTCCGTTTGATAACCATTTGATTTTTATTTTTAGTTTTTGAAAATTATGCTTGTTTTCTCATCATTACTCAATGATGAATTTCATCTTTCTTAAGAAAATATTTGAATTCTTAGCAAAATTCTAAAAACAAAAACAAGTTTTTAAAAATTATTTTTTTTCAGTTTTCAAAACTTTTTCAAAACTTCTTGGTTTTTGAAAACATATGTAAAAAGTAGATAACAAAACAAGAAAATCTATAATTGAAAATAGTATTTATAGGTTTAATTTTAAAAAATTAAATGGTTATGAAATGAGACTTTAGTGTGGATGTAAAATTTAAAGGATAAAACAACATATTGATTTCAATTCATGGTAGGGATGATGATATCATGTCACAGCTAATATGACACCAGTCACGCATGATTACACATGATCGTAGGTAGAGAGATGTCTATTAGAAATGTTTCAAATCGAAATAAGAGGTTTAAATTATTTTGAGGTTAAAACCATATCCCTTGAGATGTTTATTTATTCTCTTTTATAATGAATCGAATCTTTGAATTAAAGACATTACAACAGAAGCTCAAAAACAAAAAAGGAAAAGGAAAGGAAAGGAAATGCAATTATATTGAAATTAACCACTGTTGTAAGCAAATTTAACTAGGCTAAGCCGGTATTGGCTCAAATATGACGGTTGAGTGATTTGCAATGTGTAGACTAAACTGGCCTCCTTTCTCGCTGATATCGATCTTCTCCATTCCATTGGGAGGTTTCATTTCAAACTTTGAAACCAATTTAGCAACGATGAGTCCTAAGATTGGCATTGCCAAAACAATTCCAGGGCAACTCCTCCTTCCAACTCCAAATGGTAAGAATCGGTAATCTACTTTTCCTGCAGCAACAGCTTCTGTGCCACTTTCTTCTTCAAAGAACCTCTCTGGCCTAAACTCTTCTGGATTTTTCCACCACTCGGGATTGTTCGCTAGCCACCATGCATTCACCACCACCTTGGATTCCTTTGGAATGGTGTACCCTCCAAGCTTTGCCTCTTCCAAGTTCATATGTGGCACCAACAATGGTATTGGAGTGTGCAACCTTAGTGTCTCTTTCACGGTTGCTTGCAAGTATGGCAATTCATGAAGGTTAGATTCAGCCACTTCCTTTCCTTTAAGGACGTTAGTTAGCTCCTCTCGAATTTTTCGTTGGATGTCTGGATGATTCACAAGTTCGGCTATGGCCCATTCCATCGACCATAGTGTTGTTTCTATTGCCGCCACGTTGATGTTCTCCACAATGTAAATCACATTTTCTTCACTAATCTCACCTTTCAATTGAGCGTCTATTATATGATCCATGGCGCACGTTATCTTATGCTTATCTCCACTAGCAGCCATTATCTTCCTGTTAAAAAATTGATAAAATTAATCACATCAGTTTAATACAATTGAATTCGAAATGGAAAAATTAGATGCAAATAATATAATGAACTTTTTATTACCTTCTTTTCTCAACGTAGTTTTTGTTGAAAAAATCCAGCCTCCTACTCTGCAAATCCCTACACTTGCTCAAGTAACCTCTCAAGAAAGGTCTTAGCAAAGGAATGAAATCTCCATAGTTATACTCAAAGCTTTGTGCCAATCGACTCCTTTCTGAGTTGAATCGAGTAGCTTCGATGAATAAAGGATCCTCTTGGGACTCAAACTTTGCATCAAACATCATTCTGTACATGATGTTGTACAACATCAATTGCAAACGCTTTCTGATGACTATCCCTTCCGATTGAAACTTCTTATTACTTTTAAGGTCATGAACCACAGAGTCCATCTCGTCCTCCCACATCCCACTATAGTTGTGCACCACCTTGTTCGTGAAAAACGGCAACGTCATGATTCTACGCATCTTACGCCAATGATCTCCATAAACCGTGAACACCATATCTTGACCATTTCCAGTGAAGATATCAAATACAACATTCCGAGGACGAGATCCAAACTCTACACCCTGAGCATGGAGAACTTGGCTAGCAAGCTCAGCATCAGACACGACAACGAGGTTCTTGGAGCCGAGCTTCAAGAGAAAGATCGAGCCGAATCTCTTGCAGAAGGAAGCAAGAAGACGATGGTTGAGGTCATTGCCAACTTGGAGCCAATTGCCAAAGATGGGGATGGAGAGAGGGCCAGGAGGAAGTTTGGAAGAGAAGGCCATGGAAGAGATGATGTAAGTAAGAAGAGGAAGAAGAAAGATGGTGAGTCCAAAAGCAATTGAAGACATGGGAAATATGAACTTAGTAACAAGAGAAACAAGAAGCATTGAAGAGAGAGAAAAGAAGGCAGTGGAAGCCATATCTAGAGAGAGAGAGAGAGAGGGAGAGGCTTGAGAGATTGAAAGAGGGAAATTTGGTTTATATAGATATGGTTTGGGAGTAGGAAGCAAAACTGTGTGCTTTATTATGATTAGAAAATGAAGGGGTGGGTATGACTTAATTATGAGAGATGATTTTTTGAAATGTCAAAGTTGATGTACTTTGTGGCGGTTGGTGAAGCCCTACCAACGATAAACCGTATTATTTTGTGCCAATTTTGACTATTTTCAACTTGCTCTGACTCGACGTGCTGAGATTTTATTTTATTTTATATTTTTGGGTATGATTAGTGGTATGGCTGCTTGTTATAACAACCTGACTTTTGGCATCTTTCCTAAACAATAAATTAGAGAGAGCTTCAACTAATATAACTAAAGTTATAATTTAAATTAAATACTGTTTTTTTTTTTTTTGGCATAATTTGACGTGTTTTATAGTTGCTTAATTTTTTTTTTTTTAGTGAGATTCACATATCTACCATATGCAATAGAAATAGATTAATGTAAATATATCACATTAGAATGTTAGCTAGAAAGAGCTCCTATCTTAATTGGTGTGCATGAAAGTGATATAGTTTGGTCAATAATACTCTTTGAATGAGGCAAAAATACTTTCCTTTGAAATAGTAATTGTTTGGAATAATAAAAGTGCTCTTGAAATGAGTAAAAATAGTGCTTTTGAGAAAGCACTCATAAATTACTTTTGACTCAAATACTTGATCGAGAAACACTCAAAAGTAATTTTAATAGCTCGTTTGATAACGTTTCTGTTTCTCATTTTTTAAGAAATAGACATGTTTGATAAACTATATTATTTCTTGTTTCTAAATTTTGAGAAACTACAAAAACTAGTTTCTCAGGCCCCGTTTGATAACCATTTGATTTTTGGTTTTTGGTTTTTGAAAATTGTGTTTGTTTTCTCACAATTTCTCTACAATAGTTTTCATCTTCTCTACAATGGTTTCCATCTTTCTTAAGAAAACACTTGAATTCTTAGCTAAATTCTAAAAACAAAAACAAATTTTTGAAAACTACTTTTTTTAGTTTTCAAAACTTGACTTAGTTTTTGAAAACACATCTAAAAAATAGATAAGAAAACATGGAAAGTCATAGGTGAAAATAATATTTATAGGCTTAATTTTCAAAAACCAAAAACAAAAAACCAAATGATTATCAAACGGGGCCTCAAATTTTGTTTCTGTTTTTTTTTCTTGTTTCATACATGTATCCCTATTTCTCTTTTCCCTTTCTACACTCATCTCTTCCCTCTCTCTTCTTTCTCTCTCTTCCATTCTATTTTTTTCTCTTAATACTTTTTTATCTTTTTGTTTTTTCTTCTTATTTTATTTTATTTTTATTTTTACATTTATTTCTTTCTCTTCTCTCTTCTTTCTCTCTCTTCCATCATAATCTTTTTTCTTTTCGTTTATGTTTTTCTCTTCTCTCTCATTTCCTTTTTTTTTTCTTTTTTTACTTTCCATTAACGAGCTTTTAGTCATTATTTTCTATTTAAATCTCTATTATTTTTCCTTTTGGTACGATTTTAATTTTTTTATTAAATAAATAAACTAACAATGTATTTCATGTTTACCATTAAATGTAAAAATATATATATATATTCTCTATCTCTTTTTCTGATTTTACTTGCGTGTATTATTGGCTAATGCATTTTCTAAGAAAAAAATAAATTTATTATTAAATTAAAGAAATGTGAGTATGCTCGATTGTCTAACCTTAGACAATTTACAAATTAGTCTAATTGAACTAACTCGTGTAAGCCAAAATCATTTGCGGTGAATTGATTGGAGTAAGAAATGACATTGCAAATCAAATTTGATCAACATTTGAAGGATAAATTTTATTATTATTATTATTATTATTATTATTATTATTATCATTATCATTATTATTAAATTTGTATTGGGCTTGAATAAAATACTATAAACTCTTTATAATTGTTTTAAATTTATTTTAATGCATGTTATATGTTTTATTATATTATATGTACTAAATTTTATTTTTACTAAAAAACAAGAAACAAGAAATAGTTATCAAACAAATGCTTGTTTATGTTTTTTTTTTTTAAAAAAAAAAACAAGAAACAGAAATAGTCATCAAACATGTTTCTGTGTTTAGTTTTTAAAAAACAAGAAACAGAAATAAGAAACATGAAACAAGAAACGAAAATGTTATCAAACGGGGCCTAAGTGTGTAGATTGAAACATAAAGTCATTTGCCAAAGAGAGCATAGCTCAACTGGCATATTGAATGTGTTAACGACCACAAGGTCTGTGGTTCGAATCCCCCCAACCCCTATTGTACTAAAAAAAAAAAAAAACATAAAGTCATTTATTATTAAGCATTTTTTTAAAATGTTTGTAATAATTAAAGTACTTTTGCTAACAACACTTTCAAACATATCTATTAAGTCTTTGTGGTTTTATTATAAGACTATTGACTTTCAGCATCTTTCTGTAAAAGAGAATATTTTTAGAAACAACATTGAGGCAATTATTTGTATGTAATAGCAATGGGTCGACATTTTATTTCGTGACAAACCATATTATACTTTTTAAAAGAAAAAAGGTTAAATTACAAGATTGGTCCTAAGCTTTTAGAGCTAGGTCAAATAATAGGTCTCTAAATTTTAAGAAATTTCTAATAGATCCTTAATTTATGAGAGTTTTTTTACAATTCAAGGACATATTAAACACTTTTTAAAGTTCAAAGATCTATTATACATAAATTATTAGTTCCATGACCTATTAGACACTTTTTAATGTTAAGAGATAAGAGACTAGATACTACTTTAAAAGTTTGGAAACAAAACTTGTTATTTTACCCAAAATAGATAAATATATCCAAACCTAGCCCAAAAACAATCACAATGTTACCAAATATATATATAAAGAGTTTAATTCATTAATTTGTTGAAATTAGCTTATGATTTAAATATAGATTCTAGGTAGTTTTAATACAATTTTGATTTAAATATAAAGAGTAATTTTATTTGCAAAATAATTAGTTTAATCTCATTGGTAATGAAATTCATGTCTTTTTTTTAATTCAACAACATGTGGAGTAAATGATTCAAACCTCTGACTTCTTGGTTGAAGTTATATGTTTTAACTAGTTGAGCTATGTTTAAGTCGACATAGTAAAATTCATATCAATGCAATGAAATTGCTTTACAAGCTTGGTGGGAGTTGGTTAAGAGATTGAGGCAACTATGGCGAGGAAAAAATAAGTAAAAAAAAAGGGAGGCATTCATTGCATTGTGTTTGAATCTTACCTTCTAGCTTAAAGTGAAGAATTGAAAAAGGGACAATGTTGCCTTCAAATCTATTTCCAAGGAAAATGGAATGTGTCTAAGGAGGGAATTTGAAGACTATAGATAGAGAAAGATAGATAGACAAAAATAATTTTACGACGAAAGATGTTGAGTTTATCAAAGTCATTTCTATATTAGAGACAATGATCTTCTATACAAACTCATTCATCATCATTCCAAGTCAAGGACTTAGATGATAAATATGTTTAACATCTAAAGAAAAAAGGTGTTATAGAAGGGGATAAAGATGTTGGGAGTGCAAAATATGAGGTTAGAGAGAGATTTCAGAAAGCACAGAATTGGGGCTATAATGGTTGATTATTTTCATTCCAGAGGCCACCAATAAATAATACAGAGATGGTTGAGAAAGAGAGATCCCACCTTATGAGAAAGCACCATGTATACAAGAAGAATAAAAAAGGACAACTAGCATAACTAATGGAACGACTACATTTTGAATACAAGAGAAATAAGAAAGACGACGTCGTTCAACTATTTGTCTTAACATCCCCCCTCAAACGAGAGGGTGATGCAATCACACCAAGTTTGGCTCTCAAATCACAGAAACGAACTTCAGATAAGGACTTCGTTAATCCATCAGCTAGCTGTTCATAAGAAGAGATGAATCGGACATCAAGTTCCTTCGCAAGGACTTTATCACGTACAAAATGAATATCTATCTCAACATGTTTGCTTATGGAATGGAATACCGGATTGGCAGCAAGAGACAGAGCACTCATGTTATCACATCAGATAATTGGTGTAGACTGAGACTGAAAATTTAGTTCACAAAGTAACGACTGAACCCAACTTATATTGACAGTTGTATACGCAAGTGCCATGTATTCAAATTCTGTACTTGAGCAAGCAACAACATGCTGTTTTTTAGAGCTCCATGAAAGTAAAGAGTGACCTAAGAATAAGCAATGAGCAGTGATGGACTTTCTATCATCAACGTTGCACGCCCAATCAGCATCACTATAGGCTACCAATGACATCCAGTAGATTTGGATAAAAACAAATCATAATTCAAAGTACCGCGAAGATATCTCAGTACAGGTTTGACAACACCCCAATGATACATTGTTGGCTTTTGTAGGAACTGACTAAGTTTGTTAACAATAAATGATATGTCTGGTCGAGTATGAGAGAGATACTGAAGCACCCCAATAACACTTTGATACACTGTCGGATTACTCATTGGCTCTCCCTTGTGCAAAGACAACTGCTTCCCAGTTACTGCAGGTGTCGGACTTGAAGGGAATAATCGAATTAAACCCACAGCGGAAGCATAGGAATCGTCTTTGATTTATTTAGAATTAAACTAAAATATAAAGGTTAAGCAATAAATACCTTGAAAATAATATTATGGAGAATATTCTGGCGGATCTTTATCTTTTTCACAAAGTCTTCCTGGCTATGACTCGAACACAGGACCAAGGCTTGTGGGAGCATCTTGAAAGAAAATCCACAAGGGATTGGAGAGGAAGAGGTTTAGAGAGAATTCTCTAATTATCTCTATTGAGGAGTGTGTTGTGTAGAATGCTCAACCCAAGGGTCCTATTTATAGTGATCAAGGGAAAATCTTTGCCATAATTAAAATATTATATTTTAATATCTAATATATTAAAATATATATTGTATTTATTTGAATCTCATTCAAATCTCCTACGATATTTATTTATTTGAATCTTATTCAAATTCTATAAATATCTTTTATTTAATATATCAAATATACATTAATTATTTTAATATTTAATGTATCAAATACAATAAATATATTTTTCTCTTTTATATTTAATATATCTAATATATTAAATATTAATTTGAACACTTCAAATTAAATATTAAATTTGAACATTTCAACTTTTAATATTTAATGTATCAAATACAATAAATATATTTTCCTCTTTTATATTAAATATTAATTTGAACACTTCAAATTAATATTAATTTGAACATTTCAAAATTTTCTTTCAACTAAATTGATCTTTTAGTGTTACTATGAGCTAGCAAGGGGACCTTATGGACCTACAGATTATAAGCTCCAATCATAAAAAATTAATTAATTAAACTCTTTAATTAATCAATTTTCATTCATTAACTATAGGGTCACTCCACTATAGACCTAAAGTTGCACTCTTATGCACTGTAGGACAAGTTGTGTCCATTGATATAATCACTACATGCAAGTCGATCCTTCACGAGTTGTTCGTAATTACAGCTGGGTCAAAAGTTCATTTTACCCCTATAATTACATCTTGCACCTTAAGTACCACTGATTCTCTAATGAACAATATGTTTATAATCTAATTATAAACTAAGTCCCTCTCGGGCCAATGAGAGGGTGGGGCCCTATTGTTCAAGTCCCGAAATCAGCACTTAAGGGAACTACTCATCTACTTACCCTATATGGGAAGGAGTGAATTCCATCTTGTGAGATTATGTTCCCAGCTCCCTATTTGGTCAAGTCCCCAAAATGGTAGGCATATTGAATCGGCTACAAAAGCCACTCTCACCCATGCAAATCAAAGGACAAGCCCTCACAGGCAGGAGTTCATAACTCACTCAGGATTAAGATCGAGTCGCATATGATCATCTTGATGAAATATTAATTTTCTCAATTAACGGATTTATAAAGAGAGATTAAATATTTCGTGGTCCAGTCTTATACAAACTCATTGTATAAGATATCCCTACTCACATGTCTCCACATGAATGATATTTGTAACTATTACAAAGTGGACCGTATCAATAGTGTTACCAAGATAAGGCACCCAACCTTATCCATATACTATGACCCTTTAGGTTATTTCTTGAACATGATCCTCTCGTATGTCAACCACATACTGTTCAAGATTACACTAATAACCTTGAATTTTTCATATAATGGATAATATTAAGTGAGAAAGATCAAGCCTCTCCAACAAATCAGTGATATATTGAGCTTGGGTAAGGTACATTCCTTCTGAAGTTCGAAGTACCTCAACGCCGAGATAATAATGAAGATCCCCCATATCCTTCAAGGCAAAAGAGTCATTCAGCATGTGTACAAAATTCTTAATAAAGACAGATAAATTCCCTGTTACAAGGATGTTGTCAACATATATTAAGACCAAAATCACCAAGTCACCTTTGTGTAGAAAGAAAAGAGAGTTGTCAGCCTTAGAGTTTGTGAAGCCCCACTGTATTAAGGTCATCATGAGCTTGTCAAACCAGGCCCTTGGATCCTGTTTTAAGCCATATAAGGCTTTCTGCAACTTACACACGTGAGATGGAGTAGTTACATCAAGATAACCTTCAGGCTGTTGCATATAAACATCTTCAATGAGCTGGCCATTAAGAAACGCATTATTCACATCAAGTTGACGAACAATCCAATCTTTAGTAGTGGCTATGGCAAGGATAATGCGAATTGTAGAGGCCTTTACAACTGGGTTGAAAGTTTCATGAAAATTGATGCTAGGTAATTGATGGAACCCCTTTGCCACAAGTCGTGCTTTACATCTTTGAAAACTACCATCAACATTCCTTTTTACTTTAAATATCCACTTTCAGCCAACTAAATTCACATTAGGTGGAGGAGAGACAAGAGTCCACGTGCCATTCTCAAACAAGGCATTCATTTCACGGTCCATGGCCTGTTTCCATGAATTTGATTGTAAAGCCTCCTGGACACTTCTTGATTCAACATCTGGAGGAATAGCAGCACTAGTGGTGGCAATATAAGACCATTGTTTCGGTTTGAAAATACCATCTTTGGCCCTTGTTTACATTGGATGGTGTGATAGTGTAGGAGGAACCAAAGGGAGAGCTCCAGTAGAAGATATGGCAGTTTCATATAGCATACTATCTTAATAGTTCGTAGAATCCAAAGCAGAGTCATGAAGTACCAGTCCTTGGGATTGAGAACTCGAGGAAGTTTGTGATACTGAGCGGAAGCCTTCAGAAGACTGAGGGGAAGGTAATACAGTCACTGGAAAAACATAAGAGGGAGATTGGGAGGGAGATTGAATTGGACTTGAAGAAGGAAAAGAGTGTATGCTAACAGTTGTATCATGAGGTTGACATTCATATTTAGAAGATGACAGAAAGCCAAGTTTAAAGGGAAAGATGTACTCATTAAACACAATATGACAGTGAAATGTATATTCGACCATTTGAACTTAGACATTGATACCCTTTGTGACTCTCACTACATCCTAGGAACACACATTTAGTACTATGAAACTAAACACTCTCAAGAAACCATAATTAGGTGGAATGTGATAGAGTTGTTCCCATGGAGAGATATGTCGAAGAACAGGTGTAGGGAGTTGATTTATCAAGTAAACAACAGATACAAAGGCATCCCACCAATATCGAAAAGGCATGGACGCCTGAGCAAGAAGAGTAAATCCCATTTCGACTATATGTCGATGTTTCCGTTCAACTATACCATTTTGTTGGCTAGTGTGAGGACAAGTGTGTCTAAATTCAATTCCTTGTTTTTGGAGAAAAGAGGTGAAAGATCAAAACTCACCCCTAATCGCTTTGGAGTGTTTTGATCTTTAGGTCAAGTTTGTTTTCTATGAGGGCTTTATATTGAATGAAGGCATTAAGAGACTCTCTAGTTTTAAGAGGATAAATGTGAGTGAAATGTCTAAAGTTATCAACAAAACTTATATAATAATGATAACCAGCTGTGAAAACTATAGGAGAAGGCCCCTAAAGATCACAATGAATAAGTTCAAGTGGTTTTTTTAGCACAATTTTGAGATAAAGAGAAGGGTAAGGCATGAGACTTTCCATGTTGACAGGATTCACAGAAGAAATTATTTTCATTCATAGGTAAATTGAGATTACAAGACCTTGAAGCCAAGACTAAGGACTCTATCAGAGGTATGACCAAGACGTTGATGCCAAACAGATTTAGGCACCTTACAAGACTTTGGGCCATTAGAAATAGTAAAAACATTTAAATAGACAGTAGGGGACACACAATTTGCTTGAAGTCGAAGCTTAGGATGGAAGGGAGACTCTATTGATCGTAAAGTTGACTTTTGGAGAGGGATTTGAAGTTGGTAAAGACCATTTTTAGGAGTTCCACGCAACACCACCCTCCTTGAATCATTTTCCTTTACAAGACAATAAAAAGGGTGAAATTCAACAAATAGATTGTTATCAATTGTAAGCTTCGAAATACTCAGGAGATTATGCTTAATATGAGGTACATGTAGCATATTATTTAAACGAATCACAGAACCAGAAGGATGATTAACATTACTTCTACCACCATGCGATATGTTCAGCTTTGTACCATCCCCAACCGTGAGAGATTCATTAACATTATATTCAGCTTTCACACTCAAATTTGCAACATCAGAAGTAATGTGATTGGAAGCACCACTGTCAGCCAACCAATTTGGATCAGTGAGAGTCTTTGGGTAGCAACAAAAGCTGAATGCTCCTCATTACCTTTGTTGTTACTATTTTGGCCATGAGGATTGTTGAATTCTTCATCAAAACGAAAGTAACACACATGGGCATAATGCCTATATTTACTGCACAACTGACATGTTGGTTTAGAATTATTACCTATTTGATTGCCAAATCTCCCACGGCCCCTTCTTCTATTGTTGTTCCTTGAACCATATCCTGAGGACTGATAATTTTGATTTCCACGATTTTGGTTCCTCTGATTGTTTTGACTAGAGTTTGATTGTCCCTCAGAGAAATTACCTTGCCTATTATAGGCATAATGTGCAGATTGATCAATGTTTACTTCGCCAGTAGCAGGGTTAGGGTTGAATCGATCTAAAGTACCTTCAAAGGTTATGAGAATTGAATGCAACTCTTGCCAAGATGAAATTGATAGAATGAACTTTTCATCCTGCAACGGAAGCATTGGATCGTCTTTGATTTATTTAGAATTAAACACAAAATATACAAGGTTAAGCAAAAACTTACATTGAAATAAACATGGAGAATATTCTGGCGGGTCTTTATCTCCTCCACAAAGTCTTCCTTGCTATGACTCTAACAAAAGATCAAGGCTTATGGGAGCCTCTTGAAAGAAAATCCTCAAGGGATTAAAGAGGAAGAGGTTTAGAGAGAATTCTCTAATTCTCTCTTTGAGGAGATGTGTGTTGTTCAGAATGCACAATTGCTCACCCCTAGGGTCCTATTTATAGTGGTCTAGGAAAGATAATAAAATAATATATTTTAATATCTAATATATTAAAATATATTTATCTAAACAATTTGAATCATATTCAAACCTTTTAAAATTCTCCTACGACATTTATTTCCTAATTTGAATCCAATTCAAATTTAATAAATATCTTTTCTTTAATGTATCTAATATACATTAATTATTTTCATATTTAATGTATCAAATACAATAAATATATTTTCCTCTTTTATATTTAATATATCTAATATATTAAATATTAATTTGAACACTTCAAATTAAATATTAATTTGAACATTTCAAATTTCTCTTTCAACTAAATTGATCTTTTAGTGTTACTGTGAGCTAGCAAGGGGACCTTATGGACCTACAGATTATAAGCTCCAATGATACAAAATCAATTAATTAAACTCTTTAATTAATTAATTTTCATTCATTAACTATAGGTCACTCCACTATAGACCTAGAGTTGCACTCTTATGCACTGTAGGACATGTTGTGTCCATAGATATAATCACTATATGCAAGTCGATCCTTCACGAGTTGTTCGTAATTACAGCTGGGTCAAAAGTCCGTTTTACCCCTATAATTACATCTTGCACCTTAAGTACCACTGATCCTCTAATGAACAATCTGTTTATAATCTAATTATAAACTAAGTCCCTCTCGGGCCAGTGAGAGGGTGGGGCCCCATTGTTCAAGTCCCGAAATCAACACTTAAGGGAACTACTCATCTACTTACCCTATATGGGAAGGAGTGAATTTCATCTTGTGAGATTATGTTCCCAGCTCCCTATTTGGTCAAGTCCCCAAAATGGTAGGCATATTGAATCGGCTACAAAAGCCACTCTCACCCATGCAAATCAAAGGACAAACCCTCACAGGCAGGAGTTCATAACTCACTCAGGATTAAGATCGAGTCGCATATGATCATCCTGATGAAATATTAATCTTATCAATTAACGAATTTATAAAGAGAGATTAAATATTTCATGGTCCAGTCTTATACAAACTCATTGTATAAGATACCCCCACTCACATGTCTCCACATGAATGATTTGGATCAAATCATTTGTAACTATTACAAAGTGGGCCGTATCAATAGTGTTACCAGGATAAGGCACCCAACCTTATCCATATACTATGACCCTTTAGGTTATTTCTTGAACATGGTCCTCTCGTATGTCAACCACATACTGTTCAAGATTACAATAATAACCTTGGATTTTTCATATAATGAATAATATTATATTGCAAATAAAATAATTAAAAATTATTATTAATTATTAAATAAATATTAATTACGAGGCTTTAAAGCATAAATCCCAACAGAAATATCTTTTTCTTCAATAATGCAGACTATTGGAATGTAATCAGCATCAAGACCACCCAAGACATATGAGATTAGATTAGAAAGAGAAACATGGGCTCTAGCTAGTTGAAGATTTTTAGATGTCTGCTTCATTGTTTCTAGATATTCTAGCATCTTGGTGGTTCCTTTCATGGTATTTTGGAGAATTCCTTAAAGTTGATTGATTCGAGCTTTGCTGGTCGCTCCGTACATCTGTTCGAGCACCTTCCACACCTCTCTCGAGATCTTAAAATTCACAACATCATCAGCCACTGCTGGAGTCATCGATCCGAAGAGCCATCTAGAAAGGGCTTGGTTGATTGTAGTCCATTCTTCAAATTGAGGATTTGGAGTGAGCTGAGACTTACCAGTTTCATTACTTGATTCAAGAAACTCAGATGGTTGAGACTTCATACCCAGAACATAGCCATCAACCTTTTGTCCCTTTAGAATTGCAAGAACCATTCCCTTCCATAATAAATAATTCTTCTCATCAAGTTTCACGGTGAGAACTGTGCTTAAAGGATGCCCAAACGATGAGCTGACAATATTTGTTACATAGGTTGCCGCTGGGGCTGCCAGAACTATGGCATTGCTGCTTCTTGATGAGGTTTGAAGATCACCCATGGCGTTAGCCTATAAGCTTGATACCAAGTGCAAAATATGAGGTTAGAGAGAGATTTCATAAAGCACAGAATTGGGCCTGTAATGGTTGATTATTTTCACTCCAGAGGTCGCCAATAAATAATACAGAGATGGTTGGGAAAGAGAGATCCCACCTTATGAGAAAGCACCACGTATACAAGAAGAATAAAAAAGGATAACTAGCATAACTAATGGAACGACTTTGTTTTGAATACAAGAGACGACATCGTTCAACTATTTGTCTTAACATTGGGTAAAGAAATAACAAATAGAGAAAGGTAGTGCAAAAGTGGAGGAAATGGTTTAGAAGGTTGATGTTCCTTTCAAAGAGATTATATATTTAGAGAATTGTCCAACAAAGGGGGCATGCTATGAATCTTTCTTCATGTAGGAGCAAGCTTGTTGGAAGCCGCCTTTGAAACTTATATTGCTTTCATCTCTTGATGACTTAGATCTTTATTTGAACATGTGTCATTCAAAACTAACGAAAAATTAAATCCATACGAAAACGAATATAAAATATGGGGAAGTGGGTGTTGGCAAGTTAAGCCATTATGGGATCAAAAACAACTGTGGAGTGGTTGGCGATATGCAAACTAAATTGTCCTCCTTTCTCGGTGACATCGATCTTTTCCATCCCACTAGGAGGTTTCATTTCAAACTTTGAAACCAATTTAGCAACGATGAGTCCTAAGATTGGCATTGCCAAAACAATTCCAGGGCAACTCCTTCTTCCAACTCCAAATGGTAAGAATCGGTAATCTACTTTTCCTGCAGCAACAGCTTCTGTGCCACTTTCTTCTTCAAAGAACCTCTCTGGCCTAAACTCTTCTGGGTTTTTCCACCACTCAGGATTGTTTGCTAGCCACCATGCATTCACCACCACCTTGGATTCCTTTGGAATGGTGTACCCTCCAAGCTTTGCCTCTTCCAAGTTCATATGTGGCACCAACAACGGTATTGGAGTGTGCAACCTTAGTGTCTCTTTCACGGTTGCTTGTAAGTATGGAAGTTCATGAAGGTTAGATTCAGTCACTTCCTTTCCTTTAAGGACATTAGTTAGCTCCTCTCGAATCTTGCATTGAATGTTTGGATGATTCACTAGCTCAGCTATCGCCCATTCCATTGACCACAGTGTTGTTTCTATTGCTGCCACATTGATGTTCTCCACGATGTAAATAACATTCTCTTCACTTATCTCACCTTTCAATTGAGCATCTATGATATGATCCATGGCACAAGTTATCCTGTGCTTCTCTCCATTGGCAGCCATTATTTTCCTGTTAAAAAATTGATAAAATCAATCACGTCAGTTTAATATAATTGGATTTGAAATGGAAAAAGATGCAGATAATATAATGAATTTTTATTACCTTCTTTTCTCAACATAGTTTTTGTTGAAAAAATCAAGCCTCCTACTCTGCAAATCCCTACACTTGTTCAAGTAACCTCTCAAGAAGGGTCTAAGCAAAGGAATGAAATCTCCATAGTTGTATTCAAAGCTCTGTGCCAATCGGCTCCTTTCTGAGTTGAACTGAGTTGCTTCAATAAACAAAGGATCATCTTGGGACTCAAACTTTGCATCAAACATCATTCTATACATGATATTGTACAACATTAGTTGCAAACGCTTTCTAATGACTATCCCTTCCGATTGGAACTTCTTGTTACTCCTAAGGTCGCAAACCACAGAGTCCATCTCGTTCTCCCACATGCCACTATAGTTGTGCACCACCTTGTTCGTGAAAAACGGCAACGTCATGATCCTACGCATCTTACGCCAATGGTCTCCATAGACAGTAAACACCATATCCTGGCCATTTCCAGTAAAGATATCAAAAACAACATTTCGAGGACGAGACCCAAACTCTACACCCTGAGCATGGAGAACTTGGCTAGCAAGCTCAGCATCAGACACGACAACGAGGTTCTTGGAGCCGAGCTTCAAGAGAAAAATCGAGCCAAATCTCTTGCAAAAGGAAGCAAGAAGGCGATGGTTGAGGTCATTGCCAACTTGGAGCCAATTGCCAAAGATGGGGATGGAGAGAGGGCCAGGAGGAAGTTTGGAAGAGAAGGCCATGGAAGAGATGATGTAAGTAAGAAGAGGAAGAAGAAAGATGGTGAGTCCAAAAGCAATTGAAGACATGGGAAATATGAACTTAGTAACAAGAGAAACAAGAAGCATTGAAGAGAGAGAAAAGAAGGCAGTGGAAGCCATATCTAGAGAGAGAGAGAGAGAGGGAGAGGCTTGAGAGATTGAAAGAGGGAAACTTGGTTTATATAGATATGGTTTGGGAGTAGGAAGCAAAACTATGTGCTTCGTTTATTATAACTGAAAAATAGCGGTGGGTTTTGGTGAGAACATATTATAAGCTAAAAGGTCAAAACTTGGAGTTGGTGATGGTTGGTGAAGCCGACCTTGCCAACTATAAGCAGTACTTTTGCCAATTTTGACCATATTCAACTTTTGCCTTGACTCAACGTGCTGCTTTCATATTTATATATGCCAAAGAGTGAGGGCGTTTTTTTTTCTGTATGATTGCTTAGTTTTATGACTTTTACAATACCTTGCCTTTTGGCAATCTTTCGGAGAAAATTTAATTTTTAGTATTACGAGAGTATGTATACTCTTCTCATTTATTGCTTGTCACGTCAGCATTTTTTTAAAAATTATGTGGAGTCCACTAACATTAAAGAAATATTTATGAAGGTAAAATCATAATATGAACTACTATTGTAGTACTAGAAATTTTTCAATCTTTTCTTAGCTATTAAAAAAAATATTATAGAGAGCCTTCTTTTATTTGATTAAAGTTATATTGGAGAGTACCTTTTGGTGAGCAGAGAGATACTTTCCTTTAATACTCCAAAAAAAAAAAAAAAAATGGAGTAAATATATTTTTAGTCCATTGAAATTTGAATTTAGTTTTTATTTAGTTTCTAGGTTTTCAAAACTAACACTTTTAGTTCTTGATATTTGAATTAATTTCTATTTGTTCTTTGAAGTTTCAAAAAGTGACATGTTTCGTCTTCGAGGTTTGAACTTGATTTTTAATTGATCCTTGAAGTTTGAAATTAATTTCTAACTGATACATGAGTAGAGTTAATTGCTAGTTGATATAACAGAATGATGACGTAACAGTTAAAATTGTTGAGGATCCCACATTGAAAAGATGAAGAGTGATTTCACAATTTATAAGATACATGAGCTACTATTCTCATTGCTGATTGGTTTTGAGATGAAATCTCATATTTTTCTAATATGGTATTAGAGCCCATGAAGCCCAAACGGGTATTTAGTTTAAAAAAAATTGGAATTCGATCCAACAATAGTGAATTCAAAGAGGCACCAAGTTGAGGATCCCACTTTTAAATATAAATAGAAACTAAGTTCAAGTCTTAGGGACTATAAGTATATTTTACCCCGAAAACTTCCTTCATAATCATCATCTTCAGGAACAAACATATAAAAATACTTTTGAATACAAGTCAAAAACAGTATATATATATTTATTTTTTAATGAAGTATTTATAGTGTATTTTTCACTCAAATACTTGATCAAAATTTTTCAAAGAATACTTTTAAGTGTAGATTCAACCATCAACCTGATTTATTACTAAGCACTCTTTTATTTTGTACTTGTCATTAAAGTACTTTACTAAAGGTACTCCCAAACACATCTTTTACGTATTGATGTTTTCTTTTTTCCTTATTTTTCTTCTATTTTATTTTGTTTTGAGAATATGTCTTAAGGTTTTAGTATAAGACTCTTGACTTTTGATATCCTTCCATAAAAAATATTAAAAAAAATACCGTTTAGGCAATTACTAGCATATGATAGCAACCGCGGGACATTTTATTTCACAATCCATTTTAATTTTACTAAAAAAAAAACCCTAATCTAGCACAATAACAATCACCACTAAGAGTTTAACCTATAAATTATTTGAAGTTAGATTATATTAGATTATAGGTAGTTTTAATACAACTATGATCTAAATATAAAGAATGAATCCAATAAGGTAGTGAAATTCATTTTAATGTGATGACATTGCTTTAGAATCTTAAGATTTGGTGGAAAAGTTGAGGCAAAAAAGGAGGCATTTATTGGTTTGAAGTGGGAGAATTGAAAATGAGAGAAGTGTTTGAATGTGAATTGACTGTTGGCTCGATAGACTTAACATGTTCAAATATTTTTCTAAGGAAAATGTGATTTCGAGGGTTAATTTGATGACTATAGATAGAAGAAGATAAAGATGATTATTTCATGGCAAAAGATGCTAAACTCATCAAAGTCATTCGTATATCAGCGACAATGATCTTAAAACTTATTTGACATCGTTTTTAGTCAAGGACTTATTATGTTAAGTTTGGGTATTTATGTGTTATCTAAAGAATAAAATGTGTTATATGGAAGGGTATAAAGATGTTGGAGAAAGCAATAACAATAAATAGAGAAAGGTAGTATTTCCCTCATTGGAGAGTTCTCCATCCCTATAGGGTTAATGCTCTGAATCCTCTCTATGTAGGAGAAACTTGTTGGAGGGCTTATGAAGGGACTAAAAGAGTGGGAATACAATGTGATTTCAAAGTATTGATTGACATTCTTTCATGTATGAATGAGTGCAAGATTGAAAAAAAAATGAAAACATAAAAGTATGAATTGAACTTTTGAAAGATCAGAGATGAACTTGAAAAAATCGATTCATATGTTAAAGACGAAATTATACATTTAACTATTTTGAGAAGAATAAATTTGTATTGAGTTTGATTTTTATTTCAACATGACATTCAAAACTAATGAAATTAAATCCAAGAACAGAACATGTGGGTCGTGGGGGATAGGAAAATTAAGCAATTATAGGATCAAAAACAACTGTTGAATGGTTGGCGATATGCAGACTGAATTGTCCTCCTTTCTCGGTGACATCGATCTTCTCCATTCCACTAGGAGGCTTCATTTCAAACTTTGAAACCAATTTGGCAACTATGAGCCCTAAGATTGGCATTGCCAAAACAAGTCCAGGGCAACTCCTCCTTCCAACACCAAATGGTAAGAATCGATAATCCACTTTCCCTGCAGCAACTGCTTCTATTCCACTTTCTTCTTCAAAGAACCTCTCTGGCCTAAACTCTTCTGGATTTTTCCACCACTCGGGATTGTTCGCTAGCCACCATGCATTCACCACCACCTTGGATTCCTTTGGAATGGTGTACCCTCCAAGCTTTGCCTCTTCCAAGTTCATATGTGGCACCAACAATGGTATTGGAGTGTGCAACCTTAGTGTCTCTTTCACGGTTGCTTGCAAGTATGGCAATTCATGAAGGTTAGATTCAGTCACTTCCTTTCCTTTAAGGACGTTAGTTAGCTCCTCTCGAATTTTTCGTTGGATGTCTGGATGATTCACAAGTTCGGCTATGGCCCATTCCATCGACCATAGTGTTGTTTCTATTGCCGCCACGTTGATGTTCTCCACAATGTAAATCACATTTTCTTCACTAATCTCACCTTTCAATTGAGCGTCTATTATATGATCCATGGCGCACGTTATCTTATGCTTATCTCCACTAGCAGCCATTATCTTCCTGTTAAAAAAATTGATAAAATTAATCACATCAGTTTAATACAATTGAATTCGAAATGGAAAAATTAGATGCAAATAATATAATGAACTTTTTATTACCTTCTTTTCTCAACGTAGTTTTTGTTGAAAAAATCCAGCCTCCTACTCTGCAAATCCCTACACTTGCTCAAGTAACCTCTCAAGAAAGGTCTTAGCAAAGGAATGAAATCTCCATAGTTGTACTCAAAGCTTTGTGCCAATCGACTCCTTTCTGAGTTGAATCGAGTAGCTTCGATGAATAAAGGATCCTCTTGGGACTCAAACTTTGCATCAAACATCATTCTGTACATGATGTTGTACAACATCAATTGCAAACGCTTTCTGATGACTATCCCTTCCGATTGAAACTTCTTGTTACTTTTAAGGTCATGAACCACAGAGTCCATCTCGTCCTCCCACATCCCACTATAGTTGTGCACCACCTTGTTCGTGAAAAACGGCAACGTCATGATTCTACGCATCTTACGCCAATGATCTCCATAAACCGTGAACACCATATCTTGACCATTTCCAGTGAAGATATCAAATACAACATTCCGAGGACGAGATCCAAACTCTACACCCTGAGCATGGAGAACTTGGCTAGCAAGCTCAGCATCAGACACGACAACGAGGTTCTTGGAGCCGAGCTTCAAGAGAAAGATCGAGCCGAATCTCTTGCAGAAGGAAGCAAGAAGGCGATGGTTGAGGTCATTGCCAACTTGGAGCCAATTGCCAAAGATGGGGATGGAGAAAGGGCCAGGAGGAAGCTTGGAAGAGAAGGCCATGGAAGAGATGATGTAACTAAGAAGAGGAACAAGGAAGATGGTGACTCCAAAAGCAATTGAAGACATGGGAAATATGAACTTAGTAACAAGAGAAACAAGAAGCATTGTTGTGAGAGAAAAGAAAGCACTAGATTTTGTTGCAGAGCAAGCCATTTCTTGAGAAAAGAGAGAGGCTTGATGATGAATGGAGTTGGGGAAATGAGATTATATATAGAAGCGCTTTTGGGGTTGGTGGGGTTTGGTGTGAGAGATTTTAATTTAGTTTTAAAGAGAGAAAATCTAAGTGGGTTAGGTGAAAGCACTTACAAGAGTACCTAAATATTTTCTTTGTCAACTTTGATCATCTTCAATATATGCTTTTATATTATAATATTCAATAGAAAGAAAAAGCACTTTTCTTGACTGCCGTGAGAGAGAGAAAGGGGGGGGAGGGGGGGCGGGGGGTCAAAGTGTGCATGCAATGTGTTTTTCAAATAAAAAAGTGTGTGGTCAACAATCAACTCCCTATTTAAATGTTTTTAGAGTTTGGTTCAATTTTATATAATTTCTTCACCTAATTATTGAATGTTCACGATATGCATGTTTGCAACACACTTTTGATTCTATTTTGATCATTTAATTTATTTTTTTTATTAATTTTTAGATTTTATTAATTGGCGAGGGCGTCAAACTTTTCTATGAAAATGAAAAATATTCTTTTCCCTCAAACTTTTCTATGAAAATGCAAAATATTCTTTTCCAATTTAAATTTTGAAGACGGGTAGGAAATATATTCTCCATCTCCAACCCTAAACTTAATGAAAAAAATAATATTCTCTTATATATATTGGTCACAAAAATATATTATTATTTTTAAATTGCAAACCATAAATATTCAACTAATTTAAGGAGAGTTTTACGGGGACAAGGAATGGTTTGGGAGTGGAATGGGGAAGGCTTCCTCGACCCTACCCCACTCCTAGTTGGTTAACTGCATAAGATTATTGAAGTTTTGATGTTATTATAAATCTTATGAAGTTTTGATGTTATTATAATCATAACCCTTACGTTGTAATCGTAGTTTTAATTTGATCCCCATGTTTTAAAAAGTTTTATTAACATACTTTGTGCTTTGATTAAAACTTAACCTCTTTTGTGAGGAGGGACAAAAATCCAACGTGATTAATTTATTTACAAATATGGTAAATAAGTTCCATAATGTAAAATTTTATTTTAATGATGTGGGACATGACGATTACATTGCTTAAAAATATTAATTTGGTCGAGTATTAAAGAATCGTTTTGATTTAAAAGTAAAACATGGTTTGCAAGGTTAATCCTATTTTGGAGTAACTAATAATGTTAGTTGATCTATTAACTTATTTTAAAGTGTAACTTCAAATAGCTTGTCATATTTGATTTATGTTATTTATGTTATTTCTCCCCAATTTAGTAACATCCATTAACTTTTTTAATCGAAAAATAGGAAAGATACGGAAACTTTTAAAGCAAAAATTTATTTAATGGAAAATTTGTTTGATTTTTTTAAATTTAATTGTTAAAATGTAAGAACGCTGGGTTTGTTTTCTATTAATTCGATCAATGACTTAAAATTGATGAAACCCTGAAATTAAAATATGCAACGTTTTATAATTATATCCAAACATTCAGAATATATATAACAATTATCAATACATATATATATTATTTCGTGAAAAATAGCGTTTATTGTCCTATTCATGGAGGT
Source organism: Trichosanthes truncata (assembly GCA_033996785.1). NCBI lineage: Eukaryota > Viridiplantae > Streptophyta > Magnoliopsida > Cucurbitales > Cucurbitaceae > Trichosanthes > Trichosanthes truncata. The sequence goes on along the minus strand of JAWPNB010000004.1, from coordinate 31,651,560 downwards.
CAAAATCATCTTTTAAATGTGAGAAAGACCGAGAATCATTCTTGGTCAATTTTGCCCTTTATCAAATTTTAAAATTTAAAAAAAATGTCATTTGTAATTAATTATCCATAATTAGTAAACTATATATTTAATTTAAATCATAAAGTATCATAAATAGCTAGAATAGGAAAAAAAAAGTCTCTTAATAAAAAATATTAAAAAACAACATTAGAATCTAGAGTAAAATAAACTTTTGGTACTTAGCTTCTATTTGCTCTTAACTAGACTTTGTTGACATGTACTTTTTAAATAAGTTGAATTTTTAAAAAATATATATATATATACCTAAGAAATAACTAGAAACCAATTTAAAATTTTAGGGACTAATTAGAATCAAATTTAAATTTCGGACATCCAATATGTCACTTTTGAAACTTCATAAACCAAATAGAAACTAAGTTCAAATTTCAATGACCAAAAGTATTATGTTAGCTTTAAAAACTTAAAGACCAAATAGAAACTAAGTTCAAATAGTTTTATATTCTCTTCACTTTCTACAAGGATAAATATGATTCACTTTTCTAAAAAAAAAGAAGAAAAGTTTATGAGATCTCTAAATTCAGTGTAATTGAAAGCTCTAAAGCAATGGTGTTTAGCGATCTCAAAAGTTGGTGAGGTAGTACCCACATCTCGATTTTCTCCATCACTTCTGTTATTTTGGGATTATTTTATTATTAATCTTAAAATTATTTTTCTTTTATATTTTTAATATTTATGCAAGCTTAGAATTTGTATTTGGGCCAAAGTAAATATACGTCAGCAATAATTGACATATACCCTCGATCAGGAGGTCAGAGGTTCGAATCCTCCCACTTGCAAATGTTGTTGAACTCAAAAAAAAATTGTATTTGATTTTTTGTGTGTGTGTGTTTTGAATACTTATAAATGCTTAATTTTTTTAAAAAAAATGATATTTTTGTGCAAATTAGAAATGCATAAATTAATTTAAAATTTTGATCAAATATAAATTATATCATATTGATTCTTTTTTAGGTGATCCATACTTCTATATCATTTATATCAACGTAAACAATTACAAGACAAAATAAATCTGTCATTTGCAACATATAATAAAAACCATATTATTCCATCAAACAACTTGCTTTCTAATAAATATAATCAAATTTAGTTTATTATATACTCAAATAAATTAAAATACACCAACATGCATTTGCACGTGGTAAAAACTAGTATTTTAAATATTATATATATCAAATGGAATGAAGAAGAATAAGATTTAATAATTTTATTTTATAAACTTAAAAGTTTATTTAAAAATTAAATATATAATTTATTTAGCGACAGGGACGTTCACTTTAGAATTGGATGGGTGGTTGAGCCGACAAATCGTAATACTATGGGCAGCTTAAAACCGCTGATAGAGATGACTAATGGGCTGGGTCAACCTGCAGATCCGACCCAAAAAAGTGGGTTCAACCCAAGAATACGGGTTGGCATTCGGGTTAAATACTTTGTTGGGTCAAGTTTGACATGAATTACAATCGAGTCAAGCCAATTTGTCACATGATTGACATGTTGCACAACCTAACAACATCCATAACTCACTACAATTTGACCGAACTTGTAACTCAAAATAAAGTTAGAAAAATATAATTATAAAGTTTAAGTTCGTAAACATTTAGATTCATTTTCTTTTGATTCCTAAACTTTTAAAATGTCTATTTTAGTCTCTACAATTTAAGAAAATAACTATTTTAATTCCTAAGCTTTTAAATCATTTATTTGTCTTTGAAATTCCAAAAAACAATCAATTTGATCCTTATTATTACTCGATATCCATTCACCCAATACTCATTTTAGAAAATTAGCTTCAATACATGCTCACTTCATGTTAATACATATATGCAAATACATGTCATCCACGTATTGAACAAAGTTTGAATTGTGGAGTTGGGAGGAATCCCCCAACTCCTTGTTTTACCCATCTTAAATAAGATTTAAAAGTCCTACAATAGTATCCAACTATATATAATATAAGATAGACTGCACAAACCACCATGAACAATTGGGTCCTATCTTAAGAAGTCAAATTTTCAATCTAAAAAACTCTCAACAAAGCCAGGGTTGAATCACTTTTAAAACATAGAATATGATTTACATATTATCCATAAAAAATAATTTTGGAGGGAAAAAACATTGCATTACAGATAGGTATTGTTGCTAGGCATGGCCTGCCTAAGCTATTAGAGTTTTATCATATCATATCATATATCATATTACCCATAATTCATACATTTTATACCACTAATAAAACAATTATCATACAAACCATCTTCTTATTTGTAAACCTTTTCTCCACAGATATTCGTTTCTACAAAGTCTTTGCTACCACCAGTTTATTTGACACTCTTTACTTATCAATCAGCTGTTTATATTTTATTTCCATATGTGATTACCTACTAAGCTGCAATGACACCTGAGGCCAAGGCGGGGGGACCAGCAACGGAGCAAGGCGACGCCGAGTAGTCTTTCAGGGCCTCCGATCCACACTTATCCCTGCAATCGTCGCCTCTGATGTGTTTGTCGCGACACTCAACGCTGCAAAATGCCTTTTCCCCTCTGCATAAATGAAAACAGCAAAGTCATTCTCAAGGGAAAAAGAAGATTCCAAGTTCATGAGAATCTTGAATGAAAGCCAACCAACTTGCTAAAGTTTCATATCCAATCACATGTCATCTCATTTCAACCACATGAAGTACAGGACAAGAAACCATTCAATAACAGGCTGCTGAAAAATATCTCGATTAAAACATTGGTCACGACGTCTCTTTTACATGGTGAAAACTCGATCAACAAAAGAACAGCTATTCGGGGTTCAGATCTTTCTACTCCAATTAGCGTTATCATCAGAACAACAATTACTATGTATGTATTTCAGAAAGTCCAACTAATTTCACAACCATAAGATGAGGAAGATTTTATCTATACAACAAGCCTGCAATTACATGATTATTGAAAAGCATAAAAGTCCAAACATCAAACAAACCCGTGCAAGGGACGAGAATCGAAGAGGTAGCTTCAAAGTATTAGCCAAGAAGGAGCCAACATTATTGTCCCACGATTAAGTCCTATACTATTCAAAGATTAGTATAATGTCCAGACAAGGGAATGATAGCTGTCTGCTGTTGTACTTGTAGCTAACTTAAAATCAACACTTAAGTCCTCATTAAGAAAGGAAAAAACCAGCCAAACTCTTAGAGTTGAAGATTAAAAGGGACCATAAAAATACTTAAGACAAAAACTGAACTCTTCTCTAAACCAAGAATTACATCTGAAAGGTGATATCACTTCTTTGGTTACAAGACGATAAGCTTCTTGAGACACGAAAAATTACTCTTATGCCGAAATCTCCATGATGAAGAACTGTGAACCAGAAGTTACTTGAAAATATTATTAGATTGACAGAATTCAGCTTTGTAGCTATCATTTTGTTGACATACGGAAGGCTAATGCAATTTGATCTGCATTGTATAGATAACCGTATGATAAATTGAACACATTCCTCCTTGACTTCACCAAAATATTTTCAGTTGCTTCTTATCGATATAATGGGCAGCTTAAAGTTAACTATTAACACAATTATCTACGAGAATGTGTAAACTGGTCTGAAAATTACTCCATCTCTTGCAACCATCAAACTGAAGGTTCTTTATTTCTTAATAGAACAGAACACGGTTTTAAAATAACCATTTTAATGCCGATATGAGCATAGCTTAATTGGTCTAAGCATTACTTATCTCCCAGAAGGTCGGAAGTTTGAATTCTCCCACCCCGTTGTTGTACTCATAACCCGACAACTTAACTATACAAGAAGATGGGAAGTTTTTCTTTATCATTTAAGCTACAACATCTTTATGAAACGTCTAAGCTGAAATGCAGACATAAGAGAAAAATAGTATTATCTATGCAAATGATGGAAGTAACTGAGGTGATAATTATGCCGTGCCAAGCAGAAGAAACTTGTCACCGACATTCGATAGATGCATAGAATCACTCATACGTCCATTAAGGTCATGAGTTCTAAGGGAGACAATAACCAAACTCAATCATATCAATCTAGGAACAAATACAATCATGTTGACAAATACCAGAAACAGGGGCCCGCTCCAAGTCCTCATCGAATCTAAAACAAATTATGTAATTCAACAAATCTTTGCACTAGAAAGGCAAATCTTCAAAAGAATGGAAGGATATCCGAAAGTCCCAAAATCTGCAATATGTACTAGCTACTTTCTTACAGCTCCTAAAGAGTCATCTCATAAACAAATTGAATGAGCAGATCCAAGAATCACTCATCCAAAACTTCACTAAGAAAACAAAATCATTCATTCAACCTATGTCATAAATCAATCAACCAAGAGACCAAGCATCATAACCCGACAACATCAAAGAAATTTAAAAAATATATATCTCATGATTCAACAATACAAGACTCCAAGTTACCATGATTCAACAGCTTATAGGAATCAAACGAACTGGGTTTGAATTTTCTTTCCCTCTGTATAGAAAATACAACTTTTCATGTTTCAATGTTCCAAGGATTTAACGATAAAAGTTGATCAAATTGCTTTGCCAATCAGCCAACCAACTGAAACCAAGACAAAGGAGAAAATGGGGGCAGAACTCATATTTACCTGTACATGAAGATGTCAAGCCCGTGAAGCTGCTGGCGACAGAGATAGCAAGAGCTCAAAAATTCAGCGGCACAAAATCCTCTCTCCGCTACACCAAAACTCATGGGGGAAGTGGAAAAAACCCCAGATCTCATCACACTCGACGAGCGGCCGTTGATCAGGTCGAGCTCACCATTAAAGTAAACCCGCTTTTCAAACATACGATTACCAAAATGTGAAGTTATGCAAGTGTAACTTTCAGAAAGTTCATCAACGACCTCAGGTTCCTTTTCTAGGTTAAACCCACCTCTGAAATTCGCCGCAGGTTTAGCAGAAGAAACGATGGGAATCGAGCACGACCTAGGAGAAACCGCTTTCGAAGACACAAAAGCTTCATGAACCTTGTCCGAATCGGTCATGGCGGCCACTATGCCCAACCCAACAACGCCCTTCTCAAAATCGCGAGGGGATTTCGTTTTATCTGAAGAGAATGAACCGGACAAGGCGGTGAAGAGCGAAAGGCCGATGGTGGGTTTCCGCTTTCCGATGAAATTCTCCATTTCTGACCCACAATTTTGATTCAATCCCTCTGTTTTTCGCCTCCAACCTGAAAATCTTCACCGGAATCGGCTGGATTCCAGAAGAGAAATCGTCAAACAAGAGAAAAAGCTAGGGATGAGGAGAATTGACTCTGTTGAAGTGTAGATGACATTCGGAATCGAGTAAATTGGAAGAATTAGCGCACAGATTGTCAGAAAGAGAGAGAAAAAACCGAAAACCCGTCTTTATATTAGACCCTTGATGAGTGCAAAACAAGCACCAGAGCGACTTTCTTCAACCCCACTAAATTGAAACTTGAAAGAAGTGTTCTAAAAACCAAAAAAGCTTCAGAGAGAGAGAGAGAGAGAGAGAGAGAGGAACTTTGAGCCCTCTCTGGTCCCTTCTGCAGCCTATGGCTTAGGAGCAGAGGAATATAAACAGTTGATGAAAATAATTATTCTCTTCAACAGTCTGCAATAATTTCTGGACTGTCACTTTCTGCCCTTTCTTTGTTTGTTTTTTTTTTTTTTCATGTGTGTTTTTCTTTTAACTTTATTATAGTTCTTCACGTTAAAAAAAAAGTAACCATTTTGGTTTTTGTCGTCGATTCGGGGTCTTGTTTAACTTGTAGACGAGTATACATTGAAGATTTTATTTTATTTTATTTTATTTTTTTATTTTTTTTATTTTTTTTACATTTTTCTTATCGAGTTCAACAATTAAGGAGTGGAAGATCGAGCAGTCGCCCTTATGTGTGTGAAATTGTATAAACTGATTGAGATAGAATATTGAGTGAGAATAATACAGTTATGTTGTAAGTTAATTAACATATGAACTTCAAAGGTATTTTAACTTGTTGCTAACTTAAATATGGTTTAATTGTTTTAGCCATTATCTCTTCGATTAAAAGGTTAAATGTTTGAATTTATATCCGCACATGTTTGAACTAAAAAAAAGTGCATTATTTAACTTGCTAGCATAATATGGGGGTGGGGCATGCCTCATCCTTGTCTCTACAAAATTTTCCTATTAAATTTTGTAAGGATTGTAGTAGAGATTCCTCTAAGAAAATTGTGGAAATTTTATTCTCCATAGGAAATCTTTTTCCTATTAATTTACAATCTTCTTTAGGGGAAAACAATCCTCATTGGAAATACATTTCCTTCCAAGAATCGTTATTTAAAGATTTAATTCCTCACGAAAAATCTCCATATTTAATGACTAAATTCTTGAATTCCTAATAAAAACAAATATATCTCATTTTAATTTTATTCATTTAATAAATCAATATCAAAATTTATAACTTCTAAATATCAAATTATCAATATATATATATATATATATATTAGCAGGAAACAAGGATCGAGATAGAGTTTGGGACAAGGATGATAACGAGATTGGGGTGAGGTCCGAAACAAGGATGGAAACCACAGTCCCTATTTCTATCTCCATAATTAAAACGAAAAAATTTCTTTCATCTCTTCTCTGTCCAAAACGGGGAACGAGGTAGGTCTCCATAAGAAAATTTGATACCCTTAGCTGGTTGAGTTTGATATTGAATTTTGAGTGAGGCAGATATTATGAAGACTAATATTAAGTTTCAAATATGATATGATTATTCTTCAAGAAAGAATAGTAAACTAATATTCAACTCAACTAGTCTAAGTAGTTTCAAAGCATACTAAAATCAACACTATTAATATGACTACTGAAACATAGCTCAACAAATCAAGATATTACTTACATTTCTAAAAGAACTAAAAAAAAATATATTTACCTTTCTAAATGTTGGAGGTTCAAATCTTCCTCTTTTATTTGTTAAATTTGAAAAACATATTCTTTATACACATTTGTGAAAGGTGTATCATTTATTGTTAAACAAATAGATATTTTGAAATTGAATAAGGTTAAAAAGTTTAAGGTCATAATGAGTTTTTAACCTTTTCTTATTTCAAACATGACCCTACCTTTTCACTATTTACTTTCATGCCCAAAAGTTTCTAGGTATTTCAGTTTCGACTCTAACTCAAAGTATAATTCTTTTTTTTGAGTTCAAAAATATTTAGAGTGGGAAGATTTGAATTTGAGATTTATTGATTGAAAATATATGTCAATTACCACTGAGCTAAACTGACTTTAATTAAAGTATAATTGTTTTGATTCGTGGTTCATAAAGTTCTTGTTAATTATTATTCTTATCATCATAATTACATGTGGGCCTTCCCTCTTTTTGTTTTTTATTTTATAGCATGATTGCCACTTAAAGAGACATTTTCACTCATTATTAATGGCATATTTGGCCAGATGGGTTTTGTGCAACTTTTTATCTTTTGTGAATTAATTTACTTGCCATACTTTTTGGTGTTGAATGTGAAGGATTTTTTTTTTTTTTTTTTACATACAGAAAAGAAACAAAATACATAATAAAGAACTTCGTTGTTGCCGCCCAAAACACTCTCTTGTTTTTCTTTTGGCAATGTAATTATCATTATTTATTATATTTCTCCCTAAACATCAAAATTATTCCATTTTTTTTCGCTAAAGTTTCAAATTTTCTATTTTCATTTATAAAAAAGTTTTGAATATATTCTATTTTACTTTCTTTTAACTTCTAAAATATCTATTTTAATCCCTAAATTTTTATTCATGTTGGTTTAAGTGTAATTTGACATATTTGAACTTCTAGTTTAACTAAATAATGAATCCAAATATAGTTTTTTTTTTTAATTTAACATTAAATTATTTGAACAGTCCTACTCAAATGTATTTAATGATTAAGTTGGATTAGATCCATCATCTAGTTAGGATTGGACAAGTTTCCACACAAATAATTTGTGGGATTCATAAGATCTCTTTACCTAACTCAAGTAACGCTTAGTTTGAGATTGTTGTAGCTTATTTTGTTTTTAAGAAAATCAACTGTCATATAAAGTTAATTAGTGTTTGGTTAATTTTAGATTTAAACATGAAAATTCAAGTTACCATGTTTGATAAATTAATACTAAATTATTACGGAATAACTATAATGATTAGAATAAACATATATTTCAATTAAGCATGAACTTGTATCAATATTTAACTTCAATTTTTTTATAAGATAATTATATAAAATTTTATATAATTTCAATTACAAATTATATTTTGTTTACTCTAAATAATTTGATAAAAATATCAAGGAAAACAATTGTTATAAAAAATTTGTTTCAAACAAAATATAATTTCAGTTTAAATACAAAAAAAATATGAAAATTAAATTAGAAGCAACAATTTAAATATAAAAATAAAAATAATGAGATGAGATGAGATAAATTGTAAATAATAATATTTAAAAAACTTTTGTTGTAGATAAGATATAAAATGATTAAAAAATAGTTTAAAAATTTGTCAGTTACACTAGATTTTTATAGAAACCAAATCTAAAAGCCACTGCTGAATGAGAAATTTCAGCCAATCACAAATTGCCACATCATTAATTTAAATTAATGATAAAAAATATATATTGATGAATTTGGGACCAATTACAAATTTACGTGTGTCCTCAAATTAAATTAAAAGACATGAAAAATTGGCAAATCAAATAATGTCACATATCTAGTATTGATCCATTGGACGACTTAAGTCAGTCCAATCAAATTATGCCACATGGCAGTTGGGCCCAAAACTAGTTTAATCCGAGATCATTAAAAAGAAAGACCGAATTTAAATAATTCAAGTTTATTGAAAATGATTGAATTAAACCCAAATAAGCCCAAGTCCAAAAGTTAGGTCTAAAGTAAACCAAGCCTAAGCCCATACAAGGTCCACCAAAATTTATAAATAGAGGAGGCCACCCTTCATTTGAAGGCATCCAAAAAAGTCAGAATCTAGAGCATTCAGTCAGAGAGTTCAGAGTCTTCAAGAGTCAGACATTTAGAAGAGTCAGAATCCAGAGCATTTGATCGGCTGTTACACGCAAGCGCACGCGATCGAAGTAATATAAAATGGTATCTGAGTACCAAGTATCGAATCCCACAGGGATTTGTTAAATATATGCTTCTAGTCACAAAATTATTTGTTTTTTTAATAAAAAAAAATTGAATAATTAGTTAAAATTTAAAAGTAGAAACATGTTTTTGAAATAAAATTTATTCAAAATTTGAAATTTAACCAACGTTTCAAAACATTTTTGAACTATATCCATCTGAACATAGGTCAATTAGTTAAAGCATATATCATCGATTAAGAGGTGAGAGGTTCAAACTCACCCACCCCATATGTTGTTGAAGTAGAAAAAATATTTATGAAATAGAAGTTACATAAAAAATAAGAAAGAAAGAAAGAAAGACAAGGATTTTTCATTTTAAGCCAGCTTTTTTTTTTAAACACACGACAACAAAAAATGATATTCAAGTGTCTATATATTTTTGTGTGAAATAATTCATTTCACCTCTTTACTAACGTAACATATATTTACAATTGCAATAATCAATAATATGCACATTTTGCATTTATCCCATACATTATTTTTATTAAAATATGATACGAAAAATATTTTTTTTTAAAAATTTATTCTTACCTAGTAAATACAACTCTTCAAGTCAACATGAACATAATTCAACTGACATAAAACATTTACCATCAACCAAAAGGTTATGACAAATTATTCAATGAGGCCATCACAATGTGGTTGTCTCATAGTAACCGTTGGATGTGGATTCAATCATTTCCATGTCCCCTAATAACTACTGAATATAAATTTGAGGTACTTCTCTCTCCACATCCAACGGTGAAAAACTGTCTGTCACATCTTGATGATCTCACCACACCCCACATATTGTAAAAAAAAAAATACGTCTCTTCAATTATATATATATATATATATATATATATATATATTAGGGATAGGGAGAAAACCTTTTTCGAAATGAGGTATGAATATATTTCTTAGCAGTATATTCTTGCCCACTCAACTTCTTCTCCGACTTGCCGACCTGAGCATAGCACAAGTGGTTAAGGCACCTTCGAGTCTTCAACTATAAGTGTAACGCCCGAAATTTTCAAGTAATATTAACTTCCACTTTTAGAGTTAACTTGTGGATTAATTTCTCATCTATCTTAATTTTGGGATGGACTTATTTTCGTTGGGCTTGTTGGAGTTGTTGAGGTCTAAGTTTTGGGGAATTTGGGTTTAAGCAAGTTAATTTGAAGTTACCCAAGCAATTTATAGCTTAATTAAAAGCCTAAATTGTAATATATATATATTAATAAGGAGAAGGGTAAGAGGGTAAACGGAATAGAAGGTATGGGTTTAAAAAAATGAAAAAAATCCCCAAAAGTCAAATTTGTCTTCTTCCTCACTCTTCCTCTCCCCCTTTTCATGTGAAGCCAACCCTAGCCAACACCTCATTCTTCTTCATCCTCTGCACTCCCGCCGACTGCAACCTCATTGACAAGATATCACTGAGCGACGAGATTACCCACGAGCAAATCGGTGTGAACGACGAATTGTAGCAGAACGACGACCCTCCTCTGATCGTCTTCCTCATTGTAACGACCCACTTTATATCGCTCCTTGAAGCTCACTTAATCAAGTAAAGGGAAGTTTTAAAAACATCTTGTTAATAAGATCAGAAAACAAGTTCACTTTGGGATCCCATTTCAACAAAAATACTTTAAAACAAACATCTCCAAATATATTTGATGCAAGACCAAAGTACTACAACAAGCAATAAACCAGAAGCATAATAAACTTAAAACAAAATAAGGAATCTAAAAACAGAACAACTCTACAATCCTAGGGAATAGGGAGACGGTTCTCCATAGTCTAGCCAAGCCAATGCCTCGTGCCACGCGCCTCTAGAGTCTACTGGCCACCTAAAAGGAAAACAAAGCATCGAATACTAAAAATACTCAGTAAGTAGCCCACTTAAAAATCCATGGTTCACTGCCCACCTCATAAACGCTCGAACTCCTAACCTTACTCCAGTTCCACATTCTCTTAGCTAAGTGACCACCCAACCTACTCCACCTACGGTATAGTCTCATTACTAAACCCTAGAACCATGCTTCCGATCCATTGGCTTCATTCCCACCGCTAGCATACAACAAGAGAGTCCACGACCCTCAAGCAACACTGGCCAACACCTAACGATTAGTGGGTCTCATCCCCACAACTAGCATACAGCAAGAGAGTCTACGACCCTCAAGCCACACTGGCCAGCACCTGCAATGACGGACACTCCTTCCATGCCATCACAAAATAGGGTACACAACCCCCCTCATCTATCATATTACATAATCATCAAGGCAAGCATGCTCCAGGTGGGGTGGTAGGTGTCACTAGCCTAAAGGTTCTAAGTCATTCCCTACCCCTACCGAGGTTCTCAAGATTTTACAACATCACAACCACATCAACACGAGGGTCAGGGTAATTAGGGCCTTAAGATTAACTTTCCAGCCACACAACCAGAGCTAACAAAAAATACAAGTACAACACAAGAGTTTCAAACATAAAGCCAGTCAAGGATTCACACCTGCCAAAATCACTTAGCACAACTTTAAGCCCCTAAACCCACATGCCACATGCTCAGGAAAATTCCAACTCAAGAAGAACTTCAGAACTAACCACCCAATATCACATGCTCCACAATCATATTTCATGCATGCTACAGAAATTCGCACGGTCCAAAATTAATTAATAACTCAAAAGGGCTTAATCCAAAAGCTACTTACCTCAAAAAGATAAATAATTTCACTTTGCACCAAACAATGCTTTCTAAATTCAATTCGCACTACATAACAATAAATAGCAATAGCACGAAATATATTCAATAAACTCCAATAATTAAACCAACAAATTTCCATAAAAAAGATTTGGGATTTGGCTTAAGGGGTGGTGAAAACCTCACGTTTTCACTTACTGCTCTGAGACCAACTTGCAAGCAAGATTGTGCTAACTCCCCCAAATTTACCAGCAAGGCCCTTACTTACAAATTAACCTTCAAATTAATCCAACAATAATTAGGGGTTAATTAGTTTATGCAAATAGCCCCTAAAATTCTACAGAAAAAGGAGTCCAACCATACAACCAAATTTAAATCCAATTTATGTAAGGCCTTACTGTATTAATAACTCATAAACTAATTTAATCTCACCCTTTTTGGTACTGTACAACAACTTACAATGCCTCCAGGTCGCCCCAAATGGCCTCCAATTGCGACGAATATCCTAGACTTGAATCCAAACAATTTGGGTTAATTTAGATGGCCACTAATAATTAAATCGGTCTAAGGAAATTCATAAATCCAACCCAAACAGTGTCGAACCTTACCCAAACGAATTCCAAACGTTGTTGTACAATACCGATTTGATTCCAAATAAGCGATCCCACCTCCACGCACGATCAATTTCTTAAACTCAAATCCAAAATGTTTTGGGTTAATTTTAAATGGCCACCAATAAATAAAACAACCCCATAAAACTCAATAATTTCGTCTTAAAACAACAATGAAATCTTACCCAATTGAAACGAGGTTGTACAGTGCCGAAACCCACTGAAATGCTACTGTAAAAAGGCCTAAACACGATTTGAAATTAGCCTCCTTGCTGTTTATGCACCCAGAGAGGATGAGGGAGTGCAGCAGATTGTGATTTGTTGTGAACGGCGGCTGGACGGCAAATCGACTGAGCTCACGGTGCAGAGGTGAACATGGCAGCGTGATGCAGCGAACAATCTGGGCACGGTGGAACTGGGCGGTGCTAGCGGACGAAGACGGCACAGGGAGCAACAAACCAAGGATGGCTCTGCCCGATGGTGCGATGGTGAGACTGCGGGAGGTGCGGACGGATGGCTGGGGACGTGCTTTGCGGCGAAGAAGAAATCGAAGGATAGAGAGAAAGAGAGAGTGTGTGTGTGTGTGTGTGATATTGAGGTTCTATTTGAGATGAGGAGATTGAGAGAATAAATAAAATGAAATAAAAGAAAATAAGGAGAGAAAAAGGGGGTTGATAATTCTCATTTATGAGGATTATTTAACCCTAAAACTAAGTTGTTCTTGCCATTTTTGCATGCTTTATTGATTACCGAGCAACCTAAAAATAGCGTTTATGAAATAAATTCATGCAAGCTTGTCGGAGTATGGAAAAAGAAGAATTAAGTTGAAAAGATGCAAGAAAGTTGGCTTAAGTTGAGTTTTTGTGCAGATTTGAAGAAGTGAAGACATTGCAAATGGAAATGCAATTGCATTCCCTTGGGAAGGCAAGGTGAAGAACAAAGAAGAAGAATGCAATTGCAATGCATTTGCATTCTCTGGACTTATAAAGCAAGTGCAGAATTTTCAGAAAATCACCAAAACCCACGGGAATTGCTTGATTTATGGAGAATTTACAGCCAAATCTCGTGCTCAATCATTTACCCACGAATTAAGGAGCCCAAGATGGAAGAAGAAGCCTCGAAATCTCTATAAAAGAGAGGAAAAACGAAGAAGAAAGCACGAATTTTGTCATACTCTGTTTTTTCGCATCCTTAAGTACTCTGTTTTTGTTTCTTTTTGGTTTTAGACAGCAGCAACAATTACTTTCATTTTATTAGTTCTTTGTTTCTATTTTCCTTGAAGAAGTTGATTCTCTTTTGTTTTAGCATTTTGTTCTTACAATTTAGCTTAATGAATTTCTGAATTTAGCTTTATTCAACGAAGAATCGAAGTTTCTGCACTTTATTTTTTTTTTGGGTTTTTCTGTTTTGTCTTCAACATAGCAGCAAGTCAATTTCATCTTCTATTTTTTTCTTTTTAATAGTTCATGATTCGGTTTGCTCCTAAGATCCTAACTTAGATCTCTCCTCAACAAAGGTTGAAGAGGTTAAGATACAAGTTTTTGAGTCGATCGTCGTAAGGATTTTGTTTACATTGTTCTGTTTTTGCTCTATAATTCTGTTTTAATTTTTTTTAGTTTCTACTACAGCCTTTGTTTAATTTCATTTTTTGCATGTTGTGGAATTGAATAACTTAATAAGTTATGGGGCTTAAATTTCTTCATCTTTGAATTAATTAAATTTCTTTCAATCGAGTTCCTTTAAAATTATTTACCTTATTTCATTTAAATTAATTATGAAATTCTTAACAAGTAAATTTTGATTTTTTATTTTCTCCATAATGAGCTAAATTTTCTCTAGGGGTTCAAGTTGGTGAAAGCCCTAAGGAAAAATGTAAAAGCTGTAAAGCATAAACAATCTAGTTAGCATGTGAACTTTGTTTGCTTTTGTTGAATTTAGATTTGGGTATACCTAGCCGGCCAACTAGCGATTGCTCATCAAGCTTGAACTTAATATCGAAAGCGTTAAGGGAAAGCCGATGTCACAAAAGCAATGGAGGAAAAGGCTTAGAAATAAGTCCTGAACATCAACCCTAGACATAGGGCGAGACTCCAAAACCACTAGAGTTGTGAGCTAAGTATCTAAGTTAGATTAGCCATAGACATATAGGTTTAATCACTTAGTCTCCTAAATATTTTGAATCAAAATTGAATAGGAGTTGAACTCGGTTTACTTAGTTCTCACATGTTAACTATGATTGCAATTGCAAATTGAATCGCATTTTTCCAAAGGTGCTTGAATCACTTGAATCCCTATTTTTAACTCATTGAATTTTTCACTCACTCTTGTCAACAAACCAACCTCTTAAATTTTTACATCTTCGGTTACCCCTATTGCAAATTGCAAACATATTTTGTGTCATTCTAAGTAAATTTTGTTAAACCCCATTCCCTTGGGTACGATACTCTGGAATACTTTCAGTTTCTTTATTATTTCGATCACGTGCACTTGCGTGTTGTAGCGTAGCATAGCGATCAGGGGTTTTGCACGATTTGGAGAGAGGAAAATGGAAAAAAGGGTGTGGGTTGACTTCCTCTCATAGAAATTTGTTTTTTCTTTTCAAAAACCAAAACCACTATAACACAACAATTCCCTTTTTGCCTTTTTCCCACCTACAAACTCAAATCCACTTTATTCAAATTTTTAATTAATCTTCTACAAAACTTCATTCCAAAAGTGACTAAAATAAGTAAAAAAATAATCGTTCGTTACACTCATCCACCCGTTCAGCGCCGGCGACAGCTCCTATAACAACATCTCGACTGTGATACCGACGAGCTGCAAGTTTTTGCAGTGACGATGTGAGCGTTCAAGTGTCGATGGGAGCGTGTTTTAAGTGACAACGATTTCTAGATCTAGAGTTGGCTACCAGTTGAATGACTGTTCTCTCCGACCAACGGCACCAGTGAGACTCCTTCGTCGTCAGACGTGTGTGAAGGCAGCAATAGTAACCTTCAATCATTGTTTTGATGCTCGATCTGTGACACCTATGACCCGAATGACCTTGGATATGAAAACCCATAGCTTTTAGAATTTAGATTTATGGGTTCGAACACAGTGGACCACGATTCGGCAAAGACCCAAGCTATGTTGCATTAGATGACTTTCAAACTAATCGAACAAGCTTTCAAGACGACATTGAGTAGATCCAAGGACCTTTGAATTGAGCTAAGCTAGTTTTCAAATTGCTATTAAGGTAACGTTTCGTGGTTGGTTTTGGTTGAAAGTTAAGTTGACCCATAATGTGTTTAACTCCGTTTTAGAACACCCATAGGCTACAAAGTACTATTTTGCGAAGTTTAATCCTTGTCGAACCTTTTTCAGCAAAGGTTTGGAGTTGTTTTGGTAAGACTTTTGTGAGTAACAATCACACATGGGTTATTTGTGTTCGATTAAGGTTTCTGAATTGAATTTTTAACCTTGGGTATTTTGTATGTAGTTTCGAAGCAGGCAATTAAGGTCCAAAGGTGGCATTGAGTAGGGAACCTTTTGGATAATCCTCTAAATATTTATTTTGGATAGGTAATGTTATTGGAAGTAAGGACTTAAGTTGTTTGTTTTTTTTTATTTGAGCCCAAAGGTTGTGAGTTTCAAGTGCTAATTTATTGAAAATTTCTGTAG
Organism: Trichosanthes truncata; assembly: GCA_033996785.1. NCBI lineage: Eukaryota > Viridiplantae > Streptophyta > Magnoliopsida > Cucurbitales > Cucurbitaceae > Trichosanthes > Trichosanthes truncata. The sequence goes on along the minus strand of JAWPNB010000004.1, from coordinate 31,635,375 downwards.
ATTTGGGCAAAGGATCTTTTTATTAGGAGTTGATAGTTTCTTTCTCTTTCTTGAATTCATTGACAAGGTAATGGACTTTATGCCAGTATGCTTAAATGCAAGTTGGGAACTAAATTGAAAAACTACATTTGAAATGAAAAGTTTTCATGAATGTTTTATTTATGATTGTGATGTGTAATATATGATTTTTGATAAATTATGTGATAACGTTACTTTATGTTGCATCACTGAATGAGAATTGAAAATGCTTTGGGACCTCATGCATATATGTATGTTTTCATGACAAAAATGATTTCGAAGGCTGTAGCAATTACCCTCCTAAAATTATAGATGTACATCTAAATGAAAATGAGCTTGAAAATGTTAAATGAAAAGGAGCCTGACAAGGCTAAATGAAGGAACTTGAAAAGGTTAAATGGAAAGATGTGGTTAGGTTGGGTTGATTGTCCACATTAAGCCGAAGAAAGAAGTTAAAAGGAAACGTTTTCACTATGAAAAGGTTTTAGGTCCCACTAGATGAAAAGTTTTTAAAATCCTTTTGTATGTGTTTGCATATCCCAACTCTGGTAGTGAGATCACTTACTGAGTATTTTAAATACTCATCCTTTTTCAAAAATGTTTTTCTTTTCAGGTAAAGGCAAAGACATATCCTAGGCAATTGACAAGGTAGTTTGCTGAAAGGGTGATAGGTCACTTAGAGGAGCATGATTTTCGCATTTCAATTGTGTATTATTTAAAAACTTCTTTGTTAATAAACGATATGTCGCAAAATTATTTCAGTTGACTTAATGTTTTAATTCATATTATGTTTTATAATGATTTTTAAAGGGATCCCGAACCAAAAGATTTTGATTGTTTAGCAAAAAGTTTAATTCTTTTTGTCTATTATTAAGGATTTTTAAATTTCAATAGTATGCATGTAGTAACGTTCCTAGATAGTCTAATAGGAAAAGTTGAGTCGTTACAGTTGGTATAAGAGCCCTAGATTATGGGTTCTGTAGACTTGCTTACATCGTAAGCACTAAGAGTGTCGCCATGGTCAAGCATCAAACACCTTGTCATCGCCAGGTAGGTCATTGTTATAAAAGGTTTTGTTAAGAAAATAAAAATGTTTATGATTAGATATGATTATTGTGAGGTTTTGAATGTTGGTGTGATGTTATGTTTTATTGTATAAATTGGAACTGTTAGTGCCTAAAAGAAGCTTTATCAGCATCAAATACTTGCTTGTGTGATATTGAAAGAGTCAATTTAGACAAGAGAAAGGAGATGAGATCTTAAGAGACTGAAGTTTTACAAAAGTCATTGGTTGATGATGTCTCTTCAGTAAGATTTTTTTAAAGGAATGATATGCTCTAATTACTATTTTTAAGTTTAAGGTTTGGATGTGCTAAGTAAAATATTTGTGTTATTTTTTTTTTCATATGTCATGCCAAAAGAATGGAAAAGTTACAAGATGGAGTATAAGTGATAATATGAATATATGTTTAAAATGTGTAGTTTAGTTAAGGTGATTAACAAAGAAAAGTAAAGTAGTTTCAAAAAGGACTTAAGACTTAAATGGAAAATTAAATGTTGGTTTTACAAGAAAGAGTCATTTTTAAGGTACTTCAAGCTAGTTGGTTTTAGCCTTACCATTGCTATAATGCAAAAGGTTCTAGTTCGATAGTACCAAGAGAAAATTTTGGGAGACTAAATGCAAAGCCATGAAGTTAAGAAAAATCCTACTAAACGTTCAATTCAGAACCAAACCTATGGAAAGATTATAAATAGAGACATACTTTGCTATTGATAATTCTCATTTATGAGGATTATTTAACCATAAACTAGGTTGTTCTTGTCGTTTTCGTGTGTTTTGTTGTATGACGAGCAAGCTAAAAATAGTGTTTATTAGATAAATTCATAAAAGCTTGTTGAAGTAATAAAAAAGAGGAAAGAAGTTGAAAAGAGATTGGAAATTATACTAATTTGTTGTTTTGTGTAGGTTTGGAGTAAGTACAAAAAATGCAATTGCATTCCATTTTGGAAATGTAATTGTATTTTTTCGGGCAAACAAGTTTGTGAACAAACACAAAATGCAATTGCATTCCTTTGCAAAACAAGTCTGTAATACAAGCAAAAAATGCAATTGCATCCCAGAATGGAAATGCAATTGCAATTCTGGAAAATTTTGGCAGATCTGAAATGTAACAGAGAATGCAATTGAAATGCAATTGCATTTTCTGGAAAATCTGGAAACTGCAGAAATCACGGGAAAATGCCAAAATTCATGGAGTTTATTCTTTTTTTAGGAAATGTTTCAGCCCGAACTCATGCTCAAATCTTGACCCATGATTGAAGGAGCACAAAGATGGAAACCCTAGCCCTCAATGCTTATAAAAATGGGAAAAATGAAGCAAAACGTGGTTGGGTTTTTTTCTTCTCACGCTTGTTTAGTTTCTGCTGTTTTGCTCAAGTTTTTGCTGATGTTTTTTTCTTCTTCATTTTTAGAACCTTCAACATTCAAAATCTTAATCTTTCCTCATGAAAGTGAAAGTTGTTATGAGCTAAATCCTCTTGAAAGAGAAGGAATTGAGTTCGATTAAGACATGAGCCGAAAAAGGTTTAGTTTAGTTTGAATATTTTTGTTTTCAAGTCAAGTTGCAGTTTCTGTTTTTGTTAGATTTAGTTGCTGTCAATTTTATTGTTAAAGTTTGTTGCTTAAATTTTGTAGTATTCCAAGTTGTTGAATGTTATTGAGTATTGAATTGATTCAGTAAAAGTTTCTTTCATTCAAATCCTTATTTTAGTTTTAGTTGTTATTCCTTTCCCTTTACCGACTTCCTTATGGATTTTCAATATTCTAATTCACTATTTTTTTTTTTTTGTTCTAAACATAATATGAGCTAATTCCTTCTTTGGGATTCAAGCATGTGAATGCCCTAAAGATAGGAATAAAGGCCTAATTGTGAAAGCAACTTTGCTTCCTTTATAGCTTGTTTGCTTTTATTGATTTTAATGCTTATTATTAGTCTAGATTGATCACCTAGATTAGTATACAAAAATTGAGTATAATTCTGAAAATGTTAGATAAAAATTTGGTTTTCATAAAAGCAATATAGGAAAATAGCCTAGACATAGAAATTTGTTTTTGACCCTAGACATAGGGCAAAACCTTTAAAACCAAAAGAATCGTATTTCAAATTAACTAAGTTCATTAGCCAAAGAAATATCAGTTTAATCGCTTAGCCTCCTAAAGATACTTCATAGAAGGTCGAATAGGTGTTGAATTCGATTTACAAAGCTTAAGTGTTGAGTGAAAGGATTGCAATTGCAATTAGGCCGTAATTTCTTTCAATGGAGTAAAAGCACGTTTGAATCCCTCTTTTATCATTTTATTTCTTCTTTTCAAAAACAACAAAAACCATCCCACTTATTGTTTTACATTGGTTACCCACAATTGCAATTTGAAAACGTCTTTGCTTATTCTCTTGAATTTTGTTGTATCCATTCCCTGTGGGATTGATACTCTGGAATACTTCCAGTTTTATAATACTTGCATCGATAGTGTGCACTTGCACTGAACTGGAGCTTTGTTTTAATTTATGAATATTTTCTTTAAGCTCCACGTTTCAGTTCGACCAGCTATTATTAAGGATACGTCTAACTTGGAGAAAGGAAAGAAAACTGGCACGTAGTATAATGACCTTAATAAAGAAAAGTAAGAGAAGGCAAAAGGAGGTATGAAAAAGTTTCGGCTATCTTAAGAGATAAAAGAGAATAAACATGTTGAGACTCAAGCACACATGTATGGCTTGTTTTTCTATGGTTTGATTTGTGTTTAGAAGTCTCTAAAATTGGTACAAGAACTTTTGTTTTCATTTGGAACTTAGGATTTTTGTGTGGATTGGGTGAAAGGAATTATGTGAAACTTTGGTTGTGAAACTCAACTTTAGTATGAGGAACTTTTCCCTAAAACAAAGGATTAACCAAGAAAAATCATTAAAAGAGTGCTTGGATAAATTTTGTCTTAAATTTATAAATGAGTAGGAGGAAACAACCTTTTAAGTGGAGTTAGTTATTAACAATAGTTGTGAATGAAACTATTGAAATTGGTGAAAAGGTAGATTGTTGGTTTTATTAGCAAGGATGGAGAGAGTTTGACCATGGGATTGAAAGAAGAAATTAAGTCTAACTTAAAGTAAATGGAAAAGTTGTGTTGGTGTTAACTAAAGTAAGCTAGACCTTCCAGGTTTACCACTGACACATGAGGTATATTTGAGCATAGAGCTCAAATTGAGAGCAATGCTCGTTTCTTAAGACTCTAGATAGAATTGTCTTTTCAGAGGTGATGTAGCCCAAGTCTTAAATACCTGAATTACTAGACTAAGGCTTCATGCACCCTGATGTTTCACCATGAGGTGCATTAGCTTTGTTCTTGAAGAAGAATGGTAGACCCATGCAATTGCGTATCAATTATCAAGAGTTGATTAAGGTAATAGTAAGGAACAAACACCCTCTTCAAGAAGAAACAAAATTTTCTCAAATAGGGATTTATGAGTCAGGAGGGTTGGTATTCCAAATACTATTTTTAAGATCAAGGATAGTCATCATGAATTTACTGTGATGTCTTTTGGACTCACCAATGCTCTATATCTTTCGAGGACCTCAGAAACCGAGTCGTTAAAGAGTTTTCTAGACTCGTTCATAAAAGTGCTCATAGAGACACATGAGTTTATTCAAAGACTAAATAGCAACATGGGGAATACCTCAAGTAAGTTTTGACAGCTTTAGAAGTAGTAAGCTTTGTGCCAAGTTTCCTAAGTATGAGTCCTAATTAGACAAAGTTGCTTTTCGCAAACATGTGATTATTAAGGACAGTAGTGCAACGGACTCTTCTATAGTGGAAGCAGTTCATCATTGGGTTATACGTAGTACAGTGACATAAATTTGCAGTTCCCTAGTTGGGCATGCTAGCATAGGAGGTCAATTCAAAATATTTCTAGTTTGGCAGCATCTTTGACTCAGTTAAGTCATAGGAACATAATTTCCACGTGAAACGAAGAATTTCGAGAAAAGCTTTTAAAGGTTAAAGGATTAGCTGACTTCAGCCTCAATGTTTACTATGTCTGATGATATAGGAGATTCAGTAGTTCATAGTAATGCTTCAAGAAAAGTACTAGGTTATGTACTAAGGCATGATGAGAATTTATTACTTATGCCTCATGAAAACTACAAGGGCATGACCTTGATTGTCTGACTCATGATTTGGAACTCACAACAGCTTGTTAATTCCTAATAAGAGGATGCAAATGAGATTTTACCCTACCTAATAACTCTATTTTGTTGTAGAAAGGAGACTATGTGTGCCAAAAGCTTATCTTTTAAGAAGAAAATTGTTGGAGGAGGCACACAAAACACTTTATTTTTTTTCATGTATCCTAGTAGTACCAAGATGTTTAATAATCTCAAAAAGTATTGTTGGTAGTGTATTAGGAAGAAAAGGAAAGAAGAAATTTCTCAGTTTATTAGTGCGTGCTTGACGTGCCAACAAGTGAAAGCTATGAGGCAAAGGTCTGTTAGTTCATCGTAACCCTTAAGTGTTTCAATGTGGGAATGAGAATGTCGCTATGAATTTTATCGTAAGGCTACTATGGGTAGTGAAAGGTTACACAACAGTTGGGATAATCTTGGATTATCTAACAAAGTTTGCACACTTCATCCCTAATGAGGTTATGTATCTTGTGAAAAGTGAAAGGAGATATACTTGAGAAAGTTATACTTCACATTATACCTATGTCGATGGTGTAGGATAGACACCTTTGACATTTTAGCAAAGTTATAGATGGCACATGGGAACCAAGTTGAATTTTAGTTTTGTATTCCAATCGCAAATTGATGGCTAGACAGAGCATTTGAGTTGGGTTATAAAACACATGTTCAAGCATAGGAAGTTATAATTCAGTGTTGGTAACCACGCGTTTAAGTGTCATTATTAAGGAATTGCGATAATGACTATTCGCATGTGTTGTAGTCTAGAACCTTAACAACTAAATAAGAATTTATCATATGAAGAAGACACATAGTCTAAAGTATTGAGAGATTAAGCAACTGATTTGTTAAAAGTGTTTGGTGGACCTAGAGAACTGAAGAAGTAGCTTGAGAAAGAGAGTATGGAACTAAAGCTTAAGCATCTAAAGTTGTTTGACCAACAAAACTTTCGAGGACGAAAGTTCTTAAGGTGGGGAGATTGTAACGCCCAACATTTTCAAGTAATATTAACTTCCACTTTTGGAGTTGTGGATTAATTTCTCATCTATCTTAATTTTGGGATGGACTTATTTTCGTTGGGCTTGTTGGAGTTGTTGAGGTCTAAGTTTTGGGGAATTTGGGCTTCAACAAGTTAATTTGAAGTTACCCAAGCAATTTAGAGCTTAATTAAAAGTCTAAATTGGGAATATATATATATATATATATATATATATATATATATATATATATATATATATATATATTAATAAGGAGAAGGGTAAAAGGGTAAAAGGAATAGACGGTATGGGTTTAAAAAAAATGAAAAAAAGCCCAAAAAGTCAAATTTGTCTTCTTTCTCACTCTTCCTTCTCCCCATTTTCGTGTGAAGCCAACCCTAGCCAACACCTCATTCTTCTTCATCCTCTGCACTCCCACCAGTTGCAACCTCATTGACAAGATATCACTGAACAACAAGATTACCCACAAGAAAATCGGCGTGAATGATGAATTGTAGCAGAACGACGACCCTCCTCCAATCGTCTTCCTCATCCACCCGTTCAGCTAGGGCGACAGCTCTTGTAACAACATCTCGACTACGACACCGACGAGCTGCAAGATTTTGCAGTGACGATGTAAGCGTTCAAGTGTCGATGGGAACATGTTTTGAGTGACAATGATTTCTAGATCTAGCGTTAGCTACCCCTTGAACGACTGTTCTCTCCGACCAACGGCACTAATGAGACTCCTTCGTCATCAGACGTGTGTGAAAGCAGCAATAGCAACCTTCAATCGTTGTTTTGATGCTCGATCCGTGACACCCATGACCCGAATGACCTCGGATCTGAAAACCCGCGGCTTATAAAATTCAGATTTGTGGGTTCGAACACAGTGGACCAGGATTGGACAAAGACCCAAGCTATGTTGCCTTAGATGACTTTCAAACTGATCGAACATGCTTTCAAGACGACATAGAGCGATCCAAGGACCTTTGTATTGAGCCAAGCTGGTTTTCAAATTGCTACTAAGTTAACGTTTCGTGGTTGGTTTTGGTTGAAAGTTAAGTTGACCCATAATGTGTTTAACTCCGTTTCAGAACACCCATAGGCTACAAAGTACTATTTTTCGAAGTTTAATTCTTGTCGAACCTTTTTCAGCAAAGGTTTGGAGTTATTTTGTAAGACTTTTGTGAGTAACAATCACCCATGGGTTATTTGTGTTCGATTGAGGTTTGCGATTGAATTTTTAACCTTGGGTATTTTGTATGAGTTTCGAAGCAGGGAATTAAGGTCCAAAGGTGGCATTGAGTAGGGAACCTTTTGGATAATCCTCTAAATATTTATTTTAGATAGGTAATTGATAAAGGAACTGATAAGCCTTAGAATTAAGGCTTATTTAAGTCCCAAGTGCTCAAAATATTTGTGTTTGTCCTAAGATTAATTGAAAATAGTGGAAGATTGCTTGAATTTAAGGAATAATTGAATGTGATAGCATTTGGAAAAGAATTCTAAATAAATTGATTCTTTTTGTAGAAATTATGGAAATTGCTAAATCAGATTGCAAAATCTGATTTTGCAATTGTTTATGGAGCAGGGAATGTGAAAATTGCTAAATCTGATTGCGAAATCTGATTTTGCAATTCTGGGCAGAGAAATTATGGAAACCAAAATGTGCGCAAACGAAGAAACCCATACATGGAAAGATCAATTTCCGCACGATTCGAGGGAATTTGAGCATGATTTTTGGGCAATCTTCAACTCTAATGAAGGCCTATAGATGGGAAAGAAGAAGAGGAGCTATTAATCGGATTTTGAGGGCGATTTGAAGGATCAATTTCGTGGGTTTTTGGGTTTTAAAAAAGGAAAAAATCTGCATTAAACTCATTTCGAAAATCTTCAATTACAGCCCGATTTGGAGGAATTTAAGCACGAAATTTGGGCATTCTTCAACCCTAATGAAGGCCTATAAATGGGGAAGAAGAATTGGAGCTAAGCATTCGGATTTGGAGGCGTTTTTGAGTCAATTTCATGGGTTTTTCAACCGAAGCTCTGTTTTTTTTTCTGCAGAATTTGCTCTGTTTTCGCTGAGAACTGCAGCTTCTGTTTTTTTTAATTCCTTTCAATCTCTTCTTGTGTTACCAAGAGATGATGGTAGTCTAGTCTTGCTCTTCATTCGATTTCCGTTTTGCATTAAGTAATGTGCGCAAACGAAGAAACCCATACATGGAAAGATCAATTTCCGCACGATTCGAGGGAATTTGAGCATGATTTTTGGGCAATCTTCAACTCTAATGAAGGCCTATAGATGGGAAAGAAGAAGAGGAGCTATTAATCGAATTTTGAGGGCGATTTGAAGGATCAATTTCGTGGGTTTTTGGGTTTTAAAAAAGGAAAAAATCTGCATTAAACTCATTTCGAAAATCTTCAATTACAGCCCGATTTGGAGGAATTTAAGCACGAAATTTGGGCATTCTTCAACCCTAATGAAGGCCTATAAATGGGGAAGAAGAATTGGAGCTAAGCATTCGGATTTGGAGGCGTTTTTGAGTCAATTTCATGGGTTTTTCAACCGAAGCTCTGTTTTTTTTTCTGCAGAATTTGCTCTGTTTTCGCTGAGAACTGCAGCTTCTGTTTTTTTTAATTCCTTTCAATCTCTTCTTGTGTTACCAAGAGATGATGGTAGTCTAGTCTTGCTCTTCATTCGATTTCCGTTTTGCATTAAGTTTTTGTTTAATTTCAGCCTCTGTTTCGTGGGGGTTTTGTCCAATTATTCCTCTGTTTTCTAGTCTTTGTTTTTTTTCTATTCTTCACCAAGAGATACTGTTTTATTAGTTCTATTTATGCTTTAATGAAGGTTCTGTTTTTGCCATTTTTGCTTCAAGTTTTTTTTCTTGTTTTTAATGAAAGAGAGAAACTTTAATGTTTTGCCATAAAATTTTAATTATTTCATTTTTAGTTTGAAGTTTCTGTTTTTGCTATAATCCTTTTTTTTTTATTCAAGTTTTCTGTTTTTGCCTCTGTTATGATGGTTATTATGTTGATTCCATTTTTGCTTCAATTGTTATTTCGTGGGTTTATTTTTCTGAAGTTTATGGTTTAGTTTTCAGTTTTGTTTGATTCGATTTTGGATGGCAAAATCCTTTAATTCCTTTAAATCTTTGTTGAATTTAGCATTTTAATATATTCTTCTAGTATGAATTTTTATTCTAAAATTAGTTGTAATATTTTTATCTTTAATTTGAGCTAAAGCTTCTTAGGGGGTTCAAGGATGTGAATTCCCTAAGAAGTAAATGTTGCCAAAATTCCAATGAAAACCAAGCCTACATTTCAATTGTTTGCTTGTGTTGATTAAAATTCCGTTGAGATCCTAGATTGATCAACTAGGGTATCAACTCAAGCTTAGATCTAATACCGACGGGGTTAGTGAAAAGCGGATTTCACACAAGTGATGGAGAAAAAGAGCTTAGACATAAGCCAATTCCTTACCCTAGACATAGGGATTAAGGACTCCAAAACCCATAAAATTGTGAGCCAAATTATCTAAGATAGAGGGACTATAGACATATAGGTCTTTCACTTAGCCTCCTAAAAACCTAAATTCAAGGAAAATAGGATATGCAATTTTGGTTTACAATTGAGTGTGGAGTAGGTTGGAATTGCAATTTTGGTTTGCAATTACGACTTAGGGCAATGACATTCTTGAGCCCCATCTTCATCTAGAATTCCTTTTGCAATTTCATTTTCTAAGTTTTTTTTAGTTGTTATTCCAATATTGCCAATTTTAGATTCTGCAATTTTCAATTATTTCGCTGATTGCCATTTTAGATTCTGCAATTAGATTCTGCAATTTTTCACCAACACACCAACCCAACTTTATTTTTGCAATTTTAGTTTTATAGTTGCAATTTTCCTTACACTTTTGCTTTACAATATTTTTGTTACTCCGTTCCCTGTGAGATTCGACACTTGGTACTCAGATACCATTTTATATTACTTCGATCGCGTGCCCTTGCGTGTTACAGATGATCAGGAACTATCTCAATTACGCTTGAGAACTCCCCTTATTCAAGGTGAACCCCCACAACAATAATAAGAAAACCCCATTAACAAGATGATAAGCAACCCCAAGAAAATTAAACAGATTTTACTTGGAAAAGGTGATCGATGATCGAGAAGAAAGGAGAACTTGTTCCTATCTTCTAGATTTCGAACTCTCCACAATCTAATGGATCAAACTAGATTGAAAGTTCTAGACATGCATTCTAAACACAAGAATACAAAGAAAGCATAAAGCTTGAGAGATACTAAACTCAAATATGAGATTTCATTCAACTTCAACTTGTGTTTCAATGACAAAATGATAGCCCTATTTATACTAATTGAATAGACACCATGAAAGGACACATCCCTTCACCTATGTAGTCTAAGTTCAGCCCCTAACCTTTCAAATCCATACATGAACCAAATTAAATGTAAATACATGAATTTAATAGGTACATAATGCATTAAAGATGTGAATGAATCTGGATTTTTAGATTCATCATGACTCTTGGTTGAAAAGGTGCCTTATCCATCTTGAAAGGATGCAACTCTTCACTTTGTGTAGACACCTTAGCTTGGAGGTGAGAATTCAATGCTTCTTGAAAACTTTTAGCTCTAGCTCTTGTCATTGGACCTTGTGGCATAATGATTGCCTCATGATTAGGTTCAATTGGAGATGACTTCCATTGACTTTGAGTATGAGCTTCAATTGAGCTTGCTTGAGCTGATTGAGCTTGGTATTTTCCTTGTAGACTTCCCGTGTGATCTCCCTGATTGCTCATATCGTTATCAGTAATGTTATTGGAAGTAAGGACTTAAGTTGTTTGTTTTTTTTTATTTGAGCCCAAAGGTTGTGAGTTTCAAGTGCTAATTTATTGAAAATTTCTGTAGATTTGGGCAAAGGATCTTTTTATTAGGAGTTGATAGTTTCTTTCTCTTTCTTGAATTCATTGACAAGGTAATGGACTTTATGCCAGTATGCTTAAATGCAAGTTGGGAACTGGATTGAAAAGCTACATTTGAAATAAAAAGTTTTCATGAATGTTGTATTTATGATTGTGATGCATAACATATGATTTTTGATGAATTATGTGATAACGTTACTTTATGTTGCATCACTAAATGAGAATTGAAAATACTTTGGGACCTCATGCATATATGTATGTTTTCATGACAAAAAATGATTTCGAAAGCTATAGCAATTACCCTCCTAAAATTATAGATGTACATCTAAATGAAAAGGAGCCTAAAAAGGCTAAATGAAAAAGAACCTGAAAATGTTAAATGGAAAGGCATGGTTAGGTTGGGTTGATTGTCCACATTAAACCGAAGAGAAAAGTTAAAGGAAAATGTTTCTACTATGAAAAGATTTTAGGTCTCACTAGAGGAAAAGTTTTAAAATCATTCTGTATGTGTTTGCATACCCCGACTCCGGTAGTGAGGTCACTTACTGAGTATTTTAAATATTCATCATTTTTCAAAAATGTTTTTCTTTTCAGGTAAAGGTAAAGACATATCCTAGGCGATTGACATGGCAGTTTGCTGAAAGGGTCATGGGTGACTTAGAGGAGTATGACTTCTGCATTTAGATTGTGTATTATTTAAAAAAATAATTGTTAGTAAACGATACGTCGCGAAATTATTTCAATGGACTTAATGTTTTAATTCATATTATGTTTTATAATGATTTTTAAAGGGATCCCAAATCAAAAGATTTTGATTGTTTAGCAAAAAGTTTAATTCTTTTTGTCTATTATTAAGGATTTTTAAATTCCATTAGCATGCATGTAGTAATGTCCCTAGAAAGTCTAATAGGAAAAGTTGGGTCGTTACAATAAGGTCAAATGGTCAAATTTCCTCACCCTACATGTTGTTAAACTCAAAAAAAGGAAAAACCTCTACTCAGACTAATTATTATTATTATGGCTATTCATTTTATTAAATTATTAATAAAATTATTTAAAATGTTTTAAAAACTAATTGCTTCATCTAGTAAATGTATAAATATCAACTTTTTAAATTGAAAGAAATTATTTAATATTTTTTAAAAGAAATAATTCAAAACAAATTTCAGATGAGGATTTTATTTTTTTAAAGAATTTTCGAATCCAGTCTAACTTCCATTTTTTTTAGTTGAACAATATTTTGAGTGAAAAAAATTGAATTTCTTGATCAATGATATATGTCTTAATTTATTGAGTTATCAACTATGTTTAGGTTGGCGTCTAACTCCTATTTCTAAGATTGAGAAATGTGATAGAACCAGAATTACCATTTCTATAAAATGAAAGGTGGAAAATGCATCTTTAGACCCATCCAACTGTCCTCCATAGAGATATGCCAATTGTCTTATAATACAAAATCCAACGAGGTTTGAAAATGATTTAGTCAATGGTTTGTCTTTAAATTCAAAATTTTTAATTTAGAGAATAAGCTTTTGGCAAACAACTAGTTCCCAACAACCCAAAAGCCCAAGAGGGGAGGGGGGAATAATATAATAAAGTTTGTGGTCAATAGTTCACACATTTCCTTATCATCAATAAATTATTGAACAAGGAAAAATCAGATCATATATATAAAGAGAAAAATCTATGGAACTTTTCATTTTAAAATCAATGGAAAAAGCTAACCAATATTAAAGCAAGTGAATGGAAAGAAAAATAATAAAAATAAAGATAAAGTTTGTGGTGAATAATTCACAATGCTTTGTCATCTATAAATTATTAAATAAAAAAGTCAGATCATATAAAGAGAAAAATCTTTTGGATTTGGTATTTTCCAAAAAGTATTTGATCTCTCTAATATACACTTGTTTTTTATGGATTTTATAAATTATGAGTTAAATTCTATCAAATGTCTATGAACTTTAGGGTAGGTTTCAGTTATATGCTTTTAAACTTTTAAAAATTTCATTTTTACTCTTAAACTTTAAAATTGTTTCAAAATATAACCATTCCATTAAATTTTTTATTAAATAAAAATAGAAATGTGATGAGGCCAGTATTACATGTGGGCACATGTGATAAATTTCAATTATGCCCCTGAATTTTAGCTAGATTTAAATTATAACCTTTATCGTTTCAAAAGTTTTAATTTAACCCTCAACCATTAAAATTATTACAAAACAATCATTCTATTAGCTTTTCCATGATGAAAAATAATGATATAGTGACGAGTTATAAAAATGAAGGTTACACGTAGGAGTACATTGTAAAAAAATCAAAGATTTTTAGTTACATTCAAAATGGTGTTGATTAAAATGGGAAAACAAAGATAAGAGTTAGTTTTAGTTGAAATGGCGAAGGAAGCCACGAATTGTGAGAAGAGTTAGCATTGGTGAAAATCCACAACCTTATTGACTAGAGAAAGGTCAAAGGAAAGTGGTCAAAAGAGAAAGCTTCATGAGAAAAATATAATTATGTGAGAAAATTTGTGGAAGAGTGCAATCGATTGAAAGTATGGGTTCATAGAAGTAAGAACTAACAAAGAAATGTAGTTTTCATCTTCAAAGGTAAGAAATATACTAAAACAATAATGGCCCCTAGGTTTTCTCAAAGAAAAGAATAATAATAATAATAATGGCCCCTAGGTTCAATTATCTTGGTTTCTTTCCTTGTTTTTTCATCTTTATCGTTAATGCCAGGGGCGGATGTTTTTTTTTTATTTTATTTTATTTTATTTTATTTTATTTTATTTTATTATCATATCAACTCTAGAAAATTACAAGTAATTGCAAATTTATACCAAATATTAAGAAAATAACAATTAAAAGATAATTTTTTAAAATATAGTAAAATTATAATAAGTAAATCAATTATTATTGTTTATCACAATAACTATTATAATTATATATTCAATCAATATCTAAATTAATCATTAATTCGTAATATCTAAATTAGTCATTAATTCATGTCCCAATTATATTTGATTGTCATTGTTTAAGTTAAAGCAGTTATTTCTAAATTTTAAAAAAAAAAGTTATATTCTTAATTATTTTTGTAAAATATGTTATGTTTGTAATTAATTATTTTTATAAAATATATTATATTTGTAATTAATTATTTTTATAAAATATATTATATTTGTAATTAATTCTAACAAAACTCACATCTATAATCTATATTTGTAATATATTAAAAAGTTACTATCTTTAAACCAAGGTTCGAAATGTCGATGTCGATGGAAATGTCGAGGTCCAAAATTTATGAAAATGTCAATGGAAATGGAAATGTTGAGGGAAATTTCAAGAAAATTTACAGAAATCGTGGAAATTGATGGAAATTATTTGAATTAGCCAATGAAACTTTGATTTTGACTTAATTAGACTATAATGGACTATTTTTAAGCATCACATCTAAAAATTAAGACAATATTTAGATATAAATGTCAATTAGAAATTTGAAATGTCGATGCGAGTAGGAATTTGCAAAAAAAAAAAATTGAAAGTTGATTAAAATTATTTGAATTATTTCATGAAACCTTAATTGTGACTTAATTATAGTATAAATATAATTGATTACTCTTCTTAACATCATATATCTAAAATATATGTAATTTTTTATATTCAATGAGACAATTATGAAGGAGAATTGAGAGAATTGAAATGAAATTAATAGAATTAGAGGGAAATTGAGAGAATTGGAGGGAAATTAAGAGAATTGGAATTGGAGTGTAGAAATACTTTGAACCTGTTATCTAGCGCTTCGAATGACCAAGTACGGGGGTATCGCTAATTGATCTCTATTTATTGATTAAGTTATGTGTAAATCAGTTTATTGATCTCGAATGACTAAGTTATGTGTAAATCAGTTTATTCATTGGGCCTATTCTGTATTGCGGTTTAAGAGAGTGCCATATATACACCTTTTAAACTCTTCTCTAATTGATCTCTGTATTTTGTTTTGTTATATAATAAAAAAAAAAAAAGAAATACAAAAACAAAAAAGAAAAGAAAGAAAAGAAGGAGAGAGTAGAGAAGACATTTGAAGTTAAAAATAAAAAAAAAAAAAAAAAAAAAAAAAAAAAAAAAATGTCGTCGACAACATGTCGACGAAATGGGGGGAAAAACGAACTCCCCCCCCCCCCCCCACCGACATGTCGAGCGAAATTTAAAACACTGCTTTAAACAACTTTTTCAGACTATTTATCCCTTTATAAAGTTTTAAATTTAAAACATGTGCCACCTACCATTTTTTTTTTTTTTTTGAAAAGGAAGTAGACTTCATTACTAAATCCAAATGCCCAGTGGGCTACAATGATAAAAATCAGCCAAAATTAAAGGGTTAACTACATGAATGACATATTTGGAACCAAATTTTACACAAATGGCACGTTTTGTTATCAATATTGGCTTTGTCATTTTTCAAGCCAAATAGAAGCCAAATCTAGATGAACATTACTCATTTACCCATCTATTTATTGCTCTCTCTCTATATAAAAGAAATAAAATATATTGATACTTTCCATAAACGTTGAAATCTATATCCTTCCCTCCAAACACCATTAATTTTGTATAAGAAATAAAATAGATGAAAGAATTTTACGATTTTCCTCCTAAAATCTAGGGATTTTAAAAACTAGACAACCCTTTCCATTATCAACGGTTCCATTCCTCATACGTAGGGGGTATATATATCATATATCTAAGAATATAGTAGGGGTATATATAATATATATCTGAGAATATAATAGGAGTATCATGTCATCCCAAACATATAAAATGATTACATGCTGATGTATATATCCTATACCTCAACATATATATTTATGGGTACAATATACAACACAATATATATATAGGAACTCATTGAACATTATATATTACATACAGTAAATATAAAATGGATAGATCATGTTACGACATTATAACTATATAATGTAAGGTTATCTCAAAATTAATAAGATTATCACCTATACAAAACATATGACGATTATTTACCTATGTTTATATAATATATGTATGTGAATATAACTATGCTTATTGCCTATATAGAATATAATAGAATTATATACAGATGTATATATGATATACTTCTATGTAAATTTGTTTTTTATAATATATTTAATATTATATATTTGATGTCAAGTATTTTAAAATCAACCAAAGGAAATTTTCAAATAAAACAAAACATAAATAAAAAAACGTAAATAAAAGTCAATAAACAATAAAGAAAATTTCCATACTACTAAAGTTGGTGTGTAATACAAAATTTAAATTAAAACCCAAAGGAAAAATAAACAAAAAAGAAGAAGAAAGAAGAACATTACTCATTTTGGAGAATAAAAGAGAGTTAACGTTAATTGAAAAGTCTACAAGACGGCCACAGAAAAAACAAACTAAAGAGAATAATTAAACATAATTTGTTAACCTAAATGTTATTAATGGTAACAAAAAATTAACGCCTAATTTGAATGGTATAATATTAGAGAATAAAATATTTTTCATCATAAAAAATAGCTTTACGTAATTAATAGTAAAGTTATTTACCTAAATTGAATGATTTCATTATGGAAATAATAAATGACAATAATAACATTATTATAAAGAAATGCAAAAATTGTAAGGGTATAAATGGAATAATATAATTTCATAAACATGAGCCATGCTAGAGCTGATATTTTTTTTAAAAATGAGTCATTTGTAAAATATGGTTGAAAACGTGTTATTTGGCATAATTTCCCAAAATTAAATTAGATAACCAGTCCGACCCAAAAAATTGCCAGCTAGAAGAATCCTGCTGTGAAATGGCCCAACCTGCCAAATTGTGGGCTACTTTGTTCATTGTTCTTGAAATGTGCCTGATTCCCAGAAATCTGTGCCTGATCATGGTCTCACGAATCTCCTCCAGGTTGTTCGGATTATCGGTTTATTTGTACACCCCTACCACAAAGTTTTAAAGCGAATGGGTACTTTACAAGTTGTAAAGCTTTGAGTCGACTATCAATTGCTATATCAATTACTTCTTTCAAATATTAACATAGTTATGTTCACGAACTATTATTAGGCTAATTATCTCAAAATACAAAATTGTATTTGATGAATCTTTTCCCTTTTCTATAGATATTTAGCACGATGGATTGTTTGTAAAACCTTTCGAGTATGTGCATAATGAATATAATCATCATCTACTTCGACTTAGGATTAATTTCTTTTCATGTGCCCTCCATAAATTTTTGGCTACTAAACATCCTATGGATTGAAGTTGGTGCTTTTCTAAGATTCCCATGGGCAAATCTATGGGATGCCAATCCCATTGGAAAAAAAAAAGTGGGGAATCACCCCTCAAATTTGGAGGATGTCATTTTCACGAGTATCAAAAACATAGATTTGACATAACTTTTAAATTCCTGAAAAGTACTTTTAATTAGCAAAATTACCTTCTAAATTCTTTTATATATATATATATATATATATTATAGACGTCAAATTATAAAATTTGTTACTTGAACTTTCAAAGACTATATTTATTTAATTCTTTAAAAAAGTTTTTAATAAGTTCAAAGTTGTATACAATTAGTCTTATACCTTAAAAAGACTGTAATAGACCCTTGGACTTTCAAATTTATGGCTAACAAAAAAAAAAAAAAACTTTAAACCACCTGTGGAAGCACTGAAGCAGTTAACAAGTGCGCTTGTAGAAAAAGTCTTTCACTAGAAAAAGCACTTTCCAGGAGTCAATAAGATTATACATTATATGTAATAGGATTGTATCATACCTCCTCTCCCTCTCTTGCTGGTGCCAAATATGATTGCAGGTTGAAATTACTCAAATTGAGTGAGTTCATAACTGCCATCATGAAGCTGATGTTTGACACCAAATTGTCTGTGTTCGGACTCAATGAAAGCTCGATTTCTATTTAAAAAAAAGAAAAAAGAAAAAAAGTATGTACAAAACTTGAGCCAAGAAAGGATAATGATTAAATAATATAACAAATATTTAAAACATGTTTTCAAGTAGACTGTACATAACCCAGCTGAGATAGGGATCAATAGCACAGGTAGAAATAGAGCCATCTACTTCTAAGAATCAACTTAATCATTGCAGTACAACATTTGCATTCCCCAAACTCAGGTACAAAAGACAATCGTATGGTCATTGCTGGGCAACGGCATTTGTTAACGAATATCGGGTTCAGGTTAGTAATTCCAGAAGACTTGATCTCTCCTGTATTGCTTTTTCAGATACAATGATATTAACTCTCTGTAAGTCCATTTCTTCTGCCTCTGGAACTGCATGAACGCCTCAGAGCTCATGTGGAAATCTCCTTTACCCACTGCCTCAAAAACAAACGGATCTGTTAATGATACCGGAGGTTGATCTGGATTCATTTTGCTCAAAACGAATTCCAAATTTCTTCCAAGTCTTTTATCTACATATGCATCAACAACACAACCGTAGGTCACGAGATCGGGTTCAATCTTCATATGCTTCATATGATCAAGACTAAGATGAAGATCCCATAACAAATCCATTCTTGAAAATGCTAGAGCTCTAATATTAAATGTGGTAAGATCTGGATTAAATCCAGCTTCGACCATTTCCAGAAACTCTCGCTGCAAACTTTTCATTTTAAAATTAGCAGCATAAGATAGAAGTAGAAGATTCCATAAAAGATTCCCCACGTTTTTCCTTCCAAGACCAACATCCCTGAGGAATTCACCTAATCTGTAAAATTTTCTTTTCCTTATGTAGGTCAATGCCATTGCCAGGATTCCTTCCTTCTCAATTAGAAATCTAGACCTTTTAAGGCGGCCGTAGGCAGTTTCCATCTCCATCAAAGAACCAAACATGCTGTAGTATATGATAAAGGAATTTCCAGTAGCGGAATCAACTGGAAAACCACTGCAAACCATTTCCCTCAAAGTATTTTCCATCAATTCCAATTGTCCATGCTTCCCAAAACATGATATGGCTAGTGAGTAAGCCTCAGGCAGCAAGTGTGAATACCTTAACTTTATCTGATCCAGAACTTTAATTATATCATCAAATCGTCCCATCTTTCCATAAGTGTTAAATAACTTTGAAATTACTAGAACAGAAGGAACATAACAACTGTTTAACATTTCTTCCCAAATCTCTTGTGCTTGGAGGAGAAGACCACCATCTATGCAGCGTACCATAAGAGAAGACAACGTAGAGTTGTGTAATGGAAAACCTTCAGACTTCAGCTCCAAGAAAATCTCTTGAGCTAAAACAGGCATTTTTCTTTGGTTCAATTTTTTAATCACTCGGGAAGGGTTGATATAAGAATCATCACCAACAAAACTTCCTTCTTCTTTGTGCTGCCGGAGTATCTATCCTAAGTACATTGCATACAAAATAAACAAAAATTAAGGTAGTGAGAACATATATAACATGACTATCAGTAAAGAAATCACTCTATTTCCATTTTCTTATTTTAAGGATCCAAATTGTACAGAGATTCATTAGCTGTATGGATTTCCCAAAGAAATAATTGTGATAAGTAAGACCTTTTTGTTAGTATGCCTATTTTTTTTAAGAATATTTCCCTTGAATTGAGTATGTGATATCCGTCCACTCATAAATCTCCTGTCTCTCTTGAATAATGCATTTCAAGCAACAGTTTTCCCAGTAAAAGCCATAGCCATGGGTCAAGGATGAGTAATATCAACAAGTACATCCTAGAGAAACTCCACAAGGGACAGTCCCCACACATTGTTCTTACAAAAAAAGATCAGTGACTTGACCCATCTCCAACTTCAAAAGAATCAACGGAAGTCAATTAGTAAGGTCTTTCCAACGGCTATGGTTCCTGCCTCTAGACATGATCAAGAATTACACCCAAACTGATCCATACCTTGCTTAAAACGATAGAACGCCAGAGAATTAAATTTCCTTTTGGAATCACTTTTATCATTAAGAAAGGACTTGCGGGACTTGATTTTGATTTTCTGTATTGATAATGCCTAAACTAAGGCCTCCTAAGTTCTTGCAAAGAAAAATATCATTCCATTTAGACACATCAAGAATATATCGAAGGATTAAATTTACTCAAACCTAACATATTAAAAATTCGAGTTTAGTGATGATTTAATATCGTACTAAAGTAGGTGAAAGTTCAAATTCTTAAAAGGTTAAATTATTAAAAATACCCTGAACTATGGGGTTGGTTTCAATTATACCCTCAGACTTTGAAAAGTTTCATTTTAACCCTTGAAGTTTGAAGTTTGTTTCAAAACGACCATTAAAGGCTTTTTCTGTTAAATTCATGGACAAAAAATGACATGTTTGCATGTGTTTTTTTTTTTTTTTTTCAGTGTATATTTTCATATATATTCATATAAGCAACAATACAAATGCAAACACATCATTTTTCATTCTTGAATTTAACAAAAAAAAAAAGCCTTCAAGAGTCGTTTTGAAACAAACTGCAAACTTCAAGGGTTAAAATGAAACTCTTTAAGTTTGAGAGTATAATTAAAACCAATCCCATAGTTCAGCAGAATTTGTTAATAATTTAACCTTCTTAAAATGTAACTTCCTCCACATTTTATCATAATAGTCCACATCATGGGGCTGGTCAATTGGAACGAACATCTAGGCCACTAGCCTAACATGGTCCTAAAGGTGATTTAACCTGGCATCCACCCACTGCCTCCGAACCTCCTTGTCATCATATTATGAGCAAGCCACTTCAGAGAGGACCTTTTGCATTCAATTTTATTTACAAGAACAATCCCTAGTAACATCAAAGTACATGATCAGACTACTTAATAGTCCTCCACATAATTAATCATCTCCAAGTTTCAAGACATCACATTCAGAACCTAGGCTTAATCTACAGCAACAATCAATCATCACAGCAATACATACACGTCATATTCTCATTCGAGTTCTACCATAACATGATAAGATAACGTTCGCGTATTTCTCACAATTTTCCATTTACGCCTAAATCCAGTCTAACCACAAACCAAGAAATGATGATGAAAGAGGAAGAAACAAAAATAAATTGAGAATTCATCAGCAGAATCTGAATTCGAACCGTTAAAATACTTTTAAGTGATTGATGCGTACCTTACGAGCCAAAGCGCGACCTGCGGAGCGTCTCTGATGGGACAAAATTGGGCGTTTCTGTTTGAAATTTGTCGGAAAGCAGTGTGGATTTGCCACCGTTGCGACAAGAGAGTTCATCTCCATTATGAAATGATTCTCGGTTCAGACGGCTGAAAAGACAGACGGAATTCAGACAAACTTCCGCTCACATTTCCACTGGAAAATCCTTCCGATGGATATTCATTCCCACAGTTCTAAATGAAATTCTAATCGACAAAATCGACAAATAGTAAAATAAAGCTCAAAAGTCAATTTATAACTCTAAACTTAAGAAGTTGTATAATAAAGACCTTAAACTAATAATTGTATCAATTTTTAATTTACATCTTCAATCAAACTTCATTTGAAAAACATTAGTTTATAAGTGTGCAAACTTATAATTATAACAAGGAAAAATATCAAATTTGACCCTGAACTTAACTGGTTGTATCAATTTTAACCTTAAACTTTCAATTTCATCAATTTTAATCTCAAACTTGAATAAGTGTATCAAATTACACCATCAATTAAATTTTCGTTTCAATCACCATTAGAAAGATTTTCCACACATACCCAAAACCACGCATTGCTCTATGATATGTATTTTTTTTTAATTTACAAAAAAAAATAATTAAATCATTTCAAATCCGATCTTCACCATCATGAAAACTACGAACTCGACTCTTGAAAGTAGGACCTACACGAAAACAAATGAACTCTTGTGTTCTCCCGCCTTTGGTGTCGATACCAGCAACGACGAGTGTGAAGAAGATCCAAGCAGTTGAAGTCAACGACGACCATGGCGGTTTTGTCGACTTCGATAGTAAGGAGTTTGAACTCGACTAAAATGCAGGAGAGAACAGGGAAGGTAGTGGTAGACAGAGTGCCGCCCATAAACATAATGAACTGGTCGTAACCAACCTTGTCGACCTCGACGACAGTCTTACAGAGGATTATAGTGACATCGATGTTGGAGAGGAAGGGAACAAATATTTCAAAAGCCTTGCGTCTATTGCGATGGAAAGAGGACAAATCGAGCTCAATGACGACGAGAAATTTTTAAAAAATCAATATTGGCGATAGATTCAAGAATGGAAGTACTCCATTGAGGAAAAATATGGTGTAGATAAGCTTTGTTTCTACTAAAAGCCGATGGATCGAATAAAATCCTACTTTAAAATTGAAAAACCCTCGATTAATGAAATGAAAAAAACAGCAGAATTAAAGAAGATATGAAGTGAAAAAAAGTCATGCTCTGAAATTAAAAAACATTATTGTGAGTCTACTTCAATTTTCTTCAGCAATTTTATTTTTTTAAAAAAATAAAAAATATGTATTTGTTATAGAACAACATGTGGCTTTGGACATATGTGAGAAACTTTTTTAAAGGGGAATGAAATGGAAACTTAATCAAGGGTGTTAAATAATTGATACACTTATTCAAGTTTGAGGTTTAAACTGATGAAATTGAAAGTTTAGAGTTAAAATTAATACAACATGCTAAGTTTGAGGTTTAAATTGATGAAATTGAAAGTTCAGGGTTAAAATTGATACAACCTGCCAAGTTTATGGTCAAAAATGATTTTTTTCCTTATATCAATTGAACTCTAAACTTTCATAATTAAATCAATTTAGACTCTTCATTTCAAATAATTGACTCTTTTCAAATGAATGGTCTAAATATTTTAAGAAGTCTACACACATATAAGAATTAATACATGAACGATTTTTAAATTGAGAGCTTAAATTGATTTGCTTATGATAGTTTAAGACTTTAATAGATAGAATTATAAGTTTGCATACGCGTAAGTACAATAACGTTTAAGAAACTTTTGAAACCAACGAAAACAACAAAAAGTTATCTCATCAACTTTATTTTAAATGTAATACTTCAATAGGAAATAGATAAGATAGACTAATAAATAAAGAAATAAATCAACAGATAAAAAAATGGTCGAGGAACCCCTATTTGAGAGACTGATCAAAGATTTCAGGAAATAGAACTCACTTCCACCATTATTTGTACAGAGAGATGGAAAATATTTCCTCTGTCTTTCATAAAAGATGGAGAGAAACAAAGAAGGGGACAAAATCTAGCAGTGGAAGTATAATAAAGGAAAGAAACAAACAAGTAATCACAAAAGGGGGAAAAATCCAGCAATTGAAATTAAACAAAGAAGTAATCGAGTAACAATTGAAAAGAAATTTCTCAAAAAAATAATATTGATGAAAAGAAGCAACCATCAGTTGAAATTGAGGATATAAAGAAGGAAAGAAATAAATCAACAAATAAATCTACACTACAATTCAACTACTAACATTCACATAAGGGGGTAAAATCCAGCGGAAGTAGCAATTTGAATTTAAAATTAGGGCCAAATCAGATCAACACAAACTCTAGATTTCTTGAGAAACTCATTCCAAGCAGACGGCGGCGACGACAACTTTCCGGCGGCACAAGCAGGCGGTGGAAGGGGAAGAGTGAGCCAATAATGGAGATGGGTGTCGTGGTGATGGGATGAGTTTCAAGGGAAAAGAGCGCAAGGAGCGAAAACAGGGTTGGTTTGACATTGAGATGTTCTGATAAGCGAGTGAGATATACGCACATACTAATGATATATTGAAATGTTTACTAAGTTTATATTGTACGGAGTCAAGTAAATACACTAAATAATTGAAGTAAAGGAAGTTTATAATTTGTAGTAAATGATTGCTATTTAAAGGAGTTGATTGGGTGTATTTTAAAAATTTTGTTTATAAATGTGGAGACGAATGGTAGAAATTATGGGCGGATATGGGTCTTGCGGGAGAAATTATTCCGCAGGCTGCCGCAGAGTTTTTTATTCAGATGTAAAAAGAGAAGTAATTAAATTTATATCAAATAATTATTAGGGATACGAAGATTATTGAATCTACGGTTATTATGAAGTAGCCACATGTCACATTGTGGCGGCCTCATTGAATAATTTAGTATCTCATGATGATAAATTGACTTTTTAATTTTTCTATTTATATTTTTTTAATAAAAATTACTTACAAATAATAATAAATTATTTTTAATTAAAGACAGTTAAACAAAGTCATAGATTTATGACATTAAAAAATGTCATAAAATTTTTTCTGCCAAAAACGTGCCTCTAGCTATTTATGAGATGCTTTTCTCTCTTTCCTTTGTTTGGTTTGGCTATGGTGTCATAGAATGTCAAAATTGTAGTAGTGTTCGGTCATGGGCTGAAATTGCTTGAGTGATTCGACTAGCAATGAACTTTTTGTTGTAATTTACTTACTATAGTTTTTTCCTGAGTTAATAATTGATTGCTTTTTTTTATTTGCTAGATATATTAATTACTTGTTCCAACTGGCCATCTAAATGGGTATACAAGTTGAGTTTAATTTTGAAAGGACTAAGTTTAGTAGAAAGAAGTAAAAAACATAAGAATGTGAGTCATAATAATATTTGCCTGTTGTTTTTTAAGACTAGGAATAGTGCAATGAGTTTGGAGTAGATATGGCATTGAGTACTGTTAAAAAGTATGAATGTTAATGAGCACAACTTGGATGCAACCAAGTCTTGTGCAGCCCACTTCACAACCACAAAAGAAAAAAAAAATAGTTTTTTTTAAAAAAAAAAAATTGTAGTTTGGGAGTGGGCTACAGTATGGGCTACACCCAAGTTTTTTCCAATGTTAATTAATGTTTTAGATAAATGTTAGAGGGTGTGAGTACATCCTTCAAGAGTAGAATTCCTAGGGAAAAGCTTTAGCAAAAGTTGTAATGAGGAACCAATAAAGAGGGATTTGTTAGTGAAATCTACTGTTTTCTAATTTTCTCCAATTAACATACTTATATATATCACTTCATTTTATATTTTTTTATTCTTATTTTGAAGCAATATTTCCTTTTTCACACATTTGGCAACTGAGTATACTTGCACATAGACAACTAAAATCCAAGTAGGATAGTTGAACAATGGCCTGGCCACAATTTAAGGCATTGAAATCACTTATTAAGGGATGGAACTCAGACTTTTGGTTGAAACTCACAAAAATATTTGCTTTTGGAGGATCCTAGATCTAATCGATTGACTCTCTAAATTAAGGATAGCCTCACTACACTTGTAAAGGCCTTTAACTAGGTTGATGGAGATTTTATAAATGAAATCCAATGGAGAAAATGGATTCAAGGATGCATTACATCTACTAATTTCTCTATCACCATCAATGGTAAGCCCAGAGACAAGATTTTAACATCTAGACATCTATCATTGATAGACGTAGAAATGGTTGTTAATAAGTATAAAAATAATTCATCAGTAATAGAAATCTATCACTGATAAACATATTAAGGGTCTATCGACAATAGACATAAAAATCGTTTATCAACAATAGAGATAAAAATGGTCTATTAACGATAGACTATCAGTGATAAACGTAGAAATATTGGTCTATCAGTGATAAAACTAAAAATAGTCAATCAATAATAGAGGTCAATCACTGGTAGACTACTATCAACAGTTTATCAATGATAGACAAGGGTAAAAAAGGAATTACGAAAAAATATTTAAGTAGGCACACAAAAATTTGAAAAGAAAATGTCATATTTATAAATTATTTATTTGTGTGACATATTTACAAATATGGCAACTAATTTTGACACCCATTACAATTATCCTTGGCGTGACTACTTTAATATAATGTTATCTCACTTGACATCAAGAGGGTTGATGAAGAGTTTTTAAGTGGTTCATGAGTCTTTAGTTATCAACTATTTACAAATTCACCAATGATACTATCCTCTTTTGTTCACATGGAAAAGTTTGAGATCTTAGCAATCTTTTCTATACCATCAAGGTTTATGAGGAGGCTTTAGGGACTCAACATAAACCACCATCAGTCTGAATTTTTTGGGTATTAATTGTGAGCCAACTATTATTTCCTCCCTCACTTTGGCTTTTGGCTCAAGGGTCGGTCAATAGCCTAGCTCCTACTTGGGCCTCCCGTTAAATGGTAATCAGAAACTTTTGGCTCAAGAGTAGTTTTCAAAATTTTGTTTTTGTTTTTAGAATTTAACTAAGATTCAAATGTTTTTTTAATAAAAATAAAACTCATTATAGAGAAACGATGAGAAAACAAACACAATTTCCAAAAACCAAAAACAAAAAAATCAAATGATTATCAAACGGGAGAGTGATCGAATTTGTTTCGGCAATTGATTCAATTTTAAGAAAATTGATTTCAACATCAATCTTTTATTTTACTAAATCGATATATTGGTGTCCATTTTAGCCAAAAATTGATGAATTAACAGGCTTATGCCTTGATTAATAAAAATAATATCTCTACTTGGAGTTATATCTTAATTGGTGTCGTAGTTAATATTTCACCATTATTAAATTTAAAATAGTTAATGTTATGGTTATCAAATCTAAAATTAAAATTTTGAGTTAAGTTGTATCAAGGTTTTGGATCCTAACCATCTTTATAGTCCATAGATAATACATTTTGTAAGGCCACAAAGAGTTACAACGTCAAACTTTAATTGCAACAATTTCGTAAGTTCAAGGGAGCTCTTGATCAGATCGAAAGTTTAAGAATGTGAATTTAGTTCAAAATTTCTACCATTCGTCTCCACATTTATAAACAAAATTTTTAAAATACACCCAATCAACTCCTTTAAATAGCAATCATTTAAAACAAATTATAAACTTCCTTTACTTCAATTATTTAGTGTATTTACTTGACTCCGTACAATATAAACTTAGTAAACATTTCAATATATCATTAGTATGTGCGTATATCTCACTCGCTTATCAGAACATCTCAATGTCAAACCAACTCCTAAAGAAAGCAAGCATTAGTGACTACTAGTTGAAATGGTCATTCATGGAAGTTGTTTTGACAAACACCAAAAGATGTTAATTAAACATTCATACAACTTTCTCTTCCTAAGGTCATCAAATGTTGACTATTCATTAGTAACTAATTTGGCAACATGAGCATAGCTCAACAATAATTAGCATCTACTCTTTCCCTTGAGGTTGAAGGTTCAAATCTACACTCCCACACTAGTTATACTCAAAATAAATAAGTCACTAAGTTGCAATCTACAATATGAATTTGCCAAAATGAACATAGTTCAACGGTAATTAGTATGTACTCATTCTCTTGAAATCGGAGATTTAAATCTTCATATTTCAACCTTTGTTGTACTTAAAAAACAATACGAATTTGAAAGTTTGTATTTACACTAAGTACATTGAGTAATGATTTGGGTGAATCTGAGTATAAAGTTTTCCAACTCCAAGCACATTTGTGGACAATCTTGATTATAAAAAATATAAAAATTAAAGATAATAAGACTTTCAAAAAGTACAAAGACAAAACCAAAATTAAGATTAACACACACAGACTAAAAATATAATTTAACTTAAGCTCAGTTCAATTCAGTTAACTAAATATTCCACTAACTCAGTTTATACACAAGTTGTCTCTCAAACCAGTTCATTTGGTCTCTCTCGGTTTATAGAATGTAAATGTGTCTTGCGATTAGTGAATTGTGATGTGTTCTTGATTCTTTTCTTCAATACCCAGTTTGATTTTCAATGTATCTTGCTTTATGAAGTTACACAATTAGTCATAGTACCAAATATTGCCGACAAGTTCGTATTTTAGACACACAAACAGAGAGAAAAAAGAATGATAGCTAAATGATGTTGGAAGAAGCTTCTCTAAAAATGTAAAAAGCACAATTAAAGGAAAAAGAATTACAATGATACCCTGTAATGTTTGACAAAATTGGATAATGTTATACAATTTACACCTAACACTCATTCTCTGACTAATTCATACTAAGCCAAAAAAAAGATCCCTCACTCTATGGTTTAATCCAAATCACAGTTTCAGCACCAGCAGCCACTATGGACTCCCCAAAAGAGGAAAAGAAAAGAAAAACTATTCTACAACAGCAATAAATAATGATCTTTCATGATTATATGATGAGCCAACTAAGTCACAACACCTAAAACTGTGAATTGCTAAGAAAAGTAACCATGCATCTAGAGGATTGGAATAATTTATCCAAACCTTGCCAAACTGAGGTCTGAATATCTAGGAGTTTCCTTACCTTCTCCTGCAATGTCAACTGGCAACGAATTGTTTCGCCATGTATCTAGCCAAAAGGAATATGCAGCAATTTAGTAGAAGCATTTTTCATTAACAAAAAGGTTTCATCAGTTCCATAACTAGAGAAGTTCGAAGTCATAATGAGAGAAATCCTTAATGAAGTCTGTACCTTCAGGAACAATCTGATCAAAGCTTGTATGAACTCGAAATTGTTGCGGCAAGTAATTTCGTGTATGAAATAATCAAGAAGAAGTTCAATTGAAATAAGTTCAGGTCTCTTTTCAGGTTCTTGATGATCGTCGTCATCTATAATTTGAAGCATGCGAAGTTCCAAATCCAATGTTGATGGAGATAAACCCTTTATATAATCAGTAAAGGTCGAAACTGAAAGAAATAGGAACAATATTAGTTCAGAAATACTTCAAGTTTACAGCTATCGCATAAACAATCAAATGCATCATAGAAAAGAGAATGCATGCATTGTGTTGACTTACAGTTTTGTGTTTCAGAAGAAGATTCAAGAAGCTGCAAGAATTGGGATGATGTTATATCAGATTTTTTCTGTTGTTCACTATCAACTCCCTTTTGTGCGCTCTCCGTCTTTGCTGCCTCAGAAGGCTTAAATAGTATTTCTCCAGAGAGAGAGGGAAGAGATGGCAGGAAGAAAGGAGCCTTTTCAGGTTTCTTTGGAGGTTCAATTGGTTTATTACGGACCTGGAAGTTGAAGATTCATGAACAAGAAAAAAGCATTAGTACGTAAATGATTTTTCTTTCTTTCTTCACTCTTCTTTTATTTTTCTCTTCAGTCTGTGTGTGGAGGGGGGGAATCAAGTAACAATAAAAAGAAACCTTTATTATGTCCAAATTGATCAAGCTCTGCCACTGACTTCTGGGCAACAGTGAGAGAGTAATTAAATCTGGGATTTGCTGGCTGGAAATGTGAAAGCCTGATGAAACTTTAGATTCAGGTAGATTTGAAGGATCCTTGTCATGATCTTCAAACTCCATTCCTTCTGTCGAGGAGACTGATGGCAATTTAACATTAACAACATCCTTTCCACTTGCAAGGGTATCCACGTTGGATGAACCAGAAAACATTAATTGATTCACCCTAAAATGTTAACAAAAAACAAAGGTCATCAATTTTGAGTAGTTTTACAGAAGGTAAAGGAACCCCATGGAAATACATTCTACCCCTCCGACTATCACGTTTTTTTGTCGGTGAACTCTAATTTCTAACCATAAAGTGCACTCATAACTATTAAATTATCATGTATCATCAAATGAAAACGACATTTCAGAGATTATCTATCCTCACTAAACTTTGTGCAATCAATTACTAATAAATTTTGGCTCAGGGTATGAGGTTGGAGCTTGCTTTCATATTTCATATGGGGGGAAGGCTCACTTAAATTCTGTTTCACAAAATTTTCCTATTTATCATCTTTCAATGTTTAAGCTTCATTTGAAAATTGTATCATTAACTGAAAAGGTTTCCTTCAACTTTCTTTACGAAGATCATGAGGGAGGAAAGAAGTCAAATTCGGTTTAATTAAAAAAACCAGTTCCAAAAGGATAACATACGAACTTAAACAGACTGATATTAAAAAATCAATCTTAAGATGAAAATAAGACCGTTTCATACCAGACAATGATCCTCCAAAAATCATTGTCCCCATTTATACTTTTCCTTATTTACCTGCCTACTAAACAAGTATATGTATCACCATCAAGATAACTTACCAAAGGTAGACTCCATTTTGATCTACATGTGTGGTTGCCAAAATATCCATATTTGGAGAAATAGAAAACGCAGTAATTGAAGCATCGACTTGTAGTGCATCTATTTGCCTTGCTAAAATGACGTCCCAAATTCTAAGACTTCCATCCATACTAGATGATAAAAGCCATTTCCCATCCTCACTGAAAGACAAGTCCGTTATACGATCTGTATGGCCTTCAAATTTACGAACCATTCTTAAAGCCACAACATCAAACAGACGGATAACCAAATCATCTGTTACAACTGCCAAAAGTCCTGAAATTCAATAAAGAAAAAAAAAAAGGAACTTAAAAACATAATTCAACCACAAGGAAATTTTGTCATCAAGGTCAGGACAGGGATCTTAAAGAGATGGAAGTTACCATTTACTCGATGATAGACAATCTTCACAACAGAACTACCAATTTCCCATCTGGATTTTAGATCACGCTCCTTGAAATTCCAAACCTGAACATAAGACATTCAAAAAATGGAACTTTCATAAAGTTTGATAAATCCAAACTCTCCGCTGAGATTGCCCAAGTCAAGATTGGTTGGTTGATAAGGGAAAGAGCGTGCAATAAAAACCTTTATATCTCCACGAACTCCTGCACTTATAACGTGGGTATTTGTAGAATCACAAGCAAGACCAACAACTTCTCCAACATGTGCAGAGCTTCTTCCTTCCAATGTGTCCAGGTAACTACCTCTACTAGCACCCGATTGAAGATTGAATCGCTCAATCCAACCACCTTCTGTCCCTAAGAAGGCAAAATTTCCACATGCACTGATTGCACAAGCCTGTTATCCAGATGAAGTATTATATAGGCTTTTTGTAAACAGAAATAAATATTACATTAACAGTAAAGTGGCTGGAAAGAAGAAAAAAAAATGTTTTTTTTATAAGAAACCAAGCTTTCATTGAGAAAAAAAGAAAGAATACAAGGGCATACAAAAAGAGAGCCCACAAAGGAAGGAGGCAAACCACAAGAACAGCCTCCAATTAAGCAAAATGATTAATGATTGAAAGTGGTATCTAATAATTTTGTCGACCCAACTATTTTGTGATGTGAAAGTGGTATCCAATAACTTTACCTTCATTGGGATGTTTTTATTTCTATTTAAGTTGTTTTACTTTTGTTTTTGTTATTTTGTTGTTCATTTTTTCTTCTCTCCTTTGTGGAGTTTGTATCTTTTTGAGCACTAGTCTCTTTTCATATCCTTAATGAAAAGTTGTTCTGGTTATTAAAAAAAGAAAAGAGAAATTACAAAGAAACCATATAATCTCAACCATTTACATATTATAGGTGCCCAAAAACATCATCTTGAAACAGACCTTAACCGGAGTAGGGCTTTCTGTGCATGGTTTCAAGATATGCTCGCCAAGAACAAAGTTTTGAAGTCTCCATACATATGCTTGTGGAGTATCAACGTGACATGTAACCACATTACACCAGTCCCGTTCTCTAATTTCAGCTAAAAAAAAAATTCAAGAAAAGCACATTACTAAATATAATATCATCCAACATAAACCAGATAACAAATGAATACACAACTATGAATGAAGATAAAGTTGAGAATATCGATGTGACTTGGAATAGGATTAAATATTTTACAAAATTGTTGATCAAGGGAATACTCGATCATTTCATTTCGGAATTTCATTGGTGTAACTATTCTAGTTGGTATAACTTTTTGTAGTTCATGATGATCTTTGTTTGATTTTTTTTTTTTTTTTTGAGTTTAACAACATGGGGTGGGGATTCAAACATCCAACCCCTTGCTCAAGGGTATATGCCTTAACCAGTTGAGCTATGCTCAAGTTGGCAATCTTCGTTTGAATTTTATATATATATATAAGAAACCAAACTTTTTAGAGATAAAAGAACATGTCATTTCAATTTTGAATTTTTGATTGGAGCAAACTGTAAAATGTTAGTATAAAAGAGAACATGTCAAGAATTTCAATTTTTTATTGCTTTTAGCACCTTATTGGAGCACTTTGTTCAAATACTTTTATTACTAGGTCAATGCTGATCAAAGTGGTTTTATAAGCTCCACTTCCATCGGTCTCGAATCTGGGTGGATTGCCTTGTTTGGACCTCAAGTCAGGGGGCCCACTCCTGAAATAAAATTTTGACGCCGGGTACCCCCCCCATTTTCTCTTTAATATGTAGGGGAATTGGTGGAAACCCCAATTCTGACATTGTGCACCCAACAGTTTCTCATTGGCAAAATAAAGTGCACAATTTCAGAATCGAGGTTTCTACCCATTTCCCTACATATTAAAGAGAAAATGGTACGGTACCCGGCAGTCAAAATTTTATTTTAGGAGTGGGGCCCCCTAATTTGAGGTCCGAACAAGGCCGGTGTAATCTCTCTCTCTTTTTTCTTTTTTTGTACTCTTTCTTTGTTTATGAATTGTGTCTCATCCATATAATAGTGGCCCCTTCCATCTTTTGGTATCTCTTAGGTCTTTGACAAACACTCCAATGACAACCTGGAAGTATCACTGTAATCGTACAACACTTTAAGGAACACTTGGAAGAAGTAACTTACCACAGTCGAAAGCTATGACGGGCTTCAACTTTATTTCTTCCTCCTGAAATAGCATAGATAAAACAAACATGATTTTAGTTGTGTTGAATTTTTGAATTATTATAGAAAATAAATAAGTGAAAACACAAAATGTAAGGAATCTTTCCCCAAAAAAAATTAGAACTGAGACAACTTTAAAAAATAGTTTTAAAAAGTCAATCTAATAAAGAATTTTTAAATATAAAGTTCTCAAAAGTATACCCCCACAACCCCTTAATCACTAGGGCACTTCCCTAAACTGTAGCCTTTCTTATTCTTCCATCTTTCACACGTCAACTTCCTTAATAAAATCCACGTTTCTTGCTATATATATTAATTATTAAACACCTTAAAGATTGTTAATAACCTGATGAATAAAATAATTTTAATGGTCATTCCACCAAATAGAATACAAATTATAATAATGTTTCAAATCATGCCAATTTTAACCAAGAACGTGATCATAAAGGTAATTGAAAATAGAACAAACCACTAAAGAGCAATGTTTATAAAGCAAAAATTACTAGTGGTTCAATCCGATTATTTATGAAATTAAGTTAAGGACATACCAAAACCACCAAGTAAACAATAAAGAGGAAATACTGACGAAGGCAGATGGGTTCAATTGATGTCATTTGTTTTGTCAAGCCTACCAACATAATTGCCTGCAAATTAAAACGATTCCATATTTGAATCATACCTTAAGTTTTAGTTTCTTCGCACGTTTTGACACATGTCGTTGAGAAAGCTCCCTACTTTGCTGATCCTAATCAAAATAGCGAGAGTAAACAATTATATGACAATCATTTCTTGTATAACAATTATATTAACAACAATCCATTTAAAACCCAAAAGGAAATACTAAATAGAAAGGAAAAAAAATAAATTAGGATCGCTAGGATGAGAATTGAAGTCTATACAGTGCAAATCTAGCAAGCAGACATGAGTAAAAAGACGGCAGATGCTGCAATTACATAAATCACAACATCTCAAGTAGTTGACGTAATATTTCTCCAAAGATAATGAGCTATCTAGGAGCTATTTCAAAAAATAGACTTTCTATTCTTTTCAAAAACCATTTTTAAAAACTGTGGTTAATTACTGTGCACATAAAATCCTTGTTCACAACCCCATGACTTTGAAAGGAAATACAATTTCAGTTGCTGTCATGTCAAGTATAGGCCATAGGAAAAAAAACTGGGATAAGAAGGAAAAACAACGTTTCGAAAACTGTGATTCAAAACTTATTTATTCTTAAAAGTAGAAAATTGCTTTTCAAAATAGATCCCAAACATCCCCTTAGGTTGGCACTGGGCAAATATACAAACTGTTGGCACTTCCATGATCCCTAGTAAGGAAAAACAGCACCAATCTAATGAAATCTGTTCTTATTAATTTTCCCTTGGCCACTGATATGACCATTTTTTGAAAAAGATTGAGACTTTTTCTACGATGAGATTAAATTATTTTCCTCTTGGATTTTTTTCCCTTGATAAGGAAACAAGACATTCATTAAGACAGATGAAAGAATTACGAAAGGTTGCACCGAGAGACTGAAAAGAGGCAATGTTTTCCACCCATTAAGAAATAATCCACACAATTGTTTACAGTCAAGAATAAAGAGACATCCCTCCTAGATATGGAATGGTAGACGCCAAATTGAGGTGTTTTACAACGTAAAACTCCACAACCCCTTAGGAAAAACATTGACCAAAGGCTAGATTTCTAGGAAAGCAATGAAATAAACATATATATCCACGTTAACATATAATTTCTTACTAGCATAGTGACTATATCAATCACAACAACAATATTCATCCTCTTTCAATAGTTAAAACTAACCTGGATTACAGAGAAAAGCCTGAAGGCACGATCCTGACCAGCAGATAATATGTGTCTCCCATTCGCATAAAACCTATGATAGATCAGTAAGATTGAGAGTCAAGGAGATATTACAGAAAAGTATTCAAAATGCCACAGAAATTGTAGGATTGAAAAGGAAGCCCAACTAAGACCTAAAAAGTGCAGTAACAAAATAAAAACAAGATACAACATGAAGAAGGTAACAT
Source organism: Trichosanthes truncata (assembly GCA_033996785.1). Classification (NCBI taxonomy): domain Eukaryota; kingdom Viridiplantae; phylum Streptophyta; class Magnoliopsida; order Cucurbitales; family Cucurbitaceae; genus Trichosanthes; species Trichosanthes truncata. The sequence goes on along the minus strand of JAWPNB010000004.1, from coordinate 31,600,521 downwards.
GCCAATGTTTCAAAACTAGCCACATTGACGTGGCAAGAAAATGGTAATTCAGATATGCATTACTAAACTAGTAGAAAAGGTGTTTACTAGGTTCCAAGAATGTAATTGTTAACAACAGTGAGAACAATACTTATACTGCCTTAGCTACCAAAAACTTAGAATGCTACAAAAGTTTTAGACTATAGATCGATTAGCCTTATGAACAATTTTTATAGAGATAAAAAATAAAAGATACCCTAGTTCTGCTAAACAGATTTGACTCTGATGCTCAATTTTCCTTTTCAGCAATAGATAGATTATTGGGCCCCGCCCAGTGATAACAAAGCAGTGGATGAATGGAATGTTAAGAAAAAGAAAGGCTGGTGCATGAACTTTACCTTGAAAACAAGCTCATAACAGAGTAGATTGAGGGATTGTTGAGATAATGCTTGCGGAAAACACTTTAACGTAGATGGATAAAGCAGATAAAAGGTTATTTTTTTATTATCAATGGTCAACCACAGGACTGGCAAGATTCTTTGTATCAGGGGTCTTAAGCAAGGAGACCTTTTACCTCTTTTTCTTGTGTTTGTAAAAGACTGCCTAAATAGATTCTTGACCAAAAAGATCTAAGATGGATCAATAGAAAGTTTCCAAGTTGGAAAAAGCAACCACATGAAGCACTTACGGTTCTTTAATGACATTTTACCATTATTCATGGCCAGTAAGCAAAATGTGCTCAATCAAACTTTGACGGCCATCCCAAATCTAGTGCGACTGGAATTAATTACTGGATCTAGAGTAGGAGTCTTCACAAATGTGGGGATGCTCCAGAGGAGAGGGACTATACCTTCAAACTATTCAAACCTATCTTTAGAGGAAAATCCTAGATAAGTCAGTTTCTGGTCGACAATACTGCAAAAAGTCCAGTACATGCTAAGCAAAGCAAATGAGAATGCTCTTTAATTTCTAGAGCCGGTGAGCTAAGACAAAATTTTGCCAAACCGTCCAACCTCTTTCCTTTCCATTTTCTCTAGTCTGTACACGTGATCAAAAAGTTTGGTATGCTCAGAGATTTCTTCTGGTAGTGAATAAAGTCAGGAAGAGGTTATCACCAAGTTAACTGGAAAACATTCTATCCTCCTCTGCTGGAAGGAACCATGGGTTTCAATTCAGAAACATCAATGTCAAGAATGAAGCTGTAACGGCCGGTATGTTTGGGAAGTTTTAATCCTTATTGTTGGATTATTTAAAATTAATTTTTAGGATTAAATTGAGGTTTAAAGAAGAAAAGAAGGGCAAAATTGGAAGTTGAATTTTTTTTTTTTAAAATAATCCCCCATCCTTATCCACTATTTTTTTTTATTATTATTATTTTTTTTTTTTTCTCTTCTCCTTCCTCCCGATGCTCCTCTCACCGAACCCTCTCTCTATCTCTCTCTCTCTCTCTTTCTTTCTCTTCCTCTCACTCTCTCTCTCTCGGCCGAACCCATCCATCTGCTTGCTTCTTCTTCGTCTTCTTTCTGCCGGCAGCCACCGCAAGCATCTCCGACCAAGTGCTCGCCGGAGTTCAATCGCCGGCCTTCTCCTTCTTCTTCTTCCGTCGGCCGCGAGCAGCTCGCCGGAGCTCAATCCTCGCCGCCGGCTGCTTCTTCTTCTTTGTTGGCTGCAACCCACGAAGAACACCCATCCTCCGCCGGTTTTCGCACGAGCTTCAGCCGTTCATCACCGGTATCTTCTTCGTTTTTCTTCCTCTGCCGACAGCCACAGCCGAACCCATCCATCTGTCTTCTCCTTCTTCCTCGCTCATCGCCGCGTAGCCCGATCTCCAACTGAACAAGACACAGTCGCCGGAAAACCCAGATCCGCGAGCCTTGCACGAAATCCGGCCCTCACGCGCTCTCACGCGCCGATCGGAAGTCCCACGCGCCGCCGCACGCGCCGCCGTCTCCGATTCCAATTTTCGAGCCCGAACAGTCCCCATTACGATCGTGTTTCGATTTGGGTAATTTTGTTACTCAATTGAATTTACTTAAGGATTTTAATTGGATTGATCGTTAACCAATTGACTTAAATTTCAGGATATTGAATTGAGAATCAAACTACGGAATTGGAGACAAATATTTAAATTTTCAGCAAGCTTTGGACCTCTAAGTTTGGGCAAGAATCAAGCTCGTAAATTATTTATTCGGCTTAAGTAAGTAGTCATTTGGATTTAAGCCATTTAAATTCCTTTGAGATTGAAATGTATGTTTGATAGTTTGATAATTTTGAAAGCATGCTTGAAAGCAGTGGTTATGAGATATGAAAAGGTTAGTGGTTATGTTTAAAAGAAAGCTTGAGCTAAAACGGCCTAAGTTGGGGTCATAAAGGAATTAGTGGCTTAAAGTTTCAAGTTTAGTATGTTAGCATATGAACCTCTTTAAGAATTTGTTTGAGGTTGTAATTGGACAAGTTTGGACATGAATGTGGTGATTTGTGAATAGTCATTCTTGCCTAAATTATGAGTATGTGCGCGATGTCGTAGTTGGTTAAATCAATATAAGGATTATCGTGCGGGGCTTAAGATTGCCTGAAACTAGTTGCTACTTTAGTTAAGGGATTCAAAGTTACAAGTGAATGGATGAGAATGTGTCGGGGGTTATAAATGAATTTGATTATAGCTTACCCTTGTAAGTATAAATGTGTGGATAGTTGTGTTAAACTAAACAATTATAATCGTTTGGACTTCTGAGATGTTTGGTTAGCTGTGGAGTGCAGAAAACTTGAATTTTAGATTGATTGGTTGATTGTGTTCAATGCTTTTGGGTTCAGGTTGAGTTAGGGGCTGTAGTAAAGCACCCTAAAGTATGCCATACTCAGGGTCGGGGACCGTATTTTATGTGTTCAGAATGGCCTTATGTTTGGGCTGATTTAACAAGTTTTGGATGGGTCCGAATGTGAGTAGAGGGTTACTGGTCGTCCTGATTTCTAGAATGGTTATGGAACTGAATTCTGAATTAAAAGGGATGGAGGGCTATGTGCCGCTAGCACAGGTATGTGCTTGTGAACTATGGGCCAGGTTGTGAATGTGGTCCGGATATAACAAATGGTTTTGGTATGGTAGATTACCCTCGAGATTCCAAAAGTGGTGCGAAAATCCAAGGAGCTTGATAAAATTAGAGCCACCTGATCTTATGTCTCTCATGGGCGAGTCTGTAACTCTAGGTTGACTAGATGTGATGAGAGTGAGGGATTGTGTTCCTTCACTATGGTGCTAGCTTAGGGGTGATTCCCCAATTATGTTGAGCGTAAGGATTGTGATCCTTAGCGCCTGTGTGCTAGCTTATGTGTGATTCCCCACTGTGTTGAGCGTAAGGATTGCGATCCTTATGGCCTATGGTGCTAGCTTAGGGGTGATTCCCCAATTATGTTGAGCATAAGGGATGCGTCCCTTATTGCCTGTATGCTAGCATAGAGGGGTGATGTTCTATTGTATGGAGGCGTGAGAGTTACTTTCTTTCACGGCCTTAGTCAACCTAAGTTACATGGCTCGTTGGTAGTGCTCGAGACAATGCCATACCGGGATGGACTTAGGTAGGGTGTGCGAGTGGTAGTTGGATGGTTGATGAGTTGAGATTAAGAGGCAGATATACGTGCCAGGACAAGAATTGTGTTGATGAGGCTAGCATAGGGGCGTTATCCCCAGAGATTTGTGACGAGCATAAGGGTTACGATCCTTATTGCCGTGGGTGCTAGCATAGGGGCGAGGACCCCAGAGATTTATGTTGAGCGTAGGGAATGCGTTCCCTAGCGCCTGTGAGCTAGCTTAGGGGAAATTCCCCACTGTGTTGAGCATAGGGATGTGTTTCCTATTGCCGTGTGCTAGCCTAAGGGTGATTTATCTATTGAGATGAGTGTGAGGGTTATATACCTTCACAGGTTTGGGTTCTAAGTAATAGGACTCGCAGACGTGACACGGAATTAGAGTCAGGAAGTGGTAAAAGTAGTAGTTGGTTGAATGAGTATTTAGATCACTGAAGTAAATATTTGAAGTAAATATTTGAAGTATGAGCACGAGTGTAAGTAAAGAAAGTTTGCCTTCGTGGTAGGTTTTCTTTAAATTTTGGACCCTTAAGTGGGCTACTTACTGAGTATGTTTATACTCATCCTTGCTACTTTGTTTGTTTTGCAGATTGGGTACAATCTCGCGGCGGATGACGCAGGTGACGACTTGACGAGACTATGGAGACTCCATCCAATTCCCTTTTCTTGTTTTTCATTCTTAGTTTTGTTTCCTTGTTCCTTGATGTATGTTTGGTCTGTAAATTCTAAATATTCTTTAATTATCGTGTATTGGGTTAGGGTTTCTTAAAATCCTGTGTTTGATGTGAAGCTCAGCATATTTGTCGTAGTTTGTTGGATGTTGAGCGTATTATCTGAGTTATTGAAGTGTTTTCATTCTTATCAGGTTGTTGTAAATTTTGGTTTTCTCCTAGTTACACCGTCATGCTGCCGGAATTTTCGGGCATGAGCGAGGTAACTAGGTCGTGCTTCCGCTTTAGCGTGTCGTAGTAGGTTCGGGTTTTTACAAGAAAAAAAAATAGTGGATAAGGATGGGGGATTATTTTAAAAAAAAAATTCAACTTCCAATTTTGCCCTTCTTTTCTTCTTTAAACCTCAATTTAATCCTAAAAATTAATTTTAAATAATCCAACAATAAGGATTAAAACTTCCCAAACATACCGGCCGTTACAGAAGCCCTTCCCTCTAGGTGGATTTGGCAACTTTCTGAGGAGCCACTCTTACTTCAACACAAAATTATTTAAATTGTAGCTCTTTAGAAGTTTTTGGCATTTGATCAATAAATACAATTAAATTTTACAGGATCTCTGTGCAATGGTTTTGTGCCAGTCTAAAACAAAGTTTCGGGAGGATGTTTGGAAGGAGGGAGAGAGAGTCAAACTCAAATAAAGTGAGGCGAGAGATAAAGGATAAGAGAAAAGAGTCAAACTTTGCACCTTGCTCCCACAACTTATGGTGTTCAGCTAGGCAATGCCTCACAAAGGGTGCCTTGGCTCAGCCTTTACCTACAAAGGGCACTTTGTCCGTTCTTGACCATGCCTTGTGCCTAAGCAAAATTTTCAAAAACCACCCATATCTCTCTAATCACCTTCTTCCTATTATCAAAATTGTATGCCAGTTGTCATCAAATTGGTAATGGAGGTAAATACACTTTTCTGGAATGATCCTTGGGTCAATAGCATCCCTTTGGCCACTCGTTTCCCTCATCTATATCATCTAGTAAAAAGGCTACAGTTAAAGAAGTTTGGAATGACACTCTTAGATTCTAGGATCTCAGACTGGGGAGGAATTTGAAAGATATAGAGGTTGTTGAATCGGCGGATTTTAGTATTGCCATCGATCCCATTACTCTTTCTCAAAATGGATTCTTGGAGATGGCCCCTCAATCCCAATGGTGTATACTAAACAAAATCCCTTTTATCAGACATGGGAGACAACACTTACCTCATTGAATCTTCTTTGGCCAAAGCTTTAGGGAAGGACAATTACCCAAAGAAGACTAAATTTTTCCTTTGGGAGCACACTCACAAAGCCATCAACACCAAAGATGTATTGCAAAGACGCATGTCATACATGGCCCTATCCCCCGGATGGTGCTCTCCATGCAAAACAGATGACGAATCACAAGGCCATATCTTTATGTTCTGTTCTTTTGCTCGGAGATTCTGGATTAGGATTTTTAAATCCTTCCGTTGGTATTTTATTCTCCCTGAAAATGTGAAGGATCTTCTCCCTATTGTCTTGTTGGGACATCCTTTCAAGAATGCCAAAGCTTTGCTATGGATGAACATCATTAGAGCTTTCTTTTGGGTGCTTTAGAAAGAAGGAAATCAAAGAGTTTCGAAGAAAAAGAGCTCTCCTTTGAAGCTTTCTTTGATCTTGTTATCTATTATTCTATATCTTGGTGTAAACTCTCTTCTCTCTTCTCTCTTTGCTACATACTCATAGGCTTCCCTTTTAGTTAGTTGGGAAAGCCTTTTGTAATCACCATGGATCTTGGATCCCTTTTGTGAATTTCATACATCAATGAAATTGTTTCTTATCAAAAAAAAAATACGCCAGTTCTCCCAAAACATAGAAGAGATGAGATAGAATTAGTTTAAACGCCTCTATTCTATCCAAAAGAAACAAAAAGCTAGCTGAAGAAAGAGATTAAAGGTATTCAATAAATTGTTCAACATTATGGAGCCAAAAAGCAAAAAGACTGAACAAGTGTCAACCATCTCTGCAGGCACTCTCATTCAACTTAGCAATTAAAAAACAAATTTTAAACTACAAATTATTTTCTTCTAAAAATTAAAATTAAAATTAATTATTTAAATTAGAAAAGATCAATAAATATTCATTATATACATCAGTTGTTGAACACATGCCGTGCAATTTTTTCAACCCAAGGAATTTACTGGTTTGTCTAAGTTAAAATATAAATACATGTTCCAACTCAACAAAAAATATGTTAGGTGAGAATAAAATGCAAACCATCTATACAAAGGGAGAAAAACCACTTTACATAAGGAAATGAGTACAGTACAAAAGACATATCTCACCTTATACAAAGAGGAGGAGCACTATGCCCACTTCGAAAGCGTAACAAACGAGGATCTCCATCTGTTGTATCAAAAATCCACATCTACAAAAAAAGTACCAACCAATGATATTCCAAATATGATAAAATACATATACAAATCTCTATAAAAAGAAGAGTAGCATAAAAATGAGAATGATGAAAAGTTAGTTTTTAAATCAGAAACATGAAACTTCATTCGACAAGAAAGAAGTACAAGAGTGGTTTCAAAAGAACAACGTATCCTCTTTCATTCTAGAGAAGTATTATATACCATAAAGTTAGTGATGGACATCGTGGAACCACGATTAGATTCTTCGTGATCCTTTGTTTTTCCTTACCTAGTCTCCACACACATGAAAAATTGTTGGTCCAATGACATTCGAGGTTATTGGGATGAGGATGCTTTGTTTTAGAAAGTCTGTTTTTTTTGTTAATAAAAACTAAATTTCGTAGATGATATAAAATTACACGAAAGGGAGGAAAGCCCAGCTCCAATTCAAGGAAGATTACAACAAGAAAAAATCTTCGTAAAGAGATAGCATACATGGTAAGACAGAATATAAACACCAAGGAAGGCCAACAGAAAAAGACACATTGTCAAGAAAAGTATCTACGGCTTTTTCTATATCACTGAAGAATCTACTGTTTCGATCTAACCAAAGATTCCAAAGAAAGGGTCAAATAAACTGAAGGTAAAGCATCTTCTTTTCCTTCTTTTTTTTTTTTGAGAAGAAAAAGAGTGCCCAATCAAATAAGACTCTGAAAAATCCCTGATGTTCTATAGGAAAGTCACTTGCCAACAAAAAGCCGAGAGGATGGTTTCCCAAAATCTATTAGCAAAAGGGCATATGAGGAAAACATGATCCATCTCTTCTTAGTTTTATTTACTGATAGTACAACACCAGGGGGAAAGGACCATAGATGGGTTCCTTCTAGCAGGTCTAATTGGAAAGGAACATAGGGTTTTCAACTCAAAAGAAAGCTAAATGAAACTTAAGTAGACAATATTGAAATGTTTTAAATAAGATGAAAGCAATTTGATTATCATGGGGAAAAAATAGTAAAGAACGGTTTCTTGGTTGGCTTCAAAAGCAGCTCAAGTTCCTTCCTGTAATGTTATATTTTCTCACCGATATAAGTATGACATATCTTTTTACCAACTTCGAATTTAATATCCTACGAGTTTCTTGGCAACCAAATGTAGTATGGTTAGACAGTTGTCCCATTAGTGCACAAGTTGGCTCGGACACTACGAATATTGAAAGAAAAAGTCTTTATCTTCTGATTCTATTTAGAAAAATTAAAAAAAAAATAGATAAGAAACATTTCATTGATGAGATGAAATTATAAAAAAGAGGGGAAGAAACCCCATGCCTAAGGTCCCTATTTGCAATAAAATTTCCCTATTTTATATTCTATTCTATATAAAATAATTTCCCTATATGCAATAAAATTAGTATGTTTTAAATAATTAAAAAAAATATATCCCTACATAGATATTTCATAATAATTTCTACAATATAGGATCCTGCATTCTTTGTTTTTATATATATTTTTTGATAAGATATAAGGTCCTGCAATTGCATGTCACTATCTACAATTATGTAAAAATTGTAAAAGAAACCCATACAGGGCAATAATATTCTCTTACTTTGATGGAATTGTCTGCTGAAGAACTCATTAGTACTGGTTCATTAGCAAAAAAGTGAAGTGAAACTATTGAGTTATCATGAGCTTCTCTAATGACTGATTGAAGTCTTCTCTTCTCAAGATTCCATATGCTAATAACACCTGATGAACCTCCAGACGCTAGAAGAGGCTGTCCATCTTATAAAACATTTTAATTAAAGTCAAGCAAACCTTCATTCACTAAGAATCAATTAGGAAAAACTAAAAGAAAATGACAGGTTACTGAGTTATATAAAAAAGAAAAACAAAACATATGAACACTTTTAAATATACAAATTCGTTCAAAGAAAAACAAAACATATGAACACTTTTAAATATACAAATTCGTTCATGTCGGGTAGAAATGTAGTTTTTTTTTTAATAGGAAATAGAAACCATTTCATTGATGTATGAAATAGATACAAAAGAAAGTCCTATCTTGGTAATTACAAAAAACATCTCCATTGAGATAAGAGGGTCGATAAGCTATAATTATAAAAAGGAGGAGATTGATAACTCCAAAATAAAGCAAGATAAGAAGTAGACTCAATGAAAGTATGTATGTTTTGTTGCTTATTTGAGAAGATACAACCATTCCTTTCCAGCCATAAATTTCAATAAAAAGCATAAAGATAGTTGCGCCACAAAATCTTCTTTTCCTTCTTGAAAGGATGACCCATAAGCGTCAGATCGAGGAGGGTGAAGATGTCGTCGGGTCTAGTAATGTGCCACCCAAACGTTTGCTGGAGAAAGTTCCAAAAATGTGTTGCATAGATACAATTGCTAAATAGGTGAATTTGTGTTTCTTGGCTCTTTAAACACACATGGCAGCAGCTTGGAGATAATGCTACCCATGAAGACTTCCATTGGAGGATATCATGTGTGTTAATACAAGCATGACTAAGCTCCCAAATAAAGAATTTTACTTTTGTAGGCTGGGGACCCTTCCATAATTGACTGTAAAATTCAAAATTAGTCAAATTAGCATTAGAAGCCAGCTTTCTGGTTAGTGATCCAGTGGAAAAAGTACCTCCCTTGTCTATAGTCCAGATCCACTAGTCCTCTTGTTTTTTGAAGATGAATGTTGAGAGAAGATGAGATAATGATGCCCATTCCCTTATTTCTTCTTCATTCAGATTTCATCTCAAATGAAGATTTCAAGCCTTCGTTTTTTTTTTTTTTTTTTTGATAGGAAACAGAGAAACCATTTCATTGATGGATGAAATAGATACCAAAGAAGTCCTATCTGTGATAGTTACAAAATAGATCTCCAATGAAATAAAAGAGTTGTTAAGCCATAATTACAAAAGGGGGGAGATAAAATACTCCATGATAAAGCATGGTAGGTAGTAGATTCTATGAAGGAATGAATGTTTTGGTATTTTTCTGTGAAGACCCGGGCATTCCTCTCAAGCCATAAATCCCATAGAAAAGCATAAATGAAATTAATCTAAAGAGTCTTCTTTTCCTTTTTGAATGGATGGCCATAGATTAGTACATCTAGCAATGTATAAATATCCCCAGGCCATGCTGTGGACCACCCAAACTCTTGCTAGATGAAGGACCAGAATGCAGTGGCAAAGGCACAATTGCTGAAAAGGTGGATTTGGGATTCATTGTTGCTGTAACAAAGAAGGCAACAACTTGGGGAGATAGCCAAACCAGGGGATTTTCTCTATAGTATGTCAAAAGTGTTGATACACGCATGGCTAAGCTCCCAAACAAAGAACTTAACTTTTTTTGGATGGTGACCTGTCCACAACTGCTTATAAAAAGCTGATTTATCCAAGTTCCCAATAGATGCAAGCTTGCGAGTTAGTGAATTTGTAGAGAAATGACCGTCCTTTTCCAATGCCCAAACTCATCTATCCTCTTGGTCTTTTAAAATAAAAGAAGACAAGAGGTGAGATAAGGAAGCCCATTCTTCAATTTCTATCTCGTTGAGGTTTCTTCTTAAAAAGAGATTCTAAGATCCAGCCCTTTGAGTCCAATGATCAACAACAAGCAAGTCTTTCTTAAGAGATAAAAGGTATAGAGAGGGAATTTTGACTGGAAAGATTGAGCTCCCAACCAAACATCTTTCCAAAATCGAGTTTTGTCTCCTTTCCCAACAATGACTTCAATGTTGCTGTAAACCCTGCAAGTTCTGAATAGATTTCCAAGGACCCTTTGTAATTTTCAAAGACAAACTGCCCGGCTTGCAATTGAAATGACTAGTACCATATTTTGCCACAATCACCCTTCTCCAAAGTGCCTCCTTTTCGATGTAAAACCTCCAATTCCATTTCATCAAAAGGGAGATGTTACATTTGTGTATATCAAAAAGACCCAACCCACCTTCCTCAATAGGTGCTTGTAAAGTGGACCACTTTAGGTTCATATTTGGGTTCCAAGCCTTCGTATTTGGGTTCCACAAATCAACAATGAGGGCTTCCTTTTTTAGAGAGAGGTGGTAAAGGGTAGGAAATTTGGTTTGTAAATTTGTAGAACCAAGCCAAACATCCTCCCAAAACAGTGTCTTGTTTCCCCTTCCCACCATGGATTGAACATAATTGTAGACCAATTGTTGCATTTTATCAATTGATTCCAAGGGCCCTTAGATGTGTGCAATGATCGCCTTCCCGCCTTCCCGATTTGAGATTATAATGGATGGCACCATATTTAGTAGCTATAAATCTTCTCCAAATAGCCTCCTTTTCATGATGAAAATGCCAAGTCCACTTGGCCAACAGGGAAATATTTTTCTTATGAATATCATAAATCCCCATACCACCTGCCTCTATGGGAGCTTGAATAGATGACCATTTCAAAAGATGGCTTCCTTTCTTATCTTGGCCACCCCTCCAAAGAAAAATCTTGTACAATTTGTCAATGGACTTTGTAACCTTTGTTGGAGCAAGAAATAAGGAGAAATAATACACAAGCAAGTTTGCTAGGGTGGCTTGTATAAGAGTGTGCCTCCCTCCTTTTGATATGTGAGTTGTCCCCCAATTTTGCAATCGTTTTTCCACTTTTTCTATCACAAGAGTCCAAAAGTTCATTGAACGAGGATTTCCATGGAGGGGGGCCTAAATATGTAGTCGGCCACTGACCAAGCTTACAACCAAAGGATGAAGCAAGATGAGATGCGCATTGTGCGGCTATTCCAATACCCAAAAATTCCATTTTGTTGCAATTGATAATCAAACCCGATGTTTCTTCAAATGCATGGATGGTTTGCAAGAGATTACCAAGCTGGACTTCATTGGGTGTGGAAAATAGGATGGTATCGTCAGCAAATTGCATATGGGTAATGGATAAAGATAGTGGTGGCATACCCACATAGAAACCTTCTATGGAGTCTTTTTGTTCTGCCAAAAGGAGCATTCTGCTAAGGCAATCAACCACAAGGATGAATAAAAAATGAGAAAGGGGGTCCCCCCGACGGAGATCTCTAGAAGCAAGAATTTTACCTCCAAGTTTACCATTGATGATGATAGAGTAATTAACAGAAGAGATACAACCCATGATCCATTTCCTCTAAGTATGCCCAAAACCTTTTGCTCTAAGGATTTCCTCAAGAAAATCCCAATCAACCATATCGAAAGCCTTTTCAATATCAAGTTTTATAACAACCTCCTTCCTTTTTCTTTGGTTTCATTCATCAATGATCTCGTTGGCAATTAAAGAAGCATCAAGAATTTGTCGGTTGGCAACAAATGCGGATTGGTATTCCATGATGGTGGAAGGGAGAACTTTCTTCAATCTATCCGAAAGCACTCTAGCGATAACTTTGTAGAGACAAGTAGTAACTATAAGACTAATCGGTTTAAAATCACCCACTGTTCTTGCATTATTCTTCTTGGAGATGTTGCAAATGTAAGTTTCATTGAGGCTCGCATTAATAATTTCATTCCTGAAAAAATCATTGAACACCCTTTTAATGTCTTCCTTAAGAATGTTCCAGGATTTTTTAAAGAATTTTTCCGTGTAACCATCGAGGTCGAGGGTCTTATTGGTACCCAAATCCAGCACTGCTCTATAGATTTCTTCTTCAGTGAAAAGAGTCTCTAAAAAGACCTTATGTTCTGTTTTAATAGGGCTCCAATCTGTAATTTCAGGCAAAGGTCTCCTACCATCTTTTTTAGAGAATAATTTTTGGTAGAAGTCAATGAATTCCCCGTCAATGTCTTTATCATTCACTAGGTTGTTTCCAGTAGCTGAAACGATTTCCACAATAGTACTTCTTCTTCTAGTTGCAGCCACCAAACGATGAAAAACAGCTGTATTAGCATCACCCTCAAGCAACCATCTGGATTTACATTGTTGTCTCCACATAACTTCTTCATTTATTACTGTGGTCAATTCCACTTTGATATCATTTCTTCTATGTAAATCTCCCTCTGTTAATTGGCCAGTTTCCTCTTTTATATCAAGATTCATGAGCTCACCATTGAGCCTAAATTTCAACTCCTTTTGGTGTCCAAAAGTCTGCTGGTTCCATTGTTTCAATTCCATCTTCAGCCCTTTAAGCTTTTGAATAAAACTATGGCCTGGCCATCCTTGAGAGGGAGTATTCGACCACCATAATTCAACCATCCGCAAAAATGAGTGATGATTCAGCCAAGCATTGTTGAATCTGAAAGGAGATGGACCCCAAGATTCTTTACCCAATGTGAGGCAAATAGGATAGTGGTCTAATGTAATTCTTTCAAGTCTACGAGCATTGACAAAAGCAAACTTCTTGTGTATACTTTCTGTGATAAGGAATCTATCTATGAGAATCATTGTGGGGTTCATTCGGAAGTTAGACCATGTATACTTTCCATTGGTGAGGGGGATATCCAATAGCTCAGTTGAGTCAAGACAAAGAAAGAGATGAGGGTAGATTTACTGTGGTAGAACTAAGGACAAAAGATTTTGATCCATATGCTAAAGTAACATTACATGGGATATAGATGACCAAAGTGTGGGCGCCAGGAGAGAGAAGGCAAAACAGGATTGAGGGAATGTGTTGATAGAGGCGTTGCCTTCTAAACTACTAAGGAAGGTTGGGTAGAGCAAATAAAACTGTGGAAAAATGGAGGTGAAAAGTTGCTGTGTCCAGAATTTATATTTTAGTATTTGGGAAGTAAATGCCTTGAGTTACATTGAAGATTTGAAGTTTAAACAGAAGATTCCTCTTTCTCCCTCTCATTTGAGTTGGTTTGAGTTAACACTGGTTGAGCTATTGCAATCTCCGATTCATCAATATTTTCGAAAGAAGCTAAGAGATGATTGTGGTACTATTCAACTATCCAAGTTCAGAGTTCATCAAGAGTGGTTTCTTGAAGGTACATTCTGGCCGTTCTCAGGTGGAAGGAAGAGAGTGCAAGTTCCTGCTGGTATTAATAAGAATGGTTGGTCCGTTTTTTGGGAAATGGTTCGAGATTTTCTCAATATTAGCAACGTTGTTCATGATCAGATTGGTGAAACCTCTAAGAAAGACACTTGTAGTAGTAAGCAGCTGGATAGAAGTTATGCTGATGTTGTGGGTTCAAAATCAGCAGGTTCTCTTTCTAATCTCCCTCCCATCATTTTCCAGAGTTGTGATCAGAGAAATAGAAATTTTGTTGAAGGGGTGGGTTCAAAAGCAGGGGATCCTCATTCTTTTCTTCCCTCCAAGAAGTTGCAAAATGATTTATCTTTCTGGGTTAGAAAAGAAAAAGAGGTGATGGGCATGAATTTTAAGGATTTTCGGGTGGTTTCCAGATTGTTTGCGCATGATTCTTGGAAGGAAGTGAAACAAGCCTTGGAAGGATATTTTCAATCTAAGGTTTCTCTCAATCCTTTTATGGCTGATAAGGCTTTGGTAAAATTAGACGATAGTTTTTCAGAAACTTCTTTGGATGGAAAATGGAATCTTATGGGTAATCTTCATTTGAAAATTGAAGAGTGGTGTTGTCAGAAACATTTTCATCCAGAAGTAATTGAGGGGTATGGAGGGTGGATAGTTTTGAAGAACTTACCGCTGCCTTTCTGGAATCGCTCTACCTTCGAAGTCATTGGTCAGCATTTCGGTGGTTTGGTTAGTATATCTAGTCAAACTCTTAATCTGTTAGATTGTTCAGAAGCTCGTATTGAAGTCAAGTCAAACTTATGCGGTTTTATTCCAGCTGAGATTGCAATAACAGATCAGAAGCACGGGAATTTTGCTCTTCGGTTTGGTGATATTTCTTCATTAGATTCCCCAAAGCCAATTTCTGGAAATTTATCTTTGAAGGATTTCGTTAATGAAATTGATTTAAAAAGAGTCCATAAAGTTTTGGAAGATGAAGGGTTCTCACTTTCTCAAGAGGTGGATGTTCAATCCGTTGATGAGGATTTAATTCAGCCAGTTTTTCCAGAAAGCTCTTTCCATCCAAGTTCCTCGGTTTCTCCTGAAGATATTAATGAAGGTGTTGGGAATTTAATTGAAGACAACTCAGGCCTTAAGGAGTCGACTGGAATTCCTTTGGAGAAGGATGTTTTGTCCAATGATGCTTTAATTTCGTCTGTCACATTAAATAAGGATGTATTAATTGTTGATGCTCTGCATGAGTCTCAGGTTGAGGTAATCGAAGAGCCTTCTTTAATTAAAAACGGTTTTAATGTGAACGCTACTCCCCTGGTAATTACTACAACTTCTGATTTTAATAATCATTCAGTAAAGTCTCATACCAAAGAAATTTTGCAGAAGTTAACAGAAGCTTATCCCCTTCATTATTCTCGAAAAGTTGAAAAGACAGTCTCATTAAATTCAATTCATGAGAATTCCAATCATAATCCGGATACTATTGAAGAGTCTTGTTCTAGGCTGTTAATTCCAGTTTTACCTTCTCCAACTGCTCTTCCTTCTTATTGCAATGGGCCTTCAGATCCATCGGCTTCTAATTGTTTTTTCCAGTCCATTATTCAAACAAATCCTTCTTTGACAAAAGGAGTTTTTGTTGATTCTTCTACTCAGGGCAACAAGGTATTTTCTGCTTCTTTTCCTCTAATTGATTCTGATGATGACTCAGATGTAAGCATTAGTAGCGTTGAATCAGATTCTCAGGTTTTGGTTGACAGAAACTGTGAAGTAGCAGTGGAAGACTCTATTGCTTCAGCCTTTGAGCTCATTTTTCAGGAAAAAGAAATTGGATCAGGTGAGATTTGGAAGGACAAAGAAGGTTTGTCTTCATCTGTGATTGAAATTCCTAACAAATTTTTCTCTCTTATTCAAGATTGTGATATCCGACTCAAGGAAATCTCCCCACTTTGTCCTTAAGATATAGTCAGTTAATTGAATGAAGATTGTTTTTTGGAATAAGAGTGGTCTCGGGGATAATTCGAAGCGTGTAGCAAAAAAGAAGTTTCTGCAACATCAGTGTATGGATTTGGTATTATTTCAAGAAGCTAAGACTGCATCTTTTGACAACTGTTCAATTATTTCCTTATGGAGCTCAAGAGATGTGGGTTGGATTAATGTTAATTCATGGGGAAGATCTGGTGGCCTACTGATAATGTGGGATGAGAGTAAGTTAAATGTTTTGGAGTTTATTACAGGGAGCGTAAATTTTTGTGTGATGACTTCGTTCTTTATCATTTTATTATGAAGGTCCATGGTGTAGCATTTTGAAAAGTAGTTTTCCGACGTTATTTGCTATTTCTTCTTCTCCATCCGGTTGCATTTCTGATTTTTGAGACTCTCAAACAAGTTCATGGCAGTTTTCTTTTTGACTACTATTAAAGGATGACGAGGTTGTTGATTTTCAAGCCCTTTCAAGTCTTATTTCCCTTGGGGTTATGGGTTATAATGAAGATTCCAGGTGATGGTTTTTTGACTCTTCAGGCTTATTTTCGGTGAAATCATTAAATAATCATTTGATTTCTTCTTCTCCCTTGGAGCAAGAGTTATTTTCAGCTATTTGGAAGTCCCAGAGTCCAAAGCGAATTAATATCTTGTTGTGGATTATGTTGAATGGGAATCTCAATCCTTCGGAAGTATTGCAAAAGAAATCTTCAAGACTTTGCTTAATGCCCTCAGTTTGTGCTATTTGCTTTCACGCAATGTTCTTCAGCTTCTTTATGGTCCAGCCCCTTTTGAAATCTAAAGCAAAGTTATTATGGATTAAGGCGATCCAGGCCATTCTTTCAGAATTATGGTTGGAGCGTAATCAAAGAAATTTTCAGAATAAGCATCTCTTATGGATTGATTGTTTTGAGTCAGCTCGTCTGAGAACTTCTTCTTGGTGTTCCTTGTCTAAATTATTCTTCGGCTTCTCTCTTCAAGATATTTATTTGCTTAAACTGGAATGATTTTATTGTTTCCTTCTAAAGCTTTAAAGCTCTGTTCTTTTATGCTTTAATGTTGACTTGTTTCTTTTTTCGATTTTTTCCTCACCTCTGTGGTGTTTGTATTTTGGAGCATTAGCCTCTTTTCATTATTTCAATGAAAAGTGTTTGTTTCTTGTCAAAAAAAAAAAAAAATAGCTCAGTTGAGTCGATGAATCTATTAAACTTTTTCATCCCACGGGTAGGTGCGGAGAGAGTTGATTTCTCCCAAGTCCATCTAGTGATGTTAAAATCACCTCCCAAAATCCAGTTTGGATGGCATAAAGCATGTAAATCAGTGAGCTCATTCCATAAGAACTTCCTCTCAGCTGAAGAATTTGGACCATAGGCCCTGTGATCCAAAAGGGAAAACCATCAGCAAGAGAGAGATGAACAGAAAGAGAATAAATACCTTCCACAACCTCCAGGACATTAAACATGGATTCATTCCATAGAATGGAAATTCCTCCTAAGGCTCCAATAGCATCCAAGGAAGCCCAAGCAATGTTCCTAGAGCTCCATACTGATTTAATAAAACTCCTTTCAACAACAGTTGATTTGGTCTCTTGCAAGATGACAAGGGATGGAGGGCTCTCTTTTTCCATGAACCGAGACCCCGAACATTCCAAGAGATCAAAACCATCTAGAATCATTCGACCCCTCAGCCTTTTGTACTTGGTTGGCAGTAGGCCTGTTGTAATTGACAGAGGAGTATAAGTTCTTTATTTCTCTCACCCATTTAAGTTTCTGCTTAGCAGCAATGGAATTCTTTTGTTTGTTTGGTATAGGCATAATACACATGCCATTCTCAGTTAACCATGGGAAAAGAATGGGGAGATAAACTGCAGGATCTTCAATTTGATAACCTTCCTCTTTGTCCACATCACTTGCCTCTTCGCCATTGATATCCATTAGAGAATAATCCTCTGTACAATTTGTTTGTTGCAAATTCAATGGTCCATTAGTAGCAAGTGGGGGTTCTTCAATCATCAGTGGCATAGGGCTGTCGGCGGGGGGTTGTTGGTCAGGGGGAAGTTCATACAAGGCAGATAGATTGGGAGATGATTCCACAGGAGGTAAGGCTATGGTTCTATTCTGGAAGGGAGAGCCTTCCATATATTGGGAACAAGGAGAAGATAGAGCCCCTTCTGAATCAGAGAGAGAAAATTCGATATTTGTGGAGCATTTGGTACCCGTGAGGAATAATGTTTGTTTATTGTTTATAACAATGGGTTTTTTTGTACTACGCTGGATTGGGTGAGAGGGTGATGGTGAAGGTTGTATCAGTGTAGGGGGTTGTTGGACAGAAACAATGGATGGGATTGTGGGAGAGAGTAAGGCTTTTTTTTGTGGTATATGGTCAACGGGTACATTTGGCAAAGGAAATGAAATTTTAGGAGACATATTCTGCACAGTTTTGGTATTAGGGTATGTGGGATGTGGATAGGACGAGGAGTGGTGCCCAACTTGTTTAATAGGTGGAGTGTTTTTTAGGGATAAGGGTTGCGTATGAGAGGGGGAAAGCAGTGGCCCGGTTCTGTAGAAGCTAAAAGAGGAATGGATGCATTTATGGGGTCAGACACAAGTACCTAGCTATGATCAGGATAGGCAGCTCAATGGTACGGTTCCTTAGGTTTCTCCATTCTAACTTTGGCCTTGCTTTGGGTGGCGCATGGATCTACTCTCGCCGTCGGTATGGAAGGTATTTTTCCATGATTCCAACCTTATATCTGATGCAATAGTCTTTCATAAAGAAAGGATCGATTTTCACAATGGTTGGTGCAATTGATGAAGATGGCAAGTGGACTTCAGCTGGAATGAACCCATGAGGATTCTCTTTCACCTTAATACTGACCTCCATCATGTCCATTCTTGATAGGGTTTTTGTGGCGATTTCTATGTAAACACCACATTCATCTCCTATCTTTTTGAAGTTCTCTATTGACCATTTGTCTAGAGGAAAGTTTCTAACCTTTATCCAGCCTCCATAAGACGGAACCTTTGGATTTCCTAACATATTATCTGCACTCCATGGGAAGAATCGAACATTGAACTTACCAACCTTATACCAACCTTTGATGTTTGCAACGATTCTAGCTTGTTTGTTATCCTCACATGATAGAAGGGCCTTGTCCGGTTGAAGGGGACTAACCGATGAGAAAGCCAAGAGATCTTGTTGAAGGGCACGCATGATGTCATGCCAATTGTCATGGAAATGTTCTCTTTGCAAGATGACAGTAGATAATAAGTAGAGGGTAGCAAACTGAGTGGAGGATGATTCTTTAATCAATGTTGGTTAGTGTGGTTGTTGGTGTGGTTGGCAGGCTGCTTTTGGTTCCTTTTTAAGACCTCTTTATAGGACGAGACCTTATTAACTGCTTGTGGATTGTTGTTGGTGAAGGAGTTAATGCTGGATATAAAGCTTTTCCAACCGTTTTTTTCCTCACCAACAGGTAGTATAAGCTTTTTTAAGCCTCCATTTGCTCCCAACTTGGCTATCTCAGCACAATGGCCTTTTCTGTTTGAGATCTTTTCAACCCATATGACAATCTCCTCTATTCTCGTTTCGTTAAAAAACTTTCAGGTTAGGGGCAATTCACATAGCCTAACAAAACAATCACGGAGCCACGACAATGCTTCTTTGGCGAAGGTAAGGGAAAAACTCGTCACTGAAGGCTTTTGTCATGCAGAAATGGTTTGGTATCTTGGGGTCCCTTTCTACAGAAAAAGTCTTCCTTTCAATTTTAAAGGGTTGGGTCAGTGACATCTTCTTTTGTCAGAGCTCTATGCTGATGATTCCAATCAAAATGGAAGAGAGACATGGCTAGTGGGATGGGTGGTGGAGCAGACGGCGGGGGAGAGGTAAGAGGGGAGCGAGAGCGTAGAGAGAGACATGAAACACTTGTGTGTGTCGGGTAGAAATGTAATTAGTTGAAATGAACATAACTCCTGTCAGATGAAGAAGCTATGTGTATGAAGAACTGACCAGTAGCTCGAATAAATTAGCTAAAGGCCAATTAATTTAATGGGAAGAGGTAGCCTCTGATTCAGACGCAGATGCTTGAAAATTCTCTCACAAATTTAGGATTGAAACAGCAGCTAAAGAAACTCATTGACAGTACAAGAATATGATCTTTGACAAATAACAATGATAAAAATTATCCCTTTGTGGTTCTGTGATTACCTGAGCTGAAAGATAAGGCAGTAACAGATCCTCGTGTCGAGTGGGTGAATGAAAACAATTCTTGATCATAACGAATATTATGAACATGAACCTTTCCATCAGCACAGCCAATGGCAACAACATCTAGAGCAGGAGATGAAACACAACAGCATATAGATGAATTCCATCCCTTGAACTCGTAGAGTTTTTTCTTCGAGCTGATGTTCCAAAGCTCCAAAGAGCCTTCCAGGCTTCCAAGAATTACCTGTTCAAACAGTTATCCTTGAGGTTCCTTAATTTCAATGTAATAAAGAGTACTGCAGTATTTATACCACATTTATTTAGCCTTCTCACTACAAGGGCCCTGATTGAAAACAATGGAAAATATGATCTGCTATCAAACTTTCATTGTTACACAACAAATTGTTCTAGATTCTTCTCCTATTGGATGAGTATAGTGAATTTCATTAAACTTTATTACATGAAAAACATTCCCAATTTTATCAAACAAGTTCTTAAAACTTTGAATCTGCTGAGCAATGAATTGTTTTTTAAATTTTCCTGGAAAAAAAAATTACAGAATTGTTGGCATGAAAATATCATGAGAAACGTAAGAAAGCAATTACTTTGTTTAGATATGTATCTGGATGCATTATACAGCTAGGACTAAATTGTCCGTCTAAGATGACTTGCCCAACTGGAGACAGACTATCTTCAATCCCTTTGAAAGCCCACATGAACATATTTCCATTAATGTCGACACTTAGGATGTGATCTCCAAACAATAGCAGCAAGTTGACCTTGGCATTATGGCTACTCCAATTTGCTACCTGCAAAGCAATTTTTCACAGCCTTCATCAAATTTGTCTAAAGACATGGCACTGAGAAAATCAATGATAAGCATGTATTCAGGTCTAAAAGCATCTCCATGGCACAAATGGAATAGACATCAGCACAAAAAAAAAACTTGCTCCACCATCGCTATAGTGATAGCTTTTATACCTACGTGGGCAATTAATGACACTGAACAAATTAAGCAAGGATATAAAATAAAACTTTGAAAATTGATAGGATAAGTGGATATATATAACAACTAAAATAAGTAAAATTCCATCCTAACAAAAACAATCTGAAAGTTACCAGCATGAAAAAGCTCAGGAGCATCTCCTTTTATTTGGCATAGAACTAAGAAAGAACAGTTTGAAAATATATAAATATTTTTTTTAAAATAACTGGAGTTTTTAAAAAAAATAAATAAAGCAACACACTTTCGATTGATATTTGAAACATTATAAACTGAAAACTTACTTTTAGGAGGATGTCTAAAAACTTCCCAAAGTAGAAAAATAGCATCAAAGCCTAAACTCAATCTAAAAATTGATTACAAGAAAGCTCCAAACAAGAATTCTCTGATAGGACGGATCTTAATATTATTTTATATGAAGCTACCCCAACAAGAATAAGCCTCATGACACGAGTAATTGCAGAAGTCTTTGTCATGAGCACTCAAGAAGCTGTATAGAACTTTATCATATGAAACCTTTCCTTCAATGAACTTTCTCATTCTTGAAAAGCCACAGATTTCTATCAAACCGAATGCCCCAAATGAAAAACTTAACAATACGGATCCACAAAACTCTTGCTTTCCCTCTTGAACAATGATCACAAAGTGGATAAAAGATATTGTTTGTTAACACTGAAATCATAGAGCCATGAGCATCCAAAAGCTCTCCACAAATACCAGGTAAACTAAAACATTCACCTTTTTAGGGCTATTTGTCTTCCACAAAGCTATCACAAAAGAGTTTAGTAGGGAAAAGGCTAAGACAAGCTCATTAAGAAGTGATCTAACTGCAAAAAAATCTGAATTAGCCAAATTCCAGTGTCTCTAATCTTTCTTTCCAGAGATTGGTATTCTTTTTGACAATTACATCACAATAATCACTCACTTCCTTATCCCTCAGATTTCTTCGAACAGTAACTCTCCAGGACCTTGAATTCACATCCCAAGCATCACAAACGAGAAAGTCCCTAAAAAAGTGGGAGATATCCTAAAAAAAGTTAAGTTCTTCATGTGGGAACTTGGCCATACTTGCTACTTCAGCATATATTTTTTTTTTATATGAAACAAAAACCATTTCATTGATGTATGAAATAGATACAAAAGAAAGTCCTATCATAGGTAATTACAAGAAACATCTTCATTGAGACAAGAGGGTTGATAAGCTGTAATTACAAAATGGAGGAGAATGGTAACTCCAATATAAAGCAAGATAAGATGTAGACTCAATGAATCAATGAAATTGTGGATGTTTTGAAACTTATAGTAGAAGATATGAGCGTTCCTTTTCAGCCATAAATTCCAATAAAATGCATATAGAAAGTTGCACCACAATATCTTCTTATCCTTCTTGAATGGATGCCCAATAAGAGACAAATTGATAAGGGAAAAGATGTCACCCGGTCTAGCAATGTGCCACCCAAAAGCTTGTTGGAGGAAGTCCCAAAATGCTGATGCAAAGGAATAATTGCTAAAAGGATGGATTTGTGATTCTTGATTTCTAAAACACATGTGGCAGCAACTTGGAAATAAAGCGACCCAAGGGGATTTGCATTGGATAATGTCAGACGTGTTGATACAAGCATGACTAAGCTTCCAAATAAAGAATTTTACCTTTTTTGGCATGGAGCCCTTCTATGACTAACTATAGAAAACAGAATTTGCCAAATTTGCAGTGGAAGCCAGCTTTTTGGTTAATGAACTAGTAGCGAAAACTCCATTCTTTTCTAAAGACCAAATCCAATTGTCCTCTTCATCATTAAAAGTGAAGGACGAGAGAAGATGTGATAAAGATGCCCATTCCCCTGTTTCTTCTTCATTTAAATTCCTTCTCAAGTGAAGGGTCCAAGCTCCAGAAGCTGGGTTCCATAAATCAACAATAAGGGCCTCCTTTTTTTAGAGATAGATAAAGCAAAGGATATTTAGATTGGAAATTTGATGATCCAATCCAGACATCCTCCCAAAACCGTGTCTTATCCCCTTTTCCAACCTTGGATTCAATGTTGGTGTAAACCAAGTTGTTTTTTTTTATAGGAAACAAAAACCATTTCATTGATGATTGAAATAGATACAAAAGTAGGTCCTATCCGAGTATTTACAAGAAGGATCTCCATTGAGATAAGAGGGTCGATAAATCGTAATTACAAAAAGGCGGAGATAAGTGGCTCCAAGTTAAAGCAAAATAGGAGGTAGACTCTATGAATGAGTGAATATTATGATGCTTATCTTTAAAGACCTGCACATTTCGTTCAAGCTAGAGATTCCATAAAAAAGCATAGATGAAATTTAGCTAGAGAATCTTCTTTTCCTTCCGAAACAGATGTCCAATGAGGGATACATTGAGTAAGGAGAGAATATCCCCAGGCCGAGTGATAAACCATCCAAAAGCTTGTTGAATGAACGACCAATTGCTTTCCAAGGAGATAAGTGTCGCATCTTGTCAATTGTTTTCCAAGGACCCTTGGATGTGTGGAGGGTACGCCTACCTAGTTTGAGATTTAAGTGAGAAACACCATATTTAGTTGCAATAAGTCTTCTCCAAAGATCATCCTTTTCTTGGTAAAAGCGCCAAATCCATTTGGCCAAAAGGGAGATATTCCTCTTGTGTATGTCATAAATCCCTAAACCTCCTTCCTCCATGGGAGCTTGGATATGAGACCACTTAAGAAGGTGACTGCCTTTTTTACCTTGCCCTCCCCTCCAAAGAAAGTTCCTGTACAGTTTCTCAATTGCCTTTGTAACCTTTGTTTTTGTAGGAGCAAGAAAAAGAGAGAAGAAGTATATAGATAGATAAGCAAGAGTAGCTTGAATAAGAGTGTGTCTTCCCCCTTTAGATATATTGGATGACTGCCAATTATGCAAAAGCTTCTCCACTTTTTCGATAACTGGAGTCCAAAAACTTGTTGAGTGAGGATTTCCATTTAAAGGGAGACCCGAATAGCTAGTCGGCCAATGGCCAAGCTTACAACCAAAGGATGATGCAAGATAAGAAGTTTGCTGCAAGTATATGCCAATACCCAAAAATTCAGTTTTGAGACAATTGATATTCAAACCCGATATTTCCTCAAAAGCATGGATAGTGTGAAAGAGATTACCAACAAGGACCTCATTAGGAGTGGAAAACAGTATAGTGTCATCGGTAAATTGAAGATGGATTATAGATAAAGACTCTGGTGCCTTTCCCACATGGAATCCTTCAATGGTTCCTATCTCTTCAGCCAAAAGGAGCATTCTACTAAGGCAATCAACCACAAGGATGAATAAGAAAGGCGAAAAGGGATACCCTAGCAAAGACCTCTAGAAGCAAGAATTTTACCTCTAGGCTTACCATTGATGATAATAGAATAATTTGCTGAGGAGACGCATCCTCTAATTCATTTCTTCCAAGTCTGTCCAAATCCTTTAACTCTAAGGACTTCCTCAAGAAAGTCCCAGTCAACCATGTCAAAAGCTTTCTCAATGTCGAGTTTTATGATAACCCCTTTCCTATTTCTTTGATTCCATTCATCAATGAGCTCATTTACAATTGAAGAAGCATTAAGGATTTGGCGATTGGCCACAAAGGCAAATTGGTATTCCGTGATCGTGGAGGGGAGAACTTTCTTCAATCTATCAGAGAGCACTCTTGCAAGAATTTTGTAGAGCACCGGGCAATTTTTTTATCTCCTAGCTGTTGTTGTATTTTGTGCAAAAAGGTCCAGAATCTCACAGCCATCTCTTCATTACATGTTCTTTTGCTAGATCCTTTTGGGCTTTCATCACTAGAGTTCTGGATGGTTGACGGCATTACCAAACAATATATGCTCTCTCTTGAATGTCACTCTCCTTGGGCACCCCTTCAAGAAAGAGAAGGAGACTCTTTCATCCAGGCTTTTTTATGTCATTATGGCTCAATAGGAATTCGCACATGCTCTCATAAGCTAACCAGGATTTTGAATCTTTTACATCTTCCCTTACTTTTACAGCTCTTACTTGGTGTAAATTGGTTTCACCTTTTTGTAATTATGGTTTAAATTGTCTAAAGCCCATTGGAAAAAAAAATTGTAATCCTCTGGATAGGTCTCTCATTTTGTATTTGTAATTTCATTTGATCAATGAAACTCTTTGTTTCCTATTTAAAACAAAAAACAAAAAACAAAAGCAAACCAGAAAGTCCCTCAGTACAGTGCAGTACTGATCCTGATAAATGAAAATTACTTGAAAAACAACTTCCTGTTTTCTTCAATTTTGAACCAACCGTCTTATTCTCTCCCATACACACTAACCACCACTTTACACCACAACTCATTTGGTTCATTCAAGAGTCTTCAAGGCATTTATTCGGAAGACCTTCATTTTTTTTCCTTAGATTTCCAATACCCAAACCCCTGCAGTCAATTCAAAGGATTAGACGCAACATTCTATACAGCTAAATGAAGACTGAGAGATCTTCGTGCCACTGTCTCTATTGCCTTCCCAAAAACAAATTTCTCATATTTTTCTCCCTTCACAGCGCTACTTTCCTCAGTAAAAAGAAAAGAGGCAAAAAATTGGAAGATTAGCAAACACCAGATTACATAAAGTCATCCTTCCACCTCTAGACAAATATAGTTTTTTCCATCTACTAATTTTACTCAAGATCGTCTCTACACCTGAATCCCAAAACTTTTTATCCTAAGATTTCCACCCAGTGGCATCCCTAAATAACTGGAACTAAGAATGTACACATAAAAAGGTATTAACGATATTGTAAATTGTACAAAAGGATTTACGCAGGAGATGAGTGCTGGGAATTTACATGGGAGATAAATATAATGATTCAAATATTACTGTCACATTGCCATGTTCAATCAAACGCTTTTCTCGTTTTAGTTACCCAAATCTCGAAATGGCACTTCTGAAGCAATTTAAATTTTTTGCAGAAAGCCTGTAGCCATTTTTTTTCTTTTTATCAAAGCAGAACACTAATAGGCCAGCAAGCAAACTTAAATAAAAAGCCTTCATTCAACCCCATGATTTAAAGAAATAACGCCATTTCATCTGGATATATAGAACCAAAACTCCCAACATGCTAGAATAAGAATTAATTGCATATATGTACACCAAAATCATTAAAGATAGACAAGAAAACAAGCCCAAACTAATAACTCAACAGACAGTCTAAATAGAACCAGAAAATCATGAATTGAGCCTGGGCAGTTAATGTCTTTTGCAAAGAAGATTTACTTCAAAAAAATATACAAATATTCCCTATGAGCAAACCTGATGGGCACGCTTGAAAACTGCAATATCAGAACCATAAGCAGCAAACGTGTACTCACGGTAGGAAGCAAGAGCTCGAATCTTCTTCGGCAATTGAGGACCTTAACATCAAGCATCAATACGAATAAATAGAATCACAGACACAGGGGCGAAAGCAAAAAGAAAATTATAGAGACACCCCACATGAGAAAATTTCTAAAGACAAACAAAACGGGCATATATCCAGACGGAAACTGAAACTAAAACAAACGTTAAAAGAAAAAGAAGAAGAACCCACTTACCAACGAGCACCAAGTTTAACTTCGCGCACTGGCATACGAAAAAAGAGAACATAACAACGATTAAGCTCTAAAGTGATAATAATAATAGCAATAATAACAGTCAGATTGGAAACTTATACGGTTCAAGCAATTAACGGGGAGAAAGGGTCGCCATAATGGAAATTTCACAAGGGAAAGAAGTATTATGGAAGAATGATCTTACATTGTAAACCTGGAAAGCTTTGCCAACGCTAACGGTGACGAAGGTTTCGATTCCGAGTCTCTGCACAGAGAAGGGGACGCTGTTTGTTACGTAACCAATTGCTCTGTAAGGTTCAAATATTCCCATTTTCTCTGTCACTCTCCGAGAATTCCTGAAGCTTAAGAGGCGCAGAGAGTGCAACAGGAAGAGGAACTGAGAGAAACGTCTAGGCTTTTCTTCAGCTGTGTTTTCCTTCGCCAACGAAGAAGAAGAAGGGGCGAAGCTTAGCGTTTTCAGGGTTTTGTGGCCGCCGACCACAACGGAGGTTTAAGCAATAATGTCATATTTTGTACCAAAATGCCCTTAATATCAATTTTTGCGTTTAAATTATCCGTATAGTCCATAAATTTTGAAGTTTGTATCTATTTCACTTTTAACTTTAAAAAAAATCTAATAAGTCTTTAAACTTTCTATAAATTAATTAGGTCCTTCAAGTTTAAAAAGTATCTAATTGATCCTTAAACTTTCAATTTTGTATTCAATAGTCCTTAAATTTTTAATTTTGTATCTAATAGTTTCTTGACATTACTAAAAAAGTAATAAAAAAAAAGTCATTGATATATTCACCATTTTCTAAAATTCCCTGATCTACCAGACACAAAATTGAAATTTTAGGATCTCATTAGACATAAATTTTAATTTTATATTTAATAGATCTGTTAATTTTTTTAAAAAATTGTCAATAATTTATTAGACACAAAATTGAAGTTCAAAAATTTATTAGACACTTTTTAAAGTTTAGAGGTCAAATATACACATACTTAAAAGTTTATGGACTAAACTTATAATTTAACTCTTCTATATCTATAAACATTTAAAAAAAAACTATATCTATAAACTATATTTATAATATATTAAAAAATACAAAATATTCTTAGACTATACTACCATTTTAATTTTTAAATTTACAAGCATGTCATCATTAATGGTTGATAATGGATGAATCTTAATATGTTCAAATTTTCCTTAATTATTTTAAAATTAATTATTTAAATGTTAATTGGATTGGGGAAATGGAAATGGTCAAATAAGGATTTATTATTCATTATTTAATACATTTGTATCTAAATGTGATCTTTAATCACAAATAAATATAAAACATTTTCAAATTAATATTTTTATTTGATAAATTTATTTTGCCACTTTCCTTTTGTTATATATTATACATAAAACTATAGTATAAAAAATAAATTAAGCATTATTATTCAATTAAAAGATAAATTTTATTTTTAAGCTATACAGTTTGAAAGGAGAAAGGAGAAGTGGTAAGCTCTACACATCCTCCCTTAGAAGCTATACAGTTTGAAAGCTCCAATCAAGCCGTAATGGCTGCACCTTTCAAGCTAATCGACCAGAAGGTTGAAGAGCATAATCCTTCAAAGGGAATTCGGGGACTTCAACTTCAAGGAAATTATACCAACAAAATCCTCTCTACCATGTCTGAACAATTAAACAGGGTAGAAGAGAAAATTACAGAAGAAGCAACGACCACAAAGAAGAAAATCCCCAAAGGAGAATTTGGGAGTACTGAACCAACAACTCCATACTTCAGAACAGATGTAGGGAGTTCAATACCAAGGATGAAGTCCAACCTAGACAGAAGTCTAGACAAGTTCATCCTAGAAGTGGATAACCGTCTGAAGAAACTAACAATGAAAGATTCCACAGACGAGATCAATGTCTTAAACGAATCAGAAGTTGAAGACGTATTAAAAGATCTGAGCCAAATGGCCCTAGAAGATCAAAGTCCAAAAAACATACTAAAAATCCAGAATCAAAGAAGTTATGCTCGGAACCATTACAAAGAAGCTAGACAAAGTGAGCAGAGAAATTGGTACCCGAGACCTTCTAAACCGGATTTAATGTACGAAGAAAGAAGTTACATGACGTACAGGTCATACGATGGAGATTCGATCTATGAGTGGAATCTCGACGGCCTTTCTGAGTACCTGATCATGGGAGTTATCCAAGAGATGTTAATGGAAAACACCGCCTACATCACGAAGGGACACTCTGACCATGCATCAGCTAAATTCCTTTCGGCAGGATTCTCTGGCGTCCTAAAAGGATGGTGGGATCATAGATTCACCGAATTGGAACGAAAACAAATACTCAGGCATAAGGTGAGAAGACTGACGGGAACAACACAAAGTTCCACAGGATCCAATGAAGCTTCGTCTTCGATAGTCCCTAGAGATACGATAATCGAAGAAGAAGTAGAAGATGCGGTAATTACCCTGACCCATGCCATCACAGAAGCATTCATGGGTACAACTACTAATTACCGATATATGGCTGGTATATCCCTGAACAATCTTAGGTGTCCAAAGCTCCAAGATTTCAGATGGTATAAAGATACCTTTTTGTCAGAAGTTTACAAAAGGGATGATTGCGAAAGCGAGATCTGGAAGCAAAGGTTTATAACTGGGCTTCCCCCGCTATTCCAAACACAATTGCTTCAGTATATTGAAGAACTGAAGACAGGAAATATTTTAGATTGGAAAGCAGCCTCATATGGACAGCTAATCCAATATGTTGTCAACTTTGGAATGAAGCAATGCTTAGAAGTAAAAGCACAGGCAAAAGCCAATACAGCTGCCAACAGGAAAAAGGAATTAGGATACTTCTGTGACATGTACAACGTCGTGCCACAAAGAAACGCTCCTTCTCAAATAGAAAAAAGAAAGGTGAGAAGAATTAAGAAGCACTCTCAACCCAGGAAAGGATATACGAAACCAAACGTATATCGCGAAGAAAGAGGCTACAAGCGTAGACCTACCTACAAAAGACCCTCATATACGGAGGAAAGGAAGCACAAGAAGTCTGGAAAACAGATTCAGTGCTATAAATGCAAGAAGTACGGACACTATTCTAATAGATGTCCCTTAAGAGGAAAAATCAACGAACTCCAGATTGATGAGGATCTAAAAAAGGACTTGCTAGTCGCTTTTGGCTCTAGCTCCAGTGACTACTCATAATCGGAGTCAGACAAAGAAGTTCAGGTAATAAGAGAAGAATCCGAGGATTCATCTTACTATTCTGATGAAGGAGAATTCGAAGAGATTCATAAAAAAGATTGCAAAGGAGGCAGAGCATGCGGCTGTTATAACAGTATAAATGTTATAACAAGTGATCAGGAATTTCTCCTAGACCTTGTGGAGAAACTCCCAGAAGAAGAAACGAAGGTTGCCGTCCTTAAGCAACTAAAAGAGTCATTGAAAAAGAGTTCATCCAAGAAAGAAGATGAAAAGAAAGATATTGACTTGGACATTACTCCCATCACTCTAGAAGATGTTTTGGGAAGAATGAAAGAAGAAAAGAAGGTCACTGTTCAAGACCTACAATTTGAAATCAACACTCTGAAAAGAGAAGTATCAGAACTAAGGCAAAGCTGCAAGGATGATTACCTTAAGCTTTCAACAGAGATAGCTTCCTTACATAAAGGAAAGCAGAAGATCGAAGAACCATCAAAGGAGCTGAAAATAAATGAAGGGGTGTTCTTAAACACCATAACCAAAGTCTCATACCAAAAGTGGTATACAGAGGTAACTTTAAAAGTTGCAAATTTTAAGATAACTCTCATTGCCTTGATAGATTCAGGAGCAGATCAGAACTGCATCCGAGAAGGGCTTATCCCGTCAAAATACTTCAGAAAGACGAAAGAGATCCTAAAAGGAGTTGATGGAGGACCATTGAAGATACAACATAAGTTACCAGAAATACATATCTGTAAAAAGGGGATATGTTTCGTAACTTCATGTCTTCTGGTGAAAACCCTAAGTCAAGATATGATTTTAGGAACTCCATTTCTCACCCAACTATACCCTTTAAGCGTTTCAGAGAAGGGTATACATACTCAATCCATGGGACAGGAAATTCTGTTCGAATGGATCAAGCCAATACTTACTCATAAAGTTTATTCTATGAGTAAAGAGAGTCAGCTAAACAGCATCGGTCTCAAAGAAAAGCAGATAGCCTTTCTAAAGGAAGAAATCAGTTACAAAAGAATTGAAGAAAATATTCAGCAAAAGGAAATACAAGAAAAAATTCAAATCTTAAAGCAAAGATTTGAAAAAGAAGTCTGCTCAGATTATCCCAATGCGTTTTGGGATAGGAAGCAGCATATGGTAAATTTACCATATGTCAAAGAATTTACAGAGTCTCAAATCCCGACGAAGGCAAGACCAATCCAGATGAACTCTGAATTGTTACAACATTGCCGGACAGAAATTAACGAACTCATAAAAAAGAAGCTGATCAGACCATCAAAGAGCCCTTGGTCATGCGCAGCATTCTATGTCAACAATCAGGCAGAAAAGGAGCGTGGTGTTCCCAGGTTGGTAATCAACTACAAACCTTTAAACAAAGTTTTGGAATGGATTAGATATCCAATTCCCAACAAAAATGATTTATTAAAAAGGATATCAGGATCAAACGTATTTTCGAAATTTGATATGAAGTCAGGTTT
This sequence comes from Trichosanthes truncata, assembly GCA_033996785.1. Classification (NCBI taxonomy): domain Eukaryota; kingdom Viridiplantae; phylum Streptophyta; class Magnoliopsida; order Cucurbitales; family Cucurbitaceae; genus Trichosanthes; species Trichosanthes truncata. The sequence goes on along the minus strand of JAWPNB010000004.1, from coordinate 31,569,476 downwards.
CTGGCAAATTCAAATTTCAGAAAAGGATCGTTATAAGACTGCATTCAATGTTCCTTTTGGACAATATGAATGGAACGTCATGCCATTCGGCCTGAAAAACGCTCCATCAGAATTCCAAAAAATCATGAATGATATTCTTGATCCTATATCTCAATTTTCAATTATCTATATCGATGATGTTTTAATTTTCTCATCAGGTATAGATCAACATTTTTCTCATTTGAGAAAGTTTTTAGATATTATTAAGCAAAGTGGTTTAGTAATATCAGTCTCAAAAATAAAACTATTTCAATCCAAAATTCGTTTTCTTGGATTTGAAATATATTTGGGCCAAATAACCCCAATTCAAAGGTCCATAGACTTTGCGGATAACTTTCCGGACGAAATTTTAAACAAAATCCAATTACAAAGATTTTTGGGCTGTCTCAATTATGTCTCAGATTTTATTGAAAACTTGAGGCCCATTTGCAAACCACTGTTTCAAAGACTTAGAAAAAATCCAAAACCCTGGACAGCTAAGCATACGCAAGCTGTAAGGAGAATAAAGGATTTAGTCAAAGCAATACCCTGTTTAAGTCTTGTTAATCCAGAAGCATCGTTGATAGTGGAATCTGACGCATCCGACATCGGATATGGAGGAATCCTCAAACAGTGTTTGGATAAACAAGAACAAATAGTGAAAGCTCCTTTCTACTATTCAAACAAAAGATTTATCATTAAAACGGATTCTCAAGCATCTAAAATCGACATTCAGCAATATTCTTTTGTTGATTTCAAATTCTTTTCCGGGGGGTATATGATCGTGATATCATTCTCTCTCTATAATCGGAAAGAATTTTGTTAATTCTTTTTACCATACTTTTTCTTCCAATCCCTTGTTATGTCTTCCCATGATAACATCGAAGGCTTTCTCCAAATCCCATTCGGACCTTCTTGTTATGTCTTCCCATGATAACATCTTGGGAATCTCTATCAGATTGTTTTCGAAGTCCGCTTCGAATAGGATCGTTTGTCCTTCTGGCGGTGCTTCTACAATACATCTTGGCTCCAGCGTTGTCTTCATGATCTTGTAATTTATTCGCCATATTACCGCGAATGATTCTGTCATCTTCTCAACATTCAAATTCTTAAACTTGATATCCAATACTAAAGTATTTAGTATATTTGGATCAGTTAAAGAAATTGGAAAGTTGGGGTAGACATTGAAGTAGACTGGTCCTCTCCCTAGGTTTGCTTCAATGAGTCCTAGCATAGAGTTCTTGTAGTCAAGGTGTCTCTTGTCTCTGAGGGCGACAAGGATTGGAATGTCTAGGCCTGGTCGGTATAATGGTCTTATACCTACTTGGACAAGGCCGATATGAAGGAATTGATATTCTTTCAGCTTATGTTCCCATAACATGTCTGCGGAGAACAGCCGTATTGTTTCTGGATTGTTGACGATCGGGATTGTTCTTTCAACAATCTTGATTCCCTTCATTTGATTGAATATTCCAGTATCGTATATTAACGATGGTTTTACTTTTGGAACATTCCATTGAACAATTGATCTTTCAATGGATTGGATGGATGACAATGCATTCTTAATGTTAAGATCTACACTATCTCCTTCTTTGAATCTGTGTTTATTTGCTTCTTGCACCATTTGCTGTTCAGCTTTTCCTACTCTGGTGGCTATTGCCTTCTTCTTGGTTTCTTCAGCTTGTCGCCTTCTTGCTTCAGCCTTTGTCTTCCATTTGTTGAAGAAAGTCTTCACACGATCGGTCATCCGATTATGATATTTTCTTTTCTAAAATCTGAGAGAATAGAGTGAATTCTCTTTAATAACTTCTTCTTGCTTCCTCACCTGGAATCCGTCTTCTCACTATTAGGGGGAACGGGCGGCTTACCAACGGTCTTACTCACTCTGCCGGGAACACCTTCAGCCCTTGCCAAACACCTAATAACCGTGAGACCAAACTGACAATACAAGGGATTGGAAGAAAAAGTATGGTAAAAAGAATTAACAAAATTCTTTCCGATTATAGAGAGAGAATGATATCACGATCATATACCCCCCGGAAAAGAATTTGAAATCAACAAAAGAAGATTGGCTAGCAAAGTCAATCAATGTATTAAATGAGGTATCTTGGAGAACCACAAAAGGAGAAGTGGTAAGCTATACAGCTATTAAGCATTATTATTCAATTAAAAGATAAATTTTATTTTTAAGTCAATTCTATATGATCAAATTATATATATATATATATATATATATATATATATATAATTTGATCATATAGAATTGACTTAAAAATAAAATTTATTATATATATATATATATATATATATTTTGCATAATTAATATTGAAAATAATAAAATGTTTTTTTAAAAAATGAATGTACAAAAATGTGAAATGTTGGAATATGAAAGGGTTGAATATAAAAAGTTTTGTTCATTAAATTTCTATAAATCAATTCTAAATTTTATAACTTCAAATTTAGTTATATTAATAAAAAAATTTCAAGAGTTTTGGAACATTGTTTTACTCCTAGCTACAACTATATATATACACACACACACACATATATAAAACTCTCCCTACATTTTTCTTCGAAAACTTGGATTTCCTCTTTTCAGGTTTTTTTTCCTCCCTCGATCATTTCTAAAAAAAAATTATAAGTTTGTATGAATTGCAAAGTAGCATTAAACACAATAAGAGACAAAGATGTTTCAAGAAAACAGTCTTAAACACAAGTATCATTTACTCCTATAGATGTTTTAGGTTATTTTATAATTTAATATTTATTATTGTTTTATTCTAACATGGTTATTTTATTTTATTTGAGCTCAACAACATGTGGGGTGAGGAGATTTGAACCTCTAACTTCTTTTTCAGGATAGACACTTTAATCAATTGAACTATGTTTAGGTTGACAATAGTTAATCATTAATATTCTATTATTCTAATCATAATAATATAAAATAACATTATTGTACCAAAGTGAACATTGTTGGAATAGAAATTTTGGCCGATTGGAATTTGTCATGTCATTAGTTAAAATTAATGACAGAATTATTTATTTAATTAGAGATTAAAAAAATTGCAAGAATCCCTCATTTAAATTATGGAGCATTTAAATACTATGTAATTTGGGTCAATATTCAGACAAAACTCATATGAGAGACCCTAATCCGACAGAGTCCAAGGCCAAAGGGGCTAGACCCAAATTTAGCAGAGCTCAAGTCTAATGGTTAGGCCCAAAGGCCTAAAAGGCCCAAGCCCACATGCCTATGAGAGCTCTATAAATAAAGGAGCTCTCATTCATTTAGAGGGTTCAAAAATTTAAAACTCTTTAGAGAACTCATGGAGAATTCAGAGCAAAGTCCTTAGGTGTTGAATGCTCCCTTAAGTACTTAGGTACTTAATGTTTTAAGATAGGTCCTTAGGTGTCGAATGCTATGTGAAGACAAAGGCTATTCCAAACCTTCAATCTCGAGAACAAGCTCTCCAGCCCTTGAGTGATACACGTACAAGAGAGAGAATCGGAGAATCATACTTAGAGATTATATTCCACACTTGCAAATTTAATACAAATCAAGTTCATTTACACGTGTTATATTTCTTTTGAAATTACGTGTAAACAAATTGACACGCCCAGTGAGACCATCTCTACCTCTCATCTCTTTCTCTTTCAAGTAAAGCAATGGCACCAAAGAAAGCTGCATCGAAGTTTACTACTTCAAGCAACATAATTGTACGCAGAATTTTCAAACTAATTGATGCATCTTCTAGGGACAAGGTTGTTGTCAAGGACAACCCGTTGTTTGATCAATCCATTCATGCTGTAAATCAATCGAAGACGACATCAAATCTAGATGTGATATCTGTAATGATGGCCGATGTAGACTCTGATGAGAGGATGGCAAAGATGGAAAGGAAGATCAACCTCCTGATGAAGGCAGTCAAAGAAAAAGACCAAGATATTGCCTATATGAAAAATCAAATGCAAAATCGAGAAGTTGCTGAGTCGAGTCAGACCCCTATTGCTAAGAAAAATGACAAGGGAAAGACTATTGTCTAGGAAGATCAACTACAAAACTCAGCTTCGGTTGCTTCCTTGTCCGTCCAACAGCTGCTGGATATGATTATGAGCTCCATTAGAGCTCAGTATGGCATCCCAAAATTCTCTCATGTACTCTAAACTGTACACCAAGAGAATTGACAACTTAAGGGTGCCTGTTGGATACTAGCCTCCAAAATTCTAATAGTTTGATGGGAAAGGTAATCCTAAGCAGCATGTTGCTCACTTTCTTGAGACATGCGAGAATACTAGAACTCGCGGCGACCTTCTAGTTAAGTAGTTTGTTCGTACCTTGAAAGGGAATGCCTTCGACTGGTATACTGATCTGGAGCCCGAGACGATCGATAGTTGGGAACAGTTTGAAAAAGAGTTCCTGAATCGCTTCTACAGTACGAGGCGAACCGTCAGCACGATAAAGCTCACAAATACAAAATAGCAAAAGGCGATCCTGTCATCGATTACATCAATCGTTGGAGAGCTTAAAGCCTTGATTACAAAGACCATCTCACTGAACTATCTGTTGTAGATATGTGCATCTAAGGCATGCACTGGCGATTTCTTTACATCTTGCAGAGCATAAAACCCCACAACTTTGTCATGGAACTAAGCATTGCTGCCAGAGTAAGTAAAGATTTTTTAGTCCCATAGGTGAAAAGGGAAAAGAAGGAAGTGAGGAGCATTGAGAAAGTTCCAAAGAGTGCTACTGCAAAAGAATCTATGGTTGTCAATACGACCCCTTTAAAATTAACTCCAAAAGGAAAAGAAATCAAGACGGAGAAACGACCAGATGGGGGTGAGAGGCGTCGCCTAACTTTGAAAGAGAGGCAAGAAAAAGTTTACCCATTTCCAGACTATGATGTTCCAGACATGCGGGAGCAGTTGCTGGAAAAACAACTTATTCAACTGACCGAAAGCAAATGACAGGAGGCGTTAGGAAAAGTGAATGATCCTAACTATTGTAAGTACCATCGAGTTGTTAGACACCCCGTGGAGAAATGCTTCATGCTGAAAGTGGTGATTATGAGGTTGGCTCGTGAGAAGAAAATCGAGCTAGATCTTGATGAGGTGGTCCAAGAAAATCATGCGGCTATAATGACCCATCCCAAGATTCAGTTACCTGCAAGACTGCCTTGTGAGTGAAAAGGAAGCCTAATTCAATTCGGATCCTTTGAACCTATTGTTGTTTGGTCAACAGAGGAGCCCTCAAGTAAGAACTACCAAGAGAGAGGCTTCCAGAGGAAGTGTGCTCAAGGAAAAAATGAACAAACCAAAGATGAAAACGAAGGTTGGACCGTCGTGACTCATCGCAAAAAGCAACAACGAAGTTACGCTCGGAAAGAATCTCAGTTATTCTGAGAACATAAGAGAAAAAACAAGTTGCAAAAAAAGAAAGAAAAAAAGACTATAAGGAAGCCAAATTATGTTATGAAAGAGGACGAAGATCTCTTCCGCCCTCGACAACCAGTAACTTTGGAGGAATTCTTCCCAAAGAACTTCCTAAGGGATGGCCAGGAGGAAGCATTTGACATTGTTGCATGCCATGTTGTCAGCACAAACGAGAATCCTTCAAGCTCATCTGAGCTAAAAAACTTATCATCCTTCAGTATAGAAGATTTGTTGTCACTTCCTCAGGCAACTAAAAGTGCTCTTATTAAGGCGTTGATAGACTCTGACATTGCAAGTGCTCCAACCTCTACGACACGTACATGCACGTTGTGTTGTATGTTGACAGGTTTTACGAATGAGGACCCGCTACCTGGGTCGAAGCCCCAAAATAGACCTCTGTTTATCTCAGGGTACATTTGAGAGCAAAAAGTCGGTCAAATCCTTATCAATGATGGATCGACTGTCAATATAATGCCTAAGTCAACCATGAAGCAACTAGGCATCTTGATGGAAGAGCTATCAAATAGTAAGCTTGTGATTCAAGGCCGACATCATTGGGGAACGAGCAATTGGTATGGTACGTTTAGAGGTCATCATTGGGGATCTAAAGGCCAACATCCTATTCCACGTCATAGACTCTAGGACCACCTACAAGTTTCTACTAGGTCGCCCTTGGATTCATGGAAATGAGATTGTAACTTCTATGTTGAATAAGTGCTTCCAGTTTTACCAAGATGGCATTAAGAAAGTGGAAGCGGACACTAATCCGTTTTTTGAAGACGAGTCTCATTTTGCTGATGCAAAGTTTTATATGAAGGGTGATGGCATAGGGAAAACTATACCAGCAAAGATCCCTTTGATTAAAAGTGGTAATAAACCTAAGGGAGAACCATAAGTTGATATGAGAAAAGAAACTGTTGAAGAGACAAACGGGCCAATCCCAAAAAGAGGAGAAGCCTCTTCGAGCGTTGCATAATCCAAAGTTTGAAAAGATGAGAAAACCTCAAGTTCTCCTATTTTGCACTATGTCCCTTTATCCCGACGTAGGAAGGGTGAAATGCCTTTTGTAGAGTGTTCACAAAGTTTGAAAGACGAGGACATCAAAGTTTTGAAAGACAGTTTCATCATGCCTCTCACAAGGATAACAAAGTGGGAGGACAAGCAGCCTGTGGATGACCAAGTGAAGACGTTTTTTCTTGAAAGATGAACAAATGATGGATTCAATCCAAAGGCATATAAAGTTCTAGCAAAAGCAGGTTATGACTTTACGACTCGCATCGAGTTTAAAAGTCTAAAGATCTTTGATGAAAGATTTGAGCTTTCTTCAACAGAGAAGAAACTTCTGAAGGAAGTCTATACTTTGCTTGTGTCTAGGAAAGGACTTGGATATAAGTCTCCTGAACCAGTTCGCATAGCAAGAAAAGGGAAAGCGAAGGTGGCAAACGCAAACCACATAATAGTGGAGGAGGTGGATGATTCAAATGAAAAGGAAAACGTCAGTTGAAAGACTTCTGTTTTTAGGTGCGTCAGGCCACCAATGGCACGACCTTTAGCTCTTCAGTGATTAGGCATGACTCCAATAGAAGGAGAGGGGTCACCTCCCGCTTCTAGTTCCACTTGGCCTTCAGTCTTCTAGAGGATAAGGATGCCTGCTGTGGAAGGAGAAAATAATTTACCAGCTCTAACTTCTAATTCCACTCGACCTTCGGTTCTTCAAAGGTTAAGTATGTCCACAAGCAAATGAGATAGTATCTCATCAACTCCAACTTTGGCACGACCATCAGCCTTGGAAAGATTAGGTGTGCCCACAGCAGAGAGGGAAAATGTACCTTTGACCTCAACTGTGACTTGACCATTATTTTTCAAAGGTTAGGTGTAACCACGTTAAAAAGTGGAGGGCCTTCCGCGTTAGTCTTTGACTGCCTTCAACATGATTGCCTGGTGGAGACCTCAAAAGATAAGTCCTTTATTGAAATGAAAAATGATGGAGAAATTCACAATGCCTTTCCTTCTCGTATGAAGAGAAAAACCTTCGTTACGGTCAACACAGAGGGTTCATTGAAGGTAAAGCGACATGATGTCATTGTCACTAACCCCTCAAGATAGGATTCGAAATAGGAAGAAGGTGAGACCTCATGTCACTATATCACTGTTGAGTAAGAAACAGAGGCTAAAATGTCAGAAGAAGATACAAACAAGGCACCATTTTTGCTTGAAGATGGCAACCAATCAACAGTGGATGACCTTAAAGAGGTAAACCTCAGTATGCCAGAAGAGTCGTGCCCAACTTTTATAAGCACACCACTTGTGAGGAAGAAGACGAATATATGAGCTTGCTCACTTCGTATAGAGATGTCTTTGCTTGGTTCTATAAAGAGATCCTGGGACTTGATCCAAAACTAGTTGTTCATCATTTCACCATCAAACAGAGGTATTGACCAGTCAAGCAAGTTCAACGACGTTTTCGACCAAAGTTTATTCCACAAATTGAAACGGAGGTCAATAAGTTGATTGAAGTAGGATTCATCTACGAGGTAAAATATCCGGCGTGGATAGCCAACATAGTTCCTGTTAGAAAGAAGAATGGACCACTTTGCGTATGTGTTGACTTTCGCGACCTCAATAACACGTCCAAAAGACGACTTCCCATTGCCTATCACTGAGATCATGGTCGATACCACTATATGACATGAAACTTTGTCTTTTATGGATAGATCATTGGGTTATAATCAGATTTGAATGGCTCTTGCAGATAAAGAGATGTCAGCCTTTTGAACTCCAAAAGGGATATATTGTTACAAGGCGATGCCCTTTAGACTAAAGAACACTAGTGCCACATATCAACGTGCCATGCAAAAGGTTTTCGACGATATGCTGCATAAACATGTCGAGTGTTATGTCGATGACCTCGTGGTCAAGTCCAAAAAAAGACAATATCATTTGGAAAATCTAAAAGTGGTATTTGATCGATTAAGAAAATATCAGTTGAGGATGAACCCTCTCAAATGTGCATTTGGAGTCACTTTGGGGAAGTTCCTCGAGTTCGTTGTAAGACACCGAAGGATAGAAATAAACCAGTCAAAGATTGACGCCATTCAAACAATGCCAAGGTCAAGAAACGTGCACGAGTTGAGAAGCCTTCAGGGTCGTTTGGCCTATATCCATAGATTCATCTCCAACTTAATCGGTCAATGTCAGCCTTTTCAAAGGTTAATGAAGAAAGGAGAAAACTTTGAGTGGGATGAAGCATGTCATAACACTTTTGAAAGCATTAAAAAGTACTTGTTTAATCCCCCTATAGCAGGACAACCATTAATACTATACCTTGCCACGCAAGAAAGGTCTCTTGGAGCGTTGCTAACGTAAGAAGGAGGAAAAGGGAAGGAACGAGCTCTTTATTACCTAAGTAGGACTCTGAATGGAGCTGAGATAAATTACTCTCCAAGCGAAAAGATGTGCCTTGCCCTTTTCTTCGCTATTGATAAATTAAGGCACTACATGAAAGCTTTCACAATGCACTTAGTAGCGAAAAGCCGACCCTATAAAGTACATCTCTTCAAGATTGATTATTTCTGGATGTTTAGCCAAATGGACAATCTTGCTTCAGCAATATGACATCGTTTATGTACCTCAAAAGGTGTTAAAAAGACAAACATTAGCAGATTTTTTGGCGAATCACCCAATTCCATTAGATTAGAAGTTATGTGAAGACTTGCCTGATGAAGAGGTTTTCTATGTTGAAATAATGGAGCCTTGCCCATGTATTTCAACGGTGCAATGCGAAGGAATGGAGCAAGGGCAGACATTGTCTTTATTTCGTCGAGAAACACATGCTCCCTTATAGCTTCACACTCTATGCGTTATACTCGAACAATGTTGCTGAATACCAAGCGCTAATAATTGGTTTTCAAACGGCTATAGAAATCAATATAACATACATGGAAATCTATGACGATTCAAAGTTGATTATTAGTCAACTCTTGCTTGAGTATGATGTGAAGCATGAAGACTTGAAGCCTTATTTCGGTTATGTAAGGCAGCTGCTGGAAAAGTTTGATAGTGTTATGTTGGAGCACATTCCAAGATCAGAAAATAAGAAGGCAGATGAGCTAGCAAATTTGGCCACCGTTCTAACGATCTCAGATGATGTGACAGTAAACATCTCACTCTGTCAGAAGTGGATCATGCCACTAGCTGATGATGGACACCAAGAAATTAATATAATCTCCGCCTATACCATTGAAGAGGAAGACTGGAGACAATATATTATAGAATATCTTCAGCATAGGAAGCTTCCCACGGATTCCCGACGTAGGGCTAAGGTACGAAGAAAGGCCTCCCGATTCTTCTATTATAATGAGACCATTTATCGTCGTTCTTATGAAAGACTATTTCTTCGTTGCCTTGGAAAAGAAAAGTCGATTAAGACATTAGATGAGGCACATCCAGGCGTTTATGGGGCTCACCAGTCGGGTCCAAAACTTTATTTTCAATTAAAAATGATGAGCTACTATTGGCTTACAATGATCCATGATTCAATGTAGAATGCAAAGAAGTGCGAAGCTTGTCAGTTTCATGCAAACTTCATACATCAACCACCAGAGCCTCTCCATCCAACCTTTGCTTCATGGCCTTTTGAAGCTTGGGGGCTCGATCTTGTTGGTCCAATAACACCTAAGTCATTCGGAGGACATTTCTATATTCTCGCAGTGATGGATTACTTTTCAAGATGGGCCAAAGTAGTAGAGCATTAAGAGAAGCCAAGAAAGAAAATGTTGTGGACTTCATCCAAACTCATATTGTCTACCGATATGACATCCCACATCGTATCATGACGGATAATGGAAGGCCGTTTTCCAACAACTTAATGGACAAGTTGTGTGAGAAGTTTAACTTCAAGCAGTACAAGTCATCCATTTACAACGTTGCAGCAAAGGGCTTGACAGAGGCATTCAACAAGACATTGTGCAACTTGTTGAAGAAAGTAGTCTCCAAGACAAAAAAAGACTGGCAGAAAATATATTGGTGAAGCGTTATGGGCCTACCGAACTACGCATCGCACTCGTACAGGAGTCACGCCTTATCCTCTCATCTATGGGGTAGAGGTTGTGCTCCCATTAGAAAGAAAAATTCCATTACTCATGATGGTTGTACAAGAAGAGTTTACTACAAAAGACAATGCAAGACTGCGTCTTCAAGAGTTGGAAGTGTTGGATGAGAGAAGATTAGATGCTCAACAAACACTAGGTGTTACCAAGCATGAATGACCAAGGCGTTCGATAAGAATCTCGAGCCTTGGTCATTTCAAGTCGGTGATCTAGTACTCGTTGTTCGAAGACCAATCATCACTACTTGACATACGGGAAACAAGTTCACATGCAAATGGGATAAACCCTACATCGTCAAAGAAGTCTACACAAATGGATCAAGCAAAATTGTGGATAAAGATGGCTTGAAGTTCGGTCCAATCAACGAAAAGTTTCTTAAAAAGTTTTACACGTGAAATGTAAGCACTCATAATCATAAGAGTATAAACTACATGTTACTCCTGGCCCACATGAGCTTAAAAGGTGAACGATCCCAATAAAAATGTATTTGTTTGAACTATGTTATGACTTGATCCCTTCCATTCAAAGGGTATGCAGACATCTTAAAGAAAAAAAAAACTTTAAGCTCAATCAAATTAATAAGTAAAAAAATCCAAGCTATTAATATAATTTAAACTTTTTATAGCATAAATAAAGGAAGTAGAGTAACATGATATGATGAGTTAGCAATCAAAGAATTAAAAAAAAAAAGGGGGGGGGGGGGTCTTTACATAAGACAAGTCCTATCTAAGAAGAGGTTCTCAAATTAAGGTATCCATTTAAACTCTTTTAATTCTTCCTGCGAACTTTCTAGGACACCACGATTGTCGCCAAGGTTTGGATATCTTTATCATTAATGGCGGGGGTGCACTCGATACAGCTGATCTCTTTGCACACCTGCGAAACTTCAAGTCTCTCCCGATCTAAGTCTCTCTCATTCTTAGATGCTAAACTGGACAACCTTTTGGATTCAGACTTTACAGTATTCAACTTGGCCTCCAATTCTACCAACTTGGCTTTTAGCCCTGCAATCTCAGCTTCTAATTCTGTAGTTTCTGAGACAGATTGAGCAAATTGAGTCTGAATTATGCTATTTGCCTCGAACGCTTAGCTCTCACCAATTGAGCAAACCATGTAATCTTCCAGTTGACGAGTCTTTCTTGCTAAAGTTAGCTAGGTGGATAACGTAGATCGCATCTCGTTGTACTCTGCCACCTTTTGGAAATAATGGGTTACGAGTTCTCGTACGGGTCTTAAGTTATTCATACGAGTGTCGACAATGTCATCAAATATCTTGTATGTTTCTTGTTTAAGCTTAGTGACGTTCTCAAAGGGGGTTTGTGTAATCTTCTCATGTATGCTTCTCCATACATGCATGCAAAATTGTCATCGACAAGCGAAAATCATGTCGTCTGCATAATAATGAGATACCTCTGAAGTTGGAACAACTACATTCTTCAAAGCTTGTTGATTGTGCTCTTCGATGGGGGTGGGAAGTGAAATCACAACTCGCTCTACCTCGGAAGCTGGAACAACTACTTCCTCCAAAATTTGTTAAGGGTGTCCTTTGGCGGCAGTGGTATGCAAAGGTATGACTCACTCTACCTCAAAAGCTAGAGTAACAACTTCCTCCAAAATTGGTTGAGAGTGCTCATTGATGGTGACGGAATGTGAGGTCATGACTCGCTCTACCCCTGAAGCTGGGACAACTACTTCTTCCAAAATTTGTTGAGGGTGCTCACTGACAATGTTGGGATGCGAAAGCATAACTCGTTCGCTCGCAGACACTTGAGGGTTTCCAATAGGCCTAGGGATGAGGGATAAGGCATCAGGTTCTGTCAAAGATTGATCAATATGTTGATCTGTGCTTTCTTCTATGGAGTCATCCAATTTGAGCTGCAACAATAAAAAGATGGAAGTCAGAAAGAAGGAAAGGAAAGAAAGAAAATGTGTAAAAAAAAATAGGGAGGATGAACGTGACCTATAAAGGAAGAGAAAGATTGCTAACCAGAGCTCAATGTTGTCAGGAATTCGAGAAGTGCAAGGAATATTGTGAAAAAAATTGGTCACCAAGGTCAAAAGTTTTCTTTGATTTTTTGGTTATTTTCCAATGATGGTCTCTTGTACTACTCTAGCTCTCATCATCTCGATCTGAGACATTGGGAGATACACTGTCTTCAATCAAACAGATCTATTTTCTCCCAAGATTGGCTTAATTGGTTTTTGGTAATTTAGGTTGGGCTTGGGATGGAACGGTATTGCCCACAAGTTTGCTTATACCCTTTTCTAAATAGTCACCATACTTACTTAACCACCAACTTATATAACATGTGGTGACTTGGTCTTATGGATTTAACGTACGAGCTGGGAGAAACACATGAGACCCATCGTTAGCTCAACGGGAGACCCTCTAGTGGTATAAGACATTGTCTAAGTTAATTGGAGGTCAAACTTCCCCTAAGTCTTTTGGTACGTCCTGGTAGAATCCAAATTGATGACCAAATCGACATAGACTGTAGAGTTCGATAACCCATGAATCTCTGCATCGCGCCGATAGGTAGCATGACCATAAGCTCCAAAAACATGAGACGGGTGAAAATCTCATGATACCTTCTTGCTTTAGAACTTCATGATTATTTCTATGTTGGAGATTCACATGTTAGGACACAGATGCACCTCCATGGATTAATTCACGAGCCTCAAACTCGTTAAAATATATGGCCCCACCTTCACCAGAAAAGTGGACCTTGTCTGGGCCTTGAACTTTCTTTGAAGTTCTGTAGTTAGTGTTAAAGTAGTAGGCAAGTCAGCCAATTGAGTTAGTGGCATTCGTGACTTTGCCTAACCCATGGTAAATATTAGCCAAAACAGGGATCACAAAAATAAAAGTTTCTCCCTTGACTATTAAACTAGCAGCCTTAAAAACATTGGGGGTGAATATGGCGAGCATTTCCTTAAGGAAACACAAAGGCGCAAAGCCAACAAGATAAAGGCAGCCAAGTATGTCTGATCCATCCATTTCTCCTCAATGTTAAGGTCGTGGAACAAGTTATTTTCTTCATCTGACCACTCACAAAACTTGATGCCCGTGCCATCAAGGTTGTGGGTTAAAGGAGAGCGAGAAGTTTTCTTGGGCCTTCGATAGGGAGGCTCTCATACCTCCGGTCACCTTTAAACCAAAAAGTAATCTATGAGCTGATTGCGACATGGGAATGATCGGTTCTTGAAACACTTAGCAGATAAAACTCATGAAAAAGGTGTTCATAGCTTTTTAGGAGATATTTACCTAGCTCGCCTGAATAGTCAAATTTTCAAGATTGGGGATGACCTCCTCATAAAACATGCCTTTGATGGGGAGGCCTCCAAACTTCCAAAGATCCCATAAAGAGATAGAAACTTTCTCAGCCGAGGTATGAAGAGTGTTGGTTGTAGGACACCAAGCTTCGCAAAAAGCTCGAACCACACCATTGTTGCGATCGTATGTATAAAGGGAGGCTACTACTGCGTCAAACAAACGAGGTGTATGAAGTAACTCCTCATTCTGACAGACAACGAACTCCAACCACTCCTAGTAACGGAAAATAAAGAGAAATTCACTTGGAATTTTTAATACAGAGTCCCAGCACGCTGAGCCATCTATTATTCGATGTCCTAGGGTCATTTCTGGATCTTGGTTGTGACCTTGTTTGTGGATTGGGGATTCTATAAACCATGCTTTAGAGGAAGAATCCTAGTCCAAAGGTTTCTCTACAGACCATGCTGGTAAAGAGTGTGGGTGGTGTAATATAGGCCATTTGTCTGCAAGACAACCAGTTTTTTGACTCCTCTACTAAGAAGCTGATGTTGCTCCTTATGGGTTGCTCATTGTTTGTCAAGAGAACGAGTTGTTTCTTGTTGGATGAGATGTGCTCCGCAAAGTGTACTGTGGTTTTTCAAAACAAAAAAGAAAAGAAAAGAGAATCAATATAAGCATGAGGAACATAAAAAATAACCTAGAGAGTGTTGAAGTTGTAGGAGTCGATGATAGAGAATTGTAGCTATAAGTACACCCAAAACTGCCAAGGTCTCACAAGTGTACCCGCTCTAAAGATGGTGAGTGTCGTAGCTACAAGAGCTAATTAACCTTGAACAGTGGTAGCTGCAAGTACACTCAAAACCGTTAGGGTCCCACAAGTGTACCCTCGCAAAGGATGGTGAGTGTCGTAGTTACGAGAGCTAATTGTGTTGGGTTTTGTGTCCTAAAACTCGTGGTTTTGTAAACTGAATGTATATTCTATTTTACTATAAAAATGTTATTGAGGTTTATTCAGTAAATGTGTTATTGAATAAAGTGAATTGTGTATTCTATAACTCAAATCTAATGAACAAAGTACCCTTGGCTATAGTATGTATACTTGAACTTTATGTATGACATCAAAGTGGATCAAGTTCGAGTTATAGCCAAAACGGTCTATAGTATAGGGATAGGGCTGGGTACCTTATCCTGGAGACACTATGGACGCGGCCCACTTTGTATAGTACTAACGATGTGATCCTGAATCGTTCATGTGGAGACATGAAAGTGGGGGCGTCCTATGCAATGAGTTTGCATAAGACCGGACCGCGAAATAGTCACTTAGACTTTATAACTCCGTTTACTGTTTTAACTGACTATATTCATACGATGCCCTCGGTAACTCGATCTTAATCATGAGCGTGCTATGAACTCCTGTTTATTCGGGATTATCCTTAGATTTTCATGGGTGAGAGTGGCCCGAGATCGCCGACTCAATAAGCCTCCCATTTTGGGGATAAGACCGGATAGATAGTTGGGAACATAGTCATGCGAGATGGAATTCACTCCTACCTGCTTTAAGGATTAGTAGAGAGGTTGTTCCCTTAAGTGCTGACTCCGGGTCTTGAACAATGGGCCCACCCTCTCATTGGCCCGAGAGGGATTCGGTTTGTTGGTTGGACCACAAACCAATTGTTCATTAGAAGATCAGTGGGACTTAAGGAACAAGAAGTAATTATAGGGGTAAAACGGTTTATTTGACCCAGCTGTAATTACGAACGACCTGTGAAGGATCGACTTACTAATCATAGTTATATCGAGTGGACAGAAATATATCTACAGTGAGGAGAGTGCAGCCACTGGGCTTTAGTGGTGTGTCCCGGTGGTTAACGAATGTTGATTAGCTAGGCTAAAGAGTTTGGCCGGTTAATCTCGTATCGTTGGAGCTCATGATCTGTAGGTCCATTAGGTCCCCTTACTAGCTCAAACTAAGCCTTGTAACAATTTGAGAGAAAAGAATTTGAATTGTTCAAATTCGAATTTTGGGAGAAAAAGTTAATTATATGCGATATACTTAATGTTTCATAGCTTAATTATGAATTAACTATGATAAGGAAGAGGTGAAAATATTTAAATATGATTTAAATATTGGTTCGGTTTAAACAATGAATAGGGATTCATGTTCGAACGTTTGATTTAAGAAATCGTGATTGGTCCAATTATTTAATTTGATATTTGATATTAAATTAAATAATTTTAAAATTAATTAAATTGTTTAATTAATTAAAAAATTGATTTTAATTTAAAATTGATTTTATATTAATTTTGAATTAAAAAGATATCAATCTCATTTGTTGGCTTCTTCTTGAATCTTAAAGAAGCTTGGCAATCACTCATGTGTTGGCTTCTTTTTTAAGCTTAAAGAAACTTGTGGCCAACTCCTCTTTCAATTACTCATGTGTTGGCTTCTTCAATAAGCTTAAAGAAGCTTGTGGTTTACTATATATAGAGAAGAAACACAATGGGTAACTAGATTTTTGAAGTAAAATTCTCTACCCCTTGGTTTTAGACCTTTACTTATTCTTCTCTCAAATTCTCTCAATCAAAGATCCCACAATCTGTTCCAAGGCCTGAGGATAGTAGGGAAGACTCTAGAGGAGGTCCACAACTCGTTTGTGTTCAAAGAAAGCCCACAGATTAAGAGAATATTGAGCTACAAAGGTTTGTGTTCTTATTCTCTGTTTTTCCAGTTTTGAGCATGTTTTTTTGTTTGATAAAATTGATCAAATTAGAGTGCTTAAGATCCAAAATTGCTTCCGCATTCTTAATATTAACTCCATCAAATTGACTGTGAACAATGGTAATTGCAAGTACACCCAAAATCGCCAGGGTCCCACAAGTGTACTCGTACTAAGGATGGTGAATGCGTAGCTACAAGAGCTAATTAACCGTGAACAGAGGTAGCTACAAGTACACCCATAAACTGCAAGGGTTCCATAAGTGTACCCGCGCTAGGATTGGAATGTAGCTGCAAAAAAAAAAAGTTGAATCACCTAAAATTCTTGTTTGCTAATTGATAAACAATATGGTATTCCTCAAGAAAAATGAGCTGCCGAATAAAGTTTCTTCATGAAAAAAAAAAAAAAAGGAAAAGAGGGGGCAATGTCATAAAGGTGATTAGATTAAAAAAAATTGAAAAAAAAGATCCATGGAATAAAAAAAAACACAAGTAAAAAAAGGGAGAAAAGAACATGTTTAAAAAAAAAAAAGAAGTTTAAAAAGTCGTGATGTAAAAAAAGAAAAAAAAAGGACTATACCCATATGTATATACAAAAAAAAAAAAGAACCGAAATGTATGTATCTTTATATACATATATTTATATATATACACATATATAGTAATAATAACAATAATAATAAAATTTTAAAAAAATAGGCTTTTTTTAATAATAATAAAAAAAAAGAAAAAGAAAAGGTGTTTTTTTTTAATATAATAATAATCATGAGAAGAAGTTTCTGTAAACATAAAAAATATATATATGGGTTGCCAATTTGCATGAAGAAGGAGGAGGAGGAGGAGGAGGTTGTTGTAAACATTAAAAAAAATAGACTCCGACAGCAAGAAGGAGGAGGAGGAGGTGGTTGTAAACATCAAAAGAAAAAAAAGAAAAAAAAAAAAGAATACTCCACTGTCGTTAGCAGAAGGAAGAAGAAAGAGGAGGAGTTTGTCGTAAACATTAAAAAAAAAAAGCTACTGACGGCAAAAGTAGGAAGAAAATGAAGATGGGAGAGGTTGGTTGTTAAGATTTCTTGGAGAAAGAAAAAGATTAGTTTTAATTTACCTAATTTATAGAGGGGAGCAAAATTATTTTTGGATCCTTATCAAATTAGGATTTACAAATCCTTTTTCAAATTATATCAAGTTCAAATTCGAAATCAAATTGGATTGTGATTAAGTAAGGGATTTGATTCAAATCAATTTACAAATCAAATTTGAATTGGTCCAACTCTAAATAAAAAAAATTGAGTTGGATAAATTGCAAGTTTGATTCAATTTTAATCAAATTATCATAAGAAGTGGTTGTCAAAATTTGGGCATAATCCAAATTTTATCCCAAGTCAAAATTTGATAAAATTAATTATACCAAAATTAAAATTATGGTAGAATTTCAATTTTATCTCCAAAAAAAAAAAAAATGGGCATAATCCAAAATTTATCCCAACTCAAAAATTCTAATTAATTCTATCCAAATCAAAATCATGGTAGAATTTCGATTTTATCTCAAGAAAGCAAAATTTGGGAGTAATCCAAATCTTATCCCAAATCAAAATTGGAGTGAAATTCAAATGTTACTCCAAGTTCAAACAAAAATTTGGGTAGAGCTCCAAATCCTACTCCAATTTGTCAAAATTTTATGCCATATAAGAAAATTAAAATATTGACCCAAATTCATATTTTGATACATTGGCATAAAAATGTGTAAAAAAAAAATCAAAATTATGAACCAAATTCATATTTTGATCAAATTGGTACATCAAATGGAGTCAAAATTAAGAATAAACACCTTACATTTGACTCAAAATTATCTTTTTCGAAATTCATCCACGCATACTCGCACATAAATCTCGAAAAGTGGCATTTGTTAGAATAGAAATTTTGGCCAATCGAAATTTTCTATGTCATTAATTAAAATTAATGACAAAATTATTTGTTTAATTAGGGTTTTTTTTTTCAAGAATCCCTCATTTATGGTGCATTTAAATAAATATATAATTTGGGTCAATATTCAGACAAAACCCAAATGAGAGGCCTTAATCCAACATAGTCTAAGCTCAAAGGGGCTGGACCCAAATTTAGTAGAGCCCAAGTCTAATGGTTGGGCCCAAAGGCCTAAAAGGCCCAAGCCCACATGCCCATGAGAGGTCTATAAATAGAATAGTTCTCCTCCATTTAGAGGGTTTAGAAATTTAAAACTGTCCAGAGAACTCAGAGTAAAGTCCTTAGGTGTTGAATGCTCCCTGAAGTCCTTTGGTACTAAAATCTTCAAGATAGGTCCTTAGGTGCCGAACGCTCTGCAAAGACCAAAGGCTCTTCCAAACCTTCAATCTCGAGAACAAGCGCTCTAGCCTTCGAGTGGCACATGTACAAGAGAGAGAATCAGAGGATCATACTTAGAGATTGTATTCCACACCCTCAAAATTAATACAAATCAAGTTCATTTACACGTGTTATATTTCTTTTGAAATTACGTGTAAACAAGCATAATTCTTGGCATGTACTTCTTCAATCAGAGGTTCAAATCTTCATACCTCCACATTTGTTGTACTTAAAAAAGAAAAATAAATAATATTATTGTCTTTAATTTTAGATATAATTCAAAATGAAAATTACATATTTTAAAATTAAAATAAATTAACTAGAAAATAAATATTCCATGTGTAAAAAAGCAATGAATAAAAACAATTTATTTTAGCAAATAAAAAATTTAAATTTATTAATAAAAAGTATATGAACATTATTTAAACTTTATTATGAACAAATAAAAAGAAAAATAATCCAATCATCTTTATATTTCTCAAATCTTCCACGAAAGTTATATAATTTTTTAAAGTATTAAATAGAAAAATTAAGCTTAAAATCATAATAATAAAAAATTAGTTTAATATGATGATTTTATAACAATATAATATTTAATTTGATTGGATCAATGATCTTTTATATACAAAATAAAAGTTCGAGAACTTATTAGACACAAAGTTAAAAGTTTAGAAACCTATTAGACATTTTTGAAAGTTCAAAAACCTACAACTACAACATATAAAATTGAAAGTTTAGGAAGCCATTAGACATATTTTAAAATGCATGGACCTATTAGACATTAGACACACTGTTAAAAGTTCAAAGACTAAATTTGTACTTTAACCATAGTTAAATGGTAAGTTTAGTCTTTTAAATGTTTAGTGTTGTATCTATTTAATTAATGCATTTCAAAATAATAATAATGATAAGTGATAACTTGATAAGAGTTATTAGGTAGTCTTTTAAGGTGAATTTCTTGATTATTTAAACCAATTGCTGAACCTTATTGACAAATATGTGAATTGCTAGAACTAAGTTGTCTTGTACCTAGAAAATTGTTGGTTGGGTTTTATTTTGTTGAATTTGAAGTGAAAATGAGCTAATTAATGCTTAAGTGTATTGCATAATTTTTGAAGAAGTTTTGTGTTAAGGGAGCATTTTGCTGAGCAAAGTTCATCATAGGCTTGCACGTGCAAATTGGCCGAGCAATTAAATTGACTGTGTCAAGTCAGCAAAAAGAGGCGAGTTGAACCAATAGGAAGCCGCCACAGGTTGGGCCATGGTGATTCAGCCAAGATTCCAACGAAGTGATAGTTAATATATTTGGGAGAGAAGCCATTTGAGAGATACAGATTTTCAAAAGGAGCAAAAAGGGAAGAAAGCCAGAAGAAAGGAGCTGGAGGAGGAAAGAGGCAGCGATTTTTACCATTTTCAGCAACATTCTTCCTTCTTCTTCTCTTACTTTGTCTGAATTTCTATAATGACATTTACTTATATGTTTTCATTACTTTTCTTCTTGTAATATGAACTAAATACCTCATAGTAAGGATTATGAAGGTTTTTATCAATCTAATAAGGGCTAAGGCTCCTTAGCTCTTCTTCATTTGGGTTATGAGTGTTTTTTAATGCTTTTGTTTGGATTTATCTGGCCAACACACTTTAAACACATTTTCTTGGACTTTGGGAGGAATGAGAGGATTTCAATAACTCTTAGACCACATTAGCTCATTGATTGGGTTAGTGGCTCACTAAGTGGGTGTGTTAGGGATAGTAACTTGCCTAATGCACAAATTCAGCAGCTTAAATCAGTGTGGGTTAATGGGAATTAAACCATAAATTACTGGAAATCTAGGAGGATTCCGTGTTAAATACTGAGTGGTTGGAGAAGAGCGAAGTTCTTGCTGCAACATTTCTTATGCAGAGAGACATAAACTGTTCCTAATCCAAGCCCATTTCTTATACTATGTTACAAGTTGTTTTTATTAAGTTGTCTAAGCATTTTTTGTATTTATTATCTTGTTATTGTCGTTAATTTTGATTGAGCATGTTTAGTTTAGCTAAAAACTAAATTTCACCCAATTACCGTTTTGAATTCACTAAAAATTGAGCTTAAGTTGAGTAAAATTCTACTTCTAATCCCTATGAAGATGATATAAATACTTATCACTTGCTGCTTGGCTATGCACACTTGCACATACCTTTGTGTGATTTTATTGCATATTTGAGCTACACATTGCAAGGCAACAATAAGCCCCTAAACTTTTATGGGTGTCTATTTAATTTTGTACTTTGAGAAAAAATTAATAAATCCCTAAACTTTCAATTTGTATCTAATAAGTTCTTGTCGTCATCGACTTCATTAGTTAGTTCTTGTCGTTGTCCACTCCATTAGTTTAATGCTCACTTGATATATTATTTAGTTTTGTATTTTTAAAGATTCTACAAACCGTAAAAAACACTTTTTTGAATGACAGATGTTGACACCTTTAAGGTAAATTCAAAAGGTTCGAAACATTAAAGATGAAATAGAAAACTGGTGCACACTCAAAGGGATCATATAATATAATATGGCACACTATCAACTCTTTTGAGGTATTTGCCTTCTTTCATGGCAAAAAAACTTGCTTTCAAATTAGGATAATATACCAGAAAGATCAGTATAATTAGGGGTGCAACAAAAAATCAAAAAATCGAAAAACCGAACCGAACATGTAGTTTGATTCAATTTTTTTGTATTAGATTGGACATCTTAGTTTATCTTTTGAGAAAGCTGACCATTTTTTATTCGATTTGATTTTTGGTTGAAAAAACCGGTCAAAACCAAACCGAATCGAGGGTATATATGTGCTTAAACAACCCCAATTCCCTTTCATTCATCCTTTCTTAACTGCCTCTCTTGCGCCGTTTTCCTTTCCCTCTCCCCATCTTTGCATCTTCACCAACAACAATAGTCTTCGCCGGTTGCATAGTCGTTGAAGCCACAACTTCGTTGTTAATTTGAAGTCATGTTACACCGTCGCCTCGCCATCGCAAGTCATCGCGTCGCAGCAGCATCTCATAGAGTCGTAGGTCGTCCAATCGCAGCCACTGCCTCGCAGAGCCACAGCTCATCCCATCACAGCCGCCACCTCAACTTCACAGTCGCCCCAGCCTCGTCGTCGATTTGCACAGCGACACCAACCTTGCCATCGCTCGTTGATTTGCACAGTGGCACCAACCTCACCGTCCAACACGTCAACGATTTCACAACAGCAAACACATCATTTGCAACACTAGGCCTTATTGGGGCCCAAAAAACGATGGCAATGGGCCAAAGAAAAGAAATAATAAAAGCTGAGCCCAAAACCGCGATTGGTCCTACAACTTATTGGACAATGGTTCAATTCTAGATTTGTAAAAACCAATTGGCTCAATTTGATTTTCGATTGGGCTCAAAACCGAAGAAATTGAACCGACTATCACCCCTTGCACAAACTTTTTGAAGTTCTCAAACATAATTTCATTTGAGATGTATAACTTGTAATTATTTATTCATATCAAATGGTGCTATAAAAGTTATCGTGACAAATTGACTATTTTCATTTTTTTTTTCTATCCAAAAACTAATGACTTTGTAGCATATCAAACCGTTCAAGTGAATTTCATCGACAAAAACTTACTAGCAATGTAAAAGTCACTTTTTTCTAAGTTTGGATACAGAAACAAGAAAAATATAGGTTAAATTACAAATTTGATCCCTAGAATTTTTAAAGAGTTAGAATTTAGTCCTTATAGTTTTAAATGTTAAAATTAGTCCCTATGGTTTGATAAAAACCCTCATAAATAGTCCGTACGTAGGAACTATTTAAGAAGATTTTATCAAATCATAAAGACTATTTATGAGAATTTATAAAAACATAAAAACAAAATTCTAACTTTTTCCAGGGACCAAAATTTGTAATTTAACCAAAAAGATAACATCCTCACCTTTTCATTTACACTCCTAAAGCCTCCATATTGTAAAGGAATTCCCATGTGAAGACAAAAATGATAAATAAAAAAAAGATTTGAAAAAAAAAAAAAAACTAATGAAACTATACTTTATCAATATACAATTAAATTCTCCAAAAAGTCTAAAACTTACACTGAGATCAATAATATGAAACTAAGATTATTGTCACATATCAGATATAAGATTCCAGACAAAAAACCGCACCTTTTTTTTCCTCAAGGAATTCTAGATCCTCTCTAGTGTATACAAGAAAGTACAGAAACTGTCAAAACAACCTTCTCTTTGCCAATAATAAACAATGAGATTGGTAACTGATGAGCAAACACAGAATTGGAATATCTTCCTATTATGATTCATCCATGGCGTCGTTACGATTACAGGATTGAGATCTTACATCCTTATCATCTTGCCCTGGCTCAGAATTTGACATTTTGGAAACAGAATCCTCGAGGGCCTCGAGAAAAGACAATACTGTAAATTTGTCTGCAAGAAACCGGAGAATCTTTAAGCACCACAAATTTTTTAGAACAGCAAGAAAAGGAACTGACAACCAAGGTTTTTTTTTTTTTTTTTTTTTTTGGTAAACGAAATGTCAAGATCCTACTCATATTATGGTCACAGCCCCACCCCTCTAATCCGTAGGGAGGCTTTACCCACCCCATGACCAACTCCAGCAAACAAAAAAATTTTTAAGTTATTAAGACCCTATTTGATAACCATTTGATTTTTAAAAATTAGGCCTATAAACACTACTTCCACTTATGGGTTTCTTTGTTTTGCTATCTACTTTTTACAAATGTTTTCACAATCCAAGCTAAGTTTTGAAAACTAAAAATAGTAGTTTTTAAAAGCTTGTTTTTGTTTTTGGAATTTGGCTAAGAATTCAAATGTTTCCTTAGGAAAGATGAAAACCATAGTAAGAAATAGTGAGAAAACAAGCACAATTTTCAAAATCCAATAACCAATAACCAAATAGTTATCAAATGAGGCTTAAGTTTTAAACAGGGACCTCGAGGACACCCAGACATTCCAACTAGCAGCATGACATTTATTGCAAAAACCAAAAGGCCTTTGAAGCACAATCTACTTACATTTGCTCGGGTCTATCCCAAACTGAGACAAATCAATCTGTCCAGTCCGAAGAACCTACAAAAACATCAACACCAAAAGATGGAGAGAAGATTAGCAAATTTGAGCGCCAATTTATATTTTAGAAACCGAAATCTAGAGTTTAGATTCTTACGTAAGTAAACGATTCTACTTGTTGACGGAAAGGCGGGCTTTGTAACAGTTCCAATATATCCTCAGGAGACCATGGACCCTGCAATCAGAACATAATTGAACAATGAATAAAAGTATCACAAGGGATCAAATACCAAAGTGGTGTATACCTCAGGTAAATACGAAGCTAAACTCTGCTCCAATGGCAACGTTTCCAGCAATGGCATAATCAGATCGGGCTTCAATAAATCTCCTAATCCAAAACCTACATCCATCATCAAGGAAGTGTCAACATAAAGCCATAAATTTGTAGGGAAAGGGAGAAGACAAGAAAAGTAGAACGAACAGAGTTAAGCCAACTTTCTAAGGTAAAGCTAAGATTCTCTGGTGGAAGTTGAATGCCATTAGATGCACTCAGGAGACTTGGCGGGAAAGAAGGAGAAGAATTTTCTAAGGTGTGGGTAGGAATAATAATACAAATTGGGTTTGCAGCTACATTGTGGTCCTCATTATTTTTTTTCCTTCCTTCCCAAGGAGCAGAGATTCAAACCTACACCCTTTTTAGGAGAGGTTGAGATGCCTTAACTACTAATCTTAGGTTGGCTCATTTGTGGTCTTCTTCGGTAGACACTTCTGTAGTTTTGAGTCTCTTTTGATCATTATATGATTTATACCAATGGATAAAATTCTCATATAATTTGGTAGCCTTGTGTCCTGAAAATTTTATTTATTCATGAGATAGTTTTCTGATCTTAAAAAAAAAGACAACAAATTGGTTGAATATCTATAATAAAAAAGAATATTTCTGCCAAGGGGAGGAATTCTTCAAGATAAATGCAACCACGTATACATGATACATGAAATGTTAAAGAAATTTTAAATGTAACTTATTACCTGCGTCTGGATCAACATCAATATCTACAGAGTTCAAAACCAGCACAAAATTATTAGAGTTCGGAGTGATCAAAGGAACAAAAGAGAATCAGAATATGTTTGAGGGTAGATTCTTGTACCAGAAGACTCGATGTTACTTAAAATTCTTTGCAGGTCTTCCAACTTCACTGGCCGTAGTGAGGAGCTTCAATGTCATGACATCAAAGTTGATTGTCAAAAGTTTGAGCTAATGACCAGAAAAAAAAACCCAACAAAAAGACACAAGGGAAAATATTCCAACGAAGTAGACAGTAGGGAAATTTGCTTAAAACACATCCCAAAATTCTAATCATACATAGCCCTTCGCTCTCAAGGCTTAAAAAATAGGGTTCAATTTTCTTCAACTAATCAAGAAATATTGTTTTTCAATACATTTTTATATGAAATTTTGGCAGTACTTGAAAGAGGATTTCCTTCGACTTTTTTTGAAAAGGAAACGAAACTTTTCATTGAAATAATGAAAAGAGACTAATGCTTAAAAGTACAATAAACCCAAAGGGAAAATAAGAAAACAGCAAAAAAAACATAAAAAAGACAAATTACAAAGGAAAAATGAACACATTCCAATTAAAACATAAATCCTCAATTGAATAATCAACAAAGTGTTTGGGGAGGGAGCACCAGGAGGAAGCTTTAAGATGAGCTGGACCCAAACGATCAGACCATGAAAAATCCTATGATTCCTTTCAAACCAAATTTCAGATAAAAGTACTTTCACCACATTAGACCTCCTTCGGCTTTTCATTGAGTTCCATCATAACGGACATGTGAATTTGGTATTGAAAAAAAAATTCATTTGTTTTATTCGGAAGAAAGATTTGATTGCTTCTGTTAAAGATTTCAGGCAAATTAATTTAACATCCTCTATTTACAAAGTCCTTGCACAGGTTTTAGCCGAACATTTGAAAAAGGTTATGCCCTCTATTATCTCTTGTTTTCAAAGCTCTTGTTTTCAAAGTGCATTAAAGGGAGACATATTCTTGATCCAATTCTAATTGCAAATGAGGTGGTGGAGGAATATAGACCAAAAAAGAATAAGGGTTGGATTTTGAAGCTTGATATCAAGAAAGCTTTTGACAATGTTGATTGCGATTTTCTTGAGGAGATGTTGAAACTTAAAGAGTTCAATGGTAGGTGGATTCAATGGATTCGCGGATGTGTAAGGGATCCAAAATTTTCCATTTTTGTGAATGGTCAGCCGAGAGAGAATTTTGGCCTCTGTGGTATTAGGCAAGGGGATCCCCTTCCCCATTCTTTTTCTGTTAGTTTCCGATGTACTAAATGTTTTGATTGAAAATATGCATTCCCAGGGATTATTCGAAGGCTTTATAGTGGGAAAAGATAAGGTTCATGTTTCAATTCTCCAATTCGCTGATAATCCCTTGTTGTTTTGAAAGTATAATGATGCAATGCTTGATGTTTTAATTCAAACCATTGCTCTTTCTGAGGCTTGCGCAGCTTTGAGGGTTAATTGGGAGAAATCAGCTTTATGTGGCATTAATATGGAAGATTTGAAGCCGTCTGAAGTATCAAGGAGGCTTAATTGTAAAGTGAAGAACTTACCTTTCCTTTATTTTGGACTGCCTCTTGGAGGTCACCCCAAGTCGTCATCTTTTTGGCAACCTGTTTTAGACAAAATTCTCAAGAAGCTCGATAGATGGAAATGTTTCAATCTCTCAAGAGGTGGGCGTTTAACTCTTTGCAACTTAGTTCTTTCAAGCATTCCATTATACTACTTGTCTCTCTTTGTAATGCCTTCTCAAGTAAGCTTGGAATTGGAACGATTGATGCAAAATTTCTTTTGGGAAGGTAATGAAAGGGGCAAAGTTACTCATTTGGTGCGCTGGAATTTAGCATCTAAATCTTAAGGTCATAGGTGTAATCTAAGAAGCACGGACACAGACACGAGACACGGACACGACACAACATGGACACGGCGACACGCCAATTTCTAAAAATGTAGGACACGGACACGTTGGGGACACGTTAGGGACATTATTATTTTATATTTTTTATTAGATAATATTAAAAGATCAAACCCAAAATTCTTTTTTTAATTAACTATTAAAATTAATTAAAATAAAAAAATGTGAATGAAAATTTAATTGGTCATTGAATTTAGTTTAAAATTTAATGTACATAAAACCCAGTTAAATCAGCCCACTTAAACCCAATAAAGACAAGGCCCAAGCTTACCCATTAAAAGTCCACAAAGTAAACTTTATTTAAAAGTTTGTAATTTAAAAGACTAACCCTAATATCTCTCTCTCCGCCGTTTCTTCTTTCCTTCCCTTCCCTCCCCTCCCCCTCCTTTCTACTTCCCCTCTTCGATTTTGCTCCCTCCCTCCCTCCCTCGATTATGCTTTCCATTCCTCTGTTCGATTTCCCTCCCTCTACCGATGATGGACTTCATCCCCGACTACCTCTGCCAACGCCGCCTCCCTCCCCCGATTCTGCTTTCCATTCCTTTGTTTTCTACAGATGATAGGCTTCGCCGCTGACCACCTCATTGCCGTTGTTCTGCCGCCGACCACTTAAAAGATTTGGGTATTTGAATGGCGTGTCCATGGCGTGTCTTTGGCGTGTCCACCACGTATCCGAAATTAGAAAAAATAATAAAAAAGGAGACACGTAATTTTGCGTGTCCGACACGTGTCCGGAGCGTGTCCAAACGTATTCGTGTCCGACACGGACACTTTTTGAAAAACAAAGTGTCCGTGCTTCCTAGGGTGTAATAAGTATTGAGAGAAAATACTCATTGTATTATTCATAAGAAAGACTAACATTTATATAGGTACACAGGGAAACCCTAACTAAAGAATGTACAATTACTATAAAGGACATATATACATAATACTATATATATCATAACACTTCCCCTCAAGCTGGAGCAAATATGTCAAACATGTCCCACTTGTTGCAGAGATAATTTATTCTTGCTCCATTGGCTTTAGTAAGAATATTTCCCAATTGTTTTCCAGTCTTTATATATCCTGTGGACACCAACCTTTGTTGAATTTTCTCACAAATGAAATGACAATCTACTTCAATATGTTCTTGTTAGGGACAACTGACTCAACATATCTTCACATTGGTATGATATTGTCCACTTTGGGCATAAGCCCTTATGGTTTTACTTTTTGTTTCACCAAAAAGGTCTCATACCAATGAAGATAATTGTCCTCACATATATACCCATGATCACTCTCTTCCCTAGCCAATGTGGGACATTTGTTTGCACTCCTAACAATCCTCCCCTCGAACAAAGTACCACACTTGAGCCTCCCCTCGAACAAATTCGTCCAACTCCCAACTGAGAGTTTGAGACTCCCATCAAACAAATCCGTCCAACTCCCAACTGAGAGTTTGCTCTTCATCTCAAGGCAACATCCAAATAGAGCACAAGGCACGGATCACATTATGGGATATTCCTTGATGGTGGCGATCACACCATCTACCAACTTCTCCCCTCGAACAAAGATTTACCTCCTCTATCAGGCAAACGTATGATAGAGTTATATTTGCTTGTCGCCGCAAGCTCTTTTTTGTTCGATTTGGAGATTCATCCACAATGTCTTATAACTATAAGGCTCAACTAATCTTTGTTCCAATTTGAGGATTTCTCCGACACATAGCTAGGTTTAGTCCTCTCATGAAACACTGGATTAGACGCAATGTGAAGTGCAACTTGATTATCACACCACAATTTAGTTGACATAGTAATACTGAAGCCTATCTCAGCAAAAAATTGATGTATCCACACTATTTCACACACAGATTGTGCCATAGCTCTATACTCCGACTCAGCACTTGAATGTGAAACCACTTTCTGCTTCTTACTCTCTCTTTCATGACACCAAATTGCCTCCTACAAAAACACGATATCCAGACGTTGATCTTCTATCTTCTTTAGATCCTGTCCAATCAACATCTGAAAAACATTCAACTTTTGTATGACCATGATCTTTATATAAGATTCCACGCCCAGACGCAGCTTTTAGGTAGCATAAAATTTGTTCTATTGCAGCCCAATGATCCACGGTAGGTGAAGACATATACTTACAACACTTACTGAATAAGCGATGTCTGGTCGTGTCACTGTCAGATAATTCATAATTCAACTTCCCAACCAATCTACTGTATCTCTCAAGATCTTTAAATGATTCTCCTTCTTTGGTGAGTTGCAAATTAGGTATCATCAGAGTACTACATGGTTTAACTCCTAGTTTTTCTGTCTCAGATAACAAATCAAGTACATATTTCTGTTGCGACAAAAAGATACATTTCTTACTTCTCATCACTTCAATACCGAAAAAATACTTCAGTGTTTCCAGATCCTTAGTATGGAATTGACCCTGAAGGAAAGTTTTCAAAGAAGATATACCTGATGTATCATTCCCAGTGATGACGATATCATTGACGTACACAACTAGCATAGTAATACCATTCTTAGATTGTCGATAGAAAATAGAATGATCAGATGATTTTTCTACATTCCAAATTGCTCGAGTGTCTAACTAAACTTACTAAACCATGCTCGTGGGCTCTATTTCAATCCATACAATGATTTTTGAGGCGACAAACTTTATCACTTTCCCCCTGAGCAACAAACTCAGGTCCGCTCCATATATACTTCCTCTTAAAGATAACCATGGAGAAAAACATTATTGATGTCAAGTTGATACAAATGCCAACATTGAGAAGCAGCCATAGCAATAAGTAATCGAATGGAAGTGAATTTAGCAACCGGAGAAAATGTGTCAGAATAATCTATCCCATAAGTCTGAGCATAGCCTTTAGCAACAAGACGTGCTTTCAAACGAGCAATTGATCCGTCAAGGTTAACCTTAATTGCAAACACCCATTTATACCCAATTGCCTTCTTTCCTGCAGGACGAGATACTAAATCCCAAGTACCATTACCATCTAAAGCATTCATCTCTTCGATCATTACATTACGCCAACCAAAATAAGATAAAGTTTCATGAACAAAGTTAGAGATAGAGGTAGAATCAAGGGATGTAAGAAAAGAATATGTTGGTTGTGACAACTGGTGACAAGAAACAAATGAGGCAATAGGATAAGTACAGGTATTTACCTTTACGAAGGGCAATGGGAAGCTCATCATGTGTTCCTGGATCAGATATCGAAGAATCTTCTGGTACAGGACATGTGTCTGAAGGTTGCGGTGGTGGCCGTCTGGAGTAAACCTGAGTAATGGGTGGACGATGAGGGATAGATACTAAAGGAGATAGAGTAGGGAGGGAGGATGGAGAGATGATCTCATAAATAAGTAGGTCATCCTCCCCCTGACACGGACTCGACATGGATGGGCTAAAAGGCATATCTTCAAAAAAACGTAACATCTGGAGAGACAAGATACTTGTTAAGACTAGGACAATAACAACGATATCCCTTTTGAACACGAGAATAACTGAGAAAGATACATTTTAAGGATTTAGGATCTAACTTGGTACCATGAGGACTGACATCTCGAGCAAAACAAATGCAACCAAATATTTTGGGTGCAATAGGGAACAAGATTTTGTTGGACAAAGAACACGATAAGAGATCTCACCATTGAGAACAGAGGAAGGCATTCTATTAATAAAAAAAAAGTCGTGGACACTACATTGGCCAAAAAATGTTTTGGAACCTGCATTTGAAAGGATAATGCTCTAGCAGTTTCAAGTAATGCCGGTTTTTTCGTTCAACGACCCCATTTTGGGATGGAGTGCCAGTGCAAGAAGATTGATGAATAATCCCATTTTTACACAAGATCCAAGCATGTGAGAAAAATATTCACCAGCATTATCAGTTCAAAGAACTTTAAGAGAGACATTAAACTGATTTTGAATTTCGACATGGAAAGTACAAAAGTGAGTAAGTAACTCAGAACGATTTTTCATTAAATATAACCAAGTCAGACGAGAATAATCGTCAACAAAAGTAACAAAATATCGAAATTCAATTTTGGACACTACAGGACAAGGACCTCAAACATCATAATGAACTAATTCAAACAGAGCACTAGCTCGTTTATGGACTCTAGGACTTGAACTAAGACGATGAAATTTGGCAAACTGACAACTCACAATTCAACAAAGACAAAGAATGAAATTCAAGATGAATTTTCTTTAACACGGACATAGACAGATGACCTAAATGACAATGGACTTCAAACGGAGATGCAACACCAGAGCAAGCCATAGCTTTTGGTATCTGCTGATCAAAAATGTAAAGGCCTTTAGACTCATATCCTTTACCAATAATCTTCTTCGTCATACGATCCAGAAACAAGCAATAGCTAGAAAAAACATGAGACAAAACAATTAAGGTCATGAATAAGTTTACTAACAGAAATCAAGTTAAATGAGAGTCGAGACAAATGCAAAACAGAAGACAAAGGAAGAGAGGGTGTGAGATTAATGGTGTCTGATCCAAGAACAAAGAAAGTTGGTCCATCTGCTAAAGTGACAGTGGGAAAAGGTGCAGGTGACAAAGAGGTAGAAAATAAGCTAGAATTACTTGTCATATGAGTAGTGGCATCAGAGTCTATGATCCATTTGGTGGAGGATACAAGGAGACAATGATTCTTATTACCTGATTCAGCAAAAGGTGCAATAGGGTTCGATGAAGAAGATGCTTGCAATGATTCCTGGTACAACTGGAATTTAGCAAACTCGTCTGCATAAATAGTAACCGACCTCTCAGATGTATCATTGGTGGAAGCAAACTGAGCAACTTGAGGCCATCGACCCTTATTCAACAATTTTCGACAATCACGTTTCATGTGACCAGGCTTATGACAATAGTGACATATCATCTCCTGTGAATCTTGTCGTCGATTATCAGAACCAGGTCTCTCAGTGTTGATGCTCATCCCTTTAGTGACCTTAGGATCATTTCGACTAATGAGAGCAATGTTGGACTAAGGAGCAGATAGACCAGATGAAAAGGTTTTCTGTACGGAGGACTCTACTAAAGGCTTCGTCTAAAGAAGGGAACTCGGAACCAGATAGAATTTGTGATTTAGCCATCCCAAATTCTGGCGAATATCCATTCAGAAAGCTCATGACACCCATATTCTCTCGCTGTGCTTATTGAACCTTTATATCCGTACTAAATGGGAGTAATGTATTAAGTTCTACAATTGTCTTCTTAAATTGCATAAAGTAGTTCGTAATAGACTGTTCATTTTGTTCTGCATGAAAGAAGGCTGTGCAAACTTCATACATTTTATTGACTTGCTCTTTTCCTGAGTATAAGAACTCTAAAAACTTGAGCAATTCCTTCACAAAATCACAATGATTCACCAAGCCAACAACCTTAATCTCAATTGAATTCTTGATTTGAATGTACAATCTAGCGTCATCATGAAGCCAAGCCTTCTTTTTGTCATCCTCTGGTGGATCCTGATCAATATGATGATCATCCATCTCTGTACTTCGTAGATAAAACCGAATTGTTCGACTCCAATCATAGTAATTGGAGCCATTTAACTTGTGTTCCGTGATCTTTGACAAAAGAGGAACCATATTAGAGACCACCACAGGTTTCATCTCATCCATTAGTTACAAAAAGGGAGCAGATAAACCCACTAGAGACAAAAAACAGATATGGACAGCAAGAAAAAACAACCTAATCGCATGCAAATAGCACAACCCGAGGTCAAACAAATTAGTATCGTCGAAACCAAGTGTATAAACTGGCTAGAAATATCAACTCGAGAAAAACCCAAGCTGCGAAAAGTCGAACGGTGAGTTCACGCTCCCTCGCGCGCCGGCACATGGCAGTGGAGGCAGTGAAGTCCAGCGACGCGTGTGGCTCACGTGCGACTGTTTCCAGCGAACGACAACGACGATTTGGCTCTCCTAACGGTGGCACTCCTCCTGAGGTAGGTGGCGTTGATAAACAGCCACTCTAACGTGATGACCCAAACTTCAAACCTTAACCTCACTTGGAAAAGAGAAAACCCTAATTGCCAATAAAAAATTCTAAAACCCTAAGGGTGTCTCTGATACCATGTAATCAGTATTGAGAGAAAATACTCATTGTATTATTCATAAGAAAGACTAACATATATATAGGTACACATGGAAACCCTAACTAAAGAATGTACAATTACCATAAAGGACAAATATACATAATACTATATATTAGGGGTGATAGTCTTAACCGAAAACTAATCAATCCGAACCGAACCAAACCGATCCAATGGTTTGGTTCGGTTTTTTAGAAAAAAATTGGACATCTAGGTTTTTGTTTTGGCAAAACCGAAAAATATTGGTTCGGTTCAATTTTCGTCCAGAAAAACCATTAAAAACCAAACCGAACCAAACCAAGTTATATATACCTCAAAAAAGCCATAAATCGAATCTCACTCCATTCTTGCGTCGTTTCATCCGTTTTCTTTCAATTAATTTTGAAAGTAACAAAATGAGATTGTTATCTCTATGAATTCTTATTGAGGTTTGAGAAATTTTGGGGCAAAAAACACTAAAATAGGGGCTCAAACTAGGAAGTAAAATAGCAAAAAATTTGTAAAAAAAAGGACAAAAAAAACCGAGAACCGAACCGAAGAGAAATCAAACCAATGGACAACCGAACTGATGGTTTTATCCTTTATTGGACATTGGTTCGGTTCCTCTTTTGCTAAAACCGATTGGATCTGTTCGGTTCTCGGTATGGCCTAAAACCGATGAAAACCGAACCGATATCACCCCTACTATATATATCATAACAATAGGGTCTAGGAATTGGAGCTTTAAAACATAGAAATTTGGCGCTTGTTGCAAAGTATGAGGCTTTTCAACAAATTCATTGATAACAGCACTCTAATCACACTTGGTCTAGCTTCTGTGAGAGTCCAGTCATGACCCTCATTGATTGGTTTTTAATAACAGGTCCATGTATAGACAGATTCAACAGTGTTATGGTTAAGAGGCATCCTCGTATCACATCCGACCATTACCCGATTATCATGACTCTTGGGCAGCAAAAATGGGGCCTGTATACTTTAAGTTCAAAAATATGTGGATGGGGCATCACTCTTTCGAGTCCATGTTTTGTAGATGGTGGCAAAACAATCAGATGATGGGGTGGCCTGAACATGGTTTCATTCAGAAGTTGAAAGCACTCAAAGAAGTCCTAAAAGAATGGAATAAGATTACTTTTGGTTGTACCAAAGCCAGAAAAGTTGACCTTGTAATCGAACTTGACAGAATTGACAATTTGGAGGAATCCCAGGGCATTAACCAATCTCTTTACCAAAGACGCTTTGAAGTTAAATCAGAGCTGATGGATATCTCCTACAGTGAAGAAGTATCTTGGAGACAAAAATGTAAACTGAAGTGGACCCTCGAGGGAGATGAAAACAGCAACTTCTTCCATAGAATTATGTCCAAGCAGAGGAAGAAGAACACCATCGTTGAGATTTTATCCAGAAATGATACGTGCTTGGTCCTTGACAGTGACAGAGGCCGAATTTATTGATTTCTATCATAAACTATATACCAAGGGCCATGGCCGCAGGACTGTCCCCAACATTGCTAATTGGGATCCCATTACCGAATCACAGTCAATTGATCTTGAAGCACCATTTACAGAGGAAGAGAGATTTTGAATGCAATCAAGGATCTTGGCACAAACAAAGGCCCCAGTCCGGATGGCTACACTATTGAATTCCTTCAATGAACATCCTCAAGGACAACATTAAGAGCGTTCCAAGATTTTTTTTGAGAACGCCATCATTAATGCAAGCTTAAACGAAACATAAATTTGCCTCATACCTAAGAAGAGTGACGCCAAGACCGTGGGAGAGTTTAAGCCCATTAGCCTCACTACTTGCTTATATAAGATTGTTGCTAGGGTTCTATCCGAGTGCCTTAAAAAGGTACTCCCAATCATTATCTTTGAATACCAAATAGCCTATCCTTGAATACCAAATGGCCTTTGTGGCAGATCGGCAGATTATCAATGCATCCTTAATTACTAATGAGCTCATAGAGGACTACACACGATCTAAAAAGGAAAGGGTTGTTATCAAGCTGGATATAGAGAAAGCATTCAACATGGTTGATTGGGATTTTTTGGACAATATCATCATTCATGTTGGCAAAAGGCTTTGGCAACAAATGGAGGAAATGAATTTGGGGTTGCATATCATCAACCAACTACTCGATCATCATTAATGGCAAACCGAGGGGTAATATCATAGCTTCAAGATGCCTTCTACAAGGAGAGCCCTTGCCCCTTTCCTTTTTATCCTTGTGTTTGACTGCCTTAGTCGTTTGCTTACACAAGAGGCCCAACTTGGCAACATTAAAGGCTTCAAGGTAGGAGAAATGTCTATTAACCATTTACAGTTTGCGAACAATACCATCCTTTTCACATCTCTGAGAAAGGACAAGCTCACCAAGCTTTTTGATATTATTCGTGACTTTGAAGAAGCTTCGGGCCTCCGAATTAATCATCAGAAATATGAATTCGTCGGTATTCATTTGACACTAGACAATACTGCAGCCCTTGCACATGAGTTTGGTTGTAAAGTAGCCTGGTTAGTGGTTTATTTGGGACTTCCTCTAAATGGCAAGCCATACACTGCTGGGTTTTTGGAGCCAATTATTGAAAAGGTGGAGCAAAGATTGAGATGTTGGAATGGCACTCGTATATCAAAGGGTGGTCAATTAAACCGTATACAGGCGACCTTAACTAACTTACCCACTTATTACTTGTCCTTGTTCAAGCTTTCATCTACTGCAGCAACCACATTGGAAAAACTTTTTAGAACCTTTTTATGGAAGGGAAACAAGGAGAATAGGGGTTATCACCCCATATCACCCCATAAAATGGCAGATTGTTCAAAGGCGTTTGATTGAAGGAGGCTTAGGGCTTATAGACATGAAGATCAAAAACTATAGCCTCCTTGCAAAATGGATATGGAGATTCCACACCAAGAAGTCAGCTCTTTGGAGAAGGTTCATTGTTGCCAAATATGGCTCGACCCATTTCGATTTGCATCCGGAGCACAAATTGCTTAAGCATCGCCGTGGTCCTTGGAAAAAGATCATGGAACAAAGAGACTTGATCTATGAAAACACTATGAATATCATTGGCAATAGGAAGTCCACTTCCTTTTGGATTGATAGATGGATCAGTTCTGCTCCACTTTATTTGGCCTTCCCAAGACTTTTTGCCCTCTCCCGTAGAGACTATGGGTCTATTGATGACATGTGGAATTCTGTTGGTTCATCTTGGGACTTATGTTTACGTCAAAATCTCATGGAAGATGAAATTGCTTGGTCTAGTCTATCCTTCATTCTCCATCCTCCTCCCAGACCAAATCATGATGATTGCTGGAAATGGACTCTCAATGACAAAGGTACCTTCTCCACCAAATCTCTCAGCCTGAAAATGGGGACCAGTGGACTTTGCTCCTATAAAAACTATACAAAAACATTTGGAAGGGTCCCATCCCAAAGACGGTTAGATTTTTCCTTTGTGAACTAAGCCACGAAGGCGTTAACACTACCAATCCATTACTTAAAAAGGCTCCAAGGCTTGCCTCCTCACCAAATTGGTGTGTCCTTTGTCGAAGAAGCTGCGAATCGATGCTCCATTTATTCACACTACTTGCCCATATGCTAGGCTCTTTTGGGAGAAAATTCTAACAGCTTTCAGCTCTATCTCTCTCTCCCCGATAACATGATTACTTTGCTTGATTCCCTGTTCATCAGTCACCCATTCTCCAAAGGAAAGGCATGTAAATGAGCAAACCTCATCAAAGCCCTTCTTTGGTCCATATGGCTTGAAAGGAACCATCGCATCTTTGAAGACAAGGAACGGGACTTTGACACTTTCTTTTTTTTTTTTTGGATAAGAAACAAAGAATATATTACTGAGCGAAAGATTACAAAAAAGGAGATGAGAGATCCCCACACCGCCAAAGGGTTACAAAAAAGACTCCCAATTGGCCATAATATGAACAAGATCATAGTTACAAAAAGAATTACAAAGAGAACATCATATGGTAGCAACGAGCCTAATGGAATCCCATAACTCATTGAGACTACACACTTTCTCTTTGAAGACCCTCTGATTTCTTTCATGCCACAGTTTCCAAAGAGAGGCCATGATAGCGTTCAACCATAAAATTCTGGCCTTATCCTTAAAGGGAGTACCAAAAAACAGCTGAACCACTGCTTCATCGACTCTATTGGGAAAGCACCAGCTCAGACCAAACAACGAAAGAATCTTCTCCCAGACAGAAGTAGCAAAAGAACAAGAAAAGAAAAGATGAAACTAATCTTCCCCATTTCTTCTACACATAACACACCAATTAGGAGAAAGAGAGTTAGACTTCCATTTCCTTTGCATCACATTTCTTCTACACATAACACACCAATTAGGAGAAAGAGAGTTAGACTTCCATTTCCTTTGCATCACATCTACTGTGTTAAGCTTCCCTTGCAAAAGAATTCACAAAAAGACCTTCACTTTCCTAGGCACTTTTGCTGTCTAGAAGACCTTAAACAACTCAGAAGCAATGGAGGCACTGGCATCAATCAAAACACAGGTTAAGGAATTCACCGTGAAGCAGCCATCATTCTGAAGGGACCACCTTTTAGAATCCTCACTATTATTCAGCCCAATCTACTCCAGCAACAAGTGTAAATTTGCCAATTCAATGCTTTCCTCATAAGTTAAGTTCCTTCTGAGCGGCAAAACCTAACTATTCAAGGACTCATACCAACATTGTCTAGCCAAATTCTCCTTGGCTGTTGTGACATTGAAGATTCTAGGGAAAGAGTTTAAGAGCTTCATCACCAATCCAAATATCTTTCCAAAATTGAATTTTATCACCTTTGCCCAAGACAATTTTGTACCATTTATTTGTTGTACAACAAGCTCTGAAGATGGACTTCCATGGACCTTTAGAGAACGAATTCGAACCTGGGATCCAAATCCCCTCCTTACACAAATACTTGCTTTCAACCACCTGTTTCCAGAGATATTGCTTCTCCTTCACGTATCTCCAACCCCAGTTGGCAAGCAAATTGATATTTTTGCATTTAAGGTTCCCCAAGCCGAGACCACCTTTGGAGGTTGGGACTTTGACACTTTCTTTGAACACTTGCTATACATTGCTCTCTCTTGGTGTAAATTTTCCCAGTATTTTTGTGAATATAGCTTTACATCCCTCATAGCTAATTGGGATTGTTATATGTAACTCAAGGCACCCTTTGGCTCTTTTGTACATTTCATACAATCAACAAAATGCTGTCTCTATTTCTCATCAAAAAAAAAAAAAAAGTGGGGTTGGCGTTTTATGCATGAGCCTCATTCTTTCTGGAGAAAGGTCATCATTAGTATTCATGGGCGGTCTCAATTTGATTGGCATACAACAAGCAAGCACGGATCAAGTCTTAGAAGTACTTGGATTAGCATTTCCAAGTCTTGGAAGCGGTTTGACTCCTATGCTTCATTTAAATTAGGTAATGGTCAGGACATATGGATTGATACCCCTTTGAATCTTCGTTTCCCTCAATTACATGTTGTATCTTCTTTCCCGAATGGCTCAGTTTCGGAATTATGGGATCTCAATTACTATCATGGTCTTTAGTCTTTTGGCTGCTTTTAAAAGATGATGAAATCTTTGCTTTGCAGTTTCTTTTGAGTATATTGGATTCTGACAAGGTTGGTACTTCTGAAGACTCCAGAAAGTGGACTCTAGATTCTTTGGATAACTTTTCGGTGAAATCACTATCAAGTTAGCTTCTGCTTTTCCTATACAAAAGGATATGTTCAAGTCTATCTGGAAATCTTATAGCCCAAAGATATATTCAACAAGAAAATAAACTTTTCATTGAAGAGATGAAAAAGAAAGAGAATTAATATTTTGGTTTGGATTATTCTTAATGGTAGTCTCAATACTTCCAAAGTCCTTCAAAGAATGCTGCCTTTTTTCTATCTATTGTCGTTGGTTTGCTCTCTTTGTCAAGATGATAGGGATTACCTTTTTCATATCTTTTTTGGTTGCTCATACTCATTGAAATGTTGGTTCAAGCTTCTCTCTCTCTTTAACCTACAGTGGGTATTCTCTAACGTTTTAAGAGACAACGTTCTTCAACTTATTGTCGACCCTCTTTTGGATACAAGATCAAACTTACTATGGATAAATACGGTCAAAGCTCTTCTATCAGAATTGTGGATGGAAAGGAATCAAAGAATTTTTGAAGAAAAGCACCTTCTTTGGTTTGAACGGTTTGAATCAGCAAGACTGAAGGCTTCTTCATGGTGTTCTCTCTCCAAGTTTTTACTGATTTCTCTTTATATGATATATGTCTACATTGGGATGCTTTTATTTTTCCTTTGTAATTGCTTTTTTCCTTCCTTTTCTTTGTTCACTCCTTTGTGGAGTTTGTATATTTTGAGCATTAGTCTCTTTTCATTTTTTTTCTTATTAAAAAAAAAAGCTACCTCTATCAAAAAAATTTAAATGATTTTCTTGATCATTTAAAAATGACTTGAAGGTGCAGCTAGGGCTAGTACAACCCAACCCATTTGAAGAGTCAAAAGGGTCATTAAAGAAAAGCGGGTCATTGCTATACTTTGAAGGGATATTTTTCTTCAATATGCTATGCTTGAAAGTGCAGCTAGGGATAGTACCACCCAAAGAAAACCCATTTGAAGCCTCAGAAGGGTTTCAAAAAGAATTAATAAAACCAAAAAAAGAGGCGGATCTTTGCTATACCTTGATGGGATATTTTCTTCGACTGTGCCTTCGGAAACTTGCAGAGGAGTGGAAGCAACAGGTTGTTCTTCCTCAAGAAACTCTGAGCAACATAAACAAAAATAAAGGTGAAGGGGTGGGCCAACAAATTATAAAGCAGCTCCTCCGTGATCTTGTGCAGTCAAAACCAAACAATTCAATCCAGCACACATGCCACTGAATTTCCATCATGGATGAACTTCATTCCAAAGAAACTATTACGCCATATTTTAATGCCGGCATTAATATTTGACTCTCCATATGCAATGAGGACGACAGTCAGTGAAGGACAATTTCCAAAATATACTTATGTGGTTTCTTTTTCCGTTTTGCAGGTTTATTTTGGCTCACGTTAATATATATTAATACTAATCGTTAAAAGATAAAGACACTTTGGAAACAGTAAATTTAAGTGACCGAACATTTCAGTAATATGAGCGTGTTGTGTGAATGTATGCATGCATTCAAGCATGTCACAGAAAACCACAAATAAAAGCCTGCACTTGACCCAACATAATTGGTTAGAAATTTATTATATAAGCTTCATTCAGCAGATAGTCGAACAACTACAATAATTAGGAAGTACCCAGTGGCCGATTAATGTAGTCATTAACGGAGATAGACAACTGCTGGTCATCTT
The DNA here is from genome assembly GCA_033996785.1 of Trichosanthes truncata. Lineage (NCBI taxonomy): Eukaryota > Viridiplantae > Streptophyta > Magnoliopsida > Cucurbitales > Cucurbitaceae > Trichosanthes > Trichosanthes truncata. The sequence goes on along the minus strand of JAWPNB010000004.1, from coordinate 31,529,029 downwards.
CAGCTTTGGGCTCCTGGTTACGGTTTACCTAACGTTGGTCAGAATTGTGCAAATAGTAGAATATAAATCAACTCTCTCAAAGAATAAAAAGTAATCATAGATCTGACCTGCATCCAAAAGAATAACTTCCTGTCATCTGTTTTAAACTTCAATAAGTAAACTCTTCCTGACGCTTGATTAACCTGAAGCAGACAAAAAATACAAATTTATTTAGAAGGCATATATTCCAAAACTACAAATTTAACCATGAAAGAAAATGTAAAAGAAAATTTTCTTTCTTTTTTTTTTTTTGGGGGGGGGGGGGGGGGGGGGGGGGGGGGGCATCTTGTTCATTGAAAGAATAAAATTACAAAGGACAGAAGTTGCCCTCACAAAAGCCAAGGAGTTATAAAAGGGACTCCAATTGGCAGTGATTTTTTTTTTTGAGTTCAACAACATTTGGGGGTGGGAGGTTTTGAACCTCTGACCTCTTGGTCAAGGGTACATGCCAATTATTGTTGAGCTATGCTCACTTTGCCACCAATTGGCAATGATAGAAGATAAGTAGTTAGCAAAAGAACACTCTAAGAGGGAGTGAAAGTCACAAAAATAACAGATCAACGTCTTGCCAAACTCTTTCCACTCCTTGAAAGATTCTCCTATTTCTCCGACCAAACCTCTCATAAAAGAACCCTTAATAGCATAAAGAACTTTTGCCTTATTTTTTAACCTATGATAACATAATAGCAGCAGTAAACTGTGGAAGATTTTTACTAAACCTGAAATGCACCTATTAGTGGGAAACTTTTTCTACCAACTTGCTTCTGGTCCAGATTTGAAGGAGTAATCCAGTATCATTTTCACGACAAAAATTTTAGCAAAATAGTGGTATGCAGTTTACATTGTAATTAGTTAATGATGCAGCATGCCTTCTTTTTCCCCTTCACTTACCGTGGCTTTATTATACATTTTTGCTGCTGTTATTGTTCTAAGTCTTTTAAAAGTTTACTGCTGTAATTGCCATGGTAATTGGCTAGTTACTGGACTTGTTAAGTTGTCCAGCTTATATTGTTAATTAGTTGGCTGTCAAAGGGCTGGTTTGTGGCCTATAAATAATTGGTCTTTAGGCTGTTTTCAAGAAGACTGTTGATAAAGATTTCTCCAAGAATTCTCCAAGATTTAGTCTACACTAGTAAATTGATTGTTTTTTTAAAAACAAGAAACAAAACTTTTCATTCAATGAAAAGATTGGGAGGATCTCATTTAGATAGGTGGGATTACTTATTTATTCACCCAACTACCATTTATTGTTCTGTTAGTTTTTATCATTTACTGACTTCATTGAGAAAATGATGAGGAATTTCTTATGGGAGAGGGGGAGGATCTCATTTAGTTAGGTGGGAGGTGGTCTTGAAGCCTTTGGAGCTTGGAGGTTTATGCATTCGTAACCTGAGATTGCGTAACGAGGCCTTGTTGGCGAAGTGGTTGTGACAGTTCTCCATGGAGCCTAATTCTCTGTGGCATAAGGTCATTAAGAGTAGATATGGTCCACCCTTTTGAATGGATTTCAGGGTGTGGATCTAAGGGCTCTAGTAAAATCCTCTAAATTGCTATTTCTCCAAGTTTCCTCTTTTTCCCTCAATTTTTGAAATGTTCCATTGAGGAAGGCTCGAAGATTTACTAGAGGATTATTGGATAGGAGATAAACCCTTCCGCGCCTTGTTCCCGCGCCTATACTATCTTTCAAATAAGAGGTTGCACTCGATGGCCTCTATCATGCTTGCTTCAGATTCTTCCTCTTTGATTTCTTTGGGCTTCCATTGTCCATTATCAGATGGACAGACAATGGAAGTGGCAACCCTTTGTTAGCTCCTAAGAGACTCATGTGCCCTAGGAGGAGGAATATTCATGTTTGGACCCCAAACTCCTTTGGGGGCTTTTCTTGTAACTCATTTTTTCGTATCTTGTGTAACCCTTCTCCCCCATTGGGTGCTTCTGCATTCTCTTCCTAAGAGAAGGTTAAGATTTCTAAGAAGGTCAAATTCTTTGCGTGGCAAGTTTTGCAGGGGAAAGTTAACACCTTGGACTGCATCCAGAGACATACTTCCTTCTTGTTGGGACCGAAATAGTGCATTCTCTATAGGTGGCAAGTGGAGGATCTTCACCATATCTTGTGGGTTGCCAATTTGCTCCGGCCTTATGGAGCATTGTTTGAGCACGTTTGGGTCATGTTTAGCTCATAACGGAGACTGTTGCTTTATGATGGGGGCATTTCTTTTGGATCCTCCCTTTCAAGATAAGGGTAGATCCCTAGTATGCTTGTGTTTTTTTCTGTTTTGTGAGGTATTTGGCTCGGGAGGAATCCTAGAATTTTTTAGAATGATTGAGAAATCATGGGAGGAGGTTTGGAGGTTGTTAGATTTAATGACTCTTTGAAGGCATTAGTTTCTCGAGCTTTTTATTATTATCAGCTTGGTTTTATTCTTTTGGATTGGAGTTTGTTTCTATAGTTAGAGATGAACTCCCTTTTGTGGGAATATTTTTTTGTATGCCCTTGTATATTCTTTCATCTTTTTCAATGAAAGCTCGGTTTTTTTACTCCAAAAGAATCATTTATTGACTTCATGCTTGTTAAGGTCATTCTGTGAACATTTATATGGTGAGATGTCCACAAATACCTTCGAAATCCCAGTTTAATAATTGAAATTTATTCATACCGGAGATTCCTTAAAGAAAGCACTAATGTGAAACTCTGTCATCGCCAATGGTTGGAGTACCAAAGTTCAGGAAGCAGTGACGGTGATTGGAGTTTTATTTCCTGAACTAGCACCCTTCCTCTTTTACCTAACAAAACATACACTGGAAGAATGTAACATGCAAAGACTGAAGCCCAAATGCCAAAGAAATTACAAAATCCCTATCCTGTTAGCACAAATGTAGCTAATCCATAAAATTTTCTCAAGTTCACACTCAACTCACCAGAATAGAGCTAATCACAATCCTGGAATTTTTAGTTTTTGAAGAAATATGAATGAGAGAGCTGAAGATTGGCAGCCCTTAATTCTAATCTAGGAAAGAGTAGACTACTTCGCTCCAGGCATGACTTGAGATTATTGTTGTTAGAAGCATTAAGCGAATTTTCGTGTAAATCATTCTTCTAGTGAAAACTTGGTATAGGGCATAGCATCAATGCATTATCTGCAGATTGGAAAAGATTGAATTTTGTGTTTGGTCTCTGTGTTCTTCAGAAATCTCAATGCTAACAAACAAGCAGATTCAAAGATACCCCAGCTTGTTCAATCAGTGCATGTGTGTTTGTATAAACAAGGAAAATATTGATCGCCTCTCTGCTCAATGCTTGCGCCCATAGAAGTGGGAGATTAGTTGTTTGAACTTTTCAGCATAAATTTTAGGGACAAAGTTCATTATGGTAGTATTGTCGGAGGCCTTTGAAGAAACTAGAGGGTTGGAAGAATTTTTTGGCATAAACATGGGAAGGGGGCATGGAAAGTGGAAACATGTGTCTTAATATATCTCTCTCCTGTAGAGAAGTATGGTAATTTTCTTCGTTCTCAGTTATTGCTTGATTGGAGACCATTCCTTAGCCTCTTCAGATGGGATCGCACTCTTGGTTCCCCCTTTTTCCTCTTTATATAGTTCTTTCTATTTCTTCACTATAAGTACTTCTTTTAAGAGAGAGAGAGAGAGAGAGAGTATTACGCACCTTCTCAAAAACTGCTTCATCAGGAAAAACAATCTGATCCTTTAATACCTTGTATTAAGGAAAATAAAAAACATCTAGCTAGCAAAATGGTAACAGCAGAAAAAGGTCATAGCTGAGGAATAGAGAAGACTCCAATGCAACAATATAATGAATATGATCTTATTACTTTGCGGCAGCCGTGCATTTGGAAAGAAGAATACACTGCCCATTGACACATCAACTTTAATGAATATACTAATAAAGAGAGACCATGCTGTCAACATTAAACAAAAGCCATCTGTGCAACAGAATGTATCAACCACTCCATAACACAAAAAAAATATTAAAAAAAATTAAAATTAAAATTAAAATAATTTCCCATGCTTGCAGAAAGTGTCACAGTCGAAAATCTACTTCCATTAACAAGAATTTGTTTTTAATAATGGGCCAGCTTAGTTCTTTTTGAGTTTGTTTTTTTTTTAGTTCATTGTCGTTCTACTGCATTTCAACTATGACATATCAAAAATCAGAATATTTCATCATGAAGTATTATTTAACATGGGGAAGAAAAGGAAAAATTATTCTTCATAAGGGCTTAAAATGTAGGTGCTGGACTTATATATATATACATATTTATTCTCCCTCTCTTTTCTTTATGCTCTGAAGTATGAATCTTTTCAAATTGTCCTTATCGGGGGGTAAGCCTTTAAAAGTCAAGTGAATCAAATATTAGGATGAGAACCATACATTCTTAATTTAATAATCAACGGAAATAATCAACAGAAATAATCTACAGAGGATCTATGAAAGGTATATGCATTAACCAAACACAAAGAATTGACAATTGACACACGAATTATCAGGATACATCTTCAATGACATTTTGTGTCCGATCAAGCCACTGAAAGTGCAGCAATCCCTCCTCACCCTGACATAGAAAAGATAACAGAGTTCAAAGAGAGAAATTAGTTTTATCTGATGAAGGATTAGGTTCCACTAGAAAGCATAACTCAAACAGATCGACTATTGCATAACAAGGGGAAAAAAATATTAAAAACAACAACAGAGGGAAAAATCAGAAACTTACAAGTGTACTTCTACCTCCCCTTCCCCTTTCCTTTTCTCTTTAGTGAGAAGACCATCTTTCATTAAATTAAATATAGAAAAAGGCCAACAAAAACAAAGGACAAACCAACGGAAGGAAAAAAAAGAACAGAATAACAAGAAAATAAGGCCCCAACTGGGTGTCACAAAAATTACAAGAAAAAGGGTTTTGAATTCTGAAATCAAGAGATGCATTAAAATGCACCAAACCCACACTTCTTACAATGCATCTAACTTGAAAAAGTTCGTCAATTTCTATCAAATAATATGAACCAAACAGAAACCAAAAGTCTACCACAAACAACCTTGGTAGCAAAAGACGTGGTTCAAATCATAGAAAGTCTTAGGAGTTGATCCTCCCAAAGAGTTGAGCCATGAAAATAGCCAAATTTTCTTTGGTTTTTATTTATTTTTCTTTTTTTTTGATATCTGTGAGTGTTCAAGCTAGCTTGTGCGCACCTCGACTATTCTCATGGGACAACTGCTTGACTCTACTACATTTAGTTACCAAGGTAACTCATATGATATTAAATCTTGGGTAGGTGGCCAACATGGCTTGAACCCATTTCCTCTATACCCTTTAGTATTTACCTGGCCCTTCTTGACCATTAGGACAACCCAAGGGGGTTAATTTTCTTCTTTAAATTGTGTGTTTGAAAGGGTACCCAGTAAGTAAGTGTTCTGGACAATGCTGGAATGAAACGGGGTGCACAATCCAAGATTAAAGATGTCCAACAGAAAGCAGCCTTTGCATGAACAAGCAGTGGGCAAGGAGGTGATTATGCATTCTGAGTCTTCAAGACAGAAGGCAGCAACTAGGGGAAATTTGGCTAATGAGGATCCGTCCTTTGAGTAATATCTACTGTTTAATGCCCCGAGAGAATATTCCAAAGAAAAAAATCTAAATTTCTTTTAAATGCTCTTATATCAGATTGTTTTAGAGAGATTCTTATTAAGAAAAGAAACTATATTTTGTAAGGTGGAGCATCAAATAGCCAGTAGTATACGACTCACTGTTACTCAATCTCCAAACAACCTTATCAGTTACTCAATCTTCGAAAAACCTTATCAATTTGTTGGTGCAGGATTGGCTTTGAATGGCCTTCATCAGGTAGCAAGATCCTAAATTACCCCTACCATAGAGAGATCTGCAGAGGCACCCTGCTACTGTCTTGGTCCCAATATTCTTTAACAAGAACTTTTTTGTTATTAGAGAGCTGGAAAATTCTAGGGGGCAAAAATTTCAGAGGGGATTGTCTCCCCAATGTTGATGCCAAAAATGAATACTTTACCATCACTACCATCACCAAACATATCGTGCCAAAAATGTCCTTTGTAGATAGTAAGAGGAGGATCTTGATCATCTTTTGTGGAGTTGCCAGTTTTCTTATTCACTTCAGAGCCAGTGATTTATTATGTTTGGGGTGGTTGTGGTGCCTGTCGCTCCCTGATGGAGGAGATCCTAATGAATTTACCTTTTTTGGACAAGGAGAGAATCTTGGGGCAGGTTTGTTCTTTTGCTATCTTGTGGGGAGTGTGGCTCAACAGAAATAGTATTTTTTTTTTTTTTTTTTTTGGGGGGGGGGAGGGTCTTTGGAGGAGGTGTGGGAAGTTGTGAGCTTTAATGCATTTTTATGGGTGTCTGTTAGTCAGACTTTTTGTAATTATCAACTTGGTGTTATTCTTTTGGATTGAAGTCTGTTCTTTTTTTTTTAAACAAGAAATGAAACTTTTCATTGATGAAATGAAAAGAGTCTGAAGCTCAAAGATACAAACTCTACAAGGGAGTGAAAATAAGAACATAAAACTCAAACAAAGGGGAAAAAACATCCCAAAAAAGCTTTGGATTTTTTTTTTAAGAAACAAAGAGATATATTATGCACAGCAGTCCAAAAAAAAACAGCCTAAAGGCAAGGGGGAAGAGAAAACCCCCTTCCAAAAAAACCTATAAGAGAGCTTTCCAGTTCAATTGAATCAAGGATAAGCTGTAATTACAAAAGAATTTTCGGTTCTTCGTGCACCACCAAGAAGCTAGAGAATGTAAATTACTACAAAAAGAACCAAAAGAGGAGGCCTTATCTTCAAAGAGATGACAATTTCTTTCAAGCCACAAGCTCCATAACAAAGCCCGAACTGCTGTCGCCCACAACACTTTGCCTCTTTTTCTCAAAATTCCACCTCCCAAAGCCTCAATAAGCCAATCATCAACTTTGTTAGGTAAACATAAAGAAAGGTTAAGCTCCTTGAACAACCAATGCCAAGCCTGAGAAGCAATCGAACGAACAGTGAAGGAGCAAATGATCCAAGGTTTCTTCATTTTCAGAACACATGAAACAAATACTTGGAGAAATAGCCTAGTTCACACATTTCTTTTGGAGCAAATCATGTGTATTAATTCTTCTATGAGCCACCAACTAGAGGAACACCTTAACCTTCTTAGGGGCATCATTTTTTCCAAATGGCATCATTCAAGGGAACACAAAGGGAAGAGGGAGAATCTAACAACTTCATAAACGCAGATTTAGCAGTAAACTTCCCAAATTTGTCTATAGCCCAAACAACTTCATCAACACCCTCCCCCATCCGGATGACATCAATCAATTCAATCAGCCTTATCCAACTAGGGATCTCCCAATCAAACAAACCTCTTCTAAAGCCCAACTCCCAGTTGTTTTCTTCATTCCTCCAACAATCTTCCACAGTGGCATCTGGTTTCATCGAAATACTGAATAAATCAAGAAAGGAGGAAGCTAATGTGGCATTTCCAAGCCAACAGTCCTTCCAAAAACGGATTCGGCTGCCCCGATTCACCTTAACCTCAAAAAACAGAAGAAAACAGCCCCATTTTTAGCATCGAACCAAGGCCTAGCTCTCGCTCTGCCTTTTGGAGGGAGGGGGCACCATCCTTGATGGTCAAGCCTGTAAATACTGGTGATAACTTTCCTCCAAAGGGCTTCTTCCTCTCTAGAGAACCTCCATAACCACCTAAGGAGTAAAGCCCTGTTTTTATGTTGAAAGCCCCAAGGCCGAGACCCCCATACTTCAACAGGAGGGAAGTTTTTCCCCAATTAACGAGATGGCTACACCCTTGATTATCTCCATTTCCCCAGAAAAATTCTCTCACCAATTTTTCCATCTTTTTTATAACACATATGGGAGCTTTTAAAATCGAAAAATAATACACCGGGAGGCTACTCAACATGGATTGAGCCAAGGTCAAACGCCCTCCTTTTGAGATGGGGAAAGATTTCCATTTATCAATCTTATGCTGAAACTTCTCGATCAGAGGATCCCAAAAAGAAAGGGCCTGATGATTGCCTCCCAAAGGAAATCCGAGATAAGCAAATGGCAAAGATTCCAATTTACACCCAGCCTTGGAAGCAAAATCAATCAAAACTTTTACTGCATTGACCCAAAGCAAATGAGAGTGCAATGGCAAAGAGGGCCCAAAAGAAACTGAAGAACAATGCTTTTGGCATGTGAACAGAAAGCTCTTGTTGAGATGCTTCTTCAAGTCTTCCAACTGCTCTTTTAGTAGCTCAAATTCCTTCTCTGCATCCCTGCAAGCCATCTTTTCCAGATCCTAAACCACTGAAAAACGCTGCCTTTAGACGGCCTCAAACACCAAAATCAGAGAGGCCACTTCCACCAAAAACTAAGGACCACTGCAGAAAACAAAACGAGATCTTGAAGCAAGGGAGACAACAAAGGCCCACTAGGATCCAAAGAGGACAGCAGCACCCCTTTCAAAGTGAAAAAGATTAAAACCCCTTCAACAGAACCTCCTGAATTTGCAAATAAGTTGACGACTTAACCCACTTCAAGCCCACAACTCTTAAAAAGCTGAAAGAACCACCAAGAAGCTTGCAAAGCAAGAACACCAAAGGAAAAGAAGAAAACAACAAACATAACCATTTGGAGGAAAGCTTGAATCAAAATTGAAGTCCGTTCTTATTATCAACTTGGTGTTATTTTTTTGGATTGAAGTCTATTCTTGTAGGTAGTTGAGGATTCCTTTTGTAGGCTTGCTTTTTATATGCCCTAGCCCTTGTACCTTCTTTCATTTTTCTTAATGAAAGTATGGTTTCTTACAAAAAGAAAAATATTTTCCCCGTCAGCAGTTCGGATAGGAAAGAATTCTTCTTGGGTCTTACTATATTTAACAAACACAAATCCAAAGATTTGAGGCTTTAAGATTATGGTGTTTGCACATGAACCAGCCCTCTTTTCCTCACTACAAAGACTAGCAATGATAGAGTGCCAAAAAGAATTCCTCTCGAGGGGGAATTCTAGAGGATATAAAGAAACCCACATCACTTTATGGTTCCAAATTATGATGTCCAATCTGGTGGGGTGCAAGGACCCATCAACTTAGTAGATGGAAAAATCCACTCCTCATCATCACTGGAGCTTAGGTTTTTACAATTGATTCCATTTTCTCCCATCAAAGTTTAAGGGACAAAAAAAAAATGGCCACAACCAAATAAATGGACAAGCTGCCTATTTACCAAAGAAGGGATTATAGAAAGGCCCTCCAATCTAGGTAGTGGTGAATGTTGTGTAATTCCATAAAAAAACATGAAAAGGAAAGTTACACCAAAATAGACCAACCAACTACCAACCCATATATCCCCTCAAATTTTGGTTCTAACACCATTAATTATCATAAGTTTGGCTTCAACTAAGCATACAGTCTCTTAAAAAGAAAGTAATTCCACAATTAACATATAAAAAAAAGATAGAATTATGTAAACATTTAAAGGTTCAAACTTACCCTTCCAATACGAACAAGTCCTTTACGTGTATCAGGTACAACCCTTTTTCCTTCAAAACACATTTTTCCAGCACGAAATTCCAAAAGTATTTCCTGCCACAAGGATCAGTTAATTTGGAACAAATAAAATGTTAGCTCAAAATAAAGAAGAAGAGAATATAAATATATATCATTCTAATAGACTGTATCCAGAACCATTGTATTATTTTTCCAAGAGAAAGGGTATTAATCCTAAGCTCTGATGTGAGCAATTTTCTTTCTTCCTTCCCTCCTTTCTTTCTCCCTTTCTTTCTTTCTTCATTTCTTTCTTTCTTTCTTCTTCTTTTACTTTAGTTAGCCAAGGAAGGTGGCCAATCCCCTCATCTCCCCACTTCCACATGCCTACGAAGGTGACAAATTCTAGAGAGAGACTTTTCAGCGATTGCTTTTGTAGTGAGGCAAAGTTAAATAGCATTGCCCATTTGGTTAATTAGCCAAGACCAAGAGTCCAACCCCTCTTGGATTGTGATGGGGTAGGCATCAGTAACATCAACATCAACAAAGGAATCTTTCTTCTTGCTCAACAAATTTGGATATTCTACCCTTGAAAAGGATTTCTTATACCACCTTGTCAATAGGAGATGGCAGCAGAGCTCAATTCTATGAGGATCCTAAGCTTTGTTTTGAACCCCTCTCTTCTCAGTTTTTGCCTCTTTATTCTCTTCCCATTTCTTAAAAAAATTTGGCCTCCACTGTGTTTGGTTTGGTTCTCAAGCTGAAACAACTTCTTATGACTTTCAGTTTCATAGGGCCCACAACCTTGATTGAGAGATTGAGAAGTTAGCTTCTCTTTCATTCGTGTTTCATCAGGTAGCTCTTTCCATTCCCCTTGTTACAGAGACCCACATTTATGGTCCCTTGAGCCATATGGATCCTCTTCTGGCAAGTCTTTTCTTCTTCACTTAGCCTCCTCTTTTTTCCCCCTCCTTGACTCATTCTTTCTCCTCCTCCTTGTGGAAACTCAAAATCCCAAAAAAAAAATCTGGTTCTTCACTTGGTTGGTTGCATTGAAGGGAAGGGTTAATACATTTGATGTCTTCCAGAAAGACTCCTCTCATGTTTTAGGCCCAAATTGATGCATTCTTTCTCAGAACGATTACAAGGATCTAAATCATTTTCTAAATTCATTTGTTGGTTATATCCTTTTTCCACCCGAGTATAGAGGTGTCTTTAGAAGGGTTTCAATTTAGCCCGAGCACATAGGCCAATCATTTCGGAGACGCAGGAGGAGGTTATCTTAAGCTCCATTTAGAGAAAGGGGTCGTGTTCTTTGCCAGGCTAGTTCCTTTGCAATTTTATGGTTCGCCTGGCTAGGATGGGATAATGTTTTTTGGGGGAGGTAGTTCATGGGAGGACATACAGAATTTGGAAGGACCTATGGAATTTGTAATTATCCTTTTTGTAATTGTTGTTCTTCCCATTTTGCTCGAGCCCTTTTTTTTTGTGGGTTTCTCCTTTTACTTTGTTCTTTCATCTTCCTAATAAAAACCTTATGAAGAAAAGTAATTATTACAAAATATTGTACCACGCATCCCAATTTTTGGTTATGTTCTTTCTCTATTTTCTCTTGTGGGGTTCTTGGGAAGTCATCTACAAGTTAAAAAGGTCTCTTCATAAACAGAACCAAAACCATCCATTACAAAGTTTTGGGAGGATTTATGAATTGATGAGGCTCCTCTTGTATAGGTTTTCCTAAATATCCATGCATTGACCAGATTCAAAGGAAAGCTCCTAATATTTGATCTCCCCTAGCTCGTGTGTGAAGTGCAGATCTAATCGAGAAAACCATCATCACTTATTTGTATATTGCTCCTTCGGCAATAGAGTGTCCAAGCTCCTCAATATTTTCGACATAAGTTGGTGTTTCCCTAAGGGGCTATGCTTTAACAATAAGGGAAAACTTTCTGTGATTTCTTTGACCATGTTATTTTTTTAGCTCTCTCTTGGTGTAAAGCTTATACCCCTTTTAATTCCAGTCTCAACTAATGTCTTGCAATTAATAATAGGTCTTTCTTTGAATTCGAAAGCTAATTTTCTTAGGATTAATGCGGTCAAGGCTACTCTTTCCGAGTTATGGATGGAAAGAAATCAAAGGGTCTTTCACAATAAGCAACTTCCGTGGTTTGATAGATTTGAAGCTGCCCGTCTCAAGGCCTCTTCGTGGAGCTCTCTCTCAAAGCCTTTTGTTAGATTTTCTCTTCAAGATATTTATCTCAATTGGAATGCTTTTTTATATCCTTCTTAATTTTTATTATGGTTGTCGGGTTTTGTATTTTGTTCATTCATTTGGTCCTTGTTGTTTTTGTTTCTTTCTTTGGTCCTTTTAATGTTGCTGTTTTCTTTACTTTCTTTCACTCGTTTTGGAGTTTGTATCTTTGAGCATTAGTCTCTTTTCATTACATCAATGAAAAGTTTCGTCTCTTGTTCAAAAAATTCACAGAGTCTCAACGCTCCTTGTGCTAATTGAAATAATTTTTTGCCACTTCATTGGTTTGGGGTTGGCTAAACCTCTGCAATACTGGTGTACTCTAACAACAACAAATTTTTCTTATCTGGGTAAACCATCCAATAGATACTCAACGCCACAATTCATTTTCTTTTCTTGAAAGCCTCCAAAGTCATTTAGTAAGTAAAGTTTTCAGTCCTCACCTTATGATTGCCTACACCCAAACCACCAATTTCAACTGGCAACAAAAAGTTTCCTAATTCACCTCATGATTCAGTTTGCCACCCGTGTTTCCTTTCCATCGGAAAAAAGCCTCACCTCATCTTCCTCTCAATACTAAGAATGACCTTTATAGAAAAACTAACATATCTTCGTTTCTTTTTATACTTGTCTTGGATTGTCTAAGTCGTCTCCTTAATCATGGGGCTCATGTACGAAAGATTACAAGCAATACCATTGGTTCCTCTTCTGTCATGGTTAATCATCTTCAATTTGCAGATGATACCTTATTATTCTCTTCTATGGATGACACAACAATTCAGAATCTTTTTTATATTATTCATGTCTTTGAGAAAGCATCGGGTCTGAATAATAAATTAAGGCAAAAGCGAGGCATTAATATTCCTCAAGATATCACTTTATGGATCGAAAAAATGTCTTCTCTCTCCTTCGTTTCTCTCTACGTCTTTTCTCTTTCCATTCCCTCTCCGTTGTGTGCTCTCCCTGATATCCCCATCGGACGTTTATCTGAAATCCATGGCATTACCATATAGCCATCTTCGATTCAGTTATGGTATCGCTTGCAAGGTTTGTTTCACGAAAAATTGAGAATAAGACCTTCTCCTGTGGATTCGATCAAAAGAAAAAAGGAAGATGGTTCAGGATTATGGAGAGACACTTGAAAAGATCCTTCGAACTAGTGGTAGAGGAGATGGTAGTTGTGTGGCTCGTCGATTCACTGGAGGATCTGCTTCTAGCCCCCCAGTCCCAAAAATTTTTCCGAAAGACTACTTGCAGTGGTGGATTTATCTGGCTCCAAAAAATTACTAACAAGAGAGGTATCTTCATTGAAATCACAAAGGTGCAAAGCTCTGGAGGGAAAAGCAACCTGGTGATCCCTTCTGACAAGGATTGTGAGGGATGGAGAGCTTTTAGAAAAATCCTTGTTGACTCCCTGAATGGGGCTCTAAACACTGATGTTAGTGCTCCGCCTGCCAATCTGAACATGGAAAATAGAGGACGCTCTTTTGTGGAAGTGGTAAAAAACGAAGGTAAGAGTACTGAGGAGAAGAAGAAGAAGCCAGGAAATGAAACGCCCGTCTATCCTATGGCGGGGACGGATACCTTCTGTCCACAAGGAGCGGAGATGAAGGAGGTACGGCCTTTCCACTGGAAGGATTTGTTGGTGATCACAAGGAGGGATTTTCACGATGAATGGGGTAGAATTTTGGAAACTCTTCAAAGTCAGCTGGAAAAACATTTTGTTATCAATCCTTTCCTCCCCGATAAAGCTTTATTACTGTGCCCATCAACTGATTGTGCGAGGTTGCTTGCGATGAACCGTGGATGGGTGACTTTCGGGCCTTATACCATGAAGTTGGAAAGATGGGATCCTCGGATACATGGGAGAATGACAATGGTTCCCTCTTATGGTGGATGGATAAAGTTTAGAAACATTCCCTTACATCTGTGGAGTCTGGCAACATTCAAGGCGATAGGTGACTGCTATGGTGGTTTTTTGGATTATGCTGATCAGAACTCTGCCCTCATTGAATGCTTAGATGTGGCGATTAAAGTCAAAGGGAATTACTGTGGTTTCATCCCTGCGGAAGTGAGCATTTTAGACTATGATCACACCTTTATGGCCCAAGTATGCACCTTTCAGGACAGTGCTCTAATGGCGGGGAAGAAGGCTGAGGTTCATGGAGATTTCTCGCCGGAGGCGGCCAAGAGTTTCTACAGATACGGCTGCAAGATGGGCACAAACCCAGTCGATATGTGGAGATTATCTGATAGTCTCATTTGTCCAATGGTTAAAATAGATTACCCGGTTTTTCGTGAGACTCAGGACAATAGACTGGGCTTTTATCCACCGGGCAGTCAAGGGGTTATTAATGATGATAAATGCCCCTCGAGCTCCACACAACATCAGATCAGTCAACCAAAGCAGGCCAATAGTGACTGTTATGATCCAATATCACAGAAGCTAATTACAAAAGAGCCCCTCATACCTAAAAATCAACGTAAAAGCAAGGGTAACTCGGTAACATTTGATGGTGAAACTTTTGAACATCGTAAAAATTGGACGAATTTTGGAAAGCAGAAAGGGAAGATCTGCTCGACTGATACTGTCAACAAAGCTGGCAAGTTTCTTGCAAAACGAAGGGATCTCGATGCCGAGGTATGTTCGGAAGTTTCTCTCTCTAGTCAAGCCAGCTCTCATTCAAATCGTGAAGAGGAAGAAATCAGGTCCGTGACCCCCGGTGACATCCCAACAGATTATCAGTTGTGTTTTCAAGAAGATGGTATACATGCCCATTCGTCTGCAGCGGGGCCGATCATAACAGTAGAGGGTGGCAGTACAGATGACAAGGAGGCGATGGGCAACAGAGGTGATGGGAGGAAAGCTCTGTCGGCTGAGCAAAAAGGGAAACGGTTAGCTGGTACGCCTTCTCCTTCTCCTCCTCCCTTTAGTAAAAGTTTAGTAAAAGCCTTGAAGAAATGGCATATGTGTATTAGGCCCATTCCTACCAAAGGCAATCCGGCCTATAAAGGTAGTGCTGCTTCTAAGAAGTATGTGAGAGAATTAAACAGCATTCTGAGGACATGGGAGAATGAACCAGATAATGAGATTGAGGAAGATAAGGCTGAAGATCAGGGCTCTGAGGGTGAATTATGAAAGTTGTCTCCTGGAAAGTTAGAGGTCTGGGAGCTCCCTCCAAAAGAGCGCTTATTAAAGATCTTATTTGTAAGATTAATCCGGATGTTGTCATTTTACAAGAAACAAAGCTGTGGCAGGTTGATAGAAGGATGGTTAAAGCAGTCTGGTCGTCTAGAAGGATCGGTTGGGTTACCTTAGACTCGAATGGGGCTTCGGGAGGTATTCTAATTTTGTGGAAAGAAGATTTGGTTGCGGTTTCGGAGGCCATGGTAGGTATGTTCTCGGTCTCCATTAACTTCTCCTACAATGATAGTATTTCTGGGTGGATTACAGGGGTTTATGGTCCGGCTAGCTCACGAGGTAGAGAGGATTTTTGGCAAGAGCTTTACGATGTGGCTGGATTATGTGGGGATTGTTGGTGTCTTGGAGGGGACTTCAACATGGTCCGATGGATCTCTGAGAAGTCATATAACACCCGGATCACCAAAGGTATGAAACTGTTTAACACTTTTATTGAGGAGCTGGAGTTGTTTGATCCCCCTATGAAGAACGGAGCTTTCTCTTGGTCTAGATCGGGGACCAGGCCCTCTAGTTCCCGAATTGATCGTTTTTTGTCGAAGGGGTGGCTTCAGACTTTTAGGGAAGTCTCTCTTTATAGACAAACTCGTATTACTTCGGACCACTTCCCCCTCTTGCTGACTTGCGGTTTTCATAAATGGGGTCCCACTCCGTTTCGCTTTGAAAACATGTGGCTAGAACATCCCTCTTTCATGGAAACTATGGAGTGCTGGTGGCAGGAGGATGCTATCCGTGGTTGGCCTGGTTACTCCTTTATGGAAAAATTGAGAAGTTTAAAGCCGCGACTCCTGAGGTGGAATAAGGAAGTTTTTGGTCATCTGGATGCTCAGAGAAATGAAATCCAACTCAAGATTGATCAACTCGACACAGAGGAAGAAAGGGGACTTCTCTCGGGTACTAGCCAGTGCGAGAAGAAATCCTTGCAAGCTCAGCTTCTGGATCTAGTGCTTTATGAACAGCGTCTCTGGAGGCAGAAATGTAAGCTTCAATGGTTGCAAGAGGGAGATGAAAACTCCTCTTTCTTTCATAGATGGATGTCCCAAAGAAAAGTCCGAAGCTGTATTTCCTGTTTAGAAACAAATGAAGGTATTGTAATCTCCTCTGAAGCTGATATAGAAAAGGAGGTGCTCGGCTTCTTCTCAAATTTGTATGGCACACGGGTGGATCATAGATATGCTTTGGAGGATCTGAGCTGGTCTCCGCTGTCTCAGTTCGGGAAAATTGGGTTGGAAGCCCCCTTTGAGGAAGTGGAAATTAAGGCCGCTGTAATGAGCTTGAGTAACTCCAAGTCTCCTGGCCCGGATGGTATGACAAGTGAATTTTTTAAAAAGTCTTGGAACATTGTTAAAGGTGATCTCCTTAGAGTGTTCCAAGATTTTTTTCAAAATGGAGTTATTAACAAAAGAACGAACGAGACGTATATTTGCTTAATCCCTAAGAGGTTGAGGGCCAATAGAGTGGGTGACTTTCGCCCAATTAGCCTTACAACATCCTTATATAAAATTATAGCGAAAGTTCTTGCGGAAAGGTTAAGGAAAGTGCTCCCAAATATCATAGCTAATACTCAAGCGGCTTTTGTTGAAGGTAGGCAAATTCTTGATGCGATCTTGGTGGCTTCAGAAGTGATTGGGGATCTAAAAGCTAAGAAAGAAAGGGGATATGTCTTGAAACTTGACTATGAGAAAGCCTATGACAAAGTGGATTGGTTCTTCCTCGATGATGTTTTGGCTAGAAAAGGCTTTGGGTCGACTTGGCGTCGGTGGATTTGGGGTTGTGTTTCTTCGGTCAACTACTCTGTTTTCATTAATGGTAGACCTCGGGGGAAGATTTTGGCTCGTAGAGGCTTGCGACAAGGGGATCCCTTGTCTCCTTTCCTTTTTACGCTTTTAGGGGATGCTTTTAGTAGATTGGTGTATTTTTGCTTGGAGAAGAGAATTTTGAAGGGATGGACTGTGGGAAACAACGCAGTGTCGGTTTCTCACTTACAGTATGCGGATGATACGATAATCTTTTGCCCAGCTAACCGGTCCATGCTTCGAAAATGGTGGACAGTGATCTCACTCTTCCTTGGGTGTTCAGGTTTGAGCTTAAACAGTGCCAAGACCTCGCTGATCGGGTTGAATGTTGGGGCTCAGGTGGTAGCTGATCGGGCAGATTCTTTAGGATGTCGCCCTGCAACTCTCCCCATCTCTTATCTCGGTTTCCCGTTAGGAGGTAATCACCGGTCTCGTGATTTCTGGGAGCCCATGGTTGATAAGATTAGAAAGAAAATCGCCAAGTGGAAGTCTTCTCTGCTTTCAAAGGGAGGAAGACTTTCTCTCATCTCTTCAGTTTTGAATGGGTTACCTCTGTACTTCTTCTCCCTTCTAAGAGCTCCGAAAGCTATCATAAAGAATATGGAGAAGCTGATTAGAGACTTTTTCTGGTGTGGAGGAGATTTCAAAGCTGGCACTCATTTGGTGAATTGGAAAACTACCTCTCTCCCTCTATACCATGGTGGTCTTGGGATTGGATCGTTAGAGCAGAGGAATACAGCCCTCCTTACTAAGTGGTGCTGGCGTTTTGCTATGGAAAAGGACGCCCTTTGGAGGCAAGTGGTGACAAGTATATATGGGGAAGACCCTCTCGGTTGGCTATCCTCTCACCCCACGGGTAGTTCCAAAAACCGCCCTTGGTTTGACATTGTGAAGCTGAGGAGGAATTATGAGCGTTTTGTTCAGTTTAAAATAGGTGACGGAAGACGGATTAGATTTTGGAAAGACAGTTGGCTTGGGGGACCTCCTCTTGAAGAGGAATTTCCTATCATTTTTCGTCTTTCTCTGAAGCCGGAAGCTACGGTGGCTGACTGTTGGGACGATGTGCAGGGCACTTGGAACTTGAGTATCAGACGAGGAGTGTTTGATAGAGAAGTGCAAGATTGGGTTCGTTTGACGGTGAAGCTGGAATCCTTTCGGTTGGGCCAAGGGGAAGATAAAATTAGGTGGTCTCTTGACCCCGGCGGTAGCTTTTCCACTAAGTCTCTTTTCCTTATTTTGGCCGGCTCGAGAATAGCTTTGAAGTGCTCACTGTCCAAATTGATTTGGAAATTTAAAATTCCGAAAAAGGTTAACATCTTTTTGTGGTCGATGGCTCATCGAAGTTTGAATACTCATGACAAGATTCAGAGGAAGTATCCTAACCGTGCTTTAAGCCCCTCAATTTGCTCTCTTTGTTCCTCGAATGAAGAATCTTTGGATCACTTATTTGTGCACTGCCCCTTTGCTAGACATTGTTGGAATCGTCTTTTGATTATCTTTGATGTGCAGTTATGTCTCCCAAATTTTGTAGATGGTTGGTTGATGGAGTCTTTGGGAGGGAGAAATTTGAAAGGAAAACCTAGAATGGTTTGGAAGTTTGCAGTTAGAGCTCTTCTTTGGAATTTATGGTTGGAAAGGAATAAAAGAACTTTTGAAGATCAGTTTACTCCTTTGAATAGGTTTTGGGATATTGTACAGTTAAATACGGCTTGGTGGTGCCATAGTTATAGCAAATTCTTTTGTAACTACCCTTTTTATATGCTTCTAAATGACTGGAAAGCTTTATGTATGTAGATCCTTGGGTGGGGGTTCTCTCTTCCCCCAGCCCTTAGGCTGTTGCTCTCTTTTTTTCTTTTGGAATGTAATTCTTATCCTTCCTGGTTTCTTATCAAAAAAAAAATATTCCTCAAGATAGCTCAAAATTTTCAGTGTAAAGTGGGTGGTTGGCAATCTGTCTACCTTGGTCTTCCATTGGGTGGCAATCCTTCCCGTAATCATTTTTGGCAGCCGATGTTGGAGAAATTATAGCATAGACTTCACAATTGGAAGTTCTCATTTATCTCAAAGGGAGTAGGCATACATTACTACAGTCTACTCTTTCAAATTTGCCCATCTATTTCTTATCATTATTCAAATTGCCTAACAAGATTGCAAACTCAATTGAAAAAATCTTTTGAGATTTTCTTTGGGAAGGTACAAACGGAGATGGAGGCTTGCATAATGTGAATTGGGTTAAAACTCAACGTCCTATTCAATTTGGTGGATTGGGTATCGGCAATCTTAAACAAAGAAATGTGGCACTTTTATCTAAATGGATTTGGAGATTTGTTTGCGAGGATACAGCTCTTTGGTGTAAGATTATTAAAGCCAGATACTATCCTTTGGTTGACAACCAACAGTGGCCATTTAGTTCAAATGTGGGTTCCTCAAAAGTTCCATGGACTTTCATTGCTATGCTGAATAGTTTGGTTAAGCAGAACACTAAAAGAGTGTTAGGTAATGGTAACTGCACGTCTTTTTGGCTTGATGTTTGGGTCCATGATCACACGTTAGCTTCTTTATATCTGAGACTTTATAAACTTTCCAATCATATTAATGCTACAGTGGTAGTGGTTGACATTTGGAATGCTGAATTGGAATTTTGGGATTTGGATCTTAGGAGGAATCTTAAAGATGATGAAATAGATGAATGGGCTTCTCTTTCTCATTTTCTTACTTCAATCTCCTTATCTTCCGTTAATGATTTGTGGAAATAGAACTTGTATTCTTTTGGATTTTTTAGTGAGGCCAAGGGATCGCTCCTCCAATCCTTTATTTTCAGCTATTTGGAAAGGCTTCTATCCTCGAAAAATTAAAATTTTCCTTTGGGAGCTTAGTCATGGTGGTGTCAATACAATGGATTGCCTTCAACGTAGGGTGCCATATTTCTCTCTTTCCCCATATTGGTAAATTATGTGTTGTGCAGATTCAGAGTCCATTGTCATCTCTTCGGTTCTTGCTCTTTTGTAATCCGTTATTTAAATTTTATGTTGTCTACTTTTGGGTGGAGTACAACATTGCCAGGGAATATTTTTTACCTTCTTTCTCTTATTTTTTTTTTAACAAGAAATGAAACTTTTCATTGAAAAAAAAGAAAAGAGACTAATGATCAAAATATTCAAACTCCACAAGGGAGTGCATACATAAGACAATAAAAAAAACAAAGCACAAAGGAAATATGAAAGCATCCCAAATAAGACATAGATCAAAGTAGGACAAATCAGCAAAGGTCTTGGAGAGAACACACCAAGATGAGACTTGAAATTTTGCGGAATCAAACCGAACAAACCAAGGAAGATACTTTTCTTCAAAGATTCTTTAAAACCTAACCATCCACAAAACTATCCAAACTGAAATGTAGCCTTCACTTTCTTCAAAGAAGAAAAAACCTCTTAAATAAGATTCTAAAACAGCATATGCAAGACTGAGACAACCAAAAAAGGAAACTCCATTTGAAGGAAACTTCAATTTTCGGACATAATCCATATTGATGACCTTAATCAAGTACAACTCCATTTGAAGGAAACTTCAATTTTCGGACATAATCCATATTGATGACCTTAATCAAGTACAAAGCAAAATATACAGGATGAACCAAAACTCCCCAGTCAACTGCCGCAAAAAATCTCCAACTATTCTCCTACTCTCTTACAATTGCATGTCCAATCCAATCAACAACGCCACAATATTCTAACATCTTCTAACAAGTTGGCACTACTAGAAAATTCCAAATTCAATCTCCATAAACTTGTGAATTCTAAGAAATTTTCTTCCTTGGAAAATAGGAACAACAATAAAAAAAAATTAAGCTTTCTGACTAACTCCCTCGGGAACATAAGGGAGAATCTCTCTAAATTGCAACCCACTCGCCTTGATTAATGAGGAAAATTTATCCGATATCAAAATATCACTACTTGATGGTTGATTGACATCTTAAACATTAAAATTGGGGCAATCTAACTTAAATGGGCAACTGGAACAGAGTTTTTAAGTCAGTAAAAACGGAATACTCAGATAAATCTTCTTCCCAAGGCTGCTATGATGTTGAAGATCAACTACCACACTACTTACACTAACATCAAACTCACAATCCGAGTCCTCAATATAGAGAGAAGAGTGATCTTTGTGTAGTGAGTTTGTTTTAGAAGAAGGTAGTAGAACCTTAACAAAATGTGTACCTTCAAGCCCTAAATTACAATGTTCCACAATTGGATTCTGTGATGAAGCGTTTAGAAGATCATCTTTCTTTGAGTTGGTTGTAGGAACCAATAAATTGGTACAAGACTCATTCAATAATATGTGCATTAGGTAGGAAGGCGTTTGGATCTTGAGAAGATTGGGGGGGGGGGGAGGCATGGCCTTTTTTTCGGGTGTAGAATTTTGAAAAGGATTCACAAAAACGAACTCTTCCTTCTTTAATATTGTCATCAACAATGGAAGGTAAGACAACAGACTTCGGATTAAACTTAATGAATCCATTGATTGTAGACAATTCGTTTAACCTCTTCGTTTCCCATGTCAGCTCTTCGTTGTGCAATATATTTGCGTTAAGCATATCAATTCCTGATTCTAACGACTTCCTTCACTGCTATAGGAGTTTCGGTGTCAACAATCACGGTTGAAAGATCGTTTTCAACCTCCAAACAATGTTCCTTTGGGATAGTTCTAATTTCCTCTGCTAACATATATGGATCCTCTGTCTCTTGCTGGATTACAACCTCAGGCATTGCCTCAACCCAAATGTCGCTTCAAAGCATTAAGAACGAAGAAGTGATCAATCATTCCTAGATCATAAGTTCTGATGTAAACAAGGAAGAGTAATTTTGGACAATGAGAGCCACAGAAAACAACCAAAGCCATATGTAAGGCCACCTATTATGAATACATATTCTAGAAAGGGTAAGAAAGGAATGAGGGGGCAAATTTCCGTTAGTGGGGAGGGGACCACTGGAGTTTTTGTACCGTGAGTGAGAAGGGTTTAAGAAGGGGGGTGGGGATGCTTGGCAGGTTTTTGTGAAGAATTTTAGGGACATTTTGTCTAGAGGAGAGAACCAGCTCTCTCTGGCAAGCTGGGAGAATATCTTGTAACTCTCTCTTTTTCCAATCAATTAGAAAACGGCTAATAACCCTCTCCTCATTGAAGAACTCTATAAGAACTCTCAATAGAGGGGAGTTGGTTCTTTGGAAATTGTGTGCACTGTGTTATTGTGTCATTTGCAGGGGAATTGTTCATTGAAGATACCTTACAACTGGTATCAGAGCACGTTACGCCCTGGGGAGAACACGAAGGATGGCTCAAAAGCAAATTGAAGAAAGGTTAGGAGGAACGAAGAAGGAAATATCTGAGATGAAAGAGGTAATGCAGGGAATGGGGAGAAACATAGAAAGGATGTCGAACGATATGAAGGAGATCAAAAGGCCTTGATCATGATGATAGCAGAGAACTCCGGGGGGAAACGATTGGGTTCCTCGGCGGAAGGGAGCGAGTCTATACAGAAACCGAAGGGAGTAGGAGGTGCGGGAACTGACGGCACGGAAGAGGGAGAATCATCCCTGACGAGGAAGGAGGGAACGAACATGGATCGCGGCAAATTCAAGAAGTTGGAAATGCCCGTATTCTCTGGTGTTAATCCGGATTCATGGTTACTGAGAGCCGAGACCTACTTTGAAATACACCAGTTGAGCGATAGTGAGAAGATCAATGTCTCCATTGTGAGCTTCGACCCCGACGTGGTAGAATGGTATCGATGGACGAATAATCGGAAGAAAGTCGCGTCATGGGAGGATTTGGGAACCAGGATCTTCGAGAGGTTTAGACCTTCTCAGGAGCAGAGCTTGTGTGCGAGATTCTTAGCCATCAAGCAAGAGGGAACAGTGGCGGAGTATCGGGCTAAATTTGAAGTGTATTCGGCTCCGTTACCGGAGTTACCGGAGGTCGTACTGGAAAACACGTTTCTGAATGGGCTAATACCACCGATTAGGGCAGCCGTTGTCAGTCGCCAACCGGTTGGGCTGGAAGAGATCATGAAGCAGGCCCAGCTGATCGAAGATAGAGACTTAGCTATCCAACTCGCCTGGGAAACGTTGGACCTGGGCCCAAACGGAAATAACGAAAAGGGAGGGCCATTGGGCCAGGGTAAAGTGGTGAGTATTAGCCCGGTAAAGAAAACGAACCGACCCTTGGAAACCATCCGGTCCATTACTTTACCAGACCGAGGCAACCCGATTCGGAAGGAGCAGCCCTCACGAAGGTTATTGGATGCCGAATTCCAGGCGAAAAGGGAGAAGGGCCTCTGCTTTCGCTGCGATGAGAAGTACTCAGCAAACCACCGTTGTAAGAATCGGGATATACGAGAACTCAGGGTCTTACTGGTAAGCGAGCACGGAGAGGTAGAACTCAGGCAAGGGGAAGTAAAGGCAGAAGAATCCGAAGTCAGCGAAGCGGAGGAAATAACCTTCGAAGTCGGGAATGCGGTAGAACTTGATTTGAAATCCGTCATCGGATTCTCGACACCTGGTACAATGAAGATACGTGGCAAGGTGAAGCAAAGAGAAGTGGTCATCCTAATAGACTGTGGGGCCACCCATAATTTCATTTCCAACCGATTAGTCGAAGAATTAGCCCTCCCTAAGACTGAGACTACCAGCTATGGGATCGTGATGGGGACCGGAATCGCAGTAAAGGGGCAAGGGGTCTGTAAGGAGGTGGTGGTTCACTTGCCATCCCTGACCGTCCGGGAAGATTTTCTTCCGCTTGATTTAGGAGGGGTAGACGTTATCCTCGGAATGCAGTGGCTAAGAACTATGGGATTCATGGGAGTGAACTGGACTGAGCTAACGATGACCTTCGAGGTAGGATCCAGCAAGGTGACGATACGGGGAGACCCTTCCCTCACTAAATCAGAAGTTTCGCTGAAGATGATGGCCAAGTCATGGACTGGTACGGACCAAGGATTTCTAGTAGAACTGCAGTCGATTTCAGCGAATGAGCAGGGTGACATGGAGGTTTTGAAGGAAGGGGAGGTCCACGATAACCTACCAACTGAGGTTCAGGAGTTAATCGATGATTATGCGGATGTCTTCCGGCTGCCGAACGAGTTGCCTCCCCCGCGCAAGGTTGACCATCGTATTGCCTTGATCGATGGGACATCAGCGGTCAACGTCCGACCCTATAAATATGCACATGAGCAGAAAAATGAGATTGAAAGGCTGATAGGGGAGATGTTGGCATCGGGAATTATTAGGCCGAGCAATAGCCCGTTTTCCAGCCCGGTACTATTGGTTAAAAAGAAAGATGGCAGCTGGAGGTTTTGCGTTGACTACCGAGCTCTGAACCAAGTCACAGTCCCTGACAAATTTCCCATTCCGGTGATAGAAGAATTGTTGGACGAGCTGCATGGGTCCACGGTGTTCTCGAAGTTAGATTTGAAGTCGGGTTATCACCAAATACGAATGCACTCTCCTGATATACCCAAGACAGCTTTCAGAACACATGAGGGACACTACGAGTTCCTGGTGATGCCATTCGGACTCTCCAACGCCCCCGCCACCTTCCAGTCATTAATGAACCAGGTTTTTAGACCATTCCTCCGTCGCTTTATTTTGGTGTTTTTTGATGATATATTGGTTTATAGTCCAGATTTTTTGACTCACTTGAAACATCTGGGAGTGGTATTCGACGTTCTGAGGGACAATTCTCTGTTTGTCAATGGGAAGAAGTGCATCTTTGCGCAACACCGAGTCGAGTACTTAGGTCATTGGGTTTCTGCAAAAGGGGTAGAAGCCGATAAGGGGAAAATCCAAGCAATGATTGACTGGCCACGACCCCGATCCACAAAGGAACTACGCGGATTCCTCGGGCTAACGGGGTACTACCAGCGGTTCGTGTTAAATTATGGAACCATTGCAGCTCCTTTGCATCAGTTGCTTCGGAAGGAAGCCTTTCTGTGGAACGAGGAAGCCACTGCTGCTTTTGATTCTCTGAAACGAGCCATGGTGACACTGCCAGTCTTAGCCTTACCGGATTTCACTCAACCCTTCGTCATTGAGACTGATGCTTCAGGAACGGGTTTGGGAGCGGTGCTATCACAGAAGCAAAGGCCCATTGCCTATTTTAGCCAATCCCTATCCGATCGAGCAAGGCTGAAACCTGTCTATGAGAGGGAACTAATGGCCATCGTCATGGCGGTTCAAAAATGGCGCCACTACTTGCTGGGACAGAAATTCTCCATTTTCACTGACCAAAGGGCTCTACGTCACCTTCTAGACCAAAGGGAGGTCCAACCGGAGTATCAGAAGTGGTTGACCAAACTTCTCGGTTATGATTTTGAAATCAAGTACAACCCAGGCCAGTTAAACAAGGCTGCCGATGCTTTATCTCGCAAACCAGACATGGCGGAATTGGCTACAATGTCTGTACCCTCTATTGTCGATACTCAGCTGGTACAAAAAGAGGTGGAAGAAGACAGTGACCTTCGGCGGATTATCGAGGACATTAGCCAAGACCCCCTGCGACATCCGAAATTCTCAATGCAACAAGGGCAGCTTCGATACAAAAATCGCCTGGTACTGTCAAGTAAGTCAAAGCTTATCCCACCCCTATTGCAATTGTTCCATGCTTCAGTGATGGGGGGACACTCAGGATTTCTGCGAACTTACAAACGCATGACGGGAGAACTCTATTGGAAGGGGATGAAAGCTACTGTGAAATCGTTCGTGGAAGGATGCCCCACTTGTCAAAGAAACAAGACGGATTCGGTGTCCCCAGCAGGGTTACTTCAACCTTTACCGATACCCGATAGGATTTGGGAGGAGATCACTATGGACTTCATAAAAGGGCTACCAAAATCCAATGGGGTGGATTCCATTTTGGTGGTGGTCGACAGGCTGAGCAAATATGCTCATTTTGTAACCCTGAAGCATCCTTTTTCAGCGAAGGAAGTAGCGGCGAAGTTCATTCGAGAAATTGTGCGACTACACGGGTTCCCGAAGTCCATTGTGTCCGATCGTGACACCATCTTTCTTAGCCACTTTTGGGAGGAACTGTTTCGCCTCCAAGGCACCCAACTGAAGAAAAGTACAGCATTCCACCCTCAAACTGACGGTCAATCCGAAAGGGTCAATCGGTGTTTGGAGACGTATCTACGATGCTTTTGCAACGAACAGCCAAGGAAATGGGAGCAATGGGTCTGTTGGGCAGAATATTGGTACAACACCACGTTCCATATTTCCATTAATACCACTCCTTTCAATGTGGTTTATGGCCGCCAACCTCCACCGTTAATATCGTATGGGGATAAGAAGTCTCCGAATAATACTTTGGACCAAATGTTAGTGGAACGGGACCATGCCCTCGCAGCCTTAAAAGAACAACTCCGTATAGCACAAGACCGAATGAAGAAACAAGCAGATAAACACCGTCGAGAAGTGGAGTTTCAGGTGGGTGATTTCGTGTATTTGAAGCTACGTCCATATAGGCAACGATCTGTAGCTATACGCAGGTGTGAAAAACTGTCACCAAAATTTTTTGGCCCCTATGTGGTTTTGGAAAGGATTGGTTCAGTAGCTTACCGATTGGAACTACCGCCACAGTCTTCCATTCACCCGGTCTTTCACCTGTCACAGCTGAAGAAGGTTATTGGACCATCGATACCGCTGCAGTCCACGGCCCCTCTGTTTTCTGATGATTTTGAATGGAGTTCAACTCCAGAGGCGGTACAAGGTTATCGATGGAATGAGGACACTTCCACTTGGGAATGCCTGATCCAATGGAGTGACAAACAGCCGTGTGATGCTACATGGGAGTCGTTTCAGTTCATCCGCAATCAGTTCCCCGATTTCCACCTTGAGGACAAGGTGCTTCTGAATCCCGGGGGTATTGTAAGGCCACCTATTATGAATACATATTCTAGAAAGGGTAAGAAAGGAATGAGGGGGCAAAATTCCGTTAGTGGGGAGGGGACCACTGGAGTTTTTGTACCGTGAGTGAGAAGGGTTTAAGAAGGGGGGTGGGGATGCTTGGCAGGTTTTTGTGAAGAATTTTAGGGACATTTTGTCTAAAGGAGAGAACCAGCTCTCTCTGGCAAGCTGGGAGAATATCTTGTAACTCTTCTCTTTTTCCAATCAATTAGAAAACGGCTAATAACCCTCTCTTCATTGAAGAACTCTCAATAGAGGGGAGTTGGTTCTTTGGAAATTGTGTGCACTGTGTTATTGTGTCATTTGCAGGGGAATTGTTCATTGAAGATACCTTACACCATATCACCATCAAAGCCCCAGCTCCAAGAAAAAGAACCATCACTAATGATATGACATGATACTGCATGGAATACATATTGACACACAAATTAATGCATCGTTTTGTGCATCCACAAAAGTCAGCAATATAGAAATTACATATTAGAGGTGTTTCATTCTCAAGCTACAACTTCACTATAAAATTACAACTTTATGAGAATTGTGATAGTCCTTGAGCCGCCCAAAACATTCTTTCCCTAATGCCACCAGAAGTCCTTGACAAAGAATAGTTAGAAAGATTTTGCTCTACTTCACAGGGGTTTTCTTGCAGGTAAATCTTTTATGGTGTTTAGTTTCTTGGGGACTCGAACTCCCACTGTTTCTTCATTTTTGGCAGCCTCTGTTCTATCATTTTCCTTAATAAAGACGTTTTCAATCAAAGTAAGAGTAGATAAAAATTAGCTCCAATGATCAAACTGGAACTTTGTATAGAACTGAAACATGCAGCGGGATAATATAGTACACAGACTCCCTGCTCTCTCTCTCTCCACTTCCCTTCCTCTCGCTCCTCCCAGCTATAGACTCGCAAAATGAATCAATGTATAGATAGCAATACGTACATGTACAGTAAAATACAGTGGCTGAGAAGCCTACACAATTTACCTGCATTAAGGGAACGGCCTCCGTAGACGACGAGCCCATATCTTCACGTATTCGATTCACCTTCCAACAGCAAGAGAACTACCACAAAGCAAAAGAAAAGGGGGAAGAAACTTCAAAACGAATAATCCGATTAAAGAAACACACAAAACCACTGAAGAATCCCAAAAAAGAACTACACATATCGAATCAACTAAACCTCAGACGGGTAATTGAATACCGAAAACCCTTTTGGGGGTCTGAATCAAAGATTGAGCAACGAAAATGGTGAAAAGAATGACGAGTACAGATGGAAGAAGATGAATTACGCGGCGTATATCAGGAAATCGATTCAGAAAGTTGTGGAAAAATGGGAATCCGAAGCGAAGAGGAGGAAAGCACTGAAATTGCAGATTGAGCCTTTTCTTCTTTTTTCGTCTCTTCTTTTTTCTGATGTGGCGGACTAACCTCGAACTGAACTATATATTTTTGCGCTGTGTTCTAAATTACAAAAAAAACCAAAAAAACAAAACAAAAAAAAAGTCCGTTAAATTAGGTAAATTACAAGTTCTCAACTTTTAAAAATGTCTAATAAATTTCTAAATTTTTAATTTTGTATCTAATAGATTCTTAAGAAATAATAAAATTTTAAAATTTAATTCATCTATTAAATATAAAATTAAATTTTATGTATAATGAAATCCTAAAATTTCAATTTTACGTGTAGTAGATTTGTGAATTTTAAAAAATTCAAAATTTTAGGGATTAGATTTATAATTTTAAAAGTTTAGGGACCAAATAGACACAAACTTTAAAGTTCATGGACTAAATTTATAATTTAACCAATAAAATTTGCTTAAGATCTTTGATTGTATATACGAGGATCTCCATTATTTTGATTTTTTAGGATAAATTTTAAATTTTTTGGTTAAATTATAAATTTAGTGAATAAACTTCTAATAAAATTCATTTCAATACTTTGGTCAATATGGATATAGTTCAATTGTTAAAGTTAAGATACCATTTTCTTCTCTTGAGGTCAAGTATCAAATTCTGACTCTATTTGTTATACTCGAAAAAGACTTTTATATTTTGAAAAAGGTTTCAATAAATTCTTAAATTTTAGAATTTTATGAGTTTAATTTTTTTACTTTTTTTTTTATCGAGTTTAATTTTTATAAGATTTTAATAATTAATTTAATGTCACTAAGTGCTTGAAATGGTTTTAAAAGTGAGAGGTGGGGTCTCATTGTTCAAGTCCCAAAATCAGCACTTAAGGGAACTACTCTACTTTCCCTATATGGAAAGGAGTGAATTCCATCTCGTAAAACTATGTTCCCAGCTCCCTATTTAGTCAAGTCCCCAAAATGGTAGGCTTATTGAATCGGCTACAAAAGTCATTCTCACCCATGCAAATCAAAGGACGAGCCCTTATAGATAGGAGTTCATAACTCACTCATGATTAAGATCGAGTCGCATATGATCATCATGTGAAATATTAATCTTCTCAATTAACGGATTTATAAAGATAGATTAAATATTTCGTGGTCCAGTCTTATACAAACTCATTGTATAAGATACCCCAACTCACATGTCTCCACATGAATGATTTGGATCAAATCATTTGTAACAATTA
Source organism: Trichosanthes truncata (assembly GCA_033996785.1). NCBI lineage: Eukaryota > Viridiplantae > Streptophyta > Magnoliopsida > Cucurbitales > Cucurbitaceae > Trichosanthes > Trichosanthes truncata. Next base: position 31,499,679 of record JAWPNB010000004.1, on the reverse strand, counting down.
CAAAGTGAGCTGTATCAATAGTGTTACTAGGATAAGACACTCAATCTTATTCATATACTATAGACTCCTTAGGTTATTACTTGAACACGATCATCTTGTATGTGAACTATATACTGTTCAAGATTACAATAATAACCTTGGATTTTACCCAATATTTGATAATGTTATACACAATGTAAAATAATAAATTATTTTATTAATAAATGAGAAAATGTTTAATTACAAAAAATGAGCTTTAGGGCACAAATCCTAACAATTTCCCACTTGCACTAAAGCTAGTGGGACTTACAATATGTGATCTAAGGCATACCATATACCTAACATTTTAAACTAACATTTTCTCCCACTTGCCCTAGAGAAGGTGAAACATATCTCGTAAACCTAGACTCTCTAGATGACCCTCAAACACTTTAGTTTGGAGAGCCTTCCTAAACGGTTCAGCACAGTTGTCTCCTGAAGCTATCTTCGTGACAATCATATCTCCTCTTTGCACAATCTCTTTAATAACATGATATTTTCTCTCTATATGCTTCCTTCTTTTGTGGCTTCTGGGTTCTTTGGAATTTGCCACAACACCACTATTATCATAATAAAGTGTGATGGGCTTATCCATGCTCGGAACTACTTCCAAATCAGTTAAGAACTTTTTTAGTCATTCAACTTCTTTTGCTGCTTCACAAGCAGCTACGTACTCAGCTTCTATGGTGGAGTCTACAACACATCATTGTTTGATGCTTCTTCATACTATTGCTCCTCCACATAGGGTGAACACTGATACTGATGTGGATTTCCTCGAATCCTTATCAGTTTGGAAATTAGAGTCAGTGTCTTGTAAGGATCAAATCCTTAGCTCCATACACAAGCATATAATTCCTTGTTCTTCGTAGATACTTGAGGATTGTTTTGACTGCAATCTAGTAATCTTGTCCTGGATTTGACTGATATCTACTGACAATCCCTACTGCATAACATATATCAGATCTTGTACACAACATGGCATGCATCAGACTACCTACAACTGAGGCATAGGGAATCCGTCTCATATCCTCAACTTCTTGAGGTGTCTTAGGACACTGTTCCTTAGACAATGTAATGTCATGCCTAAAAGGTAAATTGCTCTTCTTGGAATTTTGTATCGAATACTTGACAATAATTTTGTCAATATAAGATGCCTAAGACAAGGCTAGCATTTTGTTCTTGCGATCCCTTATAATTTGGATTCCTATAACAAACTGTGCTTCTCCCAAATCTTTCATTTGGAATTGGTTAGCTAACTAACTTGTAATGTCAGTAAGAAAACCTACATCATTTACCAATGAGTAGGATATCATCCACATAAAGAACGAGAAAAGCTACTGTTTTCTTGATGATTTTCTTGTATACACAAGGTTCATCAACATTTTGCTCAAAGCCATATGATTTGATTGCATTGTCAAATCTAATATTCCAAGATCTTGATACTTGTTTTAATCCATAAATGGATCTTTTAAGCTTGCAAACCTTTTATTCCTGACCTTGGTTTACAAACCCCTCTGGTTGATTCATGTAGATGCTCTCTTCAAGATTGACATTCAAAAAAGTAGTCTTAACATCCATTTGCCATATCTCATAGTCAAAATATGTGGCAATAGATAAGAGAATGCGAATAGACTTCAACATGGCAATAGGAGAGAAAGTGTCCTCATAGTCCACTCCCTCCTTTTGAGTATAACCTTTTGCCACCATCCTTGTTTTAAAGGTATGCATCTTTCCATCTACTCATTGTTTCCTCTTGTAGATCCATTTGCAACCTATAGGTTTTACCCCATTAGGAAGATCTACAAGTTCCCAGACTGAATTTGAATACATCGACTTCATTTCGAGGTTCAAGGCTTTAATCCATTCATCCTTGTCAACATCATTCATTGCTACTTTAAATGTTACACCTATTTCTACATTTTGGAAAATATGTATATAATTGGAAAGTATGAAAATTGAGAAATTAAATATTTGGATATTTATGGTTTTGGTTGGAAGATAAGGATTGGTTTCTTTTTATTAATTAAATAATGGAAATTAAAGAAAGAGAAAGTGTGATAAATATAATTGTTTATTAAATAAAAACATGTGGCTTTATTAGTTATTGTTTAATAAAACAAAAATGAGGGCTTTTGTTGGAGAAGCTATCACGTAAGGAAGAGGAAGAGGAAGAAAGTGAAGAGGAAGAAAGTGAAGAAGAGTGTGATTTTTGGGCTATTTTGAAGTGGAAAAAAAAAATAAACAAAGAGAACCTCTCACAACCTTGGATTGAAGCTTTTGGTAAGTTTTCTAACTTTTGATTAAGGTTTCTCATGAGTTCTAGAACCTATTTTGGTCGGTTTCCTTATGGGTTTTCTTCCTTTAGTTGGAAACTCCATAAACTAGCTTGAAAACTAAGGTGGTGGTGATGATTGAGTAAAAGAAGGAAATTTGATGAAAGTCATGAGTTTTATCAAAGTACAGATTGAAGGGGATTAGTTGTATGTAGAAATTGCAAACTTTTTAGGGAAAGAAAACCAATGAATTTATTCATGGAGAAGAAGAAATGAAAAGAATGAGATTTCTTATGGAGAAGGATTACAATGGAGTTTATTGGAAACTTTATTTTGGGTTATGGTCTCAATTTCTTGGTAATTTGAAGAGTAAGATGATGAAAAGAATTGTTAATTCTTGGGTTAGGGAGAAATTTAAAGGCTTGGATAATTTAGTATTGTTACACTTTAATTTGGCATTAAGAGGTTAGTAATATGTTGACAAATTATGATTTCAGGGCAAGCGGAGATTGGAACCATTTACGACCAAAACAAACCTCGTTCGTAGTAGTTGTGAGTGGTTATTTTATGAAGTATTTCAATTATTTTATTAATTGATGAGATTTTATGAGATTTGAAATCAATTGTAATTAATATTAATGCAAATGATTTAGTTATTTGAAAATTTGGAGGAAATTACGTGTATTTCACAAATTGTTTATTATTAAGATTGATGATTTACTAATTTGATAAGAAAGTGACATATGATCACTAAATTGAATTCTTGATTTAGCATATTTGAATTTGAAGAGATTTATGTTTATTGAAATTTAGCTACAATGACTTAATTATTTGAATTAATTAAGCTTATGAAAGGTGAATTTATGGAAATCTCTTGATTGTAGCCAATTGGCAAAAAGTTCAAATTATTTGAGGTGAAATCAAGTATTTGTGAGTTTTAGAAATAACTTGATTTTTGAATCATGATTTTAGTTGATCTTTGACTTATGGCTTAAAGTTATGAAACCACAATTTGAGAATGTGTGGGATTTGAAAACTTACAATGACTATTATATAGAAATTGTTTTCAAACCACTAGAGCTTGTACCCATGGTTATTACCCGTATGCTATAAGAATGTGTTTCTATAGTATGCTAGTGTGCTCAGGCCGCAGGGGATGCAGGGGAATGCCGGGGCCATTAGGTGCCAAATCCGGATTCCGAATCCTTGTCCAAATCATGGACCTGAGGCATTACAGATGTTAGAGTTTGTTTTACGTGCACGTATGACATAATTTGCTCTGCTATGTATCTGGAGATTATTCGATGCATAGTATGGTAGGGATTTGGGTACGAGTTTGGTGATGAGTGTTGTGGGCCTATTATTTTGTGCTTCTTTTAAGAGTTATTACTGTAAATCTTTGTAATGTTTTACTTATCTTGTGTATTTAGATTGTGCTTAGTTGATAAAGTTTTATTGAACTTTGAATTCTTTTTTAATATAAAAGGTTTTTGTCGAGAGATTATTTTTCCTATTAACTTACCACTCACTGGGCTCTGTTAGCTCATTCTTTCTTCCTAAATTTTTCCTCCAGGTAGCGATTGAGTTTCTAACAAGCCTACAGAAGTCGATATCTGCCACCGGACCTGATATTTTGCATACCATTTTGTATGTACATAAATACAAATGCTTCTTTTGTAACTAATGTGGCTAGTACGTTTTGAATAACTTAGCACCATTTTGGGATTTCCATTGGTTGTAATTTGAAACCCATATGTCTATCTACTTTTAAGTTCGTGGGATTGTGTTGAATTTTTGAAATGGTGGTTGGAGTTTGAACATGTTAATTTTGGAGTGTATATATTTCTTTCAGGTGTGTTTTACTCAATTTTCAGGGGAAACTCTGCTGAAATTTTTATAAAATTTGGTGTTAACAAAGTTTTGGCTAGCCACTTGTGATTTTCAAAACTAAGATTTATTTTGCAAAGTTTGACATTGGATTCCATAGTTTAGTAGGGATCTAATGTCGGCACGCCACATCCCAGGTTGGTTAGGGTAATTTGGGGTGGGGTGTGTCATTAAAAGTCAATGGATCCTCGATGTCATCAATAGTTATGACATTTTGAGCTTCAGTTAAGCCCATGTACAGATTAAGTTGTTTCAAAACCCTCCCACTTTGATGAGGCGTTCCCAATTCTTGACATGGATGTATCTGACTTTCAAATGTAATTGAATTATCAACAACTTTTGTTGATGTGTTAGTAGCTTCATTGGAAATTAATTCGTTTAACAATATTTTACTGTGAGGTTTATAATCTCTCATATGGTTTTCTTCTAAAAAAATAGCATTTGTCGATACAAATACTTTATTCTCTTCGAGACTGTAGAAGTAACCACCTCTAGTCTCTTTGGGATAACCTACAAATAGGCATACTTTAGAAAGAGATTCCAATTTCTTTAGATTTGTTTTCAGTACATGTGCTGGACATCCCCAAATCATGAAGTGTTGTAAACTAGCTTTACGACCCTTCCACAGTTCTAACGGTGTCTTGGAGACACTTTTGGATGGAACTACATTCAGTATGTATAATGTAGTCTCTACTGCATATCCCCAAAAAGAATCTGGTAGTGGAGCATAGCTCATCATAGATCGAACCATGTCTAACAGGGTTCTGTTTCTCCTTTCTGAAACACCATTTTGTTGAGGTGTTCCAGGAGCTTAGAGTTGGGATGTTATTCCATTTTCTATCAAATAGTCTTGAAATCTTAAATCCATGTACTCTCCACCACGATCTAATCGAAGTGTTTTGATAGATTTACCTAATAACTTTTCAACTTCAGTCTTGTATTCCTTAAACTTTTCAAGGGCTTCAAACTTATATTGCATTAGGTAAAGATACCCATATCTAGAATAATCATCTACAAATGAGATGAAATATCCATACCCTCATCTAGCTTTAACATTCATTGGACCACATAAGTATGAATGTATAAGTTCTAAGGGTTCATTGGCTCTATATCCTTTTCCAGTAAAAGGTCTTTTAGTCATTTTTCCTTCTAAGCAGGATTCATAGACTGGTAAAGTGTCTAACTCTAACGTGTTTAGAGGACCACTCTTTACTAATCTTTCAACTTTATCTAAATTGATGTGACCCAATCTTAGATGCCAAAGATAGGTATCATCTTTTGGAGAAACTTTTTGTCTTTTCCTTCTGGATTTAGCAATCTTAAATAATTCAGTGTTTATAAGCGTTTTACATGTTAATGGTCTTAGCACATATAAGTTATTTTCAATAAAAGCAGAACAAATTTCAAGCCCATTTTTTTTTAAATAGAAACTTTGTTATTATAAAAATTTAAAGAATGAAATTGTTCAACAAGACAAGAAACTGAAATGAGATTCCTCGTTATCTTAGGAACCAAATACACATTTTCTAAAAGTAAATAAAAACTATTAAAAAATAATTTAACAATTCCAACGGCTATTGCTGACACGACATCCCCAGTGCCTACTCTCATGATCATTTATCCATCCTCTAACTTCTCCCACGAGTCACTTTCTTGAAAAGAAGAACAAACATAATTAGTGGCTCCCGAATCAATTATCCAGGTAGATTTAGCATCTTCCACTAAGCAGGATTGAAGGACAAGTAAATCATATTTACCTTCTTCTGACTTCTTCTTTTCGTCTAAGTATTTAGGGCAGTTTCTCTTCCAGTGCCCATCTTTATTGCAGCGGAAACATTTTCCTTTCGCATGTTTGTTTAACTTGACTCTTTTTCCTTTTGAAGCAGCTTTTGTTTTATTCATCTTCTCACTAGGTTTTCTCTTCCAATTCGTAGTTTCAGAAGTTGAAGCTTCGGACTTAGTTCAAGAGGTCGAACCTCTAAATTTGAACTGGCTACATTTGCCTCTCCACTTTTTCCTTTGTTTTTCATTAAGGACTCAAAAGTTTGCAATTCATTTAGAAGAGTTGTGAGATTGTAAGTAATTTTGTTCATAATAACATTACTTTGGAATTGAAGAAAACTCTTGCAAAAAGAGTTTCCAGAATAAAACTGACCTAGCTGGATTCATCAATAACAACTCCATTCATTTCAGCAACATTAAAGTGGACCATCATGTCGAGAACATGTTCTCGCACGGACGACCCTTCTTTCATGCGCGTGTTATGAATAAACTTGAGAGCATCATGCTTAATTTGATTGGAAGGTTGTCCAAACATTCCATGCAATGACTCTATCATCTCATATGTTGTTGTCATGCTCTCCAACTTTTTGGCCAAAACATCAGTTATGTTAGCCAAAATATATACTCTTGCCTTTTCATTGGCCTTGATCCAGCGATCATATGCTTCACGAACATTTCATGCAACATTAGCAGCAGGTTCTTGAGGGCATTCCTTAGTCAAAACAAATTTCATATCATCCACAACCAGTATAGTGTTGGTATTATTTTTTCAAGTTGTATAATTTCCACCAGTCAATTTTTCGGCAGCCAGAATAGAGATTAAAGAGCTAGACATTTTGTTGAAAATAATAATAATAATAATCAGGAAACATGCAAACATTATCCAATCAATTTTAGCATAAAAATCAAGCATTTTGTTAAACCCTAAAATTATTTCTAATGCTATGGTAATTTAGTGATTTAGAACATGTGCTGCCGTAGGGTAGGTCAAGTATTCATTCACTAAATTGAGACAATCTCAACCAAACATTATACCATAATAACTCTTATTCCTATAAGATTCAGTTACCATTAATTTGGTCAATGACATTATTAACAACCTTAATTAACCCTTTGTAAGTGTGACCCATCATTTCAAATTCTATAATTTTATCCCAACAAGTGCCGTCGTAGGGTAAGTCAAGTATTGGTACAAAATTACAATTCTATCATTCTCAGGAGATTTACCCTGATATTAACCCATACAAACATCTTCCGTAGGGGGACGGTCCAAAAGCCGCCACGAGGCCCCACATGGATCTCACGTTGTAAATCAATGATGGAGACCGTAAGATGTGTTGTCACATATCCTTCTCACACTTACTATTTTGAAATAGGGTTATCTCTTACTTAGACAAATTAAGCTAATCTCATTTATCTAAGTTCCCAATCTATCCTCCATAACCCTTACGTTGGTTGGATTGATTTTAATGTGAATTACCAAGTTTATTAAATTTTAAAAGAAACTAATCACATTATGAACATATTTAAATAAAATTTGACTAATTCAACTCTCAGGTCGGTTCCCAGTTAGAGGTGTTCTCTTTCGGTCAACTTAAATACCTCAGTCTAGACAGAACCTTCCATAGTCAGAGTTCCCTTATAGTCAATTTTTATTTCAAAAGCATTAATCTTTAATTAACTTATTAATAACTAGATTAATGAACTTAAGTGAATTAATAAATGTTTTAATCCTATTAAAGACTAACTCACTTGGATAATCTTAAATAACTACCATTTTAAACCCTTTTAAAACAAAAATTAAAATATTGTCCTAAATTCTAATCTTATTAGAAAAAGAAGATAAACTAAATTTAAATTACTTTAAAAAATTATTAAGAATATCTTTAATAAAAAAAAAAACTCTAATCTCATTAGGAAAACATGCATTCTAGCAAATATCCTAATTTTATTTTTCCAATCAAATTTAAAATATAACAATTATAGTTAAAGATATGGAAAATATAAATTGATTAGGAGAACAACTTTAAAATTTTTAAATATAACAATTATATTCAAAAATAAGATAAGATGTATGATCATGCTTAATCTAGGTGGGATTTTAAATCTAAATGGAATACTTTATGCAATCAATCAAACAATTTAAAAATAGACATCTCATGCAGAATTAAATTAAAAGTAGTAAAATTGACCGGCATATTTGGCATATCCTAAGAAATTGAAAACAATTTAAATTACAATAATTTAAATTCAAGACATATCTTGGTATTCAATATCTTTTCCTTTTTGGATCGTCCAAAATTAGAGTTTAGAAACCCTAAAATTAACTCCCTTCTTTGCATTAGCCGCCACCCATTGCCGCCTGTAACTTGAAAATACGCAGATCAATTCAAGAGCAGGTTGAATAAAAGTTTTAAAAAAATTATATATATATAAAAATATATTAATGTAATCAGCCGCAAAGTTTGACTTCATTCTCTCATAAATATAAATATATATATAAATATAAATATAAATATAAATATAAATATATATAAAAATATAAATATATATATAAATATATATATAAATATATATATATATATATATATATATATATATATATATAAATATATATATATATATATATATATATATATATATATATATATATATATATATATATATATATATATATATATATATTTATTTATTTATTTATTTATTAATAAAAAATAACACACTCAGTCAAATTAATTGACCAAAACGTATACACTCGTCGGAATTTCAAGCTGAGTACTTCGCCAGAATTGTAGCATGTGATTTCATCTATCGGAATTGTTGAATAATGGAAGAGTGTTTGACCGAAACTCCCTAGATTTGAACAATCACGTTTAATCCTTGAATGTGATCAATTTTGGCAACAATTGAAGTACATAAAATCCTAACCCTTATGGGTTTTACAAAGATCTAATCAAAGTAATAAATCTAATGCCAAATAGTCTAAACAGCCAATTTGCAAACCATCACACAACACATATGTGACAAATTAAAACACCCACCATGGATAATTTTGATTCCAAATAAAACTCAAAAAACTTCGCTCTGATACCAATTGAAGGGAATAATCAAATTAAACCCTAGTGGAAGCGTAGAAATCGGTTTGAGTTTATTTAGAACAAAATAACAATATTGGGGTTAAACATAAACATACCTTGAATAAAAGAAGTTCTTCTTGTATACTTGGTCTCTTCCACAAAAGCCTTCCCTACTATGTCTCGAATAAAAGATCAAAAGGGTTTGTGGGAACCTTCTTGAATATAATGAGAGAATGAGGGGATAATATTTCTAGAGTCTCTTTCTCTTATTTGGAATGAATACAATGGCTCACCACTAGGGTCCTATTTATAGTGGCCTAAGGTAAATAATTAAATAATATATTTTAATATCTAATATATTAAAATATATTTATCTAACCGATTTGAATCAAATTCAAACCTTTCCAAATTCTCCTACGACATCTATTTATTTGAGTCTAATTCAAATTTAATAAATATCTTTTCTTTAATATATCTTAATATATTAATAATTTATTTGATATTTAATGTATCATATACAATAAATAAATTTTTCCTCATTTAATATATCACATATATTAAATTTTAATTTGAACATTTCAAAATTTTCTCTCAACGAAATTGATCCTTATTTATTCATATGAGCTAGCAAAGAGACCTTATGGACCTACAGATTATAAGCTCTAATGATATAAAATCAATTGATTAAATTCTTTAATAAATTAATTTTCATTCATTAACTATAGGTCATTCTACTATAGACCTAGAGTGGCACTCTTATGCACTGTAGGACAAGTTGTGTCCATCGATCTAATCATTATATGCAAGTCGATCATTCACAAGTTGTTCGTAAGTATAGCTGGGTCAAAAGTCCGTTTTACCCCTATAATTACATCTTATACCTTAAGTACCACTGATCCTCTAATGAACAATTTGTTTATGATCCAATCATAAACTAAGTCCTTCTCAGGCCAGTGAGAGGTTGGGCCCCATTGTTCAAGTCCCAAAATCAGCACTTAAGGAAACTACTTATCTACTTTCCCTATATGGGAAAGAGTGAATTCCATCTCGTGAAACTATGTTCCCAGCTCCTTATTTAGTCAAGTCCCCAAAATGATAGGCTTATTGAATCTGCTACAAAAGCCATTCTCACTCATGCAAATCAAAGGACGAGCCCTCATAGGTAGGAGTTCATAACTCACTCAGGATTAAGATCGAGCTGCATATGATCATCTTGTGAAATATTAATCTTCTCAATTAACGGATTTATAAAGAGAAATTAAATATTTCGTGGTCTAGTCTTATACAAACTCATTGTATAAGATACCCCCACTCACATGTCTCCACATGAATGATTTGGATCAAATCATTTTGTAACAATTACAAAGTGGACCGTATCAATAGTGTTACCAAGATAAGACACCTAATCTTATCCATATACTATAGACTCTTTAGGTTATTACTTGAACATGATTCTCCTGTATGTCAACTACATATTGTTCAAGATTACAATAATAACCTTGGATTTTATACAATATTGGATAATGTTATACACAATGTAAAATAATAAATTATTTTATTAATAAATGAGAAAATGTTTAATTACAAAAAACGAGCTTTAGGGCATAAATCCTAACAAAAGATTCGTTCCTTCTTGTCAAAGAACGGGGTTGAATCGATTGAAATCTAAAGGAAAACAATGGGTTTTATTCAATTTTTTTTAATTCCAACTTGTTCGTAGTTTAGTTTGAATTTGATTTCTGTAATTCAATTTGGTTATAATTCTTTTATGTTTTCTGTTCCTTTACCTTTTGTATTAAACATTGGAGTTGAGTTTTAGATTAAGGAAGCAATTGAAGTTTAATTTTCTAGAAATTTTGGTCATATGTTTACTGTCTAGCAAGTTTATTTTCGAATTAATGAAGTTTTAATTCTTGCTTTCTTCAACTTTTGCTTTCAGCCTTTACTCCTTTATGTTACAGTAAGCACTTTTCATTCCCTTAAGTTTTGTTCTAGATTAAGTATAGTAGTTACTCCTTTTATCATGGAATTTACTTTCAAACTATGTTCTCAGCTCCCTATTTAGTAAAGATGGAAACTCTAATCCTCAATGCCTATAAAAATGGGGAAAACGAAGCAAAACAGTAATGGGTTTTTCTGCTCTCCCCAGTCCATTGTTATGATGTTTTCTTTCCTTTTTTTTTTTCCTGATGTTTTTCTTCTTTTTTTTCTAACACTTTCGAGCCCCAAAAATCAGTCCAATCTAGACGAAAATCTCATATTGTAAAGACCTGATTCCCTTTGAAAGAAGTGTGATTGAGTTTGATTGATGAAAGAGGCGAGAATGGTACTTTATTGCACTGTATTTCAAGTACTTTGTTAGCATCAACTTCAGTTTTTTTTCCCTATGTTTTGTTTAGTTTAATGGCTATAATTTTAGTTTTAAGTTACTATTATATCTTTCTTTTCATTCTAGCTTTTGAACTCAAGTTGTATTGTTAATTCCTTTGGCTAGTTAGTCTTGCAAGTTAAATTCAATAAGATTTATTTTAGTTTTATCACATAATTTAGTTGATCTCTCAATTTCTCTTTATCTAAGCTTGTTATGGATCTTCTACACTTTAATTTTCTGTTTTTCATCCCCATCATAATGAGCTAAATTTTCTTTAGGGGTTCGAGTTGGTGAATGCCCTAGAGGAAAGATGTAAGGCTTAAAAGTAACAACAATCTAGTTAACACTTGAAACTTTATTTCTTTTTGTTGAATTAACGTTGGGTAAACCTAGTCGGCCAACTAGTGTTGCTTATCAAGCTTGTTATGTTCAAGTTAGCATTAGAAATAATAATATGTATCTTATTCACTGAGTTAAGTTTAGATTGACATTTAAATCTTATTTTGGTTCTTGTACTTTTACTTTTTATTCATTTTAGTTATTGTATTATCTATTATAATATTTATACTTTCAAAACATTTGTTTTGGTCTTTATACCTAAAAAGTGACTATTTTGAAGTGGATGTCACAAAAGCAATGGAGACAAAAGACTTAGAAATAAGTTTTGAACATTGACCCTAGACATAGGGCGAGACTCCAAAACCACTAGAATTGTGCAAGAAATTATCTAAGTTAGATTAGCCATAGAAATATAGGATTAATCACTTAGCCTCCTAAAGATACTTCATAGAAGGTCGAATAGGAGTTGAATTCGGTTTACTTAATTTTCTTGTGTTAACTACGATTGCAATTGCATTTTAATAGCATTTCCCTCCAAAGGAGCATGAACAACTTGAATTTCCCTTTTTCATATTTAGTAATTTTTTTTATTTTCTTTTGCCTAAAACACCTCCCAACATTTTTATAACCTTGGTTACCGACTTGCAATTTGAAAAACATCTTTGCTTATCTTTTGAATTTTGTTGTATCCGTTCCCTGTGGGATCGATACTCTAGAATACTTCCAGTTTTATATTACTTGCATCGACAATGTGCACTCGTATTAGACTGGAGTTTGTTTTGAATTAAAAATCTTTTTTTAAAGACCCCATGTTTCAGTCCGATCAAGTTTTTAAAGTGAAATGCAATTGCATTTTTCCCTTTGTTCACCATCTTGTTTTCCCACGGAAATGCAATTGCATTTAGAAAGTTGAATGCAATTGCATTTTTGTACTTGCTCTAAATCTACACAAAAACAACAAATTTGTTTAATTTCCATTCTCTTTTCAATTTCTTTCCTCATTTTCAATGCTCCGACAAGCTTTCATGAATTAATCTCATAAACACCATTTTTAGCTTGCTCTTCATACCACAAAACACACAAAAATGACAAGACAACCTAGTTTAAGGCTAAATAATCCTCATAAATGAGAATTATCACTCTTTGCCACCTTTACCTTCTCAGCAGTCAACTTCTTCCCCTGTCTTTTCTTCTTTCTCTATGCCATCTACATCAAATAACTCCTTCCTCCCTACCCACTCTCAATCTCTTTCTTCTCACAATCCCTCCCGACCTTCTTCTTTCTCTTCCCCTTAATCAACGCCATCTTTTCCATAATCAGTGACGTTTGTGCTTCCTACTGGTGATGCTTCCGACCAACCCTTTTCTTTTGCAACCTCATTCTTCGTCGATGCCCCAATCTCTTTCTTCAGCTGCTATTACCTCTATCTCATCAATGACCACCCATCATCATCTTTCGCCATAGCCTCTATCCTTTCTCCCCCACCCATTCTCTTCTTTAAGCTTGTATGTTTCTTAACCTATTAACACCCACCTATGGTCACAAGATCTAAACATGGAATTTTTAAGCCAAAAGCTTGGACCATTGTTTTATCTATAAGTTCAGCCCTAACCAAACCCACGTCTTATAAGAAGGCTTTGTTATGCACTGAATTAAAATCTGCTATGGATAGTGAAATCAATGCCTTGACCCGAAATCAGACTTGAATCCTTATTTCTCCACCACCTAGATGTTGCCTAGTGAGCTGTAAATGAGTTTTCCGTCTCAAGCTCAGGCCAAATGGTAATATTGACAAACACAAGGCTAGGTTAGTTGTATGCGGCTTCACATAAATATTTGGTTCAAATTATTTTGATACTTTCAACCTTGTTGTGAAGCCTTCTACCATTCGAATTATGTTATCTCTGGCGGTTAGCATTCAGTGGCCAATTCAACAGCTTCATGTCAACAATGCTTTCCTTAAGGGTGAGCTTGATAAGGAAGTTTTTATGGAACAACCACAAGGTTTCATTAATGAGGCAAATTTTTTTATATGTGTGTCGGTTGACTAAACTGATTTATGGTCTCAAGCAAAGTCTCAAATAGGGGTGAACATCATTCAGTCAGGGTTAATTTTTGTCCAAATTGAAGCTGTAAGCTGACTACTCGATTTCATTCAATCGGTGCTCGTCAGTTTTAGAGGGGCTCATAATGCCGACCGATTGACCACATCGACAGTCAATCGATTTTAGTTATTTTTGTTACTCCGACAAACTAAAAACAAAAAAGGTGAAAAAAAGAAATAAGAAAAGGTAGAGATAAGAAGATAACTGGAAAAAAAAAACAAAAAACAAACAAACAAACAAACTTCAGTTGCATATTTTTATTACCACGGAGAATAAAAAAAATAGAAATGGAGAAAGAAGAAAAGACAAACCAAAAAAAAACTCCACATCTCACTTTTTCACCATGACAAATTGGGAAAAAAATGGAGAAGAAAAGGAGAAATGGTAAGAGGAGAGGAAGTGAAAAGAGAAAAAATGAGAAAGGAGGAAGAGGAAATGAGGGAAAGAGAAAAGAAGAAAAGACAAAAAAATAAAGATAAATATATAATAATTATTTTTTTTAATATAACCTTGGGAAGACCATTGGTGGTGCTGCTGCAACAGCATTTAATGCAAATGCAAATGCTGTTGCAGCAACGTAATGAAGGCTTTTTGCTTTTCTTTTTTTTTTAAACATAAACTCAGTTCGGTCGGTCTAGTCGAAAATGGGTGTTTTGACGCTACCGACAGACCGATACGTTAGTTTGTAATGTTCAAAACTGACGCCAACCAAACTTTCGACTATACCGACCGACCAATGCAGATTCGATTGGTTTTGGTCGATCGAATCAGTTTTTCGATCTTCTTTGATCATCCATAATCCCAGGACTTGGTTTTTTACTATGTCTAAGTCCGATTCTTCTATGTTTTACTTTCGTAGCTCTGCTGATGTTGTAGTTATTCTCGTATACGTAGATGATATTATTGTCACTGGTAGCAACATTGTTATGTTATCCTCTTTTATTTCTTAGTTAAGTGTGTGATTTTTGAAGGATTTGGGAAGATTGTTTTATTTTCCTGTAATTTAGGCTATTTATTCAGCTCAAAGCCTTCATTTATCTCAACAAAAATATGTCTTGGATCTCTTGTCCCAAGCTAATATGTTAGACTGCAAACTTATTTTTACACCCCATGACTTTTGGTTCTTTGTTGTCTTTAATAGAAGGTGATCCGTTGCCTAATCCAACAGAATATCGCAGTCTCATCAAGACCTTACTATATTGCACAATCACCTGTCTCGACATATCTTTTGATGTCAATAAGGTATGTCAATTTCTTCATGCTCTGACTACTGCTCATTGGCTCGTTGCAAAGAGAATATTGCGATATTTGAAGGTACGTCATCCCATGGGTTGCATTTTATTCCCTCATCCATTAATATTGTATGTTACACTGATGCTTAATGGAATAGTTGCCTGAATGATCGTTGGAGCACGAGTGGCTATTGCACCTTTTTAGGAAAATTTGGTTTCTTGGTCTTCTTCAAAATAGAAAACTATGTCTTGATCAAGTGTTGAATTCGAATATCAAGCTCTTGCCAATGCCTCTGCAAAAGTTTTGTGGGTCTCGACTTTATTTTTCGAACTGGGAATTCTCTACTACTACTCCTCCCCTGATTTTATGTAATAACACCAGTGCAACATACAATGTAGCAAACACAGTTATGCATCAAAAAACAAAAAATATTGAGATCGATCAGCATTTTGTTCATGAGTGCATTCTTAGCAAACTACTCAATGTGAAATACGTTCCGTCCAAGGACGAATTCTTAAAAGTAAAATCGGAGTGTTTGAGGATTTAATTATGATTTTGGAGGCATTTAGAGCTATTTTGAAGATTCAAGAAGAGAAGAATTAAAGATTTGGTATAAGAACCCAAGAAGATGACGTCTTAACGCTATTGTTTGGAGTGCAAATCTGAGAGAGAGTGTTGAGATGCTACCCTGTGGCGTCTGACGCCTAAAACGCATACAGAAGTGGAGTTTTGTCCATAGCGTCGAGACGCTACCAAAGGCGTCTCAACGTTAAAGGCGCACACACAAGTGGAACGGTAGTGTTTGATGTAGCGTCTCAACGTTGCTTATGGCGTCCTGATGCTGCATCGATAAATAATATATATTCTTTGTTTTCTCTTCATGCCAAGGGAAGCAAATTTGAGGGTTTTCAACCTTAAATCGATTCTCAGCATACTTTGGGAGTTTTGGAGCAGAATTTGGGGTTGATATTGAAGATCTTGGAGCTCGAATTTGTGGAGATCACCACAAAAATGTGGGATCAATAAGAGTTTGATTTTTTTTTGTTTCTCTTTTCCCTTAAGTTTGTAGTTTTGATTTAGTGTTGTAATTGAGAGTTATGGTTATTTTAGTGATTATGATTAGATAACTCTTAATTTCTATGGGATTATTGTAATTAGTTGGACCTTTACTTATTTGATTACCATTTTAGCTTAATTGGTATTTATGTTCATTTGTGCATTTAGCTCTTAATACTTTTAATCACTTGATCATTGATTAAATGAGTTGTTGTCTAAATTGACACTTGACGGACGGAATTTAGGCTTAGAAGTAGAATGCATGACTATTAATTAATTACCTGAGTGGCAACAAGATTAATAATTAATTAATAGAGGTCGTTAATGAAAGCCCCTAATGCCTTGTATTAATTAATTAAGGTTACAGACACGTAGGTTAATTAGGTGTTTGGCAAGGGCTGAAGGTGTTCCCGGCAGAGTGAGTAAGACCGTTGGTAAGCCGCCCGTTCCCCCTAATAGTGAGAAGACGGATTCCAGGTGAGGAAGCAAGGAGAAGTTATTAAAAAGAATTCACTCTATTCTGTCAGATTTTAGAAAAGAAAATATCATAATCGGATGACCGATCGTGTGAAGACTTTCTTCAACAAATGGAAGACAAATGCTGAAGCAAGAAGGCGACAAGCCGAAGAAACCAAGAAGAAGGCAATAGCCACCAGAGTAGGAAAAGCTGAACAGCAAATGGTGCAAGAAGCAAATAAACACAGATTCAAAGAAGGAGATAGTACAGATCTTAACATTAAGAATGCATTGTCATCCATTCAATCCATTGAAAGATCAATTGTTCAATGGAATGTCCCAAAAGTTGATCCTTCGTTAATCTACGACACAGGGATCTTCAATCAAATGAAGGGAATTAAGATTGTTGAACGAACAATTCCGATCGTCAACAATCCAGAAAAGATACGCCTATTCTCTTCCGAGATGCTATGGCAGCACAAGTTGAAGGGTTATCAATTCCTTCACATCGGCCTTGTCCAAGTAGGTATAAGACCATTATACCGACCAGGCCTAGATATTCCAATCCTTGTTGCGCTCAAAGACAAGAGACACCTTGACTACAAGAACTCTATGCTAGGACTCATTGAAGCAAACCTAGGGAGAGGACCAGTCTACTTCAATGTCTACCCCAACTTTCCAATTTCTTTAACTGATCCAAATATACTAAATACTTTAGTATTGGATATCAAGTTTAAGAATTTGAATGTTGAGAAGATGACAGAATCATTCGCGGTAATATGGCGAATAAATTACAAGATCATGAAGACAACGCTGGAGCCAAGATGTATTGTAGAAGCACCGCCAGAAGGACAAACGATCCTATTCGAAGCGGACTTCGAAAATAATCTGATAGAGATTCCCAAGATGTTATCGTGGGAAGACATAACAAGAAGGTCCGAATGGGATTTGGAGAAAGCTTTCACTCCACCAAAACCCAAGCCAAGGACTTTGACCCTCATAGAGGAAAAACCAGACGGAAGTGTTCATATCGAGTTCGAAGATGAAGATCCTCCACAATCGAAGGTAACTCACTTCGCTCCTTCCAGACATAGCACCTCTACAAGCAGAGCAGCACCTTCTTCGTCTGCAGGGTTGCCAAGGTCGACCTCTCTCAGAATAGAGAAGGTCAATCTAGACCAAAATATTCCTGAAGTTCACTACCAAAGGAATACTTCGCCAACTCAGACAGATATGGAAGCAAATCAGCTTAATGTAATTCAGAGCGAATTCCAGATAGACAAGGAGGCCCTGAATAAAGACTTCCTAGATCCAGCATGGGCCGAACCCAGAAGGATACTATTCGAGCGGTTTGATGCCGAAGAGAGGGAGCAACTTAAAGCAGAATGGAAAGAGGTTATGACAACCTTAGAAGAAAATATACCTTTCTTTGAATGGTATATGAACAAAGAAGATTGGCTAGCAAAGTCAATCAATGTATTAAAGGAGGTATCCTGGAGAACCACAAAAGGAGAAGTGGTAAGCTCTACACATCCTCCCTTAGAAGCTATACAGTTTGAAAGCTCCAATCAAGCCGTAATGGATGTACCCTTCAAGCTAATCGACCAGAAGGTTGAAGAGCAGAATCCTTCAAAGGGAATTCGGGGACTTCAACTTCAAGGAAATTATACCAACAAAATCCTCTCTACCATGTCTGAACAATTAAACAGGGTAGAAGAGAAAATTATAGAAGAAGCAACGATCACAAAGAAGAAGATCCCCAAAGGAGAATTTGGGAGTACTGAACCAACAACTCCATACTTCAGAACAGATGTAGGGAGTTCAATACCAAGGATGAAGTCCAACCTAGACAGAAGTCTAGACAAGTTCATCCTAGAAGTAGATAACCGTCTGAAGAAACTAACGATGAAAGACTCCACAGACGAAATCAATGTCTTAAACGAATCAGAAGTTGATGATGTATTAGAAGATCTGAGCCAAATGGCCCTAGAAGATCAAAGTCCAAAAAACGTACTGAAAATCCAAAATCAAAGAAGCTATACTCGAAACCATTACAAAGAAGCTCGACAAAGTGAGCAGAGAAATTGGTATCCGAGACCTTCTAAACCGGATTTAATGTACGAAGAAAGAAGTTACATGACGTACAGGTCATACGATGGAGATTCGATCTATGAGTGGAATCTCGACGGCCTTTCTGAGTACCTGATCATGGGAGTTATCCAAGAGATGTTAATGGCAAACACCGCCTACATCACAAAGGGACACTCTGACCATGCATCAGCCAAATTCCTTTCGGCAGGATTCTCTGGCGTCCTAAAAGAATGGTGGGATCATAGATTCACCGAATTGGAACGAAAACAAATACTCAGGCATAAGGCGAGAAGACCGACGGGAACAACAGAAAGTTCCACAGGATCCAATGAAGCTTCATCTTCGATAGTCCCTAGAGATACGATAATCGAAGAAGAAGTAGAAGATGCGGTAATTACCCTGACCCATGCCATCGCAGAAGCATTCATGGGTACAACTACTAATTACTGTTATATGGCTGGTATATCACTGAACAATCTTAGGTGTCCAAAGCTCCAAGATTTCAGATGGTATAAAGATACCTTTTTGTCAGAAGTTTACAAAAGGGATGATTGCGAAAGCGAGATCTGGAAGCAAAGGTTTATCACTGGGCTTCCCCCGCTATTCCAAACACAATTGCTTCAGTATATTGAAGAACTGAAGACAGGAAATATTTTAGATTGGAAAGCAGCCTCATATGGACAGCTAATCCAATATGTTGTCAACTTTGGAATGAAGCAATGCTTAGAAGTAAAAGCACAGGCAAAAGCCAATACGGCTGCTAACAGAAAAAAGGAGTTAGGATACTTCTGTGACATGTACAATGTCGTGCCACAAAGAAACGCTCCTTCTCAAATAGAAAAAAGAAAGGTGAGAAGAATTAAGAAGCACTCTCAACCCAGAAGAGAATATACGAAACCAAACGTATATCGCGAAGAAAGAGGCTACAAGCGTAGACCTACCTACAAAAGACCCTCATATACGGAGGAAAGGAAGCACAAGAAGTCTGGAAAACAGATTCAGTGCTATAAATGCAAGAAGTACGGACACTATTCTAATAGATGTCCCTTAAGAGGAAAAATCAACGAACTCCAGATTGATGAGGATCTAAAAAAGGACTTGCTAGTCGCTTTTGGATCTAGCTCCAGTGACTACTCACAATCGGAGTCAGACAAAGAAGTTCAGATAATAAGAGAAGAATCTGAGGATTCATCTTACTATTCTGATGAAGGAGAATTCGAAGAAATTCATAAAAAAGACTGCAAAGGAGGCAGAGCATGCGGCTGTTATAACCGTATAAATGTTATAACAAGTGATCAGGAATTTCTCCTAGACCTTGTGGAGAAGCTCCCAGAAGAAGAGACGAAGGTTGCCGTCCTTAAGCAACTAAAAGAGTCATTGAAAAAGAGTTCATCCAAGAAAGAAGATGAAAAGAAAGATATCGATTTGGACATTACTCCCATCACTCTAGAAGATGTTTTGGGAAGAATGAAAGAAGAAAAGAAGGTCACTATTCAAGACCTACAATTTGAAATCAACACCCTCAAAAGAGAAGTATCAGAATTAAGGCAGAGCTGCAAGGATGATTACCTTAAGCTTTCAACAGAGATAGCTTCCTTACATAAAGGAAAGCAGAAGATCGAAGAACCATCAAAGGAGCTGAAAATAAATGAAGGGGTGTTCTTAAACACCATAACTATAGTCTCATACCAAAAGTGGTATACAGAGGTAACTTTAAAAGTTGCAAATTTTAAGATAACTCTCATTGCCTTGATAGATTCAGGAGCATATCAGAACTGCATCCGAGAAGGGCTTATCCCATCAAAATACTTCAAAAAGACGAAAGAGATCCTAAAAGGAGCTGATGGAGGACCATTGAAGATACAACATAAGTTACCAGAAATACATATCTGTAAAGAAGGGATATGTTTCGTAACTTCATGTCTTCTGGTGAAAACCCTAAGTCAAGATATGATTTTAGGAACTCCATTTCTCACCCAACTATACCCTTTAAGCGTATCAGAGAAGGGTATACATACTCAATCCATGGGACAGGAAATTCTGTTCGAATGGATCAAGCCAATACTTACTTATAAAGTTTATTCTATGAGTAAAGAGAGTCAGCTAAACAGCATCGGTCTCAAAGAAAAGCAGATAGCCTTTCTAAAGGAAGAAATCAGTTACAAAAGAATTGAAGAAAATATTCAGCAAAAGGAAATACAAGAAAAAATTCAAATCTTAAAGCAAAGATTTGAAAAAGAAGTCTGCTCAGATTATCCCAATGCGTTTTGGGATAGGAAGCAGCATATGGTAAATTTACCATATGTCAAAGAATTTACAGAGTCTCAAATCCCGACGAAGGCAAGACCAATCCAGATGAACTCTGAATTGTTACAACATTGCCGGACAGAAATTAACGAACTTATAAAAAAGAAGCTGATCAGACCATCAAAGAGCCCTTGGTCATGCGCAGCATTCTATGTCAACAATCAGGCGGAAAAGGAGCGTGGTGTACCCAGGTTGGTAATCAACTACAAACCTTTAAACAAAGTTTTGGAATGGATTAGATATCCAATTCCCAACAAAAATGATTTATTAAAAAGGATATCAGGATCAAACGTATTTTCAAAATTTGATATGAAGTCAGGATTCTGGCAAATTCAAATTTCAGAAAAAGATCGTTACAAGACTGCATTCAATGTTCCTTTTGGACAATATGAATGGAACGTCATGCCATTCGGCCTGAAGAACGCTCCATCAGAATTCCAAAAAATCATGAATGATATTCTTGATCCTATATCTCAGTTTTCAATTATCTATATCGATGATGTTCTAATTTTCTCATCAGGTACAGCTCAACATTTTTCTCATTTGAGAAAATTTTTAGATATTATTAAACAAAGTGGTTTAGTAATATCAGTCTCAAAAATAAAACTATTTCAATCCAAAATTCGTTTTCTTGGATTTGAAATATATTTGGGCCAAATAACCCCAATTCAAAGGTCCATAGACTTTGCGGATAACTTTCCAAACGAGATTTTAAACAAAACCCAATTACAAAGGTTTTTGGGCTGTCTCAATTATGTCTCAGATTTTATTGAAAACTTGAGGCCCATTTGCAAACCACTGTTTCAAAGACTTAGAAAAAATCCAAAACCCTGGACAGCTAAGCATACGCAAGCTGTAAGGAGAATAAAAGATTTAGTCAAAACAATACCCTGTTTAAGTCTTGTTAATCCAGAAGCATCGTTGATAGTGGAATCTGACGCATCCGACATCGGATATGGAGGAATCCTCAAACAGTGTTTGGATAAACAAGAACAAATAGTGAGATTTTATTCTGGAGTATGGAACGATACCCAGAAAAATTACTCAACAATCAAAAAAGAAATTTTGGCCATAGTTTTATGTGTTCAAAAATTTCAAGGAGATTTGATAAACAAAAGATTTATCATTAAAACGGATTCTCAAGCATCTAAATTTGTTTTAGAAAAGGATGTTGAGAATTTAGTCTCAAAACAGATTTTTGCCAGATGGCAAGCAATCTTATCATGTTTCGACTTCGAGGTTTTGCCTATAAAAGGAGTACAAAACCCCTTAGCAGATTACCTATCAAGAGAGTTTCTAAACAAGACCTTCTCTAAAAACTCTCCCTCTCTGCCATCTTCTTCCTCCCTCAAAACTGATAGGAAAGAAAATGTCCAGTAGAAAGGGCAAGAGCCCTACTACCCCTGTCTCAAAAGGCAAAGAAAAGGCCTCTACCTCGTCTCAAACTGCCAGTCCGATGACTGCAGAACGATATGCTCTAGATTCTGATTTCACACTGGTGGTCAGACCTAGACAACGTTCTACAGGAATTGTGATTCGCGATTCCTTGGAGTCTTCTACTCCACCACCAAGGCCATCGGCCAACCTAACCCGTCCGAGTAGACGACCAGTCTCTCCGACACTCTCTCAAAGTTCTAGAAGAACATCTGTTCCGGCTCCCTCTGTACAGGGATCCAGTTCGTCGTCTCCAAGACCTATGTCGTCTTCCCGACCTACTACCTTTTCTCAGGCAGTAGATCCAAACAGTAGGTTTTCGCCTAAGCCACAGGTAAAAGCCTACTTCCAAAAACCTATTGCTGTTGAAGAAACAGTAATAGAGCCTGAAGCCGATGGTGCATCCATTACGGACATCATCAAGAACTATTACCCTACCGGTTTCTACTTCATGCCGGAGGAGATTTTCAAAACCAGAAAATTCTATGAGTTTATTTTAGTAGACACAAAGTCTATTGAGATAACTCATATCCCAGATCGCGACAACCCAGAAAAGGTTGCTTTCTCAAAATTCAAAATCTTCAAGGTCCTGACTCCAACTCATTGGAATCAGAGTATTTTCACACCCAGAACTCTGTCTCAACACTTCAAACCACAAACCTATACTTACAGAGACTATGTACAAGCTTGGTACTACGTCCTGTGGTATATCAAGTTCGATCACTCCTGGTTTATTCAATTTTGCTAGAGAGCTCACCGTATGGAATATCCATACTGGTTCATCAACTGGTGGAAGATTTTTGGACTCACAGTCGATATATTTCCTGTAGAAGTTCAAGAAGATTACCATTCATTCCAACAAAATATAGGCAAGAACGAATTTCCAAGTTTATTTCGATTCTGCTTATATTTTAAAGTCTCATGGATACTCAGCTGGAATTTCCAGTCTAGAGTAAAAGATAACGTCAAAGAACTCGCCAAGACGGTGAAGATTAAATGGTGGGATAAATATGATATTTCCCATCTGTCTCTAGAAGCTATCAAAGAGTGGTTCTCGAACAACCAAGAACTACTCGATCAATCAAAGAGTACATCAGAGTTTCTGAATACTCGGTCTCATTTAATCTCGAGGCTTGCCCAAGCAACCTCAGAAGAAGAATACCAGAGGATTCTGGAAGAAGCGAAAAGCAGAACTCCTTCTCATCACAGCGAAGCTGACGATGACGAAGAAATGTCTCCATACGATCTAAATGATCCATACCTAGATTCACAACCTCCGTGAATCATGTTTCAAAAAAAAAAAAAAAAAAAGACAAAAAAAAAAACCTCCGAAACGAGGATAAACTATTGTCATATATGTATATATTTTTCTATATGTTTTTCATCTTTCCTGTACATTCCTTTTAGTCTTTTCTAGTCAAGATTCTAGATCTTGATTTTAGATTCATTTTTGTACAATTTCTTTTATCTTTCTGTATATTCTCTTTAGTTTTCATAATCGGGAAATTAATTCCTGATTATCTTTGTTGTAAATATAAGGTTGAATTCACAAGACTATTTGTGAATTCTTTGAGTCTGTAAATTAATAGTATGTATAGTATCAGGTGTACAGAATCCCTTGTAAAGGTCTGGATTCTGTATTGTGCATAGTAAAATCATCATCCACTTCCAGTCTTGTGCCAGCGCATCAACAGAGCAGATGGCGTAATAAGTCTCTCCAGAGTTGCTACTTGGAAATAAGCTAGCGTGATCAGCCTCTTCAGAGTTGCTATTTGTTTCAGTGAAAGACTATTGCTTGAAGATATCAAAGGTTGAAGATGAGGACCTGCTGCGGATCTTTAGGAGTTGTGTTCCCGGTAGTAAGTCGCCAAGTGGGCGCTGTGAAACCGTTGGTAAGCTCTCCGGTGTATCCTTGCCTCTTCAACAATCTGAAATATCAGACAGAAGCAATAATGAAAGACTGACGCATAACTTTAATAAAGCCTCTTTATTAAAGATGAAAGGACAAGCACGACTGGATCGGAATGATGAAGATTCGTCTTTATTTTACTTTTTCAAAGTTTATCATTTTATTTTGTCTTTTTGTAATCATTTTATTTTACTTTCCGTCATTTACTATTTGCTTTTTACTTTCCGCCGTTTACTGTTTTTGTTTTATCACTTTTGATAAAGTAGATTCCTCTACTTTATTAAAGTTGTTTGTTTGCTTTTTAGAAAGTAGTTTGTCTCCATTGAGAAAGTTTGGTTCACGCAGGGCATGTCCCGTCGGTTCAAACTTATCTCTTAGTTAGCTTAGTTTAATTGCCGTTTCAAATCCGGAGTCTATAAAAGACCTCCGAGTTGTAAAGGAAAGGTCATCGAGAAATATTTGCGAGCTTCACTTACTAAATATTTACTCAACCTTTCTACTCCCCATCCCAAATCCTTTTGTAACCGAAACGATCCTAATTCTCTTTCGCCGATTAACGCGACCAGAGCAATTGGTATCAGAGCCTATTTAGGCAAATAAATTCGACATTCGGCAATATTCTTTTGTTGATTTCAAATTCTTTTCCGGGGGGTATATGATCGTGATATCATTCTCTCTCTATAATTCGACATTCAGCAATATCATGCTTTTCCGATTATATCACTGAACAATCTATAATCTATAATCTATAGGCTCTGATAATCGGAAAAGAATGATATTGCTGAATGTCGAATTATAGAGAGAGAATGATATCACGATCATATACCCCCCGGAAAAGAATTTGAAATCAACAAAAGAATATTGCCGAATGTCGAATTTATTTGCCTAAATAGGCTCTGATACCAATTGCTCTGGTCGCGTTAATCGGCGAAAGAGAATTAGGATCGTTTCGGTTACAAAAGGATTTGGGATGGGGAGTAGAAAGGTTGAGTAAATATTTAGTAAGTGAAGCTCGCAAATATTTCTCGATGACCTTTCCTTTACAACTCGGAGGTCTTTTATAGACTCCGGATTTGAAACGGCAATTAAACTAAGCTAACTAAGAGATAAGTTTGAACCGACGGGACATGCCCTGCGTGAACCAAACTTTCTCAATGGAGACAAACTACTTTCTAAAAAGCAAACAAACAACTTTAATAAAGTAGAGGAATCTACTTTATCAAAAGTGATAAAACAAAAACAGTAAACGGCGGAAAGTAAAAAGCAAATAGTAAATGACGGAAAGTAAAATAAAATGATTACAAAAAGACAAAATAAAATGATAAACTTTGAAAAAGTAAAATAAAGACGAATCTTCATCATTCCGATCCAGTCGTGCTTGTCCTTTCATCTTTAATAAAGAGGCTTTATTAAAGTTATGCGTCAGTCTTTCATTATTGCTTCTGTCTGATATTTCAGATTGTTGAAGAGGCAAGGATACACCGGAGAGCTTACCAACGGTTTCACAGCGCCCACTTGGCGACTTACTACCGGGAACACAACTCCTAAAGATCCGCAGCAGGTCCTCATCTTCAACCTTTGATATCTTCAAGCAATAGTCTTTCACTGAAACAAATAGCAACTCTGAAGAGGCTGATCACGCTAGCTTATTTCCAAGTAGCAACTCTGGAGAGACTTATTACGCCATCTGCTCTGTTGATGCGCTGGCACAAGACTGGAAGTGGATGATGATTTTACTATGCACAATACAGAATCCAGACCTTTACAAGGGATTCTGTACACCTGATACTATACATACTATTAATTTACAGACTCAAAGAATTCACAAATAGTCTTGTGAATTCAACCTTATATTTACAACAAAGATAATCAGGAATTAATTTCCCGATTATGAAAACTAAAGAGAATATACAGAAAGATAAAAGAAATTGTACAAAAATGAATCTAAAATCAAGATCTAGAATCTTGACTAGAAAAGACTAAAAGGAATGTACAGGAAAGATGAAAAACATATAGAAAAATATATACATATATGACAATAGTTTATCCTCGTTTCGGAGGTTTTTTTTTTTGTCTTTTTTTTTTTTTTTTTTTGAAACATGATTCACGGAGGTTGTGAATCTAGGTATGGATCATTTAGATCGTATGGAGACATTTCTTCGTCATCGTCAGCTTCGCTGTGATGAGAAGGAGTTCTGCTTTTCGCTTCTTCCAGAATCCTCTGGTATTCTTCTTCTGAGGTTGCTTGGGCAAGCCTCGAGATTAAATGAGACCGAGTATTCAGAAACTCTGATGTACTCTTTGATTGATCGAGTAGTTCTTGGTTGTTCGAGAACCACTCTTTGATAGCTTCTAGAGACAGATGGGAAATATCATATTTATCCCACCATTTAATCTTCACCGTCTTGGCGAGTTCTTTGACGTTATCTTTTACTCTAGACTGGAAATTCCAGCTGAGTATCCATGAGACTTTAAAATATAAGCAGAATCGAAATAAACTTGGAAATTCGTTCTTGCCTATATTTTGTTGGAATGAATGGTAATCTTCTTGAACTTCTACAGGAAATATATCGACTGTGAGTCCAAAAATCTTCCACCAGTTGATGAACCAGTATGGATATTCCATACGGTGAGCTCTCTAGCAAAATTGAATAAACCAGGAGTGATCGAACTTGATATACCACAGGACGTAGTACCAAGCTTGTACATAGTCTCTGTAAGTATAGGTTTGTGGTTTGAAGTGTTGAGACAGAGTTCTGGGTGTGAAAATACTCTGATTCCAATGAGTTGGAGTCAGGACCTTGAAGATTTTGAATTTTGAGAAAGCAACCTTTTCTGGGTTGTCGCGATCTGGGATATGAGTTATCTCAATAGACTTTGTGTCTACTAAAATAAACTCATAGAATTTTCTGGTTTTGAAAATCTCCTCCGGCATGAAGTAGAAACCGGTAGGGTAATAGTTCTTGATGATGTCCGTAATGGATGCACCATCGGCTTCAGGCTCTATTACTGTTTCTTCAACAGCAATAGGTTTTTGGAAGTAGGCTTTTACCTGTGGCTTAGGCGAAAACCTACTGTTTGGATCTACTGCCTGAGAAAAGGTAGTAGGTCGGGAAGACGACATAGGTCTTGGAGACGACGAACTGGATCCCTGTACAGAGGGAGCCAGAACAGATGTTCTTCTAGAACTTTGAGAGAGTGTCGGAGAGACTGGTCGTCTACTCGGACGGGTTAGGTTGGCCGATGGCCTTGGTGGTGGAGTAGAAGACTCCAAGGAATCGCGAATCACAATTCCTGTAGAACGTTGTCTAGGTCTGACCACCAGTGTGAAATCAGAATCTAGAGCATATCGTTCTGCAGTCATCGGACTGGCAGTTTGAGACGAGGTAGAGGCCTTTTCTTTGCCTTTTGAGACAGGGGTAGTAGGGCTCTTGCCCTTTCTACTGGACATTTTCTTTCCTATCAGTTTTGAGGGAGGAAGAAGATGGCAGAGAGGGAGAGTTTTTAGAGAAGGTCTTGTTTAGAAACTCTCTTGATAGGTAATCTGCTAAGGGGTTTTGTACTCCTTTTATAGGCAAAACCTCGAAGTCGAAACATGATAAGATTGCTTGCCATCTGGCAAAAATCTGTTTTGAGACTAAATTCTCAACATCCTTTTCTAAAACAAATTTAGATGCTTGAGAATCCGTTTTAATGATAAATCTTTTGTTTATCAAATCTCCTTGAAATTTTTGAACACATAAAACTATGGCCAAAATTTCTTTTTTGATTGTTGAGTAATTTTTCTGGGTATCGTTCCATACTCCAGAATAAAATCTCACTATTTGTTCTTGTTTATCCAAACACTGTTTGAGGATTCCTCCATATCCGATGTCGGATGCGTCAGATTCCACTATCAACGATGCTTCTGGATTAACAAGACTTAAACAGGGTATTGTTTTGACTAAATCTTTTATTCTCCTTACAGCTTGCGTATGCTTAGCTGTCCAGGGTTTTGGATTTTTTCTAAGTCTTTGAAACAGTGGTTTGCAAATGGGCCTCAAGTTTTCAATAAAATCTGAGACATAATTGAGACAGCCCAAAAACCTTTGTAATTGGGTTTTGTTTAAAATCTCGTTTGGAAAGTTATCCGCAAAGTCTATGGACCTTTGAATTGGGGTTATTTGGCCCAAATATATTTCAAATCCAAGAAAACGAATTTTGGATTGAAATAGTTTTATTTTTGAGACTGATATTACTAAACCACTTTGTTTAATAATATCTAAAAATTTTCTCAAATGAGAAAAATGTTGAGCTGTACCTGATGAGAAAATTAGAACATCATCGATATAGATAATTGAAAACTGAGATATAGGATCAAGAATATCATTCATGATTTTTTGGAATTCTGATGGAGCGTTCTTCAGGCCGAATGGCATGACGTTCCATTCATATTGTCCAAAAGGAACATTGAATGCAGTCTTGTAACGATCTTTTTCTGAAATTTGAATTTGCCAGAATCCTGACTTCATATCAAATTTTGAAAATACGTTTGATCCTGATATCCTTTTTAATAAATCATTTTTGTTGGGAATTGGATATCTAATCCATTCCAAAACTTTGTTTAAAGGTTTGTAGTTGATTACCAACCTGGGTACACCACGCTCCTTTTCCGCCTGATTGTTGACATAGAATGCTGCGCATGACCAAGGGCTCTTTGATGGTCTGATCAGCTTCTTTTTTATAAGTTCGTTAATTTCTGTCCGGCAATGTTGTAACAATTCAGAGTTCATCTGGATTGGTCTTGCCTTCGTCGGGATTTGAGACTCTGTAAATTCTTTGACATATGGTAAATTTACCATATGCTGCTTCCTATCCCAAAACGCATTGGGATAATCTGAGCAGACTTCTTTTTCAAATCTTTGCTTTAAGATTTGAATTTTTTCTTGTATTTCCTTTTGCTGAATATTTTCTTCAATTCTTTTGTAACTGATTTCTTCCTTTAGAAAGGCTATCTGCTTTTCTTTGAGACCGATGCTGTTTAGCTGACTCTCTTTACTCATAGAATAAACTTTATAAGTAAGTATTGGCTTGATCCATTCGAACAGAATTTCCTGTCCCATGGATTGAGTATGTATACCCTTCTCTGATACGCTTAAAGGGTATAGTTGGGTGAGAAATGGAGTTCCTAAAATCATATCTTGACTTAGGGTTTTCACCAGAAGACATGAAGTTACGAAACATATCCCTTCTTTACAGATATGTATTTCTGGTAACTTATGTTGTATCTTCAATGGTCCTCCATCAGCTCCTTTTAGGATCTCTTTCGTCTTTTTGAAGTATTTTGACGGGATAAGCCCTTCTCGGATGCAGTTCTGATATGCTCCTGAATCTATCAAGGCAATGAGAGTTATCTTAAAATTTGCAACTTTTAAAGTTACCTCTGTATACCACTTTTGGTATGAGACTATAGTTATGGTGTTTAAGAACACCCCTTCATTTATTTTCAGCTCCTTTGATGGTTCTTCGATCTTCTGCTTTCCTTTATGTAAGGAAGCTATCTCTGTTGAAAGCTTAAGGTAATCATCCTTGCAGCTCTGCCTTAATTCTGATACTTCTCTTTTGAGGGTGTTGATTTCAAATTGTAGGTCTTGAATAGTGACCTTCTTTTCTTCTTTCATTCTTCCCAAAACATCTTCTAGAGTGATGGGAGTAATGTCCAAATCGATATCTTTCTTTTCATCTTCTTTCTTGGATGAACTCTTTTTCAATGACTCTTTTAGTTGCTTAAGGACGGCAACCTTCGTCTCTTCTTCTGGGAGCTTCTCCACAAGGTCTAGGAGAAATTCCTGATCACTTGTTATAACATTTATACGGTTATAACAGCCGCATGCTCTGCCTCCTTTGCAGTCTTTTTTATGAATTTCTTCGAATTCTCCTTCATCAGAATAGTAAGATGAATCCTCGGATTCTTCTCTTATTATCTGAACTTCTTTGTCTGACTCCGATTGTGAGTAGTCACTGGAGCTAGATCCAAAAGCGACTAGCAAGTCCTTTTTTAGATCCTCATCAATCTGGAGTTCGTTGATTTTTCCTCTTAAGGGACATCTATTAGAATAGTGTCCGTACTTCTTGCATTTATAGCACTGAATCTGTTTTCCAGACTTCTTGTGCTTCCTTTCCTCCGTATATGAGGGTCTTTTGTAGGTAGGTCTACGCTTGTAGCCTTTTTCTTCGCGATATACGTTTGGTTTCGTATATCCTCTTCTGGGTTGAGAGTGCTTCTTAATTCTTCTCACCTTTCTTTTTTCTATTTGAGAAGGAGCGTTTCTTTTTTCTATCTGGAATTCGCTCTGAATTACATTAAGCTGATTTGCTTCCATATCTGTCTGAGTTGGCGAAGTATTCCTTTGGTAGTGAACTTCAGGAATATTTTGGTCTAGATTGACCTTCTCTATTCTGAGAGAGGTCGACCTTGGCAACCCTACAGACGAAGAAGGTGTTGCTCTGCTTGTAGAGGTGCTATGTCTGGAAGGAGCGAAGTGAGTTACCTTCGATTGTGGAGGATCTTCATCTTCGAACTCGATATGAACACTTCCGTCTTGTTTTTCCTCTATGAGGGTCAAAGTCCTTGGCTTGGGTTTTGGTGGAGTGAAAGCTTTCTCCAAATCCCATTCGGACCTTCTTGTTATGTCTTCCCACGATAACATCTTGGGAATCTCTATCAGATTATTTTCGAAGTCCGCTTCGAATAGGATCGTTTGTCCTTCTGGCGGTGCTTCTACAATACATCTTGGCTCCAGCGTTGTCTTCATGATCTTGTAATTTATTCGCCATATTACCGCGAATGATTCTGTCATCTTCTCAACATTCAAATTCTTAAACTTGATATCCAATACTAAAGTATTTAGTATATTTGGATCAGTTAAAGAAATTGGAAAGTTGGGGTAGACATTGAAGTAGACTGGTCCTCTCCCTAGGTTTGCTTCAATGAGTTCTAGCATAGAGTTCTTATAGTCAAGGTGTCTCTTGTCTCTGAGCGCGACAAGGATTGGAATATCTAGGCCTGGTCGGTATAATGGTCTTATACCTACTTGGACAAGGCCGATGTGAAGGAATTGATAACCCTTCAACTTGTGCTGCCATAGCATCTCGGAAGAGAATAGGCGTATCTTTTCTGGATTGTTGACGATCG
Source organism: Trichosanthes truncata (assembly GCA_033996785.1). Lineage (NCBI taxonomy): Eukaryota > Viridiplantae > Streptophyta > Magnoliopsida > Cucurbitales > Cucurbitaceae > Trichosanthes > Trichosanthes truncata. The sequence goes on along the minus strand of JAWPNB010000004.1, from coordinate 31,468,166 downwards.
GAATTGTTCGTTCAACAATCTTAATTCCCTTCATTTGATTGAAGATCCCTGTGTCGTAGATTAACGAAGGATCAACTTTTGGGACATTCCATTGAACAATTGATCTTTCAATGGATTGAATGGATGACAATGCATTCTTAATGTTAAGATCTGCACTATCTCCTTCTTTGAATCTGTGTTTATTTGCTTCTTGCACCATTTGCTGTTCAGCTTTTCCTACTCTGGTGGCTATTGCCTTCTTCTTGGTTTCTTCGGCTTGTCGCCTTCTTGCTTCAGCATTTGTCTTCCATTTATTGAAGAAAGTCTTCACACGATCGGTCATCCGATTATGATATTTTCTTTTCTAAAATCTGAGAGAATAGAGTGAATTCTTTTTAATAACTTCTCCTTGCTTCCTCACCTGGAATCCGTCTTCTCACTATTAGGGGGAACGGGCGGCTTACCAACGGTCTTACTCACTCTGCCGGGAACACCTTCAGCCCTTGCCAAACACCTAATAACCGTGAGACCAAACTGACAATACAAGGGATTGGAAGAAAAAGTATGGTAAAAAGAATTAACAAAATTCTTTCCGATTATAGAGAGAGAATGATATCACGATCATATACCCCCCGAAAAAGAATTTGAAATCAACAAAAGAATATTGCTGAATGTCGAATTTATTTGCCTAAATAGGCTCTGATACCAATTGCTCTGGTCGCGTTAATTGGCGAAAGAGAATTAGGATCGTTTCGGTTACAAAAGGATTTGGGATGGGGAGTAGAAAGGTTGAGTAAATATTTAGCATCAATCATGTGCAAATAATCATACAAAGAGATTCACCCCAATTGACAAACAAAACCTCACACAACATCTTTTTTTTTCCCTTTTTTGATGCAACATCTTAGCATTGGTCTTGTGGGGATTTCCATTTTTTATTTTTATTTTTAGATTTTAAGAGTGTCAAGTGGTACAATCCCTTTTTGATAGCATTCATAGTTGATAGCTCCATAGTTCTTGATGCTTTTGTATTTCTTTGGTCTTTCTTCATCCACCAAACCATCCACTGGCCCAATCTCTCTCTCTAACTCAGGAACGTGAAACAATGCCAATGAAATCCTCATCCTTTCTGAGTTTGTCACTGCCCTATGCAATGGGCTCTTCAATATTCCATTGCTCATGATCTTCACAAGTTCATACCCATCAAATCAAATCAAATCTTTGTAATGTCATTTCAATTTTGAAAAGTAGAAAAAAGAAATTTGATAGTCTTTTATTTTTTTTCTTTGGCATAAATCTTGTTTCTTAAAGTAATGGTTAACTAGGATGTTTTAGTGACATTAAATATATAGTTTTGTTCTTAATGTTGGTGTCATTTTTTAGTTTCATCCTTAAAATTTTAAAATTTTCATTTTCAACTTCTATACATAATTTTTGTTCAACTAGCCCATGCCATCACTATATGTTAAAAAAGAATGAGGTATGAGTTTTAATTTTTTTTTTTTTTTTTAACGAAAATGTAAGTTTTTAGTATACCAACATTTTTAATGAGTATATTTATATAGCACCCAACTTTTTTGGGTCGAGCGAATTAGGGCCAAGTGATTTGGAGTGAGCAGGTTTGTTGTTATGTTCTTTGGAGAAGAATGTACTATTTCATTAAATTAAAATATAAAATATTCTAATTCGCTTAATAAAATATATTTTGACGTCATAGACTATTTAGTATACCAACATTTTTAATGAGTATATTTATATAGCACCCAACTTTTTTGGGTCGAGCGAATTAGGGCCAAGTGATTTGGAGTGAGCAGGTTTGTTGTTATGTTCTTTGGAGAAGAATGTACTATTTCATTAAATTAAAATATAAAATATTCTAATTCGCTTAATAAAATATATTTTGACGTCATAGACTATTTAGTATACCAACATTTTTAATGAGTATATTTATATAGCACCCAACTTTTTTGGGTCGAGCGAATTAGGGCCAAGTGATTTGGAGTGAGCAGGTTTGTTGTTATGTTCTTTGGAGAAGAATGTACTATTTCATTAAATTAAAATATAAAATATTCTAATTCGCTTAATAAAATATATTTTGACGTCATAGACTATTTTATCATTTTAGGTTGGTAAGAACTTCATTGGAAAAAAAAATAATGCATAAAAATTTGAAATTGAAAAATTTAAAGCTTTAGAAACAAAATTGAAAAGTGACATTAAACACTATAGGGAATTTTTTTTTTTTTTTTTAATATTACTAACTTTTAAACTCATTTCAAAAATATTGTAGTTTTAATTAGTTGGATATTGCTACCATGTGTCATGAAATCGTCTAAATAGATTCTGTGGTACACAAGATTCGTATGAAAAATCGTATCTTATTTTTCTTAATCATATTTATTAGACACGTTTTACTTCAAAATTGTGTCTTATAGCTACAATTTACAAATAAAAACTACCCATTTTTGTTGTTTCTTTTGAAAGCAACATATCTTTGAAATTTTTCCTCAAAAAAATCCATTAAAAGTAAAAGGTTAAATTACGTGTTTAGTTCTTAAATTTTTAGATTTGTGTCTATTTGGTAACTAAACTTTAAAAAGTGTTTAATAGACCTTTGAATTTTGTATATAATAAATCCTTAAACTTATATTGTGTTTAATAGGTCATTGAATTTTTAATTTTGTGTCTAATAGGTCATTGATTTATTCAACATTTTAAAAAAATTAAAAAATATATTAGTTACAAAATTGAAAGTTTAGGGTCTTAGTGGTCACATAATTCAATTTTCTGTCTAATAAATCAATTAATTTTCAAATTTTCAAATATATTAGGGACATATTTGATACAAAATTAAAAGTTTAAGAACTTATTAGACACTTAAAAAACTTATGGACATATTAGACAAAAGAAATTAAAAGTTTAGAAACCTATTAGATACTTTTTAAAGTTTGAGGACCTATTATATGCAGTTGAAGGTTGAAGAATAAAAACTTGTTATTTAACCAAAATAAAAATAAAAATGAGAGGTAGAGGGAGAGAGCTTTTACCTGCATTTGGTCACCAACATTGACAATGAGAGCATGAGGAAGCACAGGGACTTTTACCCATTTCTCATCTATAAAAACTTGAAGACCTTCCATTTCCTTGTCTTGTAATAGAATTGTGAGGGCTGATCCATCTGTATGAGCCTTTACTCCAAGAACCAAATCTGGCCTTGAACATGGTGGATAGAAATTCACCCTTGCATTCATCGGCGATCGATCCCCAAGCTGGCTCGAGAAACTATCTTCGTCGATGTTCAATGACTTGGCTATGGCCTTGTATAGAACTTCCATCACGAACTTTACGTTACCTACGTATTCGTCTAGGAGTTCTCTGCAAAAAGTAACGTTACGAAAAAGTCGAGATAAAGATGACAAACAAGAAAGAAAATCACATAACATACTACATAGCTTCAAATGCTTGTCTATACATATATATATCGATAATTTATGTCATGTTCGATAACCATTTGATTTTTGAAAAATAAGTTTAATTATAAATATTACTTCCAGTTTTACCTATGAGTTTCTTTGTTTTGTTATCTACTTTTTACATAAGTTTTCAAAAATCAAGCTAGGTTTTGAAAACTAAAAAAGGTAGTTTACAAAAATTTGTTTTTTGTTTTTAGAATTTGGTTAAGAATAATTCAAATGTTTTCCTAAGAAAGATGAAGCTCGTTGTAGAGAAATGATGAGAAATCAAGCAAAATTTTCAAAAACAAAAAACCATAAATGATTATCAAACAAGACCTTAGTCCCCATTTGGTAACCATTTAGTTTTTATTTTTGAAAATTGATAATAAAATCCCATGGTTCATGGGTAATTTTTATCCATGGGTAATAATTACTTGGGTTTTAAAAAGTAAAGACCAATTAAACAAACATTGGTTTTTTATACCATTGCCAAAATCCATCTCAAAACCAATGAAACAAAACGGGGCCTTAATGCAAAGTTTATAGGCCAAAATATGAAATAATCATCTGAAAACTCATAAACAATTAAATGAAATAATTACAAATCATTTAAATAATGAAATGTTACCTTACCTAAAACCATTTGGAGTTAGAGGCCAAAGGTTGAGTTTTCTTTCGTCATGTGGAAAAACTCGAAGGAAAATACGATAGTTCCAATCAAGAACTTGCGTTTCTGAAACCACCACATCGTTTCCATACCCTTCGAGCTTATTAAGTTCATCATCTGATGGAGAATACTTTACCTTTTCTTCTTCTGGCAATTCAAAGAACTCTTTTGCAAACTCACGTATTTGGTCTAGAACTGAGCTTGAAACGCCATGTCCAATTGCCTGAACAAATACAATCCGTAAAATAAACCGTTTATACTTTTAATTTTTAAAACTTATCCAGACATTTTAATTTTGATTTTTTTTTTTGTCTTTTTGAAATTTAGTTTTTAATAAATGGTGAAAAAATCAATATTAATAAATACTTGAATATAACCGGAAAAATGTTTAAACCTATATAGTCAAGAGAGTCGTATTAAAAAAAAAACATCTAAACTCACTAACAAAAATGTTATAGCAAAGTTACAAGAACCAATATATATACTCCATAAAAATAGTTTCATTCAATCGCGGCTCATGAGAATGTTTATACTTTAACTTCAAATCTACAAGAAAAAAAAATTAATTTCGCCATTTATTCATATTTATTTTTCAATTTGATAGAAATTAAAAATGTGAAGGTCAAAATTAACTTACACACCATAATTGAAAAGATAAAATTTATTTGTTTGGAGGGTTATTATATTTTATTTTTATTTTTAACGTACCTTTTAATAAATTACTAGTTTGAAAAGCCACATTAAAATTACGGTAATTTTGGTAGTAAATATAGTCTTGAAAATACACTTTGAGTAAAACATAATTACAAAAACAATTAGAACTCAAAAAAGAAAAAAGAAAACTGAACAATTATGAAATTTATAAAAACTACCCTAATCTAATATTTTTTAAGACATCCCTATTTTAGGGTAGAAATTCTTACTAAAGAACCAAAATTCATAAGCCAACGCAAGAAAATTAAACAAATGCAAATAATTGGTGTGAGTTTGGAATGAGTTTTAAAATAGTAAAAAAAATTAAGGCCCCGTTTGATAACCATTTGGTTTTTGGTTTTTGATTTTTGAAAATTAAGTCTATAAATACTATTCTCACCTATGGTTTTACTTGTTTTGTCATATACTTTTTACCTATGTTTTCAAAAACCAAGCCTTGTTTTGAAAACTAAAAAAAGTAGTTTTCAAAAACTTGTTTTTGTTTTTAGAATTTGGCTAAGAATTCAAATGGTTCTTTAATGGAGATGAAAACCATTGTAGAGAAATTGGGAGAAAACAAGTTTAATTTTCAAAAACCAAAAACCAAAAACTAAATGGTTATCAAACAGGGTCTAAAATTTTTGCAATTCTCAATCAAAGTCAAAATCTTTTTAAATTTTAAATTTTATCTTTAATGTATTAAAAATTAAAATGAATTTCTTCCAGTAATAAAAAAAAAAGAAAAAAGAAAAAAAAGAATTTCTCCCAAATAGCATTTCCAACATCACTTTTTTTTAATCTTTTTCACAAGTAGGGTATAGATTCAAATCTAGGACCGAAGAAATTGAGTATCTTAACCACTAAGCTAGGCTAACGTTAGCAACACATCACTTTTTTTTTTTGGAAACAAATTTTAATAAGTTTTTATTTTAAAAAAAATTAATTGAGAATGTTTTATACAATTTAGATAAAATTGAGAATTTATAAAATTAAGAATCAAATTGAGAATTACAAGAACAATATTAGAGATCATTCAATATATTTAGCCTTCCAAATATTCTTACATGCTATTTTAAAAAGAGGTTTAAATATATTTTGATCCTTGTAACTTTTAGTTTGATTCCTATACTTTCAACTTTTGTTTATTTTAGTCCATATACTTTTAAACCGTTCATTTTGGTCTATGTACTTTGGTCATTTTAGTCATTGTTTGTAAAATTTTAACACAAATTTTATACACAACGAAAACTTTTTAATACAAAGTTATGGTTACACATTTTAAGAAATTTATTTAGTCTATTGTTGTGCTAAAATTGTGATGAAAAATGAGAAAGAAAAAAAAGGACTAAAATAGCAGCTTCTTCAAAGTTTGAAGATCAAAATAGATAGTTTTGAAATTAACAAAAGTTGAAAGTACAGGCAAAATGAAAATTTTGAACATACAAGACCAAAATAGCAAAATCGAAAATACTAGACCAAAATAATATATTTTTTTTGTTAAAATACTATTTTAGTTCTTGTACTTTGAAATTTGTTCCAGTTTAGTCAATTTATTTTTAAATGTCTAATTTGAGTATATGTACTTTTAATAAAGCTTAAAATTGATCTATAAAATTAGTTTATTGTTAATTTTTCTTAAAAAAAAAAATTAGTCATTGTTAGCTTTCTTTCTATAATTTTTTTTTCTTATATTAAAATTAGATATTTAAAATACAATAATCAAAATGGAACAAAGGCGAAAATATAGAGATCAAAATGATATTTTAGCCTATTTAATTTAAAAAACCGTCATTGGAAACGTAGAGAAAATCAAAACATGAAAGCATCCCTCCTTAGCGAAAGCATATCTCAGTTTTCCCAATTCAGAATCCAAAACCTTAGGCTCTGGCGACGAAGAGGGCAGAAACACATTGACATCGATGTTTTTGGAATTTGGTTAAGAATAATTCAAATGTTTTCCTAAGAAAGATGAAACTCGTTATAAAAAAATGATGAGAAATCAAGCAAAATTTTCAAAAACATAAAACCATAAATGATTATCAAACAAGATCTTAGCCATTTAGTTTTTTATTTTTGAAAATTGTGTTTATTTTCTCATCATTTCTCTACAATAGGTTTCATCTTTTCTTAAGAAAACATTTGAATTCTTAGCCAAATTCCAAAAACAAAAACAAGTTTTTGAAAACTATTTTTTTTAGTTTTCAAAACTTACATGGTTTTTGAAAACATATGTAAAAAGTAGACAACAAAACATAGGAATAAGTAGAAGTAATATTTATGGGTTTAATTATATGATTATCAAACGAGACCTTAATAAATAAAGAAAAGAAGTACCTATACTAATTGTTTTTTGTTAATAATTTATTAGACAAAATTAACCACAGATAAAATTAGTTTATTGTTAATTTTATTAGTCACTATTAGCTTTCTCTCTATAAATTTTTTTCCTTGTATTAAAATTAGACATTTAAAAGTAAAGTAATCAAAATTGGATAAATACCAAAATATAGATACCAAAATGATATTTTAGCCTATGTTTATCATTTTTTTTTTTTAAAAAAAAGCATCATTGGAAATGGAGAGAAAATCGAAACCTGAAAGCATCCCTCCTTGGCTAGAGCAGATCTCAGTTTTCCCAATTCAGAGTCCAAAACCTCAGGCTCCGGCGACGAAGAGGGCAGAAAAACACCGACATCGATGATCGGAATCTCGCCGGCGCAGCCTGTAGCAGAGCCTTCGACGACGTAGGCTCGCGGCGGTTCGTCGCCATTGACGGCCATTTGCAGCACATTTTTGGTCGAATCTGAAGGAGAAATCGACATTTTTTTTTCTGCGAAGACGACGATGATCGAAAGGGCCTAGGGTTTACACTTTGCCGGAATCGAACTTTTTCCGGTCGAATATGAACTTTTGGTTACATATTTATAGCGATTACCGATGAAGATTTAAAGGATTTGAAAGACATGAGGAACAAACACTGGAATAATCCATCCAAGAACAGCTTCAGCAAAATCGTAGTCAATGGCGAGTACGAATATTCCCCGCCCCCCAATAATTAGTTAGTTTAATATTGATTTATTTATTTATAATTTATAATTTATTTATTATTATTTAGAATAAAGGCCAGGGACAACAAAAATGAAGACACGGGTTATCTTTTTTATTGATTTCAAAAAATTGTTCTGCAAACTGCAACCATTCTTTATAAGATTATAAATATATGAGAAATTTAATATTATTAATGTCATGGGTTATAGATGATAAATAAATAAATAAAGCAAACTACACATAGCTCAACTAGCCTAAAACGTGTACTATTGATTAAGAAGTTAGAAGTTTGAGTCTCTCGATTCTACCTACTTATTGTTGAACCCAAAAAATATAAAATAAAAATATAGGAAATCGATTCTAGATGATTAAAAAAAAAAGGAAATTACACTTTTGGTTCTTGTAGTGGTTGTTATTGACTTAGTGGCAAGAGTTGAAGTAAATAAAGAAAAAAGAATTAGTTTAGCTTAAAATAATATATAATAAATAAAAATACATCATCAATTAGTTAGTTCAATAATAAAGATTAATGATAGTGTCTAAAACCATCCGTTCTTAAAAGTACAAAATTAAAATGAATGTTTTAAATTATAAGAATGGAAATTGAGCCAAAATGAGCTATGTGATAATTGACATGTATTATCGACTAAGAGATCAGAAGTTCAAATTTCTTTACTTCCAAATGTTGTTGAACTCAAAAAAAAAAAAAACTAAAACTAAAATTGAATGTTCTGAGACTAGTATAGGGAAAAATTCTAGTACTACGGGAGTACCTACTCCCTTTGTTCACACTATATTTTAATACTAGTGGATCCCACATAATTTTTGGTAGACTCCACATAATTTTCAAAAAGATGCTGATGTGGCAAGCAATAAATAGGAGTAGTATGAAAAATTTTCCATACTACGGTAGTACTAGAAATTTTTCCGTCTAGTATAAGGTTTAAATTTTTTTTACAAACATCAAGGATTTAACAAGAGTGAAGTTGTAATGTTTTGTTTTTAATTGATAACTACGTTGTTTTTTTTTCTTTTTCTTTTTTGTTTTTTTTCCCCCAATTAAGATAACTTTGCTTACAGTAAAAAGTGTCAGGTTTGTTTTGGGTAACTATCACATAATGATGCCAGACTAGCTGTTTCCAAGTTGACATTTTTTTTCATTTAATTATATATGGAGCATCATACTAGTTTTTTCCAACATCGGAATCATCTTACTTTTTGTTTTGTTTTGTTTTGTTTTGTTTTTTTGTTTTTTTGTTTTTTTGTTTTTTTGTTTTTTTGTTTTTTTGTTTTTTTTGTTTTTTTGTTTTTTTGTTTTTTTGTTTTTGTTTTATTTATTTTTATTTTTTTTATTAAAGCTCTTATTTGGACTTTCCTCTTGACATTTAGGGGCTGTTTGGCGCACTGGTTTGTAATCAAGAAGCCTGGGAATCACAAAACCTGAGAATCCTGGGCCGTAATCAAAAAGCCTGGGAATGCTTATTACTGTGTTTGGGGTGCAGTGTTGAGTCTGTCTGGTTTGTTGAAACCTATGTTTGGGGTGCAGGGTTAGGTTGGATTAGAGCTGTTTATGCTGTTTTTTTAAGACAATTTTTAGTTGCTTTTTTGGATCTCATTTTTTTGTACTTGATAAATTCTTTGTTAAATTGCATATCCATATTTTCCCTTCTTATGTGGATCAATTGCTCCAAAGATACGAAATATACTATGTGTAATTTGTACAAGTATATTGATATCTCAATCACTCCATTTATGATCATTTAAAATTAATTAACATTAATAAGAACATATAATTAAAGTAGTTCGCAATGAAGGTCTAAAGTTGGCAAAATTACAAAACATCAAACAATACAACATAGTAGAAGTTCTGAAAATCATAACATCATACAACATAAACTTAAAGGAATAATGAAAGATAATAATAGTAGTCCAATACATAAGTGAATTACAATTAAGTAGTAGATGAAGGGGACGAACGCATCGAGTTGTCATCCATGGGGGGCTGGGGTCCAGGTTCTCTCCCTAAGACTTCAACACAGTAATCATACTTCCAATCAAGGGAGAATGTAAAGAAAAAGTTTAGCATCATACTATCTGACAAAAGGGTCTTCGCAACAGCCAGGCAGTCATGCCTTGTCATCCCAGGGATCGCCTTTAATTCTCCATATAGCTCGTTCGCACGGGCTCTTTCAATGCGGTCCTTTTCATAAAGCCAAGATGCAATCCTCCTAATCTGTTTCGCGGTTAAGTTGAACCCGTTGTTCAGGATGTCTGACATGTTGGACTTTGAGGATATACGCCTCCTCCTACTCGGTCTAGGCCCTCCAAACTCTCCTGTTTGACTTATGGGCGTACCTGATGTCTCTTCCCCAATTGATGTATCAACTGTTGGTGGATCGCGGACGAATGTATTTTCAAATTCAAGGGGGAAGTCATCATCCAGATCAATCGCACTGTCTGATGTCATCTCAGTTGGAGTCTATGCGCCTGCCCCCGTTGCTCTATCTTTTCCAAATATTATGGCAAGATCATTAAACCAGGGGAATGGCTTGTTTCTGAGTCCTCGAGCATTTGGATGACCCTGCATGGCAGTATGTGAACAATTAGAAGATGGGCAAGAACTATTTTATCTAAACAAGTAACTAGCATGATATTTGTCATACCTTCACCCAATCATCAAATAACTCTTTCTCAGCCTCGATGCATTTTAGTTCCTCATTCCATCCGAAACCACTACATGTAGACCCCATCATCTCAGAAATTGCTTGGTATTGTCTCTTCAAAGTCCTTAGCCTCGACCCCAAATTAGGGGAAACTTGCATGTCACATCCAGGCATCTTCTCCTTCATCATCTTTTGCACAACGATTAGAAATCCTGGCCTAAAGGTGTCATTATCAGCACGCCAGCCACCAGCCTGGACTAGATGCAGTAGACAATCGACGAACACAGCGTCCTCCTCAGGTGTCCATATATGTTTGGAGTTTCTATTTCGTGACGAGGATTCTGCCATATGCAATAATACATCAATTTAAATAACATAGATAAATTGTTTTTTTTTTTGTGGAAACGTATCGATAAACGAAATTATATGTTCAAGAAAGCATTCACGATTATGTAATTAATTCATTCATATGAACTGAATGTTATGTACAGAGCCAAAAATATATATGGGTTCTAAATCACAATTACATAGTACTCCCACAAAAGTATCTATGAAAGAAATAAAAAAAGACATAAAAGTCCATGTCGACAATGAGTCAATTCCCATTCCAAACCGTCCACATCCGGTCAGCGAGGTTATCCCTCCATCCAGTCCAGACATCTGTTGTCTCCACGAAGCTAATGTTGTCTGCATTCATCTCATTCGAGTCGGGATCACTTGGGTGCGCCGACTCAAATATTGGGTCTGCACCCATTTCTTTAATGATCAAGTTGTGTAACAAACAACATGCAGTGATCGTTTTACATTGGACTTCGATGGGGTAATAAGATTTTCCTGGAAGGATTTCCCACCGCCCCTTCAATACACCGAATGCCCTTTCGATCACGTTTCGAGCTGATGAATGTCTCATATTGAACAACTCTTTCGGGCTGGTGGGTGGATTCCCTCCTCACCAATCAGTTAGATGGTAACGTGTTTCCTTGTATGGGGCTAGGAATCCTTCTGCATTGGGATATCCAACATCACACATTTTTTTTTCTGTTTAGTATCGAAGACATTGTTATTTACATATTTTTTTAGAACTTAACTCTATTTGTTGTATGTTGTGATATTAGATATGTTACACTTTTTATAACTTTTTTTGGTATATTACAAATATTTTGGTAATTGTTTGTAATATATATGGCTGTGTGTATACTTCTTTTCGTGAATGAAGTTGTATTCAATTATTACATAAATTGTACATATTTTGGCTTCTTGGTTCCCTAAGTTACTAAACTTAGGGAAAAAATTGACACTAAATAAATCTGTTTTATTTTTTAAAAAAATACAACAATTGGCAACATATTAGAAATTTTTTTAGCATAATAACTTAGAGACAAAAAGGTATGAGATTCTACATTGATTTAGTAAAGTTACATAATTTTTTTAGTAAATTATGGCTTTGTTTGTTGACAAAAAGGTATGGGATTAATTAGGATTGTAGGCTTTGTTTGTTGACTGGACTTTTTGGTGGCAAAAATCAAAACCTACAAAAGCTAGTGTAGAGCCAAGCACATTTTTCTTAATTAAAAAGGACATAGCCCTCTTTCTTCTCCTAATACATGCATCATATCAACTAGTTAAAATTTCAATATACAATCATTGAAATAAGAAGATATTATCACCATCTTACCTTATATTCATTGAATTTTCAAATTTATTGGTCTTAATTAGCCATATGATCTGAACCTAAAACATTTCATACTTATGATAAAATATTCTGATTTGATATCAGAATCCACGGTTGATTTGAATGTAAACTAATAAAACTATATTATTGAATATTAAAATTAATTTTCATTTTAAAAAAAATCTATATATGCCAATATTTTGCGCAAACCAACCTCAAAAAGAAATTATTGAAATTTTGTGAAACTTCCATAATTGATGAATTTGGCATATAGTTGACATCATCACTCCATTTAAAACTAAAAAATTATGCTATATTGATTTAGTAAAGTTACATTTTTTCAAAAAACAGAAATTTAACATAATAACTTGCAAAAGTTAAGCATTCTTTATCACGTAAATTTGGGGGAAAAAACTGTACATAGTTTGGCCTTTTGGTTTTGTAAGTTACAAAAAAAAAATTCATACTAGATAAATCTGTGTGTTTTTTTTTTAAATACAACAATTAGGTAGGTGAATCTTACATTGATTTCGTAAAGTTACATATTTTTCGAATTTTTTTTTAAACATAATAACTTACAAAAGCTAAACAATATTTATCACATGAATTTGGAGAAAAAAAATTGTACATAGTTTGGCTTTTTGGTTTTGTAAGTTACTAAACCTAGGGAAAAAAGTTTCATATTAGATAAATCAACTTTTTTGAAATACAATATCTTACAACAATTAGAAATTATTTTAGCACAATAACTTGGAGATAAACTTGGATATAACAAGGTCGGAGATGCTTGATTAATTTCGTAAAGTTACATATTTTTCAAGTTTTTTTTTTAAACATAATAAGTTGCAAAAGCTAAACATTCTTTATCACATGAATTTGGAGAATTTTTTTTAGCACAATTAGAAATTGTAAAGGAATAATTATCAATTGTTTTAACACAAAATTCTTTTGTAAAGTAAGTTAACGTATGGAAACAAAAGTTACATGTTTTTCAATTCTAAATCATTCATGGCTTAGTTAAACTTAACTAAGATCCTAATTTTTTGGCCCATATGTTTGAAATATTTTCCTAATTATTACATGTATTACATTAGTTTGGAATGGGAGGGAAGAAGTTTTTATGTCATATTTATCGGGCGTAGGCCCGATATTTATATGACATGGTATGAATGCCATACAATTATATCATGCGTTAGTGGAGTCGTATACAAGTCTTATAGGACATTTGATGAAGCAGAATCAGCTTATAGGGTTTATAATATGGATACGATGAACCCAAGAGGACGTAGTCAACACGTAGGATGTACATCTGTACCCATATGTAGTGGAGCATATCATGCTTTACTTGTTTTAGGATTCGTAATTGGTGTAGTCGTAGTTATCCTAGGAGCCCTACTATGGAAGCAATGAATCTCATGTACCTGAATATATTTTTTCAGGATCCTATAACTAAAGTAGTAAATGGACAGACTAGATATTGACCCGAATGAGTTGATAGAAATTCTTACTGTCATATGCGTCACACAATTCCAGTTCGTAGCAACATTCGCTGCAATTATGCAAGGGCAACGGAGACTTGAAAACCAATCTCCCTATGTAAGACACCAAATTAGGCAATTAAATTTCTTTCGACTTATACATGAAAGCGATTTGGCTTGCCGTGAGAATACACGGATGGATATAAGAACATTCACCATCTTATGTGAGTTGCTTAAGGTGAGAGGAGGGTTAGCCAGGACTCAATATGTTGACATGCAGGAAATGATTGCGATATTCCTCCACATCGTTGCCCACGATGTTAAAAATCGGGTAGTGCGCAGACATTTCACAAGATCTGGTGAGACTGTGTCAAGACACTTCAATGCAGTATTAGACGCGATATTGAGACTGCATGAGGTGTTACTAAAGTCACCCGAACCAATCACCAACACTTGCCAGGACGAGAGGTGGCGCTGGTTCGAGGTACATAAGTGACACTTACATTGTCCTTCCAACTGGAGATATGATTTCACATCTAGAAAATTGAAACCATATCTCCTATTTCATCGCAGAACTGTTTAGGTGCATTAGACGGGACACACATCATAGTGAACGTTAGTGCAGCCGATCGCCCACGATATAGGATGAGGAAGGGTGAGATCGCCACGAATGTTCTTGCTGTATGTTCTCAGAACGGTGAATTCATCTCTGTCCTGCCTGGATGGGAAGGATCTACATTCGACTCTAGGGTTCTACGTGACGCAGTATCCAGACCGACAGGGTTAAAGGTCCCAAGGGGTAACCACATTGCTACTATGGTTCGAACTTGTCATTTTAGTATATCACTTACATGGTTCCAATGTTGGCATTGATGTACCTGACATTTTGGCAGGTTACTACTACCTGTGTGATGCTGGATATCCCAATGCAGAAGGATTCATAGCCCCATACAGGGGAACACGTTATCATCTAACTGATTGGCGAGGAGGGAATCCACCCACCAGCCCGAAAGAGTTGTTCAATATGAGACAGTCATCAGCTCGAAACGTGATCGAAAGGGCATTCGGTGTATTGAAGGGGCGGTGGGGAATCCTTCCAGGAAAATCTTATTACCCCATCGAAGTCCAATGTAAAACGATCACTGCATGTTGTTTGTTACACAACTTGATCATTAAAGAAATGGGTGCAGACCCAATATTTGAGTCGGCGCACCCAAGTGATCCCGACTCGAATGAGATGAATGCAGACAACATTAGCTTCGTGGAGACAACAGATGTCTGGACTGGTGGAGGGATAACCTTGCTGACCGGATGTGGACGGTTTGGAATGGGAATTGACTCATTGTCGACATGGACTTTTATGTCCTTTTTTATTTCTTTCATAGATACTTTTGTGGGAGTACTATGTAATTGTGATTTAGAACCCATATATATTTTTGGCTCTGTACATAACATTCAGTTCATATGAATGAATTAATTACATAATTAATAATTCTCAGTTATGAGAATTATTTAACTCTAAAACCAAGTTGTTCTTGCCAGTTTTGTGGATTTTGTTGAATAACAAGCAAGAAAAAAAAAACATTTTTAATAAATTCATGCAAGCTTGTTGAAATCTGATAAAAAAGGAATTAAGAGGAAAGATCCAAGAAAGTTGGCTTAAGTTGATGTTCTTTTGTGCAGATTTGAAGACTTTGCAAAAGGGAATGCAATTGCATTCCCATTTGCAATGTAAAGTGAGGAACGAGGAAGAAGAATGCAATTGCAATGTGAATTGCATTCTCTGAATCAACAAGTCAAGAACGAAATTCGCGGGAATCACCAAGATTTGCGTGATTTGCACAGTTTGTGGAGAATTTCCAGCGAGAAAATTATGTCCAAATTCTACCCACTAATTAAGGATCCAAATTTGGAAGGAAAGGAGGCTCAGATTTACTTTAAAAGGGAGGAAGCCGAGGAGAGAAGGGGGCGTTCTTCAGGAGATAGAATTTTCGATTCCTTTGTTTTTCTTCTGTTTTTCTTCTTCGACAGCAGCAACATTTGATTTCATAATGTTTATTAGTTCAGTTCTGTTTTAATTCTCTGTTAATTTAGCGATTTTTTCTTACAATTGAGTTCAATGAAATTCTGATTCAAGTTTCTGCACTTTATGTTTATGGGTTTTTCTACTTTTCATCAACATAGCAGCAGTCCAAACTTCATTCTCTAGTTTCTCTTTTTATTCGCTCGTGATTTGGTTACTCCTAGCTTCCGAAAGTAAGATCTCTCCTCAACGAATGTTGAAGAGATTAAGATTCAAAGACTTGAACGAATATTGAATCGACCAAATTAAGGGATTTTGGGCAATATTTTGGGAATTAAGTCGGTTGCACCACTTTCTGAATTTTGCTAAAGTTTTACAGACTGTAGATCGTGGGAAGGAGAAGAAGTATTAAGTTTAATAGTCAAAAGTTTTCAAATTTCCTTTATAAGTTTATTTACCCGTAGGCTTTTTCTTTTGGCAAGCAAAATATGAAGTCCAGTAGTATATTCTAGGAATTTTGTTTTTCTTATTGGGCAATTGTACTTGGAGAATCATTTAGGTTTTCATTGAAGTTAATTATCTCATCTTTTAGAAACTATGAAATTTTCAACAAATAATTTTGGGATTTTCAATTCCTCTACAATGAGCTAAATTCTCTCTAGGGGTTCAAGTTGGTGAATGCCCTAAGGAAAAATGTAAAGCTCTAAAGCATAAACAATCTAGTTAGCATGTGAACTTTGTTTGCTTTTGTTGAATTTAGATTTGGGTAAACCTAGCCGGCCAACTAGTGATTGCTCATCAAGCTTGAACTTAATATCGAAAGAGTTAAGGGGAAGCCGATGTCACAAAAGCAATGGAGGAAAAGGCTTAGAAATAAGTCATGAACATCGACCCTAGACATAGGGCGAGACTCCGAAACCACTAGAGTTGTGTGCGAAGTATCTAAGTTAGATTAGCCATAGACATATAGGTTTAATCACTTAGTCTCCTAAAGATTTTGAATCAAAATTGAATAGGAGTTGAACTCGGTTTACTTAGTTCTCACATGTTAACTATGATTGCAATTGCAAATTGTATCGCATTCTTCCAAAGGTGCTTGAATCACTTGAATCCCTATTTTATTTTTAACTCATTGAATTTTCATTCACTCTTGTTAAAAAAAACCAAACTCTTATATTTTTGCGTCCCAGTTACCCCAATTGTGTTTTGCAAGCAATTTTGTGTCATTCTAAGTAAATTTTGTTAAACTCGTTCCCTTGCGTACGATACTATGGAATACTTCCAGTTTCTTTATTACTTCGACCACGTGCACTTGCGTGTTGTAGCAAAAGCATAGCGATCAATAATCGTGAATGCTTTCTTGAACATATAATTTCGTTTATCGATACGTTTCCACAAAAAAAAAAAACAATTTATCTATGTTATTTAAATTGATGTATTATTGCAGATGGCAGAATCCTCGTCACGAAATAGAAACTCCAAACATATATGGACACCTGAGGAGGACGCTGTGTTCGTCGATTGTCTACTGCATCTCGTCAAGGCTGGTGGCTGGCGTGCTGATAATGGCACCTTTAGGCCGGGATTTCTAATCGTTGTGCAAAAGATGATGAAGGAGAAGATGCCTGAATGTGACATGCAAGTTTCCCTTAATTTGGAGTCGAGGCTAAGGACTTTGAAGAGACAATACCAAGCAATTTCTGAGATGATGGGGCCTACATGTAGTGGGTTCGGATGGAATGAGGAACGAAAATGCATCGAGGCTGAGAAAGAGTTATTTGATGATTGGGTGAAGGTATGACAAATATCATGCTAGTTACTTGTTTAGATAAAATAGTTCTTGCCCATCTTCTAATTGTTCACATACTGCCATGCAGGGTCATCCAAATGCTCGAGGACTCAGAAACAAGCCATTCCCCTGGTTTAATGATCTTGCCATAATATTTGGAAAAGATAGAGCAACGGGAGCAGGCGCATAGACTCCAACTGAGATGACATCAGACGGTGCGATTGATCTGGATGATGACTTCCCCCTTGAATTTGAAAATACATTCGTCCGCGATCCACCAACAGTTGATACATCAATTGGGGAAGAGACATCAGGTACGCCCACAAGTCAAACAGGAGAGTTTGGAGGGCCTAGACCGAGTAGTAGGAGGCGTATATCCTCAAAGTCCAACATGTCAGACATCCTGAACAACGGGTTCAACTTAACCGCGAAACAGATTGGGAGGATTGCATCTTGGCTTTCTGAAAAGGACCGCATTGAAAGAGCCCGTGTGAACGAGCTATATGGAGAATTAAAGGCGATCCCTGGGATGACAAGGCATGACTGCCTGGCTGTTGCGAAGACCCTTTTGTCAGATAGTATGATGCTAAACTTTTTCTTTACATTCTCCCTTGATTGGAAGTATGATTACTGTGTTGAAGTCTTAGGGAGAGAACCTGGACCCCAGCCCCCCATGGATGACAACTCGATGCGTTCGTCCCCTTCATCTACTACTTAATTGTAATTCACTTATGTATTGGACTACTATTATTATCTTTCATTATTCCTTTAAGTTTATGTTGTATGATGTTATGATTTCCAGAACTTCTACTATGTTGTATTGTTTGATGTTTTGTAATTTTGCCAACTTTAGACCTTCATTGCGAACTACTTTAATTATATGTTTTTATTAATGTTAATTAATTTTAAATGATCATAAATGGAGTGATTGAGATATCAATATACTTGTACAAATTACACATAGTATATTTCGTATCTTTGGAGCAATTGATCCACATAAGAAGGGAAAATATGGATATGCAATTTAACAAAGAATTTATCAAGTACAAAAAAATGAGATCCAAAAAAGCAACTAAAAATTGTCTTAAAAAAACAGCATAAACAGCTCCAATCCAACCCAACCCTGCACCCCAAACATAGGTTTTAACAAACCAGACAGACTCAACACTGCACCCCAAACACAGTAATAAGCATTCCCAGGCTTTTTGATTACGGCTCAGGATTCCCAGGTTTTGTGATTCCCAGGCTTCTTGATTACAAACCAGCGCGCCAAACAGCCCCTTAGTATAACTTCTCAATACTATATATAAATATAAAGTTTAATAAATTATTTAATTATAACTCTAACAATTAAAATGACAAAAAAGAAATTTAATTTAGGATAAAAGTCCATTTTTATTTTTAAAATTTTGCAGGTGGGGTCCATTAATAAAATCATAAATTAATAATTTCATCCACTAAAATCACAAAGAAAAAAAATTACACTTTTGATTCTTAAAATTTGACTTAGATTTCGTTTAGGTCTTTGAAGTTTTAAACTCAACATTTTTATCCTTGAGGTTTGGGATAGTCTCGATTTTAGTCTCTACTATTAACACTTTTGGTTTTCATCATCAACTTTCAATTATTAAGTGCTCATTTGATATTTTTTAAAATTATTTTTCAGCCTAGAATAACATAACTTTATCGATTTTATATTAATTAAGTCATTCATGTGGCAAAAAAAAAAAAAAAAAAAGAAGCATATTTATTACTATTTTTTTTGGTGATATCAATTTTTTTAAAAAAATAAGTCCCCCTCCCTCTTCCCCACCCTCCGCCGTCCATCTCCCTCTTTTCTCCTCACTCCACCCTCCCCTTCAAGAAAAATTATTGGCTAAATTATAAAAAAAAACATCAATGAATTTTGTACTTTGTTTCAAAAATAATATTGAACTTTCAAAAGTTTCATTAATACTTTTAAACTTTAAAAAAAAAGTTCAAAAATACTCTTACCGTTGTTTTAGATGGAAACTATTAGTACTTTATTTCAAAAATATCCTTGAACTTTTAAAAGTTTCATTAATACCCTTAAACTTTTTTTAAAAAGTTCAAAAATAACCTTAAACTTTTAAAAAAAAATTTAAAAATACCTTTACTGTTAGTATATAAATAGAAATTGTTAGTACCTCGTTTTAAAATACCTCTGAACTTTCAAAAGTTGTATTAATACCCTTAACCTTAAAAAAAAGGTTAAAAAATGCCCTTACCGTTAATATATGAACGAAAAATATTTATCTACACCCCATTACCTCCATCCTTCCATTTATTCTCTCTCTTGATTTGCTTCAATCTATGACATAACACTTCTCTATTTTTCCTCTTTTTTCCCTTTCTTTTTCAATACCCCCTTTACTCTCTTCTTCCATTTTTCAATCTCTAAAACTACACCCTTCAATCGAGGTATATAAACTATAGCAAGAAGAAAGGAGAATAATGGAACCACCAAGGGACCATATGAAAAAAAATGAAGGTATCTATATGAGTTGTTTTTCAATCGGTTATTTTCCAACTCAAAATAACGGTCAAAGACATTGACTATTTGGGTGTTAAAATTTCTTATATTTATGTTTGGGCATGCTTAGAAATAAGAGAGAATTTTTCCTATTTATTTAAAGTTCTAATGTTTAAGAATATATGAGAAATGAGAGAAGTTTTAGAGATTGAAAAATGGAAGAAAAGAGTAAGAGGGTATTGAAAAAGAAAGGGAAAAAAAAAGGAAAAATATAAAAGTGTTAGGCCACAGATTGAAGCAAATCAGGAGAAAGATGAAATAGAAGAGGGAGGTAATCAGGTGTAGATAAATGATTTTTGTCCATATACTAATAGTAAGAGCATTTTTTAACCTTTTTTTTAAGGTCAAGGGTATTAATGTGAAAGTTCAAATGTATTTTTAAAATGAGGTACTAACGATTTCTATCCATATATTAACGGTAAGGGTATTTTTGAACTTTTTTTTTGAAAGTTTAAGGGTATTAATGAAACTTTTGAAAGTTTAGGGGTATTTTTGAAACAAAATACTAATGGTTTCCATCCAAAACTAACAGTAAGGGTATTTTTGAACTTTTTTTTGAAAGTTTAAAGGTATTAATGAAACTCTTGAAAGTTCAGGGATATTTTTGAAACAAAGTACAAAGTCCATGGGTATTTTCTATAATTTAGCCAAAATTATTTAAGCAACTCATTTTTGTCTTTAATTTTTTTTAGAATAATTTAGTCAATTTTTTTCTGCAAAGCTGAGCCAAATTGTTTTATATACTATATAACTGTTTTTTTTAAACCTTAGAAATTATTTTTAAATCTTATCAATTTGTTCCAACTCATATACAAATCCACAATTTATGTTTAGAAGCACGTTTGATCACTTATTTCAAAAGATAAAAATAAAATGTTTGCCACTTACCAGTGGCGGATCCAGAAATTTATGTCGGGGGGGCTTGATATATTTTGATATTAGTACTGATTCAAAAGTTTATGCTATGACTTTTTCAAAAAAAAAAAAGAAAATGTCTGGGCCTTCACATATTGTTATGTCAAATTTGAGTATTCGGGTGAGCTTAATAAATAAAAACCTTTGATGTCTTCTGAGTCCGGGCCTTGGGGCGGGCGCGGATGCCCCCGAATATAGGGGAGCAAAGCTCCGACTCTCGGTCACAAAAAAATATGATTGATATTTTTTATATAAGTATATAAAAAATGAAACTTGAAATAATAATTATAATTTTTTTTATAATAATTATAGTTTCTTATTCAATTATTTATTAAAAATAATTTAATAATATTAAAAGATTTTTTTTTATTATTTTATATTTTGTAAAGTGTAAATACTTTATAGGTTGAACTTTTTTTAAAGGAGGAGCAACTTACCATCTAAATATATAAGAAATAAAGGTTTAAATTATTAATTTTAGATTAAAAGAACAATTTTCTATATATTTTTAAATCAATGAAAATAATACTCTTTTATAAATATAAGGTTAAAATATCATTTTGGTCCATGTACTTTAGGTTTCATTTCATTTTAGTATTTGTACTTTCAATGTCGAATTTTAGTCATTGTCTTTCAATAAAGTTTAAATTTGGACCCTACAGTCAATTTTAAGTTAATTTTTATCGAAATTGGTTAAACAATAATAATAGTTTTCATGCAATAAAAGACACAATGTGAACATATTTCTAAAATTTATAAAATAAAAGTTAATGGAGAATAATTTTTTTTTAAAAGTTAACAATAAACTAACAATAAGGACCAATTTTAAGTTTTATTAAAAATATACGAACTAAAATTGGACAATATGAAGTAAAATAGAATGAAACCCAAAGGTTAGGGACCAAAATGGTATTTTAGCCTAAATATAATATATATTAAAAAAAGAAAAATAAAAAAAGAAGAAAGCCCCCATGTCTTTTTTTTTTTTTTTGAAATTCAAGTGCCCACAAAATATATAAATATAAAAATGGAATGAGAATTTTTGCGTATTCCAGGATTTGAACCCAGATGGCAGGGGGCTAGAGGGCACGCACACCACTGAGACAAAGCAACAACTTGTTAATTTGAATAAATTAGAAAATAATACTAGGATATATGATGAAGTTCAGGGGGGGCTCAG
Organism: Trichosanthes truncata; assembly: GCA_033996785.1. Lineage (NCBI taxonomy): Eukaryota > Viridiplantae > Streptophyta > Magnoliopsida > Cucurbitales > Cucurbitaceae > Trichosanthes > Trichosanthes truncata. Next base: position 31,446,050 of record JAWPNB010000004.1, on the reverse strand, counting down.
CCCCCCCTGGGCCTACTGTAGATTCGCCCCTGAGGCTTACACAAACTAATAAGATATACACTTATCAGATATCATAAATCTAAATTCCTACTTATTATGTCATATACATTATATGCCTTTTATGTCATAAAATACTTTATTTATGTTTTTACAAAAAAATAAAATTCAAAACTTATGCTTTCTAAAATTAAACTTATAAACCCTACTTCTACCTAGATGCTTATTTGTTTTGCTATCTGATTTTTAAAAACGTTTTAAAGATATAAGTCAATTTTTTAAAACTAGAAAAATTAGTTTTTTTTTTTAATTTTTAATTTTTTATAATTTGGTTAAAAATTTAAATGAAATGTGAAAAAAACATAACAAAGAAATTTCTAATAGGCAAGTATAATTAAAAAAATAAAAAATAAAAAAACGAAATCGTTATCCAACAAAAACTCAACAAGCTGAAACCAAATTTAATATCTACGCAATTTGTATACTACAACACATTGAAAATGAGAAACAAATATGTTGAATATTCATCAAATACACATGTTTCTCAAAAAAAAAAAAAAAAAAAAAAAAAAGAAACGTCCCCTTAACAGTTAAAGAGTCACAACGATGAAAAAATTGATTAAATAAAAACCATGCATTTACAATTGCTATTATTATTTTTATCATGAAGTTGAAAAAAAAACAAAACAAAAAAAAGAAACAAAACAGAGTTGCTAGTCCAGCCAAGAAGGTCTTCTGTCTGAATATGATGACGTGCTGCTACCTGATTGGCTGCCTGAGCTCTCAACCCATGATCCATAATGCCCTTGATGAAGACTAATCAGCTCCTGTTTTAAGATTTAAGATACATTATCATTATCAAAAATCAAATTCATTAGTTTCTTGTCAAGTATAGCTCATCTGACATGTGTTTATGATCAAAAGATCGTGAATTCGAATCTTCTCATTCTCAAATGTCGTTGATTTTTTTTTTTTAAAAAAAATCATTGCTTTTTTACTTTGCAAAATAATAATAAATTTCTTTATCTGTAACTCAAGATATATCAATCCAAGTATAATTCAATAGATAAGACATCTATTATCATTACAAACATTCATTATTTAATCATTGTTCTTACAATTGTTGAATTGACAGAACTCCCAAAAATATTATTAAAATTCTAGCTAAAAACTTGAAATTTTAAAGTTGTAGTTTAGAAAATTGAGCTTTGGTTAAAATTTGAAGGCAAAAAAAGAAGTTAAAATACCATTATCATCCCTGTATTTTAGATTTTATTCTATTTTACCTGTACTTTCAAACTCCAATTTTAGACTATGTACTTTCAATAGACCTTAAAATTGTCTCTATTGTTAACTTTCCTAAAAATAATTTAGTCTCTATTGGCTTTCATTCTATAAATTTTGAAAATATGTTCACATTATGTATTTTCTTGTATGAAAATTATTACTATTATTTAACCAATTTCAAAATAATTTAAAAAAAAAAATTAACTTCAAACTAATGGTAAGGACCAATTTTAAGTTTTATTAAAAGTACATGAACTAAAAATCGACATTTGAAAGTACATGAACTAAAATAAAATGAAATTCAAAATACATAGACCAAAATTTAACCAAAAAAAATGTTAGCGAACGAGTTTAATTCTTAAAACAGGAAATTATCAACAAAATCATCATCAAACAATTGTTAAAAAGATAACTTTATTCCCCATGTTTGTACCATTTAATTTTTTTTTTAATTATTTTAAAATTCAATTTCATCTTTGTTGTATTGGTCTTGTTTTTCCTATCAATACCTTACTATTATAAAATGTTAATACTAATTGACAAAAGGATGATGAGGCCTCAATATTCATTTTATTAATGGAGTTGAAAATACTATATATTTTAGTTTAATACATTCATTCATACAATTAAAAACCTAACATACCTAACATAGTTATGTAAATAAGATACTTATTATCATATCAAATATCGATGGTTCAATTCCCACTCTAAATTGTTGAATTAAAAAAAAAATCATTTGCTAACATTCAAAAGAACGTACCTACATGAAACAACTTTGTACTCTATTTAATATAATAAAATATACATTCATTCATATAATCAAAAACCTAACATAGTTGAGTGAATAAAACACTTTTTATCTCATCAAATATGAATGGTTGAACTAAAAAAAACATTTACTAACATTAAAGAATTTACCTACATAAAACTACTTCCTTGAAAATAATTTATTAAAAATGCTGATATACTAATAATTTAAAATTCACACATCATTCTAGTTATTTTTTAGTTCAATATGCACTATAAATTTGAATTAAAATCGAGGATATAATGTCTTAATCGGTTGAACTATATTCAAATAACAAGTTTAAGAAAAAAAAATCAATCCATGCATAGAAAGATGAAAATAAAAAAAGAATGACAAAATAATATAATTAGGGATATAGTTTTAAAAATTCGAAACTGAGTGCAAAATCTGAACACCATCAATGGCGGGAAAAAGAAGAAGAGAAGCGAACTTACCTGAGAAGAAGAAGCCTGGCTTGCACATGGCGAAGAAGACAAACTGCTCATACTGTACGGCCGAATTCCCAGACTCTCTTCCGCCATCGCTCTCAATCGATTAAGCTCCGGCAGCACCACCTTCCCAAGATCCGGCCGATCTCTCTTTCTCATCTCTGCACATTGAATCGAAAGCTTCGCAAACTTCAACGCATCTTCAACCGGCCAGTCCTTCACATCCGGATCAAGCATCTCTGCAAATTTCCCCTTCTCAATCGCCCTCCCGACGGCGTGCGCCAGTCCGATCGGCGGCCTCGCCGTGATTATTTGCAGAAGCATCACACCGAGCGAGTAAATGTCCGATTTAATCCCTAGCAATCCTGTTTGCTGATACTCTGGATCGATGTAGAAGAACGTCCCTGCCGTCGCCGTCATCCGATACTGAGTCACCGAATCCGCCACCGACGGAGGCACCAGCCTCGCCAGTCCGACGTCGCTGATTTTGCTCACGTAGTTCCGATCTAGCAATATGTTCCCCGGTTTCAGATCACGATGCACGATCGGCTCTGGTCTGGTTTGATGCAGGAACAGAAGTCCGGTCGCGATCTCCGCCGCGATTCGGAACCGTAACTGCCATGGAAGAACTGGATCGTCGGCTTTTCGTAAGAGACAGTCTTCTAAGCTTCCGTTCGCCATGAATTCGTAAACTAAACAACCGTTCTCAGGACAGGCTCCCAGGAGGAGAACCATATTTGGATGTCGAATACAGCTTAGAACCTCAACCTCTTGCTGAAATTGCGATCGGCCTTGAGCGGCGTCCGGCCGGAGGACCTTGATCGCCACCGGCGTGTGGTCGAGTTCTCCGCGGAAGACTGGACCGTAACCGCCTTCGCCGATTTTCAGAGCATCGGAGAAGCCGTTCGTGGCGGTTTCGATTTCCTGAATTGTGTACCTTCTGTATCCGATATCTCCATGGCCGAATCCTGAAATTGCTTTTTTGGTTTCCTCTGCTTCCATGCCCGCCATTTTCTCCACGCTCGCTCTTTTCCTCGCCTCGAGTGCTGCGATTTTTTGTGAGGCTTCGGCTGCCTCCAATGCTGCTTTGCATTTCAACTTCTCCTTCTCTGCCATTGCTAATGCTGCTTCCTCCGCCATTCTTGCCTCTTCTATTCTCTGTTCTTCTTCTACTTTCCAGCGATGGAGCTCGTTGGCCTGCAAAATATAATGGATTCCAATTCGGTTTATTTCGTAAGTGGAAATTAGAGATTGATGAAGAAGGAGATGAGATTTTGAGGTTTTGGAAATGGCGGAAACCTTTTGCTTGGCGTTTAGGGCTTCTTTGCAGGCTGTACTGTACATGTCCATGGTTTGTTTGAGCTCCAATTTCAGCCTTCTCATCTCAGCTTCAACATCATCCTTTTCAATTGCGCATAATTTCAAAACAAGTTATTTTCAATTCGTAAAAAAAAAAAATTCTGATAAATTCTGTTGATAGCTTAAGGAGATAAATGAATGTCCTGATAATTTTCACGTGTTCTTATCTTACTTTTTGCATATGTTTTAAAAAATCAGCCAAAATTTGAAAACAAAATAAAGTAATTTTCAAAAACTTATTTTTGTTTTTGGAATTTGGCTATAAACTCAAATGTTTTAGATGAAACTTATGAAAACTATTGTAGAAAAATTGTTAGAAAACAATCACAATTTTCAAAAATAAAAAACCAAAAACTAAGACCCCTTTTGATAACCATTTGATTTTTAGTTTTTAGTTTTTGAAAATTAAGCCTATAAATACCATTTCCATTTATGGATTTCCTTGTTTTGTTATCAACTTCTTACATATGTTTTCAAAAACAAAGTCATGTTTTGGAAACTAAAAAAAATAGTTTTCAAAAACTTGTGTTTGCTTTTAGAATTTGACTAAGAATTCAAATGCTTTCTTAAGAGAGGTGAAAACCATTGTAGAGAAATTGGAGAAAACAAGCTTAATTTTCAAAAACTAAAAACAAAAAACTAAGGTCCTGTTTGATAACCATTTAATTTTTGGTTTTTGAAAATTAAGCTTTATTTTCTCTCAATTTCTCTACAATGATTTTCATCTCCCTTAAGAAAACATTTGAATTCTTAGCTAAATTCTAAAAACAAAAACAAGTTTTTAAAAACTATTTTTTTTAGTTTTCAAAACATGACTTGATTTTTGAAAACATAGGTAAAAGGTAGATAACAAAATAAGTAAATTCATGGATGAGAGTGATATTTATAGGCTTAATTTTCAAAAACTAAAAGCAAAAAATCAAATGGTTATCAAACAATCACAAGTCCAATCAAATTACCAAATCCAATCCACCCTCAAGTAAAACTCATCCAAATCTTAAGTAACATATGTCATATCAACATTCCATCAACTCATGTTAAAAATGACAAGTAAGCATATTTGAAAGTCCAAGAAAAACATTAGTGAAACATCTAGTGAAGTTTTGAGACCAAAACAGAATGGAAGTAGAAAATTAAATTAGATAGGTAATCTTTAACACAATTATAAGTCCATTAAAATTTTCAAATCCTAACCCACCTCAAATTGAAACTACAATTAACAACAACAATAACGAAAAAAGACAAAAGCAAACACGATCGTAAGTATAAAAATAATGTAATTGAAACATCTATCAAAATATAGAGACCAAAACAGAAGCGAAACCGAAAACAAGAGAGTGGAAAATGAGGTCTCACCTGGCCATTAGAATAGGAAGCCCAAGAGAAGGTCTCACTTTCTGGGGAGCAAGAGGACATTTCTTGAGGGTAAGGATTAGAAGAGGCGTTATTGTTATTATTATTATTATCATTGGACTTTATTCCTCCCATTCCCAACATTGGCAAAGGCGAAGCCGGACCCGGGCTGAAAATTTCCAACTCGGAGCCGTTAGAAAGCCGAAACGAGTCGCCGCCGGTGCCGGAGTTCCATGCCGACGGGAAGACTCGGTCCACGCTCCGCCTGCCGCTGCTGACGAACGATATGTCGGAATCCGGCGTGAATGGGTCCTGCCCTTTGCCCATTGAAGCCCTTGAACCCGGCCTCGTAAACGGCGACCTGCCCACCTCACCAAAAACATTTTATTATTATCTACTGCTTAATTTGATATTAGTAAACTTGTAGGTTTAAATACTATTTCCGTCTTTGCATTTTCGATTTTGTTTCATTTTAGTTCATGTAGTTTCAAAATGTTTATCTTACTCTTTATACTTTTAGTGTTGGTTAATTTTTAAATACCTTTAAAATGCTTGTTTTAAGCCTTATAGTGTGATCATTTTCGTTGCTATGTGCAAAATTCTAATATAAATTATGTCTATAACAAAAACTCATTAATACAAAGTGTGTAGTGTTGTGCTAAATTTACAATTGAAAAAAAGGAGAGAAGAAGAAAAAAAATGGACCAAAACGGTCACTTTTTAAAAATACATATATCAAAACATACATTTCGAAAGTGTAGAAACTAAAATGAATTAGGGTATGGACCAAAATGAAGCAAAGTTAAAAAGTACATGGACGAAAATAGTTTTTATGCATCAAGTTTACATTCTATTTTAATTGTGATGACTTTTTTTTTTTTTTTTCAATTTTTAAATATTTTATTTTAGTTTCTAACCTTGGTAAAATATAATTATAAATTTTGATTCATGAATTTTCAAAGTTGTGTCTAGTAGATTGTTGAACCTTAAAGAGTATGTAATAAGTCTCTAAACTTTGAATGTTGAGTCTGATTGGTTGAACTTGTCTATAGGTTAATGAACTTCTAATTTTATGTATAATATTTACTAGATTTTTATTAGACACTTTTTAAAGTTTAATGATCTATTAGATATAATATTAAAAGTTTAAGAATTTATTAGATACAAAATTGAAAGTTTAAATATTTGCTAGATATTTTTTCAAGGTGGAAGATACTGACTTTATAGTTAGAAAAAAAAATATATTTAAGTCATTGTCTTAATTTTTTTATTATTTAATACAAATATTTATGGTTAAAATACCATTTTAATTCAAATACTTTGGGTTTTATTCCATTTTATTTCCCGTACTTTTAAATGTCCAATCTTAGTCCCTGTACTTTCAATAAAACTTAAAATTGGTTCTTATGATAAGTTTGAAGTTATTATTATTTTTTTAATCAAATTTGGTTAAATAATAATAGTAATTTTAATATAAGAAAAGACACAATGTGAACAAACTTCTAAAATTTATAGAGAAAAAGCTAATAGAGACTATTTTTTTTTTAAAAAATAATAATAAACTAATAGTAGAAACCAATTTTAAGCTTTATTGAAAGTACATGGAGTAAAATTGGACATTTAAAAGTACAAAGATCAAAATGAAATAAAGTCTAAAGTACATGGACCAGAATGGTATTTCAACCACAATCTTTATCTATTTGAAATTTAGCACCCTACCTTTATAGACATTTGTCAACAAAAAAGAATATAAAACATTCCATGTTGGAGGACTAAAAATAGTTTTTTAACGCAAAATTTAGAGAGATTTGTTCAAAAGTTTAGTGACAAAAATAAAAATGACACGAAATTTCAAGAGATTTGTAGGTTGAAATTCACCTTCAATAAATTTAAAACTAATAGTAATTAATTTTCAATTTTTATTGAAAGAATTTGAAACTAATAGTACTCAATCTTCCATTTTTATTTCCTGGAATACTTATCCATTTGTATAATTGATGATTGATTTAGATCTCCATTCTCATAAACATGATGATTGGAGTGATTTCTATTTTTTTAGTCATATTTATAATTACTACTTATATTACAATTTTTTTACTACATATATATGTATAACTGGCACAATTGAAACAAATATAAAACGTTTGAGTTATTAAGGCTGGTTTTATAACTATTAAACATGTTTATCTCAAGTTATAGTTAAATTATAAGTTAGGTTTATTTCGAGTTAAATTACAAGTTTGCTCATTGAACATTAAAAGTTATGTTTAATAAGTTCGTCAACTTTAAAAAGTATATAATAGGTCTTCAAACTTTTAAAATTATGTATAATAGATAAAACATTAAAAAATGTCTAATAAATCTATGAACTTTTAATAGGTTTTAAACTTTAAAAATATCTTACAATTAAAGATATATTTGACTAATTAAATACAAATTTAAAAGTTTAAGAACACATTAAACACAACATTGAAAGTCTGGAGACTTATTAAATACTTTTCGATGATCAAAATCTATAAGATAAAATTCTGGAAGTTTATGTGATTAAACTACCATTAAACCTTTATTTTCTATTTGCCAAAAAATAAGTTATATATATATAATAAAAAAGAGAATTGTTTGGATGGTCTTTTAAAATTATATTTATAAGCGTATGCACTTAGAAAATTGATTTTTGTTTTTTTTTAAAGTTATAATGTATGGGAGGGCAAAGATGTAAAATCACATACTTGATTTCCAAATCTTCTGGAATGGCACGTGGAGGTGGATTTGATATTGTGCTATCTTGAGTCTCTAAATCTGCAATCAAATCACCAAACACAAACTCCTGAGGATAAAATTGACTTTTTCCATCTCTAAATTATGAGCTTCTTTTTAATTTTAATCCTTCAATTTTCCTTTTTTTTTGATAATTTTAATCCTTCAAAATTTAAAAAGTTATTTCTCATTTCTAAACATCTAACACTATGCTTTTCATCTTCCTAAAAAAAAAACACCATGCTTTTCATACCAGAATACATAGAAAATGTACTCTCCAAAAAAAAAATCACAATTGAATGAAAAGTACCTGTTGTTGTTCTTCTAAAGTTCCATCTATTTTCTAACAAACACATATCTTATAATTCATTAGATGCAGGTAAAAGTTTTTTTTAATGATTTTCAAATAAATACATTTTAGAAGGTAAAAATTTCAATACTTGTTTAAGTTTAAGATAAAAATTATACACTTATCTAATTTTAAGGTACAAATTTGATGAAATTAAAAAATTAGAATCAGAATTAATACATTGGATAAAAATTGATATTTCTCCTTTTCTTAAAACATGTCAACTAAACATAATGCACCACATGCATCATGTTACCATTCATCCTCTAGCATTGAGTTAGAAACTACGAGTGGAGCAAAGAAGAAAATTATCCCACCTTAGTTCTAGATTGAAAAAATTACATAAAAATAAAATCAAGATTCTAAAGTGTTTTTTTCCTTAATCATCCATCTGAATTTTTAGAATCGAAAAACTACATATATAAATAGTTACGAACATAAAATATATTTTTTTCTTTGTATAAATGTTTAACTCTATCCCTAATCAAAATCACGACCATGTATCTCTACAATTGTATGATATTGTACACTTTAGGCATATAAGCTCTCATGACTTTACTTTTAGTTTTCTCCAAAAGATCTCATACTAATAGAGATAACTGTCCTCACTTATATACTCATGATCATTCTTTTTCCTAGTCAATGTGAAACTTTGTTTACAGCCCTAACAAACATAGAGAGTACGATTTCATTCCATAAGTGAAAGAAAAGAAAACATACATCTAGACAGTTGGGCTCGTGGCTGGTTCGTCTGCTCGGCCGCGACCTCGGAGGCGTTGGTGAGCTGATGCAGCAGCTGAGGACGCGGTGGGGCAGGCTGCAGCTGGCTGCGCGGCGGAGCAATGGGCTTTGCAGGCGCCGGAGCTGTGGATTGTCTCAGTGAAGAAACCTTGGCTTTGTTGCCAATAATGTAAACTGTGCAGAAGTCTGGTGCTCCTTTTGACACAATAGTTGGGATATCGGATCTGAATCTCCTACAAGAAGATCAACAAAGAAGAAGAAGCCATTCTTTTTGGTGAAAATTTTGTTTGATAAGTTTATGTAATTTGATTTGTTTTGATGGTGTTTTGGTGTCTAATTGGTTTTTTTGTCTCGAAAAGTTAGCTCGAGAGATGAACTTCAAGTTTCAATTATGCTTAGACTAATTGTTTTTGACATTATGGAGACTTTTTGGTTCCTAAAGGAAGAGAGATTATATAATAGGACTGACACAATATGTGACAATCACTTTCATATAATTAAACGTATAATAGTACAAGAGACAAATTTAAGGTATTTTTTATAATCTCACTTAATGGGTTATGAGTGTGAGAGTTGCATTGAATAATTTCTCGATTTGAATTGGGTCACTATAAGTCACAACTCCTTAGATTTGTACCTCAATACCACTAGTTTGGTCTTCGATATTTTAGTTTTGATATCTTGAAAGACTCTTTCATACGTAGGGTAACCTTTTTAATTTAATAGACTAAACCTTTTTTCCCTAAACCCGAACTACAATGGGTAAATGATTTAAGAAACAAAGGGGGTTGATGAACTTTAAGTCGTTGATAAACCAAATCCAAATAAATTTTTGGAAATATAACTTGTTGGTATCAAAATAGAAATTATATTCCCATTTTAAAATTAGTCAAGAGGTGAGGTTATGTTATTTGCTATTACGAACCAATATCTAACTCCTCTATTATGATATGACTTTTTTTTTAATAAATAAATCATGTTAAGTATATATAAGGTATCCTAATTAGTAGTGATAATATGTAAAATAATAATGGGGAGGGAAATTACTTGACAATGCTAGTTCTTGAAGTGGCACCAAGTACTAAAATGTCTATAACATTTTTGTTGACATAATTGATTAATGTTTTTGAAATATCTGCATCCTCCAACATCACCTCATTGCATTGTATCTGTTCAAACACATGATTTATAAATCATTAATCAAGGGAATCAATATTCTTTCAATGAAGTTGTGATAATGAATAATCATGATTCATAAATTCATAATTAATTTCTTGAGTTATTTAAAATAATAATAATATACCATTCCTAATATCAAACAAAATAATATAAAAACAAAAAAAAAGTAGGCTTTGATAACCATTTGGTTTTGAAAATTAAGTTTGTTTTCTTATGATTTCTCTATAATGATTTTCTTATTTCTTAAGTAAACATTTGAATTCTTTATCATATTCTAAAAACAAAAACAAAAACAAAAATTTAAAAACTATTTTTTTTTTTGGTTTTCAAAACATGGCTTGATTTTTAAAAACATTGGTAGAAAGTACATAACAAAATTAATAAACTTATAGGTATAAGCTTAATTTTCAAAAATCAAAAATCAAAAGTCAAATAGTTATCAAAGGGGTATAGTTACTCAAATATGTTTTAAGTGATTTTTTTTTCCTTTTGCTAAATATGTCATTTGGTATAGGAAGCTTACATCTTTTTTTGCTAAATATTTCACTTGGCTGCAAAATGCAACCCAATCCAACTATTTTTTCATTTTTATTTAATAGTGAGATAAATATTTAACCTTTAACTATCACATATGAAAGTAATATTTTAAAGAGAAAATAATTTTCTTCTATTAATAAAAAGTACACTTAAATTGTATACCATTCAAGACGGTTGAATTGAAACAACATTTATAGTAGTTTAGTTTAGAGGTGGTTTGAGCATTTTGCAATATTAATCGTTTAATTGTAACAATTTTATAAGTTTTAGGGGTAATTCATTAAATTAAAAATTTAAAAGTGTGATTGTCATAACTTCTATAGTTTCGAAGTGATTTTTGCATTTTTGTTAGTTCAACAATACAAAGAGTGGAAAGATTAAAAAATCTAATCCCTTGATCAAAGGTGTATATACCTTGATTAGTTGATTTTTTTTTTTTTAAATTTTATAATTTTACGAGTATTATTTTGTTTTTTTTTTAAATTTTATTATAAGCCGAATTTATATTTATATAAAAAACAAAAGAGAGAGAGGGAGAGAGTTAGAAACTAACATTGCTTCTTGTGCAGACGCAACGAAAAGGGAGGAAGAACTGATCTCTGGCTTGATTCTCAAGCTGCTGTTTGTGAGCAACGGCCTCATCCGAATCGGAATTGGCACTGACATTCGTCGCTACAAACCGATTCGAAAAGATTTCAATTCAACTGCAAAAGGAAGAATAGCACAAACGGAATCAATCAAACAGGTTAGGGTTTCGGAAATTTCCCAATTTCTTACTCGAATTCGAGGGTTTCTGTTTGACGTGAAGCAGAGTAAGAACTTGGCCTCTGCTCAGAAGCCGTTCGATTGTCCATTTCAAAGCCTGTTGGCTGAATTTGTCTTTGTCGATCGCCACCGTCACGGATTCGTCTTTCTTCTGAGCTGCTCCTCCTCTGGCCATTTTCCTGTGAGCTCTTTTCTTTCTTCTTCTTCTTCTCGGAGAAAGGAAGAAGGAAAAAAGGCTGCAGAGTTAGAGGAATGGAGAAAGTGGTTTTAATCGAAGGGGATTTTGTGGATCGATCGGCGTTTTGGATTCAACGGCGTAACTATATGTTCTTTGTGAGTCATCTATTTTTAACTGGTTTCTGTTGAAGTTGAATCACAAGAATTTCTCTGTTCAGGATATGTATCATTTGTCGTTGCTGTATTGTTGAAGACGATAGGGTATTGTTTCGTTGGATTTACAGTTCCAACTTCCATATTCGTGTTTTCTATTGTTTGATTTTTATCCCAAATATCTCCATTATCTTTGCATGGATTCATATATTTTAAGCTTTAAATACTATTTTGGTTCTTCAAAACCTTGGTTTTGGTCTCGACATTTTCTAACTTTTATTCGTTTTAATCCATTGTATTTTCAAAACGTTCGTTTTGGTCCTTGTATGTATATTTTTAACATAAATTTTATACTCAATAGAAATCTTTTAATACAAATTTACAGCTACATCTCAAAAAATTTAATAAGTGAAGTGTCATGTTAAAATTGTAAACAAAAGAAAGGAGATAAAATGAAAATAGAGGGATCAAAATGGTCATTTTTTTTAAAGTACAAGAGTCAAAATGGTAAATTGGGGAGTAGATGGACTAAAATGAACAAAAGTACGAGGACCAAAATGGACCAAAGTTGAAAGTAGAGGGATTAAAATAGTAATTATTGATAATAAGAACTTATGTCAAAACTTTTGGTCTTGGATTTGGTCCGTTGAGTTTTGGAAACTAATACTTTTAGTCTTTAATTTGAATTTAGTTTCTATTTGATATTTACGATTTTAAAACTAGTCTCAAAGTTCGAATTTAAAGTCTAATTGCTTGTTTGAAATTGATTTCTAATTGGTCTTTAAAAAAAATTCTACTCATTTAAAAAAGACATATTAGTAAAGTCTTGTCATATCATTAGGTCAACTATTGTCTTCTAATTAGCTATCCTTTCAAAATAAACTAACCATCATTTAGAAAAGTCAACAGAAGAGTATTTTGTAAATAGTTATAAAAATTAAGGTGAATGAAAATTTTGAAACAATAAGGACATCATTGAGATCTATATTTAAATTTAAAAAAAAAAAGAAAGGACAATGACAATGATAACTTTTAATATAAAATTATAGACTAAAATAAAATATTTGAAAATACAGACATATACAAAGTATCTGGTTAATTTTTAGTAGCTTTGTGATAGAGCTGTCAATCTCCCTCATTTGGTTCATTAGTTATTTTTTTTTTGTTATGTAGTTATTTTGGTAGTTATCATCATTTTGGTTGTTTATCTAGCTATATAATGCAACTATCTTTTCAAGAAATGGGGGGGTAAGTTTTCTTATGGCTCATTAAAACCTAAAAAGAGAGCTCTAGGAACAAGAATTGGATTGGCCTTTTGCCTTTTGTTTCTAGACTAGGGTTTGGATTTTGTTTATTTCTCCATTTACTCTTTGGCATTACTTATTTTCTTTGATATATCTCTTCTTTTTCTCTTCCTAATAATATTATTTATTCTTTTTTGTAGGTGGATGTAAGTCCATTTCAGACTGAACGTCTATAATCGATTATGTATATATGCAAATTGAAAAATCATGAGTGAAATTCGATTTTTGTTTTATTCTTTAGGGGCCATGATGGAAAAATTTTCCATTTTGATGCAACATTATTTTGTAGCAATTGGTTTGATACTTCAATGAAAAATCTATTCAAAATTTTGTGGTTCAAATTGTTAAATTTTAGAAAGATTCAACCCATTATCTCAATCGATGTTCAATTGTTTTTAGATTAACACCAATATCATTCCATAAAGTTTTACCTTCAAGAGTTTCATAAAGCACAAGATAATTTATGCATAGAAAAAGTATTTTATGTAGTTGCAGAACTCCGAATTGACTATTTATTACTATATAAATTACTTCTTTCAAATACTATCCTAGTTATTTTTACGAACTAATATTAGGTGAATTATCTCAGAATATAAAATTGTATTTGATGATCCATTTGCTTTTCTAGTGATAACACGGTAGACAACTAGTAAAATCTTTTGAGCATGTGCATAACGGGTATAATCATTGTCGACTTTGTCTTTGACTTTTACTTATGATTAACTTCGTCTCATGTGCCCTCCATCTGCCCAGTTCAAAGCCAGACATCCTAGGGATTGAAGTTGGGTAATTCCAAAAATTAAATGTTTTTACTTTTTGAAAACAAACCCAATAATCAAATCTTAGTATTTTTTCCCCCTTTTGTGTCAGAGGAAGGTGAAATGTCTGTTATGCTCTTATATTTTAAAAGCTGGGTAAAAAAAAACCACCCAACGTCCGTGGGTTGTAGATAGAAATGTCCATTTTTCTTACAGGGTCCCACTCTTAATGGAGTGGATATATATATATATATATATATATATATATATATATATATATATATATATATATATATTTTTTCAATGTATATACATTTAAAGTATATACATATAATTCAAATATTTAACCATATGATTCAAACATATCAAATTATCTAAATCATTAATAATAAAACTTTAAATGTATATATATATATATATATATTAAAAATAAAATAATAGAAAAAATAAATGGGACATGGAACGGGGATATAGAATACATTCCTCATCCCCGTCCACATTTAGCTCGCAAGGAATTTTTTTTCCCACTCCCATTTTCCAGCTAAATAGAGACTCCCCACTCCGTTAGGGGAGGGTCCACACGGGGTGTCATCCCTGTGGGAAAAATGGACATCTCTACTTTTATGAAAAAAAAAATACAGTTTCAACAGGTTGCAACTATGTAACGAAATAACTCAAGAAAGCAAGTAAAAATTAACTCAACACAAGGTGCTTTAAAACTAATACAAGGTAAAGACAAGGGTTGGCTCTAGTTCTCCTTATAGTGTTCCTCTCTTGATTTAGTACAACATGATGAACGATATTCTTCTGAACTAAGCGTAGGTAACCAACTTACCCTAACTCTTTTGAGAAGGATGTAAAGCACAACACACCCTCACATTTCTACACAAGATGCATTGGGATGAAGTTCTGACCTACGTAAGGCTTGTGAGCAGTTGTTTTATGTCTAAAACACCCTAGAAAGATTACAACTCGCTCCCCCTAGGATTTTCACACACTCTAACCCTTTCGGTGCTAGAAATATGCTACTACTCCACTTCGGTTGGCCAAACAGAAAGAAGCAACGGGAAAATAAACATAACCAAAAAGAAGTTCAGAGATCAACCAAACATGTATTCCAAATCAAGAGAGTTTACACAATAGGATTCACCCTGAGCCAAACCTTAAGGAAACTAGCTACTCATGGTGAAAAATGTAAAAGAAATAACAATGAAAGAAATAAAGATAAAGAACATTTTGTTAGGATTTATACCTTAAAGTGGTCTCGTAATTGTTGATTTAATATTTAATAATTATTTTATTTTTTTTATTTGTAATTTATATTATCCATTATATATAAAAATTCAAGGTTCTTAGTGTAATCTTGAATAGTATGTGGTTGACATATGAGAGGATCATGTTCAAGATATAACCTAAAGGGTCTATAGTATATGGATGAGGTTGAGTGCCTTATCTTAGTAATACTATTAATACGACTCACTTTGTAATAGTTACAAATAATTTGATCCAAATCGTTCATGTGGAGACATGTGAGTGAGAGTATCATATACAATGAGTTTGTATAAGATTGAACCATGAAATATTTAATCTCTCCTTATAAATTTGTCAATTGAGAAGATTAATATTTCAATAGGATGACCATAACTTGATCTTAATCTGCCTGTGAGGGCTTGCCCTTTGATTTGCATGGGAAATGGTCTTTGTAGCTGATTCAATAAGCCTACCATTTTGGGGATATGACCAAATAGGTAGCTGGGAACATAAGTTTCACAAAATGGAATTCACTCTTTCCCGTATAAGAAAAGTAGATGAGTAGTTCCCTTAAGAGCTAATTTCAAGACTTGAACAATGGGGCTCCATTTTCTCATTGGCCTGAAAGGGACTCAGTTTATAATTGTATTATAAATAAATTGTTCATTAGAGGATCAGTGATACTTAAGACATAAGATGTAATTACAGGGGTAAAATAGACTTTTGACCCAGCTGTAATTGCGAACAACTCGTGAAGAATCGACTTGCATGTAATTGTTATATCCATGGACACAAATTGTCTTATAATGCATAAGAGTGCAACTCTAGTCTATAGTGGAGTGACTGAATTGTCATATTTTATCTCATTTTATCATGGAAATCCCCTAGCTTTGATTGATTTTGTTTTAAGTTTAATTTTTATGTAGTAAAATTCTTATTAGAGCAAGATTATAATAATTAATGAGCTTTATTTGATTAATTTAGGGTTTAATTTAAGTTTGGACAATTGATGATTGATGGAGGACTCTTGAAGTTAAAAGTAGCAGTTCTACAACGTTTACTGGAGTAAATTTGACAATTCAAGCTAACATGAATTTTGCACGTGAGAAAAATAGCTCATTAAATGAGCTGGAGAATGTTAGAATATTTAGCTTGTTTCGACCAATAGGACCTCACCATTTCATGGGTCTTGTCCAATCAGCCCTGATTTGTGCAAAATGGGAGGTATAAAAGGTTGGGCAACTGTTTTTGCAAGGGAGGAGAGAATCAAAAAGAAAATAGAGAGAAAGGGAGAGGAATTTCTGGAGTGGAGGCCATTGACAAATGCTTTCCAATGATGGAAAGAATCTCCCATTGAGCTGAAGCTGATGCTGTATCAAGCTTTTTGGGGTAACATTCTGTTTATTTCTTCTTCTTCTTCTTCTTCCATTTAGTTTCCTTGCACTGTTTTTCATTATGTATGTATTTCGGTTTCCTTGCTGTATTTTTTTGCACTATGAACTAATCACCATAAGGTGACGATTAGAGGATAATCAATTTTTATTAATTTTATAGCTGAGTACATTTTGTTACCTCAATCTGGTTTTTAAGAGTTTTTATTTCATTAGCTCAATTCCGTCTGGCCCACCGAATTGCAGTAGCGTTCCTCTGACTTCTAGGAAGCATAAGAGGGGCTGAAAGATTAAAAAACCACATTAGCTCCTTGTTTGGGTTAGTAACTAGCTAAGTGAGGAGGTTAGGGATAATCACCCACCTATTGCACACACATTACAGTGGGTTTAATGGTTGCTGTAGTAATGGGATTGAAACAGTGTGTTTTAGGTAATTCATGAGAATGTTGTGTAAAGTGTTGTGGGTTGAGCGCAATGAATGTGTACTTAAGCTGTAAAACTGATTAAAGCATGAATTACCTCTAATCCAAGCCTTTTAATTAGTTCAAAGTATAAAGTCCAGTTATTATTTGTTCATTTATATTTCCCTTGTTTATTTCTATTTTAGCAAGTATTTTGTTCCATTATTATCGATTATATTATTTCGTTTCCCTTGATAAATTTGTTGGTTACAAAACGAGTTGGCTGAAAGTTAATTTGTAGTGGAATAGAAAATTACTAGTCTCCGTGGATACGATAATTTACTTGCACTTGCTACAATTTATGTGTACACTTGTTCATAGACAATCGTATTACCGGTGAAATATTCACATTACTCTAGCACGTGTTAGTGACCTAGAGTTAATGAATGAAAATTAATTAATTAAATTGATTAATTAAAGAGTTTAATTAATTAATTTTGTATCATTGGAGCTTATAATCTATAGGTTCATAAGGTTGCATTGCTAGCTCATAGTAACACTAAAAAGATCAATTAAGTTGAAAGAAAAATTTGAAATGTTCAAATTAATACTTAATATATTTGAATATTAAATTTACAAGAGAATAATACATTATTAAATAAATTATATATTAAATTTGATAAGATTCAAATGGACAATATATGTTGTAGGAGTTATTTGGATGAGATTCAAATATATTAAATATTATATTTTGAATTTGGCAAGTATCTTATCCTAAATTCTTATATAAATAGGATTCTTGGGTTAAGCCAAAGAAATAAGTTCTCTACAATAGAATGAAAACTCTCTAGAATTTTCTTCCTCATTCTCTGTTACTTCTTTCAGGAGGCTTCCATAAGCCTTGACCCTGCATTCGAGTCATAGTAAGTAAGACTTATGGTAGAGATTCGAACTTGCTAGAATTGGAGCATAAGTATTAAAGACATGCTAGAATTATTTTCCATTATTAATTCAAAATTATGTATGCTTAACCTTTATTTTTTGTTTAATTCTAAATAAATCAAAGTTGATCCAAAATAGATTTCTAAATTGTTTAGAAATCATAGTCTTCCACTAAGGGGTGAAGTGTTCATTCCTATTACATTTCACTAAAGCAAAGAAGATAAACTTGAGCTATAGGAAAAACACAAAACCCGAATGTCTACAACTACAACACTACTACAAAGTAATTCCAAGGCTTGCACAACAGAAAGAACGACTAAATTGGTGTAGCGACGACGACTCTATCTTTAGCAACTCAGGCGGAAGCAAGGAGAAACAACAAACGGAAATAAAAACAGAGAGAAAATGGAAGAGAGGCTAGCTCGAATGTCAAAGAAGATCCTTCTCAACAGTGCTCTTGCCCTTTTTATACAACTATGCTCCCAATGAGAAGATGCCACGCATCCCTCAACTTTTTCACGTCCCACTACCCTGTTATAGCAGACTCCTTTACGCATTCCACTACCAGTTGTCAGTAGTCCCAACTTTCCCAGAATGAATCTTCTATGCATTTACTCAATTACATTGAGTTGGGTAACCTTCATCAAAAGCGAAGTGGTAATGGCATGCGTTGCTTTGCTGCTTCAGACTTCAATTATACATTGGACCTTGTCATTCTTCAATTTCTCCTACAAAAGGACTTTCTCAACTCCTACAAAAATTCAACGCATAACCTTAATAATTTTAACGTCTTTAACGCAAGCATGCTTCACATTATGTTTAGCAAATTACATGATAATATTTAATAAACCCATACTTTTCTATGCTCTCAAAGCAAGAATTATCTAATTCTGAGTATCAAATACTTGTATTTCTACAAGTTATCATTATGTGTGATTCCCTTCACCCATCTCCACAAGTTTCCTCTTCAAGTTGTATGCCTTACTCCTGGATATCTTCACAACATACTTCCGTCGGATCTTTTCTTAAATCTTATTCAACTTAATATTAGGTTGCTCATTAACTCTAGACTAACTTGTTGGCCAACAACTTGGAAGTTATCCTAATGTTCTCGAATGATCGGGTGTAAGTGTGTTTATCAACAAGAAGCTTTAACTAAAATGTTTTCTCACCCTTCATTGTAGTCATATAAGCAAACCACTTATTTGATTTTGAGCATATAACTCAAACTCTTGTTCAATCCACCCTGCCATAACGAATTGACCATCCTCCATTTATGGCATACTCAGGCACGACTCTCTTTAGCTTATCTAAGGAGTTAAACAATATGGCCAACCTCAAAGTGAATTTTAGAAATATCCATCACATTTTTAGATGATGAAAATTTGTGGTGTCATCCTCTAAATTAGTGTGACAAAAATGTAATTGAATCCAAATTGCACTCACTATCTTCCTCAACATTAACTTCGTAATCGTGTCCTAATCCATCATCCTCCTCACAATTTTCCTCACAAACCTCTTTACCTTTTTTCTTTCACAGGTTCTAACTCATCATTTAAGTTTTTCTTGCTCTTAAAAAAATGAATATCACTACATTATCCTATGTGTTAGATATTCGATCAAATCCAAGTCCATCATCCTCACAAATATGTCTTACATTGACATTCTCATTCGTTAGATGCTCTACTCTACATATACATTTATAGATGCATTTTCATTTAATACAACTAGAGAAGCCAAATGCATTGTTGCTTTATCTGAGTCTATTATCTTAAAGCAGCCATACCACCTTCATACTACAACTTTTCCATTTACTATAGCCTAACAACTTAACAATACCAAACAACTCATACATAGATCACAAGTTTGCGTCAAGTTTCTTAGATGACCATTTCAAACTTCCTACACATATGTTTGAACTCTTTTCTACCTTACCATTGTCGTTCACAATGACATTAAATTCTTCCATGGGTGTTGAAAATGCACATAATTTAACTTTGATCAGTTTATACACAACACACAAAGGCTAAAGAATTTTACCCACTCCTATCACCAGTAGAAAACGAAAAATGGAACTCACCCACAAACTTCAATGATCACAACAACAACTTCCTTCTTCAAATGTGTCAATACTTCAAGGACCACTATCATCAAAGAAAGAACAAATCAATCTAATGACCACTATCAACAAAAGAAATGAAAAAGAATGAAATTTTCTTATCTTCAACAACATCTTCTAATGGAATGATCTTCAATGGAATGGTTGTCTTCTTCTTCAAACGTTGGTCAACCATCATTTTCTTCAACAGACTGGCAATCTTCTCCAAAAAATGTCAATCATTGGTCATCTCTTTCACACCAATGGTCGTCTGCTTCTTCAATTTTAACCTAGCATAAAACGCACTTCTGCACCTATCCAACCTTCGATTTTAACCCTAACATAGGGAAAATTACTAGAAATAACACAAAATGTTTTCAACATTACATAACTAGTCACTTTTTAGGCCGATTATTTCCATGTGCAGTCCTAGTGTTTTCTCGGTCGGAATCGTTTCCGAGATTCAAAGAAAACTTAAGAAATCAATTTTTAAGACGGACAAATGACCATAATACCCATGTTACTTTAACAATCCAAAACCCTAACATTTTCCATCCACTTGCGTATTATCTTCCTTTTCGGGCCGAAATCCTCTCTGAGTGCACACTCAATTGACGGAATTTATTCTTCCCCAAAGTTATTCTCAAGTCTTCAACTTCGATTTCGAGGTATTTTCAATACATTCCTGTTTGAGGGAAACAATTTTTTGTGCGTTAGGGTTTATAAAAGTGTGTTTAATTTGAGAATATGAAATTAATGGGTTTATTGTGAATGTGTTTAATATAGGAATGTGCGTTAGGATTTTGGAATTAATTTTGCAGAGGTTTATTTACTTTTGAAAGGAGGAGATGATGAATCGTGGGGTGAATTTTAGGAAAAATCTTAGATGAAACGATAAGTTTTGCTCGAAATTTACCTCGGGATTCATCAATATCCTAGCCCGATTTGCATAAAAAAAAAAAAGCAAATTGTCTTTTGTCTTAGTGTCGATTCCAGCTGGGGTAGACACTGGGACAAAAGACAATTTGCTTTTTTTTTTTTTTTTTTTTTTAAGTTATGGTTGCTTTGTTAGTATTTTTGGATACTTATCTATTATCTTTTTCTTGTTTTATTTTGTTTTTAGATGGTAATGGTAACAAAAATTCGTACATCTGACCACTTCCCCACTGCATTAACCTGCTATTCCCACTTAGAAAAAACTGTAGCCCATATTAAGGCCAAATTAAGCCCCCTACAATTAGATATGTTTAGGCAAACATGTTTTGGGCCCTTTTTAGAATCAGTAATCAATTATATTCTTTCGAGAGACGTGAATGAGAGTGCCCCGAATACAGTGGGTTTTAACTTGTTAAGGAAGAAAGTATCTTTTGGTTAGCAAGAATTTAACATAATAACTGGACTTAGGCATGGGATTAGGGACGTGGTGAATGATGATATGGACAGTTAACGGCTTAGGGGGGGTTATATTTGAACGATAGGGTTGACATGAAAGGGTTAGAGTTGGATCATTTATTTTCCACGCTTGACTTCCAAAATGATGAAGATGCGGTGAATATGGCAATATTTTACTTCATTGAACTTGCCATGATGGGAAGGGAGAGGAGACAACATATGGATTGGTCATTGTTGGGTATCATCGACAATTGGGACGTATATTGCAACTACGATTGGAGCACGATGATATTCAAGAAGACCTTTAAGAGCCTCTAGAACGATTGAAGGGCAAGGCGGCTGCGCACAAGCAGAAGGCTGCAAATGACAAAACTCCATAGACATATAGTTTATATGGTTTTCCATAAGTGTTTCAGGTTTTCTCTTTCCACCCACTATAGTTGTTTAATAGTTGATTTTTGTACATAGGTATAGGTGTACGAGACTGTTTCGACCCTTGCGAGGTGTGTTGCGAACAAGAAGAGTGATAATGCC
Organism: Trichosanthes truncata; assembly: GCA_033996785.1. NCBI lineage: Eukaryota > Viridiplantae > Streptophyta > Magnoliopsida > Cucurbitales > Cucurbitaceae > Trichosanthes > Trichosanthes truncata. The sequence continues at coordinate 31,424,089 of JAWPNB010000004.1, read as the reverse complement.
ATCTAGCGCATTGTCCGATGGTCGTGCTTCCATTCCCCTTTGTACAATGTTATCTCGAAGGATGTGTTTGGCTCGCCAATGGTAAGTGATTCTAACCTTGCCTAATTAATTACTCCTTCTATTATGCTTTAGATTTCTCTGATGGTTGAAAAATCTCAGGCTTGGATCACATTAAATCTCGTGCCAACTGCGGAGGAGTTAACTCATATGGATTGCCTTATGGATCCATGGCCACAACGTTCACCCAAATGAGAGGTTTCAGAGATTCTAGGAGTTCCAAATGTTTTTGTTGCCTGTGGTCCAGTGCCTGATGCAACTGGAAGGGTAGTGATTTGTTGCGAAAATTGCAAAACCTCAAGTGCACAGGTCAAGTTTTAATATAGCGGAATAGAGTACGAGTGTCGTCCTTAGAATTAAATTATTTAATTTAATTAATTACCACAAATTTAACCATCCAGTTTTATTTAGAGATAAAAATCAAATGATAAGTGAAAATATGTGAAAATAAAACAAGATAAAATTGAGACAATCAGGAGAAAGAATATCTTAGGGACTAGACTTTACCTATCAAGCTAACAATTTAATTGAAGGAATGATAAACTAATGTATTTCCATGCCATATATCAAGAAGTTCAAATAACAACTGGCCCTATCAAGATAATTGAATTTCATGCACAATTTATAAGACTAACATATCTGTCTAGCCTTTAATAAGCATGCACGACATTAAGAGCACTTACTTTAATGATTTCTAGTAGAACTCTAGTCACTTTCATGCTACAGTAACTACTAGTCATGCAATCGAAGTCAAATCTAAATTATTCTCTTTCAAGCATAAATTCAGATCAATCAAGACAAATAAACTTTGATTAAGAGTTCATAAGCATTAATAAAACGATTGCACGAATAGAAAGAAATACATTATTTTAAATAATTCACATCAACAAATTATTTGGCCTAACGACTCCATCTAGCCCTAAGAAAACAAATTTAGTTACTCATAGTCACTATAACACTCCTGAACTTGCATACAAAGCTATAACACAAATATTAAGAAAAAGGGAACGAGAAAGAAATAACGTGTCGTATGAAGCTTCGTTCCCGTCGCAATATCACGATCTCGAGCGTTAAAACTCTTCCTTGTGCTCCAAAGAATCTCCTCTCACATCCCTCAAACTCAATTTTGGAAAATAGCTAAGTCTCTCTGATATTTCTCAATTATGAGGATTATTTAACTCTAAAACTAAGTTGTTCTTGCAATTTTTGCATATTTTGTCAACTAACGAGCAAGCTAAAAATAGCGTTTATGAGATAAATTCATGAAAGCTTGTCGGAGTATGGAAAAAGAAGAAATAAGTTGAAAAGATAATGGAAAGTTGGCTAAAGTGTTGTTTTCGTGCAGATTTGAAGCAATGAAGAAAATGCAAATGAAATGCAATTGCATTTCCTTGAGAAAGCAAGATGGTGAACAAGAGGGAAAATACAATTGCAATGTAATTGCATTTTCTGGACATATCAATTTATTGTGGAAATCACGAAAATGCTCCAAAACCCACGGTGTTTCGCTCGATTTCTAGGAGACTTTTCAGCCCAAAAATGCTGATGAAAATGTAATTGCATTTCTGGAAAATTTTGGTAGAGCTGAAAAATAATGCAACAGAAATGCAATTGAAATGAAATTGCATTTCTGAAAAATCTGGAAGCTGCAGGAATCTCGAGAAAACACCAAAATTCACGGGATTTGCTCAATTTTTGGAGAATTTTCAGCCCAAACTCATGCCCAAACCTTGACCCATGATTGAAGGAGCACAAGGATGGAAACCCTAGCCTTCAATGCCTATAAAAACAAGGATATCGAAGCAATGGATGACGTTTTTACATGGATTTTTCTGCTATATTTTGCTTTCAGACAGCAACATTTAATTTCGTTTTTATGTCTTTCTTCCAGCAGTTTCTCTTCATGTTCTGCTTGGAAGTTCTGAGGTTGATCCCTCCTCAACGAAAGTAGAGGAGGTAAAGGTTCAATTTAGTTTGATTCGATCACAGCAATGACTTTGTTTACATACTCTGTTTTTATTCTACATAATTATGTTGTTTTTGTTTCTGCAAAATTTTTAGCTAGAGATTCAAGCAATTGTTTAAACCCACTTCTTGCATGTTGTAGAGTTAAATAAATTAAAGAATTCTGGATTTCAATTTCTTCCACCTTTTATGCAATTTATTTAAATTCTGGAGAATTTTGTTCTCATAGGAGTTGAATTTCCGAATGCATGAAATCTCATGTTTTAAATTGTTAATTTCAGCACTGTGAGCAATTTCTTTGTGGGCACTTAAGTTGTTAAATTAATTTTGTAGCAAGGTGTTTTTGATAAAAATTCAATCGGGTTGCTTGGAATTTATTTACCTTATTTCGTTTTATTAATTATGAATTTTTTTACAAGTAAATTTTGGGTTTTCATTTCTCCCATAATGAGCTAATTCTCCCTTAAGGATTCAAGTTAGTGAATTCCCTAGTGGAGAGATGTAAAGCTTAAAGCATATTCAATCTAGTTAACACTTGAGGCTTTGTTTGTTTTTGTTGAAATAATGTGGGTAAACCTAGCCGGCCAACTAGTGATTGCTTGTCAAGCTTGAATTTAATATCGAAAGAGTTAAGGGAAAGTCGATGTCACAAAAGCAATGGAGGAAAAGACTTAGACATAAGTCCTGAACATCGACCCTAGACATAGGACGAGACTCCAAAACCGCTAGAATTGTGCGCTAAATTATCTAAGTTAGATTAGCCATAGACATATAGGTTTAATCACTTAGTCTCCTAAATATTTTGAAGCAAATTTGAATAGGAGTTGAATTCGGTTTACTTAGTTCTCTAGTGTTAACTATGATTGCAATTGCATTTTCAGTGGCATTTCTTTCCAAAAGGGCATAAGCGACTTGGATCCCATTTTTGTTAATTATTGACTTTCCCATTATTTTCTTTAGCAAAAACAACCTCCCAAATACTTTTACACCTTTGGTTACCACAATTGTATATTGCAAACAAATTTGTGTCATCTTAGTAAATTTTGTTAAACCTCGTTCCCTTGGGTACGATACTTTTGAGTACTTCCAGTTTTCTTTATTACTTCGATCACGTGCACTTGCGTGTAGCGAAAAGCATCGATCACTCTCCCAATTGGCCACCTCCAATCGCAGCTCAAAATTTGGTGCTTATAAAAAATTGGGACAACGTCTCAACGTTGTACTCTAATGCACAAATTTTGTAAGGAAAATCGGGTAGTGTTGAGACGCTACGCGCAGTGTCTCAACGCTACGGATGAAAAAATAAGCGTGCGATCCTCTTCAGCGTTAAGACTGTGGATAACGTCTCAACGCTGTCCTCACAGCGTGACTGGCTGCATCATGGCAGCGTTGAGACGTCGTTGGACAGCATCTCAACGCTGTCCCCTCAGATCTCAATGCTACATTTTCTTCGTCCTTTTCCTTAACTCTCAAATTCTTGCCCAAATTGCCTCGTTTTTGCATTGTGGTTGCCTTCATCTCTGATTCATCATTCAAATGCTTAATTCCTGCAAAATAAACAAATACGACGTGAAAATATCCAATAAAACATCAAAAATAACAACAATTAAACTACAAAACTAGCTCACAAAAGTGTGCTATCATGATTGGGTGAACTTTGGGTGAAGGAAAGTAAGTAACTACGTTCAACCCCAGTGCAAGTGTACACTGTCGATGCAAGTAATAAAATATGAGTATTCCTAAGTATCGATCCCACATGGAACGGTGTAACAAAAATATTGCAAAGCAAAATGTAAGGAGAATCTCAACTTGGAAACTAAAAATTGCAAAAACATGGTTAAGAGGGTGTGTTTGGTAAAAATAAAATAATTGCATAATCTAATTGCAAGTTAAAGTGACAAAAACGTTAAGTAAGAAAAACAAAGATTGCATAATTGAATTGTATAATCGAAAATTGAAAGATTGAATAGCAAAACAAAATGGACTTAATAAAAGAAATGGTAATTTGAACAAAAACTGACCCAAGTAGAATATTAACCAACTGATGAAAATTGTAAGGGAAATTCCTTAGAGAAAGGAGGGAAGTTGGGGCTCAAGTATGTCATTGCCCTAAGTTGTAAATTGCAAAACCAAAATTGTAAATCCAACCTACTTTACACACAATTATAAACCAAAATTGCTACTCCTATTCACCTTGTAAGTAGGTTTTTAGGAGGCTAAGTGAGTGACTTATATGTCTATAGTCCCTCTATGTAACGGTCCAAATTTTCCAATACAGTCATTCTAACAATAATGCGGACGTGTAACAATTAAAACCAAAATAGACTTAAATAAAAGAAACTATTGAATCCATGACAACAACTTTCTAAGTTTTGTGCCAGAGCGCTAAACTTCACTTCTTTCGAGACTATCACTTGATCCTTTGTCTGAAAACATTTTGGAAAAACAAAAATGTGTACAGAAATACTCAATAAGCAATTTCAACATCAAGTTTAGAAATTCATTTTCTTCAAAACAAAACATAGAAATTCAGTTTAACAAATCATTTCAATAGTTGAATCAAAAGTCAAATATTCTTTTGGTCATTTCTTTTAAAACAATCATAAACAAAATAAAAATATCCTTGCAAAACTTTTAATACAACTATTAAAACGTTCAGTCAAAACTTTCGACAAATAAAAATCTTTCAATTGAACAAAACTTTCATTTAACCAAATTTTCAAATATCGAAACTTTCATTTCAAACAGTACTTTCAATCAATCATTCCTTTCAAATATTAGAGTGGCAATATGCATTATTTGGGTAGCCTTCATAACGTATATGATGGTTACCCATCGGTAACACCAATCAATCAATCAGAACATTCAATCAGAGTTGTCGATAAAAATCGACTAGAACATTCAAATCAATTACTTAAGTGTGAGGTCATGTGAGTGAAACACACATGAATCTTCATTCTAAAGGAATGCCAAACCACAAATTTTGCCTTCTCACAAATAAGCTTCAATCAGTAGGGGATGTCGATAAAATTGACCAGAGCAATCAATATAATTACTTAAGTGTGAGACCACGTGAGTGAATAACACACACATGTATCTTCATTTCAAAGGAATGCCAAACCACAAATGTGCATTCCCACAAATGTGTCTTCTCACAAATAAGCCAGAACAATTCCATCAATTCCAATTTAGGCTACTACCACAAATAAGCAAAGCATTCTCAAAACAGAAATTGGCATATCCGGATAGTCCAATTAGTCAGTCAAATACTCTTCAAAACAATAAACATATGCTTTCATTTAGCAAAACAATTCAAAACATACAAAACAATTTCAATCGATTTCAAATCACATAAAAACATGCTTTCAAATATTTTGTCAAATAACAATAATCAAAACGAAAATTATTCAAAATTTTCTATTTTGGAAGGGATGTAGAAACTACTTACCTCGATCAATAATCCTACAATTCTTAATCTTAATCTCAATTCCAAATCTAATCCACTTTCTTGAACAATCATCAACTTTTCCTAGAAGTCCAAACATATTCAATACTTCATTGATAGAAAACCAAAATTCTATCTTAAATGTCCAAAAGCTTATCTAAAATATAGACATTATTATCTACCCAATTTTCCCATTCAAAACAATTTTGTGCATAAAAAGTTAGGAAAAATAAGGTTTTTGGACTAAAACAACAACACTGGACAACTGGGTTAAAAACACTTTAAAATCCAATTAAAAACGTATTAAAATCGATCAAATCAATGCTTTTTAATACGTAATAAAATACCAACAATTTTTCAATTCTACAATTTTTAAAACCTTTAAAACTATCATAAATTATAGACAAATAACCCAGAAAAAAATTCTACTCATAAAACAAAACTTTCCAAGATTTTAACATCAAAAGAATCATGATTTGTCACTTTTTAACCCAAAAACCAGATCTGAAAAGCTTAATAAAACTACTGTAAAAACCATAAAAACATACAATTTTCATGTAAAAATCAAAACTATACATTATACTTTACAGTGCAATCATTTGGTAAACTTTTGGTGCAAAAAGAATCCGAAATACACTTAAAACAGTCCTAATTTTAAAGAAATTCAAAGCTGAAAAATTCTGGAAAATCAACAATTATCAAAACCTTTAATTTAATCTAAAAGACCTAATTAGAAAAATTTTGAATAAAATTAAGCAAGCAAAAAAAAAAACTAAAAAATTTTTAGGGAAAAAGATTTCAAGAATCTTTTTATTCTAAACAATCAAGAACGAAGCCAAAAAGAAATCGAAACTCAAAACCTTGCAAGAAAACTTCAATAATCAAGAAAAGAAAAGAAATCAATAAGAGCAATAAAGAAAACTTACTGTTTTCCTTGTTGGAGAGGAAGGTCTAGAGCATTTCTTCTTTTCTCTCTCTCTGTTTTTTTTTTTTTTTTTGCCTTCAAAACTTTTGATAAAAAAAGTTAGGACTTAAGAGACCATTTTTAAAAGAACTCTAATCAAAACCCTTAAAAGATTATCTTCTATTTAAAAAAGAAAATAAAGATTTATCTCGCAATTTAAAAAGAAGATAAAATCCTAATTTAAAAGGGTTTTAGAAAAATCAATAAAACAAATAAAAATATAAACAAATAAAATAAAAATTCTTTTTTTTTCTCGGTTGTTACACTCTATCTTTAGATCATTTGGCTCAACAATTTTACGGGTTTTGGAGTCTTTAATCCCTATGTCTAGAGTAAAGAATTGGCTTATGTCTAAGCTCTTGTCTCCATCACTTGTGCGAAATCCACTTATCACTAACCTCGTTGGTATTAGGTCTATGCTCGATACCCTAGTTGATCAATCTAGGATCTCAACAAAATTTTATTCAACACAAGCGAACAATTGAAATGTAGGCTCAATTTTCGTTGTACTTTTTGGCTAGATTTACTTCTTAGGGAATTCACATCATTGAACCCCCTAAAAAGTTTAGCTAATAATTAATTCAAAAACCCCAAAACAAAACTTTGGATTGAATTCAAAGCTAAGAAAAGTTTCTAAAAACTTATTTGAAACCAAGAGAAATAGAAAGATAGAAATTTGCTATTGTATTACTAAGAATTGAAGATGAAGAAATTTTAAAAAAAAAAAAAAAAAAAAAAAAAAAAAAAAAAAAAAAAAAAAAAAAAAAAAACTACTAACAAATCTACCTTCAACGTCAAGCCCCTAGACAAAAACCCAAGAAGAAAAAATATTTAAAAAAAATACCCATCAATTGTTTCATTAATCTACACTCAATTCAAAAGCTTAATATAGTAGGTAATGAACAAAAAAAAATGAAAAATTACAACCCAAATGAACTAAAACAAAAATCAAATTCAGCTAAACTAAAACAAGTTGGAATAAAAAGAATTGAATAATACCCACTGTTTTCCCTTAGTTTTCAATCGATTCAATCCCCTCTATTTTTAGGGAATAATGAATCAAAATTTCGTTTGGATTGGATTGAAAAACTAAGGAAAAAACAGAACCAAAAAATTGCAGCAACTCTTGGTAAAAATAGAGGAGAAACTAGAAGAAAAACGAAGGAAAATTGGAAAGAAAACCCACGGCATCAACTCCAAAAAATTCCCCCAAAACACCCTAACTAACCATCCTTCTCTCATCCTATTCTTCTCCTTTTTTAGGTCTTCATTGGGGTTGAATATTGCCCATAAATTGTGCAGCAAATGAAACATTTCCTTATCTGGTTATGTGAAGAATCTTTCCTTTTTTGATTTTTTTTCTACTGCTCCAGAATTCCAATTTCATCTTGCAATTTCGGTTATGCAATTTCCCCAATTCCTGCACAAAAAAAAACTCTTCATAGTTTATTTTTTTCTTTTCCTCATTCTTTCTTTCACATACACTTCTCACAAGTTGTTGATTTTTTTCAAACATTTTACCAAATTTCTCCTATGATTTCTAAAACAAAGCAAGCATATTTTAAGCTTATGAGCATTAAATAAGCCTTAATTCGGAGGCTTATCAGGTAGCAGCCACTGCTGAGTTGGCTTAGGATCCACCTGCGGATAAATTGAGGGTACCTCGGCGTCATTCTAACGTGCCAGTAGCAATTGATGGTCGAGGAATATGTAACTGCACTCAGCATTTAGAGCGGATTGACGCTTATTTGGAAAGCATAGACTCTAGCATTAAGGCTCAGCTAACAGCGATCAAGGAGTTCTTGCGACTACTTACAAAGGTGTGACATGTTTAATTTTATACATTTATGGTTTTAGAATATATGATTAAGTATGTTTCAATTATGTAGGGCAAATCTATGGACCCCTCAAATTTTTTTGACTACGGTGATGGTCCATCAGGTGTGTGTGGCCCATCTGGACATGATCACAGTGGGCAAGATGGGCACGAGGACTTGCCTACTGATTGAAAAATGGAGATTGATCGCCAAACACCTATCTTGCCTTCTTCAGAAGACGGATTGAAGCATATCAAGAACCCTACTGTGAACAATGAAGACTCAGATGGAGATGATGCAAACGAATATGCGGAGGTACCATATAAAGTACACTCGGATGGAGCTGAACATAGGTCATGTTATGAGGAGGTCGACAAACAATTTGTAGATGTTAAGGTGTCATACAAGTTACAAACACCCATCTTTCCTCTTTTAGAAGACGGATCGAAGCATATCGAGAAGCTTGCTGTGAATGATGAAAGCTCAGATAAAGATGATGCAAAAAAAATATAGGGAGGTGCCATATGAAGTACACTCAAATGGAGCTGAACACAGGTCTAGTCAGGAAGAGGCAGACAAACAAACTGTAGCACAATGCTTAGCCCGTGAACTATTGTCATCAGAAGTTCATAACAGCTGATTTACTAGTCGCAGTAAGTCATACAAGTTACGAACTTATTTAGAATCATTTTTTTTTATTTAAGACTAATAATTCAAATATACATATATTCAAAATTTCTTGAGTCGTAGTCCCAAATTGTAAGAGATGATTAAACAGAGAAAATTCCTTTTAGAGGTGGAGTACACATGGGTCAAAGATAACACCGTCCTACGCGACGTGTTGGGTGAGCACACAGACTACAACATTCCCTGGAAGTATATTTGGTATACATGTCGTTCAACATCGAAGGTGTTTACTGGGTGCTCGTGAAGATCGATATGGTAGAAGGGAAGTTGATCGTGTGGGACTCCCTTGTGAGCTTAACATCACAAGAAGACCTGGAGAAGGAATTGGAGAACATGTGGGCTGTCATTCCAACACTTCTATATCGGGTCGTGCAATGAGTCATGTCCGCCCATAGAAAATTGGTGCTGGGAATTTGGAGTTTTTGGTGGGAAATATTTCTAGTATGACGTAACTGAAGGGAATAATGTAATTAAACCCTGACGGAAGCGTTGGAATCGATTTGAGTTTATTTAGAATTAAATAATAATAATAAGATCAAACACAAACCATAGCTTAAATGTTATGAAGATTCATTTGATGTTCTTGATCTCTTCCACCAAGTCTTCCTAGCTATGGCTCGAACAAAGGACTAAAGGGGTTTGTGGGAACCTTATTTTAGCAAAATTGATTCTTATTGTTCATATGAGCTAGCAATGGGACCTTATGGACCTACAAATTATAAGCTCCAATGATACAAAATCAATTAATTAAACTCTTTAATTAATTAATTTTCATTCATTAACTATAGGTCTCTCCACTATAGACATAGAGTTGCTCTCTTATGCACTGTAGTCAAGTTGTGTCCATCAATCTAATCATTACATGCAAGTTGATCCTTCACGAGTTGTTCGTAGTTACAGCAAGGTCAAAAGTTCGTTTTACTCATATAATTACATCTTATACCTTAAGCACCACTGATTCTCTAATGAACAATTTGTTTATGATCCAACCATAAACTAAGTACTTCTCGAGCCAGTGAGAGGGCGGGGCCCCATTGTTCAAGTCTCGAAATCAGCACTTAAGGGAACTACTCATCTACATTCCCTATATGGGAATGAGTGAATTCTTTCTTGTGAAATTATGTTCCCCCAACTCCCTATTCGGTTAAGTTTCCAAAATGGTAGGCTTATTGAATCGGCTACAAAAACTATTCTCACCCATGTAAATCAAAGGACGAGCTCTCATAAGCAGGAGTTAATAACTCTCTCAAGATTAAGATCTAGTCGCATATGATCATCTTGTGAAATATTAATCTTCTCAATTAACAGATTTATAAAGATAGATTACATATTTCGTGGTCCAATCTTATACAAACTCATTGGTTTAGAATCAAATCATTTGTAATAACTACAAACTGGGTCGTATCAATAATTTTAACAGAATAAGACACCTAGACCCTTTAGGTTATTACTTGAACATGTCTTTCTGTATGTCAATTACATACTGTTCAAGATTACCATAATAACCTTGGATTTTACATAATATTGGATAATGTTATACATAATATAAAATAATAAATTATTTTATTTAATAAATGAGAAAATGTTTAATTACAAAACTACGAGGTTTAGAGCACAAATCCTAACAGTAACAGGGTCGAATATGGCCACTTCACCTCATGACAATATGTACTTTAGACGTCAGTTTGCTATACAGTTATGGGCAAACAGGCCATTTTTGTAATCTTGTAAAAGACTTAGTTAGTGTTTTGTAATGAAATGGACTACTATTTTTGTAATGTAATGAAAGTTCATTACTACTTTTGTGAGATTGCAGGTGAATATAACTTATTTCATTGTCCCCGATGCATATCCTGGTCCGAGATTGCAGGTGAATCAACTTTCTATGAATTGTCCCGGTGGACATCTCGGTCGGGATTAGCCCGAGACGATTCACAGAACCACCTGGACTCCTATCAGAACATTCATAAATCCTTCTTTGTCCATAATTTTCAAAAAATATACAGTTCAAGATGTACACACTGTTCAAATATAAACCACGTCAATTAGAAATATATGTATTTCACATAATATGTTCCACAAAATAAAAAGTTCAACACTAAGTGTTCACAAAATAGACGTTTTAAGTCTTAGCATTCACAAAATCTTCTAAGCATTCACAAAATGTCTAAACATTCTAAGCATTCACAAAATCGTTTAAGCATTCACAAAATGGTCTTAAGAATCAATTGTAATCGTTGTCGACACGTCTTCCTATTGTGACCAACATTGCCACAACAACTACACTTGTGAACTTGTTTCTTTTCACCAATTGATGGTATTAGGACGGTTAGCGATGACCAACTCCTCCAACAACTTTTGGAAGCAATACTAGTCGACCAAAAAAATTCGATGATGTCTTCCACTCGAAAAAATGGCCAAGGGGATATATCGACTCTGCATAACTAGCCAACCAAGAATCTACGGTGTACGCCTTAGAGCACAAAGTATATGCATTCACTCTTCTTAGTCTACAAGCAGCAATCGCATGCGAGCAAGGGATCTTGTAATAATTGAATTCCCCCCACACACACGTCCTTGGTTGAGATTGACACGAGGGTTCAAGTTACCATCCACAACCTTCAACTCGTGGTGATCGATCTGCTTTACTGTGTACCTTCTTGATCATTGGTCTGCTTCCTTAATAATCTTCTCTCCATAATCTGACAGGATTGATTCCCGCGTCGAGGCAATTGTACGATGCTCGACAAACCATCTCTGCAGAACGCCTTTAATATGGTTCAATATTCCAGTGACAGGCAAATATCAAGGATCCTTCAAAACCACATTTATACATTCAACAATATTTGTAGTCATTTGATTATACCCCATTCGTCGTTGAAATGCTGGAGCCAACTTTTCAATTCCAACATCACTCAGATACTTATGGACCCCATTATAAACTACACGTTTGCCCCAGTAATACTGAAATTCTGCCTCATGACATGCTTTTGCTGCGATGATGAAGAATGCACACATGTCCTTGTTATTAAACTTGGCTGTCAGGTTCATACTCAGATGGTGGATACAAATAGCATTGAAGTAGTCTGGAACACTATCCTAATAGCCTTACTGATGCTAGTATTCTAATCAGAGATGAATACCAATCCATCTACTACCCTAATGGCTTCTTCCAACCTTTCATAAACCATGTCCAAGAATCGTCAGTTTCTTTATCAGCTATCCCAAAAGCAACAGGGTATATTTGCTTATTCGCGTTAATGGAAGCAGCAACTAGTAGTATGCCCTTTCATGTGGGTTGCAATCATTGGCCAAATGCAATTTAAGAATTTCCTAATACAAGCACCGAGGGCCATAAATACATACTTGAAGTGTCCATTGTCGTCCAATTCTAATTCAAAACGGCTACTTGGTTTTGCAATCTTTAATGCCTTACCAAATCTTGGTAGCAAACGATATGACTCTTTAGGCGATCCCTTAGCTAGAGTCAAGGCCTCTTCCCTAGCCCTCCATGCTCGTTCGTAACTGATGTTCACGTCATACTCCTCTCACATGTTCTGAATGATGTCCTTTGGCTTATAACTACACTCGACATCTTCATACTTCGTCTTTATACGATGAGCAATTACCCCAACTTCTGGCTTGCCTGTGGTCATGGTCCATTATTGATGCAAGCATGTATGAACCTTATAGTATCTCGAAATCTTAAACACACAGAACATTTCATCTTAATAGCTCAAACTTCCATTACAAGACTCTTCAACACATTTTATAATGCAGAGTTTAGTTGTAGATCTCTTCACGCGAAATTTGAAGATTTTCTTCATAGCCAAGACCGATAATTTTATGCACAGTTCTCTCTTTGACAAAAATAAATCTCCAACCTCAACATCTACATCAGAAGTGATGGACTGACCTGAGATGGCGTTTGGGTGCGAGAATGCTTTCTTTTCCTACGATTGATGACCAACTCAACTTCTGTCATCAATCCTTCATTTGTGACCAGCTCACCTTCTGTCCCATCTATGACTAATAGGGGCATTCAAAAATTTCGATGACCCGAACAACCCAATCAACCCAAACCAACCCAACTCGTACAGTTTGGGTTGGGTTATCTAAAGGAATGAACGTTTCACTGCGCAGCGAAAGCATTAGATCGTCTTTGATTTTGTTTAAAATTAAACTAAAAAATAAGATTAAGTAAACTTACTTGGAGTAAATATAAAGATATTTTTGGCATGTCTTTATCTCCTCCACAAAGTACTTCTAGCTATGACTCGAACACATGACCAAGTCTTGTGAGAGCTTCTTGAAAAGTAATCCACAAGGGATTGGAGAGAAAAAGGTATAGAGAGAATTTTCTAATTCTCTATTGAAGAGGTGTATGTTGTGTCTAATGGCTCAACTCAAGGGTCCTATTTATAGAGACCAAGGAAAAATCTTTGCCATAATTAAAATAATATATTTTAATATCTAATATATTAAAATATATCTTATATTTATTTGAATCTCATTCAAATCTCCTACAATATTTATTTATTTGAATCTTATTCAAATTCTATAAATATCTTTTATTAAATATATCTAATATACATTAATTATTTTAATATTTAATGATTAAGCTATTTAATTAATTAATTTTATTCATTAACTCTAGGGTTACTTCACTATAGACCTAAAGTTACACTCTTATGCACTATAGGACAAATTGTGTCCATGGATATAATCACTACATGCAAGTAGATCCTTCACGAGTTGTTCATAATTACAGCTAGGTCAAAAGTCCATTACATCTTACACCTTAAGTACAACTGATCCTCTAATGAATATTTTGTTTATGATCAAACCATAAACTAAGTCCCTCTAGGGACAGCGAGAGGGTGGGGACCCATTGTTCAAGTCCCGAAATCAGCACTTAAGGGAACTACTCATCTACTTACCCTATAAAGGAAGGAGTGAATTCTATCTTGTGAGATTATGTTCCCAGCTCCGTATTTGGTCAAGTCCCCAAAATGGTAGGCATATTGAATCGGCTATAAAAGTCACTCTCACCCATGCAAATCAAAGGACAGACCCTCACAGGCAAGAGTTCATAACTTACTCAGGATTAAGATCAAGTCGCATATGATCATCCTGATGAAATATTTATCTTCTCAATTAACGGATTTATAAAAAGTGATTAAATATTTCGTAGTCCAGTCTTATACAAACTCATTGTAAAAGATACCCCCACTCACATGTCTCCACATGAACGATTTGGATCAAATCGTTTGTAACTATTACAAAATGGGTCGTATCAATAGTATTACCAAGATAAAACATTCAACTTTATCTATATACTATGACCATTTAGGTTATTTCTTGAACATGATCTTCCCGTATGTCAACCACATACTGTTCAAGATTACACTAATAATCTTAGATTTTTCATATAATGGATAATATTATATTGCAAATAAAATAATCAAAATTATTATTAATTATTAAACAAATCATTAATTACGAAGCTTTAGGGCATAAATCTCAACATTATCAACTTATTTGGGTTGGGTTCAAATAAATGAAAATTTTATGGGCTGGGTTGGTTCATGGGTTACCTAAAATTAGTTTGGGTTGACTCGAACCAACCCGAACTTATTATTAATTTTAAAAATTATTTTTTTAACTACTATACAATTATAAATACATGTATTTATTTTATATTTATTTAATTTCATAATTATTTTTGAATTATTTATTCTTCAATAACTCTTAAAAATACATTTTTAAGTCTTTAAAGTGTAATTTTTCATAATATAAATTGAAATGGAGTTGATAATTTTAATTCAATGTTTGAAAATAAATAAATTGATGATTTACATATTAACATTTTACTTTTTCTTAAAACCAAAATTTTGAATAAATGACCCGAACAACCCAAACCAACCCAACCCAAATGTTTCATGGTTGGGTTGGGTTGGGTTCATTAATTAATAAGGGTTGTTTGGGTTGAAGAAACTTACAACCCGAACAATTGGGTTAGGTCTAAAAAGTGCCTCAACCTGACCCAACCCAACCCATGAACACCCCTAGTGATCGACTCTCTATCATGCACATCCTCTACATTTATCGCTGCTACCTCTGACACTACATCATGATTGGGTTGGGTTGGGTTCATTATTTAATAAGGGTTGTTCGGGTTGAAGAAACTTACAACCCAAACAATTGGGTTGGGTCTAAAAAGTGTCTCAACCCGACCTAACCCAACCCATGAACACCCCTAGTGATCGGCTCTCCATCATGCACATCCTCTACATTCGTCGCTGCTACCTTTAACACTACATCCATGACCGATAACTAATTTCTATCCTTTCCCAAAGCGTATGGGACCACATTCTGAGTTAATGGACTTGGTGATGGTGCATCATTCATCCCCATGCTAAATTCAGAGTAATTATCAAACACGGAGGGTCTTGGGTTTTATGTCCTAAAACTCGTGGTTTGTAAACTGAATGTATATTCTATTTTGCAATAAAGATGTTATTGAGGTTTATTCAGTAAAAGTGTTATTGAATAAAGTGAATTGTGTCCTTTTAACCCAAATCCAATAAATTAAGAACCCTTGGCTATAGTATGTATACTTGAACTTCATGTGGAGACATGAATATGGATCAAGTTCGAGTAATAGCCAGAATGGTCTATAGTATAGGGATAGGGCTGGGTACCTTATCCTGGGGACACTATGGATGCGGCCCACTTTGTATAGTACAAACAATGTGATCATAAATCGTTCATGTGGAGACATGTGAGTGGGGGCGTCTTATGCAATGAGTTTTCATAAGACCGGATCGCGAAATAGTCACTTAGACCTTTTAACTCCGTTTACTGTCATAACTGACTATTTCATATGATGACCTAGGTAACTCGATCTTAATCCTGAGCACACTATGAACTCCTGTTTATTCGGGATTATCCTTTGATTTGCATGGGTGAGAGTGGCCCGAGATTGCCGACTCAATAAACCTCCCATTTTGGGAATAAGACAGGGTAGATAGCTGGGGACATAGTTCTGCAAGAAGGAATTCACTCATACCCGCTTTAGGGTTTAATAGAGAGGTTGTTCCCGTAAGTGTTGACTCCGGGTCTTGAACAAGGGGCCCCACCCTCTCATTGGCCCGAAAGGGATTCAGTTTGCTAGTTGGACCACAAACCAATTGTTCATTAGATGATCAGTGGGACTTGAGGAACAATAAGTAATTACAGGGGTAAAACGGTTTATTAGACCCAACTGTAATTACGAACAACCTGTGAAGGGTCAACTTACTAATCATGGTTATATCAAGTAGACAGAAATATATCTACAGTGAGGAGAGTGCAGCCGTTGGGCTTTAGTGGAGTGTCCCGGCGGTTAATGTTGATTAGCTTGGCTAAAGAGTTTGGCAGGTTAGTCTTGTATCGTTGGAGCTCATGATCTGTAGGTCCATCAGGTCCTCCTTTCTAGCTTGGACTAAGCCTTGTAACAATATGAGAGAAAATAATTTGAATTGTTCGATTCGTTTTTTGGGAGTAAACGTTAATTATATGTAATATATTTAACGTATCATAGTTTAATTATGAATTAAACTATGAGGAAGAGATATGGACATATTTAAAATGATTTAAATATTGGTTCGGTCTAATATATGAATAGGGATTCAAGTTCGAGAGGTCGGTTTTAAGATCGGGATTTGATCCGGTTATTTAATTAATATTTGATATTTAATTATTTAATTAATTAATTAATCAATTTTCTTTAAAATTAATTTAGAATTAATTTTAAATTACAAAATTGATTTTCAAAATGGAAAATGTTGAAATTTTTGGTGGTTTGATGACTAACCTCTCTCAAACTCAAAATTCACCAAAATTGGACACCTCTTTGATGACTAACCTCTTTGCTTATGTGTTGTCATGTTTAGCAAGCTTAATGAAGATTGTTAATGGCTTTAATTAGCAATGAAACACAAGAGAGTTGAAGTTTTATTTTAAGAAAACTGCTGCAATTTTTTTACCTTTGCTATCTCTCTCTAAAAATTCTCTCAAACTAGGATCCCACAATCCGTTCCAAGGCCTGAGGATAGTAGGGAAGACACTAGAGGTGGTCCACGAAGTGTTCGTGTTTAGAAATTTGTAACGGGTTTGGAGAATTTGAGCTTCAAAGGCAAACTTTCTTATACTCTGTTTTTTTCGATTTTTGAGCATGTTGTTTGTTTGATCAAATTGATGTAATTTGGGTGCTTAAGATCCTAAATTGCTTCCGCTTTTGAGATATTAACTCTTTCAGAGGGAATTGATAGGCTGTGTGGTGGTGTATTCTTCCCTAGTGTGTATGGAAAGGAACCTTCTGTATACGTACTGCCTTGCACATCCTTTTGTACTCTTGATACCAATAGAGCCAATTGGGAGACATCTTCACCTGTCAAGAAGAACTCTAAGTCTTCTTCATTTCTAATTACAAATGCATACACTTTAATTTAGGTGTAATATTGTATGCATCTTATATCCAAGTCAAACTCATCAGAACTTATTCCACTTAGTTTATAAATTCGACGTAAAAATTCATCGTAACTTATTCTTACATCAACAATTAAGCCTCTCAACTGCCCCCCTTCACACTCTTTCTCCTTCTCCTTCCACTCACCACCAAAACACACAAATATGCGAGGCAATCTGTAACAAAGAAAATAAAAACACTCATCATCAGATCATGAACTAGAAAATGACAAAAAAAACATGAATCCCGAGTCAAGTTTATACTAATCTTAGTCGGGATTCATACACAACGTCACCAAAAATACATAAAAACTCCTACCCGCCAACAACCTAAATGTTAAACTTAATAATCCTGATACATTCAGCACAACCACACACCTTTGCTTCAATGTGCAGCGTCAGACTTCTTTAAACGTTGAAAACGTAAAAACAGAGGTGAAGGGATGTGAAGGGAGTGCAAGCAAAACAAATGAACGTTATATGGGTTTTAACATATGGGGAGAAACTTCTTTTGCAAGCTACATGAGTGATTATTTATATATGAGTTTTAATATATGTCAAAAAGGACAAAAAGGTAAAAGAACTCTAAACTCTAAACATGAGAAAAAGTATAAAAAAATATTAAAATTTTAACATTGTTAAGTTTTCTTTGAATCTTGGAAACGATTCCGACCGGGAAAGTACTAAGACAACACACGAAAACATTTGGCTTAAAAAGGGACTAGTGATGTAATGTTGAAAACATTTTGTGTTATTTTTAGCAATTTTCCCCTAACATTGCTGCTAACTCATATCAAACTCAAAAGGGGCCAGTTATGTAATGTTGAAAACATTTTGAGTTTTAGATGATGTCGAGCCGTGAAGGAAAGTGCATTAAAGTTCTAGTAAGGTTAACCGTAGGGACATAGTGGGGGGGAGGGTGGGTAAGCAGCAAAGAGAGAAGAACGTGTTACAAAAACAAGGTCTAATTGTATCATATATGGATGATAATGGCTTCGTTAGGGCATAGAGGGGGAAGAGAGCATTATGAAAACAAGATTATTAAAAAAAAATCTTCATAATAATGATTTGTATATTTTGCAATATGTCACTAACGTACTTACAAATACAAAGTTTAATTGTAACAAGTTTGTAAGTTTAGAGAGGTAATTAATCAAATTGAAAGTTCATCGATATCAGTGTTACAATCCCATAGTTCAAGGATGATTTTTGCAATTTTCTTAAAAAATAACTATTCTGGTCGTCAAAGTGAGCATAACTTAATGATAATTGACATGTACTCATTATTTAAAGTCAGAAATTCAAATCCCCAACCACCACATTTGTACTCAAAAAAAGAAAAAAGAAAAAAACTATTATGGTCATTATTGTTATTCTATCGTCACTTTCCATCTCACCCCAATCAATTTATGTGGTTTCCATACATGTTCGCACCTACTTCTTATACTTATATACATAATCTAAATCACATCATCCATATCTTATGCAATTGATAACAAAATAATGATAAAGATCAAACTAGCCATTTTTTGAAGTTCAAGAACTAAAATCAACATTTTAAAAGTTCAACGATCAAAGTAAAACAACCTTGACGATTAAATAAGATTTGAACCTAAAATATATTAACATTGAAGTTTAAATCGAGATCAATGAGTCTATTTATATTACAATTAAATTAAGATACATGAATCAAATTGTCAAAAACGCTAGACATTGTTCATTTAGGCAGGAGCTCTAAATATTTATATATGCTTGATGCTTCACCTACAAAGTAACTACCAGTACCCCCCGTAAAAGCAGAATGCATGCAAGCAGAGCATTGCCAACAACATCAAAAGGCCATCTCATTGCCAAAACTGGAAAGTTCATCCAAGTAAAAAGCAACTGTTTCCACGAGATATACAAGCAGTACGTACAGTTTTTGCTGATAAATAAAACAAGGAAAAAGAAGAAAAACAGTAGATAGTGAACATATTACACGCAAATATCAATATATATACTCTCCAGGCAACAAAATGTCATTGAAAGAATACATGCTCTTAAAAATCTATGGATAGAGCCATTCTATCAACACATAAAACCAGTTCAACTTTTACAAGATGCTGTTTTCTCATGGGAAACCAGATCTGGGGGAACAGTTCGAAGACAGGTGACAGAGATTGAGGTCCTTCCGGTGTTCACTTTTGCTTCTCGTGTGTCCCTGCCTGTTTCCATGCCCTTCAGTTTTTCTTTCATTTTTCCTTCTTCAGTTTCTATTCTGCACTGCCAGGTGTGTGCTGATAGAGAATTAGGCCACCAACTCCACTGTGAAGCGCGGTCCCAGGATCGTTAAATTCCGTACTCTGAAAGCCCTCCAGCATTTCTACCACCTGGCTCATAAGGGGTCTACCTTTTGGATTTTGGCTCAGACACTGATAAGTCAAATTAGCAACCTTCATTGCAGTTCTAGTTGAATATTGTCCTTCCATTCTAGGATCCAGTATCTTCAAAAGTTTCTTGTTGTGGTTCAAGAGCGGACGAGCCCACTCGACCAGGTTGTACTCTCGACTTGGTCTGGTCTTGTCCATTACTCTTCTGCCAATAATCATCTCAAGTAGAACCACCCCAAATCCATAAACATCACTTCGGGCAGTTAAATGTCCTGATAATGTCAATACATGGACTAAATTCTTGGAAAGGGTAGCAACCTACTTAAGTTCATCCTTTGCATTCAAGAACTAGGAAGGAAAAAGGGAATAAAATCTAGCAAATCACTCTATGATTTTCTTCAATAAAGTGAATTGGTTAAATTACAAATTTAGTCCACGAACTTTCAAGTTTGTGTCTATTTAGTTCATAAACTTTAAAAAGTGTCTAACATGTCTCTAAATTTTTCATTTTGTGTCAATAGGTTCCTAAACTTTAAAACGTGTCTAATAGGTTTAGAGATGTCCATTTTCCTTGCGGGGACCCACCTTAACGGGGCAAGGAATCCCCATTTAGGCGGGGAATGGGGGAGGGAGTGGGGGAAAAAAATTCCCCGCAAGCTAAATGGAGACGGGAAATGTATTCCCCGTCCCCGTTCCTTATTCCCTGCCCCGTTTAATTTTTTTTTATATTTTTATTTTATTTTTTAATATATATATGTATATATGTGTATAAGTATATATATGTCATTTAAAAGTTTATTGTTAATGATTTAAATAATTGGATATGTTTGAATCATAGAGTTAAACATTTTAATTATATGTATGGATTAATTGGATAATTTGATATGTAATATTGTTTTGTTTTTATTAGGAGGTTCAAGAATTTTATCTTTAAATAGATATTTTTTTAATAGAAAATTAACTATTTAAATTAACATTTTTGGTAAATAACTAACAATGTAATTGAAAATGAATGGATATTTTCTATAGAAGTTAACTATTTGAAAATTTACCAAAAGAATTATTTGATTCTTAAAAAAGAAAAAAAAAACTAAATGGGGAATAATTCCTCGTGGGGAATCCGATCCCCGCGAATTTTCCGAGGGGAATCCCTGCCTCGATCCCTGCGAAATTTAATGGAAAATTTTGTGGGGATGGGGATTCAAATGGGGAGAGGGGACGGGGACAGGGAAGCCATCCCCGTCCCCGTCCCCGCCCTGCCCCGTGGACATCTCTAAATAGGTTCTTAAACTTTCAATTTTGTATCCAATAGATCCCTAAATTTTCAGTTTTGTATCTAATAGATCCTTGTTGACCCATTCAATATTTTTTAAAATTCATGAACCTACTAGATACAAAATTCAAATTTCAGAGTCACAATTTTATGTCTAATAAATTAATTAATTTTAAAAATTTTCAAATATGTCAAGAGCCTATTGAACACGAAATTGAAAGTTCAAGGATTTATTAAACATTTTTAAAATTCATGGACCTATTAGACACTTTTTAAAGTTTAGGGACCAAATTGACACAAACTTGAAAGTTCATGGACTAAACTTGTAATTTAACCAAATGAATTTGATAAAACAGAGGTACTCATTTAGATCTATCATCACCCTTCATTACAACCATGACTAATAAGATGCTTATATATTGATTAAACTAGTATACTCCACTTCAACAAATACATGCAAACATTCTTGTTCAATTATACCAGAAGAAAAGAAGACTAGGCATTGCAATTGTTCTGTACAGATGGTATCTATCTACAAACTCACCAGTCATTACATATTCAGGAGCGGCATATCCATATGTACCCATCACTCTCGTTGACACATGAGTTTGATCTCCCATAGGTCCTACTTTTGCAAGGCCAAAATCTGAAAGCTTTGCATTGAAATCCTGATAAAGGTTACTTGAAATTCAGCAGAAGAAATTAAAAGAACTCAGTAAAATTCATCTTTGTTCATCCCCAATACTAACTCACTTTGAAATTTGAATTGGAGGTTAAACTTTTGCATTGCTAATTTATAACAGAAAAAGAAAAACTTGACTACTTGCCTCTAAAGAAGAATAACGTCTGACTAATAAAACAAAATGATAGAGAAAGGAACTAACTGCATCAAGCAAGATATTTGATGACTTGAAATCACGATATATTATTGGTGTTTCAGCACCATGAAGAAACGCAAGTCCCTTTGCAGCATGTAGAGAAATCTTCATTCTTTTCGCCCAACTCAGTGAACTACCCACTCCTAACACCGTAGAAAAGTGCAATGAGGGAGAAGAAAATTTTAATAAATAAGCATGTTTCTCCAGATGAAGCGTATCTAAGAATCTGCAAAGGTATTTAAATTGAAACACGTAAAGGCCATATTCAAACGCACTTGCTCAACTTCCCAAATCCGACTGTTAGATCACATCATGTCCTCCAAAAAAAAAATATAAAATAAATAAATAAATAATTGTCAACTGATGACTGTTGTTAACAGCATGAACCAAAGGAAAGAATAGTTTGAACCCTTAAAGCATAGTAAAAACTTTTTAGAGTGTTATCAGTATTTGGGAAAATACTCATTGTATTGTACATTAGAGAGCCACTAACATATATATATAGATACACAAGGAAACCCTAAACTAAAGAATGTACAATTACTATAAAGGACAAATATATATATATAATAATATATATTATAACACTCCCCCTCAAGTTGGAGAAAATATGTCAAACATGTCCAGCTTGTTGCAGTGATAATTTATTCTGGTTCCATTGAAGGCTTTGGTAAGGATATCTCCCAATTGTTCTCCAGTCTTTACATATCCTGTGGACACCAACACTTGATGTATTTTCTTATGAATGAAATGACAATCCACTTCAATATGTTTAGTCCTCTCATGAAACACTGGATTAGACACAATGTGTAGTGCAGCTTGATTATCACACCACAATTTAGCTGGCTTAGTAATACTGAAGCCTATCTCAGTAAAAAATTGATGTATTCACACTATTTCACACACAGACTGTGTCATAGCTCTATATTCTGACTCAACACTCGAACATGAAACCACATTCTGCTTCTTACTCTTCCACGACACCAAATTACCTCCTACAAAAACACAATATCCAAACGTTGATCTTCTATCTTCTTAAGATCTTGCCCAATTAGCATCTAAAAAACATTCAACTTTTGTATGACCGTGATCTTTATATAAGATTCTACGCTCAGGTGCAACTTTTAGGTAGCATAGAATTTGTTCTACTGCAGCCCAATGATCCACGGTAGGTGAAGACATATACTAACTCACAACACTGATGACGGTCATGTCTCTGTCAGATAATTCAACTTCCCAACCAATCTTCTATATCTCTCAGGATCTTTAAATGATTCTCCTTCTTTGGTGAGTTGCAAATTAGGTATCATCGGAGTAATACATGGTTTAACTCCTAGTTTTCCTATCTCAGATAACAAATCAGGTACATATTTCCGTTGCGACAAAAAGATACATTTCTTGCTTCTCATCACTTCAATGCCCAAAAAATACTTTAGTGTTCCCCGATCCTTAGTATGAAACTGACCCTGAAGGAAAGTTTTCAAAGAAGATATACCCGATGTATCATTTCCAGTTATAACGATATCATCGACGTACACGAAAAACAGAGTAATACCATTCTCAGATCATCGATAGAAAACAGAATGATCATATGTATTTTTCTTCATTCCAAACTACTCAAGTGCTTCACTAAATTTACCATACCATGCTCGTGGGCTCTGTTTCATTTTCTTAGATAACAAACTTTATCACTCTCCTCCTGAGCACCATGGAGAAAAGCGTTCTTGATGTCAAGTTGATGCAAAGGCCAACATTGAGAAGCAGCCATAGAAATAAGTAATTGGATAGAAGTGAATTTAGCAACCGGAAAAAATGTGTCAGAATAATCTATCCCATAAGTCTGAGCATAGCCTTTAGCAACAAGGCGTGCTTTCAAACGAGCAACTGATCTGTCAGGGTTAACCTTAATTGCAAACACCCATTTATACCCAATTGCCTTCTTTCCTGCAGGACAAGATACTAAATCCCAAGTACCATTACCATCTAAAGCATTTATCTCTTTGATCATTGCATTACGCCAACTAGAATAAGATAAAGCTTCATGAATAGAGTTAGGGATAGAGATAGAATCAAGGGATGTAAGAAAAGAATATGTTGGTTGTGACAACTGGTGATAAGAAACAAATGAGGCAATAGGATAAGTACAGGTGTGTTTACCTTTACGAAGGGCAATGGAAAGCTCATCACGTGTTCCTGGATCAGATGTCGAAGAATCTTCTAGTACAGGACATGTATCTGAAGGTTGCTGTGGTGGCCGTCTGGAGTAAACTTGAGTAATGGGTGGAAGATGAGGGGTAAATACTAAAGGAGATAGAGTAGGGAGGGAAGATGGAGAGACGATCTCATAGATAAGTAGGTCATCCTCCCCCTGACACAGACTCGACATGGATGGGCTCAAGGGCATATCTTCAAAAAACGTAACATCTGAGAAGACAAGATACTTGTTAAAACTAGGACAATAACAACGATATCCCTTTTGAACATGAGAATAACCGAGAAATATGCATTTTAAGGATTTAGGATCTAACTTGGTACAATGAAGACTCACATCTCGAGCAAAACAAGTACAACCAAATATTTTGGGTGCAATAGGGAACAAAGATTTTGTTGGACAGAGAACACGATGAGGGATCTCACTATTAAGAACAGAAGAATGCATTCTATTAACAAAAAAACATGCTATGAAAACTGCATTGGCCCAAAAATGCTTTGGAACATGCATTTGAAAAGATAATGCTCTAGCAATTTCAAGTAAATGCCGATTTTTTCGTTCGTGACCCCATGTTGGGATGGAGTGTTGGCGCAAGAAGATTGATGAATAATTCCATTTTTACACAAGTAAGATCCAAGCATGTGAGAAAAATATTCACCAGTATTATTAGTTCGTAAAATTTTAAAAGAGGCATTAAACTGATTTTGAATTTCAGCATGGAAAGTACAAAGATAAGTAACTCATAACTATTTTTCATTAAATATAACCAAGTCAGACGAGAATAATCGTCAATGTTAGAGTTCTTATATTAGTATAATTGTATTTTTGTAAATATATTAATTAGGTTGTCCTTTATTGTCTTTTCACTTTCTCCTACTTATGTTAACCTTGTACACTTGTATATATATCTCTTTAGTGAATGGAATAGATGATTCTGATTCTCTCAAACCTTTAGCATTAACATGGTATCAAAGCATTAGGTCAATTAGGGTTTTTGTTTGGTTAACCTAGGGTTTTTTAGAACCTTTGGTGTTGAGGTTAGAACCCATCTGTTCTTGGGGTTTTGTGGTTTTGTGAGCCCTGTTTTTCAATCAGCATCAAATTCCGCCGCTGCCGCCCAACTGCAGCCGCTAGTGACCGCCGCCGCCGTTGATTTGGTCTTTTTTTGTCGTCATTCTGTCTTACCGCCAGCACAAGTAGAAAGCCCATCCTCTGGTTAGCCTATCCCCAAAATTTGGTCTCAATTGGAGTTGCGAGTGACGTTCATGCACTGTCGTCTTCTTCTGCCCTGTTCTTCACGAGTCGGCACGTGTGGGAGCATGAACCGTCGGAGTCTACTCGTTTTTTGTGGATTTGTTCGGAATTGCCTTCTCCCTCCAGTGGTGTACTTGTTTTGGTCATATATTGCTCGATTTAGGGTCGGTTGAAGAAACATCTCTTTGGCATCTTAGGGTTTTTGTGGTACAATTTTTTTTTGGATTTAAGTTTGTTTTTTTTTCCATCTGTGTTTTGAGGTTATGGCTGAAAAGAAAGCTCTAGTGATGTCAGAGATAATTCCAATGGTGTCAAAGATTATGGAACACAAGTTCAATGGATCTAACTTTTATGCATGGCGAACAAACATTCGTCATTATCTTCGGAGCCTTGATATGGATGATCATGTGACCTCAAAATCACCACTGACAGATGATACTAAAAAGCATTGGCTACGAGATGATTCTAGGCTTATTTTACAGATAAAGAACTCCATTGAGAGCGAGATAGTTGGGCTAGTTAACCATAGTGAATATGTCAAAGAGCGCTTGGAATACTTGGAATTCCTTAACTCTGGGAAAGGAAACATCAGTCAGACAGCCCAGCATGAACAGTTATTTATTATGATGGTTGGTCTTGCCTCTAAAAATGATATGGCCAAAGATCAAATTCTGTTTAGCTCAGAAATCTCTTCGTTGGAAGATGCTTATACTCGAATACTTCGTACTAAGAAATCGCACGCAATCTTGCCATCTGAGTCTAATAGTGTATTGGTTGGACAAATAGGTGAGTATAAAGGTAATAGAGGGGTTGGACCCAATACGTTCAGAGGACATTCGAACACTCAAAGAGCAAATTCAGGAGATATTGTTTGCCACTATTGTCATAAGCCTGGACATATGAAACATGATTGCAGAAAATTGTTGACTAAGGGCCAGAGGTTTCCATTTGCGCATGTTGCCTCTACTTCTGATAACCCTGACAAGTCTATTACGATTTTGGTTGAGGTGTTTGCTAAATTTCGACAATATCAAGAGTCATTAAAGGCGTCATCTTCTACTCCCATTACTGCCATTGCTGACACAGGTAACACATCTACATGCCTTCTTTCCTCCTCTTCAAAATGGGTCATAGACTCTGGCACTTCTGATCACATGACAGGTAATCGTAGTTTATTCTCTAACACTAGTCTGTTTAAATCCTCCACTAATGTTACTATAGCCGATGGAACCACATTTCCTGTTTAAGGATCAGGCACTGTCCATCTTACCAACTTAATTTCATGGTCTTCTGTTTTAAGTTTACCACAATTCTCCTTTAATTTGATTTCGGTTAGTAAACTCACTCGCGATCTTAATTGTTGTGTCTTATTATTTCCTGGTTATTGTTTATTTCAGAATCTTTTGACAAAGAGGACTATTGGTAAAGGGTGTGAATCTGGAGGTCTCTACATTTTTTAACCACAAATATCCACAACCGTTACAGGCTCTAAAGTGTCCTCTCCCTTTGAAGAACATTGTCGTTTGGGTCATCCATCTATTTCAGTCTTGAAGAGTCTTCGCCCTCAGTTTAATCATTTGTCTTCCTTAGATTGTGAGTCATGTCAGTTTGCTAAATTTCATCGTCTGAATCTGTATCCCAGAGTCAATAAACGAGCTAGTGCTCCATTTGAATTAGTTCATTATGATGTTTGGGGTTCGTGTCCTGTTGATTCCAAGAGAGGATTTCGATATTTTGTTACCTTTGTTGACGATTTTTCTCGTGTAACTTGGTTATATTTAATGAAAAATTGTTCTGAGTTGCTCTCTCATTTTCGTACCTTTTATGCTGAAATTCGAACTCAATTTAATGGTTCTCTTAAAGTTCTACGGAGTGATAATGCTAAAGAATACTTCTCCCATGCTCTTAGTTCTTATTTACGTGAACATGGAATTCTCCATCAATCCTCCTGTGTTTATACTCCATCTCAAAATGGGGTTGCAGAACGAAAGAATCGCCATCTCCTTGAAACAACAAGAGCCTTAATGTTTTAGATGAAGGTCCCAAAATATTTTTGGGTTGATGCTGTAACGACGGCTTGCTTCTTAATAAACCGCATGCCCTCTTCAATTCTTAAAGGTGAGATACCTTATCATATTTTGTGCCACAAACTCCCTTCATTTCCTCTTACACCCAAAATCTTTGGTTGTACTTGTTTTGTTCGGGATGTTCGCCCTCAACTCACCAAACTAGATCCAAAGTCCTTAAAATGCATATTCCTTGGTTATTCTCGTGTCCAAAAAGGGTATCGGTGTTATTGTCCTAGTTTCGATCGTTACTTTGTCTCTCCTGATGTCACATTCTTTGAAGATTCTTCTTTCTTTTCTTCATCTTCGAGTCAGAGTAAGGGGAGCTTAAAGAGGACGATGATGATTTTCTTGTTTACACAATTTTCTTCTTTTGTGCGCCCTCTAGAGATTCATCTCCTTCTGTTCTTGTTTCTACTCACCCACCTATCACTCAGGTTTATTCTCGACGGCCACCCTCTTCAGTTTCATGCCCTGTACCAGAGGTTTCTTCGTCATTGGATCCAGGAACAAGCGATGATCTTCCTATTGCTCTTCGTAAAGGTAAGCGCCAGTGCACATATCCTATTTCCTCTTTTATTTCATATAACCATTTGTCATCTTATACCTGTTCTTTCATTGCATCCCTACAGTCTATATCTGTTCCTAAGACTGTTCATGAAGCTTTGTCTCATCCTGGTTGGCGTGCTGCAATGGTAGAGGAGATGACTGTCTTAGATGACAATTGTATTTGAGATTTAGTTTCTCTTTCTACAGGAAAGAAGCCTATTGGTTGTAAGTGAGTCTTTGCGATTAAAGTCAATCCAGATGGGTCTGTAGCTCGGTTGAAAGCTCGCCTTGTTGCTAAAGGCTATGCACAAACTTATGGGGTTGATTATTCTGACACTTTTTCTCCTGTTGCTAAAATGGCTTCTGTCAGATTATTCATTTCGTTAGCATCCATTCATCACTGGTTGTTGCATCAGCTTGATATTAAAAACGCCTTTCTTCATGGTGATCTTGGGGAGGAGGTGTATATGGAGTAACCTCCAAGGTTTGTTGCTTAGGGGGAGAATGGAAAGATATGTCACGTTCGTAAATCGTTGTATGGATTAAAGCAGAGTCCACGAGCATGGTTTGGAAAATTCACTCAGGTGATTGAAAGCTTTGGAATGAGAAAGAGCAAGTCCAATCATTCTGTCTTTTATAAGCGGTCTGAGAGTGGTGTAATCCTGTTGGTTGTGTATGTTGATGATATTGTTATTACAGGTGACGACACATTGGGCATCCAATCACTCAAAACCTTTCTCCATAGTCAATTCCACACAAAATATTTGGGAATGTTGAAATACTTTCTAGGAATTGAGGTAATAAGAAGCAAGAAGGGAATCATATTATCACAGAGAAAATATGTAATTGACTTGTTGACTAAAACATGGAAGTTAGGGGCTAAGTCATGAAGTACCCCAATGGTGCCTAATTTACAGCTCACAAATGAGGGAGAATTATTGAAAGATCCTGAACGATATAGGAGGTTAGTGGGAAAACTCAATTATCTTATAGTAACTCGACCAGACAGCTTATTCAGTAAGTGTTGTGAGCCAGTATATGTCTTCTCCTACTGATGATCATTGGGCTGCAATGGAACAGATTTTGTGTTATTTGAAGGCAGCTCCTAGGCGTGGTTTATTATATAAGAATTATAGGCATATTAACATTGAATGTTTCTCAGATGCTGATTGAGCAAGGTCTAAGGAAGATAGAAGATTAACTTCAGGATATTGTGTATTCGTGGGTGGTAATTTGGTTTCTTGGAAGAGTAAGAAACAAAATGTGGTGTCACGGTCAAGTGTTGAGTCAAAATATAGAGCAATGGCACAATTTGTATGTGAATTAGTCTGGATACATCAACTTCTTATTGAATTGGGATTTGATATCACAACACCAACCAAATTATGGTGTGATAATCAAGCAGCTTTGCATATAGCATCTAATCCGGTATTTCATGAGCGAACTAAACACATTGAGGTTGATTGTCATTGTGTACGTGAGAAGATACAACACGGTTTGGTATCAACAGGATATGTGAAGACTGGAGAGCAATTAGATGATATCTTCACCAAGGCATTGAATTGAGCACGAATAGATTACCTCTCTAACAAGTTGGGCATGACGAATATATATGCTCCAACTTGAGGGGGAGTGTTAAAGTTCTTATATTAGTATAATTGTATTTTTGTAAATATATTAATTAGGTTGTCCTTTATTGTCTTTTCACTTTCTCCTACTTAGATTAACCTTGTACATTTGTATATATATCTCTTTAGTGAATGAAATAGATGATTCTGATTCTCTCAAACCTTTAGCATTAACAGTCAACAAAAGTAACAAAATAGGGAAATCCAGTTTTGGACACTACTAGACAAAGACCCCAAACATCATAATGAACTAATTCAAACGGAGCACTAGCTCATTTATGGACTCTAGGACTTGAACTAAAATGATGAAATTTGGCAAACTGACAACTCACAATTCAATGAAGACAAAAGAATGAAATTCTGAATGAATTTTCTTTAACACGGACAAAGACGGAAGACCCAAATGACAATCGACACAATCTGTCCAGTAGTTCTTCGATTACCGGTACGGGGAATTTGTCCCGTATAGTAACTCGATTCAGCGCCTGATAATCGACACAAAACCGCCAACCCCCATCCTTCTTCTTTACTAATAGTACAGGAATTGAAAACGGGCTGTTACTTGGCTGTATTATTCCCAAAACCAGCATCTCACCAATCAACCTCTCTATTTCCGATTTCTGTGCATAAGCATATTTGTAGGGTCGAACCTTGACAGGGGGATGTCCCTCCTTCAGTTGGATTCAATGATCAACCTTCCGTTGGGGTGGCAAACTGATAGGTAGCTCAAAAATCGACTCGTTTTCGTTTAATAGCCTCTGAATACTTATTGGAAGTTCGGGCTCTTCAACCTGCTGGTTGGACTCAACGTCCACTATATTCTTACCTCTCATTTCGATCCAGAACCCTTGATCATCCTCCTCCCACGTCTTTGTCAACATCTGCAATGACATCTCTGCTCTTGTGAGAGAGGGATCCCCCTTTAGCATTATCTTCTTATCACCCAGATTAAAGGTCATGGTTAAAGCTAGCCAATCTATACCCATGAAGCCCATCTTGCGCAACCACTACATTTCCAATATTACATCCACTCCGCCCAGCTCTAAGGGTAAGAAATCCTCTTGTATTGTCAACTTTGGTATCTGAATTTCCACTGCCTTGCAAATTCCTTTACCTCGGATGGCTATTCCAGTTCCCATCACTACCCCATAGTTTGACATTTCTATGAGAGGCATTTTGAGCTCGTTGGCCAGTGGTAGGGAAATAAAGTTGAGTCGCCCCACAATCAATCAAAATGATCGTTGTCTTTTCCTTTATCTCACCTTTCAATTTCATCGTTCCAGGTGTAGAGAATCCAATCACCGATCTGAGCGCAAGTTCTACAAGATCTTTGACTTCCAAATTATTCGCCTCTGGTGGATCCTCGTCAAAGACAGCTCGTTCGATCTCAACTTCCCTGAATTCTGTGATTACCAACACCCGCAGTTCTCTGATTTCCCGATTTTTGCACTTGTGGCCCACCATATATTTTTTATCACATTTGAAACATAGCCCCTTTTCCCTCTTCACCAGATATTCTACATTTGATAAGCGCTTTGATGGTCCTTCTCTTTTTGCGGCTAGGTTTGTATACTTAGTCGTACTGGACTGGGCCCCTTTATTATTTGTTAACCCCAGCCCATTACCTTCTTCTAATAACATCTTCGTAGCCAGGCCTCGATCCTCCATTAGTTAGGCTTGCTCCATGATCTCTTCGAGCCCTACGGGCTTTCAACTGATAACCTTAGCCCTAAGGGCTGGTAATAACCCATTTAGAAATGTATTTTCCAGGACTTCTTCGTCTAGCTGGGGTAACGGCGTTGATAATACCTCAAATTGATGAATGAACTCTGTGAGAGTCCCCTCCTGTTTAACTGCCAGAAAACGAGCGCACAAACTGCTCTCTTGGGTGGGTCGAAAACGGATAAACAATCGGCGTTTTAACTCTGCCCATGTCTTAATCTCCTTACGGTTGTTAGCCCATTTGAACCAATCTACTGCATCTCTCTCAAAACTAATAACAGACACGGTGATCTTCTCGTGCTTAGATAGTTGGTGGATATCGAAATAACGTTCAGCCCTAAATATCCACGAATCAAGGTTCTTGCCAGAAAAAACCGACATCTCTAGTTTCTTAAACTTACTGCAATCTCCCCCACCGTTTTCTTTTCTTTCAACAAAAGATTCTCCTTCCTCAATGTTTTCAACTATCTTCTAGCTCTCTTCCTCCCCTACCTTCAGTTTCTGGAAAGAATTTTCTGTCCCCGTCGAAGTTACCCTTAATTTCCCATTGGTAAAATCAGAAAACATGGCAGCCATCGCTCTCTGGTTGTCAATAACCCCCAAGGTGAGTCGTTCGATACTTTTACGAATATTCTGCAGCGTCTCTTTGAGTTCTACCACCTCTTTCTCGGTTCCTTTTACTCTTTCTTCTATTTGTTTCTGCGCCATTCTCCTTGTTCGCCCAAGGATGAACGTGCTCTGATACCAATTTGTTAGGTATCTAACCCAACTTCACATGTAATAACCACAAATACACACAACCAAACAATAATATAGGCCGATAATCACTGTTATATTAGGAGTTCTCCAATATACAGGGGAGATTTGCATAAAGATTCAATATCCCAAAAGCAAGAACAGCAAGAACATCACAAGAACCACCAACAACAACCAGCAAGTTCAAGAGTGCTGGGAATCTCTCCTCTCTAACCAACAATGTTCACTCTTCGCATAAAACCACTCAAAAACTTCTTCCTCCTTACATACACCCTTCCCCCCAACCTGTACGTACAAAACACTAATCCACACGCCCACTACCCAACTGACCCCTACACAATACCTGTTTTACCCTTCCTAGCACAAGTATGCTTAATGGGAGGCCTCACAGAATATTCCTCTTGGATGTGAAGAGAATTTCAATTCATCAAAGGTTTGCAACTTAAATAATCTCTCCATGGACTTAAGCACTCTCCTTGTGCATGGTTTGTAGATTTGCAAAGTTTGTTCTCAGTCTTGGATATTCACAATGCTAGTCAGACCATACTTTGTTTGTTAAAAGGAGGTCTGAAAATTTACTTGCTCTCTTAATAGTATATGTTGATGATATCATTCTTTCTGGAAATGATGAATTGGAATTGCAAATATTGAAGAAGAACTTGACTCAAGAATTTGAAGTCAAATATCTAGGAAATCTCATATATTTTCTAGGCATGGAGATTGCTTGGTCGAAAAAAGGTATAGTTGTATCTCAAATGAAGTATGTTTTAGACCTTCTCAAAGAGACTGGCATGTTAGGATGTAAACCAGCAGACTCTCCTATGGATCCTCAAAAGAAACTTGGACACAACCATGAGAGCACACTCGTGGATAGGGGGAGATATCAACGACTTGTAGGACGTCTTATATATCTTTCCCATACACGTCCAGATATTGGATTTGTTGTCAACGTGGTTAGCCAGTTCATGCATAGCCCTAATGAAGAACATATGGAAGCAGTATATTGAATCCTCAGACTTCTAAAAATGTCAAAAGGACTGTTTTTTGAAAAAACTGACGAGAAACATTGAGGTATATTCTTATGCAGATTTGGCAGATGATGTTACAAATAGAAGATCTACCTCAGGTTACCGTTCCTTTGTATGGGGTAATCTTGTTACATGGAGAAGTAAGAAGCAATTTGTAGTTGCAACAAGTAGTGTTGAAGCTGAATTCAGAACACTTGCTCATGGTATGTGTGAAGGCATATGGATCAAGAGAGTCCTAAGGGAATTAGGAAAAGATTGTTTGTTACCAATACAGATGACATGTGATAATCAAGCTGCAATAAGTATTACCAAGAATCCAGTTCATCATGATAGGACAAAACATGTTGAAATTGATCGACACTTCATCTCAGAGAATGTCAATAATGAAGTGGTTCAACTCAATTATGTGCCTACCAAACAACGGTTAGCAGATATCTTTACCAAACCTTTACCAAGGCCTAACTTTGAAGATTTGAATAGTAAGTTGGGTTTGTATAATATATACAACGCATCTTGAGGGGGAGTGTTGAAAATCATGGTTAAAGTTAGGGCATTCTTGTAATTTTGTTTTATGATTTATCTCTTTTCTTCTTAAATTTTTAAGTTTTTAATAGGATAGAATATCCTCTCCTCTTTTGAAAGGGATTGTATCTTGTATTTATATTGGTAATAAATTTTTTCCTATCATTCTTTCGAACAATGAGTTTTTCACGACAGAAGAAAAGTCTGGCAGCCACCTTTTTTCCATTTTTATTCATCTCGAGCAACTTCTTTGGTTTGAAGAAGCCTTAGTCAACCTCATGCAACATCCGCTAAACGCCTACTTCTTTAGACATGCCATTGGTGATTTTGGGACCTGCAGATTACTCAAAAAAAGGACTCGTTTTGGTTGGTTTTTGCATTGCATCTCCATCCTTTGGGTAAGAAGAATGTTATAATGATTCCTATTGGATTTAAGAAAGAGGTTGGCTTGTGTACTGGGAGATGCTTCGTGATGCTTTACGTAAAAGTTCTTCTGGAAGGATTATGGAGCAAGGAGTTTTGAATTCGCTCTCCAAGAATCCAACAGCTACCATGCCTATTCTGAATGGTTCTAAATCCTCCGTGGAGGCTTTGCATTTTAATCAAGATGCAATAATCTCTTTATCTTCCAAGGAAATTTCATCATCAAGGTATGATTACCTGAAACCCTGTTCTGTTTCAAATAGCCATTATTGGATTAAAAGGGAGAACGAGGTTCTCAATTTGGATTGGAGTTCTTTCATGGTACTTTCTTTATTAAATGCACATGATGATTGGAAAGAAATTTTGAAAACTCTTGAGAATTTTTTTGAGGCTACTTTTGTGCTTAACCCATTTATGGATGATAAAGCTTTACTGAAAATGGAAGATGGGAGGACCTTGGGAGGTCTCGTTCCAAAGGGTAAATGTATAACTATCGGTTGTAGTTTGTTTTTTGAGAAGCACAACACTCCTGAAGTCAGAATGGGATATGGAGGATGGATCAAGTTTCTGAACTTACCATTGCAATGTTGGAATATTGGCAGTGGTTAAGGACATCTGGTCCAACGTAGGGGCAGTGGGAAGATAGTGATGGAGACGACAACAATGGTGGCAGCAGAGAGAAGAGTTGGAGTTTAGTCCAAGAGGAGGCGCACAATAATGACAACCATTTTCTTTCACATCTTTTTACTTCCCTCACTTCCTCTAGGATTTTGCATCCTTGAACATATTTTCCCGGGGGATAGTACTAGAAAGAATTTGTCTAATCATATACAAACAAGAGACCAGACTAATGAGTCTGAAGTCCTCTAACTACTTTTAACTCCATGTATGTTTACCTTTTCAGTGATAAGGAACATGAAGCTCTCTAAAAGAGCCTATTTCTATTATTATGTTAAGAGGGAAAAAAAAGACAAAGCCAAGAGAGAATTCAAGAGCTCCCTATTCCCTCCTAATAACAAAGTAACCCAAAATGATCAAAGATGCCTAGCTCCCACTAACATTAAGGTATTTAGCCATATTTACAAACTTCCCTCCCAAGCCCTTTTAACAAACCATTAACGGCCCAACTCACACAACAAAATTTCACTCCACTCATAATTCAACCTCATCAGCCCACCCCCTTTACCTACCATATACTTTCACAATTGGGGGGCTTTCATTACCCCCCTCTGCCACAAAAACACATTGTCCTCTTGGTGGAACTCAAGAAATTCAGAAGAAACAGTATCAGTGGGCTACGACATCACTTTTTCAGCATTAGAGTCTTCCCAACAAACTAATACTTTAGAAACACCTCCACTATTCATAATTGCACATACTCCTAAAATTTTTGTAGGTTGGACTATCATAACATCCTCTTCAGAGAAATTACAAGGTAGAGGAACCACGAGATGAATTGTAGCAATCCAAGGCAAAGCCAATTTATAAGCCACGGGTCCTGTCTTACCAATGATTCAAAAAGTACCCACAAATCATGGCACTAACTTGGCATTGGTAGGAGAGTTCAAAGAGCTTTATCGATATGATGCAATTTCACATAAACCGAATCCCCATTGTTTATCATGTCTTTTCACATCAGCCCATGCCACCATCCATTATTGGACAGCCCAGAGATGAACTTCCAATAGTTGGAGGATCTCATCTCCATCCTTCAATTGTTGATCCACTACGAAAGCAAATGATGTATCTGATCAATAGACAACATCAAAAAGGCATCCTTTTCATTGCTGAATGGAATGAAGTGTTATAACAAAACTTGACCTATGAAAGCCACTTCACGCACTTATTTGGTGGCACCGGGGCAAAACAACATAGATAAGATACCACCCTCATTTACCACTTCGATCTAGCCATCTGTTTAAGGATGATATGAAGCACCATGGCAAAGAGAAGTCCCCTCGCAACAGAACAATTCCTCCCAGAAAAAAAAGAAAAAGAAAACTAGTGAAAACTTATCTTTATTCGACAAATACTGTGAGGAATCCAATGCAACCCAACCAGTTTGATTATCTAAGAACTTGAACTAAATAGACAGAGAAAGCCTCTCTAGCCACTTCTACGGATCACAACCTACAAGCAGAATCTTATAGGAATTAGAAATATTAGGGGATGTTTGAAACACCGTGTTGGGTTTAAATGGTTTTGGAATCCAAACCCAAATCGTTGTTGGGCCATTGTGTTCAAAACCCAATGAGTTTGAAACACAGCCCCATGGTTTTGAATAGTGTACTCCAAACACTATTTTCTGATTTTCAGGCTTCAAAACACTGCACCTCAAGGTGTTTGAATTTTCTCCATCTTCCTTCTAGAATAAATAGCAGTGTCGGGCTTTGACAGTTTGTAGACTTGTGTACTCTCTCTCTCTCTCTCTCTCTCTCTCTTCATGGGAGTCAGGGAGAGGGGTGTCCTTTCTGTGAGGGTCGAGCGGAAAACCTTTCTGTTCAGGTCGTGTGAGGTGGGATCGAAGGTGGAGGTCGAAGAGGTTGGGAGGGGTAAGTCTTCTAAAGTCAAGCTTCTTTTAGGAAACGTAGCATGGGTGAGGGATTGCCTTGAGGTTCTTGCATCCTGTCAGCCTGGTTGGCCCTTTTTTAGGAGGAGAAGAAGTTCTGAAGGGCTTTTATGGGTGCAACTGGTGGAGAACGCGAGGGGGCGGTGCTGTGTGGTAGCGGTGGAACCTTTGAAGGGGAGAAGGTCCACATTATTTATTCCTGAGGGTGCTGGGGGCCAAGGATGGAGCTCAGTAGGAGAGGCATTGAGTAGTGAGCTTAAGCACGGGCTGATGGACGGGAAGGGCAAGAAGGCCAGGTCCTTAAGTCAACACCATCCAAAAAGCTTGGGAGCTTCATTCGCCCAGGTGGTTAAAGGAGACGGTTCTTCGTGCGAGGTTTTGGAGGTAAAAGGGGTCAACGATAAGGACCTGTTGTTCGAAGCCTTGGCTTCGGTCCTTCTAATGAAAGATAAGGCCTCTGATTCGTGGTGGCAGGTGGAAAAGGGAGTGAAAGGCCGGTTTGGGGGGCAGCTTTGTGTGAAACCCTTTTGTGGGAATATGGCAGTGATTCTCTGTGAGGATAGGCATCTTCGTCAAAAGATGATTGACTTCAGTCGAGGCACGTTAGCGAATTGTGCTATGCATTTTTTGCCATGGGATAATGCGAAGGTGGCTGAGCAAAGATGTGTGCCATTTGAGATGGGGTGGGTGAAGATTCTAGATGTTCCGCCACATCTTCGTACTGTGAGCATAATCTCGAAACTTGCAGATTTATGTGGTGGGTTAGCTGAAGTCGATGGACTGTCGATACACGGAGAAAATTGGGAGGAAGAGCTGCGAGTGGCTGTTCAGGGACGGGCGGATGGGTTTATTCCGAGGGGCTTTTTTTTGAATTGGGAAGGAGTAGATTTTCCGATCAGGTTTCTCCCGGTAAGCTCCGCCGGGGCAGGGGTGGCTGGTTCGGTCGGAGTGTTGGGCTCGAGAAAGGAGATGGAGTCAGAGCTTCAAATCTCGTACGGGAGCAGTAGACGTAAGTCAGAGGGTAAAGTGGAGAAGACACTTCCTCAAGGAATTAGTTCAAAGGAAACAGAACTGTATAAGACAGATTATGGGCTTGTGTCGTCCAGTCAGGCCCAATCTAAAGATAAAGGAAAGGGTTTGTTACGGGTTAGCAGTGGGCTTTCTTTGGGTATCTCCAAAGCTGGGGATTGTTCCTTGTTAGACGGGGGGTTGATGGCTGCTCCGAAGGCCCAGTCCAATGCGAATTCAATTGATGATCTCAGAGATGGTAATGGGCCTCATTTGGGCCAAGCGGGACAGGTCGTGAATGTTGGCGTGGGTGTTAGTAGGCCCGTAGAGGAGATGTTCGTTAAAGGTGGGATTCACAACCGTTTATCAGGGGTTTTGGTCGAAGCAGGGGAAAGTGGGGTGATGATCAACACGGAGGGGTTTGAGGAGGATGCGGGTTTGGGTTGTCGGGGGGAGGGTGGTGGTTTTCTCTCAACACCCGATCCTTCGGTGGTGAGCTGTTCCGAAGATGAGTCGTTCCTTTCTTCTCCGATGGACAGGGAGACTGGAGATTATGCTCTCGATTTCCTTTTTGATGGGGGCACTGGGGATGCGGTCAAGTCTTCAACCGAAGTGGAACAACAGGCCGATGAGTTAGTTAAGATTCCTTCTCTGAGAGGGGGATTGAAAGTAGGTCAGTGTTCGAAGGGGGAGGCCGGTCTTATTACAGAGGTCGGTGGTTCCGGGAAGTCCAAACAGCGGGGTGGGGGCGAGATCGAGGGGAAGAAGCTTAAGGCAGTGGGAAATCCTGTGTCGGAGAGGCCAATGTCCCATTTCGGGCAGTCGTTGTTAAAGACTTCGGATGGGAGCACGACGGGTCCAGCAATGGGGGTGTCTATCCCGATCCCTTCTGAGGTAGGTTCGAAGGTGCTGGCCGGTCAGGTATGCTTCCCTTCTTGTGCTTTTTCTCCCTCTTCTTCTGAGGCTTCGGGGTTCATGAGTCCTTATTCTCTGGGGTTGTCTGGTTGTGGGTCTATCCCATATGGTGGTCCTACAGGGGGAGGTCCCGGGGGGGGGGGGGGGGGGGGGGGGGGGGGGGGTTTGCATCTGGTTCCTTTTTATCCCTATCAGTCTTTCCCGGTTCCTAGCCGTGCTTCGCCTCATTCTCCGGTTGATTTGTTAAGGGGTAGTGATGCTGTTACTGCTCCTGTGCCCTTGGCCTCGAGTGGAGGTCTCACGGGAGGCAGCCTTCCGCTGGTTAGCAGGGTGGTTGGGGGGGATCAAGTTCCTACTTCGTTGCCTTGGTTCTCTCCGGGTGGCCTTCATGTGCCTTGTTATAGTGCGGAAAGTGTGGGGAATTGGACCTCGGTTTGGGCCTCGCTAGCTTCGGCGGGTATCCAAGCGGTTTCTCCAGATGGTATTCCTTTGAACTTGCAGACGTCGACTAAGAAAGGTAAAGCCTCCAGTAAGGGAGGAGGGGGCGGACGGATTAGTGCCAGGGAGGTCAAAAATCTTAAGTGTTCTATAAATTATGATGGCAGAAAGGCTTCGGGCGAAGCTGGGGGTAGTGTGGTTTCTTAATGAAGGTTATTTCTTGGAATGTGAGAGGTCTTGGGGGGCGAGATAAGCGCCGGTTAGTGAAGGACGTTCTTACCGCTGAGAATCCAGATATCGTGATTTTGATGGAAACTAAGAAGAGTGTTTTTAATAGGGAGTTTGTGAAAAGTGTGTGGGGGAGAAGGCAGGTGGATTGGGTTTGTCTAGAGTCTGTGGGAGCTTCAGGGGGTATCCTTATCCTATGGGATGGCAGTCTTTTGCAGTCTTTGGAGGTGGTTAAAGGGGTCTTCTCTATTTCGGTGTCCTTTGCTTTCGAAGGCGTTGAGGCGGGTTGGGTGTCGGGTGTGTATGGCCCTTCGAGTTCCAAGGGTAGGAAAGCTTTTTGGGAAGAGTTGGGAGGGTTGTATGGGTTGTGTGGTTCTTGCTGGTGTGTGGCTGGTGATTTTAATGTTGTCCGTTGTCCCTTGGAAAAGGCTCCAAGGGGGAGGGAAACAAGATCTATGAGGTTCTTTAATAGATTCATTGAGGATTGTGAGCTTGTTGATCCTCCGCTTGTGAATGGGCGTTTTACGTGGTCCAATGTTAGAGCTAGAAGTCGGATTGATAGGTTTCTGGTGTCGAAAGGTTGGTTGGACGCCTTCCTACGGGCTAGACAATCTCTTGGTCCTAGAATTACCTCAGACCATTGGCCGTTGGTTTTGGATTCTGGTATCCCGAAGTGGGGACCTACCCCCTTTAGATTTGAGAATATGTGGCTGGATCATCCGTCCTTTAAGTCTTCCCTTCCTTCGTGGTGGCAAGAGGAGTCATCTGGTAAGTGGGAAGGGTTCCGTTTCTTGGGCAAGTTAAGGGCTCTTAAAGATAAGTTGAAAATTTGGAATCGTGAGGTTTTTGGGGACGTTAGGATCAGAAAGCAGGAAGTGTTAGGTAGAATTAAAGCGGTGGATAGCCTGGAGGAGGAGGGTGATTTGAGTGTTGCCCTTAAGGAGGAGCGCCTTTCTCTGAAGGGGGAGTATGCGGAGTTGGTTAGAAAGGAGTCAGTGAGTTGGCGTCAAAAAGCTAGGGGTAGGTGGGCTGCTGAGGGTGATGCCAACTCTGCCTATTTTCATAGGGTGGCTAGTGGTAGACGGGGTAAAAACTTTATTGGTATTCTGGAGAATGAGCAGGGTGTGACGGTGCAAGGGGAGCGGGAGATTGAGGAGGAGATAGTGTCTTTTTACTCCTCCCTGTATGCCCCTGCTACACAACCTAGGTTGTTTTTAGAAGGAGTGGATTGGAGTCCCATTTCTCCTGCTGACAGCTCTGAGTTGGTTGCCCCTTTTACTATAGAGGAGATTAGGAAGGTGGTCTTTGGCTTCGATAGGTCCAAAGCTCCCGGCCCTGATGGGTTTTCAATGGCTTTTTTCCAAGATTGTTGGGAAAGTATAAAAGGGGACCTTTGGAAGGTTTTTGGTGAGTTCTTTGAGAGAGGGGTGCTGGATAGTTCCTTGAATGAAACTTTCGTCTGTTTAATTCCTAAGAAAGAGAGGGCGAGGAAAGTTGGGGACTTCAGACCAATTAGCCTGGTTACAAGTGTGTATAAGATTATTGCCAAAGTGTTGGCTAATAGATTGAGGAAGGTTCTCCCATCGACCATTGCGGATTCTCAAGGGGCTTTTCTTAAGGGTAGACAGATATTAGACCAAGCACTAATTGCGAATGAGGTTCTTGAGGATTATAGGGTTCGTAATAAGGAAGGGATTATCTTCAAGATTGATTTTGAAAAGGCTTATGATCATGTGGATTGGAATTTCTTGGATAAAGTGTTGGCTAAGAAAGGTTTTGGGTATAAATGGAGATCTTGGATGTGGAGCTGTGTTCGATCGGTCAGGTATTCTATTTTGGTGTACGGGAGACCTACAGGCAGGATTTGGGCTTCAAGAGGGCTTCGGCAGGGGGATCCCCTTTCGCCTTTTCTGTTTTTGCTTGTGGTGGATGTCTTGAGCAGGATAATTTCTCGGGGTGTTGAGTGTAGAGCCCTGGAGGGTTTTCAAGTCGAGAACGATAATTTGCCTTTGTCACATCTTCAGTTTGCTGACGATACTATCTTCTTTTGCTCTGGAAAGGAAGAGTCGTTTTCTACTTTGAATGACTTGTTAACTTTCTTCGAGGCCATTTCTGGGTTGAAGATTAACAAGGGCAAATGTCAGTTGTTGGGTGTGAATTGTGAGTCTGGGAAGGTAGAAAGGTGGGCAGATGCGGTCGGGTGTGGAGTTGGATCGTTTCCTTCTTCGTACCTTGGTCTCCCCCTCGGGCACAACCCTAAGTCTCTCTCGTTTTGGGATCCTGTTGTGGGGAAGGTTCGCAAGAGGCTCGCAGCCTAGAAGAGGAGTTACTTCTCGAAAGGGGGTAGACTAACGCTTATTCAATCGGTTTTGAGCGGGATTCCCACCTATTTCCTTTCGCTCTTCAGTGTTCCTTTGTCCGTTAGTAAGGGTCTGGAGAAGCTTATGAGAGATTTTCTTTGGGAGGGTGTCGACGAGGGGAAAGGGGCCCATCTCCTTAATTGGGAGGAAGTGTCTAAACCGGTGGCTCTTGGGGGGCTAGGTATTGGTAATTTGAGATCCCGTAACAAAGCCCTGTTAGCGAAATGGTTATGGCAGTTTCATCTTGACTCCTCTCTTTGGCACAAGGTTATTGTGAGTAAGTATGGACCGTCCCCTTTCGAGTGGACTGTGTGTGGAGGTCGAAGCACGGCTAGGAACCCTTGGAAAGGCATTTCTAAGGAGTATCCCTTTTATTCGAGCTTTGTTCATTGTTCTGTGGGTGATGGGAGGGATACTCTTTTCTGGGAAGATAATTGGCTGGGGGATAGTTCCCTTTGCTCTGTGTTTCCTCGCCTCTACCATTTATCCTTAATGAAGAGTCATTCCGTGGCTGATGTGTTAGCTCATCCTGAGTCTTGTCCCTCTCCTTCTTTGGGCTTCACCCGTCCTTTGTCCGATAGGGAAACGGCGGACGTTGTTGATCTCCTTTCTTTGTTGGGTGAGTTTCGTTGCATTTCGGGGAGGAGGGATGTTCGGTACTGGAGGCCTAGTCCGTCTACCGGCTTTTCGTGCAGCTCCTTTTTTCTTTGCCTTGTTAATCCCTCTCCGTCCTATTCCCCGGGGGAGTCAGTCTTTGCCTCTCTATGGAGGGTGAAAATTCCCAAGAAGGTTAAGTTTTTTGTCTGGCAGGTTCTGCACGGGAGAATTAATACCTTAGACAGGGTGGCGAGAAGAATGCCTTCCCTTGTGGGGCCGTGGTGTTGTATCTTGTGTAGGAGGTCGGCCGAGGACATTGATCATGTGCTTTGGAATTGTGAAATGGCGAACGAGGTGTGGAGCCGGTTCCTGGTGGAGTTTGACATTGCTATTGCTAGACCGAGGGGTTGTCGTGAGATGGTTGAGGAGTTCGTCCATTTTCCTGCTTTCCGGGGGAGAGGAAAGTTCTTGTGGCAAGCAGGGGTGTGTGCTATCTTGTGGGGGCTGTGGGGGGAGAGAAACAACAGAATCTTTCGTGGGATTGAGAGATCGTCTAATGATGTGTGGTCCCTGATTAGATTCTATGTTTCTCTTTGGGCTTCTGTGACCAAGCCTTTTTGTAATTATACTGTTGGTCTTATTTTGCTTGACTGGAGGCCCTTCTTGTAGGCCGTCTCCCTTTTTTTTGTGGGCTTTTCTTTTTGTTTGCCCTTGTATTCTTTCATTTTTTCTCAATGAAAGCTCGGTTTATTCTCAAAAAAATACTGCACCTCAAACACTGTTTTTTGATTCCCAGGGTTTCAAACCCCTTAGGGTTTCGATTCTAAGGGTTCTGATTCCGAAACGGTGCTCCAAACGCCCCCTAAATGAAAATTAACCTAAAGTAGTATTGATATAAAAGAGACAATTACAAATTTTCCAAGCATTTCAAGAGGTCTAGACACTATTACAGATTTTTTCCAGAAACTACCTTCCCAGACCGTCTAACTCCCTCTATTTATAATTGTGAATGCAAATCAACCTCTAAGTATTTACAAATATGCCATTACTAATATTCCTGATAATATTCTCACTGCTTCCATACTAATACTCACATAATTATTCTTTCTTTTTCATTTATGCAATAGGAGAACTTTTTGTAGTCTCCTTGACTTTTTTGTACTTAAAAATGTTTCATATTTCATTTGGTTTAATGAAATGCTTAAGCATTAAAAAGAAAAGGAAAGAAAAACAAAACAAAAATGAATTAGGCAAAATATACAAAATAGACCCTAATCTTTTCAGTAATTTCTTAATTTGGTCCTTAATCTTTTGAAACCCTCAATTTTATCCATAATGTATAAAAAAAATCAATAGATCATTTCATAAAAAAGGTATAAACAAAAAGTTGTGCAACATTAAGTTATTAACATAATAGACTTGTCACTTGGACACCACTTGACACATGAAATCCAACATATACATTAGCAAAATTTAACCCACCCATCAACAAAATCAATTTCCTCCAAATGATATACAAAATTTGGATAATATTTTGTTAATTTCTCTATAAGACAGGATGCTCCTCAAAATTTCATCCTCTATTTCTCTATCAAACAGCAGTCTCCCCATCCAGTGAACATAATTCAGAATTCAACAGTTTCCTCTTCTTCACAGTCAAGAAACGATGAAAAAAACTAGTATTTTCATCACCAGCTTTGAGTCTTTTGGATCATATTCCTTTTTCCCATAAGTAGAGGTCAGCCACTGCCAAA
Organism: Trichosanthes truncata; assembly: GCA_033996785.1. Classification (NCBI taxonomy): domain Eukaryota; kingdom Viridiplantae; phylum Streptophyta; class Magnoliopsida; order Cucurbitales; family Cucurbitaceae; genus Trichosanthes; species Trichosanthes truncata. Next base: position 31,380,094 of record JAWPNB010000004.1, on the reverse strand, counting down.
ATTTCATAAAAAATTCAATGGTAAATCCATCTAGCCCTAGAGCCTTATTTTTGCCACGACTCTTGATTGCTGCCCAAATTTCGTCGGAAGAGAATTGGCCAATTAATGTTGTATTTGCCAAACTAGACACCACTGACCACCTAATGTTGAGGCTTACACAGTTGCCTGGGAGTTTACTGCACAGTGAAGAGAAAAACCTCAAAATTTCATCCTCTATTTCTCAAAATCAATTTCTGAATTATGTTCACGGGGATGGGGAGGCTTTGTTGTCTTATAGAGAAATAGAGGATGAAATTTTGAGGTTTTTCTTTTCACTTTACAGTAAACTCCCAAGCAACCGTGTAATTCCCTTCAACATTCAGTGGTCAGTGGTGTCTAGTCTGAAAAATACAGCATTAATTGGCCAATTCTCTTCAGACGAAATTTGGCCAGCAATCAAGAGTCTTGGCAAATAAGGCTCTGGGGCCGGATGTATTCGATTTACAATTGAATTTTTTATGAAATTTTGGCAGCATTTGAAAGAGGATTTCTTACGTTTATTCAGGGAATTTCACCATAACGGTCATTTGAATTCAGTCCTGAAGGAGAAATTTGTATGTTTAATCCAGAAGAAAGATTTTGTTGCTTCAGTCAAGGATTTCCATCCAATAAGTCTAACTTCTTCCATTTATAAGATCATTGCCAAAGTGTTAGCTGAACATTTTTTCATTCATACCTCAACTATACAAAATATTAGTATAAATACAATGTACAACACAAAATATAAAAGGAAAGAATATTCAACCTAATCAAATCTTAAAAATACTCAGGAATATAAACTAAAAAGGAGATAAATAAACCTAAAATCTATGAAGCACGGACACTTCATTTTAGGCTGAGTGTCCGTGTCGGACACAGATACGTTCGGACATGCTTCGGACACGTGTCCAACACGTCAATTTACGTGTCCTTTTTTGTTTTTGTTTTTTTAAATTTCGGACACGCCTTGGACACACTTAGGACACACCTTGAACACGTTGGAGAAAATTTTTAAACAAAAAATAAGAACACAAAAAGATGGAATATCACTAAATCGTAAAACCCCTGACTTCAATTCTCATCTCCTCCCTTCTAACCTTCCATTCATGAACACGAAGAAGCCTTCCACGCCCACTTCGCCGAGGCCGACGACCACTGGATGTGCTCCTGTCCCTTTCTTTTTTTCTTTTTGTTTTAAAGATTTTCGAACATGTGAGAAACAAAAGAAGTTGGGTGAAGGAGAAGAAAAGATGGAAGAGAAAAGTATAGAAAAAAGAGAAGAATGAAAAGAAAGAAGAAGGAGAAGAGAAGACAGAAGAGGAGAAGTATGGAAAAAATAAAAAAATAAAAAGGAAGAAGAAAGGACGTAGTAGAAGAAGGGAGAAGGGTCTCATTTCATTAATTCCAAGATTGCCTAAACTGCCGTGTGGCAGTCTCTTGGCTCAGGAGACAATTTCTAGAGGAATTAAATAGGAATTGACTGGTTGCAAGTTTCAAAAAATAAAAAAGGAATGGTTGCATGAAACTGCCATCTGGCAATTTCCTTCCATAAATATAAGGGCTAATACTTTTTTTTTCATTTTTGAAACTAAGGGTCTAATACTTTTTTTTCTTTTTTGAAACTAAGGTCTAATACTTAATCTGACCACTTTTTTACCCTATAACATAAAGTCTCTCTATATCTCTACTTTTTCTAAACTAGTTTATTTATTTTTTAAAAATATTAAAATAAATCCTTGAAGCTGAAACTGAAATAGATCCATATCATATACACCTATATATTAAAAAAATAATAATAAAAAAATCATATCCCCAACATGTCTGTGTCCTAGTTTTTTAGAAATTGACGTATCGCCGTGTCGTGTCGTGTCCGTGTCCCGTGTCCATATCCGTGCTTCTTAGCCTAAAATACAAAAATACAAGATTGCCCTAACTTTGACTAGAATTAACAACACTCCCCCTCAAGGTGGGTTGTATATATTATACAATCCCAACTTGTAATTCAAATCTTCAAAGTTAGGTCTCGATAAAGGCTTGGTAAGGATATCTGCTAACTGTTGTTTGGTAGGCACATAGTTGGGTTGAACCACTTCATTATTGACTTTTTCTGAGATAAAGTGTCGATCAATTTCAACATGTTTTGTCCTATCATGATGAACTGGATTCTTTGCAATACTTATTGTGGCTTAATTATCACACATCATCTGTATTGGTGATGAACAGTCCTTTCCTAATTCACTTAGCACTCTCTTAATCCATATGCCTTCACACATGCCATGAGCAAGTGCTCTAAATTCAGCTTCTATATTACTTCTTGCAACCACATACTGCTTTTTGCTTCTCCATGTAACAAGATTACCTCATACAAATGAACAGTAACCTAAGGTAGATCTTCTATTTGTAATGTCACCTGCCTAATCTGCATCAGAATATACCTCAATGTTTCTCTTGTCGGTTTTCTGAAAAAACAGTCCTTTTTCAGGAGTCATCTTTAGATATCTGAGGATTCGATACACAGCATCCATATGTTCTTCATTGGGACTATGCATAAACTGGCTAACCATCTGACGGCAAATCTGATATCAGGACGTGTATGAGAAAGATATATAAGATGCCCTATAAGACGTTGGTATCTCCCCCTATCCACGGGTGTGCTCTCATGATTAAGTCCAAATTTCTTTTGAGGGTCCATAGGAGAGTCAATTGGTTTACATCCTAACATGCCAGTCTCCTTGAGAAGATCTAACACGTACTTCCTTTGGGATAGAACTACACCCCTTTTTGATCGAGCAACCTTCATATCTAGAAAATATTTGAGATTTCTTAGATCTTTGACTTCAAATTCTTGAGCCAAGTGTTTTTTCAGCATTTGTAATTCCAGTTCATCATTTCCTAAAAGAATGATATCGTAAACATATACTATTAAGAGGGCCAGTAAATTTTCGGACTTCCTTTTGACAAAGAGTGTATGGTCTGACTGGCATTGTGAGTATCCCAGACTAAGAATAAAGTTTGTAAACCTAGCAAACAAAGCACGAGGGGATTGCTTAAGCCCATAGAGAGATTTTTTTCAATTTACAAACCTTTGTTGAATTAACATTCTCTTTACATCCATGGGGAATATCCATGTATACTTCTTCTTCTAGTTCATCATTCAGAAAAGCATTTTTAATATCTAACTGTTGGAGACCCCAATCAAGATTGGCCACTAGAGATAAGATAATTCTTATGGTGTTGAGTTTAGCAACTGGTGCGAAGGTTTCCTGGTAATCAATCCCATAAAGATTGAGTGAATCCTCTAGCAACAGGTCTGGCTTTCAATCTCGCAATGCTCCCATCTGCCTTATGTTCACTATAAACATCCACTTACATCCAACAGTCTGTTTTCCACTAGGTAGATCTGTCACTATCCACGTGCCATTTTTCTCAAGTGCTTCAATCTCATCTTGTACAGCTTTTTTCCAACCAGGATGCTTTAGCGCTTCATGAATATTGGTTGGTACTTGAACATTATCAAGAATAGAAACAAATGCTCGATATGACTCAGATAACCCATCATATGATACATAGTTCCCTATAGTGTGAATGGTGCAACTCCTAACTCCTTTCCTTACTACAATTGGCAAGTCTAAATCATCAACTTCTGGAATTACAACATGTTCTAGCTCACTTTTATCCTCACTTATGGGTTCATTGGAAATAAGAATCGGTTTAGACGTTTGGGAGGGTTGATTTGTTCTAGAATCTATTTTCTCAACTTGTTTGTTTCTCCTTGTATATGTGAGGAGACTTTCACTAGCAATTGGAGGGACGACAATTGGATTTGTTTCAGGAGATACTGGAAAAGACATTGGAACACCTTGTGAAGTTGAAATTGTGACACGAGGATGAGGGTGAAGTACGGATTCGAGTTCAGTCTCAAGTAATGAGATCCACAACTGATTGTCACTCATGTTCTCCCCCTAACAAGAAGTTTTGGTGTAGTATGGTAAATGTTCAAAGAATGTGACATCCATAGTGACATATACCCGTTTTGTGATAGGAGAGTAGCATTTGTAACCCCTTTGATTTGGTGAGTATCCTAAGAAAATGCATTTATGGACTCGAGGATCCAATTTGCTACGATGTTGGGAATGGATGTGGACAAAGGCACTACATCCGAAAACTTTAGGGACCAAATCAATAGATTGAGCACGAAGGTGAGGAAAGGATTGGAGGAAGACTTGATGAGGAGTGGAGAATCCAAGAACCCTAGAGGGCATACGATTGATCAAGTATGTGGTAGTGAGAATGGCGTCACCCCAATAGAATTTTGGAACATGAGTAGAGAACATCAAACACCGAGTGACTTCAAGGAGATGACAATTCTTGCGTTCAGCCACTCCATTTTGTTGGGGAGTGTCGACACAAGTGCTAAGATGGAGAATTCCTTAAGGGGCCGTTTGGTTTAAGGTTTTCTAGATGCCTGAGAATAAAAGATGCCTGGGAATAGTATGCCTGGGAATAAGATGTCTAGGAATTGAAGATAACTGTGTTTGGTTGTGCATGGGAATGTTAACAGATTCTCATAGGAATAAATGATTTATGTATTTAGTGTTACATGAGAATGTTGTCAGATTTACATGAGTTACTTTTAAAATAATTATTCTTATTAATTTATTTTTATTAAGTCAATTTATTAAAATAATTTTAAGCAATTAAATTTTAATTTAATTTTTATTCATTAGTATTATAAATAATATATCTTAAATTTTAGGTTCATAATTTTATTTAGTCATCAATCTTAATAATTATCTTCAAAGAAATGTAATTAATAAAATTATATAAATTTTTAATTATAATTAATTAGTACAATAATCAAGTTGAAAAATTAATTATGATTGTTATATTTCAAAAATCAAATATAATCTATCTAAAAGTGACCACTAAACATAGACAAAATAAAAATTTATATTATGCCAATATTAATTAGTCATTTTCACTATAGTTTTAGAAAAATGATAGAAAACGAAAAGAACAAAACTAGAAAAGAAATATAGAAAGAAAAAAGAGGAAAATTGATGTAGAAAAATAAAGAAAAAGAAGAAAAATGACACAGAGAAAGAAAGAAGGAAGAGAAGAAAATAAATAATAAAGTAAAAAAAAAAAAAAAAAAAAAGAGAATGTTAGATAGAGGGAAAAAATGAGAAGAAAAAAATAGGAAGGAAAAAAAGACATAGAAAGGAAAAGAAAGATTAGAAGGAAAAGTAAATATGGAGGAAAGTTGAAGAAAAAAATAATGGAAAATAAAGAAAAAGAAGAAAAAATGAATAATAGAAGCTAATAAAAAAAATTTTAAAAAAAGAGAGAGAGAGAGAGAGAGAATAATAAAGTATAGCAGAAAAAAAAAAAGAAAAAAAAAAGAGAGAGGATGGGTTTTTGAAACCCATGATTTTGGATGGGTTTAAAAAACCCATGCAATGCCTTGTTAATGATGCCTGGGAAAAGCATATTCTCAGGCATGTGATTCAAAAAATTAAACCAAACATGGGCTTGGGGATCCCAAGCCCATTACCACCCCACAACACCTCCATCCAAACGGGCCATGAGATGATAAGTAATCCCCAAGACATGAACTAAAGAATTCTTTTGCATTGTCTGTCTTAAGGACATGAATTTTGGTTTGGTATTGATTTTGAATTATATTATGGAAATATTTGAAATGTTGGTGAACTTCAGATTTTTCTTTCATAAGAAAGATCCATGTAACCTGTGTATGATCATCAACAAAGGAGACAAACCATCGAGCCCCAGAGATATTTTTTATTTTTGAAGGGCCCCACACATCACTATGAATCAGTGAAAACGGACTTAACGGTTTATAAGCAATGCGAGGATAGGGGTTTCGAGTATGCTTGGCAATCTGACAAATCTCACAATTGAACAATGTGTGATCTGAGCGTTGGAAAGAGACAATCGTCGTAAGGTCACCGTCGGAGGGAGAGAACTCGTCGGAGGGGATGACCAGTAACGACAACGATTAGAGCTCCGGCGGTGGTGATGACGTGGGCGGCGAAAAACTAGGTTAAAAAATTAGGATTTCATTTCTGCTATGCTATGATACCATGAAGATTTCTGATAATTTTCATTCATACCTCAACTATACAAAACATTAGTATAAATACAATGTACAACACAAAACATAAAAGGAAAGAATATTCTACCTAATCAAATCTTAAGAATCCTTAAAGGAATATAAACTAAAAAGGAGATAAATAAACTTAAAATACAAAAATACATGATTGCCCTAACTTTGACTATAATTAACAACAATTTGAAAAAAAGTCATGCCTTCAATAATCTCTTGTTCCCAAAGTGATTTTACAGAAGGAAGACAAATCTTTGATCTGATACTTATAGCAAATGAGGTTGTGGAAGAGTATAGATCTAAGAAGAAAGGTTGGGTTTTGAAGCTTGACATTGAAAAAGCATTTGATAGTATAGATTGGGACTTTCTCGAAGAAGTTCTAGTGCTAAAACAGTTTCATGGTAAATGTATTCAATAGATGGTTGACCCCAGATTTTCTATTTTTATTAATGGGCACCCTTGTGGGAGGATTGAGGCTACTCATGGGATTCGGCAAGGTGATCCACTCTCACCTTTTCTATTCTTATTGGAAGGAGAGGTGTTAAGTGCTCTAGTTGAGAATATTCATGCTATAGGATTATATGAAGGTTTTGTTGTAGGGCAAGACAGTACACACGTTTTAATTCTTCAATTTGTTGATGGCACTTTGCTTTCCTACAAATTTGACGATTCTATGCTTGAGATTTTAATACAAACAATTGAGTTATTTGAGTGGTGCTTTGGATTGAAGGTGAATTGGGAGACATCAGCATTATGCGGGGTAAATATAGAGGATTCTAAGCTTTCTCACGCTTCTTTGCAGCTGAAATGTAAGGTGGAGTATCTCCCCTTTCATTATCTTGGTCTTCCTCTTGGCGGGCATCCTAAATCGTTGGTTTTTTGGCAACCCGTGTCGACACAATTCTCAAAAAATTAGATAGATGGAAGCATTTACTCTCCGAAGGAGGTCAGTTAAACTTTTTGCAACTCGGTGCTGATGTCGCTTTTCCTTATGCGCCCATGTGAGTTTGGTTTTGGAAAGATTGATACGTAACTTCTTTTGGGAAGTTAATAATGGGGGTAAATGTAACCATTTGGTGCAGTGAAACATAGAAATTGGGCTCTTATTGCCAAGTGGGGTTGGAGATTCATGAATGAACCTCCCTCATCCTAAAGAAAGGTGATAGTTAGTATTCATGGCCATTCTTCTTTCAATTGGCATACGGCTGATAAACATGGTTTGAGTCACAGAAGCCATCCGGTTAATATTTCCAAGAATTGGAAACGTGTGGATGCTTATGCATCTTACAATCTAGGCTTGGGGAATAGGATTTTCTTCTAGAAAGATATTTGGGCATGTGATTCTCCCTTGAAGACATGCTTTACTCAATTATTTGCCATCTCTACTTCTCCTAATGGCTTGGTGACTGATTTATGGGATTCTCATCACGTATCTTAGAACATTGTCTTTAGGAGGCTGCTCAAGGATGATGAAATTCTAGCTTTGCAATCTTTGTTGGGGATTCTTTCTTCCTTCAAGGCTGGTCTTTCGAAGACTCAAGAAAATGGTCCTTGGACCCCTCTGGTTTATTCACAGTAAAGTCTTTAACAAGGAAACTTGCAGAATCTTCGCCTTTGCAAAAGGATTTATTTTGGGCTATATGGAAAACAAAAAGTTCAAAGAGAATCAACGGCAGCTTAAATACGTCCAAGGTCCTACAAAGGAAGCTTCCTTTTTTTGTTCTTATGCCCTTGGTTTGTCCGCTTTGCTATGAGAATGGGGATTTTCTACATCAAATATTTTTTTGGTTGCGCTCATTTGCTAAAGTGTTGACACAAGCTTCTCTCTCTTTTCAACGTGTCTTGGATTTTCACCTAGGGCAATCTTCATCAGCTTTTTCTTGAGCTCTCATTGGCCACAAAGCCTCTTTTATTATGGTCTAATGTGATCAAATCTCTTCTCTCGGAACTATGAATGGAAAGGAATTTGAGGATCTTCGAGGATAAGCATCTTCCTTGGGCCGTTTGCTTTGGTTTTGCTCATTTGAAAGCTTCTACTTAGTGTTCTCTATCCAAGTCTTTTGCTAGTTTCTCTTTGATAGATAGTAATCTTAATTGGGATGTTTTTATTTTTCTTTTGTTATGAGTTTTATGTTCTTTTACCATTTTTATTTTCACTCCCTTGTGGAGTTTGTTTCCTTGAGCATTAGTCTCTTTTCATTACATCAATGAAAAGTTTCATTTCTTATTAAAAAAATAATAACAATTTAATGAAATATCATAACCTAATTGAGAATTTTCGATGCATTAACGATAAAATTGAGAATTTTAAAAGATCAATGACCAAATTCAAAATTACCTAAAAGATTAGGGACCACTTGCTACATTCAACCAACAAAAATTAATATTAAAAAAACCTTCAACAACTTTCTCCATCAAATATGGTCCTTTAGGCATCGAATCACTTACAGGCTACAGCTATCAGCTTTACAAGAAAGCAGATGGTTTTCTGCTTCATTAATATAATTGATCTAGTAACCGCTGCACCAATTTTAATTTCAACAGATACTAGCCATAAAAGTGCATGGTTATTGAAGAGTTTCATATATGATCAAGCTATTTACATGATGTTTTCATCGTGAAAAGAATCAATTATTTATTGCATCCTAACGAACAAATTCCCACTCACCCTGGCCGGAAATCCTCTTTGACATGCAAATAGACTATTCACTTGGTCAGCAGTCCTCACATGAACCTATAGCTACAGCGTTTGGCTAATCGTGAGAGTTCATAAAATTGCAAAAGTTTTTTCTTTCATTCTTGACAAGATTAGCGGATGGAAATCTATTTTATGGCCAGTAGGGATCGTGCAAATGTTCAAAGTCCTGATATTGAATTATTTCAGCTTTGGTAATGAGTTCCTAACATGAAGCTAAATATGAATCTAGAATCTCCCAGGAGGCTTCCAATGGCAAGAATCAACTAGGTGTTTCAGTATTTGGTCATTGGTTAGTGCATTTCCACCAAGAAAGCTTCTTATCATATTGGAAAATAAAAAAATAAAAAGAATAGCACAGTACAAAATCACGCAGTGGATATAAGAGGCTAATTTAGTACCAAAGTTGCACCAATTCGTGCTCTTCATACAACAGCATTATTGATAAAAATTATAGCACTTAAAATATCCAGATCTGTAATGATTAGTGAAAGTTAAGTCCTTATTTCATTCATTGACCAAAACTTACTGCGGAAAAGATGTTTCTCCAGGCTACCATTTGCCATATATTCATATGCCAACATCCTGTGCTCATCCTCACAGCAATAACCAATTAGCTTCACAAGATTAGGGTGACTAAGTTGCCCGAGATAGTTAACTTCAGCCTGTATTACAAGGGTTGCAAAAAGTCATGGAAGCCCCTCTTGGAATATAATTATTTCTAGAAAACAATCAATTATTTCCGAATCAGTAAATCATTTAGTGAGATGGTTAAAATAGCTCACAACTTATGGACTAAATAAGAAAATTACAGAGACAAAAGAAAATAGGAAATTACATACATTGTAATCTGACATCTCACTTTCTAACAGACCAATGTTGGTGGGGATGTCAACAAGTTGTCATGTTGAAAGGAAAGGAAAATTCTTAGGGTTATAGAGGCGTAAGCTATTTTTAGGTTAATTTTAGGTTTACGTCTCAGATGTTTTGACATTGGAATAGTGCTCATCTTGTAGCTTCTCGTTGGAGGACTACGATTTCACACAATTCCTCTTTGTAGGACTGGTAACAATTCGAGGAGTAAGTTTATATGGTGGAGACTTTTGGTAGTCTTTTTTATATGAAACATTCATTCTGATTGGATCACTTATCCAAATTTCTTTTCTTTAATATAGTCATAATTATTCTAATCCAAAATAATAATCTAATACAAAAAAACTCCACTGTTACTTTACAAGGAGATAGGAGCATCATTATTTTTATCCCCATAAATTTGATATTTATTATCCAATCATTTTTTTATCCCCATAAATTAACAGAGTTGATATTTAATATCCAAGTAAAAACTTCCACATATGCCAATACTCTAATATGATTTCTACAACATTCCCAGAAATTGTAAGTAAACCAAATACTGGCACAATCCAGATGGAACAAAGGTCATTAATCCTACATAAAACATATTTCTTCTATTCGTAAAGAGACAACGAGTAACATGCAAAGTTTAGGTTTTTCTATTATTAACAATTAAGCTCACTTACTAACAATCTTTTTGTTTTGTTTTTTGATTTTAAAAAATTTAGAAATCTTAGCCAAATTTGAGAAACCAAAAAACAGATTATTGCAAACACCTTTTTTTTTTTTTTGTTTTTAAAATGGTAAAAAAGGTATATTAGAAAACAAAGAATTTGTTAAGAAACAATCTTAATTTAAAAATTGGAATTCTATGAGTCAGGTATTTCAATTTAGTGTGTACGAAAATAACTCAGAAAATTGAGAACTTGTCCTTAGTTGACATTATATGCTTGCAAACTTGAACGTGGTCAGCAAACATTTCTTTTCAACCATCAGTTGACTAAGTAGCTTAAAAAAGAAAACCTTGAAAAATTAGCCTAAAAGGTTAGTTTCATAATTCTGCAAATGAATTGCAAACAGTATCAAAACTGTGCTCTTTTTTTGTGCATTATTAAAACTCAATTCCAAGAAAATATATTAGCTTTTGTTGAAAGAAATTGTAGTCAACACCATTATAACCATTGTATGCAACTCAAGTCCAAGAAAATATATTAGCTAGCAGAAAAGAAGCATACCAGCCATTCCCTGTCACCTTGGAAACCTTCACGGTTAAGCTCCTTAATGGCAACCTGCATCGTCTCAAAACCTGGTCTTACATTATTATCAATAAATCCTTTGTATACAACTCCAAAACCGCCCTCTCCTAGAATTAGATCTGGCCGAAAATTCTTTGTTGCAAACTTCATCTCTTCATATGCGAAAATTTCAACGTCACGATAAGCAGGGGTTCCACGGAGAACATCAATATGCTTATTAACCATGGAAAATACACCCGTGCTTCCCACTGGTCTGGAAGGAGATTCACCAGCCATCTCTAATAATATTTATGAAAAAAGACACTGTGAGCCAAAAAGATCAGTAATGAAAATACGTTTTTGAAAGAGAACCAAAGATTTTTATCGATAAAGTGAAAAGTTACCTATGGTTTCACAATTTGATCCCACCATTCACCTTACCCTTACCATATAATATGCACCACCCACCATAAAGCATTACAAGAAACTTCCTAAGACAAGATATCATAAACCCAAAAATAATAACAAGAAAGCTTCCCAACAAGAATTAATACCAAACGATAAATAATTCTTACAAATCTTTGGAAAGAACACAGCAAGAAGCCACTAATGTTTATGTTGGAGTGTTGATATAATTAAATTTACCATAACCCCTGAGCTTAAGCTTTGGGGTTGATTGGTGATTTAACATAGTATCAAAGCAGGAGGTCATGTGTTCGAACCCTATAATATCATTTACTCCCCATTTAATAATGATTTCCACTTATTGGGCTTTCTACAAATTTCCAAGCTCACAGGTGAGGGAGAGTGTTGGAGTGTTAATACAATTAAATTTACCATAGCCCATGAGCTTAAGCTTTTGGGTTGATTGGTGATTTAACAGTTTAATCATCTCAAATCTTTCTTCCCACAAGGATTGTTTTTCATCAAAGAGACTCTTATTTATTTTCGTCCAAGGCCCCCATAATAGATTTAACCAAGTTGATCCAAAGAATTTTAGATTTCTTTTTCAATCCACCAGTGCAAAGCAACATTAAAATGTTGGTTTTTTTGTATAAAATTGAATATCCAAGCAATCTTGAAACTTTGAAATACAGACTCCCTCATTTTCCTGCTATAACAACAATGAGAAGGCAAATGATTGACTTTATCTTTTCCTTAGACTACTCCAAACTTGGGTTAATAGTCATGTAAAAGCACCACTTTATATGTTTTCCGCTGAATTCAATCATTCAATTAAGGCTATCCAGACCAATATATTGAGTGTTTAGGGATATTTTACTTTCCACAGGGCTAATACACAACTCTTTTGCCATGGATAATTGCCTGCTATTTACTTGTCTTTTCCTAAAATTCTAGGAAGCACAGATACTTCTCCAACTCCAAGGTTAGAGTGTTGATATTTCATGTCGAGGATAGGTCTTGATATTTATCTTTTTTGAACAAGAAACGAAACTTTTCATTGAAAAAATGAAAAGAAACTATTGCTCAAAGGATACAAACTCCACAATGGAGTGAAACAAGAACAAAAAAGACAAAAAAAAAAAAAAATAGAATCCCAAAGTAAACAAATAATCTATAAAGAAAATCCAACAGAAAACTTTGAAAGAGAACACCAAGAAACAAAAACTTCTTTTGTGATGGGGATGAGACTGCCAAAAGCTAGAATAAAGATCTCGCTGAGAAAACACCAGAAAAGACTAAAAATCAATGACTGAAGAGCACCAAAACCCATTCAAGGCCACGCACAACGTCCGATGAGCCACAACAAACCAAAGACTACTCCCATCAAGCTGCACCAAGCTTCAAACCAGAAGAAAAAAACACATAAGAAATCAAAATGAGGAAGAGCACAAATTCCTTCTCCGTATGAGTCCATAATTAACAAGGCTACAACACAAGGAACTAAAATGAAGACAATTTTTCTTCCAAAGAGAATGCCCAGAAAGATTATTGTATACACGCCTTGATAATTTTGTCAATGCTATAACCAGAAGTCCACTCACTTCAGCATCAATGGGAGGAAAATCCCAAAGGAGAAACATATCAAAACTTTCCAAAAACCTCAGGTGGTGAATTACTTAATTAATTCCCGAACCCAAATCCTGCCTTGAAGCTCTTGTGTTATAAAAAGAACATCCCAAGCCTTGTTAGAGAAGAATCGAACTATTAAAAAATGGGAGCAATCTTTCCTATTTCTAGACACCATTCAATAGAGGAAATTCCAATCTTTCTCTGTAATCATTAGGGCCAAAAATAAAAATCCAATCAGTTTTATCTTGCTGAATTGATGCTTTTATTGAAAGAGAGTACCCACTCTTTAAAGCCTCTATAACATTCACTTTAATCACATCCCACATGATCAACAAACCTTCCAAGCGACCATATGATTCAACATGAACCCAATTTAGATCTGCGAAAGCTCCATAGAAATTCACAAATCTAGAGTAGACAAAATGGTTTCTTGGATCAATACCAAATCAGAACACTATTTCTGCAAGAAATTTTCCAGCCGAACTCTTTTAGAACCATCTCCCAGACCCCTTGTATTCCAAGAAAAGATCTTCATTGGAATACCAACACAATCGATCAATGCTTAAACTTTCTGACTATCCCCCGTGGAAGCTAAAGGGATAAATCTCTCGGAATTGTAATCCACTAGCCTTGATTAAAGAGGAGAACTTACTCAAATTAGGATCCAACAGCCCTTCAGAATTTGAAACTTGATTTTCAACTAAATCTTGAGGGATTAACCCATCTAACTTTCCTGGTGTCTGGAAAAGAGAATCTAAGTATGCAATATTATTGTCCTCCACAAATTCATCCTCAAACTGATTGCAATGGATATTCGGCTCAATTTCCAAGCTGCTTACACTAACCTCTGAATCAATATCTGAATGTTTGGTGAGATTGTTTTAGAAGAGGAAATAGAAACTTTGGCAACCTGAATACCTTCTGGCCCAATTTTGCAATTTTCCACAAACAAATTCTGTGAAGATACCTTGGAAAAATTCTCTATCTTTGAATTACCAGCACGAATCATAAGCTTTGCACATGATTCTTCTAAAATATCAGCATTAGGAGACAAAGAATTTAGATGATGAGAAGATGAGAGGCCATGATCCTTTTTCGAGTGTAATATTTTAGAAAGCTTCACAAAAATGGTTTTTCACCTTTTTGATGTTCGAAGGATCTGAGAATTCTAAAGGATTATAAGCCTTCTCAACATCCAACTTTAGGAGAGATTCAACATTAATGAATTCTTTATCAATAAAAGGAAGATTGACATCCTTCTGCCTACTTTTTTTTGAACAAGAAACAACACTTTTCATTGAAGAAATGAAAAGAGATTAACGCTCCAAATTACAAATCTCCAAAAAGGAGAAGAGAAGCCGACATCTTTCTGCCTACTAAAGATAGGATCATTAATTACCTCTTGCAGACAATCCTTTTCCAGTGAAGAATCCTCAATAATCACCCCATTATTACAATTGTCAAAAACTAAGTCATTACATGCTTCCTTCTCTGCTGTCGAAGTGATGTTGCCAAAATCCATGACTCTGCTTCTTCTTCAACGGTCTTAATAATATTTAAATCATTTTCTGGGGGAGATGAAAGTTCAGAAGTTGAAACAATCGGCTCATTTAAACGAACGTTGGTGGAAGGAATCTCTTGGACCGTTACACACTGCTCCTTTGAAGATGTCACGAAATCTTCTGCTTGCAAATCAGAATTTACTGCCTTTTGCTGAATCTCTTTTCCATTCAACGGTTCTGCGACCTTCATTAATTCCTTGGACACCTTAATAGACATCAGGTCTTCAATTGCAGCTTTAAAGAAGCAATCTCCCTTTCTCTAATCAAACGGTACAAAAACTCCCTCATCATCCATAACCTGGTGCAATTTAAATAAGTCCAAAAGATTTCGAAAAATCATTTACAGACAATTCACCATGAATGATATTTGGAGGGTCCAATGAAGAAATATCACCAAAACTCAAAAAAAATATTTCCAAGAAACTTATCCTTGATTTTGATTTTGGCAGGAATGAAACCAAACAAATTTCTTTTGACTTGGATTCTAGCAGCAGTACAATCAATTAAATTCAGTGTGTCTGAAGAAATACTAACCAAACCTCCAAAACACTTCCCTATTGCTAAAATTGCATTTTCCAGCACTGTAATGGTAAATTCTTAACCTCTATCCATCCCCCATATACTTCTTAATACCCTGGGTGAGTATGTTTTTTGCTGGACGAATGTTCAATGATCAGATGAAAGTCGCCGAAAAGCTTCCACTTGCCACATAACTCAAGAACCCGAGGCAAGATTTCATTATCAAATTTGATCAAAGCTTTGTCAGCATGAAAAGGATTCAAAAGAATAGGTGCTTTTGCAATTCCAACTAGGGCATGATTGGGACAACATGAGGTAATAACTAGATATATCTTGGACACAATTGGCACACGGTTCAAATAACTTTTTTTTAATAAGAAACTTGGATGCATATTAAGAAAAGAGAGAGAAAAAAAAAATAACCTAAGGGCTAGGAGAAGAGGGAAGCCCCACACAAAGAGACTAAAGGAGAGCTTTCCAATTGTTAATGATCATGGAAAGGGAGTAATTACAAAAGAAAATTCTATGACCTAAACACCACCAAGATGAGGTGAGTTGTACATTTCTACAAAAATTATCAAAAGTAGAGGACTTATCTTCAAAAGTTCTTTGATTCCTTTCCAGCCACACATGCCAAAAAAAGGCCCTAACCACACAATTCCATAACATTTTTGCCCTTTTAGACAGGTACCAACCAACTGTCCACATGCTTAGGCAAGCAACAGGAGAAACCAAAAGTGTCGAAAAGAGACAACCAGCCTCGAGTCACAAAAGGACAATGCAGAAAGAGATGGTCTAGAGATTCTCCACTTGATAGACAGACTACATACTGAGGGGGAGAGGGCCCACTAAGTACACTTTGGCAATTTAATCATAAGAAAGGTCATTACTTAAAATTAATCACATTGGAGCTTTGACACTTCAAAACCACATCACCAACTCCCCACCCTAAATCATAATTTCATCCCTCTAATGAAAAACTTTTGAGCACTTGAAATCAATTAAAACATAAATGTAATGAATAAATCATATGGCATGTTAATATCCTAATTTTTGAAAAAATGACCCATCTAATTATCTCCAAGTCCATTTGGTAGCATCTCTATGCCCCATTTGTGCTTATAATTTCATTTTATTTTTTTGTCTTTTAGGCAAGAAATGGGCTGTGTTAGAGACAAAAGAAAGAAACAAGCAGCCTAGTGGTCAGGGTTAGAGAAAACCTCCCTCCCAACTAACTACCATTCCAATCGTTAATTATCATAAGGAGGTTGTAGTTAACAAAAAAATTTCTTGTGGGTTGACCACCATCAAGAGTATGTTATACACTATTACAAAAAGAATCCACCAAAGTCATCTTGTCTTAAAAAATCCTTTGATTTCTCTCCTTCCAAATAAGCCAAAGAAGAGCTTGCATCGCAAAATTTCACAAGATCTTAGCTTTGCTTTTTAACATTATGCCACCAAGAATTTCCAAAAGCCAAAGATCCACCCGTAAAGGGAGGCAAAACGCCGTACCAAATTCAGACAAATAAAATGACCAAACTCTTTGGGCAAAGGAACAATGGAGGAAGATGTGGTCAAGGTCTCATCACCCCTTTTACAAAAACATCAGACTAAGGGCAATAAAGTCCAGTGGAGAAATTTCCCTGCAATTTATCAGCAGTATTGAGACTCCTATAAAGAAGAGACCAAATAAAGATTGAACTTCCAGATGTAATTAACCAGAGAGACTTTCAACTTGGCCTTTGGTTTAGTAAGATGGATGAACGCTGACAAGCCATTTGGTTCTAAATTCCAAGTAATTCTGTCTTGGCTAGTTCCAATTTGAACCGTGTCCAGATTTTTAGTAAAGGCAGCCTATTTAGCTACCTCTCTGTCAAACAATCTTCTTCTAACCCCTAAATCCCAAGCATGATGCTCACCCACCCAACATTCTGCTATAAAAGCCACCTTTTAAGACAATAGGGCATAAAACTCAGGAATTGCATAGAGAAAGGGGCCGCCTCAGCCAGGCATCCTCCCAAAAATTAATACACTGGCCATTTGCTACTTTGAACTTCAAAAAAAAAAAAACATTCCTGTTTTTGTCTATGTCCACTCATGGTCTACCTCTAGCCGGTTTGTTAAGCCATCCATGGGGCTCAATCCCATAAATAGTCGCAATCACAATCCTCCAAAGCCTTTTTTCCTCTTGGGTAAATCTCCCAAGCCATTTTAAAATGAGGGCTCTGTTCCTTGGCTGGAGAGAATCTACCCCTAGCCCCCCATGTTGAACTGAGGGAGGTCCAACTCCATCTTACCAGGTGACTCCCTTGGTTGTATTAGCAACTCCATTTGTTCATATAATTTCTTGAGAATCATGTTTTGAATTCTTCCAAGTGTGCCCTGGAAGCTTAGTACCAATTACCAATGAGTAAATTCAAAGGAGAATTTCTTCTTAACTTCAATAGAGTGATTTTGTCAAAAAGGCCTGGGGGATTTTGACCGCCCTTGCATCCACTGCAGATTTTTGTAGAACAAATTCTTAACTAGTTTTGATGTTTCTTAGAACTGCATTCAAATTGAGTATCTATTTAAATCTAAGAAAATAAAGGCCTGGGGGATTTTGACCGCCCTTGCATCCACTGCAGATTTTGTAGAACAAATCTGCAGATTTTGTAGAACAAATTCTTAACTAGTTTTGATGTTTCTTAGAACTGCATTCAAATTGAGTATCTATTTAAATCTAAGAAAATAGCCTCCTGCAAATCATGAGACTTGAGTGCCAATAATATTAGCACCTAATATTAGATACAACCCTTGACAGATTGAACGATTGTATCAGACACATATCAGACACCAGCACTTCAACAACTGGGCCTTTAAATTGTAGGATTAGGCTTGTAGAATTCTCTATCATTCGGGAACACGATGGCATAGAAAAATAGTACTGAGGAGAAATTATAGGATAAGGTATTCATAATTCTCTTTCATTCAGGAATACTATGGCATATAAAAAATACTAAGAAAAAATAACTGAAACCTCATGAGAAACATTAGGTTTTGTTCAAATTGGTTTTAATTTTTATTAAGTTAGCTTTTTAGTCACTCTTTACTATCCTTAATCCAACATGTCAATTTAAGTCAAAACTTGAGTTGAACCAACCCATTACATCCCTAGAAATACTTTATCAACTTCTAAAGTTTCCTATGTAAAATATTTCAAGTCTTCTTTTGAAGAGTCAATAGCCACTATCAAAATAAAAATAAAAATTGTTTAGAGCATAAAACCATTAAAGATGTATAAAACATATAAAAATCTATTTAAGTATATATTTGTATATATCTTTTTCATAAATATGTCTTTGACTTTTGACTTGTCTAATGTCCTAGCTTTTGAAAAAAAAAGGATGTTCTAGCATCTGTCATGTGCTATATACGTATTCATTTCTATACTTCTTGGGCAGCTACATTGGATGGAAGAGAAACATGCTTTGATTGCTACAAAAACAACCATAATTGGGTATTAAGATCCAAGGGGAACAGAGGAATTCTTTATATGAAGATTGTGACATCAATTCAATCCAAATAAGATTCATTCCAATAATTCACTAGATGTTTATAACATCCTCTTGTTTCCTTTTTTTTAGTTTAAGGATTGTGGGGTTGGGCGATTGAACCATCAACTTTTGGGATCATAGTAGACATCTTATCAACTAAGTTATGTTTGAATTGACAACATTCTCTTGTTTTTATAACTGATAATTGGAGAAATTTAAAATAATTGATTTGGCCCAATCACATTGGTCTTGATTTTTGGCTGAACATTTTCTCTGTAGGTATGTATCATCATCTAAAAGTTGAAACAGATAGCAACTACGGACAATCATTTGTTCAATAGAACCACCACCATCTAGAATCTATGAAACTCCAAAGGTCAGAGTAATATTCTCTTGATGAAGAAATCAAAATGTATATCAATCAAACCGCAAGCAGGACACAATCAAATGAAACGAAACCTCATACGAACGTCATAATCCAGAACCATTACCTGAATTCCTTCTAGCCGTAGTCCTCCGTCGCTCTCCCTTTGCCTCACTGCTCGAACAAATCCCCATGGGAATTCAACCTGAAACGGGCCCTACTTTCTAACCCCATAATCATTGGCAACACAAAACAGCACAAGCCATTGCCATTTCCAACCACGAACAGCCACTTCTGCGAATCATCAAACCTCCATGCGAGCTTATGATTGTTTCTAATAGGGACCAAATTCAATGTTGGTCTCCCAAAATCCGAAATGGGTAGTAGGGTATTGAGTGGAATTCACCAGATTCCGATCGAGTTCCCGGAAAAGAAAAAATCAGACACTGGAAAGACGATCGGCTCTAGAAAAGGAACCGGAAGGAATACACAAATGCAGAAAAGGAGGAGGAGAAAAGTTAGCGTGAAGGAGAACGATCCAAGAAAGCACAGAGAAAGATAGCATGTCCTTATATTTCGCATGAGGAACGCATAAGGCGCAAAGCCAAATGCTAAAGTTTTTTCAGTTTTTTTTTTTAGAATATGAAATTTATATTGGATACTATCTTTGGTTGATAAGATTTGGACTTAGTAATGTGATATTCTAAAAAAACATATACACGTAAAGTCAACATGAGTATGTACCTTCTTATTGTCAAATAAATAAATAAATAAATATACATATATATATATATATATAACATTTGTAATCTACGAGACAAAAGAAGATGAAGTGAATTAAGTTGAAGGCAAAAAATACTTCAAAGTGAAAAAATTATTCAATAAGGCCGTTAGAACTAAAGATGGTAATGGAGCAGATTGGGCTGAGATGCACTCTTCATCTCCGTTTTCGTGGGAATTTATCATCCTCATTCCCGTCCCATTCCTCGTTTTGAGGAATTGAGGTCAAGGTCGGGAATCCCTATTTTGGGATTGAGTCTCCACGGGAAAAAATCTTCGTTCTCATTTTTTATTTAATTATTGTTTACACGTGATTTCAACAGAAAAAGCGAAATGAGACACGTGTAAATGAATTTAAATTGTATTAATTTCAATTTAGTGGAGTACAATCTCTAATTTGTTCCTCTGATTCTTTCTCTCAAATTTGCATCTGTCTCGAGGGCCTTGCAGCTTATTCTCGAATGTGAATCTGTCTCGAGGGCTTTTGCAGCTTATTCTCGAATGTAGATTTGTCTCGAGGGCTTTGCAGCTTGTTCTCGAATGTGAATTTGTTTCGACGGCTTTGTAGCTTGTTCTCGAATGTGAATCTGTCTTGAGGGCTTTTGCATTCTCGAATGTAGATTTGTTTCGAGGGCTTCGCAGCTTGTTCTCGAATGTGAATTTGTTTCAAGGGCTTTGTAGATTGTTCTCGAATGTGAATCTGTCTCGAGGGCTTTTGCAGCTTGTTCTCCAATGTAGATTTGTTTCGAGGGCTTCGCAGCTTGTTCTCGAATGTAGATTTGTTTCGAGAGCTTTGCAGCTTGTTCTCGAATGTGAATCTGTCTCGAGGGCTTTTGCAGCTTGTTCTCGAATGTAAGCTTGTTCTCGAATGTAGATTTGTTTCGAGGGCTTCGCAGCTTATTCTCGATCTTCAAAGTCTTCTAGTCTTCGAGACTCTGGTTCAGAGAGTGTTTGATCTTCAAAGGTTTATGGAGTTTTCTGGTCTTTGTTTCTGAATTCTCTCTAAGTTCTCTGGAGAGTTTCAACTTCTGAACCTCCAAAATGGAGGAGGGAGCTCTCTATTTATAGAGTTCCCCAGGTGGGCTTGGGCTTGTCAGTCGAACTGGGCCTAGTTGACTTTGGGCTTAACCTTTAGACTGAGTTTGGCTAACTTTAGGGCCTAGCCCTTTGGATTTTCGTCTAAAATTAGCCCAAATTTCATATAACTCAATTGTATATTGGGATTCGCCATAATTTAATTTAGGGATCCTTGCTAATTTAATTAATCCCTAATTAAATATAATTTCGTCATCAATGTTGGGTAATGACGTGGCAATTTCTGATTGGCCAAAATTTCTATTCCAACAATTATTTTTAATCAAAATTAATTAAAAATCGATAAATATATTAAAATTATAAATATTTTATTTTAAAGTTAGTATTATTATTGTTTTATTTATGTAAATAATTAATTTTAAAAAAATATTTAACATTTTTATTATGAAATTAAACACATATAAACTAATGGAATTAAATTTTTTAATATATATATATATATATATATATATATAACTGCTACACAGTAAGTAAGAGACTTACTGTGTAAGAGATTTTAACTTAAAAAATATATATAATGTTATTAATAATATTATATAATAAAATATATTGATAATAATATTATTATAAATAATTATAATATATTTTAAAATTTTAATATTAAAAAAATTATTCGAGGTGGGGATACTTTCCCGTCTCTAATTGGAGACTCGAAAAAATCTCCGGTTTGACCCCATACCCTATCAAACTAGAGATTCCCTACCTCGTTTGGGACGAGGGACCCATGGGGTCGTTTTTGCCATCCCTAGCTAGAACATAGTTGTCTCTTAATAACTATTGGATGTGAGTTCGAAAATTTACATCCTTCTAATAATTGATGTACTTGTTTCTTACATCCAACGATGCAAAATTTTTAGCTACATCGTAGTGGTTTCCTTCAATAATTTTTCTTCAAAATGAGGTTTAAGAGACATGATGATTTAAACAAGTGAACATTTCAGCCAATGTGTCAATATGAAGAGTTGGAGGGAGTAAAAAACTAACATTATTGTTCAAGAGATTTGTAATTACACATAGCAAATGATTTTATCTTACTTAGCTCTTCATTTATGTATGTCACATGATATTAAATCAGTCAATATTTATTTAACAAACATGTCATATCGTTTTTTTGTTAAATTCAACAACATGTAGGGTAGGGATTCAAACTTCTGACATTTTGGTCGATGATATATGCACTGGTCAATGAAGTTTTTTTTAGGTCTACTCATATCGTTATTTAGTTAGGAATGTTAACTACAAATGTTACTTGAAATTGGAATTTTTAAAGTTTAATGACTAACAAACCTATTAATTAAAGTTTACAAATTAAATGTGTCATCTTAAGGATTATATCGAATTCCAACACAATAATATAAAGAACTAAAATTTTATTTGGCACCAATAGGACAAGACGTTGAGATGGCCGAGTTGGTCTAAGGCGCCAGATTAAGGTTCTGGTCCGAAAGGGCGTGGGTTCAAATCCCACTCTCAACAAATATATATGTGTATTTTTAACCGTTTTCTTTTTTCCCTCCTATTTTTTTTTTAAATTTATATATTTATCGTCTTTTAACGTTTTCTCCTTTTTTTTCTCCTGTTCTTTTTTCTCTTTTTCAATATTTTCTTTTGTTCCTAGTTCTTTTCATAATTTTTTTTTCTTTTTTAATATTTTTTTCATGGAAAAGGGGGATATCATATATCATAAATTGTTTATTTTATTTACTTTTTAAAAATATATATATTAAATCTCACCCTCAAAAAATTCTTTTAGAAAAAAAATCAAATTTAACCCTAAACTTGTTAGCTTGTATCAATTTAAATCTTAAAATTTCAATTTCATCAAATTGGACTCTAAACTTAAATAAGTGTTGCAATTTTTATCCTCGATTCAATTTCCTCTAATTCGTCCAATAATTTTATCAAAAAATAGTGTAAAAATCTTCCTAAACTCATTACTTTCAACAAAAAAAAAAAAATAACTCTAATATATTTTCTCTAAAATTTTATCAATTTCATATCTTACATATATTTTATAAGTCTTGAACGTATAAGATAAAGCTTCTTTTAACGATATTTGGAGAGAGAACTTATTATAGGATTAAAATTGCAACACTTTTTAAAATTTGAGGTCAAGATTGCAACACTTATCTAAGCTTGAGCTACAATTTGATAAAATTGAAAGTTTATAGTTAAAATTGATAGAACTTGACAAATTTAGGAGAAAATTGATTTTTTCGTATTTTTTAATATTTTTTTTATCAATGTACAAAATAAATTATTAAATAACTTTGTCAAAACTTATAAATTTCAATTAAAAAAAAGCTTTAATGTTATTTTTCTATAAAGTCTTCTCAAAATTGTACTAGACATGTGGTAATTCGTTGAACAAATATAAGATTATTTATCTTAACTACCCTTGCCAACAAGAGCATAGCTCAACTAACATGAAGTATGTGCTTATGATCAAGAGGTCAAGGGTTCAAATCCTCCACCCCAAAATGTTGTTGAATTTAAAAATAAAAAAAAAACTTAACTGCCCTTCAAATAAAAACTTATTTAGAAAAAAGATTTTACTTTTTATTTCTTTCTTTATTTTATCAATTTCTTCTAAATTTTACTTCTCTAAAGCCCTTACTATTAGTATATTGATGGAAACCATTTATCTACACCTTTCACCTCCCTATTCCATTTCCTCTCTCTCCTCTACTTCAATCTATAGTTTAACACTTTCCCATTTTCCCTTTTTTCTGATTTTTTTCTTCTTTGTTTGTATGTGTTAATGATAAGCATGAGATGAATGTGGTTTTCAATTACAATGAATGAGTAGTGAAGGAAGAGGAGTGTGAGTTTTTTTTTTCTTTGGAGAGTTACAAGGAAGGGTGGTTATGGATTGCGGGTTTTTGGAGCTTATTTGGTCAAATTGTTCCTACAACCTTTCAAATGCTAATAAACTTGAAAAAGACGGGCTTGGTTCGTTTACAAGGTTAATTAATCAAAAGTTATATATGTGATTTTTTTTTTAATATTTAAGAAGTGCTAGAACCACTATATAACAATATTTTCATTTATTTTGCCTAAAATGAATTTAGGAAAAGTTGATGGGTAGTGACCGGTGAGGAAATAGCAGTGAAAAAGCTATCAACAAAATCAAGTAAATGACATGAAGAATTCAAGAATGAAGCAAAAGTCATCATGGAGCTTCAACATAAGAATCTGGTTAGGCTTTTGGGATGTTAGATTGAAGGATTAAAAAAAAGCTTATGGTCTATCAATACATGGCAAATAAGCAAATTTTCTCATTGATTTTCATGGAGAAGAGATTTGCACAAGGAGGAAGAAGAAGAAACGTTTTCTAGTGAGGAATTTTTGAATTTTTTTGAAAGGTCGATGGTATTAATGAAACTTTAACATTGTCCATCCAAAACTTAACGGTTAGGGTATTTTTTAATATGTTTGAAAGCATAGGGGTTGTTTGGTTTAAGGTTTTATTGGATGCCCATGGGTAATAGATGTCTGGCAATAATAAATGTTTGGGAATAAGATGACTGTATTTGATTCTACATGGGAATGTTATCAGATTTTTATATAAACAAATGATATTTATATTTGTTTGATGAAATTAATATATAAATCTTATGTAATTGTGATAAATTAAATAATGAATTAATATTCCAATAAATAAATACAATTCAATTAATGTACTAACATTATAGTTTAATTGACATGTACTTCTTCCCATGGGGTCAGAAGTTCAAATCTCCATACCCTATTTTGTGTTGTACTAAAAAGCAATATAGTTTAATTAATTATAAGCAATAGATGAAGTAGATAATAAACATGTAAGGTCAATATTTTGCAAGTTTGTTTCATGAGAGGTAAGCATCTTTCAACCACAAAAATATTCAAATAGACAATTACGTTATGTAAATAATGTACAAATTTATTTTATGAGGTTGATCTTATAAATCTTATATGATTTAATAAAACAATAAAAATGAATTTAAAAAAAGAATATAATTTTATAAAAAGTAATAATTAATTGTTAATTGATCACAAATAACTATGAATAATTAATTATAATGATTATCCTTACCATAAATTAATAATATTTGTAATTAATTGATTAAATATAATATTAATTAGTGATTTAATATTTTCATAATAGATTTTATAATGGATGTTTATGCTTGTTTTATAAAATTAATCCTAAAAATATTATTTTAGTACATTATTTTATGAACTAATCAAATTAATTTCAACCAATAGAAATTAATTAATTAATTATAAATATTTTTAATTAAATAATTAATTATAATTATTAAAAATGAATATATATATATATATATATATATTAATAAGGAAGAGAGAGAGGAATAGAGAGAATGGGTGGGTATAAAGATAACCAACCCTTCTTGAAGGGTATAGAAAATCCATCCATCGTGGGAAAAAGTGATGCATGAGCATGGATATCACTTGAATAAGTGATATCCATGCTCATGCTAGCAAACCTTATTCCAAACAAGAAGATCTAAAACCCTTACTCATTCTCATCCTTATTTCTCTCCATCCAAACGGCCCCTTAGGGGCATTTTTGAAACTTTTAAAAGTTTAGGGGTATTTTTTAACCGAAACTCATAGTTCATGGGTATTTTCTATAATTTAGCATTGTTTATGCCATTTCTACCAAACCATAGAAATTGAGAAATTTCTCCATTAAGGCCATTTGTCTCCCCTTTGAAGTTGGGGATTGTTAATTTTAAAAAAAGAAAAAGATGGAGAGAATGCAAAACTGTTAGAGGGTGTTTGGGGCTCCAATATTGGTGGGTTTGAGTGGGCTATTTTAGCCCACTCCTTGTTTGGGTCGGCGCTTAAAATAAGGGAAAATTGTGGCAAAGAGCACGTTTTCAACCATATATTTCATAAATGTCTCATTTTAAAAAAATTGTCGGCTCTAGCATGACTCATATTTATGAGATCAATTTATTCCATTTGTACCCTTACAATTTTTGCATATATTTATAATATTGTTATAATTATCATTTATTGTTTCCATAATTAAATCATTCAATTTAGGTAATTAATGTTACCATTACGTACATGAATATATTTTTTGTAATAGTAAATATTTTTTCTTCCAAATTTTACTATTCGAATTAGGTTAGAATTTCTTGTTACCATTAATAACCATGCTCCATTATTCTAATTGATGGTCTTCTCCACCGGCGTTCTTCTCCGATTGTGGGTTCAATTGTCGTGTACAGATTTTTGTTCTCCAAAATGAGTAAGGTAGTATTCTTCCTTATTCCTTCTTCTTTGTTTTTCATTTGGTTTTTTTATTTAAATCTTATATTTTAGACTAAAGAAAGCAGTATGGATAGTTCCTTTACATAGAAGTATATTATATATACGTATGTATATAATTCTATTATATTTTATGTAGGCAATAAGTATAGTTATATTTACAGACATATATTATATAAACATAGGTAAATAATCGTCATATATTTTGAATTGGTAATAATCCTATTAATTTTGAGATAACCTTACAATATATAGTTATAATGTCATAACATGGTCTATCCATTTTATACATACTGTATGTAATATATAATGTTCAATGGGTTCCTAAATATATATTGTGTTGTATATTGTACCAATACATATATATGTTGAGGTATATAATATATACATTTGCATGTAATCATTTTATATGTTTGGGATAACATGATACTCCTATTATATTCTCATATATATATTATATATACCCCTACTATATTTTCAGATATATAATATATATACCCCCTACGTATGAAGAATGGAACCGTTGATAACGGAAAGGGTTGTCTAGTTTTTAAAATCCCTAGATTTTAGGAGGAAAATCGTAAAAATCTTTCATCTATTATATTCCTTATACAAAATTAATGGTGTTTGGAGGGAATGATATAGGTTTCAACGTTTATGGAAAGTATCAATATATTTTATTTTTATTATATAATATATATATATATATATATAGTAATAAATAGAGGGGTAAATGAGTAATGTTCATCTAGATTTAGCTTCTATTTGGCTTGAAAAGTGACAAAGCCAATATTAATAACAAAACGTGCCATTTGTGTAAAATTTGGTTCCAAATATGTCATTCATGTAGTTAACCCTAAAATAAGAGGGGGTAATGATTTTGATTACCCCTGTTTTGCTACAGTGCACGACATTATGGTACCTCCGTTTTGATTACCCTTTTCACTTCCCGAAAACTTAATTCCCTCTCACTTTCTCTCTATTATCTTCCTCTTCCTCTACTGCATTTTCATTTCTATGATTTCGTCTTCTCCCTCATGCATTCGCCTTCACCGTTTTTCTCTCTCTCTCATCCCAAACCTGCCAAGCGTTGTATCATTTCTCCAGTTTCATCTTCTTCTTCGTGCTTTCCTCTCATTTGCGTAAGTCGCTCAATGGTTTTCGTCCCATCCCTTTTGCTCTCTAGATCTAGGGTTTCGAAAGTTTCCAGATCTGATTTTTTTAACATATCTGAAGGCTTCTCCCCTCCATAATTCCATCAAACGATTTCTAGATTTAGGGCTTTTAGGTTTCCAAATCTGGATTTTTTACTAGATCTGAAACCCCTTGGAATCTCTTTTTCCCCTCGCCGCTTCAAAAACAGTGTTCCCTCTCTTGCCGCTTCCTTTCGATTCCATGCATGTTTGATTCCACAATGGAGGTTGGGAGAAAGCTAGGTAGTGGACGAACGGAATGCTGTTTTGGAGCTTGGTGGGGGGAGCCAAACCTTCAAAGGTATGTTTTCTTTCCTTTTTTTTTGGTCGGCCGATGATGAGTCCAACTTGCAGCTCATCTCTGATTTTTTATCTCTTCCTCATATCTGATTTATTGTTTTTCAGCTCTTTGACTATTGATTTTTTATCTCCTCCTCATCTTTGATTTATTGTTATTCGACTCTCTGACTACTGATTTTTTATCTCTTCCTCATCTCTGATTTATTGATTTTCAGCTCTTTGACTACTGATTTTTTATCTCCTCCTCATCTCTGATTTATTGTTGTTCGGCTCTTTGACTACTGATTTTTTATCTCTTTCCCATCTCTGATTTATTGTTGTTCGACTCTTTGACTACTAATTTTTTTTATCTCCTTCCCATCTCTGATTTATTGTTGTTTGGCTCTTTGACAATTGATTTTACTATGTTATTTTTTGTGAGCAATCTGATCTCTGTTGCATTAAACATGGCCTTTGTTCCACAGATCATTTTTTGTATGAATTCGTTCAATTGGTTGTTTACTCCTAATTCGCACTAATTCCTATATCTGATTTAGTTCCCGTGGTGTTATCCATTTTCGTATGTTTTATTATTCCTACTCATGTTATTAATTTTAGTTTCTGTTATGTTATAACTTTGGTACTATTTTTTTTTCGTATGGCAAAATCAAAATTCCCCATGAATGAATTTCATATCTCTGTGGGCTTCTTGTCTATGTGTTTTTTTTTTTTTTTTTTGGCTCAATACTCGTGTTGTTGGTTTAAATTTCTCAATATTTTGTATGAGGATTGAGTTTCTACTTTTCTATTTTTTTTAATATTACATTGTTGGGTTTTTCTATCTCTATTTTTAATATGTTGGGTTTCTTGTTAGATCCGACCATGATTTTTTTTCAAATTGAGTATACTTTTCGAATAAAATGTATTTTTTTGTTAGTTCTTGGTTTCTTTTTCTTTTTTTCTTTTTTTTTTTTTCATTTTACTTTGCTTTGTTTGTTGTTGTTTCTGATAAAACAATATTCAGTGAAATTCAAAATTAAAATGATGAATTTCTTATCTTTGAGGCCGGTCAATCCTTTCCTTTTTTTGTGTTCTTTGTTGCTACATCTGCCCATGAAAAAGAGACTTTCGAATTTAAATGCGTGGAGGTGGAGAAAGAGACTTTCGACGGATGGGTGAAGGTAAGGTTGCATAGTCCCCTTATATATAATTGTTACGTGACATTGTATAACATATCAATTTATTTTTATGCAGGGTCATCCGGCTGCAAAGGGGTTGCGCAACAAGCCGTTCCCCCACTTTGATGATTTAGCCCTTGTCTTTGGAAAATATCGGGCTACAGGAGCAGCTGCAGAGACCCCTACGGATATGGCATCGAATGTAGAAGAGCATATGGACGAAGATATTCACTTGGACGGCTCCCAAGAATACTATGTCCCAATTCCCTCAGTTTCAACCCAAAGAATGGACATGTCTCAAGATGAGATGCATGGAACACCCACGAGTTGAAATAATGCAGTAGGTGCTTCAGCATCCAGGGGCAGCAAAAGGAAGCGATCTCATTATCACTCTGAGATGGTTGATGTGGTACGAGATGCTATGGATGTCAATTCGTCCCACTTAAAGATGATTGCAGAGTGGCCCAAAGAGAAGCATGCAGTGGAGGTCGAAGTACGCTAAGAAATTGTGGCCCATCTGTACAATATCCCAGAGTTGGATAATCGGGCCAAAGTGCAGGTTATGAATATCCTCTTCCGTGATATCCAAGTGTCAGAGAGCTTATTGTCTGTTCCTCCAGAGTTGCAACTGGAATACTGCCGGATCCTCATTGAGAAAAATGTCTGATCAACCCTTCTTCAGAAAAATTATCTTATTTTAGTTTGACGTATGTATGTAGTATCTTATTCTTTTGTGCCATCCTGGTGGTGGCTTGTGATTGACAATTCTCACATGTAGAAAAGCCTTTTTTATGTGTACCTAGGGAGATAGATATCATGTTGCAGTTGTACAACTCCAAACATGGAGATTATGTAAGGAATGGAAACAATTCTTTCGTGCAACTCAAATTTCAAACTAGTCAAAGTATGGAACAAATTTTGTATTTAAATTTTGAAAAACTGAAATTTTAATATAACATTACTTGGGCAATCCAGAAAATGTTGAAAAAAAAATTGTCATCCTAAACCCAGCATTCAAAACTCCATGTTATAATAATCTGCACCCCAAATACAAACTATTATAACCCATACTAAAATAATTTGTACCCCAAATACAGACTACTATAACCCACAGACTATTATAACCCACAGACTATAATAACCCATAGACTATTATAACCAACTCTGTGCCCCAGGGGCTGTTTGGCGCGCTGGTTTGGAATCAGGAACCTTGGGAATCCTTGGCTGGAATCAGAAACCCTGGGTTCCTGATTACTGTGTTTGGGGTGCAGGGTTGGGTTTGGCTGGTTTGCTGAAACATGTGTTTGGAGTGCAGGGTTGGGTTGGGCTGGGCTGAGTTTGTTTAGGCTATTTTTTTAAACAATTTTTTTAGGTTTTTTTTTCAGATTCATTTTTTTTACTTGATAATTGTTTACTGAATTGCATATCAATATTTTAACCAATTATGTGGATAAATTGTTTCAAGCATAGTTAATTATGAATGTGTAGTTTGTACAAGTATCTCATTCACTCTATTCATGATGATGTAAAATTAAATAACATTAGTAAGGACATGTATTTTAAATAATTAATACGTAGGAAAGAAAAATGTTATTGTTTGAGTAAAGGAAATCCATAATGCAAATGAAGGTCCAAAGTTCATAATATCATAATACATAAGCTGAAAGGAATGAAGAAAATAAATAGCAATAGTTGTCCAAAACATAAACTGAATTAAAACTAAGTAGTAGCTGAAGGTGATGAAGGCATCGAGTTGTCGCCCATGGGGGGTCGGGTTCCATGTGTTCTCCCTTACACTTTCACACAGTAATCATACTTCCAATCTAGGGAGAATGCAAAGAACGGATGGGTACGAATCTTAGAACAAATAAGAAAGCATGATATGCTCTATTTCCCAATGTAGATAGTCTTGCTCTGCTTTTCTTTCTCCCTTTTCGTAGCTTCCTTCCTTTTCCAGCCTCCTTTCTCCATCCAAAGTGTCTCATCTAAATAACTCATTCGAAGCCTTGAATTCAGGGTTGGTTGGACAATTTTAATACATAGGTGGACAACTCAATTAATGAATTTGCTTGCACGTGTGAATCAGGTGGTTTTTTTAATAAAGGGATGCTTCAACAAGGATTTTTACTTATCTCTCCAAATTCATCTCCCAACATTGTTTTCAAAGCTCTTCACCTGCAGTAAAATTCAATAAATTAAGCTCATGTCTTAGCCAAAAGTAGACCATTTGCACATCTTAAAAGAAATTCACTCTTAACAGCAAACACATACAAAACTTGGGACTTTAACAACCAAAAATCACCAAAAGTACTCAAACAAGCAGGTTTAATAAGAGATTTTTAAATAGGAATAACTCTTCTATTGAAGAGTTATCAAACTTTATTTTAGAAATTTAAAAAATGGGAAGTCTATTTAAAAAATTAGGGAATTTAAAACTCTATTTCACAAAGTATTCAGAAAACTATTTTAGGAACTTTATTTTAGAAATTAAAAAATTAGAAATTTATTTAATAAATTAAGGAATCTAAAACTCTATTTCACAAAGTATTCCGAAACCTATTTTTGGAACTCTATTTTAGAAATTAAAAATTTGGAAGTCTATCTAAGAAATTAGGGAATTTAAAACTCTATTTACAAAATATTCATATTTTAAAAAAATAAAATATTGGAGGTCTATTTAAGAAATTATGGAATTTAAACAAAATTTTGCACCGTATTTTGAAATATATTTCAAGGATAAATGAGTTATAAAATTCGAATTCTATTTTAGAAATTAAAATATTAGAAACTCTATTTTGCACAGTATTTTGAAACCTATTTCAAATATATTGGGTTAAAAATTTGTTTAGTAGCCATTTTTAGTTTTATTTTAACCTTTTAAATAATTGACTACGTGGTCGAGTCGTTGGGCTGATCGTTGGAGTGGTTGTTGGGGTGATCAAGTTGATGGGATGGTTGGGTTGCTGAAGTAGTCGCCGGTGGTGGTTGCACGATGGTCAGGTCGTCGGAGTGGTTGTCGACAGTAGTTGTTGGGGGGTCAGGTCGCTGGAGTGGTCATATGATTGGTTAGGTCATCCGAGTGGTCGCTGGGTGGTTGTCTGGTGGTCGAGTCATTGGAGTCGTTGTCATAGTGGTCATTAGGGTGGTCGGGTTGCTAGGTGGCCGGGTCTCCAGGGTGGTCACTAGAGTGGTCACCGGGTGGTCGTCAACGGTGGTTTTGGGTGGTTGAGTTTGTCAGGTTGTCGGGGTAATCGCCGAAGTAGTCATCGAGGTGGTCGGGTCATCGGAATGGTCATTAGGTGGTTGTCAGCGACGGTTGCTAGGTGGTCGAGTTGTCGGAGTGGTTGTCAGATGGTCATTGGCGGTGGTTCGGGGCAAGTCGGGTTGTCAGGGTGGTTGGGTCATCGAGGTGTCAAGTTGTTAGGGTGGTTAGGTCGCAAGGGTGGTCGTCAGATTGGTCTCTAGAGTTCTCATCGCAGTGGTTGCAGAAGGTAGTCGTCAGCGGTGGTCGAGTCGTCGGTGCAGTGGTCGGGTTGCCGGTGAGGTCATCGGAGTTGTTGTTGTTGGTGGTCGTCGGAGTTGTCACCGGAGTTGTTGTCGAAGTGGTTGTTGGAAATGAAAAATGAGAAGTGGAAGAATAAAATATGGCACAAACCCATGGGGTTGCACTATTGTAACCCATGGGGTTGTATTTCAAAACCAAGAGTTTTGAACACCTTGTGCCAAATATGGTTTTGGGTTTGGAACCCAAAACCATTCCAACCCAAACCCATGGGCCAAACGCCCCCTTAAGGTTTACATTGTATAGAAATGTATAAATCAATACAAACTTAATAACCTATTTATATTAATGAAAAGTAAATAAACACAATTCAAATACCAAGCAAATCTAAACTAAATAACAGTAATCCAAACCAATCTAAATCTAATATAATCTAACATCCTCTCTCAATCATGAGTTTCCTAAACAAATTGTAAATTCCAACCGAAGCAGATGCCAATGCAAATTTCATGCAATTGCAAATTCCAACTGCTAATGTAAATTAATATAAAATTTGGTTAAAATACCATTTTGATACATCTACTTTGAGACTGGTTTTATTTTAGTCCATACACTTCCAAATGTCCAAATTTAGTACTCATACTTTTAATTAAATCTTAAAGTTAGGTCTTAGTGTTAGTTTATTATTAACTTTTTCAAAAAAAAAAAGTCTCTATTAGTCTTACCTTTCTAAATTTTAAAAACATATTCACATGGTGTCTTTTCCTTGAATGAAAATTATTATTATCATTTTATTAAGTTTGATTAAAAAAAAAACTTGAAACTAACAATAAAGACTAATTTTAATATTTATTGAAAGAAGGAAGACTAATTTCGACATTTAAAAGTGCATGGACTAAAATAGAATGGCATCCAAAGTACATTACCTAAATGGTATTTTAACTTATAGATTTTTGTATGCCAACTAATAAAAAGTTTACTAATATAGTCTTTCAATCCTAACTTATTAATAGAAACTTAAAATATGATAGAGTTAAATTAGTAATTGATGGTCTTCCTAAGGAGTATGAAATTATTAAAAAAAATGTAATATATATATTTTTTATTTTGTATTTTGTATTTTACATTTTTCTGTCATTCTTCCTCTGTTCTTCTCTGATTTTTCTTTCTTCTTTTCTGCTTCTTTTTTTTCTTCTTTCTTCTTTCCTTTTTCTTTTTTCATTTTTTCTTTCTTCCTTGTCTTTCCCTTTCTTCTGCATCTTTTCTTTTTTCTTCTTCCTTTTTTCTTTTCTTTCTCACATATTTCTCCTTCACTTCATTAAAATCATGAAGCCGACCAAAACTGACCAACCGACTCACTAACCAACTCCTCCATAACCGACTAGAATTGATCGCCGAAAATTGACATGTCGGTGGTCGATGTCAGTTTCAGCCCAAAACTAATGTCGACCAACCGATGATCATTCCTAGTTTAAAGGATAAAAAATATCACTCAAAATCCAGAAAAAAAAAAAAGAACTATAGAGAGTCTTTTTTTCTCTCTCTAGCTCACTTCTTACTTTAAAATTTTTATTTTTTTGTTGGAAAAAAACCTCTCACTTCTACTGCAGAAATAAATAATAAAAAAAACTAAGAAATTAAAAGAAATCAACAAAAATAAGAAATACAATAATTTACTTAGAAAACTCCAAAACCAGAGAAAAACTTGACCCATAGAAAGAAACGCCACTATGTGAAAAATTATTACAATCACAAAGAATTCTCTCCTCAATCCCAACTGTAAAGAAAAACTCTCTTAAAGTTTTATGCCACTCACACAACTAGAGTTAGTATATCAAGCTTAAAGTATTTTTAATTGGGATGACTTGAAACCAGTTTTTTTTTATTTTTTTATTTTTTTATTTTTTAATAGTATTTATAGCTCATCACCTTTTTGTACCTATTTTTGATTTGGGAATGCTATTCTTCTAATATTTTTTTTCAAAAGATCCTACAAATTCTACCTTGGTAAAATATTTGAAGAATCCACAGCTCCTACTGCAGCTATTGTCTTCTCGACAGTCATAATCCTCACAAGTCACAACTTGGGAACTATAACCCACTCCACCATAAAGAGTAGACCACTTGGAATATCACCTTCCAAGATATTTCTTTTTTGTCACATGTCGATAAATCCTGCTGAAATTTATCGTGCAACTTCCACCTACTTGACTCACTTAGAAGTTCTCTAGACATCAACATAACTTCCACCACACACCTTGCATAACCGCCAAGTCAATGTCGTGTGCAAACCTGTAGAACCACTAACATCACATCCTTTATCATAGTAAGTTGGCAAACCATGAGAATGAACTATGTCTTTCTTCGAAGGAAGTCATCATCTCCCTTGATGAGAGAAAGACAACGTCAGCATCCAACCTAGAGCCGTTTGATGAACCTACTATATTAGAACAATTATTTTCATGTGCCTAAATTGTCTGCATTTCCAACTAGGGGTGATCATCGGTCGGTCGGTGTCAGTTTTGGACTCAAACCAACACAGTTTTAGAGAGGTCGGTGATGCCAATGATCAGTCAATTTTTGCCGAAACTGAGAGAACTCTGGAAAACTATCGAAAAAGGTGAAAAAGGTGAAAGAAGAAAACGAAATCGGCGAAGAAGAGGTGCCTCCATCTCCCTTATCGTTGTTGTTACCAAAGATTGAAAAGAGAATGAAAAAGAATAGAAAAAAAAAAAAGAAAAGAAAAGAAAAGAGTGAGAATGGAGGAGAGAATAAGGAGAAAAGAAGAGAAAGAAAGAAAGAGGAATGAAGAAGAGAGAAATGGATTCGTGAAAAGAAGAAGTGAAAAAATAAATAAATATTTTATTAATATAATATTATTTTTTAAAAATTTTATTAATATAATAGTAATATATTGGTAATATATTATATGTTATTAATATAATATATATTAAAAGTAAACCACCTCGGGAAAACCAACGAGTCCTCCCAAAGTGCTGCAGCTTGCAATTATTATATATAATTTTTTTTTTAAAAATAAGGAAGTCCGTTAGTTCGGTTGGAAATCACATTTTGATGCTACCGATATATCAGTTTTGCAATGTGCAAAACTGACGCCGACCAACCAAAGTCAATTCGGTCCGTTTTGGTCTGTCGGATCGATTTTTCGATGTTGTTTGATCACTCCTATTTTCAGCAACCTTTCTCCTACACGAAATCCTTCTTTTTCTTCCAATTTCTAGCTATTAGCGTTGAATCCTACTATAAAGTATGACCTTCACTCTTCAGCCTTTTTTCTTCTAACGGAAGCTTACTAGTAACCTCAGCAAAATCTAAGGTCTCCTTTCTGTATATTAAGATTGGCTTCATGTATTCATAAGAAGGTGGAAGTGACAAGATGAGCCTGAGTGCCTTATCTTCATCATTTATCTTCACTTTGATCATCTCTAGCTTAGAAACAATGCAATTGAGAACACTTAGATGATTTGAGATTTTCATACCATCATTCATTCGCAACGTGTGAAACTGCTCCTTCAAGTACAACCAATTTGAGATGCTCTTTACATGATATAGTGCTTCAAGCTTCTCCCAAAGCTCTTTGGCTGTCGAAATTCTATACACATTTGCAAGAATATTCTAAGCCAAGTTTAGTCTAATTGCACTTATAGCTCTCAAATCCATTTCCTCCCAGTCTTCATCATGTTGGGATTTATGCCCTAAAGCCTCGTAAATAATATTATATTTAATAATTAATAATAATTTTGATTATTTTATTTTCAATATAATATTATCCATTGTATGAAAAATCCAAGGTTATTATTGTAATCTTGAACAGTATGTGGTTGACATACGAGAAGATCATGTTCAAGAAATAACCTAAAGGGTCATAGTATATGGATAAGATTGGGTGCCTTATCCTGGTAACACTATTAATACGGCCTACTTTGTAATAGTTACAAATGATTTGATCCAAATCATTCATGTGGAGACATGTGAGTGGGGGTATCTTATACAATGAGTTTGTATAAGACTGGACCACGAAATATTTAATATCTCTTTATAAATCCGTTAATTGAGAAGATTAATATTTCATCAGGATGATCATATGCGCCTCGATCTTAATCCTAAGTGAGTTATGAGCTTCTGCTTGTGAGGGCTTGTCCTTTGATTTGCATGGGTGAGAGTGACTTTTATAGCCGATTCAATATGCCTACCATTTTGGGGACTTGACCAAATAGGGAGCTGGGAACATAATCTCATAAGATAGAATTCACTCCTTCCCATATAAGGTAAGTAGATGAGTAGTTCCCTTAAGTGCTGATTTCAGGACTTGAACAATGGGGCCCCACCCTCTCATTGGCCCGAGAGGGACTTAGTTTATAATTAGATTATAAACAGATTGTTCATTAGAGGATCAGTGGCACTTAAGGTGCAAGATGTAATTATAGGAGTAAAACAGACTTTTGACCCAGCTGTAATTACGAACAACTCGTGAATGATCGACTTGCATGTAGTGATTATATCCATGGACATAACTTATCCTACAGTGCATAAGAGTGCAACTCTAGGTCTATAGTGGAGTGACCTGTAGTTAATGAATGAAAATTAATTAATTAAAGAGTTTAATTAATTAATTTTGTATCATTGAAGCTTATAGTCTGTAGGTCCATAAGGTCTCATTGCTAGCTCATAGCAACACTAAAAGATCAATTTAGTTGAAAAAAAAATTTGAAATGTTCAAATTAATATTTAATATATTAGATATATTAAGTATAAAAGAGGAAAATATATTTATTGTATTTGATACATTAAATATTAAAATTTGAAATGTTCAAATTAATATTTAATTTGAAGTGTTCAAATTAATATTTAATATATCAGATATATTAAATAAAATAGGAAAATATATTTATTGTATTTGATACATTAAATATTAAAATAATTAATGTATATTAGATACATTAAATAAAAGATATTTATTAAATTTGAATTGGATTCAAATTAGGAAATAGATGTCGTAGGAGAATTTTAAACGGTTTGAATAAGATTCAAATTGGTTAGATAAATATATTTTAATATATTAGATATTAAAATATATTATTTAATTATTTTCCCTAGACCACTATAAATAGGACTTTATGGGTGAGCCATTGTGCATTATTCCCTCAATAGAGAGAATTAGAGAATTAGAGAATTCTCTCTAGACCTCTTCCTCTTTAATCCCTTGTGGATTTTCTTTCAAGAGGCTCCCGCAAGCCTTGGTTATGTGTTCGAGTCATAGCCAGGAAGACTTTGTGGAAGAGATAAAGATCTGCCAGAAGATTCTCCATATTTTTAAGGTATGTTTTGCTTAACCCTTGTATTTTAGTTTAATTCTAAATAAATCAAAGACGATTCCTATGCTTCCGCTGTGGGTTTAATTCGATTATTCCCTACACATCATTCATGTTGGACTTCTTAGAACCTCTGCTGGAACCACCATTGGACTCCACTAGACCACCATCATCACTTAAATCTTCATAAACACGACTGCTTAGTCTTCCTTCAATGCCTCGTGTAGCTCATATTGTATGAGCACATCCTTGACTTGCACTTGCCACAAACCGAAGTTGATCCCTCTATCAAATATCTCCACGTCAAACTTCATTAGACTCATAAAGCTTGACGTATCTGCTTCGCCTTTAGAAAATCTCCATATAGTGAACAACTCACACTATCTATAGTATCATAACTCGTTTAAAAAAATATTTTTCGATGTGGAAGTTCAAATAATGTTACAACCACATAGCATACTCAGAAATCAAGAAACTACAAACCTAAAGCTCTAATACCACTTGTTGGAAACCCCCCCCCCCCCCCCCCCCCCCCCCCTCCCTCTCACTTCTATAGTAGGAATAAGCAGAAAAATAACTAAGAAATTAAAAGAAAGCAACAAAAATATGAAACAAAATAATTTACGTACAAAACTCCAAAC
Organism: Trichosanthes truncata; assembly: GCA_033996785.1. Classification (NCBI taxonomy): domain Eukaryota; kingdom Viridiplantae; phylum Streptophyta; class Magnoliopsida; order Cucurbitales; family Cucurbitaceae; genus Trichosanthes; species Trichosanthes truncata. Next base: position 31,341,862 of record JAWPNB010000004.1, on the reverse strand, counting down.
CCAGGAAAAAAAACTACCACCACCCACAAAAAGAAACTCAACTATATGAAAAATTATTAGTATTACACAAAATTCTCTCTCTGACCCTAATTACAAAGAAACACTCTCTCAAAGCTTTAAACCACTCACACAACTAAAGTTAGTATACTAGGCTTAAAGTGTTTCTAGTTGGAATGATTTGAAACCAAAGCACCTTTCCTTTTATAGTACTTAGAGCCCATTACCTTTTTGTACCTTTTCGATGTAAGAATGCTACTCTTCTAATATTTTGCCCAAAAATCCTACATTTTTCTCTCCTAAGATGTTCTTTGAGTTCTCTCTAAAATATTTGGAAGATAGATAAAATCTCTTAGGAGAACCACTTAGAGAAACTAGTTTCTCTCATAGAGAGAAGTATGTTAGTGAAAAAGAAATTTTTTAGAGAGATGCAGTGTTGGTTGTTAAAATAAAAAGCAATACTAACTATCTAGAAGTTTCTTGAAGTATCTACATAAAAATGTCTTAAATGTATATTAGTCATTTGTATATATATCTTGAAAATTGTAAATAAATATTTCAAAAGAAAGACTCTAGATATATCTCGGGCTTTCTTTAGGCTTCAATGAATTCTCCTTTAGATAAGAATAAACTTCATAAAAATATCTAAGATATTTTAGATCCAAAAAAAGCCTAGAAAAATTATTTTGCTTGAACTACATGGGTCTCGTAGTATATAAATAGGAAGTGTGTCCCACAAGTATGCAAAGTTAGAGAAAGTGAGTGAGTATTGAGAGAGTGAGAGAATCCAAGTGTTTGTTTCTCGTACTCAAAAGTCTCCATCTTTGTATTTTCTTAATAAAAGTTTTTTCTTCCAAGTGTTTGTTTCTTCTCTTTCGTGCTAACTTCTTCAACATTAGTGAATTTTTTTTTTTAGAGATGAAGTGTGTTAGATTGAGAGAGAGATACATACTTCTTTTAGAGAATAATGTGCTAGTGAGAAAATAAACATTTTTTAAAATGAGAATAGTATGGTTGAGATACATAAAGACATTTTTTGGACAAACTTTATCTTTCATCTACCAAAAACTTTTACATAAGGTACCAAGAGAACTTGATTTTTACAATTATGCAAAGCTAAAGGCTTAGACTTCCGTGAGTCTACTTAGTTTCAAATAACTTTTTTATTGCATTCCTAAAAGTAAGAGATTCTACCAACACCATTACATAAAACTATTGTGGCATTTTCTACCTAATCATCTATCACATCTTGCTAACTCAACCATATTTATTTTATAAGTATATATCACATTAATCTTTTTGTAATATTATTTCAATTATTTTTTTTCCTCGTAGTTGGGAATATATTCTTACAAATCACTTGCAAAATTTCTAATAGTTTCTAAAAGCATACTTCAAGACTATTCTTGAGATGCTCATCTAAGCAATCGCCAAAAGATTATAAGATTTTAAGTCTATTATATCACACAAATGACAAACCATGATAATAATAATAACAAAAATAAAAAGCTATCTAAAAAGAAGAAAATATCATAAAATATGTCGTTTCACTTTTTAATTAAGATATATAGTACAACCTATTACCTATGATGAAGATTACAAAGAAAAAAACAATAGAAATCATTCAAAACATCCTCCAATTCCCCTGTAAGGATGCTTGAATGGATTATTGGACGCCTCTATTTACAAACTAAAAGTCCAAACTTGCATTGGTATGAGCTCTCTAGAGTATATATAACACTATTTGTTCGACGTTGCAACATAAAAGACTCTTATACTACAACACTCATATATCTTCATAAGCTATTTCTTTTAGGCTCCAACCAAGCTTCAACTTAGACACGACGACGATTGAGCTCTCCATAATTTTACCACAAATAAACAGCAAGAAACAAACAGCAAATGGAAGATATCATTTACACTTGAGATAGAAATATTTGGGTTGAAACTTTTGGTGTATTTTTCACAATAATGCAATATATACTTTCGTAATGCTTAATATAAAAATTATTATGGTGAAAATCAACTTAATTGGTTTGCATTGAAGTTGAAGCATGTGATTGGGTTGAATGCAAAGGGGTGGGAGTGATATCTCTATTGCGCATGTAACGCAAAAACTGTTCAGGCAACTCCTCCAAAAGTGCTGCAACTAAAGATATCTGTCCACCTGCAATCTCACAATCCAAAACATAAGTTTAAATACTAAGAATGGTTTAATCAAAGGTTTTTTTTTTTTCTTTTTTATTTTCAAAAATAATACATGACAAATAAAAATAAAAGAGTAGATTCAAACCTATGATCTATTGAGAGGGATAAATATATGACCATTTAACTTATGCTCAAGTCAATTGATTTATGTCAGTCAAGATCATTGCTATACGAGTTTACTATTTAAGTATGATTTAAGTATAGTTATAGGGACAAATTTTGGGGAGAAAAAAGTTCATGCATAGGTATACAAAAAATTTTGAGACTAGGGAAAATTTTAGATGGAGAAAAAAGTTTATAGAGAGAGATAAAAGGAATTTAGAGAGGTGAAAAAATCTTAGAGAGAGATAAAGTTGGAGAGTTAAAGACAAGAGTGAAGTAAAGCTAGGGAAAGATTGGAGCAAAAGTTTTAGGGGGAAAAATGTAGAGAGCCAGAAAAATTAACTAGGGTATAATATAACAATAATTTTAAGGCAAAAAATTTTATAAAGGAAAAAAATAATTTTCTTCAACATTGTAAGGCAAAAATTGGGTAAAATACAACAAATAATTTTAGAATTTAAAATAACCAGTTGACCAAAAATCACTTTGGAATGTCAAGTGATTCATCTTTGTGAAATTTATATATGCACCATTGCAAAGCATCACTATTTTAAAATAGCATTGATTTAGACAATGACAAAAATGATTTCACTCTTAAACAAGCCCTAATTTTATATGCATATGATATTACTACTCAAAAGTCCAAATTTTTTAAAACTATTCTAAGAATGATAGTATAACTTACTATGTACTTCTCGCATTGAAACAAATTGTACGATGTCTCTTGTAGCCACACGACCCGTAGAACTCTCCAATCGTTTTCCATTATCGGCATCAAGAACCTATACATAACATAGCATAATATAAAGCATTTTTGACATTATTCTAATATAGATCTTAATGTCCAAATTGGGAAGATCAGTATAAACATATACATTACCTCCATTTGTTTAAAATCAGCCCCTCCCACACCTACTATAAGAATTGACAGTGGAAGATCAGATGCCCTCACCAAAGCTTCCATTGTTTCTTGAAGGTCAGTTAAGACTCCATCCTAGCAAAGTAGATAAGTCACACATATATATTAGAAGTAAAATTGAAATCACGGACATTTTCGTGTATCGATTCTAATCTTAATCTTATAATAGTAGAATTGATGATTTCTGAGAACGTTAGGAGCAAAATTCAAATCAATCACGCAGGTTCAAGACAAGTTATAGAATTTAGTTGGTTTTCATTTTTTTTCTTTGATGCTTAAAAGCCTACTCCAATCTTCAAATTCTTGCTAAAGGAGGGTGTTTTTGAAATAAAATAAAAGATCAAGGGTAGAATGGAAAATTTTAAAATGTGAATCAGATTTTGTACAAATTGACTTGAAATTAACAAATTAGGAAATTCAAGTTGATTGTGGGCTTACTGTTATAATTAGCAGGACAAAATACTTGTTTATGTTGGCAAAAAGGGAATGGGCAGCAATTTCTGCAGCCTTATTGATGACTTGGCCAAATAAAGTAGGTCCACCCAATGAAACATTGTGAAGAGCATTTGCATATGCTCCCATTATGCCTTCAACTCCTTCAACCTATAAGTATATATGTTGAAGATAAAAGTTAAATGAATGTGAAATAATAAGCAAAGAAGAAGATACACATAGGCTTAAGAGTTTATAATTTAGCTAAACTATGAATTATATTTTTGTTTAGTCCATATAGTTAATATCATTAATGAAATAGTGAAGAGACGTATCATCAGTCTACTTAGTTGTTTGCTACAATTCAACTAAAATTTATCAGAACGGTAAAGACCTCAGGTTGAGTTGGAGTTCCACTCAAGTTGAAACAATGTGAAATGGTGCCGTCTGATGTTCTTGCCCCGAAGCCCCAAGCTGGAAAGCGACGATCAGAGTCGTAAAATTGAATCACCTCCCCTACTTCCATTATGGCCTGCCACAAGTTCAATAGTTCTAATATATTTATTGTCTTATCTTCCACTACAACATCAAAAAAAAAAAATCACTAGTACATAATTCAAACTACAACCTATGGAACAAGTTTTAATATCTTGAATTATACTTAAATATAGAAGTAGAAATATGTAAAATAAAAGTGTTAAGCCGTTCAATGATTCCTCAAACATCAACATTTGCATAAAAATATAAGAGCAATTACTGGAAAGTGGTATTAGGAAATTAAACATCTATTGTTATACTAAAGAAAAGAAGACATTATTAATTATTAGAATTTAAAAGAGCATTGTGTTGTAATATGAAAATCATAATTTGCATGTATGGTTTGGGAGTGGCGTGGCTAACCTGCTGGTAACTATTCAACCGCCCAGAGCGGTCAATATAATGCAAAGAATCTGGACTGTAAGGATTTCCATTTGAAGCTGCACAAATTATTCAAACCATGAAACCACACAACTTTAATTAGGAACTCAAACCAAAAAATAATAATAATAACTTTAGAGGGTCATCAGTCAGCTCATAAATACTTTGGTTGATGCAAAATTTTCCTTCAAATTCTATTTAGGAAAATTTTAACCAAACTTAATAAACAAAACACTCTGTTTGGGGCACTGAGTGGGTTATAATAACATGGGTTATAATAGTCTGTGGGTTATAATAGTCTGTGAAATAATATAATATTGTTTAAAATGCAGAGTTGTTTAGTCTGAGGTTATAATAGTCTGTGTTTGGGGTGCAGAGTACTCCACGGGTTATTATAACACATGTTATTATAACCCTTGCCCCAAACAGCCCCTAAGGCTCAAACCTCGTTTGATAACAATTTTATTTTTTGTTTTCTGTTTTTGAAATTTATACTTGTTTTTTTCACTCTTTTTTTACTATGATTTTCACTTTTCTTAAAAAAATATTTGAATTCATAGTTAAATTTCAAATACAAAAACAAGTTTTTAAACACTACTTTTTTTATTTTTCAAAACTTCGCATAGTTTTTTAAAACATCTCTAGAAAGTAGATAACAAGACAAAGAAACTCATAAGTAGAAGTAGTGTTTATAAGCTTAATTTTCAAAAACAAAAAGCCAAATGATTATCAAACAAGGCCTAAAATAATCAAGTTATAAACATACCCAACCCATACAAACAATAGTTAAAAAAGGCTGGGGTGTTTAATTTTCCCCATGGGAATGATTGAACCGGCCTCCAACCCCAAAATCGAGACTAGGGATGGGGAAGGCATCCTAGCCCCACCCCGTGGACATCCCTTAAACCTTGCTGAAAATTTAAGCTAGACCCAAATAAAGGACACCAAAAAAACCCATAACTCCCAATAATGGTCTTAACTACCTATAAGAATGCCTATAACTAATTAAGAACATTGATTTCAGCATTTATTTAAGTTTAGAGTTTAATAGATGAAATTGAAATTTCGATGTTAAAAATGACCGAAGTAAAAAGTAAATGTTTATTTTTCTGAAAAATTACCTGTAAAATCAACAGCAACCATAAAATTAAGCTGAAATCCACTAGAAATGTAATCAAGAAAGCTGAATTGTGTTTTCTCAACAAAGTGATCTACAAACAGCTGACCTTTTAGAACCTAATAAACAAAATTACATTATATCAATATGAAGATGGAGTAAAAAAAAAAGGAAATTAATAATTTCTGGAATTGTAAGAGAGACCTTATCATAACGACCACTAGAAGAAGATGGAATAACAAAATTTGCACCACTTTTTTCTCTGTAAAGTTTTTCAAGATCCCCCATCGATTTTTGAAGCTTACTGATAAGATGGAATAAGGGATGATATTAATACCTTTTCAAAACTAACTATAAAATTATTTATGAACCAACCAAAAACCACACAAAATTTAACCAACAAAATACTCAAAATCTCGAACCTAACCAAAAAATTCAAGAAAGGAAAAAGGTGGTTCTAGTCAGTAACGAGTATGAATACAACTAGAAGAACCATTGCCACAAAAATAGTTGCATCCTGGCTACAAGAAAGCCTATAGCTAGTTACAAACCTTTGTGTGTGTTTGGCATACCTTTTAAAGCATTACATATGACTAAAAATGTTCTAAAAATTGATAGTATTTGGTTAAGATTTTGAAGAGAGGTAAAACATGTTTTTGATTTGACCAATTAAAAGCACTTTTTAAAATTTTCGTTAATGACAAGTCATTTGAGAAATTTTAAAACAGATAAAGAAAAAACACGTGAATTGATATTAGAGGAAGCATTTAACTTAGTTTATTCCAATAGTGCTTATATACTTTACCTAAAAACATTTTTTTTTCAAAAGGCATGCCAAACATAGAATTCAAAAGACAGAAACTTAACTAATAGAATTCTTTTACTCATTCTAATTTAAGATATAATTTGATAAAATGAAAAGTTTAAGGTTAAAATATGGACTAGACATTGATGAACACAAAATAATTACCCAATTAATTCATGACTGCCATTGCTATTGAAATCAAAGCACTCAATGACCAAGGGGTTATCCTGACTTAAGAAAAAAAAGAAACACATACATATTAGAAGCCTATAAAGTAATATTAGTATATATATAATAAAGAGATTAAGATTGAGAAGTTCATATGCTTGCCTTGCTTACAAATTTCTGCATGCTCAAGCATAAAGGTCTCCAAACAGGATTAAGATTGTCCTTAATCACTTCAGTTTTACAGATTGGAATTGAGCCTCCACTTTCAACAACTCTACATATTCTCAAGAAAGGATCCTAATATGAACAAAGAACACATGAATCAAGAGCCTTCAATCGAGACAACAACGAGTGAGTTTGACATGACTTATTTTTATTTACTTAAAAATGCATTTCAATTTTTTCGTGGTGTTTTGATTGCATAGTCAAGTGTGCTTGTAAAAATTCAAGGAAAAATTCATTTTTAATCCTCGACTTGGCTTAGTGAATTAGTTTTCTTCTTGAACTTTCAATTTCATCAAATTGGACTTCGAATTACAATAAGTGGGGAAACTAACATCCTCTATTAAATTTACATAATTTTGAAGATTGGTGGATAGCCATGAAAATTTTGCGACTAAACAATACCATTTTTGTGGGTATTTATTATTTCAGTCATGTCGAGTACCTTTTAGCTAGGTTAAAAAGTACTTTGATGAAAATTTGGGTCTAAAGGTGAAAATGAAATGAAACTTAAAAACATGCTCTAGAAGTGCTTAATTATTAGTTTTTTTTTTCTTTTGAAAAAGAAAACTATGCACTGTTCTCAACTTATATACTAAAAAAAAGTCAAATAAATAACACAATTAATTTAAAAAACACATACGCTTTTAGAAAACAAGTCTTTATTGTCGAGATGAGAACATCGGAGTACTAATTCAATGACACTTCTTGAAGCAACGGTTTCCTCTGCTCGAATGGTGAGAGACCCCAAGTTTCTTGAACCTCCATGCCCATCTTTGAGACAAAGAGTTAAACTTCGACTCTGTTTGGTAAGTATCTGCCATGCCAAAAACAAAAAAAAAAGCCAATATCTATATATAAACATAATGTATGTAAAAGTGTTTTTAAGAACAAAAATGTATCTTATTGAATCACAAACTTTCAAACAGCCCCTGAGTTTTACCTCTGAAAGAACACAACTAGCTTCTCCTAGAAAATCTTGGTCACTCAATTTTATTGTCTGTACACAGTAAAAGAAAAGGTGTAGGCTAGGAATTATGAACAAGGTAATGATGTAAAAAGAGACAGAGACAATGAAATTATGAAAAGATTTATACCTTTACAGGGACATTGTAGTATTTGGTATCGATGTCATATACATGCAATCTGTAACGAAAAAACAGAAAGAAAAAGTTCAGAGGGTATGTTTGAAAGTTGCGATTAGAAATAATTTCGTGGAAAAAGTAATGTGACAAATACATTTTTAGTCCATGAGGTTTTACATATAGTTTATGTTTTATCTCCTAAGTTCAAAATCTTACCAATTAGTAATTTTCAAAATGCACAATTTTGAAGTATTATTGAAAGCTATAATTAATTTTTTTGAGTATATACATATTTCAAATGTTTTACATATACATACTTTTTTCGAAACCATTTCAAAAGATTAATCAACAAAAGTTTTTTTAAAAAAAAAACTAAACCCAAAAAGCTCTTAAATCATATCATATTATATATGAATATGTAAGAAATTAGTATTATGAGAAGTGAGAACATGGGGAAAAGCTTGCTTACACCAATGACTGCACAGTCTCAAAATGGAATGCAACTGATACTTTCTCTATCCATTGTGGATTTAGGTTATTCAAAATAACTTCAGTCCTACCTATCTCTTGTAATACTCCATTCTTTTTTATGTACACAACCACCATTGGATCGCTCTGAAAATAGACAATAATAACATTTTGAAAACTATATTATTAACTATGAAATAATAAATTAAAACTATTAACCAAGTCAATAGTTGAAATGTTTCAGGCTTTATTTGTGTATTGAACATTCAAATAAAAAGCTATTGCTTGGGAAGAAAAGAAAAATGCTTAAAAAACGACATGGTTTTAGTTGTGGAATGGAAATTCAAATATAAATATATCAATGTATGGTAGGTTCTTAGTTGAAGGAATTGTACCTTTGAGGTAATGTCACGATCAAGCAACTTTGATGCCGAAAGAGATAGCTACCAAATTCAAAATTCAATTAACTATGAGAAAAACCAACACTAACCAGAAAACACTGATAGGTAATAAAATATTTGAACATGAAATTTAACTTGGAGCAAATTCTACCTACTTATTAACAAAATTTATTTCTTTCAAGTGGCATGCCAACATGTCCAAATATATTAATAAAACAAGAATTTAATCTCACGTCAATTTTATATTAACCAAATTTTAACAATTTCTTGGTGGAATGGCTTAAATGAGATTTTTTTTTAATATATTAAAGATAAAATTTAGAATTTTAAATACGTTAAAGGTAAAATTAAGAAATTCACACCTTTGGAAGATTTAGCCCAAATGAAAATATAAGAGGTCTAAATCAAGTTTTACCCAAACCAGTGGACAATATTAAAAAATATTTTTCATTTTAAAAACTACTTTTAAAATTATCTTACCAAAATTTACCTAAAAAATTACTTTTCTCTATATTTCAACATATAAACTAATTTGTAAACAGTAGTTCAAAGAAAAAGGTGGTAGAAATCCTAGGATTAGGAAGGGCCACACCGGACCCACACAATCCTAAAAAGGGGAGAGGGAGACTTGCTCTTTTAATTTTGTTGGGCCCTTCATGTCTTATCTACCATAATAATAAACACTAACAATTTTATGAGGAGGGCCAACCTTGGCCACAAGGTCAAGGGTCAGAGGTTCAAATCTCCCACTTCAACTTCTTGTTGAACTCAAAAAAAGATATATATATATATATATATATATATATATGAAGATGCCAAAATAATATAAAAGTAGAAAATAAAAATAAATAATTATAACTTGGGGTGGATGCAGGTGCCCTCGAGTATAAGGGAGCAAAATTCTGACTCCCGATTATCAAAAAAAAAAAAAAAATATTAACAAACAAAGATTAGGACCTATTTGACACTTTAACACAAAGTTGAAAGTTTAGGTACATATTAGACACCATTTAGAGTTCAGTGCTTAAAATTTCAAAATTGAATTGTAATTTAACGTAATATTTAAGATCTAAATCCATTTTTTTAGTTCAACATGTAGGAGTAAGGATTCGAATCTTTGACCTCCTGGTTGAGAGTATATACCTCAACCACATGAGTTAGGGGTGTAAGGGAAAACTGAAAAACCTCTAAAACTGATGGTTTACTGAAATTGTTGTTGGTTATGGGATTGGATTTGGCAGTTTTGGTTTGAATATAAGGAAAGCCTTTTTTTTTTGTTGAAAAACAAACTTCCACTGAAAAAAATGAAAGAAAACATCCGCATACAAAAAGAGAGTCAACAGAAAAAGGAGGCAAACTACTAAAAGGGTCTTCAATTAAGAGAGATAAGACCTAATGGATAATTATAAAACAACTTAGTTACAAACGGCCATAGAGACACCTAGAATCCGACAAGGACCAAACTTCGCTCGGAGATCTCTCAACCCTCTAGGGGCTGTTTGGGGCACAGGTTCGGAATCAGAAGCCTGGGAATCAGAAGCCTGGGGGGTTTGTTCTGGGGGTTTCTGAAGCCTGGGAATCAGAAAGCTGTGTTTGGGGTGCAGTGTTCTGAAGCCTGGGAATCAGAAAGCTGTGTTTGGGGTGCAGTGTTCTGAATCCTGGGTTTGTGCAGGTTTTTTTTCCTTTAGCTGTTTTGTTCTCTTATTAATTAGTGGATGTTTTGCGAATTGTAGAAGTCATTGTATAACATGAATTGGTTACAAAATTGGAACTCTATTTTTGAAATTAAAAAATAAGAAGTCTATTTAAGAAATTAGAGAATTTAAAACTCTATTTCATAAAGTATTCAAAAACTTATTTTGGGAACTCTATTTTAGAAATTAAAAAATTAGAAGTCTATTTAAGAAATTAAGAAATTTAAAACTCTATTTCACAAAGTACTCAAAAAACTATTTTGTTTTTGGAACTCTATTTTAGAAATTAAAAAATTGAAAGGTTATTTAATAATTTAGAGAATCTAAAACTCTATTTTACAAAGTATTCAGAAACCTATTTTTTAAACCCTATTTTAGAAATTAAAAAATTAGAAATCTATCTACAAAACTATGGAATTTAAAACTTTATTTTACAAAATATTCAGAAACCTATTTTTGGAACTCTATTTTAGAATTTAAAATATTGGAGGTGTATTTAAGAAATTAGGGAATCTAAAAAAACTTTTGCATTGTATTTTGAAACGTATTTCAAGGATAAATGAGTTATAAAATTCGAATTCTATTTTAGAAATTAAGATATTAGAAACTCTATTTTACACAGTATTTTGAAACTCATTAGAAATTAAGATATTAGAAACTCTATTTTACACAGTATTTCACCGGAGTTTTTCTTGAAGTGGTCGTCGGAGTTGTTGTCTGTGTGGTCATCGGAGTTGTCATTGTCAGCGGTCATTGGGTGGTCACTGGAGTTTTCACCGGAGTTGTTGTCAAAGTGATCGCCGGAAGGGTCGCCGGAGTTGTTGTCAAAGTGGCCGCCGGAAGGGTCATCGGAGTTGTCATCGTCGACGGTCGTCAGGTGGTTGTCGGAGTTTTCACCGGAGTTGTTCTTGAAGTGGTCGTCGGAGTTGTCATTGTCGGTGTGGTCGTCGGAGTTGTCACTGGAGTTTTCACTGGAGTTGTTGTCAAAGTGGTCGTCGGAGTTGTTGTCAAAGTGGTCGCTGGAAGGGTCGTCGGAGTTGTTGTCAAAGTGGCCGCCGGAAGGGTCATCGGAGTTGTCATCGTCGACTGTCGTCATGTGGTTGTCGGAGTTTTCACCGAGTTGTTCTTGAAGTGGTCGCCGGAGTTGTTGTCGGTGTGGTCGTCGGAGTTGTCATTGTCGGCTGTCGTTGGGTGGTCACTGGAGTTTTGACCGGAGTTGTTGTCAAAGTGGTCGTCGGAGTTGTTGTCAAAGTGGCCGCCGGAAGGGTCATCGGAGTTGTCATCGTCGACGGTCGTCAAGTGGTTGTTGGAGTTTTCATCGGAGTTGTTGTCGAAGTGGTCGCCATAAATGTAAAAGGAAAACATGGCACAAACCCATGGGGTTGCACTGTAGTAACCCATGGGGTAGTGTTTCAAAACCAAGGGTTTGAAACACCTTGGGTCAAACATGGTTTCGGATTTGAAACCCAAACCCATCCAAATCCAAACCCATGCCCCAAACACACCCCTAAAGATTCTATTGTTCCTCTCACTTCAAAGACCCAATAAAATGGCACACACCCCAGTTTGTATATAAGAAAAACCAATTATATATGGTCGGCTTTGGGTTTAACATCATTTTTGTATTTTCAAGGACACTAGATGCCACTTTTTTATGATGAGTGACCCACATCCGTCCAACCAGCTGAGTGGCCCCAGTTTTTTATTCTCTCTTTTTCTTTATATTTTTGACAAGTGTTCGGCACCCAAATCGAACCGACTACACTCCAAAGTTGAGTATTTTATACTCAGACAAATTATGTGTATATAATTTTAGAGACAAAAGATAAGATTTCAAACCTAGCTCAGATTGGTACCCTAAACAAGAAGTTGAAAAGAAAACAACATAAAGTATTAGGTGGGGCCGCGGCGCAAAATGTACCTCGACTTGAGTGAACAAACCCTGAAGACCATGGGATCGGAAGAAGAAATCAACGGCGTCGTTCAGGCCTGCGCCACCGCTGTCCGTCACGGCGTTGCCGGCAGTCCACCGCCGTGCTCCCACCGCCTGCTGCCCTCCTTTCACATCAGAAAGACAACCGCCCATCCTGGTTTGGGATTCCGTCAAAGAGAAGAAACCGTTCAAAGCGTCCGTTCCGTTAAGATCTTCGTCGGCGATCGTAATATTCCAGTAATTTACTACGTTTTGAAATTTTGATTTCTATGGATTTCCTCGGCCGGGTGCATTTATTTATAGTTCAAACAAAGACCCAAAACTAAAAGACTTGTTCGATTTCTTCTCGAGTGGGAAAACTGAAAAGTCACAGAATTTTCGACCAAATTCCTTTTTAAAGAAAACAATTGGAGAGCACCAAGTTTTCTATTTTAAGTTGGGGCGAAAATGAGATTGCCAATTCTCTGAAATATTTCATTAACCCTTAAATTAAACGTCGCCTTTTATTATTATTTGTTTTTAAGACAATAATACTGAAGTATGAAAATTTCAACCTTCATATTTCAAAAAAAAAAAAAAAAAAAATCAACCTTCAACTGCAAAAAAAAAGATTACATATTAATTACCTCCCAATTATTTTTTTTCTTGTACTATTATGAATTTTAAACTTCATTTTGGCTTTTTAAAACCCGTTTCATAACCTTTTTTTTTCTCTATTTCTAAAAAACAAAAATTGGGAGATACATATGTTTTTAGAGAGACAAATTTAGAAAGTTAAACAAAAAGATTTAGAGAGAGAAAAATTAGAGGAAGAGAAATAAATATGAGAGAGAGAAATATTTGGGAGAAAACTAGAAAATTTTATCAATAGAGTGAAGTTAGAGAGTAAAATAAGACACAAAATAGGAAGAGAAATTGAACTTATGGAGGGATAAATTTTAGAGAGAGATATGTTAGAGAAAATTTGGAGAGAAAAATTTGAGAATAATATTAAAATTTTAGAGTGAGAAAAGTTAGAAAAATATATTAGACTACAATGAAGTAAAAATAATAGCATATTTTTTTAGGAGAGAAATAAGTTAGACAGAGGAAAAGAAAAGTTATAAATAAAAACTTTAGAAAACAATATTTGAAAAAAATATTAAAATTTTAGAGAGATAAAAGTGAGAGATATATATTACTAAAAGAATCCTAAATAAAAGCAATAGAGAAATTAAAATTTGAGAGAGAAAAATTTTATATTCAGGAAAAAATTTAAAGATAGAAAAGCTTAGAAATAAAGAAAAATTTTGAAGCCTACATCAAAGAGAAAAAAAAATAGTTTTAGGGGAAAAAAACAAGATTTTGAAAAACAGAAATATGTTTTTCAAAACTCTTTTTTAAACAAAGTTTACCACGGTTTTGAAAATAGTTTTAAAAAACGGAAACATAAAATAGAATTGGTTATCACTTATCAGACAACCTCGTTTCTTAAAAATGAAAAACAAAAACATAAAATATAAAATGAAAGAGTTATCAACCTGAAATGGTTATGAAATGACAACTACATTATCCTTCAATGGTTATTTCTTAAGTCTTTCTATAATATTATATCATAAATACAAGAGCAAAATTTCGAACCTAAGAACAACCCTCTAATACGAGAAATTATTTGAAGAGACCACTTTAACGTGATTAACAATTTTGCACGCTTGGGCCTATATGAGAGAAGCTACAAGTATATTTCAAAATTATATCCAATGGTTCTTAGAAAGCATGTAGATTTCAAATCAACATCCAACGGTTATTATGAAACAATCACATTGTAGTGGTTTTATTGAATTATTTCTCTTTTAATACAGGTAGAAATTCCTTAGTCATTTAACTATGCTAAGGTTGACAGGTTTTAATACAATAAATGTGAGGTATAAGAATTTGAACATCTGATTTCAAAAGATGAGTACATGCCAATTATTGTTGGCTGCTAACGTCGACAGTTTATTTTTTATGTTATGAAATCTTACTTGTTTACGAGCACTCTTATAGAGTCGATTTAAAGATTAAATATTTAAATTATCACTTTCGTGTCATCAAACTAAAGAAAGATGGTCATTGACTCCTAGCACGTTTCTTAGCCATTTCCTTCTACATAAATCAATTGCTTTCAGTCTTTTCCCGTGTGCCACCCAACAAGAATAGATTATGGAATTAATAGGTGGACCATTCAAATTCAAGAATATTTACTAAAGAAACCAGTCCTTTACTCAAAAAAAAAAAAAAAAGAAAAAAAAAGCCCAGTCCTTTAATTTTTTTTTGGGATAATTCAAGATATGGCCAAAAAAAATTGGCAGTTTTGATTAATGGCTATATGCATTATTTTTTTAATTATGGCCACACGCGAGGTGCACATGTGGTGTACTCTTTTAAAAATGCCTGATTTGTCCCTGTGTATCTACACATTTCCAATTTTTTTTTTAAAATCATTATCTCTCCTATTTTATTTAAGGTGTATCTAAACTGAAATTTCAAATATTTACATTGCAGTTAGTATCTTTATACCTATTTAAAATCATTTAAAATTCGAAATTTCTAAAGATTTTATTTTATAAGATTCATTTTTTTAATCCGATTTTCTTATTTTTCAAGTCTTTATCGACATACAAATTGTTTAATTTATTTTCTTTTATTATTTTTTCGTATATTTACTTTCTGTTTTTTCGCTTCCATTCGTCGACTCGTATTTCAGTTTCTTCCTTCCAATTTTCAGGTTTGTTTATGTTTTTTTTCACTGTTTTTGGTTTTCCACTTCTTCTTAACGTTATTTTCTAGGTTGTAGCTTGATACATTTTTTTAGGTTCAGATGTCTTTCCAATCCGTAAGTATATTGTATGACGGGATCTGTGATGAAGCTAATCGATACCAGAATTTTAAAGTTGCTAATATATTTGTTCGTTTGGATTCTAGTTTTCTGCATTTTACTGATTGTATTCATAACAAACTTCATCTTTCGAGTCATCAAGTTATTACTTGGTTGACTGTTTATAGGGATGGTTCGAATAAATCCAGTAACTTAGAATTACTGAGGACAAGGATGTTATGTGGGTCCTTTCTATTATTTCAAAGAGTGTTGCTAATAATCTTCATGTTGTTGTTGATTATTCAGAAATTGCCGAATTAGACTGTTCAAATACGGATACCTCTAATTACAGTGTATGTAAAAATTTGGATCATTCTAAGAACAATTACAGTATACTTATTCTTTCTAAAATTCTATATTTATCTCTTACAAATACATAATATTTTCCCATCCTTTGCTTCCTAACTCAATTCAACTTTTGTTTTTTTTATGTATGCACGATTTAGTTACTATGTAATTTATATTTATTGTTGTGTACTAATATTATATGTTTAAATTTCATATTCATAGGGAGTACTTTGTAATTTTTATATAATTCAAATACATTGTATTTCTATGTTCTTTTCTTAACTCAATTCAGTTTCTGTCTTTCTATGTATGCATGATCTAGCTACTGTATAATTTATATTTTTTGTTGTGTACTAATATTATATGTTGAAATTTCAAATTCGTAGGAAATACTTTGTAATTTTTATATAATTCAAATACACTGTATTTCCATGTTCTTTTGTTTAACTTAATTCAGCTTTTGTCTTTCTATGTATACATGATCTAGCTACTGTATAATTTATATTTTTTGTTGTGTACTATTATTATATGTTGAATTTCAAAATTGTAGGAAGTACTTTGTATTTTTTATATAATTCATAGTAATAGCTACTCTATAATTTAGATTCTTTGCATTTTCTGAATACTTTAGGTTGACATATACTACTTATTTAAATTGTATGTGTTCACAAGTTGGAAACTTTCAGAAGTTTATATCACTTCAAAACATTAACTAGCAAATAAGTTAAAGACACAAAATTTATCAATAACAATTCATATTATAAACTAGTTTGTCAATAATCCCAAAATACTATAAGATTCAGTCTATAAATTTAACAAAAGTATACTAAAAGCAGTTCAGTCTAAAAATTTAACAAAAGTCTAATTTTGTGATCAAAAGTGAAGTTCTTAAAGAGTCTTGATCAGTTTTCTGAATTTTTCATTAATTTTTTGTCTAGCTGAGGTGGAGGTTGAATGTAGGGCCATATGTCAAGGATGTGCCCTGTGCGTTATCGGTTGATTTATACGTTCCACATAAAGCATCAATGTATATCCTGGTTGGCTTTAGACCATTGAATGCATCATTTTGTATGTTCTGGTTGATCTAAACATTTAAAACAAAATTAATTAACATAAAATTTGGTTATTTTGTAAAAAACTGAGCAATGAAATTACACTTTAAATAATAGAAGATAACATTACATAATATAACACAAGTAATGAACATAATATGTTTGCATCGTTCCTTTTACCATATCTTCAAATGTTTGTTCAAAATCTTTTAATCTCAGTAAATTAGGTATAACAAACTAGCTAATTTAAAGTATAGAATACAAAAACATAATCTATTTATATTTTAATATATTTCTACCTTGTATCTTCTCTAAAGATCAGAGAATATTTTAAAATTATTTTTTGTAAATACCTTAATCTTCGGTCTCAAAGGTCTTTGTTGTCCTTTCTTCCTTCTCTTATCCCGTGTTTTTTCTCAGTGAGAGTATTCTGCCATTGGATCCAAGCTTTAATTAATTTCTTACTTTTCTTATACCTGAGTTTCACGATTTTCCAATGTAGGCAAGATTTTGAGTTTTAAAGGAAGAAATAGTGAGTTTTTCTTACCTTTTTTGCCGAACAAGCCTAGGAATCACCTTGTTGAACGAGATTTCAAACTTTGCCAAAGAAGGAGATGGGTTCAACGATCTGGGGAGCTTTGAAGCTTCGAAACTCGATTGAAATTGTGTGAAGAAACGAAAATAGAAAAAACCCTAGAATCACTCATTCGATTTGTGGTGAAAGGTAAATCTCTCTCCAAATGTTGTTTTCAATTTTAATTAGTATTGTATGGGGCAACGTGTAAATGATGATTTACTTTTATTTTGGGTTTAAACTATATTTCAAGTTGCATGTGATTTTATTGGTTGTTTAATCTATTCGTTTAACTAGTTTTTTTAATCTTTTTGTTATGTAACCAATTGTTAATTGATGTGTATTTTTTTTCATATTAGATCCATTTTTTTAATTTATCGTTAAGAATATTTGAATTTTTGTTTATATTTTATATAATGAATCTTAATATCTTTTGTTGTTTAGATAATTCGTTTTAACTGTTTTATTTTAGATTTGGGTTTTAAATTTATTATAATTACATGATAATTAGGAAATCTTAGATATGGAAGTTGTTAGGGATAGTAAGGTCATTTAATAATTAATATTTAAAATTATGAATAATGATTTGGCCATTTTTAAAAACTTTGGATCGCTTGGCCATTTTTCAAAATAGAAAATAAAAAATGGTCATTTGCGTAGTCAACCCTTTTTTTTTTCCTTTAAAAAAGGCCCACAACATATTTTCAATCATCACGAGCCTCACGTGCAAATGTACGTGTTCTTTATTATGTTTTAAATTACTTCTTCTTTTTTTTTTTTTTTGATAAAATGTTTTAAATTACTTTTTCAAGGACAATGGACAAAGTCTAGAAATTATTCAATAAAATATGAAAAGTAACCTTTTTTTTTTTTTTTTTTTTAATTATACTATTACACGTAGACAATAAAAGCTATGGAAAGAACTTTTAAAAAGTTAGTGTCATTATCAATTATCAATTAAATTAATTTCAGCGAACATGAGCATAATTCAATTTGACATCTATTTCTTCCTTTAGGAGGTTCAAATTCTCATGCTTCCACTTGTTGTAAAAAAAAAGAATTAAATTAATTTCATAACTTTAAAAACAAGTTTAAGATTTGACGTGTTAATAGAGATATAATGAATAATGAATTAAACTAAAATATACAATTTAATCAAATTTTGTTCTCAACGTATATTAAACAATTAATTAACTATAGATTAACAACTACGATTGTTATGGGTAAAAATTAACCATAGAATTGAGGTAATAGGTCTGCTAGAACACAAAAGTCTAAAGAGAGGATTCGAAAGAAGGGCCGGGAGTAACCATTTGGCCATATGAATCCGAACGAGATGTTGGGAGAAAAAATAATGATAAAATTACTACAATATTAATTATCTCATTCCACAGGATAAGCCAACCAAACAAGAGTCACAAATAATAATTTAAAGAGATATAGGGAAAAGAGAACGAGACTGAAGTTTACACTAGTTCGCCCCAAACTCGAGACTACGTCCAAGTTCTACAATTGCAAGTTCTACTAAATGGGAGATTACAAGAAGCCTTAAACTCGCACCACAAACTAACTCTCAATAGCCCAACAAGGACTATTGACTTCCAAGTACCACAACTTGGTAGATAACAACAAAGCATTCAACCCTGCAACACAAGAAAGAAACTTTATTTTCTCTCTCAAAACAACACACTGCCACACCAATTACAAGCTCACACAAATTGTATGAGCCACTATCGATTGCACACAATGTTCAGTCGCAATAAGAAAATAAATGGAGAAAAGGCCACCTCTCTAAAATTGAACTCACGACAACAATACATATATATGTGTGTAAAAGCAGCAACCCTAGTCCACAATTGGGCCTAAACACAATTGGGCCTTGATTTACTAAATGAGTGGTCGCGCACGTGTGAGGTTTCTGTCAAAACCATGTAGCATTATTATTTTGGCTCCACCAAAAAAAATTCTTAACAATCGCCCACTTGGAGGGAGACAAAATACAACTTTGTCTCCCATTGCAACAAAGCTCTGATCACCTTGGCAAACTCCAAGGCACAACTCCCACTATAACTGTTATCTTTGATCTTCTTGGCAAACTCCATGAATCAAAAAATACCTGAAAAACAACAAAGTCACAAAACATGCAACCATCAGAAAATAACTGTAGTGCATCTGTGCTTGCCCTGAGGTATGGGCTCGCTACGGGATTTGTCTCCCAGACGAAAAAGACAGACACGTACTCCTACTTTAGGTAAGTGGTAACAACTGACATCTTCAACCTTGAACCACTGTTCCTGAAGAAGATATACTCTGAGAAGGGCTTGAATCCTCTATTCAAACCTGCTGCCAAACTAGAGACCTTATCTTTGACCTTAGCAACGGCTCTGGCCTTCCACTTCGATGCCTCCACTCGCCTAGGTGACTTCTTCAATTCAATTGTGCGTCTGACAATTGGGGGTTCACAATAGCCATCAACTTTCTTTCCTAGACTTCCCAATTGTTTATGAACTGAAGGATCCTGATCTGGCTGATCAAAGTTGGCTATCATTGCTGCTGGCTCAATTGTACCTTTACTACAACCATCTGCAGCTTTAACTGGCATCCACTGTCTTTTCAAGCCTTTGACAACATCCAACTGACATTTGTATAATGTAGATTTCCTGTGGCCAACTGCCACTACCTGGGATCCTAACATGAGTTTACACTGGCGCTTGCCAAACTCACACTTGTAGCCCTCATCTGCTAATTTGCCAGTGGAGATGAGATTCATCTTAATACTGGGCACAAACCTGACATCATACAACACCAATATCTCCACACTCAGTCTTCAGACTAACATCTTCAATCCCATTAGTCTTGGATGTTCTACCATTCCCCATCCTCACTAGGCCATGATATCCTTTTGTAAAGGATGTGAATAAACTCCTGTCTGAAGCTATGTGTACAGTAGCTGCGCTGTCTAAATCCACTCAGATGAATTTCTACAACTCTTTGTGTTACTCCTAACACAGATTAAGGCATCATGCACTCAATTTTCCTCCCATTTTTCTTTCTTTTCTAGATTCTCTTTCAACTTTCTACACCGACTCTTAATGTGATCTTTCTTGTAATAGTAAAAGCATTCTATCTCTTTATTTCTATAATCTCACTTCTTCCTACTGCTACTCGGCGTACGTTCCTCATTAATTTTCTCTTTACCCTTAGTCATAACCAAAACTGATCCTATAGTAGACTCTTTACTACTATTGTTTCTACGAATTTCCTCAACTAAGGCTAAATCACAAACATCTGAAAATTTCAGAGTATTTTCTCCTACCGAATTAGACACGGTTGTCTTCATCATTTCCCAACTATTAGGTAAAGAAGTTAATAACATAAGAGCATTCACTTCATCAGTAAACTCTATTTTAACTTATTTCAATTGATTTATCAAAGTGGTTATCTCATTTATATAGGAATTCACATAAGCATCCTCAACCATATGCATATTGAAAAACCTCCAAAGCAAATAGATCTTATTATTTGTGCAGGATTTTTCGTACCTATTTGTGAGTGTTTCCATCAATTTAATTGTAGTTGTCTCACTGGCTACCTGACTAGTCACGTCCATTAACAGACACATTCTGATCACGGTAACTATTTCTTCATCCAAAGTCTCTGATAAGCCTTAGAATTAAGGCTTATTTAATTCCCAATTGCTTAAAATATTTTTGTTTGTCCTAAGATTAATTGAAAATAGTGGAAGATTGCTTGAATTTAAGGAAGAATTGAATGTGATAGCATTTGTAATAGAATTCTAAATAAATTGATTCTTTTTGCAGAAATTATGGAAATTGCTAAATCAAATTGCAAAATTTGATTTTGCAATTGTTTCTGGAGCAGGGAATGTGAAAATTGCTAAATCAGATTGCAAAATATGATTTTGCAATTCTGGGCAGAGGATTTATGGAAACAAAAAAAATGTCGCGCGAAGAAGAAACCCATTTATGGAAAACCAAATTACAGCATGATTTGGTGGAATTGGAGCATGAAATTTGGACAATCTTCAACCTTAATGGAGGCCTATAAATGGGGAAGAAGAATTGGAGCTAAGCATCGGATTTATGGGAGCAATTTTAGACACCAATTTCGTGGGTTTTGTGCGAAGAAACCCATATATGGGAAAATCCATTTCCGCACGAATTGAGGGATTGGATCGCGATTTTTGGCAAATTTCAACCCTAGAAAGATCTATAAAAGAGGAGGGAAGAAGCAAGAAGAATCAATTCGGATTGCAGGACGTTTTGGTGTTTTGGAGTCGTTTTTCTTTTTTTTTTCTTTTTTTTTATGCAGTTTTTTGTTTCTGTTTTTTTTTTTTTACCAAAAATCTGCTGCAATGTAGTTTTGTTTTCCTTCAATTTATCCAATCCAATTCAAGTGAAGAAGTTGAGGTTTGAATTCGGTTTTTGGAGGCATTTTCTTGAGTTTATTTCGTGGGTTTTTTTTTATAGTTTTTCCTTCCTCTGTTTCTTTTTTTTTTTCTGCAGAAAGTATGCTCTGTTTTGCCAAAGAAATTCAGTTTATGTTTTTTTTTTTTTTTTTTATATATCTTTTCTCCAATTTCTTCTTATTTTATTCAAGTTTCTTTATTTGTTGAAATCTTTATAAACCCATCAAATTCAAGGGTAAAGAAAGAATATGGAAATTTTCTATTGAAACCCTTGATTTTTGGTGTTTAATTTTTAATTTGAGAATTTTAGAAGTTTTTGAAGTTAATTGCCCATAATTGCATAAATTTTGTATTAGTTGTTCCAACACCACTTAGGGTAGAATTTTTATTAATTAGCATTTTACTCAATTTTCTAATATGAACTTTTATTCAAAACTTAGTTTTAAGATTTTTATTTTTAATATGAGCTAAAGCTTCTTAGGGTGTTCAAGGATGTGAATTCCCTAAGAAGTAAATGTAGCCAAAATTTCAATAAAAACCAAGCCTACATCTCAATTGTTTGCTTGTGTTGATTAAAATTCCGTTGTGATCCTAGATTGATCAACTAAGGTATCAACTCAAGCTTAGATCTAATACCGACGGGGTTAGTGACAAGCGGATTTCACACAAGTGATGGAGAAAAAGAGCTTAGACATAAGCCATTCCTTACCCTAGACATAGAGATTAAGGACTCCAAGACCCATAAAATTGTTGAGCCAATTGATCTAAGATAGAGGGACTATAGACATATAAGTCTCTCACTTAGCCTCCTAAAAAACTAAATTCAAGGTAAATAGGAGATGCAATTTTGGTTTACAATTGAGTGTGGAGTAGGTTGGAATTGCAATTTTGGCTTGCAATTACGACTTAGGGCAATGACATTCTTGAGCCCCATCTTCATCTAGAATTCCCTTTGCAATTTCATTTTCTAAGTCTTTTTAGTTGTTATTTCGATTATTGCCATTTTTAGATTCTGCAATTTCTGTTCTTTCGATTATTGCAATTTCTAGATTTTGCAATTTTTCTTTATTTCCATTATTGCCATTTCTTGATTCTGCAATTAGATTCTGCAATTTTTCTTTTTATCAACACACCATCCCAACATTATTTTTGCAATTTAGTTTTCCATTTGCAATTTTCCTTATACTTTTGCTTTACAATATTTTTGTTACTTCGTTCCCTGTGGGATTCGATACTTGGTACTCAGATACCATTTTATATTACTTCGATCACGTGCGCTTGCGTGTAACAGTCGATCAGTCTCCCAATCTTCTTCATTCATACTTTTCGGTCTCTTTTTCAAAGCCTAACCAATTTTTTAACAGTCAAATAATCTTTGACCATCATCTTCCCATACCCAAAAATTTTCCCATCAAACTTCATGACTCCATCGAAACTTATTGGTTCCACATATCCCATGACTCCTGAACCAAAAGCTCTGATACATGGGAGAAACAATAATGATAAAATTACTACAATATTAATTCTCTCATTCCACAGGATAAGCCAACCAAATAAGAGTCACAAATAGTAATTTAAAGAGAGATAGGGAAAAGAGAACGAGACCGAAGATTATACTAGTTCGCCCCAAACTCGGGACTACGTCCAGTTTCTGCAACTGCAGGTTCTATTATATAGAGATTACAAGAAGCCTCAAACTCGCACTACAAACTAACCCTCAATAGCCCAACAAGAACTATTGACTTCCAAGTACCACAACTCGGTAGCTTGGGATAAACAACAAAGCACTCTGCAACACAAAGAAGAAACTTTATTTTCTCTCTCAAAACAACACACTAACATACCAATTACAAGCTCACACACACTGTATGAGCCAGTATCGACTGCACACAATGTTCAATCGCAATAAGAAAATAAATGGAGAAAAGGCCACCTCTCTAAAATTGAATTCACGGCCACAACACGTATATATATGTGTAAACGTAGCAACCCTAATCCACAATTGGGTCTAAACACAATTGGGCCTTGATTTACTAAATGAGTGGTCCTACACGTGTGGGGTTTCTATCAAAACCATGTAGCATTATTATTTTGGCTCCACCAAAAAAAAATTCTTAACACGAGAGTATTCCGATAAAGGCCCAAAAGTTTGGCTAAAGCCAAAAAAGGCCGACCCTTCCTCACCAAGGCAGGTTTAGGCCAAGCCGCAAGAAGTTGGGAAAATGGCCCATTTTGCCAACCCTGTCAAGGATCGGCCCAAGACCGGTTTGGCCAATCCCTTGAGGAGTCGACCAAATACCTTAAAGTGAACGACTGAGAGAACTTTCATGAGCCTAAAACAAAACAAACCTTATGGGAGAGAGAAAAGTCAATGCTTGACATTCGATGGGTCTCGTTAAGTTGGCATGAAAGAACCTTAAGTAACTGTTCCATAACTATGATAGCCCAACAACCAAGATTCTTGAAAACTGTCGGGATATTCAAGTATACGTTACGGATTTACGATTATAAAATATGGTCTCTAATGACATTCCAAGATATGCAACAAATACTTACTTTCTACGGTCTGAGTTTTCTTACAAACCCGATTATTGACTTAAGCAATGGGGTGTAAGTGGCTTAGCACCACACCAGTGTTCTTTTCTCTTATTTTGCAGGACATTTCTGTTCCCGGTAATACAAATTTACCATTGATTCAACTATTCATATTCCAGTATCAACAACAATCAAATTGATTTTTTCTTTTAAGTTTGTGTACTGAAATTGATGTTCCCAAAGTTGAAACACAAAAACAAAATTAATTTGAAAATTAAAAAGAGCAAAGTAGAATTTGAATCTAAAATATACTTCTTTTTTAGTACGTAAAATATACTATTTTTTTATATAATTTTCTTTGTATAATACGAATCAGTTTGTTTTATAATTGAACTCTAGAGGGTATAAAGATATTACCAAATAACAACTTCTACCCAAGGTTTATAATGTCAATGTTGATGGAAATGTCGAAGTCTCAATTTTATGAAAATGTCGATGAAAATATCAATAAAATGTCAATGTCGATGTCAATGAATATTTTTGAAAAAATTTTAAAAACAAAAAATTCAAAAAAAAAAATTTAAATTAATAAATAAACATGTTACACTTTTTAAATGAGTTAAAATACTTGTTACAATATTATATTCACAATAAGTTACATTTTCTTACTATTTTTTTTAATATTTCATTAATTTTGTACAGTATAGTAGAAATGTCGATTTTCCCCTTATGTCGATGTCGAATTCATAGACATATAGAAATATCGACATGTCGACTGAAATTTAATATCATACTTCTACCATAGATGGAAGGTACGAATTCTGGCCCCTAGATAAAGCAATATTAAATAGTAATAATAATAATTTTTTAAAAGAGAAAAAGAAAACGTGTAAAAGGGTCCAGACAATTTTTAATTGCATTATGGGAAGACCTTGACTTCTTTTATAGAAAGTGATTCCAAAGATACGTAAAGCAGATGGCAACTTCCTAATACGCGCTGTGCAACATTTCAGTGCCAAACAGGGTATGCTACCAAATTAGATTAAATAAACATGTTAAAATATTATCGAGTTGAGCATAACTTAGTAGATATAATACGTTAATTACCATTTCAAAGGTTGATGGTTCAATTAAATAAGACACCAATTACTAATTCAAAAGTTGATTGTTCGATCTTCCACCTCTACAATTGTTGAAGTAAAAAAAAAGTTAAAATATTATTTCGATTTTTTTAATTCATATTATTTTGATTTTTTTAATTCATATTATTTTGGTCCCTATATTTTGGGACTTGTTCCATTATAGTATTTGTACTTTCAAATATCTAAATTTAGTTATCATATTTTAAATAAATCTTAAATCTAAATTTAGCCTTGTCGTCATCATCATCGTTGCCTTAGTCCGACGCTCTGCGCCGTGCCGCTTCTGCCACATGTCACTGCCGTCTCGAGGTCTCGTTATATAACACTCAAATGAGCGAGGAACTAGATATGGAATGAGTGTTTGTTCTTGATTTGGGCATTTGTTCCTTAGATTTGGAACGAACTCCTTCATTCTAGATCCGGAGAACAGTCGAGCCATTCGTTCCAACTAGGAACACGAATGAACACCCAAATCTATCGTTCTAGATCTGGGTGTTTGTTCCCAACTGCCAAATATGGGTGTGTGTTCCAACTTTGGACGAGGAAACTTCGAAGTGGCGGCGATGATGAGCATCGAACAACAATGGTGCTTGGTGACACTGACAACAAGCCTATCTAAGAAGAAGAGAGAAAAAGAGAAGGAAGGGGAAGAGAGGAAAAGGTAGATGGCCACATCACAGTCCAATCAGCTAAAATTTACACGTCATTTAATTGCCACATCAACATTCCGTTAAATCAACTAACAATGTGGACTATGTAAAGTGTATCATTTTTCAAATCTTGGGACCAAAGTGTCTATTTTCAAACATCAGAGATCAAATAGACATTAATCTCAAACATCTGGGATGCCCAAGACTTAAATATGAAAGAGATAATCTCTTTTTTTTAATATATATATTTTTTTCAAAACTTCCTTTAAATGTACTTCACAACAATAATTACAAATGCAGCATGTTTTAAAAAATCATATTAAACATTGACTTGGTAATAATCAATTCATTCATCAATTTTCTTTTTTGTTTTAGCTATAACCATCAATTTATAGAGTTGGTATTTGCCTAAATAATCCTATATTCAACCACTAATTAACATTTCTTTATAACAATTAGGCTAAATTATAGAAAATACCCTTGAACTTCATACTTTGTTTCAAAAATACTCATGAACTTTTAAAAGTTTCATTAATACCCTTAAACTTTCAAGATAAGTTCAAAAATACCCTTATCGTTAGTTTTGGATGGAAACCGTTAGTACTTTGTTTCAAAAATACCCTTAAACTTTCAAAAGTTTCATTAATACCCTTAAACTTTAAAAAAAAAGTTCAAAAATACTCTTACTGTTAATACATTGACATAAATCATTAGTACCTCGTTTTAAAAAAACCTCTAAACTTTCACATTAATATCCTTAACCTTAAAAAAAGAAAAGTTAAAAAATGCCCTTACCATTAGTATATGGACGAAAACCGTTTATCTACACCTGATTACTTCTCTCTTTTATTTTATATTTCTCCTGATTTGCTTCAGTCTATGGCCTAACACTTCTCTATTTTTCCTCTATTTTTCCTTTCTTTTTCAATACCCTCTTACTCTATTTTTCTTCCATTTTTCAATCTCTAAAACTTCCTCCATTTCTCCTATCTTCTTAATATTAGAACTTTAAATAAACAAGAAGAGTTCTCTCTCATTTCTAAGTATGCCCAAACATAAATATAAGAAATGTCAACACCCAAATAGTCAATGTCTTTGAAGTTATTTTGAGTTGGAAAAGAACCTATTTGAAAACAACTTATATAGATACCCTCATTTTTTTTTTCATATAGATACTCTCATTTTTCCTCCATTTGTCCAATTCTCAATCATGGAAAACCTTCTTAACTGACCACAACAAATAGACTAATTTGAACTGCAAAAAGGATTAATAAAATCTTCATCCGCTACAAATTTGGTAATGCATATGCCCTTTCTTTCGTTTTCCTCCCATTAGATGTTCTCAAAATTATGACTTAAATTCTCAACATGTCTCTCTTTTTGTGTATTAAACCCAAATGTACTAACTCAAATTACTAGCGTATAACCTTGTTAAGCATTTAAGTCCTAAGGTCCTTTGGTGGTTCAATTATTCTCCTTTCTTCTTGCTATAGTCTATATACCTTGATTGAAGGGGGTAATTTTAGAGATTGAAAAATGGAAGAAAAGAGTAAAGAGGGTATTGAAAAAGATAGGGAAAAAAAGAGGAAAAATAGAGAAGTGTTAGGCCATAGATTGAAGGTACTACAAATTTTGCCTTCATTGATGCGTGGTTTTCTTGTATAGTTGACACTTGTGACAAAAAAACAGTCAATAAAAGGTTCATTTTCACTTTAAAATAAATTATTGATTTAAAAATACATATATTGATGGCTATTGAATGTCAAAAAATATCTATATTTAAGTTGACGCAATAAACCGTCAATTTTGATAGGTTTATTGACGATAATTTCGTAAAATTCTGTCAAAATTGGACTAGCTTGGCATTTTTGTATTCGTTGACGGTTATTAGCCGTCAACTATTCAGTTTTTCGTTGACAGATGAATAGCATCAATAAAAAATTTGTTGTTGACAGTTATTCACCATGAAGTTAGAATACTTTTATTGACAGATAATGGCTGTCAAGAAAATCTCTTATAAAAGGCGCGCGTTCAGTGCTTATTTTTTAAAAAATAATAAAAATAAAGTAAAGTAATGGCGCCAATTTTTGTTTTTTAAAAGGTATTTTTGTTTTCACCTCCACATTTTAACCTAATTACATTATTCTCTCTCACACGCTAACTCCCCAAATGCTCGCCTTTCCCAGCGTCGTCTCTGGCTGCCACCCTCTATGTGTTCGTCGTCTTCAGCTAAGGATTCATAGCGAGAGGTCTATGAGGTAAGGATCTTGAGTGTTGTCGAAATTTCTATTTGATGTGATGCTCATATTTGTCTATCTCAACATCTTTTACATCTACAGCTAGTTTGCGAAAACACAAACGTCTACAAACTACAACATGATTTGGACAATATTCATGCATCATCCTATCAATATCATCAGGTTTCTTTCTATCTATCCTAGCGAGGACCCATGAGTACTGGTAAAGTTTCGATGGTAGAAGTTTGTGATGCTAATCCTCAACTCATTGTGATGCTAATCTACACAGCTAATCCACTACTCATGCTAATCCACAAATCTATTATTAATTATAGACATCTCATTATTTATTTTCCATTATTCAATCGAATGTGAAGTTGTGAATGCAGCTGAGAGAGCATGGAGGAAGAAACACCTGAGAGAACAGGTCGGTGACAATTTTTTGTTTCGTCTTTGAAATAACTATTTTTTAAAGTCAAAATCTTAGACTTCTGTATTTCATTTTTTCTAAAATTAGTGATAGATAGTAAAAAAGCTGATGGTTGAAAAAGTCTATATTATGTGTAGACATTCTTGCTCTAACATTATATTACACTTTATTCTTGCTCTAGCATTATACGACAAGTTTATAAGTGTTTATTTGCAACAATCTTTAGATATTTTGCTAGTGACTACGGTCATGTTGATCATTCGATAGCTATATTTTTATTATCTATCAAATATATGCGTCAGACTTAGTTTTGCCTAGGTAGTTTTTATGAAGTATTGTGATTCTTTTCATGTTTTGTTATGGTACAGTTTCATTTTTGTAGAAACACCACAAGGAAATGGAAAGGTTAGAAAAAGAGAGGAAAGCAGAGCTAAGGAGCTACAGAGGTCTAATGGTCTTTGAGAAGATAACATCTAACAAACAAATTGCAGCAACAAGCAAATCATTACAATAGCTAGAAGGACGATTTCATGTGATCAAATTGATCTGTACAAATGCTGCAAAAAGATAGTTATTCATTAACTTGAATGTTTTATTTTTTATATTTGATTCTCGATGAAAATGCAGTTTAGATGTAGACTTTTATTTTACTGTAGTCTGATGTTGTTCGCTAGCCTTGTGCCAATGAAACTCTAGAATTGTTAGTTGTGTAATTGTTGGTTTGCAGGTGCTAGCTAATTTTATATAATTTAGGCAATATTAGAGTTGCTAGCTAGTTCTGTAAATGTTGATTTGAGTTTGTTAGTTATTTTGTGTAAAATGATTGTTTGGAATTGCTGGTTAGCTAGTTGTGACAATGCAAATTTGAAGTTGCTAGCTAGTTTGGTGTAAATGCCCGTTGCAAAGAAAGGATCAAAATGAACAGTAGTTTTTTTTTCTCCTTTCAAATAAGTACAGTTGATGGCTAAAAAACGTCAATAAAATAATTATAATCGATGGCTAAAAATGTCAATAAAAATGTCATAGTTAACTGCTACAAAACGTCAATAAAGGATTATGTTGACGGTTTAAGTATTATACTTGATGGTTAAAAAGTGTCAACATTACCCTACGTTGACAGCTAAAAAATGTCAACAAAGAATGTAAAGTTGACGTTTTGGTTACAGTTAGTTGATGGCAATGTAAATATTAATATTATTGACGGTCAAAAAAGGTCAACAAATGCATATAAGTTAACGTTGATTAGCTGTCAACTAAAATGACAAAGTTGATGTTTTTTAATTGTTTACACCGGCATTATTGACGACATTATTGATGGCTTGTTTTTTGTCCATATACTAATGGTAAGGGCATTTTTAACCTTTTTTTTTTAAAGTTAAGGGCATTAATACAACTTTTGAAAGTTCAGGGGTATTTTAAAATGAGGTACTAACAATTTCTGTCCATATACTAACAGTTAAGAGTATTTTTGAACTTTTTAAAAAAGTTTAAGGGTATTAATGAAACTTTTGAAAGTTCAGGAGTATTTTTGAAACAAAGTATGAACGGTTTCTATCCAAAACTAACAGTAAGGGTATTTTTTAACTTTCTTTGAAAGTGTAAAGGTATTAATGAAACTTTTGAAATTTCAAGAGTATTTTTGAAACAAAGTACAAAGTTCAGGGGTATTTTGTATAATTTAGCCTAACAATTATAAGCATTATTTTTTGTCAATGTACGCATAGTTCAACTAGTTAAGGTACTGTTAATCTTAATCAAAAGATAACAGGTTCGAATCTCCATTGTGATCACTGTAGTAGCGGATCCTAAACTTTATGCCAGGGGCACAAATTCATATAAGGTTAAATTATAAGTTTAGCGCATGAACTTTTAGATTTGTGTTTGTACGGTCCTTGAACTTTAACGATGCTTAATAGGTCCATGAATTTTTGATTTTGTGTTCAATAGATCTTTGAAGTTTCAATTTTGTATCAAATAGGTCTTTGATATATTCGAAATTTATAAAAACTAAATGTTATGTTAGACGTAAAATTTAATTTTGTGTCTAATAAGTCATATTGGACTTAAAAAAAAAAATTAATGTAGCTATATTACAAAATTTAAAGTTTAAAGTTTAATTAGAGACACAAAATTAAATGTTATGTGGAATAGAACATTAATTTTTTTACAATTTTGGATGTGTGAGACCTATTAGATACAAAGTTGAAAGTTTGATCTATTGGACATTTTTAAAAGACTTATAGTCACAAAATTAAAAGTTTAGAGACATATTAGACACAAATTTGAAAATTCAGGAATCAAACTTTTAATTTAACCTTCATATAAATATAGTTTAAATGCAATAATATATAATATTTAGATTGCTAAACTAAGTCCTAATCGTTTGCAAGTGTACTAAAAATTAAAATAATATATAAATATATTATTAGAAAATTAAAATAATATATATATACATACATACATATATTTTTCAAAATTAAAAATTGGAAATTAAAATAATATATAAATATATCTATTGCAAAATTAAAAAGCATAAGCTGCGTTTACCAAGATTTTTTTTTCCTTTTTTTTTAGTTCAACAATATGTGGAGTTAGGGGATTCAAACTTCTGACCTTTTGGTCAATGATACATACTTTATAACAATTGAGTTATGCTCTTGTTGGCGCATCTGCCAAGATTCAAACCCTTATTTGCCTAGGTAGGTTGCGTTTTTCAATGAGAAATTAAACATACAAATATATAAAAGCAATAATTTAACCCCACACATGGATCTGTCCCTTGTCACATATTGTGTTGAACTACAAAGGAAACAAAAGATCTAAATTACAAATTTGGTCTCTATGATTTGGAGAAAGTTAGAATTTAGTCTCTATGGTTTGATAAAACCCTCATAAATAGTCACTCTATAAGGACCATTCATGAAATTTTATCAAACCATAAGGACGAAATTCTAACTTTTAAAACTATATGGACTAAATTTTAACTTTCTCTAAATTAGAGATACTAAATTTGTAATTTAACAAAAATAAACTAATTTTTGTTACTATTTTTCCAATATTTAAATTCTAATAATGCTATATTTCCAGTCAGCCTGGTACAAAATTCTGATAATGCTATATTTCCAGTCAGCTTGGTACAAAAATAAGAATAAGTACTCTTTTGAAAAATAGAAAAATGAAAGCCAACATTTAATATGAGAAAGACACATGCATGCACGTATGACTTTCCATCAAAGGCGTTTGAAACTTTGATAATATCATCGTCTGACGTGCAGGTTGTGACATATCACATATACAAAGGAATTTTTCTTGGTCATCAACTTTTTTTGTATTTCTTGGGTCAAAATTGGTGATCAATTTTTTATAGGTGAACAAGAATGACCTATAATATAATATTGTGGAAAACAAAAAATTAAATGTTGGTAGGCATAAAAATGAAAT
This sequence comes from Trichosanthes truncata, assembly GCA_033996785.1. NCBI lineage: Eukaryota > Viridiplantae > Streptophyta > Magnoliopsida > Cucurbitales > Cucurbitaceae > Trichosanthes > Trichosanthes truncata. The sequence goes on along the minus strand of JAWPNB010000004.1, from coordinate 31,309,719 downwards.
ATTGTTGAGAAATGAGAATGGATAATGGAGTTGGTAAAATCAAAATGAAGGTCAATGTATAAGAAATATAATAAAATTATATCATTTATTATAACAAACGTCACGATGATATTTTATTAATAATAATCTTGAAAATTTTAAAAGTATTAAAAGTCGCGCTTTTGAAAGAAGCACTTGATCAATATTACAATTATTATGGGTTAAAAATTGGACCACAAGGACGGACTGGAAAAGGAACAACAGTTATGGGCCAAATAGAAGTGAAAAAGCCTAAAACGAATCAAGATAGACCAGAACCGAGCAAAGGAGCGGACCAAGGAGTGAAGGGAGAAGAAAATGGGCATGGGCCCAGAGCCAAGCCTATGCTCGCCCTCAGCCTCGGCTAGGCCGAGGTGGACCAGCCTTGCAAGGCCCAATGATGGACCTTGCCTCATGCCCCTTGGCTCGTGCAACCCAACTCTAACCCGATCTGATCATTTCTAATCCTAATTCGATGAGGAAGCCCCTAAAACATCCTACGCACGAGGTATTTAAACTCTCATTTGAGGAGAGAGAGGGTAAGTTCATTCTAGCCACCAAAATACTCCCAAAACCCCAATTCTCTCTCAACTCTTTACTAACTTAAGCATCGGAGCCTGTGTACCTATACCACACCGGTGGGCAGATTTTTGTTGTCTTGCAAGCCACGTTTTCCCTCGTCAAACAAATTTACCGTTGTTGTCTGATAACTCTTAAAATAAGAGTTATAGGGTATCATTTTAGGATTGAATTGTCATATTTTATCTCTTACATCTTGGAAATTCCCTAACTTTGAGTCATTTTGCTTTATGATTAATTTTGATATAGTAACATTATTATTAGAGCAATAGTATCTTAATTAAGGAGCTTTATGTAATTAATTCAGGTTTGATTAAGGAGGACTCACGAAGCTAAGAGCAGCAGTTTTACAACAGTTTGCTGGAGTAAATCTGGCAATTCAGGCTAACACGAATTTCGCACGTGAGAATTGCTGCTCATTAAATGAGCTGGAAAATGTTAGTCCAATCAGCGTATTTCAGCCAATGGGAGCTTGCCACGTCACATGACCTATCTAATCAGCCCTGATTTGCATAAAGAAGGGAATATATGTTGTTGGGTAGCCGTTTTTAAGGGTAGAAGATCAGAGGAGAAGAGGAGAGGCTGGAGAATCCCGATAAAACAGAGGGAGAACGAAAAAGGTCTATCTGAAGAAAGAAGCTGCCGGAATATTTCCAAAAGAGGAAGGGTTTTTTGTTGGAGCTGTCGTCGAATGCTGATTCAACCTTTTTGTGGCAAGATTTTGACTTCTTCTTCTTCTTCTCTTCTTTAAAGTTTATTAGCATTGTTTAGCATTATGTCTGTATTTCGAATTATTTTCTGTTTTCCTTGCATTATGAACTAATCACCTTTAAGGTAAGGATTAGGGGTTGGATGTTTTGATTTATTTTATAGCTTAATACATTTCATTTAGCTCAATCTGGTTTTTAAGAGTTTTTTTTTTATTTCTTTAGCACAATTTCGTCTGGCCAACCATTTTGTTGTAACATTTCTCTGATTTCTAGGAAGAATAGGAGAAGCTGATAGCTTAAGAACCACATTAGCCCGTGTTAGGGTTAGTAGCTAGCTAAGTGAGGAGATTATGGATAATCACTCACCTAATGTACACACAATACAGTGGGTTAACTATCGCTGGAGTAATGGGAATGAAACAACGTATTTCAGGTAATTCGGGAGAATGTCGTGTGAGCTGTAGTGGATTGAGAAAAATAAACATGTATCTAAGTTTGTAGAATAGATTAAAATGGAAAATTACCCCTAATTCGAGCATGTCAATTAGCTTAAAGTACAAGTTTAGTCGTTCTCTATATTCATATATGTTCTCTGTTAACTCTTTTTTAGCATTTATTTTGTTTCAGCAAAAATTGAATTCTTTTATTTCGTTTTCATGATGAATTTAACTGGTTATAAATTGAGTTTATTGAGAATTAATTTGTGGTAAATTAGCGAATTACTAGTATCTGTGGATACGATAATTTACTTAGCACTTGCTACAAATGAATGTGTACACTTGCGCATCGACATCCTAATATTGTTGAATCATTCATATCACTCTAGCAAGCGTGTCATTGTCACGTGGAGGTCAGGTGAGATTCTCTTGTCCAAAATTTGGCAACAACAATTGGTGTTGTCTGTGGGGAAGACTACACATGCTTGACAGATATGTTAGCTTTTTCAGTAAAAAGATGAGTAGAGATATGGAAAAGCAAAATTGGAACGAAAACGAAGATTGATTCAGATCAGGATCGTCACCCACGATGAGTGCATGAAGTTACACCTCTTCAGCCTCATACAGAGGTCGAGGCCCACCAAATCATTAAAGTTGCATGAAAGCATGGACCTAGAGGATCGCGCGATGAAGTAACAAAGAAGACGACAGACCAGCTTCTCGACCTGTCTGAGGAGATTGAGGCCGACTAAAGGAGGGCAACCTACCGAGGAACTAGAATTTGTCCCACTCACATCGAAAGACAAGAGAGTGAACATTGGAACGAACCTGGAGGCTAAATAGAAAGAAAAACTTATTAGTTTCCTCAAGAGCAATGCATATTTATTCGTCTTGTCTCATGAAGATATGCCATGAATAGATCCTAAGGTCATGTTGCATTGGCTAAACATGAACAGAGATTTTAAGCCCATAAAACAGAAGCAACATGCATTCAATCAGGAGCGGAATGAAATCATAGCCAGATAAGTAGATGATTTACTAAAAGCTGATACATTAGGGAAGTCCATTATCCTCAATGACTATCCAATGTGGTTTTAGTAAAGAAGTCTAATGGCAAATGGTGAATGTGTATCGACTTCATTGATCTGAATACGACATATCATGCAGATAGTTATTCTTTGTCTATGATAGATCATTTAGTAGATGCAACACCGGACCATGAATTACTAAGTTTCATGGATGCCTACTCTAGATACAATTAGATCAAGATGTATAGACCAGATCAAGAAAATATCTCTTTTATTACTGAAAGGGAGCTTTATTATTAAAAAGTCATGCCACTTGGTCTTAAGAATGTAAGAGCAACTTATCAAAGAATGGTAAATCGAATGTTCGCTTTGAAGGAATGAACGTTTCACTCTGCAGCAGAAGCATTGGATCGTTTTTGATTTTATTTAAAATTAAACTAAAAATTAAGATTTAAGCAAACTTACTTGGAGTAAATATGGATATATTTCTGGCGAATCTTTATCTCCTCCATAAAATCTTCTTGGCTATGACTCGAACACAAGACCAAGGATTGTGGGAGTCTCTTGAAAGAAAATCCACAAGGGATTGGAGAGGAAGAGATCTAGAAAGAATTATGTAATTCTCTATTGATGAGATATGTGTTATGTCTAATGGCTCAACCCAATGGTCTTATTTATAGAGACCAAGGGAAAATCTTTGTCATAATTAAAATGTTATATTTTAATATCTAATATATTAAAATATATATTATATTTATTTGAATCTCATTCAAATCTCTTACGATATTAATTATTTATTTGAATCTTATTCAAATTCTATAAATATCTTTTATTTAATGTATCTAATATACATTAATTATTTTAATATTTAATGTATCAAATACAATAAATATATTTTTCTCTTATATATTTAATATATCTAATATATTAAATATTAATTTGAACATTTCAAAATTTTCTTTCAACTAAATTGATCTTTTAGTGTTATTATGAGCTAGCAAGGGAACCTTATGGACCTACAAATTATAAGCTACAAGGATACAAAAACAATTAATTAAACTCTTTAATTAATTATTTTTCATTCATTAACTATAGGCCACTCCACTATAGACCTAGAGTTGCACTCTTATGCACTGTAGGACAAGTTGTGTCCATAGATATAATCATTACATGCAAGTCGATCATTCACGAGTTATTCGTAATTACAGCTGGGTCAAAAGTCCGTTTTACCCCTATAATTACATCTTGCACCTTAAGTACCACTGATCCTTTAATGAACAATCTGTTTATAATCTAATTATAAGCTAAGTTCCTCTCGATCCAGTGAGAGGGTGAGACCCCATTATTCAAGTCCTGAAATCAGCACTTAAGGGAACTACTCATCTACTTACCCTATATGAAAAGAAGTGAATTCCATCTTGTGAGATTAGGTTTCCAGCTCCCTATTTGGTCAAGTCCTCAAAATGGTAAACATATTGAATCGGCTACAAAAGTTACTCTCACCCATGCAAATTAAAGGACAAGCCCTCACAGGTAGGAATTCATAACTCACTTAGGATTAAAATCGAGTCGCATATGATCATCCTAATGAGATATTAATCTTCTCAATTAAAGAATTTATAAAGAGAGATTAAATATTTCGTAGTCCAGTCTTATACAAACTCATTGTATAAGATACCCCCACTCACATGTCTCCACATGAACGATTTGGATCAAATCATTTGTAACTATTACAAAGTGGGCCGTATCAATAGTGTTACCAGGATAAGACATCTAACCTTATCCATATACAATGACCTTTTAGGTTATTTCTTGAACATGATCCTTCCGTATGTCAACCACATATTGTTCAAGATTACACTTATAATCTTGGATTTTTCATATAATGGATAATATTATATTACAAGGCTTTAGGGCATAAATCCTAACACGCTCCATTGCTTAGGAAGAATATGGAGATATATGTGGATGATATGCTAGTTAAGGGCATTAAAGCACATTAGGATGAAATTGACTTCCACGAAGCATTCCAAATACTTTGTAAGTACAAGATGAAGTTGAATCCAAGTAAATGCGTTTTTGAAGTAACATCAGAAAAATTTCTCTGACAAGAGGCCATTCTAGAGATGTCCTCTCCAACCAGTCTCAAGCAACTTTAAAGTCTCAATGCGAGAGTTGAAGCACTAAACAGGTTTGTCAGTAGAGCTACTGATAGATGTTTACCTTTCTTTAAAATTTTGAAGAAAAAGCTCTAGTTTGAATGGAAAAAAGAATGTGAACAAGCTTTTCAAGAATTGAAGGCTTATCTAAGTTCAGCTTCCCTATTTGCCAAAGCTATCGCGGGAGATGAGTTACTATTTTATGTGGTATCTTCTGATACCGTTGTAAGTTCTACACTAATCAAGGAAGAGAATGGTCACTGATGACTGCTAAAGCACAAGTGCACGTTGTCTCTCAAGTAACATATGTAAGTACTCCAAGTATCGAACCCAAGGGAACATATGCAACAAAAACTCTCTAGTTAACAACATAATTACTCACAAATTGCAACCGAAGGTGACAAAGAAAACAAAAATCCATAGGTTTTATAAGCTTTAAAAACCAAAAAACAAAAATCCATAACCATAACCCTTCCTTAAGACAAAAAAAGAAAAAAAGAAAAAAACTTAGACCTCTCTCTTCCTTCACAACCCATTCATCGTAATTGAAAACCACATTAATCTCCTGCTTATCACTAACACAAACGAACAGAGAGAGCAAAAATAAAAAAACTTATGTTTTTTTCTTCCACTTATCTTCTTTAAACTTTTAAAAAGAGAAAGTTCGATTTCAAACTTTGTTTTATTTGGTGTTCTGTTGCCCATAGTTTTTATAAGCAAAGTTTTGCATTAATTTTTATGGAGGAAGAATTTGTAGAGAGAGGAAGAAAAAGAATAAACGTTTTCTAGTAAGAGTATTTTGAAAATTTTAAAACGTCATAGGTATTAATGAAACTTTAAGAAGTTCAGGGACATTATTGAAATGAGGTACAAAATTCAGCGGTATTTTCTATAATTTAACCAAAAAATAATAATATAACGAATTTAGCTTTGATTGTAGCAATCTTATAGTTTGAAGGTTTATTTGGAACAACACTTTGTAGGAGTGGTTTGTGCACTTTACAATAGTTAAGGGTTTAATATTGCAACAATTTCGTAACTTGGAGAGGTGATTGATCAAATTGAGAGAATGAGAGTGTGATGGTAACATTTTTAATAGTTCAGGAATAGTTTTTGCAATTTTCCTACCTTTTGTTTTTGATCTCCAAACATTCAAATGTTATAGGATTTAGTTGGTAAAAAATGATGGTAGAAAAAAGTGATTTTCTAATGTTTATATTGGAAAAATGTAACGAGGTTCAACATTTTTCTCACTTTTGGAAAAAAGTATGGAAGAATGTAACAAGGCTCAACCTTTTTATCCTTTTTTTTTTTAAAAAAAAACCATTTTATATTTAATGATATTATTTAAGTTTAGTGGTTTGTTGGATTTATCTTTTCATTCAGATAATCTTATGATCCTTTATCTACTTGACAAGACAATCTTCAAACTGGTCAAATTGTCCTTTTGTATGGAAAAAATTGGAAAAAAGTATGGAAGAATGTAACAAGGATCAACCTTTTTATCCTTTTTTTTAAAAAAAAAAAAACCATTTTATATTTAATGATATTATTTAAGTTTAGTGGTTTGTCGGATTTATCTTTTCATTCAGATAATCTTATGATCCTTTATCTACTTGGCAAGACAATCTTCAAACTGGTCAAATTGTCCTTTTGTATGGAAAAAATTGGAAAAAAGTATGGAAGAATGTAACAAGGATCAACCTTTTTATCCTTTTTTTTTTTTAAAAAAAAAAAACCATTTTATATTTAATGATATTATTTAAGTTTAGTGGTTTGTTGGATTTATCTTTTCATTCAGATAATCTTATGATCCTTTATCTACTTGGCAAGACAATCTTCAAACTGGTCAAATTGTCCTTTTGTATGGAAAAAATGGGCACGAGGTTGATTTTGCTTAAAATTAAGTCTTCCTTTTTAGGCCGTTTAATTACTATTTGGTTTTAGTTTTTCGTTTTTAAAAATTGTTCCTATTTTTTCTTAATTTCTTTACCATTGATTTCATCTTTTTAAGAAAATATTTGAATTCTTAACCAAATTTCAAAAACAAAAACAAGTTTTTGAAAACTATTATTATTATTATTTTTTATAGTTTTCATAACTGAGCTTAGTTTTTGAAAACATATATAAAAAGTAGATAACAAAACAAGGAAACTCATAGGTAGAAGTAGTACTTAGAAGCTTAATTTTTAAAAACAAAAAACTAAAACCTATCAAATGGGACCTTAAATAGATACGATCTTATTTTAAAAATAATAACAAAGCAATAATAATAATAATAAAATATAGGATAAAATGCACTTTTGGCCTCCATGTTAAAATTTGTGAAAGAACTTCCAACTTCCTAATGTTTGATCGGAAATAAGTGTTCAACCAACTACTAGAAAATTCTCTTAAAGTTAAGGCATGAGATAAAGATAAAGTCTACAAGTATACGTTTACGGAAGAAATATAATCTAAATGCAAATAAAGATGGTTAAGCATGAATGCTTTGACCCTCGAACCAAAGGATATATGAATCAATTGATAGCTAATTTACATATATTAATAATGTGCAACTTCCTTTTATTAAAAATGAACTTGTGTGTTAAACTTGAAGCAATTCTAGATGTTAAGATCCACACTCTAATATTAAACAACAAAAAATAATCTTCCTACACAAACAATTTCATCCTTTTTCAAAAGAAAAGAAATATATTTAGCTATTCAAAGTTGACCAAAACAAAGTCAAGATATAAAAAAATTAGTGAAAAAATCATTTTTGACCCTAAACTCGGCATGTTGTATCAATTTGAACCCTAAACTTTTAATTTCATCAATTTCAACCTCAAACTTGGCAAGATGTATCAATTTTAACTCTAAACTTGAATAAGTGCATCAATTTACACCCTCAATTAATTTTGTTTCAATTCCCATTAAAAAGGTTTCTCACACATGCCCAAAGTCACATTTTGCTCTATGATAGGTACTTATTTGTTATTTTTTAAAAGATAAAATTGTTGAAGAAAATTAGAGTAGACTCGTTGGAGTGTTTTTCAATTTAAGATAATAGTTTTTTTTTTTCACTTCTTATCTTCTTTGATTCTGCTGCTTTTTTCATTTCATTAATGGAGTGTTTTTCAATTTTAGGGCAGGATTCTACTCGGTCCATCAGCTTTTGGTAGAAACAAAGCTTATTTGCACCAAAATTTCCCTCAATTGAGTACTCCCATTCTTGAATCGGTCTCCAGTATTGGTTTGTTATTCTTTTTATTTCTTGTCGGCCTCAAGCTCGATTTTGTCCTCCATTCCCTGCAGCAGGTGCTTGGGGTGCAAGTTGAAACTGAAAACCCGACCAAACAGCTCAAACTGAGTCAAAATCGACGGTGGTTCGATTCCTGTTTGGCTCAGACGATTGGAGGCGGGTTTGCTTCACTCGAAATCAACCAGTAGCAGTTCGGCTTCGGTTTGGCGTGGATGCACATCGTTCAAATCGAGCCGACCTTGAAGAATTTAAAAGCAATTGAAAAATTAAATATAATATAATATTATTATATAATAAATGTGAAGTCAGAAGCTTTTGTGTTTACACGTAATTTCAAAATATAAAGAAATGAGACACGTGTAAATAAATTTATATTTATATTAATTTGAATGTAGTGAAGTATAATCTCTAATTTGTTCTTCTGATTTTTTCTCTCAAATATGCATTTGTCTCGAGGGCTTTGCAGCTTGTTCTCGAATGTGGATTTGTCTCGATGGCTTTGCAGTTTGTTCTCTAATGTAGATTTGTCTCGAGTGCTTTTGCAGCTTGTTCTCGAATGTGGATTTATTTCGAGGGCTTTGCAGCTTGTTCTCGATCTTCAAAGTCTTCAAGATTCTGATTCAGAGGGTGTTTGATCTTCAAGAGTTTAGGGAGTCTTTTGATCTTTGTTTCTGAATTTTCTCTAAGTTCTTTGGAGAGTTTCCACTTATGAACCTCTGAAATGGAGGAGGAAGTTCTTTATTTATAGAGTTCTTGAAGGCCTCCAGGTGGACTTGGGCTTGTTAGTCGGACTAAGCCTGGTTGACTTTGGGCTTAACCTTTAGACTGGGCCTGGCTGACTTTAGGCCTAGCCCTTTGGACTTTTGTCTAAAATTAGCCCAAATTTCACATAACCCAATTGTATATTGGAAATTGCCATAATTTAATTTAGGGATCCTTGCCAATTTAATCAATCCCTAATTATATATAATTTCGTCATCAATGTTGGGTAATGACGTGGCAATTTTTTGATTGGCCAAAATTTCTCTTCCAACATATTGATTGTTGTGCAAAATTTGAAATGTGTAGTGAATGTATCTGTCTATCTGATAAGTGACTGACTGACTGATGTGACGAGACCGATTGCCCTGACTTTCGTTCCTCTCTCTCAGAATCTTCTCCTTCATGTCATGGGTCGTTTCCTTTCCTTCTTCAACCTTTACCTTAAGGTCCCCAACCGACAAATATGCAACTCGCAACGCACTGTTGCAGTTCACAAGACACATGTCACGCCATAAATGGTCAGCCTGAAATAACGCACGTGACATGACCCGTTCGCTCGCTTCCTGACTTGCGTGAGCATCCAGACGGCTAACCACAGACCAAACAGAAGAAATCGTCAGTTCTAGCGGTTTGGTCGGTGCGATTATTTATTAAACCAATTCAGTTTCAGTTTTTACTTTTCTGCATTTATATAAGCAATTCGATGATGGTTTTGCACAGTAATCAAGCTGAACCTAGCCGTTTGCACCCATAGCAAGCATAGGGCTTTTAGAATTGCCCTCTCCAGAATCTCTGTCCCCTTCTTCTCCGGCATCGGTGCCACCTTCATCCTTCATAAGACAGTCTACGGGGCTGACAAGGTTGGCTACGACCAGTTCATACATCGACGTCGCTTTGTCCATCACCGTTTTTTCTGTTCTTGCTTGCATTTTAGCAGAGCCCAAACTCTTTACCACCGAAGTTGGAGAAACCGTCATGGTCGTTTCTGCCTCAATGAAGTTGTCACCAAGATCTTCCTCACACTCGCTGTCGCTGGTAACGACACCGATGGCAAGGAGGAACATAAGAGTTTGTTTGTTTCCTTGTGGGTCCTACTTTTCAAAGTCGGGTTCGTGGTTTTAATGATGATGGATTTAGTTATTTTTTTGGTAATATTTTTAAAATAACAAATAAGTACCTATCATAGAGCAACAAGTGACTTTGGACATGAGTGAGAAACCTTTCTAACGGTGATTGAAATAGAAACTTAAATAACCGAGGGTATAAATTGATACACTTATTCAAGTTTATGGTTAAAATTGATATAACATGCCAAGTTTGAGGTTTAACTTGATGAAATTTAAAGTTTAGAGTTAAAATTGATTTTTCCTTAAAAATTTAAAGTGGGAAAAGGATAATCTCTCTCTCTTTTTTTTATTTTTTTTTATTTTTAATATTTGTTTTCCAAATTGTGCTTAAAGGTACTTTCACATCAGTAATGGCAAATATACATGTTATACAATAATATTAAACATTGACTTGAACAATACTTGGTTGCCCTCCAGTGTGTAGGAACCTCTTTATTCCCCACCATTTAATTGTTGACAATAAGAAGAGAAAAAGCACAGCAAAGAGAGAAAAATGTGAAAAATATTTTCTCTCCCTTTGTTATCAACAATTAAATGGTGGGGATTAAGGAGATTCTTACACACCGAAGAACAACCAAGTATTTTCCTATAACCAATTCATATATATATATATATAACAATGACCATAAATTTAGAGGTGGTATTTGCCTAAAATAATCATAACAACAACTAATTAACATTTGGGTAATTGTAATGGGTAGCAAATTAGAGTTTGTTATTAGCAAATATAGCAACTTTTAAAAAGATTTGCAAATATGGAAAATCTTTTAAATAAAATTTTATTATTCCCTTTTTACCCTTGATTGTTGCGGATGGGAGTGAAAATGGCCATCAAAAGAAGTGAAGGTCAAGAAGCAACCAAAAGGATGTTTAATTTTAATTTTTAAATGCCTCCAAACACTTTCACGGGGGACTTTTTTTTCCCTTTTTTCCATTCTCTTTTAATTTTCTTCGTCTTCCTCTTCTCCTCCTCCTCTCCTTCCACACATGCAAATATGGAAAATCTCTTAAATAACTATTTCTTATTCCCGTTTTACCCTTATTTTAAAGATGAATTCGCACGCGTTCTTCCTCCTCTTTCTTCTTCCTTTTTCATTTATTGTGATTAAAGTCTATCAGTGATAGAAGTTTATCACCGATAGACTTCAATCACAATACATATACTGTAGCTATCAGTGATAAACTACAATATTGAAGTCTATCAGTGATAGAAGTATATCACTGATAGACTTTAGCCACATTGGTAGTCTATCAGTGATAGACTTCAATCCATGATAGTAGTCTATTAGTGATAGACTCCTATCACTAATATACTTCAATCACAATATATATTGTCTATCAGTGATATGCTGTTATCATTGATAGATTTGTACAACAACAACTAATCAACAATAATTGCAACGGTGATACATTCATGAGTTAGGTAAAGTACATTGTGCATTTCCAATCTTTCTTTTTGTCATGTGTTTTTTTGGTCATCTCTGTTCTTCTTCCTCGTTCTCATTTTCTATTTCTTTTTCATCTTCCTCCTCGTCATCATACTTCTCATCACTTTCATTTATTAGTATATCAATGATAAATAAATAAATAAATGAAGTAGAAGGGTTGAATAATTTTAGCCTACTATTATTGATAAACTTCTATTCATTATTTTGAAGTCAATAAGTGATTGTCACTGATAGAATTTAAATAATTAAAGTCTATCAATGATAGACTTATCACTGATAGACTCTATCAGTGATAAGAGACTATTATTGATAGACTCTGTCAGTGATAAAAGTTTATCACTAATAGACTTCAATTGTAGAAACAACAGCTAATCAACGATTACGAAAAAAACCCACTTCAATCTTCAATGCTAAAAGTCAAAATTAAATCTAAGTGTTAAGTGCCTTCCCATGGACTCACGTTTGCATTACATGGCCTCTCGCTGATTTGTATGTGATATGAAAGTCAAAAGTATATGATCTAATATTGAGTATGGAAATGGATTATCTCTAATTTGTATTACATGATATTATGGTGCTAAGTAGATTTATAGAAGCAACTAAACATCAAACAAAATCAAATAGAAGATTACATTTACTATGATTACTTCATCAGTGATAGAAGCCTATTATTGATAGACTTCATTCATCACATGTAGCCTATCTCTTGTACAAATCTATCAGTGATAACAAAATCTATTACTGATAAACTAGTACAAAAACACCTAATCAACAATAATTGTCATTTTGATTGAAGTCTATCAGTGATAGGCTTCTATCGACTTCACTCACAATGGTAGTCTATCAACTAAACATCAATGATGCACCATTTTGATGTGATTAATCAACAACCAAACAAAGAAAAAACATAATCCAACCAAACAGGAAACCAAACATATTAGAAGAAGCATAATACAAAGAAAAAAAATAGCAAACTAAACCAAATAAACAATTTGGATGCATCTAAACATCAAACAATATCAAATAGAAGATTAAATATGAAAGAACTTAAGTTCATATGAAAGAAGTATATCACTATGGAGTTTATAAGTGCAATGAGTCTATCAGCGATAGCTTACAATTATTGATAAACTTCTATTGATTATTTTAAAATCAATAAGTGATAGTCAATGATAGACTTTAAATAATTGAAGTCTATCAATAATAGACTTCTATCACTGATAGACTACCAGTGATAGGAGTCTATCACTAATAGACTTTGTCAGTGATAAAAGTCTATCACTGAGGGGGTTTTAGTCTTTTAATGCAAGCTTGATTTAATTTTTGCCATATTTACAAATAGTTTTAAGGTTTGCTATTTTTGCTATTTTTTTGGCCGGCTTTGCTATCTGTGCAAGTATCCCTTAACATTTCTTTACAATGATTATAAGTAGTAATTTTTTAGTTACCATATGTCTCCGATATTAAATTCTTATAATGCTATATTCCCAATAAGTTTTATGGTACAAAAATCAAAATCATCATTCCTTTTTTTTTTTTCCATATTCAAAATCAAAATTCTTTTGGAAATAGAAATATGGAAGTTTACATTTAATTTGACTGTTTCAACCAAAGGTGTAGGAAACTATGGATGACATCATCATATGATGTGCATGTAATATATCACATATGGCATGTCATTCAAAGTGGAAATTTTCTTGGTCACTAACTTTTTTTTCCTTGGGGAAAAATTTGGACATCATTTTTTTATAGGTAAACAAGAATGACTTCTATACAATATTATGGGGAAAAAAATAAATCTTGATAGACATAAAAGTAAAATATTGTTGAGAAATCGAAATGGATAATGGAGTTGGTCAAATCAAAACGATTGCTTTATGTATAAGAAATGCAATATAATTATATCATGTATTAAAACAAACGTTAGGAAAAAAAATGTCAATTTAAGAACACCCATTTACTAGATTCCTATTTGATAACTATTTAATTTTTAGTTTTATTTTTTAAAGATTAAGTATGTAAATATCACTTTTATATATGGGTTTTCTTGCTTTGTTATTTACTTTTTACATATGTTTTCAAAAGCCAAATCCAAATTTTGAAAACTAAAAAAAAAAAATAATTTTCAAAAACTTATTTTTGTTTTTGGAATTTGGTTAAGAATTAAAATGTGTTTTCTTAAAAAAGATGAAATGCATTAAAGAGGAATGATGAGAAGACAAGTACAGTTTTCAAAAACAAAAAACAAAATAGTTATCAAACGGAACTTAAAAAATTATCTTGCAATTTGGAAAGGAGGCAATAATAGGAGTGTGCAAAAACAAAACTAAACCGACTGGTTTGGTTCAATTTTTATTAAATTTTCAGTTTTCTTGATTCAACTTTTAAAAAACTGAGATATTTAGTTCCGTCTGTAGTTTAACTCTTTAGAAAATTAAAAAATTCGAACCGAACCGAACCGAATGGAATATATTAAATAATTAAAAGCAAAAAAAAACCCCTCAGCCCAAGCAGCCAAGCTTACCATCCAAACCCACATATCACTTTCTCAAGTTTGCCGTAAGCTCTCCATCTCTCTCTCTCTCTTTTCATATTCTTCTCTGCCAGAACATGCGAACGACGACGAAAAAGTTTCTATCTTGCCTCTTTGCCGCTACTGACGACGTCTTTGCCGCTCATCTCCCTCTCTGTATCTGTGTTGTCGCACTACACAACAAGAAAGCTATCGTTGGTTAAAAATTGAACCAAATCGGCTGGAACCGGAACTGAGGAAATCTCAGTTTCTTCGGTTTAAGACATGTCAGAACAGAGAGGTTCGATTCGGTCACGAGTTTTGGCCAAAATCGGACTGAATCGAACCATGCACACTCCTAGACAATAACCATGAAAATCACTAATAATACAAAACCTCTGAGTTTGAAGAAATCTAATTACAAATGAAAATGAATATTTTGACGCTCGAACTAAAGGATACATGAACAAATTGATAGTTATTTTACATATCCAGAATTTTGTTTAGAGAGCTTCATTTAAAATTTCGAAAAAATAATTTACAAAGCAATCAAAAAAATTCATAAATGAAAACTAAACTATTAATTTAGTATATCACAGTTATCCTTTATGAGTTTCCATATTATGAAAACTACATAACAACTTTATCATGTCTTATCAAATAATTTATTTTCTCAATATATGGTATAAAACTAATATTATCTATTTTATCCGATAAATCTTTCTCAATACAAGTGCTAATAAAAATAAGGGCGAACTACATATACAGATGTCCTCCATGGTAGACTCATTTTTCATTTTTGTTCACAATAACTATTTTTTACACCAATGTCCATTGGTTTTACATTATTTCACAAAAGACCAAGCCCAATTACACTTAAACCCTCCACTATAATAACGTCAGTAAAAAAAATGAAATAAGGAAACAAAAAAAAAAAAAAAAACCCACAACTTGCCTCAAATAAGGAAAAGTAATTCATTCTCTCTCTATTCCTTTCTTCACTCCACTCTCACCATTACTTTCTTTGCTGGAGAGAACTTTTTTTAACAGTAGGATTCTTATAATTGTATAATTTTTTCATATCAGGTATATATTTCCTTAAATGTAGGAATATATTCAATAATATAAGGTATATATTTTGTATACAATTCCTTTTTTTTTTTGCAAAAAGATATATATATCGAGTTGTGGTGTGGCCGCATCTTGGGCGCAATTTCATAGCTTCAGTTCTTTGGATACTTTGCTGCCGCAATCAGGTAGCATTTTTTTTTTCTGACTCTGCACTTAGCCAAATTTTTTCTTTTGCTCTCCAAATGTTGTCGCAATGTTGGTGCATTTCACATGACTCTATACTTAGTCATGTGAAATAACTAAAAATAACTAAATACACCGAGTGTATATGACGAAATTTGTAATAAGTGGAATACATATCTCCATAAAGATGGAATAATATATATAACGTAGTATATATATTGGATTATATTAATTTAATATTATATTGTTGTGTTTGCGACTATATGTATGACAAAAAAACCTGCCATATGTGGCTACAATGAGCAAAACAAAAAATCTGTGTACAAGATATATATGAGATATATATGAATGTCAAAATGAAAGTGAATGAATTAAAACAAAAAAAAAAAATATTTTTTTAAAATTAGACATGTAATAAAAGGATGAAATGTTTGCCTTAAATGAAAATAAGTATTTTAGGGGAATATAAATTCAAAATAAAAAGGAGAAGGAATTTTTTGCTGGTAACAACACCGTGGAAAAATTTGGATGAATTTTTCGGTTGAGAACTTTTAAATGTTGACGACAAAAGCAAAATTATTTTAAAAAATATATCATAATTACACAATTATGAAATATTATATGTAATAATTAAAATAATATATTTCTAAAAATCAGATTTATGAATACACATCCACAATTTCAAGACAACTTTTGTTATAGAAAGTAAGACAGATAAATATTGGTGTACATTTTGGAGATTTTAGACAAAATTGAAAATGAGTCAATTATGAGGCCTATATATGTAGTTATCCCAAAATTTAAAAAAAAAAAAGTATATATAAGGCCTATATATGTAGTTATCCCAAAAATTAAAAAAAAAAGTATATATATAGAGTAACAATTGCAACACTTATCTAAGCTTGGGGTTTAATTGATAAAATTTAAATGTTACACTTAAATTTAAACAACTTGTCAAGTTTACTACTAAAAATTAATTTATTTTTTAATAGAAGTAAATATTAGAAACAGTGTACGTTATATGTATAAAAATAAAATTTGTTGACAGTGAGATTAGAACCTTAATCTAGTGCCTTAGACCAACTCCACCATCTCAACATTGTGTTAAGATGTTCGACCATTAATTAAATACCTTTTATTCTCTTTCGGGAAATCTGATTTGTATAGTCTTTTTTCTTCTTCTTCTTCTGGAAGTAGGTTTATTATTCATTAAACTCTGAAAAATTTCAATTGAGTTTTAAAACTTTAAGATTTGATTCCATGTAATATTGGTAGTTAACATTACTAACTAAATAATGATATGGGCCAACCTAAGTATAACTCAACTAGTCAAGACATGTATCATAGATCAAATGGTTAGAGGTTTGAATTCCTACTCCTACGTGTTGAACTTAAAAAAAAAACCTAAATAATGATGTGACATATTTGTTAAATAAATATTGATTGATTTAATATCATGTGATTCACATAAATGGGAGCTAAAGAAAATAAAATCATTCACTATGTGTAATCATAAATCTCTTGAAAAATAGTGTTAGTCTTTTACTCCCTCCAATTCTTCATATCGATACATTGGCTAAATGTTCACTTGGCTTGAATGGCCATGCCTCTTAAATCCTTCGAAGACGCACTTTGAAGAGAAATTATTGGAGGAGGCCGCCACAACTTAGTTGATAGTTTTGCACCATTGGGCATAAAAGAGAAAAGTACTTCAAATATGTATCCAATAGTTATTAAGGTCATTTGGATTTTCGAACTCACATCCACTAGTTATTAAGAGACAACCTCATTGAATAATTTGTACACTTGCACAACCCTTGTATGGAAATTATTGTGTGTTTGAGCTACACTTTGCAAGGCAAGATATCACTACAAGAATTTTTAGATTTTCTGATGAAGTTTTTCTCAACGCAATGCTTTTCGTCGGGAAAAACATACTTATCCCGACGAAAATGGCAACCGTCCGAAAATCTACACACTTTTTCAGAAGCTTGCCATTTTCGTCGAGACTTTTCTCGAGGCTTGCAAATTTCGTCGGGAAAAGTTAGCTATGCCAATGAAAATGCTTGCGTTGGGAGATCTTTTTGCACATCATAGCCTGCCATATGGCGCGATATGGCACGAAAAGATATAAGCCGACGTATTAAAGGCTATGCTGACTTTTTTTGTTGACGTCGGGAGAAGTGAATTATGTGAAATGCACATTTCACTTTTTTTGACGCTTTTTGGACCTATGTTGATGGTTTTGTTGCATCGGAAAAAGTCACGAAAAATAAAACCCTAGCCCTCTCTTCTTCTTCTTCTTCTCCTCTGCTTCTTCTCTTTTTTTTCTCTCTTCTTCTTTTTCCTTTTATCTCCGTCATTTGCATCTAATACCCCATACCATTGCCTCATCTCTTCTTCTTCTAATCCATTTTCTTCCCTATTCCTTCACCCATGCCATGTCTCTTCCATTTCCGACGTTTTCTTGTAGGTTTCGACAGTATGAGGCGACAGTTCGATTTTGGGCATTTTGAGGGAGAAAATTTTGGAGTTCGCTACTTTTTGCCGTTTCTCATTGTTTGGTTCCATTTTAAGCTTGTGGATTTTATTTCCAAAGGTATTTATTTAATGTTATCTTATATTTGTCTAGTTATTTTTAGGTTTTCTCTCTTTCTCAATACTTTTTGCTTTCTTTGTTCACAAATTCTGTTGTAGCTTCGATTTTCTTCTTAGTTAAGCATTTGGAGGTATATAGAATTCTTACTTGTGTTTTTTTTAGCTTATTTAAGATTTAAACTTGGTTATTGAGCCTTTTGAAGTTAAAAATTTCACTTTGAGTGTATTATGTGTTCAAAGTGTAATTTGGAGAATATTTGTGTGATTTGGAGGCTATTTATGTTGTTGATGTTTAGTTTGGAGCTTATTGTTGGATTAAAGTATGATTAAATCATGATTTTGAATTTATTGTGTGTTCAAAATGTAATTTGAAGCTTAATTATTTGATTAAATTGTGATTTGTAGGCTCTTTATGTGATTAAAGTTTGATTTGGAGCTTATTGTGTGATTAAAAGTGTGATTTTGAGCCTATATTTGTGTGATTAAATTGTGACATTGAGTCCAAGTGTGCGATTAGTTTGATTTTGAGCCTCTTGTGTGTGACTAAAGTTTGATTCTAATCTTATTGTGTAATTTGATTTGTAGCCTATTTTGTGATTTTTATCCTATTGAGCCTATTGAACATTAAAATGTAAGTGTTACTTTTAAGCTTAATTTAAGGTTATATATTGAGCACTTTGAGCTTAGTGAAGATTATATTGTGATTTTATTCTCTTAAAATCCCCAAGTGCCTTGCATATGTACGTACTTGGAACTAGGTTGGTGCATAAAATGCTAGACTAAAAGACATATTTCCTTAATATATCATTGGAGGGTTAGAACGAAATTTATTTAAAATTAAGTACTTTTGGATGTTTGGGGGTTAGTTTAAGACGTTTGGAGAGAAGTTAGACACTTTCGGAAGAGTTTAGAGTGAGTTTGAGATGAGTTAATCATCTAAAATTTGTACCTTAGACACTTTGGAGTGAAACTAAAGCACAAAAGAGTCTAAGTGTCATTTTGATTCTCAAATAAACTTAGAAAGTACCTAAAGTGAAACTTAAGCACACAACCAACTTGATGATACAAATATGTCTTTAAAGTGCTTAAGCATACTTTGAGGCCAAAAATAACTCAAAACGACCTAAAAGCATTTACTTCGCCCCTTGGAACCTACAAATTTGTCAAAAAGTGGCTAAAAAGAGTTTAAGTGTCATTTTGACTCTCAAAGAAACTTAGAAAGTGCCTAAAGTGACCACACAACCAACCCCCCGATGCTACAAAAGTGTCTTAAAGGTGCTTAAGCATACTTTGAGGCCAAAAACTAACTCAAAATGTAAAAGTATCTACTTTGCCATTTGGAACCTGCAAAGTGGTCAAAAAGTGCCTAAAAAGAGTCAAAGTGTCATTTTGACTCTCAAAAAAACTTAAAAAGTGCCTAAGGTCTAAGGTACTATTTTTTGGGAATTGCGAGATTTTTGAAAAATTTTCAAGATTTTCTTCCACGATTCCAGCGAGATCAATTGGCCATATTTGTGCGAAGACAAGGAAAGAAACCCTAGCAGCCATGGTCTATAAAATGGAAGAAAAACACATAAAGAAGATATAATTCCACCAACGAAAGAAAACCCATTTTTACTATTTTTTTTCTTAGTTTTTCTGCTATTCTCTTCTTCTCTTATTCCAACACTTTTCAACCTTACTTCACCTTACTTCTCAATCCATTTTGAATGAAATTTCTTGATTGTGAATATTTAATTCTCCTTGAACAAGGTGGGGTTAATTCAATTGAGGAGTAAGGGAGAAAAAGAGGAGCAACCTTGCGTTTTCATAAGTTCTAGCATTTGTTTTCTCCTGTTTTTCATTTTTAATTTTGTTTTTAGTTTGTACTTGGAGTTGTTTAACTCAGTTGTCTCAAGTTTGTTATTGTGTAGAGAATTTTTGAATTAAACTTCATTTAGGAATTCATTGATAGAAGTTTTCATTCTTAATATCTAGCAAGTTTCAATTTTTGGTTACTATTTCATCCTAGTTTTTCGATCTATGTGGGTTAGAGATAAAGAGCTTGTCGAAAGCTCTATCAAATTAAATTATTAACCAGACCTTTACAATTTGCAGTAGTAATGGTCAGGGTCGATCTCAGGGATTGAGTTTTTTAGCTTAATTAAGTACTGCAATTATCAACGCTCAATTTTATCTAGAGACCCCAAATTTAAGAGATAGATAAAAAAAAATATAAACTAATCTACGTAATTACAATATTGGAGATACTTAGAGGGAACCTTTTCTTAAACATTGATTTTTACCAAATAAATCCAAGTTAACTCAATTACAAGATTAGTCAAATATTCAACTCTTATAAGCCAAGAAATTACAGATGCATTCAATTGGCTTTTTCAAGCCCAACTAAATTTCATGCTTAATTATTAAATTAACTTTCCAGTCTAAGTTTCATAATTAAACATGGCATTGCAAGATTTCTTTGACAACTTCTATTAGCAAATAATTCATTCCCATGCTCACGATTACTAATAGTTATGCATGCTAATCTATATTCAAATTTTACTCTCCCAAGCTATAATTCAAATCATACATAATTAACTTCTGGCCAAAGAATTAATCAAACGACGAACATGAATAACTAAGAATTGAAATTTATAAATCTCAAACTAAAATTAACTATCTATCACAATCAAGTTTAAACACATGAGTCTAATCCTTAAAAATCCACAATTACAATGCTAAACTCATACGAAAGTCTGAAAATCAAAACTAAAATTTAAATAGGAGAAGAGAAAGAACTCTCTGACGAGTTCCAAACTGGTTCCCGTAGTTAAACACCGCGATCTCAAGCCTTGAATGTCTTCCTCGGCTCTCAAGAGTGCTTCCTGGGTCCCAAATATGAGGTAGAATTCGACTTTAGACTGGTCTCTCTCCAAATGATCTTCCCAAAATCGAAGCTATAATGTTATATTTATAATCCTCGGGACAACGTCTCGACACTAGGGACAACGTCTCGACGCTGTGACCTAATTTGCAGATTAAAGATGGCAAATCCGGGTAGCATTGAGACGCTGTACGTTGTATGCAGCGTCTCAACGCTACGGACGAAAATCTTCTGGTGCGTGTGTTTCTGGCGTTGAAATGCTAAAAAGTAGCGTCTCAACGCCACTTCTGCGGGAAATCGAATTTGGATAGCTACACCTATAGCGTTGAGACGCTATGGACAACGTCTCAACGCTATTTTCTCTGGTCATGAAGCTTTATCTTGTTCTTTTTTCAATTCCAAGCCTCCAAATCATGCCTTTAAGCTCCAAAAACACCCATATCGTCCTCACAAGCTCTATTTCGCCATGTTTGCTCGAATCCTACAAAATAAATAAAAAAAATGCATGAAAGCTTAATCTAAAGATACAAAACTGATACAAATCTAAGCCTAGAAATAGCACACTTTTGAGTGCTATCAGTTAGTCAAGGTTGTGATTTATCTTCTCCAGTTTGGGTCATAGTCTTCTTGTTAATCTCTTGAAGGAAGAATAATGGACTTAAACCTTTTTAACTTCCAGCCTTTTGTTAATTCCATTTTACTGTTTTACCATAATGGGTGTTAAGTTTTGTTCTTTATTAGCTTTTTTTACTTTTAATATGAGCTAGGTCCTTTTTAGGGGTTCAAGCATGTGAACACCCAAGGGAATGAATTGAGCTTAAATTGCAAAAGTGACCAATCCTACACTTTCATTATATGCTTGTGTTGATTAGATTGAAATTGTAACTCTAAATTGATCAATTAGTGTTGCATACTATGGCTGGATCTTAATACCGAAAGGGTTAGAGGAGAGCGGATTTCATACAAACAATGGAGAATATAGCTTAGACATAAGTCATTTTTTACACTAGACATAGGAAAGGCTCTAAAACCATTGGAATTGCGTACTTCATTTATCTAAGTTGGAAAAACTCTAGACATATATGACACCCACTTAGTCTCCTAAAAAATTAGATTGTAAGTTGAATAGGAGTTAAAATTTGGTTTATAATGCGATTGCAGGTTAGGATTGCAATTACAATTTACAATTCATACCCCAAGGAGCATGACAAGCTTGAGCCCCATTTTTATCACATTGGTTACTGAATTTTATTTTCTGTTTTACTTTTCCCGGTTCACAATCCACAATCTTTGTTTCATTTTTGATCGAACTGAAACGTGGGGGCTTAGAGAAAATATTTTTAAATTAGAAAACGAAGCTCCAATCTAGTGCAAGTACACACTGTCAATGTAAGTAATATAAAATTGGAAGTACTCCAAAGTATCGATCCTATAGGAAACGGATACAACAAAATTCAAAAGATAGCAAAAATTGTTCTTAAATTGTAATTTCGGTAACCAAGGTTATAAAAATGTTGAGAGGTGTTTTTGGCTAAAGAAAATAATTGAAAAACCAATAAGTATGAAAAAGAGAATTCAAGTTGCTCATGCCCATTTGGAAAGAAATGCAACTAAAATGCAATTGCAATCGTAGCAAACACTAGAAAACTAAGTAAACCGAAACTCCCATTCAGTTTTGCTTCAAAATCTTTAGGAGACTAAGTGATTAAACCTATATTTCTATGGCTAATCTAACTTAGAAAATTTTGCGCACAATTCTAGCAGTTTTATAGTCTCGCCTTATGTCTAGGGTTGGTGTTCATGACTTATTTCTAAGCTTTTTCCTCCATTGCTCTTGTGACATCCACTTCCCTTAACCCTTTTGGTATTAAGTTTACTCTTGACAAGCAATACTAAATGGCCAGCTAGGTTTACCCAACATTAGACTCAACAAAAACAAACAAAGTTCAAGCGTTAGCTAGATTATATGTACTTTTAAGCTTTACATCTTTCCTCTAGGGCCTTCACGAACTTGAACCCCTAAAGAAAAATTAGCTCATCATTGCAAAAGTGAAAAACAAAGCTTGAAAGTAATACAAATGCATAACTGAGAATGAGAGAAATAATAGATAAAATTCTATAATGTAGTAATGAAAATAGCTTAACCAAAACTTAAAGAACATGAACTAGAATAAAACTTCAGTAAGGAGAAAATTAATTCAAACATGTTGGAAATTTTATTAAGAATTAAGAACTCAATGTCAAAAATACAATGAAACTTAAAAAACTAACTTGAATCTTGAAATACAACTGAATGAATGAAAATACAGCAGCAATTAAGTTCTTAAAACATAAGCAAATAACTTAAATAAAGCAGAAAATAAATTCTAAAAAATGGAAGAACACAACCCCTTTTTAACTTCTTGCTCAATTGACTCAACTCCACTTTTTTCAAAAGGAATTGAGCTTTCACTTCCTTCAAATTTTGTTGAGGAAGGATTGAGTTTCGAAGTTGAAAGGGGCTGAAAAACAGAAGAAAAAACAACAACAAAACAGAAGAAAAAACAACAACAAAACAGAAGAAAAAACAACAGCACGAAGGTCTTTTTGAGTGAAAAAACCCATCCTGATTCGGCTTCTTTGTCCCTTTTATAGGCCTCCATAAGTTAGGGTTTTTGTCAGCTTTAGTATATGGAAAGACCCATGCCATTAATGCTGAGAATAGGAGAGAATATCTCGAGAATATCTTCAAAATCGCTAAAAATCCGAAATTCCAGTTTTTTCTGCGTCTGCCCAGAAATGCAATTGCATTTTCAATTTGGAATGTGCTTACAATTCTGCCTTGTCTAAAACCTTGCACAAAATTCACCAAATCAACCCTTTTCTATCTTTTTTCAACTTATTTTTCTCTTCTTCATTATTTCAACAAGCTTTCATAAATATTTCTAATAAAACCACATTTTTCTTGCTCTTTAAATAATAAAATATACATAATAGCAAGAATAACTTAAGTATAAGGGTCAAATAATCCTCACAAATGAGAATTACCAATTTTGGTTACCCTAGTTGCAGTATTTGAACATCGTTGTGCTATTCTTAATTTTTGTTAAATTTATTCCCTGTGAGATCGATACTTTTGAGTACTTCCAATTTTATATTACTTGCATCGACATTGTGCACTTGCACTGGGCTTAAATTCTTTCTTTTATTTTTAACTCACAAGTTTCACTTGATCAATACACCAACCCTAACCTTCAAAAGAAAAGCAAACTAATGTCATATTTTCTGAGAAAGAGATGTTGCAATCCCAATCTGATCACAATTTTCACTAAAAACTAAATGTATAAATTAGTCCCCAACAACGTCGTCAAAAAGTTGATGGTTGGAATCCCTCATAGGAAATTAACTCATTGCAAGTGCACATTGCCAACAAGTACTATATGGAAGTACTCCAAGAATTGATCCTTCAGAGATTAGTAATAAAGTAGAGTGTTTTAGTTGAAAAACTTAACCAAATTGCAACAAGTGTGGTAACCGAGAAAATATAATGGTGGATTGTGGTTTGAAATGCAATAAATAGTGCAAATATAAGGAAATGGAAAGATGTCAATAGTAATGTGGAGATTCAATCATGTTTCTACCCTAAGTGAGAAAGTTGTTACTATGTGCCCGTATGCATTCTGCAGTGTACCCTATGTAATGAATTAGATTCTCTCCTCTTATTCAGCCTTTATTTTAAAACATCCCTAGGAGTTTAAGCAATTGAACCTATATTTCTATGGTCAATTTGGACTTAGTTAAATTATCTCACAATCCTCTTGATCATATAGGTGTTGCCCCATGTCAAGGGTCAAACAAAAAAGTCCTGTCTAGGTGATAACTCTCCAAATGAGAGATATTAGCTAGTCTTTTATGCCTAAAATTTCCTTAATTTGAGTAGAATGTTAGTGCTTTATGCTTAAATCCCCCTAAATCTTTGGTTCTAATTGAATATATTATTTGGGGAGTTTGGATTATTCCATCTAAGTAATTGGAAGTTAAGAACACACTAAATTATGCTAATTTGGTGTTACATGATTTATGGAAACACTTTATCAGCAGAGTGGTGATGGAGCAATATTTTAGCATTGTGTTGGAGCGGAATCTGAAATTCTTTTGGTGATTGATCGAGCATTTCTGGGAGCAAAGTTTACTTGATGCAGCACGTGAGAAAATAGATCATTAATTGAGTTAGCTTTTTTGTCAATTGAATCAACATAGCTTAGCCAATAAGGAGCTGCCACGGTATTTTGGCCAAGTCCATTCAACCCTAAATTCGTAAAAGATGGTTATTATTGAGGAGGGGCCGCTTTAGAGAGGGAGATAGCTTTTGGATAGAGGGGAAGAGGAATCAAGGAGGAGGTGACTATGCCCAAGGAGGAAATAAGCTGACAATCGGAGGAGGCAACTATGTAACCTTTTATTATTAGCGTTTTCTATCTAATTTTCTCTCATTCTTTCTCTGAACTTCAGTCTACTATTTTAGTGTTCTTTTTATGGTTTTTAAGTTGAGTTTCCTTTATCTTTTAGCTTGTAACATGGACTAATCACTTTTAGGTGAGGATTAGGGATGTTTGTATTACGCTGAATGTAAAGCTTAGGCTCTTTTGCCTTATTTAATCTGATTTTGAGTGTCTATATTGATAATACTTTGTTCAAGTACTATTTTATTTTATTTTGGAAAAAATGAGAGGGAACTAATTGCTCAAAATCACATTAGCTCGGTGTTAGAATTAGTATCTAGCTAAGAAAGGAGGTTAGGGATAACAACTCACCTAATGCACATGAACAACTTAATTTGGTGTGGGTTTATCTTGAAGATATGGCAGGATTCTGTGTTAAATATTGTATGGGTTGAAGGAGCAAAAGTTCTGCTTTAGCATTTCTATTTTAGAAAAATACAAAAAGTCCCTAATTTGAGCCTATATGTTACACATCTTGTTACAAGTTTCTTTTTACTTTTCTGTCTGGAGTATTTTTTGCGTTTTATTTACCATTATAACATTCGTTAAGTTTATGTATTTGTATATTAGATTTAGTAAACACCAAATTTACTTGGTAGAGACAAACATTGGACAAAGTAGATTTAAGGTAGAAAAGTAACATGACAAGGGCCAAAATAATTATTTTTTTTAAGTGTAGAGACTAAAATAAACATTTTAAAAGTGTAGGGACTAAAATAAACATTTTGAAAGTTTATGAACCAAAATAGATCAAATTGAAAGTTTATGGACTAAAATGGACATTTTGAAAGTTTAGGGATCAAAATAGAACAAACTTTAAAGTTCAAAGACTAAAATGAGAATTAAACCTTAAATGTTAAAATACAAAAATAAAATAAATACATTGTTAAATTACATGTTTAATTTTTTTTTTTAGTCCAATGACATGTGGGTTATGGATTCGAATCTCTAATCTTGTGGCAAGAATATAATGCATTAACCAATTAAGTTATCCTCAAGTTGACTGCAAGTTTGGTATTTGAACTTTCAATGTTGTGTCTATTTAGTCTTCATACTTTAAAAGTTCTAATAGATCCAAGATTTCTCAATATTGTGTCTATCTATAGTTCATGTACTTTAAAAATTTTCAAATAGGTCCTTAAACTTTTAAAGTTATATTTAATAGGTCTCTGCTATTAACTTTGTTAGTTAAACGTTTACCTAATATGTTGACTATACTATTTAAGATTTATGTGATAGTCTAATTGTAGACAAGTTCATATGTTAGTGATGTAAAAACATTAAGTTGGAAATTGGAAGTTGAAGAGCCTATTACAATGTTTTCAAAGTATAAGAATTATCTTTAAAAAGAAGTATGAGAGTTAAATAGATACAAACCTAAAAGCTAAAAAAAATCTATTGATTTTTTTTTTTTGAGTTTAACAACATTTGGGGTGGAGGAATTCGAACCTCTGACCATTAAGCCAAGCTCGCTTTGGCAAACTATTGAATTTTTTAAAGTATGCTATTAAAATCAATTTAAAAATACCATTTTAGTCCTGTACTATTATTTTTTTTAAAGAAGTATTAATCTTAAAATATTATTTAAAGTTTGGACAAAATGTATTTTTGGTCTCTAAAATTTGGAGATGATATCTATTTGGTTTCTAAAGTTTCAAAATAGATATTTTTAATCTTTAAAATTTGAAAAATAGTTATGAATATAAGAACAATACTTCTACACATTCGCTGTCGTCACTATCCTTCACCACCGCCGAATGAACACTATCGCATTGAAAACATCTAGAGAATTATTCACAATAAAAGAGAGTGTTGTCAATGTCTCTAATAAATCTATGCAAGATTTTTGGAATCACACACATAGGGTTTGTATTTAATTGTTTGGCTAAATTATAGAAAATACCTCTAAACTTTGTACTGTGTTTCAAAAATATCCCTGAACTTTCAAAAGTTTCATTAATACCCTTAAACTTTCAAAAAAAATTCAAAAATACCTCTACCATTAGTTTTGGATGGAAACTATTAGTACTTTGTTTCAAAAATACCCCTGAGCTGTCAAAATTTTCATTAATACCCTTAAACTTTAAAAAAAAGTTCAAAAATACCATTACCGTTAGTATATAGACAAAAATCATTAGTACCTCGTTTTAAAATACCCATGAACTTTCCAAAGTTGTATTAATACCCTTAACTTAAAAAACAAGTTAAAAAATGCCCTTACTGTATATGGACGAAAAAACATTTATCTACACCTCATTACCACCCTCTTCCATTTCTTCTCTCTCTTGATTTGCTTCAATCTATGGCCTAACACTTTTCTATTTTTTTGATTTTTTTACTTTCTTTTTCAATACCCTCTTTACTCTATTCTTCTATTTTCCAATCTCTAAAACTACCCCTTTCAATCAAGCTATATAGACTATAGCAAGACGAGAATAATGGAACCACTAAGGACCTTACGACTTAAATGCTTTAACAAAGATTGTACGTTAGTAATTTGAGTTAGTACATTTGGGTTTAATACACAGAAAGAGAGACATGTTGAGAATTTGAGTCATAATTTGGAGGACATCTAGTGGGAGGGAAAAGAAAGAAAACATATGCATTACTAAATTTGTAGCGGATGAAGATTTTATTAATCATTTTTGCAATTCAAATTAGTCTATTTTTTGTGGTCAGTTAAGAAGGTTCCCTATGATTGAGAATTGGACAAATGGAGGAAAAATGAGAGTATCTATATGGAAAAAAATGAAGGTATCTATATGAGTTGTTTTCAAATTGGTTCTTTTCCAATTCAAGATAAGTTCAAAGACATTAATTATTTGGGTGTTGAAATTTCTTATATTTATGTTTGGGCATGTTTAGAAATGAGAGAGAACTCATTCTGTTTATTTACCGTTCTAATATTTAAGAAGATAAGAGAAATGAGGGAAGTTTTAGAGATTGAAAAATGGAATAAGAGAGTAAGAGGGTATTGAAAAAGAAAGGAAAAAAAAAAGGAAAACTAGAGAAGTGTTAGGCCATAGATTGAAGCAAATTAGGAGAGAGAGGAAATAGAAGAGGGAGGTAATGGGGTGTAGATAAACGGTTTTCGTCCATATATACTAATGGTAAGAGCATTTTTTAACTTTTTTCTTTAAAGTTAAGGGTATTAATGCAACTTTTAAAAGTCCAAGAGTATTTTTAAAATGAGGTACTAATGATTTATGTCCATATATTAACGGTAAGATTATTTTTGAACATTTTTTTAAAAGTTTAAAGGTATTAATGAAACTTTTGAAAGTTTCAGAGTATTTTTGAAACAAATGACTAACAATTTCCATCCAAAACTAATGGAAACTTCTTTTTGAAAGTTTAAGAGTATTTATGAAACTTTTAAAAGTGCAGTGGTATTTTCTATAATTTAGCCTAATTGTTTGAAACTTTTAAACACTATAAATAATTTGGATGAAATTATCAATTTATTTTTTAAACAAATCCAAGTTAAATGAATCCAAAAGCAAGTAAAATAACAAATCCAAGTTAGAGCGTTGAGAGTGTTATCCAATATTCCTCTCCTCTTCGCCTCTCAGCTTCTCCATTCCTCCCATGGCGACGTGGGCACTGCTTTTCCGTAAGCATCCCCACCTAATTTCGCCCCAATTTTGATGACCTAGATAAACATAGGGTTTTGAAATTTGGGGTTTTCGGTCGCTGTAGGGATTAAAATATCGATGTTGATATAGGTAGGTGGGTAGATTCTAATTACAAGGGTTCAAATAAAAAATAAATATAATGTAATCAGGTCCCAAAAGCAATAAGGAGGCATCAATGACAAAACCCAACTTAGAAATTACATTACACTACACGACCGGACGAAACAAAGATTATTGAAGAGAGCCAGAGTTAGAACTAGAGCTAGAGAGAGAACTTGACCAAAGAAGACTCCACTTTGATGAAATTGAGGAAGAGGAAAAGAAAGCGGAAGGAAGAGGGATCGAGATAAATACAAAAATAATAAATAATAAAAAAATGAAAGATGTTAAAAGAGAGAGAAAAGACAAATGGTGTAAAGTAAATGAAAAAAAAAAGGTGTAAATATCATGTAATAAGAAATGAGAATGAAATTGAGTTTGATCATTTTTTTTTTTTTTTGGCATAAACTCAAATGTATCTGGTCAGTTTTTATTCAATCCAATCTGGCGGCGCGTTTGCGTATACGAAATTGCCGCTGCTTTACGTAAAGAAGTCAAGGTCTTCCATGTTTCTCAGATATCAGAATTGTCTTGAATCTTTATACACGCTTTTTTTTTTCTTTTTTCTTTTTAAGATTATTATTATTATTATCATTATTATTTTATATTGCATTATCAATGGGGGAAAGAATTCGTAGTAGAGGTTGTTAATAGCTTTATACGCTCTATATTTTTTTGAAACATCTAAATATATTGGGTACAATTGTAAAATGAAATGACTCCTATTGATGAATGGAATAATTTCTTTTATAAATATTCTTAAATTTGCATGATCCACCTCTTAATTCCATAATCTATTAATTTTCCTTTAAAAAAAAATCCATAATCTATTCTGGATGGAAAAAGATAGGATGCAATTAATGTGAAAAGGAACATAGAAGGAAATTAGGCTGTCAGGTGTGTTAAAGACTTCAATATTTTTTTTTCTTCTTTTTTTTAAAGTTCAATAACATTGAATTGGAAATTTGAATATTTGATTTGAAGAATCTATAATAACTAATTCAACTATGCTCATAAATAGACTTTTTTTTTTCGAGTTCATAAATGATCGAGACTTGACAACACAAAAATAATTGTCATAACTAAATGGTTAAGATATGAAATTTTGTTATCATACTTTTGGTATAATATTCTACAAAAATAATGACATAACCATTTGAAGGATAATGTAGTAATTTTTCCCATTATATATCTCTTTATTGCTCGAGTTATAATTTATAGGTCAAATAAATTGTCATTTTGATTCCAATAACTTGTGCTCAATTTAATTTGATCCTTATAATTTTGAAAATTTTCTATTTCAATTACTAGATGTCAAGAATTTTTCTTAGAAACATGTGTTTCTTCAAATGCAATGAAGATAAATAAAAGGAACCAAAAAGTGACGAGACATTGAAAAAAAAAAGTTCAAACCTCGTGGTTGCCACACCCTAGCTGATTGAAATATTAAAATCCAATGTCTAATTGAACTTTAAAATTCATCTTCCTCAAAATGCCTAAGTCCTTTCCAAGGTTTTATTGACGTATTAAAGTTACACTATATTTTCAAAATGCCTAAGTCATTTCTAAGGTTTTATTGACGTATTAAAGTTACACTATATTTTCATTATGTTGTCGATGAAATTTCATAAAATTGACACATTGACATTTTTGTGCAACAAATCAAAATAGAAACTGGGGGGCTGTTTTAAACACGAGACACTCCAAAATATTTAATATCCATACCCGTGGAATAATATCGAGAATCTTTCTTTGTTTAATATACATTGATTGTGTACAAGGAATTATTGGTGGAAAGTTGTTGAGAAGTTTCCGGAGAAGCTGCAACGAATCAAAAACCTTTGTTAGTACTGTAAAATTTAAATACAACCCGTCGCGTAAGCACATAATATAAGATCAGTTTTTTCTTTCTGTGTTGTTTGAAGATTCTGATTTATTATTGCGATTGAAAGGAGAAGAAAAAAAAAAACCAAGAATGGGCGGTTGTCTTTCTGATGTGAAAGGAGGGCAGCAGGCGGTGGGAGGAGGGAGGCGGAGTGCCGGCAACGCCATGACGGACGGCGGTGGCGCAAGCCTGAACGACGCCGTTGATTTCTTCTTTCGTTCCCATGGTCTTCAGCCTTTGTTCACTCAAGTTGAGGTACATTTATATTCCACGCCGCGGCCTACCAGATACTTTATGTTGTTTTCAACATTTTTTTTTTTTTTTTTTGATAATACTTAGGCTGCATATTGTCTCTGCCCCCACCATTCAATATACCAGCCAAGTTGTTTTTTTTTTTTTTTTTTTGCTTGAAATCTTTTATTTTTTTATTTTTTTTGGGGACTAAAATTATATTACATATACATAATTTTTTAAAGTTTAAAAATAAAATGTTAAATTATAGAAAATACCCCTAAACTATGGGGTTTGTGTAAAAAATACCCATAAATTTTAATAAGTTTCAAAAATACCCTTGAATTTCAAAAAGGTTCAAAAATACCCTTGTCGTTAAGTTTGGATAGAAACCGTTAAAGTTTTGTTTCAAAAATACCTTTGAACTTTAAAAAAAGTTTCAAAAATACCCTTGACCTTTAAAAAAACTTTAAAAATATATTTACCATTACGTTTTGGATGGAAAACATTAAAATTTCATTTCAATAATACCTTTGGTATTTAATTGTGTTCGTAAAATGCATTTTTTACTTTTGTCTTATTGACTTATGGATTATTTGCATGTCAATCTTGATTGTTTAATTAATTGAATCGTTGGTCTAATTGATGAAATCAATTCCTTAAATTTTCAAGTCTAATGTTATATTAACGATTGCTTAAGGAAAACCTAGAAGTTTAAAGCAAACACAAAGCACAAATGAACTTTAAATTTAAGTGTTAATCTTGATGCAATGAAAACAAAAAATTTGGAGATGGAAGTGATAGGTGAGTCATTGAGAATTCATTTTTCATCCTCACAGTTTGACCTCAAACTCAAGCATTTGGGTGGTTGAATTATTTAAATAAAATTGATCCCACAAAGCAAGACAATGATAAATTATCTTTCAACTTCGAAGAGTTGAACAAATCTCTACTTGAATCTGCCCATTTAGGTTTCTAAAT
This sequence comes from Trichosanthes truncata, assembly GCA_033996785.1. Taxonomy (NCBI): domain Eukaryota; kingdom Viridiplantae; phylum Streptophyta; class Magnoliopsida; order Cucurbitales; family Cucurbitaceae; genus Trichosanthes; species Trichosanthes truncata. Next base: position 31,277,665 of record JAWPNB010000004.1, on the reverse strand, counting down.
TCATCCCAACAACAATTTAGCCTTTTTTTTTTTCGTCTTTTGGAGGTTACGAGGGAAGGTTATGGTTATGGATTTTTTGGTTTTTGGAGCTTATTTGGTCAAATTGTTACTACGACATTTCAAATGCTAATAATCTGTTTATTCTCATTAATTTTCATAGATGAAGAATCTATAGAGAGAGGAAGAAGAATAATCATTTTCAAGTAAGAGTATTTTTGAAATTTTTTGAAAGGTCAAGAGTATTATTGAAACGAAACTTTAATATTTTCCATCTAAAACTTAATGGTAAATATATTTTTTAAAGTTTTTTAAGGCTAGGGGTATTTTTGAAACTTTAGGGGTATTTTTGAAACAAAACCTTAACGGTTTCCATCCAAACTTAACGGCAAGGTATTTTTGAACCTTTTTGAAAGTTTAGGGGTATTTTTGAAACTTTTTAAAGTTTAGGGGTATTTTTGACACAAACCTCATAGTTTAGGAGTATTTTCTATAATTTACCCAAAATAAAAAGAGCAACTGTCCCTCTTGCCCTTTTAGGATTGTGTGGGTCCGGTGTAGCCCTTCCTTCTAGGACTTCTACCACCTTTTTCTTTCAACTACTGTTTACAAATTAATTTATATGTTGAAATATAGAGAAAAGTAATTTTTGAGGTAAAATTTGGTAAGATAATTTTAAAAGTAGTTTTTAAAATGAAAAATATTTTTTAATATTGTCCACTGGTTTAGGTAAAACTTGATTTAGACCTCTTAGGCCCCGTTTGATAACCATTTGGTTTTTGATTTTTGGTTTTTAAAAATTACAAAACAAGTAAAATCATAGGTGAGAGTAGTATTTATAGGCCTAATTTTCAAAAACCAAAAATAAAAAACTAAATGGTTATCAAATGGGGCCTTATATTTTCATTTGGGCTAAATCTTTCAAAGGTGTGAATTTCTTAATTTTACCTTTAACGTATTTAAAATTCTAAATTTTATCTTTAATATATTAAAAAAAAAATCTCATTTAAGCCATTCCACCAAGAAATTGTTAAAATTGGTTAATATAAAATTGACGTGAGATTAAATTCTTATTTTATTAATATATTTGGACATGTTGGCATGCCACTTGAAAGAAATAAATTTTGTTAATAAGTAGGTAGAATTTGCTCCAAGTTAAATTTCATGTTCAAATATTTTATTACCTATATGTGTTTTCTGGTTAGTGTTGGTTTTTTTTTCTCATAGTTAATTGAATTTTGAATTTGGTAGCTATCTCTTTCGGCATCAAAGTTGCTTGATCGTGACATTACCTCAAAGGTACAATTCCTTCAACTAAGAACCTACCATACATTGATATATTTATATTTGAATTTCCATTCCACAACTAAAACCATGTCGTTTTTTAAGCATTTTTCTTTTCTTCCCAAGCAATAGCTTTTTATTTGAATGTTCAATACACAAATAAAGCCTGAAACATTTCAACTATTGACTTGGTTAATAGTTTTAATTTATTATTTCATAGTTAATAATATAGTTTTCAAAATGTTATTATTGTTTATTTTCAGAGCGATCCAATGGTGGTTGTGTACATAAAAAAGAATGGAGTACTACAAGAGATAGGTAGGACTGAAGTTATTTTGAATAACCTAAATCCACAATGGATAGAGAAAGTATCAGTTGCATTCCATTTTGAGACTGTGCAGTCATTGGTGTAAGCAAGCTTTTCCCCATGTTCTCTCTTCTCATAATACTAATTTCTTACATATTCATATATAATATGATATGATTTAAGAGCTTTTTGGGTTTAGTTTTTTATTAAAAAAAATCTTTTGTAGATTAATCTTTTGAAATGTTTCGAAAAAAGTAAGTATATGTAAAACATTTGAATCAAGTCTATACTCAAAAAAATTTAATTATAGCTTTCAATAATACTTCAAAATTGTGCATTTTGAAAATTACTAAATGGTAGGATTTTGAACTTAGGAGATAAAACATAAACTATATGCAAAACCTCATGGGAGGACTAAAAATGTATTTGTCACATTACTTTTTCCACGAAATTATTTCTAAACGTAACTTTCAAACATACCCTCTGAACGTTTTCTTTCTGTTTTTTCGTTACAGATTTCATGTATATGACATCGATACCAAATACTACAATGTCCCTGTAAAGGTATAAATCTTTTCATAATTTCATTGTCTTTGTCTCTTTTTACATCATTACCTTGTTCATAATTCCTAGCCTACACCTTCTCTTTTACTGTGTTGCAGACAATAAAATTGAGTGACCAAGATTTTCTAGGAGAAGCTAGTTGTGTTCTTTCAGAGGTAAAACTCGGGCTGTTTGAAAGTTTGTGATTCAAAGATACATTTTTGTTCTTAAAAACACTTTTACATACATTATGTTTATATATATATATATATATATATATTGGCTCTTTTTTTGTTTTTGGCATGGCAGATACTTACCAAACAGTGTCGAAGTTTAACTCTTTGTCTCAAAGATGGGCATGGAGGTTCAAGAAACTTGGGGTCTCTCACTATTCGAGCAGAGGAAACCGTTGCTTCAAGAAGTGTCATTGAATTAGTACTCCGATGTTCTCATCTCGACAATAAAGACTTGTTTTCTAAAAGCGTATGTTTTTTAAATTAATTGTGTTATTTATTTGACTTTTTTTTAGTATATAAGTTGAGAACAGTGCATAGTTTTGAAAACAAAATAATTAAGCTAAGTTTCATTTCATTTTCACCTTTGGACTAAAATTTTCATCAAAGTACTTTTTAACCTAGCTAAAAGGTACTCAACATGACTGAAATAATAAATACCCACAAAAATGGTATTGTTTAGTCGCAAAATTTTCATGGCTATCCACCAATCTTCAAAATTATGTAAATTTAATAGAGGATGTTAGTTTCCCCACTTATTGTAATTTGAAGTCCAATTTGATGAAATTGAAAGTTCAAGAAGAAAACTAATTCACTAAGCCAAGTCGAGGATTAAAAATGAATTTTTCCTTGAATTTTTACAAGTACACTTGACTATGTAATCAAAACACCACGAAAAAATTGAAATGCATTTTTAAGTAGATAAAAATAAGTCATGTCAAACTCACTCGTTGTTGTCTCGATTGAAGGCTCTTGATTCATGTGTTCTTTGTTCATATTAGGATCCTTTCTTGAGAATATGTAGAGTTGTTGAAAGTGGAGGCTCAATTCCAATCTGTAAAACTGAAGTGATTAAGGACAATCTTAATCCTGTTTGGAGACCTTTATGCTTGAGCATGCAGAAATTTGTAAGCAAGGCAAGCATATGAACTTCTCAATCTTAATCTCTTTATTATATATATACTAATATTACTTTATAGGCTTCTAATGTGTATGTGTTTCTTTTTTTTCTTAAGTCAGGATAGCCCCTTGGTCATTGAGTGCTTTGATTTCAATAGCAATGGCAGTCATGAATTAATTGGGTAATTATTTTGTGTTCATCAATGTCTAGTCCATATTTTAACCTTAAACTTTTCATTTTATCAAATTATATCTTAAATTAGAATGAGTAAAAGAATTCTATTAGTTAAGTTTCTGTCTTTTGAATTCTATGTTTGGCATGCCTTTTGAAAAAAAATGTTTTTAGGTAAAGTATATAAGCACTATTGGAATAAACTAAGTTAAATGCTTCCTCTAATATCAATTCACGTGTTTTTTCTTTATCTGTTTTAAAATTTCTCAAATGACTTGTCATTAACGAAAATTTTAAAAAGTGCTTTTAATTGGTCAAATCAAAAACATGTTTTACCTCTCTTCAAAATCTTAACCAAATACTATCAATTTTTAGAACATTTTTAGTCATATGTAATGCTTTAAAAGGTATGCCAAACACACACAAAGGTTTGTAACTAGCTATAGGCTTTCTTGTAGCCAGGATGCAACTATTTTTGTGGCAATGGTTCTTCTAGTTGTATTCATACTCGTTACTGACTAGAACCACCTTTTTCCTTTCTTGAATTTTTTGGTTAGGTTCGAGATTTTGAGTATTTTGTTGGTTAAATTTTGTGTGGTTTTTGGTTGGTTCATAAATAATTTTATAGTTAGTTTTGAAAAGGTATTAATATCATCCCTTATTCCATCTTATCAGTAAGCTTCAAAAATCGATGGGGGATCTTGAAAAACTTTACAGAGAAAAAAGTGGTGCAAATTTTGTTATTCCATCTTCTTCTAGTGGTGGTTATGATAAGGTCTCTCTTACAATTCCAGAAATTATTAATTTCCTTTTTTTTTACTCCATCTTCATATTGATATAATGTAATTTTGTTTATTAGGTTCTAAAAGGTCAGCTGTTTGTAGATCACTTTGTTGAGAAAACACAATTCAGCTTTCTTGATTACATTTCTAGTGGATTTCAGCTTAATTTTATGGTTGCTGTTGATTTTACAGGTAGTTTTTCAGAAAAATAAACATTTACTTTTTACTTCGGTCATTTTTAACATCGAAATTTCAATTTCATCTATTAAACTCTAAACTTAAATAAATGCTGAAATCAATGTTCTTAATTAGTTATAGGCATTCTTATAGGTAGTTAAGACCATTATTGGGAGTTATGGGTTTTTTTGGTGTCCTTTATTTGGGTCTAGCTTAAATTTTCAGCAAGGTTTAAGGGATGTCCACGGGGTGGGGCTAGGATGCCTTCCCCATCCCTAGTCTCGATTTTGGGGTTGGAGGCCGGTTCAATCATTCCCATGGGGAAAATTAAACACCCCAGCCTTTTTTAACTATTGTTTGTATGGGTTGGGTATGTTTATAACTTGATTATTTTAGGCCTTGTTTGATAATCATTTAGGCCCTGTTTGATAACCATTTGATTTTTGGTTTTTAGTTTTTGAAAATTAAGTTTATTTTCTCTCAATTTCTCTACAATGGTTTTCATCTCCTTTAAGGAAGCATTTGAATTCTTAGCTAAATTCTAAAAACAAAAACAAGTTTTTGAAAACTACTTTTTTTAGTTTTCAAAACATGGCTTGGTTTTTGAAAACATAGGTAAAAATGAGATAACAAAACAAGTAAATCCATAGGTGGGAGTAGCATTTATAAGCTTAATTTTCAAAAACCAAAAACAAAAAACCAAATGGTTATCAAACGAGGCCTTAGTTTTTTGTTTTTGAAAATTAAGCTTATAAACACTACTTTTACTTATGAGTTTCTTTGTCTTGTTATCTACTTTCTAGAGATGTTTTAAAAAACTATGCGAAGTTTTGAAAACTAAAAAAAGTAGTGTTTAAAAACTTGTTTTTGTGTTTGAAATTTGACTATGAATTCAAATATTTTTTAAGAAAAGTGAAAATTATAGTAAAGAAAAAGTGAAAAAAACAAGTATAAATTTCAAAAACAGAAAACAAAAAATGAAGGCCCTGTTTGATAATCATTTGGTTTTTAGTTTTTTATTTTTGAAAATTAAGCTTGTTTTCTCCCAAATTCTCTATCATGGTTTTCATCTCCCTTAAGGAAGCATTTGAATTCTTAGTCAAATTCTAAAAACAAAAACAAGTTTTTGAAAACTACTTTTTTTGGTTTTCAAAACATGGCTTGGTTTTTGAAAACATAGGTACAAGGTAGATAACAAAACAAGTAAATCTATGGATAGAAGTAGTATTTATATGCTTAATTTTCAAAAACCAAAAATCAAATGGTTATCAAACGGGACCGAAATTGTTATCAAACGAGGTTTGAGCCTTAGTGTTTTGTTTATTAAGTTTGGTTAAAATTTTCCTAAATAGAATTTGAAGGAAAATTTTGCATCAACCAATGTATTTATGAGCTGACTGATACCCTCTAAAGTTATTATTATTATTTTTTGGTTTGAGTTCCTAATTAAAGTTGTGTGGTTTCATGGTTTGAATAATTTTTGCAGCTTCAAATGGAAATCCTTACAGTCCAGATTCTTTGCATTATATTGACCGTTCTGGGCGGTTGAATAGTTACCAACAGGTTAACCACGCCACTCCCAAACCATAGATGCAAATTATAATTTTCATATTACAACACAATGCTCTTTTAAATTCAAATAATTAATAATGTTTTCTTTTCTTCAGTATAACAATAGATGTTTAATTTCTTAATACCACTTTCCAGTAATTGCTCTTATATTTTTGTGCAAATGTTGATGTTTGAGGAATCATTGAACGGCTTAACACTTTTCTTTTACATATTTCTACTTCTATATTTAAGTATCATTCAAGATATTAAAACTTGTTCCATAGGTCGTAGTTTGAATTGCGTACTAGTGATTTTTTTTTTTGATGTTGTAGTGGAAGATAAGACAATAAATATATTAGAACTATTGAACTTGTGGCAGGCCATAATGGAAGTAGGGGAGGTGATTCAGTTTTACGACTCTGATCGTCGCTTTCCAGCTTGGGGTTTCGGGGCAAGAACATCAGACGGCACCGTTTCACATTGTTTCAACTTGAGTGGAACTCCAACTCAACTTGAGGTCTTTACCGTTCTGATAAATTTTAGTTGAATTGTAGCAAACAACTAAGTAGACTAATGATACGTCTCTTCACTATTTCATTAATGATATTAACGATATGGACTAAAGAAAAATATAATTCATAGTTTAGCTAAATTATAAACTCTTAAGCCTATGTGTATCTTCTTCTTTGCTTATTATTTCACATTCATTTAACTTTTATCTTCAACATATATACTTATAGGTTGAAGGAGTTGAAGGCATAATGGGAGCATATGCAAATGCTCTTCACAATGTTTCATTGGGTGGACCTACTTTATTTGGCCAAGTCATCAATAAGGCTGCAGAAATTGCTGCCCATTCCCTTTTTGCCAACATAAACAAGTATTTTGTCCTGCTAATTATAACAGTAAGCCCACAATCAACTTGAATTTCCTAATTTGTTAATTTCAAGTCAATTGTACAAAATCTGATTCACATTTTGAAATTTTCCATTCTACCCTTGATCTTTTATTTTATTTCAAAAACACCCTCCTTTAATTTAGCAAGAATTTGAAGATTGGAGTAGGCTTTTAAGCATCAAAGAAAAAAAAATGAAAACCAACTAAATTCTATAACTTGTCTTGAACGGCCTGCATGATTGATTTGAATTTTGCTCCTAACGTTCTCAGAAATCATCAATTCGACTATTATAAGATTAAGATTAGAGTCGATACATGAAAATATCCGCGATTTCAATTTTACTTCTAATATATATGTGTGACTTATCTACTTTTCTAGGATGGAGTCCTAACTGACCTTCAAGAAACAATGGAAGCTTTGGTGAGGGCATCTGATCTTCCACTGTCAATTCTTATAGTAGGTGTGGGAGGGGCTGATTTTAAACAAATGGAGGTAATGTATTGTTTATACTGATCTTCCCAATTTGGACATTAAGATATATATTAGAATAATGTCAAAAATGCTTTATATTATGCTATGTTATGTATAGGTTCTTGATGCCGATAATGGAAAACGATTGGAGAGTTCTACGGGTCGTGTGGCTACAAGAGACATCGTACAATTTGTTTCAATGCGACAAGTACATAGTAAGTTATACTATCATTCTTAGAATAGTTTTAAAATTTTTGGATTTTTGAATAGTAATATCATATGCATATTAAAATTAGGTTAAAATATCATTTTAGTCCTTGCACTTTGGACTTTGTTCCATTTTGGTTACTGTACTTTCAAATATCCAATTTTAGTCCATGTACTTTCAATAAAGCTTAAAATTAATCCATACCGTTAGTTTATTGTTTTTCTTAAAAAAAAATTAGTCTCTATTAGCATTCCCTCTAAAAATTTTAGAAATATGTTCACATTGTGTCTTTTCTTGTATTAAAATTATTATTATTATTATTATTTAACCAATTTTGATAAAAATTAACTTCAAACTTATCATAGGGACTAATTTGAGCTTTATTGAAAGTACAATGACTAAAATTGGACATTGGAAAGTACAAGGAACAAAATTCAAAGTACAGGAACCAAAATGGTATTTTAACCTTAAAATTAGGACACGTTTAAGAGTGATATTATTTTTTTCATGGTCAAAATCACTCCTATTTTAAAATAGTGATGCTTTGCAATAGTATATATATAAATTTCACAAAGATGTATCACTCGACATTCCAAAGTGATTTTTGGTCAACTGGTTATTTTAAATAATAAAATTATTTTTGTATGTTACCATATTTTTGCCTTAAAATGTTGAAGAAAATTATTTTTTTCCTTTATAAAATTTGTCGCCTTAAAGTTATTGTTGCATTGTACCCTAGTTAATTTTTTCTGGCTCTCTAACTTTTTTCCCCTCTAAAACTTTTGCTCCAATCTTTCTCTAGCATTATTTCTCTCTGGTCTTTTAACTCTCTAATTTTATCACTCTCTAGGATTTTTTTCATCTCTCTAAATTCCTTTTTATCTCTCTCTATAAACTTTTTTCTCCATCTAAAATTTTTCCTCTTTCTACCTTTTTTCTCTCTAAATTTTTTATACCCTTTGCATGAACTTTTTTCTCTCCAAAATTTGTCCCTATAACTGTACTTAAATCACACTTAAATAGTAAACTCATATAGCAAGATCTTGAATGACATAAATTAATTGACTTTGAGCATAAGTTAAGTGGTCAATAGATCGTAGGTTCGAATCTACTCTTTTGTTTTTATTTGTCATGTATTATTGTTAAAATAAAAAAGAAAAAAAAACCTTTGACTAAACTATTCTTAGTATTTAAACTTATGTTTTGGATTGTGACATTGCAGGTGGACAGATATCTTTAGTTGAAGCACTGTTGGAGGAGTTGCCTGAACAGTTTTTGAGTTACATGCGCAATAGAGATATCACTCCCACCCCTTTGCATTCAACCCAATCACATGCTTCAACTTCAATGCAAACTAATTAAGTGTTACTATTCACCATAATCACTTCTATAATAAGCATTACAAAAGTATTGCATGATTGTGAAAATTACAGAAAACAGTTTCAACCCAAATATTTCTATCACAAGTGTAAATGATATCTTTCATTGGCTGTTTGTTTCTTGCTGTTTATTTGTGGTAAAGTTATGGAGACCTCGATCATCGAATAGGATTTTGACTCATGTCTAAGTTGAAGCTTGGTCGGAGCCTAAAAGAAATAGCTTATGAAGATATTTGAGTGTCGTAGTATAAGAGTCTTTTATGTTGCAACACCGAACAAAAAGTAGGGTTATATATACTCTAGAGAGCTCACACCATAATACCAGATGATGTGTGGTGTGGTGTGGTACAATGCAAGTTTGGACTTTTAGTTTGCAAATAATAAATAGAGGTGTTCAATAATCCATTCAAGCATCCTTAAGGGTGAATTGGAGGATGTTTTGAATGATTTCTATTGCTTTTTTTTCTTTGTAATCTTCATCATAGGTAATAGGGTGAACTACATATCTCAATTAAAATTAAAAAGTGAAACGACATATATTTATGATATTTTCTTCTTTTTACATGGCTTTTATTTTTGTTATTATTATCGTGGTTTGTCATTTGTGTGATATATTAGACTTATAATCTTATAATGTTTTGGCGATTGCTTAGATGAGCATCTCAAGAATGGTCTTGAAGTATGCTTTTAGAAACTATTAGAAATTTTACAAGTGATTTGTAAGAATATATTCTCAACGAAGAGAGAAAAAAAAAATTGAAATAATATTAACAAAAGATTAATGTGATATATACTTATAAAATAAATATGGTTGAGTCAGCAAGATGTGATAGATAATTAGGTAGACAATGCCATGATAGTTTTTCGTAATGTTGTTTGTAGAATCTCTTACTTTTATGAATGCAATAAAAAAGTTTTTCGAAACTAAATAGACACATCGAAGTTTAAGCCTTTAGCTTTGCATAATTGTAAAAATCAAGTTGTCTTGGTACCTTATGTTAGATGAAAGATAAAGTTTGTCTAAAAAATATGTAACGCCCGGTTTATTTAGGGGCATTATTTTTGAAGTTTTGGAATTAAGTTGGATTTTTTTTTTTTTCATTCAAGTTTTTTTTTTTAAATTTGGGGTTAATTTGAAAATTTGAAAGAGAGAAAGGGCAAATGGGGAAATGAGAGATTGGTCAAAGGGCATATTTGGATTTTTTGTTTAAAAAAAAAACAATTGAGATAAGCTTCTCTCTCTCTTCCCTTATCTTCTTCTTCTTCCTTCTATCTTCTCCCTTTCCCTCTCGATTTTTCATCTCTCTCTTTCTCCCTCCCGAAATTCTCTCTCCCGCCGATTTTCTTTCCTCGTCGACAGTTTCCTTGCCGAACAGAGCAGCTCGCGGTCGTGGAGTGTCGAAGCCATCGCGCACGCCCTCTCCACAAGCTTTAGTTTCCGTTGGTCATCGCCGCTCTTTGAGTTTTGCTCAGCTCGTCGGACTGCTGCACGCCGCCAGCTCCGTTGTAACGCGCCGCCGCTAGTCCACTGCGCCAGTCCATTGCGCCGCCGCTCAGACCACAACCGAGGCTGCTGCAATTCTTCTCTCTCTCGCGCGTTCTGTGTAGACAGCTAGGAAGATGAGCGTTTTGGGTCAAATTTCTTGCAAGCTCGGGATTGTATAGGTCCGTTTGGATCCGATTCATAATGGGTAAGTGTTCTCACAACGATTCAAAGTGATTTATGGGTAGTAAGGTTGAATTAAAGAGCTAATTTAGTGATTTGGAACTAACCCATAGTATTTTTGGACTTAATATAGATTACCCATTTCGATTGAAGGCCGATTTCGATTGGCGATTCAAGATTGAGCATTTGAGTTTAGGCTACTTTGAATCTTGAAGTTATTTAGGTAAGTAGTTATTTGAATTTAAGTCTTTTAAGTTCTTAAATGAATTGTATGTGTGCTTGATGTTTGTAATTGGTGAATTGTACGTTTGAAATCGTTCCTAGGAACCATGTAATGGTTAATGGTTTCGTTCGAGGGTAGTTTTGAGCTCAATGGCTTAAGTCTGTGGCTATAAAGAGATTAAGGGTTTAAAGAGTCAAGTTATTGGTGTTAGCACGAGTAGGACCTTAAGAGTTTACCTAAAGTTGTGGTTGATTGAGTTTGGCTCATGTATGTAGTGCTTGTGATGAAATATACACGTCTTTTATGATTATGTGGGTCATGGTGTGAACGGTTGAATCATCCTGAATTATCCTTGAGTTAAGTTGCTTGAGCACGTATTAAGATGGTAATAGGGGATTAAAGACCCAAGCTCATTATAAATAGCAAGAGTAGTACCTTACAAAGTATGCCTATGATAGTGATTGGATTTGTAACATTGTTGTGATATTTAGACGGGTTGCAATTAGGTATTTGTTGTTGCAAGTAATCAATGCGGAAGAACTTGTCGAGCTTGGTAATGGAGTGGAATCTTGAATTAGTTTGTTCTCGAGTTTTAGGAATGGTGATTGTGTTTGATGTTAATGTTTATGAGCTTATCGTAGTTCTCTAAAGGTTTTGCGTATAGATTATTGATTTATCCAGAATGCTTGAAACTCTTGAATGATTGGTTGAGGTATAGTTTCTACGGGTGGTAATGAACTGACTGAGAGCAAGGCGTTGAAGTGGTTGGTTTGAGCTAAAGACTGATGTAGAACATCTTAAGCGTTTCAGTGGGCAGGGCTGTGGTTAGTGCTGCAGGTGTTTAGAATGAGCAGATGATTGGGCATGTTTAACGTATTTTAGTTGGTCCCGAATGTGAGTAGAGGGTTACTGGTCGTCTTGATTTCTAGGGTGGTTATGGAACTGAATTTTGGATTAAAGGGATAGAGGACTATGTGCCGGTAGCACAGGTATGTGCTTGTGAACTACGGGCCAGGTTGTGAATGTGGTCCGGAAATAACAAATGATTTTGGTATGGTAGATTACCCTATAGATTCCAAAAGTAGTGCGAAAATGCAAGGAGCTTGATAAAATAAGAGCCACCTGATCTTATGTCTCTCCTGGGCGAGTCTGTAACTCTAGGTTGACTAGATGTGATGAGAGTGAGGGATTGTGTTCCTTCACTATGGTGCTAGCTTAGGGGTGATTCCCCATTATGTTGAGCGTAGGGATTGCGATCCTTATGGCCTGTGTGCTAGCTTATGTGTGATTCCCCATTATGTTGAGCGTAAGGATTGCGATCCTTATGGCCTGTGGTGCTAGCTTAGGGGTGATTCCCCATTAGGTTGAGCATAAGGGATGCGTCCCTTATTGCCTGTATGCTAGCATAGAGGGGTGATGTTCTATTGTATGTAGGCGTGAGAGTTATTTTCTTTCACGGCCTTAGTCAACCTAAGTTACATGGCTCGTTGGTAGTGCTCGAGACAATGCCATATCGGGATGGACTCAGGTAGAGTGTGTGAGCGGTGGTTGTATGGACGATGAGTTGAAATTAAGAAGCAGATGTGCGTGCCAGGACAACTTTTGTGTTGATGATGCTAGCATAGGGGCGTTATCCCCAGAGTAATGAGTAAGGGGGCGATTCCCCTAGAGTGTTGATGATGCTAGCATAGGGGCGTTATCCCCAAAGTAATGAGTTAGGGGGCGATTTTCCCCTAGAGTGTTGATGATGCTAGCGTAGGGGCGATGTCCCCAGAAGGATGAGCATGAGAGTTATCCTCTTTCTTCGTACTAGACTCCCATAGAATGCATGAATCGCAGGTATAACATGTGTAACACTAAAGGGAAGTGAGACTGAGTTAAGGCGAGTAAGCGCTTAGCTGATTAAAGAGAAAGTAATAGATTGAGCTGGGTTATGTGAGATAGGATGATGCCCTCATTTGTATGGATTTGAACTTTGGACCCTTAAGTGGGCTACTTACTGAGTATGTTTATACTCATGTTTGCTACTTTGTTTGTTTTGCAGATTGTGCACATTCTCGGGGTGGATGATGCAGGCGACGACTTGACGAGACTATGGAGACTCCACCAAAATTTCTTTTCCCTGTTTAAACTTTTAGTTTTGTTTCTTTGTTCCTTGTTGTTTGTTGGTCTGTAAAATCCTAAATATTCTTTTTCTTTCGTGTATTTAGTTAGAAGTTCTTAGGTTTGGTTGTCTGATGATTGAGCTCAGCACTATATATCGTAGTTTGGTGGGTGCTGAGTCTATATTCTGTATTATAGAAGTGTTCATGTCTTTTCCAATTCTTTAAAAAAATTTGGTTTCCTTCTAGTTACGTCGTCATGCTGCCGAAATTTCGGCCATGAGCAAGGTAACTAGGTCGTGCTTCCGCTTTAGAGAGTCGTAGGAATTCGGGTCGTTACAAAATATGTATATGTATCTCTACCATACTATTCCACTACTACAATTTTAAGAAACCATGACGTTTGGAATTTGAAATTTCCGAAAGGTACAAACAAAAAATTGTCATAAATGAAAAAGGGCCCGTTTCGAAGCTGTTAATGAAAATTTTTGGATTTTAGAAAATATATGTCGATTATTTACTGTCATAAATTATAACTTAAATCTTTTCACCATTAGTTTAACTAATATATGCTAACCAACTGTATATTAATTGCTAAGTCTCATTTATGCATTAATTGTATCTAATTTAAACTAGATAATTAATCATATGCTCTCAACATTTGAGGTGTCTTAGGATACTATTCCTTAGACATAAATATCAAATATTTGACAACAATTTTGTCAATATAAGATGTTTGAAACAAAGTTAATATTTTGTTCTTAAAATCTCCATTTTGGACATGTAAAATATACCGAATCATTCCAAATCACTCACTTAGAGTTTGGTTACTTAGTCAACTTTTTATGTTAGATGTACATCTTACATCATTCATAATGAGTAAAATATCGTCAACATGAAACATGAGAAAAATTCACTAAGCAATTAATGATTTTCTTGTCTATACAAGCTTCATTAATATTTATCCAAAGTCATAAATTTTGATATTTTTATCAAACCTTATATTCAAAGATCTAATTAAAATTTATTTCATAAATGAACGATTACTATTTTGCAAATCTTTTGCTTTTCATCTTTGAAAATAAACCTCTCTGATTGATTTGTGTAGATGCATTATCTAAGTCTTCTTTTCATAAAAGAATTCTAAACATTCTTTTTTCATATACCATATGCAATAATGAATTAAATAATGCTTACAGACTTTAGTATGACAACAAGTAAGAAAGTTTACTTGCAGTCTACTTTCTCGTATTAGGTTTAACCCTTTGCTATTAGTTTTACTTTGAGGGCAATAAGCCTTCAACTTTGTCATCTAATATGATAATTTGGGCTTCAATTAAGTCATTGTAAAGGTTGAGTCATCTCATAACTCTCCCACTACGCTGAGACTTATCCAATTAATGACTAGGATCCATTTGACTTTCAAATATAATTAAATTGATAACAACTTTTGTTAACTATTTAGTGGCTTCACTTAGAACCAATTTATTAACATTATCTCACCTTATTAAAGGTTTGTAGTCTTTTATTTGACATTCCTTATAAAATTGATATTTGTCATACAAATACCTTATTCGCTTTAGGATTAGATAAAAGACTATTTTATAATCTTTAGGGGTGACCTACACTTAGGCATATTTTTTAACACATTCAGCCTCTTTGGATTTGTTTCAGCACGTATGCTTAACAATCCTAAATATTGAAGTATTGTAAACTAACTTTACTACTCTTCTATAATCCAAAAAATGTCTCGTAAACACTTTTGGAGGGAATAATGTTCACTATGCAATTTCTATTGCATATCCTAACCAGAGTTTAGTAATGGTGTGTAACTCATTATTGATGTGACCATGTCTAACCAGGTCTTATTTCTCCTCTTATAGCACAATTTCACACAATTGTGCTGGGTATTAAGAGTTGGGATACAATCCCACTTTCTATTAACTAATCTTAGTACATAAGGTTATTGTACTTTCCACCATGACACTACAAGAAAAAAGGTTTTTTGCGACGAAAAAAAGATGTCGCTAAAAAGAATAAAATGTCACTAAAACTTTTTTGCAATGAAAAAAAAATGTCGCAAAAAATGTCACTATAGGTGTGTCACTATAGACCAAAGGCGACAAAATGACGAAATGTCGCTATATATAGTGACAAAATTGCTTATTTTGTTGCTAAAGGTTAATAGTAGCGAAATCACTTATTTCATTGTTGAAGGTCAATAGCGACAAAATCACTTACTCTATCACTAAAGGTCAACGATGACGAAGTTATTCATTTTGTTGCTAAAGGTTAACATCAACAAAATCACTTGTTTCATTGTTGAAGGTTAATAGCGACAAAATCACTTATTCTGTCACTAAAGGTCAACAATGACGAAGTTATTCATTTTGTTGCTAAAGGTTAACATCAACGAAATCACTTGTTTCATTGTTGAAGGTCAATAGTGACAAAATCACTTACTCTGTCACTAAAGGTCAACAGTGACGAAGTTATTTATTTTGTTGTTAAACGTCAATAATGATGAAAGTCCTTATTTCATCTCTAAAGAACAATAACAATGTAATACTTTATTTTGTCGCTAAAAGGACAACGACGAAAAAATTATTTATTTCATTGCTAAAGATTAATAATGATAAAATCACTTATTTTGTCACTAAGGTCATCAAAGCCGAAATCACTTATTTTGTCGCTCAAGGTCAACAATGAAAAAATGCATATTCCATCACTATAAATCATCACCAACAAAACCTTTGTTTCGCCGCTTAAGATCAATAATGACGGAATCACTTATTCTATCTTTTAAATGTCAACAACCATGAAAATAATTGTATGTCATTGAGATAATCTCATTGGCGTTGTTAGCTGTAACGAAGAATCGTTTTTGTTGCTAATGATCTTGTAATGAAACAATGTTTCCTTGTTGAAGCTTCTGGAGAAATGTCATATTTGTCGCAATTAATGCTTGTGACAAAACAATCTTTTGTTAATGAAATTTGTGACCAAATGTTATTTTAATTGTTATTGACCTAAAATTATTTTCTTTATTGCAGTGGTATTTCTAATGTAAATGCTGTAAATTTTTTAGAGTATATTTAATTGACAATGTAAAATTTTTCGTGAAGCTAACTTTAGTTTTTTTTTTTAATTAAAAAAACTATTTGATTCAACTTTTCTTCTTAATTTTTAAATATATGATTAATTATTTCTAAATTTATAAATTCAAGAAGAACCATTCGGGCATATAAATTACAATAATAACTAAAATGTTGGAAACTTGCATATTTACAAAGTTGAAATACAAATACATTAACATAATACATAGTGACTATTTTGCCCAAAAAAAATGTGCAAATTTTTACATCACTATTAAAAAATCTCATCAATTAAAAAGAAACCATGTCCTTGATCTTGAACTCTCAATCCCATATGCAATAAATCGAAATATCCTGTAGATGAAATATTTTAAATAATTAGAAATATAAACAAAACGATAAAGTTAACAAAATTTAATCTACAACCAACACATAAATGAAAAAAAAAAAAAATAGACAATTTATTACACCTTATTCGTTCAGCTTTGATCTTCAAAGCAACAAAGATTTTAATCAAATCTTCTATCATTATATATTTAATTTATGTTATTTAATGAAATGTTGTAGATTTTTTGTGTCATAGAATTTGTTTAATAAATATATTTAAAACAATTAATACAAACCCAATAATAGCAAAGTACTAAAATCTGTCATTTTAAAAAAACACTAAAATCTTAAAAGATCTCCAAACACTAGTATTTTCGCCCAAACAAGAATCTAAAACATATTTAAGTTTTTTTTTTTAAAAAAAATACAATTTGAGAAGCATGAGTGAGAGAAACTAAGATGAGGGTTCCTCAGTAGAAGGATAAGACATTATTTCTCATACCTGAGAGAAAGGTTGCCTTCAACATCGACCTCATGGTGATGAAGATGATTTTGGATAAAACTATAGCAATGTAGGGCTTTATCGAGCCTATGAAGAATAGAGAAAGATTAATATGGTTAATAAAAACAAACACACATAAAATGAAACAAAATAAACTTACCTTTATCTTTAAAAAAAGCACGATCTGGTGTAGGGAGACCTTGATTTTATTGCTATCTGGATGAAATAAAAACAAACACTATTTTTTGTGTTTTATGTTGAAGAAAGAGATCGATTTAATGAGATTTTGATTTTGTAAGTTAGAGAGTGAATACAAGAGAGATGGGAGAAAGAGAGAAAAATAGAAATGAATTTAGTAAGTTGGAGGGAATGTGAGAGAGATGAGAAGAAGAGAGAAAATTAGAAAAATAATTATGAAATACCAAAATAAGGGAGAATGGAGATTTTGAGGGTGAGAAAATATAGGAAAAATGGGTTATGGAGGGAGAATTTGAAGGAAGCAAATGCAAGCGTGAGAGAAGGAAAGTTTTGGGGGAGGGAAATCGAAATTGTCAAAAAAAAATTTATTCCTTTTCTCAAATTTTCAATTTATAAAAATTTGAAACTACTCAATTTTAATAAGACAAAAATAAATCCAAATTTAAAGAAAGCATACATTATTAATTGAGCTTGATTGAAAATTTTAGAACGAACGAAAAATTAAATTTAATTAATTTTAAATTAAAAATTTAAAAGTTATTAATTAAACTGAATTTTTAACACAAGTAAAATTTATGGCCATCCTATTTACATTTTCGTAAAGTATTTTTAATGAATGTGATAATATCAATAACATAACTAAAATTGTTTTACCATGTGGATTTAAATTTAATCAAACTTGAGATAAATTCTTTTTTTTTTTTAAAAAAAACAAACCTAAGTTAAATTCTTAATAATAAATTTATTATCTAATATCATAATAAAATTTCAAACAATATAACAAATAACTAGCTTATTAATTATTTTTTCATATAACAACATATTCAAATTATAAATATAAAACATAATAACTAGCATCAAAATAGATATTATAAATTACTCTTATTTATGCTCATTTTAATAATAATATAATTGTGGGTAGATTAACATAATTAAATATAACTATTATAAAATTTATTTTACACACTAGATTATTTGGCAACAAACTTGAAGAAAAATACTCATAAAATTGTGACCATAATAAAATGTGTCTTGAACCCACCAAAAGTTATTAGATTATATTCTTTTTTTATTTATTTCAGGTTAAGTTCAATTACCAAAAGACAAAGTAAGCATAGTTGCGGTAATTGGCATGTACCTTCGACCAAGAGGTCAGAGGTTCAAAAATTTTCCAACTCCTAAATGTTGTTGAACTAAAAAAAAGAAAGAAAGAAATATATATATATCAATTACCACACACTTTTTCTACAAATTCCTAACAAAAATAGTGTGTGTGTGTGTATATATCATGTTTTGAAATATACACGTGATATTATTGGTATTTTTATGACAAAATGATATTATACAATGTCATTCAAAATTTATTAAATTTTATGTCAGATTTTCTCTTTAGAAGATCAAATGCTAAAACTTAATAAATTTTAGGAGGGAAGCTCAAATGTTAAGTTTTTAGTTATTTAAATGTCAAAGAAAAAAAGATTATTGATTACTATTAGAGTAACTCCCAATATATAATTTTTCAAAAAAAATCTAATGTATAATTAGGTAGAAAATAACTTCATCGTCTTTGATATCTACACAAATGATTTTACATATAAAATAAAAACCATTTGAAAACTTGTTTTCTAATGATTTTGAGTGATTAAAATTCGGATGAATTTTAAAAGAACTATGTTGTTTGTTATCCCTCAAGTAGAATCATTTGAACGCTTAAGTGATTCAAATTATGCTTTTAATTTTAAAAAATTCAAGCTCAAATAATAAGATTTTACAAAGATTCTATAAAAATTTATGGCAAATTATTAATTTAACATCATCATATTTTAGATTTTAATTGTTTTCAATAGCCATCATTTTAAATCCTCTATCATTACAAACAAAATAAATTTAATATACAAAATACTAAATCAAGAAATATCATATAATATTTTATTTTGTGTATAACATATGAATTTAATTTGTATAATATAATTTTAATTATTAATTAATAGTAATTTGATCAAACTCAATTCAATTAATATAATATTATTTCATTGCGGTTACATCTTCAGCTATAAAAATTATATATTTTTTTGTTGAAATTTGATCAAACTATAGTGACACTAACAACTTTGAAAAATAATATTAATTTCCAACCAATGAGATAACTCATCATTTTTATCTTATTTTATTTATTTATTTATTCAAAAAGAAATACTTAATTTGATTTGCACAAGTTATGATCCATATATGTATTTTAAACTTTTTAAATTTTTTAATAATATATACATAATTTCTCTTTATTTTAGAATTTTTAATAATTAAAACAAAAAATTAAGACATCAAATTTCAAAAATATATTGGAAAAATAAAGATCTATACAACCTTTTTTTTTAAAAAAAAACATAAGTATAATAATTAAGTTTATTTTTTTAATTGTAATCAATAGTAAAATTATTATTTATACTTTATTTAATAATTTTTAAACCTTACCATCAAAGATTAAATTTACCCCTAAATGATAGATTGAAGTATTAACAAAAAAAGAAACATTGTCCCTAAAAGTAGCAACCACAAAAACTTGTTGTTTCTAGAAATAGCATTGATAATAATAATAATAATAAATTTTTTGTCACACATAACGACCATGGTATAAATTTTTAATAACTAATTATACATTTTGACATTTAAAAAAAATTATTATAAGATTTTAATAATTAATATTTTAAACCAAGCTTTAGAACATTTTTAAAGGTAGAGTATTGTAGAATCGTTTTTGGATACTTTTACTCCAATAATTTCAATATTGTGATTGATGTAGTTTTTAAAAAATTTTGATTCACCCATTATATAATTATAAAACCCATTTTTTTTAAAATCAAGGTTGGTTTTTTAAAAGATAATAATATTTTGATTAAAAAATATTACAATAAATATATTATAATATATGTTATTATAATATACATTAATCATTCATTAACATCAAATTTACATATTTTAGTACACACATTGTTAATTTGTCATTTTATATATACTAGTGTTATTACCACGTGCAAACGCACGACATTGTTTTTAACTTTTTATGTTTTTATTGTAACTAACTTTTTTTAAGGAAAATTTTATGGTAACTAAAAAGTTATGTAGCATTCATTAAAAACATACACAAAAATAAAGATGATAGTCTTTTTTATTACAAAAAAATGATGATAGTCTATTCTTCGTTAGAAAATCAAGATAGAATCAACCAATAATTATATCATATTTAAATAAAAATAATAACATACTAAAAAAACAACAAATTTCAAAAGTTCACATAAACCTTAAAAAATCTTAAAAGATTAATTCTAAAATAATTTAAAAATAATAATAGCAAATGAGGAAATCAACGTATATGTAATATATGGTTTTCTTGAAATAGTGTTATCTCTAATCAGTGCTTGAGATCAAACTGATGATAGTTTCTCAAAATACAATGATCTAAAGTTGCTAAAAATAACATTGTTCTATAGTTGTTTTTTCTTCTTCTATTTGAAGAAAATAACAAATAAAGTTACAAAAATAAGAAGGAATATTGGGTGGTCCCTCGTTAGCCACATAGTTAATCTCTTCCAAGTGTCTATCAACCCAAAAACAAATTTCCCCTTGAGCTTCTTCCTCTAACCATTGAGAAATCTAATTTGACAGGTTTTTTGATAACTCTTCCTTCCGGACTCCTTGTCATTCCTCATCAACCACTATTTTTGCTAGTACATTGTTTTATAGTTTGCAAAAACTAAAGATGATACCGCACTATGTAAAAAGTTTTATGATAAAGAATTGAGAGGAAAAATGTAAAAATAAAATAAAACGAAGAAGAAAAAAGAAAGAAAAAAAAGATGGAGCTCAATTTGTTCTAGAGAGTGAATGAAAGATTGTCATTTTATAGCTATAGGACATGAAGAACTTGCAAGACTTGTGAGTTTCTAAAACTTTCGATATTCTATAGTTAAATGTAATTAAAAACAAACATATTTAATCATATAATTAATTTATGTAAATGAATGCAAACCTTTTCATATTCTTCCACCTCATTGTTTGAATTGTAATATCTTTAAAAAAAACATATAATTTATTTATGATAAATCTTAATAAATTTAAGACCAATCTTTATTACTTGTAACATCTCTACGTAAAAATCTTAAATCCAATTAAAGAATGTTAAATAGGAAAAAAAAACTAAATTTAATGTAGAGTTGTGTTTCGGTTACAAAATAAAATCTAAACTTATCTATTTTTTAAATATAATTTTTATGTCTTCCGTTGATGTATTGTTAATAAATATAGTTTGAATTATTAATTAATTTAAGAGAGAGAGAAATTGGTTGTTTTTTTTTTTGTTAAAGATTCTTGGTATTTAATTATTAGGAATTAATTATGGGTGGCATATTTTGTAAATCTAAGTTTGACAAAGGGGTAAAATAGTCCAAAAATTTTTTTCAAAGTTTGTAGCTTTTTAATATATTATAGATGTTTTAAATTAGACAAATAACTTAAAGTTGAATGTAGTTATAGTTATAGAGTAGTTATAAACTTTATTTTGATGTATATATATATAGTTATAAAGTAGTTTAATTTATAAATGTATAACTTTATTTCTAAGTCAATTCACCTTTACTTTTAATATTTTCAATGTATTATATATATTTTAATATTTTTTAAACATTATTTTTTAATAAAAACTATTGTATAACAAATTTTGAGCAATGTTATTTTTGTTTTGAAAAATATTTATCGTTTCACTTAGAATCAAGGAATAACAATAAAATAGAAGATTATTTATTTATCCAATTAGATATTAATGATTATTCTAACTTAAATTCGATTAAATCTCTGCATTTTGAACTTCCAAAAAATTGTTAGAATTTTATAACTTCACAAAAATAAGAAAATATAATTATCTTTAAGGAATTAAGTATGAATTTATGCCAAACAAAAAAAAAAAAAGTATGAATATATGCCAAAATTTTTTTTATCATAGATTTATATCAATGTTTTTAAAAAATAATTCTATTATATTTAAAATGTTTAAATCTTAAAAGTAAAATATGAAATTTTATTGTTTTTATAAAATAATAAAATGAACTAACTATATTTTAAATATATGATTTAAAACATTGCACATTTTTTTTTCAATTTTTAATATAATCTCATCATTAGTTTTAGTAACAATGGATTTTTATCATCACAAGTTTTAGTAACAGAATTTTTTTGTTGCCACTAATTTTAGGGACGATTTTCTTGTTTATTGCTAAATATGTTTATAGTGACACATGTACTCTTGTCGCTAGTTTTAGCGACGAAGGTTTCAATCGTTGCTACTTTTAACGATAAAAGGTTTTATTTGTCGCTACTATTAGCGACGATCTTTTTTTTATCACTAAATCTGTTTATTAGTGACATATTTACTCTCGTTGCTAGTTTTAGTGACAAAAGGTTTTAACCGTTGCTACTTTTAACGAAAAAAAGTTTTATTTGTCGCTACTTTTAGAGACAATTTCTTTGTTTGTCGCTGAATATACTAAATGGTGACACATTTAGTCTTGTCACTAGTCTTAGTGACAAAAAGTTTTTATCGTCGCTACTATTAGTGACAAAATGTTCTATTTGTTGCTACTTTTAGAGACAATTTTTTTGTTTGTCGTTGAATCTACTTAATGGTGACACATTTAGTCTCGTCGCTAGTCTTAGCAACGAAAAGTTTTTATCGTTACGACTATTAGCGACAAAATGTTCTTATTGTCACTACCTTTAGTGACAATTTTTGTTTCTTGTCACTAAATCTAATTATTGGTGACACATTTGGTTCTGTCACTAGTTTTTGCAATGAAAAGTTTCTATCGTTGCTAATTTAGCAACGATTAATATTTTTCGTCATTGAATCTACTTATTAGTGATGCATTTGATTTTGTCGCCAAAAGTTTCATCGCTGAAAATGCTTTTTCTTGTAGTGTGATTTGATCATAATGTCTTGATACACTTACCTAATCGATTTTCAACTTTAGCCTTAATTTTCTTGAACTTTTCAAAAATTTAGACTTATGTTGTATTAAGTAAAGATATTTGTATCTTGAATGATCATCAACTAGAGTGATGAAATATTCGTGACTTTATTTGGCCTTTAAATTCACCAGATCACTTGGGTCAAAATTGTTGGAATTTATGCCCTAAAGCCTCGTAATTAATGATTTATTTAATAATTAATAATAATTTTGATTATTTTATTTACAATATAATATTATCCATTATATGAAAAATTCAAGGTTATTAGTGTAATCTTGAACAGTATGTGGTTGACATACGTGAGGGTCATAGTATATGGATAAGGTTGGGTGCCTTATCCTGGTAACACTATTGATATGGCCCACTTTGTAATAGTTACAAATGATTTGATCCAAATCGTTCATGTGGAGACACGTAAGTGGAGGTATCTTATACAATGAGTTTGTGTAAGATTGGACCACGATAATCATATGCGGCTCGATATTTATAAATCGGTTAATTGAGAAGATTAATATTTCATCAGGATAATCATATGCGGCTCGATCTTAATCTTGAGTGAGTTATGAACTCCTTCCTGTGAGGGCTTGTCCTTTGATTTGCATTGGTGAGAATGACTTTTGTAGCCGATTCAATATGCCTACCATTTTGGAGACTTGACCAAATAGGGAGCTAGCAACATAATCTCACAAGATGGAATTCACTCCTTCCCATATGGGATAAGTAGATGGGTAGTTCCCTTAAGTGCTGATTTCGGGACTTGAACAATGGGGCCCCACCCACTCACTAGCCCAAGAGGGACTTAGTTTATAATTAAATTATAAACAAATTGTTCATTAAAGGATCAGTGGTACTTAAGGCAAGATGTAATTATAGGGGTAAAATGGACTTTTGACCCAACTGTAATTACGAACAACTCATGAAGGATCAACTTGCATGCAATGATTATATCTATGGACACAACTTGTCCTACAGTGCATAAGAGTGCAACTTTAGGTCTATAGTGGAGTGACCTATAGTTAATGAATGAAAATTAATTAATTAAGGCCCCGTTTGATAACCATTTGGTTTTTGGTTTTTGGTTTTTGAAAATTAAGCTTGTTTTCCTCCAATTTCTCTACAATGGTTTTCATCTCCCTTAAGGAAGTATTTGAATTCTTAGCCAAATTCTAAAAACAAAAACAAGTTTTTGAAAACTACTTTTTTTAGTTTTCAAAACATGGCTTGGTTTTTGAAAACATAGACAAAAAGTATATGATAAAACAAGTAAAACCATAGGTGGGAGTAGTATTTATAGGCTTAATTTTTAAAAACCAAAAACCAAAAATCAAATGGTTATCAAACGGGGCCTAAAGAGTTTAATTAATTGATTTTGTATCATTGAAGCTTATAATATGTGGGTCCATAAAGTCTCCTTGCTAGCTCATAGTAACACTAAAAGATCAATTTAGTTGAAAGAAAATTTTGAAATGTTCAAATTAATATTTACTATAGTAGATATATTAAATATATATAAGAGGAAAATATATTTATTGTATTTGATACATTAAATATTAAAATAATTAATGTATATTAGATACATTTAATAAAAGATATTTATAGAATTTGAATAAGATTCAAATAAATAAATATCATGGGAGATTTGAATGAGATTTAAATAAATATAAGATATATTTTAATATATTAGATATTAAAATATAATATTTTAATTATGACAAAGATTTTTCCTTAGTCTCTATAAATAGGACCCTTGGGTTGAGCCATTAGATATAACACACATCTCCTCAATAGAGAATTAGAAAATTCCCTCTAGAGATATTCCTCTCCAATCCTTTGTGAATTTTCTTTCAAGAGGCTCCCACAAGCCTTGGTCATGTGTTCGAGTCATAGCCAGTAAGACTTTGTGGAGGAGATAAAGACCCGCTAGAAATATTTCCATATTTTCAAGGTATGTTATGTTTAACCATAATATTATTATTTAATTTTAAATAAACTCAAACTGATTCCTACGCTTCCGCTTGGGTTTAATTCGATTATTCCCTTCAAGAATGTGTAAGCCCAAAGTATTCTTTGGCGTTCTAGCCCTATCTAATAAAGACCCAATGATTATCTTACATGAAAGGCAAAATCTATAAACATGTAAAGTAATTAACTAACTTTTTAGATAACTACCTCTTACTAGTCTTTTTATTCTATTCAAATTGATGTTAATCAACCTTAACAACCAAAGTCAAGTATCATCTTTTAGGAGAAAGCAATGTCTTTTTATTCTGGATTCTATAATCATGAATATCTCAGTATTTTGTAGTATAGTATATGTCAACATTTTTAACATATACAAATTGTTCTTATTTTCAATTGAATGTATTTTCAAATAAATAAACTTTCATACTTCAAAGTAATTCATACTATATGAACATTTTAGTAAAAAGTTTGGAAATTGAATTTCTCTTATGGTTACTAAAAACATCATATTCAGCATTAAGTAACAATTTTTACTTAATGACATATTAATGTCTCCCACTATACTAAATGAGATGGGCTTCCTAGTGTCAACCTATAGAAACTATTATACATATTAAGTATTTTCCAAGAATTACATATTAAATGTAATAAAAATAAATAAATCTTGATAGTGGATCTTATATCAACTATCCATGTGTCGTTATTGAAGGGAATAATCTAATTAAACCCACAACGGAAGTGTTATCAACTATCCATGTGTCGTTATTGAAGGAAATAATCTAATTAAACCCACAGCGGAAGTGTTGGAATCGACTTTGATTTTATTTTAGAATTAAACAAAAAAAAAACATTTTAGGCTAAGCAAAACATACATTTGAGATCAATATAGAGATATTTCTAGCGGATCTTTATCTTCTCCGTAAACTCTTCATGGCTATGACTCGAATACAAGACCAAGGCTTGTGGGAGTCTCTTGAAAGAAAATCCACAAGGGATTGGAGAGGAAGAGATCTAGAGAGAATTATCTAATTCTCTCTATTGAGGAGATGTGTGTTATATCTAACGGCTCAACCCAATGGTCTTATTTATAGAGACCAAAGGCAAATCTTTGTCATAATTAAAATATTATATTTTAATATCTAATATATTAAAATATATCTTATACTTATTTAAATCTCATTCAAATCTCCTATGATATTTATTTATTTGAATCTTATTCAAATTTTATAAATATCTTTTATTTAATGTATCTAATATACATTAATTATTTTAATATTTAATGTATCAAATACAATAAATATATTTTCATTTTTTATATTAAATATATATAATACATTAAATATTAATTTGAACATTTCAAATTTTAATATTTAATGGATCAAATACAATAAATATATTTTTCTCTTTTATATTTAATATATATAATATATTAAATATTAATTTGAACATTTCAAATTTTTCTTTCAACTAAATTAATCTTTTAGTGTTACTATGAGCTAGTAAAGGGACCTTATGAACCCTCAGTTTATAAGCTCCAATGATAAACAATCAATTAATTAAACTCTTTAATTAATTTATTTTCATTCATTAACTATAGGTCACTCCACTATAGACCTAAAGTTGCACTCTTATGCACTGTAGGACAAGTTGTGTCCACAAATATAATCACTACATGTAAGTCAATCCTTCACGATTTATTCGTAATTACAGCTAGGTCAAAAGTTTGTTTTACCCTTGTAATTACATCTTGCACCTTAAGTACCATTGATCCTCTAATGAACAATTTGTTTATAATCTAATTATAAACTAAGCCCCTTTTTGGCCAGTGAAAGGGTGGGGCCCCATTGTTCAAGTTCCGAAATCAGCACTTAAGGGAACTACTCATCTACCTACCCTATATAAGAAGAAGTGAATTCCATCTTATGAGATTATGTTCCCAGCTCCCTATTTGGTCAAGTTCCCAAAATTGTAGGCATATTGAATCGACTACAAAAGTCACTCTCACCCATGCAAATCAAAGGACAAGCCCTCACAGGCAGAAGTTCATAACTCACTCAAGATTAAGATCGAGCCGCATATGATTATCCTGGTGAAATATTAATCTTCTCAATTAACGGATTTATAAAAAGAGAATAAATATTTCGTGGTCCAGTCTTACACAAACTCATTGTATAAGATACCCTCACTCACATGTCGCCACATGAACGATTTGGATCAAATCATTTGTACTATTACAAAGTGGGTTGTATCAATAGTTTTACCAGGATAAGGCACCCAACTTTATCCATATACTATGACTCTTTAGGTTATTTCTTGAACACGATTCTCTCGTATGTCAACCACATATTGTTCAAAATTACACTAATACGCTTGAATTTTTCATATAATGGATAATATTATATTACAAATAAAATAATCAAAATAATTATTAATTATTAAATAAATCATTATTTACGAGGCTTAAGGGCATAAATCTATAACTCACTCAGGATTAAGATCGAGTCGCATATAATAATCCTGATGAAATATTAATTTCTCAATTGACGGATTTATAAAGAGAGATTAAATATTTTGTGGTCCAGTCTTATACAAACTCATTGTATAAGATACCCCCACTCACATGTCTCCACATGAACGATTTGGATCAAATCATTTGTAACTATTACAAAGTGGGTCGTATCAATAGTGTTACCAAGATAAGACATCCAACCTTATCCATATATTATGACCCTTTAGGTTATTTCTTGAACATGATCCTCTTGTATGTCAACCACATATTGTTCAAGATTACACTAATACCCTTGGATTTTTCATATAATGGATAATATTATATTACAAATAAAATAATAAAATAATTATTCATTATTAAATAAATCATTAATTACGAGGCTTTAGGGCATAAATCCCAACAGTTATTTATTCTCCACCAAAAATCTAGTAAATCAAATTTACTTTCATTTATATTTTCCTTCCCATAGAGGTATTTCAAAAAATTTCTCTCATTATGACTGTCCTGGCTAATTTAGAAACTATTTCCTTTTATATAACTTCAGTCATTTGATTTCTTTTCTTGAATTTTTGTAATGCTTAATTTTGAGATCATTTAGACAATTATTTAAATTTAGTTTCTATTGACTTCAACATCTCATATGTTGTTGTCATTTTCTTTATCTTCTAAGCTTGACATCTAACATGTCAACCAGGAGATACATACATGCTATCTCGTTTACTTTTGATTCATTAATCATGTGGTTCTCGAACAATTTCGATTAACATTGGCAACAGGTTTTGAGAACATTTCTCAATAAAGACAAATTCAAAATTTTACACTGCCATTATAGTGTTAACGTTACTTTTCCAAGTAATAAAATTTTCTCAATTTTGACTTATCAGTAATAAAATTAAAATTGAGAGAAATAGTCATAATATTGAAATATATAAAACATATTAGTTAACATCATGCAAACAATTATCCATTCAATTTTAGCATAGAAATCAAACAATTTGTAAAATGAACCCTATAATTCATTTCTAATGCTATGATACTTTAGTGAGTTAGAACAAGTGTCATCGTAGGGTAGGTCAAGTGTTCCTTCACTAAATTGAGACAATCTCAACCAAGTATTATACCAGATCGCCATCATGCATCTTTGAAAAGTTGCAGGTGCATTACATAATTCGAATGACATCCTTCTGAAAGCGAAGGATCCATAAGGACATGTAAACATCATCTTGTCTTGATCTTCTGGTGCAATTGTTATCTGGTTATAGCTTGAATAGCCATCCAGAAAACAATAGTACTCCTTTCCTGCAAGTTGATCAATCATTTGATTGATAAATGGTAGAGGAAAATTATCTTTCTTAGTCGCATGTAGTCCATGCAAACTCTCCATCCTGTAACTGTGCGGGTTGGATGTAATTCATTCTTCTCGTTGGTTACTACTGTCATTCCTCCCTTTTTAGAGACACACTGGACCGGACTCACCAATCTGCTATCTACAATTGGATAGATCACACTTGCATCGATCCACTTGAGGATCGTCAACAAGTTGATCCACATGATTTTCCTGCAAAATAGTTTCCTAGGTATTCAACTCTTGTCTTTCCTCATTTTTCCTCCTTTGCTGCAATCTTCGGCATTGGTGGAAAGTTCTTTCTATTTCAAGATCTTCTCTAGAAGATAAGACTCCTTTCGCATGCACCAAAACCTAACTTGCAAGTGAGAAATAGGGTTCGAGTCCTCCTGCAACAGAAAAATTGCAGTTGCAATCTGTGCTACAATCTAAATTTTGTGAAAATGTCGCTCCCCGGCAACGGCGCCAAAAGTTGATCGACTGAAAACATATGGACTTTTAGAAGAAAACTTTTGAATAGAAAAGTCTCCAGTCTAGTGCAAGTGCACACTGTCAAACAAATAGTTATAGGAAATATTCTAAAGTATCGATGGCATAGAGAACGGATACCACAAAATCTAAAACTAAGGCAAAGATGTTCACATAAAGCAACCTCGGTAACCAATATGGATAAATCGGGAAGGTTGTGAGTGTACTAAAAATCAAAAGATAAAAAGATGGGATTCAAACATGCTTTTGCCCCTTAGAAAAAAATTGTAACCTAAAATGCAATTGCAATATTTACTCAAGCACCAAGCAATGTAAAACGAGTTCAACTCCTATTCGATCTTAATGGAAAGACATTTAGAAGCCTAAGCGATTAAACCATATGTCTATGGCTAATACGAATTTAGTTTAATGAGAACATAACCCTTGGTCTTAGAACTTTCGTCCTATGTCTAGGGTAAAAAAACAAGTGCTTATGTCTAAGCTCATTTCCTGTATTGCTTTGTATGAACACGCAATCTCATTTAATCATTTCAGTATTAAACTCGATCTTTGTATATTCACCTAGGTGATCAAGCTAGATTCACAATAAGAATGATAATCAATAAAAGCAAACAATGTTATGGAATCGAGCAAAGTTACTTTTACATCTCAAGTCAAGCTTCCAATCCTTAGGGCATCCACATATCCGAATCCCAAGGACGGAATTAGCTCATGATGGAGAAAATAAATAACAAAACATTAAAAGAAAAGAAACACCTACTGACTGACAAAATAAAATAAAAAGAAAAACACATATTGATTTAAGAAATAAAAAGAAAGAAAAACAAAAACTGGAAACTAAAGTAATGAACTTAAAGATAAAGAATGACTTGAGGGAATGATAATTTGAATAATGAACTTTATTAAAATCAAACTTTTGTAAAGTAAAGAACTACAAAAATTAAATACAAAGACTGGCAATAAACTGAATGTAAAATAACAGCACTCAAAGTACTGGAATTGAAGAACTAAAACAGAAAAATAAACTTGTGACTATGAAGGAAAATCGAACTCCAGGAGATAATTTTCACCTCTTCAATCAATCTAAACTCAACCTTTGTCAAGGAGAGTGAAATCTTCACAACCCTAGACTTTCGATAGGATTGAATTGAAGTTTGGGCAGCGTTCTTCCTCTTTTAAGTCGAGAAAACAGAAAATAAAAATTGCAGAAAGTAAAGTGGTCTTCAAGTCGTGAAAACGATCTTAGACAGCTTTTTCATGGCATGAATCTTCATATTTATAGCTTTCATATGCTAGGGTTTGCTCCATATATGTTTAAGGCAAGAATTGGATCTTTATGAGCTTGATTCTTGGAGAATATCTTCAAATATCAGCACAAAATCGTACTTCATATTTTTCCCTTATTTCTCGAAATTTTGTCTCAAGAAAAAATTGCAGTTGCAATTAGAGTCGCAATTCTAGTAGTTGACAGTTTTCTGCATAAAAACATCAAAACTCATTAAAAATCAACTTTTTTCCTCTTATTTTCTATTTCTCAGCTCAAAACAATCCCTTAACTAATTTTGACTATTCTCTTATCAATTTGCTACATTTATTAGACTTAAGAGCATGCATTTGTGCAAATAGCTTAAGTAAAAAGGGCTAGAAATGTGTAAAATATGAGCATTATCAGTATTGGTATCACTCATATCCTCATCTATCAAAGCCTTTCCCTTGGCGAAATCACGAATGAAGCCTAACTGCTCTAGTTCCTTCTACATTAAACTCTTCTTGTTGACTGAGATTCTGATCCATCTTCTCTATGGCAACATCGAACATTCCTTCAGATACACATTGGTCTTCAAAGTAAATCCCAATTAGTCCTCAGCTCGGCTTGGCTCTACCTCGGCTCGACTCTGCCTTAGGTTGGCCCCAGTTTTCCTATTGAGCATTAGAGATTGACTTCAACCTCCACTGATACGATTGCTATGGCTTACTTGCGGCCTCTCTCGTTCATTCCTACCTAGGATTAGCTTTTCCTTTGGCTTCTGATATTGAGCATATGATTTGCTCAAGTCTGTTTCCATCGAGGATTTTTCTTTGGCTGGATCACGAATGAGTTCTTCCTGATGGTTATCTAGGATCTGATCAATTTTGTCTCTTTTTGTAAAGTAAAGATACCTTTAGATTTGTGTTGCCTCTCAACCACGAAGGTCGGGTCAGCCTTGGCCATATTAGGTAGGCCAACTTGAGTTTCGCTTGTGATGCCTCTTTTTTTTTCGTTGTTCTGTGAACCTCCATGAGCATCGCTTCATTCTTTTTGGGTCTTCCCTCCTTTGGAAGAAACTGATGTGAGCTCATCCTTAGTGAATGGAGCATGGTGATTTGAGGAGTTGGTCCCTTAACTAGAACTCTTCCCTTATGGCAATCCTAGTCTATTATGTCGAAACGTGAGTGCGATGCGGAGCGGCCGACGTCCTCTTTTAGGAGTTTTCTTTAATTAAAAGAATTTGGGAGTCACCACCAACCATTATGAAGGTGATTGGACACCTAATTAAAATATTAAAATTGATATGTACAAACCAAGTTAGGTTTGGGAGTCGATTGTGTGTAGGGAAGGTATTAGCACCCTACAACATCCGTTAAAAATTGTTACCACATTTTATTTTATATTATCTAATTATCTTATCACAAAATGGTCCTTTATTTTGGAAACAAAAAGTATATTAATTTTGTACAAAACAAATATCTCACTTGATCTTATCTTAACTTTAACAATAAAATAAGAGTCGATATGGCGTGTGGGATGGTACCCATCAATTTTTATTTAAAGAAAATTTCTCACCTCAATAATTTGAGAAATTTTATTATCTCAACTCTATCATAGGATTTTTACATGATATTTAGATAGAAAATAATAAGAAAGAAAATGAGGATTTTCGTACACCTACACGAGAGTCAAACTCCATGAAGGCATATTACTCAGCCCTCAAAATAAATCTTTTTAAATGAAATAATTTTATCAATTGCTTATTTAAAACAAGAAGTTCAATTATTGAATACTAATTATAAAACAAGCTTGAAAATTATTTGCATAAAAAGATATTTTTCTTTATTTAAAATGTTCAATGTTTATTAATTCACATTTTAGAAATAAAACATGAACTAACAATTATGAGTGGTGTGAAACCATTCAAAGAGAAATTAAAATCCATCTGGAAATTCCAAATTAAAAACAAATGAAAAACTCATTTGGAAATGCCAAATTAACCATTCAAAAGAAGTTGAAATTCACTTGGAAAAAACAAATTGAAAGAGAATTGAAATTCATTTGGAGAATTAAAATTAAAATCAAATGGAAATCATTTTGAAATACCAAATTAAGACCAAATTAGAAATTACACAAACATGTGTGGGTACATTGGAAATGAACAAACAATGCTATAGGCAAATTGGAATAAAACACAAAGTTATGGTTAAATTGAAAATTAAACAATCAAATTATGGTCAAACTCGAAATTAAACAAGTAACTTCAAAATTAAACACACAATTATGAATAAATTACAAATTAAACAAGAAATCTTGTTCAAATTCGAAATTAAACACATAATTATGAACAAAATGTAAATTAAACAAGGAAATGTGGTCAAATTTGAAATTAAACCAACATGATATGAGCAATTGAAAAAAAAAACACATAGAATGGTTAACTTGAAATTTAAACAACAAAATAAGGACAAGTTAGGAATTAAATACAATTTATGAGGGTCAAATTGGAAGTTAAAAAGTCACAGTCACCGATTGCCGAAGCGTCTGTGATTTTCGCCGGAGAGGATGTTGTGACCGCTTGCCGGAGTGTCGCCGTCGGTTCATGCCACAGAGGATGATGTGCATCGGAGCTACTAATTCGCACCATAGATGGTGATGCACTGCAGCTCAGATCTACGCCCGGGAGCATGAGTTCACCGCTGCAGGGACGTGGGTGCTGCACGTCGCCGGAATCGATGGTGCTCGACACAAACAGTAGGTTCGATTTAACCAAAAGAGCAAAAGAATGGCCCCAGCTTGACACAAACTTCAACCTCGACTAAATAATAGCAATTTAACCAAAAGAGAAAAGAATTGACCCTGCTTGACATAGGCTTTGACCTCGACTAAACAATAGGGTTTGATCTGACTTGACACAAGCTTCGACCTCAACTAAACAATAGGGTTCGATCCGACTTGACACAGGCTTTGACCTCGACTAAACAATAGGGTTCGATTTAGCCAAAAGAGAAAAAGAATAGACTCGGCTTGACACATGCTTCAACCTCGACTAAATAGTAAGGTTCGATTTAAGAGGAAAGAAAATGGACCCGGCTTGACACAAGCTTCGACCTCTACTAAATAGTAGGCGTTCAATTTAACCAAAAGAGCAAAGAAAATGGACCCAACTTGACACAGGCTTCGACCTCGACTAAACAGTAGGGTTCTATTTAACCAAAACAAAGCAGGGATTTGTTTTAAAAGACAATGTTTTTTATTCAAAACTTTGATGACAAAAAAAATTATTGAAAGAGTACGAGTTCTTTTGAACACATTGGAAATTCTTATGAATAGAAAATGCCTACATGCATGAAATGTGAGTGTTAGCACACTATATGAAAACCATCTTGAAATGATAAATAACAGTCAAAAGTGGTTGTATGGATATGCCAATCAGAGCTACAATATTTATGCAGGATGCAATGATTTATTTTTCATGAGAATGACCTATGTAAAAAAAGATACATGAGTACATTTGCCAAAGTGCATTTTCACCCAGTGTCACTGATTGAACATGCTCAATGACTCTGAGCAATGATAATTCAAGTAGCCATGTATGACAACATATGCCCAACTTTTGTTCTAGCTTAGTCGATGAATTTGACTCTAAAGGTATGATGCAATGATGCTCTGCATGCTCAAGGTAGATTAACGAGTGTCATGGATGCAAAATGACCTATTTTCACAATCTAACCATAATATGAAAATTTTCATGAGAAATAGTGATGTGAATGATGTCGAATTGGTTAATGGAAGCTTGATTTGCAAAATCAACTATGATAACAAAATGTCTTTCCATTTTAAACAAAGTGATCATCTTTGCCTACTCACATTCTTCTTCACAACCAATATTTAGCAAAGAATCGAAGGAAAAAAAGTTTTGTCATCACTAAGGGAAAAAGTATTGTCATCAAATGAGATTGTTTATCTTATTTGTTTTTAGTCCTTTTCTCCTTTTATGCTTTATTTCCAAACTCTCCCTCTTGTTCGTATCAGTCTGTGTCATTAAGAAACCCAATTAATAGAAATCAGTTATTCGGTTCCCTGTGGTTTAACCAAAGTCTACTATTAATTACTACAAGTAGTTAATTTTATATCGATATTATAAATTGTATTTGATTGAACCCTCGACAAGCTCCTTCAAATTGAAAAATAATAATAATAAAAAAAAAAAAAACCTCGAGCACCAATTTGATAGGACCAAAATAGTCCTATATTTTTTTAATAACCCTCAACCTAAATCTTGCTAGTTCTTGAGCAAGACATAAACAAAATAGTAAAGATAAATGAATTCTTAGTAGCAAACGCACAACTCTAAACTCAATGCTCAAAATAGCTAAACATTTACACAAATAAGAAACACAGCAAATGCACTGTCCATCCATGAAAAAATTAAAAATGATTCTTATCATTTCTCGTGTGTGTGTGCCTAGCTTCCCTAACATAACCTTACAAACAAGGAGTACGTTTATAGGATCCTCATATTCATCTTCTCCCTACATTGGTCCTAAGAACTAATTGTTTGGCTCTTCAAACAATCAAGAAAGTAATAGACTACTAGGTGCCTGAAACAAACAAGGGATCCCCTATACTTGCATACTTTTAATATCGGGTCCATGTACACCATTTTGGTCTAGACTTGTAGATATTCTTGATGGGGTTAAACTCACAGGATATGAATGGGTCTACAACAAAAAAATATGTGTAGATAAGAAGATACAGATTTTCAAAGTAAGACTAATGGCAAACCATGAGAGAAAGTAGACTGCGAGTAAAACTTTCTCACTTGTTGCCATATTGGAGTTTTTAAGCATTATTTAATTCATTGTTGCATATGAGATATGTAAAATGAATGTTTAAAATTCTTTTATGAAAAGAATTTTAAAGAATGCATCAACACAAATTAATTAGAGGGATTTATTTTCAAATATCAAAAGCAAAAAGTTTGCAAAATTTTAAATGTTCATTTGAGAAATGAATTTAAAAATTAAATCTTTGAATATAAAGTTTGATAAAAGTATTAAAATCTATGACTTTGAGTAAATATTAATGAAACTTGTAAGACAAGAACATCATTAATTGGTGGATATATATATATTTCCATTTTATGTTGAGGACATTTTCATGATTGTGAATGTTGTAAAATTTATATCTAATATAAAAAGTTGACTATCTAACCAATTCCAAATGAATGATTTGGAATGATTCGTTATGTCTTCTAAATTGAAATAAAGATTTCAATGACAAAATGTTAAATCTGTCTCAAGCATCTTATGTTGACAAAATTGTTGTCAAGAACTTCAAAGAATGATAATGTATCATTCTAGTATGAAGTTAATTAAGTCAAAGGAAGAGTATCCTAAGAAACCTCAAATGTTGAGAACATAAGATTGATTCTCTAATGTATAAATGAGACTTAACATACAATTGGTTAGTTATATCAGTTAAACCAATGGTATGACCATTGAGTGGAAAATTAAAAGTTTTTCTTAGAGTATCTTTGGATAATGAGAAATTTTAATTTTGTGTACGGAGTTAAATATTTGATCTTTACAAGATACATTAGTTCTTACACAAATGTGAGGAAATCTATGTCAAGATAAATTTTACCCTATGGTGGAGTATGGTATACAAGTTAAATGGTTTTGCTTGTGAAGCATCAAAAGAACTTTTATGACTATAATAGTTTCTTAAAGATCTGAAAGGTGTTTCGGATATGATTTAGTCTATCACTCTTTATTATGATGATAGTGTGCAAAAACTAATATTAAGGAAATTAGAAAACACCAATTTATAGGGAATCATATCAAGAGAGAGAAAACATCATTGTAGTAACCAACATGGCTTTTAATGATAATCATTTTGATCTATATAAAAAGACTCACCAGGCTAAAGTGTTTGACAGTCACCTAGAATCTCTAGGATTATGAGACATGTCTCATCTTCGTTAGGGCAAATGGGAAAACCTGTTGGATATAGAGTATGCGCTAGGATACATGTCTCGTTAGCTTCAGTGCAAGTGGGAGATTGATGAGATTTGTGTCTTAAAGCATTGTAATTAATTATTTATTTATTTATTAAAAATAATTTAATTATTTTATTTGCAATATAATATTATACATTATATGAAAAATTCAAGGTTATTAAGGTAATCTTGAATAGTATGTGGCTGACATACGTGAGGATCATGTTCAAGAAATAACCTAATGGGGCGTTTGGCCCATGGAGAAGTTAACTCTTCATAAAAAAAACTCAACTCTACCAATTTGCTACAGTGTTAGGATATTAAATGCATACTCAAGAGCTGTACAAAACATTTCATTCAGATTCATCTTTTCTCATCATCACCTGGCTGTTGATCCTATTAAAGAAAACAAGTACAATAAAAAACCAACAAATCATCAATCCATTCCACAAATTATCATTTATATTTTTTAAGGTTTTAACACTATTGTAATTGTGTATTTACTAAAGGGTATGATACCTTGAGTTGTTCAGCAAACCGCTGGTGTTGTACAACAGGATCATTCAATACTGTGCACCCATTACATAACTGAATAGCAATCAAATGTTAACAGCAGAAGCATGAAGGCCAAGAAAAAAACAGAAAAGTAATTATTGTTGAGTTTTGGTAGCTTACCTCATGTTTGTTGACAAACAAATCAAAACGTTCAATTAGACCAAGTCTCTCTCTATGCCACTTTGCTGAAGGACTCATAATCTCATGATGATTGATGATGAAAGAAGGATTCACGCACGTTTCTTCTAGGAAGTGTCCCACAAGCTGCCAGGTTTTCCATAAATAAGATTTGCTACTTGTCTTCCTTTTTTCTATATTTCTTGTTCCTTACGTCATATGATTTCTTATCTAAATAAGATTAGCTTCAAAAGATAAAACCATATGATTAAAAGGATTACTTTATCCAACAAGCGAGCAGTTGTTTCAGGTGGAGGACATTTGACGTTAAACTTCTAGAATGCCTCCCTAAGATATTTATTAGCTTCATCACTGTACAATTCCTTGGGAATAGTGAGATTTGCCATATTTTCTAACCCTTCAACCACATCAATCCTCCTATAGTACATTAAAAATATTCAAGATAATCCCAAATTCTGGTCAACACAGTTTGAATGAAAAATTATCGCAAACATGCCTAAAAGGGGGAGTGGAGTCAATATCAATCGGATCATTATTAAGTCCATTTGAATAATATTTTACTTTATAGCTCCCTGTAAGCTCCTTCACCATTCCTATTAAAGATGCAACAGTGTCAGAGTAGAGATACAAGTTGATAAAGATGGAAACTAGAAAAGGTAATGATGGAGAATCCAAAGGACTTAACATGCACATCCAAAATTTCAACATTAGCACTTAGTATTTTCTTAGTGAGTTCCATCAAATCATTGTAGTCTGAATGCACCATGTAGAACTCGCAAGTGGTGAACTCTGAATTATGAGTCAAATCAATAACTTCGTTTCAAAATTGTTTCTCTATCTCATATACTTGTCCAAATCCACCAACAACTAACATCTTAAGATAGAGTTTAAGTGAACTGTGCAGAAACAATTGCGTGTTAAGATCATTTTGGAAGGTCACAAATGGATGGGCTGCTGCTCCATCGCTATCGTGTTGATCACTGGTGTTTCAACCTAAGGGTTAAAACATAATAAAAAAGATAGAGAAATAAATTACAGGCACATCATCCAAAATCATTTATTTCAATGGTCAAAGTATAAAAACCTCCAAGAAGTTAAGATCATTAAGAAACTTCCTATTCTTAACATATCCGATTACTTTATCTCTGGTTTTAATCCTCTCAACCAAATTTAACATCAAATTCTGATAACGAGTTTCCTGATATAAGAAAATTAAACATGTCATACCATAATATTCGCAAGAGTATAGTCTTGAAACGTTAATTAGAAATGAGAATTCCACAAACTAAGGACACATAGATAAAGTCAATGGCTAGAATTCCGCAAATCTTTCCAAGTCACTTAATCATATTCCTCGCAAAATTTAATTTTTCAAAACAAATCTAGTGCGTTACTCATTTTGCCACTCTCACAATAATTTTCTAGAAACCATCCAACAAACATGTTCGAGAACTAGAAAACAGTCTTTCAACACAATAACATGGTAGTTAGAATCAAACTAATTAAGAAACAAGAAAAATATGTGAGATGATATGGACATGATTTGACACGAAATTCTTTAGACCGCCTCATGAAACTATCGAACAAATCTCAAAAAATTAATTGCAAATTGGAGAAGGAAATTGCAATCTCAAAAAATCGCGTGACACTAAAATTTTTTTAAAAAAAAAACAAAAGGGAAACAAAATAAAACTCCATTTTTGATGGCCATTGAAAAGCTTGTTGCATGGTATCAAGTTTTTGGTGTGAGAATGATATCTATCACTGATTTCCCTTATTTATATGCAGTCAACGAATGATGATCTCTGTTGTTGTCCATTTTCACCCATTTTTATTTTTTTTTTTTTAAAAAAGGCTATTTATAGAGTATTTACTATTTACTCTTTTTCTTTTTTCTTTTGAGTTCTATAGAATTTTTGGTGAGTTCGATTGGTGATCTGAAAACATAATAAATTTGGAAACAACATCATGTTTTCCAATAAGTGTAGGAGATTTAAAAATTGAATGTCAATTTAAACAATTTTACATACATACATACATACATATACATACATGTATATAGATATGTATATATATATATATATGTGTGTGTGTGTGTGTGTGTGTGTGTGTATACATACATATATATATATATATATATATATATATATATATATATATATATATATATATATATATATATATATATATATATGTATGTATGTATATATATATATAATTAATTTTATCTCATAATAACACCAATAAAAGAACAAACGAAATACCACTAATTATTAAGACCTCTTTTGATAACTATTTGGCTTTTGATTTTTGAAAATTAAGCCTATAAATACTACTCTCACCTATACGTTTCTTTGTTTTGTTATCTACTTTTTACATATGTTTTCAAAAATCAAACCAAGTTTTGAAAACTAAAAAAAGTATTAGTTTTCAAAAACTTATTTTCGTTTTTGGAATTTGGCTAAGAACTCAAATGTTTTCTTAAGAAAGATGAAACCATTGTAGGAAGATGAAAACCATTGTAGAGAAATAGTAAGAAAACAAGAACAATTTTTAAAAACTTAAAACTAAAAACCAAATCGTTATCAAACGATGCCTAGAAAAACAATAGTAAAAAAGAAGAAAACTAAAAAGTATACAATTATTGTTGCCCAAACACTACTATACATATCGTACTTGATAATTGCTACAATAACTTCATCAATTTGAATGAATTTGACACATGCAGCTCATTCTCCCAAGTTGTGTCTAGAACATTTTAAGATTGAATAGACTTTTAAAAAGCAAAGAAAATAAGAGAATAGAAAATAGAGAAAAATAATGAAGCTCGTATTATTTGTGAAATAATGGTGGAAGTTCTCTTTTTATTGTCAGAATCGAAAAGTTACAAAACTTTAAACATTCCTACCGACTTAAAATTCTATAATTAATAATAATTAAAGACAAAATCTTTAAATTATAGAAAAATGAAAGTAAATTTTATACCTTTATCAATTTAATGCGGCATTTAAAATAAATATATATTTTAATACAATATAATGAATTGCTAGAATATTATTAAATTATAAGACATTATATATTTATTTAAATATTTAATTAAGGAATATAATACATTATTAAAGCTTAATTACTAAATAGAATATTATTAAATTATAAAACAATAAGTTATCAATATATAATAATAATATATTAGACTAACTTTTATAATTTATATTTTTAATCTACTTTTAAACTCAGTACATTACATTAAAATTAATAAACTATTAATTCTAATGAGTGAAACAACACTTTAGACTTTAGAGTTTAAATTAGTAAACTATTAATTCTAATGAAATGTAAAATCATATATTTTTATAATGAATAAGTTGCAAAGCTTTTGGAATTTCAACATCTTTAAAGTTTTATTATTAATTCTAATTAAATGTTAAATCATAAATTTTTATAATTATACAAAATTAGATGTTTTATTATTAATTCTAATTAAATGTTAAATCATAAATTTTTATAATTATACAAAAATTTTCATATTCAAGCGGTTCAATTTTCTAACCTTTTATATTTTTATAAGCATGCTTTTAGAATAAACAAAATATGATATGTAATTTGAAGTAGGTAGAATTTCAAATAATTATCTTATAATAAAATTTTGAAACTAAATATCACGATCACAACATTTTGCCTAATTAAAATATTGTGCCTATTTTTGTTGTCTCCCCCCTCCCCCTATTTTATTTTAGATTTGGTAGGTCATAACCAACATCCCTCCCACCCTCCTTTGTCCGTCGCTACGTCAATTGCCCTTCGTCGCAATGCTGATCTCCATCCCTTCCCCATATACTTTACTAAAAGAATAAGAATAGAATCACTTTATTAAAAAAAATGTAGTTTATGAAGTTGATGCACTCTTCACATATATTTTGTTGACAAACAGACATATATCAACGTCCTCAAGCGTAATTTTGTATCATTAGAGCTTATAGTCTATAGGTCCATAAGGTCCCCTTGTTAGCTCATAACAACACCAAGGATCACTTTAGTTGAAAGAAAATTTTGAAATGTTCAAATTAATATTTAATATATATGATATAATAAATGAGAGAAAATGTATTTATTGTATTTGATACATTAAATATCAAATAAAATTATTAAGGTTTTAAGATACAAATATATATATAATTTGAATGGACTTCATCTGTTGCATTTTGGGCTTCACGTCGTTAAAGGATATTTACAAATTGGCCAGAGTGCTAGCAATGTTCAGATCAGCTGTCGATTTCGACCTTCTCTAAAAGACTTTTCTGACAGCTGATAATGAGGAGATTATTGCTCAGTTGTCGTCCTCGTCTTTGTCTTCGTTTCTAAATGCCTTGACTGAGAAAGCTCTCTATTTCTATCTCTCCACTCATTCACTTATTATAGGGATTGGAAACACGGTAATT
Source organism: Trichosanthes truncata (assembly GCA_033996785.1). Lineage (NCBI taxonomy): Eukaryota > Viridiplantae > Streptophyta > Magnoliopsida > Cucurbitales > Cucurbitaceae > Trichosanthes > Trichosanthes truncata. The sequence goes on along the minus strand of JAWPNB010000004.1, from coordinate 31,235,942 downwards.
ATAGATCAAAGTTATTATTTTAGATTTAGATTTTGAATCTCCTAACTAATTCTAAATCATCATGTTGGGCACCACTTAGAATTTGACATTATATCCAAAGAGTTTCTCAACATAGAGTCAAAAGTTAATCTTCTGTCTCTCTCTCCCTTTTCTAAAATTTGTTTGAATACAATACATTTTTTGGTTGTGTTGAAGATAGAGATCGGAAACAAGTGTTATATGATAGAAGGAAGCTAGTCATCCTATTCATACGACCGCTATGAGGTGCATTTATATTTCCTCCTTAATCATTCTTGTCTTCAAAAATTAGTATTAATATATCTCTTTTTTAATTTTAATAAGTAATTTTTTAGGTTCTCTAGTGGATATGGTGTAGTTTCATGAGACTCTTCCACCTTCATCACTTGTAGTCAAAGCCAGGAAGATAAAGGCTAGAAGTTAACTCCAAAAACCTGCTATGAAGCTTACTTTGTGTACAAAAATCTAGACTACCCACCAACTTTTTCTCACTCCAAATCAATTATATCACACGTTTGTTCTAAAGGGTTTCAATTGAGAAAAAAAGGAAAATTGAGATGGGCCAAATCTTTATTGAAGGAGCTGATGAAACAATTTGTTTTATTCCCTTCCTTAAGATTCTTATGGCATGAGAGATTAGGCCAATTTCCCAAACACAATAAACAAAAACATCATTGCCTCATGCCCATTTAGAAGAAAACACTAGATGGTAGATTAAATTTGTGAAAAGAAAATTCAACACTACCATTGCGAGGAAATCCAATTTCCCAGAAAAAAAAAAAAAAAAACATCATTGCCTCATGCCCGTTTATGAGAAAACACTTGATGGGAGACTAAATTCGTGAAGAGAAAATTCAAATTCTCCATTGTTAGCCTCTTGGGCTAAACACAAAATGACCCAAATTTTTTTACATTTGTAAGATAACTGCATGATGGCAAATGTGCCGCTTGGATTTCCTTATATCCTAATCATCAAAATCCTTATACGCCTGTTGAGGCTGAAGAAAGAAACAAAATAAAGTTATTATTATCTTCTCACAAGATGGCGAAAAATATACGTTTGGGAGTTAGATGGTTCACCTTGAGGCTTCATGTCTGGGAAGGAAATGACTTCTGGAATAACTTCCTGTTTTCACAACAAGAACAGTTAGAAGAAAAAAGATTTGGAGAGCATTCATCACCAGAAGCAAGCAACCTTTAGAGTAGGTGAAACACAAACCTTGATGTTCTGTGACTCCGTCAACAACACTACGAGTCGATAAATCTCGTTCTCCAACCACCCGTAGGAGGCAATCCATACTCAAGAGCTGTACAAAACATTTCATTCCGAGTCATTGTTTCTTCATCACCCGACTGTCGATCCTGTTAAAAAAAAACAAGTACAATAAAAAACCCAACAAATCATCAATCCATTCCACAAATCATCATTCATATTTTTTAAGGTTTTAACTCTACTGTAATTGTGTATTTACTAAAGGATATGATACCTTGGGTTGTTCAACAAACCACTGGCGCTGTACAAAAGGATCATTCAATACTGTGCACCCATTACATAACTGAATAGCAATCAAATGTTAACAGCAGAAGCATGAAGGCCAAGAAAAAATAGAAAAGTAATTATTATTGAGTTTTGGTAGTTTACTTCATGTTTGTTGACAAACAAATCAAAACGTTCAGCTAGACCAGGTCTCTCTCTATGCCACTTTGCCGAAGGACTCATAATCTCAGGATGATTGATGATGAAAGCAGGATTCACGCACGTTTCATCTAGGAAGTGTCCCACAAGCTGCCAAAATAGGTAAAAAATGACTAGTGTAAATTTTCCAGAAATAAGATTCGCTACTCGTCTTCCCTTTTTTTGTATTTCCTATTCCTTAGGTCATATGATTTCTTATCTAAAATGGATTAGCTTCAAAAGATAAAACCATATGATTAAGAAGATTATTTTATCCAATAAGCGAGCAGTTGTTTCAAGTGGAGGACATTTCATGTCAAACTTCTGGCATGCCTCTCTAAGATATTCATTAGCTTCATCACTAGACAAGTCGTTGGGGATAGTAAAATTTGCCATATTTTCTAACCCTTCAACAAAATCAATCCTCCTGTATAGTACATTAAAAAAATTCAAGATAATCCCAGATAGAAGGTCGGCACAGTTCGAATGAAAAAATTATCGAAAACATACCTGAAAGGGGGACTGAAGTCAATCTCAATCAAATCATTATCGAGTCCATTTGAGTGATATTTTACTTTATAGCTCCATGTAAGCTCCTTCATCATGCCTATTAAAAATGCAACAGTGTCAAAGTATAGATACGAGTTGATAAAGAAGAAAACTAGAAAAGGCAATGATGGAGAATCCAAAGGACTTAACATGCACAACCAAAATTTCAACATTACCACTTAGCATTTTCTCAGTGAGTTCCATCAAATCATTGTAGTCTGAATATTCCATGTAGAACTCGCAGATGGTGAACTCTGAATTATGAGTCAAATCACTAACATCGTTTCCAAATTGTTTCCCTATCTCTTATACACGTCCAAATCCACCAACAACTAACATCTTAAGATAGGGTTCAGGTGAACTGCGCATATACATTTGCGTGTTTTTGTGGAAGGTCACAAATGGATGGGCTGCTGCTCCATCAGCCATCGTGTTCAACACTGGTGTTTCAACCTAAGGGTTAAAACATAATAAAAAAAAGATAGAGAAATAAATTACAGGCACATCATACAAAATCATAAATTTCAATGGTCAAAGTATACAAACCTCCAAGAATTTAGGATCATCAAGAAACTTCCTGACATATCAGATTACTTTAGATCTGAACATAAAATTCTGTTTACGAGTTTCCTGGAATAAGGAAATTGAACAAGTCATACCATGATATTTGCAAGAGTATAGTCTTGAAATGTTAATTAGATATGAGAATACCAGAAACCAAGGAATAAAGATAGAGTCAATGGCTAGGATGTTAGTCTTAGTTCAGGACAAAATACATGAATCAGGAAGATCAAAATGCATGTTGTACACAAGCTAATAAAGATAAACAAGAAGAGAGAGTCACCATTTGGCTGCTTCGGATGGTTAGGGTATCAAACCAAACCCTACGATACCAAGAAACATCGAATAAAAAAAAACATAGTAAGAAGAACAGATTAACCATTTGGCTGCTTCGGAGGGTTAGGGTATCAAAATAAACCCTACGATACCAAGAAACGTCTAATAAAAAAAAACAGAGTAAGAAGGACAGACTCACCATTTGGCTGCTTCGGAGGGTTAGTGTATAAAACCAAACCCTACGATACCAAGAAACATCGAATAAAAAAAGGTACGAAAAACAGCCTCTCAACATTTGGCTTCTTCGGAGGGTTAGGGTATCAAACCAAACCCTACGATACCAAGAAACATCGAATAAAAAAAATAATAAAGTACGAAGAACGGTTCTATAATCTCCTCATCTAGATCAATAATAATAAGAAAAGATAAACCAGAAGCCACTCACCATTTGGCTGCTTCAAGGGTTAGAGTATCTTGGCTGCTTCGAGGGTTAAGGTATCAAGTATGAATGAACTCGTCGATTTCCTTATTTATATGCAGTCGAATGATTTTTTTTCCATTTCCCCTTTTTTTTTATCTTTTTTTATTTTTTTTAAAGTCTGTAGAGTATTTATTAATTCTATAATTAATAATAATTAAAGACAAAATTTTTAAATTTTTAAAGGTATCAAGTATTAATTCTCTCCCTTTTTTAAAATTTGTTTGAATACAATACATTTTTAGGTTGTGTTGAAGATAGAGATCGGAAACAAATGTTATATGATAGAAGGAAGGGAGCTGGTCATCCTATTCATACGACCGCTATGAGGTGCATTTATATTTCCTATTTAATCATTCTTGATTTGAAAAATTAGTATTAATATATCTCTTTTTTAATTTTAATAAGTAATGTTTTAGGTTCTCTAGTGGATATGGTGCAGTTTCATGAGACTCTTCCACCTTCATCACTTATAGTCAAAGCCAGGAAGATAAAGGCTAGAAGTTAACTCCAAAAACCTGCTATGCAGCTTACTTTGTGTACAAAAATCTAGACTACCCACCAACTTTTTCTCACTCCAAATCAATTATATCACACGTTTGTTCTAAAGGGTTTCAATTAAGACAGAAGGGAAAATTGAGATGGGCCAAATCTTTATTGAATGAGCTGATGAAACAATTTGTTTTATTCCCTTCCGTAAGATTCTTATGGCAAGATAGATTAGGCCAATTTCCCAAAAACAATAAACAAAAACATCATTGCCTCATGCCCATTTAGAAGAAAACGCTAGATAGTAGATTAAATTTGTGAAAAGAAAATTCAACACTACCATTGCTAGGAAATCCAATTTCCCAAAAAAAAAAAAAAAAACATCATTCCCTCATGCCCGTTTTGGAGAAAACACTTGATGGGAGACTAATGTCGTGAAAAGAAAATTCAAATTCTCCATTGTTAGCCTCTTGGGCTAAACACAAAATGACCCAAATTTGTTTACATTTGTAAGATAACTGCATGATGGCAAATGTGCCACTTGGATCTCCTCATATCCTAATCCTCAAAATCCTTATACTTCTGTTGAGGCTGAAGAAAGAAACAAAACAAAGTTATTATTATCTTCTCACAAGATGGCGAAAAATGTACGTTTGGGGGTTAGATGGTTCACCTTGAGGCTTCATGGCTGGGAAGGGAATGACTTCTGGAATAACTTCCTGTTTTCACAACAAGAACAGTTAGAAGAAAAAAGATTTGGAGAGCATTCATTACCAGAAGCAAGCAACCTTTAGAGTAGGTGAAACACAAACCTTGATGTTCTGTGAATCCATCAACAACATTAAGAGTCGATCAATGCTCATTCTCCAGCCAGTCGTAGGAGGCAATCCATACTCAAGAGCTGTACAAAACATTTCATTCCGAGTCATTGTTTCTTCATCACCCGACTGTCGATCCTGTTAAAAAAAACAAGTACAATAAAAACCCAACAAATCATCAATCCATTCCACAAATCATCATTTATATTTTTTAAGGTGTTAACTCTACTGTAATTGTGTATTTACTAAAGGGTATGATACCTTGGGTTGTTCAACAGACCACTGGCGTTGTACAACAGGATCATTCAATAATGTGCACCCATTACATAATTGAATAGCAATCAAATGTTAACAGTAGAAGCACGAAGGCCAAGAAAAAACAGAAAAGTAATTATTGTTGAGTTTTGTTAGCTTACTTCATGTTTGTTGACAAACAAATCAAAACGTTCAGCTAGACCAGGTCTCTCTCTATGCCACTTTGTCGAAGGACTCATAATCTCAGGATGATTGATGATGAAAGCAGGATTCCCGCACGTTTCTTCTAGGAAGTGTCCCACAAGCTGCCAAAATAGGTAAAAAATGACTAGTGTAAATTTTCCAGAAATAAGATTCGCTACTCGTCTTCCCTTTTTCTGTATTTCCTATTCCTTAGGTCATATGATTTCTTATCTAAACAAGATTTGCTTCAAAAGATAAAACCATATGATTAAGAAGATTACTTTATCCAATAAGCGAGCATTGGTATCAGGTGGAGGACATTTGATGTCAAACTTCTGGCATGCCTCTCTAAGATATTCATTAGCTTCATCACTGGACAAGTCGTTGGGGATAGTGAGATTTGCCATATTTTCTAACCCTTCAACAAAATCAATCCTCCTGTAGAGTACATTAAAAAAATTCAAGATAATCCCTGATAGAAGGTCGGCATAGTTCGAATGAAAAAATTATCGCAAACATACCTGAAAGAGGGAGTGAAGTCAATCTCAATCAAATCATTATCGAGTCCATTTGAGTGATATTTTACTTTATAGCCCCCTGTAAGCTCCTTCACCATGAATATTAAAAATGCAACAGTGTCAAAGTACAGATACGAGTTGATAAAGATGAAAACTAGAAAAGGCAATGATGGAGAATCTAAAGGAATTAACATGCACAACCAAAATTTCAACACTACCACTTAGCATTTTCTCAGTGAGTTCCATCAAATCATTGTAGTCTGAATACTCCATGTAGAACTCGCAGGTGGTGAACACTGAATTATGAATCAAATCACTAACATCGTTTCCAAATTGTTTCCCTATCTCATATACACGTCCAAATCCAGCAACATCTAACATCTTAAGATAGAGTTAAGGTGAACTGCGCATATACATTTGTGTGTTATTCTGGAAGGTCACAAATGGATGGGCTGCTGCTCCATCAGCCATCGTGTTCAACACTGGTGTTTCAACCTAAGGGTTAAAACATAATAATAATAAAAAAAGATAGAGAAATAAATTACAGGCACATCATACAAAATCATAAATTTCAATGGTCAAAGTATACAAACCTCCAAGAATTTAGGATCATCAAGAAATTTTCTGAGATATCAGATTACTTTAGATCTGAACATAAAATTCTGTTTACAAGTTTCCTGGAATAATGAAATTGAACATATCATACCATGATATTCGCAAGAGTATAGTCTTGAAATGTTAATTAGATATGAGAATTCCAGAAACCAAGGAACAAAGATAGAGTCAATAGCTAGGATGTTAGTCTTAGTTCAGGACAAAATACATAAATCAAGAAGCTCAAAATGCATGATGTACACAAGCTAATAAAGATAAACAAGAAGAGAGAGTCACCATTTGGCTGCTTCGGAGGGTTAGAGTATCAAACCAAACCCTACGATACCAAGAAACATCGAATAAAAAAAAATAGAGTAAGAAGAACAGATTCACCATTTGGCTGCTTCGGAGGGTTAGGGTATCAAACCAAACCCTACGATACCAAGAAATATCGAATAAAAAAAAATAGTGTAAGAAGATCAGACTCACCATTTGGTTGCTTCGGAGGGTTAGGGTATCAAACCAAACCCTACGATACCAAGAAACATCGAATAAAAAAAAGTACGAAGAACAGCCTCTCAACATTTGGCTGCTTTGGAGGGTTAGGGTATCAAACCAAACCCTACGATACCAAGAAACATCAAATACAAAAATTAATAAAGTATGAAGAACGGTTCTATAATCTCCCAATCAAGATCAACAATAATAAGAAAAGATAAACTAGAAGCCACTCACCATTTGGCTGCTTCGAGGGTTAGGGTATCAAGTATGAATGAACTCGCCGATTTCCTTATTTATATGCAGTCGAATGATTTGTTTTCCATTTCCCCTTTTTTTATCTTTTTTATTTTTTTAAAGTCTATAGAATATTTACTAATTCTATAATTAATAATAATTAAAAACAAAAAATTTAAATTATAGAAAAAATGAAAAAACACATTTTTTAACATTCAAGCCTTTTAAAATTTTGTACCTTTATCAATTTAATGAGGCATTTAAAATAAATATATATTTTAATACAATGTAATGAATTGCTAGAATATTATTAAATTATAAGGCATTATATATTTATTTATATAGTTAATTAAGGAATATAATACATTATTAAAGCTTAATTACTAAATAGAATATTATTAAATTATAAAACAATAAGTTATCAATATATATATAATAATAATAATATATTAGACTATCTTTTATAATTTATATTTTTAGTCTACTTTTAAAATTAGTACATTACATTAAAACTAATAATTAATAATTAATGAGGGAGAAACAATTTAGATTTTAGAATTTAAATTAGTAAACTATTAATTATAATAAAATGTAAAATCATATATTTTTATAATGAATAAGTTGCAAAGCTTTTGGAATTTCAACATCGGTAAAGTTTTATTATTAATTCTAATTAAATGTTAAATCATAAATTTTTATAATTATACAAAACTTTTCACATTCAAGCTGCTCAAATTTCTAACTTTATATTCTTATAAGAATGCTTTTAAAATAAACAAAATATAAAATGTAATTTAAAGTAGGTAGAATTTCAAATAATTATCTTATGATAAAATTTTGAAACTAAATATCAAGATCACAACATTTTGCCTAATTAAAATATTGTGCCTATTTTTGTTGTCTCCCCCTCCCCCTATTTTATTTTAGATTTGGTAGGTCATAACCAACATCCCTCCCACCCTCCTTTGTCCACTGCTACGTCAATTGCCCTTCGTCGCAGTGCTGATCTCCATCCCTTCCCCATATACTTTACTAAAAGAATAAGAATAGAATCACTTTATAAAAAAAAAATGTAGTTCATGAAGTTGACGCACTCTTCACATATATTATGTTGACAAACAAACATATATCAACGTCCTCAAGCATAATTTTGTATCATTAGAGCTTATAGTCTGTAGGTCCATAAGGTCCCCTTGTTAGCTCATAACAACACTAAGGATCACTTTAGTTGAAAGAAAATTTTGAAATGTTTAAATTAATATTTAATATATATGATATACTAAATGAGAGAAAATGTATTTATTGTATTTGATACATTAAATATCAAATAAAATTATTAATGTATTATGATACATTATATATATATATATATATATATATATATATATATATATATATATATATATATATATATATAATTTGAATGAGATTCAAATAAGAAAATATATATTAGGAGAATTTGAAATACTTGAATGAGATTCAAATAGTTTAAATATATATTTTAATATTAGATATTAAAATATATATTATTTAATGAAGGCAAAGTTTTGCCCTAGATGGTCACTATAAATTGAACCTTTATGGGTTAAGATAAGTGGTACCTCCACCCTTGAGAGAAAAGTGTTATCTCAATTCTCCCATCCTCCCATCCATTCCCTCTCTCTTTCAAGAGGTTCCCACAAGCCATTGGTCTTGTGTTCGGGTCATAGCCAGAAAGACTTTCACCAGACAATTCTCCATTATGTGAGGTATGTAATGCTTAACCTTAGTTTTTTATTTAATTCTAAGTAAAATTAAAGAAGATTAAATGCTTTCGCTGCGAGATGAAGTGTTCATTCCTATCACCTCCTCCCCCTCTTATGCATCTGCTTTCTCCTCTCTCTGGAAAGTGAAATTCCCTAGGAAGGTAAAATATTTTGTGGCAAGTTTTACTGGGAGAGTTAAGACTTTGGACTGCGTCGAGAGACATTTTTCTCTTGTGTTGTTCTCGCAGTGGTGTATCGGAGTCAGGTCGAGGATTTGTATCATCTATTGTGGGGTTACCCGTTTGTCCAATCTCTTTGGGCCATTTGGCTGGATTCTTTTAATTTATGTTTGGTTTGGCATAGAGACTGTTTTGCGATGATTGAGGAGGTTCTCCTGGATCTCCTTTCCGTGAGAAGGGCGCTGTTTTATGGCATACTAGTTTCTTTGTGATGTTGTGGGGGGTTTAGCTTGAGAGGAATAGTAGAATTTTTAGAGAGGTGGAGCAGTCTTGTGATGAAGTTTGGGAGTTGGTGAAGTTTAATTTCTCGTTATGTGCGTCGATCACTAGGCCTTTTTGTAATTATGATCTTGGTTTAATTTTGTTGGATTGGAGTCCCTTTGTCTAGTTTCTGGGATGTTCTTTTGTGGGGCTTATTTTTCTATGCCCTTTTTTTTTCTCTCATGTTTCTCAATGAAAGCACATTCTCTTACCAAAAAAAAAAATCATACGCAATGTGATAAATCTTTCCAAGTCGTAATCGTAATCCTCACAAAATTTAAATTTTTAAAACAAATCTAGTGAGTTACTCATCTTGCCACTCGCACTAATTTTCTAGAAACCACCCAACAAACATGTTTCGAGAACTAAAAAACAGTCTTTCAACACAACAACATGGTAGTTAGAATCAAACTAATTAAAAAAAATTAAAAGGATGTGAGTTGACATGGACATGATTTGACACGAAATTCCTTAGACCACTTCACCAAACTATCGAACAAATCCCAAAAAATTAATTGCAAATTGGAGAATGAAATTGCAATCTCAAAAAATGGCATGACACTAAATTAAATAATAATAATAATAATAATAATAAAAGAGGAAAAAAAAATTAAAACTCCATTGTTGATGGCGTGACACAAGAGGACTTGTTGTGAAAAAGATGTGCACACAAAAAAAAGAGCCGAAAGGCCAAACCTTTGCTAGGGGGACTTATGTACCTTCCATATTCCCCTAGTCTTCAAACTCCCTATCTCATTCAAAGTAAGAAAACATTGCTAACTCTCGAGAAGTAGCAGACACGAGTTCAACATCGATATATATGAAGCAATTTTGACGATTTTGAGTGGCAGCATTGATTTTCTTTTTGAGCTTATGTTGCTGAAGTGTGTTGATAAAGAAAAGTGATGAGATGTTAACAATTTGAATGGAAGCACTATAATGCGTGGAGATTTGTGTCTCGTTTAATCAGGGGTTGTGTTTTTCTTTCCTAATTCAAACAAAATTCATCGATATATATCATCAATACTTTCTTGTGATTGATCATATCTAAGAAGGATGATTTAGCTTTTATTTATTAATTCATACAAAATCCATCGATCACATCAAATGAGGTGTGTCGTTGCGGAAAAAGGTAATGGAAAATCAAAGAAAATCATAGATAGAGGAACTACTGGTGGACTGCATCTGTTGCATGTTGGGCTTCACGTCGTCAAAGGATATTTGCAAATTGGCCAGAGTGTTGGCAACGTTCAGATCAGCTGTCGATTTCGACCTTCTCTAAAAGACTTTTCTGACAGCTGATAATGAGGAGATTATTGCTTAGTTGTCGTCCTCATCTTTGTCTTCGTTTATAAATGCCTTGACCGAGAAAGCTCTCTATTTCTATCTCTCCACTCATTCACTTCTTATAGGGACTGAAAACATGGTAATTATAATTCAAAGTTATTATTTTAGATTTAGATTTTGAATCTCCTAACTAATTCTAAATCATCATGTTGGACACCACTTAGAATTTGACATTATATCCAAGGAGTTTCTCCACATAGAGTCAAAAGTTAATCTTCTGTCTCTCTCTCCCTTTTTTAACATTTGTTTGAATACAATACATTTTTAGGTTGTGTTGAAGATAGAGATCAGAAACAAATGTTATATGATAGAAGGAAGGGAGCTGGTCATCCTATTCATACGTCCGCTATGAGGTGCATTTATATTTTCTCCTTAATCATTCTTGTTTTGAAAAATTAGTATTAATATATCTCTTTTTTAATTTTAATAAGTAATGTTTTAGGTTCTCTAGTGGATATGGCGCAGTTTCATGAGACTCTTCCACCTTCATCACTTATAATCAAAGCCAGGAAGATAAAGGCTAGAAGTTAACTCCAAAAACCTGCTATGCAGCTTACTTTGTGTACAAAAATCTAGACTACCCACCAACTTTTTCTCACTCCAAATCAATTATATCACACGTTTGTTCTAAAGGGTTTCAATTAAGACAGAAGGGAAAATTGAGATGGGCCAAATCTTTATTGAAGGAGCTGATGAAACAATTTGTTTTATTCCCTTCCTTAAGATTCTTATGGCAGGATAGATTAGGCCAATTTCCCAAAAACAATAAACAAAAACATCATTGCCTCATGCCCATTTAGAAGAAAACGCTAGATAGTAGATTAAATTTGTGAAAAGAAAATTCAACACTACCATTGCTAGGAAATCCAATTTCCCAAAAGAAAAAAAAAAACATCATTCCCTCATGCCCGTTTTGGAGAAAACACTTGATGGGAGACTAATGTCGTGAAAAGAAAATTCAAATTCTCCATTGTTAGCCTCTTGGGCTAAACACAAAATGACCCAAATTTTTTTACATTTGTAAGATAACTGCATGATGGCAAATGTGCCACTTGGATTTCCTCATATCCTAATCCTCAAAATCCTTATACTCCTGTTGAGGCTGAAGAAAGAAACAAAACAAAGTTATTATTATCTTCTCACATGATGGCAAAAAATGTACGTTTAGGAGTTAGATGGTTCACCTTGAGGCTTCATGGCTGGGAAGGGAATGACTTCTGGAATAACTTCCTGTTTTCACAACAAGAACAGTTAGAAGAAAAAAGATTTGGAGAGCATTTATCACCAGAAGCAAACAACCTTTAGAGTAGGTGAAACACAAACCTTGATGTTCTGTGAATCCGTCAACAACATTACGAGTCGATCAATGCTCATTCTCTAACCACCCGTAGGAGGCAATCCATACTCAAGAGCTGTACAAAACATTTCATTCCGAGTCATTGTTTCTTCATCACCCGACTGTCGATCCTGTTAAAGAAAACAAGTACAATAAAAACCCAACAAATCATCAATCCATTCCACAAATCATCATTTATATTTTTTAAGGTTTTAACTCTACTGTAATTGTGTATTTACTAAAGGGTATGATACCTTAGGTTGTTCAGCAGACCACTGGCGTTGTACACCAGGATCATTCAATAATGTGCACCCATTACATAATTGAATAGCAATCAAATGTTAACAGCAGAAGCATAAAGGCCAAGAAAAAACAGAAAAGTAATTATTGTTGAGTTTTGGTAGCTTACTTCATGTTTGTTCATAAACAAATCAAAACGTTCAGCTAGACCAGGTCTCTCTCTATGCCACTTTGCCGAAGGACTTATAATCTCAAGATGATTGATGATGAAAGCAAGATTCCCGCACGTTTCTTCTAGGAAGTGTCCCACAAGCTGCCAAAATAGGTAAAAAAATGACTAGTGTAAATTTTCCAGAAATAAGATTCGCTACTCGTCTTCCCTTTTTCTGTATTTTCTATTCCTTAGGTCATATGATTTCTTATCTAAACAAGATTAGCTTCAAAAGATAAAACCATATGATTAAGACGATTACTTTGTCCAATAAGCAAGCAGTTGTTTCAGATGGAGGACATTTGATGTCAAACTTCTGGCATGCCTCTCTAAGATATTCATTAGCTTCATCACTGGACAAGTCCTTTGGGATAGTGAGATTTGCCATATTTTCTAACCCTTCAACAAAATCAATCCTCCTGTAGAGTACATTAAAAAAAATTCAAGATAATCCCAAATAGAAGGTCGGCATAGTTCGAATGAAAAAATTATCGCAAACATACCTGAAAGGGGGAGTGAAGTCAATCTCAATCAAATCAATATTGTAACACCCTCTTATGTTTTTAAGAACTCAGAAAAAGAAAACGTGCAATGAAGATGCAACATGGAAAAATGAAGTTCAAATGCATTCCTTAATTGAATTTCGAGGACAAAATTCTTAAAAGGGAGTAATAATTTGTAAGACCTAATTTTAGTCTTTTAGCAATTAGATATATGGATTATTCAATTTTGAAATTGTTGATGGAGAGATTATAGTTTGAGACAAAATAGAAATACAAGAAATTTGAAACTTTGAAAATGGAATACAAATTGTATTTAATAAATATATAAGTTAGAAAAGAAAGGAAAATGGGAGTTTGTATTATATTGGAAAGAAGTTGGAAAAGAATATATTTTTTTTTTATATAAAAAAAACGTGGGGAATAAGAAAGTAAAATTAAAACAAAAAGTGGAATAAAAATAATAATAATAAAATAGGAATGATGCAAGACTGGAGAGGCTTGTATGGGAAGTCACACCACTTTAAAAAATAATAAATAAATAAAGTGAGGTTGTTATGCTGAGAGAAGGAGAAATGAGAAGAAAAGAGAGGAAGAGAGAATGAGGAAGATAAATGGTGAAGTTAGAGAGCTTGGTGTTTGTCGGAACTCGTTGGAGAAGTTGTGGTTTACGCCGGAAATGGCTGGAAAACGGATTATTGATGCTTTTGAGCAAAATTTTCAAGCTCGGTAAGCAATTTCAACTTCCGTAAGCTACTTTCAAGAAAAATACATATGGGTTTTCTTCTTTTTACTCAATAACATCTATGGGTCCTTGTTTTTTTTTATATATTCTTGCTTGGTATGGGATTTAAAAATTTTAAAAAAAAAAAAGAAGAAGAAGAAGAAGGAACCCAAAGGCTCGGCCATGGATGAAGGAAATGAGAAATGGAGAGAGTTTGCAAAAAGAAAAAAAAGATGAGGTTGGGTTGTTGGAGAGAGGAGTGGTTTATTAAAGAAATTATTTTTAAAAAAAAGTTGGGGCTTGACCAAGTACATGATTGATTTAATGAAGAGAGAGAGGGTGCATTTTGGAGACTATTTCCACTTGGTTTACTTGAGAAATGGTGATAGGAAGTATTAATTTATTATGCAAAAATTTGACACAAAGGAGATGTGAAAGAGAAGAGAGAAATTGTATTTCAATTGCATAAAAGGACAAATGTACTTTGTAATAAGTGAATGAGAGAAAATGAGTAGTTTGGAGTTTTGGACTAATTAGTGATGTTTAGGGGTGATAAGTTGGATTAGTTGATATTTAATTGATGTCATGATTTTCTCAATTACTTTGTCGAAGAGCGATTATTGTTATGGTTATTGGAATTTCAGGTTGAACAATGATAGGACTAACATAGTTCTATATTTTCATACTTAAATCATGTTAGTTTGGAGGTTTTAATGTAATTAATTGATCATTTTGTAGGGATTTGAGCATAAGGCATGTTCCGAGAGATTCTACGTTGAATCACGATTCCAACGCATCAAACCGGAGGTCATTCGGACACCTGAGCAAAAAGTTAGAGTAAAAATAAGCAATGTTGAGCGCTGGGTAGCGTCTAGACGCTGTCCAGAGCGTCTAGACGCTATCGGCAGTTCCCTGAAGCCTCCCTCGACGCTGAGGAGAGCCCCTGTGACGCTGGGAGCGTCTAGATGCTGTCCAGAGCGTCTAGATGCTCCGTCGATTCCTATATATAAATTTTTTCGTCCTCTAGGTCATTTGTCTCCGATTTTCAGCCGTCATGAGACCAATTTAGCCTTTCTCCTCTCTGTTTTTCAGTAGTTTAGGATAGATTAGGAGGTTTTCATCAAACCATGGTGTCGAATCAAGCTCGTTTGCACTCGAAGTTTTCTATGGAGATGCTCGGCTAGATTATGCAATTCCGGTTTAGAGGTCGGTTGTAATCAGTTGCGACATTGTGAGGCTTGAACCTTAACTTAGTTTTCTTTCAATTGCAAGTGTTCTTTAATTCCTGTGTTAATTTTATAAGTATGTATTTTGATTAAATTGACGCCTTATTCTCTTTACATGTTTTATTGCTAATCACGATCATGATCCGTAATTGTCATGTTGAATGAACCGGTAGCATTAGAATTATCACATGTGTATGTTTATGAGTTTCCATGATACATGGCTTGGATGTTTAATTCTAGGAATTAAAGAAGCATGTTAATTAGGTGAAAGTTGTTTTACCTGATCGATTGTCTTGGTCGTTCCAAAGTTCGTAATGCCTTTACCCAAATAAATTGAAGCGGTTTCGTAAAGATTTGTTTAGGTAATTAGCGTTAACTTGGCGTTCGTTAGAGTTAATGACCTTAGGGAATTTGCTACTTTTTGGGGTTTCCTAATAAGTTGACCAAGTACTTGCATGGTTAAGATTAAATATTTTGAATGCCTATGATCAATGTTTGCAATTGAATATAACCGCACCTCTGAACTGGAACTTGGTAAGAGTTGATTTTTCCCTTTTAGTGTTTGTTTTGTTTTGTTATTTTTATTTCATTAAGTAAGAAAATTTTCAAAACCCCCCTTTTTAATTGCTTTCTCATTTGCAAATTTAACTTAAGAAATTAATATTCGGTTCCCTGAGATCGATCCGGTCCACTCAATGCTACAAGTAGCTTAGGATCGGTTTATAAATTTTAATTTGATGAGCCCTCGACAAGCTCGCTTCAAACAACTATTGGAATAGCTTGCAATTTGAAGTGATGTCGACAATTGTTCTGTGAGTGGTTTATTTTACGAATTATTTTTATTATTTGATTATTATTATAAATTTTCAAGAATTCTTTAATTATGTATGATTCTAGAGAAATTGTTGTGAGATATATAGAGAATTGTCGGAGATTCTCAATATTTTATGATTTTTACTGAAGTTATAGTTTAGAAATGTTTGAGAAAAATTGTATAAATTTTCAGTAATTTTGTGATTTTAACTTGAATTATTGTTTTAAGAGATATTCGAGATATTTTATGATTATTGAGATGTTTGAAGAATTTAAATGTTTATTGAGAAATGTATGACTTTCATGGGATGTAGTTTAAGAGAAAATATGATTTTGAAAATGTTTTATATTATTTGAGAGATTTGATGATTATTCGAGAAAGTATAAAGGTTTAATGTTATTTCAGAAATCTCTCAAGTTTATAAAAGGCTATTTTAGAAAAAGAATGTAATTTTTAGAAAGAGTTTGAGAAGTTAAGAGGTTTATGCTGGAAGTGGTTTTCAAACCACTAGATCTTTGTACCCATGGTGATTACCCGATATGCTATGAGAATGTGTTTCCATAGTATGATCGCATGCTCAGGCCACAGGGGATGCAGGGGAATGTCGGGGCCATTAGGTGCCGAATCTGGATTCCGAATCCTGGTCCAAATTCTGGTCCTAAAGCATTTCAGATGATAAAGTTTACTCTGCGTGCACGTATGACAGAGATATGTTCTGCTATGTATCTGGAGATTACTCGATACATAGTATGATAGAGATTTTGGTACATATTTGGTGATGAATTTCACTAGTTATGTTTATGCTTTCCAAAGCTATAATTATGGATTTTCCTATCTATGTTTTTACGAACTTGCGCTTATGTTTTCAAGAATTGTTGACTTAAGAGTTGTTGTTTCAAGAGTTGTTTATTTACAGATTTTAATGTCTTAAAATGATCTCGAAGGTTTCTAAACTGTTCATGATTTACATTATTCCACAGAGTTATGAGCTTCTGTTTAGTAAAAGAATAATTTTTCTTGAGCATTTATTTTCTTATGGAGTCACCACTCATTGGGCTTTTTAGCTCATTCTTTTATTTTTAATTTTTCCACCAGGTTGTTCTTGAGTTTCAACTGGAGTTAGCTAATCAGAATTTGCCACCAGTCTTGTCAAGTCATTGCATATCATCTTTTGTAAGAAAAGAGAGAAATCTTGTTTGCGTTGTTTATAGATAATGTTAGATAATGAAGAAGAGATAAAGACTCGACAATAGATTCCATTGCACATTTGGGGTCTACTGCCATCACAACTCATCCTAGGTTTGGTAAAGTTAATCTGGGGCAGGTTGTGACAATTATCGAGTTCATTTGAGTGATATTTTACTTTATAGCCCCTGTAAGCTCCTTCACCATGCCTATTAAAAATTCAACAGTGTCAAAGTATAGATACGAGTTCATAAAGATGAAAACTAGAAAAGGCAATGATGGAGAATCCAAAGGACTTAACATGCACAACCAAAATTTCAACATTACCACTTAGCATTTTCTCAGTGAGTTCCATCAAATCATTGTAGTCTGAATACTCCATGTAGAACTCGCATGTGGTGAACACTGAATTATGAGTCAAATCACTAACATCCATTCCAAATTGTTTCACTATCTCATATACACGTTCAAATCCATCAACAACTAACATCTTAAGATAGAGTTCAGCACAAATGGATGGGCTGCTGCTCCATCAACCATCGTGTTCAACACTGGTGTTTCAACCTAAGGGTTAAAACATAATAAAAAAAGATAGAGAAATAAATTATAGGCACATCATACAAAATCATAAATTTCAATGGTCAAAGTATACAAACCTCCAAGAATTTAGGATCATCAAGAAATTTCCTGACATATCAGATTACTTTAGATCTGAACATAAAATTCTGTTTACGAGTTTCCTGGAATAACGAAATTGAACATGTCATACCATGATATTCGCAAGAGTATAGTCTTGAAATGTTAATTAGATATGAGAATTCCATAAACCAAGGAACAAAGATAGAGTCAATGGCTAGGATGTTAGTCTTAGTTCAGGACAAAATACATGAATCAGGAAGATCAAAATGCATGTTGTACACAAGCTCAAAAAGATAAACAAGAAGAGAGAGTCACCATTTGGCTGCTTCGGAGGGTTAGGGTATCAAACCAAACCCTACGATACTAAGAGACATCGAATAAAAAAAAAACAGAGTAAGAAGAACAGACTCACCATTTGGCTGCGTTGGAGGGTTAGGGTATCAAACCAAACCCTACGATACCAAGAAACATCGAATAAAAAAAAAGTACGAAGAACAGCCTCTCAACATTTGGCTGTTTCAGAGGGTTAGGGTATCAAACCAAACCCTACGATACCAAGAAACATCGAATAAAAAAATAATAAAGTACGAAGAACGGTTCTATAATCTCCTCATCAAGATCAACAATAATAAGAAAAGATAAACAAGAAGCCACTCACCATTTGGCTACTTCGAGGGTTAGGGTATCTTGGCTGCTTCGAGGGTTAGGGTATCAAGTATGAATGAACTCGCCGATTTCCTTATTTATATGCAGTCGAATGATTTGTTTTCCATTACCCCTTTTTTTATTTTTTTTTATTTTTTTAAAGTCTATAGAGTATTTATTAATTCTATAATTAATAATAATTAAAGACAAAAATTTTAAATTATAGAAAAAATGAAAAAACACATTTTTTCACATTCAACCCTTTTAAAATTTTGTACCTTTATCAATTTAATGAGGCATTTAAAATAAATATATATTTTAATACAATGTAATGAATTGCTAGAATATTATTAAATTATAAGGCATTATATATTTATTTATATAGTTAATTAAGGAATATAATACATTATTAAAACTTAATTACTAAATAGAATATTATTAAATTATAAAACAATAAGTTGTCAATATATATAATAATAATAATAATATATTAGACTATCGTTTATGATTTATATTTTTAGTCTACTTTTAAATTAGTACATTACATTAAAACTAATAATTAATAATTAATGAGGGAGAAATACTTTAGATTTTAGAGTTTAAATTAGTAACCTATTAAGTCTAATGAAATGTAAAATCATATATTTTTATAATGAATAAGTTGCAAAGCTTTTGGAATTTCAACATCGGTAAAGTTTTATTATTAATTCTAATTAAATGTTAAATCATAAATTTTTATAATTATACAAAACTTTTCACATTCAAGCTGCTCAAATTTCTAACCTCTTATATTCTTATAAGAATGCTTTTAGAATAAACAAAATATAAAATGTCATTTAAAGTAGGTAGAATTTCAAATAATTATCTTATGATAAAATTTTGAAACTAAATATCAAGATCACAACAGTTTGCCTAATTAAAATATTGTGTCTATTTTTGTTGTCTCCCCCTCCCCCTATTTTATTTTAGATTTGGTAGGTCATAACCAACATCCCTCCCACCCTCCTTTGTCCACCGCTACGTCAATTGCCCTTCGTCGCAGTGCTGATCTCCAGCCCTTCTCCATATACTTTACTAAAAGAATAAGAATAGAAACACTTTATAAAAAAAAAAATGTAGTTTATGAAGTTGACGCACTCTTCACATATATTTTGTTGACAAACAGACATATATCAACGTCCTCAAAACGGACATAAATTTTTAAAGTATCGTTGGTTATTGTAAGAATTAAAACTATTTCCCTTTCTCTCCAACTATAATCTACAAATCTACAAATATAAATATGGTTGAAGTAAGTTGTTCGATCAATCAAAATAAATCCTGCAAACTAGGAATTAAAAAAGAATTGGTTGATGCTAGATTACTTTTGCTGATTCTCGGACAAAAAAAGGAAGGGAGATGTTGGAAAGTTCATGATAGCAAAAACAAAACAAACAAAAGAAAAAAAGGAAATTTCAGCCGAGACCAAAGAGATAGTATACAGATGATCAAAGTATCAATTGAGAAACATATGCAACAGATCAAAATGGCGGTACACCATCAACATCCCAATCGAAACAGGCAAACACAAACCACGTCCCAATTTTCCGATAAGCCTTTTTTTTCCTTTGCCATTTAGCTATTATTATTAAACAAAAAAACAAACAATTCCTCCATTCTTTCATTAGACAAAAGTTCAAATTTTTGTTTTTCAAGTGAGAAGAGAAACATAGATGGAAATTGGGAGAATACCAGTAATGAAAGAGGGCAAAAAATCTGTCCAAAACCGCTAGAAGGAATGCTGCGGCGGCACCACTAAACGGGAAAGAGGCCTCCGGGACGACGTGAAGAAGAAGATGATGAAGATGAAAGAGTTAGGGCTTTCTCTTTCATTTATTTATTTTACAAACCGGGCTGAGTTTTGTTTTTCTTAAGAAACAAGTGGGCTCGGTTTCTTTATTTTTCTTACTAAAAAAAAGTGGGCTGATTTATTGGGTTACAGCCACGGGGGATAGATTATATATGTATATATTTGGGCTGACTACGCAAATGACCATTTTTCATTTCATGTTTTGAAAAATGGTCGAGCCATCTTAATTTTTAAAAAATGGCCAAATCATTGTTCATAATTTTAATTAGTAATTATTAAATGACCAGACTGCCCCTAACCACTTCCATGACTAAGATTCCCTAATTATCGGATAATTAAATTAAATTTAAAATTAAAATCTAATTTTGAATAGATAAATTCGGTAATCTAAACAACAAAAGTTGTTAAGATTCATAAACCAAACAAAAATTCAAAATTCAAACAGATTATCTACAATTCAAACAAAAATACACAACAATTAAAAATTGATTGCATAACAAAAAGATTAAAATAATAGTTAAAATAATAGATTAACAAACCAATAAAATGACATGCAATATGAAATACTAAACTAAAAAATAAAAGTAACCCAAAAATAACGAAGATTAATGTATTTACACATTTTTTTTAAAATATAATCCGATATTTTGAGAAGATACAAGGTACAAATATAATAAAAATATAAATAGATTCGGTTTCTTTATTCTAGAGTTTAAATTAGATAGTTTGTTATACCTAAACCTACCATTGTCATCTATCTCTTGAGTTGTGTATGTGCCTGAAATAAATATAGAGTAAAAATCAACTTAACAAAATACCTAATTCAAATAGATTATCTACAATTCAAACAAAAATACACAGCAATTAAAAATTGATTGCATAACAAAAAGATTAAAAAATTAGTTAAAATAATAGATTAACAAACCAATAAAATGACATGCAATATGAAATACTAAACTAAAAAATAAAAGTAACCCAAAAATAACGAAGATTGACGTATTTATACATTTTTTTTAAATATAATCCGATATTTTGAGAAGATACAAGGTATAAATATAATAAAAATATAAATAGATTCGGTTTCTTTATTCTAGAGTTTAAATTAGATAGTTTGTTATATCTACACCTACCATTGTCATCTATCTCTTGAGATGTGTATGTGCCTGAAATAAATATAGAGTAAAAATTAGCTGAACAAAATATCTAATTCAAACAGATTATCTACAATTCAAACAAAAATACACAGCAATTAAAAATTGATTGCATAACAAAAAGATTAAAAAAATAGTTAAAATGATAGATTAACAAACCAATAAAATGACATGCAATATGAAATACTAAACTAAAAAATAAAAGTAATCCAAAAATAACGAAGATTATCGTATTTACACATTTTTTTAAAATATAATCCGATATTTGAGAAGATACAAGGTACAAATATAATAAAATATAAATAGATTCAGTTTCTTTATTCTAGATTTTAAATTAGATAGTTTGTTATACCTAAACCTACCATTTTCATCTATCTCTTGAGCTGTGTATGTGCCTGAAATAAATATAGAGTAAAAATCAACGGAACAAAATACCTACAGAGAAATAAACCGTACATAAAAAAAAAATAAAAAGTTCGAACACTACCACAAACTCATCTACCTCTTGAGTTGTGTATGTGTCTGAAATAAATATAGAGTAAAAATCAACAGAACAAAATACCTACAGAGAAATACATTATAAATAAAATAAATAAAAAAGTACGAACACTACCACGAACCTGGATTTTTATCAATAAGAGCAGCAGAACAAGCATGAATAATAAGCAAATAGAAAGCTGCAGGTGGACCATGAATAGAATCCAAGGCAAGTTCGTGACCCCTCTATGCCTTCTCCATCAATGGAACCAACAACCACCTTGTCCCCAACTAACATTATATTCTTTATCTTCTTCAACATAGCCTTCACCACGCATAGCAACTCAACTCCAAGCCTCAAAAATTCCTACGAATCACCTTCTAAGCTTCCAAAAAGCTTCGAATCGTTGTTCGAACTTTCAAAAAGTTGAGAAGTAAGCGACTGAACAATTACGAGCATGAAATTGGCATGTGCAGTAGCGACGGTCCCGATGGCTTGAAATTTGTGATTCGGAGAGAGGAAGATTGTCTTGGGGAGAGAAAATCGAAAAAATACCGATGGCTTAAGATTAGGAGAGAGGAGAGAGGAGGATTGTCTTAGGGAGAGAGAATTTCGGAGAGTGGAGAAGGAAGCGATTGAACAATTACGCGCATGAAATTATTGGCTTGTGCAGCAACGATGGTTACCAGAAAAATACCGATGGCTTAAGATTTGAATAGAGGAGGATTGTCTTGGGGAGAGAGAATCGGAAAAATAAGTATAAAGATACTAACTGCAATGTAAATCTTTCAAAATACAAATTAGATATAATTTAAATAAAATAGGAGAGAGATATTTAGATTTGAAGAGAGGAGGATTGTCTTGGGAGAGAAAATTTCGAAGAGAGGAAGATTTTCTTGGGGAGAGAGAATCGAAAAAATAAGTATAAAGATAATAACTGCAATGTAAATCTTTCAAAATACAGATTAGATACAGTTTAAATAAAATAGGAGAGAGAGATTTAGTGTACGAGGACAAAATGGGGATTTGAAAAAAGAAACGCCACACGTGCACCTCACGTGTGGCCATAATTAAAAAGAAAAATCGGATGGCCATTAACCAAAACAACCCATTCTTTTTAGCCATTCCTAGAATTTTCCCTATATATTTTTTTCATTAAGTCTTTTCTAATTGTATTCATTTTCAATAAAATAATTAATACTTAATTTTATTTTATTTTTATTTTATTTTCTTAAATTAAATAAATTTCAAATTTGAAGACAAACTTTTTTCTTTTAACTTTACCTCAATATACTAGATAATTAAACAGTTCCTCAAACAAAAGAATCATGCATAAAGTAAGATCTCTCTATCTGAGAGTTTTCTCTCTACATGAGGGTAGGGTTTTTTTTCGCTTTTGAAGGCAGGAGAATTTTTCCAAAGTGTGCGGCAATTGATCTGGTCTTTCTGTGGCGATGGAGGAGCTGGCTGCTAGATGGCAGCATTTATCTCTTTCTGAAAGAGAGGAGAAAATCATATCAATAGAAGAATCAAGAACTTTATTGTCTAAAGAAAGCTTAAATCTCTGTGTTGCTTCAAGATTAATCTCTAATAAACAAGTCAATTTTGAGGCCTTTAAATCAGTTATGAAAGCAATATGGAAGGTTCATCAACATACACGAATTGAACCTGCAGGTGAGAATATTTTTTTCATTCAATTTCGTTCACATTCTGAAAAGGCAAGAATTATGAATTCCAGTCCCTGGATTTTTGACAAGTCATTGTTGATCTTGAAAATTTTGGAGGAAGATGATCAGATTACTGATTTAGTTTTTTCACACCAATCGTTCTGGGTTCAAATCCATAACATCCCAATGAATTGTATGTCAATGGAGATGGCGAAAGTTTTGGGGACAGAAATTGGAGTGGTGGAAAAAATTGATTGGGATGGTGAAAATAGTTGGATGGGCCCTTTTCTACGTACGCGCATATGTATTGATATCATGAATCCATTGCAAAGGGGACTTAAATTAAAGACGAAATCAGGTAAGGAGATTTGGTGTCCTATTAAATATGAAAAATTACCTGATTTTTGTTATGAATGTGGTATCATTGGTCATTCCTGTAGAGAATGCCCAAGCTTTAAGGGAGAAAGAAGGTTAGAACAGAAGTCTGAATTTGGGGACTGGATCAGAGCGACAGTGATTAAGAAAAGCTTTCCAGGAGGTAGAGAAGATCCAGGTTTCAATTCTGATTCCAGGAAGATAATCAGTAGAAGAAGAGGAAGACATGGTGGGAGAGGAGGAATTAAGGGTAGAAGTGATGTAGATTGGTGGAGAGTACCGATTTCTGAAGCACAGGAGGATGATCATATTAGCATTCCTATTTTGGAGCAGATAACAGAAGGAATTCCCCTTAGATTGGATGATGTGAAAGACATGAAAGATCTCAACAGAACACAAGGGGAGATTCTCTCTGATTCTTTTATTCATGAGAGTAGGGACACGGATAAGGGAGGAAAGGAGGAGCTACTCGAGCATTCTAATGAAAATGTTTTAATAAATAATATGGAGGTAAACCTGAACAGTGATATACATGTAGGTAGTGTTACATTGTAATCTCACTCTCAATCCTCAGGGGCTGTTCAAGGACTAGATATGGATGCTCACGGGCAAGTATCTAATAATTCCTTTATGTTTGCAGAAAGGGGATATCAGAAGGATATATCTCGTCAGAAGGGGAAACGTAAGTTTGGCTCTAAACAGCAACAAGATTCAAAGTGTTTTCAAGTAAAGGTGAAAGAAAACCCCATTTTAGATGAAGATGTTAAGGCAAAAGGGAAGCGTAAGATTGAGGAGGTAATAGTGATGAGTGAAACTATTAAGAAACAGAGAGTTTTTGAAAGTGATTATGTGATGGCGGAGGCTGTTGAGCAGCCCCGCCAATTGCAATGAAAATCTTAAGCTGGAACGTTCGCGGCGGGGGAAATCCGAGGGCCTTCAGACAATTGAAAGACGTAGTACATCTTCAAAATCCCCAAATCATCTTCTTAACTGAAATGAAGAGTGATAAAACAAAGATGGAGCTTCTGAAATAGGGCCTCAAATTTGATGGTTGTTTCATTGTTGAAAGTAGAGGTAATAGTGGAGGTCTGAGCCTATTCTGGAAGAAAGATTGTCATGTGTCTCTTAGATCGTTTTCTCAAAATCACATTGATTGTAGCATTGGGTGGAAGGAGAAATTTTGGCATTTTTCTGGCATATATGGAACCCCTGAAGGAAATAATAAGAAATTGACTTGTGATCTTATTCGTCGGTTATCCAATGCCGATGAGTCACCTTGGTTAGTAGGAGGAGACTTAAATGAGTGTCTTTGGGCTAAGGAGAAGAAGGGCGGGTCTTCTAAAGTGTCTTCAAATATGGAGATGTTTCGTGATACGATCAATGAAGTTCAATTGAAGGATCTGGGTTTTAATGGCAGCATATTCACATGGACAAACAAATGGGAGAAAGGTCTTCCTATTTTTAAAAGGTTAGATAGATTCCTTGCTAATGTCTCTTTTTGTAATATGTTTGAGAATTCTAAGGTATCCCATCTTGACTGGTATGGCTCTGACCATCGTCCAATATGCCTTGAGTTGGATCGATCTCCATACCTAAATAATAATACAAAGAGCAAATCTTTGTTTAGATTTGAAGAGCTTTGGTCTAAGGAAGAAGAATGTGGAGATATAATTCAGAATTGTTGGAATGTGGAGGCAGATGAGATTGTTGATTTAGATCTTTCTATGAGAGAATTCACAAAAGCTATTGCGCAGAGTATGGAGTGTTTAAGACCTTGGGGTTTGAGGAAGAGAAGAGAATTATTTGAGGATATAAATATTTATCGAAAACAACTCCAGGACTCATATGATTCAGTGAATGGTCTGGATTTTGGTACAATTCATAGATTAGAAGGCAACTTAGATAAAGCTATGATTAAAGAAGAAATATATTGGAAGCAAAGATCACGAGAGGAATGGCTCAAATGGGGTGATAGAAACACGAAATGGTTTCATAAAAAGGCATCTATGCGCAGGAAGAGGAATTATGTTCATAAAATCAAAAATGAAGCTGAAGAATGGGTATCGGAAGATGAGGCTATGGAGAAATTATTTATTAGATATTTTGAGGGGATTTTCCAGTCCAGTAAACCCAATGACGACCACTTTGCTGCAGCATTAATTGGTGTGACTCGAAAAATTACGGAGGAGATGAATGCGACTCTACTGACACTTTTCACTGAAGAAGAGATAACATCTGCACTTTTCCAAATGTTTCCTACTAAGGCGCCAGGTCCTGATGGCTTTCCAGCTTTATTCTATCAAAAATATTGGGCTTCAACTAAGGAAAAAATAGTTGCTATGTGCCTCAATGTTTTGAATAATAAAGCTTCAGTGAAAGATTTAAATCACACCAACATAGTTCTTATCCCAAAAAAGAAACAGCCCCTTTATGTTACTGATTTTAGACCTATTAGTCTTTGTAATGTTTCTTATAAGATAATTACAAAGACTATAGCCAATAGACTAAAACAGATTCTACCAGAGCTGATCTCTGAACCTCAAAGTGCTTTTGTTCCAGGTCGACTGATCTCAGATAATTACTTGATTAGTTATGAATGTTTAAATCATATTTTGAATAGGAGAAAGGGGAAAAAAGGTTTGGCTGCTATTAAACTTGATATGTGTAAAGCCTATGACCGAGTTGAATGGGATTTCCTTGAACAAGTTATGCTCAAATTGGGTTTTGATGAGTCATGGGTTTCGTTGATAATGAATTGCATATCCACAACTAGTTTTTCAGTGTTGTTGAATGGAAGAGCTAGGGGTCTTATTCAACCCCAAAGAGGATTGAGGTAGGGGGATCCCTTATCCCCATATCTTTTCTTGTTTTGTGCCGAGAGTCTATCTAGTCTATTATTAAGTGCACAAAATCAGAAGGTAATATCTGGATGTCAGATTGCAAAAAGAAGCCCAAACATCTCACATCTATTTTTTGCAGATGACAGCCTCCTTTTTTGTCATGCAAAGGAATCAGAGTTTGACGCTATCCAACGAATTTTGCATACTTATGAACAAGCATCTGGTCAGTCGGTTAATACTTCTAAATCAGCTGTATTGTTTAGTCCTAATGTTGAGGAAGATCTAAAGCATAGGATGGGACAGAGTATGAACATGAAGGTAGTCACTGATTTGGGCAAATATCTAGGTCTTCCATCCCATTTCTCAAAAAATAAGAAACATGACCTAGACTTTATTAAAAAAAAGATCTTCAACTCCATTGCGCATTGGAAAGGGAATTTTTTCTCTTCTGGAGGTAAAGAAGTTCTTATTAAAGCAGTGGCTCAATCCATTCCAACATATGTTATGTCTTGTGTTAGGTTTCCTAAGAATTTTTGTGAAGACCTAAACAAGATTATTGCTCGATTTTGGTGGGGAGACTCTGTAAATAAATCAAAGATTCATTGGCTGCAATGGGAGCGATTATGTTTACCTAAAGAGAATGGAGGGCTGGGGTTCAGGAGATTGGAAGGATTTAATCAATCCTTGATTGCAAAACAGGTTTGGAGATTACTTCAAAATCCCCAATCACTAGTTTCCCGGCTTTTTTGTGGGAAGTACTTTCCACACTCCAATATACTAAGGGCGAAGGTGGGATATAACCCTTCTTATATATGGAGGAGTATGATTTGGGGGAGAGAATTATTGATTAAAGGCATCCGTAGGAGAATTGGGAATGGAGAAGATACTTTGTTGTTTGACCACCCATGGATTCCTCAAGCCACTACTTTCAAATTATTCACTTGTCCATCAGAAGAGAATAAACATTTGAAGGTGTCTGATATAATTGATGGATCGGGGAATTGGGATGTTGAGCAAATGAGAACAATACTTTGTGAAGAGGGAGATCCAAATTATACAAACCATACCCATTTGCAACACTTCTATTCCGGATAGTTGGTTATGGCATTATACTAAGGACGGTCAATTCTCCACAAAAAGTGCTTATAAAGTGTTTATCAATAACACAATTGAATCTTCAGTTTCAAATTCCTACAGATTGGAGAAATGGTGGAAATCCCTTTGGGCCCTTCAAATCCCTTCTAAAATTAAGATTTTTATGTGGAGGCTTTTTCATGGAATTTTACCCACTAACTATAATTTACATAGAAGACATTTACATGTTGATCCGTGGTGTGTGGGTTGTGCGAAGACTTTTGAAACAGAGAATCATGCAATTTTCCAGTGCAAAAGAGCGAAGAAGATATGGAATTTGATAAATCCTAAAGTAGAAAGCTGGATAATACAGAGGATACCTGTGCCGGAACTATTGATGACTGTTTTTGAAGATTTAGATACCACAGAAATTGAAACATTCAGTATTTGCTGCTGGGCCTTATGGTCGGATAGGAATTCATCTGCTTTGAACCGAGCTCTTCCAACTGCGAATAGAAGATCGGAGTGGATTTTAGATTATCATCAAGAAATTCGAAAGGCTCGCGGGACATGCAAGGAAATTTCGGAAAAAATGAGCGCACCTGTTCAGTCTGAGAGATGGAAACCGCTGGCGGAAGGATTGTTGAAACTTAATATCGATGCTGCTTGTCATCCAACCCTTAATCTCACAGGGTTGGGTGCGATCATTAGAGATTCTTGTGGGAAAATGGTTGTCGCAAAATCTGAACTGGTACAGGGAAGGAATGATCCATTTTCGGCTGAAGCATTGTCGATGCTGAGGGGATTAGAAATGGCTGCCACGTTGGGTTTTACGAATATGTGGATTGAATCAGATGCCAAAGTGTTGGTTTCAGCCATTCACACCCACTCGTTACAATCCTCTCCCCAAGGCCCAATTTTGGAAGAAATTAGAAGATGCATGATTGCAAACAGGTTTGTTGGGCTCAGTTACAGCCCACGTTCAACAAATAAAGTGGCCCATAATTTGGCCAGATGGGCTTTTTCCTCAAATGAGTCATGTTCTTGGTCTAGAAATGAGTCTGATTGGCTCCATAAGTTGGTTTTGGATGATTTTTGTAGTTCTTTCATTTCTTAATACATATCTCTTTCTTTTCAATATATATATATATATATATATATATATATATACTAGATAATTCTCAATTTCGTCTTTAATCTTTTAAATTTTAATATATTATCCTTAATCGTCCTTATATATTTGTACACTTTCCTATAACATATTTTATCGTTTTATTTTTTCCTTAAAATACCACAACTTTTTTCTTTTCAAAAACATAATAATCTACTTTATTTTAAAAAACAATTACCACCACAATTTGGCTCAATTATATTTACTTTTTATTTTTATTTGTACTAAAGGATATATTTACTTTTTATTTTTATATTTTAAATTGAATAATTTTTAAATTTTACCATCCGTGATTATTTTATAACATTAAAAACACGTGCTAACTGGTACACTAAAAAAAAGACATTTTAGACAAATATTTTTAGACTATTAAATCCAACAAATCTTTGAAAAAAATTAAATCCAACGAATTATTAAAAAAAAAAATTCAACCCTACCATTTTTAAAAAAAAATTAAACCCAACATATCTTTAAAAAATATATAAAACTAACAAATCTTATAAATAAAAAAATTCCAACAATGATCAAATTAAATAGTTCTAACCAAATTCATATTCATTCAACAGATCCACAATAAAAACAAGTAAAATCACAACAAACTAGTGAGAAATATTTAATAAAACTCACGAATTCGACAAATTTTGTACTCCTTGGATATGGTGTACATTTTTGTTGTTTAGACCTTCCAATGCCCACAAAATGCTCCTCTTTACTCCAATGCCGACAAATATCAACTTTGTTTATTAAGATGGCGACAAAAATTTCAAGTGGGGGTAGGAAACAAGTACAAAACGAGAGAGGAAAGTAGGGTTGTGGGGTTGTTTTTTCGTTTTAAAAAACGAATGTGGGGCTCTATGTTTGTTTTGAAGAAGATGGGTGCGTTTTGTGTTTTGTTATGGTCGTCTCTTCAAGAGATGGCCATCTTTAAACAGGGTTTCGACGCTTCAGTGATGGTCGTCTCTTCGACCATGTCCCATATTCGCGCAACGTGGCAAAGATACGGATGAGACAACCATCCACGTGGTTTTTTTAAGAGACGACCATCTGCCAATGTATTAGATGGTCGTCTTTTGACGACCATATGAGAATGCATTAAAACAACAATATTGTTATAAATAGTTTAAAAATTACAATATTTTTATAATAAGTTTTAAAAACTACAATAATAATAAAAAAAGTCCTGATTTAAAAATCTATAACTTTTTTTTAAATCTCAAAAATCTATAACTTCTTGGATGATAAAAAGACCACATTTTTCTTAATAAATTTTTTAGTTACAGTTCTATGTATTTATTATAGTTGATAATTAACTATTTATTTATAAATGATGTTTAATTAATTAGTTTACTATTTATAATTAATTGATAATGGTATATTTTGTAAATATATAAATTAAAGAAGGGACATAATTGTCCAAAAATATTTTTCAAGGATTGTAACTTTTTTAATAGATAATAGATTATAGATTATAAGACTAAACTGAAAATTTTCAAAATATATATAAAAGACTAAACTGAAATTTCTTAAATAAAAGGGGATTAAATTGAGAAAACACTAAACGATATATTTGACCTATATTTATTAAAGGTTTTTTTTAGTATAATTCTATGTTGCCAATTTTTAAATTTAAAATTTTAAAAATACTGACAATTATATTGTTTTTCATAATTTTCAATTATTTGGATCATTAAATCTAAAAAATATTTAATAAATTTATTTTTTTAGTTCAATAATGTGCGAGAGTAAAAATTCGAATTCCTAACTTTTTTTGTTGAAGTTATAATATATTAACCAATTTTTTTTAGAAAGTAATATATTAACCAATTAAGTTATTGAGGATGTGGATTTGAAAATAACAAATTTGAATTGTCCATGGGCCTAAATTTTGTTTTTTAAATAATAAATTAAATAAAAAAAAATTTATTAAAAAAGAAAAAAAAATCCGACCCGGTAGATCACAGTTACATTCGGACCCTAAAAAGGTTCAAGAATTCGTAATTTGCAAATTTGTAATCAAACATCGTCTACGCGAACTCTGAATCTTCGCAATGGCGGACGAGGCGAACAGAGCTGTGAGTACTTTTACTCTTCTAATCTTGTTTTTCCACTCGCCACTGCCATTTTACCGATGCATGAACTTTTGATTTTCTTTCTGGTATCAGATTTTTTTGGAAATTCAAGGTCGCATGATTGAGATTACTGGAAAGCTCAAGCAGGTAATTCCCTTTCATTTTTTCGACTTATTGGAAGTGATTTAATTTAATCTTCTGTACTTGTAGGAATGAAAGCTTTTAGTAATTCTTGTCTGGATTGAACTTATACGTGTTGTGCTGATGATAAAGAGCTTATTCTTCTTCTTCGTGTTTAGTTAGTAATGTAAATGAATGTTTTCTGGGTCAATTGATGAATCTAATCAATGTTGGTTGTTTTGTTTCTTGTATGTTTATTTGTTGTTTGACTCGTTTTCTTTTTCCAGTTGTTTTTTTGGCGTGGGGTGAAGTTTTTTATTATGTTTCTGCTAGTTAAGAAAGAATGTTGACTTGATTGATCATTTTTCTTTTTTCATATCAATTGTGTCTTAATGAACTGGAAAAGAAAGAAAGAAAGAGATTATGCCGTCGTGATGATGGTTTTGGTAATTAATGGGATGAAAAGAGTTTGGTAGATAAAGATGAAGATAATTTACTGTTGACTTCATTAGCTCCTTTTTTTGAGCAACTGTTTCAACTAAGGGGCTTTGGGAGCTAACTCTTTTAATCATGCTAGAACATCTACCAAGGTTGTCTAGACCAAATTTACTTGCTAGTTGCTATGACCTTATGCCATAAAGCATTAGATTCGTGAGGAAACCTCTACAGCCATTTTGAGACTAGAGCAACATTCATTGTTGAAGTATTTCCAATCCCAAGACCCCTTTCTCTGAGCGGCGTGAGAATGTTTTCCATTTAACAAGATGGCATCCTCCATTTCTACAGTACCATGAGGATTTTCTCGTGTGTAGTGAGCGAGAGGCCATTTACCCACACTACACATGAGAATCTTTTTCCCACTTGAACTGCCATTCTCCGTGTGAACAAGTGATTATTCACATGAACTTATCAATGTGAATTCTTATTTTTAAGTGTCTGTGCCTGTGCACTTTATCCTCTCTATCATCACAATCACATTGCATTTTAGTTCCTAAACTATTTGTTACACAAATTGAAATGTACAATTATACAATTTACATTTTTTTAACAAGCATATGTTGAGTCTATGACTCTACAGAATAGTGGTCGATATTGTAGCTTGAGTTGTGTTGGAGTTGTTTTATAGTAAAATGTAATAAATGTAGATTTTGAATGGGTTTGGTTTGGCGTGGAGATAGAGGGAGGAGATATTTGTGGGTTTGGTTTGACTGCATAATATTTATGCAAAGCTGGTGTTATATTTTTCTTTGAAATTTCTTATGAAAAAACTCATGTAAGTCTCTTAGTGAAAGCTCTCTTACATGGGTTATTTTTTGTAATGTGAAGCACATAATATATGGAGTAGAGATTCAGGCAAGTTCTGGAAATCTCAAGAAAATGCAGATGCACTAATGCAGTTTGCTATTTCTTTTGTGCATTACGAATTTATTTCTGTCATTCTTCAACATGTCACTTATTTGGACGGAGAGTTCTTGACTTTATGTGTTAAAGCTGGTATTTTCCTTGCTTTGCAGGTGCAGACCCAGGTACGAAACAAGGAGGGAGAAAAGAAGCGCGCTTTTTTAACCTTGGAGGAACTTAAACAGTTGTCTGACGACACTAATGCGTACAAATCTATAGGTACGTAACAAAGCTTTATTTTTTAACTGGAAGGTTGTTCACTCTTTGCTTGAATCATGATTAGCTACCAAACGTGTTATAGTTTTTTAACTTTGTTAGGTTGAGTTTACTTATCACTGATTTTTTCCATCATTCTTTGTGGTGCAGGGAGAACGTGAGTTACGCTACAATTAAGTGAACGACTTAAGTTAGATTTTTTTTCCTCATATTCTACCGATGAAATTCTCTTACTTTGTGTTGGCTTGTTCTGACCAGGTTTGTTTTAGAGCCAAAGTCGGTTCTAATGACTGAACAGGAGCAAAAGCTCAAGGATAGTGAAGCTGCAATTGCCTCATTGCAGGTACATATAGTATTACTTTCCTCTGCAGAGACGAGATCTTCCTTTGAATTTCCCAATTTTGTATACCTGTCAGTCACGTTGTCTTTTCTTGAAGATTTAGTTACATTTGCACGTACATATCAGAAGTTAGAGCATTTGCCTTCACTAATTAACATTTTCTTGCTCTTCTTTGTTCTATATTTTCTTTAAACAGTTAGATAAGTGTTGCATGTATACTCTGACTTTTGATAAATACATCTTAATTTTTTCATTAACACAGATTCCCCCCCCCCCCCCCCCCCCCCCCCCCAAAAAAAAACCCACCTACACACACACAAAAAAAAAAAGGTATTTCTTCTAAGGATCTTGGCATTTCTTAGGCTTCCAAACACTTCTTTGAATGAATTTGTTAGGCCCCCAATTAGAGCTGTTTATCAGAGGAAGGGCAAAAGAGACAATTTGGGCAGATCAGTTAGTTAGGGAACAGATTTGGGGAAGTGCGTTGGCTGTAAAGGGGACCACTTGGTTTCCCTGGGAGGGGGAGGGAGTACTTAAGGAATGTGTGTGTGTGTTACTAGGGTATGCGTATGTAATCGGAGAGATTTTGCTTGTATAGCACAAAGCAAATCAGGGAGAGATTACCAGCCCTCTCGAATTGGCTGGGAGTGTTTGTTTCACCTGAAGGCATTTTTATCTTCAATATCAACATCTTGTAAGGGAAACCTTACAAATTGGTATCAGAGCACCAACCTGGGGAAGACGAGAGGAATGGCACAAAGGTTAATGGAGGACCGAATGGAGGTGGCTGATCACGAACGGCAAGCGATGAAGGCAGAGCTCGAAGGGATTCCAGAGCGGGTTCTTCGGATTCCGTCTATGCAGGAAGGGATTGATTCGTTGAATAAGTCAATGGAAATGGTGATTACAGAGCTAGCAGCGATTCGTGCTCTCTCGTCGATCACCGGAGTGGGTGAGAGTTCGGGAGGTAAGCAAAAAGGAAGAGAGGGGATAGGAATAACTTCCGTAATGAAGGAACAGGGAAGTATGGCAGTCGAGTCGGAGAAGAGCGCGGACACGATGGGAGATCGTAGTAAATTTAAGAAAGTTGAAAT
The DNA here is from genome assembly GCA_033996785.1 of Trichosanthes truncata. Lineage (NCBI taxonomy): Eukaryota > Viridiplantae > Streptophyta > Magnoliopsida > Cucurbitales > Cucurbitaceae > Trichosanthes > Trichosanthes truncata. The sequence goes on along the minus strand of JAWPNB010000004.1, from coordinate 31,201,836 downwards.
GCCAGTATTCGGAGGGGATGACCCCGACTCTTGGCTCTTCAGGGCAGATAGGTACTTCCAGATTCATAAGTTGACGGATTCTGAGAAACTCACTGTTGCCGTGATTAGTTTCGAGGGAGTGGCGTTAAACTGGTATCGCGCTAAGGAAGAAAGGGAACCCTTCAAGGATTGGCCGGATTTGAAACGCCGATTGCTAGATCGTTTCCGGCGACCAAAGGAGGGCAGTGTACTAGGGCGGTTCCTCGCCGTAAAACATGACACCACAGTGGAGGAATACTGCAAACTTTTCGAGCTGTTAATGGCGCCGCTGCCGCACCTTACGAACGAAGTGGTCGAGAACACTTTTTGAATGGTCTGGACCCAGTGATTAAGGCGGAAGTTCTTTGCTGGAGGCCCATGGGATTGGATAATATGATGGAAACGGCCCAACTAGTTGAAGATAGGGAACAAGCCCGAATCGAGGGAAGGAAGCCCCATTCGGTACATAGTAAATCACAATATGCGAACCATAAGCAAGGGGCAAGCGGACACGTTACCAGATCAGTGGATCCAGTAGCCACGCGTACTATCACATTGACAAGTAGCCCACCAATGGCGATACAGCGAGAAGGAATGAAGAAACGATTGTCCGATGCAGAGTTTCAGTCTCGCAAAGAGAAGGGACTGTGTTTTCAGTGCGAAGAGAAATACACCGTGGGGCACAAGTGTAAGGCCAAAGAACTGCGCGCAATGGTAGTACAAGCAAATGGGGAGGAGTTAGAAATTATCGATGACGATGACAATAAAAGGGAAATAGAGGAAACGATGGAAGAAGAAAGGGATGCTGCTCATCTCTCTTTGAAATCCGTGGTTGGATTCACACCTCCAGGGACTATTAAGTTGAAGGTAACATTGATTCACAGGAGGTAATCATACTGATAGACTGTGGGGCTACCCACAATTTTATTTCGCAAAAATTAGTAGAGCAGCTGAAGCTTCCGTTGACTGAAACAACCAACTATGGCGTAATAATGGGGGCCGGAATGGCAGTAAAGGGAAAAGGAGTGTGTAAGGGGGTCGTCCTGAATATGGGAGACTTAACTATCGTCGAGAGTTTCTTACCTCTGGAACTGGAAGGGGTGGATGTTATCTTGGGCATGCAGTGGTTACATACGCTGGGTGAAACGAGTGTTCACTGGAAATCGTTGACTATTCGAATTGGGGAAAGGAAGGATCAAGTTGTTCTTAAGGGCGATCCGAGTTTGACAAAAACCCGAGTTACATTAAAAAAGATGGTGAAGTATTGGGAAGATACCGACCAAGGTTTCATGGTGGAGCTAAAGTCCATTGAAACAATCCAAACTGAGCAAGATGAGGAGATGGTGACTCCAGCGACTGGTTTACCACAATCGGTGTTACGATTGTTGGACGATTATAAAGACATTTTCGCAAAACCGAGGGCTCTTCCCCCTTATCGCAGCATCGACCACCAAATCCATTTGAAGGAAGGAGCAGGTCCAGTGAACGTCCGACCTTATCGTTATGCGCAAACCCAGAAGAATGAGATCGAGCGCTTGGTTAACGAGATGTTACAAGCAGGCATTATACGTCCAAGCATCAGCCCATACTCGAGTCCAGTACTATTGGTGAGAAAGAAAGATGGGGGATGGAGGTTTTGTGTGGATTACAGAGCCCTGAACAACGTGACCATACCAGATAAATTTCCCATTCCCGTTGTGGAGGAGCTGTTGGATGAATTAAAGGGGGCAACCATTTACTCAAAGATCGACTTAAGATCAGGGTACCACCAAATTCGGGTGCACCGGAATGACATTCAGAAAACAGCCTTCAGGACACATGAAGGACATTATGAGTTTGTGGTCATACCTTTCGGATTGACAAATGCCCCGGCGACATTTCAGGCTTTGATGAACCAGATTTTTCGACCCTTCTTGCATAGTTCGTCCTTGTTTTTTTTGATGATATTCTGATTTATAGTGCCACTTATGATGACCACCTGCGCCATTTGGCTGTGATTTTTGAGGTACTGAAGGATCAGCAGTTATTTGCCAATCGGAGTAAATGCCATTTTGCGCAAGAACGAATCGAATATCTAGGCCATTTGATTTCAGCAGCTGGGGTAGAAGCCGACCCTGAAAAAATTCGAGCAATGTTAGAATGGCCTCAACCACGAACTATTGGGGAACTGCGAGGTTTTTTGGGCCTTACGGGTTATTATCGCCGCTTCGTCCACAACTATGGCAGTATCGCTGCTCCGCTATCCCAGTTGTTAAAAAAAGGGGGGTTTGAATGGTCAGACGAAGCAACTGCTGCATTTGAGCAACTCAAACAGGCCATGGTGACGATTCCTGTGTTGGCTTTGCCCGATTTTAGTCAGCCGTTTGTGATTGAGACTGATGCATCCGGAAAAGGGTTAGGGGCTGTTTTATCTCAGAACCATCGGCCCATTGCTTATTACAGTCACACTCTGTCTAATCAGGCCCAAGCAAAATCGATCTACGAGAGGGAATTGATGGCGATTGTATTAGCAGTTCAACTCTGGCGGCCATTTTTGTTGGGCCAAAAGTTTCTTGTCCAAACAGACCAACGAGCGTTAAAATTCTTACTCGAACAAAGGGTCATTCAACCACAGTATCAGAGGTGGTGTTCGAAGTTACTGGGCTATGATTTTGAAGTGGTTTATCGGCCGGGCACTCAAAACAAGGCTGCTGATGCATTATCTCGCCTACCAATCGCTGCCCATTGTGCCACCTTGACGGTACCATCACTGTTAGACGTGCAGACCATTCGCGAGGAGGTGAATCAAGACCCAAAGCTCCAGTCCATTATTCAGAAACTCATTGAGGATTTCGATAGTGTGCCACGGTATTCATTGTTCCAAGGGAAATTGTTTTACAAAGGATGGTTAGTGTTGTCCAAATCGTCTTCCCTAATTCCTGCTATACTCCATCTATATCACGATTCAATAGTGGGGGGTCACTCCGGAGTATTACGAACCTATAAACGCTTAACAGGCGAATTATTTTGGGAAGGTATGAAAAAGGACACCAAGGAGTATGTGGAGCAATGCATAATTTGCCAACGGAACAAGTCGTTAGCTACCTCACCTGCGGGTCTACTACAGCCACTAGAGATACCTAGTCGGATCTGGGAAGATATATCGCTTGACTTCGTGGAAGGTCTACCCCTTTCTTCCGGCTTTACAGTGATCCTAGTAGTGGTGGATAGACTGAGCAAGATGGCTCATTTCTTGGCACTAAAACATCCTTTCACAGCAAAGACCATGGCCGAGGTTTTCATTAAGGAAGTCGTTCGCCTTCATGGCTATCCTCGCTCCATTGTTTCTGATAGAGACAAGGTTTTCCTTAGTCATTTCTGGAAGGAGCTATTTCGAGTGCAAGAGACCAAATTGTGCCGGAGTACATCATACCATCCACAGTCAGATGGACAAATCGAGATTGTGAACAAGTGCTTAGAAATGTATCTTCGATGTTTCTGTGGGGACAAACCAAAACAATGGTATTCATGGTTGAGTTGGGCTGAATACTGGTACAACACAACTTACCATATCGCCATCGGGATCACACCGTTTCAAGCAGTGTATGGTCGACCACCACCCCCGCTAATATCGTATGGTGAAAACAGAACATCCAATGCAATGTTAGATCAACAACTCCTAGATAGGGATGCCGCCCTTGATATTCTGAAAAGTCACTTGTGTATGGCTCAAAGTCGCATGAAGAAATTTGCCGATCAAAAGAGAACGGAAGTCCATTACGAGGTGGGAGATCAGGTTTTCCTCAAACTCAAACCTTATAGACAGAAGTCAGTAGCCAAAAGAAGGAACGAGAAGTTATCCCCTAAGTTCTTTGGGCCTTACTATGTGGAGGAGAAAATTGGAGCAGTAGCCTACAAGTTGCGTCTGCCAAAAGAAGCATCGATCCATCCGGTATTTCATGTGTCCCAACTGAAACGAGCTCTGGGCAATCATGCTGAAGTGCAGGAAGGTCCTCCCATGCTTACCGAGCAGTTTGAATGGGTAACTCAACCCCAGGAGGTCTTTGCTTACCGGATCAATGACACCACAGGGGTACACGAGGCTTTAATTAGTTGGAAAGGGCTACCACCACACGAAGCAACCTGGGAGTCCATCGATTTCATTCGCCAGCAATTCCGTGATTTCAACCTTGAGGACAAGGTTGTTGAGCAAACCGGGAGTGATGTTAGGCCCCCAATTAGAGCTGTTTATCAGAGGAAGGGCAAAAGAGACAATTTGGGCAGATCAGTTAGTTAGGGAACATATTTGGGGAAGTGCGTTGGCTGTAAAGGGGACCACTTGGTTTCCCTGGGAGGGGGAGGGAGTACTTAAGGAATGTGTGTGTGTGTTACTAGGGTATGCGTATGTAATCGGAGAGATTTTGCTTGTATAGCACGAAGCAAATCAAGGAGAGATTACCAGCCCTCTCGAATTGGCTGGGAGTGTTTGTTTCGCCTGAAGGCATTTTTATCTTCAATATCAACATCTTGTAAGGGAAACCTTACAGAATTACGTGCTGTAGCATTAAGAATCAAGTTCGCTGAAGAGTTTGATGCCAACAATATTATCTTTATTCTGGTCAACCTGAGTTCAGTTAAGGCATATACTTTTGACCAAGGGGTCGGAGGTTCAAATCTCCACCCCTCATGTTGTTGAACTCAATATATATATGTGTGTGTGTATTATTCTTGGCATCTAATCGAAAGCAAACTTATTTCTCTGTTTTTACCCTTTCTTTCCCTTCTCCTTAAAGTACTTGTGTAACATTATTTGACTGGTAGAGGTGTCCTTACCAAGAGATTCGGAGTGCAGTGTGCTTTCAATGCTTCCCTTTGAACATTTGCGATTTACACTATTTAGAGATATTCTTATTTTATCTTCAACAATTGGCATTTGGCTCTTTTCATGAAAGATTATTTTCTTGCACATTTGCAGAGCTCAAAGGAGTATTTAGAGAAGCAGATGGCGGAGGTGGAGAGCAACTTGAGGGAGCTGTTGCAACAAGATCCAGGTATAGCTCGCCAGATCATGTCCATGTCCGTAGCATAAGACAGGTTCTCTCCCTTGAATTGGACATTAGCTCAGCTTCTTGTAGTGGTATGTTCACATTTTTTGGGTCAGAAGAATTTTATGTGTGGTGTAGTGAATTGTGATTCTACTTTGTTGGCCTCTATTGCTATTTCTGATGCCAAAACTTTGTTTGATATGGAATACATACTCCCAAGTTCCCAACTCTGTTTTCATAGTTCAATGGTTAAATACATCAGCAACCTTTTTGGTGGGAAGTTCGAATAGTCACTCCACAACCGTAATCCTATATTATCTTTTTAATTATTTTTTAAAAAGAAAACTCTGTTTCCTATGAAGAATCCAGTTCTTCAATATGTTGGGTTATGTAAGTCTGTAAGGTATCTCCTCACGATATATTGATATCAGGGAGAAGAAATTGTCTTAAGGCCATACAAAACGTTCCCTCAGCTAATTTGAGAGGGCTGGTAATCTCTCTACTTCTCGTATGTCTTTCTATTACAGAGAAAAACATGGAAAAATAATATCACTGTTCTCCTGCGCATATAATTCTCGTGCGTCGATGTTGAAATCCCTTTCCTGCCCTTCATATTGTATTGTATGGTGTGATTGGAGGCCTAATAGGTTATTAACATGTGCATTGCCTTGAGGGGTCTTTTTTTTTTAATTTTATTTTACTTTTTTGAAAGATTAGTTTTGTAAGATTGTTAGTGTGTTAAATGAAAGGCAGGAATAATTTAATCATTTGGATAAGTTTGAAATTTTTTAATTAGAAAATGGAGAGAATGGTGTTTGTGAAAGAAAAATGGATAGTATGGTCTAAAAATGATTCTCCATTCTCTCTTTTTATTATTAATTTTTAAGTAAATTAAGAATGATTCTCCATTCTCTCTTTTTATTATTAATTTTTAAGTAAATTAAGAATGCCGCCCCCCCCCCCCCCCCCCCCCCCCAAAAAAAAAAACTAAATTTTGTACACTTCAATGTGTAAGCACTTTTTTTAGTTTAACCACATGTAGGAATTGTGCTCACCGTAGTGATTTTTCTTTCATAAATAATTATTTAACGTTGGTGGACTCCGTATCAGTTTTAAAGGATACTGATGTGACAATCAATTAATGAGAGTAGTACTCATACTACCGTAGCATAGGAAATTTCTCCCTGAAACAAATAAACAAAAACAATTGGTTATATTGAGTCATTGTAAAATTTAAGTCAAAAGTTATAAATGGATTTTTTTAGGTATAAAAATGAATGTTAAATTATGAATTTAGTGGTTGAATTTTTATGGTTGCGTCGAATAGGTTCACGGACTTTCTAATAGGACTTTAAGCATTCAATTTTGTATTTAAGAGAGGTTTCTGAGATTTAAAATTGTCTAATAAATCCCTCAACTTTCAATTTTGTGTCAAATAGGTTCCTAACATATTCAACATTTCAAAATTCACAGATTTATTAAAATAAAATTTAAAAAAAAAACTTGAATTTTATGTTTAATAGAACTTTTTACCTTTCGATTTTGTGTCTAATAAGTTTGTAAATTCTGAAAAATGTCTAAATGGTTAGGGATCTATCAACACAAAATCAAAATATTAGGGACCTATTAAATACTTTTAAATACCAATTGACATAAATTTAAAAGTTTATGAACTTATTGAACACTTTTTAAAGTTAAAAGATAATTTCAAAAAAATGAAGTTAACTATATTTAAAACTAATTTGTGTCAAAGAGCGTTCAACAAAGTCGCTTTGGCCGAGTGGTTAAGGCGTGTGCCTGCTAAGTACATGGGGTTTCCCCGCGAGAGTTCGAATCTCTCAGGCGACGTTTTTAAATTTATGTATTATTTCTACGTTTGGATTTTACGTAATTTAATGGAATTTTTTTTTTTGGGGGGGGGGGGGGGGTTGCACGGATGACCCGTTTTCAACGCTTTAATGATTGATGACATGTGTGCCATAGCGCGTAAAATTACACATGAGGGTAGTATGAGACAGTTTTGCTTGTTCACGCTCTCATAGGCGAAAACGCTATCGCTCTCGCTCAAATGAATGGTTGAAAATCTGGAGAAAAAAAAGACAAAAAAAAATTACATCAGAGAAGAGCTAGAGCGAGAGCGAGAGAGAAAATGACCTAGAACGAGAGAGAGAACAAGCTAGAGCAAGAGAGAAAATGAGCTAGAGCGAGAACTAGAGAGCTAGAGTTAGAACAAGAATGAGAGTACGATGCCCTCACGGTAATTTGGACGGGATGCAGAGTACGGAAAGAGTCATATGCCATTAATTTCAAGACATGGGTCAAATGGCATCGATGCGTGTGAAAATGAGTCTTCTGTGCAAATTTCCCGAATAATATGTAACCTCCGCAACATTTTGACTCAACGATAATCAAATCTATTACTTTCGTATTCATATAATTAGTAATAAATACTTGTACGAAATTAATGTTTAAAAATAATAAATCATCTAGAAAATTGTAGATTTCCTAAATTTTAACATTCAAATATGCATTTTATATCTTACTTAATATTTACCTTATCTTTAATTAGTCAACTTGAACATTACTCAATTAGTTTCTTTGACCAAGAGATCAGAAATTCAAATGTCTCATTTTGTTCGGATAAGATTTCTTTTAATTACAAAATAGTTTTTAAAAAAAGGTACTAAAGCTTTCTTGTGAAGAATATGGTTCTTAGACCAAAAATCTTTGACCTTGTCGCACTCCTTGAAGGCATCCCAAGTCCTATTTGTCACCCAGCCACCTTGAAAGGAGTGGGGATCATTTGTTCATTGAAAGAAAATTTTCTAGCACGACAGTAGCATAAAAAAATTCACTATATTTTTATTTTTACGAATGATATGGAGTCTAGCAATATTTAACAATTAGTAACGGATTCATGTCTGTTTTCTTTTGCCATGTGTACTTGCCCAATTATTAAAAAAACAAGAGGCCAACTCAGAATCTTAGGACCAAAATTGATCCAATTGTTCTCTTCCATTTGTAATATAGTAAGTTAAATTATAAGTTTTGTTCTTGAATATTTAGAGTTGTGTCTATTTAGGCATCGCTTGATAACAATTTTATTTTTAGTTTTTTATTTTTTAAATTTATGTTTGTTTCCACACAATTTCTTTATTATGATTTTCACTTTTCTTAAATAAACATTTAAATTTTTGGTCAAATTCCAAAAAAAAAAAAAAAAAAAAAACTATTTTTTTTTTTTAAAGTTTTCAAAACTTTGCTTGGATTTTGAATACATCTCTAGAAAGTAGATAATAAAACAAAAAAATTTATAGGTAGAAGTAGTCTGTTTAAGCTTAATTTTTTTAAAAAAAAAAATCATGATAACCATTTGATTTTTTATTTTTAGTTTTTGAAAAGTATGCTTGCTTTTTCAACTATTTCTTACCATGACCTTCATCTTTCCAAAAGAAACATTTAAATTCTTAGCCCAATTCTAAAAACAAAAATAAGTTTTTAAAACTATTTTTTTTAGTTTCCAAAACTTAACTTGGATTTTGAAAACATTTGTAAAATGTAGATAACAAAACAAATAAATCTATAGGTAGAAGTAGTGTTTATAAGCTTAATTTTCAAAAACAAAAAACCAAGACTCTGTTTGATAACCATTTAGTTTTTGAAATTTGTGTTTGTTTTCTCATCATTTATCTACAATGAGTTTCATATTTCCTAAGAGAACATTAGAATTCTTAACCAAATTCCAAAAACAAAAACAAGTTTTTTAAAACTACTTTTTTTAATTTTCAAAACTTGGCTTGGTTTTTAAAACATATGTAAAAAGTAGATTGCAAGACAAGAAAACCTATGGGTGGAGTAGTATTTATAGGCTTAATTTTGAAAAACAAAAACTAAATGGTTATCAAACAAGACCCAAAGAATTATCAAATGGGGCCTTAGTATTTGTATCATAAAAAATTTACAATAAGTACTTACTTTTAAGATTGCGTCTATTTAGTTCCTATATTTTAAAAAGTTTCTAATAGGTCATCTCAACTTTCAATTTTGTGTCTAGACTCTAGATGATTCTTGTCGCCAATTTTATCAATTTACTGCTTTCATGGCATGTTGGCATTCTTTAAGGAGTAAATGGGAGGCTTATTTTTAGGTAAGTTTAGGCATTTGACAAAAAGAGAGAGAGTTTACAACCTATTAGACACAAAATTGAAAGCTCTAAGAATTTTTTTTTAAAAACACAAGAACTTTATAAACACAACTTTAGAATTCAAACGCTATTGAATTCTATTAGAAACTTTTAAAGTATAAGGATTATATACCACAATCTTAAAAGTTTAGGGGCCAAGTTTGTAATTTAGCCAATATAATATTACTAAGATTTGTATTTCTTGTTGGCCATTGAATTTTTAGATTTATTCTATAAACTCTCAAAATGTCTATTTTAATCGATGAACTTTTAAAATAGTAATCATTCTAGTCCTCGTCAGTTTGTCATTTGATATATGGACGGTATGTGGTGCCAATGCATGTATTAAAGTCACAATAGTTGGTTGAGATAGGTATTAGGGAAGACAAACATTGGCAACAAAATGATGGCCAAAAATAGCTATTTGCCATATCTAAAAAGGGTTGTTGGAGATCCAGAAACATTGTCTTCCCATTTTGCCCTGTACCTTTTTTTTAAAAAAAAAAAACTTAATTGTAATTATATTTTAGTTTATTTATTTATTATTAAGGTTTCCTAAATTTTATAAATAGGAAAAAAAAATTAGTTCAACACAACATTTGAAGAGCTATGTTTACTTGGGCTAGTAAAATTTTATTTTATATGTATTAAATAGTGCTATAGGGAGAAATTTTATATTTTCGTTGTGTTGCACTTGATTTTTTTTTTCCTATTTTGTCCTTTTATCCTTTATTTTTCTAAAACTTTATATTGTAATATTTATTCAAAAGTTTAATATATTTATTAATTTCTTAGAGTAACATATTTATTAACTATAAATATTGGAAACATACTTAGAATTACAATATTTATACCTTACAACTCCCGAATTATTTGAGAATGTGTAACGAGGTATTTTTTAATAGAAATCAAACATGAAAATGTAGAAAATGAGCACCGAGAATACTAAAAAAAAAATCTAATAGGTCTCTGAATTTTTAGATTTGTATCTATTTGGTGTCTGAACTTTAAAAAGTGTCTAATGGATCCTTAAAATTTCAATTTTGTGTTCAATAAGTTTCTGAATTTTTAATTTTGTGTCTAATAGGTCATTGACATATTCAACATTTTTTAAAATTCATGAACTCACACATTCAAAGATACTTCTAGATACTCCTAGTCCTAGAGAGTTCATTTTAATAATTTTTTGTCAAATAAAAGAAAGAACAATAAAGAGATAACACAAGAGGGGGTAATTATATACCACAATTGTAGCATAGGATAACCACAAAAAGATTTTTTATTTTAGGGTAAAAGATAGTATCTCATGATATGTGATTGGTCACAAGACTTATTTATTGTTAGTTTCAATGATTAATGGGTCGTTTTCACGCACATGTATGTTTATTTTATAGAAATAGAGCAAATGAAGCAAAACAGAGCGTTTGAAAGATTTGTTGACCAAACCGAGTGAATGAAGCAAAGATATATCAAATTAAGGAAGCTAAAGAGGAAATTGAGGCTCAAGAACCAAGGGAATAGCGTTGCAATGTTGTACTGCAAGGGTTAAAAGCAATTGTAGAAGAATTTTAACTATTTAACTTGTTTGGTAAAACTAATTATTCATTAATTTATTATTTATCTAAACTTACTTTTCAATGATCTCTTATTTGCAAAATCACCTCTCTAGAAGCTTGTAAAAACACCTTTCCTCAAAATATGTCATATTCTCTAACTAAATTCTTAAAATTACAATCCTCTCATTCTATATGTCTTCTTTTTTATTTTGCATCTATTTCATCCCTTATCAATAAAATTTTGATTAATTCATTTTTTATAACAATTATTTTCTCTAAACTTTTATCAAATAATTTAGATTAAACAAAATAGCTTGCAATTTAAATAATATAAATTTGTAAACAATTAACTTATAATAAAATAGATGTTAAATATCAATATAAATATGATTAAAATAATCTGTCTACTTTGGTCATTATAGCTAAATGACAACAATTTTGTATTATTTACCAAACACTATAATATGATTTTTCTAGTTTAAAATTAAAACTTACCTAACACTAATGCACTTTATGTTACAATTGATTTTTCTAAAAGCACAGTTACCAACAATTATTTTAAAAGCTACAACAATCCCAAACTAAACATTATACACGTGTGAAATTTATGAATTGACAAAATTAATGGAAAGTGTAAATTGATTCCCTTATGAAAGTTTAAACTTTCAATTGATACATTTATTAGTTTGAGGTTTTAAGTGATACAAACTTTCAATTGATACATTTATTAGTTTGAAGTTTTAAGTGATACAGTCCCAAAGTTTCGGGGTATAAACTAATTTTTTTCTCCTAAAAAATAAATTCATTTTAAAAATACATATCATCAAAGTCTATTCAACATATGGTCAAAGTTAGCATAGTTTATTGATAATTGACATGTACCCTCTCCCTTGAGGTCGAAAGTTCAAATCTCATACTTAGAAAAAAAAAGTATAGTCAACATATGTTAACTACCATGTCAACATTTTGTTGCATAATGGTTATATCAATTGACACAACTTGTCTTACAGTGCATAAGAGTGCAACTCTAAGTCTATAGTGGAGTGACCTAGACTGTGACCTAGAGTGAATGAATGAAAATTGATATATAAAGAGTTTAATTAATTAATTTTGTATCATTGAAGCTTATAATTTGTAGGTCCATAAGGTCCCCTTGCTAGCTCATAAGAATAATAAAGGATCAATTTTGTTGAAAGAAAATTTAAATGCTCAAATTAATATTTAATATATTAGATATATTAAATGAGGAAAAATATATTTATTGTATTTGATACACTAAATATTAAAGAGAAAAATATATAATGTATTAGATACATTCAAGAAAAATATATATTCAAATTATATATATGTTGTAGGAGAATTTGAGAGATTTGAATGAGACTTAAATATGTAAAATATATATTTTAATATATTATATATTAAAATATATTATAAGTTTGACAAAGATTCTACCCTAAGTTCCTATAAATGGGACCATTGGGTTGAGCCAAAGAGACCCAAAATCCTCAACTCTGTAGAGAATTAGAGAATTCTCTCTAGACCTCTCCCTCTCCAATCCCTGGTGGATTTTCTTTCAAGAGGCTCTCACAAGTCTTGGTCCTATGTTCGTGTCATAGCAAGGAAGACATTGTGGAAGCCTTGGAGATTCGACCTCGTTGGAGTTGGAGCAAGAAGATTAAAGACCCAACATAAACATCTTCATATTTATTTCAAGTTATTTATATGTTTAACCCTTGTATTTAGGTTAATTCTGAATAAATTAAAGACGATCCAATATTTCCACTGTGTGATGAAGTGTTCATTCCTATCAGTACCTTGACGTAAGCTTCTTCTTCACAATCTCATTTGCACTCCAAATGTGCAATAAGCAAGTACCTTGGTCGGGAAAGCGATCAACTTCATTGATCTTCAAAATGGGTCATTTCAACAAGCCTACATTATGTATACAAATTATCCATTACCATAAGATGCACACGACAAACAGTTGTTTGAAAAACAATGGATTTCATTTTAACTCTTGACAATCCGTCTCGACGACTCTCCATATCATCTTAACCTCTCTCGACAATCCCTTTCATATCCTTCTACCGGCGCTCACTATGACTTAAATTTTTTTTCCATGGACAGTCAATTCAGTCACTCAATTGCTCCACAAACCAACCACAGCTACTCCGAAACCCTACCTTCCCATTAACCCAACAAAATCAAACATACCCACGCCCTAAAACCAACATTCAACACTCGAAAAATCCTAAAAAACAATCGAAAAGTATGGAAGATATAGACAATAAAATAGTTCAACAATAGGATTTAGAACAAAAATCAAATGGAAACGAGAAAAAGATAAGTCTACCACAGAATTGATGAGAGTTCAACCATTTCAACAGCTTATGAAGACGAAATTGAAATGACAATTGAGTTGCTCGTGCAGCTCTGATATGCAAAAGAAGGTGAAATTTTCAGTCCAACAGTCGAAACACGTAAACATAAAGAGAGCGAGATGAATCAATGAAAAGAAGAGGGAATGAATGAGGGCTGTTGGATTGGAAATTTAAACAAAGTCAAAAATAAAGCAAAAGCAAAAAAAAAAAAGCTAAAATTCAGAGAGAGACCGAGAGGGAGTCACAAGAGCAAACAACTCTTATCGAGAGGTCTCTCTGGATTGAAAATTAAATAAAATAAAAAAAGAAAGGAATAAAATCTCAAAATCAGTATAAATTGAAAATTACATATGTGTGCGCAATACCAAGAGACGTGGTGGCCTTGCAAACGATCGAGAGCGGTAGTTCCATACGCTTACTTCCACATTGCATGCAAAATTCATTGAGATGTTGACGGCAGCAAAAATGTTATCCATCATTAGTTACAAAAAGTCGGTCATATTTCATTTCTGCTTGAAAATTTAGGTCATGGGTACAAACATTTTATTTTGGGTAAAATATCCTTTAGGTGTTGTTTGTGATATGAACCATCAAGGACATCAAATTATTATTTTATAATTGAAACGATCCTAGAAGATCTGACAAGCTTTCAATTGACCTTAGCTAAATAATGCCGATTATGCTCGAAATTTCAGCAGCATAATAGTGTAAACTCAAGAAACTAAAAATTTAAGAGAAACCTGAAAGAGACAACCGCACTTCTATAAACCAGAAACAATGACTCAGCATCTACCAAACTACAAAAACACAGGCTGAGTCCAACCAGAATATATACATGATAAGCCTTAGAATTAAGGCTTATTTAACTCCCAATTGTTTAAAATATTATTGTTTTGACTTAAGACCATTTGAAAATAGTCGAAAGATTGCTTCAATTTAAGAAAAAAATAAATATGATGGCATTTGGGATATAGTTCTAAATAAATTAATCTTGTTTGCAGGAAATATGGAAATTGCAAAATCGTGATTCTGCAATCTGGAGCAGCAGACTTAAGAATGTGGAAATTGTAAAATCAAAATTGTAATTTCGAGATTCTGCAATTTTTTCTGGAGCAGTAGAAAAGTTCAAAAAAGGAAAAAAATCTGCATTTAACTCATTTCAAAAATCTTCAATTACAGCATGATTTGGGGGATTTTGAGCACGAAATTTGGGCATTATTCAACCCTAATGAAGGCCTATAAAAGGAGAGAAAATGATTGAAGAATGCATTCATTTTTGGAGACGTTTTGGAGTTGTTTTTCATGGTTTTTTTCTAGTTTTCTTCCTCTGTTTTCTGCAGTTTTACATTTTCTATTTTACTGAGTCTGCTGCAATTTTTTTTTTAGTTCTGCTTCTCCTTTGATTTATCCAATCTGATTCAAGTGAAGAAGATGGGATTTGGGGGGCATTTTTCTTGAAGAATTTCATGGGTTTTTCCTCTAGTTTATTTCTCTGTTTTCCAGTTTTTCTTTCCTCTGTTTTTTTTTTCCTTTTCTATTTTACCATAAGTTTGCTATTATTTGGGTCGATTCTGTTAGTTGGAAAGTTTCAGTGGGTAGTGTATTGTATTAATTTACTTCTACGCAATTTAACTTTGATCTTTTGAGAATGTTCATATAGTTTATGTTAGATGGAAGTTTGATGTTTTTTGTTTTGTTGTGGTCTCTGTCGTCTTTCAATTTGGAATATTTGGGAAGTCTTAATTAGATAATATCCAGATTTGTGTTGATTTTTTTTTACCAAGGCATTCTGATATGCAAAGTTGTTAGGATAGAATTTTGCATTAATTCCATTAATTCCAATTTTCATTAGCAAATTATTTAACTCTCTAATATGAACTTTTCTTCAAAAAAATTAGTTGTAAGATTTTTATCTTTATATGAGCTAAAACCTCTTAGGGAGTTCAAGGATGTGAATTCCTTAAAAAGTAATTGTAGCCTAAATTTCAATAAAAACCAAGCCTACATCTCAATTGTTTGCTTGTGTTGAACAAATTTCTGTTGAGATCTTAAATCGATCAACTAGGGTAGCAACTCAAGTTTAGATCTAATACCGACGGGGTTAGTGATAAGCGGATTTCGCACAAGTGATGGAGAAAAGAGCTTAGACATAAGTCAATCCTTATTCTAGACATAGGGATTAAGGACTCCAAAGCTCATAAAATTGTTGAGCCGAATTATCTAAGATAGAGAGACTATAGACATATAAGTCACTCACTTAGCCTCCTAAAAACCTAAATTCGAGGTGAATAGGATAAGCAATTTTGGTTTACAATCGAGTGTGGAGTAGGTTAGAATTGCAATTTTGGCTTGTAATTACAACTTAGGGCAATGACATTCTTGAGCCCCATCTTCATCTAAATTTCTTTTGAAATTTTAGTTTTTTTATCCAATATTGTCATTTCTAGATTCTGCAATTAGATTCTACAATATTTTTTTAACACACCAATCCAACCTTATTTTTGCAATTTTAGTTTTCAAGTGGCAATTGTCTTTACACTTTGCTTTACAATATTTTTGTTACATCGTTCCCTTAGGATTCGATACTTGGTACTCACATATCATTTTATATTACTTCAATCGCGTGCGCTTGCGTGTACATCCGATCAATACATGAGCGTTAAGAGAAACTACTAAGTACAAAAGAGACGTAGGAAACTGCGTGACCTCAGTTTCACAACACAAAATAGGCCAGTACTTAAAACATAATCACAACACCTAAGACAACAAATCTAGAGACGACCCCATTGCCTTGCCAGGTCGATGCCTCTATCACCCACCTCACAGCTGTGCAACATTGAAAAGACGCAAAAGAAAGTAGTAAGGGTGAGTTTAAATAAACTCAATAAGTAGCCTACTAAGGGTCCAAAGTTCAGAACTCAAAATGAACGATCCTGGTCTAGCTCGCCATCCATTCCTAACTCTTAGCAAATTCAACACCTGGCTAAACATTGCTCACCTCACCCCTTCTCCCATGCTATAACAAGGAATTATGCATCCTACATGAGGGGTATCGTTTCCCCTAAGCAAACACAACACAATGAAGGAATGCAACCTTCAAGCTCGATATAATGGGGATTCGCCCCTAATCTTGCACAACGTAATGAAGGAAAGCAACCCTCAGGCTTGATACAGTGGGGATTTGCCCCTAATCCAACATAACATAATGAAGGAAAGAAACCCTTAAGCTAAACACGAAGAGAGAATTGATCTCCATGCTAGCAAAGTGCAAAAGGTAAAGCAACCCTCTTGCCAACCACAACTCACAACATTCTAGGAAACATGTTCAAAGGGAAAGGGTGGAAGCAACTCTAGCCTAACGTTCTACCCCTTCTTTGCCACTTACTTGGATTGCCAAGAAGTAAATCATCACGTCTAGCCCCTACAATCATTGTGAACCTCGCCCTTAAGTCCAATCCGTGGATCTTAAGAACAACCGAAACCACAACCCCAACTACAAACTAACCTAGGCAAACACGGTTCGAATCTAGATACAAATAAAACATCTAATAGTCGTGCATCTACTGCATTCAGGCAAGACATGTTATTCTCATAATTAACTAGGTATGCTCCAAACACATCTCCTGCTTATACGACTTTAGTAAAAATGTTTGAACTGGCTACCTACCTTGTAGGTTAGCACGAAAGCGTCCAACTCCTCATTCCTTTAAGAAATTACTAGTTTCTCCTAAAGCGGAATTAAAATAACATGAGATGCTAGTATTAAAACTTAATTTATCTCCAACTTTTCCCCCATCCCAACAAAGAGTACACCCACACAAAGAAGTTTAGTACCCTTAGAGTCAAAGAATTATGCCAGATAACGAGGAAATCACGCCAAGCAAATACAATAGCCTGCGTCGACCTCTAACTTTACACAAATGCCACAAACTACACAATAACAGTTTCGAAAACAGTGGTCAACAACCTATGATTAAATTAGCTTAAAGAGACAATTCACAAGGGTTCCTACCTTTAATACTTACTCTCACAGTAGCAAAGGTCGTTGATTTGTCCCTCAGAACGTCCTAAACTCGCTAATTTGGCCTCCAACCGTGATGGGGTAACCCAAAGTAAGTTTGATAGGTCATGAGCTGACCTAAAATTACTCAAACAGCACCTAGATCAACATTTATACTCACAATACCCTACAACCTATGGTCGAAATGCTTAACCACGGTTGAAGGAGTGTTGCCCATGCTAAATCGAACTCTGAAATACCCAAAACAACCCATAATGTCGTTGTTCACACGCAAAACTGCTGAAAATTTCAACTCCACCCCTCCACTTGCTACGTCGTCGTCGCCACTTCCATACTCGCGCCCTCACGAAACTGTTGCGTCGCCCTGCTTTCTCGCCACCATTGACTCGTTGGCATGACCCTCCCCCTTGCGAGCACCAATTGAGTGAGAATAAGAAGAAGCTCGAAAATTTCCCATTTCCTTTGGCGGTTGCGAAGAAAAAGAGAAAGAAAGAGGATGAGTTCTTTTTTTTTTTTTTCCTTTTTTTTTTGTTTTATGCTTTTTTTTTTCATTTAAGCCCAAGAATATCAACAAGACTATTTCAACCCTTAAGACACACACATTTTTTTTTTTTTATAAAATAACCAATTTCCCAAAACTAATCAACAAGCTCACTAACTCTTCAACTTAATCCTTTGCTAAATTCCACTTTAGTACCTAAATGCCAAGTGTTACAATAATTTTGATGTAATTTTATAATTTTCCAATTTTATCCTTTTTTATGTAGGAATATTTTTGTCATTTTTCTATGATCAATGATGTGACATTTAGGGTTTGGGAAGCTATCTAAAGCTTGGCCATTAGGTTGTACAAGACAGTTTTACAATGAATTGAGTTTTTAGCCTCTGTGCTTTTCCTTTCAAGTTTAGCTAAGAGCTTCTTGAATTTTTCAATTCATATGTGTTGAGTTGCATGCCAAGAACATTCAAGTAGGATTAATCATCTTATCTTATAGAGTGTTTGACTCTTAGGCAAGGAACTTGTTCAAATCGATCATTCACGAGTTGTTCGTAATTACAGCTGGATCAAAAGTTTGTTTTACCCTTGTAATTACATCTTATACCTAAAGTACCATTGATTCTCTAATGAACAATTTGTTTATGATCCAATCATAAACTAAGTCACCCTCAGGCCGGTGAGAGGGTAGGACTCCATTGTTCAAGTCTCGAAATCAGCACTTAAGGGAACTAATCATCTACTTACCCTATATAGGAATGAGTGAATTCCATCTTGTGAGATTATGTTCCCAACTCTCTATTTAGTCAAGTTCTCAAAATGATAGGCTTATTGAATCGGTTACAAAAGCCACTCTCACCCATGCAAGTCAACGGACAGACTCTCATAGGCAGGAGTTTATAACTCACTCAAGATTAAGATCGAGTCACGTATGATCATCCTGTGAAAAATTAATCTTCTCAATTAACGGATTTATAAAGAGAGATTACATATTCCGTGGTCTAATCTTATACAAACTCATTATATAGGATATCTCCACTCACATGTCTCCACATGAACGATTTGGATCAAATCATTTGTAATCATTACAAAGTGGGTCATATCAATAGTGTTACTAGGATAAGGTACCAAACCTTATCTATATACTATATACTCTTTAAGTTATTTCTTGAATATGATCCTCTCATATGTCAACCACATACTGTTCAAGATTACACTAATAACCTTGAATTTTTCATATAATGGATAATGTTATATTGCAAATAAAATAACCAAAATTATTATTAATTATTAAATACTAAATCATTAATTACGAGGCTTTAGGATTTAGATCTCAATAGGTAACTGCTTGACTGTTCCTGGCTATCGACTCTCGACCCCCGCTATTGGCTCTTGGATCTCACTCTCTGCTAATTAATAAATTTTGCTGCATAATTCAGCTAGTTAATAATTTTTTGCTCTCTCGTTCGCTTTCGCAGTAAAACTCTAACTCTCTTACTCCATTTTGACAACATAATCATGCTTTTGATATTCAACGACAAAACACATTTGAATCGAAATGTGATCAAACTCTCTTACTCCATTTCAAAACCAACTTCAAAACATTTTCGATATTCAACAACAAAACACATTTGAATCGAAATGTGACCATACAAGAATAATACTTCTGCACGTACTTGCTTTTGAATGTCAATTTGATGATGGTGATGCTTGCCAGTTGATTTCAATACGTAAACCATCATTTCAAGGTTGACGAGAGGAAACTAAGATCTCAATCGTTAGTTGTATGTATAAACTTGTTTAGAACAACTTTTGCACATTCATGCTTCAAGCACTTAAATAACTTTTTTATATGTCTAACATAAATAGATTTGATAGGTTAATGGGTGGTTGGATGCAAGTTAATTTGCTTGTGCTCTTAATTGTCAGTTTAGATTTGACCTTTTAAAAACTAAGATCTCAATTGTTAGTAGTATGTACAAACGTGTAGAAAATTATTTAGACCAACTTTTGCACGTTCATAAATTTCTCAAAGCACATAATAACTCTTTATTTTATAGACATAAATAGATTTGAAATGTTGGTGGGTGGTTAGATGCAAGTTAATGTGATTGTGCTCTTAATTATCTGAAGATTTGGTCCTTTAAAATCGCAAGTCGCCTCAATACGTGTAACTGACAAGAACAATCATGAGGACAAGAAGTAAATCAAAAGTAAAAAAATAAATAAAAGTTAAAATTTAGAGAAAGGCCGAGAGGGAGTCACCAGAGCAAACAACTCTCGTCGAAGTCTCTCTAGATTGGAAATTAAATAAAATAAAAAAGAAAGGAATAAAATCTCAAAATCGATAAAAATCGAAAATCACACACATGTACACAATACCAAGAGATGTGGTGGCCTCGTAAACGACCGAGAGAGATAGTTCTATATGCTTAATTCTACGCTGCACGCAAAATTTACTGAGATACAAACGACTGCAAAATGTTATCATCATTAGTAAAATAAAAGTCAAATCTCACGTCTCAAATGGTTCGGTTATCCGCCAACGGGAGTGTCAATTCCGTAATTCTGGAATTATCTGCGGATGTAGCTACGTGTCCACTACCGTTATCCTCACCTCTGAGTCTCAGACTCTCTGTACGCTCTCCAGAGCTTCAGTCCAAGAGGATTCACGAGAGTCGAGAGCGAAGAACTTTCGCCAAAACGATTTTGTTCCTTTTCTGTTTCAATCAACAATGCGGAGCTGAGTTTCTTTTGATCTCATTCAATTCTTTTACTACGGGTTTCTTATTCGAGTTATGCATGGTGAATAAGATAAGATATAGACTAGAACAATTCTTCAATTCATTTCTCTAATTTCCTCTCATTAGCGTGCATTATCATCGTATTGGAAAGCTGAAAAATGTGGGTTTATGCATATGTTCTTGATGAGCACTTCAATGCTTTTACGCCCCCAGTTAATCTTTCTTGACTGCAAGGCGTCTTCTGTTTTCAACTTTCCTTCGTGCAATTCCTTTGATAAAGTGGCTTGGTTGGGTCGAAAGAGAAGAGGGTTCAGTCGGCATGTCCTTAATGCCAAGAAGAAGGGTGGGTATTCGAGGAAGAGGAGTTGGTGGCAGAAGTTTTTCTTTGACGATGATGGCAATTGGTTAGGTTTGAAGGGTGATGGCATGCTGGAGGATGAGTTGGAGAGTGTTGCGAGTGATGAACATTTGTCTGATGATGAAAAATTTGAGGCGTGGAAGAAGAGGGCTGAGGCCATTATTGAGTTGAAGGAAGCACAGGAAGATGTGAGGAATGAACAGGGGCAGAGGTGGACTGATTGGCTTTATGATGATACGAATCATGTTCGAACTTCGTGGAGTCAAGATTGGGATAATGGTCTTGGGGAATTAAATGAAGAATCGTCAGATGCTAGTGAGTTAGTTCCTGAGAAGGGACTTGTTGAGTCAGTCAGAGATTTGGTTCTTGGGAAGGAAGAGGATGACATGCTCTATGAAGACCGTGTATTCCAGTATGCCTCCTTAAATTCGGTAAGCTCATGTATGCTATTTGTTATAGCCTTAAATGGACAGGTTCTTACTAGTATTAATATCATTTGCTATCAACTTAGTTTACTATTTTGTTGAGATTTCGTTCCAGTAACTTATGGCACACTCTGTATGATATCGTTAAGAGTTCAATTCTTAATATTGTTTGGGAAGCTTAACATCAACCTATTCAATCTAAGCTTCTGAAATATCTTCTAAGATTTAAATACTGCCGTGCATGGATAACCATAAAGCAAAACCCTTTTGTCTTGGCTCATTGTATTTGAGCATCATCATCTTATTTAGGCTTGGAATATGTTAAACTGACTGCGTCATGCATGCCCGATTTCCTTTGCTGTATTGTAGAATATGTAACTTTGGTTTACATCTGCTCCACAGAGTTAATTTAATTGGCCTTTGCCATCACCATAAAGTTTTCAGCATCCTAGTAGGCATAATTTGGGTCTGTAACAACTTAAATTTTCCCAGTGCTGGAAGAATCCCGCCTTTCCCTTTCCCTACTGGAAAAGTTCATTTATTTCGCCACCTTTGATAATTACTCCCATGCCATGGCACACAATATTATGTTGGATGACTTGTTATAGCATGTATAGTACTATAGCAAATGGGTGATTATTAGTCTTTTGTCTTCTATTGTAATTTTACACTCTATTTATTAATTTGGGGTTTCCATGTATCATTATATTTCATGTTACTATAGTGATGAGATAACATGAACTATAAGTATTCCCTCTCATGTTTTGTTTCTCAAGTTATGGAATTTTGCAAGCTGTTAGGGTTTGGAGTTTGAAACACTATCTTGGAGTACTTGTTTTTGGTCACCACCCCAAACCCTGAGGAAGACCACCGACTGACCTATAAAACCTCGAAATCCAGCCATTAGATCACCCCTTCAAAACGTACTGACTGGCAAAGAATTAGCATAGAAACTTTAAAAAAAAAAAAAAAAAAAAAGAAAAAAAAAAAAAAAAAAAAGACTCATTCAATCCCATATCAAATTTTTTAGACATGAGAATTCTAAGGAAGGCTGGAAAGTAATTGACTTTCAAAGAATTAGCCTTCCACCATTGGAAAGGTTGAAAATTCTCCATCTAGCTTTACCCATCTTCTCAATGATATGTTCCCAAGATGTTCTTTCTGGATTTACTACTTCTACTACTTCAAAAGAAGTCCTAGACGGGTTAAATCATCACTTAACCCGAAAGAAATTTAATCTTATGTCAATCATTTGTGGGCTTGGAAATTGGTATAAGGTCCAACAAGTGGTTATCAATATTTCCAACAAGTGGTTATCAATATTTATTGGGAGGGGGCAATATTGATAACGATGTTAATAACCACTTGGTTCACCCTTGTGATTTAATTTTATAAAGGTTCGAACACATGATTTCTTGCTCTAATTCCATGTCAAATCACCACTAAACCTAAAAGGTTAAGTTGATGGGTTAATCTTATATTAATACTTTTTAAGAATAGGACATAGGAAGCTTTTCAAATCTGCATCCCAACATTCTTTAATACAGATGAACCAAGAATGCCTTGACCTGATAGCCATTCATAATCAATCCATTTGACTATTTTTTCACATGAAAGATGTGATTTACCACTTTTCTTCATGTGAAGCTATACATCTTCATCTTGTCAAGTAGACATTGATCTCAACTCTATCATGACGTTGGAAGGTGTATGTATATTTTCTTTTATAAATATGGACACCCTCTTGTTTTGTACAGCGTTAGTAATCCCCTGGCCTAATCAACCTTCTCTTATCGTGGTTTTAAGAAGTCCTAACTCAAGGAATATGAGGTTGGACAAATGAAACCCAATAGTTCTGAAATCCTCACGAGCAGAAACTTTAGGACTCTTTCCCAACCTTTCTTAAACACAGTAACAAAGGAGAAGACCTCACTCCCTCCTAAATACAAGCATGCTCCCACTTGCACTCCATTCTCACTACAAATAACTGCTGTGAGTCTGTTGAAATGGAAGCCAGTGGAGGATAGTTTAAGATGAACCTAAACTATTCTCGAAGATAAGATGGAGATATGTTGTTCAGATAACAAACCTATCGGATAACCTTCTAAATTTAAATCCTTATTTGAACTTAAATGTTTATCCTCATTCAAATTTTTTTAATCCTTGAAAGCTGCTTCTTCTTGGATAAGGTCAAGATTTTACTGGCTATACAAACTCTTTGATCTAATCCTTGTAGCTCAAATCTCTTTTTAGTTTCTCCCTTTAGATAGTCATCTGTTATTTCCATGCTTAAATAAGTTCAAATTTCAAACCCAGCCTACTGCCCAAGCCAATTGTGTACCTCGGCTCATTGCTTTTTGTTGCTAGCATGTGGTGATGTGCTATACCCCCAAATCCATGCCACTTGTGCATTGTGTGCCTTCTTATGCATAAATATCACAGTTTAAGACTAAGCATGGACTGCAATGGCATTGTAGCAAGTGTAGGCTTGGAGACGCATTAGTGACACATGATGGCAAACCTAGGTTGGGAGGTTGAAGTATGAAATTACTGACAGAAATAAACAACCCCCAATGTTTGGCAGCTTGGTAGTAAAAACACAGTGCATGTGGGGAGGTTGCCGTTTAATGCATTTTTTGGGCGTCCATTCATCGAACTTTTTGTCATTACCATCTTGGTCTCATTTTTTTTGGTTTGGAGTCCGTTCTTGTAGCTAGTGTTGGGACTCCTTTTTTGGCTTGTTTTTTGTATGTGCTTGTACATTCTTTCATTTTTTTGAATGAAAGCTCAATTTATTTTTAAAAAAGAAAACACAACGGATGAAAAAGTAGTTCTAATCTTGAACAAAAATTGTAGAGAATGCACCAGATTTGGGCTAGGTATAAATATGATACTTGCTTCACTCTTTTACTGGTGTTTTCAAACCTTCTTGTGATAGGACTGGATTAATTTCACTATTTAAGAACTTTAGCTTCCAAGTAGCACTGATCACACACTTGTCGATTATTGTGTCCCTTTCAAATAGCACTGAACGGGGAACTTCCTTGCACTTAGAAATCACTGGTTTTAACATTGTTTCTCAGAATGAAACCAATGCTATTCTAAGCTATTTTCATTATGATCTTTTGCAGGCAAAATTTCTGACAGTCTTAATAATTATACCCTGGGCATTGGATTTCGTGGTTCACGATTACGTTCTCATGCCCTTTCTTGATAGGTAATAGATGAGTAGTTTTTCTTTATGATGTGTCATGCCTTTTAGAGAAAATTTTAAATGGATATTATTGTCCCTTATCTTTATGTATCGGTAACTTAATTTGTGCTTAAATTTGCAGTTCATGAAGCACCATGATCAAATGGACTCATCTTTAATGACTATATGTGTTCATTCCTTCGGCATTGTTTTCCAGAGCATTTCTAATAAGAAAACTATTTCCTTCTCGTTTATAGTTGTAAAATATACATTGTGTATAGGTTAATTACAAAGTGAGTACATAGGAGTAAATGGCTAAAAATACTGAAGGGAAGATAAATTTCTCCCGTATACAACCCATCAAATTAGCCAATTTGGAGAGAAGTCCAAACTTTTTAAACCTCAAATTGAATCATAAGGTATTGGCCACTGCAGCTTGTGTATACAGAGATCCAAACTTCTGCTTCTGAAAAACCTTTTAAGAAAACCCGCAACTTATAAAAATCTGCTGGTTGCTTCTTAGTCTACACGACTGGTACAAATCACCCCATCTTCAAGTTTTTCTTTAATAAACTGACGATCAACTTCTATATGCTTTGTGTTTTCATGTAGAACAGAACTATGAACTGTATTCACTGCAACCTTATTATCATGCTATATCTTCATTGGATTTCCACGGATCATGAACTGATGAATGTGGCTTGAATTTGGTAGTATAATGAAGGGGATGGCTGTTTCTTATCTCGTTATGCCTCCTGGGAAAGCCCCGCATCTCCAAGCTTTCAAAACTCTCTTTTGGAGATAATTACAAAAAAAGTATTGAAATGGAGTCCCCCATCTTACTTTGGCTAATTTGATCCTTTCTTATCTCCCCCATAAACTCTCTCTGTTTTTGGAGTTCCTGTTATAGTAGCTTCCAAGTTTAAAAAAATTATTAGAGATTCTCTTGAGAGGGTCCCTAGCTCATGGGAAATTTGGTTATATGGGATTTTTTTTTTGTATTATTATCTTTTAAAAGATTACAAATTCTCATTGGCTGGTTACATGGGATAATGTTACCTTTCCAACCAAGTGTGGGGGCCTCGATACTGGAAACATCAGAATTAGAAATAGGACAATTATCTTCAAATGGCTTTGGGGATTTTCTAAAGAACTCGAGGCATTTTGACATTAAATAATTATTAGTGTGCTGATAATTTCTTTGGTTTTCTCACAAGTTCTGTAGCCACTTGACTTCTAATTCTATGGCAGGCAATTGACAAACTAATTCCCATGTTTAAGATAAAGAGATGGAGCAACTGTGAAATTTTGGGAGGATCACTGATGTTCAAATACTGCCTTTATTCCGATGTTCCCTCACCTTTTTGTTCTTAAGACTTTCCACTTCAAAATGTGGGGTGGATCATTAGGTTCAGAAGAAATCTGCTAGAAAGAGAGTTGGAGGAATGAGTGCTACTCTTTGCATTATCCTAGATTCTCTCCGCCCATTTTGTAACTGAGATTCCAAATTGTGGGGTCTTAACAATTCTGGTATTTTTATTGTTAAATCCTTCCATACTAAGCTAATTACTAGAAAGCGGGCCCTTCGTGGAGATCTCAATAATACATATTTGGGAGGGATAAAAATTTCTAGGTTTCTTGTATGAAAAAAGATAATCCAAGTAATGTTAGGTCTTTCCACCCATCTTCTGACTTTACAAACCCTACTTAAAGGGCTTGGGTTCAAGACCTTGAATTGAACTTGCTTTACTCTATATTCATCACTTATGCTGGGGGCTTTTCTCACCATCACTCACATGGTTAGGTTGTCCTTTGCATTAATGTTGGCAATTTCAATTCAACCTTGACGGGCTTTGAATAGTGGGTTTGAAGTCTTCCCTCAGATCCCTTACTATTACCGACCTTTCAAATTTTCCTCTATATTGGCATGCACCATCCTTACTGGCCCTCATATGGGCAAGACATCATTTATATAATTAATTGCACCAATGTATGTAACTTTATTGAACAATGCAGTCATTTGGGACTCGATATTCTAACTTGCATTGAGCATAGCCCATAGGAATGCCACTTGTTTCTTGATTTTATAATTAAATGATAAAATCACAATCTGCTCATATTCGCCTGAATCCATATATATGCATATATGTACGGAGAAGTGCACTTATTTTGGAGCTGCCATTAAAAAATTACATTAGATTATTCATTGCTATAGTTGGATGTGAAAGGCATATGTTGTTTAAAATGATTTTGTTTTAATTATTTTATACTTCCATCCTAATGTAGATATCTAAAATTAAAAATGATTAGATTAGGATCAAAGAAAAAGAATATATAAACTATAGTTATGCTCAAAGCATGAAATTTTTTATTTTAAATTGTTTAATGGTTTCTGGATAATTAATCTTGTAAAAGTTCCTATCAGTAGGTTCTTAAGTTAACGTTTAATTCATTTTTAAAGATTCCCTTTTGTAGCGGACTAACGGTTCTTAAACTCTTAGTTATCTCTGTGAACTGATCATTTTTTAAAATTCTAACAGGTATGTCAAGAAAGTGCCACTGGCAGCAGAGTTTCTTGATGTGAGAAGACCCCAGAAACTTGAGATGGTTGAGGAACTAAAAATTGAGAAAGCAAGATTCAAACTTGAGATGGAAATTGGAAAATCTCCTCCTCTTTCTGATGAAGAGCTATGGTGGGAATTACGGCATAAAGCGTAAGTTTGCATCCATAATTTTTGTCTTCTTTGGATTCCAACTAAGCTTTCTTTTTTTTTTTTTAGGCTCTAGAAAGAAGTTAAGCATCCTAAGTAAATTCTATTCTGTTTTCTTTATGGTTTCGGTACGTTTGAAAGAAAAATCCATTACAAAAATGTGTTAGACTTGAAAGCCTGAGATTGGATTGCTGTTTATTGATGGATGAAGTTTTGTTTCGCCTGCTATTTTTGTTTTGAGATAAGGCTCAAGATCTTTGCTGTGCAAGTTCTTTTTGCTTTTCCCTTAATACAGTAGAACCTCGCATTTTAGTGTTGTAATTGTTGAAGAATACATCAACCATCACACATCCACTTACACATTCACACTATTAAAAACATTTACAATCATGCTAATATTGGTGCACGCTATTTTACCTCGATTTAATGTATTGGATGGATAAATTGTTTTTCTGTTTTGTAATTTTAATTATTAGATGATTTTCAATTTTAAAGCTTCCAGAGTTCCTTGATTATTGCCAAAGTTCATGCATCAACTTTGATATTCTGGTATATCTATGAACATATTTTGTTAGTCTGGGAATATTTAGTTGCGCTCCCTGGTGTCCCCAGGTGTTTCACCAATTCACTTATACTTTTTATAACTGAAGCATCTTTTATCAAACGACACATTTGTCCTCTCTTCCATCCCACAGGCTAGAGCTACAATTGACAAATATTTTTCTCAATGAAAACGTAATTTCTATTAAAGAATTGATAGAACTAAATTTACCGTAACCCATCAACTTAAGCTTTTGTAACATGGTATCAACTATCAAAGTAGGAGGTCCAGTGTTTGAACTCCTCTAATGTCATTTCTTCTCCAATTAATATTGATTTCCACTTGTTGGGTCTTTTACAAATTTCCAAGCCCACAAATGAGGGGAAGTGTTAAAGTATTAATATAATTAAATTTATCGCAACACAAATGAGGGGGAGGGTGAGTGGTGATTTTACAATTAAAAAAAAAAAGCTACAATGCACAAATGGGGAACCTTGGTATTTGTGTGTATATATATTTTCCATACGTGAAAATAATCAACATGTTCATGCACATGGTCTTCTGCAAGTGATTTAGAAGGGTATCATGGGATAGTAATTTCGTGTGCTGTTTTGTAGCTTTTGGTTAAGGTTAAACTACCCAAAAATCATACATACTCCACTCCTACGTCATACGTATATGTACATACATGATTGTGTACATTCGTTTGTATACAGTGGTTCTTCTTGCATACACGCTATTCCATTTGGTATAAAGAAACTCTGTTTAAAAAATTCTCTGGTTGGTGCCTTGTTGCTTCAACAGGTTAACAATGAGAGATGAGTGGAGGTTAGAGAACCGTAAAGCATTTGCCAACATATGGTCAGACATGGTATTTGGGATCTCATTATTCATTCTTTTGTACTTCAATCAAAGTAAAGTAAGTTACAACCTGCTCTCTCCCTCTCTGGCTTTTATTAGTGAAATTTGGATGTTATAATACTGTTTACCCCTTGTCATCATAACATTATTTTCCAATCACCATAGAAATAATGAAAGCTTAAGATATTTGAGAGAAGGGACTGAATAAACACTATCTGATAGTTGAGAGAGTGAATTTAGAAAATCTCAGAGCAGAATGTTCCAGAAAGCTTATTGGCTTGGAACCACTATAGCTTCATTCTTCGGAAACCCCCCTTGATCCACCCATCCTAATAAACGAAACTTGATTACCTACTGCCCCTTCTTTGGTTACCTCCCCTTGATAGTATTTCTCCCTTTGTTTGCCAATCGCTTTATTAAATGAACATACTGAACTACCACTATCCTTAATTGGAACTTTACTGGAATACACTGAAGCTCACCCTTCAGTACCAATGCATCCATCATTTTCAAATTTTGATCGATCGAGAATCTTCCTTCTGTTTACTTCCTACCTCCTTAGAATTTAACTCTCTTATTAGTTCCAAATGACTTTTCATATTTCATTTTATTCAGATCTAACTTCCCCTTCTGCATAACCTTCTTGAAAAACTTGAAATTGAGTGGACATTGCAGCAGTTCCAAAAACTTCTTAACCACAG
The DNA here is from genome assembly GCA_033996785.1 of Trichosanthes truncata. Classification (NCBI taxonomy): domain Eukaryota; kingdom Viridiplantae; phylum Streptophyta; class Magnoliopsida; order Cucurbitales; family Cucurbitaceae; genus Trichosanthes; species Trichosanthes truncata. The sequence goes on along the minus strand of JAWPNB010000004.1, from coordinate 31,172,623 downwards.
AAATTCCTTTCTTTGCACACTGATTAGAAATCTTTTGTATCAAGCATGATCTTTCTGCTCATCTTTCCTTCTTGAAAAGCAACAAAAACTTGTTCTAACCAAAAGCACTCCTTTGCAGAAAAGTAGACCTCCTTTTTTCCTCAACCATAATCACACCCGGGGATCATTGTCTAATCTAACAAAAAAAAGACTTGTTTTCAATTTTACAATGACTAAAATCCATGAATCTCTTGAACTTAATCTTCATAGTTGAAAAGAGTAAAGCTAGGTCAAGAGAGGAAGCCAAAGAGGAAAGTCGTCATTTTGGGAGATATCTTGACCATGCAAGTCCTTATAGGGGTTGAAGCAAAGTCCATTGGTAGTGTTGTGTAAAGACTTGCTGGATGCTAAACTTTTTGGGCAGGAATAGGTAGGATCTATTACTGCTCAAGTAATTGGACGAGCCCTTCATGGTCTGATCTGTTCAGAATAGTCTCTCTCTCTCTCTCAAACTTTATGGGTCCTTATAATTATTTTTTGTAGATCAGCTAAGAATACGAATTCAATTTTGGTCAAGCGTTGCCATGTCAATATGTCACAATATCTGCACCAACTCTGTTATAGTATTTTCATATTGACAGTAGGATTGGGCTATGGGACAAAACTATGTTTGAAGTCAAAGCATCATGACTTTTATGATGTTTTAAATAGTTTCTGAATGGATAGTAAACTATGTTGGCTAAGCATGGCTATATATTTTTTTGTTTTAATTTAATTATTATTTTTTGCTTAAGCTATATTGTTAATTATGCTATCCAATTTGTTCTGCAACTAATCAATTTTCTTTTTCATCCCTGAACTTTGCAGGTAGCTTTGCTGAAATTTACAGGTTATAAAATTATAAGTAATATATCAGATACTGGGAAGGCATTTTTAATTATACTAATTACAGATATTTTTTTAGGGTAATTATTCAGTCTTTACAATGTTGTTCCATCAATTCCTTCCGTATGCTTCCGTGATTCTAAATCTATTCTTTCGCTTTTTTACCAGACATGATAATCTATATTACTGTCAATCTTAAGTACTGCATAGAGAAAGGGCTTTATAGGATATTTTCTGATCTCAAGATCCAGTCTCTTGACCACCTTTTGGCCCCTTTTCCTATAAAAACATAGATTTTACTAGATATGTAATGCTTGCAGAATGTGGCGAGGGGATTTGAGACCCTCAACAAGAAGAGTCATTATAATTGAGAAACATTGTAAAGAAGGTAGATCAGCGTAGATAACAATAACGAGGAATTGAGAGTGGTTTATCTCATAATTCAAATTTTAACTTTAATTATTAATTTCAATCTTTATAATGAAGAAGAGTATAGAAGAAGAATTGACGTAGAAGATAATGTATAAGACTTGGATATTATAACTCTCTCGTGCCTTTCATGAGCTAATCCCTTCACTCTTTTAAAGGATCATGAATATCATATTCATAACATTACAAATGCCAGAGCTGGCACGTCTAAGAAATCATTGAACTAGAACTCCCTTATTGGACATAGAAAATCTTCGATCCAAAACTAAACCTCTAATGCACAGAATAGAATAAACAGTTTTGGATTTGGAAAGTAGAACTTCTCTCAAGAAGTGCACTCCTTTTCAACCTTAAAGGACATTTTTTTTGTAGGGAAACTTGATTCTTATTCAGTTAGTTAAAGGATTACTAGTTAAACAAGGTCTTCAAATTAAATGGAAATTGTAGAAGGATAAATCAGAGAATTCGTTGCTATTTTAGATTAAATGGAACTTGCTGAGGTGAATTACCTCCTTTATAATTTCACACTAGAGCAAGTAGAGAAAACATAAAATATAACTCAAATTGCAAATCATTTGAGCAAATACTTACAATTGATGAAGTGTGTCTGCTCAAGCGAAATGATAAAACAATATATGTAAGCATCTAGTTTTGATTTGATTTCACAAGAATGCACCATATACCTTAGCAAATGTAAATTAAATAATTCAACTTGTGGTTTTCTAGTTATGTTGTTATCTTTATGTCGTATATGTATTTATCCCATTACCTTGTACAATTATTTTATGAATTTGTGTATTGCACGTACAAATTCTATTCCCAGTTTCTGGTGCTATTAAAAAGTTTATGCTGGCAGGTATCATTCTGAATCCGGCTGGCAGACTTTGTTAGAGATAATTGTTGAGCACTATGGCCTTGAGGTTGATCAGTCTGCTATAACCATCTTTATATGCCTGGTTCCAGTTATCATGGATGCATGCGTGAAACTTTGGGTATGTTCCACATATATTTTTCCATTACGGCATTACCTATATTTTTTTTTTCATATTCTAACCTGCAGTAAGGCTATGGCATGTGAACGATATATCTAGAAATTTTGGAGATTTTAAAAATTATTGTATTTTCTTAGTCTCTTGATGCATTATTCTAAATTTTGAAAAAACTTAAGGATAAATACCTTTTTTGGTTCATGGAGTTTCATGAAATGGACTGGATGCTTATTCTGCTAAGTTGTCCTTCCTTTCTTTAGGTGATATGGCAAGATTTAGAGAGGAAAAAAAGAAAACAAACAAACAAACAAACTTGTCAATTGTCTAAAAATTTTGCGCATGGGGTCCTTCCCCTCTCTCTTTTTTACTCTTCATCTTCTTCCTTCTTGTCCTTCTTTTCTGTCTCTCCTCACCCTCTATCTGGATTGTAAAAAATCTGGACCAAAAAAACTGCTCCAAGCTCCCATCTCTCCACACCAAATGCCCCTGGTCCCCACACCAAGCTTCCATCGCTCTGTAATAAGCTGTTTAACTACAAACAATGCAACTTTTTCAGCCCCCCTCGCCCTAAGCCCTTTCTCTCCCCTCTCTTCTCCTCGTTCTCCCTTGTCGACCCCCTCCCCCCTCCGAACCATCAATATTGCCAAGGTGTGCCTACTGAATAAAAAATTATCAATACCAACAATCATCAAAGGAAAATCACTCAAAAGAAAAAAAAAATTCTTCTCTCCTATTTCTTTACTTAAATTTTCATTTCTCGTCAAATGTTAACAAGATTTTCGTGATGTAATGCATTATGTGTTTCTCTAGCTTGGATGCAAGAACCATGCTTCCAATGAGTACATGAATTGGCCTTTTTGGCCTAATGGTAACCATGCCATATTGTACAAAGTGCCTGTTATTCTGTTCTTTTTTCGTTAGGTTTTGTTTGCTCATAAGATTGTGAATAACTTAATGTTGATAAACTGTAGTTAAGTCTATCAAGTATTGCTCGTTTTTTGTTCTAGTTTTTAATATTTGTAACTTTTATTTAATCTCTGAAGGTTTAATTGATATTACATTCATCCCTAAATTAGGGAAGTATCTTGTAATTACAAACCTTTTTCATGTGTTATCATTAACTTTAGATGAGATAGAGTGACATCAAGGTTTAAAATGGCGATGTTGATGGAAATGTCGAGGTCTCAATTTTATGAAAATGTCGATGGAAATATCGATAAAATGTTGATGTCTGGAAAAATCATAAAAATTTAAAAAATTTAAAAAATATTTAAATTAATAAATAAACATTTTACACTTTTTAAATGAGTTAAAAAGCTTATTACTAATAGAAGGTTCACATTAATGATTTTGTGTTGCTATCTTTTTAGTGTTTTATTGATTTTTTTACAGTATACTAGAAATGTCGATTCACCCTTACGTCGATGTTGAACCCAGGATATGTCAAAATGTCGATGGAAATTTAATACTATGAGTGACATTCTCTGCAGTAAGGATCAATGTGATATGAACTAAAAGCTAGGGCTAGAATAAAATTTTAAAGGATCATGGCCTGAAATGAAAAATGAGCAATACTTTTAGGATCAAAACAATTGTTTTTTTTTTTTTTTTTGGGGGGGGGGGGGGGGGGGGGGGGGGGGGGGTTGGGGGGGACAATAGTTGAAAGTTTAATATTTTCCTTGATTGTATCTAGCAACCTATGGAGGTTGCAGTTCCTAATTAATTTTATTATTCTCTCCATCTTTTCTTTTAACCAGAATTGGTTATGTTTACGGATCAAAAGGCCGTTGGAAAAAGCTAATTTGTGTATAAAATTATTAAAAAATTTGATTCATTCTCAATCAAAAGTAGCTAATTTGTTTAGGACGAAAACTACGTTTAATAATATGTGAAGTTTTGTAATTACTTTTATCTTCCTTCGGACATTGATAATTGTTTTATGTTTTTCTATGCAACAGCTGTTTAAATTTCTGCCAAGATTATCACCAAGAGTGGCGAATTTATTCCAGGAAATGAAGCGTCATTAGTTGTTTACCCTTTCAATTTTGGAAATGTGGGCTCATAATCATTTATGAGTACGGTATAATTGTATGAAGAATGTAGCTTTCCCTTTTCTCTGCCATAGTAACTGTGGATACTTGAGTATTTGCAGTAAGCGAATGAAGATCAGAGCTTATGAGATTCGCAGCTACTGTATTGCACTTCCTCTTGGCATTATGGCTATAATTCTTCATGCAGGCAAGTTATCGAACTTCATATTAGATCTGAAACTTCGAAATTTTCTTCAGTTTATGTTGGAACATTTGTGCTTTTAAAATTTTATGAACCCCTAAAAGTTTGAGTCTTCTTGCAAAATAGTTTAAATTACAGATTCATGGAAATGGAACAATTTTATTATAAAATCAACCCCCTAAAATTTAAAGTTCTCAAATAGACACTGAATGTTCTTTATTACAGATAGATCGTCTAAACTATGAGTCTATTACCCAATTGTATCATTTTAGATTGGATTGGTGCCTAATATTTGAGATTGGTGTGAGGTAACTCCCTATTTGATTGTTTAATTTCTGAAGTACCCTTTTTGCTATTTTGACCTTTTATGTAAATGTCATTTAATTTAAGGATTGGATAGAAAACTAAAGAAGCTTTTAGACGTAACTAGTAAAGTAGTGGTTTGAAAGTGTATGGGTGAAAATTCATTTACATTTACATGTTCAACACACTATCGTCCCTGTAGACTTGAAACCTTAAAACCTTGGACTCCATAGTCCATTTGCTCGGATAACTTCCTAGACCATATGCCACAAGTCTGTGTTAGGAATCCCCTAACAAGAAATCTCAAGAAAATAGAAAGATAGAACTATATTGCAATATCCAAAGAAATTACAATACCAATAGCCTTTCGAGAGGGCTATCTCTCTCTCAAATCCCACACTGGACTATTCCACCAAAATGATCCCCACCTAAGAATCCTAACTCTCCCCTATTTATAATCAAGACACCCCTTATCTAATTACCACTAAACCCTTACTAATATCCTACTAATATTTTCAACCTACCCCTCACTAGTACTCTCACAGTCTCTGACCTTGCTCTATTTATTCTAAGGCGTACCTTACGGTCAAATGCCACACAAGCACGAATTTGAAGCCTCCCATGTTTCTCTATCCCGGCTTGTTTGAGATTTGGTTGATCATTGTTGTGTCTATATAGTTAGGAAGTTTAGTAAGTTGTCAACCATTCTCCATATCTTGAAGAAAGTTGAGGAAGGGCATATGCCCCACAACTATGATCTTTGGGAAATCAAAGCGGTATAGTCATGGCTAGCCTTGACCCAGGGTTCAAACAATGTCAATCTTTTAAGGTAACTCGATCTTTCCTACTCAAGTACTTCTGCATACTCTTAGAATATTTCACTTTGTACTTCCTACTTCAAACCACTAAGCTGTCTATTGGAGCCTATTGATATCCTCTAATTCTTAGGTCTCTTCTTTGTAGTGATACATTGGAATCTATTATAGAGAGTCACTCTCACCTAAGAGTCAAAAGACACATTTGCACGGCAGGGTTCATAGCTCACATAAGATTTAGATCTAGTCATATATAACCATCATAGTGATGTATTTATGTATCTTTCTGAACGATTTCTAAACTGTAAGATAAATCATTGCCTAGTTTTATACAATCTCGATATATACACCATACTCATTTTCATGTCTCTCTACATTAATAGTTTAGATCATATTATTTATAACTATTACAAATTGTGCTAAACTAGCAGTGTCACCAAAGATAGAGATATTCAACCTTGTGTCCTGCATTGCCTTTTAGTTCTTACTTGAACTAAATCCTTATATATGTCAAAGATATTAGTTCAATGTCATATCATAGTAACCTTGGATTTTACCATGACTAAATGCACTAAATTACATGGAAAAGATCTATTTTATTGTATCATAAATATTTACCACATTTCAAGCTTTTTGGCATAATCCCAACAGAATTGAGGCTGTGGCAGGATAGTTGGGAATTGTGTGCAAATAATATTTGCATTGCCTACTAGCCTCAATGGCTAGTGGTGGAGCATTGTGCTGATTGGATGCTCGTGTTCCTCGGCATAATGCTAAGAAATTTTACCTAGGAAAAAATATCTAGAAATGGGAATAAGTAATTGTTCCTAGGCATAATACTAAGTTGATTCCTCAAGTGTAAGGAATTCACTTGGTTGTATTCTTTTGGATTGGAGTCATTTCTAGTAGTTGTGGACTCCTTTTGTGGGCTTGTTTTTTGTATGCCCTTGTACATTCTTTCACTTCTCTCAATGAAAGCTCGGTTTCTTATCAAAGAGAAAAAGTACAAGGAATTCACCAAAATCTAGAAAGGGGAATAATTGAATGAACACTAAGGAATTAAATATATAGATATCTACCATAAACTGCAAAATAAGAAAGATGAGACTTGTGATACTAGTGTGGTACTAGCTAAAATAGTCTAGATGGGTAAAAAAATCACAAAGCAACCCTTAGAGTGCTAAAAATTCGTGACATAATGTGTAAAGTGATGTTATATTTTTAGAGAGATGATTAGCCCCAACAAAAAAAAAAATGTTATGAACATGGTATAAAACAATAGGGAAATTGAATCAACTTAAATGATCATTACATTGCCTATTTTGATACTAAACAAATTTAGGCTAAGGTTCCGCTTGATAACCATTTGGTTTTTTGTTTTTAAGTTCTGAAAATTGTGTTTGTTTTTTCATTATTTCTCTACAATGAGTTACATTGCCTATTTTGATATTAAACAAACATTTGAATTCTTAGGCAAATTCTAAAAATAGAAACAAGTTTTTAAAAACTACTTTTTTTAATTTTCAAAGCTTATTTTGGAAACATATGTAAAAAGTAGATAACGAAACAAAGAAACTTATAGGTGGAAGTAGTGTTTATAAGTTTAATTTTCAAAAATCAAGAACTAAATGGTTATCAAACGGGGTTTTAGTAAGACAATTTTTTCCATAAAAATTCAAAATTTTGATAGCCAAATTGTAAAAATAGAGATTATATACATACACAAACATATATAAATACTTGGTTATTGGGTTTTTTTTTTTTTTTTTTTTTTTTGTTATCCATTTTCCATTGTTATTAATATATATTTTATTTAGAAGGCTTCTATGATTATTATTCTCTAAGCAAAATTAATTCAAGTTTTCAATAAACAATAATTTTTTTAAAAACTCAGTTTTAAAGAAAATAATTTAAATGCTAGCATATTTTTATATCAAACTATAGTAACCCTCCATCAACATACATCTCAATTGATTTTATGAACAAATTGTCTATCTTTACACCTTTGACATATAACCCCACAATTTTAACTCTTCCTAATTAAATTCTCTCAAATTCAGTTCCTTCTAGACTTCTTTAAAATAATTGGTGTCGCACATCTATTATATTATCAAAAAAATCATGTTTAAAAATATGATATCAAAAAATCATGTTTAAAAATTAAAATTTTATGCCTCGTTTGGTTAACCATTTGGTTTTTTGTTTTGAAAATTGTGCTTGTTTTTACACAATTTCTTTACAATAGTTTCATATTTCTTAAGGAAACATTTGAATTCTTAGTCAAATTTCTAAAACAAAAATAAGTTTTTAAAAACTTTTTTTTAGTTTTCAAAACTTAGCTTAGATTTTGAAAACATTTGAAAAGGGTAGATGGGAGTAGTGTTTATAAGCTTAATTATCAAAACTAAAAATAAAAAATCAAATGATTATCAAATGGAGTCTTAGAAAATGAAAGTAATAAACAATATACATTCTTTCTACCATAATATAATTAAGGTTCAATTACAAGTTTAGTCCTTGAACTTTGAGGTTTGTGTCTATTTGATCCCTAAACTTTTAAAAGTATCTAGTAGGTCCCTGAACTTCCAATTTTGTGTCTAATAGGTCCCAGTCAAGTTCGAAATTTTTAAAAATTAATTGATCTAATAGATATAAATTTGAATTTTATGTCTAATGAAACTCTAAAATTTCAATTTTGTGTCTATTAGACTCGTGAATTCTAAAAAAATTCGAAAGTCTAAGGACTAAATGTGTAATTTTAGAAGTTCAGGAACTAAATAGATACAAACCTCAAAGTTCATGGACTAAATGTGTAATTTAACCTATAATTAATAGCCAGACAAGGAGAAGCAATCCAAAAGTTCCCATATGCTAATTATCTTGGTTTGAAACAAGCTCAGATATTAAGTTCCAAGAATAAAGAAAGGAACAACTCTCTTAAATTTTATATATAAATACTCAATAAATCATTAAATCCTACTTTGTTTCATGCTTTCTACTATTTCTATTTGAACTCTTTAATTTCTAAATATTCTATTTTAGTTCTTGAACCTCGAAACCTAACATAAGCACATATATTGTTTATTATATCCGATTAATAGACGTCTACAACTTCGTGTAATAGATCAGGTGTCAAATTTATTGAGAAGTCGTTACGAATATCTTTGACTCTACCCCTGTTTTGGAGACCCTCCTAGCTCATAAGACAAGAAAAGAGAGAGAAGCGAAACAGCCTACCATCATCAACACTGCAAAACTTGAACAGAAGATTTCCAACTGGTCACTACCAAAAGACTTGAAGAAAATGGCTGGCAATGAAACATCCAACATCTGCTGTAATTGGAAAGGCAGCAAAGAAGTAGCCATTTATGAGCAGTGGCAAGTTTTAATGGCGTTTTAGGGAGTACAGGATAATATTAATAGTTTTGACATCTCTTTGCCATCCATTAAATTAAAAATAGATAAATAGTGAATTTAACATAGAGCAAGTACAAGTGGTATACATACACGTCAAATCTCCTCTTTAATGGTTAAGTAGCCAACAGGAATTCAGTAAAATAGGAAACTCAAAACCAGAAGGTCCAAAGGTTTTCATCATAACTTTTTTTTTTTTCTTTTTCTTTTTTCTTCAGTTTTTCCTTTCTATATGTCTGAAAAGAGAAATTAAAAATCTGATAGGATAAATACACAAAGATAAGCACACCCACAAATCACCTTCTATTTGCATCTGCCTCTTCTTTTTCCACTGTCTTCTTCCATCTGTCTCTCTTTCCTTATTGACCTTAACATTTTCAATGTGTTCAGTTTTTTTTTTTAAGAAAAACTTAATATCAGTCTGTTGTCATCGGCTGCGTCATGCAACACCTGAAACGAGCCTTACGCACGGTCGTCATGATCTCAGTCTGTGCATTCTCGAGCATTCTGACCACCTCGGTAAATGATGGCCTGACATCGGGGTTGGCATCCCAGCACCGGGTCATGATGTCGCTCAAAACAGGTAAGCAATCATTGGGAATGATAGGACGGACTCCCTTGTTAACAACTGCAAAGGCGGCCTGAACGGCTGTCATGTTCTGGAATGGAAGCATTCCAGTTATCAGCTCCCAGAGAACGATGCCAAAGCTATACAAGTCCACCTTTTGGGTGTATGGCCTGTGTTGGATCATCTCCCTGCAGAATCAAATAATGAAAAGAAAAAAGCCCTCATATTACCTATATTGGTAAATTAAATTTCCCTATATAACAGAGAACTAACGAAAAATGATCAGCAACTTTCCATGGGAAAACATGCCAACCAGCAACGAATAACAAAGGCAAAATCGAAGAAAAATAAGTCTCCAGCAACATGAGAATAGGCTTGACACATGAAGCGTCTTTTTTTTTTTACTTTTCCTTTGCAAATGGATAAGATATATTTCTCCTTCAGTAGCAAGTCTTTTTTTTTGGTGGGGGGGGGGGGGGGGGGGGGGGGGGGGGGGGAAGGGGATAAGAAACCGAACTAGCAAGTCATATTAATATACTTCCTAGTCAAACTTAATCAGCTACCACAGGTAAAATTTTCATAATAATAACAATTTCGGAGGGTCAGAATGACTAAATGATCTCTAACACAAATTTGATGCTAAATCCAATTACAGACTGCACACAAACCATTATTTAAAGTTTCAAGCGTCAACTTTGGAAGTCAATACATGAAATTATTTTGATATCTAAGTATATTAAACTACATCTGCTTCCCCATGCAGATTGAAACTTTAAACAAGCCTCAATCACAGTGTAATTTGGTACAGTTGTAAAGATATTTGCCTTCTGGACAACAGAAGAAATACACAGGCTAAAAGATCCTGCCAGGTTCAACTTCCTTTGAAAGTTTGTAATTCAAATAACAAAATTTATACTGCTCAAAAGAATCAACTCTTAACTTCTCAAATTCATACGTTTAATTTTCCAGATGACCAACAGAAACAAAGCAACACGATATCAAAGCTTGAGTTCATTATTCCAAACTTAATTGACTTGGCTTAGCATGATTGAAGAAAATATCTAATTCATCTTTATATGGTTGAAGCCCATCTTGACTCGTATTGCCGGACAACTACCTAGCCCTTCAATATTTGGTTGACAAGGAAACTCATAGAATTTTAAATCCTAGATAGATGGCCATCATAGTTTGAACTCACTCCCTCTAAACCCTTTCATTTTTTCACTACCCCTAATGACTCTAGACAACCCAGGCTGGTTTGGATAACTTAATATTTTTATAAAGCAAAGAATATATCAGAAGAGAAATAACAGGGTAACCATATGAATCAGATACTATTATGTCAGAGAACCATCACCCAAGACTGTTTCCAGAAGTTTACCAACAGAGTTTTGTTAAAAGAGAGAACATTGCATTGAAGGCAAACAAAATACAGGTAAGATTTAAGGCTTGAGTCTCCCTCAGACCAAAGGTGAATACCAAGGCCAAAATGTAGGGAAAAGAGGGAAAATTACTCCCAAGAAGCTGAGAGAAAAATAGGAGGGAAGGAAAAAAGATCATCTGAATTAGGCCACTAGAACACAGCCACGGGTTGGACTAACGGTCAAAAAAAGGTATGTAGTAGATCTTAAGGGGTCATGGATTCAAATCATACAGGCCACCTAACTAGAATGTTAACATAACCACATAACATAAGTTTACAACTTTACACCAACTAGACAATAGAAGAAAAAGAGAAATGAACCACTTCCTTTTCCTTTTCAATATCAGTCAAACTGCAAATCAACGGAAACCATATCTCTAACTGTTATTCCAATTTAAAGAATCAAGTTTAAATTTTCAATTGAATCATGGTTTATTTTAATAGGAAAAAAAACTACTTCATTCATTATATGAAAGGCGAAGCCAAAGGACTACAGAAAGGAGTTACAGAGCCAGAGCACACATTGAGAACGTGAAGGGTTGGTTGTTAAAAACTAGATAAAAGGCTGAACTACACCTCTGGATGAATGGCTAGAACAAATGGTTTGATTTACAATATTGGCCGCTAAATCAGATATTTCTCGTGCATTATTCTTGATGACCCAAGAGGAACTAGTCCTACCGGCGCTCTTTTGTAAATATCTTGGTAGTCAAAGTCTCTAAGAAGTGTAAAGTATTCTTTAAATTGCTAACCCTGGGAGGTCTTAATACCAACAATAAAGTTCAAATAAAAAATCGATCCTGCTCAAACTAGTCCTCACTCTGTGAGAGCTTTCAGAAAAATGCCGCCCATCTTTCCAGAAAAGGAATAAATCCCATTCAAATGAAGTTACAAAAAACTTCTCTAATTGGATATATGAGAATTTAAACTATAGTTACTAAGAGAAGGAACATGTTTAGACCACATCCTAAGTATATGTATACATTATTTATGAAAAAAGAAATCCAGAAATGTGGAATTGAACATGCAAACAGCAGATGTGAAGTCTTTTCTCCCTTCTCTTACACTAAATAAATATCTCGCAGAAAGAGTAAAACTCAATTCCGGGCTCGAATGTCAAGAAATAGAATTTCAAAAGTTCTTGGGCTGGTCTTTATGCTTCAAGATTTTTACTTCACTCTGACAGCTAATGAAAGAACTAAAAGTATTGGGCTTACCACCCAAAACTTTGCATACAAGAACGTAAGGGGCTATTGGCCAATTGAAAAACCTATCAAAGATAATTGAATTAGTATCTTCATCAATACTCCCTTTTCAGAAGATGTTTTTCCTTAAACTGAGAGAAGAAACTGAGTCATTGCTAAACAAAAGATGAATACTCTAACCACCAAACTCAATATCCACAGAAAAATTATGCTGTCTGCCTCGGTCTAAATTCAACTAAAGCCATCACCAATGAGAACATAATAACATATAGCAACAGAAATAGAAAGATCCTGTTGCTCAAACCTTGGCCATGATTTTATAAAGCTTGTTTACGAAATAGATAGGACCAAACCCCTTATTCTTCAAGAGTTCGGCTCTAAGGGAGATGCAAGATCTGCAAGTAAATTCGAAGGTTTTTCAGGGTATGGGAAACATGATTAGAAAAAACTGGATGGATTTTCAAGATACTTCTTAAAAAATTGATTAGGAGAAATGAAAGAGCAAAGAATAAACCAACTAGGCTATACAAAAAACAAAGGTCCAAGTAACAAAAGAACCTCAAAAAGTTATAGAAGAGAGCTCCATTTGTTGACGACCAAAAAAATGGAATATAACAAAAAGAATTAGTCATAGAAGCCCACAAGGAGGCGTTAAAATGTACATGTACCAAACTCCTACCTGCCAAAGAAATTGTACCCTTGTCTCAAAAAGAAGAGTATAGAATGACTTCTTCCATCACTGCCCAAAAACTTTCACCGGGAGCCAAAGCCACCCAGAACGCCTAAAAGTTTCTCCCAAATCTTTTGAGCAAAATCACACCTCCAAAGAATGCAGTCCAGATCCTCAAACACTTGCTTGCAAAGAACATGACAATAGGTCAAGGCACAAAAGAGAAGGATTTCTAGACCATGATATTACTTCTCGCGTGGGCAACCAACCATAAGAAAATTTTGACCTTCGAACTTTTTCACTCTCTAGAGCTAGAGAAGAAAGGGGGTGAGGATGATGATTAGTAGGAGGTTGGAAAAAAAACAATTTCCAAGAAAACATGTGAAAGGACTCAAGAGTCCAAATTCTCTTATCTCTAGATCCTACTGAACCAAAAACCTCTGGTAAGATGAACAATCATCTTAAACAAAACCAACTCAGTTGCCTCCCACACCAGATTAGGATCTCGTAAAATGTAATTTAATAAAAGAAAGGCCCTTGTTTGGAGAGAAGATACCAGTGTGGCTACCTACCTAATAACCATGCGTGTTTCATAACAACCAAGGCAGGCAAATGTTGTGAGATTAATCAAGGTGCACAAGCTGGCCCATATGTACAAAAGACTAAAAAAGCCTCACTCAAATTGTACGTCACCAACATTAAGCAAAAGTGATAATATGATGAATTTATGAATGCATAGTTGTTTTGCAATTGGCAATCTGTCCTCTCAAGTACCAGCCAAATGAAACGTGATATTTTTTCTGGGTAGTTTGCCTTCCATATGAAGTGAAGATGCATTTTTTCACCACCTAATAGGACCCAAAGGAAGATCTGAGATTTAAAATAATAATAATAATTAAATGATTAAAAAAAATCACCAATCAATAGATTAAGGAATTTGTCAACGAGACAACCTCTTTTAAAAGAATGAGAATGGAGGAAAGGTTTATTATACGTTATATCCTTTCTTTCAAATTCTAAGAGTGTTGCCTCAAGTAGATGATTGCCCTCAAGAGAGTTGATGAGGTGTAAAAGACTAGGAAAACAAGGAAAGAAAGAAGTATTGCCTACATAAAGCAATACCTAATCTTCTTTTCCCCATATCTTGTTGTTAAGGTGCATCAAGCACACACACCTATGGCAAGAGGCAACATGCAACTTGCCTTCTTTGCCTCATTAGCGATCACGGTATTGACCTTTAATGAGGCATGCATTGTTTTTTACAACTCACGCAAGCGACATCTTTCTAGGTCGCCTAGAAATGCACAGCACTTTTCACACACTCATCCCACAAGAAAATACCGACCTTACGTTTTCTGATTCTAAACAGATGGTAATCATTCTATATGCTCCCCAACCACCACAAATAAGGGCAAGAAATAACCCGAGAAATGAAAACCAAAGGCATCTTAATGACCAGCAATGAACAGAAGATAAATGTTAGAAGCTAAAATAGTTAAGAATGGCAAGAGATCAAAAAGCAGAAATCAAATATTGCTGATATACTGTATTTACATCCTGCATACATATATTCAGTTAAAAAACAACATAATTTATGCACTCAAACAGTCGAACGATGTTATCAGAGACCAGGTTTTGAACATGTCAACATTCCTAACAAACCAGACCGAATATTTTCTCCAACCAAAAGAGAGAGAAAAAGAAGAGAGAAAGAACTGGCTAAACAGTCCTGATCTCATCACTATGTTTATACGTGTATAACTTGTATATGCATGTGTCTGTGTCAAAGCTATAATTTACATTGTGAAAACGCAACAGAGTTATGCTGCCTTACATGGGGCATGTGATCTCCTTTGAAATATTATTTAATATTTACATTTGGATGCAAAAGTAAAACCTTTTATCAACACCCAAAAAAAAAAAAGAAGGTAAAACCTAAACTGTAATCTGTAAGTGATGACAGAGCAGAACAAACTTACCAAATGGACTTTTACCAAGACCCAGAAAAAATTATCAACTGTGAAACCAGCAAATGCAATAAAGTGATGAGATTAAGACTGTGAAACCAAGATGTCCATTAATATTAGCTAGTGGATATTATTTGCGCAAAATTTCCAATTCCTTCACTTGTACTGCACTCTTAATATAAATTGTCATCTAGTAAGATAATCTTGATTGTACCAGCAGAAAAATACAAATGCAATCACAATCAGAATCAGGGAAAAAAAATTGAGAAAGAAACATCATCACATTATACAAACCAGTGTTAAAAAAAAAACAACAACAACAACATAAGCTTGGAAAAATGTCTGGGAATATGGTAGAGAACGACACTGAAACTAGTGCTGGAAAATCTTATTTTAAAATTTGTACCTAAAACATGGAATAGATTCCCCTCTTTCCTCCATCACAAAAATAATAATTAAAAAAAAAAAACAAATTTACGAAAGTTTCCTCTTCCTTTGATAGTTCTATAATAGCAACCACAGACATGTACAGGAAAGACCTTTGGAGTTTTTTGGAACCTTGAATATTTTGCATAGGCATTTTTTTCTTGCCCAATCTTCATAGAAATTTCTAAGTCATAACGAAGCTGCTTGGTCCCATTTCAAAAAATAATAATAAATAAATGCCACAAACAAGCATGCAGAAAATATTTGGAAAAGGTGATGATTATAACAGCAAACAACATCCAAGTTTCAAAAGACTTACGGAGCCATCCAGCGGTAGGTTCCAGTCTCGGGTGTCATTCCCTCTGTCTGCACCTCAATCCGGGCCACTCCAAAGTCAGCAACCTTGATAGACTTATCTGCAAAAATCAAAAGGTTGTCTGATTTCAAGTCCCTGTGAATCAACCCAAGGCCATGAACATATTCCATCCCCCTGGCAACATCCAAAGCTTGTTTGACAGCTAATTTCAGGGGGACAGAGCGACTTTGTCGCTTCATCAAGAACTGCCTAACTGAACCACCCTTGGCATATTCAGTAACAATGCACCAAACCATCGGCTTATGACATGATCCAATAAACCGGACAATATTTGGGTGCTTCAGAGTAGCAAGCATCATCACTTCTTGCTGATATTGTTGCTCCATTAACTGAGCCTTTTCCAGGTCATTCTCTGGCCTCTCCAAGATCTTAATAGCAACATCTTCGCCATCATAAGTACCTCTGTAGAGTTTTCCAAAGGCACCTTGAGCAAAAGCCTCCCCCATATTAAGTTTCCTTAAATCAAGAGTCCACTTCTCAAAATTTTCAAGACCCTGGGTGGGTGTATTATTATCAAATAAAGCTCGGGCTAGTGCATCATCACTCAGGTGATGTGTAACTCTTCCGCGACGGTTAACGCTATGTTGAAAAGTATGGTTGTCATTCGCACGCCGTCGCAAGCCTTGGTGATTTAAGATCCGAGTGTGAGATTCATTTGATCCGACACTGCTGTTATCTAAAGACATGGCAACAGACCCTCCATCGTTGCTCGTTTGCAAGCTTGCAAAGCTGTCAATAGACATGTTGGTCCCCTCACCAAGTTTATGGTAAAACCCTTGCGATAGATCATATGCATGCTCATTTAAATCGATCATTCCAGTGAATTTCTGACCACCCTCCAACATTTTTCCACTATAAGAGAGAACCCTTTTGATTCCCCTTTATATCTTTAGCATCACCGATGCTAGGTTCACAGCCGGCTAATAGAATCTGAAACCAAATAAGAAAATGGAAAAGAAAGAGCATTCTTGAGTAAAAGCAAGTATTTGTATTACAATCTTATCAAACAAAATAAAAAACAGCGCAGTAAAAAAAACCAAAAAAAAAAAGCAAACAACTCTAGTAAAAACCTCCATGAAACTTAAGCAAGCAAAAAGAAAAAAAGAAAAACCATGGAACAAAACCAAAAACAAAAACCCCTTTTAGCACAACCCCCAACTTCAAACACCTCAACCAAAAACATCCGTCGTAGCTTTCCAACCATTTCCAAAATCAAACGATTCACAACACTAGCTAAAAAATCCAAGCCAATTAAGTCAAAACCCCAACAGAAACCAAACCCAAACAGAAACAAAAAACCCACATACTATTTCGAAGACTTCGGTAACGACCCCAGAAGAAGAACTAGTGGGCACCAAAATTAGCATAAAATTACCACAAACTAAAAACTCAATCTCATGTATCAAACATCAGCACAAACAAACCAAAACATAAACCATCCGATATTCGAAGAGGGGAGACCCCCAATTTCTGAAGTTAAAGTCAAAAAGATACCTCGATCAGGAAGTCAAAGCGTGACGATTCCGATGTGTCAAGTCCTCATCACCAATTGAAGAAGCTAAGAACAGATCGAATCGAAAAGAACAGAGGAAAAACAAGAAAACCCAAGTCGAGTATGAAGACGAAGAAGAAAGTGAGAGGAGGAAATTGGCTATGAACTACAGAGAGAGAGAGAAGGAAGAGAGAGAGAGACAGTTCCACAAGTCTTCTAGTCTTCTTGCTCGTTTTCCATTTTATTTCCTTTTTTCTCCATTTCGATTTTATTTTTATTACAAGGACTGTAGAGAAAAACTAACGTGTGTACACTCACACCGTAATTCCGTCAACTTGTCGTGCTGCAGCGTTGAAATTATGGCACAGAAGTCCAATTAGAGGGTGCCACGTTGGGTTTTCACATGGTTGTATCCTACTTTCACTAGGTGCGTGTGTAGGTGATTTTTACTACTTTGTGCCTTTATTGGCTTGTTCTTAACCTTACCTTTTCCTAAATATTAATCTTGGAAAATTTTTCTAATGCTTTTTTATTTTTTTTAAAAAATGATGGTAATAATAATAATTGGTCTTTTTGTTCACAACAACGATCTCTATGTGAAAATCTAAGTTAAATTCTTTTAAATTCGAAATTTCTAATCATGTTTTATATTTATCGTAGAAGTTTTATCATTAATTAATCGTTGTTGTGTTTAAGCTGATGAGTGAAGTCGTCTCACCATAATTCTAAATGAAGACAATTATGTATTTATTGGAGAAAGTGAATTAGATGGAAAAATTTTGGCCGTATTTGTGTCGTCTGTAAAACACTTAATAAACATAGGTAAAAGCGAATCTAAACGAGTTATGTAATCTAAAGTAGGTAAAGACGTTTTATGATTTTTAAGTTCATGACCCAACACGTTGGATTGGTGTTCTTTTTATTGATTGGATGGAACATTTTAATTGAATTTTAAAATTAACATTTAATTAATTTTATTAAGTATAATTATATTTTCTACAAAAATTAAAACACTACATTTTTAATTGAATATCTTAAATGTTTATTTAAATTTATTAAATATCATTTGTTTACTTTTAAAGTATAAATTTCTAACTGGTTTTTTCTGCTATTTCTTTAAATAATTAAAACATAATCCTTTTTTTTCTTTAACTTTTTATTTTACTTTATGATTACTCAAGTACTAAGAATATTTATGATTAAGGAAAAAAAATACAAATCAATGATGATAAAAAGTAAATTTTATTAAATGATATAAAGTTGAAAAAAAAAACAATTTTTTTATCGTCTTGATTTTTTTTAGTTCAACAACATGCAAGGTGGAGGATTGATCTATGACTTCTTGGTCGAAACTATATGTATTAACCAGTTAAATTTATGCTCAAGTTGATTCTCGTCTTGATTTATACATTTAATTTATTTCCTCTACTTTTATCATCTCTCTCATTTGATTTTAAACCTTACCAATGATATTTGTCATTAGGAGGAGTAATGACCGACAAAAATTAAACCCAACAAGTTTAAAAAGAAAGAAAATGAAATAGATAAGCTCATAACTAGGGATGTCCATTTAACCCGCGGGGCTGGGGCCCCGCGGGGACCCGCCCCGAACGGGGCGGGGAATCCCTGAATACACAGGGAATGGGGGAGGGAGCGGGGAAGTTTTTTTCCCAGTTGGCTAAACGGGGACGGAGAATATATTCCCCACCCCGCCCCGCCCCGATTCCCCGATTAATATATATATATATATATATATATATATATATATATATATATATATATATATATATATTATTACCTATAAATAGAATTTTTTTTTTAAAAAAAAACTATAGTAGGAATTAGTTTAAGACTATTTCGTTATAAAAAAAAAAATTAAAGTCTATGTTGTAATATTGAAATTTGAATTTTTAGAAATTAAGTTGTTTCGACAATAGTATTTTTACTTATGGTATATTATTGTTTTTATTAGGAAATTTTATAACATTTACTTTAAATAGAATTATATTGAAAATTATTCATTTAGAAATAATTTTTATTATGATTGAGAATAAATTAAAAAAAAAAAAGATAAAAAAAAAAAAGGAACGGGGAAAAATTCCCCGCGAGGAACCCGATCCCCGCGAATTCCCCGCAGAGAATCCCCCCCGATCCCCGCGAAATTAAACGGGGAATTTCGCGGGGACGGGGACGGGGAATCCATTCCCCTGCCCCGCCCCGCCCCGTGGACATCTCTAACATGACATTTTAATTTAAATATATGGATTTAACAAAGTTACACAGTAGTTGAAAAACATGAATCTAAATCAGATTTTTAGGCATTATTTTGATTGGAAAAAAAAAAAAAGAATTCATGTTAATTTTATTTCAAAGTACTACTAATAATGTGTTTTGAAACCCTTCTGAAGTACCATCTTTAAATATTTAGTTAAAATTGCCCCTTCAATGTTTTGATATATAAATAAACAACAACAAAAAATGTTGACATAAAAATTTTAATTTTATATACTAAATCATATTGTTAGCTTTCAAAAAAATGATATATTTTAACTTTAAAAAAAAATGTTAAACTCACGATAAGAACTATAATATATATAATATAAATAAAGGGCAAGATAAGAATGTAAAAGTTATACATATAATAAATTTAAAGCATATATTAATTTTAGGCTAAATTATAATATATACCTTTGAACTTTGTCCTTTATTTTCGAAAATACTCATATTCTTTTAAAAGTTGCAATATTATCCTTAACCTTTTAGAAATGTTTCAAAACTACATTTGGAGTAGAAAATTGGACGAAAAGTCGATGCATTTGAATATTGTTATTTCAGACTTAATCCAAGCAAGTGCCCTAGTCACTACCAGATCATACCAGGTTGTCGCAATGGTAAATTTAATAGATAATTTTCTTTTTAGTTTGAGCAACAAGCTTAAACTCAAAACTTTAAAGGGGTGTTTGAGCCCACAGTTTCGGAATTAGAACCCTGGGAATCAGAGCTTTGGAGGGTATGTTTGGGGGAATTAAAGCCTGAGAATCAAAAAACAATATTTAAGGTGCAGGGTTTGGAAGCCTATAAATCAAAAAGTTGTGTTTGGGGTACAGTGTTCTGAACTCCAGGGTTGTGTAGTTTTTGTTTTTGTTTTTTCTCTTTGCTACTTTGTTCTCTCTTTTTTTTTTTTTTTTTTTGCTCGAGTGAATGTCTTGTTATTTGTAGGACCCTTGTGTAACTTGGGTCACTTTTTTTTTAAGAACTTTTGAATGGAGCCTTCAATTTATGTTATGGTATAATAATAAGAAAACTATTTCTAACAATCAAAACATTCACGATCATGGGTTCAAACATAAGGATACAAAGTCTGGAAATAAGATACGAAAGCATGATCAACATAAAGAAACATAACATGACAATCAATGCCCACAAAAAATAAAATACCATTTATTTTTGTTACTTGAATATTGTTAATTTGAAAAAAAAATATATATTTTAATTTTAATACATTAACTTAAAATTAAATTTTATTTTAAAAATATTTATATGAGTAAATCATCTAGAATATGCTTTTTTTATCTTAAAATAATAAAATTATATACAAAACTATTGTTAATTAAATATAGATAAATGAAAAGAATTATGAGAAAAATGGATAGAGAAATGGTGAGTCCCACTCCCACCAAAGTTATGATAAAATAGAGAGAGAAATAGTGGATCCCACCAACTTTATGCAAGAAAGAGAACCCTTGGGTTTGGAGTGAGTCTGAGAGTATAACTCATGGTGATGTGTTTCAAAACCAAGGATTTTGAATACATTGAGTCAAACATGATTTTGGGTTTGGACGGTTTCTAAACCCAAAACCGTGGGACAAACGCCTTCTAAGAAAAGATACTAATACATCGATCAACTGATTTATGCTCAAGTTGACATATTTTATCCATATTAAAAATCATAACATATTTTAGAAATGAATATTATATTTAGAAAAATAAAATATTAAATATGTCCTTGATTTTAAAAAGACTTTATTTTGTAGTCTTGTACTTGACTCAAAAGAGTAGATTTAAACCTAAAGACTTGTTTGGAATGACTTATTAACTGTTTAAGAAAGTATTTTTAAGTGACAAAAAAAATGTTTTTAAACACTTAATTTATTCCAAATAAACCTTTAAATATCTCTCAAATTTCATTCATTGAACTATAAATATGAAAGAATGACGAAATTAATATTCTCATTGCTAAACACGAGCGTTACTACAATTGGACACCGACTATTTTTATGAATATGTGTGTGTGTGTGTTTCTTATTGTATTGCATATTTAGGTATTTTATTGGTAAGTTTAGGCACTTTTCAACCTGCTTGATTTTATAGATAGCTAGGTTCAAGTATTTTCATGGTTGAGTTTGAACATTTATGTACGTTTGGTTTTTAATATTTTGTTGGTTTAATTTTGTCTAATTTAGACTTCGTTTGATAACTATTTTATTTTTAGTTTTTGATTTTTGAAAATTATGCTTGTTTCCTCTCAATTTTGTTAGTAAGTTTTTCATATTCCTTAAAAACATATTTGAATTCTAAGTTAAATTTCAAAACCAAAATCAAGTTTTTGAAAATTATTTTTTTTAGTTTTCAAATTTTGGTTTGGTTTTTGAAAATGTGTTTTAAAAAGTGGGTAATAAAGTAAGAAAACTATAGATGAAAGTAGTGTTTATAGACTTACTTTTAAAAATAGAAAATTAAAAATAAAATGTTTATCAAATGAACCCTCCTTGATTAGTATTGAGGAGAATGGTCAAAGACAATGTGGCAAGGGAGTAAGCAGTACAGTCGGCTCAAATATCACGTCACCTGAAGTTCTAGAAGATTCATAACTGTGGCTCTCAATAGTCGTGTGTCATATGTACTGATTTCTGTTACTGAATTATTCTTTATTTAATTTATCCATTATGGGTCTCTGTTGCTGTATGAAGTTAGGGCTTTAGACCCTCTAAAGAAATAAGAAAATCGAGGCATTCTCACATTTCTTCTCTCTGTTTAGAAGGTTAATTTGGTATCAGAGCAATGAATGACCAACGTCATATCTTCAGTCTATTCGTTTGCAACACCTTGAATGGCGAATTTTACAAGTCCACCCTTAAATCAGTTGTTCAATCAAATCACAACGATCAAATTAGATCGTGGGAATTTTCTTTTATGAAAAAATCTAGCGCTATTGATTCTACGGAGTTATAAACTTGAAGGGCACCTACTTGGAACCAAGCCCTGTCCGTCCATGTTTGTCGACAACACAAATTCCAGTGAAGGTGGAGGAAATAGAGCATCCAGCTCCGAGACTGTGTTGGTAGGAGATTCAGGAGCATCTAGCTCGATAACGACAGGAATGATTAACCCAGAATACAAAGCTTGGGTTGCGGCTGATCAGTTGTTACTTGGATGGCTATACAATTCTATGACAACAAAGGTTGCAACCCAAGTCATGGGTTTAAAAAATGCAAAGGATCTGTGGTGTGCTATTCAAGAGTTGTTCGATATTCAATCTCGTGCAGAAAAAGACTATCTTTGCCAAGTATTTCAATCATCTCAAAGAAGATCTTTAAAAATGATTGACTATCTTCATTTGATGAAAACACACGCAGATAATCTCAACTTAGCAGGAAGCCCGATAGATACACGATCTTTGATTTCGCAAACTTTTCTTGGACTTGATGAAGAATACAACCGAGTGGTTGTCCTGATTCAAGGTAATACTGTATTTAATTGGCAGCAAATGCAAGGAGTTTTGCTGGCTTTTGAAAAGAGGTTGGAAAATCAAAATAGCTAGAGAGCTTCAGCCTCATTCAGTCACAATACTTCCATTAATATGATAAGTAACAAGGGGGGAAATAGTTGGGATTTATGCCCTAAAGTCTCGTAATTAATAATTTATTTAATAATGAGTAATAATTTTGATTATTTTATTTACAATATAATATTATCCATTATATGAAAAATCTAAGGTTATTAGTGTAATCTTGAACAGTATGTGGTTGACATACGAGAGGATCATGTTCAAGAAATAACCTAAAGGGTCATAGTATATGGATAAGGTTGGGTGCCTTATCCTGGTAACACTATTGATAGGGTCCACTTTGTAATAGTTACAAATGATTTGATCCAAATCATTCATGTGGAGACATGTGAGTGGGGGTATTTTATACAATGAGTTTGTATAAGACTGGACCACGAAATATTTAATCTCTCTTTATAAATCCGTTAATTGAGAAGATTAATATTTCATCAGGATGATCATATGCGACTCGATCTTAATCCTGAGTGAGTTATGAACTCCTGCCTGTGAGGGCTTGTCCTTTGATTTGCATGGGTGAGAGTGACTTTCGTAGCCGATTCAATATGCCTACCATTTTGGGGACTTGACCAAATAGGGAGCTGGGAACATAATCTCACAAGATGAAATTCACTCCTTCCCATATAGGGTAAGTAGATGAGTAGTTCCCTTAAGTGCTGATTTTGAGACTTGAACAATGGGGCCCCACCCTCTCATTGGCCCGAGAGAGACTTAGTTTATAATTAGATTATAAACATATTGTTCATTAGAGGATCAGTGGTACTTAAGGTGCAAGATGTAAATATAAGGGTAAAATGGACTTTTGACCCAGCTGTAATTACGAACAACTCGTGAATGATCGACTTGCATGTAGTGATTATATCAATGGACACAACTTGTCCTACAGTGCATAAGAGTGCAACTTTAGGTCTATAGTGGAGTGACCCTAAAGTTAATGAACGAAAATTGATTAATTAAAGAGTTTAATTAATTAATTTTGTATCATTGGAGCTTATAATCTGTAGGTCCATAAAGTCCCATTGCTAGCTCATAGTAACACTAAAAGATCAATTTAGTTGAAAGAAAATTTTGAAATGTTCAAATTAATATTAATTTGAAGTGTTCAAATTAATATTTAATATAAAAGAGAAAAATATATTTATTGTATTTGATACATTAAATATTAAAAGTTAAAATGTTCAAATTTAATATTTAATTTGAAGTGTTTAAATTAATATTTAATACATTAGATACATTAAATAAAAAAGAGAAAAATATATTTATTGTATTTGATACATTAAATATTAAAATAATTAATGTATATTTGATATATTAAATAAAAGATATTTATAGAATTTGAATAAGATTCAAATAAATAAATATCGTAGGAGATTTGAATGAGATTCAAATAAATACAATATATTTTTTAATATATTAGATATTAAATATAATATTTTAATTATGGCAAAGATTTTCCCTTGGTCACTATAAATAGGACCCTTGGGTTGAGCCATTCTGTACAACACACATCTCCTCAATAGAGAGAATTAGAGAATTCTCTCTAGACCTCTTCTTCTCTAATCCCTTGGGGATTTTCTTTCAAGAGGCTCCCACAAGCCATGGTCCTGTGTTCGAGTCATAGCCAGGAAGACTTTGTGGAAAAGATAAAGATCCGCCAGAATATTCTCCATAATATTATTTTCAAGGTATTTATTGCTTACTTTTGTATTTTAGTTTAATTCTAAATAAATCAAAGACGATTCCTATGCTTCCGCTATGGGTTTAATTCGATTATTCCCTTCATTCTCGACCTCAAGGAAATTCTAGCAATCGACAGCAGCTGAACAGTAATCACAGAGGGGGTAGCAATGCAAATAGTCGGGGACGAGGAAGAGGAAGGTCATTTGGTAACTCAAACAACAGACCGATGTGTCAGGTTTGTGGTAAAATAGGCCATATAGCCTTGGTTTGTTACAATAAGTTCAATAAAGAGTACTCTCCTTCTAACCAAGGACAGAATATGCTTGTGCAATTTGGGAGTAATTTACAAAATACCACATCTCCTTCCTCATTTGGTAATGGATCTTATGGTCATCAGTTTGGTGGATCTAATCCACCTCAACACTCTGTCTTCCTTGCATATCATACTAGTAATCCATTTGTAGCTAATTCTGAAATAGTTGCTGACCCCAATTGGTATGCAAATAGTGGAGCCTCGAATTATGTCACCAGAGATTACTCAAATATGGTTCAATTTTCAGAATATGGAGGTAAAGAAAAAGTAACAGTAGGTAATGGCAATGAGTTGTGTATCTCTCATGTTGGTACTTATTGTTTGTCTACTAGTAATGGTGCTTTAAATTTAGAAAATGTTCGGCTGGTTCCTGAGATTGCTAAGAACTTAGTAAGCATTTCAAAACTTGCTCGTGATAATAATGTCTTTATTGAGTTTCATGTTAATTTTTGTCTTATTAAAGACATTACTACGGGTAAGGTGGTGCTGAAAGGGGTGCTTAAAGATGGTCTTTACAAACTAAATGTTGAAGGTGGAGTAGTAAAGACAGTTTTGTGTGCTCAAAGTAGAAGTCTGCATCTGCCTATAATGAAGTCAAGCTATTATGCCTCTATTTCTTATTTAAATAGTAGTCCTAGTATTAATGTAGTGGTGTCCAAAAATATGTGGCATAGAAGACTTCGACACCTATCTTCTAAAGTTTTTGAACAAATAGTTAAGTCTTGTAACTTGCCAGTTAAAGCTAATGAAGGTTTTGATTTCTGTGAAGCATGTCAATTTGGAAAGTCTCATGCACTGCCTTTTTCAGTATCCAATTCACTAGCCACTAGTTTATTTGACCTTGTGCACACTGATGTCTGAGGACCAGCTCCAGTTCTTTCTAGAGAAGGCTATCGTTATTATGTTCACTTTCTTGATGACTATAGCCATTTTGTGTGGATCTATCCGCTTAAATTAAAAAGTGATACTTTGGCTGCTTTCAAGCATTTTCTATCTATAGTAAAAACACAGTTTAATGGGTGTGTTAAGGCCTTGCAGTCTGACAATGGTGGGGAATTCTGTCGAGTGCATCAATTATGTGGAGAGCTAGGCATACAGTCTCGATACTCTTGTCCTTATACATCAGCACAGAATGGACGAGCTGAGCGAAAGCATCGACATATAGTTGAGACAGGACTAACACTACTTGCACAAGCTCGCCTGCCCTTGAAATACTGGTGGGATGCTTTTCTCACGGCTACAACGTTAATAAATAGTCTTTCATCCCCTGTTTTGCAAGGTATATCTCCTGGTGAGTTGGTTTTTTATAAGAAACCTAATTATACTACCATAAAAGTGTTTGGTTGTGCTTGTTACCCATGCTTATGCCCCTATCATGATCATAAGTTTACCTATTATACTGAAAAATGTGTCTACCTTGGCCCTAGTCCAGCCCATAAAGGTCATAAATGTGTCAATTAGAATGGTCGAGTCTTTATCTCACGCCATGTTAGGTTCAATGAAAACGAATTTCCTTCTTTTACAGTCCTTGGTTTGGCTTCATCCACTGCATCTTCTGCTTCTCTTCCCATAACGACATGGTTTTCGTCCCCTCCTCTATTGTCCTCCTCTTTACCAACTGTTCCAGTGTCCACACCATCCACTAATGTGTCTGTCCTTATACGTGTGCCCTCTCCTAATACTTCACATGTGTCTAGTCTCAATCCTTTGCCTGATTCTTGTCATCCGCCCTCTCTGACACAGCCTTTATACTCTTCTTCTGCAACTTTTCTTGTTTCCTCTGAACCTAAAATTTTACCTGTTCCGGTTGAACATCTTCAAGCTGGTGTTTTCAAATTGAAAGTATGGATATCTACTGCTACTCAGGACCTCAGTGCAACTGAACCATCGCCGGTGGCTGATGCTTTGGCTTATCCTCAGTGGCATGCTGCAATGGATAGTGAATTTCAGGCCTTAGTGAAAAATAATACATGGCATCTTGTTCCCTTTTCTCCAAACTTCAATGTTGTAGGAAGCAAGTGGGTTTTTCGAATTAAGAGAAACTCTAGTGGTCAAGTTCAACATTACAAGGCCCGACTTGTTGCCAAAGGGTTTCATCAAAGCACCGAGGTCGATTTCTTTGAGACCTTCAATCCAGTAATCAAAGCCTCTACAATTCGAGTTATTCTTACTCTTGCTATTTCTCGTGGCTGGGAGCTTCGTCAGCTAGATTTTAATAATGCCTTCTTAAATTGCACCCTTGATGAGGTTGTTTATATGCAACAACCCCCCCGTTATGAAGATTCAAATCATCCAACGTACGTTTGTAAGTTAAACAAGGCTATCTATGGCCTAAAACAAGCTCCAAGGGCATGGAACAACACTTTAAAGAATAGGTTGTTGTCCTGGGGCTTCTGGAATTCTAAGTCAGATACTTCCTTGTTCATCTATAAGTCTGGTACTTCTCTCCTTCTTTTACTTGTGTATGTAGATGATGTTATTGTGACTAGAAATAACACTTATATGATTGACCAATTAGTTAGTCAGTTGAATGCAATATTTACATTAAAAGATCTAGGACAGCTTGACTACTTTTTAGAAATTCATGTTCATCATTTGCCTTCTGGACTTTTGCTTAATCAAGCAAAATATGTTGATGATTTGCTTCATAAGCTCAAATTGACTAGTTTGAAACCGGTACCGTCTCCTTATATTTTGGGAAAACACATGTCCTTAACTGATGGTACTCCTCTTGTTGACCCGTTTGTCTATCGAAGTACAATCGGTGCTCTGCAATATCTCACAACCACTCGCCTGGATATAGCCTTTATTGTAAATCAGTTAAGTCAGTTTCTGAAGTCTCCCACTGACGTGCATTGGCATGCTATTAAGCGTGTGTTGCGCTATCTAGCTGGAACGAAACATTTTGGTATTCATATACAACAGTGTGATGATCTAAGTATCGTTGGTTATTCGGATGGCGTTGGGCATTCAACATTGATGATCGAAAATCCATGGCAGCTTATTGTATTTTTTTGGGCAATTCTCCGGTATCTTGGTCCTCCAAGAAGCAAACGGCGGTGGCTCGATCGAGCAATGAGTTCGAATATAGAGCGTTGGCTCACGCTTCTGCAGAAATAGTTTGGTGACAACAACTTCTGTCTGAAATTGGGTGCTTCGCCTCCACTCGGCCTATGTTGTGGTGTGATAACTTCAGTGCTAGTGCACTTGCTGCTAATCCAGTCTTTCACTCGCAAACAAAACATATTGAGATTGGCGTTCATTTTTGTTCGGGATCAAGTGTTGAAGGGTTTGCTTGACATCCGCTATGTTCCTACGCTTGATCAAGTTGCATACTATCTTACAAAACCTTTAACACAGTCTCAGTTTCACTTTCTTCGCTCCAAGAGATGAACTCCCATCTCATTTGAGGGGGGATATTGAGGAGAATGGTCAAAGACAACGTGGCAAGGGAGTAAGTAGTACAGTCAGCTCAAATATCACGTCACCTGAAGTTCTAAAAGATTCATAACTGTGGCTCTCAATAGTCGTGTGTCATCTGTACTGATTTCTGTTACTGAATTATTCTTTTATTCTTTATTTAATTTACCCATTATGGGTCTCTGTTACTATATGAAGTTAGGGCTTTAGACCCTTTAGAGAAATAAGAAAATCGAGGCATTCTCACATTTCCCCTCTCTGTTTAGAAGCTTAATTATTAGTTGGTAGATAATTTCCTAATTTGGCTATAAAGAGATCTTATATTAATTTCACCCACATTTAAATTTAGGGTTAGGAACTGAGAATAAATATTTTAGTTTTGAAAACAAATTGTAGAATTATAGAGTTTGACTTTTTTGTCGTAAAGAAAATTGTAATTTTATAACTGTTTGTAAAAATGTGGTAGCTTTGGTCCATGTAAGAAATTATCTATTTAAAAATAGTTGCTATGATACTTCGTTTTTTTTTTAATAAAAAAATATATTTTTACTATTAAACTTGTGAAGTTGTATCAATTTTTACTCTAATTTTTCAATTTTATCAAATACACTTCAACCTTAGATAAGTATTGCAATTTTAACCTTAAACTTTAAAAAGTATCACAATTTTCTACCATTTGATGAATTTTTGTTGAAAATTTGTTAAAAAAATGTATCATCATATGCATTTAATAAATTTTAAATCATATGTATGGTACAAAATTGATAAGATTTCAAAGAAAGATGACATTAGAGCTCAATTGTTGTTGAAATTTATGAGTTTTAGCAAAATGCTTCAATTGATAATTTGTGTATTGATCAGACTTAATTTTATGTCAAACTTGATTTTATTGAAATTAATGAGTTTGTTGAAAATTTTATTTTTTTATTTTTTTATTTTTGGCTAAAGTTTATGAGTATGAATTAGAAGAAATTCAATTGGGCTAAAATTTGCAACACTTGTCTAAATTTAGTGCCCAATTTGATGAAATTGAAAGTTTAGACAGGTGATAATTGTACAATCTGACAAATATGTCTAGAGGTAAAAATTGATTTTTTCCTTTTCGAAACATGATTTTGAAGATTGGAAACTAAAAAAAAAGAGGCGTTTGGTCCATGGGTTTTAAATGGGATGGGGTTGGGTTGGGTTAGCTTGAGTAGCTCACCCCACGTTTGGGAGGTTTCGTATAACTTTGTTTAACACAATAAAATTTATTTGAATAGTAATTTCACTACTCAACTCTTCTTAATGACTATTTAACCTCACCAAACTCTTCTCTGTCATATATGTGGGACCCACATACCTGTTTTCTGTTATGTGGGTTCCACTCTCCCTCAAACCTGGTAGGCACCACCTTCTCTCTTTTCTCTCAACTCTTATCTTTTTTTTATTTTTATTATAACAACAATATTTGGAAGTGGAGATTCAAATTTTGACTGAGAGTACATATCAATTACTGTTAAACTATGCTCACTTTGGCTCTTTTTTTCTTCTTCTTATAAATCTTTCAATTATTTTATTTTAATAAATCTTCCATGTTAATTAATAATTAAATTATGCTTTAAATGGTTTTTTTAAACTTCAATTATGCTATGGTTAATGATTAAATATAAAATTAAAAATTTGACAATTTTTTCTAACAAAAAGACTAGCAATTTTATTTAAAATATAAGGGCCCGTTTGATAACGTTCCTGTTTCCTGTTTCTTGTTCCCATTTCTCATTTTTCAGAAACAGACATGTTTGATAAACGATCATGTTTCTTGTTTCTTAGTTTTTTAGAAACGTTTCTAAAAAAATGGCAGATTTTGAGAAACTTCAAAAATTAGTTTCTCAAATTCTGTTTCTGTTTTTTTTTCCAGTTTTCATGCATGTATTCCTATTTCTATTTTTACTCATCTCTCCCCTCTCTCTTCTTTCTCTCTCTTCCATTCTATTTTTTTTTCTTTTAATACTTTTTAATCTTTTTTTTTCTTCTTTGATTTATTTCTTTCTATTCGTTCTCTCTCTTTCATCATAATCTTTTTTCTTTTAATAGTTCATTATCTTTTTTTTTTCTTTTTTTTTTCTTACTTTTTTCTTTTCGTTTATGTTTTTCTCTTCTCTCTTATTTTCTTATTTTCTTTTACTTTACATTAACGAGCTTATAGTTATTATTTTCTATTTAATTCTCTATTATTTTTTCTTTTGGTACAATTTTATTTTTTTATTAAATAAATAAACTAATAATGTATTTCATGTTTACCATTAAATTTAAAAAATATATATACATTCTCTCTCTTTTTCTGATTTTACTTGCGTGTATTATTGGCTAATGCATTTTTAAAAAAAAATAAAAATAAAGTTTATTATTAAATTAAAGAAATGTGGGTATGTTCGATTTTCTGACCTTAGACAATTTACAAATTCGTCTAATTGAACTAACTCTTGTAAGTCAAAATCGTTCAAGGTGAATTGATTGAAATAAGAAATAACATTGCAAATCAAATTTGAACAAAATTTGAAGGATAACTTTTATTATTATTATTATTAATTAGGTGTTGGGCCTTAATAAAATATTATAACCTCTTTATAATTGTTTTATTTTTATTTTAATGCATGTTATATGTTTTATTATAGTATATGTACTAAATTTTATTTTTACCAAAAAACAAGAAACAAGAAACAAGAAACAGAAATAGTTATCAAACATGTTTCTGTTTTTAGTTTATAAGAAACAGAAACAAGAAACGAGAAACAGAAACAGGAAACAAGAAACGAGAAACAATAACGTTATCAAACGGGGCCTAAATTACTTAGAAATATGTTGATACCATATTCAAATTAAATTTGTAATATAAAGTGTACTACTATAAAATAAGTTTTTTCAATGAAAGAAATATCGTATATTTCTATAGATTAATAATATTTTAAATTTATATTATTTTGAATTTCGAATGAAATTTTCATGATACTTATATCATATTAGAATTTATAATTTAGACAACAATGTTCATGTAATGTAAATCAAAAAATTCATAAAATTAATATGATTTTTAGAAAAGTCTCTCCCTTCCACTAGGTGCCACTTACAATATTTTAGTTTGGACTAAGACTTCTTATTAAAAATATAACAATATTTCTTTATTTTAAAAAAATTATTATTTTCATTTATCTATATTTAATTAACAATAATTCAAAAATATATATATATATATATTTTAATTTTAAGATAATAAAAGTATATATTAATATTTTAAAAAATACCATTTAATTTTGAATTAACATATTAAAATTTAAAAAATTATTTTATTTTCAAATTAACAATATTCAAAGTAACAAAAATTAATGACATTTTATTTTTAATTTATTAAAATAAAATTAATAATATTTAATTTTAAATTAGCTATAGTAAAAAATATATTTAATTTTCAAATTAGCCACATCTAAGAAAACAAAAGAATATGTATGATACTCATTTTGAGCTTAGTATATTAAAATAACATAAAAATATGTTATTTTATTTTAAATTTAGTCGTTTTAAAATAACATGTAGAATGTTTTTTTTTTTTAATTTAATGAAAGTAAAATTACAAATTTTGCTCTCTATGTAATTCTATGTTCTAAGTTCTAATTTTCCTTTTTCTAGAAACCATTTTTTTTTTCTGATTAACTACTTTATCTAACTTATGACATCAATATTAATCATTGTTGTCATTATTGTGAACAATTATTTTGAATTTAAAATTTGCTTATCGATTCATGGAAAAAAGAAGAGAAATTAGGGTTACAAAAAATATGGGTAATGAAATACCAATTTCAAAAATGGATGGAATAGTTGCTTCTTAGAAAATTGTCAAAAAATTTAACTAGATTATATTTTGAACAGTTCACTAAAACAACTTACAAAAAAAAAAAAAAAAATTAGACTATGACTAACACTCCAAATACAGGTTACAAAAACTCAGGCTACACATTTCTACACCCAAACACAAGTTACTCAAACTCAGGCTACATAACTCTCCCAAATCTACTCTTTAGGCTACACAACCCTTAGCTTCAAATGTCGAACATGAGTGCCAAACACCCCCAAAGATCAGGACTAAGCTTTGTTGTGTTGGTCTTTAATCTGCTCAAAACGAAGTATAAATATGGCAAGAAGAAGGAGAAGCTCTTCCCCCACCAAAGGTAGTTTACTTTGTCGTAGTATATGGGTTAAAAATCACTTTTGGTCCCTGAGACCCTGTTTGATAACCATTTAGTTTTTGAAAATTATGCTTGTTTTCTCACCATTTTCCTACAATAATTTTTATATTTCTTAAGAAAATATTTGAATTCTTAGCCAAGTTCAAAAAACAAAAAACAAGTTTTTTAAAAACTACTTTTTTTTTAGTTTTCAAAACTTGGCTTGGATTTTAAAACCATGTGTAAAAAGTAGATAACGGAACAAAGAAACTCATAAGTGGAATAATGTTTATAAGTTTAATTTTCAAAAACAAAAAATCAAAAATCAAATGGTTATCAAACAGGGGCTAAACTTTTATGGAAATAAAAATTTAGTTCTTGAACTTTGATTTATAACGATTTAGTCCATGTACTTTCAATTTTGTAACAATTTAATCCATAAACTTTAGTATGGAACAATTAGTTCTTGTGCTTTAAAATTTGTAACAATTTAATCCTTATCGTGAAAATTATTGTTAATATGTAAGGAGATTTTTTACATAGATAGATCAATAAACTAATTAGAGACCAAATATGTTTATAAGCTACAAAGTCTAAATTGTTAAATAATAAAAATAAAATTTAATTTTGATGGTATTTTTTATGGTAGGGATTAAATTGTTACAAAATTGAAAGTACAATGACTAAATTGCAAATTTGAAAGTACAAGGACTAAATTGTTACATACTAAAGTTTAGGAACCAAATTGTTACAAATTTAAAAGTATAGGGACTAAATTATTACAAAATAAACTTTAGTGACTAAATTATTACTCATGGAATTTTAAAGACCAAAAGTATTTTTTAACCTAGTAATTGAATACTTTGAGGCTTCCATGGTGGACAAGGTATAGGAAGGAGTATGTGGTGAATCCATAATTTTATATTAAGGAGGGTTTAAATTCAATTAAGTTTATTTTCTTATGTTGTGTAAAAATGCAAGACTGCAACTGCACGAGTCAAGTTTTAATATAGTGAATTTGAGTATACGAGTGTCGTCCACAAGATTGGTTTCTTTAGTTTAATTAATTACTATGTATATTACCACCCAATGTTATTTAGAGATCCAAATTGAATGATAAGTGAAAATAAGACAACAAAAGCAAAGCAGTAAACAATGAGACAAACTTTAGGAGAAAATCATCTTAAGGGAATAGATTTCCGCAATCGGACCAACAATCTATTTAAGAGAATATTAATGAACTACTATGCATTCATTCCATAAATCAAGAAGTTACAAGTAACAACCGGCCCTAACGAGACAATTGATTCTCATGAAAGGTTATAAAATTAACATCTTTCTTTAGCTTTTTAATAAATATGTACAACATTAAGAACACTTCCATAAAGACTTCTAATAGAACCCTAATCATTCTCATGTTAAAGCTACCATTAGTCATGAAATCGAGGTCTAATCTAAACTACCATTTTTCAAGTGTAAATTCAGATCAACAAACAAATAAACTTTGATCAAGAGTTTATAAGCATTAAAAACCCAATTGCATATATAGATGGAATTAAAGTGCAATAGTTCAAATCATTCAATAAAATAAATTGTTTGATCTAACGGCTACATCTATCCCTAATACAATAAGTTTAACTACTCTCACTATTACAATCTCCAAACTTGAATTATTCAAAGTCATAACGAAACTACAAAGTAAGGGAAAAGAAAAGAACTAGTGTCACATGTCAAGGCTCTGTCCCCTTTGCAATATCCACTATCATGAGCATTGAAAATCCTTTCTCTTGCTCTAGGAAATCCTCTCCAACGTCTCTCACAAAGTAATTTTGATTATAGGTCTCAATCTCCAAAGTTTCCTCCTTTTTTTGCACACATAATGATGAATTTATAATTTTCGGGACAGAGTTGGCATCTTGACGCTGTGCCTTATCCCTCAAAATAAAAAAGAAAAAAAATATTGTAGCATCTCGACACTACATGTAACGTCTCGACACTATAGACGAAATGCTCCAAACGTGTGTTTTCATGACTGGAGACTTGCACAAGTGAAATTCGTAGAGTCTCGACACTACGGATTGGCGTCGAGGCGCTTGTTTCATAGGTTATGTTGCTTAACAAACTACAAACATGGCGTCTTGATGCTCTCCAAGAGTCGAGATGCCATCCTCTCGAGTTTTTGGGCTTAATTTACTTATCCTCTTGACTTGGCCTCTCAAATTGACACTAAATTAGCTCTTTTTTCTCACGATAACTTCAAAAGCTTTGATTTTACTTCAATTGTTCGATTTCTGCAAAATAGACAAATATAGTCGTGAAAGTAGCCGAATTGGCCATAAAACTAACAATAATCAAAGTCTAAGAATAGCATATTTTGTATGCTATCATCTTAATTTTTTTTTTTAAAAAAGATCTATTTCAGTCTATATTTAATATAAAAATATATCAAATTAAAAGGAAAAATCAACATACAAATTATAAAATTAATAATATTTTGACCAATTCAAATTTATTAAAAAAACGGTTTATAAATTAAATATATAAGAGATAAAGAATCTAAATGGTATAGTTTGAATAAAGAAAATAGTTTAAAAAATGGAAAAAAAAAATCAACTGATAACATTTTGGCATCAAGAAAGTCTAATACGTATGTGTCAAGTGCCACTTAGGTCAACTAATAGTTATGATTAATTAGAAATCAATTTCAAACTTAGAGATCAATTAGAAATCAAATTCATTCGAACCGAACATGTCATTATTTGAACCTCAAAAACTAAATAGGAACTAAGTTCAAATCTCAAAGACCCAAATGTTACTTTTGAAAACTTCATAACCAAATAAAAACTAAGTTCAAATCCCATAAACTAAAAATATATTTTATCCTAACATTTTCTAAAAAATAGAAAATATTAAATATTAAGTTAAATTACAAATTTAGTCCATAAACTTTGAGGTTTGTGTCTATTTGGTCTCTGAAATTTTAAAATTACAAATTTAGTCCCCAAGCTTTCGAATTTTTTAAAATTCACGGTACTAGACACAAAAATGAAATTATTGAAATTTTAGGATTTCATTAGGCATAAAATTCAAATTTATATCTAACAAATTGATTAATTTTAAAAAAATTTAGGGACCTATTAGATACAAAATTGAAAGTTCATGAACCTAATATACACAAGATTGAAAGTTTAATGACTTATTAGACACTTTTAAAAGTTTAGAGACCAAATAGACACAGACTTTAAAGTTTGGGGACTGAACTTATAATTTAACCTAAATATTAAAAAATAGATTTAGGCTAGAGGGTTTAGCCCTTGAGATTAATGTGGCTCTGCACGTGGTTGGCGATATAGTTGAGTTTGTTCCATCTTGGACAATTTATGATGAAATTAAAAATTTAAGTTAAAATTGACTCCTTCAATTACAGGTAGGGGAAAAAAAATTACCGTTTGATTTTTTTTTTTTACAATACCATTTTAGTCCCTGTACTTTAGGCTTCATTATATTTTTGTCCTTGTACTTTCAAATATTCAAATTTAGTTATTATACTTTCAATAAAGCTTAAAATTGGTCCTTACTGCTATTTTAAAGTTAATTTTGATCGAAATTGGTTAAATAATAATAATAAATTTCATGCAAGGAAAGACACAATATAAACATATTTCAAAGTTTATAAAGGAAGAGCTAATGGTGATTTTTTTTTCGAAAAGTTTATAATAAATTAACAATATAGACTAATTTTAAGCTTTATTGAAAATATATGGACTAATTTGAACCTTTAAAAGTACATGGACCAAAATGAAATGAAATTCAAAGTATAAGGACTAAAATGATATTTTAACTTTTTTTTTTTTACTTCTAATTATTTTGCCTATAAAAAAAATTGTCACCATGGATAACTTACGCACATTTACTCAAAGTCAGTGGACAAATCATGTGACGGCTCCCTGGTTTAATTATATTCTCTTGTCAAATATGTATATAACCATTTCCTTAGAAAATAAATTAAACAAAAACTGTACTTTTTAAACCTTCAAAATAATTATGAATTCGTCATGGTTAAATTATTATTTTAATCTTTGATTTGAGTTTCATTTTAATACTGTCTGTGTAATTTTAAAAGTTCTATGACTTAATTTTAACAACTTTCTTACCTTTTTTAAATGTGGATAAACGTTTTTCTTAGTTCAACAATACATGGAGGTGAGAAAATTTGTATTTCTAACCTTTTGGTTAAAAATATATGTCTTAATTAGCTAATCTATGCTCAGGAATGTTAAAAGTAAGGGTCTAATTTTTCTAAAAATAGTAACTAAATTGAAAAAAAATTCAAATATTAGAGATTAAAACATAATTAGCCTAGCCATCTACATCTACCCAAATTGAGTAAACAATCCTATTCCAAGGAAAAGAAATGATATATTAAGGAATTAGAGTCTTTATGTATAGAATGCTCCCTCTTTTGAATAACTTTTTTTTTTTTTTTTTGAAACTCTCTTTTTAATAACTTCATTTTCTAATTAAGTACAAAATAAATAAAGAAACCCTATTTTTCCAATTTGTAACCGTTTAATTGGTCAATTCAACATCACTTTAATGAGTTAAGCTCATGAATTATGTTATTATAAGTTAGGTTAGCCCAACTTAGGCCCAAGCAGTTTGTTCTTTCTCTTTGTCATCTTAGTCTAGCCTAATGATGATTAGAGTTGGGAACGAGAAATTACATTAGTTTTTAACAAAATTAATAAATATATTTAAATGATATTTTTTTATTTAATAAACTAGCATTCACACTCTTCATGTGTATAAAACAATGAGTTTTTTTTTTAAATAATATTTTTTAATTAATAAATGGTTAAAATATCATTTTAGTCCCTATACTTTGAGTTTCATTCCATTTTAGTCCATGTTCCTTCAAATGTTCAATTTTAGTCTATGTACTTTCAATAAAGCTTAAAATTGGTCCCTATTGTTAGTTTATTATTAACTTTTCTAAAAAAAATTAGTCTCTATTAGTCTTCCTTCTATAAATTTTGGAAATGTATTCACATTATCTTTTCTTGCATGAAAATTATTATTATTATTTACTAATGTCGATAAAAATTAACTTCAAACTAAAGGTAGAGACTAATTTTAAGTTTTATTAAAAGTACATGGACTAAAATTGGACATTTAAAAGTATAGAGACTAAAATAGAATGAAACCTAAAGTACAGAGACCAAAATAAAATTTTAACCTATTAAATTTTTTAAAAAAAATAATAAGTATATATAAATAAGTTAAGTTATAATTAAGTCTGGTCTCTAAATTTTAAGAGTTGTGTCTATAAAAAAAATTCTAAATATTTTGGGTAATGTCTATTTAGTTTTTAATATTTTATAAAGATTTTAATTAAGATTTTTAACTCTCAATTTTTTTGTCTAATAAGTCACTGGTCAATTCCGTAAGTTTAATGCTTACACTACCAACTAAATGAATCAAACTAGAATGAACTTGACAACCTGAGTTTTAACTCAACTGTTTAGGCATTTATCCTTGACTATGAGGTCAAAAGTTCGAATCTTCCACTCTCTATGTTGTTGAACTAAAAAAAATGGAATCAACTTATTAAATATTACAATTAACGTGTCATGTAAGCATTAAACCAAGTCAACAACATAGACTTATAAAGTAAATGCTGTTAGCTTTAGGAGTTTCAATCCTAGTAAATGTTTGGATAATAACAAACTCATATTTACTAATAATTTTAATGTTTTAAAGTGTCTAAGCATAAGCTCAAAAAGAAGATTTTTCCGCCTTTTGAATCACTTAAATTAGACATTAAAATAGAGAGTTAAGGGCAAATTAATAAGATTGGAAGGCAAAATCTTATGTGGCATATGATGTAAGTGGCTCAGCACTTGCGTGGATTAAAGAGCCATTCCAAAAGCGTCATGTAGCACAAAGGGATGACGTCATTGTGACATGTATGATGATGTGGCATTACAATGATCAATTTTTAGGTAACTAAGCAAAACACGTGTCAATAACATGGTATCTTGAACAAAGCATATACGACACGCTGTAAGATAAATTGATTTGGCAGTGACGTGGCATCTTCAACAATAAAATAATTGATGACATGACAAACAATAACGTTGTGGCAATTCAAATGAGTGATCCTTTGAAACGTATCAGCTTCAGCTGACATAACAATAATGACTCGACGGTACATGTATTAGTTGATGCAAAGACAAACAACTACACGACACGTGGCTTTATTTTGAAAATATTTTTAAAAAGAGAAAAAATTGTGCTTATTATGTGTATGTTGTGCAAGCGCTACAAGCTCAAGTTTTATTTTATGCTTGCAAGAGATAAATTAGTTGAGGTCCCGTTTGATAACCATTTGATTTTTGGTTTTTAGTTTTTGAAAATTAAGCTTGTTTTCTCTCAATTTCTCAACAATGATTTTCATCTCTCTTAAGGAAGCATTTGAATTCTTAGCTAAATTCTAAAAACAAAAACAAGTTTTTGGAAACTACTTTTTTTAGTTTTCAAAACATGGCTTGGTTTTTGAAAACATAGGTAAAAAGGAGATAACAAAACAAGTAAATCTATAGGTGGGAGTAGCAATTATAAGCTTAATTTTTAAAAACCAAAAACCAAAAATCAAATGATTATCAAACGGGGCATGAGTGATTCGATTATTTTAGTGAGCGAAATTTATGTGTCTACTACATGTGAGAGTGAGTTAGTTTGTGGGTATTATTTATATTATTGAAATTTTGTAATGAGATGTGGAATCACATTGGAGTTAAGTGAGTGGTTTAATTGAAATTGAAAAATGATTGAATAGTGGTAAGAAGGGTAGTAGTGATTTAATCCTAAATCAATTAAAAAGATATGTATATCAAGTTGAATCCTAAATCTACAAAAATATCAATAGGAAGTTAGCTCTCGAGCCTACAAAAGAATAATCTCGATCAATTAGGTTTTCACTAGTGAGAGAGTCATCACAGTAAAACATCCAAAGAGCCTTGAAGGGTAGAATAAGAATTCCTTAAGCTCTTAAATTTCTACTATTTAATTAGTTTTACTTGTTTAAATTACATGTGGTTAATGCTGTAATTAATTAATTTGACATTTGATACTAAAAAAAAAAATGACATTTTTTTTTTTAGTTTAACAATATTTGTGGGTAAAAGATTGGAACCTCTGACCTCTTGGTCAAGGGTAGAGGTGATAGCCTTAACTGAAAACCGACTACACTGAACCAAACCAAATCGATCCAATGGTTTGGTTCGATTTTTTAGAAGAAAATTGGACATCTCGATTTTTGTTTTGGCAAAAACCGAAATATATTGGTTCGGTTCGATTTTTTCCGAAAAACTATTAAAAATCGAACCGAACCAAAGCAAGGTATATATACCTCAAAAATGCCATAAATTGAATCCCACTTCATTCTTGTGTGTTTCATCCATTTTTTTTCAATTAATTTTAAAGTAACAAAATGAGATTGTTAACTCTATGAATTCTTATTGAGGTGTTGAGAAGTTTAAGGGAAAAAAAAACACTAAAATAGGGGCTTGAACTAGGAAGTAAAATAGCAAAAAAATTGTAAAAAAAATCGAGAACTAAACCGAAGAGAAACTGAACCGATGGTTTTGTCCTTTATTGGACATTGGTTCGGTTCCTCTTTTGTTAAAATCGATTGGATCGGTTCGGTTCTCGATTTGACCTAAAACCGATGAAAACCGAACCGATATCACCCCTAGTCAAGGGTACATGTCAAGTACCGTTGAGCTAAGCTCACTTTGACAATTTGGCTTTCCTTGTTAGAATGCATATAATAGGTGTTTTTTCAAATTGAATTGTGGTTCCTTATTCCACTAGTTTAAATTGAATTAGGGCCCGTTTGGATTAACTTTTCAAGTGTTTATTTTTGAAAAAAAAGTCATTTTAATAAGATTTGTAAGGTTTAACAACCACTCAAAATGACTTTTTAAAAAACGAGTTTGAGAAATAAGTTATTTTGAGTGAAACACTTGAAACCAAATTTTAGCAAAAGTATTATATTTTTAAGTGTTTAAGTCGGAATCTCTCCCAAATTTTTTAATATATGAAAATGATGGAAATATCCTCACACTATTGTTGCCACTGTCAATGACCATCGTTGACGATTATCTCTAGCGACCATCGCAAGGGCCATCTCTGGCATCCACCGTTGACGACAATCTCTAGCGACCATCGAGCACCTATCGCGAGGACAATCTCCAACGACCACCGCGCACCCACGATTGGTGACTATCTCCAGCGACCACCGTCAACGATAACTCCAACCACCACCGTCGATGGTGGCCAACAGTAGTTGGCCGATCATAGTGTTTTAAATACAATTTGAACTTATTAGTTTATAGTGTCAGTAGTCGTTATATATAGTAATTTGACATTAGTAAAAACTTTTTGAGTATAGAGCAAATCAAACAAATTTATGTATAAAAATATTTTTGAAAAAAATATAACCAAACATATGAGTGTTTTAATTCTAAACAGTTTTTTTAAAAAGTACTTAAAAAATGTATTTTTAAAAAACACTTAAATTAAAAAAAAAGAACTTTAATTTAGTTACCAACTTTGAATCACCCTTAGTGTTGTCATACTATTGTACAAATACTTGTTTGATAGGCTTACGAATGGAAATAATTTTTCGAAACACAATTTCATGATGACAAAATTTGAAAATGTTATTATATATTTGTTTATCGTTTTCATTGCTTTCCATATGGGAATCCAAAAAAAAACGAAAACATGGGATATAGTTTTGAAAAACAAGACCCAATCAAAATCCATAAACAATCCGTGCAAATTATGCAACCGCCGATATCTCTCTTCAAATCTTAATGCCTTTCTAATATTGGGTAAGTTTTAGATTGCAACTTTATCTTCAAAGATCATTTACCACCATAAATAAAATATTCTTTTTATAAATTTACTTTATATCCCTTAGAATTCAAACAAAACAAAGTACTAGACAAGATGAATTGCATTTTGTTTCTAAACTTTGAGTTTAATTTTTATTTAGTCTCCAAATTTTCTAAAACAACATTTTAATCTTTGAAGTTTAAAAAATATTATAAAAAGCTTTTATATTAAATTGACTAATAAAAAAAATGAAAAGGATATTGCAGGCAATGTATTTGAGGGTGTTGAGGGAGTCATTAGGTCTAGACGAATAAGAAAAGGAAGAGAACATACGAATGAAGAAGAACCTAAAAGAGAAAGAAAGAGTGTTTTAAAAAATAAAATAATAACAATAATAAAATTAGAAAAATAACTCCAATCGGAAGAAAAGAGGAGATAGAGAAATAGTAGAGTTAAAATAATAACAATAACTAAAATTAAAATTAAAAAAAAGTAACCCGTGTTTAACCGCATGAGTTTGGGTTTAGGCTTCCTCCTAAACCCATGCTCCAACAGGGGTGGCTTAGGAAGCTCACTCATTGGGCCAAACAACCCCTTACAATTGGGGGCCAACAAGATAAATGACTAATTTTTAATAGGCCAACAAGAAAAATAGATAAATTCAATTGATTTTGTAAAAATATTTAAAACTGTTTTTTATTATAATATTAAAGTTAGATTCGGATAAAAATGCCCTTGATCTACATTTTTCATTTTTAAAGAAGCTAAAGGAAAGTCTAAAACATTGCAACATTATAAGGTATGAGAGAGATGTGAGTTGCATTCAACAAACGTAACAACTAAGAGTAAAATTTTGAAACCGTAAACCCAATATAGTTTATATTTTTTAAAAAAATCTAGTTAAGTAATAAGCATGAACTCTATTATGAATTGGCAGATTGAGACACTAAAAATTGCATAGATAGGTACTATGCTGATTAAAACGATGACCTAGATTAGTAGTATATATTGAAAAATGCATCTGTAGTTGCATCTATAAAACGTTCAAACAAGGAATATATCAATATGCAATCCTCATTTAATAAAGCGTGAACAAAAAATTGAGTAAATAAAATTATCAATCCCATACATCATTTACCAAAAAAAAAAAAGGTAAATAAAATTAACCACTCACATGCCATCATTTAATGAAGATGTCATTTCACCTAAAACCTTTAGTGTAGTGTGGGTCCTTGACAAATAATGTCGTTAATATGAAGATATATATTTGATATAAAAAATTGGAATATTGTAAACATAGAGATATACATAGTATATAAAGTATTATACCTAGATTTATCTCAATCAAACTGGTTGCAAAAGTGGGGATGAACGCATATGACTGTTCAAGTGAGCTTCTAATCAAGTTTAGGGCCTTCTCTCTTCCCCTCTAAGCTTTGTCATAACTTATAATAATTCCATGGTTCTTCCAAGCATAGTCCATTATATCGCATGGTGTACAATGCATCCTACTATTTGTTCTTAGAATGATCTTTCTATGCTCAATAATAATAGTTGAGGTAGCTTGTCTATGGTCATTTTGAACAACATGGATAGGGAAACTATGCTCATAGACAAACTTCCTCACAACCCATAATTATCCAGTGCTGAATACTGAAGCATGAAGGCACCACTTATACGAGTCATCAATACATTAGGCAGTGAATTGCTTCTTATTTGATTTTGCTGTTTTAAATTGAAAACTTCCTTTTAATGCTAGTGTATAAACAACTTTCTTCAAATCGAACTTACTCCCAAAAATACAATTCTCGAAAATACAAAAATTCTTTGTTAGTG
The DNA here is from genome assembly GCA_033996785.1 of Trichosanthes truncata. NCBI lineage: Eukaryota > Viridiplantae > Streptophyta > Magnoliopsida > Cucurbitales > Cucurbitaceae > Trichosanthes > Trichosanthes truncata. The sequence continues at coordinate 31,129,250 of JAWPNB010000004.1, read as the reverse complement.
CACCAATTCTTTCACGATCAACAAAATTGAAATCTTTCTTCCCTTTGTTTGTATTCCTCATTAGGTTTAGACTTGCACTGTCTCTGTGTATATTGGTATCTACACCTTTGACGTCCACAGTGAGACATTATTCATGGTACATTCTGTTTGAAAACCGAGCGAGCATCCAGACAAGGTCCTTGTCCTAAAAAAGACATATAATCAAAGATTTTTTCACCATTTCTGAAGAGGGAGAGGTGTGAAATTTTGTTTTCACTATTGAGTTTGAGATGGTTGGTAATAGATTCAATGAGTTGAGAAGGGGTTTAGTCATTTTCAAATTTGAAATATGGAAAAATGTGATTTTCAAATCTGAAAAATGAAAAAGGGTCAACGCTCGATAATAGAGGGGGTGTAACGTTTGAAAATTGAGAGAGAAGGTAGAATGTGAGGAACATTTAAAAAACGATGGGCAGAGTGAGTGAATTATGGATAAAGGTTGTTGGGTGGATTCTTTTACAAACAAGTCTTGGCAATTGGAATCAAGTTAGTGCATGGATTTTGATTTTTTTTTCTTCAGAATCTTGCAGTTAGATGGTTCGAATATAAATATCAGTAAACACCAGGAGTATGATTGGAATACAAGATTATTCACTCTCTTTCCCTAAAAACTTGGTATTCAAAAATTTGAATATGGGATCTTTTTAGCCATTTTTCATTTCCGTTATTTTTTTTTAGCTATGGAGCACAAATTTTCTTAAAATTGAGACTTGGATTAACAAGAAAACACGTTGATAGAGATCATTGGAGTTGTAGGCCACTTTGGCATGTTAGTCTGAAACCACACGACCATCACTCTCTTTTGTTATGAGAAAAAGGATTGACATGGGCAACTGGCTAAGCTTTTGTTTTTTTTTTTTCACAATCTAATTCTTTACACCCTAGTCGAAAAGTTGTCCATCTTGTGTTTTCTTTTAGCTGTAGAATAATCTTTTCTTTAAAAAAAAAAATGAAAACTATAGGTTTAGAAAACGAGATCCCATCAAAACTTGTAAATAATCTATGCAAATCATGTAGTTGACCATCTCTCTCTTCAAATTTATAATGCCTCTCTCTCAAAATATTGAACAAGTTTTACATTGCAACTCTATTTTCAAAGATCATCTACACCGAAAAATTGTGGAAGTTAGAAAGAAGAACTCTAACTACAAAAATTGTTCTATAATCATTTTCGAAACGCATTTTGCTCAGCTCGTAAAAAAAAAAAGAAGAAGAGATGGAATTCTCCATCGGAGCCCTAAAGAATTAGATTGAGATTAAAAGAAAAAAGAAAGTAACCACATTTGAAGTGTTTTCTATGTCAATCTTTTTCCGTTTCAACAAAAGAGAGTAATGGTCATGTGGTTTTAAACAACATGCCTAAGTGACTTACAACACCATGTTTTCATGTTAATCCAAGTGTCAATTTTATACAAGCTACATCTTTCTTAATAATTTGATAGGCAGTTTGAATTCTAGGGATATAAAGTTAATTATTAATATAATTTTGTCTTTTATCATGTCTAAGTCTCTACGGTGGTAGATGATCTTTGAAGATAGAGTTACAATAATCTAAAACTTGCTCAATATTTTGCAAGAGAGGTCTTATAGATTTGAAGAGAGATAGGTGACTGGTTGACTGAAACGTGCGGGTTAAAATTAATTTCAGTCAGTGCAAGTGCACACTGTCGAAGTAAGTAGTAAGTAGAACGTGTATTTCGGATATCTTGTCCTAAGAGAACATGATTTTAACTAAATTCAAGAAATGCAAGATGGTGTTTAAAATGCAATTTAGGTAACCAAGATTTTTTAAAATATTAAGAAGATAATTTGCTAAAAACGTAAAGTAGAAAATCAATGGAAATAAAGTAGAGATTTAAGTTGATCATGCCCCTTAGAAAGATTGCAACTTCATTGCAATTGCAATTGTAGCTTAACACAAAAAAACCTTGTAAACTAAATTCAACTCCTATTCAATTTTGACTCAAACCTTTAGGAGACTAAGTGATTAAACTTATATGTCAATGGCTAATTGAACATAGATAGTTTAGCACGCAATTCTACTGGTTTTGGAGTCTCGCCCTATGTCTAAGGTCAATGTTTAAGACTTATTTCTAAGCTTTTCCTCCATTGCTTTTGTGACATCTACTTTCCCTTAACCCTTTCGATATTAAGTTTAAGCTTGACGAGCAACACTATATGGCCAACTAGGTTTACCCAACACTAAACTTAACAAAAATAAACAAGACACAAGTGTTAAGCTAAATTGCTCTTGCTAGAAACTTTACATCTTTTCCTCTTAGGGCATTCATAAACTTGAATCCCTTAAGGAAATTTAGCTCATCATGGCAAAATTGAAAAACAAGGCTTTAAAGTAATAAAAATGCATAATTGAATTTAAAAGGAAGAAGAGAAAATTCTAGAATGTAATAATAAAAATAAATTAACCGAAACTTAAAGAACATAAACTAGAATGAACTTGGGTAAGAAGAGAATTGAATAGAATAAACTAGAAATTTTATTGAGCTAAATAAACTCAATGCCGAAACTTAAATGAACTTTAACAACTCGTTCGAATCACGAAAATACAACTGAAAGATCAAAACTACAGCAGCAACTAAATCCCTAAAACTGAAGCAATAAACTTAGATAGTGCCAAAAATAAATTCTAAGAAAAACGACAAACAATAGCCTCTTTTACTTCTCGTTCAATCGACTCAATCCCACTTTTCTCAAAGGGAATTGAGTCTTTACTTCCTTTAACTTCATTGAGGAATGATTGAATTTTGAAGCTCAATCTGCTGGAACAAAAGAAAAATTACAACAGAAAATCGTGAACACAGAGGATGAAAACGGCAGGGAAACGATGATCTTTCTTGCGGATTCTTCTCCAATATTTATAGAGGATTTGGGCTACGGTTTTCTTCTTGAACGATGAAAAATTATGGCCAAAATCCCAACTGAAATCGTGGAGATAAGATAACACGAAATTCCTAGATTTGCGGTGATTTGCGGATTTCCTTTAAATTCTAAATCTAATGGAATTGCAATTACAATTCTGTTGCAATCTTTAATTTCTTGCACAAAAACATTAAGTAAGCTAAGTTTTCATATTCTTTTACTTTCTTTTCTCCACTTAATTTAAAAGACGTCCAATAATAATTCATTTCAAACCAACTTTTTGCTAGCATTTTTTTTTCTAATAACACACATAAAATAACAAGAATAACTAAGTATAAATGCCAAATAATCTTCATACATGAGAATTATCAGTGACTACATAGTTTACTTAGATTGTTTACAAATTTTGATGCAATCTCATTTCTTAAAATCATACCCTCTTGTTTTTTTTTAAAAAAGTTTTTTGGAGTCAAAAGAAGAGGTCAGTAACAAAAATTGTTCTACAACCATTTTTGGAACATATTTTTCTCATCTTACAGAAGAAAAATGGGAAAGGTGGAAAGCTTTTCGATAGGAGAGCTGAAAATAATTAGATTGAGAGGGAAAATCAATTTGGAAAATAGCTTAGACCAGAGAATTTGGGAGTAGACTTGGACATATCTTTTCAAATGACCATATTGAAGGAATGAACGTTTCACTCCGCAGTGGAAGCATTGAATCGTCTTGGATTTTATTTTAAATTAAACTAAAAAATAAGATTAAGTAAACTTACTTGGAGTAAATATGGAGATACTTCTGGTACATCTTGAAAGAAATTCCACAAGGGATTTGAGAGGAAGAGGTCTAGAGAGAATTCTCTAATTCTCTATTGAGGAGATATGTGTTGTTTCTAATGGTTCAACCCAAAGGTCCTATTTATAGAGACCAAGGGAAAATCTTTGTCATAATTAAAATATTATATTTTAATATCTAATATATTAAAATATATCTTATATTTATTTGAATCTCATTCAAGTCTCCTACGATATTTATTTATTTGATTCTTATTCAAATTCTATAAATATCTTTTATTTAATGTATCTAATATACATTAATTATTTTAATATTTAATGTACCAAATACAATAAATATATTTTCCTCTTATATATTTAATATATCTAATATATTAAATATTAATTTGAACATTTCAAAATTTTCTTTCAACTAAATTGATTTTTTAGTGTTACTATGAGCTAGCAAGGAGACCTTATGGACCTATAGATTATAAGCTCCAATGATACAAAATCAATCAATCAAACTCTTTAATTAATTAATTTTCATTCATTAACTATAGGTAACTCTACTATAGACTTAGAGTTGCACTCTTATGCATTATAGGACAGGTTGTATCTATAGATATAATCATTACATGCAAGTCGATCCTTCACGAGTTGTTCGTAATTACAGTTGGGTCAAAAGTCCGTTTTACCCCTGTAATTACATATTGCACCTTAAGTACCACTAATCCTTTAATGACCAATTTGTTTATGATTCAACCATAAATTAAGTCTCTCTCGGGCCAGTGAGAGGTGGGGCCCCATTGTTCAAGTCCCGAAATCAACACTTAAGGGAACTATTCATCTACTTACCCTATATAGGAATGAGTGAATTCCATCATGTGAGATTATGTTCCCAGCTCCCTATTTGGTCAAGTCCCCAAAATGGTAGGCATATTGAATCAACTACAAAAGCCACTTTCATCCATGTAAATCAAAGGACAAGCCCTCACATGCAGGAGTTTATAACTCACTCAGGATTAAGATCGAGTCGCATATGATCATTCTGATGAAATATTAATCTTTTCAATTAACGAATTTATAAAGAGAGATTAAATATTTCGTGGTTCAGTCTTATACAAACTCTTTGTATAAGATACCCCCACTCACATGTCTCCACATGAACGATTTGGATCAAATCATTTGTAACATTATAAAGTGGGCTGTATCAATAGTGTTACCAGGATAAGACACCCAACTTTATCCATATACTATGACCCTTTAGGTTATTTCTTAAACATGATCCTCTCGTATGTCAACCACATACTGTTCAAGATTACACTAATAAACTTGGATTTTTCATATAATGGATAATATTATATTATAAATAAAATAATCAAAATTATTAAATAAATTATTAATTATGAGGCTTTAGGGCATAAATCCCAACACATCCCCCATTATTTATAATTTTCGTGGTAGAATAATGGAAGATAATGCTTGATTCGAGCTGAAAATCATGGCGAGATTTTTGGGATTATGCAATTAAGGGATTGTGTGGGGCCCGCGCTATTGTATGGAAAAATGATCATTTTTAGCCCACACCCTTTGTTAACTCGTGTGGGCTTCACACGAAGAAACCTCTCGGGCTCACTACACTCATGGCCCAAGACTTGTCGAATTCAGAACTTAGTTGATGTCCTATTGAACCTTGACCTCTTAGCCATGGTTGACCCCTTTGGGGGTCAACCTTTTGGCCTTCGTCTCTTTAACCTTTCGACCTTAGTCTCTTTAGCCATAGTTGATCCCCTTGGGGGTTAACTTTTTGGCCTTGGCCTCTTTAGCCATGGTTGATCCTCTTGGGGGTCAACTTTTTGGCCTTGGACTCCTTGGTCATGCTGAACCTCTTGGGGGACAACCTTTTGGCCTTGGCCCCTCACTCTTGGGCTTTGGCCCATTGTGGCTCGTCTCTTGACTTTCAAGCTCATTCTCGGACTCGAGCAATCGATAAATCCACTCTCAATAATTGTCCTAACTCTTGAGTTGGGAGTCACTCTGGGTTGAGAGTTCACTTGTTATTTATGTCATCTACTTTTGTTGTTGGTTTGTCTTGTAACTAAGCCTTAAGGGTGTTTGATTTGTAGCACTGAAGGCATTTGAACATTGCACCCAAGGCTTTTAATTACTAACACCTCCAGTGTTTGATTAATAACACTTAAGGCATTTGATCACTACCGCTTGTTTGACTAACATTTGAAGTGTTTGGTCATCACTTACACTTGAAGTGTTTGCTGACTACTGACACCTAAAGTGTTTGACCACTGCTAACATTCAAAGTATTTGTTAACCACTAACACCTAAAGTATTTGATCACTAACACTTGAAGCGTTTGATCATCACTTACACCTGAAGTGTTTGTTGACCACTAACATCTAAAGTGTTTGATCACCACTAACACTTGAAGTGTTTGTTGACCACTAATGCCTAAAGTGTTTGATCACTAACACTTGAAGTATTTGATTATCACTTACACCTGAAGTGTTTGCTAACCACTTGAAGTGTTTGTTGACCACTAACTCCTAAAGTGTTTGATCACTAACACTTGAAATGTTTGGTCATCACTTACACTTGAAGTGTTTGCTGACCATTAACACTTAAAGTGTTTGATCACTAATAACACTTGAAGTGTTTGCTGACAACTAACACCTAAAGTGTTTGATTACTAACATTTGAAGTGTTCGGTCGGCACTAACACCTAAAGTGTTTGATCACTAACACTTGAAGTGTTTGTTGACCACTAACACCTAAAGTGTTTGATCACCACTAGCACTTGAAGTGTTTGATCACCACTAGCACTTGAAGTGTTTGGTCATCACTTACACTTGAAGTGTTTGTTAACCATTAACACCTAAAGTGTTTGATCACTAACACTTGAAGTGTTTGGTTGGTCGGGTTGTCAAGGTCCACCAAAGTTACATTGATCTCACAAGTTTGTAGGACAAGTGGTACCAAGTCGAATCCCAAGGGAACCAAAAAGATAGTTTCTCAAAATTAAAATTTAAAAGAAAATAAAGCAAATGGGGCATTTTGGTGTGGATAAATAACAATTTAAAATTAAACAAAATAATGAAGATGAAAAAGGATATCAATCTTACCAAGTTTCAATCCAAAGTACGATTTAATTCAATTGCAATATTGATCATAGGTTCACAAAACTAGTTAATCTTTTCAATTTAAGTGATTGGTCAACTTATTCGAAAAAGTCGTGGTAAGTATTAACTCCCCTAATTTAATTGATTTTCACAAAGTAAACTTATTACTTAGCAAATTGGGCATGATAGCATTCCATATTTATTAAGAAATAACATTGAGACTAGTGGAAGGACTACAACTAATCAATTAATCAAGATAACTGCGTACTAATTAACTAGTTTCTTTGTTACTTAGAGTCTATCATGTAATGTATGTAATTGGGAAAAAGCCTAAACTACACACACATGAAACAACTCTATTGCTACTAAATTCATTCAATTACGACAATTAAGAATCGAAAATCATGCACAATAGTTTGAACATACAAAAACAATTAAGGCATCAATTCAATTATAAAAGCATGCTCAAAGAATTAGGACGAGAAACAAAGAACACTTATATTGAAAAACAGATTACAAGATAATTCAATGCCTCATAATATTGCAACTAGAATTAATCGACATCTGAATTGGAAATGCGATGCCTAGCCGTTCATTGTGACGTATGGCCAAGAGTCTGAAGGGAATAATCGAATTAAACCCACAGCGGAAGCATAGGAATCGTCTTTGATTTATTTAGAATTAAATTAAAATACAAAGGTTAAGCAATAAATACCTTCCAAACATGGAGATTCTTCTGGCGGGTCTTTATCTCCTCCACAAAGTCTTCCTGGCTATGACTCTAACAAAAGATCAAGGCTTGTGGGAGCCTCTTGAAAGAAAATCCTCAAAGGATTAAAAAGGAAGAGGTTTAGAGAGAATTCTCTAATTCTCTCTTTGAGGAGATGTGTGTTATTCAGAATGTCCAATGGCTCACCCCTAGGGTCCTATTTATAGTGGTCTAGGGAAGATAATTAAATAATATATTTTAATATCTAATATATTAAAATATATTTATCTAACCAATTTGAATCTTATTCAAACCTTTAAAATTCTCCTACGACATCTATTTCCTAATTTGAATCCAATTCAAATTTAATAAATATCTTTTCTTTAATGTATCTAATATACATTAATTATTTTAATATTCAATGCATCAAATACAATAAATATATTTTCCTCTTTTATATTTAATATATCTAATATATTTAATATTAATTTGAACACTTCAAATTAAATATTAATTTGAACATTTCAAATTTTTCTTTCAACTGAATTGATCTTTTATTGTTACTATGAGCTAGCAAGGGGACCTTATGGACCTACAGATTATAAGCTCTAATGATACAAAATTAATTAATCAAACTCTTTAATTAATTAATTTTCATTCATTAACTATAGGTCATTCCACTATAGACCTAGAGTTGCACTCTTATGCACTGTAGGACAAGTTGTGTCCATAGATATAATCATTACATGCAAGTCGATCCTTCACGAGTTGTTCGTAATTACAGCTGGGTCAGAAGTCCGTTTTACCCCTATAATTACATCTTTCACCTTAAGTACCACTGATTTTCTAATGAACAATATGTTTATAATCTAATTATAAACTAAGTCCCTCTCGGGCCAGTGAGAGGGTGGGGCCCCATCGTTCATGTCCCGAAATCAGCACTTAAGGGAACTACTCATCTACTTACCCTATATGGGAAGGAGTGAATTCCATCTTGTGAGATTATGTTCCCAGCTCCCTATTTGGTCAAGTCCCCAAAATGGTAGGCATATTGAATCGGCTACAAAAGCCACTCTCACCCATGCAAATCAAAGGACAAGCCCTCACAGGCAGAAGTTCATAACTCGCTCAGGATCGAGTCGCATATGATCATCCTGATTGATTATTTTATTTTTAATATAATATTATCCATTAAATGAAAAATTCAAGGTTATTAGTGTAATCTTGAATAGTATCTGGTTGACATACGGGAAGGATCATGTTCAAGAAATAAACTAAAGGATCATAGTATATGGATAGGGTTGGATGCCTTATCCTGACAACACTATTGATACGGCCTACTTTGTAATAGCTACAAATGATTTGATCCAAATCGTTCATGTGGAGACATGTGAGTGGGGGTATCTTATACAATGAGTTTGTATAATACTGGACAATGAAATATTTAATCTCTCTTTATAAATCCGTTAATTGAAAAGATTAATATTTCACCAGGATGATCATATGCGACTCGATCTTAATCCTGAGTGAGTTATGAACTCCTGCATGTAAGGGCTTGTCCTTTGATTTTCATGGGTGAGAGTGCTTTTGTAGCTAATTCAATAATCCTACCATTTTGGGGACTTGACAATATGGGGAGCTGGGAAGATAATCTCACAAGCTGGAATTCACTCATTCCCATATAGGGTAAGTAGATGAGTAGTTCACTTAACTGTTGATTTCGGGACTTGAACAATGGAGCCCCCACCCTCTCACTGACTCGAAAGGGACTTTGTTTATGGTTGGATCATAAACAAATTATTCATTAGAGGATCAATGGTACTTAAGGTGCAATATGTAATTACAAGGGTAAAATAGACTTTTGAAGCTGTAATTACGAACAACTCATGAAGGATCGACTTGCATGTTGTGATTATATCCATGGACACAACTTGTCCTACATTGTATAAGAGTGCAACTCCAAGTCTATAGTGGAGTGACCGTAGAGTTAATGAATGAAAATTGATTAATTAAAGATTTTAATTAATTAATTTTGTATCATTGGAGCTTATAATCTGTAGGTCCATAAGGTCCCCTTGCTAGCTCATAGTAACACTAAAAGATTAATTTAGTTGAAAGAAAAATTTAAAATGTTCAAATTAATATTTAATTTGAAGTGTTCATATTAATATTTAATATATTAGATATAGTAAATATAAAATATGAAAATATATTTATTGTATTTGATACATTAAATATTAAAAATAATTAGTGTATATTAGATACATTAAAGAAAATATATTTATAAATTTTGAATAAGATTCAAATAAAGAAATAAATATCGTAGGAGAATCTAAAAGATTTGAATAAGATTCAAATAGATTTAATATATGTATTTTAATATATGAGATATTCAAATATATATTATTTAATTATGACAAAGATTTGTCCCATATATCTATAAATAGGACATTTGGGTCGAACCATTATAACACACATCTCCTCAATAGAGAATTAGAGAATTCTCTCTAGACTTTTTCATCTCCAATCCATTGTGGATTTTCTTTCAAGAGGCTCCCACAAGCCTTGATCTTGTGTTTGAGTCATAGCCAGGAAGACTTTGTGGAGATAAATACCCGCTTGAAATATCTCCATATTATCTCAAAGGTATGTTTTACTTAGCCTAAAATTGTATTTTAGTTTAATTCTAAATAAATCAAATGTGATCCAATGCTTCCGCTGTGGGTTTAATTCGATTATGTTGGGATTTATCCCTTAAAGTATAGTAATTAATGATTATTTAATAATGAATAATAATTTTGATTATTTTATTTGCAATATAATATTATCCATTATATGAAAAATTCAAAGTTATTAGTGTAATCTTGAACAGTATGTGGAGGATCATGTTCAAGAAATAACCTAAAAGGTCATAGTATATGGATAAAGTTGGGTGTCTTATCCTGTAACACTATTGATACGACACACTTTGTAATAGTTACAAATGATTTGATCCAAGTTGTTCAAGTGGAGACACGTGATTGGTGGTATCTTATACAATGAGTTTGTGTAAAACTGGACCACGAAATATTTAATCTCTCTTTATAAATTTGTTAATTGAGAAGATTAATATTTCATCAGGATGATCATATGCAACTCGATCTTAATCCTAAGTGAGTAATGAACTCCTGCCTGTGAAGGCTTGTCCTTTTATTTGCATGGGTGAGAGTGGCTTTTGTAGCCTGGTGGGTGTCTGGGGGAAGACAAAACAAAGCGCAAGTGCACGCTGTTTAACAAGTAATATATGGAAGTATTCCAAGTATCGAACCCAAGGGAACGGTTAACAAAAAGAACTTTTCAGTTAACAACACAGTGCTCTCAAGTTGCAACCAAAGGTAGCCAAGTAAATGAAATATTTTGGGTTTTTTTTTTTGTGCAGTAAAAATAAAGTAAACTAAAAGAAAAGATAAGAAAACAGTAATGAGAAGCAGAGAATTCAAATCTGTTTCAACCCTGAGGAAATGCGCCCACCATGCGCCCGCAAACTTGCTTAACTAGGTCTGGCTATTTCAGAGATTTTGCCTATTGCGCCCGCATACTGCCTCTTTCGAGTTCTGTGCGATTCAGACAAAATGCTACTAAAATGCACCCGCAACCTACCCTAATCTACACTTAACACCATGAATCGAGTTCAACACCTATTCAGTCATTTTCTAAGTGCTCTTAGGAGACTAAGCAATTAAACACATATGTATATGACTAATTTTAACTTAGATAAATAAGGAACACAACTCAATGATTCTAAAGGTTTTTGTCCTATGTCTAGGTACAAAAAGCGAAGTTCTATGTCTAGACTCTTCTCCTAGATTGTTTTTATGAAAACGCGTGCTCGATCCAACCTTTTTAGTATTGAGTCTCACACAAACTATGTTAACTCAAGTGATCAGTTTAAGTTAACAATGAAACTTAAACTCAATAAAAGCAAACGATGCTAAATGTTAAGCAAAGTTAATTTAATCACATGGTGGGGCTTATATCCTTTTTAGGGTATCCACTTCATTGAATCCTTTTCAAGGATTTAACTACTCATTAAAAAGAAAACTAAAGTGCATAAAATAAAAAGAAAATTTGAATAAGAAAAGATAAACTTCATTGAATTAATCATGCGAAATTGGAACAAAACTTGAATTACAACTTGAAGAATTGAAATTTAAATAAGAACAAAAACTTACAACTTAAATGAACGAATAGCAACAGTAGCTAAACTTTAAAGAAAAAAAAAACAGAAAGTACAAAAACTTAAATGAAAGCAATAAAGAACTCGAAGTTGTTCCTTCTTTCTAACTTTATTCAACCTCTCTCGAGGAGAACAAGTGCTTATACTCCCTTCTTTTGAATTTCATGTCCGAATGAAGTATGAACAAAACTTGGGGGAGACTCGGTATGGCGGCTGAAAGAAAAACTGTAGAATTTAAGGTAGAAGATAGAAATCCGAGCTCCCCTTGAAATTGAAGCTTGAGTCGCCTTTTATAGACCTCAAGGTCTAGGGTTTGCTGCCGAGATCAGTGTGGAGAGGCTTGACAGATCATATCCCTTGATCCTTGGAGATTTGATTGAGAATATTTGATTTTATCTGCAAATCTCGCGAATTTGGGAGAATCTGTCGAAAAGGTCCAGATGCGGCCGCATAGTTGAGCACAATTGTGTTGTTGTCGAAATGGTCTAAATGCGGCCGCATAGTTGGGCACATTTTGAGCTTTTCCTACAACAATTGGAAATTGGCATCTGCTCTCAATTGTTGGCGCACCCTGGTCGCATATCTCTTGAATCATCTTTTTTTTGCCTCAGTTGCGGCCAGAATGTGGGCTCATTTGGGTTTTTTTTCAGCCTCTACACATAATCAACAAAAATTAACACTTTCTTAACAAAAATGACTCTAAATACACCTAAAAACTTATTTTTATCAAATCAACACTTCAATGCAAAACTTGGTTTTACTTAAATTTTCCCTAAATGACATGAATTATAACATTAAACACTCGCTTTCTAAGCAAATAGCTTAGGCCCCATTTGATAACTATTTGGTTTTTGGTTTTTGGTTTTTGAAAATTAAGCTTATTTTCTCCCAATTTCTCTACAATGGTTTTCATCTCTCTTAAGGAAGTATTTGAATTCTTAGCCAAATTCTAAAAACAAAAACAAGTTTTTGAAAACTACTTTTTTTAGTTTTCAAAATATGGCTTGATTTTTAAAAACATAGGCAAAAAGTAAATGACAAAACAAGTAAAACCATAGGTGGGAATAGTATTTATACGCTTAATTTTTAAAAACCAAAAACCAAAACCAAATGGTTATCAAACGGGGCCTTAGTTTTTAGAGCCAAAAAACACTCATAAATGAGCGTTATCATAGCCAATTCAATAATCCTACCATTTTGGAGACTTGACCAAATAGAGAATTGGGAACATAATCTCACAAGCTGGAATTCACTCATTCTCTTATATGGTAAGTAGATGAGTAGTTTCCTTAAGTGTTGATTTTGGGACTTGAACAATGGGGCCTCCACCCTCTCACTGGCCCGAGAGGGGCTTAGTTTATGATTGGATCATAAACAAATTGTTCATTAGAGGATCAGTGGTACTTAAGGTGCAAGATGTAGTTACAAGAGTAAAACAGACTCTTAACCCAGCTGTAATTATGAACAACTCGTGAATGATCGACTTGCATGTAGTGATTATATCCATGGACACAACTTGTCCTACAGTGCATAAGGGTGCAACTCTAGGTCTATAGTGGAGTTACCCTAGAGTTAATGAATGAAAATTGATTAATTAAACAGTTTAATTAATTAATTTAATTAATTAATTTTGTATCATTGGAGCTTATAATATGTAGGTCCATAAGGTCTCATTGCTAGCTCATAGTAACACTAAAAGATCAATTTAGTTGAAAGAAAAAATTAAAATGTTCAAATTAATATTTAATTTGAAGTGTTCAAATTAATATTTAATATATTAAATATATTAAAAAGAGAAAAATATATTTATTGTATTTGATTCATTAAATATTAAAATAATTAATGTATATTAGATACATTAAAGAAAAGATATTTATAAAATTTGAATAAGATTCAAATAAAGAAATAAATATCGTAGGAGAATTTAAAAGATTTGAATAAGATTCAAATATATTAAATATATGTATTTTAATATATTAGGTATTCAAATATATATTATTTAATTATGGCAAAGATTTGCCCTAGATATCTATAAATAGGACCTTTGGGTTGAGCCAATATAACACACATCTCCTCAATAGAGAATTAGAGAATTCTCTTTAGACATCTTCCTCTCCAAAACCTTGTGGATTTTCTTTCAAGAGGCTCCTACAATCCTTGGTCTTGTGTTTGAGTCATAGTCAGAAAGACTTTGTAGAGGAGATAAAGACCCGCTAGAAATATTTTCATATTTACTCCAAGTAAGTTTGTTTAATCTTATTTTTTAGTTTAATTTTAAATAAAATTAAAGACAATCCAATGCTTCTGCTGCGGAGTGAAATGTCCATTCCTTCAATTATTCCCTTTAGCTTTTTCTGATCTTGTCCTCTTAGGAACTAAGTGACAAATGATCAAGCTAGTTCTCTTAAGGAAGATATAGGTTTCCTTTTTAATTATCAGAACCATTTTCGTACAGGCCTTGTAAGAGTGAATGAGAAGGATCGACATTTGATTGTGTCTCGAACTCCATGGAGCTCCATCCATGATTGAAACGTATCAAGGTGTTCAACGAGATCGTTCGATCCATCGTAGACTTTCATCATTGGCATCTTGAATTTTGGAGGGACTTCCTCTTTCATTATCTCATTAGTAAATGGTGGGTTGATCTGCTCAAGGAGGTTTTCTAAGTTTAATCTGTCATTGTCTTGCTACTTTTTCATGTCACCTAGTTGGCTCTGAATTTTCTGCAACTCGTCCACCTAGGGTCAGCTTTCAACCTCCTCTTGAGTTCTTTCTTTTTTCAGTTGATGAGGTCTCGTAGGTCTGACCCCAGGTCCATTTCTTCAAGTTTATCAACCTTCTTAGTTTCAGAATAGATACGATGTGTGCGTTCACCTCAAAATACTCTTTTGATTTCTCTATAGTGAGTAGTCTTTGTGCGAGATCGAGGGTTGTTGGCATGAGATAGTGGCCCTCTAGGTTCTAGCAGAACTAGTCTCCAATCGTTTCCTTCGAAATGTAGCTTTTCAACTTGGGGGTAAATGTCTGACTTATGACTCTTTTTCTCCTTCAACTGCCAAGCTCTTACCTTTGGCTAGGTCTCAGATTAAAGGAGGTGGGCCTTGAGCCACTGAGAGTTGGTCCTGACCAGGTTTATCCTCCAGTCTACCGCCTTTCGATCGGTCTTGGAGATCTTTAGCCAGTGCCTCAATGATTGGGTTTGGCTGGCGTAAGAGTTCGAGGATCTCCGTCATGCTTTGATCCAACTCTTCAACTCTCTTCTGAAGTGTAGTGTACCTATCTTTTAGTTTTGTCTTCTTTGGTACAAGTGAGGTGGGCTCCATCGGTGGGTTGATAGATGCATTTTGGACACTTTGTCTCTAAGTTGCTACTCACCTAAGATGTTGGTTTCAATCTGATTTGTCTTCCTCTACAACCCAATTGTTTCAACTCACTTCTTTGCTCATGATTTTTGATTCACAATCTTTAATAGAGCACAATTAGTTGATTTGTTCCCACAGTGGCGCCAACTTTTGATACTTGAATTGGTTCAACATTAAGCACCAGTGTGGTACTAAGACACCTGCACTATGACGATCAAGTCAGTAAATAAGTTTGGCAAATAGCTTAGACCAGAGAATTTGGGAGTAGATTTGGACGTACCTTTTCAAATAACCATCCCCCGTTATTTATAATGTTTGTAGTAGAATAAATGAAGATAGTGCTTGATTCGAGCTAAAAATCATGACGAGATTTTCGGGATTATGCAATTAAGGGATTATGTGGGGCATGCGCTATTGTATAGAAAAATGATCATTTTGATCATTTTTAGCCCACACCCTTTGTTAACTCATGTGGCTTCACATAAAGAAACCTCTCAGGGCTCACTACACTCATTGCCCAAGACTTATCGAATTTGAAACTCAGTTGATACCCTATTGGACCTTGACCTCTCAGCCATGGCCGACCCTTTTGGGAGTCAACCTTTTGGCCTTGGCCCTTTTAACCTTTTGGCCTGAGTTTCTTTAGCCAAAAGGTTGGTTGATCCCCTTGGGAGTCAACCTTTTGGCCTTGGCCCTTTTAACCTTTTGGCCCTAGTTTCTTTAGCCATGGTTGATCCCCTCGGGAGTCAACCTTTTGGCCTTAGTCTCTTTAGTCATCGTTGATCCTTTTAGGGGTCAACCTTTTGGCCTTGGACTCTTTGGCCGTGCTTGAAGGGAATAATCTAATTAAACCCTAGCAGAAGCTTCAGAATCGATTTGAGTTTATTTAGAATAAAATAATAATATTAGGGTTAAACATAAAACATACATTGAATGAAATATGGAGAAAGTTCTAGTAGTTTTTTACTTCTTGTGTTCCAAGACTTCCATAAAGTCTTCCTTACTATGACTCGAACATAGGATCAAGGCTTGCGGGAGCCTCTTGAAAGAAAATTCACAAGAGATTTGAGAGGAAGAGGTTTAGAGAGAATTCTTCAATTCTCTATTGGGGATATGTGTGTTATAATGGCTCAACCAAAAGGTCCTATTTATAGAGATCTAATGCAAATCTTTGTCATAATTAAATAATATATATTTGAATATCTAATATATTAAAATACATATATTCAATCTATTTGAATTTTATTCAAATCTTTTAAATTCTCCTGCGATATTTACTTCTTTATTTGAATCTTATTCAAATTTTATAAATATCTTTTCTTTAATGTATTTAATATACATTAATTATTTTAATATTTAATATATCAAATACAATAAATATATTTTTCTCTTTTATATTTAATATATCTAATATATTAAATATTAATTTGAACATTTCAAATTTTTCTTTCAATTAAATTGATCTTTTAGTGTTACTATGAGTTAGTAAGGGGACCTTATGGACCTACAGATTATAAACTCTAATGATACAAAATTAATTAATTAAACTCTTTAATTAATCAATTTTCATTCATTAACTCTAGGGTCACTCCACTATAGACCTAGAGTTGTACTCTTATGCACTATAGGACAAGTTGTGTCCATGGATATAATCACTACATGCAAATCGATCATTCAGGAGTTGTTCGTAATTACAGTTGGGTCAAAAGTTTGTTTTACCCCCGTAATTATATCTTACACCTTAAGTACCACTGATCCTCTAATAAACAATTTGTTCATGATCCAACCATAAATTAAGTCCCTCTTGGGCTAGTGAGAGGGTGGGGCCCCATTGTTCAAGTATCGAAATCAGTACTTAATGGAACTATTCATCTACTTACCCTATGTGGGAAGGAGTGAATTCCATCTAGTGAGATTATGTTCCCAGCTCCCTATTTGGTCAAGTATCCAAAATGGTAAGCTTATTGAATTGGCTACAAAAGCCACTCTCACCCATGCAAATCAAAGGACAAGCCCTCACAGGCAGAAGTTCAATAACTCACTCAGGATTAAGATTGAGTCATATATGATCATCATGATAAAATATTAATCTTCTCAATTAACGGATTTATAAAGAGAGATTAAATATTTCATGGTCTAATCTTATACAAACTCATTGTATAAGATACCCCCACTCATATGTTTCTATATGAACAATTTGGATCAGATCATTTGTAACTATTACAAAGTGAGCTGTATCAATAGTGTTACCAAGATAAGACACCCAACCTTATCCATATACTATGACTCTTTAGGTTATTTCTTGAACATGATCCTCTCGTATGTCAACCACATACTATTCAAGATTACACTAATAACCTTGAATTTTTCATATAATGAATAATATTATATCACAAATAAAATAATCAAAATTATTATTAATTATTAAATAAATCATTAATTATGAGACTTTAGGGCATAAATCCCAACAGTGCTGACCTTTTCTTGGGGATCACCCTTTTGGCCTTGGCCCCTCACTCATGGGCTTTGGCCCATTGTGGCTCATCTCTCGGCCTTCAAGCTCATTCTTAGACTCGGGCATTATTCTCGATCGAATCGATAAATCCACCCTCCACAGGCACACAACCCATGTCACAATTGACATAAATATCTCCATTACTCACTTTGTACTTACTTTGTTATTACCATAGAAGAATATACAAAGAGGTGAGTATTAGAAATACTTAGTAAGTAGCTTTGTTGACGAGATCAAATATGCATACACACATAATATGATCCATGATGTCATAACACATATGAGACCTAAAACTTGTTATCTTAGTCATAATTAGTCATAGTGGACAATTATCTCATCCTAGAAATTAAACTCAAACATTAATTTAGTAAGCAACTCGAATCACCTTTTTAGTATTCTCATACGATTCTAGAAATACTTGTTCGATAGGTAGAAACACAATTTCATAATAGACAAAAAAGAAAAATTGAAAATGATATTATATATCGTTTTCATTGCTTTCCATATGAGAATCGAAAAAAAAGAACATGGGATATAGTTTTGGAAAAGATGACCCAATCAAAATCCATACAATCCGTGCAAAACTATGCAACTCCCAATCTCTTTCTTCGAATCTTAATGCCTATCTAACATTGGGTAAGTATCAGATTGCAACTTTATCTTCAAATATCATTTAATTACCATCTTAGAATTAGACATGTAATTCATTAATAAATAAAACAATTTTTTTTATAAATGAACTTGATATCCCTAGAATTCAAACAAATCAAAGTATTAAAAAAGATGAATTACACTTTTGTTGCTAATGTTTGAGTTTGATTTTTATTTGATCTTTAAATTTTCAAAAATATCATTCTAGTCCTGCAAATTTGAAAAATGATTCTAATGGAAAGGATGTTATATTTAAATAACCAAAAACATATAATTGCCACATAAAAGTACCTTAACGAAGAATAATGCTAGTAACAAATGGTAGTTCTCTGTTGCCATCCATTTTATCTTTTCACTGGCCGTTGCTGCGACACATTTGAGAGCGTCAAGAAGAGAGTCGTTGGCTGAAGAATAAAAGAAAGAGAAGAGATAGATGAATGAGGGAGGAGAAAAAGAAAAGGAAATTTAAAAAAATAAACTAATAATAATATAATAAAAAATTTTAAAATTTTAAAATTAGAAAAAAAAAACTGAAAGAAAAAAAAAAATAAGAGAGAAAAAAATAGTTAAAATAATAATAATAATAAAGAATTAAAAATTAAATTGAAATGAAAAAAAAAAAGTAACTCGTGAATAGTAATCTTCTTTTTTTTTTTTTTCCTCTCAATCTCATTCTTTGTTGTCCCAATTGAAAACCTTTCCATCTCTAGGGGGTGTTTGGATTGAGGAGTTGGGGGAGTAAAGTTGGGAGGAGTTAATAACTCCCCCCAACTCCTTGTTTGGCCCAAGGATAATTTTACTCCTACTGTGGACCCCACAGATTTATTAACTCCTTCTCCAACTCCCCATTATGGGTCCCACAAACTTATTAACTCATTCTTCAACTCCTCATTGTGGGCCCCACAACTTTCCTATCTCATTTTTTCTTCACCTCACCTCACTCATACCTCTCTCTCTTCTCCCCTCTCCTTTCTCTCTCTATTTTTTTTACATTATTTTTTTTTAATTTCTTAATTTGAAAATTTTTCTTTATTTTTTATATAAATTTTCTCATCATTGTTACTAGTTACTAATTAAATATAAATAATTATTTTTTATTCTATAATTTTAATCAATTTTTTAACAAAAATATTTTTCTTTTTATTCTATAATTTTATTTTTTAAATATAAATTATATAAGAATATTTTAGACATGATACTATTATTTAAATTGAAATTTTAATATAAATTAGAGTACTACATAGCAATTTTTTTAATTGATAAAAATATTCCTATTTCACTTCCTCCATTTGTCATCTACAATTTTTTTTTAAGTTTCAACTAAAATTACTTATAACAAATAACAATCTCATCTTTTTTAAGCTTATTTTTTTTATTAATAGCTCAAAAATATATATAATTTTATGATTTGAAGATAAGAAAAACATATTTTAAACTAACTCGTATTACATTTTATAAAATTAGTATTAAAAAAGATTAACGTATTAAAAATTTTGATTTTCAAACTAATTATATTCAAAGTAAAAAGATAAACAATTTCTCATTCTAAACTTAATAAAATAAAATTATTACAATAAATAACATAAATATATAATATTTTGAACAAAAGTATGTATGATATTCATTTTGAATGATGTTAAAATATATATATATTCATTTTGAACTTAATTATTTTAAAATAGCATAAATATTTGATATTTTATTTTTAACTTAGTTATTTTAAAACTTCAAAGAATATATTATTTTCAAATTAATCAAACTTTAGATAATTCATTACATTGGTTAGTTAGAAAAATAAAATCTTAAATTATGTAAAAAAAAATTATTTTATTAAGCTTGAAAAAGAAATCTTAAATTTAAAATTTAAAATTGACGAAAACAAGTCTCTAATAAAATTGTAAAATATTCATAAAATAATATAATTTAAAATCTCAATTTTAGGATTGACGGAAACAAATCTATATTATTTCTAGAATTGAAAGAATAAAAACGTAAAAATCTTGAAGTTTATTTGAATCCCTTTAAATTAATGGATTGAAATATTTCCAAATCACATGTAATATTTTAAAAAGTATTGTAAGACTTTTTTATTTGAAAACTATCCAAGATAAATGAATAATTAATGTGAGATATATTGAAAAAAAGAATGTGGGGTATTTTGTTCAAAATTATTTTTTTTACTTTAAAGAAATTTGTAAAATATACATAAATTAATAAAAACAAAAAATCTCAATCTTAGAATTCATGGGAACAAATTTTTAATAATGAAAATTTGAGAAATTGTAGAAAAAAAACTATATAAAATCAACTTAGACTTCAGAACTCCAGGTTTAACAAATCTGCACCCCAAACACAGACTTCAGAACTCCTACTCCCTGCAACTCCTTGCCCCAAACACAGACTTCCTAACTCCAGACTAAATAACTCTGCACCCCAAACACAGACTTCCTAACTCCCCAGACTTCCTAACTCCCCAGACATATTAACTACTCCCTGCAACTCCTTGCCCCAAACAGCCCCTAGGTGTTTCCTTTTAGCCGTAGAATATACTTTTTTTCGTCTGAGTTCTTCTTTTAACAATAACATAAAAAAAATAATAAAAAAAAATGAATACCAAGGATATATATATCGTTTTAAAAAATGAGGTCCCATCAAAACATGTAAATAATCTACGCAAACCATTAAAAAAATGAAAACCAAGGATATATCGTTTTAAAAACGTGATCCCATCAAAAATTAGTAAACAATCTATGCAAACATTGTAGGTGACCCCCTCTTTTCAAATTTACAATGCCTCTTGCAAAATATTGAGCAAGTTTTAGATTGCAACGCTATTTCTGTTGAATCATCAATCAATCCAAAAGCTTAAATTGATAAGTTAGGGTAAATTATCTCTCTGTTGTAGGCTTGAAAATTTGTAGAAATGCCCCAACAAGTGGAAATTAATATTTATTGAGGAGAAAATGACATTACAGGGATTCGAACTTAGGATCTCTTGCTTTGATACCATGTTAAATCATCAATTAACCCAAAAGTTTAAGTTGATAGGTTATGGTAAATGTAATTATATCAATCAACATTCCAAGGTCATCTACCACTCACAAATGGTTGAAGGACAAAAATTGTTCTAGAGGCACTTCGAAATGCATTTTGCTCAGCTTGTAGAAGAAAACTAGGAGAGATGAAAATCCTTTTGATTGGAGCCCTAAAGAATTAGATTGAAATATGAATAAATAAATATACATTTAAAGTGTCTTCCATGTCAGTCCTTTATCCTTACAATAAAAGAGGGTAATGGCCATGTGGTTTCAAACAAAATGACAAGTGACTTACAACAACTCCAATAATATCTATCAACATGTTTCATGTTAATTCAAGTGTCAATTCCATACAAGTTAGATCTTTCCTAATATTTTGATAGGTTTGAATTCTATGGATATAAAGTTAATTATTTATTTTTCTTATCAATGAATTACATGCCTACTTATCTACAGTGGTAGATGATCTTTGAAGATAGAGCTTCAATCTAAATTAAAACTAACTCGATATTTTGCAGGAGAAGTATTATAGATTTGAATAGAGATAGGTAACTGCATAGTTTGTATGGATTATTTACGAGTCTTGATGGGATCTCATTTCATAAAATTACTGTAGTCTCATGTTTTTATTGTCTTCAAAAAAATTATTGGAGTTATAAGAACTCAAATTTAAAAAATAAAAAAAAATTGTTCTCCAGTTATTTTTAGAGAACATATTTTGCTCAACTCGTGAAAGAACAAAGGGAGAAGTAGAAAGCTTTTCTGTGAAGATTTTTCATTGTCTATCCTTTTTCCCGACAACAAAAGAGAGCAATGGACATGTGGGTAAAACAAAATGCCAAGTGACTTTTGTAAATTCTATCAAAGTTAATAGTAAAATAATAATACTAATAATAATAATAATAATCAAAACTTTTTGAAAAAATGGCCCATAAAATTCATAAGAAAATATAAAAAGAAATGAATGAAATAATAAATAAATGACTAATAGATTAACAAAGTTTAGAAATGAAGAACATAAAAAACTAAAGAAAAGGAAAGGAAAAATATAAATTTCATGCTGAGGCAAAAGCACAACAATCCATGACATAAACATGCTGTCACTTGCTTTGTAGTTTGTACCAACTCAATGATGTCATAAACTTAAAACTTGTTATATATTATCTTAGTCATAGGTGACCAAAATGGACAATTAACTGACTCATCCCATAAACTGTATCAACTCAATAATGGCGCATAAGTAGGAAGAGTCTACCCAACAGATGATAGCTGACACCAAGTCCAATCGAGCCAAGTCTTACTCGATAATAATGATGTATATTAATTCAGTTGTAGCTTTCTGTTATTTTAGTTTGGAGTTAGTTTATTTAACCTTCTATTATTTCTCCATTACGAGTGTATAAATATTGGCTAATTGCCCTATTAATGTTAGTGGAGAAATTCAGTTAGACTCTGAATTTTGTTATGGTATAAGAGCAAAGTGACTAAACGTCTTTTTTTTCCATGCATCCACACTCAGCGTCTCTTCCCATGGTCTTCAGTCATTCTCCATGAAGCATGCAGACAACAACTGAGCAAATCCTAGTTTCAAATTCGAATTCCAACGTATCTCTCCTCACAAACATTTGTTCTCCTCACAAACATTTGTAATCTCATCTCTGTACGACTCGATTCGTCCAACTATGAGCTTTGACGATTACAAATTTCTCCACTAATTAAATCGCATAAATTGTTCAAGTATGTTGATGGAATGGTTAAAGCTCCAGAGTCGATTCTTCGTAGTGATGGACAACCTCCTCAGGTTAATCCTAAGTGTGAACAGTGGTATGAACGAGATCAGGTGCTCATCACCTTGATTAATGTGACCTTGACTCAAACTGCATTGTCTTATGTCATCGGCTGTCAAACTTCCAATGAGGTATGAGATAAATTAGAGAAACACTTCTCCTCCTCCACTCGCACCAATATTGTTGGCCTAAAGACTGAATTACAAAGTATAGCAAAGAAATCTGGAGAATCGATAGATGTGTGTGCTCAGAGAGTTAAGGATATCGTCAATTGATTAGCAACAATATCAGTGATTGTTGATTCTAAAGATCTGATAATTTACACGATCAACGGCCTGCCTACTGCTTATAACGTCATCTCTTCACACCAGATCTTAGAATCTGACTTTCGATGAATTACACATTTTTATGAAAACTGAGGAGATAACACTTGATAAGCAAACAAAAATTGATGAAACTTCTGCAGTTTCACACCTTGTAATGGAAGCAAATCTTGACTCGCAAGGAAGAGGGCATTGGCGTAATAATGGTGGCCGAGGTCGTGGAGGTCAATATGATGGCAATCGTAATAAGGACCGCGGTCGTGGTAATTCTTTTTCGAATCCTAATAGTTCATCTTCCAGTCAAATTTTTGTTCCTTCTTCAAATTTTGGTCGGTTTTTTAATAAGGTTACTTGTCAGATCTACCACAAATATGGACACAATGCCTTCGACTACTACAACCTTATGAACTACTCATATGAAGGTTGTCATCCACCAGTCAAACTTGCTGCTATGGCAGCCTTTGCCTCCTCTGTTCCTAATACCTCTGGTTCTTTTCCTCAAGAATCTCATGTTTGGTCTTTTGATATAAGATGTAATACTCACTTGACTAATGATCTTGCCAACCTTAGTGTTTCCTCTGCTTACAATGGAGAAGAGAGTATTCACAGTGGGTAATGGTCAGTCCATCTCTATATCTCACCAGGGCTCTGACCAATTTTTCCTTTCCAATAACTCTTTTATTATTTCCAATCTTTTTCGAGTTCCTCACATGTTCAATAATCTTCTTTCTGTTCATCAATTTTGTATTGATAATAACTATCGTTTTATCTTTTATTCATCTTCCTTTACGATTCATGACACATCATCGGGCAAGGTTCTATTTCACGGACCTAGCATCAATGGCTTATACCCTCTATCTGTATTGCCTAAGTCATCCGCAGAAGTAAACTTTACAACTCAAGTTGGTGTTAAGATCTCATCTACTGTGTGGCATGATAGGTCAGACCATCCTTGTCCCTCTGTTCTTAAAATTGTATTGAATTCTGCTTGTATTGTTACTTTTCATTCTACTTTTGGTGTTTGTAAGCATTGTCTTGATGGCAAGATGTTAAAACTGCATTTTCCTTTGTCTTCCTCTATTTCAAATGTACCTTTAGATCTTTTACATAGTGATGTATGGGTCCTACCCCTAGAACGTTAATAAATGGCCATCAATATTATGTTTCTTTTGTTGATGACTTTTCTCGTTATACATGGATCTTTCCCCTTTGTTATAAGTCTGAAGTTTTCTCTGTTTTCTCTAAATTCTTGCCTTTTGTTGAGAATTTGTTATCCTCTAAACTGAAAATCTTTCGTAGTGATGGAGGTAGTGAATATATTAGTAACACTTTTCAGACTTTTCATACTAATCGTGACATTTTGTATCAAAAGTCTTGTCCATCTACGCCCGAAAAAAATGGTGTTGCTGACGCAAACACGACCATATATTGAAATCGCTTTATGTCTTCTTTCTAAATCATCTGTGCCTATGCATTTATGGTATATTGCATTTTCCACTACTGTTTTTCTGATTAATTTCCTTCCTTCTCGGTCTTTTTCTTATAAGTCTCCTTTGAACTCCTTTTTAACATTCATCCTAATTATTCTTTTTTTTTTGTATTTGGATGTGCATGTTATCCTTCTCTTCACCCCTATAATCACACTAAACTTCAACTTCTTGTACTACTCAATGTATGTTTCTTGGTTATCTATTTAGCTATAAGAGTTACTTGTGCTATGATCGTACTATGATAAATTCTATATTTCTCGGGATGTTATTTTTGTTGAACATCTTTTTCCATTTGCACCTTGTCTTCAACTAATTCTTTTACATCTTCAAATTCATCTTCTGACACTTTTGACTCATATGTTTTTACTGATCCTTATTTTTTTCCTTCCTCTGTTCCTACTTGTGATTTACCTACTTCTAATCCTCTTTCTATATCGTAGACCACTCTTTTGTCTACTATTTAACCTAATGATAAACTTCTTTCTACTTCTTTTACTTCTGAAACTCACATACCTTCTTCTCCTAGCCATAATATTACTTCCAACCTCTCTCACCCTATTACTAAACCATTGGTGATTGACCTTCCCACTGCACATGATCTCCATCCAATGCAAACGAGGACTAAATCTGGTATCTTAAAGAAGAAAGTTTTTGTTGCTAAAGTTTCTCCAAATGTTCTCGAAGAACGACCATCCTTTACCCAGTCTTCAAAAAGTACTGATTGGAAATTGGCAATGACAGATGAGTTTAGTGAAGGGAATAATCTAATTAAACCCAAGCGGAAACGTAGGAATCGGTTTGAGTTTATTTAGAATTAAATAATAATATTATGGTTAAGGATAACATACCTTGATAATATAAAGATTCTTCTGATGTTCTTGATCTCTTTCATAAAGTTTTTCTGGCTATGACTCGAACACAAGACCAAGACTTATGGGAGCTTCTTGAAAGAAAATCCACAAGGGATTAGAGAGGAAGAGGTCTAGAGAGAATTCTTTAATTCTCTATTGAGGAGATGTGTGTTATGTCTAATGGCAAAACACAAAGGTCCTATTTATAGAGACAAAGAGAAAATCTTTGCCATTATTAAAATATTATATTTTAATTTCTAATATATTAAAATATATCATATACTTATTTGAATCTCATTCAAATCTCATACGATATTTATTCATTTGAATCTTATTCAAATTTTATAAATATTTTTTCTTTAATGTATCTAATATACTTTAGTTATTTTAATATTTAATGTATCAAATACAATAAATATATTTTCCTATTTCCTATTTAATATATCTAATATATTAAATATTAATTTGAACACTTCAAATTAAATATTAATTTGAACATTTCAAATTTTTCTTTCAACTAAAATGACCTTTTAGTGTTACTATGAGCTAACAAGAGGATCTTATGGACCTACAGATTATAAGCTCCAATGATACAAAATCAATTAATTAAACTATTTAATTAATTAATTTTCATTCATTAACTATAGGTCACTCCACTATAGACCTAGAGTTGCACTCTTATGCACTGTAGGACAAGTTGTATCCGTAGATATAATCACTACATGCAAATCGATCCTTCACGAGTTGTCCGTAATTACAGTTGGGTTAGAAGTCTGTTTTACTCCTGTAATTACATCTTGTATGTTAAGTACCATTGATCCTCTAATAAACAATTTGTTTATGATCCAACCATAAACTAAGTCTCTCTCGGGCCAGTGAGAATGTGGGGCTCCATTGTTCAAGTCTTGAAATCAGCACTTAAGGGAAACTACTCATCTACTTATCCTACATGAGAATGAGTGAATTCCATCTTGTGAGATTATGTTTTCAGCTCCCTATTTGGTCAAGTCTCCAAAATGGTAAGCATATTGAATCGGCTACAAAAGTCACTCTCACCCATGCAAATCAAAGGACAAGCCCTCACATGCATTAGTTCATAACTCACTCAAAATTAAGATTGAGTCGCATATGATCATTCTAATAAAATATTAATCTCCTCAATTAACGGACTTATAAAGAGAGATTAAATATTTCGTGGTCCAGTCGTATACAAACTCATTGTATAAGATACCCCCACTCATATGTCTCTACATGAACGATTTGGATCAAATCATTTGTAACTATTACAAAGTGAGCCGTATCAATAGTGTTACCAGGATAAGGCACCCAATCTTATCCATATACTATGACCCTTTAGGTTATTTCTTGAACATGATTCTCCCGTATGTCAACCACATACTATTCAAGATTATACTAATAACCTTGGATTTTTCATATAATGAATAATATTATATTGCAAATAAAATAATTAAAATAATTATTAATTATTAAATAAATCATTAATTATGAGACTTTAGGGCATAAATCTCAACAATCTCCCACTTGCACTAAAGGCAGCGAGACATGTATCCTGACCCTTATGGGTTTTACAAAAAATACAAAAAATCCTGACCCTTATGGGTTTTACAAAGATCTAATTGAAGCGATAAATCTAATGTCAAATAGCTTAAATAGTCAATTTTGCAAACCATCATATGACACATAATGATAAACTAGAATATCCACCATGTAAAATTTTGATTCTAAATAAATCTCAACATGTCTCTGATACCAATTGAATGGAATAATCTAATTAAACCCAAGCTGAAGCGTAAGAATTGATTTGAGTTTATTTAGAATTAAATAATAATATTAGGGTTAAGCATAACATATCTTGATAATATAGAGATTCTTCTGATGTTCTTGATCTCTTCCATAAAGTCTTTCTGGCTATGACTCAAATACAGGACCAAGGCTTGTGGGAGCCTTTTGAAAGAAAATCTACAAAGGATTAGAGTGGAATAGATCTAGAGAGAATTCTCTAATTTTCTAATGAGGAAATGTGTGTTATGTCTAATGACTCAACCCAAGGGTTCTATTTATAGAGACCAAGGACAAATCTTTGCCATAATTAAAATATTATATTTTAATATCTAATATATTAAAATATATCTTATACTTATTTAAATCTCATTAAATCTCCTACGATATTTATTTATTTGAATCTCATTCAAATTTTATAAATATGTTTTCTTTAATGTATCTAATATACATTAATTATTTTAATATTTAATGTATCAAATACAATAAATATATTTTTCTCTTTTATATTTAATATATCTAATGTATTAAATATTAATTTGAACATTTCAAAATTTTCTTTCAACTAAATTGACCTTTTAGTGTTACTATGAGCTAACAAAGGGACCTTATGGACCTACATATTATAAGCCCCAATTAATTTAATTTAATTAATTAATTTTCATTCATTAACTATAGATCACTTCACTATAGACCTAGAGCACTCTTATGCACTGTAGGACAAATTGTGTCTGTAGATATAATCACCTCATGTAAGTCGATTCTTCACGAGTTGTCCATAATTACAGCTGAGTTAGAAGTCCGTTTTACCCCTGTAATTACATCTTGCACCTTAAGTACCATTGATCATCTAATGAACAATTTGTTTATGATCCAACCATAAACTAAGTCCCTCTCGGGCTAGTGAGAGGGTGAGGCCCCATTGTTCAAGTCTCGAAATCAGCACTTAAGGGAAACTACTCATCTAATTACCCTACATGAGAATTAGTGAATTCCATCTTGTGAGATTATGTTCCCAGCTCCTTATTTAGTCAAGTCTCCAAAATGGTAGGCATATTGAATTGGCTACAAAAGCCACTCTCACCCATGCAAATCAAAGGACAAACCCTCATAGGCAAGAGTTCATAACTCACTTAGGATTAAGATCGAGTCGCATAGGATCATCCTGATAAAATATTAATCTTCTCAATTAACGGATTTATAAAGAGAGATTAAATATATCGTGGTCTAGTCTTATACAAACTCATTATATAAGATACCCCCACTCACATGTCTTCACATGAATGATTTGGATCAAATCATTTGTAATCATTACAAAGTGGACCGTATCAATAGTGTTATCAGGATAAAACACTCAATCTTATCCATATACTATGACTCTTTAGGTTATTTTTTTAACATAATAATCTCATATGTCAACCACATATTGTTCAAGATTATACTAATAACCTTGGATTTTTCATATAATGGATAATATTATATTACAAATAAAATAATCAAAATTATTATTAATTATTACTTAAATCATTAATTATGAGGCTTTAGAGCATAAATCCCAACATTTAGTGCACTTTTACAGCAAGGTACTTGGTCTCTTACACCTTTTCCCTCTCATAAGCATGCTATAGGATGTAAGTATCGTATTAAAATAGATCCTGATGGTAGTATTGCACGTTACAAAGCTAAGCTTGTTGCTAAGGGTTTTCACCAAGAAGAGGGTGTAGATCACTTTGAGACTTTTAGTCCAGTAGTTGGATGTTAAAAATTCCTTTTTGCATGATGAGTTACAAGAGGAGGTGTACATGCAACAACCATAAGGCTTTGTTAGTAAGGAGTTTCCTTCATATATTTGCAAACTTAAGAAATCATTGTATGGCTTGAAACACGTGCATGGTTCATGTGTTTTACTTGACATCTTCTAACTCATGGCTTTGTTGCATCTCATGTTGATCCGTCCTTATTTGTTCAGAATGTTAATGGTTCCATTGCATATCTTCTTTTACATATGGATAATATTATTATTACTGGGAACGATCCATTATATGTTGATGATCTCGTACTTCGTTTAAAATATGCTTTTGATATGATTGATTTAAGAGCTTTGACATATTTTCTTGGTTTGGAGGTGCACCATACGTCCACAGGTATTTCTGTAAATAAGTCCAAATATGCTTATGATATTTTATATAAGTTTGGTTTAGCTTATTCTACACCATGTTCTACTTCTTGCTCTGTTAGCTCGTTGTTTTTAGATTCTCCTCTTTGTAATAGTGATGGTGCAAAGGCTTATAGGAGTATGGTTGGTGCTCTACCTTATCTTACTTTTACACAACCAGATATTTCTTTTGTTGTGAGTCGTGTTGTGCAGTTCATGCAGTCGCCAACATATGTGCAACTTGCTGTTGTTAAGAGGATTTTTCACTTCATGGAACTCTAACTACTGGTTTATTGTTTAAATCAAGTTCCTTATCTCTTTTGGCCTTCTCAGATTCAGACTGGGTTAATAGCCAAATTAATCGAAGGTCTACTACAGGGTTTGTGATTTATCTTGGTAGTAATCATGTCTCTTGTGTTTCTAAGAAGCAAAGTATAGTATCTAAAAGTTCCACTGAAGCTGAATATAGGGCTCTTGATGCTGCCACTATAGAGCTCTCATGGATTCAACAAGTTTTTAAGGATTTGTTGTTTTTCTTCCTTAAGCTCTTTTGTTATTCTATGATAATTAGTCAGCCTTAGAGCTTGCTCAAAATCTTGTCTTTCATGGGCGTACGAAGTATGTTGAGATAGATTTTCATTTTGTACATGAAAGGTAGCTTCCAAAGACCTTCAACTTCAATTTGTGTCTACACATCAACAACTACTAATTTGCTTACTAAAGTTGTTACTACTAATCAATTATCTTTTTGCGCAGCAAACTCATGCCATCTTTGGCATTCGTTTGGGGGGGGGTTAATGATGTATATTAATTCAGTTGTATTCAGTTGTATTTTTCTGTTATTTTAGTTTTGGGCTAGTTTATTTAACCTTCTGTTATTTCTCCATTTTGAGTGTGTAAATATTGGCTAATTGCCCTATTGATGTTAGTGGAGAAATTCAGTCAGACTCTGAATTTTGTTAGATACAGCTAGCTCGTACATGATTGAACATGGTAGGACAACTTCATGGCTTACCTAAGTAGATTTTGTGTGAGACTGTAATGATAGTAGGAACCTAGTAATGGCATGCTTGGCAGTGTTTTTGAAATAGTTAAAAATCACTTTTGTCACGGTCAAAATCACTCCAAAACATGCATTTAATCATTCAAAACCATTTTTAATGATATGTAAATCGTGTTTAAAAGTGTAAAACCAAACATTAAAATAATTATGAATGCTTAATGTGTGTTTTTGAGTGATTTTGAATATGATTAAAATAATGTTAACTCACTCCCAAACATGTTTTTAAAAAATCACTCTCAAACATGTTGTTAGTGGAGTTGAGGCAGACCCTCCCTAGCTCCTCATGAATGTACATCAACATAATAAAAGATGGTAATGCTAATTACCACTCACTTTTCATTAAAACATATTCATGATAATAAACATATGCATAAGGCAAACATGACTTTTAACATGAGATGCAACATGAAAAACATATATTAATTCAACCATATAGAATCCAAAGATACAATCGAACATCATACAAATATTTCCAACCTAACTATGAGGCAGTGGCGGATCCAGAACTTTATGTCGGGGGGCTTGAATTCGCATAAAGATGATTTTGAATACATTGATATATTAGTTTGGTTAAAATATTCTTTTGGTCCCTGTACTTTGAATCTCTGAGTCTCATTCCATTTTAGTCTTTGCACTTTTAAATGTCCAAATTTAGTCTATGTAGTTTAAAAAAAAATCTTTAAATTAGTCATTATTATTAGTTTGAGAGTTAATTTTTAAACTTGGTAAAATAACAATAAAATTTTCATTTAAGAAAAAAAAATACAATGTGAATATGTTTCCAAAATTTATAGACAGAAAGTTAATAGAAATTACTTTTTTTAAAAAAAAAAAAAAGGTTAACAATAAACTAACAATGTGAAGTAATTTTATGATTTATTGAAAGCACAAACACTAAGTTAGGACATTTGAAAGTATAGACTAAAATATAACAAGACTTAAAGTATATAAAAAAATGATATTTTAACCTTTTTGTTTACATATTTTGATATTAATAGTATGACTAATTTTTTTATGTAAGTGTACAAGAAAAGGGAAAAAATGATTTATAAGATTTTTTCTAAAATAGAATTTATATTATTTACATAACAAAACTAAGTTTGTATATTTTTATTGGTCGATATATATATAAATAAAATAGGAAAGATTTTTTTTATTTAAGTGTACAAGAAAAAGGGAAAAAAAAATGATTTATAAGATTTTTTTAAGAGGATTTATATTATATACATAAAAATATGGATTTATATTATTTACCTAAAAGACTGAGTTTGTATATTTTTATTACATATATAGGAAAGATTTTTTTAAAGAGAATTTAAATTATTCTTGCCACTGGGCCAAGAAAGTTTATGTAAAAATTTGCTAACATTTAAAGTATTAAAAACTATAGTTCTAGAAGTTGAGGGGGGGAGGTGGCTCGAGCGCCTCTTGGCCCCTTCGTAAATCCGCCTTTGCTATGAGGGATATTGAGAGTTGAACCACTTATACTAATAGCGAACAAAAAATATTATCCCTATATATTGAAAAGGAAGGGCAAATTTATCGAGAATTCTTATTTCTTTGTAATTAAGGGTGATATTGTTTATAGCTAAGGGCCGTATTTATAGAGACTATAAGAGCTTAATTTGAATCCTATTCAAATACAAATTTCTAACTTCCAAATATTTTTTCCTATTTATCATTTTTATCTTTCTTTAAATTAGAAAACCTTTTAATAGATAATGTATTGTCTTTTAAACTAAATCTTAAATTAATCATTTAATTTGAAATTGCAACTCTAATTAATAAAAAAAAAAAAAAAATTAAGGCCAATTCAAAATTAATCAAATAGTGAAAAAAAACTCAATTCATTAACCTCGATGTGACATGTAAAGAATTTGATTGAGAGAGAGAAAAAAAAAATCACATTCGAAGGTTTTTTCCATGTCAATCCTTTTTCCTTACAACAAAAGAGAGTAATGGCCATGTGGTATCCAACAATAGCCAAGTGGCTTACAACTCCAATGATACCTATCAACATGTTCTCATATTAATCCAAATGTGTAGTTTATAAAGCTACATCTTTCCTAATATTTTGATAGGTTTGAATTCTATGGATATAAAGTTAATTAATATAAATTTGTTTTTTTTAATCAATGAATTGCATTTCTAATTCTCTATGGTGGTAGATGAACTTCGAACATAGAAGTTTCAATCTAAATCTTGCTCAATATTTTGCGAGAGAGCCATTATAGGTTTAAAGAGAGATGGTTGATCACTACATAGTTTGCACGGGCTTTTTATAGATTTCGATAGGATTTGGTTGTCTAAACCATACCCTCGTGTTTTCATTTTCAAAAAATTGTTGGAGTTAAAAGAAATCAAATGGTAGAAATTATTTCACTATTATTTTTGGAATGCATTTTGTTCCTTTTTTTTAGTTTAACATGTGAGGATAGAGATTCGAATATCTAACTTTTTAGTCGAGAATATATGTCTTAACAGATTTGACACACTTAACTAAGTTGGTAGAAGTAAGCAAGAAGAGGTGGAAAGCTTATCCTTCAATTGGAGCTCTAAAGAATTAGACTGAGATTAAAAAGAAAAGAAAAAAAATTGAAGTGTTTTCCTTGTCAAGGGAAAATTGTCCTCCATGCCTATCCTTTTTCCTTACAACAAAAGAGATTGATGGCCATGTGGTTTGAACAAAATACCAAGTGGCTTACCAACTCCAATGATATCTATCAACATGTTTTCAAGTTAATCCAAGTGTCAATTCTATAAAAGCTACATCTTCCCTAATATTTTGATAGGTTAGAATTCTATAGATAAAAGTTAATTATTACAATTTTTTTTAATCAATGAATTACATGTCTACATCTTCCCTAATATTTTGATATATAGATATAAAGTTAATTATTACAAATTTGTTTTTTTTAATCAATGTATTACATGTCTAATTCTCTATGGTGGTAGATGAACTTTAAAGATAGGGTTGCAATCTAAAATTTGTTCAATGTTTTGTAAGAGATGTATTGTAGATTTGAGGAGAGATAAACGTCTACATAGTTTGCAAATCTTTATAGGATCTTGTCTTTTAAAGTTATATTATTGTATTTTTATTTTTTTAAAAAAAATATGATAGAGTTAAAAGAATTTAGACGATAAAGATTGTTATACAGTCATTTTCGAAACACATTTTGCTCAACTTATAGAAGAAAATAAGGAGAGGGGGAAAGCTTTTTCGATTGAAGCTGTAAAGAATTAGAATAAACGCAAAAATAGAAAGTTAATTACATTTGAAGTGTTTTTCATGTCCATTCTTTTTCCTTATAACAAAATAAATTAATGGTCATGTGGTTCCAAACATGTCTTCAATGATATCCATCAACATATTTTCATATTAATTCAAGTGTGAATTATATAAAAGATGCATCTTTCCTAACATTTTAATATATATGTTTAAATTTTATGGATATAATTAGGTTAATAATATAAAATTTGTTATTAATAAATTATAAAAAAAAAATTGTACAAACTGCCCTTGAGCTATGAGGTTTGTTACAATCACACCCCTAAATTTTTAATTTGATAAATTAGCCCCCAATATTTTATTAAGTGTTGCAATCATACCCATGAATTTTTAATTTGATCATTCAGCCCCTCTACTTTATTAATTGTTGCAATCAAGCCCTTCTAATTGAAGGGTAATTTAAAAATTCATGGGTACAATTGCAATACTTAATAAACTACAGGGAGCTGATTGATCAAATTAAAAATTTGTGGGTGTGATTGCAACACTTAACAAAGTACAAAGGACTGAATAATCAAATTAAAAATTTAAGGGTGTGATTATAACAAACCTCATAATTTAGAGGTGGTTTGTGCAATTTTTCCTAAATTATGTCCAATTTAATTATCATAATGCTTCAATTCGAGCATAGCTCAATGGTTGACATCATTTACAACATCATTCCCAAAATTAATTTTTACACCAAATTAGCTACCATGAATGATGTTGTAAACGATGTCACGTATGCCATTTAATTTTTACACATCAACTATCACATCAATTCCTTAACGAAAAAACTCTTCAGAGGTTTTTTTGAAACAATTTCAAAGCTCAAGGATCAAAATACAACTTTTTAAAATATAGTGACGACGTAATTGAAACCTACCTGAAAATTTAGGTATATTTTATATAATTTAACCTAAAATAAATTAAAATAGTAGATAAAATTTAAATTCAAAATATCTCCCAACTTCTTACACCCAAATATCCCTCTTTCTCTCTCTCCAATCCCTTCTCTCTCTCACATGCAAGGATTGCTTTCTATTCTATCATCTTCCTCTCCCCTATATAATAGGGTTGATCTCTTTTGGAAAGGGACACATAGCCCTCTAAACTTCCTTACAATCCAAATACCCTTTTTCCCCTTTTTCCCAATAAAACCATCTAGTTGGTGCATTGTCATTTCTTCTCTCTCATCTATAATCTACAAATCTTGTTGAACTCAAACATCCAAGGGAAGGTTTGAAATTTCCTCATTATTATTTTACTCTCTTTTCAAATTGCTAAAAGCTCGTCGAGAATTAATGTTGAATAGGAGATATCGATTTTTCATATAGTGTTGTATAGGAGAGGACATTTTACATTCTCGGTGTGATTTTGTTGCATTGTAACTCTTCTGTGATTTTGTAAGATACTTTTGTTGTTTGTAATATTGGTTTCAACTTTTTTTTTTCAAGTTCAACGATAAGTGAAGGTGAAGATTCAAATTTATGACATTTTGATCAATTATATATGTCTTAACCAATTGAGTTATGCTTGAATTGATGTGATTTTGTTGTAGTGTAACTCTAATGTCATTGTCAACCTGAGCATAGCTCAACTGGTTAAGACATATGACCTCGATTAAGAGATCAGGGATTTGATCTCGGCTGTTATTGTTGAACTAAAAAGAAACTCTTAGGTAATTTGTGGGATGTTTTATTGTCTGTAAATATCGATTTCATTTTTTATTATTTATTTAATTTGTTTAATTATATTTAATTTTTACTTTAATTGCACGACATGCTTGATTGCTTTCAATTTCGCATATTAATTACTTGCTTGATTGCTTTCAATTTCGCATATTAATTACTTGAGATTTTAGTAGTTTGACATATTTTTCATACTATAGATACATATCAATTTGAATGTTGGATCTCTATAGTATTTTCATTTCATTTTTCTTGTGATCACGTTCCAACATATATAATGAAAATCAATATTTCACCAGATGAATTTCTTTCACCAAATCATTACAAATTTTAAAATACATAGGTTAAATCATTACATACATGTAAAACATAGGTTAAATCATTACATACTAAATATAGTATGTGTACTAAAAAAAAAGCATACTAAATATAGTATAAGAACTAAATCATTATAAATGTAAAACTAGATAAACTAAATTTTATCTACTAAAATTTTGGAACTAAATTGTTACTTCACTTAAAGTACAATACCAAAATGTATTCTTAACCAAATGTTAACTAAATACCATCAATTTTTTTTCAAAAAAAATAACATTTTTAGCCATACACTAAAGCTTAGTTTGAGATTGTTGTAACTTTAATAATTGTTGCTAAATGTACTTTTAGAAAAATCAACTGGTAAAGTAAATAAGTGTTTGAAAATTTTCAAGCTTAAATGGTAAGAAGAGGCATCAAATTCTTGGAGAAGTCAATCTCAAAAGCTAGATTTTACAAACCAAGGTAATTGAAAATGATATTTTTTTAAAATTCATTTTTGCCCAATACTATAAACATTTAAAATTCTCTCATAATCATTTTAACACATGCAAAATCAATCCCAAATGCAGTCTAAATTTTTTTTTTTATCGTTAATTAAATATAGCTCAGTTAATTAAAACATTACAATCAATAACATGTTCAAATCTTCACTTACTCATATAGCAAAACTTAAAATATAATTTTAAAAAAAAAAAACCTTTTTCCAATTCCCATCCCCCCAAACCAAAATAGGTGAATTGGAGATTTTTTTTTCTATCCAGCACCTTACTTGAAACTTGAAAGGGGAATTTATGTCATTTCTGACATGTAAATCCCTAATTTATTAATAATAAATTAAACCTTTTGGGTCCCAGCGATGGAAAAAAAGTACATAAAATGGGGCCCAAATCCATCACTATCGATTCTTCAGGCAACTTTTTAACACTTGATTAACGCAATTAAGACGGTGCATGAATCTGAATATTATAAATTAAATTAAAATCATATATTTTTAAATTTTTTATTAAAAAAATGACTAAAATAATCTCTAGAGAGAGAAAATGCCGTGGCGTTAAAGGACGTGGATAAAAGGCGAAGGAAAGAAATGGACTGTGAGAGAGAGAGAGAGAGAGAGAGATGGAACCGACGTTGACTTAAATGTTTTCCTTCTCAATTGCCCCCACTTTCCGTTTGCTTGTCTCAGAACTCCCAAAACCCCACCACACCCAAAAAAAGTTAGAGAGAGAAAGGCTAGAGAGAGAGAGAGAGAGAGAGAGAGAGGGGTGATATTCAATTGAAAATTCCCAGAGACATTGCATTTAGACTCGAAACGCCTTTGTGGGAATCTGAAATTTGGGAGAAAAATGGTGGAACAGAGACAGTGTGTGGATTCAAACGTGAAGAACGACTGAGGTCGCCGTTTGGATGTTTTCTGTTTTCGTTTATTGTCTAACTCAAATGTGCGGAAGAACCCAGGTGTGTGATTGGTTGATTGATTGATCATTCTCCTTTTGATTTCTAATGGTAACCCAGAAGCTGTTTTGGGGGTTTGATTTTTGGAGTGTTTTGAGTTTGAATCGTTTGCTGAAGAAATGGGTGTTTTGAAATGCGTTTTTTTAGAAGGGGATTGTGTGTTTTTTAACTGATCTCGAGCTGGGGTTGTTGTTTTTTTTTCATTTGGGTATTGGGTGCTTACGATTCCCTAATCCGTTGTACGGTTGAGTATGTTGTTGAGCTATTTTAGGTTGGGATTTTCTTGACATGAAATGAGTTTTTATTACAAATATGTTTTGTTATCGTGGTGGATCTGGTGTTTGTCATGGTTATGAAATTGTGATATCAGCTATTGCTGTTGTCTTCCCTGCCCTATAAACAAGAACAGAGAATTTTGTTTAAAAAAATTTAGCAAACATGAAATGGGTCTTGTTGGTTGATTTGAAAGATGAATATTAGCTTAGAAAAGAAGCAGAATGTTCCTGTTCGAAGTATTATCTGCTTCTCATGTTCTTTAGGGGTGCGTTGGTGTTGATAGTTCCAATTGGGAAGGTTTTCTTATAAGAAGCACGGACACAGGCACGAGACTTAGACCCGGACACGTTGCCCAAATTAGTGTCTGTGCTTCGTAGGTTTTTTCTGTGTTTGTGTAGGTTGCTGAATTTGACAACTAATTCGCTATATGAATATGTATCTTTGATTTGTGATGTGTGGACCCTAGTGATGAAAGAATACAAGGACATACGTATCTTTGACAAATAACAAGGAACCCTACTGATGTGTAGTCCTTTGTTAGGTTCCATGTTTCTCTTTGGGCGTCGGTGACACAGTTGTTCTGTAATTATTCCTTAGGTTTTATTTTACTTGATTGGAACCCCTTCCTTTAATGGCTTTTGTGAGTTGTAATTTTTGTATGCCCTCGTATTCTTTCTTTTTTTCTCAATGAAAGCTCGGCTCTTTATCATAAAAAACATGAATACGTACCTTTGATTTGGCATATTAATTGGTATAAATGTCTTTTTCTTTTTTCCATGAACCAGATAAACAGGTAAACGAAGAGTAAGTCGTAGGCCAGCGTGGTCTGGTTGCCATGGAGTCTTGTTATTGCATTGAGCCTCAATGGCCTGCTGATGAACTGTTGATGAAGTATCAGTATATCTCAGATTTCTTCATTGCACTTGCATATTTCTCCATCCCCTTGGAGCTCATCTACTTTGTAAAGAAATCTGCAGTGTTTCCTTACAGATGGGTTCTTGTTCAGTTTGGTGCTTTCATTGTTCTTTGTGGGGCAACACATCTTATTAACTTATGGACTTTTACCATCCATTCAAGAACTGTAGCAGTAGTAATGACCACTGCAAAGGTCTTAACTGCTGTGGTATCATGTGCAACTGCCCTTATGCTTGTACATATTATACCAGATTTA
This sequence comes from Trichosanthes truncata, assembly GCA_033996785.1. Taxonomy (NCBI): domain Eukaryota; kingdom Viridiplantae; phylum Streptophyta; class Magnoliopsida; order Cucurbitales; family Cucurbitaceae; genus Trichosanthes; species Trichosanthes truncata. The sequence goes on along the minus strand of JAWPNB010000004.1, from coordinate 31,090,285 downwards.
TTGAGTGTGAAAACCAGAGAGCTGTTTTTGAAGAACAAGGCTGCTGAATTGGATAGGGAAATGGGACTCATTCGTACACAGGAAGAAACTGGTCGACACGTAAGGATGCTTACTCATGAAATTAGGAGTACTCTTGATAGACATACGATACTAAAAACCACTCTTGTTGAGCTTGGTAGAACTTTGGCTTTGGAAGAGTGTGCACTTTGGATGCCCACTCGTACTGGATTGGAACTTCAACTGTCCTATACTCTTCATCAGCAGAATCCAGTTGGATATACTGTCCCCATCAATCTCCCTGTGATCAGTCAAGTTTTTAGCAGTAACCGTGCAGTTAAAATATCACCAAACTGCCCAGTGGCTAGGCTACGACCTCTTGCTGGGAGATACGTTCCGGGAGAGGTTGTTGCTGTTCGTGTCCCTCTATTGCATCTTTCTAATTTTCAAATAAATGATTGGCCAGAGCTTTCAACTAAGCGATACGCACTCATGGTTTTGATGCTTCCGTCAGATAGTGCTAGACAATGGCGCGTTCATGAGTTGGAGCTGGTTGAAGTTGTTGCTGATCAGGTATCCATGAACTTGTTTCTCTTTGACTTGTTAGCATGTGTTCTTTATCCAATATCACATTCCCTTGTGTAATCTCATAAGAAGTTAAATGCAGCATGTTCGTCTAGAATCTCCATCTATTTATGCTTCACACCCAAGATGTAGCAAATCCAACCTTTGTATGTTATAAATATCAACACTATAATATTGTTCCATGGTTAATTATAAACTAGGTTAAAAAACACTTTTGGTCCTTGAACTTTCATCAAAGTAACATTTGAGTCCATGAACTTTAATTTGTAACAATTTAGTCTCTGTATTTTCAAATGTGTAACAATTTAGTCCATGTACTTTGTAACATTTTAGTTCCTTTCATGAAAAATGTTGTTAAAATTTAATGGAGTTTCTTACATAGATAAATTGATAAACTGATTAGGGACTAAATGTGTTTATAAACTACAAGAACTAAATCGTTACATAATATTGACACTTAATTTTGATAGTATTTTTTTATGTAGGGTTTAAATTGTTACAAATATGAAAGTACAGGGACTAAATTGTTACGTACTAACGTTCAAAGATTATAATTGTTACAAATTTGAAAGTACAAGGATTAAATTGTTACATCCTAAAGTTTAGGGATTAAATTGTTACAAATTTGAAAGTAATTGTTACTCTTATAAAAGTTCAAGGATTAACCTGTAAACTGTTACTCAAAACAGTTAAAGGAGTTTTATTGATTTAACCCTGCTGCAACCTAAAGCTGAATCCTTGCATGTTGGACAGGTGGAAACCTCTTTATGAATTTATTGCATGGTGATCTTTTCTAGATGTTGCATGGGCCAAAAGTTTTGCTCTTATACTGTTTCACCTCAAGAAATGTATAAACAAAAAAATTTGTTTTTTTATATCAAATCTGAATCCTTGCATGTTCGACTGGTGGACCACCCCCAAGAAATGAATAAAACCAAAATTACATTTTTTTTTTACAGAAAACAACAAAAATATAATAATTTTTGTTTTATCCAGTTCTTGAGGTGGTACACCATAGGAGCAAAACACTTAACCATGTAACCTCAAGGAAAGAATAGAACAAAAATTACCTATCATTTTATGTCTTTGTATTCTAAAGAAGTTCCTTAATGTGGATTAGAAAATCATCTCTATATTACTCAGTACACTGTTTAAAATAAGTAAAAAAGTTGTAATTGTAAGAGTGAAGTTTGTTTATCTGAAGAACGTTTTTGATTTCTGGTGGCCTAAACGGATAAAACTCTTCTGACCATTGATCCATTCCATGTATGTACATTTGAATCACAGGTAGCAGTTGCTCTGTCTCATGCTGCAATCTTAGAAGAGTCAATGAGGGCTAGAGATCTCTTAATGGAGCAGAATGTTGCCCTTGATCTAGCCAGGAGAGAAGCAGAAACGGCAATACGTGCCCGGAATGATTTCTTGGCTGTCATGAACCATGAGATGAGAACTCCGATGCATGCGATTATTGCCCTCTCTTCATTATTGCAAGAGACCGAGCTTACACCGGAGCAACGCCTAATGGTTGAAACAATATTAAAAAGCAGTAATCTTTTAGCCACTCTGATAAATGATGTTCTGGATCTTTCGAGACTCGAAGATGGGAGCCTGCAACTGGACATCGACACTTTTAATCTTCACGCTGTTTTCAAGGAGGTCTGATAAACAATGTCATGTAATTTACTACGCTGCAAATATCAATTACCTATCTGATAATGTAAAATCAACCCTATTGTTGTAGGTACTTAACTTGATCAAGCCTGTTGCACTAGTCAAAAAGTTGTCATTGACCTTACAATTGGGTCCTGATTTGCCAGCATATGCCGTTGGTGATGAGAAACGTCTCATGCAAGCTATTCTTAATGTTGTGGGTAATGCCGTGAAATTTTCAAAAGAAGGTAGTATATCAATCACAGCCATTGTTGCAAAATCCGAAACCTTCAGAGAATTTCGAGTTCCAGATTTTCTCCCTGTGCCAAGTGATAGTCACTTTTATTTACGCGTACAGGTTTGTTTACTTGGCATTTAGAATTGAATGAATTTTTATTTGTGAAGATAAATGTTCCAATATCAGTATGTAGAAAAGACGTTACAAGTTTTTTCTGCATGTATAGGTAAAAGATACTGGATCTGGAATTAGTCCTCAAGATATTCCTAAGTTGTTCACTAAATTTGCACAAACTCAAACTATGGCAACAAGAAACTCTGGTGGCAGTGGTCTTGGACTTGCAATCTGTAAAAGGTACAATGTTGATAGCCAGTTTTTCTCTTATTGATCTCAGATTCTCTCATTGATTACAAGTCCTGTTTCACATATATACATGCATACACACATACATACATATTAGCTCCTTTGAGATGAAGATATGCACCTCATATTCTTTCCCTTATGTGCTATGTGATCAGGTTTGTGAATCTTATGGAAGGACAAATTTGGCTTGAAAGTGAAGGTCTTGGAAAGGGATGTACAGCCACTTTTATTGTAAAACTTGGAATTGCAGATCAATCAAGTGAATCAAAGCTTCCCTTTACATCAAAAATTCATGAGAACAACATTCATACAAGTTTTCCTGGACTCAAAGTCCTTGTTATGGACGAAAATGGGTTAGTAACATTTTACCTATTTTTACTTCAAAATTTGAAGTTGTTCGTTATTTGTGTTTAAATGTAATTTTTACCATGTTTGTTCCTAATGTTCTCTGCCTTTTGAATGAGAAGAAGTAGGTTAGTCGAAAAAGAAATTAATCAATATGTGGAGAATTAGGCATTCTTTGCGAGATGCTTTTGTGGTTAAGAAGCTGCTCTAATTTGATTGGAATAAGCTGTCTCCTGTTATTCTGCCATAAACAGCATTAACACACAAGATCAAACTTTCTTATTTGCAGAAACTTTTAAGGCTCTTCAACCACAATTGTTCCACTTTCCAATCTTGCCCTTGAACTGGAATCATGTTCCTCTAAGTGAATAGTATTCGTAGTGAAGAAAAAGAAAAGAGTATTTATTTGAGTTGGTATGAAAATTCATGCTTATTCCATAAAATTAAAATTGCAAATGCTCGAGGAAAGGGAAGTCTTATTACCGAAATCCAGAATGAAGAAGGTGTGAGTTTGCTGAGCCTGGAAGAAATAGATTGTGAAGGCCCCGTTTGATAACCATTTTGTTTTTTGGTTTTTAAAAATTGTCCTAGTTTTCTCATCAATTCTCTACAATGAGTTTCATTGTAAGAAAAAAATTGAATTCTTAGCCAAATTCCAAATTCCAAAAACAAAAACAAGATTTTGAAAACTACGGCCCCGTTTGATAACCATTTGGTTTTTGGTTTTTGAGAATTAAGCTTTTTTCTCCTAATTTCTCTACAATGGTTTTCATTTCTCTCAAACAAACATTTGAATTCTTAGTTAAATTTCATAAACAAAGACAAGTTTTTGAAAAGTACTTTTTTCAGTTTTTAAAACTTGGTTTGATTTTTGAAAACATTTGTCAAAAGTAGATAACAAAACAAGGAAAATCATATGTGGAAGTAGTATTCATAGGCCTAATTTTCAAAAACCAAAAACCAAATGGTTATCAAATTGGTCGAAGCCATTAGTTTTTTTCAAAGCTGTACATAGGGAGGGGCAAAGAGGGCTCATAAAAGGGATTGATTGGTAACATGTTAGCAAGTTCAAAGAGCTTTGGCTGGAGAGACTGTTTAATGAAGAAGTGGTTTTTCAGGTAGTGTGGAGAGTTTGGGGTGAAATAAAGCTCTTGATCTAGATGGTTATACCCGGTTTTTTTCAAAGTGCTGGAACATCATCAAAGTTGATATGATCTAGGTGCTCCACCTGATAATAGCTGCTCGAATTTACGTCAAAAACTTGCTTTTGTCTAATCGTAGAGAACGTGAAGTCTGTATAAAGATAGAGTTAATTAGGCCAATAAGCCTTCAAAATAGTATCTATAAAATCCTGACTGAAGTTCTTCAGGATAGAATTAAAAGTTTTATCTCTAGTACCATCTCCAAAGGTCAATTTGCTTCCATTTTTGTAGTCAATAAGGTGGTCATGATCCTAAAAAGCTAGAAAGGTTGAGGCGTGGCTATTGGAATTCAGCATAGATTAACCTTATGACATTGTTTTTCTGAACTTTTTCTCGCCCCTTATAGAAAGGAAATCAACACAGCTTCCACTTTTTGCATTCTAATCAAGGTTTATAGTGGGTCATTGTTTGACGTAAAATATCATCGAACCGATCTGTGTGTTGTAGTTTAATATGTGCTTCCCGAGATTTACACTTTTTGAGTTTGAAAACCATGCTAAATTTGTTGGAATTGCCTTCCAAGTTCTAATATTCATGCTGCATTTCCTGTCACAGAGTTAGCCGGTCCATGACCAAGGGACTTCTCGTACATCTCGGATGCGAGGTAACGACAGCAGGCTCAATTGAGGAGTTCTTACGAGCCGTCTCCCAGGAACACAAGGTGGTTTTCATGGATATATGCACTCCTGGAGTTGATGGTTACGAACTAACCATACGCATCCGCGAAAAGTTTGCGAAAAGCCACGAAAGACCGTTCATGGTAGTACTCACTGGGAACTCGGACAAAGTAACGAAGGAGAGCTGCCTCAGAGTCGGCATGGACGGGCTAATACTAAAACCCGTTTCGATTGATAAAATGAGGAGTGTGTTGTCGGACCTTATAGAGCGTCGTGTTCTATTCGAGACGTCTTGAAGAGACAGAGTATACAGAAGGATATCTAACAGTTTGTTATGTGTACATACAAGGCATTGTGGTGATGATCCTGAGAAAGGGAAGAATGTGTCATAAGGGCACATACCCAATTCCAGGTTCATATCAAAACAAAACCTGATTTGCCACTGCTGGTACTACATACCCAGAAAAGGAATAGGGCAGAGATATGTGTAAAAACATTTTGAAGAGTTCCTTGAAACAAGTTAGATGCCATCCTGTAACTTTGCTAATTTTTCTATTTCATAGAGAATGTTTTACATTTTCTTGAGTTCATCTCTCTCTCTCTCTCTCTCTCTCTCTCTCTCTCTCTCTCTCTCTCTCTCTCATTTTGCTTTTTATGTGTTAAAATGGAAATAGAGGGTATTTTACATTTTCCCATTTAAGTTTGTGTTTGGGATTGGGAGTAATTTTGAAATGATTAAAATTATTTTTGTCATGTTCAAAATTATACCAAAACATGCATTTAATCATTCAAAATTATTTAATGTTTGATTTTACACCTTCAAATGTGATGTACATACCATCAAAATTGATTTTGAATTATTAAATGCATATTTTAGAGTGATTTTGAACGTGATAAAAGTGATTTTAATTATTTCAAAATCACTCCCAAACATGCATTTAAATGAGATTAATAACGTGTTTAGAATAACTTTGGAACAAAAATGCTTTTTAAACAAAATCAATTTTTTTTATAAGCACTTTTGAAAAAGTTAATTATTTAAAGTGTGTTTAGGATAGTTTATTGAATACTTTTAGATGATTGAAAGTGTTTTTTAGAAAAGTTTTATTAAGTAAAAAGTACTTTAAAGAAATTGGATTATTTTAAAATATATTTTTGAATAAATACCTAAAAGATAGATTATCTAAAAATGACTTTAGAGTGATTAATCGAAAATTTTTAGAATATATGATAAGAAAAAAAAACCTATTTGTAATTAATAGAGTTATTTTTTAATACAGTACAACCAAAAAATTTGTTATTTTTACCAATTTTTAAACAGTGTAAGATATAAGAATATTTTTATTAAAAATATTTTTTAAAAAATGCTTAAACTAGAAGGTATTTCAAACCAACCTAATTTTAGTTCAATGCTTAAAATCTAATCTAATTCAAGGCTTTTTTTGGAATGACTTTTGAAGTGCTTCAAAAAGATTTTTTAAGTATTAAAAAAGCATTTTTAAGCACTTAAAAAGTCATCTCAAACCCTTTTTGAATCACTCATATTTAGCTTAGATGAGATTGATTTAAGATCCTGATATATTTGTTCATTCTTTATAAATTCACATAAAGAAAGATAAAATATGTTAAAAGTTGATCATATGCAATTTAGTTATGAGTGAGAACTATGAATTCATGCTTGCTAGGGCATGTCTGACTTGAATAGTTTGTTATTCACTAAAAGAGATGGTGGTATGAGATTTGAACAATAGGATTACACCTCTCAATTTATGTAATTACAAATATGAATGAGAATTAGTTTAAAAAAAAAATCTATAATGAATTTACAAAAGTTGTCAAATCTTTTTTTTTTTTTTTTAAAGATTCAACATGTGCTGGAGGAATGAGTTTAAGTCATGATGGCCACCTATCTAAAATTTAATATTCGACGAGTTATCTTGGCAACCAAATGTAATAGGATCATTCAGTTGTCCGTAAAAATAGTCGAGATGCGTGCAACCTGACCTAGTTACTCACAGGTATTAAAAAAAAAGAAATTCAACATGTCCCTATGGTTTGAAAGTTCAAGAATTAAACTTAAAGATATATGGTTTGATAAAACATTCATAAATAGTCATGTGAGTGAAACAAGAAGCAGTTAATAAAAGAATAAAAAAATAAAAAACGTATATATATATATATATATATTATAAAGTACCCCTATGTTGAATTAAACTTAAACAACATATAGGTACTTTATAATATATATATTATAAAGTACCCATATATAAAGTACTCCTAGACACTCACAGATATAGACACTCACATATATAAAAATATTACAAAAAAAAGAAAAAGAAATTCAACATGTGTGAGTACGGTTTGAACCTTTATCCTTTTAGTTGAGGATGTAGTATCCTAACCAGTTGAGCTATATTCAAATTAACAAAAAGTTGTATAGTTAGGTACATTATTGTAGTAGATGAAAGATTAACAAAAGGTATAGGAAAAGTTGAGATTTTTCTAAACTTTAGGGATAAAAATATTGAGTTTTAAAAATTATGGACAAAAAAGTGGCACTATGTTAACCCACATATACCAAACCTCTTTTTCCTGTTTTTTTTTTTCCTTTCAGTTATTAGTGGGAATGAGGATTTGAATTTTTGACTTTTTATAGAGTTGTTGATGTCTTAATTAATTAAACTAAATTCAAGCTGACCCTTTCCTTGATAGGTTAGGTACATAAATTAAAATTTAAAAGATTTCCAAACAATTTTTAGACACAAAACAGATTTAAAAATATAAGTTTACGAAGTAGTTTTCAAAATTTACATTTAAAAAATGCATCTAATCACCCCCCTTAATGTCCAATATTATTGGTAATTAAATAAATTTAGGTTCAATTATTCAAAGATATTAATTATGTTCTTAGACTTTGAAAAGTTCAATTTTAATCTTTGAACTTTGAAATTATCCAAAAAAATTCATGAAAAGTTTGTTCATTAAATAATGGATAGAAATTGACATGGGGTGCCCCATATGTAAAAATTTGAAACTATATGTGAAATAATTTGTAACTCATTTTTTTTTTTTAGATTTACAACTCAATTTAAACTATATAGAAGATTAAGATTGTTATTAAATTAATTTCTTGCTCAAAAGATATCATTGATATCATTTCCAACATCATTACGAAATTAATTTTTACACATTAGATGTTCATGTCAATTTATATGGATGGTATTATACATAATGTGACTTCCAATATTTACACACTTATTCCCCAATCAATTTTTATCCATCATTTTAACGAGGAAAAAAAAAACTCTCCAAAGATTTTTTTAGAAGAATTTGAAATTCTTAGGATTATTATAAATTTTTTAAAGTCTAGAGACATAATTGAAGCATACCTTAAAAGTTTAGGTATAAGTGTATATGTGCACATGATATTTCAACAAAATTTTTCGTTTGTGAAAATGAACTTGAATTTGTACTATTTTATATAAGTGTTACAATGTCTAATATTTATCTATTGATTATTTCTCACAAATATGTAAATTTTGGCCTATTGATCTTCTTAGATTGACTTATTGATTTTCTTGGATCGGCTTGTTAGTTTGTTGATCTTCTTGAAGAAAATTGAAATCTTATAACCCGTCTTCAAAATCTTCAAATCTTCAAAAATAATTAAATCTTTTAAGTCTTATGATCTTTGAAGTCAAGTTTTCAGAGAATCGTAGAGAGATTTTATTCTTTTAGAAGTTTTTGGAATTCTTTAACTTGAAGAACACCTCATCTATTTATAGAGTTTTTATAGGCCTTATGTAGACTTGAGCTTAGTTGACTTTGCACTCAATTCTTTTAATTTGAACTTGACCCAATCTTTTTTAGTAGGTTCGGATTATTTGAGTTTGACTCAATCCCATTTTAATGGATTCAAGCTAGATTAGCTTTGAGCCCAACTGCCACATGACACAATTTGTTTAAACTAGCTTATGTCATCCAATGAATCTATGGTAGACAAGTGACATTATTTGATTTATCAATTTTTATGTCTTTTTAATTTAATTTGAAGACACATGTAAATTTTTCATTGGTCTCAAATTTAAGAATATATATTTGTTGTCATTAATTAAAATTAACAACGTAATAATTTGTGAATTTATTGTTATCATTTAACCATAAATTTGAAACATTATAATTTATTCTATATTTTGGAAACTTTCGTGAATTTGATTGATATTTTAAAAATGAAAATGTTGATATTTTTAGATTAAGTTAGTCCCAATTTGATGATGGGGTTTATTTTATTATTCAAAATTTCATTTTGCTTTTAAACTTTTGATTTTGATTTCATACTAAATATATGTTTTAGTTCCTACTTTTGGAAGGTTTTTTCTAATTTAGTTTTTATTGTTTAAGAATTTTCAATCTAGACTATCATATTTTAACATTTTTAATTTAGTCATTCACCATAAATGAGTGTTGAAGTTGATTGAGAATTCACAATAATTTAGATCAAGAAAAAAGTCAATCAAGGAAGAAAAGTTTCTAATTTTCTTTCTCCACTACGAGTTTTCTTCTCTTAGAACACATTTTTCTCTTCTAAATTTTGATCAATTTAATAGATATTATGTTGCAAGTTTATCAACAACCAAAATTTAAAGTTCAAAAATTTATTAAACACATTTAAACTTCAGAGACAAATTAGACACAAAATTGAAAGTTTAAAAACTTAGGTCCCGTTTGATAACCATTTGGTTTTTGGTTTTTAAAAATTAAGCCTATAAATATTACTACCACCTATGGTTTTACTTATTTTGTCATATCCTTTTTGCCTATGTTTTCAAAAACCAAGCCATGTTTTGAAAACTAAAAAAAGTAGTTTTCAAAAATTTGTTTTTGTTTTTAGAATTTGGCTAGGAGATGAAAACGACTGTAGAGAAATTGGGAGAAAACAAGTTTAATTTTCAAAAACTAAAAACTAAAAATCAAATGATTATCAAACGGGGCCTTATTAACACTTTTTAAAATTGAGGGGCCTAATAAACACAACAATTTTTTTGAGTTCAACAATAGGAGGTTAGGAGATCGAACCATTGACATTTGAAATAGTAATTAGTGTCTTATTTACTGACCTACTCAGGTTGACCTAATAAACACAATATTCAAAGTTCAATAATTAAGGCCCCGTTTGATAACTATTTGGTTTTTAGTTTTTAGTTTTTGGTTTCTTGTTTTTAAAAAACAGGTCTCTTTGATAATGAATTGAGTTTTATGTTTTTATATTTTTGAAAACGTTTTTAAATTTGTTAAGGAATTTCAAAAACAAAAAAAAATCGTTTTCAAAAACCCAATTCCGTTTTTCAAAAATCCTGGCCCGCCTCACGAACGCCAAGCCAACAACCGTCACCTCGTGTGGTTTGTGGGCTTTGTCTGCATTTTCGAAAACTCAAATTGTTTTTTTTCCTTTCATTTATTTTTTTTAAAGTTTTCTTTTCACTTTTTTTTTAAAAATTAAGTTTTATTTTCACTTTCATTTCTTACTTTAAATATTAATATCATTATTTTTTTTTCTCGAAAAAAAAAACCATTTCATATCATTAGTGTTTTTTAAAAAAAAAAAAGAGAAAAAGAGAAAAATACATATCATATATCCATGATCAAGAAGACTTTTTGTTTCTAAATCTTGGTAAAAAATGATGTAGATTTGCCAACTAATTTTAACCGAAAACAAGATAAAAATCTTCGTAAACTCACTAATTTCAATGAAATCAAGTTTTGCACAAATTTAAGATTGATTAGTTTACAAATTAATCATGGAATAACTTTGTCAAAACTCACAAATTTTAACAAAAATTTAGCTCTAATGAAAATTTGTTTTTGAAATCTTATCAATTTTTGTACCATATATATGGTTTATAATTTATTGAAAGTAAATGATAATACTTTTGTTTAATGAATTTTCAAAACGAAAACTTATCAGAGGTTAAAAATTGCAACAAATTTTCAAGTTTAAAGTTAAAATTGCAACACTTATCTAAGTTTAAGGTGCAGTTCGATAAAATTGAAAGTTCGGGGCAAAAATTGATACAACTTAACAAGCTTAATGGTAAAAAGTAAAATTTTCCCTTATGTATATCACATGGAAAAATATTATAAAAATAGTTTGCTTTTATTTTTATTAAAAAATATTTAATTAAAAAGAGTAATCAAATGTTCTCTTTATTTTTTAAAAACAAAAACAAAAAATAATTATCAAACATGTTTTTGGTTTTTTGTTTTTAAAAAACAGAAAACCAAAAACAGTTACCAAACATGTATGATTTTTGTTTTTTAAAAACAGAAAACCAAAAACCAAAAACCAAAAACCAATGTATTAAACTTTCGTCGATATATCAACATTTTCACATGCCTGTGATATGAGAGATAAATCGGCATTTCCATTATACTGTAAAGAAATTGATAAAATATAAACAAAAAAGTAACAAAATTTAACCAATGTGAAGATAATATTAATAATGAGTAGTTTAACTTACTTAAAAATGGTAAAATATTGATTTATTAACTTAAATATCCTTTTAAATTTTTTATTAAATTTTTTTTAAAATATCCATCGATAATTATATTTTATCATATTTTCATCGACATTTCTATAAAATTAAGTCCTTGACAATTTCGTTATTTTAACCGTTATAACTAGTCTATTCATTTATTTTTATGTCATATCATAGCCTCTTTGACAATAAAATTTTAATTTCATCCCTTTGTTTTCGACATCAAATGATCGAATTGTTTTTTTCTTTTTTTTTTTTTGGAAAATTACCACTCACCTTCCTTTCTACATTTTCATCTTTGACCCCCAAATTCTCAATCGGCCATTGATCACCAAAGCCAGTAACATCACCGACCCTCTTCCTCACCGCACTATCTAATCCCAATCTGAAGCAAAATCAACAAAATGTTGCTCTAAATTCTAATCGAATTCCATTCCGCAGACTAATTCCCTTGCGATTGATTCATGACATTGGCATCTTCGAAGTAGTATCCGATCCACACCAATTCTGAAACATCAGAAGCGGCAGCCATGGGAGCACCTTCAGCTTCCTCCATTGACGGAGGAGGAGGTTACCGAGATGCTGAATCTCTCTTCCGAACGAAACCCATTTCTGAAATTCGGAAGGTGGAATCCTCCACCCGTGCCCAGATCCAGTCCAAGCAAGAGGAGCTCCGGCAACTCGTCGGTAACCGTTACCGAGATCTGATCGACTCCGCCGACTCCATCGTTCTCATGAAGTCCACTTCCCATTCAATTTCGTCTAATCTTTCTTCAATTCACCTTTCCATTCGTTCCCTTTCGTCGTCCGATTCGCTCACGCATCTTCCTTCTCATAATCACGTTCGCGTTACCCTTTACGCCATTGCTTGTCGGGTTAAGTATCTTGTTGACACCCCTGAGAATATTTGGGGTTGCCTCGATGAGTCCATGTTTCTCGAAGCTGCTGTTCGTCATCTTCGAGCGAAGCATGTGCAGCAAGCTTTGACGACCCACAATGCCGATTCGGACCGTAAGTTTCTGTCCAATTTTCCTCTGCTTCAGCACCATTGGCAGATAGTGGAGAGCTTCAAATCTCAGATTTCGCAGCGTAGCCGTGAGAGACTGCTCGATCGTGGACTTGGGGTTGGAGCTTATACGGATGCTTTGGCTGCTGTCGCCGTTATTGATGAGCTTGAGCCGAAGCAAGTCCTCAGTTTGTTTCTCGATTCGAGGAAGTCTTGGATTTCTCAACAATTAGGTACATGCGGGAGCAATGCAGCTTGCTCTATTGTAGTATCCGTGTTCTGCGAGGTTTTGGCTATAATTCAGGTCAGTATAGGACAGGTCGGTGAGTTGTTTTTGCAAGTTCTGAATGATATGCCATTGTTTTACAAAGTTATATTGAGTTCTCCACCTGCATCTCAATTGTTTGGTGGAATTCCCAACCCGGATGAGGAAGTTAGGCTCTGGAAGTTATTTAGAGATACTTTAGAATCAGTCATGGTCATGCTTGAGAAAGATTACATTGCTAGGACTTGCTCAAGTTGGCTAAGAGAATGTGGAAGAGAGATTGTTAGCCAGATCAATGGAAGGTTTTTGATTGATGCCATTGGAAGCGGTCAGGACCTTGCTTCTGCTGAGAAATTAATAAGAGAGACAATGGAAAGTAAGGAAGTCTTGGAAGGAAGTTTGGATTGGTTGAAAAGTGTTTTTGGATCTGAAATTGAGTTGCCGTGGAGTAGAATGAGGGAACTTGTTTTGGAAGATGACTCAGACCTCTGGGATGACATATTTGAAGATGCATTTGCTCGCAGGATGAAAACTATTATTGACTCAAGATTTAAGGAAATGATTAAAGTAGTTAATATTGAAGAATCGGTTCATCTAACTGAGACTGCTTTAAGTAATAATATTATGGATTTCCAGGGATACTTGAATAGACCTTCTACAGGTGGTGGGGTTTGGTTTATAGAATTTAATGCTAAGAAAGTCTGTCCAACTGTGGGAGCAAAAGCATCTGTAGAAGAGAGTGATACTAATAATTGTATCAATGCTTATTTTGGTCCAGAAGTCAGTCGTATCAGAGATGCATTTGAGAACTGTTGTCAGAGTGTACTTGAGGATCTTCTCAGTTTCATAGAATCTCCAAAGGCATCAATAAGGTTAAAAGACCTGGCACCTTATCTACAGCATAAGTGCTATGAAAGCATGTCAACCATATTGATGGAGCTAGAAAAAGAGATTGATAATCTATATGGTAACATGGAAGGTAGTAGGACTACTAGTCAGCCTGTTAGTCTTTCTCCACTTGTTGAGAGGTCACTTTTCATTGGTCGACTCCTGTTTGCATTTCAAAATCACTTGAAGCACATCAGTGTCATCCTTGGTTCGCCAAAATTTTGGGTAAATGACATATCATCCTCTATTTTTGATAAGCATTCTTCATTACTGCGACAGTCCAAAGGTGCTCCCGATTCTCCTTTATATGTTAATTCTCCAGGAAGACAAATGTCTACTGATTCTAGAAGACAAACGTCACTAGCCATAACTGCATTGCTTGGAACTAAAGAAAGTGCAAGCCCAAAACTTGAAGAATTGAATAGAGTTACTCATGATCTTTCTGTAAGGTCTCATAGCTTGTGGATGCTGTGGTTATGCAATGAGCTTTCTGCCACTCTCTCTAGAGATCTTGCTCAAGATGATGCCCTACTGTCAGCAACACCCTTGAGGGTAAGTGGTATATGCTTTATTTTATTTTACTATTTCCATTTTGTGATTTCTTTGTCAGAGCCCTGCCTTGTACATGTGCATTGAGACCTTCCATGACTGTTTTCCTCAAAGCCAAAACACTTGCAGTAAAACTCATCTATATGATTTAGCATTTTTAACCATGCAATTAATAAAAAATTGTGAGATACAAAAATTATTTTCCATGTTTCACGCATAAACTTTATTCATATTCATCTTTATTAACTTTGATTTCTTGTTGTGAAACACTAGCTTAATTGCTTTTTGATAGGTTTTTATGTTTTTGTTGATTATTGATAGATACTGTCTGATTGTTGTTGGTAAGAGACCTGTGGTGGTGGTAGCATATCCTTGGATGCAATGAAGGCATTAGTATTTGGAACAAATTTTTTCCACCTACTTGGATATAATATTTCATGAGAATCCAGTTTCATGTTTTGATGAATGAAAAAGGTTGAGGGAATCCTGGCCATGAAATGAAACCACATGGAGGCTAAGGTTGCAAAAAGTGGGAGCAAAACTTTGGAAGTAATTCATTTCATTGAGGAATAAAGATCAAACACTTGGAAGTTTAGGTTTCTCATTTAGCAAAAAATGTAGTTAAAACAAGGTAAAAGAAAGAGTAGTGGTTTCAAGTGCTTGATCTTATTCCTAAATTAGGATTAATTTCTTTTTGTGGGTATCAACACCCGAGTCAAGATCCTGAGGAAAGAACCTCACATCCTCTCTCTCCTCAACTTCACTGCAATTGCAAAAGGAACGGGAAAATCACCACTTTATCCAATTCTTTTTTGCATATGCTTTTAAAAAAAATGAAAGAAGGAAAAAAAAAGAAACCACTAATTTTTCATTGAAAATGTATGGAGTATACATTATTTTTTTCTCCCTGAAAAGGGTCATATAATCTTTTAAATTCGAAGTCAGTGGACATGACATAACTTGAAATTGTTGTCAAAATCATATCATTTTCTAGTTTTGTGTGGTATTCTGATGCATAGCTTAGGTTTTTCCTACCAGTTTACTGGTTTTCTTATCAAAATATTGCAGCATTTTTTGTTTTCCTTTAGTTCTATTTTCTGCTGATTTTGTTGTTTATAGTTTACGCATTTATGGTAATAGTTTTTTGTAATTGGCAGGGTTGGGAAGAGACAGTAATCAAGCAAGAACAATCTGCTGAAGGCCAATCAGATATGAAAATTGCTCTTCCATCAATGCCTTCTCTTTATATAATTTCATTTCTGTTCCGTGCATGTGAAGAAATTCACAGAATTGGAGGTCATGTTCTTGAGAAGACAATTATTCGAAAATTTGCAACAACCCTGCTGGAAAAGGTATTTAGTTTGCTTGGATATTTAAGTTTATGTTGTTTTAAAAATTTTGAAAATTTCTTTTGTAATAGAATACAAGTCTTCATTTAGATAAATGAAAGAAAAAAATAAGAGGGTGGTAAAAAAAAGCCCCCAAACA
Organism: Trichosanthes truncata; assembly: GCA_033996785.1. NCBI lineage: Eukaryota > Viridiplantae > Streptophyta > Magnoliopsida > Cucurbitales > Cucurbitaceae > Trichosanthes > Trichosanthes truncata. The sequence goes on along the minus strand of JAWPNB010000004.1, from coordinate 31,074,556 downwards.
AAGGACTTTAGTTAAGAATAAAAAACTACGGAAAATGATGGAAAAGCTTTATAGTTTAGGTGTGAAGTGAGCAGCACCGCGTACCTCTTCCCAAGATCCTTCTGGCTTCTACACCCTGAAGGTTGTCCTATTTCATTGTAACTAGATGTTCCAAATGATAGAAAAGAATGCTGCCTGTCAGAGAAGTTTACCTCTATTTTGAAGGGAGATTACAAAGCACCTTCTCCATCATGTTCTGACAACTTTGCTTGGAGCCAAACTGACACCAAAAATCTTGAAAAATCTTCCCAGAACCTTTGTAGCAAAGAGATATCTCCATGAAACGTGATCCGTGTCTTCCAACCAATGTCCTTGTGCATGAAACGTACCATGAGTTTCTGAAACTAAGGATGAAGATCTCTGGACAAAATCCATTGTATTAATCCTCCTCAAGGAACCAGCCAAGAAAGACTATACTTGCAATAATCTTTGGCCACAATTAGTCTCTAAAGAAAATAATCTTAATTTGTCCAAGCATTCATTTGCAATTTGTGATATCATTTTATTTATTTGAAGTGCATGACAACTCATGCCTTCCATATATGCTGTATATCCAATTCCATAATATATAAGTTTATTAATGTTCAATTTCGTATTAGAATATCAGTGAGAATACTGCTATCCTTGTATCTGTTTCTTGATGACATTGGTTGCCATCACTTGTTGGAGAGAAGGAATAAATGGGTAAAAATTGGAAAATATAAAGACTAGAATAAGCAAATATAAATATATCTACGTGAAAACTTTTCTTCTTGGCCATTGGTCATGAAATATTATAGCTTTGCCCTCTGCTATACATCTGAATGACTAGTCTGTTTTTCACTTGTGTTTGGCATACGACTCATAAAGTCTGTGTTATGTGGTCCAATAGTGATTGAAAATTATATTATTTCAGCTTATATATTATAGTTCCTTGCAGGTTATAGGTATCTATGGGGATTTCATTTCATCTATGGATGTTGGCGGGCCTCAAGTGTCAGAAAAAGGTGTATTGCAGGTTCTGTTAGATATAAGGTTCACTGCTGATATTTTATGTGGGGCTCATTCTAATACGAGTGAAGAGTTGTCCAAAAACCCAAGGGCAAAGTATGCCTTCAGAAGGAAGCAGGATATAAGTGAGGAAAAATCAGTTGTTAGAGAGCATGTGAATGCCTTAGCAGATCGCCTTTCAAAAAGGCTTGATCCAATTGACTGGCAAACGTAAGTTTTGTTTTTCGTTCCTTTCTTTTGTCGTTGGAAGCTTTCTAATGGTTACAAATTATCATTTAGAGTTGATTGAAATTTGAGTCTTTTTACTTCTATTGATTTCTCTGAAAGCGGAGTAGCTCACGAGGAAGTCTTTAACGTACTAGCCTGTCTTTAGGAAAATAATAATAATAAGTGTGCAAATCGTAGTTGTTTATATTTTCAGTATTTGATTGCTTAAAATTTGAATCTTCTGACTTTCTGTTGTACAACTATTTTATAAATACTAAAATCGATGTCTTATGTTGTCAATTTTAGTATTAAAAAATTCCATCAATGAAATACATATTTCCTCTTAAAAAAGAAAGAAAGAAAATTTAGTATTAAAAAACTTCTAGACCTTTCCGTAACTTCCTTGGCATGAGGTTTTTGGCTATCTCCCCCCCCCCCCCCCCCCCTATTGTAATTTCATTCCATCAATGAAATTCCACTTTTCCAGTCTATTTTTGATTCTTTCCACAACGGATCTTGAGAGCTTAGGAAGGAGGGTTGCCTCCGAGGGGCATACCTAGATAATATAAAGGCCAACCTCACTAAGTACATCCCCATTTATTCACTTGACCATCAACTTCCTATTAGTCAATACTAAATGCTGACAATTAGAGATTTATGTTTATTCATTTTGATATTAGCTACCTTTTCATAGATTTCCAGAATCTTGAATTTATTTGCCACCTATGCTTCCCTATAATAACTGAGCATATTGAGCATATAGAAGATGATTATTAGTTATTCCGCACTTTAGCTCACTTGATCATCGCTTTAGATAGGTCTTCCCGTAGTATCTGACTTAAAAAATTGCTGCATTTGGCAGTTTTTAAAATAATGGGAGGAAAATTCTTCCCTGCATGCTTTTATCTTCTAAGAAATAAGGCGTATAAAAGTCTCTTTTAGACCACCATGGACTGCGCCTTTCTCAATGAACTCTTGGAACGTCTCGAGTACAATTTTTTTTTAATAAGAAACGTACAAAGGAGAATATAATTTCTCATTGAGACGTATGAAGTACATTTTTTTATTTAATTTTCATTGATGAAATAAAAAATTACACAAAAGTACCAAGATAATTTTTCTCGTGGGTTTTAGCCTTTGGTGGGAGCAGGCATCCTTGGATTAATGAGGTGTGGCCCTTGACACCTAAATTATAAATTTGGTCCCTATAGTTTGGAGAAAGTTAGAATTTAGTCCCTATGGTTTGGAGAAAGTTATAATTTAGTCTTTATGATTTTAAAAGTTAGAATTTCATCCTTATGGTTTGATAAAACTTCATAAATAGTCCCTATGGTTTGATAGTCTCCATCGTAGGGATTATTTGTGAGGGTTTTATTAAACCATGGGGACTATTCCTAACTTTTAAAACCTTAGGGACTAAATTCTAACTTTCTTCAAACCATAAGGACCAAATTTTTAATTTAACCTATGTTGAACCATTCAACATTGAAAGTTTAAACCATTTGGGCTAGCCACTAGGGTCTTTCTTTCTTTTCTTTTTCTTTTGAAGAAAAACCATTACATTGAAAAATAAACTACACAGAATTATAAGGAATTACATTAGGACTTTCTAGTTGGAGGCAATGAAACCAATTGAGTTCCAAACTTTCCTCCAATCCTTCTGCTATTTTACTTTCCTTAGTGGTGCTCAAAATTTGCTCGGTTCTCTTCTTTGCGGGATCTCCTTCAAGAGAAATAGGAAGATATGTTGGTTGAATGCATGGGAGCCACTTTTTGCTTCTCATAAATGACTCTCCTGCTTCTTTCCAACCAAATATGCCAAAAGGTGGTTTGCACTGCATTCAACCAAGGTTTTGCCTTTTGCTCTTGAAGGAGGATATGCAAAAAAGAGAGGCAAACCCATGTTTCGAAGACGGCTCTTGTGGGCTTAAACGTGGATGAGGTTGTGTTGAATCAAAATGCTACTTTGTTGGGTTGTAATGCTGAGTCATTGCCTATTACCTACTTAGGGATTCTGCTGAGGGAAACTTCCATTCAGCCGGTTTTTGGGATCCTGTGGTGGATAAATTTTGAGCTAAATTACAAAAATGGAGCAATACTCCTCTTTCCAAGGGAGGTTGTCTTACTCTTGCGACTGCTTCTTTAAATAGTCTCCCTCTTTATAGCTTCTCAATTTTCAAGGCTCCGGTGAACGTGGTTAAGGAGATGGAAAAGTTGGTTAGAAACTTCTTCTGGGGTGGAAGGAGCTTTTAATTTGGGTAATCACTTGGTGAAATTGGACTTCTTTGCCCCTTCAATATGGAGGTTTGGCGATTGGTTCCTTGAGAAAAAGAAATAATGCCCTCCTCCTTAAATGGTTATGGAGATTTACTCAGGAAGAAAATGTTTTATGGAGGAAAGTTATAGCAAGCATTTATGGGTGTAAGCGGTTGGATGCAGCCCCCCCCCCCAAAAAAAAAAGAAGGTGTTTCTAAAGCTCGACCTTGGGTGGAGATTGCAAAAAACAGTGCTTTGTTCGTTAATTTTGTTCATTTTAAGGCCAATTGTGGGAGAAGAATTAAGTTCGGGCGCGATAAGTGGGTGGGAAACTCACCTTTGGAAGAGACTTTTCTAGATCTTTTCCTTATTTCTTTAAAAAAGGAAGCTACAGTTGTAGATTGTTGGAATTCCAACCAAAATGATTGGGATCTTGGTTTTTGGAGGGGCAGAAGGGATAGAGAATTTGATAGTTGGCTCGGCCTAGTGTCCCTGATTGATTCGGTGAGATTGAGGGAAGGAGTTGACAAAGCATATTGGTCTCTTGAAAAATCTGGTTTCTTCTCCAGGCGTTCAGCTTTTAAAAAGTTATCGGAAACTAGTCATAAACTGAACTCTACCATCATTAATCAGATCTGGAAGTCTAGTGTTCCTAAGAAGATAAAAGTTTTTTTTTGTGGAGTCTAGCATACAAAAGCTTGAATACCCAAGACAGATTGCAAAGAAAGTTGAGGAATATGGCTTTATCCCCTTTTGATTGTGTTTTGTGTTTAAATGGCGAAGAAACCCTTGATCACCTTTTCCTTAGGTGTTCTTTTGTGGCCAAAGGGTGGAACCAGTGCTTTAAAGCCCTTGGCTTTATTGTGTGTTGCTCTGAGAAGCTGGATCAGTGGTTGACTGAAGCTTTTAATGGGTGGTCCCTAAGAGCGAAGGCAATATTCTTGTGGAGATGCATTGCCCGAGGTTACTTTTGGGAGGTTTGGAAGGAACGTAATAGGAGAATTTTTGAAGATAAGTCGAATTCTTTTGAGGCATTTTGGAATACTGTACAAATTACTTCTTCTTTATGGCGTGTTAGAAACAGGAAATTCTTTTGTAATTATAGCCTTGCTCAAATCCTCTTACAATTGGGAGGCGGTGCTTCATTAATTTTGGTGGGAGGGGGTCCCTCACCCCATCACCTTTAGGCTGTTATTGTCTTTTCTCTTTTCAATGAAGTTGTTTCTTATCCCAAAAAAAAACCCATTTTTAGCATCACTAGGGGAAGTAAAATGTAAAAAATCTGGAGCAAGTATGATCCAACGTGCCTTGTAAAATCACGCTGGATGAATCAGGTCTGGATTTTAATTATTACCACGGCAGAGGTTGCACTAATTTGGTTGAAGAGAAGGGATAGGATATCTGACTTGGTTCTTATCGTTTTTATTCAAACCCTCTATTAGATCCCCCTAAGGAAACTTTAATCTTCTTAGGAAATTTACCTTTCTGAATAGCTTTGACCATCTTGCTGGTAAGGGAAGGATATTTATTCCACAAATGATTTAAACTAGACTTGTAGGATTAGCTGAGAGAAGTTCGGGGGATCCAAAATCCTAGTGTCCTTCCTCAAAGAGAGGTGGATACTTTCAGTGGCACCTGTAAGCTTTTCAACTTCTTGATTAGAGAGTTTTCTTTTGAAGTCTAAGAACTTTGATCACAGCACTGGTGTACACAGTAGGATTTTTGGAGTTTGAAATATCAAACAACCTAGTAAGCCGTTGAGCTAGTAGAGTATCAACAACCAGACATTATCCCAATATAAAGTCCTGTTGCTTCCTTTTCCATGGGTAAGATATGTTATTTTCCATCAGTCTTAACAAATTGAAAATTTGTTTCCATGGACTTTTGCTTGAGCTGTGAGTACGTATATTAGAAGACCATTTAAGTTCCTGAATGTTATAGTATGTATGTAGATTTAGGAGCTTATTAATCCTTTGTCCTTTATTGTAATTTTACTTTCACTAGTTTAGGGTTTCCATGTATGCCTATATATATTTGGCTCTATTGTATAGAATGAATAGAAAACTCTCATATTTGATCTCACAATAACATGGTATCAGAGACACTAGGTCTTTCCTGGGCAATTAGGGGCCGTTTGGCCCATGGGTTTGGGTTGGGATGGGTTTTGGTTCCAAACCCAAAACCATGTTTGGCACAAGGTGTTTCAAAACCAAGGTTTTGAAACACAACCCCATGGGTTACAACAATGCAACCCCATGGGGTTTGTGCCATGTTTTCCTCTTCCATTTTCCATTTTTCATTTTCGGCGACCACTCTGACAACAACTCCGGTGACCACTCCGATGACAACTCCGGCGACCACTCCGACAACAACTCCGGCGACCACTCCTATGACAACTCCGGCGACTACTCTGATGACACCTCCGGCAACCACTTCGACAACAACTCCGGCGACCACTCCGATACAACTCCGGTGACCACTCCGACAACAACTTCGATGACCACTCCGATGACAACTCCGGCGACCACTCCGACAACAACTCCGGTGACACTCCGATGACAACTTCGAAGACCACATTGGCGACCCGACCACCACTAACAATTACCTCCGACGACCACTGCGATGAGAACTCTAGAGACCACCGCTAACGATTACCTCCGACTACTTCGACAACAACTCTGATGACAACTTCGGTGACCACCCGACAACCACTGATAACGACAACTCCGACGACCACAACGGTGACCCGACCACCGCTGACGATTACCTCAAACAACCACTGCGATGAGAACTCGAGAGACCAGTTTGACGATTACCCCTACGACTTGACCACCCCAACAACTCGACACCCCGATAACCCAACCACTCAAACAACCCGACTTGCCCGAACCACCGACAACAACCACTTCAATGACCCGATCACCCGACAACCATAGTTGATGATCACCTCGAAAATCTGACCATCTAGCAACCACCGTAGACAACCACCTAGTGAACACTCCGTGATCTGACCACCCTAATGACTACTTCGACGATTACCCCGACGACCTGGTAACCCAACCACCCAAAACTACTGTTGCACCTGGTGACCACTCTGGCTACTCCAACAACCCAACCACTGCCACAACCACCCAGCGACCACTCCGGCGACATGACCACCATGATGACGACTCCAGTGACCCGACAACTACTGCTGAAAACCACCCAACAACCATTCCGACGACTTGACCACCGTGCAATCACCACCGGCAACCACCTCGGCATACCCAAACACCCCATCAATCCAACCACCCCAACAACCACTCCAACAATCACCCTAGCGACCCAACCACCTAGTCAATATTTTAAAAGGGCCAGCGTGGACGAGCTATATGCAAATCTAAAGGCGATCCCAAGGACGACAAGGCAAGATTGAATGGCTGTTGCAAAGACTATTCTCTCGGATAGTATGATGTTGAACTCCTTCTTTACATTCACCCCAGATTGGAAGCATGATTACTACGTGAAAATTTTGGGGAAAGCACCTAGAACCTGACTCTCTTTTCATCACTTTCATTTACCACTCTTATGACTTACATTTGTATTTGGACAACTACTTCTACTTTCTTATCATTTCATCTGGAATGTGTGTTATGATATTTTTAGAACTAGATCTTAGTTCTAATTTTTGGTTTTACTTTACCATTGGCAACACAATTCTTACATTGCACCTATTAATTATATGTTGCTACGCATAATCTTCAATTGTATGTCATCATGAGTGGAGTGAATGAGATAGCATAATGTATACAAACTACACATAGTATAATTCAAATTGAACTATAGTTGTAACAATTGCTCTACATAATTGGTTAAATAGTTGGTATGTAACACACCAAAAAAATTATGAAGTTAAAAAAATGGAGTAGGAAAAAAAACAGTGTAAGATTTTTTTAAAAATAATAAACAGTTTGAAAAATTATAAAAAAAAAAAACAGACTAAACAAACCCAGCCCAACCCAACCCTGCACCCCAAACACAGGTTTCAGCAAACCAGCCCAACACAATCCTGCACCCCAAACACAGGATTCAGAAACCCCAGGGTTTCTGATTCCAGCCAAGAAACCCCAGGGTTCCAGAACCCCAGGGTTTCTGATTCCAAACCAGCGCGCCAAACAGCCCCTTAGGGTTTTGTGAGTTTTTGAGAATTGGGAACAATTAGGGTTTGAGGTTTGGAACACCTTTTTGGAGGGTTTGGTCTTCTACCTTAGGTTTTGTGTTTCACCACCGCTGCCAGGGTCCGCCGTCGCCACTGTCACCGGAATCTGCCTCCGCCGCCGGAATCCGCCGCCGTTGCCGGAATCCGCCGCCGGCGCCGCCCATCTCCGGCTTATTTTTTTGTCACCACCCAGACCAAACGAAAGCCCATTTTCCGATCAGCAGGTACGTGAAGTTTGGCCGGAAAAATCCCTGTGCGTGGACCGCACGCGCCGCTTGAAGATTTGGGTGTCATTCCCACGCGCTGGCGAGTGTGAGCGCGTGGGTTGCCGGAATTTGCTCCGATTCTATGGCTTGCCGTTTCGTCCAACTCCCGACCTGTTTATGTGGTTATTTTGGTCATAATTGGCTCGTTTTAGAAGTTTGTTTGGAAAAGAATTAGAGGTTTTTTGATTGGGCACTGCTTTCAGATCAGTTTTTCAGCAGTTTTGCAGTCATTTGGGTCTGATTTCGTGGTTTCAGATTTGATTTTGTGGTTTTACATTCGTCATTGATCTATGGCAGAACGAGAACTCGAAGTGATGTCTAATGTGGTTCAATCGCAGCCTCAATCCACCTATGGTTCATCTAAGAAGCCATTTGTTAATTCTATTGCCGAGTTTGCTAAATTTCAACAATACCAGAAATCATCGAAAGCATCTTCTTCATCATTTGCGCTTACCCCTATTACAACCATTGCTGGGTCAGGTAACATGAATCATTGTCTTCTCTCATCTTCTACCAAATGGGTCATAGACTCTGGTGCTACCGATCACATGACAGGTAATCCCAATTTGTTTTCCACCATTTCTTCATCTACATCCCTTGCTAATGTTACTTTGGCTGATGGATCAAAATCGTCTGTCCTTGGATCTGGCACAGTAAATCTAACCCCATCTCTTTCTTTATCATCTGTTCTACATTTACCTCAACTTTCCTTTAATTTGATCTCTATTAGTAAACTCACTCGTGACCTTAATTGTTGTGTTTTATTCTATCCTGACTATTGCTTGTTTCAGGATCTTGTGACAAAGAAGATTATTGGTAAAGGACATGAATCTGGAGGACTTTACACTTTTGATCATCAAGTACCAAAAGTTGTCTGCTCTGGAGTCGTTTCTCCTTTTGATGCCCATTGTCGTTTAGGTCATCCATCTCTTTCAGTACTAAGAAAGCTTTGTCCTCAATTTCATAATTTGTCTTCATTAAATTGTGACTCATGTCAATTTGCCAAACTTCATCGTCTTAGTTCGAACCCTAGAATCGATAACCGAGCAAGTGCACCTTTCGAATTAGTTCATTCTGATATTTGGGGTCCTTGTCCAGTTGTGTCCAAATCTGGATTTCGATATTTTGTTACCTTTGTTGATGATTACTCTCGCATGACTTGGTTATATTTTATGAAGAATCGTTCTGAGTTACTTTCTCATTTTTGTAACTTTCATGCTGAAATTCGAACTCAGTTTGGTGTTTCCCTTAAAATCTTGAGAAGTGACAATGCTGGTGAGTACTTTTCTGAAGCACTTGGTGCATACCTTTGTAAGCATGGAATTCTTCATCAATCATCTTGTGCTGATACTCCATCACAAAATGGAGTTGCTGAACGAAAGAATAGGCATCTTCTTGAAACTGCAAGAGCATTATCATTTCAAATGCGTGTTCCAAAGCATTTTTGGGTTGATGCAATTTCCACAGCCTGCTTCTTGATTAATCGTATGCCTTCATCTGTTCTTAAAGGTCAAATTCCCTATCATGTTTTATTCCCAACAAAACCTTTGTTTCCTCTTGAGCCGAAAATATTTGGTTGTACTTGTTTTGTTCGAGATGTTCGTCCTAATCTGACAAAATTACAAATCTTTGAAGTGCATCTTCTTAGGCTATTCTCGTGTTCAAAAAGGATATAGATGCTTTTGTCCTAGTTCGAATAGGTATCTTGTATCTCGCGATGTTACTTTCTTTGAGGACAAACCTTTCGGTTCATCTTTGCCCAGTACGAGTCAGGGGGAGGATGACGATCTTTTTATCTACACACTTGTGTCTCCTACACCTTCCGATCCATCTCCTTTGACATCTGCCCCTACTCGCCCACCTATTACTCAAGTCTACTCTAGACGGCAACAACCTCCAAGTGAATGTCTTGTACCAAAAGATTCTTCGTCATCAGATCCAGGACCAAGTGACGAGCTTCCTATTGCTCTTCGTAAAGGTAAATGTTCATGTACTTTTCCTATTTCTTCTTTTGTCTCTTATGACCACTTGTCATCTTCTACATGTTCGTTTATTGCATCTCTTGAATCTATCTCGGTCCCTAAAACTATTCATGAAGCCTTGTCCCATCCTGGTTGGCGCAATGCAATGATAGAAGAGATGAATGCCTTAGATGATAATAGTACCTGGGATTTAGTATCTCGTCCCGTAGGAAATAAAGCTATTGGATGTAAATGGGTGTTTGCAGTTAAGGTCAATCCGGATGGTTCAGTTGCTCGATTAAAAGCCCGCCTTGTTGCCAAAGGCTATGCTCAGACCTATGGGGTTGATTACTTTGATACATTTTCTCCTGTCGCTAAATTAACTTCTGTCAGGTTATTCATTTCCATGGCTGCTTCTCAATGTTGGCCTTTGCATCAGCTTGACATTAAAAATGCATTTCTCCATGGTGATCTTCAGGAGGAAGTTTATATGGAGCAACCACCAGGGTTTGTTGCTCAGGGGGAGAATGATAAAGTTTGTCGCCTTTGCAAATCTTTGTATGGGTTGAAACAAAGTCCACGAGCATGGTTTGGAAAATTTAGTCAAGCACTTGAGCAATTTGGAATGAAGAAAAGCAAGTCGGATCACTCTGTCTTCTACCGACGAACTAAGAGTGGTATCATTCTGCTCGTTCTATATGTTGATGATCTTGTTATCACTGGAAATGATACATCAGGCATTTTATCTCTCAAAACTTTCCTCCAAAGTCAGTTTCATACTAAAGACTTGGGAACGTTAAAGTACTTCTTGGGCATTGAAGTAATGAGAAGTAAGAGAGGTATCTTTATGTCACAAAGGAAATATGTGCTTGATTTGCTATCTGAGACAGGAAAATTGGGAACCAAGCCATGTAGTACTCCAATGATGCCTAATCTGCAACTTACAAAAGATAGAGAACCATTTAAAGATCCTGAGAGATATAGAAGATTGGTTGGAAAGTTGAATTATCTTACAGTGACACGACCAGACATAGCTTATTCAGTAAGCATTGTAAGTCAGTTTATGTCTTCACCTACAGTGGATCATTGGGCCGCAGTACAACATATTCTATGTTATTTGAAAGCTACACCTGGACGTGGGATCTTATATAAAGATCATGGTCATATGAAGATTGAGTGTTTTTCAGATGCCGATTGGGCAGGATCTAGAGAAGATAGAAGATCGACTTCTGGCTATTGTGTTTTTGTTGGAGGCAATTTGGTCTCATGGAAAAGTAAGAAACAAAATGTAGTCTCTCGATCGAGTGCTGAATCAGAATACAGAGCTATGGCACAATCAGTATGTGAAATAATGTGGGTACATCAACTATTGATTGAATTAGGCTTCAATACTACTGTTCCAATCAAGTTGTGGTGTGACAACCAAGCTGCCCTTCATATTGCATCCAACCCAGTATTTCATGAGCGAACTAAACATATCGAAATTGATTGTCATTTTGTTCGTGAGAAAATACAACAAGATTTGGTGTCTACTGGATATGTGAAGACTGGAGAACAATTAGGAGATATTTTCACGAAAGCTTTAAATGGAGTTCGAATAAATTATCTTTGTAACAAGCTGGGCATGATTAACATATATGCTCCAGCTTGAGGGGGAGTGTTATAGTATGTATGTAGATTTAGGAGCTTATTAATCCTTTGTCCTTTATTGTAATTTTACTTTCACTAGTTTAGGGCTTCCATGTATGCCTATATATATTTGGCTCTATTGTATAGAATGAATAGAAAACTCTCATATTTGATCTCACAATAACACTGAATACCATGAAAATATTAGCCACCACTTTGTGCCATATGGCGTTTTCCTACACGGAATCTCTGCATCCATTTAAGTAGAAAACAAAGAAGAATAAAAGAAAATAAGAAGTGTGGCAAGTACAAATTTCATTCTTATGTATGGGTGGGTATATTATCTTTATAAATATCTGTTTGGATGTCTTTCTTTTTCCCTATGCTGTTGTTTTGGTTTACAGATAATGGATGCATATACTAGTGATGTCTTTAGCAACTACTTAGAATAAGATGAGTAACAGTTCCTGCAATTCGTTTCAGGTATGAGCCATATCTCTGGGAAAATGAAAGGCAGACATACCTTCGACACGCTGTCCTTTTTGGATTCTTTGTGCAGCTCAATAGGATGTACACAGACACTGTTCAGAAATTGCCAAGCAATTCAGAGTCCAATATCATGAGATGCCTAACAGTCCCACGTTTTAAATACCTTCCCATCAGGTAATTCTTCTTGGCCCTCTTATAAAAAATTTTACAATTACTTTTCCAGCTTAAGAATCGTTAAGAAATGTGTTGGAGAATGATTATAATTTTCTGAATTTGTCTTTGATAAATATGTTTCTAAGATTTTTGTATGGTATTCCTTCTTTAAACTGGAAATTTAAAATTCCCATTCAGCTTGAACAGGAGTGAGTCAATCACGTTTTCCTCGTCCTAATGGAGAACGTATCGAGTTTGTGTCCTCAGGAGCCTCATTTATTGTTGCATATGTTTTGGGTTAGATGCTCTACGTATCTTAATGTTTTTTCCTAGTTGTTTAAATACCTGACTTACAGGATGATAAAAGAAGGCTAATTGACCTAGCCTGCTGAAGTTTGTCATATCTCTGTTCTTTCAAAACTCTGGTTACAAACATAGTGCTGATTTGCTAGTTATCGTATAGAATGTACAGCATATTTCATTCTGGTGGTGTACCAACCAACACATAATATTTTTTTGTAACTACAATCTTATGTCGATTATAAACGATTGGAAAGCTGTCTTTCTCCTTTTTGTCTATAAAATCTCTTGATGTTTCTTATAAAAAAAAAGTTATCATATAGAATGAATTTGGTATAATGTGCTTCTTGTTTATCCAGTGCTCCAGTCTTGTCTTCAAAAGGAGGAATGAAGGCGACTATTCCAACACCTTCAGATGACATCTCCTCAAGAAACTCCTGGAAAGCTTTTACAAACGGGGAGCTTCCTCAAAAAATAGATTTGAATGATAACTCCAGTTTTGGGGTGGCAACACCGTTATTTAAATCTTTCATGCAGGTAATACAGTTGATCACTTTTCTGATAGCCTGTTAAATGTTTTTCTAGGTAACCACTGTTCCGATTATTACACTTGACATTTTAGGGAAGCTTAAGTTTTCTCAAACAACTTAATGAACTTATTGTTATTGCTTTGGGCCCTATTATACCAATACGGTGTTGATATTGATTGGTTAGGTAGCAATGAACCGTGAAACGTAGATAACTTTAGAAGTATGTTGTTCATATTTTTCAGATAAAGAATTTAGATATCTGATGGTCATGACTTCCATTTCCAAGGTATTTAAGGTTTTGTTGTCATCTTTGTGCTTTTGCCCCTCGGCAGTGATGAACTGAGAAACGTTAAAAAGTTAAGACATAGTTTTCATATTTGCAGAGAAAACATTTAGATCCCTGATCGTCATGACTTCCACAATCCACTTCCAAGGTGTAAGCATTTGCCTTTTAGGTTATCTTTATATTCCTCCCTCCCCTCAAGGTATCCATTGCTGCCAATCTGGTTGTGGCTGTTGTAGAGATGTCAAGGGGCTTCAATTTTAGTAAAATCCTGTGGATTATGGGTTTCTTATTTTTTGTGGATGAGTTTGCAGACAATTGTTGTAGTTGGCATTTGTTTGTATTCTCGCTAAGGACCTTCCATTACCGGTGACTATATAGATCTTATTTATTTTTAATTTTTTTTCCCTGTTTACAATTTAAGACTTGTAAGACTCGATCAGATTACTCAACCTATTTGTTTTGTTTCACATATAATAAAATCAAAATAACATCTGGAATGCCAAAGTTTCTAACTGTATTTATTTGACTTCCAGGTTGGAAGCAGATTTGGAGAGAGCACTCTAAAACTAGGGTCCATGTTGACCGATGGCCAAGTTGGCATATTTAAAGATCGATCAGCAGCCGCGATGTCTACATTTGGTGATATTCTACCTGCACAAGCTGCAGGTCTTCTTTCTTCCTTCACTGCTTCCAGATCAGATTCTTGATGTTCTTCTAGATACGTAATTTTGATCATTATCGGGTTATAACGACCACTAAAAAGTAATGAACATTCACGGACATCAAAGAAGATACATATCAATTCAAGTTTTGAAGGTTAACTCCATAATCTGGATGAAGAATTCGAACTCTAGAGCATATAGACCAGTTTTTTTCACTGTTACGAAACCAAACTGCAATAGACCACCGAAGGAGTCAAATTGAAGGCAGAACTATACTAGGAAATATGTGGAGTGAGGCGCAAATTACAGGTACCAAGTCTCCAACAAGATCTTCCAAGTTATATTTTTCCCAAGTGTTATCTTACAAATAAGTGTACCATATGTACTGTCGACAAGATTGACCGATCGTTCACGAACAAATATTGCTCAATTATACGTGGGATCAAAGAATAATGTCTACAGGAAGGGAATACTTCAAAAATTGTATGTACTTGCAAAATTTTCTTGGCAGTTCACAAAGGCAAGGCTTTTACCTTTGGATTGGAAGGTGAAGGGCGTTGCTGGACTGTGGCTTCTCCTTTGGTGTTTGGTTTTATTTGTATAGGTAAACAATCTCCTCTTTTTCTTTTTCTTTTTTTCCCTTTCTCCTAGAGAAAATATATGTAATATGTTTTTATTTTAATGTTTAGCCAACTTTTATTTGTTGTTTTCTAGTTAATAGTCTGTTCTCTATAAAGAAGTGTGATAGGCCACATCTGAATAAGGAAAATAAGGAAAATAAGGACAATAAGCCCTTCCACATGACCTGTTGCAAAATGCAAAATGGGGCCACACTAGCTGCACCCACTTGCACAAAACTATCTATTTGTCACTCCTTTCTTTATTTGTTTAGGGGAATTATATGATTGGCTTAACATTCCCATCACAGGGTAGAAATTTCTTTAGAATAAAAAAAAATAATAATAATAAAAGAACATTAAGAAAAAGAAGGTTTAAATTCCATTGTTGGAGATGAACTTCTATAATTTTTGTTTTGAAGTTAACTTTTAAAAAACAGATATTTTGGCTAACATGAGCACAATTAATGGCCTGTAGTCATTTTAATCTTGTAAGAAGGTCAATTTTTTTTTTTTGTCTCTAACGTTAAAAAAAAAAAAAAAAGTCCCTGAAATTTAGATTCGGTTGCATTTAGGTCTTAGAGTTTTCAAACTCAACAAATTTTTCATTGAGGTCTGCATTTTGTTTTATTTTAGTCCCTCCGTTTGCTTTTTCGTTAATTACTAACAAAAAGCTAACGTCACATTTGTTATTTATTTATTTTTAATAATTTTTTTTCTTTTTCTGTCTTTCTTTTCCCTCCTCTCTATTTTTTGCCCTCCTTCCAATCTTCTTCCTCCTCACATTGTTGCCTGTTGTCATCTGCTGTCTATCGTTCGTTGCCTTCTGCCTCCACCGCCATTTTTTTTTATCTTTTTCCCTCTCTTTTCTTCTTCTTTTCTTCTTCCATCTCCTTTCCTTCCTTCTTCTCTCTCCTTCTCCTTCTTTCTCTCTTTCTTACCCATGATTTTTTAAAAAATATATTGTAAAACGAAAATTAGATCTGGAAAGCTAACAACTCAACGCCTCATACTTCATTGCAATTGGACACCCAAATCCAAATTGTGACAATAAATTTTTGACAATGGTGAGATCCCAGCCCCCTTGATAAACCGACTTATTATGACTCAAATTCGATCCTAAAATCTCCTTCGATTTCAATTCCATTTCACCAACACCCCCTTCATGGCTCTGTTGCTGCTGCATTTGAATCGTCCTTGTTGATAATTCTTATAATTGAGAATTATCTAGTTCATAAATTTAGGTTATGTCTGGTTTTTTCTTCATAAATTCATATAAATTCCAAGAAAAGCAACATGAATTTACCAAAGTGAATTAAAACAATAAAATGGAAGGAAAAGAAGAGAATTGCATTAATAAAGTGTTTTTGGCTGCAGTTTTGACAAAAAGGTACGATTGCCACACGATTGCTGATCAATTGCTACTGCAATCGGACAAGAAAAGGTAGATCCGAGATTTTTGAGAATCAAGCAATCTAAGAGATTTTGTGCAATCAATATCATTAATTCAAGCAACAATTTTGGGAAATCAATTTATTGGTGACCAAGGAAGAAACCCTAGATACTTGAAGGCTATAAAATGGAGGAAAGCAAAGGCAAAAAGTGGAATTCTTCATTGGAAAAAAATCCATTTTCTGAACTTTTTCTTCTTCTCCAACTTGCTATCCATCTCTTTTCTTCCTCTCTTTTCTTCCATATTCAGTCCAATATGGGCGAAAACCTAAGATTGTTAAGACCCAATTCATCTTGAAAAAGATTGAATTGAGTTCGATTAAAGGGAAGGAAAGAGAGTTGGATGGGAATTCTATTTTTCTTGTAATTTCAGTTTGTGTCTAGCAGTTTTCTTTTAGCTTTATATGTTGTTTGAGCTATTGTTTTCCCTCTCATTTAAGTGTTGTTTTGTTTTCGTTTTAATTTAGTTCTTTAATTCAGTTTGTATCTTTAGTTTTGTGACGATTCAATTTTGTAAGGTTATTTTTAATAAAGTGATTTCATTTTAGTATTGAATTTTTTGGTTTGAGTTTAGTTTTTCTTTTTGTTCTCTGCAAGTTCACTTCCCTTTTAAATTATGACTTCTCTTTCATGTAATGCTTGTTCATCTTCTTCTTTTACCATGAGCTAAATCTACCTAGGGATTCAAGAACATGAGTGCCCTAAGGTGAGAATGCTTAGCTAATAACCGAAGGCAATCAACATTAACATGGACGTTGTTTGTTGTACTGATTGTAATGTTTTATTTGGAATTCTTGAGTGATCAACTTGGGTTTCTTTTAAGTCCAACTCTAATACCAAACATGTTAGAAAAAGACAGATTTCGTAAAAGCAATGAGGCAAAAAGCTTAGATATAAGCCACGCTTGATCTTAGACATAGGACAGGCTCCTCAAAACCAAAAATGCGATCTTAACTACCTAAGTATGATTGGCCATAGGCATATATGTCCAATCACTTAGTCTCCTAAGTGTTTTGAATCAAAACTGAATAGGAGTAGATTTGGTTTACAACGTTTTGTGAAAATGTTCGATTGTTGTGACAATTGATTAGCAATCTCACTGAAAGGCTTGAGTGCACTTGAATCCCCTCATTCTCTTAAGTGAAATTCCATAAGTTTTTCCAATTTCTTTTATTCATTATTTTTAGTCACCTTAACACCCAAAACATTTTGCTTTTAGATTTCTTGCTTATAAAAGTTGTTGTTTCACAATCTTCGTTACACATTAATTTTGTTGTTCATGTTCCCTTGGGATTCGATATCTTGGAATATTTCTGTATTACTTACATTGACAGTGTATACTTGCACTAGAGTTAAGCTTTTATTCTTATTAATTTTTACCCGCAAGTTTCACCGGACCATTTGCTTTCTTCCTCTGTTTCTCCGCCGCATTCTCGTCCATAATGGCTGTTATAATACTCGAATGCCCTTTCTGTAGCAGCCTATACAACAATAATGGCGATATTTTAGCCCTATCTCGAATGGAATCTATTATAACAGAGAGTAAATAAAACTTGCATATTCATTTTATTGATGCAAGACTCATATAAATAGCCACATGGTACAACTATCAAGTAGTTATGAGTACAACTGAAGTATAACTGACGGGGCGTCTGCTATACGCCAAAAGTAAGGGCAAGTGCATGCTATCCAACAAGTAATATATAGAAGTATTCTAAGTATCGAACCCAAGGGAACAATTAACAAAGAGTTTTTCAGTTAACAACACAAGTACTTTCAAGTTGCAACCGAAGGTAACCAATTAAATAAGATATTTTTTTGGGGGGTTTTGTGCAATGAAAATAAAGGAAACTAAAAGAACATATAAGAAAACAGTAATGAGAAGCAGGGGGTTCAAATATGTTTCAACCTTGAGGAAATGTGCTCACCATGTGCTCGCAAACTTGCTTAACTAGGTCCGGCTATTTCAGAGATCTGCCTCTTGTGCCCGCATACTGCCTCTTTCAAGTTTCAGACAAAATGCTACTGAAATGCGCCCGCAACCTACCCTAACTGACACTTAACACCATGAGTCGAGTTCAACACCTATTTAGCCCATTTTCTAAGTGCTTTTAGGAGACTAAGCAATTAAACACATATGTCTATGGTTAATTTTAACTTAGATAAATAAAGAACGCAACTCAACGATTCTAAAGGTTTTTGTCCTATGTCTAGGTACAAAAAGCGAAGTCTATGTCTAGACTCTTCTCCTAGATTGTTTTTATGAAAACGCGTGCTTGATCCAACCCTTTCAGTATTGAATCTCACACAAATTATACTAACTCAAGTGATCAGTTTAAGCTAACAATGAAACTTAAACTCAATAAAAGCAAATGATGCTAAATGTTAAGCAAAATTACTAGAATCACAAGGTGGGGCTTATCTCCTTTTTAGGGTATCCACTTCATTGAATCCCTTCCAAGGAGTTTAGCTACTCATTGAAAAGAAAACTAAAGTGTAGAAAATAAAAAGAACTTGATTGAGAAAAGATAAACTTCATTGAAATAAACGTGTGGAATTGAAACAATAATAACTTGAAACAAAACTTGAATTACAACTTAAAGAATTGAAATTTAATAGATAAAACAGAAACTTACAAACTGATGGAAGAATAAAACAGCAACAAAACTTTAAAGAAAAACATAACGTACAAAACTTAAAAGAAAGCGATAAAGAACCCGAAGTTTGTTCCATCTTTTTGATTTTGTTCAATCTCTTTCGAGGAGAACAAGTGCTTACACTCCCTTCTTTTGAAGTTCGTATCCAAATGAAGTATGAATAGAACTTGGGGGAGACTCGGTATGGCGACTGAAAAGAAAAGAAAACTGCAGAATTTGAAGAAGAAGATAGAAATCCGAGCTCCCTTGAAACTGAAGCTTGAGCCGCCTTTTATAGACCTCAAGGCCCAGGATTTGTTGTCGAGATTAGTGTGGAGAGGTTTTGTAACGACCCAACTTTTTCTTATTAGACTTTCTAGGGACGTTACTACATGCATGCTGAAGAAATTTAAAATTCCTTAATAACAGACAAAAAGAATTAAACTTTTTGTTAAACAATCAAAACTTTTAGTTCGGGATCCCTTTAAAAATCATTTTAAAACACAATATGAATTAAAACGTTCAATCATTTGAAATAGTTTCATAACACATTGTTTACTAAACGAAATATGTTTTAACTAACACACTATCTAAATGCGGAAGTCATGATCTTCGAAGTCACCCATGACCCTTTCGGCAAACTGCCTTGTCAATCGCCTATGATATGTCTTTGTATTTGCCTGAAAAGAAAACATTTTTGAAAAGGGTGAGTATTTTACAATACTCAGTAAGTGACCTCACTACCGGGTCAGGATATGCATACACACACATAATGAGTTTTCGAAAACATTTTCTTTCTTTCCTTTGGTGGGACCTAAATTCCTTTCATAGCAGAAACGTTTCTCTTTCAACTTTTCTCTTCGGCTTATAATGTGGACAATTAAACCCAACCTAACCTTGCCTTTCATATAGCCTCGTAAGGCTCCTTTTCATACAGCCTCGTAAGGCTCCTTTTCATATAGCCTCGTAAGGCTCCTTTTCATATAGCCTTGTAAGGCTCCTTGTCATATAGATGTACATCAATAACTTTAGGAGGGTAATTGCCACAGCCTTCGAAATCATTTTATCATGAAAACACATGTATGCATGAGGTCCCAAAACATCTTTCATTTTCATTCAATGATGCAACATATAGAAACATTCTCACATTAATCATCATAAATCATAAATCATGCATCACATTTGTAAGAGCATTTGGCATACATGTGAGAATTATTTTTCATACATAGCATTTTAAAATTCATCAACAATCATAGTTAAAACATTTATGAAATTCTTTTTATTTCAAAAGTAATTTTTCAATTCAGTTCCCGATTTGCATTTAAGCATACCGGCATAAAGTCCCTTACCTTGGCTAAGCTCAAGAGTCCAATTCACCCAATTGCTCACCAAAATCCCTTCGCCTTGAACCTTAGTCAAACAATTCGGAGCCTAAATCAAACCATCCCTAAGGTTAGAAACAATTCCTAAAATCCATAATTAAATCCCAAAATTCCTTCCACCAACTAAAGTTCCAAATTTTAGAATGAATTCCTTAACATTTAACTTGATCTCAAATTGGTGGTTAAACTAATTTCAAAACACAAGGTTCTTGATTTAATTGAACTCTCAAATTTAATCTATCAAAAATCTAAAACTTCCAAGGATTTGCTTGATTTTAGAATGAGAATTTTACCTCAATTCCGACCCCAAAAACAGAACCGAAGCTTGTCGAATAGTTGATGGTTTGATTCGATTGTTGACAAACCAACATCCTCCTACAATGGGTATTCCAAAATAGAGTCCAAAAATCAATGGGTAAATTTCCAAACTTCCATATCAATGCCCAAAATCAGAATTCTATTGTGAAATCCATGAGTATACAACACGAGTAAGCTTACCCACGCGAAAACAAGGTCGAAACGGGGCTGTTCAGTAGCTAAAATTGCCGGAAAAATGACCCAAAACAGAGCAATCCGTCGGGCAGATCTGCAGCACGGAGGAGCCCCAGCGGACGGCGGCGGTCTGGCGTGGGTTCGCGGATCGGACGGCGGCGGTCTGAGCAGGCGGCAATGCGGTTCGGGCGGCTCGTCTGGCGGTTCGTTGCTTCGTCTAAAGCAGTTCGGGTTTGCGCGTGAGGCGGCAGCGTGAGGTTCGGCAGATCTGGCGGCGGCGTTCGCGCGGCGGTGATTCGTGCGGCGGCGAGTCTATGGCGGCGATCGGTGCTGCAGCAGCGGAGCACGATCGGCGGTGAGCTGTAGAAAAGGAAATTTTTTTTTTTTTTTTCTGTTTCAATGGGGTGCTTGTCGAAAAACTCAAAGGGAGGAAGAAGAAGATGGAGAAGGAGTAGCTTGGCTTGGCTTGATTTGGCTTGAAACTCACCTAGGGCTGCGTGCAGATTAAAATAATAGAGAGGAAAATTAGTGGGCTTGGCTTCTCTTGGGCTTGGCTTGGCTAAAATTCAAATAAATAACCAATATACCCCAAACATCAATTAAATATCTTTTTTCTTCTTTCTTCCCAATATACCCTCAATTCTCAAATTCCAAAAATGCAAAACTTCAATTTAAACATCAAAACACACCTTAAACATAAAATTGGCCTTTAAATCTCAAAATTAAAACTTTAATTAATACCTGAAAGTGTCGGTCGTTACAGGTTTGAACGATCATATCCCTTGATCCTCAGAGATTTGATTAAGAATATTCGATTTTATCTGCAAATCTCGCGAATCTGGGAGAATCTGCCGAAGGTCCAGATGTGGCCGCATAATTGAGTGCAATTGTGATGTTGTCTAAATGGTCTAAATGTGGCCGCATAGTTGGGCGCATTTTGAGCTCTTCCTGCAACATTTGGAATTTGGCTTTTACTCTCAATTGCTGGTGCATCCTAGTCGCATATCTCTTGAATAATCTCTCTTTTGCCTTAGTTGCTGTCAGAATGTGGGCACATTTGGGTTCTTTTTCAGCGTCTACACAAAACCAACAAAAATTAACACTTTCTTAACAAAAATGAATCTAAATACACCTAAAAACTTATTTTTATAAAATCAAGACTTCAGACACATGCAAAACTTGTTTTTACTTAAATTTTCCCTAAATTACGTGAATTATAAAATTAAACACTCGCTTTCTTAAGAAAATAGTTTAGTTATTAGAGCCAAATAACACTCATAAATGAACGTTATCAATAAGTAACTATAAGAACAAAACTAATTGATATTTAATCAATATACAAGTCATTAACTCTAATACTCCCCCTCAAGATGGAGCTAAAAGGTTAAGAACACCCATCTTGGATGGTAGAGTTGCAAAAGAGGAGCTGGGTAATGCCTTGGTAAAAATATCAGCTAGTTAGAGATGTGTTCTTATCGATAACAACACGTGTCCTCGAATAAAATGATCCCGAATAAAGTGACAATCCAACTTTATATGATTTGTCCTCTCATGAAAAATAGGATTTGATGCAACGTGGACAACATCTGTTGGGATTTATGCCCTAAAGCCTCGTAATTAATTATTTATTTAATAATTAATAATAATTTTGATTATGTTATTTGCAATATAATATTATCCATTATATGAAAAATCCAAGGTTATTAGTGTAATCTTGAACAGTATGTGGTTGACATACAGGAGGATTGTATTCAAGAAATAACCTAAAGAGTCATAGTATATGGATAAGGTTGGGTGCCTTTATCCTGGTAATACTATTAATACGACCCACTTTGTAATAGTTACAAATGATTTGATCTAAATCGTTCATGTGGAGACATGTGAGTGGGGGTATCTTATATAATGAGTTTGTATAAAACTGGACCACGAAATATTTAATGTCTCTTTATAAATCCGTTAATTGAGAAGATTAATATTTCATCAGGATGATCATATGTGACTCGATCTTAATCCTGAGTGAGTTATGAACTCTTGCATGTGAGGGCTTGTCCTTTGATTTGCATGGGTGAGAGTGGCTTTTGTTGCCGATTCAATAAGCCTATCATTTTGGGGACTTGACCAAATAGGGAGCTGGGAACATAATCTCACAAGATGGAATTCACTCATTCCCTTATAGGGTAAGTAGATGAGTAGTTCCCTTAAGTGCTGATTTCGGAACTTGAACAATGGGGCCCCACCCTCTTATTGGGTCGAGAGGGATTAGTTTATGGTTGGATCATAAACAAATTGTTCATTAGAGGATCAGTGGTACTTAAGGTGCAAGATGTAATTACAGGGGTAAAATGGACTTTTGACCCAGCTGTAATTATGAACAACTTGTGAAGGATCGACTTGCATGTAGTGATTATATCAATGGACACAACTTGTCCTTCAGTGCATAGGAGTGCAACTTTAGGTCTATAGTGAAGTGATCCTAGAGTTAATGAATGAAAATTGATTAATTAAAGAGTTTAATTAATTAATTTTGTATCATTGGAGCTTATAATCTGTAGGTCCATAAAGTCCTCTTGCTAGCTCATAGTAACACTAAAAGATCAATTTAGTTAAAAGAAAAATTTGAAATGTTCAAATTAATATTTAATTTGAAGTGTTCAAATTAATATTTAATATATTAGATATATTAAATATAAAAGAGAAAAATATATTTATTGTATTTGATACATTAAATATTAAAATAATTAATGTATATTCGATACATTAAAGAAAAGATATTTATTAAATTTGAATTGGATTCAAATTAGAAAATAGATGTCATAGGAAAATTTTAAAAGGTTTGAATAAGATTCAAATTGGTTAGATAAATATATTTTAATATATTAGATAATAAAATATATTATTTAATTATCTTCCCTAGACCACTATAAATAGGACCCTAGGGGTGAGCCATTGAGAATTTTTCATAACACACATCTCCTCAATAGAGAGAATTAGAAAATTCTCTTTAGACCTCTTCCTCTCAAATCCTTTGTGGATTTTCTTTCAAGAGACTTCCACAAGCCTTGGTCCTGTGTTCGAGTCATAGCCATGAAGACTTTGTGGAAGAGATAAAGATTCGGTAGAATATTCTCAATAATATTATTTTCAAGGTATGTTTTGCTTAACCTTAATTTTTAGTTTAATTTTAAATAAAATCAAAGATGATCCAATGCTTCCGTTGCGGAGTGAAATGTTCATTCCTTCAACATCATCATTATCACAAAAAATTAACACTGGTGAAGGAATCTTAATATGAAGATCATGAAGCAATTGTGTCAACTATGCAATAGTGGCAGCAAGGGCCCTATATTCAGCTTCTGCAAAACTTCAAGATATTGTACTGTGCTTTTTGGATTTTCGTGAAACTAAAGATTCACCCATGAAAATGCAGAAACTAGAAGTTGACTTCCTAGTGTCCAAACATGATGCCCAATCCGCATTAGAAAACACATGAAGCTGAAAAGAAGAGGAAGCCTTGAGAAAAACACCTTGTCTGGAGCATCCTTAAGTATCGTAACAGAGTATGGGCAACAATTAAATGAGATTGTCTTGGATTGACAACAAATCGACTTAATTTGTAGACAACAAAGGTTATGCCTAGATGAGAAACAATAAGATATAATAAGTGACTAATTAGGCATCATAAGCAGTGGGATTTGTCAACAATGGACAATTAGAGGTCTGTAGGTTTATGTTAGTATCTATTGGGATTTATGCCTTAAAGCCTCGTAATTAATGATGTATTTAATAATTAATAATAATTTTGATTATTTTATTTGCAATATAATATTATCCATTATATGAAAAATTCAAGGTTATTAATGCAATCTTGAACAGTATGTGGTTAATATAAGGGAGGATCATGTTCAAGAAATAACCTAAAGGGTCATAGTATATGAATAAGGTTGGGTGCAATATCCTGGTAACACTATTGATACGACTCACTTTGTAATAGTTACAAATGATTTGATCCAAATCGTTCATGTAGAGACATGTGAGTGGAGCTATCTTATACAATGAGTTTGTATAATACTGGACCACGAAATATTTAATCTTCTCTTTATATATCCGTTAATTGAGAAGGTTAATATTTCATCAGGACTATCATATGCGACTCGATCTTAATCCTGAGTGAGTTATGAACTCCTGCTTATGAGAGTTTGTCCTTTGATTTGCATGGGTGAGAGTGACTCTAGTTGCCGATTCAATATGCCTACCATTTTGGAGATTTGACCAAATAGGGAGCTGGGAACATAATCTCACAAGATGGAATTCACTCATTCTTATATAGGGTAAGTAGATGAGTAGTTCCCTTAAGTGCTGATTTCGGGACTTGAACAATGTGGCCCCACCCTCTCACTGGCCCGAGAGGGACTTAGTTTATGGTTAGATCATAAACAAATTATTCATTAGAGGATCGGTGGTACTTAAGGTGCAAGATGTAATTACATGGATAAAACGGACTTTTGACCCATCTGTAATTACGGACAACTCGTGAATGATCGACTTGCATGTAATGGTTATATCCATGAACACAACTTGTCCTACAATACATCAGAGTGTAACTCCAGGTCTATAGTGGAGTGACCTATAGTTAGTGAATGAAAATTAATTAATTAAAGAGTTTAATTGATTAATTTTTTATGATTGGATATTATAATTTGTAGGTACATAAGGTCCCTTTGCTAGCTCATAGTAACACTAAAATATCAATTTAGTTGAAAGAAAAATTTGAAATGTTCAAATTAATATTTAATTTGAAGTGTTCAAATTAATATTTAATATATTAGATATATTAAATATAAAAGAGGAAAATATATTTATTGTATTTGATACATTAAATATTAAAATAATTAATGTATATTAGATATTAAAGAAAATATATTTATAAAATTTGAATAAGATTCAAATATATAAATTTCGTAGAAGATTTGGATGAGATTCAAATAAGCATAAGATAAATTTTAATATATTAGATATTAAAGTATAATATTTTGATTATGGCAAAGATTTTCCCTTGGTCTTTATAAATAAGACCCTTGAGTTGAGCCATTAGACATCATACACATCTCTTCAATAGGGAATTAGAGAATTCTCTCTAGACCTCTTCATCTCCAATCAATTAGGGATTTTCTTTCAAGAGGCTCCCACAAGCCTTGGTCCTGTGTTCGAGTCATAGCAAAGAAAACTTTTGTGGAAGTCTTGGAACACGAGAAGTGAAGAACTACCATAAAATATCTCTATTGCCAGAAAATATCTCCATATATACTCTAAGTAAGTTTGCTTAATCTTATTTTTTAGTTTAATTTCAAATAAAATCAAAGACGATCCAATGCTTTTGCTACAGGATGAAGTGTTCATTCCTATCAGTATCCATGGGAATAGGGGATGGTTTGGATGCCAAGAAGCATGTATCTTCAACTAACTGAAGTGTAATTCCTTTGAGATAAGAAATTTCCTTTAGACGAGCGTGCTAACTCCAAGTCCAAAAAAATATCGCAAAGATCCATGGTCCTTAAGCTTAAAAATAGTATGCAAGTAATCCTTCAAATCAACAATAGTAGTAGAAGAAGCCCTAGTAATTATTATGTCATCGACATATACTAAGAGTGCTATAAACGAGGAGCTAGAATGATAAGGGAACTATCTCAATTACGCTTGAGAACTCCCCTTATTCAAGGTGAACCCCCACAACAATAATAAGAAAACCCCATTAACAAGATGATAAGCAACCCCAAGAAAATTAAACATATTTTACTTGGAAAAGGTGATCGATGATCAAGAAGAAAGGAGAACTTGTTCCTATCTTCAAGATTTCGAACTCTCCACAATCTAATGGATCAAACTAGATTGAAAGTTCTAGACATGCATTCTAAACACAAGAATACAAAGAAAGCATAAAGCTTGAGAGATACTAAACTCAAATATGAGATTTCATTCAACTTCAACTTGTATTCCAATGACAAAATGATAGCCCTATTTATACTAATTGAATAGACACCATGAAAGGACACATCCTTTCACCTATGTAGTCTAAGTTCAGCCCCTAACCTTTCAAATCCATACATGAACCAAATTAAATGTAAATACATGAATTTAATAGGTACATAATGCATTAAAGATGTGAATGAATCTGGATTTTTAGATTCATCATGACTCTTGGTTGAAAAGGTGCCTCATCCATCTTGAAAGGATGCAACTCTTCACTTTGTGTAGACACCTTAGCTTGGAGGTGAGAATTCAATGCTTCTTGAAAACTTTTAGCTCTAGCTCTTGTCATTGGACCTTGTGGCATAATGATTGCCTCATGATTAGGTTCAATTGGAGATGACTTCCATTGACTTTGAGTATGAGCTTCAATTGAGCTTGCTTGAGCTGATTGAGCTTGGTATTTTCCTTGTAGACTTCCCGCGTGATCTCCCTGATTGCTCATTTCGTTATCATAGAACCTCGAACAAACAAGAGTAGTTAGACTTGGGTTGATGAAAACCAAGTGACAATAAGGAATGAAAGAATTTATCGAACCATTGCCTAAAAGCCTGCTTAAGATCGTATATGGATTTGTGTAATCTGCATACGAAACGAAGCTCTCCCTTAGTTGCAACCACATCATGTTTGTAACCCAAAGGTAAGTCCATAAAAACTTCCTCAAAGAGGTCACCATGCAAAAACGCATTATTTACATCTAATTGTATCAAAGACCATCCCAAAAAAACAGCAAAAGTAAGCAAGACTTTAACAGTTACCAATTTAGCAATTAGAGAGAAGGTTTCTATGTAAGCTAATCCTTCTTGTTGAGTGTAACCTTTTACCACCAAACATGCCTTAAAGAGTTCCACAGTGCCATTAGCTTTGTGTTTGACTTTGTATATCCATTTACATCCAATGGAATGTTGATTATTGGGTAAAGGAACCATTGACCATGTCTTGTTAGTTTTCATGGCTTGTAATTCAGCATTCATGGCATCACGCCAATGAGGAAAGGGTACTGCATTGTGGCTCATATGTGGTGGACATAGTTAGAACGAAATTTCAAAATGAAGGAGATAAGTTTCCATAGGACAAATAATCTTGTAAGGGAAACTTTGAGGCAGTAGAAACTTGAGGAGTGCTATGGAGAAAACTGCAACGATAGTCATGTAGATATGATGAAGGCTTACTTAGTTGAGTAGATTTCCTTTGCAAGGGGCAAACTTCTGGTTGAACATTCAAAAACTGATTATGCTAATCAATAGGCACATTTTGAGGAACAATAGGCACATTCTGAGGAGTGGAAACAGTCTCAGTGTAAGAACGTCCACTACTATGTTGATTAGGAATATTTCCATAAATGTGGGTTGATGGCTGATTATGGGTGTTCATTGAATCAAAAAAATCGAGGAGCCGAACGAAACCGATCCGAACCAACTGGTTTGGTTTGGTTATCTTGAAAAAATTGGTATCCTCGGTTTACATATAAAAAAAATCGTGATAATCAGTTCTGTTTACGGTTTGGTAATTTTAGAAACAAAAAAAATCGAACTGAGCTAAACCTAAATAAATTTATTAGAAAGTATATAGGAAAACCACAAAATCTAAAGCCCAACTTTCTATCCAACCCAAATTTGTAGGATCGTATGGCAACACTAGAGGGGGGTGAATAGGGTTGCTTAAAAAAAATTAAAACTTTTTTTTAAAGAATTAAAATAGAATAATGTAATCCAAACTAATCAAAATAAACACCCTAAAAAATTCTAGAAATATAGAACAATTTTCCTAAGCATGCAATCTACTTACAAAAATATTGAGCAACGAAAATTTAAAAGAATAGAGAGAAAGAGATAACATCGAAATTTTTTATAGTGGTTCGGAAATCCCTACTCCACTCCCCAAGACTCATTCTTGGGTATTTTATTGCGATGATCCTCTTACAGGTGAGAACCAAACCGATTGACACTCTTTTTAAGGGTTCAAGAGTCAACCCCTAACTGATCATTTTGCAGGTTCAGGATCTAACCTATATCGATCCTTTTAACGGGTTCAGGATTAAACCACTACGATCCTTTTACCAGGTGCAGGATCAAACCACTACAAATCCTTTTTCGGGTTCAGGATTAAACCGCTCACTCAAAATCCCAAGGTGTACCCACACCATAATACAAAACCCAATTGAAATAGTGAAATAATTTAAAGACCCACAAAGAAACTCTCACAAAGAGTAGGTTTACAAGTTTTAGCTCAAAAGGAACAATCTAATCTCTCATATAAAATTGTCTCACAAGAAAAATAGAAAATGATGAAGATTTGAAGAATGATCAACAATGAAGAATGTTTGAGAGAAAATTTTAGCAATTTTTGGGGATAAGAGTTGTGAAATGAGAGAGAAAATGATGTTTAAATGGAGTTGTAAGGAATAAGTTTGAGCCATTAGATCTAGGTTAAGATGGATCAAGGGTGGAGGAAATTGGGAGGAAAATGACAAAAGAATGATTAAAAAATAATTTTAAAATGCCTCTAACGACTATTTAAAAATGTCACATGTCGCAATATTATTCATCTACGTCATTGCTAAATAGTAGTATTGCTCAATTTTCTTTTGGTCATAACTTTCTCGTTTGAAGTTCGATTTGAGCGATTCAAAATGCGTTGGAATTGTCTTTTCGAGCTCTACACTGTGGACACTTTAAAACACTAAAATTATTAGTAATTCATAGGTTTGTTATCATCAAAATATATAGTCGTATGATTGAAGCTCGTAAAGCTAACAAAAATAGCCTAACACATAAAAGTCTAGCCCAAACTCATTCTTTTTCTTACTTAAAATCCTAATATCTATTGCCACCTAACCCTAATTTCTTCATTGCAAATACCACACTCATTCCCCCCTCTATCTTTCACTATTTTTCCTCCCTTTATGTTTCTCTCCTCTTAATCGACAGCCACATCTCCTCTCATCGTCGTCGCCCTCTGCCACTCCTCCTCTCTCTGTCGTTGCTCTTCCCTCCGCCATCGAAGATGTCGCCACCCTTCCTAAAGCCATTGCTACCTTTCTCCACGTCGTTGAAGGCATCACAACTCTATCTTCCTCTTAACTTTCTTTATTTTCTCTGCGAGTTTCTTTTGGTTCTAGACAATATTTTTTTTCCTTTCAAGAGAAAAATGCATAATATTGCTGTTAGAAAAAAAATCGGTTTAAATCGAACCAAACCCATGTAACTAAAATCGACTAGTTTGGTTTTAAGCCCAAAACTGAAGGAAATTTGATTTTCTCGGTTTAAAGTGTCTGAGAACCGAGGGGTACTGTTCGTCCTTGGTTTCGTCTAAAACCCAACCAAATCGAACCATGAACACCCTTATGGCTGATGATTATCAGTATGTGGTGGAGCATGAGACTTAACATGTTGTTGTAAGTTAAGACCACTAGTCTTTGTATTTACCAAAGGTGTAAAATCTTATGGGATACCTGAATAATTGAAAGACATTGGCAGCACCAAATCTGGAAAAGAATCCACAACATCTTCCTTAACATGAATCTTATGAAAGGAAAATTTTTTCTCATGGAAGACAACATCTGGAGACACAAAAAACTTATTGTTTTCTATATCATACAAACGATACCCTTTTATTCTAGGAGGATAGCCAACAAATATTGTAGGAATGGCACGGGGATGAAACTTTGAGCGATGTGAAGACAATGTGAAGGTAAAACATAAGCATCCAAAGACTCGAAGAGATTGGTAATCAACATGTTGACCATTAAGATGAAAGTATGGAGTTTTTCTATTCAAAATAGGAGAAGGGATACAATTGATTAAAAAAAAGGCTGCCAAAATGCACACTCCCCAAACCTAGATAGGTACTTGAGATTGAAAAATAGAGCTTGGGCTACATTAATTAGGTGCTGGTGTTTCCTTTCAATAATGAAATTCTATTTTGACACAAGAATATTGGTGTACGACCCCTTTAGATAGAAAGAAATTCGCGAAGGACAATTTTGGTGCATTATCAAACCAAAACTGTTTGATTTGAAGGCCATATTGAGTTTCAACATATTTGAAAAGCTGAACATCTGATTTATTCCTCATTAAAAATATCCAAGTATAACGAGAGAAATCATCTACCATAGTCAAAAAATACTTATAACCAGCATGAGTAGAAGATTTATAAGGCCTCCATACATCATAGTGCAGTAAATCGAATACCTTATCTACTAGACGATTATTTGATTGAAAACTCAAACGTCATTGTTTAGCCATAGGATAAACAAAACAAGTAGAAGAATCAATTGGAGTCTTGATAAAAAAAAATGTCTTTTAAAGCAGTCAAATGTTTAATAAATCGATGGCCAAGGCGACTATGCTAAG
This sequence comes from Trichosanthes truncata, assembly GCA_033996785.1. Taxonomy (NCBI): domain Eukaryota; kingdom Viridiplantae; phylum Streptophyta; class Magnoliopsida; order Cucurbitales; family Cucurbitaceae; genus Trichosanthes; species Trichosanthes truncata. Next base: position 31,043,632 of record JAWPNB010000004.1, on the reverse strand, counting down.
TGTCCAAAAAACGACATGTAAAAACTTTACAAGTATTGGTATGATTCTAAGAAAAAATAGAGTTGAAAATGTACTGTAAATATTGAGAAGAAAGTCCCATACTATCAACTTGAAAAAGATAAGCCCTGCCATATCCTAACTCTGCAAATCATCTTCAAAGAGGACTTGTCCTGAATGATACAAGAATGATACAAGAATCACCAACAAATTGAATCATAACAGGAAATTTGGTAGTTAAAGAGCTTATGGAAATCAAGTTTAATCGAAAAGATGGTATTATCTCATTGCGAGGAGCATATCAGAATTAAGGCGCACATCACCAACGAATTCCACATAAACATGACTATGATTTGGCAGTGAAATATGAATTCCAGAAATAGGGTGTAGTGAACTAAAAAATTCTCGAGAACAACAAATGTGTGTCGAAGCACTAGAGTCAAGCATCCACGCATCATGTGAAGAAATAGAAAGTGATATAAAAGAACAAATACCTACCACATTTGGAGAACCAGTAGTGGATTCAAAATCAAACTTCACTTTGGCGAGATGGGTTTGCAACATAGTCAAAAGACTTTGGCATTACTCAGCATTCAATCTATGCACAATGTCAATAGAACAATTGACTGAAGGGCCAGACATAGAAGATAAGTCGAATTTTGATGCGACAGATTTTTTATTACGAGATCCAGGGAGATATCCATGTAGCTTATAGCACCGATCAATTGAATGTGTCTTGAATATCACAATGGGTACAAACAAGTCATTCCTTCTTTTTGGTAAAATTGTTGCAAGAGGGAACATTTGAATTCGAATCAGAAGCCTTGACCAGAAGAGCAGTTGCGGGAGTGGCGACAGAAGAAATAGTGGAAGCACGCTGTTCAACTTCCTGTGTAACTAAAGAGAATGCACGTTGAATGGTTGGTTCAGGTTCCATAAGAAGAATTTGAGTACATATTTGGCCGAAGGATTCATTCAAACCCATAAAAAATGCCATTACATGCTCCGTTTGAAATAATCAACCAGATCTTTAACACTGCCACATGAACATTGTCCACAAGTACAAGAAGGGCGATAAAATGCCTGTTCATTCCACAATGATTTCATCTTTGCAAAGTAAGTAATTACCAAACTTTGATCCTGGATGAGATTGAAAAGTTCTCGACGAAGATGAAAAATTTGAGTTCAATTTTTTCATTGATAACATTATTGAAGATCGAGCCAAATTTCTTGTGCTACATCGAAAAAATTGACGCTGATAGAAATTTCCTTAGACAAGGCGTTCAAGATCCAAGTGGTAACTACACTATTGCAGATGATCCAAGAATGTCGTAAATCACAAGTTGGTTTAGTCAAAGTACCATCGACAAATCCCATTTTGTTCTTTACAGTGAGCCTGAGTTTCACATGACTCCACGCGGTGTAATTTGATTCAATCAACAAATTGTAGACAAGAATCAATCTCGTATTGTCAGAATGATGAAGAAAATAGGGATTGAAGTACTGATCAACAATTGAAGGACTGGTAGGCTGAATAGTGGAAGAAGATGAAACTGGTTCAGGAGAGATTGAATGTTAGGGTTTTGCACTGACATCTTCAAGTTCAACCATCGAATGATCGAAGAGGGGAGAAATGCAAGAAAACTTTCGTTAAGAAGGCTTTAGAAGCAATCAACTGATACCATATTAGAATAGAGAGTAAATAAAACTTGCGTATTCAATTTATTGATACAAGGCTCATATAAATAGCCACATGGTACATCTATCAAGTAGTTATGAGTACAAATTAAGTACGACTAACTATTAGAACAAAACTATTTGATATTTAATTAATATACAAGTCATTAACTCTAATAGAACCCAGATCAAAATCACCGCCAAATTCGCATCTATCTAGTATTCCAGTGGCCTTATCGAGTGTGTGCTTCAAACAGAGCAACAAATGGGCTCTTTCGAGATCTGATCTCAAACACCCTTGTCGCAATTGGATCAAGCCGTAGTAATCGACATTAAGACTCTCACCTGAAGCAACACTTTGCTTCAATTTTTGAATCCTTGTCGTCAACGTGTAGAGCTTCTCTGGGATTTCCTTGTACCGCACGTTGTGGCACTTCCATGCCTAACTGGAAAGCTTCCGATCTCTCAACATCGAGTTTTTGAGGAGCTTTAAATGTTCAAGGAAATCTCGTTCGTTTCAGTCGTAATCGAAGGAGAAATCTCCTCCGTTTTACAATTTTTTTTAAAGCATGGGGAAGAAGGGAAAAAAGGAGGAGAAAGGGAAAGAGAAGAAAAAAGGGAAGGAGACGAAAGAAGAAAAGAGAGGAAAATAGAAGAAAAAAAGGGAGAACGACGCTAGTGTGCGGCCATGGGAGGAGGAGGAAAGAAGAGGAAGGAGGGAGAAGGAAGAGAGAGAAAAAGAAAAAAAAATTAAAAATGTTCTTTAATAAAAAATAGGAAAAAATTAAAAAAAATCATAAATATTTTTTAATAAAAAACAAATGTCACGTCAGCTTTCTATTAGTAATTAATAGAAAAGTTGACGGATAGATCAAAATGAAACTAAATGCAAACCTCGGAGATAAATTTGTTGAGTTTGAAAACTCAGAGACCTAAATGCAACCAAAACCAAACTTCATGGACTAAAAGTGTATTTTTTTCAAAATAAAACACAATCATTTTGGTTAATCTTATTAGATTGCCACCTAAAATCCCACCACCTAATTAGCCTTAGCCAATTTGTGGTCTAAATACACACTTAGGTTAATATTTTAATACATGTTTTTGAAGCTAGGATATCCATATGTTAAAAGAGAAGTGATTGTACGAACATGAACAAATTTCTTTTCAATTCAGGGATTAAAATAGAAAATTTAAAAGTTCAAGGATTAAAATAAAATAAGCTTGAAGGTTCCATGATTAAAATGGACATTTTGAAAGTTAAAGATAAAAAAAATGGAACAATCTTGATTTCAACCTTCGTAAAGTTCAAGGCATAGCTTAAAATATTATCTACTAATATCTAAATTCATTCAAAATTCTTTAAAATTGTGAGAAAGTGTTAGTTTGATAATAATCCTCGTCAAACTATACATAATTAAAAAGAGTCAACATAAGCATAGTAACAATTATTTATAAATATAAAGCATAATCAAATAATATGGGATGGATTTTTTCATGTCGAGATTATCTCACATGCTCATCATGGTCTTTTGAGTTCAATAATATGAGACGATTAATCACATGGTGATCGTAGGTAGACAACTTCTAAAAGAGAAAGTTCTACCTATCTAATTCCTAAGACTAGTTTTCTATGACCAAATTCTAAAAAGAAAAACTTCTGCCTATCTGAACTCTAAGACTAGTATTGTTGTCATAACCATCTTTAGATTGGATTAGTGGTAGAAGAAAGACTCTAATTTGACTAAGAACTCTAAATTCCTACCTTCTATCTCAATGCATTAGTCACTTTTTAGCATTTGTGCATAATATTAGAGGAAGTCAACTTAAGCGTAGTTCAATTGGTTAAAACATATACCTTCAACTAATAGGTCAGAGGTTCGAATCCTCCCATCCCACACGTTGTCGAACTCAACAAAAAAATGTTGGATGAAGATTTTTCAAGAGGAATGAGGTTTTAGGCCTCAAATCAAATTTTTTTAAAAAAAAATTTAATTTCAAGAGGAGGGAGCTATCTTGATGCTAGAGTGGCTAAAATTGTTGAGTTCTCATGGATCATCACTACAAGAATTTTACCATTTTTTGACGTTATTTATCCCGACACTTTAAAAATGGTCACGAAAAAGAGGTAATGTCGACGGTTTAGTAAACGATTGGCAAAAGTGAAGAGAAATCCCGACCGTTTATTAAATGATCAGCAAAAGGGAGGAGAAAGGCAAACCAATTTATATTTGGTTGGCAAAAAGATGATAAATACAGATTGTTTTATAATTAATGGGCAAAAAGGAGGAGAAAGGCCGACCATTTTTTATTCGGTTGGCAAAAAAGAGGATAAATACCAACGGTTTTATAATTGGTCGGCAAAAAGAATGAGAAATATCGACCGTTTATTAAATGGTCGGCAAAAGGGAGGAGAAATGTCGACCATTTTGTAAGCGATTGGAAAAAGGGAAGAGAAATACCGACCGTTTATTAAACGGTCGAAAAAAGGGAAAAGAACCGTCGACGATGAAGGGAATAATCGAATTAAACCCACAGCGGAAGCATAGGAATCGTCTTTGATTTATTTAGAATTAAACTAAAATACAAGGGCTAAGCAGTAAATACCTTACAAATATGGAGATTCTTCTGGCGGATCTTTATCTCTTCCACAAAGTTTTCCTGGCTATGACTCGAACACAGGACCAAGGCTTGTGGGAGCATCTTGAAAGAAAATCCACAAGGGATTGGAGAGGAAGATGTCTAGAGAGAATTCTCTAATTCTCTCTATTGAGGAGTGTGTTGTGTAGAATGCACAATGGCTCACCCCTAGGGTCCTATTTATAATGGTCTAGAGAAAATAATTAAATAATATATTTTAATATATAATATATTAAACTATATTTATCTAACCAATTTGAATCTTATTCAAACCGTTTAAAATTCTCCTACGACATTTATTTCCTAATTTGAATCCAATTCAAATTTAATAAATATCTTTTATTTAATGTATCTAATATACATTAATTATTTTAATATTTAATGTATCAAATACAATAAATATATTTTCCTCTTTTATTTAATACATCTAATATATTAAATATTAATTTGAACACTTCAAATTAAATATTAATTTGAACATTTCAAATTTTAATATTTAATGTACCAAATACAATAAATATATTTTCCTCTTTTATATTTAATATATCTAACATATTAAATATTAATTTGAACACTTCAAATTAAATATTAATTTGAACATTTCAAATTTTTCTTTCAAGTAAATTGATCTTTTAGTGTTACTATGAGCTAGCAAGGGGACCCTATGGACCTACAGATTATAAGCTCCAATGATACAAAATTAATTAATTAAACTCTTTAATTAATTAATTTTCATTCATTAACTATAGGTCACTCCATTATAGACCTAGAGTTGCACTCTTATGCACTGTAGGACAAGTTGTGTCCATAGATATAATCATTACATGCAAGTCGATCCTTCACGAGTTGTTCGTAATTACAGCTGGGTCAAAAGTCCGTTTTAGCCCTAGAATTACATCTTGCACCTTAAGTACCACTGATCCTCTAATGAACAATATGTTTATAATCTAATTATAAACTAAGTCCCTCTCGGGCCAATGAGAGGGTGGGGCCCCATTGTTCAAGTCCCAAAATCAGCACTTAAGGGAACTGAAAGGAATAATCGAATTAAACCCATAGCGGAAGCATAGGAATCGTCTTTGATTTATTTAGAATTAAACTAAAATACAAGGGTTAAGCAATAAATACCTTGAAAATAATATTATGGAGAATATTCTGGCGGATCTTTATCTCTTCCACAAAGTCTTCCTAGCTATGACTCGAACACAGGACCAAAGCTTGTGGGAGCCTCTTCAAAGAAAATCTCCAAGGGATTGGAGAGGAAGAGATCTAGAGAGAATTATCTAATTCTCTCTATTGAGGAGATGTGTGTTGTAAAGAATGCTTCAACCCAAGGGTTCTATTTATAGAGACCAAGGGAAGATTTTTGCCATTATTAAAATATTATATTTTAATATCTAATATATTAAAATATATCTTTTATTTATTTGAATCTCATTCAAATCTCCTACGATATTTATTTATTTGAATCTTATTCAAATTCTATAAATATATTTTATTTAATATATCAAATACACATTAATTATTTTAATATTTAATGTATCAAATACAATAAATATATTTTCCTCTTTTATATTTAATATATCTAACATATTAAATATTAATTTGAACACTTCAAATTAAATATTAAATTTGAACATTTCAAATTTTAATATTTAATGTATCAAATACAATAAATATATTTTTCTCTTTTATATTTAATATATCTAATATATTAAATATTAATTTGAACACTTCAAATTAATATTAATTTGAACATTTCAAAATTTTCTTTCAACTAAATTGATCTTTTAGTGTTACTATGAGTTAGCAAGGGGACCTTATGGACCTACAGATTATAAGCTCCAATGATACAAAATTAATTAATTAAACTCTTTAATTAATTAATTTTCATTCATTAACTATAGGTCACTCCACTATAGACCTAGAGTTGCACTCTTATGCACTGTAGGACAAGTTGTGTCCATAGATATAATCATTACATGCAAGTCGATCCTTCACGAGTTGTTCGTAATTACAACTGGGTCAAAAGTCCGTTTTACACCTATAATTACATCTTGCACCTTAAGTACCACTGATCCTCTAATGAACAATATGTTTATAATCTAATTATAAACTAAGTCCCTCTCTGGCCAATGAGAGGGTGGGGCCCCATTGTTCAAGTCCCGAAATCAGCACTTAAGGGAACTACTCATCTACTTACCCTATATGAGAATGAGTGAATTCCATCTTGTGAGATTATGTTCCCAGCTCCTTATTTGGTCAAGTCCCCAAAATGGTAGGCATATTGAATCGGCTACAAAAGCCACTCTCACCCATGCAAATCAAAGGACAAGCCCTCACAGGCAGGAGTTCATAACTCACTCAGGATTAAGATCGAGTCGCATATGATCATCCTGATGAAATATTAATCTTCTCAATTAACGGATTTATAAAGAGATATTAAATATTTCGTGGTCCAGTCTTATACAAACTCGTTGTATAAGATACCCTCACTCACATGTCTCCACATGAATAATTTGGATCGAATCATTTGTAACTATTACAAAGTGGGCCGTATCAATAGTGTTACCAGGATAAGGCACCCAACCTTATCCATATACTATGACCCTTTAGGTTATTTCTTGAACATGATCCTCTCGTATGTCAACCACATACTATTCAAGATTACACTAATAACCTTGGATTTTTCATATAATGGATAATATTATATTGCAAATAAAATAATCAAAATTATTATTAATTATTAAATAAATTATTAATTACGAGACTTTAGGGCATAAATCCCAACAGGAACTACTCATCTACTTACCCTATATGGGAAGGAGTGAATTCCATCTTGTGAGATTATGTTCCCAACTCCCTATTTGGTCAAGTCCCCAAAATGGTAGGCATATTGAATCGGCTACAAAAGTCACTCTCACCCATGCAAACCAAAGGACAAGCCCTCACCCTACCGCCAAAAACCCCATGTCCTCTGGCACTACCGCTCCGCACATCGCTTCCATCGCCGGACCTTACTATCTTGTCGCTGCTCTTGATTTTCGTAATTTTGTAAAGTGTTTCTTTTTTTAGTGTATTGAGATTTATGCCCTAAAGCCTCATAATTAATAATAATTTTGATTATTTTATTTACAATATAATATTATCCATTATATGAAAAATTCAAGGTTATTAGTGTAATCTTGAACAGTATGTGGTTGACATATAGGACGATCGTATTCAAGAAATAACCTAAAGAGTCATAGTATATGGATAAGGTTGGGTGCCTTATTCTGGTAACACTATTGATACGACCCACTTTGTAATAGTTACAAATGATTTGATCTAAATCATTTATGTGGAGACATGTGAGTGGAGCTATCTTATACAATGAGTTTGTATAAAACTGGACCACGAAATATTTAATCTATCTTTATAAATCCGTTAATTGAGAAGATTAATATTTCATCAAGATGATCATATGCGACTCGATCTTAATCTTGAGTGAGTTATGAACTCCTGCCTGTGAGGGCTTGTCTTTTGATTTGCATGGGTGAGAGTGGCTTTTATAGCCGATTCAATATGCCTACCATTTTGGGGACTTGACCAAACAGGGAGCTGGGAACATAATCTCATAAGATGGAATTCACTCCTTCCCATATAGGGTAAGTAGGTGAGTAGTTCCCTTAAGTGCTGATTTCGGGACTTGAACAATGGGGCCCCACCCTCTCACTAACCCGAGAGGGACTTAGTTTGTAATTAGATTATAAACAAATTGTTCATTAGAAGATCAATGGAACTTAAGGTGCAAGATGTAATTATAGGGATAAAACGGACTTTTGACCCAACTGTAATTACGAACAACTCATGAAGGATCGACTTGTATGTAATGATTATATCTATGAACACAACTTATCCTACAGTGCATAAGAGTGCAACTCTAGGTCTATAGTGGAGTGACCTATAGTTAATGAATGAAAATTAATTAATTAAAGAGTTTAATTAATTAATTTTGTATCATTGGAGCTTATAATCTGTAAGTCCATAAAGTCTCCTTGCTAGCTCATAGTAACACTAAAAGATCAATTTAGTTGAAAGAAAATTTTGAATTTTTCAAATTAATATTGAATTTGAAGTGTTCAAAATGATATTTAATTTGAAGTGTTCAAATTAATATTTAATATATTAGATATATTAAATTTAAAAGAGAAAAATATATTTATTGTATTTGATACATTAAATATTAAAATTTAAAATGTTCAAATTAATATTTAATTTGAAGTGTTTAAATTAATATTTAATATATCAGATATATTAAATATAAAAGAGGAAAATATATTTATTGTATTTTATACATTAAATATTAAAATAATTAATGTATATTAGATACATTAAATAATATTTATTAAATTTGAATTGGATTCAAATTAAGAAATAGATGTCGTAGGAGAATTTTAAACGGTTTGAATAAGATTCAAATTGGTTAGATAAATATATTTTAATATATTATATATTAAAATATATTATTTAATTATTTTCCCTAGACCACTATAAATAGGACCCTAGGGGTGAGCCATTGTGCATTCTTCATAGAACACACATCTCCTCAGTAGAGAGAATTAGAGAATTCTCTCTAGACTTCTTCCTCTCCAATCCCTTGTGGATTTTCTTTCAAGAGGCTCCCACAAGCTTTGGTTATGTGTTCGAGTCATAGCGAAGAAGACTTTGTGGAGGAGATAAAGACCCGCCAGAATATTATCCATAATATTATTTTCAAGGTATGTTTGCTTAACTTTAATTTTGTGTTTAATTCTAAATAAATCAAAGACGATCCAACGCTTCCGCTTTGGGTTTAATTTGATTATTCCCTTCAATTGGTATAAGAGACTCTTTCAATTTTATTTAGAATTAAAGTTTTGTGATGGTGGGTATTTTAATTTATCATATATTTGATATATTGTGGTTTGCAAATTGATTGTATAGGCTATTTGACATTCTATTTATTGCTTTGATTAGATCATTGTAAAACCCATAAGGGTTAGGATTTCATGTATTTTACTTGAATGACTACGATAGCTGTAAATTTCAATTATATGGCTGAAGAAGTCGATAGCGAAAAACGTTGGAGAAGAAGGAAAAAAAAACGTGAATTGAAGTGAAGCTTCTGCAATTGAAAATTTAGGATTTCTAAATCAGAAATTTTGAATGATCCAAACAAGGATGATATTAAAGACCAAGATATGTCTTGGATTTAAATTATTTTCAATTTCTTAGGATATGCCAAATATGCCGGTCAATTTTTCTATTTTTAATTTAATTATGCATGAGATGTATGTTTTAAATTGTTTAATTGTTGCATAAACTATGCCATTTAAATTTAAAATCCTACCATAGGTTAAGCATGATCATGCATCTTATCTATTTTTGAATATAATTGTTATATTTGAAAATTTTGATTAGGTTGTTTCCTAATAGAATTAAGATTAATTTTTTAATATAATTGTTATTTTAGAAAATTTGATTAGGATGTTTTCTAATAGAATTAAGATATTTTCTTAATATGCTTATATTTTTCATATTTTTAAATATAATTGTTATATTTGGAAATTAAATTAGGATAATTTCTTTCATAAATGAAATCCATGTTTTCCTAATAGGATTAAAATATATCCTAATGAGATTAGACTTTTCTTAAAATAAAGATATTTCGAATTCATGCTTTAAATAGTTTAAATTTTGAATTTTAATTTATCTTCTATTTTTCTAATAGAATTAGAATAAAATATCCATAATTATCTTTTAATTTGTTTTAAAGGGTTTAAAATGATGGATTTTTAAGACTATCCAAGTGAATTATTTTTTAATAGGAATAAAAAAAAATTTATGTTCATTAATCTAATAATTAATAGTTAATTAAAGATTAATGAATTTGAAATAAAAATTGACTATAAGGAAACTCTGTCTATGGAAGGTTCTGTCTAGACTGGGGTATTTAAGCTGACCGAAAGGGAACAGTACCTCTAATTGGGAATCGACCTGGGAGTTGAATTAGTCAAATTTTATTTATTTTCACTAACCATTCTCATAATGTAAAAAAAAAAAAAAAAAACTTAGTAATTCATATTAAAATCAATCTAACAACATAAGGGTTATGAAAGATAGATTGAGGAACTTAGATAAATGAGATTAGCCTAATTTGTCTAAGTAAGAGAAAACCCTATTTCAAAATAGTAAGTGGGAGAAGAAAATGTGTCAATATATCCTACGGTCTCCATCATTGGTTCACATCGTGAGATTCAATTAGGGCCTCGTGGCGTCTTTTGGACCGCCCCCCTACGGAAGGTGTTTGCATGGGTCAATATCAAGGTGAACTCCTGAGAATTATAGGATTGTAGTTTTGTTTCCAATACTTGACCTACCCTACAACGGCACTTGTTGGGATAAAACTACGGGATCTAAAATTATGGGTCACACTTACAAAGGGCTCATTAAAGTTGTTAATGATCTCCTTAACCAAACTAATGGTAACTAAATATTATAGGAATAAGAGTTATTCTGGTATAATACTTGGTTGAGATTGTCTCAATTTAGTAAATGAATACTTGACCTACCCTACGACGGCACTTGTTCTAAATCACTAAAGTATCATAGCATTAGAAATGATTTATAGGGTTCATTTTTCAAATTGTTTGATTTCTATGCTAAAATTGAATGGATAATTGTTTGCATGATGTTACATTATATATATATTTCAATATTATGTCAGTTTCTCTCATAATTTTTAATTTTATTACTGATAAGTCAAAATTGAGAAATTTTATTACTTGAAAAAATAACGATAACACTATAATGGTAGTGTAAAATTTTGAATTTGTCTTTATTGAGAAATGTTCTCAAAAACCTGTTGCTAATACTATTCAAATTATTTGTGAAGCACATGATTAATGAATCAAAAGTAAACGAGATAGCTTGTACGTATTCTCCTAGTTGACATTTTAGATGTCAAGTTTAGAAGATAAAGAAAATGACAACATATGAGATGTTGAAGTTACATAAACTAAATTTAGAAAATTGTATAAATGATCATGAATTTAAGTATTACAAAATTCCAAGAAAAGAAACCAAATGATTGAAGCTATATAAAAGGAAATAGTTCCTAAATTAGCTAGGACAATCATAATAAGATGAATTTTTGAAATACCTCTAAGAAGAAAAATATAAATAAAAGTAAATTTGATTTACTAGATTTTTGGTGGAATATAAATAATGTCACCTAGATAGTCGATATAAGATCTACTATCAAGATTTATTCTTCATTACATTTAATATGTAATTCTTGGAAAACACTTAACATGTAGAATAGTTTCTACAAGTTAGCACCAAGTAGCCTATCTTAGTTAGTATAGTGGGAGACATTAAGATGTCATTAAGCAAAAATTGTTACATAATGCTGAATATGGTGTTTTTAGTAACCATAAGAGAAATTAAATTTCTCGAACTTTATTACAAAAATGTTCATACAGTATGAATTACTTTGAAGTATGAAAGTTTATATTTTCAAAACTGTTTGAAAATACATTCAGTTGAAAATAAGAACAATTGGTATATGTTAAAAATGTTGACATATACTATACTACAAAATATTGAAATATTCAGGATTATAGAATCCAAAATAGAAAGACATTGTTTTCTCCTAAAAGATGATACTTGACTTTGGTTGTTAAGGTTGATTAACATCAACTTGAATAGAATGAAAAGACTAGTAAGAGGTAATTCTCTAAAAAGTTAGTTAATTACTTTACTCGTCTGTAGATCTTGCATTTCATGCAAGATAATCATTGGGCCTTTATTAGATAGGGCTAGAATGTCAAAGAATATTTTGGGCTTACACACTCTGACCCAAGTGGTATGGTGAATGTAAAAGTCAAATAAAGTCATGAATATTTCATTACTCTAGTTGATGATCATTCAAGGTATAAGTATCTTTATCTAATACAACATAAGTCTAAATTTTTGAAAAGTTCAAGAAAATTAAGACTAAAGTAAAAAAAAAATCGATTAGTTAATTAAATCTATCAAGATATTATGATCAGATCATAATAGAAAGTACAATAACCTTAGGTACTAAAACTAATTGATAGAAAATGGGTTTTTATCCCAATTATCTTAATACCAAGTACAATTTTGTGAAATTGTGCTGCAAGAGAAACATGACCTTGTTAGATATGGTCACATCAGTAATGAGTTACACACCATTACCATACTCCAGTTAGAAAATGCAATAGAAATTTCATGGTGAATATGATTCCCTCCAAAAGTGTCTACGAGACAATTTTAAGACTATAGACGAGTAGTAAAGCTGGTTTACAACGCTTCACCATTTGGGAATGTTAAGCTCACGTGCTGAAACAAGCCTAAAAAGCTTGTATATGTTCAAAGATAAGCCTAAGTGTAGGCCACCTCTAAGGAGTATAAAGTGGTCTTTTATGAAGTCCTAAAATGAATAAGGTATTTGTATGACAAATATCATTTTTATAAGAAATGTCAAATAAAAAACTACAAACCTTTAATAAGGTGAGATTGTGTTAATAAATTGGTTCCAAATGAAGCCACTAAATAGTTAATAAAAGTTGTTAACAATTTAATTACATTTGAAAGTCAAATGGATCATAGTCATGAATTGAATAAGCCTCATCGTAGTGGAAGAGTTATGAGATGACTCAACCTTTACAAGGACTTAATTGAAGCCCAAATTGTCATGTTAGATGACAAAGTTGAAGACTTATTACCTGCAAAGGAGACTAATGTCAAAGGGTTAAACCTAATAGGAGAAAGTAGACTGCGAGTAAATTTTCTCACTTATTGCCATACTGAAGTCTGTAAGCATTATTTAATTCATTGTTGTATATGTGATATAAAAAAAATGAATGTTTAGAATTCTTTTATGAAAAGAAATCTTAGATAATGCATCTACACAAATCAATCAAATATGTTTATTTTCAAAGATCAAAAGCAAAAAGTTTGTGAAATAGTAAAGGTTCATTTATGAAATGAATTTTACCATTAGATCTGTGAATATAAGATTTGATAAAAGTATCAAAATCTATGACTTTGGATAAATATTAATGAAGCTTGTATAGACAAGAAAATCATTAATTGCTTAGTGTATTTTTCTCATGTTTTATGTTAGTGATATTTATACCCATTATGAATTACGTAAGATGTCTAACATAAAACGTTGATTAAGTAACCAATTCCAAATAAGTTATTTTGAATGACTTAGTATATTTTACATGTCCAAAATGAAGATTTTAAGGACAAAATGTTAACTTTGCCTCAAACATTTTATATTAACAAAATTGTTGTCAAATATTTGATATTTATGTCTAAGGAAGTGTATCCTAAGACACATCAAATGTTGAGAGTATATGATATTTATGTCATATTAATTACCCCGTCTCCATTCCAACCTTCTTTGGGGGCTGGTTTGGGGCAAGAAGTTGTAGAGAGTAAGAGTTAGTAAGTCTGAGGAGTTAGGAAGTCTGGAGAGTTAGGAAGTATGTGTTTGGAGTGCAAAGATGTTTAGTCTGGAGCGAGGAAGTTTGTGTTTGGGGCAAGAAGTTGTTTAGTCTGGAGTTTTGAAGTATGTGTTTGGGGTGCAAATTTGTTAAACCTGGAATTTTGAAGTCTGAGTTGGTTTTAGCTTTTTTTTTTTGTACAATTTTTCAAAATTTTATTATTAAGGATTTGTTCCATGAATTCTAAGATCGAGATTTTTGTTTTTATTAATGTATGTATATTTTACAAATTTCTTTAAAAAAAGAATTTTGAACAAAATACCCCACATTATTTTTATCAATATCTCTCACATTAATTATTCATTTGTCTTGGATAGTTTTCAAATAAAAGAAAGACTTACAATAATTTTTTAAATATTACATATGATTTGGAAAGATTTCAATCCATTAATTTAAAGGGATTCAAATAAACTTCAAAAATTTTATGTTTTTATTCTCTCCATTCTAGAAATAATATAGATTTGTTTCCATCAATCCTATATTGAAATTTTAAATTATATTATTTTATGAATATTTTACAATTTTGTTAAAAACTTGTTTTTGTCAATTTTAAAATTTTAATTTAAGATTTGTTTTCCAAGCATAATAAAAGCTATAATATTTTTCTCAAAAAAAAAAAGTTATAATTTTTTTTTTTGCATAATTTAAGATTTTATTTTTCTAGCTAATCAATGTAATGAATTATCTAAAGCTTGATTAATTTGAAAATAATATATTCTTTGAAGTTTTAAAATAACTAAGTTAAAAATAAAATATCAAATATTTATGCTATTTTAAAATAATTAAGTTCAAAATGAATATACTTTTTTTAACACCATTCAAAATGAATATCATACATACTTTTGTTCAAAATACTATATATTTATGTTATTTATTGTAATAATTTTATTTTATTAAGTTTGGAAGGAGAAATCGTTTATTTTTTTACTTTCAATATGATTAATTGAAAATCAATTTTTTTTAATACGTTAACCTTTTTAAATATTAAGTTCTTAAATTGTAATATGGGTTGGTTTAAAATATATTTTTCTTATCTTCAAATCATAAAATTATATATATTTTTGAACTATTAATTAAAAAAAAAAGCTAAAAAAAGATAAGATTTTTATTTTTTTTATAAGTAATCTTAATTCAAACTTCAAAAAATATTTATACATGACATGTGGAGGAAATGAGATAGGGAGATTTTTATCAATAAAAAAAATTATTATGTAGTACTCTAATTTACATTAAGAATTTCAATTTAAATAATAGTATCATATCTAAAACATTCCTATATAATTTATGTTTAAAAAATAAAATTATAGAATAAAAAGAAAAATATTTTCAGTAAAAATATTTATTAAAATTATAGGATAAAACTAAATATATTTTTTAATAATTATTTATATTTAATTATTAATTAGTTATAATTATGAGAAAATTTATATAAAAAATAAAGAAATTAAAAAAATTATGTAAAAAAATGGAGAGATAGAGGAGAGAACAGAGGGGGAGGTAAAGAAAAGAGGAGTTAAGAAAGTTGTGGAGCCCACAGTGGAAAGTTGGAGTAAGAGTTGATAAGTTTGTGGGGCCCACAATAGGAAGTTGGATGAAGAGTTAATAACTTTGTATGGCTCACAATTGGAGTTAAAATGAATACAAAGTTATTAACTCCAATTGTGGGCCATACAAAGTTATTAACTTTTCATCCAAGTCTTTATTGTGAGCCGCACAAACTTATAAACTCTTACTCCAACTTTCTATTGTGGGCTCCACAACTTTCTTAACTCCACTTTGTACATACATACATACATACATACATACATACATACATACATATATATACATATATATATATATATTCCTTAAATTTTCTAACTTCATAAAAAAAAGTTAGTCTATTTTGCTATTTAAAATTGCAAAATTACTCATCACCCAATTCTAAAATTCTGCAAAAGATTGGAGGAGTAGGATTATTTACTAGTTCATATGTATCCTCATGCTTGGATTTAATATTTGAAGATATAGGTAAAAGAGATTCAATAGACCATACTATTAGAGTTGCACGACAGTGACAAATTATATATACAATCATGGATGCTTACTTAGTAAAATGCGTGAGATATGTGAAGGTGATATAGTTCGACTTGGTGCTACTAAATTTGCAACAAATTATCTTCCATCAAGTAGCATGCTGAAGAAGAAAGCTGGATTAAAATGACTATTCACTGATGATACATGGTTTAATGGTAAGTTGAGTCGGACAAAAATTGGAAAAGAAATTAAATTTCACATATTGAATAACTTATTTTGGGATCAAGTAGAAAGCATTGTCAATATTTTTTAGCCAATGTACACTACTATTTGCATTGTAGACTCTGAGGTTGTTCTAACAATGCCTATTGTCTATTGTTTGGTTGAAAATAAATATAGAATCAGTTAGATCAAAAGGCAGAGATTGTATCAACCAAATAATTCAAAGCCGATGGGACAAGACACTTTCTCATCTTCTTCATGTTGCAGGTAAAATTAATTATCATATTAAACTTAAGTATGTTTTATTACTTTATATTCATTAATTGTATTTACTATTCTATTATGTAAACTAATGAATTTGAATAAATTGACTATAATTTATCTTCAAAAAATAGTTCTGTTTAGATTGGGGTATTTAAGGTGATCGTAAGGAAACATATTTACCTAAGAACTAATTGGAAATTGAATTAGTTAATTTTATTCACTCTCATTGATTACTATTAGTTGAGCATGAAAAAATTGGTTATAAATGATTTTTTCTAAACATAGTTCTATCTAGGCTGAGGTATTTAAGTTGACTAAAAGGGAACACCCCTACCTGGAAACAAATTTAGAAATTGTGTTTATCAATTTTATTCATCACATCAATTATAATTTTTTAATATCACTAACTGTTGTGGGGTGAAATTGGACTAAAGGAGGTTAACAAAAGTTATAAGAGAATCTTGCAAGATAAGATTAACCTTTTAAAATCTCGTTCCTAGATAGAATGGAAAATCTATTTAAATTCTTATCTTAAATGGAATATGGAAATCTAGGTCAAAGACCTTATAAATACGCCATTATCACTCAAAAAAAAAAATGGGAGTTCAACTTCTACCCTCATTCTCTAAATTATAGCTTGCTACACTTGTCTTCGTCTTTGATTTAAGCATCGAAGCTGGTGTGGTAAACACCACTCCAACCTTCAGCTTTTTCTCTTCTTTAGGTCACCTCTTTCCCTCAAATTATAAATTCACAACCGTTCTCACGTGAAGGTCATGTGAGATTTTTCCTGGCTAGATTTTGGAAACAACAGTTGGCACCCTTTTGTGGTGAACGAGAGTACTCTACCTTGCATACTTAAATTGAGAAAATTAAAAACTTTGAAGACATTGGGGCTTAGATTAAAAAGAAAAAAGGTTTTTCTCTCTCCCTCACTCGTGAATAGCCAACAATACACCCCACCTCTATTGGGAATACCGGAGACAGAATAATCTTAAAGACTATTATGAATGTTGCTGGGTCTTTTTGATTTTCCATTCATTGAAGCTACACCTAGAAGAACCTATATGACTAATACTTGGGAACCCTTGGAGTGAGCATAAGTCACTCATTTATTTTGGAGAAAAATCTTGTAAGGTAGGGAGTGGCACTGAGTATTAAGTTAAAGAAAGAAAGGCTATCAATCAACTTTAATATTCAACACTTTGCTCCCCATCACATTATTGCATAATTTTTGCGCAATACCACAAGTGTACAGGTCAAGTTTTAGTATAGTGAAAGAGTGTTCAAGTATCGTCCTCAGGATTGATTTTCTAATCCACTTAAATACCATTATCACCCAATTTTATTTTGAGAATAGAATTGAATGATGGTGGTAAGATTTAAATAAAAAAATTCTAATAAAAATTGAAACAACCAGAGGAGAGAATATCCTAAGGAGTTGATTTCACATATTAGACTAAACTAATTTAATTGCTTAAATATCCAAAATTGATCAAACAAATATTTCATAAGTCTAGAAGTTTTTTTATCATGAATGACTCTCTCGAGAACAAACAATTCTTATGCAATAAGGCAAAACTTACATCTCTGATGATTTTTAACGTTATGCATAGTATTAAATTCATTCATTAACAACTTCGAAAGGAGCATTAATCATTATCAAATTAGAACTACCTTTAGTCATGCAATTAGGATCTAATCTAAATTACCTTTCTCAAGCGTGAATTTAGACCAACATAACATTTAATCCGTGATCAAAAGATTAAAAGCATTAAGAATATAAAAATATGAATGAAATAAAAGACAATCAATCATGAAATTTAAATAATTAAAACATAAGGTCTAATAGTTACATCAATCCCTAGAATAAGAAAAGAGTTTAGCCACTCATGTTCACTATCACAAAATCTAAACTCTTAAACAACATCTTAATACTAAATAAAAATAAAGAAGAAAAACTATATTGGTTTGTTGATCTTCCATCTCTGTATGATCTCCACGAACTTAACCTTGAATATTTCTCTCAAGTCTCTTCTCACTCTTGTATGTAGAATTTTAGAGTTGTGCTCTCCAAAGTTGAATGCATTGTATGAAAAGAATGTGAGTATTTATAATGTGTCAATCCATATCCTAATCTAATTAAGAATTTATGATTTAATTAAATTAGGAATCCAAAATCTAATCAAATTAGGAATATATTTTTCTCCAAAAATTATCCAAAAAAATGGTTGCTTAATTTCTTGCTCAATTAGCTCATTTTTCACCATATTTCTTCTAAAATCTTTGTTTTGTTCCAAATACTCAATTGATACAAAATAAACAATTATGAACGTGAAAGCATATATTTAAGTTTCAAAACTAGCATAAAATAGGGCCTAAAGATAACACATATTGTGTGTTATCACACACTCAATTGCATGGAGAATGGCGAGTGACACTCAAATTCTCAAGTAATGCGTTTTTGCTTGGTCATACTTGGTCAACAAAGGAAATCAAGTGAAAGTAGCAACAAATTGTTGGGCAATTACAATTGGAGCAAATTTCAAAGCCTCAACTTTGAAGATCTTTACCAAATTGCAGAATCTAAGATATGTTTATTTTAAATTTGAAATTTTTTAATACTACATTAAAATTCAAGGGATAGATACTAAATTCATCAAATAATAGGTTATCTTTTGTCCTCTGTATAAAATAACATTTCCTTATATTCTATGTTCTATAATT
This sequence comes from Trichosanthes truncata, assembly GCA_033996785.1. Lineage (NCBI taxonomy): Eukaryota > Viridiplantae > Streptophyta > Magnoliopsida > Cucurbitales > Cucurbitaceae > Trichosanthes > Trichosanthes truncata. The sequence goes on along the minus strand of JAWPNB010000004.1, from coordinate 31,024,529 downwards.
CACTAATTCTAGTTAGCATTAAAATTCCAGTCATCATGCTCTACAATTTCTACCCTTTGAGACTGTCGAAAATAAAACTTTATGTGACTTAGTGATGTAATTGAACATCATAAATAACTAGGAATGCCATAAAATATTTGAAGAAAAATTTACTATATGAAAAGTTGAAGGTCATAAAATTTTACATGCATAACCATGTAACTTTTCCTTGCAAAGAGAGTTCTCATTGATTAGGGGACTGAATGGGGAACATGCCTCCCTATCAAACAAAAAGAAATATAGGGGATATACCTCTCTATTAAATAAAAAATAAAAAAGGGGATATGTCTTCCTATTAAACAAAAAACAAAAGACAAAATGAAGAAAGAAAAGAAATTGGGGGGGGGGGGGGGGGGGGGGAGCCAAATCTATCAACAACCCCATAGTTTAACCAAGAAGATGATTTAAGCAAATTAAAGTATAAAAACTGAAGACTGGTCAATGCCAAGGTTATCCACACCCCTTAATTCTATCTAAAAGCCTAATTTAGAAACTCAATAGGGGCAAAAGATTGATCAAACAGAAGAATTGTACAACAAGAATTCCTCAAGATTTCAAAATATGGAAATCGAAGGTTTAAACAACTAAATCTGAAAAGCAAGACTACGAAGCAAATTTCGAGGCACCAACTTTGAGGGTTTTTGTAAAGTTGCAAAATCACAGATAAGTTTACTTCAAACTTAAAACTTTATAATGCAATATTTAAATTTAATAGCCAATTTTGCCTATGTCTCATATTATTGATTAATAACTAAATGATGCATGTCATAGTTATTTTGTTATGATATTTTGTCTATTTTATAGCATCTTCATGCACTCTACACATGTTCACTACATTTTTGAATTATCTAAATGTCATTCGCATGATAAACATTGAAATGATAATTTCTGTGCTCTAATGAAGAATTAAATTAACCTCATGAGATATTAAAAAAAGTCATGAAGTATTTGTAGAGATTTATTATATGAAATTATAGAAGTCTTGAAATTGCTTATATGACATAATAAGTTATTCAAATAGCAGACCACTTCATAAAATTTCACATTTTCTCACATAAGTGATTGAATATTTTTCATTTAGCTAAATCAATATTTCATCTACATTGAATTGCCTAACTCTCAAACTAGAGGGTGACTTCATATGATATGAGAAAATATCATATTCATGAAAATTATATTTTGAATGCAGAATAATTGATGGAGCATTTCAGATTCCACCTATTAAAAAATACACTTATGCAAGCAAGAAGCTATAAATGCCACAAGATGGAAAAGAATTTCCTCCTACGGGAGACCAGGAAGTCTAGAATTATCCCTACAGGGCCCTTATGGGATTTAATGACAATCCCACTTGAAAACTCAAGGACTACCTTGAATTTATACACTCTCTAGGAAAGTAGCACTAATTGCGAATTTAGAGGAGAGTCTTAATTTCCAAGAAAGACTAAAATGTTCCCTACGGGGTTGGATGACAGTCTTGGAGAGATCCAAGGCGAACCTTAGAGCCTTAAATTTTCTCCAAGAAGTGGACGAATACACTAATCCAGAGGAGAATCTTACCCACCAGAAAAGATTGAGATGTTCCCTATGGGGTTGGACAGAAATTCTGGGGATAATCTGAGACGCAAAAAGTGCCACAAAATTCTAAAATTTCTATGAAAAATAGAGAAACCGACACTCTAGGAAGACCAGAATATTCTCCACGAGGTTAGACAACAATCCTAGAGAGAATTCGAGGCATACCTCGAAATGTCACAATGATTCCAAAACTTAAAAGGGTTGTTTGGGGCATGGGTTATAATAGTATGTGGAGTACTTTACACCCAAAAAAATAGACTATTATAACCAGACTAAATAACTCTGTATCCTAAACACATATTATTATAACCCACAGACTATTATAATCTAGACTACTATAACCCACTCGACACCCTAAACAGCCCCAAAAAGTTTACTCCCAAGTCAAGCTCCATGCAATTAAGCTCATAAACTCACACTACAAATCCTAACTAAGAAATAGGGGCTAATGTTGTGGATGAAATTGGACTAAAGGAGGTAAACCTGAATTACAAAGAATCTTGCAAGATAAGATTAACTTTTTTAAATATCATTCCTAGATAAAAGAGAATATTTATATCCTTATCTTAAAAGGAATATGGAAAATCTAGGTCAAAAACCTTATAACTACACTATTATGACTCAAAGAAAGGAAGTTCAACTTTTACTCTCATTGTCTAAATTATAGCTTGCTACAATTTTCTTCGTCTCTGACTTAAGCATTGGAGCTGGTGTGGCGCCCTCAACTTTTTCTCTTTTGCAGGTCACATCTTTCTCCCAAATTATAAATTCACAATCGTTGTCACATGAAGGTTGGGTGAGATTTCTCTTGGCCAGATTTTGGCAACAGCACTAACCAAATTGTTATATCATTTATAGCTCATTATTTGAATCTAAAACATCAATACACTACTTGGTATTGGAATGGATTCTAATTTGATCGAAGTTGTACATAAAGTATATGATAAATTATTTCCAGATTACCCAAATGCTGGAGATTTTGGAATGAAGGTAATTATAAAAAAAAGAATCAATAGATAATTATCTAAATTTGAGTTGATATGAATTCACCTAATACATAATTTTTTTAATGTAGCTTCTATATTGCCAAAAGGAGTTTTGGTGAACGAACTGTGGTAAAATCAAGAAACAAATTGCAACTATGTAAGTAGCATTTAAAACCATGGTATAAAGTAAAGATAAGAAGCATACGATTTTTTTGTCTATTATTTTTTTTGTGTCGTGCAGTCCATTGGTGGGCCATGTATGATAACTGTGCTCCTATGGTATAGAAGCTAGCTATGCGGGTTTTGTCTCAAATGGCTTCATCATCTACATGTGAGTGGAACTGAAGTATGTTTGCTTTAGTACACACAAAACAACTTAATCGATTAGTTTACGAAAGGCTTCACAAACTTATTTTTTGTTACTACAACATGAAATTAAAACTACTAAAACTTAGAGATATGGAGACCAAAGATGAAAAAGTAGCAGAAAAAGATTATATCGATTTGGTAGATGTGGTGGCAGATCCAAATGATGATGGTAGTCTAAAGTATGTCATAACATATTCATATAACAATTGGTCAAAATTTGAAATGTTTTATTTCTCATGCCTCATCATTCCTTAGTATTGTACGAGTTTAGCATTTAGTGAATCGTCGTTGTCCAATGCTTGAAATTATAAATGCTCTATTTCAAATCCAAAGTTTGAAATGCTTGTCTTGATATGATATGTCTAGGTGATGTAGCGTGTCCACATGCAAATCTGCTTAGAATTTGAAATATGGGCAGCCCTTAGCCTCCTCATGGATATTGTGGTTCAAAGCCACATGCTCTAATCCTTTTAACTATAGGCCCCACTTCATCTCTATTGAATCTATTCAGGAGTACCTTAAAAAAAAACAATGGAGCTTTTCTTCTTTTCTGGAATTTGGACACAATATGTACCTTAAAAAAAAGGAACTTTTCTTCTTTTCTGGGATTTGGACACAATACACTAACACATTCATAAAGGTCATATGTGATATATAGTTTCCTTAACTCAATTGAAAACTCTATTAAACCATTGCACAATGCTTCTTGAGCAACCACTCAAAAGAAAATTACAAATTAGAGAATGGGTCCATAGTCTCCATGACCCACCTATATGAGCACATTCTATTGATGTAATTGTCATCTCTTATTTATTATGTTTATCTTTACAAGTTATTGACATTGACAATAGATCCTTTTCATCAACAATAATGATAAACACATAAGATCACAAGAATTAACAATTTTATTTTTTATTATTATTTAACTAAATATATTAACATGATCATAATCTAAAAATATCTTTTAATAGCAAATATGATTAGTCTTGAAGTAACTTAACTTAATTATCATTCAGTTAGTAGTATACTCCAAGTTGCACCATAGAAATAGTTTAAATTCATTTTTTTTGGTAATTAATTTTATTGATTTTTTAGGGCCTGGTTGGTAGGCAATCTAGATTTTGTTTTATGTTTTCGGATTCACTAAATTCAGTGAATATGCATTTGGCAGATGTGTTTTCGAAAACTATTTTCAGATTATGTGATCCAAATAGTGAAAATTCTGAAAACAACATTTTTATGTTTTCAGCGTATCCAAATTTTGAATTTGAAATTTTAAAATAGAGAATTATATTAAAAAAAATAAAAACTTTAATAAATATAGTATTTCATGTTATAATCTTAATTTATTTTTGTTAAATTAAAATATGTATAATATAATATATTATAAATTATATGATATTGTAAAATAATAATTATACAAAATTTTATAACAAAAAACATGTTCATAAATAAATTAATAATGGTTTATATTCAACATAATATTTAGTTTTACAACTACAACTAGTTTCATGGTCTATAAATATATTATAGAACACATTTTCAACAATTATTTAAATTGGAATCTTTCTGAATCTGCTACCAAACACATATCTAAAAACCTTAAATCCCTTGTTTTAAAAATTGTGTTTTTAGATTGCTACCAAACATGCTTTTAAATTTTCTTTTATTTTATTGTTTTAACACCATCTTAGTTACAACTATGCATTGATATTTTTATGAATTAAAATATTTGACATAGATATTAATAAATAAGAAAATAATTTCTTTATATCTTAATAATATAAACAAAAAATATATTAAAAAAATACTATTAAAATATCACTAATAATGAAAATAACAATAAACATTTTCAATTTAGATAAATATTAAAAAAATGTTTATTTATTCCTTCAAAACATTTTTTTAATATAAATTTCTAAATTTCCATAGTTTATTGAAAATAATTTCAGTGAACATCAATAAATTTATGAAAAATATTTGTAGGAATAAGATCAATATTGATATTTAAACTATTAGTCAACCTGAGCATAGTTTAACTAGTTAAAACATATATATATTATTCTCGACCAAAAGGTCAGAATTTGAATCTCCACTCCATATGTTGAACTAAAAAAATGGATCGATGGGAATTTAAAAAATGAACCTTGGAGAGAGAAAGAGGATGGGAAGGGTAGAGATGTCTATAGAGCGAGGATGGGGACGGGGCCCATTTCATTCTCTATTTAATTTCGTAGGGATCAGAGAGGGGGTTCCCTATGTGGAATTCGTAGGGTCGGGTTCCCTGCGATGAATTATTCTCTGAAGAAAAAATTAATTAAATATTTTTTAAAGAAAAATTTGATTAAATAGATCATTATTTACTGTGGATCCTCATTTAAATAGTTAATTCATCATGAAAATTTCATAAACCTCTTAAATGAAACAAAATAATATTTCATATTAAGTTATTTAATTATCCATACATAAGAGTTTAAAATGGTTAAAACATATCAAATTATTCATACAATATCTCATAGGTCATTCAACAATTAATAAAACTTTAAATTTAAAGATTACAATTCACAATTAATAGTAATTTAAACATATACATATTTTTGTATTAATATATATAATTTTTTTAAAATAATAATAAAAATAAATGGGGCGGAAAACGGGTCGCAGCAATTTTTTTTCTACTCCCTCCTCAATTTCCCGCCTAAACGATGGTTTTGGAGAGAAAATGGATATCTCTAAAAGGGAGTTCGGTTGAATGAAGGGTAGGTGTGATATAAAAAAGCTTTTTTTAAAAAAATGGGAAAAAGAGGAAAGGAAGAAAATGGTATATTGGAATGGTAATTGGAAATAGAGAAAAGAGAAGAGAATAGAGATAGCTGAGGGCAGAGGTGTGGCAGAGAATAGGAGGATGGGTCATTTCACAACACGACATTACATACCATTTCAATTCAACAATTTAATTCCCCTCTTCCTTCCCTCTGCCTCTGACAATCTCTCCATATTAATGCATTTTTCATACCAATACCCTACTATTACTCTCTCTCTATTTCTCTCTCTACACTCTCTCTTTCTTCTCTCCACACCCTCCTCTCTCTCTCTCTCTCTCATTCTCTCTCTATTTAATTACCACATGTAAATCTCTATGGCGCAGCACATAAAATTAGGTTAAACTATATACTAATACCCGCTACAAATTTGTCTAGTTCAACTGTTAAGCTATTTCTACTTCTTCGTCTAGCTCAACTGTTAAGACATTTCTACTTCTTTTGGTTTGAATTTTGAAACAATTTGTAAAACGTAGATAACAAAACAAAGAAGCATATAGATGAAAGTAGTGTTTATAAGCTTAATTTTTAAAAACCTAATGGTTATCAACCAAAGTCGTAATGAATGGGGTTTTTGAGTTAGATTTTTATTAAAATTTTGATTGAACAAAAAATAATGGCATGAAATGTAGGTAAGTGAATGAAGCGTACCAACAATTTTATGATCCAAAATCAAAGGTAGTTGAATTATCTATTAATGGGACTTTATCGTTATGCTACTTTAGCATATGGACTAATCACTACTAAATGAATTAGAACTAAAATATTACACATGCTAAAAATGATATTTTCTTCTTTCTCACTTCTAAATTAGGTTTACATCATATTTTGGTCCTTAAACATCTATATTTTTTTTTCTTCTTCTTAAAATATTAATTATTGTGTTTTAGATGTTTCTCAACTTTTGAATCTTCTATTTTAACTCTTAGATTCTGCATAGAAAAATATTAGTCTTTACCCTTAAATTTTTATTTAATCATTTAGCAAAATTTTAAATCCATTTTGAATCCTAACTCTAACCCTACCACACTTAGGTATAAACATTTATTCATCACATAAATGAGAGAAAGTGAAAGACATGTATTTATCCAACAAAATACAAATTCAGTCCCGATAATTTGAGAGTAATTTCAACTTAGTCTCTATGGTTTTAAAATTTTTAATTTAGTTCTCATGGTTATTAATTTCTAAATGGTCCCTATTGTTTTAAAAGTTTTAATCTATTTTTTATCGTTTGGTAAAATCTCACAAATCATTCCCAATTTTATTTTACTTATAAAGAAAATATATCTATTTCATTTTATTTTTTACTCAATCTTGAACTCTAATAGGGTCAACTAACATTGTTAACCAAATAGAAGACACTCATTACTATGTAAAAAACTTGTCAATATAGTAATGAGATGAACGAGTTGTGAAGCTTGACTAAACTATAAGGACCGAATTAGAATTTTTAAAATCATAGAGGTCAAATTGAAATAAAGTACACACCATAAGGATTACAAATTGAAACTTATAAAATTTTAGGGATTAAATTGAAACTATTTTCAAACAATTTGTGTTCAATTTAATTAAAATAATATTGGTAAATGGTGAATAAATAAGAAATTAATTTTGGTAGGTAAGAAAGAGTAATAAATTAAAACTTATATATTATAAAAACAAGTTAATAAGTGCATTGAAGTGGTGAATAATGATGATAGGTGGTCACCATCTTTATATGCGGGGGTGTAGTAAGAGTAAGCGAAATGATTTCTCGGCGAAGAAGTAGAGGAAATGAGATGGATGCCCCAAACCCTAAACCTAAACCACACACATAATTAATACCAAATTTCTTCCCTTTAACTATTAATTGCCTTAAAAGCATGACTTTACCAACCATAATTCAACTCCAACTCCTATTAAAAAGAAAAATAAAAGAGTATGTAATTGTTATTTGACCACTTGCTTTAATTAAATACCCAACTTGGACTTCAATCAATAATGCACTTTTACATCAAATGTAAAACAAAATTAATGTTCTAGAGAGAGAAATCACTTATGAGAAGGTTACATTTCCAAAAAGCCTAGTCGATACATGTGCTACAATGGTCGGAAGAAAGAGCCCTAATTTTTTTTAAGATGAGTTAACTCCAAAACCCCTCAATTTGATACTTACCTACTACTAGAAGTAGGATTCTCCAATTCGCTACCATTAAGTTTTTGTCAAATTTTTAATAGTTGTTAGCCAGACGAAAGTTTTGTTCTATCTCAATCTCGTCTATATTAGAGTAGGGGTTCTAAATTTAGAATTCTAAGTAGACATTAGTTGATGTTAGTAGTTTTTGTTGAATATTGTTAATCAAATTAATCTTTGAACCCACGCTTGAATCGAAGTGCATTGATGATATTCTATAAAGTATTAAATAGACTTTAATTCATCATGATATCCAAGTACGAGAATTTGAAGTTAAAAAGTTTCCATAATATAATTATTTTCTATCCAATTGATAATAATAATCATAATAATAAATAGTACGAATGAAATTAATTTTTAATCACTGTAGTCTACATCTAGAGCTTGTTTCTTTAAAAGATAAAATTGTCCAGTCATGTGTTAACTTGTCTCTTTATGAGACAAATTCTTTCGTTGATTTCAATATATACGAAAATTCAAAATATAGAAAATTATAAAAATCGCAAACTCATCTAAGTAAAATAAAAGTTTACCTTGATAAAGAAAAAAGAGTAAAATAAACGTTAAAAAACATTTTGGTCTCTAAACTTTCATAAAAGTAACAATTTAATCCCTAAATTTTATTTTATAACAATTTAGTCCATGTACTTTGAAATTTGTAACAATTTAGTCTCTGAACTTTAGTATGTAACAATTTAGTCTCCGTACATTCAGATTTGTAACAATTTAATTCCTACCGTAAAAAGTTCCATCAAAATTAAATGTTGATTTTTACTATTTAACTATCTAGACTTTGTAGCTTATAAACATATTGAGTCTCTAATTAGTTTATTGATCTACGTATATAAGAAATTTCCTTAAATATTAACAATAGTTTTCACGATAGAGATTAAATCATTACAAATTTTAAAATATAAGGAATAAATTGTTACATACTAAAGTTTGAATACTAAATTGTTACAAAATTGAAAGTAAATGAACTAAATCATTACACACTAAAGTTCAAATACTAAATTGTTACAAAATTAAAAGTACATAGACTATATCGTCACAAATCAAAGTTTAGAAACCAAATTATTACTTATATGAAATTTTAGGGATCAAAAGTCTTAAAGTAAATAGTCTCTTAATTAGTTAAACTATACTCACATTCATCCACAATCCTCCTCCATAGCTAAAAAGTCAAACACCTTAATTTTCACTCCACCATCTCGTCAATACAAAGGTACCATAGTATTCTAATATATTTTGTTCTAAAACTTATAAAAAAATTATTAAAAATGCATATTCATGCATGCATGGATGTAATGTAAATTACATAAGTGTTTTTTTTAAAAAGGTGTTTGGAAATCCCGAGACATTGACGAAGAAGAAAAAGGGAGAAAAGATTGAGAGATCTCTCCCCAACTTGAAGTCAAAGAATGATGGAGACAAGTCTTTAGTCATTCTTATTCTCTTTTGCCTTCTCTCCTTTTTAGGAAAAATCTTTGATTTATCCCTTCAACACTTTCCCCTCCAACCCCCTTTCTTTTATTTTCTTCACTTCAACCTCTTCTTCCTCTCTCCCTTTAAACAAAACCCACTTCTTTCATTTACTGGAAAATGGACTGTACTTAATATTTTCAACCAGATCTTCCTTCCTCTCTTCCATGTTATTATACTATTCATCATCGATCACAGTGAAACTAAAGCCTTTCTTTTTCTCTCTCTAAAGTCTAAACCCATCTTCGTTTTTGCTTCTTCACGAGATCCAACTTCTTCACAAACCCCACTTGTAAAAGGGTAAGATTTTCCCCTCTTTTCCTCTTTGGTTTCTGTATTCTCTTTTCTCTCTCTCTCTCTCTCTCTCTCTATCTCCTAAACTGTTCTGAGGTACAGTTTTATCTTTTCCTTTTTTGTTTTCAAACCCATCTTTGGATTCAAACTGATCTTTTACACCTACTGTGTTTCAATGGAAAACTATGAATGAGGATTTTGTTCTCTAGAGATTCTCTGTATAGAAGAAAAAAATTTCCCCAGAAAAATATTTGACACTACGAATCAGATCCTCCCCTTTTGACCCAATTCCCCAATTCAGTAGAATTTTGTCTTAAAAGTTCAAATGTTTTCCATATCTGCCAATCTTCTTTCCAAAATCTTCCGAGAGACAGAGTTAATATAGAAAATTTCAAAGAATCAACACAACAGCTCTCTAATTCAAATTGTTTTCCCCCTTTTTTCTAAGTGATTTTGAATCTATGTATTCGATTGAAAAGCAAACAGTCAAGTTCATAGCATAACAGTTGTCTAATTCAAATTGTTTTTACCCCTTTCTCTAAGCGATTTAGAGTCTATGTGTTGGATTGATTATGTTGAAGTCTAATAGAGTGTTCTTACAGAGGAGGAATTGGAAGATGGCGTCAAGCTCCTCGAATTCGCCCTGTGCAGCCTGCAAATTTCTCCGGCGAAAATGTCAACCGGAGTGCGTATTCGCGCCGTATTTTCCGCCGGACCAGCCGCAGAAATTTGCCAATGTTCATAAGGTATTCGGCGCCAGCAATGTCACTAAACTCCTCAACGAATTGCATCCTCACCAGAGAGAAGACGCCGTCAATTCACTCGCATATGAAGCCGATATGCGCCTTCGCGACCCTGTCTATGGCTGCGTTGGCGTAATTTCTCTGCTCCAACACCAACTCTGTAAACTCCAAATGGATCTCACCTGCGCCAAATCCGAACTCTCCAAATACCAAAACCTAGGCATCGGGAACCACGCCGCCCTGATTTCGCCGCCTTCCGCCGTTTCCGCCGTATCCGCCGCCTCTCATGGACAGCGCAACCACCAGCCGGCGTTCAATTTTGCTAGAGATCAACCGCATAGCCTCCTCTATCACGATCAATTTTTCCCTCGAGATCAACAACAGCAACAGATGATGCTCCGACGGAGCTTCGACGGCGGTAGCAACTACGATGCCGGACTTTTGGCCGTCAACGTCACCGCCAGCATCGGTAACCTCAGCCACCAGTTCCAGCAACCTCGCGCCGCCGCCGGAGACGATCGCCGCGGTACTCTCGATCATTCTTAGGGTTTGGTTTTGTTTCTTTTTTTTTTTCTTTTTTCTGAAAAATCATAAACACTGTTGCAGAGAAATCAAATATAGGTTATTTTCCTGCTAATTTATATATAACAATAAAATTAATTTCATCAAGTATTATCATTATTATTCATTTATTCTTGTGGTCCTAATTTAGTCCTAAATTTCAGTTTTTTTGCTTTTATTTATGTATTGATTTTTTTCATTAAAAAAAAAAGGTCCCTGGGGTAATAATTTATTGATAAAATGATAATAGAATTAGAAATATTACATGCTATATTTTAATAAAAAATAAATATGTTCATCTTTGAAATTAAAGACTTATCAATTTCATATGATTTTTTTTAGTTCAACAATTGCAGTGATGAGACCGAATTATCGACATTTGAAATGATAATTGGTGTCTAATTCAAAGAATTATGCTTTGATGGGTCAATTTCATGTGACTTAACCCATAATAGTCAATAATTTTACAAAATTTATCATTTTAAATTTCACTCATCATATTTAATAATTAGTGATAGGTAAGAATTTGATTAAAGAAAAATTTAATATATATGTAAGAAACTGATTTTGAAACTTGAAAAAAAAATGAGAGACTAGAATTGGAAAATGAAAAAAACATGGCTGGTCTAAAATATATATTTATTATTATTATTATTATTTTCCATATAACCATTGCTTCTGATATTATATTTAATGCTGTTGTTATTTTTTCAAAATATTATTATGAGTAATTTTGAGTCAGGAAAAAAGGTGCCAGTATTCATTATTATTCTTTTTGTTTGGTACATAATATTAATGTTATTACTGTTCTATCCATGTTTCTTTCTGTTTCCTCAAATGGTGCTTTCATAAATGCATCATATAGCCCTAGCTAAACAAAAGGTTACTATTGGTACTTATTGTTTGTTTGAAATTAATGCAATTAATTCCACTAAATTGCAGTTTGTTTTTAGTCCTTTGAAATTTCTATTATCGTCCATATCTTTTGATTAAAGTTTATTGGACTTAGTGACAAAAATCTAAATGTAATCTTTCACAATTATTTTTTTTTAATCTATTCTCAACTTGAAAATAATTTAGAACATATATTCTCGACCAAGAGATTTTTTATTCTATATGTTGTTGAACTCAAAAAAAAAATCTTTTTTTAAATATATATTTTTTATTTTGAGTTAAACACTATTCCTAATATATATTCCATTTTTGTTGTGTTGACTTTCAAATATTTATTTTATTTTATTGAAATTTGTATTAAAAAAACTATTTCAATCAACTAAAAAAATCCAATATAGGAATACATTTTTTTTCATTTATTATACTTGAGTAGATAAGTATTTAAAGTAGTAGACAGTAAATTTAGGCATTAGGATTCAAAACAATGTTAGATTTTTTGTTAGACTATTCATGAAACATTAACAATACAGACTAAAATATTTTTATGTAAATTTTAGCGGCTAAAAATATATAATATTTGAAACTTTTTTTTTTTTAAGTTTATAATATTTGAAACTTGAGGGTGCTAAAATACTTGTAACTATTTACTTTTATAAAAACAATATTTTATATATATAAAAAAAAGTTACTTTTATGGACTCGTAATCTTCTTTTTAATCTTTTAATCTTCTTTTTTTTTTTTTGAAAACTTTAATCGAAATTGTTGATTCATAATTTATTATTAACCTAGTTGTTGATTGAATTGAAGCACATTGTAGAGACTATTGATTCACATGCAATAATTGTTATTTCTACAATGTGGACTCTTTATTGTATTATTATTATTTATTATTTATTTATTTATTTTGAGCTCAACAACATGTGAGGTGGGAGGATTCAAATCTTAACTTATTAGTTAAGAACATATGTCTTATCGAACTATACTTAGGTTGACAATTTTTATTGTATTATATATGTACTTCTAATAGTATTATGATTCAAATATAGAAACAATTCAAACTTATATTTTCAAATCAAGTTACTAATGCATTAACTAGTTTTGTTATGTTTTAGGGTTTTAAAGATAATATCACAATTAGGCTATTTATATAAGAAAATTTTAAGAAATATTTGTTCTTAAAGTGTAATTGCAAAACAAATTAATCTAATAAATACGGTAGCATTTTGAAAGTACTAATTTTTTAACATGTGTTTTTTGCATGTGATATTTCCAATTATTTAATCTATTTTAATGTCATTTTACCATATGTTAAGAATAATTTTTATAAAAAAGTTAAACATGTGTCTGATACTCTATTCATTTATACTTACAATAGAATTAATAAATTATAAAGTAATATATAATTTTTAAAACAACATTATTCTATAACTTAGTGGATGATGCAAAGCCAAAGTAAGCATAACTCAGCGATAATTGACATGTACCCTTAACCAAGAGGTTAGAAGTTCGAATCCCTTACCTCCAAATATTGTTGTTGAAAAAAAAAACTTCTTTATTTTCTTCAGAAGGGTTGAATCTGGAAACCAAAACATGGCAAATTGGTATGTAATTTCTTTATTTTCTTATATGTATTTTCTTTTCTCCATCTTTGAATTATAATCAATTCATAGTATATGTTTGAATAAATTTTTTAAGGGAATAATCACATTAAACTCATAGTGGATGCATTGGAATCGACTTTTATTTTATTTTAGAATTAAACAAAAAATAATTTTAGGCTAAGAATAAAACATATCTTGAAAATAATATGGAGAATAATATTTATGGCTGGTCTTCATCTCATTGTGCTCCAACTCCAACGAGGTTGAACTCTAAGACTTCCACAAAGTCTTTCTTGCTATGACTCGAACAAATGACCAAAGAGGTTTGTGAGAACATTTTTGGAAATAGAGAAAAGGAGTAAGAGAAGAATTTCAAAAGTTCTTTTCTCTTATGTATAATACCCTCAATGGCTCACTCCTAGAGTCCCATTTATAGTGGCCTAGAGAAAATAATTAAATAAGATATTTTAATATCTAATATATTAAAATATATTTATCTAACCAATTTGAATCATATTCAAACATTTTCAAATTCTCTTACAACATTTATTTCCTAATTTGAATCAAATTCAAATTTAATAAATACTTTTTCTTTAATGTATCTTAATACATTACTAATTTCTTTAATATTTAATGCATCATATACAATAAATATATTTTTCCTCATTTAACATATCAAATATATTAAATTTTAGTTTGAACATTTCAAAATTTTTCTCAACGAAATTGATCCCTATTTGTTCATATGAGCTAGCAAGAGAACCTTATGAACCTACAGATTACAAGCTCCAATAATACAAAATCAATTAATTAATTAATTTCCATTCATTAACTATAGGTCACTCTACTATAGACCTAGAGTTGCACTCGTATGCACTGTAGGACAAGTTGTGTCCATGGATATAATCATTACATGCAAGTTGATCCTTCACAAGTTGTTCGTAATTACAGCTGGGACAAAAGTCCGTTTTACCCCTATAATTACATCTTATACCTTAAGTATCATTGATTCTCTAATGAACAATTTGTTTATGATCCAACCATAAACAAAGTCCCTCTCAAGCCAGTGAGAGGGTGGGGCCCCATTGTTCAAGCCCCGAAATCAGTACTTAAGGGAACTACTTATCTACTTACCCTATAAGGAAATGAGTGAATTCCATATTGTGAGATTATGTTCCTAGCTCCCTATTTGGTCAAGTCCCTAAAATGGTAGGCATATTAAATCAGCTACAAAAGCCACTCTCACCCATGCAAATCAAAGGACAAGCCCTCACAAGCAGGAGCTCATAACCCACTTAGGATTAAGATCGAGTCGCATATGATCATCTTGATAAAATATTAATCTTCTCAATTAACGGATTTATAAAAAAAGATTAAATATTTCATGGTCCATTCTTATACAAACTCATTGTATAAGATACCCCCACTCACATGTCTCCACATATATGATTTGGATCAAATCATTTGTAACTATTACAAAGTGAGTCATATCAATAGTGTTACCAAGATAAAGCACTTAACCTTATCCATATACTATGACTTATTTCTTGAACATGATCCTCCCATATGTCAACCACATACTGTTCAAGATTACACTAATAACCTTGGATTTTTCATATAATGGATACTATTATACTGCAAATAAAATAATTAAAAATATTATTAATTATTAAATAAATCATTAATTACGAGGCTTTAGGTCACAAATCCCAACAATCTCTCACTTGCATTAAAGTCGATGAGACATGTATCCTAAGGCATACTTAATACCCAACATGGTCTCCCACTTGCCCTAGTGAAGATAAGACATGTCTCTTAATCCTATACATTCTAGGTGACCATCAAACACTTTAACATGGAGAATCTTTTTGTATAGATCCAAACGACTGCCATTAAAAGCCATCATGGTTACTACCATGATGCTTTCTCTCTCTCGATATGATTCCCTATATGTTGGTATTTTCTAATTTCTTTAATATTAGTCTTTGCACCACTATTGTCATAATAAAGAAGATAGACTAAATCATATCTGAAACACCTTTCAGATCTTCAAGGAACTATTTGAGTCATACAAGTTCTTTTGTTTCTTCACAAGCAAAACAATTTAACTTGTATACCATACTCCACCACCTAGGTTTACTAAATCTTTATAAGAACCAGTGTATATTATAAAGATCAAATCTTTTACTCCATACACAAAAATTTCTCACTATCCATAGATAATTTGAGAAAGTTGCTAATTTTCTACTCAATCGTCATACCATTTGTTTAACTAATATATGCTAACCAACTGTACATTAATTGTTAAGTCTCATTTATGCATTAATTGTCTCTCACTTAGAGTAGATAATTAATCATATGCTCTCAACTTTTGAGGCATCTTAGTACACTCTTCCTTAGACATAAATATCATATATTTGACAACAATTTTTGTCAATATAAGAAGTTTGAGACAAAGTTGACATTTTGTCCTTAAAATCTCCATTTTGGACATATAAAATATATTGAGTCATTCCAAATCACTCATTTGGAATTGGTTCTTAATCAAATGTTGATGTTATATAGAAATCTTACCTCATTCATAATGAGTAAAATATTATCAACATAAAACATGAGAAAAATCTACTAAGCAATTAATGATTTTCTTGTCTATACAAGCTTCATTAATATTTATCCAAAGTCTTAGGTTTTAATACTTTTATCAAACCTTATATTTCAAATATATCTAATGGTAAAATTCATTTCATAAATGAACCTTTACTATTTTGCAAACCTCTTTGCTTTTGACCTCTTTGGAAATAAGCCTCTCTAATTGATTTGTGTAGATGCATTATCTAAGATTTCTTTTCATAAAAGAATTCTAAACATTCATTTTTCATATTCTATACACAACAATAAATTAAATAATGCTTATAGACTTCAGTATGGCAACAAGTGAAACAATTTACTCGTAATCTACTTTCTCCTATTAGGTTTAACCTTTTGCCATTAGTCTCACTTTGAGGGCAATAAACATTTCTAGTTTGTCATCTAACATGATGACTTGGGCTTCAATTAATTCCTTGTAAAGGTTGAGTCATCTCATAACTCTCCCACTACGATGAGACTTATCCAATTAATGACTAGGATTCATTTGACTTTCAAATGTAATTAAAATGTTAACAACTTTTGTTAACTATTTAGTTACTTCACTTGGGACCTATTTATTAACACTATCTTACCTTATTAAAGGTTTGTAGTCTTTTATTTGACATTTCTTATAAAATATGATATTTGTCATACAAATACTTTATTCTTTTTAGGATTAGATAAAAGACCATTTTGTACTCCTTAGGGATGACCTACAGTTAGGCATATCTTTGAACATTTACAGCCTTTTTGTGCGTGTTTCAGTATGTAAACTTAACATTCCCAAATGGTGAAGTGTTGTAAACTAGCTTTACTACTCTTTTATAAT
This sequence comes from Trichosanthes truncata, assembly GCA_033996785.1. Taxonomy (NCBI): domain Eukaryota; kingdom Viridiplantae; phylum Streptophyta; class Magnoliopsida; order Cucurbitales; family Cucurbitaceae; genus Trichosanthes; species Trichosanthes truncata. The sequence continues at coordinate 31,007,526 of JAWPNB010000004.1, read as the reverse complement.
TTCAAAATTGTCTCGTAGACACTTTTGGAGGGAATAACGTTCACTACGCAATCTCTATTTCATATCTAACCAGAGTTTTGTAATGGTGTGTAACTCACTATTGATGTGACCATGTCCAACAAGGTTTTGTTTCTCCTATTGTAGTATAATTTCACATAAATGTATTTGTTATTTAAGATAATTGGGATAAAAACTCATTTTCTATCAATTAGTCTCAGTATGTAAGGTTCTTGTACTTTCTATTATGATTTGTAATGTTTTGATAGACTTGCCTAATCGATTTTCAACTTTAGCATTATTTTTTTTTTTGAACTTTTCAAAAATTTAGACTTATGTTGTATTAGGTAAAGATACTTGTACCTTGAATGATCATCAACTAGAGTGATGAAATATTCATGACTTTATTTGTTCTTTACATTCACCAGACCACTTGGGTCAGAATGTGTAAGCCCAAAGTATTCTTTGGTCTTCTAGCTTTTTCTAATAAAGGACCAATGATTATCTTGCATGAAAGGCAAGATCTACATATAGGTAAAGTAATTAACTCTAACTTTTAGAGATTTACCTTTTACTAGTCTTTTCATTCTATTCAAGTTGATGTTAATCAACCTTAAATGCCAAAGTCAAGTATTATCTTTTAGGAGAAAACAATGTCTTTCTATTATGAATTCTATAATCCTGAATATCTCAGTATTTTGTAGTATAGTATATGTTAACATTTTAACATATACAAATTGTTCTTATTTTACGCTGAATATATTTTCAAAAAATTTTGAAAATATAAACTTTAATACTTCAAAACAGTTAATACTATATGATCGTTTTAGTAATAAAGTTTTAGAAATTGAATTTCTCTTGTAGTAATAAAACACCACATACAACATTAAGTAACAATTATCCTTTAATGACATCTTAATATCTCCCACTACACTAACTGAGATGGGCTTCCTGATGCCAACCTGTAGAAACTATTATACATGTTAAGTATTTCTCAAGAATTATATATTAAATGTAATAAATAATAAATCTTGATAGTGGATCTTGTATTAACTATTCCAAGTAGCGTTATATATTCTTCACCAAAAATCTAGTAAATCAAATTTACTTTCATCTATCTTTTTTTTTTCCTAGAGAGGTATTTCAAAAATTCTTCTCACTATGACTATTATGGCTAATTTAAGAACTATTTCCTTTTATATAACTTCAGTCATTTGGTTTCTTTTCCTAGATTTTTGTAATACTTAATCTCGAGATCATTTAGACAAATTTCTAAATTTAGCTTATGTTAACTTTAATATTGAAGGAATGAACGTTTCACTTTGCAGCGGAAACATTGAATCGTCTTTGATTTTATTTAAAATAAAAATAAAAATTAAGGTTAAGCAAACTTACTTGGAGTAAATATAAACATATTTCTGGCAGATCTTTATCTCCTCTATAAAATCTTCCTGGCTATAACTCGAACACAGGACCAAGGCTTGTGGGAGCCTCTTGAAAGAAAATCCACAAGGGATTGGAGAAGAACGGGTGTAGAGAGAATTCTCTAATTCTCTATTGAGGAGATATGTGTTGTGTCTAATGGCTCAATCCAAGGGTCCTATTTATAGAGATAAAGGGAAATTTTTTGTCATAATTAAAATACTATATTTTAATATCTAATATATTAAAATATATCTTATATTTATTTGAATCTCATTTAAATCTCCTACGATATTTATTTATTTGAATCTTATTCAAATTCTATAAATATCTTTTATTTAATGTATCTAATATACATTAATTATTTTAATATTTAATGTATCAAATACAATAAATATATTTTCCTCTTATATATTTAATATATCCAATATATTAAATATTAATTTGAACATTTCAAATTTTCTTTCAACTAAATTGATCTTTTAGTGTTACTATGAGTTAGCAAATGGACCTTATGGACCTAGAGATTATAAGCTCCAATGACGCAAAAATAATTAATTAAACTCTTTAATTAATTAATTTTCATTTATTAACTATAGGTCATTCCACTATAGACCTAGAGTTGCACTCTTATGCACTGTAGAACAAGTTGTGTCTATAGATATAATAATTACATGTAAATCGATCCTTCACGAGTTGTTCGTAATTACAATTGGGTCAAAAGTTCATTTTACCCCTATAATTATATCTTGCATCTTAAGAACCAATGATCTTCTAATGAACAATCTGTTTATAATCTAATTATAAACTAAGTCCCTCTCGGGCCAGTGAGAGGGTGGGGCCCCATTGTTCAAGTCCCGAAATCAGCACTTAAGAAAACTACTCATCTACTTACCCTATATGGGAATGAATGAATTCCATCTTGTGAGATTATGTTCCCAACTCCCTATTTGGTTGATAAGCCTTAGAATTAAGGCTTATTTAAGTCCCAATTGCTTAAAATATTTTTGTTTGTCCTAAGATTAATTGAAAATAGTGGAAGATTGCTCGAATTTAAGGAAGAATTTAATGTGATAGCATTTGGAATAGAATTCTAAATAAATTGATTCTTTTTGCAGAAATTATGGAAATTGCTAAATCAGATTGCCAAATCTGATTTGGCAATTGTTTCTGGAGCAGGGAATGTGAAAATTGCTAAAACCAGATTGCCAAATCTGATTTTGCAATTGTTTCTGGGCAGAGAATTTATGGAAATACCTGCGCGAACGAAAAAACCCATTATGGAAAACCAAATTGCAGCATGATTTGGTGGAATTGGAGCATGATTTTTGGGCAATCTTCAACCCCTAATGAAGGCCTATAAATGGGGAAGAAGAAGAGGAGCTATTAATGGGATTTTGAAGGCGATTTGAAGGATCAATTTCGTGGGTTTTTGGGTTTTAAAAAAGGAAAAAATCTGCATTAAACCCATTCCGAAAATCTTCAATTACAGCCCGATTTGGAGGAATTTAAGCACGAAATTTGGGCATTCTTCAACCCTAGTGAAGGCCTATAAATAGGGAAGAAGAGGAGGAGCAAAACAAGGCGATTTTCGGAGGTGTTTTTGGGAGTTTTTGCTCGTGGGTTTTTGTCATGTTTTTAGCCTCTGTTTTCTGCGTTTTCTGCTGTTTTTTTTTACCAAAAATCTGATGCAATGTAGTTCTATTTGTCCTTAAATCTTTCTAGTCCAATTCAAGTGAAGAGGAGGCGAATTTAGGAGTCAAATTGCGTTGGTTTCATTGTTTTAGAACTCTGTTTTTTCTGCAACTTATTTTTCTGTTTTTAGCCAAGGATTTCAACTTCAGTTTCATTTTTTCTTCAAATTCTACTTGTATTATGGAGAGTATAATTGTTGTTCTTCTTTTCGATTTCTTCTTGTATGCATTTTAAGTTTTAATTCAATCTCAATTTCGTGGGTTTTTGTCAAACTTTTCCTCTGTTTTCTATTTTTCTTTTCCTTTCTCTGTTATTCACCAAGAGATACTGTTTTATTAGTTCTATTTATGCTTTAATGAAGGTTCTGTTTTTGCCATTTTTGCTTCAAGTTTTTTTTCCTTGTTTTTAATGAAAGAGAGAACCTTTAATGTTTTGCCGTAAAATTTCAATTATTTCATTTTTAGCTTGAAGTTTCTGTTTTTGCTATAATCCTTTTTTTTTTATTCAAGTTTTCTGTTTTTACTCTATTATGATGGTATTTATGCTGGTTCCATTTTTGCTTCAATTGTTATTTCGGGGATTTATTTTTTTTGATGTTCATGGTTTAGTTTTTAGTTTGTTTGATTCAGTTTTGGATGGAAAAATGCATTAGTTTCCTTTAAATCTTTGTTGAATTTAGCATATTAATATATTCTTCTAAGTTGTAGAATTTTTATTTTCAATTTGAGCTAAACTTCTTAGGGGGTTCAAGAATGTGAATTCCCTAAGAAGTAATTGTAGCCAAAATTTCAATAAGAACCAAGCCTACATTTCAATTGTTTGCTTGCGTTGATTAAAATTCTGTTGAGATCCTAGATTGATCAACTAGGGTATCAACTCAAGCTTAGATCTAATACCGACGGGGTTAGTGACAAGCGGATTTCACACAAGTGATGGAGAAAAAGAGCTTAGACATAAGCCAATTCCTTACCCTAGACATAGGGATTGAGGACTCCAAAACCCATAAAATTGTGAGCCAATTTATTTAAGATAGAGGGACTATAGACATATAGGTCTCTCACTTAGCCTCCTAAAAACCTAAATTCAAGGTAAATAGGAGATGCAATTTTGGTTTACAATTGAGTGTGGAGTAGGATGGAATTGCAATTTTGGCTTGCAATTACAACTTAGGGCAATGACATTCTTGAGCCCCATCCTTTATCATTTCATTTTCTAAGTTTATCTAATTTGCTATCCAATCTTGCCAATTTAGATTCTGCAATTTAATTCTGCAATTTTTGGTCATTTCGCTTATTGCTAATTTAGATTCTGCAATTCAATTCAGCAATTTCTGTTCTTTCAATTATTGTCATTTTAGATTCTACAATTAGATTATGCAATTTTTGTTTTTCACCAACACACCAACCCAACATCATTTTTGCATTTTAGTTTTCCATTTGCAATTTTCCTTACACTTTTGCTTTACAATATTTTTGTTACTCCGTTCCCTGTGGGATTCGATACTTGGTACTCAGATACCATTTTATATTACTTCGATCGCGTGCGCTTGCGTGACCACCGATCATTGGTCAAGTCACCAAAATGGTAGGCATATTGAATTGGCTACAAAAGTCACTCTCACCCATGCAAATCAAAGGACAAGCCCTTACAGGTAGGAGTTCATAAGTCAATTAGGATTAAAATCGAGTCGCATATGATCATCCTGATGAAATATTAATCTTCTCAATTAATGAATTTATAAAGAGAGATTAAATATTTCGTGGTCTAGTCTTAAACAAACTTATTGTATAAGATACCCCCACTCACATGTTTCCACATGAACGATTTGAATCAAATAATTTGTAACTATTACAAAGTGGGCCGTATTAATAGTGTTACCAGGATAAGGCACTGATAACTCTTAAATTAAGAGTTATATGCTAGTATTTTCGGACTAAATTGTCGATTTTTATCTCATTATATTTTGAAAAACTCCAAGCTTTGATGTATTTTGCTCTATGATTAATTTTGATATAGTAACATTATTATTAGAGCAAAATTATTTTAATTAAGGTGCTTTATGTGATTAATTCAGGTTTGATTAAGGAGAACTCCAGAAGCCAAGAGCAGCAGTTTTACAACTGTTTGCTGGAGCAAACTTTGCAATTCAGACCTATACGAATTTCGCACGTGGGAATTGTTATTCATTAAATAAGTTGGCAAATGTCAGATAACTCAGCCGACTTCAGACAATAGGAGCCTGCCACGTCGCCAGTCTTGTCTAATCAGCCCTGGTTTTCATAAAGAATGAGTATATATTGTGGGCAGCCGTTTTTTGAAGAAGAAGTTGGAAATCCTGAAATAACAGAGAGAGAGAAGGAGAGGCGAAGAGCTCCGATTGGGAGGCCATGGACGAAAGATTTCCATAAAAGGAATGTTTCTCCAGGGGATCAACGCCGATGCTGGGTCAAATGTTTTGGGGCAGCTTTCCGATTTCTTCTGCTACGTTTTCTGTTTTCATTTAGTTTATTTTCTGCATCATTTCCATTATGTCTACATTTCGATTTCTTTTCTGTTTTTCCTGTAATATGAACTAATCACCATAAGGAAAGGATTAAAGGATGATTGCTTTTGATTAATGTTATAGCTGAGTATCTTTTCTTTCATTCGATTTGGTTTTTAAGAGGGCTTATTCATTAGTTCATGTCCGTTTGGCCAGCCGATGTGAGCAGTGTCCCTTTGATTTCTGGGAAGAATAGGAGGGGCTGAGAGCTTAAAAACCATGTTAGCCCCTTGTTAGGGTTAGTAGCTAGCTAAGTGAGTAGGTTAGGGATAATCACTCACCTAACGCACACAAAATACAGTGGATTCAATGTGCTGAATTAATGTAAATGAAACAGTATACTTAGGTGATTCGGGAGAATACTGTGAAATCTGTAGTGGGTCGAATGGAATGAATGTGTACTCAATTCGTAACTTAATTAAAGCATGATTTACCTCTAATCCGAGCCTTTGTTTTAGTTGAAAGCACCTAACCCAGTTTTCATGTGTTCTTTTACGATTCCTCTGTTTTCCCTGCTTTAGCATTACTTTTGTTCCAGCAATAGTGACTTATTTTATTTCATTTCCTTGACGAATTTGAATGGTTACAATTTGAGTTACTAGGAATTGATTTAGTAAATAGAAGAATTAATAGTCTTTGTGGATACGATAATTTACTTATCGCTTGCTACAAAAATATGTGTACACTTGCGCATAGATAACAGAATATCGCATAATAATTCACATCACTCAGCAAGTCATCAGGCACCCAAACTTATCCATATACTATGACTCTTTAGGTTATTTCTTGAACACAATCCTCTTGTATGTCAACCACATACTATCTAAGATTACACTAATAACCTTGGATTTTTCATATAATTGATAATATTATATTACAAATAAAATAATCAAAATTATTATTAATTATTAAATAAATCATTAATTACGAGGCTTTAGGGCATAAATCCTAACAATCTTCCACTTGCACTAAAGCCGGTGAGACATGTATCCTAGGGCATACTCTATACCCAACATGGTCTCCCACTTGCCCTAGCAAAGATGAGACATGTCTCGTAATCTTAGACATTCTAGGTGACCCTCAAACACTTTAGTCTAGAGAGTAACTTTATATAGATCCAAATGACTGCCATTAAAAGCCATCTTAGTCACTACCATGATGCTTTCTCTCTCTCGATATGATTCCCTATACATTAGTGTTTTGTAATTTCCTTAATATTAGTCTTTGCACCACTATTATCATAATAAAGAGAATAGACTAAATCATATATGAAACACATTTTAGATCTTCAAGGAACTATTTGAGTAAGATAAGTCTTTTTGTTGCTTCACAAGCAAAATAATTTAACTTGTATACTATACTCCACCACCTAGGGTAAATTTTATTTTTACATAGATTTCCTAAATCTTTGTAAGAACCAGTGTATCTTGTAAAGATCAAATCTTTAACTCCATACACAAAAATTTCTCATTATCCATAGACAATTTGAAAAAGTTTTTAATTTTCTACTCAAGGGTCATACCATTCGTTTAACTGATATATGCTAACCAATTGTATATTAAATGTTCAGTCTCATTTATGCATATCATATACTTTCAACATTTGAGGTGTCTTAGGATACTCTTCCTTAGACATAAATATTGTAACGCCCGACTTATTTACAGGCATTAATTTCGAATTATGGAAATCAAGTTGGATAAAAATTTCTTAAGTATATTAAATTTGAAGGTTAATTTGAAATTTGGATTGAGAAAAGGGCAATTTTGGAATTTTTAAGAAAAGAAAATCTCATCCTTATCCACTTCTTTAATCCTATTTTATTATTTTTATTTTTATTTTATTTATTTTATTATTTTTTTTCTCTTATTTTTTTTTCTTCTCTTCTTCTTCCTCCCGCAGCTCCCCCTCATCGATTCTCTCTCTCTCTCTCTCTCTCTCTCTCCGACCGAACACCCACCCTCTGCCGGTCTTCCTCTTCTTCTTCCCCGCCGAAGCTACAACCTTGCCGCTGGCCAATTCTTCGCGTCCTCGCCGTCGCGCAGCTCAGATCCGCAGCACATCGTCGAGCACGAACGCCCAGACAGCTCGCTGCTCCTCTGTTTTCGATCGCCGGTGAAGCCCCTCTGCAGCTCACCGCCGAACACCCATCGCCGTTCGGCTCAGACCCACGCCGACTTCTCCTTCTTCTTCTTCTTCTTCCTCTGTGTGCTGCCGTTGCCCGCAAACTTTCGGGCCTCACCGGAACTCCAGCCATCAGCCGGTCGAAGAGCTCGCTGGACGTTCCCCTCACCTGAGCTCCGAAGTTCCGCCGGACAGCATCACGAGCCACGCCGCCGTCTGCTTCTTCTTCGACTTCTTTCACCGGATTTTTGAGCGCACCGGTTCTGCAAGCCGTCGCTCACCGTACGTAGTAGTTCGAAGCCCAGTTCGAACAGCGAGTCTTCGCCGGAACCAGATCTGTTCAAAACGAACAGCCACGCGCCCTCACGCGCCGATCGGGAGTCCCACGCGCCGCACGCACCGCCGCACGCGCCGCCGTTCGCCGGAGTTGGGTAAATTTTGCCATTTGGTCCGTTTCGTCGAGTTATTAATGTTAGAATGTGTTTTAGCGTAATTCGGATGGTTTACGACACGTTTAGGAAACTTTTTAGGTGATTTGTCGAGGACCTTGGATTGTGCTTGGAGTGGGAACTCGAGAAGCTCATTACTAGTGAAGAAAGAGTATTTTAGTAAGTAAAGATTTAAGGTAAGGGATCTCACAACGAAAGAAGTTTTCGAAACCGAGAGCTAGCTCTATATTTACTTTGAAGTTTATGTTTTCATGTTAAGTATTTAAGAAAGAAAGTGTTTTATATGTATATTCTTTTATACGCTAGTTCCATGAGTTCTATTTGAGTTTTCATGTTAAAAAGAATGGAAATGATATGTATGTCTTTGAAATGCGATTGCCTTGAATCATGCATTCATAACTATGTTCTAAAACGAATGGGACCTCATGCATGTGTTGTGTGCTCATGAAAAGATTTATGTAAGGCCGTGACGATAATTCTCCCAAAAGTTTTATGTGGGTTATGAGGGAACCCGAGTCTTCGGACTCTCTATGCTCCCGGAGTTCGAGAGTGCTCCACGATGGTAGCCTTCGGGCTTGAGTCTTCGGACTCCACGATGGTAGCCTTCGGGCTGAGTCTTCGGACTCCACGATGGTAGCCTTCGGGCTGAGTCTTCGGACTCCACGATGTATATTAGCTTTCGAGCTCAACTCTCAGAGTTAGGGGAGGACTCTATTCGATGGAAAAACTATGTCTTCGGACTATTCACGAGGCCCTCGGGAGAATTTAATCGTTCACGAGAGCCGCGAGGAAAAGTACATGGTTTATAAAACGAATTTTAGGTCCCCTACTAAAGCGATGGTTTACGATGGTTTTATGATTTAAAATGACATGTTGCATGCGATTGAAACTCTTATTTGAAACTATGAGTTACTTACTGAGTATTATTCGTTAATACTCACCCTTTTCTTTTTTTAAAAATGTTTTCAGGTAAGGCTAAGATCGGCCCTAGCGCGTGACCGGAGATCAGTTACTTGAGTCATGGGAGCCGACCGATCGTTATTCCGCTTCTTTTATGTTTCTGGATGTACATAGAACTCATGTCGAGTTTTTAAATGTTTAGGAGGATGTTTCAAAGTCTTTTAACCTTTCTTTGTAAATCGTGCACGTGTATTTGGCTTTCTGCTGTTTGAACCCTAGCATCATATTGAGAAGTTTGTTGGATGCTAGGAGGTTGTTTGAAAATCTTAGAAGTGTGTTTTTCTATGTCTTATCAGGTAAGGGTCAAATTTTTGGTTTTCGCGTAGTTACGCCGTTATGTTGCCGAAATTTTCGGTAATATAGCGACGTGACTTAGTAATGACTCTTAGGTAGCGTGTTGAGCTTATAGGGTCGTTACAAATATCAAATATTTGACAACAATTTTGTCAATATAAGATGTTTGAGACAAAGTTAACATTTTGTCCTTAAAATCTCCATTTTGGACATGTAAAATATACTAAGTTATTCCAAATCACTTATTTGGAATTGGTTATTTAATCAACTTTTTATGTTAGACATCTTACATCATTTATAATGGGTAAAAATATCATCAACATAAAACATGAGAAAAATCCACTAAGCAATTAATGATTTTCTTGTCTATACAAACTTCATTATTATTTATCCAAAGTCATAGATTTTGATACTTTTATCAAACCTTATATTCAAAGATCTAATGGTAAAATTCATTTCATAAATGAACATTTATTATTTTGCAAACCTTTTTTCTTTTGATCTTTGAAAATAAATCTCTCTGATTGATTTGTGTAGATACATTATCTAAGATTTCTTTTCATAAAAGAATTCTAAACATTCATTTTCATATCCTATATGCAACAATGAATTAAATCATGCTTACAGACTTCAGTATGGCAACAAGTGAGAAAATTTATTCACAATCTACTTTATCCTATTAGGTTTAACCCTTTGCCATTAGTCTCACTTTGCAGGTAATAAGCCTTCAACTTTGTCATCCAACATGACAATTTGGGCTTCAATTAAGTCCTTGTAAAGGTTGAATCATCTCATAACTCTCTCACTACGAACTAATTTATTAACACTATCTCACCTTATTAAAGGTTTGTAGTCTTTTATTTGACATTTCTTATAAAAATGATATTTGTCATACAAATAACCTATTCGTTTTAGAACTACATAAAATACCATTTATACTCCTTAGGGGTGGCCTACACTTAGGCTTAGCTTTGAACATCTACATGCTTTTTAGGTTTGTTTCAGCACGTGAGCTTAACATTCCCAAATGGTGAAATGTTGTAAACCAGTTTTAGTACTCTTCTATAATTTTTAAAATTGTCTCGTAGACACTTTTGGAGGGAATCATGTTCACCATGCAATCTCTATTACATTTCCTAACTAGAGTATGATAATGGTGTGTAACTCATTACTGACGTGACCATGTCTAACAATGTCATGTTTCTCCTCTTACAGTACAATTTCACAAGATTGTACTTGGTATTAAGATAATTGGGATAAACCCATTTTCCATCAATTAGTTTTAGTACGTAAAGTTCATGTACTTTCTATTATGATATGATCATAATGTCTTGATAAATTTAATTACCAAATCGATTTTTAACTTTAGTCTTAATGTTCTTGAACTTTTCAAAAAAAAAAAAAGACTTATGTTTATTAAGTAAAGATACTTGTACTTTGAATGATCACCAACTAGAGTGACGAAATATTCATGACTTTATTTGGCATTTACATTCACCAGACCACTTTGTTAATAATGTGTAAGCTCAAAGTATTCTTTCACGTTCTAGCCTTATCTAATAAAGCCCCAACGATGATCTTGCTGAAAGGCAAAATCTACAGACAGGTAAAGTAATTAATTCTAACTTTTAGAGAATTACCTCTTACTAGTCTTTTCATTTCATTCAAGTTGATGTTCATCAACCTTAAATGCCAAAGTCAAGTATCGTCTTTTAGGAAAAAATAATATGTCTTTCTATTCTGGATTCTATAATCCTGAATATCTCAGTATTTTGCAGTATGATATATGTCAACATTCTAACATATACAAATTGTTCTTATTTTCAGCTAAATGTATTTTCAAACAATTTTGAAAAAATAATTCATACTATATGAACCTTTTAGTAATAAAGTTTGGGAAATTTAATTTCTCTTGTGGTAATAAAACACCACATTCAGCATTAATTAACAATTATTACTTATATTTTAATGTCTCTCACTATGCTAACTGAGATTGACTTCCTGGTGCCAACTTGTAGAAACTATGCTACATGTTAAGTATTTTCCAAGAATTACATATAAAATGTAATGAGGAATAAATCTTGATAGTAGATTTTATATCGACTATCTAGGTGGCGTTGTTTATATTCCACCAAAAAATCTAGTAAATCAAATTTACTTTCATTCATATTTTTCTTCCCATAGAGATATTTCAAAAATTCCTCTCACTATGACTGTTCTGGCTAATTTAGGAACTATTTACTTTTATATAGCTTCAGTCATTTGGTTTATTTTCTTGGATTTTTGTAATACTTAATCTTCGAGTTCATTTAGACACTTTTCTAAATTTAGCTTATGTTGACTTCAATATCTCATATGTTGTTGTCATTTTCTTTATCTTCTAAGCTTTACATCTAACATGTCAACTAGGAGATACGTACAAGCTATCTCGTTTATTTTTTGTTTATTAATCATGTGTTTCACGAACAATTCGAATAACATTAGCAACATGTTTTAAGAACATTTCTCAATAAAGACTAATAAATATTTTACATTGTCATTATAGTGTTAACGTTATTTTTTCAAGTAATAAAATGTCTCAATTTTGACTTATCAATAATAAAATTAAAAATTTTGAGAGAAACTGACATAATATTGAAATATATATATAATTTAACATCATGCAAATAATTATCCATTCAATTTTAGCATAGAAATCAAACAATTTGAAAAATGAACCCTGTAAATCATTTCTAATGCTATGGTACTTTAGTGAGTTAGAACAAGTGCCGCCGTAGGGTAGGTCAAGTATTCTTTCACTAAACTGAGACAATCTCAATCAAGTATTATACCATAATAACTTTTATTCTTATAATATTTAGTTACCATTAGTTTGGTCAATGACATCATTAACAACTTTTAATGAGCCATTTGTAAGTGTGACCATAATTTTAGATCCCGTAGTTTTATCCCAACAAGTGCCACCGTAGGGTAGGTTAAGTATTGGAAACAAAACTACAATCTTATCCTTCTCAGGAATTCACCATGATATTGACCCATGCAAACATCTTCCGTAGGGGGACGGTCCAAAAGCTACCACGAGGCTCCGCATGAATCTCACGATGTGAACCAATGATGGAGACCGTAGGATATGTTGACACATTTCCTTCTCCCACTTACTATTTTGAAATAGGGTTTTCTCTTACTTAGATAAATTAGACTAATCTCATTTATCTAAGTTTCTCAATCTACCTTTCATAACCCTTATGTCGTTAGATTGATTTTAATGTGAATTACTAAGTTTTTAAACTATTTTAAAAAAATTAATCACATTATGAGCATGCTTAGTGAAATTAAATAGAATTTGACTAATTCAACTCCCAAGTCGGTTTCCAAGAGGTGTTCCCTTTCGGTCAGCTTAATTACCCGTCTTGACAGAACATCCATAGATAGAGTTCCCTTATAGTCAATTTTTATTTCAAATTCATTAATTTTTAATTAACTATTAATTATTAGATTAATGAACATAAGTGAAATTATAAATAAATATGTTTAATCCTATTAAAAAATAATTCACTTGGGTAGTCTTAAAAATCCATCATTTTAAACTCTCTAAAACAAATTAAAAGATAATTATGAATATTTTATTCTAATCATATTAGAAAAAAAAAATAAAAGATAAATTAAATTCAGAACTTAAACTATTTTATCTTTGAATTAAATTATCTTTGTTTATGGAAGACCTAATCTTATTAAGAGATTAAAATATCTCATCTTATTTTGAAATTAAAAGATCTAATCTTATTTTAAAAGAATTTAATCTTATTAGGAAACAAATAAAGATGAATTAAATTCAATTTTTAAACTATGAATAATCTTGAAATTCTACCATTTTAAACCTTTTTAAACTAAATTAAAAGATTGTCCTAAATTCTAATCTTATTAGAAACAAATGAAAATATATTAAATTCAAATTTTAAATTATTTAAAGCATGACTTAGAAATATCTTTATTTTAAGGAAATCCTAATCTCATTAGGATATATCCTAATCCTATTAGGAAAACATGGATTTCTTTTATGAAAAAAAATATCCTAATTTAATTTTCCAAATATAACAATTATATTCAAAGATATGGAAAATATAAACGTATTAAGAACATATCTCAATTCTATTATGAATCATCCTAATCAAATTTTTCAATATAACAATTATATTAAAAAATTAATCTTAATTCTATTAGGAAACAACCTAATCAAAGTTTTCAAATATAACAATTATATTAAAAAATAGATAAGATGCATGATCATGCTTAACCTATGGTGGGATTTTAAATTTAAATGACATACTTTATGCAACAATCAAACAATTTAAAACATACATCACATGCATAATTAAATTAAAAATAGCAAAATTGATCAGCATATTTGGCAGATCTTAAAAAATTGAAAATAATTTAAATGCAAGACATATCTTGGTCTTCAATATCTTCCTTGTTTGGCCATCCACATTTAGAGTTTAGAAACCTAAATTTTGTCTTCCAATTATAGCACTAGCCGCGGCAAAAATAAATAAATAAAATAAAAAAGAATCTACATTACCCAAGTTTTGAACCTTAGACTTAAAGTATAACAACAAGCATCCCTTTACCAATGAACCATCATAGATTCTTGAATCTTAATATGAACTTTCTAGTAGACATATTGACTTCGGTTCACGTATTTTTTTCGTGAACTTTTTTCGCCGTTGACTTCTTCAGCCCATATAATCAAAATTTGCAGCAATCGTAGTCATTCAAGTAAAATACATGAAATCCTAACCCTTTTGGATTTTACAATGATCTAATCAAAGCAATGAATCTAATGTCAAATAGCCTAAACAATCAATTTGCAAACCACAATATATCACATATGTGATAAATTAATATACCCACCATCACAAAACTTTAATTCTAAATAAAATTCAAAGACTGCTCTGATACCAATTGAAAGAATGAACGTTTCACTCTGCAGTGGAAGTATTGGATCGTCTTTGATTTTATTTAAAATAAATATAAAAATTAAGGTTAAGCAAATTTACTTGGAGTAAATATGAAGATATTTGTTGCAGATCTTTATCTCCTCCATAAAATCTTCCTGGCTATGACTCGAACACAGGACCAAGGCTTGTGGAAGCCTCTTGAAAGAAAATCCACAAGGGATTGGAGAGAAAGAGGTGTAGAGAGAATTCTCTAATTCTTTATTGAGGAGATATGTGTTGTGTCTAATGGCTCAACCCAATGGTTCTATTTATAGAGACCAAGGAAAAATCTTTGTCATAATTAAAATATTATATTTTAATATCTAATATATTAAAATATATCTTATATTTATTTGGATCTCTTTCAAATCTCTTACGATATTTATTTATTTGAATCTTATTCAAATTCTATAAATATCTTTTATTTAATGTATCTAATATACATTAATTACTTTAATATTCAATGTATCAGATACAATAAATATATTTTCCTCTTATATATTTAATATATCTAATATATTAAATATTAATTTGAACATTTCAAATTTTTCTTTCAACTAAATTGATCTTTTAGTATTACTATGAGCTAGTAAGGGGATCTTATGGACCTCCAGATTATAAGCTCCAATGATACAAATTCTTTAATTAATTAATTTTCATTCATTAACTATAGGTCACTCAACTATAAACCTAGAGTTGCACTCTTATGCACTGTAGGACAAGTTGTATCCATAGATATAATCATTATATGCAAGTCGATCATTCATGAGTTGTTCGTAATTACAACTGGGTCAAAAGTCCGTTTTACCCGTATAATTACATCTTGCACCTTAAGTATCACTGATCTTCTAATGAACAATCTATTTATAATCTAATTATAAACTAAGTCTCTCTCGGGTCAGTGAGAGGATGAGGCCCCATTGTTCAAGTTCCGAAATCAACACTTAAGGGAACTGCTCATCTACTTACCCTATATGGTAAGGAGTGAATTTCATATTGTGAGATTATGTTCCCAGCTCCCTATTTGGTCAAGTCCCCAAAATGTTAAGCATATTGAATTGGTGACAAAAGCCACTCTCACCCATGCAAATCAAAGGACAAGTTCTTACAGGCAGGAGTTCATAATTCACTCAGGATTAAGATCGAGTCGCATATGATCATCCTGATGAAATATTAATCTTCTCAATTAACGGATTTATAAAGAGAGATTAAATATTTCGTGGTCTAGTTTTACACAAACTCATTGTATAAGATACCCTCACTCACATACAATTTGGATCAAATAATTTGTAACTATTACAAAGTGGGCCGTATCAATAGTGTTACCAAGATAAGACACCTAACCTAATCCATATACTATGACTCTTTAGGTTATTTCTTGAACATGATCCTCTTGCATGTCAACCATATATTGTTCAAGATTACACTAATAACCTTGGATTTTTCATATAATGGATAATATTATATTGCAAATAAAATAATCAAAATTATTATTAATTATTAAATAAATAATTAATTTCGAGGCTTTAAGGTATAAATCCCGACAAATATCTCATATGTTGTTGTCATTTTCTTTATCTTCTCATCTTGACATCTAACATGTCAACTAGGAGATACGTACAAGCTATCTCGTTTACTTTTGATTCATTAATCATGTGCTTCACAAACAATTCAAATAGTATTAGCAACAGGTTTTGAGAATATTTCTCAATAAAGCAAATTTAAAATTTTACACTGTTATTATTGTGTTAACGTTACTTTTCCAAGTAATAAAATTTTCTCCATTTTCACTTATCAATAATAAAATTAAAAATTATGAGAGAAACCGACATAATATTGAAATATATATATATATATAATTTAACATCATGCAAACAAAGTATCCATTCAATTTTAGCATAGAAATCAAACAATTTAAAAAATGAACTCTATAAATAATTTCTAATGTTATGGTACTTTACTGAGGTAGAACAAGTGCCACCGTAGGGTAGGTCAGGTGTTCCTTCACTAAACTGAGACAATCTCAACCAAGTCTTATATTAGAATAACTCTTATTCCTATAATATTTAGTTACTATTAGTTTGGTCAAGAACATTATTAACAACCTTAATAAGGAAATTTAATACGCGTAAATAAACTTGATTTGGTATTGATTTGTATATAATGGAGTGTAATCTCTAATATATGGTCCTCTGATTCTTTCTCTCGTATGTATACTTGACTCGAGGGTTGAAATGCTTGTTCTTAAGGTTGAATCGTCAACTTTGAACTTGAGAAAAGTCTTCATCTTTGAGCTTGTTGAAGGTCTTTAGCTTGTAGCTTGTAGCT
The DNA here is from genome assembly GCA_033996785.1 of Trichosanthes truncata. Classification (NCBI taxonomy): domain Eukaryota; kingdom Viridiplantae; phylum Streptophyta; class Magnoliopsida; order Cucurbitales; family Cucurbitaceae; genus Trichosanthes; species Trichosanthes truncata. The sequence continues at coordinate 30,990,721 of JAWPNB010000004.1, read as the reverse complement.
TGTTGAAGGTTTTCGGCTTGTTGATCTTCTTAGGTGATCAGCCTAAAGCTTGTTGATCTACTTAGATGATCGGCCTTTGGCTTGTTGATCTTCTTAGATGATCAACCTCTGGCTTGTTGATCGTTAGATGATCGGCCTCTTGCTTGTTGATCTTCTTGAATCGTTCTTAATCTTTGAGAAGCGTTCTACGTTCAGAAAGTATTTGATCTTTAGTTGACTTCACTGCTTTGTTTCTAAATTCTCTATGAGCTTCTTCAGTTTTAAACCTTTGAAATGGAGGAGGGATTTCTCTATTTATAGAGTTCCTTAGGCCCCTAGGTTAGCTTGGGTCTGACTGTCGGACTGGGCTTGGTTGTCTTTGGACTAGGCCTAGTTGACTTTTGGTCTAGCCCTTTGGACTGGACTTTGATTGACTTTGGGTATAACCTTTGAATTGGGCCTTGCCAATTTGGGCCTCCCATTCGAGTTTTGGTCTAGAATTAACCACAATTTCATACAACCTCATTGTATATTGGGATTTTCCATAATTAAATTTGTAAGGATCCCTAAATTTTAATTTAGGGATCCTTACAAATTTAATTAATCCATAAATAAATATAGTTTCGTCATCAATGTTGGGTAATGACATAGCAATTTCTGGCTGGTCGAAATTTCTATTCCACCAAATGCCATCTTTTCGAGATTTATTCACAAGTGTGTGTGTGTGTGAATCTCGAAAAAGATAGTTTGGTCTAGCCAACCCCTTGGGGTCAATTTCAAGGCCAAGATGGTCAGTCTCATAGTCTAGTTGACCCTTTAAGATCGGCCTTATGGTCGAGCTAACCCCTTGGGGGTCGGTTTGAAGGTCTGGGGTTGTTCTCGTGGCTTAGCTGACCTCTTGGAGGTTGTTGGTTCCCATTTTGAGCCTTTCTTTATGCCTCTTGCCTTTTCTCTTTGTTGGTTCCAATAAGCTTGGGCCACTTGCCTTTTCTCTTTGGTCTAGTCAATAATTTTCACCCACAACAGTTACCCTTAACTCTCGAGCTGGGTTCTGTTGATCTTGAGTATTTTGCATTTATTCTCTTACTTGGTCCCAGTTCGAGAGTTCAATCATGGTGAAACATTAAGTAGCTTTTTAAGCTCACACTCATTTATGGTGACACGTCGACGCAAGGTTTTGGCACTTCGATGCTTGCTTAGGCACATATTTTGGCCATATACTTACGTCATAGGCGTTGTTGGTCAAGTGGCTCGCTATAGGGGTTGTTTGACCATTCATCATGCCATAGATGCAACAGATCATTTTGCCATAGCCACTTTAGATTATTAAATCCCATCCTCTTTTGATAATTATGATTGGTCAACTGAGATGGCTAAGGCTAGGTATTCTTGGCTAAGAGAGAACGCGTAATTTTTGTTAGAAAATTTTTCCACTTATGTAGATGAAGGGGTTGGCCCTTTGCGTTCCTCTTCTGGGGTTGATCTCTTGGCTCCTTTTTGGGAATTGCCCGTTTGGTTTCTTCTCTAGAGGCGCAACCTCTTTGGTCTATGCCAGAGAGTGTTAATTTCTTAGACTCCTACCAAGGGGGTTAGCTCTTTTTGGACCCACCCCAGGGGGTTAGTCTTTTTTAAAAAAAATTAAAGGGTCATCTTTGGCTCATATCAACCCACCACTCATGCTAGGTGAATTGTTGGAAGCTAACTACTTGAGTAATATAGAGCAAAAGACATATTCTTATTGATTAAAAATTGGGTGCAAATAGTCAACACTTAACTTTTAAGATTACAATGCTAAAAGATAGTCTACATAAAATAAATCTTCAAGTGCTTAGAACTCCAAGGGTGTCGATTTTTCACTCAAGTACAGTTGCAGGCGCTTACTCAAAGGATCTTTAGGGTGCCAAATTTAGAATGTCATCTTTGGCCTTTCACCTATCGCAGCAAACTGGACCAACTATTCTTGGTGATTGATCAATTGCATGTATGAAATTTCACTTCTTTCATAGCTGGGAAATAACATTTTCTCGGCGTCTGTTGCTCACCTCATTCCGTGTCAATTTCACTAGGAGTCAAAAATTTCATCATTTGGTGATATGTAGATGGTATTGCCTTCGAGCTATGAAAGGTTGGTCTTCCTAGAATTGTGTTGTAGTTAGACTTGTAGTCTACTACCAGAAACTCCACCATCATTGTTACACAAGTGGTTGTATCACTGAATGTTACTGGTAACTCAATGCTTCCTTCAGGGATCATCCTTTCTCCACCGAATCCCATTGAGGGAGTAGGACTATTCTTCAAGTATTCTTGTCCCAACTTCATGACATTGAATTCACTAAGAGAGAGTACATCAGCCGAATTTCCCCCATCTACCAGGATACGCCCAACTTTGATATTCGCGATTGTTAGTGATACCACTAGAGTGTCGTTATGGGGTTGATGTAGAAGTGTCGTTTCCTCCTCAAAAGGCTCTCACAAGCCTTGGTCCTGTATTCGAGTTATAGCCCAAAAGACTTTGTGAAGGAGATAAAGACCCACATGAAATATCAACATATTCACTCCAAGTAAGTTTGCTTAATCTTTTTTTTTAGTTTAATTTTAAATAAAATCAAAGACAATCCAATGCTTCTACTGTAGAGTGAAACTTTCATTCCTTCAAGAAAGCCTCGACAACATACGTGGAACTCCTCTCTAGAGCTCAAAAATATATGAGTGTTGGAGAATTTCTTCGGTCAAGACGAGGTCCAGAAGAAAAAGGTAGCTAGTTCGACCACCACGAGAAGATGAGTTGAAATGAGGATGACCGATATGAGCTTAAGAAGAGAAGAGTCGAAGATCAACTAGATTGGCCCACGCACTAAGGACTTCCACTGAGTCATGTAATATATGTAATACTACTATTGTAATACTATGTTGTTGTAACAGTTGTTAGGATAAAGAAAAAAAGAAAAAGAAAAAAAAAAGAAAAGGGATACTCCTCCTTCTAAAGTTAATTGAGTAACTAGGGACAAACATGACACCCATGATTTCCTTTGCATGAAAGGTTAACTTAGGAAGTGAGTATGTTATTTGTTATTTGTTGCTCCTTTTGGTTTTAAAAAAAAATTAGTTTAAAAATGAAGCTCCAGTCCAGTGCAAGTGCACACTGTCGATGCAAGTAATATAAAATTGGAAGTACTCCAAAGTATCGATCCCACAAGGAACGAATACAACAAAATTCAAAAGATAGAAAAAATTGTTTCAAATTGCAATTTCGGTAACCAGGGTTATAAACATGTTGGGAGGTATTTTTGGCAAAAGAAAATAATTAAAGAAAATAATAAGTATGAAAAAGGAAATTCAAGTTTTTCATGCCCCTTTGGAAAGAAATGCAACTAAAATGCAATTGCAATCGTAACTAACACAAGAAAACTAAGTAAATCGAATTCGACTCCTATTCAATTCTTCTTCAAAATCTTTAGAAGGCTAAGTGATTAAACCTATATTTATATGGCTAATCTAACTTAGATAATTTCAAGCACAATTCTAGTAGTTTTGGAGTCTCGCCCTATGTCTAGAGTTGATGTTTAGAACTTATTTCTAAGCCTTTTCATTCATTGTTTTTGTGACATTCGCCTTCCCTTAACCCTTTCGATATTAAGTTTAAGCTTGACAAGCAACACTAGTTGGCTGACTAGGTTTACCTAATATTAAACTCAACAAAAGCAAAGAAAGTTTCAAGTGCTAGTTAGATTGGTTGGCTTTTAAGCTTTACATATTTCCTCTAGGGCATTCACGAACTTGAACCTCTAAAGGAAAATTAGCTTGTCATGAAAAAAGTTAAAAACAGTAAGTAAAAGATTGAAAGTTCATACTAAAAGCACAAGAAATAAGGGAGAAGAAAATTTTTGGAAATAAGGATTCAAATAAGAGAAATTCTAGAACAAAAAGCATAAAAAACATCAAACAACTAAACTAAAATTCAACAGAAAAAGCTTCAAACAATTAAAATAAATGATAACTTTATTAAGAATGACAACTAAAATTCAAATAACTGCAATAAAGCTTCAGCAACTAAACTATTTCAATAAGAGAATTATAACATAATGAAATAATAACAGCTAAAACTTCCTATGAAACAAAATAGAATCTAACGTGAAGAACAAATAAAGAGACCCCGTTTCACTCTTTGCTTAATCGACACAACCACTCTTTCTTCAAAATTGATTGGGTCTTTATCACCTCTAACTTTCATTGAGGTACGATTAAGCTTCGGAGCTTCATGTGTCTAGAAGGAAAAAAAAAAGTAGCAAAATAAAAGAAAAATAGCAGAACAATGGACTTGGGGCTTGAAAAAAAACTCATATGCTTTGCCTCCGTTTCTTCCTTCTTTTATAAGCTTTATGGGCTAGGATTTCCATATTTGTTCATGTGCAGCTTGGCTCAACTTTCCTTGTTGAATTCATGGAGAAGAATGGCCTAAAATCTCCAAAACTACTCTAATCTTGTGTTTGGTGCATTTTCCAGATTTTTGCAGAAATGTAATTACAATGCAATTGCATTTCTGTTGGATTTTTTCCACATGTGCCAAAATTGCAATTGTAATGCAATTTCATTTTTGTTGCATTCTTCAAATTCCTGCACAAAATCATTAAGTAAGTGTGGTTTTCATTTTCTCTTGCTTTCATTTCTCCACTTACTTAATTTAAAAGGCTTCTAACAATAATTCAATTTAAACCAATTTTGTGCTAGTCTTTTTATCTAATAACACACATAAAATAACAAGCATAACTAAGTATAAAGGCCAAATAATCCTTATAAATGAGAATTATCACATCTCCAAACTTGAGTTATCGCTTGTCCTTAAGCAATTGCAAAATAAATATAGAGACATAAACACAAGCCAAAGTAGATTCTAAGAATAATTCTTTTGATAAATACGCCTCTCAGGGGAGGTCTCATTCTCATAACACTTTAACTTTACTTGGATGCTTCCACTACATGCAACTTCCATGCCTTTCTTGTATAAACAAAATAGTTTCACTTCGTTGCTAAACAAGCTAACTTTACACACTTTTCTCAACTAACAATGTCTCTCCCAAACTTGTTTTTCACTGCTATAATGCATACCTTTTTTTAGAGAGAGTCTCATTGTCACTTGTACCTTTGTTTCAACTTACTAACACTTTGTGGTGAAAATAGCTGACTACGAGCACAAGTCACTGCTAAGACTGTTTTCATATATTCACTTCCTAAGCTAACCTTTCGTGCAAAGGAAATCATGGGTGTCATGACTGCCCCTGATTACTCAATTAACTCTAAAATGAGGAGTATTCCTTTTTTTTTTTCTTTTCTTTTTTTCTTTTTTTTATCCTAGCAGCTGTTACAACAACATAGTATTACAATAGTAGTATTACAACAACATACAACAGTAGTATTATATATATTACATGACTCAGTGGAAGTTCTTGGTGTGTGGAAAATTCTAGTTGATCTTCAACTCCTCTTCTTAAGCTCATATCAATCCACCTCATTTCAACTCATCTTCTTGTGGTGGTCGGACTGGCTACCTTTTTCTTCTGGACCTCGTCTTGAGCGAAGCAATTCTCCAGCACTCATATATTTTTTAGCTCTAGAGAGGAGTTCCACGTATGTTGTCGAGGCTTTCTTTAAGGAATAAATGTTTCACTTTGCAGCAGATGCATTGGATTGTCTTTGATTTTATTTAAAATTAAACTAAAAAAAAACTAAGCAAACTTACTTAGAGTAAATATAGAGATATTTCAAGCGAGTCTTTATCTCCTCTACAAAGTCTTCCTGACTATGACTTGAACAAAGCACAAAGGCTTGTGAGAGCCTTTTGAAAGAAAATCCACAAGGGATTGGAGAGGCAAAAGTCTAGGAAGAGTTGTGTTTTTATCATGCCTCAACCAAAGGGTCCTATTTATAGAGACCTAGGATAAATCTTTACCATAATTAAATAATATATATTTTAATATCTAATATATTAAAATCCATATTTAATCTAGTTTAATCTTATTCAAATCTTTTAAATTCTCCTATGATATTTATTTCTTTATTTGAATCTTATTCAAATTTTATAAATATCTTTTCTTTAATGTATTTAATATACATTAATTATTTTAATATTTAATGTATCAAATACAATAAATATATTTTCCTCTTTTATATTTAATATATATAATATATTAATTTGAACACTTCAAATTAAATATTAATTTGAACATTTTAAATTTTTCTTTCAACTAAATTGATCTTTTAGTGTTACTATGAGGTAGCAAGGGAACCTTATGGACCTATAGATTATAAGCTCCAATGATATAAAATTAATTAATTAAACTCTTTAATTAATCAATTTTCATTCATTAACTTTAAGTCACTCAAGTATAGACCTAGAGTTGCACTCTTATGCACTGTAAGACAAGTTGTGTCCATAGATATAACCATTACATGCAAGTCGATCCTTCACGAGTTGTTCGCAATTACAGCTAGGTCAAAAGGTCGTTTTACCCCTATAATTACATCTTGCACCTTAAATACCACTGATCCTCTAATGAACAATTTATTTATGATCCAACCATAAACTAAGTCCCTCTCGAACCATTGAGAGGGTGGGGCCCCATTGTTCAAGTCCCAAAATCAGCACTTAAGGGAACTCCTTATCTACTTACTCTATATAGGAAGAAGTAAATTCCATCTTATGAGATTATGTTCCCAGCTCCCTATATAGTCAAGTCCCTAAAATGGTAGTTTATTGAATCGGCTACAAAAGTCACTCTCACCCATGAAAATAAAAGGACAAGCCCTCACAGGCAAGAGTTCATAACTCACTCAAGATTAAGATCGAGTCGCACATGATCATCCTGATCAAATATTAATCTTCTCAATTAAAGGATTTATAAAGAGAGATTAAATATTTCGTGGTCCAGTCTTATACAAACTCATTATATAAGATACCTCCACTCATATGTCTCCACATGAACGATTTGGATCAAATCATTTGTAATTATTACAAAGTGGGTCATATCAATAGTGTTACCAGAATAAGGCACCCAACCTTATCAATATATTATGACTATTTAGGTTATTTCTTCAACATGATCCTCCCATATGTCAACTACACACTTTTCAAGATTACTGATCGGTGGTCACGCAAGCGCACGCGATCGAAGTAATATAAATTGGTATATGAGTACCAAGTATCGAATCCCACAGGGAACGGAGTAACAAAGATTTTGTTTTGCAAAAGTGTAAGGAAAAGTGCAAGTTTGAAAGTAAAAATGCAAAAATAAAGTTGGGGTAGGTTGTTGGTGAAAAATCGAAATTGCTAAATCCAATTGCTAATCCAGAATGGCAATGTTGGAGATAACAGAAATTGCTAAATTGAAATTGCAGATTCTAATTTGGCAATGAGCGAAATGACTAAAAATTACAGAATTAAATTGTTGAATCTAAATTGGCAATATGAAATAGCAATTTGGATGAACTTAAAGAATGAAATGATAAAGGATGGGGTTCAAGAATGTCATTGCCCTAAGTCGTAATTGCAAACCAAAATTGCAATTCCAACCTACTCCACACTCAATTGTAAACCAAAATTGCATCTCCTATTTACCTCGAAATTGGGTTTTTTTAGGAGGCTAAGTGAGAGACCTATATGTCTATAGTCCCTCTATCTTAGATAATTGTTGGCTCACAATTTTATGGGTCTTGGAGTCCTTAATCCCTATGTCTAGGGTAAGGAATGACTTATGTCTAAGCTCCTTTACTCCATTACTTGTGTGAAATCTGCTTATCACTAACCCTGTCGGTATTAGATCTAAGCTTGAGTTGAAACCCTAGTTGATCAATCTAGGATCTCAACGAAAATTTAATCAACACAAGCAAACAATTGAGATGTAGGCTTAGTTTTTATTGGAATTTTGGCTACATTTACTTCTTAGGGAATTCACATACTTGAACCCCCTAAGAAGTTTTAGCTCATATTTTTGGTGAAAATCCTAAAACTAATTTTTGAAAGAAGGTTCATAGTCAAAATTGTGTAAATTAAATAATTAAAACAATAGTTTGTAAAATGATTTTCGACAATTACTAGGAATTCAAGAAAATGATTTTCTATGGGAAATTAAACAACAGCTCCAGGGGCATATATGTGAATTTTCATCCTTCTTTTCTCTTCCCTCGGAGCTACTGGATTTTATAACAGAGGAAGTTAAGTTCTTTTTTTTAAAAAAAAAAACAGAGCAGTAGGATGCTCTTAAAACAGAGCTTTGAAAAAATTGAAACCCACGAGCTAGGATCTCCCAAAATCCGAATGTAAAACCCAACTTCTTACTTGAATTGATTGGATAAATCGAAAGAAGAACAATAAATAAACTTACAGTAGCTCTCGGTAAAGAAGAACGAAGAAAAATAAAGAAGAACAGAGTATTAAATTCAGAACAAATACCCACAAAATAACTTGAATTAAACTTGAACTTAAATCCAAAATACTTCGAACTGAGAATAAAAATAACTCAACAACATTTCTGTAATACAAACTTGACGAAAAACCGAATAGAACTTGAATAAATTGGCCAAAACCAGCAGAAAATTCGAAAAACAGAGGCTGCGAAAAATCGAAAACCCAGAAGCTAGTTCTTCTAATTGACCCCCGAAAATCGTCTCTCTTCTTCCAGCGTCTTCAATCTTCTTTTGTAGATCGGTTTAGGGTTCAATTTTGCCAAGAATCACGCTCCAATTCCCTTGATTTGTGCGAAATTTCCTCTTCCATTTATGGGTTTCGTCATTCACGCTTTTGCAGACTTTCCATATATACTCTGCTCAGGATTGCCAAACTGGTTTAGCAATTTGGTTTGGCAATTTCTGAAATTCCTGCAAAAAGAACCACATTACTTAGAACTCTTTTCCAATTGCTATCATATTTCATTCTTTCCTAATTTCAAACAATTTTCCACCATTTTCAATTAATCCTAGGGCAAACAAGAGTTTTTTTTCGAGCATTTGAGGATTTAAATAAGCCTTAATTTTAAGGCTTATCAATTACACTAATAACCTTGAATTTTTCATATAATGGATAATATTAAATTACAAATAAAATAATCAAAATTATTATTAATTATTAAATAAATCATTAATTACGAGGTTTAGGGCATAAATCCAAACATTTCTTACCTAGAGAGCACAATAACTTTTTGTCTCTAAGTCCAGCCTCAATGGTTGTGAGTGTTGCTCCATCTAGCTTTCGATTTGGAGCACTTCACTGTTGAACCTGGACATGTATTCCCGTAATGTTTTGCTTTTTCTTTGCTTAATGGTGAGTAGGTGGGTCAGTGGCTTCTTTTGGCCCCGACCTCCCATGAATTGGGTAACAAAGGCTAAAGCTAACTCTCGGAAGGATGAGAATGACTTTCTCTTCAACTATCGAAACCACTTTCAAGCCAGTCCTGTAAGAGTAAACGAGAAAGATTGACACTTGATTGCGTCTCGAATTCCATGGAGTTCCATCCATGACCAAAATGAGTCATGATGTTTGATAGGGTCTTTTGTTCCTTTGTACGCTTTCATCGTTGGTAGCTTGAACTTTGGAGGAACTTCTTCTTACATAATCTCGTTGGAAAAAGGTGAGTCAACTTGCTCAAGTAATTTCTCTAGATCCCACCCATCGCTATCTCGTCTCTTTTTTATATCTCCAAGTTGACTCTGGATTCTCTGTAACTCGAATGCTTGGGGCCTGCTTTCTATCTCCCTATCCTTGACCTCCTTTCTCTTCTGGTTGATGAGTCTCGAAGATCTGACCCTTGGTCAATTTCATTGGGCTTGCTAAACTTTCTGGTTTCAGAACAAATGTCATGAGTTCGTTCATTTTGAGATACATTCCTGATCTCGCTATGGTGCGCAGTCCTTGTGCGAGACCAATGGCTATTGACATGAGATAGTTGTCCTCTAGGGCTGGAACGAGCTAGTCTCCTATCGTTCCCTCGTGAGTGTAGCTTTTCGGTTAGAGGTGGACATTTAACTTGGGACTCTTCATCCCCTTCAACGACCTGACCCTTACCTTTAATTGGGTCAAATTGTCGATCTAGTTTAGGTCTCTCCCTAGTCTACTGCCTTTAGGTCAGTCCTAGAGATCTTTGAACATCATCTCGATAACTGGATTAGGTTGTTGTAGAAGTTCCAGGATTTGAACTATACTTTGATCCATCATTTGGTAGGGGTGTGCATAAATTGGGCCAATCGATGAACTGAACTAACTGGATCGATTTGTTTTTTTTTTTAAATTGATTTTTCAGTTTAATGGCAGTGAAAACCGAGTGGTTCGATTTGATTCCCATTTCGGTACCTTAAAAAATTGACAAAAACCAAATCATTTTGTTATATATATATAAAATTAAGCCTAATATGTGGTGGTCCAAATCATACCACAATAGCTCTAGCCCATTATGTAACCAATTTCCAGCTCATTTGTAACTAATTTCCAGCCCATTACATTGAATGATTTGAATTGAAGAAACCTTAAAATCCTAAATCACGATTCACATATTAGAATCTTCTTCTTCTTCCCTCCTTCACGTGTCGCCTCATCTCCCCTCATTCAAAGAAACCCTAAGTCGATTCGAAGCTTCTTCTTCCCAATCCCACATCTCATCATCTTTGCTCTGCAATATTTTCAAATACTGACACCTTCTCTCCGTTAGTCACGTTGGAGCCAAAGCCGACGCCTCTCCTCCGCCAGCACTCTCCAGCGATGCACGCTGTTGTGTAGTGTTCAAATCAAATGTACAAGAAAGAGAAACTAGTTGAAATTTTCTCTTTATTTATTATTATTTTTATTTTTTGTTAAGTTTTTGTTTAGATTACTTCTTCTTCTTCATCTAGTCTTACGTGCTTGATGGTTTTCTTTTGAAAAATAAAATTCACTCTCATATCTGAATTAGGAATCTTTATTTAGAGTTTTTCTTCTTCATTGTAATCCAACACCCAAATTAGTTGCCTTCCACAAAGTTTACATATTCCTAATCCATTTGATGGTCGAAATTTCTAATCCAGCAAAGGTTGTATTTTTATTTATTTATTATTTTGTTTGTTGAAAAAATTGTTTTGATCTGCTGTGACTGTGAAATTTTGGTTATTGTTATTGTTGTTGTTGGTGTAGCGAAATGACAATTATATAACTGACCAATAAGAAACAGAGTGGAGTTGCGATAGATTACAAGTAAAACACAATTTTTGACAAGAAAGAAATTACAGTGGGGTTAATTGCTAGAAAATTACAGGAAATGGAGATCGTAATGGTTTTTCACATTATTTTTTATTCGCCAATCAAACATATCAAACCTACACGTTTTCTTAATTTTTATTAGCATATGCCAATTCAGAACATTCTAAAAAAATAATAATAAAACCCAATTGATAATGAGGCTTCATTTTTTTATTGTTATTATTGGAACATGCTATTCAATTCCAATACCTGACATCTACCATTTCTTCTAGCCAATTCAGTCCTTAATTGTTTTGTAACAACTATATTTAGTTAAATTATTTTTCTTTTTCATTCTTGTATTTTAAATATTTTATCTATAAATTCTAAACATTTTCAATTACATTTCAAATTTTTGAACTATATTAATACTTAGTCCCTAGTATTAATAGCTAGGGATGAAACAGAAATGTAAAACAATATATTTCTTAAACTTTTGATGAACTGGCATGATTTTATTTTTTACCAGATTTTTTTTCATCTTATCGTTTTGTTCCTAACTTTCAAATTTCATAAAGCTTTTGCCATTACAGAGAAATTTATGGTTCTGCTCTTTTTTTTTTAGTTAAATTATCCCTTAACTGATGCTGAATTAATGTTGAAATATTTGTTTAGTGTTTCGTTTGTATGTTTTAGATCTTACACGTTGGTATATTATAATTAACATAATCTATTTTGTTTATTTATTTTTAAATAGTTGTTTACTATGGAGGGTGAAAGTCAAGATACCACAACTCCGAGCATAAAGAACAAGGAGAAGAAAAAGTCAACACTCACCTCACAACAAACACGAGTTGCAAAGAAAAGCAAGCCAAGTAATATATCGAATAAAACTTTAGGTGTGTGGGAACATTTTAAAAAGATTGAAGGAAGTTTTGATTTTACTAGGAAAAAATGTAATTATTGTGGTATTACATATGCATGTGACACTCAAGAAAATGGTACAACAAGTATGCTAAAACACAAACAAACTACGTGCAAAAAGTATCATGGGACAATAAATGAGTCTAAATAGAAACTTGTGTCCTGCAAAAATGGAAAAGGAAGGAGAAGCCAGTTCTAATTTGGTTGCTACAGCTTTTAGTATTAGCACTTGCAAAGTTAGTTATTGTTGAAGAGTTGCCATTTAGAGTAGTGGAATCAGAAGGATTTCGAGAGTATTTGGTTACTTTGCAGCCTAAATTTATTGTGCCCTCCCAAACCACTGTTACAAATCGTCTCCAACTTTACATGGATGGAAAGAAAAGTTTGAAAGCATTTATATGTAGAAAAGACTTAAAGGTTAGATTAACTACCGACACATGGACCTCAATCCAAAACCTCAATTATATGGTTCTCACAGCCTACTTTGATGACGATGATTGGAAATTGCAAAAAAGAATTTTAAATTTTTGCTTGATTCCAAATCACAAGGGAAAGACCATTGGAAAAAAAAAATTGAGAAATGTTTGTTAGAATGGGGGATAGAAAGTGTTTTGGCTGTGAGGTAGATAATGCGAGCTCTAATGATGTGGCTATTAATTACTTAAGTAAGAAATTGGAATGGGACTATTTTGAATGGTGAGTATTTGCATGTTAGATGTTGTGCTCATATTCTTAATCGTATTGTGGGTGATGCTCTTAAAGAATTCCATGAATCAATTATTAAAATTAGAAATGCAATTCGATATGTTAGATCTTCACCATCTCGACTAACTACTTTTGAAAGTTGTGTGAGAGCTAAGAAAATATATAGTAAGAATTCACTTTGTTTGGATGTCCCTACTAGATGGAATTCCACATATATCATGTTAGATGTTACTGAGAAATTTTAAAAAACTTTTGAAAGGCTAGAAATGGATGATGCACAATATACTCTAGAGTTTATAGGATTGGGAAAGGATAAGAAGAAGAATACTCCTTCGAGTGACTATTGAAAAAATGCACGTGCTTTTACCAAGTTTTTGAAATTATTCCATGATGTTACTTTGCGAGTATCTGCTTCATTGTTTGTAACATCGAACCTATATTTTCATGAAGTTTGTTTAATTCAACAAAAAATTCAAGATTATTCAACATGTGATAATCCTCTGTTGGGTGCCATGGCAAAAAGGATGGAAACAAAATTTAACAAATATTAGAAGGACAATGATAGAACAAATTTACTCTTGTATGTTGCTATTGTGCTAGACCTTCGTTATAAGCTTGAATTTGTGGTGTTTTGCTTACGGATTTATATAATGAAAATACTACAAATGAAATTGAGAAGAAAGTTGAAGATTTGGTTATAAAAATGTATGATGAGTATAAAAATGTTGTTGATGATGAGGACGATAGAGCGAAAAAGGAGGGTCTTCAATTGGTGGAAGAGAAGAAAAATGTTGATGTCGATGTTGTTGATGAACCTCGAGCGCGTCATAATTATCTAAAATTTGCTCAACACTTGAATCAGAAAGATAACCAAGAGAGTACGACTAAATATGATAAGTAAATATCTGAGTAAATATCTGAGCCTTGTAAACTAGTTGTCGATGATATCAACATAGATAATATTTTTGACATCTTAGCATGGGAGAAGGTAAATTCTACGAAGTATAAGATTCTAGCAAAAATGGCCAAAGATGTATTTTCCATTCCTATCTCAACAGTGGCTTTAGAGTCGGCTTTTAGCACAGGAGGTCGAGTATTGGATATATATCATGGCACATTATCTTCAAGAGCAGTTCAAGCTCTTGTTTGTACACAAAATTGGATATGTTCTACACCAATTGTACATACTCTCCAAGTAATTGAGACAACAACAGATCATCTTCAAGTGATTGAATTACGTAATTGTTTCATTTTAAGCATACTTTCTTTTAATATATCTTTATTATTTATATTTTATACATTAATCTTTTATGTGTATGTCTTTTTCTGTTTTGTATAAATTATTAGTGGAGATGAAGAATCAATAGTAACTACCTTGGATGATTGAAGAATGAAGTTGGAGGAGAGTTATGTTTGCTTTTGTAATTCAAAATTGAATTGTGTTTGAACTTTGATGGGGACTTTGTAGTTTATGTAGTTTAAAATCATTTTATGTTGTGTTTGAACTTTGGATGGATTGTATGTAATTTGCAAGTTAATTTGTAATATTTAGACTTTGAAATTTTGGTGGAAACTTTGTTTATTTTATTTTCATTTTAGATTATTGTATTTGAATTTTGAATGGATTTGTATTTGATTGTGTTTGGATTTTTAAAGAAATTTGAATTAGGTTATGCATGTTTGAATAAGTTATTATTGGGTCATCAAGTAGCTTAATAAAAGAAAACGTAACATTGGGCTGGGCTGTGAAAGTAAAAAAATAATAATAATAATAAATCAATTTTAACCAACTCGAACCGAACCAACCTGAATCGAATTAGGTCAATTCAATTCAGAAATCGAAATCGAAAATGTTCGATTTTTTCGGTTCATTTTGTTGGAGAACCAACCTGTTTGGTTTGGTCCATGGTTTAGCGAAAAATTGGACCGAACCGAATCGTGCACCCCTTATCATCTAGACCTTTCCTTCTAATGCTGCCAATTGGTTAGGTTCAATAAGGGGGACATCCACATTTTGGAACATTTTAGTCCATAACTGCTATTTGTTGGGGATGCTGCTCACGATCGAAATCTTTTCCGTCAACCACTAGATTACTTTCATTCCTTTCGCTATTCATGGTATCAAGATATGAAATTATTAATAAAGAACTAAATCGTCCCCACATACGGCGTCAACTGTTGATATCAGAATTTGGATCATCGGATCAACGGTAGGATTTATATTACTGAGAACTAAAAATGCCTGCAAGATAAAAATAGGTGAACGGCGGGGTGGTGCTAAGCCACTGACACTCCGACACTCAAGTCAGTAATCGAGTTTGAAAGTGACTTAGCTAGTAGAAAAGTGGTTGTATTTGGACGTACCTTTCCATCTACTGACTTGGCATATTTTATATGGTGGTTTAGAAATCGTCGTTGTAATGGAGAGCAATAACCTCGCCTTGATTCCCGTTGTATATTAAGTATAAGAAACGGTTACCAGGTTGGACTGTTACTTAGTCGAACTGTTTATCATGGTCATTGCCAACCCTTATGGGGATCGATCTCAAGGCTTTGCCGACACCTTAGGGTCGATTTCATGGTCGAGCCAACCCCTTAGGGAGGTTTCAAGGTCTAGCTGACCACTTGAGGGTAGGTCACATGGCCGAGCTGATCCTTTGGGATTGGCCTTTTGGTCTAACCGACCCCTTGGGATCGGCCTTATGGTCGAGCCAACCCCTTAGGGGTCTGTCTCAAGGTCTAGCTGACCCCTTGGGGATCTATCTCAAGGCCAAGACGACCCCTTGGGGTCTACCTCATGGTACAGCCTACCCCTTGGGATCGACCTTATGGCCGAGGTCAGCCTTTTGGTTTAGCCGACCTCTTTGGATCGGCCTTATGGGCGAGCCGACCCCTTAGGGGTCTGTCTCAAGGTCTAGCCGACCCTTGGGGTCGGTCACACGACCAAGCTGCCTTGAGGGTCGATCTTAAGGTCGAGCCGACCCCTTGGGGGTCAATCTCAAGGTCTAATCGACCCCTTGGGTCACCCTTATGATCTAGCCGACCCCTTAGGGGTCAGTCTCATAGTCTATCATAGTCTAGCCAACCTTGAGAATAGCCTTGTGGCTGAGCTGTCCTTGGGGGTTGGTCTCAAGGTTTGGGGTCAGCTTTATGGCTAAGCCAATCTCTTAGAGGGTTATTGGTTCCCATTTTTAACATTTCTTTATGCATATTCCTAGTTGTATATTTTAAATCTTGGTTGGTCCAATAAGCTTGGGCCACTTGCCTTTTCTCTTGGGCCTAGCCAATAATTTTCACCTACAACAATAAAATTTTAAAAGTTTGGAAATTCTAATAATTTTGCAACCTTTGTCAACTCCTAAAACAAGATAAAGAGCTATATTCATTTCTTTTTCTAAATGAAATTTGTGTCATATACTTTTAGTTTGTTTTTCTTTCTACTTCAAATTTCTTTCTCCTTATAGCATCATAATCTAAAGTATTAAGTATTTCATACGAATTGTAAAGTTATGTTATATAAAAAAAATTACTTTATAAATAATTTATTTTATTGTAAGTATAAACGATCTACTATTTTATACACACTCAACTTTATAAAAAAAAAAATATTTAGTATATTATAAAATAAAATAAAAATACAACATGCAAAGCAAGTTTTAAAAGACTAATATTTTATAAATGTTCAAAACAATATAAATTAACTTTTTTTTTTTTTTTTTACAAAATAGCATGTAAAATGAATATAAACAGAATTCATAACAATAAAATATTAAATTATTAAAGACGCTAAAATGCTATATAAATTTAAATTATATTAAATTAATATATAAATTATGTGAAGATAGGTAAAGGTATTGTTGGAATAATATATCATTTAAAGACATTCCCAAATAAAAATCCTGCAAAACAAACATATCTATCTAAATATTCCTTGACATTCTTACAAATTTTTCTGCAAAATAAATATGGTTATCTAAAGATGCTAAATATCTATATTATGAGGCATCTACGATTCCAAACATCTAAAAATCCTGACTATATAGATTCCAAAAAAGAAATGACCTCTTATAAATAATTAGTTTCAGTGTATTTTAATTGAGGTTTTATTCCAAAAAAACTATTTAACTTTTAGATTTTAAAAACTTTTGAAATTCCATTATAAATTATAAATTATGACTAAAGGTAAAATTATAAAGTTTAGAAGTAATTTTTATAAATAAATTGACAAAACCTTTTATATTCAAAATTTTCTAATTCCAATTTTTACATTCTTTTTATTTGTCAATTTTATTAACGCATTTTTATATAGCATTAACTTGTTTAAGTTAATAATTTTAATGTATTTTTATATTTTTATTTTTAAAAATAATATAATATTTAAATTTCTAAAACTTTTGAAATTCTATTATTAATTATAATTAAACAACTCGTCCAATACATATATATATATATATATATATATATATATATATATATATATATATATATATATATATATATATATATATATATATATATATATATATATATTTGACTAACATCCAATACAAATTTTAAAGTCATGCATAACTAAAAATTATATTATTATATAATTTGACTTAAAAATTAAAGTAGTTTTAATATATTTTAACTTGGTATGATTGATATTATTGTAAAAAGAGTTTTTTTTTATATAAATAATAATAAAACGAAGAATCTATATCAATTTTAACGTATTGAGTTTTATATAATATACCTAAGAAATTTTTGTATGTCATATTATATTAAATAGAAAAAATTATTCTACATAGAAAATTTTGGTTAATTTTAAAGAGAAAAAAATAAAATATTGAATATTAAATAATGATTTAGGGAGAGAGAGGGGGATTTTTTTTTTTATTAATATTGTAGTTTTTGAAACGTTTTATAAAAATATGGTGCTGTCCAAACTATTTGTAAGAATATTGTAGTTTTTATTAGGTGGATGAAGGTCGGCTCTTGAAGAGACAACATTTACTATGTTTTAAAAAAAAAAATACGTATAAGAGACGACCTATACTCGTTTTTTTTTAAATAACACATGTACATGTTGTCTCTTCAAGAGACGACCTTCACTGGTTTATAAAAAAAATTCAAATATTGCATTGTTTGTAGTTGGCACAAATTGTTGCACGTGCATCCAAGCATCCTTGAGTGCATGGGTTCTCGCCTCCTACACAAAGCTGTTAATTGTTAATTGAGAATTTAAACTTAAGCACATAGGTTCAACTCCTACATAACACAAAATTGTTATTTTTTTTGTTTTATTTTTAAATTCTCAATTAAAAATGACTTATTTAAATTTCAATTTTGTAAAGAAAGTTGGAAAGGAAAAAAAAGATTATTTAAGTCATTTTTAATTGAGAATTTAAACAAGCGCATGAGTTCGATTTTTTCGTTTTTATTTTAAAATTCTCAATTAAAAATGACTTATTTAAATTTCAATTTTATAAAGAAAGTCGGATAGGAAAAAAAAAAATAAAAGGAAAAAATAAATTTAAATAAGTCATTTTTAATTGAGAATTTTAAAATAAAAACGAAAAAAAGTAATAGTTTTGCGTTATGTAGGAGTCGAACCCATGCACTCAAGGATGCTTGGACGTGCATGCAACCATTTGTGCCAACTGCAAACAATGCAATATTTTTGTGTAGGTCGTCTCTTACTAATTTGAATTTTTTTTATAAACCAGTGCAGGTCGTCTTTGACCTATACACGTGTTATTTTTTTAAAAAAAAAGGGTATAGGTCGTCTCGTATTGTTTTTTTTTAAATGCAGTAAAGGTCGTCTCTTCAAGAGACAACCTTCAGCCGCGTGTTGTAGGTCGTCTCTTGAAGAGATAACTTTCATCCACCTAACAAAAACTACAATATTTTTACAAATAGTTTGGAAAGCACCATATTTTTATAATAAGTTTCAAAAACTACAATATTAATTAAAAAAAAAGTCCAAGAGGTGGTGATTTGTTGAATTTGAGAAAGTATTTCGAGAAAGTGGAGAGTGAGATAGAGAAATGAAACTCAAATGAAGAATTTGAAGAGGTGTGGGAGAGAATATTTAATTTAATTGGTATTTTTAAATTTGAAATAAGGACAACCTAAATATTATTTTAAAAATCAAGATTAATATCATTAAAAAAAGTTTCTTTCACATCCATACTATAGTTTTAAAATTGTGTATAATCAACAATTATCGTTATTATATAATTTTACTTAAAATAAAATAAATTCAATTTAATTTTAATTTTTGAATGATTACTGATCATATCATTATAAAATAACTGTTTTTTTTAAAAAATAAAATATAGTATAATAACCTAAATTAATTTTTATGTATCTAATGAGATATAATATGTGTTAAAAATTCATATTACTAAATAGAAATCTTATTTATTTAAAGAAAATATTTCTAAAAAAAAAATTTCTTTTTATTTTTTAATTTAATAATTAAAAAAACGCATGTAATATTTATAAAAAAAAATAAAGATAATAGGATCATTTGTTATTATTGTGATTTTATGGAGAAAATCATATAAGATATAAAATTTTGTAACAGTTATTATGGTGATTTAAAAATAGCTAAATACACTTATAAAAGAGAATACTACAAGAATTTGGACTTTTTTTATCCCTAAAAGTGTCAAAAAAAAAGTAGAAAAATGGGCTTTCTCGATGCAAATATGGTCGTCGACAGGGGCGTCGGTCGAAACTCGTCGGGATAGGTTCTGCAAACACAAGAATAGGCGGCATTGACATATCTACTTTTCCTGACACCAACTCACCAATGTTGGCAGAAGCTACTTCTGCTAACGTTGGTGAGTTGGCGTCGACAAAAGCTACTTCTACTGACATCGATGCATCGACAGAAGTTTGGTACTGATTTTTATTTTCTTTTAAATCTCAATTTTTTTTATTCCTTTCAAATGTTATTATAACTCGAAACTTTTTGTACAAATGAACCAAATTTATTCATGGATCTATGAACAAAATTACAAAGTTTTCATTCAATTTTTGTTCATATAAGTTTGAGATAATAATAAAAGTACAAAACACCTAAGAAAAATAAAACCTCTCGTACATGCAAGCAATCAAAGCTTGACTTAAAGCAAAGTGAAGCCAGAATTTGCAGATGAAGCGAAGTCACTAGACTTTCAAGATGGAGCGAAGTCGTCGGAGTTTGAAGATGAAACAAACTACTAGTCTTTGAAGATAAAGTGACAAAGCCCTAAACTAGAAGAGGAGCGAAGCTCGAACTTTGAAGATAATATGAAGTTGTCGGACTTTTAAGATGAAGCAAATTTGTTAAAACTTGAAGATAAAGTGAAGTCATAGACTTTGAAGATGAAGCAAAGTTGTCAAACTTTGAAGATAAAGCGAAGTCATTAGAATTTGAAGATGATATGAAGTAGTCAAACATTTAAGATGAAGCAAAACCGTTAGAATTTGGAGATGAAGGAAGTTGTCAAACTTTGAAGATGAAGAGAAGTTGTCAAACTATGAAGATGGAACAAAGTCGCTAGACTTTCAAGATGGAGTGAAGTTATCAGACTTTGAATTTGAAGTGAAGTTGTCAAACTTTGAAGGTGAGCGAGACTGCTAGACTTTGAAGAAGAAACAAGGCCCCACCAAACTTTGAAGATGAAGCGATAAAGCCCTAAACTTGAAGATGACTGGAGCTCAAAGTTTGAAGATGACATGTAGCCGCCTTTTATGGATCCAACTTGCAGCGTCACGCTCAATAGGGTTGAATTCCTTTAATTTGCACCATCACCCTCAATAGGATTGAGCGTTGTGTCACCATCCTCAATAGGGACTAAAACTTTCAATTTGCATCATCACCCTCCCTCAATAGGATTGAACATCTTCAATTTGTGTTGTCGCCCTTGGTAGAGATGAACTGCTTCAATTTGCAATGTCATGCTCCAATAGTTATGACATTTTTTTTAGCAGAGACTAAAATTAAAGTTTCTTTAAGCTACCTACGCACCCTTGACGAAAAAGGATCAAGTCATGACGTAATTCAATTTTTTTTTTCAAGTTCATACAGGTCATAAACACCATGCAGTTTAGACTCTTATGATAAGGACCTTTTATTTATTAAATGCTCTTATCTTCATCATTGTTGTGATCATATCATTCATTTGAGGATTAGTTAAAATAATGAAATTTCACTTCACTTTCAAGGAACCTTCTGTATGAGAATAGAGAATTTCCTCTAGTCATGGATTGAAAATTTTTGTTCATGGGGGCTTAAAAATTCAGTAAATATAATTTATAGGTAATTCTAAAAATTCATAAAAATCTAAAAATGAACTAAACTATTACTTTTATACATCACAATTGTCTTTTATGAGCTTTTATATTATGAAATCATAATAACTTCATTATCTATTTTATGAAATAATTTTTTCTCAATATATGTTATAAGACAATCATTCATCAATTGGTCTTCCATTTGATTACACAATTGAGTCTTTATAATACTAATAGCATAAAATTTTTTCTCTGCGGTAGTTGTTGCAATTAATAAGATCAATGCAAAGGGGAGCAACCCATAAACTAATTGGAAGACTTGATCTTTAGTTGTCATCACCATTTTTAGTGCAAGAACACCAATACTTGGTAACTCAACAAACATATTATTTAAATACACATCAATGATGTAATTTTGAAGTTGATTTTCAAGAATAACAAGTACAATAGTTAAAAAAATCTCTAGGATAAATTTTGGTAAGGCAGATAAATTTTTGTCTATCAAAAGTGGCAAATGATCAGTTGTTTGGATTGAGACATATCAAACAAAGAAACAGTTTAGTACTTGTTTCTATCAAATGATTATTCAACTCTTGAAGTTGCATATTAATAATTGTACAAAAAACCTCAACACGATAATGATGCATACTTGTGATTTCTTGAGATTTTTGTGTTTATCTTCCTCGAATCAAAAATACATTATCCATCTTAAGCATTAGAATATCATGCTTATAACAAAAATTAAAAACTTCATCCAACAATGAATACCAATATGATTCTCTCATTGATTGTAATTCTTCTTTACAAATCTTGACCAAACTCAATATATTCATAGTATTTTGATCTTTTCTCTATAGTACTTGAGACAAATCATTTGTGATTCTCAAGATAGCTGTCATAAGATGCATATGAAAAACGAAGTCAAATGGCTTAATTGTATTTATTACAACATTTGCTTCATATTTTTGTTCAAAATTTAACCCATCATTTACGATTGTCTCAAGTACATCATAAATTGTTGATTGAAATAAATCTCACTAGAGCGTTGTAATGTGA
Organism: Trichosanthes truncata; assembly: GCA_033996785.1. Classification (NCBI taxonomy): domain Eukaryota; kingdom Viridiplantae; phylum Streptophyta; class Magnoliopsida; order Cucurbitales; family Cucurbitaceae; genus Trichosanthes; species Trichosanthes truncata. Next base: position 30,968,592 of record JAWPNB010000004.1, on the reverse strand, counting down.
TCCCATCGTGTATCTCTTGGATATTTAACCATTGTTTTTTGATTTAATCCTCGTCCACTTGACAATTCACCATTATTCAAAGCTTCAAAAGTTATAGCATCGTGTTCTTCTCTTAAAATGTCTCAACATTTTGCTGATGCTCCAATAACATTCACCACATTTGCAACTAAAAAATAAAGACCAGTGATCTCTACATGATTTTTTGCAATAGCTACCAAAGCTAATTGAAGCTGATGAGAAAAACAACGAACGTAAAATGCAAATTGATTTTCTCTCAAAATCAATTTTTTCAATCAATTGAATTTTCCTTGCTTCAAGTCTAGAAAAGAATCCATATTATCCTCGCAAACTTGCAATGTTGTCCTCGCAAACTTAAAATGCATAACATAAAATGCATATTGTCCTCACAATCTTGCAATGTTTAATCCATGTATAGAAAAGAATTCATCAATAAGTTCCTAAAGTGATAAAGAAGTTGTATTAGTAACATAACATGTACAATACATGTAAATCGTTCAATCACATGTCCTTTGTCTACATATCTCAATACAATTTTCATTTGCTCTTTTGAAGATGTACCTTCGATTCATTGTTGCGTAATTTTTGCGCAATACCGCAAGTGTACGGGTCAAGTTTTAATATAGTGAAAGAGTGTTCGAGTATCGTCCTCAGGATTGGTTTTCTAATTCACTTAAATACTAAGAATATTATCGCCCAATTTTATTTAGAGAATAGAATTGAATGATGGATGCAAGATTTAAATAAAACAATTATAATAAAAATTGAAACAATCATAGGAGAGAATATCCTAGGGAGTTGATTTCACCTTATTAGACTAAAATAAATAAATTACTTAAACATCCAAGATTGATCAAACAAATATTTCATAAGTCTAGAAGTCTTTTATCATGAATGACTGTCTCGAGGACAAACAATTCTTATGCAATGTAACTACCGGCACTTTCAGGTACTAATTAAGGCTTTATTTTTGAATTTAATTTAAGTGTAAGCCCAATTTATGTTTAATTTGTGCATTGGATTTTAAGTTTGAAATCTTGAATGATGGAGATTGGAGAATTGAGGGTAATTTGGGAAAAATTGAGGGAAAATAGGATTTTAATTAAATTGGGGGCATTCTTGTAGATTAGAGGACTTTTAGCCAAGCCCAAGCCAAGAGAAGCCAAGCCCACAATTTTTCCTCTCTATTATTTTAAAAGGCACGCAGCCCTAGGTCAGACTCAAGCCTTGAAGCCAAGCCTCCAAGCCACCATCTTCTCCAAATCTCTTCTCCTTCCTCTTTGATTTTCGACAAACACCATTGAAGCAAGGAAGAATTTTTTTTTTTGCAGCAGCTCTTCCCCACACCACGTCATCGTCGCCGCCGCAGATCCGGCCGCCGCCGTAACGCCAGCCACGAGCCTCCGCCGCCGCACGCAACCGCCGCCCCGAACGCCGGATCCGCGAATTGACCCGAACGCCCACGCCGTCGCACACCCACGCTGCACGAACCGACCCGTCGCGCGACCACCGCAGTCCCACACGCTGAAGCCGCCGTCCACGCGCATCGCCGATCGCCGTCCACGCCGAACGCCGGCGTCTTGCTGCAGTTCATTTTTCCGGCGAGATTTTTCTGTATTTGGGCTATTTTTCGGCGAGTTCCGATACTGTACAGCCGTGGGTCGACTCCGTTTTCACGTGGGTAAGCTAACTAGTGTTGTATACTCATGGATTTCACAATAGAATTCTGATTTTGGGCATTGATATGGAAGTTTGGAGATTTACCCATTAATTTTTGGACTCTAAATTGGAATACCCATTGTAGGAGGAGGTTGATTTGTCAAAAGAAAAATTGAATCAAACCATCAACTAGTCGACAAGTACGGTTCTGTTTTGGGCTCGAAATTGAGGTAAAACTCTTATTCTAAAATCAAGAAAAAATCATTGAGTTTATGCTAGACTTCAATTCTAGAATTTGGATGGTGTTGGAAAAATTATTATCTCATGATTCTTTTACGAAGTTGGGAATTTATTATGAATTTTAGGAATTTATTTCTAACCTTAGGAATGGTTGATTAGGCCCCCAAATCGTTTGATCGAGGTTCAAGGCAGTAGAATTTTGGGTGATTTAAGGATTCTTTCTTGATTATTGGCCAAGGTAAGGGACTTTATGCCAGTATGCTTAAATGCAAATCAGGAACTTAACTGAAAAGAAATTTCACCTTCAAGATAAAAGTTTTATCAATGTGTTATTCATGATGTTTGATGAATTGGTAATTGTCTTGTTTGTGTGAAAATAGATTTTTACATGTATGATTCATGATGATATGAGAACTTTGTTGCATGTTGCATCATGAAATTTAAAAGTTAAAATGCTTTGGGACCTCACGCATACACTATGTTTTCATATTAAAATTTATTTCGAAGGCTGTGGTAATTACCCCCTAACACTATTGATGTACATCTATATGAAAAGGAACCTGAAAAGGTTATATGAAAAGGAGCCTTAGGGCTATATGAAAAGGATTTTATGAGGCTATGTGAAAGGTAAGGTTAGGTTGGGTAATTATCCACATTAAAAGCCGAAGGGAATTTTTAAGTAAATGCTTACACTATGAAAGGAAGTTAGGTCCCACCAAAGGAAAGAAAGAAAAGAAAAAGGTTTTCGAAAACTCATTATGTGTGTGTATGCATATCCTGACCTGGTAGTAAGGTCACTTACTGGGTATTGAAAAATACTCACCCTTTTCAAAACTATTCTTTTCAGGTAGAGGCAAGGGCATTCTAGGCGAATGACAGGGCAGTTGTTGCAGAAGCCATGGGTGACTTTGGAGAAGTTTTTATTCCGCAATTCTTCTTTAGGCTAGCATGTCATTTATTTATTTATTTATGACCTTTTTAACTGTCGAATGCTACAAACTATTTCAGATTTTAAATGTTTTTGGTTGTCCTCATGTTTTTAGTTTTTACAAGGGATCCCGATAGTAAAGGATTTCTATGGTTTTAAATAAATGCTTTAAAGTTTTGTGTTTCATTAAAGATTTCTAACTTTTAGTAGTATGCATGTAGTATCGTCCCTAGGAAGTCTAGTAGAATAAGTAGGGTCTTTACATGCAATAAGGCAAAACCTACATCTCTGATGATTTTTAACGTTATGCATAGCATTAAGTTCCTTCATTAACAACTTCGAAAAGAGCCTAATCATTATCAAGTTATAACTACCTTTAGTCATGCAATTAGGATCTAATCTAAATTACCTTTCTCAAGCGTGAATTTAGACCAACATAACATTTAATCCGTGATCAAAAGATTAAAAGCATTAAGAATATAAAAGCATGAATGAAATTAATGACAATCAATCATGGAATTTAAATAATTAAAACATAAGGTCTAATGGCTACATCAATCCCTAGAATAAGAAAAGAGTTTAGCCACTCATGTTCACTATCACAAAATCTAAACTCTTAAACAACATTTAAATACTAAATAAAAAGAAGGAAGAGAAAAACTATGTTGGTGTGTCGATTTTCCGTCTCCGTATGATCTCCACAACTTGGCCTTGAATATTTCCCTCATGTCTCTTCTCACTCTCGTATGTAGAAATTTAGAGTTGTGCTCTCCAAAGTTGAATGCCTTGAAGTGAAGAGAATGTGGGTATTTATAATGGGTTAATCCATATCCTAATCTAATTAGGAATTCATTATTTAATTAAATTAGGAATCCAAAATCTAATCAAATTAGGAATCCATAACCTAATTAAATTAGGAATCCATAACCTAATTAAATTAGGAATATTTTTCTTCTCCAAAAATTGTCCCCAAAATTGGTTGCTTAATTAGCTCATTTATCACCATATTTCTTCTAAAATCTTCGTTTTGCTCCAAATGTTCAATTTCTACGAAATAAACAATTATGAACGTGAAAAACATATTTTTAAGTCTCAAAACTAGCATAAAATAAAGCCTAAAGATAGCACATATTGTGTGCTATCAAATACCCCCAAACTTAAGCTTTTGCTAGTCCTCGAGCAAAATAAAACAAAACCACTTTATGAATCAACAATTGCATGTAAGCGACTTGAGCCTCAATGTTCTAAATAACAAATAATGCACAATAGCATAATTTAATCAAGCATATCATATCTTCAAGAAATTTAAATTTAATTCTCTTTATCCCTTGCGTGTGTGTGCTTAGCCTTTCCTATCTCAATTTTTATAGGTCCGGAACAGTTTTATACAATCCTCAGCTTGTTTTCCCCCTACTCTGGCCATAAGTTCCAATTATTAAGCCCCTTACACTCAAGAAAGTAATATGCCACTAGGTTGCCTGAAAACTGGGGTAGGCCACCCCCACACTTGATTTTTTTATTATATATATATTTTTTATAGTTTGGTGGACACTAGCTTTCACACATCTACTGTAGGGACCCTTACCCATCAACTCACAGGTGGTCCTAACTGATCACAGCAAATGTAGCTCTTTTTGTCCTTTTTTTTTTTTTTTTTTTTTTTTGCAGAACAAGTTATTTTAGTTTTCCTTGAATGAATAGTGATACAATGAAAGAAAATAGGCAAGTAAATAGAAAAAAAATTTCTCCTAAGTGTAACATTACTAACCATCATGCAAGTTAACTTTCTAATTAGTTCTTAAAGCCTTTCGAGGTGACAACAAATATCCAGATCATATAACCCAACTCTAAGCCTTCAAAACCATAAATAGGAAGACTATGTGCTCTAAAAGTGCAAGAGAATCAAAGAATTTTTTTTTAATTTTACTCAATTCAGGGATATGCTATCATATTTCAACAATTGCAAACATCATTATTTAAAACTTATCCTAGGCTGTGTTAATCATAACAATGCAATTGGTTCCTCATACAAATAATGCTTAAAAAATATTTTTTTCATGTTCAGAGCTCAGCAAAAGTATTCCCCACCCCCAAACTTAAAACATACATTGTCCTCAAAGTATAAAACTACACAATCTACTAATGCATGCAAATGACAAAGAAAATAGAAGAGTGAACAATACTGCCCTGGTAAATGAGAGACTCAACATCGTCATTATAGTTGTGGGAGAAGGCTATGGTGATCAAACTCCTACAAAAACAATCATTAGAGACATAAGAACAAGGACACACCACAAACTAGAAGAAAAAGAAATAATGAAAAATTAAAAACTAAGAAAGCAATAAACTTGGGTTGCCTCCCAAGAAGCGCTTTATTTAACGTCTCTAGCTAGACGGGACTCATGTGCATGCATCAAGGCACATAAAATTCCTCTATTTTCTTCGGTCCCTTCTTGCTTGAATCGATATAACCTACTAGGTCTAGTAGGGTCACTTGCTTTTCATGGGCACCTGAAAGAGAAATATTTTTGTTATTTTTGTTTAATGAAATAAAATGAGAAATTTCACTATAAGGCAAACTAGACTCGTGAGTATAAGAAACATAAAGATTAAGAGAAGCTTCTGGAAATAAAATAAAGCTAGGCTTTTCAGCCTCATACTCTATCACCTGAGTTGTCTCTTGCAATATGGGTTCACTATCTTTTTCTACCTCACAAACATGTTCTGGGTGTGTATCAAATTGCTCCAACTCATCCCCACTATCTATGTACATTCCCCTAGAGTGACATGCCTTAATGGTATTGAAAATTTTTTGCTCATGTAGGGCCTTAAGTGTTTCAATTATTTGACCAATTTGCACAGCTATACGATTTAGTGCAGCTCCATTTTCTTCCACCATAGCCTCTATCCTATCCAACCTCTCTGATTCATTTTGACAAAAACTTCTAACCCTTGACTCTAAAATATACGCTAACAAAAGGACTTCAAGAGAAGGTTTTTCTTCAATTTGGATTGGGTGATAGGAATCTTGGTTCCAAATGCATTCATCATTGCCATAAAAAGAATTTCCATAATTCATAGACTTAGAATGATAATGACTAGGCATTTGATAACCATGGAAACCATACGGAACATTCACGGTGTCATAAGAGGTATAGTTAAAAGGGGAAGTATTGAAGGATGGTGTTGGTTCTTGGGTGGGTTGAAACTCCCCATAAGGCCACCCATAATTATAGAAAGCCATGATCTAATTCAAGAAGACTAAACATAGGCTCTCATACAAATTCACAACCAGAAACAAGGACAAAGATTTTAAAAATAAATAAATAAAATAAATAAAGCTCTCAATTAAGATTGAGTGAGTTCTCCACAGTATTAAGTGAATTAAATAATTGCCAATCCCCGACAACGGCGCCAAAAACTTGTTGCGTAATTTTTGCGCAATACCGCAAGTGTACGGGTCAAGTTTTAATATAGTGAAAGAGTGTTCGAGTATCGTCCTCAGGATTGGTTTTCTAATTCACTTAAATACTATGAATATTATCGCCCAATTTTATTTAGAGAATAGAATTGAATGATGGATGCAAGATTTAAATAAAACAATTATAATAAAAATTGAAACAATCAGAGGAGAGAATATCCTAGGGAGTTGATTTCACCTTATTAGACTAAAATAAATAAATTACTTAAACATCCAAGATTGATCAAACAAATATTTCATAAGTCTAGAAGTCTTTTATCATGAATGACTGTCTCGAGGACAAACAATTCTTATGCAATAAGGCAAAACCTACATCTCTGATGATTTTTAACGTTATGCATAGCATTAAGTTCCTTCATTAACAACTTCGAAAGGAGCCTAATCATTATCAAGTTATAACTACCTTTAGTCATGCAATTAGGATCTAATCTAAATTACCTTTCTCAAGCGTAAATTTAGACCAACATAACATTTAATCCGTGATCAAAAGATTAAAAGCATTAAGAATATAAAAGCATGAATGAAATTAATGACAATCAATCATGGAATTTAAATAATTAAAACATAAGGTCTAATGGCTACATCAATCCCTAGAATAAGAAAAGAGTTTAGCCACTCATGTTCACTATCACAAAATCTAAACTCTTAAACAACATTTAAATACTAAATAAAAAGAAGGAAGAGAAAAACTATGCTGGTGTGTCGATTTTCCGTCTCCGTATGATCTCCACAACTTGGCCTTGAATATTTCCCTCATGTCTCTTCTCACTCTCGTATGTAGAAATTTAGAGTTGTGCTCTCCAAAGTTGAATGCCTTGAAGTGAAGAGAATGTGGGTATTTATAATGGGTTAATCCATATCCTAATCTAATTAGGAATTCATTATTTAATTAAATTAGGAATCCAAAATCTAATCAAATTAGGAATCCATAACCTAATTAAATTAGGAATCCATAACCTAATTAAATTAGGAATATTTTTCTTCTCCAAAAATTGTCACCAAAATTGGTTGCTTAATTAGCTCATTTATCACCATATTTCTTCTAAAATATTCGTTTTGCTCCAAATGTTCAATTTCTACAAAATAAACAATTATGAACGTGAAAAACATATTTTTAAGTCTCAAAACTAGCATAAAATAAAGCCTAAAGATAGCACATATTGTGTGCTATCATTCATCAACCAAAAATTAAAAATAACTTATCACCAATATCTCTTATGATTGTATCAATAATTTCTACAGCAATACAATTCACAACATCTTTTTGGATATCTAGTGCAAATATTTTCAAGTTTTCAAGAGCATTTCTCAAAGCAACAACTTCAATATTCTTACTATGGTTGTATAACCATCATAGGAGTTTAAGAAAATTACCTTGCTTTTTTTAATCTTCAATTTCATCATGCCCAATAAATGAAAGACCTTGTCGTAACAAAAATCAAGCACAATCAATTGTTTCACCTAATCGAATTCGATATTCAATTCTTGCATGGAAATCTTATTAAAAAATGTTGCAATTTGTTGTTTTTGCTTCAAAAGAGCTTCACATTTACCTCAAGCTTGGTTATGTGCACTATTTGGTCCTCCAATATGAATTTGCAATTTCTCTTTTTTATTCCAATTTGAAAACCCTTCACTAACAAAAAGGCCACAACTTGATTGTTTGTCAACTTCTAATTTGAATAAATAAGAACATGAACAAAAGACAATATCTTTTGAAATACTCTATTCCAACCAATTAGGATATTCAATAAACTAGACTAGATTAAACCGTCTTGATTGTAACCCAAATTTCTTTAACGTAAAAGTATATGGATTCGAGGCTGGCAAGGTCCTTTTTGAAAATATGTTCTTTGAACTTGGTCTCGAATCTTACTAGTTTGTTTGGGAGTGATTTTAAAATTTTTGAAGTTATATTATTTTAATTAATATTAATATATTACAACATCATATTATGCAATTACATTTAATATTCATTTCCCATTTTCTTTATATTTTAGCTTCACAATCTATCGTTATCTCTATTAGTTGTCACTTTCTACCATCATTGAGCAATCTTCTTTTTCGTTTCTTTCTTGCATTTTGTATGTCACCATAATATTTCACTTTTTTATATTTTATATATCCTTCCTTTTCTTTTATGCGCCATAGTATTTTCTACATTATTTTTTTTCTTTCAACATGTTATATTCTAGAAATATGTTTTCAACAATGAACATAATATAATCAGAGTATATATTTTATATACCTAATTTATTTAAAAAAGAAACCTAACAAGTTTCAACAAATTTATATATTTAATCACTTCGTAAATATTAATCATAATATAATTGGAGTATACATTTTGCATACCATGTTCCTTTAAAAAGAACTTCTGGCCAATTTCAACAAATGCATATATTTTCATCAATTTGTAAATATTATTCTTAAGATTGAATTGTTGGAAATTATTTTTCACTTTGTAACTTTCATTTAAAAAGAAACAAAAGTCTACAAATCAAAGTGGGTGATGAAAACATGAATAAACTATAAGGGGCTGTTTGGGGCACAAAGTTGGTTATAATAGTCAGTGGGTTATAATAGTTTATGAGTTATTATAGTCTGTGTTTGAGGTACAGATTATTTGAGTCTGGGTTATAATAGTCTGTGTTTGGAGTGCAGATTATTATAACATGGAGTTCTTAATGCTGTGTTTAGGCTGGCAGTATTTTTTTCCAACATTTTCTGGATTTCACAAGTAATTTTATATTAAAATTTCAATATTCCAAATTTTAAATAAAAAAATTTGTTTCATACTTTGACCATTTTGGAGTTTGAAATGCACAAAAGAATGACTACCATTCCTTATATAATATCCATGTTCAGAGTTGTACAACTACAACATTATATCTAACTCCCTAGGTACACAAAAAAGGTTTTTGTATGAGTGAGAATTGTGAATCATGATCCACCACCATGATGGCACAAAATATATGATACTACATGCATACTTCAAACAAAATAAGATAATTTTTCTGAAGAAGGGTTGATCAGGCGCTTTTCTAGATGAGGATCTGGCAGTATTCCAATTGCAACTCCGACATTTGGACATCACGAAAGAGGATATTCATTACCTGTGCTTTGCCCCGGTTATCCAACTCTGGGATATTGTACAGGTGGGCCACAATTTTTTAGCATACTTCGACCTCCACTGCACCCTTCTCTTTGGGCCACTCTGCAATCATCTTTAAGTGGGACGAATTCATATCCATAGCATCTCCTACCATATCAACCATCTTAGAGTGATAATGAGATCACTTCCTCTTGCTACTCCTAGATGGTAAAGCACCTACTGCGTTGTTCCGATTGGTGGGTGTTCCATGCATCTCGTCTTGAGACATGTCCATTCGTTGGGTTGAAACTGGCGGTATTGGGACATAGTATTCCTGGGAGCCGTCCAAGTGAATATCTTCGTCCATATGTTCTCCTACATTTGATGCCATGTCTATAGGGGTCTCTGCAGCTGTTCTTGTAGCTCGATCTTTGCGAAAGACAAGGGCTAAATCATTAAAGTGGGAGAACGGCTTGTTGCGCAACCCCTTTACAGCAGGATGACCCTGCATGAAGATCAAAGTATCTATTATACAATGTCACGTAACAGTTATATATAAGAGGATATTATGCAACCTTACCTTTACCCATCCATCAAAAGTCTCATTCTCCAATTCCACGCACTTAAATTCGTCATTCCAACCAAATCCACTATAGTCTGCCCCTAGCATCTCTGCAATTGCATGATATTTTTTTTTAGGGTTCGAATTCTGCAATCAATGGTGGTTGATTGAATTTCAGTGCCTTGTATCATTTCCCTCATTATACGTTGCAATTGCATCAAGTACCCAGGTCGAAATGTCCCATTGTTTGAACTCCACCCACCGGACTAGACCACATACAGAAGGCACTCCACCAACTTCGCATCCTCATGCTTCGTCCACGAGTGCTTTGGGGCTCTCGATGCACCTGAGTGAAGGGAATAATCGAATTAAACCCACAGCGGAAGCATAGGAATCGTCTTTGATTTATTTAGAATTAAACTAAAATACAAGGGTTAAGCAATAAATACCTTCCAAATATGGAGAATCTTCTGGTGGATCTTAATCTCTTCCACAAAGTCTTCCTGGCTATGACTCGAACACAGAACCAAGGCTTGTGGGAGCCTCTTGAAAGAAAATCCACAAGGGATTGGAGAGGAAGAGGTCTAGAGAGAATTCTCTAATTCTCTCTATTGAGGAGATGTATGTTGTGAAAAATGCACAAGGGCTCACCCCTAGAGTCCTATTTATAGTGGTCTAGGAAAAATAATTAAATAATATATTTTAATATATAATATATTAAAATATATTTATCTAGCCAATTTGAATCTTATTCAAACCGTTTAAAATTCTCCTATGACATTTATTTCCTAATTTGAATCCAATTCAAATATAATAAATATCTTTTATTTAATGTATCTAATATACATTAATTATTTTAATATTTAATGTATCAAATACAATAAATATATTTTTCTCTTTTATTTAATATATCTAATATATTAAATATTAATTTGAACACTTCAAATTAAATATTAATTTGAACATTTCAAATTTTAATATTTAATGCATCAAATACAATAAATATATTTTCCTCTTTTATATTTAATATATCTAATATATTAAATATTAATTTGAACACTTCAAATTAAATATTAATTTGAACATTTCAAAATTTTCTTTCAACTAAATTGATCTTTTAGTGTTACTATGAACTAGCAAGGGGACCTTATGGACCTACAGATTATAAGCTCCAATGATACAAAATTAATTAATTAAACTCTTTAATTAATTAATTTTCATTCATTAACTATAGGTCACTCCACTATAGACCTAGAGTTGCACTCTTATGCACTGTAGGACAAGTTGTGTCAATTGATAAAATCACTACATGCAAGACGATCTTTCACGAGTTGTTCATAATTACAGCTGGGTCAAAAGTCCGTTTTACCCCTATAATTACATCTTGCACCTTAAGTATCACTGATCCTCTACTGAACAATTTGTTTATAATATAATTATAAACTAAGTCCCTCTCGGGCCAATGAGAGAGTGGGACCCCATTGTTCAAGTCCCGAAATAAGCACTTAAGGGAACTACTCATCTACTTACCTTATATGGGAATGCGTGAATTCCATCTTGTGAGATTATGTTCCCAGCTCCCTATTTGGTCAAGTCCCCAAAATGGTAGGCATATTGAATTGGCTACAAAAGCCACTCTCACCCATGCAAATCAAAGGACAAGCCCTCACAGGCAAGAGTTCATAACTCACTCAGCATTAAGATCGAGTCGCATATGATCATCATGATGAAATATTAATCTTCTCAATTAACCGATTTATAAAGAGAAATTAAATATTTCGTGGTCCAATCTTATACAAACTCATTGTATAAGATACCCCCACTCACATGTCTCCACATGAATGATTTGGATCAAATCATTTGTAACTATTACAAAGTGGAACGTATCAATAATGTTACTAGGATAAGGCACCCAACCTTATCCATATACTATGACCCTTTAGGTTATTTCTTGAACATGATCCTCTCGTATGTCAACCACATATTGTTCAAGATTACACTAATAACCTTGGATTTTTCATATAACGGATAATATAATATTGCAAATAAAATAATCAAAATTATTATTCATTATTAAATAAATTATTAATTACGAGGCTTTAGGGCATAAATCCCAACACTGACATTCTGCTAAATGCATACGTTTATCGTTATAGGGTTTAGTTAGAACATAAGACAATAGTTTGTTTGCTTGTTGAAATAAAATACATAACATACTTAATTATAGTCCAACATTGTGATTCCAAAGCAACAGTTAAATTAAATTACATCCAACAACATAAAAGAAAAAGTCCTAATACAACAAAATAACCAATAACACATCAATTATTATGTAACTCCCAATCTGAAAACATTTTTTGGCCCAAATCATCTCTCCATTGACTCCATTCATTAGAAGTCTTAATGAAATTAATGTGGTCTCCCCCAATCGTAGCTAAATCTGAGTCAACCTCATCCAAGTCATCGTTCATCTCACTTTCTCCCATCTCACGGTTAATAAGGTTGTGAATGATGCAACACGCCGTGATAGTTCGACATTGGATTTGTACCGGATAGTATGATTTTCCTCGAAGAATGGCCCATCTATCCTTTAGCAGTCTGAATGCCCTCTCAATCACATTCCTTGCAGAAGAATGTTTCATGTTAAAAAATTCTCTTGGAGTAGTCGGTGCATTCCCTCCTCCACGCCATTCGGACAAATGGTAGCGTTCGCCTCTATACAGTGACAAAAATTTCTTTGCATTAGGGTACCCAGTATCGCATAGATAATAATATCATGTACAATGTGTAACCGTTTAATCAATTGTTCTAGAATTATGAAGGTTAACTAAGAAAGTGCTCATTTACCCTTCGAAACTTTTAGTCCGTTCGATCGTGCTATTGCATCTCTAAGCACCTGAGAATCAGCTGCGGACCCTTCCCACCCTGGTAAAACGAATACGAATTCCTTGGTCGTATCGCAAACAGCAAGCACATTGGTTGCAATGTAACCATTCCTCGTCCTATACCTTGGTCGATCAGTGGCATTGACATTGACCTTGATGTATGTACGGTCTAATGCACCCAAAGAATTCTATGGTCACACAAAAAGAGGAATATTCACCTACGTGGATAACTTTAAGGACTCCAAATCATGATTACAATCGTTGGATGAAAAAGTGATATGTACCTCAAACCATTTCCATTTCTCATCCGTACAGGTGTTAATGATTGGCTCTGGTTTCTTCAACAGCACATCGTGTAGCTGCAACATTGCATTAAGGACAGATTTGCAATGCCTAGAAATGGTCCCACCAGACCTTGCAAATTGCCTATGAACTACACGATTCTTAACGTCGTGGGCTAAGATGTGTAAGAACATGGCCACTATTTCCTCCACATCTACGATTTCTATACCAACTAAATCGCTTGTAGTCTTAAGTAAGGTACAGAGTATAGCGAAACATCTCCTGTCCATCCTTGTACTCTCACGACAACATAAGTCGGACTCATGGATGAGTCGGAAGAATGCTAGTTGCCTAATGTGATGTCTGAGTAAGGGTGATTGGTATTCTATTCTCCTATGGTTGTTCATATACATGTCTAATATCAGAAGTAACTAATGTTGTGTTAAGGTGAAGGCTGCTAATATGGCAACTAGTTCACGTGGGTCCATAATATAAGAAAGGATTTAACTTTGCTTCTGAAAGACAAACAACTGATATAATATTTACTACCCTCGAAAATTATAGGTCACATGAAAATCACTTACTATTGAACATAATTCATAAACTAGACATTACGACTATTCCAGTAATTGCACTAATAAACCTTTTTTTTTTTTGCTTATTGTAGCTTTGTTTATAAAAATGGATTGCACCAATGAACCATATTTTTTTGTCCTCCAAGACATTACTTAAAAATATAGTTATTGTCTGTGTTAAAAAAAATATGTTTGTTTCCTTTTTCATTTGAAGTTCAATATATCTTGTTGCACTGATTAACAAATCATGTTAAATCATAATATTTCTCAATGGTTAAAAGATTTAATTTTTATTTGTTCTCATTAGAAAATCATCATATTTTGTATCAAAATTCTATACTTAATTTCACATTACTTAAAAATATATTTATTGTCTGTGTTAAAAAAAATATGTTTGTTTCCTTTTTCATTTGAAGTTCAATATATCTTGTTGGACTAATTAGCAAATCATGTTAAATCATAATATTCCTCAGTGATTAAAAGACTTAATTTTTATTTGTTCTCATTAAAAAATCATCATATTTTGTATCAAAATTCTATACTTAATTTCACATTACTTAAAAATATATTTATTGTTTGTGTTAAAAAAAATATGTTTGTTTCCTTTTTCATTTGAAGTTCAATTTATCTTGTTGGATTGATTAACAAATCATGTTAAATCATAATATTTCTCAGTGATTAAAAGATTTAACTTTTATTTGTTCTCATTAAAAAAATCATCATATTTTGTATCAAAATTCTATACTTAATTTCATATTACTTAAAAATATATTTATTGTCTGTGTTAAAAAAAATGTTTGTTTCCTTTTTCATTTGAAGTTCAATTTATCTTGTTGGACTAATTAAAAATCATGTTAAATCATAATATTTCTCAGTGATTAACAGATTTAATTTTTATTTGTTCTCATTAAGAAATCATCATAATTTGTATCAAAATTCTATACTTAATTGAAAGAAAGCATCATGTCTCATTCAAAAAATTATTTGGTTAAAAATTTATTTGTTTAAAAAATGATGTGAAGAAGAGTGATGTCTCATCCATTTTTATATTTTTAAAAAGTACATTCATTTTTATATATTTTTAGAAACTACATTAAAATTAAATAAATGAGATCTAAAAAATGGATAAAGTACACATTTCTAGTCATTCAAATTTCAGCGATAATTTTATTTGATCTCTACATTGAAAAAAAAAATGACATCTTAAAATTCAATAAACTTTTTATCAACCTATATAACTAATGCATTTTTACAATTATTTTTAGACAATTTTAGTTTAAAACATTTTCATTTCTAAATTGTAGGACCAAAAACTTCCAACTTAAACCTCAATATCTTTTTTGTACAATTTGTGCTAAAAAAACTCAATATCTCATTGAAAAGATAAATAAAAATACATGGCTAACTAACCTCACAAAATTAAAAGAAATTATTTTTTTCATAGACCATATGAAACATGTGTTGTGATATCCAATCTAATCGTGAAAACATTAAAAAAAAATGACGCTAGTTAAATAATTTAAATTATATTCTTCATCCTATATTCTACCTTTCATACTTTTAAATTTTTTATTTTAATTTCTGTATTTTCATTAAATCTTATCAATGATGAAAAATTAACATTAATAAAAAGAATTGGTAAGTCCAAATCAATTAACTGAATGATATACAGTTTTCATTAGTATATAATATTTTTTAAATATATTTATAAGGTTTTCATCTAGTTTTGGTTTATTTTTTTGAACAAAAGAAATCCAATTTTGGTTATTGAAATTTACAAAAGCAAATTTTCATGTAAACAATCCAACGAATACACAATAAACCAAATATTCACATACATACACAAATGTTCTTAGTCTTGTAAACAAAATAGGATATGCAAAAGCGAATCTTCGTGCCTTAAAATAAACAAACCTCAAACTAAGGTCGACCCATGTTCTAATTCAAACCTGTGAATAAACAAAAAAGAGAAATTAGTACTTAACTTTACTATAATCAACGTCGTACAAGAAGAAGACGCATCACCTTGGAAGGGGTAATGGTCGATCAACAATGACGAGAATGTGCAAGATGCTAACAAATATCCCCATATTTTAAATAAGTAGACCCTACACATGTGGGATAATATATCGTTATAAGACACTCATAAATACGAAATAGTTAAGCGCATGCACGCACACACACACACATACATATATGAAAGAAGTGGATAGCAAAGAGGTAAGAAGAAACTCACCAATCAAAGGACGAAAAGTGAGTGTGGAGTTCTCCTCAAAATATAGGATAAGTGTGAGGCCATATATAAAGAAGGAAGGATGGAAGAGGGGTTGTAAGCAAAGGGTTAAGTGCACTTATTAGTGCACCTAACAAATTTAAAAGCACCAATGAGACAAAACAACAACATTAACACCACTTCAACCATCCACTTAAAAAAAAAAGACAAATTGAAATAAAAATAACCTTATTTAAGTAGTGGTACGGCGGAGCATTAACACCACTTCAACCATCCACTTAAAAACAAAAGACAGATTGAAATAGTGGTACAGTGGTTTAGTAAGGAATGAATACATTCACCGCATTAAAGGCACAACCATAAATCAGAGAAGTAATGACACATTCAATTAAATCATACTGGCCTCAGAGATGTTGCATGAACTTCATTCATAGAAATGAAATTTCAAAGAACATATTTATCCCACAAACAATGATCGAACATCAAATACAAAAAAAAATGACAAAAAAATCGAGACCAAATACAACAAAGTGATAAAAAAAAAATAGAAGGTTGACATTGAATATCAGAGAAGAAGTTCACCAAAATTTTATATAAGCGAAATTGAGATCAAAATCAGTAGTAGTTGGTTAAATCAGAAAACATAACAAAAGTTGAATCAGCCAAGAGTTTTGCCAACCAAGAGATATAGGCCAGCCAAGAGATATAGTACAACCAAGAGATGGATTATACCACAAACAAGGGAACAAAATTTAAATTAAAAAAAAATGGCAACAAACATTGAAGTGGGTATTGAAAATTAATCAGAATGAGAAATTTCGTAAAATCCATGTCAATCTAAGAAAATAATGTCTAGGGGAACTCATCAAAAAACATAAAAAAATCAGCATAGAACGGTAATAAAGAAAATATATTGTAGTGAGTTGTAAAAGAAGTACAAAGCGAACGTACAAATCTCAGCAAATAAATACAATAAGAACTCATCATCGACCGGTGCAAAAGAAAAGAGAACAAACCTTCAGTGATTGGCTCCCCCCACCAAGCTTTCGAATGTCCCTTACCTGGCAATTCCATGCCCGATTCCATCCAATGGAGCATGCAGCTTCACAAACCGAAACAAATAAACGAAGATGAAGATACAGAGGATAAGAGAACGGAAACGAAAGCGGCAAGGGAATCGAACCGGCGAGGAGAGTGAGCAGTCAGAATTTCGAATCTTACACGAGGGTGAAACATCATTTGTGGATCTAAAAAATTGCATAGGTGAAAGATGAAATGACGTTTGAAGATGGTCTTACAGTTTTAGATCTGGAAAAAATGAATATGAGGTTGGTTAGGGTTAAGGTTTCAGTCGTGGATTAAAAAAGGAAGTGATGAAATATTGGTTTCATCGGTAGAGAAAAAATACCGAGTGTTGAGATCTAAAAAAGGGATCAAGAAATCAAAAAACAAATCTCAGACCACCAAAAGATGGAAGATTGTGAAGGAAACAGACCAACCCAAAGAACGAAGTGGATGAAACAAACAAAAGATAATGAAATCACCAGAACTCCATCGGTGAAGAAGGTGAAAGAGAAGAGAGGAAAGGAAAATAGATGAAGATGGGAAAGAATACAAACCTCGCACAGTGACGCTTGGAGAGAAGTGAACAAACGTGTGGAGTTGAATAGGAAATCGTGCAAAGTAAAACAATGGGCATTGTTCCAAAACGGGGGTTATGTTTATTCAACCCACTGGTTATAATAATGGACGGGCCAAACGGGGAGTAGTCTATTTTAGCCCACTCAACCCAACTCATTATTGGGGCCCTAAACATGTCCTAACAAACTAGTATACAAAAAACACACTATAACAAACTAGATCATCTTGAATATTAGCCATTAATTCTAAACTTACATTAATTTTGTGACAACAGGTTGAATGTTGGTCCATTATAATCTGGAGAAGTGAAACTATTCTCGCTTTTCTTTTCTTCCACTAAGCCAAAATCTAAAGTGAAGGGCTCAATATCTTCAAAAGCATGATAACTTTACATTCATCCATTCTCAATGGTTGTTTGACATTCACATCTTTTACCTTATTTTGTCCCTTCTCAAGCAAATCAATCCCTTTTAGCTGCAAACTACTTCATATATACCAAATATACCAAGTTATATGACATATATATATCACCATATATTACTAGGAAATAAATGCTTACACTATTTATATATGCAAATTTAGCATTAATTTGAAGTGCTTTCTTCTTCATTTCATGTTTTTCCTTACAACAATTATGTATATCATATTTCAACATCTTATTGCTTAGACTGTTAAGGATAACGACCCTCAACATATCTTCACAATGGTATGATATTGTCCACTTTGGGCATAAATCCTTATGGTTTTACTTTTGGTTCCTCCAAAAGGCCTCATACCAATGGAGATAGTGTCCCTCACTTATAAACCCATGATATTTCCCTTATCTAGCCGATGTGGGACTTTGGTCGCACTTCCAACAATCCTCCCCTCAAACAAAGTACCAACCGAGCCTCCTCCTCAAATAGTCATCTATTCGTCTAGCTCTTATCCTGGCCAACTCCTTTACCAGAGCATACCGTCAGTCCAAGCCAACTCCTTTACTGGAGCACACCACCTATCCAATAGAGCTCTCTACCACGGATCTCCACCATGACTATGCCTTCGAGGTTCACCTCCTTTGTTCGGTACCCGAGGATTCTACCGACCACGGCTCAAGGGTGTAACGACCCTATAGGCTCAACACGCTACCTAAGAGTCATTACTAAGTCACGTCGCTATATTACCGGAAATTTCGGCAACATAACGGCGTAACTACACGAAAACCAAAAATCTGACCCTTACCTAATAAGACATAGAAAACACACTTCTAAGATTTTCAAACAACCTCCTAGCATCCAACAGACTTCTCAATATGATGCTAGGGTTCAAACAGCAGAAAACCAATACACGTGCACGATTTACAAAGAAATGTTAAAAGATTTTGAAACATTCTCCTAAACATTTAAAAACTCGACATGAGTTCTATGTACATCCAGAAACATAAAAGAAGGCGGAATAGCGATCGGTCGGCTCCCATGACTCGAGTAGATGATCTCCGGTCACGCGCTAGGGCCGATCTTAGCCTTACCTGAAAACATTTTAAAAAGGAAAAGGGTGAGTATTAACGAATAATACTCAGTAAGTCCATCATAGTTTCAAAATAAGAGTTTCAATCACATGCAACATGTCATTTTAAATCATAAAACCATCGTAAACCATCGCTTTAGTAGGGGACCTAAAATTCCTTTTTATAAACCATGTACTTTTCCTCGCGGCTCTTGTGAACGAT
The DNA here is from genome assembly GCA_033996785.1 of Trichosanthes truncata. Lineage (NCBI taxonomy): Eukaryota > Viridiplantae > Streptophyta > Magnoliopsida > Cucurbitales > Cucurbitaceae > Trichosanthes > Trichosanthes truncata. Next base: position 30,949,289 of record JAWPNB010000004.1, on the reverse strand, counting down.
TAAATTCTCCCGAGGGCCTCTGAATAGTCCGAAGACATAGTTTTTCCATCGAATAGAGTCCTCCCTACCTCTGAGAGTTAAGCTCGAAAGCTAACATATATCATGGAGTCCGAAGACTCAGCCCAAAGGCTACCATCGTGGAGTCCGAAGACTCAAGCCCGTCGGCTACAGTCGTGGGGGCACTCTCGAACCCCGGGAGCATATAGAGTCCGAAGACTCGGGTTCCCTCAAAACCCACATAAAACTTTTGGGAGAATTATCGTCACAGCCTATATAAATCTTTTCATGAGCACACAACACATGCATGAGGTCCCATTCGTTTTAGAACATAGTTATGAATGCATAAGTCATAGCAATCGCATTTCAAAAACATACATATAATACACTTTCTTTCTTAAATACTTAACATGAAAAACATATACTTTCAAAGTAAACATAGAGCTAGCTTAAGGTTTTGAAAACTTCTTTCGTTGTGAGATCCCTTACCTTATGTCTTTACTTACTAAAATACTCTTTCTTCACTAGAAATGAGCTTCTCGAGTTCCCACTCCAAGTACGATCCAATGTCCTCGACAAATCACCTAAAAAGTGTCCTAAACGTGTCTTAAACCATCCGAATTACGCTTAAACACATTCTATCATTAATAACTCGACGAAACGGACCTAATGGCAAATTTTACCCAACTCCGGCGAACGGCGGCGCGTGACCGGAGCACGGCGGCGCGTGCAGCGGCGGACGGCGGCGCGTGGCCGCGCGTGGGGCTTCCGATCGGCGCGTGAGGGCGCGTGGAGGCTCGTTTTCGTGCGAGGCTCTCGGATCTGGACAGATCTGGTGTTTTCCGGTGAGTTTCGAGGCGTGCAGGCTATAAATCCGGCGAGCTTTGCGGAAAAATCAGGTTGCTGGGCGTGCGCCGGCGGCGGAGCTGCGTTCGCGTGAAGGAGTCGTTCGACGAAGAAACTCACGACGAGGAAGAAGAAGAAGCTCCGTTCGGCGAGGCTAGGCGTGCAGGTCGACGGCTTCAGGCGAGACGTAGCTCGCGAATTTCCGGCGAGATGACTTCTACGGATCCGACACCGGCGGGGCTGACGCAGACCGGCGTTCGTGAAGCTGATCGGAGAAGAAGAAAAGAAATCGCGAGCTGGGTTTCGATCAGAGAGAGGAAGAGAGAGAGAGAGATCGGGAAGGAGACCGGCGGCGTGCCGGTGTCGAACGGCGAGAGAGAGAGAAAAAATTTCGGGAAGGGGGGGGGCTGTCGCGAGGAAGAAGAAAGGGAAAAGAAAAAAAAAATTAAAAAAAAATTAAAATAAAATAAAAAAAATTAAAATAAAAATTAAAATAATAATAAAATAATAAAATAATATTATATTAAAAAAATCAAAAATATCTTCTCTAAAAGACCATAATACCCTTTTTTACCATTATTTCTTTCCATTTTTGCCCTCCTAACCTTCCAAAATTTCAAATTTACTCATAAATCAATTTACTTAAAAAAAAATTTATCCATCTTGATTTCCATAATTCGAAATTACTGTTTCTAAACAAACCGGTCGTTACAAAGGGCATGGCTCTGATATCAATTGTTAAGGACAACGACCCTTAATATATCTCTACAATAGTATGATATTGTCCACTTTGGGCATAAGCCCTCATGGTTTTGCTTTTGGTTCCTCCAAAAGGCCTCATACCAATGGAGATAGTATCAATCACTTATAAACTCATGATCTTCCCCTTATCTAGCCGATGTGGGACTTTGGTCGCACTTCTAACATAGACAACATTAGAGCACATTGCAAAATAGATTAATTGTAATTTTTAGAGTTTAGGCCTCTCTAATTCTTTGTGGATCTTGATTGGCATTATGCTAGTTTTCTTTAAAGTTTATTTTACTTTAGTTGTTATGTTCATAAATTTTGATAAGTTAGTTAAATTTTGTTGCTATGTTCATAAGTTTTGATAACTTTAGTTGTTTGTGTGTAATTTTATGAGTTTAGTATTTATGTTCATGATAAGTTTAGTTGTTATGTTCTTAAGTTTTGCTAAGTTTAGTTTAGGTTAGTTGTTTGTGTGTAATTTTATGAGTTTAATTGTTGTAGTTGTGTTCATTTTTTTTATGGTAAGTTTAAATATTGTTATGTTCCTAAGTTTTGGGTTCATGATAAGTTTTGTTGTTATGTTCCTAAGTTTTGGGTTCGTGATAAGTTTTGTTGTTATGATCCTAAGTCTTGGTAGTTTAGTAAGTGTTGTTATGTTCCCACGTCTTAGTAAGTTTATTGGTCTATGTTCATTTTTGAGAAGTTTAGTTGTTGGGTTCATGATATTTTTTGTAATGTTATTCCTAAGTTTTGGTAAGTTTAGTAAGTATTGCTTGTGCTCATTATTTTTTATGTTTAGTTGTTGGGTTCATGAAATAGATATAATATATTATTTAGATAAACTCACATCCTTTGTTATATTATCTCCTTTTGTCATAAAGCAAGATATTATGTTATATTCTCTCATTTGAGTATCATTAAATGTTATATTCCTAAGTTATGGTAAATTTAATGGTTTGTGTTCAACCTTAAAATTAATATTGTTTTGATGATTATGTCTTGCAGGAACTCAATGAAGTCAAGAAGTCATATTGCAACTAGTTGATGTATGAACTTTTTTTTTTGGATTAGTGGCAAAAAAATATAGTACACTCCCTCATGTTAGTTGAAGCCTAATGTAAAAATTGCAATGTACAAATTTGATCATAGTTAGTCTGTATGTAAATTTGACCAAATTTGGTTCAATGATATATAAAAGTTATTTATGTATATATTTATTTTGTGTCAAAATTGGAGTGATTTTATTTTGAAAACATATGTGTATTGACAGGTAGAAGACAATATATTTTCTATGGTTTTGATGAACCATCATAAATAAATAAATAGTGATGTATCACTATTTATGATGGTTCATCAATGTCATAGAAATTACTTGAGTGACAATTATTCATTATCATTATAAGCATTTTTGTAAAGTTCGAAACTGTCATGATTTGTTTTTTGTTGACATCCAAAAACTATCAAAGAAAGTATTTGTTTGACACTAAAATACTATTATCAATAGAATTTCTATGACAGTTAGAAAATGTCGTTGATATATATATCTTGACAGAAAAATCACCTTTTAGAAGTTATTTATTGACAATCTTTAATTGTCATAAAAATTTTACTATGACAATTAACAAATGTCCTAAATACGTTTTTTTATACCTATTAAGTGTCATAGAAAAATTAATTATGACAATTTTTTTGATGCGTCATGTATAGAGTTTCCTTGATGGGGGATTCTAGGATTGAAAAAAAAAATCAAGAAATGTGCATATGACAATTTTTTAATGTAAAAAAATCTCGAAATTATACTAGTGCCTAGACAACATTAATATTTTTAATGTTAAATACATAATACAATATTATATATACAGTGAAATTTGGGAGCACAATCTTTTACACACATATATATAAATTATACCTTTAAAAAACAATATTTAATTTATAAATAGGAATACATACATAGAATATATCATATACATCTGATAGGAAAACTCTAATAATTAGAAATTCGGAACCCTTTGGTTAATTATGTGAACCCCTAATTATCAACTACTTAAAACCCCCCAAAATCAGTTTAACACAACTTCAAGGGAGAGTTAGAGAAAGTTACCTTGTGATCAAAGACCGAGAGATAAGGAGAACTAGTTCCTTACTCAAGTTGAACACTTCACAAGAGGGTTGATTTATCCCAACTTGAATGTTTCAATCTGCAACCTAGGATCAAGAATTCCAAATTCAAGCGCTTCTAGCCAACTTGAAATAATACAGCTCAAAGGCTCCCAAATTCATCAAAACTGACATGCCCAATACAAACCTAATGATAAGCTTATATAGCTTACCAATTAAACAAAACCTCAATAGCAACAAATATCAACCCTAATTTAATTTATAAAATAAATACTAATTAACTCAAATCCAAATAATGTTAAAGATCCAAACTGACTCAAAAATAAATAAACTAATGACTAATCAGTCATAACAAGCAACAAGTCTAAAATAGCCTTAGATATCTCTGTTGGAATTTATGCCCTAAAGCCTCGTAATTAATAATTTATTTAATAATTAATAATAATTTTGATTATTTTATTTGCAATATAATATTATCCATTATATGAAAAATCCAAGGTTATTAGTGTAATCTTGAACAGTATGTGGTTGACATACGAGAGGATCATGTTCAAGAAATAACTTAAAGGGTCATAGTATATGGATAAGGTTGGATGCCTTATCCTGGTAACACTATTGATACGGCCCACTTTGTAATAGTTACAAATGATTTGATCCAAATCATTCATGTGGAGACATGTGAGTGGGGGTATCTTATACAATGAGTTTGTATAAGACTGGACCACGAAATATTTAATCTCTTTATAAATCAGTTAATTGAGAAGATTAATATTTCATCAGGATGATCATATGCGACTCGATCTTAATGCTGAGTGAGTTATGAACTCCTGCCTGTGAGGGCTTATCCTTTGATTTGCATGGGTGAGAGTGGCTTTTGTAGCCGATTCAATATGCCTACCATTTTGGGGACTTGACCAAATAGGGAGCTGGGAACATAATCTCACAAGATGGAATTCACTCCTTCCCATATAGGATAAGTAGATGAGTAGTTCCCTTAAGTGCTGATTTCGGGACTTGAACAATGGGGTCCCACTCTCTCATTGGCCCGAGAGGGACTTAGTTTATAATTAGATTATAAACAAATTGTTCAGTAGAGGATCAGTGGTATTTAAGGTGCAATATGTAATTATAGGGGTAAAACAGACTTTTGACCCAGCTGTAATTACGAACAACTAGTGAATGATCGACTTGCATGTAGTGATTTTATCAATGGACACAACTTGTCCTACAGTGCATAAGAGTGCAACTCTATGTCTATAGTGGAGTGACCTATAATTAATGAATGAAAATTAATTAATTAAAGAGTTTAATTAATTAATTTTGTATCATTGGAACTTATAATCTGTAGGTCCATAAGGTCCCCTTGCTAGCTCATAGTAACACTAAAAGATCAATTTAGTTGAAAGAAAATTTTGAAATGTTCAAATTAATATTAATTTGAAGTGTTCAAATTAATATTTAATATAAAAGAGGAAAATATATGTATTGTATTTGATACATTAAATATTAAAAGTTGAAATGTTCAAATTTAATATTTAATTTAAAGTGTTCAAATTAATATTTAATATATTAGATATATTAAATATAAAAGAGGAAAATATATTTATTGTATTTGATACATTAAATATTAAAATAATTAATGTATATTTGATAAATTAAATAAAAAATATTTATAGAATTTGAATAAGATTCAAATAAATAAATATCGTAGGAGATTTGAATGAGATTCAAATAAATATAAGATATATTTTAATATATTAGATATTAAAATATAATATTTTAATTATGGCAAAGATTTTCCCTTGGTCTCTATAAATAGGACCCTTGGGTTGAGCCATTCTTCACAATACACATCTCCTCAATAGAGAGAATTAGAGAATTCTCTTTAGACCTCTTCCTCTCCAATCCCTTGGGGATTTTCTTTCAAGAGGCTTCCACAAGCCTTGGTCCTGTGTTCGAGTCATAGCCAGGAAGACTTTGTGGAAAAGATAAAGATCCGCAAGAATATTCTCCATAATATTATTTTCAAGGTATTTATTGCTTAACCTTTGTATTTTAGTTTAATTCTAAATGAATTAAAGTCGATTCATATGCTTCCGATGTTGGTTTAATTCGATTATTCCCTTCAATCTCATGTGTCAAGGGTATAATGGTAACTTGCCATCATCTTTAGGATTGTATCTCCATGGAGTTCGATGGAAGTCCCCTAGTTCATATCAACATCACAATCAATTGTAACTATTTCATGTTCCTTTTTTTTTATCTTCTATATTTCTACTTGAACTCCCCATTAATTGTTGACTTATCTCCCCACCCATTTTCTAGAATGATATGCATATACACAGAAACATATATTTTATATTAATATACATATCACCTACATTTTACTACAATATGGGATATATATGACTTTATTCACTAGAATTTTAAGTTTTCACCATAACCTACATTGTTATGATGAAAATTTTACACTTCTAATAGTACCCATATATTTTATATATTATATAACATATATTTCAGATTAGAACAATATAAAAGCACATATCTTTCATACCAAAAAGAAAGCAAATTTCGTTCTTGCATGCTCTACCACTATACAATGTATTCCCAAAAAAAACCCTAGATCTTAACAACTACAAAAAGCTCACAACATGCAAAAAAGAAAAAAAAAATCACCATACATCCAGTAAACAATAACTCTCCATAATAGTGAAAAACGAATGAGAAACTTATCGGTTATTGTATATCTCTAACCTCTTTATTGGCTCTATTAATAAAAGTATGAAAAAAAAAATCATTTCAGTGTAAAAATAAAGACGAAAAAAGAAAAAAACTACTTACTACACTTGAAATATGTAGGCTTTTTGGCCCTTAATCTCAAATTAATTAATTATAATTAATTCATTAATTAAGATTTTGATGATAACAAACCTAATTCTATTTACTAACAATTTGAGTATTTTTGAAATACTCATTGTGTAGATCTCGAAAAGACGATTCCAATGCATCTTTAATTGTTCGAATCGGAGCTCAAACGAAGAAGTTATGGGCAAAACAAAATTGAAGAGAAAAATCTTACATGGCATGACACATGGCATATAATAATGATGTGACATATTACGTGAAAGGTCAACGGTAAACCTTGATGTGGTGCCAACATGGCCGATGACGTGGCATTTCAAACGATAAAAATGTTGATGTGGATGATGACATGGCAACACGTGATCCAATAGGAATGCAACACGTGGCATATTTAAGTTGAAAAAATTAAATTTAATAATAATAAAAAAATCTCAAATGGTCAAATTTTGGTTTTATTATTATTTTAATGTTATTATATTATAGTATTATTATTTTAATATTATAATATTATTAATTTTGAATTTCTTTTTTTGCAGCCAATCAAAAGCTGACACATGGCAGAAATGACTAGTTTTTATTTTCTCTCTATTTAAGGCTTGAAAAAAATTGAAAAAAATGGATTTTTTTAAAAAAAATTCTACTACTTTTGGAGAGCACTTCCACCATTTTTTAGCAAATTTTGAGCTTCAGTTTCTTTAATTTTCATAGTCATTTGAGGACTTTAATTTGTAGGAATTCTTTCTTACAAAATGTGTGAGCTTTAATTTGTATATCTACTCTTAAGAGAGCCTTTTCATTTTGTTCTTCACTTTCAATTCACTGTAAGGGTTTCTTTTGATCTCGAAAAAGAGAGGTTGTAACCATTTTGATCCTGAATCGTGGATAGAATCGGGTTTATTCTCGCTCCCGCAAAATGAACTTTGTAACGGTTGGACTCTGAGTCGTGGAAAGGGTTGTTGTTGTTCTAGTAGAATAACCAAGAGGAGCTTGGGGAGTGAAATAGGTCGGGTTGTGTTGAACCACTATAAAATTCTCAATGTCAATTTCTCTATCCCCATCCTATTTCATTTTTGCAATTAAGTTGTTATTATTTTCTATTGTATAAAATTATTTACTCTTTTATGTTTGTTTAGATTGGTAGTTTTTAAATTGTCCTTATTCTTTACCAATCTTGTTCTTAAAATTAAATATGGTGTTTAAAATGATTTTTGGTGTTAATTTCTTGTTTAATTTAAAGTGAATTTATTTGCATGAATTCTTGGTTGAATTAATTAATGGCAAAAAGTGTATTGATTTATTTAATTGGGTCCACCTTAGGAAAATGTTTTATAAAGATTGAATAAACTCTATTCACCCCCTCTAGGGTTGCAATACCGATCCTATAATTGGTATTAGAGCGAGGTTGCTCTTGTCTTTAATCGAATATATTTTTCAAAAATTATTCCATCTGATACCCATTGTTCGAGTTTTCACTCCAACAATTGGTATCAAAAAGGTTGCTCTTTTGAGAAAATTATTTTTCAAAAATTATTTTGATACTTAAGTATCTTATTAATATTTTGAAAAATTATTTCAAAAGCTTAATTGCTAAGAGTCATAGCAACTTTAGATTTTATTGAAGGTCATTGTATTGATAAACCTTTTTTTTTTTTTTTTTTATGATAGAAACTATTATGTTTGGAGAAAGGGAATGAACACTTTTTTGCTTGCTATTGATTTCAATTTTTTGTATGTTTGTGAGCATAATTTATCAAAATTGAAATTGGATGATAAATTGCTTAAATTGCTCTCTTTTAATGTCCAAGTCATAAATATCATATATTGTGCATTAGATAGAAAAATATGTGATGAGATTTTATATTTTACATATGCATGTGATATTTTAAATTTTCTTGATAACGTGCATAACGTTGAAAAATCTTCTTGTACTACTATTGATTTATTTAATTGGGCCCACCTTAGGAAATTTTTTTATAAAGATTGAATAAACCCTATTCACCTCCCTCTAGAGTTGTCATACCGATCTTACAAAATATATGGGGATTGCTTTCTTCAATTGGGAACAAAGGATTTTATGGCTGTCGTAGAAACCCAAATAAGAGGTTTGAAAGAAAGCAACAAAGGAGAAATTGGGAAGAAGAATATTTGATTCCCATGGTCATGAGATTTTTGGGGGAGAAGAAAATGGAGGAAATTTGAGGGGAAAAAATATGATTTACGTGTTTATGGAATTTTTAGGAGAAGAAAGTGGAGGAAATTTGGAGAGAGATTAAAGGTGGAGGTTATGAGATTTTTTTTTTTTTTTAAATAATGAAGAGGAAAGTTTTTTTTTTTTCTTTTCTAAAGTTTTTTTTTTTTAATAGCATGTGGTGTGTAAGTAAGCTTAGGATGATAATTGGACTCTATTCTTTGAGTAGCTAAAAGACAGAAGTGAAAAATTATAGCTTTTTGGACAAAAGTGATATATGAGTTTTTACTTAGGACCATTTGTGTTGTTATCTCTTTAAAGCTTAAAAGACCCAAGTTTATCTCCTAAGATTTTTTTCTAAGATTTTTTCCTAAATTGAAGTTAATTTAGAGTTTAATTCGAGCTCTAAAATTAGGGAAAAGAAAAAGAAAGAGGAAAGAAAAGAAAAGAAAAAGGAGAAAGATAAGGATAAGAAAAAGAAAAGAAGATGAAAAGAAAAAGAAAAAAAAGGAAATCCTATTAAAAGTTGGAATTCAAATTACAAAGTCCTATTGGAAGTTGGAATTCGAATTAGGAAATCCTATTAGGAGTTGAAAGTTGAATTTTGAATCCTATTCAAGTTAGTCCCTCACAGTCTCCATAAATAGAACTTTTAGGTTGGACCTAGATCATTCCATTCTCAGTTGAAAAGAAAGTCTCTCTAAATTTTCTCTTCTATTTTCGCAATCATGCTCTTCCTTCTCAATTATTGATCAAGAAGTTATTATTTTGGATTACTCATAGCTCGTAAGAGTCAGATATGCAAGTTCAAACACACTCAGAATGCAAATTAACAAAAGCCCAAGCCATTTTGGTAAGAATCAATAAGTAACGACTCATTTTAATCACTTTTGAACTCGTTGTAAGTATTGTTAATTATACTCTAACCTTTGGAATCCTCTTGTTTATAGTTTTGGACGATTTTTGAATTGATCAAACAAGATTTAAGGATGACATTTTAGTAAGGACTAGTTGGTAAACCTTTAATTATCATTTGGATTGATTAATAACCTTTAAATTAAGTTTCAAAATTAGTTTGATTAAAGTTCTTAATTTTGGAATTTGATTTAGGTCGATTAGAGAACTTTTAACTTGAGCCAAGTTAATTTTTGGAATTTGAATAAGGTAAGTGACTATGCTATCATAATGCTTTAGTGCTAGGTTGGGATATTGTATGATGGCTGAAATTATTCTGAATGTTAAACATTTTCCATGTTGCATCATTGAATGAAAATTGAAAATGTTATGGGACCTCATGCATATGTATGAGTGCATAAATGTTATGTGTAGGAAGGCTATGACAATTACCCTTCTCTAAAAATGTTGATGTACATTTTAAAATAAAAATGAGGGTTTGTTGGCCAAGGCTCAGTTCCGTTGAATGCCAACTAACCATCAACTAGGTAAAGTCTTAAGAGAGGCCCACTAAGCATTGAGGAGTTGGGAAAGGAAGGGTTGTGAGAGGTTAGATTAATTGTCCACACCAAGCCGAAGAGAAAAGGCTAAAAGAAAATATTTTAAATGGTGAAAAGGTTTAGGTCCCATAAATTAAAGTTTCATGTCTCATGTTATGTGTGTGTTTGAGTGTATTTACCAATAGTGGGGTTACTTACTAGGTATTGTTAATATTCAACCTTTTCTTTTAATTTTTTTTATTAAAGGCGAGTAACAAGATCGTTTGTAGGTTGTGTCATGGTAGTGATTCTCATATTTTATGCATTTTTAGCCCTTTAAACTTAGGTTATTTATAGAAATTCATGTTTATATGTCCATAATTGTTAGTAAATTGATATGAGAATCAACCAAATTAGTAAAATTATTGTTGAGAACTTAGAATTCTAAAATGAGCTTAAAAGAGTTGAATTTTACTGATTTTTGGTGACTTTGAGCAGGAAAATAGACCATTGCGAAAAACAATTGCAATTGCAATTCTGGGATGCAGCAGAAATTTCGAAAAATTTGGAGATTCGATTGTTTAAAGATATTTCGAAAATTTTCTCCTTGATTCTAGGCTCTAAAGGCTCAATTCATTCCATAAACATATTTCGTGCAAACCCTAGCTGTTGGAGGCTATAAGTAGAGGAGAAACGTACCATGAAAAAGAGATTTGTTCCCCATGCCAATTTACTGCTTTTTACAATTCTACCAGTCGATTCAAGGAAGAGACAAGCTATTGCACTTATACTAATCTAGTCTATTCGAAAATCTTAGATTTTTATAGCCCGATTCTCCTTGACAAAGAATAAATTGAGTTAGATCGAGATTGGTCCAAGGTTCTTCTTCTTCAAGTCTCGGCATTCTTTGTTATTTTCAATTTTCAATTTCAGTTTTGTATTGTTCTTTGAGTTTCAATTTTTCTTTCTATTATTTCAAACTTTACGTTCTTTATATTTTAGTTTTATCTTACAACAAGTTGAATTAATAAAGTTGTTATTCAATTTAATTCTAGCTAGCTTCTTTATTTCTTTAAAGTTTAGTTTTTATTTCTTTTGTTGAGTAAGTTGTATCTCTATTCAAGTTTAGGATACGGATTTCTTTACTCAAGGCTTTGTTATTTTATTCTTTCATTATGAGCTAAACCTATCTTTGAGATTCAAATATGTGAATGCCCTAAAGATAGAAACCAAGGTCTAATATGTAAAAGTAACTTTGCTTAGAATCATAGCATTGTTTGCTTTTATTGATTTAATTTCTTATTGTAAGTCTTGACTAATCACCTAGGTTAACATACAAAAATCAAATTTAATACTGAAAGGGTTAGGCGAGATTTGGTTTTCATAAAAGCAATAGAGAAAAGGAGCTTAGACATAAGCCCTTGTTTTTTACCCTAGACATAGGGCAAAACCTCTATAAGACTAAAAGAGTTGTATTCTTATATAACTAAGCTCGTATTAACCATAGATATATCGGTTTAATCGCTTAGGCTTCTAAAGATCTTTCCATTAAGGTCGAATATGAGTTGAACCCAATTTACATTGCTTTGGTGATAAGTTGAGATTGCAATTGTATATTAGGTCACAATTCCATTCAAGGGGCAAAAGCATGTTTGAACCCCATTTTTTTTATCATTATTTTTCAGTAAGCATACAACATTCCCAATCTATTTATATTGGTTACCAGCGTTGCTTTGTGTGAACATCTTTGCCACTCTTTTGAATATTGTTGTATCTGTTCTCTGTAGGATCAATACTTTAGAATACTTCCAACTTACTACTTGTTTGAGAGTGTGCACTTGCACTAGACTGAGAGCTTTTTCTGATTAAAATTTTTCTACTAAGCTCACACGTTTTCAGTCGATCACATGGGTCAATGTTAGCATGACTTTCGCATTCATGTTTTTTATAATTTTATTTTAGAAGTTATATTATGAAATTATTTCAAATGGTTATTTGACTTACTTTGTCTTTGTGTTTTACAATATTTTTAATAGGATCTCAAATAAAGAATTTTAATTATTTTATTAAAAAATGTTATTTTTCATATCTTTCTCAAGGATTTTAAAATGTCATTAGCATGAACATAGTAACATCTCTAGATAGATGAAATCCAAAAAGTCGGGTTGTTACAATCAGTATCAAAGCTCAAGGTTATGGCTTTTATAGACTTGCATAACATCGTAAGAATTAAGTGTCACCATAGCCAAACAATAAATACCTTGTCACCGCCAAATATGTTAGATTGCAAATTGTTTTTTTTATTCTTTTATTTTTTTAAAAAAAGAAGAGAAGTTCATGAATAGACATGATTGATGTGTTGCAATGAATGATATGTTTGATGTTGATGTTTGTAGCATGTTAGATTTAGTTATTGTGTATTGTGATTGTTAGATTATGGCTCCATATAACCAAAATAGAAAGATTGGTAGCCCATATAGCACTAGTTTTTAGTTCATGGAAGGACTTTATGTTTTAGTTCAAATATCTTGGTGTTGGGATTTATGCCCTAAAGCCTCGTAATTAATAATTTATTTAATAATTAATAATAATTTTGATTATTTTATTTTCAATATAATATTATCCATTATATGAAAAATCCAAGGTTATTAGTGTAATCTTGAACAGTATGTGGTTGACATACGAGAGGATCATGTTCAAGAAATAACCTAAAGGGTCATAGTATATGGATAAGGTTGGGTGCCTTATCCTGGTAACACTATTGATACGGCCCACTTTGTAATAGTTACAAATCATTTGATCCAAATCATTCATGTGGAGACATGTGAGTGAGGGTATCTTATACAATGAGTTTGTATAAGACTGGACCACAAAATATTTAATCTCTCTGTATAAATCCGTTAATTGAGAAGATTAATATTTCATCAGGATGATCATATGCGACTCGATCTTAATCCTGAGTGAGTTATGAACTCCTGCCTGTGAGAGCTTGTCCTTTGATTTGCATGGGTGAGAGTGGCTTTTGTAGCCGATTCAATATGCCTACCATTTTGGGGACTTGACCAAATAGGGAGCTGGGAACATAATCTCACAAGATGGAATTCACTTCTTCCCATATAGGGTAAGTAGATGAGTAGTTTCCTTAAGTGCTGATTTCGGGACTTGAACAATGGGGTCCCACCCTCTCATTGGCCCGAGAGGGACTTAGTTTATAATTAGATTATAAACATATTGTTCATTAGAGAATCAGTGGTACTTAAGGTGCAAGATGTAATTGTAGGGGTAAAACGGACTTTTGACCCAACTGTAATTACGAACAACTCGTGAAGGGTCGACTTGCATGTAATGATTATATCTATGGACACAACTTGTCCTACAGTGCATAAGAGTGCAACTCTAGGTCTATAGTGGAGTGACCTATAGTTAATGAATGAAAATTAATTAATTAAAGAGTTTAATTAATTAATTTTGTATCATTGGAGCTTATAATCTGTAGGTCCATAAGGTCCCATTGCTAGCTCATAGTAACACTAAAAGATCAATTTAGTTGAAAGAAAAATTTGAAATGTTCAAATTAATATTTAATTTGAAGTGTTCAAATTAATATTTAATATATTAGATATATTAAATATAAAAGAGGAAAATATATTTATTGTATTTGATACATTAAATATTAAATTTTGAAATGTTCAAATTTAATATTTAATTTGAAGTGTTCAAATTAATATTTAATATATTAGATATATTAAATATAAAAGAGGAAAATATATTTATTGTATTTGATACATTAAATATTAAAATAATTAATATATATTTGATATATTAAATAAAAGATATTTATAGAATTTGAATAAGATTCAAATAAATAAATATCGTAGGAGATTTGAATGAGATTCAAATAAATATAAGATATATTTTAATATATTAGATATTAAAATATAATATTTTAATATATTAGATATTAAAATATAATATTTTAATATATTAGATATTAAAATATAATATTTTAATTATGGCAAAGATTTTTCCTTGGTCTCTATAAATAGGACCCTTGGGTTGAGCCATTCTGAACAACACACATCTCCTCAATAGAGAGAATTAGAGAATTCTCTCTAGACCTCTTCCTCTCCAATCCCTTGTGGATTTTCTTTCAAGAGGCTCCCACAAACCTTGGTCCTGTGTTCGAGTCATAGCCAGGAAGACTTTGTGGAGGAGATAAAGACCCGCCAGAATATTCTCCATATTTTGAAGGTATTTATTGCTTAACCTTTTTATTTTAGTTTAATTCTAAATAAATCAAAGACGATTCCTATGCTTCCGCTGTGGGTTTAATTCGATTATTCCCTTCACTTGGAACATAGTAAAACCATCTAGTGATATGATAATGAAGATGGATAAGAATATACACTTAAGCTGGTAAAGAAATTGCGTTAGAGTTGAAAACAAAATGTAGCTCAGTTGGAGTGAGGGAATGGGCCAGTAATAAACAAAACTATAAGATGAAGAAATAATCTAAGGTCTTTTTCTTTCGTTAGGTTTGAAAATTTTAACATAATATTGAACTTGAAATGGTTGGAATGTGAAAGTAGATTTGTAGGCCTTGTAACGAAAGATTGGTGCAAGAATGATTTCAAACTATTGGTGGTGTTATTTCTCTCACCCTTTTATGAATTTGTTTTGGTATCACTAGATATAAGACAATTCAATAAAATTAAGCATCATCATTAATTTTAAGCATTAATGTTATGTTTTGCTCTGGACAATGGAAGTGATAGTGCTTAAAGGAAGCTATACCAACATGAAACGTATACTTAAGCACACAATATTGGAGTAGTTGATAGACAAGAAATAAGAGAATCTTAAGAGACTAACTTAAAGTTTTTCAAAGGTCACTAGATATTCGAGATGATGTCTCTTAAGTAAAACTTTGAAAGGAATGATATGTTATGATTATTCTTGTGGAGTTCAAGGTTTGATGGACTAAGTAAGATATTTTGGTTTGTCATGTGCCATCCCAAAAGAAGGAAAAAGTTACAAGATGGAATGTTAGTGATAATATTAAGATCTATTTTTAAAATACCTAGCTTAGTCGGTGTGATCGACAAAGAAACCAAAGTAGTTTGGGGAAAAAAAAGACTTGAGACTTAAAATGGAAAAAATTATAATAAGTTGTTGGTTTTGAACTGAAGAGTCATCCTCAAGGTACTTTAAATTACTTGGATTTTATGCATACCATTGTTATGATGAAAAGACTCTAGTACAATTGGATGAAGAGAAAATTTTGGAGTTTAAAAGTAAGACCAAATAGTTAAGAGAAATCCTAACATAGATTCAATTTGGAACCCTCGACATAAGATCTATAGAAGAATTGTAATTAAAGACATACTATATAAAAATATTTCCTTTATTTTTTTTTCTACACAAAAGTTGATGCCTTCTCTTAGTTTACTTTTCTTCCCCCTCGATTCTCTTCTCCTTGAGGCATAAAAGTCTAGCATACTAATTTTTTTTTTTGTATGAATTACAAAATAGGGTTGTCTGAAAAATTATATATTACTTTAATTTGTAAATCATTTTTTCTATTGTAAGTATAAACCACCAGAGTATTGGATATATACTCTAACTTTTTTAAAAAAATAATCTAAATATATAATAAAATGAAATGACTACACCAATATGATAAAAATAATTAGAAATACTCGGTGGAGCACATGTTAAAAAACTAGTGGCCGTAAAAAAGGACATATGTCCTATGATTTGCCAATTTTATGTGTCATCTGACTCACTAATTTTATGATCTTAATTTAATATGGATATACCATTTTCAACAATGTGTAAATTGTCATTGGTTACGTGTCCATTTGTGATTGGCTGAGTTCTACCATTCAACATTGTTTTCTCAACATCCTCTCTTTTTAATATATTATAGATATAGATGTAGATTATAGATTAAAGGAGCCAAAAAATCTGGTCTAATTTAAGTAATATGTTATAAAATTGTAGGTAAATATAAAAAAAAATTAGAACACACATAGATCGTCAACTTGAATATAGTTCAACTGGATAAGATATTATACTATTGACTAAAAGGTCAAAGTTTAAATCTCCACTTCTATGTATTGTTAAACTCAAAAAAATACACACACATAGGTGGATGATTACATATTTAGTCAATGTATACAAATGATTATAGTTAATCAAAGTACATTACTGATAAAATTACAATTAATTAATTGATGTGTATATTAGTGCTTATAAATGATGAATATGTATTGTAATAGTTACCATTTTTTTAGGTCAACAATATAAAAGGTAGACATTTGAACCTCTAATATTTTGATCAAAATTATAATGTTTCAACTAGTTGACCTATATTTAGTTAGCATTTTAGTAATTACAATTAATTAATATAGATTCTTCATAAGGAAAAAATAATTAATTAATATAGATTCTTCATAAGAAAAAAACAATTAATTAGTTAGCATTTTAGTAGTTACAATTAATTAATATAGATTCTTCATAAGAAAAAAACAATTAATTAATATAGCATAGGTATATCATTTTAAAAAAAAAAAAAAAAGTTCTACACTTATTCTAGTATAGATATGTCATTAATTGCTATCATTTTTTTAATATAAGAGACAATTAATCAATATAGTATAGGTATATCATTTTTTTTTTAAAGTTCTACACTTATTCTAGTATAGATATAGATATGTCATTAATTGCTATTATTAGGGGCTTTGAATATTTGAATTGGGTTGAGAGATTTTTTTTTTAGCATCAAATTATTCGATTTGTAAATTTTTTCAATCCAAACAACTCTTATTAAATAATGAACTTAATCCAATCCAACTATGAAATATTTTATGTTGGATTGGTTCGAGTTATTTGGAAATAAATTGATTTTTATAACAAAATTATGGTGAAATTTTCTCCAAATATTACATGTTTACAAATAGAGTAAATATATGTTTTAGTTCATAATGTTCGGTGTTTTCTCAATGAAGTCTCTATTGTTTTAAACATTTCAATTTAGTCTCCTATGTATTAACAATTTTCAATTCAATCCCTCACAGTTGGTGAATATTAAAATTGGTTGATGATAAACTTATATAGTATAACACTTAGTAAATTGATGAAAATTTAGAGGGCAAAAAAAATAATCTAAGAGAAGAAAATTGGAAATTTCTACCAATTTATTTCTTTTTTTAGTTCAACAACATTTAGGTGTTTCGAACCTCTAATCTCTTGGTCGATGGTACAAGTCAATTACTGTTAAGCTATGCTCACTTTGGCAATTTCTACCAAAACTTCTTAGCATTTGGAAAATGATTTTAAAATTTTCATCTCCTCTAAAATTTTGCCAATTCATTAAGTATTATATCACGCAAGTTTATTATTAACCAATTTGAACCTTCACCCAGTAATGAGGAACTAGATTAAAAAAAATGTTCGAATATAAAGGATGAAGTTAAAAGTTCTTAAATAATAGGGATCAATAGGGATTAAGTTTAAAAAAGGACTAAACAAAGTCAAGTCTTACAAGTATTAGGTTTAAACTTCATTTTGGTCCCTAAACTTTCTAATTTATTTCATACTCATTCATGAACTTTCAAAATATCCATATTGATCCCTCAACTTTCAAGTTTATTTCATTTTGGTCAATAAACTTTCAATTTTTTACCACTTTACTAAGTATTTTAGTCATTTTGGTCCTTGTTATATTGCTTTTCCATATAATATCCGATTTTACAATGTTTGTCTCTAACTTATGTGGCTTGAAATCATGCTCATATATCTTAGTACACGTATGTGGAGTTATATCATTAATTTATTAAAATCAAAATAAAGGTAGGACCAAGATAGTTACTTATAAAAAGTTCAGAGATTAAAATACATAATTTAAAAGTTTAGAAACTAAAATGAAACAAGTCTAAAAAGTTTAGGAACCAAAATAAAAATTTTGAAAATTCAAAGACCAAAATAGAATAAACTTGATGTTTTTTTTTAAACATCAAACTTGAAAGTTAGAAAATGAGATTTAAACTCAAATATTAGATTATATTATACAAAATACCCTGAACTTTGGGGTAGGCTTATGCCTCTAGACTTTGAAAATTTTCATGTTTATCCTTGAACTTTGAAATTTGTTTCAAAAAATATCCTTGGGGAGTTTTTTTTTTTTTTTTGGTTAAAACAATATGAAAATTGACGTGACAACTAATGTGTAAAAATTAGAAGACATATGTGACATCATTTTTTTTAAAGTAAAATTTGATTATGTAAATGATTTTAACAATATCTTTTGAGATGAAATAAATGGTAACAACAATCTTAATTTTCTATATAGTTGTAAATAATATCGCATAAGCCTTTTATTGTTAACATACCAACTGTCACGTTAATTTCCATCTTTTACTTTATCATAAAAGATATATTTTGAAATAATATCAAAGTGTAAGAGCATTTTTTGGAACATATTTCAAAGTTTAATGATAATAATGAAACTTTTCAAAGTCTAACAATATAATTGAAACCTACCAAAAGTTTAGAACTACGGTATAATTTAACCCAAATATTATTACGGTTAAATTATTAAAAATATCCATGAGGTATGGCGTTAGTTTCAATTATATCTCCAAACTTTGAAAAGTTTCATTTTAACCTTTGAAGTTTGAAGTTTGTTTCAAAACAACTCCTAAAGGCTTTTTTTGTTAAATTTATCGACGAAAAACGACGTGTTTGCATGCGTTTTAATTTTTTTTCAACGTATATGTTCAAATATGTTCACAACAATACATATGCAAACACCTCATTTTCTGTCCAAAAATTTAATAAAAAAAACCTTCAAGGGTCATTTTGAAACAAACTTCAAACTAGATCCAACTTCTAAACGATAACAATTTCAGACACGTTGTTTTTCGCCCTTGTCTATAACATGTAGGAATCGTGATCAACACCATCTTAATGGGCCCCCAAGGCAAGAATGGGGTCTCCAATGATTGAATGAGGTACACCAGACCTTGGGGGCCCATTCAATTCTTGGGGAAGCGTAGGTTATAATAGTGTGTGGAATTATGCACTCCAAACACTATTATATACCCAAACTAAATAACTTTACATCTTAAATATAAATTATATAACTTTAAAGACTATTATAACTCAATCAACGTTCCAATAGTCCCTTTAAAATTTGAGGTATAATGAAAACAATCTCATAGATTAGGGGTATTTTTAATAATTTAACCTATTATTAGTTAGAGGTAGTCTTCTCCACCATGTGCTTAAGAACTTCGAGACAGCCTGAGTCTCCCGCCCTGCCTCACTTGTTCATTCCAGAGGGGGCGAGAAGAAGGAGGAGGAACAGAAGCCATGCTCGCTCCAACTCTCCGCACAGCTCGCAGGTTCTCCTCTTCCACTTTCTCTAAATCTCTCAAAGATTATTTACCATTAGCTTCCTCTCTTGCTGCTGCAATCAACGCCAGAGCTAATGCCACTGCGTTCTCCTCATATTCTGCACCTCATTCCTCCTTAAAATCCGCCACAAATGACCATTGTTGCAACAATGGCGAGAGTAGTCTGAACGAAGAAAACCCCTGTAATGGGTACGACCCTGTTCCGTGCTCTTCTCATAAGCCATTGCTGAGAAATCGTACGACCTCGAGGCGAGGCCTGCGTGCTTTACAGCCTCATTTGAACACGATTAAGGCGAAGAGGATTACGACTGATACATTCTCTGCGATTGAGCTGGCGTTGGATTCTGTTGTCAAGGTTTTCACTGTTTCCTGCAGCCCCAACTACTTTCTTCCATGGCAGAACAAGTCCCAGCGGGAAACTATGGGTTCCGGTTTGTGGCTTTATGGACTTAATTTGTTGCTAGTTCGATTGCTTGAGTTCTGTTTTATGGCTTTAATGCCTTCTGAATTTTGAAACCTGAGTGATTGTCTTCAATATTCAGTTCTTGCTGCTATTGTTTTGGTTGTTAAAACTTGAGACCACATCTTTATGTATTATTATAAACGTGTTATTTTCAGGCATTCCCGTTTGTCATCTTTGATTATATGAGGTTCTTTTGTACACGCCCTTTCGGGATAAGGGGCAGTTCCTTTGGATGGCTGGTTAGGAATAATAGGATTTAGAGTGGAGAGATCTTGCATTGAGATTTGATCCCTAGATAGGTTTAACATTCATCTTTGGGCTTTGATTACTAAAGAGTTTTGTAATTACCAGAAAAAAAAAAAAAACTTTGATTGTACAAGGGAAATACTTTTCGGGCTTTTCCATTAATGATTGTAATCAGTTCACGATAATCTGTTCTACCTTTTGCATTTGACAGTTGTTGTGACCATGACCATTGAATTGTTCTTGGATTTCATTTGTTAGGGAAATACATAAATAGTTACAACCAAATGGGAAGATTTGAACTTTATTTATTAAAACCGATTTGAGAGTTTTTCTTCTTATTGTTTCCATGCTTTAGCTCTTAAAACTCATTTGCTTGAATGGATTTCACATGGTCCCTAGAAATCATAATGGATTGTTATGCATGTGCACATGTTAAGTAGTTTCATTAACATTCATATTAGAAGTTACTGAGCTACTAAGTATATTTTTCATTTTCATTTGTGCTTTGAAGTTGACCCCAATGAAATCTGTTGCCATACTCTGTAAGCTAAGTTCTTAATTTTGTGCATGATTCTCTGTACTATTTTGGAAAAAAAATGTAGGATTCATCATCTCTGGAAAAAAGATTCTTACAAACGCTCATGTTGTTGCTGATCATACCTTCGTTCTTGTAAGAAAGCATGGCTCACCAACAAAGTATAGGGCAGAAGTTCAAGCTGTTGGTCATGAATGCGACCTGGCTATTCTGGTCGTCAATAGTGAAGAATTCTGGGAAGACACCAGCTGTTTGGAGTTGGGCGATATTCCTATCTTACAAGAAACTGTGGCTGTTGTTGGTTATCCTCAGGGTATATACTTCTACCATTGTACCAAGAAACTAAATGTGGTAAACTGGTAACCAGTTTTATAAATTAACATCTCTATCTCTCGAACATGCTTCTTCTCCAATCTATGCACATTTCTTTCTGTATGTTGAATGCTAATTTTGCTTGGTCTAAAAGTTTTTATTAAGTAGAACATCTTAATGGAAATTCGCTGAACATCTGCATTTGAAAGTTTTCTGGCTCTATTATCGTAGATTATTCTTGTAATTCTATTTATTTGTTTTCGCTGTTAGTTGAAGACACCTAGATTTCCTATTATTAAATGGGTCATAAGGTGTCTTTTGAAATTTGGAATTATGACCGTCAATTGTTAATAATCTCTAGCTATGATTACTTCCTTCTAAATTATGGATACAATTCAAGGCAATTAAGGCCAAATCATCTTTAATATCATGAATCCCTTTTGTGCTATTCACTTCCACGTGACAAAATTATAATGGTGGTTTTGACATCTAAAGACCTCGTTCCTCACAATTTTGGTTTCAACTTTCATCGCAGGTGGGGATAACATCTCTGTAACTAAAGGTGTTGTTTCTAGGATTGAACTTACACAATATGTGCATGGTGCATCCCAGCTGATGGCTATTCAAATAGATGCCGCTATAAATCCAGGAAATAGTGGTGGGCCAGCAATCATGGGCAATAAAGTTGCTGGAGTAGCTTTCCAAAACCTTTCTGGTGCAGAAAATATTGGGTGAGTGATGAGTTGGAAATTTTACTGGAATTAACGAACTCAGTATGCTTCCATTGTGGAACATGATTTCCGGTCGCAAATTTTATCTTTTCTTAAACAATTAACGTTCACTTGTACATACTTTAATAACTCCTGACCTTAAACAAGTTTTCTTTGCTTAGTTCTTTTCATTGTAAATGGATCCCGCAGGTACATAATTCCTGTCCCTGTGATAAGACATTTTATAGCTGGTGTTGAAGAGAGCGGAAAATATGTTGGATTCTGTTCTCTTGGTTTGTCCTGTCAGATTACTGAAAATGTTCAACTTCGAAACCACTTCAAGATGGGCCCTGAAATGACTGGAGTACTGGTGAACAAAATTAATCCCCTTTCAGATGCTTACAATATCCTGAAAAAAGATGATATCATCCTTGCATTTGACGGTGAGCCTATTGCCAATGATGGAACAGGTATACTATGTCCATTCTGTAATACATTATCGTTATTATTATTTTATTGGCTCCTAATCCAATACTTCTTCCGTTTTCCCTTTTAAGACAACCATGCGATGTTACTATTTTAATAAGGAAGAAATGGTTCATATAGACAACATAAGATATCTACCTGTAGGGATCGACATCTTACTAAATTTATCACCAACAAGAAAGCATGGGGATGGCAACAGGGTGGGTTCATCTTACTTTCTGTTTGCAATTCGTATCTTTCGTCACCCTTGTTAAATTATCACTAAACCCAAAAGCTTACGTCAATCGGTTAAAGATATATAGTTCAATATATCCTTGATACTTCTTTTCATGTATAGATTCAAATATTATTTCGACTCACAAAACCAAAGACCTAAACTATTGATATCAACTAGGAGGTAATAATATTGCAGAAGCTTGAATTCATAATCTCTTACTTTAATATCATTTTAAATTATTATTAAGTTTAAGGGAAGAGATTTGAGTATATTTAATTTTTTCCAATATATTAGAAGCACAAAGTATCAAAAGGAACCACACACTAATCTGACCCCAAACTAGCTGACGATCCTCTTAGAGCAGACCACTGCTTGGCAGAAGGACACATGAAAACTTTGCTCAACAACCTAAATGAGGCTATAAAACACAAACAGACAGCAGACTTAGACTTGTGGAAGTGGATGTGCTCAAGAGGCTAAAGGCATCAGTGGCATGGGCAACCTATGGGCTAAGTCTGCTCCAATGGAGGAACCAATCACAGTGGACAAAGGAATAAGATAGGGAAGAGACCATAATCAAAGTATCATTGTTACATTCTAAATCTACTCGCACCAAATTTTATTTCCTTTATTTTGTTTTTTTAATATATTTTTTATTCTCTTAATCTACAATGTGCTTGGGATATGATGAATCAAAGTGAAGATTTCAATATTTCAAAAGAAAAAAAAACAATCTGAGCATAGCTCAACTAGTTAAGGCTTTCTATCATCGACCAAAATGTTAGAGATTCAAATCTCCATCCCACATGTTGAACTAAAAATAATCATCAGGGGTTAGCCTAGTGGTCAAAAAGGTCTTGGTGAACTAAGAGAGAATGGGTTCAATCCATGGTGGCCACCTACCTAGGATTTAATATCCTACGCGTTTCCTATCAATCAAATGTAGTAGGGTTAGGCGGTTGTCCAGTGAGATTAGTCGAAGTGCGTGCAAGCTGGTCCGGACACTTACCAATATAAAAAAAAACATGTTGAACTAAAAATATTTCAAAAGAGAAAAGTATGACATTTCATTTTGCTGAAGCTGTTGTCTGCACTTTTCTATTTGTTGTAAACACAAGTTGTGCCTGTCTCATTTTGCTAAAATTCTTGATTTTTATTTGCAATAATTCTTCCCATTATAATTTACGTACTATGCAGTTTCTTTTCGAAACAGGGAGCGGATAACATTTGACCATTTGGTATCTATGAAGAAACCCAATGAGAAATCTGTGATCAAAATTCTAAGGAACGGTCAAGTGTGTGAGCTCAGTATCACCCTCCGACCTGTATGCTTTCTGCAACTCTCATATTCATCCTTGTTAATGATTTTCATCTATTTTTCAATTAGTGCTCTCTCCTCATAATCTCTTCCCAATGACTCAAGTAATCCCATTTTATTATAAAGTTTTAGAATACTAGTAATTCCAGTCACATATATTATTTTTAGGTATTAGAGGTAAAGGGAAGATAAAGAGTTTTCCTGGAGTCTAAATGAACTTCAATCCAAACCAAGCAACAATCCAACCTTTTGGTCGAGAGCATATGCTTTAACCGGTTGAGCTATGACTTAGATAAACAATTGATTAAGCCACCAAAATAAGTCCAGGGCCTTCAAAACAGCTACGAGTCCAATATCTTAAAGGTAAATCCTACCTTCATATCCCACAACCAACATAGGTTTACTCAAGTCTTATTTTGCTTTATTGGAACCCCTTCCTTTAGTAGGGTTCCCTTTTGTGGGCTTAGTTTTTTTGGATGTCAGTATATTCTTTCATTTTTTTCTCAATGAAAGTTCAGTTCCTTATAAAAAAAACAAACATAGGTTTACTATGCTTTAAAGCTGGCCATTTTTCAATTATCAAGTGAAAAAGACCTATTTTCTTCCATTTACCATTAGTACCAAGCCCTCCATCCTCCATTCTAAGGAGGGCTGATAAAAAAAACTCCGTTCCAAATATCATGAACATTGAGCCTGGAAATAACCATCAATGAATCTCAATCCAATTCAACCACTTCTTTTTCCTTTTTAACTCAATGACTGTTGAAAACTTTTCTTTTCAAAGACTTGAAAATTACTTCTGGAAGAAGAAGACCTTCGAATATTCTTCTTGACCTTATTCTCCTGAACTTCTACTTTGGCATTTTCAAAACAACCACATACTGCTCTGAGATAGAATCTTTTATCATATCCTAAAAGAGCCAGCCTCTTTTTTTAGTACCAATTGGGATAACTATTCTTCCTCTCTGACCTTAATTAGAGATGTCAATACATTCAAGGTACCAACCTCACTATTTCTGTTTCTTCAAAAGCCTGCAAATACCAAAATCTCCTTTTGCTTGTCTGAAAAAATAGGCATTCAGATGGTATTGCATTAAATCAGCAATTGCATCTTCAAGCCATACGAGCTGTTTCCTATGAAAATAGCTTCCAACATGAAAAATCATTCTGTGAATCCTAATGATGAAAGACCTATTTTCAACACTGCAACTGATATAATTCATGATTTTGAAGGCTTAATAGCTAAAGAACTTCAGAAAAAACCAATGAAACTTAACTGGCATGAATCATATAAACTGGAGAGGATGGAAGACAGCACTACTTAGAAGCAAGCACTTAGCTTAATGGGTCTGTCTAAAATCTGGTCGGGTCAACTTTGTAGTCTGTTCCAAGTTTCAAATATAATGCTATGACAACATTTTGTTGTATGAATGACAAGCAGTTAAACGTCTAACAAGTAAACTCTCACCTTGGCTTTCTAGCGTAATTGGGGGTCTAGGGATAACTTGGAATTCTTTTCCTCAATTTGAAAAGAACGAATTGCTAGGAAGAAGAAGCCATTGTAAGAAGCTAAAAGAAATCTGACTGTATTTTTTTATTTCTTTCATTCAATATATCTTTCACTCTTCTGTCTACATCAACTGGCTTTCTAGCAATTATATTAATAAATTCTATACTCTGCAGTTGCAACCCTTGGTCCCAGTTCATCAGTTTGATAAGCTTCCTAGTTACTACATTTTTGCTGGTCTTGTTTTCATTCCACTTATCCAGCCTTACCTTCATGAGTATGGAGAAGATTGGTATAATACTTCGCCTCGTCGCTTGTGTGAGAGGGCACTAAGGGAACTACCAAAAAAGCCGGGTGAACAACTTGTCATCCTTTCACAGGTTTGCTTACATTTTTCTGAGGCATGCATGATAATAATTTACATGCTGGGTTTACATTGATTTGTATATGAAAATAAGATCTCACTTGGCAATGAAACCTTGCAAATCATACCTTGGTCTCTAAGAGCATAATAGAGCTTACATTTTCTCGTTTCCTATTTAAAAAAGAAAAGGAAAAAAAAAAAGCATTACAGAAACTGTTCTCATCTGGGTGATAAATGATTAACATAAAGATTTCTGATTCAATTTGGTAACTGTTGCTTATTTTCTCAGGTGTTGATGGATGATATTAATGCAGGTTATGAGCGTCTTGCAGAGTTGCAGGTAAGACATGCATGCTCATAAATTTACGGGATACATTATTCTGTACCCAAGCATTCATGTATATTATTGACATTGAAAAGAAATAGAAATCAATTAGATTATCTGAATCATTTTTGATATATTTGAAGTTCATATATCTATATTTATTTCATTGTTTTTTAACTTTTAATGAGGTTTAAGGGTTATATTAGAGGTATAGGGGTTTTACCTTTCTGGTATTATGGTGGAAGGCTAAGATTCTGGATTTCAAAATCATGGAAAATTGTTTTAACATAATCCCACCCCCACACGTTTTTTTTTTTAGAAGAGAAACAGATTTCATTGATAAATGAAATAAAGGGAGGTAAAACCCTCGCCTCCACACGTTTTTTTTAGAAGAGGAACAGATTTCATTGATAAATGAAATAAAGGGAGGTAAAACCCCCACTTGTTGTTGAACCCTCAAAACTTTACCACTCATCCTCATGTGTAAGCTCGAATACTAATATGAAGTTCAACGCATGCTTGGATCACTACATAAAATGGAGGAAAACATTGCACGAGTCTGAACTTTGAACCTCCTACGCTGACCTATTATAATATCATGTTAAATCATGATTAGACCAAATAGCTTAACTGAATCAGTTAGGATAAATTTAATTTCTTTAATATACTCTCATAACCATATTTTTCCATTGCTTCTATTGTGTCAATTTTACTGCATAGAGAAAATCTGTTTTGAATAAAGTGAGAACTTGGTAGAGATCAGTTCAATGTGAATAAATGGTTTAGATCTCTTTCTCATCAACGTATCACCCGACTTAAATTTTCTTTGCAAATGCTCGCATGGATTGTTAAACTGAATGCTTTACAAACAAATATGAAATAGAAATTAGTGGCTCATGTTGTTTGGTTTATTATAAAGAACTTTGAGAAAAAAAATTTATTCAGTCAGTACATCCGCTGCTTTATGTTATCTTCTACAATTGAATCTTTACTAATGCCGTGTACTACAAATTACAGTAAGTTCAAAGCTTCAATCTGCTAAACGTTCTTTCTTTCGCTTGAGCAGGTTAAAAAAGTAAATGGATTTGAAGTTGAAAATCTGAAACACTTGTGCCAACTTGTGGACAACAGTGAAGATAGTGTAAGGTTTGATTTGGATGATGAAAGGGTTATTGTGTTGAACTATGAGATGGCTAAAATTGCAACTTCAAGGATTCTGAAGCGCCACCGAATACCATCTGCAATGTCTCATGATCTTATGAAAGATGTAAGCATCTCTGACTATGAATTGGCCTCTTCATAATGAGTAGATTAAAGATGTGTAATCTACTCTTCATAATGAGTAGATTACTTCATTAGGAACTCTCTTCAAGAGATTTTCAAGTTGAGAATCAGTCTCCCCCTTAATTATTCATTGATTTTACTGAATGGCCCAACTTTTCTAAGAAGCAGAGAGTTATGTTGGCAAAAGATTCATAGGCGAGAAAGCAAATATGGGGTAAAATAGGTAACTGTAGTCTTCTGTAGTTTGATTCTTTCTTCTTTTTCATTTTGATACTTACCCCCAGATTTCTGTAGTTTTGATTCTTGAGAATTAAAATTATAATCTTAATTAATTTATCCAAGGGCGAGAATACTTTGAGATCTTGAAAATTTATTGTATACAATGAGGATTTGTTCAATTGAGATTACTTTACTCTCTCATTTTCATCATACTGATTTTCTAATGAATTTTTATTTTTAGTTATTTAGCGTGGTAAGGCCAATTGGAAGTGGGTTGAGACTTCAGAAAATGCAGTTTAGATATGTTTGATCAAGATTAAAAATCAGAAATTAGGTTCTTGGAGACTAGGTTTGTTTAAGCACGATTCTCTTTTGTTTCACTTTTCGGAAAACATGTTTGAGTTGATCTAAGTTCTAAAAGGAAAATTGTTGAAAATGACCTAAAACCAAAAAGTTCATGAAAAATGATCTAACTTTTTGAAACTATTTTTTATTGAGTGAAATTCCATTTGTACCCCTTTGATCAAGATTAAAAATCAGAAATTAGGTTCTTTGGAGACTAGGTTTGTTTAAGCACAATTCTCTTTTGTTTCACTTTTTGGAAAACATTTTTGAGTTTGATCAAGTTCTAAAAGGAAAATTGCTGAAATTGACCTAAAACTAAAAAACTAATAAAAAATGACCTAGCTTTTTTTAACTTTTTTTTTTTTTTTTTTTTTTTTTTTTACTGAGTGAAATTCCGTTTGTACTCTTTCTCTATCAAATGTCCATTTCTCAATTCTCATCATTCCTATTGTCATTTACCTGAACATTCACTCAACCCTTTGCGCTTCAGCCCAATCACCCAACCATCTTCATAGTTTTCATCGTCTTTTTTGCTTGCCATCATGCCTCTAAGTTAATCATAATTTATGTTCTTATTTGGGTGTGCACATGATGCATTCGTGAACTTCAAACACTCTGCAATCGTTGTATTTTCTTGGTTATGGACTTCGAATGTCATTTTTTTTCACCCTTCGAGGGTGTATATATTTGCAGTTTTGTGTAAATAGGCATTTAAAAATGAGTCAGGGAACTATAGATCGACGATAGGGTTTACCATTGCAACTGTGAATCGCATGAAGCAATGCAATCCTAAACATAAATATACGATTGCATTCGATAGGTGTACATTTGTGATACACCAATTTTGAAAAATAATCACAATCGTGATGTATACGATCATTGTCCATAAGTATTCGATCGTACACATGTGGATGAAGATTGTAATGTACACGATCGTGTAGATTGAGGTCACAATCGTTAGCCTGAAGAATGCAATCATATTGTAAAAGTAGACAATCGTAGAGTCTTATGAATTGGGTTTATTTCATGTTAAAACAGAAGAAAAAAAATAGTAAGAATCTAGATACATCCAAAACATAACAAAAGAAAAGAAAGTGAGATACTTCGGCCTCATTGATAATTCTCATTTATGAGAATTATTTAATCTTAAACTAGGTTGTTCTTATCATTTTTGTATGTTTTGTTGAATAACGAGCAAGCTAAAAATAGTATTTATGAGATAAATTCATGAAAGCTTATCAAAGTATTGAAAAAGATGAAAAAAGTTGAAAAGAGAATGAAAATTAAACTAATTTGTTGTTTTTGTGTAAATTTAGAGCAAGGATGAAAATGCAATTGCATTTCACTTTCGAAATATAATTGCATTTTTTCAGGAAAACAAGATGGTGAACAAGCACAAAAATGCAATTGCATTCAAGAATTGAAATGTAATTGCATTTTCTAAAAAATCCAAAAAACGCGAGAATCACGGAAATTACGAGATTTATAGAGATTTTTGTGTGATTTGGGAGATTCTTCAGCTCGATTTCATGCCTACAAGTTGACCAAGGTTGTAGAAGAGCAAAGATGGAAACTCTAGCTCCCGATACCTATAAAAGAAGGAAGAATGCACCAAAAAAGTGGTTGGGTTTTCTTCACACCCCAAGTCCACCGTTCTGTTGTTTTCCATTTCCTTTTGTTTTTTTTTCCGTTTAAGACCTATGAGCTCTAAGTTTAATCCTTCCTCAACGAAAGTTAGAGAAGGTAGAGATTCGATTGCACTTGATGGTGTATTTGTGTCGATTAAAGCAAGGAGAAACAGTTTCGTTATTGCTCTTTATGTTAGATTCAGTTTGTTCATTTCAATTCATAGGAACTTAGTTGTTGTCTTTTCTTTTCTTCCTTGTAATTTCCTTTTAAGTTTAGATAGTTGCTGGAGTTTTTGTTAGACATTGAGTTCAAAAGTTTCTTTATAAAGTTAGTTGGTTATTTGATTTCTTTATGCTTTAATTTTTTCTTCGGTTATTTTATTCCATGAATTACCAACCCTTCAACTTTCTGTTATCCAACTTGTTGTTTTTCATTCCAATAATGTTGAGCTAAATTTCTTTTAGGGGTTCAAGTTGGTTAATGCCCTAGAGGAAAGATGTAAAGCTTAAAATTAACAACAATCTAGTTAACACTTGATACTTTGTTTGTTTTTGTTGAGTTTAACGTTGGGTAAACCTAGTCGGCCAATTAGTGTTTCTTGTCAAGCTTGATCTTAATACTGAAATGGTTAAGGGACGGTAGATGTCACAAAAGCAATGGAGGAAAAGGCTTAGAAATAAGTTCTGAACATTGACCATAGACATAGGGCAAAACTCCAAAACCACTAGAATTGTGCACAAAATTATCTAAGTTAGATTAGCCATAGAAATATAGGTTTAATCACTTAGTCTCCTAAATATTTTGAAGCAAGGTTGAATATGGGTCGAATTCGGTTTACTTAGTTTTCTTGTATTAGCTACAATTGTAATTGCATTTTAGTAACATTTTTTTTCCAAATGGGAATAAACAACTTGAATACCCTTTTTCATACTTATTGTTTTTTTTTAATTTATTTCTTAAGCAACACCACATCCCCACATTTTTATAACCCCTATTATTGAAATTGAAATTTGAGAACAATTTTTGCTATCTTTTGAATTTTGTTGTGTCCGTTCCCTGTGGGATCGATACTCTGGAATACTTCTAGTTTTATATTACTTGCATCGACAATATGCATTTGCACTGGATTGGAACTTTGTTTTTAAACTAAAAATCTTTTCTTAAAGCCCCCACGTTTCAATCTGATCACTCATCCTGGGTTTAGTGGAGATGATGATGGTGCCTCTGTAGTTGTGGTTGATGACGGCTACATGCATCTCTTCCTATTATGCCCAATAGTACCACACTTTGTACACCTATGCACTTACCACTCCTCCCTAGTTGATGGGGTTCTAATGGCTTAATGTCATCCAACTCTTATCACAAATATGGGGGGTAACACCCATCCCATGGGTCATTCTTGTCGTCTTATAAATCACATGGCACCACATTATCATCCAGTTCAGACATAGATCGAATATTTTGCCATATTGACGTATACTCTGGAATATTTCGTGGTGCCATGTGATTTGGGGGACGACAGGAATGACCCATGGGATGGATATAACACTCCACTCACTCACATTCAATGAGGAATGGTTTTAGCCCAAAGATGGGGTGGGCGATGTTTTTGTTGATCACCAAGTTTCCAACAACATCCCTATCAATGATGGGACCAGAGTGGAGAGTGCAGGACCATTAGTAGTGGTGAGAGTGGCTGGTGCAGGTGCGACTGGACCATCAGTTGGTGTGAGAGCGGAGAGTATAGGACTATCGGTTCAGATTGAATGTCCAACCATCAGAAGGACCATTGTATGATGATTAGGTCAATGTTTCGCTTGATTGTCTCACAGGAGATGATGTTGAGGTAGGACAAATTTTCTTCTATAAGAAAGATTTATCTGTTAAGTTGTCCATAGTCGCAATGAAAAAGAATTTTGAATATCGTGAAAAAATCTACGAAGGATTTATTGACTATAGAGTGCATAGATGAAACATGTAAGTAGAGACTTCATGCAACGAGGTTGCAAGGATCCGATTGTTTCCCAGTGACAAAGTATGTCAATGTTCATACATGCACACTTGAAATTCTAAATCACAACCATCGACAAGCCAAAAGTTTAATTATTGGACCTTAATAAAGTCCAAGTACGAAGAAACTGGTTGTTCCTATCGGCTCAGAGACATAATTCAAGACATTCGACAAGAGTACGAGGTGAATATAAGCTATGAGAGAATTTATCGTACTAGGGAATAAGCATTGGTGTATGCAAGGGGGTCACCATATGCCTTCATGCATGCGTACGATGAAGCACTAAAGATCGGAAACTCAAGTACGATATTTGAGCTTGAACTGGAAGATGGGAACCATTTCAAGTTCTCTTTCATGCCATTGGGACCTTGTGTTTGAGGATTCTTAAATTCAATTTGTCTTGTTATTGTTGTGGATGACTGCCACTTGAAAGAGAAATTCAAGGGAATGTTGTTAATAGCCACACGCATTGATGGGAACAATAATATATAACCACTTGCCTTCTGTATTGTGGATGTAGAATCAGATGAATCTTGCACTTAGTTTATGAGGAACCTAGAAAAGGCAATTGGGAATAACATTCCAAAATTGGTATTTGTGTCTGATCGCAAGCCATCCATAAGCAAGGCGATCTTAACTGTATTCCCCAATACATTTCATGCTCTGTGCATATACCACATCAAAAAACACTTGGTGACAAATTTCAAGAATAAAGTCATTGTCCCAATCTTTTATCTTGCGGCAAAGGCATATCGAATGTTTGAGTTTGAGGTGTGTTCGACTAAACTTCAAGAGTTCAATGGCATGACACATTACTTGGAGGAAATTGGGTTAGAATGTTGGACATAGGTTTATCAGGTTCATTGTAGGTATGATAAGATGACTGCAAAAATAGTCAAGTGCCTTAACGGATGTTTGAAAGATGCTCAAGAACTGCTTATTACAAAACTATTCAAGCATATAATAGAATGACTACAAGGATGGTTTTATACTCGCCGAACATACGCATTGTGTGCAAACACGATTTTCGACTATGCAATGGAATTACTTAATAAGAGGAAGTTAAGGCACGAACATATCGAGTTTCACCGACAAACATGTATCAATTAAACATGGACGATGGTTACCTCGGTGATATAATTGACCTAAATGCCCGTACATATAGTTGCATGGTGTTTAATTGCCTATGTATCCCATGCTCTCATACTATTACTGCAACGTCATTTCGCAACATAAATGTTCAGAGTCTAGGCGCCAGTTTTTACACAGTTGACTCTATTCTTACATCGTATGCAAAACCAATTTTTCCCATTGACCCTAGACATGAATGGAGGAGACTGGTAGGTTTTCAGGATGTGGAGATATTATCCCCCTCCCCCCTCATATTTGTGCCAAGAGATGGATGGAGTCAAACCGTTAGAATCCCATCAACCGGGGGGAGCGACAAGTGCATAGGTATAAATAGTGTGGTGCTATTGAGCATAATAGGAAGACATGCAAGCAATCGTTATCAACCACAACCACGGGGGCATCATCATCTCGACTGAATCCATGATGAGGTCGAGGTATTTCACTATTTTTTTTTCTGTTTACGTTATGGATGTATCTAGATTGACTAATGTGTTCCGACTTATTTTTTCTTATGCTTTTAACATGAAATAAACCCAATTCATAGACTCTACAATCGTTTACTTTTGCAATACGATTGCATTCTTCAAGCTAACGATCGTGTACATTATGATTTTCATCCACGTGTACGATCATATGCATGTACAATATGATCATATACATCTGATAATTCTCATTTATGAGAATTATTTGGCCTTTATACTTAGTTATTTTTGTTGTTTTATGTGTATTATTAGATAAAAAGGTTAGCAAAAAGTTGGTTTAAATTGAATTATTGTTGGAAGCCTTTTAAATTAAGTAAGTGGAGAAAAGAAAGCAAAAGAAAATGAAAACCACACATACTTGATGCAATTGCATTTTTTGCAGGAATTTAAAGAATGAAACAGAAACGCAATTGCAATTTTGGCATATATGGAAAACAATGCAACAGAAATGCAATTGCATTGCAATTGCATTTCTGCAAAAATTTGGAAAACGCACTAAATACGGGACTAACGAAATTTTGGAGATTTTATGTCATTATTCTTCACGAATTCAGCAAGGCAAGTTGACCCAAGCTACACATGAACAAACATGGAAACCCTAGCCCATAAAGCTTATAAAGAAGGAAGAAATGGAGGCAAAAATAGATGGATTTTTCACACAACCAAGAGTCCATCGGCTGCTATTTTTCTTATGTTTTTACTACTGTTTTGTTGTATCCGTTTCCTGTGGGATCGATACTCTGGAATACTTCTAGTTTTATATTACTTGCATCGA
The DNA here is from genome assembly GCA_033996785.1 of Trichosanthes truncata. NCBI lineage: Eukaryota > Viridiplantae > Streptophyta > Magnoliopsida > Cucurbitales > Cucurbitaceae > Trichosanthes > Trichosanthes truncata. Next base: position 30,915,317 of record JAWPNB010000004.1, on the reverse strand, counting down.
CAGTGTGCACTTGCACTAGACTGGAGCTTTGTTTTAATTTAAAAATATTTTTTCTAAGCCTCCACATTTCAATTTGATCAAGTTTTTGGCGTCGTTGCCGGTGAATGACTTTGCTAACAAAATTCAATTTTTTTAGCATAGATTGCAATTGCAATTATCCTCTTTCTAAGAGAAAGCCCAATTCTTGTCTACATTGTTTTGCAAGTTGAGGGAGAGAAATTGCAAGAGGAGAAAGACACTACTTAGGATTGAATTGCTTGAGATAATCAACAAGATGAAAGTAGACATCATTGCAACATTAAGTGCACAAGCTTCATCATTAAGCTACATGAAGGAGACTTTGATGATGAGAAATTCCATAGCTCCTACTAACCCTATCCCTTCTATTTCTTGTATCTATTGTAAAGGAAATCATTTATTTGATAATTGTCCTTATAATCCTGATTCTTTATGTTATGGATTTCTACCAAGTTTTGCAAATCAACATCAACACCAGTGTTTCCAACAAGAGAAGATGATTCTAAAAGAGCCTAGCATTGAAGAACTCGTGAGGGAATACATGACAAAGAGCGATGATGTGATGCAAAGTCAAGCCACATCTTTACAAAATTTGGAGATCCAAGTGGAAACAAATGAATTGTAGAACACGTTCCAAGGAATATTCCTCAACGATACAGAGACTTCAAAACAAGAAGAAAAAGAAGAATGCGAGGCGGCGACACCAAGTAAATTCGAATATGAGGATCTCAAACTCTCAATAAAAGCAGAAAACGCTCCAACACTTGAAAACACTAAGGAGCCAGAAGGGAGAGAATAGATTAAAGAAGAATTACCTCAAGAAGAGAAGAAACCACTTAAGGAAGTTACAGTGAGCTATGCAGTTGCATTTTCATAGCAAATGACATCCAAAGTGCTCTTGATGCTAGAATGTCCTACATGGCTATGATTATTTTTTAGAATTGGTGTATAACGAATGTACACTTGCATAATGCGATCGTATATTTATGTTTAGGATTGCATTGCTTCATGTGATTTCCAACTGTGATGGTAAACCCTATCGTCGATCTATGGTTCCCTAACTCATTTCCAAACGCCTATTTACACAAAACCGCATATATACACCCTCGAACAATGAAAAAACGACATTCAAAGTCCATAACCAAGAAAATACAACAATTGCAGAGTGTTTGAAGTTCGTGAATGCATACATGCGCAAACCCAAATAAGAACATAAATTATGGTTAACTTAGAAGCATGACAGCAAGCAAAAAAGACAGATGAAAGCTATGAAGTTGGTTGGGTGATCGGGCTGAGTGGGTGTTGAGGTAAATGACCGTAGCAGTGATGGGAAATGGGCAATTGATGGAAAAAAAAGGTACAAATGGAATTTCACTGAGTAAAAAAAAACTGGTTTTGAAAAGCCAAGTCATTTTTTATAAACTTTTTGGTTTTTGGTCATTTTCATCAATTTTCCATTATAAAAACAAAGCCAAAAATTTGAAAATTAACTTTACCTAGTTCTAATGATTGGTCAAAATTTTAAAAACCATTTAAAAAATAAGTTACACGAGATTAGGTGTAAATAAGTTTAGTTTTTAAAAATAGGTTAAATTACAAGTTTAGTTCTTGAATTTTTTAGGTGTGTATCTATTTGATCCTTGAATTTAAAAAGTATCTAATAGGTTCATGAACTTTTAATTTTGTATTTTATATCTATTAGATCAGTTAATTTTAAAAAACGTCAAAGATCATACACAAAATTGAAAATTCAGAAACCTATTAGATATAAAATTGAAAGTTTAAGGATCAATTAAATATTTTTTATCTAGGGACCAAATAACCCTTAATTATCTAGACCCTTAATTTTTTTTTTCCAAAATATGGTTAAATTAAATTTAGATTTTAAACTTTCAAAATCATATTTAAAAGGGGTATGACTTTAAAACGTGTCTAAATATATTTTTAAACTTTCAATTTTGTTTTTAATAAGTCCTTAAAGTTAAAAAATGTTTAATAGATTCTTGAACTTTTAATTTTGTTTAATACATCTTTTGACATGTTTGACAATTTTTAAAATTCGCAAACTTATTAGACAAAAAATTAAATTGTCTTATAAGACCACGACCTAATAAGTTTGTGAATTTTAAGAAATATATTTTTTTCTTAGTTCAACTTTGGACAAGACTGGTTAATAGGTGGGGGGATTCGAACCTCTGATCTCTTGGTCGAGAGCACACGTTTTATGCGTTGAGCTAGTTCAGTTTGGCAAATTTTAAGAAAGGTTAAACTTATTAAAAGTTTAGAAATCTATTAGATACTTTATAAAACTACACGTCATTGAAATTTTAGGTACTAAATTTGTAATTTATCCAAAAATATATTAACCAATCTTGTCCAAAGGTGCTTGGTTTGATGTTTGAATTTTTTTTTTTTTTTTTTTGAATTCAACAACATTTGGAGTAGAGAGATTCAAACCTCTAATTTCTTAGTCTAGAGTACATGTCAATTACCGTTGAGCTATGTTCACTTTAACTTGATATTTGATCCTTGAAGAAAGGATTTTTACCCACTCAATTTTCTCTACCAATGACACTGAATAAACGCAGCCTTTTAGTAGAAAATCACCTTCAGAGAAAAGAACAAGTTTGTTGTAAGTAATAGAAGAGAACGCTCACCGAGTAGAAACTTTCTACCTTCCGGTAGATTTTCAATATATACTCGAGTTGGATTTCATATGATCTTTCACACGTTAAAATGTTCTCTTAGTCAAATTAAATATACTTTTAAAATTTTCCTAATGTCAATTAAATACTCCAAAGTAAATTTTAAAGTTCTAAAAATACTTAAAATCAGAAGCACTCGGTTATTATCAAGGTTAATATTGATGTTAACGGAAATATCGAGGTCTCAATTTTATAAAAATGTCACAAAAATATCGATAAAATGTCAATGTCAATGAATATTTTCTGAACAAATATTTAAAACAAGAAAATTAAAAAAGATGTATTTAACTTAAATAAGTTAAAATGCTTATGATTTCAAAAAAAAAAGTTAAAATGCTTATTATTGCTATCGTATTCACATTAGTTACATTTTGTTACTATTTTATTTATATTTTATCTTTTTTTTTACACTATAATCAAAATGTTGATTCACCTCTTATATTGATGTTGAACCTATGAATATGTCAAAATATTGATGGAAATGTCAACATGTCGACAGAAACTTGATACATTGGTTAATATTACTAATAAAGATTTCATAGAAAAATGTGTTTTCCTCTCCAAAAGTCATCTCAAACTATATCTGAGAACAAATGCACATGTGAAACTGAGAATAAGAGAAATAGTGATATTATTGAGCAGAATGAGTTTAAATAGTTGTACTTTGCAGACCGCGACAGAGACTATACTTTACAATATATAATTTGACATACAAGCATACAAAGTATTGTATATCTACTTTGACATGTAAATGAAGACAATCAAGCTCTGTGGCTGCTATCTAAATGATGCATTATGAAAAATGAATCAGCATTGTTGAATAATGCCTGATGGGTAGAAAGGAAATTGTGCCATTTAAACCACTTGTACGTTAATCAGCTTACGACGATCTGGCTTTTCTACTCCGAGGGAGATCGGCGCTGCAGCTTCGTATACGGTAAGCTAATCACGAAGGCTAAATTATTGGTTGTACTTTGGAGTGAACATCCATCCTATACAATTACCAACCAAAGGGATAAGGTATCTTTGAAACCAAAGGATTAACAATCACTTCTATTAACTTGTAGAAAATAAAGGCAAATGAATATAGGCATTGCATTTCTATTCATCAATAGAAAGATAATTCTAAAGTTTAGAAGTTTAAATGATAGCTCCAACAATAGTTACAAATACCCTAGCAAATTGAACTATGTTTAGGTTGACTTTTTTTCAAAGATGTTAGATATTATAATTTCTCAGCAAAGCATGATATACTTCATAATTTTTTTTTAAAAGAAACAAATACGTATATTATATAGTATGTACAATTACGAATTTTTTTTTAACAAGATTCAAAGTTTTTATTGATTAATCAAAAGAAATAAGAATTATCAAGCAGACAATATGAATCACAAAATCAGTTTAACCAACAGACTTGAGTGCAAATGAGTCAAGATTTTCGTAAAAAAGATTATAAAGGAAACAAACCTTTCATTGGTCAATCCGTTCTTTCGATGATTAAAATTTTTTATCAAGAGAGGATCATGTTGTGGGCCTAGTCATTGTAGATAAGCCGCGTCCAGTGGGAACAACACCTTGAAAATCTTGATCTGATCCTTCCTCTTCAAAAGAAACTGCAACCACAACATGAAATAACACTTGAATTAAAATTTCAAAACCCACAATATGATTTTGTATCTTAATTTATACACTGAAAAAGGAAAATCCACTTAGCAAATCTGAGGTTGGCACCATTGGAGGACAGCCCAGTTTAACTTTAACATAAAGTAAAATACAAACCTCTCCATAAAATAAAATTTATGTTGATATAAAACCAAGGATCAATTTGTAATCTACATAAACAATGTCCTATCAATTAATAATCAAGATGAAATACTGAAATACGAAACTCCTCACCTATACTTTCTTCCCCAGCTTGAGCTCCAGCTATACCGATGCACGTATACAAAGAATCTGCATCCACTTTCAACTGATCATAAGCAATGTATACGTCATCAATGGTGGCAGCTTCATACAATGACGTAAGATCTTTGATGCACGATAGGTCCTGCCCCAGAGTCGGAAGAGAAGAGACAGGTGAGATATCCAAAAATGAAGACAGTTGCAACACATTGTAAAATCATTGTATGTAATCTTCGCTCTGTTTCCAAGGCGAAAGCATAGGAGCTAATGAAGAGAAGTACAAGCACATTAGTTCTACCTTCCGTGGAACAGAAGACGCTTGCAGATGAGCCAATAGGCCAAGCCAATAAGCATTGGACTTTATTTCAGCTTCATGTCTCATAAGAAGGGTACGTTTTGCCTACAGTTGCAAAAACATTATTTAAAACCATGGCTAAGAATGAGACGGTCTACAAACTCCAAGTACAGAACCACACGACAAAGAATCTGTACCACTGTATGCCATAGTAGATATGTAAAAAGAAGGGAGGGGTAGGGAGCAACAAACTTTTTTCAGTTTGAAATGAAAATCATTAAACACTAGTAGAGGCTTGCTACCGTTTTTATGAAAAATATCAAATGGGAACTAATTAAGTTTTATTAACCAGTACTAGCTGAGATGGTCACTTAACACTTTACCCTGTCCAACTCTCTTTGGGCAATTTTGTTGCTATGTAAACCTCTCAGAACGCTTTTGCATGCATCAACAGCTTTGTACACCTGAAAAGAGGAGTCCTATCAGTGAAAGATGAAAGAAACGAATGAACTTAACAAGGATCTTTATGAAAATTGAGTCATAACCTTGGCTGGAGTTGATGTTACAGATATAACATACCATCCAAGCTTAAGCCTATCAAACAGGCTCAATTCAAAGGATACGTCATATGTCAATCCAAGGGAATCCCGGACACTTGTGAAAAGCCTGGAATGATCACATGAATATTTTTTTTAAGATAACTAAAGATCATATAAAGATGAACTTTTAATTTTTTTATGCAGCGCCTAAAGAGTTAAATTAACTTGTGCTCTACTTTTGAATATTTGAAATGATCAGATAGCCACAACGGATTCTGACTAGAACAAAGTGAAAGAGTATCTAGCCAATTCATATGCCGATCAGTTGGTTGTCAACGCTCTAAAATTGATCTTCAGATGACATATTACTATTTAGAAGTGCTTATTCAGGTTAGTCTTCTATGAATGCATAAACATAGCTTACCTACTTAAATATTCTGGAATGAACAAGAAATAATCTAATAACAGCAAGCTTGAATATGCTGGGGACCATTGCATGACAGATAAAACAATTTTTTTCCTCAAAGGCGAGAAATTTCAGTATAGTCACGTCAGTATGGTAAGTTCATTTGGGTCAATTTCTGAAGAAAAAATATTTTTTCATCAGCAGTTATAAACATTAATACAAATTGAGAGAAATGATTGGACAACTATATTATTTCCTGGGGCCCGGAGGTTGATATCTAAAATGTTTTAAATCTCAGAAATGGAAACCCATAAAGAGAAAATAAGATGGGAATGAAAAGGGGTTATTCTTCTCAAGGGCTAGATTAACTTTTTGTTACTTTGTTAGCAAATGATGTAAGAGTAATGAAGAATTTTATGTGGGAAGAGTAAGGGCAGAAATAACCACTTAATCAGAAAACCGCTTCCAGCCTTCAACATTAGAATTAAGAGAAGGTTGGAAATTGATATTGATTATCAGACATAACATGCTTTACATTAATTTTCGCAGTCAGTTTGTTAAATCACCAATTAACCCAAAAACTTTAACTGATGGGTTATGGTAAATTTAATTATATATCAACACTTTAACACCCTCCCTCACTTGTGGGTTTGGAAATTTGTGAAAGGCCCAATAACTGAAAATCAATATTAATTGAGGAGAAAATGACTTTATAGGGATTCGAACTGAGGATCTCCTGCTTTGATACCATATTAAATCACCTGCCCAAAAGCTTAAGCTGATGGGTTATGGTAAATATAATTATATATCAACACTTAACACGGCTGGACATAAATCAGATTCTCTAATTTTAAAGCCATGGTTGTGCTTCAAATGCCATGAAAAGGGATTCTTATTGAATTCTTTATTGTCCAAAAAATATCTATCAAGTTCTTCGTTATTGGTGGCTTAATTCTCCCAATGCTAACTTATTCTGAAGGCTTGTTATCCTTATATATAGCAACAGCTCATTTACTATTTCTTGCAATTAGGGGTGTTCATGATTCAGTTCGGCTTGGTTTTGAGGCTGAACCAAAACCAAACTGAATTTTTCAAAAGCAATAAGAAAAACTGCACCAAATTGCATGTGCTAAAAAAACGGTGCCAAACAGCAACCTGAAGGTTTGGTTGGTTGGTTTGGTTTGGCAGGCGAGCAGGTTGGTTTGGTTGGTTGGTTTGGGGTATTTTTAATGAAAAGATCAGAACTTTCCTTGAAGATCGTAATTCCTAAGCAAGTTTGGGTATTTTCTTGCTTTTTTGTTAACTGAAATGGAAGGAAAAAGCTAGATTTTTGGAGGGACGGAGAGAAATGAAACTGGGGAGGGGGAACAAGACGAAGTGGAGGGCAGTTTTCAGCATCTTTGGTTTGTTCTTGTTAGGTCCATTGGAATTCAGACAACTTCTAGAGCTTTTCGTTGCTGACTCTCGTGTGTATCTTCAATCTTCACGGCTTTATGATCCACATGTCTCTTGTACAAGAGAGATTTGGCCCGTTTTCAAACCACATTAGGAAGAGGGGCCAACAAACGACTAGTTATGGGTGTGGGTGGCATTGTGAGAGGCTGTGGCTAGGTGGAAATGGTCAATGTGATGGTAATGGTAGCGCTGACGACAGGATATGGGTGTGGGTGGGAGTTGTGAGCCTTGGAGAACAAAGAACCAAAAAGAAGAAACCCTAACATATTAACAAGTAAGAAAGAAGTAAATAAAAATAATCAAAAACTAAAAAAAGAAAAAAACATGAAAACATGAAAACGTGAATCGCACACTCTAACATGCACCAAGGAGAAAGAAAACGAAAGATTACAAAATGCAGTTGACCGAGAAGACTTGCCTAGAATTTATAATCTCAGCCAAAAGCCCCATCGTGATCCCAAAAAAGAGTGGATGACTACGAAGTTTTCTCCGCAAACCCTTGTCAATATCATTATCAGATTCATCACTTTCTGTTAAAAAAAAAGGACCCATCATAAGCTATATCAGAAAATCAGGGTATGATATGAAAGTCAATACACACTTCTTGGCAGAAAAACTCACCATCTGTTCTTGGAATCTGACTAACTGATTCTAACAACTCTAAACCCTCAACTGTAACACCCCAACGGTTGGGTGCAGGACCTGAAATATAAGCGCATGCTCTTTCATCTGTATCCTTCAAAAATACCTGTTTAAATATGATAATGAATAACTTGATATCAAGAACATAACAGAGATCATAATGATCTGAACACAATATCTTATTTATCTCAGAAAGCATGCAACTGCAAAAATAAAATGAAAACTCAATGAGATCTTTCCCTGTATCTTTTTAGTGTAGATCAGATAATATCCTTTCTAAGAAACAAAGGAGTGGATTAATTTTTCACTTTAAAATAAATTTTGCTCATAAAGTAAGAATATTACTCGATATAGGGAGAGGGAAAAAAAATCTTCAAAAAATAAACTGAACAGTTTTAACAAGTCAATCGTCCTTCTCACCTGCTGAAATTGTAACTCAGATGGAGATGGTCGAAACACAATGGGGACAGAAGCAGGTGCTGTGTCAGAAGTTGTTGTTTCTGTGACTGTACCAAGGTAATCTAGAATGCAAGACTCAATTTCTTCCTCTGAAAAGTCCCCAACAAGACTTACCTAGAAAATGGGAAGATTCCGTGATGACATATCAGGAATTGCTGTTCAAACATGTAACTTCTCAAAAAAGAACAGATTACCTTTTTGTTGGTCTAAGAATGTAAAACATTTATATTTTTGGATTATTTTTGCTTCTTCGTACTCAATATGGCTATATTTCTTCTAATTTCCCTTTATTTATATTAGGACATCCCATTCTCTTTCTCTGGTAATAATACTTCTTAATATCATTCTTATTTTCTATCAAAAGGAAAAAAGAGCAGACCTCCATGTTATTGCCTACAAATTGATTCATCACTGCATCCTTCACGGTCTGCAATGTTAAATTCTGCAGTGATTTTGGGGAAGGCTCAACAAACCGCTCATCTCCATTCAGCATAGCTAACATGAGTTTGTGAGCAGTAGATCGTTCCAGGCTTTTAGGAATAGACCAGTAGTATGACATATATAACTGCTTTGCTCTATCAAATGCATCCTCCAACCAGACGCTATGCTGCAAATAAGTAATCGCCATGACTTCAACAAGTAAAACGCACAAATATTATTAAGAGAAATTGTTATGACAAACAACCGACAAGCAAAGAATCGAACAAGAAAAATTGACACACAAATGTACGTGGTTCACTAACGGTGTTTAGCTACGTCCACGAGCAGAGAGAGAAACGGTTTTATTATCTTGAGGAGTAACAGAGTACAGAATACAGAGATATTTGCATATAAGAGTTAGAGGGATATATAGCACCCCTCTTAGACCCTAAACAGAATAGGTCTCAAAAAAGCCCAAAAACGAAAAACTAAAAAATAATCTCCACAGACCCCATGCTTGGTCATTTGAGCGCTAAATAACATATTCAAGGCATTTCTATAAACAATTTGAATTAAACCCTGAAATCTGAATGATTGTAGGGAAATATCATGTTTTTAAGGCTTCTAAGTAAAATTCTCTCAAGATGATCCTTCATCCTTGTTAGTTAATTTATAGAAATATAGAGGACTTCCTATAAAAAAAGGGTTAATTTACAAAGGACTTCTTGTCTATTCTTTAAGATTGAGATAAAACACTTGAAAAAAAATTAAAAAAATAAATAAAAGCAAACAGATGACTTCTTGTCTATTCTTTTAAGGTTGAGATGAAACACTTGTCTATCCTCTCAAGATGATCTTTCAAGCTCTAGCAAACAGAGTTGTTTTTTTTTTTTAATGAGAAACATGCAAGTTTTTATATATATCATGACCACAAGTCCATATCTCATATGCGCAACTGCGCTTTGTAGGGAAAAATAAGGTAGAAAATTTTATAACAAAATCAGCCACTTGCACATACCTCAAGAACCATGTGAAGTAGTTGGAAAGCTGCACGCATGCCATTATCTCTCAAGGTGAAACGAAATTCCATAGCAATGAACTCTTCGGTTGACTCCAGAGAACAGTTTATTAAGTGATTAACACAAAAAAGTTCCACCTACAATATATTGCACATACAACATTGATCAACTTGAATAAAGAGTTATATGGACAGCAATGAACCGTTCATTAAGCCATTCATACACAAAGGTTCTACGTCAATCAATTATAAGAGTGATGAGTCATACTCATACGATCACATCATTAAAAAAAATATAGGAACAAAGGCAACTAATGCAAGGTTAAATTATTTACATGCATTATTTTTCATACTAGGGACATAAACTTGGGTCATAATGAATAGGTGGATGAGATCATTAGCGATAGGACTCAAATGCCAAAGTAAATTCTTGGAATAACAGCAATAGCAATTACATTAAGCATACTGCTGCTGTTAACTTAAAATGACAGTTACCACGGTAATATCATTAACTAAATAATTAACAAATATGTTCATTACATTTTACACTAAATCATAAATTACTTCCAATTGGATATGTTGGGATGCGATCAAAGTCCCACATTAGCTAGATAAGGGGAAGATCGTAGGTATATAAGTGAGGAACAATATCTCTATTGGTATGAGGCCTTTCGGGTGAAACCAAAAGCAAAGTCATAAGAGTTTATGCCCAAAGTGGACAATATCATACCATTGTGAAGATCTATGGAGGGTTTGTTGTCCTTAACAAGTGATATCAGACTCATACCCCAATCTAGTTGTATCGTTGAAATCCTCAACTATCGAATAAAGAAGTGGTGAGCCTTGAAAAAAGTAGTCGTGTGGAGATCCGTGATGGAGCTCTATCGAACCAACATTGTGCTCCGGAAAAGAGGATTTGGCCCGAATAAGAGTTAAATGGATAGATGACTATTTGAGGAGAGGGTCAGTGGTACTTTGTTCAAGGGGAGGATTGTTGGAATGCAACCAAAGTCCCACATTGGCTAGATAATGACAATATCATGAGTATATAAGTGAGGGACAATGTCCACATTGGTATGAAATCTTTTGGATGAAACCAAAAGCAAAGCCATAAGGGCTTATGCCCAAAGTGGACAATATCATACCATTGTAGAGATATTTGAAGGATTTGTTGTCCTTAATAGGATAGACTTGGGTTTGTAGTTATCTCGCTATGTCTATATAACTCCACAAATAGCTGGCTATAATCCACCAGGAGACAATTTTTGATCGTTTCAATAGGCAATAGGAAGTTCTTTTTATCGTTTCATTAGGCAATAGGAAGTTCATTGCTTCATTGAATTTTACTGGGTTTGAATTCCAAAGAATTAGTTGGATGGGAGAGTGAGAGGAATGTGAGGATTCAAATGCAATACCTGCTCCCTTGAAAAGCTTCCAACACGCCCTCCCTCACTGAGAGTTCGAACACCAACCACAACGGCACCTTGTGAGTCAGGGCTTTCAGCTGCTCGTCCCCCACCAACAATAAGCCGCATCACGCCTGCCATGTTTTCACTTTTTGAAATCTGCATGTACAATGGTATAAATGGTTAAAGAAGTTGACAAATAACCACCACCCATGCATACATTTTTTTCAGAGCTACCCAAGCTTGTTTGAGAAATCAGGTATATTTTGCCCTGGGGTTTGAAATTTAACTACAGCAATGTCAGATATCCATTTAAATTATACTTCTCACAAATACTCATGGCAGTTATCTATAAACATCTTTTGAGCATATGTACTAGTAAAAAGAATTAATAAAAACTGTACTACCAGACACCCAGAAAATGGGAAGATAGAACTAGAAAGACAAGAAATTTTCCAATCTAGCATTGAAAAAATAATATAATTTTTTTAAACACGTTTGTCAAATGGACCATGGAGAAACCAAAAAGTGAACTTTGACCCACATTGTGAGCATATCTTCCTCTCTTCAACAATAATATTGTTCCTCTCCATTCAAATGCACCAAATGAAAAGCCAGATATGAAGATACCTTCTTTAGAAAATGATCAATACAATGAGGTTTCCACCCAAATCATGACAAATATTCCTTAAAACATCAGAAGAAACACGATGCAAGAACAAATGCTGATCATGCTTCTCATTTGATTCCACAAAAAAACACATTTGTGATAGCAAATGAAAACCCAGGAACCTCCTTGGTGACATGTCCTTTATTGAAACTCTTCTAGAGCCACAGCGCGATCAAAAACTTCCTTAGCTTGGAATATCCTTGGAAGAGTTATCAAACCAGGTGGTTAACATCGATAACACATGTGCAAAGGATCCAATGGTGTCCCATAATACAGCTCAGTTAGGCTGGCAATAAAATTCAGTCTAAACATTTTGTTTTCTTGGGATAAGAAATAAAAAGATAGAATGGATCTAAGCAACATTTATGAAATCTACAGACAGCAATTTACACCCCACCAAGCATAAAGTGAAGTCTAAGCACAGTATGTAATTGATCCTATAAGTTATACCTTATAATTCACAGGAATTCCATTTGACAGACGGCATTGAGTGATCCCTGTTTCCTTATCATGAAATTTGGTGACATTAGTCTCTGGGTTTAAAGGAATAAATGATGGCTTGTGTTGCATCCGTAACTCAGTTATCTGGGATGATGATATCAACTCTTTTGGTACCTCAAGCTGCAGAATTATATAGAAATTTAATTCCAACGATAAAACAAACATACAGATATATTTATGCAGCTGCTGAAAGCGGAAAAGAAAGAGAGAGGATAAGAGAACAAGATACTTCAGGCTCAGCTTCAATAGGTTCCTCCAATCCTGCCTCAATAGCAGTAATTATCTCACTTGCAGTTATCTTAAATTCTGTTTCACCCAACCCGTCAATATGTGCTTTCTTTGGAACACATGCAACAATAGCTGCAGGAAGGGGTGCAGTAGGCTTCCCATAATCAGAGATGAACTCTAACACTTCAGCACCAATGGAATTCACCTAGGTAAAAAATTTGAAAACCAATAAATGTGTCATACAGTTTGTAAGAAACTGTTAATAACCTATAGCAAAAGCAGGCGAACATGATATAGCATGCCCATAACAGCTTCAATGCATGGAGAGAATTAGTGAAATTTTTTTTCTTCTTTTGATGGAAGACTAAATAAAGCAATAAAACTTTGGTCAACCCTTACCCTCCATAATTTTTAAATGCACTCATACAGCTAATTGTCAAAGTGTCAGAAATATAACTGGGCATGCACTTGTGCATTGTTATGTGCTTTATCCATCAATATTTTTTAATTAATAACAGTACACTCATAATGTATGTCAATATTAAAAATGTATATATACTAAAAAAAAGGGTTCAGGATAAAGGTAGCCACCACCTGAAAGGATAGGAGGATGAATCATAGAGTAACATCCTTTAATTGAATACAAATTACAAAGCCTTTTGTCATCTCTTTTGGTCTTTGGACAGAATCAAATCTCTCTTGCACCATTTTCACATCAATACAAATTCCTTCGTGCTCTTTTAAGTTTTGAGAAGAAAACATTTATGAAAATAATAAAAGAGGAAGAAAATTTTCCAATTACCAACTTATTCATATAGAAAGTATCATTGAGTAAATTATTTATTGACGATGAATGTGACTCTAAATACCCTAACTTATTTCTTAAAAGAAACAGTTTCAAGCTAAGAAACAATTTCAAGAGAAAATACAGCCATACTACGAGAAATAATCAGTGCCAACAATTGAAAAAGAGGCCTATATCAAAGACACAAACATAATCTGCCTCCCATATATGTCACTTTTTCTTCTCAAAGACAATTATTCTTCTATAACTAACTCCTCCGAAATTTCCTTCAGATCATAACTAAAAAAAATGTACCTCTTCAAGAGTAACTGTTCCAGCCACAGCAACCAAACTTTCATGACCTTGTCTTTGGTCCATAACCGTATGCCCCAGTGCATCACTTTCCATTATAAAATCCAAATTATCAACAGATGACACGTTATCAATCATTGCTGCTAGGTGTTCACTGTCTTTTAGAAGTGCATCCATATAGCGAGTCAGTTCACCCTTGGTGACACCAAACTCTTTAAGCCTCCGTACCTGCACCACATGGAATACGGATTATATTATATGTCCAGCAGTCAAAGTGCAGCCGGAGCTGCTGTTTCCAGAAATCCAACAGGAAAGACAAAAAAGAAAAGGAAACAATCTCAAAATATTAGAATCACATTACTACTCAGTAACTGATCGTGTCTCACACCATTTGAGAACAGAAACAATGAGAACAAATAACGGGAAAATAAGAAACTTTCATCCCAGTTCCATGGCATCCCTTGAGATTAGCTTAGGTGTGCGTAGGGTAGCCAGGAAACTCACAAATATATACACACATATAAAAAAAAAAAATCTTTATTTCTTGGCATTTTATTCGCCTGAATTCCTTTCTTCCCCTATCTAAATGACCTGAGCACCAGCAAGGCTACAAAAGCATGATTACAAGTATTTATATTCAAATGTAGGGACTAAAAAGACGATCAATGGGGTTGAACCGTGGAATTTTTAAAAAATATATTTAGGTGAAAATTGATCCGAACCAAAATAAATTGTTCGATTCAAAGTTTCTTTTCTTTTTTGCTTTAACTTTGATCTTTTATTGAGTTAAAATAATTGATCTATTTAATTAAGCTATAGAAAAAACATTGTCAATAAAACATTCCAAAGGAGAAGAAGAATCCCTGAAGTTTTGACTATTTCTCTCTAGCCAAAGATTCCACAGAAAAGCCCAAACAAAAGCAAGCCATAAAACCTTCTTTGTTCCTATGAAAGGGTGACCCACTAAGACCACGGAGAGAAAATCAAAAATGTTGTTTGTAAAAGGCAAAGACCGCCTGATAGCTTCCAATATGTGACTCCAAAAACGATAAGCATAAGTGCAGTGAACAAATAGATGCCCAGTAGTTTCTGCCTTCCTTCTACACATAAAACAACAATCTGGAGAAAGTGCCATATAAGGCATTCGTCTTTGTAAACGATCATTTGTATTGACTGCTCCCAAACTAAGCTCCCAAAGAAAGATTTTAATCTTCTTTGGATAGCTATCCTTCCAAATCACAGAATAAAGGTCTTTCAAGCAAGGATCAGCAATACCCACCAGGCACTCTGTGAGGGATCAAACAGAAAAAAAAAAAAAAAAAAAAACCCAGATGGCTCAAGAGGCCAATACCAAGAATCCGATGAATTATGGAGTCTGATCGGAGTCAAAATATTAGAAAGGTGAGCCCATTCAAATATTTCCTGATCATTCAAGTTACGCCAAAGGTGTAAATCCCAAGCTAAATTAGATTCATTCCAAACTTCGGACACCATACAAGACTGATTCAAAGAAAGCCTGTAAAGACGAGGAAAGGCAAAAGCAATTGGACCACAACTCAACCAAAAATCTGTCCAGAAGAACGTAGAAGATCCATGTCCAAGTCGACGATGAGCTCTAGAAGCAATTAACTCCTGAAAATTGCTAATAGATTTCCAGGGGATTTATGATAAGCAATTCTAATGGGTTGGGGCCAGCCACCACTATGCACAGAATCATAATATTTATCAGCAATAAGCCGCCTCCATAAGGAGTCCGTTTCATGAACATAACGCCAAATCCATTTGGCCAATAAAGCGGAATTACGTTGTTGAAAATTGCCCATTCCAAGACCACCCATTAGCTTAGGACGTTGCGTTGTTTTCCAGTTCACATTATGTACACCTCCATCACCTCGAGAGCCTTCCCAAAAAAAATCTCTAATGATCTTGTCTAAAACCAGCATCACTTTAGAAGGAATTTTAAACTGAGACATATAGTAAATTGGCATGCTAGAGAGAGTAGCTTGGATTAAGGTATGTCTACCACCTATAGAGATGAAAACATATTTCCAATTGTGTAATCTTTGCTTTATTCGCTCAATAACAGGCTGCCCAAAAGATGAAGACTTTGGATTCCCACCCAAAGGCAAACCAAGATATGTGTTAGGCCAATTACCTTGTTTACAACCAAAAAAAGCCAACATCCAGTCCATTTCCGAAGAATCAATGTGAATCCCCATAAGTTCACTCTTGTTCAAGTTAATCCTCAAACCAGAAGCACATTCGAAAATTTTAACCACTTGATAAAGATGTATTAGTGCAGCTCGATCAGAAATAGAGAAAAGAAGAGTGTCATCAACAAATAGCAAATGGTTTATGGACAGGGACTGTGAACCAACAAGATGAGTAGATATATGACCCCAACTCGCACTGTGAGCCAAAAGTCGACTCAAACAATCAGAAACTAAAATAAAGAGAAAGGGCGAAAGAGGATCACCTTGGCGAATGCCACGAGACGGTAATATTTTCCCTCGAGGTTTACCATTAATAATGATAGAGTAATTAGCACTACTAACACACCCTCGGATCCATTTCCTCCAAAGAAGACCAAAGCCTTTAGCTTCCAAGACGGCAACTAGAAAATCCCAGTCAACAGTATCAAAAGCTTTTTCAATGTCTAGCTTTAAAACCATACCTTTCTTCTTCTTAATGCATTTGAATATTTGCTACTACCACCAAGATCTGCACCGACGGCCGCTCCGCCCGGGCTCGCGCCCAAGGTTTTGCAGCGACCGCCGCGCCCTCCTACTCATGGGGCCTGGCACTTGCCCCGACGGCCGGGTATAGGTCGCGCGCTTCAGCGCCATCCATTTTCGGGGCTAGTTGATTCGGCAGGTGAGTTGTTACACACTCCTTAGCGGATTTCGACTTCCATGATCACCGTCCTGCTGTCTTAATCGACCAACACCCTTTGTGGGATCTAGGTTAGCGCGCAGTTAGGCACCGTAACCCGGCTTCCGGTTCATCCCGCATCGCCAGTTCTGCTTACCAAAAATGGCCCACTTAATCATCAATAATCTATCTGCTCAGAAGTACAATAGCCTTGCAGAGCCAAAAGATGCAACTTCCAGAAATTCAGCTCTGAAGTTTTTCAAACAGTCAACCATTAAGCTAATATTACCTATATTTATGCAGCCTGAGCCATAGGTTCAGATGAATCTGACGTCAGCCTGCAATTTCCAGTGAAATAATAAAAATTAGACCCATCAGGTCCTCAGACCGCCACCATGGTAACCAGTGTAATGCTTTTCCCTTGAGGCCACCATGGTGCACTCCGACCGCCACCAATCTACACCATGGAATTACTCCACCCGTTCTATCCTTATTGACCAAAAAACCTTCAGCATAGCTTTTGATGAAAATTCTCGTGGAAGCACAGCAAAGATTACCAAACATGGCAGATTTACCTCACACTCTATTTCTCTCACCTAGAACACCCTTGGTTGGTTAGCTTCTTCCTTCGATGGGCTTTGCAAAGACCCCTGCTCATACAAATTCTTTAGGAAACTGAAGAACGCCAATGACATGTTTTGGCTGGAGAAACTTAGTAACAAGTTTGGTTATTTTGTGGAACTCACTTAGCTCACACATACAGGTGAGAGACACAAGCTTATCATCCCCTCGGAAAATAAAAAACAACGTTGGTTCTCTTTCTTCTCTCTTATCTCAGATTATCCTGGTGAAGCACATAAAGAAACCACCTCAAAACCCTGTTCTTACAAAGAAGCTATCCAAAAGTCAATTAAGGTGGTTGTACCCGCAAGCTCCTCCACACAAATCACACCATTGGATGATTGTGTAGAATTTCTTTTTGTCCAACGTAATTTCAGAAAGATTCTTGGCCACGAATCCGAGATGCTTTACAGAAATTCTACTCCACACGATCGTAAATTTCAGAAAGATTCTTGGCCACGAATCCGAGATGCTTTACAGAAATCCTACTCCACACGATGTTCAATTAATCTTGTTCAAGACTCCAAAGCTTTGCTTCACGTCTATGATCCAAATAAGGTTAAGGAACTCTATACCAACACTGATTGGGTTATGGTTGAAGATCTGTGCAAAAAGTTTACACTCTGTAACACAACGTCTTACCTTTAGGATAGAATGGTTTCATCCTATGGAGGATGGATTGACATCCTTGATCTCCCACCTAATCTTTGGACACCATCTATCTTTAAGTTCATAGGTGATCAATGTGGTGGCTTCTTACAAGTCTCGAATCACACCGATAGATGGCTTAATCTATATGCTGCTAGATTGAAAATTAAGATGAATACTACTGGCTTCATCCTTGCCACTGTAAACCTGCAGAAATCTCTTGTCGGAGTGGCCATAACCGTTCAAATCAAGGGCATATCCGATGGTGTTAGGGCCGACAGCAATAAATGCGAAGATACACATTTGGAATTTCCGCGAATTGCAGAATTAAATGTCAATCTTCAACGGCAAGAGACTTTTTCAGGAGCTCCAGCAATAGAAAATGGAGGCGTTTTCTCCTCCCAAGAGTTAGACAACCAAAAAAGGTAAGAAGCCATTAATTCTTGATTCTGTGCAAGCTGATTTTCCTCCCATTCCTAAATTGAATATTCTGACCCAACTCCCTCCTTTGGCCGATTTAAATAAACCTTCCCATTCTCTCTCCAATCAGTTAGCTGGCCCCACAAACCCATTCTCACCTGCCCTTATACAGCCAACCTTCTCGGCTATTTCCTTTCATGAAGACCCAAAAGTTGACCCTTTAATACCTACCCTTAAAACCGGAAACATTCATTCGTCAACTTCCTCAAAACCGAGCCTTCTTTTTCAAGCATCTGATACGGAAGCCTATTTATCAAGCCCAAATTCAATCCATTCGGCCCGAGACTTCCAACCACAACCCTTTGACCTAGCTATATTTGGAGATGAACCCTCGATTGAATTGGGCCAGCCCATAGAAGTTCTCCCACCTATCCCTACAGATTTGAGCCCACTGCCAATTGACCTCTCAAACAAACCACAAACCGAAAGTAGCTCTCATCCAAATAACCTGTATAATCAACCACCCTTGTCTACTTCCCACACTTTTGGCCTTCGTGAAATTGCTTCATACCTAATTGAACATGGACTTTGCATCATGGCAATACCGCCCCATCCCAATTCACCTAAGCCAAAAAAACCCTTACCTAACAATGGGAAGAAAAACAGACTGCATCGAGAATTAAACAATTTACCGTCAACAATCCAGTATGATAAATATGCTACCTTATCTATTGTGGAGGGAAAAACAGTTGACCCATGAAAATTATGACCTGGAATGTAAGGGGCCTTGGTTCTTGGCGGAAACAAGCTACAATTAAAAAATCCATTCAACAACACAACCCAGGAATTGTTCTTCTTCAGGAAACTAAATTAGCTCACACTGATCACCAATTGATTAAATCAATTTGGAGTTCTACGCGTATTGGCTGGACAACTCTTGATGTTGTTAACTCATCAAGTGGTATTTTAATTCTTTGGAGTGAGCCAAACCACACAATCAAGGAGGTCATTCAGGGTTTGTTTACATTATCTGTTCATTTTTTCTAACTGATGGTTTTTCCTTTTGGCTTACGGCAATTTATAGGCCTTCTAGAAATAATTTCTGTGAAGATTATTGGAAGGAATTAAATGATTTGGCTGGTCTTGGTGGTGATAGATAGATCATAGGTGGTGATTTTAATGTCACACGCTGGACATGGGAGAAATCTCACGATCATTCAAACAGTAGAAGTATGAATACCTTCAATCAATGGATCTCTCGTTATCACCTGATTGATATCCCAATGCAGAATGGTCAATATACTTGGTCAAGTTTTGGGACAACTCAATATTCATCTCTCTTGGACAGGTTTTTGATTACAGAAGATTGCTCTAACAAACTTGGTTCAGTCAATCTGAGGCGTCTAGACATAACTACTTCAGATCATTTTCCTTTGCTTCTCAATTTTGGGGATGTTATGTGGGGACCTTGTCCTTTCATATTCGAAAATTCATGGTTGCAGAATAAATCCATTAAGAATGTGGTGGAGGATTGGTGGATTCAGAACCCTATTGTAGGTTGGCCTGGCCATGGTTTGATGATGAAGCTTAAGGGCCTAAAGGCTATTCTTAAGGAATGGAGTAAAGATCATCGTTTTGAAGCCACAAAGCTCTGTTCTCCTGTCTCCCAACTAAAACAGTTAGATACCTTAGAGGACACAGTTGCCCTAACTTGATCCCAGTCTGACTCTCGTAGATTGCTTCAAGAACAAATTGAAGATTTGACGGCACAAGATCACATTTATTGGAGACGATGATGTAAATTACAATGGCTTAGAGAGGGGGATGAGAACACCAAATTCTTCCATAGAATTTTGGCTGCCAAACAGAGGAAAAACACAATTACTAAAATTCTATCACGAGAAGGTAATAGCTTATTGACAGCATCTGATATCGAATATGAATTTATTGATTTTTATACGAAGTTGTATACCAAAGATAGCCAACAACGTTTTCTGCCACTAAATGTTGACTGGAGTCCTATCAATTCTGAACAAGCATCAGGTATTAAGGGTGTTTTTACAGAGAATGAAGTGTTCCAGGCTGTTTCTTCTTTAGGAAATAGCAAATCTCCAGGTCCTGATGGCTTTACTGCTGAGTTTTTCAAATTTTTTTGAGAAACCCTTAAGTAAGATATTTTGCATATGGTTAATGATTTTTATTCATCGGGGATTATTAATGCTTCGATGAATGAAACTTATATTTGCTTAATCCCTAAGAAGCTTGCCTCCAAATCAGTTTCTGAATTTCGTCCTATTAGTCTCATTCCATGTGCTTATAAGATTGCTGCCAGAATTTTATCTAATAGGATGAAGATGGTCTTATCCTCTACAATTGATCTATTTAATTAAAAAAAAATTATCTTTCCAATTGAAATTTCTCCCTTTTTTCATTGTTTTAAATAATACTAAGCTCATTAAAAAAACAATGAAAAACTAATTAAATCGAGTCATTACCAGGTCCAGGATCAAACAACCCATCAATAACAGGGATCTAGTTTTATCACTAATTGATAAAATTTAAACTATAATATCAAAGTTAACTCACGTAAACAAGTAAAAGGGTGGGGAAAAAAATTCAGAAATTTTATTTTAAGTTTTTTTTTTGGACTTTATGGGTAAAATAAGTGACAAACCTCTTGAACAGCAACTTTAATTGCGCTTTGCCAGTTCTTGGGTTCAGCTGTTACTGTTAGTGTGGTGACAGTGCACCCTTCCCTTCCAGAATCACTATGGTCCAACTCAATGGAAGTGAATGGTGGATTTGAACTCTGAAATTTTCAATAAATTAGAAAATTTTGGAATGATAAAAAGTTTTAGACTAGGCAATGAGCAAAATAGGCAACAAATAACTAATACATCACTAAAACCAAATTAGGATGCCCACTCACATGAAAGAAATATTGCGTATTGAAATTTAAAAAAAATAAAATAAAATTATGATAGAAGACCAATAAGAAAAACGTTTGTGAAAAAATCAAACAAAAAGATGACATACAAAACTAGAAATCGCAAGTATTCATAACAAAGACAGAATTGAGAGGACATATTTTCAAACGCACCTTGTATCTTGTATTTATACGGAAATGCAATGCAGAAAGAAATATCCTCTTCATAAGAACATTTCTCAGGTCACTAAATGTCCGAACCTTATTTACTGGAATCTGCAATCAATTTCAATAGTAGGTATTTGGTAAATATGATATTCCCCAATCCAAAACAAAACTTAAAGAGAATATACTTGAAGAATAAGAGGATGGGTCAACGTCAAAAATAAAGAATAACTACTAATACAATTTGCATCTACTACACCAACTAGGAGAGGAAGAAACAAAAGTTTACTATTTTGGAAGGAAGCTATTACCGCGGAATAGCAAGTGGCTCACTCCTCTCCTCTCTCTCTCTCTGTCATTCCTGTCCCCACATCCTAGTCCACCATGCTTGTATTTAACCCAATCTGTCACTTAACCCAACTCAAGGTATCAGACAAGGAAATCCACTTTCTCCTTTCCTTTTTATTTTGGTCTCTAATTGCCTTAGTCGTTTATTATCACATGGCGAGCAATTGGGTAAAATTGTGACTCATCATGTTGGATTTCCATCTTTTCGATTGAATCACTTGCAATTTATTGATGATATGTTATTATCTTCAATATTTGACTTGACTGCATTGAGGAATCTATTTGAGCTTACTAAGATCTTTGACCTCGCTTCAGATTTGAATATAAATTTTGGCAAGAGCGATATTTTGGGGTACATCAGCAATTCTAAAATGGATTGTTTGATAGTGAACTTTGGTTGTAGGTGAGGTACTTGGCCCTCCACCTATCTTGGTGTTCCTTCGGGTGGAAATGCAAAAAACCTCTTCTTTTTGGCAGCCTGTTATTGAGAAAATTCAGTAAAACTCCATAGTTGAGAATACGCTTTCATCTCAAAAGGTGGTAGACATACCCTTATTAAAGCTACTCTCTCAAGTATGCCTACTTATTACCTTTTGTTGTTTAAATTACAATTTACCAACTAAGGTTGCCAAAATACTAGGCAAAATTATCAGAGATTTCTTTTAGGAAGGTTCTAAAGGAGATAGGAGGGTCCACAACATCAATTCGGAGAAAACTTTTGGGAAGTTTAGGAATTGGCAATTTTCAGCTTCGAATTTTGGCTCTTCTAGCTAAACGGATTTGGAGATTTTTGCATGAAAAAGATGCTCTTTGGCGCAATATTATTGTTGGTAAATAGTAAATACTATCATTCAATGACTGATTGTTTATGGCCAACATATATTTTGAGAGGTTCTTTTAAAGCTCCGTGGCGTTTTATTTGTTCGAGCATAGAACTTGTGACTAACTGTGTTCAAAGATGTCTCGGCCATGGGATTAACACATCATTTTGGCATGATTTCTAGTTGAATTGTGGGGTTATTGCTACGGCCCTTCCAAGGCTTTTTCGTTTGTCTACTAGCCCATATATTACGATTGCACAGGCTTGGAATAGTTCTCATGTTGCTTGGGATTTATGTCTACATCGAAATCTCAATGAATTGGAGGTGATTGAATGGTCTAGTCTATCCCATCTTCTGCCAATTATTTTAGGAACAACGGATGACTCTTGGTTATGGTCTCTTGATCCAACTAAAATTTTTATAATTAAATCTCTCAAGGATGATTTAGTTTAGTCACCTGATCCTAGTTCGAGCAATCTGTATTTAGTGATTTGGAATGATAGTTACCCTAAGAAGATTATGGGAACTTAGCCATGGTGGAATTAATACAGTTGATCGATTACAGAGGAGAATGCCTCATTTCACCCTCTCTCCATCTTAGTGTGATGCGTTATTCTCACCCAGAGCATCCTTGTCATCTTTTTGCCCATTGCACCTTTGCTTCCTAGTATTGGAAAACAATCCTCGATGCTTTTGGTTGGTCTATGGTTTTGCCAAACGACATATCCGGTATTCTAGCTTCAATTTTTTAGCGTCATCCTTTCCATGGTGTGAAAAAGACCTTCTAGTTGGCTATAAACTAGATTTTCTTTTGGTATCTTTGGTGTGAGAGGAATGCACGGATTTTCAAGGATGTTTTCTCGACTTTTGATAGCTTTTTGGATTTGCTTTTATTTCACGCTATGTATTGGTGTACATACACACCCTTTTAGAGATTATAATTTATCTTCTTTGATTTCTAATTGGAGAGCTTATTTGTAATTCAACTCTCAATGTTGGGAGCCAATAAGCTCCTTTTATTTCATACATCAATGAAATTGTTTCTCTTCTCTTCTCTGCTCTTCTCCTCTTCTCTTCTCTTCTCTTCTAAAAAAAATAATTAATTAAATAATTAAAAGTACACCAGCTGTAAGTAAAAATTCTAACGCTTTCCCAAAAAGACTCAAAGCTACTCTCTTTCTTCTTGGAAAGTCCTATTGTTTCTTTCAAACCAAATTCTCCACAACAGGGCTGCCACAACATTTAGCCGCAAGGAGCCACAAGGTATGTCTTCGCTTTGCCTTTTTAAAAGGATGACCCAAAAGAATGTGTGAGGAGGTATGTTGGGTCATTAGCTTGTAAAATTTCTGAAATTGGTGAATTTTCTCTAAGTTTGTAATATTAATTTAACTTTTGAGTTTTGTTTTGTACTCTTTACTTCATAATGAAAAGATCTATTTCCTTTTTTTAAAAAATGATTTATCTTGAGAGTTAGTTAGAATATCCTTTTCATAGACTTCATATTTACATCTCAAAAAGGTTAATTCTTCGTGTGTGTGCTTATATATTAGTGATTATAAAAGCTCTAAAAACAAAGAATCATGATAGATAAATTCAAGAGAGAAAATATTAAATATATTTAACACCACATACCTTGCAAAACATATTAATTGAGAAATTTTGAAGCAACTCATGCTGAAATATCTGTGGAGGATTTGCATCTACATTGGTCCCGGGAAGCGACCAATTGTGCTTCACAGGAGGACGAATTGCATGCCTTTCTTTCTTAATGATCCTGGATTGATCTACTGAATTCGATCTCTCGTTTGATAAACTGCCACCTAATCCTACTGAGATCTTGGGAACAAGAAAACTAGCCATTGCACCAAATGCACTGGGATTAGGCGTGGAAACAGCCTCATTTTCTAGGCCAGTTTCGTCAAAGACAGTCTGGAAGAGATAATCAGTATACTGATGAACTGAGTCCTTGAATGAACTTTATAGTTTCTATTCTCAACAAAAAAAATTTGAACAAAAAAAAAACTTGTTCAAACCTCAATTTGGTTAACTGTCTTTGAGATGTTATCAATATCTCCAACAATGTATAAGGTTGCATTTGCAGGGAAGTACCATCGTTCATGGAACTTCCTTATTTTATCAGCATCCCACTTCTTAATCTGTTCCTCCAATCCAATTGGGAACCTTCTGCTCAGCTTGTTTTCAGAATGCAGATGTTGTAACAGCTGTACAGCAAGAAATGTTTCCAAATAAATGAAATTAGAGAAAAGGGTACTGATTAGTCAATATATAAACCTTATTGGAACACCATCAATCTGCAATTATCTTTTATGAACAAAAGCAACCGCAATCTGTATCTCACCTGACAATCAACACGATATTCTATTGTATTCATCATCTGTAGTTCAGAAAGAATGGCACGCCTCTCTTTTTCAACTCGTGAAGCAAGGAACTTTGGGTGGAAAGCTATCTATTTAGATAAGCACAAATGAAGGATGCATATAAAGTATGTAAGACACCAATTCCCAACATTTTTATTCTAAAATTGTTTGCTCATCAAAACATATACTGAAATCAGACAATTCATTTGCTAAAAACAAAAACAAGACATCAAGTAACAAAATCATATCAGAACATAAAGCCACAGTAGTGTGTGCACTTCAATATATATACATCCATCTATTGTCATACCTCTTTTAAGGCATCGAGAACAGATGGAAGTAGATCTCCATCAGAATCCTACAGCCAAAGATAATATGGTCAATATTCAAACAAATTGCTAGTAACAAACCCAGACACAAAAGTGATGCAAAGAGCAATGGTAGTATGGTGCCGTATTCTTGCCCCATCTAATATGGGTGAACTCTAAAAGATCCACCATGATACTTTTGATTGTTCACCATGTGCGCATTAATAGATCCAATTCAGAATTCTATTCCGCCAAAAGAATCTCAGAAGAATACAAGAAAATACTTAGAGAACTAGCACGAGGGGATTATAATTTGGAACATGCCTCAGTAATGAATCCTAAGCACTGAAAATATTAACGCTTCTAAACATTAAGCAAATTTCTCAGTGCATTGACTAGATAAATATAAAGTTGCTAAACTATTTGAGCGGCTGCGCTTTTAAAAAAAATTATAAAATAATAATAATAAAATTAATAAATAAACATTCATGCAGCTATGTCATGCTGAGAACAAAAGATAAGGTGAAATGAAGACAATAAAAGAAACTGAATTACACAAAAGGAATCTATATTAATTATAGAAAGTTGGGACTCATACATGAGTGGCAAAATAACGTAATACTTAAGATCAGCAGCAAGAAAGAAAATAATGCTGGAAACAAAACCAGTTCTCTGAGAGATAAAATGTTTAACCCTGTTCTCATAGAAACTTGAAAGACAAAAGATCGAGATATGATATCAGTGCAGGCACATAAAAATAGAAAAACCACAAGAACAACCTTCGTACTAGTTGGTGAATGGATATGAAACACAGTATGGTGGAAATCAGTGTAGGCATTAGATCGTGCGCCTGTACCCAAAAGTTTTTCACGTTTCTTACTTCCAAGGAAGGCTACATGCTCAATCATGTGTGCAATTCCTTGCTCGTCATCTTCTTCATCAATTGACCCCACATGGACTTCCATGTGTGCTTCAAACCTAATTCAAAAAGTTGTCAGGGGAGAGTTCTTCCTGATCTCAATCAATAAAGCTTCATTTGTTTAATGAGAATTGCAGAACGGTCCAATTTTTTTAAACAGAGAGGGGGAGAGAGAGAATCCTTATGGAGGGTAAGAAAGAAGAGAAAAAAGAACCCACAAAACCTACCTAACAAGATAAACATTAAAATTTATCCCCGTCCTTACACTAAGGTCCCATAGCTTGAATTACCTAAATTGATAGAGTAATTAGAAAAAGGGCTTGGCAAAGATTTAACATTTACCAATCAATTATTTCCTCCAAATGCAAACTACCTACCATGTAGAACACGGAATCCATCTTATCCTCTATTTCATGAAATATTGAAAATAGATTTCATATTTATTTTATAAGAAACTAGAAAATTTTCAGCAAACATATGGAAGTTGTACTGTTTCTTTTCAACCAAACATTCACACAAAACGTATCTTTTACTGGATTAGTCCACATACATCTCACTTTCTTTTTGAATCTTGGGCATCAAAAGTTGAATCAGTCTATCTTTGCAACAACTAGAAAAGTTGAATCACCGAGAAGACCTCATCATTTGGCAACCTAACATTCCTAAGAAGGTGAAGGTTTTCTTGTGAATCTTTATGTTTTAAAGGCTTAACACTTGGTATAGAATTCAAAAAGTCTTCCAATCCACTTCGCTCTCTCCGAATTGGTGTGTTTTGTGTAAGAACAGTGATGAATCCTTGATGCATCTCTTCTTTTTCTGCCCCTTTGCGGCCAGTTGTTGGGAGACTTTGTTTAGTTTGTTCAAGTTGGATTGGTGTTTTCCCTCCAGTGCTTCGGATGCCCTTCTTCAGCTTCTCGTTGTTACTCATTCTAAGGGTCAAGTCAAAATCATTTGGGCCAACTGTGTGGTAGCTCTTCTATGGAGGATGTGGTTTGAAAGGAATAGAAGGGTTTTTCAAGATCAGAGTTCTGAGGGGGAGGTTTTTAGGGAACTTGTGAAAAAAATTTCTTTTACTTGATCTATTTCTTCTAATTTGTTTTGTAATTATAGCATAGTTCAATTACTCACCAGCTGGGAGGCGTTTTTGTAATCCTTTGGTGTGTGGGGATAGCTCATCTCCCCCCATTTTTTGTAAATCCTCTTTGTTGTTAATTATAGTCAAAGTTAGGGCAATCTTGTATTTTTGTATTTTAGGTTTATTTATCTCCTTTTTAGTTTATATTCCTTTAAGTATATTTAAGATTTGATTAGGGTAGAATATTCTTTCCTTTTATGTTTTGTGTTGTACATTGTATTTATTCTAAGGTTTTGTATAGTTGAGGAATGAATCAAAATATTAGAAAACTTCACTCTTTGATAATGAAAGCGTGTTTCTTATCCAGAAGAAAAAAAAAAGTGTCAATCTAGGCTGGTTTTTCCTGTCTAGTGGTTACGGTATTGGACTCTGAA
Source organism: Trichosanthes truncata (assembly GCA_033996785.1). NCBI lineage: Eukaryota > Viridiplantae > Streptophyta > Magnoliopsida > Cucurbitales > Cucurbitaceae > Trichosanthes > Trichosanthes truncata. The sequence continues at coordinate 30,887,623 of JAWPNB010000004.1, read as the reverse complement.
AATAATTTATATACATAAAGCTTTTATTCATGAATACTTCAAAATCTCCATAAATGTCAAACTGTATATAAGAGATCCACTACTCAATTGAAATGCATTCACTAGTTAAATTATTTCTCCAATTACCACATGGTCAATACCTGTTGGGGGGAACTTTATTCGGTAAAATAAGATATTTCAATCCATTTTTCAACTGCCCTCTATACAACTTTGGATGGGACGGGAGTTCAGAACTAAGAAATGCCTCTAACTCTGCTCTTCCAAACTCAGGATATGAAATATCCAAATCTTGTTTCTCCAGAATACCATCAGGCCAGGCTGTAGTTGCTGCATGAGGCTCATCTGGACCTACAGTTCCACAAACAACATGGGCATGCTTCACCTGGATGTCACATAAAAGTACAGAGACAAGAGAAAGATGAGAATATATGGACTATCAAGTAAATGGCAAATACTGTAGAATGCCATTTCTACCTTTTTAAAAATCTAATGTTAGTTGGATTATAAGATAAACTAAAACTCTTTTTAACTTTGTATTTATTTTTCAAGTTTAAAAATAATAATAACAGGAAAATTTTTGATATTTTAATTTCGGTTAAATATATAATCAAATCCCTAGTATTTTCATTTTTCAATTTCTTCCCTAATGTTTCAAAAGTTTCAATTGCATCCTGGTTGACATTTTCCCAATGGAGAATGATGCCTTGTAGCTCGATATAGTAACCAAATAAGGTCCCCATCCAACTGGGTGATTTATGGGGCTAAAGGCACTTTCAAGAATCTTGGGAAGGTTTTTCACCCAAATTCCCTTTCTTTCTTCATAGCAGAGATTTAGGATTATTGAAATACTTCTTAGGTAAAGGTGGCAAGGAGAAAGAAAGAGATACTTTTTCCACAAAGGAAATATGTGTTTGAATTGTTATCAAAGATGGAAAAGTTGGCGTCTAAGTCATGGAGTACTCCAATGATGCCTAATTTGTAACTCACAAAAGATAAAGAACTATTAAAATATCCTAAGAGGTACAAGAGATTAGTTAGAAAGCTAGATTGTTTAATAGTGACTCGGCCAACATAGCTTATTCAAAGAGTATATAGCTTATTCAAAGAGTATCGTGAGTCAAGACATGTCTTCACCTACCGTTGTAGACTAAGCTACCTAGAGTCTTCTCCATAAGCTCCTAAGGTTGCATAGGAGTATTTCTAATCTTTCCCTTTTACACAGTCTCTAAAAATGATTTTTTTATTAAAAAAATGTGTACATTAACGAGATGATAAGCGTGTTAAATAATAATTCTCTGTTATTCTTTATTATGAGAAGAAAGGGGTTCTTAAATAGAAGAAGCACCCATTTACAAATAAGGAAATAATTTTCCACCAATATAATACAGTAAATACAAATATACTGATTAACTAAAAAAGGAAAATAACCAAAAATAACCAACACTCCCCCCTCAAGCTGGTTTGAAGATATCTTCCATCACCAGCTTGTTAGTCATCTTGTCAAATTGTAACTTTGGGAGTCCCTTAGTTAACACATCAGCAATTTGCTCTGTCGTAGGAAGATAGGGAATGCATATTACTCCTACATCAATCTTCTCTTTAATGAAATGTTTATCAACTTCGATATGTTTTGTCCTATCATGAAGGACTAGATTATGGGAAATGGAAATTGCTGCCTTATTGTCACAATAAATTCACATGGGTATCTTTTGAGAGAATTTCAATTCTTCCAATAGTCCCTGTATCCATATACCCTCACAAATACCATGGGTAAGGCCCTAAACTCAGCTTTAGCACTACTTCTACCCACTACATTTTGTTTTTTGCTCCGCCAGGGAACTAGATTTCCTCCAACAAAAGAACAGTAACCAAAAGTAGATCTTCTATTGTGGTGTTGCCTGCCCAATCAGCATTAGTATAGATTTCAACATTCATATGACCATGCTTCTTAAACAATATACCTTTTCCAGAAGTACCTTTCAAGAATCTTAGAATTCTATAAACAGATCCAAAGTGAGTTGATTCTGGTGCATGCATAAACTGACTTACCATACTAACTGCAAAGGCAATGTTACGACGTGTGTGAGACATGTAAATGAATCTTCCCACAAGTCTATGATATTTTTCTTTGTCTTTTACCTCACTCTCTGTTGCAGCTTGCAATTTTAAATTGGGTTCAATGGGAGTTTCTATTGTTCTGCAACCAAGTTGTCCTGTCCCTTCAAGTAAATCAATGATGTACTTCCTTTGATTAACAAGGATATCATCTTTTGACCTAGCAAATTCCATTCCTAGGAAATACTTCAAGACCCCCACGTCTTTGATATAGAATTCATTAGCTAGCCTTTCTTTCAAGATAGTCAATCCTGCCTCGTCATTCCCTGTAAGAATGATGTCATCAACATACACTATTAAGATAACAATTTTGTCATCTCCAGTATGTTTATAGAACATAGTATGATCTGCTTGACTTTGTAGAAATCCATAGTTGCTTTTCCAAAACGTTCAAACCAAGCTCTAGGAGACTGTTTAAGGCCATATAATGATTTCTTTAACCTGCATACTCTGTTAATCCCAAGATCTTCCTCAAAACCAGGTGGTAAGTCCATAAATACCTCTTCTTCAAGTTCCCCACAGAGAAAGGCATTCTTGACATCAAGTTGATAAATGAGTCAATATGCATTGACAGCAATAGATAATAGATAATGGAGTTAATTTTAGCAACGGGAGCAAACGTTTCTTGATAATCAATTCCATTGGTCTGAGTGAAGCCTTTAGCCACAAGTCTGGCTTTGTATCTTTTAATGCTACCATCGGCTTTGCACTTTATAGTAAACACTCACTTGCAACCTACTGTTTTCTTTTTTTTGATAAGAAACAAGAATATATTACTTGGTGAAAGATTACAAAAAAGGAGATGAGAGATCCCCACACTGCCAAAGGGTTACAAAAAAGATTCCCAGTTGGCCATAATATGAACAAGATCATAGTTACAAAAAGAATTACAAAGAGAACACCAGATGGTGGCAAAGAGTCTAATGGAATCCCATAACTCATTGAGACTGCATATTTTCTCTTTGAAGACCCTCTGATTTCTTTCATGCCACAGTTTCCAAAGAAAGGCCATGAGAGCATTCAACCATAAAATTCTGGCCTGATTCTTAAAGGGAGTACCAAAAAACAGCTGAAACACCGCTTCATCAACTCTGTTAGGAAAGCACCAACTCAGCCCAAACAACGAAAAGATTTTCCCCCACACGGAGGTAGCGAAAGAACAAGAAAAGAAAAGATGAAACTGATCTTCCCCATTTCTTCTACACATAACACACCAATTAGGAGAAAGAGAATTGGACTTCCATTTCCTTTGAATCACATCAACTGTGTTGAGCTTCCCTTGCAAAAGAATCCATAAAAATATCTTCACTTTCCTAGGCACCTTTGCCGTCCAGAAGGCCTTGAACAATTTAGAATCGATTGGGGCAGTGGCTTCAATTAAAACAGGGGTTAAGGAGTTCACCGTGAAGCAACCATCACTCCGAAGGGTCCACCTTTTAGTATCCTCACTATTGTTCAGTCTGATCGGCTCCAACAAAGAGTGTAAATTCGCCCATTCGATACTTTCCTCGTCAGTTAAATTCCTTCTAAGTGGCAAGACCCAACTATTCATGGATTCAGACCAGCATTGTCTGGCCAAACTCTCTTTTGCTGTGGTGACATTAAAGATTCTAAGGAAGGAAAGTTTAAGCGCTTCATCACCAATCCAAGTATCCTTCCAAAATTGAATTTTATCACCTTTGCCCAATACAATTTTGTACCATTTGTCTGCTGTACAGCAAGCTTTGAAGATGGACTTCCATGGGCCTTTGGATAGCGAATTCGGACTTGGAATCCAGACCCCATTCTTACACGAATACTTGCTTGCAATCACCTGTTTCCAGAGACATTGCTCCTCCTTCACAAATCTCCATCCCCATTTGGCTAGCAAACTAATATTTTTGCATTTAAGATTCCCCAGGCCTAGACCACCTTTGGAGGTTGGGAGGGAAGTAGTCTTCCAGTTCACCAAGATACTACTGTTTTCTTTTGAAGCCCCTTTCCAAAAGAAGTCACGAATGAGCCGCTCCAACCTCTTAACTATCTTCCCTGGGCATTCAAATACTTTACCTACTGTTTTCTTATCCTTTGGTAATTCTACTATGTCTCATGTGCGATTTTGTTTAAGAGCATTCATCTCTTCCATAATTGCTAACTTCCAGTTCGAATCATTTAGAGCCTCTTGTATATTCCTTGGAACGAACAAATTAGTTATCCTAGAGGTAAACGCTCTATGACTATCAGACAACCTATGGTAAGAAAGATAGTTCACAATAGGATATTTGGTGCAGTTTCGGATATCTTTCCTATGGGCTATTGGAATATCAAGATCAAGTATATCAGATGAACTATTATGAATAGATGAAGTAGGAATAAAGGATTTGTTACCTAGATCTTCATAATCATTCGTCGGAGTATTAGATTGATGCTTTTGATTCAATGCCCTTCTAGTGTAAACCTGAAGTTCAGGCTTTCGATTAGTTAGATCTCTTTGTAGTGTTTCTCTCCCTGATGAAGAGTTTTCCATACTTGGCATTGAGGAACTAGAACTGGTAACCTCAAGACTAATGATGATAGGAAAGGGATAAATATCCCAGAAATTATCTTCGAAGTTAGGTATTATCTCCCCCTGAAGAGAATTTTGGCTAAAAAAAGATTGATTTTTGAAAAAGGAAACATCCATACTTTCAAAGTATTTTTTGTTCACAGGATCAAAACATTTATAAACTTTCTTGTGGAAGACAACCCAAAAAAATGCATTTAACAGCCCTAGGATCTAATTTAGACCGAGAAAAGTTAGGAATGTGAACATAAGCAGTACACCCAAAAACTTTGATAGGTAAATTAGAAAATAGGCGGACAGTGGAAAAACAACTTTTAAAGTGATCCAGAGGGGTTTTGAAATCCAAAATTTTTGCAGGCATTCGATCAATAAGATATGCAGCTGTGAGGACTACTTCTCCCCACAAATAAGAAGGACCATGCATAGAGAACATAAGGGCACGAGCAACATCGAGTAAATGTCTATTCTTTCTTTCAGCAATATCATTTTGTTGGGGGTGTCCCGACACGTAGATTGATGAACAATTCCTTTAACTTGTAAAAAATCAGTTAAGTATTCATTGAAATATTTAGTGTCATTGTTACAGTGCAAAATGTTAATTTTAGTTTGAAACTGAGTTTCAATCATGTTATAAAAACGAATAAAAACATCTTTCACCTCTGACTTTTTTGTTAATAGATAAATCCAAGTTAAACGGGTGTGATCATCCATGAAAGTGACAAATCACCGTTTTCCACTATGAGTCAAAACTTTAGATGGACCCCAAACATCACTATGAATTAAGTAAAAAGGTGCGGAAGACTTATAGGGTTTGGGCAAATAAATGGATCAATGATTTTTTGCAAAGATACAATTTTCGCAATGAAAATTAGAACAATCAATTCTTTTAAATAAATTAGGGAACAAATACTTTAAGTAGAAAAAACTGGGATGTCCTAGTCTACGATGCCAAAGCATTATAGTTTCTTTAACAGAGGGAGAACTAACACTACTCAAGCCTTGAACTTTTTTATTACTAGATGAAGATTCATCAAAGTAGTAGAGACCATCGAGTATCCTAGCACGTCCAATCATCTCCCCCGAGTCCTGACCCTGAAAGATGCAATGGGAGTCAAAAAAGGTAACACGACAATTAGCATCCTTAGAGATTTTACTAAGGGGGCGTTTGGCCCCTTAACTTGAGTTGAGTTGAGTTGGGTTTTAAACCCAACTCACTATTTGGCCCATGGAGAAATTAACTCCACATAAAAAAACTAAACTCTACCGACTTGCTACAGTGTTAGGATATTAACTCCACTAACTTGTACAGTAACTCTATTAGCATATTTTATCACCGCTTCTCCAACGACCGACGGCCACCTCCAGCGACCGACAACCACAGCTAGCGACCTTCTCCGACGACCAACGGCCATATGCAGCAACTAACAGCCACCGCAGACTACCTTCTCCGACGATCGACGGCAATCGTTGGCGACCATATCTTGCAACCGATGCTCATTGCCTGTGACCGTCTCTGACGACTATTGCCAGCAACAATTCCCAGCGACCGACAGCACTCCCATGGTTCAAAATAATATGAAATGCACATATACTTAGTTGGTCTGACTCTCTGCTCCAACAATCTTTCTTTAGACTTACGAACTCGACCCATTGTTGGTCATTACTTATGTTTTGTGAACCATAATTATGTTTTGTGAATCATGTAAATATGCCCTTGATGACCTACTAATACTTTGAGAATATTCCACTCCTACATGAAACTAATGTTGAAATATATTGTCATTTTCTTGTCATCTTGAAAAAGTAAAATACTGGCATTCTCTTTTCCAAAGATGTCAATTTAGTATATGTGTTTAAACAAATGTAAACAAACAATGTTCCTTTACAAAAATAAAAAATAAAAAATAAAAAATAAAATGTAATGGTCAATGTGTTTAAAAAAAAAAACTCTCTCATAATGAAAACTCTATTAGTAATTGAAAAAGGTCATAATAAGGTTCTGATTTGTAAGTTTCAAAGAAGTTCAATGTGTGTTTAGAAAATGAAACTTTAAATTTCTACATTTTGATAGAAGTTCAATTTATGTTTAAAGAAAAAAAATACAGGTACATTGCCTTTTTTCCATTAATCAATTGCTATTTGTTGTTATAAAGAATGCAACATTTGATTTCTATAGATTGAAAGAAGTTCAATGTGTAATGCAAATATTTGATTTTTATAAATTGAAAGAAGTTCAATGTGTAGTAAAAAGAGAAAACATGGTTACATTGCCTATAGTTTAGAATAAGTCAATTTCTAAAAAAAGAAAGATAAAGAATGATGTTTTTTTTAAAAATGATCAATGTTGAAATATATTGTTTTTTTGAAGTGAACATTTGAATTCAGTGTTGGAAAGTTGGGAAAATATGTTTCTAGATGAACGATTGGAAAAAATAGAAATAAAGAAAACAAAAACAGTCAGCTAAAAATCAGTTTACTTCGAGTTACAAAAAACTACACTAGATACCCCTAACAACTCAACTCAACTCAACTCTGCACCCTAAACACAGACTTTCTGACTCAACTCAACCCAACTCTACAACCCAAACACAGACTTCTAAACTCACTAACAAACTAACTCTACCCAACTCAACTCTGCGTGCTAAACACCCCCTAACAGATAACAAATTACAAGTTAATTTAGGAACATGGAGGACAGAATGTAAATTAGTGAGTTCAATCTAATAGTTCTTTTTCTTGAAATAGAAGAGAAACTACCATCGGCAATTTGAATTTTTTCATGACCGTACATAAGGGAGTATGATGCAAATAGTTTGGAAGAACTAGTCATATGGTCAGAGGCTCCGGAATCTATAATCCACGGAGATGAATTGAGAAAAGAGAGGGCTTGAGGATAATTACCTGTTTGTGCCAAGGAAACACTAAAATTATCATATGATGAAGTGACATTTAGCAGTTTCAGGATTTGATCAACTTACTCTTTGTTAAATGGATTGGAATCAGCAACATTAGCACTGGATGGATGTTTGGTGGTGCTCTTCTCACCTTACTTCGTACTCTTCCAATTTACAGGTTTTCCATGGATTTTCACGAGTATGTCGAGGTTTGTTACAGTAGTCACACCAGACACGAGGCTTTTCATGAGTCTTGTTTGATTGATTAGAAGCCTTGTGTGCAGTAGCTTCAACCACCAAAGCAGAACTTTCAACTGAATCATTGGGCTTCTTCCCAATCATAACATTCCGATGGCTTTCTTCCCTGCGCACTTAAGAGAAAACTTCATTATTAATTGGGAGGTTAGTTTTACCAAATATTCTGCCTCTAACCTCATCAAATTCAACATTGAGGCCGGCCAAGAATTTATAGATACGACCATCCTCAACTATTTTCCTGTAGTGTTTTTTATCCTCTGTAGACTTCCATTCATATGTATTAAAGTGATCAAGGTCTTGCCAAATCCTCTTTAGGGAGTGAAAATATTGTGTAATTGAGTTACCTCCCTATCGTATGTCACCTAATTTGATAAAGCTCAAATATTTGTGACTGATTTTCCAAATCCGAATACATTTGAGTTACGCTTTCCCATAAGTTCTTTACAGTAGAGTAACACATTAGTTACAACTGATATCTTCTATCATGGAATTAACTAGCCAAATCATAGCCATGGAGTTTTCAGCATCCCACACAGCAAACGAAGGATCATCTTTGGCGGGTGGTATTGTATCTCCAGAAGATACCCAATCTTTCCTTGTCCACGAATATACATTCGAACACTTTGGGACCAACGAAGAAAGTTCTCCCCATTAAGTCGAATGGTTGAAATTTGGACAGTAGGACTGTTGGGATGAATGCGGTTATCTAAGACTTCAGTAATCGAAGACTTATTTTCTGACATTATTGCTAAAAAAGAGAGAAACCAAACCCACAAAAAACCAATAGCCGAAACAAGTGACAGAAAACCAAAAAACTAGGGCAAAAACTCGTGATATGAAGCGTGGCGCGGCGGTTGAGGTACAGACAGCGGCAGCGTTTGGCACAGGCAACAGAGGCAGTCGATGTCGAAGGCAACAACGGCAGCAAAGGCAGATCGTGGCTATCAAATGAGAAATCGAAGACCTGCGTGCGACGGGTAGCGCGAACTCGTGATGCCCAAGGGTAGGCGGCTTTGTCTGTAGGCGGCGCTAGGTGAACAAGGGCGGTCAATGGCGGCAGCGGTGGTAGTAGGCAACGGCAACGGCTAGGGTTAGAGAATATTGGTGTTTCTAAAAATTTAGGGTTCCTAGCTCTGATACCATGTGTTAAATAAAAATTCTCTATTATTCTTTATTATAAGAAAAAAGGGGTTCTTAAATAGAAGAAACACCCCTTTACAAATAAGGAAATAATTTTCCAGCAATATAATACAGTAAATACAAATATACTGCTTAACTAAAAAAGGACAATAACCAACAATAAGACTTGTACGATTAAGGTGAAAGATAACAAAGACATAGATTTACAGAAGAATTTCATACAAAATATATGAAGCAGATAGATCCCACAACGCAAAAAAGAATAAAATGAATAAGCTTAATGATGAAAAAGGGAGAAATTATGGGAACTACATATAAAAGGCAGGTCTGCAAATCAAGTAGCCACTTACAACCTTAACATCACGCTCATTCTTGGATAACTGAAAAGCAGACTTGTCAAAAATGAATCTAGGAGTGAATCTTTTAATACTGGGACATCTTTTTTTTTGGTTAAGAAAGCAAGAGATGCAATTAGTAGTCCCCGAAGTTTCACTCCCACTTTCCCCAATTTTATAAGCACATGGCCTTCGAGTATTATCCTTGTCTCTTCTAAACTTGTATCTACCAATACCATCATCATGAGAGTACCTTCCAAACCAAAGAGGAAATAATCAACAAAGCTATGCACTGATATAAATATAGGCACTGAATAAAACCATACCTCAAACAAGGAAAAGGGAAATAGGGAGAAGTATAGCAGGACTAGATTATACTACCTTTGTTAAAGAGGGGAAAGGAAAGAAAAAAACAAGTAAAAAAAGCCTTCATCCAAGAGACTATAAAAAAAAATAAAAAATACAAGAGTTTTTTCTTTTAAAAGGGAACACTTTTGAAAAGTTACATTCTAATATAAAACAAGAAAATAAATTTAAGATATACCAAACGTCCTCTGCCCTTTACAAGAACAACTAACTAAAACAGCATTGAAGGCAAATGTTTTAACAACGTATGAGAAGGCCTTATTCTTTTTTACTAGAGCCCTTTTTTTGTTTTGTTCGGTCAGGTTCCGATCTAGCCCCTTTTTTGGGTTCTTGTTTTATAGACCCCCTTTTATAAGTCCTTCTGTATTCTTTCATTTTTCTCGATGAAAACTCGGTTTCTTGATAAAAACAAAATAAAAAGAAAAATTACAAGAAGGCCTCCCAACTACAAGTAAACAATTCTAGTTGGGACTAAATCAGCTAAGAAACCAATTGAATTCGCTTCATCACATTTTTCACCAGCCTTTATGATTTCCTCGAGATTGAACTTACCCCCCCCCCCCCCCCCCCTCAATGACTTTTTAGGAGATATTAGTTCTCTCTCTTTCCTATCCCTTTTAAGGCTGCCAACAACCTAAAGAAAATTACCCATGGGAAGGAGCTAATAACAATGGAAGCTACCATCTTGTTAATTGAAAAACGACTCAGCTACCCTGCTGAATGGAGGACTTGGTATAAATCACATTAAAGCTAGAAACCAAGCCCTGTTGTCTAAATGATATGGAGGTACCTCACTAAGAAAGATGCCACTTGGAGGAGAATTACTGCAACCAAAATACCAGTTTTTGACTCAAGACATGAATAGAGAAAAAACACTTGAGCTCGTCATTTTCCCACACTAAATGCTTTTGCCACCAACAAGTCAACTTTGGTCAAAGAAAACTGGTCCCTCACAAATCAGTCTTAGGATGTCAAATTCAGTTGCAATCTTTGATCGAGTGGCTCTCTCCCACAAGTTTCATCTATTCATCTTCCAAGCATGGATGATAAGCATGATCCTCAAGTCCATTTACTCAACAGTCTAATTTGGAAAGACAAATATTGAAAGAAGATAAACTTTTCTTATGGGAGCTAGCCATAGCAGCATGAATACCTAAACGTTACACAAAAGAGATCTCCTACCCTTGCAAATTCGCTGAGTTGGTTCTTGATGTGCAAGAAAGATGTGAAAACCAAAGGCACTTATTCAGCATTTTTTAATTTGCTAACAGATTTTAGGTTAAGGTGCCCTCCATATTTAATTGGCAGACGCCCTTTGCTAACAAAATGAAAATCTTCCTCCATTATATGCTTGTGGGCCATCCTTTCATCATCCTTTGGTTACTAAGGATGAGAGCTTTTCTTGAATGGATTGAGAGAAACAATCAAACCTTCAATGACAAATCTCTTTCATTTGACAGGTTTAACGTTTAAGGAGTTTTTCTTTTATCATACTTCAACATGTTGTAAATATTTCTTCTCTCCGTTTTCCACTTATAGTTTAAATAATCTTTTGATTAATTGGAAATTTGGAAAGCGTTTTTTTTATAACTGCCTAGCTCAAGGCTTCTCTTTTGTTTCATATGTTGTTACCTATCCAAAAAAATAAAGTGACATGTACCTACAGTCTCCTTGCTATCAAAAATTCCCTTTAATGTCCACTGAGCCTAGAGCAATGGATTAATCATACAACCTCAATGCTGCCTAACTGAGAAACAATTGCAAATCTTTCGCTTTCTTAAGATCAGCAACCCATCATAGGAAGGAGCTAATCTAAACAGTTAGAGACTTGTTCAATTCCAACTTCAACACCACCTTTGAAGGAAGAAAGTCACAACAATTGTCTTGAACATACACCCTTCAACACAATTATCTATATTAATTAACTTCCTTATGCCTTTTCAAAAAAAAAATTAAGTTCCTAATGCAAAGAATAAAGCCTTCATTCAAGTCTCTAATTTAACTGAGATTCCTTTCGTACCAACACGCTATTGGTAGATTTCTTACTTTAAACCATCCTCCACATCAAGGGATTCTACCAAGTTTCTCATCATCCCGTATTTTAACCTCATTGAGAAGTCACCTACCCTTTTCCAACCTTCAATTCTACAAAATTTCTGGGCTCCTCCTCCATGCCGCAATGAAGTAATACTTCATCAGGTTGGAAGAGATTCAAGGCACGAAGAGGTAGAGGAGTGGTATCCCTTTAAGCCTGCTGGGGGAATTCAACACTTCAAAGGCCAGTGGCTTACAGAAATGACTCTCAATTGGCGTAAATCAAAAGAACGTCATAACTACATAACTCATTGGACAAAGTGCAACAAGAGGAGGAAAGAGAATTCCAAGTCTTAACTCATCCAAATTAGAGATGGAATCCTGAAAGGTTCATTTAAGTCCTAAAGCTCATTCAAATTAGAGTAGGAATCCTGAAAGGTTCGAACCATACTCTCCAAAAAACCCCCCATGACAGCATTCATGATTTATCCAAAGAACTCTAGGTTTGCCTTAAAAAAAATGACCACAAAGAACAGCTGCATAAACGCCACCTCGCAATAGAGAGGGAAAGACCACCTAATACCAAACGAATAGAAAAGGAGCTCCCATCACTTAGCCGCAAAGTCACAATATAACTTCTAAATATTTATTCATTTTTCCATTAACAGAATTCCAAAAATTAGATTCCTCCATAGGCGAAACAAGCACCAAACTAGATATTCAAGGAAGAGAGCAATCAGAGTATAGCTCAAATGAAAGGGGATTATAAAAAAAAACACCCAAGTCATACCCAGATGAATAGTTTGCAGAAAACAATGAAGCAAAAACGACAAGGGAGACTAACAAGATAACAAACAACACAGGTAGCTATCAAAAACACAATTCTTCATGGGAAACTAAAATTCACCTCCTCAGAGGGACGACGAATCGAGACTCGACATCGAATCGAGCGAGATGAGAGCAAATAGAGCGGGAAGGGAGCTGCACCGAGTTCACCCGCCTATTGGGAGTACCTGGGTCTCTTAGACTCAACAACGGCCGCCGTTGCGTCAAATTAGAAACAGTAGAAGAGCTTGAAACGGCCATTGCAGGCAAAAATCCAAGAATAATGGAAGAAACAGAGCTCGCAGAGAGCAGATAAACACAATAGCTCGAGGAACAGCAATCAAAGTGAGACGATGAAGACAATGGGGATAGAGTTGCCGGTTCTGTTGAACCGTTTTTTTCTAGAACCGGAAAATAGAGAAGGGCGATTGGTTGGGTTCTTTAGATCTTTTTTTCAAAGCCAAGAGGAGCTCCAAATTTGCAAATCTCACAAATTTTTTTCTTGTGGTTTTGTCTTTGTTTATGAACCACAATTTAGGACTGGAGGAAGATTTTTTTTATTATTTAACTTTTTAAATTAAAATTTTCATTCATGAATATAACGTTATGGATGTAAAATGGAAGGTTCGAACCTACAAACTATAATAATATAAGAATTGATGTCTAACAACTTAAGTTATGTTTAGACTTGATAATTATTGATTACTTTGATTTGAAATTTATTGTCTAATTATTTTTTTATTAACTATCATTTATATTTATTTCATTTTCATCTATATGTTTTGTATTAGAATTGAAGAATAAATTTAGTCATTAGAATTTTGTAATGGTTGTATCTTGTCTATTTAGTCAATAAACATTAAACATTTTTCATTGTATCGTTCTTATACTTTGTGATGACTCTACACAGTCATTGTCTTTAATATCACAAACTAAATAATGACATTGTGTATCTATTGAATAGATAGTGGTTTACTTTACTTGATGGGATAGATAAATTACATAAGAGAAGTAGGCAGTTGAACAAAATAAAGTGACACATGTAATATCATATCCCTTTCAAATAACTCATGAAACTTATTTTATTGATCATAGTATGTTTCACTATATATAGTAGAAGAATGAAGAACAATGGTGAGACAAATTTTCTCTTTCAATTGCTATTACGCATGTGTTGTGTTGCAAGTTTCCAATTTTTAGAAAGAAAATTGAAGGGGTGACTAGAGGTCTCTTTGATGAGTAAAAAACTCTTTGTATAAATGGTGAGACTCGATAGTTAAGTATAAATTTACAACGATGGATTTACAAGATAATGGAACCAGTATATGAGATAACTTCACTTGGAGAGACCGTGGAGAGTATGAGAATTGAATGAAGAATAAGTATTTGTCTAAGGCATCTGACATGGCTTCGACAAATTTGATGTGTGTATAAGTAAAAGATTCTTGAGAAAAGGAAAAAAAAAATGTATAAGGATGCTGATATGAAAATAATAACGTTGTCTATTTTAAACTTAAGCGTACATGGATTTTACCTTTGGTATCACACACACACAAAAATAAAAAAAAAAATTTTAAAAAATCTAATATTAACGAGATATTATGTTTTACTTATAAATTGTGAATTTTTTTTCCTCTTCCCGTAGATATGTGGAATTTACACTCTCATCTAAAAATTATGTTTTTCAACCAACATAATTTGTCAACCAACACTCATTTCATTAAAATAAAATATCACATCACAAAATTTATTTATCACATTGACATATGATTTGGCGCAGTGAATTTATGTTATTCTCACTAATGAAATGATAGAGCTATCTGGTAAATGTTAATTAAAACCTGAAGAAAAATATGGAAAGTTAAAATATATATATATATGGACTAAATTGAAATTAAGTGGATGTATAAAGACTAAAACTGTAACTTTATATATCATCGATATTGTATAATATAACATTATTATTAAATTCTGTTTGAAGAGATAATAGTGAAATTCCATTGGAGCTAAATTCGAGTTTTTTTTGTGGGGGGGGTTGATGATTCAGATGGGAAGGAGACGAATGGACATGGGTGACTAGTGAATTTTTGTTTTAATATTAAATCCTATTGTTATTTCAATAATAGTATGTTGTTTTTGTTTTATTCTTTATTTTTTTAGAGTTGACTTGGCTTTTATTAGTACTAGTTGTATACTATATGTGTCGCACGTGGTTTATCAAGTTGAACTATTAAAACATATATATTTTTTCTTTTCTTTTCTTTAACTCTTCCTCGTATTTATAATTCTACAAACTTTTATAAGGCTTTTGTACTATTAGAATAATAAAAAAAAAATTGGAAAAATTGCATAAACATCTCCTAAACTATGGGGTTTGTTACAATTACACTCTTGAACTTTGGATTTGATCAATCAGCCCCTTGAACATTGTTAAGTGTTGCAAGCACACCTTTGAACTTTGAATTTGATCAATCAGCCTCCTGTATTTTGTTAAATATTGCAATCAGCCCCTATACTTTATTAAGTGTTGCAATCAGCTCCTTATTAATTTGTTAAGTCTAGGGGGTTGATTGCAACACTTAACAAAGTTTAGGAGGCTGATTGATCAAATTAAAAGTTTAAGGATGTAATTGCAACACTTAACAAAGTTCAGGGGGTTGATTGATCAAATTCAAAGTTTAAGGGTGTGATTAATGTAACAAACTTCATAGTTTAGCGGTAGTTTGTGTAATTTTTCCAAAAAATTATTATCTCATAATCCAAATATCACTAATTATCAAACTTTTATAATACTTATATTTTCATTTTCAACCTATTGTTCATTCTTTCTTCAAAAATTCATGATTGTTAAAGGTAACAATGAGAAACTCAGAAGACATTGAGAAACTTAAACAAAACATGAAAATTTATCATAAACCAAATTTAGAAATCTCACTAACTAGGAGGCAATCCAACTTAATTTCTTACTGGCCAATCTACAACCCTTGGAGTCCACTGCTAATAACAACCACGGACAATCATTGTTGAAATCTCTCTCTCAATCTTTTCTCTGTCTCTAATGATTTACGTATCATATTTCCATTCCATTTATACTTTATCCCTTGCAATATTAAACTCAATCCAATGTCTCTTCATATTTCTAACATTTTAAATATGGACCTTTACACTTATCAAAATTTAGAATTAATTATTAATAATTAAATTTTTATATTTTTAAAATAATATAATACATATTAAAAGTTTGAAGATATGTTTTTAACAACTCCTATAGTTTATAGATGGTTTTTGCAATACAGACTTACAATATTTTCCGTTGTTTATTTTTAAGTACTTTTTATATTTATTTTAAAGTCAGATAAATACGACTGTTTTTTGCATTCAAGATTTATTTTTAGAACATTTTTTGTATTCAAAATAATTAGTATTGGATATTTATTTTTTAATTTGTGTTAGGGATAGGTGAAGCATATGTGATATATATTGTAATACTGCTATTGACTCTCTATGTTTTTTCCTTTTCTTTTTGTAAATGGGAATTATTACTATCTTTTTATTCTTTTTTTTTTTTTTTGTAAAAACATTAATTGTAATTTGAATGGGGTGATAAAATTTTATGCTTCCAGCTTCTTCTTTCTTTTCCTATGACTAGCGTGTTACCACGTGCATTGCACGTATTTTTTTAAAATTTTGAATATTCTTGTTGAAATATTATTCAATCAGATTATTTTTAAAAATTACTTAAGAATAATTTTATATACTTATAATATAATATAATCCATAATCTTCTATAGTTGGTTGAGTATTAGTATGAATTAATATATATGTTTTAGTCTCTAATGTTTGAGTATTTTTTCCATTTAGTCTGCATATTTCAAAAATTTTAACTGAGTCCTTTATATTTTAACAGTTTTCCATTGAGTCTCTCACTTTTGCTGAATGTGAAAATTGACTATAAACTTATTTGAAATAATATTTAGTAAATTAGCGAAAAGTTATAGAGAGAAAAAAGTCTCTCTTAGATGATCATCTAAGAGAAATTTTTTATAATTTCTTCTCCAAATTTCTAAGAAATTTGAAGAAATTTCAAGTTTTTATTCCCTCAATTGAGCTAAATATTATGTTAGGTCGGTTTCTTATTAGTAAATTCTAACCTCACAAATAATAGAGAACTAAATTGAAAAATGTTTAAATATAAGGATTAAACTGAAACTTTTTAAGTAATATAATTAAATTGAAAAAAAAACACTCAAAAGACTAAAATATATATTTAGGCTATTTTTACTTCACATGTTATATTTCTCGTGAATATGAATTTGATGTAACTAAGTATTTTTTTTAACTCTGTAACCTAAGTAATTAATATTTTGAAATTATAAACTTGTTTTTGAGTATAGCATTATAATTATGAGAATGAGATTTGTACCATTTGCTCGTCATAAAGGTTTATTGATGTCTTAATTGGATTGTTTAGTTTCATATAATAAATTAATAAATGGATAATAACACAGGTTGTTTAACCTATGCAATATTTATTTTAATTAAAGTGTGAATATTCAATTGAAAATTTTAAGATGATTATTTATTTACCAATGCATTTTTTTTGGTATTTTTTTTTAAAATTTGCAATGCACATGTTTTTTAATTGATATAACTTACAATTCACATTAATTTTTTTGGTATTTTTTTTAAAATTTGCAATGCACATGTTTTTTAATTGAAATAACTTACAATTCACATTAATAATCAAACTAATGTTTGTCATCCTCAATTTGGCTCGATCTATCTTCTCCTTTCCTTGGATGATTCTCAAATGGAGTCTTTGCCTTGTTGTTAATATATGTCTAGAGAGAGAAGGGGAAGAGACTCATTTTGGTTTCGTTTTTTTTTCTACATGTTTATCACAGTTTTTAATTTAATTAACCGTTAGAATTTGTGACACTTTCCTTGGATTTTCATTTCATTATATTTGAATTTCTAACTTTCTTTACTAACAACTTTTGAATAAATTGTATTAAATACTTACTTTAATATTAATTTAGGATAAGTGTTGCTTCCATTGAGTTTCACAGTTTTTTTTTCTTTTAAGTTCCATGGTTAAGTTATCTTTACTAACATTTTTTTAATCAAAATTATTAAATATTTAATTTAACAATAATTTTAGGATGGTAGGTGAGAGAAGTTGTTTTTTTCAAAAGTTTTTTCGACACCATATAGCAACAGATATATATATATTTTTTTAATAGATTCTAGATTTGTGTTTAAATATCGCATTTATATAAAAATTTAATAAGTAGTGAATAATAAATCCTTATTTGCCAATTTCACTTTTACTATTTGGTTAAAAATTAATTGTTTGAATAACATTTAAATAATTAGAGAGAATTATTTTAAATTCATTAATTATTAATAGTTAATATTGACAGTAATTTAGAAATTAAAGTAAGGATAAAGGAGCCCAAAAATATTTTTAGCATTAATGAATTTTTTATAATAAATAGTTATTTTAATGGGTTGCAAAAAAAATGTTAATAGTAATGTTACTGTTATTATATTAAATATTTATTTAAGGAAAAATTCTTCTATTATGATAAACATTAAAAAAAATGTAGAATTACCTCTTCATCCATAACAATATGTCTCAATGTTTCTAGAAATTCTCCTTTCTTAATACTTTCGAATAGAATTTTTGTGAATAACACTCGCTTTGAAACTCCAATTATTTTTGAAAGGTTTTAGATCACATATTAGCATATATATATTGTCTCTTATGCCTACAATTTAACAATAATATATCACTAAGAGTAATTTAAACAAACTATTATAATTCTAATTATGATCTAAAAGGAAATTAAAAAAAAAAAAAGATTTTGCAAATGCAATGCAATAGAACAATTTAAATTTTTAAATAAAATAAAATTAAAGATTGAGATGTACCTTGAATCAATCAATATGACACAAAAGAGAAAAAAAACAACATTGTTATTTACTAAGCAATGAGCTTCTTTGCACACGCATGAAAATATTTATAGAAAATGCAAGATGTATATTATATAATAGATCATTTACTTTTTGGTTTTGGAATTTGCAAAGATTAATTACATTTTAAAAATTTAGAAAAAAAAATCCAATTGAATTATAATATATATATATATATATATATATATATATATATATTAATTAGAAGAAGAAGAACAACAAATATTAATTATAAAATAACTTGTGAAAATGAAAATGTTTATAGGAGGAATTCATACCTTTATTTCCGAGTATTTTGTTGAAACATCTCGTCTTTCATTGATGCTTAATTACTACTACTTTGCAATTCATACGAATTTAGAAATGTTGAGAGGAGATCAAGAGAGAGGAAGAAAAACTAACTAAAAAGAAGGGACTCACATTTTTGTAAAAAAAGTAAGAGAAGACTCTTTATATAGTTGAAGGCTTTGGCTAGGAGTTGAAGAATGTAGAAGAACTTTGAAATTCCAAAACTCTTGAAATTCTATTATTAATTATAATTAAATGTAAAAGCATTAATTTTAGAATTAATTTATAATTATTAAATCAACAAAACCCGTTACCTTCTAACCTTTTACTTTCTCCTACTTTCGTTACAAAATTATTTTATTAATTAAAAAAATATTTAAGTAATGAGAGAGAAAGTACAATTATAATATTATATAATTCATTAATTTTTTTTATACAAAAAGACATTCTTAATAATGAATTTTAATGGCATGATTGTAAATCTAACAATTAAAATAAGGGTATAGTGGTCCAAAAATATTTTTTAAACATCCTCCCTTTTTAATATAAATATATTATAGATTATAGATATAGATAATACTAAACCATATTTTCTTCTAAAATTTGGGTGTGATAAATTGTTAGTTTAATAGTGGAGATATCTATTATAATTTAATGAAATTGTCGTATGCGAAAAAAAAATTTGTCGTATGCATGCCATTTTTTCTAAATATTTACAAATTTGGTTAAAATATTTACAAATACATATTTTTATATTCATTTCTTTTATATTAGAAAAATTGCATAAACGTCCCATAAACTATGAGATTTGTTACAATCATACCTTTGAACTTTGAATTTGATTAATCAGCCCCTGAACTTTGTTAAGTGTTGCAATCACACTTTTGAATTTTAAATTTGATCAATCAGTCTCATGTACTTTGTTAAATGTCGCAATCAGTCTCATATATTTTATTAAGTGTTGCAATTAGCCCCCTATTACTTCATTAAGTCTAGAGGGTTGATTGCAACACTTAAAAAAGTTTAGGGAGCTGATTGATTTTTAAAAGTTTAAGAATGTGATTGCAACATTTATCAAAGTTCAGGGGATTGATTGATCAAATTCAAAGTTTAAAGGTGTGATTGTAACAAACTTTATAGTCTATGGGTGGTTTGTGCAATATTTCCTCTTATATTCTATTTCCTTTGTAGCTCATTATATGATTGTGGGATTTTTCTTTACAAAAATCAATTGATTATTTCCTAATATGCTTTATTTAATGAATCAAAATATTTTCTTTTTTTAATATTTCAAATTTATTACACTTTATTTAGTCAATTGATTTGATTATTAATGGGTGTTTTTTTTTTTTTTTGGGATGGATGACCTAAAATTTCAAGCATAAATGAAATATGACTAACTTTTTGAAACTAATGATGGATAACCTTTTGCTACCATCAACATCTCGGTGAATTTTGCATGCAGCGTGGAAGTAAGCATATGGAACTACCGCTCTTGATCGTTTGCGAGGCCACCACATCTCTTGGTATTGTGCACACATGTGTAATTTTCGATTTTTACCGATTTTGAGATTTTATTCCTTTTTTTTTTCCATTTAATTCCCAATCCAGAAAGAGCTCTCAATGAGAGTTGCTTGCTCTCCTAACTCCCTCTCGGTCTCTCTTTGAATTTTAACTTTCATTTTTTTTTTACTTTTGATTTATTTTTTGTCCCCATGATTGTTCTCGTCAGTTGCGCGAATTGAGATGACTTACAATTTTAAGGGGCCAAATCTTAAGACAATTAAGAGCAAAGTCACATTAACTTGCATCCAACCACCCACCAACTTTTTAAATCTACTTATGTCTATCAATAAAGAGTTATTTAAGTACTATGCAAAAGTTGGTTTAAACAATTTTCTACAAGTTTGTACATACTACTAACGATTGAGATCTTAGGGCTTGTTCAGTAGGAAATCTGGATTCCGCTTTATGTTTTCGGATTCACTGAGTTCAGTAAATATACGTTTGGCAAATGTGTTTTTGAACATTGTTTTCCAGATTTTGTGATCCAAATAGTAAAAATTCTGAAAACAACATTTTTATGTTTTCATTTTATCCAAATTTTGAATTTGAAATTTTAAAATGCAGAATTATATTAAAAAAAGATAAAAACTTTAATAAATATAATATTTCAGGTTATAAACTCAATTTATTATTATTTTTAATTTAAAAAATATATTATAATAATATGATATTGTAAAATAATAATTGTACAAAATTTATAACAAAAAAATATGTTCATAAATTAATTAATAGTAGTTTGTAACCTAATATTTAGTTTTGTAAATACAACTAGTTTCGTGGTCTATAAATATATTATAGAGTTTGAACAATTATTCAAACTAGTTTATTACCACGTGCAATGCACGCATGTGTATATATATAGGTTAAATTACAAATTTAGTCCCTATAGTTGTGAGAAAGTTAGAATTTAATCCCTATAATTTTAAATGTAAGAATTAGTTCTTATAGTTTGATAAATCCCTAAAAAATAATTCCTATCGTAGGAACTATTTATGAGGATTTGATCAAGCCATATGAACTATTTATGAGATTTTATCAAACCATAAGGATGAAATTCTAACTTTTAAAATCATTGGGACTAAATTGTGCCTTTCTCCAAATCAAAGGGACTCTATTTGTAATTTAACCAATATATATATTTAATTTTTGAAGATTAAAATAATTTTAGTTCAACATTATGAAATACAATTATTATTTAGTTTGTATTATGATTCTTTTATAATTAATTAGCTTCAATAATTTTTTTCCTATTCATATTAAGATTTGTGTTTTTAATCTCACTAGTTTAAATATAATAAAATTGTTTTCTATTATAATATTAGTTTTTTTTAAATATAATATAACATAATTTAAATATAATATAATTTTCTTTTTTTCTTTTTAAGTTTTTAAAATTTTATTTGAATTTCTATTATTATTATATATAATATATACTTTATGACACATAATATAGTTTTTTTTTTATTTTTTGAAGTTTTATTTAAGAAAAATTAACTAAGTGCATTTTAAATTTTAAAAAAAAATGAAAATGGTTGGAAGTAGAAGTTTTAATAAGTCTCCTTTATATAGAAAAACATTGAAATTATAATTTTATCTAATAATTTGAATGAAATTTTTTGTATTTCAAATAGCGAATCTGAGAAATATTACTCTCGATTATGAGAGATTATGATTTGATTAAAGTGAAAAGAGAAATATAATTTATCAAAAAACGACTTATCAAATTCAATTTTATTTAGGTTAATTTGATCGATTTCCCTTTGTGGAAATGATTCTCTTCTTTTGAATTTGTTTTCAATTAATTTTTAGTTTAAATGATACAAATTCTATTGAAAACAATTTAAATGATGAAGAGATAATTAAAGATTGATCTATGATTTTGATGACATTTTTTTATTTTAAAAAAATTGGATTGACATTTTAAAGTATTATAAAATAATGATTGATGAATTAATTAATAAATCAATTTAATTTTGAAATAGCTAAACATTCAAATGGATTTATTTAGGAAATCTTTTTCTCATAAGTTTTTTTAAGTGATTTTGAAAATTTTAAAACTATTTGCTTCTATTTAACTTTGTAACATAACTTTTAAAAATTATCAAATCTGAAAATTACTCTAAGGGGGCATTTGGCCCCTGAGTTGAGTTGGGTTTTAAACCCAACTCAACGTTTGGCCCATAGAGAAATTAATTCCCCATAAAAGAAAATCCAACTCTACCAACTTGCTACAATGTTAGGATATTAACTCCACTGACTTATACAGTAACCCTATTAATATATTTTATCACCGCTTCTCCAACGAGCCTCGAAGACCACCTCCCACGACTGACGACCACCTCCGATGACCTTCTCTGACGACCGACGAAACCGTCGGTGACCTTCTTCGACGACTGATAACCATATGCAACAACTGAAAGCCACTGCTGACTACATTCTTCGACGATCGACGACAATCGTCGGCAATCATATTCGGCACCTCCGGCGGTCCCAATTTCTAGTGACTGACGACACTCCCATGGTTCAAAATAATATGAAATGCACATGTACTTAATCAGCTTGACTCTCTGCTCCAACAATATTTCTTTAAACTTACGAACTCGGCTCATATTATTATAGAGTTCGAACAATTATTCAAACTAGTTTATTACCACGTGCAATGCACGCATGTGTATATATATAGGTTAAATTACAAATTTAGTCCCTATAGTTGTGAGAAAGTTAGAATTTAATCCCTATAATTTTAAATGTAAGAATTAGTTCTTATAGTTTGATAAATCCCTAAAAAATAATTCCTATCGTAGGAACTATTTATGAGGATTTGATCAAGCCATATGAACTATTTATGAGATTTTATCAAACCATAAGGATGAAATTCTAACTTTTAAAATCATTGGGACTAAATTGTACCTTTCTCCAAATCAAAGGGACTCTATTTGTAATTTAACCAATATATATATTTAATTTTTGAAGATTAAAATAATTTTAGTTCAACATTATGAAATACAATTATTATTTAGTTTGTATTATGATTCTTTTATAATTAATTAGCTTCAATAATTTTTTTCCTATTCATATTAAGATTTGTGTTTTTAATCTCACTAGTTTAAATATAATAAAATTGTTTTCTATTATAATATTAGTTTTTTTTTAAATATAATATAACATAATTTAAATATAATATAATTTTCTTTTTTTCTTTTTAAGTTTTTAAAATTTTATTTGAATTTCTATTATTATTATATATAATATATACTTTATGACACATAATATAGTTTTTTTTTTTATTTTTTGAAGTTTTATTTAAGAAAAATTAACTAAGTGCATTTTAAATTTTAAAAAAAAATGAAAATGGTTGGAAGTAGAAGTTTTAATAAGTCTCCTTTATATAGAAAAACATTGAAATTATAATTTTATCTAATAATTTGAATGAAATTTTTTGTATTTCAAATAGCGAATCTGAGAAATATTACTCTCGATTATGAGAGATTATGATTTGATTAAAGTGAAAAGAGAAATATAATTTATCAAAAAACGACTTATCAAATTCAATTTTATTTAGGTTAATTTGATCGATTTCCCTTTGTGGAAATGATTCTCTTCTTTTGAATTTGTTTTCAATTAATTTTTAGTTTAAATGATACAAATTCTATTGAAAACAATTTAAATGATGAAGAGATAATTAAAGATTGATCTATGATTTTGATGACATTTTTTTATTTTAAAAAAATTGGATTGACATTTTAAAGTATTATAAAATAATGATTGATGAATTAATTAATAAATCAATTTAATTTTGAAATAGCTAAACATTCAAATGGATTTATTTAGGAAATCTTTTTCTCATAAGTTTTTTTAAGTGATTTTGAAAATTTTAAAACTATTTGCTTCTATTTAACTTTGTAACATAACTTTTAAAAATTATCAAATCTGAAAATTACTCTAAGGGGGCATTTGGCCCCTGAGTTGAGTTGGGTTTTAAACCCAACTCAACGTTTGGCCCATGGAGAAATTAATTCCCCATAAAAGAAAATCCAACTCTACCAACTTGCTACAATGTTAGGATATTAACTCCACTGACTTATACAGTAACCCTATTAATATATTTTATCACCGCTTCTCCAACGAGCCTCGAAGACCACCTCCCACGACTGACGACCACCTCCGATGACCTTCTCTGACGACCGACGAAACCGTCGGTGACCTTCTTCGACGACTGATAACCATATGCAACAACTGAAAGCCACTGCTGACTACATTCTTCGACGATCGACGACAATCGTCGGCAATCATATTCGGCACCTCCGGCGGTCCTAATTTCTAGTGACTGACGACACTCCCATGGTTCAAAATAATATGAAATGCACATGTACTTAATCAGCTTGACTCTCTGCTCCAACAATATTTCTTTAAACTTACGAACTCGACTCATTATTGGCCATTACTTGTATTTTGTGAACCATAATTATGTTTTGTGAACCATGTACATAGGCCCTTAATATTTTGTGAATATTCCACTCCTACATACACTAATGTTGAAATATATTGTCGATTTCTTGTCATCTTGAAAAAGTAAAATACTGACATTCTCTTTTCCAAAGCTATTGAATTTAGTACATGTGTTTAAACAAATGTAAACAAACAATGTTCCTTTGCAAAAAAAAAACAAAAAAAACAAAAAAAACGTAATGATCAATGTGTTTTTTTTTTTTTAAAAACACCTAAGACCCTATTAGTAATTAAAAAAAATGTCATAATAAGGTCCTCATTTGTAAGTTTCAAAGAAGTTCAATGTGTGTTTAACCTTAGATTTCTATATTTTGATGGAAGTTCAATTTGTGTTTAAAGAAAAAAAAAATGCAGGTACATTGCATTTTTTTCATTCATCAATTGCTATTTATTGTAATAAAGAATGCAACATTTTATTTCTATAAATTGAAGGAAGTTCAATGTGTAGCAAAAAGAGAAATCAATGCTACATTGCCTATAGTTTGGAAGAAGTCAATTTCTAAAAAAAGAAAGATAAAAAATGATGTTTTTTTAAAAAAGATCAATGTTGAAATATATTGTTTTTTTTAAGTGGACATCTGAATTTAGTGTTGGAAAGTTGGGAAAATATGTTTCTAGATGATTGGAAAGTTGGGAAAATATGTTTCTAGATGAATGATTGGAAAAAATAAGGAGATGGCTATTTTAGATCTGGAAAAAAAAAAAAAAGCACCGACAACAACACAACATTGTGGAATTAATTATTGAAATTGAGTGGTATCAACTAACATTCTTAGGTGTAAAAAAAATTAAAAAAAACAATGAAAGAAAAAGAAAAAACGTGGGCAAATGAAATTTCTAAAAAAAAAAAGATATATGAGGAGATGACTATTTTAGATTTGGAAAAAAACAAGCAAGAGAGATACCTAAGGAGATGACTATTTTAGATATGAAAAAAAAAAAGCACAACCAACAACACAATATTGGGTATTTTAGATTAAAAAAAGAAACACCAACAACAATAGAATATTGTGGGATTAATTATTGAAATTGAGTGTAAAAAGGGGAAAAGAAATAGAAAAACGTGGGCTAACAAAATAAAATTAAAAAAACAAGATACATGATGAAAAATGATATTTTAGATCTGAAAAAAAAAATAGAGATGTCTCATTTATAGAGGGAATTTAGATTGAAATTCTAAGTTGATTTGATTTTGAATCAAATTACATCACTTATCAAATTAAGAATAATAATTAACTCAAATTCTTTTTGGATCATATATCTTGTTGTCGTTGTTTGAATTTGAAATTAAATCAGATTATGATAATTTGATTGATGTAATTATCTAAAATTTAAAGGGGTATTTTAGTGTAAAAATGTTTGTAAAAATCCTTGCTTTTTAATAGAGTATAGATATAGTATAGATATATATATATTATTAATATTCATATTATTATATTATAGATACATTTGTTCATTTTTAAACTAAAATAATTGGATATACAAAGATGTAATTAATTGAAGATAGTTTTTTTCAAGCCAAAAACTTAATTTGAAAAAGAGATAGAATTTTGAAAAAAAATTGGAAAAGGTAGGAAAAAAAAGAAAGAGAAAAAAAAAAATAGCAATACGATGTCCAAAGGTCATGCCAAAAACTTAATTTGAAAAAGAGGTAAAGTATTGAAAAAGAAAATTGCATTATTATTATTAATATCATATTATAGATATTTTTTTTCTTGTTTAAACTAAACTAAATGGATATTTAGATGTAATTAATTGGAGATTTTTTTTTTTTTTTTTTGCAAAGGCCAAAAACTTAATTTGGAAAGGAGACAGAGTTTTGAAAAAAAATAAAAAAAAAGTTTGGAAAAAAATAAAGAGAAAAAAATTAGCAATATGATGTGCAAAAAGTCATGCCTACAACTTAATTTGAAAAAGAGATAGAGTATCGACAAAGAAAATTACAACAACAAAAAAAGGAAAAGGAAAAAAAATGAAAACAAAAAGGGGAGCTACTTGATGAAAAATAGGAGCTACCCTGATGAAAAATCTGAAATGACTACTTTTAGACTTAAAAAAAATAGTTATTACTAAAAAGTAAAACACCATATGAAAGAAAAAAAAGATAATTGGATGCAAAAGAAGTTAGAATAATTTGAATCTAACCATCTGTTTCATTTGAATTACGTGAAGAATTGTGTATATATACAAAGACGTAAACAATTAGAGATACCTTTTTTTCAAAGGCCAAAAACTTAATTTGAAAAAGAGACAGAGTTCTAAAAAAAATCGAAAAATGTTGGAAAAAATTAGCAATGTGATGTGCAAAAGTTAGACAAAAAACTTAATTTGAAAAAAGATACTTTTTTTTTCTGCAAAGGCCAAAAATTTAATTTGAAAAAGAGATAGAGTTTTGAAAAAATAAATAAAAAAAAGGTTGGAAAAAAATTAGCAATATGATGTGCAAAAGTCAGGCCAAAATTTTAATTTGAAAAAGAGAGAGTATTGACATAGAAAATCACAACAACAAAAAAAGGAAAAAGTTATAAACAAAATGAAAACAAAAAAAGGAGAGATACCTGATGAAAAATTGAAGATAGCTAGTTTAAGACCCTAAAAAAAATAGTTACTACTAAAAACTGAGAACCTAGATGAAAAAAAAATGGATGCAATGGCATGAACTATATAAAAAAAATACTTGAAGAATTAGAATTGTGTGCATAAGAACTAAATGAAAAAAAAGTACCCGAAGAATTGGGTATAAGAATTGAGTATATATAAGAACTAAATGTATGATAATTAGATGCAATTTATAGAAGCAATTTGATTCAAATTCAAATTTGATTTGATTTTGAATCAAATTACTTATAAATTTAAGATTATTGATTCAAATTCTTCAATTTGAAAATTAAATCAGATATTCATTTTGAGTCAAATTATCAAATCAAATTAAGATGATTTGATTAATGTAATTAACTAAAATTTAAAAGGGTATTTTGGTCTAAAAATATTTTTCAGAAACTCTTGCTTTTTAATATATTATAGATTGGAATCCAATTTCTAAATTTGCTACCAAACACATGTTCAAAAACATAAAATACAACTTTGTTTTCATTGAATCCCTTGTTTTTAAAATTTTGTTTTCAAATTGTCTACCAATCAGACCCTTAGTTTTTAAGAGGCCAAATCTAAACTAACAATTAAGAGGACAATCAAATTAACTTGCATCCAATCACCCACCAACTTATCAAATCTATTTATGTCTACACATAAAGAATTATTTAAGTACTTGAAGCAAATATATGAACGTGCAAAAGTTGTTCTAAACAAGTTTGTACATGCTACTAACGATTGAGATCTTAGTTTCCTTTCGTCAACCTTGAAACGCTGGTTTGCGTATTGGAATCCAGTGGCAAGCATCACCATCATCAGATTGACATTCAAAAGCAGCTACGTACATAAGTATTATTCTTGTGTGGTCACATTTCTATTCAAATGTGTTTTGTTGCTGAATATCCAAAGTGTTTTGAAGTTAATTAGTTTTGAAATGGAGTAAGAGAGTTTGATTTCATTTTGATTTAAATGTGTTTTGTCGTTGAATATCAAAAGTGTGATCACGTTGTCAAAATGGAGTAAGAGAGTTAGAGTTTTATTGCGAAAGCGAGTGAGAGAGCAAAAAATTATTAACTAGTTGAATTACGCAGCAAAAAATTATTAATTAGTCGAGAGCAAGATCTAAGGTAGAGAGTCGAGAGCTGAAAGTCGATAGTCAGAAACAGTCAACATTCTGTTATCGGTTTATTTTCTTAACTTGTTGATTTTGTTATATGTTTATTTTAAACATTTACTCTTATTTATTCATTTTAATTTGAAGGATGGACATTTGTTCAATTTGGGGGTGATTGGGATGAGGAAATGAATTGTTATATAGGCAGAACATTGAAAGGGATGGTGGTGTCGAGCCCATTGAAGTACGAGAATTTAAAAGATCTTGTATATGAGATTACCAAAATTTGACATTGTCATCAAGGTGAAATATGAGTGAAAGTCTATATCATTTTGACCACTCTCATTTAGAACAAAACATTTAACATTCACATGAAAAAAAGAAAACTAATAACATTCACATTTAAAAAAAAAAAAAGAAAATTGACTACAATAAAAAGAAAAAAAACATACATTGTGAACAAAAAAACAAAGGAAAAAGAAACACCAAGTGCATGTGATATTTGATGAAGCTGGTGAAAGAAGAAGTATAGATCAATTGATGGTCAAGTTAGACGAGATCTTAATCACAATCATACCTGCACTCCCACTCCCTAAAGATGAGTCCCTAACCTTCCGCTTCCAGTTCGATCTTTGAACTTTGTCTCCTTCCTTGTCATGCAAAGACCCTGAGGGCCTTACAATATCAAGAGACGTGGTGGCCTCACAAACTACTGAGAGCAGTAATTCCATACTCACTTCCATGTTGCACGCAAAATTCACCGAGATGCTGACAACAACATAAGGTTCATTAGTTTCAAAAAGTCGGTCATTTTTCATTTCCACCTAAAAATTTAGGTCATCCGTACAAAAAAATCTATTATTAATATAATCTCTCTCAAATCCTTCTTACCATCCTACTCCATTTTTTTTTCTATATTATTTGTCTTTTTTCAATTTGTCACACAATTTTTTTCTACACAGTTTTTATTGTTTCATTATTATTTTTTTATCATTTCATATTCATTTCAAACATGAATAAAAATCGTTTTCACTTATTTTATTTGTATAAATGATCTAATTAGTTAAAAGAAATGTCTTTTTTTTCTTTTCTTTTATATGTTATTGTTTGAGATTTCTAGAGAAATTTGATTTGTGGAAATGAACTTGATTTTATTGATTTTTGTGAAGTGTTACAATCTCTAATATTTATCCTCTAATTTTTTCTCTCTAATATGTAAGCTTTAAGCTTTGAGTTGTTGATTTTCTTGGATCGGTCTATTGGTTTGTTAATCCTCTTGGATTGACTTGCTGACTTTATTGATCTTGGATCAGACTGTTGTCTTGTTGATCTTAGATCGTCATGTCTGTTTGATGATCTTGGATCGACCTGTCGACTTGTTGATCTTGGATCAGCCTGTCAGTTTGATGATCTTGGATCAACCTGTCGATTTATTGATCTTGGATAGGCATATCAGTTTGTCGATCTTGGATCGGCTTGCTAGTTTGTTGATTTTCTTGGATCGGCCTATTAGCTAGTTGATCTTGGATTGGCAAAGGAGCTTGTTGATCTTCTTGATGTCTTCTAAGTCTTGAACCTTCTGAATTCTGAATCTTGGATCTTTCTGAATTCTCTAGATGGATTTTGACTCTTTGAGCTTCTGAATTCTCTGGATTGCTCTAAATTCTGATTTCTCTGAACTTGGATTTTGATTATTGGAGCTTATGACTTTTTGAGCTTCTGAATTCTCTGACTGAATGCTCTGAATTTTGTCTCATTTGAATGCGTCCAAATGAAGGGTGACATTTATTTATTGAGTTTGGTGGACCTTGTATGAGCTTGGGTTTGGTTGACTTTGGGCCAACTTTTGGACTTGGGTTTATTTGAGTTTAATCCAATATTTTTTAATAGACTTGGATTATTTAAATTTGGCCCAATCTAATTTTAGTGATCTCGAGCTAAATTAGCTTCAGAACCAAACGCCACATGACATAATTTGATTGGACTAGTTTAAGTCACCCAATGGATCAAATATTGGATAGGTGACATTATTTAATTTGCCAATTTCCATGTCTTTTAATTTAATTTGAGGACACGCGTAAATTTGAAATTGGTCCTAGATTCATCAATATATATTTTTATCATTAATTTAAATTAATGATGTGGCAATTTGTGATTGGCCAAAATTTCTCATTCAACGGTCATCTCACTTTTTTAAAAGGTTATCATAAAACATAATCCTACATATTCTTTATTTTATATAATTTTCACATTTTGATTTTTTTATCGATTTTTTTTCCATTAAGTGTTCATAGTAGTTGTTTTTTTTTTTTTTTTTTTTTTTTTTTTTTTTTTTTGTAGCTTTAAAATGATTTTGATAATAAATAATCCATTGCCCTTTTCAAATTTGATTTACCATCCCTATTAAATCTCCCTTAATTTTTTTTTTCATGTTCAATATCTCTAAAAGGTACTTCCATATCAATTCAAGGACATGCATGTCAACGTCTCTATTTATTATAAATATTTGTGTCATATTGACATACTCACGGAAAAACTAGATATATATTGTTGAGATTGATGTCTTAAAGCTTCGTAATTAATATTTTATTATTCAATAATTATTTAATAATTTTGTAATTATAATTTACATTATCCATTATATGAAAAACTCTAGGTTATTAGTGTAGTCTCGAACAATACTACGTAGTGGACATGCATGAATATCATGTTCAAGAAATAACCTAAAGAATTCATAGTACATGGATAAGTTTGGGTGACTAGTAAGGGGCGGATTTAGTTAAGGCCTGGGGGGCTTAAAACCCCCCTCATTTTTTTTTACTTTAAATAGTATATATAATAGAAACCAATGTAAAACCTAAAAAAGCCTAATGGCTTGGTGGTGTATCTACCTTCAGCCCCCACCCCCCCGGTATCCTGAGATCAAACCCCAACATATATATATATATATATTATTGGTGTGATATTCAAACCATAATTCTCTAAACCTAATATTGTTTTTCATCACTTTCAAATGATGTAGCCTATAAGGTTTTAAACCTAAAAGAAACTTTTTCAATTATATACATGTACATTTGTCATCTCTCAAATTTAATTGTTGCTGTCAATTTTAAGAAGTTGAGGGTTTGGAGAATAATTTTCTAAGGTACACTTAGTTTTCATGTTTCAATTTCTCGCGTGCATTTAGTTTTCATGTTTCAATTACTCGTATAAATTAGACATTTAATTTTCATCTTTCTTATTTTATGTTTTAGTTTCTTTATTTTCTATATTTTTATTATTGTATTGTAGATTTAACTTGAAATCTAAATGGAGAGGTATTACAAAAGAAAATCGATGGAGTCATCATCTCCATTGAAGAAAAATAATATTAGTTCTGATAGATATTTAACAGAAGTAAATTTAGTAGATTTACCAGCAGATCCTGGACTAAGAACTAGAATTCTTGATTACAATTGTAATATTTGAGACCAAGTTCGCAGAGCATATTTACAAAAAGAACCCATATTTTTTCGATGAAGAAATTTGGATTACAATCAAGACGGTTCAATCCAGCTTGGTTTGCTGAATATCCTAATTGGTTGGAATATAGTATTTGAAAAGATGTTGCATTTTGTTTATGTTGTTATTTATTCAAACTAGAAGTTGGAGAACCATCTGGAGGTGACTATTTTGTTAGTGAATGATTTTCAAATTGGAAGAAAAAAGAGAACCTAGAAACTCATGTTGGAGGACCAAATAGTGCAGATAATCAAGCTTGGGGTAAATGTGAAGTTCTTTTGAAGCAAAAACAACAAATTGAAACATTTTTTAATAAGATGTTTGACCAAGCAAAAATTGATATTGAACTAGATTAGGTGCAACTATTGATTGTGCTCCATTTTTGTTAAGACAAGGTCTTCCATTTCGTGGACACGATGAAACTGAAGATTCAAAGAACCAAGGTAATTTTCTTGAGCTCCTACGATGGTTATGCAACCATAATAAAGATATTGAAGCTGTTTCTTTGAGAAATGCTCCTGAAAACTTGAAACTGATTGCACCAAATATCCAAAAAGATGTTGTGAATTGTATTGCAATAGAAATTGTTGACGGAATCATAAGAGATATTGGTGATAAGTTATTTTCAATTTTGATTGATGAATCAAAGGATATATCTGTTGCCTTAAAGAGTGTACGCAATTTCAGAATGAAAACACTCCTAAATGTGCAAGTATACACAGTCTAATGCAGCAAGTGATAAGTATTTTTATATCGTTCTCCTCAGGGACTAGTTATGTGGATTTTTGCAATGCCTAAGTTGATTTTAGTTAGGTAACAAGAAATAAACATCAAATGGTGCAATGAAATTAAAAGAACTAAGGAACAACAGTGAAAAGGTACTAAAATGCTGTAACAACAGAAAAACAGTAAGTAAAATGAGACTAAACAGAATCTGTGATAAGGGATCAGGATTAGGGGTAGGATTTTGCTTCATCAAACTAAATGCTATAGCAATGATCATGCTTCATCACTCAATGCAGTTTACTTCACGGATTCTTCCCAGAATTTCCAAGAAATCAGTGATTAACTCCCATTAACCTCTGAAATTAAGCCCATAACTGCAAACATTAGGTGGGTTACCATCCCTAGTGTCCCCAATTACCTTAGAGCATGCTCCTAATCAGAACTAATGCTATGCCATGCAATCAGTTCCTCTCTCCCTTTCCCAAGTTTAAGAAAAACGCAGCTTAGATAAGTTGGCCAGACAATTCCAAGTTAAAAATGAAGCACACAAGGCATAGGAGTGAAGATTATGCAAGTATACTATCTCATTCAGCAAGAATCAACAATAAATCCCCTAATCCCTCACCCAAGGGGTGATTAGTTCATAATTACAAGAAATGACAGCAATAAAACAGTAAGAAAAGTCTGAAATAACATTATAAATCCTGTCTTTAATATCAAAATGCTGAAAAATAAAGAAGTACTGTAGAAACTAGGAGAAATGGACAAGAAATGGTGTTGGGCAGCTCCTTTATGGCAGGATTCCCTCCTTTCCAAAAGTGGATCACCTCCCAAGAAGGATTCTTCTTCTTCTATCGATTTTCAGCCCCTCCAAAATGTCTACTCTCCAAGCTCTTTTCTCAAAATGGCAAGTTAGGGCTTTATACCTCTCATCTTTCTTGAAATCAGGGCTGAGTGGGCACTTTTTGACTAATGGCAGCACCTCATTCGTTTAAATCAGTACAGGTGTTATAATTTGTCCACGTCAATTAATGAAATAATTCCCACGTGCGTTTTGTGTAACTGATCTCAGGTAATTGCTCCAGCTTTCATAATGCTTTATCAAACACAACAATTGCTCCAGCAAGCTTGACTTTCCATCAACAGAAAAGCTCTAGCATTACAGGTTGAATTTTCCAGACTTAGCCATCTTTACCTTCAACAATTGGCCTGCATCATAAGTCACAAATTGCACATTTAAGTAATATTATGCCTTAAAAAGCTCAAAAGTGCTTTTCACATGAGAATGGACTCCTTTACTACTAAGTCATCAATTTAGAGAGGCTTATAAGTACAAAAGTACCTAAAATAGTGCTTTTAAGTCACAAAATCTTCACTAAAACCCCCTAAATAGCTCTCATTCTAAGAGCTATCAATATCTTCAAAGGAGCAAATGACAATTGTGTTGAGATATGTGGACAAAGGACATGTGATTGAACGATTTGTAGATATTGTACATGTTACTAACACAAGTTCTCTATCACTCAAGGAAGCTATTGGTGGATTCTTTTTTAAACATGGATTAAGCATAGCTAGTTTTCGAGGACAAGGATATGATGACGCAAGCAATATGCAGGGAGAATTAAATGGATTGAAATCATTAATTTTGAGAGAAAATGAATGTGCATTTTACATTCATTATTATTCTCATCATCTTCAATTAGCTTTAATGTGGTCAATGTTATTGGAGCATCAACAAAACGTCGAGATATTTTAAGAGAAAAACATAGAGCTATAACTTTTGAAGCTTTGAATAATGGTGAATTGTTAAGGGGGCGAGGATTAAATCAGGAAACAATGATCAAACGTCCAAGAGATACACGATGGGGATCACATAATAATACTCTACTGAGTTTTATTTTAATGTTCTCATCAATTTTTGATGTACTTGAGATAATTGTGGATAATGGGTCAAATTCTGAACAAAAATATGAAGCAAAGTTTCTAATAGATTCAATTCAGTCGTTTGACTTTGTTTTTCATATGCATCTTATGAAAACTATCTTGGGAATCACAAATGATTTGTCTCAAGCACTACAGAGAAAAGATCAGGATATTGTGAATGCAATAAATTTGGTCAAGATTTGTAAAGAAAGATTACAATCAATGAGAGAATCAGGTTGGGATTCATTGCTAGATGAAGTTTCAATTTTTTGTGATAAGCATGATATTCTAATACTTAAGATGGATGATGTGTTTTTTATTCGAGGGAGGCAAAAGCAAAAATCTCAAGAAATCACAAATATGCATCATTACCGTGTTGAGGTTTTTTATACAGTTATTGATATGCAACTTCATGAGTGGAATAATCGTTTTACTGAAACAAGTATTGAACTGCTTCTTTGTGTGGCATGCCTAAATCCGACCAATTCATTTGCTGCTTTTGACAGAAAAAAACTTA
The DNA here is from genome assembly GCA_033996785.1 of Trichosanthes truncata. Lineage (NCBI taxonomy): Eukaryota > Viridiplantae > Streptophyta > Magnoliopsida > Cucurbitales > Cucurbitaceae > Trichosanthes > Trichosanthes truncata. The sequence goes on along the minus strand of JAWPNB010000004.1, from coordinate 30,852,402 downwards.
TCTTGTCTTGCCTAATTTTATCCTAGAGATTTTTCAACTATTGAACTTTTTGTTCTTGAGGACTAGCTCCAAAATTACATCATTGATGTGCATTCAGATAATATGTTTGTTGAACTAACAAGTATTTGTGATCTTGCACTCAAAATGGTGATGACAGCTAAAGATAAAGTCTACCCATTAGTTAATCGGTTGCTCACCCTAGCATTGATCTTACCAGTTGCAACAGCTACTGTAGAGAGGACATTTTCTGCTATGAGTATTGTAAAGACTTAACTGCGTAATCGGATGGGAGACCAATGGATAAATGATAGTCTTATAGCATATGTTGAGAAAGATTTATTTGATAAGATAGATAATGAAGTTATTATGCAACGATTTCATAATATGAAATCTCGTAGAGGACAAATGTGATGTATGAAATTAATAATGCAGTTCATTTACGAATTTTTATGAATTTTTGGAATTGTTTACTTATAAATTAGTTTTATTGAATTTTATATTACACCCCCTGGATAAAAATTCTGGATCCGCCACTGTGACTAGTCCTAGTAACGCTATTGATACGACATGCTTTGTAACAGTTACAAATGATTTAATCTAAATCATTCATGTGGAGAAATGTGAGTGGGGGTATCATATACAATGAATTTGTATAAGAATAGACTGCAGAATATTAAATCTCTCTTTATAAATCTATTAATTGAGAAGATTAATATTTCACATGATGATCATATGTGACTCGATCTTAATCTTGAGTGAGTTATGAACTCCTGCGTGTGATGGCTTGTCCTTTGATTTGTATGGATGAAAGTAGTTTTTATAGTCGATTCAATAAGCCTACCATTTTGAGAATTTGACCAAATAGAGAGCTGAGAATATAAATTTCACAATATAGAATTCTCTCATTTTCATGTAGGAAAAGTAGATGAGTAGTTTCCTTAAGTGTTGATTTCGGGACATAAACAATGGAGTCTCACCCTCTCGTTGGCCCGAGAGGGACTTAGTAAATGATTGAATCATAAACAAATTGTTCATAGAAGATTATGGGTACTTAAGGTATAAAATGTAATTACATGGGCAAAACGGACTTTTGACCCAATTGTAAATATGAACAACTCGTGAAAGCTTGACTTGCATGTAATGGTTATATCCATGGATACAACTTGTCTTACAATACATAAGAGTACAATTCTAGGTCTATAGTGAAATGTAATGAAAATTAATTGATTCTCATCAATTTTGTATCATTTGAGCTTATAATCTGTAGGTCCATAAGGTCTCATTGCTAGTTCATAAAAACATTAAGTGATAAATTTCGTTGAAAGAAAACTTGAAATGTTCAAATTAAAATTTAATATATTAGATATATTTAAATGAGAAAAAAATATATGTATTGCATTTGATACATAAAATATTAAATAGAATAATATATTAATGTATTAGTTACATTAATATATTATTGTATTAGTTACATTAAAGTAAACAATATATATGACATTTGAATGAGATTTAAATCGGTAAATATATACTGTAGGGTATTTGAATGAGATTCAAATATGTTAAATATATATATTTTAATATAATGATATTAAAATATATTAATAACGATATTAAAATATATTATTTGATTTTTGGCAAAGATTTTACTTTAAGTCCCTATTGATCCTTGGGTTGGGCCGCCCATAGTATTAAATTTCCATTGACATGTTGTCATCTCCATCTACATTTTCACGTCCATGGGTTCGACATCGACATAAAGGATGAATTGACATTTCTATTATAACGTAAAATATTAATGAAATATTATAAAAAAAGTAACAAAATGTAACGAATGTGAATATAATATTAATAATAAGCACTTTAACTCATTTAAAAAGTGTAAAATGTTTATTTATTAATTTAAATATTTTTTTATGATTTTTTTGTTTTTAAATTTTTTTCATATATATCCATCGATATCAACATTTTATTGATATTTCCATCGACATTTCCATAAAATTAAGACCTTGATATTTCCATCAACATCGACATTTTAAACCTTAGTTGAGCCAAAAGGAGACATCTCCTTTATACATAATTCTCTATGAATTTTTTTCAAGAGGTTCCCACAAGCCTTGGTTCTGTTTTCGAGTCATAGAAATGAAAACTTTGTGGAAGTCTTGGAGATTCGACTCATTGGAACACAAGAAACCTTAAAGACCTTTGAAATACTTATTGCTTAACATTTATTATTTTTGTTTAATTCTAAATAAAATCAAAGCCAATCTCAACTTTATTTCAAATTGTTTAGAAATCATAGTTTTTGCTGCAGAGTATATCATTCATTCCTATCATATATATATATATATATATCCCTAAAATTTTTGATATTTTTTTCATATATATATATATATATATATCCCTAATTTTTGTAGTGGTTTTCATTATTGCCCTCACCATTTAATTTCTTTCAATAGTATCCTTAATATATAATATTTAGAATTATATATATATATATACTTTGATAATAGAATTTTACGAATATAACTTTCATCTTAAATTATTTTGAATTCCAATTATGATGTCACATTTGGAGCCCTAAATCACGCCTTCAACCATCTTCATGTTCTTCCTTTGACAAAACTACAGACAACACAAGAAAAATACAAATAGCAATTTTCCATCACAATCTCTAGATAATCTACTATTCTATGATCTTCACAATTTTTTTTCCATACAACTCAGCTTCAACATTATTCCATAGCCATAAACCATCATATATTCAACTTCAACCTACTCCATAAACTACTAACATTATTGCATAAAATAACACAATTTTATGGAACAAAATATATGAAACCAGAAGGCCACTCAATCTTGAAGATAAGATCACAAGTACAATTAAGTTATATAAAATTTGATCAAGAGGTCTGAGGTTCAAATCTCCACTCCCACATACTAAACTTAAAAAAAGAACATTAAAGTTAAAAATGGACAAAATACATCTACTACACAAATATGTGATTATGCATATTTGAGATATTTGAAAGTTTTGAGTATTTTTCTATTTAGTGGCTGCTTGTTTGGTGGGAATCCAAAATTTCCATAAAATGAGTATTTGGATCACTTTTTTTTTGTTTTGCAAAATATAGGATACTCACATCTCGAGAAACCCATACAAGAAGCATCTCAAGAGTTTTTTTTATGCATTCTTGGATCATAGGTTTCCAAAATTCTCATGTTGAGAGCATCTTTTTTTTCTTTTTTCTTTTTGTTTTTAAAAACTTTTTGCCCTTCCCTTTTCTTGTGTGTGTGTGTATATATATATTCTTTCATCAATTTTCTATATTTTCATTTTATATTTAAAACAAATCAATGTATTATTTCATTGATAAACAACTATATGCAATTAATTATATTTATATGTTTCATTTACATATAAAACAAATTCTATTCAAATTTTATAACATATATAGCTTAATTTATTTTCAATTGAAATCTAAAGTGAATATTTATTTATTTATTTTACTGTCAACAGTGATAATCCAATATTTAAAAATAAAAACCTATAAAAAATGATATCATTTATTTCATAATTTTTTCTATATTGATAATGCATAAATATAATCAACTAAAAAAACACTATCAACAATATAATTTCTTCTTTTAAAATAAGTTCAAGTATTTGAAGTTGAAATCAAAATTAATATTTAATACCAATTTTTTTATGAAAATTTGAAAACAATATAAATTTACTTGTTTTACAAAATAACATATAAAATTCATATAAATTGAATTGATAACAATAAAGTATTAAATTATTAAAGATAAAAATGTTATAAAAATTTAAATTATATTAAATTAATATAAACAATATATGATGATAGGTAAAGATGTTGTTGGAATAATATATCATTTTAAGACATTCCAATAATAAAAACCTGTAAAACAAACATGGCCATTTAAATATTTTCATAAATCCTTACAAATTTCTTACAAAACAAACGTGTTTATCTAAAAGTGTGAGACGTAAATATTTTTAGGCATCTAAAGGTTCTGAATAGATTCTCAAAAACAAATTGCCCAAAGGGTATAAATAAGGACATCTACACATTTTTTTTAAGGGTTAACTACATGAATGGCATATTTGGAACCAAATTTTACACAAATGACACGTATTGTTATTAATATTGGCTTTGTCACTTTTCAAGCCAAATAGAAGCTAAATCTAGAAGAACATTACTCATTTACCCCTCTATTTATTACTCTCTCTCTCTATATATATATAAAATAAAAATAAAATATATTGATACTTTCCATAAACGTTGAAACCTATATCCTTCCCTCCAAACACCATTAATTTTGTATAAGAAATAAAATAGATGAAAGATTTTTACGATTTTCCTCCTAAAATCTAGGGATTTTAAAAACTAGACAACCCTTTCCGGCCATTATCAACGGTTCCATTCTTCATACGTAGGGGGTATATATATTATATATCTGAGAATATAGTATGGTATATATAATATATATCTGAGAATATAATAGGAGTATCATGTCATTCCAAACATATAAAATGATTACATGTTGATGTATATATTATATACCTCAACATATATATGTATGGGTACAATATACAACACAGTATATATTTAGGAACCCATTGAACATTATATATTACCTACAATATGTATAAAATGGATAGATCATGTTATGACATTATAGCTATATATTGTAAGGTTATCTCAAAATTAATAGGATTATTACCAATACAAAATATATGACGATTATTTACCTATGTTTATAGAATATATGTCTATAAATATAACTATACTTATTGCCTACATAAAATATAATAGAATTATATACATACGTATATATAATATATTTCTATGTAAAGGAACTATCCATACTGCTTTCTTTAGTCTAAAATATAAGATTTAAATAAAAAAAACCAAATGAAAAACAAAGAAGAAGGAATAAGGAAGAAGACTAGCTTACTCATTTTGGAGAACAAAAATCTGTACACGGCAATTGAATCCACAATCGGAGAAGAACGCCGGTGGAGAAGACCTATTAGAATAATGGAGCATGGTTATTAATGGTAACAAGAAATTCTAACCTAATTCGAATAGTAAAATATGGAAGAAAAATTATTTACTATTACAAAAAATATATTCATGTAAGTAATGGTAGCATTAATTACCTAAATTGAATGATTTTAATTATGGAAACAATAAATGATAATTATAACAATATTATAAATATATAAAAAAAAATTGTAAGGGTACAAATGGAATAGATTGATCTCATAAATATGAGTCATGCTAGAGCCGATATTTTTTTTAAAATGAGACATTTATGAAATATATGGTTGAAAACGTGCTCTTTGCCACAATTTCCCTTTTTTTAAAAATATTTTGTTGGAATATGTAATTTTGGACCCGTTTTTAGATGAGTTATTGGGCCTAAAGCACAAGCCGAAAACAAAGCCCAAACTGAGAGAAGCCGAATCGGTCGCTTGGTTGAAAACTGGTTTCATTATTTAAAATTTATCATATATATAATTTTATTTTAAGTAATTTTCAATATTGCTCAGCAAGCTTTATTTTTTTTAAATTCAACCCTTCAATATAATTTTTTCGCATTAAAAAAAAGGTTTTGACAATGTTATTAGTTTATTAAAAATTTTGAACTTGAAAGTGATAACTAGTAATTAATATGAAATCAACTAAAAAAAAAAAAGAAATATAAGAATGTAATTTAACAACTTAGGCCATTTGATAATCATTTGATTTTAGTTTTTGGTTTTTGAAAATCATGATTGTTTTCTCATAATTTCTTTACATGGTTCTTATCTTTCGTAAGGAAACATTTGAATTCTTAGTCAAATTCCAAAAATAAAAACTGTTTTTTTGGCTTTCAAAGTTTGGCTTCGATTTTGAAAACATATGTAAAAAGTAGATAACAAAACTAAGAAACCCATGAGTGAAAGTAGTGTTTATAAGCTTAATTTAAAAAAACCCAAAAATAAAAAATCAAATGATTATCAAACAGGGCCTTAGTTAACTTAATATTTGTTAAAATAAGTGGTAAATATGAAAATATTTATATACATAGTTTAGCTAATTCAAACATTAGTAATCTCACTTACTTAATGGTATGCACCAACAAGGACATCAAATCATTATTCATTTTTTATTTAATAATTTTGGTGTAATTTTATTGTTTTTCAATTTTGTTCTTTTTATGACATAATAGGTAGGTGTATTTTTCTTATTTTGCTATCATTGATGATGTGGCATGCATTTAAGGCTTTGGGAGGCTATCTAGAGTTGTCATTAGGTTGTACAGAATTTACGATGAATTGAGTTTTAACCTTTGAATTTTTTTCTTTGAAGTTTAGCTAAGAGAGTTTCTTGATGTGTTTTGCAATTTCATGTTTCTTTGAGTTGCATGTCAAGAACATTCAAGTAGGATTTATCATCCTATCTTGTGGAATGTTCAACTCTTAGACAAGGAACTTGTTCTTTGTCTGAAGAGCTTTGATCTTATAAGGCAATTTGTGTCTAATTGATAACTCTCATTTTTTAGGGTTATTTAGCTCTAAAACTTATGTTTATTATTTAGAAAATATGTGTTTATTGTTGTAAATTATGTCAAATAAAGCGAATTTAGGTAAAAAAAAAGCCAAGCATATATTTTCAGCTATGAAATGTAAAATTTACCTAAACATGTGTAAAAATAATTAATTTTGAAGGATTTAATGCATTTTTGTGCAGGAACTGAAATTTAGCTCAGTTGCGACCGCAACTTTGAAATCTATATGTGGCTACATAGTGACCAAATCGACAAGCAGTGCGTGATTCATAGGATTGACATGCAATTATCTCCCTTCATTCACGACCCTGATGACGAAACCAGCTTGTCACACTGATTTCGTCAGAAAACCCTAGTCTTTGAGGCCTATATAAAACAACCCTTGTGTCCAAAAAGAAGAATCAGACAGCTGGAGAGTCGAAGAATCCATAGATCAAATTCGAGGTAGCTTTTCTGTTTCTTCTTAAAGATACAAGCTTGTCACTCCAATCGACTCTTACTACTTTGCATAGTCTCGTTCAGACACTTATTCGAAAGTTTAAGTTGTAAAGACTCGACTCAATTTGAAAAAGGAGGAGTCGAGTTAGATAGAGATGCAAGCATTAGGAGTCTATTCATTTTAGTTTCTATATTCTTTGAAGAGCACAACTTGGATGTAGCTGTTGTGCAGCCCACTTTACAACCACAAGAATTTTTTTTTAATTGTGATTGTAAAGTGGGCTACACAACAGTTGGGTGCAGCTTGGTATTTTCCTTCTTTGAATTCAATTTTTACCATTTAAGCACTTTATTTACAATTGAACACTTTGTATTACATTCTGTTTTAATATAAAGGTCGTTCCTATTTTATTCAATTTTTTTCTACTTTATTATGAGCTAATTTTCTCTTTGGGATTCAAAGATGTGGATACCCTAAAGTAGTAAATGAAGCCCATTTTGTAGTTTGCAACCGTGCTCACCACTCTAGCATCGTTTGCTTTTATTGAGTTTAGATCTCATTGTTAATCTAAACTGATCACTTAAGTTAGCATATCATGTTGAACCCAATACCGAAAGGGTTGGGTAACACACGATTTTCATAAAAGTAATATAGGAAAAAGAGCCTAGACATAGGTCTTTACATTTGACCCTAGACATAGGACAAAACCTATAGGGCCAATAGAGTTTTGCGTCAATTTATCTAAGTTTTAATTAGCCATAGATATATGTATTTAATTGCTTAGACTCCTAAAAGTTCTTTAATAAATGTTGAATAGGTATTGAACTCGATTCACAGTGTAGAGTGTCGAAAGGGTAGGTTGTGGGCTGATAACTCTTTATATAAGAGTTATTTATACTTGAATTCTCTTGCTAAACCTTACTTGTTTGAAGTATTTTGGTAGCTTTTTTGGTTACTTAAGTTCCTAATTTAGTGCTTTCTTTCTTATTTGGCTAAGTATTGAGAAAACCTTGATTAATGTTTGAATTCTTGCAATTTGTGAGCTGAATTGTTGCAATTTATGCTTCAGATATGAGTAGACTTAATGAATAGAGAAATGAAGTACAGTAAAGCTCTTTGAGTTGAATTGATGCAGCAATCCATCGCAGAGAAGCCAATTAATTCACACGTGCAAAGAATATTCTCATTAATTGAGTTGTCTAAAAAGTGCCAGCTGGAATGAGGTGGACCAATAGAATGCTGCCAAGCTTCATTCCCTATCTATTCAGCCTTGATTTTGATGCAAAAGGGAAAGTGTATAAGTTTGGCATTTGGTATTTGGAAAAGAAGAGGCTGGAAAAAGAGGAAGGCTACAGAAAGGAGAAGAAATAGCTGAAAGATGATCATCTACCTTAGGAAAGGAGCTGAAGAAAAAATAGGGACTTCTTTAGAAGTTTCTCCATCTGAAACACTTTTTTCTTCTTACTGTTATTCTTCCTCTTATTTGTTGTTTCAATTTCTTAAACTGCTTGTAATGGAATTTTCAGTAGTTTTTTAGAGTTTTATTTATGTCATTATGAGCTAAATAGCTTAAGGTAAGGATTAGGGAACTCTTATATTGTAGAGAGGTTCAAGCTAAGTTGTTTTATATTGTTGAACACTGATTTGAAGTGCTTTTAATGTTAATGATGAATTATTTTTGGCCAACTTTTTTCATCTACTATTTTCTTGCATTTTGGGAAAAAGAATAGGAAATTGATTGCTTCAAATCTCACTAAGCCTGATTACAAGTTATCTTGCAGTGAAATTGGTAGGTTAGGGATAATCACCCACTTAGTGCACACAAGCAATGAACTTATTTTGAGTAGTTTAAATGGAAATTTAACTACAATTTGAGGAAATCTGGGAAGATTTCGTGTTGGAATGTTATTGAAGGGAATAATCGAATTAAACCCACAGCGGAAGCATAGGAATCGTCTTTGATTTATTTAGAATTAAACTAAAATAAAAAAGGTTAAGCAATAAATACCTTGAAAATAATATTATGGAGAATATTCTGGCGGATATTTATCTTTTCCACAAAATCTTCATGTCTATGACTCGAACACAGGACCAAGGATTGGAGAGGAAGAGGTCTAGAGAGAATTCTCTAATTCTCTCTATTGAGGAGATGTGTGTTGTGTAGAATGGCTTAACCCAAGGGTCCTATTTATAGTGACCAAAGGAAAATCTTTGTCATTAAAATATTATATTTTAATATCTAATATATTAAAATATATCTTGTATTTATTTGAATCTCATTCAAATCTCCTATGATATTTATTTATTTGAATCTTATTCAAATTCTATAAATATTTTTGATTTAATATATCAAATATACATTAATTATTTTAATATTTAATGTATCAAATATAATAAATATATTTTCCTCTTTTATATTTAATATATATAATATATTAAATATTAATTTGAACACTTCAAATTAAATATTAAATTTGAACATTTCAAAATTTTCTTTCAACTAAATTGATATTTTAGTGTTACTATGAGTTAGCAAGGGGACCTTATGGATCTACAGATTATAAGCTCCAATGAAACAAAATTAATTAATTAAACTCTTTAATTAATCAATTTTCATTCATTAACTCTAGGGTCACTCCACTATAGACCTAAAGTTGCACTCTTATGCACTGTAGGACAAGTTGTGTCCATTGATATAATCACTACATGCAAGTCGATCCTTCACGAGTTGTTCGTAATTACAGCTGGGTCAAAAGTCCGTTTTACCCCTATAATTACATCTTGCACCTTAAGTACCACTGATCCTCTAATGAATAATTTGTTTATAATATAATTATAAACTAAGTCCCTCTCAGGCCAATGAGAGGGTCGGGCCTCATTGTTCAAGTCCCGAAATCAGCACTTAAGGGAACTACTCATCTACTTACCCTATATGGGAAGGAGTGAATTCCATCTTGTGAGATTATGTTCCCAGCTCCCTATTTGGTCAAGTCCTCAAAATGGTAGACATATTGAATCGGCTACAAAAGCCACTCTCACCCATGCAAATCAAAGGACAAGCCCTCACAGGCAGGAGTTCATAACTCACTTAGGATTAAGATCGAGTCGCATATGATCATCCTGATGAAATATTAATCTTCTCAATTAACGGATTTATAAAGAGAGATTAAATATTTCGTGGTCCAGTCTTATACAAACTCATTGTATAAAATACCCCCATTCACATGTCTCCACATGAATAATTTGGATCAAATCATTTGTAACTATTACAAAGTGGGCCGTATCAATAGTGTTACCAGGATAAGGCACCCAACCTTATCCATATACTATGACCCTTTAGGTTATTTCTTGAACATGATCCTCGCGTATGTCAACCACATACTATTCAAGATTACACTAATAACCTTGGATTTTTCATATAATAGATAATATTATATTGCAAATAAAATAATCAAAATTATTATTAATTATTAATAACGAGGCTTTAGGGCATAAATCCCAACAGTTATGTGGTGTGATTTAGCATGATTTTTGCTACAACATTGAGTCCTTAAAACAATATAAGAAACTCCTAATCCAAGCCTGCTTTTAACTCTAAGTGATTTTACCTGCTATTTTATCTGTTTTGCTTCTTTGTCTACTATTCCAACTTTATTGCCGATTAGTTAGTCTTGTTTTATTTCTTTAAAAACCCATTGAATGTTGTTTTTGTTTGGTTACCCCTTTATTCACTAAAGTTTACAAGCTTGGTAAAATAATTAGATTAATCCCTGAGGAGAATGATATAAATATATTTATCACTTGTTGCACTAGACTGTGTATACTTGAACATTAGGAGTGTTTAATTGCAAAATTAATACCACTCTAGCTAAGGCAACATGGGAGCATAATAAGTCGCATTCTGCTTAAACCCTTATTTACTCGAGAGGGTAGGTTACGGGAGCATATAAGGCAGTCGCCCTATTTGAACTCCTTCTTTGTCGTGAGGGTAGATTGCGGGCGATCGATGTCAGCTCTTGAAAAAGATAAGCCCGTTATCCCTATAGTAACTTTTATCCGTTGATGCAAAGTGGACACATTTCTCTTAAGTGTTGAAATAGATTCAGATCCGTCTTTCTTTTATTCATTTCTTTTATCAAATTTCTTTACAGTTTTTCCCACACACATCTCAAACAATTTTTTTGGTTACCTTGGTCACTAACCTTGAGTAGATCTTTGCTTTCTAATTGGATTTTGTTATACTATTCCCTTGAAATTCGATACTTGGAGTACTTCCATTTTATTACTTGATTGATAGTGTACACTTGCACTTGGCTGAAATTCTTACGATTCTACAGTCCACATCACTAACTTAATCCTTAGCATTGAAATTGACTCGATTTGAGGGCTTTAGTGTTTGAGAATTAGGATTTCACGTACTCAAAGGGTTTCTAATACCAATTCACTAGGATTTTCATATCATTGGTATCAGAGGATCTTTGATATCACATCATTTGGTATTTGATAAGTTATTTATAGGTATAGTAAAGTAGGGTGCATTTGGGTTGTTTCATTATTTTTTTGGGCATTTTATTGTCTAATTTACTTGTTTATTATGTCTTTTAATTGTATGAGCCAAATTGAAGAAAATGGAAGTTCTGCACCAAAATCCAAGGCAATAGATGAAAAGTGGAAAAAAAATGGTAAAAGACTGGCACCTAGGTGCTACGATTGAGAAATCAAGACTAAAAGCCTAGCGCCTAGGCGCTGCGATACTGGAGGCGGAGATTTTTTACGCTTGTTGACAGTACCTAGGCTATACGATAAAAGCTCTAGGTATAAAAACCTTTTTTTCCTTTGTGCTAGACAGCTTCCAAGGGAGATTTTCAAGATAAAAATAGGGGAACAAGGCTGAGACAATACTTTGGAGGACTCGAGCTATTGAACAGAGCTTGTATGGTGCTTGAAAACTTGTGGAATCATCGAGATTTGTTTCTTTTCCCTTTTTTCTTCTCTTTTCCTACTTTTAACGACTTTAATGTTGCATTTGGAGAGTTTTATTGAGATTTTTGTTATGAACTAATTTACTTTTTCTAGAGGTTTAATGTAATCATTTATAGAATCCTACTCTTTCTTAGTTAATAGTTGATATTTCCATTTCATTTATGTGAAAATTTTTCTGAGCATAATGCATGTTTAGATTTGACTAATCTTTGCATTGATTTTATGTCGTAATTTGAGGTTGAGAGACAAAAATTATTAATGAAGTTGAATGGTTTTCTCTAATTTATACATGAGATAGAGATATCCTTGTAGATTTTGTGGCAATTTTTAGGTTTTATGTTCATCATATTTGAATTGTTGGAATTTTCATAGAGATATAGACAATTTCCTTTTCAAAGAATATCGTTATTGCTTAAGAAAGAATATCAAGTTTATAAGTTAGAACTTGCCAACAACCTATAAATAGAAATTGCTTCAACTATTAATGAATGAAGAGTAGGAGGAGATAACGATAAAGTCATTGCTCTAGAACTTTTAGCGATTAAATTTATTCATCCTTTTTTCTTTGTTAGTTTTAGAGCTTTATTTAGTTCATTTGCAAGCAAGTTTAAAATTTCATTATTCTTTGATTAATCGGTGTTCAGATAAAATTGAGGCTATTGAATTTGGTAATTAGTAGCATTAATTCCCTATGGAGAACGGTATTGGTACTCACACTACAATATTACTTGTAACGATTCATACACTTGCGAAATCGAGCAACAACATTAGAGAATTTTTGGTAACATATCACTTAACCTCTCCTAAAGGTTATAGGTTCAAATCTCTCTTCTCTTGTTTGAACAAAAAAATATAAATTTTATCATGTAGTACATTTAAAAATTAAAGCAAAACACTCAACAACTACAAAGTATTTTTTTCATAAGAATTTCCCATTGAAATAGAGGTGGAGAAATTTAAACCTACGACTTATAAAAGGAGGTTGTTAATATTCACTTTGACCAGTGTAACTATCTATTACAACAACTGAAAAATAGCTAGGATTTTGAAGTTAACTAAAAACTAACCAGTGCAAGAAAAAAATGGAACTCACCATTGACGCCATGTTTGATAACCATTTAGTTTTTGGTTTTTAAAAATTGTGCTTGTTTTCTCGTCACTTCTCTACAATGAGTTTCATATTTCTTAAGAAAACATTCAAATTCTTAGCCAAATTCCAAAAACAAAAACAAGTTTTTAAAATTATTTTTTTTAGTTTTCAAAACTTGACTTGATTTTTAAAAACACATGTAAAAAGTAGATTAAAAGCAAGAAAATCCATAGGTGGAAGTAGTATTTATAGGCTTAATTTTTAAAAACTAAAAACTAAAAACTAGGCCCCGTTTGATAACCATTTGGTTTTTGGTTTTTGGTTTTTGAAAACTAAGCCTATAAATACTACTCCCACTTATAGTTTTACTTATTTTGTCATCTACTTTTTACCTATGTTTTCAAAAATCAAGCCATGTTTTGAAAATTAAAAAAAGTAGTTTTCAAAAACTTGTTTTTGTTTTTAGAATTTGGCTAATAATTCAAATGCTTCTTTAAGAGAGATGAAAACCATTGTAGAGAAATTGGGAGAAAACAAGATTAATTTTCAAAAACCAAAAACCAAAAACCAAGGCCCAGTTTGATAACCATTTGGTTTTTGAAAATTAAGCCTATAAATACTATTCTCACCTATGGTTTTACTTGTTTTGTCATCTACTTTTTACCTATGTTTTCAAAAACCAAGCCTTGTTTTGAAAACTAAAAAAAGTAGTTTTCAAAAGCTTGTTTTTGTTTTTAGAATTTGGCTAAGAATTCAAATGCTTCCTTAATGGAGATGAAAACCATTGTAGAGAAATTGGGAGAAAACAAGTTTAATTTTCAAAAACCAAAAACCAAAAACCAAATGGTTATCAAACGGGGCCTAATGGTTATCAAACAGGGTCTACCAAGAAAATTAAAACTCATTGGAAACTAAATAGAACTAGTCCATTAATTTACTTTGATAACGTTCTTGTTTCTCGTTTTTTGTTTTTTTGTTTCTAATTTTTTTAGAAATAGAAGCGTTTGATAACTGTTCATGTTTTTTTTTTTATTTCTCATTTGTTATAAACATTTCCAATGTAGAAAGTTTGGAAACAACAAAATCATTTTTTTTTTTTTGTTTCTATTTTTTTTTCAAAACATAAATAAAAATATTATTTTATCATTATTGACTTATAAAAATACATAATAAATATCTAAAAATAAATATAACATTAAAAAAATTTAAATTTAATTTTAAAAGTTAATTTGCATATAAAATTTTGGTTAAATTATACAAATACCCCTGAACTTTGGAATAGGTTTCAATTATGCCCATAGACTTTAAAAAGTTTCATTTTTACCCTTGAACTTTGAATTATTCCCAAAAAATATCTTTTGCTTAAAATAAAGAATGAAAATTACGTGGCAGTTGATGTATATAAAAATTAGAAGACGTATGTGATATTATTTACAACAATATAGAAGATTAATATCGTTGTTACCATTTATTTCATCTCAAAAGATATCGTTAAAATCATTTACATAATCAATTTTTACACATCAGTTGTCAAGTCAATTTATGTGAATGATATTGTAAATGATGTCACGTATGCCTTCCAATTTTTACACATTAGTCATCATGCCAATTTTTATCTTATTTTAACAAAAAAAAAAAACTCTCATAGGATATTTTTTGGAACAAATTTCAAAGTTCAAGAGTAAAAATGAAACTTTTTAAAGTATAGGAGCATAATTGAAACATACTACAAAGTTCAAGGGTATGTTGTATAATTTAACCTAAAATTTTTACATTTTTTTATTTAAAATTTCATAAAACAAGAAATAATAAATGATTATCAAACATGTTTATGTTTCTTTTTTAAATAAAAAAAATAAAGAACAAAAAATAATTACCAAACAAAGTTATGTTTTTCTTTATTAAAAAAGAAGAAACGAAAAACGAGAAACTAGGTGGAATAGGTCCTTGAACTTTAAAACATGTCTAATAGGTCCATAAACTTTCAATTTTATATGTAATAGGTCCTTAACTTAAAAATATTATATAGATCTCTGAAATTTCAAATTTGTGTTTAATAGGTTCTTAACATATTCAATATATTTTTTTAAAATTAACGAAGCTATTAGACATAAAATTGAATTTCTTCTGTAATAAGATTCTAAAATTTCAATTTTATATACAATAGATCTATAAATTAAAAAAAATGTCGAATAAGTCAATGAAATATTAGACATAAAATTGAAAGCTTAGGGTTCCATTAGACACTAAATTGAAAATTTAAGTACCTATTAGACACTCAGTGACCTATTAGATACAAAATTAAAAGTTTAGAGACATATTAGAAATTTTTTAAAGTTCAGGGACCTGTTAAACATAAACTTAAAAGTTTGGGGACTAAACTTATATATATATATTAGTTCAACAACATTTGATCGATGGTAGAGGGATTCAAACCTCTGATCTCTTGGTCGAGAATACATGTAAATTACCACGAAGCTATGTTCACTTTGACTATTTTTTTTTTATATTACTAAAAATAAGTTTGTTTAATATTTATGATTTTCATCTTTAGATTATCACGTCTTTCATTTGTGTTTAGAAGTTCTGTATTGCTAAATTAAACGAAATTAATACAAGTGGTTATGGAATAAAATAAGTTGTTTAAATATGTGTACTATAAATATACAGATACACAAATATGTATTTATCAAATACAACAAGGTTGACTTTTTCTTGTTGTTTATATAATCACACCTAAGCATCAAAGTGCCCTTTGGAATTAATTAAATAACATCAAAGTAATAAAATAAAAGAAAGTATATGGAACATTCACACATTCCAAAAGGAAAAAAAAATCCATTCCATATATTAAATTGAAAGTCAAATTATCAAAACCGTGAACACATTAAGTCTGCTAGAGCATAGTTTCAAGTGGCATAAAGTGTGAGTCATCGACCAAAAAATCAGAGGTTCGAGTCACCCCACCTCCACTTAGTGTTGAACTCAAAAAAAAAAAAAAAAAAGTCCCCAAGTTCATCTAAAAAAAAAAATCAATAATTAAGAAAATAAGTCCCTCAGACTTTTTTTTTCTCCTTTTTTTAAAAGATTATATTCCTAAATTTTAGATTATGTTTTCCTATTATTTAACATCATTACTAAAGCCCCATTTGATAATTATTTAAGAGCCGTTTAATGACCATTTCGTTTTCTGTTTTTGTTTTTCATTTTTAAAAAATTGAGTGGTTTGATAACCAATTTTATTTTTTGTTTTATGTTTTTCAAAAACTTTTTTTAAATTAGAAGCAAATTTTTTTAAAAACAGATTTATATTTAAAAAAAATTCATTTTTCTTCTAATGCTAAGTTTTTTTTCATCTTTAACAGAACTCTCTCCAACAAATTCTTTTTTCTAACCTTTTTTCTAACCTTTTTTCTTTCTAAAACTTCTTTCTCTCTAAATTTCTCTCTACAAAATTTCTCTCTCAAATTTTCATCTCAATATAATTTGTATTTCTCTTTCTAAAACTTCTTTCTCTCTAAATTTCTCTCTACAAAATTTCTCTCTCAAATTTTCATCTCAATATAATTTGTATTTCTCTTTCTCTCTCTAAATTTTTTATCTCTACATGACTTTTTTTCTCTCTAAAATGTTTTTCTTTATTTAACTTTCATTTCTCTCTCTCATCTAACATTCATCTTCAATTTCTCTCTCTAAAAATCAAATATTTTCATTTCCCCAAAGTCAAATATTTTCTCTTTCTCTTCCAACATACATCTCCAATTCTTTCTCTAAAAATCAAATATTTTTATTTTTCCCAAAAAATTTTCTCTCTAAACTTTTCTCTCTCTAAATTATCTATTTCTAAAATTTCTCCCAAACATTTCTCTCTCTAAAAAAATATATCTCTAACCATTCTTTTGAAAAAAACAAATCTCCATAAATTTTCTGTCGCTATAACTTTTCTTTATTTTTCTATTTATCTTTATTTCTCTTACATATCTTTTAGTCTTAACCTTCTTAATATCTTTATGAAATTTCTTTTTTTATTTTACTTTTTTTCCTCTAAAATTTATTTCTTTTCATCTAACTTTTTTTTTCTCATTTTTTCTCTAACTAATTCTTTTTGGGTTAAAATATCATTTTGGTCCCTGTACTTTGAGCTTCATTCCATTTTGGTCCCTATACTTTTTTTTTTTTTGACTCACCCTATACTTTTAAATATCCAAATTTAGTCCATGTACTTTCAATAAAACTTAAAATTGGTCCCTCCTATTATTTTGAAGGTTTTTTTTTTTACCAAAATTGGTTAAATAATAATAATAATTTTCATGCAAGAAAAGACACAATGTGAACATATTTTCAAAATTTATAGAGGAAATGCTAATAGAGACTAAAATTTCTTTTAGAAAAATTAACAATAAACTAACAACATGGACCAATTTTAAGCTTTATTGAAAGTACATGGACTAAATTTGGATATTTGAAAGTATAAGGACCAAAATGAAATGAAACCCAAAGTACAGAGACCAAAATGGTACTTTAACTTTTTTTTTATTAAGTCTAACTAATATTCTTAATCTAACATATTTCTCTCTAAATATTTTATTTCATGTCTCCAAATTTATATGTTTAACTTTTTCACTTAGGAACATTTATATCTATGTCTCTAAAAAAAATTTCAATATCTCCACACATTTTTCTCTCTAAAACATCTCTTCATCTCTCTATTTTTTTAAAAACTGAAAAATCAAAAAGAATTATTAAAGAAGTTTGGTTTTCTATTTTTAAAAACAAAAAAAAAAATAGTTATCAAACATATATGGTTTTCATTTTTAAAAAAACAGAAAATCAAAAACAGAAAATAGAAAACAGAAAAACTAAAAACGAAAATGGTTTTTTGTTTTTGGTTTTTTTAAAAATTAAGCTTGTTTTCTTATAATTTCTCTACAATGATTTTTATATATTCTTAAGTAAACATTTGAATTCTTAGTTATATTCTAAAAACAAAAAACATGTTTTTGAAATTTTTTTTTTTTTTAGTTTTCAAAACTTGGCTTGGTTTTTGAAAACATTGGTAGAAAGTAGAGAGCAAAATAAAGAAACTTATTGGTAGAAGTAGGGTTTATAAACTTAATTTTCAAAAACTAAAAATTAAAAACTAAGGCCCTATTTGATAATCATTTGGTTTTTGGTTTTTATTTTTTGAAAATTAGGCTTATAAACACCACTACTACTTATAAGTTTCTTCGTTTTGTTATCTACTTTCTCCCAATGTTTTCAAAAACTAAGCCAAGTTTTGAAAACTAAAAAAAATAGCGTTAAAAACTTGTTTTTGTTTTTGGAATATGACTAAGAATTCACATGTTTACTTAAGAAAGATGAAAACCATTGAAGGGAAATCAAGAGAAAACAAGCTTAATTTTCAAAAACCAAAAACTAGAAACCAAATGGTTATCAAACAGGATCTAAATGGTTATGAAATAGGAACTAAGTTACTTATATCACAAATTCATTAGATAAAATTTGAATAAATTGACAAGATTTGGCAAATAGATAAATAACTATGCACGTCTTGCCAATTTTCTATTGATAGTGCTAACATCAAAGATTGAGTAAAAGTATAATTCAAAGTTAAGTAACGTAATTAAAAACTTGTAGACTTTAAAAACTAAATAGATGTTACATTTGTCAATCTAAATATAGCTTAACAGGTTAATGCATCATATACATATGTCTTAAAAGTCAGATATTTAAATTTTCTCTCCTACATTACAGTTGTTGAATTAAAAACAAAAAGAAGATGAAGATGACAACATTTAAATTCTATGACAAATTAAATTTATAATTTAACGTAAATTTAACTCACACTTAAACCATTGATTTTTTTCAAAAAAAAAAAAATCAATTATATAATCTTGCATAGGCATCCTCAATTTGAGAGAATTTCTAGTACTCCCCCAAATACATACTTGCTATCTTCACATTAGAAATTTTTCTTTATAAATAACTATTTAATGTTGTTGAGCCTTATATAATTTTTAAACGTTGTTGACGTTTTGACCTTTGAGATAATAATTAATATTTTATCCACTAAGCTATGTTCGAATTAACACAGGAAAATTTCTAGTACTACGGGAGTACCATACTCCCTTTGTTCACACTATGTTTTAATACTAGTAGATTCCACATAATTTTTGGTGGACTCCACATAATTTTCAAAAAGATATTGATGTGGCAAGCATTAAATAAGAATAGTATGAAAACTTTTCTATAATATCGTAGTACTAGAATTTTTTCAAATTAACACAGTCACAGTCATAGACTATTATTAATTGTCCCCCTCTATTTAATGGGAATAATAAACAAAGTGTGTGGCGTGTTTGATGCGGTGTTTGGATGTAGTGTTCTGGATTATCCTAAGCTTTATGTTTGGTTTGCACACATCATCATTTCCAATAGTTGCCCTTAAAATTTTCTATTACTATAATAAGATGAATTACTTTCATTTATTTGACATGAAATAATATATCAATTAATTACATATCTAAGTATTAATGAAAGAAGTAGGTTGGCTTAAAAAAAAAAAAAAAAAAGAGTGGGTTGGAGTAATAATTTCTTTTTTTCGATTTAAATCCTATTTTGGATATTTAAACTTTCGTAACGTTTGATTTTAACTTTCAAACTTTAAAAAAGAACTTTTTTTTTATCCTTATCATCATCTAATATCCATTTTACTTAAGTCCTATCTCAATCAATATATGTGGTTTCAATATATGCTTTCATTTTTTAATACAACAAATGTGGAGGTGAAGATTTGAACTACTGATCTCAAAGGAAAGGAATAAATGTCTTAATCATTGAATTATGCTCATATTGGCTTGGCTTTATTGCATGTTAATACACATACAAAACCATGTTATTAATTAGAATAACAAGGACCAAAATGGTTTTTTTTTTTTTAGAAAAAAAGACTAACCGCACATTATAAAAAGTTTAAAGACTAAAATATAGTGTAAACTTTTTTTTCCCACCTGGGCTTTAAATTTATGAAATAAGAATAATTATTCTTTTAGCTCCTAAAGTTGATATCAAATATTTTTCTTCCATAGATGTTTTAAAAAAAATTGTTTTGCCTATAAAGTTGAAAACGGATCAAAATGATCTCCATTTTTTTTTAAAATATTACATCATAGATGGGATGGAAATAATTTAAATTTGTAATTATCCATAATAAAAGAATTTGATATTTAACTATTTGAACTATACTCCAATTAATTGATTAATTAGTTTTTAATTAATTACAATGATGAAAAGCTAACTTGACATTTTTATAAATGAAGCAAGCTATTGATTTACAAGTTAGTCCTTGAACTTTTATCTTTATGTCTAAAAGGCCCTTCAACTTTAAAAAGTATCTAATAGGGAGAAAATTTTAAGTACTACAAGAGTATGAATATTCTTTTCATTTATTGTCTGTACACAAGTATCCTTTTAAAAATAATGTAAAGGCCACCAACATTAAAAAATATTTATAAAAGCAAAACTATAGTGTGAACAAAGGGAGTATGGTACTCCCGTAACTAGAGAATTTTCCTTTAATAGGTCCTTGAACTTGCAATTTTGTATCTAATAGGTCCTTGAACTTTGAAAATGTCTAACAGGTTCCTAAACTTTCAATTTTGTATCTAATAGGACCCTGGCATATTTGAAATTTTTAAAAATCAATTAATGTAATAGATATAAAATTGAATTTTATGTCTATTATGGACTATAAACTTTCAATTTTATGTTTAGTAAGTTCGTAAAATTTCAAAAACGTCGAATAGGTCAAAGACCTATTAGACACAAAATTGAAAATTTAAGAACCTATTATATACTTTATAAGTTTAAAAAGACCTATTAGACACAAAATTGAAAATTTAAGAACCTATTATATACTTTATAAGTTTAAGGACCACATAGACACAAACTGCAAAGTTCAAGAACTAAATTTATAATTAACATAATTTTTTTATTAATTTTTTTTAATAATGTTTTCTTCATGGAACATTATTATAGTTATCATATATTTGTTCTCTCTCTTTTGTATCCATCCTCTCTGTCATAAGGAAATATATATTTTTTAGAAATTCTAATCTTTGTTTTGTTTTTTTTTTAAACTAATATTATTTTTTTTAAGATAGACAAATGGCAACTTTTAATTAATTATCCCTGGAGAAGATGCATCCCCCAAAATTTTGCCTAATTGACTAAACAATTGGAAATTTGTTGGATTACAAAAGGCTGTCAAATGGTGAGAACAGGGAATTAATATATATATATATATATACACACACACACACACATATACATATACATATACATATATTGTTTTTATTTTATTTTATAACTTTCAAAAATTGTTGGTTTGTTTTTTTTATTCCATCAATTATATAACTGGCTACAGGTTGGAAAAATAAGTCATCAAAGAAAGCTAAAGCAAAGAATTCCTCAAAGTCTCTAAAATAATTTCCACACTTTTTTCAACCTCCATTTTGGACAAAACCTACCAAACATAAATCCAGTTTACTCTTAAATCATTAATTAAGAGAAAAGTTCAAAGTTACAATTTTAATAGGTCTAATTTATAGAGTTTCAAATTGAGATGTTTGAATTTATGTAACTTGTGTTGGAATTATCTGAAAAATTTTAGTCTATAGTATAAAAGGTCAATTTCCTAATTCAACATCAACGGAATGTATTCTACTCCTAGAAAAGTAAGATAATTTACCTAGGCTAAAAAAGAATGAAGACGATGAATCAACAAGAGGTAGAGACTACTTGTCCCATCGAAAATGACAAACAGTTCGACTATTTGACAAATATATATGTTCAGTTTCTTAATGTCAAGTCATATAAGTGCATATTTGAGAGTGGTTTTGAAATGAATAAAATCACTTTTGTCATGTTTAAAATTATTTTGAAACATGCTTAATCATTAAAAATCAACTTAGTATTTGATTTTTCACTTAGGGTAAAAATTGAAGCTTAGAATAGAAAATCACTACCAAATGAAGCTTAGATTATAAAACATACTTGCATGCGTTTAAATATATTAATGCAATTCATGTAGAATTTTCTAGTGTATTTAAAATTCTAGCTTGATTTTAAAAATAAAAATGAATAATCTTCACTTCTTAATCCAAATAATTCCAATGTATTTTCCACACCCAAACCAGTCTCTCTTTCTATGGCTTTGACTTTCCATTTTTTTAATGATTTGCACAATTAATACTGAAAATAATTAAAATTATTGGTGAGATGGCATACCGTTATATTTTTAATTATTTATAACAGAACTTAACATAATAATAATAATAATAATAATAAAAAGAATTTCAAAATATGATGTGGAAGAGAGATTTGCATTTACATTACAGAAAACATGACGTGATCCAGCTTTTATATAAACTGAAAAGGATTTGGTGTTGGGGAAAAATCTGCTACGGCCGGTTGTATTGTATTGTATTTTTGAATCATTTGTTAATAAAAAAGAAATAAAACTAAATTTAAATTGGACCGGCGGCCACTGTATCAGTATTCATTTGTCACAATTTGCTGTTGTTTCTTCTAGATAGATACGTACACAAAAATTTAGTTCTTACTTGGTCAAAATTTTGGGGGTTAAATTATTAATACATATAATTTTGTTTTGTTTATTTAGCCTTCAAATTTTAAAAAGTTTCAATTATGTTAATGAATTTAGATTTTACAATGGAGTTACCCAAAATTCATAATCTAAATTTCAGCACTGAATGGCTCTGACATTTTTCTGTATTCTTGTGACTTGGCCACGTTACCTTACTAAGTCCTTTCAAGATGCTTAAAGGAGGTTAACTAACATAAGATTGCTCCAAGCCAAATATGCTTAACTTTGTTGGTATAAATAGTAACTATCTATCTTTTAAGCCTTTCTTAAATATGTCTTACATAGCCTTAGGATTCATCTCATTTAATTTCGATGTGGTGTTGGTTCATTCATATACCCCTCCTAACTGGGGTGTCACAATATAGTTGGTAGAACTAGAGTTAAAGCTCTCTGTTTTCTTTTCAACATATGGAGATATGAAGATTAAAACATTTGACCTCTTGGTTGATAGTATATCTTAACCAGTTGTTCAAACCCCTGACTTCTTGATCGATAGTATATGTCTTTAACCAATTGAGTTATGTTCAGATTAGCTGTTAAAGCACTGTAGCTAGTTTTGACAATTTTGATCTTACACTAACCTTTCATGAATAATTTTAACACCTATGAAGAAAATATATCTAAGAGAAGTAGTCCACAAAACCGTGTTTTGACATCTTTGGCTTTGCTAACCCACACCTTTTGCTTATTCTTTAATTTAGTCTTTTTTGTTGGTTCTCTTTTTCATTAAAGTCAATTGACTTAAGATCTTTACCTCCAATAAATCTCCTAAAGAAATAGGTGATTATCATATTGTTATTGTGTGGGCTTTAGGAATTCTCATAAATAAGCACTAGATTAAGCCTATTCATAGTCTTTGAGTTCACCTTAAATGTTCTTTTGGTTGGCTAAGCTTTTTCTTTTAGAAAAGATTGTGGCAACGAGCGTTTGATCTCCTACAAAGATCAAGAGGTAACACTTTCACATTGAGAGCTTGATTACACTTCCTAATTATAATCTCCCTCGTTTATCACATTTCATAGCTTAAACTAATTAGTCGTATTGTAGGTTTTTTCAAGCATTCTTTTTCTAGAGAAAGTGTGAGAATACTATAGCTGATAGTAGAAAACATTTCTTAGGGTTTAGGCTAATTTTTTAAAGAGAGAATGGACCATGAAAAAACTTTTCGTTTAATTAATTAAAAAATATATATTCAAATCAATAATTAGGGATTTCACACTTTTTTTCATATATATTAAAAATATTTATAATTTCTGTTTACATTAGTTATTGTTATTTTTATTTTTATATTTCATCCTATGGCATAATAAAAATATTAATTAATTTTTTATCTCACACTGGAACTTTAAGTATATAAAAAAATGAATAAAAACATATTGACATGTAATCAATGTTTGATACCTAATATTTTTTTTTTTCAAAAATTGTGAGATGAAGATTGAACTATCAACCTTTGAGATGATAATTAGTATTGTTGATACCAAAATTTGGATCAACGGTGAATTTGTATGGAATGAGAGATCGAACAAATGCCCTGCAAGGAAAAGAAAGAATTATGCACTGGTGTGGTACTAAGCCACCTACACTCCGACGATCTAGTCAGTATTGGACTTTAGGAAATAACTTTAACCGTAGAATAGTAGTATTTTGGACGTACCTCTCCATATTACCATATAGGAGAATTGGACCGTATGACCAAAATAAAAGCATCGTTTTGAAAAACAGCAATATATATATATATATATATATATATATATATATATATATATATATATATATATATTCTGATTTATGGTTACACGTGAGAAAAGCATGCCCCACTTTTTCCTTCATTTTCTAATTTTACCTCTACAGAGTAATTGTCGTGCCTCCCTCGTGTATCTAAACTATCATCCCTCATAAATCTATTCCTATTTCAACTTCAAATTTAAATCAAAAGTTTCATATCTTATTTGAATTTCAAATCTCAAATCTCGGTTTTCCTATCTATTAAATCTTTTGGAATAGAAATCACAATTTCTATTTATCCCATTTAAATGATTAGATTTATTATCTTTCAAAGTTTTAAACACATCTATATTTTTTCGATTTTTCGTATTTTTATACTAATCATTAGTCAACTATCTCCATCTTTCAAATTCCAAAAACGTCTATAGAAGATTGTTGTAGTTCATGAACTAATTGAAACCAAATCGAAAAATTTGAACCGATCAGTTTGTGAAAAACTTGTATGGTTCAATAATAGACGACATTGGTTCCCAATTTCTCAAACCAAAAATATTGGTAATTCAATCTTGGTTCCGTACCAAATTAGAGGACAAAGTTGCAGGGGGTGTATGTGTCACGATCACTATCTTAGGGTTGAAGAGTGTTGAAGATAGAAGGGCAATTGTCTGTTTTGATCTAAGTTTTGATCTTAGGTCCACAAGTGTAAAAGGCAATAACAAATCTATTAATGCAGCTTCAACTTTACCCGATGCAACCAATACAGATTCTCAGGCCGCCTCTGCTCATGGAAAATCATGACACTGCCTGCAGTTACCATGCCGGACTTGCTATATCTTTGATGACTGGTTGAGAGGGGTGAGATACATATGTTTACTAAACTTTAAATAACACTATTTTTATCGTCATGGTGCTTCAATTTATAAAACTACCAAACACTGATATTGATATTTTCTCTCTACATGTAGTACGTTTGGTTTTCAGTGGAAATGTTGTGACATTCACGTTAAGGAATTTGACGAGTTTGTGAAAATTCGACCCTGTACTCACGGTTGGCACATTGTCGATCAATCAATTTTTAAAATTTTTGAATATGTCAAAGACTTATTAAACATAAAATTAAAAGTTTAGAGACCTATTAGAGATTTATTAAACACAAAATTAGAAGTTTAGAGATTTATTAGACATTTTTAAAGTTTAGAAATAAAAATTTAAATTTTATGTCTAATGATATCTAAAATTTCAATTTTGTTATTTAAAAAACTTCTACGGTCTACTCTCAAAGTTTTTCGTTTCTTTTTTTTTTTTTCCCCTTTTCCTCTCTGTCTCTCTCAAATGGAAGTCGTCCGCCTCAGTTTCACTTTCACATCCACAAGGCCATTTTAATAATCCTTTCCAGTTTCCATTGACAGTTTCAAACTCCACCTCTTCCCTCATTACACGTTGAGTCAAAGAAATCTCACTCCATCCATCTCTCCATTCCTCTCAACCTCGCCGGCCGTCTTCGATGAAATTAAATTAGCCGAAAAACAGAGACGACCAAATCGCCTCCCATCCAAATGCAGGGCGGAAACCACTGGGGAGGCTCACTGGAACTAACCAACGACGGCGGCGGCGAGGATCATGATCGGAGAGTGCAGGATTGGGATCGGGCGGCTGTGCAATCGCAACCGTACCATCAGAACGAGCTGGACGAGACGCAGAGGAGTTGGCTCCTGGGTCCGCCGGAGGGGAAGAAGAAGAGCAATTACGTTGACCTAGGCTGCGTAATCGTCTCCAAGAAGGCTCTCAAATGGACCTTATTTTCGATTCTGATTGCGTTCTGTGTGATCGGATTGCCGATTATTATCGCCAAGACTTTGCCCAAGCATCGCCCTCATCCTCTTCCGCCTGATTCATACTCTAACGCTCTTCATAAGGCTCTTCTCTTCTTCAATGCTCAGAAATGTAAGTTCTCTCTCCCTCTAAACAATTCAAACTTTGCTTCTTCTTCCTCTCTTTCAAATAATAAAAAAAAATATCTAATAAACCCTTTGTTTTTCCTTGAGTTCAATAATAACCATCCACTTTAATTGAACTTTTAATTTGATACAACTTTTATAAAGGATCTTATAATTTCTTTAACCTTTAATTTTATTTTTCGGTTCAACAATATGTGAGATGAGAATTCGAATATCTAATTTCTTAGTCCAAGAAATATGTCTTGATCATCTGAGTTATGTTTAAGTTGCCTAGCAAAATTGAATAAATGTCCAATAGGTCAAAATTTTACAATTAAAGTGGGCACGACTCAGCGGTAATTGACATGTACCATTGTCTAAGAGATTATAGGTAATTTTATGGACCAAATACATGTCTAATGAGTTTCTAAATTTTAAAAGAATAATACTTAGTTGCATACCTGTGCGTAGGTATCTTCCTACGCACCACCATGCACCGATTGCAGTCAAATATTGTTCTTTATTTCTCATTTTTTTACCTTTCTTCTCCTAGTTTTCAAAATTTTAATGGTAGTGTGTAGGAAGATAACTAAATAGTAATATGCAACCAAGCATGGTTCTTTTAAAATTTATAAACTTATGACACAATGAATTAATTTTAAACAATATATCTTAAATATTGGAGTTTTTTTTTTCCTTCTTTTTCCATTGAGAGAAGAGGTAGAGTGGAGATTGGAAGATCTTTGATTTTTTTGATTGATGGTCAATGATGCCTCATTTAAGCTATGGTAGGGCTTTAAATATTAGAGCCACCTGACCAACAATGAACTAATCTTATGCCACAACCACAACGTGAAATTTTAATATTATAAATATAATTTTTTTTCTCATCGTATACACTATTTATAGTACTAAAATTTTTATTTTTATTTAAAATTAAATAAGAAATTTGCACTAAACCTATTGACAAATATGTTTAAATTCAATCTTGAAAATACTTGAGCCTAACTAGGGAAATAAAAGCTCAAACTCAAAAATAAAATATTAAAACAACCTATAAATCATTTTAATGAACATGAGAAAAGTAAATAGTACCTAAAATTAAAAAATAATCTCGTCTGAAAATGCTGGCAACTAACTACAAATCATTAAAAAATATATAATTAAGGAAATTGAAAGGTGTTGATTTAGCATGTTTTTTGAGTTTGAGATTTAATTTAATAGGATGGTTCTCTTACTTCGTTTTTTTTTCTCTTTTAATTAAAAAAAATCCGGATGATTTTGAATCCTTCTAACAAGAGACGACCAAATTTCCAAAATGGTTTGATAATATAAGAAATAATTTAACTAAATTAAATTTCTGATATATTCATTTTCAAAATATGATCTATACAAAATGCCAATACAAATTTTAATGAATAATATATTCACTTTGTTAACGATCTCTTTTTAAACCACAAAGGTCACTAATTAAAAAACACATTTCTTCTTCTAGCAAGGTCAGATTAGACAACGAAGAAAGACAATTTCTTGATCTATAAAATTAAAAATATATATATCATATGCATAAATTAAACAAAATGAATTGTTTAATGAAATTTTAAAATAACTAAAAAAATTTAGAATACACTGTTACTTGAGAAAAAGAAAAAATAATAATGTTTTTTTTAGTTAAACAATATGTTGAGGTGAAGATTTAAATCTACTATTTAATCGAAGATATAATACTTTAACTAGTAGAGGATATGTTCTCAGTTGGAAAAAAAAATAATAATGTCTTAAACTAGTTGAACTTCTTCTTTTTCTTTATTAATTAAAAAATATGTAGGGTGGAGATTCGGGCCTTTAACCATTTGATCGAAAGAATAATGTTTCGATCTTTTTATTTATTTATTTTGATTAGGTTAGTAAAGTATAATATTATTGATGTTAGTTTGAAGGTTTTTATGTGGATATTATTTATTTGGGTGCACAGCTGGGAGATTGGGAAAGAGCAACAATATATCATGGAGAGGGAACTCAGGGCTGAACGACGGGAACGACACGTTGGCAAAGGGAGGCTTGGTCGGAGGGTATTACGATTCCGGCGAGAATGGTAAATACAATTTTCCGATGGCATATTCGATGACGATGCTGAGCTGGAGCCTGATTGAGTACAGTCACAAGTATAGGGCCATTCATGAATACGACCACGTTAGAGACCTTATAAAATGGGGCACTGATTACTTGCTCTTGACCTTCAACTCTTCCTCCACCAAAATCACCCAAATTTACTCCCAGGTACTTCCCTTTCTTTTCGTTACGGGTCGACGTTCAAAATACGTCTACGATGCTATGATATTGTCCCACTTGAAAAAACATGTTTTTAAAACCTGTTTTTTTTTTTTTTTTCAAAACTTGGTTTGGTTTTAGATAACAAAATATGAAAATTCATAGATAGAAATAGTATTTATAAGCTTAATCCATTTTCAAAAACTAAATGGTTATGAAGTGAGGCCGAAAATATTGGTGTTTACTTGTTTACTAATGATCTTCCTTTTATCTAACTGATGTGATGTGTGATTAGATAAGTTGGAGATCATTAATATGTAGGTGAGGACATTACTTCTATTAGTACGAGGTACTTTAGGAGAAACTAAAAGTAAAACTAAGAAAACAATATTATATTATTCAAAGGATAGATTCAACCCCTATCTAGAAGGTAAAGGGTTAACTAACCAATCCTTAGAATCAAAATGAAAGGTTACAAAAAAAAAAAAAAAAAAAAAAAAGTGAAATTACAAGTTCATGCTTGAGTTTAATAGGTCTATAAACTTTAAAAAATATCTAATAGATTCCTAAACTTCAAACTTTGTGTCTAATAAGTTAGTTTTGTGTCTAATATTCAATATATTTGAAAACTAAGGAATTTTTTAGACAAAATTGAATTTTGTGTCTAATAAAATATTAAACTTTTAATTTTATATTTAATAGGTTTGTAAATTTGAAAAAATGTCAAGTAGGTTATGACGTGAAGGTTTAGTGACTTATTAGACACAAAATTAAAAGTTTAGAGACTTACTAGACACTGAGTATAGCTCAATGGTAATTGACATATACCCTCGACTAAGATGTCAGAAGTTCGAATTCTCCCACTCCCAAATGTTGTTGTTGAAAATGGCAAACCTTCAACGTTCACAAATTCATTGGGTTCCTTTAGCAGACACTCCAAAGCTCATAACCCATTTGACACTTTCTATGGAAATTCAATTACCATAGCATAGCTCATCGGTTAAAGTATCTACTCCTCCTCTTGAAGTCGAAGTTTCGTATTCCCACTTTCATATTTATTGTACTGACAAAAAATTTAGTTACCTAAACAAACTATTGTAATTTTTTTTTTCTTTTAACTCTTGAACCTCCGAGAACTAAATAAACATGATTACAAACAACAAACAGGTTGGGGGATCGCAAAATGGGTCTGAAATCCCCGACGACTCGACCTGCTGGCAGAAGCCGGAACAAATGGACTACAATCGCCCCACCCAAACCACATTCCAAGGCCCCGATCTCGCTGGCGAGATGGCCGCCGCGCTCTCCGCCGCCTCCATCGTCTTCCGTGATGATGCTGCCTACTCCGCTAAGCTAATCAAAGGTGCTGAGACTCTCTTCGCCTTTGCTCGTGATTCCGGTCGCCGCAGCCGCTACAGCCGTGACAATGCCTTCATCGCCGCCGCCTACAACTCAACGGGGTATTATGATGAGTACATGTGGGCAGCGGCGTGGTTGTTCTACGCGACCGGAAACACGTCGTACATATCTCTGGCGACGCTGCCGGGAATTCCAAGGAACGCTAAGGCTTTCAACGTGACGGCAGTTTCGAGCGTGCCGAGTTGGAACAACAAGCTACCGGCGGCGATGGTGCTGCTGACGAGAGTGAGGATGATGCTGGATCCGGGGTTTCCGTACGAGGAGATGCTAAGCATGTACCAGACGGTGACTGGGCTTAATATGTGTTCTTATCTCAAGCAATTTCGTGTCTACAATTGGACTCGAGGTATGTGTTTATGTATTTTCTCTCTCTTTCTGTTTTCTTTTGGAGTTTTGGATTTTCTTGTTTCTTTTTCATTTGTTTGGAAGCTTTGGATGCCTAGAGTTCAGCCATATGTGGGCACAAGATTCAAACCTCTAACTTTTTATCAAAAATACATATTTTATGACAATTGAACTATGCTCGTGTTTGCCGATGATTGGAGTTTTTGAATGCTTTGTTTTAGTCCATGGTATATATATTTTGGAAGCAAAACTAGAAACAATTAAAATTTCACTTCGAAAACCAAAAAGAGATAATAAAAAATCTAAATTATAGAAAATACTCCTAACTTTGTTATCTAATTGCAATAATACTCCTAAACATTGTGCTTCATTTTAATAACAGCATAGAACTTTGTATTTCATTTTACCATCACAACTAGCTAGCAGCTTGTTGTTTCAACTAAATTATAGAAAATACCTTTATATTTTGTACCTCAGTTTTAATAATACATGAACTTTATATCTCGTTTCAATACTATTCCTAAACTTTAAAAAAAATTCATTAATACCCTCGAGCTTTCAAAAAAATTCAAAAATACCCTTGTCATTAAGTTTTGGATGGGAAACGTTTCTTCTTCTCTCTCTGCAAATTCTTCTTCCACTTTGCTTACAAAGACTATGTGCAACAGAACCTCATATAAAAACAGAGTTTGAAATTGAGGTCTCTATCTTTTTAGAAGTGTGAAGAAGATTAATGGGAGAAAAAAACATAAGTTTTTTTTTCTTCTCTATGCTTGTGTGTGTTAGTAATAGACAAGAAATTAATGTGATTTTCAATTACGATGAATGGGTGGTGGAGGAAGAGAAGAGCAAGTATTTTTTATCTTTGAAAAGTTACAAGTGAGGGTTATGGTTATGGTTATGGATTTAGGACTTTTGGAACTTATTTGAGATTTTGAGTTATGAGAGAGGGTTATAGTTATGAATTAATGTGATTTTAGTATGCGAGCAAGACCTCTCTCTGAAAAAGAAAAAGAAAAAGAAAGAAAAGAAACTATTGAACTTGGTAATTCTAATATCGATATGGAAATTAATAAAGGTTGTGTAATATGTTGAAACTTTGCAGGAGGAATGATGATTATGAACAAAGGACAGCAACAGGGACAGAATCTGCAATATGTGGCGAATGCAGCATTTTTGGCTTCTCTGTTTGCTGATTACTTGAACTCCACTGGCGTCCCTGGCTTCAACTGTGGCCCCAACTTCATTCCTTCAACTCTTCTTCGCAACTTCGCCACTTCCCAGGTTTCTTCTTCTTCTTCTTCTTCTGAATGAATGAATAAATCAAAGCTAGCTTTCAAATATATATATATATAACTATAACCAAAGTGCTTCTGTGCTTGAAACTATTGTATCTACAGATGGATTACATTCTTGGCAAAAATCCCATGAACATGAGCTATGTTGTGGGCTATGGCACCAAGTTCCCGAGACGAGTGCATCACCGCGCTGCATCGATTCCCAGCGACAACAAATACTACTCTTGCAAGGCCGGATTCAAGTGGCGAGACAGTCCTGCTCCCAACCCCCATGACATCGTTGGCGCCATGGTTGGTGGCCCCGATCAATTCGACAAGTTTCACGACGTGCGTACTAATCCAAACTACACCGAGCCGACTCTCGCTGGTAATGCTGCACTTGTTGCTGCTCTTGCCTCCCTCACTACCACTGCTGGCTTTGGCATTGACAAGAACACCATCTTTTCTGGGATCCCGCCGCTCCGTCCCAAAACGCCACCGCCACCACCACCATGGAAGCCGTGACGACACTGATGACTAGGCGGCAATCCCCCCTTCATTTCCTCATCCTAATTTCTTTTTTCTTCCAGGGGTATTTTTCTTTCTTTGTATCAAATGACTTTACTTCTCATATCTTCATTTTACATCAAAAGATTAAGAGTAGTAACAACTTCCTTATAAATACTTGGTTATAATAGAAAGTATACTAATACTCTTCACATACAAAAGACTTTTACCAATTAGGCTTCCATCATGTATTTATTATTGAAATTAACCACCATTATATTAAGGGATCATCCACTACCTACTTGGTCGCTAAGCACAATAACTAACTTTCTCTCGAGTTCAAGCAAAAATTCTTGAGTGTTTTCGAACCTAAAGAATCTCTCTCATTTTTCTAATCCTAACTTTGACATCAAAGCTTTTCAGTCAACATTACATTGGCGTTTAAAATTTCTACAATTGTCTTTTTTTCTTACCTTAGATATGAACAATAAAATTTCATCATCTACAATATTCCTAAGCATATCACATTACTTTGTTTGCTTGGCAGATACAGAAACTAACATATTATCAACCATTGAATATTACTATATTCTTGAGAATCACTCTAAAGTTTTCTTTTTCTTTTTCTTTTTTTTTTTTAATAATATATGTGTATATTTTCTATAGTGTAAATTAAAAAGGTTCACATAATTAGGGAGACAAATTATATAATTTTTTTCTTTGTAAGCTAGAGGACATGTACATGGAGCAATTAGTTTTTTTTTTTTTAAAAAAAACTACTTAGAGAGAAATGAAGGCTGAAATGTGCATTGAAAGAAACTTGGGTGTAGTGTAGGAAGCAATTAGTAGAAGAAAGCAATGTATATTTTGAGATATATTAGTTAAAGAGGTATTAGTGAGAGAAATGCTGGGAAATGGAAATATCCAAAGCTCATGATTTCGTGAGCATTTTGTATGAGTAGAATAACTTCGAGAAAAAATCAATTTTGATTCTAAACTTGGAAGGTTGTATCAATTTTAACTCTGAATTTTCAATTTCATCAATTTAAGCCTCAAACTTTGCAGATTGTATCAATTTTAACCATAAACTTTCAATTTCATCACTTTAAACCTCAAACTTGAATAAGTGTATCAATTTACATCGGTTAAGTTTTCGTTTCAATCACCGTTAGAAAGGTTTTTCACACATGTCTAAAGCCACGTGTTGCAGCTCTATGATATGTACTTGTTTGTTATTTTCTAAAAAATAATTACCAAAAAAATAATTATATCATTCCAGATCGGGTCGCCACCATTATGAAAACCACGAACTCGACTCTCGAAAGTAGGACCCACACAAAAATAAATGGACTCTTGTGTTCCACTCACCTTTAGTGGACAGAGTGACGCCCATGAACACAATGAACTGGTTGTAGTCGACTTTGTGGGCCTCGTTTTACGGAGGATTAAAATGACATTGATGCTAGAGAGGAAGGGGACAAAGATTCCGACGAGGGCGTGTGTCCGTTGGGGAGGATGGAGGACAACCACTTGGCAACCACCGTTGCCTACCATCCCGGTAACCCAACTACTTGGTAACAACTGTCGACTACCACCCGGTGACTAATCCGATGACTCGACTACCCCAGCAACCTAACCATCCGACAACCACCACTGACGATCACCTAGCAACCACTCTGATCACCCGACTACCACTCCAGTGACCCAATCACTCCAGCAACTTGACCACTTCGACGACCCGACCACCTCGACAACCCGACCACCTTGGTGACTCGACCACTCCAGCAATCACTGTCAACAACCAATCCAGTGACAACTTCGATGACCCCTCCAGTGGTGGCCGACGGTTGTTGGTCGATCATACATATGAGTGTTTTAAATACAAAATTCAACTTATTAGTTCATAATGTAATAGTCGTCATTTATAGTAATTTGACATTAGTATAAACATTTGGAGTGTGGAGCAAACCAAACAAACTTATGTATAAAAATACTTTTGAAAAAATGTAACCAAATGGTTTTTATAAAAAAAAAATGTTTAAAAGAAAATGTATTTTTTGAAAAATACCTTTTTTCACAAACAATCCAAATAGGTCCTAAGTGGTTCAACGAATATGCCTACATCCACTGTGAGAATCAGCTAGATTAACCAGAGAATTGATCACAATTACATCATCTTAAGATGAAGGGAAGGTGACTAGGTGAGTACATATATATCACATTGTATTTGGTTCAATATTTCACAATTGATTATTCTTCTTAACTTGCAGGGTGTATTTGGTCCAATATTTCACAATTGACATGGAAACGGGATGCCATATAAATGGATGTTGTATAAGAATGGCCTATAAAATATCTTATAATCTCACCATAAATATGATAGGAGAGACGTAAATATAGCATACATATGTGACTTGATTTGAATCTCGAGTGGTTGTGAACTCTCCATACGAAAGCATTTTTTATTTACATAAACAAGAGCAACAAAAATATAAGCTAAATTTGCCTATTATTTTAGTACAGCTAAATGGGAAGATGGAAACTTGAGTGCTCAAAATGGAGTTCGCCTATTTTCATTTATGAAAAGTAGACGAATGATCCCTTTAATAAATGTTGATTTGAGTTTTAAATAATGAGGTCATACCCTCTAGTTAGCGGAGGAGAGATTCCACATATGATTGGATTATGGACGTATGATAGGTCAACACATAGTAACTATATCGTACAAATATAACATAACATATATGAGAATGCAACATTGAGTTAATGATAGAGTAATCTCGATAACTTTGAGTTAATAAATGAAAGTTAGTTAATTAATAAATTAGAAATTTATGCTATGAATGTTGATACTTGTGTCTATTTAGTTCTTGAGCTTGAAAAAGTTTTACTTATATTCTTGAGCTTACAATTTTGATTCTATCAAGTCACTACCCCTAGCAACTTTACTTACAGGTTGACATGGTACACTAATTCAATTAAAAAGTGATGATGTGGCCCGTGACATGAGAGAGTAAGTTAGTTAGATAACTAAAGATTAATCAAGCCAAAAGATTTGATGGGGCCGACGATAAACGTACCTCTAGAACTTGGGCTAAACTTTGGTTGTGGTAAGCCAATTCACT
Source organism: Trichosanthes truncata (assembly GCA_033996785.1). NCBI lineage: Eukaryota > Viridiplantae > Streptophyta > Magnoliopsida > Cucurbitales > Cucurbitaceae > Trichosanthes > Trichosanthes truncata. The sequence goes on along the minus strand of JAWPNB010000004.1, from coordinate 30,817,032 downwards.
TCTTGGATGATGTTTGGTTGTGTCACTCTCCTAAGAGAGCATGCTGTCATTTATATCAATTCACAAAGTTCTTATGATCTCATGAAGTGATAGGCTACCTTCAAAATGAAGGAGAAAAAAGGGTTTATTTCCCTATTCAACTGCCCTTTGGCTTCATCATACTTCCTTTCCCTTCTATTTTCCTTTTTTATGGATAAGAATTTTTCAAAAGAAAGATTACAATTTTAAAGATACATTAAAGTAGGACAAGAAGTCCTACCAAAGTATGAACATAAATACAATATTCTGGCAAACTGTTCAATAAATTTATTCAAAAGAATGAAACAGAGATAAGAAACAAGAACCTACCATCACATTCCCCATACCAACCATGAAGCTCTTCCTGAGTTCACGGCGAAAAGAAGCATCTTAATCAAATGAGAGGAAAAGTAGAGTATGAAAAGGAGATTAACCTGGATTATCATTGCACAAAGCAAGAGCCTGGACCCCAAGGAGCAGATCTGCCGAGTCCTGATACCGGAGCGGCCTCGATCCCTCTCTGATTCAGCAAACACCTGAAGTGTGCCAACCTTGCAAAAACTTGTTTGGGGTCTTTAGCCAGATTGTCATACAGTGTCCAAAGGCGCTCTTTCAGTACATGATCACCAAATGAGGTTGAAACCAGTCAATTAAAGTAGAGCTAATAATGAGCTACTTAAATCAGAGAAGAGGAGGACAATGGAGCAGGGCTATTAGTGATTTTCTTCAGCTATTTAACTTGGTATTTGGAAATGTGGGAATGTGAAACTACATCTTCTTGCTATAAATTACAAAGCATGACATTGGCTAAACTTTTATAGATCGCATAATTTTGCACCACATGCAAAGTTTCGCATAGGGTTTGGGGAATAGGAACTGTCATGCGCCATGAGCTTTTATAAATCGCATAATGTTAAATATTACAATAATGATTTCATAATGAAACTCGTTGTAATTATCAATGTATTCTTTTGAAGAGTATAATAAACTATGTTATACATTTTTTCTAAGAAAATTTGTTAATCAGTTTGTTTTGCACGAAAAATTATTTCACTTCATAACATGGGTGGTCGGTCAGATAAAACCACCAATACATGGAGAGAAATAATGTTGCACAATAATTCTAAAATCTTTTGGTTCTTTGCCAAATAAATTTCAACTTCGATAAGGTAGTAAAAGAATTTGTTGTCTAGGGTAACATATAGAATAACTACTCCAGACAACTTCTGAAACCAAGGATTTTATTGTCTTATTGCCAAAAATCAAATTCCCTTCGGTGTGTTCTAGTGTAATGGTTTGGAGATACTCCAAAGCCCAAAATCCAAAGGACCCACGTAGAAAACTCAATAGTTTAAAATAGTTATTGTCTCCAAAAACTGGCCTTGGGTAGGAAAAGTCTCCCAAAGATTAACGAGGGTAGGCCATGAGCATAATACAAGCAGTGGACCCCAAACTTAATCAAGGGAAAAAAAAAGCATATTTTCTTCTAGTAGTTCTACGACCTCGTTAGTCTGAATCTGATATTAAAAAATGAAAAAGAGTTCACAAGTGTTGCAGGTATTACCTTATGAATTTATTAAAACTATCATTTCTTTAGATTTTCTTTCCAAGAGCAGTTTCATTAGTTAATTTGACCTCGAAGTTAAACATCTGAAAAGCACTTGCTGACTAGTGACTACCGGGATTTCAAAATTTCAGTTGTTCAAGAACATGCTTCTCAATTTATCATGCAAAAATATGAACAAAACAACAATAATGTACCTGCAGCGGCTGCAGCACGAGGCCAAATAGTTTGCACGATATTTGAACCATCGATATGTTCGCCCCACATGCATACCTCCCCACCTATGACTAATTTTTGTTGCTTAGGATCTGTGATATTTTTAAGCGGCTCATTCAAATAGAACTGCTCCCAACTTGTGTCTAGGTGGTCCAAGTACCAACTATCTTGGTTGCTAACGATGCATCTTAAACCAGCTGCAACAACCTTAGGAGCAACACCAATTCCTAGCCTGAAAATGAAATAAACTAGCAATCAGGAAAAGTAAAAATATGGTATGCCTTATTTATCCTTTTCAAGCGATTAACTTTTTTTTGTTCTATTTTTTTGATGACGTCTACATTCATATTGGCTAATTTGTATTAAGAAGAATATAACTCTGGCTTGGGCCACGTTCAGGGGGAAAGAATCTTGAAAGTGAATATAGAAAATCACTATGGTTTATGGCAGCACCATCCTTTAATTTCAGTTTAAACTCTTTCCACCCCTTATATTTGGGTTAAAACAGATATGTTTCATATCATATTACAATTTAGAAGCACTAATTTTATACTCAATACTTAGATTGAGATGTAAGCAAAACCGGATAAATTTTTTTCCTTTCATACTTTGAGAAGCTTAAATTAATTAAAGACATTTACTCAGTTACATGGCACCCCTCTCCAAACAATTAATCTCTCAATCATCACTAACCTAAGTAGCCAAGATAATTATTCTCAAAAAAAAAAAAAAAGTAGCCAAGATAAAGTAATCATCATTAATAGATGTTTTGCACAATTATGTAGGTTGAAGCTTGGAAAAAAAAGTTGATTGCCTTCATTATGACACATTCCTGGAATGATAGTGGTTCCTCAAAGAATAAAGCAAAATTAAATTGAAGAATATCAATAGTAGTTCAAGAAACTTCTAAGCATGGACTTGGACTTGATACTCTATTACGGGTTGTTATAAAAGCTGAAATGTCTAAATAGCTAAACTTGATTGTGATGCCTTTTTATTGGTAAAGAAATAGAAATGAATTTCTTCTAATAGTGAATCCTGAACAATCTACATAATTACTAAAAAAACTGAAGTTCGCTACGTGGAAATTTCTAGTTAAATGAGAGTAGGTATGACATACCAGTTATGCACAACAGTCTTTCGACTCAATTCACTGCCAAAATCGTTAAAAGTCTCTTCCCTGAAAATTTTCCATTTGAGTGGATAAGATCAGAAAGCTGCCTTTGATGATTAAACTAGAGCAGAAGCACATACCAATTTACAATTTCATATCCGTGTGACAAAGCTATTTTTTGTGCTCGCAGGACAAAGTACTTGTAAGCATCGGATTCATTCATACCCTTTTTTTTTAACCTGTTCATTAGAAAAGTCAAAACATGTTTATCTCAAAATTGCATTTGGGAGGATGGGGATGTTTCCAGAAAAAAATTAGGCAAACAGATAGAATACAGAGAAATTGAGAATATAAATGATCGTTAAATTCAGAAAAATCGGCCATAGCATTGTAGAAGATAATGGAGACAGAGATAACCAACTAGAAACATAGAAGCACACCCTATCCTAAATCGCACTAGATTCTCACTTCCCACCCTCAAGAACTCTCTAAACTCTCTCTTTCCATTCCAACATGTAACGGACTCCTAGCTCCGGAGCCAAAACCAAGATTACAAGCAGGATCTCATTGTATTTGATCCTTCCATTAAAAGGAAAAATGATAAGATCGTGAATTGATATTATTTGGACAAAAATATGGCACGACTTTACACATATAAGACAGAAAAGACATTATAAATTATAATATACCTTGATGGCCCTCACCTTACATGGAAGAACCCTAGACAACATAATGCTCAATGAATGCAACTTCTTGACTTTTTCATTGATATAGCATTGATAATTATGGATGTCCAAACCAACTTATGCACACATTGACTGATACTACGTGACTACCTCCTAAATGAAATCATAGACCCTATATTTTTATGCAACGTATAGACTTATATTTTTAAAGAATTTACACAAACATAAATATTTCCATCAATATTTCTATTATGTTCAACTGACCACAATTCTACATTATCTTAAAAAACTTACATATAAGAATGAAATTAAAAAGAAACACTCTCAACTACACATTGATTCTTGCAATTCGAAATTTGGAAGTACCAAAGTCAAAATCAAACACACAAGGCCCCATTCTTTTGTAAACTCTAGTCCAGTGAATAGAATTTATTTCTTGCCAGAAGAACAAATAAAGTAACTGTACAGTTACATCCTTCGCTTATAAAAGCCAAGCGGGAAAAATTCAATAAAATTATTTGTTTAAAGAAAGTAGAGAACAGAAGAACATTGGGCCCTGATTATAATTTATTTTACTCAATAGACAACAGGAGTCGACAAGGTCTTAGATTATTACCAATTTCTTATATGAGGAGTCACTCTCCAGCAAGCTGAAAGTAAAATTGAGAGGGCCATGTTATTATCTAGATGATCAAGGTTTATGAAGATGGATGCAAAAGAGTAATGAACGCAGAATAATAAATTTTGCTAGTTAATATAAAGATTTATTTTCAAGATACTTGAAGGAAAACTGACATAGAGAGCTTTATGGGAAGAATAACTTCTTAAGATATTTTCTAATTTTTGGGTAAAACTTTCTTCGGATATATGCATGTCTGGAATAAAATGCCTCAATTAACAGTTAAGCTAATAACATTGACAAAAAGTTCAATGTGATATTGAAACATAAAGCATTCAATCAATCTGACAATAGTGTCAATTGATACATTGAAAGAAAACTATTAAAGTGAAAGAGAGCTCTTCCCTCCAGAGGAACCACATTTATCCTAGTTAATTTTACTTTGAAATATCTCTTTCGGTTCTGCTACTACCCCTTTTCAGAATCCCTTTTGGCCTTTCTAGGACAGTTGAAAAGGTTATCAGGAGGTTCCCTAAAAAGACTAATGACAAGGGAGGTAGCCAATGGCAAAATGTAGTGTTTTGACACATAATAGACCCCCATGGCTTTCCAACTCTGCTAATTGTTGCCCGAATGATTCCAAATCACTTGCCACTTTGCCGAATCCTTTTGGAGTATGATGTTTTTCTACTTTGTATGGTACACTGGCATCCAAAGAGACTTACATGGTATGCTCGCCGTCACCTTATCCAACCATTCGTTCAAAAGAGAAAAGAAGCTCCTATTCATCAACTTTATTAGAGCTGTTCTTTGTTCTACATGGACCGCAAGAAACGACCATATCTTTAAGAATAAAGGAAGATCATAAGATAGATTTATGGATAATTATCCTTTTAGCTCTCTCATGGTGTAAAATTCATCTTACTTTCATAAATACAGTTTTTCTTCTTTTTTGACCAAACAGAAGTGCTTTTTGTAGCTTCCCTCGGCTTGAGTTGTTGTCCTCCAAATTTTGTGTAATTCATATCAATAAAATGAATGAATGTTGCTCATAACAAATAAAAATAAAAAGATTCTATCTCAGTTTCTACACTGATCTAATTAAACTTCAAAGATGAAATATGACATGGAGTTGATTAAATAGTATTTTGGAGGCTTTTCATGACAATCAAAGTGCTATCCAATTATTCAACTTACTTGTGTTAACTTCATCGCCTCCCAAGTGAACAAATCTGTACTTAAAGATCTTTCTGAAATCTGAAACACAAGAACCGCAATATGATACTTTAACTGGATAAAGATAGTTTAACTGGATGCTTAGTTCAAAACTGTAAGTTTTTTCAAATTGATTCAAGAATCAAGAGGATAGTTGTAACACGTCCTCGCCTTCAACTTATCTTAATAGAAACTATCTCTTAGAAACCCATCCTCATATTTCATGGCCATAGTTGTAACATGTCCTTGCTTTTCACGAATTCATGTATATAAAGAGTTCCAGTTGATGATTATAAGCTAAAACCTTTAAATATTCTATTCTTTCCTACAAACTAGAGAATATTCGTTAATGCATTTATTTTCTAAAATTTCAAAAAAGAAAAAGTTTATAATAGACTGATTAAAGTTTCATTGTAAGAGTTCATATTTTTCTCTTTAAAACTCAATTTATAGAAAATCATCGAAATTGAGAAAGACTATTTATGAAAGTTCACACTTCCTCTTCGCACTGATTTTGTGAAAGGCCCCATTTTAGTTCTGTTGAGAATTTGAATGCAATTCTTTTTCCTTTCTAAGCATTTATAATACGTTTATGGAAAGAAAAAGAGAGCTTGTGAGGAAAGTGTGATATTACCCGATAGTATTCCATCTATTACTCTAAAAGTGAACTCATTACTGACATCAAGTGGCTGCGTACAATCCTTCGACGGCCACAGAGCAGGATAGCCAACTCCCCTGACAAATGAAACCATGAGCTCCTCACACAAGTTAACATTATGAATAGAATAGAATAGAAGGTTAACGACATTTTTTTTAGTTGGGTTGGGGGGAGACAAGTTCAATACTATTGATGTAATTACCATGATAAAGCATGTCCGGGAACATCAACTTCAGCTAATACACTGACTCCACGTCGTTGCGCATATCTACAAAACTTAGAAAGGAAATTAAAATGGAAATTAACTCTTAGTTAGCAACTTAGCACATCCAAAGAAAAAGGATGCTCACCTCACAATTTCTGCAGCATCTGCAGTTGTATACCGTTCTTGTTTAGAATGAGCACCAAGCCAGAGGTTTGGGAATGAAGGTATCTCCAACGGAAAAGATTCTGTATCGACAATGTGCCAGTGCAACACATTCTGCATAAAAGGGGTTAAAGTGGATGGTTGTAAGCAAGGATGGGAAATGCAGTAAATGGAGGTATTCTAGATAAGTAATAAGTTATTATTTACGTATCAATATGGTTTGTCAATATCTAACTGATTTTTCTTTTTTCTCCCCTCCATCCATGTTGTACGAGTTCCAGCTAAATTATCAAGCTCAGTTAAAGCACCAATGCACATGCCTTGTTCTCTCGTAACATAGGGAGAATTAATTATGGATGGAAGAGGCAAACGAAGGTGAAAAGGACAAAAACAGTGATGAAAAGAGAATGAATGATTTGATTTTTAAAAAAATGACCAACCAACTCAACACATGTTTTCCATCTAGGTAATACAGCATCTGTTTCTTGGTAGTAATAGTACCGGAGGCATTTTTATTGAATAACTTTAGAGCCTTTTCTTATTTTTAATGAAAACGATAAACACAGATTTTGATTGGCCTACTGGGCAAGAGTAGTTGGAAACTGAAAACAGCCATCAGTGGTACAAACCATGTTTTGAGCTAGTGAGCATTGCCTGCAAACTAATATCACATAATAACCCAAAACTTAATGAATTCTATACCAGCTTTGCATATGCCAAAGAATCAATCACTTTCTTTATAACTGGCAATGGCTGATAATGTCGAGAAGTATCTGCGCAAAGGTCATTTATAGGTCAGATAATAAGTCATGACTGGAGTTGGCCCCCTAGTCGTGAAAGTCCAAATAAAACAAAAATCAGTCTCCATATATTTTAAACTTCAATGTTGAAATTATGAAATAATTCAGAAAGTTCACTTTCCAATGAATATGACATGTTCAGATTCTCATCCCTTTTACACAAGAAAGGCAAACCTTCCTCTAATCCTAAGCATCCCTCGAGTCCAATCCAAGTTTCAACCAATACAATAAATCATACATAACAAATATATAGAATTTTGCTACTTCCCTCAATCATCACTTTATCAATGCCAGCATAATTGAATAGTATAGACCATAGGCTATTGGCTGAAACTTTACTGCAATTATTTATGAAAGAGGAAAATTCAACAATCTGAATAGCACAAAAGGTACTTGTTGCCTAATTATCATGCATAGTCCTTCCATAAAATTTAACCTACCATCTTAGAAAAAGAGACAACACCCCCCATAAACTGCTTGTTTAAATCAATAGATAGATAACATAAAATAACTAAATATATAAATAAAAGCTAGAAAAACATGACAAATTAGATCTTTTTGCAGCAGTATAGGCATGCGGCATTCATTAAGCAAAAGTAAATTATATTTTGAAATGTCAAAATTTCTATGCCATAATTCCAAAGAAAGAAATGATACAAGTTAATGACAAAATAAATAAACTACAGCATGAAGAGAAATAAAAAGGAACTGAACAGGACAGAGAGCACCGTGAGAACTTCTACCAGAGAGCAAGGAAACCAAACAAGCATTTTCTATCATGTCACGTTCTTGCTCAAGAATCGTCATTAAAGCAAAATTTAATATGGCAAAACTCATAAGCATCTCACCAATTAAAAGCCCTCGATAGGAGAACCTTGGCTGATCAATAATATTCCATGGTACCATGCGAACTTCAATTACCCTTGATTCAAAATTGAAAGAGCATAATTGACTGAAGGTCTGCAGAATTTCACAAAAAGACATATTTTCAATATCTTATATATTCCCTTAGGCTCCAAGAATTATAACCTTCAGATGTATAAGTCTCAGCATGTAACCTGAAGACCATGCAAAGCCCCATAAACTGTACGAGCCTGCATAGTTTGAGAAAGAAATTAACTGTTAAGGGCCAAAGCTACAAGAATAGATTAGGCAAACCATTAATAACAGAATACACAGATAATTACTTTTTATTATGGCTTTCACTTTTCAGAAGATGGCATTTAGTTTTGGCAAACTCAAGATACAAGAACCTCATAAAAAATGGATTTGATGAATCTACCCGTACACCTTCAGCCTCAACCACCAGACCAAGTATATAAAACATGGTGTCGGTACAGTCTGATTGTGGTGCATTCGAAGATTTGAGTACTATGAACATAGTTATCTTATCTCCAAAAATTGAACAAGTAACCATGCAAGTTTGTGAAAGAACTCGGTCAAATAAAACAACTTTAAGTCCACATATAAATAATTTTATGAATTCAAATTTAAACACAAAAAAGAAAACATTCATCCAAATGAAATTATTCTTATTCAAATAAGAAATCGAAAATTTAAATTAAGCCAACTATTGAACCTTTTATAGTTCACATTTTTATTTATAAAGTTATTTAAAGAACTATATACACTCTTAAGACTATAAGATTTTGTAACTAGTATCAAGTTGTTACAGTCAATGCATTTTCAGATTTTAGAAAGAAAAATCCAAATAAGCTCAATTTTCAATCTATTCAAGAATTCAATTTTAGAACATGAACCAAACAGATTTGAACAACAAATATTCGTAGAAACACACGTTAGTCAAAATATTTACAACATAAGTCCATGTTTGAATCAAAATGCACAAGCCAACTAAAACTTAACAACTTTTCTCCACATTGATGGACGATTCCCATTTGAATCAGTATTTTCCCAATTCTTATGACTTTTTAAGTGACTGGAACGAAAACGAAAAACTGATTGACTAGGCCTCATTTGATAACCATTTGATTTTTGGTTTTTGGTTTTTAAAATTAAGCCTATAAATACTACTCCCTCCTATGGTTTTACTTGTTTTGTCATATACTTTTTCCCTATGTTTTCAAAAACCAAGCCATGTTTTGAAAACTAAAAAAAGTAGTCTTCAAAAACTTGTTTTTGTTTTTAGAATTTGGCTAAGAATTCAAATATTTCCTTAAGGAGATGAAAACCATTATAGAGAAATTGGGGGGAAACAAGCTTAATTTTCAAAAATCAAAAACCAAAAACCAAATGGTTATCAAACAAGGCCCTAATTATCAAGTTAAGTGGGTAGGTAAAGGTTTGGTTTCACCCACCTGAAGATATGCATAGGCAGGCTTTCCAGGTGCAGGTGCAGGGACTGATAATGTGTACGATTCATCTACACCATATTGTAACTGCACCATCCACATGGAAATTTCACAGAAGTCAAACAATAATCAATGGCGAAAAAAATTGGTTCCAGAACAAATCACAATTCATTTGATCGAAGTAAACCTCCAGAACCAAGAAAATCGGAACTAGGAAAACAACAATAATCGTTCAAAAGTGAAAGAGTGCGTTAAAAACTCCAAATGCATTATCATATCGTCTTGGACAAATCCAAGAACCATGAATCGAACTTGAACAGAAACACCAAATGCATTTCCAGCAAACTGAGAACGATGAAAATGTAGAACAGGCTTCACTCAATTTCAAAAGACTTGAAGCTCAACAACTCCGCTGACAATCAGACACAAATCCAGAATATCAACAGATAGAAACAGAATCAATAGAATCATATAAACCTCATCGGAAGGCGAAGAGACAACAATGTGGATTCCGAGAAGCAGAGCAGAGGAGCCGAGGCGAGAGAGATTAGCATCAACAACATGAGCAACACGAACCACATCAAGCAACCTCGAGAATCCCTCTCCAAGGATCCCGGAAGCATCGCTGAAGTTGGAGCCCTGAGTGTTGAGGCGAAAATCCTTCGCAACATACAACCGACGGTGCCCGCCGTGAGTGACCGACGCCGGCAAGGGCCATATCCGCACACCTCCTGCAATCTCATTGCTCCGGGAAGCGGCGGCGGTGACTGTAAAGTAAAAAAAGAGCTGCAGAAGCAGAATGGCAGAGGAGTGAAGTGCCATTGGGCAAAAAAACAATGGAGCAATGGAAGTGAAATGCGGTTGGTATTGTGGGTATTTTAATGCTTGGAAATGTGATTATATGAGTGGAAAAGGGAGAAATTAGGCCGTAGAGTGCAGATAAGCCATAGCAGAAAGTAAAGAGGATGATGGGAAAAACAATAAAGAAATGAAGATAAAGAAGAAGAAGACGACGAAGAACATGGAACTCCAAAATCGGAGTGGCTTTCCGGTACGTACCGGCTTTTTGTTTTTGTTTACTTTCTCGTGATATGATAAATATATATAGGCTAAATTATCAAAAATACCACTTAATTATGAGGTTGGTTTCAATTATACCCTCAAACTTTAAAAAGTTTTATTTTAACTGAACTTTGATATTTGTTTCAAAAATATCCTTGAAGGCTTTTTGTCATTAAATTCATGGTTGGAAAATGATATTTTTGTATTTGTATTGTTGCATATGTGAACATATTTGAACATATACGTTGAAAAAAAATCAAAATATATGCAAATGCGTCATTTTTCGTCCATAAATTTAACGAAAAAAACTTTCAAAGGTTATTTTGAAACAAACTTCAAAGTTGAAGGGTTAAAATGAAACTTTTCAAAGTTTAGGGGTATAATTGAAACCAATCTCATAGTTCAGGGGTATTTTTGATAATTTAACCTATATATATATATTAAAAATATATGATAAATAATTAATGATTTATATTTGTTTAAAAAAAATTAATAATTTCTTTTTCTTGGTTCAATCGCAAATTTACTAATTCTTTCAATCTATCTAGTACCTAATTTTTAAAACAAGGATTCAATGAAAACAAGAATCATATTTTATGTTTTCAAATATGTGTTTGGTAGTAGATTTAGAAATTGGATTCTAATTTAAACAATGGTTCATATATTTACAAACCATTAACTAGTTGTAGTTGTAAAACTAAATATTAAATTGAATATAATCTATTATTAATTAATTTATGAACATGATTTTTGTTATAAATTTTGTATAATTATTATTTTACAATATCATATAATTTATAATATATTATATTATACATATTTTAATTTAACAAAAATGAATTGAGTTTATAACATGAAATACTATATTTATTATAATTTTGGTCTTTTCTAATGTCATTCAGCATTTTAAATTTTCAAATTCAAAATTTTGATACAATGAAAACATAAAAATGTTATTTTCAGAATTTTCACTATTTGGATCACAAAATTCGGAAATATTTTTCAAAAACACGTCTGCCAAACGCATATTCCCTAAACTTAGTGAATTTGAAAACATAAAACAAAGTTCATATTGCCTACCAAACAAGCCCTTATTTATTTATAAGGTTCAACAACACTTCAAGTGGGAGATGAGAACGATTCTAGTCGATGATATATATCTTAACACCAATTAAATTATGTTCAGATTGATTTGTCTTGTATCTTATTATGGTTCAATATATCTTTTTATATATTTATTGGACTAAATTACAATTTAGTCTATAAATTTTAACGTTGTGTAATAAATTTCTAAAGTTTAAAAGTATCTTAGTCGTTAAATTATTAATTTTACTTTCAATAGGTTATTAAATGTCAGTGTCACTTTTTCTGGACTTGTTCCAAAGGAGTTCCTACCGCCACTCTGCCTATATATATATATATATATAACATAAACTAATAAACTTAATTTTCACTCTCTCAACTATCTTACTCACCCTCTTTAAATGAAGATTCCTTCAAAAAAGAGAAAAAACAAACAAACAAACAAACGGAACAAGAATATAAAAAAACAAACGGAGCAAGAATATTTCCTAAGGGTGAGGAATGATATGGGGAACAAGGGAGTTATCTTTGTCCCCACCCTTTAACACTCCTATTGTAAACTTTAAAAAAAAAAAAAAAAAGTCTTATAGATTAGAACTAGACACAAAATTTAAAAAAAAAAATGATCTATTAGATACCAAATTGAGAATTCAAAGACTTATCAAATACTTTTAACCTTCAAAGATATATTAACCATAACATTAGAGGTTTAATGACCTATTAGACAGTTTTAAAGTTTAATAATCTATTAGACATAACTGTAAAAATTTATAGACTAAAATTTATAATTTAACATTTCTTTAAAAGAATATAAAACTAAAAATATTTAAACTTTCGACCTAAAAAAGAAAAAAAAGTTATCAATGTCTTAATTATCAACTTAAGAATTAGAATTAGATGTGAGCATGCCATGACATGCCGATTGAATGAGGATTGAGGAATGGATTGGTATGACATGTGTTAAAAGAACTTATGACCGACGAAAAAGTTTTCACTTATAAAATAAAGACTCTGATTAAAAAAAAAAATCCATTTAAATTTTATTTTGCCCACATGTAGCTACTTTTTTTTTCTCCCTTTTTCTTTTTGCAAAGCTTCCTTTATTATTATTATTATTATTTTACATGACTGATATAACAATATTTTCGTATTTGAGGGTTTCTATTTATTTTATTTTGCTTTATGAATTTTTTGCTTATTTTATTTTAGCCTCCAGATTTTGAAATTTTTTATTTAGGTATTTTTTTAGTATAAATTTTTATTTATTTAGGTTTCTAAATTTAATACAAAATTTTATTTTAGTCATATATGAAAATTTTTAGTTATATAGTATAAATTGCAATATAGTTTTTCTTTTGGTTTATTAACTAAACCTGAAGAGTGTGTGTATATATATATATATAGATATAAATATAGATATAAACTGATGAGTAAGTGCCTATATAGATCATTAGATCTTTAAAAAAAAAATCCTATTGGTAAGTATTTAAAACTACATGGGTAGGTCTAATGTATGAATTGGTTCCAAAACATGTTCAATTTTCTAAAATAATTAATACAAAATTTAGAAACTTAAATGAATATTTAAAAGTTGAGATATTAAAATAATATAATTGAAAGCTAACCAAAAAAAATAAATAAATATAATGATAGAGATGCTTTTACAAAAATCAAATAAATGGCCCAAAATAAGTAAATATGCTAACATTAATTTCAGTATAGATCAATTAGTTAAGACATATACCTATTGACTTGCTTCCATAAAAATCAACTAATATATAATTTATCATTCTATACCCAACCTTGTATATTTGGCAATAATTATATTACAACTAGGTAATGTTCCTCTTAAATTCACCACTTGGAGCCTTCTTATTATATATATATATATATATATATATATATAACACTACTAATTTTAAACTTTAAATTTTGCATTTAGATATAAGGTATGTAGATAGCATTTTCAAATATATATAAGCTAATAATACAATAATAAAAATGCTCTGATAAGTTCATATCAATTGTTGTTTTATAATAATTAAATATATATGACTCTATATTAGTTCCAAGGAATGCCAACGTAGGATAAACAATATTACATAATCATTATTCAAACGAACAAAAAAAAATGTGTACATATTTTATATAAGGTTTACATTTGATTTTAGCTCTCATCTTATGATTATTTCATTTTGATCCTTGAAATTTAAAAGATTAACTATTTAGTCCATGAACTTTTCAAATATCTATTTGAATCTATAAAATAAAATTTAAAAAAAAAACGAGAACATAGCTCAACTGATATAAAGTATATATCTTCAATCAATAAGTCAGAGGTTTGAATCTCTCATTTCACATATTGTCAAAAAAAAAAAAAAGATAACTACTTTTACCATTACTATTATTTTGTTACCTAATATTTGTTCACGTAATACAACTTTAATCAATTCTAATATATATTCAAGTTGGTACATTAATGCATACATTTGAAATCACGTTAATTCTATACTTTAAATAGCACCAACTAAAATGATAGTTTTTCCTTATATAAAATAAACATTCTAAATTCAAAACAGATTAAATTAAATAAGTCTAAAATTTTAGAAACCATAATAGAGATTTTGAAAGTTTAGACTCCGATTAATAATCATTTGATTTTTGAAAATTGTGCTTGTTTTCTCACAATTTCTCTACAATGATCTTCATCTTCTCTACAATAATTTTCATATTTCTTAAGAAACATATGAGTTCTTAGCCAAATTCTAAAGACAAAAATAAGTTTTTGAAAACTACTCTTTTTAGTTTTTAAAACTTGACTTGATTTTTTAAAACATATATAAAATGGGATAAGAAAACAAGTAAACTTAGTATTGATAGGCTTATTTCTAAAAGGCAAAAATTAAAAACAAAATAATTATCAAAAGTGGTTAGAAATAATAATTAAATTTACATGGGAAGGAATCAAGCACTATTATTGGCAAATGGTTTGCAGAACAGCGGGCCCCACCGTCGTTTAAAGTCACGTGCATCCCAAAATTCCCTCTACGTGTACTTTATATTATTGACCGTTCGATCTATGGGCAGTCTCTCCATCCGATTGATGCCACGTGGATTGTTGGATTTTAACTGAAAAAGAAGTGTCTTAAGGATCATTATTTATCAACGTCCCTACCATTTTATGGCACATATTCCTTTAACTTCATTCCTTGTAGTTGTACGTTAGTATTGTCTCAAAATAATAATAATAATTTTTTTTTTAAATCCTTGTTAGTGATTTCTTGTTGGCTTCCACAATCCATCTCAATTTTTATAATAGGTTAAATGCTAAATTATAAAAAAATACTCCTCAACTTTATCTTTTGTTTACGAAATATTTGTATTACTTCAAAAGTTACAATATTACATTTGATCTTTGTAAACATTTCGAAACTACCCTTGGAGTGTATAAATGTTGTTCTTTCAAACTTAACCTAGACAAGCATTTAGTTACAGCCACATCGTTTCAGGTCACAATCACATAGATTTTTCGTCCAACATTCTATGGGTAGTTTTGAAACATTTATGAAAGGTGAATAGTAATATTACAACTTTTGAAAGAATGAGGTATTTTTAAAATAAAGGTAGCGTTTCGGGGTTATTTTTTATAATTTAGCCTAGATTAAATATACCAAAGGGTCATAATTTTTTATTCAATTTTTAATTTGGTCTCCAATTTTTACAAATTTTAAATTTTACTTTTAATGTATGAAAATTCTCAATTAAGTAATTTCATAATTGTTATAATTTGATAACAAAAGTTGATATATCATTATATTATTGATTTATTAATATATTTAGTCATGTAGATAGGGGTGGACCCATGTTGAGGGCATAGTGTAAAATTTCGCTCGACATGTCGTTTGGGAGAAATTTCGTTTTTCCCCCCTTTCGACGACATGTGGTCGAAACCTTGAAATTTCAAGGTTTCGACCACATGTCGTCATTTTTTGTTTTTTGTTTTTTTTTAATGTCAGGTCGTGAAATGCGCATGGGAAAGGGGCACATGCAAGGTTTATATATATATATATATATATATATATATATATATATATATATATATATATTTTCAAATTTAATGTTTTCTTTGTTAATAAATAATAAGTAATAGCCTATGTCCACGGGTAGAGGGAGAAAGAATTTTATTATCTTGAAGAGAAACTGAGTAAAAAATACACAGAGCAATTAGATGAGAGTTTAGAGAGTTTATATATGGCACCCCTCTTAAACCCTAATGCAGAATAAGCCCAAAAAGTCCAATAAATAAACTGATTTACATAGACCCCCGTACTTGGTCATTTGAAGCGCTAGATAACATGTTCAAGACATTTCTACACTCCAATTCTCTTAATTTCTCTCCAATTCTCTCAAATTCTCTCAAATTCCCTCAAATTCTCTTAAATTCATTTCAAATCTCTCAAATTTCTTTCATAATTCTCTCATTGAATATAAATATTATATATATTTTAGATATATGATGTTAAGAGTAATCAATTATAGTATAATTAAGTCACAATTAAAGTTTCATGAAATAATTATAATTTTAATCAATTTCCATTTTTTTTCCAAATTCCTACTCGCATTGACATTTCAAATTTTCAATTGACATTTATATCTAAATATTATCTTAATTTTTAGATGTGATGCTTAAAAATAGTCAATTATAGTCTAATTAAGTCGAAATCAAAGTTTCATTGGCTAATTCAAACAATTTCCATTAATTTTCACGATTTCTGTAAATTTTCTTGAAATTTCCTTCGACATTTCCATTTCCATAAATTTTGGATTTCGACATTTTCATCAACATCGACATTTCAAACCTTGGTTGAGGGTGAGGCCATGACCCTCAAAATTTACAAAAAAAAATTATTTATATATGTAAAGTCATTAAGGGTTGGAGATTACTTTTACACCTGATTTAGGTCCCTGCAATCGTAATCAATGAATGAGAATTTAAATTATGGGACCCACCTAATTAGGTGTTGAGTAAAATCAGGAATGAGATTTAAAAGTTGGGCCTATTTAAATATGAGAAATACTTGGGTGCAGCCACCAAGTACTTCCCTTTAAAAATTTGCACTCCCATTTTTGGTTTACTTTCCACTATTTGCACTTTTCTCTTCTTCCTTCTCCTTTCTTCTCCTTTCTCCTTCATTTTCCTTCTTTTTTCTAGAATTTCTTCACATTGATAAAAAAAAATTAAAAACCCATAATTGTGTTTTATATTGTTTTATTAAAATTTCTTCTACTAACTCGCTTTCTTCCCATAATTCTCTTCAATCCCCATTTTTCAGTTTTCCTTTGATATGGCTCAATGCACTGCTAGAAATCTCTTAACAGCCATGGCAGAAAGCCATATTTATAGACCTAAGGGCTAATAATGGCACTTTCTGTTATTGTTTTCGAAAACGAGATCATTGAGATGATAGTGAATATTTTTTTTTCTCTAATCCGTGATTTTTAGTTTGGTCTATTACGAGTAATATCATTTTAAAATAGATTAAATAATATTTGTTTACACGATATTTCAACAAAGAAAGAGAAATGAGACACGTGTAAATGAATTTAAATTGTATTAATTTCAATTTAGTGGAGTACAATATCTAATTTGTTCATCGATTCTTTCTCTCAAATTTACATCTGTCTCGAGGGCTTTGCAGCTTATTCTCGAATGTGAATATGTCTTGAGGGCTTTTGCAGCTTATTCTCGAATGTGAATATGTCTTGAGGGCTTTTGCAGCTTATTCTCGAATGTAGATTTGTCTCGAGGGCTTCGCAGCTTGTTCTCGAATGTAAATTTGTTTGAGGGCTTTGTAGCTTGTTCTCGAATGTGAATCTGTCTCGAGGGCTTTTGCAGCTTGTTCTCGAATGTAGATTTGTTTCGAGGGCTTCGCAGTTTGTTCTCGATCTTCAAAGTCTTCTAGTCTTCGAGACTCTAGTTCAGAGAGTGTTTGATCTTCAAAGGTTTAGGGAGTTTTGTAGTCTTTGTTTCTGAATTCTCTCTAAGTTCTCTGGAGAGTTTCAACTTCTGAACCTCCAAAATGGAGGAGGAAGCTCTCTATTTCTAGAGTTCCCCAAGGCCCCCAAGTGGGCTTGGGCCTGACTGTTGGACTGGGCTTAGTGGACTTTGGGTCAAGTCTTTTAGACTGTGCATAGTTGACTTTGGTCTTGGCCTTTGGAGTGAGCTTGGTTGACTTTGGGCTTAAACTCTGCTGGATTGCTCCCATTTGGGCTTTGTTTAAAATTGGCCCAAATTTCATATAACCCAATTGCATATTTGGGTTTGCCTTAATTTAATTTAGGGATACTTGCAAATCTAAATAATTCCTAATTAAATAAATAATTTTGTCACCAAGTTTTAATTAATGACATGGCAATTTCTGATTGGCCAAAATTTCTATTCCAACAAATGCCCCCTTTTCGAGATTTATGCACTAGTATGTGTGAGTGAATCTCAAAAAAAGATAATTTGGAATCAAAATTTAAGGTATTTGCTCCTAAATTGGACTCCATTTGATGTGCCAATTCATCAAAATATGAATTTGGGTCATAATTTTGATTTTCTTACTTGGCATCGAACTTTGATTTGAATTTCAGTAGAATTTATGTTCTCCTTAATTCAAAATTTGAATTTTAAGTAGTATTCAAATTATACCCATTTTTTTTTATTTAGGGCATAGTTTAGAACCTACCAATGAATTTGAATTTGAAGCTTGAATTTGGAGTGTCCAAATTTCACTTTTTGAGATAAAAGTTTATCCAATTATATTTTGGAATTGGAATAGAACTTGAATTTGAATTTCAATCAAATTTTGATTTGGGATAAAATTTGGATTATGCCCAAATTTTACTTTTTGAGATAAAAGTCTACCCAATTATATTTTGGAATTGGAATAGAACTTGAATCTGAGCTTTAATCAAATTTTGATTTGGGATAAAATTTGGATTATGCCCAAATTTCACTTTTTGAGATAAAAGTCTACCCAATTATATTTTGGAATTGGAATAGAACTTGAATTTGGACTTCAATCAAATTTTGATTTGGGATAAAATTTGGATTATGCCCAAATTTTACTTTTTGAGATAAAAGTCTACCCAATTATATTTTAGAATTGGAATAGAATTTGAATTTGGACTTTAATCATATTTTGATTTGGGATAAAATTTGGATTATGCCCAAATTTTGTTTTGAGAGATAAAATTGAAATTCTACCATGATTTTGACTTCGATAGAATTAATTTTATCTAATTTTGATTTGGGATAAAATTTGGATTATGCCCAAATTTTACTTTTTGAGATAAAATTCTACCAAATTTGAACTTTGGATTTGGAATAGAATTTTAATTTGGCTTGCAGTCAATTTTTAATTTGAGATAAGATATGCCAAACTTTAATTTGAGACGAAATCCTACCCAATTTTAGTTTTGATTTGATCTTCTTGGCATGATTTTTGAATTCAAATTAGATGTGATTTTATCTTTTCATCCACTATAAATAGTGGAGATGGGTCTTCCATCAATTCACATCAACAAAGAGTGAGTGAAGCTTCTCACTGAAGAATGAGGAATAGGCAAGTCTCATTTTTTTTCTTTTTTTTTTCTTCATTTTTTTTCTTTCTTTATTTTTCTTTTTTTATGTTTTTTTTTCTATTTTTTTCGATTTTTATTTATTTATTTATTTTTATTTATTTATTTTTTTCATTTGCAAGACTTGCAAATACTTTTCCTATGGAAGAAAATATCATAAGGTAAACAGGTAGGTAATTGTTTTTAAAACAATATATATGCCCCCTTGTTTTTTTTATTCTTGCTTGCAGCTAAGATGCCTTCTTCAACTTTGAGATGTATTCTTCAACTTCGAAGGTGACCAACCCCTGATTCAGGCGAAATTTAGGATGGCACCTTTCGACGGCTTCGATGTCCTCTTCTTATTCGAAGGTGACCAACCCTTGATTCAGGCGAAATCTAGGATGGCACATTTCGACCGCTTCGACATCTTCTTCAACTTCGAAGGTGACCAACCCCTGATTCAGGCGGAATTTAGGATGGCACCTTTCGATGGCTTCGACATCTTCTTCTATTTCGAAGGTGACCAACCCCTGATTCAGGCGGAATCTAGGATGGCACCTTTCGACGGCTTCAACGTCTTCTTCTATTTCGAAGGTGACCAACCCCTGATTCAGGTGGAATTTAGGATGGCACCTTTCGACGGCTTCTTCAATTTCGAAGGTGACTAACCCCTGATTCAGGCAGAATTTAGGATGGCACCTTTCGACGGCTTCGATGTCTTTTTCAATTTTGAAGGTGACCAACCCCTGATTCAGGCGGAATTTAGGATGGCACCTTTCGACGTCTTCTTCAACTTCGAAGGTGACCAAACTCCTGGCTTAGGCTAAGGATGGTTCACCTTCACGGCTGCTTCAACGTCCTCGCTGCTTCAACTTTGAAGGTGACCAAACTCCTGGCTTAGGCTAAGGATGGTTAACCTTCACGGCTGCTTCAACGTCCTCGCTGCTTCAACTTTGAAGGTGACCAAACTCTTGGCTTAGGCTAAGGATGGTTAACCTTCACGGCTGCTTCAACGTCCTCGCTGCTTCAACTTTGAAGGTGACCAAACTCCTAGCTTAGGCTAAGAATGGTCGACCTTCCACTTTGTTTTATCGTGGTCCTGCTTCACCGTTGGATTCGTTCCAACTTTGGAAGTGACCAAATCCTTACTCAATTCCTAACTTAGGTGGAGTTAAGGATGATCCTCCTTTTGTTAGCTTCGCCATTAGATTCGTTCCAACTTTGGAGATGGCATAACCTTCAAACTTGGAGGCAGTAGGGCGATAGCACAATTTTCAAACTTGGAAGAAGAAGCGACGACAAAGCCTTCGAACTTGAAGAAGAAGTAACAACGAAGCTTTCGAACTTGAAGGCGAGGCCGAGACGCAACCTTCGAACTTGGAGATGAAGTGATCGATGGCGTAACCTTCAAACTTGAAGAAGAAGCGACGACGACGCGTTTGAACTTTAAGAAGAAGCTACGATGAAGCCTTCGAACTTGGAGAAGAAGCGACAACGAAGCGTTCGAACTTGGAGAAGAAGCGACGACGCAACCTTCAAACTTGGAGACGAAGCGACGAAGCGACGACACAACCTTTGAACTTGAAGAAGAAGTGACGACGAAAATTTTGAACTTTGAGAAGAAGCTACGACGAAGTCTTTGAACTTGGAGAAGAAGCGACGACGAAGCGTTTGAACTTTGAGAAGAAGCGACGACTAAGCCTTCGAACTTGAAGAAGAAGCGACGACGCAACCTTCGAACTTGGAGACGAAGCGACGACGCAACCTTCGAACTTGAAGAAGAAGTGACGACGAAAAGTTTGAACTTTGAGAAGAGGCTACGACGAAGTCTTTGAACTTGGAGAAGAAGCGACGACGAAGCCTTTGAACTTGAATGTGAGGCGACGACACAACCTTCGAACTTAGAGACGAAGCGACGACGAAGCCTTCAAACTTTGGAGAATGAGCGACCACGAAGCCTTCGAACTTTGAGAAGAAGCGACGATGAAGCCTTCGAACTTTGGAGAATGAGCGACCACGAAGCCTTTGAACTTTGGAGAATGAGCGAAGACGAAGCTTTCAAACTTGGAGAAAAAGCCATGACGGAGCCTTTAAACTTTGAAGAAGAAGCGTCAACCAACGAAGACTTCTTGACTTGGGAGAGGAGTAAGTGTTGACGGACGAAACCTCTTAACTTGGTGGAGGAACGAGTGTCGATGGACGGAGCTTCCTGACTTGACGGCGAAGCAAGCGTCGATAGACGAAACCTCCTGACTTGGGAGAGGAGCGAGTGTCGACGGACGGAACCTCTTGACTTAGTGGAGGAGCGAGTGTCGATGGACGGAGCTTCCTGACTTGGCGGAAGGACGAGCGTCGACGGACGGAGCCTCCTGACTTGGCAGAGGAGCCCGTGTTGACGAGTGAAGCCTCCGAACTTGACGGATGAGAGAGCGCCGATGGACAGAGCCTCCTGACTTGGAGACGGAACGCCAACTTAGCTGTATTTTGAGGCGGAACGCCGAACTTGAAGGTGAATCACCAAACTTGTAGGCGATCAACGATCGAACTTAAACTTGAAGGGAGCGAAGTGCAAACTTGAACTTCAAGCGAGCGATGTTTGAACTTAAGCTTGAAGTTAGCAAAACTCGAACTCAAAGACTTGAAAGCGCGAAGTGCGAACCCCAGACTTGGAGAAGAGTGAAACACAAACTTTAGAGCGAGTGAGCGACAAACCAAACTTGAAGGGAACGAAGCTCGAACTTTAGGGGGATGAGCCACGATCCAAACTTGAGGGGAACAAAGCTCAAACTTTAGGGGAGTGAGCGACGAACCGAACTTAAGAGGAATGAAGCTTAAACTTTAAAGGAGTGAGCAACAAACCAAACTTGAAGTTGTTGATGCTTGAACTTTAGTGGGAGTGAGCGACGAACTGAACTTAAGGAGAACGAAACTCAAACTTTAAAGGAAGTGAGCAACAAACCGAACTTGAAGAGGTTGAAGCTCGAACTTTAGTGGAATGAGCTACGAACCAAACTTGAGTAGAATGAAGCTCGAACTTTAGTGGAGTGAGCGACAAAAATCCTCGAACTTGAAGATGGAAGAAGCTCGAACTTTAGTGGAGTGAGCGACGAATCGAACTTGAAGGGGTTGAAGCTCACTCGTTTGCATCCAACCTGCAACGTCTTGTTTCCTGGCATGAAAATGCTTTTTTTTAGGAGGAGACTAAACTTAAAGATTTTTTTTAAGTTGCCTACGTACCCTTAAGGAAAGGAATCAAGTCATAACGTAGTTCAATGATTTTTCTTTTATTTGGTCGTTCACATTTTAACGCTCATGCGGACCAGGAGCATCATGCAGTTTAGGCTCTTGCGACAAGGAGCTTTGTTTTCATCTTAGATGTTGTTGTCTTCATCATGGCCTTAATCAGATCCTTCATTTGTAGGATTTGTTAAGATGACGACATTTTTCTTTACCTTCAAGGAACCCTCCGTGTTTGTGAGAATGGAGAACTTCATTTTCATACGACAAGGAACAAGACTATGAATCTTTTTGTCATTGTTCACTTCATCGAATAGTTCCACCTTCAAGGATTTCATCTTCCTTTCATGTTGATCACTTGTTACTTTGAGACGATCAAGTACAGATGTTGAAGGTTGATTTTTCCTCGATGTGGATACGCTTAGCCTTTGGAAGACTGAAATTCGAGTTCAGACAAAAGTTGGACTTTGGTTTTCTTCTTTTGTCACGACCATACTCATCCTTTGGAAGACTAAAGGTTGAGTAGTTGAAGGCTTGATGCGATCAAAGACAGAAGTCCTTTGCTCGACTTCTTTTGCATCATCAACTTCTTCCACATTGGTGCAGTATGAACTTACCAAATCTTCTTCCCCTTTTTCCACTGGAAGGAAATCTTGAAGTTTGGTAGGTACCATGTCTTGAAGTTTATTTTTTGGTATCTCATGTTGAAACCAAATAGATACAGGTTCCAAGGTTCCAAATTGGACTAGACACACTCCTTGATCATGAAGCGGACAAGAGTGCATTTGACTGCATGTGTCTGTTGTCACTGCAGCATGATTTGTTTGAGCTAATTCATCGAGATCTAGCTCAACTTTTCCTTCTTTAGCTAATCTTAGAATTAGCTCTTTTAGGATGAAGCACCTCTCCACTGGATGACTAATAACCCGATGATACTTGCAATACTTGGGATCATCGACTTTTTCCATCTATTCCAGCCGTTTACATTCTGGAAGCTTGATCAATCGTGTGTCCAGTAGTTGCTTTAACATGTCAGGAATGTTAGAGTCAGGAAAAGGATAAACTTTTTTCTGTCTTTCCTTCAAAGTTAAGCGACGCCTTTCATTTCCTTGTCGTTTTTCAACCCTCTTGTCTTTCGAAGACAACTTGAGAGGGGTTGTATTTACAACCATAGACTCTTCTAAAGTCTCATGGATGTTATTTTCCTCTTTCCTTATGTTAGGGACTAGAAGGTCTTTGTCTCCTCGACTGGCAATACTTAGCTCCATGTCGTGAGCACGAGTTGCTAGTTCTTCAAAGGTGAGAGGCTTTATACCTTGGAGGATGTAAAGAAGTTCCCAGTGCATGCCTTGAATGCACATTTCCACAGCTGACAGTTCAGTGAGGCGATCTTTGCAATCGAGACTCATGGCTCTCCAACGATTTATGTAGTCGACAATAGTTTCACCTTTTCGTTGTCTAGTGTTGGTGAGCTCGCACATGCTGACAGTTCGTCTTGTGCTGTAGAAGCGGTTGAGAAATTCCTTTTCGAATTGTTCCCAACTGTCTATCGACTCAGGCTCTAGATCAGTGTACTAGTCGAATGCGTTCTCTTTCAGCGTTCGTACGAACTGTTTAACCAGTAGATCTCCTCGTGTACCAGCATTTTCGCATGTCTCGATGAAATGAGCAATGTGTTGCTTAGGGTTGCCTTTTCCATCAAATTGCTGAAATTTTGGTGGTTGAAATCTAGTTGGCATTCTCAAATTATCGATTCTCTTAGTATATGGTTTAGAATACAAGAGAGAATTTTGAGAAGCCCCACCATATTGAGCTCTAATGGAGTTCATTATCATGTCCTGAAGTTGTTGGACAGATAATGTAGCAATCGAAGTGGAGGGTTGTGGTTGACCTTCTTTCACAACGACCTTCCCTTTGTTGCAATCTTTGATGGTAGGAGTTTGACTTGATTCAGCGACATTTTGGTTCTCAATCTGGCTCTTTAGGTATGCAATTTGAGAATCTCTTTCTTCAATCGCCTTCATCAAGATGTTGATTTTCTCCTGCATCTTTGTCATTCTTTCTTCCATAGTGTTTGTCTCAGTCATCATGACAGACACTACGTCAGAATCAAAGTCGAACAAAGGGTTGCACTTGACCAGGAACTTGTTGTTAGTCCATGCCCCCGGCAGTGTCATTACTTCGCCTGCAATAGAAACTTTATCGTCTTGCAGCCTCAGTTCATTGGAGCAACTGTGGGTGGCAGAACCCGTGTACGAGTTGCTCATGGCAACAGTCATCGAAGAAGTCTTTTTGGATGACATTGCTTCACTTGGATGTTGAGATGAAAGAAAGATATGAGAGGTAGAGATTGTCCCACTGGGCGTGGCAATTTGTTTACATGATATTTCAACAAAGAAAGAGAAATGAGACACGTGTAAATGAATTTAAATTGTATTAATTTCAATTTAGTGGAGTACAATATCTAATTTGTTCCTCTGATTCATTCTCTCAAATTTACATCTGTCTCGAGGGCTTTGCAGCTTATTCTTGAATGTGAATATGTCTTGAGGGCTTTTGCAGCTTATTCTCGAATGTAGATTTGTCTCGAGGGCTTCGCAGCTTGTTCTCGAATGTGAATTTGTTTCGAGGGCTTTGTAGCTTGTTCTCGAATGTGAATCTGTCTCGAGGGCTTTTGCAGCTTGTTCTCGAATGTAGATTTGTTTCGAGGGCTTCGCAGTTTGTTCTCGATCTTCAAAGTCTTCTAGTCTTCGAGACTCTAGTTCAGAGAGTGTTTGATCTTCAAAGGTTTAGGGAGTTTTGTAGTCTTTGTTTATGAATTCTCTCTAAGTTCTCTGGAGAGTTTCAACTTCTGAACCTCCAAAATGGAAGAGGAAGCTCTCTATTTCTAGAGTTCCCCAAGGCCCCCAAGTGGGCTTGGGCCTGACTATTGGACTGGGCTTAGTGGACTTTGGGTCAAGTCTTTTAGACTGTGCATAGTTGACTTTGGTCTTGGCCTTTGGAGTGAGCTTGGTTGACTTTGGGCTTAAACTCTGCTGGATTAGGGCCTCCCATTTGGGCTTTGTTTAAAATTGACCCAAATTTCATATAACCCAATTGCATATTTGGGTTTGCCTTAATTTAATTTAGGGATACTTGCAAATTTAAATAATCCCTGATTAAATAAATAATTTTGTCACCAAGTTTTAATTAATGACATGGCAATTTCTTATTGGCCAAAATTTCTATTCCAACAATATTATCTTCAACAAAATCATAATCTCAATGAAAAATCTTAATGAAAATGTTTTGGAAAAGAAAATCTATACTCAAATTGAAATTTGAATTAGATGAGTAAAATTTAAGATAATTACTATTTTATTTTTTAAAATCCTACATTTTTTTATTTTAATTTAGGTATTAATTTTTTTCAAATATTAAAATCTGAATAAGTAAATGAAAATAAAAATTTGAATAAGTGAATAAAAAAAATGACAATTTAATTCTTGTAGCATATTTTTTAATTATTGCATTAATTGATTAGAAATATATGGCATTATGGTAATCATACATATTTCGTTCTATTTTGAGAAGCAGGTAAACAACACCAATGTGATTCTAATTACTATTCTAGTCAACTCCAAGTAAACAACATTAAAGGAATTTCATTTCCATTGTGATTGATTTTATTCCCATTGATTTTCATTACGATTGGAGTCTATTTTCATTACAAGTAAGTAAACGATGCCTTAATGCCTTATTGATTTTTTATTTTTAAGTTAGTTTAGATATTTCTAATTTTTAAGATTTATTTAACCAAATATTACAATTATATATAATTTCGTCGGAACATTGTTGTTTGACAAAATTTACAACTTGAAGTCAATTTGTTGCTTGTTTTTATAATTTCATGTCATTGATGTCGTCTCTACCATCATATTATTAGCATAGATTTTATTTTTTTTTCTATTTCATATTATGTCATTTTTGTCTCTAATTCATACAGATAGAGACAAGCACAACAATTGGAAATCCACGATCAATTTAAAATGAAAGATTGCAAAAATCCACAATCAATTTAAAACGAGAGATTACTTTTTTTGCTAATCACTTAAGTTATGAGTATCTAAAGAGAAAATTCTAAGATTTTTATTCAAATTCTTTTAAGTTATGTTGTTTTGTTTTACGTAGATTATAGTTTTCTCTATTTAACTAATAATACATGGAGATGAGCTACAATGCTTATAAGGTTGTTCGAACCTAATTGATTAGAATGTCTAAGGGTATTTTTCTTATTCTTATATTGACTTCTTCTTGATTCAATTTTTTATTATATTTATATAACATAATTTATTCAAAAAAAAAATTATCAATCCCTCCAAAACATAGTATCTCGATTGCCTCAGCACATGGACGTGTCATTCAAGTATTACTTGACACATGAAATTCAATCTATCACTGGCAAAATACAACCCACCAATTAACAAAAGCTCATTTTCTCCAAGTACTACATCTTCGTGTCCAAATATGTTAATAAAATAATAATATAATGCATCTTAACTTTATGTTAATGAATTTTTACTCTATTTTATAGAATGACCTAACTGAGATAATTGATAATTTTTAATAAATTGACAGTAAATTTGAAAATTTTAAAATATCAGAGACCAAATTAAGAAAACCCATAAAGATCCTTTATAATATCTATGTTTTGCAACTTTTTTTTATTTATTTAATAAGTTAACAGGGTAATTGTGGGGGGATTATTTAATATTTATTTAAGTGAACAGTGAGGTTTTCTAAGATGACCTCTCATGATTAAGATAATCATTTTAGAAGTTTTACGTTTGTTATATATATTTTTTTATTGTTCAATTTTAGTTCAAGAATTTTTCATAAAAAATAATTTGAATTATTGTCGTCAAAATTTTTAAAAATATATTTAATGGAAACTTCATGTAAGCACATTTATTGTTCATTTATTTACCTGATCAATAGATGAAGTTTGCATGAATAAGATTTAGAAACAATATGCAATAGGCTAAATGAAAGCATCTCCAAACGAATTTTGACCATAAATGATTAACCAAAAACCGTTAGTACATACTAAAATAATTTTTTTGAGAAAAATTTTGAGATTAAAATCAATTATTTGAAATGGAGATGGAAAAAATCTTCTAGTCTTACGGTAATGAATTTTTCATACGTTTTTCATTCACATATTTCTACATGAATCTATTATTTTTAAATAAAAAATATGTTTCTTGTAAGTGGGGCCCACGATTTTGGAGGTACAAAAAGTAACTCAAGTTTCCCACTTTTTTTTTAAAGAAAAAACCAAATTTAAAAGTTTCCCACTTTGCTTTAAAGTAAAAACCAAAATTTTCTCTCTTATTTAGTACTAAATTCATTTTCCAATATTTGCTATTTTATCTTTTTTATTCATTTTTTTCTTTCTCAACTATTATTTTAAAACTACAATTTCACTTTCTTCTCTTTATTTTATCTATTTATTTTTAAATATTTTTACATTATTATATTTTGAGTACAATAGATGTGAGGTATTTAATTCCTTTATGCCTATAACTAACAAATAAAACCTAACTATAATATGATCAAAGTGGAATAAAATAATTTTCAATCTTCTTTATTTTTACTTTTCTTTTTTTCCTTTCACTATTATTTTATACATCTTAAACATAAAATAAGCAAGAATATTGGTTTATTTCATTTTATTATTATATTTCTTTCTATGTGACACTCTATTGTTTTCAAATAATTACATAATTATTTTGTCTCACTTTAATTAATATTATAATTAGATTTTATTTGTTCTCTATTGTGTTTTTTTATTTTTATTTGTAACTTTATCTTTGAATAATTAAATAATTCTTTTATCCCATATTTATCCTATAATAATTAGGTTTTTTTGATTTATCTATTTAGTTACCTTATGCATTAAGAATTTAAAAGTATCATAAAATTAAAATAAAACATAATGGATTAATTATAATATAATAAACGTGGGATAAATGAAATATTTAATTATTTGAACATAAAGTTACAAATAAAAATAAAATATCATAATGGATAACAAATAAATTTTAATTATAATATTAATCAAAGCGAGACAAAACAATTATGTAATTATTTAAAAACAATAAAATTACAAATAGAAAAGAAATATAATAATTAAAATGAAATAAACCAATATTTTTGCTTATTTTATTTTTAAGATGTGTATAATAATTTAAAATAATAATGACAGGACAAAATAAAAATAGAAAAGATGAAAAAAAAAAAAAAAAGAATTGTTGAATAGATTTTAATATTAACGAATGAAGAAAAAAATAAAAAATGATTAAAGAATGTAAAAAGTAGTATTGGAAAAAAATCTTAACTATAAATAGGGGAGAGAAAATTTCTAAGCTCTTGATTACTCCTCAAAAGCGTGGGTCTCATGAAAATTTATATAAATCTTTAGAATGAAAATAAGAGGCTTAATGGAAGAGGTAGAAAAAATCTCCCTGACTGAAAATTTTCGGTCTTCCCTCAACTAAAAGAGGTAAAGTTTGGGAAAAATATTCCTTAATTTTTTATAAGGAGCAAGACTTAAAGTTCTCACTCGAGTACATAAATATATGTTTATGTATGTATACTTTTTATTTTTGTCATTATTCCATTGTCATTGTTTAATAAATGGATAATGTAAATTCAAATATGCTAATTGAATATTAATGTTCTAACTTGCGTGTGCATAAAAGCCATACAAGTTGACTGAGACGAATATTGGATAAGTAAATAATAAGGGACAAAATAAAATTTTGTTTTTAAAAAATTCAAGGATTATTTTTTTTTAAAAAAAAAAAAAGAAGTTTATAAACCCATAGATAAAAAATATTATATACTCAAAATCTAAGCGCCAAAATGAGATCCAAATCTAATATATTTTTATAAAAAAAATGCACTTGAATTTGACTAGTCTATGAGAGATATATATATATATATATATTGAAACTAACTAGTCTAGTCTATACTATATTATATATTTAGGGGTTCATTTTGATATTTGCCCCTTTATTCCTTTCCTTTCCCTTTCTTTTTTTTTTTTTTTTTTTTTTTAATTCACTTTCTTCATTCATTTTTATATTTTTTTATATCTAATTTTGTATTGTCCTCATTAATTTGCTTTCTTCACTTAAATAAATATCAATTAAATAACATTTTAAATAATGCTATAGGAGATAAATTTTATGTTTTTCATTTTACGATTTCTTTTATATTGTTTCATTTTATCTTTGATTTTTCCTAAAAAGAAAGATCGTCATTTTTTTAAACTACAGTATAGGCATTTGAATAAATTTAATTATATGTTTCAACTTTTTTATTTTCATTTTCTACTTGCTTCATCTCTTGAATAAGCCTTTTACTTTTCTAATAAAATTATCAATAGTTATAATTATATAAATAATTCTTTTAAAAAAATGATAATATGCACATTTATATTTTAAAAGCTAAAGAATCTTTTTGCTTTTCATTCAAATCATTTATAAATATTATTCTTAAAAGGATCGAGATGATAAAAGTTGCATTAGAATTATCATTTTAAGAATCGTTTAAACAATGAAAGAGATATAATTTCATTCGTATTTTTTTAAAAAAAATCTCAAACTTCATTAAAATTAGTTCAATATCAAAACCAATTGACAATGAAAGGAGTAATCCATGTATACAGATTGTAAGGTTTTCTCATTTTTTTCAATGTAGTATCCTCAACAAAAATAACTACCAACGAAAAAAGCTAGGAAAGACATAGAAACAAAGGGGCAATAAGAAATTGCATGATCCACAAATAGGTGGTAGACAACGAAGTTATAGTAGATCTTCACATATAGCAGAAAGTGACGGAGTTGAAGTTACTTTCTAAATAGTAGGCCAATCTAAGTAATCACTCTCTACTAATGTGATGTCCTTCTAGGATTGCAAAACTCTCTAGAATGACATGTAGGCTAGGAATTTATTTATTTATTTTTTAGTACAACATACGTAGAAGTATGGGAGATTTGAACCTTCAACCTCAAGGGAAGGAGTATACGCTAATTACCGCCGAGCTATTCTCACTTTAGTAATTTATTGATGTTTTTTTTTTATCAATCTTTAATCGGCTTTATCATCCTAGGGCACCAACCAATGCTTGTTTCCTTCTTTGTAATCTTGTAATCTTACACGTTGCGTCCAAATTCATTTGTACCCATTTCACTCCATTTAAAATTTAAGATAAATTCATTTATTAATATTTATTTAATAAATTTAAAATTAAATTATACACTCACTATAGAAAGAGAGACACATAGTGTGACCGATCCAAAACGTTATGTTAGAAGGGCACAAATTCATATGAATATAGTTTTAAATACATTGATATATAATATATAAATTAGTAATATTAATTACAAAACTATTATAAAAACTTATAGAATTATCCATATAAATATAAATATATCAGAAAAATAATAAAATTTGAAATATTTACCAAATGTTATTTTAAAATATAATTAAGTTTTTTATGCAATTAATTTTTTTTACCATAAATTAAAAATATATGCGCATGTATGTGTGTATATATGTTTCGTATAGTTTTTTTTGGAGATAAAAGTCTAAATTATTATTTATTTTAAATGAAAAACATGAGTTGTATATACATGCGCAAAATTCTAAAATGAACTACAAATTAATAAGTTGCATTTTTTTTAACAAAAAATGCCTTCAAAATCAAGAATATAAAAGTTTAAATCATGAGTGTATATATATATATATTGCAAAATAGACTAAAAAATAACAAAATGTGGTGTCACTAAGTTTTGATCCTTGAAACGGTAAGGACACAGTGTGCACCCAACCAATGAGAGACAAAAATATAAATATTATAATACTTAATTTATACTATAAATTAAATATAGAAATAAACGATAATTGGAGGATTTGTAGATTTGTCCCATATGTTTTGATTTTTTTTCAACGTATTGTTCAAATATGTTCACATAAGCAACAATATAAATACAAAAACATTATTTTTCGTCCATAAATTTAACGAAAAAAAAGCTTTCAAGGGTTGTTTTGAAACAAATTTCAAAATTCAAAGGTTAAAATGAAACTTTTCAAAATTTAAGGGTATAATTAAAACCAACCTCATAATTTAGGAGTATTTTTGATAATTTAACATATGTTGTAAAAATGAGAGGCGAAACCGGGCACCAAAACTTTACCAAAATATATAATAATAATAATAATAATAATAATAATAATAATAATACAAGTGTTAAAATATAAATGGATTATATATAGATAATATAAATAAAAGAAAATGGAGATTTATGGCAAATTAAATAAATAAATAAATTAGAGAAAGTGGAAGAGAAAAGAGAGGATTGGAGAGTTTTTTACCAAAAAATGCCTATATCATTTATCCAAAATGAACCACTATTTATAGGCAATTTGAGAGCATGATGTGGTCCATTTGGACACCAATCTATGGCCTTTGTTGGACACATGGAGGACACTTTGGCTATGGAGAAAAAGCCACTTGGCATGGATATAAATGGGCATGTAGAATGGGCATTTACTTGTCATATTTACAATACTCCCCCTTAAATGCCCATTTATATAAAATATGCCTCGTTAAAACCTTACTAGGGAAAAACCCAATAGGAAGAAAAACCCAAGTGAAGGAAAAAGAGTACATATTTTATATAGTTCACTATAATACATTCACTCCCCCTCATGGAGACATCACTTAAAGTCTTTGAATCGTCGCATTCCAATGCTATATACTAATTTATCGAAGGTTGCAGTTGGTAATGCCTTCGTAAATAAGTCAGCCAAGTTATCTTTCGAACAAATTTGTTGTACAGTGATATCGCCATTTTCTTCAAGATCATGAGTATAGAAGAGTTTTGGTGAGATATGCTTTGTTCTATCTCCTTTGATATATCCTCCCTTGATTTGAGCTATACATGCTGTGTTATCTTCGTATAACATCGTTGGAAGAGGTTTACTTGAAGATAAACCACATGTCTCATGAATGTGTTGTGTCATCGATCTTAGCCATACACATTCTCGACTTGCTTCATGAATAGCGAGGATTTCAGCATGATTTGAAGAAGTGGCCGTTATAGTCTGTTTCACTGATCGCCACGATATAGCAGTTCCTCCACATGTGAATAGATAACCTGTCTGAGATCTAGCTTTGTGTGGATCAGATAGATAACCAGAATCTGCATAACCAACTAGATCATATTTTGATTTGTTAGAATAAAATAAACTCATATCAATTGTCCCTCGAAGATATCGGAGTACATGCTTAACTCCGTTCCAATGTCTTTTTGTAGGATATGAACTATATCTAGCTAATAAATTTACTGAAAATGCAATATCTGGTCTTGTGTTATTAGCCAAATACATAAGTGCACCAATTGCACTAAGATATGGTACTTCAGGACCAAGTAGTTCTTCACTGTCATCTCGAGGTCGAAATATATCTTTCTTTACATCCAGTGAACGAACTTCCATTGGAATGTTCAATGGATGTGCTTTATCCATATAGAATCTTTTTAAGATTTTCTCTGTATAAGTTGATTGATGAACAAATATCCCATCTGCTAAATGTTCAATTTGCAAACCAAGGCAAAATTTTGTTTTTCCAAGATCTTTCATCTCGAATTCTTTCTTAAGATATTCTATTGCCTTGGATAACTCTTCAGGAGTTCCGATTATATTTAAGTCATCAATATATACAGTTATAATAGCAAATCCTGACTGAGATTTCTTTATAAAAACGCACGGACATATTGGATTATTTTGGTATCCTTCTTTCAACAGATATTCACTCAGCCGATTATACCACATTCATCCTGATTGTTTTAATCCATATAATGATCTCTGTAACTTTATTGAATACAATTCCCGAGAACTTGATTCATATGTTTCTGGTATTTTAAATCCTTCCGGGATTTTCATATAAATGTCATTATCCAGAGATCCATATAAATACGCCGTGACTACATCCATTAGATGCATATCAAGCTTTTCATATACAGTCAGACCAATCAAATATCTTAGCGTTATTGCATCCACCACAGGAGAATATGTCTCCTCATAATCAATACCAGGCCTTTGCGAGAATCCTTGTGCAACAAGTCTCGCTTTATATCTTGTGACTTCATTCTTTTCATTTCTTTTCCTTACAAATACCCATTTATATCCCACAGGTTTGACGTTTTCCGGTGTTGGGACTACTGGTCCAAAAACCTCACGTTTTGAAAGTGAGTTCAACTCTGCTTGGATTGCTTCTTTCCATTTCGGCCAATCCTTTCTACGTTGACATTCTTTGATAGATTTTGGGTCAAAATCATCACTTTCATGAATAATATCGTGAGCAACATTATAAGAAAAAATGTTGTCAATAATGATATCATTTCGGTTCCATCTCTTTCCTATTGTAACATAGTTTATAGAAATTTCATTATTATCCTCAAGCGTTTGATTTTCACCAATACTCTTTTGAGTAGTTGTATTCTGGATTTCTTCTGGAACATCCATACCTTTTATTGAATCATTTTGATTCTCAACTACTTTTCTTTTCCGAGGATTTTTATCTTTAGAACCTATTGGTCTACCACGCTTCTGGCGTGCTCCAGACTCATTATTGACAACTTGTTCCTTTGGGATATCAATTTTTGATGGAGCATTTGCAGCTGGTATATATGATTTAGTCACACTTTTAGTATCTGTGAATGCATCTGGTAGTTGATTTGCTATATTTTGCAAATGAATTATCTTTTGAACTTCAAGTTCACATTGATCTCTACGAGAATCTAAATGAGATAATAACGATGCATTCCATGTAATTTCTTTTTCCAACTTCTTAATTCCTCCCCCTAATGTTGGAAAATTTGTCTCATTAAAATGACAATCAGCAAATCGTGCAGTAAATACATCACCCGTCAGGGGTTCAAGATATTTAATAATTGATGGGGAATCAAAACCAACATATATTCCTAACCTCCTTTGAGGACCCATCTTAGTACGTTGTGGTGGAGCAATTGGTACATATACTGCACATCCAAAAATTCTTAGATGGGAAATATTTGGCTGCTGGCCATAAGCTAATTGCATTGAGGAGTATTTATTATAAGCTACTGGCCTAATACGTGCCAGTGATGCAGCATGCAAAATAGCATGACCCCATACCGATGTAGGAAGTTTAGCTCTCATAAGCAATGGTCTTGCAATTAGTTGCAGACGTTTTATAAATGATTATGCTAGACCATTTTGTGTATGAACGTGAGCTACAGGATGTTCAACACTTATCCCAATTGACATACAATAATTATTAAAAGTTTGGGATGTAAATTCACCAGCATTATCAAGGCGAATGGTCTTAATTGTATTATCAGGAAATTGTGCTTTTAACTTAATTATCTGAGCAAGTAATCTTGCAAATGCAAGATTTCGACTTGATAATAAGCATACATGTGACCATCTGCTGGATGCGTCAATTAATACCATAAAATATCTAAATGGACCACTTGGTGGGTTAATAGGTCCACAAATATCACATTGAATTCGCTTTAAAAATGCAGGTGATTCAATCCCCACTTTAGCTGGTGATGGTCTAATAATTAATTTCCCTTGAGAACAAACATCACATGACAACTCATTGGATTGAAGAATCTTCTGGCTCTTTAAAGGATGTCCATGTGAATTCTCAATAATTTTTCTCATCATTATTGACCCTGGATGACCCAATCGATCATGCCAAACACTGAATATTTCTGGATTCATGAACTTCGGGTTCATTATTGCATAACTTTCGATTACTCGTATATGAGTATAGTATAATCCAGAAGAAAAAGCAGACAGTGTTTCTAATATACGTTTTTCATGTGAAACAATAGATGTTATATAGAGACACTCTATATTATTTTTACAATCAGTTTCAACATGATAATTATTTTCACGTATATCTTTAAAACTTAATAAGTTTCTTTTCGATTTGCTAGAGAACAGAGCATTATTAATTGTAAATCTTGTTCCTCTAGGCAAAATAAAGTTTGCTTTTCCAAAACCTTCAATCAGATTTGCAGAACCTGATATAATATTGACTTTTGCTTCCAGCATTGTCAATCTAGTAAAATATTTTCTATTTATGAGTATCGTGTGCGTAGTTGCGCAGTCTGCCAGACATAAATCTTCATTGCTCATTTTCGAGTTACTCAACATATTGAAATTGTTCATATTTCTTCATTGAAAAGAAAAAAAACGATTACAAAGAGTCTTAAATATATATACAAACAAAACAACAACAAAAACATACTAAACAGTACTTAATTATATATTTTCATACAAATCATCATCTACTTGTTTGATTGCATCAATTCTCTCTCCAGGAGATTCAAAATAATCAGCTACATCAAGATGCATCATATTGGAGGGGTCAAACACATCATCTTCTTGAATGGCAAGATTTACCTCCACATTCTTTCCTTTTCCTTTTTCCTTCAGGGAAGCTTGATAGAGATCAACAAGGTGTTTTGACGTACGACAGGTACGTGACCAGTGCCCAGTCATTCCGCACCGGAAACATTTATGTTCATCACCTTTCGAACTTCTATCTTGTGGAACCTTTCCTTTATGATCATCACTTCGTGTGGGTTTCTTAAAATTATAATGTCCACCACGAAAATAGGTATTTCTTTCTCTACCGCGGTCCCGACCTCGACCACGACCACGACCTCGACCACGGTTATTAAAATTCACAGCATTCACTTCAGGGAATGGTGTTGCTCCAGTTGGTCGGGATTCGTGATTTTTCATCAATAACTCGTTATTTTGTTCAGCAACGAGAAGACATGAGATAAGTTCAGAATATTTTGCAAAACCCTTCTCTCGATATTGCTGCTGCAGGAGCATATTCGAGACATGAAAAGTGGAAAATGTCTTCTCTAACATATCAACATCAGTAATCTTTTCTCCGCATAATTTTAATTTTGAACTAATTTTGAAGAGTGCGGAATTATACTCACTTACTGATTTAAAGTCCTGCAACCTCAGGTGCATCCAATCATAACGAGCTTTTGGAAGAATAACTGTTTTTTGATGATCGTACATTTCTTTCAAACCTTGCCATAGAACGTAGGGATTTTTTATTGTAAGATACTCCATTTTCAATCCCTCGTGAAGATGATGGCGAAGGAAGATCAGGGCTTTTGCTTTTTCTTGATTTGATGCATCATTTCCTTCTTTAATTGTTTCTCCAAGATTCATAGAATCTAAATGGATCTCAGCGTCAAGGACCCATGACAAGTAGTTATTTCCATTAATATCCAGGGCAGTAAATTCTAGCTTTGTAAGGTTTGCCATAATAACACTATCAAAAATAATAATATATTTATATTAGAAATTTAACATAAACCAAATGCATAAAAATAGCTTACCTATAAGACTTACCTTTAGCGGGAAAAATGACAGAGTCTCGTGCTGATAACGTGTTGTAAAAATGAGAGGCGAAACCGGGCACCAAAACTTTACCAAAATATATAATAATAATAATAATAATAATAATAATAATAATAATAATAATACAAGTGTTAAAATATAAATGGATTATATATAGATAATATAAATAAAAGAAAATGGAGATTTATGGCAAATTAAATAAACAAATAAATTAGAGAAAGTGGAAGAGAAAAGAGAGGATTGGAGAGTTTTTTACCAAAAAATGCCTATATCATTTATCCAAAATGAACCACTATTTATAGGCAATTTGAGAGCATGATGTGGTCCATTTGGACACCAATCTATGGCCTTTGTTGGACACATGGAGGACACTTTGGTTATGGAGAAAAAGCCACTTGGCATGAATATAAATGGGCATGTGGAATGGGCATTTACTTGTCATATTTACAATAACATAAAATAAATAATTGAAATAAAAATAGCTTTTTTCGAGATTCAAGCCAATGATTGCTTTAGCAATTGATGGGATGACGCATAAGTCACACAACGACGGTCCCCACTGTCGTTTCGCGTCACGTGCATCCCACTCACATGTATTCCCCTGCTGTACGTTAATATGGACCGTTCGATCTTCTGGCCCCTCTTAATCCGATTGGTGCCACGTGGATGGTTAGATTGTGACCGACAACTGTCATAAAGATCATCATTTATTTTATTTATGTAGCTACAATTTTAGTTGAGATATTCTTTTCATTTCCATTCATTTGGGTGGGTTTTTTATTTTTTATTTCTAAATAAATGTATTAATCTTTAATGCTCGGTAATTTTTTAATTTAATCCTTATTTTTAATTTTTTTTAATTCAGCTACTATTTTGTAACGTGATGTAGATAATGTTCAAGTTTGACTATTAACTTTGTTACATGATTGCATAAACTTTTCGACCTTCATCAATAAATGAGAGCTAAAGTTTTTAGCTTAAATGATGTGGAATACTATGTTTTTTCGTTTATCGACTTAGACACTCTTATACTAAATACTCATGATATGATTTTTATTAAATGAAATCATTCTCAATTAATTATATAGGAATGTATACATCTAAACTCATTACTCACACTAACGAGATCACTAATTTATGTTTCACTAAATTAAATATACCAAAAAAATCATGTTTCTTCGACTATTTT
Source organism: Trichosanthes truncata (assembly GCA_033996785.1). Lineage (NCBI taxonomy): Eukaryota > Viridiplantae > Streptophyta > Magnoliopsida > Cucurbitales > Cucurbitaceae > Trichosanthes > Trichosanthes truncata. Next base: position 30,778,788 of record JAWPNB010000004.1, on the reverse strand, counting down.
TATTTTTTAATATATTAGAGGATACTGGCCAGGAATAGTACTATTTTTTAAGTTCAATTTTGGGGAATTATTTAATGAAACGTGTTTTTTTTTCTTTAATGTATCCTAGATTTTCCAAACACGATCAAAATTATTTTAATAATTGTTATGCATATTCTAGTTTCTATTACTGTTTTTTTTTTTTTTTAAAGAAAAAGCTATTACTAAAATTTTAAATATTTTATTTGCTAAATATATACTTTAGTCCTAACGTTTGAGAATTTTTCAATTTGATCCCTATTTCAAAAATAAAAAATAAATATAATCCCATATGTTTTAAAAGATTTTAATATACATCACTATTGAAAAATGTTGAAATTGGCTGATAATTAAACATACATGACATAATACTTAGTTAGCATAGATTTTAATATGAAATTAAGAAATTTACTAATTTCTTATCCAAATGTCTAAGAATTTGGCAAAATTGTTGATCTTTAATCTCTTAAGAAGCCTAATTCACCTTCCAAATTTCTAATAACTTTCTTAATATCATGTAGTTTATAATAAGCCAATTTTAACATTCATTAATGGAAATTGTATAATTGAAATATGTTAAAACATAAAGAACTAAATTGAAACTTACAAAACAATCAGGTCTAAATTGAAAAGAAAAAAAGTTCAATATTAAGGACTAAAAACATATATTTTGCCTTATTCTATTTTAATATGAAAATCTTGCATAGAAAAATCGATCATTGTTATTGATTTTTTTTTTATAAGAAATCACACATGTGCTTTAAAAAAATATATATTTATATAGAAAAATAATTGAAGTCACATGGAGTAGCTTAAGTGTAAGATCTCTAAAAAAATCTGAATTCTACTTAAATGATTTTACTTTAATCTTGATATTGTGTGTAAAAAGAAATCATTTTAGCCAATTTAAACATAGTTAACTAGTCAAGACATTAGTATCGCACATAGTGGTAGATTGAATTGTAATACTGAAAAAAAAAATGTCGAATTTAGAACCACATATAGTAAGTTAGGTGGAGCTTTCAAATTAAATTAAATTCTCAGTAAATGATTAATAAAAAATTAATAATAAAAACTAAAAACAGTTTTTCAGACAAAGCTTAGAGATTAAAACATAAATTTGAAAGCAAAAGGGAAAAAAGAAAAAAAAAAAAAAAAACAGAACAATATAAAATTTATAAACCGAAATAAGTATTAAAATTCAATACCCAAAAAATATTCAAACCTATAAATAAATCTCAACATATTTTTTAGAACGTGCATGAAAAAAATTAGAAAAACTACTTGCACATTTTCAACTTTCCAGCATAACATTAGTTTTAGTAAGCAGAAAGCTCTTTTGCTGATGAGTGATGATCAATTACAATACTTCAAATCGCAAACCTGAGCATAAATCGACTAGTTAAAGCATATGCTCTCAACCAAGACGTCAGAAGTTCGAAACCCCACCCCCATTTATCGTTGAACTAAAAAGAAATCTTCAAATTTGCAGTCATTTTCCTTCCCAAAGACTTACTAAAGAAACCATAGTTTTGCTGATTAGGAGAACAAATATTTCAACAATGAACAGCTTAAGGGGAATTCAGCCGTGTCATGCTTTACAGAATTCAGAAACCATAAGAAACTGAAGAAGGATGGAATCTAAGCTTAAGAAGCTACAAATTCTGTCCTGAATTTCTGATGAATGTTATAAGTTCATGCAACTACGGATGCAAAATTCATTGATGGGCTACACGAACTACTTGTTTACCTAAGTTATCTCCAGAGAAAAGCCCTACAAAGGCAGCTGGAGCATTTTCCAAGCCTTCCTTCAAGTCTTCAATGTAAACAATCTTTCCCTGCTTGTAGTAGTTACTAACCTCGTCATAGAAATGCGGAAATAAGTGCAAGTAGTCGCTTTGTAGAAACCCCTTCATGTTCACACGTTTCGGTATGATATTCCACAGATTGCTGATTCCTTTTGGATTGGAGATGCTGTTCTGAGATATCGCCCCACAAACAGCAATCCTACCATGAACCCTCATGTTGCAAAGTGCAGCATCAAGCATGTCACCACCAACATTGTCAAAATATATGTCTATGCCTTCCGGAAAATACCTGCAAATGAGATATGAATTTGTGCATGTCTTCTTATTTACTTCCTGAAGTTTTGCCTCTCTTATTGGAAATTTGATGACATAAAAAAGTTATGCCCACAATCCCAAGGGGTGGTCTTCAAGGTAAGGGCTCAAGATGTTGGGAGATATACTCCAAACTCTTGGGATTCAAGCTCCAACAAAGAAAACGTAATCATTTTAAACTTTTATTTTTCTATCTCGGAGCTGACTTTGAAGAGTATAAAGTCTTTTCTAGGAATTAGTGGGGTGAGTCATAAGCATCTTTTGGTAGAGTCCCCAACATTCCGATTACAAGAAAAAAAAAAAGTTACGTTCATGAGATAATGATCTCACTCACAAAACTCACAAAAAGACAACCAAACTTGAGCTAATTACAAAGGAAGAATAATGCAAGAAGAGTTTGAAAGTGATATAAGTTGTTAAATCACCAATCAACCCAAAAGCTTAAGCTAATGGGTTATGGTAAATTTAATTATATCTTTTTTTTTTTTTTTGATATAAAAACCATGCTTTCATTGAGAAAAAATGAAAGAATACAAGGCCTACAAAAAGAAGGGCCCACAAAAAAAAGAGGGAGACGCTTATAAAAACGGCCTCCAATCTAGCAAAATAAGACCTAACGAATAATTACAAAAAGACTTCGTCAACGAGGCCCAGAGAGAAACATAGAATCTAACAAGGGACCAAACGTCACTAGCCAATCTTTCCTTTCCCCTGAAAATTCTATTGTTTCTCTCGGTCCAGAGGCACCAAACAACAGCACAAACCCCTGCCTGCCACAAAACCAGCGCTTTTTCTCGAAAAGGCGAGAAAAGAAGGAGCTCCACAAACAAATCAGAATAACTTAGAGGCCTGGCGAAACTATAACCAAACTCGTATAGGAGACAGCTCCAGACTTCACGCGCAAAAGCACACTCCCAGAGGATATGGATCAGGTCCTCATTAGCCTGCCTGCAAAGAATACAACAAAAAGGACCAACTAGAGTAGAACCATGAGTCACTATCCGGTCAAGGGTGTTGACTCTGCCGTGCCAAACCTGCCACAAAAAGAACTTAACCTTCTTGGGAACCTTGACCTTCCACAACGAGGAGAAGGCAGTAGCAGTTGAAGGATTCGGGTTAACAAACGACTGAAAAAAAGACCCACAGGAGAAACCCTGCGAAGGGCAAGGGCTCCAAAGACGAACATCCCCTCTCGTGGGACTAAACTGGACTTGATTAAGAATGGACAACAACTGAATGACTTCGGAAGTTTCCCTATCGGTCACAGCCCGACAAAAGCCAAAGGAAGGGGAAGGATGGGCTACAGAAAGGAGCGAAGGGCCATCAATCTGAAGGATTGAAGCCACCGTCTGGTTCTTAAAGCGGGACAAGTGATACAACCGAGGAAACAAGGAACAAAGGGGAGTTTCTCCCACCCACCTATCCTCCCAGAAAAAAGTGCCCCTCCCATCCCCAACCACACTCTTCACAAACTGCGAAAAAACAGGAAACTCAGAAGAGATTTCTTTCCAAGGATTTCTACAAGTGCCAATAGCGCCCCCAACAGTCCACTCAAAAGGATAAGGTCCATACTTACTTACAATGACTTTATGCCATAAGGTATCAGTTTCATGATAGAATCGCCAAAGCCATTTAGCCAACAGAGCCTTATTCCGAGCCTTAACATTACCGATCCCTAAACCTCCAAGGGCAACCGGTCTGGAGACTACCTCCCAACTCACTAGGTGAGGCCCTTTTCCTTCATCAACCCCTTCCCATAGAAAGTCCCGCATTAACTTCTCCAAAATCTTACTAACCTTCCCAGGGATCCTAAAGAGGGACATAAAATATAAGGGGATCCCACAGAGGACCGACTGGATGAGGGTGTGCCTTCCCCCTTTCGAAAAGTAGCTCTTCCTCCAAGAGGCCAATCTCTTACGAACCTTATCAAGGACCGGATCCCAAAAAGAGAGCCCCCTTGGATTATGGCCAAGGGGAAGACCCAAATAGGAAGAAGGAAAGTTCCCAACCGCACACGTAGCTAAAGAGGCCCATCTCTCCAGCTTCCCTGGGTCACAGTTAATACCCAAAAGTTGACACTTTTCGCGATTAATTCGAAGCCCGGAGATCTCCTCGAAGAACCTAAGGAATTGATTCAACTTAAGGAAGGAATCCTCACTGTCTGAGCAAAAGAACAAAGTGTCATCGGCGAACTGGAGATGTGAAAGGGATACCCGGTCCCTCCCAACATGAAAACCCTGGATAATGTTAGCCTCCACCCCTTTTGTCACTATTCTGCTCAAAGTATCTACCACTAGTAGAAAAAGGAAGGGGGATAGAGGGTCGCCTTGCCTTAGGCCCCTAGAAGCTTGAATCTTTCCCCTAGGCTTACCATTAACCAGGATGGAAAATTGAACAGACCTAACACAACTCCACATCCACGACCTCCATTTGTAACCAAAGCCTTTTTTAGCTAAAACTTTGTCCAGGAAGTCCCAATCCACATGGTCAAAAGCTTTTTCAAAATCTATCTTAAAAAGAACCCCCTCCTTCTTTCTTGAACGATAATCCTCTATAGCTTCATTTGCAATCAAAGCTTGATCCAAAATTTGGCCACCCCTTACGAAGGCCCCTTGAGCTTCAGAAATCGTCGAGGGGATCACCTTTCTTAGCCTGTTAGCCAGCACCTTAGCAATTATCTTATAAACACTAGTCACTAGACTAATAGGCCTGAAGTCCTTCACCCGCGTGACCTTGTCCTTCTTAGGAACCAGACAAACAAAGGTCTCACCCAACGTTTTGTCAATGATGCCTCTCTCATAAAATTCTCCAAAAACTTTCCACAAGTCATCTTTCAGAACCGCCCAATTTTCTTGGAAGAAGGCTAAAGAAAAACCGTCTGGGCCTGGCGCCTTACTCCCATCACACTCAAACACCGCCCCTCTAATCTCTTCCAGGGAAAAAGGAGAAACTAGAGAATCCTTGTCCAACGAGGAGATAGGCGACCAATCCACCCCATCCACAAAAGGTCTAGGGCCACCAGCCGGACCGTACAAACAGGAGAAAAAGGAGAGAACTTCCTCCTCTATCTCTTTGTCACCGTTTAGCAAAACCCCTTCCTCGTTCTCAAGAACATGAATAAAATTCTTACTTCTCCTTCCACTAGCCACTCTATGGAAAAAAGAAGAATTACAATCTCCGTCCTTGGCCCACTTCACCCTCGCTTTTTGTCTCCAACTAATATGCTCCTTTCTGACAATCTCCTCAAATTCCACCTTCAGCTTCAACCACTCCTCCTTCTCAGAAACACTAAGACCCGGCTCCCTGTCATCCAATACTTTAACACTCCCCCTCACTTGTAGGATTGAAAATTTGTGAAAGACCCAACAAGTGGAAATTAATATTAATTGGAGAGGAAATGACATTACAGGAGTTCGAACACAGGACCTCCTCCACTGATACCATGTTAAATTACCAATCAACCCAAAATTTTAAACTGATGGGTTATGGTAAATTTAATTATATCAACACCTTAACATTAGCAATAACAATGATACTTATATATATATATATATATATATGTAGCTAAATCTAATATTTCATGCCATTCTCTTTCCTATGATTGAGCAGACAATCATTCCCTTCACAAGAGGTATCCTGATTATAGTATAGTGTACTCAATAATTTTTTTCTTTTTTTGTGCCTTTTTTTAATGTTGAGATAACTAGCAAATATATTCAAATTGAAAGGACTTTTTTCTGCACAAAGACCAGCACTGAGATTTTATGAAATTTACGTCCTCATATAGAACTCATTGCTAACCTTTTCAAAGTTGCATTCAAGTCCAACTCTTCTTTATAGTTGAAAGCTTCGTCGAATCCAAGTTTGCTCTTCAGAATATCAACCTAAGATGTTCAGTGCAATAATCAGTGATAGTTGTCCCATATTTAAATTCTTCCTTAAAATTCCCCTATCAGATACATGTTAGGAATAATAGTAGGTAAATATTAAGAATAGTATTAAAAAATTTATGTGCGCATTTATCGTTAGCTAGAGAGTTTTGGTGGTTTTATTAAGGAAGATTTTAGGATTGGAAGAGAACTGAGCCTCTCAGAATGCTTAGTAGCCTCGTAGTTTTCTTTGATAATGCAATATATTTATGCTCCTAATATTCATTGGGAAATATTATGAATATGATTAGGATATTAAAAGGCATATATACATATTTTATGAAAAACCAAACTTTGTATATACATATTTTTATGGAACTAAACTTCGATAGACCAAATAAAAGAATATACAATTGGGAAATAAAAAAAATCAGTCCAAACCAAGAATAGCCAAAACAAGAACTGAAGATTGGAAATCAAGAAAAACAGGGCCGAAAAGTATATTGCAGTATATCAAAGAAAATTCCGAGGATACTAAGCATTCAAGATGCTTAGAACTCTCCCAAAACCATTCTCCAAAATCTACCGGACTAAAACTCCTCCAACCTGCACTATTTATAACCATTTTATTAACAAACTCCTTAGCTAATGATTGATGTGCTCTTTTAGTATGCTATTAATATTCCTAATATTTCCCTACTATTGTTCCTGGCAATATATTTTGTCTTGAGTTCTTGAAATGAAAAATGATGATTCAAATGCTCCCCCCAGGGAATCAAAGACACTTTACCTTTTGCTTGGTTCCGGCACTTCCTACAACATAACAACCATGCAGCTTAGCAAGTTGGCCAATGAGTTGACCAACTGCTCCAGATGCCGCAGAGACAAATACATAATCACCTTTCTTCGGGGAGCAAACCTCAAAGAATCCCGCATAAGCAGTGAATCCAGGCATGCCTGTGTAAATTTCCATAGTTTCAAGACCATCTTAAACAAAGTGCAAATGACAACTATTGTAAGAATGGAAGGAGTCATGTTAGAATATCGAGTTTTCCTGTTGAGACCAACAAAGCTATATTTGGCTACACAAAGATACGCCTTCTTATTGCTTAATCCAAAATTAGCATGTTGTTACCCTCATATGTTTTCATATGGTTGACTTTAAGACCTCAAACTTAGTAACAAATGATTAACATGCGTAATTAAATCGTGAGCATAATGATAGTTTTTGTATGCTGAAGTCAGTCTGAGAAATTATAGGTGAGAAATAAAGGCACAGAACAAATGTGAATCCTGGCAGTCCATTTCACAAGGATTCCCTTTCATTTAGAATTTGAGAACATGACCGCCATAAGTTTTACTTCAGTCTGGTAAAGTAGGAACATAACCACTGTAAGCAATATGTCCACAGATATATCTGTTTAAATCCCTGGGGACAAAGGAGTTATATTGGTATTTTCAATTTTGTACTGCTAAGGAAAAAGAGGCTATTTATTTCCAGTGTGGAGATCTGCTTTATAAACTGAGGAAGAGAACATACCAAGAAGACCAACATGAAATGAGAGAGGGAGATCGTCCGGCTGAACTTTTCTCAGCTGAATATTTCCCTTATTAATTAAGCTGTAATCCTCCCAACGTGTAAAGCCCGAAACGATGTCACCAGGCTTGAAATTGGAGTCATCAGAGTCCACAACTTCAGCAACCCCAAAACCTTCAATAGGCTTCACAAGATATAAAGTGAAGTAAGGAACATTTCACCAAAACACAATCTCATATTAGTCATCAGATTCATACATACACTATAAACTGTCTCCTAGCAACAAAAGCTGGTCGAAAAAGAAAGGGAAATAAAAAAGGTTGCTCGCCATAGCCAGATCTAGTTTCCTTCTAATAAAAGGTTGCAAGGCTAGAGTTGGACAAAGATTAACCTACTCAAAATGAATCACAAAAGAACTGCTCAAAATCGAAAGTGAGACTCAAATTTGCAAGAATTTCTTTATTTCTTCCGTGCTATTACTGTTCTGAGGGTATTTTCTCCTTTTTCAAAGTTCAAAAAGGAGGGAGAGAGCTACCCCTTTGAGATTCCCTCACACTCAGCCTTTCTTCAGCTTGTTATTGCCATTGTTGCCATGAACATAAGTTTGAGGTTACAAAATGATGATCATGGCATGTGCCTCATTGAATATGCATGCAATGGTCGTGAATAAAGAGATGAAGACAAGAGGCGTCTTGCCCCTTGCCATAGAGCCGCCTTGACTTATACCATCACTACGTCACATGGTGTAAAATTTATCGGCATTACTGTTCATCGTCCCAATGAATACTTACCTATGGATACGGAAGTTTCAAGCACTTCACAACCATTATCTTCTACATTGAAATCCGAGATGAGTGAAATTAAATCATAACACAGGGCCAATTTGATTAAGTGTAGTGAGTCCACAAAGTAAACATTCAATGTATAACAATGGCTATAAGAACCAAAATAATGCTCTAACTAATACAAACTAAACAACAAAAAGTATTTGAGAGATTTCTCAATTTCTATTTCATTTCACTTTCTTGCCCTGCTTACAAATGATCCAAACTCAACTGTTTATACTCGGAGCAAATCCATTCGACCAACACTAACCATAACATCAACATACACATGAATGCATCCAGTTCAATCAATTATGGTACATCTGATCAACGATTCATGAACCAAGTCTAGACTAATCTCTCTCAGAGCAAGCACCTCAAAAAACATGCATTGCAGCCCTCCAACAAGGAAAATAGAAGAAAAACCCAGAAATCAAACAGCATCATCCAGTAAGAATCAGAAACAAAATCAAAGGATACAACAAAACTCTACTACGTAAAGAGAAAACCAATGCAAAAAACAGGGAATTAATTACAGAGAAGAACAGTACCTGGCCGGGAACAAAAGGGGGAACGTAAGAATCGTGGTAATCGCGCATACGGCCTCGCATATAAGGATCACAAGAAAGGAAGAGATTCTTGACAAGAAAATTTCCAGATCCTTTGGGTGCCTCGAGCTTAAGCTTCCCAACTTTGAGTTCGAAATCTGTCACTTGTGGAACTCCGTCAATGTAGCCTTTGAATATCACTTGCTTGTTCTCCACTTCCGCCATAGCTGCGAAATCGAAGGAAGAATCGCTTGCTGGAATGATCAAGTGAAGTAAGAGAGCTTAATTTTCAGGAATTTGGCTGGTAATGGAGCGGCTGATTTTTCCTGAAAAGAAATTGTTGGACTCTCGTTGTTATTACCGATTAATGCGAAATTTGACTAAGCAAGTAATAATTAATAAATAGCCGTTGGACTTTTCAATAACGGCCTTAATTTATTAATTTTTTTTTAATAATTGACCCGTAAAAAGTTAAAAGTATTGTAAATATGGCACATGTAAATGCTCATTCCACATGCCCATTTAATATTCATGCCAAGTGGCATTTTCTCCATAGCCAAAGTGTCTTCTATGTGTCCAACAAAGGCCATAGATTGGTGTCCAAATGTACCACATCATGCTCTCCCAATTGCCTATAAATAGTGGTTTTTGGTGGATAAATAAGGTGAGACATTTGGTATAGAAATCTCTCCAATCTTCTTTTTTCTCTCCCACTTTCTCTAATTTCATTTGTTTTTAATTTGCCATAAATCTCCATTTTCTTTTGTTTATATTATATATATATATACTCCTTTTATATTCCAACACTTATTATTATTATTATTATTATTATTATTATTATTATTATATGTTTTGGTAAAGTTTTGGTGCCCGGTTTCGCCTCTCAATTTTACAACACGTTATCAGCACGAAACTCTGTCATTTTTCCCGCTAAAGGTAAGTCTTATAGGTAAGCTATTTTTACGCATTTGGTTTATGTTAAATTTCTAATATGAATATATTATTATTTTTGATAGTGTTATTATGGCAAACCTTACAAAGCTAGAATTTGCGGCCCTAGATATTAATGGAAATAATTACTTGTCATGGGTCCTTGACGCTGAGATCCATTTAGATTCTATGAATCTTGGAGAAACAATTAAAGAAGGAAATGATGCATCAAATCAAGAAAAAGCAAAATCTCTGATCTTCCTTCGCCATCATCTTCACGAGGGATTGAAAATGGAGTATCTTACAATAAAAAATCCCTACGTTCTATGGCAAGGTTTGAAAGAAATGTACGATCATCAAAAAACAGTTATTCTTCCAAATGCTCGTTATGATTGGATGCATCTGAGGTTGCAGGACTTTAAATCAGTAAGTGAGTATAATTCCGCACTTTTCAGAATTAGTTCAAAATTAAAATTATGCGGAGAAAAGATTACTGATGTTGATATGTTAGAGAAGACATTTTCCACTTTTCATGTCTCGAATATGCTCCTGCAGCAGCAATATCGAGAGAAGGATTTTGCAAAATATTCTGAACTTATCTCATGTCTTCTCGTTGCTGAACAAAATAACGAGTTATTGATGAAAAATTACGAATCCCGACCAACTGGAGCAACACCATTCCCTGAAGTGAATGCTGTGAATTTTAATAACCGTGGTCGAGGTCGGGACCGCGGTAGAGGAAGAAATACCTATTTTCGTGGTGGGCATTATAATTTTAAGAAACCCACACGAAGTGATGATCATAAAGGAAAGGCTCCACAAGATAGAAGTTCGAAAGGTGATGAACATAAATGTTTTCGGTGCGGAATGACTGGGCACTGGTCACGTACCTGTCGTACGTCAAAACACCTTGTTGATCTCTATCAAGCTTCCCTGAAGGAAAAAGGAAAAGGAAAGAATGTGGAGGTAAATCTTGCCATTCAAGAAGATGATGTGTTTGACCCCTCCAATATGATGCATCTTGATGTAGCTGATTATTTTGAATCTCCTGGAGAGAGAATTGATACAATCAAACAAGTAGAGGATGATTTGTATGAAAATATATAATTAAATATTGTTTAGTATGTTTTTGTTGTTGTTTTGTTTGTATATATATTTAAGACTCTTTGTAATCGTTTTTCTTTTCTTTTCAATGAAGAAATATGAACAATTTCAATATGTTGAGTAACTCGAAAATGAGCAATGAGGATTTATGTCTGGCAGACTGCGCAACTACGCACACGATACTCATAAATAGAAAATATTTTACTAGATTGACAATGCTGGAAGCAAAAGTCAATACTATATCAGGTTCTGCAAATCTGATTGAAGGTTTTGGAAAAGCAAACTTTATTTTGCCTAGAGGAACAAGATTTACAATTAATAATGCTCCGTTCTCTAGCAAATCAAAAAGAAACTTATTAAGTTTTAAAGATATACGTGAAAATGATTATCATGTTGAAACTAATTGTAAAAATAATATAGAGTGTCTCTATATAACATCTATTGTTTCACATGAAAAACGTATATTAGAAACACTGCCTGCTTTTTCTTCTGGATTATACTATACTCATATACGAGTAATCGAAAGTTATGCAATAATGAACCCGAAGTTCATGAATCCAGAAATATTCAGTGTTTGGCATGATCGATTGGGTCATCCAGGGTCAATAATGATGAGAAAAATTATTGAGAATTCACATGGACATCCTTTAAAAAGCCAGAAGATTCTTCAATCCAATGAGTTGTCATGTGATGCTTGTTCTCAAGGGAAATTAATTATTAGACCATCACCAGCTAAAGTGGGGATTGAATCACCTGCATTTTTAGAACGAATTCAATGTGATATTTGTGGACCTATTAACCCACCAAGTGGTCCATTTAGATATTTTATGGTATTAATTGACGCATCCAGCAGATGGTCACATGTATGCTTATGATCAAGTCGAAATCTTGCATTTGCAAGATTACTTGCTCAAATAATTAAGTTAAAAGCACAATTTCCTGATAATACAATTAAAACCATTCGACTTGATAATGCTGGTGAATTTACATCCCAAACTTTTAAAAATTATTGTATGTCAATTGGGATAAGTGTTGAACATCCTATAGCTCACGTTCATACACAAAATGGTCTAGCATAATCATTTATAAAACGTTTGCAACTAATTGCAAGACCATTGCTTATGAGAGCTAAACTTCCTACATCGGTATGGGGTCATGCTATTTTGCATGCTGCATCACTGGCACGTATTAGGCCAGTAGCTTATAATAAATACTCCCCAATGCAATTAGCTTATGGCTAGCAGCCAAATATTTCTCATCTAAGAATTTTTGGATGTGCAGTATATGTACCGATTGCTCCACCACAACGTACTAAGATGGGTCCTCAAAGGAGGTTAGGAATATATGTTGGTTTTGATTCCCCATCAATTATTAAATATCTTGAACCCCTGACGGGTGATGTATTTACTGCACGATTTGCTGATTGTCATTTTAATGAGACAAATTTTCCAACATTAGGGGGAGGAATTAAGAAGTTGGAAAAAGAAATTACATGGAATGCATCGTTATTATCTCATTTAGATTCTCGTAGAAATCAATGTGAACTTGAAGTTCAAAAGATAATTCATTTGCAAAATATAGCAAATCAACTACCAGATGCATTCACAGATACTAAAAGTGTGACTTAATCATATATACCAGCTGCAAATGCTCCATCAAAAATTGATATCCTAAAGGAACAAGTTGTCAATAATGAGTCTGGACCACGCCAGAAGCGTGGTAGACCAATAGGTTCTAAAGATAAAAATCCTCGAAAAAGAAAAGTAGTTGAGAATCAAAATGATTCAATAAAAGGTATGGATGTTCCAGAAGAAATCCAGAATACAACTACTCAAAAGAGTATTGGTGAAAATCAAACGCTTGAGGATAATAATGAAATTTCTATAAACTATGTTACAACAGGAAAGAGATGGAACCGAAATGATATCATTATTGACAACATTTTTTCTTATAATGTTGCTCACGATATTATTCATGAAAGTGACGATTTTGACCCAAAATCTATCAAAGAATGTCAACGTAGAAAGGATTGGCCGAAGTGGAAAGAAGCAATCCAAGCAGAGTTGAACTCACTTTCAAAACGTGAGGTTTTTGGACCAGTAGTCCCAACACCGGAAAACGTCAAACCTGTGGGATATAAATGGGTATTTGTAAGGAAAAGAAATGAAAAGAATGAAGTCACAAGATATAAAGCGAGACTTGTTGCACAAGGATTCTCGCAAAGGCCTGGTATTGATTATGAGGAGACATATTCTCCAGTGGTGGATGCAATAACGCTAAGATATTTGATTGGTCTGACTGTATATGAAAAGCTTGATATGCATCTAATGGATGTAGTCACGGCGTATTTATATGGATCTCTCGATAATGACATTTATATGAAAATCCCGGAAGGATTTAAAATACCAGAAACATATGAATCAAGTTCTCGGGAATTGTACTCAATAAAGTTACAGAGATCATTATATGGATTAAAACAATCAGGACGAATGTGGTATAATCGCCTGAGTGAATATCTGTTGAAAGAAGGATACCAAAATAATCCAATATGTCCGTGCGTTTTTATAAAGAAATCTCAGTCAAGATGTGCTATTATAACTGTATATGTTGATGACTTAAATATAATTGGAACTCCTGAAGAGTTATCCAAGGCAATAGAATATCTTAAGAAAGAATTCGAGATGAAAGATCTTGGAAAAACAAAATTTTGCCTTGGTTTGCAAATTGAACATTTAGCAGATGGGATATTTGTTCATCAATCAACTTATACAGAGAAAATCTTAAAAAGATTCTATATGGATAAAGCACATCCATTGAACATTCCAATGGAAGTTCGTTCACTGGATATAAAGAAAGATATATTTCGACCTCGAGATGACAGTGAAGAACTACTTGGTCCTGAAGTACCATATCTTAGTACAATTGGTGCACTTATGTATTTGGCTAATAACACAAGACCAGATATTGCATTTTCAGTAAATTTATTAGCTAGATATAGTTCATGTCCTACAAAAAGACATTGGAACGGAGTTAAGCATGTACTCCGATATCTTCGAGGGACAATTGATATGGGTTTATTTTATTCTAACAAATCAAAGTATGATCTAGTTGGTTATGCAGATTCTGGTTATCTATCTGATCCACACAAAGCTAGATCTCAGACATGTTATCTATTCACATGTGGAGGAACTGCTATATCGTGGCGATCAGTGAAACAGACTATAACGGCCACTTCTTCAAATCATGCTGAAATCCTCGCTATTCATGAAGCAAGTCGAGAATGTGTATGGCTAAGATCGATGACACAACACATTCATGAGACATGTGGCTTGTCTTCAAGTAAACCTCTTCCAACGATGTTATACGAAGACAACACAGCATGTATAGCTCAAATCAAGGGAGGATATATCCAAGGAGATAGAACGAAGCATATCTCACCAAAGCTCTTCTATACTCATGATCTTGAAGAAAATGGCGATATCACTGTACAACAAATTTGTTCAAAAGATAACCTGGCTGACTTATTTACAAAGGCATTACCAACTACAACCTTCGATAAATTAGTATATAGCATTGGAATGCGGCGACTCAAAGACTTTAAGTGATGTCTCCATGAGGGGGAGTGAATGTATTATAGTAAACTATATAAAATATGTACTATTTTTTCTTCACTAGGGTTTTTCTTCCCATTGGGTTTTTCCCTAGTAAGGTTTTAACGAGGCATATTTTGTATAAATGGGCATTTAAGGGGGAGTATTGTAAATATGGGACATGTAAATGCCCATTCCACATGCCCATTTAATATCCATGCCAAGTGGCATTTTCTCCATAGCCAAAGTGTCTTCTATGTGTCCAACAAAGGCCATAGATTGGTGTCCAAATGTACCACATCATGCTCTCCCAATTGCCTATAAATAGTGGTTTTTGGTGGATAAATAAGGTGAGACATTTGGTATAGAAATCTCTCCAATCTTCTTTTTTCTCTCCCACTTTCTCTAATTTCATTTGTTTTTAATTTGCCATAAATCTCAATTTTCTTTTGTTTATATTATATATATATATACTCCTTTTATATTCCAACACTTATTATTATTATTATTATTATTATTATATGTTTTGGTAAAGTTTTGGTGCCCGGTTTCGCCTCTCAATTTTACAACAAAAAGGACCATTTTTCATTTAATATCATTGAGTGTTTCGACAACTTATGTGCAATTTGACTTTTCTCCAAGCCCATCATAACGAACATTTTTGTTTTTAAAAATGATTGTTTTGGTATTTATTGGCAAAACTTTAACATAAATTATATATATAGGAAAAAGAATCCTTTGAAATAAAACTTGACAATATTTTGAAAAATTTATTAAGTATAGTGTTGTGTTAAAATTGTGATAAAAAAATAAAATAAACGAACTAAAATAGTCACATTTTTTAAGTATACAGACCAAAATTGACACTAAAATAGGAGGACCAACATAAGTAAAAAGACCAAGAATGTGTGGTAGGCAATATGAATTTTGTTTTATGTTTTGGATTCACTGAATTTAGTGAATATGCGATTGACATATGTATTTTCGAAAACTGTTTTCAGATTCTGTGATTCAAATAGTGAAAATTCTAAAAATGATATTTTTATGTTTTCATTGTATTTAGATTTTGAATTTGAAAATTTAAAATGTAAAATTATATTAAAAATATAAAAACTTTAATAAATATAGTATTTCATGTTATAAACTCAACTTATTTTTGTTAAATTAAAAAATATATATTATAAATATTATAAATTATATGATGTTGTAAAATAATAATTATACAAAATTTATAACAAAAAAAATATGTTCATAAATTAATTAATAATGGTTTATATTCAATCTAGTATTTAGTTTTGCAACTACAACTAATTTCATAGTTTTGAATAATTATTTAAATTGGAATTCAATTTCTAAATTTGCTACCAAATACATATCTAAAAACATGAAATACAACTCTGTTTTCATTGAATTCTTTGTTTTCATATTGTCTATCAAACAGGCCAAATTTTGAGAGTATTATAATCAAATGGACAAAAGCAAAAAGTACAGAGATCAAAATAGAATTTAAACAATAACTATTTTAGTCGATATTGTTTAATTCGAAAGTTTTAATTTTAGCATTTTTTTCTAAAGCATCCATTTGGTCATCAAATGTTGGTAGATTTTTTTACACTAAACATTTTTTTTTTAATGTTGTAAAGAGACGATGAAATTATGTCTAGTAAAAAGTACACGTGAAGGTTAAATTGATTGATTGTATTAAGTAAAGCTTGATGTATCACCGTAAAAAATAGAGAGATTGATGAAGAAAATCTAATGTAATTTACCAGTGTACTTTTCACGAACACTTTATACTAAACATTAATTCATTGTCTCTCTCAGCCACTTCTAAATAATATCACATCCGAAAATTGTTTAATATTTGTCAATGGTGGGACATTAATTTAAAATGGAAATTTAACTATTCTGTTTAGATTTCTTTTTTTAAACCTTTGTTTCATAGTAAAAATATGTTAAAATCTTAATTAACAATTGTTAAACAAATTAAAAATATTTGAAAAAGAAGTTCAAGCTCAAATTGAAAAAATTACAAATATTTTTTCATGTTTGATTTTCAAACAAATTCGTTATCTGTGGCTTAAATAATACCATATTTATTCTAAGTTAATTTCCCAGACTTTAAAATATTATATTTTTAAAAGAAAATTATATTAAAAATACAATTATTTATTTCATCAATATTAAAGTTTTGTGAAATTACTTTAGATGTAATTACCCTCTTTTCTACCAATCTGAACACAGCTTAGTCGATGTTCGATCTTCCAACCTCGCAATTGTTGAATTAAAAAAAAAAAAAAGGAAAAATCAATTTATACCCCTAAATTTTAGAGGTTGTATCACTTAAAATCTCAAACTAATAATTATATCAATTAAAATCATAAACGTTTACAAGTGAATCAATTTAGACCCTTAGTAAGAATTTCGTTTTAGAATCAATTTAGACCTTTTGTAAGAATTTCGTTTTAGAATCAATTTAGACCTTCATAAGAATCATTAATGTATAACTTTCACACATTTATAAGACTTTCTTCAATGTAAAGATTAACGTAAATTAAAGAGAAATGTTGAAATCAAATAGATAGTAGGAAAATGGGGTAATTTTATGGATAATGCAATTTAAATAAATAATGAAAAATTTGGGGTAGTTTTCAAAATAATAATTTATAAAATGTAAAAAAGAAAAAAGAAATTACAAATCTAGAGTAATTATGAAAAGAATTGTCAAAAATAGGGTAGCTAACTTGTGTACCATATACACGATTTCCATGCAGTGACACATTGGCTTTGCGACGTGGAACTCAAGTTTTTTTACGTGTAACTCGCGTACATGGTACACGAGTTGCATGGAACTTGCATACATGGTACACGATTTACATGGAACTCGTGTACCATGTACACGATATACAGTTATTTATTTTTTTTCCTTTCTTTAATTAATGCATCATAATCAGAAGCACAGAAATCAGGTCGAGAATTGCTATGTTGGTTTGTCACTTGGCAGTATCTGTCCAGCACCTGTAGAAGATCTCGCCGCCTGATTTTCGATGTTGTCAAAGAGTTATAAGGCAACCGTTATAGTCGATTTTAGTTGTTGGTTCGCTGAATATCGGTTTCTATCGGTCGGTTATAGTCGATTTTAGAGAGTTTCGTGACGCCGACAGTTTGACCATACTTACGGTTGGTCGGTTTTGGCCAAAACCGACGTGAGGAGAGAACTCCGGTGAACTATCGGAAAAAATGTGAAAAAAAAAAAAGAGAAAAAGATAAGATAGACCAAAAAAAGATAGAAGAAGAGATGCCCCCACATTTTCTTTGTTATTGTTGGCACTAGAAATTGGAAGAAAAAAAAAAGAGAGAAGAAAAATGAATGAGAAAGGAGGAGAGAAGGAGATCAGAAAGGAGAAAAATGGAGAAATGGAAAAATGAAGAAGAGAGGAAGTCGAAAATGGAAGATAAAGAAGGTAAAAGAAAAATGATTTTTAGAAATAATATGAATAAAATATGAATAAATTTTATTTTATTAATATAATATTAATTAAATATATTGTATTTTAATATAATATTAATTATATATTGAATGTATTATATTTTATTAATATAATATGCAATACCACTTCGAGAAGACAATTTGGCCTTCCCAAGGTGTGCAGTAGTATTAATGTTGCTTCATTTTGATGTACATTGATGCAATCACCAAGGACGAGGAGAATAACAATATGAATGTATTTTTTCCAAGGTTTCCACCCATTCCTGTTTCCACATTTCTCCTCCTCCAAGAAAATCATATATATGGTACATGAGATCCATAAGGAATCTGTGTACCATATACACGAGTTACGTGTCAATCATGTGGTGTTGCACGTCGCCAGGTGGCAAGAGGTGGCATGGAAATCGTGTACGAGGTACACGATTTCGGTTTTTTTCGCTGACATGGGTCACGCTTCATTAAGTGATTCGTGTACATGGGCCACGATTTCGCTAATTCGCGGCCTATGTACACGATTCATCTACCTTAAATTTGGAAATACTTTAAAACTTACCATATTTTTGTCATTTTTATTTAAATTACATTAATTTAAAAAAAAATCCTAGGAAAATTGCTGGAAATGACTTAAATCCAAATTCTTTTATCAAGAATGACAAACTTTTTGAAACCTACCTTTTTTTTTTTTTTAACTTTTTTTAGGAGTAAAATTCCGCTTATGCCCCTAAATTTAAAGAAACATCAAATGCCCAAAATTTCTCTCTCCTCTCTCATCCCACCATAGCTTGAGCATCGATGACCCATCTTCAACGCCCTTGTCGTCGTTCATCTACAATCAGTTACAACTATTTTTGGGTGGAAGGGTCCAACAAGCTACCTTCCACCACGTAGATCTCGTAGTGAGCAATTGTGCAATCGAGTGCGCGATGGTGGCGTGCAATTGTATTTTGGTCATATCTCCCTCGATACAAATCCATTTTGGGTAAATGACCACTCGTTTTAATATGTTTTTTTTTTGCATTCTTTCCATTCATGCTTATAAATTAGCAAAATTTTAATGCCTCCAAAATCTGAAATAATCTAAGTTTAAATTTTGAGACATCGTAACGTTGAGCTCAATTGACTAAATTGGTTGATTTTTTTTAAAATTTCATGTAACTGTTCGAGATGTACGTGTTGGAAGGTAGCTTGTTCGACACTTCCATGCAAAAATAGTTGTAACTAATTGTAGATGAACGACGACAAGGGCGTTGAAGATTGGTCATTTGTGCTCAAGCCATGGTGATAATTTTTTATAAAGTGGTTGGTTTTAGATTAGTTTCAGCAATCTTCCTAGATAGTACTAGTTTTTCATTAATATAAGCGACTTTTCATCATCTCGTCTTCCTTTGCTTTTCTCTATTTATTTAGAAAGAATTACGTGATAATTTTTCTTACTACTTTGATAGAACTTTAGGAGAAAATTAATTTTAGTTAGGTGATTTTGAGCTGATTTTAAATGGAATCAAGTGAAAATAGCTATAAATCACTAACGGATGGTCTAAATTGATTCACATATGAAATTTTATGATTTAAATTGATACAATTATTAGTTTGAGGTTTTAATTGATACAACCCCAAAATTTATGGTATAAATTGATTTTTCCCCCGAAAAATTATCACTATTATTCTAATTTGTTTCAAATCAACTTGTTTTACTGTTTTTTTTTTTTAAAAATCATTTAGTTTTCTATTTAATCTTCTCTTCTTAACTACTCCCAGCTAGTAGGGTATGCCCGGTTCAATTTGGTCTAGTTTTGGCCAAAATCGTTGACCAAACCAAACCTTTCGGTTCTTAATACTTCTAAACCAAAGAAACTGAGAATTTTACGATTTTCGGTTAAAAATCGAACTAATCGGTTTTGGTTATAGACGGTTTGGTTCGATTTTTAACCAATTTATGCCTCCATGTTATCCCGACGACAAGAAGTTGAGAAGACCGAAGCATGAGATTAAGAGTTGAGAAACAAAGAAAGAGAGGGAGATTGAGAGTTCATTCTATGAAAGATGATAGTGTTGGTTTAGTCTGATCTAAGAAATTTAAACTAAAACTACTAACCTTAAAGATTAGGAATTTAAGAGAGCAAAATGAGAGGGAGAAAATGAGTGACGTCGAGGGGCTGGCGTGGTAGCGATCAGGTGGATGGCTTAGGCGTTGATTGACCAACGCCAACGAGAGACTGATATGGTGGATCTAGAAGTGGCACGATGGCAGTGGGGTGTTGATGGATTAGGGTTAGGGGTTGAAGAAAGAAAAAAAAGAAAGAGAAAGGGAGAGGATTGCGTGCTGCATCTGAACTGGGAAGAGAGATGCAAGAAAAATAAAATTCTAAGATTACTTTATGGTTAAGAGTTTGATATTTTTTAATTTAAAAAAAAAAAAAAAGAAATTCACTTTACGTTGAATCATGGAAAAATGGCAAGTTTTGGGCCTGGTTGACAAGAGATTGGGCTTGAAAAGTGAAATTACATGGGTTGGGTGTGTGGGCAACCTAATTTAAATATCTATAATTATATATATTATTAATAATACGATTCGGTTCGGTTTACCTTATTTTTTAAAGTTGTGAATCAAGAACCAAATCAAACCAGTCATTTTTTTTGTACTGAGAAACTGAATTTTTTTAGTAAATCAACCGAACCAATTGATTAGTTGGTTCGAACCGATTTTGGCACACTTCTACCAGCTAGTCTAAAAACAAAGAAAATCCCTAGTCCCTACAATCTTTCAACTACTGTCAATTAAATGTGGCCTCTTTCTTCCTCTCTTGCCATTAATGAGATTTTCCTTTTTTTTAATGACCATTAATGAGATTTGAAAAAATTACCTTTTTAATCATTGAGTTTTCACTCTGTCACTTTGGTCTCGAATTTTTAAAACATACTCTTTTAATCTCTAAATTTTTTAAAATAAGTTTAAAAAATTTTTAAAACATACTTTTTTGGTCTCTAAATTTTTTAAAATAAGTTTAAAAGATCCTGACTTATTTTTCGTTAACTATAATAACAAAATAATTTTATTTTTTTTATTGCTTACATGGCATTTAAAAATTAAAAAATATTTTTTTTCTCTCTCCTTGCGTATTCTCTCCTCCCTCCGTCTTTCTCCTTCCATTCACTTGTCGGAGAATTTGTGGGCGGTGTCGAACCAGAGGTGGTGATTACAAACACCGGCGGCGCGCCGATTCTTGCCGTAGAGAAAGGCATCAGCAGGCGGCCTTGGGGGTTTTTGTCGGGCTCGGGTTCGTACAATAAGGCATCGGAGAAGCCAACTTCAAGCTTTGATGCAGTCCTTTTGGGTGGTGATTAAAGTTAAGAAAACTGATCTCAAATTTTCGAGCTCCAGTTTAAAATCCATGGAGGCTTCTACATGAGTGTCGTCGATGCTGCCATTGAGGACTGATTTGAAGGGTTTGAGGTCCGTTAGTGCTTGGGTTTGTTGGTTGTGAAATTCTGACATAGCTTTCCACATGCTCTGTAATTTGTCGACAGGAAGAAATTTAGCTTTGGAATTTAACCAATTTTGACATTCAAACAAGATGAAGGGAAACTATTTTATGCAGTTCAAGTTGACCTATGAGAACCTGATAGCCCTGGATTTATGATTGCAGGTCATGTGAGTATAAGTTCAATGAGGCGGCCAGAGATTTGTCGGAAAAATAACTTTTGGAGAAGAGAACGGAAAGAGACAGGGAGGAGAGAGGAAAATTGACAATGACAACATTTTTTTTAGGCCAAAACGAAATGGGTGTTTCAGAATAATATGATTAACCTTTTACTTACGTTATATCTACCGGCGGATCTAGAAATTAATGTCGAGAGCTTGAACTCGTATTAAGATTATTTTAAATATATTGATATTAATTTGGTTAAAATACTATTTTGGTCCTTATACTTTTTGAGTCTCATTCTCCTTTAGTTTATATACTTTTAAATGTTCAAATTTGATCTTGATACTTTCAAAAAAAATATTAAAATTAGTTATTATTGTTAGTTTTGGAGATAATGTTTATCGAACTTGGTAAAATAATAATAATTTCATTTAAGAAAAAAATATAATGTGAATATGTTTTCAAAATTTATAGATGAAAAGCTAATAGAGATTACATTTTTTTTAACCATAAATTTAACTGTGATTTTATGATTTATTGAATGTATCGAGACTAAATTTAGACATTTGAACTAAAATATAACAAGTCCCAAAGTATATGAACTAAAATGATATTTTAACCTATTAATTTATATGTTTCGATATTAGAAGTATGACTAAAATTTTTATATAAATATACTTAATGTAATAAGTAAGAATTTTCTTTAAAAAAAATTCTATTTATAAGAATTCACAGAATTATTGTAGTTAAATTTTTTTTTTCATTTATAAGAATTCATAGAATTATTGTTGTTTCTTTTTATGTAAATATTTTATAACTATATTTTTTTTCCTGCAAAACTAAGGAGAGGCTTGCCACTAAGCCAAGAGCAATATAATAAAATGCCATTCGCATTTTACATATAAAATATAAGTATTTCAGAAGTTGAGGGGGGCTCACACCCCCCTAGGCCCTTCATAAATCTGCCGATGGTTATACCGAGAGCGATAGTACAATAATATCCAACGAGAGTGAGAGGTCATTTTCAACTTCTTTTTATAAACACCATTTTCAACCTTCTTCTCCTCGTTCACGCACGTCGGTGCCAACCCACCTTAAATCTGAGTATCAAATATGGAATCCATTTTCAACCTACCTCAAACCACGCAAATCCTGTTGGTATCAAATATGGAATCCATTTACGTGGGTATCAAATTTGGAATCCATTTTCAACCACCATATTCTAAGTCCATTTTCAACCATCTTCTTCTTCTCCTTCACGCACGACGGGATTTCTGGCATCGTTCAACATGATCAGAACCTAGAAGGTTGAAAATGGTGATAGGGGTGCTTATGTGAGTTAATGTTGTTTGTCTCGCTCTCAATGGATTTTCTCGTACTCTCGCTCTCGATGTGACATAAGCAAAAGGCTATTCATCGTTATTTTGAAAGACCCGGTCATATTTCGTTTTGGCCGCAAAGAAAAGGTCATCCATACAAAAAATTCAAGGAGAGAGAGTAGAGCAAGAGGAGAGAGAAAAAATGTTTTTTTTTCATTCTTTTTTAATTTTTAAATGTCATCTCAGCAATTAAAAAAATATAAAATTATTGTGTTAGTGTAGTTAACAGAAAAAGTAATGGCAAGACCTTTTAAACCTATTTCGATGAACTCAAGGATTAAAAATGTATGTTTTGAAAACTTAGGAACCAAAGTGACCTATGAGTGAAAACTCAGGGACTAAAAAGATAATTTTCTCATGAGATTTTCTTTTTCCTCAGTTCAACATCAATGAGATTACATGAACATGGAGTTTAATCTTAAAACCAATTGGCAATGAGAATAGTAACTCCTATATCTTATAAAAATTGTGAACTTTCTTCATCTTTCTGACATGAGATCCTCAACACCAGTCACTAAAGAAGGTTGAGAGAATTAAACTTTCTTGTCTGTTAGTGCAAGAGGTCCTGAGTTCGAATCCCTGTAGTGTTATTTCCTCCCCAATTAATATTGATTTCCACTTGTTGGGTGATAAGGTCATTTTATATTTATTTATTATACCTTGTTTAGGTTATTTTTGGTTAGTTTTCTTATAGTTTTTGGATTTTAATTCATGCACTTATTTTATTTTTGTAGGTGATCAAGGATTTCATTTTGAAGGCCAAAGTTCAAAGATTTTCAAGTTGAAAACTATAAAAAAAAAAATTACAGCGTCTAGGCCACCAAACTAGCGCCCAAGCGCCACAGTTAGTGCGGGAGGATAGAATGCTAGCGTCTAGACGCTGTTTTCGGTGCCTAACTTTGAAGCGTGAAACCGGGATGTGTGCCTAGGGTTTGTTTGGCCTATAAATACATCTCTTTGTCAAATTTGAAGAGGATGGAAGGGGGAGAACGAAAGGAAGACGGTTGGACATAATTTTGGAGGATTTGAGCAACCAAAAGAAGCGAGAGCGACGATTGGAAACTCGTGGAATCGCCAGGATTCGTTTCTTTTCCCTTTTCCCTTCTCTTTTATTGGTTGTAATGACTTCAATAGTTTTAGTTAGGACTTTTATTGAGATTTTTAGTATGAACTAATTTACTCTTTTTAGAGTTTTGATGTAATCGCTATTTGAATCCTATTCTTCCTAGTTAATAGTTGATATTTTAATTTCGCATTTGGTTGTGAAAACTTTTCTAAGCTTAATGCATGTTTGGATTTGGCCACTATTTGCATTGATTTCATGTCATAATTCGAGGTTGAGAGACAAGAATTATTGATAGATCTGAATATTTTTTCCTAATTTACACTTGAGATAGAGATATCCTTGTAGGTTTTGTGGCAATTTAGGTTCTACGTTCGTCATAATTGAATTGTTGAAATTGTAATAGAAATATAGACAATTTACTTTTCAATGAATATCGTTATTGCTTAAGAGAGAATATTGAGTTCTATAGGGTAGAACTTGCAAACAATCTAGAAATAGAATTTGCTTCAACTATTGATGAATGAAGAATAGGAGGAGATAACGGTGAAGTCATAGCTCTAGAACCTAATGCAATTAAAATTAATCATTTGTTTTACATTGTTAATTTTAGAGCATTATTTCATTCTTTTGCTGTTAGTTTCAATTTCACCCATCATCAATTATTCGGTCCTCAGATAAAATTGAAGCTTACGAATTTGGTAATTGATAGCATTCATGCCCTGTAGAGAACGATACTAGTACTCACACTACTATATTACTTGTCACGATTCGTACACTTGCGAATTCAATCAACATTTGGCCTCTTACAAATTTTCAAGCCCACAAGTAAATAGAGTGTTAAAGTGTTGATATAATTAAATTTATCATAACTTATAAATTTAAATTTTTAAGTTTATTGGTGATTTAATAATACTCAGTCTTAAATCAATAATAGATGGGATGAACAAGTGCACAAACTACAAAAAGGTGCAATCTATGTCGGCGGCTGCAATGTCAAGAAGACGAAGATGTACAGGGTGTGGGTGCATGGGAGAAAACACGACAAATAGGCCTTTTTTTTTTTTTTACTTCCAAATTTCTGATATCTACTCATTTTATTATTTTAAACTTTTTACTCTTGTTTAATATACAGTATTCTTAAAGTACAATATAGATATAATAATAAAGTTGTTATTTTTTATTGTTATATTTTATTAATTGTTTTTGTTTGTTGAAGAGTATATTATCAAACGACTAAACAAAATATTTTAACAAAAATATAGCTACTTATCTTCTAGATGTTTTCAATTCGATATGCATGAATTTTTGAGATTAAAGAGGCAAAGAGGTGGAGAGTGTTAGATTTTGTTAGGTATATATATATATATATATTTAAAATGTTATTACTTATTATTAGGTCGTTAGATAGCATCCACTTTTTTCTTTTACAAAATTAAAAGTAATTTTAGAACTTTGATGTCATTACAAGTCTCCCATTAAGCCAAACAGAGTATAGTTCAACTGGCATATTGAATGTGTTAATGACCACGAAGTCTGTGGTTCAAATCCCCCCAACTCCTATTGTACTAAAAAAAAAAAAAGTCTCCCATTAAAGTTAATTACGTTTTTTTTCTTTTTGATGTGGTTAGTTTCATAAAATTAAAAGTAATAAATTGTGTGTCATTAAGATATAATGAATTAAATGAAAATATGTGTTTATTTTTATTCTCTTTTATAACGTGTTTATTTTTATTCATTTTATACACAATTTTTTTTCCTAATACTACTCTTTTAATCTATTACATCTTCGTCAATTTCATATTCATTATCAATCAAACCTAACACAATCATATATAATTGCTTAAATAAATTGTATTTAAAATTTTTTTTTTTCAAAAATTGTGTTTGTAAATTATTCATACTATATAATTAAAACTCATTAATTTTTACTACCAACTTTTAAAAACCTATGGTGATGAAAATAAGACCAATCTGAACATATAGCTTAGTGGATAATACATCAATTATCATCTCAAAGGTCATTGGTTCAATCTTCACCCTGCAATTGTTGAATTCAAAGAAAAAATGGGGATTAAAATAGGGTTTAAATAATATTTATTTATTTCATAAAATACTTTTTCAAATTAAAACTATAAAATTTCATGTACATTGCACGTGTTTCTTTACTAGTTAATTATAGATTTACCTTTATAAATATATATATATTTAATTTTCATGGATTGGACCTCACATCATTTTTAAGAAGATGTTGATATGGCAAGCAATAAATAAAAGAAGTATCTAATATAGTAGTATGTGAAATTTTCCTTAGGGGTAGTTAGGAAGAGAGAACATAAACTAATTTGAAAGGGAATGGATTATAGAGAATAGTTAAGGAGGGAGGGAGAGACTGGATTATCTATAAGTATCTATAATCTATATCTACAATATATATATAACGGATTATCTATACCTATCTATAATATATATAAAAGGATTTAGAGGGAAATTTTTCATTCACTTTTTCTCATTTTTAATAGGTTTTACTTTAATATTACCGATTAATTAAATTTATAAAAGCTATATTTTAGAACATTTTAATTCATTGTTTGTCTCATACATAGAATATGGATTGTTTCGTTTTTCTTTTTCCTTTATGGAATTTGGATTGCCCCAATTAATTTGAGGCTCATAGTCTTCTTCATTTAGTTTTAATTTTTTTTAAAAAAAGTTCATAAATACTAGGGGTGCACAAAAAATCCAGAAAAACTGATATAACCAACCAAAACAACCGAAACGTCAATCCGTCAATGAGATAAACGATTCGGTTGGAGTCGATTTTGCACATTGCAAAACTAACAAATCGATCAGTATGGTTAAAAAAGTGTAATGTTGCATTAATTACTGCGGTGGAGTCTATAGTAGCAGTACGCTGCAAATCGCTTTGAGAAAACAAGCTGTGCTGCTGGTTTTCTCAAGTCATAGATTAAATTTTTTTTAAAATGTTTTTTTTTTAATTACAATTTTCTCTCATTTTTCTTCCTTTTGCTCATAATATTAAATTTCCGTCGATATTTTCATCGACATTTTCACATGTTCATGGGTTCAACATCGACATAAGGAGTGAATCGAAATTTTCATTATACCGTATACAATCGATGAAGTATTAAAAAAAATAGCAACAAAATGTAACCCAATATAAATATATAATTATAACAAGTGTTTTAATTCATTTAAAAAGTGTAAAATGTTTATTTATTAATATAAATATTTTTTTTTGAGATTTTTGTTTTGAAATTTTTTTTCAAAAATATCTATCGACATCAACATTTTATCAATATTTCCATCGACATTTCTATAAAATTGAGACGTTGACATTTTAAGCCTTACCACCTTTCTCCCTCTCTTCTCTTGCCTTTATATTATACCTTTTTTTTATTTTTTATATTAGATCAAATAATTTTTAAAAGAATTTAATACTACATTACCTCTAATTCTATTGATATTTAGTCGTATAATTAGTTGATAGTTTAGTTTGTTTTATGTTATAGATCTCATATTATAATTAAATGATATTGTTATTCAGTCGTATAATTACTTGAATCCGTACGGAATACCTTTTCTTTTCTGTTTATCTCCTCTGCTATTTTTGTTTCTCTTGCACGCTCTCTCTAAGGGGGTGTTTGGCCTCCCTGTTGAGTGGAATTGGGTTTTAAACCCAACTCACCATTTGGCCCATGGAGAAATCAACTCCCTATAAAAAAAACTCAACTCTACCGACTTGCTACAATTTTAGGATATTAACTCCACTGACTTGTACAGTAACCCATTAACATATTTTATCACCGCTTCTCCAACAACTGGCGGCAACCATAATTATGTTTTGTGAATTGTGTAAATAGGCCCTTGATTATCTACTAATATTTTGTGAATATTCCACTCCTACATGACACTAATGTTGAAATATATTGTCGTTTTCTTATCATCTTGAAAAAGTAAAATATTGGCATTCTCTTTTTCAAAGATGTTCAATTTAGTACGCGTTTAAACAAATGTAAACAAACTATGTTTTTTTGCCAAAAAAAAAATGTAATGGTCAATGTGTTAAAAACAAAACTCTCTCATAATGAAGACCCCAATAGTAATTTCAAAATGTCATAATAAGGTCCTCATTTGTAAGTTTCAAAGAAGTTCAATGTGTGTAAAATGAAACCTTAGATTTCTATATTTTGATAGAAGTTCAATTTGTGTTTAAAGAAAAAAAAAATACAGGTACATTGCCTGTTTTCCATTTATCAATTGCTATTTGTTGTTATAAAGAATGCAACATTTAATTTCTATAAATTGAAATAAATTCAATGTGTAATGCAAATATTTGATTTCTATATATTGAAAGAAGTTCAATGTGTAGCAGAAATATAAAACAAGGTTACATTGTCTATAGTTTGGAAGAAGTCAATTTCTAAAAAAAAAAAGAAAGATAAAGAATTATGTTTTTTTTTTTTAAAGATTAATGTTGAAATATATTGTGTTTTTTGAAATGGACATCTGAATTCAGTGTTGGAAAGTTGAGAAAATATGTTTCTATATAAATGATTGGAAAAAATAAAAATAAAGGAAACAAAAACAATCAACTAAAAATCAGTCTACTCTAGGTTACAAAAAACTGTATCAAATATCTCTGACAACTCAACTCAACTCTGCATCCCAAACACAAACTTTCTGACTCAACTCAACCCAATTCTGCACCCAAACACTAACTTCTGAACTCACTGACAAACTAACTCTGCCCAACTCAACTCAACTCAACTCTATGAGTCAAACGCCCCCTAAATGATTGGCGGTTATAGGTTTTAATTAAAAATCTAATGGCCCTTGTGAGCCCTTAATGGGCCTTTTTCCACACAAGATAAAAAAAGACCCAACAATATTTTGAAAATATGTCTAACAGATTGTTGTTGTGTCGTGTAGAACCACTCCCTTGAAAGCAATTTCGGCACGACCTCGGTGCTAAGTCGTTTTATATCGGTTGCTCCCCAAGATTAACACAACACCCTTCACAGACATGCACTCGTCAGTAAAGGATTGGAATCAAGATTAGAACAATGCTCGAAAACTAGGAGAAGAAGAAGCACAAAAAATGAAAATCCATTGTTCTGGTTTTAGACGAAAACCCAATAAAAAGAAAATCGAAAAGGCGTTTTTGGATATGTACCATCCATGATCCACACCATCAATTAGAACGTTTTCACCATCAATTGAGAGACCGTTTTTCATATCTAAACCATTAATAAGAAATTCAAACGGTAACAAATTCAAAGCATATGGTTTTAAAGGAAAATGTTTTGGTTTTAATTTTAAGAGGAAAAAGAAATAAAAATTACTTTCTTTTTCGCGTAAGTGTGTTTACCCAAACTCACCCACTCGTTCCACGAACGGACGAATGCAACACACATGTGGGGAGGTATTTTAATACCACTATAACCACTTTTTACCAACTCACATATAGTCTTTACTATATAAACTACCTCCACTTCCTTAACTTTTTCAATGTGGGACAAAGTCTTCTATTTTCTATGTGAGTTTTGGACTCAAGGCCCAAGTCATTCCCAACAAAATAGGTTCGTGAATTTTAAAAAACATCGAATATAGGTCAAGAACTTGTTAGACACAAAATTAAAAATTCAAAGACTTGTTGAACACAATTAAAAGTTTAAGGATCCATTAGACACTTTTTAAAATGGGACCAAATAGACCTCTATTTAAACATGGTTGAATAATAGTGCATCTTATCTAAACGCCATCCTAATTTTTTTTTTTTTTAAATGAAAATTAAGGACTAAATGGAAAGTTCATAACTACAGGAAATATATATATATATCTTAGGAATACTCAAATTACTTCATAACCAAAGTTTAAAATATTGATATCGACAAAAATGTTGAAGTCTCAATTTTATGAAAATATCAACAAAATGTTAATGTCGCTGGATACCTAAAAAAATTTTAAAACAAAAAATTCAAAAAATATATTTAAATTAATAAATAAATATTTATACTTTTTAAATAAGTTAAATTACTTATTATAATATTATATTTACAATAGGTCAAATTCTGTTTTTATTTTTTTAACATTTCATCAATTTTGTACAGTATGATAAAAATATCGATTCATCTTTTACATCGATGTCAAACCCATGAACATGGATAGAAATGTTAACAAAAATTTAATACATGATGATAACCATATTTGTCGCCATGATTACCTCTGCAATCAATCAATATAAATTCCATATTATCTCTGCAATTATTTGTTCAAATCAATGAAAAAAAAAATCCATATTACCTCTGCAATTAATCCAAATACAACAAAATCACACCACTCCACTCCCAAGAGCAGATTGCACAAGTTCACTGCTATATTTCTCATATTTACAGTCCAAAACTTTGTAGCAATAGCCTCCAAATTTGAGCAGAGAGTCCACATGTGATTCTAACAAATAAATCAGCATCTTCAATAGCAAGAGACTATTTTTACAGATAATATATACACGAGTATCTGTCATAATACAAAAGTTGGGTACAATAAACACATTAATATACGACGTGCCCACTTGACTCGACTCAACCCGACCCGACCTCACTGTTAGACTCACTGACCACTTACATAAACGTCTAGCTTGAACAAAGCAATAATATATAAATAATAGTAACAAAAAGAAGAAAGAAAAACAAAAGATTATTTTGTTGGGAAGAGGAGTTTCTGATGATGGAAAGAAATATCGACATCCCGAGTGGAGCATCGGCCGAACTAACATCTACCGGAGCCTTCTTGTTTTTTGGTTTTTTGGTTTTTTGGTTTTTCCCCCAGCTGTGTATCTCTGCCTTTTCCTAAAGTAAATCAGAAATTTGATTTCATGAGATTTATTCTTGGCTTTATACTAATGTTGTCAAAGGGTCTTTCCTGTTCTACATGGAGGTAATCCTTTGTCTTGAGAACCTACAGAAAGAGTGATATAAGTTTATGCATAAATGAACCAGCAAAACAAATTGTTCCAAGCACAAAAAGTAAATAGCAAGTTATGCAGAAACACAAAAACCAGAAGACGTCAGGGAGCAGGTTACGAGAATTCTGTAAGATCTGAACTGAATCCAACCAAATATCTTGTTTGCACACTTGTCCAAGACAAGCCTCACTGAGAGTGATAATAGATCTCTGAAACTTTGTAAATCAATTTTTGGAATAACAAGAGTCTTCCATGCATTATATCTTCCCTTTGTCTGCCTACAACTTGGGTTCCACATTGGGTTCTCTCCATGAGATCGTCTCCGACAAAAAAAGGATGGATTTTCGAAAAAATAGTACATTAAATTACTATTTTGGCCTCCTATGGTTTGTGCTGAGTTTTACTTTGATTCATATGATTTTAAAAGTTCTAATTTGGTCTATCATTTGGTTAAATCTCCGTTTTACTCTGATTCATATGATTTTAAAAGTTCTAATTTGGTCCATCATTTGGTTAAATCTCCCAAAATGTTCCAACTATTACCACTGTTCACAGTTTTTTTTACGCGGCACGTTTTCTAAGCCGATTTATTGCCTCTCACATGTCCAAAGAAAAATGTGCCACGGAAAAGAACTTTAAACACCCCATAACGGCATGAAACAGGCCGATTTATTGCCTCACATGTCCAAAGAAAAATGTGCCACGGAAGAGAACTTTAAACATCCCATAACGGCATGAATGTTTCAGGAGATTTAACCAAACCATAGGAATTAAATTGAAATTTGTGAGCCTGAGAGGTGGGGGTAACATTTGTCACATGTTCAAGAGAAATAACACATAAGATAAACCTGGATAGCTATATATCCATCGACAATCATACTCATAGAAACCAAGACCATAGTTTGTAATCATTCCTTGGTGCTAAATCTTATGAGGGTTTGAAATGACGTACCAGTGTCTCAAAAAACATTCTTGATGCTTCCTTCCGAGTTTTGTTAACGAGCAAGTTATCCATGTGAAGGACCTTTCTCCCATGTACAGCGTCCCTATCAAAGAGATTTTGAAGATATCTGGCAACAGCCCTGTAACAAGGAATAACGATCAGTTCGGATGGATAACTACCCGAAGAACACCAGAATGGATTCCCTTAAAGCCCACATATCACTGTAAAAACTTATCCAATGAAAACAGTAGACAGGTTAAACATAACTGATCTAGGTATACTAGGTCTACTAGGTATACAAATTAGTTGGAGAAACAGTGAAGATCCAACCAGAAGCCTAGGTAAGTTACTATCCCAGTGCTGTTTGAGTGTGTTTTATATGCAACACATGTTTAGAACTGTTTTATAGAACTGCTCGTTATTATTTTTACGAACATTGAAAGGTTTTTCTCAAGTTAAGAGTCATTCCAATAATAACACAACTGAATACTTTAAAAAGATGAATAGTGCAAAGGTGCTCCAAATTCCAAACCAAAGAATAAATACAAGAGAAAGAGAGAGAGAAGAGAGAGAGAGCCAAAAACCTTCAAATTCTAAAATCCCAAATTTAGAAAAAGGCAACTCTCCTTTATGCACATGTGCAATTACATTTCAAGTAGCTTTCAACTTAGAACAAAACCATGAGCCCAAGCATCAGAGATAACACAATATATATGTAGTAATAAAAAACATGCCTGGTGCGAGAAGACCATCCACTGTTTTCAAGAAAGCTAGGATCTGCTGCAAATTGCATGTTGTCTTCATCTTCTTCGGCATCATCATCTTCATTCAAAAATTCTGTAGGAAAAAAAATATCATCAGCAAACATAACAACAAAAGTTGTTCTTATGTAAAGCGATAATTTGGCCCCTCAAGCATGGATGTTTGTTAAAAGAACCCTGAATCTGATTTCCTTGGGAAATTTGAGAAATGAAATGAAGATTACTGATATTTAAAAAATAAAAAATAACAACAACAACAACAACAAAACTACATATGATTTCTAAAAAAGAATTGAAAAGGGATATGAGGGCAAAAATTTCATGGGGAGAGAGAAGAGGGAGTGCTGCTGCCTATAATTTGCGTTCCTTTTCTTTTATAAATATAGGAATAGTATGTAGAACACAATATCTTCTAGTCAAATTAAGGTTACAGAGGACACCGTATAATTAAAACTGTGGAAAATTAAGGTGATACTCAGGCCACTGCTAGTACAGAATCAAGAATGTAAAAATAAGCAACAAGAAATGCAAACCTATATCATTAGCCACTGTGGCATCCTCGAAGTCCTGCACAACAAAGAAAGTTTTAGACACAAGGGAAGCAAAGAAGTACCGAAGTAAACAAAGTGTACAATTTTAGAAAATTCTGTAAAAAAAAATTGTATTTTTAACATGCAACCAACTTTTCATTGATAGATCAACAGAAACAATTTAAGAAAAATCTGTAAATCATTTGTATTGATTTGGTAAAATTACACGTGAACCTTTAAATTCATTTAGTAAAACAGTAAGAACCCACGAATTCATCTGGCAACTTTCTCCTTCCTGAACATAACGTCAAGGATGGGTATTTTCCAAAAAAAAAAAAAAAAGGCGTAATTGTTCTTTTTTTATTTTTTTGAAACTTGTATATGTTGATAAACTTATAATAACAAACCACTGAAACGTCACAAGAAATTCTAGATTATAAAATCCACTTCTTTTCTTCTTTTTTTTTTTGGGAGGGGGGGGCAAAGAAACTTGTAATTCTTAAGATCCTTTCATGTTTTAAAAAGAACAAAAAGAGAAAGAAAAGGAAGGAAGAATGTTGAACATACACCACGGTCGTCTGCTATAGTAGGATGGTCGAGGATAGTCATTTCTGTGTCCACAATATTGAGCAAGTCAGCTTCTTCAGGATAGTCGGGATTTACAACTTCATTGAAGGAGGTACTTTTAAAATCCATATCAAATCCCGATGAATATTGAGAATCCATCTGAGCTCCATCGATTAAGCAAAGAGAAGCTGCATCCTTCTCATCACAAACAAAGTCTGCTGTAGTTACTGCATCCGCATCAATCTCCCCTAACTTCACATCTAAGATGCTTTCGTCAGGTTTTTCACCATTTTCAGGAGTCAGATAATTGGATTCACCATTTTCTCGAGGTGAGGTTACAAGGGAAACATTGTGATCAGATTTTTCTTCGTCAACATTATCTCTGATCTCAGTACAATCATTAGCATTAACAGTGTCAAGACCTATATTCCCTGTATCCATTGTAAAAGTATCGTCAAGACCAGGCTGAGATTCCAATACTTTCTCCGGAGAAAAGCAAGGAATATCCATCTGCAAAGAAGCATTTGGATCATCATATTTATCCCCAATGACTATGGAAGGCAACTCTAACTCCTGAATGTAGAAGCTATTGGCTGCATCAGCAACATTTCCCACTTCAGAATCTATTTTTTCCATCTCTCCAATGGGTTCCAGTCCAGCATTCTCAGTGCAAGTCACTGGCTGTTGCTCATGAACATCTACATCAGGACACTCTAATGTTAACTCTTGGGCCAACTCAGTTTCATTCTGAATAGTAGCCTGAGCAGGCTGAGATTCAAGATCATTTTTGTCAATAACTGCTTCAGGGGTTGTTTCTGTTGCACTTTCTTCAGTGGTATTTGGCCTAACAGCAGACTCAAAATCAGTTCCTGCCTCAGTAGAAGCACTGACTTGATCCTTCTCATAAACCCTGATTTCACTAAGGTCAAATGCTTCAGCATGCAATGAGGACAATTCCTTGGAGATACCTAAAGCATACGGAAAAAACCTTTCCTTCAGAAAGTTATTCACTTAACTCGCTAGCAAGGAGAAATTATTTAAAGACTGCACACAATGCAATTAAAAAAAAAGAAACAAAACAAAAGAAGAACCGAAATGACATATGGAGCAGCTCCAAATACTAAGGGACTGTTTGGGACACTGAGTGGGTTATAATAACAGGGGTTATAATAGTCTGTGGGTTATAATAGTCTGTGAAATAATATAATATTGTTTAAAATGCAGAGTTGTTTAGTCTGAAGTTATAATAGTCTGTGTTTGGGGTGCAGAGTATTTCATGGGTTATTATAACACAGGTTATTATAACCCTTGCCCCAAACAGCCCCTAAAATACTACCAATCAATTCATCTTTAGGACTTAGGAAACCAGTTATACAACCTATAGAACAGCTCCCGTTTAAGAAAGGTTGTTACACTTATAACCAATCTATTCATCCGTAACAAAAGTTCCATTGACATAATTATCTTCTTAGTGAAAGCTTGATTTCTTATTAAAAGAATTAATAAAATAAATAAACTTTTGATAAAATTAAAAAAAAAAGTATTAGGGTGATTGAGAAAAAAAGATGAGAGATTTCTTATGGGAATGGTATGGGGAGGGAAATTGGAACATCTAGATGAGTAGAATATAATTCCATCCATCAGAGCGTGGGGGTTTTGGCATTGACAATTTAAGAAAAAATAGAGCTCCTTTAGTAAAATGAGCTGGAGATTTTTCCAGTGAAAATGGATTGGGGCATACAGTAGTAACAAGTATTTTGGGGTTCGTGAGTTCAGGTGGTTCACAAAACAGAAAATTGGGGGAGGTTGTAGCAGTCCATTGTAGAACATCTCAAAACTTCGGAGTTATATTACATGTGACCAATATTAAGGTTGGAAGTGGAAGAACTCATTTTAGCCGGACTCTGACTCTCAAACCAATTGACCTTTAGCAATACAATTTCCAATATTCTTTGCAGTGGCTCCAAACAAAACATAATCGGTTTTTCATGCACCGGATTAAAAAATCAAGTCAAGGAAAATTTTGGCAGGAAGAAATTTTCTAGAGGAAACACTTGATGTATTTAGAGGCTTAGTGGAGGTGGTTGATGCTATGTTCCCAGATTCTTCAGATGACAAGAGAATCGGAAAGGTGGATCTATCTGGTCCATTTTCAGTCAAATCCTTGATAAAGGCAATGTCCAACTATGCTAAGGTCTCAAACGCTTGGTTAAAATCATGCTGGAATTCAAAAGGCCCAAAAACATTCAATATTTTACTCTGGAATCTGCTTCTGAGAAGTTTGAACACTGTTGATAGGTCGCAGAAAGAAGTGTTCTGGTTCTGCTTTGCATCCTGCACTATGCTTCCTTTGTTTTAAGGATGGGGAAGACCAAGCATATGTTTTTTCAGTGCATATACAGTTAGAAATTTTGGGAGCTTCTCTTTAGAATTTGTTTGGTTTCTTGGGTGTCTGACAAAAGTTGAGATAATATTTTCAAACTTCGTTGTTTGAAGCTGAAAAGAAAAGTCAAACTGTTTTAGGTAAATACAGTTTATGTTTTTGTTTTGAGAGATCTGGTTTGAACGATATCTTCAAGGAGGCGTGAGAGAATGGTCATAGCTAAATTTCATGCTTCTTAGTGAGCATTATCTACTCTTCAATAATTACAGACAAAATGTAATCAATCGTAGTTGGGAGGCTGTTTTAGTAATCTGTTTTGATAGATTAATGATGATGCTATTTTCTATTGAGAAGCTCCTAATATTAATAGGAGCTTAGTGCTTTTCATATGGTAACTTATAATAATTATAATTATAAAAACAAGCATGCTAATAATAAAATGGTCACTGAGCATTAACTCAACCCCATGTTCCTCCAAATTAATTCTTGACATGAGATTAACGTCTGCTATTAACTCATTCATAGAATGTCTATATAATTGATTGGTGCCAAATGTGATTTGGGCGAGCAAACAAAAAATATATATATATATTTTTTTTTTATAACTGGGAGTCGGAGCTTTGCTCCCCTATAGTTGGGGGCACCCGCACCCACCCCAAGGCCCGGACCCAGGAGACGACATTATAAAAATAATTATTTTTTTTTTCATTCATTCACAACAATTACAGACGACATTATCAACACATTTTTAATCTTGATTAGACAAAATTCTACTACTGCTAAAGGTGATGGGTATGAATATTTTTCTAGCATAACAAAATACCTGAATATATGGATTCACTGAAAATTTCGTCTTCTAAGAATTGTCTCTGAATCATTGAAATTTCAGGACGAGTACAGGGTGCCTTTTTCCGAACACGACGTATGTCTTCAGTGCTTGTAAGTTGTTGGCGTATTGTGCTGAATAATAATAGTACACATGCCGTTAGTGTCTCAGCACTCAGCAGGAAAGAAGATCCATTTACTACAATGAAGGTGAGTACTTGAACCAATTAAAATAAAGAGTGAATATGTGCAAAAGAAGAAAACAAATTCAACCCAACCTCCACAAACTCAAAATACACCCCCCCAAAAAAAATTGAAACAAGAAACAGACTTTTCATTGAACTATTAAAAATGGCATGTTACAAATGAGATCTCAAACTTTGTGACTTCAAAAAATGCTCATCAGTTAAAAGTTGATATAAATAACAAACAAGGAACCATAAATTGATGGGATTGCTTCAAACCCATAGTAAATGAACAACAATTTTAGGGTAAAGTTAGACATAAAAAAATTTAAAAACAAAAACAATAACAATAAAGAAAACTTGTGAAATAAAGTAGAACTTAAATATCACATCAAGTATATATATAAAAGAAAAATGGATGCATATGATACATACTCTCCATGCAAAACCATCATATCATCCATAAGCACCTTCTTCTTTGAGGTGCCAACTCGGACTGCAGATCGTGGACGTTTCAAGGATATTGTTTCATGCACAGGAGGTGTCGGTTTCATTTTCAAAACTGAAGATCGTCTTCCAACTAAAGCAACATACAAATCTAATCAGTGACATCCCAGTCTACCAATTAAAAAGTCAGAAATATCAGCACACTTTCTCAGAGATGTTAAAAGAATGTAATAATACCTAAAATAGAAGATAACAAATCATCATCATCAGGAATGGATTCTGCAAGTCTCTTAGATCGATGCACCCCAACTGACTCAGCTGAGTTCAAACTCTGTACTGTTAAAGTACTTTCAGTGAAGCTTCGCTTCTTCCCTGATATAAGATCAGTACCAGAAACACCTCCATCATCCTCGACCAAGTTTCCTTTGTCCAGTGAAGAATCCAATGGTAAGTCGTCACTATGTATTTCAGTAAGGCCTTCTGGTACAGAAAGCAACTTCTCAGGTGCAGGGAAGTCAGAGGTGGGAGATCTATTAGAAACCTCTGTGCAAATATCATTAGACAAGGCGCAATCCAAATGTTTGTCAGAATCCCTGCAACCAGCCTGTCTGTCTTCCGAAACTTCTGTATCAGCTTTCTCACTTATTTCAAAATTTTGTGTCACAGCATCAGTTGCCTGGCAGCTTTCACCTAAAATCACAAATGATTAACCAACTAATTTTCAAATTAACAATGTATACCATGGGAGCTCCAGAAGAATGAGGTACATCCTATATTCTGGGCATTTTGAATAAGATAACCATTACACAACAGTATACCAAAACCATCAATCGATTACCTTCAAGAGATGTCCTATCAGGTTCAATTACATGAGAATTGCATGCCTGAAGCACAGATTTCTCCATGGATGTAATTTCTTCACCATTAAAGGAATTCTGAGTCTCAGTGTCCTTTGGCTCCTGAAATTCCTTAGATTCAGCATCAATAACCTCAGGCCTACCAGGAGATTCCTCTTGGTACGTTGCATCTGGAACAACTTTTCCAGGTGAGAGCACTTCACCCGAGTTGTCCATGGGTTTTAAGGATGGTTGATCACCAATCAAACAACCCTCCGATGCTAATGCAAACGTTTTATCTGAAGGAGCTTTATGGCTCAAGTCCTCCAAATCAGGGGTGACACCGGAGCGACTAGGAGACATGGCAGTTGCATCTAATGTAGATCTGCTGCGATCACATTCTGCATCAACGTGATCAAGAAAGGTCATTTCAGGCTCATTGTTTATTACAACTCCATTGTTCATTTCTTCTCCTGTGCTTGGACCACTCAATGCATCTGTAATCCATATGAGCATTTTACAGCAGAGGTTTTATCTTTTTGGTAGAAACAGCAAAGAATGATTTTCAGGATCCAGAAAACAACACAAGTGAGCAAAAGTTAAAAGGTAATTACCTCCTTTCATCTTTTCCATTGTCCCATCAGCTGGCAAAGAAACCTGTTCAAGTTTCCCATCTTTATTTTCTGGGTCACTAGAAAGATGGCCATTCTCTTCAGGATGCATGCTTCTTGTAGTCTCATAATCCAAATCATTATGGGAAGACCAATCTAAAACATCGGTAGTACCATCATAAATATCTGACTTCCTGGATTCATTATTTTCAATTCCCACGGCTTCCAGTTCTGTACCATGATCTTCCACTTTCAAAGAACCATCACTATCCTGAATACTAGACAAGTTGCAATCATCCACTCGTCTTGTAATAGATGATGGATCCTGCATATCATACAAACTAACAATTTGTGGCCAACTCTTATGACAATTTGTATAAATAGATTCTATCGTTTACATAAGATTGTGTGTAAACAGTGTAAACAAACAATTAAAACAGAATATAAAAGAATAAATAGAAATATGATGGTAAGTCAATATTAACCTGAAGCCCATTGACATGTACCTGCATTGTTTCAAAGGTTTCTAGGATTTCCTCCGTATTTTCATCCTTGTCTTTCAAGACTGTTGATGGAGAAGGTGCCAGATGATCATTACTGCAATCACACACACAAAAGAAAGAAAGAACAATACAAATAATTAGTTCATGGATCAACAGGCAGACGGGAAAAGAACCTCAAAAAAATAGAGGCTTCAATCATAAGACTCCAAAAGTAATCAGGGAATTATAGATGAAATGTTTTTAAAAAATAATACATAGCATGGGCCAAAGGAAAACTAATTCCACCAGATGTCAATCTCCGATACTATGGGGAAATTATCCTAGCAATTCATACAGCCAGATACTTCATGCTTGATTAGTTACAAGGTAAATACCTATTTCTTCATACTTCACATAAGCATTTCGATTTGATCTGACCTTTCTTACAAACCAAATTGAATAAACGACGACCAATAACAACATTTAATGATAAAATGCTTCCAACAATACTTTTACCATGAGAAATTCAATCAATCAGAAATTCTGCTCTTTTATAAAAGATCTTTTTTTTTTCCGGGAGAGGGAGGGTATCATTCTATACACAATCCCATTTCTAAGAAAACCAAGATTACATAGAGCGGACAAGCTGTAAAAAACCATAGAGATATAAAATGCTTACTCTGAAGTCTCATCATGTTCCTTAACGGTGATCTTCTCCACAAAGAGTTCCTGTTTGTCACCAATAGTGGGAAGGGGGAGATAAAATTACAAACAGAAGGGAGGAAAATATTAAACAAGGAAGGAAAAGGAAAAAAGAAAGGAAGGAAAAAATAAAAACCAACAAAAAAACAGTACTAGACATTTGTTTCTTTTTTTCTTTTCCTTTTATTATGTTACCTCATCAAGATCTAAACCAATTTGTGAAGCATCTCCATCACCAAAACGTTCTGCATAGCCAAGAAGATTAAAATTTTTCTGATCAGCGCATAATTGTAGTTTACTAAAATACCATCACATCAAACATGGAGCAAGAATACTAACCATCCAAGCCAAATTGAGAAGTGGTGTAGACTACACCATCCATAGTATCTTGAAGGGTAATTTGCTCCCGAGAACTAACGTGATGATCAACATAATTACTGCAGCAAAATTAGAGGTCATTCACTGAGTGGAAAATGCTACAATATGGCTTGGTTGCTATTGTTGCTGGTTTATTATAAATATAATTGAAAATCCTTGAACTAACCCCTGATAAATTTCATTGTCTGGAAGCTCAAAGTCATCAAGATCAAAAGTCTCGGGCAGAGTGATAGAATGATACGGGGCAGTAGATTCTTCAGGGGGTAAATCAACAGCAGTAGAACGGAATGCTTGCTTTATCTTAAGCAGAGCTTCACTGCAATCGTCAAACAGGTAATTCACCTTTCTAGAATATATCCTCACCACCCCAAGGAGAAGATGGCTGGACAATCGCAGTGCAATTGGCACATCGGGGAAAAGGATTGAATCTGTTCCAAAAATTCAAATAAATAAGCAACTTCCTAGTTTCCACCAGGGAAACACAGTCAATAAATTAAAAAATGTATAGTATGAAATTTTAAATTATCATTTACAGGTAAACTTAGTCCAATCTCCAAAGGTAGAAAAAAGATACCCCCAAAAACTGGAAAAGAAAAAACATAACACAAGTAATCCTTGGAACCATAATATCATAAAATATAAATTTCTGCCACTAAATAATGTTATGAGTATTCCTGTATGAACAAAGGCACTAACTTTAAAAAAAATTGGAGGAGATAAATCTGTAGAGTTTAGTCTCATATCATTTCCTGCATTAAACTTATATTCATATTAATATTCAACTCTAATCATCCTACACCAGAACTGAGATCCAGAGCACAACCATTTCACAGAAACATGCAAATAATTACTCATTGACAAACATTTTAAGCCAGATTAAAACCACCCACACTATAATCTCGCATTAAAAGAAGTACCGTACAAGTAAGACATTTTTTTTTCATAACCAACATTAATTTCATTCAGCCAGAAAACACATTGCTGGATGTTACAAAAACCTCGACTTAAAAGACGATACATGTCCTTAAATACAGAAATAGCATAATACCCAAGAAACTCATTATGACACAAAATTTCGATCAGCTCTTAACAAGAATCTGTCAAAACATTCTCCCATGAATGAGAAAATAATTTACCCTTCCAACTTATAACAGAGGTACAGGATATGAAAGATTTCCTACTGAGAAAAGTATTACTGTGAAACTACTGCATCCTAAAATTACTAAATTCACCCCTCAAAAGAAAAGGATTCTCGGGCTTCATTAGTGAGAAATTGCACCACTGACTACCACTAAAAGAGGGAACGAGAGTAACCCACGAATCAGACTTTCAGTCAACAGCCGTTATTTGGGATTGGTCAAGTAAAGTTTATCTACACTACACCAGACTCGTTTCAAGAAACAAAAGTAGGCCAAATTTGCAATTTTTCATAGCTTTATAATATGTTCTAATCTTGATTCGTCTAAAACGGAAAAAGAAAAATGACAGAACCAAGAACATAGAGCGAAAAAAAAAAGCAACTAACCAACTGAGACCCCGATATCAGTGTCCGCCACTTGATTTTTCCGTAGCTTCCTCTCCAAATGTGCCGCTATCCATATTGTCCCAAGCGGCCCTTTCTTGGCCAATATGAATTGAGAATAGAACATCTTTCACTTCACCTCTGAAACCTTAACTTTAATACAGAAACTGCTTCCCAAACCTTCTTGAAGTCGCAAAATCCCATTAAAATCTCCAAACAACCCAAATTCTAAGCCAACAAGAGGTCTCAGACACGGTTGGGCCCCGAAACCATTTCTC
This sequence comes from Trichosanthes truncata, assembly GCA_033996785.1. Classification (NCBI taxonomy): domain Eukaryota; kingdom Viridiplantae; phylum Streptophyta; class Magnoliopsida; order Cucurbitales; family Cucurbitaceae; genus Trichosanthes; species Trichosanthes truncata. Next base: position 30,736,231 of record JAWPNB010000004.1, on the reverse strand, counting down.
CAGCACCAAAAACACCATAAACAATTAGAGCGAATCAAAAGCAACCAAATTTGTATAATTCACAACAGAAACCCTAATTCCGACCCACCAAAAAAACCCCAATTTCCACCCCTAAACACACAAATTTGGCAATTCCACCCTAATTCCACACATAAAACCCAACAACTACAAACCCCCAGTAACAAAAACGACAAACAACCAAGCTATCACAAACCCCAGAACTTCGAACCCGAAAAAGAAGAGACCCCAATTCCCAAAATCAAAGTGGGGCTCCCGAAAACACTTCCCACAAAAGCTCGAACACCACAACTCCGATAACAAACGCCAAAAAGAATGAGAACCCAGATACAGCTAGAAATCCCAGCAAGCGAAGTCGTCGAGGGAAGTCGAAAAAGAAGCAAAAGGAGAAGTGGGAAAGAACCAAGTGAGCAAACAAATAATCTGGAGAGCAGAAGAGCGGGCGAACCGGATCGGACCGAGTTGACCCACAATTTGAAGTGAGAGAGCGAAGGAATCTGTCTGTAAAATTGAGAGAGAGAGAGAGAGAAAGAGAGAGAGGTTGAAGAAGCGGGTCTGGCTCGTAGCTTGAAGGATTTTCGAACAGTGAGAACAAAAAAATAAAACGCTGTTGGATGTATGACCAAAAAAGGGATCACACGCGTCGAAGAGCAATTGGACAGTGTTTTTTGAGCATAAGATTTGAGTTTTCGACGAAAAGTTTTCAAATATTTGAATAAGCTTTGGGAAAGAGCCGTCTTGGGAAAGCTTGGATTTTCCTAAAAATGATCCCACCTTTGTCATTCTTGAGCCCTATTATTGTGTGGGATTAAATATCAAAGTACATCAAAACTATATTCCATCGTCGATTTATAGTGGGTTCGAAATAGCTTTTTTTTTTTTTTTTTTAAATAATAAATCACTTTTTTTTTTCAAATTTGTGCATCAGCACGTAAAGCACATTTGAAAAAATTAGATTAAAAAAGACTTTTAGTCTTGAATTTTTATGAAAATAGTCACTGAACTTTAGTCCATAACGATTTAGTCTATGTACTTTTAATTTTGTAACAATTTAGTCCATAAACTTTAGTATGTAACAAATTAGTCCTTTGTTAGGCTTTAGTGTGTGTATATATGCCGAGAGAGTTTTTTGATTGGATGTGGCCTTCTTTCGATTACAATTTTTATGCAGATGAAGATTTTTCTTTAGTCTTTTAGTTGTGCAGCAATGTGTAAGATGAAGAGAATATTTGGGTATTCTCTCTTCTCGAGTTGAGGATTCTTTATTTCGTTGTTTATCCTAAGCTACTGGGTTGTGGTGCTTTGAAGTCAAGTAGCTTTTATTGGACTATTTGAGGGTTGATTTGTAACGCTAGTTTGAGGCATTTTGTAATTTACATTATAGTAGAACCTAAAATTGCAGAAGACTGAACATAGTCCCGAGTTTATAGCGAACCAATATATTTTCGTTGTCGTATCTATTTACCTATCTCTTTATTTTTTGTCGTTGTGACTTACTAATTTGGCTTAAACCTATGAAGGGGAGAAAAAATGTGGTACTTTGAGTTTCGTCTTGATACTATTTTTTGTTTCTCCCAATAAGTGGTATAAGAGCTTTTGGTTCATGAGTCATGGGATCATCGGAGCCGACAAGTGTCAAGGGAGTCATGAAATTCGATGGAAAAAATTTCGAGTATTAGAAAATACAAGTCAAGGACTACCTAACCTATAAGAAAGTGCATAAGGCAATGAAGAATAGACCAAAAGGGACGTCAGATAGAGATTGGAAAACATGGGATGAAGAGGTAGTTGCAACCATAAGGATGTATTTGTCAATGAGCGTGGTTAGTCTTGTAGCCAACGAGACAACTACAATCAAGCTAATTGAAGCGCTCGCATATAGGTGTGGAAAATCATCTGCTAATAATAAGGTCTATTTAGTTAAGAAGTTTTTCAGTATGCAAATGGTTGAGGATGTTTTTGTTAATTCCTATATATAAATGAAGTGACCACTTTGATAATAATTTATTAGGATAAAATTTACTGATGAGATGAACGTTATTCTATTGTTAACTTCTTTGTCTAAATGTTGGGAAACGAAGAAGACAACAGTGTCTAATTTGTCAAGAAATAACACTTTGAAATTTCAAATATTTATAATTTAGCTATTGCTGAGGAAATTTGTAGGAAGTATAGCTAAGGAACCTACAGTATGATCAGCTTTAGTGGTGAATAGGGCAAAGATAAGGTTGATTCTGAAGAGAATAAACCTAGTAGCAATGGGAGTAGTGGAATAATAGAAATAAGAAGGTAGAATGTTTTTACTGTTATTCACACGTAATTTCAACAAAGAAATTAAGACATGTGTAAATGAATTTTATTTGTATTAATTTGTGTTTAGTGGAGTACAATATCTAATGTTTATCCTCTGATTCTTTCTCTCTCTTAAGTGTAATTTGTCTAAGGGCTTTACAACTTGTTTCGGACGTAGATTTGATTGGAGAGCTCGTAGCTTGTTCTCAAATGTGGATTTATTTTCAGTGCTTTGCAGCTTGTTCTCGAATGTAAATTTATTTTGAGGGCTTTGCATCTTGTTCTCGAATGTGGATTTGTCTCGAGGGCTTTGCAACTTGTTCTCAAATGTGAATTTGTCTCGAGGGATTTGCAGCTTGTTCTAGATCTTCAAAATCTTCTGGTCTTCAAGGCTTTGGTTCAGAGAGTGTTTGATCTTCAAGAGCTCAAGAGTCTTCTAATATTTTTGTTTCTGAATTCTCTCTAAGTTCTCTTTAGAGTTTTAGTTTTTGAACCCCTCAAATGGAAGGGGAAACTCTCTATTTATAGAGTTTCTCATGGCCCCAAGTGGGTTTGGGCTTGATTATTGGACTGGGCTTGGTTGGCATTGGGCCTAAACTCCTTTGGACTAAGCCTGATTGACTTTGGGCCTAGCCCTTTAGGCTAGGACTTTGCTGGGTTAGGACCTCCCATTTGGGCTTTGTCTAAAATTGACCCAATTTCATATAACCAGATTGCATATTTGGATTTGCCATAATTTTATTTAGGGATACTTACAAATTTAATTAATTCCTAATTAAATAAATAATTTTGTCACTAATTCTAAGTAATGACATGGCAATTTCTGATTGGCCAAAATTCTTATTCCAACAACTGCCATAAAAAAGGTCATTTTCGAAGTCAGTATAGGAAGATGTTGGATGATTTAAAAATAAACCAAGAGGCTAATGCAATGCATGATGCCTTAGTTTGTGTTGAGAGCAACACAAAGAATAGTAGCCACTTATCTAAATGTGTAACGACCCCAAATTTCGGCCTAACTTAGGGACATTACTGAACTTACAACCTATATGCCCCGAAAATTTCGGCAGCATAACGGCATAACTACAAGATAACCAATTTTTTTCTGGCTCCTGTTAAACAAGAAATCTACACTTCAACCATCCAAAGTAACTAAGAACAACATCCACATCCTCTGGCTACAGTTCAGCACACCCAAACTCCCAGAATAAACAGAATCTCAACAACTTAGAACAAACTTAAATCAAATAGGTTAGCAGAAACAAAAGAAAGTTTTAGCAACTAGGACTTTCAGCTCGTAACCTAATTCTACCAAATGAACCTATCTATTCTTCGAAAACAATAAAGAATGGAAAGGCTTACGCCAAACACCTATACAAAACAACTAGAATCCTATTTATGCAATTCAAAAAAAATCAACACTAAGAAAGCATGTAAATCTAATAGTGTCCTCTCATCACGTCTCCTCGTCTGCATCACCAGTTTCGTAGAGCTTCTCCTCACCTGAAAAATCTTTTGGTTGGGGGGGGGAGTCAGTACAAAAGTACTCAGTAAGTAGCTCACACCTGATGAGCCACCAAACATCAAGCAGCAAACAACATGCTATACACAACATTCAACATGCTTATCCAAAGTAAATTAACCAACATCATGTCATGCATACATAAACAAGTAAACTATGCATCATTATGCCATGCTTACATAACCAAGTAAACTATGCATCAGATTCACCTTACACATGAATTCCCGCATCATGCCATGCTCACTCGGTTCTACTCAACACTCATGTTTAGCCCTCACCAAAGCTCTCCAAGACTGACCCTTCGAGAAGCATCGACTCCTGACCACTGTTAGCAAAGCCTCAATACTTCTCTATGGAGCTCGGTATTCGACCCTTGTCCAATGTTACCAAGGTCTCGAACTGTGCATCGCCCCTTGACCATTTGTACCCAAGGTGCACAGATGACTTAGCAATGCATTGGCCCAATTCCGGCACCCAACACATGCTTTTTAGATTCATCACACCGACCCTTGACCATTTGTACCCAAGGCCTCGATGCTCCTCTTATTCCAATGGTGACAATACCACCCCTCGACCATTTGTACTCGAGGCTCACTGGTACTCACCCTATACTTCTTAGTAAAACTCACAAGGTCCACTGACCTCCTCACAACCTCACCCTATGCATGTTCCCTAAGCATGCTACTAAACCATGTCTCATGCCCAACAAACATGCTCATACATACTTTCAAACTCATTTAATCAACATACCAACATCATGTAAACTTCACAAATCCACATATAAACATGCTCATCAAAAGATACAACAAAGTACAAAATATACATAACGGGCACAAATTAAACAAGAAACATAGAACATGATGCACACAATCAAACAGACTCATCAGGTAGAATTCTACTTACAAAATGTATTAAAGCGCCCTTAAAGTAAGTCGATAAGGTTCCCAAAAACGACTTTAAACTTAGTTTGTATAGTCCGAAACTAATTCCAATCCTAAACAAGGAACGAGACTAAGTTAAGGCATTTAAAAAGGTTGCGAAAAGGTCTAAACTAATTATTTTTCACCAAAACTCACCGATACGAACTTGATCCCTTATTGGAAGGTTATTCGAACGAGTTCGAATTGGCTAGGAACTACAAACAAAAGTCTCAAAGGTTAGCAACTGAACTAAGGTACTTTAAATGATTTTGAAATGATCTAAAGCGTGTCAAAACTTACCAAACAGTGCCGAACTGACTAAAACTCTGCTGTCAATCCCGTTTTTGACAGTAAACTGCTTCAAATGTGGGTTGTTTTGAGTCCAAACAAGATAAAACTACAAATCAAAGGTACTTAGGGTATGGGTAATTCAAAACTAAAGTCAATTAAGCATGGGTGAGAGACAAACCTCGTCAAACAGGAAGAAGTTCGGGTAAGTCTGCTGTAAATCCCGTTTTTTACAGAAAATTGCTTCAAATGAGGGTTGTTTTGACTCCAAACAAGCTAAAATTGTAAATCAAATGTGTTTAGGGTATGAGTAATCCAAAACTAAAGTCAATTAAGCATGGGTGAGAGACAAACCTCGTCAAACAGGAAGAAGTTCGGGTAAGTCTGCTGTAAATCCCGTTTTTTACAGAAAATTGCTTCAAATGAGGGTTGTTTTGACTCCAAACAAGCTAAAATTGTAAATCAAATGTGTTTAGGGTATGGGTAATCCAAAACTAAAGTTTATTTAGCAAGGGTATGAGTTATACCTCGTCGAATTGAAGGAAAAAGCGTGGGTCTCGCGTCTGTGAGTTCGTTGGCAGCCGAAGAGGTCGCCGGCGTCATGGTGCTTGTCGTGTGACGTCGCCGGAGAGAGGTGTGAGATGGTGTCAGCTTGGTCAAAGAAGAAGAAGAAGAAGAAGAAGAAGATGGGTATGTGTTGTTCCAAAAGAAAAAAACGTGAAAGGGAGAGAGGAAGAAGATGGAAGACTAGGGATATTTTTCTTTTTCTTTTACTTTCATTTTCTTTAATAGGCCAACATAAAGTCCAATTAAAAACCATAAAACAAATAATTTATCTTCTAATCTAGGTAAATTTAAGGAGGAAATCTTTGGGTAAATCTTTGGGTTTTCAAACTTAAATCTAAAATTCAACATATACTTAATTTGGGACTTTAAAAAAAAAAGCATTACCCAATAATCCAAAAAGAATTTAATTAACTTAATTCAATCACTTAATTCCAAATTCCAAAATAACTCCAAATGACAAAATTAGTCGAACCTGAAAACGCGGGGCGTTACAAAATGGGTTATAGACAATGCATCTTAGTACACATAGCTCCAGATAGGAGTTTGTTCACATCCTTCACAGTAGGACATCATTATCCAGTGACGATGAAAAATGGTAGAGCCTCCAAAACTAATAGGACTGGGGATGTCAGTTTGAAGTCATAGTGTGGAAATGTTTTAGTGCTAAAAGATGTCAAGTATGTGCCCAGTATTAAGAGGAATCTTATCTCTACTGGCAAGCTGGACGATGAGGGCTACAAGTGCGAATTTGGTAGTCATTTATGTAAACTCAATTTGAGATCCAAGGTGGTGGCAATTGGCCACAAGAATTTTACACTGTACAAATGTTGATTGAATATTGCCAAAGGATCAAAGAGATAATGGATGCCAATTAAAGCTATAGATGGATGTTGTAGAGGTATAGTCGAGCCAGCAACAATGACAACCAATTTTAATCAATCAGATCATGATCCATTAGTTTAGAAACAGTTGGGAAGTTCGAGAGAGAAAGTCGATTTCAATGGTTGTGTTGTGAAACCCAAAATATTAGACGTTCTAATGAATTAATGAAGTCGTCTAAGTGAATAGAGGCATCAAAGTGGAAGACCAAGATAATTGTTAAGGTCAAAGTCGAGTCTCTACCTTTGGCAGCAGGCTTGAATAAAGGAGTTAAGCCATTCACATAATGTATCTTCTTCATGAACAGTTGTTCGAGTTGGAAGAAGACGTTGGTTGTTACCATTTAGCTAAAGTGGGAGTACGTGATTGTTTCTTACGTTTGGAAGACAGGTGCACTTGCTCGTACCTCAGGTATGATTTACAGTTAATTTATGATGATTGCATGTATTTTTAGTTTATTGATTTTATGGGTTTTTTTTTTACCTTGGAATTTACTGACAATATCAAAGATACCTTTTGTAGTGGGAGTTGAGCCTTGGAGTTTTTCAAGATTATTATTTTTCGTCATAGTAGGAGGCAATGTCGTCATTTCGTCTCCAAGTGGGAGATTGTTAGGCTTTGTATACATGTAGAGCCAAAATCTAAACCAAAAGGTGCGTGTAAGGATGGCAAAAATCTCCGCGGGGTCGGATCCCCGTCCCAAATAGGGCGGGAAATCCTCGGTTTGACCTAGTATGGGGGTCAAACTAGGGATTTTTTGGGTTCCCGGTCAAGGACAGGGAGAGTATCCCCACCCCGTCCCCATCCCCAAACCTGCCCCGAATATTTTTTTAATATTAATTTTTAAAAATATATTATAATTATTTATAATATAATAACTTTTATATTATATGTATTTATTATATTTAATTTCATAATATAATAACTTTTATATTAAATTTATAATAAAAATGTTATATATTTTTAAAAACTAATTATTTACATAAATAAAGCAATAATAATACTAATTTAACATAAAAGTTATAATTTTAATATATTTATAAATGTTTAATTAATTATTAATTAAAAAATAATTATAAATAAAAATGAAAAACGAGGATTTTTCCCCATGAAGATCCGATCCTCGCATGGGGATTCCCCGACCCGACTCCCCAAAACGGGGAATGGGGAGGGGACGGGGATGAAAATTTCCCACAGGGATGGGGATGGGGAGTGCATCCCCGGCCCCGCCCCACCTCGTTGCCATCCCTAGGTGCGTGTAACATATTGTTGAAGCAAGGTGGCCCATTTTGAGTGTGCGTGTAACATTATTAGGCATGTATCTGTTGGGTTGAGGGTTTTTTTGTTGAAGGCAGCCTTCTTTCGATTTTTGTGCGGCTGAAGATTTTTTGTATTCTCTCTTGTCAGGTTGAGGGTTCTTTATTTCGTTGTCTATCCCAAGCTACTGGGTTGTGGTGCTTGGAAGTCAAGTAGGTTTTATTAGGCTATTTGACTGTTGATTTGTAGCGCGAGTTTGAGGCCTTTTGTAATCTCTATTATAGTAGAACTTACAGTTGCAGAAGATTGGACATAGTCTCGAATATGGGGGGAACCAATATATTTTTGGTGTCTTATATTTTTCCCTATCTCTTTATTTTTTGTCGTTGTGACGTAGATTTGTTTGAGTTAAACCTATGAAGAGGATAATAATGGTAGTATTTTAAGTTCTGCCTTAATACTATTTTTTTATCTGTTTCTCTGAACACCCTTGTATTTAAAAGTATGTTACAATTTTGTCTCTATCGTGAAAAATATTGTTAAGATTTAATTAGAGTTCTTACATATGTAAATCAATAAATTGATTAGAAACAAAATGTGTTTATAAGTTACAAACAAAAACTAAGCCATTTTATAATAAAGATTAATACTTAATTTTGATGAAATTTTTTACAGCAAGGATTAAATTGTTACAATTTTTAAAATGGGATGGCTAAATTGTTACATACTAAAATTCAGAAACTAAATTGTTATTTTATGAAAGTTTAAAGACCAAACGTGTTTTTTAACCAAAAATTTAAGAATTTAAAGTATGTTTAGTATACTTTATTTGGTGATTTTAGCTAAACAAAAGTGTTCTCTCTGAAGGAAATCTTGATAAATAAAATGCATTTTTTAAAAAAATAGATTAGTTTAAATTTTATTTTTGAAAAAGTACTTGAGGGATATATTATCCAAAAAAAAAGATACTTTAAAATTATTAATGGAAAATCTTCAAAATATGTAATAATAATAATAATAAAACATATTTGTAAGTAAAATCACTTTTTTTAAGACAACTAGTATAATCACTTTTGAATGTAGTACAACTAAATAAATTTGTTATTTTAAGCACTTTGTAAGATATAAAAACATTTTTATTAAAAAAATTATTTAAACCATAAGGTATGCAAACACAAGTTCTAAACTTTAAGCATTTTCAGTATTTAGTTGTTGGGACTTTAAATTTTTTTTAATTATGTCTTTGAAATTTGAACTATATTTTTCATTTTAAAAGTTTAATAATTGCGCAGTGGGAATCAAACCATACATTTGAGATAGCAATTAATGCCTTATCCAATAAATTATACTCGGATTCACAATAATTATGTTTATATTTTAAAAAGTTTTAATTATGTTTTAACTTTGAATAAAGAAAATGTAAACATGCGCCTTATCATTATCTTGAATTCTCTAACACATTCAAAATTACTTCTTAGAAGTTTAATTTTATTAATTTATTTAGTTTTCTATTGCATCACATCAATATATCATTGGGCCAAAATTGCTAGTCACATTACATCAACTTAGTCAAATGTGTTGTCAAAAAAAAAAAAAAGAAAAACTTAGTCAAATGTATTTAGCCATTCATAAACTTTTAAAATCTCGCTTACCTTCTTAAACTTTTGACTTTAATTTTAAGAAGTCTTTGAATTTAATATTATTATTCGATATATTGACTAAATTAATAAGTGATAATTTGACATAATATATCAATAAGCAACACAAAGGAGTAAACCAACTAGATAAAATAAGAGTGACAAGCCCAAAATAAATTGTTTGATATGTATTTTGCCTCCCAATTCCATTGATTTTTTGTTTTTTAGTTGGTTTGTCTTTACTTTATCTTGCATGCAGATTCTATTATGTCATGTCTTACCAAATTATCATCTATTAGTCTAATTAGCTTGTCATGTCTACATTGAAGTAACTATAGACTTATCCTAATCAAAATAGAAACTTGGATGTAATCAATTTTTTAAAAAGTTTAAAGACTAAAATAACACAATTATTGAAATCCAATTCAACTTATATAATTGTTTCCTTGGTGTAAATGCTATTTTTAATCTTTTAAAATATTTAGTTTTATATTTTATATATTAAGTTTTTTTAGTTACATATAATAAGTCTTTTAATCATGTTCAAATTTGAGGGAAAAAAACTTTGTAATGGTGTGGCGAGTTTTATTTGTAGTTCAATGATTTAGGGGTGGAGATCGAACTATCAATCTTTGCGATAGCAATCGATGTGGCAAGTTGTTAGCATTGCAACATTATTTTAATTGGTCTATCTTCTATGCAATTACTCATTACAAGATTAAATTATTTTAAGTCGGAGTCAAAGTTGAGAAAAATTTTGATTTTATGAACTAATAAATTAAAACATGAGGTAATTTCAAAATTTGTTAATATAATTGTTGGGACAACATATCATTCACATTTTTCTATAGTAGTATCATATTATCCACTTTGGACATAAGTCTTCGTGTATTTGCTTTTGCTTTAACCAAAATGACTCATACCAATAGAGTTGTTGTCTCTCATTTATTGACTCAACGACGGACCATTGAAAAGGCCATGAACTCCAAAATATTGAAAAAAAGTCAATTTAATTTTAATGAGTAATTAATTATACTATTTTTATTAAAAATAAATAAATAAAATACGTTGTATAATTTTTAATCATACCTTTTTATATACATTAGTTTTGGATAGTTATTTTAATGATTAAACAAGGAAAAATGTATTGATTCTTATCATAGACCTTCAATTTCTTCTAATTGTACCTAAATTTGGACAAATATTGCAATTTTTTTCTTATATTTTAATTCCGCTACATTTACCACTAATTTTAACCAAACAAAAATGTAAAAACTACAAGAACTCGTTACTTCTAGTGAAAATCAAATCTAGCATAAAATTAAGCTTCACCAATACACAAAAGAAACAATTGAACAAATCTCTTAAAACTATTACATTTCAACAAAAAAAAGAAAAAAGAAAAAAGCTCTAATGTCATATTTCTTTGAAGGTCAAGAACTCGCTAATTTTAGTGAAAGTTAAATCTAGCATAAAATTAAGCTTTATCAATACACAAAAATGCACAACCGAATAGATTTCTTAAAACTCTTAAATATCAACCAAAAAACCTCTAGTGTCATATTTCTTTGAAGGTCTATCAATTTTGTACTAGTCCTATATTTTGTAAATCAAACAAGAATAATCTTTTTGACAATCTTTAAACAAAAACCTATCAGGAGATAAAAACTACGACACTTATTGAAGTTTAAGGTAAATATTACAACACTTATCAATATATATAAATGAAATTAAAAATTTAAGGTATAAATTGATACATTGTCAAGTTTAGAGGTAGAAATTAGGAAAATTTTCAATTTTTACCCCTAAACTTGTCATGCAGTATCAATTTTTCCCACAAATTTTTAATTTCATCAAATTGAACCTTAAACTTAGACAAATGTTGCAATTTTTACCCTATATTCAATTTCTGCTAAGTCAAGTCACTCACTAGTTTTAACAAAAATCAATGTAAAAACATCCATAATATCACTAATTTCAATAAAATCAAGTTTTGCACAAAAATTAAGTTTGATCAATACACAAATTAATCATTGAATAATTAAGCCAAAACTCATAAATTTCAACAAAAATTGAGCTCTAATGTCATTTTTTTTTGAAATTTTGTATCATACATATGTTTTATTATTTTAGCTCTAGATCCACCCCTATATATATCCTATGATATTTTCCTTTCCTAGTTAATATGAGACTTTGGTCACACTCCTAATGAAAATTTATTAAAATATGAGTGTTGAATGAGAAATTTCGGCCAATCACAAATTGACACATCATTAATTTAAATTAATGATAAAATAAATTTGGGACCAATTACAAATTTACACGTGTCCTGAAATTAAATTAAAAGACGTGAAAATTAGCAAATCAAATTAATGCCACATGTCTAGTATTGATCCATTGGACGACTTAAGCCACTCTAATTAAATTATGCCACATGGCAGTTGGACCCGAAGCTAGTTTAGTCTGAGATCATTAAAAAGAAATTGTGCCAAATTAAAATAATTCAAGCTTATTTAAAAAAGGATTGAATTTAGCCCAAATAAGCCCAAGTCCAAAAGTTGGGCTTAAAATCAACCAAACCCAAGCTCATACAAAGTCCACAAAACTCTATAAATAGAGGAGGCCACCCTTCATTTGAGTGCATTCAAAGGACACAAAATCCAAAGCATTCAATCAGAGAATTCAGAAGCTCCAAGAATTAGAATCCTGACTCAGATTCAGAGAAGTCAGAATTAAGAGCATTTAGAATTCAGATAATTCAGAGGCTCCATGAGTCAGAATCCAAAAGAGTCAAAATTCAGAGAATTCAAAAAGATCCAATATCAACGAGTCAATAAGCTGATCCAAGATCAATAAAGCCAATAGGCTTATCCAAGAAGATCAACAAGCTAGTAAGCCGATCTAAGAAAATCAACAAGTTAGTAGGCCGATCCATGATCAACAAGCCAGCGAGTCGATCCAAGATCAACAAGCTAGCAAGCCGATTCAAGAAGATCAACAAGCCAACAGGCCGATTCAAGAAAATCAACAAGCTAGAGCCAAAAGCTTACATACTTGAGAGAAAGAATCAAAGGATAAATATTAGAGATTGTAACACTTATACAAAATCAATAAAATCAGGTTCATTTCCACGAATTAAGTTTCTCTGGAAATCTCGTGTGAATAATGAGGTAATTAAAAAATTTGTTGATAAAATATTATTTAATTCCAAATTACGATTTTGTTAATGAATGTTAATGTAGTAAGAATTTAAACTTTTTTTTTTGCTAAAGTGAGCATAGCTCAACAGTAAATTGACATTTACTCATTCCCTTGAGGTCGGAGGTTCAAATCCCTAGACCTCACCTTTGTTGTACTAAAAAAAAGAATTTAACTTTTTTTTAAATTCTTTTTTTGGTTTAGAAAAAAAAAAAAAACTTAACACTAAAGAATTAATTTTAAAAATTAAAAATATAGCACAAATGTCTAGAATGAAATATATATTTGGCCTCTTTTAAATATATATATATATATATATATATATATATATATATATATATATATATATATATATATATAGCCTAACAATTATATAACTAAGCAGCATAACTTAATATTTAATTATATAAATGGCAATTCATTTAATATTTAATAAATATGTTACCAATAATCATTACAATAATCACACCCTAACTTTATAGCCAATCCGAGTATAGCTCAACTAGTCAAGACATATACCAATAATCAAGAGGTTAGATGTTCGAATTCCCCACCTAAATATTGTGTTGAACTAAAAAAAACCCTTTAATGTCTCTTTCTAATAACAAAAAAGTACATAACTCCATGTAGAGATCATAAGCCTAATTTTATTTTAGATTTATGTTGTTAAAAATTAAGATTGTTTATTCATTTTTCAAATTTTATTTTACATCCTTTCTAAGAGCATTTTTGAATTATTCGTCAAACTTTATTTATAAAAAAAATATATATTTGAAAGTTATTTTTTAAAAATAATTTTTAAAAATTGTGTATTACAAAACATATAAACCAAGATGAAATAAGCTTATGTCAAACACGAAACTAAAAACAAAATGGTAATCAAACAAACTTTAAAAATTAGTTGCAAATTTTAAAAGAACAATTCCACAAAATAATTATAATAATAATAAACTCTACAAGTCATGAGACATTGTTCGGCATGTTTAGGCTTAGTAAGTTGTAAGTGTTTAAGTGAAGGGTTTGGAAAAGTTGTGTTTGGAGTGCAAACTTATCAAACTGAGTTTAGGAATACTGTTTTAGGTCTTGAATAGTGGGTTATTGTTCAAGTCCAATATTGATTTCTCGAATTAAACTCGAATTTGACAACTTCTTCTCCAAATGTATGTTGAGGTAAGGAAGTCAAACTTATTCTAAGCCCAACCCACATTCTAACCTCCCAAGCAGCTTATGATATGGGAACATTGATGTTAAAGATTATTATTTTTTTCTTTTTTCTTTTTGAGTTCAACAACATGTAGAGATAAGGGATTCAAACATTTGATCTCTTGATCAAAGGTATTAACGAGTTGAGCTGTGCTCAAGTAGGCATGTTAAAGATAGTCAGAAGCATATAAAGAATGTTGTAAAGCAGTAAATGTCTAGTTACAATTATCTTACTTATAAACTTACCATTTTAAATGTATGACTATATAGTAGATGGCTTTTTAAAAAATGAATATTACTATTTTTTTTAAAGAATATTACCATCAGAAAATAAAATAGGATGAAACTTCGAACTAAAACTTTTATGTAATATTATCAATATCTTAATTAGTTGAACTACACAACTTTCACTTAGATGGATAGCTACAAGTAATAGAGTTGTCAATGAAAAGTTTCCTCCTTTCAAGTGGTCTTTTATTTGAACTCATGATCTAGGCTACAACCCAAATGTTTGTTGGGCCTACACGAGCATTGACATTTTTAAGGCCCATAGAAAAGTTCATGACTTAACTAGGTGTGAGTCTTGGGCTCAAGGCCCATGATTCTACTAAGCTTTAGAGAGCCACGTCTAATAAGAGAGGGATTTATAAAATGTGAATTTCAACCATCCAAAATTAATTAATTGAAAGATTACTCCCTTCGAATTCCGGAGTTATAATATCATTTACGAAGACAAAGTCAGTAGATATAATCATTGCATGTGAACCAACTCTTTAGGACCAATATTTAGAAGTTAAAGTACAAATTTGGTCCCTATAATCTAGAGAAAAGTTAGAATTTAATCCTTATGGTTTAAAGATTAGAATTTCGTTTTTATGGTTTGATAAAACTCATAAATAGTCTCTATTGTTAAAAGTCACTAACTGATTGAGTACGGAACAGTTACCATAGAGACGAAATTTTAGCTTTTAAAATTATAGGGACTAAATTCTAACTTTCTCCAAATCATAGGGATCAAATTTGTAATTTAACCAATTTTAGATATATTTAAGTGAAATTATTATTTTATTCATATAATTAGCTCTTAAAAGTTAGAATTTCGTCTTCACATACTATGTCCTTAAACCAATAAAAAATGCAAATTCCTTTTTAAGTTATCAAGATGGTAGGATGTTGTTGCTCTTCATGTGCTTTTCAAGTGAAAAAAAGAATGAATTGTCTTATGAAGTTAATCATCGAGAATATTATCATCAATTGTATAGAGATGTCAAGAAAATGAATTTATAAAATTAGTATAAGGATGAATAATTGTTGTTGAACCTTAAAAGATATATCAACATATCAAAATATGCAACCTTTGTGATTCTAAACTAGTTTGATCATTAAGTTTCCGTTTGATAACAATTTGATTTTTAATTTTTGAAATTTATACTTGTTTTCCTACAATTTTGTTATCATAGTTTTCAACTTGCATATAATTTACATCAAATTGCATGCTCAAATTTCATCTATGCTAGCTAAGGGAGTGGCAAAGGTATAATTGATTGTTTTTGGATGTTATGATTTATACATCATAAGCAAAGTTTCTAATACAAGTCCAAAATAGCTCGAGCCTAAAAAGAATAAAAGTAAATAGAAACATTCAACTCCTTCATGTAGGTCCACATCCAATTTCCTTGGAGAAATTATTCGAAGAGGCTTGTCCAATGTGATCGACAATTTTAATACCATTGAATGCAAGTGAGAGAAAAAAAATCATAGTTTCACCATGTATCGATGGGTTTAGAAGTGACAACCACGTTGAATAATTTTTCATTGACAGGAGAAGATATGTTCAATTGAGCTTTCTATGTTGTGACCGTATCTTAAGTGTCTAATCCAAATAGAGAGATTGGGAGATCCCCATCATCAATATTATAGTTTTCCATCACACACACATATATACTTGAAGCAAAGGCCTTCATCAAAAGAACAATTCATTATTGCATAAAAAAAGAATTTCTTATTTATTGTGATCTTCATTACAGTTGTATCATTGTCATTGAACTAATGGAACAAAAACCAATCTCATGGACATTGAGACTAATACTTCATGAGTTGAAAAGAGCAAACTATATATACTATCAAGAGCCAACCAATCTAACATGGCAAATTTCCCTTATGACTTTCTTGCTTCAGACGCATTGGCATCTTCTACTGCATCGTCTGTTGCACTGCCTAGTTTGACAATGTCCTCAACAAGTATCTTTCCTTCTGTTAAAAGGAAAATTGGAGAAAGTAGTAACATGTGAGATTCATTAACGAAAATACCGAGATATAAAAATCAGATGGCCAAAAAAGAGCACATTTGGTCGATTGTGCCGATGGGAGACAATTATTTCTCCTTTCCTATGGTGAAGCATAAAGGTAATTCAAACCACTGTTTCATATCCACTATCATGATCAACATACGTATGTCTCACTTTCTTTTAGACAAAGGGGTACCATGGGCTCCCACTCCTTGCATTAGACTCATGGTGCCCCACCCTTTCTAATTTTGGGGTGCTAACTTCAAAGACAAGAAAGTTCCAGTCTATGCACACCTCGACTAATCTCACAGAACAACCGTAGGACTCTACTACATTTGGTTACCAAAGAAATTCATAGGATATTTAATCCTAAGTAGATGACCTCTATGGATTGAACTCATTCCCCCTAAGCCCTTTAACTAGGCCACCCGGGATGGTTAAGACAACAAAGATTTGAAGTTATTAAATTTTCAACTGGGTTTTGAACCTAAGACCACCGAAAGTATCTCAAATCATTCCAAGCAATTACCGGCAGAGCACACCTGGGTTAAACTTAAACCAAATTCCCAATCCCTCAGCTTTAGCACAAAACCAATTTCCGCGTAATTTAAACCAATCACATGTCAAGGACAAGAAACAAACAGAGGCAGACGAGTTAAACGATACAACATTGCTTACCTCTATCCTTGGAGAGATTGCTGATAATTTCCTGAATTCCCTCCTTGCCCAAGGTGTCCTTGAGATACATAGCAGCAGACGCAACCTCCTCAGTTGTCACTTTGCCATCATAATCCCTGCAAAGAAGTATCATTAAGATAATTATACTCACACGATTTGCACTGATGTGGAATTCACATCAGATTCGAGGGTGGCAATTTGGCAAATATATAACCTGTCCAGCAATCGCCAACGATCCCCAATTTTGGCATCAACATCATCAATTTCCTTTTCAAGCTTATGAAGCATCGTATCAATCTGAAGACATCAAGTATATTGTGAGTTTTCCAATTTGCAGAGAAAACATGGTACAGATCAGAGCAGATGCCAAACAATCGATGAAGAATCATGTTACCCTGTTGATAAGTGCTGAAGAAACCTTGCGACCTAAAGTCAACTCAGCAGCCTGGTCAGTATCCTCCCTTGCAGCTTTGTAAGCCCTTCTTGCTTCTTCTTCACCATCTGTACCCTCTTTCTTGACCATGCTGTTATACAGGTCTATCTGGAAATGGAGACAATAGCAAGCAAAAAGCACAGACCAAATTAGCCATGTACTTGGTTTTTTCAAGTTAAAATGATATTCTTTGGGTCCTGAAGAAGATATTGTAGCTATCTTAGAGACAAAATAAAAAATTCATCGACCTATTGACATTTAAGTTGTTAGGTTATTTTGTCCTACACAACGGGGAGAAGGAATAATAAGTTATACCTCTTTCTTTACAAGCTGTAAGAACTCCTCACGTTCCCTGCTGACCGACTAAATGAATAACCACAGTGAAACAAAGCAAGTTAAAAATCATCATGTGTAAATGCAAAGAAAAAAGAAGAGAGCGACAACACTTGTCCTTGAAAGCACAAATTGTTATCAATCCTTACAGATGCAGATGCTAAAACTGCCAATGCACGGCTGAGTTCACCTAGCTGCTCTTGTTTCTCCATTGTTTTTGTTTTTTCTTTGGGTTCTTCTCCAGTAGTTGGACTAGTCATCTCTTCTAGTGCTACATCCTTTTGACTACCAGCAGTTTCTTGCATCTTAGCCAGCTCCTCTTCTTCTTCCTCCTCCTCCTATATATATATAATGAAGAGCATCTAAATGCGAGGAACCTTTTTAAACAACTAATTCAATACAACAAGAATAAGAAACCTAGATCATCTTGGTAGAAAAAAGCATGCAGTTTGACCTTCTTTTAGGGGAACTCATACAGAATCAGCAACTTAAGTACATCAAAACTTTAGATCATGAGAAGAAATAGAAATCCTTGGGACATAAAGAAGGCATTTGGAAGTTCTATTTCAGGAGAGAAAAGAGAGTTAGAAAGAAGAAGAAATTTGCACTCCTCTCTTCAGGATTTTGCAAGAGCTTCATTAGTTAACATTTTCTACATTTCAACAATATTAAATCTTTTGGATGAAATCTTTTAGCTCTGATTTTAAAAGAACATCTTTTCCATACATATTTTTGGATTTCAATCTTTTTCAGACAATTAGTTTAGTCAGCTCGATTTTATACTGAGTGAGCAATCAGCTTAAATTTTGAAATCACACAATTCTAACTGTAGGCTAATATCCAGGGATGAAGGGAAATACTGACCTGACTCAAATCAAACTGGTAATGCCCCTTCTCCCAGCAATTTTCTTATAATGATAATCGTAATAATAACTAATAAGGATAGCCCCCCACCCCCACCAAAACAAAACAAAACAAAACAAAACAAAAACCTTTATCATTTCTTCTTGCATTGCTAGGAACTCCAATTTCCTTCTTCTTTCTGAAACAGTATCTTCAGATGGCAAAGCTGTGACTCCTACGGTATCCACAACTTCATCCGGCAGAGAGGAAAGAGTTGCTTGTACAACTTCCTCTGGTCTCACCTTTCCAGACACAGAGAAGGCTCTGCATTGGTTACCAATTAGAAGACAAATTTCAATGTCATCTTACAATTAGGGAAAAAAAAAACTGCAGAAAGTATTTAATTTACCTAGAAAGAATCAAGAGAGAAGATGGTACGGAGTAGTTGAGAGATAAATCCAGCCAATCACGCAGCTTCAGCAAATAATCAAAATTTTAAAATGTCAGAACTAAAAGATATTTTTCCTTTATATCCAACCTCAAGAGAAAATAATATTACAGCAGAAATGCTTTTTTATCAATACTTCTTTGACAACCAAATAAGGCGGTTACATATGTTATACATGAGGTTTAACATTAAATTTAGACAAAAAGAGTAGGTTAACTTGACAGTCCTTTGCGTTGAGAAAGTTATCTTACATTTCAACATCTATATATGCTCAGTTGTACTCATTATGCATGTGCTTTTCAATCCATAGCAGTGTTAAGGTGTAACAGAGACAGGATACAAAAAGCTTTTAATATTTCTCTTTTAACCATTTCTCACAAATTAAAGCAGTAGGCTGATACAGCTCGGGAGGGTCACAGTAGATCTACTTAACAAGCTAGTTAAAATCTCCAAGCAGAATAACAAAGTTAATATAGCTATATCGATGTACATATTTGGATAAGAAAGCATCTTTCTTTAAGACGAATACAAATATAAAAGAAAGAGCCACACTAAAGATTGGCCTGGAACAATACAAGGAGCCACCAAAAGACAAAAAAGGCTACCAGAAAGAGTCAATGTTGTTGTTGCTTCACAAAACCAGTGGAATTTGTGGCAGACATAATTCATGGTTGGAGCATGTGAGTCACAACAAATCATGGTTCAATTGAAGAAAGTAAAGGCTGAGGCATCGTACACAGAATGTATAGTGCAAGTCCTAGGTTTTATGTAAGTTATTGATATTTTCTTATTGAACAGTT
The DNA here is from genome assembly GCA_033996785.1 of Trichosanthes truncata. Taxonomy (NCBI): domain Eukaryota; kingdom Viridiplantae; phylum Streptophyta; class Magnoliopsida; order Cucurbitales; family Cucurbitaceae; genus Trichosanthes; species Trichosanthes truncata. The sequence goes on along the minus strand of JAWPNB010000004.1, from coordinate 30,716,627 downwards.
TGACCATGTGATATTGGGGTTTTCTTGAGTTTGAATTTCCCACATAAAATCTTTGTGTCCTCTCTATCCATCTATTTCTTTACTATTTTTACACTATTTTTTATTGTTAATTAAATAGAATAACTAGTTAAGATAAAAAATTAGAAAAAAGAATTAACATAAAATTGGATAAAATTTAAATTGGTAATCATAAACTTCCACTTTGATTTCCAGATATAAAATAGATGATCGTGGAAAAAAAGAAGGTTATCCATTTAGAACGATTGATATACAAACAAGAAGAAAGGAAACCTGTTGTCTCATTTCCTCAACCGAAAGCAATCCAAGTAAACCTCGTTCTCTACAGGCTTGACGAAGCTCTGCTTCTGAAAGAGATTCCAGCCCCTCTAACTGAATCATCCTATCATCATTCTTAATCCTGACAAATATATAAAACCCATGCTTTGTAGTGAGAAATTTTTAACTATAAAAAATATAATGAGTTCTTGTTACTTTGGGCATCTCCCACCCAATCTTTTGTAAACAAGAAAAGACTTCAAATTTATGAACAAATTTCATCAGATGCAACCTCTCTAGTAAAGCAAATATGGTTTGTTACAGAGTCAAAAGAAAAGATGTTAAATTAGCTAGCACAAATTAATTAATGGAATAATTTACAGAGAGTGAAGAAAGAGTGGTCAGATTCATTAAGTTCATAGTAAGATCTCATTCAAATTTTGTTTACTAGATATTATTCTTATGAACCATGATTCCTTTGATGGGGCTTGGACACAATGTTCCATGCTCATATAATCAAGAACCATATGTGTCTTCTCAAAATGTCTTACATAGACTCTCTTGTTTCTATTTTTTAACCCCTTCTTGATGGGATAAATAGGAAGGAGTAGGAATTTTTTTAAACCATTTTTGAGTCTTGATCTTTAGGGTTACTAAGATGTGCTCTGCACCAATGTGGGACTTGATTTTTTTTTTAAATGGAAATCATGTAAGAAAAAAAAGAATTTCGTTGGACTCCCTTTTCTTTAAATTGAAATTTCCTCATTGTTGATGAGGTCATTCGTCTCCATCAACTGTTCTCCATCAAGTTGATGGAGAAAATCTTTATACTGTAACCGTTTAATTTTTCAATTAAAAGTTGAACTAAACTTAAGCAGGAAAATGAAAAACTTTTAGTAAGATGAACGTTCACAAAAATATCTCAAATAGAGTGCAGATCATTAAAGAAAAGGTCCTTGATCATTACAGAATCTTTTTAACATGACATAAACTGGTAAAGTGGTAGATGTAAGAAAAACAAGTACATTGAAGCTGCAACATATATACACACACATGTATCAAACGGCAACAGCTGAAAACTTCAAATCCTGAATGATAAAATGCACAAGAGATGGAATTATGCATGTCGTGTTCATAGGAGACTCTTACTCTTGCAGTCTTTTCCTCAGCATAAAGCGCAAATATGCATCAGTACCAAACGGACTGATACCCATGTATTTGCACATATTCACCAACCGAGGCCTGTCAAATAAATGGAGGTTCACTGGATATATATTAAAAAAAAATACAAGCTAAAGGATAGAAGAATTTCAGCCCCATTTGATAACCATTTGGTTTTTAGTTTTTGGTTTTGAAAATTTAGCTTATAAACATTACTTCCACTTAATGAGTTTCTTTGCTTTGTTATCTACTTTCTAAAAACATTTTCAAAATCCAAGCCAAGTTTTGAAAACTACAAAAAAAAAAAGTAGATTTTGAAAATTGGAATTTGACTAAGAATTCAAATATTTTCTTAAGAAAGATGAAAATCATAGGAAAGAAATTGGTAGTAAACAAACACAATTTTTAAAAACAGAAAACTAAAAAACGAAATTGTTATCAAACACGACCTTAATTAATAAATAAAAAATTGACCTGCTTATGTTGTCCAATGTAAGCTCATCATTGAATAACTTGGCAAATCCCAAAATTTCCTCATTGTTAACACGAGCACCCTTTCTGACCTGTATAAGCATAATATAACACCCCCGATTGAGCAAGGTGCATCAGCTATGGTAGACAAAACTGGTAAAATTAATTAACACACACTTCGGGAATGGAGGATGTAATCTACTTGCCTTAGTCATGAATTCATCGAGGTCTTCTGCCGTCTTCTTAATTTCTCCACTTCTGGAGTTTTGGACTTCCTTGGCCATTTCCTTTACGGTATCCTGAAGAAATTTGGCATACTCTATTCTAGCATTTAGCCTTCTTTTTAATGCCTCCTGAAAGTTGGAAACTAAAATCAGACCTATTCTGCCCAGGACTCCAGAGAGACAGAGAGACCGAGAGAAAGCATATGACTGAGAGATCTATGAACTATCTCATCCAATAGAAGGCAGAGCTTCAGATGTAAAAACTACATTCATTACCAAAATTTCCATCTCCTTCGATCCTCAAGTATTAAGCTCAGAACAACAAATAATTTTGGACAACCAATTCATTCAAGAAAGATAAAAAGAGAAACTTCTTAAGCTACTTAAAGTTGAAGGCCATAATGATGCCAAAAATTGCACCATTCCCCATGTAAACTACGGTAATGTGAGCAAAGCTTGATATTTGTCAAGAGATATTGATGAATGATCTAGATGACGCAACTTATCTTACAACAATGATGGAAGATAATAGTGTTTGGACTGCTAGCCAGTAGTGTGGTGTATTCTTCGTTGTATACTTGTAATGTATATCATGTGAGCGTGGGAGTCATATAATTAATCTTTTCCTCTCTTGTAACTTTGCTCAAAAGTTATGGTGCAAACTTTTTCAAATTCAATACATGACAGACTTTTCCTAGAGATATGAATCCTCACCATTGTTGGCGTAGCAACAGTATTTGAATCATACATTCTTAGCTTCATGTAACAGCCCGTATTTTCCAATACGGTCATTCCAACAATAATGTGAAAGCATAACAATTAAAAAAAAAAGACTTAAACAAATTCAATAGAAGCAAGAATCTTAAAAATATTCCTAAAATAAACTATCGAATCCTTAACAACGACTCTCTAAGTCTTGTGCCAGAACGCTAAACTTCACTTCTTTCGAGACTATCACTTGATCCTTCGTTTGAAAACATTTTGAAAAAAAGACAAAAATGAGTACATAAATACTCAATAGGCAATTTCAACATCAAGTTCAGAAATTCATTTTCTTCAAAACAAAACATAGAAATTCAGTTTAACAAATCATTTCAATAGTTGAATCAAAAGTTAAATATTCATTCAGTCATTTTCTTTCAAAACAATTGTAAACAAAATACAAATATCCTTGCAAAACTTTTAATACAACCATTAAAACTTTCAAGTCAACTTTCAGAAAACAAAAATCTTTCAATCATCCAAACTTTCAAAACAAAACTTTTTAATTGAACAAAACTTTCATTTAACCAAAATTTTCAAATATCGAAACTTTCAATTCAAATAGTACCTTCAAATATTAGAGTGGGAATATGCATTATTTGGGTAGCCTTCAGAACATATATGATAGTTACCCGTCGGTAACACCAATCAATCATTTAGAACATTTAATCAGAGTTGTCGATAAAAATCGACCAGAACATTTAATTCAATTACTTAAGTGTGAAGCCATGTGAGTGAAACACACACATGAACCTTCATTCCAAATGAATGTCAAACCACAAATGTGTCTTCTCACAAATAAGCCAGAACAATTCCATCAATTCCAATTTAGGCTACTACCACAAATAAGCAAAGCATTCCCAAAACAGAAAATTGGCATATCCAGATAGCCCTTTCGAATCAATTAAATACTTTTCAAAACATTCAAAACAGAAAACATATACTTTCATTTAGCAAAACAATTTCAATCAATTTCAAATCTAATAAAAAATATGCTTTCATTCTTTCATTTTTTCTCAATGAAAGTTCGGTTTTTCATCAAAAAAAAATAAAAAATATGCTTTCATATATTTTGCCAAATAACAATAATCAAAAAGGAATTATTCCAAATTTTCTATTTTGGAAGGGATGTGGAAACTACTTACCTCGATCGATAATCCTACAATTCTCAATCTCGATCTCAATTCCAAATCTAATTCCACTTTCTTCAACAATCACCAATTTTTCCTAGAAGCCCAAACATATCCAATACTTTACTGATCAAAAATCAAAATTATATCTTAAAGGTCCAAAAGCTTATCTAAAACATAGACAATTTTATCTGCCCAATTTTTTCCCATTCAAAACAATTTTCTGCATAAAAAGTTAGGAAAAATAGGGTTCTTGGACTAAAAAACAGCATTGAAAAACTGGGTTAAAAATACTTTAAAACCCAATTAAAAACGTACTAAAATTGATAAAATCAATGCTTTTCAATACGTAATAAAATACCATACAAATTTTCAATCCTACAACTTTTAAAACTTTCAAAACTATAAAAAATTATAGACAAATAACCCAAAAAATTTTATGTTTCATAAAACAAATTCTTCAAGATTTTAACATGAAAAGAATCACAATTTGCCACTTTTTAACACCATAAATCAGATCTGAAAAGTTTAATAAAACTGCTGTAAAAACCATAGAAACATACTATTTTCATATAAAAATCAAAGCTATACATTATACTTTAAAGTAGCAATCATTTGGTAAACTTTTGGTGCAAAAAGAATCTAAAATACAATTAAAACACTCCCAATATTAAAGAAATTCAAAGCTGGAAAATTCTGGAAAAAAAAAAATTTCCTTATCAAAACCTTCAATTTAATCCAAAAGCCATGAGATGAAAAACTTTGATAAAGAATTAAGCAAACAAAAAACCTAAAAACTTTATAGGGCAAAAGATTTCAAGAATCTTTTCATTCTAAACAATCAAGAATGAAAACAAAACCCAAAATTTTTCAAGAAATATTCAATCAAGAAAGAAAGAAAACAAACTTGAAAATAGAAGGAAAGAAAACTTAAAGAATTAAGCAAACAAAAAACCTAAAAACTTTATAGGGCAAAAGATTTCAAGAATCTTTTCATTCTAAACAATCAAGAATGAAAACAAAACCCAAAATTTTTCAAGAAATATTCAATCAAGAAAGAAAGAAAACAAACTTGAAAATAGAAGGAAAGAAAACTTACTCTTTTTTCTTTAGAGAGGAAACTGCAAAACGTATTCTTCTTTTCTCTCTTTTTTGCCGTCAAAACATTTAGTAAAAAGTTAGGGTTTAAAAGATTTATCTCGTAATTTAAAAAGAAGATAAAATTCTAATTTAAAAAGGTTTTAGAAATTAATAAAACAAATAAAAAAAAAAAAAATTTTCCCGGTTGTTACACTTCACTTCACACAACTAGCAACTAAAGATGTCTAAGACACCGATAAAAGGCCACTCTCTATAAGTAAGATGTACTGACGCCTTAACCCTCTCCAAAATCATAAAGTGGGAATATATTCAAAGGACTATGGCTACAAGAAATAAAACATTCGTTATTAACCGAAATAAATCACACTTAGGAATAAATTTTTTTTAATATCCATGAGTGTCTGGGTCAACTTGTGCGACCTCAACTATTCGCATGGGACAATTGCTGATCCTATAACTCGTAGGACATTAAATCCTGCATAGGTAGCCACCATGACTTGAACTCATTCCCTCTATGCCCTTTATTATTTATATGGCTCTTATTGACCACTAGATCAACCCATGGTGGTTACATGGAATAGAATATTTATAAAAATTAATTACTTTTTAATTATCTATTTAGTTAGGGGGAAGCATCCAACAATGATTTGGCAACAAAAAGTGAGACAATGAAAAATATCAACTTCAGCACCATATTACTTTGACATTCCAAAACTCAAATCCATGATTTATCATATGAGATTAGGAGACATTATTTTTAATTAAAAATCAAGCTTTCATTGTGAAAAATGAAATAAAATAAAAGAGACCTACAAAACAGCGAGCCTACAAAAGGAGCCAAACAAATCCTGAACTAAATATATAAGTTTATAACAAGAGTTGGAAAAAAAGACCTAAAGGATTACTACAACAAAACTATATTGAGATACATACCCAAGAAAGGCAACATTATATAGGTGACAAAAAATGTGTCCATGCATAAGCTACATTCTTATTATAATAGTTTGTTCATGAAAAGATAGGTTGTATATGAACAGCAATTTCAGCAATAGAAATGAATGTAATATGATCACCAGCACAAGAAAAAAAAATTAGCAGCAGAGTGAAGATTAAAGAATTAAGTTCCAAAAATTAATTATCCAGAGAACAAACAGCCAATGAACTGCGTGATGGAGTAACATGTTTAGCAATCTCCACCCAGTTCTGCAACATTTACCTGTTCCCTCATCTTGTCCTGGAAGGTTGATGGTAACATGTTGGGAAATAATTTCAGGAAGACTGGCAATAAGAACTCCATGAACGGAACTATAATAAAAACTGCAAAAGGAACTAGCCTGAAAATATCAGCTGTGGTGCGTGTGAGTTGCTGCCTCTCCCTTCGAGAAAGACCCTTCCCACCTGCAAGTTTCACTAATAACCTCGAGCTGATCCTAACATCAGCCCATAAAAGTTTTGTACCCAACCAATAGTGCTGCATTGTAGATTTAAATTCATCCTTCCAATGGTGAAGCTTCTTAGCCCAGTCTTCTCTACATGATATAATATTTGTTCAATGAACTATGAGAATCAAACTTTAGATCAAATTTAATGCAAAGAAGAATAATAGTTAAAAACCTGCTCATAGAAGCAATAACTCTCAAAGCAGGACCTATTCCTAGAAGCTTAGCCCATATGCTTTTCAACAAAGATTCAGCACTTTTCTGGGATTCTTGCATCTGCTTAGCTTGCGCTTTAACTGTACTCAAACCTTCAACTGCTTGATCACACTCTTCTGGGGACGGCTCTTTAATCCTCTTAGTAGCTTGCTTTTCCTTTCTAGCATTATCGCCGCCAAATTCAGGTTGACCAGCCGTGGCCGTGGAAGAATATTGTGAAAGTTGTAAAACATATCTATAACCCATATAGTAAGCTGAGGTTCCTCTTCCAATTCCATGACCAAAAATTTGAGGTTTTATAAGATTACTTTGAAAATGTTCTGCAGCTGGAAAGGATAAAAAATCCTTCCTAACAACTGAAGATGAGACCCCTTCACATCCTCCTTCAATAGCTACAGGTGGAGGATTAGAAATGCAGCCCAACCTCTGTAAATCATCGGCTTGAGATGCTTGCCCATGTTCAAATCTGGAGAACCTTAGATATAAGCTGGTAGACAGATTCTCAGAACTGAAAAGGTGCCTTTTCTTTACCAAGATCGCTCTTAAAGCCATTTCTGCATTCTATAAATTTGGTTACTTATGTGGAAATCAAAGGTCACACACTCAACCAAATCACAGAATTTCTGCAGTCTATAGAGGATGAAAAAACAACCCAACAAACATCCTGTCCAAAAACAGAAAAGAAATTACCTGAGGTGTCAATCTTTTAGAGTTTTACAATATATCAGTTCTACCCATATCATAACTTCAACAACATAATCCCAATCAATAAAAAATTGAATTATTGATTAACTACACTAGATTAAATGGGATGGTATTGAAGTATTTAAGCCCCGGAAAGACAAAAAAACTAATAAATAAGATATAATAAAAAAAATACATTACCACATCACAATAAAGAATAATCCCATATTGCATAATTTTTTTCAAACAAGAGACAACTTGTCATTGACATTTAAAATTCGAAAAGTTACAAAGATAGCAAAATAAACATGCCTTGAAAGAATGTACAAAGTAAACCCCAATAAGTAACCCCAATATATCAATAAAAGTTATACGAAAAAAAAAAAGTCCCCCAACAACACACACAATTAGCAACAGCACTCCTTAGAGAGTTTTCTAGCAAGCTTTAAAAGAAGACTTATAAAGCTCTCGAAAAATACTTCAATTTTCTTCCTTTATTATAATTTTACTATTATTAGTTTAGGCTTCCATTTATGCCAAAATATAAGCAACCCTAGTGCATATAACAATAAGAGGTACTCTCCTATATTTTGTAATGCTTAAAACCTCCTCATTTATCCACTCTTTAAGGGAAGGCATACACATACACATCAACTAAAAGGTAAAAGGAAATGGAAAAACATGAACAATCCACTCATCTACAACGATGGACAGACATCTATGATCAACCAAAACATGATGCATAAAGTGATTGATTGCTGAATAAAACGACTGATTACTGACAAAGACAAATCACACGACAAGCGAACTGATTACTGAATAAAACCATTACGACACCAAATGAAGCAATAAATGCAAAACACAAGAAACCCAATTCGGTCAAATGGGAACCGAAACAACCAAAAAAGCACGCATTAAGGCAAGAGTAAAAGAAAATGGAAAAATAAAATGAACAATCTACACATACCACGATAGAAAAACATCAAAGTTCAGCCAAAATATGCAGAGTCTACACTCACATACATGTGACAGAGCCACAGACACAATCGGTTCGATTTGGGCCATTGACGAATCACACAACAAGTGACTGATTGCCAAATAAGAAACTGAAGCGAAAAAAGCACACATTAAGAAAAAAACTAAAAAAGACAAATGAACAATCTACTCATATACTACTATAGAAAAAACATCAAAGATCGACCAAAACAAGCACAGTCCAAACTCCCCTACATGTGACAGAGGCACACACACACTCGGTTCGATTTGGGCAACTGACGAATCACACAGCAAGTGATTGAATACCGAACAAAACCTAGAGAAACTGAATTCGGTTAAAACGGGAAGAATTAGAACGGGCGGAAAAGCACCAGAAGCCGGAAAACCTACCATCAAAGCTCAAAGCGGAGAAATATGATCAGAGAGCTGAGTATGAGGGATGATTCCATTGAGATGGGTTTGGAGAAATTTGGTCTGCGCTTCCGAGAGATTTGGAGGTCTCGATGGAAATGGAATTCGAGAAAATAGTAAAACGAACACGAAGGCGAAATGTTGCCGCGGACTCGGAGGGTCTCTCGGTATGAGCGTCCGTGTCTGAAAAATTTTAGAGCAAAAATAATTTACTTCCGTCGTGTAAGAAAAAGGGCCCACCATATCTATATCACAGCCGTCGGATTCTTTTTCGGTAATTTCTCACTTCTATAGCGATGAAAAATTCTAGGACTTACAAAAATATCTTTTTTTTTTTTGACAATTACAATATGAGATCAAACCATCAACATTTAAGATGATAATCAACGTCTTATAATTCTTATAAAAGAAAAGAAAATTGGTGGCCTATGATTGAGCTCGAATTGGCCCATACTCCCTTTGTTCAATTCACACTATAGTGTTTTAGTTTTATAAATATTTTCTTAATGCATGCAAATCCTGCCTCATTTTTAAAAGGATGCTGATGTGGTAGACAATAAATAGAAAAAATATTCATACTCTTGTAGGATTTGAAATTTTCTCATGGCGACCGGTTGATTTTTTAAGACACTTTTGAATTTGGTAATTAATCTTATAAAATTCTCGATTTTAGCTGTAATGTATCAAGAATAATTCTCTATGTAGTGAACTAAAAAAATATATATTTAGTGTCAACTTAAATATAGCTTAATTGGTTAAAACATGATATATCGATTAAGAGATTCGAGATTCAAATCTATTCTTCACATTAACGAACTCACAAAAAAACCAAAAAAATAACTCCATATAGTCCTTTGGAAGAATTTGTTAAATATATATTTTTTTAATGGGGGTTGTTAGAATTTGTTATTAGAAACTTGATGTGCGATTAAATTATTATTTTATTGACATATTTACACACTTAGGCATGCCAACTTGAACGCCAAAGTGAACTTAGCTCAACGGTAATTGGCCTGCATTCTCGATCGAGAAGTCAGAGGTTCATTGAATTTTGATGATGTACAAATTAGGCTTTACTCGACAACTAACATTTGAGTGATATGTTCATGTATATAGGCTTAATTATAGAAAACACCCCTGAATTATGGGTCTTGTTTCAATTATACCTCTGACCTTTCAAAAACGTTCAAGAATACCCTTACTATTAAATTTTGGATGGAAAACGTTAAAGTTCCATTAATACCCTTGAACTTTAAAAAAAAATAAAAAATACCCTTACTGGAAACATTTATTCTTCTTCCTCCCTCTCTATATAGATTCTTCCTCCATGAAAATTAATGAGAAGTTTTTCTTCTCCTTTAAGACAACATCCCAAGAGTCTAACCAAATTATTATGTTGAAGCTTCAAGATGACTTTTGCTTCATTGTTAAATTTTTCATGTCCTTGACTTGATTTTGTTGATAGTCTTTTCACTGCTATTTCACTACCCATCAGCTTTCCCTAAATTCATTTTAGGCAAAATAAATAAAAATATTGTCATATAGTAGTTCTAACACTTCTTAAATATTAAAAAAAAAATCACATACCAAACTTTTGATTAATTAACCTTGTAAACTGAACCAAATTCGCATTTTTCAAGTTTATTAGCATTTGAAAGGTTGTAGCAATAATTTGACCAAATAAGCTCCAAAAACTCAAAACCCAAAATCCATAGCCATAACCATAACCTTCCCTCGTAACTCTCCAAAAAAAGACTTACTCCTCTCTTCATTCACCATTCATTCATTGTAATTGAAAACCACATTAATCTCATGCTTATCACTAATACACAAAAATAGAGGCAGCAAAAAAGGGAAAAAAAAACCTCTGTTTTTTTCTCTCACTTATCTTCTGTACACTTTTAAAAATAGAAAGCTCGATTCCAAACTCTATTTTCATGTGGTATTCTGTTGCACATAGCCTTTATAAGAAAATTTTCGCATTAATTTTCATAGAGGAAGAATTTGCAAAGAGAAGAAGAAAAAAAAAGAAATGTTTTCCAGTAAATGTATTTTTGAAATTTTTTGAAAGTTCAAGAGTATTAATGAAACTTTAATGTTTTTCATCTAAAACTTAACGATAAGGGTATTTTTGAACGTTTTTTTAAAGGTCAGGGGTATTTTTGAAACTTTATGAAGTTCAAGGGTATTGTTGAAACAAGACCCATGGGTATTTTCTATAATTTAACCTTAAATATGTTAATAAAACAATAATTTAATAATATGCCAATTTTGTGTTAATAAGTTTTCACATTTTTTTTACAAAATGAAGAGATTGAGTATTTGTAATGCTTTAAGCGTAAAATTGTAATTTTTAAAAAATTTTAAGACCAATTTGAGAAGAATCTAAAAGATTAGTGACCATTTGGTACATTTTACTTTTAAAAAAAATTAAGAATATTACCTCACATATACGATGTAGAAATTTAAACTTACAAGTTACAACTTGTCCAAATAAATAGAGAAATTTTGACAAGTATGCTCGAGTTTGGGAGAGTTGCATCTTTTTAGTAGAAAATAGTAAATTACAATAGGTAATTACAAACGTTACAGAGAGCTAGTTTAAAATAACGATAATAATAAATAATTATGAAAAATGTAAATTAAAAAATAAAAGCCAATTTATATGAAATGTCTTCATGGTGTTATGCTTACTAATCGTTTCAAATATTTTATTTTAACTCTTTAACTTTTAAGCGGTGTCCCACACCCTCTATTAAACTTAAAAAAAAAAAAAAACTTTTAAGCAATGTAAAAAGAATCATTTGTTTGTTTTTACCATTAAAATCGAACTAAATTTCTAACCCAATACCTAAGTTGCAATTTAGGACGTGTTTACTTACCCGCAATCATAATAAAGAAACGAGAATGAAAATTGTGGGACCCACTTCATTCCTCTTTGATGGTCTTTACGAAAATCAATAATAGGAATAAAATGTGGGACCCACTCCAAAATCTGCAATTTCATTCCAATGCCTCATTCCTTCCAAAAGGTGATCAATCACATTCTCGTTTCTTATTACATGGAACCCACACCATATTTTTTTTTGTATACTTTACACAATTTGTCTTTCTCTCTACTTTAACCTCCCTCAAACTTTTTTTTTTATTTTTTTTATTTATGTATTTCCCTTGTTCTTCCCTCTTCCCTCTCTCTCTTCCCACATATTCATCCTCTTATTCTTATACGTCATTTTCTCCTAACCTAGCTAGCTCATTAGTCAGGCTGCCAATTGATAACTCTCATTTATGAGAGTTATTTAGCTCTAAAACCTAGGCTTAATGTATGAAAATTGAGTATTACTGTTGTTAATCATGTTATATTAAGGCAAGTTTTAAGTAAAAACAAGTCAAGCATGTGTTTTTAACCTTCATTAGTGAAATAAAGCAAAATAAGTGTAAACGGGTAAAATTTTGATGTGTTCATATGTTTTTGAGTAGGATGAAGCAAACTCTCAACATTGTGCCCACATTGCGACAGCAATTACATTAGATGATAGAAGTTGAAACAGTTAGGAACTACCAACATTGCGCCCAGGGTGCACTAGTCTTGCGAGCACAATCTATCCCTTTGCAACAGTCTGTGCGGAAATCACAAGGTTGACAGATTATGCAATCAAACCTGATCAAATCTCCCATATCCTTAGCTATAATGATGAAGATTCGTTCCTACATTGATTTGGAGGAAACCCTAGACCTAAAATGTCTATAAAAGGTGGCTTATGCTCCTCAAAAGAAGGAGAAGCTTTGATTCCTTGGAGGAGCTCTGGAAAAATCACCACTTCCATATTCTTTTGTTACAACTCCTCGAATAACGAAGTGCTGCACGTCTCTACTATCTTGCCTAGTCTTATTCGGACATTTGTATCAAATGAACAAGTGTAAAGGCTTCATTGATCTTGAAAGATATTGAATCAAGCTAGATAAAGGAGCAAGCTTTAGAGAGATTTTGTTATTCTTTTGTTCTTTTAGGTTTTCCTTGTAGTTTCTATTTATTTAGTTGTAATTTTATGCTTTTTCGTTATGTATTACTTTCTCTTATTGTTTTGGAACAATTTTTGTATTACTTCAAGTTCATCTTTAATATGAGTTCAAATCTATTTCTATTGTGTTCTTTTTTTCTTTTCATTATGAGCTAATCTTATCCTTGTGATTCAAATATGTGGATGCCCTAAGGTAGGAATAAAAGCCCCACTTGTGTTTTAGTGATTTTGCTCAACATTTAACATAATTTGTTTTTAGAATCCAATAATCAAAAGAGTTGGGTAATAAACGGTCTTCATAAAAACAATATAGGAGAAAAACCTAGAAATAGGACTTTGTTTTTTACCCTAGAAATAGGGCGAAGCCTGTAGAATCTATAGAATTGGATGTTCATTTATCTAAGTTTTAACTTAGACATAGACATATATGTTTAATTTCTTAGGCTCCTAAAAGTACCTCAAAGAGGATTGAATAGGTGTTGAATTCGATTCATGATGTTAAGTGTCATTTAGGGTAGATTGTGGGTGCAATTTGATCGCTTCTGTTTGTTCCCTTCCACACCAAAAGGGTGGATGCGGGTGCTTCATGGACATCAAGCCAGATTGTGCCTAAGTTTAGTTGAGAAGATTGCAGGTGCATGGTGAATGCAATTTCCATACTTGGGGCTGAAACTGTTTTGAATCCTTCTTTTATCTTATTTTCTTATTTCAGCAATTTACCTTATTGTTTTTTTTTTTTAATTTCAATATGTTACTTTCATCTTTCTCTTTTAAAATAAATAAAAAAAAATATTTAATTTTAAATTAGCTATAGTAAAGAAAGTATTTAGGGCCTGTTTGTTAGCCAATATGAATTCTGTTTTATATTTTTGGATTTATTAAGTTCAGTGAATATGCATTTGGCAGATGTGTTATCAAAAACTATTTCTGGATTATGTAATCCAAGTAGTGAAAATTCTGAAAACAGCATTTTTATGTTTTCGTTGTATCCAGATTTTGAATTTAATATTTTAAAATGTAGAATTATATTAAAAAAGATAAAAACTTTAATAAATATGGTATTTCATGTTATAAACTCAATTTATTTTTGTTAAATTAAAATATGTATAATATAATATATTATAAATTATATGATATTATAAAATAATAATTATACAAAACTTATAACAAAAAAACATGTTCATAAATTAATTAATAATGATTTATATTCAACCTGATATTTGATTTTGCAACTACAACTAGTTTCATGGTCTATAAATATATTATAGTGTTGGCTTTTTGGCCATTAATATCAATTTAATTAATTTTAATTAATTAATATTTTGATGATAACAAATATGCTATTAATTACTAACAATTTTAGTATTTTTGAAGTGTCCATAACATAGAGCTTGAAATAACGATTCCAACGCCTCTTGAATTTCTCAAATAAGAGTTAAAACGGAGAAGTTATGATCCAAACAAATCTGAATGGAAAATTCTCGATGCGATTACGTGGCAACTAAATCAACAATATGGACCAATTAGATAGTGACACGTGGAGTCTTTGGAGGAGTGACATGTAGTGAATTTTTGTTTGTTTTAAAATAAATGAAAAATAAAATCATATATTATTATATATATATATTTTGGTTGTTTTTGAAATAAAAAAAATTATATATATATATATATATATATATATATATATATATATATATATATATATATATATATATATGATAGTTAGTGGTTTTTTTTTTTAAAAAAAAAGAATTCTACAAACGAAAGGAGGTGATTCGGTAAAAAAAAAATGAATTGTTGTTTTGAGGATTACTTACAACAACAATTCATTTCAATTCGAATCGACTAATCGGGTATATTTTCCATATTGATAGGAGTACGTTTATGTTTCTGCTTCTGCTTTACGAATATGATATTTTTTGGGTATTTCTAATAATATCAAGTGTTATTCCTCTTTTGGCATTTCTAATTTCTGGAGTGGTTTTTTTTTTTTTAAAGAATTCTTTTTTTTTTTATATGATTGATGGGTCATTTGTTTTAAAAAAATAATTAAAAAAAGACAAAAACAAAACACACCCACTTTCTTTTGTTTTTTTTTGTCTTTATTATTATTATTATTATATTAATATTTACTTTTTCTTTTAATCTCCACCATTCATTTTACTTTTACCAATTCAATAGCCCAAATTAAATCTTGATTTTTTTTACCAATCCATTGTTTGAGTTATTCCATCCGATGTCCAGTGTTTGAGTTTTCACTCCAATAATTGGTATTAGAGCGATTACTCTTT
Source organism: Trichosanthes truncata (assembly GCA_033996785.1). Lineage (NCBI taxonomy): Eukaryota > Viridiplantae > Streptophyta > Magnoliopsida > Cucurbitales > Cucurbitaceae > Trichosanthes > Trichosanthes truncata. The sequence continues at coordinate 30,701,443 of JAWPNB010000004.1, read as the reverse complement.
TGATAAAATTATTTTTCAAATATTATTTTGATACTTAAAAGTATATATCTTATTAATATTTTGAAAAATTATTTCAAAAGCTTAATTGTTAAGAGCTATGACAACTTTAGATTTTTTTGAAGGTTATTGCATGGATAAACCTATTTTTTATTATGGTAGAAACTATTATATTTGGAGAAAAAGAATGAAAACTTTTTTGCTTGCTATTGATTTCAATATTTTGTATGTTTGTGAGCATGATTTATTAAAATTGAATTTGGATGATAAATTGCTTTCTTTTAATGCCCAAACCATAAATATCATATATTGTGCATTAGATAGAAAAAGATGTGATGAGATCTTACATTTTACATATGCCTATGATATTTTGAATTTTCTTGATAATGTGTATAATCTAGAAATTTCTCCTTGTACTATTAATGATTTATTTGATGTGAAGGAGAATTGACATTCTCAAAATCAAGAAAAATTGTGGGAAAGGAAAAATAAAATGGAGCCTCCTTATGCTTGATGGGTCATTTGGATAACAATTTCGTTGATGAAAGTGATGAAGATGAGGTAAATCATCAATCCTCTTCAATGATGAATTATTTGATGCATTTGAAAGTATGCAACATGATTTTGAAAAGCTTGACTCTAAATATGTCAAACTATCAAAAAAGTATAAAACCATATGTATTGAGAATAAATCTTTTGAAGAGAATAATCGAATTAAACCCACAGCGGAAGCGTTAGAATCGACTTTGATTTTATTTAGAATTAAATAATAAAAATTAAGTTTAAGCAAAACATACCTTGAAAATAATATGAAGATATTTTCTGGCAATTCTTTACTTCTCGTGTTCCAAGACTTCCACAAAAGTCTTCTTTGTTATGACTCGAACACATGACCAAGACTTGTGGGAGCCTCTTGAAAGAAAATCCATAAGGGATTAGAGAGGAAGAGGTTTAGAGAGAATTCTCTAATTCTCTATTGAGGAGATGTGTGTTATATCTAATGACCCAACCCAAGGGTCCTATTTATAGAGACCAAGAGCAAATCTTTGTCATAAATTAAAATATTATATTTTAATATCTAATATATTAAAATATATCTTATACTTATTTGAATCTCATTCAAATCTCCTATGATATTTATTTATTTGATTCTTATTCAAATTTTATAAATATCTTTTCTTTAATGTATCTAATATACATTAATTATTTTAATATTTAATGTATCAAATACAATAAATATATTTTTCTCTTTTATATTTAATATATCTAATATATTAAATATTAATTTGAACATTTCAAAAATTTCTTTAAACTAAATTGATTTTTTAGTGTTACTATGAACTAGCAAGAGAACCTTACGGATCTACAAATTATAAGCTCTAATGATACAAAATCAATTAATTAAACTCTTTAATTAATTAATTTTCATTCATTAACTAGGTCACTCCACTATAGACCTAGAGTTGTACTCTTATACACTGTAGGACAAGTTGTGTCCATATACATAATCACTACATGCAAGTCGATTCTTCATGAGTTGTTCGTAATTACAGCTGTGCCAAAAGTCCATTTTACCCTTATAATTACATCTTGCACCTTAAGTACCACTGATCCTTTAATGAATAATTTGTTTATGATCCAACCATAAGCTAAGTCACTCTTGGGGCAGTGAGAGGGTGGGGCCCCATTGTTCAAGTCCTGAAATCAACACTTAAGGGAACTACTCATCTACTTACTATATATGGGAAGGAGTAAATTCCATCTTGTGAGACTATGTTCCTAGCTCCCTATTTGGTCAAGTCCCCAAAATGGTAGGCATATTGAATCGGCTACAAAAGCCACTCTCACCCATTGATCGGGTTGTACACGCAAGCGCACGCGATCGAAGTAATAATAAATGGTATGCGAGTACCAAGTATCGAATCCCAAGGGAACGGAGTAACAAAAATGTTGTAAAGCAAAGTATAAGGGAAATTGCAACTTGAAAATTAAAAATGCAAAAACAAGGTTGGGTTGGTGTGTTGGTAAAAAGAAAAATTGCAGAGTCTCATTCAATAAACCAACCAAATGCTATTAGTGGAGTAGTTAGGTGCACTTATTGTAATAATATAAATGCACTTGTTTGACATATACCTGCTATTTAATAAACAATGGTAGGTGCACTTATTACAATAAGTGCACCTAACTACTCCACTAATAGCATTTGGTTGGTTTATTGAATGAGACTCCCTCTATATATACACAATTTGACACTTCCAAATCCTTTGAGCACAACTCCAAAGCCTTATCACATCTCAGCAATCGTGAGTTTCGACTTCTTCCTTACTTCTCTATCTTATACATATGTTATGAAAATACTGTTTTTTGTTCACTTATCACCTTTTATTCTTCATATGATATATAGTGTTCCCAGTGTCGGTTTCCAGCCACAATTTCATCCTTTACCCGAATCCTGTAGACAGGTGCTCGTTCCTTCCTTTGTTTCATTTCTTTTTACTGTAAGTTGACATTGGTATACTAACATACTTTTTGTTTTTACTATTTGTAGGGTGTTACCATCTAGGGCATATACCTTAGTGTGAGGTTCGGAATATTTTCCTTTACTATGTACTTCATATTGGACTTTGAACACTTTTTTAAGACATTCTTCTTTGTTATGTAAACTGTTCGCAATTTTAACACTGTTTACTTTGGTTCTTAATGTATGTTATTATAGTACACATGTAAGTTGACACGTTTTATGTTAATGGAATGTTATATTTTTTTTTCTATAATCGTACTTCGTAACGTCAATATACTTACTAAGTTAATGTAATTCAATTTATTTTAGAAAGGATTAGTTCACATAAAGCCAAATAATATCTTAAAAAGTCAAACATGTAATCCTATTATTTGAAAAAAAAGTGGTAAGTAAACTAGACAAGTTTTTATTAGGAGGAATAATTGTTGATTTATAAAACTTACAACAAAAAAATAGCATTATTTCATACACTTTGGACATATGTTGGTTGAATTCAAAGCGGAAAAAAAAACATAGTGTTGAAATGAAATTTAAAAAAAAAGGAAGTTGTTGTACTATAAACAGTGGAAAAAATCTTGGGTAAACAAAGTCATTGCTTTTTAAAATATCCCGAAAAAATGAAAAAAAAAAGTCATTATTCTCGTAAACAAAGTCATTGTTTTTTTTTTTTTTTTTTTTTGTAATAACTGAAATGTTTGAACCATATATTTTGTACTCAAATTATTGAAATGTATGAAATGTATTATTCTCATAAACAAATTCAATTATTTTGTACTCATTAAATTACAATTCAATTGTATGAAATGTATAAAAATTAGTTTTTCCTTCTTTAATAAAACCCTAAAAACAAAAGCCTTAACCCATAAACCATAACCACTAAACCCTAAAAAAATGCTAACCCCTAAAAACCCTAAAATCAAAAGCCTTAACCCTCAAGCCATAACCACTAACTCCTAACAAACCATACTCCCTTAAAACCCTAAAATAACCTAACCCCTAATTTAACCTAACCCCTAAAATAACATAATCCCTAATTTAACCTAACCCCTAAAATAACCTAACCCCTAATTTAACCTAACCCCTAAAATAACCTAACCCCTAATTTAACCTAACCCCTAAAATACCCTAACCCCTAAAATATCCTAAACTATTAAAACCCCTAAAATAACCTAACCCCTAAAATAACCTAACCCCTAATTTAACCTAACCCCTAAAATAACCTAACCCCTAATTTAACCTAACCCCTAAAATATCCTAAACTATTAAAACCCCTAAAATAACCTAACCCCTAAAATAACCTAACCCCTAATTTAACCTAACCCCTAAAATAACCTAACCCCTAATTTAACCTAACCCCTAAAATAACCTAACCCCTAATTTAACCTAACCCCTAAAATATCCTAAACTATTAAAACCCCTAAAATAACCTAACCCCTAAAATAACCTAACCCCTAATTTAACCTAACCCCTAAAATACCCTAACCCCTAAAATATCCTAAACTATTAAAACCCCTAAAATAACCTAACCCCTAAAATAACCTAACCCCTAATTTAACCTAACCCCTAAAATACCCTAAACCCTTAAATAACCTAATCACTAACCAATATCATGTTAATGACTTGTAGCAGTACTAAGTGAAACCCATGAGATATGTAATCATGGACTGAAATGAATAACAAATGACAACTTTTGTGTTTCAGGAAACAAACATTCGTGTATCCATCATAATATGGATACTCACGAACTAATCACCGTTTTGTCAGTTATTACAGCCACCCAACGTCAAACATTACTGTTGTTAGAACTTCTACTTAATGACCATCGTAGGATAGAACACCATTCGCCTTATTTTAGACATCAAATTAGGCAACTAACTTTCTTCCGCCTGATCTATGAAAGTGACCTGAGTTGTCGAGAGAGTACGAGGATGGATAGAAGATGTTTTACCATCCTCTGTAGTATGTTAAGAACAACAGGCGGTTTAGTAGGGACCGAATACGTAGATGTCGAGGAGATGGTCACAATGTTTTTGCATATCCTAGCCCATGATGTTAAGAATCGAATAATACGTACACAGTTCGCAAGGTCCGGTGAGACTGTATCTAGGCACTTCAACTCTGTACTTAGCACAGTATTGCGACTCCATGAGATTCTACTGAAGAAACCAGAGCCAATCACGAACTCTTGTACTGATGCAAAGTGGAAATGGTTTGAGGTATACATATTTTTAACGTCCCTCCATTATATGGTGATGATCGTTTTAGGATGATATACATAACTCCATACCATTTCCCTTTCCAATACAGAATTGTTTGGGTGCATTGGATGGCACATACATCAAAGTTAATGTTAGTGCCGTTGATCGCCCAAGATATAGGACAAGGAAGGGTGAAATCGCAACAAACGTGCTTGCTGTTTGTTCGCCCAATGGAGAGTTCATATTCGTTATGCCTGGGTGGGAAGGGTCTGCAGCTGATTCACGACCTAATGGGTTGAAGGTCCCCAAGGGTAATAAAACAAAACATTAAACCCCCGATACATTCAATTCTTTTAACTGCACCACTAACACGAGCATGTGTTCAATGGTTCACATTCAACATGATATTTTTACCTATGTGATGCTGGGTACCCAAATGCGGAGGGATTCTTGGCACCTTATAGAGGGGAGCGATACCATCTCTCTGATTGGCGTGGATCAGGGAATGCACCGACTACTCCGAGGGAATTTTTTAACATGAAGCATTCCTCTGCACGGAACATAATAGAGAGGGCATTCGGTGTGTTGAAAGGGAGATGGGCCATTCTGCGGGGTAAATCATTCTACTCTGTTTGGACGCAATGTCGAACAATTACAGCATGCTGCCTCATCCATAATCTCATCAGTCAGGAGATGGATTCTAGTATAGGGTATGAAGAATGGGGAGATGAAAACACATCGTCTACTCCCTTAAGTGAAGATAATATAAGTTTTATTGAAAGTTCTGACGAATGAGGCCACAAACGGGACGAAATGGCTGAACGAATGTTTTCTGAATGGACACAAGCATGATCATGGATGATGACAATTATTATTATATTATGAACTAAACTCGATCATTTGTACTTTCTATTAAGTAGTTAATGTACTTATGTTGCATGTGAACTTTTGCACCAAACTTTTTAACTTATTTTATTTATCCTATTTTATTCCATTTACGATCGTACATACTTATTGCTATAAGACCCAACAAAGCTAATTTCGAGGTAATGTGTATATATACATGTAGACAAATGGCAGGTACTGAAAGAATTAGAAAGCACTGCCGGTCTAAGTTCGAGGATGCCAAGCTGGTGGAGTGCCTCGTTCATATGGTCCATGAAGGAGGTTGGAGGTCAGACAATGGCACCTTCAGGCCCGGCTACCTAGCGCATCTACTGCGAATGTTGAAAGGAAAAATACAGAACTGTAGTGTTGAATCAACAAACACAATAGATTGCAGGGTTAAGACCCTGAAGCGAGAATACACAGCCATTGCTGAGATGCTAGGATCTGGGTGTAGTAGCTTTGGATGGAATGAAGAATTCAAGTGCGTAGATGTGGAGAGGGACATCTTTGACTCATGGGTCAAGGTAAGCCAACATATTAAAATCATGCATATTAGTTACACTACTAACTAGGAATAAAAATATATTTGTTTGGGAATGTAGAGTCATCCTAGTGCTAAGGGACTCCGAAATAAGCCTTTCCCCCATTTTGATGAGTTGGCGTTCGTATTCAGTAAGGATCGTGCGACGGGTGTAGGTGCAAAGACTCCTGGTGACATGGCATCCAATGATGTCGAGCCACTGGATGCAGACGTAGAGATGGGAGTATCCCAAGAACATTATGTACCAGAACCCCCAATCTTCGATGGAGCGGCCAATCCGAATGAGGAAGAAAATCCAGGGACACCGACTAGCAGGCTTCAAAGATCAGCCACGATGTCGTATGGAAGCAAAAGGAAACGTCGTCATATCAGTCTGAAATGTTAGACATCTTTCGCTCAGCAATGGACATGCAGAACACCCAGCTAGAGCGGATTGCATCTTGGCCTCAATCGAACTTCACTCTGGATGATAGCCGGGGCACGAATGTATCAGACACTCTAAAACAATTGACACCACCGTTGTCACAACAAGAACGAATAACGCTAATGGACATCATATTCACAAATCCAATGAAGACATCCAGTTTTTTGTCCGTCCCGATGGAAGACAAACGAGATTACTGCATGTTCCTTCTAGGAAGAAGGGAATGACCTATCTTACTTCACCCTATTTTGTGCTCCAATGAATATCGTTGTTATATCGTTTACCACGCTTGTTATTTGTAATTAACAGTCCTGATCGGTCTTAGGAAACGTGTTTAACTCCTTGGCCACTAACTATTATTTTTGTTGTAACCATGAACTTGGCCTTTATTGGCCATTAACTATATTTTTGTTGTAACCATGAATGTGGCTTTTATTGACCACTCACTATTCTTTTGTTGAAACAATTAAATTTACCATTGTTGCCATATAAATTCTGTAATGTTCGATTATATTTGTGTAATGTTATTAATGTCATACATCTAACTTATGTTGGCCCTTCAAAAAAAATTGACATTAATGTGAGGGATATTGAAAACATAATATAAGGTTTTTTAGTGTAAGTAATTTTTTTATTATCCAAATAAATTTATGAATGAAACATACAATAAGGTGCACACATTAATTTCCCAAATCCAAACTAACTATTTTTTTTCCATTTGAAAAAACTGACATTAATGTGAAAATATTGAAACATAATAAAAGGTTTTATTTGAAAGTTTATTTTCTCTTCTTCAAACAAATTTTTGAAGGATACATACAATAAGAAGCAAAAATTTCATTATTAGGATTCATATAAAGAGGTCCCTAATAATGAAATTGTGAAAAGTTGTAGAAAAAAATTGTTAAAAAAAAAAAAAAAAACAGCTATCTGCACTCCAAACTCAGACTTCAGAACTCCAGACTAAACAACTCTGCACCCCAAACACAGACTTCTTAACTCCAGACTAAACAACTCTGCACCCCAAACACAGACTTCCTAACTCCCCAGACTATTTAACTCCTCAGACATATTAACTCCAGACTTCCTAACTCCTACTCCCTGCGCCAAACAGCCCCTTAAGGAATAAGAGTTGGCCTCAGGAACAACACCCAAATACATAAAAAAAGTATAATATAAATATCATTCAATACCACACCAACCCAACAGAGAGATTGGTAGTGACAGTACAGCCACAATGAATGATTCAACGGGGCATTCAAAGCAGAAGACTCGTTTGGAGATATCAGTAAATAGCAGGTATATGTCAAACAAGTGCATCTAAGGAATAAGAGTTGGCCTCAGGAACAACACCCAAATACATCAAAAAGTCTAATATATATATCATTCAATACCACACCAACCGAACAGAGAGAATGGTAGTGAAAGTACAGCCACAATGAATGAGTAAACAGGGCATTCAAAGCAGAAGACAGGTGCTCGTTTGGAGATATCAGTGTGCAATTAATTATTAAACAAGGCATTCAAAGAAGAAGTTGTGGCATCGAGGACAACACATCAAGGAAAACATAATATCAACAACATATCAAAATAGAATATACAAATAAAAATTCATATTAAAATCCACAAGAACCCATTGTTATTAATTTACAAAACTAAAATTCACCCATCAAAATCAAAATTCGTAATCGGAATGTATCATACAAGAAATGCCAAATGAGAATCAAGATTCATTAAGCACAAACAGAATGGGACTATATTAAAAATTGGCCTCAAAAGTAACAATGTAACAGAGAAACAAATAAGAAGAATCAAAAGTAACAAATTTATTAGGATTGTAAACAATGAAATAGAAAAACAGAGAAGAAGAAGCAAAAGTAACAAATCGATTGCACATGTAAACGATGTACACAGAGAACTCCATACATGAATTTAACAAAAGCTTGCGCATGTAACGATGAACAAATTAACAAAAATAGCATGAAGCAGAACAGAGATCGACTAAAAAATTTGAACGAATTAACAGCAACAACCCCAAATCAAACATACATATCAAAAGACTTGTAAAAAAAAAAAAGGAAAAAAAAAAACGAAGGGTGATCATCATTGGCCTGAGATTGAGAAATCATACCTGTTGGAGAAGGCCTCCACCCCCCTCCCCCCACCAAGCTTCATTCCGTCAAAAGCCCCTACCAAGCCTACCTACCAACCCCAAACAGGAGGTTGTTGTCGATAAAAGGGTAACAGATATGGCGACAAGGGCTGTTTGGGCTGAAGCGGCGAGGGGTTTCGGTTAGGGTTTCGAATCTGGAAAAAAAAAAAAGGAAGTCAACAACTGGCCTGCGATGTTCGAATGTGGTTAAAAGGAACATGCATGGGTACATAATCGGCGATGGAAGTAAGTTTAGGGCATTCGAATCTACCGTGGATCACAGATTCAATCTTTTGGAGTTAGGGTTTTCCATTCTCAAACAGAAAAAAAAATGCTAACGGAAGATAAATCAAAGACGTTCGGTGATCCACGGCGATTGTCAACCAAACGGAAGAACGATCGAAGAAGACGAGGAGAAGATGAACGGATGAGAGTTGGAGAAGATGAGAGTACGAGAGATAGACCTGAGAGAGAGAAGAGAGAGCATCGTGAAGAGAGAAGCCATCAGTCGAAGGGTTTCGTTGGATAGCGTGCGGACTTCAACAGTAAACACTGTTGAAGTCCGTGTTTTGTTTAACAAAAATATGGACTTTTATTACCAGTGGGCCAAACGAGGGTTAAAATAACCCATCCAACTCCCCCCGAAACTTATCCGTGGGCCAAACGCCCCTAAAGGGTTGTTTTTTTTTAATATAAAAACTGCACAGATTTTATTTGTTTCTAAAATTGAATCCTACTTTTTGGGAAACAAATTCATTTTTTCATTGTTGGGGGGTTTTGAAATTAAAAGAATAAAATAAACTTTTTCTCCTAAAACCAAATCCACCTATTAAAAACAAACATAGGGTTGTTTTTTTTAATATAAAAATTGCATAGATTTTGTTTGTTTTTAAAATTGAATTGTGCTTTTTGGGAAACAAATTCATTTTCTCCTTGTTTGCTTGAATGTCACTAGTATAATAACAAAGTTAATTTTATTTTTATAAACATAAAATCTTGAAATTGTAATGAACTTAATTAGTTTTCGAGAGAATAAATGTCACCAAATGCCTCAATTGCATTAAAATCCACCTATTCGAAAGAACATTTTAAAAAAAAACAAAGGAAAAAACTGCACATTATCTATTTTTTGTTGAATTGCAGTGTGTGTGTGTGTTTTTTTTTAATTATAAAATACAGTGTCTACTCAATTGTTTAAGTCCATTAAAACAAACATATATGAATAATATACTTTTTTAATTAGGAAAAACCAAAACCTATTTTTTTAACTGGAAAAAACAAAACCTAGACAAATTAGTTGGAACTTAATGAATTTTAATTGAAAATCAATTTCATCCATAATGCCTCAATCCCACTATACTCCACCTATTCACAAAAATTCAATTTCTTTAATACGAAAACTGCACAGCTTGTCTAATGTTAGTAATTGAAATATTTTTTTTTTGGCTTTTTTGAAAATGCAGTTTTGTTCTAACGTGCTTGGATCGCACTAAAACCCACGTATTGAAGTAACAAAGTGTTTTTTTAAATAGAATAGAAATTATGATTATTGCAATTGGAGTGTGATAGAGAAAATGAAGACAAAGAAGACAGTGAAACAACAAAATACTATCATACTAAAAGCAAAACTAACATACATAACAAAAGTGATGCTTTCATTAACAGAAGCACGAATGTGAAGATCTATACAAATTTGGACAATAATGAAGATAAATAAAAAAAAAGGTCAACAAAACTTAGTGCTCAAATAACATGTACAAAGATACTAGAAAACAGTGCTAAGAAAATAGGGTAGGCAAACAAGAGCATAAAAAAAAAAAACATTACTAGGTGTGCTTTGGAAAGATTGTAAATCATCGAGAGACGATGTTAGGCCGAAAGCATCACATGATCCTATAATGGCAAGGAAAAAATCATGAATATTAGACAATGAAATAGTAGAAATGAAATGCATATGGTAATATTGTACCTTTCAGACTTTGGCCCAATCCCCCACTTTGTGCTACTTTGAAGTTGTGAGCATAGACGATTAGAATAGTGACACATAGGAAAGAAAAAAGAATGAAATTAGTTCACCCGTAAGACTAGTCAATATTTATAACAATATAATGCATATTATGAATGAGAAGAAATAGACGGAGTGAGATGAAGAATGGAACTTACAAATAGCCACCTCAAGGATAGTAAATGAAGGAGGTAGTGTGTTTAGTTGGAGTAATTGATATATTTATAGAAGAAACTCATTAATGGTAGGTAAAAGAGGAGATAGTGTAATAAATGGATGAACTAATCACTAAACCACCAATTAAATGAGGAAAATAACAAGTACAATCACTTAAAAAAGAGTGAATTAAAATAATTGAATGTGATTGAAATTAATCTCACCATGAGCTTCACATCCACGAAACACATAAAAAAAAGACATTACACACCATAAATGGTAGTAGTTGAGTACAGATAGGAAGGAGTTGGGCTGACAACCGAATTTATTACAGACCATTTATGAAGTAGGTGATTTCAAAACCAAAAGCAGAATAAAATATATCAAAGCAGCAATGCATTTCCATTTAAAAAAAAAAAGGTTGAATTTAGAATTCATCATGAACACATAACACAACAAAGTATATGAATTTAACAAAATTAACACAGAACACAACCAATTTTGAGATAAAAGTAGGAAGCCAACGAATTTAACAAAAATAAATCTAGGAATAAAAATAATGAGGCCTCAGGTTTTGAATCAGAACACATGTCTTGGTTCTATAAAGACACATATATGAATTTAATTTTATCATCACAATTGTAATGGCAATAGACTTAATCATCAGAAGACAGAAAAGAAGCAGTTCGGTTTACTCATCAGAACACAGTGAGCATACTCATCATAGAGGGTAGAATGCTAATCAACAAAACTTAAGAAACAATCAATTTGAAGTAAATTAAAGGGGCCTTAGACATCAATACTCATCATGGAATGAAAAAGTAAAAAATTGTAAGGTTATTCATCATCGGCCTAAAAAAAAAAGAGAATCAAACCTGTTGGATGAAGAACGAACAAGACCCCACCAAGCTCCACTTCACCCAAAATCGTTCTCTCCTACCAGGCCCCATGAAGAATTTTTACCAACTGATGAAGTATTGCGATCGAAAAAGGAGAAGAAACCACCATGGACGTTGTTGCATGGGAGGACTCACTACTCAATTGCAATCTTCTTTTGAGGCACCTAGTGAAAAACTAGGCTATGAGGCAACATGAGAGAGATTTTGGTGCGTTTGGAGTGGCAAGGGAGTTGGTTTCCATTTTTCTGGATAGAGAGGGGTAAGGATTTAGTGAATGGGAGAAATCAAGTGTTAAACCCATGAAAAATGGAAGGTAAAGCCATGGAAAATCAGATCCATGAATGTAGATCTATGAAAAAGGGGTGATCGAAGCTACACGCAAGTGCACGTGATCGAAGCAATAAGAAACTGGAAGTACTCTAGAGTATCGTACCCAAGGAAACGGACTTTAACAAAATCTATGAAGATGACATAAATTTGTTTACAAAATACAATTGCGGTAACCAAGGGTGTAAAAATTGCTTGAGAGGTTGATTTTTCTAAAGGAAATAAATGAAAGTCAATAATTAAGAAAAATTGGATCCAAGTTGCTTCTGCCCCTTTGGAAATAAATGCCACTAAAATGCAATTGCAATCGTAATCAACACAAGAGAACTAAGTAAACCGAATTCGACTCCTATTCAATTTTGATTCACAATCTTTAGGAGGCTAAGTGATTAAACCTATATTTCTATAGCTAATCTAACTTAAATAATTTTGCGCACAAATCTAGTGGTTTTGGAGTCTCACCCTATGCTAGGGTCGATGTTTAGGACTTATTTCTAAGCCTTTTCCTCCATTGCTTTTGTAACATCCGCTTTCTCTTAACCCTTTCGGTATTAAGTTCAAGCTTGACAAGCAATCACTAGTTGGTCAACTAGGTTTACCCACGTTATTTCAACAAAAACAAACAAAGTCTCGAGTGTTAACTAGATTGAATATGGTTTTAAGCTTTACATCTCTCCTCTAGGGCATTCACTAACTTGAATCCCGAAGGGGGAATTAGCTCATTATGGAAGAAATGAAAAGCCACAATTTAATTGCTATAAAACTCATATTGAATTGCCAAAATACAGAAATTAAATTCCAGAATAATGGGGCAATTCAAACTGAAAATTTCTTAAGAATACTTTAATATGAACCGCAACCAATAACTCAAAATACTCACAAAGGAAATAAAAAACAGAGCTTAAATTCAATGATAATTCTTTTACTTAACTTAAAAACTAGAAATTCAAGAATAACACTACTAGGGAAACTCAAAATCTTGTGGACATGCAATAAAATTCAAATGATTCAATAGTTAGCGACAAAAACTAAGATTAAAAATAGAACCTAGCTATGTAATTAAAATTGAAGAAAAACAGAGCAAAAGAACACTGTTGGACGATTGTATCCTTGTTTAGATCGAACCACATACACCCTCAAAGGTAATTGGATATTCACCTTCTTGAACTTTTGTTGAGGAGGGATCAAACTCGAAATTACAGAGCAAAATACAAGAATAAGACACTGGAAAATGACAGAAAACGATAAACTAAAGCTGCTGTCCAAGGAAGAAGAACCCAGATCCATTTTGTTTATTCTCCCCATTTTTATAGGCATTGAGGGCTAGGGTTTCCATCTTTGTATTCCTTCAATCTTGGGTCAACTTTAGGGCATGAGATTAAATTGAAGAATCTCCTAAAAATTGAATAATCTCCATAAATCTTGGTGTTTTCCGTGATTCCCGCGATAATTGAGATTTCCAGAAAATGCAATTGCATTTCAAAAGTGGAATGCAATTGCATTTTTTCCTTTGTTCACCATCTTGTTTTCCCACGAAAATGCAATTGCATTTCAAAAGTGGAATACAATTGCATTTTTGTACTTGCTCCAAATCTACACAAAAACAACAAATTAGCTTAATTTCCATTCTCTTTTCAACTTCTCTCCTCTGTTTCAATACTGCGACAAGCTTTCATGAATTTATTTCATAAACACTATTTTTAGCTTGCTCGTTATTCAACAAAACACACAACAATGACAAGAACAACCTTGTTTAGGGTCAAATGATCCTCATAAATGAGAATTATCAAGGGGTAGATCTAAAGAGAATAGAATGAAGAAGAGGCAGATATGGGAAAGAAGATGCTTCGTCCAAACCCACGGTTAGGCTTATGGAAAAGAGAGGAAGAGTCCGTGCAACATTCAACAACACAGGTATGAGAATGGAGGACTGAAGAAGATGAGATTAGGGTTACAGCTACGGGAAATAGGGAAAGAAAGGGAAGAAGGAAGAGAGAACAAGGGTTTGAGAATAGATGAGAGGGAGATTGGAAAACCGGGGGCTACGCATGAGTTTACCCCGTGTAAAACTGTGGGGTTGGTTTTTCCAACTCTAGTGTTACGAAACCGTGGGCCCAAACGTGGGTTTGTGTTTCAAACCCAAACCTATTCCATTCCAAGACAACGGGCTAAACAGGCCCTAAAGGAGATGAACTTGCAAAACCAAGAAGACAAAATGATGCCCAAAACAGAAAAATTTATTGCTGAAAAAACTAAAGAACCTTACGAAATTCAATCGTTACAACAATTGAAGCTACAAAACTTGAAATGAAGAACTAAAAGAAAAAGGAAAATGATACAGTACTTAAACGAAAGTAAAAACAACAGCTAAACATAACCTAAAACTAAAAATAATGATGAAATAGAATAATAGAAGTAGAAACTCAACACCCTCTAATACCCTTTCTGTAAATCGAACTCACTCCAACATTTTTCAAGGTGAAATGGGTCTTGACAATCTCAGGTTTTCGCTCAGAATGGATAGAGAATGAGGGGCTGTAGGTGATGAAGGGGAGATGGACAACACGATAAAGAAGAAAAGAAATTGTAGAAAGTAGCCTGATCCAAATCTCTTTTTTTTTTTTTTTTTTTTTTTTTTTTTTTTTTTGTGTTTGCCACCTTTTTATAGCTTCCAAATGCTAGGTTTTTTTTTTTGTCAATCTTAGTATACGGAAAGACCCATATCAATTATGCTGAGAATAATGAAAAGTATCTCAAGAATATCTTCAAAATCACACAAAAATTGAAAATTCTTAATTTTTATGTTATTGTCCCCTAATTGTAGTTGCAATTTGTTGCAATTTTCTCACTTCTCAATTTTCTGCCTTTTATAGACCATGAGCGACTAGGGTTTCCTTCTTCTTCCATATGTGACTTATTGCTCGACAATCATTCTAGATCTACCAAATTGAGGAAAATCCAAAATTCTTGTTTTTCTACTAAAAATTGCAATTGCAATCTTGTTGCAATTTTCTAGTTTTCTCAAATATACATCCACAAAAAGGAAATTAACTAGATTTTTATACTTTAAGCTTTTTTTTAATCATTTTTAGATATTCCTAGAATGCCCAATTTATTTTATTTAATTTGCTTCATTTTGCTAAACTTTGTGGATCTATATATATGAATTTTCAAGAATAACTTGCATTAAGAGGCTAAATAATTATAAAAAAATGAGAATTATCAAGAAGATATCACCATTTCTCCATCCAGAACTATTGTTACTCTAACTTCATTATAGGGATGAAGATAGACTTGTTTCAATGACAGATTTTCTAGTGAAGGTTTCAAGACCATCACAGAGATTTCTTCCAAATTAGGTCGAAGAAAAGGCCTCCAAAGATTGTTGTCCTCAACTGCTTCTCGAAATACTCTTAATAAAATTAAGCAACAAGCTATCTCCGTCGTTGTTTTCATGAAACTAGGGATAATAACGAGACAATTTTCATGCAACTCCTCCATTGTCAAATGTTTGAATACTTTCACATAAATTGTCCTTTTAACCCTATGTTTTTGGGTTCCCTTGATAGATGACCTGGGTGATCCACGTTGACCAGGGGACAACATGTATCCCCCCCCCCCCCCCTTTGAAATTATAGATATTATATATATATGTATAAGTATTTTCATACAAAAATTATAAAAAATTACTTGGGTTGTTGGACTGATGGGGCACCGTGATCCTTTAAGCGAAATGGGTATTTGGTCCAAAAATTGCGATTCGACTCAAGAATGGTGAACCCCAAGAGGCACCATCTAAAGTGGGCATGTTGAGGATTTCACATTGGAAAGATAAGAATACCTCACAATCTTTACAACATACATGAGTTACTCATCTCACTACCAATTGGTTTTGAGATAAAACCCTATGTTTATCTAATTTGGTACCAAAGCCCATGAAGTTCGGTCTGAAAATTGATATCGACTCAAGAATAGTAAACCCAAAGAGGAACCATCCTTAGGGGGCATGTTGAGGATTCCACATTAGAAAGATGAGGAAACCTTGCAATCGTTATAAGATACATGGGTTACTCCTCTCATTGTCATTTGATTTTGAGATGGAACCCATGTTTATTTAATAGGGTATTCGGTCCAAAAATTGGGATTCAACATAAGAATGGTGAACCTAAAGATGCACCATCTTGAGGGGGCATGTTGAGGATCCCATATTGGAAAGATGGGGAGACTTCACAATCTTTATAACATACATGTGTTACTCATCTCATTGCCAATTGGCTTTGAGATGGAATTCCATGTTCATCAAATAGTTCGCATTGTGAAAATGTGTTATTTAAAAGTGAATACGATCTCTAAAGCCATCCACTAGTTCAGAAAACTTGAACAAGAAATAGGTCATGTAACTTGTTTCCTCAGCTAGTGGAAACAATGGAGTACTAAGTTTTTTGGTAATTATAAGTCGCCCTGGTATATTCATCGCAAAAACTTGTAAAAATTTAGAAAGAGAATGTTAATACAGAAATTAATTTAAATCTATCAATATATGGAAACGTCACATGAAAATTGATTTATTTATAGATATGAATTTTTTAAATAGATAACCTCGACTTGAGCAATCGTTTCCATTCCCATAGTTCAGGTCTGCCGTTGCCCATATTGCAGAGCTTTTTTGTTTCGATCAAATAAAAGAGTTCCAGTGAAAAACTCTCTTTTGATGTGATTATTAACAAATAATCAGAGACCGTACCATTAACAAATATTAAATTAAAGATTAGAATACGAGGACTAAAGGAAGAAGATGTTGTTGATAGACAAAATAACGAGAGAAAGATACTGTTAACAAAAAAAATCAAATAAAAGGAACAAATTAGCCAATTAATACAGAATAATTAAGAACAAATTTATATACCAGATTTTGTGCAAATCCATAATAATCAATCAAAATATACCAATCGTAATAAAAAGTTGTAAGATAGCTGAAGACTTTGTAGAAATCTATAACAATCAATCAAAATATATCAGATTTATATGAAAGATCATGTAACAATCCTCTACTAGTTCTGTCTTAGAAAAAAATATTTCTCACATAAAATTCGAGATTGAATATTAAATCTCCACACACGCAATGTTTTTAACCTAGCAAGTGGATTAAGAAGAAATGCCTCATGAAGAACAAATTAATACAGAACAATGAGCAGCGAATTAAAAGGAAGAAACAGTAACAAACACTTAATTAAACAAGGAAGAAGATATCACACTTTCTCCATTAGGAGCTACTGTTACTCCAACTCCATTGAAGAGATGAAGATAGACTTGTTTCAACGGCAAATTTTCAATTGAAGGTTCCAACACCATCGCCAAGATTTCTTAAAAATTTAGTGGAAGAAAAGGCCTACAAAGGTCATCGTCCTCAGCTTCTTCTCAAAATGCTTGATAAAACCAAGCATTGAACTATCTCATTCGTTGTTTTCATGAAACTAAGGATAATGCCGAGACAGTTTTCAGGCAACTCCATTGTCGAATGTTTGAACACTTTCACATAAACTGTCCTTTTATCCTTATGTTTTTAGGTTCCTTTGGTAGGACACTCGTAATCCACGTTGGGCCAAGGGACAACATATGTCCCCCCTGAAATTTACAGTATTATATATATGTATAACTATTTTCATACGAAAATCATAAAAAAATTATTTAGGTCGTTGGTCGGATGGGGCACCGTGATCATTTATGAAAAACAGGTATTCGATCCAAAAATTGGAATTCAACCCAAGAATGGTGAACCCAAAGAGGCTCTATCTAGAGGAGACATGTTGAGGATCCCACATTGTAAAGATGAGAAAACCTTATAATCTTTATAACATACATGGGTTACTCCTCTCACTGTAAATTTGTTTTGAGATAGAACCCTATGATCATTTAATATGGTATTAGAGCTCATGAAACTCAAACGGGTATTCAATCCAAAAATTGAGATTTGACTGAAGAATAGTGAACCCAAAAAGGCTATCTTGAAGGGGCATGTTGAGGATCCCATATTGGAAAGATGAGGAGATCTCACAATCTTTATAAGATACATGGGTTACTCCTCTTATTGCCATTTGGTTTTGAGATGGAACCCATGTTTATTTAATAGGGTATTCAGTCCAAAAATTAAGATTCGACCCAAGAATGGTAAACCCAAAGAGGTACCATCTTGGGGTGGCATGTTGAGGATCCCACATTGGAAAGATGAGAAGGCCTCACAATCTTTATAACATACATGTGTTACTCATCTCATTGCCAATTGGTTTTGAGATGGAACTCCATGTTCTTTTAATAGTCCACACTATGAAGAGGTGATATTTGGAAGTAAATACGGTCTCTAAAACCATCCACTAGTTCAAAAATCTTGAACAAGAAATAGGCTATGTAACTTGTTTCCTCAGTCAGTGGAAACAACAGAGTACTTAGATCTCTGGTAATTATAAGCTCATCGCATATACTTTTAAAAATTTATCAGTATAGAAAGAAAATGTTAATACAAAAATTAATTTAAATATATCAATATAGTGAGATGTCGCACAAAAATTGATTTGTTTATAGATATGAATTTTCCAAATAGATAACCTTGACTCAGGTAACCTTTTCCATTTCCACAGTTCAGGTCTACGCTTGCCCATAATGTAGAGCTTGTTTGCTTTGATCAAATGAAAGAGTTTTCCACATGTTTGGTCTAGTGAAAAACTCTATTTCGATGTGATTATTAACAAATAATGAGAGAAAGATACTGTTAACAATATCAAATTGAAGATCATAATACGAGGACTATAAGAAGAAGTTGTTGTTGATAGACAAAATAATGAGAGCAAGATACAGTTAACAAAAAGAACCTAATAAAGGAACAAATTAGCCAATTAATACAGGACAATTAATATCAGATTGATATACCAGATTTTGTACAAATCCATAATAATCAATCAAAATATACCAATCATTATAAAAAGTTGTAAGATAGTTGAAGACTTTGTGGAAATCCATAATAATCAAATCAAAATATACCAGATTTATATGAAACATCATGTAACAAGCCTTAATTATTTTTGTCTTCCTATTTCTCATATAAAATTTGAGATTGAATAATAAATTTCCACACACTCAATTTTTTTAACCTAGCAAGTGGATTAAGAAGCAACACCTCAAGAAGAACAAATTAATAATGAACAATGAGTAGCGAATTAAAAGAAAGAAGCTGTAGCATACACTAAATAAACGAGGAATAAGATATCACAATTTCTCTATCATGAACTATTGTTACTCCAACTCCATTGCAGAGATGAAGATAAACTTGTTTCAACGATAGATTTTTCAGTGAAGGTTCCAACACCATCGCCAATATTTCTTCCAAATTCGATGGAAGAAAAGGCCTCCAAAGGCCGTTGACCTCAGCTGCTTCTCAAAATGCTTTTGATTAAGCTGAGCAACGAGCTATCTCTTTTGTTTTTTTTTTCATGAAACTAAGGATAATACTAAGACAGTTTTCAGGCAAGTCCTCCATTGTCGAATGTTTGAACACTTTTACATAAACTGTCCTTTTATCCATATGTTTGTGTGTTCCTCTGATAAACGACACAGGCAATCCATGTTGGCCAGGGGACAACACATATCCCCACTGAAATTATAGGTTTCATATATATGTATCGCTATTTTCACAAAAAAAATCATAAAAAAATACTTAGGTCGTTAGTCTGATAGGGCATTATGCTCTTTTACGCAAAACGGGTATTCGGTCCAAAAATTGAGATCCAACTCAAGAATAGTGAACCCAAAGTGGCACCATCTTGAGGAGGCATGTTGAGGGTCCCATATTGAAAGAATGAGAGACCTTACAATCTTTATAACATACACGAGTTACTCCTCTCATTGCCAATTGACTTTGAGATAGAACCCCATGTTCATCCAATATGGTATCAGAGCCCATGAACCCCAAACGGGTATTCGATCAAAAACTTGAGATTCGATCAAGAATAGTGAACCCAAAGAGACACCATCTTGAGGGGGCGTGTTGAGGATCCCACATTAGAAATATGAGGAGACCTCACCATCTTTATGAAATACATGAGTTACTCCTCTAATTGCCATTTGTTTTTGAGATGGAACCCATGAATAGGGTATTCGATTCAAAAATTAGGATTTGACCCAAGAATGGTGAACCAAAAGAGGAACCATCTTAAGGGCGAGTGTTGAGGATCCCACATTGGAAAGATAAGGAGACCTCACAATCTATATAACATACATGGGTTATTCATCTCATTACCAATTCGTTTTGAGATGGAACTCCATGTTGATCTAATAGTTCGCTCAGTGAAGAGGTGTTATTTTGAAGTGAATATGGTCTCTAAAGCCATCCACCAGTACAGAAAACTTGAACAAGAAATTGGCTATGTAACTTGTTTCCTCAGCCAGTGGAAACAACGGAGTACTCAGATCTCTAGTAATTATAAGTCGCCCTGGTATATTCATCGCAAAAACTTCTAAAACTCTATAAGTATAGAAAGAGAATGTATTTACAGAAATTAATTTAAATCTATCGATATAGAGAGACGTCGCACGAAAATTGATTTGTTTATAGACATGAATTTTTCAAATAGATAACCTCAAATCAGGCAATTGTTTCCATTCCCATAGTTCATGTAGGGACCTAACTACCTTTTTAGCTTTTGTTTTAAAAAAGAGTAATACAATAAAAATATATGAATAAAAGGCCGCTCAAAATGGGATGAAGGAGATTGAAGGCACGTGTATTTGTATGCTGGTAGAGTTAAGTAACAGGTGGCAAGGTTGTTTTAAAAAACAAAACAAAACAAAACACACAATGAATTTTCGGATTAAACAAAAACAATAGAAATGGAGAAAAAAAGTGAAGAATTGAAAGAGAAGGATGGGAGTTTAGCTGAGGTCAGAAGCTTTAAAGATTTTTTCTTAGTAAGTTGGTCTTTTCGGAGAAAATTGGGTTGTTGAAACCTTAATAGAGAGTATTTAGGGAGTTTTCTTCTAAATCTTCAAGTATTGGAAGAGATTGTTAGAGGTCAATTAGAAGTAAATCGAAGATAAGTAAGTTAATTTTTTGGGAAACTAGAAAAGTTACGATTTAGTTTTGAAAATTCACGGGTTATGCTTTGATGGAGGTTAAAGGTGTAGTCATGGTCGAAATAATCAAAGGGAGACTAGGAAGAATGTTTTACCTCACCTTGGGTCTTCATTGATTAGGAGCTTAAACGAAAAAGAAACAGAAAAGTGGAGAAGCTTGAAAAAGAAGAATTCAAGGAAAAATAATAATAAGAAGAAAAAACTTTATATATTACCATTCCAGTGACTTTGTGTTTGTTAAGAAGAGAGAAGACATCTCTATATTAAAAAAAACATTTGGTTGGGTGTGTGAGAAGAAGAAGAAGAGGAAGAGGATGAAAGAGGCCTTTGTGGGAAAAAAAAAAGAGAGAGAAAGGAGTGTGGTTGTTTTGGTGAAGAGAAGAAATTTTGGAGAAATGGAAAATAAGAAGTTGCTTCCAGGGTTGTCACATCAAAGAATTAATTTGGAGGAGGAACAATGGGATAGTACATTTGGAGTTAATTGAAGAGTGAGAAATGTTATTTGGAGGGGCCTTCGCATGGTAGTTCAAATTTGGAAAGAATGAAAAGTATTATTTAATTAGAAGAAAGTTGGTTTAGGAGGAAAAAGAAAAATTAGTACTTGTGGAAAGATATGAAATAATGGAATTGACCAAATGATTTTAAGCATATATTATTTAGGTTGGTAATAAGAAGAATGTATTCTCACATGATGACTTAATTAATATTTCAAATCAAGTGGAGATTGGAGCGATTTACGAACCGAACATATCACACCCATAATAGTTGTGAGTGGTTTATTTTACGATATGTTCTCATTATTCAATTATTTTTGTGGAACTTCTAGAGATTTATAATTATGTATGATTTTGGCAAAATCATTTCGAATTTTCAGAAATTGTGTTGTAATTCCAATATTTTATGTTTTTTGCTGGAGTTATCGTTTGAGAAATATTTGAGGTATTTTATTTGAAAAATTAGATGAGTTTGGATGTTTATTGAGAAAGATACTAGGTTAATGAATTATGGTTTTATAGAAAGTTTGATTTTGGAAATGTTTTATCTTCTTTGAGAGATTTGATGATTATTTGAGAATTTACAAATGTTTAATATTATTTGAGAAATTTTGCAAGTTTATGGAATATTGTTTAAGAGAAAGAGCTAGCATAATTTCCAATAAGAGTTTGAGAGTAGGGATGTCCATTTAACCCGCGGGGTCGGGGCCCCGCCCCGAACGGGGTGGGGAATCCCCGAATACACGGGGAATGGGGGAGGGAGCGGGGAAGTTTTTTTTCCCGTTGGCTAAACGGGGACGGGGACGGGGAATATATTCCCCGCCCCGCCCCCCCCCCCCCCCCCCCCCCCCCCCCCCCGATTCCTCACCCCGATTCCCCGATTAATATATCTATATCTATATATATATATATATATATATATATATATATATATATTATTACCTATAAATAGAATTTTTTTTTTAAAAAAAAAACTATAGTAGGAATTAGTTTAAGACTATTTCGTTATAAAAAAAAATTAAAGTCTATGTTGTAATATTGAAATTTGAATTTTTAGAAATTAAGTTGTTTCGACATTATAGTATTTTTACTTATGGTATATTATTGTTTTTATTAGGAAATTTTATAACATTTACTTTAAATAGAATTATATTGAAAATTATTCATTTAGAAATAATTTTTATTATGATTGAGAATAAATTAAAAAAAAAAAAAAGATAAAAAAAAAAAAAAGGAACGGGGAAAAATTCCCCGCGGGGAATCCCCGCCCCGATCCCCGTGAAATTAAACGGGGAATTTCGCGGGGACGGGGAATGAAATGGGGGGCGGGGACGGGGACGGGGAATCCATTCCCCGGCCCCGCCCCGCCCCGTGGACATCTCTATTTGAGAGTTAAGAGTTTTATGTTAAAAGGAGTTTTCAAACCACTAGATCTATGTACCCATGGTGATTACCCATATACTATATGTGTTGTCTTTCTAGCCTTAATCTCAAATTAATTAATTAATATTTTGATGATAACAAACATGCTATTAATTACTAACAATTTTAGTATTTTGAAGTATCCATAGCGTAGTGCTCGGAATAACGATTCAAACGCTTTTTAATTACTCAAATCGGAGTTAAAATGAAGAAGTTAGGGCCAAAACAAATTTGAACGGAAAATATCTGACGCGATGATGTAGCGGTTGAATCAACAATATGGACCAATTAGAGGGTGACACGTGGAGCCTTTGGAGGTGTGACATATGATGGACTTTTGTTTGTTTTAAAATAAAAGAAAAATAAAATTATATATATATATATATATATATATATATATATATATATATAACCGTTAGTGGATTTAAAAAAAAACAAACAAACAAGGTCACATGTGACTTACTTTTTATTTCTTTTAAATCTCCACCATTCATTTTTCCTTAACTACAATCTAATGGTCCAAATTAAATTTTGATTTTTTTCTTATTTCCCTCTATAAATACCATATTCTTCTCTAATTTTCATAACACGTTTTGATAACTCTCCATCCTCCAAAATCTCAAAAGCCTCCATTATTGCTCTCTCCAAAGCTCTCAATTTTTTCTTTTCATCTTATTTTTGAGACAGAATCATTGTGTTGTGAGGATTTTTTTTTGTGAGAAAAAATTGTAAATCTACTCTATTAAGAGAGTTGTAGTGTGTTCTTCATTCTCTTCAAACTTTGTAACGGTTTGATCTAACCCGTGAAAGGATCATATTTTCTCTTGAACCCATAAAAAGAGCGGTGTAGCGGTTGGTCTCTAATTCGTGGAAAGAGTCGGTAAAGTTTTTATTCAAATTCCCAAGAGGCGCTTGGAGAGTGGAGTAGGTCAAGTTTGACCGAACCACTATAAAATTATGATGTCATCCTCTTTAACTCTTTCCTATTTACTTTTACAATTAATTATAGTAATTTATTGCATGCTTTAATTTATTTTTAATTGTTTATCGTGTTAGATTGAATTAATTTTTCATACTATATATCTATCTTTCTTTTGCATTAATTATCCTTTTTATTGATTTATAAAAGTTTGATAATAGATAATTTGAGCATACTTAGAATTTTTTTTTATTAAATCCTATTCACTCTCCTTCTAGGGTTGCCATACCGATCCAACAATGGGTATTAGAGTGAGGTTGGTCTTCTAATGTTTTTTTTTTTTTATAAACTTTATTGTTTGAGCTTTATGGCAAACCTAGTAGTAAATGATGTTATTGAAGAACAATCCACCTCTAGGCCTCCTTATTTTGATGGGTCAAATTATGCTTATTGGAAGGCTAGAATGAAAATTTATTTGCAATCCGTTGATTATTATTTATGGTTAAATGTGGTTAAAGGTCCTTATATTACCATGAAAAAGGTTAATGATAATGATGTGTGTAAATTAGAAGAGGAATATGATGACAATGATATGAAAAAGTGTGCTTTTAATGCTAGAGTTATAAATAGTTTATATTGTGCTTTAAGCAAAGATGAGTTTAATAGAATCTCTATGTGCTCTTCTGCTAAAGAAATATGGAATACTCTTGAAATAACTCATGAGGGAACTAATCAAGTTAAAGAATAAAGTATTAGCACGCTAGTTCATAATTATGGATTATTTAAGATGGATGCTAATGAATCTATTACCGAGATGTTTACTAGATTTACTAACATTATAAATGCCTTGAAGGGTCTTGGAAAAGTATATACTACCTCCAAAAATGTTAGGAAAATTCTTAGGTCTCTACCTAAGAATTGGGAAGCAAAGGTGACGACGATTCAAGAAGCAAAGGATCTCACCAAACTTCCTTTGGGGAGGAACTTATTGGCTCTTTCACGACACATGAGATTATCATGAAGGAACACAAGGAGGATGAGTCCAAAAAGAAGAAGAGTTTTGCTTTTAAGACCATCTCCTTGGAAGTTGAATTTGAAGATGAGGATGTTTTTGATGAAGACGATATTGCATATTTTTTACGTAAGTATAATAACTTAATCAAGAGGAAGAATAATTCAAGAAACAAATCTCCAACTAAAGAGAGTCAAAGGTGAAAAGAGCAAAATGGATGGGGTAATATGTTATGAATGCAAGAAACCGGGTCACATAAGAACGGATTGCCCTCTCCTCAACTCATCCGAGAAATTCAAGAAGAAAGCAATGAAAGCTACTTGGGATGATAGTGATGAAAGTGGAAGTGACGAAGAAGTAGCAAATTTTTGTTTCATGGCTCATAGTGACAAGGGTGATGAACAAGATGATGAGATAACTCTAGAACCTCTTTCCTATGATGAATTGTTTGAAGTTTTTGAAAATATGCAAAATGACTTAGAAAAGCTTGGTTCCAAATATGTCATGCTTAGAAAGAAATACAATGCTCTAACTAGTGAAAATAAGTCTTTACTTGATGAAATTACTTGCTTAAAAAAGAATGACACGATGTTGTGCAAATTGATGAAATGAATGTCTCTTGTGATACGCATGCTTTTGATTGTGATGAGAAAATTCCTTTCTTGATAAAGTTAGATTTCTTGAGCATGATAGTTGTGAAAATGATAATTTGATTCAATTACTTAAGAAAAAGGAATTGAATGCTTGTAAGAACTTGGTAAGGCTAAAGAGTCTATTAAAAAGTTGACAATAGGTGCTCAAAGATTGGACAAAATAATTGAAGTAGGCACGCCTTATGGTGATAAAAGAGTTATAGGCTTGTAACGCCCGAAATTTTTTGAATTTAATTAACCCTTGAATTTAAGTAATTTTGGAGATAAATTTTGGTTTATGGATTAAAATGGAAATTTGAAAAAGTTTGGAGGGGTAATTTTGGAAAGAATTTTAAAGGGCAAATTGGTCATTGGGAGGCCTTCAAGGGGCATTCTTGGGAGAATTGGTTAGGTAGAAGGGCATTTGTGGTTTTTGTTAATTTTGAAATAGAAGACAAAAAAATTTCAATTATCCATGTTTTGAGACACCTTCTTTTTGTCTTCATCCATTAATTTTTCCTCATCTTTCCCTCTCATTATCTCTCTCACACAATCTCTTTCTCCCTCACACACACATTCTCTCTCTTTCACTCCTTCCCCGAATACCCTCCAACATCGATTTCTTTTTCTTCGTTCTTCTTCCCCTCGCCAGCAAGTCGTTTCACCGATTTTGCTGTGCACACCACCTCCATGAAAATGAAGACCCATGCTCAGTACCGTACGCCACCGCCACGCTAATCTCAGACCACTTTGCCTGAAGCTTCGATCCGTAGCCCTGCCAGAACTGCCGAACAGCAGACGGTCGAGCCTGATCTGCAGCAAACAATCCTTGATCGGGTCGTCCAGATCACCACGTGCACGCTTTTGTCGAATCTTGCTGGATCTGCAACCGCCAGATCAGATCCAGCTTAGATCTACCCAGATCTGTCTCACAAGCGAGCCACAATCGCCCACACGCAGCCCCTTTTGACCAGCATTTTGGCTTTCGCACAGTGTACTTCGGTGGTGTTCTGATTTGGGTGATTTTGGTCACTGATCTGATTTTGGATTTAAGAGTTTTGAGATTTGTTTGATTGATGAGCTAAAATTGTTGGGCAAACTAAATTTTGAGGATACCCTCGTCGAATTTGAGTTAATTCGATAAAATTTCAGAAAGGAATCGGTACCACACAACCACCTCTCGATTTCATTTCGATGGGGGTAAGCAGAAGGCCAAGGTTTGGAGAAGACTTTTGTTGCCTGGAATAATATTAATTATTCTGTTCGAGGTAAGTAGTCATTTGGATTAAACCCCTTTAAATTATTTTATGACTCTGATGACGTTTGGAAATTTATGAAAGTATGTATGAAATTTTTAGTTAGGAAGCATGCTATGGTTAGGGAAATTGTGGATTATGAGAGTATGCATGAAATTGTGGTATGAAGTATGCCATGATTATGAGAAGTCTACTGGAGTTATTTTGAGATAAATTTGGATTAAGTATATGACTATATTGGAATTGGGGGCTTAAAGAATTGAGTTCATTATGGAAAGCATGTGAGGTACCTTAAGAACTTACGTAAGTTTGTGGTTGGATGAATTTATCTTATCTAGGTGACTATTTGTGAATATACAATGTTGCCTAAACATATAGTTATTCTTGTTGAATAATTTAATGTTGTAAACCCATGGTGGGTTCGTGTGATCAGTATACAGTACCTCGAGTGAGTTTATGCCTGAGGTTCATGAATTGTATTTTGGAAGGCTCTATTCCAAGATTTGTGTCTATCAAGTAATAAATTCTTTTGAAATCATTATAGGCTGAGGTGAAAGATCTCCATAAAAGGAGAAAGCAAGCTATTTTTAGCCAAGGTAAGGGACTTTATGCCAGTACGCTTAAATGCAAGTTGGGGATTGAATTGAAAAACTACATTTGAAATGATTTTTTTTTTATAAATGTTTAGATTTATGATTTTTGATGAATTTTAAAATACTATATATGAAAAGGGATTCTTACACGTGTGATTGCCAAATATTCTTATGAATGTGATGCATGATTTATGATTTATGATGAATAATGTGAGAATGTTGCTTTATGTTGCATCATTGCATGGAAATGAAAATGCTTTGGGACCTCATGCATACATGTGTATTTTCATGATGAAATGATTTCGAAGACTGTGCAATTAACGTCCTAAAGTATAGATGTACATGTTGGCTTTTTGGCCTTTAATCTCAAATTAATTAATTTTAAATAATTAAATAATTAATGTTTTGATGATAACAAACCTGATTTTGTTTATTGATAATTTTAGTGTTTTGAAGTATCCATTGTGTAGAGCTCGGAATAACGATTCCAACGCATTTTGAATCATTCAAATCGGAGCTCAAATGAAGAAATTATGGACAAAACAAAATTGAAGAGAAAATCCTACATGGCGTGACACATGGCATATATGGATGACGTGGATGGTCAACGGTCAACATTGATGACGTGGCGCCGACGTGGACGATGACATGGCATTTTGATAGCATGTATTTATGCTATCTTATTTCCTATTATTTATGCTAGTTTTGTGATTATTTTGTGAGCTTTTATGCCTATTTCTCTTAATTTTGTAGAAACCGAGCTTGAGGAGCAAAACCAAGTATTTGAGAATATTTTGGTGGATATTGGAGCCTTTTGAAGCTTAATTGAAAATTCAAGAGGATTAAAGAATTTTTTGAGCATAAGGCACGTTCCGGGAGATTCTACATTGAATCACGGTTCCAACGCATCGAACCAGAGGTCATTCGAACACCCGAGGGAAGAGATATAGCAAAAATGGCCAGTGCTGTCTGTAGGGTAACGTCGAGACGCTGTCTATAGCGTCACGACGCTACGAAAACTAAAAAAACGCTGTTTTTCGGCAAAAAACGCGCGCGCCCCATCTTTCTTGCAGCGTTGAGACGCTGTATGCAGAGTCGATGCTGCCTCGAAATTTTCTATAAAAACCTCATTTTTTGCGCCGTTTTGGGAGGCCAATCCGAGAGTTGGAGCCCTAATCTCGATTCCAAGCTAAAATTGAAGGTTTAGGGAGCAATTGGGAGCGTTTGTGGAGCATTTTTGAAGATCCAAAGCTCGAGGGACATGGAGATCACGACGGGAACGTGGGATCGACCATTGTTTGCTAATTTCTTCCTTTTCCTTTAGTTTTAG
Organism: Trichosanthes truncata; assembly: GCA_033996785.1. Lineage (NCBI taxonomy): Eukaryota > Viridiplantae > Streptophyta > Magnoliopsida > Cucurbitales > Cucurbitaceae > Trichosanthes > Trichosanthes truncata. The sequence continues at coordinate 30,672,554 of JAWPNB010000004.1, read as the reverse complement.
TTTCTGTTTTGTGGCTGTAAATTAGGAACTTAGAGGTTTAATTGTATGAATATTATTAGGATCTTTGTTCCTAATACTTGGAGTTTTGATGTAGCCATTAGACTTGAGTTTTTTAATTGATTAAATACCTTGATTGAATGCTTTTTGTTTCATTCATGCTTTTATGTATTTAATGCTTATAATTTCTTGATCAAAGAATATTTGCTTTATTGGTCTGGATTTGTGCTTGAAAAAGTATGGTTTAGGCTAGAACTTAATTGCATGACTATTTGTAAATTCTTGCATGAAAGTGGAGAATTCTCTTAGAAGCCCTTAAAAGAAGTTGCTTAAAGCCTTGCATGTTATTAAAATCTAGATAGAGATATTAGGTTTATAACATTGCATGAGAGTTAATTGTGCTTGAAAGAGTCAGTTAACACCCTCACTTCTTGGCTTATGGAATATTTGCATGACAAACTTGGTAGTTTTCGCTGTAAGTCTAATTGGTGAAATTGATTCCCTAGGATATCTCTCTCCTATTGTGTCTCCATTTATCTTTTGCTTTCTAGGTTAGCTCTTTAGTTTAGCTTGTTTGCATTTGATTTCTTTCTCTGAATAAAGTTAAGTGAGAGTAATTACGGTATTTAAATGAACTAAGAAATCCAATCCCTGTGATCGACCCTGGCCACTATTATTACAAATTTTAGAGGTTTAGGTTTATAAATATATTTGATAGAGCCTTCGACAAGCTCTTTATTACATTTCAAACGGTCATAATTGTTGACGTGGCAAATGACGTGGCGGATGATGTGGACGATGACATGGCACACGTGGACCAATAGAAACACGACACGTGGCATTTTTTTTGTTTTTAAATAAAAAGAAAAAGAGTTTAATTTAAAAAAAAAGGAATTGGTCCAACGGTCAAATTTTGATTTTAATATTATTTTAATATTATAATATTATTTTATTATTTTATTATTAATTTTTAATTATTTTATTTCAGCCAATCAGAAGCTGCCACGTGGCAGCCAACGACTAGTTTTGGCTCTTCTCCTCTATTTAAGGCTCGAAAAAATTTGGAAAAAATGTAGAAAAAATTCTGAAAAATACTACTTCTCTTGGAGAGCATTTCCAATATTTTTGAGCAATTTTTGAGCTTCAATTTCTTTAATTTTCATAGCCACTTGAGGGCTTTTACTTGTAAGAAATCATTTCTTACATAGTTGTGAGCTTTGATTTGTGTATCTACTCTTTGAGAGAGTTTCTCCATCTTGTTCTTCATCTTCCAATCCATTGTAAGGGTTTCTCTTGATCCCGAGAAAGAGAGGTTGTAACGGTTTGATCCTAAACCATGAAAAGGATCGGGTTTGTTCTTGCGCCCGAAAAAGAAACGTTGTAACGGTTAGACTCTAAGCCGTGGAAAGAGTCATTGTTCTAGTGAAATATCCAAGAGGAGCTTGGGGAGTGGAGTAGGCCGGGTTGTGCCGAACCACTATAAATTTATGGTGTCAATTTCTCTATCCCTATCTTATTCATTTTTGCAATTAATTTGTTATTATATTATATTGCATAAAATTAAGTGTTTTTGGATGTCTATCTTGGTTGGTATAATTTTACTTTTGCATATTCTTTACCAATCTTGTTTTTAGAATTAAATAGGGTGTTTGAAATTGTTAATGTTAAATTTATTGTTTAATTTGAGGTGAATTTATTTGTATGATTTCTTGTTTAAATTAATTGTTGCAAAAAGTGTGTTAATTTGTTTAATTGGGCCCACATTAGTAAAAAGTTTTATAAAGTTTGAAGAAACCCTATTCACCCCCCCTCTAGGGTTGCCATACCGATCCTACAGTACATCTCAATGAAAAGGAGCCTCATAAAGCTAAATGAAAAGGAGCCTAATGAGGCTAGATGAAAAGGAACCTGAAAAGGTTGAATGAAAAGACATGTTTAGGTTGGGTTAATTGTCCACATTAAGCCAAAAGAAAGGTTAAAGGGAAACGTTTCCACTATGAAAAGTTTTTAGGTCCCACTAGAGGAAAAGATTTAAAAAATCATTATGTATGTGTTGCATATCCTGACCCTGGTAGTGAGTCACTTACTGAGTATTTTAAATACTCACCCTTTTTCAAAAATGTTTATCTTTTCAGGTTAAGGTAAAGACATATCTTAAGCGATTGACAAAGCAGTTTGTTGAAATGGTCATGGGTGACTTTGAAGAACATGATTTCCGCATTTAGATTGTGTATTACTTAAAAATATTTTGTTAAGTAAACAATGTGTTGTGAAACTATTTTAGCTGATTGAATATTTTTAATTCATATTATGTTTTGAAATGGTTTTCAAAGGGATCCCGAATTAAAAGATCTATAATTGTTTAGCAACAAGTTTAATTCTTTTTGTCTATTGTCAAAGATTTCTAAATTCTTTTAGCATGCATGTAGTAATATCTCTAGAAAGTCTAATAGGAAAAGTTGGGTCGTTACAAGGCTACATTGATGAATCTTCCACTCCTTCAAGTTTTAAAACTATCTTTGTTAAAGCATCTCCTATTGTGCCTAAGCTCAATATGCCTAGGATTGTCTCTAAGCATGATAAATTTAGCTTTGTGCCTATATGTCATCATTGTGGTGTTGAAGGTCATATTAGACCAAATTGCTTCAAATTGAAATATGCTCATACTACTTCTTCAACAAGAAATTTTTCTCAAAGAGTAAAGTTTCTCAATGCTCCAAGAAAGCATTTCTAGAAGAAAAGTAGAGTGCATAAATTTGTTGTAAGAGATAAATCTTTGCATAATGTTGTTTGTTTCTCATGTGGCAAGTATGGACATAAAGCTTATTTTTGTTACTTGTCTAAATCCAATACTTTGAATGTGGATGCAAAAATGAATAGATTCCCAAGTTTGTAAAGGCTAACATTCTAGGACCCAAACAAGTATTGTAACGCTCAGCCTATTTACGGGCGTTAATTTTGAAATTTTGGAGTTAAAATTTAGTTTATTTGGTTGTTGGGCTACATGGAAATTTAGTGAGTTTGAAAGGGAAAAGATGGAAGGAAGAAGTTAGTTTGAGGGTATGGTTGGTTTTTGGATTAAAGAAAAAAAATTAAATAAAAAGAAGATATACATCTTTCTCACCCACTTTCTTATTTCTCCCTGATTTTCTTCTTCCTTTTTTTTCTTCTTCTCTGCATTCCTCCCCGATGATCCTCCCTCCTTTTGCCGCACCCACATTGTCGAGCAGCCGTTCAACTACACCTTGGTAGCCCTGCCGTTGGCTTGAATCATGCAGCACATTGCCAAAAGCAGCACCTGTCGCCTCACCAATTTTTGTTGTCTCGTCTCTATTGCTTCACATGCTGGAACCGCCGCCCAGATCAGCCATTCGTCACGCCCCTGTTCATTGCTTCAAATTCGTCGCCTCAGAACCTCTTGTCTAACCCCTCGCGAACAGACAATAGCGTGGGTGGTGTTGAGGTCATTTTTTTGGCAAGTCTAATATTCGTATAGTTGCTTTTGGTCTCAATTGGGAGTGGGTAAGTCTTCCAACATCAATACAATGTGGATTTTGGTTGTTAAAGTTGGTCTAGTTATTAATTTGGTGATTTAAAGTTGAGCCATTGATTGTAGGATTCAATTTTAGGATGCTCATCGTGTTTAAAGGTCGTAGTCAATTTGTGATGCTGTCTAGCGAGCAAGATTATTGATTTGGGTAAGATTTATTGGGGTTTTGGTAATTTTTCAACACGTTTAAGTCTAAGCTTGAGTTGGAATTTAATTGGCCCATGAATTAGGGCTTTTCGTGAAGTTTAGAGATCGTTTTCCTATTTTTTAAGCCTAGCCACATAATTTTGGATTAATTCGTGTGTTGCATTAAATTTTGAAAGGTAATGCTAAGTGTTCAAGAAGGAATTTTTGATATTGCTTGGAGTATTATTTTATTCTTGCCTAACAGGTAAGTAGTCATTTCGATTTAAGCCCCTTTAAGTGACTATTTGATTTGGTTGACGTTTGAAAATTTGTGAATAGTGAAAGCATGCTTGAAATTGTGTTTTATGATGCATGTGATGGTTAGTGGATTTGGGTGGAAGTGGTTTTGAGCTAAAAATGGCCTAAGTTTATGGTTATAATGGAAATAGGGGCTTAAAGTTTTGAGTTTATTGTAGTTAGCATGTGTAGAACCTTGAATGAGTTTTTGCTCGAGGTTTGTGATTTGGTGCCTTTGAATAGCTAAAACACAATTTGATGCATGTGATGGTTAAGCAATGCTTGTTTAGGATGGTTGGATGTTGTCTGAGTACAGTATGCCTGAAACGCTTGGTTGGTTGACTGCATACAGAAAGATTGACTTGTTAGGCTGGCTTGCTGCTAGGACCAACATAGTTCTATATTTTTATGCTTAAATCATGTTAGTTTGAAGGTTTTAATGTAATTAATTGATCATTTTGTAGGGATTTGAGTATAAGGCACGTTCCGAGAGATTCTACGTCAAATCACGATTCCAACTCATCAAACTAGAGGTCATTCAGACACCTGAGCGAAGAGTTAGAGCAAAAATAACTAGTGTTGCGCGCTAGATAACGTCTAGACGCTATCAGCAGTTCCCTGAAGCCTCCCTCGATGTTGCGGCGAGCCCCTGTGATGCTAAAAGCGTCTAGACGCTGTCCAGAGCGTCTAGACGCTCCGTCGATTCCTAGAAATAAATTTTTTCATCCTCTAGGTCATTTTGTCTCTAATTTTCAGCCGTCATGAGACCATTTTAAGCTTTCTCCTCTCTGTTTTTCAATACTTTAGGATAGATTAGGAGTTTTTCATCAAACTTTGGTGTTTGGCTACATCATCACGATGAGCGGCTAAGGTAAGTGTTCCAATTCATAGGTTGGTGTAGCCAATTGCAATGTTGTGAGGCTTGTATTTTAATGTAGTTTTCTAATAATTGCAAGTATTCTTTGATTCCTATGTTTATTCCATAAGCATGTATTTTTGATTGAATTGACTCCTCGATCACTTTATATGTTTGATTGCTAGTCATGATACATGATCCGTAATTATCATGTTGATTGAACCAATAACGTTAGGATTATTACATGTGTATGTTTTATGGGTTTCCCTATCGCATGGCTTGCATGTTTAATTCTAGAAATTAAAGAAGCATTTTGATTAGGTTAAAGTTATTTTATCTAATTAGTTGTCTTAGTCATTCCAAAACACTTAATTCCTTTACCCAAATAATTTGGAACGGTGTCGTTAGAATTGTTTAGATAATTAGAGTTAACCTTGACGTTTGTTAGAGTTAATGACTTTAGGGAATTTGTTACTTTTGGGGTTTCCTAAAAAGTTGACTAAGTGCTTTCATAATTAAGTTACACGTTTTGAGTGCCTATGATCAATTTTGCAATTGGATAAAACTATACATGTGAATTGGATTTTGGTAAGATTTGATCTATCTCTATCTTTATTGTTTATGTTTTATTTTATTTATAAAAACACAAAACCCCCATTTTTAATTGCTTTCTCCTTTGCCAATTTAACTTGATAAATTAATATTCGGTTCCCTGAGATCGACCTGGTCCACTTAATTTGACAAGCCCTCGACAAGCTCGCTTCATTGGCTGACAATCTAGAACACCTTAAGGGCATACAAAGTTCAGGTTCCTTGCTTATGGTTTTTGTGTTTAGAATAGTTTGGAATGACTTGTTACGTTAACATGTTTTAGTTGGGTTAAGATGTAAATGAGAGAATATTGACCATTATGGTTCTAGTTGGTTTAAGGGATTAAGCATTGGAAGGAGTTGCGTAGGGCTTTATGCCGCTCGTAACTTCCTAGAAGAAGGAGAAGTTAGTTGCTTTCGTGCTGGCCTAAAAGGGTAGATAGCCAATTGGACTGCCCTATTAAGGTTGTGTATGAGAAGAACTTATATAGGGCATTGGTGGCGAATGAATTGCTCTGAACTTATATGTGAGCCTTGGCTACCTAAGCATGCGTGGTGTTGAGTTCTTGTTTATGGTTATGAATACGATTCATGGGTCGAGGAAAGAGTGAGGTTCATGATCTCTTGGGTGGTATATCTCTTGACGATCTACGTGCGTTGTGGCTAAGCAAAAGCCCATTAGGCTAGTGCCACCTACATTTTCCCCTGTGCGAGCATGTATTCCTAGGCTCATTGAGTGTTGTGACCATTATGAGTGTTGTGCCAACTTAGGGGACGATTCCCCCATTATGAGTGTTGTGACCATTGTGAGTGTTGTGCTTGCCTAGGGAGCGTTTCTCTCACCGTGATTAGCGTGAGGGTTGCTTTCCTTAACTGCTTTGGACCTAGGTTACATGACTTGCAGGTATAGCACGAGGCAATACTAGAGAGGGGTAGGCTTGGGGTAAGGTGGGTAGGAACTTAGCTAACTAAAGTGAACATTTGAGGTTGAGTAGAAGCCTATGAGATAGGGTAAAGCCCTTCTTTGTATGGTTTAGAACTTTGGATCCTTAATTGGATTGCTTATTAAGTATGTTTATACTCACTTTTGCTACTTTGTTTGTGTCTTTGCAGATCGTGCACAACCACGAGGTGGGTGATGGAGGCGATGACTTGACGAGGCTATGGAGACACCACCAAAGTCCTTCCCTATGTTTAGTGTTTAATTTTGTATCTTAATTATTATTGTGTGTTGGCCTGTAAACCTAAAATTCTTTTGTTCTTGTTTTAATAGAATTTCTTAGTTCTCGTGTCTGTTGGTTGAACTCAGCACATTTTATCGTAGTCTGGTGGGTGCTAAGGGGTTTCTCTGAGTTATAAAAGTGTTTTTATTACCAGGTCTTTGTAAAATTTTGGTTTTCTCATAGTTACGTTGTCATGCTGCCAAAATTTCGGGCATGAGCAGGATAACTCAGTTGTGCTTCTGCTTTAGTTTGTACAGTTTTTAGGGTCATTACAAGTATGGGTACCAAAGGATCGATCTTGAATATTTTTGTTTGTAGGTTTGTTTGAAAGCCTTTAAGAAAAACAAATGGTACTTGGATAGTGGTTGCTTGAGGCACATGACGGGAGACCAATCCAAGTTTGTCAATCTTTCCAAAAATAATGGAGGTTTAATAACCTTTGGTGACAACAAGAAAGATAAAATTATTGGTAAGGGTAGTATAGGTAATAGTTCTTCTATCTTGATTGAAAATGTGACTTTTAGTTGATGGTTTAAAGCATGATTTACTTAGTATTAGTCAATTGTGTGATAAAGGCTTTAGAGTTGTGTTTGATAAAAAGAATCGCATCATTGAAAATACTAGTAATAGAAAGTCTTGTTTGTTGGCAACATTGATAAAAATGTGTACACTATTGATTTGAATGATTGCCCTATTAGTGATAAATGTCTTTCGACTTTGCATGATGATTCTTGGTTATGGCCAATGTTCAAAATGTCGATGTCGATGGAAATATCGAGGTCTAAATTTCACGGAAATGTCGATGGAAATGGAAATGTCGATGGAAATTTCGAAAAAAATTATGGAAATCGTGAAAATTGATGGAAATTGTTTGAATTAGTTAATGAAACTTTAATTGTGGCTTACTTAGACTAAAATTAACTATTTTTAATCATCATATCTAAAAACTAAGACAATGTTTAGATGAAAATGTCGATGGAAATGTCGATGCAAGCAGGAATTTTGAAAAAAGTATAGAAATTGATGAAAATTGTTTGAATTATTAAATTTACTTTAATTGTTGTTTAATTAGACTATAATTGACTATTTGAATAATCATATCTAATAATATATATAATATTTATATTGAAATGTTTAACAAAATTTTTAGAAAAATTAGAGAAATTGATGAGAATTGTTTGAATTGTTAAATGAGACTTTAATTATAATTTGAATAAATTATAATTGATCATTTTTAATCACCATATTAAAAAATATAAATAATATTTCTATCAAAATGTCAATGTTGATCGAAATATTTCTTGAAAAATTACGAAGATCAGTAAAACAAGTTTAATGTTTAAATTAGCAAATGAGGCTTATTGTGGTATATTTAAATTAGGTTCTAATTGACTGTTTTTAATTATCATATACAAAAATATATCAAATATTGATAATTATTTACAAAATGGAAATAGGTATGAACCATTTGTATATGACAAAATAATTATTTGAGAGTAATCAAGGGAATTGAGAATTTAAAATTGAGGTATAAGAGAAGTGAAACTGGAGAGTGTATCATTTATTTATTTATTTCTGAGTTCAATAACATTTGGGGGTGGGGAGATTCGAACACAAACTTTATGCCAGTTGAGCTATGCTTTTGTTGCCAACAAAGAAATTTAGAAGTGTATTATTTATAAGTGTTAAAAAGTAATGAAAATTGAAAAGTAAAAATAAAGAATTTAGAGAAAAAAAAGTTAAAAAATAAACAAATAAAAGCAACCTTACGTGCCATGATATCTATGTAGTAGCTAACGTGACATTAGAAAAGTGATAAATATAAAAAATGAAATATGAAAAAATATATATAAAAAAAAAGAATGATAAGTTTATTAAGAAAACTGAATGATAAGTTTATTAAGAAAACTTAAATTTGGAGACTTGTAGTCCCACATCGGACATGCTAACAATGGGAGGCAACTTTTTTTCTATAAATACTTAGCCTCTCTCTCACAACTTCTCACACATTCCACAACTATTTGGGCTGGCACTTGATGTTGGGCTTTTACCTAAATATGGGCCTGGACAATAAAGTGCGAAACGACGAAATTTCATGGAAAGCTCGATATTCCATAATGTCGTCGATATTTTCGAAGTTCCTGCCACATTTAGGGAAGAACAATATTATACCCACCTCGATATATCGAGGTAGGCGACACAGTGACATGTCGAACGAAATTTTGACATGTTGCTCGAAATTTTATACACTGGTTATGGCATAGAAGACTAGGGCATGCTAACATGCACTTAATTTCAAAATATTTCCAAGAATTCTTTGGTTAGAGGTCTTTCGAAATTTAAATATGAAAAGGATAAAGTTTGTGATGGTTGTCAAATGGGTAAACAAAACAAGTCCTCTTTCAAATCTAAAAATGTGATCTCTACAACTAGATCCCTTCAACTATTACACATGGACTTATTTAACCCTTCTAGAATTGCTAGTTTTGGAGAGAACTACTATGCCTTTGTGATAGTTGATGATTTTTCAAGATTTACTTTGGTTTTCATGATAAAACATATGGATGATGCCTTGAAAAGTTTTGCTAGTTTTGCAAAAAGAGTTCAAAATGAAAAAAGGGTTTTTAATTTCTAAAATTAGGAGTGATCATGGAGGAGAATTTGAACTGATAAAATATATAAGAATTTGAACTGATAAAATATATATTAAAAAAATAAACTTGAAAAAACAAATAGATTTTTTTTTTCATGGGAATTATAAATTTTTTATGTAATTAATTTTAAAATATAATGTACTAAAAGTAAAAAATAATTTTATTGTTCCTTCTTTATTTAACCTTGGAAAAGAAAAACTAAATTGAAAAAATAATTATAATATCATATATTTGTTATTATGTATCAATTTAAATTGTTTTAAAAAATAGAAAAAAATTAATTTTGACCACCAACTTGTCGTGTTGTGTAAATTTTTACCCTAAACTTTTAATTTCATCAAATTTCACCATAAACTTAGATAAGTATTACAATATTAACCCTAAACTTTAAAAAGAGTTGCAATTTTAATCCTCTAATAAGCTTTCGTTTGAAATATCATTAAAAGAATTCCTTGTAAATATTTATGAATTCTTGGTACATATTATTTCTGCAACAAAAGACACACGAAGAAAATGTCATCATCCGCTCCAAAATTTTCCTAGCGCCGATGCTAATGAAAGGACGTGCTACGGAGGACCGTCGTGGAAGACTGTTGCGGGAGTGTTCCGGGCAGTGTTGTAAGTCTGTTGGTAAGCTCTACCCTTGCTTCCTTGCCTCATTGACTGACAAAAGCCAAATCGCGAAAGAAAATATTTGTTGCAAGAAGACAACAAGAATAACTTTAATAAAGCTACTTTATTAAAGTGAGAAAAGACGTTGCAGAATTCAACCTTCTCTTTTCACATCTCCATCCACATGCAAACCATCTGGCAACTCCATCAATTTCTTTTTAACTTTTGTCTTTATTTTCTTTTTTCTCCATTTGTAATTATTATTCTAGATATTAGGTTTTGACTTTTTAAATTTATAGGCTTTAGACAAGTCTTTGTCTACTTTTGTTTTATTAGATAAGTAGGTTAGGCTTTTAGACTTTAATTTCCTTCCACGTTTTTCTTTTATGTATTTTACTTTCTGCCATTTACTATTTTTTTCTTTTATAATTAGTTTACTTTTCATAAAGTAGATGTGCCAAGCAAGGTCTTGTCCTGTCTGTTCATGTTTATCTTTTAATTTTCTGAATTTAGTTTAGATTTGGAGTCTGGGGTCTATAAATAGATTCCCAAGTTGTATTCAAAGAACAAGAGTGAATAAGCTAGCAAAAGAGAAGTCACATACTCTCTAAAGCTTACCTATTCACAAACACTTGTAATCCGCAAAGTGAAGGAATGAACGTTTCACTCCGTAGCGGAAGCATTGGACCGTCTTTGATTTTATTTAAAATAAAACTAAAAATTAAAGTTAAGTAAACTTACTTGGAGTAAATATGGAGATATTTCTGGCGGATCTTTATCTCCTCCATAAAATCTTCCTGGCTATGACTCAAACATAGGACCAAGGCTTGTGAGAGCCTCTTGAAAGAAAATCCACAAGGGATTTGAGAGGAAGAGGTCTAGAGAGAATTTTATAATTCTCTATTGAGGAGATATATGTTGTGTCTAATGGCTCAACCTAAGGGTCCTATTTGTAGAGACTGAGGGTAAATCTTTGCCAGAATTAAAATATTATATTTTAATATATAATATATTAAAATATATCTCATACTTATTTGAATCTCATTCAAATCTCTTACGATATTTATTTATTTGAATCTTATTCAAATTTTATAAATATATTTTATTTAATGTATCAAATATACATTAATTATTTTAATATTTAATGTATCAAATACAATAAATATATTTTCCTCTTTTATATTTAATATATCTAATATATTAAATATTAATTTGAACACTTCAAATTAAATATTAAATTTGAACATTTCAAATTTTAATATTTAATGTATCAAATACAATAAATATATTTTTCTCTTTTATATTTAATATATCTAATATATTAAATATTAATTTGAACACTTCAAATTAATATTAATTTGAACATTTCAAAATTTTCTTTCAACTAAATTGATCTTTTAGTGTTACTATGAGCTAGTAAGGGGACCTTATGGACCTACAAATTATAAGCTCCAATGATACCGAATTAATTAATTAATTTTCATTCATTAACTATAGATCACTCTACTATAGACCTATAGTTGCACTCTTATGCACTGAAAGACAAGTTGTGTCCATAAATATAATCATTACATGCAAGTCGATCATTTACGAATTGTTCGTAATTACAGCTGGGTCAAAACTCCGTTTTACCCCTATAATTACATCTTGCACCTTAAGTACCACTGATCCTCTAATGAACAATCTGCTTATAATCTAATTATAAACTAAGTTTGTAACACCCCAGGGTTTTAGGTACGAAAATTTTGGAATTTTGAACTTATTTTCGACGTGCTGAATTATTATTATTCTTATTTTTACTTAGAATAAGTAGGTTGAGAATTTTACTTATTCAATTATCTTAGTTGGAATCAATAGCTTAGTTTTTAATTTAAAAACACAAAGGATTTTTCTTAAGTTGGCCTAAGATTTGGAAAATCTATAGAAGTAAGTTTGGGTTTTAAATCCTAGATCTTTTCCTTCTTGTTTATAAAAGTTTATTTGGGTTTGTTGTTTTAATTAAAAAGAGAAGAGGAAAACAAAAGTTAAAAAAAAAAAAAAAAAGCCCTAAATTCTCCATATTTTTTTTCCTTCCTTCCCCTTTCCCTCACACAAGACACAAGCCACCTATTGTTTTCTTCTTCTCTTCTCCGGCAACCCCTCATCTCCAACAAGCTCACGTCTTCAAACCACGAACAGCACAAGCTTTGACAGCGATTTTTCCCTCTCTCCCTTGCGAACGCCGACAATTTATCAACAGCGAAACCTACGCATTTTCTCTCAATTTGACAAGGTTTGTCACATACCCATGCCAAATAAACTTTAGTTTTGGATTACTCATGCCTTAAAAATCTCTTATTTACGATTTTAGCTTGTTTGGACTCCAAATAGTCCACATTCGAAGTCATTTACTGTCAAAAAAGGAGATTTACAGCAGACTCACTCGAATTCCTTCTTGTTTGACGAGGTTTGTCTCTTACCCTTGCCTAATCGACTTTAGTTTTGGATTACCCATGCCTTAAACACCTTTGGTTTGTAATTTTAGTTTGTTTGGCCTTCAAACAATCCATATTCGAAGTTGTTCACTGCCATAAATGAGATTTCCAACAAAGTTTCAGTCTGTTTGGCACTATTGGGTAAGTTTTAACATGTTTTGAACCTTTCGCAAATCCATTTAAGCATTGCAGCATTAGTTCTAAGATGTATGAACCTTTAGTTTGCAGTTTATAATCAATTTGAACTCCATCGATCGATTTTCAACCTGCTTTCAAGACTGTTTGGCAAAGTTCAGTGAGTTCTAGTGTGTTCTGCCCCTTTCGCAAATGAATTAAAGTGTCGTAAGGAGTGTTAGTTTAGTTTCTAACCATTGGGTAACCTTGATGTGTAGTTTCAAGCTCATTCGATCACCTTTGAACACCGACCAACAAGGTATTGAGGCCCTTTGGAGCGTTCAGTAGGTAATAGTGCGTTGTAGACTCTTTCGAACTCCATTAAAAATACTTTAGATGGGTTTCTAACCTTGAATGCATTTTGTTTTAGGATTCAAATTAATTTCGAATTGTTCGAACTCAGTTTAAAGTCATTTGGGATAAGAACATCCTTTTTGAATACTCTTTCGAATTCGAATAAGGGTTCCAAATGGGGTTCTAGCGTCTAACCCTTGCCTATATTGTTTAGGAACCTTGTCGGCTGGCTTTAAGGGCGCTTTAGTACATTTAGTAAGTAGAATTCTACCTGATGAGTCTGTTTGATTGTGTGCAGTATGATATATGTTTACTTGCTTGATTTGTGCGCGTTATATCTATTCTATGTTTTTTTTGAGCTTTTGACGAGCATGCTTGAATGACTCTTGAAGTTTATGTGATGTTAGCATGATAATTAATTGAGCTTGAAATATATGTATGAGCATGTTTGTTTAGGTGTGAGACATGGTTTAGTAGCATGCTTAGGTAACATGAATTTAGTGAGTTTGTGAGGAGGTTAGCGAACCTTCTGAGCTTATTAAGGATTGTAGGGTGAGTACCAGTGCACCTCGAGTACAAATGGTCGAGGGGTGGTATTGTCACCATTGGAATAAGAGAAGCATCGAGGCATTGGGTACAAATGGCCAAGGGTCTGTGTGATGAGTCTAAAAAGCATGTGTTGGGCGCCTGGGTTAGGGCCAATGCATTGCTAAGTCATCGGTGCACCTTGGGTACAAATGGTCAAGGGGCGATGCACAGTTCGAGGCCTTGGTAACATTGGTCAAGGGTTGAACATAGAGCTCCGTAGAGAAGTATTGAGGCTCTGGTAACAGTGGTTAGGGGTCGATGCTTCTCGAAGGGTCAGTCTTGGAGAGCTTTGGTGAGGGCTAAACATGAGTATTGAATAGAACTAAGCGAGCATGGCATGATGCAAAAATTCATGCGTTAAGCGAATCTGATGCATAGTTTACTTGTTTTTGTATGGATGGCATGATGTTGGTTAATTTACTTTGGATAAGCATGTTTGGGTGCGTGTGTGTAGCATGTTGTTTGCTGCTTGATGTTTGGTGGCTCACCAGATGTGAGCTACTTACTGAGTACTTTTGTACTGACTCCCTCACCAACCAAAAGATTTTGTAAGTGAGGAGGAGCTCTATGAAACTGGTGATGCAAACGAGCAGACGTGATGGGAGGACACCATTAGAATTATGTGCTTTCTTAGTATTCATTTTCTTTGAATTGCATAGATAGGATTCCAGTTGTTTCGTATAGGTGTTTGGCGTAGGTGTTTCCATTCTTTATTGTTTCTAAAGTATAGATAGGTTCTTTTGATAGACTTAGGTTATGAAATAAGACCCCTTGCTGATAGAAACTTATTTGTGTTTCTGATGGTTTATCTAATTAATATGGTTTTAGGAAATGAGGTTTTTTTTTGTTCATTCTAAAGTTTGGGAGTGCTATGTTTTCTGCCAGGACGTGTGGTGTTAGTTGTTGTGTTGTTTCTGGTTATAGAAGCGTAATCTTTTTGTTTATCAGGTGCTAAGGAAAATTTTGGCTATCTTGTAGTTACGTCGTTATGCTGCTGAAATTTTTGGGGCATAATGGTTATAAGCTTAGTAATGTCCCTAAGTTTAGGTAAAAAATTTTGGGTCGTTACAAAGTCCCTCTCGGGCCAGTGAGAGGGTGGGGCCCCATTGTTCAAGTCCCGAAATTAGCATTTAAGGGAACTACTCATCTACTTATCCTATATGGGAATGAGTGAATTCCATCTTGTGAGATTATGTTCCCAACTCCCTATTTGGTCAAGTCCTCAAAATGGTAGGCATATTGAATCGGCTACAAAAGCCACTCTCACCCATTCAAATCAAAGGACAAGCCCTCACAGGCAGGAGTTCATAACTCACTTAGGATTAAAATGGAGTCGCATATGATCATCCTGATGAAATATTAATCTTCTCAATTAATGGATTTATAAAGTGAGATTAAATATCTCGTGGTCCAGTCTTACACAAACTCATTGTATAAGATACCCCTCTCACATGTCTCCACATGAACAATTTGGATCAAATCATTTGTAACTATTACAAAGTGGGTTGTATCAATAGTGTTACTAGGATAAGGCACCCAACCTTATCCATATACTATGACCCTTTAGGTTATTTCTTGAACATGATCCTTTCGTATGTCAACCACATACTGTTCAAGATTACACTAATAACCTTGGATTGTTCATATAATGGATAATATTATATTGCAAATAAAATAATCAAAATTATTAAATAAATCATTAATTACGAGGCTTTAGGGCATAAATCCCTACACAAAGATCCTAATTCTTCTAACCTCTTAGCAATATGCGAACAAGATTGTGGGTTTCGGGAGCAATTGATATCAGAGCCATCTTACTCATTACTAAATAATACTTCAAACTTTGAAGCAATTTCCAGTGTTTCAAATTTTTACATTCTTCAAGATTAATTTAGATTAATCTTTTATTCTTTAAATAAAATTATCAATATTGATTTGACTCAATATTGTTCTTCTCAATTCTCTATCTTTGGTCCTTCCGTCAGGTCGTCCAACAGCAGGCGTTGGTAAGCAATTGGTGTTCCAGGCAGCAGTGTAAGTTCGTTGGTAACCCGCGTGTTCCCACCTGCAGACAACCAGTTGGTGGAGAGAGAGAAGTTTGAAGGATAATATTGCATTAAGGTAATATTAATGTTTATCTTTAAAAATATTTTGATTTTTATAAATTAATGTCGAAGTTACTCAAATCTTTGATTCCGAGGAAACTACTCAAAGGAGAGAATTCTCAATCCAATACTCAAATGGATCATACTCAAGCACCTGATGATGCTCATAAGGCAGAGAAGAATGCCGAGGAGCTCAAAGGCTCAAATGAATTACTTCAAATTGCCAAGATTGAAGAACAACTGACAAACTGGAATATTCTGAAGTTAGATCCAAAAATAGTCTACTTCAAGAATACTTTCAATTTTACTTAAAAATGGGAAGTCAAGATCGTGGAAGATAAAATTCCTATCAAAGACAACCTTGAATCATTGAATCTCCTCACAAGAGATCTAATCCTTTTACACCGAGAGGAATACTCATATTTGCACCTTGGAGTAGTCCAAATTGCAAGCAAACCATTATTCAGAATTGGTCTGAATACTCCCATCCTTCTAACTCTATGGGATAGGAGATTCACCAGGTTTCAAGATTTTCTTTTGGGAATGGTAGAAACCAATCTGGAGAATGGTCCAGCCTATTTCAATTGCTATCCGCATTACTCTCTTTCGCTTCAAGATCCAAGGATATTAAATTCCTTAATTTTGGATGTCTACTTCAAAGATCTAAACATGCAACCAGAATCACATGCGTTCGTGGTTATCTTCAGAATTTGCTATCAGTTGATGAAGATACAGATAGCACCAAGAGCTTTAAGGGCGTCCCCTAAAGGCACAACTGTACTCATAGAGGCAAACATAGCACGAGAAAATATTGGTAATCAAATAGATCGACACGTCTAAAAAATAGTAATGGACCAAGATAGTTTTTTTTGACCTAGTCCTAATGGACCAGGATAATCAAATAGTTTTTTTTTACCTAGTCCTAATAGACCAAGATAGTTTTTAGATGTGTCGGTCTATTTGATTACCATGTCGCATCTTTTTAAAAAAGATGAGATTTGAGTACTTTTGAGTAATTTCATAGTTTATCGACAATTGCGGTCAGATCGTAGTTTTAGGACAATTGCAGTCCATGGTAGTTTTACGACTATTTCGGTCGATCTTAGTGATATTATGGGTCACTAATATTTATATCTTCGTCTTCTTCTTCATCTATGATGGAAAGAGGTGGAGAAGACGATTTGTTTGAAACCGAAGTTCTCTGAAGGAGAACTTGTTGAAGGTCTGCTTCTATAGCAGTTTGTGCAAGAGAAACCATAAAGGCGACTTTGTTTTTATGAAACTCTTGTTGGTTTCTTTTTGAAAAATCATGGTAGTACGGTGTTTCTGCAAATCAAGTCTTGATTTTTTGAAGAGAAACGTGGGTTACATAATATTTTTCCCACCATTTTACCTTCAAGGTTTTGACTAAGTATTTGAAATTTGGTTCAAATGTTTGGGTAGTTAGATTCCAGCAAAAATCCATGGAACTTGAAAATACAAGGAAAATCGAAAGCTTAAAGCAAACGGAGTCTTGTAAATATTTTGAGAAAAATAGTGGAAAGATTCCTCAACTGGAGTTGGGAAAATTTCCTCGCAGAGGCCAAAGTTTTTCCACAATTGATGAACCAAATGGGGAAATGTTGTTTATGGGCATTTTTGCAGAATTGAATATACCATGAATGATTGAAAGCTTTGTACCAAAAGACGACGATCCAAGCTTTCACATAATCTTTGTATGAGTAAGAATGAGGGTTAAAGCTAATTGAACATTGTTTTTCTATATAGATTTTCTCGTTCCATTTCTTTGGAGTGAGAACCTTGAAAATCTTTAGTTTTGAGTCAGCTATGATTGATGGATTTTTTCGATCTAGGATATGAGTAATGTCGGCAGATTTTGAGTCAATAAGGATCAACTCATAAAACGATTGAGTTTTGAGTAAAGAGTCCGGCATGAAATTGAAATTACTTGGGTAAACATTTGAAGTAATCTTAGCAAAACTTTCTGAATCCCATTGGGGTTCAATAGGGATTTCATTGATTACATGAGATTTTTGAAAATATCCGGTAGTAACTGGTTTTGGAGTAAAACGGGGTGAGGAGCCACCACGTCATTAAAGGTTGACGAAGATCCGACAATCGATTGAGTAGGATGTGTTACAGAAGGTAACACTTCTTCGAGACCAAGGTTCTCGAATTCTTACACTTGCATATCGTCATTGGGATCGAGTCTGCACTTGAGTAAATTCTTCTTCTGGAAGAGCATATTCTCTAACCTCATAAGAGTAAGGACGGAAGAGGCAGAAGGCTTTCCTTTTGAGGAGGAGGAAGAGGAAGCCTTTGCTTTTCCTTTCTTAGAACTCATTGTTTTCTCAAGGAGGTGAGGTTTGAGAACTTTGAGAAAGATGTTCTCTTGAGAGGTAATCTGCAAGAGGGTTTTCAGTCCCTTTTATAGAGACGATTTGAAAATCAAAGCAGGATAAAATTGCTTGCCATCTGGCAAAAATTTGTTTGGAAACAAGATTTTTTACATCTTTTTCTAAAACAAATTTTGAAGCTTGAGAATAAGTTTTAATTAAAAATTTCTTATTAATTAAATCACCTTGAAATTTATGGACACACAAAACAATGGCCAAAATTTCTTTTTTGATTGTTGAGTAATTTTTCTGTGTATCATTCCATATCCATGAGTGGAATCGTACTACAAATTCATTATTATCAAGACACTGTTTCAGGATTCCTGCATATCCAATGTCTAACGCATCCGTCTCAACGATAAGATTTGCTTTTTCGTCAATAACACTTAAGCATGGGATGCTTTTGACTAAATCTTTTTTTTCCGGACAGCTTGTGTTTAAGCTGGCCCCAAGGAATAGTGTCTTTCTTCAACCTTTGAAAAAGTGGTTTGCAAATAGGTCGAAGATCTTTGATGAAATTTAAAACATAATTTAGACAGCCTAAAAACCTTTGTAACTGGATTGTCTAAACTTCCGTCTGGAAAATTTTGAGTAAATTCTAAAGATCTCTGGATAGGTTTGATTAATCCTAAATGGATATCAAAACCAAGAAATCTTACTTTTGAATAAAGCTTTTTAAATGGCTAATATGTTGATCTATATTTGATGAAAAGATTAAAACATCATCAATATAGATAATTACAAATTCTCGAATAGGTTCCAAAATATCATTCATAATCTTTTGGAATTCGGATGAAGCATTTTTTAGCTCGAAGGGCATTACGTTCCATTCGTATTGACTAAAAGGTACATTGAATAATGTTTTGTACCTATCTTTTTCGACAATCTGGATTTGCCAAAATACCGATTTCATGTCGAATTTTGAAAACAATTTTGCATTCAAAATTCTTTTGAGTAAATCATTTTTATTCGAAATTGGATACCTAATCCATTCCAATTCCAAAACCTTGTTTAAAGGTTTGTAGTTGATTGCCAGTCGTGGAACACCACGTTCCTTCTCGGCCTGGTTATTGACATAGAATGCTTCTGCACACTACCAAGGATTTTTGGATGGCCTTATCAGCTTTCTTTTGAGAAGTTGATTGATCTCTTTTCTGCAATGACTTAATAATTCATAATTCATCTGAATTGGTCTTGCCTTTGTTGGAATATCAAATTCTTTAAAATCCTTTTCATATGGTAAGGTAACCATATGTTTCTTCCTTTCCCAGAATGCGTCTGGATGAGTGGAGCAGATTTGTGTTTCAATCTGATTTTGAATATTTTGGATTCTCCTTTGGATTTCAGGTCCTTGAAGTTGACTTTCAACCTTCTTGAAGCTAACTTATTCTTTTAAGAAATCGATATGCTTCTCTTTAAGGTTGATTTTGTCAAAAATATTAAGGTCACTTTCCCTTAATGGATCTACAAACTTGAATAAAATTGTTTTATCCAGAACGGTTGAGACAATGCCTTCATCAATAACCCGTAAAGGATAAAGTTGAGTAATGAAAGGTGTACCTAAAATCACGCCTTGATTTAGGTTCTTGATGAGTAAAAACGAGGTCACAAAGCACACTCCTTTGTTGCATATGTGAACTTCAGGGAGCTTGTGCTTGATAAATAATGGCTGATCATTTGCTCCTCTTAAGGTTTCGATTGTCTTCTCGAAATACTTAGAAGGAATAAGGCCTTCATGAATACAGTTTTGGTCAGCTCCAAAATCGACCAAAGCGATTGTAGTAAATTGGAAATCCTATACTTTCAGGGATATCTTAATATACCATTACTGGTATTGTACTCTCTGTAGAGTTGCCAAAAATGACGTTTCTTCCATAGAAGGTTCTGAAACTTCATCTTCTTCTTTGGCATTTAAGGAAGTTGCTTTGCTTGTTGTGATTTTATCAAAGCAACTTCTGTTGATAATTGAGTAATATCTCTTTGATAATCAGAACGAAGTTTCTTTACATTTGCTCTTTAGTTGATTTATTTCGAACTTTAAGTCCAAAACCTTAACTTCTTGCTTCTCTTTTCTGAAGAGTGCAAATACATCCTCAATATTAGGATATTGAGTAGTTAGAGAAGAATCTTCTTCCCCTCTTCTGAAATCCTTCTGAAGAGAAGTCTTCAATCTATTGAGTATATTCCTTTTAAGAGCGGTATCAGTAATTTTTCTCGCAGCTTCAAAAAGTAATTCTTGGTCTTTGGTTAAGACATTTATACAATCAATACAATTGCATAAACGTTTACCATTGCAACTAGGTTTATGAATAACCTGTAATTCTCATTATGAGGAAGAATATGAATCTAATTCATCTTGGAGATGTAGGATTTGTCCTTCCTCTGAATCAAAGTCTGATCCTTCAGAATATGTTTGGACGATATGGAGTAAATCGTTCTTAATATCATCATTGATACTAAGCTCATTGATCTTTTTCTTTATAGGACACTTTGGAGCATAATGTCCAAATCCTCTGCATTTGTAGCATTGGACTTTTGAAGAGTGAAGCTTCTACCCTTTTGAGGAGTCTTCTTATTATAAAAACTTCTTGTGTAAGGATATTGCTTGTTGGACCTATAGGGCGTAGGTCGTTTCTGCTGATAAGCATTTGAGTAATAGGGTTTAGATTTACCAAGCTTTTTCTTTGCTCGGACTGAAGGAGGTTCAATCTTATCTTGGTAAAAATATAACTTGCAGAATTGCCCAAACTCTTGCTTTTTCTCACGAGTTTTATTATGCTTCTCGAACCTGGCAGCTTCGAGACATCGTTTTCCAGCTTGGCTGATGACGAATTGGCAAATTTTGCCATAAGTAATGTCATCCCAAGGCATATTATCTTTGTAATATTCTTTGAGGTGGATCATCAACTCTGAGCTGAATATCTTTGGTAGGCCTATTATGAATCTTTCTTTCCAGAAAGAACTGCAAGCATCCGGCCTTTTGTATACTTTTGTTAAGAAAGTATCTTTGTACCAATGGAAATCTTGAAGCTTTAGGCAGATCAATCTTTGGAGGTATTCTCTTGCTTGATTCTTATAATTCGTTTCACTTTCAATGAAATGTTTGATTATTGCGAAGTAGATGGTGAGGACAACGTCATCCTTTATGTCTCTGCTTGTTGGAATGTTTGGCATTGTTGGGATACCACTTTGCATAGTTGCTTCTTGTTCTCTTCTGAGGGAAGCTGATTGTTCTCTTTTTGGAGATTTTGAAGAAGATTCTCCAAAATCTACAGGAGATCTATGAGTAAGTATTTTCTTTCTTTTGTCCTCTGTATAAGCAGAGAACCACCATCCTCTAAATTGTCCAGTAAATCCAGTTATTATGAGGCGCGCACAAGCATGATCTGAGTGTCATTTTGAGGTGTATGCTGCATTTGCAACAAATATTTCTTGGACTACTCTCATGACTAGATATTGAGAAAGACCATCGATATTCCATTCATATATGGATTCACCATCAAATGATCTGTTTGAGATAAAGGGACGATCTTTGAAAGATAAGTTAGGATGAAAAGCCTTTGGATAATATGTCCTTGGTTACTCTTTGAGTAGGGTCCCGTGATCCTATTTATTTCTTTAGGATCTTTTTCAAAGATTGCAAATTGATTCATGGTTGAAATCAAATTAGAAATCTCCTCGTCATTGAGTACGTTTATTTGTGGATCTTTCCCTTTGAGCTTGGTGAGCTCTTTGCAAATATGCTCAAACATCATATGCTCCTTGCTTTTGATTAAAGGGATTGGTCCGTCTAATCCTCTACCAAAGTTTGGTAAAGAATCATTTGTCTTCGGGACGTTGGAGGTCTCAATGATGAGTCTTTTTTGAATATTTGGAGGAGTGAAAACCTTCTCCTCGATTTTGCTCATTTGTTCTGCCATAGTAGACAGAATTTTGTTGGTATAGTTGTTTTGAATATGAACTCCTCTAATGCCTTTGGAAGGGTTCTTTCCTTCTTCATCCAAGGATATATGTTTGAATGGAGAGGCAACAACTAAATTTCCATGAGAGCTTCTAAACTCTATCTGCTCTAATGGTGGATGAGTACTTGGGACTTTTCCTCTTTCTGAGGTTCTCTAAATAGTCTCTTTGAGTGTGTTCACCTTTTGACTGTATTTGTCACGGTTGGCCAACCAATCAAAGAAATGTATATTTTCTTCAAGGTCTTCCATGGTGGATATCCATGTTGCCTTGAATACTTCCCTTTCTTTTTCTCCGTATGCCTTGAAGAAAAACTTTCTAGGCATCTTCCATTTGGTGTCAAGGAAATCCTTTTTAAGATATTCCATATTGACTTTGAATCCTTCATATATGACATTAAGCTCGTTGAAATGGCTAGCTGATTCCATATCTTATTGAGTAGGTGAGTTTGGTCTCATATACATACTTTCTAGTATGCGAGGATTGAAGTCTATTGAGTTGATCCTTGCAGAGAGGGATCTTCTCAATGGTTTTGGTTACTCGAAATTGCTGGAGGGCAAAGCTTCCTCTCTAAATTCTGAAGCACTTTTCCTTGATGGGGCAAAATTTGAAACTTTGGGAGCTGATGGAATTGGTTGCATGAAACTAATCTCGATAGATCCATCTGGATGCTCCACTAGTTGAGTAGGAACCTTGGGCTGCGATTGACTTGGAGCGATTGCTCTTTCAAGAACCCAGTGTGAGTTCCTGGTAATATCAACCCAAGATAGAGGCTTGGGCACTTCAATATTTGCTCGTGTTGTGTTTGCCTCTATGAGTACAGTTGTGCCTTTAGGGGAAGCCCTTCAGGCTCTTGGTGTTATCTATGTCTTCATCAACCGATAGCAAATTCTGAAGATAACCACGAACGCATGTGATTCTAGTTGCACGTTCAGATCTTTGAAGTAGACGTCCAAAATTAAGGAATTTAATATCCTTGGATCTTGGAGCAAAAAGGAGTAATGCAGATAGCAATTGAAATAGGCTAGACCATTCTCTAGATTGGTTTCTACCATTCCCAAAAGAGAATCTTGAAACCTGGTGAATCTCTTATCCCTTAGAGTTAAAAGAATAGGAGTATTCAGACCAGTTTTGAATAATGGTTTGATTGCAATTTGGACTACTCCAAGGTGCAAATATGAGTATTCCTCTCGGTGTGAAAGGATTAGATTTCTGGTGAGGAGAATCAATGATTCAGGGTTGTCTTTGATAGGAATTTTATCTTCCACGATCTTGACTCCCAATTCTTGAGTAAAATTGAAAGTATTCTTGAAGTAGACCGTTTTTTGGATCTAACTTCGGAATGTTCCAGTATGCCAGTTGTTCTTCAATCTTGGAAATTTGAAGTAATTCATTTGAGCCTTTGAGCTCCTCGACATTATTCTCTTCCTTATGAGCATCATCAGGTGCTTGAGTATTGGATTGAGAACTCTCTCCTTTGAGTAATTTCCTCGAAATCAAAGATTTGAGTAACTTCGACATTAATTAATAAAAATCAAAATATTTTTAAAGATAGAAATTAATATTGCCTTAATACAATATTATCCTTCAAACTTCTCTCTCTTCACCAATTGGTCGTCTGCAGGTGGGAACACGCGACTTACCAACGGACTCCCCTGGAACACCAATCGCTTACCAACGCCTGCTGTCGGACGGCCTGACGGAAGGACCAAAGATAGAGAATAGAGAAGAACAATATTGAATCAAATCAATATTGATAATTTTCTTTAAAGAATAAAAGATTAATCTAAATTAATCTTGAAGAACGAAAAAATTTGAAACACTGGAAATTGCTTCAAAGTTTGGAGTATTATATAGTAATGAGTAAGATGGCTCTGATACCAATTGCTCCCAAAACCCACAATCTTGTTCGCAGATTGCTAAAAGTTACGAGAATTAGGATCTTTGTGGATTACAAGTGTTTGTGAATAGGTAAGCTTTAGAGAGTGACTTCTCTTTTGCTAGCTTATTCATTATTGTTCTTTGAATACAACTTGGGAATCTATTTATAGATCTTGGACTCCAAATATAAACTAAATTCATAAAATTAAAAGATAAAGATGAATCCACAGGACAAGACCCTGCTTGGCACATCTACTTTATGAAAAGTAAACTAATTATAAAAGAAAAAAATAGTAAATGGCGAAAAGTAAAATACATAAAAGAAAAAGTGGAAGGAAATTAAAGTCTAAAAGCCTAGCCTACCTATCTAATAAAACAAAAGTAGACAAAGACTTGTCTAAAGCCTATAAATTTAAAAAGTCAAAACCTAATATCTAGAATAATAATTATAAATGGAGACAAAAGAAAATAAAGACAAAAGTTAAAAAGAAATGGATGGAGTTGTCGGATGGTATGTATGTGGATGGAGATGTGGAAATATGAGGTTGAATTCTGCAACGTCTTTTCTCACTTTAATAAAGTAGCTTTATTAAAGTTATTCTTGTCGTCTTCTTGCAACAAATCTTTTCTTCCAGTGCCATCACTAAGATATCTTCCAAATTCAGTGGAAGAAAAAGCCTCCAAAGGTCGTTGACCTCGACTGATTCTCAAAATGCTCTTGATAAAATCGAGCAGCGAGCTATCTTTTTCGCTGTTTTCAGGAAATTCCTCCATTGTTGAATGTTTGAATACTTTCACATAAACTACCCTTTTATCCCTATGTTTTCGGGTTCCTTTGACAAACGGCATGACGGTCCACGTTAGGACAAGGGACAACATGTGTTCCCCCATAAATTATAGGTATTGTATATATGTATAACTATTTTCATACAAAAATCATAAAAAATTACTTGGGTCGTTGGTCTAATGGGGCACCGTGATCCTTCATGCGAAACCAGTATTCAATCAAAAAATTGGGACCCGACCTAAGAATGGTGAACCTAAAGAGACACCATCTAGAGAGGGTATGTTGAGGATCCCACATTAAAAATATGAGAAGACTTCACAATCTTTATAACATACTTCAATTACTCCTCTCACTGATAATTGGTTTTGAGATAGAACCTCATGTTCATCTAATATGGTATCAGAGCTCATGAAGTCCAAATGGGTATTCGATCCAAAAATTGAAATTCGACTCAAGAATGGTGAACCCAAAGAGGCACCATCTTGATAAGGCATGTTGAGGACCCCACATTGGAAAAATTAGGAGACCTCACAATCTTTATTAGAAACATGGGTTACTCTTCTTATTGCCATTTGGTTTTGAGATGGAACCCATGCATGTTTATTTAATAGGGTATTTGGTCTATAAATTGGGATCCGACCCAAAAACGGTGAACCCAAAGAGGCACCATCTTGAGGGGCATGTTGAGGATCACACATTGAAAAGATGAGACCTCAATCTTTATTGTTGGCCTAACCCTTAATCTCAAATTAATTAATTTTAATTAATTAATTAATTAATATTTTTATAACAACTCGACCTGGATTGCTACTCAAAGCTTACTCAACACACTCTTATAAAAAGTTTTATTGAAACAATTAAATATAATGGTTTAGTTGTTTCAGCTGCAAAGCTTAAATTTTTTAAAACTCAAATTAGATTTCTTGGTTTTAATATCCATTTAGGATTGATAAAACCTATACAAAGATCTCTAGAGTTTACTCAAAATTTTCCAGATGAAATTTTGGACAAAACCCAATTACAACAATTTTTAGGTTGTCTAAATTATGTATCTGATTTCATCAAAAATCTTCGACCAATTTGCAAACCTCTTTTTCAAAGGTTGAAGAAAGACAATGTTCCTTGGACAAATGTCCAAACCAACACTATTGGAAAAATCAAAGATTTAGTCAAAAGTATTCCTTGCTTAAGTCTTATCGATGAAAAAGTAAATCTTATCGTTGAGACAGACACGTCAAGCATTGGATATGGAGGAATCCTAACACAGTGTCTCGATAAGAAGGAATCAATTATACATTTCCACTCAAGAGTGTGGAAATAGTACTCAAAAGAATTACTCAACAATTAAAAAAAAAAATTTGGCAATAGTTTTATGTGTCCAAAAATTTCAGGGAGCTTTAATTAATATTTTTTTATAATTAAAACAGACTCCCAAGCTTTAAAATTTGTTTTAGAAAAAGATGTAAAAAATCTTGTTTCAAAACAAATCTTTGCCAAATGGCAAGCAATTTTATCTTACTTTGATTTTGAGATCTTGTCTATAAAAGGGACTCAACCCTTTGGCTGATTATCTCTCAAGAGAACATCTTTCTCAAAGTTCTCAAATTTCTCCATCGCCTCCTTGAGAGAAAACAATGAGTGCTCGAAAAAGAAAAGAAAAAGCTTCCTCTTCCACTTCAAAGGGAAAGACCTCTGTCTCTTCCATACAACTCCTATGAGGTTAGAGCAATATGCTCTTTTTGATGATGATTTTACTCTTGTGCAGATCAATCTTAGCATTGTTCTACAAGTATTTGAATTCAAGAACCCTCTGATCTCGACCAAGTGATACCTCCTATATCACAACCTACTCAATCAATTGCAGGGTCTTTAACCTATTGCAACGCAGTGTCACCTACACCTCGCTTTACTCCAGAATCGATCACAACCGACTATTTTCAAAAATATCATGTAATCCATGAAGTCCCAATCGAACCCGAATGAGATTCAGATAGCTTTGCTAAGAATACTTCTCATATATACCCAAGTAATTTCAATTTTATGCCTGAGTCGGTACTCAAAACACGGACGTTTTATGAGTTAATCCTTGTAGACTCACAATCAGCTGATATTACTCATATTACTGATCGAAAAGATCCGAAAGTTATTGCTTACTCAAAATTAAAAAAATTTAGAGTTCTTACTCCTACAAAATGGAACCATAAAATTTATACAGAGAAAAAGTTTTCAATCAAGTTCAATCCTCCTTTTTACTCATACAATGATTATGTAAAAGCTTGGACAACTATCCTATGGTATCGAGCTTTTAATCATTCTTGGTTTATTCAATTTTGCAAGAATGCCCACAAAAACCATTTTCCCATATGGTTTTTTGGTTGGTGGAAGAATTATGGGCTCTACGAAGAAATCTTTCCTACTCCAATTTAAGAATCATTTCATTATTTTTCTCAAAATATATACAAAACACTGTTTGTCTTAAGCTTTCGGTTTGCTTTAGACTTCCAGATTCAATGGATTTTCTGTTGGAATCTAACTACTCAAACGATTGAAACCAATCACAAATATCTTGTCAAAACTTTGAAGGATAAATGTACTCACATTTCCCTTCAAAAAATCAAAACTTAGTTTGCGGAAACTCCGTATTATCAATACCTTTAAAAAAAAACGAACAAGAATTCCAGAAAAACGAAGCTGTTTTGCTGGCTTCTTTAGCTCAAACAGCCACTGAGGCAGAATTACAAAGAGTTCTTTTATAAAGAACCTCCTCTCATCGATCGTCTTCTCCAGCTCTTTCCATCATATATGAGGAAGATGACGAAATTAACCTCAGTGATCCTTAATCATTGAATGAAGGACTGCAATAGTCATTAAACTACGAGCTGGCCGAAATTGTCGCTAAACTACAAATAGACCAAAATTGTCGTTAAACTACAACTTACTCAACATTCATTCCACTAGACCGACAAGTCTCTAAACTATCATAGGTCCATACAGACTTATCTAAAAAAAGAAAAATTAGCTATGTAAATTCTCTTCTTGTACATTCAAATTTTATTTGTATATTCATCATCAAATTGTACAGATTCAAAGAATTCCAGTACATATTTCTGAATTCTTTGGTAAATATTATATTTGCAACAACAAAATCAAGACAAGTTCGTCATTCGCTCCAATCCTACCAAGTGAAAAGATTATTTGAAGGACCGTTGCTGAGGACCGTTGCAAAAGACTGTTGCAGGGGAGTGTCCCCGTTAGTATTGTAAGTCCGTTGGTAAGCTATACCCTTGCTTCCTTGCCTCCTATTTGACAATAGTCAAATCACAAGGATAAGATTTGCTGCAAGATAACGACATAAGAACTTTAATAAAGCCACTTTATTAAAGGAAGAAAATAACGTTGCAGAAATTCTACATCCTCTTGTCATCTCCATCTCCATCTTCATCCAAGACCACCATTGGACAACTTTCCATATTTTTCTTTCAATTTTTTGTCTTTACTATCTTTTGTCTTCATATAATTAATAGCTTAGGTTTATATTTTCTTTGCCTATTTTAGACGTTTCGACTTTTGTTCTTCTTCCACGTTTTCCTTTTCTTTTCCCAACAAAGGTAACTATTTACTTTTGTCTCTATTAGGCTAGGTTATAATTTGGCTCAAAAAGACGATTCCAACGCATCTTAAATTAGTTCGAATTGGAGCTCAATGTAGAAGTTATGACCAAAACAAATATGAACGGAAAATTTCCGACGTGATGACTTGACAGTTGAGTCAGCAATATGGACCAATTAGAGGGTGACACGTGGAGCTTTTGGAGGAGTGACATGAGGTGGACTTTTGGTTGTTTTAAAATAAAAGGAAAAAGAAAATTATATATTATTATATGCGCGAGCACGCACACACACACTTAACCCTTAGTTTAAAAAAAAAAAGAAAAATTCTTTTTCAAATACATATGATTGTTTGGTCATTTAAAACAAATACATATATATATTACATGACATTTGGTTATTTATTTAAAAAAAAAACTCACCTAAAGCACTTTCTTTTGTTTATTATTATTATTCTTATTATATTATATTTATTTTTTCTTTTAATCTTAACCATTCATTTCTCTTTTACCAATCCAATGGCCCAAATTAAAATTTGATTTTTCCTCATTTCCCTCTCTATAAATACCATATTCTTCTCCAATTTTCATAACAAGTTTTCATAACTTTCCATCCTCCAAAACCTCAAAAAGCCTCCATTGTTGCTCTCTCCAAGCTTTCAATTTTTCTTTTCATCTTATTCTTGAGAGAGTTTTATTGTGTAGTGAGGATTGATTTGTGAGAGTTAAATTTGTACATCTACTCTTTTGAGATAGTTTGTGAGATTGTTCCTACATTTTCTAAACGTTGTAAAGGGTTTCTCTTGATCCCAAAAAAGAGAGGTTGTAACGGTTCGATCCTGAACCGTGGAAAGGATCGGGTTTATTGTTGCTCCCACAAAAGGAACGTTGTAACAGTTGAACTCTAAGTCGTAGAAAGGGTTGTTGTTCTAGTGAAATATCTAAGAGGAGGTTGGGGAGTGGAGTAGGCCAGGTTGTGCCGAACCACTATAAAATTTTCAGTGTCAATTTCTGTATCCCTATATATTTTATTTTTGCAATTAATTTATTATTATATTTTATTATATGAAATTAAATGCAATAATTGGTTCTTGATATTTATTGTTCTTCTTATGTTTGTTTAGATTGATTGTTTTTAAATTGTCCATATTATTTACCAATCTTGTTTTTAGAATTAAATATGGTGTCTAAAATTATTTTTGTGTTAGTTTCTTGTTTAAATTACTGGTTTGTAAAAAGTGTGTTAATTTGTTTAATTGGGCCCACTTTAGGATTTTTTTTTAAAATTTGAATAAACTCTATTCACTCCCCCTCTAGGGTTGCCATACCGATCCGACAATTGGTATTAGAGAGGTTGCTCTTGACTTTAATTGAATATATTTTTCAAAAGTTATTCCATCCGATACCCATTGTTTGAGTTTTCACTCCGACAATTGGTATCAGAGCGATTGCTCTTTTGATAAAATTATTTTTTAAAAATTATTTTTATTCTTAAAGTATCTTATTAATATTTTGAAAAAAATATTTCAAAAGCTTAATTGCTAAGAGCTTTGATAACTTTAGATTTTCTTGAAGGTGATTGTATTGATAAACCTCATTTCTTTGATGAAACTGTTATGTTTGGAGAAAGAGAATGAAATATTTTTTGCTTGCTATTGATTTCAATATTTTGTATGTTTATGAGCATGATTTATCAAAATTGAAAGTGGATGATAAATTGCTCTCTTTTAATGCACAAGCCATAAATATCATATGTTGTGGTTTAGATAGAAAAATATGTAATGAAATTTTACACTTTACATATGCATACGATATTTTTAAATTTTCTTGATAATGTGTATAATCCAGAAATTTTTCCTTGTACTATTAATGATTTATTTGATGTAAAGGAGAATTGTAATTCTCAAAATCAAGAAAATTTTCATGAAGTGGGAAAGGAAAAATGTGGTGGAGCCTTCCTATGCTTGATGGGTCATTTGGATAACAATTCCATTGATGAAAGTGATGAAGATGAGGTAAATCATAAATCTCCTTCTTATGATGAATTATTTGACGCATTTGAAAGCATGCAATGTGATTTTGAAAAGCTTGGACCTAAATATGTCAAACTATCAAAGAAGTATAAGACCTTATATATTGAGAATAAATCTTTGATGGATGAAAATAAATATTTGAAAAATGGAGCTAATAATGTGTTGCATAATGAGATTGGTGATTTTTGTGATAAGAAAAATGCATTAAATGATAAAATTAAATTTCTTGAAATTGAGAATGATGAGCTCAAATCTTTATCATGTCAATTGAAAATTGAATTGAATGATTTGAGAAATAAGAATTAGAATATTGAATCTTTCTCTTTGGAATTAAAAGATGAATCTGCTAGCTTGAAAGATAAAACTATCAATTTGGAAACTTGCAATACTTCTTTAGAAAAAGAAAAATGTTCTTTAATTGATAAAATTAAATTTCTTGAGAATGAGGCTCAAGAGAAAAATTATCTTTTACATGTGCTTAAATAAAAGAAAAAGCTTGCTAATAAAGAGCTTGAAATTGCAAAAAAGTCTATTAAGAAATTGACTATTGGTGCACAAAAATTAGATAAGATTATTGATATGAGTAAACCTTTTAATGATAAGAAGGTATTAGGCTATGTAGATGGAAATTCTTCATTTAGTTCTCGACTATTTTTGTTAAAGCTACTCCTACTATGCCTAAAGATGTTTTACCCAACATGTCTAATCTTGTTAATTCTAAATTTGTGCCAAAGCATGGAAAATCTAGGAATGTCCATAAACATTCAAATTTTGTGCCTAGACAATTTCATGCTAGATCAAAATTGGTTCATAATGTGAAATTTGAGCATAAACATGAAAAGGCTAGAGATTTCCATGAAAAATCAAAACATGATCATGCTTCATCCAAATGTATGCATAGTGCCAAATTTGTACCTAATCATGGAAATGCTAGAAATATGTATATGAAATCAAGATTTGTGTCTACATGCCATTTTTGTGGAGTTAAAGCTCATATTAGACCTAATTGTTTCAAATTGAAAAATAATCCAAGAAAGAATTTCTTTGAGAAAAATATTTTGAAAAATCAATTTGTTAAAAGGAAATTCTTATCTAATGTCACTTGTTATTCATGTGGCAAACTTGGTCATAAATTCACTTGTTATTTGCCAAGAATGAATGCTAATAATGTTGGAACTAATCTAAAATGGGTTCCAAAATCTATATTTACTAACAATGAAGGACTCAAGAAATGGGTACCAAAATCTCTTGGTTGAGCATTTATTTTGTAGGTGTGATTTCAAGAAGGTATTGATTGCTTGGTCTTTCAAATTGAAAATTAATTCAAATGGAGCAACTATTATGGCTTGCTTGAATCCAACAAAAGGAAAAATCTATATTTGGTAACTTTATCTTTTAAATGAATTTTTAGATATTATATAATATTACCTTTGAATTTGAATTTTTAGTACACCTTTGAATTTGAATTTGATACCTTGAGTTGTTTGAATGAAAGATTATGTCCTTATATTGTGTGTGTGTGTGTGTGTTTTTTTTTTTTTTGGAATTGAATAGGGCTAATTTTTAAGATAATGTTGTTTAAATAAATAATGACACAATTAGGGTAGTTTTGAAACTAATTATTTTTAAAATGTATAAAAAAAATGAAATTACAAATGTAGGGCAAAAAAGAAAAGAAATGTTTAAAATAGGATACCTAAATCGTGTACCATGTACACGATTTACATGTCAGTTGAAAACGTGTACACACGGTACACGTTTTACGTGTAAATCGTGTACATGGTACACAATTTATGTAGACATCGTGTACATGGTACACATTTTACGTAGATCTCGTGTACCACGTACACGATTTATCTTATTATTATTTATTTCAAGGCCATAATTAGGGGTGTTCTTCAGAGAGAAGAGAAAAGATGAGAGAGGGGGAGGGAGCAGAGCACTAGATGAGAGAGAAAGTGAGAGAGAAGAAGACGTAAAGAAAGGAAAAAGGGAGGAGAGAAGGGGTGATGTGACAACTTTTATAATTGTTTATTGTTTTTTTTTAAAAAAACCCAAAAGCACTTTAATGAATGAGTGGACTTTTCCTTGAAACTAGGGATGTTGTTCTCAAATCAATGGTAAGTTTACTTGAAACGAGGATGGTTAATGGAGGATAAATTATTTCTTCATCTTCTTCTTCAAATCAGATGCTCTGTTTTTGCCATTTGAGTTCTAAGAAAAATAACCAGAAGAACAAAAAGAAGAAGAAGAACTGGGTTTGACTTATTAAATAAAAAAGAAATAATTTATCCTCCATATGGAAATTGTGTACATGGTACACGAGATCCATTTGGAAATCGTGTACCACGTACACGAGATCCATTTGGAAATTGTGTACCACGTACACAAGTTACCTGGCAGCCACATGGCGACCACGCCATTGAATGCCGCCGGTTGGCGCCATATGGCACAAAAATCATGTACGGGGTACGCAATTTTGCTCTTCCTCGTGTACATGGGTCGCGCTTCATTAATCTACTTGTGAACACGGGTCGCGACTTAGCTAAATCGTGGCCCATGTACACGATTCATCTACCCTAAATTTGACATTACTTTCAAAATGACCATATTTGTGTTATTATTTTTTTTAATTTACATTATTTTAAAAAAAAATCCGATAATCAGTGATTATCTCATCAATGTTTTTATGGATAGTTGAATATATTCCTTGAGTTATATGCACATTGAGTTTGAATTCTACATTCTTGATTTATTGGTAAAATAGATTTTTATTATTGTTGAATGATTGACATG
The DNA here is from genome assembly GCA_033996785.1 of Trichosanthes truncata. Lineage (NCBI taxonomy): Eukaryota > Viridiplantae > Streptophyta > Magnoliopsida > Cucurbitales > Cucurbitaceae > Trichosanthes > Trichosanthes truncata. Next base: position 30,639,554 of record JAWPNB010000004.1, on the reverse strand, counting down.
TTGATTTTTTTTTTTATTAAATTGTTATTTACTTACCATATTGGTATTAAATCTCTTTGAATTGATTATTTTCAAGTTTATCCATAATTCATTTTGCTTGTTATTTGAGTTATAGATACATGCCTTAGAAAAGATTGAATATCCGTTTTTGGCATGTATTTATATTTTACTCATTATTAGAATTTGATTTATCCATGATTTCTTTTTTTAAAATAATTTGTCCATGATTTCTTGATATTTTGATTATTGAGATTATGATTTTAAGATTTATCAAAAATGCCCAATACTTGAATTTGTAATGCCTGAGGTTAGGAGGGGTACATGAATGAACTGAGACCACATCCAAATGAGAGGGATCCTGAGGCTATGCAAGGCATGATTAAGAAATGCTTAAAAGAATTGATAGCTACTACTTATACCAACAAGGTGCACCTTCCTTTTCGGTGGCTCAATCATAGGAACTCCAAAGTTAAGTGTGCTTGGCTTGGAGCAATCCTAAGTTGGGTGACCTCCTGGAAATTTTCCTAGGAAGCATGTGAGTGAGGACAAAGCATTTTGAAAGGACCCGTGTTGGTTTGTAGGGACAGTCTTCACTCTTAGAAGCAGTTCAAGACAAGTAAGGTGACGTGGCTAGGTCGCAGGGGATGCAGGGGCCGTTCGGTGCCGAATCCATATTCCAAATCCTGGGCCTGAGGCGTTACAGAATTACTTATTATGTTATGGATGTTTGAATTGGTGGAAACTTGATGTTATTGAAGTTTGGAATATTCTATGTATTGTTTGGTCTCTTGGAAGAAATTGTTTAGATATTTTTTTTATTAATTGCTTTTTGAGCATGAGTTATGTATTTTTCTTGAAAATAGATATTGTGTTTTGATGATATTTTCTTTCTTTAAATTTTTAAAGAAAAATATTAGATATTTGGTCGGCTAATGTTTCTCTTTAAATATATTTGTTCTTCATATGAAGTATATTGTTGAATAAGAATTATTTTGAGTATATTGGTTGTTCTTTTAAAAAGAATGTGCTTAATTTATGCTTGAAAATATTTGTTGAATTATATTTCATAGAGGGAGTACATTTATAGAAATAATTTATATTCTTGAATTTCCTTTAGCATTTTGCTCAAAATTGGTATAATTCTTATTTGAAATGCTACCATGCTTAATTATATTTATTTGATAATATTCTCCTTATGTGTTATCTAATATGTTGATGTTATCTTCCTATTATTTGGTATCAATATTTGATTTTCATTAATTGATGTTTATTTTCTAACATTTGATATTTTGGTATCTCATGTTTGAATTTTACTTGGATTTGATAAGTTGATTGTTTTTAACTTGCTTAATGTATCTTTTATAGATATGAAATTTTTTTGTGCTTAATCATGAGTATTAAAATTACTCTTTTAAAATTTATTTGTTTTTTTGTCATATTTTCTTGAATGTTTTTTTTATTGGAAAATATTGATGATTTGTTCGAGATAGATTGAACTACCATTTTTTTTAATTGCCATCTTATGCAAATTATTATTCTTGAATGATTTTATCTACATGGTTTTTATTAATACATTGATTTAAATTCTATATTTGACATGTTTTAAAGTCTACTACTCTATTTGGAATATCATTGTCTATTTCCCATCTTATGGTGGATAATTGAGTAATTGATATGTGATTAAAATTGAATTTATTCTTTTATATTGATTTTTTTAAACGATAATGAGTATTTTTAGGGGGAATTGAACTTTTTAAACATGAATTTGATGATATTGATTCTCAAAATTGCTTTATCGATATATACCATTTTCATGCATATTGTTTATCCTTTTAGGGGGAGTTATTGTTTTTAGAGTAAATTCATTTCATAATATTTGTTGCTCTCTTGATTCTTTTTAGAAAGAGTTTTATTTTGAAATTTTGATTTATATTTCTGCCCTCAAATTGAATTATGTGTTGAATGTCTTTTTGTTCCTTATTAAGAGGGAGTGTTAAATGGATTAAAGTAGAGAAGTTTTTTTTTTTAAGTTGTGGTTCTATTTATTTTTTTATTATTCCTTTTTGATTTATTCCAAAAGGGGAGAGATAATAAGAAAAATGAAAGAATATTGTTATTATGAATGTGTGTTGATTGTGCATCAAGCTAATATCTTACATCACACACTACTTTGAACTTCATTTTTCTGTAGTAGTTTGTCATCATAAAAAATGAAGAGATTGTTGGCTTTTTGGCTTTTAATCTCAAATTAATTAATTAATGTTTTGATGATAACAAACCTAATTTTGTTTATTAATAAATTTAGTATTTTTGAAGTGTCCATATTGTAGAGCTCAAAAAGACGAATCCAATGCATCTTAAATTGTTCAAATCGGAGCTCAAACGAAGAAGTTATGACCACAACAAATATGAACAGAAAATTCCTGACTCGATGACATGGCTGCTGATTCAGCAATATGGACCAATTAGAGGGTGACATGTGGAGCCTTTAGAGGAGTGACATGTGGTGGACTTTTGATTGTTTTAAAAAAAAAGGAAAAAGTTTTAAAAAAAAATAAATGCACACACACACACACTTAACTGTTAGTTTAAAAAAAATGAAAATTCTTTTTCAAACAGTCGTTTAGAAGTAATATATATATATATATATATATATATATATATTACATTACCGTTGTTCATTTATTTAAAAAAACAAAAAAAAAACAACTTACCTAACCCATTTTCTTTTTCTTTTATTATTATTATTATATTTCATTTATTTTTTCTTCTAATCTCCACAATTCATTTCTCTTTTACCAATCCAATGGCCCAAATTAAATTTTGATTTTTTCTCATTTCCCTCTATATAAATACCATCTTCTTCTCCAATTTTCATAACTTTCCATCCTCCAAAATCCAAAAAAGCCTAAATTGTTGTTGTCTCCAAGCTCTTAATTTTTTCTTTTCATCTTATTCTTGAGAGAGTTTTATTGTGTAAACCCACACTAAATTAAACGAGGAAGAAGATATCACCATTTCTCTATCATAAACTATTGTTACTCCCACTCCATTGCAGAGATGAAGATAGACTTGTTTCAACGGCAGATTTTTCAGTGAAGGCTTCAGCGCCATCGCCAAGATTTCTCATAAATTCAATGGAAGAAAAGGTCTCAAAAGGTTGTTGTCCTCAGCTGCTTCTCGAAATGCTCTTGACAAAATCAGGCAACAAGCTATCTCCTTCATTGTTTTCATGAAACTAAGGATAATGCCGAGATAATTTTCAGGCAATTCCTCCATTGTCGAATATTTGAACACTTTCACACAAACTATCCTTTTATCCCTATGCTTTCGAGTTCCTTTGACAAACGACATGAGCGATCGACTTGGACCAGGGGACAACATGTGTCCCCTATTAAATTATCGATATGACATATATTTATAACTATTTTCATACAAAAATCATAAAAATTTACTTGGGTCGTTGGTCTGATGGGGCACCATGATTCTTTATGCGAAATGGGTATTCGGTCCAAAAATTGGGATCCTACCCAAGAATGGTGAGCCCAAAGAGACACCATTTACAGAGGGCATGTTGAGGATTCTACATTGGAAAGGTGAGAAGACTTTACAATCTTTATAACATACATGAGTTGCTTCTCTCACTCCAATTGGTTTTGAGATAGAACTCCATGTTCATCTAATATGGTATCATAGCACATGAAGTCCAAACGGGTATTCGGTCTAAAAATTGGAATCCAATTCAGGAATGATAAACCCAAAGAGGGACACCATCTTGAAGGGGCATGTTGAGGATCCCATATTGAAAAAATGAGAAGATCTCACAATCTTTATAATATACATGGGTTACTCCTCTTATTGTCATTTAGTTTGAGATGGAACCTGTGTTTATTTAATAAGGTATTCAGTCCAAAAATTGGGATCCGACCCAAGAATGGTGAACTCAAAGATGCACCATTTTGAGGGGGTATGTTGAGGATCCTAAATTGAAAAGATGAGGAGACCTCACAATCTTTTTAACATACATGGGTTAATCATCTCATTACTAATTGATTTTGAGATGGAACTCCATGTTCATCTAATAGTTTGTACTATGAATACGGTCTCTAAAGCCATTCACTAGTTCATAAAACTTGAACAAGAAATAGGCTATGTAACTTGTTTCCTCAGCCAAATAAAAAACGGAGTACTTAGATCTTCGATAATTATAAGTCGCCCTGACATATTCATCATAGAAACTTCTAAAAATGTATTAGTATAGAAAGAGAATGTTAATACAGAAATTAATTTAAATCTATCAATATAGAGAGATGTCGCACGAAAATTGAGTTGCATATAGATATGAAATTTTCAAATAGATAACCTTGACTCGAGCAACCGTTTCCTTTCCCACATTTTAGGTTTGCAGGTGCCTATAATGCAGAGCTTTTTTACTCCTATCAAATAAAAGAGTTATCCACTTGTTTGGTCTAGTGAAAACTATGTTTTGATGTGATTATTAATAAATAATTAGAGAAAGATACCATTGACAAATATTAAATTAAAGATCAAAAGACGAAGACTAAAGGAAGAAGATGTTGTTGATAGGAAAACTAATGAGAGAAAGATACAGTTAGGAAAAAGAATCAATAAAGGAACAAATTAGCCAATTAATACAGAACAATTAATGACAAATTTATATACCAGATTTTGTGCAAATCTACAATAATCAATCAAAATATACTAGTCATAATAAATAGTTGTAAGATAGCTAAATTCTTTGTGGAAATCCATAATAATCAATCAAAATATGTGACGTCCCACGATTTCAGGTACGAAAATTTCAAACTTTTGAACTTATTTTCAATGTGCTGGTTTGTTTATTTTACTTGGAGTAAGTAATTTGGAAATTTTATTTATTCATTTTGTTGTTGGGTAGATAGTTTAGTTTTCAAATTAAAAACCCAAAAGATTTTCTTTGAAGATCTGTCAAAGAAGTTGGGTTTTTGTTATGGAAACCATAAACCCTCCTCCATTCTATTATAGGAGTTTATTTGGGTTTTGGGGAATTAAAAAGAAAAAAGGAAATAAAACAAAAAGAGAAAAAAACCCTAAAATTTTCCATTCTTCTTCCTCTCTTTTCACGTGTAAGCCACCAACCTAACCCATCTTCTTCTGCTTCTTTTTCTTCTTCTTCTTCTTCGACCACGCCGACACCACCTCTTCCCTCTCTCTGGCGACGACATGCGATAAACACCACGATGCCAGCGACCTCTTCGACTGCCAATGACCACACATACGCGAGACCCATGCGTTTTCTCTCCTTTCGTCAATGTTTGCACATACCCATGCCCAATCGACATTAGATTTGGATTACCCATATCTTAAACACTTATGTCTTGCGATTTTAGGCTTGTTTGGACGCCGACCAGCTTGCATTCGAGGTCATTTGGTGCTGAAACGCATTTTTCAGCAGCATTTTGTTGGCTTTTTGGCCCTTAATCTCGAATTAATTAATTTTAATTAATTAATTAATTAATGTTTTGATGATAACAAACCTACTATTAATTACTAACAATTTTAGTATTTTGAAGTGTCCATAGTGTAGAGCTCGAAATAACGATTTCAACGCATCTTGAATCACTCAAATCGGAGTTAAAATGAAGAAGTTATGTGTAACGACCGGTTTATTTAGAAACAGTAATTTTGAATTATGGAAATCAAGTTGGATAAAATTTCTTAAGTATATTGATTTTAGAGTGAATTTGAAATTTTGGAAGGTTAGGAGGGCAAAAATGGAAAGAAATAATGGTCAAAAAGGGTATTATGGTCTTTTAGAGAAGATATTTTTGGATTTTTTTTATATAATATTATTTTATTATTTTATTATTATTTTAATTATTTATTATTATTATTATTTTTTATTATTATTTTTTATTATTATTTTTTTTCTTTCTTCTTCTTCCTCGCGACACCCCTCCCTCCCGATCTCTCTCTCTCTCTCTCTCTCTCTCTCACGCGAAGGCTGCCTCCCGATCACCTCCGTCTCTCGATCGTCTCCCTTTCCGAAATCACTCTCTCTCTCTTTCTTCCGTCGACAGCTTCGCCGGAGCTTGTTCTTCGCCGCCGGCTTCGTCTTCTTCGCTCGCTGCAACTCACGAAGAACACCCATCTTCCGACGGTTTCTTCTTCTTCTTCGTCCGCCGGCCAAATCCCTCATTTCCACTTCAGTCGAAGCTCCTACAGCAGCACGTCGGTCGGAGAACGGTTGCAGTCGTCGAACCTGTCCATTTAACCACCGACCAGCTCGCCGGAAGTTTCAAATCGCAACCCCGCCGTACGCGCCGCTGAACGAGGGCCTTCTCGTCGATTCTGCAGCTCGTGAACTAACCCCAGCTGCCGGAAAATCCCAAATCCGCGAGCTTCGCACGAAAACGAGCCCTCACGCGCTCTCACGCGCCGATCGGAGTCCCCACGCGCCGCCGCCGGAGTTTCACGCGCCGCCGCTCGCCGGAGTTGGGTAAAAATTGCCATTTGGTCCGTTTCGTCGAGTTATTAATGATAGAATGTGTTTTAGCGTAATTCGGATGGTTTAAGACACGTTTAGAACACTTTTTAGGTGAATTGTCGAGGACCTTGGTTCGTGCTTGGAGTGGGAACTCAAGAAGCTCATTACTAGTGAAGAAAGGGTATTTTAGTAAGTAAAGATATAAGGTAAGGGATCTCACAACGAAAGAAGTTTTCAAAACCTTGAGCTAGCTCTATATTTACTTTGAAAGTTTATGTTTTTCATGTTAAGTATTTAAGAAAGAAAGTGTATTATATGTATGTCTTTGAAATGCGATTGCTATGACTTATGCATTCATAACTATGTTCTAAAACGAATGGGACCTCATGCATGTGTTGTGTGCTCATGAAAAGATTTATGTAGGCCGTGACGATAATTCTCCCAAAAGTTTTATGTGGGTTTTGAGGGAACCCGAGTCTTCGGACTCTCTATGCTCCCGGGGTTCGAGAGTGCCCCCACGATGGTAGCCGACGGGCTTGAGTCTTCGGACTCCACGATGGTAGCCTTCGGGCTGAGTCTTCGGACTCCATGATGTATGTTAGCTTTCGAGCTTAACTCTCAGAGGTAGGGAGGACTCTATTCGATGGAAAAACTGTCTTCGGACTGTTCACGAGGCCCTCGGGAGAATTTAATCGTTCACGAGAGCCGCGAGGAAAAGTACATGGTTTATAAAAGGAATTTTAGGTCCCCTACTAAAGCGATGGTTTACGATGGTTTTATGATTTAAAATGACATATTGCATGTGATTGAAACTCTTATTTTGAAACTATGATGGACTTACTGAGTATTATTCGTTAATACTCACCCTTTTCCTTTTTAAAATGTTTTCAGGTAAGGCTAAGATCGGCCCTAGCGCGTGACCGGAGATCAGCTACTCGAGTCATGGGAGCCGACCGATCGCTATTCCGCTTCTTTTGTGTTTCTAGATGTATATAGATCTCATGTCAAGTTTTTTAAATGTTTAGGAGGATGTTTCAAAATCTTTTAACCTTTCTTTGTAAATCGTGCACGTGTATTTGACTTTCTGCTGTTTGAACCCTAGCATCATATTGAGAAGTTTGTTGGATGCTAGGAGGTTGTTTGAAAATCTTAGAAGTGTGTTTTTCTATGTCTTATCAGGAAGGGTCAAATTTTTGGTTTTCGTGTAGTTACGCCGTTATGTTGCCGAAATTTTCGGTAATATAGCGACGTGACTTAGTAATGACTCTTAGGTAGCGTGTTGAGCCTATAGGGTCGTTACATTATGACCAAAACAAATTTGAACTGAAAATTTCCGATGCGATGATGTGGCAGCCGAGTCAGCAATGTGGACCATCTAGAGAGTGACACGTGGAACTATGAGGAAGTGACACATGGTGGCTTTTTGTTTGTTTAAAAAGAAAAAAGAAAATTATATTATTATTATTTATGTGTCTAACAGTTTTTAAATTTAAAAAAAAAAATTCCGACAGTATTTAATACTGCCAGCAGTTTGACTGTTTTAAAAAAAATTAAAATTATATATATATATATATATATATATATATATATATATATATATATATATATATTATTTATATTATTATTTCTTTTATTATTTTCTTTTTACATTTTATTTTCTTTTAATCTCCACCATTCATTTTACTTTTACCACAATCCAATGGTCCAAATTAAATCTTGATTTTTACCTCACTTCCATCCCTTTTTACACCATCTTCTTCTCCAAAATTCTATAACAAGTTTTACAATTTTTTTCAATCCTCCAAAATCTCAAAAAGCTCTCATTGTTGCTCTCTTTAACCTCTCAACTTTTTTCTTTTCATCTTATTCTTGAGAGAGTGTTATTGTGTAGTGAGGATTGATTTGTGAGAGTTAAATTTGTAAATCGACTCTATTAAGAGAGTTTATAACTGTGTTCTTTATTTTCTTCAAAACTTTGTAACTGTTTGATCCTAACCTGTGGAAAGGATCGAGTTTGCTCTTGAACTTGTAAAAAGAGCGTTGTAGTGATTGGACTTTAATCCGTGACAAGAGTCGGTAAAGTTTTGATTCAAGTTCCCAAAAGGCGCTTGGGGAGTGGAGTAGGTCGAGTTTGACCGAACCACTATAAAAGTACAGTGTCATCCTCTCTAACTCTTTTTCATTTACTTTTGCAAATTAATTGTAGTAATTGATTGCATGCTTTAATTTGTTATTAATTGTTTATTGTGTTAGATTGAATTAATTTTTTCATACTTTGCTTATTGCATTAATTATCCTTTTTATTTGTTTATAAAAAAATTTATAATTAGATTATTTGTGCATACTTAGGAAAAAGTTTGCTTATTGCATCTAGGGTTGCCATACTGATCCAACAATTGGTATCAGAGCGAGATTGCTCTTTCAGAATTTTTTTTATAAACTTTATTGTTTGAGCTTTATGGCAAACCTAGTAGTAAATGGTGTGATTGAAGGACAATCCATCTCTAGACCTCCTTACTTTGATGGGTCAAATTATGCTTATTGGAAAGCTAGAATGAAAATTTATTTGCAATCCGTTGACTATTATTTATGGTTAAATGTGGTTAAAGGTCCTTATACTCCCATGAAAAGAGATTGCTTTTAGGACTCGATCGAAGTACAACGAGTTTTTATTACACCATACAAAGTCAAAAGTTAATGACACAAGAAAGTTATGAATCTTGGAAACAAAGCATTCAATTCTTATTTGTACAATTGCGATTGTATTTACTAAGGACAAGTTGGTATATTCTAAGACTACAAAAGAACACACGAAATATTTTAGAATAAGGTTAAAGATATTGCAAAATATAAGGGTTATGTGTTAAGTTTAGCAAGTTTAAGTTTTGGGTTGACCAATTTGTGTTTTGGGCCATGATTATGCCAGAAGCATATATGTTGAACTCCAAAAGATTGATGCATTAGTTGAATGAGGGTAGTCTGCATTTTCTATCAAGCTTTGTAACTTTATGAGATTAGTTGTTGTGAGTTTTGTTGAAAGATTCTCCAAGTTGGCACTTCCATCGATTAGTGTAACTAAAAAGAGAATTTAAGATTTGTATGGATCAATAAGTGCATGCACAATCCTTGGAACAAGAAGGAAAGGTTAGTAGCCACTGAGATATTTACACTTCCAAGGAATAATGAAGAATTTGTTATCCATAGTGACATTTTCTTCAAGGTTTGGGTGTGCTTCGATGCAAATTGAAAGTTAATAACTCACGCCTCAGTGATTATAGAAGCTTGAACATAATTAACCAACTCATGTTTGAGGACTAAATACAATGGTCTTAGTCTAAAGAATTTGAGATACTTAAAGATTGATGACATTATCTTATGAAGAAAAGTTTTACATATGGATAGATCACAAGGACCTAAAGTATGTCTTTAGCTAGAAAGAATAAAATTTGTGTAAGGGAACATTACTTAAAATTGGAAAAAAAAAAATATTGAGATTGTACTATTGGCTATTTTTTTTTCAAGAAATGGTAATATGGTTGTAGTTCCCTTAAATGAGGGGACAAGCAGTTCAAGAGCTTTATTTAATGCATTTAGATTTTCCTTAATTGGGTGATTTCAATTATCAATTGAATGCAGAAATTGTCAGAGGATGAATTAAAGGTCCTAGTTGCAAATTGATGAGTAAGACATGCCTGAATGATAGAATTATGAATGGTATGGATTTGACTGAAGTTTAATTGGTTATGAGTATTTAACCTCCCAAGTATAAGAAATGAGATACTTGAGGAGCTCATATTTTGGTTTATTCTATACATCCAAGAATGTATTGAAAGTTGAAGAAACATTATTAGTAGCAAAATGCGGAAAGAGAAATAACAAATATGTTTCTAAATACTTGAGTTGTCACCAAGGCTTTTTGATTCCCTTACCAAGCCTTTAATGGAATTGGAAGCATGTCAAAATAGACTTATTGTTTGGTCTTCTTGGTATTCGAAGTGGTTATGATTGAAATTATATTGATTGATGGTTATTATGTTGGTCAAGATTGCTAATCATTATCAATCAAGATTGTGAATTCCTTGGTAAATTGGCAAAGTTCTATATGGATGAGATGATCAATTTAAATGAGACCTTAGAGTCAAAAAGTGTTAGACAAAAATTTGAGATTCCTTTCCAATCACGGCCTAGTTTATAGTAAGTGTTGGGTACCAAGCTACATTTTAGTATGGTCATCTACCCAAATCGCTGGATAATTGGAAAGAACTATATCTAGACTTTGAAATTTATGTGACACGACTACTGGTGATTTAAGGAAAGATGAAGCAGACCTTACTCTCTTGTGGAGTTTTCCTATAATGAGGGTTATTATTGAGTATAGAGATGGTGTTAGCTTAAGCATCGTGTGGAAAAAAAAAAAAACTAGTTGTAATAAAATGGTGAGAAGGAATGGATAGGACATGAATTTGTTCAAATTATTTGTAAAGAAGACAATGTTGACCTGTGAAAAATTGAAATTTTGCACAAAATTGCAATTGGAGTTAAGTATTTAAATGTAAAAGAAGCATAGAATTTGAAATTGGTGACAAGAGTAATTTCAAACCTATCATTAGAAATCAGAGTTGTGATTTGATAAGAAAGATAATGGCAAAACTATAGATATGTGGACTATTAAGAGCCTCCAAGCGTATTGGATCAATATAGTGCATCGTTTGGTTTTATCGATGGAATTTTCCAGTATCTTTACGCGGCATAAGCAAATGCCAAATCCTTCACACAATTTTGAGTTGAAACTAAGGAAGAGTGAGTGTAGTGACTCATCATGAAGTTCAAGAGATACCATATGTCGATTTGAGTATGTTAATCACCTTTGACCAGGATGCTCGTGATTTTGGATGAATGTTGTTTTATATACTTCACATGTCTCTCACAATTCATTTGAGTGTTGATAAAGTGTTGAGGTTGTTATCAAATTAATTGAGGACAATTATGTCAATTGAAAATTTGTCATAACAAACAATATTTGATAAGCTTATAAGATCATGGACGATGGTATAAAGTTGAGTTAAGGTTCTATGCGAGATACAATTGTGATAGTTTTGATGAGAAAGGAAAATGTATTTTGCAATAAGATTATCTATTAGCAAGGTTTCATGGGGAAGCAAATTATGCCCAGGAAAAAAAAAAAATGCTGCTCACATCTTCAAACTCCTTAGTTATTAACTTCACTCGCAAGGCTGAATTTCGAGGACGAAATTCTTAAAGAGGGTAATATTTTGTAACACCCTCTTATGTCTTTAAGAACTCAGAAAAAGAAAACATGCAATAAATATGCAACATGGAAAAATGAAGTTCAAATGCATTCCTTAATTGAATTTCGAGGACGAAATTCTCAAAATGGAGTAATAATTTGTAAGACCTAATTTTGGTCTTCTAGCAATTGGATATATGCATTTGATATATGGATTATTCAATTTTGAAATTGTTGATGGAGAAATTATAGTTTGAGACAAAATAGAAATACAAGCAATTTGAAACTTTGAAAAGGGAATACAAATTGTATTTAATAAATATATATATTAGAAAAGAAAGGAAAATAGGAGTTTGTATTGTATTATATTGGAAGGAAGGAAGTTGGAAAAGAATATATATATATTATTAAAAATAATAATAATAATAATAAAATAAAAGAAGCTTCTAGTGGAAGCTTTTGGTTTTAATTTAAAAAAAAAAAAGAAAAAAAAAAAAAAGAAATTTCGTGTGGCTTTTGTTAAGCCACACAAAAAGAGTGTTTTAATAAAAATAAGAAAATGAAAATGAAAAAGAGAGGGAGGAGTGTTTTGGAAAAGGGGGAGAAAAGAAAAAATGAAGAAAGAAATGAAGAGAAGGAAAAAGGGAGAAGAGGAAATTGAGGAGCTTAAGCATGCCAAGCATGAAATTGAAAGTGGTGTTGAGAGGCTCAAGCAAGAAGATTTATATTGGTAAGTTTTTTTTTGGGAAACCATGAAAATAGGTGGTTTTTAAAGAGAGTTTTATGGATTTTTCTTTTTTTTGATTGTGGAATTCTTATGGATACTTTGAAATAGGAGGATGAAGTTTGTAGTTTGCTTATGTTATTATTTGGGTATGTTGAAAGTTAAGAAATAGAATTTGGGTATTTGAAATGTTCAATTTTGTTGGGAGGTTGTTTTAATTTTAGGGAATGAAAGATAAATTAGTAAAGAGAAAAGTTTGCCAAGAGAAATTACTAGAAACTTAATTTAAGAAAGCTTAAAAGATTAGAGAGTTGTAAGAAAAAGTAAAGGTATGGATTGGAAGGAAGAAAAACAGGGTGTTTTGGAAGAAGTTGAGAAAATGAAGAAGAAGAAGAAGAAGGGTAATTAGGTAAATTGAAAAGGGAAATGATTGTATGGTATAAAGTGGAGTTATGAGGAGAGAAAAGTGGACTTGAAATTGGATGTCTCACTTGGGAGACATAGTTTGGAAATATAAAAATTATTTATATTTTAAGAAAGGATGGATTGTGGAAGAAAGAGAAGAAAATATTAGTTAATTGGAGAAAATGACAAAATACTTCATGGATTTTGAAAAGAAAAGAATTAGAAATGATAAAATAGTTTTATTTGGGAAAAGACAATTAGTATATTGGTGAATGTTGGGATGAGAAAGAAGGCATAATTTGGAAAATTGGAATAAGGGAAATAGATTGGAAATTAGTTAATTCGATTAAGATGAAATTCATGTTATTTCTCTTTTGGAATTAGTTTGTAAATTGGTGATTTGGTTATTGGAAATTTCAGATTGGACAGAAATTGGACTAGCATATGATTTGAAGAATTGACGTTGATATTTCTGTGAGTGGTTTATTTTACGAATTGTTTTCATTATTTGATTATTATTATAGATTTTTAAGAATTCTATAATTATGTGTGAATTTAGAGAAACTGCAAAGAGATTTTTAGAGAATTGTTATGAATTTCCAAAAATGGTATTGAAATTCCAATATTTTATGCTTTTAGCATAAATTATTATTTGAGAAATATTTGAGATGTTTGAAGAGTTTAAATGTTTGTTGAGAAATGCATGAATTTCATGAGATGTAGTTTAAGAGAAAATATGACTTTGAAAATGTTTTATATTATTGAGAGATTTGATGATTATTCGAGAAAGTATAAATGTTTAATGTTATTTCAGAAATCTCTCAAGTTTACGAACAATTATCTAGAGAAATATATAATTTTCAGAAAGAGTTTGAGATCTTGAAAAGTTAAGAATTTTTATGATTTAAAGTGATTTGTGATTTAAGAGGTTTATGTTGGAAGTGGTTTTCAAACCACTAGATCTTTGTACCCATGGTGATTACCCGATATGCTATGAGACTGTGTTTCCATAGTATGCTAGCGTGCTCAGGCCGCAGGGGATGCAGGGGAATGCCGGGGCCATTAGATGCCAAATCCGGATTCCGAATCCTGGTCCAAATCCTGGACCTGAAGCATTACAGATGTTAGAGTTTGCTCTACGTGCACGTATGACAGAGATTGCTGTGCGTATTGAGATTACTCTACTCCAGTATGACGGAGATTTGGGTACAGATTTGGTGATAAATTTCACTAGTTATGTTTATGCTTTCCAGAGCTGTAATTGCAGATTTTCCTATCTATGTTTTACGAACTTGTGCTTATATTTCTGGAGTTGTTGACTTAAGAGTTATTGTTACACATTGTTTTTAACGTGTTGAAAGGATCTCAAGCATAAACTACATTATTTGCACGTACAGAAAATTGATTTATGTTTATTAAGAAAAGTGTGTTACTAAACATTATTATTTTTATATGGAAGCACCACTCACTGGGCTTTTTAGCTCATTCTTTTGTTTTTAATTTTTCCACCAGGTTGCTCTTGAGTTTCAACCAGAGTTATCTAATCAGAGTCTGCCACCAGTCTTGTCAAGTCATTGCATATCATTTATTGTAAGTAAAGAGAGAAATTTCAACGCGTTGTTTATGAGATATTCGTAGTTAAAGATAGTTAATGAGAAAAGAGACAAAGATTGGCAATAGATTCCATTGCACTTTTGGGGTCTACTGCCATCACAGCTCATCCTAGGTTTGGTAGTGTTAATCTGGGGCGGGGTGTGACATGAAGTGACTCATGAGGGAACTAATCAAGTTAAGCTAGTTCATAATTATGAATTATTTAAGATCGATGCTAATGAATCTATTACCGAGATGTTTACTAGATTTACTAACATTATAAATGTTTTGAAGGGTCTTGGGAAAGTATATACTACCTCCGAAAATGTTAGGAAATTCATAGGTCTCTACCTAAGAATTGGGAAGCAAAGGTGATGGTGATTCAAGAAGCAAAAGATCTCACCAAACTTCCTTTGGAGGAACTTATTGGCTCTCTCATGACATATGAGATTACCATGAAGGAGCACATGGAGGATGAGTCCAAAAAGAAGAAGAGAATTGCATTAAAGACCATATCCTTTGAAGTTGAATCTGAAGATGAGGATGTTCTTGATGAAGACGATATTGCATATTTTTCACGTAAGTATAAGAACTTCATTAAGAGGAATAAACAATTCAAGAAGCACATTTCCAACCAAAAAGAGTCAAAAGGTGAAAAGAGCAAAAGGATGAGGTAATATGCTATGAATGCAAGAAATCGGGTCACATAATAACAGATTTCCCTCTCCTTAAATCATCTAAGAAATCCAAGAAGAAAGCAACGAAAGCTACTTGGGATGATAGTGATGAAAGTGGAAGTGGAAGTGACGAAGAAGAGGTAGCAAACTTTTGCTTTATGGCTCATAGTGACAAGGGTGCTGAACAAGATGATGAGATAACTCTAGAACCCCTTTCCTATGATGAATTGTTTGAAGCTTTTGAAAATATGCAAAAAGACTTAGAAAAGCTTGGTTTCAAATATGTTGTGCTTAGAAAGAAATACAATGCTTTAACTAGTGAAAATAAGTCTTTACTTGATGAAATTGCTTGCTTAAAAGAAAATGAGCATGATGTTGTGCAAATTGATGAAATGAATGTCTCTTGTGATAAGCATGTTTTTGATTGTGATGAGAAAAATGTCTTGCTTGATAAAGTTAGATTTCTTGAGCATGATAGTTGTGAAAAAGATAACTTGATTAATTTGCTTAAGGAAAAGGAATTAAATGCTTTGCAAGAACTTGGTAAGGCTAAAGAGTATTAAAAAATTGACAATAGGTGGACAAAAAAATTGAAGTAGGTAAGCCTTATGGTGATAAAAGAGGATTAGGCTACATTGATGAATGTTCTACTCCCTCAAGTTCTAAAACTATTTTTGTTAAAGGATCTCCTATTGTGCCTAAGCTTAATATAAGGTTGTGCTAAACATGATAAATCTAGCTTTGTGCCTATATGTCATCATTGTGGTGTTGAAGATCATATTAGACCTAAGTGCTTTAAATTGAAATATGCTCTTACTACTTCTTCAAGAAGAAATTTTTCTCAAAGAGCAAAGTTTCACAATGCTCCAAGAAAGAATTTCTCCAAGAAAAGTAGAGTGCATAAATTTGTTGTAAGAGATAAATCATTACATAATGTTGTTTGTTTCTCATGTGGCAAGTATGGACATAAAGTGTATTCTTGTTACTTGTCTAAATCCAATGCTTTAAATGTGGATGCAAAAATGAAATGGGTTCCCAAGTTTGTAAGTGCTAACCTTTTAGGACCCAAACAAGTATGGGTACCAAAAGATCAATCTTGAACACTTTTGTTTGTAGGTTTGTTTGAAAGTCTCCAAGAAAAACAAATGGTACTAGGATAGTGGTTACTCAAGGAACATGACGGGAGACCAATCCAAGTTTGTCAATCTTTCTAAAAAGGATGGAGGTTTAGTAACCTTTGGTGACAACAAGAAAGGTAAAATTATTGGTAAGGGTAGTATAGGTAATGGTTCTTCTACCTTGATTGAAAATGTGCTTTTAGTTTATGGTTTAAAGCATGATTTACTTAGTATTAGTCAATTATGTGATAAAGGTTTTAGAGTTGTGTTTGATAAAAATAATTGCATCATTGAAAATGCTAGTGATAGAAAAGTCTTGTTTGTTGGCAATATGAATGAAAATGTGTACACTATTGATTTGAATGATTGCCCTATTAGTGATAAATGTCTTTCGGTCTTGCATGATGACTCTTGGTTATGGCATAGAAGACTTGGACATGCTCGCATGCACTTAATTTCAAAAATTTTGAAGAATTCCTTGGTTAGAGGTCTTCCAAAATTTAAATTTGAAAAGGATAAAGTTTGTGATGCTTGTCAAATGGGTAAGCAAGCCAAATCCTCTTTCAAATCTAAATGTGATCTCTACAACTAGACCCCTTCAGCTATTACATATGGACTTATTGGCCCTTCTAGAATTGCTAGTTTTGGAGGGCATTATTATGCCTTTGTGTGTAGTTGATGATTTTTCAAGATTTACTTGGGTTTTGATGATAAAACATAAGGATGATGCTTTGAAAAGTTTTGCTAGTTTTGCAAAAAGAGTTCAAAATGAAAAAAAAGGTTTTTGATTTCTAAAATTAGGAGAGATCATGGAGGAGAATTTGATAGTATTGCTTTTGAAATTTTTTGTGAAGAAAATGGTTTTTCTCATAACTTCTCCACTCCAAGAACTCCTCAACAAAACGGTGTGGTTGAAAGGAAAAATCGTACTTTGCAAGAATTTGCTAGGTCAATGTTGCATGAGTATGATTTACCTAAATACTTTTGGGCCGAAGCCGTTAACACCGCTTGTTATGTTTTAAATAGAGTTTTAATTAGGCATTCTTTAGATAAAACTCCTTATGAGCTTTGGCATAACAAAATTCCAAATATTGGGTATTTCAAAATTTTTGGTTGCAAATGTTTTATTTTGAACAACAAAGAGAAGCTTGGAAAGTTTGATTCTAAGACGGATGTTGGTATTTTCCTTGGTTATTCCTCTCCTAGTAAAGCTTATAGAGTTTTCAATAAGAGAAGTTTAATTATTGAGGAATCTATGCATGTTGTATTTGATGAATCTTGCAATAATGTTTCCAATGAGTCTATTTGTAGTGATGATTTAGAAAGAAATTTTGGAGATTTACTTGTTAGTGACAAAGACATGGAAATTGACTCAAGTAAGCAAGAATTGAACTTCAATGAAAAGAAGGAAGACGGTTCTTCATCTATGCCTAAAGAGTGGAGGTATGCTCTATCCCATCCCAAGGAATATTTGATTCTTGGTGATCCCAAACAAGGTGTGAAAACTCGTTCCTCTCTTAATTTGTTTAATAATCTTGCTTTTGTTTCTCAAGTTGAACCTAAAAGTTTTAAGGATGCCGAAAATGATGAGTTTTGGATTTTAGTTATGCAAGAAGAATTAAATCAATTTGAAAGAAACAAAGTTTGGGAATTAGTCCCTAGGCCTTCTAATGCTTCTATTATTGGGACTAAATGGGTCTTTAGAAATAAGATGGATGCAAATGGAACTATCATTAGAAATAAAGCTAGGCTTGTAGCTCAAGGTTATTGTCAAGAGGAAGGTTAGATTATGAAGAGACTTTTGCACTCGTTGCTAGATTAGAAGCTATTAGAATGTTACTTGCTTTTGCTTCTTATAATAATTTCATCTTGTATCAAATGGATGTGAAAAGTGTTTTTTTAAATGGTTATATTATGGAGGAAGTTTATGTAGAACAACGTCCGGGTCTTGAAAGTTTTGATTTACCTAATCATGTCTATAAGTTGAAAAAGGCTCTTTATGGCTTAAAACAAGCTACAAGAGCTTGGTATGATAGACTTAGTAATTTTCTACTTGAGAATAACTTTAAAATGGGTAAACTTGATACTACTCTATTTATTAAGACTAAGGAAAATGATATGCTTTTAGTGCAAATATATGTGGATGATATTATCTTTGGTTCTACTAATCCTTCTTTGTGTGAAGAATTTTCTAAGTGTACGCATAGTGAGTTTGAGATGAGTATGATGGGAGAACTTAGCTTCTTCCTTGGACTTCAAATCAAATAACTCAAGGATGGTATATTCATAAGTCAAGAGAAATACACAAAGGATTTGCTCAAAAGGTTCAAGTTCAATGAAGGTAAAATTGCAAAAACTCCTATGAGCACATCCACTAAGCTTGACAAGGATGAAAAAGGTAAATGTGTGGACATAAAAGCTTATCGAGGTATGATCGGATCTCTACTTTACTTAACCGCTAGTAGACCCGATATCATGTTTAGTGTATGTCTTTGTGCTAGATTTCAATCTTGTCCTAAGGAATCTCATTTGCATATCGTTAAAAGAATATTTAAATATTTGCTTAGGACTATTGGTTTAGGTTTGTGGTATCCTAGAAATGTTGAATTTAATTTAGTAGGATATTCCGATGCGGATTTTGCCGGAAGTTTACTTGGTCGTAAGAGTACTAGTGGGACTTGCCAATTTCTTGGTAGCTCTTTAGTATCTTGGTTTAGTAAAAAGTAAAATTCGATTGCCTTATCCAATACCGAAGCGGAATATATTGCAGTTGCTAGTTGTTGTGCTCAAATTCTTTGGATGAAACAAACTCTTTGTGATTTTGGATTAAAGTTTGATAATGTGCCTATATTTTGTGATAATACTAGTGCTATTAATTTGACTAAAAATCCTATTCATCATTCTAGGACTAAACATATTGATATTAGGCATCACTTTATTAGAGAGCATGTGCAAAATGGTTATATTATTCTTGATTTTGTGACCTCTAATAATCAATTAGCGGATATCTTCACCAAGCCTTTGAATGAAGAATGCTTTTGCAAAAATAGCCTTGAGCTTGGTATTATTTGTTGCGATGCCTTGAATTATAATTTTGCATGTTATCTTTTTAAAGCATATTGATAGGGGGAGTTATGCAAAGTATGTATTCATGTTCTTAGGGGGAGCTTTCTCAAGTGTGTCTTTTTTATGATTCCAAAGGGAGAGAAGTTTAAGAAAAATATGTTCTAAATTTTGTATCATGTTTTAGTGTTGCATTAATTTAGGGGGAGAATTAATTTACTTGGACACATGTACTACCTTGGTTTTTATGAACTTCAAGTCATTTTTCTTTAATGGTTTGTCATCATAAAAAATGGGGAGATTGTTGGCTTTTTGGCCTTTAATCTCAAATTAATTAATTTTAATTAATTAATAAATTAATATTTTGATGATAACAAACATGCTATTAATTACTAACAATTTTAGTATTTTGAATTTTCCATAGTGTAGAGCTCGGAATAACGATTCCAACGCCTCTTAAATCACTCAAATCGAAGTTAAAATGAAGAAGTTATGACCAAAACAAATTTGAACGAAAAATTCCCGACGTGATGACGTGGCAGCCGAGTCAGCAATGTGGACCATCTAGAGAGTGACACGTGGAACTATGAGGAAGTGACACATGGTGGCTTTTTGTTTGTTTAAAAAGAAAAAGAAAAAAATTATATTATTATTATTTATGTGTCTAACAGTTGTGAAATTTTAAAAAAAAAATTCTGACAGCATTTAATGCTGCCAGTAGTTTGACTGTTTTTAAAAAAAATTAAAATTATATATATATCATGTGACCGTTGGTCACTTTTTGTTTAATATATATATATATAATTTATATTATTATTTCTTTTATTATTTTCTTTTAATCTCTACCATTCATTTTACTTTTACCACAATCCAATGGTCCAAATTAAATATTGATTTTTACCTCATTTCCCTCTCTTTTTACATCATCTTCTTCTAAAAAATTCTATAACAAGTTTTACAATTTTTTTCAATCATCCAAAATCTCAAAAAGCCTCCATTGTTGCTCTCTCCAACCTCTCAACTTTTTTCTTTTCATCTTATTCTTGAGAGAGTGTTATTGTGTAGTGAGGATTGATTTGTGAGACTTAAATTTGTAAATCTACTCTATTAAGAGAGTTTATAACTGTGTTCTTTATTTTCTTCAAACTTTGTAACGGTTTGATCCTAACCCGTGGAAATGATCTAGTTTGCTCTTGAACTCGTAAAAAGAGTGTTGTAGCAGTTGGGCTCTAATCCGTGGAAAGAGTCGGTAAAGTTTTGATTCAAATTCCCAAGAGGCCCTTGGGGAATGGAGTAGGTCGAGTTTGACCGAACCACTATAAAATTACGGTGTCATCCTCTCTAACTCTTTCTCATTTACTTTTGCAAATTAATTGTAGTAATTGATTGCATGCTTTAATTTGTTCTTAGTTGTTTATTGTGTTAGATTGAATTACTTTTTTCATACTTTGCTTATTGCATTAATTATCCTTTTTATTTGTTTATAAAAAGTTTGATGATTAGATTATTTGTGCATACTTAGGAAATTTTTTTATTAAACCTATTCACTAGGGTTGCCATACCGATCCAACACATTTTGGTCCCCTTGGTGTTGATCGTTAAGTTTTATCATGTTTCATCCCTTTCGCAAATCAATCTAAGTATTGTAGCTTTAGTTCTAACATGTAGGAATCTTTAGTTTGCAGTTTATGATCGATTTGAACACATTCGAACAACAAACATCAAGTGAAGAGCTCTTTCGGTAAGTTTTAATGTGTTTTAGACCTTTCAAAAATTACTTTAGATGTTATAGCTTACGTTCTAAGGCGTGGGAGCCTTCTATTTGTAGTTTCAAACCAATTCGACCCTATTTGAACACTCTCGAACTAGAACCAGAAGGGAGTTGGGCATGTTTTGGTAAGCTTACTGTGCTTTAAACTCCCTCGAACTCAATTTAAGCACTTTGGATGAATCTCTAACCTTTGGATAGTTCTTACTTGCAATTTCAAACTGCTTCGGAGTCCCTTTGAACACCTTGCAGCAAGTATTTGAGTCCATTTTTGTGAGTTTAAGTGGTATAAGACTTGGTTTAGGCCCTTTTAAATCAAGTGTTAGGTGTTGTCCAATTAGTTGCTGA
Source organism: Trichosanthes truncata (assembly GCA_033996785.1). Classification (NCBI taxonomy): domain Eukaryota; kingdom Viridiplantae; phylum Streptophyta; class Magnoliopsida; order Cucurbitales; family Cucurbitaceae; genus Trichosanthes; species Trichosanthes truncata. Next base: position 30,618,123 of record JAWPNB010000004.1, on the reverse strand, counting down.
CTATTTTGTACTCTCGTTTGTAGTTTGGATGAGTTTTAGAGTGCTTGTTTTAGCTCTTAAGGTTGTATCAAGGTAAGTTAACTTTTTCTTGAGCCCATTGTAGTGAGTGCGTAGCATGGCGCCGAATTCAAGTGAAAGTGTCCGAAGCATGATGCGCAAATCATGTTTTAGGAGGATTGTGCATTGCATAATGCGGGAATTCACGTGTTACTTGCGCATGTATGTGAAGCATGATCCTTGAATTATTTCTTGAGAAAGCATGTTTGTCTGCGTGTGAATAGCATGTTGTTTGCTGTTTGATTCTTGGTGGCTCACCAAGTGTGAGCTACTTACTGAATACTTTTGTATTGACTCCCCCCCCCACCACAAACCAAAATTTTTTGTAGGTGATGAGAAGCTCTATGAGATTGGTGATGCAAACAAGGAGATGTGATGGGAGAACACCATTAGTATTTTCTTAGTAGGGGTTTTCTTTGAATAACATAAATAGGGTTCAAGTTGTTTTGAATAGGTGATTGATATAGGTCTTCTTATTCTTTATTGTTTCTTTCATTTATTTTCTAAAGTGTAGATACATTCTTTTGGTAGAAGTTAAGTTATGGAATAAAAGCTTGAGTTTAGAAACTTCTTTTTGCTCATACTAATTTATTTTAATTAAGTATTCCTTGTGTTGATGTGACAATGTTTATTTTGGGAGTTTGGGAGTGTTGTGTTGCTGCAAAGAGGTGTGGAGTTTGTTGTTGTGTTGTTACTGGTTATAGAATTGTGATCCTTTGCCTAACAGGTGCTAGAAAATTTTTGGTTAGCTTGTAGTTATGCCGTTATGCTGCCGAAATTTTTGGGTATATTGGTTGTCAGTTTAGTAACGTCCCTATGTTAGGTTAAAATTTGGGGGCGTTATAAAACATACCAAATTTATATGAAAGATCATGTAACAAGCCTTAGCTATTGTTGTCCTAAAAAAAAAAAGCCTAAACTATTTCTTACATAAAATTTGAGATTGAATATTAAGCCTCCACACACGCACTGTTTTTAACCTAGCAAGTGGATTATGAAGCAACACCTTAGGAAGAACAAATTAATATAGAACAATGGTCAGCAAATTAAAAGAAACAAACAGTAGCAAAGATTAAATTAAAAAAGGAATAAGATATCACCGTTTCTCCATTAGGAGCTATTGTTACTCCAATTCCATTATAGAGATGAAGATAAACTTGTTTCAATGCTAGATTTTTTAGTGAAGGTTCCAGTGCCATCACCAAGTTTACTTCCAAATTTGATGGAAGAAAAGGTCGTTGTCCTTGGTTGCTTCTTGAAATGCTCTTGATAAAATCAAGCAGCAAGTATCTCCTTTGTTATTTTCGTGATACTAAGAATAATATTGAGACAGTTTTCAAGCAACTCCTCAATTGTTGAATATTTGAACACTTTCACATAAACTGTCCTTTTATCCCTGTGTTTTCAGGTTCATTTGACATACGACATGGGAGATCCACGTTAGACTAGGGGACAACACGTGTCCCCCCCTTAAATTATAGATATTATATATATGTATACCTATTTTCATACAAAAATTATAAAAAAATTACTTGGGTGTTGGTCTGATGGGGCACCATGATCCTGTACGTGAAACGAGTATTCGGTCCAAAAATTGGGATCCGACCCAATAATGGTGAACTTGAGGCACCATCTTAAGGAGGCATTTTGAGAATCTCACATTGGAATGATTAGAAGATTTCATAATCTTTGTAACATACATGAGTTACTCCTTTCATTGCCAACTAGTTTTGAGACATAACCTCATATTCACTAATATCGTATCAAAGCCCATGAAACCCAAACGAGTATTCAGTCTAAAAATTGGGATCCGACTCAAGAATGGTGAACCCAAAAAGGCACCATCTTGAGGGAGCATGTCAAGGATCCCACATTGGAAAGATAAGGAGACCTCACGATATTTATAAAATACATGAGTTACTTTTTTAATTGCCAATTGGTTTCAAGATGGAACCCCCACGTTAATCTAATATGGTATCATAGACCATGAAGCCCAAATGGGTATTCGATCTAAAAAAAATTGGGATTTGACTCAATGAAAGTGAACCCAAAATAGGCACAATCTTGAGGGGGTATGTTGAAGATCCCACATCAGAAAAATGAAGAGACCTCACAATCTTTATAAGATATATGAGCTACTCCTCTAATTGTCAATTAGTTTTAAAATGAAACCCATATTTATCTAATATGGTATTAAAGTCCATATAGCCTAAACGGGTATCACTTGAGGATCCTACATCGAAAAACTGAAGAGACCTCACAATCTTTATAAGGTACATGAGTTATTCATCTCATTTCTAATCGATCTTAAGATGGAACCCCACATTTCTCTAATATTGTATTAGAGCCCATGAAAGTCCAAACGCGTGTTCGACCCAAAAAATTGGGATTCAACACAAGAATGATGAATCCAAAGAGGCATCATACATGAGTTACTTCTCTCATTGTCAATTGGTTTTAAGATGGAACCCACATTTCCCTAATATGGTATCAGAGCCTATGAACTCCAAGCAAGTATTTGATCCAAAAATTAGAATCCGACCCAAGATTGGTGAATCCAAAGATGTACCATCTTGATGGGGTATATTGATGATCTCACATCGAAAAGATAAAAAGAACTCACAATCTTTATAAGATACATGAATTACAAATCTCATTGCCTATCGGTTTTAAGATAGAACCCATGTTTATCTAATATGGTATCCAAACGGGTTTGTTGAGGATCCCATATTATAAAGATGAAGAAACCTCACAAACTTTATAAGATACATGGGTTACTTTCCTCATTGCCAATTAGTTTTTAGATGGAACTTCAAGTTCATCTAATATAGTATCAAAGCCCATGAAACTCAAACGGGTATTCAATCTAAAAAAATTAGGATTCGACCCAAAAATGTTGAACTGAAAAAAGACACCATCTTGAAGGGGCATGTTGAGGATCCTACATTGGAAAGATGAGAAAACTTGACAATCTTTATAAGATACATGGACTACTCCTCTTATTGCCAATTGATTTTGAGTTGGAACCTCATGTTTATCTAATATGGTATCAGAGCCCATGAAGCCCAAACAGGTATTCGGTCCAAAAATTGGGATCCAACCCAAGAATGGTGAACCCAAAGAGGTACCATCTTGAATAGACATGTTGAGGATCCCACATTAAAAAGATGAGCAAGCCTCACAATCTTTATAACATACATGGGTTGCTCATTTCACTGGCAATTAGTTTTGAGGTGGAACTCTATGTTTATCTAATGTAACAGAACCCATGAAGCCCAAATCGGTATTCAACTAGACAATTGGGATCCGACTCAAGAATAGTGAACCTAACGAGGCACCATCTTGAGGGGGCATGTTGAGGATTTCACATTGGAAAGATGAAGAGACCTCACAATCTTTATAAGATACATGAGTTACTCCTTTAATTGCCAATTGGTTTCAAGATGGAACCTAATGTTAATCTCATACAATATTAGAGCTTGTGAAGCACAAACGAATATTCGGTCAAAAGAAAAATGGGATTTGACCCAAGAATGGTGAACCAAAAGAGGCACCATCTTGGAGGGGCATGTTGAGGATCCCATATTAGAATGTCTTTTAGCTTTGCATGATGATTCTTGATTATGGCATAAAAGACTATGGCATGCTAGCATGCAATTAATTTCAAATATTTCCAAAAATTCTTTGGTTAGAGGTCTTCCTAAATTTAAATTTGAAAAGGATAAAGTTTGTGATGCTTGTCAAATGGGTAAACCAACCAAGTCATCTTTCAAATCTAAATGTGATCTCTACAACTAGACCCCTTCAACTATTACACATGGACTTATTTGGCCCTTCTAGAATTGCTAGTTTTTTAGGGAACTAATATGCTTTTGTGATAGTTGATGAGTTTTCAAGATTTACTTGGGTTTTGATGATAAAACAGAAGGATGCTACCTTAAAAAGTTTTGCTAGTTTTGTAAAAAGAGTTCAAAATGAAAAAAGGTTTTTGATTTCTAAAATTAGGAGTGATCATGGAGGAGAATTTGATAATGTTGCTTTTGAAAATTTTTGTGAAGAAAATGGTTTTTCTCATAACTTCTCCGCTCCAAGAACTCCTCAACAAAATGGTGGGTTGAAAGGAAAAATGGTACTTTGCAAGAATTTGCTAGGTCTATATTGCATGAGTATGATTTACCTAAATATTTTTGGACGGAAGTCGTTAACACCGCTTATCATGTTTTAAATAGAGTTTTAATTAGGCCTTTTTTTAGATAAAACTCCTTATGAGCTTTGGCATAACAAAATTTCAAATATTGGGTATTTCAAAGTTTTTGATTGCAGATGTTTTATTTTGAACAACAAAGAAGAACTTGAAAAGTTTGATTCTAAGAAAGATGTTGGTATTTTTCTTGGTTATTCCTCTACTAGTAAAGCTTATAGAGTTTTCAATAAGAGAACTTTAGCTATTGAGGAATCTATGCATGTTGTATTTGATGAATCTTGCAATAATGTTCCTAATGAGTCTATTTGTAGTGATAATTTAGAAAGAAATTTTGGAGATTTACTTGTTAGTGACAAAGGCAAGGAAATTGATTCAAGTAAGCAAGAATTGAGTTTCAATGAAAAGAAGGAAGACAGTTCTTCATCTATGTCTAAAGAGTAGATGTATGCTCCATCACATCCCAAGGATTTGATTCTTGGTGATCCCATCGAAGGTGTGAAAACTCATTCCTCTCTTAATATGTTTAGTAATATTGCTTTTGTTTCTTAAGTTGAACAAAAAAGTTTTAAGAATGTCGAAAATGATGAGTTTTGGATTTTAGTTATGCAAGAGGAATTAAATCAATTTGAAAGGAACAAAGTTTGGGAACTAGTCCTTAGGCCTTCTAATGCTTCTATTATAGGGACTAAATGGGTGTTTAGAAATAAGATAGATAAAAATAGAAATATTATTAGGAATAAAGCTAGACTTGTAGCTCAAGGTTTTGTCAAGAGGAAGGAATAGATTATGAAGAGATTTTTGCATCTGTTGCTAGATGAGAAGCTATTAGAATGTTACTTACTTTTGCTTCTTATAATAATTTCATATTGTATCAAATGAATGTGAAAAGTGCCTTTTTAAATGGTTATATTATAGTGGAAGTTTTGTAGAACAACCTCCCGACTTTGAAAGTTTTGATTTGTCTAATCATGTCTATAAGTTGAAAAGGACTTTTTATGGCTTAAAACAAGCTCCAAGAGCTTGGTATGATAGGCTTAGTAATTTTCTACTTGAGAATGACTTTAAAATGGGTAAACTTGATACTACTCTCTTTATTAAGACTAAGGAAAACGATATGCTTTTAGTGCAAATATATGTGGATGATATTATCTTTGGTTCTACTAATCATTCTTTGTGTGAACAATTTTCTAAGTGGGAGAACTTAGCTTCTTCCTTGAACTTCAAATCAAACAACTCAAGGATAGTATCTTCATAAGTCAAGAGAAATACACAAAGGATTTGCTCAAAAGGTTCAAGTTCAATGAAGGTAAAATTGCAAAAACTCTTATAAGCACATCCACTAAGCTTGACAAGGATGAAAAAGGTAAATGTGTAGATATAAAAGCTTATTAAGGTATGATCGGATCTCTACTTTATTTAACTGCTAATAGACCCAATATTATAGGGTGTGCACGGTTTGGTTCGATCTGATTTTGACCGAAACCAAAGACGGAATCGAACTGAACCTCTTAATTCTTGAAGTAGTTAAATCGAGTAAACTGAAATATTCTTTGGTTTCGGTTCAAACCGAACCAATTCATTTCGGTTTACTCAGTTCGATTTCAGTTTTTAACAGTTTTCTTTAAAAAAAAAAAAGAAAAAAGAAAAGTATCTACGGTGGGAGAGCTGCAGATCAAGCCTTGAGAGGAATGAGAGATAGAAAGTGTGTTCGTGTCACTGTCGACCACTGAAAGTAGAAGAGAACGAAAGAGAGAGGCAGAAGACTTACGTGTCGCTGCTGCAATTGTCAGTATGTCGTCGCTGCTATCGCCATGGGCTGTGGAGAGAAGAGGACGAGTGGGAAGTGAGAGGGAGAGGTAGAATTGTAGAAAAGATGAGGGGTGATAAGCCTTAGAATTAAGGCTTATTTAACTCTCAATTGCTTAAAATATTCTTGTTTTGACTTAAGATCATTTGAAAATAGTGGAAGATTGCTTGAATTTAAGGAACAAATGAATGTGATGGCATTTGGAATAGAATTCTAAGTAAATTGATCTTGTTTGCAGAAATTGTGAAAATTGCAAAATCAAATTGCAAATTCGTGATTCTGCAATTATTTCTAGAGCAGGGAATGTAAAAATTGCAAAATCGGATTCTGCAATCTTGAGCAGTAGAAAAGTTCAAAAAAGGAAAAAAATATGCATTAAACCCATTCCGAAAATCTTCAATTACAGCCCGATTTGGAGGAATTTAAGCACGAAATTTGGGCATTCTTCAACCCTAATGAAGGCCTATAAAAGGGGAAGAAGAGGAGGAGCAACACAATTCGGATTTCGGAGGCGATTTCAAGGATTGATTTTCGTGGGTTTTTAAGTTTTTTTTTCGAAGGCTCTATTTTTAGTTCTTCTTCTATTTTTAGCGAAGAATTTCAACTTTAATCTTGGTTTTCTTCAGTTTTGTATTACAGAGAGTTGCTTGAACTATCTCTATTCTTCAATTGATGTATTTTCGAATTAAGCTTGAGTTGAATTTCAAGTTAAGTTGGTGGGTTTAATTCAAAAAGGATGCTCTGTTTTTCCGAAAAATCCTGGAACGTTTTGCCGAGGAGTCTAGCTTCTATCTTTCATTTTCTTTGAGTTTTCTTACATTATCAAAAGTTGCTGGCAGCATAGCCTTGAATTTCGTTTGATTTCTTCTTTTATTTCAAGTTTTTGTTCAATTTTGTTTCTGATTTGATTAGCTTCAGTAGGTCTTCTTGTTCAATTTTTGTATTTTTGTAGCAAGTAGTTTAATTTCGATTTATACTCGAGTGTTCCAATCCAATTTAAGTGGTACTTGAATTGTTAAGATTAATCATCTCCTAGGAATAGCGAGAAGATTTAGTCGATTGGAGGTGAGTGAGGAGCCATGGAATATTCATCGTCTTATCTCTCCTTTTAGCTAAGTTGGGTTACTGTTTTATAAAAGTTCAAGTTTCATTTGCATATTATTAACTCATTTGGAATTAAAGGGCAGAAGGAAGAAGACTTAAAATTCATATAGATGTCCATGATTATTTGCTTTAATTCCAATTGAGAGTTTCTTTTCATATCCTTTGTAGTATTGCCGAAAATTGCACTACAATTTACTGTCTTAGTTATTCAATTAATCTAACTTCTAATATGAATTTTTTCTAAAAAATTAGTTTTAAGATTTTTATTTTTAATATGAGCTAAAACTTCTTAGGGGGTTCAAGGATGTGAATTCCCTAAGAAGTACTTGTAGCCTAAATTTCAATAAAAACCAAGCCTACACTTCAATTGTTTGCTTGTGTTGAACAATTTTCCATTGAGATCCTAGATTGATCAACTAGGGTACCAACTCAAGCTTAGATCTAATACCGACAGGGTTAGTGATAAGTGGATTTCACACAAGTGATGGAGAAAAAGAGCTTAGACATAAGCCAATCCTTACCCTAGACATATGGATTAAGGACTCCAAAACCCATAAAATTGTGACCCAAATTATCTAAGATAGAGGGACTATAGACATATAAGTCTCTCACTTAGCCTCCTAAAACCTAATTTCAAGGTGAATAGGAGATGCAATTTTGGTTTACAATTGAGTGTAGAGTAGGTTGGAATTGTAATTTTGGCTTGCAATTACGACTTAGGGCAATGACATTCTTGAGCCCCATCTTTATCTAAATTCCTTTTGAAATTTTAGTTTATTATCTAATATTGTCATTTCTCAATTCTGCAATTAGATTCTGCAATTCATTTCTGCGATTTTTCTTTGTTATTTTAATATTGTCCTTTCTTGATTCTGCATTTAGATTCTGCAATTTTTCTTTTTACCAACACACCATTCCAACATTATTTTTGCAATTTAGTTTTCAAAGTTGCAATTTTCCTTACACTTTTGCTTTACAATATTTTTGTTACTCCGTTCCCTGTGGGATTCGATACTTGGGTACTCATATACCATTTTATATTACTTTGCGTGTAAGAATTAGAAATTAGAAGGAAGAGAGAAGGGGAATAAGAAAAGAAGAAAAGAAGAAAAGTGGATTTGACAATTGGAGGGAAAAAAAGACGAAAAAACTGAGAGAGAGAGAATGAAAAAATGATGACAAGACAAAAAGAAACATGAAAATACGTGAGTTGGAGAGAGAAATGGGTTGTTGGGAATAAAAGAATAAAATAGGGTTTTTGTTGGAATTAGGATTTTTTTAATCTTATTTTTAATTATCTTCGATTCGGTTCGGTTTTACTAGTTTTGGAAAAATCTAAACTGTGAACCAAACCGAATATTGTGGTTTTCTAAAATTGCAAACCGAGAAAACCATTCTTCTTAAAATAACCAAACCAAACTAGACGGTCTGGATAGGTTCGGTTTGGTTCTTCGGTTTTTTCAGTTTCTTGCATACCCCTAGCATGTTTAGTGTATGTCTTTGTGCTAGATTTCAATCATATCCTTAGGAATCTCATTTGCATGCCATTAAGAGAATCTTTAAATATTTGCTTGGGGTACTATTGATTTAGGTTTGTGGTATTCTAGAAATGTCAAGTTTAATTTGGTAGGATATTCCGATGCAAATTTTGTGGGAAGTTTACTTGACCATAAGAGTACTAGTGGGACTTGCCAATTTCTTAGTAGTTCCTTAGTATCTTGGTTTAGTAAAAAGTAAAATTTGGTTGCATTATCCACTACCAAAGTGGATATTGTCGTTGCTAGTTGTTGTGCTCGAATTCTTTAAATGAAACAAACTCTATGTGATTTTGGATTAAAATTTGATAGCGTGCCTATATTTTGTGATAACACTAGTGCTATGCTTGAATATTAATTAGTTAAAATGCAAAAACGAAAAAGGACCACAGAAAACAACATCCTAAAAAAATGATGGAAAACAAAGAAAATAAACAAAAAAAAAAGTAGATATGAGGGAAATAGTTTGCAGAAGAATAAATGAAAAAAAAATTAAAAAAAAATAAATGAAAGAAAGATTTGAGAAAAAGGAGGAGATAGAAATGGAAATATAAAGAAGAAAAATAGAAGAAGCAGGTCAAGAAGAACGTACTTGGGAAGCGTTTGGAGAAAACCCACCATATTAGATGGGTTAAGAAAACCCTTTGCATACTTATAGTGAAGAAGCTTGGAAAAAGACTTTTTTCAGGCATTTAAATTAAAACCTCCAAACAAACAAGGGCTTTAAAAGCCCAATCCTATTCCCACCCTTAAAACTCTTCAACCAAACGGGCCCTAAAGAAAAATAACTTAAAGCTCATAAATGTACAAAATAGTCATATTATTCTTGATTTTGTGTTCACTAACAATCGATTAGCAGATATTTTCACCAAGCCTTTGAATGAAGAAAGTTTTTGCAAAAATAGGCTTGAGCTTAGTACTATTCGTTGTGATACCTCTTGAATTTATAATTTTGCTTGTTATTTTTTTAAAAAGCATATTGATAGGGGGAGTTATGCAAAGTATGTAAAGCATATTCTTAGGGAGATCTTTCATGTATTTCTTAATTTTTCTTAATTGGTCTTTTTGATGGGGGAGAAGTTGAAGAAAAATATGTTATAAATTTTGTATCATGTTTTAGTTTTGCATTAATATAGGGGGAGAATTAATTTTTGAGTAAATTTCAAGTATGAGCTTTATGGTGATTATTGAATTTTATATTGAAATTATTGCTTGGACACATGTACTACCTTGATTTAAAATTGTTGAAAGTAATTGCAAGAACAAAACAGAAATATTATTTATTTATATACAATTATGATAGCATTTCCATTTAACACCAACCACAGACATCATTTATTCCCATGAAAATTTGATAACATTCTCATGCATAACCAAACACAGTTATCTTTGATTCCCAAACATCTTATTCCCAAGAAACTTAAACTAAACCCAGACCAAACGACCCTTTAGTGGTTTGTCATCATCAAAAAGTGGGAGATTGTTGGCTTTTTGGCCCATAATCTCAAATTAATTAATTTTAATTAATTAATTAATATTTTGATGATAACAAACTTGATATTAATTACTAATAATTTTAGTGTTTTGAAGTGTCCATAGCATAGAGCTTAAAATAACGATTCCAAGGCCTCTTGAATTACTCAAATCGGAGTTAAACAAAGAAGTTATGGCCAAAAAAAATTTGAACGAAAAATTCTCGATGCGATGATGTGGCGGTTGAGTCAGCAATATGGACCAATTAGAGGGTGACATGTAGAGCTTTTGGAGGAGTGACATGTGGTAGACTTTTGTTCGTTTTGAAATAAAAGAAAAATAAAAAAAATGTATATACTTATATGACCATTGGTCATTTCAAATTAAAAATAATAATTAAATTTATATTATGACTGTTTGGTCATTTATTTTTTTAAAAAAAAACAAAAACAAAAGGTGACTTAACCTACCTTCTTTTGTTTTTTTTATTATTATTAATTTATTATATCTTATTTACTTTTTCTTTTAATCTCCACTATTCATTTCTCTTTTACCAATCCAATGGCCTAAATTAAATTTTGATTTTTTTTCCTCATTTTTTCCTATAAATACCGTCTTCTCCTCAAATTTTCAAACAACAAGTTTCTATAACTATCAATCCTCCAAATTCTCAAAAAGCCTCCATTGTTGCTCTTTCCAAGTTCTCAATTTTGTTTTTCTTTTCATCTTATTTTTTAGAGAGAATTATTGTGTTGTGAAAAATTTTTTTGTGAGAGAAATTTGTAAATCCACCATATTGAAAGAGTTGTAAGTGTGTTCTTTATTTTTTTCAAACTTTGTAACGGTTTGATCCTAACCCGTGGAAAGGATTGAGTTTGCTCTTGAACTAGTAAAAAGAGTGGTGTAGCGGTTGGGCTCTAATCTGTGGAAAGAGTCGATAAAGATTTTATTCAAATTTCCAAGAGGCACTTGGGGAGTGGAGTAGGTCGAGTTTGACCGAACCACTTTAAAATTACGGTGTCATCCTCTCTAACTTTTTCCTATTTACTTTTGCAATTAATTGTAGTAATATATTGCATGCTTTAATTTGTTCCTATTTGTTTATTGTGTTGGGTAGAATTAATTGTTTCATACTTTATACCTATCTTGATAGTTGCATTAAATTATTCTTTAATTGTTTATAAAAAGTTTGTTAATTAGATTAATTGAGCATACTTAATTTTTTTTTTATTAAACCCTATTCACCTCTTCTCTAGGGTTGCCAATACTGATCCGAAAGACCCAAGAATGATGACCCAAAGAGGTACCATACATTGGTTACTTCTCTCATTGCCAATTGGTTTAAGATGAAATCCTATGTTTCTCTAATATGGTATCCGAGCCCATGAAGCCTAAATGAGTATTCGATCCAAAAATTGGAATTCGATCCAAGATTGGTGAACCCAAAGAGGCACCATCTTGATGGGGCATGTTGAGGATGACACATCGAAAAGATGAAGAGAACTCACGATCTTTATAAGATACATGGATTACACCTCTCATTACCTATTGGTATCTAGCTAATCTGGGTTTTTTTTTTTTCTATAGGATGAGCGCTAATGTCAATCAAGTTCTCGTTTAGCATGTAGTTAATGTGTTGCTCGATTGGGATGACAATCATAACAACAATTTTTGTTCGTGGCGTGAGGTTTTCTGTGATAATGTTAGCCTTTCAGTTGATGCATTGTGAGTTTTTGCCTCCATTCACTTTGTTTTAATGGTTTAATCTCCTCTTTCCGGCATTTACATAGCAAGCAACCACCGTGTGAGCTCTTTGCTCTATTTTTTATGAGTTATTTTTTATTCTCGTTTTTATTTTTGGGTTTGAAGGAACTTTTCCAACTTGAATATGGATGGGGAGATTTCACAAGCCATTGGAGATTTGAGAAATTTATAGCCAATGTACGGTACTATTAGGTTCATATGATACCCATTTTGCTTGTTATTAGTTCAACACGGCGGGTTCTTGGTGTTCATTGTTATTGTGTTCTTCTTGTCCATTTGTAAGATTTCTTTTCCATGTCTTTCATTTTTAACTCTTAGTTACTTGAAAGTGGCATATACGTACAACATTACTTGAGATCTCTTAATACAGGGACTTGTCTGATAATTTTCTTTACAAAGACTAATACCCAATATATTTTTTTCAAGTAATTTCTAAGTGGAATAAAGTGTGTTTTGATCATTTATGAGTTAATTTTATTTTGATTTGGGTTAAATTGAAGTTTAGGGAGTTTGAAGGGGCAAAAAGGGAAGGAAATGGTAGGTATGAGGGTATTATTGGAAGTTGAAAAAGGAAAAAAAATATATTTTCTCCCACTCTCCTCTCTTCTCGACACCACTCTTTTCTTTTTCCTCCTCTTCTTCTTCTTCTTCTCGTTGATAAGAACGCATCGCCAGACCCGTTGCCCATTTAGCCATTGTTGTCTTATTGTGTGCTTAGATCCACAAACCACGCAAGCTCGCTGCATGCCGACACGCAGCACTGCTGCTCACGAAGCACCAACCTCGCGCAAGCCTCGACAACAGCGCGGTTGTCTGTCGAGAATAGAGTCACAACCCACACGTAGATCTACGCCGTGCCATAGCCTTTTGCACACTATTGCAGTGCCTCTACTGCGTTGCCATGTTGCTGCACGCCACATCAAATTTTGCTGCACAACAACTCGATCCACCAACCCATTCGAAGCCCCACCGTGCAACTAGCTCCCGTCGCACTGCCCAAATCTGCAAAGCAACCCCGTCACCTACAACTCCCGTCGTGCGCTGCCGATCACGACAAGCCACCTGTTGCTGCTCCCTCTCTCCCTCTCAGTTTGCACAGACATCAAGTGTGACATTTTGGGGTCATGTTCCAACAAGCCTGACATTTGTATAGTCGCGTACGATCTCGATTTTTATTGGGTAAGTATTCCGGCGTTGATTCAAGGTGTTCTTTTGATTTATAATTCTGTTTTGGGGTGCTGAGATGGCTTTTGGAGATTAGCCCATAAAGTTTTGGACTTAATTTTAGATTACCCATAACATTTGGGCCTTGGATTTGCGAAATCAACCCAATTGGAGTTAAATTCAGAGATGATTCAAGTTTGAAATCTAAGGAGAGGTCTTGGGTAACACTCCATTTGATGTGGGTAAGTTGCCGACATCAATATAAGGTAATATTTGATTGGTTAAGGCTGGTTTTATTGGATAAGTCGAATAATTAAAATGACCCATTGATTGTAGGATTAAATTACAGGACACCCATTGCGATTGGAGGCTGTTTTGGGCAATTTTGGGACGAATTGAGTTGTTGTCTGAGTCTGTCCAACAAGCATTGGTTACTATTTTGGGTAAGAATTTAGTGGGCTTTGATAAATGATCATTTCATAAAAGGCTGAGCTTAAGTTGGGAGTAATTTGATGCATGTTTAGGCCTTTTTATGAAGTTTAAGGGCTGTTATGATATGTTTAAGCTTACCCTTAAATTGGTGGATTTAATTGAAAGGTACCCATTGTATGTGGACGTTGGACATTTGAATTTGAGTGGTCTTTGCACAAAATTAAGCAACCTAATTTACTGTTGGGTGAGTTTGAAAGGTGAGATTTTTCACTATTTTACCATGTCAAACCCCAGGTTAATTATTAGAATTTTTTTAGGTGATTTTAGCTTCATGCCCTAGATTAATCGTGTGTTGCTCTAGATTGGCTAAGTTGTGCTAAGTGTTCAAGAAGGAATTTTTGGTCTTGCTTGGAGTATTGTTTAATTTCGCCTGTGATGTAAGTAATCAATTGGATTAAACCCCTTTAAGTGTTATTATTTGAATTTGGTGTATGTTTGAAAATTTGTGAATTGTGAAAGCATGTTCGAAATTGTGTTTATGAAGCATGTGACGATTGGTGGATCTATGCAGAAGTTGTTTTAAGCTAAAAGTGGCCTAAGTATGTGGCCGTGATTAGCATGTGTAGCATCTTAAGAGATTGCCTAAGTTTGTGATTGAATAAGTTTGGTTTATATTTGTGGAGAATTGAGATTAAATATGCGTGCTTAAATATGTGTATGTGGGACATGGGGGTGGTTCGTTGAATTGATTTGAGATTGATCGTGATAAGCTTAAGGTTTCCTAAACACATGGCTATTTTTGTTAAGGGATTCAAAGTTGCAAACTAATGGTTGGTATAGGTGAGTCGTGTGTAGAGCCTTGGATGAGTTTGTACTCGAGGTTTATGATTGGTGTTTGTGATTCATGTGTAGAGCCTCGAATGAGTTTGTGCCCGAGGTTTATGATTGGTGTTTGTGATTTATGTGTAGAACCTTGGATGATTTTATGCCTGAGGTTTATGATTGGAGGATATGATCTGAGTAATTGTTGATGAAATTGTAAGACATGCCTATCCTGATCTTGTGTGTTGTTGGTCGTTATGGTGATATGGTCTTGAGAACCCTATTAGAGTTAGGGTATGAATTAGAACCTTTAGGCTAGTGACATCTACTACCCCACCTGGAAGTTAGGATGATTATGTGATGTGATAGCTAGTGGGTTATGTACCCTATTTTGTGATGGCATGGAGGATGTGTCCTTCATTGCAAAGACTAGTTAATGGGTTGTATATCCTGATGTGTGATGGCATGGAGGATGTGTCCTTCATTGGAGAGACTAGCTAGTGGGTTGTGTACCCTGATGTGTGATGGCATGGAGGATGTGTCCTTCATTGCAAAAACTAGCTAGTAGGTTGTGTACCCTAATGTGTGATGGCATGGAGGTTGTGCCCTTCATTGCAGGTGCTAGCCAATGTGGCTCGAGGGTTGCAAACCTTCTTGCTGTATGCTAGTCGTGGGGATGAAGCCCCACTAATCGACATGTGTTAGCTAGTGTGGCTTGAGGGTAGCGAACCTTCTTGCCGTATGCTAGCTATGGGGATGAAGCCCCACTAATATGCAGGTGCAAGTCAGATGGCCGTGGGCCTTTGAGGTGTGACTTGAGGGATTGTGATCCTTCTTGCTGTATGCTAGCTGTGGGGATGAAGCCCTGTGGATAGGAAGCATGACTCTAGGTTATAGCAATGAGGCAATACCATAGGTGGGGGTGGGTTAGGTGGTCACTTAGCCAAGAAAGTGTAGAACTTGAGGGAGATTAGGGAACGTTGTGGTTTATGGTTTGCGTGTTGTGGTTTGTGGTTTACGTGTTATGGTTTGTTTATTGGCTTTTCCGGTGGTGTTGTGAACCTTTGGATTGCATGGGCTACTTACTGAATATTTTTATACTCACCCTATGCTACACTATTTTTTTTTCTCTTTTCAAGTAGTCAGTGACTCAAGAGGCGCGTGGTAGTGGCATTGGCTTGGTAAGGCTATGGAGATATAGTTGTTCCCTATTTCCTAGGATAGAAAAGTTGCCCAGCTTCTGTTGTTTCTATTCCCTCATGATTCAGTTGTGTTTTTGGTTACTTTTAAACTTTGGCGAATTTTGTCTTAATTTGAAATGTTATGCAAGTTTATTTTTATTTTGAATCAGGATCCCGAAATAAAGTGAATTTGTGTAAAATATTCTGTTGTTCTTGTTCGAAAGGTGTTTTAAAGCCTTCCTTGTTCGTAGTTAAGAACATGTTGAGTAAGCTTTAAGTAGCGATCCAAGGTGGGTCATTACAAAGACATCCCTCTCAGCTTATCAAAGCTAAAATAGCTTGAGTTCTTGTATGTTTACCTCATCCTTGTACGTTTTACCTCATACTGAGTTTTCTATTTAGATTTGTCTTTTCTGTCATCCACATTTGTAAATTATAGCGTTTTGGATGTTGAACTATTTTGCCCTAATTGCAGAAATCTAAAGAACAATCAGTTGACCGGCCCAATCTCTTCGACCCTACTCAGATTCCTAATTTGAAAAACTCTATAATTTCTTCACTTTCTTACTTGACTTGAGAATTTTTTATGAGCTTTGTTACAATGTATCTAGTCCTCGTCACAAAGCATTTGATATTAGGATCCATAATTAATATGAAAGTTAATGATCAACATGCTTTGTCTTCAGATGTTTCCCGTTGTTGAGCAAATGGAACTTATTGAAGTTTTTGAAAAGCCTAGACCAATACGTTTACGCACTAACACCTTAAACGTAATTAACATACATGTATCTTTGTTTGTTATAAGCGACTTTTTATAATGTGTATCTTATTCAAATACTTCTCTTTGCTCTTAGACAATAAGGCGTGATTTGGCAGATGTTCTGATTAACAGAGGTGTAAACCTAGATCCTTTAAGCAAGTGTTCAAAGGTAAGGTGCTTTGTTTCTGCGAATTTATCCTCCATTTCATCTTCTTTCTGTTTTATAATTGAGAAGTCTTTTGGTTATTAATTTTTCCAAACTTGCTTATAAAAAATCGATTTTGTTAAAGAAAACATTTTTTTTTGCAAGTTATTCCAAATACACTATGAGAGATAAAATAAAATTCTTTAGTAAAAAAAAAAATAATAGATAAAAATTATAAAAGAAAATTTTACAAAAACTGAGAGGTGGAAAAAAACTTTATAAAGAGTGAAATAGCATAAATGAGAACTATTGGAGTTTGAAAAAGAGTTAAAAAGAGGGAGGAACAAGCTTTTTGCTGAGAGAAAAAAGTTTTAGTATTGAAAGAGTAATAATAGTAAATTTAATCACTTTCAGTTTAGAGAGAGGGTCAAACAGTTTGAAAAAGAGTTCTAAATAAATTTTAAAAATTTTAAATTTATGGTAAGGAAAAATCACTTTAAATTTTTGCTAGAGTGATTCCAAAAAAGCATATCTATGAGTACTTTATAGAAACACATTCACATAGAATATGAAAAATCATAATGGGTACAAAGATCTAAAGGTTTGAAAACCACATCTAACATAAAACTCATGAGTTCTCAAACAATTCTAAAAAAATATTTATTTATTCTAAAACAACACTATGCAAAATCATAATGAGTACAAAGATCCCTAAAAACCACTTCTAGCATAAAATTCATAAGTTCTCAAACAATTCTAAAAAAATATTTATTTTTTCTAAAACAACACTTCTAAACTAATTTAGAGATTTCTCAAACAACATAAAACACTTCTAAATTATCAAATAATCATATAATAACTAAAATACGTCTAAATGATAATTTCAACTAACAACATAGAATTTATAGAATTTATAACAATTTCTGAAATTGAAATTTCATAATATTAAATAATAAAAACATTTCATAAAATAAAACCACATACTATTACCATGGGTGAGACACATTTGGATAAATTATTTGAATCTTCACTTGACCTGAAATCGGTTTTATAGAAACATGAATACATAACTCAAAAAATTAAAACTATTCTATTTATAAGACATCTCCAAATTTCCTTCGTGTCCTTTTTCACCATTAAATAATTCACTTCCCACGTGTACTATTCCAACACAACTCCCCTTAATTTTTGACATAAACAATTACACTCCAAGCTCACCTTAAGTTGAAGGTCACTGATTGAAGATATTTTTCCCTCCTTTGGTGTGACATCACTAGTACTTTTTACCTTGTGTAGTTGTTTAGGCCTTGAGCCTCTGGTGTGCAAGTTTTTTACAGTACTTGGGGTATTTTTCTGTATTTTATTATTCTAGAAGTTATCAATACAATTTCTATATATTTCAATTATCGAGTTTCTATCAAAATCTAGTTTGCCAAATTATACGATCAGTACATGGAAAATGAGGGTCCGAAATGTTCTCATCTATCATCTCAAAAATAGTAGATAAACCAAAACTCTGGCACATACAACTCCAATTATGGTAGTGAAAGGGCACAACCCTAAAATTCAATTGGTCCCTTGTTAGAGTGTTTAGAGGTGTGGTGCAGTCTAGGGAGGAAGTTTGGTCCCTTGTTTGGTTCCATACCTCCGTTTGGGCTTCGGGTTGTAAAACTTTTGTAATTATCCGTTAGGTCTCATCTTGCATGATTGCAGTCATTTTCTTTAGTTTGGTCCATTTTGGGGGAGGAGGAGGAGAGGGGGGATTGTGCGCCCCTTGTATTATATTATTTTTTTCAATCAAAGTTCTATTTATAAAAAAAAACCCATAAAATTCAATTGTTTTTGTCTAAACTATCGGAGTGGCCTTGTGTAAGATCCTTTGGTTTTTGTCTTTGTACTTTTCACACATCAATTGGAAAACAAAAATTGTTAAAAAAAGAAAAAAAAAATCACTCACCATATGATTATTTTTTATAGACAAGCTAAATATTTCTTCATATCCCCTATAAGTACTTTACTTGGCAATACAAGGGAGATATGTTCATAGAGATGGAGACTACCATCGGGTTGTTCATGTGTGGATTTTTGCTGAGAGTACACAAAATCGAATTACTTCTTCAACTACGTGCTGACTGGAAGAACTCATGGCTGGTCTGGGTTGTGGGATACATCCAGTGCTGGCCACATATCTGCTGGCGGTTCATCACTTGCGATAAATAAGTTGGGATACATTAAATTCTAGGCATATAAGATAGCAAACTAGATGGCTGGATTCCAATTATGAGTATAGTTTAGTTTAAATGTTTTGATCGAGCTAGGTTCGACTTCTCAATTGTGCTCACTCCCCAACTTATTTGATCATTATTCTTCCACCGTTATTTTCACAAATTGAGATGCTTTTATTCATTCTTCCTAATTTATTTTGTTATGTTTTTTAATTTTCCCTTTCTTTTGTTCTTTTCACTACTCTTGCGAGAGTTTGTGTACTTAGAACATTTTTGCTTCTTTTCATTAATCAATGAGTAGTATCTTGTTAGAAAAAAAAATCTGCCAGCCATTTTCTTCCCTAATTAGGCTATTAATAAATATTGCAGAAAGCCTTCATAGTTTTTGTAACACCTATTTTTGCCTCTTAGTACTTGAAAAAGGAGAAAAAAAAAAGGAAGATTTTGTAATTTGGAGATCTTTTGAAAAAGGAAAAGAGAGAGAGAGAGTTTGGATTTATTTTTCGAAAAGTTTGGAAAAGAAAATAAGGAGAAAAAGAAAAAGAAAAAGAAAGGGTGGGTCGAGGAAAAGCTTCCACGTTTTTTTTAAATGGAAATGCAGAAGAGAAAGGAAGCTTTCATTGTTTAAAAAAGAAAAGAAAGGGAAAAAAATGAAGGCAGCTTTGGATTGAAACTGGTGGCTTCTGAGAAAACAAACGAAGACAGAGAAACAAAAAAGGGAAAGAGAAGGGGAAGGGAGAAGGGGAAGGGAGAAGAGAAGGAAGGAAATGAGAAAAGGAAAATAAGACTTGGACTATTTTGAAGTGGAAAATCAAAGAGAGAAACTCACCAGCTTTGGATTGAAACTTTGGGTAAGTTTTCTAACTTAATTTTTTTTTCATGAGTTATAGAAGCTAAAGAGTGGGTTATTTTGTACGTTTTTTTTTTCTTCCTTCAGTTGGAAACTCCATGGCTTAGCTTGAAAACTAGAGTGAAGGAACTAGACGAGTTGAAAGAGGATAAATTTGGTGAAAATCATATTTTTTAACAAAGGAGAGCTTAAAGGGGGTTATTTGTGTGTTGAAATTGCAAGCTCTTGAAGAAAAAGAAAAACAATGAGATTTTTCATGGAGAAGAAGAAGGAATGAGAGGATTGAAACTTCTTCTTCTTCTTCTTCTTCTTCTTCTCCTTTATATGGAGGATTGTTCAATGGAGTTATTGGGAACTTATTTTATAAATATGCTCTTAATTGTTAGGTCTTTGTGAGATTAAACTCATGAAAATATTGGTTAACTCATGAGTTGATGAGGAGAATATTGAAGAAGAGTATATTGAGGAGAGAATAAACTCTCAGCCTAAACATTGAGGTGAAGGAATGAACGTTTCATTCCACAATAGAAGTATTGGATCGTCTTTGATTTTATTTAAAATTAAACTAAAAAGAATAAGATTAAGCAAACTTACTTGGAGTAAATATGGAGATATTTCTGGTGAGTCTTTATCTTATCCACAAAGTCTATATGGCTATGATTCGAACACAGGACCAAAGCTTGTGGGAGCCTCTTGAAAAAAAATCCACAAGAGATTGGAGAGGAAAATGTCTAGAGAGAATTCTCTAATTCTCTATTGCAGAGATGTGTGTTATAATGGCTCAACCCAAAGGTCCTATTTATAGAGATCTGGGGAAAATCTTTGTCATAATTAAATAATATACATTTGAATATCTAATATATTAAAATACATATATTTAATCTATTTGAATCTTATTCAAATCTTTTAAGTTCTCCTACGATATTTATTTCTTTATTTTAATCTTATTCAAATTTTATAAAATAATTTCTTTAATGTATCCAATATACATTAATTATTTTAATATTTAATGTATCAAATACAATACATATATTTTCCTCTTTTAATATATCTAATATATTAAATATTAATTTGAACATTTCTAATTTTTCTTTCAACTAAATTGATATTTTAGTGTTACTATGAGCTAGCAATGAGACCTTATGAACCTATAAATTATAAGCTCCAATTATACAAAATTAATTAATTAAACTCTTTAATTAATCAATTTTCATTCATTAACTCTAGGATCATTCCACTATAGACCTAGAGTTGCACTCTTATGCTGGGAGTGTGACCAAAGTCCCACATTGGTTAGACAATGGGAAGATCAT
This sequence comes from Trichosanthes truncata, assembly GCA_033996785.1. Taxonomy (NCBI): domain Eukaryota; kingdom Viridiplantae; phylum Streptophyta; class Magnoliopsida; order Cucurbitales; family Cucurbitaceae; genus Trichosanthes; species Trichosanthes truncata. Next base: position 30,597,287 of record JAWPNB010000004.1, on the reverse strand, counting down.
GGGTTTATAAGTGAGAGACACTATCTCCATTGGTATGAGACATTTTGGGTGAAATCAAAAACAAAGCCATGAGTGAATTCCATCTTGTAAGATTATGTTCCCAGCTCCCTATTTGGTCAAGTCCCCAAATGGTAGGCTTATTGAATCGGTTACAAAAGTCACTCTCACCCATGCAAATCAAAGGACAAACCCTCACAGGCAGGAGTTCATAACTCACTCAAGATTAAGATCGAGTCGCATTTGATCATCATGATGAAATATTAATCATCTCAATTAATGGATTTATAAAGAGAGATTAAATATTTCGTGGTCCAGTTTTATACAAACTCATTGTATAAGATACTCCCACTCACATGTCTCCACATAAACAATTTGAATCAAATCATTTGTAACTATTACAAAGTGGGTCTAACCAATAGTGTTGCCAGGATAAGACACCTAACCTTATTCATATACTATGACCCTTTAGGTTATTTTTTGAACATGATCCTCCCGTATGTCAACCACATACTGTTCAAGATTGCACTAATAACCTTGAATTTTTCATATAATGGATAATATTATATTGTAAATAAAATAATCAAAATTATTATTAATTATGAAATAAATCATTAATTACGAGGCTTTAGGGCATAAATCCTAACATGAGGAGGCTGAACATTACATATACATAGCTAGGTTAAAGTCCACATGTACAATACCTATTGGTTGCAAGACTAACGTGAATAAAGACTAAAGAAATAAATGATAAATTAAATACAGATTAGTAAAGAAGTAAATAATAATAAGAGCTTAATTGATAAATTAGTCTAACATCCCCCCGCAAGCGAACATGGCCTTTGTAGGACAGGGAGCTTGGTATGCAACCTTGTGAATCGAGGAGAATAGATGACGTCGGTAGAAGAAGAAGAAGAAGGCAACTCGATTTAAGGTTTGATGAATGCAAGTGGAAATCCAATGGGAGAGAGATCTATAGTGGTAGAGATAAAGAGAGAAAAGAAGAAAAAAAGATTAATAAAATGGGATTAAGACTTTCAAAAAAGAGGTCAAAATCAAATAAAGAAAAAAAGAGATTTGGGGGATGTGGTTTATTGGGGAGGGAAGGAGGAAAAAACATAAAAGTAAAAGAGGTCAAAATCAAATAAAGAAAAAGAGAGATTTGGAGGATTGATTTATTGGGAAGAAAATGAGGGAAAAGACAAAAAATAAATGAAGAGAGATTTTTTTTTTCTTTGAAAACACGAAAATTTGGTTTGGGATTTGAAGAGGGAGGAATTTTAAAGTGTTTCCTCTCTATGGCCACTTAGGGCTTTGAGAGGTGTAAAAAAGAAAGAAAAGGGGAGGGCATGGAGAATGGTTAAGTTTGTAGCATTGAGAACAAGAGAAAGAATGTAACGACCCTATAGGCTCAACACGCTACCTAAGAGTCATTACTAAGTCACGTCGCTATATTACCAAAAAATTTCGGCAACATAACGACGTAACTACACGAAAACCAAAAATCTGACCCTTACCTAATAAGACATAGAAAACACACTTCTAAGATTTTCAAACAACCTCCTAGCATCCAACAAACTTCTCAATATGATGCTAGGGTTCAAACAGAAGAAACCAAATACACGTGCACGATTTACAAAGAAAGGTTAAAAGATTTTGAAACATCCTTCTAACATTTAAAAACTTGACATGAGTTCTATATACATCTAGAAACATAAAAGAAGCGGAATAGCGATCGGTCGGCTCCCATGACTCGAGTAGCTGATCTCCGGTCACGCGCCAGGGCCGATCTTAGCCTTACCTGAAAACATTTTAAAAAGGAAAAGGGTGAGTATTAACGAATAATACTCAGTAAGTCCATCATAGTTTTAAAATAAGAGTTTCAATCACATGCAACATGTCATTTTAAATCATAAAACCATCGTAAACCATCGCTTTAGTAGGGGACCTAAAATTCCTTTTACAAACCATGTACTTTTCCTCGCGGCTCTCGTGAACGATTAAATTCTCCCGAGGGCCTCTTGATCAGTCCGAAGACAGTTTTTCCATCGAATAGAGTCCTCCCTACCTCTGAGAGTTAAGCTCGAAAGCTAACATACATCATGGAGTCCGAAGACTCAGCCCGAAGGCTACCATCGTGGAGTCCGAAGACTCAAGCCCGTCGGCTACCATCGTGGGGGCACTCTCGAACCCCGGGAGCATAGAGAGTCCGAAGACTCGGGTTCCCTCAAAACCCACATAAAACTTTTGGGAGAATTATCGTCACGGCCTACATAAATCTTTTCATGAGCACACAACACATGCATGAGGTCCCATTCGTTTTAAAACATAGTTATGGATGCATAAGTCATAGCAATCGCATTTCAAAGACATACATATAATACGCTTTCTTTCTTAAATACTTAACATGAAAAACATAAACTTTCAAAGTAAACATAGAGCTAGCTTTAGGTTTCGAAAACTTCTTTCGTTGTGAGATCCCTTACCTTAAATCTTTACTTACTAAAATACCCTTTCTTCACTAGTAATGAGCTTCTCGAGTTCCCACTCCAAGTACAAACCAAGGTCCTCGACAATTCACCTAAAAAGTGTTCTAAACGTGTCTTAAACCATCTGAATTACGCTAAAACACATTCTATCATTAATAACTCGACGAAACGGACCAAATGGCAAATTTTACCCAACTCCGGCGAACGGCGGCGCGTGACCGGAGCACGGCGGCGCGTGTAGCGGCGGACGGCGGCGCGTGGCCGGCGCGTGGAGCTTTCAAACGGCGCGTGGAGGTTCGCTTCTGGTGTGTTGCAGCCCGATCTACAATAATCCGTGGTCATTTTGCTGAAAATCAATCAAACTCGAGCCCAAAACGCCAAACATCTCACGGAAAAGAAAACCCACCTTGAAAACGCGGCTGAAATGGTGTTTTCCGGAGAGCTTAGAGTTCAAAACCACCGACGGTTGTAAACGTAAGAGCCCTCGTCGACCGGCATGCACGTAGCGAAGCTTTCGTCGATCGGAGCCTTCGCGCGAGCTATTCGGATGACAGACGAAAACGCGGCGGCAAGCTTCGTGCGGCAGCTTGCTCGTGAGCAGCGGCGGGCAGCGGTGGGCGGCGGTCGTGCCGCGAGGTTCGTGGCTGTCGGAAGAAGAAGAGAAAAATGGATGGGTGATCGGCGGGAAAGAAGAAGAAGAAAGCGGCGATGGGGATGGGTATTCGGTCGGAGAGAGCGAGAGAGAGAGAGATAGAGAGAGAGAGAAAAGCTATCGGGAGGAAGAATAAGGGAAAGAAAGAAAAAAAAATATAAAAATAATAATATAAAATCAAAAATATCTTCTCTATAAATGACCATAATACCCTTTCCTTTTCCAAAAATCACCAAAATACCCTCAAAGCAATTAAATTCTTAATAAAACTTTACCAAAACAACATTTTAAACTTACCCAAAACGTCTCGGGTGTTACAAAGAAAATGGTGTCAAAATTAATATAAGTGAGCGAAATTTCAATTCAAAAATTAATGAGGGGGAGATATTTAGGGTATTAGGAAGTGGAAGGAGTTGTCAGAATTTAATAAAGGGGAGAAGAGAGAAAAATCATAATTAATTGAAGTGAGAGAAAAATAGGTTTAGGAAAAGTGAAATAAGAAGTGGTTGTAGAGATATTGGAGGGAGAAAACTTGGGGTAGTGGGAAGAGGAATTAATTTAAGGAGAGAGAGAAAGTAGGGTATTCGGATTTGGATAGAGAAATTTTAACACTCTTTCTCTCTTGACCATTTTGATGGCCACCTAGGGCATGAGAAGAAAGGGGAAAATGTGGGATGTATGGCATGAAACAGTGCGAGAATAAGAGTGTTGAGATTGAGTTTTTTTTTTTTTTGAAGTTTTCGGTGTAAAATGCGAGGGAGATATGAGCTGTTAGCTTTTGAAGAATAAGAAAGTGAGCAAGAGAGCTTATAGCTTTTCAAGAACAAGAAAAAAAAAGAAGAGAGAGAGATTTTAGCTTTTAAAGTAGAAGAAAATGAGAGAGATAAATTTTAGCTTTTGAAGAAGAAGAAGGTGAGAGAGAATGAGAAAGAGAGATTTGAGCCTTTGAAAGGCCATATTAGAGAAATTTAAGTTTGAAGAAAGAGAAATCTGGGTTTGATAGTGCGCCACCGCTGCCGGAGGACTTCGTGAGTCTGATTTGATGGTCTATTGTGGCTCAACTAAGACAAACGAACGTCACCGAATTTGTTTGTGGATAAGATCCATAAAAGAAGTTGAGGACGCTCTACGTCGTTGTCGCGCCTTCGGTTCGTGGGCGAGTTACATGTCGTCACCCAAGGATTCCAGCAAGGGTGTTCGCACGGTCACCGTCTGCCACTGCCTAGTTCGCTGGAGTCGAGAGCTATTTGTGGTCGCTAGCGTAATAAGTTGCAGGGGCTGGGGTGTTTGGCGGCTACGACCTTCGTCTTACCATTTACATTTTTTGATGACATAGGTAGTTCAACCATTTTCAATAAGGAAGAAAAAATACCCAGGTGGAGCTCTAATACCATGAGGAAAATATTGAAGAAGAGTATATTGAGGAAGAGAATAAACTTAGCCTAAACACTGAGGAGGCCAAACATTATATATATATATCCTAGTTAAAGTCCACATGTACAATACATATTGGTTACAAGACTGCTATAAATAAAGACTAAAAAAATAGATGATAAATTAAATACAGATCATTAAAGCATTAAATAATAATAATAGCTTAATTGATAAATTAGTGTAACAGTTGAGAAGAAATTAAAGCGTTTGGTGTAATTTAGTGATGTTGTGCTTTAATTTGGAGATTTAAGAGTTAGTAATATTGTGATGAAATTATTATTTTAGGTCAAGTAGAGATCGAGATGGTTTACGACTTGAATATCACTTGCCAATAGCACTCAAATAGCACTATGAGTGGTTGTTTTGTAAATTATTTATTTTGCAAATTGTGGAAAAGTGATTTTGACTTGTTCAATTGATTTTATGATTTGAAACCATGAGATTATCAAGAAAGTTATAATTATGTATAAGTTTGGTAGAATTTAAAGGAGGGGGTCGGTAGATGTTGGAATCTATCATGTTTTGTTTTGAACATCCAACCGATGATCTTCTCAAATCTCACCATAGATTTCTCTTCTGTTCAAACATTGTGAATGAAGAATTTCTACTCTTGCATTTATATATTTTATTAACAATGGAGTAGGAAGTTGTTGATCTTGTAATCTAAAAGATAATAAATAGCTTATTTTTCCATAATTAAAAGTAATAATGGAATTTCAAAGGTTTTTATAAGAATTCAAGAAGTTTTACACTTTCCTGATTTCATACATGTATATAATGATTTATCTTCTACATTTTTTCTCAACCAAGGGCTTTCTTCGTACTTTACCTTTTTTTTTTTTTTTTTTTTTGGATTTAGGGTTTAAAGATTTAGGGAGTGTTTTGCCCACCGTTTTGGGTTTGGCTAGTTTGGAATCTAAACCCAAAATGGTGTTTGGGCTACTATGTTCAAAACTTATGGTTTTTGAAATATAACCCGATGGTTTTTTAACAGTACAACCTGGTGGTTTTGAACAGTGCAACCTGATGGTTTTCATTTCCAACACGTGGTTTTGCTCCGTTTTCTCATTGGGCAGCTCCAAAAATAGTTATATTTAAATGCGTGTTTTCAAAAAAAGGCCATATAACCTTTTTTTTTTTTAAATGGCCAAACGATGCTTTTGAATTTTTAAATGACACAAATATCCCTTAACAAAATTTGTATCCAAATACTAAAATATTCCTATAATTAGATTCAATCTAAAATTCAAATCAAAACAAACCGATTCTTTACAAATCCTTAAATCAAGAAATTATTGTTCAACAAAAAATCAAAATTACATAAAAATTAAAAATCAATCTAAATTGAAAATCCACATTTACCTCAAAAGATTAAAAAAAAAAAACACCCATACCAAAATATCTAACCGAAATACATTATATCCAATCTAAAATTTAGATCATAACTAACAAATTCTCCACAAACATAATAATTAAAAATCTAAGTTGAAAATCACATAATATTTATTTTAAAAGATTTTTTAAAAAAAACGCCGCTAATAAAATATCTAATCAAAATACATTATATCGAATCTAAAATTCAAATCAAAACAATTAAAATTCTCCCAAATACCTTAAAACAAGAAATGCCAACAAAAAAAAAACATAACAATTAAAATTTTATCTAATTGAAAGATAATTTGATACATATTCTTAAATTTCGTAAATACTAAATTATTTAAATACGAAATTTCATCCTACAAAATTCTAAATGAATTCATAGAAACTTATAATACATAAACACAAAGTAAAAGCAAGCACCAGATCAAAGATAAGGAAGCCAATTGAAGATGTTAAGAATAAATTGAGATGAATATAAATGAAAATGAATAGATTAATAAAGAGATTTGTTGTGAATAATATAAAAAAATTATCAAAAAAACATACATAAGATTGGAAACACAAATGGATTTGGAAGAATCTGGTTCAAAACCTCCAATTCGCTTAAAGAAGTCGTAATCAGATAAGAAAGCCAATTGAAGATGATGAGAATAAATTGAGATGAATAGATTAATAAAGAGATTTTTCGTGAATAATATAAAAAAATTATCGAAAAAAACATACATAATATTGGAAATACATATGGATTTAGAAGAATCTGGCTCTGAACCTCTAATTCGCTTGAGGAAGCCGTAATCACCTAAGATGAAGCATCGATTTGTTTCTGAGGTCCTGATGCTTTCTAAATCAAACCCAAACGATGAGCAAAAACCCAACTCCAATTCCATTTCTAGATTTTTGTTATCTCACAAATTATAACAAAACCATCATATTGATTTAGAAGAATTATCACTCTAATTCCCAAATTCGAAAAAGAATCAATGAATTATAATGAAAGGTAAAATATTGTATTATACAATGCTCGAAGCCACAAGCAACGAAGGACTCAAATCAAATCAATTTCCCTTTTCTCATTCTTATACTAGTTGAAAATGTCAATTCAAAAGTCCTTAAAATAAATAACCCAACTTACACAAGTGGTCCTACAACTAACAAGAGATCCACTAGAAAATAAGAAGAAAAAAAAGAACAAAGTAGCAAAGGTAAAAAAGAAAAACAAAAACTGCACAACCCTAGGTTCAAAACACAGCACTCCAAACACAGCTTTCTGATTTCCAAGCTTTCAAACACTGCATCCCAAACACTGTTTTCTAATTCTCAGGCTTCAGAACATTGTAGGATCTGTATGACAACCCCAGAGGGGGGGGGTGAATAGGGCTTTTCTAAACTTTATAAAACTTTTTACTACGGTGGCCCCAAATAAACAAATTAACACACTTTTTGCAACAATTAATTTAAACAAAAAATCATGCAAGCAAATTCACTCCAAAATAAACAAGAAATTAACACAAAAATAATTTTAAACGCCCCATTTAATTCTAAGAACAAGATTGGTAAAGAATAAGGACAATTTAAAAACTACCAATCTAAACAAACATAAAAGAGTAAATAATTTTATGCAATAGAAAATAATAACAACTTAATTGCAAAAATGAAATAAGATAGGGATAGAGAAATTGAAACCGAGAATTTTATAGTTGTTCGGCATAACCGGCCTACTCCACTCCCCTATCTCCTCTTTGGTATTCCACTAGAACAACGACCTTTTCCACGGCTCAGAGTCCAACCGTTACAACGTTCCTTTTGCTAGAGCAAGAACAAACTCTATCCTTTCCATAGTTCATGATCAAACCATTACAAACTCTCCTTTCGAGATCAAGTTTAGAAGTTGAAAGAACAAGATGAAGAAACTCTCTCAAAAAGTGAATACACAAAAATTAGCTCACAATCTTTTGTAAGAAAGAATTCTTACAAACTAAAGCCCTCAAATGGCTATGAAAATTAAAGAAATTGAATCTCAAAATTTGCTCAAAAATGGTGAAAATGCTCTCCAAGAGTAGTAGAATTTTTCAGAAGATTTTTTCATTTTTTTCAATCTTTTTAAGCCTTAAATACATGAGAACAACCAAAACTAACAGTTGGTTGCCACGTGTTAGCTTCTGATTAGCTGCAAAAAAATCAAAATTAATAATATTATAATAATAAAATAATATTAAAATAATAAAATAATAATAGATTGAAAACATTTGACTGTTGGACTTTTTTATTATTAAATTCTTTATCTTTTTTTTTTTTTAAATAAAACCAAGTTACCTACACTTTTATATATATTATAATAAAAAGGGTGCATCCAGTCAAACATTTGGAATGGAGGGAGAGATGAGTGCCTCTATCGACCGTTCAGTGGTTGAAAATAAAATAATATAATATTCATCATGTGACCATTTGCATGATTTTTCTTTCAATTTTGTTTTGCTTATAACTTTTTTGTTTGATCTCCGATTTGAACTATTCAAGATGCATTGGAATCATCTTTTTGAGATCTACACAATGAAAACTTCAAAACACTCAAATTGTTAGTAAACAAAATCATGTTTGTTATCATCAAAACATTAATTAATTAATTATTAATTAGAGATTAATGGTCAAAAAACCAACAATCTCCCCCTTTTTGATGATGACAAACTACTATAGAAAAATGAAGCTCAAAGTGGTGTGTGATATGAGATATGAACTTGATGCACAATCAACACACATATATCAATAACAACATGCTTTCATTTTTCTTATTATCTCTCTCCCTTTTGGAATCAATAAAAAATGAATAATAAGAAAAATAAATAGAATCATAACTTAAAAAAAACTTCTCCACTTTAATGAAAATATCACAAACTTCTCTCACTTTTAAAAGCAATTTAACACTCCCCCTTAATAAGGGACGAAAAGATATTTGACACATAATACAACTGAAGTGTAGAAATATCAATCAAAATTTTTAAATAGGATTTATTCTAAAAAGAACCAAGAGAGCACCAAATATTATAAAATGAATTTACTCCAAAAACAGTAACTTCTCCTAAAAGGATAAATAATATGCATAAGAGGGTACATATCAAAAGAACAATTTGGAGAATTAATATCAACAAATTCACATATAAAAGGGTACAACTTTCCCTAAAAAATAAGCATTCTCCTCCTAATAAAAAATACCAATAAATACCGAAGGGATAAAATAATTCATGTAAAATTCATTCAAGAATAAAATTTTTATCAATAATAATTTGCATGAGATAGCAATTTAAATAAAAACATGGTAGTTCAATCTATCTCAAACAAACCATTAATAAATTTTCATAAAAAAAAAAAAAAAAACTCATTCAAGAAAATATGACATAAGACATGTAAAATTCAAAAGAGCAATTTAATTACTCATGATACATAATAAATTTGCATACACATAAAGGATCCAAGGAAAATTAATCTCAAGATAATCAACTTATCAAAACCAAATAAAATTCAAACACATGATACCAAAATATCAAATGTTATAAAACAAACATCAATTGATGAAAAACAAATATTGATACCAAATAATAGCAAAATGACATCAATATATTAGATAACACACATAAGGAGAATATTATCAAATGAATATAACCATGGTAGCATTTCAAATAAGAATTATACCAATTTTGAGCAAAATGCTAAAGGGAATTCAAGAATATCAATTATTTCTATAAATATATTCTCCTATGAAATAGAATTCAACAAAACTTCTCAAGTATTAATGTTATAAAATCGAACTTGAATATAGGCCAAATCAAAATGCAATTTCCAGCAGCCAAGAATTAATCAAACCAAAGAGAATAATGACACCAAGATATATAGTGGTTCAACCTTTCAATCTACATCCACTTTAAGAACCAACTTATGTGGATTTTATTTAGGAGCAAAAAGTTACAATTTCAAAAGGATTACAATGGAATCAATTTACCCAGTGAGTACGGTCTGAATAGCGTCAACAACAATACTAAGCACCTCAAATCTTGGACCGACTTGAGCTTCAATCAAATACCCACTGTTTTAGAAATCCATGCCAATGAAGATTAGCCCTTGTTTACGAGACTCAAACGGCCACGTCGTCCAACCTGAGAGACCCATAATGATTTGCGCGTTACACCGCAACCCATACAACTTTTGTTTAGAAATTGAGACCCACGATGCAAAACGGTACCATCACCGACATTTACAATCTCTACTCACAAGACCCACACTGCCAGTGTTCATTTCCCTTGACCAGAGACCCTCACATCGCGAAACCCACGGGAAAAATAAGTACTCATGGCCTACCGATTTTTCCTTCTTTGTTTTTTGTTTTGGGCGACTACTCTCCCTCTCTCACTCTCTGTTTCGTGTTATGTATATGAAAAACAAAACGAACAAAAAAAAACAAAGAAAAGACAAGCAGCCATAAAACAAGGAAGAAAATGTGGAACAAAAAGTAGTAGCAAAATTTCTCTTATGCCCCCTTTAGTAAATGATTTAAATGCCCTCATGATTTATCCATTAAGATATCTTGCCAAATTTAACAAATCTCCCTCATGACAAGAATATCTTAAGCCACCAAGCTGATTCTCTAAATTTCCCTATCATCTTGGCTTTACATTCAGCTCATTTAACATGTATTTAAACTTATGAGTCGTGAGTACCTTGGTTAACATATCTGACAAATTCTGATTTGTATGAACTTTGACCAGTTCAATTTCATTCTGAGCAACAACATCCCTTATAAAATAAAATTTAACATCGATATGTTTAGACCGTTCATGGTGAGATGGATTCTTCGCAAGATACATAGCACTCTAGCTATCTAACGGATTATAGGAGTAAACTCTTGTGACAATAACGCACCAATAATACGTTTCAACCACATTGCTTCTTTAACTACTTCTCCAGCATAAATATACTCTAATTCAGTAGTGGACAAAACAACTATTGGCTGTAAAGAAACCTTCCAACTGATCACATTACCATACAAGCGAAAAATGTGACATGATAATGATCTTCTTTTGTCAATGTCTACAACATAATTTGCATCTGCGAAGCCTTCTAGCAATATTGATTGATCACACATGTTTCCAAAACACAGTGATACATCTGATGTACCTTTTAAATATCGAAGCACCCATTTGATTGCATTCTAATGCTTCTTTCCAGGATTTGACATAAACCTACTTATCATGCTCATTGAGTAACCCAAGTCAAGCCTAGTACAAATCATGAGATGCATTATGCTTCCAACAACATTACAATAAGGAATATTTGACATCTCTAACCTTTCTTAATCAATAGTAGGACACTGAGATGAAAAAAGTCTAAAATGAGATGCTAAGGGTGTCGAAACTTCCTTACAATTAGACATGTTATACTTGTCAAGCAGTTTATGCACATAGCTCTCCTGTGAAATGGTTAACAAACCTTTTTCCCTATCTCTCTTAACATCCATGCCTAAGATTCTTTTCAATGCACCTAAATCTTTCATTTCAAACTCACTACTCAACTGTCTTTTGAGTTCATAGATTTCAACATAATCCTTAGACACAAGTATCATATCATCTACATAAAGCAGTAGATAAATATAAATACCTTTCAAAGATAGTTTTCAGTACATGCATGCATCATATGAGCTCCTGTGAAACCCCTGCTTTAGGATGAAAGTATCAAACTGAATATACCACTGTCTTGGCAACTTCTTCAGTCCATAGATAGGCTTGTGAAGGCTACAAACCATATCTTCCTTTCCCTTCACTTCATAACCCTTAGGTTGAGCCATGTAAATTACCTCCTCCAATTCTCCATGAAGGAATGTTGTGGTGACATCTATCTGTTCAAGAAACATATCATAATGAGCAGTAATAGCCAAAATTAATCTAATGGATGTATGCCTCACTACCGGAGAGAAAACCTCATGAAAATCAAATCCTTCCTTTTGAGTGTAGCCACTAGCCTAACTTTGTACCTAAGCTTGCTGTTTCTTCCTGTACCTGGCTTGATTTTATAAATCCACTTTGATTGAATGAGTTTCTATTTAGGAGGTTTTGGAACCAATGACCGTGTATGATTCTCACGCAAAGAGAACAATTCTTCATCCATGACAGCCTTCCATTGTTCCTTTAAATCAGACTCAATAGCCTCTTCGTATGTACTAGGCTTTGCCTCAATACTATCAGAAGCACAGTTAAAAGAAAAAGCAACTAGGTCACCAAAACCATACCTCATAGGAGTCTGTCTCACCTTTGAGCTCTATCACTACAAGCTGATAGTTCTATAAGTCATGGTTACCTGAACTTTCCTCAATGAAAGCTCCCTCATCAATCAAAGTCCTCTCTTGTTGAGACTATTCCCCATCATATTCAGACTTTTGTGAAAACTCTGTTTGCAAATCTAAAAGTGACTCATCACTAGATTCACCTGAAGTATCTGATGGTCGTGCTTCATAATCAATCATGACTTCTGTTTCAACATTCTCAACTGACCTCTATTATGGCTAGCTTTTAGTGCAAAACGACATATCTTCTTCATTAAAGGTGACATCTCTGCTAATAATACATGTATTCCTACCCTCTTCCAAGCACCAAAGCTTATATCCTTTGACATCTAAAGGATGGCCGAGAAACATACATTCCAATGCCCTATTGTTTGGCTTTCCTTCTTTAACATGAGCATAAGCTGAACAACTGAATACCCTGAGATGATCAAGATTTGGAGTTTCTCCTTTCCATACCTCTTGAGGAGTTTTGAAGCCTACAACAGAAGACGAACTCTTGTTAATGAGATAACAGGCAGTTTGGGTAGCTTCTCCCCAAAACTTCAAAGGTAACGAAGCATTAGACAAGAGACATCTAGTACACTCTATTATTGTTTTATTGAACCTCTCAACTAAACCATTCTGTTGTGGAGTGTGTGTAACAGTAAAATGTCTAGTGATTCCCTCAGATTTGCAAAGTTTGTCGAATTTGTGATTCACAAACTCTAAACCATTGTCAATCCTCAGATACTTTACCTTCCTTTCTGTTTGGTCTCAATCTGCTTCTTTCATTCAAGGAATTTTTCAAAAGCTTCATCCTTTTGCTTCAATAGATAAATCCACACCTTCCTTGAAAAATCATCAATAATAGACATGAAGTATCTTGAACCTCCCATACTATAGTGCACATAATGAAGGGAATAATCGAATTAAACCCATAGCGGACGCGATGGAATCGACTTTGATTTTATTTTATAATTAAACAAAAAATATTTTAGGCTAAGCAAAACTTACCTTTGAGATAAATATGGAGATATTTCAGGCGGATCTCTAATCTTCTTGCTCCAACTCCAACAAGGTTGAACCTCCAATTCCATAAAGCCTACTTGCTATGACTCGAACACAAGATCAAGATTTGGGGGAGCCTCTTGAAAGAAAAGGATAGAGGAGACGTTCAGAGAGAATTTTACAATTCTCTATAGAGGAGATGTGTTTCTTATGAAGAATACACACAATGGCTCACCCCTAGGGTTCTATTTATAGTGGTCTAGAGAAAATAATTAAATAATATATTTTAATATCTAATATATTAAAACATATTTATCTAACCAATTTAAATCTTATTCAAACATTTTAAAATTCTTCTACGACATCTATTTCCTAATTTGAATCTAATTCAAATTTAATAAATATCTTTTCTTTAATGTATCTTAATACATTAATAATTTCTTTGATATTTAATGTATCGTATACATTAAATATGTTTTTCCTCATTTAATATATCAATATATTAAACATTAATTTGAATATTTCAAAATTTTCTCTCAATGAAATTGATCCCTACTTGTTCATATGAGCTAGCAAGGGGACCTTATGGACCTACATATTATAAGCTCAAATAATACAAAATTAATTAATTAAATTCTTTAATTAATCAAATTTCATTCATTAACTCTAGGGTCACTCAACTATAGACTTAAAGTTGCACTCTTATGCACTGTAGGACAAGTTATGTTCATGGATATAACCACTGCATGCAAGTCGATCCTTCACGAGTTGTTTGTAATTACAGCTGGGTCAAAAGTCCGTTTTACCTCTGTAATTACATCTTGCACCTTATGTACCACTGATCCTCTAATGAACAATTTATTTATGATTCAACCATAAACTAAGTCCCTCTCGAGCCAGTGAGAGGGTGGGGCCCCATTGTTCAAGTTCCGAAATCAGCACTTAAAGGAACTACTCATCTACTTACCCTATATAGGAATGAGTGAATTCCATCTTGTAAGATTATGTTCCTAGCTCACTATTTGGTCAAATCCCTAAAATGGTAGGCTTATTGATTGGCTACAAAAGTCACTCTCACCCATGCAAATCAAAGGACAAACCCTCATAGGCAGGAGTTCATAACTCACTCAGGATTAAGATCGAGTCACATATGATCATCCTGATGAAATATTAATCTTCTCAATTACCAGATTTATGAAGAGATATTAAATATTTCGTGGTTCAGTCTTATACAAATTCATTGTATAATATACCCCCACTCACATGTCTCCACATAAACAATTTGGATCAAATCATTTGTAGCTATTACAAAGTGGGCCATATCAATGGTGTTACCAAGATAAGGCACCCAACTTTATCCATATACTATGATTCTTTAGGTTATTTCATGAACATGATCCTCTCTTATGTCAACCACATACTATTCAAGATTACACTAATAACCTTGGATTTTTCATATAATGGACAATATTATATTGCAAATAAAATAATCAAAATTATTATTAATTATTAAATAATTATGAGACTTTAGGGCATAAATCCTAACCCATAATCCAATATGCCTTTAGTTGAATGTTTCCCTTTTCCAAACTTCACCCTAGTAGACCTCCCCATTATGCAATGATCACAAAATGGGAGTTTGATGTTTTTAACTCCTCTGAGTAAGCCTTGTTGTGAAAGAGCTTGTAGACCTCTTTCAGTTACATGAGCCAAACTCCTATGCCACAACATAGATATATCAATTCCTTTGCTAGATGCAACAACAATGTTTCCTATAATTGCAATACCTTCCAAAACATAGAGACCATTCCTCAAGGTTCCCTTCAATTTAACTAGAGACCCCTTGGAAACTTTCAGAACTTCCTTCATAAATTTATAAGAATAACCTGATCTATCTAATTCACCTAATGAAATTAGATTTCGTTTGAGTTCTGGCACGTACCTTACATTTGTAAGCATTTTGATCAAACCATCATGTGTTGCAAGCCAAATTGACACAATTCCTTTCACATTACATACACCATTATCACCCAGCAAAACTTTTCCCCCATTGACTTCTTGAAAATAGACTAGATAGTCTCGCCTGGGAGTCATGTGAAATGTGCAACCGAAATCCATGATCCATTCATCTTGAAAATCTCTACTAGACACCATCAAGACCTCTGCAGAATCATACCCATCTGTTACATTAGCTGCACTAGATTCACCCTTTTTGTTGTTAGGAGCTTATTTGTTCTTTTTCAAAGGACAATCTTTCTTAAAGTGTCCCTCCTTACGACATAGTAACACTTTTTGCCTTTCCCTTTGGACTTAGATCTACTTCTAAATTCCTTTCCTTTCCAATTCTTCTTTTCAGTTCTCCCCCTGGTCATAAGTAACTCCCCCCCCCCCGGTGCATTCCTTCTTAATTTCAATATTTCTTGTTTTCAAAACATCCACCACAATATCCATGGTCAGAGAATCCCTTCCATATTTTATGGTTGCTTTAACTTCTCGAAATGTATCTGGCAAAGAATTCAAAAGAATGACTGCTTGATTCTCATATGATATCTTCTCATCGATGTTATTGAGATTGCAATTTTTTGAAAATCATCCAAGTTCTCTTCCAAGCCTTTATTATGATCCATCTTATATCCAAAGAATTTCTCCTTTAGATATAACTTGTTTGGCAAAGACTTGGTTAAATAAAGACTCTCTAATTTCTTCCATAATTTAGTAATGGTAGTTGCGTCATCCACTTGCCTCAGTACTCCATCCGAAAGATAGAGTACAATTTTCGAATAGGCAATTTCATCCATCTCTTTTCGTTCATCTTCTGTGAGTGTCGCCAGAAAGTCCTTTTCATCACACAAGATTTTTGCTACTTTTTGTTGAACCAAAAAAGCTTTAATCTTATTTCTCCATAACCCGAAATCACCCTTCCCATCAAATTGAGCAACCTCGAAACGAGTCGACATTGAAGATGTTCTTAACAAAGAATGGAGACAAAGGACAAACACGAACCTTCCAATCTTTGATCGAATGGAGCTCTAATACCACTTGTTATAAAATCGAACTTGAATATGGGCCAAATCAGAATGCAATTTGCAGCAAGCCAAGAATTAATCAAACCAGAGAGAATAATTACACCGAAATATATAGTGGTTCAACCTTTCGATCTGCATCCACTTTGAGAACTAGCTTATGAGAATTTTATTTAGGAGCACAAAGTCACAATTTCAAAAGGATTACAATGGAATCAATTTACCCAGTGAGTATGGTCTGAATAGCGTCAACAACAACACTAAGCACCTCAAATCTTGGACCGACTTGAGCTTCAATCAAATACCCACTGTTTTAGAAATCATTGCCAACAGACATGAAGATTAGCCCTTGTTTATGAGACTCAAACGACCACGTCATCCAACCTGAAAGACCCACGACGATCTATGCGTCTACACCACAACCCACACAACTTCTGTTTAGAAATCGAGACCCACGACGCAAAACGAGACCATCACCAACGTTTACAATCTCTATTCATAAGACCCACACCGACACTATTCATTTCCCTTTATCAGAGACCTTTACTTCGCGAAACCCACCGAAAAAATAAGTACCCACAGCCTACCGAATTTTCCTTTTTTGTTTTTCGTTTTATACGACTACTCTCCCTCTCCCACTCTCTGTTTCGTGTTATGTATATGAAAAGCAAAGACAAAGACAAAAGACACAAAAAAAAAAAAAAAAAAAAAAAAAAAAAACAGCCATAAAACAAGGAAGAAAATGTGGAACAAAAAGTAGTAGCAAAATTCCTTTTATGCCCCCTTAGTAAATGACTTAAATGCCCTCATGATTTACCCATTAAGATATCTTGCCAAATTTAACAATTAATTAAGCATATTATTTTCAAGATAGGACAAACAATATGCTCAAAATACTAACAAATATTTTTAAAAAAAAATCAAACAAATATCAAATATTTTTCCTCAAGACATCAAAATTTAAAGAGAGCAAAAATAACATCAAAACATAAACTTTATCTTCAAGAAAGATGCATAACTCATGCCAAAAAGCATTTAAACAAATTCTTTGAAGAGACCAAACAATATATAGAATATTCCAAACTTCAAAAAAAGTTTCCACCAAATCAAACATCCATAACATATCAAGCAATTCAAGTATTGGACATTTTGGATAAATCTCAAAATCATAATCCCAATAACTCAAAAATCAAACATTCAAAATATCAAAAAATTATGAATAAATTAAATTCCAATAATGGGTAATATTGATAAATGCCAAAATATAGATATTTAAGTTTTTCTCATGGCATCTATAACTCAAATAAAAAGCAAAAGGAATTATGGATAATTTTAGAAATAATCGACCACAAGGTTTAAGAGCACATAATGCAATAATCTACAAGATAATCAATCATCGATATAAATGCCAAAAAAATATTCTCAAATTACTCAAGGACATTTATTCTAATAATCAATAAAATTTAGGAAATCAAATTCAAACATTTAAACCATTCAAAAGATACAATTTAATTTCCATAAGAGATACAAGTAGAATACTTATCCCAATAATTAAAAAATATAAAGTTACCAAATATGCAAATTTCCTTTGTTGGATTCAAGGAAGTCATAATAGTTGCTCCATTAATTTACCATTTGAAGTCCATGCAACCATTTTCTTCTTGAAATCACACCTACAAAGAAAGCTCAATCAAAGGATTTTGGTACCTATTTCTTGGATCCTTCATCGTTAGTAAATATAGATTTTGGAACCTATTTCAAATTAGTTCCAACCTTATTATCATTTATTTTTGGCGGATAACAAGTATTGAATTTATGACCAATTTTGCCACATGAATAACAAGTAACATTGGACAAGAATTTCTTTTTAACAAAATGATTTTGTTCAATATTTTTCTCAAAGAAATTCTTTCTTGGAGCATTTTTCAATTTGAAACAATTAGGTCTAATATGACCTTTAACTCCACAAAAAATGCATGCAGGCACAAATCTTAATTTCATATGCATATTTCTAGCATTTCCATGATTAGGCACAAGTTTTGATTTTACATGCATATTTCTAGTCTTTCCATGATTAGGCACAAATTTGGCACCATGCATGCAATTGAATGAAGCATGATCATGTTTAGTCTCAAATTTTGATTTTTCATGGAAATCTCTAGCCTTTTCCTGTTTATGCAAAAAATTCACATTATGAACCAATTTTGATCTAGCATGAAATTGTCTAGCATAAAATTTAAATTTTCATAGATATTTCTGGATTTTCATGCTTTGGCACAAATTTAGATTCAACAAGATTAGGCACATTGGGTAAAACAATTTTAGGCATACTAGGAGTAGCTTTGACAAAAGTAGTTTTAGAGCTAGATGAAGAATTTTCATCAACATAGCCTAATCCCTTTTTATCATTAAAAAGTTTACCAATATCAATAACCTTATCTAATTTTTGTGCACTATAGTCAATTTTTTATGGACTCTTTTGCAATTTCAAGCTCTTTGTTAGTAAGCTTTTCTTTATCTTTTTAAGCACATGCAAATGATTATTTTTCTCACAAGCCTCATTCTCAAGAAATTTAATTTTATCAATAAAAGAACATTTCTCCTTTCTAAAGATGTATTGCTATTTTCCAAAACATGAATTTTATCTTTCAAACTAGCAATTTCATCTTTCAATTTTAAAGAGAAAGATTCAATATTCTCATTTTTATTTCTCAACTCATTCAATTCTATTTTCAGTTCACATGACAAGGATTTGAGCTCATCATTCTCTTTTTCAAGTAAAGTAATTTTATCATTTAATGCATTTTTCTCAACACAACAGACATCAATCTCATTATGCAACAATACATTATTAACTCCATTTCTCAAACATTCATTTTCATCTATCAAAGATTTATTCTCAATAGATAAGACCTTATACTTCTTTGATAGTTTGACATATTTAGAGCCAAGCTTTTCAAGATCACATGGCATGCTTTCAAATGCATCAAATAATTCATCATAAGAAGGGGATAGATGATTTACCTCATCTTCATCACTTTCATCATCGGAATCATTATCTGAATGTCCCATCAAGCATGGGAGGCTCCATCACATTTTTCCTTTCCCACTTTATGAATTTTTTCTTGATTTTGAGAATTATGATTCCCCTTTACATCAAATAAATCATTAGTAGTACATGAAGATTTTTCAACATTATACACATTATCAAGAAAATTTAAATATCATATGCATATGTAAAATGTAAAATTTCATCACATATTTTTATATCTAATGCACAATATATGATATTTATGGCTTGGGCATTTAAAGAGAGCAATTTAAGCAATTTATCATCCAATTTCAATTTTGATAAATCATGCTCACAAATAGAAAAAATATTGAAATTAATAGCTAGCAAAAAAGTTTTCATTCTCTTCCTCCAAACATAATAGTTTCTACCATCAAAGAAAGAAGGTTTATCAATACAATGACCTTCAAGAAAATCTAAAGTTGTCACAGCTCTTAGCAATTAAGCTTTTGAAATAATTTTTCAAAATATTAATAAGATACTTTAAGTGTCAATAATATTTGATTTTTTTTTTATTAAAAGAGCAACCACTCTGATACCAATTGTTGGAGTGAAAACTCAAACAATGGGTATCATATGGAATAACTTTTGAAAAATATATTCGATTAAAGACAAGGGCAACCCTGCTTTGATACAAATTGTAGGATTGGTATGACAATCCTAGAAGAGGGTGAATAAGGTTTTTTCTAAACTTTATAAAACTTATTACTATGGGGGGTCCCAATAAACAAATTAACACACTTTTTGCAACAATTAATTCAAACAATAAATCATGCAAATAAATTCACTCCAAAATAAACAAGGAATTAACACCAAAAATAATTTTAAACACCCTATTTAATTCTAAGAACAATATTGGTAAAGAATAAGGACAATTTAAAAAGTACCAATCTAAACAAACAATAAAAGAGTAAATAATTTATACAATAGAAAATAATAACTTAATTGCAAAAGTGAAATAAGATAAGGATAGAGAAATTGACACAGAGAATTTTATAATGGTTCAGCACAACTCACCCTACTCCACTTCCTAAGCTCCTCTTGGGTATTCCACTAGAACAACGACCATTTCCACGGCTTAGGGTCCAACCATTAACAACGCGTTCCTTTTGCGAGAGCAAGAACAAACCCGATCCTTTGCACGGTTCAGGATTAAACCGTTACAAACTTTTTTTTTTGGGATCAAGAGAAACCTTTACAAAGTTTAGAAGTCGAAAGAACAAGATGGATAAACTCTCTCAAAGAGTGGATACACAAAATTTAGCTTACAACCTTTTGTAAAAAAGAATTCTTACAAGCTAAAGCCTTCAAATGACTATGAAAATTAAAGAAATTGAAGCTCAAAATTTGCTAAAAAATGGTGGAAGTGCTCTCCAAGAGTAGTAGAATTTTTTAGAAAATTTTCTCCATTTTTTCCAATTTTTTTCGGGCCTTAAATAGATGAGAAAAGTCAAAACTAGCCTTTGGCTGCCACGTGTTAGCTTCTAATTGGCTGCAAAAAATATTAAAAATTAATGATATTATAATATTAAAATAATAATAAATTTAAAACATTTGATCGTTGGACTTTTTTATTATTAAATTATTTTTCTTTTTTTTTTTAAATAAAACCAAGTTACCTAACGATAACTTTTATATATATTATAATAAAAGAGGTGTAGCCAGTCAAAAATTTGGAATAAAGGGAGAGATGAGCGCCACAAGTCGACCATTTAGTGGCTGAAAATAAAATAATATAATATCCATCATGTGACCGTTTGTATGATTTTTCCTTCAAACTTGTTTTACTGATAATTTCTTCGTTTGATCTCCAATTCTAATGATTCAAGATGCGTTGGAATCATCTTTTCGAGATCTACACAATGAGCACTTCAAAATACTCTAATTGATAGTAAATAAAATCAAGTTTGTTATCATCAAAACATTAATTAATTAATTGGAGATCAATGGCCTAAAAGTCAACAAACACTACACTCCAAACACTGTTTTCTAATTCTCAGACTTTCAAACCCCCCAAAACAAACCTCCAGGATTCCGAATCCAAGGGTTATTATTCCGAAACGGTGAGTCAAACGCCCCCTTAAGGGTTCAAAGTTTGGGGTTTAGTGTTTGAAGATTTAGGATTTTAGGGTTTAGGACTATTTGGGGGATGGGTTTGGATTTGGGTAGGATTGGGTTCCAAATCCAAACCTATGTTTAGAGGATATGCTTCCTATCTCTAGGGTTCAAATAACAAACTCTTTCCAAACCCATGAGAAACCCTCCTCTAAACCCATGGTTTCTCTTTAAATTACAAAAATTTGGTGGGTCCCACCACTTTTCTCTCCATTTTTCTCATAATTATGCTAGATCCCACCACTTCTCTCTCTCTCTCTCTCTCTCAAAAGATTTTTTTTAATTACAATTATATAGTTTTCTTCAATTAAAAATATAGAGTTACATTTTCTTTATCTAAATAAAATAATTATTTTCATTTATCTATATTTAATTCAATCAACAATAGGCCAAAATAGGTATAATTTTTTAATTTTAAGATAAGAAAAATGTATTTTAAACGACTTACTCATATTAATATTTTAAAAAATAACATTTTATTTTAAGTTAACATATTAAAATTTAAAAATATATTTTATTTTCAAATTAACAATATTCAATGTAACAAAAATAAATGGTATTTTATTTTGAATTTATTAGAATAAAATAAATAATATTTAATTTTAAATTAGCTATAGTAAAAAAAGTATGTAATTTTCAAATTAGATACACCCAAAAAAACTGAAGTATATGTATGATATTAATTTTGAACTTAGTTATATTAAAATAACATAAATATATGTTATTTTATTTTTAATTTAGTCATTTTAAAATAACATATAGATTGTATTTTATTTTTAATTTAACAAATTAAAATTACAAAATCCATGTAAATTTTGCTCCATATGTAATTCTATGTTCTAATTTCGCTTTTTCTATGAACCATGTAATTTTTTTTTTCTCATTAACTACTTTAACATTTGACACCTATCCAAATTTATGAAAATTTTGAAAAATACTTGCAAAAAAAAAAAACATAGTTCATTTCACAATGTTTGAATTTTTTGTCAAACTACTTTGTAAAATATACATTCAAAATCCCAAATCTTTTACATTACCCTTCTTACTTTGAAATTATTTATTCTATAATTTTGATAATGTTATTCAAATTGACATCACCATGCATGGAGTGAATGACATTGTAACGACCCAATCTGGATCGCTACCTAAAGCTTACTCAACACGCTCTTAACAACGAACAAGGAAAGTTTTAAAATAACTTTCAAACAAGAACAACAGAACATTTCACAAAATTCACTTTATTTTGGAATTTTGATTCAAAATAAAATAAACTTGCAAAAACATTTCAAATTGAAGGTAAAATTTTCCAAAGTTCAAAAGCAACAAAAAATATGGGCAACACTTCTACCCTAGGAAAAATTGTGAACAACTATATCTCCATAACCTTGCCAAGCCAATGTCCTGCCACACGCCTCCTGAGTTGCTGACTACTTGAAAACAGAAAAACAATGTAGCACAAAGTGAGTATGAAAATACTAAGTAAGTAGTCCACTTAATCCAAAGGTTTACAACAACTCCACCAATTAGCCAACCAACAAACCACAACACGCAAATCATAGACCACAACGTTCAAACCACAAACCATAACATGCAACCCATAATCACAACACTCAACCACAGACCACAACATTCCCTAATCTTCCTCAAGTTCTACACTCTTTTGGCTAAGTGACCACCTAACTCACCCACACCTACGGTATTGCCTCATTGCTATATCATAGAGCCATGTTTCCTATCCACAGGGCTTCATCTCCACAACTAGCATACAACAAGAAGGTTCTCAACCCTCAAGCCACATTGGCTAGCACCTGCCAATCAATGGGGCTTCATCCCCACAGCTAGCATACAACAAGAAAGTTCGCAACCCTCAAGCCACACTGGCTAGCACCTGCGATGAAGGACACACCCTCCATGTCATCACACATCAAGGTACACAATCCCCTAACTAGTCTTTGCCATGAAGGACACATCCTCCATGCCATCACACATCATGGTACACAACCCACTAGCTAGTCTTTGCAATGAATGACTCATCCTCCATGTTATCACACATCAAGGTACACAACCCCCTAGCTAGTCTCTGCAATGAAAGACTCATCCTCCATACCATCACACATCATCATAGGCAAGCATGCTCCAGGTGGGGTAGTAGGTGTCACTAGCCTAAATGTTCTAAGTCATACACTAACTCTAACAGAGTTCTCAAGACCATATCACTCTAACAACCAACAACACACTAGATCAGGATTGACATGTCTCACGATTACATCAACAACTACTCAGATCATGTCCTCCAATCATAAACACCATTCACGAACCTCAAGCATAAACTCAACCAAGGTTCTACACATGATTCACAAACACCAATCATGAACCTCAGGCACAAACTCATCCAAGGTTCTACATATGAATCAAAAATACCATTCATAAACCTCGGGCATAAACTCATCCAAGGTTCTACACACGAATCACATACATCAACTATTAGTTTGCAACTTTGAATCCTTTACCAAGACTAACCATGTGTTTAGGCAACCTTAAGCCCATCCCGATAAATCTCAGATCAACTCAGCCAACCACCTTGTGTCCCACATACACATATTTAAGCATGCATATTTATTCACAATTCTCCACAAACATAAACCAAACTTACCCAATCACAAACTTAGGCAATTCCTTAAGGTGCCACACATGCTAACCACATTAACTAGAAACTTTAAGCCCCTATTTACATACTAGCCACATATTTAAGTCACTTTTAGCCCAAAACAACTTCCGCACAGATCCACTAACTTCATAAACACAATTTTAGACATGCTTTCACAATTCAAAAATTTTCAAACATCAACCAAATCAAATAATAACTTAAAGGGCCTTAAATCCAAATGACTACTTACTTCTTAAGCGAAATTAAATAATACTCCAAGCAATACCCACATAAAACTTACCCCAAAAAAGTGCTGGAGTTGCTGGACAGCAGCTCAAATTGACCCAAACTCACCCAAAATAATATTTTAATGCGATGGGTGTCCTATAATTGAATCCTACAATCAATGAGTCATTTTAATTCTTTGACTTATCCATAATACTAGCCTTAACCAATCAAATATTACTATATTTTGATACCGATAACTTACCCACATCAAATGGAGTGTTACCCATGACCTCTCATTAGACTTCGAACTCGAATTGTCACTTAATTTAACACCAATTCGGTTAATTTCACAAATTCAAGGCCCAAATATTATGGGTAATCTAGAATCATGATCCAAACGTCATGGGTTAGCTCCACACCACAAAAAAAGTATCGAAATCTTGCTGGTTCGGTGTTGGTTTGATTCCAAATCGACGATCCAACCTCCAAAAATCATGGGTTTCTAAAATTTGGAATCAAAACAATTGTGGGTTAGCTTCCAATCACCAACACAACACTTAAATTCAAATTAAAAATTACAAATCACCTTGAAACCATGCCGAAAAACTTACCCATGCTCAACACGCTTCAAATTGCCGCTGGAAAGACTTCAAACCGGCTGGAAAAATACCCCCATGTTGCTGCAAACCACAACTCACAACCTCTGCAACTCAAGTCTTGCAATCACGACCTCCACACACCTAGATCGCAACTAGAAGGAGAGAGAGAGAGAGAGAAGAAGAAGAAAGGAAAATTTTTATTTTTATTTTTTTTAATAAAAAACCAATAATACCCTCACACCAACCATTTCCTTCCCATTTTTCCTTTTTCAAACTCTCTAATTTTAAATTAACCTAAATCAAAATACAATTAACTCATATTAACTTATTTAATCCAAATTTCTCAAATTATTGTTCAACAATAATTCCAACATGCCCCAAAGAACATAACTAACTCCAAAACACTTATTTGAGAATTATTCAAATTTAATTCCAAAATTAGAATAAATAAATACTGTGAATATTTAAGTGTTATAGACATAGATTAGTGTGTCAAAAAAAAAAAGGAATGACATAGATTAGGTTTAAATAGACTACACATAGTATAATTCCAATTTAAATGTGGTTGGAAAAATTGCTACACACAAAATTTGTCAAAATATTGATATGCAATTCAAAAGAAAATTATCAAGTCACAAAAAATGGAGATAAAAAAAAAAATAGCCTAATTTTTTTAAAAAAAAATTAACTAACCAAACCCAACCCTACACCCCAAACACAAGCTTCATAAACTCAACCAACCCAACCCTGCACCCCATACACAGGCTTCAGAAATCCCAGAGTTTTTTATTCCAGCCAATCAATCCTATGGATTTCAAAACCCCAGGTCCTGATTTTGAACCAGCACCCCAAACAGCCTCTAGGAGTTTATGTTGTTAGTTACTTTTGAGAGTTAGTATGTTTTGAGAATACTTTATGTGCAAGTGTTGAAAAATAAAATCTTGATTTGAGAAAAAAGTTTGCAAAAATGTTTCTTTGGTTGTTTCCTTGGAAAGTCCTTAATAAGCAAATCTAGAGCTTTCTCTACTCCTTATTTGCCTATGCATAATTGCAAGTTTTCAAGATCATAAATCTTTATCAAATTGTTTTTCTCTATAAAACATTCAAAGCCGAAACTCCCCTATATTTTATCCCACCTAATGCATTTAAAAGAGTTTAGCCTTGATGTTTAGCTAGTTAAGTAGAAAACCTTACAAAAAAAAAAGCATGGCAAACTCGTTTTCCTTTTATTTTAAGTCAATGAGGACACTAACCTCCTTAAGTTTGGAGGGGGGGGGGGGGGGGGGAGAGGGGGAGTTATACTTCAAATTTTTGTTGTTATATATTGTTGTATCATGTATCATGTTGCTGCTAAGATAGAAAAAAAAATATATTCCTTCCAGAGTTAGTTGAGCAATTAGGGGTTATCATGACACCTATAACTTCCATTGCATGAAAGGTTAAGTGAGTATGCGAAAGCGATCTTAGTAGTGACTTGTGCTTGTAGTCAGATTCTTTCACCACAAAGTATTAGTATGCTAAAACAAAGGTGCAACCTAACAACGAGATTCTCTCTAGAAAAAAGAAAATAAAAAAGGTATATAGGCCTAGCAGCAAAATAAATAAGTTCGAGGGAGAGTGCAAGCGCATATAAAAAGGTTTGAGTTTAGCTTGTTAGGCAAAAAGGATCACACTAGACTTGATGACCAAGAGTTATGTGTATAAACATGGTGAGTGGGTTTAGATGAGAATGTTTTTCCTTGAAAAAGAATTGTGAAGCTTTATGTGAAAGAAATTTTTTGAAGTTGTGTTAAGCCTATGGGGTATGAGACCTCTCCTCAAAGGAAAATTTCTTTAAAACTTCCTAAGATTGCACTTTGTTAACTTTTGTGATGCTCTTTCTTTTTGCTTCTTATTGCTTGAGGGCAAGCAATAAGCTAAGCTTGGGAGTGTGATAACTCTCATTTATGAGAGTTATTTAGCTCTAAAGCCTTGGCTTATTGTATGAAAATTAAGTGTTATTGTTGTTAATCATGTCACATTAAGGCACGTTTTAAGTAAAAACAAGTCAAGCATGTGCTTTCAACCTTGATTAGTGAAATAAAGCAAAATAAGTGTAAAAAGAGAAATTTTTTGATGTGTTCTTATGTTTTTGTGTAGGATGAAGCAAACTGTCAACATTGTGCCCACATTGCGACTGCAATTACATTAGATGACAGAAGTTAAAACAGCTGGGAACTACCAACATTGTGCCTAGGATGTGCCAGCCTGGCGGTCGCAATCTACCCCTACGGCAGTCTGTGTGAAAATCATGGGATTGACAGATTTTGCAATCAAATATGATCAAATCTCTCATATTCTTGGCTATAATAATGAAGATTCGTTCCTACACTAATTTGAAGGAAACCCTAGACCTAGGAGGTCTATAAAAGGCGACTTATGCTCCTCCCAAAGAAAGAGTAGCTTCGATTCCTTGGAGGAACTCTAAAAAAATCACCACTTCCATATTCTTTTGTTACGATTCCTCAAAGAACGAAGTGATGCACGTCTCTACTGTCTTGCCTAGCCTTATTCGGACATTTGTATCAAAAGAACAATGGGTATCTTTTGTTCTTTTAGTTTTTCCTTGTAATTTCTATTCATTTAATTGTAGTTTTATGCTTTTCTGTTATGTATTACTTTCTCTTATTATTTTGGAACAATTTTTGTATTACTTCAAGTTCATCTTTAATATGAGTTCAAGTTTATTTCCATTGTGTTCTTTTTCTCTTTTCATTATGACTTAATCTTATCCTTGGGATTCAAATATGTGGATACCGGTCTGTTTTTTGAGCAAGAATCACAGCGTTACCTTACCTTCACCATGATACGGACTCCAAGTTCTTATGGCGGAGCACGGGGAGACTTATCATCAATATGATGATGGGAATGGAAACCAGAAGCACGACCGGGGTCCAAGATAATAAAACCATCAATAACAGTAACGTAAGCATGAGACTTTTTGGTAGTACCGGTGAACCAGATGGCCGCGGCGATGGAATCTGGGACGGAGGACTCGTAGTATCTCTCTAGATCTGGCAACAAAAGCGAAAGACCTAAGGTAGGAATAAAAGCCCCACTTGTGTTTTAGTGATTTTGGTCAACAGTTAACATCATTTGTTTTTATTGATTTTAGTGTTTATTGTTAATCTAGCTTGATCACCTAGGTTAGCATACCATGTTAAATCCAATAATTGAAAGAGTTGGGTAATAAACGGTCTTCATAAAAACAATATAGGAGAAAAGCCTAACAATAGGATTTTTTTTTTTTGACCCTAGAAATAAGGTGAAGCCTATAGAATCCATAGAATTGCATGCTCGTTTATCTAAGTTTTAAATTAGCCATAAACATATGTGTTCAATTTCTTAGGCTCCTAAAAGTACCTCAAAGTGGGTTAGGTGTTGGATTTGATTCATGGTGTTAAGTGTCATTTAGGGTAGATTGCGGGCGCAATCTGATCGCTTCTATTTGTTCCCTTCCACACCGAAAGGGTGGATGCGGGTGCTTCATGGACAACAAGCCAGATTGTGCCTAAGTCTAGTTGAGTAGATTACATGCGCATGGTGGCGCAATTTCCATACTTAAGGTTGAAACTGTTTTGAATCCCTCTTATCTTATTCCCTTATTTAAGCAATTTACCTTATTGTTTTTTTTTTTATTTCAGTATTTCACTTTCATCTTTCTCTTTTATTTCTTTCCAAAGCAACAACCAACCCAATCCACTTTCATATTGGTTACTTGGTTGCAAACTTTGAGGAGATCTTTGCTAGAATTTGATTCTTTGCAAACCTCGTTCCTTTGGAATTTGATACTTGAAGTACTTTCATTTTATACTACTTGTTGGACAACGTGCACTTGCGCTTTGGGCCTAGCAGTCATCACCAATCCATATTCAACCATCAACAGTTCCATTTGAACTCTAGCCACAGTTAATGAAAAGGGAAATGGATTTGGCATCTCCATTTTTTAGATACTTAGAAATGATCAACCTTCTGCTAACTACAGATCTGAACAACAAGAACTGAGAGGGAGAAGAAAAGGTCTCAATAGGATACATAAACCAAAATAAATAAAGAAGAAAAAAAATAAACCTCCACAAGAAAATTGAGAAAGGATAATATGAAATGGGTTCTCTCTCAATAAAAGGAGAAATTATAACATGGGTTGTTGTTATTGGAAATAGATAGGAGAAGGGTCGAAATGATGTTGGTTTGTTGCCATATCTTCTTCATTAAAGAGCCAAAAAAATCTAACACCATTAAAACGCAATAATCACATATAGGAGAAAATTATTGCTTGCTTTTGCTTGGTGTGCTTCATTCTGGCTCTCGTTTGGTCCGTTATGCTCTCACTCTCTATGCTTATTCTCTCTCTCAGTCAATCTGTTTTCATCTTGTGCTTTCTCTCTCTCAGTCTACTCTAAAAATACAAGTAATATCATTTTTTAAAAAATAAATAATATTATCTTATTAAATCAAATTTATAACTATAGATTTTTTTTTAACAAAAGCATAATCTCAATGGAAAATCTTAGTGATTTTTTTTTCTTTTAAAAGTATTTACATCAAGATTACGTATTTTGGAAAAAAAAAATCTACAATCCAAATTGAAATTTGAATGAGATGCGTGAAATTTAAGATAACTACTATTTTATTTTTTAAAATCTTGCATTTAAAAAAAATTAATTTAGGTATTAAAATTTGTTCAATAATAAAAATTTAAATAAGTAAATAAAAAAAGGCATTTTAATTCCTGTAGCATATTGTAAAAACCCGAACCTAATGCGGAAGCACGACCTAGTTACCTCGCTCATGCCCAAAATTTCGGCAACATGACGGCGTAACTTGAAGAAAACCAAAATTTTCAAAGACCTGAAATGAGATACAAGCACTTCTATAATTCAAGAAATAGACTCATCACCCACCAAACTACGATATATAATGCTGAGCTCAACCAACAGACAATCAAACCTAAGAGCTTCTAACCAAACACACGAAACTAAAAAATATTTAGGTTTTACATACCAAATATTATCAAGGAACAAGGAAACAAAACTAAAAGCTAAAACAGGAAAAAGAAATTTGATGGAGTCTCCATAGTCTCGTCAAGCCGTCTCCTTCGTCACCCACCTCGTGAATATGCATCATCTGCAAAACAAACAAAGTAGCAAAGATGAGTATAAACATACTCAGTAAGTAACCCACTTAAGGGTCCAACATTTAAAGAAACCATACCAAGAAGGAAACTGCCCTTACTCAGACTCGTGCTTAGATTTCAAATACTTACTCCAGTTATTCTAAAAGTCCATTTAACCTTCCACAACATTCACCACTCCCTGACCCTAACTTCGTGTCATACCTGCAAGTCATGTAACCTAGAACCGAAACCTGTGAAGGTCTATAACCCTCACACTCATCTCAATAGAGTAATCACCCCTAGGCTAGCACACAGGCGATAGGGAACGCATTCCCTACGCTTAACATAATGGGAAAAACACCCCGAAGCTAGCACACAGGCGCTAGGGAACGCATTCCCTATGCTCAACATAATGGGGAATCATCTCTAAGCTAGCACTCAGGCAATAGGGAACGCATCCCCTATGCTCATCATAATAGGGAAATCATCCCTAAGCTAGCACATCGGCAATAAGGGAACGCATCCCTTATGCTCACCACATCACATGCGTTCTAGGCTTACAAACTCGCACAAAACGACATAATTGGGGTAGGTAGTACCAATCTAACGGGCCTTTGTACTTTCACAACAATTTTGGAACATTTCGGGTCAATCCACCTTACCACATTCATCCATCATGCCTGAATCACAAACACAAGCTGGCCCGCAGGTTGCAAACACTTTCAATGGGGAATCACCCCCTAATTCACATAAACAAAGAGAGAAAGCAACCCTCAAGCCTTCCCAGCATTTATAACGTCTTACGCCACACACACACACACACACACATATATATATATATGTGTGTGTGTGTGTATATATACATATATATATATATGTATATATACATATACATATATATATATATAGGCGAGACACAAATCCTAACGGACCAATTCGAAAGGCTACCTACTTCCTAGGCCAGCACTAAAACGATCCACTCCTCATTCTTTTAAGAAGTTATTCGTAGCATATGACCCAGGCCCACCTTCCATAAACAACCACAATCTCATCATAGTGACTTTTCGCCATAGATCACAAGCATGAATCTCGAGTAAGAACTTATGTCCTAGTTCAATGGCACTTCTAAACAAAACTTTATTTAATCAAAACCCATATGTGTGCTAGTAGCATAGAGCCATCAACCATTTAACTCAAAAATCGACCCCTAACTCGTCTCAAACAAGTTAAGCACAACTCGTCATTCCAAATACTCCAAACACAAAGATTACTAGACCATTTAGTCCTTTAGCTCAGCCTTCGGGGTTCTACAGCCACTCTGGATTCCATCTCAAGCCACAAATCACAAACAATCCAAATATACGTGTTTATACTATTTAAACTAACTCCTCATACGTCCTTACTTCATAAGGAACCACAATCACAGTCAACCATGCATTCTAGAGCGTTAATATATAACCAAACTCCTTACTAGTTCACAAGGCCAAGTCCTTGTGAACACCCCACTAAGAATCATGACCTATGCAAAGCCGCTCAACTAAGTCGACAACTTTCATTAGATTCTCGGAGTTAGGTACAATAGGGCAAAAATCTTATTTTCAAAATATTTACTAAGCGAAACATCTACAACCAACGTGGTCGCACTTATACTTCATACTTGAAAGAATTACACCCATGGCCACTTAACATACACCAATTCAAACAACCATTATCTTAAAATGCTACTCATGCTAAATCATAAACCATTCAAAAACTTTAAGCCCCTAATTTCCATTGTAACCATATAAAAGACCATTTACAACTCAAGCAACTTCCAAATATAACTACCATCCCTTACATACCTCACGAACATCACTTTCAAGCATACTGTCACAATTTGCAATTTATCAAACATAAATCTAAATCATTTAAGAACTTAAAGGGGCTTAATATCCAAAAAACTACTTACCAAATTTATTCCAAGGTTCCAGACGGCCAGAACTCGAGTACTTGATCTTGAATCGTCAAACGAAGGCCTACACGTTATGGGTAAATTTTAAAACACTAAAACAATCCCTAAAACACATCAAAACTCCTAAAACATGTGCCAACTATCTCGAATCTCATACCTAACTTCAAATAAGATGATAACCATAACACCCAAAGAGAACTTACCCCAAAACCAAGACCAAAGCCCATTGGACAGTAGCTCAAACGCTCCAAATTCACTTAATTCGTCGTAATCGGCCTTCAATCTAATTGCACAATCTATAATAAATCCAAAATACTGTGGTTTAGTCCCAAAATTACTCCAACAGCATCAAAATCAACATTTAAACTTATAATCCACCACAAACTAATGTCGGAACACTTACCCGTTTCGAATCAAGACTATACACGACTATACGAACACCAAGCTTACTGGAATTTGACCCGAAACACTTCTCCTCCTTGCTGTATATATTGAACCAAGAGGAAGAGAAAAAGAAACGGTGGCCGGCAATGACTGCACGCGAAGGGAGTTCCGGCGATGAGCTGCTCGATTCAGCGAAGCTGGGTGCGTGATTTGACAGGCAGAGCAAGACGCGGCGAACGGAGCTGCACGTCAGAATCTTCTGCGGGGGTTGGCCGATGGCGTCTCTTGCGAAGCTGCTGTGGTGAGGAGCTGATCGGCGGTGGAGCTGCACGACGACCGACGGGGAAGAGAAAAAGAGATAGAGAGAAAGGCTGTCGGTGAGGCCATTTTTCGGGAGAGAGAGAAAGTGTGTGGAGAAGAGGAAGGAGAAAGAGATAAGGAAGAAGAAAAGAAGTTTATCTCATTTTTTTTAAAACAACTTTTCCAATTTCCAAAAATGCCCCTGGACAAATCATTGCTTTCCAAATTTGCCCTTTTTAAAGCATTAAATTTTAAATTAATGCTTCTAAATAAACCGGTCGTTAAACATATTCTTTGGTTAATGGATTTTGATTGATTAGAAATATAAAAGGATATTCTGGTAATCATCTATATTTTCATTACGATTCCAGATAGATATAAACAACATCAATGTGTTTCGAATTCTGATTCTAGACAATTCTTAGTAAACAACATCAAAGGAATAACATTCTAAAAGGAATAGCATTATTATATTGATTGATTTCATTTCGATTGATTTTCATTACGATTTCAGGCAATTCTGATTATAGGTAAGTAAACCCCTTAGATGTTTAAGGTTGAAAGAGTAGGAAAAATACAAAGTGACTATTTGTTTCTGTTGTTGCCAAATTTTGGACAGGAGAATGCACTTGACCTCCATGTGACAACAAAAGTAGATATATAATTTTGGGGGGAAGAACATGGCCTGTAAAATAAGAAAAACCTACACACCGATGTAGTGTAGGCCACACATGTCTTTTTGGCTCTTAATCTCTAATTAATTAATTTTAATAAAATAATTAATTAATATTTTGATGATAACAAACTGCTATTAATTAATAACAATTTTAGTGTTTTGAAGTTTCCATAATGTAGAGCTTGGAATAACGATTCCAACGCCTTTTGAATTACTCAAATCGGAGTTAAAACGAAGAAGTTATGGCCAAAACAAATTTGAATAGAAAAATCCCGACGTGATGACGTGGCGGTTGAGTCAGCAATATGGACCAATTATAGGGTGACACATGGATCCTTTGGAGGAGTGACATGTGGTGGACTTTTGGTTGTTTTAAAATAAAAGGAAAAAGAAAATTATATATTATTATATATACATACTGTTTGTTTTAAAAAAAAATAAATAATATATATATATACATATGACGTTGGTTTTAAATATATATATATAGATTAAACCATATGACCGTTTGGTCATTTAAACTAAAAAAAAAGGGTCACATGAGACCTAACCCACTTTCTTTTGTTTTTATTATTTTTATTATTAATTTATTATATTTTATTTACTTTTTCTTTTATCTCCACCATTCATTTCTCTTTTACCAATCCAATGGCCCAAATTAAATTTTTATTTTTTTCCTCATTTCCCTCTACATATATACCATCTTCTTATCCAAAACTTCATAACAAGTTTTCATAACTTTTCATCCTCCAAACTCTCAAAAAGCCTTCATTGTTGCTCTTTCCAAACTCTCAATTTTTTCTTTTCATCTTATTCTTAAGAGAGAATTATTGTGTTGTGGAGATTTTTTTTTGTGAGAGAAATTTGTAAATCCACTATATTGAGAGAGTTGTAAGTGTGTTCTTTATTATCTTTAAAATTTGTAACGGTTTGATCCTTACCCCTAGAAAGGATAGGGTGTGCTCTTGAACCCGTAAAAAGAGCGGTGTAGCGGTTGGGCTCTAATCCGTGGAAATAGTCGGTAAAGATTTTATTCAAATTCCCAAGAGGCACTTGGAAAGTGGAGTAGGTCGAGTTTAACCGAACCACTATAAAATTACGGTGTTATCATCTCTAACTCTTTCCTATTTACTTTTGCAATTAATTATAATTTTTCATATTTTATATCTATATTTCTTATTGCATTAATTATCCTTTTTATTGGTTTATAAAAAGTTTAATAATTAGATAATTTGAGCATCCTTAGGAAAATTTTATTAAACCTTATTCACCCCCACTTTAGGGTTTCCATACCGATCCAACAATTGGTATTAGAGCAAGGTTGCTCTTCTAGAACTTTTTTAAATCAACTTTATTATTTGATCTTTATGGCAAACCTAGTAGTAAATGGTATTATTGAAGGACAATCCACCTTTAGGCCTTCTTATTTTGATGGGTCTAATTATGCTTATTAGAAGGTTAGAATGAAAATTTATTTGCAATCCGTTGATTATTATTTATGGTTAAATGTGGTTAAAGGTCCTTATATTCCCATGAAAAAAGTTAATGATAATGATGTGCCTAAATTAGAAGAGGAATATGATGACAATGATATGAAAAAGTGTGCTTTTAATGCTAGAGCTATAAATTGTTTATATTGTGCTTTAAGCAAAGATGAGTTTAATAGAATATCTATGTATTCTTCCGCTAAAGAAATATGGAATACTCTCGAAGTAACCCATGAGGGAACTAATCAAGTTAAAGAATAAAAAATTAGCATGCTAGTTCATAATTATGAATTATTTAAGATGGATGCTAATGAATCTATTACCAAGATGTTTACTAGATTTACTAACATTATAAATGCTTTGAAGGATCTTGGAAAAGTATATACTACCTTCGAAAATGTTAGGAAAATTCTTAGGTCTCTACCTAAGAATTGGGAAGCAAAGGTGACGGTGATTCAAGAAGCAAAGGATATCACCAAACTTCCTTTGGAGGAACTTATTGGCTCTCTCATGACACATGAGATTACCATGAAGGAACACATGGAGGATGAGTCCAAAAAGAAGAAGAGTATTGTTTTAAAGACCATCTCCTTGGAAGTTGAATCTGAAGATGAGGATGTTCTTGATGAAGACGATATTGCATATTTTTCACGTAAGTATAAGAACTTCATCAAGACGAAGAAACAATTCAAGAAGCACACTTCCAACCAAAGAGAGTCAAAAGGTGAAAAGAGCAAAAAGGATGAGGTAATATGCTATGAATGCAAGAAACCATGTCACATAAAAATGGATTGCCCTCTCCTCAAACCATCCAAGAAATTCAAGAAGAAAGCGATGAAGGCTACTTGGGATGATAGTGATGAAAGTGGAAGTGATGAAGAAGAAGTAGCAAATTTTTGCTTCATAGCTCATAGCGTCAAGGGTGATGAACAAGATGATGAGATAACTCTAGAACCCCCTTCTTATGATGAATTGTTTGAAGTTTTTGAAAGTATGCAAAATGACTTAGAAAAGCTTAGTTCCAAATATGTTGTGCTTAGAAAGAAATACAATCTTTTAATTAGTGAAATTAAGTCTTTACTTGATGAAATTGCTTGCTTAAAATAGAATGAGCATGATGTTGTGCAAATTGATGAAATGAATGTCTCTTTTGATAAGCATGCTTCTGATTGTGACAAGAAAAATGTCTTGCTTGACAAAGTTAGATTTCTTAAGCATGATAGTTGTGAAAAGGATTATTTGATTAAATTGCTCAAGGAAAAAGAATTAAATGCTTTGCAAGAACTTGGTAAAGCTAAATAGTCTATTAAAAAGTTGACAATAGGTGCTCAAAGGTTGGACAAAATAATTGAAGTAGGCAAGCCTTATGGTGATAAAAGAGGTTTAGGTTACATTGATGAATGTTCTACTCCTTCAAATTCTAAAACTATCTTTGTTAAAACATCTCCTATTGTGCCTAAGCTTAATATGTCTAAGGTTGTGTCCAAGCATGATAAATCTAGGTTTGTGCCGATATGTCATTATTGTGGTGTTGAAGGTCACATTAGACCCAAGTGCTTCAAATTGAAATATGTTTTTACTACATCTTCAAGAAGAAATTTTTCTCAAAGAGCAAAGGTTCACAATGCTCCATGAAAGAATTTCTCCAAGAAAAGTAGAGTGCATAAATTTGTTGTAAGATATAAATCCTTGCATAATGTTGTTTGTTTCTCATGTGGCAAGTAGAGACATAAAGCTTATTTTTGTTACTTGTCTAAATCCAATGCTTTAAATGTGGATGCAAAAATGAAATGGGTTCCTAAGTTTGTAAAGGCTAACCTTCTAGGATCCAAACAAGTATGGGTACCAAAAGATCAATCTTGAACATTTTTGTTTGTAGGTTTGTTTGAAATCCTCCAAGAAAAACAAATGGTACTTGGATAGTGGTTGCTCGAGGCACATGATGGGAGATCAATCCAAGTTTGTCAATCTTTCCAAAAAGGATGGAGGTTTAGTAACTTTTGGTGACAACAAGAAAGGTAAAATTATTGGTAAGGGTAGTATAGATAATAGTTCTTCTACTTTGATTGAAAATATACTTTTAGTTGATCGTTTAAAGCATGATTTACTTAGTATCAGTCAATTATGTGATAAGGGCTTTAGAGTTGTGTTTGATAAAAAGAATTGCATCATTGAAAATACTAGTAATAGAAAAGTCCTGTTTCTTGGCAATACGAATGAAAATGTGCACACTATTTATTTGATTGATTGCCCTATTAGTGATAAATGTCTTTTTACATTGCATGATGATTCTTGGTTATGGCATAGAAGACTATGGCATGCTAGCATGCACTTAATTTTAAGTATATTCTAAGAATTCTTTGGTTAGAGGTCTTCCTAAATTTAAATTTGAAAAGGATAAAGTTTGTGATGCTTGTCAAATGGTTAAACAAACCAAGTCCTCTTCAACTATTACACATGGACTTATGTGGCCCTTCTAGAATTGCTAGTTTTGGAGGAAACTACTATGCTTTTGTGATAGTTGATGATTTTTCAAGATCTACTTGGGTTTTGATGATAAAACAGAAGAATGATGCCTTGATGAGTTTTGCTAGTTTTGCAAAAAGAGTTCAAAATGAAAAAGGATTTTTGATTTCTAAAATTAGGAGTGATCATAAAGGAGAATTTGATGATGTTGCTTTTGAAAATTTTTGTGAAGAAAATGTTTTTCTCATAACTTCTCTACTCCAAGAACTCCTCAGCAAAACGGTGTGGTTGAAAGGAAAAATTGTACTTTGCAAGAATTTGCTAGGTCAATATTGCACGAGTATGATTTACCTAAATATTTTTTGGCGGAAGCCGTTAACACCACTTGTTATGTTTTAATTAGGTCTTCTTTAGATAAAACTCCTTATGAGCTTTGGCATAACAAAATTCTAAATATTAGGTATTTCAATCATATCCTAAGGAATCTCATTTGCATGCCGTTAAGAGAATCTTTAAATATTTGTTTGGGGTACTATTTGATTTAGGTTTGTGGTATCCTAGAAATGTCGAGTTTAATTTGGTAGGATAT
Organism: Trichosanthes truncata; assembly: GCA_033996785.1. Lineage (NCBI taxonomy): Eukaryota > Viridiplantae > Streptophyta > Magnoliopsida > Cucurbitales > Cucurbitaceae > Trichosanthes > Trichosanthes truncata. The sequence goes on along the minus strand of JAWPNB010000004.1, from coordinate 30,559,330 downwards.
TTCATGCATATTTTCCAGGAAGTTTACTTGACCATAAGAGTACTAGTGGGACTTGCCAATTTCTTAGTAGTACTTCCTTAGAGATCGTTAGATTTGAGGTTTAGTTTAAGATGTCTGGGAATGAGATACCTGAGAATCAGATGCTTGAAAATCAAAGATAACTGTGTTTGGTTATGCATAGGAATGTTATTAGATTTTTATGGGAATAAATGATGTTTGTGTTTGGTGTTGCATGAGAGTGCTATCAGAATTGCATATAAATAAATAATATTTTTGTTTGGTTCTTGAAATTACTATCAACAATTTTATTACATTAGTTAATTTATTTTTATTAAGTAAAATTATTAAAATAATTTTAAGCAATTAGATTCAAGGTTCGAAATGTCGATGTCGATGGAAATGTTGAGGACTAAATTTTATGGAAATGTCGATGGAAATTTAGAGAAAATTTACGGAAATCGTGGAAATTGATGGAAATTGTTTGAATTAGGCAATGAAACTTTGATTGTGGCTTAATTAAACTATAATTGACCATCTTTAAGCATCACATCTAAAAACTAAGATAATATTTAGATATAAATATCGATTGAAATGTCGATGCGAGAAGGAATTTGAGAAAAAAAATATAGAAATTGATTAAAATTATTTGAATTGTATTATATAACTTATAAGTAAGACTTAAGAGTAATTTACTAATTGTATAAGTACTAAGAAGACATAAGAGTTAATATTAATAATAGAGTGTGTATGTATTTGTTTTGTTTGTATTATTTGTTTTGTTGTTTATATAATAAAAAAAAGAAATACAAAAACAAAAAACAAAAGAAAAAGATTGTGTAAGTAAGTTGAAGTGAAGTTGGAGTGTGTAAGTAAAGTATCAGAAAATCAGAATTAAAAAAAAAAATGAAATGTCGTTGACATGTCATCGACATCTCGAAGTTGAAATGGGGGGAAAAACGAACTTCCCCCCCCCCTACCGACATGTCGAGCGAAATTTAAAACACTGATTAGATTTTGATTTAATTTTCATTCATTAGTAAATTTATTATAAATAATATACCTTAAATTTTATGTTGTTGATTTTATTCAATCAATTTTAATAATTATCCTAAAAAAATGTATTTAATAAAACTATACAAACTTTTAATTGTAATTAATTAGTACAATCAAATTGAAAGATTAATGATAAATGTTATATTTCAAAAACCAAATACAATCAATCATTTCCCTCATAGTTTCATGTTCGTTGTAGACCATACAAATACAAGATATAGTGACATGCTAATTTGAAATGAGGATATTTAATCATAACAAAAAAAAAAAATATGAATGTCCATGCTAACTCAAAATAAGGATATTAATGAATTTCGACGTTCCTCTTTGGTAGATTCTCGTTCAATTACTTGTCGATAAAATACAGCAATCTCTTGAATATTTTCATTAGCATTTGAAAGATCACTACTCATAACATTCCCAAGTCCATTCATTGCTACTACTAATGGGTCTACACTCCTTGCTCTTTTCTTACTAGACCTATTTGATGTATGTGTAGTAGATTGTGTATTTATTGGCGCTTCACTCATTGACATCGGTCCATCCACTTCTTTCCCTCCAACTATTGGTGGATCAGGCATAGAAAAACTATCTCCTCTCAAGAATTCATTGTTGCCCATTTCTCATTCCACTGCTTCAAACATATCAGTTGGACCTTCTGCACCAAGTCCATTGACACTATATTTCCCAAAAACAATGACTAATTGTTTGAGAAATGAAAAAGGCGTGTTTGTAAGCCCTTTTTTAGTTGGATGACTATGTGAAACCAAATATAAATACATTTTAATACACGATGATAATAATATGATAAAATTACATTAACAATAAAAAGTTATTTTTACATACCTTTACCCATTCATCAAATATATGTTTTTCAGCTTTTATGCACCCGTTTTTATCATTCCATCCAAAGTCGCTAAAATTTGGGCCTAACATTTTCGATATTGCATCGTACTGCTTCTTCAATAGTATAACTTTGGTCTCTATATGTGGTTGAGCCTTAAGATCGCATTTAGGAATTTTTTCAGCCATCCACTTTTCTATTTTAATGAGAAATCCTTGTTTGAAAGTCCCATTATCAGCCTTCCAAATGCCAATATTAGATAACTCCAATAAACATTCCACTAATTTCTCATCTTCTGCCTTACTCCACATGTGTTTCTTACTTGAACCAGCTTTAGATTGTTCACTATCATCCATATCTATGATTCACATCACATATTAAACTAATAAAACTTAAATAACATATATAACATAATATAAAAATGAAAACAAGCATGAGTATACATATTATAAATATATAAGTAGCAAACTTATAGTTCATATCATTTCATAAAGTCTTACAAGATCTAAAAAAAGCAAGAAATTAAATGTTTGCATCATCAGAAAATCCCTCCCTAAATAATAACAATACTAATGTCTAATGCCTCTCCACTCCTCAAATATTTCAATTCCTAAATTATCTCTCCAATTTGTCCATTCATTTGAACTTTCAACATGTGTTATTCGATCATTGTCCATGTCAAAAGTACTTGAATGAGTGTCTCCAACTTCTTCTTCTAAAGGATCTACAAGCATTTTTCTTCTTATAAGATTATGAATGAGACAACAAGATGTGATCATCCACCATTGAACTTTTACTGGATAATAAGATTTGCCTTGAAGAATAGCCCATCGACCTTTTAATAGTCCAAATGCTCGTTCTATTACATTTCTTGCCGAGGAATGCTTCATATTAAAAAATTCAGTTGGAGTTCTTGGTTGGTATCCTTGCATCCAATCATTTAAATGATATCGTTGTCCTTTGTAAAGTGCCAAAAATCCTTCATCATTTGTATAGCCAGCATCACATAGGTAGTAATAATCTAAATAAACCAATTGAATACTTGAGAATGTACATAAAGCTTTTTCTAATACAAATTTATTTATAAAGTCCGACCTAAACTATCTACCTATCCAAACATTATACATGTGTTACCTTTTAGAATCTTTAATTCATTTCTTCTAGATACAACATCTCGTAAAACTCTTGAGTCAGAAGCTATGAACTTTCCCATCCAGGTAAACACATAGATGAATTGCATATCTTGATAGCAAACTCCTAACACATTGGTAGCAATTTTATTTTTCCTTTTTCGATACCTAGGTCTATCAAGAATACCTACGTTGACTTTAATGTAGGTTCCGTCTAATGCACCTAGATAATTATAAATACAAAGAAAACTCTAAATTAATTAAGGTCACATTAAATATAAACCACTTATTAATATTTAAATATGATAAAAACTACATAAAAATTTACCTTTAACCACTTCTACTTTTCGTCCAAGCAGTTGGCAGAAACTGGCTCACGTTGTTTAAGTAATAACTCATGTAATCATAACATAGAGTTAAGAATTGTATTAAAATGCCTACTAACTGTTTCTCTGAACGTGCAAAATGTCGACGTATAACTCTATTTTTAACATCATGTGCAAGTATTGTAAAAATATTGCAACCATCTCCTCAACTTCTACATTTGTTGTGCCTCTTAATTTTTCAGTTGTTTTAAGCAAGTGACATAATGTAGTAAAGCATCTCCTATTCATATGTGTAGTCTCAAAACATGCTAAATCACTCTCATGTATTAGAAGAAAAAAAATTACTTGTCTAATTCGATGTCTATAGAAACAACTTCCATCCATAAGTCTTCTATGTTATCCTCTATACACATAAGCATTACTTATCAATAGAAAATATGTTATCATGATTTGCTTTAGCATCTCTAAATAGGACAACAAGATAACAAGAATTTTTTGTTCAGTAGCTGAATATATATGAGTCATATCTGCATAATAAACAATATTTTCAAAATGACATCTATAATTAGGTGATAGAATATTGTAATTATACTGGAGCAAAAATATTATTGTACACAAGTTTTAAATGGAATAAACAAACAAACAAACCAAACAAGAAGGAACAGAAATAAGATTTCACTATTGCAAAATTTCAAGAACTCAACGCAAAGACCCAAATAGAAAACAAGGGAAATTTCAACTCAACTAGACCTCAGAATATTACCCAAAAAGCAAAAAAGTGAAGCTTGAGAATTTCAACTCAACCATCTTCTTGTAGTTAGACAAATTATATACTAATTTTATTTCTTTTTAAAAAAACTAAAATTTAAATTATATGGCAAACAAAATTCTCCTTGTTGGATTTGAAATAGAAGACCCAATAGTTTGTAGGCCCATATGCCATTTGGATCCATATATTCTTCTGTTCACAACCATATTACTAAGTTATATAAAACTTCATTTTCAAGAGTCCCAAAGGTATCACAACAGAAAAACTATGTCCCAACATTTAAATTCCTCAAGCTATTCTTAGTTTCAATTCATCACTCAAACTAATAACAAGCCCCAAAACTGGAATAACATAAAAGAATCAACAAGCACCAATATTTTCATTTTGTCCAAAAGTCCTATTTATAAGAGAATCAACTTGAAACATTCTAAGGCTAAAATGATACGAGAGAGAAGAACTTGAAAAATATATAAGAATACACAAAGTTAGAGAGGTTGAGACTAAGTTTCATTATAGAATAACAATTGTTGTTACATCTTTGTATCATATGGTTATTAATTAATATCAGGAATTTCTCATTTGGACAAACTGGCTCTTGAATTTCTTATTTGGTTATTAATTAATAATCTCCAATTACAAAGATTCATCCTACTAATCTAGCATCTCCTATATCCCTTGAATTTTATAACTAAAAAAAGCTTTTTTTTTAAATATTGCCCCTTCTCAATCACGTGTTATAACTTTGTGAGCCTCAGAAAGCTTTCCATTTATCTATATTTATCTCTTACAAAATTAAACATAATCACAGATTCAGATCTAAAACACAAAGCAAGAACAAATACAAGGAATAAATACAAAATCAAAATGGAAGTTAAAAAAAATGCCTAACAATGCAAATCAAGAAAATAAAAATAAAAATAAAAAAGATTAGATGTGAAGCACAAGTAAAGAAGAAGAACCAGAAAAAAATCACGTTAAAAAAAAAGAAGAAGAAACATACCTAGAGGGAGATGGAAAGAAAAATAGAAGAAGAAGAAATGAAAGAAGAGTTGAGAGAAATGAGAATGAAATAAAAAACACAGAAAAAAAAAGGAAGAAGACGAAGAGAAAGAACATACCTAACAAGAAGAAAAAACCCACAGTCTTGGATGGGTTTAGAAAACCCTTGCATATGCTTATTAAAGAATGCTTGGGAAAAGACTTTTCGTAGGCATTTAAACTAAAACCTTTAAACAAACAAAGGCTTTAAAAGCCCAAGCCCATTCCCTCCTCTAAAAACCCTCAACCAAACGGGCCCTTAGTAACATAGTTTAGTAAAAAGAAAAATTTGGTTGCATTATCCACTACTGATGCAGAATATATTACCGTTGCTAGTTGTTGTGCAAAGATTATTTGGATGAAACAAACTCTATGTAATTTTGGATTAAAATTTGATAGTGTGCCTATATTTTGTGATGATACTACTGCTATTAATTTGACTAAAAATTCTAGTCATCATCCTAGGACTAAGCATATTGATATTAGGCATCATTTTATTAGAGAGCATGTGCAAAATGATCATATTATTCTTGATTTTGTGAGCACCAATAATCAATTAGCGGATATTTTCCCCAAGCCTTTGAATGAAGAAATTATTTTGCAAAAATAGTATGTGTCTCTTGGATGTATTTGTTGGATCGGTATGGCAACCCTAGAGGGGGGTGAATAGGGTTTAATAAAACTTTTTCCAAGTATGCACAAATAATCTAATTATCCAACTTTTTATAAACAAATAAAAGGATAATTAATGCAATAAGCAAAATATGAAAAAATTAATTCAATCTAACACAATAAACAATTAAGAACAAATTAAAGCATGGAATCAATTACTATAATTAATTTGCAAAAGTAAATGAGAAAGAGTTAGAGAGGATGACACCGTAATTTTATAGTGGTTCGGTCAAACTCGACTTACTCCACTCCCCAAGTGCCTCTTGAAAATTTGAATAAAAACTTTACCGACTCGTTCCACATATTAGAGCCCAACCGCTACAATGCTTTTTTTGCGAGTTCAAGAGCAAACTCGACCCTTTCCACAGGTTAAGATCAGACTGTTACAAAGTTTGAAGAAAATAAAGAACACACTTATAAACTCTCTTAATAGAGTAGATTTACAAATTTAACTCTCACAAATCAATCCTCACTACACAATAATTCTCTCTCAAGAATAAGATGAAAAGAAAAAATTTAGAGCTTGGAGGGAGCAACAATAGAGGCTTTATGAGATTTTTGGAGGATTGAAAATTGTAAAACTTGTTATGGAATTTTTGGAGAATAAGATGGTATAAAAAGAGAGGGAAAAGTGGTAAAAATTGAAATTTAATTTGGACCATTGGATTGTGGTAAAAGTGAAATGAATGGTGGAGATTAAAAGAAAATAAAAAATAAAAAGTAAATAATAAATAAAAGATATAATACAATAATATAAATAATATTATTGTATATATATATATATTTAGAAAGGTGACCAACGGTAAAAAAAAATTCTTTTTTTTTTAATTTTAAAAACAGTCTGCTGGCAGAATTAAATGCTGTCAGTAAATTTTTTTTTTTTAATTTTGAAAATCGTTAGACACATAGAAAAATAATATATAATAATATAATTTTTCTTTTTTTCTTTTTAAACAAACAAAAAGCCGCCATGTGTCACTTCCTCATAGTTTCACGTGTCACTCTCTGGATGGTCCACATTGCTGACTCGATTGCCACGTCATTGCGTTGGGAATTTTCCGTTCAAATTTGTTTTGGCCATAACTTCTTCATTTTAACTCTGATTTGAGTGATTCAAGAGGTGTTGGAATCGTTATTCCAAGCTCTACGCTATGGACACTTCCAAACACTAAAATTGTTAGTAATTAATAGCATATTTGTTATCAACAAAACATTAATTAATTAATTAATTTGAGATTAAGGGTCAAAATGCCAACAGTATTCATGTTCTTAGAGGGAGCTTTCATGAATTTCATAATCTTTCTTAATTGGTCTTTTTTATGATTTCAAAGGGGGGAAGTTAAAAAAAATATGTTCTAAATTTTGTATCATGTTTTAGTGTTGCATTAATTTAGGGGGAGAATTAATTTTTGAGTAAATTTTCAAGTATGAGCTTTATGGTGAAATATTGGATTTTATATTGAAATTATTACTTGGACACATGTACTACCTTGATTTTTATGAGCTTCAAGTTGTTTTTCTTTAGTGGTTTGTCATCATCAAAAATGGGGAGATTGTTGGCTTTTTGGCCCTTAATCTCAAATTAATTAATTAATGTTTTGATGTTAACAAACCTGCTATTAATTACTAACAAATTTAGTGTTTTTAAGTGTCCATAGTGTAGAGCTCGGAATAACGATTCCAACGACTCTTGAATTACTCAAACTGAAGTTAAAATGAAGAAGTTATGGCCAAAACAAATTTGAATGAAAAATTTCCGATGCGATGACATGGTGGCTAAGTCAGCAATATGGACCAATTAGAGGATGACATGTGGAGCCTTTGGAGGAGTGACATGTGGTGAACTTTTGGTTATTTTAAAATAAAAGGAAAAAGAAAACTATATATTATTATATATACATATTGTTTGTTTTAAAATTATATATATATATACATATACGTGACATACATACATACATACATATATACATATGACTGTTGGTTTTAAAAAATATATATATATTTTTAAACCATGTGACTATTTGGTCATTTAAATTTAAAAAAATTATAATTATAATATGACCGTTTGGTCATTTAAATTAAAAAGAGGGTCACATGTGACCTAACCCACTTTCTTTTGTTTTTATTGTTTTTATTATTAATTTATTTACTTTTTCTTTTAATCTCCACCATTCATTTCTCTTTTACCAATCCAATGGCCCAAATTAAATTTTTATTTTTTCCTCATTTCCCTCTCTATATATACCATATTCTTCTCCAAAATTTTATAACAAGTTTTCATAACTTTCCGTTCTCCAAAATCTTAAAAAGCCTTTATTGTTGCTCTCTTTGAGATCTCAATTTTTTTTCTTTTCATATTATTCTTGAGAGAGAATTAGTGTTGTGAGTAGGGGTGTTCAAAGGAATTCCGAAAACCGACCCGACCGACCGAAACCGACCGAATCAACATCGGTCGGTCGGTTTTGAGAGTGAGATGGTCGGAGTCGATTTTGCAAAATGCAAAACCCACCAGTTGGTCGGTCGGAGTAACAAAATAGAAAAACCAGACCGACCGACCGAATTATACATACAAATAAAAAAAAATAAAACACATGACCCCTCGTAAAACACATTATTCCATTTATTAATGAGGGGCGCCCATGGTTTTTTCAAAACCACCGTTGGTTTTAAAAATATAATTTTTTTTTTTTTACTTTTCTCACTCCACTTATGCACAATGTCCCAAATATACATTTTCTTTTTCCCATTCTTTCCTCTCTCCTCTCCCCCTCCCCACTCCTTTTTCCCCATTCTCTTTCCTCTAAAGCTCTAACACGAAAATGAAAAAAGTGAGAGAAAAAGAGATAACTTCACCCCTTCCTCCCTCCGGTCACCCCATCGCCCCTTCCTCCCTTCACCCCTCTTCTTCCTTTCTCTTCTTTTCTCCTCCATTTCTTCTATCTTCTCTTCTCTTTTTTTTTTCTCTTTTATTCTCCATTTCCTTCTCAATCTCAACATCTTCCTTTTTTTTCTTTTTTTTTTTCCATTTCTTCTCTTCTTTTTTGTTCAATTTGCTATAATCATAAAATCAACTAAAACCGACCGACCGACCGTGTGGTTGGTCGGTCGGCGTCACCAACCTTTCAAAAATCGTTGAAAATCGACCGACGAAAACCGACATGTCGGTGGTCGGCGGCGGTTTTACCCAAAAACCGACACCGACCGACCAATGAACACCCTTAGTTGTGAGGATTTTTTTTTGCGAGAGAAATTTGTAAATCCACTCTATTGAGAGAGTTGTAAGTGTGTTCTTTATTCTCTTCAAACTTTGTAATGGTTTGATCCTAACCCGTGGAAAGGATCGAGTTTGCTCTTGAACCCGTAAAAAGAGCAGTGTAGTAGTTGGGCTCTAATCCGTGGAAAAAGTCGGAAAAGATTTTATTCAAATTTCCAAGAGGCGCATAGGGAGTGGAGTAGGTCAAGTTTGACCGAACCACTATAAAATTACGATGTCATTGTTTCTAACTCTTTCCTATTTACTTTTGCAATTAATTGTAATTTTTCATGCTTTATATCTATCTTACTTTTTGCATGAATTATCCTTTTTTTATTGGTTTATAAAAAGTTTGACAATTATTAGATAATTTGAGCATACTTAAGAAAATTTTATTAAACCCTATTCACCCCCCCTCTAGCATTACCATACCGATCCAACAACATAGGCTCCAATGCTTCAGTGGAAAGAGAATTGAGAGAGAGTTGGAGTTTCGTGAGTATTTTTGGTGACTAGCAAGAACTTACTCATTTTCTCTCCTCGGGAGAGGCTTAAATACCTTATCCTAGGGTTTCTTTGGGTTTCCTCGTTGAATTGGAATCAAAAGGACCAAATCGAGCTGGAATGGGACTACATGGGCCAAGGGAAAGAAGACAAGCCATTTAATTGGGACTTATATTATGGTCGGCCTAGGCCTACCATGGACTTGGGCTTCGACCCAAGTAAGCCCAAGTCCGTCCTCCTTCTCCTTTGCTTGCTGGTTCGATTCTCATTCAATATCGATCCGTCTTGATCCTTATTCGGCTTCTTTACTATGTTGGGTCTTTAATTACCATGCTTTTCTCAACTCGTCCTCATGATCCAATTTTATCCATAATAGTTTCTTTTTTTTTTTCTTTTTTACTTCTTTTCCTCTTAGTCAATGTGCACAAAATTGGTCTCTAACTCTTATGACCAACACACAAAAATTACGATTCTTGAAAAATGACAATAAGTAGCAACAACTCATCTTGTGTATGTCAATTCTAGTTGTGAATGAATGTTGGTTGTTGGCCATCACAAGGATGGAAAAATCATTTTGTTAGACAAGATAAAGAGCTTAAGAGTTAAAGTTAATGTCCCGTTTGATAATAGCCCACTCCACGTTTGCGGAGTGTATTATTATAATGGGGGGTAGGGTTTATTTTTACCCCTGTTTTGCTATAGTAAAAACTGTGGGTAACCTTTGGTTTTGGTTTCCTTCAGTCGTGTGTTACAATAATCTATCTTCTTTCTCTTTTCACTCTGCCTGAAGGCTCTCTCTCTTTTTCTCCTTCGTTTCTTCATCTTTCTTTCCTTTTTTTCCTCCGTCTTCTTTTTTGCATGGTGGTTAGGGTTTAGATCTTCTTCTTCATATGGGTTTTAAGGTTTCAATCTGTGTGGTCTATTTTCCTTCGTCATCTTCGATCTACCAGATTCATTTTCTCTCCCATAACACGTTGTTTATTTTTTTTCTTTGCCATTCTCGACTTACCAGGTTTCAATCTGTGTTGAAACCCTCAACCCATAAAGCCCTTTTTTTTCTTTGCGGATTCAAACCCTAAACCAACCAATTCGAGATCCGAAACCCAAACCACCATTTTCACGTATGTGTTTTTTTTTCCAAATCTGAAACCCTGACCAACACTCCCTAGTCGCTTCAAATTAATCTCCAATTGGAGTCCATTGTCGCTTTCCATGCCATTCCCTCGTCCTCTTTGGCTTCCTCTCCATTCTGTTTTTTTTTTCAGTGGTGAGGTTGCATGCTCCTTGCACTGTAATCGGGCATGGTTTGCTTGGTAGGGAATCTTGCAAACGAAGCTTGGTGGGGGAACCAAGCTAAGGTAAGTTTTCTTTCTTTAACTAGGCCAATGATGAGTTGTCATTTATTTTATACATATTGTCACACATGTTCTTCGTTCTGTTCTTTATAAACTATTTCATACTATGTTTTTTAATAATTTTTTCCTGATTTCTTTTTCCTTCATATTATCGTACTTGTTCATAATTTTTTTTAATTGGTCTATGTTTTAATGTTGATTTGTTCGACTTCCTGATTTAATTTTTCTGATTTTTTTTCTGATTTCTTTTTCCTACATACTAACATACTTGTTCTAGTTTTTTTCTAATTGGTCTCTGTTTTGATGTTGATCTATTTTGATGTTGACTTGTTTTGATGTCGAAAATGGTGATGTTGATTCTAAGTAGTCTCTGTTCTAATCTTTTCTAATTGATCTGTTCGACTACTTGATCTATTTTCTTCTCTGATTTGTATGTTGTTTTCTTCTTTGATTTATGCTTAAGGGTAGTTGTGTGCCTTGTGTTATGCTCTATGTTTTAGGAAGTTTATTTATTTCATGTTCAACCTTAATTGTGGGACAAAGGATTACCTAAAATTTCATTACCATGAATGAATTTTATTCCCTAAGGCCGAGATTTCAATAATTTCCATTCATTGTATGTTGTTTTGTTCTCTAATTTATGTTTAAGGGTGGTTGTGTGCCTTGAATGAAGTTGGTTGGACTGCATTAACTACCTTTTTTTTTTAAATATTGGATTGTTTGAAATAAATGGGCATGTCTAATCTCACATGTCGGCACTGTTCATTTGATATAAATTTGGGGCTTTTCAATTTAATGTGGTTGGTGCACCAAGTAAATTCTAACTACCACTCCAATCGTTATATATTGGGCACATATGTTGATTTCATTTTGAGGACAGCCCACC